>OX326966.1:34278446-44278446 GCA_946800305.1 Medicago arabica | reverse complement strand
TTGCACGTTTTGGTTGAAAAAAAAAAGAAATTGAAACGTCTTCGAAATACTAGTAAACTTCGCATATACTTTTTATATAATTTATAGATGTCTCTGCAAACAATTAGTTCAAAATTCCATTTATAAATAGAAATTTCCAATGTTTTGTTTTGAGTTTTTGACGCTTTAAAAAATCATAATTAATTCTCACTTGTCGAAAATTTTATTTTTTTGTGTAAAACTACATTTTAACGTTCTTAACATGCCTCTAAAAAATCATGAAAAAATTGAATCTATAAGTTGCTTTTTTGAACTTAACATATATTATAGAGTCACAAATAATAAGAATCTCGAATTACAGGGTCATAATATATGTTTTTATTTCACAAAATCATTTTTTAAACTTTGCATATATTACAAGGTCACTTTCAATAATTAACCTAATATTTTATAATATCTCAATGCGACTACATGTATAGGACATAAGTACGTAAGTTTTTTCTTTTAAATGTTTTGGCTTGTTCCTAAGTGATCCTCCAATACGTTGTTCACACATATATATTTCTTTTTAAGCTTAATTGTATGTTTGGCAAAAGTTTCAACTTAGTTCCTTAAATTTTAAAGGTTTCAAGTTGATCCAAAACGTTACTAACATTGGAATAAGTTAGTCCATTGCACGATATGATATTGAGTTAAATAAAACAAAAAAAAATTAAAAAATGTTTTAAAACCGTTTTTCTAAATAAGTTAAATTCCATCACCCATATTGTCAACTGAATCTTTAAACGGTTAAGTGACGGAAGGGACTAACTTATTTCAACGTGAGTAATGTTTTGAACCAACTTGAAACCTTTAAAACGTAAAGGACCAACTTGAAACTTTTAAAACATAAGAGACAAACTTAAAACCTAAAATAAACATGAAGGATCAAACATGCAATTAAGCATTCTTTTTATTATAATGAAATAATCCGTTGGAAATTGTACATGAATTTTCCGACAAATAATTCTCATTTCTAAAAAATGCTAAAATGAGGTATAGAATCATGAAATTTAATATTTCCTCCGTCTCACAATAGGTGTGTTGTATTTAAGTTTTAGATATTTATTAAGAAAATTATTAATAATGTTTATTTTAATGGCACATGTGTTATTTACTAAAATACTATTATAAATTATAGTAATGGTTAGTGAAATAGTTATAGACAATTATGCATGTTATTGAAAAAAAAGTAATAACTATTGTATTGATATGGTAAAAGAGACAAGTAATTTAGAAAAATACTCAATAACATGACAACTTTTTCGTGTTGACCACGCGAATAATAGTGTATCTTATATTTAGTTGAACGCAACAAACATGTTTATCTACATTTCTGTGTTTGTGTTTTCATCTTCACATCCCTTTTTAATTTGTAATCGATTGTGAGACCAGCTATTGCTATTTCTTTTGCTTGTACAATCCTCTTCCATTAGAAACATAGTATAGGATTTTTGTATAAGATTATCTATAGTATTTCATTCATTATAAGCATGGCAATGGGATGCAAGATGGCAATGGCTGTTTTAAGGATGACAACAAATATAGAGGTGATTTGGCGGTGGCATTGGGGATAAGAATTATCTGCTTCATGCCATATAACACAAAAAAAAAAATTAAGGCAAAAAAGTTTAGGAAATAGTAAGTATAGCAAGTACACCTTTTTTTTTTTTTTTTTTTTTAATTATAGTTTTTGAAGTTATTATTTTTGAAGTATAGTACGTACACCATTTTACTCCAATCTACCGTATTGGATTTAGGCCCATCATTTTACTCCTCTCATATATTTAAGTCTTCACTCTAACACGTAACTGTTGTACTCTAACACGTAACTGTTGTACTCTCGCATTTACTTCATCTCATACTTTAAGAAGAGAAATGGCAGATAACAATGTGATTCGTCGTGTTTACACCATTTTCTCTCTCTTTCTTCCAACTTTTCTTCTTCGATTTTTTTCCTTCTTTTTTGAATAATAAGTTTGGAATATCTTGCTCTCTGTAAGTTTAGCTCAGTTGATCTATGCAGAAATTAGGATAATATGTTAGGGTTGTGATTCGAATTCTACGCCGATTTTTTAGACTGAATTTGTAATTTGAAGGCAAAACTTAATTTAAAACACATGAAAGTGCATTTTAGATTGAAATACAACGTAGATAAATATCAACTTTATGAAATCCAATTGAGAGAAAACCATAGACTACAACTATATTATGCTCATATGATATTGGCTATTGACTTTAGGCCATACAGATAATATTGTAAGATGGAGTAAGAACAAAATTTAAATGAGACAGGATCCATTGACACCAGGTGTAAGTCAAAAGACTTACACCAAATCTCAACCATTAATTTTAATGAATCTTACGGTTCAAATTGTATAGACAAAATAACAAACAAAAACTTATCCCACTAGATCTCGTTTGAGAATTTCTTCTTCCTTCTTTCTTTGGCTTTCCTTTACCACCGCATCGTATAGCAAATAAACTATCGACTACTTCTAATGTATGTTACCTATGAAACGGTTCCAAAGTTTGGCACGTTAGGAATCAATTATGATTTTGGCATACCCAAGAACCTTGTACAAGAACCTGGATATCTCAATTCTTTTAGGGTTGTCACATAACAATGACTTAAACGGTTGTTGGCTTAAATCTCATAGTACAATTAGTGGTGTAGAATCTATAATTGATGTTTGCTTGATTATCGAAATTTTAGATTATTAGGTAATTAGTAGTTCCATTATTTATGAGGTTGCAAGGCTTTTTATTAGTTTCTTTTGTCTATACAATTTGAACTGTAAGATTCGTTAAAATTAACGGTTGAGATTTGGTGTAAATCTTTTGACTTACACCTGGTGTCAACGGATCCTCTCTCAATTTAAATATATATAGATAATAAGTTTGGAATATCCTCCGTAAGTTTATTGATCTATGTAGAGGTTAGGATAATATGTAAGGTAGGGATTCAAATTCAAAACACCCCCACTTATTAATATTTAAGAGGTGATTTTTGAGCCGATAAGCTATTCGACAAAAGAAATGTTTGGAATATCACTTATTAACAGCAATATTAACAAGAGTTCACAAAATAATTATTAAAAAAAAATTTACGCCAATTGTTTAGATTAGAACATTGTGAAATATCAACTATATGAAATCCAATTGATAGAAAACCATAGTCATTTAAAAAAAAAAAACCATAGACTACAACTATATTATGCTCATATGATATTAATACGTAGAATCTTAAGTGAGTAAAATCTTAAATACGTAGAGTACACAGATAAATAACGTGAGGGATTAACATTAATAATTGACATAATTTCCTAAAATTCCAAAAGGGACTCAATAGAAATAAATCAGCTTTTGTTTTGACTTCAATCACAACTCTATAAAGGATTATTCTACTATAAAACTCATGCATTCAATATGATAAACAAATGTTCATTACAACTCATTATTTTCAATGGTGCCATACCAATACCATATGGCACTCACATATAACGACTCAACCACACTCAACATCCACATTTGGTGTTCACAATCTTAGAAATATACGAATTTCCATTCAACAACTCATATGCATAATCAATACAATGAGTATGATCACATACAACTACATGCACAAAATATTTTCCTCAACCAAAAAAAAAAATTAAATTACATCAGGGTCCTTTAAGTTTAACGTTTGTAACAGATAGATCATTTAAGTTATTTTAAGCACACATAAATTCTTTAAGTTTATAATCGATTTCAATTTAGTCATTCTGTTAACCCAACATTACAAAAACGTTATTATTAGGTGTTTAACAAGTTAGTTATGTATTGCATTTTTATCCACCGGCCAAATATGGTACACAATTAACCACATATGATGCAATAAGCTTATGTTTCCATCATTTATACTACTTGATTTTCAGTAGCAGCTCACTAAATCATACATGGGGGGACATGTATTTGGCAGCCACTAAAAGAATTCTGGTATAATTTAACAAAAAAAAAAAGACAATATATAATGGGTGAACTAGATGGATCACTAGGCCCATACCCGAAAGTCTACTTAACCACTTCATACATAAGGGTCTCATGCTTGAAGATTGCTGTTTACACTAAATGATTTGCCATCACACACTTAAAAATGACAAAAATACCTCTTACGATAGTTAACTATCATTCGCTCCAAAAGAGAATTAAGCGATGAAATGTAGTTAATTGTAGTTGGGGGTATTGAAGGTCATTTCCAGATGTGTGATAGCAGACTTTCATGTTTAAAGAGAAATCATCCTCATGCTTGGGGACTATGGAGTGGACATGTTTCTTGGGCCACATAACAACACCTCATATCTTAAAAATTTCTTTATCGTCCCGTCCCCCCCCCCCCCCCTCAATTTTTTTTTTTTATCCCCTTTGAATTTCTCAATTTTCCCTTATAGTGGACATCTGATATATAACCACTGGAGAGTACGATACGTATATACCGGATGCATAGTTATAAGTATTAGAATTCAACATGCTAAAATCTTATTTCTTCTTTCAAATTGTGAGTCCAAAACAAGGGGTGGCAAAACAAACAAAACTCACCAAGCTGGTCCATTTAGCCCGCTATTTTTTGCGGTCTGAGTCGAAGATTTGAACTCACTTCCTATAGTTGGCTCTCCCCGCTAAACGCGTTGAAAAAGCAGGGCGTGCCGACCCGCTTAACTCGTTTAAATTTATTCTGTTAGAATTATTTTATCCTGTTGGATTTATTTTGTTTGTTAGATTTATTTTAGGGTTTGTTTTATGTTGGCGACTTTTCCTTATTTTGCAGTTAAGTATGATATTGAGTTCGACAATTTATTGATTATCTTGTTTTTACCATAAATTTATTTTATGTGTATTCTCTTATATATTTTTTATAATAAAAGAGACTTAGTTCTTAGTTCTTTGTTTGACGGGACAGCCCGCCAACTCGTCTGTCCACACAAAAGAGGGCAGGGTGAGATTTTGGCCTTGTAACATCACGATTTTAGAATATTATTAATTATTATTATTTATTTTTTATTTATTTATTTGTGTAAGGTGTTTGAATTGTTGGGATAATTGGATTTTATTAGATATATAGGAAATAAGGGTATTTTGATAATTTTAGAATGATGGGTATTTTATTAATTTGGATGTGTAAATATATTATAAAGGTTAGTAGTAACTTGGTAGAATTACTAGAATTGAGGTAAATGGTAAAAACGAAGAATTAAGTGAATTAGAATAGGAGAGTTATTTGTCTATAAGAGATTATGATGTACATACATGAGATTGGGAGCAATTGCCCCCACTAATGTTTGTGTTATACAATGAGTAACTTGGTGTTTTTTTGTAGTTTTAAAATTATTGAAGAGTGAGGTTTCTCTTTGGGTGAGCATGCTTGTTTACTTGATGATGATGCTACTCAAGAGGAAGATAATTCAGACATGGAGGGTGTTCATGAAAATGTTGGTGACGGTGGTGATGTTCAGGAGTTATTAAATAGTTTATTCGACGAGTGGAATAAAGAGGTAAATCAGCAAAAGGGTGTCAGTCATATTTCGGAGGACAATGTGGTGGTGTCGAATGTAGTTAAATGCCAAGAGGAGTGTGGTGGTGCCATGGCTGCACTCAAGTCTCCTTCGGCCATTCCAACACCGAGGGAGATTATTTCAATCCACGACGAAGTAGTTCCTTCCCCTTTTAATAAGGTAGTTCCTGAACTGGTTTTCAGTGCAACTTCTGATAATTTACTTGTTGATTCTGAACCTGTCGGTGAACGTGGTGGTTTTGGTAATGCAAAAAAATTTCTGAATGATGTAAAAAAAAAGGTGTGAAACGCACCACATCTTGTCCACCAGGACGTGGTCGTTCTCTGAAAGCAGGTCCTTGGAGTTTGGAATGGGTTAATAGAAATAAAGATGTTGTCGAAGGCGAAGCTGCAACAATTGTGGTGGTGGTTACCTTCGTAATTGTGCTCAAAGTTTGAAACGTATTGCCAGACTTTCTGATAAAGATAGACAGGAGGTTCAACGTGCGTTATGAAAGAATGTAAAGAAACGTAAATTGGTGTCAGCTGGATCAAAGGCTAATGTGACTCAAGGTGATGGGGCTTCTTCAGGTACTTCTCAATCTGCTATAAACAATGACTGGGAAAATTGGTTGGTTCTTCATGGAAATAAAAAATTTATGTCTAAAGATGTCTGTGGGATAGAGAAGACGGTGGGGATTGAATTTAAGGGAGATAAAAATAATATGTTTGATGTTTTGTCTGTGGCTGGAAGGAAAAAATCAGAGAGTGTAGTGGGAGGGTAGAAGTCGTTGCTTTAGGTTGGTTGTGGGTGAGGGAGTTGGTGTGGTGTCTGTGTTAATAATGAAGATTATATCTTAGAACGTTCATGGTTTAGGGGGATTTGAAAAAAGGAGGGAGGTGAGTCAATTGGTGAGGGAGAAAAAACCATTTATTCTTTGTATTCAAGAAACTAAGCTAATGTTTTTTGATGTTCATTTATGTAAATCAATTTGGGGGGATAATGATGTTGATTTTTCTTACAAACCATCTATCGGTGCTTCGGGATGTTTGGTCATTGTTTGGGATAAAAAGGAGGTTGAGGTGTGGTCATCTATGTCCTTTGAGCATGTATTGGTAATTTCAGGTCGCTTTGTGAAGACGGAAGTAAATTTTGTCTTGTTTAATGTTTATGCTCCTTGTGATGCTGCTCGTCAGGACCCTCTCTGGATTAATATGTCTACCAGATTGAATTCTTTTAGTGGCCAAAATGTTTGTATTTGTGGTGATTTTAATGTTGTTAGAAGTGTCGACGAAAGACGTAATTTGGGAAGTGTTCCAAGCCAGGAAACTAGTGTCTTTCAACCATTTTATTGAAGGTAATTTTTGATTGACATCCCTCTTCGGGGCCGTCACTTCACTTGGTTCCGAGGAGATGGGAGATCTATGAGTCGTCTGGATCGCTTTTTACTGTCGGATAGTTGGTGCTTGGAGTGGCCTAATTGTTTTCAGATGGCGTCAGCTTGTGGGTTGTCTAGTCATTGTCCGTTAGTGCTCTATGTTGATGAGGAAAATTGGGGTTCGAGACCTTTGCGGATGTTAAAATGTTGGGAAGATTTTCCAGGTTATAATATTTTTGTCAGAGATAAATGGAATTCTTTTCAGGTTGAAGGATGGGGAGGGTATGTGTTGAAAGAAAAATTTAAATTGATCAAATTGGCTTTGCGGGAGTGGCACCAAAATCATACTCAGAACATACCTGCTAAATTTCAGTCTCTGAAGGATAAAATTTCAGCTCTTGATTTAGAAGGGGAATCAGATGTTTTAATTGATGAGGAGGTAGAGGAATTGCATGACTTTACGGAGAATTTATTTTCGTTATCTCGGTTGAATTCTAGCATTTGTTGGCAACAGTCAAGGTTGAAGTGGCTTCGGGAAAGGGATGCAAACTCAAAGTTTTTTCATGGTATTATGTCCAGCCGTAAACGGAGAAACACTATTCCTTTCTTTTTGCTGAATGGTGTGATGGTTGAGGGTGTCAAAAATGTTCGCAATGCAGTTTTCTCTCATTTTTCTACTCATTATAAGGCAGTTAATGTGGAGCGCCTCTCTATGGGTAATGTGCAATTTCGCACTCTATCTTATAGGGAAGGCGCAGGTTTGATCAAGCCTTTCTCGGTGGAGGAAGTGAAGGTAGCGGTTTGGGACTGTGATAATTTTAAATGTCCTGGACCAGATGGCATCTCTCTTGGTTTCATAAAATCTTTTTGGGACATTCTGATGGTTGATTTAATGCGTTTTCTTCATGAATTTCATAGGAATGGCCGATTGTCCAAGGGGATAAATAGCACCTTCATTGCTCTTATTCCTAAGGTGGACAATCCTTAATGTATGAATGAGTTCCTTCCCATTTCCTTAGTGGGTAACATGTATAAATTTTTTGGCTAAAGTGCTTGCAAATAGATTGCAGACGATGATTGGTTCAGTTGTGTCAGACTCTCAGTCAGCGTTTATCAAAGGGCGTCAGATTCTTGATGGGATCCTGGTGGCTAATGAAATAGTTGATGAAGCTAGTAGGTACAAAAAGGAGCTGTTACTTTGTAAGGTAGATTTTGAAAAAGCATATGATTCTATTAACTGGGTTTACTTACAACAAGTGATGTTGAAAATGGGGTTTCCAACACTTTGGAGAAAATGGATTAAAGAATGCACTGAAACAACCACCGCTTCGGTTTTGGTCAATGGTTCTCCAACGGAGGAATTCTCTTTGGGGAGGGGGCTGATACAAGGTGATCCTCTTTCTCCTTTGTTGATGAAATCGGTGTCAGATATTAATTAATTCACTGGTTATGAAGTTGGTAACAATGAGCCTGTGGTGGTGTCTCATCTTTAGTTTGCGGATGACACTTTGATTTTGGGAGAGAAGTCATGGGCCAATATTCGTGCTATGCGAGCGGTTATTTATCTCTTTGAAGCATTGTCTAGTTTAAAGGTGAATTATTCAAAAAGTCAGTTGGTTGGGGTTAATGTTCCGGCATCTTGGTTATCAGAAGAAGTTATGGTTTTAAATTGCAAGGTTGGTGCCATTCCTTTTATGTATTTGGGGCTGCCTATTGGTGTTAATGCGAGACATGTGGCTTTTTGGGAACCTATATTGTACCGACTCAAGTCTAGATTGTCCAGCTGGAACTCCAAACACTTATCTTTTGGTGGTTTTCTTTTTTCAAGGCTCTATCAGGTATTATCTCCTCTATTGAATCTATTTTATAATTTTTTTTTTTTGGGGGGGGGTGGGGGGGGGGGGGGGGGGAGTGAGTACCACAGGAAAATGTCATGAGTTGATTGGAACACTGTATGTAGGAGTAAGGAGGTTGGTGGGTTGGGGGTAAGGAGAATTACGGAGTTTAATATTGCGTTATTAGGGAAGTGGTGTTGGCGGATGTTAGTGGAGCATGAGAGTTTGTGGTTTAGAGTGTTGCCAGCCAAGTATGGTATCTCCGAAGGGGAGTTGAGAAGTGGGGGGTGTAACTCTTCTTTGTGGTGGCGTGACATGGAGGTGACGAGGAGGGAGGAGTGGTTTCAGGATAGTGTCCAACGTGTGGTTGGTAATGGGGTAAATACTTTGTTTTGGACGGATGTCTGGGTTGAAGAAGTGTCGTTTAGGGACAGGTACCCTCGTTTATTTGACTTGTCATTGTTTATGGAGGTGTCGGTGTCTGGGATGTGTCAGTTAGGTTGGGGGGAGGAGGGTCAGGCATGGAGGTGGAGAAGGAGGTTGTTTGCATGGGAAGAGGAGTGTGTGAGGGAGTTTACATTGTTACTTCATGGTGTGACTTTGCAAGTTGATAGAATTGACAGGTGGCTATGGACATTGGAAACATCTCATGTTTTTTCAGTCCATAGTGCTTATAATATGCTTACTTTCCAACCTTCGACGGTGTCTCGAGAGGAGGTGTCTTCCCTTTGGAATAAAGATATTCTGCTCAAGGTCATTCTGTTTTCTTGACGTCTGTTTCGCGATAGGTTACTAACAAAGGACAACCTTCTTCGGCGTGGAGTTATTCATAATGATGCTCGTTTGTGTGTTTCTAGATGTGGGTCTGACGGGAACTTGGATCATTTATTTTTACACTGTAATATTTTTGGAACGATTTGGTTGGATATTTACTGATGAATGGGTATGTCATCGGTAATCTCATCGCTGTAGGGGACCATTTCAATCAGTTTAGATTTGATGGTGGAGCTTCTAAGGCTCGTTGGTCAATTTTACAAGTTCTTTGGTATGCAACTACGTGGGAAATATGGAAAGAAAGAAATAACAGGTTGTTCAATGGCAAAGAATTCTCTATTCAACAGGTGGTTGATAAAATTAAATCGTTGTCGTTCATGTGGTTGAAGTCGAAGTTTGCATCTCTTCCCTTTAATTATCATGGATAGTGGCTTAGTCCCTTCACCATGTTGGGTATAGGTTAACAGTTATTGGCTTTCTTAAGTTACTGTGTTCTTGTTTCCATTGTAAATAATTTTTTTGTGACTCGTTGTCTTTTCTTGGCATACCTTGTGATAGGGTGGACCTTTCGTTGTGGTAATATATTTCATTTTAGCCTCTTCAAAAAAAATGTTTGTGTTATACTTGTTGAAATATTAGATATTTTATTTATGGCCCCGTCTTAAAATACTAGATTGCCTTCATTAATAGAAAATTTATATCATAAGAAGAGTTTCTCTTATGAATTTTATAAAATTAAATGTGCAAATGCATTTGAGATGCAATTTTGAATGATTTTTTCACATAAAGAGAGGGAGATATTTTTTATAGTGTTACTTAAAAATGAGCAAAATTTTATACTACATTTTTAAATATAAAGACAGGTAAAGAACAATATTAATTTGTAAATGTTAATGAATCTTTAATGTTTCTAATGTATAATAATAATGTATATAATCTCGAGCATGTTTTACAATGATGACGATGTTATTATTTTGAGAAATGCTAGGGTCACACCCTTTAACACACTCTTTTAAACACACCTACTCATGTGAAGCCACCTCATCTCCTTTTTCTAGTTCTCTACCTGATAACCGGCTATTCAAGTTGGGGCAAAGGTTTTTTTTTTTATTATTTCCTTTTGAAATTTAACTTTTATACTACTGTCATCTGCATAAACTCCATGATTTTCCAGATCTGACCCATATTACTCTTCTCCAGCTATATGGTTTAAACTTTAAACACACCCACATATTGTATTTGATGTGAGTTCTGATCTGTTCCGCCGACGTTGCGTAAGTGGCCACCATCTCTGTTGGGAGCTCCGGTGGCCTTTTATGTCTCTGTTATATTTGAAGACAGTTTCAGTTGCCGTCAAATCCTATGTGTTATGAAGCAGAGCGCTGACGGTGGTCGGTGGCTATGGCATTTCTCGTTTGTGTTTATTAATCCATTTTTCTATTAATGATTTTCTCTTTTAAATTTTTATCCAAAGTAGAAAACTCTGTGCTGAACCGTAATTGGATGAGTTTGTTTTGGATTGTTGTACTGGGTTTGTTACAGATTTTGTAAGTGGTATTTTTTATGTCTCAAGTGTTTAATTGAACCAAACTTCAGAACATTGACGTTGGCATAAGAACAATAATTAATCAAGTTTGCTTCAAATTAACAGTGAGAATTTGACATAAGGTGCAGTGATGGAGCTCCATTGTTATCACATAGTAATTCAACGGGATCCATAATACTTGGAACTATTCCAAGATCAGAAATGAATTTCTTGATCCAAACAACTTCTTTTGCAGCATTAGATGCAGCAATGTACTCAGCTTCTGTTGTAGAATCAACGATTGTCTCTTGCTTTGAACTCTTCCATCTCACAGCTCTGCCATTTAAGCAAAACACGTATCCAAATTGCGATCTGAAATCATCATGATTTGTCTAAAGCTAGAATCAATGTAACCATTTACAGAGAGCTCTTCTTGACCTTCATAGATCAAGAAAGTATCCTTAGTTCTTCTCAAGTACTTAAGGATATTCTTAACACTAATCCAATGACTGTTTCCAGGATTAGACTGGTACCTACTCGTAGCACTCAAAGCATACGAGACATCTGGTCGAGTACATATCATAGCATACATGATGGACCCAATTGCTGAAGCATATGGAACATCATCCATTCGATACCTTTCTTCATCAGTCGAAGGTGATCGAGTCTTTGATAAGCTTATACCTGATGACATAGGTATGAATCCTTTCTTGGAATCATGCATATTGAAACTTCTCAGGACTTTGTCTATATATGTACCCTGACTTAAACCAAACAATCTTTGTGATCTATCTATATAGATCCTGATTCCTAATATATAGGATGCTTCACTGAAGTCTTTCATAGAAAAGCAATTCCCTAACCAAGTTTTGATTTCTTGTAGTGTAGGGATGTCATTTCCGATTAATAATATGCCATCCATATATAAAACCAGAAATAAGACTATGCTCCCACTACCCTTCTTGTAAACACAAGTTTCATCTTCATTTTTAATGAATCCATATTGTTTTACAGTTTCATCAAAACAAAGATTCCAACTTCTGGAAGCTTGCTTCAATCCATAGATTGATCGCTACAATTTGCATATTTTCATGGTTGCTTTTGGATCGCCAAATCCTTCAGGTTGTGTTGTGTCCACATCCTCAAGTAGATTTCCATTAAGGAAAACAGTCTTGAGATCCATTTTCCAGATTTCCATCAAGTAAGATCTGAATGGATTTAATCATTGCAACTGGTGAAAAGGTTTCATCATAGTCTACACCATGAATTTGTTTGAAGCCTTTAGCAACCAGCCGCGCTTTGTAGGTATTAACCTTTCCGTTCATGTCAATTTTCTTTTTGAAAACCCACTTGCATCCTATAGGATTAGTTCCTTCAGGTGCTTCAAGCAAGTTCCAAACTTGATTTGTGTACATGGAATCCATTTCAGATTTCATGGCTTCAAGCCACTTCTCAGATTCAAGACCAGTAATGGCCTCTGTGTAAGTTACATGCTCATCTTGATCCATGAGTAAAAATCACCCTCTTCTGATATTAGAAACCCATATATTTCATGTTCTTGATGTATCCTGCTAGACCTACGTGGTTCTTGTGTTATTGGAGTAGGATTTTCTGTCACAACCATTTGTGTATGCTGTTCCTCTATCGGTATATCACTACTTTGTGGGTCTTGAACTTCTTCAAGATATACTTTTCTCCCACTGATTCTTTTGGAGACAAAATCCTTTTCAAGGAAGACTCCAGTTCTGGCAACAACAATTGTTCCCTCACAAGGTTTGTAAAAGTAGTATCCTCTAGTTTCTTTAGGATATCCCACAAAGAAACATTTGTCAGATCTTTGTTCAAGCTTAGTAGACATTAGTCGTTTTACATAAGCTTCACAACCCCAAATCTTTAAATGTCCCACATTGGGTTTTCTACCATTCCATATCTCATATGGTGTCTTTTCCACTGCTTTGGATGGAACTCGGTTAAGTGTATAAGCTGCAGTTAATAAGGCATATCCCCATAAGGAGTTTGGAAGTTTAGAATGACTCATCATTGATCGGACCCTGTCTAACAAGGTTCGATTTCTCCTTTCAGATCAAAGCATTTTGATTTTCTTGCCTATTTGGTTTTCTACTTCATTTTGAAATTCTTTGAATAAAGTAAATGATTCAGATTTTAGTTTCATTAGATACACATATCCAAATTTACTAAAGTCATCAGTGAATATAATAACCTTCTCTAGAAGGTATGTTTAGGGGACCACACACATCAGTATGTATGAGACTTAAAAGATCACTAGCCCTTTCACCTTGACCGGTAAATGAGGTCTTTGTCATCTTTCCTAATAAACAAGATTGACATGTCTCGTATGATTCAAAATCAAAAGAGTCCAAAATTCCATCTTTATGGAGTTTGGAAATGCGATTCTCATTTATATGGCCTAAGCGACAATGCCAAAGGTAAGTCGGATTCAACTCATTAGGTTTCATCCTTTTAACATTAATGTTATAGATAGGCATATCGAGATCAAGGATATAAAGTCCATTAATCATAATCGCATTAGCATAAAGAATATTATCCAAATAAACAGAACAACATTTGTCTTTTATCATAAAGGAAAACCCAGACTTGTCCAAATAAGAAATGGAAATAATATTCCTGCTAATGGCATGTACATAATAACAGTTTTCTAAATTAATTAAAAGACCACTAGGTAAGGTCAATACATAAGTTCCAACAGCAAAAGCAGCAACCTTTGCTCCATTGCCAACTCTAAGATCGACCTCGCCTTTTGCCAATGCTCTACTCGTTCTCAGCCTCTACACATAAGTACAAATATGAGAACCACATCCAGTATCTAATACCCATGATGTAGAAATAGACATGTTAATTTCTATAACAAAAATACCTGTAGAAGTAGTAGGAACATTTCCATTCTTCTGGTCATCCAGATACTTTGGGCAGTTTTGCTTCCAGTGCCCCATCTTGTTGCAGTAGAAGCACTTGCCCTCCTTAGCCACGCCTCTAGTAGGCTTCAAGGCTTTGGTAGATGGCTTAACAACAACTTTGCCTTTGCCATTTCCCTTAGACTTATTAGGCTTCTTTTGATGCCTTTTGAACTTTCCATTGTTAACCATCAAAATGGCCTTTCTCTTTCCTTTCATATTCTTCTCAACAGTTCTTATCATAGCTGCAAGCTGTGGAAGTGTTTTGTCCACGTCATTCAATAGGAAGTTCTAGACAAAACTGTTGAAGCTTTCAGGCAACGATTGCAAGACAAGATCGACAACAAGTTCCTACTTAAGGGGTAATCCCAATCGAGCTAGGTTCTCAACATACCCAATCATTTTGAGTACATGAGGTCCTACATGACTTCCTTTTGACAGCTTGGTAGAGAAAAGGGCCTTAGAGACATCAAACCTCTCATGCCTAGCCTTCTCCTCATAAAGAGTTTTAATGTGTCTGATCATATCGAACGCAGTCATCCCTTCGTGTTGTTTTTGTAGCTCGGGAGTCATGGTTGTTAGCATGATGGAAGAGACTTCCATATAATCATTGAAATTCCTATTATAAGCATTCTTTGAACCGCAGGAGCTCCAACAGATGGTGCCTCAATAATGGGTTCATCAAGCATATATAGCTTTTTCTCATGGGTGAGAACAATCCTCATGTTACGGTGCCAGTCCATAAAATTGGTTTCAGACAATTTTTCTTTCTCAATAAGTGATCGCAAAATGTTGTTTGATGCGTTAGTTTCCATCTACAATTTTAAAATATACAAAAAAAATTATCATGAAAATAACATATTTAATTTGGCATTTAATTAAATATGCTTCCACTCTTTTACTCAAATCAATGACCTTCAAACATATGATTCGGAAAATCCCATTGGAAGATTTTCTAGCGGATTGAAATCCTTATTTCACTTTCTATTGAGCCAACGGGGCTGTTCTCAAAACTCAATTATTTAGGTAGGAATATTTCCAATTGCATCCTATACGACTTTCAAATCAATTGGGCGAGTAACTCTTACTCAAATCTATCATATAGACATTTCCCAATTATTGCTTCTAAATTTATTCTAATCTTATTAAAATTAATTTAGTTAAGTTAAACCCAAAAGAATAACACTTGGGTAAATTGGATTACCGCACCGCAACTTACTAGTATAAAATATGCGCTTCACGGAGGCAAAACCCACATATTCGATATTAGTCTTGAAGGGTGTTAAACTTTTGGAAAACATTGAACTTAATATTTCAAATTGAAGGATTTTTATTAAATTTGATCTCACCTCACCATGGCTTATATATCATATATATTCGCACTCCAATCATAACATGCATAACAATTATACAAAAATAAAGTGACATGATTATGGTCATCCGAATACTATGACTCTCTCAAGCCAATGATAGAATCTAAACTAATCCTGCAAAGGACCTTGCTTCTCCAAGCTAGACTTCCAGGACCATCGCAACGTCTTGAACTCTATTACCTCCTTGTATTCTATATACATTACATATAAAGGAAACTCGTTTTACATACGAGGGAGTGGATGAGAAGAGAATGTACAATAGGGATTTAAGAGAGAGGCACGACACGCAGGTCGTATTTATTCAAACAAAATAAAATAAAAGGGACTAAGGCCATAATCATTCACATGAAATAATAACAAACACGCTTTTATTATTACTCTTTACACCTTATATTTAAATAAATTAAATTCAAATTCGACATTTGATCACACTACGTAGATTAGCTGGGGGTTCCGCTGCCCGGCCAGTGGACAGTGGTTCACTTTTGAATTAGCATTGTATTTCGCATCAACACTTGACACGTTTCTGATCCCCCTTACCGTTTTGGCAAACCCTAATTTTGTCACAACAATCTGATCATATCAAACAAGTTCTCTGATTGTTTATTCAAATACGAAGATCGAATATGGGATGCTTCACCAGAATCGGTTATGAAGCTCCACACATCAATCAATCAATATGAATAAATATCATCTGACTTATTAAAAGTACGATCAAACCTAGTATATCACATATACCATTGTTATACAGAATATACTAAATACACTTCTGTCAATATGTATAATCAAAATATTGACGCTTCACCAGAGTTCTAAGAATCGATTACGAAGCTTCAAACAAATTGATCAGCCATGCACACACATGTGATTGATATTATTATATGTGTTTATGATCGATCAATAAAGTTCCTGTAGATATGTATGATCGAAACGTCGATGTTTCACCAGAAACGGTTTCTAAAACATCAAAGCAAATCGAAAAGCCATGCACAAAAAATATGACACAATAGGATGCCAATTTTAATTCTCTTTATTATTTAATTTCATTCTTTATGTTTAATCATATTAAAACATAAAGCAATAACAAAGCAATCTGATTCAAGGTTTCATAATTGGCTCTGATACCACTGAAGGAAAATCGAATTATATTAGAATAAAGCAGCGGATAAAATTTCAATTTTCTTTCCTTGGATCATTAAGAATTTGACAAGAATCAGTGATTCGATTGTTACCTCGAGTGTGGAATTTGGAATCTTGAATCAAGACCACAACAAAGTAAGCAGCAAGTAGCAAAGCCTCTAGCAAGTCCACACGAACGGTGCTCCTCCAAGTCTCGGTGCTAGCCACGGAATCAGAAGTTTCAGAGAATTAGGGTTTCTCAAAAACATGTAACCAAGACTTCAGCACTAGGCTCCTATTTATATAAATCATAGTGTGCTCTGCAAGTCAGAAGTCACTATTGGGCTTCCGTAAGCGCAATAACGAGTTTAGTATTTTGCTAACTAATTAGCGTTATTTACTAAATGCACCCATTATATAAGTCATACTTATATTTCTCTTTTGACCGTTCTTTTGTGTGTGACCCTATATGTTCTAGTTACGTTGGCAATAATATTAAATCTAATATTTAATACTATAAACAATGAGCGGTATCTAGCAACACATCATTGCAACTCAAGTGACTAGAAAGTCATGTGATCTGACGAAACCTTTTCCATGATAATATTCATGTGTACAATTACTCCTTTGTCCTAATATCTATATTTATCACAAGGCATAGATGTTGTCACCCTTGTATAGATCAATATCTACATTTCTTGATCCTGAAATATACCGAATAACGAATAAGTCCAATATCTCATATTGACTTAGTTCGGCGTGACCATGCAATTTTACAGTCATATTTCATCAAGAGGCCTAAGATATATCTCCTGTTATGAGGAATGAAAAATCTCATCTAGGACACTCATGTCCCTCAGCATGATTCATCAAGTACCCATTAGCCAACGTTATGGTTATGTTTTTATAGATAACGTTAGAATGACAATAAAACACTTGAGTCAACATCTAAGGATCATAGTGGTTTCAGGTCTAAGAGTGATATACACTATTATCAATGTGAGAATATCTTATGACATTTTCATAACATACTATGTAGTATTCTCACGGTGGGTCAATCCAGTATAAGTATTACTCCTAATTTATACCTATGTATAGACTTAATATCTCATATCTATGACCCAAGAGATTTGGTCATCAGTCTATATACATAATAGTCTCGATGCTTTATTATTATCCCAATTCATATTAAAGCTTTGATTACGGATCATTTAAGAATAACGTTCTTTACGTTAATGTAGTCTCATGATTAAGTCACACTTAATGTATCATTTACACGAACTATCTATTCTAAAGACTTTATTAACATTAAAGCAATGACATAATAAAGAGTGCCATATATATATATATATATATAATTTAATAATAAAAGTTATGATACATAACATAAGTTTATGATAAATTATTGGCCTCTAGGGTTTACACCAACAATAATGTCTTCATTAGTTTTAAAAAAATTTATTCCCCTTTATTCATTATCACAAGTATTGCCACCAAAAGCTCCACCAAATGTTCTTGTCATCCATTGTGACAACTGGATCAATTTATTGTCTCAAGGTTTTTATTTTCATACGCGACTGGGAGATGTTAGTTTGGGTCATCTTCGTGAAATGAGTTAAAGTTTCTTCAACTTGTGAACGTTTCTTTTGTTGTTGTTTATTGTGAATAGGCCCTTGACTTGGAGTGAGTTTAAATTGTTTGCTCCATTTATGGTTGGGGTGTTCCTTCCATGTGTTGTTGTATGTGTTAGAGAATTCTTGTAGCTGCCTATGTAACTTCTTAAATTTCTCCTTCCAGGACACACTCATAATTTGCATGATTTATGGGTAAAAAATGTTTCTTGTGATTTAATCTATACTATATATAAAGGAAACTACCCCTTTCAACACACTTTTGGGTTGAAATTTTCTTTCCAAAAATACCCTTAATTTTAAATACAAGTAACACATGTAACAAATAGATAAAAATATATTTAAATATTATAACAAATGTAACAAACACAATATAAATACATGTATATATGTTTTTTTCCTTTATCATTTAAAAAATATAACAAACTAGATGAGTATATTTATATTTACTTTTTCATTATCCCAATTATACCCTTAAACAACTTTATCTATAATAAAGATTATTGTTTATGTCATTAAAAAAAGCAACAAACATTTATATTTTTACTTTTAATCAAAACGAAAATTTCATAAAAAAAATACCGTTAATAATTTTCAAACATTACCGCAGTAAAAAGAGCGGAAATACGGGCACGAAGTGCTAGTTTTTCGCTAGTTTTCTATAATGTTTAGGAAAAACATTGTGTTTTGCTGAAATATTTTCTTTGGTATGATCTAGGTAAGGATCGGATCCTAAGATTTGATTGGTTTGTAAGGTTTAAGCATTAAAAAAATGAATAATTAGGACATAAACCCCTATCTTTTTTACTACAATGAATGAGAGTTACAATCTGATAGGTTCTGAGGTTACGAACCGAGAGGGCATCTTGGGGTTTTTAAGCAATTGAAGGGGCCTAAAGAGCAATTTTCATAAAGAATATATCGTTGAATTTGGTTTGCTAGGCCAAGTCTAAATTTTTAACCCTTCTTGTGTTACTCTAATCTATAAAAAAGAAGATGTTTCTTCTCATTTTCCCCATTCCTTCTCAAAGTTTATTCATCACTACTTTGTTCTCCATTTTTGTTCTTTATTTTTTATTGTTATTTCTTCTTGATATTGTTTGATTTTTCGTTTCTTGTTTTCCTAAGTATTTTTAAATATTTAAGCATTCTTGAAACATAAAATTTCAATTGCGCATCAGATCATTAGTAGCTTCTTAAGAAACTCGATTTTCAACTATTTTACTTTAGATTTCATGATGTCTACATCGACCTGTAGATATCCTCGATCTGATAAGTTGACAAAAGTAATTATATGTTTTGTTTCTAGGCGAACCAATTTGTCATTCTTTCAGGGCCGATATTTATATCACTTAATGGAGATGTAGGTGAACACAAAGTTGAAGATGATCTCACAAAAATCATTACTATTCTCACAACGTGAATCGATAAAGTATCTGGTATGTTATCAATACCAAATCCTTAACCTTATTTATATTAATTTTTCGTTATATGTATTGATATGCATATCGTAGTTGTTATTCTAGAGAATATCAAAATTGCTTGACAAATCCCTCTAAGGTTCATTGGTTCCCTTTTACGATCCTTATAGGAGTGTAGAGGATTTGGACAAACCTGGAGCCTTACCAGCAAAGGTTAGTGAACATAAAACCCTAAAATCAGCCAAGTTTTTTTTTATAGTTTTCTTGAAAATGAATTGATCTTGTTGCATGTAGTCAATGAAGTTTACTTTGGTTGGTGAAATTAAAAAAATGATGCTATCAAAATTTTGTTATCCAATAGCAAGATGATCGAGAGTTTAAGGTTTAAAACATGTTGGATGGGTAATAAATTTGATTGTGGTGGTATTGATGTTGAGTTTGAAAAAGGATTGTTGTTCATAGTTGCAATTTTAGGGATGGTGTTTTTGACTATTTGTAATCAATGCACCTAATCTAACTTATTTCAAGTATTATGGGAATGTGATTTCTTCTAAACTAAAAAAAATATTTTCTTATAAAAGAGTTTGATATTGAGTTTGTCTATGAATTCGAATGAGAAATTATCACTTACAAGTTATTTCAATTTTAGAAGAAATCACATTCCCATAATACTTGAAATCAGTTAGATTACGAGCATTGGCACAAATGGTCAAATAAACCATCCATAAATTACAACTATCAGCAACAAGCGTTTTCAAACTCAAGTCATCACTTCCACCACAATCATATTCATCCCTCTTCCAACATTTTTTCAAGCTTAAACACTAAATCATCTTGCAATTGAATGACGACATTTTGATTGCATAATTTTTCAATACCATTACAAAAAGAAACTTCTTTTAATGCATGCAACCTGATCAACTCATTTTCAAGAAAAGTTCATGAAAACAACTTGAGAGAATTTAGAACTGTATGTTCATATACCTTTGTTGGCAATTCATAAAAGGCTTTAGGCTTGTAAAATTTCTCTTCATTTATGTAAGTATCAGAAATATATAACACCAAATATTTGACACAATGCCGAGTAGAAAGAGCCGCACAATCTCACAATAAATTTCATAACTAGAATCTCATAATCTTAAAGATGGTTTTTTAACAATTGAACTTTATTTGTGGTAATCAATCCATAAGATCTAACAAAAATTTGTTTGATTATTGGAAATAGATCTTGAAAACTCTTGTGCAAGTATGTTTTAACCTTCCTGGTTTGTTTGACCACCCTTACTTTGAATTCTGTATTTTTGATAGTTTATCTCCTTATCCATAAGATTAATATCTTTATCCATTGTATAACTAGGCAGTCAGCTGGAGAAAAACACCGCATGAATGATGTGTCTTCTGCGAACATTATTCCAACTCCTCTTGTTGTTAACCAAAACTTTAGCCTCTAATATACCCTGCAAGTGTTCAATCGAAGAAGAAAACACCCTCATTGAGTACCATGATTCCAAATCCTGGTGTAAATCAAAACATGCAACCTCAAATCTACAATGCAAGCGTTCAACTGAATAAGAACAACACTGTAATGAGTGCTATAAGTCCCACTAAAGGTGTTAATCAAAACATGCAGCCTGAAATCTACCATGAATTTATTAACACAAGAGTGGGAGTTATAGTACTCATTACGGTGTTGTTCTTCTGCGGTTGAACGCTTGCATTGTAGATTTGAGGCTGCATGTTTTGATTTACACCAGCAGGTGGAATCATAGTACTCATGATGATGTTGGTCTTCTCCGGTTGAACACTTGCATGGTATATTTGAAGCTGAAAGTTTTGGATAACAAGAGGAGTTGGAATAATGTTGGCAGGAGACACAACATTCATGTCGGTGTTTTTCTTCAGCTGCATGCATGAATTATCTTCATTCTCCAACGTTTCTGGAGCATTTGATATATATATATATATATATATATATATATATATATATATATATATATATATATATATATATATATATGAGAACCTTGGAGGGAATATGAGATTCAAACACATCTGACTTTATCATTTGGAAGGGAATATGAGAACGTTGGAGGGATTTGTGAAGAAATTTTTATATGCCTGACACATTTATTTTATGTAGATTTTCCACAATTTTAGGTGTATCTGGCTTTTTAATTTTTTTTAATTTTTCTAACAAGCTAAATTGAAATATATTACTATCAAAAATATAATTGTTGTAGCACAAGGTGTGCTAAACAATCACGGAAAGAACAAGGTCCTGTCAAAGATACAAAGTTGTCAGCCGATACACATACATAACGGAGGGTTTGACCACCAATTATGAATACAAGAGCTAAAAACAACATTGCTAGCTTTTAACCACCACAAAGAAGATGATTTTACTTTGTCTAACATTTTTGGTTAAGAGCTCTGTCTATTTCTAAAAATTCCATCATATCGATCATTCCATAAGACCGAAATGCACTGAAGCCAAATCAAATGGAATAAAGATTTACGGAATTTCGAGCACCCTACATAATGAATAAATTGCAAAAAAAATGATCCACAATATGCTGAGGGTCAACACCTTCAACCCCTAGCCAATCCCTCACCCATGGCCATAAGGCACCAAAAATTGGACAAACTAAAAACAAGTGATTCACATCTTCAACATGTCCGAATATATTTTTCATTTTTTTTATTGAAGACTAAGCGAAGAAAGAGATATGAAATGTAATACGGAGGAAAGAGATATGAAATGTGATAATTTTTTGAATACATAATGAATCTTTTAAATTGTCTACTGAATTTATATGATTTCCCCCCTAAAAATATTTTTTAATAGCATTTGATTTTTCAATATAAAACATTGAACTGTATGTGTTTGTCATAAACATAAAAACTTATTTAGAGTTATATAATCACATTAATTACAGGAATAAGTGACAAAAACTTATTTTAATTTCTTAACAAATATATCTGATCTAGGCAATAATATTAAGACGTATGGGAAAATATACAAAGTTCAATCTCATATATATTCATATATTTTGATGGTCATTCTTGAGAATAATTCTTGGAAGATTGGATCTGGCACCAACTTTTCTCTCTCTAATCAATAGATGCATAATATCCCCGTGAGCTTAGCTCAGTTGTTAGGGATATTGCATATATTATATATGCAGGGGTCGGGGTTCGAACTCCGGACACTTCACTTCTCCACAATTAAATTGTGTGAGCTCTAGCCACTAGACTACTTGACCAAAAAAAACAAAATATATGCATAATAGAATTCTAGTGTTTCGTATGTCATTCCAGAGTTGTGAACTGTTGATCACTATATGAATGTTTGAACCTTACCTGTCATTATGACTGTAGAATTTGCTTTAGTATTTTCAGTTATGATATTATTAACTCTTTTATGAGACATTAGTGAGTTGTTTTTCAGTTATGTTTTGTTTTAAAGTCAATAATTTTAGGGAGTTTCTTTTTGGTTTTAAGTTATGCTTCAATTTTATTTATAGAGTACTGGAGTGTTTGTAATGATGTGCTTGATGTTATAAATATATTTATGTACTCTAATATATCATTTCCATAGTACATTTTCTCTCAAATTCCTTTAAAATCAATAAATTGGTAGCAGAACTTATTTTCTTAAGAAATATGTGAATTGAGTTCATAAAAAGACCACCATAAAAAATGGAAACAGAAAGAAACTTCTTCCTTGCTCCATCATTTTTTTATAGTAAAACTATCATGTCTGGGCTATTAAGATGTCAACATATCTTGAAGCCTTAAACCTTTAGGAAGCAATAGAAGAATAATATGAAGTGGAGCCATTGCCCGAAAATCCAACGGTGGCTCAGATAAAGATTCACAAAGGAAAGAAGACAAGGAAAGCCAAAGAAAAATCATATCTATTCATTGGTAGAATTGGTGAATGCATTGCAGATACAAGAACAAAGAAGAATGATAAGAGGAGAAGTGTCCATAGAAGGTGCTTTGTACGTGAAAGCAAAATAATCCAATAATGAAATTTAACACTTCCTCTGTTTCACAATAGGTATGTTCTATTTAAGGAAATTATTGTGTGTCATTTACTAAAATACTCTTATTAATTATAATAATTGTTAGTTAAATAGTTATAGACAATTGAAATGCATGTTATTGGAAAAAAGTAACTGTATTGATGGGATTTTCTAGTTTAGTTCACCAGATTTTCAGTTTGGGTTAGCTGATCCAGTTTTTATGCACACCCCTAATCTTAACCCGAGCATTTCATAACATCTATCAAGTATCAATTGAATCAATCGCTGCAATCAGAAAATCCCTAATATGAACCCTATTTTTCAATCAAACTTTCTCAAGTTCAAATCAAATCCCTAAAATTAACCCTAAAGCACATCAGCACATAAGCAACACCAAATAACAAATCACAACAGTAACACACCACAATCACCTGAGTTCCATTTCGCGGCGGCAGATGCAGCATCAATATAATAGGAATTCAATCCTTAATGTCAGCATCAATAAAAGTCTTACAAATGGAAAACCAAAACATTAGTAAGACGATTCCCAACTTCACATTTTATCAAACACGTATTAGGAAGCAAAATCTAATGAGTTAGACAGTATAATCTACATTATAACAAACATCTAAATGGGGGCTGATTGTTTATGACAATATTATACTCTTATTTCCATAATTGACATGATTAGGGAATTTAATTACTGCTACCTTTTTTTTAGAGATGTTACTGCAACCTGTTATTGCTCCAACGTACTTGTCAAGTGAATCAAATCATAGTAGTTTTTTTTCTTTTTCTTTTTCTTTCATACTTTCAGATGCTTTTCTATTTCACAAGTTTTTAGATTATCTAAAGATAGAATTTATGAATACATTTTAATGCTTCTTTGATTGGATTTGTCATAGATTTGACGCATTTTCACAACTGTCATGTTCGACTTGATGGTCTAGTCCAAGTCAAACCAATTTTCTAGTTTAGTTCACCAGATCAAATGAAAGTGGTTTGGGCTTTTCTAGTTTAGTTCACCAGATTTTCAGTTTGGGTTAGCTGATCCAGTTTTTATGCACACCCCTAATCTTTACCCGAGCATTTCATAACATCTATCAAGTATCAATTGAATCAATCGCTGCAATCAGAAAATCCCTAATATGAACCCTACTTTTCAATCAAACTTGCTCAAGTTCAAATCAAATCCCTAAAATTAACCCTAAAGCACATCAGCGCATCAGCAACACCAAATAACAAATCACAACAGTAACACACCACAATCACCTGAGTTCCGTTTCGCGGCGGCAGATGCAGCATCAATAAAATAGGAATTTAATCCATAATGTCAGCATCAATAAAAGTCTTACAAATGGAAAACCAAAACATTAGTAAGACGATTCCCAACTTCACATTTTATCAAACACGTATTAGGAAGAAAAATCTAATGAGTTAGACAGTATAATCTACATTATAACAAACATCTAAATAGGGGCTGATTGTTTATGTTTTGTTTGGTGGCCCTATAACAAGAAAATTAGTTGAATTAAAACAAGTTAACAGCTTACACATTTTATTCAATCAACTTTGCAGCATCACAACAACAAGAAAATCAATTTTATTCAATAAATCAACAAACAAATACAATAATAATAGGAAACAACAACAATTTCAATAACCCCTAAAACAACTAATAACATTACAAGAGATAACCCCTAAAACAGAGATGATTACAACAAATCACAACAACAATAACAAGAAACAACATTCGACTTTCTACCTTAGTAGTTCGTGCTAGCGACTGATAGTGGCAACTGAGAGAGTGAAATGGCGAGAGACGTCAACTGAGAGAGTGAGAGGGCGAGAGACGGCGAGAGTGAAATTAGGGTTCGTGAGAGGTGAGAGGTGAGAGTGAGATTAGGTTCGTGAGAGATGAAGAGATGAATGAAGATGAGAGATTGGGATTTCTGAGAGTGAGGCAACAAATCCTTTCTAGTCAAAAAAATTAATAAATAATTATAATCAATATAAATAAAAGGTTAGCATCAAATGACACCAACTAGTTTGACACGAAATGTTACAACCGCTTAATAACGTTTTAACGAATTGAAATTTTACAAAATTCACCGTTGGATTGAAAGATTATATCATATAAATCATTCATGTTAAATTTTCTAAAAATCTAAAATCAAAGTCTGGTTGAACTGTGTCTTTTGAAGACATGTACTTTTTAAGTCCTTGATTTCACAGTGTTAGGTGAATAAGGGGTGAGTAAAAAATCAACTCAAACAGAGTTGTTTTGATATGGTTTTGAAATTGTTGAAGTTTAAAGATAAAACAAGTAATAAAAATAAAGGATATAATAAAAAAAAAATTGAGTATTTTTGTCCCCCTTGACATGTTGGTTGGGGCCCAAATTTTGAAAGCCCCCTAAATTGACACCTCACGCCTTCCTTGTAATATGTTTTGCACGTTGTTGTTAGATGTCCGGATGGCATAATCCAAGAGGGAACCATCAAGATATTGCTGGATCTTCAAAAGTAAGAATAATTTATAGAGTAGTTATATCTCTAATTTGGATTTACAATGATTTAACTCTTACTTGTTGAACTAAGTCTTTAACTAACTGAAGTATACTCCTGACAATGTCAGGGAACGAGAACAAAAAATTTGAATTCACAGCCGCATGAAACTGAAGTATACTCCTCACAATGTCAGGAAACACAAGTACTAGAAACACAAGTACCAGACTTCCTCAGAATGGAGGAAACACAAATGCTGGACACACAACCATCGGAAATTGACAGAGTAATATTTCTAATTTGGATTTACAAAGCTTTAACTCTTACTTGTTGAACTAACTCTTCATTTTCTTATCTTTTTATCCCTTATAAACATGAGAAATAATTGAAAGGATGACATGAATAATGACATTCTGTAGATATGTGTGTAGATGCATTTTCCTGACTTTACCATTAAGTTTTTTATTCTTAATTTTTTTTTTTTAACTTTATGCACCAAGAATCTGATAATTAAGAAAGCCATTAAGTAGTAGAGTGAACAAAGAGCTGATTTGAAAGAACTAGATATAGCAGAGAAGAAATGGAAGGTGGTGAAGCATGGACACTCCTTAGATTTGGTGTATACCGGTGTCGGACACGCATCCGACACCGACACCTATGATTACACTGAATTATGTCATTTTCTCAAACTATTATTGGTGTCTGATTGTCCGTGTCTGTGGTAGAGATCAGGGGCGGATCCACGTGAGGCTTATTGTGGCTATAGCCACACCAGAATATTACCCAATAGTTTTTTTTTACAACTCTGCCTCTCCATTCTCCACCGTACTCTACCTGCCTCTCGTTCTCCTCTCCAGTCTCTATGCATATCGAAATCATCTTCTTCTTTGTTGTACTTTTTGCTCTCTTCTGAGGGTTATTTGAGTTGTACTCATGTCTCAAGTCTTTGGCTTTTCTGGTATTTTCAACGCTTTAAGTGTTTTATTAGATTTACAGATTTTTAGGTTGTATGAATATTAGTGTTCATACAACTGTGGTACTGCTTGTGTGCGGTTAAAAGCATCAATAATAAATTTTGCCAATTCAAAAAATGAAAAATGTTATTTCTTATTTTTAGTCCGGTTCGGTTCAAGCCTGGGGTTACCCTCTCCTAACATAAGTTCGATAAAAAAATTATTAGTGACAAAATAATTTAAAAATTAAAGTTATTTAAAATATAATATCTTTTGTCACACACACTTGTGAGGTAGTGGGTCGTGCTATAATGTTACTATATTGTCACCACACACTTGTGTCACATGTAGAAGAGGAATCAGGCAGTAAGGAAGTTGAGGGAATCAGCTTACGTAGCTGAGGAAGAAGAAGAAGAAATTGAAATTGCAACAGATATGGTCATCAGAGAGATGAAGAGAAGAAAAATCACTGAAGCTGCAATAAAGAAGGCTGTAGAATTAGCAAAAAAGATTGAAGTTCCAGCTTCAAGTATCATAAATAAGGATGCTGGTGTTGTAGCACAGCAACTGGTGAAAGCTGCTGAAGAAATTTAAAATCTGGCTTCCTCAGAAGTTGAGATTTTAGAAATAACCAGAGTGAATGAAGATACTCAGGAGAATGAGGCCGCTGGTTCAGAAGTTGCTGCTCCAGAAGCTGATACAGGTATTCCTGATTCTCCACACCCCAATACTGTTATTATAGTAGAATCTGACTCAACATCACCCTCATCCTCTCATTCCATCTCTTCATCATCATCATTTGACTTAGATAACAGTATTGGGGTGTGGAGAATCAGGAATACCTGTATCAGCTTCTGGAGCAGCAGCTTCTGAACCAGCGGCCTCATTCTCCTGAGTATCTTCATTCACTCTGGTTATTGCTAAAATCTCAACTTCTGAGGAAGCCAGATTTTGAATTTCTTCAGCAGCTTTCACCAGTTGCTGTGCTACAACACCAGCATCCTTATTTATGATACTTGAAGCTGGAACTTCAATCTTTTTTGCTAATTCTACAGCCTTCTTTATTGCAGCTTCAGTGATTTTTCTTCTTTTCATCTCTCTGGTGACCATCTCTGTTGCAATTTCAATTTCTTCTTCTTCTTCCTCAGCTACGTAAGCTGATTCCCTCAACTTCCTTACTGCCTGATTCCTCTTCTTCTTGGGAATAGAAGGTTGATCAGGAGCAATTTGTGACTCAGAAGCAGCTGCTCTGCCACTTCTGGTTTTCTTCTCCAGAACCACTTCAGGATTCAGATCCTGAACTTCTTCTTCAATAGAAAGCAAGCTAGAATCACCAGTTTTCAGCTTGTCAGAAGCTCTCTCCTTCTTAGACTTCTTAGATGGTTGTTCAACTTCCAAATAGTCTTCTTTAGTCATGGCCTTCCTCTTGGATTTTCTCCCTTTAGCCACAGGCAAGGCTCCACCAAACATAGTCTCAGGCACATCCTCAAGCCTGATCTTCTTTCCAGTTAAAGTATAGTGCTCTTTAATGTAAAACATTTGAACATCTAGAGGCTCTTGTTTGCAGATTGGTGGGAAGTCTTCCATTAAGTTTGACTTTGCATCTAACTCCTTCAGGTCTGTGGGAAGCTCCTGGAAACCATCTTTAACAATTAATGACATATTCCTAAGAGTTCTGCAATTGATGACTTTTCCTGTGACAGTGCCCAGATGGGAGTCATTGTAGATGCTGACTTCACTTATAGCCCTCAGAATTCCTCCTTGATGAAGGATCTCTGAAATTAGTCTCCCATAGGGAACCCAGAATCTGTCATTATCCTGACTTTCCTTTAGTTCTTTGATCATATGCCTGAAGATGTACTTAGGCACATTCACTCTTTTTTTGTTGATGAAGTGATGTAGGAAAACCTTGTGAGCCAGAGAGGGTTAATCATTACCTCCACCTTTTGGAAGTAGGTTCTCATTCTGAATCTTTAGGAGTATCTTCTTCTCCATGCTAAGATCATCATACTTTCCTCCCTTCTTCTTTCCATAGATTGTTTCACTCACAATCGGCTTCCATGGACTTGATTTTGAGTTGGGTATCTCAGACCCATCATATCTACCAGAAGTGTCTCTTCTGAGTACTTTGGCAACAACATCCTCAGAAATAAACAGTGGGATACCCAGGACGTTGGATCTGATTTCCAGACCCCTGTATGGTTCCAGACTCATCTCTTCCCTTGTCTTTCCTTCCAAAGAAGGATCAAGAAGAATTTTCTGCTTCTCTTCAGCTTCAGAAGCAGCTCTGTTGTAGAGTGAGGCTTGAACCCAAAAGTGTCTTACCAGAGCTTCATATGTTGGTCCATTCAACATAGAAATGTAATCCATTAAGCTTTGTGCTTCATAGTAACTGTTGATATTGCACCCATGATGTGCAAGAGAATTAAGATCTACTGGATTCTCGGTTTGAATGATCAAATCCCATTCTTCCAACTTCATTGTTCTTCCAGCAATCACATATGCAAGAGTATCTTGTGAAGATGATTCTGGAGCACCTTGATGTAGAATGTTGAAAGTTGATTCTGGAATATCTCGATGAGAACTTGATGATGCCATTGAGGATGAAGGTTTTTAGGGTTCTAGGTTTTGAGATGCAGAGAGTTTTCGCTTACTTCGCAAAGACGACGGTTGAAGAAAGAAAGTGTTTGTTGTGAAGTGAGTAGTGTGTGGATTGTCCAAGTGTTTTTTGAGTAAAACGATTTCTATTCAGACAAGGGGACAAACAAACACAGCATTAATGACATTGGGGGCGCGAGATAGTACATTTAAAGCTAAATTCATCATTGCCCTTTGAGTTGTACACCAATACACAGAGGCCACGTCAGAAGTTTTACAGAGCTACTACTTAGGTTAGTGGGACAGGTGTTACTGAAAGTAACTTCCAACGTTTCCACTAACTCTGCTATTCAGTAGCAAGGAGTCCAGCTTCTGAAGTTAAGGTGCTGACGTCATCATCAGAAGCACATTTTCCTCAGGATCTCAATTAAGAGCTTCTGATGGACCAAAGCTTCTGAACTGACTTCAGGACCTAACTTCTAGTTCAGGAGCTAGCAAGTTTAACCAGACACAAAGTGCATGTTCAAATTTTTCTTTATAAAATCAAATCTTTCAACAGTTAAAGGCTTAGTAAATATATCAGCCCATTGATGTTTAGTATCAATGAATTGTATATCTAAGATTCCTTTTTGAACATAGTCTCTGATAAAATGGTGTTTGATTTCAATATGCTTGGCTCTTGAATGTAAAATTGAATTCTTTGACAAACAAATAGCAGCAGTATTATCACAATAAATGGGAATACTGTTAGCATTGATCTGATAATCTTCCAACTGATGTTTCATTCAAAGTAGTTGTGTACAACAACTTGCAGCTGAGATGTATTATGCTTCTGCTGTAGACATAGCAATTGTTGCTTGTCTTTTGCTAGCCCAAGATATCAGATTATCACCCAGAAATTAACAATTGTCACTGGTTGACTTTCTTTCAATCCTATCACCAGCATAGTCAGCATCACAAAATCCAACTAACTGATAATCTAAGGATTTTCCATAAAGAAGTCCCAGATTAGTTGAAAACAATGCAGTGATCCATGTTGAAATAATAGAATATGCAGCACTTGATTCTTTAAACATAGCTCTCCACTAGGATAACGAAATCAATAATCTCTTAACAACACTTGCACATGAGGCAATATTTGTTTCATAATCCCTTTTGTTTGGATTGATTTTCTAGCTTTTACTTTACTCTTGATTATTTGGATTTAAGTAGATCCTTAAACTAAAAACATTTCAAAGCTTAGGCAGAGAAATTGATACATTTCCCTTTGCATTTGCATCTTATGGGATTGAAGCTTGTACATGTTGAGGCCTTGTGAATGAGAGTGACCTTTTAAAAGAAAACAAAGAAACCAAAATTTGTTTATTTTTCTAACTATTCTCTTCGACAATGAGAGCTTCATCTAGTGCCAAAGCTTGCCCATGAGAGCTTGATAAAACTTTTTAAAAAAATTAATCTTATGGAAGTATGTGTTCAATTTCCTTTTTGCTTTAGGTTATTATGAGTTGTTTTTTTCCTACTTATATCTAACATTTATATTAATCATTCGCTTACCATACAAACTTTTACTTTAGCTAAATGAAAATATTTAAAATAAACTCAAAAAAATAAATTAAATTAGTTATCTCAAGTTTCACAAACTGTGGGTTATATTAGCCGTGAATAAAATAAATTATTGAATCATAAATTCAAAAATATTAGGCTACCATTATAATAGCCGTTGATTTAAAATAAATTCAAAAAATATTCGCTGGCTAACATTTTCATTTAGCCGTAAAAAAATAAACTAAGGACTATGGATTTGTGACACGTTACTAGAACTAATATAGTATAATTGGTACAGTTTTAAAGGCAACATTCACCAGTAGAAGTTTAGAGTAAACTGTAACTGCTGCGAATTTAAAAGCAACTTGCACCCAGTGGATGTTATGTTGTTTTTGTGTCATTTTTCGAAAATTAAAGTTGTGACATAGTCAGTAATAGTCATCATAAATAGGAAAGACATCCCAAAAGTTAACTTGGGCTATATCTATCAACGCCTTTCCTTTCCCTAAACGACCTTCTAAGAGGTGGAGTCGCTGGAGGCTGAGCATCATTCACGGACGCTGAAGGCTGAGCAGCATCATTCACGGGCGCTGAAGGTTGAGCATCATCATTCACGGGCGCTGAAGGATGAGCATCATTCACGGGCAAAGAAGGCTGGGAGGATGCAACATCTATGCAGATATCTCCATCATCTATGCAAATATCTACAAAAGCGGAAACCAAACTACTGTCCTCCAAACTACTGTCCTCTGCCAAGCAATCATGCACCCCCTTCAAAGAGGAAGCCGAGTCGCTCTCCGCACCGGAAGCCAGAAAGTTCTCCGCCACATCCCCACAGTATGAACATGGGGTTATCTACAAAAATGAAAGAAAATAAATTGAATAAAATTTAAAATAAATACATACTGTTAAAATGATAAGATGCACCAAGGCATCTTCGTTTTGGGTGCGGATCCTCGGCAGCGGAAAACTTAGGTTCTATACTTTCGGGAAGAGCACAACCCAACCCAGATAGAATGAATTGTCCACACAGTGCCACAACATTTGGCTCCAATGATTGTCCTGCCAAAAATGACAAGTGAAAAATGATTTCATAAACAACTATGGTTATTATTAAAACAGAGGTCTAGCAAACAATTATGATTGGAACCTGTCTTTGATTAGTATCAAATTTATTTTCATCGTTTCTAACCTTAATTATAAAGCTAAACAATATGAAATGTTCAATCTTCAACTTATTGATCAAGCCAAAATACATGTTGATTTACGGAAACGTGTTAGTAAGAGTTTTTGCAGCACTATGCATCATATGACAGTGTGAAGAATCAGAGAAAATGTGCAAGCTAAAACTCAAACGCATACGCAGGAATGTAGTATTTGAAGTGAAACATACTAAACAATTATATCTTGCTAAATCAGTCAGTTGCTGCTCTATCAAATCAGCTGACTCTATCAAATTATATCTTGTTAAATTTAATGGATTTGTTGGAGTAAAAAAATTAGTCGACAGTTTTTGGAATAAAATTTACGTTTGATCCAAAAAAAAAAAAAGATAATACTACAGTTTTTGGAATAAAAGGCAGTACCTTCTATGATTGCTGAAAAAGCCAAGACAGTGGACTCTGTCAACTCATTGTGTTTGATGGTTGATCGAACAGTTGATACAATGATAACAACTTTTTCTGATACCATAAAACATAATTTTATAAGTTAGTTATGCATGAATAGAGTGCAAAAAATATGTACCTCTGAGGCTTTTATAGTTTTCAACGGCTTCCAATCCCTTTTAGGCTTGTAGCTTTCGATTGGAAGACAAGCAAAACCAGGATTTGCTTTTGGCTCTAAAGGTTTTATTCTTTTACACACGATAGCCTACATTGATGATGTCAAATATTAATAGCGGAAATAAACGATATGAGAAATATCATATATTAAAAAAAATAGGACATTAAATTGAAATCATTACCTCAAAGACAGGAGCACACCCAAGAAATTAGTGTTGTTGTTGCTGTTGCTTATGCATCACAGCCTTCAGTTTCCCGAAAGATTCACAAATGTTATCATAAATGGTCTTTGCCCAATTAACCTCTTCAAAGGCATTCATGTCTTCGACCATTCCCCAAGAAGATACACGTGTCTTCTGGGGATCGGGGGAGCACAACAAAAATCGTTCAATCAAAAAATAAGAAAGAAGTTGTTTGAAATTAGATTGACTTTGCTCGTCGTCTATCGTCATTTTTTCCAAAAATATCTTAATACTTTTTGTTTTTATTTGTCTAGAACCGTCAGGATCAAAATTTTCTTTCAACTCATAAACAAACTCCGGAAATCTTTCTGCAGCAGTGTATTCTAAACTATTCACGGTATTTTTAATACCGAGGACTTCAGCAACCTCTTCAGCACAGAAAGAAAATGACACGTTATTGTTGAACACAAAGCTTTTTTTTACCGGGTCATAGACTTCACAAAAAAGGGAAATTAAAGAGGCAAAGCTCTCTCTTCTATATGTAACTTGTAACAAATTGTAGAAAACAGATTTTTTCATTAACACCTTTTTTTCACAATCTAACTAAAGGTCCACGAGTGCTTTTAAACTTGAGGCTGCTTTAAGAGGCTGCTTTAAACTTGCAGGCTGCTTCTCTGTTTGAGTTGATTTTTTACTCACCCCTTATTCACCTAACACTGTGAAATCAAGGACTTAAAAAGTACATGTCTCCAAAAGACACAGTTCAACCAAACTTTGATTTTAGATTTTTAGAAAATTTAACATGAATGATTTATATGATATAATCTTTCAATCCAACGGTGAATTTTGTAAAATTTCAATTCGTTAAAACGTTATTAAGCGGTTGTAACATTTCGTGTCAAACTAGTTGGTGTCATTTGATGCTAACCTTTTATTTATATTGATTATAATTATTTATTAATTTTTTTGACTAGAAAGGATTTGTTGCCTCACTCTCAGAAATCCCAATCTCTCATCTTCATTCATCTCTTCATCTCTCACGAACCTAATCTCACTCTCACCTCTCACCTCTCACGAACCCTAATTTCACTCTCGCCGTCTCTCGCCCTCTCACTCCAGTTGACGTCTCTCGCCATTTCACTCTCTCAGTTGCCACTATCAGTCGCTAGCACGAACTACTAAGGTACAAAGTCGAATGTTGTTTCTTGTTATTGTTGTTGTGATTTGTTGTAATCATCTCTATTTTAGGGGTTATCTCTTGTAATGTTATTAGTTGTTTTAGGGGTTATTGAAATTGTTGTTGTTTCCTATTATTATTGTATTTGTTTGTTGATTTATTGAATAAAATTGATTTTCTTGTTGTTGTGATGCTGCAAAGTTGATTGAATAAAATGTGTAAGCTGTTAACTTGTTTTAATTCAACTAATTTTCTTGTTATAGGGCCACCAAACAAAACATAAACAATCAGCCCCCATTTAGATGTTTGTTATAATGTAGATTATACTATCTAACTCATTAGATTTTGCTTCCTAATACGTGTTTGATAAAATGTAAAGTTGGGAATCGTCTTACTAATGTTTTGGTTTTCCATTTGTAAGACTTTTATTGATGCTGACATTAAGGATTAAATTTCTATTTTATTGATGCTGCATCTGCCGCCGCGAAACGGAACTCAGGTGATTGTGGTGTGTTACTGTTGTGATTTGTTATTTGGTGTTGCTGATGTGCTGATGTGCTTTAGGGCTAATTTTAGGGATTTGATTTGAACTTGAGCAAGTTTGATTGAAAAGTAGGGTTCATATTAGGGATTTTCTGATTGCAGCGATTGATTCAATTGATAATTGATAGATGTTATGAAATGCTCGGGTTAAGATTAGGGGTGTGCATAAAAACTGGATCAGCTAACCCAAACTAAAAATCTGGTGAACTAAACTAGAAAAGCCTAAACCACTTTCATTTGACCTGGTGAACTAAACTAGAAAATTGGTTTGACTTGGACTGGACCATCAAGTTGAACATGACAGTTGTGAAAATGCATCAAATCTATGACAAATCCAATCAAAGAAGCATTAAAATGTATTCATAAATTCTATCTTTAGATAATCTAAAAACTTGTGAAATAGAAAAGCATCTGAAAGTATGAAAGAAAAGGAAAAAGAAAAAAAACTACTATGATTTGATTCACTTGACAAGTACGTTGGAGCAATTCGCTTGAAGCTGCAAGAAAAAAGGAACTAATATGTGGATAGTAATAGCTAATCTGAATCAAAACGGGTTTAATCATTCCATGATGTTCTCTTTTCATAATAGTTTTCAATCTGAATCATGTTCCTCTTCTTGTTGTTCGCGATTTTTTCTCTCTCACATAACCCTTTCCCTTTCCATCTAATTTTTGTCATTTTATGGGTGTTGAATCTGTTTATGTTCTAAACTAAGGGAGTTTCTGCATATTTTCTTAGGGTGTTGATTTCATATATTTGATTATGTTCTAAAACTCAGGGGGTTCTTTTGGTTTCTTTTCATAATTGTTATTAATATTATTTTTATAAATTCTTTTGGTTTCTTGAAATCTGTTTATTTTCAAAAAATTATTGTTTATTAATTTTATTTTTTTTAGGGTATTTTTTATTAATTATTATTCTTTTGTTTCTGCATACATCTGTGTGGCTGTTTTCTTAATAGGGTAGACTCATAGAGTCAGTTGGTTCAACTTCAACTTCTACCGCGCAAAGCAGCAGAGGTAAGGGAAAACGAGCTCGCCAAGAACCAAACAATCACTCTGCTGAGTCAAAAGATCAAGCTGAGCAGAGACCACATAAAACTAAGGTAATAAATAAAGAAAATATTTTTTTTTAAATTTAATATAGTAATAAGTTAATTTCCTATATTTTGATTCATATCCTGCAGAGAATCATGTCTTATAATCATGTTTTCTTTTCTTAAAGCCAAAAATCCATGGAACTTCATATTTTTAAGGGTCTTGTTAACACCGAGCACTCTTTAAACATTCCTACTAAAAAAAATTCTTTAAAAAAAAAAGTAAAGATTTCGATTTTCAAAGCAATAAATGCAAAAAATTTCATAAAATCTTACTACTTTAGGTGTTTAAAGAGTGCGACGGGGGCACTCGTTAACATTTCCCTATTTTTAATAGCAAAACCCACGAAGAAATTAATGAGCATTAAAACAATAATCTAAATTTTTACCCCATGATTGTTTATAACCGGAACTTAATAAATTCATCAACCATAAAACTATAAATTGAAAGAAAAACATAATTTTCTTTATATGAGACAGGATTCGTTGACACCACGTGTAAGTCTTGAGACTTATACCAAATCTCAACCATTATTATTAGTTGATCTAACGGCTCATAATATGTCAATAATTAATGGAAAGAAATCACATGATGATTAGAAAAGCAAATTTTCTCTATCTGAGATTTTGTTTGATTCACCATTAATTATTTTTTCCTCTCAAAATATAAAACTATACTTATTTGCACTACTGTTATTTACATCTGCAACTATAAGTTTTTTCTGCTATTTCCCTAGACACGGAGGGTCGCTTTTATCATTTTTAAAAAAATACTCCAACACACCTTCTATTCATATCTTCATAAAGTTGTCTCTTTCTCTTCATTTCTTTTTCTCTTCCCTTCATACACAACAAGATTCCCTCTTATGTTTCTCAATGCCAATGCATTGATCATTAATGTGTTGGCTTAGAGAAACATAAGAGGGAATCTTGTTGTGTATGAAGGGAAGAGAAAAAGAAATGAAGAGAAAGAGACAACTTTATGAAGATATGAATAGAAGAAGTGTGCGTTGGAGTATTTTTAAAAAAATGATAAAAGCGACCCTCCGTGTCTAGAGTGTTTGTTCAATTTCGTTGGTGACATTTTCCTACCATTAAGCATTTTCCTTCATATATTTCTATTTTATTGTTGTCCAACATGATATTTGATATTATAGTATATTTTTGTTTGAATTCATATTTATGGAGAGTTGTTTTTACAAGCAAAGGTAGGTAGTATATTAAACTAACAACTTGCTGCTCAATTTTTTACTTTAGATAATTAAAGATATGTTAAGTGGTTGACTTGGACATGTATTTTGAAATGGAGGGCATGTATAAATAGGGACCTCGTATAACCATTCAAACCTTGCCCGACTTTGCTTCTCACTTCTCAAAAGTTGTGCGATGATGAATGGTGTAAGCCAACTATATGCAAAAGATGAAGATGAAAACAGTGACAAATTCAGCGATTTACCAGATTCCATTATCCTTCATATTCTATCCTTTTTGAACACCAAAGATGCTTTTCAAACTTGCATACTCTCAAAAAGATGGTATCATCTCCCAAAGCATCTTCCAACCCTTATATTCAGTTCCTACCCCTACCCATTTCCTACCAGTTTCGACAATTTTGTGTCTCGAGTTTTCTCTGGTCGTGATGATTCAACTGCACTGCATACTCTCGAATTTACGGAAGAATATGATTTTGTTGAACCCGAGATACTCGAAAGTTATATAGATTATGTTGTTTCACATAATGTCCAGCGACTACAAACCTATATCACTTGGGATATTGGACAATTTCCGTCTTGCTTATTTTCATCTCAAACATTAACTTCTCTTCACCTTTCTGTTCACGAGCGTATTCGACCTTGGAAAATATTATTTCCGAATTCTCTGAATTTGCCTGCACTAACCACCTTGACTCTTACTGACTTCTACTTTGGCGCTGGTGATGATGGTTGCGCTGAACCCTTCTCAACCTTTAACAAGTTGAATACTTTGACTCTTGAATATTGTCAACTTTTGGATGCACAAGTTCTCTACATATCAAGTACCACGCTTGTGAACTTAACTATTCATGGATGGGGACATTTTTCGTATTATCATGATATTGATGGTTACGAATGCAAGTTTGAATGCAAGATTGCTACTCCGAGCCTGTGTAGTTTTGCTTTTGACGGTCTTCTGTATCCAAATCTATGTCAGAACAATCTTTGTTCTATTAAACAATTTTACATTGATGTCTTTAGCATTGAATACAAAGATGAAGAGAAGTTAATGTTTGAGATGAAAATAAGCAAGACGGAAATTGTCCAATATCCCAAGTGATATAGGTTTGTAGTCGTTGGACATTATGTGAAACAGCATAATCTATATAACTTTCGAGTATCTCGGGTTCAACAAAATCATATTCTTCCGTAAATTCGAAAGTATGCAGTGCAGTTGAATCATCACGACCAGAGAAAACTCGAGACACAAAATTGTCGAAACTGGTAGGAAATGGGAAGGGGTAGGAACTGAATATAAGGGTTGGAAGATGCTTTGGGAGATGGTACCATCTTTTTGAGAGTATGTAAGTTTGAAAATCATCTTTGGTGTTCATAAAGGATAGAATATGAAGGATAATGGAATCTGGTAAATCGCTGAATTTGTCGCTGTTTTCATCTTCATCTTTTGCATATAGTTGGCTTCCACCATTCATCATCGCACAAATTTTGAGAAGTGAGAAGCAAAGTCGGGCAAGATTTGAATGGTTATACGAGGTCCCTATTTATACATGCCCTCCATTTCAAAATACATGTCCAAGTCAACCACTTAACATATCTTTAATTATCTAAAGTAAAAAATTGAGCAGCAAGTTGTTAGTTTAATATACTACATACCTTTGCCTGTAAAAACAACTCTCCATAAATATGAATTCAAACAAAAATATACTATAATATCAAATATCATGTTGGACAACAATAAAATAGCAATATATGAAGGAAAATGCTTAATGATAGGAAAATGTCACCAACGAAATTGAACAAACAATCTAGACACGGAGGGTCGCTTTTATCATTTTAAAAAAAATACTCCAACACACACTTTTTCTATTCATATCTTCATAAAGTTGTCTCTTTCTCTTCATTTCTTTTTCTCTTCCCTTCATACACAACAAGATTCCCTCTTATGTTTCTCTATGCTAACACATTAATGATCAATGCATTGGCATTGAGAAACATAAGAGGGAATCTTGTTGTGTATGAAGGGAAGAGAAAAAGAAATGAAGAGAAAGAGACAACTTTATGAAGATATGAATAGAAGAAGTGTGTGTTGGAGTATTTTTAAAAAAATGATAAAAGCGACCCTCCGTGTCTAGGGAAATAGCAGAAAAAGTGTGTGTTGGAGTATTTATGTACTCTAATATATCATTTCCATTGTACATTTTCTCTCAAATTCCTTTAAAATCAACAAATTGGTAGCAGAACTTATTTTCTTAAGAAATATGTGAATTGAGTTCATAAAAAGACCACCATAAAAAATGGAAACAAAAAGAAACTTCTTCCTTGCTCCATCATTTTTTTATAGTAAAACTATCATGTCTGGGCTATTAAGTTGTCAACATATCTTGAAGCCTTAAACCTTTAGGAAGCAGGTGGCTCAGATAAAGATTCACAAAGGAAAGAAGACAAGGAAAGCCAAAAAAAAATCATATCTATTCCTTGGTAGAATTGGTGAATGCATTGCAGATACAAGAACAAAGGAGAATGATAAGAGGAGAAGTGTCCATAGAAGGTGCTTTGTACATGAAAGCAAAATAATCCAATAATGAAATTTAACACTTCCTCTGTTTCACAATAGGTATGTTCTATTTAAGGAAATTATTGCGTGTCATTTACTAAAATACTCTTATTAATTATAATAATTGTTAGTTAAATAGTTATAGACAATTGAAATGCATGTTATTGGAAAAAAGTAATTGTATTGATGTTGTAAAAGAGACAAATAATACTCATATATTTAAGTCCTCACTCTAACACGTAACCGTTGTATTCTTGCATTTACTTCATCTCACACTTTAGAAGAGAAATCTCGCATTTACTTCATCTCACACTTTAAGAGGTAGTGATATTGGCCTGGGACCTAGAAGTGTGCTCCTTCTCGAAGTCTCAGATAGAGGTGATTTTTTAGCCAGTAAGCTATCCGACAAAAAAAAGTTTGGAATATCACTAGTTTGGAATATCATTTATTAACACCAATATTAACAAGAGTTCACAAAATAATTATTAAAAAATAAAATTCCACGGCCAATTTTTTAGACTAGAACATTGTGAAATCTAGAATGAAGGCAGAGTTGGAGCGATCATACCAAAATGAATTTGTAATTTGAAGGCAAAATTCAATTTAAAACACATGAAAGTGCATTTTGGATTGAAATACAACGTAGATAAATATTAACTATATGAAATCCAATTGAGAGAAAACCATAGGCTACAACTATATTATGCTCATATGATATTGGGTATTGACTTTAGGCCATACATATAATATTCACTAAATTTTGAATTGAAAATATCATCATGAATAATTCCAATTGCAGTAAATAGTAATATCATCTCCTTCAAACTATGATGAATTTTGCTACTGATACCTCTAATTATGAAAAAAGTATTAGATACCAATGTTAAAAACGTGAAAAACGTGAAATTATGAGTAACAACTTCCCAGAGACTAAAGTTCGATTAAAGTTTTTGTTGAAAGCTGGTTCTTAAGTTAGTAAAATCTATTTCTCTCAAAAAAAAAAAGTTAGTAAAATCTTAAATACGTAGAGTACACAGATGAATAACGGGAGGGATTAACTCATTAACAATTGACATAATTTCCTAAAATTCTAAAAGGGACTCAATAGAATGTAGTAATAAATCAGCTAAGGATTACTCTACTATAAAACTCACGCATTCATGATAAACAAATGTTCGTGACAACACACTATTTTCAATGGTGCTATATCAATACACAAATAAAAAATGACTATATCACATTGACATATAATGACTCAACCACACTCAACATCCACATTTGGTGTTCAATCTCAGAAACATACGAATTTCTATTCAACATCTCATATGCATAATCAATAATACAATGAGTATGATCACATAAAACTACATGCACAAAATATTTTCCTCAACCAAAAATAAAAATAAAAATTAAATTACATCAGGGTTCTTTAAGTTTAACGTTTGTAATAGATAGATCATATAAATTTAAAGACGGGCACTATCGTGCCCGTCTGTCCGCTCTTCTACTGTGCTAACGCATGCGATTATTTTATTATGTTTGTTTGTATAATTTTGATTAAATTTTTAAAATTTTAAAATATTAATTGAAATTATTGACATATTGATTTATAAACAAAATATTGTCAAGGCATATAACAAAATTATTTTTGAATCATAATCACTTATAAACCAGCAAATCAATATAATCCATAAAATTAATCGACTCTAACATGAAGAAAAAAAAATTACAGGTTAATTCTGAATTCTGATGTAAATGGTTGAGAGAGGTTGAGAAAAACTAAACAATGCGGGAGCAAACTATGAACTGTGAGAAACCTATTTATTAATATTTAATATAGTGTTAACACATCTTTTTCTAAATTATTTTGACTCCTAATCTTTTTTTAGAGGATTTAAAGTCTAATCTTTAGCAATATTATTTCGCTCACGTTTGTTACTAAACTTTTTTTTAGAGGATTAAAAGTTCAATCTTTAACATTATAGTTTGCTCAGGTTTGTTATTATTTTTATTTTTTCAGAAGATTTAAAGTCTAATTTTTAACATTAATTTTTGCTCACGTTTGTTACTAATTTTTTTTTAGAGTATTTAAAGTTCAATCTTTAACCTTATTATTTTTTGCTCACGTTTGTTACTAATCTTTTTTTAGAGGATTTAAAGTCCAATCTTTAATATTATTTTTTTCTCACGTTTGTTATTAATCTTTTTTTAGAGGATTTAAAGTCCTATCTATAACAATATTTTTTGCTCACGTTTGTTACTAATCTTTTTTTTAGAGGATTTAAAGTCCAATCTTGATCATTAATTTTTGCTCATGTTTGTTACTAATCTTTTTTTTAGAGGATTTAAAGTCCAATATTTACCATTATTTTTTGCTCACGTTTTTTAGAATTTATCAAAGGCTAATGAAGAGTAACTTATATTAATAAAATAATAAAATAAAATGGAAATACTGTTTTTTGTTGAAGTAATAATAAAATAACATGGAAATACTGTTTTTTGTGGAAGGGATATGAAAATACTTGGCGATCTTTGTCGGTTGTATTGAGGGGAACAACATAGATGTACAACATAAAATCGGCTAATGATAAAAAAGTAACATGAGTTTTTGTTTTGGGCTAGTTTATTGTGAGTTTGATATGTGGTTAACGGAGGTAAAAGAAGGTTAACGGTGACGATTAGTAACATGGATTAGTAATCCACGTATTATTTTATGATTGGCTAACTGTAAAAACAATTCGTGAGGAATTGTGTGAGTTTTCTCTTTAAATTAAATTTATTCTTATTTATTTGTTACATGTGTTATTTGTATTTAAAATAAAATTAAAATTAAAGATTAAGGTTATTTTTGGAAAGAAAAGTCCAACCCAAAAGTGTGCTGAAAGGGGTAGTTTTCTTTATATATAGTATAGATATATTCTTTAAGTTTATAATCGATTTCAATTTAGTCATTCTGTTAACCCAACGTTAAAAAACGTTATTATTAGGTGTTTAACAAGTTAGTTATGTATTGCATTTTTATCCACCGGCCAAATATGATACACAATTAACCACATATGATGCAATAAGCTTATGTTTCCATCATTTATACTATTTTCAGTAGCAGCTCACTGAATCATACATGCGGGGACATGTATTTGGTAGCACACTAAAAGACTCCTAATATAATTTAACCAAAAAAAAAAAAGACAATATATAATGGGTGAACTAGATGGATAGTTAGGCCCATACCCGAAAGTCTACTTAACCACTTCACACATAAGGGTCTCATGCTTGAAGATTGTTGTTTACACTAAATGATTTGCCATCACGCACTTAAAAAATGACAAAAATACCTCATACGGTAGTTAACTATCATTCGCTTAAAAAATGAACAATAGTTAATTGTAGTTGGGGGTATTGAAGGTCATTTTCAGATGTGTGATAGCAGACTTTCATGTTTAAAGAGAAATCATCCTCATGCTTGGGGGGACTATGAAGTGGACATGTCCCTTGGCCCACATGCCAACTCCCCATATCTTAAATCTTGAAAATTTCTTTATCTTCCCGTCCCCACCCCCCCACCCCTCGAATTTCTCAATTTTCCCTTATTCTAGGCATCCGATATATAACTCCTGGAGAGTACACTACGTATATACCGGATGCATAGTTATAAGTACCAGAATTCTGCGTGCTAAAATATTATTTCTTCTTTCAAATTTTGAGTCCAAAACAAGGGGTGGCAAAACAGACAAAACCCGTCAAGCTAGTCTGTAGCCCACTATTTTTGACGGTCTGAGTCGAAGTTTTGAACTCGCTTCCTATAGTTGGCTCTCCCCTCTTAACTCATTTTTATTTATTGTTTTAGAATTATTTTATCTTTTCGGATTTATTTTGTTTGTTAGATTTATCTTAGGATTTGTTTTATGTTGTGAATTTGTTTTATTTTGGCGACTTTTCCTTATTTCACGATTAAATATGATCTTGAGTTCAACAATTTATTAATTATCTTGGTTCTTTTGTTACAATTAAGTTTTCGAAAAATGCATAAAAAAAATTAATTTTTTTTCTCTAAAAAAAAAGGTTCTTTGTTTGACGGGTCAGCCCGCCAACTCGTCTGTCCGCCACAAAACAGGACGGGGGTGAGAGTTTGGCCTTGTAACATCACGATTTTAGAATATTATTAATTATTATTATATATAATTTATTTGTTTAAGGTGTTTGGATTGCTGGGTTTATTGGATTTTATTAGAAATAGAGGAATTAAGGGTATTTTGGTCATTTTAAGATAATGAGTAATTTGGTAATTTTAGAATGTTGAGTATTTTATTAATTTGGATTTGTAAAAATATTATAAAGGTTTGTAGTAACTTGGTAGAATTACTAGAATAGAGGTAATAGGTGAATTATAATGGAGGAGAGTTATTTGTTAATAAGAATAAGATTGAGCACAATAGATGTCAAGTTAACTAAGCCCAATATGATGAGTATATAAGGGTAGTGTTAGTCATAACCTTAGTTTTGGGGATTCATTTGGTAAGTTCACTAGAAAGAGGCAAGGTGAGAATAGAGAGAAAATTGAGAGAGAATAAAGAAGAAAGAGGCCCAAGAAGAGAAAGATGTAGAACAAACTTGAAGATCAAAGTATAACGCAAAAATTGGAGTTTAGAGTTTAGCTTTAGGGAGTTTGAGGTAAGAGGGAAGTTTATCTTCACCATTTAGAGATTATGAGTAATTATGTGGTTGTGGGAAAGTACGTATGTACATACATAAGATTGGGGGCAATTGCTCCCACTAATGTTTGTGTTATACTTGTTGAAATATTAGATATTTTATTTATGGCCTCCTCTTAAAATACTAGATTGCCTCCATTAATTGAAAGTTTTATATCATAAAAGTTTTTCTCATGAATTTTATAAAATTAAATGTGCAAATGCATTTGTGATGCAGTTTTGAATGATTTTTTCACATAAAGAGAGGGAGATTTTTTATAGTGTTGAAAAGGAACAAAATTCTATACTACTGTTTTAAATATAAAGACCTATAATAACAATATTAATTTGTAAATATTAACGAATCTTTAAAGTTTCTAATGTACAAAAATAGTGTATATAATCTCGAGTATTTTTTACAATGACGACGATGTTATTACTTTATCACTTATACATTGCTAAAATTTTGTATAAATATCTATTATATATAATATTGCCTCCACAAGTCAAATTTTTTAGACCCGTCACTGGTCCATTCTCTAATTGAGATAATCACTATCTATCTAACAATAATTGTTATTTTTTTAATAAACTAAACACATCCACTGTAATTAGTATCGCATATGATCAAACCTAGAACTTTGTAAAAGAGTAAATTTCAAGGTCATAAAGGAACACCACCAAACCAGCTATCTATCGGTTTCACATAAGAAAAACGTGTTTTTTAAGAAGAAAAAAAAAAGGGTGCTCACTTTTTTTTTTGAGTGAAAAAAAGGGTTTCTCACTTGTCATTCATGAAAAATAAACCATAATCAGTCACATAATAGTAAAGAATCAACACAACAACAAAAATAACGCGGTTGACCTCTAAGAAAAACTATATAAACCATATTAATTAAGTCATTTAATTGATTTATTCCACCAACAAAATGTAAAATTTTTTAAGCAATCAACTCGAAATTTCGTAGATTTCCTTAATTATATATCTGTAAGATTTTTTTTTTTCTCATAGATTTACTAGGGATGTTAAAAACTGAATCATGCCAATACAAATTTTGCAAACTGGACCAACCCAAACCAAAATTGTGAAAAACAAAATTTGGTTTGTATGTATTCAAACTATTTTTTTACTCAACAGTGTGCTTTGGTTTGATTTATGGTTTTTATTTCACCAACGAAGCCAAACCGCATCAAATTGCAGTACAAGAGAAACGTTAATTAAATTCATCTGACCCAACTCAATATGAAATTATATAGAATAACATTTTTTGTCCTTAAAAAAAATAGAATAACATTTTTTGTTTCTCTTATTAAGTTTCTTCTTTGATTTTTATTTTAAAAATATATTTATGTGATTTAATTTGATGCTACTTAGACTTTTACAAATATGGTTATTTTAGATATATCTTTTTTTTAACAAGCCAAAATGAGATATATATTAACAAATAAATTTTGTTAATATATATAACTGAAGAAGCAAAATCAAATTACATCAAACTGTCTGAGAATCAACGATATAAATGATAAAAAAGAGACATCAAACAATCCCCAAACAAACAATGAGATGTTGCCACAACATATGAAAACCAAAAGGAAAACATACATTTTTGGTTTTCAACCACCGAAGAGATGCAAAGTTAACCTTTTCCAAGAGCTGCACGGCCGTGTTGGCTTTGTTAGCAAAAAGTCTTTGGTTCCTTTTGTTTCAAAGGGCCCAAATACAACAAAGCCAAATCAAATGTAAGAAAGATAGGCGCATAACATAACCACCTGAAGATAAAAACGAATTGATTAAAATGATCTGTTAGACACATTGACACATAATTCATCATTACGCTTCACTTTGTCAAATAACATATTATCAATTTTCACATCTTCAATTACACATTTTCATCACAAACCTACAATATGCACATATATTCTCATCTAATTATTTCAAATAAACACAATATATCATCTCAAGAGTATAAACAAGAAAATTGTCATCATCAAAGGAATCACCAAGTCAAGTACATATGATTCACCCTTTATCACCATCATCACAATTATATAAGTATCACTAAAGAACATACATAATCATGTACATGTCTCCATGTATATTCATATAATTCCAACAAATTCACATAATTCACATCATTCACATAATCGACATAATCAAGTATGAGATATTTCACATAGACTAAATGCATGCAATGTTCTAGACACGACATTACATGCATGTGGTACTGTTCTGGATTTTGGATGTCTGTTACCGATTGATCCATGCGTCACTGGATACTGAAATATCCTAATTATAATCACTGGATACCAAAGCATCCTAACACCAAGACTCATGAATGCATGAACATATGACTCCTCAAACGCATGCGTTCATACAAGACTTCATAATCATAAACATCATCATTTCGGATACTAAAATATCCTATCATCAATTTACATACATGTATTCGTCATCATTATATACATATATGTTCATCACTAAAAATCATCATCATCATTATCATCATCAATAATCATCATAAAAAATCATCATCAATAATCATTATAAAAAAACCATAATCACCATGATCATCATCAAACATTTACCACATAAAAGAAGAAACATCTCATCATTTAGCTAAAATAGCATTTTAAAGGATTAATCATTTACACTTAATCAGCCAATGTATCATGCATATATCAATCATCACGTCAACTATTCATCATCAACTTATCATTATCCTATAGTCATTCACAAGTTAACATAACATGATTCATCATTTATTCAAAATTCGTCTATTTTTTCAAAGTACGTCTATTTTCCAAAGTTTGTCTATTTTCACATATTTCAACAAAACCAAGTTACATGTTTACATACATCCTTACATGTTATATCTATGTTTGTAATAACAGTAGTGCAAGCATAAGAGCATGAGTTCACTTGGTAAAAACTCTATTTCATTCTAATCTATTTTTATATTTTACAAAATACTTAAGTTCGTTTAGTTTTACACATTACATATAGGTCAAGTCTGCCTCCATCATATTATAGGTTAATTACTCTTGGGTTCACTTAAACATAGTTACGTTGAAATTTCATAAAAATGCATCATGACCTATATGAGGTATTTGCATCATAACTCAAGGTTCTAGAAATGATTATGAAGTCAAATCAAATCCAGAAGAAATCTATCATCCATATCTATAACTTTCGTGTTTACATCAAAACACAGTTCAGAACAGAAAAGAGGAGAAAAGTTAGTTTTCCTAAGCGTGATAAAAGAGCACGATCATGTTGACCACCGTGTAGTATTTTGATCATATTTTAAGTTCTAGAAGTCAGAATAGAGTCAAACAAAAGGCCAAAGAAAGCTAACATTCTGGCTACCACTTCATGAAGAGATATAAGTCTAATTCAAAACAAAAAAGTTTCGGGTTTTATTTTTGTTTCGATTACATAAATGAAAACTCTTTCGAAACTAGGTTTACATGATTCAATTAACTCAAGTTGGTTTCCATCAAATTTTAGCATGTTCATTTCACTCTTAAGCATGAAACCAAAGCAACAACACCAACAACTTCATCACATCTTCAATTCATCAACAACAATCCAACAACAACAACATAATTCTCTTCATTTCATCACAACAACACTTTATCAATTCAAATCATTAAACCCAATCCACAATTAAACAACAACTTCCATGAATATCTTCAATTACTCATAAGACTCACAACAACATAAATTCAATCCAAACATGGTATCAACATAACATCTTCATGAATTTCTCATTTAATTTCACACCGAATGTGATAGAAAGAAGATATAACATGAATGTCACATAATTCAACAACAACCTCATGAATTTCACATAATTAAGTTAAAATCTCATAAGCACTTATTCTATATAACATAACATGAGCTTTAGCACAACAACATAATTACATAACTTTTATCATTCTCGAAATTAGCATAATTAATGGATCACAAAAATCAACATCAATTTCATGAAATCAGAAAACAAATACCGGTTTGCAATTTTTTTATTGTCTTGATTCGGTTTAGAACATCCCTGGTTAATCTATGAAAAAAAAGCTTTCTTACATATATATAATTGAGGAAATCTATGAAACTTTGAGTTTATTGCTTAATTTCTTTTTACATTTTGTTTTTTTTTAAGAAGCTGAAATGATTTATATTAACACCACCAAATGGCCTTCCTAGCACTAGGTGTGCTAAGGAAGAAACACCAACGTTAAACCAATATCTGTACAATAATTACAAGTCACCAAAATAAAAAACAAAAAGAATAACTATTAACCAATGCCTAATATCGCAAACGGGTTAAGCCACCAACCATGATAGTTGGAGGAAAGACTAACATATTTCCTTTTCAACCACATAAAAGTCGACGACTTTATTTTGTCTGCCACTTGAAATATAAAGGAGTTTTTGTTCTTGAAAATCCTGTTATTTCTTTCTTTCCAAATTTTTCACATTGTTGCACACCAAATAACCTGAAGGATGAACCGCCTTGACTTGGCAGCTCCCCAAATGTAGTTAAACTGGTTAAAAAGACTTGTTGCATCACAAGGCATAATGTTAGCAACATTAATCCACTTGTGAATATGGTTCCAGACAGATCCAAAGACATTAATTACAATGTAAAAATAAGTGAGAAGATGTTTCCACCTCCCCACAACCTCCAACATACAGCTGATCATCGACACCAACCACAATACGGCGGTAAAGTTTGTCCTTTGTACGCAACCAATCACGTAATAGACGCCAAGCAAATAACATCATCTTCAAGGGAACTTCCTTGAGCCACAAATGATTCACAGACACCTCAACGTCGACAATAGCATTAACAGTCAACAATTTATAGGCACTTCGAACAGTAAAAACAGAAAATGTTTCCAACCCTCAAAGCCTTTTATCAACTCTGTCAACCTGCCAAGTGACACTTTGAAGTAAAAGCCTAAGTTCCCCTACTAGCTCCTCTTCCCACGCAAACAACCTACGCCTCCAACTCCACGCTGCCCCTCCACCCCCACCCTAACAAATGCATGGCATACACTGACACACTCTTCACCACCGACAACTCATATAATTTATTAAATCTAACACTGAAAGACACTCCACCCACCCAATCATCTGTCCAAAAGAGAGTATTTTTTCCATCGCCTAAGTAATGACAAACATTACCACTGAACCACTCTTCCGAGCGCATGGTAGATATAACCTGCCACCATGTTGAGGCCGCACAGCCACTATCATACACTCGGCCATCCTCCACCCCGTATCGGGCCGACAACACTCTATATACCATAAATTATCTCTATCTATCAACAACCTCCAACACCACTTTCCTAATAATGCACAATTAAAATCCCTAATTCCCCTTACCCCAAACCGCCAACCTCCTGACTCACAAATAGAATTCCAATCAATCCACGATATTTTCCTGTGGTCTACACTCTACCCCCGGAAATTTTTTATTAAAGAGAGATTCAATAGAGGAAACGATACCTGATGGAGCTTTGAACAAAGAAAGGGCATAAACAGGTAGCGAGGACAGGACATACTTCAACAGAACCAGCCGACCACCTAAAGACAAATATCTCGAACTCCACCCCGACAGTCTAGAGTTTATACGCTTCAAAAGGGGATCCCAAAAAGCCAGACGACGCGCGTCTCCACCAATACGCAAACCAAGATACATAAACAGAATAGAGCCAACTTTACAATTCAAAACCATAGCTGCTTCTGCCAACCAAGAACCATGAACATTCACCCCTACCAATAAACTCTTTGTAAAATTTACCTTAAACCTGGACAAGTCTTGGAAAAGTAAGAGAGCTGCTCGCATTGCACAAATATTTCCCAACAATTTCTGACCCAATATTAGTGTGTTGTCCGCGAACTGTAAGTGAGAGACTGAAACTGGAGCAATCCTCCCAACCGTATAACCATGAAATGATCTGATATCAGTCAACGTTTGCATTAGTACATGAAACCCCTTTGCAGCTAGGAGGAAAAGAAAAGGTGACATCGGATCACCCTGCCTCAACCCCCTTCTCAAAGAGAACTCATCTTTGGGAGACCCGTTAACTAATACCGAAGCTGTTGCTGTCTCAATACATTCTTTTATCCACTTACGCCAAAGCGTCGGAAACCCCATTTTCAACATCACATCATCTAAATAGTTCCAATCAATTGAGTCGTAAGCTTTCTCGAAATCAACTTTAAAAAGAATCAACTCTTTCTTGTTATTTTATAGCCTCATCAACCACCTCATTGGCCACCAACATCCCATCAAGGATTTGACGACCTTTAATAAACTTCGACTAAGTCTCAGAAATGACTGAACCAATCACCATACGGAGCCTATTTGCGAGAATTTTTTCCACCTACCAAATAAATGGGGAAAAAATCGTTCAACCCTTGTGGATTATCAACCTTGGGAATAAGCGAAATGAAAGTGCTTAATCAAAACCACCCCTTTACGACTAGAGAGAGTCCAGAATTCCATTTGAGCCATGCTAGGCCGATTCACCTGATGAGCTTGGAAATGTTCGGAAAAATGAGTGAACACAGCCGCTTAGATATTGTCAACTCCTTCAACTAACACACCATTCACCATAAAAAATTGAATTGCATTCCTACGTCGGCTACCAAACATAATACTATGAAATTTTTTTAGTATTTGCATCTCCTTCACGTAACCACTTAGTATGCGACAGTTCCAACATATGCTAGAATTAATGCGACATAACGAAAACAATTCCTCAGAATACCCATGTAACTCTCCCTTTAATTCAATTGTGGAAATTTGGTCCTTCAAATTTGATATTCTAGCTTGTAAATTTTTTGAATGCCGATGGTGCCAATATTTTAAAGCCAATTTAATGAGTTTTAATTTTTCTTTCAATACATAACCACTCCAACCATCCGCCTAATAGCCATTCCTCCTATCACGGACAAAATCATGATAACCTGAGAAATTCTCTCAGCACTTTAACAAACGCAACGGTCTTGGGCCCCAATTCTCCTCATCAATACTTAACTGAATTGGGCAATGATCGGAAAGTCCACGCGACGCAGCCAACTGAAAGCAATTTGGCCACGTTAAACACCATATTTCTAATAACAAGAAACGATCAAGACGACTCATAGATATACCATCCCCACGGTACCACGTAAAATTGCGTCCCCGCAGAGGTAAATCAACCAAACAATTACCGCCAACAAAATTGTTACAAAATGCGCTCCCTCCATTAGGACCCGCGCTTCCCACACTTCTTCATTCATCCACCCACCGAATGGTATTAAAATCCCCACAGACACAAACATTTTGATCCGCCAATGTTGATAGCCACAAAGAAATAATATTCCAAAGGAGCTGCTAACAAGAAGTATCACAAGGAGCGTAGACGTTCAAAAGAGTGAACTCTTCACTTGACTTCACAAAACGGCCCTGAATCCCTAAAGCATGCTCAAACTGCCAAGAAGCCCAAACCTCAACCTCTGTACAATCCCACAAAGTAACCAGGCCTCCCGAGGCACCCCTCGAAGGTTGAAAAGAAATATCAACATTAACATCCCTCCAAATAGATTTACAAACCGATAAATGAATAACAAGCTACTTCGTTTCTTGAATGCACATAATAAACGGATTCTTCTCCCTCACCAACTAACACACCTCCCTTCTTTTTTCAAACCCGCCTAACCCCCTAACATTCCAAGAGATAATCTTCATCACATACTTCCTCACCCCCCACCACCTCACACCGGCCACTACGCCTATCCCTCATTCTCAAGTCCCTCATGATTTTTTCTTCCCGCCCCTGACAACGTATCAAACATATTATTTTTGTCCCCTTGAAATTTCAACCCCACCGTTTGTCTAATCCCCCTAACATCATCTGACTTTGCCTTCTCACTACCATGCAAGACCAACCAATGTGTCCAATCATTATTAACTGAAACCTGTGACCCACTTTGAGAAGAGCTATCATTAGAAGTTACCTTATCTTTACAAACCTCAGAAGTCTCTTTTCGTCGCCTATGAGTCTTTCGTAATACCCGGAGAACTTCTTTACGATCTTTATCAGAAAGCCTCGCAATGCACTTCAAATTTTGTGCACAATGACGTAGATACCCACTTTCCTTCTTCTTTGAAACACGATGCACACCGGAAGTAATAGTTTGAGTACCCTTAAGATTTGAATGTTTAACATTATCAATAAAATCATGCTTACACATTTTTACCCATTCCAAACTCCAAGGACCGGCTGAAGCAGAATCTGCGCGCCCCAGAGGACATGAAGTGGACGGCTTTGCTGGCCGCTTCTTATCATTAGCAGCAAGGCATGACTGAGAGCCAATAATAGCTCCAGCAGTCTGTTTGTCTTCAATTGGATCATTGCTTTTGTTACTTTTAGTTTCAACAGATTTGTTCACACCTGATTGTATGAAAACCGAACCATCATCATGTGTTTCAGCTGTAACAATTTGTTCAATTGGCTTCACCAAAGGGGCTGGCTGCTGCGCTACAGTAGGTACCTTCTCCTTTTTGACTTCTTGAGAGCATTGATGCTTTCTACCACTATCAACAGACCCTTCCTTATGCCACTCCTCCGACAAATGATTCAAAAGTGCATCAACATCACCACTAGTAGCTCTCTCTTCATGAATTCCTTTTGTATGTAAATCATCATCAACTTGTGATACTTCTTCGTCGCCTAAACAAGCATCCTCCCCTAGTGCAAAACCCTATTCCTAAATAATTTTAAAATAGAAAATAACACCATCCACCAGAACCTTCGCACTAGTATTTAACACTTCCAACGACGAAGTTGAAATAAGGATACGTGCATAATCAAAACGAGCTTTATCCAAAGTAAGGTCATCCACACACATAAACCGACCACAATCATAAACACATAATTTAAAAAAATCTTGATTCCACGCATGCAACGGTACCCCAAAGATTCTTACCCACACACCTCTTTCACGAACCACCACGTCCTTTCTCCAACTTACAATATTAGAAAAAAAGTTGTTAAAAATTTTAGCTGCATCCGTTAATATAGTACTAACATCTGAATAATCTTTTGTGCGTAAGAACACCTTATCAGCCCCCAATGGTATAATATCAAGCTTTTCAAACCCAACGTCAAAAATCCTACGTTGTATCACCGGAATTGCCTCGCCATTTAAAACAGTAGCCACTAGTCCCCTACATGCTCACAACACATCATGTTCCTTTGATGTATACTTAGGGACCAACATCTCACCCGCGAACACCACCTCCTTCACCACATTACCGCCATCAACACTAACATCCCCAACCTCACGACCAACCCCCTCCCCTCGTTCCACAATATCAGACCCTACATCCTTTATTTTTTCTCCCTCGTTGACACTCCCTATACCCACCTTAATTTTTTCTCCCTCAAAGCCTCTTCCACCACCAACCTTTCTTTTTTCTCCTTCAATGTTTAAACATCCCCTTGTTTTATCTCCACCTTCTCGCTCTCTCCCCCCTCCTTTTTGTTACCAAATCTGTCAAAAGTGGCGACCTTAGCAACCACCCTCCAGTCACCAAACCACACATTATTCACCGCCTTTAATAATTTATCAACGTCTTTCACATTACCATACCTAACAAAGCTAAAGGCACCACCATTGACGTTGCGTTTACGAGCCAGATAAACATCCTCCATGACTCCACAAACCTCAAATCCTTGTCTTAGTGAAATATATGAAATATCGTGCGGCACATTTGTAAAGTAAAATGAGACAAAGTTCGAATCCACCGTAATTGTTTGATCATGATGAATTGCTGCTGAATGCTTTAACACAGACCTCGACCGCTTCTATTGATCATGCTCGCGGTCTGCTGCTGTGCAATCCACCGCACATTCTCGTTGATTGGGCGGAAGCTTACGCGCCTCCAGGACGTGGGGAACATCATAATGCAAAACGTCGCAATCCCTAGTCCTAGCTGATCTATCATACCGAACTGTAACTCTTCCATCATGCCTTAGTTCCTAATATCCATAGCCATCCTCTTCATCTGAATCGTTCCAAGTTACCGACTCCTAACCCTAGACTGACCTTGTCGTCGCTCCCTTGCTCCTCCATGTCGTTAATCCTCCTGAAGCTTGTCCCGTTGTCTGTCCACCTGTTTCTGCGCTTTCCCATTTTGCGGTCTCACATCAGACCACTCTCCCCTATCCCCCCCCATTTAGTGGCATCCTACTTGGCCCTCGTCCCCCCTGTAGTACCTTACTTCCAGTGAAGGTGAATACTGATGCGGCTGTTCTCGACGACGAGGATAGCCGCCACGCTCTCTCCCTAGACCACTCATCGCTCTCGTTCTATTTACTAAATTAACAGTTATTGATATATTTTTACATTTTGTTGTTGGAATCAATCAATTGAATGACTTAATTAACATGGTTTCTATAGTTTTTTTTAGGGGTCAACCGCGTTATTTTTGTTGTTGTGCGAGCTCTTTACTCTTATGTGATTGATCATGGTTTATTTATTTTTCATGAATGACTAGTGAGCACCTTTTTTTTTTCTTTTTAAAAAAACACATTTTTCTTATGTGAAATCGATAGATAGTTGGTTTGGTGGTGTTCCTCTGTGACTTTGAAATTTACTCTTCTTCAAAGTTGCATATTTAATTCTCTACGATTCTAATTACAGTGAACTAGTTTAACTTATTAATAAAAACGCTTAATAACAGTTTTCTCCCCTAACTTTCACGAAGTTGCGATTTTGGTCCCCTAAGAAAAAAACTTCAAAACTGCCCTATAAGTTTTGCAGCTGTAGCACTTTTGGCCCTCCAAGGTCAAAAAAAAAATAAAAAAATAACATGTGGCACCTCACTTAGGGTGCTATGTCAGCGTAGCACCTCACTTATTGTTAGATAGGTAATGGTTATCTCACCTAGAGAAGGGACTAATCTCTTGTAACAAAAAAAAAAGAAGGGACTAATCTGTTAAGAAAGGGAAGAATGCTGTAATTTTTCTTCACAATTGCTTACTGATACAATTAAGGTACGACAAATACTACTCACACCCCAAAAAGTTCAAGTTACACTTCAGAATGACCAATATAACCTTTAACTAAAATATTATTTTTTTTATTTTAATCCAAAACTCTTTCATCGCATGTTTCGCTTAATCATTCAAACCCCGGAAACTTAGTTCACATATTCATCATCCCCAAACATTCGCACCATTTTTTGAAAGTCATCGTTAGTTTCACGTATCCATCTCTCAAACCCTGCGAAAGCCAGAAAGAAGGACTTACTCGCGATTTTTGAACGCCTTCATCTCCTCATCTCTTTCCACTCGCGTACTCTTCAATAATATCCAATCACGTAAGATAGAAAAATTATTAAATCTGTAAAATTGATTGAAACGTATGATAGAAAAATATGAAATTGAGAGAAAGATACTAGTTTTTAAAACTATGTAAATTCAGTTTACGTAGTTAATGTAAACTGAGTTTACATAAGCTACGTAAACTAAATTTACGTCTGTGTGTATAAATCTATTCACGCGTAGCCTACATAATATATACGTAAACTTAATTTACACTAACCTCTCACAGTGAGTAATTGTACATACGTAAATTGAATTTACACTAACCGCTCATAGTTAATGTAAACTAAGTTTACATTAGCTATGTAATGGATATGTAATCTTAAATAAATAGAAACTCTTGAATAATGAAATTCACTGACCTTTATGAATAAAGTACCGATCAAAGAAAAAGATGCTGATTCAATCTTTGATCTTGGTTGCACATCTATGGTGGTTTGTGGATGAAAGGGGGCGTAAGTTCAGAATAATGATCATGAAAAACGGTTTTTAGAATTTTACATGAAGAGAGCAATTTCGATATTATTGTAAAATTTTAAATAAATTTTGATGTAACTAAAATTACATGGGATGAGACTAGAAAGATTCTTAAACTACAAGCATTAAAATTGTGCCATTGAACAAAAAACAAATTTCTGCCTTCAATGAAATAAAGACGTCTTTTAATATTTCGTACTTCATTAATTTTGAATGGCACACAATACAAATATAATTTTTACTATTTTCAATTTCATCGAGACCCATTTGATAGAGACTAGAGCCACATCCATAATGTTTTTACTCCGTCCGTTTCAAAATACATGCTCAAGTCAACCACTTCACATATGTCAATTCATAATTTTGACCGTTAATATCTTTAATTATCTAAAGTAAAAAATTATAAAAATTTAATATTTTGAAAATATTTGTCGAGACAAATCAAAAAACAACTTACATGCTAATATTTGTATTTATACATTAGTTAAAAAGTGTGATCAAAGGAAGTCAAGTGAAAATAGTGCACATTGCAAAAATTGGATATGTATTTTGAAGAGAGTATTATTTTCATTTTTATATCTCAACGAGACCTACGTAATAGACGAGACCCGCGAGTCTAAAATCCTTCTTATATATGTCTCCTTAATTAGTGCCTCAGAACACTCTTTAAACATGATAAATTAAGTAATTATTCTTTTAAAATTTAAAAGTTTTCAATTTTTAATGCATTACGCGAACTTTTATAAAAAGTTACTATCTAAGATCCTTAACTTGTGCCCTGAGACACTCGTTAACATTTCCCATATTATATATATCCCAATCAAAACCTTGCCAGTGCACCAATCCTTAACTCTTCAAAACCTTGCCACAACATCGATCCTTAACTTTTTTTTAACGATTCCCATGGCTTCAATTTTTAATCATGAGAATGAGAATTGCAAGTCTCTTCATGTTATAATGGTCCCATGGCTAGCTACGGGACACATATTACCTTTTTTTGAGTTGGCCAAATTTCTTGCTCAAAATGGTCACACTGTCACCTTCATAAACTCCCCTAAAAACATTAATCAAATGCCCAAAACACCCAAAGCAATTCAACCATTCATCAATTTGGTAAAATCACCTGTACCTTACATAGAAGAACTACAAGTTGCAGAGAGCACACAAAATGTTCCATTAAACCTAACTGGTTACCTTAAGTTAGCTTATGATGGTTTCCAAGACCGTGTTAGTGAGATACTCAAAACATCAAAGACTGATTGGGTTTTTTGTGATATAGTATCCGATTGGTTACCGTCGATAGCCAAGAGTTTCAACATTCCTTGTGCGTATTACAGCGTAGCTGCAGCTTGGAACTTGGGTTTCTTTAATTCACCATGGGATCGAACTGACGTAGACTTGTATAGCCCACCAAAGTGGGTTCATTTCAAAACAACCATTCATCTCAACCCTTATGAGCTTATGAGAATAAAATCAGCTATTAAGAATGAATCTTGAAAACAACTGAATCGTTCTGATTCCGACAAACTATACGCAAGTGTTGACCTTTTTCTTTTTAGAACATCTGTAGAACTTGAAGGTGAATGGTTAGATTATATTTCTGACCAATACAAGGTTCCTGTGGTTCCTATTGGATTGCTTCCACCACCTATGCAGATAAGAGACGACGAAGAAGATGAAAAGAATCCTGACTGAGTGAAAATCAAGGAATGCTTGGATTCAAAAGAATCATCTTATATTGTTTACATTGGATTTTGGAGCGAGTCGAAGTTAAGTCAACAAGATATAACTGAGTTAGCTCATGAAATTGAGCTTTCTAGGTTGCCTTTCTTTTGGGCTTTGAAAGATCTTAAAGAGGGTATACTTGAATTACCTAAAGGATTCGAGGAAAGAACAAACGAACGTGGAATTGTTTGGAAAACTTGGGCAGCCCAATTTAAGATCTTACAACATGGATCAATTGGTGGTTGTATGACTCACTGTGGTCCAAGTGCAGTAATTGAGATGCTTCATCTTGGGCATGTTCTAGTGACATTGCCTTATCTACTTGACCAATGTTTGTTTTCAAGAGTATTAGAAGAAAAGAAAGTAGCTGTTGAGGTACCAAGGAGTGAGCCAGATGGGGCCATTACTAGGGACTATGTAGCCAAAACATTGAGGTTGGTAATTGTGGATGAGGAAGGAAGTTTGTACAGGAACAATGCCCAAGAAATGGGAAAGGTTGTCAGTTCGAAAGATCTTCACAATGACTACATTAACGATTTCGTTGCTTCTCTTCAAAAGTTTAGAGTTCATTCTGACAATTAAATATATTTCCTATGTTTCCCTTTCAACTTTATTTTTAATCTTATTGCAATAATAATCCATGTGATGTGGATGCCAGTAGTTTATTGAGTTTGACTTTGTAAATTCATGTGACAAAGTACAAATAGACTCTTGTTACATGATCATTTGGCTTAGGGTCGGAAGGAAAGGTTGAGAAAATAAAGAACCTCTAATATAATATTCTCAAATAAAATCGTTATTATTTGAATGCTTCAATGCTTCCATTCTTCAATGCCTAAACATTTGGCAGTGAACCCTATTTATACTATTCTAGTAAGACTTCATATTACAAAGTAGAAAGATCTAAAAACATTGATTACAAAGAAAAGTCTAGAGTCATGGATACTCTACTTCATATGATTAGAATTATCTAGAAAAGTTATGATTACCCTTTTGCTGAATTTTATTTTGTTTAGGAGTGTCTAGTAGGTTTCTTATTGTTCTTTAGTATTCAAGAGACTTCTATTTTTTATTCTTTAGAATTTTAGAAACTTTTATATTATTCTTCATCATTCTCTATCAATATCATTGTTTGTACTATTAATAAAAAATGCGTTTTTTCTCAGAATTTTTTAAAATCCAAGAGATAGATACTAAATTATTCACTGATGTTCAGATGAAAGTTGATGTACTTGGTTCAAATTTTGGATCAAATAAACACATCAATTAAGGATGGAAAAAGTACTTACAGAATAACCAATACAGTTCTTTCACTAGTATTCCATATAATTCTTCGTGTATACTAGCTAGAGCCATGGATTAATGGCTCTCAAACACTAAAGCTTGGAATCATCATCTTTTTTCATTCTTTTCACGGTTGAAAAGACCCAAAAGATTTTAAAGTTACTGATAAGTGCCAGAAAGTAGTACTTCAATTGTATAATTTAGGCACTTTTGTTACTTGTTTTACAAATTATTTAGGGAAAAGCCGAGAGATAAGTGATTATTGCTCTATTATGTTTTATTTATCTTACTCTACCTATTTTGTGCAGGAATTGAACTCAAGACACCAAGCAAAGAAATAAAACAAAGAAAAAAAGTACAAAGGTTAACTCGCAATGGCAAGCAGAAGGCGAGCAACTTCCAGAGAACACATATCCCCCACCTTCAACTCGCAACGGCGAGTCCATGGCGAGTAGAACCTCGCAATGGCGAGTGAGAGGCAAGCTCAAGTCAGATAGTACCAGAAGCATCTCGCTCATAGCTCGCAACGGCGAGTTAAAGGCGAACAAACTCGCAATGGCAAGTGAAAGGCGAGTGGATGGCGAGGAGTTCCATATAGCAAAGGTCCAGAGTTCGCCATGGTGAACAATATACTCGCGAGGCGAGTCAAAGCGGCCTAAACTCCTCAGAGCTGACGTGGCAGAAACCCACTGGTGAAGAAACCTCAACTTGCCACTGGTGAGAAATCACAAGTTTGTAATGATTCCTACTCTTTTAATTCAATCTTGCAAAGCTTCCATGACAATTAGTAGCTAAATCTCCATTGTTGGGATTAGAGGTACTTAATCTAAGCTAAACATGTAATATTTTAATCCTTAATATATGATTCTAGCATTTGATTTGATATTGAGATTATTCTTGAACTTTATGTTTATGTTTGAATTAATTGTTATTGAAAATACTCTTGAATCTAGGTTTAGAATAATCATCTATTCAAACTTGAATTCTAGACATGGAATTGATGTTTTGATAATCACTTTTTGTATCCAACCTTCATGCTCTCTGATCGTTTAATAGATTGAGAAATCGTCTATTAAATGATATGTTCGACTCTTGGATCGTTTAATAGTTTGAGACATCGACGATTAAACGATACAATTGACTTCACAATATTGTTTGGACACGAATGATATTGTCGAGGGATACGTGATAATATCGAAGAACTCTAATCCTAACAAGTTCTACGCCTTATTAATCTTAACTTTTATTCTTGCAATTTAGTTAACTAAATTTCAAACAAACAACCAATCAATCTTTTAACTTCAAATGATAATCGATGTTGAACGGTATGTGATATCGCAATAGTCCCTGAGGAGACGATAAATAAAATACTTACTTTTGATTGATAGAAACATACTACATCAGTTCCCTCTTTTTAAATCTACTAAAAAGATAAAAATATTCTAGAGGTCCTTTCTAAACATAACTTATATACGTTTTAAAATATTTATATAGATTCCTTATAATGTTTAATATATTCTATTAGAGATAGGTAAGAGGTACTCGTGAAATTAACTCAGTTAATTGGACAATGCATAAGATATGCAAGATTCAGAATTAAACCTCGACCATCAAAAAAAAAAAACAAAGATGGCTAAGAGTTTCGGGCATTATACTTTTTTTCTATTTTGCACCTCATGAAAATTGCACTCTGCAACTTCCTTCTAATTTAATGTTGCATGTTCACAATATCGCTTATTGGAAAACAAAAAACAAAGATGGCCAAGAGTTTCGGGCATTATACTTTTTTTTCTATTCCTGTATTTTATTACTAATCTTGGAAAATTATTGATTTATCAAAAAACCTTGACAATTCTAACTAAAAAACTAGTTACACCACCCATTCTAACAATGAACTGATCGAAATGAATACATTGCTTTATTAATTTAAGCGCGAGTCAAGATTTGCTATTTTCAACTTTATCTCATACCTTACTCTCGCATGAATTCTCTTACCTACATCGTCTTTGATATTTCACAAATATGGACAATCTTCGGAAATATCAAGACTGCAAGGCGACCATTGCGTATGATTCACATGAATTCTCTTCCTACTTTATGCAGCTCCCTCAACAAGTGAGCTAGTTGGACATTGAGGTTTTTAAAGTGCTTATGTTTCAAGGTCTTACCTTCCTCTACTTTCTCATCAAGAGAGTAATTGGACACTGAGGTTTTTAGCCTGTCTGTGTTTCAAGGTCTTACCTTCCCGTGCTTCCTTAACAGGCGAGTAGTTGGACATTGGGCTTCTTAAAGTGCCAGTGTTTCGAGGTTTTACCTTCTTCTGCTCCCTTAACATGCGAGTAGTGGGACATCGGGGTTTTGAAAGTGTCTGTGTTTCGCGGTTTTACCTTCTTCTGCTCCCTTAACATGCGAGTAGTGGGACATCAGGGTTTTCAAAGTGTCTGTGTTTCAAGGTCTTACCTTCCCCTGCTCCCTTAACAGGAAAGTAGTTGGACATTAGGGTTTTTATAGTGTCTGTGTTTCGAAGTCTTACCTTCCCCTTCTCCCTTAACAGGCGAGTAGTTGGACATTATTACTTGAACATATCTTTGCAAATCTTGAAACAAGATTGAATTTTAGTGACTAGGGTGGCTCGTTAAGAATCATTAAGGCGTGATGTGGAGTTTGTTTATTTTGACGATCCAATAGGAAAGTTCAATCATCATTATGGAAAAAAAACACAAACATGAAACACGAAAAAAATAATAAATGAGGTGAAATAATTGTTGACAATTGATTCTTGTTGGCGAGAATAAACAAAAGAGATAATACTTCAACTCGGGTGAATTTTTCGTTCCTTGTTATCTTTAAATTTAACAAAATTTGTTTCTTGTTATATTTAAATTTAAACAAAATTTTGTTACCTATGATAATGGTTATACGAAGAGTTAAAATTCTATAAATAACATGAGTAGTACTTGTTAAAAATCTCAAGTGCAAAGTAAAAGAACAAATCTTTAGAGAAGAAAAAAATAAAAGACTCCATGAATATTCAAAAGGAAAAAAGAGTGGATGACTCGTTGGAACTGCTGATGGGAGGTGAAGCGCACGCAAAAAAAAAGGGAATTTGTTAAAGAAAGTGAGTAGTAACTTACAATTGTTTAGTACATATTAAATTTATAGGAATGATAAAGTATGTGGAAAAAAATAGGAAATTATCAGTGGATTAGAATGAGAGTATAATATGAAAAAAATATGCAAAAATACACTTCACCATTTTTGTGTTAAAATCCTAAAACGACACTTAAAAAGGAACGGAGGGTGTAATATAGTAATATCTCAAATTTAATCGACCAATAAATACAAGATAATATAATTCACTACTTTTTTATGCAGGCGAGTTTTATTAGTAATTTAGTAGTATTTATTATTTTAGTAAAATCTTAGTAATTTTCTAGAAATTTCAATTATTATTTCGTTTTGTTTTATTTTGGCCCATTAGGGTTTGCTATTTCCCTATTTAAGCTTAACAGTTGTAGCCTAAGAGATAACTTTTATTCAGTCGATAATACTTCAGAGACTTTTTTCTGTTTTCTGGTGGATTCCGGAACCCTATTTTAACAAGTTTGTCGGTTACGAACTTGTCTCTTTCAATCTAGGTTAAGCGCTTGCTAGCCTACGGTTTTGTATTGCGTCAGTTGGTATCAGAGCAAGTTTCTTCTGTTCTTTTCCTGACGTGATCAGCCATGGGAGATCAACCGGTTATGAGGGCAGAATTTGACGGTTTAAATGCGGCCGCCAAAGCTCTGTTAAATCAATTGATGGCGTCGACAGCTAAGATCGATAACATCATCAACTACAACAACCGCAACTACAACGACAGAAACTACAACAACAAAAACAATCGAAACAGGAGATGTGAACCAATTAGGGTTCCATGTGGTGGAAATAATGAAATTATCGAGGATTCAAATTTATCAAAGATAACATATGCTAAATTGGCGACTGATTTTGAGGAGACCGATGATTCACCAATATTCAGCTTTATCAACAATTTATCTCCTATAACGCCAGCTAATTATGCACACGTTACTTAGACTTTTAAATATGTTAGCGCAGTAGAAAGAGTGGCCGTATGATTTTCACATAGAGAAAATATCGAATACATGAAACTGGTTCAAAACAAAGTTTATGTCAAAGATAAAAAATAAAAATAAAAAGATAATTGAAATTGAAGTCACTAAATCACAAACCATAAGCAACATATATAAAAACACAACAACCAAAAATATCTATTTGAAAATTATCACAAATTTGACAAATTAGATTTATAACAGACAAGCCAAAAGACATAATCAATTTTTATAGTGAATTTGAGATTAGACAATTCATAATTTACATTTTGTGGTGAATTCATAATTTGAGATTAGACAAATCCGAAAGTAATAATTCATAATATTTTATAGTGAAGTTTTTAATTCATACTTTTCTTGATTGTTTGATATCTTGGCCCAAAAGGTCATTGGTTTTCGAAGGCCCAAAATTGTGATATATATATATATATATACTCTGAAAACACTCACTACCCAAAACCCTAATTCCCCCCAACGGCCGCACAACTCATCCCCTCGTAATTATCCACTTTTTTGAGACAACATGGACACCGTTCGTCGAAACTCCCCAAACCCTCCCCAATGTCGCGAGCACTAACTTAGCAGAGAATCAAACCTTGTAGAAGATGGTGCACTCAAACGTTTTTTCTTTTCATTTCAACACTTTCATCTGAATACTTTTCAAGGCGTCTCCTTTCTTTTATTCTTCTACGATCTCTTTCTTTTTGGTAAGATAGTTCGTAACTTCTTATACCTTTCGTGACACAACCAATGTCTAGGGTTTTGTTTCTCATCATTTTAATTTTAGTTTTTTGTATTGATTGTTTCATTTTAATTTGCTTGATTTTTTTTTTGTTTTCTCATATTGAAACTATTCGTCGTTCATTGTATTGAAAAACAAAAGAAGAAATAATTTTGATTGATTTTAATTTTAGATTTTTGTACATGTACCAATGATGCAATTTCATCGATGAGGGAGTATTATTGGTCTAGAGAAGATGAGGCATGGAAATAAATGCATTATTCTATGTGAGGGCCATGGAAACACTCCTAATCTCACAACTGCAAATTAAAGCCAAGTAAGTCTTTAATCTAAACTTATCTTGATTTTTTTAATCCTAATTCATAATAATTATTTATTTCTACATGGCACAATATTCAATTTTATTAATTATTTTAATTGTTTGTATTAATTACGCCTATTTTATATGATGATTTGGTATGTTGTTCCTCCGGGAGTGGCAGACTGCGAAATGTTCTTCGTGATGCGGTAGATGTGGTAGACCCGAGTAGAAAATCGACCGCAAAACTACTACGTAAAGGAAAAGAAACAACGCTAAGAGCGGGCACACAGATGAAGGAAGAAACTCAGCTCAAGAACTTTGGGAAGACTACCCGCCAATACACTGAGAATTTGAATGCTCGCAACACTTCGAACCACATCCTCTGCGAAAGCAAACTCCATAGATGCCGCACGACTTTGGGTGGGACAAAACTCGTAACAATGAAAGGTACTGATGGTTCAGGGGACCGAATCCATGAATGGAAGAAAAGGTCCGAGCGCCCCACGGGTTACACTCTGTTAAATTCATCGCCGGAAGTCATCCTCCACGAATGCCTCTATGCGGAGTTTAGGGAGGCAGGCATCCTGCCACCCAGGTCATTGAGGGAATCCGTGAGGATGGACAAGACAAGATCCTGCCAATACCCTTGCTCACACGGTCACAATACCGATGACAATTAGCAGCTTTGCGACGCAATTGAGGAAATAATAAAGAATGGAAGATAGAGTCAGTGTACCAAAGACGCGTGGAAAAAGGGAGTGAATCACAAAAAATCCTCGCCAGATAAGGTTATGGACACTGATCTGTTATGGTCACACCCTTTGTGGAATTTAGTTGTTCACTCAGCCAAAATGACGCTGTTCATAGCCTCCTTCAAAGCAGCGGCTTCATGACCTGCTAGAACCTTAAAAGCCTTGGAAGCCTCCTCCTAGGATATCTTTAGATGGGCTTCCTCAAACAGAGCTTTCCAAGCGAAAACATCTACCTTTAAATCAGAAATTTTTGAACCACCCTTAGAAAGGCTTTTGGTTAGACGGGCTTGATCAACACTTAGATCTTTCACTTTCCTTTTAGAAGAAGAAAGGGACGCCTGAAGTTTCCCTTTCCTAGCCAAAGCCTTTGTGGCCTTCTTCTCAGCCTCCACAACCTTAGAGGTGGCTTCCTCGAATTGGTTACCGACCACCCCAAGCTTCTTGTTAGATTCGAAAAGCTTTTGATTAAGGTAACCAAGGCTATTTTCTATATTGCCCTTAAGTTCATTCATAAAATCTTGATGAGAAAAGTTAAGCTCTCGGAGTTTCCTCTTCGCTTCTTCCAGAGTGCGAGACCCATCATCCACCGGAAGACTAGAGGCATCACCTAGGATTAAATCATATCCATCATGGTGCACATGGTGGCAGCCTTATAGGCACTAATGGCACCATTAACCACCAACTTCCTCCGCTCAGCAAAATCCATATAGGCAAGGAAACTCTGATCCCACGGCCTCATGGCGTCCATCGAATCTTTTTTGGACTTCGGAAGAGGAGCCGTGTAAATGTTTGGGAGCCAAAATATGGGCTCCAAACTTTCCTGGGAAGTAGGCGTCTGAGTGACAACTTGATGGGCGAAACTAGGGTCACTCCCAACAAGTTCAAATTACCAGCAAGGGGAACCTCCTTCTTGTCAATACAGGGCCTCTTGGAACGCTCCATATCATCAATCTTATCACCCATTCCATGTGAGCCCCCCCCTTGGGCCCACCATCCTTCTGACCAGGGTCGCCCAAAGGAGATTTGACACGACCCCTATAATTCCGAGGAAGTTCCTTCAGCGAATAATTTGCAAAAGGTACCCTTTTGAGATCCTTGGAAAAGCTGAATTCTACCACAAATTTCTTAAGAATTTTCGGAGGCTCGACATACTTTAGCAGTTTCATAGAATCCATTGCACGAGCAAGAAAAGATCTTGTTTATTTTGTAATTAGGACTGACACCGACTTTGGAGTAAAGACTTCCCCTACAAGTGGAACATTTTCCGTCCCACCCGATGTTGTAGGGACATCGTCACTCTACTTTAGGATTTTATGTGTATCTTGACATTTCATAGAGTCTGTAAGAAATGGAAATGAGGGGTGAGTATACAATGCAAAGAAACAAATAGAAATCAATAATAAAATGGAACACCCTAAGGTAATTCTCTCACCAAAAATCTCACAACGATGAGCAGCATCTCTTCCTTAAAGGACTAGCACGGTATCCACAAACCGTGGTTTCAAGCCCATTTTTTAGGATTTCCCGAGGTACCTAGGATCTGGGACACGCTTTAACTCAAATCTTGCAATCAACTCCTATAAATCATATTTTAGGCGCCTTCTCGCCGAGTTAAGGTCTCTCTCCACAGAAGAATAAGAGGAGACATGCTTATCAAAATGGTTCAAGGACCAAAAATGATGGAAGAGAGGCTAGTGAACCATGCCATCTATAGGAGCGCCCGGTCAACTCTACTACGTTCTTGGTCAGGCCAGAAATCTTGTTGTAATCCCAAGCAAAACAGACTTTGTATTTCCTTTGGTAGTAGACTTTACCCTAAATAAAAGCTACAAAAGACGGTTGTGCCCCACATTTTCTTATGCACAGGGTGCATGGCTTGCATGCCTAGAGCATGTGACAGAGGCAAAAGCCATGCCCTAGTCGCATGTCATGCCATTCCCATGTGCTAGGCACATGGGGTCTCTTCTTGCGCCCAAATTCTCCGATTTTATGTCGTTTTAGGTCTTCTTCATCAAAAAACCAAATAACATATATAAGAGATCGTTGCTTTTTAGAACCTCCTGATATAAAACTAAACTACATAAAATGGTCTGAAACACTTGATGCATCAACTGAAGAGAAGTCAATACATTGCAGGAGAATTTACATCCAAGAACAAGTGATTAGCCGATTATGTAACATCATTCCCACTCACAAAAAGTTGAGAATTTTGATTAAGGATGTCTAGTCTAAATAAATTGTCCCTGATAGAAATTCTTTTTCTAAGAAGACCCCAATCAAACACAAATACCTTTAAAGGAATGTCCTTATGCCAAATAAGATCTGAAATGGGTGAATGATTAAACCAAACATTATAAATATCATTATAAACAAAACGGTTGAATAATTGAGTGACATTGCTTTAGCAAGAAGTTGTTATAATCATTTAAGGTGAATTAAATAATCACTTCATTTGAAACAAAATCCCCAAATTCAAATCAATAAAATTGAATGATAACATGAATATAAGAGCAAGATTGAAGATTTTATCATCATTTAAAGTGAATTGAATGATAACTTGATTTAAAAAAAACGCACAAATCCAAATCAATTAAATTAGGTTTAGGGTTTAAGAATTGTGAAAAACTCTATTCAACAATAAATAAAGTTAGAGAGAGAAAGAGAACATACAAGCTACGTACGTTGTGTTAACTTGAAGCCCTAACATTGACGCAGCTGTTGTTGTTTACAAAATTCTTTATTTATTTTTTATTTGTTCTTACAGCTAGCTACTAATATTTATATATCTAGGGATTCCATAAATAAGTTTCATTTAAAATGATCAAAATAGAATATATAAATACCAAAGTCAACAACAATCAAAAATTGGATGATTAAAGATCAAATGTCACGAGATAAAAAAAAATCAAAGAAGACTAATCTGAAATGCATCATTAAAGTATTGATTAACCATATACTGTATAAACATGATTTTTTTTAAAAAATTCCTAACTATGAGACCCAAAATTATTTACTACTACATACACCCCAAAAATTTAAGCAAACTTTTGTTGAACCCATTAAGTACGCTTAGTTAGATACTGATGAGAGTATATTTCGGTAACAACGGTCACTAAAATTTAGATAAAGTTCCGTCAAAAATTTAGATCAAGTGTCTATTAAAACTAGTCACTTCCCTCAGATTCAGCTTAAAATAAACAGTTGCTGGATCAAATTTTATCAATGGCTACAATTAAAAATAACGACGATCACATTAATTTTGATAATTTGAAATGAAACTTATTTATGGAAACCCTAGATATATAAATATTAGTAGCTAGCTGTAAGAAAAAATAATAAATAATAAAAGAATTTTGAAAACAACAACAGCTGCGTCAACGTGAGAGCTTCAAGTCAACACAACGTAGCTAGTATGTTTTCTTTCTCTCTCTAACTTTATTTATTGTTGAATTGAAGTTTTTCACAATTCTTAAACCCTAACCCTAATTTTGTTGATTTGGGTTTGTGGGTTTTTTATTAAATCAAGTTATTATTCAATTAACTTTAAATGATGATAACAACTTCAATCTTGCTCTTAATTCATGTTTTCATTCATATATTTAATTTGTAACGTGGATCTGAATAAATGGGTTTTTATTCTTTTTGAATAAATGAAGTTGAGTGTTTTAATGTTGATAGCAAGGGTTTGAGCATGCTTCATAGTTTTCATAAAGCCAGTTTTTGTTCCTACAATGTAAATAAATTTTCCCAACCCTATAGCAATGGTTAAAGTATGATTGGTTGGCACCCAGTTTGCAGCTCCTATATCATGTGGAGAATAGCATACTTCACACTTAATTTGCTTGAGGATAGTTTCCCCTTAATAGGCCATGTATTGACATGATTTGCAGTGATCTCCTTGCAGACATCATTGTCGGTAACTTCCTTTTTACCACGTTCTTCCCCACTCCTGCCTAAAACTCTATTAACTATCTCAGGGGAGAATTCCACACATTTTCCTCTAACAGTCTTTTGGAATGTTGACTATGAATTCTTTCACCAGCATTTCATAGCAATTTCCAAACCCACTTACACATCTTCTTAATTCAGCTTCATCAATGAGTGCCATGATTTGCTCGGACTCAAGTGCATCTTTTCCCAATTCTCTTTCCAAGGTCAGTCGTCTTTGACATATGTACTTCCATTTTAGAGCGTTAGTCTCATGATGGAAGGATATATTGTATGTGGGTGTCTCATGCACACTTCCTGGATTCTTCTTACCAGACGTTCTTCTTTTGGCTAAGGGCATGATGTTCTAATCACCTTGTTCGACATCATACTCTGAATCTATGGAGGGTACTTCCTTTCTTTTCATAGACCTTTTCTTTGCATTAGGAGAGATGGCCTTACTCCAACTTTTGGCAGGTCCAACTATTACCTTCCTTTTAGTAGATGGACTCTCGGCAACGATATTTTTCTTTTCCTATCTTTCAACCTTCTAGCAACAATCATACTAGCCAAATGTATTTCATCTTCTTCACTCAGATTTACTGCATCTTTGTGAACCTGGTCATTGTCAATAGACATCTTTTTCTTCTTGACTCTCAAAGACATCTTGCTTTTCTTCCTCATCACTGTCGAATGACTCATCTTTCTTTCTAGTATCTGACTCACAGTCAGGTTTCTCACTGAACTTAGATGGGTCTATCGCATGAGGGATGTCTGTATTTTGGGCCAAGGATGTTACAACATTCGGCACAACATCATATTGGCTAGGGTTTGTATCTATTGGAGTAGTACAAATTTTATTAGACAACATCACATAGTCTGATTCATCAATATTTGTGGTCATCAGGACCAGGCAAGACAAGTGTTACATCATTAAAGGCAACATTTGGACTAATCTCAGGGCTAATAATGGGATCTGTATAAAGGCTGGTCAAACTATCAAATTTCTTTGTGATATCCCTAGGTTCAGTAGTTTCTTTACTGTTTAAGGGCTCAAGAATATATATAGAAAGACTAGAAATCTTACCTACAGACAATGGCTTGCCCCTTTTGATGTTTGAAGATTTTGATATGCTTTGTTGGATGGGGTTCTTTGATATATTGATAACACTCATCATTATTGCAATACAATGTCCTAACATCTTGTTTGACATTTTTTTTTTAACATTTGCCTCATCCAAACAAGTTAAGAGCAGCTATTTCCTACAACAATGTATTTAGCTATAGTGGTGGATAGAGAGACACATTTTTTCTTTTTGCTAAACCAGAAGATAAGGTTACTCCCCAAAAAGAAACATCCTCCTGAGGTGCTTTTTTCATCATCTGCACTTCCTGCCCAATCTGCATCACAATACCCAACAAGATTGGAATCCATATTGTGTGAATACATCATTCCATACTCACTTGTACCACTAACATACATTAGAATTCTTTTTACTTGAGTAAGGTGACTCACTTTAGGTTCCGCTTGATATCTGGCACATACTCTCATAACAAAGGTAATGTTAGGTCTACTGGCTGTAAGATATAATAGACTCCCTATCATACTTCTGTAAAGACTTTGATATACACTATCACCTTGTTCATCCTTGGTTAGCTTTAAGTGTGTTGCAGCAGGTGTCCTCTTGTGACTAGCACTTTCAAAGCCAAACTTCTTTACAAAACTTTTAGCATATTTGCTTTGGGATATAAATATGGTGTCTTCCATTTGTTTGACTTGTAAGCCAAGAAAGTAGGCCAGTTCCCTAACTAAGCTCATTTCAAATTCAGATTGCATTTGTTTCACGAAATGTTGGACCATCTGGTTTGACATTCCACCAAACACAATACCATCCACATATATTTGAGCTATCATTATTTTGCCATCTTTATCTTTGACAAAAAGAGTTTTTTTAGTTCCTCCTTTTTTGTAGCCATTTTTTACTAGAATTTCTGTTAGTCTTTCATACCAAGCCCTAGGTGCCTGCTTCAGCCCATATAGAGCTTTCCTTAGTTTGTACACATGTTCAGAGAAGGTAGGGTCAATGAATCATCTGGGTTGTTCAACATACACTTCTTCATTCAGGTAACCATTTAGAAATGCACTTTTTACATCCATCTGAAAAAGCTTGAACTTTAGCATGCATGCCACACCAAGTAGCAATCTGATTAATTCAAGACGTGCAACTAGAGCAAAGGTTTCATCAAAATCTATTCCTTCAATTTGAGTGTACCCTTGAGCAACTAGTCTAGCTTTATTCCTTGTTACAACACCCTTTTCATCTGATTTGTTTTGGAAATCCCATTTTGTGCTTATGGCATTTATATATTTAGGTCTGGGAACTAGCTCTCATACTTCATTCCTTTTGAACTGACTCAGCTCTCCTTGCATTACATAGATCCAGAATTCATCAACAAGAGCTTCTTTAAAAAATTTGGGTTCAACTTTTGTAACAAAGCAAGAATTTCGTATTACTTCTCTAGACCTAGTTGTAATCCCTTGATTATGATTCCCAATGATCAGATCTTTGGGATGATTCTTCTAAATTCTGATAGAAGGCCCTTTGCTGGTTTGAGAATCATCAACTTCCGTTTCATCGTCTTCATTAATTGGTGCAGTTCCATCTTCCATACCAGGATCATCATCCCGAAGATATGATGTTCCAACATCTTCTTCAACTTAGGATTTTTTTTCATGGAAGTCATCAACAACAACAGTGATGGATTCCATCATAATATTGTTTCTGGAATTAAACACTTTGTATACTCTACTATTTGTAGACTAGCCAAGAAAAATTCCTTCATCACTCTTAGGATCCATCTTTCTTCTTTGTTCTCTGTCGGCTAGTATGTAGTATTTACTTACAAAAACATGAAAGTATTTAACAATAGGTTTTCTTCATTTCCACAATTCATAAAGAGTAGATGTTGTGTCAGTCCTCAAGGTAACACAAATGTGAATGTAGCATGCAGTGTTCATGGCTTCTGCCCAAAAGTGATAGAGGTGTTTCTTTGCATGTAGCATTACTCTTGCTAACAATTGATTCTTGTTGGCGAGAATACACAAAAGAGATAATACTTCAACTCGGGTGAATTTTTCATTCCTATTTAATTGTCGTTTTGGCATTTCAAGGATACAATTTGTCAATTATACTTTTTGTTTCTTGTTATCTTTAAATTTAACAAAATTTGTTTCTTGTTATATTTAAATTTAAACAAAATTTTGTTACCTATGATAATGGTTCTACGAAGAGTTAAAATTCTATAAATAACATGAGTAGTACTTGTTAAAAATCTCAAGTGCAAAGTAAAAGAACAAATCTTTAGAGAAGAAAAAAATAAAAGACTCCATGAATATTCAAAAGGAAAAAAGAGTGGATGACTCGTTGGAACTGCTGATGGGAGGTGAAGCGCACGCAAAAAAAAAGGGAATTTGTTGGAGAAAGTGAGTAGTAACTTACAATTGTTTAGTACATATTAAATTTATAGGAATGATAAAGTATGTGGCAAAAAATAGGAAATTATTAGTGGATTAGAATGAGAGTATAATATGAAAAAAATATGCAAAAATACACTTCACCATTTTTGTGTTAAAATCCTAAAACGACACTTAAAAAGGAACGGAGGGTGTAATATAGTAATATCTCAAATTTAATCGACCCATAAATACAAGATAATATAATTCACTAATTTTTGATGCAGGCGAGTTTTATTAGTAATTTAGTAGTATTTATTATTTTAGTCAAATCTTAGTAATTTTCTAGAAATTTCAATTATTATTTCGTTTTGTTTTATTTTGGCCCATTAGGGTTTGCTATTTCCCTATTTAAGCTTAACAGTTGTAGCCTAAGAGATAACTTTTATTCAATCGATAATATTTCAGAGACTTTTTTCTGTTTTCTGTTTTATTCAATCACTATATTTCAGAGATCTTTGAATTCCACAAAGGTATCAGATATTTCAATAATGAAGGTAATCCATGTGAATCTTGAGTAGTCATCCACTACCACAAAAGCATATCTATTACCACCAAGACTTTCTACTTGCATTGGACCCATTAAATCTATATGGAGAAGTTCAAGGACTTTCGTGGTGGTCTGATGTTGCAGCATTGGGTGTGACATTGTGATTTGCTTTCCAATTTGACACTCTCCACAAATTTTCCTTCTTCTATATGGAGCTTAGGTATTCTCTGATAGCCTCTTCAGTTATGATTCTTCTCATACCTCTAAGATTTAGATGACCAAATTTCTGGTGGCATAGTTTGACATCTTCTTCTTTAGACATTAAACTAGTGGAAGTGTTTGCAATTACTTTAGGTAACCATATAGGTAACAATTTTCCTTTGACCTAGTTCCTTTCATGATGATCTCATTATTTTCATTTGTAACAAAGCATTCCATTTTGGATAAACTAACTTTTAACCCCTGATAACATAATTGACTAATTCTAATTAGATTAGCAGTCAGGCCTTTTACTATGAGAACATCATTAAGTTTACGTAGACCATTACGGGTAAACTTACCAATTCTTAAGATTTCTCCTTTTTCTCCATCACCAATAGTAAGGAAACTAGTTGAATAGGATTTAATATCTTCCAAGTAATTTTTGCACCAGTCATATGTCTGGAGCATCCACTATCAAAGTACTAGTCTTCTCTAGAAGAAGCTCTGAAGGATGTGTGTGCTATATGAGCAGTTTCATAGTTCTTGGCTATCCACACTTGTCTGGTCACATGATTTCTTCTGGGATAAATCATGCCTTATCCATACAATTTGTAACAGTAGGGTTTTATATGACCATTTTTATGACAATAATGACATCTCCAAAGAGGAAACTTTGCCATTATTTAGAATTCTTTTGTCATTAATAGCATGTTGAGGCATCTTTTCTGATATTAAGGAATCATACTTTGTTTTAGGAGACACAAATTTAGTAGCATGAGTATTTCCTTGCTTGTTTAGATTCTTGTAATTGAACCCTATTCCTTGGACATTTCCAGCAGTTTTTCCAGCAAGCAATATTTCATCTAGGGTGCCAGACCTACTATTCAACATTCTAATGGTCTTCATCAAGTTGTCAAGTTTTAAGGATAGAAGAGTTACCTCATTTTCAAGATCATTGTTGATAGATAGCAATATGTTCCTTTCATTTTGCAATTAGATAGTGATCCTATTCTGCTCCTCTTTGGTCTTGATAAATTCTTCACGTCTGATATAAAGTTCTTTGTAAGAGTTAGCTAGTTCTTTATAGGAGACTCCTTCATTTTCACATTCATCATCAGATTCATATCTACTTGTCAAAGCTGTCACATGATTTGGTTTTTCATACTCTGGTTCAGTAAGACCATCATCAAGCCAGGTTACTGTCATACCCTTCTTTGATTCTTGAAGTGGTTTGGACATTCAGTCCTGACATGACCAAACCCCTTGCAGGCATGACATTTAGCACCTTTTCTCTGACTTGATTGATAATCAATTTCCTCCTTTCTTGGAGATCCATTGTTAATGTCGAATGAAATGTTCATGACATCAGTGCCACACCTTCTAGATATTTTCTTGAGAATATTGTTAAACTGACTTCCAATAAGTACTAATGCTTCTGGAATTTCTCCATCAACTTCCAACGAACCTTCGGTTTGATCAAAACTGGTATTTGACATAAAAGCTATGTTTTTCTTTCTCTCTTCAGTGTGATCACTGATTGTCATTTCAATGGTTTGAAGTGATCCAATGAGTTCTTCCAATTTCATATTCTTAATATCTCGGGCTTCTTCAATAGCAGTTACTTTTATGTTGACCCTTTTAGGGAGAGACCTTAATATTTTCCTTACCAAATTTTCTTCAGACATCTTTTCTCCCAGAGCACCAGATACATTCGCAAGTTAAAGGATGTTCATATGAAAATCACGAATTGTTCATCATCTTTCATTTTGAAAATTTCAAACTTAGTGGTGATCAGTTGTAGATTTGACATTTTGACCTTTGAAGTACCTTCATGTGTGATTTTTAGGATGTCCCAAGCATTCTTGGCTACAATACAGTTGCTTATCAGTCTGAAAATGTCTTTGTCAACTCCATAGAATAAGGCATTCAAGGCATTGAAGTTTCCCAGAGAAAGATCATTTTTTTCCTTTGACCAATCTTCTTCAGGTTTTAGTTTCGTTGTATCATTGCCATCTTTGTCTTTGATTAAAGGATGATCCCAAACCTTTTAGAACAGCTTTCCACATTCTATTATCAATATAATTAAGGATGGAAGGCCACCGTGCGCACCTTCCTGTAGTCATAGTTGGACCAATCCAAGATAGGTGGTATGTTAACTTGTCTAACTTCCTTTTGCATATTACCGGAAATTATTTCCCCTGGAGCTCACCCAGAAAAACATAACACAATAATGTAAATACTGGAAGTAATGGCACAACATGTTTGTTAACCCACTTCGGTGCAACTTCACCTACTTCTGGAGGATACCAAGCCAGGAAGGAAGTTCACTATTGTAGTATCAATTTAAAGCATACAAAAAAACCCTCAGTCTACTAGCTTCTCACTTAATCACTACTAGTGCAATTTCTACCTAAGCCTTTTGCTAGTCCTAGATATGAGAGATACCCCTCCCAGTTCCTCTTAGTCACAGATCCAGTGGCCGTCCTTAAAGTGTTAAAAAATATGGAGTTACTCTCCTTGACAATGAATTTACTCTTGCTACAAAGCTTATGAGCGATTCAAGTGTACAACTCAAAGACAATCCAACTCTCGTATCAAAATGACACTCGAGTGACTCACAAATAACAAAGACAGACTAAAACCCTAGATGGCTCTTTTTCAATTGCGTCTTCGGTGATGAATTAGGTCTTCTGTCTTTGTTTATATAGCCTGAATGCAGAGTAAGTGTGATGCGTAAGTCTTGGCTAAAGATCAGATGATGTCTCGATATTTCAGCACAAATATTCTGAAGCAGATCAGATGTTTCCTTAAATGTTGCAACAACATTCTTAAGGAATAAGTTAAGTAAAAACCGTCTTCCTTTGTTTCTAGAACCACATTATCTTGGTCAACTCTTCCCATGATACAAATCTTTAGATATTGTTAAAAATTAAATCAAGAAATATCTAGAAGAGTATAGAAGCTTGGAGTTACTCTTTGCCATTAAGACTAGAAAAAATCTAAGGTGGACCACCTGGAATAATCTAGAACATCCTATGTATTTGCTTAGTCATTAATAAGTAGAAATATCTAAGTACTAACACCACCTAGAATAGTCTAGCACCGCCACTAGAAAAATCTAGAGAGTTACACCTCCTCTATAGGAATAATCTAGTACCATATATGTAGAAAAATCTAGTAACTCCATTTACTTTCTTATGCATTAAGTTTAGAAGCCTATAAAAGGCACATGCTTGTACCATATTGAACTATTAAAGTTTTCAGCAATAAAAATAGTGTGTTCAAAAGAATTCCTCTCCTTTGTTCCCTCTTAATATTTTGTGAGTTTGTGTGTTATTTGTCCCACTGATATCAAATTGGTATCAGAGCAGCTTAGGTCCTGCAAAGTGTCAGTGTAAAAAAAAAAAAAGGTCTGAGTGTGTGAGGAACAAAATAAGTTCTCACTGTGTCAAAGTTATTGTGAGAATATTTTGAGAGATATGGCAAACAATTTTAATATCGTTTGGTCCGATCCCAAACTAAATTCAGAATTAGATTTTAGTTATTGGGAATTTATGATGACAACACATCTTAAGGCTCACAACATATGGAGCTATGTGGAGTCTGGTTTACAACAAGGAGCTGATGAACTTGCTCGTAGAAAGGACCAGCTGGCACTATCACAAATTCTTCAAGGAATAGAGTATTCAATTTTCGGAAAAATAGCAAATGCGAAGACTTCGAAAGAGGCGTGGGACATATTGAAGCTGTCACATAAAGGAGTAGAGAAAGCTCAGAAATCAAAGTTGCAATCTCTGCGTAGAGAATATGAAAGGTATGAAATCTCCAGTTCTGAAACAGTGGATCAATATTTTACTCGGGTTATAAATCTTGTCAACAAGATGAGGGTGTATGGAGAAGATATTCTAGATAGCATGGTGGTGGAGAAAATTCTACGCACCATGCCGATGAAGTATGATCATGTGGTGACTACAATATTGGAGTCCCACGATACCGATACCTTGTCGGTAGCAGAGTTGCAGGGAAGTATCGAAAGTCATGTCAACAGAATATTGGAGAAGACTGAAAAAGTAAAGAAGGAAGCCTTGAAAAGCCAGGTGAACCTCAACAACGTTGCTGAATCCAGCCAGATGGGAGAAGCCAGAGCTCGTGATTTCAACAATGAAGGAAGAGGAAATTTCAGAGGAAGAGGTCGAGGAACCTTTAGAGGAAGAGAACGTGGCAACTTCAACCAGTGGAGAGAAAACAATAACAACAATTTCAATTCATCATATCAAGGAAGAGGTGGAAAGAATTTTAGTTCCAACAACCGTGGCAGAGGAAGAGGCTATTACAACCAAGGGAGGACAAATTATGACTGCTTTATTTGTGGAAAGTATGGGCACAAAGCAGCCAATTGCAGATACAAACATCAGGCAAACGTGGCAGAAAGTTCATATCAACATACCAGTGAGTCTTCTGAAAATCAACAAAGTTTATTTTTAGCAAGCAATACACTTTTAGAAGAAGAAAACATTTGGTATTTGGACACCGGGTGTAGTAATCATATGTGTGGGAAAAAGGAATTATTTTCTTCTCTGGACGAAACGGTAAAATCTACCGTGAAGTTCGGAAATAATTCAAATATTCCAATTGTGGGGAAAGGCCAAATTGCTATCAGGTTCAAAGATGGATACCATAATTTTATTGGTGATGTATTCTACGCTCCTGGTCTTCATCACAATCTCTTGAGCATGGGACAACTGTCAGAGAAAGGTTACAACATGCATATTCACAAAGGCTATTACACGTTGATTGACAGGAATGGGAGATTCATCACAAAGGTAAAAATGACTCATAACCGCCTATTCCCTTTGAGAATTCAACATGATAAATTTCCTTGCTTGAGTTCAATAATTCCCAATGATGATTGGTTGTGGCACATGAGATTTGGTCACTTTCATTTTTCTGGCTTAAATTATTTGTCATGAAAAGAATATGTTTCTGGTTTGCTTGTTGTGAACATTCCAAGTGGTGTATGCGACACATGCCAAATTGGAAAGAAGCATAGAGAATCATTTCCAACCGGAAAGTCTTGGAGAGCGAAGAAACTTCTGGAGATCGTTCATTCAGATTTATGCTCGGTTGAAATACCAACACCTGGTGACTGCAGATATTTCATTACTTTTATTGATGATTTTAGCAGAAAGGCTTGGGTGTATTTTCTGAAGCAAAAATCAGAAGCTATTGATGCCTTCAAGACATTCAAAGCGTTTGTAGAAAAACAAAGTGGTTGTCCAATCAAATCACTCAGAACAGACAGAGGCCAAGAATACCTCGTTGGCACAAATTTCTTTGAGCAACATGGAATTCAACATCAGTTAACCACCAGATATACTCCTCAACAAAATGGAGTAGCTGGAAGAAAGAACAGAACAATCATGGATATGGTGAGATGCATGTTGAAAACCAAACAAATGCCAAAGGAATTTTGGGCAAAAGCAGTTGCTACTGCAGTTTTTATTTTGAACAGATGTCCAACAAAAGTGTTCAAGAGAAGACTCCTGAAGAAGCATGGAGTGGAAGGAGGCCCTCAATCAGACACCTCAGAGTTTTTGGATGTATTGCATATGCTCATGTACCAGATCAAATCAGAAAGAAGTTAGATGATAAAGGCGAGAGATGTATTTTTATTGGCTACTGCTCAAATTCAAAGGCCTGCAAGCTTTACAATCCGGAGACCAAGAAGGTGATTATCAGTAGAGATGTGACTTTTGATGAAGGAGGAATGTGGAATTGGTCATCAAAGTCACAAAAGGAGCTGATAGTAACAACTCCAAATGATTATGAAGAGAAGGTTGAGAATGTAGATACAACACCTGATGAGCCCGATGAGCCAGACACATCGAACAGAGAACAAAGAAATCGAAGATTACCATCCTGACTGCAAGATTGTGTTTTGGGTACATATAATGACCCATCTGATGAAGAAATTATCAACTTTGCTTTATTTGCAGACTGTGAGGCAGTTACTTTTGAAGAAGTTGTTGGTGATGAAAATTGGATAAAAGCTATGGATGAAGAAATCAATGCGATTGAGAAGAATAAAACATGGGAGCTGACAGAATTACCACCAGACAAGAAGCCAATAGGAGTGAAGTGGGTGTACAAGACAAAATACAAACCCAGTGGCGAGATTGATCGCTATAAAGCGAGGTTGGTTGCTAAAGGCTATGATAAGATGTTTTGAAATGACAGACTTGGGCCTAATGTCCTATTTTCTCGGCATTGGGGTCGTTCAACAGAAGGATGGAATCTTTATCTCTCAGAAGAAATATGCAAGTGATATTTTGAAGAAATTCAAGATGGAGCATTCAAAGCCAATTTCCATGCCGGTTGAAGAAAAGCTGAAGCTGACAAGAGAAAGCGATGGTAAAAGAGTAGACCCAACTCATTATAAAAGTTTGATTGGAAGCTTGAGATATTTGACTGCAACAAGGCCAGATATAGTTTATGGAGTTGGTTTACTTAGCAGATACATGGAGGAGCCGCGTGTTAGTCACTTTCAAGGAGCCAAGAGGATTCTTCGTTATATTAAAGGTACTCTGACCGATGGAATTTTTTATGGTAATAATAGTGATGTGAAACTTGTTGGATATACAAATAGTGATTGGACAGGAGATATGGAATCAAGAAAAAGCACGTCAGGGTACGTGTTTCATCTGGGAACCGGTGCAATATCATGGTCTTCCAAGAAACAACCAGTTGTCGCTCTTTCCACAGCTGAAGCGGAATATATAGCAGCAACTAGTTGTGCTACTCAAACAGTGCGGCTGAGAAGAATTTTAGAAATGATGCATCAGAAGCAGAATACTCCTACGGAGATATATTGTGATAACAAGTCAGCAATCGCACTAAGCAAAAATCCAGTTTTCATGGACGGTCCAAGCATATTGATATCCGGTTTCACAAGATACAAGAGTTGATTGCTGAGAAAGAAGTGGTGATCGAGTATTGTCCAACTGAAGAGAAAATTGCAGACATTTTTACAAAGCCGTTGAAGACCGAGTCATTTTATAAATTGAAGAAAATGCTTGGAATGACGAAAGCTTGATTTAAGGGAGGCAATGTTAGAAATTAAATCAAGAAATATCTAGAAGAGTATAGAAGCTTGGAATTACTATTTGCCATTAAGATTAGAAAAAATCTAAGGTGGACCACCTGGAATAATCTAGAACATCCTATGTATTTGCTTAGTCATTAATAAGTAGAAATATCTAGAGAGTTACACCTCCTCTATAGGAATAATCTAGTACCATCTATGTAGAAAAATCTAGTAACTCCATTTACTTTCTTATGCATTAAGTTTAGAAGCCTATAAAAGGCACATGCTTGTACCATATTGAACTATTAAAGTTTTCAGCAATAAAAATAGTGTGTTCAAAAGAATTCCTCTCCTTTGTTCTCTCTTAATATTTTGTGAGTTTGTGTGTTATTTGTTTCACTGATATCAGATATTATATGAAAATCTTCACGATTAAAACTGGATCTCCAAGAAGCGGATCAAGGCACGTTATGATGTCGTACCAATATAATAAGACCTTATGTTTGACATCTTGCTATAACTAAAGTTTTAACAAAATGCAGCCAATACATGTCTAAAAACCCAACAACAACAACAACAATGAGAGCACAATATTAACACCAGTTCATCACAAGTTTCATGAAAATAAGGAAGAATTATGCAACCCAAAACAACTCAATTGTTAATATATCCCATGTGGTGAAAATAATCTACCCCCATACCTCTTAACTCTTCAAAATTAGCATCCCTTTGTAACAACCCATTTTTAGATAGAATTATTGTATTTATTTATTTATTGTATGTGTTTATGAGTGTTTATATGTGCTTATTTGTCTTCGTGTGTATTTGATTTGCGAGTAGTGGATTTTTAGCCTATAAGGGTATATTAGTCATTTTTAGACTCTGGGGTATTTTGGTTATTTGGCGAGTAAGAGTAAATTATTAATTTTATTAAGAAGTTATTTTTGATGTTTTAGTGAGAATCCTTGTTTTTACTGAGTTACTAATGAGTTTGGGTAATTATTTAGAGATGGTAATTATACGATGTTTTAGCAGTTCAATGAGTAGTAACTTTTTAGAAATTAATCCCGTAAGTGTAGCTCAGTTGGTAGCTACTAGGGATAATGTTTGCAGGGGCCGGGGTTCGAACCCCGGATTCCCCACTTCTCCACACTTCAAAGTGTGTGATCTAGCCACTAGACTATTGAACAAAAAAAACTTTTTAGAAATTAGATGTAAGAGTTTTGAGGCCCCATTTTAATGAGAATCAACCTAAACTATTTTGGTGGTATATATAGATAACTCTTATGAGAAAATTAGGTTAAGTCACTCATTCGTTCATTTTACAAAATTTAGAGAGGTAGAGAGAAAAAGAAAAAGAGAATAGAGAAAGGGGAGAAAGAACTTGAAGAAGAGGAACCTAGAGGCTTGGGAAATCTAGCAAGGAGGGTGAAGCCATAGTTTGTGATTTTGAAGCTTTTGAGGTAAGGGGTTAGACTTTCTCATGATGAAGCTATAACTTCATCTCTTTATTTGTGGGTCTTACGTGATTTTGTGTGATTTATGAGTTTTGTGATTTTTGATGATGAATTTCGTGCTCTTGATTTATGCGTAATTATGGGTAAGTTAAATTACATGGAATTGATGGGTTTATGTGTTCAAGTTCGTAGTTGTTGTTGGTGATTGTAACAACCCGTTTTTAGCTAGAATTATTTTTATTATTATTTATATGTGTTTATTGGCTTATGTGGGTATTAATGGATTCGTAGCCTATAAGGGTATTTTAGTCATTTTTTAGGCTAAGGGTATTTTGGTCATTTGGTAAGTACGGGTAAATTAATAATTTCATTTGAATGATTATTTTAGGGTTTTTGTGAGAATCATTATTTTTACTAAGTTACTAGTGAATTGGGATAATTAGTCATAGCCGGTAATTATTCGACGTTTTAACGGTTTAATGAGTAGTAACTTTTTAGAAATAATTTGTAAGAGTTTTGAGCCACAATTAGAATGAGAGTTAACCTAGCCCAACTGGTGATATATATAGATGACTCTTTTGAGAATTAGGTTAGCATCATTCATTCTTCACTTCACAAAATATTTTGAGAGGTAGGGAGAGAAAGTAAATCAGAAGCTAGAGAAGAGGATAATAGAGAGAAATGGTTACAGAGAAGAAAAGCTTGGAGAGGATAAGAGACTAGAGATTTGGGAAGCTAAAGTGAAGCCATAGTTAAGATTTTCAAAGCTTTAGGTAAGAGTGGTTAGATTTCTCTCAAAATAAGCTAAAACCTTCATGTTTTCAATTATGCGCCTAAGTGATTATTGGTGAATTTTAACTTTTGTGAATTCTAGATATCAATTTTCGTGCTCTTATTTGATGATAAGTTTGGGTATATTAAATTGATGAAAAACTTGTTGTTATGGTTTGTTTTTCATTGTTGAAGTATGTTGATATGAAAACTTAGTGATTTTTTCTTAAAATGATGAAAAGTGATGTTCTTGTTGTTGATTGTTGATGAAACCATGAATTGATGATTGAATTGTAGTTAGATTCTTCTGTTGATGCTGGTAGATGCTTTGGGTATTGATATCCATGAAGTTGTGATCAAGTTGTCGTTGTGTTTACAGGTGTTTTTGGTAAACAAATACCGATTGGTTTTGATTATAACAAGAAGGATCAAACCAGATATCCTAAGACATGTTGTGCATTTGGTTGTTGTGCGTTCATCGTGTTCGTAGGTTGCTTAAAGAACCGGACAAGACTATGTGGCGTCTTTCGACAGGTTTTTAAAACATTTAGTTTAAATTGCAGACTCTTAAAGAAAAGAAAAAGTGAAAATGCAAGTGCATTAAAAATAAAGGTGATTCGACAAATCCTTTACATACATTATTTGTGACTCTTTTTTTTTGTGCTGGTACTTCGAGTGTCTTTTAAATTCTATAAAGGCGATTTGCGACCCGTTTTCCATATGGAAGACTATTATTTATACATAGGAAATAAGTGGAAAGAAACTAATTCCACGATCATCATTCCTTCCATGTAGACAATAACTTGTCTCCCACGTTCTCCCTTGAGGAAACCACTTCTCCTATGAAATTTGAATTTTTCCTGCTCCAAAGGTAGTTACTTGACTTCGGCAGCTTCGCTTCTTGCTCCATTTCTTGTCGAACTTCAATGCTTCGAGACTTTTCATGCTAAGTCCAACATTTCGTCGAACTCCTTTGATTGAGGAAAAAGACTTTGATTCCTGCAAGAGTAAAAGTCAACTAATGTTGACCATATTAAATGAGGCTGTTAAAAATACCAGCTAACAAATTTGCCCCAAAAAATACCATTTTCGACTGAATATATTCCAAGAAGAGAATTGACATTTTTGAGAAAAACTCTAAGTTATCCAAAAAGATAGTCTTTTCAGATATCTCTTCCCTTTTTTTCCATAGAACGAAAATTCCACTAATTCCAAAAAATCAACTTCCCCTTTTTATGCGGTTACTGCGCATAGGAACTAATCTTGTCACTACAGTTACTTTTAACTTTTATAAAATCCTTCACCTCCTTCCTCCCATGACACATTTCCAATTTACATTCTTCAATTCATGTGGCAGAAAGGAAAGGTTCTTATGAAAATGGACAAACTTTCGAATGAACTCCTCATTGTTGTTACTGAGAAGGTTACTGCTTTTGGAGTCCAAGACCTTTTAAACTTTAATATGACATCCAAATTTTATCTCCAATTCGCCAACAAGAAGGTGGTACTCAGAGAACTAAACAAAGATTGCTTATGGTACATCACTGATCCCTTATCGGGTGAAGTGAAACATCGGTTTATGAAGAGGTTATCCAAAAGTGGACATGCATCTTATAATGTGGTGTTTAACTTAAGAAACATCTTTTTGTTGACTGGTGCGATGAGTCAATCTCCGGTGGTTTCATCCGCCGTTGATGTTATTTCTTAGCCCATTAGTTGGCTTTCAATAGTGAAACAACCATTTTTATTTCCTTGCTATCTTGTAATACTTAGATGATCACTAATGATTTAGCAATTTGTTTCCTAGCATTAATTTTAAATTTAATACCATGTTTTGATTCTCGACAAAAGATTACTCCTTCATCGTTTTATTTTTTTCGCAACAAACTTGCATTTTATTGTCACATATATGATTCCTTTGACAAATTGTTAATGGCAAAAATTTGAAAGTTTTCTAACATGAGTAGTCTCAAAATATAAACCACCTGGTACAATCAAGAATTTAAGATACACATAAACAAAATATAAAAATGGATGACTAGGATTTGAAGAATTTTATCACTTTGTGAATGTCTTATGCCCCCTAAAGCCTTGACATTAACTATTCCATTTGAAGTAATCCATGAGAACCAACTCATCTCTGATCTTGTACTCTCCGTTTAGGAATTATATATTATGGGATTATCTCGTATTTGGAACATAAATAGGTAATCGAGTTGTTTGGTCTTTCAACCATTATTCCTTTTGGCTTTCTACCGAATGCCTCGACAACATTTCTTAAATGGTTCACATAACTATCTTTGTTTGTAACTTGGCTTTTAAAGTTCCCTTTCGCCTAAGTAAGCTGTAATCTTTTATTGAAGAAACTAAATTAGCCCACCCAAATTGGCATTAGAGAGAATCGAACCTGATACCTTGAGAAGGTGCACACATCTAGGCCCCAAGCCAATACCACTAGGCCAACTCAAGTGGGTTAGTAAGCCGTAATCTTGTCTCAAGTATTTTACTCAGACATGATCATCGTCTAGATTATTATTTCAGAATTGAAAATTAGATCTTTTATGTTGAAGACTTTCTTTTTCCAACATGAAGCCATGTGTTGGATTAAGCCTTACAGATACCACATTCAATTGGTCACTACCACCATCTTCAACAAAAGAACATTGCGCAATCATTGCCAAACTTTTCTAAAAGGTCTTCCTTGTGATGTGGTTAACTTCATCAAGAAATTAGCTTTGATCTGCTTCGACATCTTTAACTGAACCATCATCTCTCCAAATTATGAATTTCTGATACATATATGAAGGAACAACGCCAATTTCATATTCCCATTCCCTTCCTAAAAGATTATAAAAGTTTGCTTTTGATGGAACCACCATGAACAAGGTTGGTTTGGTAACAGATCATACAGTAAGGTTCACTTGGAGAGCTCCAAGAGAGAACCCAGTTTTCCCCACATAATTCGACGAAACTATGTTATGAGATTTTAGATCTACATCACATTTCTCAATCCTCTTAAGTGCAGATTGAGGCATTAAATTCACAGCAGCACCATCATCTACCAATACCTTGCTGACTCTAACATCATCAACTTTGGCTTGAATGAACAATGGTTTGCGATGGATTTTCATAGAGCCATTAGATTTTTCAAATATGGCCTTCTATTGGTTACCGTAGCCATAATCTGTCACATAACAACACATGGATTGTATTTCTCCATGTCTTTTGGATTGTAATCCTCCTCAGATTCCTCGACTTCAGATATCATATCATATTCTACGGGTAAAATAAACACTACATTGCATATCACATCGAAATCTAGCTTGGAATCAATGAAGTCTGAATCCATCTTGTCGTCTTCAGCAACATTTCCTTCAAGAGGAGGACAATACAATCTTTCTTTTATTGGTCTTCTAACCTTTTCGACCAATTTTTCTTTAGGGTAAACCGCTTTGTTATTAGCTCTTGCAGCAAAACCCTTTTTGGATCTTTGATACCTCCTCCATTGAGTTCGAGTCATATGATTTTTGCTCTTTTAATTATTTCGATATACATATTTCTTTGGCTCGTCTAGATTTCGAGTATCAATGGTGATGTTTTTAGTAACAACATTACTAGGATCGCCTTTCACCACATTACTCTTTCCATGCTGAACATTCTTGTGGGTCGATTAAACTCATTTATGTCCAGGTGCCTTGGCAGATGGCACATATGCTCTTCCTTGACCATTCTTATTAACATAATTGGTGGTCGAAGAGTATTTGATGAAATGAATGTAACTCTTAGAAAAAGAGAACTTTGGTTTATGATCTGCAGACCATTTTCCTCTCTTCTTAGATTCTGGAACATCATTTTACAGGATTTTAGTAGCCTCTTTCTTGAATACTGAACTACATCGGGAGCACAACATTACCTTAAAGTTCTTCAATCTACAACGATCGAGGAAATCAAACAGCTCCTCTTCGGTCGTGGGATAAGTTGTTTTTGCCTTCTTATCGAACTGGAGCTCTGGAGTGATTTCAACAGCATCCTTGGGATTTCCAGAAATTTCTACCATTTGACATTCAACAACATCATCTTTTTCTTTGATGGATAGTTTTTCAACAGCATCTACAATGACCTCCACTACGTTGCAGCTTGCAACTTCTGTGTACATCGTGTCGACGTCTTTTAATGGATCACCATCTACTTGCATCTGGGTTTTGCTTTATCTCCAAATCTCAGCTTGCCTTCGTTTAGACCTATTTGCACTAAGTCCTTGAAAAGTACACAATGCGAAGTTTTGTGACCCAAAATATTATGATATTTACAATACCCTCTCTTTCTAAAATGTTCTAGTGGTAGGTTTTTAAAAATGTTAGGTACCTCCACTTGACCATCAACAACTAAGTGATCAAAAATCTCAATTCTTTTAGTTACATCTAACGTGTAAGTTTTGAGAGTGTGTCTATCATTTTGTGTTTCGACGGGATTCTTTCCATCGGATGGCCTTAATACTTTACATGTATAAGAAGGCCCTGGTTTTAATTCAACAAATTTATTTTGCTGTCTTCGACATCTTCAACAAATAATTCTTTCCATCGGATGGCCATAATACTTTTCATTTATATCTACATAAGCATTATTTTCCCTTCTGAACTGACGAGTTCTAGCTTTTTTAGCCTTCAGTCTTTCATCCTGTCGAACTCTATTGTCCATTTGGGCCATATCTCTCGAGTATTGAGTGTCTACTTTCTTCCTAATTGAATAATCTAGACCACGAGCGCCATTTTGACTAACTCACGTTCAGTCACTTGAGTAAAACATCTTGCCTTTAACAATCTGAATCTATTCAAATAATCATCGACAAATTCCTTTGAATGTTTTCTCACACTTGCTAACTCCTTTAGACTAATCCTAGATTTTCTCATGTAAATTTGCCTCTCTAATTGAATCCAATGTTGAATGGAATGCGGTGCAAGTGTGGTAAACCACGTAAAAACATTCTTTGTTTGCAATATCTCATGCTCCGTTAAATAACGTGATATGTGTTCGACAGTAGATTCACTGGTATCACCATCAAAAGTTATGAACTTAGGAATTTTATAACCCCTAGGAAGTTCAGTTTGTAGAACATATTCTGATAAAGGAGATACAAAATTTGGTCTATGTAAACCTATGTTTAGACCATTTTGAGCCATGATATTTTCAACCCAAGTGGCTATATTATTTTGTGCTCCAAAATTTTGTTGTCGAACATTTCTAACAACTTCGTCTGCGTCATAATTTCTACCTACAAAAATTACCTCTGGTTGTGCTTGTACCATTGGTTCAACTTGTTGAGGTCGAGGCACGGGTTTTTGTCTTTGAACTATGGGTTCGACAATTTGCACAGGTCGAGTAATTTGGGCTTGAGGGATATTTTGGATATGAGGGATATGTTGATAGCAGTTTGTGGAGGGGTGAAGAAATCTACTATTCTCCCCATTTTAGTGGCTAATACTTGGTAACCCTGATTCATGGTTTGAATCAAAGGGTTAAACACTGTACCAATTTGTTGTGTCAACAAATTAACCATCTCATCATTGCTCTCGTCCATTTGTTGTTTAAACAACATCATAGACTCTGTACTTAAGGCTAGTGGAGCACTTCTGCCAAAAACGCTAGAACTTGAAGCACTATGTGTATTAAATGGTGTAAATGTATTGGCATGTTTTGTAAATGCAGGAATATTATGCAAATTTACCATCATTGAAGTTGGCATACGTATGGTCGTGTTCAGGACCCTATCATTAAATCTAGTTCTCACATGAGGGTTAGGAGAAGTAGGGACACTTGTAGAGATGGGTACGGGTACACCAGAAGTGAATGGTGGCACGAATGTGCCCATTTATGGTTGTCTCATTTGGGCGGTTACAGTCAGAGCGGATGTGGGAGCAGTTACAGTCAGAGCGGATGTGGGAGGGTTTGAAAAATGCAAAATGGGATTTCTCTCAAATGTTTTGAAAAAGGTTTTTGAAAACTACAATGAAAATTTCCTTCCAAGGTTTTTAAAAAAAGTACAATGGAGGTTACTTGCCAAGGTTTCGAAAAGAAATTTTGAAAAAGGTGCACAAATAGGGTCCCACTGGGCGTGCCAATTTTTTTGTCAGTGTTATTGGTAAACAAAAACCGACTAGTTTTGATTATAACAATAAGGACCAAACCAGAGATCTTGGGACATGTTGTGCATTTTGTTGTTGTGTGTTCATCGAGTTTGTAGGTTGCTTAACGAATAGGATGAGACCGTGTGGCGTCTTTCGACAAGTTTTTTAAGCATTAAGTTTAAATTGCAGAAACATAAAGAAAAGAAAAAGTGCAAATGCAAGTGCATTAAAAATAAAGGTGGTTCGACTCGTCCTTTACATACATTCTCTGTGACTCTTTTTTATTGCACCAGTACTTCAAGTGTTTTTAGTATTCTGTATAGGCGATTTGCGACCTGTTTTCCCTATGGAAAACTATTATTTATACATAGGAAATAAGTGGAAAGAAACTAATCTCAAGATCAGCACTCCTTCCATGTAAACAACCGCTTGTCTCGCACGTTCTCCCTTTAGGAAACCGCTTCTCCTTTGAAATTTGAATCTTTCCCGATCCAAAGTCAGTTACTTGACTTTGATGGATTCACTTCTTGCTTTGTTTATTGTCGAACTTCAATTCTTCGAGACTCTTCACGCTAAGTCCAATATTTCATCGAACTCCTTTGATTAAGGAATAAGACTTCGATTCTTGCAAGAGTAAAATTCACCTAATGTTGACCACATTAAATGAGGCTGGTGAAAATACTAGCTAATACCTGGCGAGCTCATGGCATGTTGTGGTGAGTTGCTTAGTGCAACACCCCATGGTTTGGCTGTTTCAAGAACATGAAATTTTCCGAAACTCGTTTTTCTCAAGGAAATTGATAGGGTTATAGTTTATTTTATGTAGAAATGATTATAAAATGGTTACGAAAGGTGTAGAATATGATTTTGGAAAATGGTAAAATGAGACAAACTTAGGTGAATTTTGGAATTAACCAGAATTGGCTTATAATGTGGATATGTATATGCTATTGTGATCATAAGTTATATGTAGAATATGATTTGTGATGTGTTTGAAACATGGATGCTAGCTTTCGGTGAAATAGTTGGAAAATGTTAGTTTTTGTGAAAATAGACGAACTTTGTTAAAATGAGGTTTTATGATCGAATAACTTGTAAATGGCCTTGTGTTCATGATGATATGATAGAATAAGAATGAATCAATGATGATCCGGTATTTAATATGATGAATGTCTTGATGTAGATAGTTGTCCGCTTTTATGCAAAATGTGACTTTGAAACTTTATTGTTTCTTTGAGGTGATTATGTTTTGATGATGATTATGATGATGATTTTACTGATGATGATTTATTGATGGTGACGAATTCTTACATGTAAAGTGGCGAGAATATTGGAGATGAACGCATGTATGTAAAATGATGACGATTTTTTAAATGAACGTATGCATTATTGATTCATATGTTCATGCATTCATAAGTGTCAAGTAGGATATGTATATCCAAGAGGAGATGATTAGACTAGTTGTATCCAATAGGCAATAATTAGGATACTTGTATCAAATAGGAGATGATTATGATACAATTGTATCAAGAGGCGATGACCGGTACCACATGCATTAGGAGTCGTGACTTGAGCGCATTACATTGAAAAGTATCATACTTGACTATGTTCTTGGTGATTATGTACATTGGTGAAATTTGGTGAATCTGTGAAGATGTAAAAACGTGCTTGTTGCAATATTATGTTTGTATGTCTGATGTATGAATATGTTGTGGGGTTGTTGTGAATGATTTTAATTAACTGTTATTAATCATCTAAAATCAATTATGTTGTTTTGCTTTCATTTGATTATACCTTATTGTGGAACGTTGACTAACCCAGTGGTCGTTTGGTTGATCGCCTACCTTATTCGTATTAATGGATAGATGGTTTGCATGATTAGTGGCTTGATTTGATGTTAGTATACCTGAGGCTAGCTTTGGATGCTACTTTGTTTGTTTCCTTTGTAGTCTTAGTGTCGGGCTCTGATTAAGATGTTTGTCTGTTGTTATTTATGTTTTATGACTTTATGAGATTTATCACTCAATATGTTGAGATTTGAGATTTTATATTGATGATTTATCATGATAAATGTGGAATGGCTACCTTGGATATTTGTTTATTTGTTGATAAGATATTATATTATGACTCCGCTGCGATGTTTTTAAAAATGAATTATGCATGTTTTGGATGTATAGAATAAGTAGCATTTAATCTCTTTGTATGATTATATTATTTGCGTGATTTATTGCTTTAAGGGTTTAAGGTGTTACACCCTCTATCTTGGTTCCTTAAGCTCTCTTCTTCTTCCTCTCTAGATCCACTTTTCTATATTCTTGTCTCTATTTCAAATGTTTACAAATGATTTTCTAAACTTAATTTACAAGGACTATCACTTATTTATATCTACTTGTTTTTTGCTTATTAGTTGTCACAACTCTTAATGGTCATAGTTTCTATTCACTCCTCATAAAAAAAACATTAAGCAATTATTTCACTTAAATTTCCTTTTTACTCATTCGCCCATATTCTCTTAATTCCTCAAAAACTCTTATTTTTTAATAACTTCTGAAAAATACCCTTCTCTTCTAAATATAAAAAATACTCTTTACTATTCGATTTCTAATAAAAATATACTACCCCGCAAATCAAACATATAAAATAAACAAATAAATTCTAAATAATGACAATAATAATAAACTAAAAATCGGGATGTTATAGTAATTAGTTAAAAATTCTATTAAATTAATAAAATAACATAAAAATTACAACATTAAATTAAATTAGTTAATATTGCATAATCATCATTCCAAATACATAAAAGACAATCCAAAAGACATAATCCATAGTTCTATATAGTAATCAATTTTTTATAGTGAATTTGAGATTAGACAATTCATAAATTACATTTGTAAATCAAATTTAGATAATCTAAAACCATTGGATTATAATAAACAATAGTATTTTTTTGCTATTCAACTATGTCTTTTTTCATATAAGAGAAAGTAGAGTTAATTCTACTTCTCTTCATTGTTTGATATCTTGGCCCGAAAGGTCATTGGTGTCCAAAAGCCCAAAGTTGTGATATATATACTCTGAAATTACCCAATCAAGATAAGTTTAGATTAAAAGCTTACTCTATGTGAGTGCCATGGGAACACTTCATAATCTGACAACTGCAAATTAAAGCCAAGTAAGCTTTTAATCTAAACTTATCTTGATTTTTTTTAATCCTAATTCACAGTATTTCTCTACTTTTACATATGATTTGATTGGGTATTGGCACAATATTCAATTTTATCTATTATTTTAATTGTTTCTATTAATTGTGCCTATTTTTATATGATGATGTCTCTATGTTAGTTTCTCTTGAGCTTCAAATTTAATTGCCTCTCTTTATGTGTCTATTTAAAATGTACATTATGCTATTGAGACATAATATTGAGGTGAGGTCATATCTTGTTTGGAACGACTTAATTAAAACATATGGTATCTGTATATCACTTATTAATAGCTTTTGTTTAAGATGTAACTTGCGATGCATATTGTGTTAAATATTAAAACACAAAATAACAAAGAGACTATCTGAAATGTTGTAATATGAGTTTATTTTAATATTGAAGTGATGATGAATCCTCAAAGTATAGCGGAAAAATAGCATACTTTATGTGGCGGTATAGATGGTGTTTTGCTATTTTGAATCTTGAATCAAGTTGAAGGAATATTATGTCACATGATAATTTCAATATCTTATGAAAAGATGGTAACTAGCTTAATAAATTATCTATCAAATTAATATGATTCCAAGGCTTTTAACTAACTTTTACTTGAGATAAAAGTTAAATAAAGATTAGAAGAAAAATTACTTGAAATTAAAGCTATTGTTTAACATGTAACTTGCCGCATGTATTGCATCAAAATTTAAAACACAAAACAAAGAGACTAGGTGGAATGTTGAAATGCGAGTTTTTTAGTAGCTTAATATTGAAGTGATGATGAATCATTAAAATATCATCATCACTTCAATATTAAGTTACTAAAAAAACTTTCAACATTCCACCTAGTCTTCTTGAGTTTGTGTTTTAAGTCATAACACAGTATATGTGGCAAACCATATTTTTATAAAAAAAAAAAAAAAAAAATTATTTTAAGGACAATTTCTCCTAACCTTTATCTAACTTATATCTCAAGTTGATTTTATTTTCCTTACAAAACTTGATTATTTATGAAGATAAATTCAAGTATAAGCATTGAGATTAACATTGGGTTAAATGAACTAGCAACAATTTTTTCAAGTACTTTCAAGTCACAATTTTTGCAAAATCTATAAATTGAAGTACTTTTCTCCCTAATTTATTTGCTCTCTATTTGAACTATTTGTCATTTTAAAAGGTATTCTAAAATAAAGGTAAAATAAAGTATGACCATTCATATTAACATGGGTATAAATGAATCATCAACTATGTTCCAAATAAAAAACGAAATGATAAATTCGTTGTGGTTCATAATAACTTGATTAAATTTTTTCTTTAGTAGTAATCTTTTGAAATAATAATGCAATTGTTCAGTGACATAAGACCATTTCCTAAATTATGCTTTAACTCTAGCTTATGTTTAGGATTCATCATCACTTCAACATTAAGCTACCAAAATAACTCTCAATCTGTTAGGAGTCCCACATCGAGTAGATCAAAATGCTTGATATGTTACTTAAGTCATGAGGTTCTCCCACCTATTAGACTAGTCTTTTGGGTTGGGCTCTCCTCATGGGCTTAAGTCCTAACAATTGGTGCTTTCATTGAGAGTTGGACCATGGAAAGGGCTACGTATAGGCTGGATTAAGGTGTTCCACCGAATACTGATAGGTGAGTGAAGCAAGGGCTACCATCGGATCAGTGCCGATAGAGTGAAAACCCCACATCGAGTCGTGTAATTGGCAATGTTAAAGGGCATCCCACAACAAGTAGATCAAAGTGCTTGACGTGGTACTTAAGTCATGAGGTTCTCCCACGTATTGGACTAGTCTTTTGGATTTGTCTCTCCTCATGGGATTAAGTCCTAACACCATCCAACATACCACATAGTATCTTTGTTTGTGTGTGTTTTAGGAATGGATGAGCAATCACCCTTGTTGTAGTATGACTTCAAATTTGATGGATGAAGAATATTGTTGCTAAAAATATAAAAGATTTGTTTCAAATATATTTTGTGCTGAAAATATATTTATAGACAATAAATATATTTTTGTACCGTATGAAGGGCGATTTGATGCAAATATATTTTCAAAGCGAATATTGTATTTTTGATGCAAATATTCTTTCACTGAAGGAGAAAAAAAAAAGAAACGTATCTTCAGCGTGATATCCGTTCCAAATTTATGAGTTATACTTTTACTATAAATATAGACTTTGTATCAGAGTAAACCTTGAGATAGAGGGGGCTGAAACAAGGGTTTAGAAAGACAACAACGAAACTAGGGTTTGTATAGAGTTTGTCTCTTTGGAACAAACACTAGGGTTTGAGGGTCGATTCACCTTTGGAAACACTATTAGGATTGAGTCTCTTGGTTACGGGAAGAGATTGGGACTTTGGGTAGAATTAGGCGGGAGACTTATTCTTGGAACCCATTGATATCTCTTTTGTAAAGTTACTCATCATTATAGTGGAACGGAGGGCTGCTCTCTCCCTCAGATTAGGTCAATTTGGACTGAACTGGGTAAACAAATTCTTTTGTGTTCTCTCTTCTTTTCTCTCGTTGTTTTCTACTTTTGCTTGTGATTATAATTGTTACCCACTTGTATTGGTTGCTTGATTATTCCTTGCTCCACACATAAAGTATTTATTGGTGTGATTTTTCATCGAATTTACAACAATTGGCGTCCACCGTGGGGCAAGGATCAAAGGATAATCAAGTACCATGGGTTCGAAGTGGGATATGGAGAAGTTTACCGGAGATAATGATTTTGTTAATATATCCATTTACCACAAAACTCTCAACAACAACTCAATTCACAATACAACTTCCTAATTATGAATACTCATGGCATAAATTAACAACAACAACATCTCACAACAACAGCAACATCATTTAACCATAAGTTCATCAACAATTACAATCACAACATCACTTTAGACCAATTGTAGCAATAATCAACAAAGTTTCATATAACCACAATTCAAACATGCAAATTCAACAACAACAACATATGTAGCATCAATTTCGCATACATAAACTTAGTATTAAAGTAAGAGCATGAAATTCACCACTTAAATTCACAATAATCACTTTTCACAATTAAGCACTTATGAATTTTAAGTAGAAAAAGTGATTATAACTTAAAATTATGAATGAATACTAGCCCCCTTACCTCAATTGAGCACAAACCTAGCCTTAGCTTCAATTTTTCTCCTTGATTCTCTACCCTCTCCTTGATCTCCAAGCTCCTCTTCTCTCAAAACCCTTCTTCTCCTCTTCTAGCTCTTTCTCTCTCTACCTCTCTCTAAAGTTTGTGAAATGAGTGTTAAACCTTAATTCCTCTAAAGACTAGAGTTTATAAAGGCTCTCCACTAATGGGCTTAACCCTCAAATGTTTTAATGGGTTCAAAGTTCTAATTAACTAAACCACAAAGTTTCTACTCACTGACGGGTAAAAATAACAAATAGATACCGATCCTTAATTAATTACTCTAACCTACTAGTAATTTGGTAAAAATAATCTTCGCCACCCAAAACACTACACTTAAACCTCACGGTGAAATTACTAATTTACTCTCGCTCACAAAATGACCAAAATACCCTCGAGTGAGAAATGACTAAAATACCCTTCATAAGCGAAACTTTACCAATCCCGAATAAAATATACCCAAAGACAAACAAGCACATACAAACACATATAAATAGTTAATAAAATAAATCTAACGAAAATCGGGTTGTTATACCTTCAACAGTAATATTTTATTAAGGTTTAGAATTATGTTTTTCCAAATATATGTGTTTTGTATAACCGCATTGCACGTAGACCGACTAATTTGAGGCTTGTTCATACAAACATGCTCAATCACAAGCTCCACATGCAGAGGCTCATTTAAATCCAGAGTTGTATGACTAGCTTTTTAAAATTGGCACCGGAGGAATTAAACATGATACTGTGGGAGGAGCACATTCAAGAGTGTTAAGCATGGGAAGATTTATGATTAATTTATTTGTGTGTCTAAATTAATATTGTAATAATATTTGTCTAACGATCTAAAAGACTATGTACTATTTCACCTAAAAAGTAGTGTCAATATTCCAATTTAATGACATTAAAATAATATGAAGGTTTCATATTACATCTACGTATGGTGGTTTCAAAGCTCAACATAATGTAGTCATGAACAAGATTCTAAGTAGAATTGAATGACAAGTGAAAGAACATATTCATAAGGAATGTAAGAAAGGTCGGAAAAACCTATACAATGACGGAATATATATATATATATATATATATATATATATATATATATATTAGTTAGTATTGTATAATAATCATTCCAAAAGTATAACAGACATGCCAAAAGACATAATCAAATTTTATAGTGAATTTGAGATTAGACAATTCATAATTTACATTTTGTAGCGAATTCATAATTTGAGATTAGACAATTCCAAAAGTAATAATTCATAATATTTTGAATACTGCTTTCCGCTCTGCACAAAACACTTCCGTCCTGCAGGCAAGAGCAAAATGCCTCTGTGCTAGTTAACTAACGCAAGTGTAAAACAATGCGTTAGTTAACTATCGTTGCGTGACTTAATTCACGCATGTGTTAAACACTGCACAAGTTAACTCACACACAGATTTAACACATGCGTGAGTTAACTAGCGCATAGTCTGTGCAGATTACCAGAAGAGGCAGAAACCTCTCTTTTCCCTGTTTTTTTTTTTCATTCCTTCTTTCACACATTCATTCATTTAATTGCATGCATTCATAATTCATTCAAGCACTCATTCAAGCATGTGTTAACTCATCAACAAATTACGAAAAATAAAGGACCAAAATAACGGAAAATGTCATAAAAACGCTAAAAAACGCCAATGTAATATGATTACAACCAAATCCAACATAATGTCATAAAAAACACTACACAAAAGTCAAAATGCCTAAACCACCCTACTGTGTGGACTCCTACTCCTCTGCCGTAGAACCGGAATCTGCTCCAGCATGCTCCACTTAGACTGTATACCCTGCATCATGCGAAGAACCGTTGGATTACCAAACACATCAGGATGCCCCATAGCACTATCCACTCTGGCTCTGATGTTATCGATGATCTGGTATGGGTCAGGAGGATGTTTGGCCCACTACTGGTCAACAAGAACCTCCTCGTAAGGAGGGACAGGACGAGGAGGTGCTTGAGTTGCGTAGTCCGGAATGGCCGCAAGGGGTTCACAATAGGAAGTGATACTCTAACGAACCATCTCATGTACCCCATACTATGAGACCACGACTGGTCCTCTGGCACTGGTTCACCCCTCTGCTGCTGGCTGAGGATATGTAGAGCAAACTCCAAGAAAGCCTGGGCCACGTCATTTTCTGCAATAAGTTCAACAGTTGTAAAAGACCTAGGCCGTGTCTGGACATACCCGTACTGTATAAGAACCCGCTCTGGAAAATGACAGACCATCTTGTCTCTGCCGGCCATGATCCATCCGGAGTACCAGCATATGTCCTAAAAGGGAGTGATGTGTCGTCGTCTCTCGTACGTCCTCTAGATGACATGAGATTGATCCAACGCATCAATGACATCTCCATAATGTCCAGGGTCCGTAAAGCCCCTAGGAGGTTTCCACCGACTCACAAGCGGAGCAAATGCCGGGACGTACACATCATTAAGAACCTTCGGAATGAGGTTCCTGAAGTGCGCCAAAGTCCATCCCTGCAAACACAAAGAACCAAATATATATCAACACAAGTATTATACAAACAACGTAAAAAAGAAGAAAAACAAGTTAAACATTGCACAAATTTACGATCCAATAAGTAAAAAAAGAAGAAAAACAAATATTACCACAAGAAAGGTCATGTAACCACCACAGGAGGCCCCATATGAGTTGGAGGTCAGAGATAGCTACTCGTAAAGGAATGCAAGTCCCATCCCACCCCATGACCAGCTGTCCAACTCGTCTAGCAACCACATCAGATTAATGTTTTTGCTGTTCTTACGGGAAAAAATGGTCCATCCAAGCAAGAGCAACAAAAACGCCTTAACGCAGGCCAACCTAACTTGAGCTCGCTCGATTTCCTCCTCCTCTGTGTCAATCTCAACCAGCTGATTACACCTATTCAAGAGCTCCTCGTAGTGCCTCTTCAGTACACCAAAACTGATATAAGGACCACCCAGTCTTGCCACCTCCCTAGCAGCAGCCTCCGCTGTAAAACGTAGGTCCACCTGCATCATCTCCATCGCCTTGTCAAGGGTTAACTCTCTATCAGGAAGGAGCCTCCCAGTGATGGCGATGCCTAGGAGACACGTCACATCATCTAGTGTGATGGTCATCTCCCTAATGGGTAGATGGAAGCTACTCGTCTCCTCATGCCATCTCTCTGACATCGCACAAACGAGCCCGTGAGAGATGTTCTCGTACCCACTACTCAGAAGGGGAGTTAGACCGGACAGATTCACTACGTCCCAAAACTAATCGTTTTGTGCTCCAGGTTGAGGCACCATCAAGTTTTTAAGGCTCAACTTCTTCCTGTGATAGATACCTTTCACCCTATGTTTTTTTCGAAACTGAAATACAAAAACAACAAACAACACCGTTAAATAAATAATAAGTAAAATAAACATTAAATATATTCTAACATAAATTTTAATTCTAACATTAAATAAGTAAAATAATAATTAGAATAAGTTGTATAAATAGTAAAAGAAGTAAAATAAACATTAAAATATACTTACATCAGCATCGACCCATATCCTGCATGCCACATGTTCACCAAATTGAGGTAAAAGCGAGAGGTTAGAAGGCACCCATACATAGTCGTCCGGTCCGGCCTCGTACACCACCCTCGACACCCCCTGAAAACGACCCCCACCATCATCATCCTGCTGAGGCTGAGCCTGCTCCTGCTCCTGCTGCTCAGGATCCTCAATATCAGGCTGCTCTTCCTGCTCATTTAGCATTTAACTTGCTGAGTTGCTGCTAAATGACTTAAGTAATGTTGTGCTACTTAAGTCCGCGCAACGTGACTTAACTAGCGCAGGACTATTTTGGTCTTTTCAGCTGGGTGCGAGCGAAAAGTGCAGGGTGTATAGCAGTATTCTAATATTTTATAGAGAAGTTTTTAATTCTACTTTTCTTGATTGTTTGTATCTTGGCCCAAAAGGTCATTTGTGTCTGAAGGCCCAAAATTTTGATATATATACTCTGAAAACACTCACTGCCCAAAACCCTAATTCCCCCAACGGCCGCACAACTCTTCCCTCATAATCGTCCACTTTTTAGATAACATGGCCACCGTCCATCAAAACTCCCCAAACCCTCCCCAATGTCGTGAGCACCAACTTAGCAGAGAATCAAACCTTGTAGAAGATGGTGCACTCAAACAATTTATTTCTTCATTTCAACACTTTCATCTTAATACTTTTCAAGGCGTCTCCTTTCTTTTGTTCTTCTACGATCTCTTCCTTTTTGGTAAGATAGTTCGTAACTTCTTATACCTTTCGTGACACAACCAATGTCAAGGGTTTTGTTTCTCATTATTTTAATTTTAATTTTTTGTTTTGATTGTTTCATTTTAATTTGCTTGATTTTTTTTTTGTTTTCTCATAATGAAACTATTCGTCGTTCATTGTATTGAAAAAGAAAATAAGAAATAATTTCGATTGATTTTAATTTTAGATTTTTGTACATGTACCAATGATGCGATTTCGTCGATGAGGGAGTATTATTGGTCTAGAGAAGATGAGGTATGGAAATAAATGCGTTATTCCATGCGAGTGCCATGGAAACACTCCTAACTTGACAACTGCAAATTAAAGCCAAGTAAGCCTTTAATCTGAACTTATCTTGATTTTTTTTATCCTAATTCACAATATTTATTTATTTCTACATGGCACAATATTCAATTTTGATGATTATTTTAATTTTTTGTATTAATTGCGCCTATTTTTTTTTTTTATGATTTGGTATGTTATTCTCTTGAGCTTCAAATTCAACTGCCTCTCTTTATGTACATGGTTTATGTGTCTATTTAACATATACATTGTGCTATTGAGATGTAATATTGAGGTGACGCAATATATTCGTTGGAATGAATTAATTAAAACATATGGTATTTGTATATCACTTATTAAAAGCTTTTGTTTAAAATATAACTTCCGATGCATATTGTGTTAAAATTTTAAACACAATAACAAAGAGACTAACGGGAATGTTGTAATATGAGTTTATTATGTAGCTTGATATTTAAATGATGACGAATCCTAAAAGTAAAGAGGAAAAATAGTCGACTTTATGTAGTGGTATACATCATGGTGTTGCGCTATTTTGAATCTTGAATCACGTTGAAGGAATACTAACTCACGTGATAATTTCAATGTTTTTCAAAAAGATGATAACTACCTTAATAAATTCTATATCAAATTAATATGATTTCAAGGCGTTGGAATACATGAATACATCCATATATAAATCATTTTAGAGTAAAATTTATTTAGTCAAAATCTAGTTTACACAGTTGCTTTATTCAATGAACATCTTTTGTGAAAACATAAATAAATAACATTGTTTTGGACTGGTCATAAGACCGATCCCACATTGACATGTGGCCTAATCGTACACCAAATTTAGTGCATCCCATCGCATACAAGCACTCCCCCGCACGAGGATCACCCTGCACGTGTCCTCTAACAGTTCCTAATCACACGCCGTGAAACACAGAGGCGGTTATTCACAATGCGAGCCTATATAAGGGTGACATTTCTTCACCCTCACGGTATGCTTCACTCTTTACAACATTTTCTACACACTCTTTCTCAATTCCGTTACTGACTTGAGTACTGGAGGGCTAACATATGCCTGAATGCACCTTTCGTTCCAACGCGAAGACTCATCGCCACCGCACTGGAGTACTTTCAGCCACCGTTGTCTCTCATCCATCCTCATTAGACAGATCATTTGGCGCTAGAAGGAGGGGATTGTTCGCTAACTTCCATAGTATAACGATTCTCCACTGTCACTGTTTTCTGTTACACGTTCCTCCGTCGTAACCGTTTTCAGTTTCACGTTCCTCTACCGCAACAGTTGACATTTACTGCTCCACCTTTTGAAGTAATGGCTGGAACACGTAAAAGGACCACCATGAGTCGCTCCTCCACCGTGAAAGAATCACATCATGTGTTTCAAATCCTCCAAGATCGAATGGTTCCAATTCTCAAACTGGTGAATCAAGAAGGAAAAGACAACAACGATGTCTTCGAAGGAGATTTGAGAAGATCCCTATAATTTTGAGGAAGTTCCTTATATGAATCCTTCGCAAAAGGTACCCTCTTGAGATTCTTGGCAAAGCTGAATTCTACCATAAACTTCTTAAGACTTTTCGTAGGCTCGACATACTTCGGTAGTTTCAGAGAATCCCATGCACGGGCAAGAAAATATCTTGTTTCTTTTGTAATTGGGACGAACACAGACATTGGAATAACGACTTCCACTACAACTGGAACACTTGTTGTCCCACCCGATGTTGTAGGGATATCATCACTCTACGTTAGGGTTTTCTGTGTATGTCAGCACCTCACAGAGTCTGCAAGAAATGGAAACGAGGTAATGGAACACCCTAAGGTAATTCTCTCACCAAAATCTCACAACGATGAGCGGCATCGCTTCCTTAAAGGACTAGCACGGTATCCATGAACATTGGTTTCAAGCCCATTTTTTATAACTTCTCAAGGTACCTAGGATCTGAGACACACTCTAACTCAAAGATTGTAACAAAATCATATAAATCATATTTTAGGCGCCTTCTCGCCGGGTTAAGGTCTCTCTCCACCGAAGAATAAGAGGAGACATGCTTATCTAAATGGTTCCAGGACCAAAAATGATGGAAGACGGCCGGTGAACCATGCCATCTATAGGAATTGACGGTCGATCTGGAGTCATCAGAATCAATCTCATCCGAACAATTGTCAGGGACACGAAATATGCTTTCGTGCGCCAGTCGGCTCACGGGGCGGAGCAACAAAAACATATGCTCTCCATTACCAAGGGAATCTGCGTAATCATCGAACAATCTGGTTTTATGGTGAAGCTTCACCCAACTATGGATTGTTGCCTCACATACACGACAATCTCTAAACCGGGGAAAGAAAAGACGCATAGTGGGCCGTCGACCTTTGTATTTGCACCAAAATTGAAAGACCTTTATGAAGGCCCAAGATAAAGGATGAAGCTGGGAGTTACCTTCAATTCAAACACACGAAAAGGAGCGGAAGCATCTAGCTCCCGGTTCCTTGAGCGGGAACTCCCAAAGAAATATCCGTCGTATATTTCCATTCGCGCAACAATGTCCCTCCTAAATAGATAGGGGAAATAGTGAACACAAGCTATAGGACATTCTTCTAACCACCAAAAAACTTCCGTTTGAGAAGGAGGATGCCCAGTGTAAATGGTGAGAGACGCTCACATTTTGCGATACAAAACAACCCATTCAAAATTGGTAACTACGACATGATTCTCCAAGGTGATTGGCGAAAATGTGAAACCAGTACCTACCATAAGGCCTTGACGCTCCAGAGATCTATCCTCACACTTAACAGGGGATGGGCTACCACCATATAAAGAACAATTATCATTTCTATTTACCTTCGACCCCGAAACTCATAATACACGAAGTAAGGAAGTTAAACAAAATGGGAAGAGGAAGAAATACCTTGGAAGTCGCGTGACCTGTGGGAAGAAAGTAGAAGTCCCCAGAAGCTTGGTAACCCCAAATCTTTAGCTAAAGAGGTAGAGATTCTCGCTCAGAATAATTGGGAAGAAACAAGTGAAACGCGAAAAAATCATTAAGAGAATTATGTTAGAAGTGAAAACTGGAAAAGAAAGGATTTTCCCCCTATATAGACTCAAAAGCATCCATATCAATTACTTAAAAAAGAAGAAAGCTAAAGGTTTCGATCCAACAACTAGGAAATTACCTCGAACCATGAAGGATACTCAATTGGTGCGCGTTTAAAGAACAATACCTGGTGCACGTGAAAACGACAAAGCAGACACATTGAAAGTAGAACTGAACAACCATCATGTCAGGAACGTTTCAATTTAAAGCATTAAATGCCAACTACCTCCACTTACTCGTCACGAACGCCACCATCTTCAGGACAAAATGAACTTATCACAAAAAAATCTTCAAAGGCACCAACATTCGTAGACACCCGATCATACACCTCTCTTTAAACCTAAAAGCCATTGCGCCTTAAAGGCATCAACAACTTGGGGGGAAAAATTTATGGACCGGTCATAAGACCAATCTCACATTGACATTGGCCTACACTTACACCACCTTCAATCCCCACGCCTGAAGGACCACGCAAAATTTAGTGCACCACATCATATACAAGCACTCCCCTGCACGAGGATCACGATTATGTCTATGTGGTACTCGGGAGCACCATTCATTTAGGCTTCTTGTTTTCATACTATTCAACCTGATCATAGTCTTCAGATGGTAGCTTTTCCTTTTCTTCTTCTTTTGAAGTACTACCCTTAGTTTTCTTTTGAACTCAACCTATTGGTGGCAGTCGGATTTTTTTGTATTCTCTTCAACTAAGTATTGTTATTTATCCTTGATCTACATCTATCAAGGCTATAGTTGTGGCAAAAAATGGCCTTCCCAATCATTCCGGTGCGAAACAAGTCCTTCATATATATTATAACAAAATCAATCAGGTACGAGAACTTGTTTAAAGTAAGTGGCACATTTTCCGCTAATCCACATGGGTGAGCAATCATTCCTTTTGCTAATCCTACATTTACTTTGGCTGGTTTTAACTTCATCCCTCAAAGCTTTTAGAAAGTTTACAAGGCCATAGTATTGATGCTAGTCTGAAAGGCTCAAGGTACGAAAAAAATACTGCCTTGTGTGTAGTATAACATGTCGATAGTCCATAAAGAACGGCCACAAGTTCAAGCAAAAATATAATTCAGTTGGAACCCTTTATATAAAGAATTACAGTAGAAGAGTGAATTGAATATTTGGCTCAAACTCTCACCGGTGATGTTATATAGAAAAGAGATGGTAATGGTGATTGTGATGAGTATCTTCTCTGGCAAACCCCAAATAGTTATCGTGCTCTTGAACTCCGTGAGTAAGCTAGTTTTTTGCATGCTATAAATATTTTGAAATAATTTTCCGAGACTATAAAAATTTAAGCTAGAAATGGAAAGGTTATATAAGTAATGCAAAGATTAAAACTAAAAATAATAATGAGGATTAGCAACTATAAAAGAAAGAAAGTGTTTCAGACAATAAATCTTATCTTAACTTTTGGAAAGGGAACCTGCGGAAAGTAAAATTATGGGTTGTCTCCCATTCAGCGCGTGTTTTATGTCTCGAGCCTCACGATTATGTCTACGTGGTACTCGGGAGTCCCATTTATTTAGGCTTCTTGTTTTCATACGAATCAACCAAATCATAGTATTCAGCTGTTAGCTTTTCGTTTTCTTCTTCTTTTGTAGTACTGCCCTTAGTTTTCTCCTGAACTTGACCTATTGGTGGTAGTCAAATTTTTTTGTTTTCTTTTCCAGTAAGTTTTTCTATTTATCCTTGATCTACATCTATCAAGGCCCTAGTTGTGGCAACAAATGGCCTTCCCAATAATACTGGTGCGAAACAATAGTCCTTCATATATATTATAATAAAATCAATCAGGTAAGAGAACTTGTTTACAGTAAATAGCACATTTTCCGCTATTCTAAATGGGTGACAAATCATTCCATTTGCTAATCCTATATTTATTTTGGCTAGTTTTAACTTCATCCCTCACAACTTTTAGAAAGTTTACAAGGCCATAGTATTGATGCTGGATCCTAAATCACATAACACACATCCTAAATATACTTCTCCTATGAAACAGGGGATAATAATTTCATCCAAAATTGTTTCTATTTTATTTCTACTTTTTTTTTCTTCTTTATCATCTCCTTCTTCATCGCCATCTTCTTCTTCGTCATAATCTTCATCTCCTTCATCCCCTTCTTCATCTTCTTCATCTTCATTTTCTTCTTCTTGTGGCACGTCCGGGTTATTCGAAATAAGTGGTTTGCAAGCAAGGAGGAAGCGTTTACTGTTCTTATGATTTACATCACTGAAGTCGGTTAACAATCTGTAAAGGTGATTCCTCACAAATACATGATCAACAACTAGTGATATCCAAACCTTAGAAACGCACCTCAACTCAAATGGATTATCTGAATCAATTCCTGAAATGGTTTGGATCAATAGTTCATGCGGGAGTTCTTGAAATGGCACCGCCGTTGCTTCCTCCATCTTGCAATTGGAAGATGGACGCTAAAACAAAAGTTGTAATGCATGTAATTATGCCTCCCGCAAATTTAGAGTTTTTTTTTAAAACTTTGTTGGGCTGTTTATTTGTTACCAAGGCTGTCCCATATTGAAAACAATTGAAGTTTTCTTTTTAGCACCCCCATTGCTTTAGCTGAAAAGAAACGGGGGTGCTAAAAAGAAAACTTCAATTGTTTTCAATATGGGCCAGCTTTGGTAACAAATAAACAGCCCAACAAAGTTTTAAAAAAAAAACCCTAAATTTGCGGGAGGCATAATTTCATGCATTACAACTTTTGCTTCAGCTTCCATCTTCCAATTGCACGATGGAGGAAGCAACGGCGGTATCATTTCAAGAACTCCCGCATGAACTATTGATCCAAATCATTTCACGAATTGATTCAGATAATCCACTTAAGTTAAGGTGCGTTTCTAAGGTTTAGAAATCACTAGTTGTTGATCATGTATTTGTGAGGAATCACCTTTACAAATTGTTAACCGACTTCAGTGATGTAAATCATAAGAACAGAAAACGCTTCCTCCTTGCTTGCAAACCGCTTATTTCGAAAAACCGGACTTGCCGCAAGAAGAAAAAGAAGAATATGAAGATGAAGATGAAGAAGAGGATGAAGGAGATGACGAAGAAGAAGATGACGATGAAGAAGGAGACGATAAAGAAGAAAAAAAAAGGAGAAATAAAAGAGAAACAATTTTGGGTGAAATTGTTTGGTTTAGCCATTTGATAGCGTCTCCCAAAATAGTCTGTCATACTTTTTTTTCTCTTCTACTTTTATTAATCCCTTTAAAAACTGGATGGAATGTTGGTTTCTGTTTTTTTTTTAGCCTCCTTTCAAAGAGTGTCGCTTTCCTTCATTTTGAGAGTTTTTTCTCTAGTTTCTAAGTGTTGTCTTATTGAATCATCTGTCATTCCTCCCTTGTGTAAAAATGGCCAGTTTTTGTTTCAAACTTACCGCTACATGGTAAAGGTTCAACTAGTTCTGGTAATTTTTCTAAAAACTCTCTTTGCCTTCTTTCCATGTCTTCTTTCTATATTTTCTCTTCTTCTTCCATATACCTCATGAATTCCCCATACACTATGCTTGACTTTTGTTTAGGACCCGATTCTGTCGCGTGAATGCACCAAAATAGTTCACTTGTTTGTGCGTCAATCCTAACCCCTTTGGCTAGCAGCTACCTGTATGATGTGGTTCTTCACAAAAATCGCATGGTGGCAAGCAGATTTTTTCAAGCGCCTTCTACATGTGATGTGTAACAACCCAATATTTTGTATGTGTTTCTAGTAGTTTTCTTCCTTATAGCCTTTTCAAAATAATAAGAATAATTAAAAATATTAGTCATACATGTAAGGTGGCTTACATTCTATGTCTATACACTCAATAAAGTTGGATCTTGGCATCATGATTTTGGAATGATTAATTTATTTGTTCATTCTTGGGTTTTGCATCCGTTCCATTTATGATATATTAGAGTTCAAAATTTCCATGATTCATGTGATTTAAGTAGACCGTACTTGGACTTTTGATTCAACAAAGTATAGGTATGGTTCAAGTAACAAAGTTGGATGGCGTTTTCAATTTCTGACCCATATAACTCTTATAGGAAACAAAGGATACTTCTTGTGATATGTGATTAGGGCTCTTGTGATATGTGATTAGGGCTGATAATGAACGGCACCAACTCAAAAATAGTTCGACACTCGATTTAAAAATTAACTCATTGAACTTTGTGCATTTGAAATCTGTCTTGTCTTTTCTACCAATCAATTTGCTCTCTTTCTTGAAGGCTTCTACATGTATCATATCCTCTATTGAATCTTTATTTAAATGTTTGCTTTTGGTTGAAATTTGAGTGAAGATGACCGAAATTGGTGGCATAGAATATTTGGTTTAGAGGAAGAGGTGTGAAGGGAATGTTGCGCCCTTTCTTCTAAGATTATCGGAAGTGGCATCTAGCTCCACACAAAGGTTACAATGTCCGAGGACTTTATAGTTCTTGATAGTGGAAACTCTCATTGTTTTCTGCAAAAGGAAAAGACTATGGAAAAGGTGCTTGATCGAGTTAAGTTATTATCGTTTTGGTGTTTTAAAATAAAAAATCAAGGTTTAGTGTTATATATTTCTCAATATTGGGTTAATCTTATATTGTATACAGATTAATCTAATAGTTATTGATTTGTTTCGGTTTGTTGTTTTTCTTGAGTTTGTAACATGTTATTGATTCTATGAGTTCTCCTTGCGTACTTCTTGTGCTGGGTGAAGCCTTTTTTATTGGAATGTTATTTCATTTTGATTCTTTAAAAAAATTGAAGTTTGTATCTTTAAATATTTTTTAGTAGGTAAATTCTATGGTACACTCAAAAATTTGAATGTATTGGTATACCAAATCAATAAATTAATAGTTAAATGTGTTATTTTTTTAAGAGAAAAATTGTTTTCTATCACCTATAATTAAATCTTATTTACCAAAAACGTCAACGTAATAAAATTTGATTTTTCTGAATTTTTAGTACTCATAATAGAGAATTTTGATTATTTTTTACAATAAAATGTAAAAAAAATAAAATTAGTATGATTTTTATAAAAAATGAAATAATGTTTTTTCTTATGAAATGACATTTCCTAAAATATAAATATCAACAAATAGCTCTTTATTCCATAAAAATAATAATTAATTTAAAGATTTTTTAAATAAGAGTACATGTACACCTTAATTTATGGTACAACGGGTGTACCGTAGAAACACCCTTTTTAGTGATACAATGTCAACAATGTGTGCAACATGAGAATCTGAGAGCGACATATTGATTGCTTGTTTGTATTGTCTAAGTTCTTTTACTATGTAATATAATAATTTCTTTTAAATTTATTAATCAAATGAAACTAAATGTCCCTTGGATTGCAAAGTTATTAGAATGTACTCCCTAGTATTTTTTCTTCCTAATATCATCCTTTTTTTTGTCCTCCAAATTTGACTAACTCACAAAATTGGTCCCATATTTTAAATTCATCAAATTTTGGTCCGTCTTTCAGATTTTGAACTTAATTATGGTAATATACATATTTAAATTGACGTCTTTATGGATTTTTCATGTAATTACATAGCTAATGATAATTCTACGTCATAAGATCGTATAACATGCAATATTTCATTAAGAAAGCAAACTAAACCACCAAAATTGGCACCAAAGAGATCTTGAGAGGACCACACTTTAAAGTCACAATTCAACATTGTGTGTGATATATTATATAAAATATGTTATATCACTGTTTTTGAGTATAAAATAGGAAAATGGGACGAAAATTGAGTGATTTTAAAATGTGAGACCATTTTTACGAATGGGTGACCATTTAAAATATGTTATATCAATGTAATTAAGTCTTTTTTTTATTAATGTTTTACGATGGTAGCCAACGAATAGATGGCTCAACTTCACCTCTAAAATAAACTCTTTGAATTTTATGACATCGCATATTTTTAGAGAAAGCAATAATTTTGCTTATAAACTAGCATCTTTGGATTTATGTCTAAATGAGTTTATTTTTTGAACTTTAATCCCTCATATAATTAGGGTTAGGGATGGCAATGAGGTTGGGTGGGGAGGGTTTTATCTTCTATGTTCTTATGCCCTACTCTCATATACTTACTTGATATAATGTATGTTTGTTTACACGTTTGCAAGCCCCAAAAGCATGTTTTCAATCCCAAACGCCATTTCAACCATTTCTTGGATGTTTGGATAATTTTAAAATCAATTCCCTGAAACGTGGTTCTAACCCAAAACGTGGGTTTCTTCAAAGCTAAAGATTGGAGCTTCTGCGGCAACAGAGAATGGATTCTAGAATTTTAATGTTTGGTGACATACTTACTTACCATATTACCCTTATCTTATTCTCTAATTTACTAATTAATTAGTGTAATAAAGATATATAAATGAAATTAATATAACATGATCCTTTCTTGAATGTTAAAGATGAACACAGAGAAGATGGGAAAAAAACTTGTAAAAAAAAACAATAATAAATTTTTAATGTCCGCCGACTGCCGCTCACTGATGCAGTGCGGGTTGGCTAGGTTGAAGACAACAATTGGACTTTCTATTACTCTTTGGCAGTGTTTATGTTATGGAATTCCTATTATTTATTTTTCTTTTGTTGAGAGAATGTTTATTTTATTATTAGTGTTCCAAAAGTTAAATTAACTTGGTGGATTCTTCAACAACAACAAAAAAAATAACTTAATGAAAAAGAAATAAAATAATGTTAAAAAAAGGGTTATAATTTATATTGAAGTTGAAATCCATTTATATTTACTAGACCATCGACCCGTGCTAACACACGGATCATATGGAAGGTAATATTTGATGGTAATCGGTAACAAAATAGTTTAGATGAACGTCATGATTGTCATATAGTATTTCATAATATTAAAAAGAATAGACGTTGATACTGTACCATAACATAATTTTCCATGACATCGTCATTGATACCGTAACGTAACATAATAGGTTAAGTATAGCTAGACGGGTTAACATTTATAAGTAAGAGATTATGTTAAGTATAGCGAGACGGGTTGACTGTTATTCCTTTCCAAAAGTGTAGAGGAAAAATAATTTTATTTTAAGAGATTATGTTAAGTATAGGAACATAATTTTATTTTACTTTAGATTAGATAAATATTAAATGCAAAAGTGTGGAGGAAAAATTCGGTTAAATATAGTGAGAATGGTTACCATTTAGAAATAAGAAATAAGAGATTTTGATTAAATTAAATCTAGGGTTAATAAAGTAAAATCAGGCGATAGAATTAGGTTAAATCTAGGGTTAATATTGCAATCGGGTTAACATTTAGAAATGAAAGTTTATTTTGCTTTGCATAACAATATGATATTTCCATAACAATTAACATTTTGATAAGCACAAAAAATTTACTAACGTTCTGTATTAAGAAAAATAGGATATTTTGTTAAGCAATGATCTGTTTATTTTGCTTTGTATAACAATAGGAGATTTCAATAACAATTAACATTTTGATTAAATTAAATTTAGGGTTAATATAGTAAAATCAACCGATAGAATTAGGTTAAATATAGGGTTAAAATTACGTTCGGGTTAACATTTAGAAATAAGAGATTAACATTTTGATAAGCACAAAAAATTTACTAACGATTTGTATTAAGAAAAATAGGATATTTTGTTAAGCAATGATCTGTTTATTGTAAGTTCAGATTGTAACCTAAGAGGGGGGTGAATTAGGTTTCTAGCAATATTGGTTAATTTTTCTTAGTTTAGCGTTGTTGATAATTTTTCCGGTAAATAATGATGAAGGTATGAATGCGGAAAAATAAAAGAGTAAGGGAAGAAGAAATAACACAAGAGAGTTATAGTGGTTCCCCTCTAAACCTTAGGGTACTCCACTCCCTTCACACCCCGCGAAGGATTTCACTATGTAAAGAATCTTTGTTACAAAGCAACCTTAATCCCAAAGGCCCCCTAACAATATTTCTCTACACACCAAGATAGCACCCCACTATCTTTTACAACAAGAATCTTCACCAAACCTATGATGAAATTCTCACAAAGAAACAAGATAGCACTCCACTATCTTTTACAACAATTCCCACCAACAAATGATGAGAAACTTTACAATAATGTAATTGAAGAATATCAAATGTGTATGGCTGTATAATCTTATCAATATCACTCTTAAACAAATGGACTTAGTGCTCAGAAAACCTTTTAATGAATGTTAAAGTGTGGGCAAAGTTTTCCAAACAATTTGAATAAAAGTTTGAAAGCAAGTGATATTGAAAATGTCAATTGAGATAATGAAAGTTGTTGTGTTTAAAATGTTTTGATTCTCAATTGAATTTATAGAGGCTAAAAAGATGTTTATGAAGCAACACTACTTTTCAAAAAGTTTTGTCAATGAATAGACACATATTTAAAATGACACCTATTTATAAACAATTTGAATGAAAAGACATGGCAGGTACAATTTAAATTCCAATCATAATGCATAGTTAGACCATGCTGAAATTATTCATGCAAAAACCATATTTTTAATGGTACATTTAATAATGCAATTTTCATAATAAATATGGTTTTTCTGGTAAAAAATATTTTCATGCAAAATCACATTTATATTATAATCATTGTGAGTGTGTGATTTATTTTTAAGAGAGCTTTAGGCATTGCTTCATATGCAGACTTAGAAAAATGTTTGTAATTATTTTCTGAGCATTCTAAGTTGTTCCATAATTAAAGAATGATAAATGAAAAGATAAATGTCATACTTACAAAGAGTATAACCAAGAAGTCTAGACATTAATCTTTATTCATAATCTTCATCTTGTGCCTCCATATAATTTTTCTTCTTTTGTGATGTGAGTTTGTTGTCATCAAAACTCAGCCAAGTCTAAGAAGGAAATCTTCTTCACAATCTCCCCCTTTTTGATGATGACAAATCATATCCTTTTGACAATGTTTGCTCAATGAAACTTCCCCTATCTTGTATGTCTCCCCCTTTGTTTTGCAATTAGATAACCTGAAACAATTTAAGCACAAAACACAAACATACACTTTCTCCCCCTTTTGACATCATCAAAAAGAAGAAAAATAGTAAAATCCAAAGGGTCGTAATATAAGGGAAATAATAAATGTTATATAAAAATAATTTATCTTCTTCACAATGAGTATTTAATCATCCACATTATTTTGCACATATGATATGAGATCATAATTTTAAATACAAAAATTTCTCACACAAAATAACATGCACATTTTTACCAAAACATACAGAAATTCAACTAGAAAATGATTAGGTATAAATCAAAACATATATTTTTATTCATTTCTACAAATGAGTTTCACGTTAAAATTATTCATATATATGTATATGAATTCCATCATGCACAACAGTTAGTAAAAGTAAATAGTAACATTGTCTAATAAATAAATTTGTACCAAAAAAGACATCTCTTTTACGATGAAGATAATGCTTCTATTCATATAATATCCACAGTTTAAAGTTAATTATGTCCTAGATCAAAATGAATGCAGATCTTGCACCACTTATAAGGAATAATTCATGTATCAGAATAAAACTTTCACCAATACTTGTATTCAAACATATTTTGTAAGTGCGCATGATAATGACAATGCAACCAATTCACTAGAAACCAAGCACTTTACAATAATCGATACTCATGAATATACAACAGATATCATAACCATATTATAGAATAATACAATAAAAATGTGTACCTTTCACCATGATCATAAATAATCATAAATCGAACTATATCATGTGGTTTTGTATCTTGAAGAAACCAATCTAAATATGACAATTTTAGCATATGATCTTCAAGTACCTACAAAACAATTAATAGTACTTTCTAGGTACCCATTTTTCTTTGGGTCCTTGCGGGTTAATACCTTTCTTTATCCAAATAAATTTACCATAAGGAACACCAAAGTTTCTTATGTAGCAAATATTTGGAGTATGCCCTTTTATGTTGCAATAAAAACATGTTAAATCAAGAACTTGACGTGGACCAAAATTATTTCCTTTAGAGAAATTATTCTTAACATTTGAATTATTTTTCTTAAAAGAATTGTTAGAATAATTTCTCCTTTTAGAATTAATTCTTTGATTCACATTCTTGAAAGAATTAACAACATGCATTTTCTTGGTTTCTATGTTGTTGGGATTTGTGCTTGCTTTAACAAATACCGTTTTATTGGTGTTTGGTTTATCAAATTTAGAAAAACCAAGCCCGGTTTTGTTGTTTGAATATCTTTGTCGGTTGAGCACATCTTCCAAACTGTTGTGACCTTTTTCAAAATTTTTGATTACTTGATTTAATTGAGCAATTGTTGTTTGATGTTCTTTACATTTATTACATGAAGAACCTTTAACCTTTTCTAATTCTTCTTGTGCATCAAAAACTTTTCTTTCTAGAGATACATTTTGTTTCTTTTGCTTTGCACAAGTTTTAGAAAGATTAACGAATTCTTCAAATAATTCATCGAATGCATTTTGTAATTCTTCATAAGAAGGTTTAAAATTTAATTCAGAATCACTTACCTCTTGTTCATCATCAGAGTGGTGTGACGCCATTAATGTTAAATTTGCATATTCGTCATCCTCTGATTCTGAAGATGAACTTATATCGTTGTCCTCCCAAGCAATATACGCCCTCCTTGGATTGAAATCTTTCTTGCCTTTCTGACTACTCTTCTTTGCAAGGGTTGGACAGTCTGCCTTCACATGTCCCTCTTTTCCACATTCAAAGCATGTGAAACTTTGACTTGATGTAGAAACATCCTTCTTCTTGTGAAACTTTCTTTTATTTCCAAATTTAAAGTTTTTATCCTTTTGAAGGAATTTACCCAATTTCTTCACAAGAACATTGATGTTTTCATCATCATCGGTGCTATCATCTTGTTGGAGAACGCTGGATTCTGCCTTCAATGAAATATTCTTATGTTTCTTTACTTCTTCTTCATGTTGTTCTAGTCTTGCAAGTTCAATTTCATGCTCTTGTAATTTTCCAAAAAGTGCTGCCAACGACATGTTTGAAAGACTTTTCTTTTCAGATATGGCTGTTACTTTTGGTTGCCATTCCCTTGTTAGTGACCTGAGAATCTTCAAGTTTATTTCATTGTTGGACAAGGTTTTTCCAAGGGCTGCAAGATGATTGATAAGATGTGAAAATCTCTTCTGCATGTCTAGAATCTTTTCTCCTGGTTGCATTCTAAACATCTCGTACTCTTGAGAGAGGGTATTCAATCTGGAACGTTTTACTTCTTCCGTTCCTTCATGTGTTGTTTCCAAAGTGTCCCAGATTTCTTTGGCCGTTGTGCAGTTAGAAATTCTGAAAAACTCATCCATCCCAAGAGAGGATTGAAGAATGTTTTTTGCCTTTTTGTCAAATAACCTTTTTTTTCGGTCATCATCATCCCATGATGTTTGTGGTTTGATACCTATCACACCATTCACATTTGTAGTGGGAACATAAGGACCATTCTGGACAGCATCCCAAATTTCTTCACCTTGGGCTTCTAGATACGTTGTCATCCTAATTTTCCAGAAATCATAATGATCTCCGGTGAAACATGGTGGTCGGTTTGAATTAGGACCTTCTGCTAGAAACGGTTTAGCGGAAGCCATTTTCTGGATCAAAGAAGCAAGTTATCTTTACTCTTGCTCTGATGCCAATTGTAAGTTCAGATTGTAACCTAAGAGGGGGGTGAATTAGGTTTCTAGCAATATTGGTTAATTTTTCTTAGTTTAGCGTTGTTGATAATTTTTCCGGTAAATAATGATGAAGGTATGAATGCGGAAAAATAAAAGAGTAAGGGAAGAAGAAATAACACAAGAGAGTTATAGTGGTTCCCCTCTAAACCTTAGGGTACTCCACTCCCTTCACACCCCGCGAAGGATTTCACTATGTAAAGAATCTTTGTTACAAAGCAACCTTAATCCCAAAGGCCCCCTAACAATATTTCTCTACACACCAAGATAGCACCCCACTATCTTTTACAACAAGAATCTTCACCAAACCTATGATGAAATTCTCACAAAGAAACAAGATAGCACTCCACTATCTTTTACAACAATTCCCACCAACAAATGATGAGAAACTTTACAATAATGTAATTGAAGAATATCAAATGTGTATGGCTGTATAATCTTATCAATATCACTCTTAAACAAATGGACTTAGTGCTCAGAAAACCTTTTAATGAATGTTAAAGTGTGGGCAAAGTTTTCCAAACAATTTGAATAAAAGTTTGAAAGCAAGTGATATTGAAAATGTCAATTGAGATAATGAAAGTTGTTGTGTTTAAAATGTTTTGATTCTCAATTGAATTTATAGAGGCTAAAAAGATGTTTATGAAGCAACACTACTTTTCAAAAAGTTTTGTCAATGAATAGACACATATTTAAAATGACACCTATTTATAAACAATTTGAATGAAAAGACATGGCAGGTACAATTTAAATTCCAATCATAATGCATAGTTAGACCATGCTGAAATTATTCATGCAAAAACCATATTTTTAATGGTACATTTAATAATGCAATTTTCATAATAAATATGGTTTTTCTGGTAAAAAATATTTTCATGCAAAATCACATTTATATTATAATCATTGTGAGTGTGTGATTTATTTTTAAGAGAGCTTTAGGCATTGCTTCATATGCAGACTTAGAAAAATGTTTGTAATTATTTTCTGAGCATTCTAAGTTGTTCCATAATTAAAGAATGATAAATGAAAAGATAAATGTCATACTTACAAAGAGTATAACCAAGAAGTCTAGACATTAATCTTTATTCATAATCTTCATCTTGTGCCTCCATATAATTTTTCTTCTTTTGTGATGTGAGTTTGTTGTCATCAAAACTCAGCCAAGTCTAAGAAGGAAATCTTCTTCACAATCTCCCCCTTTTTGATGATGACAAATCATATCCTTTTGACAATGTTTGCTCAATGAAACTTCCCCTATCTTGTATGTCTCCCCCTTTGTTTTGCAATTAGATAACCTGAAACAATTTAAGCACAAAACACAAACATACACTTTCTCCCCCTTTTGACATCATCAAAAAGAAGAAAAATAGTAAAATCCAAAGGGTCGTAATATAAGGGAAATAATAAATGTTATATAAAAATAATTTATCTTCTTCACAATGAGTATTTAATCATCCACATTATTTTGCACATATGATATGAGATCATAATTTTAAATACAAAAATTTCTCACACAAAATAACATGCACATTTTTACCAAAACATACAGAAATTCAACTAGAAAATGATTAGGTATAAATCAAAACATATATTTTTATTCATTTCTACAAATGAGTTTCACGTTAAAATTATTCATATATATGTATATGAATTCCATCATGCACAACAGTTAGTAAAAGTAAATAGTAACATTGTCTAATAAATAAATTTGTACCAAAAAAGACATCTCTTTTACGATGAAGATAATGCTTCTATTCATATAATATCCACAGTTTAAAGTTAATTATGTCCTAGATCAAAATGAATGCAGATCTTGCACCACTTATAAGGAATAATTCATGTATCAGAATAAAACTTTCACCAATACTTGTATTCAAACATATTTTGTAAGTGCGCATGATAATGACAATGCAACCAATTCACTAGAAACCAAGCACTTTACAATAATCGATACTCATGAATATACAACAGATATCATAACCATATTATAGAATAATACAATAAAAATGTGTACCTTTCACCATGATCATAAATAATCATAAATCGAACTATATCATGTGGTTTTGTATCTTGAAGAAACCAATCTAAATATGACAATTTTAGCATATGATCTTCAAGTACCTACAAAACAATTAATAGTACTTTCTAGGTACCCATTTTTCTTTGGGTCCTTGCGGGTTAATACCTTTCTTTATCCAAATAAATTTACCATAAGGAACACCAAAGTTTCTTATGTAGCAAATATTTGGAGTATGCCCTTTTATGTTGCAATAAAAACATGTTAAATCAAGAACTTGACGTGGACCAAAATTATTTCCTTTAGAGAAATTATTCTTAACATTTGAATTATTTTTCTTAAAAGAATTGTTAGAATAATTTCTCCTTTTAGAATTAATTCTTTGATTCACATTCTTGAAAGAATTAACAACATGCATTTTCTTGGTTTCTATGTTGTTGGGATTTGTGCTTGCTTTAACAAATACCGTTTTATTGGTGTTTGGTTTATCAAATTTAGAAAAACCAAGCCCGGTTTTGTTGTTTGAATATCTTTGTCGGTTGAGCACATCTTCCAAACTGTTGTGACCTTTTTCAAAATTTTTGATTACTTGATTTAATTGAGCAATTGTTGTTTGATGTTCTTTACATTTATTACATGAAGAACCTTTAACCTTTTCTAATTCTTCTTGTGCATCAAAAACTTTTCTTTCTAGAGATACATTTTGTTTCTTTTGCTTTGCACAAGTTTTAGAAAGATTAACGAATTCTTCAAATAATTCATCGAATGCATTTTGTAATTCTTCATAAGAAGGTTTAAAATTTAATTCAGAATCACTTACCTCTTGTTCATCATCAGAGTGGTGTGACGCCATTAATGTTAAATTTGCATATTCGTCATCCTCTGATTCTGAAGATGAACTTATATCGTTGTCCTCCCAAGCAATATACGCCCTCCTTGGATTGAAATCTTTCTTGCCTTTCTGACTACTCTTCTTTGCAAGGGTTGGACAGTCTGCCTTCACATGTCCCTCTTTTCCACATTCAAAGCATGTGAAACTTTGACTTGATGTAGAAACATCCTTCTTCTTGTGAAACTTTCTTTTATTTCCAAATTTAAAGTTTTTATCCTTTTGAAGGAATTTACCCAATTTCTTCACAAGAACATTGATGTTTTCATCATCATCGGTGCTATCATCTTGTTGGAGAACGCTGGATTCTGCCTTCAATGAAATATTCTTATGTTTCTTTACTTCTTCTTCATGTTGTTCTAGTCTTGCAAGTTCAATTTCATGCTCTTGTAATTTTCCAAAAAGTGCTGCCAACGACATGTTTGAAAGACTTTTCTTTTCAGATATGGCTGTTACTTTTGGTTGCCATTCCCTTGTTAGTGACCTGAGAATCTTCAAGTTTATTTCATTGTTGGACAAGGTTTTTCCAAGGGCTGCAAGATGATTGATAAGATGTGAAAATCTCTTCTGCATGTCTAGAATCTTTTCTCCTGGTTGCATTCTAAACATCTCGTACTCTTGAGAGAGGGTATTCAATCTGGAACGTTTTACTTCTTCCGTTCCTTCATGTGTTGTTTCCAAAGTGTCCCAGATTTCTTTGGCCGTTGTGCAGTTAGAAATTCTGAAAAACTCATCCATCCCAAGAGAGGATTGAAGAATGTTTTTTGCCTTTTTGTCAAATAACCTTTTTTTTCGGTCATCATCATCCCATGATGTTTGTGGTTTGATACCTATCACACCATTCACATTTGTAGTGGGAACATAAGGACCATTCTGGACAGCATCCCAAATTTCTTCACCTTGGGCTTCTAGATACGTTGTCATCCTAATTTTCCAGAAATCATAATGATCTCCGGTGAAACATGGTGGTCGGTTTGAATTAGGACCTTCTGCTAGAAACGGTTTAGCGGAAGCCATTTTCTGGATCAAAGAAGCAAGTTATCTTTACTCTTGCTCTGATGCCAATTGTAAGTTCAGATTGTAACCTAAGAGGGGGGTGAATTAGGTTTCTAGCAATATTGGTTAATTTTTCTTAGTTTAGCGTTGTTGATAATTTTTCCGGTAAATAATGATGAAGGTATGAATGCGGAAAAATAAAAGAGTAAGGGAAGAAGAAATAACACAAGAGAGTTATAGTGGTTCCCCTCTAAACCTTAGGGTACTCCACTCCCTTCACACCCCGCGAAGGATTTCACTATGTAAAGAATCTTTGTTACAAAGCAACCTTAATCCCAAAGGCCCCCTAACAATATTTCTCTACACACCAAGATAGCACCCCACTATCTTTTACAACAAGAATCTTCACCAAACCTATGATGAAATTCTCACAAAGAAACAAGATAGCACTCCACTATCTTTTACAACAATTCCCACCAACAAATGATGAGAAACTTTACAATAATGTAATTGAAGAATATCAAATGTGTATGGCTGTATAATCTTATCAATATCACTCTTAAACAAATGGACTTAGTGCTCAGAAAACCTTTTAATGAATGTTAAAGTGTGGGCAAAGTTTTCCAAACAATTTGAATAAAAGTTTGAAAGCAAGTGATATTGAAAATGTCAATTGAGATAATGAAAGTTGTTGTGTTTAAAATGTTTTGATTCTCAATTGAATTTATAGAGGCTAAAAAGATGTTTATGAAGCAACACTACTTTTCAAAAAGTTTTGTCAATGAATAGACACATATTTAAAATGACACCTATTTATAAACAATTTGAATGAAAAGACATGGCAGGTACAATTTAAATTCCAATCATAATGCATAGTTAGACCATGCTGAAATTATTCATGCAAAAACCATATTTTTAATGGTACATTTAATAATGCAATTTTCATAATAAATATGGTTTTTCTGGTAAAAAATATTTTCATGCAAAATCACATTTATATTATAATCATTGTGAGTGTGTGATTTATTTTTAAGAGAGCTTTAGGCATTGCTTCATATGCAGACTTAGAAAAATGTTTGTAATTATTTTCTGAGCATTCTAAGTTGTTCCATAATTAAAGAATGATAAATGAAAAGATAAATGTCATACTTACAAAGAGTATAACCAAGAAGTCTAGACATTAATCTTTATTCATAATCTTCATCTTGTGCCTCCATATAATTTTTCTTCTTTTGTGATGTGAGTTTGTTGTCATCAAAACTCAGCCAAGTCTAAGAAGGAAATCTTCTTCACAATTTATTTTGCTTTGCATAATAATAGGAGATTTCAATAACAATTAACTTTTTGATTAAATTAAATCTAGGGTTAATATAGTAAAATCAGGCAATAAAATTAGATTAAATCTAAGGTTAATATTGTGTTCGGGTTAACGTATAGAAATAAGAGATAATAGATTTTAATTAAATTAAATCTAGCGTTAATATTGTAAAATCAGGCGATACAATTAGGTTAAATATAGGGTTAATATTGCGTTCAGGTTAACATTTAGAAATAAGAGATAAGAAATTTTGATTAAATTAAATCTAGGGTTAATATAGTAAAATCAGGCGACAGAATTAGGTTAAATCTAGGGTTAATATTGCGTTCGGGTTAACATTTATAAATAAGAGATAATTTTAGATAAGTTGAAATAATTATCTAAAATGAGAATGTAAATATTAAAAGGGTGATTTGGTCATTGAATGGTTATTTAAGCTTTAACTTGGTTTTTCCTTCTTCTTGTTTTTGGAAGATCTTGGGTTTGCCTTAAAAATTGGATTTATTTTAAAAAGTAATAAAATGAGACGAACTTGGTTAAATTTTAAAATCACTAGGAATTGGCCTATGAGGCCTATATGCTTATGCTATTGTGATCATATGTGAGTGGTGTATATGCTTGGTGGAGGTGTTTGATCACGGTTATATTGTTTTGTTGAGTTATGTTGAAAATGTAGAAAGTTATCAAAATAGGCAAACTTCGCTAAAAATGTGTGTTTGAGTTTCTAAGCTTGTAAATTGTTTGTATTCATGATTAGATAGTTGAATGATGTGGAATGAATGAGAAATGGGAGATTATTATGGTGGTTGTCATGTTGATGTTGTTTGTCTGTTTCTTACATGAAATGTGATTTTGGAATTTTGTTGATTCTTGAGTTGATTTATGTTGATGATGATGATGCTTTGATGATGATGATTATTAATGATGATGAATTATCACATGCAAAGTAACGATGAAATTGATGATGAATGCATGTTTAAAAGTGACGATGTTAATGAAGATGGATTATGTTGTGAACATATGCATTATTGAGTCATATGTTCATGCATTGATATGTTGTAAGATAATTATATCTAGTGAAGATTATTAGGACACTCGTATCAAGTGATCTTTAATGATGATGAATTGCTTAAGTGTTACTTGATTCATTTGGAAATTAATTATGTCGTTTATTTTCATTTGATTATGTTTAATTATGAATTGTGAACTAACCCTCAATGGTCGTTTGGTTGGCCTCCGACCGTATTCGTATGAATGGGCGTGCAAGATTAGTTTGCTTGGCTTGGTGAGTAGTTTTGCTTTAGGTGCTACCTCAGAGTCTTAGTGTGTCGGGCTCTGACTAGAGGTGTCTGCTTATTATCTTTCTATTATGGCTATATGAGATGTTTATCACTCAGTATGTTGAGTTGAGATTTTATATTTGGCAATGTAGTATATTATGAGATTATATATTTAGTTATTGATGTGATAATATTATTATTCCGCTGCGATCTTTGAGAAAGTTATTTATGCATGTTGAACTTATAGAAGAAGTAGCATCTAAATCTTTTGCATGATTTGTATCATTTGCGTAATTTATCGCTTAATGGGTTTAGGGTGTTACAAAGTTATTGATGATTAATGATAAATCCATGATTTATATGATATGAATGTTGTTTGTGAGAAATGTGATTTTTGGTTAAGTTGATGTGTTCTGGTGATATTTGTGAAAATGTGTCAATTAAGGAAAATTACGATTTTAATGATTGTGAATGGATTCATGTAGTTGTTTAGGTGAATTGAATTGAGTTGGATTTCTATTTTGGTTGTTGTGTTTTGGAGAGGAATCGTTTGGGAGAAAATCTGGTTTTTGAGTTAAAAGTCGTTTTAAGGACTCTTGTGAAATATGTCATTTTGGAATGATTTTAATTAGGCTAAAATATGGTTTTGGTCCCTGCAAATATGTCTCGTTTTGGTTTTAGTCCCTTTAATTTTTTTTTGTTGTTTTTGGCCCCTGCAAATATGTCTCGTTTTGGTTTTGGTTCATGTCCCCATTTTTGTGATGATTTGCACACGTGGCACATGATGACTGAACCCATTTATTAGATAAATAGTCCCTGCAAATGATTTTGAAAAAGGTCCCTGCAAAATATTTTACTTTTGAAAATAGTCCCTCCAGGGACTATTTTCAAAAACAAAATATTTTGCAGGGACCAAAAACAACAAAAAAAAATTTCAGGGACTAAAACCAAAACTAGACATATTTGCAGGGATCAAAACGATATTTTAGCCTTTTAATTAAGTTGGTTTGAGATAGAAAACATTGTTTTTAGTGGAACTTGATTGTTTTAAGTGATTGAGACGCGTTGGTGAAAACAAAATCGAAAATGGACCGAAAATCAGAATTTTACGTGTGAAAACACGAAAGTTGAAAAATCATAAAATATGTGTTGTCAGGTTGTTACGACTGTCCGCCTGGTTGCACGGACCTTGTGTGTGGCTCAACAATGGCCTGTACGACCGTGCGACTATTTGGCACGACCGCGCGACCTGCACTGTGCACGTAAAGACTGATTTTTCGTATTTTTAAGTATACCTATGAGTCGCAAACACCCAAACCTAAATAATTGAAGTGTAATTGAACTTCTAAGAGTGTTTTAACATAGCTTTACTTTGAAATTGAATTGATATTTAATAATGAGGAAAAGGGAGACGAATAACAGAAACTTTGCGAAATGAATGAACTTTGTGAAACGAAAAATGCTGAGATTGATTAACTGAGATGTTGGGTGATATGTAGGGATGTTTTAATGATGATTAAGAGTATGATATCGTACTTTTGTTGTGAGAATTGGAAATAGACGATTTTTGAGAAAATAGACGATCTTTATCAAAATGAAGTGTTATGATTCCATAACTTGTAAATGGCTTTTATTTATAATAATATGACGAAATGAAAAAGAATTATTGATTGTTGAGTGTAGGATAGGTTACTTACCTTGATGTGGTCGATTATCCATTTATTTATTCTGTGAACTTTGCTTTGTAAAACATTGTTGTTTTCCTTGAGGCGATAATTGTTGATGATAACTATGTTGATGACTCTTTGTTGATTTAAGACTTGATTGTATGGATATAAATACTTGATAATGAAATTGTGAATTAGTGAAGATATTATATGATGGTGGAAATTGTATAATATAGAGTTGGTCATTTGTACATTGTCGAGTCTTTGTTTGAAGTCCGTGCATCACGGTCATGTTGAGTCTTTGGTGAAGAACGTGATTGGTGGTGATTAATCACGTTAATCGGTGAAGAACGTAATTTGTGATGTTTAATTATGTTAGTGGAATCTCGGTAAAATTATCTCCAAATCCAAAATTTGGTACCACATGCATGTAAAAGTGTTTAGAACATCGCATGCACTTGAAATTTGCGAGACGTGTTATACTTGACTATGTGAATTTGTGATTATGTGCATTGGTGGAATTTGGTGAATGTTTGTGATTAACCGGAAGTGTGGACTTATATATATATATATATATATGATGCTTTGTTATGCTTGAATACTTGAGAAGTAACGTTGTTTTGATGAATATGCTTGATATGCTATGGTTAAAGTATGATAATTTTCACACGAATCTAGTATTCTAGGAATGATGAGTACCTATCCATGTTATACTTGAAATCCTCGAATGCTTATTACTTGATTATATTATTATGTGGAATGTTATCTAACCCTCAGTAGTCACTAGGTTGATCGCCTTCCTATTTATATGAATGGGTAGACGGTGTGCATGATTGATCTCTTTTGATTTTGAGTTTCTTGAGGACTAGCTTTGAAGTTACCTCTTTTTATTGCTTGGAGTCTTAGATAGGGCTCTGATTAGGCGTGTCGGGATTTTTATATTTATGATATGGACTTATGTTGTTGCTGAGACTTATTGTCTATTTTCGTCCGAGATTCTGAGAAATTGATGGTGATATATTATGAGACACGGTTGTTGAGATGTTGATGAGATATTGTGATATTATTTTCAGCTGCGAGTTTTGAAAACGTATTTATATATGTTTGGAATAATTAAAGATGTAACATCTCTTTGAATATTTGATTTATTCGCATGATTAATTGCATTCGGGTTTAGGGTGTTTCAGTTTTTATACCACGAATGCTTGAGAAAAGATGGAAATGCCAATGTCTTGAAACTGTTTACCAAATTGTTTGCTCAGTTCAATCACACAAATGGTCTCTTGTACAATTGGTACTCACTATCTTTTTTTATTACTCTTTTTGGAGAATAATGTGGTGACTATTTTTGAAGTGCTCCAAATCATCTTTATTGTTAATTATTTTTTTCATTAACAACTCCTAAAGCAAATTGCCCTATTAGATTTGATGCATATCGACTGACATTACAACCTCGGAGAGGAAACATAAATAGTTTAGTTACTTTCCCTTTGACACCGAGTAATTGTCCTATTTTCAAAATTTATTACTGTTGTTGTGTTCTTGCTGTAAAATCTTGTTTATTTATTTTGATTTATATGAGAGAATCGCATGAAAAAACCAAGTGTTTGTATGCACCTGTCAGACTCTTTTGCTAAATTTTGTTGAGACAATAATTCCCTCTTTGTATTTCTTGCTAACATGTGATTGGCAAAGTAACGAGTAGATGCTCCTTTTTTTTCTTTTTTTTTTTGGCTAAAGTGCACTTTTCACCTCTTAAGTTTTAAAAAGTTGCGATTTCGGCCCTTTTATAGAAAAAAATGACAAAAGTGACCCCCTATATTTAGGGAAATGTGCTCTTTTGACCCCCTAACATAAGGGAACTATGATCTTTTGACCCCTTAATTTCTCAAAAAGTTGCGATTATGGCTCCTTTTTTGGAACACGTGGCGTCTTTTCAGCAATTTTGAGACGAAAGGGACCAAAATTGTAATTTTTTTAAATAGGGGGCCAAAATCGCAACTTTTGAAACTTATGGGTCGAAAAGTGAAGTTTAGCCTTCTTTTTTTGGTCTTAGATGAAGTGATAATCCACTGAAATTAAACTCACACACAATTGTGAAGTCCTGAGTTCGAACCCGAGTCACAACGTCTAGCTTTGCGATTTCGGCATTTACCAGTTAAGCTAGGACATAGATGCTCCATTTCTATGTATTCCTCTAGATTTATATATACCTTCACAAATATCATCTTTAAAACATCAACTTTTCATTGCTCTTTACCAGTTTGTGCTATGTGGAACTTTAATTTTGCTTTTTATTGTTGTTTATCAGTTTGTGCATGAAGGTTCATGAATTGAGAAAGGGTCACAATAAGGAAATAAACATCCAATTTTTTCATAGAAACTAAATCAACAAAAATTGTGACATACTATCATCACATGCTGGAAAAGATAAGAGAAGCATCACATGTTTATTCTCATTTCCTACTTTGTACAATTACTTATTATATTAATTGAGAATTTAAAAGATACAAAGGAATACTTTTTAAATAATTTTTATCAAAGCCGGAGACAAAAAGTAAGTTAATAAAATAAAGGCTTAAATGCACTTTTAGCCCTTTATGTTTGTCGTCGTAGCAATTTTGACCCCTAACAAAAACAATGCAATTTTGACCCCCTAATTTTTCCAACTATGCTGAGAAGCCGCCATGTGTCAAAAAAGGGGTCAAAATCGCAATTTTTTTATAAAGATAAAGGGTCAAAAGAGCATATTTCTCTAAACATGGCAAAATTAAGGGGTCAAAATTGCTTTTTTTTTGTTAGGGAGGGCCAAAATTGCTACGATGGAAAATATAGATGACCAAAAGTGAATTTAAGCCTAAAATAAAATAATTGAATGTCATAACTTGTGTTGATATTGAACACCAACACATGTTACTCAGGTGCACATTTAATCAGAAGTGTCTTCATACATTGCTAGTAAGCCGAATAAGAAGATAGAATTACAAAATCAGCAAAAAAAAAAAAAAATTAATGTATTGAACAAAGAAAATTAGTCTCTTTAAACAACCACGAAACCATTCTATGTTTAAGCAAGACTATGTACACCCACTTCTCAGATAACAAAACCCAGTTATGAAGTTTTTTTAAAATGTAAATTTTGCACCATATTTAGTTCAAATGGATAAAAATTAGATATGGTGGTAGCAAAAGGTAAACCAAAACAATAAGACTTAAACGTATTTTTGACCCTCTAACGTTTAAAATATTACGATTTTGACTTCCTATTAAAAATATGACAAATCCAGTCTACTATGTTTTAACCCCTTTGCAATATTAATCCTTTTGTTCAATTTTGACCTAATCAACGTCTAGGTATCATGGCACGTGTGTAATTATTGATTCTTTTGTAAATTAAAATGCCACGCGTGTATATATTGAATTTAAAAAATGAAAGGAAATTAAAAAACCCAGAAAATCACTTTCTTCGTCATATTCATTTTCTTCATAAAGTTTGGCCAGCAAAATCACTTCTCCCACGAAATTCTTTTGCTCATGTTTGATGATAAGTCAATAAAACAAAAGTAGTCATCACAACAGCACCCACAGAAGCAAAGATGATTGCTATCCTGATATTACTCTTTGAACTAGAAATTGAAGTAAATGAAGATGGTGAGTTCAAAAACAACCAGTGACATCTTGACCAAAAAAAAAAAAAACCTAATCCAACATATTTACTATCCTGTTCCGAAAATTAATAGGTTAATCAAATTGAATTCAAACATAAATGATGGAGTTTCTTGCTTCATTATCTCGTAAGTATTTCATCATTTTTCTCCTTTTTATTTTTTAATAGGTTAAACAAATTGAATACAAATATAAACGATCCAAGAGATTTTTCGGGTTTTTAAATTTCATTTCATTTTTTCATTTTTTTATTTCAATATAAATACATGTGGCATTTTAATTTTTTTATAAATCAAGAATTACACATGTGGCATGCCACTTAAACATTGACTGAGTCAAAATTGAACATAAGGACTAATATTGCAAATAGGCTAATTTATAAAGGATTAAATTTGTCATTTTTTTAATAGAGGTCAAAATTGTAATATTTTAAAAATTAGAGGATCAAAAGTACATTTAAACCAAAATATAATACACAGAAAGAAAAAAAAACTTTGAGAGCAAAGATTAAGGGAAAGAAAAACAATGGTTAGATTTAGAAGCAAAAGAAACAGGATCTACCAACTACTAGATATGGAATTCTAGTTCCATACACACACTTTCTTCTCCAATATCTAATTCCATTTTCATAAAATTACCTAAGATTTCATGGTGTCTTTGACTAGCATAGAAACACCATAGTGTACGCTCTTCAAAGCATCTCATTAGACTAAGTTATGTAGTGTACATTAGTTAGTTTTTGGTTTAATACTTGCATAGCAAGTAAAGTACATATAGTGTATATAAATATCATGTAAACTCAGTTCTTCATTGCTAATAAGATTTACATCTTCATAATCATATCAGCAAATTTATAGCCTGTAGAGAAAACAATCACTGCTAAGCTAACAAATAGCACAATCAACAATGTGTCGGTAAATGACGGCATTCTTGATGATGCTAAAGATATGCATGAAGAAATTCTTGATGTTGCTGAAGTTATAAGATTATAAGTTATATGGTTGTATTTTAAGGTATACTTTCCTGATCCATGGTTAATTTTAACATCGAACGCCGCTGAAGTCGGTAGTCCTTCAATTTGAACTTGGGAAATACTGCACCATAGTAATTAAATTTATCATTGTTGGAAAACAGATAACAATTATTTAAGCGCATGAAAAATTTATAAGAATTTGAATTGAAAATAAGAAATCCTATTATTGATTGAAAAACAAAGACTCACGAACTCGCAGCCGAAAAGTAAACCTAAAAGACTCGCTAACTCCCTATCGCACACTTTATATACCCCATCTCAAAGGTTATTTGTTTCCCTCTCTCTAACTAACTTTCTAGTTCAGCACCAAAGTGTGGCCCTGAGGGTGAGCTTGAGGGACGGCAGCCTAGGGAACCATTTTTTTAGAGGCACCAAAATTGTTATTTTTACTTGGTATCTAGATAGATATATATTTCTTTTTAACTTGTTTTGATTAATTATATTGAAAATATATTTTTAAAGAACCTTGATTATGAATAAATCTTTTGCAACAAAAAAATGCAAGAAAAAAGACGTTCGAATAACTAAGAACACAACTTTATTGATTCTCCCAAGATACAAAAAATCTTAGGACCGGCCCTATCAACAAAACCTCCCTCGCAAAGTTTTCTCTTAATGGGTGTATCAAGAATCCACACTAAAAAGTACCGAGCCACTTAAATACTCGACTGAGCATCCCATACTACTCGATATGGACCTTCGATACCCCATTATAACCAAAACCCTATCAGAGAGCATAAACAAAATTTAAGAGTGGACAAATGAAAAGGAATTTGACAATACTGTCCAAACAAGATTCATTTAGTGAGAGAGCTTGATAGAATATGTGTGAGAAACAAACCCTATTTCAAACGTGGATCCTTTCTTTTTAACTCTACCAATCAGTTCCACTAGTAGCAAACCTCCATTGCACAAAGCAGGTTCAGGCAGTTTCAATTCTTGCCATGGATTTTCCTGTACAGTATTAAACCAGTAAATTTCAAGTTTCATACGTATAACAATTTAAACTATTTTAAATCTTGTTAACAATTTAAGACAGATGTTTATCTCTTGAAAATATCATTATTATGTACTGGAGCAAAGGTTGGCTCCTTGATTTTTTTTTCCAAGCTATGTTTTGCTATTTAAGCGAAGTCATTACTTTTAACAAACGAATGATACACATAAATAAAAACAAAAGCTGAATCTCAAGATTTTCTTTGTCGAATAATTTAAAAGGATGGAAGAGAATATGCAAAAACCTTATTTTCATTGTGTAACCAACCTGTAAAATTGAATAATGAGGTGAAGTATATGTCCATATGGTTGGAGTCTTAACATGACAAATTTTGAATCGGACAGTTGAATATGTATACATAGGGGAGCCATCCTCACAATATGCTGAGAATAAAATGTAGATTCTTTGTCAGCTAAAGCAAAAAGGTTAGGATCTTCAATATACACAATTCATCGGTTTATCTACGGGCTAACCTTGGTATGGTTGAACACGAATCTTTGTGATAAGACATGACTTGGAACATAGCTTATAAGTTAAAGACTCAAGCACATCCCCGAGTTCGTTTAACGAATATGAAGCCTCGATCTTACTTATGATGCCGTTTTTCACATAACGAGCGAGATGAAAAGCCAGTGCAGCATAGACTTTATGATTTCTCTTGAGACACTCCCAATCTGCACAAATGCCAAGCTTGTCGTTTACAGGTTCAATTATGTTGTCCACCTCAATGCTATCAACAACATCAGTTATTTCAGGTAACATTTTGAAGCAACGTTTCTTGCAGAGGCCATTTTTAACAACTGAAAAATATTCAGAGTGCAGATTAATACCATTTGAACACGAAACTAAAGCCAAAGAGCATTAAACTTCTCAATACTCCAAATTTGATCCAATTTAAAAGAAAGCAATGTATATATCAACCTTGGAAGAAATAACCTAATAGAAATGTATAAATTGTATCGAAATGTTAGAAGAGTTTGTTAGTGGTAGTTAGTTTGTTGATTGGTAATTTTTTTTAATATCAACAGTGTTGCAACCCTTTTTTTAGGGTTTTGAAAAATATTTATGAAAAATAATCTATCCAAAGATTTGAACCCATGCCATGTTGGTTACTTCAAAGCATTTTAACCACCAAAGTCACTTACTGTTTTTGTGATATCATTTGGCTTCCGCTACATGATATCAAATATTAAACTCCCTTTCAAAAAACCAAATAATCCCTTTTCCTTTCTTTCCAAACGGTTTCAAACCCTTTTTTCCCCTTTCTTCTTCGCAATCTAAACCCAAAAGTCTACGGTTTTCATCTATTTCTTCCCTTTTTTCCTTCGACGTGTGTCATGCAAAATGAAAATGTTGGTGATCTTATAGGCTTCTATGGTTGAATTACTTGATATGTTTCTCATACTAACTTTATACAGTAACTTTTTTCCTTTGATATGTATTTTGAACTATTTAATTAGCTCATTGTTTAAATTTTGCTCATTGTTTAGATTTTGTATGACGAGTTCAAACTTTGGTGTGTTTTACTCATTGTAGTGTTTATTGAAAAGTTATATATAATACATTTAAACATGTCGATAACTAATAATATAGTCAACATGATGCTTATATATGAAAATCGAAACAAACCTGTGCATCGCACGGGTCGGGGTCTAGTTAGGTATAAATGTTAGTAATTATTTTTTGATTTTCTACTAGCTCTATATAGAGCATCTTATGAAGGTTGTCAAAATCCTGACTTAAATCCTAAAATATATGATTTTGCGACTTTCATCACCTTCAATGACTCAAATCCATAGTAGAATCCCAAAATAGACAAAATTCATCTATTTTGATTGCGATTTTACGATTTCTTCTAAACTAAGTCATTTCTGACTATACCATTTATAACATATATTTAGTATTAATTTTTTTGGTAAAATCCATCAATTTTGATTGCAATTTTACAATTTCTTATATCGATTCTACAAAAGTTCTTGAGTAAAATCCTTTGATTTTGATTGCGATTTTATGAGTCCAATTTAGCTGTTCCCTTTCAACCTGGAGTAAAGTCCTGAATCCGATTTTTACAACCTTGATCTCATGTATTCAATTAATAGGAACTCTAAGGAACATTCCTTTCATTCAAACTTCAAAATGAATGTTTGTCTCTTTGGTTGTGTGATTTGTAGCAAAATATTAAATATAACATTAAATAAGTTCAACTTGTTGAAGCAAGACATCACATTTGAACAATTTAATATAACATACATAAAACATTCTCAATTAATAAGCAATTGAGCAAATAAAAGATACGAAATTGGCTTACCAAATTGGTACCAAGATTTAGAAACAGCAGATGCACGAATAAGGTCACATGGGTCATTCAAATTCAAATGGTTAAAAACATCAATGGACATGTCACGTCCTAGGCATTGGATTAAATCTTGTTCGTTTTTCCCTTCTGACATCTATCAAGAGTTTGATATCAAACAAAGTTGTTTATCAATTAATGAGAAAACATTTAAATACAAAAATTGATCCTTGGAAGCTTTTCCAGAAGAAATAAAGATTCTATCATAGAAATGGCTATATCCAATGGGAGAATTAATCTCCCATTGAGTCTGGTGTTTCTGGGGTTTCGTTGCTGTCTTTGTGCTGTTATTTTTAATTTGTTTGGTATATTTGGTGCCGAGTGTTTTGTGGAGCACAGAGATGTAAATCACTTTTTGTAGCATAGTTTGTGCTATTTATTAATAAAATTATCATGAGTAATCATACTAGAGAAATTCAAGGAAAATTGTGCATGAATTAGTCAAAATAATCCTTTTTAAACAACTTTTCTGAACAACTTTTTTTTTTTCTTTTCAAACAATCAATCACAATTATTCTTATGATTATATATACTAGCGAAAAAGATGGGATGTGTCCGTCTTTCCGCTATTTTTATTTTATTAACGTTTGAAAATTATGAACATGTTTTTTATTAAATTTTAATTTTGGTTAGAAGTAAAAATATAAATGTTTTATTGTTTTCAAATTATAACAAATCAAACTAACTACGATTATCTATTTCAATAAAAACAATATAACAAAAAAAATAATCTAAATTCTTATTTTTTTAATGACACCAACAACAATCTTTATTATATAAAAAAAGTTGTTATTTATAGGTGCTCAAGGTTACACCAAGAGAATTATATGCTCAAGCACACGCAAGCAAGAGACTTTCTAAAATGTTAGCACAACTGCAAACAAGTTAATTTGTTCTTAGACTTGATTTAACAATGATAGTTTAAACTGGACAAATGAACAGACTCTTTAGTATTTCAAAGATATTAACTTCAAAGCTAAAATCCTAAGTGTTTTGTGTTATTTGATTTGACTTCTAGTTGACATTCCTTTAGATCTTCCACCATTGAAGCTTCTCTAGTTTCTTCTGATGCTCTTCATATGTTCTTTCTTCAAGATAGATATATTCTTAGATCTGCACACTTGATCATATGTTAGTATTCCAATTGTTCTTCAATAGTTTGTTATTATCAAAACCCTAGAGGACTTGTGTGAACCATTCTTGTTCTAACAAATTGTGTTTTTGCTGGTCATTAATTTTCATAAACAGAGAATTAAAGATAAACCATTGATCTTTCAAAAAAACACAAAAACTATTTGTTGAAATATTTATGCTGCATAAATATTTTAAATGAATTTTTTTTTAAGGAAAATATTTAAATGAATTAAAAACTTAAATAAATATTTAGTTGATAAGATCAAATCAAAGTAAAATATGAAATTTGTTGAGATATTTATGCCAAATAAAATATTAGTTTTAGAAAATTAAAAATAATAAAAATATTGAGATTAAACGCGAGAGAGAGAGAGAGAGAGAGTCAATAGGAGAAAAGTGGAGAAAGGAGGAGCTAAAGGGAGAGACATCTTGGGATTGAAGGCTAGGAGCTAAAGTGAAGCTAGGGTTTGGATTCTTGAAGACCAGAGGTAAGAGAGATTGTTCCTTTTCACTAATTAAGTCATAATCTCTTAATTTCAATTATGAGCTTAAGTGCTTTTGTGTTATTTGTGACTTTTATGATTTTTGAAGGATGAAATCCGTGTTCCTAATTCACGTGAATTTGTGGGTATGATAATCTTCATGAAATTGGTGTGTTAAGAGCTTAATCTTCATAGTTGTTGTTGATAAGTTGTTTTGATGATTTTTTATTAATTGAGTGTAAATCATGAATTGGTGAGTGATTGTCGTTGAAACATGTTTGAATTTACTTCATAAATGTTTGTTTATGTTTGTATGTTGATGGGGTTTGAATTGATGTGGTTGTTTATGAGTTTTGAATGAAAATAAGAAAATTGTGGGTTTTGGTGGAAATTGAACTAGGTGATGAATTTGAGGTGAATTAGTGTTATGATTCAAAGTTTGTTGTGCTTTTGAATGCCTTTTGATGTTTAAAAACTAATGTACAAGTTTTGTGGTCGAATTTGAGATCAAGAGGATCAAAATGGAGATTTTTGGGTGAAAATTGAGTAAGTTCCCGAGAAGAACCCAAAATATGGGTTCCCCTGTTCTGTCCAACTTGCTGTAGCGAGTTGCATCTAAGCCGATTCTTTTGATGTACTAAACTGCATTTAAACTTACTAAACCTTTGAAAACATCAAATGAATTGGATTGAAAGTTCGAAACACTTATAAAGGCTCACTTGCCACAGTGAGGTGTCTAGCTATGGGTATTCTTCTATGTTTTTTTATGCTCGATGCGTCTTGTATGGACAATTCTGTCGTAGCTATGCAGGCAATCAATTGAAGGTGTTCTTTGATGATGTTTCTATAGGTGTCAGATGGAAGATAAAGATCTATGAATGGGGTATTCACAATGTTTCTCATTCGTATTTGCATTACGAAAATGCAATTAAATTACCTTTTAACAGTGTTCCTTAAATATTTTACGAGATTTCAATTCAATAAATAAAATTGTATAGTATTTCTTCGTTGCACCGTAAACATAAATTCAAAAAAAAAAAAACTAGTTAAGATTCAGTATTCACAATGCATTTGATATAAATTTGCAAATCTGGTACATGAGTATTCAACAATTCAAAATTAATCTACCAGACTTACCTTAAAACCGGACGGCATAATCATCTTAAGCGAACGGCATGTAATTTTTATTTTGGATCGGATGACATTTTACCTTAAAACCGATTTAAATTGCACCGCGAATACATACAGGTATGATCGCACCTAAACAAAGAAATAGTTAAAAATGGTATATTTTTTTTAATCCATTTACAAAAAGGTAATATTAATTCTTAATGGATAAAAGACAAAAGAAACAAAAAAAAATTGCTTTTTTGACATAAATAAATGCCTAAAAACACAAGTAAAATGTAGAAATACCCCCAGCGGTAGTAACTACCGTTTAGGGAACCCGCAACAATTAACTTCCGTTGGCCCCAACGGTAGTTAATTGCTACTGCGTTTTCCCCCCAAAACCAGAAAACCCCTACCTGCTATTCACTCATCACCTCACACCTATACCATACCTCTAAAAATCCTCATTTCAAAATTTTTGTGTCAAAATCTTGGTTCCAAATCATTGTTGATGAATTGCTAGGGCGTATCTACGCTCAATATACAAAAAAAAAAAAAAAGTATTGCAACGTTAAACTCGTATACATTTGATCGATTTTGCTGTTTTTTTTTTCTGGCATGCTCTCCAGCGGTAGCTAACTACCGCTCAGCCCAGCGGTAGTTAATTGCTACTGGGGACTTAGAAAAAATTTCATTTTTCCAAATGGCAGTGTTACTGCCTAAAAAAAATTAATTTTTTTCCTTTTTTTTTACTGTTTATGTTATTATATGACATTAGATACATGTTAATTAATAATTCTAGCAATTATATGTTGTTTATTTATAGATATGGTTGAGAAAACGGGTGATTGAAAACCTAGTGTTGTCGATTCCATTAAGGTTGAAGCTCCCATTAAGGTCGAAGCTTCCGAGAAGGTTTAAGCTTCCGTTAAAGTGGAGGCTTCAAGTGTGAATTCCGGTGTGTGGAAACTTTGTGACATCAAAGTGGACACAACTCATTGCTTTTCGGCCCGGGATACATGAAAAGATAAAGACAAATTGCTCGGTTGGGTACGTCTACAAGCAAATAGGGCTGGATTTACGGTTATCATTAAAAGATCTTGTGAAATTAGAAATCCTATGTTAGATCTGGTTTGTGAACGGAGTGACGAACACAATGTACCAAAGAAAAGAGTGAAGCATGAAGCAACGAAATCAAGAAAATGTGAGTGATTGTTCAAGTTGCGTGGATATGTTGTACGGGATGACAATGCTTGGAGATTGGCTATTCTTAATGGTGTTCACAATCATGAGATGGTGCCATATTTAGCAGGGAACCTTCTTGCGCTAAGATTAATGGAGGACGACAAGATGATTGTACATGACTTGACCAATATTTTGACAAATTTGAAGAAGAAAAGGCAAAAGTCCATGACAAATATCAAGCAAGTCTACAATGAACATCATAAATTCAAAAAGGCAAAAAGGGGTTACTTGCCTAGGATGCAATATTTAATCTCAAAGTTAGAAGCAAACAAATATGTTTATTTCATAAGAGAAAAAAGTAAAAGTCAAACTATTCAAGACATATTTTATACTCATCCAATATCGGTAAAGTTGTTTAACAATTTTCCGACTGTTTTGATAATGGATTCCACGTACAAAACCAACTTGCACAGGATGTCATTGTTTGAAATAGTTGGAGTCACCTCAACCTATTTGACATATTCGGATGGTTTTGCATTTATGACGTCAGAGAAGGAGGATGACTTTACCTGAGCTTTACAAATGTTGCTTAAACTTCTTAATCCAAATAGTGATATGCCTAAGGTGATAGTGACTAACAGGGACACGACTATGATGAATGTCGTATCTAATTTTCTCCCGGATGGTAGTGCAATACTTTGTTATTTTCATGTTGGGAAAAACTTTAGATCAAAAATCATCACCGATTTTAAAGTGAAACAAAAGGTTCTCACAGTGGATGAGCAAAAGAAGGTTGTCGACGAGGTGAAGCATAGTGAGATAGTTGACACCATATTTGATGCATAGGAAAAATTAGTTGAATCTCCTACTCAAGAGTGATATGCAAGTAATCTAATTGAGTTGCAAGATGCTTGTAAGTATTATCCAAGGTTTCTTCACTATGTTCAAACTACCATTTTGGACACTGTGAAGGACAAAATAGTGAGGTCATGGACATACCTTGTGTTAAATCTTGGGTGCAGGACCACGAATAGAGTTGAAGGAGCTCATGTGTCGTACCCTAATTTTTGACCGATTTATTTTATTTATTCGTACGTTGTTTGTTTTTCAGTCGGCCGTTCGCGCGCGAATTCCTGTAATGTCTGCTTTTATTCGTATTTGTGGTCGTACTTTTTTTTCGTGCATCGTTTATATTTTAATATCGCGCGCGTATCATGTTCGTTTTTTTTTACTCGCGTTTTGTGCGTTTTTTAGCGTAGCATAATGTTTGCGTTCGTAAAGTTCATTTTATTCGCATCGTTGTTTTATCGTTTTAATTAGCGTAAAAAGCCGCGTATTTCAGTCGTATCAGACGAAATTTCGGCAGAGAGGTATTTTAAAATACCTCATTTTTTTGGTTCCGACGGGACATTTTTATTTTTATTTATTTAATTTTCGTTTTTTATTTTTAATCATTTATTTAGTTATTTATTTTTTTCCATTTATTTATTTATTGTTATTTATTTATCAGTTTTATTATTATTATTTTTTTTTAGTCCTTGTCCACATGTCATTTTATCATTGGCCTAATCCAACTTTTCCTCCAAGAAATAGCAAGGGTAGTTTTGTCCATTCCATGCGTCAGGTGATTAAGAGTGTATCAGAGTTAATGAGGCCAGTCACCACTTTTCAACACACAAACAGATTCAGAAACCAAAAATCACAAAAAACAGATCAAAAACCATTTTTTACCAAGAACACCAAGAACACACCAAGAACAAATTTAAATTTCATCATGATTCTCAGTGATTCATCGAAGAACCATCATCATTGAACCATTTTCTCTGCAATTCAAGTGCGAATTCATCACCATTTGGTGACAAACTCAAGCACCGATCACAGAGAATCAGTGAGAAAAGAAGAGAAAAAAATCCAAACCCTAGCCAACACAAATCAAATTCGGCCAACACAAATCCAACACAGCCAACACAAATCAAATTCGGCCAACACAAATCCAACACAGCCAACACAAATCAAATTCGGCCAACACAAATCCAAACCCTAGCCAACACAAATCAAATTCGGCCAACACAAATCCAAACCCTAGCCAACACAAATCAAATTCGGCCAAAACATCAACACAAACACCAAATCCGAACCAACACATCACAAGCCAAAATCACCACAAATCCGAACCATAACACAAATCCAACAACAACAACCACAACCATCAAATCCGAACCCAAGCAAGAAAAACGCAAGGCAAGGATAGCAAAACCAAAGACTCAAAAACGCAAAGAAAAAGGAGAAGAAGAAACCGAAGCCAAAGAAAACGTGAGCAAGGCAAGGCAGCCGAAAACCGAACAAAGAAAGACAAAGAAAACGTGAGCAAAGCAAGGAACAAAGAAGGAAATCCGAAATAAGAGGTAATTTCATAAGCTTTTCTTTGTGTCATTTTGTAAACTTCATTTGTAGATCTAGGTTTTTTATGCTTTATTTTTAAAAATCTAAGTGTAGATTTACGTAGAGGATGATGAAAGGAAGGTATTGGCGTAAAAAATTTAATAAAAAAAAGGGGGTTTAGAACTCCGGCGCGGCGGCGCTACGGCCGACCACCGCGCCGGAGGTGTGCCAACCACCGTACGCCACCTCCCACCTTTCTTCTCCGGCGAGGCTAATGGTAGAGAGGGGAGAACAAATTTCTATGTTTTAGAGAGAGGGAGATGTGAAGAAATGAGGAAAAAATAGGAGAAAACCCCTTTTATACTCCCTGGAGCTGGGCGGGTCACCCATGGGTTGACCCAGTACCCGCCCCAGCTCCATTACCATGTACCTAAGCCCAATTTTTTCTACTGTCTTACTGTTTTCACTCCCATTTTGCTACTGCACCCCATGCATTTGTGTAGTAATTCTTTTTTTAATTTCATGCATTATCTTTTTATTTAATTCATATAAGATTAGATTATATTTCATGCATTTTTATTGGTTTCTTAGTCTTCATGTCATGCATTTTTTATTTTATTGGTTTATTTAAATTTTATCTCTTATATTTTAGTTTATTTTAAGCTTTGAAATAACATTTTATATTTTTTTCTATTTTTGTCTAAAGTTTTAATTATTGTGCATTTGTTATTTGATTATGGTTTAATTTCTATCTTATGCATTTTGTTTAATTAGCATTTTAAATATCCCGCATTATATAGTTTACCTATCAATTTAATCTTAAACTCATGCATTTTTCTAACTAATATTTTCCCTTTTTTGAAAACTTGCATTTTTTTAAATATGTTTCATGTCATGCATTTTATTTGGTATTTAATTCTAGTATATGATTTTCTTTTTATGCTTAATGTTTCGGTATGTGTCATTTTTGCTTTCTCTCTAGTATAATCTCATGCATATTTTAATTTTTTTGTTATGTAATTATTGATCATTTTAGTATGTAATTAGGGAATTGATGTAATTTATTTTTCGCGCATTTTTTTCTTTTGAGACCATAGAATGTATTTAGGGTATGTAATATGTAACCGGCACATGCACTGACACGCGCACCGACACACCACTTTATTTATTGCTTTACGCTATTTTATTTTTTTCCGTAGTTACGCGATTTCGTCGTTAGTTTAGAAAAATATTTTCTTTAAAAATCAATCAAGTCAAATTCAATTTTCTTTTAAGTAAACCTTGGTATGTAATCCAAGTGTTTTTTCTTTTATTTTCCTTAATCAAATGTTAATTAATTTAATATCCACATTAGACATGGATTTCGTACAATTAAAATTAACCAACTTCATCGTATTTTCTTCTCATGCCTTGAGGCCTCTCATCTCTTCTTAAAATCTTTTCAAAAAATGTTAAAATCAATTCAACTCATCGAAAAAGTTCTTTAGCCGAACTACTTGATTTTGATCCCGATTTATTTGGGTAAGTAGGCAAAGGGTTTCGACCCTTCCAAATCAATAAAAATAACCAAAAACATGCTTCTTCTTTCTCCCTTCTTTCACCTTAACTCTTAACTTTTAATAAGTAAAATCAATTTAGCGCAAGATTAGAGAATAGGTAGAAGGTTCCTATGGGATACCATAGTCGGTTCGGGTGCCTAACACCTTCCCCAATCGAAACCAACCTCCGAATCCAAGGTCTCATAAGGGTTTTTACTCACTTTTTCCCTTCCCGCGAATAAAAGTTGAGAGTTCAATGATTAAAGGTTCGAATCTAATCAATGATTTTGACACCCAAAAATCACGAGCACAGAAATGGCGACTTCACTGGGGACCTTTTTGAGGGTTAAGCCTATTTTATCTTTCTTTGCTTTTGCGCTTTATTTGCTTATGCTTTTGTAAATATGTGCCTATTTGTTTACTTTTTCGTGAGTGGCGAGATAAGTCCTACACCCGGGCTTGAGTGAAATATAAGATAGGAGTGGTAGAATCATAGTGACATGCCGAGAGTATTCTCGTGTGGTGGAACATGTGATATAACCACACTTAGCGGAGGATCTTGAAGTGATATACGTCGGCGTGTGTTGTCGCGCTTAGACATTATTGCTTTTAAGTTTCCGTCGAAGCTAAGGACCTTAGTTACCTTTAACCCATCTTGGCCATTAGGATGTAGTGCGGTGGCTAACCAAGTGTTGTCTTGGTCTTAGTCGATACGCGATGCTACACTCAAACTAGACTCTCCTACGGACGATGTTGGACCGGGTGTCGTCCCGGGAATCCAATAAAGTTCGGAGGGGGTTGTAATTTGGGAACTGTGTTAGAACCCTGGTTACAAGTGCATCTGAAACCTTAGTCCTTACCAAATGGCGTGTTTACCCTCAGCTCCAACTTTTATGTACTTAACCTCACCATGTTTTCTATGTTCTTTAGCATAATCATGCATACATGCATTCATACATAGATACTCTTTTTGCATCCATTAAAACATCGAAGGACTTATGTAATCTCTTTTTTTGTAAACATATTAGATATGGAGGGTGTTGTGAAGAAAATTGTGAAGAGGACTAAGAAGTATGATTTCAAGAAACCGGATTTGGAGAATTTAAGGAAGCTAGCAAGGAGGTTGACTAACCCGGACCACTTTCGTGAGCGGTATGGTTATTTGCTTAGTATTCTCAAGACAGATGTCGATGAAGGACTTCTCCATACTTTGGTCCAGTTCTATGATCCACTTTACCACTGTTTTACTTTCCCGGATTATCAGCTTATGCCTACACTTGAAGAGTACTCTTATTGGATCGGTTTACCCATACTTGACAAAGTACCTTTCCATGGTCTTGAACCCGCACCCAAGTTTTCAACCATCGCGGCTGCTCTTCATCTTGAAATCTCCAAGATAAAAGCCAATCTTACCCTTAAAGGAGGTCTCCAATGCCTACCCTTCAATTTCCTATACCAAAAAGCCACCACTTTCTCCGAGAGATCCAATGCCGATGCCTTTGAGGCCATCCTTGCTTTACTTGTCTATGGTATTGTGCTGTTCTCGAATGTTGACAACTTCGTTGACATGAATGCTATCCAGATTTTCATTACCCAGAACCCTGTCCCTACCTTTCTTGCTGATACCTACTTGTCCATCCATGACCGTACCTCTAAAGGACGTGGAGTTATCATTTGTTGTACACCCTTACTCTACACTTGGTTTACCTCACATTTACCTCGCCCTAAAATTCGATCTGAGTTCATTCCATGGTCGGAGAAGCTCATGGCTCTCACCCCAGATGATATAGTGTGGTACAACTCGGCTTATGATACTGGAGTGATCATTGACCATTGTGGGGAGTTCTCCAATGTGCCTCTTCTTGGTATACACGGGGGCATCAGTTATAACCCGCTTCTTGCCAGACGTCAGTTTGGGTACCCTATGAGGATGAGACCTGCTTACCTCTTCTTATCCAGTGAGTTTTTCTTGTACAAGGAGGATGTTAATGATAAGAGAATGCAGTTTGTGCAAGCTTGGCGATCCATTATCAGATTGAACAAGAGCCAGTTGAAGTATAAGTCAAGTGTAACTCATGAATCCATTATCGAGTGGGTCAGATAGGGATGCCTTACCCCCTGCTAAGATCTTTAACTGCAACTATTCCAACAATACCAGTGCCTTTACCTCCTAAGACCATGGAGGAGTATCATGCGCGTTTGGTTGAGTCAGAACGTGAAAGTGCTGATTGGAAAGAGAAATATCATGCAGCTAAGCGTGAGAATGACACTTTCATGGGTCTTTTAGAAGAAGAGAATTGGAAAAATCATAAGAAAGATCAAAAGATTGCTGAGCTGAAAGAGCGTATCAGGGTGAAGGATGCTATACTTGAACAGGTTCCCAGGAGTAAGAAGAAACGCATGGATTTCTTCGCTGGTCCGCATTCAGATTTGGAGGAGTAGTCTACTTCAAGAGCTTGAGATCTTCTTTTTTGTTTCCTTTTATGTATTTTTCTAGTTTTCTTTTATGAACCTTGAAGTTTATCCCTTGGCTTAGTCTGTTAAAAGGGAATTATCTTGTTTTTGCTTTTTATTTTTGTAATGAATGTTTAAGATTGTCATGTTTACAAAATATTGTTTCTATAAGTTCTTCGATGAATCAAAAAAATTGCATTGTTTTTGCATTTAGCATATCATGCATCATACTGCATCCATAAACTGTCAAAACTGAGTCTCATAATTCTCTCATTTCTGCCTCAGTCAAGGAAAGTGGCCCGGCGTATTCAGTACAAGCCTTCTCGCATCCACAACACTCGGGCAATTGTTAAAAAGAAGATGGATTTGATGGAACAAGAGAACAGGGATCTCAAAGAACAGGTTATTACACTCAGAGAGGGGATGGATAAGTTAACGGTTATGATGGAAGCTATAATGGCCAATCAGGCACAAGCGGCAGCTACCCAACCGATTCTTGATGTTATCCCGGTCCAACCAGTTCTTGATGCTCAGCCGATTCCTGTTGTTGTGTCTGCTGCACATAATTCTCCTGTGGTTGTTTCGTCTGCCCAGACTGGTCCTACGCAACCAATCCTTACTGCTACGGCTGCTGGCACTGCACAGCCCACCCCGGCTGGTTGTTCTTTCGGAGATGCATCAAATATGTACAATGAAGGTCTTCGTCCTCCTGGTTTTGCTTATCACCCTCAGAACTACATGTCCAAAGAGTATCCTTGGAGTATGCCTCTTACAGCTAATGAAGGTGTACGCTTTGCTGGCCCAGAAATGCCAACTCCTTATGGACAACAAGCAACGCCACTTTTTCATCATGGACAGTTATTCCCTCAAGCTGTCATGAATCATACGGCACCCATTATGCACACTGCTCAGCAGGAGGAAGGACCAATTTATCATTCGGGTAGTGTGGTAGGAGATGACAAAATGGTAAGTCTGGAAGAGAAGTACGACGTAGTGCAGAAAGAACTGAGGGCTCTTCGTGGTAAAGACATCTATGGTCAGAATGTGCACGATTTTTGTTTGGTCCCAAATGTGGTACTGCCTCCCAAGTTCAAGACTCCGGATTTCGTCAAATATGAGGGGAACACTTGTCCACAGAATCACCTGGTTATGTATGAAAGGAAGATGACAGCCTACAAAGACAATGAACCTTTGCTCATTCATTGTTTCCAAGACAGTTTGACTGGTCCCGCACAAATATGGTACATGAATCTGAAGGGTATCACCACCTTCGAAGAACTGGCCAGGGCTTTCATACAGCAGTACAGGTATAACATACATCTGGGGCCCACCCGAAGGGAACTGCAAGCTATGACTCAAAAGGATAAAGAGTCTTTCAAGGAGTATGCTCTCCGCTTTATTCAAAAATCGGCCCAAGTCCGCCCTGCTCTGGAGGAAAGAGAAATGGTTGATCTTTTCTTTGAAACTTTGAGTCCCTACTACTCGGAGAAAATGATTGGTTGCGCATCGCAGAAGTTTACTGAGATGGTTGACGCGGGGGTTCACATTGAAGATTTGGTCCGAAAAGGAATTTTGGCCAAAGAAGGTAGTGTGTCAAGTGCTTCGTCAGGTGGGTCGTCTAATGGATCCAAGAAATTTGGAAACAGTTATCCAAAGAAGAGTGCTAAGGAAGTCAGTATGGTAGCCCAGGGTGGATGATATGATTGTCAAGTCTGGTACTGAAGAAGAACATGTTGAGTATCTGTTGAAGATGTTCCAGCGGTTGAGAAAGTACAAGCTTCGTTTGAATCCTAATAAATGTACTTTCGGTGTCCGATCAGGGAAACTTTTGGGCTTCATTGTTAGTCAGAAGGGTATTGAAGTAGATCCCGACAAAGTCAGAGCCATCCGGGATATGCCTATTCCAAAAACAGAGAAACAAGTCAGAGGTTTTCTCGGAAGACTGAATTATATCTCCAGGTTTATCTCTAATATGACTGCTACTTGTGGGCCGATATTCAAGTTACTCCGCAAAGATCAAAGGATTGTTTGGACGGAAGATTGTCAGAAAGCCTTCGACAGTATCAAGGAGTATTTGTTAGAACCGCCAATCCTTGTCCCTCCAATTGAAGGAAGACCGTTGATCATGTATTTGACTGTGTTAGAAGATTCCATGGGTTGTGTACTCGGACAGCAAGATGAAACTGGTAGAAAAGAGCATGCAATCTATTACTTAAGCAAGAAGTTCACAGATTGTGAATCTCGATACTCGGCACTTGAGAAGACTTGTTGCGCTTTAGCCTGGGCTACCAAACGTCTCCGGCACTATATGATCAATCATACCACTTGGTTGATATCCAAAATGGACCCAATCAAATACCTCCTGGAGAAGTCTTCGATATCAGGAAGAATTGCTCGTTGGCAGATGTTATTGGCCGAGTTTGATATTGAATACCATACTCAGAAAGCAATCAAAGGGAGTATCCTTGCAGATCACTTGGCTCATCAACAAGTTGAAGATTATCAACCTGTTAAGTTTGATTTCCCTGATGAAGAGGTCATGTTTTTGAAGATGAAAGATTGTGATGAACCGTTGTTTGGTGAAGGTCCAGATCCTGAGTCTGAATGGGGTTTGATATTTGATGGGGCCGTTAATGCTTATGGCAATGGAGTTGGGGCAGTCCTTGTCACACCTGAGGGTACTCACATCTCTTTTACTGCAAGGCTACGATTTGATTGTACAAACAATATGGCAGAATATGAAGCTTGCATCATGGGCATTGAAGAAGCAATCAATATGAGATTTAAGAATATTGATATATGTGGAGATTCAGCTTTGGTGATTAATCAGATCAAAGGGAAGTGGGAAACTCACCATGCTGGTTTGATCCCTTACAGAGATTATGCAAGACGGTTGTTAACTTTCTTTAACAAAGTGGAGTTGCGTCACATTCCCCGTGATGAGAATCAGATGGCAGATGCTTTGGCCACTTTGTCTTCGATGATCAAAGTAAATCGTCACAATGATGTGCCATTAATCAGTGTCCAGTTCCTTGAAAGGCCCGCTTATGTGTTTGCAGTTGAATTACTTACTGATGGTAAGCCATGGTTTCATGATATCACGGTTTTCCTTCAAACTCAAGAGTATCCGCTTGGGGCATCTCACAAAGATAAGAGGACTTTGAGAAGACTGTCTGGTAATTTCTTCCTGAATGAAGATGTATTGTATAAAAGAAACTTTGATGCAATGTTGCTCAGGTGTGTGGATGAACGTGAAGCTGATTTATTGATGCATGAGATACATGAAGGTCCATTTGGCACTCATTCCAGTGGACATGCAATGGCTAAGAAAGCATTGAGGGCAGGTTATTACTGGATAACGATGCAAGCTGATTGTTATAATCATGCCAAGAAATGCCACAAATGTCAGATTTATGCAGATAAGAGCCATGTACCACCATCTATGATCAACGTTATCTCTTCTCCGTGGCCTTTCTCCATGTGGAGCATTGATATGATTGGTCGGATTGAACCAAAAGCTTCTAATGGACATCGTTTCATACTAGTGGCTATTGATTACTTTACCAAGTGGGTTGAAGCGGCATCTTTCGCCAATGTGACCAAGCAAGTAGTGGTTCGGTTCATCAAGAATAACATCATCTGCCGTTATGGTATTCCTAACAAGATCATCACGGATATTGGTACAAATTTGAACAACAACATGATGAAAGAATTGTGCGATGACTTCAAGATTGAACATCACAACTCTTCTCCATACAGACCTCAGATGAATGGTGCGGTTGAGGCTGCAAATAAGAATATCAAGAAGATCGTGCAAAATATGGTGGTTACCTACAAAGATTGGCATGAGATGTTACCCTATGCTTTACATGGATATCGTACCTCAGTGCGTACTTCAACAGGGGCAACCCCTTTCTCTTTGGTATATGGTATGGAAGCAGTGCTCCCTGTGGAGGTGGAAATCCCATCTTTGAGGGTCTTGATGGAGGCTGAATTAACTGAAGCTGAATGGTGCAAGAGTAGGTATGATCAATTGAATTTGATTGAAGAGAAACGCACGACCGCTTTGTGTCACGGACAATTATATCAATCAAGGATGAAACAGGCGTTTGACAAAAAGGTTCATCCCCGTGAATTCAAAGAGGGAGACCTTGTGATCAAGTGTATCAAATCTTTCCAACCGGATCCCAGGGGAAAGTGGTCTCCCAATTATGAAGGTCCTTATGTGGTCAAGAGAGCGTTCTCTGGTGGTGCTTTAATCCTTACAAATATGGATGGAGAAGATTTACCTCGTCCTGTGAATTCTGATGCAGTCAAGAAATACTTTGTCTAAAGATATATGAAAAGAACAGCTCGGTAGGTCGAAAACCCGAAAGGGCGGCCTAAACCAAAAAAGAGCGTCTCGGTAAGTCGAAAATCCGAAAGGGCGGCTTAGGCAAAAATTAGAGACACAAAAAAAAGAAGAAAAAAGAATTGAAAAAAAAGAGTTTATCCTGATAGGTCGAAAATCCGAAAGGGCGGCCTATGCAAAAGTTAAGGACTATGACAAAGTAACTACATCAGATCAAGCATCACCCGTTTGGGGCACCTTAGCTGTCAAGAAATCCTTCGACACTAAAGCATCTAAACAGTGATTCAAAGTTGTTAAAGAATGTAGTGGTTATTGTGTTCAATGTACCTTCCCATGTAATTACCATTTTCCAACTTTTGTAATCCGTGGAGCCATGCCTTTGGCCGGTTACCACCCTATTACATTAATTTGAGCCAATGCACTCTTTTGGAATTTGTGCTCGTGATTTTCGGGTATCAAAATCATTGATTAGATTCGATCCTTGAATCATTGAACTCTCAACTTTTATTCGCGGGAAGGGAAAAATGAGTAAAAACCCTTATAAGACCTTGGATTCGGAGGTTGGTTTCGATTGAGGAAGGTGTTAGGCACCCGAACCGACTATGGTATCCCATAGGAACCTTCTACCTATTCTCTAATCTTGCGCTAAATTGATTTTACTTATCAAAAGAGATTAAAAATTAAAGTGAAAGAAAGGAGAAAGATGAAGCAGGTTTTTGGTTATTTTTATTGATTTGGAAGGGTCGAAACCCTTTGCCTACTTACCCAAATAAATCGGGATCAAAATCAAGTAGTTCGGCTAAAGAACTTATTTGATGAGTTGAATTGATTTTAACATTTTTGAAAAGATTTTAAGAAGAGATGAGAGGCCTCAAGGCATGAGAAGAAAATACGATGAAGTTGGTCGATTTTAATTATACGAAATCCATGTCTAAGGTGGATATTAAATTAATTAACATTTGATTAAGGAAAATAAAGAGAAAATCACTTGGATTACATACCAAGGTTTACTTAAAAGAAATTTGAGTTTGATTTTTTTTGATTTTTTGAAGAAAATATTTTTCTAAACTAACGATGGAATCGCGTAACGGCGGAAAAAATAAATAACATAAAGCGATAAATAAAGTGGTGTGTCGGTGCGCGTGTCAGTGCGTGTGCCGATTACATATTACATACCCTAAATACATTCTATGGTCTTAAAAGAAAAAAATGCGCGAAAATAAATTACATCCATTCCCTAATTATACACACTAAGCCAAAAATAAAAAAAATAAAACAAAATAAATGACTAGAAATTTAAATATGCATGCAATATTTCTAATGAGGATTATTTCTATAAACTAAAATGCAATTTTAAACAAATTAAGACAACAAGACTATAAAATGCAAACATATGAAATAAACCTAAATGCAAAGTAACAAAATTAAAAGAAACAAAAGTGCATGAATTTTTTTTTTTAAAATGTTTAAATGAATAAAAATTATATGAAAGGGAAAATTAACTATGAACTAAGCAAAAAATATGCATCATGTTAAAATTAAGACATTAAAAAATGCATGAAATATGGTTTAAATATCATATGAATTAATTAATTAAAATAAAAGAAATGCATGAAATTATGTAAAATAAAGTTACTACAAAAAACAGAGGGGGTGCAGAAAGCCAGAAGGGGGTATATACAGTAAGACAGTAGAAACAATGGGCTTGGGTACAGGGTCATGAGCTGGGGCGGGTACTGGGTCAACCCATGGGTGACCCGCCCCAACTCACATAAGTGAGTATAAAAGCAATTTTCCTTGTTTTCTTCTCATTTTCCTTCTTTAATCCTCTCTCTAAAACACAAAGAGAAGAAGAAAACTCTCCCTTCTCTCTACATGTAGCCTCGCCGGAGAAGAAGGGAAGGGGTGGTGGATGGTGCTCCGACGCGGTGGCCGGCCGGAGCGCCGCCGCGTCAGAGCGGTGGTTCTCTCTTTTTTTAAATTTTTTTTACCTCAATCCCTTCCTTTTCTTCTTCCAAGCATGGATCCAGCTTTAGTTTTAACAAAAAATGAACAACCAACCCTAGATCTACAAAAAGAAATCCACCCAAAAACACACAAAAAGCCATGAAAATTACCTCTTGCTTCTTCCTTGTTTGTTTCGGTTTCCTCTTCTTCTTTCTTTGTTCACGTTCTTCCTTGCTTCCTTCGGTTTCCTCTTCTTCTTCCTTGTTTGTTTGGTTCGGATGTTGGTTTTGTTCCTTGTGTTTGGCCGAAAATGAATGGTGAGATATGGATTTGGTTTTGTTGTTACTTTTGCGTTTTCGGATTTGGTTTATGTGATGGATTTGTGATGTTGATTCGGTTTTGTGTTGATGTTTGATATTTGTGTTGTTTATTGTGTTGGCCGAATTGGTTTGTGGTGGTAGTGGGTTTGGTGTTGAAATTTTCGGATTTGGATTTGTGTTGGTTTGGTTCAGATTTGTGGTTTGGATTTTGGTACTGTTGTTGTTGGATTTCGAAAATGGTTTTTGGTACTGTTGGTATGGATTTGTGGTGATTTGGTTCTGGCCGAATTTGTTTTTTGGTATGGCTAGGGTTTGGATTTTTCTCTTCTTTCTCACTGATTCTCTGTGATCGGTGCTTGAGTTTGTCACCCAATGGTGATGAACTCGCACTTGAATTGCAGAGAAAATGGTTCAATGATGATGATTCTGCAATGAATCACTGAGAATCATCATGAAATTTTTATTTTTGTTCTTGGTGTTCTTGGTGAAAAAAGAGGTTTTGATCTGTTTTTTGTGATTTTGATTTCTGAATCTGTTTGTGTATTGGAAAGTGTGACTGCCTCATTGATTGATTCTGACACACTAAGTACCTGATGCCTGGAATAGACCAAAATACTCTTGCTCTTTCTTGGAGGAAAAGTTGGATTGGACCAATAACAAAGTGACATGTGTACAAGGACTTAAAAAATAAATAAAAACTGATAAATAAATAACAATAAATAAGTAAATGGAAAAAAATAAATGACTAAATAAATGATTAAAAAAGAAAAACGAAAATTACATAAATAAAAATAAAATGTCCCGTCGGAACCAAAAAATGAGGTATTTTAAAATACCTCTCTGCCGAAATTTCGTCTGATACGACTGAGATTACGCGGCTTTTTACGCTAAATAAAACGATAAATCAACGACGTGAATAAAATGAACTTGACGAACGCAAACGTTACGCTACACTAAAAAACGCACAAAACGCGAGTAAAAAAACGGAAACGATACGCGCGCGATATTAAAAATAAACGGCGAACGAAAAATAAATGCGACCACACATACGAATAAAAACAGATATTACGAAAATTAGTGCGCAAACAAACGACTGAAAAACGGTCAACGTACGAATAAATAAAATAATAAAAAAATAAATTGGTCAAAAATTAGGGTACGACAGATGCCCCTATTTAAGTTTCTCCGTCACGAGGGTTTAAAAAGACGAATATTTTTGAAACGACGGGTCGGAGAGACTTAAATATCAAGTACACCAATTTTTGACCAACTCAGAAATCGAGAAAGCTCTATGGATGTAATGATATGAGTTGTCTGTTATGCAAGTACGAATGCAATGACGACGAAAATACTAACTCGAGAACCAAATAAATGTTACCGGGGAGAAAACGATGTCTGTTACCTTTACTGGGGTAACGACGAACATACGAAAAGGGTAAAATTGTCAATTACCTTTACTGAGGCAATGACGAACATACGAAAGGGTAAAACTGTCGATTACCTTTACTGGGGTAATGACGGACATACGAAAGGTAAAACTGTCCATTACCTTTACTGGGGTAATGACGAACATACGAAAGGGTAAAACTGTCAATTACCTTTACTGGGGTAATGACGGACATACGAAAGGGTAAAACTGTCAATTACCTTTACTGGGGTAATGACGGACATATGAAAGGGTAAAACTGTCAATTACCTTTCCTGAGGTAATGACGAACATACGAAAGGGTAAAACTGTCAATTACCTTTACTGGGGTAATGACGGACATACGAAAGTGTAAAATTGTCAATTACCTTTACTGGGGTAACGACGAACATACGAAAGGGTAAAACTGTCAATTACCTTTACTGGGGTAATGACGGACATACGAAAGTGTAAAATTGTCAATTACCTTTACTGGGTAACGACGAACATACGAAAGGGTAAAACTGTCAATTACCTTTACTGGGGTAATGACGGACATACGAAAGTGTAAAATTGTCAATTACCTTTACTGAGGTAATGACGAACATACGAAAGTGTAAAATTGTCAATTACCTTTACTGAGGTAACGACGAACATACAAACTGAAATACTGGTGATGCGTTACTATTACTGAGGCAATTTAGCCGAACAAAATACAGGGTACAAACGAATACTCTTCGTACGAAATGCTTCAACGAGATACTGGGGAAAAATTGAAAGGTGGGACCTGCCACTTGTAGAAACTTAATTGGTAAACAGACCGAAATGAACACATTGGTGATGACAAATTTTACTGGATACACATGGAGTAAGACACACAGGTAAAATGCATATGAATGATATCAGTATGCATGATATGTATGCATGAATGAATGAACATGTATGAAAATGTATTGGTGAAACTGACGAGACAAGATTGGGCAGGTCGTAAGGATAGTGACCCGGTATTACAGTGCCAACACTTAGCATTCTTCACTGGGGATAATATCACTGGAGATGGATCAAATCACCATCGTAGTACCATCCGTTAACCGAACCAATGCTGGGTAAGGAACACATAACACAAAAACCTGGCTGAGGTCGCCATTTCTAAACTGAACCAAAATACCTTCTCAAAATCGTGCTTCACATAGTCATTGCTTTTTTGTATTCTGTTTCTTCTCTTTTTTTGAAATCCCTAACTTTTGCCTGGATCGCCCTTTCGGGTTTTCAATCCACCGGGAATATATTTTTTTGTATGTCCCTAATTTTTGCCTGGACCGCCCTTTCGGGTTTTCGATCCACAGGGACGCTCATTTTTGGCTTAAGCCGCCCTTTCGGGTTTTCGACTTAGCGAGCTTTTCTTTTTTTGCTACTTTTTTGCTTTTTTTTTTTTTTTTTGACTATGATCCACTTTGTTGAATTCACCTGTGTTTGAATGGATGTTGACATATGTTTCCATGATATATGAACCTACAGATAATATGTTTGTCATTTTTTTGTTTTTTTTCAAAAGAAAACATAAAAAGTACAAGAAATTTTCAAAGTTTTTACTTCAAGTATTGACATTAAAAATGGAAGAAGAAAATTTTGCATATAGAATAAACAAGAATTCCAAAAGAGAGCACCGACTCAAATTAATGTAAAAGGGTGGTAACCGGCCAAAGGCATGGCTCCACGGATTACAAAAGTTGGAAAATGGTAATTTTATGGGGAGATACATTGAACACAATAACCACTACATTCCCTAACAACCTTGAATCACTGCTTAGATGCTTTAGTATCGGAGGACTTCTGACAGCTAAGGTGCCCCAAATGGGTGATGCTTGATCTGATGCAGTTACTTTGTCATAGTCCTTAACTTTTGCATAGGCCGCCCTTTCGGGTTTTCGACCTATCAGGATAAACTCTTTTTTTCAATTCTTCTTTTTTTTCTCTTTTTTTTTTTGTGTCTCTAATTTTTGCCTAAGCCGCCCTTTCGGGTTTTCGACTTACCGAGACGCTCTTTTTTGGTTTAGGCCGCCCTTTCGGGTTTTCAACCTACCGAGCTGTTCTTTTCATATATCTTTAGACAAAGTATTTCTTGACTGCATCAGAATTCACAGGACGAGATAAATCTTCTCCATCCATATTTGTAAGGATTAAAGCACCACCAGAGAACGCTCTCTTGACCACATAAGGACCTTCGTAATTCGGAGACCACTTGCCCCTGGGATCCGGTTGGAAAGATTTGATACACTTGATCACAAGGTCTCCTTCTTTGAATTCACGGGGATGAACCTTTTTGTCAAACGCTTGTTTCATCCTTGACTGATATAGTTGTCCGTGACACAAAGCGGTCATGCGTTTCTCTTCAATCAAATTCAATTGATCATACCTACTCTGGCACCACTCAGCTTCAGTTAATTCAGCCTCCATCAAGACTCTCAAAGATGGGATTTCCACCTCCACAGGGAGCACTGCTTCCATACCATATACCAAAGAGAACGGGGTTGCCCCTGTTGAAGTACGCACTGAGGTACGATATCCATGTAAAGCATAGGGTAACATCTCATGCCAATCTTTGTAGGTAACCACCATCTTTTGCACGATCTTCTTGATATTCTTATTTGCAGCCTCTACCGCACCATTCATCTGAGGTCTGTATGGAGAAGAGTTGTGATGTTCAATCTTAAAATCATCGCACAATTCTTTCATCATGTTGTTGTTCAAATTTGTACCATTATCCGTGATGATCTTGTTAGGAATACCATAACGGCAGATGATGTTATTCTTGATGAACCGAACCACCACTTGCTTTGTCACATTGGCGAAAGATGCCGCTTCAACCCACTTGGTAAAGTAATCAATAGCCACTAGTATGAAACGATGTCCATTAGAAGCTTTTGGTTCAATCCGACCAATCATATCAATGCCCCACATGGAGAAAGGCCACGGATAAGAGATAACATTGAGCATAGATTACATGGCTCTTATCTGCATAAATCTGACATTTGTGGCACTTCTTGGCATGATTATAACAATCAGCTTGCATCGTTATCCAGTAATAACCTGCCCTCAATGCTTTCTTAGCCATTGCATGTCCACTAGAATGAGTGCCAAAGGGACCTTCATGTATCTCATGCATCAATAAATCTGCTTCACGTTCATCCACACACCTGAGCAACATTGCATCAAAGTTTCTTTTGTACAATACATCTTCATTCAGGAAGAAATTACCAGACAGTCTTCTCAAAGTCCTCTTATCTTTGTGAGATGCCCCAGGCGGATACTCTTGAGTTTGAAGGAAAACCTTGATATCATGAAACCATGGCTTACCATCAGTAAGTACTTCAACTGCAAACACATAAGCGGGCCTTTCAAGGAACTGGACACTGATTAATGGCACATCATTGTGACGATTTACTTTGATCATCGAAGACAAAGTGGCCAAAGCATCTGCCATCTGATTCTCATCACGGGGAATGTTGATTGCTTCTTCAATGCCCATGATGCAAGCTTCATATTCTGCCATATTGTTTGTACAATCAAATCGTAGTCTTGCAGTAAAAGGGATGTGAGTACCCTCAGGTGTGACAAGGACTGCCCCAACTCCATTGCCATAAGCATTAACGGCCCCATCAAATATCAAACCCCATTCAGACTCAGGATCTGGACCTTCACCAAACAACGGTTCATCACAATCTTTCATCTTCAAATACATGACCTCTTCATCAGGGAAATCAAACTTAACAGGTTGATAATCTTCAACTGGTTGATGAGCCAAGTGATCTGCAAGGATACTCCCTTTGATCGCTTTCTGAGTATGGTATTCAATATCAAACTCGGCCAACAACATCTGCCAACGAGCAATCCTTCCTGATATCGAAGACTTCTCCAGGAGGTACTTGATTGGGTCCATTTTAGATATCAACCAAGTGGTATGATTGATCATATAGTGCCGGAGACGTTTGGTAGCCCAGGCTAAAGCACAACAAGTCTTCTCAAGTGCCGAGTATCGAGATTCACAATCTGTGAATTTCTTGCTTAAGTAATAGATTGCATGCTCTTTTCTACCAGTTTCATCTTGCTGTCCGAGTACACAACCCATGGAATCTTCTAACACAGTCAAGTACATGATCAACGGTCTTCCTTCAACTGGAGGGACAAGAATTGGCGGTTCTAGCAAATACTCCTTGATACTATCGAAGGCTTTCTGACAATCTTCCGTCCAAACAATCCTTTGATCTTTGCGGAGTAACTTGAATATCGGCCCACAAGTAGCAGTCATATTAGAGATAAACCTGGAGATATAATTCAGTCTTCCGAGAAAACCTCTGACTTGTTTCTCTGTTTTTGGAACGGGCATATCCCGGATGGCTCTGACTTTGTCGGGATCTACTTCAATGCCTTTCTGACTAACAATGAAGCCCAAAAGTTTCCCTGATCGGACACCGAAAGTACATTTATTAGGATTCAAACGAAGCTTGTACTTTCTCAAACGTTGGAACATCTTCAACAAATACTCAACATGTTCTTCTTCAGTACCAGACTTGACAATCATATCATCCACATAAACTTTTATCTCTTTGTGCATCATATCATGAAATATCTTGGCCATACCCCTCTGATAAGTGGCACCAGCATTTATCAAACCAAATGGCATTACTACATAGCAGAAAGCGCCCCACGGCGTGATGAAAGACGTCTTTTCTCTATCTTCAGGAGCCGTCTTGATCTGATTGTAACCAGAGAAACCATCCATGACGGAGAAAACTTTGCATTGAGCAGTACTATCAACCAATACATCAATATGAGGTAGAGGGAAATCATCCTTCGGACTTGCCTTGTTCAGATCTCAGTAATCAACACACATTCGGACCTTACCATCTTTCTTTGGAACAGGCACAATGTTAGCCAACCACTGAGGATACTCGGATGTAACTAGAAAGCCTGCATCAATTTGCTTCCGCACTTCTTCTTTGATCTTGAGGGCCATATCAGGATGTGACCTTCTGAGCTTCTGTTTGACCGGAGGACACTCAGGTTTCAAAGGCAAGCGATGTTCTACAACTTCATGATCTAATCCTGGCATGTCTTTGTATGACCAAGCAAAAATGTCAGCATACTCTCTGAGAAGTTCAATTACCTTTTCTTTGACGGTAATCTCCAAAGACGCTCCAATCTTGATCTCCTTTCTATCCTCCTCAGTACCCAGATTGATCAATTCTAATTCTTCCTCGTGAGGCTGAATGATCTTTTTCTCTTGCTCTAACATCCATCTGATCTCATCAGGAATCTCATCACCCTCCTCTACCATAGCCTCGTAAACAGGGGATTCAAAGTTGGGCAGAAGCATAGGGTCACTGTGTTCAACGGGCTTATGTATGTTCAGTCTGCACATGATTTATGATTGATTTTAGTAAATGTGTATATGCAGACTTTTGAATTTGATTGATGTAAAAAGAAAAAAAAAGAATGAAATTTTTTTTGGGATTTTTCTATTACCATTTTTCCAGAAAAAGCAGTAAATAAAAAAATAAAACAGTCATGATAGAAACGACGTTTTTCATTAATAACGACAATACTTGAAGATAAAACCAAAAGCCCTAAAAGAGTTCATTTTCGTCTGGGGCAGGACGAAAAGAGTTTTCTTAAAAAAATGAAAAAGTAGACAAACATATTACTTAGAAACATGCATCACAGAAGGAATATCCACATCGATCCAATTGCAAGAGGCTCCTCCAGGTGTCACAAAGACAGGTGCAACCTCCTCTGACTGATCCTCGAGAATGGCATTGGTTTCCGGTGGAGCATGAATGAACCCAGCACTATGAAAAATACCCTCAACTGGCTTGAAAATGGCGCTCGACTGACTAGTAGAGAAACCGAGACCTTCTTTCCGCTTGTTCTCAGGCAGCTGTACCAATTGACCCCAGCCTCCTGTTTTACCATCTTGTACAAGCTTCCGGGCATCCTTCAAGGAGGCCATACAAGTCTCACCCTTCTTAGCAGCTCCTCCTTCCGCAGAGAACCCCTGAAAAGAAGTTCCTTCTACATCATCAGCACCAATATAGGAGAAAGCAGACAAATGACTAACCAACAAGGCTGATTCACCAATTACCGTTATCAGCTTTCCACAACTTACAAACTTTAGCCTCTGATGAAGAGTGGAGGTCACTGCTCCAGCCTCATGAATCCACGGTCGTCCAAGTAGGCAACTGTATGAAGCTTGAATGTCCATGACTTGGAAAGTGACCTTGAAGGTATGAGGACCCACCGTGATAGGCAAGTCTATGTCCCCAATCACCGACTTCCTAGATCCATCGAATGCTTTTACCATCACTGCACTTGGCCTCAACTGGGCGCCACGGTATGCCAACCTTTCCAAAGTAGTTTTTGCCATCACATTGAGGGCGGAACCGGTGTCTATCAACACATTCGACATCGAGTCTGATTTGCAAAGGACAGAAATATGCAAAGCCCAGTTGTGGTTTCTTCCCTCCGCCGGGAGGTCTTCATCACTAAAGCTCAGGTTATTACACGCAGTTACATTCCCCACTATACTCCCGAATTTCCCCAAGGTAACATCGGGATCCACATATGCTTGAGCCAAAATCTTCATCAGAGTGTCCCTATGAGCTCCAGAGTTCATTAATAAAGACATTATGGAAATTTTGGACGGGGTTTGCAACAACTGATCGATTATCTTGTATTCACTCTTTTTGATCAGCTTCAAGATCTCATCACTACCTTCTTGAATGATCCCCTCAGGTTGGCTGGCACCTTTACCCTTATCAAGATTCTGCACTGGCACATTCGGAGCCGTATTCTCGTTGTGCACAACAGTGGGGAGAATACGCCCACTCCTCATTACTTTACCCACACCTGCTATATTTATGACAGCATCTGCAGAGTGCAGAGGGATCTCTTTACCATTCTCCACAATAGTTGCCTCATACCGGTAGGGTATGGCCTTCTGAGAAGTATAGGGAACAGGTCCTGGCAAACGGATTACCAGAGGAGTGACATCTGACTTCGCACCATCACGGACTACCTCAAGATTCTTAAACACCGGGGTAATAACACAAACATTCCTAGATTCCTTCTTGACAATCAGCTCTTTTCTGTCAATCAGTCCTTGTATATCCTCCTGGACTTTCTCACACCCTCGGGGATCCACAGAACACACTTCACAAGCATCGTAATCGTGGTTAAACATGTTGGCTTCGCACATCTTGGCGTGAATCGGGACCAAAGGAGTTCTGATATCTTGAGCCCTGAGAATTAGACTCAAATCTTGATCCTCTTGAATCATATTAACAGCCGGTCCATGAGATGGCAAAGGGTTATTCTGAGCATTGGAATTGGTGTCCTCGAAGGTCAACTCTTTGCTTTGAATCAATCTCTGAACTTCTTCTTTGAGCGGGTAGCAATGCTCAACATCATGCCCAGGTGCCCCTTGGTGAAAGGCACAGGTAAGGTCAGCACGGTGCCATGGAGGTAATGGGTTCTGTGGGCGGGGAGGCTGCCTAGTCTGCACAAGATTCCTTGCTAATAAAGAGGGTAGCAAGTCTGCATACAACATGGGTATGGGGGGAAACTCTTTTCTAGGAAGGCGATTTGGCTGTTGTGGGGCTCGATTACGAGGTTTTTGTTGTTGAGGTGGTGATGGGTAATATGGTTGTTGGTAGAAAGGTTGCGGATACGGTTGTTGATATAGTGGTGGGTAGAATGGTGGAGGCCTCAGCGGCGTTTGTGGGTGGTAATGTTGATTTTGTGGAGCTGGAAAAGGTGATGGAATATTGGCGATGAAGGGGTAGTTTGGATATATTGGCTGGGGTCTACCCTGGGCTACCATACTGACTTCCTGAGCACTCTTCTTTGGATAACTGTTTCCAAATTTCTTGGATCCATTAGACGATCCACCTGACGAAGCACTTGACACACTACCTTCTTTGGCCAAAATCCCTTTACGAACCAAATCTTCAATGCGAACCCCCGCGTCAACCATCTCAGTAAACTTCTGCTATGCGCAACCAATCATTTTCTCCGAGTAATAGGGACTCAAAGTTTCAAAGAATAGATCAGCCATTTCTCTTTCCTCCAGAGCAGGGCGGATTTGGGCCGATTTTTGAATAAAGCGGAGAGCATACTCCTTGAAAGACTCTTTATCCTTTTGAGTCATAGCTTGTAGTTCCCTTCGGGTGGGCCCCAGATGTATGTTATACCTGTACTGCTGTATGAAAGCCCTGGCCAGTTCTTCGAAGGTGGTGATGCCCTTCAGATTCATGTACCATATTTGTGCGGGACCAGTCAAACTGTCTTGGAAACAATGAATGAGCAAAGGTTCATTGTCTTTGTAGGCTGTCATCTTCCTTACATACATAACCAGGTGACTCTGTGGACAAGTGTTCCCTTCATATTTGACGAAATCTGGAGTCTTGAACTTGGGAGGCAGTACCACATTTGGGACCAAACAAAGATCGTGCACATTCTGACCATAGATGTCTTTACCACGAAGAGCCCTCAGTTCTTTCTGCACTACGTCGTACTTCTCTTCCAAACTTACCATTCTGTCATCTCCTACTACACTACCCGAATGATAGATTGGTCCTTCATCTTGCTGGGCCGTGTGCACAATGGGTGCCGTGTGATTCATGACAGCTTGAGGGAATAACTGTCCATGATGAAAAAGTGGCGTTGCTTGTTGTCCATAAGGAGTTGGCATTTCCGGGCCAGCAAAGCGTACACCTTCATTAGCTGTAAGAGGCATACTCCAAGGATACTCTTTGGACATGTAGTTCTGAGGGTGATAAGCAAAACCAGGAGGACGAAGACCTTCATTGTACATATTTGATGCGTCTCCAAAAGAAAAACCAGCCGGGGTGGGCTGTGCAGTGCCAGCAGCCGTAGCAGTAAGGATTGGTTGTGTAGGACCAGTCTGGGCAGACGAAACAACCACAGGAGAATTATGTGCAGCAGACACAACAACAGGAATTGGCTAAGCATCAAGAACTGGTTGGACCGGGATAACATCAAGAATCGGCTGGGTAGCTGCCGCTTGCGCCTGATTGGCCATTATAGCTTCCATCATAACTGTTAACTTATCCATACCCTCTCTGAGTGTAATAACTTGTTCTTTGAGATCCCTGTTCTCTTGTTCCATCAAATCCATCTTCTTTTTAACAATTGCCCGAGTGTTGTGGATGCGAGAAGGCTTGTACTGAATACGCCGGGCCACTTTCCTTGACTGAGGCAGAAATGAGAGAATTATGAGACTCTGTTTTGACAGTTTATGGATGCAGTATGATGCATGATATGCTAAATGCAAAAACAATGCAATTTTTGATTCATCGAAGAACTTATAGAAACAATCTTTTGTAAACATAACAACCCTAAACATTCGTTACAAAAATAAAAAGCAAAAACAAGATAATTCCCTTTTAAACAAACTAAGCCAAGGGATAGACTTCAAAGTACATAACAGAAAACTAAGAAAATACAATAAAAGGAAACAAAAGATGAAGATCTCAAGCTCTTGAAGCAGACTACTCCTCCAAATCTGAATGCGGACCAGCGAAGAAATCCATGCGTTTCTTCTGACTCCTGGGAACCTGTTCAAGTATAGCATCTTTCACCCTGATACGCTCTTTCAGCTCAGCAATCTCTTGATCTTTCTTATGATTTTTCCAATTCTCTTCTTCTAAAAGACCCATGAGAGTGTCATTCTCACGCTTAGCTGCATGATATTTCTCTTTCCAATCGGCACTTTCACGCTCTGACTCAACCAAACGTGCATGATACTCCTCCATGGTCTTAGGAGGTAAAGGCACTGGTATTGTTGGAATAGTTGCAGTTAAAGATCTTAGCAGGGGGTAAGGCATCCCTATCTGAGCAGCTCTACCAATGACCCAATCGATATAAGATTCATGAGATACACTTGACTTATACTTCAACTGGCTCTTGTTCAACCTGATAATGGATCGCCAAGCTTGCACAAACTGCATTCTCTTATCATTAACATCCTCCTTGTACAAGAAAAACTCACTGGATAAGAAGAGGTAAGCTGGTCTCATCCTCATAGGGTACCCGAACTGACGTCTGGCAAGAAGCGGGTTATAACTGATGCCCCCGTGTATACCAAGAAGAGGCACATTGGAGAACTCCCCACAATGGTCAATGATCACTCCAGTATCATAAGCCGAGTTGTACCACACTATATCATCTGGGGTGAGAGCCATGAGCCTCTCCGACCATGGGATGAACTCAGATCGAATTTTAGGGCGAGGCAAATGTGAGGTAAACCAGGTGTAGAGCAAGGGTGTACAACAAATGATAACTCCACGTCCTTTAGATGTACGGTCATGGATGGACAAGTAGGTGTCAGCAAGCAAGGTAGGGACAGGGTTCTGGGAAATGAAAATCTGGATAGCATTCATGTCAACGAAATTGTCAACATTCGGGAAAAGCACAATACCATAGATAAGTAAAGCAAGGATGGCCTCAAAGGCATCGGCATTGGATCTCTCGGAGAAAGTGGTGGCTTTTTGGTAAAGGAAATTGAAGGGTAGGCATTGGAGACCTCCTTTAAGGGTAAGATTGGCTTTTATCTCGGAGATTTCAAGATGAAGAGCAGCTCTGATGGTTGAATACTTGGGTGCGGGTTCTAGACCATGGAAAGGTACTTTGTCGAGTATGGGTAAGCCGACCCAATAAGAGTACTCTTCAAGTGTGGGCATAAGCTGATAATCCGGGAAAGTAAAACAGTGATAAAGTGGATCATAGAACTGAACCAAGGTATGGAGAAGCCCTTCGTCGACATCCGTCTTGAGAATACTAAGCAAATAACCATACCGCTCACGAAAGTGGTCCGGGCTAGTCAACCTCCTTGCTAGCTTCCTTAAATTCTCCAAATCCGGTTTCTTGAAATCATACTTCTTAGTCCTCTTCACAATTTTCTTCACAACACCCTCCATATCTAATATGTTTACAAAAAAGAGATTACATAAGTCCTTCGATGTTTTAATGGATGCAAAAAGAGTATCTATGTATGAATGCATGTATGCATGATTATGCTAAAGAACATAGAAAACATGGTGAGGTTAAGTCCACAAAGTTGGAGCTGAGGGTAACAACGCCATTTGGTAAGGACTAAGGTTTCAGATACACTTGTAACCAGGGTTCTAACACAGTTCCCAAATTACAACCCCCTCCGAACTTTATTGGATTCCCGGGACGACACCCGGTCCAACAACGTCCGTAGGAGAGTCTAGTTTGAGTGTAGCATCGCGTATCGACTAATGCCAAGACAACACTTGGTTAGCCACCGCACTACATCCTAATGGCCAAGATGGGTTAAAGGTAACTAAGGTCCTTAGCTTCGACGGAAACTTAAAAGCAATAATGTCTAAGCGCGACAACACACGCCGACGTATATCACTTCAAGATCCTCCGCTAAGTGTGGTTATATCACATGTTCCACCACACGAGAATACTCTCGGCATGTCACTATGATTCTACCACTCCTATCTTACATTTCACTCAAGCCCGGGTGTAGGACTTATCTAGCCACTCACGTAAAAAGTAAACAATTAGGCACGTATTTAAAAAAGCATAAGCAAATAATAAAGCGCAAAAGCAAAGAAAGATAAAATAGGCTTAACCCTCAAAAGGTTCCCAGTGAAGTCGCCATTTCTGTGCTCGTGATTTTCGGGTATCAAAATCATTGATTAGATTCGATCCTTGAATCATTGAACTCTCAACTTTTATTCGCGGGAAGGGAAAAATGAGTAAAAACCCTTATAAGACCTTGGATTCGGAGGTTGGTTTCGATTGGGGAAGGTGTTAGGCACCCGAACCGACTATGGTATCCCATAGGAACCTTCTACCTATTCTCTAATCTTGCGCTAAATTGATTTTACTTATCAAAAGAGATTAAAAATTAAAGTGAAAGAAAGGAGAAAGATGAAGCAGGTTTTTGGTTATTTTTATTGATTTGGAAGGGTCGAAACCCTTTGCCTACTTACCCAAATAAATCGGGATCAAAATCAAGTAGTTCTGCTAAAGAACTTATTTGATGAGTTGAATTGATTTTAACATTTTTGAAAAGATTTTAAGAAGAGATGAGAGGCCTCAAGGCATGAGAAGAAAATACGATGAAGTTGGTCGATTTTAATTATACGAAATCCATGTCTAAGGTGGATATTAAATTAATTAACATTTGATTAAGGAAAATAAAGAGAAAATCACTTGGATTACATACCAAGGTTTACTTAAAAGAAATTTGAGTTTGATTTTTTTTGATTTTTTGAAGAAAATATTTTTCTAAACTAACGATGGAATCGCGTAACGGCGGAAAAAATAAATAACATAAAGCGATAAATAAAGTGGTGTGTCGGTGCGCGTGTCAGTGCGTGTGCCGATTACATATTACATACCCTAAATACATTCTATGGTCTTAAAAGAAAAAAATGCGCGAAAATAAATTACATCCATTCCCTAATTATACACACTAAGCCAAAAATAAAAAAAATAAAACAAAATAAATGACAAGAAATTTAAATATGCATGCAATATTTCTAATGAGGATTATTTCTATAAACTAAAATGCAATTTTAAACAAATTAAGACAACAAGACTATAAAATGCAAACATATGAAATAAACCTAAATGCAAAGTAACAAAATTAAAAGAAACAAAAGTGCATGAATTTTTTTTTTAAAATGTTTAAATGAATAAAAATTATATGAAAGGGAAAATTAACTATGAACTAAGCAAAAAATATGCATGATGTTAAAATTAAGACATTAAAAAATGCATGAAATATGGTTTAAATATCATATGAATTAATTAATTAAAATAAAAGAAATGCATGAAATTCTGTAAAATAAAGTTACTACAAAAAATAGAGGGGGTGCAGAAAGCCAGAAGGGGGTATATACAGTAAGACAGTAGAAACAATGGGCTTGGGTACAGGGTCATGAGCTGGGGCGGGTACTGGGTCAACCCATGGGTGACCCGCCCCAACTCACATAAGTGAGTATAAAAGCAATTTTCCTTGTTTTCTTCTCATTTTCCTTCTTTAATCCTCTCTCTAAAACACAAAGAGAAGAAGAAAGCTCTCCCTTCTCTGTACATGTAGCCTCGCCGGAGAAGAAGGGAAGGGGTGGTGGCTGGTGCTCCGACGCGGTGGCCGGCCGGAGCGCCGCCGCGTCGGAGCGGTGGTTCTCTCTTTTTTTAAATTTTTTTTACCTCAATCCCTTCCTTTTCTTCTTCCAAGCATGGATCCAGCTTTAGTTTTTACAAAAAATGAACAACCAACCCTAGATCTACAAAAAGAAATCCACCCAAAAACACACAAAAAGCCATGAAAATTACCTCTTGCTTCTTCCTTGTTTGTTTCGGTTTCCTCTTCTTCTTTCTTTGTTCACGTTCTTCCTTGCTTCCTTCGGTTTCCTCTTCTTCTTCCTTGTTTGTTTGGTTCGGATGTTGGTTTTGTTCCTTGTGTTTGGCCGAAAATGAATGGTGAGATATGGATTTGGTTTTGTTGTTACTTTTGCGTTTTCGGATTTGGTTTATGTGATGGATTTGTGATGTTGATTCGGTTTTGTGTTGATGTTTGATATTTGTGTTGTTTATTGTGTTGGCCGAATTGGTTTGTGGTGGTAGTGGGTTTGGTGTTGAAATTTTCGGATTTGGATTTGTGTTGGTTTGGTTCAGATTTGTGGTTTGGATTTTGGTACTGTTGTTGTTGGATTTCGAAAATGGTTTTTGGTACTGTTGGTATGGATTTGTGGTGATTTGGTTCTGGCCGAATTTGTTTTTTGGTATGGCTAGGGTTTGGATTTTTCTCTTCTTTCTCACTGATTCTCTGTGATCGGTGCTTGAGTTTGTCACCCAATGGTGATGATTTCGCACTTGAAATGCAGAGAAAATGGTTCAATGATGATGATTCTGCAATGATTCACTGAGAATCATCATGAAATTTTTATTTTTGTTCTTGGTGTTCTTGGTGAAAAAAGAGGTTTTGATCTGATTTTTGTGATTTTGATTTCTGAATCTGTTTGTGTATTGGAAAGTGTGACTGCCTCATTGATTGATTCTGACACACTAAGTACCTGATGCCTGGAATAGACCAAAATACCCTTGCTCTTTCTTGGAGGAAAAGTTGGATTGGACCAATAACAAAGTGACATGTGTACAAGGACTTAAAAAATAAATAAAAACTGATAAATAAATAACAATAAATAAGTAAATGAAAAAAAATAAATGACTAAATAAATGATTAAAAAAGAAAAACGAAAATTACATAAATAAAAATAAAAATGTCCCGTCGGAACCAAAAAATGAGGTATTTTAAAATACCTGTCTGCCGAAATTTCGTCTGATACGACTGAGATTACGCGGCTTTTTACGCTAAATAAAACGATAAATCAACGACGTGAATAAAATGAACTTGACGAACGCAAACGTTACGCTACACTAAAAAACGCACAAAACGCGAGTAAAAAAACGGAAACGATACGCGCGCGATATTAAAAATAAACGGCGAACGAAAAATAAATGCGACCACACATACGAATAAAAACAGATATTACGAAAATTAGTGCGCAAACAAACGACTGAAAAACGGTCAACGTACGAATAAATAAAATAATAAAAAAATAAATTGGTTAAAAATTAGGGTACGACAGAATTCTTGTTTATTCTGTATGCAAAATTTCTTCTTCCATTTTTAATGTCAATACTTAAAGTAAAAACTTTGAAAATTTCTTTTACTTTTATGTTTTCTTTTGAAAAAAAAAACAAAAAAATGACAAACATATTATCTGTAGGTTCATATATCATGGAAACATATGTCAACATCCATTCAAACACAGGTGAATTCAACAGAGTGGATCATAGTCTTGCAAAAAAAAAAAAAAGAGAAAAAAGAAGCAAAAAAAAGTAGCAAAAAAAAGAAAAGCTCGCTAAGTCGAAAACCCGAAAGGGCAGCTTAAGCCAAAAATGAGCGTCCCGGTGGATCGAAAACCCGAAAGGGCAGTCCAGGCAAAAATTAGGGACATACAAAAAAGAATTTATTCCCGGTGGATTGAAAACCCGAAAGGGCGGTCCAGGCAAAAGTTAGGGATTTCAAAACAAAAAAAAGGAAGAAAAAAGCAATGACTATGTGAAGCACGATTTTGAGAAGGTACTTTGGTTCAGTTCAGAAATGGCAACCTCAGCCAGTTTTTTTTGTGTTATGAGTTCCTTACCCAGCATTGGTTCGGTTAACGGGTGGTACCCCGATTGTGTTTTGATTCATCTCTAGTGATATTATCCCCAGTGAAGAATGCTAAGTATTGGCACTGTAATACCGGGTCACTATCCTTACGACCTGCCCAATCTGGTCTCGTCAGTTTCACCAATATATTTTCATACATGTTCATTCATTCATGCATACACATCATGCATACTGATATCATTCATATGCATTTTACCTGTGTGTCGTACTCCATGTGTATCCAGTAAAATTTGTCATCACCAATGTGTTTATTTCAGTCTGTTTACCATTTAAGTTTCTTTCAAGTGGCAGGTCCCACCTTTCAATTTTCCCCAGTATCTCGTTGAAGCTGTATTTCGTACAAAGAGTACTCGTTTGTACCCTGTTTTTGTTTGGCTAAATTGCCTCAGTATTTCAGTTCGTATGTTCGTCGTTACCCCAGTAAAGGTAATTGACAGTTTTACCCTTTCGTATGTTTGTCGTTACCCCAGTAAAGGTAATTGACAGTTTTACCCTTTCGTATGTTTGTCATTACCCCAGTAAAGGTAATTGACAGTTTTACCCTTCGTATGTTTGTCGTTACCCCAGTAAAGGTAATTGATAGTTTTACCCTTTCGTATGTTTGTCGTTACCCCAGTAAAGGTAATTGACAGTTTTACCCTTTCGTATGTCTGTCGTTACCCCAGTAAAGATAATTGACAGTTTTACCCTTCGTATGTTCGTCTTTACCTCAGTAAAGGTAATTGACAGTTTTACCCCTTCGTATGTTCGTCGTTACCTCAGTAAAGGTAATTGACAGTTTTACCCCTTCGTATGTTCGTCTTTACCCCTGTAAAGGTAATGACCAGTATTTCATTTCGTATGTTCGTCTTTACCCCTGTAAAGGTAATAGACATCTTTTTTCCCCAGTAACACTTCATTTGGTTCTTGAGTTAGTATTTTCGTCGTCATTGCATTCGTACTTACATAACAGACAACTCATATCATTACATCCATAGAGCTTTCTCGATTTCTGAGTTGGTCAAAAATTGGTGTACTTGATATTTAAGTCTCTCCGACCCGTCGTTTCAAAAATATTCGTCTTTTTAAACCCTCGTGACGGAGAAACTTAAATAGGGGCATCTGTCGTACCCTAATTTTTGACCGATTTATTTTATTTATTCGTACGTTGTTTGTTTTCCAGTCGGCCGTTCGCGCGCGAATTCTTGTAATGTCTGCTTTTATTCGTATTTGTGGTCATACTTTTTTTTCGTGCGTCATTTATATTTTAATATCGCACGCGTATCATGTTCGTTTTTTTTTTACTCGCGTTTTGTGCGTTTTTTAGCGTAGCGTAATGTTTGCGTTTGTAAAGTTCATTTTATTCGCATCGTTGTTTTATCGTTTTAATTAGCGTAAAAAGCCGCGTATTTCAGTCGTATCAAACGAAATTTTGACAGTGAGGTATTTTAAAATACCTCATTTTTTTGGTTCCGACGGGACATTTTTATTTTTATTTATTTAATTTTCGTTTTTTATTTTTAATCATTTATTTAGTTATTTATTTTTTTCCATTTATTTATTTATTGTTATTTATTTATCAGTTTTTTTTTTTTTTTTTTTTTAGTCCTTGTCCACATGTCATTTTATCATTGGCCTAATCCAACTTTTCCTCCAAGAAATAGCAAGGGTAGTTTTGTCCATTCCATGCGTCAGGTGATTAAGAGTGTATCAGAGTTAATGAGGCCAGTCACCACTTTTCAACACACAAACAGATTCAGAAACCAAAAATCACAAAAAACAGATCAAAAACCATTTTTTACCAAGAACACACCAAGAACAAATTTAAATTTCATCATGATTCTCAGTGATTCATCGAAGAACCATCATCATTGAACCATTTTCTCTGCAATTCAAGTGCGAATTCATCACCATTTGGTGACAAACTCAAGCACCGATCACAGAGAATCAGTGAGAAAAGAAGAGAAAAAAATCCAAACCCTAGCCAACACAAATCAAATTCGGCCAACACAAATCCAACACAGCCAACACAAATCAAATTCGGCCAACACAAATCCAAACCCTAGCCAACACAAATCAAATTCGGCCAACACAAATCCAAACCCTAGCCAACACAAATCAAATTCGGCCAAAACATCAACACAAACACCAAATCCGAACCAACACATCACAAGCCAAAATCACCACAAATCCGAACCATAACACAAATCCAACAACAACAACCACAACCATCAAATCCGAACCCAAGCAAGAAAAACGCAAGGCAAGGATAGCAAAACCAAAGACTCAAAAACGCAAAGAAAAAGGAGAAGAAGAAACCGAAGCCAAAGAAAACGTGAGCAAGGCAAGGCAGCCGAAAACCGAACAAAGAAAGACAAAGAAAACGTGAGCAAAGCAAGGAACAAAGAAGGAAATCCGAAATAAGAGGTAATTTCATAAGCTTTTCTTTGTGTCATTTTGTAAACTTCATTTGTAGATCTAGGTTTTTTATGCTTTATTTTTAAAAATCTAAGTGTAGATCTACGTAGAGGATGATGAAAGGAAGGTATTGGCGTAAAAAATTTAATAAAAAAAAAGGGGGTTTAGAACTCCAGCGCGGCGGCGCTACGGCCGACCACCGCGCCGGAGGTGTGCCAACCACCGTACGCCACCTCCCACCTTTCTTCTCCGGCGAGGCTAATGGTAGAGAGAGGGGAGAGCAAATTTCTATGTTTTAGAGAGAGGGAGATGTGAAGAAATGAGGAAAAAATAGGAGAAAACCCCTTTTATACTCCCTGGAGCTGGGCGGGTCACCCATGGGTTGACCCAGTACCCGCCCCAGCTCCATTACCCTGTACCTAAGCCCAATTTTTGCTACTGTCTTACTGTTTTCACTCCCATTTTGCTACTGCACCCCATGCATTTGTGTAGTAATTCTTTTTTTAATTTCATGCATTATCTTTTTATTTAATTCATATAAGATTAGATTATATTTCATGCATTTTTATTGGTTTCTTAGTCTTCATGTCATGCATTTTTTATTTTATTGGTTTATTTAAATTTTATCTCTTATATTTTAGTTTATTTTAAGCTTTGAAATAACATTTTATATTTTTTTCTATTTTTGTCTAAAGTTTTAATTATTGTGCATTTGTTATTTGATTATGGTTTAATTCCTATCTTATGCATTTTGTTTAATTAGCATTTTAAATATCCCGCATTATATAGTTTACCTATCAATTTAATCTTAAACTCATGCATTTTTCTAACTAATATTTTCCCTTTTTTGAAAACTTGCATTTTTTTAAATATGTTTCATGTCATGCATTTTATTTGGTATTTAATTCTAGTATATGATTTTCTTTTTATGCTTAATGTTTCGGTATGTGTCATTTTTGCTTTCTCTCTAGTATAATCTCATGCATATTTTAATTTTTTTGTTATGTAATTATTGATCATTTTAGTATGTAATTAGGGAATTGATGTAATTTATTTTTCGCGCATTTTTTTCTTTTGAGACCATAGAATGTATTTAGGGTATGTAATATGTAACCGGCACATGCACTGACACGCGCACCGACACACCACTTTATTTATCGCTTTACGCTATTTTATTTTTTTCCGTCGTTACGCGATTTCGTCGTTAGTTTAGAAAAATATTTTCTTCAAAAATCAATCAAGTCAAATTCAATTTTCTTTTAAGTAAACCTTGGTATGTAATCCAAGTGTTTTTTCTTTTATTTTCCTTAATCAAATGTTAATTAATTTAATATCCACATTAGACATGGATTTCGTACAATTAAAATTAACCAACTTCATCGTATTTTCTTCTCATGCCTTGAGGCCTCTCATCTCTTCTTAAAATCTTTTCAAAAAATGTTAAAATCAATTCAACTCATCGAAAAAGTTCTTTAGCCGAACTACTTGATTTTGATCCCGATTTATTTGGGTAAGTAGGCAAAGGGTTTCGACCCTTCCAAATCAATAAAAATAACCAAAAACATGCTTCTTCTTTCTCCCTTCTTTCACCTTAACTCTTAACTTTTAATAAGTAAAATCAATTTAGCGCAAGATTAGAGAATAGCTAGAAGGTTCCTATGGGATACCATAGTCGATTCGGGTGCCTAACACCTTCCCCAATCGAAACCAACCTCCGAATCCAAGGTCTCATAAGGGTTTTTACTCACTTTTTCCCTTCCCGCGAATAAAAGTTGAGAGTTCAATGATTAAAGGTTCGAATCTAATCAATGATTTTGACACCCAAAAATCACGAGCACATCATGGTATATGGAAGAAATATTTGTCCATCTCCAAGGTTGATTTGGGTACTTGTTGGGAAAACATAGATGAGATGTTGGCAATCCAATTTGGGGAGATACAGTCAACGTTTGGTAGGAGTGTTATGGTCTTGGAACATAGATACAAAGATGTCACTTTGTACTCGGGGTTGGGGGGTAACATGTCTAGACAATCCATGAACTATATTTGTATGGAAGAAAAGTGTGTTAGGAAAATTTTGTGCATGGACAAGAAAACTTGTGGTTGTGTTCAAAGGATGTTGTATGGCACACCTTGTGAATGCTTCATTGATATGAAAATCCGTCACAACAAGCTCACTTTGTACTCGGGGTTGGGGGGTAACATGTCTAGACAATCCATGAACAATATTTGTATGGAAGAAGAGTGTGTTAGGAAAATCTTGTGCATGGACAAGAAAACTTGTGGTTTTGTTCAAAGGATGTTGTATGGCACACCTTGTGAATGCTTCAATGATATGAAAATCCGTCACAACAAGCTCATTCGATTGGATGAGATACACCTGCATTGACATAAGTTGTATATGGGTGAAGAAGTAATGAAGATTTGTTTTCTGTCGCGGAGGAGTGGAGTGGTATTCAAGAACGTCTCAAAAGAGTTCCATACCAAATGAAATTAGAAATCAAAGAGGGTTTGTGGTTGTTAGCGTTTCTGGAGACCACAATGTTGTCACCACCTCCAAGAAAGGTACCAGCCAAAAGGAGAAAAGAAAAAAAATCAAATCTAAACCAAAATCGGCATGTAGGATCTCATCTTCTTGGGAGACTATTGATTCTCAATTTCCGGAAAGTCAATCTTCACAACCAAAACAATATTCACAGCCTAGAGGAAAATGTGCTCGCCTTGGCGTTTCTCGACGTTCGTCGATTCCAACGCCAAATCCGGTTTCGTTTCCAAAGCCTATCTTGGTTCCAAGAAATTATGATTCATCGAATCCTATGTATTACATGCCAAAATTCATGAGACGATATATTGAGAAAATTGTGGATGTTATTGGCGATGGGAATTGTGGGCTTAGGGCTTTAGCAGAATCCTTGGGTTTGACGGAAGAAAGTCATGTTATGGTGCGGAGAGAACTTATTCAAGAGGTGAAAAAGAATAGGAACGACTACATCGGGATATATACGGACAAAGACCGGTATAACTACATCTTGGATGGATTGAATCCTCCCAAAAATTATAGTGGTTATGCACCTCCTGATAAATGGTTGACATTGCCGGATATGGGTCACATTGTTGCATCTTGTTACAATAGGCCGGTGGTGGAGATTGATAGAGAATTAGCAAGTGTACTAACTTATATCGAAGTAATAAAATTTATAAGATTCGTATCCACAGGGACTGTTTCAACTTCTACTCGGGAATGCCATTATTATTAAGGATGTTTGTAAAATGGGGGATGCACTGAGGCAATTGGTTTGAGTGCGATTGTAATTAAAATGATGAAATTAAGATTGGTTCGAGAAATAATATGGAGAGATGACTAGGTCAATTGATTCATTTGTTCATCACTCATTAGCAACCTGTTTCTTAAGTTTATGAATGCTATAAAGTTAACGACAAATTAACAAGATAGCTTAGGTCAATCCCTTGATCCTAAGCCCTCTTTCCTGATTATAATTCCCTAATTCCTCAGGTGAACCTCCCATTTTACAAACATCCTTAATAATAATGGCATTCCCGAGTAGAAGTTGAAACAGTCCCTGTGGATACGAATCTTATAAATTTTATTACTTCGATATAAGTTAGTACACTTGCCAATTCTCTATCACGTTTTTGGCGCCACTGCCGGGGACTGTTGAATCATTTCAACTTGGTAATTTCGTTATTATTTAAGATTTCTGTCATTTATATTTTTTTGTTTGTATATAAAAAAAAATCAAAAAAAAATTTATGATTTGATCCCTTCATGTTTATCTCATTGTACTTTGCTGCTAAAGAGTTTATCCAAGTTTTGCAGCTATGATAGACATGTTAGCAGACAGGTTACGCCTTTATGACACAGAAGAGATAGTTACGTTGGAGTATGAAAAATATCTGCTATCTTGGAAGATAAAACAATGGGATGACAATATTTCAAGATTAAATAGATGTGATTTTTATGAGGCGAGTCATCAAGGTACAGATTGTGAAGAGATGAAAAAGATGATCAACATCGATTACAATACTCAGCTTCAAAATATTTTAGATGATTTCTTGATATTAAATCAAGTTTCATTTGAGAAATTTGAAGTTTTGTGTGGTGATCTTGTTGGGAAAGTGAATGAATGTGAGAAGCAGCTGGTTGAGATGGAAATTGAGTGTCATGTTGTTGTGGTGGAAGAAGATGCACAAGTGAGGAGTGTTGGTCTCTACCTGAAGTCTCAACCAACGGGGTTGAAAGAAACCATTCCTTTACAAAGGTATATCTATTATTCTTTATGGTTGGAGAGCTCAAATGCTGAAAGTCTGGCAGTTGGATCATGGGAGCATCTGCTGCATTGCATAAAGTTCATGGAATTCCTACCAAACAAGAGGAAGAAGAAAGATGATATATTCTTTCTTTCATATTTGCCACCCTAACAATGGCTGAGGCGTCAAGCTTAATGACGTAAAAGAAAACGCTTGATGGGAGGCAACCCATCATATTTTCTAATTTCGTTTATTTGGCTGGTATTTCTCTTAAAAAAAATAAAATAAAATATGTGTGTAACTGCTGCTAGTGTTATGAATTTTGTATTCCCCTATGTTTTGTAATTGCATTTGCACTTGTTTATTATTAATGAATTTACTTTTTTTCTTGAATTTTACCAGTCTAGTAGCATTTGTTCATCAATGGTTTAGCAAAAGTTCAAGGAGGTAGAGCTTGCATGAGGTTCCTTTGTTGAAGTGTAAGGCAGTGTGAATTTTGACAACTTCCATAAACCTTAGCTTGTAAGTTCCAAAGCCAAATTTTTGTTTTACAATTTTCACAAATATGAGTTTTCCATGCTGATACTATTTCTAGGACTTGCGAATTTTCTTTATGTCAGTTGGTTACATCTTTTACACACTAAAGGCAAAGTGCTTGTACCTTGAGCCTTTGAAGCCTATCTGTTGCATTGAATATTTCCATCTTTAAGCCAAATTGTGAGCCAATAGATTAGACCCCGTTGTTTCGGTGACAAACCATATTACAAGCCTAGAGACCTTAAGATTATTAACCCAAGTTTTGTTGGAGTTAGACATTGTTATGTGTTTGCAAAAGTCTAAGTTTGAGGTTGCTCTTGGGACAACAACATTTTAAGTTTGGGGTGAGGGATATAGAGAACATGAGTAAATAGATCACATTGTCTCAATTCAAAAATGAAAAATATATATTAAAAAAAATTTCAATCAAGTTGATACAAAAGAAACAAAAATCAATCAACTCAAAAAAAAGTGTGTAAATAGTTATGAAATAAATTGAGACAAAGACTTGTTAATTGAGTGATCCAAAACTTCTGTTGTGTTCTCTAGTTCTCAAATTTGAGCAAATCATTCCAGGTTATGGTGTTCCCATTGCCAAAGTAAGTAGGAAATGCTTAACTCCGATTTTTTATCTTAAGCCTACTTTCCAAATAATCCCACATGTAACCTTAGCCCCGTTACACCCTGAAAGTCCTTAAAAGTGTGTATTGTGATGTAACTTTAATTGATGTTTAGAAATTTTTCATGTTTTGGCAATATAGTGATTAGTATGTCGACTGTGTGTACCCTTTCATTCATAATGTTGCATGAAGTTGTAGAATGGATGTTTTGACAAGCAAGTTAGTCCACTAACGCTAACAAGAAGATGAACTTTTGATATTACCATTGCTGAGGTAAATGCTATTTTACTGTTAATTTTCATTTTAAAGTAAGTTCCTTGCGGACAAGTAACAATGCAAGTTTGGGGTTGTGATGACACTAGGTCATATAGCATTTTTGTTATAATTTTTATGTAATTTTGGTTGAGTTCAGGTGATTATGTATGAGTTAGAAGCTGCAAAAATACTAATTTTTTATGCTGAAGCTAATAGGAAATCATAGTCCGATTTGTAGCATCAGAGTTTGATTTATGAAGTTGTTTTGTGACATTTGCTCTCGAAAAAAATTGTGCTCCGATGGGACAAAATCGGGCTACAATTTGGCAGACGCGTCAGTTGTGATCTGAGTTAAGTGAAGCAATCGTGCTTCGATTTACAGCATCGGAGTACGATTTTAGCGTTTCTGGAAATTTTCTTATAAACGGGAAGTTGTTTTCTGAAGTCCGAGTTCAAAATTTTGGAGAAAGAAACTGACTTTTGGAGCTGGAGATCTGGAGAGAAGGTGGGAGACCATCAAAACTCACATCCAGTACCAATTTCATGTAATGAATCCTTCTTTATCATTAGTTATTTGTGCTTTAGCCATGAGTAGCGAGATTCATTGTGATTAGGTCAAGAGATGATTTTGTTCTAGCTCATGTTTATGTAACCTGTAACTCTTAATATTTATGAATGCCATTCTAGTTTATTCAGTATAAATCGTTCTTAATGCTTTTATGATTCTGACCCAATATAACTGATTCTAGAGCTTAGATGACTGCTGACACCAGCGTTTAACTCTGACATATTTATACTGTTAAACTTAACGGACAATCTAGGGATTGAACATTGTTAGGTTGTGACTTCTAAATTAACGTGTTTAAACCTTGAATGAATATAGGTTCACCTGAGGAATTAGGGAATTATAATCAGGAAAGAGGGCTTAGGATAAAGGGATTGACCTAAGCTATCTTGTTAATTTGTCGTTAATTTTATAACATTTGTAAACTTAAGAAACAGGTTGCTAATGAGTGATGAACAAATGAATCAATTGACCTAGTCATCTCTCCATATTATTTCTCGAACCAATCTTAATTTCAGCATTTTAATTACAATCGCACTCAAACCAATTGCCTCAGTGCACCCCCCATTTTACAAACATCCTTAATAATAATGGCATTCCCGAGTAGAAGTTGAAACAGTCCTTGTGGATACGAATCTTATAAATTTTATTACTTCGATATAAGTTAGTACACTTGCTAATTCTCTATCAAGTTTTTGTCCCATCGGAGCACGATTTTTTTCGAGAGCAAATGTCACAAAACAACTTCATAAATCAGACTCCGATGCTACAAATCGGACTACGATTTCCTATTAGCTTCAGAATAAAAAATCAGTATTTTTGCAGCTTCTAACTCATACATAATCACCTGAACTCAACCAAAATTACATAAAAACTATAACAAAAATGCTATATGACCTAGTGTCATCAGAGATGACTACCCTTGATATTGGAGTCTCATGGACCTTTTTCTCACTTAGTGGTAGGCCTCCGGTTAACTCGAAAAGCAACATGATTTGCCTTGGTTTAATCCCAAATCATTTTGTCCTTCTTTTGTTGAAAAATGATTGCCCACTCCCTCATCATTTAAGGAGTGGAAGCTACACAAGATCGAAGAGGCGGCAACATGGGAGGATGAATATTTGGATCAACACGATCGTTTTTGAACACTCATGAAGACTGAGAGACAAGAGAGACCGGTTTCACCTAAAAAAGCAACAAATCAACACAATTCTATTTTGTGTGACACTCCGGTTAAAGCAAATGAATAATTTGAAGATGTTGTGGAACATTTAGATGATTTAACTTCATTAGATGAAATATGACACTTTTTGGTCGGTGTTCATCCTTTTTTTGGTCGATATGCACCGACGTATTTTTTGGGATATATAATGTAATGACCATTTTTTACGGTCAAGATGTAACTAACATTTAATGAATTATATATATATATATATATATATATATATATATATATATATTTGAGTTTGACATTTATTATAAATTAATGTACTTTTAGTGTAATGTGTTGCATAATGTGGATAATTTGGCGAATTTCAAACAATTGTGTAACGTTAACGTATTATCGGTTTTGTGTAATGTTCCCGAATAATTGATAAACTATGAAATGTTGATGTTTGTAATTTGTAGATGTTGTTGTTTCGGTTTGATTTCAAGCAGAATTTCCGTTTGAAATTACAAGTAAAAACAGGCCAAAATGGCTAGAAATCACAATGCAAATTGCACTTGTTTTTTTTATTGGTGAGAACGGTAGTTAACTACTGCTGGTTTCAGCGGTAGTTAGCTGCTGTCGGCGTTGGCCAACGGTAGTTAACTACCACTTAGGGTATTTTAGGATTTTTCATGTGTTATTAGGACATTTTTGGAGTCAGAAAAGCAATTTTCCAAAAAAAAATCATCAACGTGCATATATACTTGAAAAGCATTTCATATTTTTCTTTTTGATTTTAATTATTGTTCTATCATTTGTCTATTACAAATATATCAATATATATTTGAATTCTAATATTGATTTCAGACTTTAATTAGTCAATTCTTTTTTTTTTTAGGGACTTTAGTCAATCTTCTATAAGCAAGCACTGTTTAACATTGACCATTTAGACTTTTTCAAGAATTAACTATTTAGACTAAGAAGATTATAAATTTTGTTGTATATAAAAGCCATGACCTATTACAGTTTCAGTCCATACAAATCACACTTGTAGCCTTTCCAAATTTATTTGCTAGTGTCAAGTAGAAGAACAAATGGCCCAATCACTATCAGCTACTCTGATCCTTGGCCTTCTTATATTCACTTCAGGTACTTTTTCTGTCATAATATCATTTAATTAACAAGTTTTATTATTAAATAAAATAAAATATAATGAGATTTAATGTTGCAATACTATTTTATTCTTACACCGTTTCTCCTAAGAAATCTATTAAATTTGATTTTTATAAACGAAGACATTGAAAACCACGTAGAATTTTACCAGAGTTAGACAAAATCTCAAGAAAAGGGTACATGTCATGTTTTATGTTGTACTTTGCATATTTTGCTCAAAAAATATTTTAAAAAATGTTATTAATTTTACAGTAATGTTCGAGGTGAAATCATGCACGCTAACCAGGATTGGAGGTGGTTGTCCCAATATAAATAGATGCAAAGTAACTTGTCAAGCATGTTATACTGGCGTAGGTCATGTCAAGTACTATTGTCATCAAGGTGGTGCTGGAACATTATATGGAACATGTGTTTGTGTAATGGAGGATGGTGCTCCCTGTAATGTGCCTGGGTGCCCAGGGAACACACCTCCTCCTGCTGCTAACTTCATGAAATATTTGAATGTTACAGCTTAAAGAATGGATGTATTGCTTATTTCTTGCTTAAAGAATTCAATAAATATAACAATTTTTATGCAGTCATATTCCTTAATTACCGTACTTTCTTTGAGTCCTTATAGGTAGACTAACATAGCCAGTGGCGAAGCTAGAAAATTTATAAAGTCTAGGCAAAAATTATAGAGCTCGGAATTTTTGTGAGCACGCGTGTGAAAATATTTAAGTGGGTTAATGAGCTATTGGGTTGGGTGAAATGTAAAGAAAGTATCAATTGAGCCCGGACGGGTGCCCGAGGTTGCCGGGTGGTGAGCCACCACCCTGAACATAGCTGGCAACACACCCTTTACACCCCGAGGTGGCATGACAATTTTGATATTTCAACACTTAATTGATTCGTAAAGTTTTTTTTATTTTAATTAAGATATTTTCTTCTCTGCCAAAAATAATTGATTGAGCCACTTAAATACTCCACTGAGCATCCCATACTACTCGATGTGGAACTTGGGCACCCCATAATACCCAAGTACTTATAAGAGAGCGTAAAATTCGAATTGAAGAGTGGACATATGAAAAGGAATTTGACAATAATGTCCAAACAACATTTATTTAGTGAGAAAATGTGCTAGAATACGTGCGAGAAACAAACCCTATTTCATACGAGGGTCCTTCCTTTTTAACTCTACTAACCATTTCCACTAGCAGCACACCTCCATTGCACAGAGCAGGTTCAGGCAGTTTCAATTCTTGCAACAGATTTTCCTGTAAATTTTGACACAAGAAAATTTGAAGTTTCATATATATGAATAGACTATTGTATTCTAAAACATAAAGTTTTCCACACCTCAAGTGATAAGGAATCTATCATTCATGCCATGGAACATCAACATTATCACTTTCTCCAGTCTCATATTTCAAAAGAAATAACTAAGGAATAAAAAGTATGTACCCGAAAGAGAAAAAGCTGAGAAATCTAAGGAAGAAAGTTTATCCAATCTTAAATAAAACAAAAGAATCCCCTTTTACAATTTTTTTTTTTTGAAGGAAAATCCCCTTTTACAAATGTTTCCCCTCATTCAAAAGTTTCCCCTTTTACAAATGTATCACTGTTCTTTTTACCTTAATGTAACATTGTTCGTAAAGTTTCCCCTTTTTACAAATGTTTCCCCTCATTCAAAAGTTTCACCTTTTACAAATGTATCAGTGTATCACTGTTCTTTTTACCTTAATGTAACATTGTTCGTAAAGTTTCCCCTTTTACAAAAGTTTCCCCATTCTATTAACAATTTAATCATCTTCATATCCCCTTAACGGCGGTTGTAAAAAATAAGTGTCACTTCAATTAACAATACTTTTTGCATTCCTGTTTTATAAATAACAGAAGCTAAGTCCCTACTCATAACATTTTTAACCAATTTAAATCTTGTCCAAACATTTATCTCTCGCAAATATCATTATAATGAAACATTTTGTAGGCACTTACATAAGGGAGCAATGGTTGACACCTTGAATTTTTTTTCCAATCTATGTTTCTCTATTTAATAGAAGTGTTTACTCTTAACAATTTCATCATCCAATCAATTAACAATATTAACTAAAACTCCTTACTCTCATGTTAGAATTAATTACATAAACAATCGAATCATACATACACATAAATAAAAACAAAAGCTAAATCTCAAGATTTTTTTTGTTGAATATTTTAGAAGGGTGGAAGAGAATATGCAAAAACTGAACCTCAAGATTTTCATTGTGTAACCAACCTGTGAAATTGAATAATGAGGTGAAGTATATGTCCATACGATTTGAGTATTACCATGGCCAATTTTGAATTGGACAGATAAATATGTATACATAGGGGAGGCGTCCTCTAAATATCCTGACAATAAAATGTAGCTTCTTTGTCAGCTTAAACAAAAAATTTAGGATCCTCGATATACACAATTCATTGATTTATCTACGGGCTAACCTTGGTATGGTTGAACACGAATTTTTGTGATAAGACATGTGTTGGAACTTAGCTCATAATTTAAAGACTCAAGCACATCCCCCAGTTCATTTAACGAGTATGATACCTCAATCGACTCTGCAATGCCGTTTTTCACATAACGAGCATAGACTTTATATAGATCAAAACCCAGTACAGCATAGACTTTATGATTTCTCTTGAGACGCTCCCAATCTGCACAAACGCCAAGCATGTGGCTTATAAGTTCAATTATGTTGTCCACCTCAATGCTATCAACAACATCAGTTATTTCAGGTAATATTTTGAAGCAATGTTTCTTGCAGATGCTATTTTTAACAACTGCAAAATATTCCAAATTGGATCAAAATTAAAAGAAGGCAACGTATAGAAATATATAAATTAAGAAACATTCCTTTCATTCAAGCTTGCAAATGAATATTCGTCCCTTCGATCGTGTTATTTGTACTAGAACCCCATGAACCAAATTTCCAAGACAAAATCCCATTAAATAAGTTCAACTTTTTGAAACAAGACATCACAATTGACCAATTTAACATAACATACATAAAAAAAAATTCTAAATGACAATGCTGTGGAGCAAATAAAAGATACACATTTTAAAAATTATAGCAAAGCATTTGATAGAAAATCAAATGGCTTACCAAATTGGTACCAAGATCTAGAAACAGCAGATGCACGAACAATGTCACATGGGTCATTCAAATGGTTAAAAACCTCAATGGACATGTCACATCCTAGGCATTGGATGAAATCTTGTTTGGTTATCCCTTTAGACATCTATCCAAGAATCAAGAGTTTGATAACCAAAGAATTTTCAGTCACTGCAAAATATTTGGAAACAAGGTTAAGGGGAAGCTTTGCTAGAAGAAATAAAGATGCTTTCATATAAATGGCTAAATAACAAGGTTAAGGGGACTTAGGGTTTAGGGTTTAGAGTGTTTTGCCGATCACAGAGTTGCACTTGAATTAGTCAAAGTTATCATTATTTTAATATAAAAAAAAGTAACCTTTTATAAGTTCAGCACCGTAACATAAAGAAGTTCAGGCCTTTGTCAAACCAAAATCATGATTATGGAAAAATTACTCACTCCCTTTTTACCCGTCATTTTTGTTATTTGTAACAAAGTAATTTCTATCGAAGGTGATAGGGCTTGAATAGGTTGGGAACAGTCGATTTTGTAAGATCGTTTAAACTGAACTCCAAATTTTAAAAGTTTTCAAGCTTTAATACAATATTGCCCACGTGTCCCAGAAAAAAGATAATAATGGTAACTTTTTGTTTCTCTTATCTAAGTGGGTCAAAAGAGCATATTTCCGTAAACATAGATCAATTTTGCAACTTAAAGGGAAAAAGTTGCAGTTTAACCGATTAATTAGTGTCCAAAAATATGGAAAGAGTGTTGGAATTTTTATTTGTTTTATTATTTATTTATTTTAAAGTATTATTAAATTTATTAATTATTATAATTAATTGATTGATTAGTTTTTCTTTTGACTTAGTATACTACACGTGTCCTAACATTAATGTAATTTTGGCCTATAACTTGGTACTTTATGTGGGTCATTCCTAATTAACATGAGACTATAGTTTTGTAACGGTTAGCATTGAGACTATAGTTCTGTCATTTCAACTTTATTTTTTCAATTCAAAAAACACATAACCGCTTTTTTATCCATGTTGGATTGTTTGTTTGTCAACGAGGTTACGTGTTGGTTTCATTAGAATCTAATCCATACGATGTACAGTTTATTTTGTTAATTGATATGCATTTGAAATTCAGTAACATATTTAACTATGATCACTATTATTGTGAACAATTTTACATGCATAGAAAGAAATAATAAAAGAAAAGGAGAAATAAAATCATCAATGCACAAAATTTAGAGAGTAGGAAAAGAATTTAAAAATCATGACGAATTTTCAGATCACTTCAAATTATGCATTTCAATATAAGTAATTCAACCTGTGCAATAAAAAATTCTAACAACAATTAACACACTAAAATAACTATTTGAGAACAAAAATGATGATGCGCATGATAGAAAGGAGAGAAAATAAAAGTTTATGGGAAGTGGAAAAGGTGGGATAAGAAGTGGGAGACAGTTTTTGAATTTGAAAGCGAAATTAATTCAACAAAAACTTGTGTTGCTTAATGGTAAAAACTATTAAGGATGATTATATGTAACCTGGTTCAAGCGAATTTAAAACCCTTTGCATTTGGCTTTATGAATGTAATTAACAACTAAATTCTATTGCGTTAATATGTTTCAATATTTCTATGCGATTGATTTAATTGAATTAGTATTACCTTAAACATGATAACCAATGATAATTAGAATACATAAATGCGATAAATCATTTTCTTATTATTGATAATTCAAGATCCAACACCATATTTTAACATAGTTAAAATAAAGCCAAAACCCTAAAAGAAAATGATACAAATTTAAATTACTATTATTTTTCTTAATGATGACATTTGGGCTCAAATGCAAGAGGATCAACGGTGTAGCGAATTAAGGAAACACCCTTAGACACTATTCGTTTCATAGATTTAGGATGAGCACCAGTGAGACCACCATGAAGATTTGAGGGTTTTAGTCCATTTGGTGCACTGTCCAACACAACTTTGCAATGGCCAGATGCATAGTTAGAAATGTTCTTTGAGCTTCCAATATAGAAATAACCTTCCTTATTAGTTTTGGCTTTAAGGACGAACTTGTATTTGGCATTGTGGCATTGAAACTTCACAACGGCACCTTCAATTTTAATAATACCATAACAATGTCAATTATCTTTTGGCAAAAAATAATACATAATGTTGGAGAAAGTGTTGGTCGTAACTCTAAATAAATATTATAATTTGGACAAAAACAATTAAAAAGATAGAAAATAAAACAATTAAATAAAATATATTTGTATAGTAAATAAATAATGCGACATTTAGTCGAGGAAAAAAAGGGTTATTGTGTGTGTGACTATAGCAATGAAAAAAATAAAAAGGATAAAACCATAAACGGACATGGATCTATGATTGTAATAATATTTTTAGATCTATCTGCATTGTAGACGTTGATCCTAACCACTCATACAATTTTAGGCCGAAAGAAAGTGAAAAATATACTAAAGTTGAAAGAATATATGATTTATATATTTGATTCTTCAAGCAGGATGGTTCAAACAAAGACAATGCTCAATTTATCAAAAGATAGTCTAATTAAATTTAAAAATTAAAACGTACTTTGTAAAATAAAAAGACAATAAAAGTAAAATTGCGTTTAAGCACAAAGATGAGAAACAAACCAAAAAGCGGTGTAGCGCCCTTTAGGGTGTCAAAACCAGCATGGTGGCATGATTTGACATAAACAACTCCCTCAACGGCTATCGAGTTTCTTGTAACATGTGGTGTGTGAGCAGGAGCATGAGCAGGAGGGTGTCGATGGTGGTGACGGGTTGGGGGTTTTGTAGGACGATGTAGAGGAGTGGGAACATGGTAGGGGGAAGGGGCTGGTGAGTGATGTTGATGTTGGTGCTGGTGATGGGTTGGAGGTTTAGCGTGATGGATTGGGGGTTTAGCAGGGTGACGTGGAGGTAAAGGTGCATGGGATGGTGAGTGGTGGTGGTGAGGTGCATGGGTTGGGGGTTTAGCCACCGGTTTATGCACCGGTGACTTTTTTGGGGGATGACATGGTGTTGTTGGTTTGTGATGAAGAGTTTCAAGCTCTTCAGCAAACACAACGAAAGAGGTTATTTGGACTAAGAGGAAAATCAATGCTAGAATTTTGGTCATTTTTCAGTGTTAAGGGAAAGCAACCTTGAAATAGGGGAAGAAGGGGTGATGTTGGTGTGTTGGGAGAATGTAAGGGTTGATCTATTTATAGGAGCTAATGTAGTGTAGTAAACATTGTTTCTTTATTTCTTTTTTTTAGTTAATGTTCAAATTCATTAAGCTTTAATTGAATTTAAGAGGCAAATTAAATTGTTTCTTTATTTATTCTTGTTAGTTCAAGGTATAAGGAGAAATTTGTATAGACATTCAAGTGAATACTTAAATGTAGGAAACTACTTTAGACACGGTGGAAATATACGTAGGGTATGGTTTTATATAGATTTTATGTAAATGTTTGACATCCAAATAATTGGTAAATGTTCTTATTTTTACTACATTTAAGTATTCAGTCCAAAGAACTGGTTAACAAAAGAATGACAATAACATGTAAATTCAAATAGATTTTATTTTTACTAAATGTAAATTCAAAATAGATGGACACCATGGAAAATGTGTTTAACGATATCAAATCAAATAAATTAATAAATTGAAATTCAAAATTGTATATGAAACTAATAAGTCTCATATCTTGAATATCATTCATTATTACACCAATTAAATTTATGTTTGATTTTATAATCTCAAAAAATAAAGTTCAAATTTCATTTTATTTTTAAGGAAAGTTCAAATTTCATTTAAAACAATCATAAAATAATCGTCAAGATCTACACTTACTAATAGTAATTTTATACTAAAGTATTATTGATAATTTTCTCTTTTATATTATTCTTTTAGGGTGTGTTTGGATTGAGGGTTTAGGAGGGGAATGGATGGAAGGGCTCATTTATAATTTTTAAATTACAAACAATGTAAAATGTTTTTTTAAAATAAATTAAGTGTTTTTGAAGTATTATGTGATTATTTATCATGTTGTTAATTCAATTTTCAAAAAATCATTTTACATTGTTCGTAATTTAAAAAAGAAAAGTGAATCCTCCCCTCTCTTCCCCTCCTAAAACCCTCTATCCAAACACACCCTTAATGTTTTTCTTATTGAAATAATTTTTATTTTTCAATTCCTTCAGTGGTGCTTTAATTATTGTTTAATACATGACGCACAAGTCTCTCCTTAAGTTTGAATGAACTCGGTCTTATTCAGCAAAAATCTGAAATTAAGATTCTTTATTATTTTTGGAGCATGCATTACATCCTAGAGAATAATTTTCTTTTCGGTCATGAATTGCAACTTTATCTCTCCAATGTCAATTACTTGAGTGATGTAAGAAGATTCTAACAATACTTTATTATTCTCAGTAGCATATGTTTTTAACATAGCATAATCATAGAAAACATGGCATGATGCGCTAATGTTTATCCACTATTCACTTAATTCACCAACTAGAATGATTTAGCTAGTCATATAAGTGAATTTCTCTTTACTCATGTTCAGCTACAAAGCAACACTTCACATATTCATATAATTGCGGGACATATGACATGGTTTCTCACAATTGTATTAAATTATGAACCATTGTCATTTCTTGACGATGAGTGCTGATTTTCATTTAGGATCTTTTTTTGGGTTCCTATTTTCTGGGCAATTAGAGTTATTTATTCACAGTGCGGTTTCGATAAATTTCAAACAAACTCAAAGTAGCATATGTGAATTTCGTTAGTGTCGTTGTAATATTAACAAGCACTTCATTATATTCAATATAGATATGTATTTCTATAGCTTGATTTTATCCTTCTTGTATTTAGGGACAATAAAATTCGAGTTAGTAACTTCTTTGGTAGTCATAACAGTCAAAACGTCTTAAAATTGTTTTTTTTTTTATTTCTAACATGTTGTATTTAGATTCCCAAATTCTATTTTGATAGAGAATATCTATCGAAGTTGTTACTAGGTTAAGTCACGACTATGTCGCTTTCCTTAACACGTTATGTGACACTGCCCAAAATTGTACAAGACAGACTATCAACCACGCCCCGCCTTCAAGATAAAATAAGCTCAGTTACAACTACGCGGTAAACTACTACATTGTAGAAAACCGTTCGAGAATTACACCTTCAATATGGTACTAAGACCACTCTTTTAATATTGAAACCAATATGGTACTGTAACCACTCTATTATGGGGTTGAGACCAATAAAATATGGTGTTACCACCATTCTAATATTTAACATCTTTAAATATCAATATGGTATTTCAACAACTCAAATATGGTGCTATGACCATTCTAACATCTAACTTCTCTATGAATTGATGAAGAATATATATATTTAAGATCGTTCTTATTATACCGAAAAGGGAGCTGTGATTATTTATTCCAAAGGGACATGAATTATCGAAGGAACTAAGCTCTTAAGACCATTCTTGATTAGGAAGGGACAATATACCAAAAATGGACTATATGGTTTTAAGAACATTCTTAATTCTGAAGGGACAGAAAAAGAAGATGAGGAGTAGAATAACTCGTTAACGCAAGCTGGAGGGAGAACAGAAAAAGAGTTCTCGACAACTCAATAGAACTATTTTGTGAATAGAATGCACTATGTGAGTTCTCTAATTATAGAGAAAGTTCACAACTAATAAGTAAGAAACTTTGGGACCGAGTAATTCACATATTAGATCTAGTACAAAAATATCTCAATTGAGTACCAACATATATTAGATTGCATACCAAAATATTTCATATTGTATTCCAAAATACTTTAGCAAAACTTGAGGACTAACAAAGCAGTCTCTAATAATGATTAAATTAACTATTTAATTTATCATTTTCAAATAATAAAATATATATTTTTTCTCAAATTCTTACTTCATTCACATAATTATGTACCCTCTTAAAGGTACATCCCACTATAAAACACTACTAATGTGTGGGTTTTATCCGATGTAGGATTTTCATTTTTTCCAATTCACACAAAACTAGTTCTACCCAACTAGGGAATTTGTGTTTAGTCTTTTAACTCAATTTCCACACATGTTCCAATATATATATATATATATATATATATATATATATATATATATATATAATTATGTACCCCCTTAAAGGTACACCCCACTATATAAACACTACTAATATGTGTGTTTCATCCGATGTAGGACTTTCATTTTTTTCAATTCACACAAAACTAGTTCTACCCAACGTGAAAATTTGTGTTTAGTCTTTTAACTCAATTTCCACACATGTTCCTATATATATATATATATATATATATTAGTTTTACAAACCTCTCGTTGATGACGCCATTTCATTCATGCGGTAGCAATTGTCATGGGTTCAAACCAAAGTTCAACATACCAAATAAACAGTGAAGAGATGGCTCAGCTATTAATTTAAGGGTTAATTAAGTTTTTCGTCCCTATAAATATACCGAATTTTGTTTTTAGTCCTCATAAAAAAATTTGACAGATTTTGGTCCCTATAAAATTTTTCAGCACGTAGTTTTAGTCCTTGTTAAATTAAAATTTGTTTAATTATGCTTAAAATTTTAATTTTTTTATGATTTTTTTTACATACTTTTAAAACATTATAAAACATTCCGCCGCAATAAGATAGCTCAAAATTTTATTTTTAGGTCCAAATTTTCGTTAATTTTATCTTGAATTTTTTACATTTAAAAAAGATAATATTTAATTCATTACATGTTAAAAAATTCTAATTTTTTATAAAAGAGATTATTATAATGTTCTTAACATGTCTATTAAAAATTCCCTAAAAAAATGTCTATTAAAAATCATTTAAAAATATAAAAATTTAAGTATAAATAAACAAAATTTAGTTTAACATGGACCAACACATACTTTAAATCATTGTAAAATTAAAATTTGCTTAATTGTGCTTAAACTTTAAATTTTTAACATATTTTTTACATACTTATTTAGAACATTATACAAAGTTCCTCTGCAAAAAAGTAACTCAAAATTTTATTATTAGGTTCAAATTTTCATTAATATAATCTTGAAAATTTGGATTTTAGAAAAATTCATACTTAATTCATTACATGTTAAAAATCTAAAAGATATTATAAAAAAGTGTCTTACGATGTTATGAACATGTCTGTAAAAGATATTTCAAAAATTTAGAAGTTTAAGCATAATTAAACAAATTTTAATTTAACGGGGACTAAAAAAATTTCAAAAATTTAGAAGTTTAAGCATAATTAAACAAATTTTAATTTAACGGGGACTAAAAACACTAACGAAATTTTTTGCAGGGACTAAAAAGTGTGATTTGTTTTTACAGGGACTAAAAAATGTGATTTGTTTTTACAAGGACTAAAAACAAAATTGTAGATATTTATATGGATCAAAAACTTAATTAACCCTTAATTTAATATAATAACTATTAAAATATTAAATTCAGTAAACTATATATAGTTTTTTTTTTTAAAGCAAAATGGGTGCAGCTAGAGAACCAACTGCAGCACCTGGGGTTGGACAACGGTCGATTCCGGCAGGGGTTCGATCCCAAACTCCGGAATTGACGGAACCAACAATTTGATTAACGATCCGATGTCATCCATTTAAGGGCTACGGTTACAGCGGTGACGGGTTGTCAGTGGTTACAGTCGAGCGGCCGGTTTGTTTCGAATTTTAAAAAAAAAAATCAGATTTGACAAGAGAGAAGAAATAAACTGATGAAAGAATGATGAAGATAAAGATGACAGATCTGGTGATAAAAAATAAAAAGAAGAAGATGAATAGGCCAAAGAATATGACAAATCTGATGGTTACGGCGGTTCTGTAAAGAAGATGAATAGGCCAAGGAAGATGAATCGGTTGTTACTGTGAAGAAAATGAAGAACTATCTATGTTGAAGAATGAAGATGTAGTAGATGTGCTAAGATGAAAGAATCTGAAATGGCGGCACACATGAACTAGGGTTTGAGTGAGACAACATTTTAGTATAAATATGAAAAATTTGGGTTGGTTTGGAGAAAACATTTGGGTTGGTTACTATAGCTCGAGTCGGGTTCGGTTACTAGCGGTGCTATCCACACCTCCGATGCCGTCCACTATTACCCAATATAAACTGTATCCTGAAATCCGCCTAACCCGTTTCCACCCGCCCGTTTGCCTTTTGTCTTTGCGGACCGGCCAGGTTTGGGCGGATCGGCTCAATCTGTCCAGCCCTCTTAGCACCTAGATACTGTAAACTATATGTTGTTGAATTAACATAAATATAAATGATGTGGATGGTCAATATGTTCACATGAAAATTTAAAATAAAGGGGTCAAAATGTTGGATTTTAAAATAAAAGGCCAAAATTTCACAAAATTGAAATTAAGGAACTAAAAGTGAATTAAAGCTAAAATATTATATTTTTGTTTCAATTGACAATATCTTTTAGGGTCATTTTTAGGGTCATGTTAACATGTGCCTTCGGGAAACTAGTTAAGGAAGTAAAAATAGAAATTTTTCATAAAAAACAACAAGTTTTTAACTTTCATAAAAGTTGAACATTATATTTTTCACCACTTCCCAATGCAAATTTTCTATATTAGTTTTTCTTAATTAGTGCCCCGGAAGCACTAGTTCATATATCCCTATCTTTTACTCTATAAAAATATCTTCAAATATCAATATCAATTTGAATATGCACATTCGGATGGTTTCATTTAAGGTACACTCTTCTCCCTCATTATATTTCCATCATTTAATATTGTTTTCTTTTATTAGAATAATAATAACATGAACTTTAAAGGATCACATGGATAGTTGAATAGTTTTTTATAAGATCATGTTCATTATATCGATTATTCTTATGGGATTTAAGATGAAATTTCGTGTGTTTCTATAATTGTGAACACCAAATGTGCATGTTGAGTGTGGTTGAGTGGTTATATGAGCATGCCTTAATGTGACCATTGTTGATTTGTATTAGAACAGCAACACATAGAAGTGAAGTATTGTTGCAAGAATATCAGAAACTTTCAAAATTTCATAGTATTTTTAGATTTTTATAACATTCTATTGAGTCATCTTCAGATCATGGGAAATTATGCAAATTATTAATGAGTAAATCGCTCACATTCTTAATCTATATGTATATATTATTTTAAGATTATACTTAAACTTTTTTAAGATTATACTTAAACTTTGTTCTCTCCTCTTTCTTTTCTTTATTTTTTTTATTTGATAGTTTAAGAGTTTTTGCACACAGGTGAATAAATTATTTAATATGTACACACACACAAAATACCTTTAATCTAGTTATTAATATTTTATGAATTTTATTTTTTAAATAAAGGGCGGTATAGGATGGGGGCTCCTCGAGGTGTCAGCCTAGTTGCGATGTCATCGCTGCCCTTTGATGTATGTACTTGCTCATGGCTTAGAAAGAAAAAAAAAGCAAAATTAAATACTCTAATAATATAGATGAAAATCTAAGTTCAGATATGTCTTGAATTTCTAAACAAAATTAATTATTTTCAAACAAAATAAAATAATAAAATCACCAATGTATTTACCTAAATAAAGTCATTATAAACTTGTACACACAAGTTGAGACTTTGGGGTTCGAACTCCATCTTGACGTGCGGCATAACAATTTCTAACATTTTTGTTAGTTGAGTTCAGAATTTTGGATTCAACATTGGTTTTTTTTTTTGTAAGAAAATAAAACTGAAAAAAAGATTAAGAAGGAGAAAGTATTATAAATTATTACACAAACAGTTGTATAAAATGTTAAATGTGCATAGAAAAACTTTCTTTTTTTATTATTTCAAATTATTATTTATATGGTGTTCGTGTTCACATGCTAATTTGCTTGTCAATTTTTGTCAACAATGATTTTTGTATTGTCACAACCACACCTCCTAATTATTTAGTCCCACACATAAACTTACAAAACCTTCATTATTTCAAAGAGGTGGAGAATCTCAATGACTTAGATTTATATCTCTCATAGCTTCGAATGAATCTAATAGTCCAAGCTCTAATAAATCAAGAGTCAATTAACGAAGTGACGACAAATATCACTTTGTCATTGCTATTAATGGTATGTTATCTCCAATTTCACAAAAAAAAAAAATTAGTCAGGTGAGTTTGACAAGTGACATAATTCCGTTTGTCTCTAAAGAAGTCTCACGTGGAAACTCTGTACGTAGACAATACTAGTTATGTTAATATTCCACAAGCGTCTCCATGTGTGTGAACTACCATCAGTTAATATACATCGGTGTCTGACTAGGTCAGGAAGTACAACGATGATTTTTATTTTCACATATGAACCAACACTAACAAACTTGTCTCTTATGGAATTTGTAATCAAACATATATGATATCTTAAAGACTTTTAGTTAACAATAAAGGTTTATACCATTTTAATAAGTTGTTATTTCATACTTATGATCCTTCAAGTCTATTCATGGCGTCTGATGGGTCAACATTTATGGATCATAGTGGGAACTACAAAGGTCACTTGCAATTTCCCTTTAATGTTGAGAGAGACATATTATCTTCCTAATGAACTTTGAATATAACAATTTTCTCCTTCACTAAGAGAGTTTGTTACATACCACCAGAAGCAAAAGCAAGAAACCATAGACTTTCAAAAACAGTTGAATTATAATTAGCAACAGTTGTCAACGAGACAATTGATTGTTTTTCAGTAAGGTAGTCATGCTTACAAGTTGTCTCAAATACAGATGAAGAAATCAAACATACATCTCTTGAAAAAGCGGGGGTATTGTGTGTTATTTCAAATTATGAATGTAAGGTGAGAATCTTCTTGAGATAAATTGAAATTTTTCTCTCTGTTTCTATAATTGGCTTAAGGTTATTGTCAGCATCTACTACAGTTTGCAAAAAAACCTTGTCAAGTCTAGTAGTATAAACTATAAACAACTACATCTTGCAAAAGCAGATGTTGAAAACTTCGACAAGCCTATTGGTGATTCAGAAACTGGTTAAATAGTACCAGAACTTTATGGTTTAGAATTACTACACGCCTAGATTTCGGTGTATCTGCATATTTTTATTTCTAAAAGTCTTAAATTTCATTAAAAGTATTTAACCGATTAAAACTACTTATTTACTTATCTCTATTTTCCATTAATTGGTTTTGTCGACTAATATGTAATATAAGATTGATGGCTACTTATTTACTTATCTCCATTTTCCATTAATTGGTTTTGTCGACTAATATGTAATATAAGATTGATGATAAGCTCAATTATATTGTTGAAGTTGACTTTCAGAAATGAGATTCATACGTAAATTGATATTTCATAGATATTGTTTTGAAAGTAACGATTGCGTTATAATAACTAGCATTTAGGCCAAGTTACTAATGCAGGACGATGTGTATTGGCGTCAACAGGAAAAAACTCAATGGTATAAAGATGGAGACCGAAATAAAAAATTCTTTGATGCCTCTACTACTGCTAGAAAAAAGGTAAATCGCATTCTTTAATTTGGCAAAGAACTATTTTTTGGATTTATTTCAAATAAAGCTCAGTAATACCGCACCTATGGTGGAGGTCATTCAACACTCTATTACAGACACCGATAATGTTGTGCTTACTACACTTTTCTCAAAGGAAGAGTTTAGAGATGCAATCTTTTCGATGCACTTTGATAAATGTCATGGCCCTGATGGTTTTAACTCGGGGTTTTATCAATATTTCTGGTCTATTTGTAGTGAAGACATATTTAAGGATTGTTGTGAATGGTTGGAAACAGGTCAGTTCCCAGCTTCTTTAAATACAACAAATATATCTCTCATTCCAAAAGGGAACATTCAGACTACCATGAAGGATTGGCGCCTTATAGCTTTGTTTAACGTTTTGTATACGCTTATCTCAAAAGTGCTTGCTAATAGACTAAAAGGCGTCCTATCTAAATGTATTTCTGATGATAAATCTTCTTTTGTTCCGGGTAGGTCGATCCTTGGCAATGCCATGGTCGCTATTGAGGTTATTCACTATATGAAAACTAAGACAAGGGGAAAAGACAGTTGTGTTGCACTTAAGCTTGATATTAGTAAGGCGTATGACAAAATGGATTGGAATTATTTAAAGGATGTCATGCTTAAAATGGGGTTTAATAATAAGTGGATTCATTGGATGACTATGTGTGTCGAGACGACTGACTATTTAGTTCTTGTTAATAATGAAGTGGTGGGGCCTGTTATTCTGGGTCGTGGGTTAAGACAAGGGGGTCCTCTTTCTCCTTATATTTTTATCATTTGTGTGGAGGGTGTTTCCTCTCTTATCAGAAGAGCTGAAGCCAGAGGAGACCTTAGGGGTACGACCATTTGTGGAGGTGCGCCACCAGTGTCTCGTTTATTGTTTGTTGATGATTGTTTCCTCTTCTTTAAAGCAGAAGAGCGTCAGGCCCATGTGATGCAAAATATTCTCACAATGTATGAAGAAGCCTCTGGTCAAGTCATTAGTTTGCCTAAGTCTGAGATATATTATAGTAGAAATGTCCCTGATATTTTAAAAAATAACATCACTAATATTATGGGAGTTCAGGCTGTACTTGGTACTGGAAAGTTCTTAGGTCTTACCTTCGATGACCGGGAGGGATCGTACATCGGTATTTTCGTATCTTAAGGACCGTGTTTGGCAGAAGATAAATTCTTGGAGCAGTAAATGTTTATTTAAGGAAGGTCGTGAGGTCATGATTAAATCTGTGTTGCATGTTATACCTTCGTATGTTATCAGTATATTTCTATTACCTACCTTTCTTATTTCTACTATTGAGAAGATGATGAATTCTTTTTGGTGGGGCCATAAAGGTCCCAATAATCGTGGTATTCATTAGATGTCTTGGGAGAAGTTGTCGATGCATAAAAACCATGGAGGTATGGGTTTTCAAGATTTGACCTCATTTAATTTGGCTATGTTAGGGAAACAAGGTTGGAAATTTTTGACAGAACCCGATTCTCTTGTCTCTCGTATTTATAAAGCTCGATATTTTCCTTCCAAAAGCTACTTGATAGAAAATTTAGATCACAATCCTAGATACGTATGGAGAAGTATTTTGAAGGCCCGCTTCATAGTGCACGGTGGGGCGCGATGGTGTATTTGTACAGGTAGCTCTATCTCCAAACTTGATGAACCATGGTTATGGAATGGGGATCGCATAGATGGAAATATTATGGGTGCAAACTTTGTGAGGGGGTTTTCTGTGTGTAGTCTGATGAATACATCATCGAAGGGCTGGAATGAGGAAGTGATTCAGGAGGTTTTTAGTTCCGACATATCCGACTCTATTCTTCGTACACCGTTACTTGATCAGGTGAGGGATGACAATTTAATATGGAAAGCTGAGAAGAATGGCTTATATTCCGTCAAGAGTGCTTACAGATTGTGTATTGAAGAATTAGTGGATGCTTCTCACTTTTGGAGGCCGGGATATTAGTCTGGTATTTGGAGACTGAAAGTGCCGCCAAAAATTAAGAATTTGATTTGGCGAATGTGTCGTGGCTGCTTGCCTACCCACGTTTGGCTTCAAGATAAAGGAGTGCAATGTCCCACAAATTTTGTTAGTTGTGATGGACCGCATGAGGACCTTGCTCATACTTGTTCAAATGTCCTTTTACCATGCAGGTTTGGCGGAGGACTGGTCTTTGGAATGTGGTTCATAAGGCGTTTCTCGAAAAGGACTCAACAGTTGATGCCATCTTTGAATTGTTATATGAACTTTCACATGAATTTGGCCAAAGTTTTGAAGATGTCCTTTCGAGCCTTTGAAAGCATAGAAATCTCAAGCTTTAAGAAGATGTCACAGAAACATGTGCTCATGTAGTTGATCGAGCTTGTCACCTTATTGAAGATTTGTATACAGCTAACACTACTATTCCAGAAGCTAGTCGCAACAACACATCAACAACCTCAACACGTAATGCTTAGATGACATCAACAACATTGGTAAGACAAGATGATTCTGGTACAACTCCAAATTCTCATTCTACAATTGCGGGTGATATATCTATGGTTAGGTGACAGCGTCCACAACGAGGCCGTCTGAAATGTAATGTCGATGCTTCATTTTCGAATAAGTTGCAAAGAACAGGCATTGGCATATGCATCCGTGATGACAAAGGTACATTTATGTTGGCTAAAACATTATCTTTCTCTCCTATGTGTTCTGTTTCCGTAGGAGAATCTCTAGGCCTATTCCATGCCTTACAATGGCTAAGTGATATGCAATTTGACAACATCGATTTCGCCTTGGATTTAAATATTACAACAGACACCTTCCAACATTACCGGGTTGACATTACTCAATTAGGGCAAGTGATTTCAACATGTCGGAGTCTCTTTACCATACATTTCTCAAACTCTAAGGTCGAGTTTAATAGGCGACAAATAAATGAGGTAGCTCACACCCTTGCTGGGGTTGCCGCATTATCCTCTAGTTCCAAAATTCATTATCATGTACCTCGTTGTATAAACTCTCTTATTATTAATGAAATGCTATAAGCATACTCTTTTTATTTAAAAAAAAAAAACTAGCATTTAGACGGGCACTTTGTGCCCGTCTTTCCCATCTTCTTATTGTCTTTATACGTATAAATTACAAGAGTAATGTTTATGAAAATTTGACTAAAATTATATTGATTTGGTTAAAATTATAGATACATATAATGGATATTTTACACTTTTATATTGTATAAAACTATACATATCTTTTTCAATGTTACCAACAACAAATATAATATATTTTAAAAAATAATAATAACATTATAAATTCTTTCTTACATTAGATGTTTCTGATAACCTGATATGACATACTCAAGTGTCATTGAAGGTCTCCATCTTAGTTTGGCGTTTACTTCGTGACAGATTGCCGACAAAAAACAATTTACTAAATCGTGGCATCATATCAGTCGCGGACACCTATTGTTCGGCCGGTTGTGGACAATTAGAAAGCACAACATCTGTTTTTTCATTGCAAAACTTTTGCCACAATTTGGCAGCAGGTTCGGTTTTGGATTGGTGTTTTAGGTGTTGATCATTACAATCTTCGTGCTCACTTTGTCTAGTTTACTAACTGCTTGGGTGCCACAAGGGCGCGTCGATCATTTCTTCAGCTTCTTTGATTACTTTGTGTTTGGCTAGTGTGGAATGAGTGTAATAATACAGTTTTTAATAACTCTGACACTCTAAATGTAACGCCCGTTTTGATTATTTAAATTATTTTATATAGTATAGAGAATATTTATATGATTTTGTGTGAATTAAGTGAATTATATGATTTATGTGATTTTATGAGGTGTTGTGACTTATTTTATTGTTTAATAAAATAAGATTTGAAAATAAGATAAATATGAAGTTGTGGGGCTGTTTTAGAATTAGATAGAGTTATGAGGGAATAAGTGAAATAAGATAATTTAGTTAGAAAACATAAAAAGGGAAAACCTAGGTTTAGAAACTGTCAGAACGTACAATTCAGAATTTGGGAGGAAAAGGGAGAAAACAGAAGAGAAGAACCAGAGAGGCTGCTGCTCAATTTTCTTAAGGTAAGGGTGAGCCTAGCATTACAATTCCATTAAACTTGTGATTCATGATTATAGTTAACTGATTTTAGGAGTAATTCATGAGAAACTAGGAATTGAGAATTAGGTCAAAAAGTGATGAATTGATGATTAGATGATGAGAAATTATACCAATGTTGTAGAAAACTGTTTACAGACCATAGGGTGACCCTTAAACATCATTATAGTCGAAATTGGGGAGGAATATGATGAAAATTGGGGTTTTGGGTGAAAATTGTCGTAACCCCGTAACTGTTCTGTCATCGCTCGCCACAGCGAGCAATCAACTCGCCACGACGAGTGCCCTTCATCAGCTTGCGAAGCGAGAAACCCACTCGCCATGGCGAGCAAACCCTAGAAGGCTCGCGAGGCGAGCAACTCAACTCGCCATAGCAAGCAGTGCCCCTGATGCTCGCAAGGCGAGCAACCTAACTCGCCACAGCGATTGACCTCTGATGGTTCGCAAGGCGAGAGATCCCACTCGCCATAGCGAGTAGCTCTGTATCAAACTGCCTTCTAGAGTTATGCGACTCTTGTCGCACGAGTTGCTATGAGACTACCCTTGGATTAGAGATAGGCGTTACCGAATTATTACAAATGACTGGTGAAACGATTAATTAATGTTTGATTTTGTTAGTAGTGAAATGTATAATTGTACATGTCTTTTGTGAACCATAAGTGATGAAAAATGTGATTTGTTTATGATATGAATATATTCTGGAATATTTGATGCGTTGCCATGCAGCTATTTGTTAATGATTATAAGACGATTGTGTCATTCAAATATTATGAGTTGTAGTCCAAATTATTGGAGTTTATTTGAGATGTCTAAGGTTTAAGAAGTCGAGTCCATGCATAATCATCCAGAGACGAGGGCTCATGCCCTAGGAGCTTTTGCTCAACAGAGACGAGAGCTTATGCTCTAGGAGTATTTTTATGCTCAACAGCGACGAGGGCTTATGCCCTATGAGTATATTTATACTCAATAGCGACGAGGGCTTATGCCCTAGATTGGTACCACATGCATGTATAAGATGTCTAAGTTGCATAAGTCGAGTTGAAGTTGCATTGTTGAGTCAGACTAATAAGTTGAACTATGATGCTGAGTTATGATGATGATTATGAAGTTGATTAAAGAAGTTATATGATTATTGTTATGAATGTATTTGATGTTTATGTGGTTAAATATAATTATTGAATTACATGTTTAATGCCATTGTTTTGTGAATCTCACCCCTTCTGCTTGGAAATGTTGCTCTTCATATGAGTAACTTGCAGGTGATTAAGCTTTAGCTGTTGTTTGCTGTTGTGAGTGACTACCTTCACTGTGTCCTTAGGTGCTCTGATACGTAACGGGATGGGAACCTTATAACTATTTTCTATTCCTTACGTATTGATTATGATTTAATGTTATTAAGTTTTCAGTTGAATTTATGTTGAGAAGTTTTGATGAGGCCTACGTGCCAAAACGATTTTGTTAACTTGAATTTTATCCGCTGCGAAGTTTTGAATAATTATGATTATCATTTTATGAAGGATAAATTGTTATTTATTCCGTTTTGATATTTTTAGAAATGTAGCATTCCGTTTATGCGAGAAACTCTGATCATTTATTTATGAAATTTTTACTTTGGGAAAACGGGGTGTTACACTAAATGTGGAGCTTATTGAAAAGGTTAAGTTTCATTCATACGGTGGTTGAAGGCTAATAATGTCGCTTTTGTTTTGGTTTTCAGCAGTGATGGTCGGATCCGTTAACTTGTTTGGGTATCGGCTGAATGTTTGTTTGTGTAATTTCTTGACATGAACTCTGTATTTTTTAGCGTCCTCTTTGGTACGTCTTGTCCTAGAGAGACGTCTCTACTAGTGTGAATATATATACCATTTTTGCTTCTTAAAATAATAAATATAAATTCTTATCTTTTTAATAACATCAAAAAAATAGCATCCTTATAGTCAAATTTTCTTAAAAGTATAATTGGAAGGAGATAAGGCAATAAAAATGACTTATTTTCTTTATTCTACTAGTGTGAATATATATACCATTTTTGCTTCTTAAAACACAATATAAATTCTTATCTTTTTAATAACATCAATAAAATAACATCCTTATAGTCAAATTTTCTTAAAAGTATAATTGGAAGGAGATAAAGGCAATAAAAATGACTTGTTTTCTTTATATATAATATAAATATAGATTATATCGGTGTTAATTTTATGAGAGAGTAACGGAAAAAGAAAGGAATAGGATAAACAAATGATATGTCTTGAAAATTCATAAAGCTTAAGTGTATTTTTTTTCTATTTACACCCCATTGTATTTTCAATTACACCCAGACAAAAATAATGTATCTAAATTTTTAATCATAATCATTTTCTAATTTATCAACGTATTCCTCTTATCTCTTATTTCTTCATAAAATGTCTTTTATTTTGATACATCTGTGCAAGAAGAAGAAATAAAAGAAAAAGAAAATATAAGTTAAACGATGAAGACAAATGTGAGACCAGACAAATAATTAATATTGATAATATTTCCCATCTAAGTTCAAAGTGGTAACTTATGTAATTTCTAATTTCACCATAAAATAATGGAATGCTACAAAATAAATTGATTATTTTACAAAAATGTATTTTTTCATAGCGCTAAAAATTTACAATCACTTTGTATTACTTACATATATAATATTCATTCTCACGTGACATGCATGACTCTAAGAGTCGTATTTCATAACTCAAAAATGAAGGAGATATGTAGCTGGTGGTGATCTTTTTGATTGAAATGCATGACTTCGAGAATCATATTTTATTCATGAGAGTGACGATGAATCAAGTATATGTGATTTATCTAATATTCAAAATTGTGTTTTTATCTTTCTTTTAATTAAAAGTCGTAAAACTTAAATTTATGTTTAAAATTAATCATCCTATTAACCAGTCTCGAAAGATAGGTGATTAGACTATTAGGCGATGAAACCTTCGCGTCAAGTGAAAGTTAGGTGAGGTTAGAACAGTCGAGCGAGGGAGATGATTCTTTCTCAACGCTACTAACTCAGTATGTGGGTCATCAGAGCCTCATAACCATGTTCCCTATTTTTAGCACCACTAATGACTTAAAGGAATGAGAGAGAAGAGATGATCTTCATTGTGCTACACACTAAGGACCTCGTCAACGGATCACAACGAGAAGAGGAGATTGAAGTTAAACATGTTTTTCAACAAAGGGTGCAAACTCGGCAACATTTACTTGACTGATTTAAGTTTCAGTCTTTTTTATGGTTGAATCAAAATATGCTACGTTCGATTTCAACAATCATCTTTAGAGACTTAATCCTCTTATGTGTTTGAGAGCGGTTGCTTATAATGTTTTCATGTTGTTTTTGCGGACTTTGGTTATTGTTGTAATTGTGTAAACTTTTGTTTTGTTGTTTCCTGCCACATCCTGTGTTGAGAGGACATGGTGCGTTATCTAATATAGTTTTATTTTGGCTTCTTAAAAAAAATAATGTCGTAGGTTTTAGCATATGCTCAGATTGTTTTTATAGGGTAAGCATGAATTTACTTAGGGCATGAAAGAAGTTTATTCCTTGCATTGCACCATATTGTTTTTTCAAATTACTCCAATCTAGCACGACAAGTAATATTCAAATTGAAATGCATAGTAGTATTATTTTATTTCTCTTAAAAAAAACATTATTGCATATGTATTTGTTTTCCCAAGTGGCAATTTCCTTTACCGTATTAAACATATCATTATCAAATTAAATATGCACATTTGGATTGTTCCATTTAAGGTACACTTTCTTCCTCTTAATATTTTCATCATTTATTGGAATAACATGAACATTAATGGACACATGGATTGTTTAGTAGTCTTTTAGGAGGGATCAACCTTAGACTCTATATTGTGTCTTTTGTGCATGTAATTTTATAAGATCATGTTGATTATATTGATTTTATCTATGGGATTTAAGATAGAATTTTGCGTGCTCTATAGTTGTGAACATCAAAAGAGCATGTTGAGTTGGTTATATGAGCATGGCTTAATATGATAGTTGTTGATTTGTATCGTTATACTATTTATTTAATTGATGAGAATCGTGTGTTGTCATGAAAATGTCTTTATCATGAATGTATGAGTTTTATGGTGGAGGAGTACTCCTTTGTAAAGTTGAGTTAGAAGTAAAGTTTTTTTTTTTTTTTTTCCATTTCAAAATGTCGGAAACTTTCAAAATTTAGGAGTTTTTAGATTTTTATTACATTCTATTGAGTCTATTTTCACATTTTGGAAAATTATGTGGATTATTAATGAGTAAATCGCTCACAATCTTAATCTATATGTATATATTATTTTAAGATTATACTTAAATTTTTAACTTCTAAATAACAAACTATCTTGTATAAAATTTTCTTAAATAACGTTGATCATTGTGAAATGTGGAGCTCAATTATGGGACTGTTTGTTATAATTTTTTTTAAAATAGTCTTTTGCAATGTAATACGTTTTTGTTATAATTTTTTAACAAAGAAATTTTCAACGAAAGCTTCAAATGAAAAATTCGCTTGAATAGCTTAACTTAAAATGTTATTCTAAGTATTTCATCATTTGGTTATAATTTTTTTTAGATACTAAAATTTTGAAAAAATCTCTAAAAAAAAGCTATTTTAAATAGTTTTTCATAAAAATTATTTTTGAAAGATGTCATTTTAAGAAAATATGTGATTTTTACTATGTAAAATCTTGAACAATGAATATTTAAGTTAATGAATGTGAAAAATCTCTTTTTTAACTCATATCAAATGAGTTTGAAATAATTTTTACTATTTTTAAGTAAATTTCAAAAAAATCCACTTTCAAAAATACAAAAAAAAATAATCTGTTTTTTCAAACTCTGAAACAAACGTGCTCTATATTAATCCAACTTGGATCACAAGTTATAATAGGCAACCACAATGATACAATACACCTTAGACATGATTATTTCATTTTCTTTCTCCAAAATTTCTTATTCCGTTCTCTCTATTCCCTATGGGAAATGGTACAATTTTTTGTCCTCATGTTTCTGATTTGCACATCTTTCCCATTCTAGTGGTAGTTGTATATTATGCTCCATCCATGCCGTGGAAAAATAGTAATAAACAAGATCTCCATTATAGATTTAGCACAGTTTTTTCTTTTTAGATCATGAATTGGATATTATTTTTTTTGTTGACAAGTTGAACCTACTTCGAAATACAAAGAAAGAATAAAACTAAACGCCTTGTGACAAGGGAAAGCATATTTCCTATCTCCACAACCACATCTCGTCCATCAGTCTTTATAAAAATTTGCAAGAAAAAAATAATTAAAAACCACGATTTTCAACTTTGTATGTCACTTTCCCGAAGTGCATTGTAGTTGAGAAGACAAATTGAAGTGGAGAGGTTGGTGAAAAATGATAAAAAGAAAGGAAAATTGCAGAAGTTTATCTAATTTAGAGTGGAACTAAAGAAAAGGAAGAGAGGTTTGAAATTTAATTGTGAGATGAATCTTGAACTAAAGTTACAAAACAAAATGGATTGTGATCTGTCGGCCAATGATCAGAAAGTAATAACGGTTACGTGCAGTGCACCGGTACGGTGGAGGTGGAATCTTTATGGCGGGGTGAATGGTGCCTACAAACATGTTAGTAGGACTCCAACGCTATGTGGCACTCTTATAAGGATGTGAGCAAATGAATCTTACCACCCTTATATAGGAGAGAAGGATGTTAACGACTCCCATTTGCCACCTTATAAGGAAACTGTGGAAGGTCGTGTCAACAGTGTTGATGAAATGTGGGCGCGTTCCTGTACGATGGTCCGAACAGGATATGTTTCCTCAAGACGTCATGCTCTGTGTAATGGGATTTGTCCTCGGTATATTTGCACTTATAGCCGGTCCATAACGGTTATTTTAAAATATTAAAGTTAATAAAAACGCTATAGTCAAGGGCCTTTGTCCATTAGGCTCGGTATACTTGCACTTCTAGCTGATTAAGAAAAATCGTTTTAAAATAATATTAAAGTTAATAAACACAATTAAGTTAAAGTTAAAGGCTTTTAACCTTCTATGTCTTTCCTTTCCTTTCTATTTCTTTATCTATTTTTTGTTTGTTGTTTTTGTTTCAAGAAAATCTTTCTACTTTAATTCTTTCCCATTTTTTTATTTGTTTACTATGGTAAAAGTTAACTTTAATTCATTTCTACTAAAAAAAATTCATATTGCTTATGTTGCTTTGTTGAGTGATCTTTGGTTTCCATGGCCCCACAAAACAATCATTCATTGTTGTTGTGGGAGAGATGAGAGAATATTATCCGGTACAAACAATAACATCACAAGATCTACAAGCTACTTAACTAAGTATAATTGCACAGTTTACTTATGTGTTAATTTAATCCCTTTTAGCACATGTTAGTTTATAAACAAACTTGCCAAGACCCTGCTTAAAAGGATAGAAATTTTTGAACTTATAGTGTAAATTTATGTAGGACGTACGTTCTTGGTTTAAGGACTAACGTTGTTATGTTTTACTTAGCATTGTAAAAATCTTTATATATATATATATATTTTGTTTTTGAAGAAGTTAAAATGAAATATATTACTACCACAAAAAGTTCTACCTAGTATAAGGCATGTCAGTAGAATAAGAGTTTATACAATATTTACAGATAAAAATTAACCAATGCCCAAAATCGTAAAGGGTGAAAGCCACCATCCAAGATAGTTGAGGTGAAAAGATGGGAACTTCGCCTTCAACCAGAAAAAAGACAGCGACTTAATTTTATCCACCACCTGCATAATTGATCATTGTTTACAATTGAAGAACATATCATCTCTTTCTTTTCATATTTCCCACGTTGTTGCAAACCAAAGAACCTGTAAAATGGATTGACGCGCCTCTACAAAGCCACCAAGAGCTGAAAACTGATCAAAATGATCTCCCACATCAAAGGGAATAACAGACGACACATTCAGCCACTGAAGGATATTATGCCAAATATTACCGAAAAAATTACAATGTAAAAATAAATGTTCAGAAGTCTCCATAGAACCACAACCAGCAACACACAAAAGGGCATAATTAGAAATCACCCCACGACGAAGAAGATTGTTCTTTGTTGGTAACCTGTCACGAAGCATACGCCAAGCAAATAAAACAACCTTCAAAGGGACGTCTTTATTCCAAAGGGAGGAAGCAGACACCACACTGGCAGTTGAGGGTCGAGATGAGAGCAACTTATAAGCACTACGGACTTTATAAACTCTGTATAAACTTGAGATGTTTCTAAATTCCAAAACCACCTGTCTTTTTTTTGTGAAATTTTGCAGTTTTCTTTCGGTTGTACATACACTTTCTTCACTGAATTGCATTTTCCTAACCAATTTTGCCCTGCTCTGTCAATTATACATTCAAAAGCTTAACATAACATAAATTTATTTCACCTAAAAAAACATAAAACATGTTAAAACTAACGTTACAGAATAACAATAATCAATCAAAGTGTGTGTATATATATATATATATATATATATATATATATATATATATATATCTTTCGTTATTTTTTTACGCAAAAAATATCTTTTTCTAAAAAACCAATAAATAATATTTATGTAATATCTCAGAAATAAAATTTATATACGTAGTTTGATTCAATTTTAAATAAAGGAAATCTAAAACTTTATTCAAATAACTTTCACAAAAATATCAAATAATATTCATTTTGTGCAATTTTCAAATTTTATGGATCGGGTTACAATCACATAGAACTTTACCACAGGAGTTTCAATGCAACTGCACCTAAACTTTCAAATAAAAGAACAGATTGTAATTGTATTTTAAGCTCTAGCTCAATATAAGTGTAATTAAAGAACATTTCTCTATCTTGTTCAGTCACATCATATCTCTAATCCAGCAAATTTCAAGTTATCAATCTGAGGCGTCGTGATCAAAATCAATGATAACTAGAACCAGAGCGAGAATATAACGAAAATACATGAATAGAGCGAGCTATGTACCAGTGATTTGAGTCTATAAAATGTTATACTCAATAATATGCATTCAAAATCTTTGTTTGTACTTGCTACAACTTTTTCCCGACTAAACCCTCCCAAACCCGAACACCAAACCAACATGACCCATTCAAATTTCGACTAAATACATGAATAGAACGAAAATAAAAACTCCCATAGACCAAAAGCGGCAATCTCAATGATTCAAACCCGACTCAAAAACCAACCTTGCTGACAATAATTCAACAAAGGATATCGACCACTCAATAACGTAGAAACAAAACAACCTGAAGACAAGGACTATGAGAGAGTATTGATCAGAGTGGCACGAAGGTCAACCACCAAACTTTTCCATATTGCCTTGTCGAAAATATGAACATATCATCATAATCAAGCAGATGAAGCAGGCTCTTCAACTTTCTTCTCTGTATCTTCCTTGCTTTCTTTTTCTGGTACAAATTCTTTCTATTCATGGGAGTAGGCAAGGGGATGATGTGTGGTGGTGGAGGTTGGAAGAGAACGGGAGTTTCACGGTGTTGTCGAGGATTTGGAAGACGATGACCCCTTCAATTAATGGTCTAGCAGAACAATATAAGCCTGGAAAGACAGCAACAATGATATAAATATGGGGACTAAATCATTCTCCGGGGTAATTATTAGAAGTTCCACAATATTATGTTACGTAAAAAACTGATATTCATCAAATTCGAAACAATCACTGTAATTGGCTAAAATAAATTATTTCAACATAATTTCACTAAACTCGAGAGGAACCTAACCTACAAGTCAGTGCTGTTTTATATATTAAAAAAAAACATAAAAACCTAGAAGAAAGACAGGTATCTTTCACACTGTGAGTTAACACACAACGTCATAAGTAAATATAGTTGCAAATAACACTTGAAATAGCAATTACTAATACCAGCACCACACACTGCGAGTTAAGTATATTTAACTAGATTAAAAGCACTTATAAAACTATTCAGATCATGATTCATGACATAAACAATAATGGCATTATGGAAGTGTTATGCATTTTAAAAATAGATTGAATTTGTTAGTAAAATTCTGAAAAATTTCTAAATATTGTTCACAGTTATTCCAAAAACAGGTACATTTCACTCACATCTTCAAGTTTGGATGTCTAAAGAATTTGTACATGATTGTATGAAATAAGTAGTTTTAGCCATTGTTGTTAAAATCCCGACTTAAATCCTAAAATCTAGGATTTTGCGACTTTCTTCACCTTCAACAATCAAATCCATAGTAGAATCCTAAAATAGACAAAATTCATCGATTTTGATTGCGATTTTACAATTTCCTATATCGATTCTAGAAAAGTCTTTTAGTAAAATCCTTCGATTTTGATTGCGATTTGACGAGTCCCGATTTTGCTATTCCCTTTCGACCTGAAGTAAAGTCCCGATTTTGATAACCTTGGTTGTAGCCGATGTTGAAATTCCATAACATAAAATCAAGAAGAAAAGAAATACAATTGATATCAATCAAAACAATCACCATAAACATCTAAAATAAATTATTTCAACATAACTTCATTTGACAAGAATTATTTTAGAGTCGAACTCAAGAACCTAACCTACACACCACTGCCATTTTTTATATAAAACATAGAAATAAAAAACACCAATAAAGAAATGTCTATACTCAAACATGCCAAACACAATGGCACAACACTAACAACACCTACTGTGCAATATGGCCAAAATCAAAATAAATCAGTGAAGCACATTAACAGACATAAACAAAGGAATACATGTAAAAGCTACTCTAATAACCCATCTAAGCATCATCCCCTAAGCGAAAAGTCCCAAAAAGATTTTCATGAAATAGCACAAAGATACAAAACCACAAGTTCATCTTAAAATTGAGTTCAGAGCAGTTAACTCTGAACATTTCAAAAATATAGTTCCAATTTCCATATTCGTGTTAAGTTGGTAAAAGCCACACTCTAATATTATTGATCAATGAACTTGGCTAAATATAGCCATGTTACAATGTCTTGCACTACAAGTAACACATATCGTACTCCTCACAAACACTCCCCTAGTCTAAATTTCAGTAGAAACCGCAGATTAAAGGTAAGCAAATGAAAATAGGAACAATTACAACTCAATCATACTTCTACTAACAGTCTAAACTGTCAAATTGACAAACTCCAAGTCTTGCTGAAGGTGTCCGAATTCAAGGGCTTAGTAAAAATGTCTGCAGTTTGATATTTTGTACTGCAACGCACCAATTCAACTACTCCATCCTTTGTAAGATCTCTCAAGAAGTGATATCTGACATCAATGTGTTTGCTTCTTCCATGCATGATTGGAGTTTTAGAGAGCTTGATGGATGAGCTATTGTAACAATATAGCTTTGTGCATTCTTCCGGTGTCTGACCAAGGTGTTGAAGGATCCTTCTCAACCATATAGCTTGAAAGGCACATGAAGAAGCAGCTACAAACTCAACTTCAGTGGTTCATAAGGCAACAATAGGTTGCTTCTTAGATGACCAAGGCAAAGCTCCAGTTCCCAGCTTGAACACATAACCTGGGGTACTCTTTCTGTCATCTAAGTCCCCAGCATAATCAGAATCAGTCCATCCTTCAAGTCTACAGTTCATCTTCTCTTTCTTATACAATATTCCAAGATTGATGGTACCCTTAAGATACCTGAGAATGCGTTTTACAGAAGCTTGATCCATCTCAGAAGGACTTTCCATGAATCTAGCTATTAGACAGACTGAGTAAGCTAAATCAGGTCTTGTTGCAAGAAGGTACATTAAATTCCCTATAATTTGCTTAAAGTTGGTTGCATCAACACATTTTCCTCCTTCATACTTTGTGAGCTTGTTTCCTAGCACAATTGGATTGCATATAAAATTACAGTCTTTCTTACCAAACATAGACATGATTTCTCTTGCATACTTTTGTTGATGTATGAATATACCTTTCACATTTCTCTTGCCTTATACTTTTCTACTTTCCCTTTTTCATTCAATTTGGTTTTATAAATCCATTTGACACCAATTTTCTTAGTTCCTGAGGGTAAACTGGTGAGATCCCATGTATTGTTCTTCTCAATGGATTCAATTTCTTGATCCATTGTTTTTCTCCATTCTTCATGCTTAACAGCCTCTTCATAAGTGGTAGGATCATTATTGGTACTGAAAACAACTAGATTATGTTGTTCTATCTGCTCCTCCATTTCTTGACCTGTAACATAATCATGTAGTTAGTCAAGCTTCTTTATTGTTCTTCTATTACTTTGTTCATTAATGTTTTCAGCTTCATAACCTTCTTCATCAGTGTTATCATTGTTGGATAATTCACTGTTATCATGCTCTTCAATCACATCTTCTTCACCACTAGTATCTTCATTATTGTCTTCATGATTGTTATCCTCACCATTTTCATTGTTATCTTCCATCTCTATCATTCTAGTTTTGGTTTTCTCATCCCAATTCCAACCTTTTGACTCTTCAAACACAACATCTCTACTAACAATAGTCTTCTTTGCAACTGGATCATAGATTTTATAGGCTTGGATTCTTCACTGACACTAAGTAAAACACATTTTGTGCTCCTGCTATCCAGCTTCTTTCTATTCACATCAGGAACATGAACAAATGCTAAGCAGCCAAAAACTCTAAAGTATTTTATTGTGGGTTTCATATCACTCCATACTTCTTCTAGAGTGAAATTTTTGACTGATAGAGTTGGACTTATGTTCAACACACAGGCTTCCCATTTAATTCCTTCAAGCCAAAACACTTTTGGTACACTTCTTCCATTAAGTAACCATCTCACCATATTCATTAGTGTCTTATTCTTTCTCTCTGATACACCAATTTGTTGAGGTTTGTAAGCAGTTGTTAATTGTCTCTTGATACCTTGATTGCTGCAGAAGTTATTAAATTCATTAGACGCAAACTCTCCTCCTCTATTAGTTCTTAAACACTGAATCTTACAACCAGATTCACCTTCAACAACTGCTTTAAATTTCTTAACCACATCAAAGACACTGCTTTATCATACAGAAAGTGAACCCAAGTTTTTGTACTGAAATCATCTGTAAAAGTAATAAAGTACCTATTTCCACCAATGGATTGTGGATTGATAGGTCCACACACATCATTGTGGATCATCTCAAGCTTCATTGTACACTTAGCCTTCTTAGGGATTGATTCTCTATGTTGCATTCACATCATACAATCAGAACACACATCAGACTCTTCCTTCAGTATAGATAAATCTCTCACCATTTCTTTCTTTATCAAGGTATTCAAACCTTTATAGATCAAGTGTCCATATCTATCATGCCATAACTTAGTTTCATTCATGATTGATGTCTTCAAACACATAGGAAACATAACAAGTGCATAGATGATATATATTCTATTTGAAGACATTTGTGTGGACATTATCAACCCCTTTTCGTCATGAAACACTTTACAAGAATCTTCCTGAAACACAATAGTGAGATTCTTTTGTTGAAGTTGACCTATACTTAGAAGATTATTACTCAATCCTGGCAGATAATGAACATCTGATATCACCTGAACAATTCCTCCAATGAACAATTTCAGGTTTCCTTTTCCCATAACAAAGCATTTATCTCTCTCAAAGCAAAAGCTATAAATCTCTTCATCATATCTTTTGACAATTACAAAGCAAACTCCATAATCTTTCACTATATTTATCATTTTTATCTCTCTTGTTAGAGAACATCTTTTTGAGTTTGTATTTGTAAAAGTCTCTTTTGTTTGAGACATCATCGATCTCAAATCATCATCCTACAAAGTGTAAATTAGATCTCAAGTCTATTGGGCTTAATAGTTTAAGATAGGAAAGTTCCAAACTTTCTTGTGCGAAAACAAAGAATTGTAGAAGCCTGCTGAGGTTGATTATACAGGGGTTACAGACTGATATGGTGTGATCAAGACCTTATAGTGTTGGTTAGAAGTATCTACCAATTGAATACTATAGTGGATAATCTGACACGAAGTGTGGGGACTGAAAGTAGCCGGGTTTGGTGAATCAAGATAACTTTCCTATGTTATTCTTCTTTCTCTCTACTCTTTTTATTTTTGCACAATATACACACACTATCACACGCGGTTATTTTTTCTTCTCTCCAGAACATTCGGGTCCTAATAATCTCAATCATATTAATCTCGAGTTCTCTAGTCCTAACTTAATTAATTAATTAATTAAACAACCTCCAGAATATTCTGGTCTAAGATAAAACAAATGCATAATATTTAACTAAAGTTTAAAACCAGTTTATAATATTGTTTTATCATTTCTTCTTTACATTTCTCCAGAACATTATGGTCCTTACTAAAACTAATCTTATAATTCAGCTAAGTATAATTTTTCTTATTCTGCTTATATTATCTCTCTTCAGAACATTCTGGTCCTTTATATATATATATATATATATATATATATATATATATATATATATATTTATTACCTATATATTTAACTAAGAATTATCTTGGGCATATTAAACTTAATTTAAAGTTTCAGGAATAATTTTAAAAGGGTCACAATTCAAACTCCCCTTTCCTTGTGATGTTTATTGCTACTTCAATTGGTATCAAAGCCCGGTCCTTGAAAGAAGTAAAGCACTTAACACGTGCTAGAGGAAAAGATTCACGAAGAAACAATGTCTTATGTACCAGAAAGTCTTTCATGTACAAAGTCACCATTATTCAATGGAAAGAATTATTACTTCTGGAAAGAAAAGATGGAATTATTCCTAAAATCTCAAGATGTAGATATGTGGAAAGTTATCACTAATGGTAACTTCGTACCACACACCACTGATGCAGTCATAACAGTAGTGACTATTAAACCTGAGGCATCATGGAATGACACAGATAAAAAGAAAGTACTATTAAATTCTAAAGCTCAACTCTTTTTACATTGTTCACTAACCATAGAAGAAAGTGAAAGAATATATGAATATACTACAGCAAAAAGTATTTCGGATACACTAAAAATTCATCATGAAGGAACAAGTCATGTAAAAGAAACAAGAATAGATATTGGAGTAAGAAAATTTGAAATTTTCGAAATGAATGAAAAGGAAAACATTGATGAAATGTATTCCAGATTCACTTCCATAGTGAATGAGTTAAGATCATTGGGAAAAATAACTCCCCTCATGACAGAATCAGAAAAATACTGAGATGTCTCCCAAATACATGGAGACCTATGGTTACAACAATCACTCAAGCCAAAGATTTAAACTCCTTGGCTTTAGAAGATCTCATTGGAAAATTAAGAGCTCATGAAGTTTTACTTCAAGAAGATAAACCAATTAAAAAGGGAAAAATGATCGCTCTTAAAGCTTCTCAAGCCACTCAAGACAATCCAGATGAAACACTCTCACAAATTAAAGAAAACAAAGAAACAGAAGAAGAACATATTGTTTAAGAAGAAGCAGAAAATGAACTAGCACTCATCTCAAAGAAAAGTCAAAGAATGATGAGAAGAAGAGATCAAATAAAAAGATACTTTCCAAACAAAAGAGATAACTCAAAAAAGGAAGTTGATAAAATTCAAGTAACCTGCTATGGATGCAACAAGCAAGGTCACTACAAAAATGAATGTCCCTTAACCAAAAGGAATCAAATATCCCCCTTCAAGAAATCTGCATTAATCACATGGGACGATCTCGAAGAACCACAAGCAGATGAAGGAGAAGAAGCAAATGTTTGTCTTATGGCAAACTCAGATAACGAAGAGGTAATCCTACTCGACAAATCTTCTTTAAATAAAGAACTAGAAATCACAATTGATAACCTTTTATCTGATTCAAAAAATTTAACTAATAAATGTTATTCTCTACAAAAAGAAATTCAAGATTCTAAAGAAGAAAAAGAGAAACTTCAAACTATGAACAACGATCAAAAGAAAATTATTCTAAGTTTGCAAGACTCATATTTTCAAGCAACTGAAAAATTAAAAGATCTTAGTAAAACTCCAAATCCTTTGAATTCTAAAAATGAAAATACTTTGCTAAAGAATGAGGTAAAAAATTTAAGAAATGATCTCACTCGCTTTATAAGAACTACTGAAACCTTTCAAAAAATTATAGGGTCTCAAGTAGGAATAGGAGATTATACTGGAGTAGGTTTTGATTCTTCTAAACATCAAATCTATGAAAACACTCTTATACCTAAAAAGGAAAAATTAGGATGCTCATTTTGTAACAAAGATGGACACACTGATTCCTTCTGTTTCCACAAGAAAAGAATAGCTGAAAACTCTCCTCTAAAGACAAAACATCTTTTTCAAAATAAAGAACGATCTTTCATAAAATGTTTATATTGTAAAAAGGGTGATCATTTAGAAACAAACTGTTATCTCAAGAAAGAAGATCTTGAGCTATTGAAAACTAACAATGAAGGACCTACAAAATCTGGAGTACCTAAGACACCACTAACTCAAAATGCAGGAATTATCACAAATAGCAAGGAGAAAGCCTTGGTATTTAGACAGTGGTTGCTCTAGACACATGACAGGTGATAAACACTGCTTTATTTCCTTCATAAAGAAAGAAGGAGGAGCAGTAACCTTTGGTAACAATGACAAAGGACAAATCAAAGGTAAAGGTATTACTGGTAAAAATAACTCTGCTAAAATAGAAGATGTTCAATATGTTGAAGGATTAAAACACAACCTACTAAGCATAAGTCAGTTATGTGACAGTGGTTTTGAAGTAATCTTTAAACCCACGATATGTGAAGTCATACAAGTGTCTACATGAAACATCTTCTTCATTGGTGCTTGTAAGAAAAATCTTTATGTTTAATACTTAGATGACATTCCAGCAGAAACATGTTTCATGTCCATTGACAAAGATAAATGGATCTGGCATAAAAGAGTTGGACATGTTAGTATGAAAGCTATTTCAAAAATCTCACAACTAGACTTGGTAAGAGGTCTTTCAAAAATTAATTTTGATAAAGATAAAATATGTGAAGCATGCGTTAGAGGAAAACAAGTCAAAAGTAGCTTTAAATCAAATAACCTTGTTTCTACTAAAAAACCTCTTGAGCTTCTTCATATAGATTTATTTGGACCTGTTAGAACTGCAAATCTTTCTAGAAAACAATATGGTTTTGTTATAGTCGATGACTTTTCCAGATACACATGGGTTTTGTTTTTGAAACACAAAGATGAATCGATTGAAGCTTTTGAAATTTTTTGCAACCTTGTTCAAAATGAAAAAGAATCAAACATCATCTCAGTAAGAAGTGATCATGGAGGAGAATTTAAAAACTTATCTTTCAAAACATTTTTTGAGAAAAAGGGAATTTCACACAATTTTTCATGTGCAAGAACTCCTCAACAAAATGGAGTTGTTGAAAGAAAAAATCGAACTTTACAAGAAATGGCAAGAACAATGATTAATGAATCAAATGTTGAAAAATATTTTTGAGCTAAAGCTATTAACACTTCTTGCTACAATATAAATAGAGTTTCAATCAGAAAAATTCTCAACAAAACCCCCTATGAACTCTGGAAAAACAGAAAACCAAACATTTCTTATTTTCATATTTTTGGTTGTTTTTGTTACATTTTAAATGATAAAGAAAACCTAGGAAAGTTTGACTCAAAATCAGACAAAGGAATCTTCTTGGGTTATGCAACAAATTTTAAAGGTTCGTAGAATCTATAACTTGAAAAATCAAATTATGGAAATAAGCATGCATGTTGTTTTTGATGAGTTTGATGACTTGATTACCAGCAAAGAAGATGATGAAGATATTGTGAAAAATCAAGAAATTGAAAACAATACAAATCAAGCCTCTTCATCCCAAACTCCTCCAAAAAGCTGGAAGATTGTTGGAGATCATCCTCCAAAACAAATCATTGGAAATACATTTGATGGAATTAGGACAAGATTATCCTTCAAAACATGGCTATTTGAACCAAAAAATATACATGAAGCTATGTGTGAAGAATCATGGGTAAAAGCCATGGAAGAAGAATTGTCTCAGTTTGAAAGAAATGAGGTATGGAATCTTGTTTCAAAACCTCAAGATTAATCTATAATTGGAACCAGATGGGTCTTTCGAAATAAATTAGAAGAAGAAGGTAAAGTTATCAGAAACAAAGCCAGACTAGTTGCACAAGGCTATAATCAACAAGAAGGTATTGACTATGATGAAACATTTGCTCCGGTAGCAAGGTTAGAAGCAATACCTATTCTTCTTGCATATGCATCTCATAAAAATATTAAACTTTTTCAAATGGACGTTAAAAGTGCATTTTTAAATGGATTCTTAAATGAAGAAGTATATGTGCATCAACCACCAGGTTTTGAAAACTCTACCAAACCAAATCATGTTTTTAAACTAACAAAAGCACTATATGGTTTAAAACAAGCTCCACGAGCTTGGTATGAAAGGTTAAGTACATTCTTACTCAAAAATAATTTTTCTAGAGGAAAGATGATAAATCAGATTTTTTTAATTGTCCAAATCTATGTTGATGACATTATCTTTGGACCAGCAAATGAAAAAATGTGTGAAGAATTTTCTGGACTCATGCAAAGTGAATTTGAAATGAGTATGATGGGAGAATTTAAAAAAAATTCTTGGTTTACAAATTAAACAAGAATCAAATGGAATATTTATTTGTCAAGAAAAATATATAAAAGATCTTCTCGAAAAATATATAATGAATGAAGCCAAAGTTATGGCAATTCCCATGGATCCTTCTACAAGTTTAGATAAGGATGAAAACGGGAAAATTATTTCTGAAAAGGAATACAGAGGTATGATTGGATCTTTGTTGTACTTAACTGTCAGTAGACCTGACATTGTTTTTGTTGTTGGTTTATGTGCACGTTTTCAAACTTCTCCAAGAGAATCTCATTTAATTGCAGTAAAAAGAATTTTCAAATATTTAGTTGATACTGCTGATCTTGGCCTTTGGTATAACAAAGGTTCTTGTTTTGATTTGATATCTTACTGCGACGCTGACTATGCTAGAGACAAAATTGAAAGAAAAAGTACCAGTGGAACATGTCAGTTTCTCGGGAATGCTTTAATCAGTTGGTCTTGCAGAAAGCCAAATATTGTTGCCCTGTCTACTACTGAAGTTGAATACGTATCAGCTGCCAACTGTTGTTCTCAAGTATTATGGATGAAAAATCAACTTGAGGATTTCTCAATAAGGTACAAAAATATTCCCATATTTTGTGATAATACAAGTGCAATTATTTTATCAAAAAATCTCATCCAACATTCAAGATCAAAACATATCGAAATTAAACACCATTTTATTAGAGATCATGCAAATAAAAAGGATATTGAATTAATTTTTGTTGACACTAAAAATCAATTAGCTGATATTTTTACTAAACCACTAGTTGAAGATCGTTTTAATTTTATTAAAGATAAATTGCATATTATTCGAAAACCTTGAGTCTTTAGTAAAAGTTGATTTTTAGATCAATTTAGGAACTCATGAGACCACATGTCTTCAAGCTTGGCCTTCACACTTCCCTAACATATTTCTAATTACCTGATTAATTTTGAAAAAACAAAATTAAGGGACAAGTCCCTTTAGGTTCTGCGCATGGCTTGGCTAAAAACAGCTCATTAATGAAAAAAATCATCATTAAGCATTGAAAACCACCCATCACATTTTAACCTCTATCAATCAAATCAAAAAAAAATATCTCTCTATTTTCTAACTCCTCTCTCAAACTTTCAGACCTTTCATTTTCTCTCTAAAAAACTCCATTCTTTTCCTTCTTTGAACAAACCAACAAACATGGCCAGAACAAAAGGAAAGGGTTCAAAAGCCACTTTTCGTCGAGAATCAGCTCCTTCCTCATCACCTCCGCCGCAGCGCTAGCCGTCACCAGCGTCTCCTCCAACCAAACCAAACTCGCCTTCATCTTCATTTTCTGCTCTCATGCTTACTCCTCCCTCATCCTTTATGAACAAAAATCCCAAAATCTCTCCTAAGAACACACATGCAGCATCTCCAGAACACACTTCAACTTTTAAAGAGTGTGATGAAACCCTAGTGGAAACCAACCCCTTAGCTGTGATTGTACATCCTATGTTTCTGATCTTCTCTTGGGAAAACGAATCAACCACAGAAAATTTCAAAGAAACTCAAGATGATCATGATTCAGCTGAAGTCATTTTTGAAGAAAATTCGTCTGGACAAAAAGAAACCATTTTTACTGAAGAAACATAGAATGTCCGTGAAGAAAAATTTATTCATCCTAAGGAAGATGAGCCTACTGAACCAACACATGAAAAAACTCAGGATGATTTGATTGAAGAAACTTAGGCACCTACTGTTGACACTCATAATGTCGAAAAATATCAAGAGGTCTTTGAAGCTCAACCAAAACCTAAGAAACAGAAATCTTCAAAATCTGATCCTTCTCTGTCAAAATCGAAAGTTAGGGTTCAAACTGAAAAATCCAAATCATGTCAAAATCGAAGAAGATCTACAAGGCTGATGTTTGGATTTGGTACCAAGAAGGCTCCTGTCATAGACACAACTGTATATGATGCAATGTTATCAAAACCGGACCGGACCTGCCGGTTCGACCGATTAAATCGGGAACCGGACCAAGCACCGGTCCGGACAGTCATATAGAACCGAAAGTCATTAAAACCGTCCAAAAAACTGGGAAAACCGGTTTAAAATGGGAAAACAGGTATAACAGATGAACCAGACCGGTTTATTTCTGACCGGACGATCTTCCTTTTAGTTTTAAACCACCTAAATTCCATTTTTTCTTTTAGTTTTCAGCTCATCAAATTAATTTTGTACTTAATGTCTAATAACTCACGTTTGAATTTGGGCATGTATATAAAGGGAAAACACAGTAATTTACCATGATGAATTGTTAAAATTGTGGAACAGTTACCTTATATAGCCATTCCTCATTTTATACTATTAACTATGAGATATAATTTGCTATAAATTGGATAAAAAAAATAATTATTGTTATTAGTTGAGATCACAACATTTATGGCTAAATTAATTCGGTCAATGGTGTCAAATATGACTAAATTGATTCGGTCATTTTTGTCAATGTTCTTATAATTATTAGACTCTTTTGAATGAGAAATTTTTACTTACATGAATCATAACATAACTTTTGCATTGAAATTCAATTTGCTGTTATTTTGACTTAATGTAAACAAGACCTAACTCTTTTGAATGTTGATTTTATTTCATGTATTTGCTATGTATATGACTCTTTTGAACGTAATTGTCAACGATGTGTTGTGTATTTGATATATTTATGCATTTTTACTTTTTTAGTTATGATTTGAAATAAATTACTTATACAAATTAGCACTAAATGTATTAATTATTTTTATATATTTAATTCTGGTTCAAACGGTTCTATAACGGTTTAAATGGTTGAACCGGTTGAACCATGACCCGAAGGTCACACCGGTTCGACCTCCGGTCCGGTTTTAAAAACATTGATATGATATTTCTGATTCTGACAGTAGTGGATACTCTGATAGCGATGACTCCACTTATGTGGTTGAAGAATCACCAAAAAAGAGTCCTGAGATCGTTCCTCAGAAGGTGCCTACAAAATCTCCTCCCAAAAAGGTAACTCCTAAAAAGGTTCCTACCAAGCAGGAAAAGGGAAAGGGCAAGGCGGATTCCTCAAGAGTTTCCAAAGAAAAGGAATCTCCAAAACCTGAAAGGCCTACTACTGGCAACATCGCTCTTTCACGAACCAAACAGATTCCATTAATGGATCCTGACCTTCAGCTTGTTTTAAAAGAAAAGTGGGGCAGTCGACCAATTGTTCCAAGAAGGTACTACAATTTTGATGCACTTAGAGCAAAGAATATCATTCTTCAAAACTTCACAGACGCAATGGGTTGGACAAAGTTTCTTCAGATTCGTGAGAAGCACTATCCCAAGCTTGTCCAAGCTTTCTTCTTTCGTGAAAAGGTATCTCCTGACAAAGCTCTTATTGTTTCTAAAATCAAAGACATAGAAATTTCTCTCACTCTTGAGGATTTAGGAAATATTCTCTCACTACCAATTGATGGAAATTTCTTGTTTGGTAAAAATTGGAATGAGAAACTAGGAATTGACATGGATTTTGTGTATAACAATGTTTTTGAACCAAACTCCACTGAACTCAATTCAGATAGTCTCCAAAAGGTTCCAAAGATGCTTAACATCATTACTCGGTACAACATTATCCCTAGAAAAGGTAGTTTCGATATAGTCACCAAAAATGATCTCATGGTTCTGTATCACATCCTGTTTGGAGAAAGACTAAACTTTCCTTTTGTACTTATCCAACATATGATTGCTACTGCTCAAAACCCAAATAGGAAGAGTTGTGTACCATATAGGATCATGTTAACCAAAGTGTTTCAAAGATTCCAAGTGCCTCTAGATGATGAAGAATCTCTTCTTATTATCAAAGAATTTCGCCCTAAGAATGTTATGCATATGAAAGACGATGTTGGAGATACTAAAGGTGTGTCAAAAAAGAGAAAAAGGATTAACTCGGACATTGGGCAACTGAAACTAGAAGAATCTCAGCTGCCAGATCATCCTTCAGATCAATCTCCAATTTTGGAAGAACATGGGGTTCTGCTTTCAAACTTTCAAACCCAAGCTTCCTTTATGGTTCAAGCTACTGATGCGCTGCAAAGACTTGCATCAAAATCCATCAAAGCAACCAAGGTGGGCTTTTCAACTGTGTTTAAGTCTAATCATGTGGACAAGTTTTTTAATTAAGCTATTTTTGAGTCCTCTGTTCCTATGAGTTCTCTGCAATTTGTCCAGTCTACATGCCCAAAATTTCTCAAACAAATCTCCAGCTGATCCTAAGAGTGTGCCAACTGATGAACGGCCACCTAAGAGATCAAAAGTTGAAAGAAACACAAGCAAGACTCATGATATAAGGAAACAGTTTGAAAATCAGGTTCAAATCATGAATCACATCTCCTACTACACTCATCACAATCAGGTTGACACCACTTGGCAAACTAATGCATTAAGCATCAGTCTTCATTTGCCTCCACCAACTGATGTTCCATTTCAGCCACCTATGTTTGATCTTCATGTTCCAGATTTTTCATCCTCATCAGATGCTTCCTCCCCAACCACGCCTACTGCCTCTCTTCCAAAAGAGTAGTTGGGTGTTCTTTTTGCGATAACAAAGGAGGAGAAGAAAAGAAAATCTTATTTTGCTATGTTTATCTCTTGCTGAACATATTCTCCTATTATTATGCTTTTGTTTAGTTATCTTTGTTAAGATATTCTGCTGCTATTTCCATTTGTGCCTATGTTGGTTTGCACATCTTTTGCTATGTACCTAAAAGACATCTTTTATATGCTTTTCTGTTAGGTATTAAAGTTTATGAATTATCATATTTTTATGCCTCAAATTAATCTATGCAGGTTTATGTGAAACTATATATTTTGTTGTGTTTTAAACATGAATCATGTGCAAACTCTTTAAAATTTGTGATATTCTCCATCATTTTCCATTAAAGATATTGAATGTTGTGATCGAGGGGGAGTTTTGATAAAAATATTGCCTTATAAAACTCAAGAATCTCGTATGCTTAAATTGAGGGGGAGCAAATCATCAAAAAGATTATTTCCCTAAAAATCAAAAGGCAAAATATTTTAAATGTTTGTCATTCTCAAAAAGGGGGAGAATGTTGAAACAAAATCTCTTTCAATATTTTAAGAATTACAAACATCTTAACCCATTTGGGGTTGGCTTAGTGGTTGGCTTGGGATCTTAGAGTTTGCTCCTCCAAAGGTCTCAGGTTCGATTCCCTCTGGTGCTAATTTCGGTGGACAAAGTCCATACAGAGCTTGCTCTGGCTTTAAACAGGGTCCCCGCAAGTGGGCGGTGGGATTGGTCCCCTCGGATTAGTCGATTATTGAATCGGATACCGAGTTTTCCAAAAAAAAAAAGAATTACAAACATCTTTTAATATATATATATATATATATATATATATATATATATATATTGTTATTACTAATGATTTTTTGTTTCATCAAAGAAAAGCTCTCAAGATCAATCTTATGCCATACGCAAGTCCATAGGCAAATCACGCAAAAGGAAAAGTTTGGACTTTTTACTCAAAGACAATAAATCATGAAGATCATGAAGTTAATATTGTTTCACTATATTAAGGAAAATTTCATGATATTAATATGGACAAGTAAATGGGATTTAAAGAATGTTTTGACCCATTAAAGGAAAAGATCCACTTTCTTAAAGTAGCTAAGTGACATATGCAAGAGATCATGGCATGACATCACTCAAGTCACTTCTCATGAGCTGTTTCACGCAAGGCAACAAACAGCTTGCAAAACTTGTGGATTTCTCTCCTTTGCACATGCTAAATTTATGCAAGATCAATCTGGACAAAGCAAGATCAATCTGGTAGTGCTAATACTCATGGTTTCTCCCAAAATGTTTTGGAGCACAAATGAGTTTTTGAATTAAAGTGAAGACCATATGTTTTTCTCAACTATGGGCAACAAGCATCACATTCCTATAAATAGAGGAAGGCTTTGAAGACTAAAACCAATAATTTTAAGTACAAAGCATTTATCTCTCTCAAAGCAAAAGCTATCAATCTCTTCATCATATCTTTCGACAATCACAAAGCAAACTCCATAATCTTTCACTATATTTATCATATTTATCTCTCTTGTTAGAGAACATCTTTTTGAGTTTGTATTTGTAAAGTCTGTTTTGTTTGAGACATCATCGAACTAAAATCATTATCCTACAAAGTGTAAACTAGTTCTCAAGTCTATTGGGCTTAATAGTTTGAGATAGGAGAGTTCCAACCTTTCTTGTGCGAAAGTAAAGAATTGTAGAAGCTTGCTTAGGTTGATAATACAGGGGTTACGGACTGATCTGGTGTGATCAAGACCTTATAGTGTTGGTTAGAAGTTTCTACCAACTGTATACTATAGTGGATAATCTCACACGAAGTGTGGGGACTGAAAGTAGCCGGGGTTGGTGAACCAGGATAACTTTCCTGTGCTATTCTTCTTTCTCTCTACTCTTTTTATTTTTGCACAATATACACACACTATCACACGCAATTATATTTTCTTCTCTCCAGAACATTCTGGTCCTAATAATCTCAATCATATTAATCTGGAGTTCTCTGGTCCTAACTTAACTAATTAATTAAACTGCCCCCAGAATATTCTGGTCCAAGATAAAACAACTGCATAATATTTAACTAAAGTTTAGAATCAGTTTATAATATTGTTTTATCATTTCTTCTTTACATTTCTCCAGAACATTTTGGTCCTTACTAAAACTAACCTTATAATTCAGCTTAGTATAATTTTTCTCATTCTGCTTATATTATATCTCTCTACAACATTCTCGTCCTTTATATATATATATATATATATATATATATATATATATATATTAATTACTTATATATTTAATTCGACACATGTGTTTACACTCAACTTTGTCGTTTTCTCAAATTTTCACCAGTGTTAATATGTTAGTGTTGTGTCAGGTGTTCATGATACACTGATATATATAAACAAAATCAATAAACTATCAAATGTGAGAGTCATGTATCTACAAAGCCGTCACTGACTCATGTGTTCACGTTCAATTTTGTAATTTTCTCAAATTATTACCAATGTTGTTATGTTAGTGATTCACAGAAACAAGAACAATACTCACTGAGATGATTGGCACAAATTTTAAGAATCTTCAATTGTTTCATAACCAACCTAACTTTTCCAGTAACCTTATGCTTAAAAAACTTCACAGTTCCTGTCCCTCGTTCCTTCCATTGATTCCTTTCCTTGTCAAATCGGTACAGTTTCGCTTTTTAACACACAAATCACATAAACATGACTCAAAAATCGCAAAAAAAAAAATACAAAAATCACAGAAACATCATGAAACTACACAATAATAAATAAATAAATAAAAATATCACACCAAAATCATAAAAACATCACACCAAAATCACAAAAACATTGCAAAATTCACAGAAACATTACAAAATCACAAACATCGCAAAAAAAAAATCCCAAAATAATCAATCACTTCATCAAAAAACGGCAAAAATCACAGAAAACATCATAAAATCAGAACAAAATCATTTTTTGAAAGAAAGAAGCTTATAGCATTTCATTAATAATAATTGTTTCAATACAATGCGGGATAACATAATAAATCATGGGACTAGCTAAGGATGTAACTTCTCTTGCTAGGACATGAGCTGCCGCATTCGCTTGTCGCCTAATAAACTCGACCCGGGAGTTTGTAAGGGAGGTGGAAAATATCTCTTGGCACGCGTCAATTATTTGGTCAAACGCTGTAACATCGACCGTGCGGGAGTGGAAAGCATCTCGAGTGATTTTTGAGTCAAGCTCGAAATAAATATTATCAAAATGCATGTCTTGCATCCATTGAAGGGCGTGATAAAGGTCCAACGGCTCACCGACAGCTACGGGATATATTTGATTAAAATGCAGCACTTTAGCGAGCACAAAGGTTCCAGAGTCACCACGAATACACACATTGATACTTGTCCTCCGAAAGCGTTCCGAAAATGCAGCGTCTACATTGCACTTGAATCTCCCATTACTCGGTGGTGTCCATCTCGAATAAATAACAGTTGCTGGCGTGTTCTGCTGCTGTGCGTGAGCTTGTACTGATGTAGCAGGCTGCTTCTGTTGCTGCACGTTCTCTTGTTGAGACGTTGTTGGATGTGGCAGGTTGGCTGCTTGCTAATCTTCAATCAAGTGTCGAGTCCTGTCAACAACCTGGGCACTATTTTCATCAACATTCTCCCAAATTTTAAGATTCCTATGCTTCCATAAACTCCAAAAAAGAGCAGCAACGCATTGTTGAATATGCATAGGCAGGTTTTGTAGCAAATAAAATGGAATTAACAGCAGAATCTGATTGTATGGGTGCATTTTGAACTTCCATAAAACAAGACTGAAGAATGCTCCGCCAAACATAACTCGGATGGTTCCCAATGTTAGCATTAAGAAAATAGCGAGCTTTAAAGATACGAGAGACAAGGGATTGCGGTTCCGATAGAAATTTCCAAGCTTTTTTTCCTAACATCGCAAGATTAAAGGCCGACATATCCTTAAATCCTATTCCCCCTGTGAGATTTGTGCATGGACAACTTTTCCCAACTCGACCAATTTATACCTCTATGAGTGGTTCTACCATGGCCCCACCAAAACGAATTCATCATCCTTTCGATAGATGTAATAAGTGTGTCAGGAATTTGGAAAAGGCTCATTACGTAAGACGGGATGGCTTGGAGTACCGACTTAATCATAACCTCCCGTCCCGCCTTCGAAAGAAACTTGCTACTCCAAGAGTTGATTCTTTGCCACACACGGTCTTTAATAAAAGCAAATGTGGTCGTCCTATCTCTTCCTATCATGGATGTCATACCTAAGTACTTACCTGTTCCCAACACAGGCCCTGACCGCCAAAATATTGCTAATGTTATTCTTCAAAACATCAGACACATTTCTACTGTAGAATATTTCTGACTTCGGCAAACTGATTGCTTGGCCAGATGCCGCCTCATAAGTATTCAGAATATTTTTCATAACTTGTGTCTGACTTTCTTCCGCTTTAAAGAACAAAAAACAGTCATCAGCAAACAACAAATGAGATATCGACGGAGCCCCGCGACAAATACTAGTGCCAAATATACTTTCCTTCCGCACAAATAATAAAAAGGTACGAGGAAAGAGTATCCCCTTGTCGCAAGCCTCGCCCTGGAATAACAGGTCCAACATGCTCTCCATTCACAAGGACGCTATAACCAACCGATTCGATACACATTACCATCCATTGAATCCACTTGTAACTAAATCCCATTTTTTCCATTACCGCCTTCGGATAATACCAATCCATTCTACCATAACCTTTGCTAATGTCAAGTTTAAGAGCAACAAACTTATCATTTCCTCTAGGATGGATCTATTAGGAATGAAGGTCGACTGGTTGTCAAAGATACACTTGCGAAGAATTATTGAGTCTATTAGCAAGTACCTTTGAAATGAGCTTGTATAACACATTACAAAGAGCAATGGGGTGCCAATCCTTCATAGAAGCCTGAGAGTTACCTTTTGGGATTAGATCAATATTCGTCATGTTCAGATGGGGTGGGAAAGACCCTATGTCGAGCCAAATGCAACATTCTTTGAAAATCTCATCACTACACATGTTCCAAAATTGTTGATAAATATCGGGACTATAACCATCTGGCCCGGAGCATTTATCCAGATGCATAGAAAACATTGCCTCGCGAAACTCTTCCTTGGTGAAAGGTGTTGTAAGAGTCACATTATCGTCATCCGTCACGGACTGCTGGATAACTTTAAGAATAGGGGCCACATGATTATTACTTTTTTGAAATAAATCCAAAAAATAATTTTTTGCAATTTCACACATACCGGTGTTGTCAGAGATCTTATTACCTGAGGTGTCCTCGAGGGATAAAATATGATTAACCTTCTTTCTTGCAGTAGCAGAGGCATGAAAGAATTTCGTGTTCCGGTCGTCGTCTCGATACCAATGGGTTTTTCAACACTGCCGCCAATAAACATCTTCTTGAGACAACAATCTGCTCATTTTCTTTCTCAGCCACACCACTTGATCTTGGTTATATCATGTACTATTGAGTCGGACATTCTGAATTTTGCACCGACATTCTTCGATATATATCTTTAGTTTATTGCAATGCTCTCTACTCCAATTCACCATATCAGCCGCACAATGACTCAATTTAGGCATCAGAGAATAAACATTATGTTCCAGCCAAGAATCATTCACTAACTCCTTGCACCAGACTTCTATGTAAAAGAATGGGATAATGGTCAGAAGACGGAGCAGCAAGGTTCTCTAAAGTGGTTGTAGGAAACATGTTAAATCAATCACTATTAGCAAGCGCTCTATCAAGAAGGTCTTCCACCGCACGAGGTGTACCAAAACTCTTGAACCAAGTGAAAGGGTAACCTTCCACCGGAACATCAACCAAGCCTGAATCAAATACTGCTTGCCTAAAGCCATTTATTAACCAGTTCGAACGAAGGTTTCTTCCTCTTTTTTCACTAGCATCCATTATATCATTAAAATCACCAAGAATGCACCAAGGACCTGCAAACTGATTTGATAATTGTCGAAGGAAATCCCACGCTAGACTCGTACGTCCCCCTTCAGGGTACCCGTAGTATCTGGTGAGTCTCCAAGGACCATGAGCAGCATCAATAACATCAACAGAAATATGGTTATTCGAATAATTTACAATATTACAGTTAAAAGAGGCACGCCAAAATAAGGCAAGGCCGCCTCATCTACCACTACGATCAACAAAGAAACAAAAATCAAAGTCAAACAAGTAACGTAAATCTTCAATTTTATTTTGAGAGACTAGCGTTTCACTTAAAAATAAGAGGTCCAGATTGAAGTGCCGAACTAGGTATTATAAATCTGAAATTGCAGATGGACTACCTAAACCTCTGCAATTCCATCCTATCAGACTCATATCTCCCGGCAGGCCTGATCATCAGAGCCTGCCGTTACATCATGATTTTCATACAAAGGATTCTCACTAACATGCATTACAATGTCATTTCCCCCACTAACATTTTCACCTAATGACAATTCCCCATTAACCCCATCAACAGCAAAAGAAAATTCAGTGTCTTCCTGAGGTACACCACTTTGGAGACATTCAGCGAGCATACGCTTTCTTTTTTTTCAATTCGGACCTAACATCTTCAGTTTCCATCTCAGCAGAGGCAAAAGCATGTTCAACATCTGTAATAGAAAGAAGTGTCGTAGGAATGCCTAGCACCAGATGCCTGAGAGGGACCGAGCCAGCAGTAGAGACACAAGTAGAAGAGGACGGAAAAGCATGGTTAATATGAAAAGCACGTTTTTAGACAAGGCAGAATTTTGAACCACCATAATTCCTTGTTTAATAGCATTTATTTCATGGTGAACAACACTAAGTCGACCACCCAAATTGGACAAATTTGAAGATATGTCAGCGGGAATATGATAGGCAGCAGGTTGTGTTCCTCCATTGGTGCCATAGGTGCACTGCACAACATTTGGAATAGGATCTTGAAGCCATCTATTAGTGGCTGCAGTCCCAACACGATGGACATCAGGGCGCAGCTCCACCCCCCATTCAAGCACACCATCATCTAAATCCAGTTCAAATAAATTAGGACACACCTTATCGGTATGACCAAAAAGACCGTAATGGTAGAAAAAACCCCCAGCTTTTCATAGTTAAAGTGAATAGTCACATAATTCTCGTTGTTAGAGCGGACTTGCCATTGCTTCTTCAAGGGTTGATTCACATTGATCCTGACCTTCAAGCGCATGTATGAACTATGGACGGAATTTCTACCATCATACACTCTCATTTCTCTAGGAATTGACCAATAGCTTGTCCCACCCTTTGTTGGATGAATCCAAAGGGCAGTCCGTGAATTTGCACCCAGAGATCAAGGTGGTTCAGATCAATGTTGCATGGAACAGCACCTGGACTGACTCTTTCTATGACAATATGAAAGTTATTATAAAACCATGGGCCATCATCAAGAACTTTGGCAGCATCAATTTTGTGGTGGAATCGAAAAAGGTAACGGTCATCATCAGATTGCAGAATTGTCACTTTTTTGACAGGTTTCCAGGCTTTGGACATACGCTCACTGAAATAGGCAAATTTGATTTGTATATCAGCCAACACACGACCAATCAAACAATGATCAAGGATTTGTGACTCGTCAGGGTTAGCAGCAAGGTTCAAGGTCAGACCTTCAGCAGCAAGGGTAAGACCATCAAGGTTCAAAGCATGAGGATCCATGGCTATGGTTATGTGGAAGACGGCAACAAGGTAAACAAGGGTTAGGAACAAAGTTATCACATGGCGCATGAAAGAAGAAAACAAGGTTTAGGGTTTCAGCTGTGAGAAAACAGTTACCCATAAGGGTGAATATAAATAGCAACGAAAGGAAGCATCTAGATCACTTGATTAGATGGAAATCAAGCTCTCACAAAGAAAAGAATCCGGCCCAGGTGGTTGCGGTGGCCCAAAAAAGGGGTGGCAGCAAAACCTAGCACGGAAACCCTATGAGAGAATTACGAAGAAAAAAGTCAACATACTCAATTTAGTTTCACAACAAAATCATAAACTTTACCAAAACTCACAACAAATGAATCAAATGAATCGAAGAGTCCAATTATCACCATGTCAAATTCCACAAAAAAATCATAGTCGGATGAGTTTGACAAGTGACATTAGCTAGTTTGCAAATATCTCTTGTTACAAGTGACAAGAATCCACATTTCCATATGGATTCATTAACATCATCATTTGCTTCATGGGTAAAGGATTGCCACCCAACCACTTCAATTTTGGAAACTATAATGTCAAACTGAAATCCATTTTTAGCATCATTGAATATATCAATAAAGTCATTTAATCAAATATCTCTATTTCCCAACCCATTTCTTATAGTGTATTCCTTCACAATGTCCCAGATTCAAATGGGCATCCCACGTGGCAATTCTTTATATGTAGATAGAACAATTTATGTTGATTTAATATATAGCATATTATAAAAATCTTTCATGTGGTGTCTAGTGAAGTCAAGAAGCCAATGTTGATATTCATTTTCACATACAAACCAATTCGAACTAATTTGTCTCTTATGAAATTTGTAATCAAACATATATGATTTTTTTTTAGACTTTTAGTTAACAACGAAGGTTTACAACATTTTAATAAGATTGTCTTTCATCATTGTGATTCATCCAGTTTATTCACGGTGTCTGATGGTAGGGATATATCTTAGTATAAACTATGGAGAATGGTGGGAACTACAATGGTAAATTTCAACTTACATTTAATTTTGAGATAGACAAATTGTCATCATTGGAAATCTTTTTTAGAATGTTTAGTAAATCCGGGAAAGATAAATGATGGAAAAAACATTTGGTTTTACATCAAAACGTGTCGACTTCTAAAATGAACGATAATTTTAAGATATGGTAAAGAGAACATACAACGTGAAGATAAAATCATCCAATCATTTTTTAAAAAAAGTTGGAGCTATGCCACAACATTTAGAATACAAATACTATCAACATTGTGATTTGCTAGTCTTAATCAGATTTACATAGGAGTTAATAGAATGCATCTCCTACAATAATTATACACAGTTGCTTCTGAGTTTTTTATGAGGAGCCAAAATTCATCAATGCACTACCAAAATGATTTTTCGAACAGAAAAGATGACCAACAATTTCTGCAGTCTTTTTTAAGTTATTTCCTATTGTGTCTCGAATCTACACAAAGTCTATATTACCTATCTCAATAAGCATATGATATAATTTTGATTTATCCAATCAACTTTGTGATTGCATTTAAGAATATAACTATTTTCATTATGTAATTTGTATACAAATATGATTTCTCCTTCACTAATAGAGGTCATTGTCGCTCGAGACAATCCTACGTACCACTGGAACCAACGACAAGAGTGAAATAGTTGATTATATTTTGTGAGATATCTAACAATGATTATAGGTTGTCTTAAATACAAATGAAGATGTGGAATATGTATTGTTTGAAAAGATTGCGTGTTACTTCAAAATTTAAGAGTTGATCATGTTCTCTTTGTGCTTCATTGCATATTTGTATCTCTATCTTTAATATTATAATGAAGTCTCAACTTTCGTAAAGTATTATTTAGTTGATTAAAAATAATTTTTTGACAAAAGTTGATTAAAACTACTTATTTACTTATCTCTATTTTTTATTAATTGGTTTTGCAGACTAATATGAAATATGAAATTGATGATAAATGTTGCATAATCTAAATTATATCATTAAAAGTTGACTTATGTAAAAAGATATTTCACTATTATTGTTCTGAATTTAACACTTACATTATTATAATTACATTGTTGTTAATCATGAGAGACCAAAGAAAGAAACGAGAAAAGAATAGAACATAAAAAATGACATGTGTTGAGAAAAATAATATATTCAAACTACGTCTTTTGTTTAGTTACACCTAAATCGAATTTTCAACTACACCCTTTTTATAAAAATAATATATTCAAACTTTCAATATCGTTATTTTCTAATTTTTTATCATAATCCTCTTATTTCTTGTTTCTTCCTCTTTTATCTCTGATTCGAATTTGAACTTTGTTTATGTCTATTTTCAGTTGCATTTTTGTTTATAAATATTACGCTATCCTTTTTTGTATATGATAGGGAAGTAAGTGAATTGCACTAATGTGCACTTATATGAACACAGTTCGTCTATTGGTAGTTTTTACAAAATTTAGTTTTTATTTATTGATAATAGATTAATGTGTATGTGTTTGGTTTAGGTGTGAATGTGAATTATAAACGTGAAACAATGGTGACCTTTAGCACGATCAAGGATGGAAGACCATCCAATACCACATACTTAGAGGGGCGCCAATTTTTTTAAATTATATATATATATATATATATATATATATATATATATATATATATTTTGTTTGTTTTAGATTTAAGAAAGTTATTTTTTTTGTATTTATAAAAATATTTTTTATGAAAACTTACTCAAAAATTGTAGAAGATATTTTCAACTCGTTATAAATTAAAAGAGTAATTTTTATATTTATTGTTAGAGATTTAATATAATTAAAATGACATATTTTTTCAAAAGGATATATTCGAACATGATTTTTATGAGAATCTTCAAAGTTTTATTATCCAAAAAAAAGTTGTACAAAGATGATGAAATATTTAAAATGACTTTTATTTTAAGAGAAGCTATGAAAATCGATTTCTCATTTGAAACTTTCTTAAAAAATTCTTTGTTAAAGAAGTTATAACAAAAAGATGAAACCATATACGAATAAATGTTAAAAAGAAATATAACAAACGGGAACATAGTATGTATAAGCATTTAGAGGAGCACGTATATGTTAATAGATCTAGGAATTATAAATATTGCTACATGTGAATTCCCAAAAGTGTCTTAATTTTTATTCGTGTGCAATAAAAATGATGGAATGATAGACCAGACAAACAATTAATATTGATAATGTTCTTTGCCTAAGTTCAAAGTGATAACTAATGTAATTTCTAATTTGTTCATTAAATATTGGAATGTTACAAAAAATATTATTTTACAAAAATCAATGTTTTTATAGACATTAGATACATAGTATGTAAATATAATAGCGGTGAAAATATACGATCACTTTGTATTACTTACATATGTAATATTCATTCCCACATGACATGCATGACCCTAAGACTAATATTTAATAACTCAAGAAGAATGAGGGATATAGTTGGTGGTGCTCTTTGTGAGTGAAATGAATGACTTCAAGAATCAAATTTAATTCATGAGAATGAGGATAAATGAATTACCTGTGATTTATCTAATATTCAAAATTGTGTTTTTATATTTCCTTTAATTGATTTCCATAATACTTAAATTTCTGTCTACACCTAAAGTTAATCATCTTGTTAGTCAGTCTCGGTAGATAGATGGATTAGACTATCATACAATGAAGTCTCTCTGTCGAGCGAAAGTTAGGTTAGGCCAATACATTTGATTGAAGGAGATGATTCTTTCTCAAGGATACTAACTTAGTATGTGAATCATCAAATCCTCAAAAATTGAGTTAAAATAAAATATAGTGAGACTAAATAATGACTGAAGAAACTCATGTTTCCTCATTTTAGCACCGCTAACCATTTAATGGAAGGAAGGAGAAAACATGAGATCTTAATGGGGCTACGCAATAAGGACCTTGTTAATGGATCACCACGAAAAGAGGAGATTAAAGCTGAAAGTATGTTGCCATAATCCCATTAGCAAGGGAGTAGGTTGCCATAATCCCATTAGCAAGGGAGTTACGCACTAAGGACCTTGTTAATGGATCACCTCGAAAAGAGGAGATTAAAGCTGAAAATAGGTTGCCATAATCCCGTTAGCAAGGGAGTTAACATGTATAACGCAAAATTATCCGACCAAAGGCTCATCACATCCAATCAATCAAACAAGAATTTTTCTTAGTGTATGTAAAAAACCCAAAAACATTCTACCCAGAAAACTAAAAACAATTCTCCCTCGATAACAAACACTTAAAGCAAAGGAAGTCATAGTTGAAAAACTTCATCTGAGCTTCCATCCACAATTTCTAAACTAAAATATTCTCAAATTTGAATAATATTGTTTAAATTTTATGGATTGGGTTGCATTGCAATTTTCAAATTTCATGGATCGAGTTGCATTTGGATAGAACCACAACAGACAATAACACTCTTCCTCATGAGTTTAATGCAACTTCATCTAAACTTAACAAATTGTATTTTAAGCTCCTCACAAAATATAAGGGTAGTTAAAGAACAATTCTCCATTTTGTTCAGTCACATCATATCTTTAATCCAGCAAATTTGAACTTACCAATCCAAGGTGTCGTAATCAATGATAACTAAAACTAAAGCGAGACTAGAACGAAAATACATGAATAGAGCGAGCTATGTACCAGTGATTTGAGTCTATAAAATGTTATACTCAATAATATGCATTCAAAACCTTTGTTTGTACTCGCTACTACTTTTTCCCGACTAAACCCTCCCCAACCCTGACACCAAACCAACATGACCCATTCAAATTTCGACTAAATACATGAATAGAACGAAAATAACAACTCCCATAGACCAAAAGCGCCAATCTCAATGATTCAAACCCGACTCAAAAACCAACCTTGCTGACAATAATTCAACAAAGGAATATCGACCACTCAATAACGTAGAAACAAAACAACCTGAAGACTAGGACTCTGAGAGAGTATTGATAAGAGTGGCACGAAGGTCAACCACCAAACTTTTCCATATTGCCCTGTCGAAAATATGAACATATCATCATAATCAAGCAGATGAAGCAGGCTCTTCAACTTTCTTTGTATCTTCCTTGCTTTCTTTTTCTGGTGTCTCTTTCTCCTTAGTTTTCTCCTCAGATTTCTCTTTGTCTTTCTTTTCTGCATCTGCTTTCCCTTCAACACTCAAATTCTCAAGGAGATCAGCAGCAGTGGATGCATCCTTGCTTTCCTCTTTGTTCAGGGATTCAGCAATTTCTTGAAATGTCTCGATGAACTTTCTGCAATCTAATAGTACGATGAAGTAACAGTTAGTATATGCCATAAATTTACACTTGGCAATTAATAGGCTAGCTGAACAATATAAGGCTGAAAAAGTGAAATGTTTGCAATCCAATGGAAAGACAGCAGCAATGAACTAAATTATTATACGGGATAAAGCTAGTAATATAAAATAAAATCATTATTAGAAGTGCCATAGGATCATGTTACGTTAACCCTGCCCATTATAAGCAGGGAAAAGCATTGTAAAGAAAAGGTGCACATAATTCGACGAAGGACAAACATTTAAAACACCAGTACACTAATTTTGTTAGGTATATTAGGATCATTAGCGCCATTGTGCCCACACACAGGTTGCATATTAGCCGGATGCACAACAGCCTTCGGTAATATCACACACTTATAGCAAACAAGTTCATCTCACTCACATCTTCACGTTTGGATGTCTAAATAATTTGTACATGGTCGTATGGAATAAATAAGTACTTGTAGTATAAGTTTGAATTCCATACCATGGGATCAATGAAAAGGAAGAAAAAAACTGATATCCATCAATATCCAAACAATCACTCTAACCATCTAAAATAAACTATTTCAACATAATTTCTTTTAACAAGAGTTATTTTTCAATCAAACTCGAGAGGAACCTAACCTACAGTTCACTGCCGTTTTATATAAGAAAACACAGAAACCTACAATTAAGACAGGTATCTTTCACAAATTAATCATCTCAAAATAGGAATTGAACTGGTGTTGCTTGTTGTAACTTGAAAATATAGTTGGTCAACCAAAAACACACAACAGCTTAAGCAACACCTACGGTACAAGATGGAAACTATCCAAATGAGTAAGTGAAACACATCAACAGACATAGACAAAGGAATACATGTAAAAGCTACTCCAGTAACCCAACCCATTTTAGCATCAGCATCTAAGCCAATGATCCCAACAAGATTTTCATGAAATAGCACAAAGGTACAAAAATGTTCATCTTAAAATTGGGATAACAGAGCTGTGAACTCTGAATATTTCAACAGAGCTGTGAACTCTGAATATTTAAAAAACATAGTTTCAACTTCTTTATTCAAAACACCTAAAATTAAATGAAACGTTAGAATCAAATAATCCACTTAGGTTGTAATGCTAGTGGGTGCACAATAACCACTTTGGCCCGTTAAATACTACACTTAAAATAGCAAGGAATATCAGATTAAAAGCACTTACAAAACTATTCAGATCATGATTCATGACATGAACAATAAAAGCATTATGGAAGTGTTTATGCGCCATAGACTGAATTACTTTGTAAAATTCTGAAAAGTTTTAAAACATTGTTTGCAGTTATTTCCAAAACAGGTACATATCTTCACGTTTGGATGTCTAAAGAATTTGTACATGATTGTATGAAATAAGTACTTGTAGCAGATTTTGAATTCCATAACATAAAAAATCAAGAAGAAAAGAAATACAGTTGATATCACTCCAAACAATCACCATCATAAGCATCTAAAATAAATTCTTTCAAAGTAACTTCATTTAACAAGAATTATCTTACTCGAGAAGAACCAAACCCAAACACCACTGCCATTTTTTTATATGAAACAGAGAAATAGAAAACACCAATAAAAAAAAGTCTATCATCAAACATGGCTAACACAATGGCACAACACTAACGCTTACTGTTGGCAAAAATCCAAATGAATAAGTGAAGCACATCAACAGACATAAACAAAGGAATACATGTAAAAGCTACTCTAATAACCTATCTAAGCATCAGCCCCTAAGCCATCGGTCCCAATAAGATTTTCATGAAATAGCACAAAGATACAAAACCACAAGTTGTTCATCTTAAAATTGAATTCAGAGCAGTTAACTCTGAACAATTAAAAAACATAGTTTTAATTTCCAAATTCACAACACCTAAAAGTAAATTAAATGTTACATCCAAACAAATACTAAGGTTGCAGCTAGCTTAGGTGCACAACAAACAATTTGCTTAGTTGGCTAATTACTAACACTTAAAATAACAATTACTAATACCAGCACCAAATTCAGTGAGTTAAGCCAATTTAACTTGGATTAATCAGTGCAACACCAAGGAATGTCAAATAAAAGTCACTCATAAAACAACCTTATTTGGATAAACAACTTATTTTGCAACTTATGGTATAAGCACTTATCATATAAGTGCTTATGAATAAACTATTTCTTTAACAAGATAAAATAGAGTCAAAATATTTTTGTATAACCTATTAAGCTGTTTTCAGGAACTATCCTGGAGTGCTTATAAAATAAACTGAAAACAACTGGTGACTATGTTGAATATTGTTTTTATATGTTCTCTCAAACTCACACAAGTGATTATGTCAGTACTTAAGTTCAAACAAGGTTATCCAAACAAAGCACCAAGTCTGACCAATAATGCAGTGTGAATAATAAAAAATGATTAAAAGAATGTTTACTTTCAATTGACGCAAATCGAATGCAGAAAAGCTCGTCTTTCAATTCACCATCAGCAAAGTCTGTTGCGTGCCAAACACAAGATTTCTCATTCCCAGCATGCTCTTGCACAGTCATTTTCGGCAAAACTAACACAAACAAAACAATCAAACACAAAAAACACCGTCAAAAACCAATGAAAAATAAAAAATAAATTTGTAGCACTGACACTTCAAATTAAAGATGTCTATGGTATTGGTGTCTCGTGTCTGTCACGTGTTAGCACCCGATATCGTCGCAACACCGACACATGTGTTTGCACTCAATTGTATCATTTTCTCAAATTATCAGTGGTGCTAACATGTCATTGTCAGTGGTGTGTCAGGTGTTGGTGATTTATAGAAACAAAATCTATAAATTATCAAAGGTGAGAGTCCGGTATCTATAACATGGTATCTATCTACAACACCGACACATGTGTTTACGTTCAATTATGTCATTCTCTCAGATAATTATCAAATGTCGATGTGTGAATGATTCATAGAAACAAAAGCAATACTCACTGAGATGATTAGCACAGATCTTAAGAGTCTTCGATTGTCTCATAACAAGCCTAACTTTTCCAGAAACCTTATGCTTCAAAAACTTCACAGTTCCTGCTCCTCGTTCCTTCCATTGATTCCCTTCCTTGTCAAATCGGTACAATTTCGCTTTGCTACACATAAATCACAAAACCATCACACAAAATCACAAAAACATTGCAAAAAAATATACAAAAATTACAGAAACATCACGAAACTAAACAAAATAATAAATAAATAAATAAAAACATCACACCAAAATCACAAAAACATTGCAAAAATCACAGAAACATCTCAAAATCACAAAACATTGCAAAAAACACATTCACAAAATCCCAAAAAAATCACGAAAAAACGGCAAAAATCACAGAAAACATCGCAAAATCATAAACTTTACCAAAATTCACGACAAAAATCACATAAACTTTACCAAAAATCACAACAAAAACATCATAGAATACATAAAATCGCAACAAAATCATAAACTTAACCAAAATTCACAACAAAAATCACCACAAAACACAAATCACAACAAAAACATCATAGAATACACAAAATCGCAAAAAATTACAGAAAGTAACAAAAAAACAAAAATTACAAAAGAAAAGTTGATAGAGAGAAAGTATACAGGTCGAGAATAGCTTCTTCCTCTTCTTCGCCGGTGGAAACAGCGACTTCGTGAAGTTGGATGATCGGAGCGATTTGAGCGCCGGTGTCTTCTTCATCGCCGGCGGGAACATCTTCCTCTTCGTGATGATCGGTGCTTGTAGACATTTTGTTTGGAGAGAGAAAGTGATAAAGGGTTTGTAGAGAGAGAAAGTGAATGAAGGGGTTAATAGGGTTTTTAGGTTTATATAGTAGGGGAGAGAGTGATGAATCGTTGTAAAATTTAAGCAGTGTTTTGGACTGAGAATGGATGGGTGACACGTGTTAATTAATGGATGGCTGAGATATGGTTGCAATTTTTGAAAAAGGGGAGAGTTTTAATAAGAGGAGAGAATTGGCTGATTTAGAAATTGGATCGGTAATCGACTCGATTGAAGTATTGGGTCATTGATTTTGATTGGATGAACTACTACATCATCGATTAAATCACATGTCTGAATGACATTATTTGATTGTATAACTTTGTTTCTATTGAATCAGATGACTTGAATTTGTCTTGTCTATATTTAAAAGTTTAAAAACAATTATTCGATAACTCTTATAACTACACAATTTAATAGCACAACTAGGTCATGTATTAACCGATTCAATTAGGCATTCAATGTTTGAATCGATTAAAACTTGTTTAATAGCACAATCGATTCAAGTAAGCTCACTAGATTGATAAAGGTCCCGGTTTTCGATTAAACCGATCAGACCGATGCAACGCTAAAATTTGCAACTCTTTAAGTTTTAAATTTGACTGTGTATATATCTGATACTTTTAGTTGTTCTTTCTTATAAAGCTGGCCATAACCCATAATTTAGAAGTTTCTCACCAAAGTTTAGTAGATATGTATCCTTTCATTTCATTGGCTCTCCACTTCTTTCCTTCCAAAATTTATTTTGATTTCTCTCCAAAGTTTATATAGAAAATCATGAGAGACATGTTTTAGAAGGAGCGAACTGAGAGAGTGAGTTGAAGGAGATTGTATAATTTCAAATTTTTTAAATTTATGAATGGTATATATACACAATTACACATAAATGAAGACAAACTATGTTGCTATCATTTTTTGGATGACAAAATCAATTTTCTTAAACATAACATTCATAAGAGATAACATTGTTATGTATAAGTATATGTATTCAGATGCTGACTTTATAAATTTTTTGTGGTTTCTTTGATACACCTTGTGGTGAAGAGATTGTTTGTCGTGTTAATATATACCAGTTTTGTTTGTTCAATAAAAAACATTGTTATGTATAACCCTTTGAACTCTTTGTAAAATGTCAATGGTCTTTGGTGATAGAAAAACAAAAGTGTCAAACACAAATGATATAAAAACATTGTTAAAACACATTTTCTCACGTTTGACCATTTTGTTTAACACAACTGATGTAGTATTTTTGCATCAAACAAGATAAGTATTTATAAATCGTCTCCTCAGGGATTAGTGCGATATTATGGACCGTTCGACACGAAATATCATTCTAAGTTAAAAGATTGATTGTTTGTTTGTTTAACTATATAAACTAAAGTGTAAAAGTAAATGTTGAGAGTAACAAAGCGTAGAAACGTTGGAATTAGGGTTCCCTGATTAAGCGTCAAACATAACCTAATAATCACGTATAATGACTCTAGCGTTTTACCGATATTATCACGTATCGCTCAACAAGATTATTCGTGTCCAAATAATCTCGTGAAACCAATTGTATTCTTCGATAGTTGATTTCCCAAACTATTGAACAATCCAATTGTCGATCGTATCGTTTAATCGACGATTTCTCAATCTATTCAACGATCCGAAAGTTTTACGTTCCGATACTTTGTGTGATTATCAAAACATCAATCCTATGTCTAGAATTGTTGTTTTGATAGATGAATATTCTAAACCTAGATTCAAAAGTACTTTTCAATAACAATTAAATCAAAGATAGGAATTGGATTGCAAGAATAACTTCAATATCATGTAAATTGCTAGAATCATATAATACAAGATCAAAGGATTACATTTTAGGCTCAATCAAGTACCTCTAATCCCAACTAAGAAGAATTAGCTCATCATTGTCATGTGAACTTTACAAAAGTGGAAGAAAAGTTGTGAATCCATGCCAAGACTTTGATTTCTCCAAGGATCTTGATGAATTCTCACTCAATCACTCTTTCTCTATGAAGACCCAAGATTTTCGCCCTGTTCTCTCTCTAAAATTCTAACTAACTCCTTCTGAAAATGAAAGAGAAGGCTTTTTATAGAATTTCTGATCTGCATGTACTCGCCTCGCGAGCAGAATCACTCGCCATGGCGAGTTGCGTTTCCTTCGCCTATGGGTTTGTGCCACGTCACCTCTGAGGAGTTTTGGCCGCCCTAACTCGCCTCGCGAGTAAAATCTTGCGCCATTGCGAGCCCTTCTCGCCTCTAGTTCGCCATGGCGAGTTGGAGGCGAAGGGAGAAAAAGTCTCTGCCATGTGCTCGCCTTGGTTTCGCCGTTGCGAGTTGGTGGCGAGCTTCTCGCCTTTCCTTGCTCGCCATTGCGAGTTGATGGCGAGTTGCCATGATCTTTGCCTCTTTTTTCTTGGTTCTTTTCCTTCCTTGCTTGGTGCCTTGAGTTCAATTCCTGCACAAAAGGGATAGAGTAAGAGAAATAAAGCGTAATAGGACAATTATCATTTATTTCTCGGCTTTTCCTTAGATTACTTGTAAGATAAGTAATAAAAATGCCTTAATTCGAAGATGATTTTAACTACTTCACGGCACTTATCAAACTCTCCCCAACTTAACTCTTTGTTTGTCCTCAAAAAAAAGATTGAAAACAAAGAAGTTCAATACAAGACATCAGTCAAAAGGTTTTAAAAACTTTTTCAGATGAATGATTCAAAGTGATTGCGCCTGCAAGTCTGAGGTTTCCGACTAACCTGGAAATCTACTGCAAATATGAAATGAGTCCTAAGCACAAAGTTTATATCACACAGTTCAAGTCAATAACATACTTATTTACAAACCACACCTAACACTCTTCTCTGTAAGTAGATAAAACAAAGTAATTTAATGAGTGAGGGTTATGAACACACATCCGACAATCAAGTTAACATCCAGATCAAGTTATATGTCCATCCAAATATCATTTCAAAAAGCATAAAAGCATGGATCAAAAGGTCTTTGTGGGTTGTAACTTGGCTTGGCTACAAAAGAAAGGACACTTGTGGGTCATTGAATTCAAATGGCCAAGTATAAGGGAACATTCCTTCTATTTACATTCAAAAAACAAATTTACAATAATCCCTTAATCACACCCTAGGTGTTTAAACATAATACACCTTGATCTTGACAACTTATTCTATTCATCTCTTTTGGATCTTTCTATCTTTTTCTTTTTCTTCTTTTTCTTTTTATCATGTACACCTTTTCTTTCCTTTTCTTTTTGCATTTATAAACAATGTTGTCTTGATCAAAAAATAAGATTACACCACTTTTCTTGACAATTGACTCACATATACCTTTTCTCCCCAACTTGAGTAAAACATACCCTATTTGAATGTTCCCCTATTCTATGGCAAAAGGGACAATTAAACAATGAAGGTTTTAGGGTTCAACAATTAAAAACACCTCAGAGTCCTGAATTGCGTCAAAAATGAACTGGATTTTTTTAAAAAAATTTCTAAGGACAAATTCATCCAGCATTGTGCTTATGATTTGACAGTTCATAATTGAGGACTCTGATTCATTTGGCTCAAGTGGGTTAGCAAATACTCTCTCTTCTCACAAGGTAGGCTATTTATGGTCAAATGTGTTTCACTCATTAACAAAAATGTGCCTTGATCATTTCCATGCCTTCATACGATTCAAAACAATTATTGGATTTAACATAAAACGACCGAGTTAAACACTGAATGCCGGTCTCCTTGCATATAGTACAACACATTGAGGTTTCCTCACATTTAGGCTAGAACTAAGTGGTTCACAAACAATTACATTATTGCGGAGAACTAAATGAAATGAAATTTGTGCAAAGTACTCGTTTCAGATTCAAGTAAACATTTAGAAAAACTGGAAACTTGTACCTTGGTTTGGCGCTTTTCTCACAACATTTATCATTATCACACATCTGAGATGCTCAATCTTTTTGGCTATCTTTCAAGCACTTTGAAATTTGAAGCTTTTGAGCATTTTCTTTGAAATTCGAGTAAGAGTGATACACAATATTTCGAACTTCCACATTTTCACAATTAACACAAAATAAAGTACTTGATCATAACTAAAGAACTAAGAAACTTTTCAAACCACAATACAACATTTAACTAACATCAAAATACTGTTATCAAAGTACATCACAATACGAGTACTAAACAAGTACTAAACAAAATACCAATTAAACAGAGTTAGGAATCAAAGTGCCCAAAATAATAACAGAAGCAAAAATTGTTTAAGAGTAACATCAAAATAGTGGCAAGATAAAGATAAAGAAGAAGAAAAGAATTGACTGAAAGCTTTTAAAATGTCACTCATTAAAAGGTGAGCTTTCAAGTCTTTTTCTTCTCATCCTTGCATATCATCTGATCCATCGTCATCGCCTCTTGTGGAGGTTGCACTATGAACTTTCTCTTCATCATCCTGCTCCAAATCTTCATCACCAGCATCATGTCCCGCTTCAGCAAAATATTCACCCCCACCAAAGGCATTTGGCGTGTCCGCAGGCCAATTCACATAAGCCTGAAAAGCGGGGGGAGTCATGAACTGCTCCATAATCTCTAGGGGATACCCTGCCTGCTGCTGCATTAAGTACTGGGACTGCTGGAAGTAAGTGTTGGCCCGGTTTGTAGCAGATAGCATGTTCCAGGTATTCATGTTGCAGGTGTGCTGCCACTGAGCGTAGCTAGCAAAGTCAAAGGCAGCAGTGGGTGGGACTGGCATTGGTTCATGATGGGGCTCAGGTTGAGGTGGAGGTGCATGGGATGATGAAGCTTGCTTGCCTTTATCCTTCTTCTTGTCATTCATGATGAAGCGTTTAACAAACTCATCATCAATGGGGTTCTTGATCTTCTCATGAATTTGAGTTGGCATTCTCATTTTGGAGTCTTTGATCAAACCCATGATCAATCCAGGAAAGGAAAGGCGGGTTTTCTTCTCGCTCTTTCCTTGAAGGGTGACAAGTTTTAACTCCCAAGCAATGGTGCGGGCAATGTCAACCTTTCTGCCTGTCATGATGTAGTGGATCAGAGGGCAAACATCAACAGTGCAATCAGACAGATGACTATTGGGCTTGACATTATGGAGGATGAATTTGAAGATGAATTTGGCAGTATTATTCAATACTGCATATCTGGCTCTGAACTCCCTGCCTGCTTCACTCACATCGTAGTTCTCCCCCTCGAGCAAAATGGTTTTTTTAATCTCATCCCTCACAGAAACGATGTCAAACACTCCTTTATTTTGGTTCTCATGAAAGGTATCTATTTCATCCGGATACCGCAATTGAAATGGGTTGCCCAAGTATTTGTTAATCGCTTCACGATCGAAGCGTATGGTTCTACCTCTCACAAAGGTTTCAAAAGAGAAGGGATCAGTGTGAGGGTTTTCTGGAAGAGCATTGGCGTAGAACTCACGCACCAGCTTGGCATTCAGATTGGTTGTGGGCTGGAGTAGTCTTTCCCACCCTTGATTTGTTAAAAGTCTCAACAATTCTTTATAAGGTCCCTCAGGGTTTATGTTGAAGACTTTCTCAGGCCACATTGTTTGTTTGAGCAATTCTACATAGCGGTCCTGGTGGAGGCGAGATTTAAATCTCTCTCTTTCGAAGGGTAGGTCACTTGTGGGTTGGGATGAAGAAGGTTCACCTTTCTTTCGTTTTCCGGTTTGTGTGTTTTTAGGGGCCATATCTGCAAAACAATCAGAAAATCCATACAACACCATAAAAAAATTAAATACAGTATGGAAAACTGATAAACAAATTTAGCCAACAAACAAAATTTAAGCCCTGAATTCTAAAACAACTCGCCTCGCGAGTTACTCGCAATGGCGAGTTATGAACAAAATTCTGGGTTTCTTATGAATACTCGCCATTGCGAGTGATGAAACTCGCCATGGCGAGTTGACCCAGAATTTCGAATCTTCTCCTTTTTTCACCAGAAAACAACAATTAGGAGAACCATAACCCTAAATCTATCAATTCCGACCCCTATAAAGTCTATGAGATAAACTAAATCATGCATTTCGTTGACAAATCGAATTTGTCCCATACAACCCATTTTATTGAAAACTTTGTATACAAAAGGGTTTAACAAAAAACGTGGATTGGCATGAGTAGCATGTGAAATCTTGCATGATTTTGGTATATCTCATACATATAGGTATCCATTATATAACTTATTCACAATTTATCCACTACCTTAGGGTTTTCATGTATGAGTTTCAATGACAAATTAAAATGCATACAAACCTGATGTGATGTTATGCAAGTGTAGAGATGTTGTGGATTTGGAAGCTTGACTTGATTGGACTTGGTGAGGATTTGGGGTGATTTCTTGAGAATTTTTTTTTAGGGTTTGGAAAAGGGATTTGATGTTATGAGGGGAGAGATAGAAGTGAAACCGAAATTTTTAAGTAGTAGGTGGGTAATGAGTGGTTGGGGAAGTTAATGAGGGGTTTTTTAGGGTTAGTGGCTTTGGAAAACGTAACTGCCAATTCTGCGGTTACTCGCAACGGCGAGTGATTTACTCGCAATGGCGAGTGATTTGGTAGTCAACGCAGTCAATGAACATTTCACTCACCATGGCGAGTGGTATTACTTGCCTCGCGAGTTGTAGCAGTTCAGGTTTTGTGTTTTCTTTGTGCTTCTGTTTGCCTTGTTATGCACTACTACTCCTACTCCTAATATGCATGCAAAACAATGAAAAACTTACAAAATTGGGTTGCCTCCCAACAAGCGCTTGTTTAACGTCTTTTAGCTCGACACCTTTTTCTTTTGAGTTCACGGATTGTCTAGTGAAATTGTCGATGTGAGCCGATCAATTTCACCACCAAAATAGGGCTTTAACCTCTGGCCATTCACTGTCCAGCTAGCTTTTGTAGTTGGGTCTTCGAGCTCCACTGCACCATATGGTTTAACTTCTTTAACCATGAAAGGACCGGACCATTTAGACTTCAATTTGCCTGGAAAGAGCCTCAATCGTGAGTTGAACAGCAAAACCATTTGTCCCGGCCTGAAGTGCCTTTGAACGATCTTCTTATCATGGTACTTCTTAACCTTTTCTTTGTAGAGTTTTGAAGATTCATAGGCTTGGTTTCTCATCTCTTCAAGTTGGTGCATTTGAATTTTCCTCTTTTCACCGGCTTTCTCATGATCGAAGTTCAACAGCTTGAGTGCCCAGAATGCCTTATGTTCGAGCTCAACAGGTAAATGACATGACTTGCCATAGACCATTTGAAAGGGAGTGAGCCCTATAGGAGACTTGTACGCTGTCCTATAGGCCCAAAGAGCTTCATCAAGCTTTGCCGACCAATCTTTTCGGGATGCCGAGACTGTTTTTTCAAGAATCTTTTTCACTTCTCGGTTTGAAACCTCGGCTTGGCCGTTTGTTTGTGGATGATAAGGTGATGCCACCTTATGTTTCACACCATAATGAGCAAGAGCCTTGGCTAATTGTGTGTTGCAAAAGTGTGAACCTCCATCGCTTATTAGAACTCTTGGTGTTCCGAAGCGGGTGAAGATATTCTTCTTTAGAAACTTCACCACCGTCTTGCTATCGGCTTTTGGCGATGCGACGGTCTCCACCCACTTTGAGACATAGTCAATGGCTACCAAGATGTATTCATTGGAGTATGATGAAGGGAAAGGGCCGACAAAGTCGATACCCCAACAATCGAACACTTCCACTTCAAGAATGCTTTGTAAAGGCATTTCATTCCGCTTTGACATTGATCCGGTTCTTTGGCATTCATCACAAAACTTGCAATGAGTGTAGGCGTCTTTGAAAAGTGTCGGCCAATAAAAACCGGATTGGAGTACTTTTGCGGCGGTTCTCTCCCCGTTGAAGTGGCCTCCATAAGGGGAATTGTGGCATTGCCACAATATTTTCTTTGCCTCTTCATTATCAACACACCTACGCAAGAGGTTATCGGCTCCAATCTTAAACAAGTATGGCTCATCCCATACATAGTGATTGGCTTCGTGGAGGAATTTCTTACGTTGTTGCCAAGTAAAGTCTTCGGGAATGAACTCGGTTGCTTTGTAGTTCTCCATATCGGCAAACCATGGCCTTTAATTGATTGCAAACAACTTCTCGTCGGGAAATTCCTCACGAACTTCCGGTTCATTCTTTGTCACTTCTTTGTTCATTAGCCTTGATAGGTGGTCAGCTACAAGATTCTCCGTGCCTTTCTTGTCCTTTATCTCTAAGTCAAACTCTTGAAGTAGCAACATCCACCGGATGAGCCTTGGTTTTGAGTCGGACTTAGTGAGAAGATACTTGATGGCTGCATGGTCAGTGTACACCACAATCTTGGAACCTACAAGGTATGAACGAAACTTTTCCAATGCATACACTATTGCAAGTAATTCCTTTTCTGTGGTAGCATAATTAATTTGTGCTTCATTTAAAACTTTACTTGCATAGTGTATAGCATGAAAGATTTTGTTCTTGCGTTGACCTAATACCGCACCAACAGCATAATCACTAGCATCGCACATTAATTCAAAGTTTAAGTTCCAATTAGGAGCTGTGATTATTGGTGCGGAGGTCAACCGCTCTTTTAAAGTTTCAAATGCAATCAGGCAGTCATTATCAAAAACAAAAGACTTATCTTTGTTGAGCAAGTTGCTCAATGGCTTTGCTATCTTTGAAAAGTCCTTGATGAATCTCCGGTAGAAACCGGCATGGCCAAGAAAACTATGAACGCCTTTCACGTTGACTGGTGGTGGTAGCTTCCCTATTACATCAATCTTTGCCTTGTCAACTTCTATGCCTCTTGATGATATCTTGTGACCAAGTACTATGCCCTCAGTCACCATAAAACGGCATTTCTCCCAGTTAAGCACAAGATTGGTTTCTTTACACCGTTGAAGTACGGTGTCCAAGTTATTCAAGCATACATCATAGGATGATCCAAAAACAGAGAAATCATCCATGAATATCTCAATGATTTTCTCAATCAAATCAGAGAATATAGCTTGCATACACCTTTGAAATGTTGCAGGCGCATTGCATAGGCCGAACGGCATCCTTCTATATGCAAAGATTCCAAAGGGACAAGTGAATGTCCTCTTCTCATGATCCTCTGGGTTGACTGTAATTTGATTGTAGCCCGAATAGCCGTCAAGGAAACAATAATATGCTTGCCCGGACAACCGTTCAAGCATTTGATCCATGAAAGGTAATGGAAAATGGTCTTTCCTTGTGGCTTGGTTAAGTCTCAGATAATCAATACACATCCGCCACCCTGTGGCGGTTCTGGTTGGTATGAGCTCATTTTTTTCATTCTTTACCACTGTCATACCACCTTTTTTCGGCACTACTTGTACCGGGCTTACCCAAGAACTATCCGAGATGGGATAGATCATGTCAGCCTCAAGCAACTTAACCACTTCCTTGCGAACTACTTCTTTCATTGTAGGGTTTAACCGGCGTTGAGGTTGAGCCACCGGTTTGAAGTTATCCTCCATATTGATTTTATGCATACAATATGAAGGGCTAATACCTTTAAGGTCAGACAATTTCCAGCCTATTGCCTCCTTGTTGCGCTTGAGCACTTCAATCAATTTCTTTTCTTCATTCTTTGACAAAGAGCTGCTAATAATCACTGGTTTTGTGCCATCGTCTTCAAGAAACACATATTTGAGATGTGATGGCAAGACTTTCATTTCAAGCTTTGGTTCTTCCACCTTGTCTTTGTCTTTCAATTCCTCCATTTTTGCTTTATTTGGAGGAATCTCCTTCAAAGTTTCAAGCTCTTTCAGGCATTCTTCAATCTCCTTCTCCTCTTCTACACTAAGAACATTGAGTGCATCAGTGAGCACTCTTTCAAGAGTTGTAGGCTTATGCAATTGCTTCCTTGTATCCATGATCACCTCATCCATTGCATCTACCTTGAAACAAGCTCCTTTGTCTTTGGAATGTTTCATTCCATCATGGAGATTGAAGTTGATCTCTTCATTATCGAGCCGCACCTTCATCAATTTATCATCATAATCTATCATCATGCGTGCAGCAAGCATGAATGTTCTACCAAGAATTAGTGGCACATCATCGTCCTCTTCGATATCCATGACCACAAAGTCAACGGGGAACACAAATTTATCCACTTTAACCAAGACGTCCTCGGCTATTCCCATTGGTCGGGTTATGGATTTATCGGCCAGCTGGAGGGTCATTTTTGTTAACTTAAGATCTAGGCCACCGACCCTCGTGACAACTGAGTATGGAATAAGATTGATACTTGAGCCTAAATCAATTAAAGCTTTACCGACATTGACGCCTCCAATAGCCACGGGCAATGTGACTCTTCCGGGATCTTTCTCTTTTTTCGGCAAACGTCTCTGGATGATTGCACTACAATTTGCGTCCAATTGAATGGTTTCTTCATCACTGTATCGACGCTTCTTGGATATAATTTCTTTCATAAACTTGGAGTAGGTTGACATTTGTTCAAGAGCCTCGGCAAAAGGGATGTTGATCTCTAATCTTTTGAAAATATCAAGGAACCTCTTGAAATGCTTTTCCACGTCTTTCTTTGATTGAGCTTTTGGATATGGAAACTTGTGAGCCGGCACATCCTTCCCGACTTCTTTCTTCTTGTTCTTCCCCACACCCTCTTCAACTAATTCTTCCTTTTTTTGATTTTTTTCTTTTTTATTTTCAACTAAACTTATATTATTTACATCCTCATCACTACTATGTATATCTACCACCTCCTTTACATTCTCTTCTCTATCCACCTCTTCTTCATCATCAACAACTTGCCTCTCCACCTCCAAGTTATCACCAATCCCTTGTCCAATTACCTTGCCACTTCTTGTAGAAATTGCTTTGCATTGCTCGTTCTTTCCATTGTTGCCATTGTTGGGATTGTTTTGCGTATTAGCTGTGAAGGTCCCTCCTTGTTGATTTGCCAATATTTGTGAGATTTGGCTTAAGTGTTGAGCTTGTTGTCCCATTTGTGTCTCAAGATTCTTTATAGACGTAGTGTTGTTTTGCTGATTGGCCATTGTAAGTTGCATGAATTGGTTGAGGGTGTCTTCAAGTTTTTGTGTTCTATCTTGTTGTGGTGGATATTGTTGAAAGTTGTTGTTGAATGGTTGTTGATTTGAAGGTCCGGCAGTAGACCTCCATGGTTTCCCGAAGTTATTTCCCCTTTGAAAATTGTTGTTATTCGGGTATCGTTGTTGATTTGAATTCCCCGAATATTGACCTTGGAATTGTCCCGGTCTTTGTTGATTTCCCACATAGTTAACTTCTTCTTCAAGTGGTGGACAATAACCTGTCGGATGGTCACCGGAACACATCTCACAGAAGTGAACTTGTTGATGCTGTTGTTCTCTTTGCAATTGTTCTTTGATGAGTTTCGGCATCTCTTTCATTTGGTTCTTCATATCTTCGAGTTGTTGAGTAAAAATTTTGTTTTGTGCTAGATTTGCATCGCTTGACCCCAACTCAAGAATTCCGGGCTTCCGGAGTGCCCCACTTCGATTATGTTTAGCTGCTCTATCATTGAGTGACATCTTGTTAATGATATCGACGGATTCTCTAGGACTCAGAGCCATCAATGAACCATGCGCAGCCGCATCAAGAATGAGTTTTGGCTCCGGTTGCAGTCCTCCTCGGAACATATGGATTTGAGTTGTATCGTCAAATCCATGCTTAGGACACTTTCTTAGCAATGATTTGAAGCGCTCTCATGCTTCACATAATGATTCGTCAGCTCCTTGTGCGAACATGGCTATTGCGGTTTTGGTGTCCATGTGTCTATGATCCGGGAAGAATCTCTCTTGAAACGCTTTCTCCAATGCATTCCAATCTTTAAGAATATCCGGTGGTTGATCGAGATACCACTCCCGAGCTTTGCCGATGAGTGAATGCTGAAACAACCTCAAGAACCCTGCTTCTTCTTCAGCCTCGGATGCGCCAAGACTATTTGCTAAAGCATAGAACACTGAGAGATGTTGATACGGGTCTTCATGGTCTAACCCGGCAAAGGGATGATTAGAAACAAGTTGTATGGTGCCGGACTTTAGTTCCACTTGCTTTTCCTTTTCCTTTCCAAGGTGTGCTAGCCTTCTTGGACTTGTCCAACACGGCATCACACTTTGATTAGCTTCGGGTTGAGCCATTGTTTCTTCTATGATTGTAGGTAAAGAAGGAGTGAAAGTTGAAGTTCCTTGCTGTACTTGCTTGGCTAGTATCTTCTCCCTTCTTGTTTTGCTATTGTTTCTGCTAGCCGTTCTTTCAATCTCAGGATCGTATTCTAGGTCTCGTTGAGGAACTGTACCTCGCATACAAAAGTTCAAAGATCTATCCAAACGAGATTAGTAACAAAAAGGTTAATGAACGAATCTATTCACAAAAATGAATAAGTGCAAAATTGTCTTAAAACGATAAACTAGTCGTACTATCTATGATATCTAAACGCCAGTCCCCGGCAGCGGCGCCATTTTGATGTAGTATTTTTGCATCAAACAAGATAAGTATTTATAAATCGTCTCCTCAATGACTAGTGCGATATCATGGACCGTTCGACATGAAATATCATTCTAAGTTAAAAGATTGATTGTTTGTTTGTTTAACTATATAAACTAAAGTGTAAAAGTAAATGTTGAGAGTAACAAGGCGTAGAAACGTTGGAATTAGGGTTCCCTGATTAAGCGTCAAACATAACCTAATAATCACGTATAATGACTCTAGCGTTTTACCGATATTATCACGTATCGCTCAACAAGATTATTCGTGTCCAAATAATCTCGTGAAACCAATTGTATTCTTCGATAGTTGATTTCCCAAACTATTGAACAATCCAATTGTCGATCGTATCGTTTAATCGACGATTTCTCAATCTATTCAACGATCCGAAAGTTTTAAGTTCCGATACTTTGTGTGATTATCAAAACATCAATCCTATGTCTAGAATTGTTGTTTTGATAGATGAATATTCTAAACCTAGATTCAAAAGTACTTTTCAATAACAATTAAATCAAAAATAGGAATTGGATTGCAAGAATAACTTCAATATCATGTAAATTGCTAGAATCATATAATACAAGATCAAAGGATTACATTTTAGGCTCAATCAAGTACCTCTAATCCCAACTAAGAAGAATTAGCTCATCATTGTCATGTGAACTTTACAAAAGTGGAAGAAAAGTTGTGAATCCATGCCAAGACTTTGATTTCTCCAAGGATCTTGATGAATTCTCACTCAATCACTCTTTCTCTATGAAGACCCAAGATTTTCGCCCTGTTCTCTCTCTAAAATTCTAACTAACTCCTTCTGAAAATGAAAGAGAAGGCTTTTTATAGAATTTCTGATCTGCATGTACTCGCCTCGCGAGCAGAATCACTCGCCATGGCGAGTTGCGTTTCCTTCGCCTTTGGGTTTGTGCCACGTCACCTCTGAGGAGTTTTGGCCGCCCTAACTCGCCTCGCGAGTAAAATCATGCGCCATTGCGAGCCCTTCTCGCCTCTAGTTCGCCATGGCGAGTTGGAGGCGAAGGGAGAAAAAGTCTCTGCCATGTGCTCGCCTTGGTTTCGCCGTTGCGAGTTGGTGGCGAGCTTCTCGCCTTTCCTTGCTCGCCATTGCGAGTTGATGGCGAGTTGCCATGATCTTTGCCTCTTTTTTCTTGGTTCTTTTCCTTCCTTGCTTGGTGCCTTGAGTTCAATTCCTGCACAAAAGGGATAGAGTAAGAGAAATAAAGCGTAATAGGACAATTATCATTTATCTCTCGGCTTTTCCTTAGATTACTTGTAAGATAAGTAATAAAAATGCCTTAATTCAAAGATGATTTTAACTACTTCACGGCACTTATCAACAACTTTGCGGGCTATTTGCCCCACCATAAAAGCCTTGTCCCCCAATCCAGCAAGTGGAGAAATCTCAGTTAATTATAAATATCTATATTTCCCTCCCGTCCAATCGTACATCATAACATCTATTGATATAAGTGTCAATCTTCCATCTTGTGGATCAGATAAGAAGTTCATTTGCACCTCATTTTTCATAGGTTTGCCTAAATATGTCAAAAAGGACATCCCTTACAAAGGCATGCTTGTATTTGAAACCAAAAAGTTCCTTACGATGAATTATGTGCTCCCCAAATTCATGCATGTAAGTCTAGTTTTAGCTTGACAGTTGACAACAAATGAATGAGAGAGGGAAATGGTTTAGATCATGGTTACACATAGGGTGGGCATGGTTAAGTTTGGGATCAAAACTGAACCGAACTGAACTGAACAGTTTGCTAAATTTAAAATAACTAAACCGTTTGCATTTCGAACTGAACTGTACTGTTTCAAACCGAGCTGAACTGATCTGTTATTATTGATACCTTTGAAAAAATATGAAAAAAAACAAATGAAATTGAATTTTAGTTACCGAACTGAACTGTTTCGAATCAAACTAAACGATTTCAGTTCGATTTCAAAACTGTTAGTAATGATTCAATTTTTTTTTTTGGTTCAGTTCAGTTTTTGGTTTTTTTATCCACCCCTAATTACACACCAATGTGACTTTTGATCACTCATCAAATTCCACTTCATTTCTAGGACAAGTTCAATATCTTCAGTTATGTTAGGTTTTAAAGCCAATCGAACCTTATTCTTTCTTGATGAATCAGAATTACCTAACCATTTCCCATGGCCAATCATATGATTTGAACATTCAATATCAAGAAAATCAAGTCTCTGACTGAAGAGTTTATACATTAACAACAGTCATTTACATAATAGGATATGAGTCTAAATCATCATGGGAAATTAATAGCTTTACCATCATTACCTTTGGCATGCTTGTTATTTATAAACTATAATTCGCCAATACAGTGACCCGATTTCTCACAATTCATGATCTTCTTCTTGTCTTGAGCTTTCTTTTTTGGCTTAAATGCACTTTTCACCCCCTATGTTTCAAAAAGTTGCGATTTTGGCCCCCTTATAAAAAAAATGGATATTTTGACCCCCTAACTTTTGGCCCTCTTTTGAATGGTTGATTTTATGCAAATTTCTCAGTCTCTGATGGTGTAAACTGGCATGGGGATAGAAGAATGTTGATAAGTGGAGTCCAAACTTGCATGATGTCCAAACTGGCATGATAAATGGAGTCCAAACTGATAAATGGATCCTTCTTTAGGGGGACCAAAAGTTACACCATGCCAGTTTGGAATCCATTTATCAATATCCTTCTATCCTCATGCCATTTTACACCATCAGAGACTATGAAATTGTCATAATCTCCATCAAAATCAGCTAATCAAAAGAGGGCCAAAAGTTAGGGGGTCAAAATATCCATTTTTTTATAAAGGGGCTAAAATCGCAACTTTTTGAAACATAGGGGGTGAAAAGTGCATTTAAGCCTTCTTTTTTTTCCTTCTTTATTGTTTGTTGACCCTTCTCCTTTTTTTTTTTGATCCAAATTTGTCTTCATTTTTGCTTTACAATAATTTGAAAACCAGACTCCTTTATTCCTTTATTATATTTAGCTTAATTACATTTTTGGTCCCTTAATTAATTTTTGGGTTTCGTTTTGATCATTTAATTAATAAAAATTATTTTTTGGTCTCTCAAATATGCTTTTGTTAGCCAATTTGGTCTCTCTTCGTTAATTTTAACCCAAAATGTATAAGGTGGACCAACATTATAGATGGTCCACCGTAGACCTTGTTAATTGATATAATTTTAGTCTTTTGATCATTTTGAAACAAAATAGGCCATTTGATCATAAAAGATCATTGAATCTAATGGTGAACTACCAACACATGATTTTTCTTTCCTTTTCTTCATCTTCTTCCTTCTATTTCTTCCCCGTCTTCATCCATCTTCATACACATTCAAACCCAAACCCATTTTTTTTAAAACAAAAAACTCATTCATTTTTTCAATCTTCATATCTTCTTCTCCCAAAACTCATAAATCCCTAATTAGTTAATATTTTAACTTGTAAATTCATAAATTCATCAACTCATAATCTCATCACTACACCACCATCTTAACCACCAATAACTCTAATTATCAAACCTAGAAAGAAAAAAATTAATCCCAAAAGATAACATTGAAATCTACAAAACCAATTTTGCTAACAATGCTTATCTGCTTCAAACAAATAGAACATATATACAACCTCCCAACCATTGCAAAAGCAAACATGATCAACCTCCAAACCAACGTAGATTTATTCAAACCCTTCATAAGAAAAACATCTTGTCACCATTAACTACAACATTATTAAAATTGTTTCATCACTAATTAGTTAATTTATTTGCTAAAAATATCAACTTTATTCATCTAACACAACAACAACATTGAATAGATTAACCCCACAAAAACTACATTAATCAATATCATTTGAAAAAAAGTTTGAGAGAGAACTGAGAGAGAAGCTCAAGGGGGAAGGGGCCACTAGGGACAAAGAGAGTGACAATGGGGGGATGGGACTGCGGGGTCTAAACAACCAGGTCACGGTGGTCCGACGAGTCAATGACCACCAGGCTTTCACCGAAATCTGGATCTTATCAGGATTCTGTTCTTTTTCACCAACATTCCAGACGATGCAAAAGCCTCTGATTTATGGAAGTTGTTCTTGAGTTTCGGTCGAGTGGGGGAAGTTTTAATGCAAAGAAACCTTGATAAATGGGGTATTCACTTTGGTTTTGTGAAGTTCAAAGAAGTGAGGAATGAGGAAGAGCTTGGTCATAGAGGAAGTGTGGATGGGCAACATGAAGCTGAATGTGAATAGAGCGCCTTTTGACCGAGACCAAGGGAGGGTGCCTGAGCAGAAACAGGAGGCGAGGAAGGAAGGAATGGAAGATACGACATCAGACTATGAAGCTAGTGTGGTTGGGGGGAAATCTTTCAAGTCTGCGGTGGCTAAGGGGATTATGGAGGCAGAGATATGCCTAGTTCTGGAGGTGCAACTGAATGAGGCTTTGTTACAGGAACTGGAGTCCTGTTTTGTTGGGAGTTAAACATTAACAATGATGGAAGAACATTTCAAGAATTTCTGGTTATGGAAGGGATCAAAAGTATTAAGGCGACCTCAATGCGGGAGGGAATGATTTTACTGAAACCATCGGGTCCAGGTGAGATTGAAAGAGTGCAGGAGAGTCATAAACTATGGTGGGAGGCAACTTTTTCTGATATTCAAATATGGTCTCCTCAACTAATGGCATGCAATATAAGAGTTTGGCTTAAGGTGTATGGGATCCCACTTCATGCATGGGAAGAAAATTTCTTCAAGTTGTTGGGATCAAAGTATGACAAGTTTCTAGATTTTGATGAAGTGACTATTGTAACACCCCAATTATTTTTTTTTAATTAATTCCATGAATTTTAAAAGATGAAATGTTGGTTAATATTATTATTGATGCTGCTTTAGCTTGAATGTTATTTTGTTGTTAAGAAGATAGAATATTTATGAGGATCGAAAAGTAGTATGAAAATTTAAATTAAATAAAGAGAGGAATCAAAACAAAATAAAATAGTGTCGGAGATGAAGAATATAAGTTTAAAATAAGCGGGGGAGAGGAGGAGTAAAAAAATAGTGAACAGAGGAGAATAAAATTATAACAAGTGATTGACCAAATTATAAATAGAAACATTAGGAGTTAGAAGGGTCACTTTTGCTAAACGTGGAAAATAGAGAAGAGGGGAGGAGAAAAGGAGAAACCCTAGCTGCGACGGAATTAAGCTAAAGCTGGAATTTTCGAAGGAATCGAGGTAATGGAGAGAATCTTTGCACTTTATGGTATCTTAATCTATGAACGGAGGGTTGTATTTAATTTTAATATGTTGTTGTTCTTATGATGAGATTGTGATGAGAGATTTATGTTGAACGAATTAAAAGATGAAGTTGAAAGATGAGAATTGAGGAAAACTTGTTTAGGTTTTTGAACTGAGTTTTTTTATCCTTGAAAAGTGTGGATAATCCAGTAGGTTAACAAATAATTAGTGTTTGAATGATAGTGTAATCATGGGTGAAAATTAGGGTCGAGTTTGGAGAATATATGATCAAAAACGTAGTCGAAAAGGGTTCCCCAAAGTGAAATCGCAGCAGAACTGTGATTTTGCTGTCACAGTGCTTTTCTTGCTGTCTCAGTTCGACAAGTTTAAGTTCCGAATTGAGTTTAATTGTCCTAATGGAAGTTGTAGATATGGATGTTATATTTAACTAGCCTTTAGAGTGACTCAATTTAAGCTTATAAAACTCTAGATATGATTAAAATACTACACAGGGGTCAACATGGTCGTGCTCTTGTCGATTTTTGTAATGGAACAACAAAAATAAAACCTGGGACTTTTCTGTTCCTAATTAGGTTTCGATGTCTTCATGAAAGTTGTAGATGATGATGTTATATTTTACTATTATTTGGAGGAACTCTATTTAAGTATGTAGAACTCATGATATGGTTAAAATACTATACACAGGTCAGTAGAGTCGTCCTCTTTCCCCAAACATAGGAAAATCAATTTGTCTACCACTTTATGTTCCGAATTAGGTTTGGAGTCTTCATGAAATTCGTATATGTGTGTGTTAGCTTTAATTATCCATTGTTTTGAGTCCATTATTCCCTCTAGAACTTGAGTTATGATTTAAACACCACGTATGGGTCATGCTGCGTTTTTTATGAAATTTCAGCACAACCTTTTTTATCGACTCTAAAACAACTGTGAAAGAAATAGTGAGTCTAAGCAAGTCGTTAGCGTGTCAAGTAAAAGTAAGGATCCCTAGGATACATATATAGATGTGGGGATGTGTTCGAGCATAAAAGAAAGCAGTGGTTTCAAGATAAAAGCAAGTCTAAATATGAAACGAAGAGTAACCTACGAGAACCTAATGATGCTAAATATGGTCTGGCAATAGGGAGTTAAATACAATGATAGGAGGGCAGGGGGATAAGGGTGATGTTTAAGATAGATGACTAAACTAGTATAGGTCCGTCGGATTAGGGATGAGCCTAAAACGGTGAAGTAGTTTAAGTAGTCGAAGGGGAAGTAGAAAAGATATAGATAGGTAGTTCATGGCGGAGTGAAAAAACGACGAGAGTAATTCCTTAGGGTATTTAAAAAGTCTCATGTGGCAAGTCGATTACGAGAGTATAGAATAGGCTAGATTATAAAGAAGCGAAAAAGACGATGATGAGCGAGGATATGAAGTAGGTGCTTTTCGAGTAACTGAAGAAGTCAAACTTAATCTCTGTAAACCAACGATGAGCCTAGAAGTATTTTTAATTGAAGAGTGAGAGAGTCATGGTAATCAAATAACTTAAGGCGAGTGTTATATAAGAACATATTAAGTGTAAAAACGAATAAAGAATGTAGTGTAGTCGAATTAGGGGATCGTAGATGAAATGTAAGGAAGAATAGAGAGTTGTGAATTAAGTAATGAAAGATAATAGGAATGATGATATAGACGAGAATCGATTAGAAGATAGAAATTAAGATGAATAGGAAAGATGATAAGAAGTAATATTTATAATGTTGGACAATAATAATAATGACCGGTATCGAGCGAATAAAACCTTGAATTATAATGAAGTCTTGGTGAAGGAAGTTTATGAAGTCGAAAATAATGACGAGGTGCGATAATACCTTTAGATTAAAACGAGGTTCAGATTAGGAGAATGGTCGGCGTATAGATGACGATGAATGTGAGGACGAAGTAATAAGATGTAAATTCGCGTTAATGAGAAGAATAAGTATGAAGGAGTTAATGACGATGGTATGATATCATAATAAAGTATATATAGATCCTAGAATAGATGAGAAAATAGAGTATGTCTGTGAGATAGATAATAAAATTAAATAGAGGGATAGTAACGTAGAAATGAGTCGCACGTAAGAGTTGGATTAATGAAGGGATAATGTGGTGATATAAATATCTTGAGAGGAACAAAATGTTGAAGAGTCTTAGGACTGTAATGAAGAGTGATGACGAGTAATGTTATGTAAACTTATAAATACGTGCGATGAAAGTTGATGAGGTCTATATCAGAAAGATGCTAAGAGTGATGATGTCTATATTACGATATGAGAACTGATGATGTTTATATTATAATGATGACGAGAATGGTGAAGTTTATTTCTAATAAAAGATGGGAGTGAGAGAGTTAAAGATCATAGGAATAAGAATATATATTGTTTGTTTATATGGGTGATGAACTTGGAGATGTTTGAGGAGTATAAGGACGATAATGGTGATGTGAATTTTAGTTGATGAAGAAAATAAAGAGGTTTAAAATAATTATTGTGGTGATGTTGTTGATGTTTAACAATATTTGGTGATGTAAGCGGTGATGGTTATGTATGGCGATATTTAGATAGTATGGTGAAGAAATGGTGAGAATATTTATAATTGGTGATGAAAATGGTGATGTTTAATTATGGTGATGTTCTTGTTTATGTTGTGGTGTTTTGCATATTAGGGAGAGTTGTTGAAGAGTCAATATTTAGTGTTTTTTCTATAATATTTGAGGTTATTTTATTTTGATTTTATATGTTTTTATTTCCTTTTATTTCCTTTTTAGAATTATTTTACTTCAATTGCAAATTATTTTATCTCAGGAACGAATATTCAAAAGATTGAGTCTTAGAGCAAAAGAAAGGAGATTTGGAGCTAATTTGTGCCAAAAATATGAAGATCTTATACAAAAATATCTTGTGCAAAAAGTTTGAAGATCCTTCACCAAAATATGAAGCATGGTGTGCCCCATATTGCCCTTTTGTTGCTTTTTCTTCTTCGACAAGTTGCCTATTTTAGTATTTATGACATAGAGCCCATGATTTCTTGTGCAACACTTTAGTGATTTATTTCTTACGGCTTAAGTCATTGTTAGACTATAAATAGAGCAGCCACCAAACTTGTAAAATCATCTTTTGTTCTTGAGAATAATAAGTGACAATTGTTCTTATAATAAAAGTTCTTCTTTTTATTTATTTATGTTCTTCTTCTTCTTCTTCTCTATGTCTCTGGCAATTTGGTGATGAAAAGTCCAGTAACATATCTCTGGCAAATCAGTGATGATATGTGTGGTACCACATTCATATAGGTATTAGGATGAGTCCATATGCATTTAAATGACGTACTTGTTCTTGATATTTTTAAATATAAAGTGTAATGTGATGGTGTGATATACGACATGTTGAGAAAGAATAATAGATGTCGATGATATTGTAATTGTGGAATATTGTTCTTATGATATTTCAATATTGTGAATGTTTCCTTATAATATGTTATGGTTGGATTTCTCACCCCTTTCTTGTTGTTGTATTTATGGTGTTTGTACCCGTGGGGTACAGATACCTAGGACGAGGAGATCTAGTTGTGGGACACTTAGAAGGTTACGACGGGGGTTATCTTCCGTCAATTTTATTTTAGTTATGATTAGACATGTAGCCAAGTATGAGCTCTGATATGTAACACCAGAGTTGGGGTTAACGATGAATTTATTTATCTTTGAGTTTAAATCTTGAGAACTATAATTATTTTTGTTTCGATGTTTAATGACAAGAGAAATTTTTATTAATGAGACCAGAGAATTGTTTTCTGTTGTTAAAATTATTATTTAAAATAAAAATTTATGCTATTATGTGATATCATGTGATGTTTTGTAACATCCTAATTATTAACTTTATTCTTATTATTTAATAATTATCGTCGGGAAATAGGGTGTTTCATAGTTGGTATCAGAGCAGGTTGGTCCACCCGGCCTAGGTTATATATTTTTGTTATGTCCCCATAAGCGACATGTGTGTAGACACTGTCGAAGCCTGATTATATTAATACTTGTTTAGTTGTAGATGGTACATAAGAGGATGTACAAGAGATTTAATAAATAACGGACAACAATTGTATGTCGAGGATGGAGAACGTGTGAAGGTGTAGACTTTAGCTAGCTAAATTATATTAGTTTAGGATCTTGATTTCTAAAACCGAACATGAACTGGAGGGGTAAGGAGTAGGTGTGTCAGGGTAGAATAATAGGAGTAGGTTTTATCCAGAGCAGTTACCTACAATATTTTTCTGGGGCGAAAATTCTTTAAGTGGAGGAGAGTTGTAACACCCCAATTTTTATTTTTTTAATTAAGTCCATGAATTTTAATAGATGAAGTGTTGGTTAATATTATTATTGATGCTGCTTTAGCTTGAATGTTATTTGTTGTCAAGAAGATAGAATATTTATGAGGATTGATAAGTAGTATGAAAATTTAAATTAAATAAAGAGAGGAATCAAAACAAAATAAAATAGTGTCGAAGGTGTAGAATATCTTAATATATAATACGAAGGTATACAATGCATACCCTATTTTGCAAAACCCTAATGATTTGGGCGCGAAAGTGTGCTTATGTGCCTAACTAGATCGTGGACCCGTGCTTCGCACAGATTGATAGTTGTCGAAAAAGATCATAAATAGTATATATAAGCTGAGATGTACATATACAAAAAAACTATGAAAAGTAGTCGGAAAGAAGAGAATCAACTTGGAAAGCTATTACAAACGAAATCTCCAACAAAACCAATATTCAACTAACATTCTGAAATACCTCTTTGTAAACTACGTTAGACGTAACAGTTACATCTGAACCCTCATCATCAATCAACAATATTTTCAATCCTTTTCTTGAAGTAACCCTTGATAGAGCGACGTATAACTGACCATGAGAAAAGACCGACTGTGGCAGGTAAACACCTACGTGATTAAGTGATTGCCCCTGACTCTTATTAATGGTCATAGCAAATGAAACAGCCAAAGGAAACTTCCTTCGTTGAAATGTAAAGGGAATTCTTTTATCAGACGGGGTCAATGATAACCTTGGAATGAAAACCTTATCACCAATATTGCTTCCTGATATTACCCTTGCCTCCAGAACATATGTTCCCATCCTGGTGATTATTAACCGTGTTCCATTACACAGTCCCCAGTTTTGATCGATGTTTCGCAGCAACATCACTGGAACACCAACCTTTAGCTTTAACACATGATTTGGAAGTCCAGATGAGGTTAAGGTGTTTAAAAATTCCGGAGTATGCAAATCACTAGGACCATCGTTATTTGAATTGGCACTACATGGAGAATCACAACTCAAATAAGTCTTTTGATCACCAGGAATCAAGGCCAACACATACTCATTAATCAGCTTGACGAATGCATTTGTTGCAGCCAATATTGCCCTATCTTTGAAATAGGATGGATTATCAATATTTGAAAAGAGATCTGGATACGTGCTATTGGCAATGGCTGCAAGCGGATCACCACAACTTGGAATAAGTAAATCATGTGGTATGTCAAGCAATATATCCACGTCATTGCTCTCTCTAATACTCCCATCACCAATTGACAAAATCCAATCTGCAAATGCCCTCATTTCTTCATGATCAGATCCAGAACTATCAGATAAAAGCCGCATATTTGTCGTTAATGTAAGTACCTCGCAAAAATCCCAAAGTGATGATGAATTTACGGTGGCATTCACGACCTTCTGCCTTGTTCCTTTAGGAATAACTGGTAGAATTTGTCGAAAGTCCCCACCTAAAACAACCACTTTTCCACCAAATGGTATATCCAGTCGTCTGTTGTTATAAGGCTGAAGAACGTCTCGTAAGGCACAATCAACAGATTCAAAACAATGCTTGTGCAACATTGGAGCCTCGTCCCATATAATCAACTTCGCTCTGGCTATTAAACCAGCTAGGTCACTTTCCGGAGTTAGTTTGCAGGAGGATGATTCATGAATGTCTATAGGGATGCCAAACCTTGAGTGTGTTGTTCTGCCTCCAGGTATAAGCAATGCTGCAATGCCGCTGTAAGCAACAGTGATAACAATTTCACCCTTAGATCTCAATGTAGCTGCCAATGATCTCCATATATATGTCTTACCGGTTCCCTCATATCCGTAATAAGATGGAACCATATAACACAGCCACGTAGGCAATTATTATTCGAGATGGAACTTTAGGGTAATTTAGGTAGAGAAAATAGAGGTTACTTACCAGTAAAAAAACTTAAATCAAATTAACAATTACTTAAAATCTAATAAATTCACTAAATAGAAAATAAAAATTGTCACCCATACCTATGTGGGCAAAAATAGATGTGCTAGAAGCATGCAAAGAAAGGGGCGGCCAAAGATGACATATGATGATGGTGAGGTTGGCTACAATCACCTGTATCAAAAACAGGTCATAATGACATCATTTGGGTGTTGATAGGGTATATCCATGAAATGCAACATATAATTAACCAATCAGAACTTAGTATACAAACCACACCACATAAACCAAACTTATATGATTAAATTTAAAATAAGAGCATGATGATTTACTTGTTGGGCAAGTACATGCAAAAACCCAATGTGGTTACTTCCAAATTAGGGGGCGGTTTGTAGTCTGCAGTATCCTACATGACACACATTTCATAGTGACATAGTTTACTCGCTGATAAAGCATATCAAAAATTTGCATGCCACACATATCCAATTATATCTTAGATTATAGACCAGACCACCTAAAATCAAATTGTGCATTTTAATCTAAACAATGGCATGCTGAAGCACTTGTTGGGAAAGTACATGCAAAGACCATATGTGGCAAATTTCAAATTAAGAGTCGTTTTATGGGTTGTAGGTTATGATGGCCTATGGGAACACCAAATGCAACAACCAACTCAATCATTAACATGTGGCAGTCCTCTATTAAGAGATGAATTCTACATTATACTTCCTAATTTAGGCTGGTTTTCCCCCCTCTACAAATTAGAGAAATCATACAATGTCTCAGATGGACTCAATGTGGACAATGCATTCATTTATACATGCAAAACACTATCATCAAGCTGATATTATAAACAACCATAGGTGAATCATGCTTGCAATGAAATAAATAATTTGCAAAAGAAAGCCTAATAACAAACACTCAATGTAATAGACATGCATGGGTGTAAGACTAATCAAGTACACTATCACCTGATGGAGGTCTATACGAACACCACATCGGTAACAGACACCATACATACTGATCATGCATGGATGTAGTATTCTGATCATTGACATTTTAAAAAAAAAAATGATTCTTGCCTAAGAGACTATGGTGGGAAAATACACAAATACAATGAAAGCAATTAGCTTCCCATAAACAAAGGGATGGTTGAATGAACAAATTCACGCATAGCCATCACGCTACCCCTGCTTTCATGGCTTATACCCCAGCACGTTCACAATGCATCGACATTGTACGTCACAACTACCGAATAGATGTGCACAGAAGGTACGATTGAAAAGACGATTGAATTAAGAAAAAGAAGCCAATTGATAAATCATTCCGCACACAAATTTATTTCTTCAAAATAAGTTGTAAGGTACATGGTTTCTTTCCCATGTCGTACAACAATACGATTGTGAAGATACATTTTATTGATTCGATACAGAGATGCTAAACATGAATTAATAAACCAAGTATTAAATCGCGCCGACACCGAGTTGATCAAATGGGCATAACTTGTCATTTAAGCATCCACTAATAGTTAAATTTTTTCCCTTTAATTATTCACCATACACACTTAGCTTTTACCAACTTAGCACAAAACCAGTAATAATAATAATAAGCAGGCAAATGAAAAAAAACCTACCTTCAATTCATAGTCCATAGCCAAAAGAGGTTAGTATTACAGGGGCAACCACAACACATTCATACACACCAGTCCACACAAAAAAACGCAAAACAAAAGCACATAAAAGCTACGCATTAACAAACCTTCCATTCAAAAGATGAACAAGAGACTCCAACGGAAAAGAAAATAACATACATCCTAACACCAAAGAGACAGTGAACTAATTTCCTCCGCCTTAAACCGAACAGCGCACCATATAATGGTTAACTTGATAGAGGTACTTCCGATTTGCACAATTGGCAGGCCTGACATAGATCATATTCCTGCATTGGATAACGACATGCCTCAAAGCAAGATACGTATTGATTGTGTCGCAAGCAACAACAAGTTTTATTGCATACCCTTCAACCAGATTGCAAGCCATGCAAATCTGCTTCCAGTCACCTCCAATTTTACAGAAAACCATATCGTTCGACACGAAGAAGGATAAATGACACTTCCAGGAAGTCCCCATGTAATCCATAGTAGTCAGCACACAATCGTTCTTCGGCAATGTCTTCTCACAAAAACCATACCAAGGCAAAACCTGTCAAACATTAAAACGCTATCGATCAGATCATCAAGGCAACCACCAATAATCAGGCCTTCTATAAAACAACAACCATACACAACTTATACCAAATAGCCAGAGATCACATCAGAAAGTTTCAAAATTTTGACAGTAGTACGCCATAATTTTGGGATAATTTATTTCAACGCCAGTCCTGCGTCTCACGGTCATTAGCAAAAAATCCGGCCGTAAGTAGGTTACGGTGATCCACGCACCAAGATGAATGTTGTAGACATCTTTCAACCGATCCCAATCATGTCTAAAGTAAACCTTGCTGTTTTTCTTATCAACTCGAACAACAGATACATTTTGGTTAGGATCACGGAGCATAACGTAATCATCGACGTGTATACCACGTTCTTTAGAAAAGCACGCATGCAGTCTGGCATTTGGTTAGCCGGCAACTGAGCCCATTAATGCAGACCGGTATTCGGTAATAATGAAATTGCAAAGTAAAAGGATAAAGTAATCAACTTCTTCCTGTCCCCACTTGAAGAAAAATCAATCTAAGATTATCCATGCCATGCACACCAATGATAGATCAAATGAAAGCCCTTATAGTATCAGCTTCAAACTCCACACGATAAGTTTGCAGATTAAAAAGGTCCCTCTGAACAACAGGGAGGTCGCCACCAATTGCTACCAGCACATCAAGCAACATCAGCAATGCATAATAATCAAAACTCAAAGACAAATATATAACCAAGATCAACCACAAAAACCTTTCAAGTTGAAGACAATAGCATCAGTCTACAAACAGAAGTTAGGATCGAAATTAATGGGAAACTAGCCAACAACTCTACGCATAGGAACATACTTCAAGTAAATCACATTATTGTCCTTCTGTTTCTCCACAGCCAACTCCACACGTTGACCATCAACAAATCTGCGCGCCCTGGAAATCTTCCCCCAATCGCCCCCAATCTTGCAGCATAAAGTCTTACCTCGCTATACAAATCTGAATTCACATCTCCAAGAAAATCCCAAATAATCGACGACAGTTATCTGGGTCTCATTCATTGACAATGTATCCTTGCGAAAACATACCACGGAAGCACCTATCACGAAGAACGAAAAATCAAACCATACACATAAATATTTACCCTTCCAACGCCAACGTATGAACCTATACATAGCAGCACAAAAAACAATAATATCGATAATAGATTACACACCAAATGCTCCGTAGTGATATCGAGAGAATTCAATTGAACCATGAATGTGCGGTGAAATGTCACGGGGTTTCCCTCATAAACACGACGATCCAACTTGCAAGTGATAGGCGAAGTTTTGTTTGGGTAAGCTATTTCCTCGTTGAATTTGTTTTTAACCGTTATGGTAAGAAGCCTTGGGGTCTCGTAAGTAACATTTACCCATGAATCAATATCAAGCTGGTAGAAATCCCTTACTCCAAACCATCCATTCCTAAAGTATACCTTCTGCTTCCTTCGTGCGATCCGAACCTCTATCTCATTGTTGTTTGGATCACGCATCATACTCCCTACCAAAGCATATAGGCAATCTGGCTATTGCCTGCAAAATAAGCGCACATATCATACAAACATAAATCATATGCTGATATAACACGCAATCAGAAAGGCATGCAAAAAATTTCAGGCAAACATACACTACCATAACATAAACATGACACACCTATATATAAACAATGTATCTCAAGGAGATTCGAAACCAAATGAAAAATTAATCCCACCAGGTGGTCAGGAAGAATGTATCATGGAGACATTAATATATTGTCACATTAAACGGTCTGAAACACACATATTTTCGACACGGATGCAACCGTTAGCAACCCGGTAAAATAAAAGGCTCATAAATTAACCACACCACACCCCCATTAGGGGACACAAACCAATACAATGTGTGATGCACATGAAGGTCGTGGCCAGGAATGACTGTATAATAAACAAACAACACTAACGTAGGCCTTCAATTAGTGAAGATAAACCGAAAGGGACTGCCACAACAGCTAAATGGGCGCACAAACTGAAATCAATATGACATATATCTCATAGAAGGCAAAGACTCAAAATATGAGTAACCAAAGCAACATACACAACATATCACATGATATGCCATAACCATAAACTACAGCAGGTCTTAACATTCCGGGCACAAACACTTTTTGGACAGAGCAAATGAGAAAATGAGGTGCAAAATCTTACACGGTTGGTGTCAAAATCATGCTCATATGTTTGCATCATCACCACCTCATTTGAGGGAAGGTCATAGCCACAACCAAGATCTACATTTCCATGAAAAAATAAGGACGTAAGTGTTACATATTCCATGACCCCAAACTTAAAAAAAAATTGCATGTCATACACAACAAACCTGCCAAAGAAAGCATCCCCTCAGTAGCCGCAATAGCATCACCAGTCAAAACAAAACCTTGAAGATTGGACATTGTGGAAGACGAAAGGGAAAAAGTTTAAGTGGAGAAGGCGTTCAGCTTAAGGTAGGTTTGCAGGAAATGAGAAAGAACTGTTTTTTTTCTTTGAAGGAAGAAATGAGAAAGAACTAGAAACTCAAAATGAACACAGGGCCTATATATATTACTGCATGCACACTACGCAAGAGGATGGTGTGAGAAGTTTGCATCAAAAAAATTGATCCCAAATAATTATTTGAGTTGGATACTTTATAGTTTACCTTGAGCTAATAAACCATAATGACAAACTGGCCATTCATCTAATTTAGAGTGGCTATAGGGTTTTATCACTACAAAGTTCCCATGCACCTAAAAAATACGCATGTGTTAGGGCATTATTATTTGAAATGATTATTTTAAATAGTTGTTTTACACTTCAAGATTATAGATGCCTCAGAAAAAGTCATTACGGTCCATAAGAGATTATAATTCAATTAGCCATTAACTAAGGTGGTTAACGTGCTGCCTAATTGATCCAACCCTAACAAACACACGACAAATGGCATAAATGGTGACTATAATAATCCTTTCAAATATGGGAAGATGAAAAGGCCATTGTCTAGACAAAGACAAAGTGCATTAAATGGATAAACACACCAATATAATTAATTAAATCAGGTATTTATCCAGACATACACAAAACCTCCATCTTATTTGATAAGCACCATACAAAATAAAACGTGCATTACGGAATTAATTAGTTGCAAACCCAATGGTGCCATGCTTTATAGCTCATAATAAGACAGGTGTCTATAACAGTGTTACAATTGGCCATGGTATCTCATACATAGGGCACATGTCCCTCGAGATGACAAATTAATGGTTGATCTAATTTTTTTTTCTCTTTGAAATCAATAACACAAAAACACGCCCTAGAAATATATCCCTAAAACTGACAGATATATTAACTCCACACAAAGTGTTAATCCTCCATCTTAAAACACCTCTCATATGACGCATACACAACAGACTCAAACACATAAACAATATCCATATAAAAAATATATGTTTAATTAGTGAATGACATCATATAAAAATAACCTGAGTAATAATGTTTAAAAGTTAGAACAAATAAACTTGGATGTAAACTATTTTATCTGATTAGAAAGTGCCCTCTTGGTATAATGGCAGCACAGTCATGGACCTTTTTTTTTTTATTTTTATCATGTATGTCATAGTTAAGTTCATATTAAAATTTATTACTGGTGTCCACTCAAACAATGACTACAATTTTTTTAGAGGTAATGCGCATGGAAATCTACTGCACTTCACATTACACAGCCTAAGTGCAAGAAAACCCTAGTTATTAAATACAATGATTATACCTACACTATAACTATTCACCAACAAAAGACAAACCCTGACACAAAAGCATGCTTTCTCAATCAAGCAGTCCATTTGTCAAGATCATGTAACGCATTGCATTTTTTCGTGGCACTAACCAGAGAAATGTTAGCGATCCTCTCTGCTCACACACTAATCAACCTCAGACATTAAACCATTTTAGACAAAAAACAAAAAATTATTATCCTTAACCAATTTCCATTGACTAAGTTCTCCATTGTTAACATTTCTTCACCTTTTAATATAGTGGTTACCTCCATTGCAATATTCACACCATTAATATAGGTCATTTATTGTATAAATTGATGTCTATTTCATGTCAAGTTACTATAACTGGGACTAAAGCTTAAAGGAAAGGATAATATATAATTGCACTAACTGAGACAATATACTTCATTAAGATTACAACAACAAAAGAGTACAAACCATGCACCCACAAAAAATAAAATGAAAGAACTAAGACACATGCTACCATAGACCAGCATGATACAACAACAACAAAACACCAGGTGGTTTGCATCACATGACATTACAACATCCATACAACCACACAATCCAAAAAAAAACTATGATGCAACCATTAACAGAACGACTACCCCTAATTAGTCCATAAATATTGGTCAACTCGGTAAGTAGGACCAAATTCATGGATATTTCCAGACCCACGCAAGCTTGATCGCACAACCATCATTGGAGGAGCACACATGTACAAAACCTTGTTGTTATTTGCACCCGTAACGCCCAACTTGATCCTGCTCCCTTCCACCAACCTATGAGCAGTGCAAAGTGCATGCAACTCATCTGAAAAAATGCATGTTAGCCTTGAATATTGACAGAATTTCATGACTATATTCCAAGTGCAACCAAGACAATCAATGAGCATCAACTCAGTCCTATCAGCAGGAAGTGCATGCTGGCAGAACCCAAGCCATCCTAGTGTCTGATGCAATACAACATACAAAATCAGTTAAATACATAGATAATCTCAAAGGCAATGAACACACAGAGGCAACAAACACACAAATGACTAAGTGACAAAGACTAACCAGTATCCCAGTGGTAACATCTGATGCCGTCAACTCCTTAACAATTGTATGATGGAACCTAGTAGGGAGAAAAAGAGCAACCTCACCATATGGAACAAATGAGTTTCTATATGCACAGGCCCTGTAACCCTGCGACAACATCCTCTGAGGAGGATTGCACTGAGGGTAAGCCAATTCCCCACCATGCAAATTCCTCACCTCAAGGAGAAATAGGTGACGGTTTGCATAAATGAGGGTGATCCAAGCAGACGCCACAATCCCGTAATAGTTCTTTTGAAAAGGCCAACCCTCGCTGAAGTATACCTTATTGTTCCTCTTCTCCTCAGCCACCTCAATCTCATTGAGGTTTGGGTCACGCAGCACCACGAACGGAGCAACTTGTAGACCAAAAACCCTTGCGATGTAAGCAGGCAATCTTCCCTTTCTCTGCACAACCATACACATGAGCAAGAATACAAAGAAGAAATGAAAAAACAGCAAACTGTGTACCAACTTACGCTGCATGTGTCGTATTACATATGAATCGTCTGTAAATTCACCAAGTCCTCCCTAACCTTCTTATCAATCTCTGGTCCAACATTTCCCTCAACTACAAAGCAAAACAAACAATTAGGACAACCTTAACATGGCAATCAAACAAATGGAATGATAAACAACCACACAACACAAACATGAGAGGGAAAAAACTAATGCAAACAATCAAACAAAGGCAACACTTCCTCTTCAAAGACATCAAGTACTAACCTTTCATTGAGACCAGAGCAGCAGCAGCTTGGCGGTCCTTAGCATACATGGAAAAATTCTTCAAACGTGACATAGTTTCCTTCTCTGCAAAGTGTATGCTCTCTGACTTGGTTAGCAACAGATATGTGAGGAAATGGCAAAGAGATATGCCCTATTTAATGCACCTCCAAGCAGTAAATCTCTGCCACGTGAACCAATGAAAATACACAACATCCATTGAACCAGAGACACGTACAAATGGCATGCTACCCATCGTGGATACTTTCAAAGGCCTTGATCAGGATTTTAAAACCAACTTTCGCGCCCAACAAGGTTATTTCAGTAAAAAAAGGAAGGGAGACCCTAGGTATTTGCAAGCTGTTTTTCATTGCATTTGTATAATTAAGATTAAATGCAGATCTCGAAATTCAAGTATCCCACCTATTGGAATTGTACTTGCTTCTTTCCAAGACATGTAGTTACTCGCTTCTCAATGTAAAGGCATCCCAGTTTCTTGCCTTTTGTTCTCTCTCCCTCACTCTCCCCTCACACGCCCTTGTTTTTTAATCAGAGAATGTCATCCCATTTTCAGTCCCTCTTCTCTTTTCTCTCACTCTGACCTAACCCTCCTCTCTCTCTCTCTCTATCTATCTATGATTCTTCTTCATCTCCCCCCTTTTCTCTCAGACAGTTTCTCCCAAAACCATGGTTGCTTCTTCTCTGTTTCTCCACCAAAACATCCCTTATGAGTCATGATCTCCGATCTCTTTCCTCCATCTACCAAACTCTGATAGCTCTCTCCATTATGAACACAGATTGCAGCCGTCGGAAAATATATTTGTCGCACCGATCCATGCACATCTCGTCGACTCTGCAACTGCCGCCTCAATAACAAATGACCTTCATAACTGTCATCAGTAACTTACTTTCTCCCACCGATTCATGTTCATATTGATTGTGTGAATTTTGCTTATTTCGAATTTGACACTAGGGTTTGAATTATAGCTTTTTCATTGATTTGTGGAAATTTTGTGTAAATTATCGTTGATTATCAATTGAAGTATAGTCAAAATGGTTGATTATCAATTTTGTGTAAATTTTGCTAATTTAAAATTTTGACATTAGGGTTTGAATTTTGTGTAAATTATCGTTGATTTTGATATGTGATTGTGTGAATTATAGCTTTTTCTTCATTGTTAGAATAGTTTTTGTTCTTTTTTTCATTGTTAGTTGTTGTATTTCGTTACTTTCTCTGTGTTTTAGTCTCAATTTAATACCTTACAATCATGCTACTTCTCTGTTTATGTTCTTCTACTTGAATTATGGATGAATTTCTGAAAGTTTTTTTTAATTCTTACCTTTTAATGTTCTTATTTTTTTTAATTTGTAGGTTCTAATGAAGGTCCACACACTTATAGTTACTTGAATCTGAAGAGAACAAGAGCACATGTATTCCCAAATAAAGATAGAATTATGCTCTTTACCCAACACATTTTGCTCATTCCCAAATAAAAAGACCAAAATACCTCTGTATGAGTTAACTCGCGTTAGTGTTAAATTTGTGTGGGTTAACTCACGCTGTGTGACTTAAGTCACGTTGCATGTTGTTTTAAGGTCAGACATAACCTCATTTTCTCAATTCCCATCTAAAAATCTCAAAAATCTCTCTCAAATCACCCAAATCCAAAATTTCTTCAACTTTAAATCAAACAACACTCCAATAACAAGTAAGTTTTCATAATCAAACATCATTAATCTATTTATGTTTATATGTTAGATTTTTCCTCTGAAATTAGATTTTTTTAGTTTTATTATTTTGTTTAAATTTTGATTTTTTGCATGTGATTTATATGTTTAGATGTTTGCATGTTTATGTTGTAGATATGAATTTAGGGTTTATGTATATTTTGCATTCCAAGTGTTTGATAAAATGTTTGAATGAGTTTTTCATTGATTGTTTAATTTTTTTATTGTGTAGATTTGAAATAATGACCGATTTGTTCAGTGTTAGCATAAGCTTCAACGGTGAAAATCCTCAATTGTTCAAGGTTCGATACATTAATGTCACGTTAAAGGATCTCAAGGATCAACTGAATGAAATCAACCAAGGAATCAACCCTGGACACACAAGAAAAGTGGAATACATTTGGTATAAACGTCCAACGTTGGACGATGGGAGAATAATGTTATGTCGGCTAGAATTAAAGAACGACAACGACGTGAGGAGCATGTTCTCGATTTTTTGGAAGCACAACATGTTCTCATGTATCGATTTGTTTGTCACGTTGCTTAGATCAACTGAAGATATTCTCAACAGTTTGATTCCGCCAGATGATCGTGATTAGGTAGCATTTACCCTTCCAGGTTGACCTTCCAACTACAACAATTGTCTTACCTCCTAAGTTGGATAAGCTCAAACCTGTTAAACAACAAATCTCAATCATTCACCCGAAAGTTGTATGTTTAGGTAGTGTAGTGAATATAATGATTTACAAGCCCCTTTGAAAAGTCAAAAGATTAAGAGAACACAACATGTATTATGCAGAATCAGCTATATAAGTTATGATATCGAATTTCTTCATATAAGATGAGTGTCACAGAATGCACCTCATTCTTTATGTGATGATTCGTCTTATATGAGGAAATTTGATGTGATAAAATATATAGTTGATTTTGTAGAATACATGTGTTGTGTTCTCTTCATTCTTTTGACTTTTGAACGAAAGTTGCAAATCTCTACCCGAATGTAATGTAATGATACCACATATTTAGGAAGAATGTAATGTAACGTAGATGAAATTAAAACTAAATACAATTGTGTATTTTTGAATTGATTATGTGTACTTGTGACTTTATTTTTTACATTTATTTTTTGAATTGATTTTGAATTTATTTAATACGCAAATTTTATCGAATTTATTTAATACTACGCTACTTTTTTCGAATTTATTCAATACACTACTTTTTTCAAATTTATTCAATACACTACTTTTTCCGAATTTATTCAATACGCTACTTTTTCCGAATTTATTCAATACGCTAATTTTTCCAAATTTATTCAATACGATACTTTATCTAATTTATTCAATACACTACTTTTTCCGAATTTATTCAATACATTACTTTATCAAATTTATCCAATATGCTACTATATTCGAATTTATTCAATACACTACTTTTTTCGAATTTATTCAATATGCTACTTTCCAGAATTTATTTAATACGCTACTTTTTCTGCATTTATTCAATACGGTACTTTATTCGAATTTATTTAATACGCAAATTTTATCGAATTTAAATAAAAAGAAAAAGAACAAAAATAAATGACAAAATCATAAAATAAATGCAAATATAAATAAAAAGAAAGGAAGAAAGGAACTAAAATAATACATATAACATCTCATTTTATTAATAATTGATACATTTACAATAGTTGATACATTTTATTCGAATTTACTAAAACTACTTCTTTGGGGTAAAATGAGACCAACCTTGGGGTAAAAAGAGACCAATCTTCTTGGGGGTAAAAAGACATCAACCTTTGGGGTAAATCTAAATCAGATTTTTTTTTATACCCCAAGAAGATTCTTTTTACCCACGGTAAAAAGAAGCGAATTTAGTTTTACCCCAAAGGGTTGACGTCTTTGTACTCTAAGTCGATCGACCTATTCTTACCCATCAATTAGCTTCTTTTTACCCCTCCATTGACATCTTTTTACCCCAAAATGAAAAAAGACAAAGACTAGAAAAAGAAGAAGAGAATGAGGAGGAGAAAATGTGAGATGATGGTGTGAGGAAATGGTGAAGGTTGGAGGAGTATTTATAGGGGGAATGATAACATAGGTTTTGTTGCACTAAATGCAGTAAAAAAACGCTAAAAAATGTGTAAAAATGGTGTCTTAAGTCAAGGTTGAATAACTGACCACTGTCCAAAAAACGTGTTCTTGAGCTCAGACCACACTGGCCACAACAACGTGAGTTAACTCACGCCACCGACCAGAAGTGCGTGACTTAAGTCACGCAACATTACTTAACTCATGCAGGGACAAAATAGTATTTTCAATAGGGAGCGAGCAATTCCTCTTAGGTAAAGATCAGAATTCATAAAGATATAAGTAGCCCAAACAATGATCCAAACCCAAATATTAGGATGTGATGTATTTGACTTATTGAATGAAATCCACTTGGTTTTTTTCATGAATAACACATGATTTGTTGTATGTAATGTTATGCACATGGCTGATTGCATGAGATGCACTTGGTTAAAGTGTCTCTCTTTTCATTCTCATTATAAGTCATAACACCTTACAACTAAATAATTTTTTTGTTAATATAATCAATTTTAAATTATTGAAGGGAATAATGTCACTTGTATTTGAATTCAAGTAATGGATTATGATAGGAGTTAAGCCTATGAAAAAAGTTCAACGCAAAATATTAGTCTATTAAGTTGGTGAGTCTCATAATTTTAGTATCACATTGAATACTTTTATTAATCGATGCGGGATTTCTAACATTGCCACATCTTTTAAGAGTCGACGTTCACCCTGATTTTCACTCTATCGACGCTGACCCAATGACAATCCTTTCCTTTTTTACGGTTTCACTCACCTATTAATTGTGGATATGTTTGTATGAATGATAAAGAAGGCCTCATAAGAACACGAGTTTCATCGATTAGATTAAGAAAATGTGTGGCAGGAGCATTATAATTTATATGCGTAGAGGTGTTGCTGAGATGCCCATTCAGGTTCGTATGAAATATTGGCTTTAACCTTTTTGTGCACATTGCTAAGAATTATGACAAAAATACCAAGAGATATAAATGCAAAGGATATTTTTCTTGCAATCAGCACCATGAGAAATTTCACTTGTTGCATACACAACAATCCACTTGTTGACACAATGCCTTCAATAGTAATTATATGCACCAAGGTTTGATTTCTCTCTCACATTTGTTCGAGTAAATAACAAGCTAGACCCATATTACCTATTTTGATTTATAGAGAGAAAAAGTACCAAGAGATATCATAGTTACAATAATTCTCATCTAAACAATGTCGAGCCTTATCAAGTTTATCTTTCATGTATCCAAGTTCTTATTGTGTATCGTGAAATAAGTAAAATAAGTCCTTAAGGCATCAAACATAGCTAAGATAAACAAATAATGATACATTAAGAACCATTCCATTCCCAAAATTAACACATTCGGTTGTTTGGACTTGGTACATAAAGATCATTATTAGTGTAATTTTCTAGATACTTGAGTGTGTAACCCTCTTGTGATTTTGCGGTGGCAATCAGTGTAGTAACAACTGAATGTAAGGACCCTAATACAAGAAAAGTACAAGTTCACCACACACGCACATTTACAATCTCAACAGCGTCTATGGGACGAAAAAGGGTTAGGGTTATTATCCGGCGGCTTTGGTGGTGGTGGTAACGGAACGACGAAGCCACCTATGAGTTGGATGTTTGTTGCTTCAAAGGTGTGATAAGAATCCAAAGAGTTTAAACTTTTCACAAATACTGCAGGTTGGTGGTGGATTTTTGTTGCAAAATCACAAAATCGACATCATCGTCAAAACATGTGTCCTTTGAATGAGGCTCGACCCATAGAGTTGTGATTGACAACGAATATGTGATATTTGTGTTGTGGACATGGCTCATGAGAAGGAAAATGATTTTTTTTTCATGCTTTAGACGGAGCGGTCGGTTGCCAACAACGGCAAAGACGGAATCAACAATGAAATCATCAAGTGTAGAGGACTCCGCAAACTTTAACTATTCATAAGATTCCTCCATTACTTCATCTAGCACCGGAAAAGATGTTGTCCTTCATGCTTGAAACAGCATTAAATAGAGGTGATAAAGGTGTCCTAATTCGATCCAGGGTAACAACGAGACCACCATAATCTTTGCCACCTCGTATTTTCCGATCTACCTAAAATAACTTTCAATACAAAGGATCCAATAGTGTGCATCTTCGCTAGTGCCATTAAAATTCGAAATTGTCATATTTAAGCCTATAATCTTTGCCACCTCGGATTTTCTGTTCTATCTAAAATAACTTCCAAAAGTGTTGAGAAACATGGCATCCATAAAAATGGAGAGAAAACTCTTAGAAAATTACTGTATTGATAATAGTTGAAGAGATACAAAAATAGAAGTGGGATTCAAATGAGTAAACTTTTGACTTATATAGGGACTAAACCAGTACCCAAACTAACTCTAAAATGAGTATAACTACCTATATTTCAACAGCCTCCCTCAAACTCAAGGTAAGAGAACTCTTAGATTGAGTTTGAATTATAAAGTTAACACCAAACAGAAAAAATGTAACCAATAGAAATCTTCAAACAATTCGAGAAAGCTTCCAAACAGAAATTGTTCTTCAATCTTCATACAAGGAACACTAAAGGATACAATGTTTCAACCAAATATTCTATGCAATTGATGTTGCCATTAGCATAATGCAATCAAAAGAAGCAGTGACACAGAGAGAAAGCTTCCAAACAGAAATTGTTCTTCAATCTTCATACAAGGAACACTAAAGGATACAATGTTTCAACCAAATATTCTATGCAATTGATGTTGCCATTAGCATAATGCAATCAAAAGAAGCAGTGACACAGAGATATCATCAAACAACCCGCATACCAACTACTAACCAAAAGAACTTTCCTTCAGGTGTATAACCTCAATAATACTTCGAATGCATAGGAGCAAAACAAACTTCCAGCAAGTATGAACAACCACTCCATAACATAAAGGTACCAATGGTGCATGCAAGGCAAATATAGCACTTGCAAATGACAAAGGCTAACATCAGTAAAAGACATTGTCCATATAACTCCTCTAACACAGTACATGAATAAGAAATGTGCCACAAAACCAGATCCAAACAATGTTCAAACACATGCATAAACTGATAAAAGAAAACCATATAGAGAAATGTTTAACCATTAAGCAAAAGCCACAACTCAAGACTTAACCACTTAACATAAGCTAAAAACAATGAACACCACTGATTGTATATCAAGTGTTCAACCTCAAACATATTTCTTTGTAATTTTGTTTGAATAGAAGTCTCTTGCAATTGTGCTTGAGCCTTCAAAGTCTCTTGATTGTGTTCAGGAGGATAGGAAATCTCTTGCAGTTGTGCTTGAGTAGTTTGAAGTCTCATGCTAGTTTTAGCAGTGAGCATTTTTAATTATATATTACATTTTTAGTGAACTCTCCTTGGAAGTGCAAGGGGGACATGACTACTTCCGGTTTGTGGAAGGAACCTGTATAATTACTTTGTGTCTTTCTTCTCTCTCTCTCTCTCTCTCTCTCTCTCTCTCTCTCTCTCTCTCTGTTTTTATCCGCTGCATTTAGAATCTGAACATCACTTCAGAAGTTGTAATCTAACTGCTTCTGATCAGTGACTTCAGTAAGAGAAAACGAAGAAAAAGCCAACACAATTCAACCCCCCCTTCTTGTGTTTTTTCTCACCTTCACTCAAGAATATCATCCAGGCTCCACCAAACCACAATAGTGAACCAAGAAAAACTGAATCTACAACAACAACTTTGGCAACTACAATCTTTTCACCAAGCCATCGTCGACGAAGTCGAACTCAAACCTCAAAGCAAAATGTAAGTGAAGAACCAAGATCGATTTAGAATTAATCGAGAACCAACCAGAACACCAAAAGCAGTAAACAACATTCAATTTTATAACAAAACTGAATCCATAATCTATAACAAGCATCAATTGATCAATCAATAACCCTTAGATTTGGGAATAACATGAGATGAAAAAAATGAAATTGTGATGAATGAATCACAGAATTGACTGAGATCAAAATGAAAAATGAAATCCCAAACACTGAAAACAGAATTCGAAACACATGATGAAAATGAAAGAAGAATAGCAAAATGGAAACTCAAAACTGAGATTGAAGAAATCGAAACCGACTCGAACAAAAAAGGTAAACAAATTGAAGACGATCAGATAGTGAGATCGAAATCAGATTGGAATTGGAATCGCAAACCCTAAGATTTGGGGAAAATTGCGATAACAAAATTGTATCAAAATAGAGTTGTAATTGATCAAGGTGTTGAACAAAAATTGAATGGAAATTAGATTCTAATCAGAAATCCAACAATCTTGCTCAGATGAAGCAATGAAACTGAAACCCTAGAAATTGGGGAAAAACAAGCAAACGGAATCGCAGAGAAATCACAAACTGAGAAATGTTGATCAAACAAATAAAATGATGTAAAAGAATCATATTAGATTGAAAACGAAAAGCGATCGCAAAATCAAAACAGAATCAAGAAAGAAAGGGTGGAGAAGAACTTTTCTCAATAAAGTGAAGTAAAATAACAATGAAGGAAAATTAATCGAAAAAGGAAATGGACAATGAGAAAACTGAATTTTCTCAAAAAAATGCAATGGAATTGTGTTCATGGAGGAAACAAATGCTCTGATACCATGTTGAGAAACATGGCATCCATGAAAATGGAGAGAAAACTCTTAGAAAATTGTTGTATTGATAATAGTTGAAGAGATACAAAAATGAAAGTGGGGTACAAATGAGTCAACTTTTGACTTATATAGTGACTAAACCAGTACCCTAACTAACTCTAAAATGACTATAACTACCTATATTTCAACAAAAAGTAAACATGAGTTAGCGGGAATGAGAACGATAATGAAAGCACCAATTGTTAGGACTTAAACCCATAAAGAGATCCCAACACAGAAGACTAGTTCGGGAGAGCCTCGTGACTTGGGTATCACATTGATGTGGGACTCTCAACAAATTTCTATTTATAATATAAGTTTAAATAAAACCTAAACAATATAATGGTGTCCTTAGTTTAAGAGCTCGTCTTATTTAATCAAAACAAGAGGTCAAAATTTGCTCACATAGTTTCACATATACAAAGGCAGACCTATAATCTTATGCATTGATAACATGCCAGTTATATTTGATTACATGGTTTAATAATAATTGGGAGACAAACGAGGTTTGATGAGAACTTCAAGAGGAGTAACTTTGATGTTGGTTGTTTCCACCACAGAAGTCATATCAATTGGCTCACTTGATGTTTTCAAGACATCAAAGGAGTGAAGAAAATTTGCAAGAGTCAGATAAGCACTTCGAAGGGCAAAGGATATTCCAGGACAACTCCTTCTTCCACTTCCAAATGGTAAAAGCTCAAAATGATTACCTCTAACATCAACATCTTTATGAGTAGTAAGAAATCTCTCAGGCTTGAACTCCAATGGATCCGACCAAACACTAGGATCAGTATGGATCTTCCACAAGTTCGTGAATAACCAAGTTCCTTTCTTCACGCGGTAGCCTCCAATCTGACAATCTTCTCTGAATTCACGAATTCCTGAGAGAGGTGATGCTGGATACAACCTTAGTGTTTCTTTGACAACAGCTTGAAGGTATACCAACTTGTTAATATCTGATTCAGTGATGCATAATCTCTCTTTGCCAACGTGGAGATCAATTTCCTCTTTAACTTTTTCCAATGCATGAGGATTGTTCAATAATAAACACAATGCCCATATGTGTGTAACACTGCTAGTGTCTGTTGCTCCCAGAACTAGTGCCTGCAAGTTAAGCATAATATTTTCAGCATTTGTAAAATTTATTTGCATACTTGAAATATAATATAGACAAAATTACTCTCCTGCTCCCTTGACTCAAATTTTTTTTAACGATAAAATTTATTAATAATCAAGTTCCTGCACAAGATGAAAGAGACTGGACGACTAAAATTATATAAACAAAAATGTCGTATATAGACGGAAAAACCAAAAGAAAAATCATAAAATCAATACAAACACCTCCTAAACTGAGGAGCACCTCCAAACCCGATAAGAAAATCTAATATCCAAAACCAGAAAAAAAATCTAATCACCTACCGATGTTGTTCACCATAACCCGTCTAAAAATCATTCAACCGATCAAAACTCATAAAAATAGAACCTCAACTTCTCATCTTCACAATTAAGCCTAATTAACCGTTGAACACTAACTTATTCCAACACCACCTCAACTCAATTTGTGATAATGATCTGGTCTTTAATATTTTTTTCACATCGTTTACCATGTAATTTGTAAATGGATTTTCAAGCTTCAACTTAATAATTTTCTTTTAGAGCATAACATATATTTAAGATCGAGAGAACTCAAGGAAAAAAAAAACCATAGATTTAAATCTTCTCCATATACAAAAATAGCTGAATGCCGAAAATAACATGAAAAAAAATAAAAATAAACCAGATAATTACTTGCAATTAAGTCTGGAGGTCCATGTGAACTTAACTCAGTTGGTAAGGATAATGCATAATATATGCAAGGTCTGAGGTTCGAATTCCGGGCAGCACTAAAAAAAATTAGGCTAAATTGTATTTTTGGTCCTTAACTATTTAGGTAGTATCGTTTTGGTCCCTTAATTAAAATTCGATTTATTTTTGTCCAACTTCTCTCTGTTACACATTTTGTTCCTTTCCGTTAGTTTTAATTCAAAAACGTTAGGTTTTCTTCATCTTTCTTCTCCTCTTTTTCATCTTCATATCATATTCATCAACCTTCAACAACAATAATCCCAGAAAATTTCCAGAAGAAAACAAAGAAAACTTAACGTTTTTGATTTAAAACTAACGGAAAGGACCAAAATGTGTAACGGAGAAAAGTTAAAGGACAAAAATAAATCAAATTTTAATTAAGGGACCAAAGCGATACTACCTAAATAGTTAAGGGACCAAAAATGCAATTTAGCCAAAAAATTAAGTTCGAAGACCATAAGAGTAATTTTACCTATAATTTATGAGTATTTTCATCATGGGTTAATTATGTTTTTGGTCCCTATAAAATTGGAAACTTTTAAGTTTAGTCTTTACTTAATTTTAATAGGTTTATTAGTCCCTACAAAAAAAAATTAATTATAATTTTAGTCCTTGTTACAACAAAGTTTGTTTAATTATCCTTAAACTCTTAAATTTTTGAATGATTTTTTTGAGACAAGTTTAGAAACTATAAAAGGTTCATTTACTAAAATTTAGAATTTTTAACATGAAACGAATTAAATATAAATATTTTAAAACGGAAAAAATTAAAGATAAAGAACTTTTAGTAATGTTCTTAACTCAAGAGTTTAAGCATAAATTAAACAGATTTAAATTGAGGAGGGACTAATACTGACTGTAGAAATTTGTTTTAGACACTAAAATAACTATTAAAATTAAATAAGGATTAAACTTAAAAATCCTAATTTTATAGGGACCAAAAATATATATAACACTTTTATCATTAAAGAAAACGTATAAATCATACATTGAAATGTTGGTACTAATCTAAAAAAATCTTTGATAAATTTTAGATTTCAGGATCTAACATAGTAGTATCTCAAGTGTCACATCACATGACTCACAATTCTTTGATCCTAAATGAGATAAAGTTTTCCATGGTTAGCATCCGATGAATGGTATTGGATGGTGCCATATTTTACTGTATTATGTGATAAGGTTATCCAGAATCTAGATAAACACGGATGATACATTATCTAGTAAAGTAATCTAAACTTTTGGGTCAAACTTAAATTGAATGATTCTACATTTTCATGACATATGTTTTGTCATTTAATTATATCACATCATTTTTTAATCAAAATATTTGAGGAATAACCAAAGTTGAGAAATTTTTAACTGGTGGATAAAGATGGAAGACTAAAACTGAAATTAAGTCTATAATTTAGGGTATTAATACAAATTAAATATCAACATATGTATAATATGTTGACTATAAAACACAGATACGAACATGTATACGGTCATTGATACACCGATGTCACTGGTAATTCAAAAATAATCATATAGCTCAGTATAATTATATGTATCAATATTTTATCGGTGTTGGACACGTGTCGTGTCTGAAATGAGTTTACGCTTAATCGGAAGAGTAGCGGTGATTTATAATAATCAAGTAATAGTGTATGCACGTACCATTGTTGTGGCTTTGATGACAGTATCCGAATCAAACCCATGAATGTTTGTTCCATCAATAGTTGAAAGCATCACATCTATGAAATCTTGATCTTCTTTACTCTTATCAACACCTTCACTCCTCTTCTTCTTGTGCTCATCCAACCACTCTGAGATAACACCATCCAACTCCTTAAAATTTTGCTTCATATTCTTCTCATGTCCACCAAAATCAAACCACCTCAAAAAAGGAACAGCATCAGCAATAGGAAACACACCAGTCAAACGCATATAATCCCTTAAAGCATTCAAACACCTATTTGCTTCTTCCTCTTTAACCATAACACTCTCTCCAAAGTATCTCTTCCCAGCAACCATTCTAAGAACTATATTAAAAGCCAACTCATTAAACCATTTCTTCATCTCCACCAACAAATAGCCATTTTCATCTTTTCTATTTTTCCAAAAACTAAATAGCTCTTTAATCGAAGTTTGAACTTCTGAGACACGAATATGAGTTAATAAATTGATCTGATGGTTTGAGAGAAAATTTAGTGTAACGATCTTTCTCATTTCGCGCCAAAAGGGACCGTAAGGTGCAAAACCAAGCATGGCATAATTATATGTCATGTGTTCGAATGCAACGAGGTTTGGACGATAAGCAACAGCTATATCGTTTGTTGTGTAGCACTCTTTTGCTGTTTTCCAATTATTTATGACTAGAGTTGTTGCGGTGCCGAGTTTGATGGTGAAGATAGGACCATATTTGTCTGCCATGGCACCTAGAAGATGATGAGTTGCTTGAGATTTGCTAAAGAGGGGAAGGTGGCCAATTATTGGCCATGCACCAGCAACCATTGGGGGTTGTTTGGATTTGTTGGATCTTGAGTGGTGGAATAGAATTATGAAGAGAAAGATTGCTGAAAGGAGGCCAATTGCAATTGTGTTTTGAGAGAAATCCATTTGGGTGTGTGAGTATGAAGGTGGTGATTCTATGGAGATGTATGATATAATGGCTTGGAGTTGGGCTAAAGGATGACTCTCTAATTCCGGTTCTTATATAAGAAGTAAAATAAACAATATTTAAATAAATAAAGTTATTATTTGTTGTAAGTTTTTGAATATTTTTTAAATATACTCTTATGAAAATTTGTAAGATATTAAATGGAGATACTAAGGCAACCAATTTATATGGTAGTGATGAAGTTTTTAAGCAATAGTTGTTGAACCTAATTTAACCGACAATGTTAACATTGTATAACCAGATATTTTTTAGCGTTATTGTGTTTGAACTTCGAGTATTTTACTTTGTGTGTACTGTGTATCAAGTGTGAGTTAGAAGCCCGATATTGCTTTTAAAAAGTGGAAGTTGAACACTTTATAAGTGAGAGGACCATAATCCCAATATCTCAAGGTTTTGGATTAAATTGTATTGTCCAAACTCACCCGCGTGGTTTCGCTGAGCTCAAAGTGGATGATCCTTTGGACATTTCTCGTGGTCCAACAGTGGTATCAGAGCAATGGTTCAATAAGAGTTCGACCGACTCTTGTAGCGAATGTCTTCATATAAAGGTGATCAGCGGATATCTCCAATGAGAAAAGCAACAACGATCATACAAACAATTTTGTGTGGATGAAAGAACTTTCGCTTGAGGGGTGAGCATGATGATATGATGAACTCACACTTGAAGGGAAGATTGTTGTGTAGCAAATGTGAGGTAAAAGTCCTATGTTACTTAGAAAAGTGGAGTTTGAATACTTTATAAATGAGTGACTCGCAAACCTAATATCAATAGATTTTCGAATAAAATGTGGTGTCTAAACTCACTTGTGCGACTACTCTAAGTCTAATATGGATGGTCATCTAGGATACCCTCCTGATCCAACGATGTTCGTTGTTTATGGTGGTATTTTTCATTTAATCTAACATCAGACAAAAAAAGTTTTTAATTAATAAATTCATTTTACAACTATGATATTTTATTATATTAAGGATCAGTTTTTAATTTTTTTTATAATAAAGACCAAATATAGTAGATGTAACCAAAAATACTAACTTTTTCTTTAAAATTATTGACTTTGTTTAATCTAAATCCTCTAAAATGAACATCTTGTTTTACAATGTAAAATAAATATTCCTTTTGTCCTAAAATATATTTCCCTTTAAGAAATGATACACAAATTAATAAACATATTTAGTCTTACAAGGGAAAGAAATATTATGCTTAATAATTAAATTAATAGTTAAATACATTGTTTTTTTAAAAAAATAAATTATTTCCTATTATTTATAATTACAATACCTAAATCTTATCTACCAAAAGCATTGACAATATAAAATTTAATTATTTTAAATTTTTATTACTCATAATTAAGAATATTGATTATGTTTTGCATGATTCTTATAAACAATGAATTTTTTGTATAAAACTATATTTTCTAAAAAATAAATTTTAACAAATAGCTATTAATTAAAAAATAAAAAGATCGTTGATTTATAAATATAAAAAACAAAGTACCGGTGCACCTCAATTTAGAGATTTGCTTTATAAGTTCCCTATATTACACACTGTGATGAGCTGCGGCGAAGATTTTAAGGTTACAATAAAAGTCAAGTAACAAAACTGTGGTTGGTTAGTTAAAGTTGCAACTGTGGCACTTGGACGCAGACATGAAAAAGCATTGAACTTACTTAAATTTGTAATATTTGTCATGACTTTTCTTTCAGCAATTCAATAATCCTAAATCATGACTTTACTTTCAACTACTATGACATGTTTCCTTTTCTAATTGAAACGCATATTTATTTGGGTACAATTGAAACACGTAATTTGAAACGCAGACATCTTGTACTATTATTAAAACATCCAAAACCAACGAATCAAAATTGTTTTTTCCTCCTCTTTTATTTACATAATTAATTTTCATTTAAGCATGGATGCAGACATGAACACCGAACAAAATACAGATGTTGACACATCGACTCTGCTAAAATTTAAAAAAATAATCACATAATTTAGTATAGTTATATATATGTGTTGGTGTCGGACACGACACATATCCAAAAACATGGCACACCTAATCAAAGAAGTGTCCGTTCTTCATAGACTTTCACACATATTTGGTTTTCCTTTCGCGTTTTTGTCGTTTTAGAACAATACACTGCTTTGTTTGTCGTCATGATGCGACATTATATTGATTTTCCATCTTCTCACCGTGTTTGTTGGTTCAAATTCACATATTTGTTTAATCTAGTGTAGATTAAATCAATGATTTTGACATCTTTAATGTTACATATTTGAAGACATGAACATTATATACACATTAATTTCATCATATTTGTAGGCTATGTTACATTTGTAGATATTTTGTTGTTGTATGCTATTAATCTGAGTGCTGCGAATTTGTTTGTGTTGAAATATGCATTGAATTAGTGTTGGGAAAAATGTCTCACATCAAAGAATAGAAAGAAATATGCAAAGATTTGACCATATAAATAAAATTCTTGTGTGTTAGCATTTCTTTCACCAATAGTTAGAGGATTTTGCTTTCGCTGGTATTACCTCTACTATTCATTATGTGTAATCTCTAATTATCAATTATAGTGGAATTGTGTTCAGTGGTTCTTCCCGTGGATTAGTCAGCACATTGTTGGATACCATGTTAAATCTTGTGTCATTTTTAATTTTTTCTTTTAATGTTATTGTCCTTATTCTCGCGTCTTATTATAACAAACTGGTATCAAGAGCTGGTTCAGATCTGTTCAGGCGGGACCAATGGTTGGAGGAAAAAGTTTGAAAGTCGAAAAGTTCATTGAGAGGAATAATTTCAGTTTGTGGGAGATCGAGATCCGGGGGTTGCTTATACAACAAGGTCTATGAACACCTTTGTTAAAGCATACACCAAACCCTGTACCTGCTGATATCGCCACTCTGGAGGTGAAGGTACATTCTACGCTAGTCCTTGCCTTGAAAGATCATATCATCACTGAGGTTGCTGAAGAGGATACCGTTGCTGGTCTGTGGTGTAAGCTAGAGAGTTTATACATGACAAAGAGCTTAACCAACAAGTTGCTCTTAAGGTAACATCTGTTCAGTCTGCGTATGCAGGAAGGTATGTGTCAAAGAGAACATCTAGATCAATTAAATTCAATATTTTCAAATCTGTGTAATATTAATATTAAGATTGATGATGAGGATGTTGCCTTAGTTTCTTTACCATTGTCATATGAGAACTTTAGGAAGTTTTTCATTAGTGGTCAAGATTCATCATCTCTAGAAGAAGTTAGGTATTCCCTTCATAGTAGAGATCTACGACATAGCTGTAGTGACACTATTTCAGATGGTAAGGTTGTTGGGCTAGTAGCAAACAACAATCAGGGAAAAAGAAGTTCTCTAAAAAACCAATTAGTAGGGGTCTGAAACCGACTAATATTTGCAATTACTGTAAGGAGAAGAAGGATTGGAAGAATGATTATCCTAAGAAGAGGCATATGCAAGCACAAAAGGCATCAAATACTGTCATTGTTGTCGAGGATGGTACATATTACGAAGAGGACATCATCTTAGTTGCTGATAGTCATACTCATTACACCGATGTGTGGGTTCTAGGTTTCAGAGTGTCTTATCATATTTATCCTAGGAGAGAATGGTTTTCAACCTATGGGCAATTGGATGGTGCCAATATTGCTTTGGCCTAGATATCTGCTTGTAAGGTGGTTAGGATGAGCTTTGTCAAGATTAGGACCCATGATGGTAAATTATGTACACTGAACGAAGATAGACATGTTCAATACATGACAAAGAATTTGATATCTTGAGTCTTTTGGACAAAAATGGGTTTAGTTTCAAAGTTGAAGGTGGAGTTATGCATGTTTGTAAGGGTTCAAGTGTGATTCTAAAAGGTGTGAAGCGGGGTACTCTGTACTTTCTACAAGGTACTACGCTAACTAATTATGTTGTTATTGCTTCCTCTGAGATTGACCAAGAAGATATGACAAAGTTGTGGCATATGAGGCTTGGGCATATTGTGATTAGCGAAAATATACGAACAAAAAATGAATTGAAGCTTTTTTTTATTTTAAAAAAATGCACTTGGTTTTTTTTGTTTGTTACAAGGCTAACAAAGAAACAAGAAAAAAGAAACAAAAACAGAAAAGGCAACTAGCGCCTAACAAAAAGAGTTCCTAGCTCATCCTTTCTTAATGCCAATTGCAGGCCCTCCGGAGGGGAAGAATGTAATACCCTGTTTTCCCAACATAAAAATTTCATAAATAAATCAAAGTATTCTCATAATGGAATGTCACATTTCTTTCATAAAATCATAAACGGATTAAATAACTATTTATCCTTCAATTTCATTAACAAAAATCTTTAACGTATCGCAGCGGAATTTATTTAAACCTCTAAAATAGTCTTTGGCACAAAGGCCTCATCATAAAAGTCTCATAAAACAAAGTCAACATCATTATCATAAAACTTCATAAATAATACGTAAGAAATAGAAAAGCAATAACAAAGATCCCATCCCGTTACGTATTAGAGCTCCTAAGACACAACGAGAGAAATCCTCACACGACTTCACCTATTCTTGAAATTTACTTAACAACTTGACTCGACAATGCAACTTTAACTTGACTATGCAACTTAATCATCTTACTCATGCATGTGGTACCAATCTAGGGCATAAGCCCTCGTCGCTTTTTTTGAGCATAAATATACTCCTAGGGCATAAGCCCTCGTCGCTATTGAGCAAAAGCTCATAGGGCATGAGCCCTCGTCTCTATTGAGCAAAAGCTCCTAGGGCATGTGCCCTCATCTTTAAATGAGTATGCATGGACTCAACATCTCACAACTTAGACAACACGATCATCTTATATGACTCCAATAATTTGGATCAATAACTCACAACTTAGACCGACACATGCAGCTTTAAACAAATGTAAACAGCAACATGGCAGCACATTATTAGTCTCAAGATATAACAATATCAACATTTAAGCATCATCTCAAAGCATCACTTATAATTCGCATAATGTATATATATATATATATATATATATATATATATATATATATATATATCATTAGTAACAACATGTAATTATCTTATAACAACATCATAGTTCATTTTTAATATTATAAACAACCCTATTTCTACCCCAAGGATCAACTCACAACAACTCTTACGAAAGGACATAAGATCACGAAACCAGGGTACTGATGCTGTGTATTTCGCCATGGCGAGCTCAAAATCTGGGCTGCTTCGCCATGGCGAGCAAGGTTTTCGCCATGGCGAGCTAAAACTGATAGCTCTCGGGAACTTGACATTTTTCACCCAAAAATCCCATTTTTAAACCTCCCTATGCCCAAATTTGATTCTGAAACTTGTCTAAACATTTCTAAACATAAAAAGGCACTCAAAACCCTATAAAAATTGACCCAAAACATCAGATTACGAAATCAATGATTTTTCTCCTACTGAGCAATTTCGCGAGGCGAAATAAGCTTCACCATGGCGAGCTCAAGAACTGGGTTACTCGCCCTGGTGAGCAGCCACTCACCGTGGCGAGCGATGAATATCTGGCTCGGGCAGAATGCAGATTTTTTCGAAAATCCGCCTAATCACATGGTTTAAGGTCCAGATATGGTCCTATGGATTATCTAAGGTCTATAAACAGTTTCTACATCAATCTAACAATTTTTCATCAATTAATCATCAATTCACCACTTTTAACCTAATTCTCAAATCCTCAAAAACTAATCCTACAACTTGTTAAATGCAATTAGATGAATTACAGACTCAATAGAATTGTATGCTAGGTTCACCCTTACCTTAAGATTATCGAACAGCAGCCTCTCCTCTTGGTTCTTCTTTCCTCTTGTTCTCCCTTTTTCTCCAAAATTATTTCACGTACTAAAGAGTTTCTAACCTAGTTTCTCCTATTTATATCTCCTTTAATTATTCTATCTTATTACACTTTCTCCCCAAAAACTCTCTAAAATCAGAAAATAACCCCACATCTTAATATTTATTTTATTTTCAAATCTTATTTTATTAAACAATAAAATAAGTCACAACACCTCATAAAATCTCTAAAATCACATAAATCACATTAAATCATATAAATATATTCTATACTCTATAAAATAATTTAAATAATCAAAATGGGCGTTACAAAGAATGGATATGCAAGGGTGCATCATTCGAGGCTCCAAGCTTGGCCATGAACTCCGCACACTAATTACCTTCCCTGAGCGAATGATGAATAGAGAAGATTATAGAGTTCATGAGGTCATTAATGTCATGAATAAGAGCATCATAAACATGATATTGAGGCAGCTCAACCTTGATGAGGTTGACAGTGAGAAGCTTGTCAGAATAGAAATCCAAGTCAACGCAATTTAGGATGATTGCCAAAATAAGACCTTGAATGAGTGTCATAAGTTCCGCGAACAGGATGTCTTGAGAATTGTTGATAAATCCTGAAAAACCAGATAAATGGTTTCCTAAACTATTTCGAAAAAATCCTCCAAAACGTGTGCGGATAGGATCACCTAAGCAGCTACCATCTACGTTCAAAATGGTGCAATTTTGATTGTTACTGTTCCATCGGATAAATTTTGCAAGAGCGTGATGACCAGCTGAATTGAAAAAACTGGCGCTGATGGATTCAGCTAGACCGAAAATATTGCAAATAAGGCGGGTTGCAAACATGGTTTCATTGCTGAGACACATATGGTTGAGGTGTTTCCAAAGCCACCATAGAGCTGCGAAAAAGACTATTGAGCGAGAGCAGTTAGCACCCTCTTTCAACCATTCAGTAACCGAGTAGGTGAAGAAAAAAGCCTGGGAAGAAAATCTGATTCTCTGCCAAATAATGATGGAAAAACTACAGTCCCGCACACAATAAAGGAAGGATGCGTCATGATCACCGCATTTAGAACAGGTTGCTGAGGTTATCATGTTCCTGTGATTAAGCAAAGCAAAAGTTAGGACATCATTATGACAACCAGCCAAATAAATTTTTTAATTTTTTCAAGGACATTAATTCTCCAAATCCAATTCCAAGAAATACCAGTTTGATTGTCCGCCTCATGATGGGAGAGTAACCAATTATATCTACTTTTTGTAGTGTAGACTCCATTTTTATTATGCGGCCAAATGAAGGCATCTGCAATTGAAGGATTGAAGCTTAACTTAGTGTTGTTGATGTTGTCGGCTAAGGCTGTGGGGAGGATGGTGTAGAGGGCTTGAGTGTGAAGACCATAATTGGTAATAACATCTTTTATAGTGGGATGAAGATCATGTATATCTACAAAGGGAACTTAAATACCAAGAATGCCAAGGTGACTCTAATTACTATACCAGAAGGAAGAGTTACCCAAACCAGCTCTCCACGTGTAGCCAATTTTTAGGACCTGTTTTGCTCGAGTTATAGAAGACCAAGAGGGCGAGCAAGTTCAATGAGCTAATGCGTTGAAAAGAAAATTAGGACCACTTGAATAAATGCTCGATAGAAGATTTACCCAAAGTTTGTCTGTTTTCTGCACCATATTCCAAACAAGTTTTCCTAAGAGGAAAATGTTTGCTTCTCTGGCTGCTCTAATGCCTAAACCCCCAGTTTGTTTCGAGCTAGCGACCTTCATCCAATTTACTAAATGAACACCTCTGTTATTATTACCTCTCCAAATAAAGTTGCGAGTTGTTTGCTCAATGTTGTCGCAAATATTTTGAGGAAGCCAATTAAGCTGCATATAATAAGTTCTAATGGAAGATTAGACTAAAGAAGCGAGCGTCGTTCTACCTTCTTTGTTGAGGAGATTGCTCTTCGAAGAAGCCATCCTATTCTGCATTTTTTCTATGATGAATGAAATATCATTTCTCTTTGGCCGCCCCTTAAGCATTGGGAAACCAAGGTATTTATCAAGAGCGGTGGTGCTGCGGATTCCCGAAATGGCGGTAAGCTTGTAAATTATGCTTGAGGAATACCTAAAGAGAAGAGATCTCTAGACTTTGAAAGATTTATTTTTAATCCCGATGCTTTGCTGAAATTTTCAAATAACTCTAAGACAAATCTAAATTGAGAACTTTTGGCCTTGATGAAAAGAAGAACGTCATCCGCAGAGAGGAGATGAGATAATTGAGGCCTTGTGTGGTTGATTCTGATAGGCTCCCAATTCCTTTGAATCATTGCATTATTGATGGCACTTGAAAGTTTCTCCGTACACAAGATGAAGAGATACAGAGAGAGTGGGTCACCATGACGAAGGCTATAAGTAGGCTTGAATTGCGGCAACTTGTTACCATTCCATTAATTTGAGTATGTGGAAGACGAAACTCAGTGCATAATAAGCTTGATGGTATTGTCTGGGAATCCAATATCATGAAGAAAATTATGGAGCAACTCCCAATTGACGTTATCAAAAGCTTTTTCAAGGTCCAATTTAAAAGCCACATAGCCTTTTTTTTATTGATAAACTATACTAATGAAATGAACTTATAAATCATTTTTGGTTGACTCAAGTTCATTACCAAACAAGTGGTTACTGAATTCTAATCAATGAAGAGTTATTTGGGAGAAGTTGAATACAAATTATGACCAAAACAACCATTATTATATTTTACCTTTCTAATCAAATAACGAATTATCAGTGCCCTCTTTTGATAATCAAACAATTAAGACCAAAAAAATGTATTTAATAGTTTTGATGAAGTAATTTTTTTTTTTTGAAATATTAGGATGTGACATGATATATGCCCAAATAAAGAAAAATTTCTCTTCTCCCATTGAGTGTTGCTCACTCCCATATGAAAAGATAAAACTACCCATGCGTGGCTTAAGTCACGTTCGGTAAATACAACACGAGTTAAGTCACATAGGTTGTAACTCAGCGTGAGTTAAGTCACGTTGCGTGTTGTTATAAAACAATAAAATCAGAAATAGAAAGTCACTTTGTTTCAAACCAAACTATACGATTTTGGGACCAAATTGTGCAATTTTCATCAATCTTGAGCAAATCAACAACAACTTCTACCCCAATATCAAGCAAGTGTTTATGATGCTTTTGCATTAGTTTTTTTTGGTTTAAATGTTAGAGTTTTTTTTGGAGGAAATTGTGAAATTATAGATTTTTATGGTTGATTTGCATGTTAGATTTTTTTATTGTTAATGATCATATATGTTAGAAATTGTAGTTCAAATGTTGTTTAGAGTAAGTCTCACTTTAATATGGTAGTTTATGGTTTAGAAATTGTTAGATTTTACGTTGATTGAATGTTGAACTCTAGATGTTTGATAAAATGTCTCAATGAAATTTTGTTTATTTTTTGAATTGTTAATGATGAAATTAGTTAGAAATTGGTTTATTTTTGTTGAATATAGTGAGTTTGAGTGCTATGTGGTAGTTTAGGGATTAAAATAACACTGCTGAAATTTAACAGTTGTTGTTGATAGTTAGAAATAACACAATGTCCTAAGTAAAAAACCATTCATTTTTTATTTTTAAAAATTTTGTGTAGAAATGTCTTAGAGGCCTGACAAACTTAGAGGTGGCATGGAGACCTCTATCGGAAGTGCACAGGCCAAAAGGGTCGTTGGGCGCCTCCTCAGGCTGGTAGACGGAGACAAGGGGCACGATGATTAATAGGAGTAATGATGTGGAGGTGACAACGTCCCAGGCGGCTGTGTCCCAGATAGTGGACCCCACACAACATCAACATTAGGCATATCAACCTCAGTATGAGCAGGCTCAGCAGTAGGAGGGTGAGGCCCAACAACAGGCTCAAGCGAGGCTGGACCGACGAGTTTTCCTGAGGGCCCTACTGAGTTGTCGCTTCTAACGAGGTTCGGTAGCCACGTGACATGCAAACTATGGAGTGATGCCAAAGCAAGTAATTATTTAATTTTATTTTAATGATATGACAATTGATATGTTAATTTTTACGATTTAATTTTTTATGTTAAAACATTTAAATTACGCGCGTGAATTTAAGTTACGTGCCAATTTAAATTACACGCGTCAATATAAATCACGCGTAAATTTATTTGTTTATTTAAATTTAATTTTATGATTTAATATTTATGTTAAAAGGTTTAATGTTTATTTTAATTATTGTTTTTTTACAATTAAATTGTTATTTCTTTTAAACATTGGCCTCGTCACCGTCTTGTTAGAGAGATGGCATGCGGAGACCAGCATCTTCCATCTGCCCGTTGGGGAGATGACCGTCAAACCAGATGGTGTGGCGTGTCTTCTAGACATCCCTATCATTGGGAGGCTCATCGATGAGGAGGATATAAAGTATGAGGACGGTATGGAGCTGCTGCAGACCGAGCTGAAATTTACGGAGGCGGAGGCTTAGTCTGAGGTGACTACTCAGTTGGTTAGGTATATTAGCAATGTCCTTTTTGTCTTCAACAATCAAACTCAATATTAACACACCAAGACTATTGAAATGGATATACATTTCGTGCGTGAGAATGTTGCTCGCGGTCAAGCACACGTTCTTCACTTTCCCTCCATGGTTGACATATTCACAAAGGGACTTCCTTTGTAACTCTTTGTTGACTTTCGAGATAGTCTCAACATTCGCTAATCTTCAGTTTCGAGTACGGGGTGTATTAGAATATATTAATATAGAAAGTTGACTATGGGATGTATTAGAATATGTCAATATAGAAAGTTGACAATTCGTATTAATTTTAAATTATTAGTATCGTTTGTAATTTTTAATATTGATTGTAAATGATTAATAGAATTATCATTCACATTGTAATATATATATATATATAAACACACACGAGCATTAGGGTTTTAACACTTTGTACATTGATCTCAAATTTCTAACAACAAATCGTTGCAATCTTCATAGTCACAAGCATACTTGCCTCTCATGACGTATTCCGATCCTCCGCCAACGTCTCCACATTCAAACGGCGGCGCTCCAACGTCTCTCCTACTTGATGAACTTATCGTGGAAATCTTGTCACGACTCCCTGTCAAAACTCTTATTCAATTCAAATGTGTTTGCAAATCATGGAAAACCCTAATTTCTCATGATCCTTCCTTTGCCAAACTGGATTTTCAGCGATCGCGGCGGAACACACACCTTGCACTGATTTCAGACCAGTCCATGTCTTAAGACGAGTCAGATTATAGTGTCGTACCTTTCTCAGTAAGTAATTTGCTCGAGGCTCCGTTAACCATCGTACCCTTAGAACCTTACTACCTATTGAGGAATATTGTCATTCCCAACGATCCTTACTACCTATTGAATAATATGGATTGCAGTTTCATCGTTGGTTCCTGCAATGGATTGATCTGTTTGCGCAGTTATTCTTACACACATGGGCATGAAGAATTTTGGTTTCGTTTTTGGAACCCAGCCACTAACACATTCTATGTTTTTCTCACCGTTGCAAGGAGACACATTTTGTTTTATGGAGGATGATGGAATTTGGAGTTCAAGAGTCTTGGACTCAATTCTTCAAAATTAGCCTTCAGGACCTTAAAATTAATCTCGGCGCTAGTGATTCACTGGAATATGGTTTGCAATTGTTCTTGTTTCCATTTTACCTTTTTGCGAGTGACGACACACTTATAATGGCAATCAATGAACAAGGCTATGATGATCATGAAAACCATGCAATTATCTATAATTGGAGAGATAAAAGGGTTGAGCAAATTACATCTGTTGACAATGAAATATTGTGGTTTCATACGAAGGATTACGTTGAAAGCTTAATTTCAACTTCTTGAAAGTAAGTTTCTCTTCGATGATTTATTTGTTTGAATTAATTTTAAGTGTTTTATAATCATTGAACTAAATGAATTTGTTTTCGGTAGTTTTAATATACTATTATAACTTCAAGATAGTTCTTCCAAAACGAAATTCAACGACTCTTGAATGATCTTTATTTGGTTGCTATTCATGTCAATAAGTTGGTTACAACTATATTTACTTAAAGCGAGAAACATGTCAATAGGTTGGTTACAACTATCTTTAGACTTGGGCAATTTTATTATTTATTGATTTATAGATAGATGAGAAAATGAAACATCCTTTTCTCTTTAAACTGATATTAATTTCATTTAATTCAAAACTTTGTCATAGATAATGATTGTGCTATACTTATACTTTGTAATAGTATTGTACAAACGTTCAAATTAGTTGAGCGTATGTTTGTGAACCCATCTTTGTTGTTACTTATGGGCGAACATAGCTTTGGAATGAGTACCAACTATTTTTTAGTAGAATAAATTGAGTTAACCAACAAAGTTTGGTTGTTTCGGTCTAGCGGAAGAGGCTAGACTCCCACAACGTGGAGAACCGATGTCTGAATCTCAGCTGAAAAATGTATCCACATTTTAGTGTGACGAACCTCGAATAGGGTTACCTCTAGTAGATGGAATCTTTGTGAAACAAAAAAGAAGTTATTCTATTACTATGTTTTCTAAGCACGAAAACGCTATTGCAAATAATATTATGTGCGCGCCTATAGACACACACGTTTGATTTATTCTTGGTTTCGTTTTGTTTATACCGGTTCTAGTATCCAAACTAATTTTGAACATGATGAATATTTTATTTTTGTACTTGATAATGGTAATGATTATTTTATTTTTGTACTGGCTTTTAGGCATCAAACATAAAACTAATTTCTCTCTTATTTTTTTCACAAAGGAATATGGCATCACTTTTGAGAATTACGCATTCATTTTGTGTTTTTTTTCTACATTTTGTTTTTGATGTTTCTTACTTCTGTGTAATATGGGTCTTTCTTGAATCATAGGACCACAACCTCAACTTGAAGCACATCTGGGATTATTGATGGTTGTTGCAGGATGGCAGGAAGAAAGGGAAAACGAGTTTTATTGGATCTACATTTTCTTCAGTTTTTGTACTCATTTTGTAAAGACATTTACGGTCGTCTTTGAAAGTGTATGTAGAAATTTACCATAAAATATATGTTGTTTTGCAACTGTACTGTTATTTGCGTAAGGGCCAATGGAAGTTTTAACTCTTTTAAGTGATCCAAAACCAAAATACTTCAAATTATAAGGACGGAATCCAAAAAGAAAATTTTTCAGGGAGAAACCGGAAATGACCTATATTACAGGCGGGTAAAACACTATTAACCCTTTAAATTATTAATAATCTATGGTTAGGTTATCTTTCTTTGACATTGTCTGTGAATTTTTACATCGATTTGAATTGTTCCTGCTATGAACCATTTTCACGCAATCAAACTCCATTTTATCCTGTAGTGAAGCCATTTTATCCAGTAGTGAAGCCACCACGCAATCAGGAGTATGACATATATATTTTGTGTTTAGTGTCTCTGTTGATGTTTACAACCAGTGAGGAGCTTGCCGCACAGGCTATTGTGTCACACTAGCCGCAACAGTAACAGAATCACGCGATGAAAATCATTTTACGACATTCAGTTATTTTCATCATGTTCTGCTTCTCTCATTCTCTCAACTTCTAATAATACAGAATTGATTAAAAATAAGAATCATGACAAATAAATTACCTGATTCCCTATCGAGGAAACACCTTGGTGAACAATGCATTCAGAATCAAGGACATGTGTAAAAAAGAGGGTAGTTTGAAGCTAGTCAAGAACTTAGGTTATTTTAGATAGTCACAGAGTGAACCTACATCAACTCTTCTTTTAATAGCAAAATTTAAAATCAGACACGGTACGAACAATGATATGCAGGAAAATAAGGGTCGTCGCCTCTGAAGCATAGATACGAAAATCAGACACGATACTAACAATGAAGCATAGATACATTATGAGTGATAAGAATAGTGAGCCTCATCTCAGTATATATACTGTACAAATAGTGTAACAGAAGTGGAAGAAAGAGAGTTCACAAATAAAGACTAGTTAAGCCTAACTACTGCAATAAACTGTACACTTGTATCGACTAACCAGCAGAAAAATAAATTAAACTAGTATTTACATTAATATTACAAAAATCAGACACGAGTCTGACAATGACATGCAGACACCACACCAATTAATAATCTAAGGAAATGAACATGGTTTAGTATAATTAGATATGTCTATGTCATGTTAGTGGTGCAGATTGCGTGTCGGACACCGCATAGGTCTTGGATTTGAAGTGTTGATCTTCCATTGCTCCAACATATATAGAATCAGGATCCGTTGATACCTGGTGGTGTAAGTTTTAAGACTTACACTAAATCCCAACCGTAGATCCAAATGAATCAAGTGACTTAAAATAAAATAATATCTCCCGTTAAAATACACCCAAATCAAAGCATGTGCACTCGTCTTCTATCTTTTGCAAGAGTGCTGAATTAAACCAATTTCATCCCTACCTAATTCTTCATCACGATCATTCCATTCCATATCAATTCGGTAATCATTAGATTTTTTCCCATGCGTGAACTATTTTCCCATATAATTTCTAGCATAAACTCCCATTCCAGGCTTTATAATTGGAAAATGTTAACTTGTATCTTGAGGCATATGTTAAGAAGCTAAATATAGAAGGTTTTCATTGGAACTTGTGCATTAAATGTATTAAAAGTTGTAAAAGTTATACCTTCAATATAAAATTTATTTTTAATTTATATCTTAAGCTTCTTAACTTATGCCCTAATGGCACAAGTTAACCTGACCCATAATATTATAGCATATATAATATTAGGGTAAATTCATAGAATCAATTTGTGTTTTTTTTTTTTTTTGTTTTTTTTAAGGAATCAATTGATGGTTTCTTGAAACTTCAATTTCTGGTATCAATTAGTGACTATTTTTTTGTTCGATTGAAAAACCAATTAACATTGAAGTTAATTTTTATTTCATAATTTGGGATAACATTATTAATTTGTCATGAAAAGAAACGCTAAAAGGATCAAAAGATAAATTGATTTTTTTAATTACTTTGGATTCATAAAATTGATTGAATCTCGTGATTTTTCATCCATAGAAAAATATGTTGTCACATTAGGAGGTTTATTGAAGACTAAGAACATTTAGATCTTGAACCAATGAAAACATGAAGACAGAATGGATCTCAAGCCACTGAATCGCAAGTTTCATTGAAAAAACTACTATGAGAAAGGAGAAAGAGTGAGCCGTGTTCCAACATCCAAATTTTATAATGACCGTACGATTTATTAGTTTTAACGGTTAAAATTTGGTTGTGTCAACGGATCCTGCCTCATATATATATATATATATATAAATATTATTAAAAAACGGAAAAAATACATAAAAACTGGGGATATAAACCAAACCAGTTTATCCACAAAATGTAGGTCTATCCAAACGGGTAATATAAAAATTAAAAACAACACAAATGGATCAAAACAACCTCTTAAGTAGAGGTCTAGACCGGGGTGAATGGATCAATCGTCAACACGGAGCAGATCCACGTACCATCATCTCCTGGCAAAGCACATCAAGTTAAACACTCTGTCGAGCCCCAAGGCAAATACCAAATTAGACCCTCCTTTCGACGCGGGAAAAAATACTGGAAACTTTATACCAGAATCACAACCACCATCCAGAAACATCTGAATCAACACAACAATTTGTCCCTTATCATACCTTGAAAAACGACGACAACCTTAAGGATGACGACGACGGTAGGTTGGGAATTCGAGCTGAAGCTTGACCGTCAGAGAGGAAAACGGCTAATCTGACACGTCTAAATCAACAATTCTGACCGAGGCCTCCTTGAATCGACCAACACGAGACGAGAGCGAGGAGGACGGATGTGATCCGGATCTAATGGATCCTACCCGACAGGGTTCTAGAGAGGTACAGTGAGCAAAACGAACACCGTTGTAGCTATCGACGTCGATGACAACCATAGAATCAATTAAAAGAATGACAAGATCAAGCGTGAAATTAGCCGTTGTGGAACCACCAAACAATAAGGAACCCAAATCGAAGCTTTGTAACAAAGTCTCAGTCTTCAACTGACCAGAGACCACTGACCACGCCAGTAATGAAACCTCTGGTAGATTCAGGAAAGGAGGTGGTGCGGAAGGCTATTGCCAACCGTCACACCACCCACGATTGTCGCTACATTGAAGGATAAGGAGGGTAGGGAGGGGTTTGTTTTTTTTAACAGTAAAATTTATTAATAATCAAGTCCCTGCATGCACAAGACGAACTTGTCCTGTCGAACAAAAACTACAAAACAAAGACGTCGTATATAGACGGAACATCCACAAGAAAAACCATAACAACTTCAATACATACACCACCTAAACTATGGGTGCCACCAACACCAATAACAAATCTAACCACCAAAGCCATATTCAACACCTAAATTAGAGCCAAACTCCCACCCCTCCCCGCGACGGACATTCGAACAAAGTCCATTGTTCTCGGTTTACTAATAAACTATACTAATAAAATGAACTTATAAGTCATTTTTTGTTGAGTTAAGTTCATTACCAAACAAGTTCTTAATGAACTCAAGTTAAGGACGAGTTATTTAAAAGAAGTTTAATTCAAATTTCAATCTGAACAACTATTTATCATATTCTACTTATTTTGCAGCCAAATACAAATTATGAGTGTCGCGTCTTGATAATCAAATGATTATGACCAAACAAATTATTCAATAGTTTTAATTAAGTAATTGTAGTTTTTAAATATTAGGATGTGACATATGATATAGACCCAAATAAAGATATAAGGTTTGCCTAAATAATGATCCAAGTTCAAACCATTGTGAAACCATTACTTGACACACTAATATCTTGCATGTGATGCATTTGGCTTATTGCATGAGATGCACCTGGCTTATTGCATGAATAATATTTAACTTGTTACATGTGATTATTTTAATTTCCAATCTCAATTTCTCCAAGTCATGACACCTTACCCCTAATTTTTTTTTGTTAATTTAATTAAATTAAGGAAAAGATGTCACTTCTAATTACCCTAAATAATAGAAAGGAGTCCTTAGTTTAAGAACTCGTCTTATTTATTCAAATCAAAAGGTCCAATTTTGTTTATATTGTTTCACAACTATTGGAAGATTCAATAAGAGACTCATAACCTTAAGCATGAATCACACACTAGTACATATGATCACATGGTTTCATAATAATTGAAAGGCAAATGAGGTTTGATGAGAACTTCAAGAGGAGTAACTTTGATGTTGGTTGTTTCCACAACAGCAGTCATATCAATTGGTTCACTTGATGTTTTCATAACTTCAAAGGAGTGTAGAAAATTTGCAAGAGTCAAATAAGCAGTTCGAAGGCCAAAGGATATTCCAGGACAAATCCTTCTTCCACTTCCAAATGGTAAAAACTCGAAATGATGACCCTTAACATCAACATCTTTATGAGTAGTAAGAAACCTCTCAGGCTTAAACTCCAATGGATCCGGCCAAACACTAGGATCAGTTTGGATCTTCCACAAGTTCGTGAATAACCAAGTTCCTTTCTTCACATGGTAGCCACCAATGTTGCAATCTTCTCTGAATTCGCGAATTCCAGAAAGAGGCGATGCTGGATACAACCTTAGTGTCTCTTTGACAACAGCTTGAAGGTATACCAACTTGTTAATATCTAACTCACTGATGCATAATCTCTCTTTGCCAACGTGGAGATCAATTTCTTCTTTAACTTTTTCCAATGCATGAGGATTGTTCAATAATAAACACAATGCCCATATGTGTGTAACACTGCTAGTGTCTGTTGCTCCCAAAACAAGTGCCTGCAAGTTGAGCACAAATTTTTCAGCATGTGTAAAATTTATTGGCATAGATGAAATATAATATTTGAGTATGGTCATTGTTGAAAAGAGCATTGAAATTTTGGTACCAAACTAAAAAAATATTATAATACAAATTTAGATTTCACAATCTAATATCTAGCAGCACAGTTTGTTGCCCGCTTACCTTTTATTCATGTGTAAGTACTTATTGATATATCTAAGACACTGTTATAAATTACGGTTGAAGTTGCTACAACACTCATTCCAGCGTTGTGAAATAATTTTAAATTTTCACAAACGATATAAAGCAGAACCAAGTGCCACTATACACTTTCAGATCAAACTCAAATCGTAAGATTCTACACTTTGAAGCATGCACAATGATATAGACACGACACGGACACCAACACGCCAACATAGATAATAATTTGAGAAAATGACATAATTCAGTGTGATTATAAGTATCGGACACTGACGGATGTCCAACATCAGAACACTCCTAATCCGAAGAGTGTTTGTGCTTCAAAGATCTACATCATCAGGACATATATGCATAATTTAAAACACGTCACATCATTATTTTCAAGTCTAAAAATTTGTTGATGGACCATAATTGAAGAGGAAAAATACTACAATTAAGCTTATAACTTACAAGGAATAATACAAATTTAATATCAATAGTACTAATCATAATAATAGTATATGAACATACCATTGTTGTGGCTTTGATGATAGTATCCGAATCAAACCCATGAATGTTTGTTCCATCGATTGTAGAAAGCATAACATCAATAAAATCTTGATCCCCTTTACTCTTATCATCACCACCATCATCCCTTTTCTTCTTGTGCTCATTCAACCACTCTGTCACAACAGTATCCAACTCCTTAAAATTCTCCTTCATACTTTTTTCATGTCCACCAAAATCAAACCACCTCAAAAATGGAACAGCATCAGCAATAGGAAAAACACCAATCAAACGCATATAATCCCTTAAAGCATTCAAACACCTATTTGCTTCTTCCTCTTTAACCATCACACTCTCTCCAAAATATCTCTTCCCAGCTACCATTCTAAGAGCTGTGTTGAAGGCCAACTCATGGAACCATTTCTTCATCTCCACCAACAAATAACCATTTTCGTCTTTTTTATTTTTCCAAAAACTAAATAGCTCTTTGATCGAAGTTTGAACTTCTGAGACACGAACATGAGTTAATAGATCGATCCGATGGTTTGAGAGAAAACTTAGAGTAACGATCTTCCTCATTTCACGCCAAAAGGGACCGTAAGGTGCAAAACCAACCATGGCATGATTATATGTCATGTGTTCGAATGCAACGAGGTTTGGACGATAAGATACAGCTGTATCGTTTGTTGTGTAGCATTCTTTTGCCGTTTCCCAGTTATTTATGACTAGAGTTGTTGCGGTGCCGAGTTTGATGGTGAAAATAGGACCATACTTGTCTGCCATGTCACCTAGAAGATGATGAGTTGCTTGAGATTTGCTTAGAAGGGGAAGGTGGCCAATTATTGGCCATGCACCAGCAACCATTGGGGGTTGTTTGGTTTTGTTGGATCTTGAGTGATGGAATAGAATTATGAAGACAAAGATTGCTGAAATGAGGCCAATTGCAATTGTGCTTTGAGAGAGATCCATTTGGGTGTGTGAGAGTATGAAGGTGAGGATTCTATGGAAGATATAATATGAGGGCTTGGGTCAAGAAGAAAAATAAAAAGGTGAACAAAGGTATCTCTCTTTAGTTTGATGTTTATCTATAGTTCAATTATTCAATAATATATTATATTTTTGTATTAATTTATTTAAAAATAAAATCAAAATTTTAATGAGTTTTTGTTTATGGATACCCTTATCCAACCAAATTTTGAGGTACGTAAGACTCTATTTGATTAAAAAAAAAAGTTAGTTTATAGCGGGTGACTTATAAACTTATAAGTGATAGCGGATAAGCTATCAATATTGAATTTCTATTGTTTGGTAAAATTAATGGTTTAAGTATACATACAAAAATATGCATTTAATTAACATTTAATTTTTTAAATAAAGCTTGCAAGGGTAAAATTGAGACAAAAAGTGATAAACTATAAGCTACAAGCTAATAAAAATAACGTATAAACTCGAGAGAGTGTGACTCTTACCAAACAGGTTTTTTTTTGTTGTCAAATGAGCTTAACAGACATAAATTATAAGCTCAAACAATGGCTTTACCAAACATAGCCTAACACTTTACCAATTATAAAATATCAAAATCAACAAAATTATTAAATTTTGTCACTTTATGAATATAATTTATGTATACTTTTATGGAAAGTTGTAATCAATTAAATGTATATAGACAAGACATTTAAATGGTGGTAAAAAAGGTTTGAAGATTTTGTTTAGCCCTATATCTCTTTAGGCTTCTGAAATTACGAAGTGGATAATAAGGTCCACTTCGTAAATGGATTATATTTTTGGTAATCAATTAAATGCATATAGACAAAACATTTAAATGGATTATATAAGAATCATGAATTTTCTATGGATTATGTATGATTTATGAAATTTGGAATGAATTATGTATGGATGTTTAAAAGTTGAAGTTTTTTGATAATTAAAAAAAGTTATTATTTGTACCAAAAAATAAATAAAGTCAAAAATCCATGGGCACCCATGAATACCCATGGATACATCATTACTCGCGGGTACCCGTATAGTGGGTACCCACGAGGGTACAGAGCTGGTATGGGTATCATATTTATCTAACGGGACGGGGACGGGTATCATACTATCCGTACCCATGGGTACCCATTGATATTCATAGATCGTCTAGTATATATCTACTAGAGCATCAGGTATGTAACTACCGGATGTTCGTTTTAAAATTCATTTTTTGTACCTTTGGTAGATAGATATAAGTTTGTTAACTAGTTCTGATATTTAACTCTCAAATATTCTTCTAAACCTTGTGATTTTTGCATTATTTTTTATGCTTTCATCACAATCGATAGAATAAATCAGCTAAACTTTACTTCTTTCTGTCACATTCAGTTTCTACGTAAATTTATAGTTTTCAATCATTTATAGCCTTCGAAGGTTAAGTAACGAGCCATATGGTAGTTATATACCGGTGTTAATGTTTTTTTATTTAGATTTATCTACCGATTTGTTAGTATTGTAATGCCTTTTTTTACACCATAATACTTTTCTTTACACATTCGTCTATATCATAATGAATTTTTTTAGACATTTTATTATTTGAATGCATTTGTTTACACCATAATGATTTTTCTTACACATTTTATTATTTTAATGCATTTGCTTACACATTTGCTTAGTATATTTATGCTCTTTTACATAATGTTATTTTATGTATGCATAAATATGGTTGAATCGGCGGTTGTTCCAAATCCTGACCCAGTGGTCTATTCTGTTGATATTGCGGAATATTTTGTTAAGAGAGAGAAAAATAAGTATGAAGATAAAGAGATGATTATTTGGGCTCGTTGTAAAGCAGTAAAGGTCGGATGGCTTATAATAGATAAATCATATAGTGGTTTCAAACATATAAAATCAAAGCTTGTTTTAGCCTGTGAAAGAAGTGGAGACTATAAAGGAACAAAGAATAAGTCTAAGTGAGAAGACGCGTGTTCAAGGGAATGCGAGTGTCCCTTTAGGTTGCATGGTTATTTTAGTGCAAAAAACCTCTAGAGTTTGAATCTTATTTTAGGATTGCATAATCAAAAGATGGAGCTAAAGTTAGAATGTTATATGTTGGCTAGTCGTTTAATTGCAAAAGTGACATAGAGTGTATGTAAAATGACAAGAAATTTCATAAAACCGAAAAATATTTTGTTGGATTTAAAAGGTAGTTAGAAGGAGAATATGACAATTGGCAAAGAAATTTATAATGCACGTCATAGATACAAATTGAGTATCAGAGATTCAAAAAAAGAGTTTCAAGACGTGTTCAAACAATTTGAAGAAAACAACAATGCTTTCAAGATATATTGTTTGCACATCCTAAATTTATAAAATTATTTAATACATTTTCTACTGTATTGGTGATGAATTCAACTTATAAAACCAATCAATACAAAATGTTGTTGTTTGAGATTGTTGGTTTAACTTCAACTTAGAGGATATATAATAATGGGTTTCCTTTTTTTACTAGTGAAAAAGAGAAAAATTTCACTTGGACTCTACAAGAGTGTGTTAATCTATTGAAGTGAATTGTGTTGGCTTTTCCTGCAAATATTTTTAGGAGTTTTAACAAAATGGATAATCAGAGAGTAAGAGAAGGGAGACAACACAAACAGATTATCGTGACTTCATTGCCTCACACAAAAGGACTTATACAATCAGAGTTTAATAAAAGAGTTTGTATGTGTCTACACATGACTTTAAGCTTAAGAAACTTCTAACACTTACGAAATTTTAGGATAGTAAGTTTGTAAGAATTTTCTAAGTATTTGGGTGCTTTCAAATTTGATAGAGTTTTGGCACATGTAAATGATGGGATAAATCTGCAAGTGCACGGTTTATCGAAATAGTAAAAAAAGAGTATCATTTCGACAGGGAGTTGGTTAATTTAGTTAACCTCAAAAAGTGATTAGAAGAAAAGTTAAGTTGAAAATGTTGTATTTTTACGGTTTAAAAATAATAATAATAATAATAATAATAATAATAATAAGCGTCTTGAGATTATTGGTTCATCATATGACAAACCCTTCACAAATCAAACCCTAAACCTAGACTTTATGTTGGACTTATTTTCTAAAGGCAAGTTTCTCGTAAGTCTACCACATCTCCTCTTGGTCTTAGTGGGTGTGTTTCTCTAACAATCACGCCTATTCTTATGGGTGATTGCTATTGAAATTCTTGAATGATCGAAACTTTATATGTCCCAAGGTTTGCTAGATTATTCTCATGTTTCGCAATCCTTGTCTAAATTCACTTGTTCCAATATTAAAACTTCATCTCTCGATCCATCGTTTAGTATTTGTGATGAATCAATAACAACTATTAGACCTCATCTCTCGATCCATCGCCTAATATTTGTTTTTGATTATAAAAACGGTGAATTTAGATTAGAAAATAGGTTTACATAAGGTTAGAGGTTTGGTTTGATTAGGATTTGGTCATTAGACTCATCCAACAATCCCAAGACAAAAAAAAAGTCTACTCGCTCATGTTCATTGTAGACATAAAGAAGAAGAAGAAGAAGAAGAAGAACATAAAATAAAGGCTTAATTAATGATTTGGTCCCTTAAGTTATTTGTTGGTTACATTTTGGTCCTATAAGTTATTAACGTTACAATTTGATCCCTTAATTAATATCTGTTAGCCAAATAAATCCTCACCGTCAGTAGGCACATGTGAACGATGACGTGACAACTTGCAATGTGTATCCTCCACCTTAGACATTGGGTTAACGGTTTTGACGGTCGGTGGAAATTTATTTGGTTGACGGAAGATGACTTAAAGGACCAAATTGTAACGTTAATAACTTATGAGATTAAAATATAACCAACAAATAACTTAAGGGACTTAAGGGACCACACCAGTAATTAAGCCTAAAATAAAAAGAAGAATGAAAGAACAATTGTCACTTATTATTCTCATTCTCAAGAACAAAATATGATTCTACAAGTCTAGTGGGTGCTCTATTTATAGTATAACAATGACTTAAGCCAAGAAACCATGGACTCTTGGTCAAAAATAAACTAAAATAGGCAGCTTTGTTGAAGAAGCAAAAGCAGCAAAATGGTATTATGGGGGGCAAGACATATATATTTTGGTGAAGGATCTTCAAACTTTTTTTCACAATATATTTTCTTGTACAAGATCTTCATATTTTCAGCACAAATTAGCTCCAAGGATATTTTTTCATAAGATCTTCATATTTTTAGCATAAATTTGTTCCAAGGATATTTGTGCATGAGATCTTCATAAATTAGCTCCAAATCTCTTTTTTTTTTTTGCTCCAAGACTCAATTCTTTGAATATTTGTTCCAGAGATATAAAAACTTGCTATTGAAGTAAATAGTTCTAAAAAGGAAATAAAAGGAAATAAAAACAAAGAGAATTTAAATAAAACAAACTCAAATATTATATAAAAAACATTAATTATTGACTCATCCGTAAATTATTCATAGTCTCTTAAAAAAAAATTGAGGGTCGTTGTTTGATGGTTGTCTACTTATCAAAATCATCCTTCATAAGCTTTGATTAAGATTTAAAAACTTTGCCTCAATTGGATAATGTCATTGAATAACACTATGAGAATCCTTTTCTTCTTAAGGAATAATCTATTACATTCTTATTATCATTGAAATTTTTTGTATGTTTTTTCATGTATTTAGAAGTAGAAAACATTACGATCAGAACTTGAAGTCAACCTTCCATCAGAAGAAGAAAAACCTGGTCAATGTCACCCAGACTGCAGACTGTTGATGTCATCAAAGCTTGTTTCCTTCAGAGGTTGGATCCATCAGAGATTGTTCTTATCGTAGTCTTTATAACATTTTCTTATCAGAGTTTTGACTTTCTGTTGAGCTTTCATATCAACATTGAAGTCTTCAAAAGTTTCAAATGTTTTTCTTGAGTACCATAATGCTTTCTTTGAGCTCAGAACTTGATGTATCTGAACCAAACATTTGACTTTGAAATCAGAATTTAAATACATAGTCTTGCATGCTTGAACACATATTATAGTACCAAATTGTTCTTTCATACATTGTTATCATCAAAACATTAGAGACATTGTTCTAAAACCCACTATGGTTCAAGTGAAGGTAATTTTTCCTGACTGGGATATCGCAGATATGAATGATGTTTCCAAAATCTTTTCAACATCTACTGCTTTAGTTTGTGAATTTCATATTTTAAAGAATGTGAGAGCTAGGTGCATTTTGGATTGCAAAGTCAAATATTCGAAAGGGAAACATGTGAAGTCCTCAGATTCGGTTGACACAATAATGAATTCATGGCATGTTATAGTCAATTCTCCATGCGAGTATAAATATGCATATGTACTTTTATAGTTCATAAAGGTATGTAAACAATTTCCAAAATTTATGAATTATGTTGAAAATACAATATTTAAACCTTTAAAGGAAAAACTAGTTAAAGGGTAGACCGACCGTGTTATACATTTTGGTAACACAACTAATAAGGTTGAATCCGCTCATGGTACATCGAAATGATATTTGTAAGATGGTAAGGGTGATTTAGTAAAAGGTTAGGAAGCAATAGATGCCATGTTAACAAAACATTTCACTGAGATGTAAGCCACTCTTGGAATAAGTTCTACTGTTTTTGAACATAAATTTAAAGATAATAAAATATACAAGATTTTGGAGTATAACGTTTCTAGACCTGCTTTGAACTACATTTAAACAAAACGTGGGTCAGATAGTAGAAAGGGTGGTTATGTGATACGGTGGACTCATGGGTTATCTTGTACTTGTGTAACTTCTAAGAAATTGAATTTAGAGAAGTATTTTTGACTTGATGAAATAAACACTCATTGCAAGAGGTAATATTTTGAATATGATAGTATTGTAGAAGAAGGTAATCAACATGTTTATTTTCAAACATAGTTGAATGCAATTAAGGTATGTTATAAATTTATAAGAAATTCTATATTTAACTTTATGACATAAGTGTATTATTTTAAATTATTATGTTTTAATGTCATTTTTTGTGTCTGTAGGAAAGATTCAATAAAGCTTATTACAATATGAAGTTGCATATCAAAGAACAAATACGAAAAAATAGTATTCCCTGAAACTACATCATTGACTCTGCGGATTCAAAATATTTAGAGAAAAGACGCACAAAAAGGTGTGTAAAAGAGGAATATATCAACTTTTGAAAAGATTGTGAATGTGGATGGTGATGGTTATTGTGGTTATCGAGTTATAGTTGAAAGTCTTGGAGGAATGGTTATTTGGGAATATTTGGGGGTGAAGGTCGACTACAAGTTCTGATTGACTCGTTGTACCCTCCAAAGGAAAACACTTCAATTATGCGGGAAGAAAAATGGTTGATGTAATAGCCCATTTTTAGCTAGAATTATTTTATTTATTATTTATATATGTCTATGTGTATAATTATGTGGGGATTAGTGGATTTTTAACCAAGAAGTGTATTTTAGTCATTTTGGAGGCTAAGAGTATTTTTTTCATTTGGCAAGTAAGGGTAAATTAGTAATTTTAAAAGGGTATTTTTGTCACTTGGCAAGTAAGGGTAAATTATTAATTTGAAAAGAAGGATTATTTTTAGCGTTTTAGTGAGAATCGTTATTTTTACCAAGTTACTAGTAAATTGAGATCATTATTTATAGATGGTAATTATTCGACGTTTTAGTAGATTAATGAGTAGTAACTTTTTAGAAATTAGATGTAAGAGTTTTAAGACCCAATTAGAATGAGAATTAACCTAGCCCACTTGGTTGTATAAATATATAACTCTTACAAAAATACTAGGTTAACACCATTCATTATTCATTTCACAAACATTAAGAGGTAGAGAGAGAAAAATAGAGAAAAGGGTTAGAAAGAAGAAAAAGCTTGAAGAAGATAAAGCTAGAGACTTGGGGTTAGAGGAGCTTAATTGAATCCATAGCTAGAATCTTTGAAGCTTTTGAAGTAAGGGTGGTTATAACTTCTCACAATTAAGCTAAACTTCGTATTTTCAATTATGGGTAAAAGTGATTATTTATGAATTATGACTTTTGTGAATTTTAATGTCAATTTTTGTGCTCGTTATTTGATGATAAGTTTGGGTATGTTAAATTGATGAATAACTTGTTGTTATAGTTTGTTTTTCATTGTTGAAGCATGTTGTTATGAACACTTGGTGATTTTTGCTTAAAATGATGAAAAGTGATGTTGTTGTTGTTGATTGTTAATGAACTCATGAATTTATGTTTGGATTGTTGTTGAATTGTGTTGTTGATGCTAACACATGCTTTGGGTATTGATAATTATGTGGTTGTCATTAAGTTGTTGTTCTTGTTTGATGAGATTTTGAGAAAATGGGTCACAAATGGAAATGTTGATTTTGGTGAATTAGAGTAAAATGATGATGTTGTTGTGATGAATATTTGACATGAATAAATTTTCAGCTTTTAATCATAAGCTTTGGTCATGGTGAGTTTTGGGAGAAATTTGAGTTTTGAATGAAAATGTAGTCTTAAGTGTTTTTGGAAAATAAGCGATTATGAGAGAATTTGAGTAAGATGTTTTGGGATGAGGAAACAAAATCGAAATCTGATAAATGATCAGAATTTTATGCGTAAAACGACGAAAACTCAAAACTTGGAAGTTTTGTCCCCCACGTCGAGCACGACCGTGCGTATGGGGAGCACGGACTGTTTGAACCATTCACACTTGGTCAGTACGGACCGTGCATGATGGCCGCACAACCGTGTGTAGCTATCAGGTGTCCGGAAACCCGTTTTTTTTCCCCGTGTTTTTGTGAGATTTTAATCATCCTTATGAGTTCTAATAACTTAACCCTATATAATTGAAGTATAATTGGAATTTTATGAGTATCTTAACTTGATTTTGATTTGAAAATGGATTGATTTTGAAAAGTGTTTAAAAATAGATGAACTTCGTGAAATTGAAACTTGAAGTGAAGTTTGTGGGCAAATGGTGCTATGTTTTAACTTCTGAACTATTAATTAACATATAGGAAAGTTGTGGAAGGCTGTTGGAACTTGAAAATATTATTTTGGTGAAATATGTGAAAATCAGTGTTTTGTAGAAAATAGACGAACTTTACTGAAATTGAGTTTATGATTTCCAAAACTTGTAAATGAATTGTATTCATTTTTATATGATGGAATGATGATGACTAAGTGTTTAATATGATGGATGTTATAATGTTGTTGTTTGTCCGTCTTTTGTGCAAAATGTGAAATTGAAATGGTGAAGTATATTTAATTGATAGTTGCTTATGATGATGTTTGATGATGATTATAATGATGATTTAAATGATGATTAACTATTATTGGTGATGAATTGTTACATGCGAAAGGGGATGATATTAGCAATGAACGCATGTATGCAAAATGTTGATGTTGATGATAATAATTGTCGAATGAACGTATGCATTATTGAGTCATATATTCATGCATTCATAAGTGTCGTGTTGGATATTTATTTCCATATTGGCGATATTTGACTATGTGCTTGGTGATTATGTGCATTGGTGAAATTTGGTGATTATATGTATTAGTGAAACTTGGTGATTTATGGCTTGGTGAATTTTGGTGATTATGTGATAACGTGGAGACTTACTTTCATTTGATTATGCCTTATTATGGAATATTATCTAATCCCCAGTGGTCATTTGGTTGACCGCCTATCTTATTCTTATGAATGGGTAGACAATCTGCATGATTAGTTGCTTCACTTTTCTTGATGTAAGTATGCTTGAGGTTAGCAGTGGAGCTACCTTGTCTCTCTGCTTTGGAGTCTTAGTTTAGGGGCTCTAGTTAGGGTGTTAGTAGCTGTCTCTTATCTTTCATGTTTTATGAGATTATACTCATTATGTTGAGTTTCGGATTTATATCTTTTGGTGATGTAGTTTGATGGCATGACCGTGTTGCAGATTTTCCTTATATATGATGATGTAATATTATGATGGTTATTCCGCTACAATGTTTTGAAAAATTAATTATGCATGATGTGGGTTTATAGAAGAAGTAGCATATAAATTCTTTATAAGATTGTATCATTTGGGTGTTTATCGCTTTTAGAGTTTAGGGTGTTACAATTGACAATACTAGATATGGGACACGTGTTTGCAACATTATATAATAAAGTTGTTGTTGTGCTGAAACATTAAAATGAATTTTCAGAAACCTGTTTTCTCTTTTTGATTGTCGTCTAACAAATCCATCTTCACAAATTATGTGTCTAGATGTACAATACGACCATCAACAACGCAGTTGAAAACATACAAAGGGATAGGCACTCGAGCTTTGGATGATCACTTTGTTGCGAGGTAGTGTTTGTTTATTTAATTAAAGGATATTGAAAAAGGAAACCAACCACCGAAAGAAACAAATAAAAATGATCTAATTTTAAGTGATGACAACGAGGAAGATATGCACAAGACTTACTTATGCTCAAGACTGACAAACTTTGTTTGTATTGTTTTAGTTATTTGTTTTGATTTTGGTTTTATTAACCTATACTTTATTTGGTTATTTGAACATTATTACTCATAAATTATATGGAAGCATCTCTAACATTTTATAATTAATCTAGATTCTTGTGTTTTGTGAAATACAGTTAATGGATATCACTTTTTATGACAATTATTGTCAACCATCTTTTCAAACATATCCATCGAGTCCAAAAAAGATATAAATGATGTACCGAATGAGATAACTATTTATAATGAGAGATGCAATGAATTAATTTTGACCAACGGATCTAAATGGATGGTTTAGATTAAAAACCAAAATAAAAAGTTAATATACGCTCCCACACATCTCTTAGTGACTCTTTGATGAGTCAATAATAAGTCGATACTTAGTGTCTTTTATTTAATATTTAAGTTTATTTTATTTAGATTTAATATGTTTTTATTTCCTTCTAGAACTATATTACTTCAATTGCAAGTTATTTTATTTTAGGAACAAATATTTGAAAAATGGAGTCTTGGAGCAAAAGAAAGGAAAATTGGAGTTGATTCGTGCCAAAAATATGAAGATCTCATACAAAAATATTTGGTGCAAGGATTCATGTCAAAAATATGAATATCTCATACAAAAATATCATGTGCAAAGAATTTGAAGATCTTGTACAATAATATGACAAGAGGCGCGCCCCCTTTGGTCCTTTTGCTGCTTTTGCTTCTCCGACAAGCTGCCTATTTTAGTATTTCTGACCTAGAGCCCATGGTTTCTTGTTCAACACTTTAGTGATTTATTCTTGGGGCTCAAGTCAATGTTAGACTATAAATAGAACAACCATCTAGTTTGTAAAATCATCTTTTGTTCTTGAAATAAAAGTTCACCTTTATTTTATATTCTTCTTCTTCTTCTTCTCCTTCTTCTTCTTCTCTTCTAAGTCTACAATGAACGTGAGTGAGTAGACTCTTCTTGTCTTGGGATTGTTGGATAAGTCTTATGACCTAATCCTAATCAAACCAAGCCATCGAACCCTAATTTTATGTAAACCTAATTTCTAATCTATTTCACCGTTCTTATAATCAATAACAAATATTAATCGATGGATCGAAAGATGAAGTTTAATAGTTGTTATTGATTCATCACAAATATTAAGCGATGGATCGAAAGATGAAGTTTTAATATTGGAACAAGTGAATATAGACAAGGATTGCGAAACATGAAAATAGTCTAGCAAACCTTGAGACAATAAAGTTTCGAGCTTCAAGGATTTCAATAGCAATCAACCATGAAAATAGGTGTGATTGCTAGAGAAACACCCTCACTGAGACCGAAAGGAGATGTGATAGGCTAAAGAGAAACTTGTCTTTAGAAAGTAGGTCTAACATAAAGTTCAAGGTTTAAGGTTTGGTTTGTGAAGGGTTTGTCACCATGATGGACCAATAACCCCAAGACCCCTTTTTTTATTATTGTTATTTTCTTTTAAAAACAAAATCCCAACTTTTTAAATCTTAAACTCTCATCTAATCATTATTTAAAGTTAATTGAATTCATAATTCCCTGTCGGAACGATACTCTTTTTACTACTTCGGTGGAACCGTGCACTTGCGGTTTTACTCATTATTGTAATTTGATTAATTTTGTTTTTATATAATGATTAGACTGAAGAAAAAAAAAATCTTCTTCTTTTTCTTTCTTTATTTTTACTGATAACTTCTTGGGTTCTTATTCTTTTATGCGAAGAAACAAAAGTCTTGGTGAATTCGTTCCCGAGATCGAAAGATTCTTACATAAGAGAAGAAGAGAAGCACAAAATAATAACGATATGGCTGAGGAACGCACTCTTAAGGAGTATGCAACCCCTTCTACGTAAGAGCCATATGCTATTATTGTGCACCCAACGGTTGAGGGTAACAATTTTGAAATAAAGCCTGCACTTATTTACTTAGTGCAGCAAAATCAATTTTTCAGATCACCCACTGAGGATCCGAATCTTCATATTTCAACTCTTTTAAGACTCAGTGGAACCATGAACGCAAACCAAGAGGCCGTAAGGCTGCACCTCTTTCCTTTTTCTTTAAGGGATAGATCTGGTGCTTGGTTTCATTCATTGGAAGTTGGTTCCATCTCTTCATGGGATCAAACGAGGCAAGCATTTCTTACCCGATTCTTTCCTTCTTCTAAAACTGCTCAACTAAGGGCGAGACTTTACCAATTTGCTCAAAAAGATGGGGAATCTCTTTACGATGCGTGGGAGTGTTTCAAAGAAATGCTTAGACTTTGTCCCCATCATGGTTTAGAGAAGTGGCTTATTATCCATACTTTCTATAATGGTCTTTTGTATACCACAAAAATTTATGATGCAGCTGCAGGTGGAGCTTTGATGAATAAAACATACACAACAACATATGTTTTGATCGAGGACATGGCCCAAAACCACTATCAGTGGACTAGTGAGAGAGCCATCACTATTGTTGCTCCTGCACCCTCTAAAAAAGAGGCAGGTATGTATGAAGTTTTTGCCCTTGATCATTTGAATGCTAAGGTGGACACACATTTTCAATAATTTGATAAAATAAGTGTAAGTGAAGTCACACCTGCTCCTGTGTCACCACCATGTGAAGTCTGTGGTATATTTGGCCATATTGATGTTGAGTGCCAACTAGGTAGTGCTGCTGAAAGTATTGAGCAATTGAATTATTCTCAATATAACCAAGGGATGAGGCCAAACCAAAATTTTTATAAAACTCCTCAAAATCCCTTTGGTCAACAAACAGCACCACCCGGTTATGCAAATAACCAGACGGTCCCTCAAAAATCCAGTTTGGAACTTTTAATGGAAAAATATGTTATGAATCATTCCAAGCAGCTCCAAGAGCTTAAAAATCAAACTGGATTTTTTAATGACACTCTTGTCAAACTTATGTAACACCCTATTCCTATTAAGCGGTAAAACACACGAATATACAAACATATTCTAGAAATAAATGTTACGTCGACAACAAGCTTCAAAATTCACAAATATAAATTATCATGATTCATAAATATAGCAGCGGAACATATCAAACATATAAGCAATATCTCCAATCTCATGATAATAAATACATAATCTCATCCTCAAACATCGGATATAAATCAATCATGCATAACTCCTCAGATCAACATATGATAAACAAAATCCAACATATAAACCATATCCTAGATCAGAGCCCTAATCTAGACGCGCGCAAAAAGAAATAGAGGACTCCTGCTCCTCAGCAACATCAAGCAAACAAGCTACTAATCCTGCACTCCATCTACCCGTCCATACAGAAATGTAGGTGGTAAACCACTGATGGTTAGCATTACATCAACATAATCTACAAAACAAAATAATCAAGAATATCATGTATAATGAATACTACACAATATAAACATCATCATATATACAATCATACAATATTCCGATATCATTCCAATTCATCAATTCAAGTTCACATGAACCAAATTCATTAACCACATATCACAACTCAATGCAATTCACCGAACAAATGTTTGCAATGTTCTAGACTCATCTAGATGCATGTGGTACCAAGTCTCCTTAAGGCCATCACCTTCGATGCAACAAAAACATTGTATGTAAGGTTTCACGTCCCGCCTTACATTGGACATAAGTCCATCACCAAACAATGAATGCATGAACATATGACTCGACTCAATGCATATGTTCATACAACGGTCACCTCATCAATTAACATGCATATAACATTATGCAATCATCACCAAAATAATGCATATACAATTATGCGATCATCACCATCATTCAACAAGTATGCACACACCGACATACAATCAACATATATCATTCATTCACAAGTTTCCATTTAATCATATAAGATTAGTCACAAAAGGTTGCCAAACAATTGGTCTTTAAGCTAAGTTTTCACAAAATTCTACTCACAATTCACAATTTTGAAAATATTTGAAGTAATGAATCAAAACCAACCAAACAATGTTAATTGCCTAAGCCATGTATACTCTTAAGTCACAATTGTGTGCAGTAGAGGTTACATAAGCATTTCATCGACCAATCACGATGAATTCACAAAAATCATGAAGTTCGTATCACTTTGTCACTTTTCCAAAATTCCAAGTTTTCGAAACAAAACAAGACATAAACCAATGGAACCAATTGAAATCATTTTTAGAATACATATAAGCAAGGTACAAGTCTAATCCCACTTTGTTTCTTTGCAAAAGATCCAGCTCGGAAAAATTCATGTTCTTGAGCATTATTCAAAATCAAGTTCAATTTCACAAAAAATCGATTCAATTCGATCGTGGAGAAGTTCCAATGAGATTAAGTATGTAAACAGTGTTTATATGAGTTGAAAGGAACATTATGGAATGCTCGGTTAGGTCCCAAAGTACACAAATAAAAAATCAAATGGGGCTGAACAGGGTACCGTTCGCTTAAGCGAAGCCGGGTTCGCTTAAGCGACCAGCTTGCCGAGAGCAGATGTCTTGCTCGCTTGGAGCTCACTTACAGCTCGCTCAAGCGAGCTAGCATCCAAAATCTAGGTAGCTCTTATGAAGGTTCCCTTAAGCGAACAGGGGTTCTCTTGAGCGAACAGTCATCTGGGCATACCAGATGCTCACGGGTTCTTGACCCTTCTTCACTCAAAAACCCAATTTTAAAACCCCAATTCCCAAAACGTGTTCCAGAAAGTGTTTATAGGTCACAATCATTATAAGACACCTAGAGGAACTCAAATCATTCATCATAAACAACAATCTAGCTCATTTCATCAAATTTTCATAATTTTCTCAAAACACCAACAACAACCACAAATTTCATCCTCAATCCACAAACAGTGATTCCAGGTCAACAAATCAACTACCAACAGTTTATAATTCGTTCATAACCTTAACTAAACATGAATCCATACATAACTCAACATCAAAACTTCATTTCTCATCAATTTTCACATAAACTCAAAATATTCATATTCATACATTTTGACGTGCTAATTTAACAACAACCAAACAATCATCATGTAATTCATGCTCACAAACATATCATCAACATCTAAGCACAAATTTACAGAATCAAATTCAATTAATCAAATCATGAAAATGGGTAGAAATGAGAAATTAAGAATTATGTGTGAAAACTATCCCTCTTACCTCTAGCACAAAGTATTCCTAACCTAAACTTCACTTTAGCTCCTAGGATCAATCTCCCTTTAGCCTCCAACCCTCTTCTCTTGTTCTCCTCTCTAGCCTCTTGGCCTCTATTCTCTTGTGTTGTGTTAATGACAAAGTTTCTAATCTTATTTGCTTTAGGTCAGGGGTTAAATGCTCACACCCCTAAATGGGCCTAAACCACACAAACTAATTGGGCTCAATTCTAATTACACTAAACCGCTAACTCTAACTTACTAACAGTAATTAATTAGAAACCTCGACTCTAACTAAATTATATCGAAAACTTAGTAACTTACAAATAATAACGGCTCTAACTTGAAACGCTAAATTAACTATTGTCACAAAGTTACTAAATTACCCTTCCTCATAAAAGACTAAAATACCCTTAAGTCTAGAATGACCAAAATACCCTTCTAATACGAAAACTCATGAAAATGCACACATACATAAATAAACACACATAAAACAATTAAAATGAAATAATCGCAAAATCGGGTTGTTACAACTCTCCCCCCTAAAAAGAATTTTCCCCCTCGAAAATTATCTGAAGGAAACAACTCTGGAAACAAAACCTTCATCCTATTCTTTGATTCCCAAGTGGCACTTTCACCGGTTGGTCCAACCCAAATCACTTTAACCAAAACAATCTCTTTGCCACGCAAACGCTTCACCTCACGATCCTCATTTCTAACCGGCCAAGTCTCAACGGTAAAATGGTTTCTTACCTCCAAATCATCCACTTGAATCACATGAGACTCATCATACACGTACTTCCGCAACTGAGACACATGAAACACATCATGAAGATTCGACAAAGACGGTGGTAACGCAATCCGGTACGCTACAACCCCAACTTTCTCTACGATCTCAAACGGTCCAACAAAACGAGTAGTCAACTTCCTACACTTCAAAGCTCTTCCAACACCAGTTACAGGACTCACTCGCAAAAACACATGCTCACCAACCTGAAACTCAATACCCTTCCTCCTCTTATCATGATAGCTCTTTTGTCTACTCTAAGACACGTTCATCTTCTCTTGAATCATTCTAACCTTTTCCGTAGTCTCTTGCACCAACTCTGGTCCTGACAAAGCACTCTCGCCTGACTCATACCAACACAACAGCGTCATACACCTCCTTCCATACAAAGCCTCAAACGGTGCCATTCCGATACTAGAATGAAAACTATTGTTGTAAGTAAACTCAATCAACGGTAAACATTCGATCCAACTGACACCTTGCTCCAAAACACAAGCCCTCAACAGATCCTCTAAACTCTGAATAGTCTTCTCCGTCTGCCCATCAGTCTAGGGATGATAAGCAGAACTCAACCTCGACTTGGTTCCCAAAGAAGCTTGCAAATTCTCCCAAAACTTAGAAGTAAACCTCGGATCCCGATCCGACACAATACTAGAAGGAATTCCATGCAGCTTCACAACCTGCTCAATGTAGATCTCAGCCAACTTCGCCACAGACATACCAATCTTGATAGGAATGAAATGTGACAACTTCGTCAAACGATCTACGATTACCCAAATTGAATCAAAAACCTTAACGGTCTTCGGCAAAGCTCCAACAAAATCCATAGAAATATTATCCCACTTCCACTCAGGCACAAACAACGGTTGCATCAAACCTGACGGCCTCTGATGTTTAATCTTCGACTTCTGACAAACCAAACAAGCATAAACAAACTCGGCGGTCTCTTTCTTCATTCCAGGCCACCAAAACAACTTCTTCAAATCCTGATACACCTTTGTCGCTTCTGGATGAATACTCAGACTACTCCTGTGACCTTCTTTCAAAATCCTCTTCTTAAGATCAGGTACAACCGGTACACAAACTCGATCACGAAACATCAAAACACCGTTCTCATCCAATCTAAAGTCCACACCTTTACCTTGATTAACCAACACCAATTTATCCACAAGTTCCAAATCCTCCTTCTGACCACTCTTAATCTCTTCCAAGATATTGCTTGTCAGTTTCAACATACCCAACCTCACACTATCCGGTGTTAGCTCACAAACCAAACTCAAATCCTGAAACTGCTCAATCAACTCCAACTCTTTAACCATCAAAGCAGACATATCCAAAGTCTTCCTACTCAAAGCATTTACCACCACATTAGCCTTTCCAGCATGATAACTCAACTAAAAATCAAAATCCTTAAGATAATCCAACCATCTCCTCTGCCTCATATTCAACTCATTCTGATCAAACAAATACTTCAAACTCTTATGATCACTGAACACTTCAAACTTAGAACCATAAAGACAATGCCTCCAAATCTTCTAAGCATACACAACTGCCGCCAATTCCAAATCATGAGTCGGATAATTCATCTCATGCACTTTCAATTGCCTTGAAGCATAATCCACAACTTGACGATTCTGCATAAGCACACCACCAAGACCCATCTTAGATGCATCACAATACACAACAAAAGATTCCTTCGGATTCGGTAAAATCAACACTGGAGCTGAAGTCAACCTCTTCTTCAACTCTTGGAAACTCTTCTCACACTTAGCATCTCAAACATAAGCTTGTCCTTTCCGAGTCAACTGCGTCAATGGCAACGCTAACTTAGAGAATCCCTCAATAAACCTCCGATAATAACCTGCCAATCCAAGAAAGCTTCTAATCTCAAAAACAGACTTAGGTGATTCCCACTGCAACACTGCACCAACCTTCGCCGAATCTACGACAATACCTCCTTTAGAAATCACATGACCAAGGAAACTCACCTCCTGCAACCAAACTCACACTTCGACAACTTAGCATACAACTTTCTCTCTTTCAAGACACGTAGCACAATCCTCAAATGTTCAGCATGCTCCTCCTCAGACTTAGAATACATCAAAATATCATCTATGAACACCACCACAAAACGCTCCAGATAAGGATGAAATTTCCTATTCATATACTCCATGAAGACACCTGGGGCATTAGACACTCCAAATGGCATCACAAAATACTCATAATGTCCATACCTCGTTCGGAACGCGGTTTTGGATATATCTTCCGCCTTCACTCTAATAAGATGATATCCTGAACTCAAATCAATCTTACTAAACACTTTCGCACCAACCAACTGATCCATCAAATCATCAATCCTCAGAAGCGGATACCTTTTCTTAATCGTCACTTTGTTCAACTGCCGATAATCCACGCACAACCTCATGCTTTCATCCTTCTTCTTAACCAACAATACAGGAGCATCCCACGACAAAACACTCGGCCTAATGAACTGTTTCTGAAGCAAGTCTTCCAACTGCTTCTTCAACTCACCCAACTCAGATGCAGACATCCGATATGGTGCAATCGAGATAGGACTCGTTCCTGGCACCAAGTCAATTTCAAACTCAACTTCTCTCTCCGGTGGCAACTCAGCAACGTCCTCTAGAAAAACTTTAGGAAACTCTTGCACTATCGGCAATTCACCAATTCCTTTCTCCTTACTTTCCTTCAAGGAAGCAAACAACATGAACACACTAGCTTCACCATCCAAGGACTTCTTCACTTGCTCCGCGGTTAGGAAACCTCCACTTAACTCGACTACCGGCTTCAAAAACGTTACACTCTTGGTTAAACAATTAATGCTAACACCAAAAGATAACATCCAATCCATACCAAAAATCACATCCATATGCTTCAACGGAAGACACACAAGATCCAACTTGAAATCAACATTACCAAAATTAACTAGACACTTAGCACACACCAAAGAAGTAGTTATCGAGCCATTGGCCGGGGTGTCGATTGTAACACCCCGTTCACCCAACGACGTAATAATAAAGATAATTATATCAGAGTATTTCAACGACGGAGTATTACACTACTTTTCAAAATTTCATAAATAGGAATAAACTATTTATTTCAAAACAACATAAATTCTCATAAACTGCAGCGGAATAAATCTTCAAAAATTATAATTCAACGTCAACATAATCCTGGCACAAAGGCCTCAACAGTTATAAAATATTATTTTTAACAATAATAAACTCCCACGACACAGTCTTTTCATAGATAAGATACATAAAAGAATAAGGAAACATTCGCGATGACCCACATCCTAATATGTATCAGAGCCCTAGACACAGAGCCAACCATCCTACTAATCTTCGTTACCTGCAAGTTACCCATAGGAAAGGCAACGTTTTCAAGCAGATGGGGTGAGATACACGATCAATAATAAATATATATAATCCATCAAATCAATGAAACAACAACATCTTACAACAGGCATTATTCAATTCATATATAATGTGAATAAATATACACATATATAATAGCAACATAATTATCTTCAACAACATTAAACAACAGAAACAACAATGTCATTATCAGCAATGAACACCAACGACATGACCGACGACAACGACTACGACATCGACAACGACAAATACATTATGCATGTGGTACCATTTTACGCGCGTTGAATGCTAAGCATTCCAGGGCATAAGCCCCCAACAGTTGGATGGTTAAAGCATCTTAGGGCATAAGCCCCCAACAGGTGAATGATAAACATTCCAGGGCATAAGCCCCCAACGGTATGAATGCTAAGCATTCCAGGGCATAAGCCCCCAACAGTTATGAGTATGCAAATGGACTCGACTTGTGTATATCAACATACAACTAAAACTACATCTACGACAACAACATATGTGCCTAATCATTTATGACACACTTCACAACTTAGTCAAAATCTGACACAACAACTCTTACGACAGAATTCGTCAACATAACATATATACATTAATCAACTACATTCATATCAGACCAAAACATTCTTCAAAAACAAGGAAGTGTGATCAATAAGACATAAGACAAATACTCATAAAACACTTCAACTAAATCCCTAATACCTAAGTTTGAAGTTGGGAAACCAACCATAAGTTTTGGACTAACTCAGAATTAGTTATGCTAAGTTTTCTTAAAATTTTCTGAATACCCTCTTGGACTATTCTCGTCATAACTCAAAATCTATAAATAGTTTACACCTCAAACCAAGGCCATTAGAAAGCTAACTCAATTATCTACAACTTTCATGTTTACATCGAAGCTAATTCAAAACAGAAACGTGTGAAAAAGACACAAGAACGCGAAACAGGAAATGCTGTCAGAGAGCATCTCGCTTAAGCGAGACAAATCTCGCTTAAGCGAGATTCACGCCGAGAGAAATCCTAATTTCGCTTGTGAGTTCGCTTGGGGCTCGCTTAAGCGAACTGGGCCCCGTTTTTTGACGATTTCTCACCATTTTTCACCAAAAAACCCAAATTTTGATCCCTTAATCTCCCAAAATGATTTACAGTGATGTTTACAGGTCAAATAGGCAATATAGAAATCAAAACAACATAGGAACATGCATCAAACAACACAATTCATCTCATTTTATCAATTAACATAAACTTTCTAACCCTAACTCAAGAACACAACAATTCATAAAATTTCAGAATTATATACATTATTAGTGAAAGGAATCCCACCCTTACCTTAATTCAGCAACAATTGAAAGCCTACAGCAATTTGATCCCTTCCTAGCTCTCCTTCTAGCCCTCTTGGTTTTTCTCCTCTTTTTCTCAAAAACTCTCTTTTTCTCTACTGTACGTGAAAATGTTTGTCTGACTCTTTCCTTACTAACTCCCAAAACATAACCCCCTTTTTCTTTCCCTTAACTCCCACTTAATCCACATAATTACAATTAATCCCCCTTAATTCTAAATAAATATTATTACTACTTATTTCTATTTCTCATATTTTATTTTAAATAATAAAACAACTATATAATAAAATAACACATAATATATATATATATATATATATATATATATCACACATGAATCATATATTTTCGCATAAAATCATATATATATATATATATATATATATATATATATCAAATAAGTCATGCAAAATCATATAACCAATATTCAAACATCATTTAAAATAATAGAATTAAAATGAGGTGTTACATCGATGACCATTCCACATGACATTGGAGATACAACTAGACCCAAACGCTCAACACAACTAACCGAGATAAAAGAATGAGTACCACGAGTATCAACAATTGCAATCAAATGAGTACTATTGATAAAACACATACCTCGGATAAGATTATCCGGCTGCTCCAACTCTTCCTCATTCAAAGCAAAGACCTTTCCCGCCTTCTTTTTTGGCTTGGTACACTTGGTACTAATATGACCCTTCTCACCACAATTGTAACATGTAATCTCCTTCTTGTACTCAAAAGACTTGTGACCCTCTTGCCCACACTTGTAGCAACTATCATTCTTCTTACAATCATTAGAGTAGTGACCCAAAGCTCCACACTTAAAACACTTGACATCCGCTAAATTCGGCTTGGAGCCTCCGCCATTCACTTTCTTCTTTTCCTTGTCCTTGATGTACGGTTTTCCGAAACCATGCCCCTTTCCTCTCTTCTCATTCATCACCTTGTAATGATTCGCCTTGGCCTTACCAGCATCATCAAACATCCGACACTTGTACACCAAAGTATCATATGAAGCATTGTCATCGCCTTTCTTCAGATGATGTTCTATGTCTTCAGAAGTTTCCAATGCTTCTCTTGAGTACCAAAATGCTTTCCTTTTATGTTCAGAGCTTGGAGTATCAAGACCAAAACTTGACTTTAATTGAAATCAGAATTTAATTATACAGTCGTACTTACTTGAATACACATTAGGATACCCAATTGTTCTTTCATACATTGTTATCATCAAAACCTTATAGACATTGTTTTAAAATCCACTTTGGCTCAACAAAGGTCATACCTAACCTTGAAGGGCCTGAATTTGGTGAAGAAATCCACACAATAGTTACCCTCTCTAAGCACATGTTGTAATGAAATGTTAGAAATTCTTCTTTGAACCAAAAATCTTCACGAACAAAGAAATGTATACATGCATATGCGAGTGATCCAGATGTTGAAGAAGATGGAGGACTTTTATTAAACTTGTCTCGTAAAAAATCAGTTGAATTGAGTTTTTGATTACCAACATTAAACCATGATAAACCCTAAACAACTTAGCAAAAAACACATGACATGACCTTCATTAAAAGATAAGCCAGTTATCTAATCTCCCATGTTGTCATGAAGTAAACCGCGAAAAAGGATCTCATCGGAACCATCATTATAACTTAACACATCTATCCATCTTAAGATGTGGTAGGTATATTTTATATAATATAGACTCGGTGCTTCAAAACTCTTCCAAATGCTAACTATTTTATTTTAGTCATTAAAAAAATGCTAAATTGCATTTTTGGTCCCTTAACTATTTAGGAAGTATCCCTTTGGTCCCTTAGCTAAAATTCGATTTATTTTGGTCCTTTAACTTCTCTCCAATACACATTTTGGTCATTTCCGTTAGTTTTAATTCAAAAACGTTAGGTTTTCTTCATCTTCTTCTCCTCTTTTTCATCTTCATATCATCTCTATCAACCTTCAACACAAAAATCCCAGAAAAATTTCCGATGAAAATGAAGAAAACTAATGTTTTTGAATTAAAACTAACGGAAATGACCAAAATGTGTAACAGAGAGAAGTTAAAGGACCAAAATAAATCGAATTTTAATTAAGGGACCAAAGTGACACTACCTAAATAGTTAAGGGACCAAAAATTCAATTCAAATCAAAGGTTTTGACATCTTCATTGTCTGGTCGTGAGTTTGTTGCTGAAGTGTTAAATGGGTCTGGAACTAGCTGTTTTGATTTATTTCGAATGAAGAAAGAGTGTTTTCTTAATTTCTGTAATGAACTGAGAGTCAAGAACTACTTAAGTGACTCAAGGGATGTGCATGTTGAAGAGAAAGTTGCTACATTCTTATTCATAATTGGTCATAATGTACGTCAAAGAGTTGCTTCAAACCGTTTTCAACATTCCACAGAAACTATCTCACGTAATTTCAAGGAAGTATTAAGGGCAGTGTGTCGATTAGGAAAAGAACTGATAAAGCAAGAGTCTATGGAGTTGCCTGATAGAATTAAGAATAATCCAAAATATTATCCTTGGTTCAAGGTATGTGTGTAATTCATATTATTGTTATTATAGTTGTATCTTTATTTACACATAATTTAATCATTTATGTGTTCATATTATCAAAAATATTTGGTTGTTGTTTAATTATCCGTCTAATTTGGATTATGCCTTGTAGAATTGCATAGGTGCAATTGATGGTACACAAATAAGTGCATGGGCTCCTGCAGAGAAACAAATTTCATGTAGGGGTAGAAAGGCAACAATCACTCAGAATGTCATGTGTGCTTGTGATTTCAACATGATATTTACATATGTATATTCAGGGTGGGAAGGAAGTGCACATGATTCTAAAGTTCTTCTGGATGCAATTACAAATCCAAATGCAGGATTTCCTTGGCCACCTAAAGGTAGTATTAATATCTGACATAAAGTTATGCAGTTATATTGATGAAATTAACAAGTAGAACTAACATGTATTTTATTTGATGAAGGTTCATTTTATCTTGTTGATTCTGGGTATCCATGTACTGGAGGTTTTCTTCCCCCTTATAGAGGTGAAAGATATCATGCACAAGAATATCGAGGTCAGGGTAGACAACCAAAAAATTCAGAAGAGTTATTTAACTACGGCACTCGTCTTTAAGGATGACAATTGAGCGCTGTTTTGGGGTGTTGAAAAACAGATTTCCTATTTTAAAGTTAATGCCTTCCTACAAACCTTCAAGGCAAAGACTCATAGTAACTGCTTGTTGTGCTATTCACAATTACATACGCAAGTGGAATTTGCCTGATGAGTTGTTTAGGATATGGGAAGAAATGGATGATATAGAACTTGAGGCGGTGAACGAGGTTCCTAACTTTGAATGGATGAGCTCTAATGTTGAAAACTTAACAAGGTTATCTGATGAAGGTGCAGCTGAGATGGCAATGGATAGGAATCATCTTAGAGATAGGATGTGGCGGCATCGTCATAATTAATCGAACTAATTACGTTTTTTTTATATTTTCTTATATGCAACAATGGAGTATGGAGTTTTGTTAGTTATTTTGTGGATGATTGTTTTGTTTGCTTATTTGATATTTATGTTATCTACATTAATATGCTATAATATTTTTATGTGTTTTATATTTTTCAATTTTGTATCACTTGATCAAATTATAAATTCGTATCTAAGGGTAAATTCTACATTTAACTATAGTACTTGATCGGTAACTAAGGGTAAAATTGTAAGAAAAATACAATTATATAAAGGATAATATAATTTAAATAGGTTAAAAAAAACAATTTTTTCAAAAATTTGATTACCAAACAGGTTTTTTAATTTTCTATTTTCTAAAACTGTTTTTGAAAATTACATCACCAAACGGATTTTCTAATTTTTTCATTTCTAAAACAGTTTTGAAAAGTCACATTACCAAACAAATTTTTTCTTTTTCTCTTCTTGAAATCACTTTTCTAAAATTGATTTTTAAAACATATTTTAAAAACTAAAAACTAAAACTGTTTCAAACAAGCCCTAACTATTTTATTTTAGTCATTAAAAAAAAGGCTAAATTGCAATTTTGGCACCTTAACTATTTAGGAAGTATCGCTTTGGTCCCTTAACTAAAATTCGATTTATTTTGGTCCCTTAACTTCTATCCGTTACACATTTTGGTCATTTCTGTTAGTTTTAATTCAAAAACGTTAGGTTTTCTTCATCTTCTTCTCCTCTTTTTCATCTTCATATCATCTCTATCAACCTTCAACAACAAGAATCCCGGTAAAATTTCCGATGAAAATGAAGAAAACCTAATGTTTTTGAATTAAAACTAACGGAAAGGACCAAAATGTGTAACAGAGATAAGTTAAGGGACCAAAATAAATCGAATTTTAATTAAGGGACCAAAGTGATACTACCTAAATAGTTAAGGGACCAAAAATTCAATTTAGCCAAAACAAAAAACTATTTTATTTTAACGTACGCTAAAAATGTTGGACAAGCTTGTGTACGACACATAAACTATTGTCAATACTATTGCAATCAAACCCTCTCTTATTAAAATGAAGTCAAAGGAATGTTCATCCTAAATTCCCAACATGCTTGTTCTTTTATGGGATATCACCTAACAATTACGTTAATTCTCCCTTATTTTGACAAATTCTTCATTAAGTTGCTTATTGCCGGACCAAATTTTTCATTAACAAAATCATTGACATAAGAATGTCAACACAAGGTGGCAAGTCAAAAAGCAATTAGTACGACAATTTTGGGTAAAATTTCATTACATGGAATAAAACAAGTTTGATTCCTCCATATATCTTATATTATTATTGATATTTTGGTACAAAATTCCTGTAGATCTCTTATATAAGAGTAGTAGTAGAACTTGACATATGATCCCATGGCCCACATGCCAACCATCTAAACTATGTTTAGTTGAGGTCCACTTAAACCTACCTTTTTTACTACACACTTTTAAATATTCAATGTTTATATCATCACTTTTAATCATTGTTTAGGTGTTGATTTTAAAATACACAAGGAAACCTTTCTAAAAACATTTTGGAGTATATAAATTGCGTTTGATCATTATTTAATTTTTCCTTTATAATAAGCAAAAATTTATATTTTTAATTTTAATTTTATTTTAAATTGAGTCACTAGACTATCTTCTTTGACTAAACTAGCACTGAATTACAGAATTAGTAAGAATATCCCAAGAATATACGTCCTTTTAATAAAAGATCCAAAATTTAATTTTGAAATATTTATAATGTATGGCAAATAATTTGATTTTAAAAAAAAATATGTTTTTCAATATCTAAAAAAGTAAAATACTCGATAAGGAAATTATTTCATAACAATTTTTTTTTGAGGGAAAATTATTTCATAACAATTAGTATGTACCATATTAAATTTAAATGTTAATTATAGAAAAAAATAAAAACTTATTATTTTCAATTAATTATTTGCTTTAGAAAATATATATTATGTTTCATTTAAAGTAAAAACTTACTATTTTTTTTAGAGGAAATAAAAACTTAATATGTTTCAGACTATTTTTGTTTGGCTAATTTGTTTGGTTTAATATGTTTCACACTATAAATATAAATATGGATAAAAATAAGGGTCATAGCTTTATTACGGAAAAAAATACAAGACTGGTCGATTCCTATAATACAGCTATTTGTAATCCTTTTGAGAATCAACTATGATGCTGTAATTGAATAAACTAATTATTGCATATCCCTTATTTCACCTATTTACAAAAATTCCTTTTTTCTCAACGTTCTCACCAAATCACGTAGAATTTTTTTGCCTATAAATACACACATCATTTCAACATTCGTCTTACTTCAGTTCTCAACAATTTCATATTTGTTTTCATTTGTTAAGAGTCCAAATTCTAAGATCAATCATCATGTTTCGTTTGTTCTTATTTTCTTTTTTCTTTATGTTTGTGGGGTTGAAACTAGATGGAGCTAATGCTCAATTCTACAAAAGAGTGGGAAATAAGCTCTTACCTTATTCAACAATCATTGTAGATCCATTGAGAAATGGGAACTTCACAACAATTAAATCTGCTATTGAATCAATTCCTTTGAACAATAAGCATTGGGTTGCCATTAGGGTGAAGGCCGGTACCTACAGGTAAAATTTCAATTCTCTTTTATTAACTAGGAGTGAACATTTTTTTTCTGCTTAACGTATTGTATGTTTTGAAAATGATTATTTGAGAAGAGCAAATGAGTCATTGTTTGTGTGTAATGAGTGGTGCATTAGTGTATTCAAAAGAAGTATTATTATTCTTTGTGGATGTGGATAGGATAGATTGGTTGAACGCCCTTTTACTAGTGATTTATACATAAAAAATACTTCTTTCGGTCCTTATTATAAGAAACAAATGATTTTTTAGATTGAATAATTAATGTATCTTATTATAAATATACACTAGATACATCACTTAAAACAATTAATCTAAAAAGTCAATATTTTCTTATAATAAGGATAGAATGGAGTATTTTTCTTGTAAACGGGGCCGTATCTGAGGGCAGAGAGGGCGACCGCCCTAGGCCCAAAAAAATAAGTTTGGGTCACAATTTTTTTTAGGGGTCTATTAAACCCTAAGAAAATTGCTTAGTTTTTGTATCAAGTTTGATGTTTATATATATTTATTAGTTAGGATCCAACTTGTAGGTTCGTCCAAGGCCACCAAAATCTCAGAAATGGCTCTGGATGTAAAAATAACTAATCTTTATATAAAATAATTAACTCATTTGGTTTAGTTTGAAATTAATACTATTGTACATGATTTTCTGAATTAAAAAAAACTATTGTATATGATTTTTAATTTGTAATTATTTGAACTCTCGATTTTAAATGATTTATGAAAAATGTTAATTTTGTGTTTGTGTTAGGGAAAAGATAGAGATTCCACAAGAGAAACCTTACATCATACTAAAAGGAGCAGGAAAGAGGAAAACCATTGTTGAATGGGATGATCATGGACCAATCTCACAAAGTGCTACATTCTCCTCATTGGCTGATAATGTTGTTGTCAAATCCATCAGTTTCAGGGTGAGAAATAATCTACCAATTACTAAGGAATATCTTGTTCCAAATTAGGATTATGATAATTCTGTTTTTTATGCATTGTTTCTCATTAACAAAGTTTGACTAAAAAGTAAAAACTGCTATTGTTTTACCAAGTTATTGCATTATCAAGAGCAACATTTTTTTACAATGGTACACGACCAAGTTATTGCATTTGGTCTTCAATGTTTGGGGGAAGTAGGAAGTTCGTTAATATAACAATATTTGTCGGTTAAAGAATATTTTCAACGAGTGTACCAGAAAAAATATAAAAGAATATTTTCAACGAAAAGTGTGTCTAATTGATTTGGCTAAATAAAGAAGAGTTATTTAAAGGACCTAACTAATATTTTTTAAACTCGTTTTGACTTTTGTTAAAGGTCCTACCTCATAAGCCGGTTTTGTAACTGAGTTCCAAATTTCAACATGGTATCAGAGTCAATTCAAGATTCATTGGGTCACTTGCTATTAGGTTTTCGCTATCGTGCCACCCACCATTTATGTCCACGAACCAAACTCAACAGCGCTGGTCGTGAGGGGGTGTGTCCATATCGGATAAGTGATGGCCTCATAATGTGTTTATAAGTGGTGACAATCATCACCCCGCAAGTCAGTTTTGTAAAGATGAATTGGGCCCTAAATTTCAACAATTACAATCAACAAAGTTGTCAAAGATGAGAATGCTTGTTGTTATAACCATCATGCTTTTATACCATTTTGTGTTAACACTTTTGGCTTTCTAAAACTAGAGACAATTGATCTTCTACTTAAAGTTCAAATAATCATGCATAACAATACTTGTGTATCTTAGATTTATAAATGTTGTGTTTGAAAACAATTTATATTGTAACATAGATGGAGTAATATTTTGCTTATTTATGTGGAGCAGAATTCATACAAGAATCCGAAAAACAACCATACCCACATAGCTGCAGTAGCTGCAATGATAAGTGGAGATAAGACTTATTTTTTTAGGGTTGGTTTCTTTGGTTATCAAGACACTTTGTGGGATAACAAAGGAAGACACTACTACAAGCTTTGTACCATACAAGGTGCTATAGATTTTATCTTTGGTGCAGGCCAGTCTTTGTTCGAGGTATACAAATTCTCTATTTTTATTTTCCATTTTTTTTTTTTCTAATAGCAAAGAGATATTTTATCGAATACAAAATGAGACAAGTACAAAGGTACAAAGTCCTTACTTGTGAAAAAATAGATCCTTAAATTTACACATATGTTAAGAATGACAACAAAACTCATACCCACGGGTATCCGCTCGAACCAAACCCATTTTGACGAGTATTTTTCGCTTTGATTGGGTTTGGGTTTTCCTTGATTTCAAAACACGGGTACAAGATGGGTAACGAGGATATATGTACTCACCCCGAACTCATACCAAAATCCGTCGCGAATGTAGAAAATCAAATTAATACCCATTTTATATAATTAGAAACTGAAACTCTAAATTATTTCACTTACACAATCAGATTCTCAATCTTTCAGATGACACCTAGTTATTATAGTTCTCTCTTATCTTCTTTTGTATCTCACACTTTCGGCTTCTCTCTTCTTCATTATCATAGTCATCGATCGTCATCGTCTCTATCCTAGATAATGCATTACAACATTGCGATAGGGACTAAAAAATACTTTTACTTTTATTAATTTTTTTTATCAATTGCGGGGATGGGGCGGGTATACCCGAACACGTCGGGGATGTGGATGATATTCTATTCCTCATCCCCGTTGATATGGCTATGGTAACAGGTATGTATATGAGAGTAGGGTATAAGGATGGGCCCACCCGGTCAATTGTCATGCCTACAAATGGTATTGATAGTATAAAGTTATTTTACACATGAATTAAATGAATTATCGTCACGTCAATAAATGAATATGATAATTCATGTATTTTTATATTAATTGATATGTCAACACGTTATTAAATTCATGTGTAATATAATTGTACACTCATGATATATAAAGATTAAATTCTAATCGAAAATACCAAGTATTAATCACATATTTTTCTATATCGTAGAATCATATTTTAATGTATAATTTGTTCATTGAATTGTGTAGAGGTGTTCCATATCTGTTATTGGTGGTGGTTATATAACAGCACAAGGTAGAACGAATGCAAATGATGCAAGTGGGTTTGTTTTCAAAGATTGTCATGTCTTTGGAAATGCTAGGGCATATTTGGGAAGGCCTTGGAGACGTTATGCTAGAGTCTTATTTTACAAAACAAATATGACCAAAATTGTAGCACCTAGAGGATGGAATCCATGGAGTTTTGATGGTGAAGAGTAAGTTCCCCATTTTCCAATGTTTTTTTCTTTACATTGTTAAAAGATTGCATTGATTCATGCTAAAAAAAATTACATGGTGATAGTTAATTAATATAGAACTTAGTGATAGTTAATTAAATGAAACTTAATTTCATGATAAATTTATTTTGGGTGAACAAAATATCTTTTCATTGTTACTTAATTTCTTATGCAAGAAAACTTGTTTAGGTATTATGCAATAAAACATTTTCAATCCACTTATATAAGAATATGTTATGTAAGAATAAAGCCCTTCATCATCAAAAAGAAACATTAATTTTATTTAGCTAATAAAATTGAATAGAACAAATTCACAAGTCTTAACTCAGCTAGCGTTAAAATTGTTAGGTCAAATGCCGTGACTGAAATTAAAATCTCCGTTTCTCCACTTGCATGTATGTGTGAATTTTCAATGTATTTTGTCATTTCACCTATCTATAATTTTTTTTAATAGGACAAGACATCCAAAAAAAAATTAAACACTTATTTTTTGTACTCAAGCAATAGAACACTTGAATAAAATAATTTGGAATGCATATCAGTCTTATTTACCATTTATTTATTTGCCCTAATGACTTTGACTAAACTTGTTTAAAACAATTCTCAATAACTATATATTTATAAATTGATTGGACAACAAAATTGATGATAATTCAAATAAATTAAGTCTTTTTTTTTCCTTCAAATCTCCCCTTTAAGATTGCTTTTCATTCATCTACCTAAAAATTCATGTCTTGAAATGAAATTTTGCAGGGAACAAATAACATTCGCAGAATATGGCAATTTTGGACCTGGTGCTGATACATCCAAGAGAGTGAAATGGACTAAGAAATTGGATTTAGCAACTGTTGAAAATATGGCAAGTCTGAACTTTATCAACACACCAGAAGAATGGATTAATTATCAACCGTTTTAAAACTTATTTGGTGGTACAAACATGTAAAGATATTGCTGCCAAACAAATTTCTGTATACTTTTATTTTTTTGATGGATTTCTATCTACTATGTTAGATGAATTAGACTTATGCTGTGATATGACCATGTTGTGATATGAATTTAACTAGTTTATATGACCGTTTTTCTTTTAATTCTTTTAATAATACTATATAATGTTGTCCTCTAAAATGTTAGCGCAACAACTTTAACTTGATCAACAAGTTATGATTTAGGGTTTATGAGTTTGTTGGATTTTAGAGAGAGTTGAAGAATGAAAGTAAATTAAGAATAGAAGTAATTGATTGTTTATTAAGATATGAAAAATGTATAAGTGAATTGGCTTATATACAAGTATATGCTAGGTTTCTTTAAGTACAAGCTAAGTAACAAACCCTAACAAATATAAGCTATATTCTAGGAAACTTGTAACTAATAAATAACAAACTAAAAAATCTAATGTGATTAACCAGCTAAGCATGATTACATCACTTGATTAAACTTAAATTAACAAACAAACTAACATCCTACCTTAATTCAAGTTTCCACTTGTCATGCCAATCAAACTCCTTAACTTGATAAATATGTCAACCTTCAAAGGCTTAGTGAATATGTCTGCAAGTTGCAGCTCAGTTGAACAATGAACAGTCTGCAATGCTCCCTTGCTTACTTGTTCCCTCAGGAAATGAAACTTAGCTTCTATGTGTTTTCTTCTTCCATGCGGAACTGAATTTCTTGCTAAGCTTATAGCAGATTTGTTATCTATGAACAATGTTATTCCTCTGTTCACTTCTATCTCAATCTCCTTGAGTATGTTTTCAAGACAACTGTTTGACATGCTGCCATACATCCTGCAATGTACTCAGACTCACAGGTTGAGAGTGCCACAATTGGTTGCTTTTTAGCACACCAAGAGATTGGGGCATTCAAAAACTTGAATAGATATCTTGAGGTACTCTTTCTATCCAGCTTATCTCAACACCAATCTGCATAAGAGTAAGCCACTAATTACATAGAGTTTTCATCCAGACACTTAGGAAATAGAATGCCAACCTCTAGTGTTCTTTTGATGTATCTCATCACTCTTTTGGCTGCTAACAGATGAGATACTCTTGGTTCACTCATGAACGTGCTTATTATTCCAACTGCATATGCAATATTGGGCCTACTTACTATTTCATAGATACCTTAGTGATCCAACAATTTGCTTGAACAATATATGATCCACTAGTTCTTCTTCTTCATTTATCACCAGTTTCAGATTTTTCTCTACAGGTGATGATGATGGATTGCAGCTCATCATATTGAACCTCTTCAATATATCAGATGAATACTTCATTTGATGCATCACCTATCCTTTTGCAACTTCAATGAATTCCATGCCTAGAAAATATGTCAAGTATCCTAAGTCTGTCATTTCAAACTCATTTATCATCTGAGATTTAAATGCTTCTATCTTTTTCACATCACTACTAGTTACTATCAGGTCATCAACATAGAGACAGATGAGTAATTGACTCCCTTCAATTCCTTTCTTCACATAAACACCATATTTAGACTTGCATTTTACAAAATCTTGTTGCACAAGAAAGCTGTCAATTCTCTTGTTCCAGGCTCTTGGTTCCTGTTTCAATCCATAGAGTGCCTTGTGTAATCTATACACCATATCCTCCTTCCCTTTGATTTTGAAACATGGTGGATGTGTTACATACACTACTTCATCTAGTGGAACATTTAAGAAAGAAGATTTCACATCTAGATGATACTTTGGCCAGTTTCTTCCACAAGTTATGGCAACTATCAGTCTCACAGTCTCTAGCCTTGCTACAGAAGCATATACCTCAAAGTAATCCAAACCAGCCTTCTGCATGAATCCTCTTGCTACTAATCTAGCTTTTTGTTTGGCTACTTCACCATCTGGCTTCAGTTTCAACTTGAAAATCCATTTCACATCTATAGCCTTCTCGCTAGCAGGTAACTCAGTCAGTTACCATGTGTTGTTTTTGTTGATTGAATTTAATTCTTCAATCATAGCATTCTTCCACACTTCTTCATTCCTTGCTATTTCATAGTTGATCGGTTTGAGTCTGCAAGTAATGCAAAGTAAACAAATTCCCCTTCTTCATTAACTTAATTATCAGGAGTAATTTAATGTCCAGCTAACCTTGTGGAAACAAACCTCTGTCTTCCTGAAGTTATAGTAACTTGATTCTCCTTAACATGTACTTCATCTTGAACTTCAGTATCTAGTTGAACTTGTTCAACTTGATCATATTTTTCAATTATTGTAGGAACTGTAAGATTAGAACTCTTCTCTTACTTGTCCCAATCCCAAGCCTCATTCTCATAGATTTTAACATCTCTACTAACTGTTGGAACAAAGGTGTTCAGCAATACCACGTTTTGAGTTTTGATGATAACAAGGTATTAAAAATTGTCAATTGGATATTGCTAATATTTGTTTAAGTATGCAGGATATCAATCAAGATTTATATCTTAGAAAGTATTCTGTTTGAACAATTTTAAGAGCAAAGATCCAGAGAAGCTTGTTGCTTGTGATTCTGTATCGAAGAGAGTCTGAAGACTGTATCGAAGAGAGTCTGAAGACTATCAGAGTCTGAAGACTATCAGAATCTGAAAGCCAAGAGAGTCTGAAAATCATCAGAAGCTAGAGTGCTACAGTGAGTCTGAAGCCTGAAATCTGAAGATCTGCTCACAAGGATTTCTAAAGGCATTACGATGCAAAAGAAACTCTCATTTGGAGTAACGGCTAGCTTCAAAGTCAACTTGAGCGTGGGATGCTCAACGACAAAGAATGCAGGCCAGTACAGAGTACGTTGTACGAACTCTGTTTCCACTACTCCACTACCTCGTACAGTTTGGCAACTGTGTCTACCGGTATTAATCTTCAAAGGGAATGGAATTCAAATTATGCAATTGAAGAACTATTACCATATCAAGCAACAGATCAACAGCTATTGATCAAGCTTCATAAATCATCCTGATGTGCTGGATGACTCAACGTCTCTTTCCTACGCCTATATAAAGGATAGAAGACTTGAAGAATGGTTGGACTCTACAACTGAAAAACTACGCTGCATTGCTTTCGTATTCAACTGAGTCTTAACAAAAACACATCATCAACTTAGATTATTCTTACAAACTGAGTATTCTAGAATTTCTAAGTTAAACAGAAAAACAGAGTCTGTCTTTGTTTGAAACAGAGTCTGTCTTTGTTTGAAACAGAGTCTGTCTTTGTTATAATAGAAACACGTTTGATTGTTTGTCAAGTGTTTCAACTCTATTCAATTTTCTGTAAATTGTGTCAGAAGTCTCTTGCTTGTGTGCTTGAGCAAAGAAGTCTCTTGGCTGCGTCCTTGAGCAAAGAAGTCTCTTAGTTGTGTCTTTGAGCATTGGAAGTCTCTTACTGTGTGTTTGAGCAACTTGTAATAGATATTACATTTTAGTGGAACTCTCCTTGGAAGTGCAAGGGGGACATGACTACTTCCGGTTTGTGGAAGGAACCTGTATAATTGCTTGTGTTCTGTCTTCTCTCTATCTCTTGATTATTTCCGCTGCATCAGAACCTAATCTCCCATCAAACTCTGATCTCATTCATACTTCGATATTAAGGAATTAGATTCTCACTCATCAAGAGCTGCGAAAAGCTAACACAATTCAACCCCCCCCCCCCCCCCTTCTTGTGTTTTTCTCACCTTCAGTTGGTATCAGAGCTCCGACTCTGTTGTCATAGCACTTAACCGTGTGACAGAAAAGATCCAGAGAAAAACATGTCTTCCAGTGAACCTTCTACTTTTGGTGCTGCGATACCATATGACTATGGATCCAATAACAGCAGTAAAAAGGCTGATTATGGAAAAATTCATAAGTTCAATGGTGATCCTGAAGAATTTTTTTGGTGGAAAACCAACTTCTACAGTTATGTCATGGGTCTTGATGAAGAACTCTGGGACATACTTGAAGATGGTATTAGTGACTTACAACTTGATGACGAAGGTGCTGCCATTGACCGTAAACTTCACACTACTGCTCAAAAGAAAATCTACAAGAAACATCATATCATCAGAGGAGCTCTTGTCACTGTTATTCCTAAATCAGAATACATGAAGATGAGTGACAAATCTACTGCTAGAGCCATGTTTGCTTCTCTCTGTGCTAACTATGAAGGAAGCAAAAAGATCAGGGAAGCTAAAGCTCTTCTATTAGTTCATCAGTATGAACTATTCAAGATGAAAGAGGATGAAAGTATTGAGCAGATGTACTCAAGATTTCAAACTCTAGTATCTGGTCTTCAGATACTAAAGAAGAGTTATATAGCTTCTGATCATGTTAGCAAGATTCTAAGGAGCTTACCCTCTAGATGGAGACCAAAGGTCACTGCAATTGAGGAGAACATGAGATTTCTGAGCAGAATGCAGTACCTTGCTAAGAAGAACATGAGATTTCTGAGCAAGAGCAGTGGGAAGGGTTTCAAAAAGGAGGAACAGAAAGGTTGCTTCAACTGCAAGAAGACTGGACATTTTATTGCTGACTGTCCAGAGCTGCAGAAGGAGAAATCCAAGTTAAAAAGGCCAACCTTCAAGTCAAGCAAGTTTAAGAAGCAGATCAAGAAAAGTCTGATGGCCACCTAGGAAGATTTTGATAATGAGTCAGGGTCTGAGGATGATGATGCTGATGGTGAAGCCAATGTAGCTGTTGGACTAATGGCTACAACCGAATCTGTTAAAGAGACACCTGAGGCAGAATTAGATGCAGACTCTGAAAGTGAAACAGAGGTATATTCTGAACTCACAAGATCTGAATTAGTAGATTCTGTCAAAGAACTTCTTGGTCATTTTAAAGCTAAAACCACTGAGTTGAAGAAAGTCAAACAACAGCTTGATAAGCTGTCAAAAAAACATAATTCAACTCTGTTGGAGTTAGAAAGTTTAAAAGAAGAAAATGACACTTTATTGATCAAGAAGTGTAGCTGTAAATACTTGAGTGAGCAAGATTTTGCTTTGCAAGAAATTATTGCTACTGGAATTGACAGATCAAGGGTTGCATCCATGATCTATAGCACGTATCAGAACAGAGGACAGGGTCTTGGATTCATTGGAGGAAGCTCGAATGAAGTGATTCTGAAACCTGGTCCTGATGAAGCCAGAGAAGCGTTGAAAAATCACTTTGTAAGTGAGTCTGATGAAGTCAACACAGTGACTCATTCAGAACCTACAACTTCAAGTTCTAAGGTTCTGACTAAGTCAAAATCTCAGAATGTAAAGTTAAAAGTTCTGAAAAACTTTGAACCTAAAGCTTCAATGATTCAGACTCTAAAACATTCAGAGTCTGATAAACGGACTCTGAAAAAGCCAGAGTCTGAAAAACAAAAGCCTAAGTTTCAAAGAAGAGAAACTTTGAAAGGCAAGTTGAAACCTATACCAAACGGTTCTAAACCCAAGGTATGGGAGAAAACACTGCCGATGACTTCAAGACGCAACTTACGAAAGGAGTTCAACGGTTCAAAGACTAACCCAAGAGGACCCATTAGAATATGGGTACCTAAGTCTGAAATTATTGATGCTGCAGGTATGTCTAAAAGGACTAGAAAAGAAGAAGGCTTGGTACCTGGACAGTGGTTGCTCGCGTCACATGACGGGAGAAAAGTCTATGTTCCTAACCCTAACCATGAAAGAGGGAGGAACTGTGGGATTTGGAGGAAACCAGACTGGCAAAATCATTGGTACTGGAACCATTGGTAACTCTCTTATCTCAATCAGTAATGTGTGGTTCGTTGATGGACTTAGACATAACTTACTGAGCATAAGTCAATTATGCAACAGTGGTTATGATGTTTTGTTTAATAAGAACAACTGCACTGTGGTTAACAAGGATGATCAATCCATAGTCTTCAAGGGAAAAAGAAGAAACAATGTCTACAAGATAAAATTCTCTGAACCGACTGATCAGAAGGTAGTTTGCCTTTTGTAAATGGGTGATAAGAAGTGGATGTGGCATAAATGGTTGGGACATGCTAACTGGAGATTAATCTCTAAGCTTAGCAAGTTGCAACTAGTCAAAGGCCTACCAGACATTGACTATCATTCAGATGCTCTTTGCGGAGCATGTCAGAAAGGGAAAATTGTCAAGAGTCCCTTCAAGCCGAAAGAAATTGTTTCTACTTCCAGACCCTTGGAGTTACTTCATATTGGTTTATTTGGACCAGTTAGCACTGCATCCTTATATGGAAGTAAATATGGACTAGTCATTATTGATGATTACAGCAGATGGAGTTGGGTTAAGTTTCTGAAAACTAAAGATGACTCATATTATGTGTTTAGTAAATTCTGCATCCAAATTCAATCTGAAAAGGAATTGAAAATCTTGAAAGTCAGAAGTGATCATGGAGGAGAATTTGAAAATGAGCCTTTTGAGGTTTTCTGTGAAAAACATGGAATTATTCATGAATTCTCTGCACCTAGAACTCCACAACAAAATGGAGTTGTAGAGAGAAAGAACAGAACCTTACAAGAAATGGCTAGAACCATGATCCATGAGAACAATCAGGCTAAGCATTTTTGGGCAGAAGCTATAAACACAGCTTGTTCTGTTCAGAACAGAATCTATATCAGACCTCTGTTGAACAAAACAACATATGAACTCTTTAAAGGAAGGAAACCTAACATATCTTATTTTCATCAGTTCGGATGTACTTGTTATGTCCTGAACAATAAAGTCTATCTAAAGAAATTTGATGCCAAAGCTCAAAAGGGAATCTTCTTAGGTTACTCTGAACGCTCTAAGGCATGCAGACTGTATAATTCAGAAACACAATGTGTTGAAGAATCTATTGAAGGAAAATCGATTCATAAACAGAATAAGCAGCGGATAAAATAAAATTCGATTTTCTTTCCTTGGATCATTACGAATTACACATGAATCAGTGATTCGATTGTTACCTCGAAGTGTGAAATCTGAAAGCTGGAAACTGGAAGCACAAGCAAGCAGCAAGTATCAAAGCCTCTATCAAGTCCACACGAACAGTGCTCCTCCAAAACTCGGTGCTAGCCAATGAATTAGAAGTTTCAGAGAGTTAAGGGTTTCAAAACGTGCAACCTCAAACTTCAGCACTAGGCTTCTATTTATAGAACTCTTAGTGTGCTCTGCAAGTTTAGAAGTCACTATTGGGCTTCTGTAAGACCAATAACGAGTTTAGTAATTCTGCTAACTAATTAGCATTATTTACTAAACGCACCCCTTATATAAGTCATACTTATATATTTCTCTTTTGACTGTTCTTTGTGTGTGACCCTATAGGTTCTAGTCACGTTGGCAATAATATTAAATCTAATATTTAATACTATAAACAATGAGCGGTATCTAGCAACACATCATTGCTACCCAAGTGACAAGAATGTCAAGTGATCTGACGAAACCTTTTTCCATGATAATACTTATGTATACGATTACTCCTTTGTCTTAATATCTTTATTGATCTAAATGCATAGATTTTGTCACCATTGTGTAGATCAATATTTATATTTCTTGATTCCAAAATATACTGAATAACGAATAAGTCCAATATCCTATATCGACTTAGTTCGGCATGGCCATGCAGTTTTACAGTCATATTTCATCAAGAGGCCTATAGATATATCTCCTGTTTATGAGGAGGGAAAAATCCCATCTAGGACACTCATTCCCCTCAGCATGATTCATCAAGTACCCATCAACCAACGTTATGGTTATCCTTTTACAGACAACGTTAGAATGGCAACAAAGCACTTGAGTCCACATCTAGGGATCATAGTGGTTTCAGGTCAAAAAGCGATGTACACTATTATCATTGTGAGAATATCTTATGACAATCTCATAACTTACTATGTAGTATTCTCACGATGGGTCTATCCAGTTTAAATAGTACTCCTAACATTTATACCTATGTATAGACTTGATATCTCATATCTATGACCCATGAGATGCGGTCATCAGTCTTCATACATAATAGTCTCGACGCTTTATTATTATCCTAATTCATATTAAAGCTTGACTACAGATACATTTAAGAATAGCGTTCTTTATGATAATGTAATCTCATGATTAAGTCACACTTAATATATTATTACATGAACTATCTATTCTAAGGACTTTATTAACATTACTATAAATATATAATAAAGAGTGCGATAGATTATTTAATAATAAAAGTCATGATACATAAGATAAGTTTCACATAAACTATTGGCCTCTAGGGCTTATACCAACAATCTCCCACTAGCACTAGAGCCAATCAGGCATAAACCTAATACCCATAGATCTAGTATGACCATCATGCTTCTGCTGGGCAAGAGCTTTAGTAAGTGGATCAGCAACATTGTCTAATGTTGGTACTTTGCATATTTTAACATCTCCTCTTTCGATAATCTCTCGAATAAGATGATAGCGCCTTTGTATGTGTTTGGATTTCTGGTGAGATCTAGGTTCTTTGGCTTGTGCGATTGCTCCATTGTTATCACATAGTAATTCAATGGGATCCGCATGATGGGATTTTAAGAGGGGTTTTTCAAAATTTTAATCCTCTTTGCGGAAGAAATCCCATTGAAACGGATCTTGATTAAATCATTAATCACAAATCAAACACATACTTAAACAATTTAAGGATTCATGTGTTTACCTCTTGAAGAGAAGAACCTTTGTAGTAGAATTGTTTCTGATCACGAGCAAAGCAAAGTAGCGATGCCTCTACTTAGTCCACACGAACAGAACTTCTCCGATGACCGGTGCTAGCCAATTCCAACAGAGATTCAAGAGAGAACAAGGTTTAGAGAGCGGCGGCTAGGGTTTCACAACTTTTGTGAATTAGTTTAAACACTCACAAAAAGTTAGTAATGCTTCAGCACAAGGGTTCTATTTATAGAATCACTTGTGTAGCCAGCAAGACAACACTTAAGTACACCGCACCTTACGGTGCACCGCGTTTCTCTATTCCTTTTGTAAATTAAATAATGAAGTCATATTAAATTATTTAATTACTAATAAGTCTTACTTATTATTTTATAAATAAGTCTTACTTATTTATTTCTCTCATTTATCTGTCCTTTGTGTTTGACCCTATAGGTTCTCGTAACGTTGGCAATAATATTAAATCACATCTATAATATTATAAACAGTGAGCGGTATCTAGCAACACATCACTGCTACCCAAGTGACGAGAGTGTCATGTGATCTGACGAAACCTTTCTGTGATAATGTTCATGTGTATAATTACCTTTTTGCCCTCATGTCTATATTGAACACAAGGCATAGCATGTCACCCTTGTCCAGTTCAATATTGGGCCCTTAGACATTTCTCCTGTTATGTAGGAGGGGCAAATTCCATCTAGGTCACTCATGTCTCTTAGCATGATTTGTGGAGTACCCATCAACCAACTTTATAGTTATCTTGTTACAGACAACGTTTGAATGGTGACAAAGCACTCGACTCCAACATCTAGGGTACATAGTGGTTTCAGGTCAAAGGGTGGAATACACCACTATCACTATGAGAATATCTTATGACACTTTTCATAACTTTTACTATGTAGTATTTTCATGGTGGGTCAATCCAATATAAATATTACTCCTAAGATTTATATCTACGTGAAGACTTAATAACTCTTTATCCATGATCTGTGAGATGTGATCATCAGTCTATCCACATAATAGTCTCTATGCTTTAATGTTATCCCACTTCACAATAAAGCTTGACTACGGATACTTTTAGAATAGTGTCCTTATGTTTAATGGTGTCTCACAATTAAGTTATACTTAATGGTCCATTAAACGGACTAATATTCTAAGGACTTTGTTATTTTGAAACAAAACAAAATCAACAAAGAAATGCCTTATTATTATTATTATTATTATTATATATTCACAATATATATTTATATCAATATCATGATACAAAGCCAAACTCAATAAATATAGATTGGCTATTAGGGCTTACTCCAACAATCTCCCACTAGCACTAAAAGCCAATCAAATATTAACTCAATATTTATTGTGTCAAGTGTTAGCATCAAGCAAACTCTGGGTATGATACTATTCTAGTAGATAAGGAACCCTTTCCTATGTTGGTAGGTTACACTACTTTCAATTTCCACTTTTGATCTTCTATCAAAAGAAATTGAATTGTCAAAGTATACATTTGGATCATTTTTGTGATCAAGTTTTCATTGCTCGCAAGATTAAACCAATTTTACCTCAGATGAGATCAATGGAATCTGCAACGCAAGAAACATATGTTTTCACTCAGTTATGAGCTAAACAATCTAAATCATATATATTTGACATCTGTAATAGAAACAACAACTATCTGTAGCTTGTACTTTTACAAATTTCATAGTTGATATCCTAGCATAACATTTATTCCAAATTACGATTTGGATATACTGTACACCGATATGAAAGTCAACATCATTGTAACTTATTTACAATGTTTCTCTCATCCGTGTTCAAGAAACAATCCATAGTCCTTTAAGACATCCAAGGATATTCTTGAATGTATTCTAGTGTCGAACACTATAATAAATTTTGGTATATATTGAAAATAATTTTTCTAACCATGCCTTACATGTGTAGATAAATTGTTTTGATAACTAGTATGTCATTCACATACTCCACGAAACTAATATCAATGCTCCCACTAATCTCCTTGTGTGCACAAGATTTCTTTATTAATCAAGGTTTTCATAAATCTTCATTAATAAAACAAATAATTCAACTTCATGAAGGTTGCTCCAATTCATACATGAATTTTGTAATATATATACCTTTCTAGCATCCTTTGGATTAACAAAACCCTGCATATATGTCAAATACATATATAAGGTCATTCTAATTAAAGAATGCAACGTCGTTATCCATCTCCTAGAATTCGTATTATATAACAATGACAATTAGGATCGTTAGATTTAAGAATTACGATGATGTAATAATTTCGTCATGATTTGCATCATGAGTTGCATGAAACCTTCTACAATCAATCATATCTTAAAAGTATTCATAATACCATCCATGTCAGTTTTCTACGAGAAAACTCACATTCATCTTATGAGTCATACTCATTTGGATGATATAACCAATATTCATATATGGTTTGTGTACATGGCTTCTTTATAAGATCCCTTGGCATATATCAACTTCTCAAAGTTCAGGCCATTTACGACCTTCTAGTAAGTCGGGGCTCATCTTGCATGAACATCATATCACCTTGTCGAGTAATGACAAAATCATGTTCCTCATCTTAGTGATATGACATATCAGACTCATCTAGATCTTGTGCTACTTGAACTGGTGATTTAACAACAACCCTTTGTTGAATCAATTCGTGTTTCATTATTAGAGAGACGTTTATTTTGTGGCACTTGACTTAATTCAAGTTCTACATCACTCACACTGGCTCTTGCATAACCATACTCGTTGAAAATGAATACACCAGTTCTAGCGACAAACAACTTTTGTCAAGGAAGAAGTTGTAGAAATAGTATCCTCTAGTTTCCTAAGGGCACCTCCACAAGTGTACATTCATTTAATTTTGAAGTTTAGTTTATCTAATAAATCAAATAACCTCAAATTATCATAAAGTCAAAACTAGGTACTCTTACCTCCATATCTAATATGTTGTCTTTATGATTACTCAATTAGAACTTGTTATGGGTGAAGAAAAACTGTAATTTACTTAATTTCAAGAGTCTTGAGTTATAATCAAACTATTTTAGATCGATTCATGTCAAACATGAAGCGATATAAATAATCATTATACTCATTAATCAAGCATTTACTATCACGACTTACTTGTATGGTCTTTATACTTTTCAAACTTATTCCTTTTACTTCATTGTTAAAATCTTTGAACAAATTCAATGTTTTCTTGAATCGTGTCAAATACACTTTGCTTATCTACTAAATGATTTAGTAATGTTAGATGAAGTAATGGAAACAAAATATCTAGCAAATATGTTTATTTCTCCATATACATCTCATATGTATATAAACTCAAATAGATTACGTGTCCTTTCACCTTTGTTGGTGATCGGTATACTAATCTATTCTGACAGGTGAGATCACATCCTTCAAATGATATAAAATCAAATGAGTCCAATAGTCCATATTCATGGATTTTGGAAATGTGAATCACACTTGTTTGTACCAAACAGTGATGCTAATGATATACAAAAGGTTCTAATCTTATTTGATCCTTTTCTCATATGTTATAGACCATCTTATCAAGATCATGAAATTCAAATCCATTACTTGATTAGCAAACTTATATAGGAAACATAATTTGCATAATAGGACAATGTTTGTCTATAATCCAACTACACAATCATTCTCTTGTCAATACAAGATTTATGATTTAATGCTTCTATTTTATATGGAATTTAATAACGTTTATTTGGTTCCATATCAAGTTAAATTTAAGTCCAAACATTAACTCCTATGTCATTGAAACAATTTGTTTCATTCTAGACGTAAGTGGACTTCACTTATAGGTAATGTCCCGCTTCTTTAAAACTCTCTATATTTCAACAAATATGAGATTAATCATCAAGTATCATATACTTATAATACAGAAGTAGAAATTTAACTTTCTATAACTATATGAGCAAATAAGAAGTCGTACTTCTATTTTAACTCTTTAACAGTTTTTCTCATTCTTAAGAACAATTCTTAATTTTGTACCAATTCAGAAACTCTTTCCTTAAGATTTTGTTCTTCATAAGAACATTTAACAGTATAATAAAATGCATATGCTAAAGAAATTCTAAATACAGAAAATAAAAAAAATAAATGTATCATGATTGAAAAAAAAACATATTTAATTAGGTCTTTAATTAAATATGCTCCCACTATTTTATTCAAAACAAATGACCTTCAACATTTGATTCGGAAAATCACATTGGAAGATTTTCTAGTGGGTTGAAATCCATATTTCACTTCGTTTTGAGTCAGCGGGGGCTGATCACCCAAAACTTAGCTATTTAGGTAGGAACTCCTTCCAATTGTATCTCATACAACTTTCAAATCATTTGGGTGAATAACTCTTTACTCTAATCTATCATATGGATGTTCCCAAACATTACTTCTAAAATTTATTTTAATCACATTAAAATAATTTAGTTAAGTTGGACCCAAAGAATAACAGTCGGGTAAATGAAAATACCGCACCGCAACTTACTAGTATAGAAAGTGCACTTCACGGAGGCAAAACCTACACATTTCGATATTAGTCTTGAAGGGTGTCATCCTTTGGAAAGCAATTAACTTAATATTCTTTTGAAGTAAATATATATATATATTTTAATCTTATTAAAATAATTTAGATCCAAAAATAGCAGTCGGGTAAATAGAATTACCGCACCACAACTTACTAGTATAGAAAGTGCACTTCACGGAGGCGAAACCTACACATTTCGATATTAGTCTTGAAGTGTGTTATACTTTTGAAAACAATTTACTTCATATTCTATTTGAAGGATTTTTATTTAGTTTAATCTCATTGACATGTGTATCTCATACACGCGTCTTTAAAGATGCATGACATTCATGCTCATAGAAAGCAAGTATATGAAACATTTGAAACATACATGCTAACATACATCTAAAACATGTTAAGCATACATCTCATACATGCGCTAACTAAACATACTTTTCATGCATCACATACATAAAATAATAAACTAGGTAGTATGGTTATGACCTCCTATCGTGTAAGAATTAAATAAACTATTTTATTACAATTCTTTGACCCACGAGCAAGCTTCAAAAATTTCTCCATCGAAATCATCTTTTGGTGTTGTCTTCTCTTCAAATTGAGCATTTACATTATTTAACACTTAAATAAAATAAATAAAGTAAACCACGACACGCAGGCCGTATTTAAATAAAATAAATCACGACACGCAGGCCGTATTTAAATAAAATAAATCACGACACGCAGGCCGTATTTAAATAAAATAAACAAACACCAAAATAAACTAAGGTCATAACCATATACCTTAAAATAAATAATAATAACTATTTATTATTATAAACAATTTTATATCAAATTTAGAAATAATATTTTTTGACCGAGATATAGGTCATATAAAATTGATTCATATATATGTATATATTCATTTTGAAAATATTTTCAAAATCAATCGGATCATAAATAAAATTAAAATATGCAAACTTTAGGACCAAATCCAAAAGATCATATCTAATATTGAAACTTTTTCAAAATCATGATCCTTTTAAATTAGAAATAAATTAGGATCGTTTATTACCTTTGCAAACAACTTTTGAAAAACAATCCAAAAGGTAGAATTTTTATTTACTTAATTATAGTAATATTGACACTCAATAATTATTATAATTAAATATGCATTATTTTGGCGACCAATTTGTTTCCAAAATAAATTATGGTGCTAAAATTAAGCAAATATTTTATTACCAAATTCAAAAGTCATATGTGATATTGAAACTCTTTCAAAATATGATCTTTTAAATTTACTACCTTTCACCAATTTGAATAAATTAATTAAAATAAATAATTTCAAGAATTGCTTGTTTAACATGAACAACCGGATCTTTGATGCTTCACCAGATTCGGATATCGAAGCTCAATCTCACGAATTGTTTAAAGTCACAACAATCATCTTGAAAAACAATTGATCAACCATAATAATACAACTCTTGTATAGTTAGGTACCCTAATACGACAATCAAATATCAATAGTTTTAACAATTATTTGTTCAGTATGGGCAACCGGATCTTTGATGCTTCACCAGAATCAGATATTCGGATATCGAAGCTCAATCTCACGAATTGTCTACAAATTCACAATCAATTTCATAAAACCTATTGAACGAATGACATCATCAATATATCACATATAATGATGTTGTATTAGAATCATATATTACATATATAATATTGATCAATCAATTTTAATAAATTCTTATTTAAAATAATAAAAATAATAACACTTAATATTGTCATTATTATCACCGGATTTTCATATATACAATAAGAGTAATTGAAGTTTCTATATGTCAAACATATATTCGAAACATATATTCGAATCAAATATATATCATATATATATATATATATATATATATATTAGAAACACTTCGTAGAATCTCTTTAATTATACTTTCAAATATTGAAATATACTTCTTGGTAAATATGTACTGCAAACTAATTTCAATTGAATAAAAACTGCATATAACTTCGACAAACATATCAGTATCGATTAAATCACAACCGAAGCTCTGATACCACTGATGGGATTTTAAGAGGGGTTTTTCAAAATTTTAATCCTCTTTGCGGAAGAAATCCCATTGAAACGGATCTTGATTAAATCATTAATCACAAATCAAACACATACTTAAACAATTTAAGGATTCATGTGTTTACCTCTTGAAGAGAAGAACCTTTGTAGTAAAATTGTTTCTGATCACGAGCAAAGCAAAGTAGCGATGCCTCTACTTAGTCCACACGAACAGAACTTCTTCGATGACCGGTGCTAGCCAATTCCAACGGAGATTCAAGAGAGAACAAGGTTTAGAGAGCGGCGGCTAGGGTTTCACAACTTTTGTGAATTAGTTTAAACAGTCACAAAAAGTTAGTAATGCTTCAGCACAAGGGTTCTATTTATAGAATCACTTGTGTAGCCAGCAAGACAACACTTAAGTACACCGCACCTTACGGTGCACCGCGTTTCTCTATTCCTTTTGTAAATTAAATAATGAAGTCATATTAAATTATTTAATTACTAATAAGTCTTACTTATTATTTTATAAATAAGTCTTACTTATTTATTTCTCTCATTTATCTGTCCTTTGTGTGTGACCCTATAGGTTCTCGTAACGTTGGCAATAATATTAAATCACATCTATAATATTATAAACAGTGAGCGGTATCTAGCAACACATCACTGCTACCCAAGTGACGAGAGTGTCATGTGATCTGACGAAACCTTTCTGTGATAATGTTCATGTGTATAATTACCTTTTTGCCCTCATGTCTATATTGAACACAAGGCATAGCATGTCACCCTTGTCCAGTTCAATATTGGGCCCTTAGACATTTCTCCTGTTATGTAGGAGGGGCAAATTCCATCTAGGTCACTCATGTCTCTTAGCATGATTTGTGGAGTACCCATCAACCAACTTTATAGTTATCTTGTTACAGACAACGTTTGAATGGTGAAAAAGCACTCGACTCCAACATCTAGGGTACATAGTGGTTTCAGGTCAAAGGGTGGAATACACCACTATCACTATGAGAATATCTTATGACACTTTTCATAACTTTTACTATGTAGTATTCTCATGGTGGGTCAATCCAATATAAATATTACTCCTAAGATTTATATCTACGTGAAGACTTAATAACTCTTTATCCATGATCTGTGAGATGTGATCATCAGTCTATCCACATAATAGTCTCTATGCTTTAATGTTATCCCACTTCACAATAAAGCTTGACTACGGATACTTTTAGAATAGTGTCCTTATGTTTAATGGTGTCTCACAATTAAGTTATACTTAATGTTCCATTAAACGGACTAATATTCTAAGGACTTTGTTATTTTGAAACAAAACAAAATCAACAAAGAAATGCCTTATTATTATTATTATTATTATATATTCACAATATATATTTATATCAATATCATGATGCAAAGCCAAACTCAATAAATATAGATTGGCTATTAGGGCTTACTCCAACACCGCAATGCTTGGAACTATTCCAAGATCAGAAATGAATTTCTTAATCCAAACAGCTTCCTTTGCGGCATTAGATGCAGCAACGTACTCGGCTTCTGTTGTAGAATCAACGATTGTTTCTTGCTTTGAACTCTTCCAGCTCACAGCACCGCCCTTTAAGCAAAACACATATCCAGATTGCGATTTGAAATCATCATGATCTGTCTGAAAACTAGCATCAGTGTAACCAATTACAGAGAGCTCTTCTTGACCTCCATAGATCAAGAAAGTATCCTTAGTTCTTCTCAAGTATTTAAGGATATTCTTGACAGCAATCCAATGATCGTTGCCAGGATTAGACTGGTATCTGCTCGTAGCACTTAAAGCATACGAGACATCTGGTCGAGTACATATCATATCATACATGATAGACCCAATTGCCGAAGCATATGGAATATCACGCATTCGATCCCTTTCTTCATTAGTCGAAGGGGATTGAGTCTTTGATAGATTTATTCCTGACGACATAGGGATGAATCCTTTCTTGGAATCATGCATATTGAAACGTCTCAGGACTTAATCTATAGATGTACCCTGACTTAAGCCAAGCAATCTTTGTGATCTATCTCTATAGATCCTGATTCCTAATATATAGGAGGCTTCACCTAAGTCTTTCATAGAAAAGCATTTCCCTAACCAAGTTTTTATTTCTTGTAATGTAGGGATGTCATTTCCGATTAATAATATGTCATCCACATATAAAACCAGAAATGAGACAATGCTCCCACTAACCTTCTTGTAAACACAAGCCTCATCTTCATTTTTAATGAATCCATATTGTTGTACAGTTTCATCAAAACGAAGATTCCAACTTCTAGAAGCTTGCTTCAATCCATAGATTGATCGCTGTAATTTGCATACTTTCTTGGTTGCTTTAGGATCGCCAAATCCTTCAGGTTGTGTCATGTACACATCCTCAAGAAGATTTCCATTAAGGAAAGCAGTTTTGACATCCATTTGCCAGATTTCATAATCATGGTATGCAGCGATAGCAAGTAAGATCCGAATGGATTTAATCATTGCAACTGGTGAAAAGGTTTCATCATAATCCACACCATGAATTTGTTTGAAGCCTTTAGCAACCAGCCGCGCTTTGTAGGTATTAACCTTTCCGTCCATGTCAATTTTCCTTTTGAAAACCCACATGCATCCTATAGGATTAATTCCTTCAAGTGCTTCAATCAAGTTCCAAACTTGATTTGTGTACATGGAATCCATTTCAGATTTCATGGCTTCAAGCCACTTCTCAGAATCAGGGCCAGTAATGGCCTCCATGTAAGTCACAGGCTCATCGTGGTCCATGAGCAATACATCACCCTCTTGTGATATGAGATACCCATATCTCTCGGGTTCTTGATGTATCCTGCTAGACCTACGTGGTTCTTATGTTACTGGAATAGGATTTTCTATCATAATAGTTTGTGTATCCTGTTCCTGTTCCTCCATCGGTATTTCATTACTTTGTGGGTCTTGAATTTCTTCAAGATCTAGTTTGCTCCCACTGATTCTTTTGGAGACAAAATCCTTTTCAAGGAAGACTCCATTTCTGGAAACAACAATTGTGCCCTCAGAAGGTTTGTAAAAGTAGTATCCTCTAGTTTCTTTAGGATATCCCACAAAGAAACATTTATCAGATCTTTGTTCAAGCTTAGTAGACATAAGTCGTTTTATATAAGCTTCACAACCCCAAATCTTTAAATGTCCCACATTGGGTTTTCGACCGTTCCATATCTCATATGGTGTCTTTTCTACCGCTTTGGATGGATCTCGGTTAAGCGTATAAGCTGCAGTTAATAAGGCGTATCCCCATAAGGAATTTGGAAGTTCAGCATGACTCATCATTGATTGGACCATGTCTAATAAGGTTCGATTTCTCCTTTCAGAAACACCATTCCATTGTGGCGTTCCAGGAGGTGTGAGTTGGGATAAGATCCCGCATTCTTTTAGATGATTGTCAAACTCTAAGCTCAAATACTCTCCACCTCGATCAGATCGAAGCATTTTGATTTTCTTGCCTAGTTGGTTTTCTACTTCATTTTGAAATTCTTTGAATAAAGTAAATGATTCAGATTTATGTTTCATTAGATACACATATCAAAATCTACTAAAGTCATCAGTGAATGTAATGAAGTAGTGAAAACCTCCTCTAGAAGTTATGTTTAGGGGTCCACACACATCAGTATGTATGAGTCCTAAGAGATCACTAGCCCTTTCACCTTGACCGGAAAAAGGGGCCTTTGTCATCTTTCCTAATAAACAAGATCGACATGTCTCATATGATTCAAAATCAAAAGAGTCCAAAATTCCATCTTTATGGAGTTTGGAAATGCGATTTTCATTTATATGGCCTAAACGACAATGCCAAAGGTAAGTCGGATTCAACTCATTAGGTTTCATCCTTTTAGCATTAATGTTATAGATAGGCATATCAAGATCCAGGATATAAAGTCCATTAATCAAAATTGCATTAGCATATAGAATATTATCCAAATAAACGGAACAACATTTGTTCTTAATGGTAAAATAAAAACCAGCCTTGTCCAAACAAGAAATTGAAATAATATTCCTGCTAATGGCAGGTACATAATAGCAGTTTTCTAAATTCAATAAAAGACCACTAGGTAAGGTCAATACATAAGTTCCAACAGCTAAAGCAGCAACCTTTGCTCCATTGCCAACTCTAAGATCGACCTCGCCTTTTGCCAATGCTCTACTCGTTCTCAGTCCCTAAACATCAGTACAAATATGAGAACCACATCCAGTATCTAATACCCATGATGTAGAAGTAGACATATTAATTTCTATAACAAAAATACCTGTAGAAGTAGTAGGAACATTTCCATTCTTCTTATCTTCCAGATACTTTGGGCAGTTTCGCCTCCAGTGCCCCTTATTGTTGCAATAGAAGCACTTGCCCTTCTTAGCCACGCCTCCAGTAGGCTTCAAAGCTTTGGTTGATGGCTTGGCAACAAATTTGCCCTTGCCATTTCCCTTAGACTTATTAGGCTTCTTATTGTGCTTTTTGGACTTGCCATTATTAACCATCAAAATGGCCTTTCCCTTTCCTTTCATGTTTTTCTCAGCAGTTCTCAAAATAGCTGCAAGCTGTGGAAGTGTTTTGTCCATATCATTCATTAGGAAATTCTGGACAAAACTGTTGAAGCTTTCAGGCAACGATTGCAAGACAAGATCAACAACCAGTTCCTGCTCAAGGACAAATCCCAATCGGGCTAGGTTCTCAGAATACCCAATCATTTTGAGTACACGAGGTCCTACAGGACTTCCTTCTGACAGCTTGGTAGAGAAAAGGGCTTTAGAGACATCAAACCTCTCATGCCTTGCCTGCTCTTCATAAAGAGTCTTAAGATGTCCGATCATATCGAACGCGGTCATCCCTTCATGCTGTTTTTGCAGCTCGGGAGTCATGGTTGCTAGCATGATGCATGAGACTTCCACGGAATCATTGAGATGCTTGGTATGAGCATTTCTCAGAGCCGCAGAAGCTCCAGCAGGTGGTGCCTCAGGAATGGGTTCATCCAGCACATACAGCTTTTTTTCATGGGTGAGGACAATCCTCATGTTACGGAACCAGTCCAAAAAATTAGTTTCAGTCAATTTTTCCTTTTCAATGAGAGATCGCAAAATGTTTGTTGATGTGTTATTGGCCATCTACAATTTTAAAATATACAAAATAAGTATAATGAAATAACATATTTAATTTGGCCTTTAATTAAATACGCTCCCACTATTTTACTCAAATCAAATGACCTTCAAACACTTGACTCGGAAAATCCCGTTGGAAGATTTTCTAGTGGATTGAAATCCTTATTTCACTTTGCTTTAAGTCAACGGGGGCTGTACTTAAAACTTAGTTATTTAGGTAGGAACATTTCCAATTGTATCTTATACAACTTTCAAATCAATTAGGTGAATAACTCTTACTCAAGTCTATCATATAGACATTACCTAATTATTGCTTCTAAATTTATTCTAATCTTATTAAAATTAATTTAGTTAAGTTAAACCCAAAAGAATAACACTTGGGTAAATTGGATTACCGCACCGCAACTTACTAGTATAAAATATGCGCTTCACGGAGGCAAAACCCACATATTCGATATTAGTCTTGAAGGGTGTTAAACTTTTGGAAAGCATTAAACTTAATATTTCAAATTTGAAGGATTTTTATTAAAGTTGATCTCACCTCACCACGACTTATATATCATATATATTCGCACTCCAATCATAACATACATAACAATTATACAAAGTAAAAGTGACATGATTATGGCCATCCTAACGCTATGATTCTCTCAAGCCAATGAGAGAATCTAAACTAATCCTAGAAACGACCTTGCTTCTCCAAGCTTGACTTCCAGGACTATCCTAACGTCTTGAGTCCTATTACCTCCTTGTATTCTATTTACATTACATATTAAAGAAACTCGTTTTACATACGAGGGAGTGGATGAGAAGAGAATGTAGAATAGAGACATAAGAAAGAGGCACGACACGCAGGCCGTATTTCAATATCCAAAAGAAATAAATAAAAGGACTAAGGCCATAATCGTTCACATGATAATAATAACAAACACACTTTTATTATTATTAATTATACCTTATAATTAAACAAATTAAATTAAAATTCGACATATGATCACACTACGCAGATTAGCCGGAAGCTAATCCATTATGAACGTTTCACTTTGAATTAGCACTGTATTTTGCATCAACACTTGACACGTTTCTGATTACCCTAACCGTTTCGGCAAACCCTAATTCTGTCACAACAATCTGATCTTATTAAACAAGTACTCTAATTGTTTATTCAAGTATCATGATCGAGTCTAGGATGCTTCACCAGAATCGGTTACGAAGCTCCATACATCAGATCAATTAATATGAATAAATATCATCTGACTTATTTAAACAACAATCAAATCCAGTATATCATATATACTGTTGTTATACAGAATTTAACAATCACACTTATGTCGATATGTATAATCAAAATATTGATGCTTCACCAGAGTACACAGAATCGGTTACGAAGCTTCAAACAAATTGATCGTCCATGCACATACACGTGATTGATATTTATTATTTGCATTTTATGATCGATCAATCATGTTTCTATCGATATGTATATTCGAAACGTCGATGTTTCACCAGGAACGGTTTCTGAAACATCGAATCAAATCGAAGAGCCATGCACAGAAAACATAATATGATATGATGCCAATTTTAATTCTCTTTATTATTTAATTTCATTCAATATGTTTAATCAAATTAAAACATAAAGCAGTAACAAAGCAATCTGATTCAAGGTTTCGTAATTGGCTCTGATACCACTGAAGGAAAATCGATTCATAAACAGAATAAGCAACGGATAAAAAAAATTCGATTTTCTTTCCTTGGATCATTACGAATTACACATGAATCAGTGATTCGATTGTTACCTCGAAGTGTGAAATCTGAAAGCTGGAAACTGGAAGCACGATCACAGCAAAGCAAGCAGCAAGCAGCAAAGCCTCTAGCAAGTCCACACGAACAGTGCTCCTCCAAAACTCGGTGCTAGCCAATGAATTAGAAGTTTCAGAGAGTTAAGGGTTTCAAAACGTGCAACCTCAAACTTCAGCACTAGGCTTCTATTTATAGAACTCTTGGTGTGCTCTACAAGTTTAGAAGTCACTATTGGGCTTCTGTAAGACCAATAACGAGTTTAGTAATTCTGCTAACTAATTTGCGTTATTTACTAAACGCACCCCTTATATAAGTCATACTTATATATTTCTCTTTTGACTGTTCTTTGTGTGTGACCCTATAGGTTCTAGTCACGTTGGCAATAATATTAAATCTAATATTTAATACTATAAACAATGAGCGGTATCTAGCAACACATCATTCCTACCCAAGTGACAAGAATGTCAAGTGATCTGACGAAACCTTTTTCCATGATAATACTTATGTATACGATTAATCCTTTGTCCTAATATCTTTATTGATCTCAATGCATAGATTTTGTCACCATTGTGTAGATCAATATTTATATTTCTTGATTCCAAAATATACTGAATAACGAATAAGTCTAATATCCTATATCGACTTAGTTCGGCATGGCCATGCAGTTTTACAGTCATATTTCATCAAGAGGCCTATAGATATATCTCCTGTTTATGAGGAGGGACAAATCCCATCTAGGACACTCATGCCCCTCAGCATGATTCATCAAGTACCCATCAACCAACGTTATGGTTATCCTTTTACAGACAACGTTAGAATTACAACAAAGCACTTGAGTCCACATCTAGGGATCATAGTGGTTTCAGGTCAAAGAGCGATGTACACTATTATCATTGTGAGAATATCTTATGACAATCTCATAACTTACTATGTAGTATTCTCACGATGGGTCTATCTAGTATAAATATTACTCCTAACATTTATACCTATGTATAGACCTTATATCTCATATCTATGACCCATGAGATGCGGTCATCAGTCTTCATACATAATAGTCTCGACGCTTTATTATTATCCTAATTCATATTAAAGCTTGACTACAGATACATTTAAGAATAGCGTTTTTTATGATAATGTAATCTCATGATTAAGTCACACTTAATATATTATTACATGAACTATCTATTCTAAGGACTTTATTAACATTACTATAAATATATAATAAAGAGTGCCATATATTATTTAATAATAAAAGTCATGATACATAAGATAAGTTTCACATAAACTATTGGCCTCTAGGGCTTATACCAACATCTATGCATGTCAGATTCGATGACAAAGTGCTTGGAAGTGAAACTCCAGAGCAAGATGAAAGTTATGCAGGATCTCAAGATTCTGATGACAACTCAGAATCTAATCAGATTCCAGAATCTGAAGATACTTCAGAAGCTGGAGCATCCCCTGAAGTTCCTAATGAAGAAGCTTCTGAAGAAGCTCAAGATGGTTCTCAGCAAGCTAGTCAATCCAAACAATCTTTCAAATACAATTCTTCGCATCCAGAGGATCAGATTATTGGCAATAAAGAAAGTCCCAGAAGAACTAGATCGCATTTCAGACAAGAAGAGTCTGCTTTGGGATTACTATCTGTTATTGAACCAACCTCTATTGAAGAAGCACTTGGAGATGAAGGATGGATTCTAGCAATGCAAGACGAACTGAATCAATTCAAAAGGAATGAAGTATGGGATCTAGTAGCTAAGCCTGAACACAAGAACATCATTGGAACCAAGTGGGTGTTCAGAAATAAGCTTAGTGAACAAGGAGAAGTAATCAGAAACAAGGCCAAACTTGTTGCGCAGGGCTACAGTCAACAAGAAGGCATTGATTACACAGAAACTTTTGCTCCAGTTGCAAGATTGGAAGCAATCAGGTTACTTCTTTCCTATGTAGTTAATCACAACATAACCCTGTATCAAATGGACGCTAAGAGTGCATTTCTTAATGGTGTCATTTCTGAAGAAGTGTATGTCAAACAACCTCCGAGCTTTGAAGATTTAAAACATCCAGAGCATGTTTATAAATTGAAGAAATCACTCTATGGCTTAAAACAGGCTCCCAGAGCTTGGTATGAAAGACTGAGTAATTTCTTAATTCAAAATAACTTTGAACGAGGGCAAGTTGACACTACATTATTCAGAAAGACTCTGAAGAAAGACATTCTTATAGTTCAGATTTATGTTGATGATATCATTTTTGGTTCTACAAATAGTTCACTTTGCAAAGAGTTTTCCAAAGCAATGCAGGATGAGTTTGAAATGAGCATGATGGGAGAATTGAAGTTCTTTCTTGGAATTCAAATCAACCAATGCAAAGATGGAGTCTACGTTCATCAGTCCAAATACACGAAAGAGCTTCTGAAGAAGTTCAATCTTGAGGATTGCAAAGAAATGAATACTCCAATGCATCCAACCTGCACTCTGAGCAAAGAAGATCAAGGAACCAAAGTTGATCAGAAGCTGTATAGAGGTATGATTGGTTCTTTGTTATACCTAGCTGCATCCAGACCAGATATTTTAATCAGTGTATGTCTGTGTGCAAGGTTTCAATCAGATCCTAGAGAGTCTCACTTAACAGCTGTTAAGAGAATCTTTAGATATTTGAAAGGAACTACCAATCTTGGACTTCTTTACAAGAAATCCTCTGACTACAAGCTAGTTGGATTCTGTGATGCTGACTATGCTGGAGACAGGATTGAAAGAAAATCTACCAGTGGCAATTGTCAATTCTTGGGAGAGAATCTGATATCCTGGGCTAGCAAGAGGCAAGCAACCATTGCTTTGTCTACAGCAAAAGCAGAATACATCTCAGCTGCTCGTTGTTGTACACAGCTACTCTGGATGAAACATCAGCTTGAGGATTATCAAATAACTGAAAACTGTATCCCAATTTATTGTGATAATACGGCAGCTATATGTTTATCTAAGAATCCAATTTTGCATTCAAGAGCAAAGCACATTGAGATTAAACATCATTTTATAAGAGACTATGTTCAAAAAGGAATTTTAGATATTCAATTCATTGATACTGATCATCAATGGGCTGATATATTTACTAAACCTTTATCTGTTGAAAGATTTGATTTTATAAAGAAAAATTTGAACATGTGTTATGTCTCTGGGTAATGTGCGCCTCTGAAAACAGAATTCAGACTCTGAAAGATATTCAAAAGCTAATTGAGAATCAGACTCTCTTTTGGAGACTCTGGTAAACATAAGCTTCTGATAAACCTTCAGACTCTGGTAAGGAATCTTAGACTCTCAGAAGCTCGTATTAGTGGAAGCATGACTGTTGAGTTCAGTAACACCTGCCCCACTACGGTGACAGTTACTTTATAGTTTCTCAGACGTGGCCTATCTGTATTGGGTAAGAACTCAAAGGGCAATGATTTCATTACGTTTAACAAGTTACCTTCGCATTGTCCCAATACTTTTACGGCTGCATGCTATATGTATTTATTGTTTGTGTTTGTTTGTCCCCTATTCTTTCCAAACAGTTATCAAACTTTTTTTCTATAAATACCTATCACACATAACTCACTTCTCTTTTCACTCTTTGATTTTTTCTCTGAACAATCTTCTTGTTTTCAATCCCTGTAAAACTTTTTGTTCACAAAAATCAAACCTAGAAACCTCTCAATGGCAAGTGATCTCATCCAATCTGGTGTACTAGTCAAAACTGGAAAATCATATGTGATCAAACCTAGAACGATGAATCTTATCAAAGAAACTCTGGAAATTCAAGTTGACTCTCCAATAGATTTTGGCTCTCTTAATCGTCACGGAGTAGACGTCTCTTCTCATTTCTTAGCACAAGGAATGATGAACTATTTCGTTATGTTGAATGGACCAACATATCAGGAGCTGGTAAGAGATTTCTGGGTTAGGTCAGAAGTCTTCGACAAGGATGAAGCTACGATTGAAGAAACTGCTGCAATTATGAACAACACCAAGCTGGCTGGCAAAAACAGAGAGGAAATGGGTTTAAGACCGTACAAGGGTCTTGAAATAAGGTCTGCTGTGATGGGGATTCTAGTCCTTATCACTGAAGAGGTGGTTGCCAGGGCTTGTCAAGTAGTGAATGAAGGAAAATTTCAGTGGAATGTCCAGAAGAAGAGTGACTGGACCGGTATCTGCAACAAACTTCTATTTGAAGGGAGACCCTCAAATAAGCTGGTTGATATGCATCCTGAGCATAGGGTGCTTCTGAAGATCATACTGGATAGTATGCTTCAGAAAGGAGGAGGAACAGACACTCTGTCTGTTGATCACAAAGTTCTTCTTTATTTTCTGATAAACAAAATAAAGATAAACTTTCCAAGGTATGTGATGCACCACATGTGCTGGGCAATAAAGAAAAGCCAATCTGAATTCAGAAGACAAGTTCCTTTTGGAAGGCTAATCTCTGAGATTCTGTATCAAGGAGGCCTCTTGAAGGTCTTATCAGAATCTGGTGTTGTATCAGATGCTCATCTTGGAACTGTGACTGGGAGAATCATCAACGGTAAAACTCTTCAGTACATGAAGATTGTCAAAAGATTCAATCCTTCTAAGCATGATATGAGGGAATCTTATGTGCAATCAGACTTGATGATGGACTTCCCTCCTATTTCCAAAGAAGATAATCCTGAAGTTCTTGCAAGATTTGTGGTGGATTACTTCAAGGATACTGGTAGAATAATCAACTATTCTGCCATTCCTGAGACTGCTGGAGGAGGACCTCTTAAGGTTAAAGGGAAAAGGACCAAGGAAGTGATTCTTAAGGAAGAGGAAGAGAAGCAAGAGCCTCTCAAGAAGAAGATCAAATCTACAGCTCTTCCAGGAGTAACTATTGGTGCCCCTAAGACCATAGCTCCCATGCCTTCATCTGTATCTTCTGCATCCAAGGAAATCAAGGATAGGATAAAAGAAACCAAGGATGAGAATAAGGCTAAGAAAGACGAGAAAAAGGGAAGGAAGGATGAGAAGAAAGCGAAGAAAGGAAAGGCTGACAGAGATTATGTGAAGTTAGCTGAGGAGATTGCTGAATTCCTTGATACTGACTCTGATGGTGAAGAAAGTCAGATCAAGAAGAGAAAGGTGGATGTGGTTCCTGTGGCTAAGGATGTAGCACAGAAGATAGGTACTTCTGTATCTATGATTGAGGATGAACATGTTGCTGGCAAGGCAATGGCAGCAGAAGTGGTTGCTGAAGAACTAAAGGAGGAAACTGTTAAAGAAGCTGCTAAGTTGCTTGCATCTGCTCGGAAACAGAACAGTCAGGTAGCTACTGCAGAAGCTGATTTATCAGAAGCTACTGTGTCTGATCATCATGCTTCTCTAGAAGCTGGTATAGGCACCTCTGGTAATGTAGCATTTAACTCATCTTCCTCTACGAATCAAGAGTCAGAATCTGACTCAGAATCAGATAACAAACCCTTGAGCCAAATTCTTCCCTCCCTCAAAAATTCATCCCCCTCACCAATTAAACCTCTATCATCCCATAACCCACTTGATCCCAAAATAGTTGAATATGTTGATTCAACTATGGACAGAGTTGTTCAAGACACCATCACAGTGTCTATAAACTTACCTGCTGACCACCCTGCTCAACCATCTTTTCTCAAACCACTTCAGGCAATTCAACCTTATGAAAAGCCTGAAGTAACCATTCAATCAAAACAACCATCCCCCCAACATGAGCCTATTTGTGTAGACTCTCCAAAAACCCTAGATTCTCTTGAGAAACACCTAGGAGGAGAACTACCAAAAACCCCTGCAAAATCCAAATCAACAAAAGCTACAGAATTTGTTTCCAAACCAGACTCTGTACCTAAACCTGAAGAAATTCTCACCTTAGCTTCTGTTGAACCCTCAGAACCTGTTGAAGAACCAGTCTCTGAGATTCTGAAACAAGCTTCTGATATCCTATCAGAACCTGTAACAGAATGCATAGCAGAACCTGTGTCTGAAACAGTTCCTGAACCTCTTTGTGATTCTATAACAGTTGTACCTGGTGTTGAAACCTATCTAGCTTTAAGAGCCTCTTAACCCTCAACTTCTGAACCTCACGACCTATTCGATTCAAACAGGATAGATGAGTTTTATGCTTCATCAAACTCTAAGCTCAAGGACATTATTGAGCAAAGGTTTGTGCCTATCCTCAATGTAAGCTATGAGGACAAGTTCTCTACATTGAAGACTGAATTTTTGGATTTTGTCACCAAAATTCAGAAGGCTGCTGCCAAGGAACAAGCAATTGTTACTGCCAAGCATGTGGAAGAAGTTAAGAGTGCTGAGAAAGCTAAAACCAAGGAGAAAGCTTCTATTCTGCGGATTAGGGATAAATCATTCTTTGATGAAGATCAATATAATCCAAGAGAATCAATGATTTTTGACTCTTTGAGAAGAAGACTGCACAGAGTTCAGGAAGAAGCAAGACTTGAAAGAGAAGCTCACTTAAGAAGAACTGAGGCTTTGGAAGAGATTTTCAAGAAGCAGCAAGAGGATCTCAAGAAATTGATGGATCACCTTGCCAAACAAAACCAACCTTAGTTTAAATTCTTTATGTTTTGTTTGTAACCCTTGTCTGCTGTTTACTTTTTCTTCTGAACTGTTTTTGCTTTCAAGTTTATACAAGTTATTATTTGATCTTATTTGCATCTAATATTTTTTCTGCTTTGAATCTTCTATGTTTTTCGCTCTAAATCTCATTTTCCTTAAAATTTGTTTTTATCCTTACCTAAAGTCATTTAAAAAGGGGGAGGAACTTGTTTCTAAACCTTTTTGTTGATGACAAAAGGGGGAGAAGGGAAAAGTGTGAGATTTGTGACTTTTTGATTATCTGCATATTGCAAGTTCTATGTAAAAGTTAAAGGGAAATTTGCGAAAGGTGCTTAGTTAGATTCTGAGCCCCTGTTTAAAGAATTCGTTTATTATTCTGAGAATGAATTCAACTGCTTATGCAAATGAATTTAATTAACTTGGATAGAACTTAGGGGGAGCTTACAAACCTCAACTTAAGAACTATCAGACTCAGGGGGAGTCAGAGCTTACAAACCTCAGACTCTGAGCTTACAAACCTCAGACCCCTTAAGTCAACTTGTTAATTAGATTAACAACAATTGACCTTTTAAATACTGATGTTTGTCATCATCAAAAAGGGGGAGATTGTTGGAACAAAGGTGTTCAGCAATACCACGTTTTGAGTTTTGATGATAACAAGGTATTAAAAGTTGTCAATTGGATATTGCTAATATTTGTTTAAGTATGCAGGATATCAATCAAGATTTATATCTTAGAAAGTATTCTGTTTGAACAATTTTAAGAGCAAAGATCCAGAGAAGCTTGTTGCTTGTGATTCTGTATTGAAGAGAGTCTGAAGACTGTATCGAAGAGAGTCTGAAGACTATCAGAGTCTGAAGACTATCAGAATCTGAAAACCAAGAGAGTCTGAAGATCATCAGAAGCTAGAGTGCTACAGTGAGTCTGAAGCCTGAAATCTGAAGATCTGCTCACAAGGATTTCTAAAGGCATTACGATGCAAAAGAAACTCTCATTTGGAGTAACGGCTAGCTTCAAAGTCAACTTGAGCGTGGGATGCTCAACGACAAAGAATGCAGGCCAGTACAGAGTACGTTGTACGAACTCTGTTTCCACTACTCCACTACCTCGTACAGTTTGGCAACTGTGTCTACCGGTATTAATCTTCAAAGGGAATGGAATTCAAATTATGCAATTAAAAGACTATTACCATATCAAGCAACATATCAACAACTATTGATCAAGCTTCAGAAATCATCCTGATGTGTTGGATGACTCAACGTCTCTGTCCTATGCCTATATAAAGGATAGAAGACTTGAAGAATTGTTGGACTCTACAACTGAAAAACTACGCTGCATTGCTTTCGTATTCAACTGAGTCTTAACAAAAACACATCATCAACTTAGATTATTCTTACAAACTGAGTATTCTAGAATTTCTAAGTTAAACAGAAAAATAGAGTCTGTCTTTGCTTGAAACATAGTATGTCTTTGTTGTAATAGAAACACGTTTGATTGTTTGTCAAGTGTTTCAACTCTATTCAATTTTCTGTAAATTGTGTCAGAAGTCTCTTGCTTGTGTGCTTGAGCAAAGAAGTCTCTTGGCTGCGTCCTTGAGCAAAGAAGTCTCTTAGTTGTGTCTTTGAGCATTGGAAGTTTCTTGCCTGCGTGCTTGAGCATTGGAAGTCTCTTACCGTGTGTTTGAGCAACTTGTAATAGATATTACATTTAGTGGAACTCTCCTTCGAAGTGCAAGGGGGACAGGACTACTTCCGGTTTGTGGAAGGAACCTGTATAATTGCTTGTGTTCTCTCTTCTCTCTATCTCTTGATTATTTCCGCTGCATCAGAACCTAATCTCCCATCAGACTCTGATCTCATTCAGACTCTGATATTAAGGAATTAGATTCTCACTCTTCAAGAGCTGCGAAAAGCTAACATAATTCAACCCCCCCCCCCCCCCCCCCTTTCTTGTGTTTTTCTCACCTTCATGCTCCTATTCTGCGGATTAGGGATAAACCATTCTTTGATGAAGATCAATATAATCCAAGAGAATCAATGGTTTTTGACTCTTTGAGAAGAAGACTGCACAGAGTTCAGGAAGAAGCAAGACTTGAAAGAGAAGCTCACTTAAGAAGAACTGAGGCTTTGGAAGAGATTTTCAAGAAGCAGCAAGAGGATCTCAAGAAATTGATGGATCACCTTGCCAAACAAAACCAACCTTAGTTTAAATTCTTTATGTTTTGTTTGTAACCCTTGTCTGCTGTTTACTTTTTCTTCTGAACTGTTTTTGCTTTCAAGTTTATACAAGTTATTATTTGATCTTATTTGCATCTAATATTTTTTCTGCTTTGAATCTTCTATGTTTTTCGCTCTAAATCTCATTTTCCTTAAAATTTGTTTTTATCCTTACCTAAAGTCATTTAAAAAGGGGGAGGAACTTGTTTCTAAACCTTTTTGTTGATGACAAAAGGGGGAGAAGGGAAAAGTGTGAGATTTGTGACTTTTTGATTATCTGCATATTGCAAGTTCTATGTAAAAGTTAAAGGGAAATTTGCGAAAGGTGCTTAGTTAGATTCTGAGCCCCTGTTTAAAGAATTCGTTTATTATTCTGAGAATGAATTCAACTGCTTTTGAAAATGAATTTAATTAACTTGGATAGAACTTAGGGGGAGCTTACAAACCTCAACTTAAGAACTATCAGACTCAGGGGGAGTCAGAGCTTACAAACCTCAGACTCTGAGCTTACAAACCTCAGACCCCTTAAGTCAACTTGTTAATTAGATTAACAACAATTGACCTTTTAAATACTGATGTTTTTCATCATCAAAAAGGGGAGATTATTGGAACAAAGGTGTTCAGCAATACCACGTTTTGAGTTTTGATGATAACAAGGTATTAAAAGTTGTCAATTGGATATTGCTAATATTTGTTTAATTATGCAGGATATCAATCAAGATTTATATCTTAGAAAGTATTTTGTTTGAACAATTTTAAGAGCAAAGATCCAGAGAAGCTTGTTGCTTGTGATTCTGTATTGAAGAGAGTCTGAAGACTGTATGGAAGAGAGTCTGAAGACTGTATCGAAGAGAGTCTGAATACTACCAGAATCTGAAAACCAAGAGAGTCTGAATATCATCAGAAGCTAAAGTTCTACAGTGAGTCTGAAGATCTGCTCACAAGGATTTCTAAAGGCATTACGATGCAAAAGAAACTCTCATTTGGAGTAACGGCTAGCTTCAAAGTCAACTTGAGCGTGGGATGCTCAACGACAAAGAATGCAGGCCAGTACAGAGTACGTTGTACGAACTCTGTTTCCACTACTCCACTACCTCGTACAGTTTGGCAACTGTGTCTACCGGTATTAATCTTCAAAGGGAATGGAATTCAAATTATGCAATTGAAGGACTATTACCATATCAAGCAACAAATCAACAACTATTGATCAAGCTTCAGAAATCATCCTGATGTGCTGGATGACTCAACGTCTCTTTCCTACGCCTATATAAAGGATAGAAGACTTGAAGAATGGTTGGACTCTACAACTGAAAAACTACGCTGCATTGCTTTCGTATTCAACTGAGTCTTAACAAAAACACATCATCAACTTAGATTATTCTTACAAACTGAGTATTCTAGAATTTCTAAGTTAAACAGAAAAACAGAGTCTGTCTTTGTTGTAATAGAAACACGTTTGATTGTTTGTCAAGTGTTTCAACTCTATTCAATTTTCTGTAAATTGTGTCAGAAGTCTCTTGCTTGTGTGCTTGAGCAAAGAAGTCTCTTGGCTGCGTCCTTGAGCAAAGAAGTCTCTTAGTTGTGTCTTTGAGCATTGGAAGTCTCTTGCTTGCGTGCTTGAGCATTGGAAGTCTCTTACTGTGTGTTTGAGCAACTTGTAATAGATATTACATTTTAGTGGAATTCTCCTTGGAAGTGCAAGGGGGACAGGACTACTTCCGGTTTGTGGAAGGAACCTGTATAATTGCTTGTGTTATCTCTTCTCTCTATCTTTTGATTATTTCCGCTGCATCAGAATCTAATCTCCCATCAGACTCTGATCTCATTCAGACTCTGATATTAAGGAATTAGATTCTCGCTCTTCAAGAGCTGCGAAAAGCTAACACAATTCAACCCCCCCTTCTTGTGTTTTTCTCACCTTCACTAACCACTATTGAATGATTTAGAGGATGATATAACTTGTATATATGTACCTGTTTCATGATAACCAACTAGCATTATAGGCTTACTCTTGTCTCCCAGCTTTCTTCTCTTTGCATCAGGGATATGCTTATAACATAAGGAGCCAAAAATTCTTAAGTGTTTAGCAGACTACTTGTTTCCTAACCAAATCTCTTCAGAAATTTGATCAAGTTTTTTAGTGGGACATCTGTTCAAGATGTATGCTGTAGTTCTTACAGCTTCACCCCAAAATGTATTAGGCTTATTCTTCATCTTGATAATACTTTTGGTCATGTCAAGCATGCTTATATTTCTTCTTTCAGCCAAACCATTATGTTGTGGAACATATGGAGCAGTTACTTCATGTACAATACCATTGTCTTCATAAAACTTCTCAAACACCTTTGAACACCACCTCCATTAGTTCTTAAAATCTTAATAGATTTTGAACTTTTGTAACGTATCAAATGCTTCACGCTTAGACTTAATCAGATCTAACCATATTTTCCTACTAAACTCATCAACAAATTGATAAAGTTTTTGTTGCCTCATAATGAAGGAGCCTCTAAAGGACCACACACATCTGAATACACCACATGTAGTAGCTTCTTTGATCTATGTGCTTTACTTGAACTGAATGCATTTCTAGGTTGCTTCCCTATCAAGCAAGTATCATAAACTGTACTAGGTATCTCAATTTTAGGTACACCAAGGATCATTTCCTTTTCAACCAGTTGGTTAAGACTTCTAAAATTGAGATAACCAAACCTATAGTGCCATAACCAACTATCTTCATATTTTACTGTAGCAGATAGACAGTTCAATTCCACAACTTTCATGTTAGTCTGAAATGTCATATTATTTTCTAGAGGAGTTTTCAACACTAACCTTTGATATTTATCAAACAATTTCAAGACATTATCATTCATAGTAACTAAATAACCTTTCTGAATCAGCTGACCAACACTAAGTAGATTGCACTGCATACCAGGTGTAACGCCTTATTCATATTAAAACGATAAAACATGCGAATAATGCATTTATTCAAGAAATAGACATTACGTTCTCCAAAATATCTTAAAGCATGCATATAAACAAATCTAAAAAACTTCGCAGCGGATAAATAGCATACATCACCAAGTAGCCATAGTATAAATAAAAAATACAATTCTCAGATAAACTCCAAATATCCACATATGGATAAAGTCTCAACAACATAATCAATCCAAATAAAGGTATAGACCGACAACCTACATCAGATCCTATACTAAGACTGTGAACAGATAAAAAGAGGAGGCTCCCGCTATCCTTAAGCAACTCACCAAGCACGCTAAAAGATCAATCTTGCACGCCGTCTACCCATTCATACAAATAGATAGGCAGTCTACCACAAACTATTAGGGGTTAGCTTCACATCAATCATTATCAAACATAATTAATTGAAAATGTATTCATCAAATTAAACTTCAAATAATTCAAATTAAGAGATAGTTTACTTCAACATTATTCCTCAACACCAACAAATTCACAAAATCACAATTATGCAAACCACCAATTACATTAAACACCAAGCACCAAAATAACTAACACTCATGCCACAACATACAATGCCCTTAGACACAACTCCTACATGCATGCGGTACCGTCATCAACAATGTTTATGCCATCACCCCATGATACCAACAACACATCATAATCACATCATATCCCACAACTATGAATGCATGGACATATGAGACGCTATGCACATGTTCAACAACAACTCACCAACTTCTTCAACATTATTTAACATATATGCATTCATCAACAATATCAACATCATTACACATCAACAACTCCATACAATTTCTCACAATCTAAGTAAAGGATAAAATCCACCATACTATGATAAAAATCATGTTCAACACCTATCAATCCTTCACACATCTTCATATAATCATATCAAACTATTCACAAAAGATTTAAAAGATATTCGACCGTAAAGGTCATTTTCGATAAAGTTCGTCTATCGTTTCACATCATAAAATCAATTGTGGAAATTGAATAAAAAATAAGCAAACAAATTCTAATGCCTCAACTATGTATACACTTAGATCACATATAAGTGCAGTTGAGTATACATGTGCGTTTCATCGGCCAAATACGACGAAATCATAAAAACCACAAAGTTCGTCTCTCTTTATTATCTTTCCAAAAGAATGCCATTTTAAAAGCAAAACAAGTTAAAACTCATTGAAATCACTCACAACCATTTGTAGAAATCATGTATTGAATAAACAACCTTAACCCTACCCCTTCCCTTTGAGAAAAACGAGTTTCGGGAAAATCGATGTTCTTGGACGTTTTCAAAAGTTTAGTTCAATTTCATAAAATCAAGCTCAATCCAATTCATAAGATGTTCCATTAGGTTGACGAGTAAAAACATCAGTTAAATATGTTGAAAGAAGCATTTTAGAAAGCTCGGATTGGCCCCCGAATACCTAAAACAACAAAAACGGGATGTGTTGTTTCTAGACATCTCGCCAAGCACGCTTTTCCAGCCTGGGCGGGATGCACCAGAACAACAACCATGTTCTTGGTGTTTTCCCCTTACGGGAATCCACTATTTTCAACCCTAAAACCCCAATTTTGATCCCTTAACCCTAAATTTGTTCCCAAAGTTTGTATAAACATTTATGAACTTAAAAAGGCAATCTAAACCATATAAAACTTGAAATCAAAACATCATTCCATCACAAATCATCAATTCATCCATTTTTCATAAAACTTTCAAAAACAACTCAATTCACACCACAACTCCATAATTATGAATACCCATGGCATGAATCATCAACAACAACATCTCATAAAAACAACAACATCAATTAACCATGAATTCATCAACAATCCAACAACAACAATATCATATTTCACCAATTTATCGCAAAATACAAGATTTCTATATACATATTGTTGGAACAAGGGTGTTCAGCAATACCACTTTTAAGTTTTGATGATAACAAGGTATTAAAAATTGTCAATTGGATACGCTAATATTTGTTTAAGTGTGCAGGATCTTAATCAAGATTTTAATCTTAGAAAGCATTCTGTTAGAACAAATGAAGAGCAAAATTCCTAAGAAGCTTGATGCTTGTGATTCTGAAGTCCTAGAGAGTCTGAAGAATCATCAGAAGCTGTTTTGAGAGGTTCTGAAGACTCAGAGAATCTGAAGAACAAAAGAGCATCTGAAGGAGCTGAAGAGAGTCTGAAGCCCATCAGAGTCTGAAGTTCTGAAGAGAGTCTGAAGCCCATCAGAGTCTGAAGTTCTGAAGATAGTCTGAAGCTCATCAGAGTCTGAAGTGCTACAGAGAGTCTGAAGACTGCAAATTGAAGATTTGCTTAGAAGGTTTTCTGAAGGCATTTCGATGCAGAAGAAACGTTCGTTTGGAGTAACGGCTAGCTTCAAAGTCAACTAGAGCATGGGATGCTCAACGACAAAGAATACAGAAATAGGACAGAGTACTTTGTACGAACTCTGTTTCCACTACTCCACTACCATGTACATTTGGCAGCTGTGTCTACCGGTAATTCGTTTCAAAAGGAATGAAATTCAAAATCTGTATTTGAAGGACTATTACCATATCAAGCAACAGATCAACAGCTATTGATCAAGCTTCCAGAAGACACTGTGATGTGCTGGATTGTCTCAACGTCTCTTTCTAACACCTATATAAAGGATAGAAGACGTGAAGAATATGTTGGACTCTACAACTGAAAAAACTATGCTATCAAGCTATTGTATTCTCTCCGAGTCAAGCCAAAAACACATCAACAACTTAGCAAATTCTTACAAACTGTATATCCTAGAATTTCTAAGTTAATTAGAAAACAGAGTCTCTTTGTTTTGTAATTGGAACACGTTTGATTGTTTATCAAGTGTTCTAACTCTATTCAATTTTCTGTAAATTGTGTCAGAAGTCTCTTGGTTGTGTCCTTGAGCAAAGAAATCTCTTAGTTGTGTCTTTGAGCATTGGAAGCCTCTTGCCTGCGTGCTTGAGCATTGGAAGTCTCTTACTGTGTGTTTGAGTAACTTGTAATTGTTAATTACATTTTAGTGAAACTCTCCTTGGAAGTGCAAGGGGGACATGAATACTTCCGGTTTATGGAAGGAACCTGTATAATTGCTTGTGTTCTCTCTTTCCTTTATCTCTTCATTATTTCCGCTGCAACAGACTCTGATCTTCCATCAGGTTCTGAACTCATTCAGACTTTGATCCTGGAAAACAGATTCTCACTCTTCAAGAGTTGCGAAAAAGTAAACACAATTCAAGCTAGTAAGAAAAGACCCTTCACATTCACATATAGTTTGAGATGATTCACTAATGTTGTTCCAACCTTGTTATTTCTATGCTTGCAGATACTCCATAACGTCACAGTGAAGACTTATTTTTGTTGACGATCCATATGTTGTAAAATAGCAAACATACTTGTTGGGAACTTATAGAAGGATTAAAGACAGCCATCAAGAGGATCCTTAAACTGGTGTGCTGCAAACAAAACACACTTTTACTACACATCAAGAACAAATGAGAACTATCTTCAACACTCTGCACGCTGATTAGAGCACTAAACACTTTTTGATTGCAACTGTACTCTTGTAGGCAAACAATTGCGACATGCCCTCCATAAGAAATTCTCGAGCTTAGGTGGCAACTTAAGCGTCCAAATATAATTCCAGTTCCTAGGCACACAATGTTGTAAAGCTACCAAATCATGATTCATAGTGTCCTTGTATGCGCTCCTTACTGTATAAACACCATCCTTCTCTAATTTCCAAGTAGGCACATCATTAATCACCAAAGGCAACAATTGAGTATTAAAATTTTGTATTATTATTACAAAAAACATTAATCAGCTCCATGTTCCATTGCTTTTGAGAGTGTAACCATTAAGTCTGAAACAATAATATATTGCTACTCCAAATGTTGAGGAGTGGTTGGCAAAATACAAGCAATGTTACACAACCAAGGATGATCCCATATTCGTATTTGTTATCCTGTAACTATACTCCAATGCATCTTTTACACTCCAAATGCTACACTATACATAGATAGGACTATGGCATATACCAGCTTGAAAGTAATCACCTCGAGGAAAGTATTTAGCTTTGAGTAAACGAGAAATTAAAGACTTTGGATTAGAAACCAACTTCTAATCCTGCTTGCCAACCGTAGCCATATTAAATGTCTTAAAACTCTTAAAACCCATTCCAACAAAGATCTTAGTAGTGGAAAGTCTTTCCCAAGACATCCATTACATGCCTCGAGATTTTGTTGAATTATGACCCCACCAGAAGGAATTTAACATTCTCTCAATTTCATTAATATGTGATCCCTAGAGGAGAAAAACACCTATCACATATGAAGGAATAGACCGAAATACTAATTTAATGACGATTTCCGTTCCATCTTGTGAGAGACACCGACTACTCCAAGAATTTATCTTCCAATAATAGACGGCAACCCAAGGTATTTACAGTACCTAGAACATGACGAACACCAAGAGCATGGCAATGAGGTTCTTAAGATTTTATGGAGTGTTGCGACTACAAAATAATTCTGATTTTTGAAAATTAATGGCTTGCCTCGAAGCCACTTAATAAGTGGCCAAAATATTTTTCATAACATTTTCCTCTCTTTCACAAGCTTTAAAGAAAAGAAAGCATTCATCGGCAAAGTGAAGATGAGAAATAATTGGTGCACATATGCATATCATGGTACCCCTAATCTCATTACGGCATTCTGCTTCACGAATCAGAGTGGAAATAACTTCAGCACAAATAATGAAAAGATATGGTGAAAGGGGATCACCCCGGCGAAAATCACTTCCTGGCACAATAGTGCATACATATGCTCCATTAACCAACACTGATTAATCGACTGTCTGAATGAAAATCGTGACCCAACTAGCCTAACGGGGGAAAAAACTCATTTTAACCATAATATCTCATAAATATTCCCATACCATTTGATCATATGCGTTGTTAATATCCAACTTAAGTGCAACATCTCCACTTTTTTCTTCAGACTTTTCCTTCATGTAATGAGTGATCTTAGTGGCCAACATTGCATTATCGACGAGAGTTCTACCTGGGACGAAAGCTAATTGATTAATGAAATACACCGATCAAGCACCTGTTTAAGTCTATTAGCAAGCACATTTGCAATAATTTTATACACAACATTACAAAGAGCAACAGACCGTGAATCCTTCATAGATACTTGAGTATCACCTTTGGGGAAAAGAGTAATATTAGTAGATTTGACACGAGGAAGGAAAACAACATTTGCTAACCATTTGCACCCTAATTGATATACTTCATGACCACAAGTATCCAAAAAATGTTGATAAAACCCATATTAAATCCATCCGGGCATCTGGTATTGGACATTTATCTGCTTGCATAGAAAAAGTTGTCTATTTGAACTCTATATAATAAAGGAAGTAGTTAACATTGGCACGAGATCCATTTGAATTTTGAAATAACTGCATGCAATAGTCACGTGCAATATGTTTTGTACCATATATATACCGACATTCAAATCCATTTACATCCTCTAAATGCTAAATACTATTTAACTTTCTCCTTGTAGAGGCTACCGCATGGAAGATTTTGTATTAAGGTCCCCATCTCTATGCCAAAATGTTTTTGCTTTCTGTTTCCAAAAGACATCATCTTTAATCAACAATTTATTCAGTCTATATTGTAGCATGTTAAAATAACTCACATGTGAAGCATCCACATATGTACGAATAGATTCAAGATTGTGTGGAGTCCTGTAAATTTCTTGCCTAGTATTTTGATTTACATTATGCCATCTTAGAGAAACAAACGGGCCAAACTCAAGTTCAACTAACCAAGAATTTTCAAAGCAAAAACGACGTTGGCTACAAATAGAAGAAGGTTGCGGCACACAATCAAGTATGAGTGGGTAGTGATCAGATGAAGTGGTAGTAAGACATTCACACTTTACATTCTGGAATATATTAAACCAAATATCATTAGCCATAACTCTATCCAATTTTTCCTCCACAACACGATTAATGCCTAAGCTTTTAAACCAAGTAAAGGCATAACCATCCATATGAATATCAACAACTCTAGCATCCAAGACAGCATGTATGAAACCTTGAATAAGCCAGGGTTGACGATCAGACCTTCCTTTCTTTTCATTTCCCGCTAATATATCATTAAATCACCAATTATACACCAAGGAAGCTGAAAAAGATTGGATAAATGATGGAGAGAGATTGGATAAATGCCGCTAATAAAGCACGTTGGTCGGTCGACAATGCTTAAAGAATTGTAAAGGCAATGTCCTTAGTGGTTGTCGGCCTCTGTCTATGAGATTGGATAACATTCTAAAATTCAAAACTCTAGCCCGTTTGATGGTCAAGATAAGATATAGACAGGATATGATATAAAGTTGGATAGAGATATGATATGATAAAGACATGATAAATATTCTCCTATCATGTATTTGATGCGCACATGATAACAAACATGATATTAAATGAAAAAATTGCTCTCATAATTAATTAAATACTATAAAAATGGCATGTTATTAATTACAATAGAAAATACATGTTATCATTATTTTAAAAATGACAATATTTTAAAAATGGTAGAATATCAAGATAATAATTAAGGAATGATCTTCTAATCCCATCATGATAATTTCTAACTAACCGAGCCTCGGATAGAAGTAGAATATATTGAATTTTAGAATCATGTTATTTGGTGACATTGCCGATGCTTATAGTTATTAGTTGCTTTTCTTTTGTAATTTGGCAAGATTTGTTATTGATTTTATGTGTTTATTCTCTCATTGATTCACTTTGTTGTCTGAGTTGAAAATATATGGAATATAATGCGGAAAAAAATTATCTGTATTTTTCACATCGGTGAAACCTAAACCAGATGTGAAATATACATATTTGACTTCGGTTTCATTGGTTCTGCTGATGTGGAATCCTGTGATAGAGTATAAATAATCAACATATCAAATCCGTGATTGACTGCCCGATGTGGAAAACAATTTATCACAACAGTTTCACAACCGATGTGAAATGTTGCTGACATACAACCTCACCCTTAGTTACATCGGTTGGGACCCGATGTGAAAAGTCGATTTCCACCGATGTGAAATGTCATTTTTGTAGTAGTGTTACAAAGGAAAGTTAGGATAGAAAAATGGTTTATTTTATCATATCCCTTTGGTGCATCAAACATGAGATTTAAGTAGGATATGATTAATGTATCATATCATGTCTCCATATCGTGACCATCAAACGAACCCCCTTAGGGTCCGTTTGATGGTCAAGATAGGATAAAGACATGATATGATATAAAACTGGATAGAGATAGGATATGATAAGAACATGATAAACATTAATCTTATTATGTGTTTGATGCGCATGATAACAGACATGATATCAAATGGCATGTTATTAATTATAATAGAAAATACATGCTATCATTATTTTAAAAATGACAATATTTTAAAATATGGCATAATATAAGATAATAAATAAGGAATGATCTTCTAATCGCATCAGGATAATTTCTAACCTAGCCAATAGCCAGGATAGAAATTACAAAGGAAAGTCAGGATAGGATAGGAAAATGGTTTATTTTATCCTATCATTTGATGTATCAAACATGAGATTTAATCAAGATATCATGTCGCTCTATCCTAACCATCAAATGGACCCTAAATAATTTTTACATTATCGCACCGAAAGAAGAGATATTCATTATCCTCTGCATTGACCTAGCACAACACACATTTATAATAATAAAATGGCCAAGTACCTCACATGGTCCTTTTATGTTAGATGTTTACAATAAACTAGTTCTTTATTTTTATTTTTTTTAAATTGGTACATTAAGTTTTTTTTTTTACAAATCGGTCATTTTAATCATAAAATATTTACACTTTTAGCTATTTTTTCAGTTTACTTCGCTTAAAGTGTTTAGGAACTATTTAAGATTGAGATTATACATCTATATATCCTTCAAAAAATTAAACCTTTATATAAACATTTTTTTAACTAAGTTTAATGAAAATATGATCATGATGCAAATATTTTCTAACTTAAAAGGAACAATTTGTAAATTTTTTTTTAAGCACTAACTTATTATAAATATTTGTTAAAAAAAACTTATTGTAAATATTTAACTTAAAAATGGCAGAAGATATTTGGCCTAATAAAATATTTTTTATTTTTTTTGAAAGAAACATGCTTATAGCATTTCATTAATAATAAGAGTTTCAATACAATTGGGTATCTCGAAATAAACAACGGGACTAGCTAAAGACGTGGCATCTCTTGCAAGAGCATGAGCGACCTCGTTGGCTTGTCTCCTAACAAAGAACGACAAGAAGAAATAATACAGCCAAATTCTGACAAGTCGTTCCTGTTAGAGAGGAAGGCATCAGTTGTCAACTTAGAATCTGTCTCAAAATCTACATTGGTAAGCAGCATGTCACTAAGCCATTGTAGAGCAGAATGCAGTCCTAAGGCCTCACCCACATCCACCGAGACTGTGCAGGGAAAAGTAAGAGTTTTAGCCAGAACAAAAGTACCTTCTGCATCCCGAACACAGATACCTATGCATGTACGATTGAATGGGAAGAAAAAGCTGCATCTATGTTACATTTGTACCTACCAACCTCAGGGGGCTGCCACCTTGTTCGATGTTGATGTGAGGTGGAGACCTCCAAAGAAGGGGCCGGTACGGAGGTATGATTCACCCCTGAAGCCAGCATATCTGGTGCATTAGCCAGCTGCCAGTCTGTCACCATATTCATAGCACGCGTTACAACCGTGGCGCTCGTTTCTGTTGCATCTTCCCAAATACGGAGGTTGCGGTGTTTCAAATACTCCACATAACCGTTGCCATACGTTGCTTTAAACCCACAGACAAATGTTCTAACAAAGAGAAAATGGCTTCCGATGCCAAGGCCGTGTTAGCAAGGGCGTGTTGCACCGAACCCCAAAGCCATGTCGTGTTCCAAACCTGTATAGCAAAAGGACATTCAAAGAAGACATGCAGAAGGTCCTCATGAGTTGAGGCGCAACTAGCACAGTTGGTTGGACAGAAAACACCTTTGTCCAACAGACGGACACAGGTTGGTAAACAGCCACGACACATACGCCAAATTAAGTTCTTGACCTTCGGTGGAACCTTAAGGTTCCAAATACCAGACTAGTACCCCGGGCGCCAGTTATAAGAAGAATCTATTAACTCTGTGACACATAACATGTATGCACTTCTGACAGAATACCTGCCATTCCTTTCCAAATGATTCTATCTGCCTCGACCTGAGAAAATAGTGGTGTACACAGAATTTTGTTTGCTATATCATCACTAAAAATTTGTCTAATCACCTGTTCATTCCAGCTTTTGTCATATAAATTCATCAAGCTATTAATAGTATAATTATGAACAAAGTGGGCACCTGGAATAGCGCTGCCAATAAACTCACCATTAGTCAACCATGGTTCATTTAGGATGGAAATGGACGCACCTGAACCAATGCTCCAACGGGCACCCCCCCGGACAAGAAACCTAGCGCGCATAATACTGCGCCAAACATAGCTCGGGTTATGCCCAACAGTGGCTGTGAGATAAGAACCTGTCGGATAGTACCGAGCTTTGAAAATGCATGCCACCAGAGAGTCTGGTTCCGTAATAAACTTTCATCCCTGTTTACCCAGCATAGCCAAATTAAAAGCAGAGAGGTCTTTGAAGCCCATACCTCCATGGATCTTTGGTGCAGACAATTTCTCCCAATTCATCCAATGGATGCCCCTGCGAGTTGCTCTACCATGACCCCACCAAAAGGAGTTCAACATCTTTTCGATGGAGTCTACTAACGTGGTAGGTAATTGAAAGATGCTCATCACGTAAGAGGGAATAGCCTGCAACACAGATTTTATCATCACCTCCCGACCTGCTTTGGAGAGACTCTTACCACTCCAAGAGTTTATTTTTTGCCAAACACGGTCTTTGATATAAGCAAAAGTGGCATGGCGGTCGCGACCAATCATGGAAGGCAGCCCAAGGTATTTACCTGTACCCAAAACCACCTGCACGCCTAAAATATTAGTGATGTTATTTTTTAGGGCCGCGGGGACATTTCTGCTACAATAAATTTCAAATTTGGGCAAACTGATTGCTTGACCAGAAGTTGTCTCGTAGGTGGATAAAATATTTTTCATAACTTGTGCCTGATCCTCAGTAGCTTTAAAAAACAAAAAACAGTCAGCAGCAAACAAAAGATGTGAAATGGACGGTGCTTGACGAAAAACCTTCGTACCCGTGAGCATATCCTCAAAATATTCGTTTTAATATTAAAATATCCTAGTTTTGAATTATTTAAAATCATAATAAATAATTCGATTTACAATTATTATTTTAAGATATATAAAGGAAACTACTTGATCTGGAAAATATTTCACAATTATGACTCATAAGTATCTTATTAAAAGTTAATTATATAAACTAGGAACAACAAAATATTTTCAACTGAATATTTTATAAACAGTATTTTTTTATATTTAAAATCAAAAGTCAATACGGTAGGGGTTAGGGCCTAGGGGCTGCGTAGCTCAACCTTTTTTGAGCTGATGGTCAAGGAGTTTGAGTTCATAGTTAATGAGGAAAAGAACTAACATAACAATTTATTTACTAACATTTGTCAAAAAAAAAATTTGTCATTAAAAAAAATAAAAATGAAAATACACTTGGGGTTAGATAGCTTAATAACTCCTTAAAAAAATGTAGCTCAACTTATTTAAATTAGAGAGTAAAACGTGGACGTTATGAGTTGGACCAAGGATAAAAAATTAATCTAACAATAAACCACTAACATTTTTATTATACAAACCACTAACATTTATCATTAAAAAAAACATTTCTTCAAAAAAATCATTAAAAAAACATTAAAAAAAGTTAATACGTTTGACAATTAAATATCGAAATATTCTACAACAATTAATTTCCCGTCAAAAAAATCAAAAAGAGTGATTCATCTAATTGAGAGATTTGTAATAATTTTGCCAATCAAACATCTCTCATTATTATAAAATTTCCTTTCTCAACATTCTCTCCAAATCACTTGGAAATTTGCCAATAAATACACACACAAACTATGCATGAACACAAATTCTCAACAATTGCATAAACCTTTTACTTTCTCAAACTTCTCTCCAAGACACACACAAATCCTCAACAAGTGCAAATTTGTTTTCTCTCTAATCCATGATGTTTCGTTTATGTTTGTTTCTATTTATCTTTCTCTTGGTTGGGTTGGGAGTAGAAGAAGCCAATGCTCAATATTACAGGAAAGTTGGAAATAAAATATTTCCATTCTCCACAATAGTAGTTGATCAATCAGGAAATGGACACTTTTCTTCCATTCAATCTGCTATTGATTCAATCCCATTTTACAACAGGAATTGGGTTGCCATTAGGGTTAAGGCTGGTATCTATAGGTAAAATTTGCATTCTCCTCAAAGTTTCAATAATGTGTTTGTTATTTCTAATAGGGTCAGTCCTAAGGCATTCAAAAAAACCCTTGAAATCTTTATTGATTTTATTCGGAGATCTTGTTAACCAGTACCCTAAAGACGACACTGGTTAGCATTTCCATTTTACTAATATTATCAATTGAAAAGGATCGACTTTAATATGATATGTATTCCTTGTTTGATTTTTAATTTCTATTTGGTTATGAATAAGAGTTATTCAATATTTCTTTATGCATATATGATAGATGTGAATATATCCCTTATACTCTCATGATTTATAGTTACTTCTTTGAATATAATAATATTGTGTGGTTATTTCAGAGAAAAAGTTGTGATCCCCCAGAACAAATCCTACATTATATTGAAGGGGGCTGGGAAAAGAAGAACAATTGTTGAGTGGTATGATCCAAATGGACCTGAAAGAAGTCCAACCTTCTCAATATTGGCTGACAACATTCATGTCAGATGTATGAGTTTTCGGGTGAGAAATTTTCTACCACTTGCAGATTGATTTATGTGTTTCATTGAAATCTCGGTTTGTCCTCGTGAGCTTAGCTCAGTTGGTTTGGACAATGCATATAATGTATGCAAGAGTTTCGAGTTCAAAACCCTGACCACTACCAAAAAAAAAAAAAAGAAATCTTGGTTTACTGTTATATTTTGGTATATGACTTGATGTTTTTTATTGACTCCTTTGATTTTTTTTCTCCTATTCAATATTGCATTCAATTTTTTTGTTAATTGTTGCTATATATAGCCATTCTTTACATAAGTTGCTATATATAGCCTTTATTTTCTTATGTCAATAATATCAATGAAAAATTAAAACTAACAGAATCATCTATTAAATATTGTGATTTTTTTTGTTCCTTTTAATAACCCGTTCCAAATATGCCTTAATCATACGTGAAATCATCTATTTTTAATGCGTGGTATATCCCAAAGAATAAAATCTCTACTTTTTATTGTGTGAAGAATGCGTTTATAATTTTCATTGTTTTCTATTAATTGAAGAAAATAGGACTAAAATCACGTATTATTTGACCAATTTATTGCATTTGATCCGTACAATTTTTTTTATTGCATTTGATCTTGAATATTAGGGGGAAATTCGTTTATCACACAACATAAAAATATTGTTCGGTTTAGGAATAATTTAAACGAAATTAATTTGTCTTTTTTTTTTGAAATAGAAATTAATTTGTCTTGTTCTGAAAAAAAATAAACTTTTTGTCTTGATCTTACATATAAAGAAAAATCATTCATGTACCATATAATAAAAAGAGAACAATTTGTTCAAAAATAAAAATAAAAATAAAAAGAGAACAATTATTTGGTTTAACCTGGAAAACTATTAGTAGTATTTGGTTTAAGAAATCCTTTGTTGAACCTTGATTAAAACTATAGTTAGACTTATAAAAAATTGCCATGTGACTGTAACCAATATTTTTTTTTTTAAAGAAGCGAATTGGATTATATTAACAATAAAAAAGAGTCCTTAGTAGCATAAGATGTGTCAAGAAGGATCTCAAAAGTTTACAACCAAACAATAGTTAAAAGAAACAAAAATAAGTTAGCCCATGCCTATACAAACAAAATGACTCATTTTATTGGAACAGAAATAACTTTCTCCACTAAATTATTCCCTACCTATTTACTACTTTTTTTTTAATTCTTATGATTCTTAAAATTTTAAAAAATATATTATTTTCATAAATAAAAAAAATTAATTTCAGACACAAGTCTAGTTTAATGGGCTAAAATATCTAAATTGTTAAACTTGGCGCCATAATTGGGATTCGAACCTTCATCCCTCCCCTTGTGTATGATCTTTCATTGACAATTATTTTTTTTGTCCATTTATAAAAAAAGTAAACTAAATGTGTTAATTAGTTGTGTGTACATTTCTACTTATTCGTGTTATTTGTGAAAGTGATCAACATTGTGAGATGTTAGGGTAATAATTTGTGAGAACATGTTAATAAGTTTTTTTTAGGGCACTTGTTATAAGGAGCTTAAAAGAGGAAAGTTAACATAGCAATACTCTTAACATATTTTATACCTTTAAAGAGTTGGTTACATATATCAATGAAATAATACTTATTTTGATTCTTTAACAAATGTACTAGTTAGCAATTATCTAATTTATTTCTAATGTGGTGCAGAACTCATACAACAATCCCATAAATGGGAATCGAAAATTACGTGCAGTAGCTGCAAGTGTTAGTGGTGACAAGGTCCATTTTTTCAGAGTTGCTTTTTATGGCTATCAAGACACATTGTATGATGCCAATGGAAGACACTATTACAAGCTTTGTACCATACAAGGTGCTGTAGATTTTATCTTTGGGGCTGGCCAATCTTTGTTTGAGGTAAATAACTTCTCTATTTTATTTTCCTTGTTAATGATCTTACCAACAATATAATAGATTTTAATTTGAAATGCAAACAAAACTTTATTAATAATATCAATAGAAGATATCTATATGAGCTTAGCTCAATTGATAGGGATATTGTATATAAAATGTTGGCAGGGTTCGAACACTGAACACCCTCTTCTCCATATTTAAAAAGTGTGACCTCATTCACTAGGTTACTTAAAAAAAGACCTACAGAAGATAAGTACAAAGTGGTACTAGAGCTTCAAAGAGAAAATAGTACAAGTAGTACACAATATAATAGGGCATGCATGTGTTGATTATTATGAAACTGTTTATTTACATAATCACTAGAAGCATATCCAACAATAGTATCTTTAAGCAGATTTCATAAACAAAGGTACATTTCATAGCCATCCTTTTCATAGAATAATGAAACACCTTATTTAAGGTACACAAATTGGAATTTAATTTCATGTCTTGAATTGAATTGGTATTGAGTTCTTGAATTTGTCAATAATTTATAGTTTGATCTCAAAATGAAAAGAAAAATTTTATTCTTATTTGTGATTTAGGAATCAATTACGAATTATTTATTGTAAAAAGAATGAAGCTTATTAATCTCTCATTTTCGTCTCCCGATAACAATGGAAATGGCACTCCATCCAACTTCCGAAGTTCCCACTTGTAGTGGATACATGGCGTCGGAAGTACTCCACCTGTGCCATTCTAACGAGAATAGGTTTTTGGATCCGCTCACCTTCCTCCTCCGAGGCCCTCGTAGCATTCCTCATCGGTCTAGCTTTAACACAACTAAGAAAGAAACTAGAATCCGCGTCAACTTCCTTAAGCCATCTTGCCCTTTGATATTTGGACTAGACTTGATTCTTTGCTCTACTAAAGAAAGTTCCTCACACTCAATTTCTTCACACACAATGTAAAATCATTATCTTGTAGAATAATGTTTTAATGTATAATAATTTGTTTATTGAATTTTGTAGAGGTGTTCCATATCAGTTATTGGGGGTGGATTTATAACAGCACAAGGTAGAATGAGCCCAAATGATACAAATGGATTTGTTTTTAAAGATTGTCATATCTTTGGAAATGCAAATACTTACTTAGGGAGACCATGGAGACCTTATGCAAGAGTGCTTTTTTACAAGACCAACATGACCAAGATTGTAGAACCTAGTGGATGGGATTCATGGAGTCCTGATGGTCGTGAGTAAGTTCTCCTTTTCCATATATTGTTATGATATCGCATTGAATCCATGAAGTTATAGTTTTTGTCTTTACGAATTTAGTGATATATAGTTTAACCATATATAAATTAGCATACAACTTTACTAGGAATTTATGAGTTGGGAAAAGTATACTTTTTTCATATCATAATATAATCTTTGCAGTTAAAAAAAATAAAAATAAATAAGGAACATATATCTTTATGATTTACAATTTGTTTTTCCTATTGTTTTTGAAAAGTTTACTATCAAATACTTTGAGAAAAACAATAATTTGGATCATTTACCTTCTCATAATAATAATAATTTGAAATAATTGTGACTGATTTTTTTTTACAAGATAATAACAACAATAAGTTGATATAATTGTGATAAAAAAAAAATTTAACAAGAGAATCGTGATTATGATCATGAATCATTCAAACAATAATTTGTCACAAAATTGACATCATTTTCTTGCCCTAATTTTTTCAGAAAGCTCTCTTGTTTAATATATCTATAAACTCATAGGGAAAAAATTATGTTCAATCAAATAAATAGGTCAATTTTCTTTCAAATTTTCCCTTTAAGATATCTTTTTGTTTATCTACTTATAATTAATATTTTCCAATCAAATTTTGCAGGGATCTTAGTACATATGCTGAGTATGGAAATTTTGGACCAGGTGCTGATACATCCAAGAGAGTAAGTTGGGCCAAGACATTAGATTTACCAACTGTGGAAAATATGGCCAGTATGAACTTTATCAACACACCAGAAGAATGGATTAATTATCAACCATTCTAAAGCTCATATGGTGTGTCCCACGATGATATTTTGCAACATTTTTTAGAATTTTGGTTTCATTCAGATTAGTTGAACAATCTTGTTTCCTGTTTAAATTTTTCTTTAAGTTGTACTCTCATTGGAATGAGTTACATATTGGTTTTTTCTCTTTCTAGAAACATTTTTTTTCTTTTCTAGTGGTTAGAGTTCACACGATTAAATGTGGAGAATTAGGGTGTCTGATGTTTGAACCCGATCTCTACATAAAATATGCATGTTCCTACTAACTGAATTATACCCACGGAGACTTTTAGAAACGTTAATTTATTTATTTTTGTTTGTAAAGACGAAAATAATTTGTATAATTAAGAAACGACAACACTGAGTCGTTTCCACCACAATAAGTGTTAGAAAAGAACACAAATATGCTCAAAACCTTTATATACATAAGGAGTAAAAATACAAAAAAGATATAACTAGGACCGGTCTAACATGTCAAGTGGCCTAAAACAAATTTTATAATAAAATATTTTGGAATTTAAAGAAAAAAAAAACATTGTGCTTAGTAAAAGCATAATAAATCAAGTTTTGTTGAATCTAATATTTGAACTTAGGATCAAAGAGTTGATGCCTTAAAATTGACCAAACCTAACTAGATAAATATTGATTATTAATATGTCATGTTATATATTTATAGCTAAGTTGACTTTTGAGGTCTATTTTTAACCCAAAATTTTGAGACCTAAAACACTTGCTTGGGTGGCTTGACCCTTAAGTCTGCCCTGATATAACTGAGGTAAATGTGAATTAAATTTTTAAAATCAACCTTTTTGCCTTATTTCCCTTTTCATGTTAACTTTCTCTTCTATTATCCGCCTAGCAGTGGTCGTTTCAAATGTAATGTAGACGCGGCTTTTTTAGACAGATTCAAGCGGACCGGTATTGGCATTTGCATATGGGATGAGTCAGGCACATTTGTCTTAGCTAAGTTGATGCAGTTTGGTCATATTTATCTAGCTGTTATTGGTGAAGCTTTGGGCTTTTATCATGCTATTCAATAGATGCAAGATATGCGTTTTGATAACGTAGATTTCGAGCTTGATTCAAAAATAACGAGAGATGCTTTCCATTCCCGCACTGCAGATGTAGCAGAATTTGGAATTATCATTAATGCATGCCAGCATCTTTTCTCCTCTTCATTCACAAACTTAAGGGTCGAGTTTATTCGGCGATAAGCGAATGCGGCGGCTCATGCCTTAGCAAGAGAAGCCACTTCTTTAACTAGTCTCACTATTTATTATGTAATCCCACATCGTATTGAATCTATTATTAATAATGAAATGTTATAAGCAACTTTCCTTCAAAAAAACAAACTCCGCTATCGAGCTATTAGTTTGTAATTCAACCATAATCATGTTTGTTTATTTAGTTAGGGTTAGTTACTTGTCTCTCAAGTAACTAACTGATTTACCTATTTTCTAGCTAGTTAGTTACACCTTTGTTTGTTACTTGGTGTGCAAGTATTAGAGGAACACCTTTGTATATATATATATATATATATATATATATATATATATATATAGTGTTTCCCTCAATGAATAAACAATGCAATTTTTCACAATTCATATTTCTCTTAATATTTTCATTCTCTCATTCTGTTTTCTTATAACTGTTTTCTTCATACTCAAGTTAGAAAAACATAAACCCTAATCCATCTTGTTTTCCCCTAACAATTGGTATCCAGAGCCATAGACTAGTATGATCCAAGAAGAAGATCAATCATGAATTCCAATGGGAATATTGTCGCGCAATTACCAATCCTTGATGGAAAGAAGAAATGGGATAGGTGGGTAAAAAATATGAAGTCATCTTTGGATTTCAAAATGTTCTTGAAATTGTTAGCAATGGAATTGAAGCACTTCCAAGAAATCCCACTGATGTTCAGAGAAACGCACACAAAGAAGCCAAGAAGAAAGATTGCAAGGCTCTCTTGTACATTCATCAATGCATGGACAACAAGGTTTTGAGAAGATTGTTGATTCAGATAGTTCCAAGGAAGCATAGGATACTTTTGTGAAGTATTTTGGTGGAGATGACAAAGTAAAGAAGATTAGGCTACAATCATTGAGAAGACAATATGAATTACTTCTTTTAGGTTTAAGACATATGTTGGCTGCATTTTGTTAAAACTTTAGTTCAAGCCAATGTCAGACACAATGTGCCGCGTCATTTTTCGGAGATCAAGGCTATTTGATTAGCGTTTGACTCACTAATTTATTTCACGACTGAACATTTACTTTTTTTTAAAAGAAATTGGAAAAAAGTTCAAATACCACTTTAAAAGATTTAGGGTTCGGGGGTTGGTTACATAAAGGGAAGGTATTAGCACCCTTTATGTTCGTAGCACTCTACGAGAACCTCTTGATTTTATTTGATTTTTGTGCTATAAACTTGCTTGCTTTTTTTGAAAATAGATTTAAAGTGATAAAAGAAAAAGAAAAAAGAGAAACCTAATATCTACATTTTTCATTGATTTGGAAGGACGAGTGTCCTTTGCCTACGTACCCGTGAGGGATCAAAACCTCGTAGTTCGGGGTAAAAATTGACGTTTGATTGGTTGTGTGTTTTTTATTAGTTTTCGAAAATGTTTTGAAATAAAAAGCCAAGTGGCAAAATAAATTTGTTTGTATTTTTTTTATATTAAAGAAAATGACTGAAAATAGAATTAAGATTGATTGCAATTTTTATTTATGAAATGATAAAATAAAGGAACACTTGATTTAAACAATCAAGGTTTATCATGAAAATGTTTTTTGTGTTTTGTTATTATTTGCATGTTTTTTGTTTGTTTTTTTGAATAATTAAACGAAAATTAAATCTAACGGAGCAAGAAAGTAAAACGTAGGTTTTTTGTGGTGACATTGGATCACCGCAAAAACCTTTACCCTAAACTAGAAACTGAAGGTGAGAAAAACACAAGAAGGGGGGGGGGGGGGGGGGTTGAATTGTGTTTTCTTTTCGCAGCTCTTGAGGAGTGGGAATCTAATTCCTTTAAACTCAGAGTCTCCAAAAGAGATCAGAGTCTGATAGGAGATTAGGTTCTGATCGCAACGGAATAATCAAGAGATAGAGAGAAGAGAGAACACAAGCAATTATACAGGTTCCTTCCACAAACCGGAAGTAGTCCTGTCCCCCTTGTACTTCCAAGGAGAGTTCACTAAAATGTAATACCAAATTACAAGTTGCTCAAACACACAGTATGAGACTTCCTTGCTCAAGCACACAGGCGAGAGACTTCCTTGCTCAAAGATACAACTAAGAGACTTCCTTTGCTCAATGGACGCAGCCAAGAGACTTCCTTTGCTCAATGGACGCAGCCAAGAGACTTTTTTTGCTCAAGCACAAAAGCAAGAGACTTTTACACAATTACAGAAAATTGAATAGAGTTGAAACACTTTGACAACAATCAAGATGTGTTTCAATTACAACAAAGACAGACTCTGTTTTACACAAAGACAGACTCTGTTTTTCTGTGAAACTTAGAAATTCTAGAATACTCAGTTTGTAATAATCTAAGTTGATGATGTGCTTTTGTTAAGACTCAGTTGAATACGAAAGCAGCGCAATGTAATTTCTCAAGTTGTAGAGTCCAACAATTCTTCAAGTCTTCTATCTTTTATATAGGCGTAGGAAAGAGACGTTGAAACATCCAGCACATCAGGATGATTTCTGAAGTTTGATCAATGACTGTTGATCTGTTGCTTGATTTGGTAATAGTCCTTCAATATCATCATTTGAATTCCATTCCCTTTGAGGATTAATACCGGTAGACACAGTTGCCAAACTGTACGAGGTAGTGGAGTAGTGGAAACAGAGTTCGTACAACGTACTCTGTACTGGCCTGCAATCTTTGTCTTTGTGCTTCCTACGCTCAAGTTGACTTTGAAGCTAGCCGTTACTCCATTTGAGAGTTTCTTTTGCATCGCAATTCTATAGAAATCATTGTTAGCAGATTATCAGATTTTGGGCTTCAGACTCACTGTAGCACTAAGCTTCTGGTAATCTTCAAACTCTCTTGGTTTTCAGATTCTGATGGTCTTCAGACTCTGATATAGTCTTTCAGACTCTCTTCGGTACAGTCTTTAGACTCTCTTCGGTACAGAATCACAAGCAACAAGCTTCTCTGGATTTTTTGCTCTTTAACTTTGTTCAAACAGAATACTTTCTAAGATATGAATCTTAATTGATATCTTGCATACTTAAACAAATATTAGCAATATCCAATTGACAACTTTTTAATACCTTGTTATCATCAAAACTCAAAACGTGGTATTGTTGAACACCTTTGTTCCAACAATCTCCCCCTTTTTGATGATGACAAACATTAGTATTTAAAAGGTCAATTGTTGTTAATCTAATTAACAAGTTGACTTAAAGGGTTCTGAGGTTTGTAAGCTCAGAGTCTGAGGTTTGTAAGCTCTGACTCCCCCTGAGTCTGATAGTTCTTAAGTTGAGGTTTGTAAGCTCATCTTAAGTTCTATCCAGGTTAATTAAATTCACTTTCATAGTCAATCAAATTCATTCTCAGAATAATAAATGAATTTAGAAAATTGATTCTTAAACAGGGCTCAGAGTCTAACTAAGCACCTTTCGCAGATTTCCCTTTAACTATTACGTATTACATGCAATGTAATTAAAAGAAAATTTTTTCTTCTCCCTGACATAAATACTTTCCCTTCTCCCCCTTTTGTCATCAACAAAAAAAGGTTTAGAACAAGTTCCTCCCCCTTTTTAAATGACTTAAGGTAAGGGTGTAAACATGTGTTAAGGAAGAATGAGATTCAGAGGGAAAACATAGAAGATTCAGAGCATAAAAAAATTGAATGCAAATAGAATAAAAAACAACTTGTATAAATTGTAAGCAAAAACAAGTTCAGAAGATAGCAAACAAGAATTACAAAAAAAATAAACAAAACGAAATTAAACTAAGGTTGGTTTTGTTTGGCAAGATGATCCATCAGTTTCTGGAGATCCTCTTGCTGTTTCTTTACCATCTCTTCCAAAGCCTCAGTTCTTCGCAAATGAGCTTATCTTTCTTGTCTAGCTTCTTCTTGAACTTTATACAATTTCCTCTTCAAAGAATTGTAAGCCACTGATTCTCTAGGAACATACTGATCCTCATCAAAGAAGGGTGTATCTCTAATCCTCAGAATGGGAGCTCTTTCCAAGATAACAGCTTTCTCAGCCCGCTTGATTTCTTCAACATGCTTGGCAGTAACAAGTGCTTGTTCCCTGGCAGCAATCTTCTGAATTTTGGTGATAAAATCCAAAAACTCAGTCTTCACTGTAGAGAACTTGTCCTCATAGTTCACATTAAGTATTGGCACAAACCTTTGCTCAATAACTTCTTTGAGCTTATTGCATGAAGAAGTATAGAACTCATCTATCTTACTTGAATCAAATAAGTCAGTTTGAGGTTCAGAGGTTGAGGGTAGAGAAGCTCTCAAAGCTAGAAAAGTTTCAAAACCTGGGAAATAGGTTATGGGGTCACAAAGAGGTTGGGAAACTCTTCTGGTCTTAGCTCTACATTCTGTTACAGTTTCTGATACAATATCATAAGCTTGTTCCAGATTTTCAGAAGCTGGTTCAACAACAGGTTCTGAAGGTTCAACAGAGGCTAAAGTCAGATTCTCTGTAGGTTCAGGTACAGGGTCTGGTTTGGAAACAGATGAAGTAGCTTTTGTTGATTTGGATTTTGCAGGGGTTTTTGGTAGTTCTCCTCCTAGATGTTTTTCAAGAGAATCTAGAGTGTTTGGAGAGTCTACACAAATGGTTTCAGTTTGGGGGGATGGATGTTTGGATTGAATGGTTACTTCAGGCTTTTCAGAAGGTTGAATTACCTGAAGTGGTTTGAGAAATGAAGGTTGAGCAGGATGATCAGCAGGAAGATTCATAGACACTGTGATTGTGTCTTGAATTACTCTGTCCATAGTTGAATCAACATAATCAACTACTGCCGGGTCAAGTGGGTTATGGGATGATATGGGTTTGATTGGTGAGGGAGATGAATTTTTGAGGGATGGAAGAATTTGGCTTAAAGGTTTGTTGTCAGATTCTGAATCTGATTCTGACTCTTGATTCAAAGATGAAGATGAGCTATATGCCACATTGCCAGAGGTGCCAATGCCAGCTTCTGGAGAGGCATAGTGATCAGACACAGTAGCTTCTGATAACTCAGCTTATGCAGTTGCTAAAGGATTCTTCTGTTTAAGAGCAGAAACAAGCAACTTAGCAGCCTCCTTGACAGTTTCTTCCTTTAATTCTTCAGTCACTACTTCTGCTGCCATTGCCTTGCCAGCAGCATGTTCATCCTCAATCATAGATACAGAAGTACCTATCTTCTGTGCTACATCCCTAGCCACAGGAATCACATCCACCTTTCTCTTCTTGATCTGACTCTCTTCACCTTCAGAGTCAGCATCAAGGAAGTCAGCAATATCTTGAGCCATTCTGTCAAAGTCTCTGTCAGCCTTGCCTTTCTTCGCTTTCTTCTCATCTTTCTTAGCCTTCTTCTCATCTTTCTTGGCTTTCTTTTCATCCTTGGTTTCTTTAATCCTATCCTTAATTTCACGAAGTGCAGAGGATGTTGATGAAGGCATAGGAGTTAAAGTCTTGGGAGAACCAATTGTCACTCCAGGAAGAGCAGTAGATTTGATCTTTTTCTTGAGAGGCTCCTGCTTCTCTTCCTCTTCCTTGAGAACCACTTCCTTGGTCCTTTTACCTTTGACCTTAAGAGGTCCTCCTCCAGCAGTCTCAGGAATGGCAGAATAGTTGATTATTCTACCAGTCTCCTTGAAGTAATCCACCACGAATCTTGCAAGGACTTCAGGATTATCTTCTTTGGATATGGGAGGGAAGTCCATCATTAAGTCAGATTGTACATAGGATTCTCTCATATCATGCTTAGAGGGGTTGAATCTCTTGACAATCTTCATGTACTGCAGAGTCTTGCCATTAATGATTCTTCCGGTCACAGTTCCTAGATGAATATCTGATACCACACCAGATTCTGATAAGACCTTCAAGAGGCCTCCTTGATACAGAATCTCAGATATTAATCTTCCAAAAGGAACTTGCCTCCTGGTTTCTGATTGACTCTTCTTGATGGCCCAACACATGTGGTGCATCACATATCTGGGGAAGTTGATCTTTATTTTGTTGATAAGAAAATAAAGAAGAACTTTGTGATCCACAGACAATGTATCTGTTCCTCCTCCTTTCTGAAGCATATTGTCCAGTATAATCTTCAGAAGCACCCTATGCTCAGGATGCATATCCACCAATTTATTTGAGGGTCTCCCTTCAAATAACAACTTGTTGCAGATAACAGCCCATTCACTCTTCTTGTTGACATTCCACTGAAATTTACCAGCGCTCTCCATTTGACAAGCCCTGGCTACCACCTCTTCAGTGATAACTATTGGTATTCCCATCACAGCAGACCTTATTTCAAGACCATTGTACGGTCTTAAACCCATTTGGTCTCTATTCTTGCCAGCAAGACTGGGGTTGTTTGAGATTGCTACTGTTTCTTCCAAAGTAGCTTCAGCTTTGTCGTAGACTTCTGACCTAACCCAAAAATCTCTAACAAGCTCCTGATATGTTGGTCCATTCAACATACCAAAGTACCTCATCATTCCTTGTGATAAGAAATGAGGTGTAACGTCAACTCCATGACGACTGAGTGAACCAAAATCTACTGGAGATTCAACTTGAATTTCCAGAGTCTCCTTGATGATGTTCGTTGTTCTGGGTTTGATAACATAGGACCTTCCGGACTTGATTATAACACCAGATTGGATGAGATCACTTGCCATTAGGGGTTTCTAAATGTTTGATTTGAGAACAAAAAGTTTTGCAAAGTATTGAAAACAAGAAATTTGTTCAGAGAGAAAATCAAAGAGTGAAAAGAGAAGTGAGTTGTGTGTGTTATGTATTTATAGAGAAAAAGTTTGAAAAATGTTTGGAAAGAGTAGGGGACAAACCAACACAAACAATAAATACATATAGCATGCAGCCGTAAACGTATTGGGGCAAAGCGAAGGTAACTTGTTTAACGTAATGAAATCATTGCCCTTTGAGTTCTTACCCAATACAGACAGGCCACGTCTGAGAAACTGTAAAGTAACTGTCACCATAGTGGGGCAGGTGTTACTGAATTCAACAGTCACGCTTCCACTAATACGAGCTTCTGAGAGTCTAAAGATTCCTCACCAGAGTCTGAATAGTTTATCAGAAGCTTTCATCAGAGTCTCCAAAAGAGAGTCTGATTCCCAAAAAGCTTCTGAATATTTTCAGAGTCTAAATTCTGTTTTCAGAGGTGCACATTACCTAGAGACATAGCACATGTTCAAATTTTTCTTTATGAAATCAAATCTTTCAACAGATAAGGGTTTAGTAAATATATCAGCCCATTGATGATTAGTATCAATGAATTGAATATCTAAAATTCCCTTTTGAACATTGTCTTTTATAAAATGATGTTTAATCTCAATGTGCTTTGCTCTTGAATGCAGAATTGGATTCTTAGACAAACATATAACTGCCGTATTATCACAATAAATTGGGATATGGTTTTCAGTTATTTGATAGTCCTCAAGCTGATGTTTCATCCAGAGTAGCTGTGTACAACAACTAGCAGCTGAGATGTATTCTGCTTCTGCTGTAGACAAAGCAATGGTTGCTTGCCTCTTGCTAGCCCAAGATATCAGATTCTCTCCCAAGAATTGACAATTGCCACTGGTAGATTTTCGTTCAATCCTGTCTCCAGCATAGTCAGCATCACAGAATCCAACTAGCTTGTAGTCAGAGGATTTCTTGTAAAGAAGTCCAAGATTAGTAGTTCCTTTCAGATATCTAAAGATTCTCTTAACAGCAGTTAAGTGAGATTCTCTAGGATCTGATTGAAACCTTGCACACAAACATACACTGTATAAAATATCTGGTCTGGATGCAGTTAGGTATAACAAAGAACCAATCATACCTCTATACAGCTTCTGATCAACTTTAGTCTCTTGATCTTCTTTGCTCAGAGTGCAGGTTGGATGCATTGGAGTATTCATTTCTTTGCAGTCCTCAAGATTAAACTTCTTCAGAAGCTCTTTCGTATACTTGGACTGATGAACGTAGACTCCATCTTTGCATTGGTTGATTTGAATTCCAAGAAAGAACTTCAATTCTCCCATCATGCTCATTTCAAATTCATCCTGCATTACTTTTGAAAACTCTTTGCAAAGAGAACTATTTGTAGAACCAACAATGATATCATCAACATAAATCTGAACTATAAGAATGTCTTTCTTCAGAGTCTTTCTGAATAGAGTAGTGTCAACTTGTCCTCGTTCAAAGTTGTTTTGAATTAAGAAATTACTTAGTCTTTCATACCAAGCTCTGGGAGCTTGTTTCAAGCCATAGAGTGATTTCTTTAATTTATAAACATGCTCTGGATGCTTTAATTCTTCAAAGCCAGGAGGTTGTTTGACATATACTTCTTCAGAAATGACACCATTAAGAAATGCACTCTTAACGTCCATTTGATACAGGGTTATGTTGTGATTAACTGCATAGGAAAGAAGTAACCTGATTGCTTCCATTCTTGCAACTGGAGCAAACGTTTCTGTGTAATCAATGCCTTCTTGCTGACTGTAGCCCTGCACAACAAGTCTGGCCTTGTTTCTGATTACTTCTCCTTGTTCACTAAGCTTATTTCTGAACACCCACTTGGTTCCAATGATGTTCTTGTGATCAGGCTTAGCTACTAGATCCCATACTTCATTCCTTTTGAATTGATTCAGTTCTTCTTGCATTGCCAGAATCCATCCTTCATCTCCAAGAGCTTCTTCAACAGAGGTTGGTTCAATAACAGATAATAATCCTAAAGCAGACTCTTCTTGTCTGAAATGTGATCTTGTTCTCATAGGACTTTCTTTATTGTCAATTATCTGATCTTCTGGATGTGAAGACTTGTATTTGAAAGATTGTTTGGATTGACTAGCTTGCAAAGAACCATCTTGAGCTTCATCAGAAGCTTCTTCATTAGGAACTTCAGGGGTTGTTCCAGCTTCTGAAGTATCTTCAGATTCTGGAATCTGATCAGATTCTGAATTATCATCAGAATCTTGAGATTCTGCATGACTTTCATCTTGCACTGGAGTTTCACTTCCAGGCATTTTGTCATCAAATCTAACATGCATAGATTCTTCCACACATTGTGTTTCTGAATTATACAGCCTGTATGCCTTAGAGCGTTCAGAGTAACCTAAAAAGATTCCCTTTTGAGCTTTGGCATCAAATTTCTTTAGGTAGACTTTGTTGTTTAGGACATAACACGTACATCCGAACTGATGAAAATAAGATATGTTGAGTTTTCTTCCTTTAAAGAGTTCATAAGCTGTTTTTTTCAACAGAGGTCTAATATAGATTCTGTTCTGAACATAACAAGCTGTGTTTACTGCTTCTGCCCAAAAATGCTTAGCCAGATTGTTCTCATGGATCATGGTTCTAGCCATCTCTTGTAAGGTTCTGTTCTTTCTCTCTACAACTCCATTTTGTTGTGGAGTTCTAGGTCCAGAGAATTCTTGAATAATTCCGTGTTTTTCACAGAAAACCTCAAACGGTTCATTTTCAAATTCTCCTCCATGATCACTTCTGACTTTCAAGATTTTCATTTCCTTCTCTGATTGAATTTGGATGCAGAATTTACTAAACACAGAATATGAATCATCTTTAGTTTTCAGAAATTTAACACAACACCATCTGTTGTAGTCATCAACAATAACTAGTCCATATTTACTTCCATATAAGGATGCAGTACTAACTTGTCCAAATAAGTCAATATGAAGTAACTCCAAGGGTCTGGAAGTTGAAACAATTTCTTTCGGCTTGAAGGGACTCTTGACAATTTTCTCTTTCTGACATGCTCCGCAAAGAGCATCTGAGTGATAGTCAATGTCTGGTAGGCCTTTGACAAGTTGCAACTTGCTAAGCTTAGAGATTAATCTCCAGTTAGCATGTCCTAAACGTCTATGCCACAGCCACTTCTTATCACCCATTGACAAAAGGCACATTACCTTCTGATCAGTCAGTTCTGAGAATTTTATCTTGTATACATTGTTTCTTCGTTTTCCCTTGAAGACTATGGACTGATCATCCTTGTTAACCACTGTGCAGTTGTTCTTATTAAACAATACATCATAACCACTGTCACATAATTGACTTATGCTTAGTAAGTTATGTCTAAGTCCATCAACGAACCACACATTACTGATTGAGATCAGAGAGTTACCAATGGTTCCAGTACCAATGATTTTGCCAGTCTGGTTTCCTCCAAATCCCACAGTTCCTCCCTCTTTCATGGTTAGGGTTAGGAACATAGACCTTTCTCCCGTCATGTGACGCGAGCAACCACTGTCCAGGTACCAAGCCTGTTGCTTTTCTAGTCTTTTTAGACATACCTCTGTTTCATTTTCAGAGTCTGCATTTGATTCTGCCTCAGGTGTCTCTTTAACAGATTCGGTTGTAGCCATTAGTCCAACAGCTACATTGGCTTCGCCATCAGCATCATCATCCTCAGATCCTGACTCATTATCAAGATCTTCCCAGGTGGCCATCAGACTTTTCTTGATCTGCTTCTTAAACTTGCTTGACTTGAAGGTTGGCCTCTTTGACTTGGATTTCTCCTTCTGCAGTTCTGGACACTCAGCAATAAAATGTCCAGTTTTCTTGCAGTTGAAGCAACCTTTCTGATCCTCCTTTTTGAACCCCTTCCCACTGCTCTTGCTCAGAAATCTCGTGTCTTCTTACCAAGGTACTGCATTCTGCTTGAAAGCATAGCCATTTCCTTTGCAACATCAAGATCCTCCTCTGAGCTTTCAGAAGCTGAAGATTCATTTTCAGACTCTTCAACCTTGAGAGCCTTTGAAGACCTTCCTTTTGATTTTAAGGCAATGGTTTTGGATTTTCTTGCAGAATCATGTTCATTGAGACTTAACTCATGAACCTTGAGTGAGCTTACAAGATCTTCAACACTTAAAGTGTTTAAATCTTTAGCTTCCTCAATTGCAGTGACCTTTGGTCTCCATCTAGAGGGTAAGCTCCTTAAAATCTTGCTAACATGATCAGAAGCTATGTAACTCTTCTTCAATATCTGAAGACCAGATACTAGAGTTTGAAATCTTGAGTACATCTGCTCAATACTTTCATCCTCTTTCATCTTAAATAGTTCATATTGATGAACTAACAGAAGAGCTTTAGCTTCCCTGACCTTTTTGCTTCCTTCGTAGTTAGCACAGAGAGAAGCAAACATGGCTCTAGCAGTAGATTTGTCACTCATCTTCATGTATTCCGTTTTAGGAATAGCAGTGACAAGAGCCCCTCTGATGATATGATGTTTCTTATAGATTTTCTTTTGAGCAGCAGTGTGAAGTTTGCGGTCAATGGCAGCACCTTCGTCATCAAGTTGTAAGTCACCAACACCATCTTCAAGTATGTCCCAGAGTTCTTCATCAAGACCCATGACATAACTATAGAAGTTGGTTTTCCACCAAGAAAATTCTTCAGGATCACCATTGAACTTAGGAATTTTTCCATAACCAGCCTTTTTACTGCTGTTATTGGATCCATAGTCATATGGTATAGCAGCACCAGAAGTACCACCAGAAGAAGACGGTTCACTGGAAGACATGTTTTTCTCTGGATCTTTTCTGTTACACGGTTAAGTGCTATGACAACAGAGCCGGAGCTCTGATACCAACTGAAGGTGAGAAAAACACAAGAAGGGGGGGGGGGGGGTTGAATTGTGTTTTCTTTTCGCAGCTCTTGAGGAGTGGGAATCTAATTCCTTTAAACTCAGAGTCTCCAAAAGAGATCAGAGTCTGATAGGAGATTAGGTTCTGATCGCAGCGGAATAATCAAGAGATAGAGAGAAGAGAGAACACAAGCAATTATACAGGTTCCTTCCACAAACCGGAAGTAGTCCTGTCCCCCTTGTACTTCCAAGGAGAGTTCACTAAAATGTAATACCAAATTACAAGTTGCTCAAACACACAGTATGAGACTTCCTTGCTCAAGCACACAGGCAAGAGACTTCCTTGCTCAAAGATACAACTAAGAGACTTCCTTTGCTCAATGGACGCAGCCAAGAGACTTCCTTTGCTCAATGGACGCAGCCAAGAGACTTTTTTTGCTCAAGCACAAAAGCAAGAGACTTTTACACAATTACAGAAAATTGAATAGAGTTGAAACACTTTGACAACAATCAAGATGTGTTTCAATTACAACAAAGACAGACTCTGTTTTACACAAAAGACATACTCTGTTTTTCTTTGAAACTTAGAAATTCTAGAATACTCAGTTTGTAAGAATCTAAGTTGATGATGTGCTTTTGTTAAGACTCAGTTGAATACGAAAGCAGCGCAATGTAATTTCTCAAGTTGTAGAGTCCAACAATTCTTCAAGTCTTCTATCCTTTATATAGGCGTAGGAAAGAGACGTTGAATCATCCAGCACATCAGGATGATTTCTGAAGCTTGATCAATGACTGTTGATATGTTGCTTGATTTGGTAATAGTCCTTCAATAGCATCATTTGAATTTCATTCCCTTTAAGGATTAATACCGGTAGACACAGTTGCCAAACTGTACGAGGTAGTGGAGTAGTGGAAACAGAGTTCGTACAACGTACTCTATACTGGCCTGCAATCGTTGTCTTTGTGCTTCCCACGCTCAAGTTGACTTTGAAGCTAGCCGTTACTCCATTTGAGAGTTTCTTTTGCATCGCAATGCTATAGAAATCATTGTTAGCAGATTATCAGATTTTGGGCTTCAGACTCACTGTAGCACTAAGCTTCTAGTAATCTTCAGACTCTCTTGGTTTTCAGATTCTGATGGTCTTCAGACTCTGATACAGTCTTTCAGACTCTCTTCGGTACAGTGTTCAGACTCTCTTCGGTACAGTCTTCAGACTCAGACTCTCTTCGGTACAGTCTTCAGACTCTCTTTGGTACAGAATCACAAGCAACAAGCTTCTCTGGATTTTTTGCTCTTTAACTTTGTTCAAACAGAATACTTTCTAAGATATGAATCTTAATTGATATCCTGCATACTTAAACAAATATTAGCAATATCCAATTGACAACTTTTTAATACCTTGTTATCATCAAAACTCAAAACGTGGTATTGCTGAACACCTTTGTTCCAACAGAAACGATAAAGATAAATCATGCACACACACACGCACACATGCACACATGCACCTACGACTATTACATTAAACCTATAATACACGCTACGGTCTGCGAGAAATAAATGACATGAAAATAAATTATTTACATAAAGCCTATTTTACATTCTAATGTCTTGCAAAAATAAATAAACATAAAAGTAAATGTGTGAATGCTTATAAACAAAAATAACGTAAAAAAAACGCAAGGAAAATTTAAAATGCATGAAAACGATAAAAAAAGAGATGATGGAGGTGTAAGCAGTAAACAGGGGGGTGCAGAAATAAATAAAAAGGTATTGGGCTTAAGGGAAACCATTCGGGTCGGTTTTTCCTAATTGGGTCGGTATGCATTGAAAGAGTTATGGGTTGGTGGATCAGATCAGGGCCGTCTGATCAAGATCAGACAGCCTAGATCCAACCTGAAGCGTGGCATCAGGGGGCCACAGGATCAAAATCCAAGGGAGGGGGAGACGAGGGTGCACGCTAACGCGTGCGCCTGCGTACACTGGATTCGAGAGAGATATAAATATCTCATCCCTTCACAAACCCCCCATTTTTCCTCTTCTTTCTCTCTCTAGTCTGAATTCTCTCTTCTCTCTTCTTATTTCTAAACCCAGGAGGGCGGCGCCGCCGTGCCGGATTCAAAAGATCCTTTTTTTTTTAATTTTTTTTGTTTAACCTATGTAATCCCTTCCTCTCTTCTTATTTCTAAACCCAGAATTTTCGAAAATACCTCGTAAAGCTCTAGATCTGCAAAAAATAAAGAAAGAAAATTTATACCTCTCTTTTCTTTTTCGGATTGGTTTCTTTTTTCGGATTGGTTTCTTTTTTCGGATTGGTTTAAAACTGTGTTGGGCTGTTTGTATAGGATTTGTTCGAATCAGTGGTAATAGGTGGTGATGTGAATTTGGTGTTGTGGTTGGCTTGAAAAAATGATTTGGTTCTTGGTGGATTTTTGATCGTTCTCTCTATATTGGTTTTTGATTATTGCAGGTTTTGTGGTGTAAAATTCGTGTAGGTTATGCGTCTGTGATTGTGATTGTTGCAGGTTGTTTTTGTTGTGAATTTCGGTCGTCCCTTGTGTGTCTGCTGGTTTTGTTTTATAGTAACAAGATTGGGACTTTAGGGTTTGTTAGATGTGGTCGAGAAATGTGGCTTCGGATTGGAATCAAAGAGGATTGGGATGAACTGGTGAGGATGAAAAACACGTTTACGCATGACAGTGAGGATGAAAAACACGTTTACGTGTGATGCTTTTTTTTTGGATCAGACCAATTCTTGACATTATCATATTTGGATTTTTATGGACAAAAAATAAATAATTAAACAAATTAAGGCTAATTAAAATAAAATGGAATTAAAAATCAGACGAATTAAAAAAAGAATAAAAGATGGAAATTAAGAAATGAAGATTAAAAGAAAAATAAAGAGAGACGAGGGCCCACTCGGAACAAAACATGAGGTGTTTTAAAATACCTCTCTGCTGAAATTTTTACCGAAAAGTTAGCGACTGTTCATGATCGAACGGCGTACGAGTGTTGGGTCAAATGACACGTGTCGGTATATGAATGTACGATCTTAGGTCAAAAATTGGGGTATGACACAATGTCTTAAACATGTTGGTACGACATCATAACGTGCCTTGATCCGCTTACTTGGAGATTCTATTTTAATGTGAAGATTTTCATATATTCTCTGAAGATTACTATCATATGAAGAGTTGACCAAGGAGCGAAGATTCTAGAAGCAGAGGAAAACAGTTTATGCTTAACTTAGTCCTTAAGAATGTTGTTGCAACATTTAAGGAAACATTACTTGTGATGACATATCGAGATTTTAGCTGACCTTTAGCCTAGACTTGTGCATCATGCCCATTCTGTATTCAGATTATATAAACAAAGACTGAAGACCTAAAAACTCATTGAAGCTGCAATTTAGAAAAAAGTCATCTAGGGTTTTAGTCAGTCTTTGTTATTTGTGAGCCACTCTCTCATCACTTTGATATTAGAGTTGCACTTTGTAATTGAGTTTTAATACTCTGAATCTCTCTAAGCTTTTAAGCACGAGAAGATTCATTTTCTAGGAGAGTGTCTCCATATTAGTTAAGATTACAAGGACGGTCACTGGTCTGTGACTAAGAGGAAATGAGTGGGTTCTCATATTTAGGACAAGTTAGAGTCTTAGGTAGAAATACATGGGTAGTGATTAATTGAGAAGTTAGTAGGTCGGTGAAGGCTTTTATGTATGCTTCGAATTGGTACTACTATAATGGATTTCCTTCCTGGCTTGGTATCCCCCAAATGTAGGTGAAGTTGCACCAAACTAGGTCAACAAATAACTTTTGTTACTTACTTTCTGTCCTTTAATTTACAATTGTTATTTGTTGCCTCTGGCATCACGATGTTCTAACATCTTACGTGACATTTGTCTTGTCATAACATCGTTTCAAACATTTGTTATCACAACGTGCTAGAATTTCAACTTCAGATGAAGAAAATAGATAAGATAGAAGATTATTTCTGATATGTTCTAGCAATCACAAACCAGATGAAGACTTGTGGTGAGATTCTTTCTGATAAATCAGTTTTGGAGAAGATCCGGAGAACTGTTCCATCTCAGTTTGAACACTTGGTAATAACCATATTGAAGAAACCAAGGATCCAAATGAAGTAAAAATTGAAGAACTTCAAGGAGCATTAGAAACTCATGAGATGAAGATAACTGGTAGAAAAGAGGAGAAAGATGAAGAACAAGCACTCCTTGCAAGATTCATGCAAGCAGAATCCAAGAAAGAGTTCTAGAAGAAGAAAAAGCGAAAGAATCATCAGAAGCATGTTGACAAACCTGAATCTTCAAAGAATGGATGTGGATCTTCCATGAATCAAGGGAAGAAATTTGATAAACAGAAGGTACAATGTTTAATTGTGAAAATTGTGGACATATTCTTCTGAATACTGGTTCAATAAAGAGAGAAAGGAAAAGAACAAAGAGCAAGAAGCAAATGTTGCTCAGGAAGATTCACATTCTGATGATGATACAATCATGTTAATGGTTACTACAAGTGATAAAGAATCAAAAGCCATATCAAATACTTGGTATCTTGATACTGGATGCTCAAATCATATGACTGGTAAGAACGAATGGCTTAGCGAATTTGATGATAGCAAGAAAACCAGTGTGAGATTGGATGATAGGAGAAGTATGAAAGCATAATGTAACGCTCTACTTATATTAAAGCGATAAAACACATGAATAATACAAATATTCAAGAAATAGATGTCATGTCTTCAATAAACCTCAAATAGCATGCATAAAATTTCTCAAACGTCGCAGCGGATAAATAGTATACAACTCCCAAATTGCCATGTCATACGCATCATAAATACATAGTCATATAAGTCACCAATCTCAACAACATACATAATAGTCAACATCAAAATAAAAGATAGACCGACATCCTAAATCATAGCCCTAGACTATAGACTCCAAAGCAGATAAAGCGAGGTAGCTCCAAGGCTTGCCTCCAACAACTCAACAAGCAAAGACAAGCTAATCATGCACGCAGTCTACACCATATTTAAATATAGTGATGCGGTGACCAAACAACGACTGGGGGGTTAGTTCACATTAACATACATAAGCATAATCATATGAAGAATAAAACATCAAGGTTAAGTTCAAAATGATTAAGCATTCTCAACATCAATAATTATTATTCAACACTAGTATATTCACATTATCACAAGTTCGCCAACAATCGACAAATATCTCATTCACCAAGTATTATAATCACCAAAGCAAATAATCACCAAGCATATATTCATCTATACATTCTCATCTACACATAGCAAGTATGACTCATGTCAAATCATGCGATGCGCCTAGACTCCACACCTATATGCATGTGGTATCATTCTCCAACAAGGTCGTCACCTCATGATGCAAACATAACATCATAATCACCTTCATTTTGAATACAAAGTATTCGATCACCTTCATTGGATATAAATATCCGAAGACTTATGATGCATGAACATATGACACTCTATGCACATGTTCAACAACAAATTCACCGTCATTTTCACCTTAACTGGATATAAACATCCTAAATCACCTATATTTTGCATACATGCATTCACCATCAATATCAACATCATTTGCATATAATAATTCAACAACATAATTCATCATCATCATAATCAACATTTAAACATAAACAAGTTTATCACTAAACATTCATCAAATATTCATCACCAAAAGGAACACGTTCACCTTATGATTCACAAGTCATTTTCAACAAAATTTGTCACTAACTATTAATTTCAAGTCACCAAAGAATCATCATCAACAACTATCATTGACCATTATCAACTTTAAAAACAATCAACATCATCATCATCATCATCATTATTTAACACCTCAAGGAAACGAATAAAGTTTCAATTTCGTAATTCACCTAAAAGACGAACATCAATCCACATTATAGATGTCGCAGTGATTTTCTCATATCAAGCTACTGATTAGCGTTGACTAGTAAATTTTAAGTTCACCACCGAGCTTTTATTTTTTCCAAGGAAAAGAAGAAAAGTTCGAATAAACCCTAATTTTTTTAGAGATTAAAGGTTCAGGGGTTGGTTACGCAAAGAGAAGGTATTAGCACCCTAAACGTCTATAGTACTCTATAGGAACCTCTTGTTTTTATTTATCTTGTGCTAAAATGATTACTTGCTTGTAAATAAAGTTAAGTGTAAATAAAGAAAGAAAGAAAATGTTTTGGTATTTTTGTTGATTTGGAAACACAAAGTCTTTTGCCTACGTACCAGAGCGGAATCAAATCACGTAGTTCGGGGTAAAAAGCAGAGTGATTTGTTATGATTGATTTTAAAGTTCGAAAATGATTTTAAAGGTAAAAAGTCAAAGTGGCATAAAAGGTGAAGTTGATTGATTTTAATTGTATAAAATAAAGTCTAAATATGATTAAAATTGATTGAAATTTGATTTAAAAAAGGATGAGGAGTCACTTGATTGAAAATCAAGGATTGTTAAGAAAATGATATTTTATTTGAGGTTTTTGAATATTTGAATGTTTTTGTGATTTTATGTTTTTTCTTTATTAAAGCCTTAAAAATAAAGCATTATGAAATAAAATAAAGCGCGAGGGATTTTTCATAATGACGTTGGATCAAAATGAAAATCCTCTTATCCTTGGATTAAACTACACTACTTATTTCTTGATTTTTTTTCTTTGACAAAAAGCAGAATAAATAATAATAAAATGACATTGGTCCTCAAATAAATTCTAAACTACACTACTTTCTTTCTCATTTATATATTTACATTGGTCCCTAAATACATTCTAAAGCATAAATAATAAAATGACAAATAATAGTAAAGATAAAATAAAAGAAAATGATAAATGCATGAAATAAATAAATATGCTAAAAAAATAAAAATAAAAGAAATAAAAAATGCATGAGTTGATGTTACACTTAAATAAACTAAAAGGTAAATAAATTAAAAAAAAACTAAATAAACTACGAATAAATTTAATAGTAGACAAAAGTGGATTAATAGTTTATGACAGTAAGCTCCATTAATTAGGAGGGTTATTAAGCAACTATAATTTTCTAAACCAATTAAGCAACTTCCAAGAGAGCAACTACATGCTATAAATTTAAGTTGTAGAGTAAGACTTCAAGCATGATTAAAGTATCTCATCACCATGATTCATAACACACCAAAACAATGCAGGGGTTGATCCACACCAGGAAAATAAATCATATATCAAAAAACATTGCATACTAGCCACCATTGTATGCTCAGGTTGGTCCCAAAACCAACACAAAAATTGTCAACATACCATTCATCATTACGCACTGCACCGACTTTTGGTAACACATCTGCTTCATTACAACCTACATTCGCTTTCTTTCCTTGGTGTCGCTACCTTTGATCCCACCAATTAAAACCCATAATTCTCTTTCTGTTTTAACTACATCCACAATTGAGAGAATAAAACATTTATAGCCATCGAGGATTCATCAAGGTCTTGCTTCTCGCTTAAATCATAGATTTTCTTCGTTTCAGACTCCAACTCCTCTATTCTCCCACCAATACTTTCAGCTCGTCTTGATAATTGTGAAATCATAAGGAAGTTAAGTTAAATCATGAAATTTCAGTATGGTCGAATTAATATATCTGACGAAGTAAGTTGATAAATCAGAGTGGCACAACGGAGACACTAATCAAGAATGGACTAATGGAATATGCAGAAGTTTAAGACTTCGGATTAAACACATGTATGTAATGTTAGTAAGTAGAGACGAACCAAGCAAATAGAGAACTCAATGGGAAATCTTAAGCGCCAAGCTAAGAAACACTTCAAACCATGAATTCATGGGTAACTGAAGTTGAAGTAGTCTAAGAGAAGGTGGTAAGAGTATGACGGGCGTGTTCTTACCACATTAGGTTTAAAGTAATTGGAATCACTGCTAGAATGGTAACCTAGTTAATTGGTACAGTGACTTCAAAGGACTAGTAATACCAGCTTAGTCAGTAGAGGGTTGTTTGTGAGGCATCAGATCTGAATGAGGCACCTAGGGGATGATGCCTTGACTCGAAGTGCCTTTCAGGAAAAGCAAGCATAGTAGAAGATGTTGAGTAGGAAGATGCTATTCAGAGCAAGATTAATGATATCCGAACGCTTTTTAGTTGTGTAGTTCAAAGAGAATTTTAACTCAATGTTACTGAATTAAGGAAAAGAATGTTATCGAATAAAATGGAAATCAATTGTGGCCTACGGCATGGGACTGTGCATAATCAAATTATGAATACGAGATTGGGAGTAAGATGAGTTCAATAGGTCCATGATGCACATCCTGATATGACGAAGGTGTATCATGGATGAACGAGAATGTTGACAACCTAGAATAGATGAAGAGAAAATGGATGACTAAAGGTATACGTTGTGTATTAAGCCATCAATTGTACTACCTTGTGTATTGGGTACTTGTTAGCCAGTGAACTAATTACTTGGTTAAGAATTTTACTTAATGTAACCGCCAGTTGATACATTTAGTATTTAGACGCAACTTATGAATTGTACTCGCCAGCTATTACTTTCATCATATGTATAGGGTAGTGTAATGCTTAATATATTTCGTAGAGAACAGAGAAAACGTTAGAAGCAACACCTCTTGCTTATATTATGAGAATGGGGAAAGATGGATTTGTTCAAGAAGGAATGTAAGTCAGTGAAGACAACAAAAGTGTTACTTGGAAAAGCATAGGATACTTTTCAGAGTTCGATAAAGGTAGTCAAGTATTAGTAACTTTAAGTTGGATTTATAGAGAGTGTACAGAATGATCAATTAAAACGAAGAATAGCAGACATGTTGGTCCAATCACTCTTAACCTATCAGCTCAAGCCATTTTGATATTGATGGTTATGTTGTCAGATCCTTGTGTAGTAATGGGAACCCAATAATTGAGTTAGATAGGAAGGATCAGTTAGTAGGGAACGTATGTTAGATACTGAGGTTGGAAGTGTAGAGAAGCTATACATACCTATTCTCAGGTGAATATCTAAATTTCGAGGCTCAAATTTTCTTAAGGGGGACATAGTGTAACATCCTGCTAAATTTTCAACTAACTGCGGTATTAATGAACGTGCCAGAGGAGAAACATTTATGAAGAGTTAATTATAATGAGGAATACAAAGATATCCGATATTATCTCACGCATTATTCCAACGGGCTACGGGGAATATTTAACATTGCAATGTTAGTTAATTGAGAACGAATGAAGATTATAAGGAATAATCTATAAAGGGAAAGTTGGTAATTTCACCATAAGACTATATAAAGCACTAACCTCACTTTTCTCTCATTAACTAACAAATGGATTTGTGTAATCTCTAGCAACATGAGAAGTTTATACAAGTTTTAATTCTCCTTCTACCATCTCAAAATCAGAACTCATCCCTTTCTAAGAAAATCAAGTGGTAGCTATACATGTGTGTGTTTAATGAGGATTATGCCTTGGTTTGGTATTTAAAAGCAAGAAACATGGAGATTGAAGCTAGGGTTTTGGGTATGGGACTGAAACATGTGTTTTATTTTTATGATTAGAAATATCAAGAAGTGAAAAATCAAGAGTGATGATGTTATTGTTGCTGTTTGAATGAAAAACTTGAAGGCAAAAGCAAGAATCAAAGATTGAGGTAAGAATTGCAAGCTGTTTGAACAAGTTGTGTGATTTTGGTCGTAACCTGTTTTATGGGCCGTGTAGTTTGTTGTGTAACTTGGAATTGATTGACTTTTGGATTTTTTAGATTCTTCATTCAATTCCCTTCAATTCAGAACTAAATTTCATATGATTCAGATTAGAAACAAATTCAGAAAATGTGTTCGAAGTTTGAGTACGAATGCTGGAATTTGGTTACGGGTTTTGGGATAGGGCTCCACTAAAACGGTAAGAACTCTCTCCCTGTAACCCAGGATCAAGTGATTTTTTATGCGATGGATAGCTAACGAAATTTCCGACGTTTTGGTACCAGTTTCATGAATTTTGGCTCAGTTTTGAAGTCAGGAGATGATTTTGAAGTTTGGGGACTGATGTAGGTTTTGAGCTGAAACCATTGTTTTCATGTTAGTGTGAGGAATGCTTGTACGGCTTAGGGCAAGCTTTGATTGCAGAAGCTTGGATAGATCTCAGAACTTTCAAGGTGAGTTCCTTTAGTTAGTTCCCACCTTTGGGGTTATGTGTGAATTGTGAGAGAAACTACCAATGTTAGATTTTTTGTATGAAATTAGTTACCTTTTTGTGTCATGCTTGATAACTGTGTTAATTCCACTTTGCATATTGAAATTGTAGCACGGTTGTGTCTTTGGAATTGCTGAGTGCTTTTGGGTATGCTCCATTGGATTTAAAACAGGATTGCTGCAGAATTGTTGTACTGTCATGCTATCTGAGGCGAGCTGAGCTCGCTAGAGCGAGCAGGACGGGTTTTTCTTCTGATTACACTCTCCATAGCGAGGCATTGGTTCTCTAGGCGAGCCTCCCATCTGTTAGCTTTGCCAAGCGAGCAAATGCTCGCCAAGCGAGACATCCAGTACTCCAATTCGTCTAAAAATGAACAGTCCATGCATAGAGACCTATCTGCACTTCCGGAAAGATTACTTTTAAAAGGAAATAATAAATGTAAAGTGAATATGAACATAGTACATCATTGCGTGACACATGAGAGATTTAACTTATATTTATGAAACGCTCAGGTAGGATTCTAACCCTTAGAAATGAGAACTTAATTAGAGACTCAACTTAGATAGTCAAGAATAGCTATGATATTAATGTAACCAGAGGCATATTAGTTACATGCTATAGAGAATATTTTCATATACGCGCGTGTGTGTATATATGTGTGTGTGTGTGTGTGTGTGTGTGTCTAGTGTATGTCGTTAAGTTGTGGCTCGGGCAAGCTCTAGAATACGTCTGGATAGGTCAACCCGTCTGGGAACCTTCATGACGACTTGTACATATGTATATATATATATAATAATATGATAATAATTCGTGTCCCTCAGAAGGCTCCAGGTTCCGCTGGATGAGTTTATCGCAGATGGTAAACCACACGTAGTCAGAGGAGTTCTGGTTATTAGCCTTAGATAGGAATTTCACCAGATAGCAGTGGGATGGTGAACGGGGTTACTCCACTCGGGATCCACTCCGTAAAATCAACTCAGATAATAATTGTTCAACGCTAACTTTCTAACATTAATATGAAAGCAGAATATGAATATGTTTATACATTAGGACATACTTATGATAGAACACAGTTGACGGTCTAAGTTGTACCCCGATCTACCATATATTCAGAAAGAACCATATAAACCCGAAATAGGTTGAGTATAGTCAGATGGCGATCATAGGTTTCCCCCAAGATTGCCTACAGCCTAGGATATGTGGAACTCACTGAGACATCCTATCTCATCCCAATCGCTTTATTTATTTTACAGATGAGCAGATTGCTCGTAGCAAGAGCAGGTATATGTGCAACTGAATGAGTTATCGTCAAATGCTCGCTTCGTTCCAATTTTAGATTATTTATTCAAGTATTCAAATATATGTATTTGACAGTTGTCATTTTATCAGATGTACGAACTTGTATTGATGTATATATTCATTCGGTCAAAATTATGTTGTAAGTTTATTGTATCCAATACTAAGTTTAATACACATACTAAATATTCTAAACATTTTAGTATGGATGTTACACATGATTGATTTATTCCCCTAAAGAAAAATGTTTTATTGTTTACGCTTTCAAGATAGAACCGATTCAATACATGATTCTTTTAATCCCCTGAAAAGAATTGTTTTATTTTTTACCCTTTCAAGTTAAAACCGATTTAACACAAGATTGTTTTATTCTCCTAAAAAAAATGTTTTATTGTTTACCCTTTCAAGTTAGAACCGATTGAACACATGATTCTTTTATTCCCTGAAAAAAAAATTGTTTTATTGTTTACCCATTCAGGTAAGAACCGATTTAACACAAGATTGTTTTATTCCCCTAACAAAAATGTTTTATTGTTTACCCTTTCATGTTATAACCGATTTAACACATAATTATTTTAGTCCCATGAAAAAAATGTTTTATTGTTTACCCTTTCAAGTTAGAATAGATTCAACACATGATTATTTTATCCTTAACAAAAATATTTTTATTTCAAACTAGAACCGATTCAATACATGATTATTTTATTCACCTAAAAAGAATTGTTTTATTGTTTACCCTTTCATGTTAGAACCGATTTTCCCTAATAAAAAAAAGTTAGAACCGATTCAACACATGATACAGTTCAAGTAAGAAGGATGTATATTTACCATTTTGTTTTTCATTGAAAGGATTTACCTTTTTATTACAGAAGTCTATTAGTTCTCTTTACATCTTCTTCCCAAGGTGAACCCTAACGATGGCATCTCAAGGCAACCCTTGCGATGAAAATGACCAAAACGACACCAGTTGGTCGCAGCCACTAACGGTGGAAACATTCTCGAAGATGCAGCAACTTTCAACCTCCATTGGAACCCTGACTTTACCACCACCACCACCACCGTCACGCTCTTCCTCTTCTAACTCTCCCAGAGATTCTCTTCAAGTGTCAATGCCACTACCCCCTCTTCCATTTGAACTCATATTAGAAATTCTATGCAGGCTCCCTGTGAAGTTCCTCATGACACTCATGTGCGTCTGCAAATCGTGGAAAACCCTAATTTCTTCCAATTACAAATTTTCTAGGAAAAAACTTCGCATGTCAACTATGAGCTCCCACCTTATTTTATACTTCAGTACTTTCTTCTCTCACGAAGTTTATCCTCTCAGTTCTTTCTTCGCTGATGGGACTATCGACGGCACAGATATCTACTACCCTTTCAACAGAGAAGACAATTTTAGTATAGTTGGCTCTTGTGATGGTATCATTTGTTTAACCCGATGTTGCTTCCATTCCAGAAATGAAAACTTTATTCGGCCTGCTTTATGGAACCCTTCCACTAGAAAATTCAATGTATTGCCCTCTTTGGATAAACCAACACAGCCAAAGGATGGTAAGAACAAATTTATTGATACATATGGATTTGGCTATGATCATTTGTCTGATAAATACAAAGTTGTTGCTGTTTTTATGTATACATGTAAAGGTGATAGTAGTTCTTATTATGTTTACAAAACTCAAGTGAAGGTTCATACTTTGGGAACTGATTCTTGGAAATTTATACAAGATTTTCCTTCTGTAATTTTTGGTGCGGCTTATGTTCAATCGGGAACATTTGTAAATGGCACAATTAATTGGTTAGTACCACCTTATTCCATTCCTTTACAAACTATTGTTTCTCTTGATTTGGGGACAGAGTCCTATCAAGAGATTTTGCCTCCTAATTATGGGGCTGAAAGCGTTAATTTGAAGTTGTGTGTTTTGAAAGATTGCTTGTGCGTCATTGATGGACGTGCACATCCCATAGTTTCTGATATTTGGCTTATGAAGGAATATGGAAAAAGAAAGTCATGGACTAAATTGGTAAGTGTTCCTCACATGGGATTTAGCGATTATTACGCAAATAAAGTACTTTATATTTCTGAGAACGATCAACTGCTTCTGGAGTTTAAGAAGTTGGTCGGATCGGTGTTCCTATCAGAGTTGGTTGTTTATGATCCCATTAATAGTACTTTGAAGATTCAAGTTATTGATAATTTCAGTGATTTTTGGGGACCGGAAATCTACATCGAGAGTTTGATATCACCTTGTTCCTAAGTGTATGTGCTATACCACTAGTGAATTATTTGTCAAGGTTCGGTTCCTGTTATGTATTTTATGTTTTTACTATATTAATAGCATTTTAATGGATCATTGTTAGTTATCGATGAATATGTCTAACATGGAACACTGTTGTGTTTGTTTCATTTTATACAGCTCATAATCATGCTATAAAATGTAAAAGTTTTATTGGCAGAAATACTATGGCATGCTATAACATGTTTGGATAAGGGGAACATTCATGTTTTCATAAATTATTTAACAAAAAAGCCCACTGTTTCTGGTTATAATGATTGTGGAGTTGTTTATAATCTTTATATCTATCTTTTTTATCTGAAGTTAGTAATTCCACTGCTACATTGTATTCACATGTTGGTAATTTTTTTGGCATGGAGTTTACTTGGACAAATTATAGTTCAAGTTGAATATGTTAGAATTTGGTTGTATGAGGGGCTAATTTTCTTGTCTTATATTAGGAAATATCGAAATTTGCTATGATTTTAAAAGTAAGCTATCTAAGTTTTTTCTTGGTGGTGGTCGGGGTTCGAACCCCGACCTTGCATATATTATGCATTACAGTTTACATCATTCATACTGTCTTGAATATGAAATACTATTTCTTGATTTTTTTTTTCTCAAGAGTTGCATTTGAGTTTCTTTTAATTGCAGGTTGTGAAGGAGCTTTTCGACGCAACTTTTGGCAATACTGCAGATGATTATTGTGCCCATAGACATTGGAGTATGCTTCAATTTTTGCTTTTGTTTATTTTGCTTGGAGTCTTGGAAGCTATAACTTATTTCCTATTTTACATTACATTAGATGTGCTATTTTTAACTTGAAGGCTAGAACTTATTTTACTACTTGAATTATGTTATGTTTAAAATATTAGTAGCAATTAAATTTGATGATTAGTGATGAATCCGTTTAATTTTTGTGCATTCTTCAATGTGTTTCTGCTTGTATCGTTTCCCTAGACTTCGACGTAGCTTGCCATACTGATTCCGCTACACAATCATAAGTAACGTTTTGGAGGTCAACTACTACGCTATTTGCAACTATTTACATAGTTTTTTTTTTGTGTATATAGGGCTTAAATTGGAACAATATGATCGACTCAGTCAATTAATCAAAACAATTTCAATTTTCGTAACAGTTTCCAATGTCATTGTCATTTTGAAGATGAACCGCGAATAAGAAACATGATGTATACACAACAGATGTTAAAAACCATAAATTTTAAAATGAGTTAATAGGATTCAAGTCAGCAACAAGTGGGGCATTATGATGAATACTCCAAGGGTAAATCTAAAGGTGGGCATTCCCAACCTGTTCTTAATGTACTCTCCTCTGACAAACTCAGGGATAACATCAAACCAAAAAATGTTAAAAGAGGATATAGATAAACCAAAATTAGCAAGTCTGTTGGCACAAGTATTTCCTTATCTATAAATATGAGAAGCACATAATCTTATATTGTAGGTAAGTTGCAAGCAATTTTCCCATCTGTTTTTGAGTTCCCAAGGAACAACCAATTTTGATTTAAAAGCCATGATGACAAGCTGAGAATCAGATTCGAGCCAAACATTGGAAAAACCCTTGGAAGCGGCAGCTCAATAACATTCATAGCTACAGTCAGCATTGCAAACAACGCATCATCCAAACCAATAAATTGAGACAAATCTCCCATGCAAGCACCATTCGAATTTCGAAAAATCCCACCAGCTGCAGCTCTTGAGGGGTTCTTAATCGCAGCACTGTCCGTGTTAAGAATATTCACCTTGCAAGACTTATTTGTAACACTTGAGTCCATTATCTTTTTTCCATTCAAATCCTTTATCTGGTAAAATGTGTACAAGTTAAACCCTTTCTTCATAACTTTTGGCCCTCATTTAAGCCTACTATAAATAATAATAAATAAATGATAAATAATTTTAAAAGTTAAAAAACTCCGAAAAAACAAATATTCATCTTGTTCTTCATATTGTTATCATCTTCACCATCATCATAGTTTTCATCAAACTTAAAAAATTCAAATCAAAACGCAGAAATATCAACCCTAATATATGTGGCTAACCTCATTAATATGTTGTTTTAATGAAAATAAAAAAAAAGGATTAACTTGCAACCATTTAAAAGAAAGATTTGAATGAGACAAAAAGTAAATAAAGGACTCACGGTTACAAATAAATATGATAAAGGACCCCTAAAATAATTTTTTCATATATAATTTTTTTTTAAAATAACTTTCCATATATTTATTTGGTAGGTTAATATGTCACAAATGCATGTTGGCTTAGTGGTAGAGTGCACCTTGTGAAGGGAAAATGCGTGCGGATTTTTTTTTTAACATCAAATTATTTTAAAGTACCATCCTCATCAAATTATTTTAACTCATGTAGGTCAAATAATCTTGTTTGAGTTAACTCAAGTGGCGTGTGTTAACTTACACAACGTCAGTTAAGTTGCGCAGATTTTAACACTTGCGTTACTTAACTAACGCATGGGTATTTTTGGTATTTTAGTTGGGCGCGAGCGAAATGTTTTGGGAGAAGAGCATAATTCTTTTTTTTTTCAATGGATAAGATTCAATCGATCTATTTAAAAATATGGATGGGCCTAATTCATCCACTTATTTAAAAATCCAATGGATCAACATCTCAAGTAAAAAAAAATAAAGATTAACTTTTCCAACTATATGCTATTCTCGCACGCCCTATAAAATATAAAAAAACACCCTTTGTCCAGATTCTAATATCCAAAATTACAAGAACTAGATCTTCTATGTTGTATTTGATGTCAAAGGTCTCTACTGACCATTGTAGAATCCGCGCATAAAATGCAAAGCAATTGCAGGGATTTTATGAACGGTCATCAGTGACCATGACATCATAAACACTACTAAAAAACTAAAAAATGTTTAAGAAAGAGTAAGAAAATATGGGAAGTGAGGAATGAATGAAATTGTTGAATCATGCAATGCTATTTATAGCCTTAAACCAATCCTAGATTATAACTAAAGTCAAAGGAAACATTTTCCATGGTCCAACCGACCAAAAATGCATTAAACACACCACAAACCCTCCAAATAATACTACATTGTAACACCCTAAACCCTTAAATCGATAAATCACGCAAATAATACGAATCATACAAAGGATTTAGATGCTACTTCTTTAATAATTCCAAAACATGCATAATTAATTTTTCAAAACATCGCAGCAGAATAATATCATAATATCTCATCAGTAGATAAATGAAATCTCAAAGGTAGCCATGCTAAATATTCACATCATTCTCCAAGTTTCACCAATGCACGTATACACCAAATCACATATCCAAGTGTGACATGACTCACCAATTAACAAGTGAATGCAATGTTCTAGACTCTTCTAGATGACACTCTCTCTGAAATTGGAATTTGACCAATTTTTGTGAATCAGTTTTTTTTTTGGGTGTAAACATGATTATGGAGTTCAATTTGTGGGATTAAAAAGATATTTATCTAAATGGTTTGTATTGTCATCTCAAGACCCATATTGTGATTGCATACCTTTTTTCTACGCCCTTAGTCAATTTGATAAATTGAAATAATTTTGTGTGTGTTTGTTGATATTTGAAGGTTTACTTTATGTGTTTCTTGAATTTTTATTTTTATTCTTTTTTTTATTCCTAGATGCAATTTGAAGATTTAACTTGACAAGCTAAATATTTCACATCTTTTATTTTTAAATTTAAAGTTCAATTTGATGCTAACATGATCATTGTATTTCAAATATGTGAATTTCATATTTGTTATTATGCTACAAGAGGTTTTAATAGAAGATAATTATTGCACGACTCATTGTATGGTAAAGGGTACCGAGGATTGGTCTAGAAATGATTTCTTGTATGATCATAGTCCTTTGTCTTCAAATTATAAAATAAATTGGGATGACACTATTGTTATTGGTGATAATGATAATGATAGCTTAAATTCTCATATGGACATAGAACAACTTCAAAAACTTGATAATTATGCTATAAATCCAGAAAGAAATAATTGAGGAAAAATTTATTGCGCTTCTGGACCAAACATTGAAAATGTATTGGACATTGAGTTTCAACGAGAAGATGCTGAGAATGCAATGCAGTTTGTAGACTTTTCCACATTGATTGGGAAGGTATGCATTTTCCATGACATTCTTAATACTTGTTGGATATATGGTAGTTATGTCTTTATAATTTTGAATTTTCTCTTAAGTCTTGTGTGATTAATTTCAACATAACGATGCATCTAGTAATTGACCAACTAAATAAATTGATCCTCCAAAATTTTTTTATCAGGTGAAGCGTTTGTGTTAGGTTTATATATGTCAAAAAAACCTCTAATTGAAAAGCCCCATTTGTTAGGCCTCTTATAAAGCCCCGTATTTTCTTGTCTTCTTTTGAGTGAAGAAAATTGTTGTACACACATCGCACAAGGCTGAGAAACACCTTTAAAAGACCGAAATACCCCTGCGGCAGTTAACTGCCGAGAAATACTGAAATCGGCTACAATTAACTGCCGAGGTTTTTTCGGCAGTTAACTGCAACCGGTTTCAGTATTTCTTGGCAGTTAACTGCCAAGGAAAACAATTATGCAGACAGTGGGTTCTGCATGATTGAACCAAGCCATGGCCAGTTTTTACCTGTAATTCAACCAGAGCATTTCCAACAGGCAATACTATTCGTACAACATTTATACTCGGTCATAAACAAGAAAAATGCATTATCTTTTCCAGTTATACATAATTAAATCAATCCGACATATAGTTTAAATTAAATGAATGTTTGAAATTCACCAAAACATTAAAGAGTGTCCATAATTAAACATCACATTACATATCGTTAAATGAAATCTCTAGTGACATTTTATGCAATTGCAATTGGAACGAACATACATATATAAAATATTATCTTCCACCATATTCCCAAACATAAATCCGACATTGCTATCTTCTCGAATAAGCCAAGACATAAAACTTGCCGTTCTTCACGCGTGTTCATCTCTATCTTCTCCCAGGTCTATGCAAGGCATTTGAGCAAATAAGTGACGTGTATATTGATTTAAATCGACATGTGCAAAATAAGCATTACGTTGTGCCTTCAAATCATCAAATCATCAAGTGAGTCGGTCGGCGTTATAATAACCTTAATTGTCTTCTTAAAAGAGGAGTACCTAACACGGCCTTCAATTTTTGCAACCTCATACGTGTTTCACTTCACAAAAAGCTTTATGAAAAAATCATACATTAGGATGAAATTAAATGAAACATAATAATCAATAAAATGTATATATAAAATGCGTAAACATTAATAACGAATAAATAAGTATTGCACTAGTTTCACCACATAAAAGTCATATTATCATATAATTACATAAATTACATAATGTTAGTTATATATTGGCCCCAAAAAATTGGTGTTACAATTTCGACCCCAAAATATACGTCGGTGTAATTTCTACCAAAAAAAAGGACTAACACCGAACAAAAATCACTCATTAATGACCAAGTGATTGGGGAAGATCAAGTGAAATAGATTTTTCTTCATCTTCCGCAATTACATCAAATTGTTGCTTTGGTTTTTCGGGAGTGTCCAACAAAAAAGGGACCGCTTTGTTGGTTGCGGCGGTTTCTTTCCCTCTTCAATAATCATGAGCTTTCGGAACAACTCATGTTGATCCAAGTACTCATCTTCCCAAGTTAACGCCTCTTGATTCTTGTGATTGTGCCACTCCGTAGATGATGGAGGTAGTGGACAACCATCCTTTAAAAATATAAGCACGAAATGGTTCGGAATTAAGCCAAGGCACATGATGGGAGTTTTTTGGTTACCCGGCGGTGGTGGCCCTCTTAGTGGGAAAAAAGATTCCGATTTTCCAAGAGTTGTCAACACGACCACACACCTTTTGTAATAAATAGCAACAATGTGTCCCATGTCCGGAATAGTAAACCACTTCTCAAGATGTGCACAACCTTTCATATTTACGGGAGGATGTAAGCCATTTAAAATTTAGTTGTAACGATCCTCACCCGCATATACTCTCACATAATCATCTCTATGATCTTTAAACTCTTTAATAAGATTGTGACGAATCATGATATGGCTTTCTTCGGTCAATCCCATGAACTCGCCTATAGCTCGAACTCCACAATGTCCATCACCTATAACATCCACCACTTTTTTAATAAATGGTACCGTGAACTTTGGCATATAATCAAAAACCGGAGAATGCTTTGGAAGCGGAATAGGCTTTGGATACCGAGTAGGTGGTGGGAGTGGAGAAAGTGATGTTTTACCAAGACGAACACCTCTTTTTCTAGAATATGATGAAGTTTTTGGTGACGGTGATGGTTGGCTATTCGGATTTTGGGAATCAACAACCTCCCACAAAGAAGGGATCCGACTAGTCAATGTAATTTTTCCTTTAGACAACATGGTGGTTTCAGGAAATGCCAACTGCCGCAAAACCTTTTTCATTTCAAGCTTCATTTGGTAAGGGACTTTCTTGAGACGTTCTTGAATAGTACTCCATTCATCATCGACAGAAAAGCCATCTTCATTACTTTCTTCGCCCATACGTAACCTATGCCAATGATGGTGTATCTCATCCAATAAAATTGGCTTCTTTTCAAGGATTTTAGTAGCAATTTTGCATGCACAAGGTAACCCGTATGATGTCCTTTGAACACAACCACAAATTTCTTTGTCCATGCACAATGTTCCTCTACAACGTGACTCTTCCTCAGCAATGTTGTCCAAAGCATATCTAGACACATGACCACCTAACCCGGAGTACAAAGTGACATCCTTGAATCTATGTTCCAATACCGTAACACTCTGACAAATGTTGTTTGTATTGCAGTGAATTGAAGCACCGACATGTCATGTATTTTCTCCCAACAAGTACCCAAATCACCCACACTATTTTCCAAATATTTCTTTACTAAAGCATGAGTCGATTCTACCCTATTGGTGGTTCTACAACCAAGATGCAACACATGGTCTGTCCATGCCCTCACTATTTTCTCCTTCACTTCTTTCAATGTGGTCATGGCATAGTTTAGGAAAAGTGGGAAATCACTATAAACATCTTGGAACTCCACTAATGCAATTGCATATAACTCTTGAGTGGGGGTTTCAACCATAGCTTTCCATGCCCTCATTATCTTCTTCACAACATCACCATATTTCACCTCTTTCCCATCCTTTTTTCCCGAAGGATATTTACAATCTAAGACACACCTTTGTTTAACATTTTCTTGCACATGAAAGTAACAATTCATTGCATAACTTTCGGGGAAAACAATTCCAATCACTTTCAACAAAGATGGATCTCTATCTGTCACAATCATCTTAGGCATATTCATCATTGACGTAAGAAGTCTACGCAACATTTTTAATACCCAAACAAAGTTTTCCTCTTTCTCATGTGTCACAAACATTGACATCTTGTACATGTTGGTTTTGTAGGTGGAGTCCATAACAAAAACCGTTGGAAAATTATTAAACAACTTAATGGATGTTGGATGAGCCCAAATGATATCTTCAATTGTAGTGCTTTCACTTTGTGTTCTTGAGAAATAAGTATAGTTGTGATCCTCTAACTTCAAGATTAGATATTGCAACGACGTCTTGTTACCTCTATTTGTCTTCCATATTTGTTGACGTTCATTGTACCCTTGCTTGATATTTGTCATGCAATTTGGTCTATTGTTCTTCAAATTAATCAAAATATTTCTTGTAAGCATCTTGCTCTTGGTCAAGTCACGTACAATCTTCTTGTCATCCTCCTTTAATCTACCGGCAAGAATGTGTCCTTCTAAAGCCGGCTCCATCGCATGGTTGTGAACTCCATTAAGAATGTTCAAGCTCCATTCCTTTGTTTGCTTACTAAGATATCCACTAACCATGAACGTGCACCCACATTTTTTTTAGCCCGTCGTCTCATGCTTCGGTTTCTTTTTCGGAACTTTGTGAGCTCCACTCCTTTCACAAACTAGTCGCAACATTGGATTAATCAAACTTGATCTTTGTATAACAATTGTAAATCCCGCCTTATTTGCTTGACGGCGTGTCCACTCAAGCAAGTCTTCTCTATCTTTCCACTTAACGTCGTCCGAAAAAAACCTAGCCGTATTAACTTCGTGGACAAGAAGTTGGCGGACACCGGAGTCGACATATTTAGAAGCTTCAACATGGACGGAAGTTCCATCAATGTTTGGTTTGGCTTCAACCTTAGGCGGTTTGACATCTCCAGAATTTGCGACAAAATTTGGTTTTGTATCTCCCGGATCATTTTCCGCGTTGTCAACCATTACTATAATTAAACAACACAAAACTATGAATTAAACTACTAACTAATGCATAAACATCAATGCCATAATGAATTAAAACAAAAAAAAAAAACCAAAAATAAACAAAGAATTTTTTTTTTGAAAATATGGCAGTAGCACTGCCATTCCTGCGTAAATTTTTTCAAGTAATCCTCGGTAGTAAGGTGCCAATAAAACTTCGACAATAAGGTGTCGAGAACACTTCGGCAGTTAACTGCCGATCAATCCCATGACATGGTTTACGCAAACTGACGTAAGAAACACCATCAACAACAAAAAATGAACGGATTAAAATGCTTAATACCTGTTTTTTTACGTCCAAAGTGTCTTGATACCTCCTATACAAGATGTTTCAATGATTTTGTAGCATGATTTGATGAAAAAAAATATTGGATTTAGGGGATTAGATGGAAGTGGTATGGAAGTTGATGAAAAAATAGTGTGTAGGGGGAGCAGGTGGCTGTTTCATCTGATGAAACATTTTCTCGGTAGTTAACTGCCGAAAAAACCTCAGCAGTTAACTGCAGCCGGTTTTCAAATTTCTCGGCAGTTAACTGCCGCCGGGGTATTTCAGTCATTTACACGTGTTTCTCATCCTTGTGAGATGTGTCTACAGCAATTTTCTTGAGTGAATCTATATTGGGTCTCAGACCCACTTTTATTATTTTATTGATAGGCTCTACTAGGGTCCAACTTTTGCTCCAACTCAAATTTTTCAACCTTCTGTAAAAACAAATATTATTTTGAAAAGAAATAATGTTTGTTGGGAAAAAAATATTTTTTTTTTAGAATTTTCTTTTAAGAAAAAATTTATAATAAAAATTTAAATGCAAAACTAAATAGAAATGCAAACGAATAGTGAGTTATAATAAAATAATAAGAAGGGGGACACGAATCAAAGTCTTATCAAGCAGAGACACATAATTGTAGGATCAGAGTCAAACCCAACAAATATAAGAGATCATCTCTGTTGAAGGTTCTTCCCTCTTTAAACTCATGTTTTTAAAGGTGATACATAAACATAATTCATGGTTAAGAATAACTCAAATTTTTCCTGAATAGCACTCAGTTAAAAGAAGCGATGGCTGATTCTTGGTGGTTGTTTCTTCAAAGCATTTCCTTATTATTACATCATCTTCTATACTTTAATTTGCTTTGTGCCATCACGTGATGCCTATGATTGTTTCCAATTGATTGGCAATTCATAATTTACAATTAAATTCATTGCTTTGGGATTGTTCACTCAGATGGCTATTGCGTGTGGCTTTCCTTTGAATCAACACCATCCATTCACCGTTGTTTCACGTTTGTTCACGCACGTTTGTTTGTTTTGTTTCGGTGCTAGTGGTTGCTTCCCTCGATGGCATACATGTGCCCTTGGCCGTGTGTGTCTGACACCACCTCTTCAACTCTTGTGCAACCACATGCAGCTCCAGCAAAATCATTTGTTGCTGCATTGGCAGGTCCGAATGTGAATGACGAAAGACCTTTTTCTATACCACGCATGAAAGGAGATGCTTTGAGCATCAAAATCTGTCAGAATGAATACCAAAGGGGTGTAGAAGAGTGCAAGAACGCACTACGAGCCAGGTTGACGTTGAATAAGGGGGATAAACCCTATGCCGCACGTGACCTCAGTATTAAGATAGGAAAGATTTGGAAGACGCTGTCCGGCTGGAAAATGGTACCTCTCGGCAAAGGATACTATGATTTTCACTTTGATTCGGCGGATGATTTACGTAAAATATAGGCAGCAAGCACCATAAATCTTAAGCCGGGTTTGTTAAGGTTATCTCAGTGGACTAAACACTTCAAATACCTTTCTCAGCCGACACATGTTTCACTTTGGATTCGCTTGGTTGAGTTACCGCAGGAGTAATGGCGGGAAAGAACATTGAAGGAAATCGCAAGCACGGTTGGCACCCCTATTGACATTGATGGTCCGACACAGAACCGTACTTGTGGACACTACGTTCTATTGAATATTGATCTTTAATTCCAAATAAAGAACTTTTAAGCCAAACAAGCGTAAATTAATATGCACATCTTACCTTCATGGTCAACTATCTGTCATTTAGAACAGACTTCTCAAAGGGATCATTTGCCTCCTGATGTAGAAAAATATAAGCGAAGAATCATTTATAAGCGGAGATAAATATAGAAGATAAAATATAGAGCTTAATAAACGATGAATTAATCAAAATATTCTACTAACAACCAAACAAACTAAAACTAGAGTATATAACATTATCAATGCAAATAGAAAGGGTACTTTTACGTCTGCTTTTTTTCTTTTACATTATCAATGAAAATATTTCAGAAATTATACCGTAAATTTATAAATAGGGCACTATTATGCATGCCCTAGTTATTAACAAACCTGGTTAACAACAACGTCTTTGGTGATAATCACCTTAAGATGTAAATTTTAGTTGGGAACCTTCAAGTAAGTCTTTATAAGAGATTCTGAGTCTGTTTTTACGAGATATTTCTGCTTTGAGAAAATACTTCTTTTACAATTTTATAAGTTAAAATTTTGGACACACACTCCTCTTGTTCCGCTCAAACAACTCCGACAACCAGGGGAGGAGCTACATAGTAGTGAGGGGGTTCAAGTGAACCCCCTGAACTTAATAAAATTGCACATATATCTCCATATTATTTGTACTTTGAATCCCCTAGAATTAAGTTTTTGCACCTTACATTGAGAGAGATGTGTTCAAAAAGGTTGATAATGAGTTGATTATTCAACGATTTCAGGTTATGAACCCCCTGGTCCAGGTTCCTGGCAACGCCACTGCTGACAACTCCCTCTTCCGCGCTGGCTGTGGTTTCTCTCGTCTTCCCATCTCATGTTGTTAATTCTACTTGAATAATTTTTGGTGAGTAAATCACAAAGTTAGTCCTTTGTAGGACGCTTAAATAAATATCTGATTTTATGAGTATTTTAAAAAGATTCTTGACTATGTAACACATATTTGTACTTCAAAGAATATGTTATACACCAAATGTATAGTAAATTTTTAAAATGCAGAAAATTAATTTTTTAGTAAGTGGTGACTTGAACTCCTTAAGCATGTGGTCAGGGGTTCAATTCCTAGCTTTTGTATATAGAAAAATACCGGTTTGGAAGAGACCCCACCTTGTGTACCTCAAAGATTTCCGACAAAGACTAATCAATGTTAAGCGGCGGTGGAATCTTTGTAGGAATATTATGGTAACCCAAAAAAATATAAACTCCAACTTGACACTTTAATATTGTCAGATACCTTAAATAGTCATAATCTCATGAACTTAATTGAGAGTGTCCATTAAAGTTATAGACTAATTTGGTGTTTTGCCCAATACCTGATTATAGGCATGCATAAATATTAATGTCATGGTCATCTCAATCCCAACGTCTGGTTCCTCATCAGCCACAATGAGAGGAAACTTTTCTCAAAGAAAGGGCGAGCTAGTATATAATTAGAAACAATTTTTCAATATCTTTTTTATTTGAATAATTTGTTTTGATACTTCTTTTAAAAAAATATATTTGATACTAATCATTTTTAATAGAGGATTAAATATTGACTAATTTAATATTATATTATGTGTATGCATGAATCTCTTTTTAGTATGAGATGCTAGCAAAATTGTTTTCAAGGTACAAGAAAAAACAGGAAGTATTGCCATAAAAATGGGTCTTCCTACGAATTAGGGACTCCCTAGAAAACCGCACCAATGAAAGCATAACACAATTATAAATAAAAGGTCTCTCTTCCTGTTTTCAAACATAATAACGTTTGTGTGTAGCAAACTTTGTTTGATCATTTCCCAACAATCTTTGTTTCGTAGTTCTTAAGATAAAAACAATTCTTCAATCTCAAACCCCGAAACACTTTCTCACTCTTATTCTATCAATATGTTAATTAAACTTCATTCTCGTTGACAACTTTCAGATGAAATATATTCCAGTGAACAAAACTCTCTTGCCCATACTTTGTGAGTCTTACAACATCTTAAACTTATCTTAAACAAAGTATCGGTAAGAGAGTTTTCTTCACTGGAATCTATTTCATCTAAAAGTTGTCCACAAGAATGAACTTTAATTAACGTAGTGAAAGAATAAGAGTGAGAAATTTGTGCAGGGCCGGGAATCAAACCCTGAATTCCCCACTTCTCCACATTTATTGTGTGTGAATCTAGCCACTAGGCTATTTGACAAAAAAAGAATAAGAGTGAGAAAGTGTTTCGGGGTTTGAGGTTGAAGAATTGTTTTTTCTTCTTCTTAAGAACTATTAAACAAAGATGGTTGGGAAATGATAAAACAAACTTTGCTACACACAAATGTTATTATGTTTGAAAATAGGAAGAGAGACCCTATATTTATAATCGTACTTATGCCTTCATTGGTGTGGTTCTCATCACATATGTTAGAGGTGAAAGCGCTTCCTTGAATCTACATATTGGTCAAGTTCAAAAAGTTCTTTAGTTTTGAATGAAAATGTTTCTTCAAAACAACCACGATGCAGTAGAGTAGAAATAGAAATACTAATGATGTTGGAGGCCAGAATTGCTTATGTTAATCAAAAACTTGTTATTCAACCAGAAAACTATGAAGATGTCTTCCCTAAGGTTGATCACTTCAATGGTGATAAAACAAATATTGAATCATCAAAGGATTCATGAACACTTTGAATTGAAGCAACACATTTGGTGGACATGCTTCTGAATTCGATAAGTATTTATAATATAAATATTTTCTCTCAAAATTTTATAGTTCTTTAAATTAAAGGTGGACAATTTTCTATTTAGGAAAAATGGACAAACTTCCCACCCATTGTTAGCAAAGCACGACAATCAAAGTACTTGAAAGAGGCTCCTCGCAACAACAACACCCCTAAAAAAATAACAACGTACAATACCATGTATCCAAAAGGATAAAAAAGTTAGAGTTTATCAACAATTTCTTGGCAGAGCAACTCAAGGCCAAAGCATGTGAATTGTTCATTAAGGTACTATGATTTTGTGACGAGCCTGTTTAGTTTGTTTTTGTGAGGAGCCTCTTTCACGTACTTTAATTGTCTGAGCTTTGCTAACATTAAAATGATCAACCATTCCTTAATTCAGATGACATGGTATCAACTGAGATAGTAGATAAGGGAGGTGTTGAAGAAGATGACACAACGGTCAGCGTCGATGCTACATGTGATTCACCACTATTGATCATGGTGGTAGCACTGATGGTTGATTGTTGTGGAAGTGGATGTTGTTGGTGCTCAAAGGGAGGGGTTGGAGAAAACGGCATATCGGCTACCGACGATTCACCCTTATCGATATTGGAAGGGGTGATGGTAATTGGTTGTTATTGGTCAACATTCCTTAATTCAGATGACATGGTGTCGAAAACAATGAGGGAAAGTGACTCAAAAATGTGTTGAAAAGAGTGAGGGGAAGTGACTCAAAAATATGTCGTAAATTGCTAAGTTTTGGTGTGCCTATAATGTAAGGTTGGCCGCTCCTTTTATTAGCAACAAAAATCCAATATTTATTAAAAATGGTCAAAATAAAAAAAGTCATTTGAAAAAAATTTAAGTTTTTAACAAAAAAGTAAAAGTAAGTTCATGAACCAAGCCGATCAACTTTTTTAATTAGGGAATTTTTTTATAGTGAGAACGTTTAAAAAATAATTTAAATTGGTTTTATTATTAAAATTAAATTTTTTATTAACAAATAGAAATCAAAAACTTTTATTCAATTTTATTAATTTATTATTTAATTATTTAAATTTATGGCTTAATTGATCAACCAGCCCTTTAACCATCAACCAATCAATTAAGTTTATTATTTAAATAATATTTATTACATAAATGTTTTTGGGAAATTTGATAATATTTATTAAAAATAGTTTTAATTAAGTTTTTAATAATATTTAATTACATTCATTATTAAAATTTTAAAGATTATTTTTAAGTTATATTTAAAAAAATTAATATATATTCTTAAAATAATTAATTAGTGGCATCAATTAATTTTTTAAACGTTCACACTATAAAAAAAATCCCTATTTAAAAAAGTTGACCGGATTGGTTCATGAACTTACTTTTTCTTTTTTGTTAAAAACTTAAAAAAAAATTAAATGACTTTTTTTATTTTGACCATTTTCAATAAATATTGGATTTTTGTTGCAAATAAAAGGAGTGGCCAACCTTACATTATAGGCACACCAAAACTTAGTAATTTGCGACATATTTTCGAGTCACTTCCCCTCACTCTTTTCAGCACATTTTTGAGTCACTTCCCCTCACTCTTTTCGACACCATGTCGTCTGAATTAAGGAATGATGTCCAGCAACAACCAATTACCATGTCGTCAGTAGCTGATATGTCGTTTTCTCTAGCCCCTCCCTTCGAGCACCAACAACAGCCACTCCCCCGTGATGATATCCGCTCCTATTTCATCCGCTCCCCGTATCTTGGAGATTTTCTTGCAAAGCATCATCTATATAATTCTTAAAGTATCCATATAATTATCTTGTTGCCTTTGAAAAGCTTTAACAAAAGCTCTCATGGTGGTCTGCACATATATTCAAAATTAAATATAAGTAAGTTACCCTACAAAACCAACCAACTATTCTAGAAAACATGTATGGTTAGAGTAGATTAAAAATCAATTCCGTTTGACACTATCTTGAGAAACTAGAGTAAAATTTCAAAGTTAATTAATTACGTCAATTAACTTAAATAAAATTAAGGAAGTTTCAAAGCAAACACTAGATACAGAATTGTGTCATTTGATTTGAAAGAGTATAAGTATGGAACCTGGACAATGGTTGGCATCCAAACAAGTTACGCCAATACAAGCTATTTCAACCTTTTGGTTTAGAGGCAAAATATGTAATTTATCATATGGAATTCCTATGTTCTTACAAGTCTGGCTGTAAATGATTTGGTGAGACCTTAATAATCTGTATTCACAAATGCGAGCCAACAGCTAAAGTACAAATTGGAACTCTGATTGTAATACCCCAGTACAACTTCAATCCACCATCAAAACCCTGCATCAAAAACAAACATCATTCATTGATGGGTTGAGATTTTGAAGAATTGTTGACAAACAACATGATAGAGTAACAATTATATATATACCAGTGCAAGCAAACTTTTTTGTTTGGAGGGTCATTCATTCATTGTGATATTTATATAGTGGCTTCAATTGTATAGTTCTTGACCGCTTTTTGCAAAGCATTAAATCTCGATAACACCTTTGCAAATTACAAATACTATACTAATCACTAAAACCATTGGATTGTTGAGTATATAAGGTTTCAGAATCCTTCTAGAGTATATAAGGTTGACAAATAGTCTTTCATATTTACCAGTCTCTCTGAACTAAAAGATAAATCTAACATTCAAAGGAAACAATTACTTTTATTTAAGAGAAGAGATACAAACAACTGTAAGATTTGGGAATTCTTCTAGAGTATAAAAACGAGCAAACAAATGAAATAGACATGTCAACTTCATGAAATCAGTATTGCCAAATAGCAGCTATAGCGCAGCAGAAATTGGACAAATCGCTTTAGTGTATAGGTATTTTATGTGATGCACGACTAAGAACACTCCATGAAACATGTTCAAATCATTGGACAACAAAAATAACTAACCTGCTTTTCGCGAGTTGACAGTACTGACTTGCGGGGTTTTTTATTGTACAGAGAGATTTTCTTTCTTGCCAAAACAAAAATCATGTAGGTGAATTGGAGATATTAGTGCTAACATAATCAAATCAAAATAGCTAGCTAACAAAATAGGGATTAACTTACTAAATATATTGCCAATTCCAACAATAATGCTATACATATTTACATACCGTCAGCGTTATCCTCAAAGCAGCCTTTACTAGCATCACCAATACAAAAAGCACTCCTAAACAAAAACACAATAGTCTGGTAAATTAGCCATAGTCATGAAAACCACAACTGCAATTACAAATGCCAAAATTAATACAAATGTAACTAATTAATATTAGTTATAAGAACCCTCTACATGTCAATAACAAGTAGAGCAACAACACATGACAACATCATAACTCAGTTACTACTTGCTGCTACACAGATAATTTAATTAATGAATTAAGCTAATTTAACATGAGAATTTTCATTAATCCCGCATACAAATTTCAAACCTAACTAGTCAAATTCACACATGTAACAACACACCAACAAAAAAGGGAAAATCGGTTAGGGTTTCAATTTTCGTTCTATTGGATTTCAATTTCCTTGATCATAATTGCAAATTGAAGTTCCCTTTTGCTATAATTAGAACCTAATTTGAGAAACTCACCTCAATTAGTATTGATCCATCAAGATTTTGATGAAGTGTGTGGGTTCACCAAGCTTTAAACCATCATTCTTCACCCTTTACCCCTTCTTCAAAACGAGCCCTTCATCTTCTTCATCGGGCAATAGACAACTGCCTATTAATGAGATGAACACATAAGCAAACCCTTGAAAGGAAAACGATTTAGAGATAAAGCATGGTTTAACAACAAAACCGATTGAGATGAAGGGAAAACAGTTGAGATTTTGATGTTTGAACGATTGGAAAGAAAACAAGATGAGAGAAAATGATTAAGATGAAGCCAATTGCGATGAAGGGCACCCAGATGTGTGTTTTCCTGGTAGAAAGCCAAATGCGTGTATCTTCCTGTTTTAATTTCATATTTTGTTTTTTTTTTATAATAAAAATTGAATTACTGGTGGTGGATTTTAGTGGTAGAAATTTTGAATCACCGATAGAAATTTAATGCAACGGGTTACTGACGGAAATTAAGGGGTACTGACGGATTATTAAATCTTCTTTTATGACATTATTGGCAGATTTACATCCCTCAATAATACAATGTCATGTGTGAAACTGTACTTCATTGTTAATATTGACGGAAAAAAATCTGTCAGTATTCAAAGGCAGATTTGTCATTATTCTGAAATATTAAGGGTTTATTCCGTCAATAATGTTATTGAGGGTTTGTTTTGTATTACTGAGGGTTTGTTCCGCCAATATTTATTGAGGGCTTAAATCCCTCAGTAATGCAAATTTGAATTGGTTAGTAATTTGGGTAATTCTTGTAGTGCACAACAACCAACCATCACTGCTACCACCATGATCAATAGTGGTGAATCACATGTAGCAACGACGTTGACCATTGTACCATCTTCTTCAGCACCTCCCTTATCTTGTATTTGAATGTTTTTTTGATTATTCGATATATGTTTTAATACCATTAAAATGATCAACCATAGGAAAAACATCTTCATAGTTTTCTTCTCGAAGAACAAGTTTTTGGTTATTATGATATGTGATCCATTCTAGGATCATGAGTGCGGAAAAGCTTAACCAACTCTTCCTTGGCGGCAATTTTGACCTCCAGCATTGTTGGTTTTTCTATTTCTACCCTACTAGTCCAAGGTTGTTTTAACAACACACTTTTATTGAAAACTAGCAACAAACCCGTGCTAAGCACGGGTCCGTGCTCCGTAGTGGTTAATTCGAAGTGAAGGGCTATTCATTAATGTGCATTGCAATACTATATGAATTGAGAAAATAAGAAAAAGGGCAATTTACTTTGACAAAAGGGCAATTTAATGGTAAAAGGGCAATTTACTTTGACAATTTTGTTAAATAACTCAAACACCCTTTCTAATTTTTCAAACACATCAATCTCCCCTCATTTTATCCATTTTAATAACTTTGTAAATATACAATTTAATTTCAGTCATTTTGGTTTGTTTGTATTTGTTTTCTCTTTTCACAAATAAGTTAAATGAGATTTTTTCTTGATTTGTTTGTATTTATTTTCTCTTTTTAAAATTAAGTTAAATGCGGTTTTTTTTTTCTTGCAATGGAGAAGAAATAACATTTATTTTTACCACCAAATAGAATCAAACATCGGCAATTACAAAATAGATCAAAGGAGAATATAGAAATGAGAAGAACTTTGGTGGATCAATGAAAAGGAAATAATTTTCGATATATCCATTTTATTACCTTAGAGTTTAAAAATTAAACCACCTTGACAGAGGAACATTAAGTTGAGAAAAACCTAAATATGATCATATTAGAAATACACAAAAAATAGTTTGAAGTTTACCCTCGTTCGCAGGAAGAAGCAAGTGTGATTAATGTTGGAGCGACAACAAAGAATAACCCTTGTAGGATGCACATCAATGTAGAACAAACAAAGTTGTTTTCTGCTTGTCAATTTGAATAAAAAATAAGGGAAATTAGTGTTTAGTTAAAAAATATAGTGGATGTTTGTGTTATTTAAGAAGAACTTATGGGAGGTTAGTCATTAGTGTAATTTGTACATGACAAAGTCATCAATTATTAGAAATATTTAAAATGGTAAATATTACACTTTTGATAAAGATGTCGTTTGAGTCCCGTGTATGAATTGCACAACAATATTATTAAAAAAACCAATACTATTTAGTGACTCATTTATCATATTATTAGTTTTTTTTTATAGTCATCTTTCTAAAAGATATAATAATTAATAATCTACGATAATAGAAAATAATATTTTATAATATGACATGGTGGTCTGACTTCTTTGATTCTTTGTTGTTTTCAAATATGTTGAGATATGCAGGTTTCAAAGTTTCTTCTTTGTCTACACTCTGGTTCTTCAAGTTCAAAGATCTTTTATGCTTGTTGATTTGTTTAAGCAGTTGTTGACACTTGAATTTTGATATAGGTTTGACGGTCGATCCATTAATTGTTTTTTACAAAGGTTCACTTTTCATTTTTTTGGTAACCTGGTTTCTCTCCCATGTACGGGTTCGCCTGTTGATTAGTGAATTTTTGTTACGATAGATTTGGGTCGATCTACTTGGTCTGATTTATTATGTGGTATCCCCGTTTTTTGTTGTACATAAGTCAGGTCTAATGCCCTCAATATCTTTATCTATTTCTTTTTATTTAATATAATTTTTCTTTTGACTTAAAAAAAAAAGATAAAGAAGAAACATAGACAAATTATTTTTAGAAAAGAAGCAATCTTGAAACTGTGTAATTTTTCCAAAAGTAGGTATATGTCTTGTAATAAATATTTTGTAATTTTTTTAACTCTTTAAATATTTAAAAGTTTAATTATAGGAAGATTTGTTTTGATTGAGATTAAGATGAAGTTTGTTCGTTCTTTAAAAAAAGATTAAATTAGTGTGTTTTATTGAGTGAATTTGTTTTAATTTGTTTTTAAAAGAAATAAATATGGGAAAGTTGAAGCAAAAGAGACAAAAGGATATAATTTTGATGACGTGTCAAAAAATTAAAAAAGGATAAGATTGTATTTTTGATAGACGTTAAGTTTCATAATTAAATAATAGAACTTTTTATTTCAACTTATATCTAGATTCAATGAAGCATTGTTACCCATGTCATGAGCTTGAGGGAAGACATAAATTTAATTCTAGACATACTTAGTGTTTTTTACGTGTATTGAAAGCGATTTTGCTAGCATCTCTTACTAAAAAGTGATTCATGCATGCACATAATATAATAAATTAGTCAACATTTAACCCCCTATTAAAAAATAAGAGGCATGTTGTATCTAGTATTAAAATAAATTATTCACATTTAAAAATGTGATATTGAAGCATATTGTATCTAGTTATACAAACTCACCCTTTCTTTAAGAAGAAGCTCCCCTCATTTGTGGCTAGCTGGTGAGGAACATGAAGCTGGGATTAACATGACAATTCATCACAAATGGAAGAATCAACGATAGTAATTTGGATTTTGGGGTATGCGTTTCTTCCTTTAACCATTCCATGTAAGCTGCAAGCATAAACATGTATGTAACCATGTCTTTAATATTTTTGTACTGACTAAATTAATAATCATAAATTGGGTAAAAACACGAAATTAGTCTCTAAATTTATAGGACAGAAATAAATTCATGAGATTATGAATATTTTAAAACGCTCTTTGACGTTATTAAAGTGCCAAGTTGATCTCTATATTTAAACACTTACTATCAATGAAATTTCTTTAAAATCTTAGTATCAAATTAGTCTCTAACTTTATCCACTTACTATCAATTTAGTCGATAACATATTTATGAAGTACTAATATGAGTACAGTTTGACATAATCAATTATCTTTTTGAAATATTCATAAGGTCATAGACCTATTTAAGAGTGTTTTACAGAGTCACAAACAAATTTTGTGGTTTAGTCACCAAATACTATTCACGGAAGACATAGAACCAAGCTTGTCAAAATCGGGATTTTGTTTCAGGTCGAAAAAGAAAATAGAGTTAGAGAAACCCTCTTGCTCGGGTCCTCCTTCTGGTTACTCTCTTAAGATGGTGGTGATTCTCCCAACACCATAAGGTCATTAGTAGGAGTTTAGCTTTGCTCTATTTTTATATCTCTATTTATTATCCATTTATGAAATCCACAAGTAGGGCTCACTTATTAAAATAGGTCACAATAATCTACCACTTATGTCTATCTATCTTATAAATAGAGAATAGAGAAATAGAGCAAATCCAATCTACATTTGTAGAGGTAACCTACAAGTTGGTGATCTTTAGTAGGCATCTCTTGCACAAATGCCAATTAATTCAATTTTATATGGAGTGACACAAATGCCAATTTATCAATTTGTTTTTGTTTTCTTATAACTTAATTAAGAGGAAAAGTTTGGTAAGTAGTAGAAATTATAAAAAAAGAGTTCACTCGTATATATGATTAATTAATACAAGACAATAACAAAGAATCAACTGATCCAACAAAACAAAGAAACCGTTCGTAATATAACATATCATACTAAACTGTTCCTTTCAAAAATAAGTTTAAAGGTAAATTAAGTACATAATAAACAATATGGGTCATATTAAACATAATTATAATAATCAGCCGCATTCCCACAAATTCATAGAAAAAATAGACAATATTTCTCAAATTAAAATATTAAATCAAAATGAATAATAATAGTAAATGTGAAAGAGGACACACACAAAAAAAAGAACACATTATTTTTACCTTTATTAAAAGGAGCACGAGAACAATTCGTCTTTCTTTGTTGATGTTCTCATAATTGATTAAAGAAATCGTAGTCGCCGAAGAAAATACATGATAGTCTTTGAATCGAGATATGTTCCATAGCTTGTAGATCTAATACAGACAAAATGATAGAAAATTTAATTGGAGAAAAAAAAGATGTAATTAATCAATGAAAGAATCGGATAAATGACATATATTTCGCTACATATGCATATATTATTTAACTACAATGAAGCTGCAATTGATGTAACCTCCCTAAAATATCATCATGATAAACTCAGTCATTTGAAGTATATATGCGTGTCATTCAACAAAAATTATATGTGTACATGTGCGAATATATCTTAAATATCTAATAGTGATAAATTGATAGATATGAAATATCAGATTACCGATTCTCTGTAAATGAGAGATAACATGGATACTGAGGGAGATGAAATTTCAAACGGCGCCGCAAGCTCTTTAGATTTGTCAAAGTAAGGTTTTATCGGAGGAAGAGTTTGTGTTAGGTTTAGAGATGTAAAAAAAACCTCAAATTGAAAAGCCTCATTCGTTAGGCCTCTTATAAAGCCCCATATTTTGTTGCCTTCGTTTAAGTATATTTGTATTGGGTTTGAGCCCAACTTTTGTTGTTTTATTGATGGGCTATATTGAGGTCTAACTTTTGGCCCAACTCAAATTTCCATCCTTTTGTAAAAACAAATATTATTTTGAAAATAAATATCGTTTGTTGCAAAAAAAAAAAATTTTTTCAAAATTTTGTCTTAAGTAAATAATTTTTCTGAAGCAAAATAATATTATTATAGAAAATAAATAATTATTTGTTAAGAGAAAAAAATTTCCGCAGGTTTTTTTTAGAGAGAGAACTGAAAAAGGGCGATCGTTAATTCTTGATGAGACAGTCTTATGTTAAAGGAGTTAAAAACAAGGTAGTCTAAATCGGATCAAACATTAAACCGGTGTTAGCAATGTTTGTGGTTCAAGGGTTTCACCGAGGTTCAATCGGTTTTGATTAAATAATATTTATCAATGTTTAATATATTATACCAAAAATATAATATTTTGGATTAAAGAAAATATAACATTAATAATTTTATATAATAAAACACAAAAAAGTATTACTTTTGTTTTTTGTTAGATGATCGATGGTTGTTGGATAATATTTCTAGACAGGTTGTGGATGGGGTTTCTTCGTTGTTCTGAAAGGAACCTTGGTTGGATGGCGCTTCTTTAGATGTTAGATATTGTAGATTGTTTGATCATGTTTTTTAATAAATGTGCCACTTTCGCATAGATGTTCTCTTTAGGTTAGAAAGTCAATGGTAAGGCGTAGAAGTGGAAACGGACTGTTTGCGTGAGAGGAAGGGTTGGTGAGGAAGTGTGCGGAACAACCTTCACTTGTGGTTTTACAGGTGGATTTGGATATTTCATTCTTCCCACCGGTGGATTTTATTCCTCTTCTCAACCTTACCCTTTCTTCCCTCCTTCCTCTATTAACACTTTCTCCTTGAATTGAACACATTAGGGTGTCACATGTTCTTCCCCTTTTTTCTCCCCTTTTTTTGACTTAATTTTAATATTCACATGAATTCATCATTATTTGATTGAAAATCCTAAACAAAGAAGCGTTGTGGAGATTGTAATCGGTTATGATGAGAATGGTTGAGTGAGATCCAAACTTGTTCTAGCTCAGTAGAAATGGTTGTTTGCTTCAACAAATCTTGTGGCGATGGTTCTTGCGAAGGTAAAGAGTCAAATTCTTCTTTATGTAGATGAAGGCTAGTGAAGAAAAGATGATTGAGTGAAATATCATGCCTTAAGGGAACTAAACCTAGGAGTTCGCTAACTTACTAATTATTCCTTATCTAGAACCATATGATATTTTTAACACATCATTAGCCAAAAAAAATTTATAAGTTCAAACTTGAATTTAACATAGTGGTTTGTTCCTTGTACATTTAACATAGCTAACTCAATGTAATACCAATAACAAATATGAAAAAAAAACCACAAAATAATTAAAAATAACATGACAAAGTCAATGGCATACCAAGTGGCTGATCAGAATTTTAAAAGCTAACTCATAAGTTTTTAAGCTAATTATTTGAGATACAACAATAGGCGACTTTGATAATCAAAATTTTCAAAACCATGGGATGATAATACAGCTACAATACATACTCCAAACTTCTCTTTGTTTCTTTGTTGTTGATTAAGTTGGATCCCAAATTCAATCTCCATATGCGGGAAAATCACCACCATATGTTTTAAAAGGAAGAAGCTTGATTTTCCAAAATTATCAACGGTTTAAAAGGCTTCTTTCTCTCCATAGTGCGAAGGTGGTTGTCAGGCAAGGTGCTCGATGGAAAATTGGTATTGGGTTCGATATACCTATTATTGGTGAGCCTTGGATAGGGATAGGGTCGAGTATCCCCCTTGTTGGCCCTGGTTCCATGGCCCTCCAAAGTTACTATGTGGGACATTTGATTGAGCAAAGTAATAAGGTCTGGAATGAACAGCTCATACGACAAGTATTTCTCGCAGAAACTGCTCAAAGTATTTTGAAAACTCCTTTATATACACAAGTACATACCGATTGTTTAATTTGGAAGGCCGAGAAGAATGGTTGTTACTCGGTCAAAAGTGCTTACTGCATATGTATTGAAGACATTGCAAATAATGCTCATATGCGGAAACCAGGGTATTGGAGTGGTGTTTGGAGATTGAAAGTACCCCTAAGGGTGAAGAATTTATTGTGGAGAGTGTGTAGAGATTGCTTCCCTACAAGGGTAAGGTTGATAAGCAGAGGAGTCAATTGTCCATCAGTTTGTGTGACGTGTGAGGATCCACTTGAGGATAGCTACCACATATTTTTTCATTGCAAGACCGCCATAGATGTTTGGAACGCTGCAAATGTCTGGTGTTTGATTGCACCATCCCTGAATAAGTTTGATAATGCACCAGACATTATATTCAATCTAATGCAAAAGTTGTCAGCAAGTCAAGTGGAGAGTATTGTTGCAATAATGTGGAGTATTAGGAAATCTCGCAATCTAAAGTTGTGGCAACAGGTGTCAGAGTCGACAGTTACAATTCTGGAAAGAGCAAAGCATTTCCTAGAAGGTTGGAGGAAAGCAAACCGTAAGCAGGGTCTTTTAGGTCAGACTCACTCACCTTCAAGCACAGGTCCTCAATCTTATGATATTCAAAATACGGACAATAGGTACGGTAACACCCGATGGAGGAAACCAAGGAGTGGTAGACTCAAATGCAATGTTTGCCTCTTTTACTACATCTAGTAATAGAGTAGGTATTGGCATTTGTATTCGTGATTCAGAAAGAAACCATGTTCGTTCAAAGACTATGTGGTTTTCACCAGTGTGTCCAGTCAACATTGAAGAAGCTTTGGGTCTTTATCATGCAATTCGGTGGATCAATGAACTTCAGTTCACAAATGTTGATTTTGAGGTAGATTCGAAAACAATAGCTGATTATTTTAACAAAGGCAGATGAGATAACACCGAATTTGGATCCATTATGGATAATAGTATCCAGTTTTGCAATACCGTTTTAACAAACTCTCATGAGTTAGCTAAAGCAACCACATTACTCCCTAGCTTCCACATCTTTGATGAAATTCCAAACATATATTACTGATTTAATTTTTAATGAAATGATATAAGTTATTTTCCCTCAAAACAAAATGAATAATCCACTCAAAGCATGAAAATAGGGAGTTAGTGGTATTTTATATTGAATAGGCAATGCAATATTATAGTTAACAAAATAGTGAGAAGGAGATATGCTTGACTCAGCAAAATAATACTAATATGTGGTGAAGTAAGCGAATATGTATGAAATTAAACGAAGTTAGCAAACGTAGGAAAGAAGCAAAGGTAACAATTTCAGATAGCGTTTATACTAAACTTTTGAAATATACACGCAAATTACGACAAGTTCTACATTAACTTTATACATTGAATTTAAATGTTTCAATTGATGTACTATTTCATGATAAGAAATTTAGCAGCTTGCCATAAATTAGTAGATACAAATTATAACATATCATTGATAACAGCAATGGAATTAGAAATTGTGTAGCTTTAGGTTTTGGTTCATGAGGGCAGCCGATGACTACCATCATCACCGTTTGATGTCTTGAGGTTTAGGCACATTAAAAAGTCATATCTTATATGTCCCTTGTCGAAAAATTTGAAATTTTTTGTGGGACATGTTATTTTGTCCTCAACATGCGTGCAAAAAATAGTGAAAATTTTTAACCTCTAGGTTACTTTTTCGAACTCGCACTTGGAAAAATTTGCAATTTTTTGCAGTTCGCTCAAAAAATTAAAATAAATTGAGACTTAGACATGATGCTATGATAAAAATACATATAGAGGATTTGCAAAGTTCCGTAACCTTCTGAATAAGCCTTGATTTTTTTTCCAGACCAAAACGCGCAGAATCACAATTAATGCTCTGCCATGAGCCGAACATAAGTGCAGCTTAGCCTGCGGTAGTTAACTACAACTGAAGTAAGTGGTAGTTAACTGAAGCCGGAAAGATTGGATCGTAGTTAACTACCTTTGGAGGCAAAAACGTATTTTCCATTTGTTTTTAAGAAAAAACACATGAGAAAAGCAATTTTCTAAGACAATATGTCCATAATTAATATAAAGATTAAATTATAATAACTATTATTGTCAATCCATAATTGATTAATTGCATAATTATTCCAATAGTCGACCACTTGGATGACAATAATTAATTACTACTCCCTCCGTCTCATAATATTGGTTATTTAAGGTTTGTGCACGATTATTAAGGAAAGAGAAATGCTAGCAACACACATTTTTCAACACACTCTCTTTAATTGATTAAAATTCACACGGGACCCACCAAATTTATATGGGACCCCCATGATTTGGTGGGACTCATGTAAATTTTAACCCATCAAAGAGAGTGTGTTGAAAAGTGTGTGTTGCTAGCATTTCTCTTAAGGAAATGATTAATTGTGTTGATTTCAATGGTAAAATTAGTAACATTTACTAAAACATTCTTATTAATTGTAGTTAGTGGAGTAATTAAGTTGAATGAAATTCAATAAATAAAGGTATAATAGTGAAAAAAACAATAAATGCTGCATTGATATTGTAAAGTGACAATTATTTTGAGGAAAAGAAAAAAAGCTAATGAGACAATAATTGTGAAACGAAGGGAGTATAAGAATATAAAAATTCATTTGTCAAAAAGAATTTAAATTTAGATACTAAACTTTCAACTGCACCAATCATTCAAAACAAAACAGAAGTAAGCTTTAATGCTTACATAACTCAGTAATATAGTGTCGTACTAAACTATTAGAACAAAATATCAAGATTGTGCTACAGTTGCATAAGATTTGAATTGTGTTTTACTACCTCCGTCACTAATTATAAGACTCTTTAGTATTTTTTTCTCTCTCTTTTTATAAGACTCATTTCAAATTTCAAAGTAAATTAATTATTACTTTACGACAATATCTCTATTTATGTTGCATATTTTTCTGCAATATATAATAGATATTCTACGAGAACATCCACTAATTCTCTTTCATAAAGGGTAAACATGTAAAACAATAACAATTATAAACAAAATTAATTTAACACAATCAACTTTCTTAATTTCCGTATTTTTTTCAAAATGACTTTATAATTAGGGACAGAGGTAGTAGTAATTAGCATCGAACACTTCAACTTCTAAACTTAGAGGTTCATAATAGTGATGCACACTTTTCACATTAATCATCACTTTATAAATTTACAATGATAAATGCACTTATGGCTTCAACTCATATCGCCCGGCCCTTTCCATATACTACTCCTAATTTTTTATTGGATCGTTACCCATTAGTGGTAAATGTAATTGTTTTACATAGGCAATCAAATGAATTTCAATCGTTACATTGAGGAGCATTTAAGTTGTTGTTTCAATTCAACTGCATGTCTAATCATTTATGGGTAATATATTCCAAGCAAGTATTAATTTAGATACAAATTAATTCAAATATTTTGATCAGATTTTTTACAATTCAATACAAGTTTCGATAAAAGAAACAATTGATAATGAAATCGCCAAAGAACGCGGGTTACCAATACCCTTCTACCGATAACTAGAGGGTTAATGAAAAAGAATATAACTTTTTGTAAAAAAGAATATTTTGTGAAGAACATTTTTTATTTTAACGTGTTTCCAATATTTATGAATATCATTAATATTTTAGAAAATTTCTAATTTTTTTAATTATCCCGTCCAAACCAACGGGTAAAGACCTAGTAGTACTATAAAATCATAGTTTCCTAATCCCTATCTCTATTATAATAATTAAAACTAGTATTTCCACACCGGCAAAGATTTTTTTGTGGCGTTAACAAATTATTACTTTGAACATACCACCAAAATAAAAACATATAATGCAGTTGTCATTGTTGTTGTTATACAAATCAGATAATGTTGTCATCATCAAATTAAAGATGTCATTGTTTGACATATAATTTAATTTAATTTAAAGCAATTATATATCCCTGACTAATAATAATTAATGACTACGTATTAAATAAGTGTACAACAACTTGTCAAAAAAAAAAAGTCTAAAGAAACAATAGATATATACAAACAATGATACAACATGATAGGAATAAAAAGCTCATTAGTGAGGAGAAATATTAGGGATTGCTGCATTTTAGAGGGAATTTGTTAGGATAAATTGATGCGCTGCATTTTAAATGGAAGGCGGTTATCAGGGTGGAAGTGCAAAAATTTATCTTTGGGTGGTTGGTTGGTTTTGCTAAAGTCCGTTCTGTCGTCCATTCCGGTTTATTTCCTTTCTTTCTTCAAAGCTCCCTCAGGTGTTACTTCTACCCTGGACTCTATTTTTATAAAAAAAATAAAATTGGGGAGGTGGTGAGGATTTTAGGAAACTTTTTGGGATTAAATAGGACACTATTTGTTTGAAAAAGGAGAATGAAGGTTTGGGGGTGAAAAGGTTACGAGAGTTTAATATCTCTTTATTGGAGAAATGGGTGTGGAGGGTGTTGGAGGAGAGGGAGAGTTTGTGGAATGTAGTGTTGCGAGCAAAGTATGGGGAGGTTGGAGGGAGGGTGCGATTTAGTGAGGGTGTCAGGTCGATTTGATGGCATCACTAAACCAAATCCGATCTGGTGTGGGTGTGGCGGATGCTAGGTGGTTGGTTGATAACATTGTTAGGAAGGTAGGAGATGGGAGCACCACCATGTTTTGGGAGGATTCGTGGCTGCTTGATGTTCTGTTAGCGGTGTATTTTTCTAGAATTTTTGACTTATCGGAAACTTAAGAGGCCAAGGTGAGGTAGATGTTTTTGTTAGGGTGGGGGGCGGATAGGGGAGCGTGGATGTGGAGGAGGAGATTATTTGTGTGGGAGGATGAGTTGGTGGGGGAGTGTGTGGAGTGGTTGGCTAATGTTGTTTTGTAGGTAGACATGTTTGATAGGTGTGTGTGGAGACTTCACACAACCCAAAGCTATACGGCGCATTCAGCTTACTCTTTTTTAACAATGGTGCGCAACAACATCACTGAAGATTTTAATCCATTTTTATGTCTTAAGGCGGTTCCGTTAAAGGTTAACATTTTTGTTTGGCATCTTTTTCTGAATAGACTTGCTACAAAGGACAACTTGTGCAAAAGGAATGTCCTCGAGGCTACAAATGTATCTTGTGCGGCCTTGTGTGGTGAGGAGGAAAGAGACCATTTGTTTTTTCAATGTGACCATTATGGTCGGTTATGGCTATTGATATTGCATTGGCTTGGTATTGTTACGGTTTTACATGGCAATTTAAATACACATGCAAATCAGTTTTGTGCTCTCAGTGGCTTCTCAAAGAATTCTACGACAACTTTTACTATTAGTTGGATTTCGGTCTTATATGTTATATGGAAAGATCGCAACAAGAGAATTTTCCAAAATCAATTTGATCATCTTGAAGCTCTTATTGAAAGGGTTAAAATTCAAACGTATTGGGGATTGAAAACAAACTTCATCACGTTCGCTTCTGACTATCCCTTTTGGAGACAAAACCTTTTATGTTGTTTACAGACTGTTATTTAATGTCTGTTTTTTGCTTTATGGCTGGTAATAGGCTTACTGTATTGTAATTAACACTTTTCAGATCCCTTCGGCACACCTTGTGCTTGAGGGACTGATTGTTTCTTTAATATATTTCGCTTAGCTTCTTCAACAAAAAAACTGCTACTAACATAATGTAGCATTTTAGAGGGAAATTATTAGGTTAAGTTGCTGCAGACCTAATAAAATTAATAAACAAGGATAAATATTTTTTTTTATGTTAATATGGAGGTAATATGAATTTTTTTTATTTTTATTTTTACAAAATAGAAATCTGTGTTGATAAGGATTTATTGTGGCATGGTGGCCTTTAAATGCCAAACGTATAACATATACTATATTCAAACTTTTTTTTGAAAATGTAAATTTATATATATATATATTGGGTTTACTAATTTAGACCAATAAAAAACATGAAGGTCTAAGTTAGCAAAAATGCATCTTTTTATTTGGAAAAAGAAAACCAATATCCACTAGTATAAACCAATTTATTATAAAATAAACGTGGGTCTGAGTTAGCAAATTGGTGTAAGTTAACAAATATGTTTTAATGAAAATTACAAAAGTAACCCTCATGCAATTAGTTTTAAATAATACATATGAAGAATATTTTTATCCAAATGAAAAGGTCCACTTTTGCTAACTTGATGGTGTCGTAGGAAATGCTCTGATATGTAACGGGATATGGTTTTTATTAAATTCTATTCCTTTATGTATCATGTTGAACTAATGATGATGTTTCCGACGTAATCTTTGAATTTTGAGATGTTTATGAGGCTTTTGTGCCAAGAATTAATTATTTTAAGGATTTTGAAATCATGATTCCGCTGCTACGTTTGAATATTGATAAGAAATAAATTATTATTCATTTTGTTTAAAGTTTTATGAAATGTGACATCCTGAATATTGCGATATACTCTGATTACATATATGAATTTTTAAGTTGGGATTTCGGGGTGTTATAATACGTACTTAAATGAATTTTGGTATTTGTCGGAATTAGCCCGTGAAACATATATGTATATACTATTGCGCTCATATGTGATTTGTGTGTATACTCGGTTGAGGCGTTTGGATTTGTTTACTTTGGTTTTGGAGAATTTATCGGAAAGTACTAGTTTTCATAAACTTAGAGGAACTTTGTCAAACTAATATTTTATGGTCGGATAACTCTTAGGAGACTTTGAATTCGTGTTAGTAAGATTGAATGTGAATGATTTGTTAAGGATTGGGTGTTTAAATTGATGAATGTCATGATGTGGCTAAATGTTCGTCTTTAGGTGAAATGTGAATTTGAAACTTTATCGTTTCTTTTAGGTGTTGAATATTGTTGATGATTATGATGGTGATTCTCTTGGTGATTTCGTGATGACTCTTGTCGAATATAATTTGTGAATTATGAGGTGAAGGTGTTTCATTTGGTGATGACTATTTGGTCAATGTTTGGCAATAAACATGATTTTGTTTGGTGTTAATTGTGATGAAGACTTGTTGATCGTATGGATGTAAGTATTTGATAATGCAATTATTGGTGAATAATGTAACGCCCCCTTTTTATTTAATTATTTTTAGTTAATATTTGAATACTTTTACATGATTTTATATTTTGTTATTTCGTTTAGAAATATATTTGTTATAAATATGTTTGTTATTTTGTTTAGAAATATATTTGTTATAAATATATTTGATATTTGTTATGGAAGTAATTTATATATTTTTTTAAATAGAATATTAAGTTGTGAGGATGTTTTTGAATTAGTTAGAATTATGAGGGAATAAGTGGAATAAGATAAAACAAATAGAAGAGGTATAAAATGTAAAACCTAGGTTTAGGAACAGACAATACGTACAATCAGTTTTGGGAGAAAAAGGGAGAAAACTAGAAGTGGAGAACCAAGAGGCTGCTGCTCCAATTTTATTAAGGTAAGGGTGGTTTTTCCTTCAATAATCATAGTATATAATTCTGAAATTTGATGAATTGTTGTGTTCTTGAGTTAGGGTTAGAAAGTTTATGTTAATTGATAAAATGATATGAATTGTGTTGTTTGATGCATGTTCCTATGTTGTTTTGATTTCTATATTGCCTATTTGACCTGTAAACATCATTGTAAATCATTTTGGGTGATTAAGGGATCAAAAATTGGGTTTTTTGGAGTGAAAATTATTCTTTCCCGTAAGCGAATTCGGCCACCGATTTTCTGAAAGCAAAAACTGGAAAAACACTCACTTTTCACCCGTTTCTGTTTTGAATTAGCTTTTGGTGTAAACACAAAAGTTGTAGGTATGGATGTTAGTTGTTTAATGCCGTTGGTTTGACTACTAAATGATTTATAGAACTTGAGTTATGGTCATATTACTGCACGTAGGTCACAGTGAATATTTATGAATTTCAGCACAACCTTTCCCGAATTTGAAATGAAAACTGATATTGATAGGTACAGAATTGACCTTTGGTGTAAACATGAAAGTTGTAGATAATTGTGCTAGCTTTCCATTGGCTTTGTTTTGACTTGAAAATGATTTTTGGTGTTTGAGTTATGATGAAAATACTCCAAGGAGGCTTTAGTGAATTATTATATGAATGTATATGTTGATGATAATATATGATGTTTTTCCTGATTGATGAATTAGTATATGAATGTATATGTTGATGAATATGATGTTATATGATGTGTTCATGATTGATGAATTATTATATGAATGTATAAGTTGATGAATATGATGTTACATGAAGTTGTTTATAATTGTATTGTCTTTCAGTGAGTCTGAATTAATATGAATATTGTTGTTGAATAATTTGAGATACATATATAATTGTATATGCCTTTTGAGAACTATAAGCGATGAACTATGTGATTGTTTATGATATTGTCATATCTTGAAATATTTGATGTGTTGTCATGTTGTTGTTTATTATTGACTAAAAGCCGCATGTGTCAGTCTAAGATTAGAAGTTGTTGATCCAAATTGTTGGAATCCTAAGATGTCGATGTTGTGTAAGTTGTATGATGTTGAGTCCATGCATACCCATTTCAGTTGAGGGCTTGATGCCCTGTGAGTTTTTACTCTACACGTTGAGGGCTTGATGCCCTGGAGCTTTAGCTCATTTGCGATGAGGGCTTGACACCCTGGAAGTATATTAATACTTATTACGTTGAGGGCTTGACGCCTTGGATTGGTACCACATGCATGAATAAGATGTCTAAGTTGCATAGTCGAGTTAAAGTTGCGTAGTCGATGTCGAAGTTGCCGAGTTGTCTAAAGTTGTCGAGTTGATAATTATCAATGAATCGTTAATGAAGAGTTATATGATTGTTGTTTATGTTGTTTATGTACAGTATCGTTAAAGATGATTTGAAGTTGATTGTTGCTTATGTTGTTTATATTGTTTATATGAAGTATTATTAAAGATGAACTACGTGGTTATTTGTATTACTAATTGATGTTGTTATGATGATTACATGATGTTGCTTATGAGTTGTTAAAGAAGTACTATATGAAGAATTATTATTATTAATTGATGATGTCTATGCTGTTAAATGCATTTGATGAATTATATGCTCATTATTATTGTTTATGAAATCTCACCCCTTCTGTTGGAATTGCCGCCTTGTGGGCAAGTGCAGGTGATCAAGCTTAGGTACGACGATGTGAGAGGTCCTTGTGGTGTCGTAGGAAATGCTCTGATATGTAACGGGATGAAGTTTTATTGAATTCTATTCCTTATGTATCATGTTGAACTAATTATGATGTCTACGATCTATCTTTGAATTTTTGAGATGCCTGTGAGGCCTTTGTGCCAAGAACTAATTTCTTTAAGGATTTTTGAATTATGATTCCGCTGCAAAGTTTTTGAAAAGATTTATGTTAATGAATTTTGAAGGATAAAGAATTATTATTCTTTTTATTTTAAGGATTTTTATGATGTGTGACATTCCATTTGTGTTATACTCTGATAATTATGTATGAATTTTTATGTTGGAAATTTGGGGTGTTACAAATAACATAAATGCGGGGTGATTATTATGTTAATGTCTATGATGTGATTTATGCATTGTCAAGTCCTTATTTGAAGTCCATGCATTCATAGTCATAAGAGGTGATCTTGAAGTATGTAAATGCGGAGTGATTATTACATAGCTTCTGCAGGACATAAATGCGGGGTGATTATTATGCTGGTGGATTCATTAACGGTAATGTTATCTCCGGAATCCAATGGTACCACATGCATCTAGAAGAATCTAGAACATTGCATGCATTTATTTTGTGAGTTGTGTCATAATTGAATATGTGACTTGGTGAATTTGTGCATTGATGAAATTTGGTGAATGTTGTAATTATGTGAATTGGTGGATTTTGTTGATGGTTGTGAATATTTGAACTAGACTCTAACTGTATGTCTTACTTGCTTATGATTATACACTTAGTGAATCTATTTGATGATAATTATTTTGGTAATACTAATGAGGTGAGAATTATATATACACACACACACACATATGATTTGGTGATTCCTTTGATAATGATGATATCTTTGCCTATACTTTGAAATGATGAAATGTATTTGTTTAGTTGATTAGGCAAGAGTTTGTGTGATTTATATGATTGATGTTTTTAAGTGATGAACATATGTTGACGACTTGATTAGAGATTGAATATGATTGCTATGCTATGAGAAAAGTGTGATAACATGATATGTATAGAATAGGGGGATAATATGCATGTGGAGTTAGTATTCTATGAATGTTGGATATATATATACTTGCTATGCATGAATCCTTGAATGTTTATGTTTGATTGAAATTTAATTGTGAATTGTGGACTAACCCCCAGTGGTCATTTGGTTAACCGCCTTCCTTATTCGTATGGATGGGTAGATGGTGTGCATGAATAGTTGCTTTGCTTTGCTTTGGTGAGTTGCTTGAGGATAGCTTGAATTCTACCTCGTTTATCGCTTTTGGTGTCTTAGACGTTAGGGCTCTGATTAGGGTTCAGTCTTCATTGTTATCTTTATTATGTTGTTGGTGATTTTTGGAAATATGTGTCGGTAATGGCATGAGTTGTATGATGACATAGCTACTTGGTGACTTATTTTATTATGGATGACTGTTGAGTTGATTATTTAAATGTTGATTAATGATGTCTTTATTCCGCTGCGATGTTTGAGAAAACTATTTATGCATGCTTGGTGATTTATTCATGAAGCAACGTCTAGATTCTTGATATGCGCGTATCATTAGCGTAATTTATCGCTTTTAGGTTTAGGGTGTTACACACAAAACTTGTGAGAAAAATAGGTCTTTACATTCATTCACTCACTTCACTAAATATTTTGATAGGTAGAGCGAGAAAATAGATCTAAAGAGGAGAAAAATAGAGAAAGGGTTAGAGAGAATGAGAGCTAGAAGAAATGACGAGGTTAGAGATTTGGGGGAGCAAAAGTGAAGCCATAGTTAAGATTTTTAAAGCTAGAGGTAAGGGGGATAGAACCTTCCGCACAATTAAGCTGTAATCTCTTTTTTTCCTTATTTGTGAATTGTGACTTTTGCGAATTTTAATGTCAATTTTCGTGCTCCTTATTTGATGATAAGTTTGGGTTTGTTAAATTGATGCTAAACTTGTTGTTGTTGTTGTTTTTCCATGGTTGAAGTATGCTAATATGAATCTTTTATGTTTTTTTGCTTAAATTGGTGAAAATGAAGTTGTTGTTGTTGATTGTTAATGAAATTATGCTTTGATAGATGTTCTGTTGTGTTGTTTATGGAGATTCATGCCTTGGGTGTTGCTATATGGGTTGTTATGACTAAGTTGTTGTTGTTTTAATGAGTTTTGATGAAAACATGTCATTAATGGTGAATTGTGATTCTTGATGAATTAAGGTGAACTGATGATGTAGTTGTGTTGATTTTAGTTGGTTGAACTTCTATTTTGAATCATAAGCTTTGAGTATGGATTCGTTTGGGAGAAAACATGATTTTTGTGTGAGAAATCATTTTAAGCATTTTTGGAAAAATAAATTATTGTAAGTGATTTTGAGTAGGTTTTAGTGTAAGGAATGCATAGGCGAAAACGGAATCGAAATCAGAATCAGATTAACCGTTGGAATTTTACACGTTAAACGGCGAAAACGCAAAAACCGAAAAATTTGTGTTGTCAGGGAGGCACGACCGTGCATGTACTTGGCACGACCCGTGCAGACCTTTCTGCAAGAATTACGATTTTTAAGTTTTTGGGTATTTTTCAACTTTTTCTATTTAAATTGGCTTTTAGTGTAAACATGAAAATTTTAGATAAAGATGTTAGATTTATAATGGCTTTAGTTTGACTTAAAAATAATTTTTAGATTTTGAGTTATGATGAAAATACTAGAGGTATGTATTTATGCATTTTTATGAAAAATCAGCATAATTATTTTTGAGTGAACCCAAAGGTTATGGTTTGGACCCAAACCCCAAAACTTGATTACTAGGAGTTTAATTAGGATGTGTAGGATTAATTAACCTATGGCTTGATGGATCAACTTGGTTTGTTTTGAAAATTAATTGGTTTTGCAAAATGAAGGAAATGGAGACGAACTTAGGTGAATTTCGGAATTAATTGGAATTGGCCTATGATACGTATATGTATATGTTACCACACTTATATGTGAATTGTGTATATACTTGGTTGAGGCGATTGAACTTCGTCACTTTGATTTTGGGGAATTAATTGAAAAATGCTAGTTTTCATAAACGTAGACGAACTTTGTCGAATTAATGTGTTATGGTCGGATAATTTGTAAGTGACTTTGTAATCATGTTGATATGAAATAATGTGAATGAATCGATGATGATTAGGTGTTTGATATGACAAATGTCATGATGTGGTTAGTTATATGTCTTTTATGTAAAAATGTGATCGTTAAAAGGTGTTGTTCCTTGAGATGATAGTTATTGTTGATTATTTCTGGTGATTTTAATTTGATTAGTTGATTATGACTCTTTTTGAATTATGACTTGTGAATTATGAATATTTGATGAACGTTTGGTAATAAATATGATTATGTTTTGATGTTGATTATGATTTGTTATGTATGGATTGTAATTACTTGACGATGCAAATGAGGTGTTAATCATCAAGATGAGATATATATTATATAATGGTGTAAATTATATAATAACGATGAGTTTTTAGTCATGCAGTGTCGAATCATTACTTGAAGTCCATGCATTCATTGAGTATGTAATCACGAAGATGGGAAAATCACGAAGATGGGGGAATGAATCAGTATATCCGATTGTATCCAAATTAATCATGAAGATGAGAATCACAATGATGGGTGGAATATTCGGTAATATTACCTCTAATGTTTAAAATTTTGTATCACATGCATCAAGAGCAGAGTCTAGAACATTGCATGCATTCAATACTTGGTGAGTCGTGTCATAATTGAATATATGACTTGGTGAATTTGTGCATTGGTGAAATTCGATGAACGCTGTGATTATGTGAATTGTGTGAAGATGTGTACATGTTGATATTTGAATAAGAAAGAGAAATTCGAATGATGAAGGCTGATATTTATAGTGATCTACCGTTTGACCCGGCTTTTTTCAACTTCTCTACATTTTTAAGGAGAAGTTAGGCCAAAAACAATATCAATTAACTACTTACTAAAAAAAGTACTTTTTTTGAATGCATAAAATTAAATGGAATGAGCTTTGACCAAAAGATGTTGAATCCTACTTCAAAAAACTACTTCTCGACAATTTATTTCACAAGCACCTTTCTTCAACTCACGTTGGAAACATTTTTTTTTTTTTAATATTATATTCCAATATGTTTTATTCTTCCATTTAATTTAATTTTTTTAACCATTCCATTTAAATTTTTTTAAGAAGGTTCCATTTAATTTTATAATATTTTTTTCAAAGGAATTTTATTATCTTTTTATCACTTATATATTTAATTTCAATATCCAACATGGAAAAAAGTGTGGGCTTTACCCAACATGGAAACAGAAAAAGACAATTGCGTCCCGCGTTTTTCATGCACGGGGTGCATAAGAAATTCCCTAGGCGCATGAGAGTGAAGCAAAAAGCATCCCATAGGCGCATGACTTGCTAAATTCATGCCCTAGGTGCATGGTATCTATATCTTAGGCCCAATCTCTGATTTTCTGTCGTTTTTAGGTCTTCGTGTTCAAATAACTTGCCTCGGTACTTTGGGAACAAAATTCCTCCCATATGTAAGTCTTCTAAGGCCTCTTAAATCTTTATTCTTGTTTCTTGAATCTTCATAATTCTTCCGATGTTCTTGATTTGTCGATTTGCATGATTACTTCAAAACCCCCCTAAAATTGTTATGTTTCAGGAAAACTAGAATTACAGACGCAAATATAGAAAACATTACAAAAGTCCCAAAATCATAGGCAATCATTCTAATACTCCTCCTTTTTGCTGATAAAACATAATGAAAATAACTGAATAACATTCTAAAAATAACGTAAGATGACCTATCATAACAACCCCAAACATAGATTGTTGCTTGTCCTCAAGTAACAAAAGAAAAACATAATTTACTCTCTGCATTTTTTTTAGGAAAAACATACCTTTTCGGGAATTGTGCTTAGGAATCATTCATCATATTTATAGTAAAGCAACAACTAACTTGCCACAATACATTCAAGCGGGTCCGACTTGGTGAAAGGAACCTATATTCTCAGCCATACTCTTTTCTATGATTCATGTATGTATCTCCTAAAGCCAGTAGGGCCGGTCACGACATTTTCCCACTCCAGTCGTCACATGAATGTACCTTGCTATAAATTTGAAACAGTTTTAAACATATAGTCAAGTTAAAGTTATTCACACACTAGGAGGACTTTAAGGGTTATAACTTGGCTTAGGTCAAGGGTGGATATAATTTGGGAAATTAGGCTAATAAAAGAACTTGGAGTTAGTTCACTAACCTAGAGATTCCTTCTAAACAATAATGTACTGCCACCATTCCTTCCTTGATTCAAACAAGATGGGTAAAACAGTAGAACTATTTGACTTTTTATTTTACAGAAAGATACTTTTTTTTAAGAGACCATTTTTGGCTCTTAATTTTTTTTTTCTATATTTTTTTTTTTGTGTAGATCCATGGTCATCTACATTTTTTAATTTTTTTTTCTTTTTCTGACAAATGTGTTCTACTGTTACCCCACCCTAAACTTAAAATGTTGCTAATTCCAAAAGCAACCCCAAACTTAGTTTCAAAGCATGTGCAGTCATAATAATTCCTATCTAACTCCAAGTGAAATCAAATAGGGTGCATTTAAATTGTAGGACTGTGGCATGGTCCGTCACTAATAAAGAAAGAAATATTTCTTCCGGAGGCTCAAAGTGGTTTCGCAAAGGATAATAAGATATAACAGGGTGGCTTGAAATGCTCTAGGTACCAAAGAAAAATTGTCTCGTGTGTAATATAACCTAATCGATCGTCCGTACAGAACGGATGCAAATTCAACAAATATAACATTCATATGGAACACTCGTAATATGTATTGGAAATATTTAAGTATCTAACAACCTAGAATTGATATGGAAATATTTGGCTCTAAATCTCACCAGTTATACTATTCGGAAAAGAGTAGGTACCTTATAAGTACCTTCACTAGCAAGCCCAAGAAATTTACCTCCAGTGGCAGAAGAAGGAAACTGTGCTCTTGAATGTATGGATAAACTAGCCTCTGCGTTAAATGTTTTGAATGAATACCTAAGACTAAAAAAAATTTAAGCATAAAAGGAACGGTTGTATATGTAATGCAAAAGACATAAATTTTTATTAGATAATACTTGAAAGAAAAGCAACATAAAAAGAAAAGAAATTGATTAGTCAGATCATCTCAGCTTAGCGAAAAGAAAAATGCATAAAAATAATAGGTTGCCTCCCATTCAACGCTTGTTTAATGTCTGAGTCCCGACGGTCAATTGGTTGCCTCATATTCAGCGTGTGTTTAGAGTCCCGAGCCTGACCGATATGTCTAAGTGTAAAACTCAAACCTTTGTTCCCTTGAACCTCTTTGGAGCAGGTTCCTCTTCTTTTACTTGACCTACCAACTTAATTTCACTCGTATCAACATATGCTTACCACATGACTACATCCCATATCACAATTTCGTTGTTTTGTTTGATCTTTTAAATTGTGAATGGTCCGTCCCAACCTTTCCTTGTTTGTAATCCTCCAAAGTATCCATAGAACTCCTCTGGATGCCTTAGAAATACAAGAATTCTAACCTTAAAGTCCCCATAATAAGTTTTCTTCCAGGATCCCCCAGTAACTCCTTACCTGACATTAGTAGTTCTTGTGTTTGCTGCACCAAACTTTTCTTGATCTGCACATGGTTGTTCTATCTCTTCATGAGAATTATAAGGATCGACGTCCTCCGCTAAATGGCATTCAGTACCTGCAAAATATGATGATTCAAGTATTTACCTCTTGACTTAAGCACGATCACCTTATATTCTACGTTGATTCAGGCTTATGTAGTGGCTAAGAAAGGTCTTCCCAAAGTGATTGGACAATCAGGTATGTCCATTACTACTATGTCCGCCAAGAAAGTGAAATCTTCCACCATAAGCTACACATTAAAGACCAATCCTTCTGGTTCTTGTTCAGTTCCATCTGCTACCCTTACTAGCTTTTCAGTTGGTACTATCTTAAGTCATTCGATCTTTTTGAATGTTGCAAGCAACATCAGGTTGATTTTTTCCCCTTGATCACATAAAGCATTTCCCCAGAATATACCATTAATAGAAATTGGAACGTGGAAGCTTCCTGTGTCTTTAATCTTGCTATTGGTGTCTGCTTTAGTATGGTGTGGTAATCTCTGAATAATGATACCCATTCTGCTATTGTAGGATGTTCTTTAAGTTTCACAAGGTTTTGTAACATTTGCATGCATCAAGGATTTTGTTTCAGTATTTCTTCTATCGGAATTTCAATTTTTATCTTCATCATCTTTTGTAAGAAACGCTCAAAACTTCCTCCTTGACCTTGATTTGCTCATGTTGTGGACTGTACTTTTTTGTCGAGAGCATCAATACTCTCTTTTACAAAGGCTTCCGTACCTTTGTCTTCGAAAGCTTCAGTACCTTCGGTTGCGAAAGCTTCAGTACCTTCGTCTTCACTTGCGTCTTTCTGGACTTCGTGCATATTCATGGTTAAAGTCTTCCCAAGGCCAAAACGAGTGTTGTTTGATGTGTTATGTTGATTCATTGTCTATTATGATCTTTGCGAGTAGTCAGGTAATCCATACTCATAGTACGTAGTGGTTGATGTAATGGTAACTTGGTTTTCTTTCCAACTTATGCTCCTCAGGTCTAGGATGATACTCAGGTCTTAGTGGACCAGAACTCCAAGGATATTCGTCTACGTGAGAAATATTGTTCTCCATTGACATCGTTGATTGCAGCTGATATCCAATGACAATAAAACAACCAAATCATATTCTAGCAAAAGAGTATGATAATTGTTTTATTACTGGATTTTAGTTGCTTATTTATTAATCCTAAGATTAATTTCCTAATTTCTAGACTCGATCTATTCCTAATATCTAAATGTAATGCAGACTCGATCTAAATTAACTATTACAGTTAATACCTAATTATACTACTAATTCAACCTAAGACTATATTACTAATACTAAATGCTAAACCTAATTCTAAATGAAAAAAATTGAATGACCAACTCTTAAATTATTAACCTAATTAAACAAGACTCTATCTAATGTAGATATTATAACAACTATTATGTTTACTACAACTTCCAAAAAAGCAATGCGAAAAATAAAACATAAACTATGACTCTAAAAAAAACATGATAGTATAATGGTGGAAGAGAAGTTGTGTTGCAAAAATTGGTAGATACATGCATGACATTTATAAGACAAGATTTACATTGAGGCAGAGATTAGGAGGTTAAATGCATTTATTATTCTCACCGACCAAGTCAAAAGAACTGTCAAATATGCATTTATTATTCTCACCGACCAAGTCAAAAGAACGATCAAAGTTATATTAAAATTATAATTTGAATTTGAAGTATATTTTCCCAATTAAAGCTATTAAGTAAATTAAAATTAAATCAGATATTATTTGTAATCTTAACAATCAATTGTGTTCTTAAAAAACAATTGATTGTGATTTATTTTCATAGCTTTTTCAATAAGTAAATCTTATAATAAAGTATAGAGTAAATTACCCTCTCTTTCCCCCTAAGAGGAATTTAAATTAAACTCATCTCCCTTCTTATGTTAAAATATACACATTTATTCCTTGAAAAGTAAATTTTATACCCCCTCCCTATGTGATGCTTGATATACAACCTCATCCCTTAATAATTAAATATAAGATTTACTTAGGGGAGGAGAGGGTAGTTTACTCTATACTTTATTATAAGATTTACTTATTAAAAAAGCTATAAAAATAAATCACAATCAATTGTTTTTTATGAAAACAATTGATTGTTAGGATTACAAATAATATATGATTTAACTTTAATTTACTTAATAACTTTAATTGGGGAAATATACTTCAAATTCAAAGTAAAATTTTAATATAACTTTGACCGTTCTTTGGACTTGGTCGGTGAGAATAATAAATGCATATTTGACTGTTTTTTTGATTTGGTCGGTGAGAATAAAAAATGCATATAACCTCGAAATCTTTGACTCGATGTAAATCTTGGCTTATAAAGGTCATGCATGTATCTACCAATTTTTGCAGCACAATTTTTCTTCCACCATTATACTACCATGTTTTTTTTAGCGTTATGTATCTCCTATCTTTCTCTCACTTTAACTCAGACTTTCTATCCCTTAGATTCTTACTCCCTGAGTTTAAGTGAGAGAAAGAGTGGAGAAAAATGAGTAAAATTGTGACCTTATCCTTTAAATAGCCTTGGCGCAGTTTTACTCTTTTGTCCATTCTACTAACAAAATCTTTTTTCTAACTTAATCGACAGATAAAATACCATTATAATTTAAGCAGGATATTACAGGTCGGTTCAACTGGTTCAACGAAGAACCGAGGCTGACACTAGTCTGGAAAGGCATGTAAAACCAGAAGCCATACGAACCAGTAAAAAACCGATCGAACCAGTTTGAATTGGTTGAACCCGGAAGAACCGCTGCACCAGATTCGGTTTTGGGAAACCATGCGGTTCAAACTTTCTTTTCAAAAATCATGTTTTATAAAAAAAATTATCTTCCTTCTTTACCGATCTGTAATTTGAGATCAGATTGATTGAATTAGTTTGAAGGTAGCTTTGATTTGTTCCATTGTTGAGTTCAGATGATTTCATTACAAACCTAAATGATGTTGAGGAATATAGGTCTTCTTGATTTTTTTTCAAAGGGTGTCGTTGGTGTTGGATAGTAGAAAAAAGAATTTTGGTGTAAAGGTAGAATAAGAAGAAATAAGAAGAGGATTAAGTATTATAAAAGGCATAGTGGCCGCCTCAAGGATTTTGCTCAGCGTCATGTTAATTGAGGTGGAAGTAGGGTAAGTTTATTATAGATGATGTGTTAAAAGTATTGGGTTTAGAATATTAATCATTTGAAAAATGGTCGTAATTAGTAATCCTTCGATTCTGCCATTGCGAATATTAATCATTTGAAAAATGGTCGTATTTACATCTGATTCTGCCATTACAAATATTAATCATTTCAAATGACCTATATTTGCAGAAATAAAAGACCTATTTAAGCCAACCACCTCGCCCAATCATCACTTGCCACAAGGGCACCACGTTGCTTATGACATTCCACCTCAGCAAAAAAACTAATTAGAACCAAAAGTCAAATGATTAAATTTTGCAGTGGCAAATTTGAACGATTAGTAACTTTAGGGACGAAAATTCAAATGACTTATATTTGCAGGGACGAAAGACCTATTTAATCCTAAAAAAATAAAATAATTGAGCCTGTAAAATGTTGGCAAATAAAGTAGTGGATAATAGTAATATATACATTAAAAAAATATAATTATTATTCTTTCAAAAAATATTCATTAATTAATTAATTGTTCAGTTCAATTAGTTAAACCTGTTCAACCCGTTAAACCAAAAATCGGAGATCTCACCGGTTTGATTTTCGGTTCGGTTTTAAAACTATTTGTTTAGGGTAGAAAAACGTTGTATCTTTAGGGATTGTTGAGAGTCCCCTTTTATAATGAGGAGGTGAAGGTGCCGTTGTAGGGCACATGTGAGTGCTTGGCGGTTACGGAATCGTAACCTCCAAGGCGAATTTAAATGTCACGTTTTAGGAGACGTTACAGTTGTTTGAACTGGTCTCCTAAAGTGCTACAAGCACCTCCCAAGCAGGGAGGAGGTGTGCTGCGAGTAATGGTCGAAATGCCGGATTTGGGTCACTTTTGAATTGGGCATATGGAAATGAGCCCTATATGTTTGCTCAATACATTACTGAAAATATATTTTAAACAATATTAGTATTAAAATAAATTATTAGTATTAAAAAATATAGTAATACGAACTCACCCATATTTAAAAATATTAGTATTAAAATAAATTATTCACATTTAAAAATGTGATATTGAAGCATTGTATCTAGTTATACGAACTCACCCTTTCTCTGAGAAGAGGCTCCTCTCAGTTGTGGCAAGCTGGCGAGGAACCTGAAGCTAGGATTTAGACGATGATTCATCACGAACAGAAGAATCAACTATAGTAATTTGGATCTTAGGGGTATGTGTTTCTTCCTTTTAACCATTCTATGTAAGCTGCAAGCACAAGTGTGTATGTGTAACCATGACATTAATATTTTTGTACTAATTAAATTAATAATAAAAATTGGGTAAAACATGAAATTAGTCAACTTTATAGGACACTCGGAAATAAATTCATGAGACTAAGAATATTTTAAAAGATCTTTGACTTTATTAAAGTGTCAAGTTGATCTTTATATTTAAACACTTACGATTAATGAAATTTCTTTAAAATCTTACTATCAAATTAGTCTCTAACATATTTATGAAGTACTAATATGAGTAGACATAATCAATTATCTTTTTGAAATATTCATAAGGACATAGACCTATTTTAGAGTGTTTTACAGAATCACAAACAAACTTTGTGGTTTAGTCACCAAATACTATTTAAGGAAGACATAGAACCAAATTTGTTAAAATTTGAATTTTGCTTCAGGTCAAAAAAGAGAATTAATAGAGAGTTAGAGAATCTCTCTTGCTCGGGTCCTCCTTCTGGTTACTCTCTTAGGATGGTGATGATTCTCCCAACACCATAAGGTCATTCGAAAGAGTTTAGCTTTGCTCTATTTTTATATCTCTATTTATTATCCATTTATGAAATCCATAAGTAGGGCTCACTTATTAAAATAGGTCACACTAATCTACCACTTATATCTATCTATCTTATAAATAGAGAATAAAGAAATAGAGCTAATCCAAACTACATTTGTAGAGGTAACCTACAAGGTGGTGATCTTTAGTAGGCATCTCTTGCACAAATGCCAATTAATTCAATTTTATATGGAGTGACACAAATGCCAATTTATCAATTTGTTTTTGTTTTCTTATAAGTTAATTAAGAGGAAAAGTTTGCTAAGTAGTAGAAATTATAAAAAAAGAGTTCACTCATATATATGATTAATTAATACAAGACAATAACAAAGAATCAACTGATCCAACAAAACAAAGAAACCGTTCGTAATATAACATATTATAATAAACCGTTCCTTTCAACAATAAGTTTAAAGGTAAATTAAGTACATAATAAACAATATGGGTCATATTAAACATACTTATAATAATCAGCCACATTCCCACAAATTCATAGAAAAAATAGACAATATTTCTCAAATTAAAATATTAAATCAAAATGAATAATAATAGTAAATGTGAAAGAGGACACACACAAAAAAAAGAACACATTATTTTTACCTTTATTAAAAGGAGCACGAGAACAATTCGTCTTTCTTTGTTGATGTTCTCATAATTGATTAAAGAAATCGTAGTCGCCGAAGAAAATACACGATAGTCTTTGAATCGAGTTATGTTGCATAGCTTGTAGATCTAATACAGACAAAATGATAGAAAATTTAATTGGAGAAAAAAAAAGATGTAATTAATCAAATGAAAGAATCGGATAAATGACATATATTTCGCTATATATGCATATATTATTTAACTACAATGAAGCTGCAATTAATGCAACCTCCCTAAAATATCATCATGATAAACTCAGTCATTTGAAGTATATATGAGTGTCGATCAACAAAATTAAATATCTAATAGTGATAAATAGATAGATATGAAATATCAGATTACCTATCTCTGTAAATGCGAGATAACATGGATACTGAGAAAGATGAAATTTCAAACGGCGCCGCAAGCTCTTTAGATTTGTCAAAATAAGGTTTTATCGGAGGAAGAGTTTGTGTTAGGTTTAAAGATGTAAAAAAAACCTCACATTGAAAAGCCCCCTTCGTTAGGCCTCTTATAAAGCCCCATATTTTGGTGTCTTCGTTTAAGTATATTTGTATTGGGTTTGAGCCCAACTTTTGTTGTTTTATTGATGGGCTATATTGAGGTCTATCTTTTCGCCCAACTCAAATTTCCATCCTTTTGTAAAAACAAATATTATTTTGAAAATAAATACCGTTTGATGCAAAAAAAATATTTTTTTCAGAATTTTGTTTTAAGTAAATAATTTTTCTGAAGCAAAATAATATTATTATAGAAAATAAATAATTATTTGTTAAGAGAAAAAAATTTCCGCAGGTTTTTTGTAGAGAGAGAACTGAAAAAGGGCGATCGTTAATTCTTGATGAGACAGGCTTATGTTAAAGGAGTTAACAACAAGGTAATCTAAATCGGATCAAACATTAAACCGGTGTTAGCAATGTTTCGAGGTTCAAGGGTTTCACCGTGTTTGAATCAAGGTTCAATCGGTTTTGATTAAATAATATTTATCAATGTTTAATAGATTATACCAAAAATATAATATTTTGGATTAAAGAAAATATAACATTAATAATTTTATATAATAAAACACAAAAAAGTATTACTTTTGTTTTTTGTTAGATGATCGATGGTTGTTGGATAATATTTCTAGACAGGTTGTGGATGGGGTTTCTTCGTTGTTCTGAAAGGAACCTTGGTTGAATGGTGTTTCTTTAGATGTTAGATATTGTAGATTGTTTGATCATGTTTCTTAATAAATGTGCCACTTTCGTAGAGATGTTCTCTTTAGGTTAGGAAGTCAATGGTAAGGCGTGGAAGTGGAAACGGAGACTGTTTGCGTGAGAGGAGAGGTTGGTGAGGAAGTGTGCGGAACAACCTTCACTTGTGGTTTTACAGCTGGATTTGGATATTTCATTCTTCCCACCGGTGGATTTTATTCCTCTTCTCAACCTTACCCTTCCTTCCCTCCTTCCTTTCTTGACACTTTCTCCTTGAATTGAACACATTAGGGTGTCACATGTTCTTCCCCTTTTTTCTCCCCTTTTTTTACTTAATTTTAATATTCACATGAATTCATCATTATTGGATTGAAAATCCTAAACCAAGAAGCATTGTGGAGATTGTAATCGGTTATGATGAGAATGGTTGAGTGAGATCCAAACTTGTTCTAGCTCAGTAGGAATGGTTGTTTGCTTCAACAAATCTTGTGGCGATGGTTCTTGCGAAGGTAAAGAGTCAAATTCTTCTTTATATAGATGAAGGCTAGTGAAGAAAGGATGATTGAGTGAAATATCATGCCTTAAGGGAACTAAACCTAGGAGTTCGCTAACTTACTAATTATTCCTTATCTAGAACCATATGATATTTTTAACACATCATTAGCCAAAAAAAAATTATAAGTTCAAACTTGTATTTAACGTAGTGGTTTGTTCCTTGTACATTTAACATAGCTAACTCAATGTAATACCAATAACAAATATGAAAAAAAAACCACAAAGTAATTAAAAATAACATGACAAAGTCAATGGCATACCAAGTGGGGAATGAATCAGTATATCTGGTTGTATCCAAATTAATCACGAAGATAATCACAATGATGGGTGGAATATTTGGTAATATTACCTCTGATGTCCAAAATTTTGTATCACGTGCATCAAGAGCAGAGTCTAGAACATTGCATGCATTCAATACTTAGTGAGTCGTGTCATAATTGAATATATTACTTGGTGAATTTGTGCATTAGTGAAATTCGATGAACGTTGTGATTATGTGAATTGTGTGAAGATGTGTACATGTTGATATTTGAATGAGAAAGAGAAATTCGATTGATGAAAGCTGATATTTATAGTGATGTACTGTTTGACCCGGCTTTTTTCAACTTCTCTACATTTTTAAGGAGAAGTTAGGCCAAACACAATATCAATTAACTACTTACTAAAAAAAGTACTTTTTTTATATGCATAAAATTAAATAGAATGAGCTTTGAGCAAAAGATGTTGAATGCTACTTCAAAAAACTACTTCTCGGCAATTTATTTCACAAGCACCTCTCTTCAACTCACGTTGGAAACATTTTCATTTATTTTTTAATATTATATTTCAATATGGTTTTTTCTTCCATTTAATTTAAATTTTTTTTAACCATTCCATTTAAATTTTTTTAAGAAGGTTCCATTTAATTTTATTATCTTTTTCTCAAAGGAATTTTATTATCTTTTTATCACTTATGTATTTAATTTCGATATCGTTTAATCACCACAAACTCACAAATATTTTTATTCACGCTGTCATTTAATGATACCAAATATTTTTATTTCCTTTCTTCCACCTTGCAAATATACACACATATTAACGTTTAGAGTAATACTTTATGTTTGTCTGCCTGTTTTTTTTTATGCTATTGCGTATAATTTTTTTTAGCGTTGCATAATATGTATGATTATATTTTTAAAACTTTGATTATAATTAAAAGTACAAGTATAGATACCTAAAAAAATTATACTTATACATATTTTGCACCTTTATATTATTAAAAACTATGCATATCTTTTTCTTATTAAAAAAAACTAAACATATTTGTTTCAATGACATCAACAATATAACAAATATAATATCATATAATATAAATTCTTAACTTTTGTTATAGAGTATAACTGAAACTGAAAAAACCAAATATCATGATGATACAAATTTGTATTCATGTTACACAAAATAAACGTCATTGAGTAAATATAGTATTTGTAAAAAAAAAATCTTTTATATTTTAAACACTTTTACCCTTCAGAAAATATTTTAAACATTTTTTTATTTATTATGTTAATTCATAATAAATTAAAAGTTTTGTTCTCGTGAGGTTAGCTCAATTGATAAGGAGAATGCATAAATATATGAAAAGTCCCGGGTTTAAATCCCGGACACCATAAAAAAAAAATACAAAAATTGTACAATATTTTTCTAAACAACTTTTAACTAAAAAATAGCTTTAAAATTAAAAAAAACAAAGAAACCATACAACTATAGCTTATTTCTGAAAGACCTTTATTTTAACTTTGTTTTGAAGTATCTTTTAAACCGTAAAAAAGTTTGGCCAAACGGTACCTAAGAGTTTCTACTAAGTTTGTGCAAAAAGTGCGGGCTTTACCCAACATGGAAGCAGGAAAAGACAATTGCGCCCCGCGTTTTTCATGCACGGGGTGCATAAGAAATTCCCTAGGCGCATGAGAGTGAAGCAAAAAGCATGCCATAGGCGCATGGCTTGCTAAATTCATGCCCTAGGCATTTTTCCATGACCTAGGTGCATGGTATCTATATCTTGGGCCCAATCTTCGATTTTCTGTCGTTTTTAGGTATTCGTCTTCAAATAACTTGCCTCGGTACTTTGGGAACAAAATTCCTCCCATTTGTAAGTCTTCTAAGGCCTCTTAAATCTTTATTCTTGTTTCTTGAATCGTCATAATTCTTCCGATGTTCTTGATTTGTCGATTTGCATGATTTCTTCGTGATTACTTCAAAACCCCCCTAAAATTGTTATGTTTCAGGAAAACTAGAATTATATACGCAAATATAGAAAACATTACAAAAGTTCCAAAATCATAGGCAATCGTTCTAATACTCCTCCTTTTTGCTGATAAAACATAATGAAAATAACTGAATAACATTCTAAAAATAACGTAAGATGACCTATCATAACAACCCCAAACATAGATTGTTGCTTGTCCTCAAGTAACAAAAGAAAAACATAATTTACTCTCTGCATTTTTTTTAGGAAAAACATACCTTTTCGGGAATTGTGCTTAGGAATCATTCATCATATTTATAGTAAAGCAACAACTAACTTGCCACAATACATTCAAGCGGGTCAGACTTGGTGAAAGGAACCTATATTCTCAGCCATACTATTTTCTATGATACATGTATGTATCTTCTAAAGCCAGTAGGGCCGGTCACGACATTTTCCCACTCCAGTCGTCACATGAATGTACCTTGCTATAAATTTGAAACAGTTTTAAACAGACAGTCAAGTTAAAGTTATTCACACAATAGGAAGACTTTGAGAGTTATAACTTGGCTTAGGTCAAGGGTGGATATAATTTGGGAAATTAGGCTAATAAAAGAACTTGGAGTTAGTTCACTAACCTAGAGATTCCTTCTAAACAATAATGTACTGTCATCATTCCTTCCTTGATTCAAACAAGATGGGTAAAACAGTAGAACTATTTGACTTTTTATTTTACAAAAAGATACTTTTTTTAAGAGACCATTTTTGGCTCTTAATTTTTTTTTTCTATTTTTTTGTGTAGATCCATGGTCATCTACATTTTTTCATTTCTTTTTCTTTTTCTGACAAATGTGTTCTACTGTTACCCCACCCAAAACTTAAAATATTGCTAATTCCAAAAGCAACCCCAAACTTAGTTTCATAGCATGTGCAGTCATAATAATACCTATCTAACTCCAAGTGAAATCAAACAGGGTGCATTTAAATTGTAGGATTGTGGCATGGTCCGTCACTAATAAAGAAAGAAATATTTCTTCCGGAGGTTCAAAGTAGTTTCGCAAAGGATAATAAGATATAACAGGGTGGCTTGAAAGGCTCTAGGTACCAAAGAAAAATTGTCTCGTGTGTAATATAACCTAATCGATCGTCCGTAAAGAACGGCCGCAAATTCAACAAAAATAGCATTCATATGGAACACTCATAATATGTATTGGAAATATTTAAGTATCTAACAACCTAGAATTGATATGGAAATATTTGGCTCTAAATCTCACCAGTTATGCTATTCAGAAAAGAGTAGGTGATCCTATAAGTACCTTCACTAGCAAGCCCTAGAAATTTACCTCCAGAGGCAGAAAAAGGAAACTGTGCTCTTGAATGTATGGATAAACTAGCCTCTGCCTTAAATGTTTTGAATGAATACCTAAGACTAAAAAAAATTAAGCATAAAAGGAACGGTTGTATATGTAATGCAAAAGAAATAAATTTTTATTAGATAATACTTGAAAGAAAAGCAGCAGAAAAAGAAAAGAAATTGATTTGTCAGATCATCTCAGCTTAGCAAAAAGAAAAATGCATAAGAATAATAGGTTGCCTCCCATCCAACGCTTGTTTAATGTCTGAGTCTCGACGGTCAATAGGTTTCCTCCTATTCAGCTCTTCTTTTGAGTCATTAGATTTACGAAAATAGGTTGCCTCCTATTCAGCGTGTGTTTAGCGTCCCGAGCCTGACCGATATGTCTAAGTGTTAAACTCAGACCTTTGTTCCCTTGAACCTCTTTGGAGCAGGTTCCTCTTCATTTACTTGACCTACCAACTTAATTTCACTCGGATCAACATATGCTTACCACATGACTACATACCATATAACAATTTCGTTGTTTTGTTTGATCTTTTAAATTATGAATGGTCCGTCCCAACCTTTCCTTGTTTGTATTCCTCCAAAGTATCCATAGAACTCCTTTTGATGCCTTAGAAATACACGATTTCTGACCTTAAAGTCCCCATAATAAGTTTTCTTCCAAGATCCCCCAACAACTCCTTACCTGACATCAGTGGTTCTTGTGTTTGCTGCACCAAATTTTTCTTGATCTGCACACTGTTGTTCCATCTCTTCATGAGAATTATAAGGATCGACGTCCTCCACTGCATGGCATTCAGTACCTGCATCTCTCCTGATGTTATCCGGCAAAATATGATGATTCAAGTATTTACCTCTTGACTTAGGCACGATCTCCTTATATTCTAAGTTTATTCAGGCTTATGTAGTGGCAAAGAAAGGTCTGCCCAAAGTGATTGGACAATCAGGTATGTCCATTACTACTATGTCCACCAAGAAAGTGAAATCTTCCACTATTAGCTACACATTAAACACCAGTCCTTCTGGTTCTTACTCAGTTCCATCTTCTACCCTAACTAGCTTTTCAATTGGTACTATCTTAAGTCATTCGATCTTTTTGAATGTTGCAAGCAACATCAGGTTGATTTTTTTCCCTCGATCACATAAAGCATTTCCCAAGAATATACCATTAATAGAAATTGGAACGTGGAAGCTTCTTGGATCTTTAATCTTGCTATTGGAGTCTGCTTTAGTATGGTGTGGTAATCTCCGAATAATGATACCCATTCTGCTGTTGTAGGATGTTCTTTAAGTTTCACAAGGTTTTGTAACATTTTCATGCATCAAGGATTTTGTTTCAGTATTTCTTCTATCGGCATTTCAATTTTTATCTTCATCGTCTTTCGTAAGAAACGCTCAAAACTTCCTCCTTGTCCTTGATCTGCTCATGTTGTGGACTGTACTTTTTTATGGAGAGCATCAATACTCTTTTTTACAAAGGCTTACGTACCTTTGTCTTCAAAAGCTTCAGTACCTTCGTCTTCACTTGCGTCTTCCTCGACTTCGTGCTTATTCATGGTTAAAGTCTTCCCAAGGCCAAAACGAGTGTTGTTTGATGTGTTATGTTGATTCATTGTCTATTATGATCTTTGCGAGTAGTCAGGTAATCCATACTCATAGTACGTAGTGGTTGATGTAATGGTAACTTGGTTTTCTTTCCAACTTATGCTCCTCAGGTCTAGGATGATACTCAGGTCTTAGTGGACCAGAACTCCAAGGATATTCGTCTACGTGAGAAATATTGTTCTCCATTGACATCGTTGATTGCAGCTGATATCCAATGACAATAAAACAACCAAATCATATTCTAGCAAAAGAGTATGATAATTGTTTTATTACTGGATTTTAGTTGCTTATTTATTAATCCTAAGATTAATTTCCTAATTTCTAGACTCGATCTATTCCTAATATCTAAATGTAATGCAGACTCGATCTAAATTAACTATTACAGTTAATACCTAATTATACTACTAATTCAACCTAAGACTATATTACTAATACTAAATGCTAAACCTAATTCTAAATGAAAAAAATTGAATGACCAACTCTTAAATTATTAACCTAATTAAACAAGACTCTATCTAATGTAGATATTATAACAACTATTATGTTTACTACAACTTCCAAAAAAGCAATGCGAAAAATAAAACATAAACTATGACTCTAAAAAAAACATGATAGTATAATGGTGGAAGAGAAGTTGTGTTGCAAAAATTGGTAGATACATGCATGACATTTATAAGACAAGATTTACATTGAGGCAGAGATTAGGAGGTTAAATGCATTTATTATTCTCACCGACCAAGTCAAAAGAACTGTCAAATATGCATTTATTATTCTCACCGACCAAGTCAAAAGAACGATCAAAGTTATATTAAAATTATAATTTGAATTTGAAGTATATTTTCCCAATTAAAGCTATTAAGTAAATTAAAATTAAATCAGATATTATTTGTAATCTTAACAATCAATTGTGTTCTTAAAAAACAATTGATTGTGATTTATTTTCATAGCTTTTTCAATAAGTAAATCTTATAATAAAGTATAGAGTAAATTACCCTCTCTTCCCCCTAAGAGGAATTTAAATTAAACTCATCTCCCTTCTTATGTTAAAATATACACATTTATTCCTTGAAAAGTAAATTTTATACCCCCTCCCTATGTGATGCTTGATATACAACCTCATCCCTTAATAATTAAATATAAGATTTACTTAGGGGAGGAGAGGGTAGTTTACTCTATACTTTATTATAAGATTTACTTATTAAAAAAGCTATAAAAATAAATCACAATCAATTGTTTTTTATGAAAACAATTGATTGTTAGGATTACAAATAATATATGATTTAACTTTAATTTACTTAATAACTTTAATTGGGGAAATATACTTCAAATTCAAAGTAAAATTTTAATATAACTTTGACCGTTCTTTGGACTTGGTCGGTGAGAATAATAAATGCATATTTGACTGTTTTTTTGATTTGGTCGGTGAGAATAAAAAATGCATATAACCTCGAAATCTTTGACTCGATGTAAATCTTGGCTTATAAAGGTCATGCATGTATCTACCAATTTTTGCAGCACAATTTTTCTTCCACCATTATACTACCATGTTTTTTTTAGCGTTATGTATCTCCTATCTTTCTCTCACTTTAACTCAGACTTTCTATCCCTTAGATTCTTACTCCCTGAGTTTAAGTGAGAGAAAGAGTGGAGAAAAATGAGTAAAATTGTGACCTTATCCTTTAAATAGCCTTGGCGCAGTTTTACTCTTTTGTCCATTCTACTAACAAAATCTTTTTTCTAACTTAATCGACAGATAAAATACCATTATAATTTAAGCAGGATATTACAGGTCGGTTCAACTGGTTCAACGAAGAACCGAGGCTGACACTAGTCTGGAAAGGCATGTAAAACCAGAAGCCATACGAACCAGTAAAAAACCGATCGAACCAGTTTGAATTGGTTGAACCCGGAAGAACCGCTGCACCAGATTCGGTTTTGGGAAACCATGCGGTTCAAACTTTCTTTTCAAAAATCATGTTTTATAAAAAAAATTATCTTCCTTCTTTACCGATCTGTAATTTGAGATCAGATTGATTGAATTAGTTTGAAGGTAGCTTTGATTTGTTCCATTGTTGAGTTCAGATGATTTCATTACAAACCTAAATGATGTTGAGGAATATAGGTCTTCTTGATTTTTTTTCAAAGGGTGTCGTTGGTGTTGGATAGTAGAAAAAAGAATTTTGGTGTAAAGGTAGAATAAGAAGAAATAAGAAGAGGATTAAGTATTATAAAAGGCATAGTGGCCGCCTCAAGGATTTTGCTCAGCGTCATGTTAATTGAGGTGGAAGTAGGGTAAGTTTATTATAGATGATGTGTTAAAAGTATTGGGTTTAGAATATTAATCATTTGAAAAATGGTCGTAATTAGTAATCCTTCGATTCTGCCATTGCGAATATTAATCATTTGAAAAATGGTCGTATTTACATCTGATTCTGCCATTACAAATATTAATCATTTCAAATGACCTATATTTGCAGAAATAAAAGACCTATTTAAGCCAACCACCTCGCCCAATCATCACTTGCCACAAGGGCACCACGTTGCTTATGACATTCCACCTCAGCAAAAAAACTAATTAGAACCAAAAGTCAAATGATTAAATTTTGCAGTGGCAAATTTGAACGATTAGTAACTTTAGGGACGAAAATTCAAATGACTTATATTTGCAGGGACGAAAGACCTATTTAATCCTAAAAAAATAAAATAATTGAGCCTGTAAAATGTTGGCAAATAAAGTAGTGGATAATAGTAATATATACATTAAAAAAATATAATTATTATTCTTTCAAAAAATATTCATTAATTAATTAATTGTTCAGTTCAATTAGTTAAACCTGTTCAACCCGTTAAACCAAAAATCGGAGATCTCACCGGTTTGATTTTCGGTTCGGTTTTAAAACTATTTGTTTAGGGTAGAAAAACGTTGTATCTTTAGGGATTGTTGAGAGTCCCCTTTTATAATGAGGAGGTGAAGGTGCCGTTGTAGGGCACATGTGAGTGCTTGGCGGTTACGGAATCGTAACCTCCAAGGCGAATTTAAATGTCACGTTTTAGGAGACGTTACAGTTGTTTGAACTGGTCTCCTAAAGTGCTACAAGCACCTCCCAAGCAGGGAGGAGGTGTGCTGCGAGTAATGGTCGAAATGCCGGATTTGGGTCACTTTTGAATTGGGCATATGGAAATGAGCCCTATATGTTTGCTCAATACATTACTGAAAATATATTTTAAACAATATTAGTATTAAAATAAATTATTAGTATTAAAAAATATAGTAATACGAACTCACCCATATTTAAAAATATTAGTATTAAAATAAATTATTCACATTTAAAAATGTGATATTGAAGCATTGTATCTAGTTATACGAACTCACCCTTTCTCTGAGAAGAGGCTCCTCTCAGTTGTGGCAAGCTGGCGAGGAACCTGAAGCTAGGATTTAGACGATGATTCATCACGAACAGAAGAATCAACTATAGTAATTTGGATCTTAGGGGTATGTGTTTCTTCCTTTTAACCATTCTATGTAAGCTGCAAGCACAAGTGTGTATGTGTAACCATGACATTAATATTTTTGTACTAATTAAATTAATAATAAAAATTGGGTAAAACATGAAATTAGTCAACTTTATAGGACACTCGGAAATAAATTCATGAGACTAAGAATATTTTAAAAGATCTTTGACTTTATTAAAGTGTCAAGTTGATCTTTATATTTAAACACTTACGATTAATGAAATTTCTTTAAAATCTTACTATCAAATTAGTCTCTAACATATTTATGAAGTACTAATATGAGTAGACATAATCAATTATCTTTTTGAAATATTCATAAGGACATAGACCTATTTTAGAGTGTTTTACAGAATCACAAACAAACTTTGTGGTTTAGTCACCAAATACTATTTAAGGAAGACATAGAACCAAATTTGTTAAAATTTGAATTTTGCTTCAGGTCAAAAAAGAGAATTAATAGAGAGTTAGAGAATCTCTCTTGCTCGGGTCCTCCTTCTGGTTACTCTCTTAGGATGGTGATGATTCTCCCAACACCATAAGGTCATTCGAAAGAGTTTAGCTTTGCTCTATTTTTATATCTCTATTTATTATCCATTTATGAAATCCATAAGTAGGGCTCACTTATTAAAATAGGTCACACTAATCTACCACTTATATCTATCTATCTTATAAATAGAGAATAAAGAAATAGAGCTAATCCAAACTACATTTGTAGAGGTAACCTACAAGGTGGTGATCTTTAGTAGGCATCTCTTGCACAAATGCCAATTAATTCAATTTTATATGGAGTGACACAAATGCCAATTTATCAATTTGTTTTTGTTTTCTTATAAGTTAATTAAGAGGAAAAGTTTGCTAAGTAGTAGAAATTATAAAAAAAGAGTTCACTCATATATATGATTAATTAATACAAGACAATAACAAAGAATCAACTGATCCAACAAAACAAAGAAACCGTTCGTAATATAACATATTATAATAAACCGTTCCTTTCAACAATAAGTTTAAAGGTAAATTAAGTACATAATAAACAATATGGGTCATATTAAACATACTTATAATAATCAGCCACATTCCCACAAATTCATAGAAAAAATAGACAATATTTCTCAAATTAAAATATTAAATCAAAATGAATAATAATAGTAAATGTGAAAGAGGACACACACAAAAAAAAGAACACATTATTTTTACCTTTATTAAAAGGAGCACGAGAACAATTCGTCTTTCTTTGTTGATGTTCTCATAATTGATTAAAGAAATCGTAGTCGCCGAAGAAAATACACGATAGTCTTTGAATCGAGTTATGTTGCATAGCTTGTAGATCTAATACAGACAAAATGATAGAAAATTTAATTGGAGAAAAAAAAAGATGTAATTAATCAAATGAAAGAATCGGATAAATGACATATATTTCGCTATATATGCATATATTATTTAACTACAATGAAGCTGCAATTAATGCAACCTCCCTAAAATATCATCATGATAAACTCAGTCATTTGAAGTATATATGAGTGTCGATCAACAAAATTAAATATCTAATAGTGATAAATAGATAGATATGAAATATCAGATTACCTATCTCTGTAAATGCGAGATAACATGGATACTGAGAAAGATGAAATTTCAAACGGCGCCGCAAGCTCTTTAGATTTGTCAAAATAAGGTTTTATCGGAGGAAGAGTTTGTGTTAGGTTTAAAGATGTAAAAAAAACCTCACATTGAAAAGCCCCCTTCGTTAGGCCTCTTATAAAGCCCCATATTTTGGTGTCTTCGTTTAAGTATATTTGTATTGGGTTTGAGCCCAACTTTTGTTGTTTTATTGATGGGCTATATTGAGGTCTATCTTTTCGCCCAACTCAAATTTCCATCCTTTTGTAAAAACAAATATTATTTTGAAAATAAATACCGTTTGATGCAAAAAAAATATTTTTTTCAGAATTTTGTTTTAAGTAAATAATTTTTCTGAAGCAAAATAATATTATTATAGAAAATAAATAATTATTTGTTAAGAGAAAAAAATTTCCGCAGGTTTTTTGTAGAGAGAGAACTGAAAAAGGGCGATCGTTAATTCTTGATGAGACAGGCTTATGTTAAAGGAGTTAACAACAAGGTAATCTAAATCGGATCAAACATTAAACCGGTGTTAGCAATGTTTCGAGGTTCAAGGGTTTCACCGTGTTTGAATCAAGGTTCAATCGGTTTTGATTAAATAATATTTATCAATGTTTAATAGATTATACCAAAAATATAATATTTTGGATTAAAGAAAATATAACATTAATAATTTTATATAATAAAACACAAAAAAGTATTACTTTTGTTTTTTGTTAGATGATCGATGGTTGTTGGATAATATTTCTAGACAGGTTGTGGATGGGGTTTCTTCGTTGTTCTGAAAGGAACCTTGGTTGAATGGTGTTTCTTTAGATGTTAGATATTGTAGATTGTTTGATCATGTTTCTTAATAAATGTGCCACTTTCGTAGAGATGTTCTCTTTAGGTTAGGAAGTCAATGGTAAGGCGTGGAAGTGGAAACGGAGACTGTTTGCGTGAGAGGAGAGGTTGGTGAGGAAGTGTGCGGAACAACCTTCACTTGTGGTTTTACAGCTGGATTTGGATATTTCATTCTTCCCACCGGTGGATTTTATTCCTCTTCTCAACCTTACCCTTCCTTCCCTCCTTCCTTTCTTGACACTTTCTCCTTGAATTGAACACATTAGGGTGTCACATGTTCTTCCCCTTTTTTCTCCCCTTTTTTTACTTAATTTTAATATTCACATGAATTCATCATTATTGGATTGAAAATCCTAAACCAAGAAGCATTGTGGAGATTGTAATCGGTTATGATGAGAATGGTTGAGTGAGATCCAAACTTGTTCTAGCTCAGTAGGAATGGTTGTTTGCTTCAACAAATCTTGTGGCGATGGTTCTTGCGAAGGTAAAGAGTCAAATTCTTCTTTATATAGATGAAGGCTAGTGAAGAAAGGATGATTGAGTGAAATATCATGCCTTAAGGGAACTAAACCTAGGAGTTCGCTAACTTACTAATTATTCCTTATCTAGAACCATATGATATTTTTAACACATCATTAGCCAAAAAAAAATTATAAGTTCAAACTTGTATTTAACGTAGTGGTTTGTTCCTTGTACATTTAACATAGCTAACTCAATGTAATACCAATAACAAATATGAAAAAAAAACCACAAAGTAATTAAAAATAACATGACAAAGTCAATGGCATACCAAGTGGGGAATGAATCAGTATATCTGGTTGTATCCAAATTAATCACGAAGATAATCACAATGATGGGTGGAATATTTGGTAATATTACCTCTGATGTCCAAAATTTTGTATCACGTGCATCAAGAGCAGAGTCTAGAACATTGCATGCATTCAATACTTAGTGAGTCGTGTCATAATTGAATATATTACTTGGTGAATTTGTGCATTAGTGAAATTCGATGAACGTTGTGATTATGTGAATTGTGTGAAGATGTGTACATGTTGATATTTGAATGAGAAAGAGAAATTCGATTGATGAAAGCTGATATTTATAGTGATGTACTGTTTGACCCGGCTTTTTTCAACTTCTCTACATTTTTAAGGAGAAGTTAGGCCAAACACAATATCAATTAACTACTTACTAAAAAAAGTACTTTTTTTATATGCATAAAATTAAATAGAATGAGCTTTGAGCAAAAGATGTTGAATGCTACTTCAAAAAACTACTTCTCGGCAATTTATTTCACAAGCACCTCTCTTCAACTCACGTTGGAAACATTTTCATTTATTTTTTAATATTATATTTCAATATGGTTTTTTCTTCCATTTAATTTAAATTTTTTTTAACCATTCCATTTAAATTTTTTTAAGAAGGTTCCATTTAATTTTATTATCTTTTTCTCAAAGGAATTTTATTATCTTTTTATCACTTATGTATTTAATTTCGATATCGTTTAATCACCACAAACTCACAAATATTTTTATTCACGCTGTCATTTAATGATACCAAATATTTTTATTTCCTTTCTTCCACCTTGCAAATATACACACATATTAACGTTTAGAGTAATACTTTATGTTTGTCTGCCTGTTTTTTTTTATGCTATTGCGTATAATTTTTTTTAGCGTTGCATAATATGTATGATTATATTTTTAAAACTTTGATTATAATTAAAAGTACAAGTATAGATACCTAAAAAAATTATACTTATACATATTTTGCACCTTTATATTATTAAAAACTATGCATATCTTTTTCTTATTAAAAAAAACTAAACATATTTGTTTCAATGACATCAACAATATAACAAATATAATATCATATAATATAAATTCTTAACTTTTGTTATAGAGTATAACTGAAACTGAAAAAACCAAATATCATGATGATACAAATTTGTATTCATGTTACACAAAATAAACGTCATTGAGTAAATATAGTATTTGTAAAAAAAAAATCTTTTATATTTTAAACACTTTTACCCTTCAGAAAATATTTTAAACATTTTTTTATTTATTATGTTAATTCATAATAAATTAAAAGTTTTGTTCTCGTGAGGTTAGCTCAATTGATAAGGAGAATGCATAAATATATGAAAAGTCCCGGGTTTAAATCCCGGACACCATAAAAAAAAAATACAAAAATTGTACAATATTTTTCTAAACAACTTTTAACTAAAAAATAGCTTTAAAATTAAAAAAAACAAAGAAACCATACAACTATAGCTTATTTCTGAAAGACCTTTATTTTAACTTTGTTTTGAAGTATCTTTTAAACCGTAAAAAAGTTTGGCCAAACGGTACCTAAGAGTTTCTACTAAGTTTGTGCAAAAAGTGCGGGCTTTACCCAACATGGAAGCAGGAAAAGACAATTGCGCCCCGCGTTTTTCATGCACGGGGTGCATAAGAAATTCCCTAGGCGCATGAGAGTGAAGCAAAAAGCATGCCATAGGCGCATGGCTTGCTAAATTCATGCCCTAGGCATTTTTCCATGACCTAGGTGCATGGTATCTATATCTTGGGCCCAATCTTCGATTTTCTGTCGTTTTTAGGTATTCGTCTTCAAATAACTTGCCTCGGTACTTTGGGAACAAAATTCCTCCCATTTGTAAGTCTTCTAAGGCCTCTTAAATCTTTATTCTTGTTTCTTGAATCGTCATAATTCTTCCGATGTTCTTGATTTGTCGATTTGCATGATTTCTTCGTGATTACTTCAAAACCCCCCTAAAATTGTTATGTTTCAGGAAAACTAGAATTATATACGCAAATATAGAAAACATTACAAAAGTTCCAAAATCATAGGCAATCGTTCTAATACTCCTCCTTTTTGCTGATAAAACATAATGAAAATAACTGAATAACATTCTAAAAATAACGTAAGATGACCTATCATAACAACCCCAAACATAGATTGTTGCTTGTCCTCAAGTAACAAAAGAAAAACATAATTTACTCTCTGCATTTTTTTTAGGAAAAACATACCTTTTCGGGAATTGTGCTTAGGAATCATTCATCATATTTATAGTAAAGCAACAACTAACTTGCCACAATACATTCAAGCGGGTCAGACTTGGTGAAAGGAACCTATATTCTCAGCCATACTATTTTCTATGATACATGTATGTATCTTCTAAAGCCAGTAGGGCCGGTCACGACATTTTCCCACTCCAGTCGTCACATGAATGTACCTTGCTATAAATTTGAAACAGTTTTAAACAGACAGTCAAGTTAAAGTTATTCACACAATAGGAAGACTTTGAGAGTTATAACTTGGCTTAGGTCAAGGGTGGATATAATTTGGGAAATTAGGCTAATAAAAGAACTTGGAGTTAGTTCACTAACCTAGAGATTCCTTCTAAACAATAATGTACTGTCATCATTCCTTCCTTGATTCAAACAAGATGGGTAAAACAGTAGAACTATTTGACTTTTTATTTTACAAAAAGATACTTTTTTTAAGAGACCATTTTTGGCTCTTAATTTTTTTTTTCTATTTTTTTGTGTAGATCCATGGTCATCTACATTTTTTCATTTCTTTTTCTTTTTCTGACAAATGTGTTCTACTGTTACCCCACCCAAAACTTAAAATATTGCTAATTCCAAAAGCAACCCCAAACTTAGTTTCATAGCATGTGCAGTCATAATAATACCTATCTAACTCCAAGTGAAATCAAACAGGGTGCATTTAAATTGTAGGATTGTGGCATGGTCCGTCACTAATAAAGAAAGAAATATTTCTTCCGGAGGTTCAAAGTAGTTTCGCAAAGGATAATAAGATATAACAGGGTGGCTTGAAAGGCTCTAGGTACCAAAGAAAAATTGTCTCGTGTGTAATATAACCTAATCGATCGTCCGTAAAGAACGGCCGCAAATTCAACAAAAATAGCATTCATATGGAACACTCATAACCTTTATTAAAAGCAGCACGAGAACAATTCATCTTTCTTTGTTGATGTTCTCATAATTGATTAAAGAAACCGTAGTCGCCGAAGAAAATACACGATAGTCTTTGAATCGAATTATGTTGCATAGCTTGTAGATCTAATACAGACAAAATGATAGAAAATTTAATTGGAGAAAAAAAAAAGATGTAACTAATCAATGAAAGAATCGGATAAATGACATATATTTCGCTATATATGCATATATTATTTAACTACAATGAAGCTGCAATTGATGCAACCTCCCTAAAATATCATCACGATAAGTACAGTCATTTGAAGTATATATGTGTCATTCAACAAAAAATTATATTTGTGCGCGTGCGAATATATCTTAAATATCTAATAGTGATAAATAGATAGATAATGAAATATCAAATTACCAATTCTCTGTAAATGCGAGATAACATGGATACTGAAGGAGATGAAGTTTCAAACGGTGCCGCAAGCTCTTTAGAATTGTCAAAGTAAGCGCGACTTAACATTTATAAGGTTTTATTGGAGGAAGAGTTTGTTTTAGGTTTAGAGATGTAAACAAAACCTCAAATTGGAAAGCCTCCTTCGTTAGACCTCTTATAAAGCCCCATATTTTTTTGTCTTCGTTTAAGTGAATTTGTATTGGGTATGAGCCCAACTTTTGTTGTTTTATTGATGGGCTATGTTGAGGTCTAACTTTTGGCCCAACTCAAATTTCCATCATTTTGTAAAAAAAAATATTATTTTGAAAATAAATATTGCTTGTTGTTTGATCATTTTAGATATTTAGATGTTTTTAATAAATGTGTCATTTTCGCAGAGATGTTCTCTTTAGGTTAGGAAGTCAATGGTAAGGCGTGGAAGTGAAAACGGAGACTGTTTGCGTGGAAGGAGAGGTTGGTGAGGGAGTGTGTGGAACAACCTTCACTTGGGGTTTTGCAGATTGTTGTATCTGACAGGTGGATTTGGAAGCTTCATTCTTCCTACAAGTAGATTTTATTCCTCACCTCACCCTTACCCTTTCTTACCTTGTCATTGTCATCGTCAATAGGTCGATGAACCTCATCAATTTCTTTTGGATTACCATCATCAAATTTAATGGAATGCTTTCTTTGTTGATGAAAATTGCAAGTCTCGTTTCCATCAATGATAAAATAATATAAACTTAACATGGCTAAGTAATAAAATGTATAACCTGGACTTTTCCTAAGCTTAAAACTACCCTATGTAAAATTTTGCCTTCAATAACCATAACCTGCCATATAATTTTATTTGCTTTGAGGGGGAGTGCTAACAAGTATGAGAGGGATGACTACCCTCATCACCGTTTCTGTTTAGATTTTCGTCATATTGTTCAGAATGCTTAATTGGTAACTGTCTGATGGGATGATTGTTAAGCATATCTCTCTCAAATCTTATGCACACGTACAACCACTGATAATTTAATAATTAATATTTTTAAATTTTAAAAATATTAAGCATTAAACTAGCAGTGGTTGTAGATTGTTAACTTATTCCTTAATGTTTTTCGATGACAAAAAATAGTTGAAAATAAAGTTTATATAATTGGTATCTTTCAAGATTTTTTTTGATATAATCTATAATCAAAATATGTTACTTTTGATTTCGACTATTTTTTTTGGAAGCTTCATCCTCGCCAATTCTTCTTATTAGACTCAGCAAATATCTTATTCCGGTATTATGTTTTCTCGGACGTTAGTTTGACTTTTTGTTCTCCTTTTAATCTTCTTTGGCACAGCTTGTGTCAAAAAGAACTGTTGATAAAATTCTTTTGTAGCTTGTTGAAAAAAATATCTAGAATATTTAATAATAAATGGTTTTTTTACAGAATTAATAAATGGTTTTATTTCCCCTAAATAAATAGTTTTATTTTCACCCTTTGAAGTTTGAACCCATTTATGTTTACCTTTTTGTTATGTACAAGTCTATTTTTCTTTGTATATTCTTCATAAGCTGAAACCTTAACATTCTCGTTGCATTGTAGCCACTCGCCACACTCGTAGATGGCATCTCAAGGCAACCCTTACGACGGTGATGACCAAAACTACACCGGTTGATCTTAGCCGCTAACGATGGAAACGATCTCGAAGAGGCAACAACTGTCAACCTCAGTTGGAACCCTAACTTTACGACCATCAACACCTTCGTGCACTTCCACTTCAAACCCTTCTGGAGATTCTCTTCAAGTATCACTATTGCCGATACCCTCTTCCATTTGAACTCATATTAGAAATTCTATGCAGATCCACGTGAAGTTCCTCATGAAACTCAAGTGTGTCTGCAAATTGTGGAAAACCCTGATTTATTCTGATTGCAAGTTTGCTAGGAAACAATTCGCATGTCAACTATGAACCTTATTTTATACTTGAGGAGATACTCATCCCATTTCTCTCACCTAGTTTATCCTCCTAGTTCTTTCTTCACTAATGGGACTATCGACGACACATATATCTACTACCCTTTCAACAGTGAAGACAATCATACTAAAATAATTGGCTCTTGCGACGATATCCTTTGTTTAATCCAAAGTAACCACTTAATTCAGCTTGCTTTATGGAATCCTTCCACTAGGAAATACAATGAATTGCCCTCTTTGGATAAACCACACACATTATATGGCTTTGGCTATGATTATTTCTCTTATAAGCACAAAGTTGCTGTTGTTTTTATGTATAAATTTAAAGGTGATAGTCGTTATCTTTACAAAACTCAAGTGAAGGTTCATATTCGGGTACTGATTCTTGGAGATTGATACAAGGGTTTCCTTTTGTAAAATCCGATGCCCCTTATCTTGAATCGGGAACATTTGTAAATGGCTCAATTAATTGGTTGGTACCACTCGATTCCATTACTTTACAGCCCATTTTTTCTCTTGATTTGGGGACAGAGTCCGTCCTATCAAGAGATTTTTCCTCCTAATAGTCGGGCTGAAAGGGTCACTTTGAAGTTGGGGGTTTTGAAAGATTGCTTGTGCGTCTTTGCTGGATGTGGAAGTCGCAGAGTTTCAGATGTTTTCCTTATGAAGGAATATGGAAAGAGAGTCTTGGACTAAAATTGTAAGTGTTCCTAACTTACATATAGCGATTATTACGCAAATATTAAAAAAGTACTTTATATTTCTGTGAACGATCAAGTGCTGCTGAAGTTTAATAAGACGTTCAATAAATAGTACTTTGAAAATTCAAGATACTAAAATTTTCAACGATATCTAGCAAACGGAAATCTACATTGAGTTTGATATCGCCTTGTTCCTAATGTTCGGTATGTATGTGCTATACCACTTGTAAATTATATTCAACTGCAACTTTGTCAAGGTTCTGTTCCTGTTATGTATTTTATGTTTTTAGTATATCAATGGCATCTTAATAGATCATTGTTAATTATCGATCGATATGTCCAACATGGAAAACTTTTGTGTTTGTTTCATTGATTTGCTTGTTAGAGTAGTGCTAGAAGTAAAAAGTTTAACCTTCTCTGTCAGCAGTTAGAACTCTAACGGGAGAGTTTTCAGATCCTCGTCTATGTCTTGTTTGATCATCCTAATATATCTGCGATAATGATTCCCTACATTTCTTTACTTCACCCACATATTTATTTCCTCACCTGCTTTTGCATTGTTACTAATCATTTTCCTAGGAGTCAGTTGAATAATATGACATCTCTATATCTAGATTTAATCTCTTTATATTTGCTAAATCAAACTATTTTTGCTATACCATGTAAAAGTTTCATTGGTAAAAATACTACGGCATGCTGTAACATGTTTGGATAAGGGGAACATTCAAGTTTTCATAAATTAATTAATAAAAAAGCACACTGTTTCTGGTCATAATTATTGTGGAGTACATCATTCATGCTTGTATACTTTTAGCCTTGGAGGCTAGAACTTATCTGCTACTTGAATTATGTTATGTTTGAATTATGCGGCAATGAACTTTGATGATTAGTGATAAATCAGTTTAATTTTGTGCATTCTTCAATGTATTACTGCTTTTATTGTTTCCCTAAACTTTGACTAAGCTTCCTTGCTGATACCGCTACCCGCTACACAGTTCTAACGTTTTGGAGGTTGACTATGACGTTATCTGCTAATAATTACATACATTAATTTTGGTGTTTATGACTCAATCAATTAATCATAACAATTTCACTTTTCTTAACAGTTTCCCAATGTCAGTGTCATGTTTAAAGATGAACCGCGAATAAGTAAAAAGAAGTATAAACAATAGATGTTAAAACCAGAAATTTTAAAATGAGCTAATAGATTAGTTCAACTCAGCAACAAGTGAGGAATTATGATGAATACACGGTTTTACCAAAACGAATCAATCATGTGAGTTAGAAGTGAACCTTGCTAAACTCCATTCCACCAAAAAGTTATTCTAATTTCACCAAATCAACATTTATCAATGAGCTAGTTTCTCCTTTTCAAAAAAAAAAAACAGCTAATTTCTCAGTCGCCCGCAATCTTCTTCTCCGGAAAAATGTGATGTATTTGTGACTAGTGAACTTACCAAACCCTAGGCGTATGAGCCAATATTTATAATGGAGGTTTTTCGGAGTTAGGCCCTTGTACCTTTGCTTGGACGGCTGTCCTAGAAGGACGATCGTGGTCCTATTTTGGACAACTGTAGACCTATTAAGGGCAGTTGTGGGTGATTATTCACTTTCTTTGGCTATTCTTCTATGGGTTCCTTTACTTGTCTTACAAATTTCTTCTATTATTTACTGTGTATATACAATTCTGGACCATTTAATAACACACGTGCTTCCTTCAAAAAAAAAACAAAACAAAACACACGTGCTTCTTTGGTAAGGTGACAAAGCATTCAAGATTGACCTTGTACGACATTAGTTTTATTGGTGGTGTCCAGGATTTGAACCATAGACTTTGTATATATTATGACCTTGTACGACATTAGTTTGATTCCTGCTAAAACTATTTTGAATTCAATTGAATTGATACGCGAACTAAGGCTATTTAATGTGCAAATTAAAAAATAAAAGGAAAAAATAACAACATAAAAGAAATAACTTTGACTATATAAATTTAGGTAAGCTTACTCCAAGGGTCCATTAACCTTTTTTTTTTAATTTTTAAATAAAGAGCATCAGCTCATATCATTGAAAAATAAAAGAGAGTACAAGAAAGAAAGGGGGATTAGACCAACGCCTTTTCAAGAGGTGGTAAATTTAAAGTTGGGCATTCTCAACCTATTTCTAATGTACTCTCCCTTAACAAACTAAGGGATAACATCAAACCAAAAAATGTCAAAAGAGGATAGAGATAAACCAAAATTAGCAAGATTGTCGGCACAAGTATTTCCTTCTCTATAAATATGAGAAGCACATAATCTCATATTGTAGGAAAGTTGCAAGCAATTTTCTCATCTGTTTCTGAGTTCCCAAGGAACAACCAATTTAAATTTGAAAGCCATGATGACAAGCTGAGAATCATATTCGATCCAAACATTGGAAAAACCCTTGGAAGCGGCCAGCTCAATAGTATTCATAGCGGCAGTCAGCTCCGTAAACAACGCATCTACCGTACAAATAAATTAAGAGAAACCTCCCAAGAAAGCACCATCCGAATTTCGAAAAATCCCACCAGCTGCAGCTCTTGAGGGGTTCTTAATTGCAGCGCCGTCCGTGTTAATTTTAATCCAAGAGGGCAAAGGAGGAGGCCAATGATTTCTTTAATGTAGGGAGCCCTAGGAGGACAAATATTAACCTTGCAAGACTTATTTAACTTATTTATTTATGACAATTGAGTTTTTTTTTTTTGACCCGTTCAAATCCTTTATCTAATTTATTTGTTAACACTTGAGTACATTATCTTTTTTCCCTTCAAATCCTTTATCTGGTAAAATGTATTCAAGTTAACCCTTTCTTCATTTTTTTTATTAATAATTTTAAATAATTTTATATAATATTATAAATAATAATAAATAAATTAAAAATAATTTTGAAAGTAAAAAACTCTGGAAAAAACAAATAATCATCTTCTTCTTCATATGTTTATCATCTTCACCATCATCATATTTTTCATCAAACTTAAAAAATTCAAATCAAAAGCCAGAAAATATCAACCCTAATATATGTGGCTAACCTCATTAATGTTGTTTTAATGAAAATAAGAAAAGGATTAACTTGCAACCATTTAAAAAAAAAGATTTGAATGAGACAGAAAGTAAATAAATGACTCACTGTTACAAATAAATATGATAAAGGACCCCTAAAATAATTTTTCCACATATATATATATATATATTAAAATAACTTTCCATATATTTATTTGGTAGGTTAATATATCACAAATGCATGATGGCTTAATGGTAGAGTGCACCCTATGAAGGGGAAATGTGTGCGGCTTTTTTTTTAACATCAAATTATATTTGACTACCATCCTCATGAACAATGAAAGATGAGCACAAACAATAAACAAAAACCACACTTCGGTAAGGGCATTATAGCTAAACAAAGGCAACCCCCTCACAGTTATGGATGACAATATGATCCACCAAATTCATATCCATCCAATCCATTCATCAAATAATTTTTTTTTAAATTCTGCTCTTTACCCAATACAAAACACTCGCGCCCAACTGACTTTCTAAATATACCCCTCTATAAGTTAAGTCGCGCATCGTGACTTAACTCACTCAGGTGTTATACCCAGCGTGAGTTAACTCACACCGCTTGAGTTAACTCATGCAGGTGTTCGTTTTGTGTGTCACATTAGCATTACAAAGCTCAGTGCATGTGGAGATAGTCCAATATGACACGCATATTTGGTTACATGGTTTTGTGTGTCACATTAGCATTACAAAGCTCTCTTTGATGATCTAGGTAGGTGATGATTGAACAGAGACAGACATGTATAAATGAAATTGACGTGAGTTAACTCACGCGGGTCAAAATACTCCTGCGTGAGTTAACTTAAGCGGTGTGTGTTAAATTACGCATCGTGAGATAAGTTGCACGGATTTTAATACTTGAGTTACTTAACTAATGTAACGTCCGTTTTGATTATTTAAATTATTTTATAGAGTATAGAAAATATTTATATGATTTAATGTGATTTATGTGATTTTAGAGATTTTATGAGGTGTTGTGACTTATTTTATTGTTTAATAAAATAAGATTTGAAAATAAAATAAATATTGAGATTAGGGTTGTTTTGAGATTTTAGAGAGTTTTGGGGGAGAAAGAGTAAATAAGATAAAATTGTTAGAAAAGATAAAAAAAAAAAAAAAAAAAAAAAAGGGAGAAAACAGGAAGTGAAGAACCAAGAGGCTGCTGATCAATTTTTCTTAAGGTAAGGGTGAGCCTAGCATTACGATTTCATTAAACCTGTAATTCATGATTGTATTTAACAGATTATAGGGTTAGTTCATGAGAATTTGAGAATTAGAGAAATAGGTCAAAAGTGATGAATTGATGATTAGATGATGAGAAACTGTATCATTGATGTAGAAAACTATTTACAGATCATAGGGTAACCCTTGTACATCATTGTAGTTGAATTTGGGGAGAAACATGGTGAAAATTGAGATTTTTGGTGAAAACTGTCGTATTCCCGTAACTGTTATGTCATCGCTCGCCAGCGCGAGCAGCCAGCTCGCCACGGCGAGTATTGATCATCAGCTCGCGAGGCGAGCAATCCAACACGCCACAACGAGTGACCTCCTGTTGGCTCGCGAGGCGAGCAATCCAACTCGCCACAGCAAGTGACCTCCTGGTTGGCTCGCGAGGCGAGTGATCTTACTCGCCATAGCGAGTAACCTGTGAGAAAACCTTGATTTTTAGGAATGTTGTTTAGGTCGTGTTTTAGATGGTTTTGAGTGCCTGAATAAGTATAATAATGATCAGGTGAGTTTTTAAGATCAAATTGGACCTAGGAAAGTTAGAAAATGACATTTTGGATGAAAAATGTCAAAAAGCCGAGAGCATCCAGTTTTGCTCCCTTCCGGCTCGCTTCTAACTCGCCACGGCGAGTAGCCTTTCTTATGAACTCGCCATAGCGAGTAAACCAGCTCGCCTAGCAAGCAGCCATTGTCAGACTACCTTCTTGGAGTTATGTGACTCTTGTCGCACGAATTGTTGAGTTGATCCTTGGGTTAGAACTAGGAGTTATTATAATCTTAAAGATGACCTATGAAGCCGTTATTAAATGTTTTGATTTTGTTACTAATGACATATATAATTGTATAAGCCTTCTTTTGAACTATAAGTGATGAAATATGTGATTATTTAAGATGTTGTTATATCTTGAAATATTTGATGTGCTGCCATGTTGCTGTCTATTATTGATTTAAAGCTGCATGTGTCAGTCTAAGATTATGAGTTGTTGATCCAAATTATTAAAGTCATTTATGATGTCTAAGATATAAGAAGTCTAGTCCATGCATATTCATTTGAAGACGAGGGCTCATGCCCTAGGAGCTTTTGCTCAACAGAGACGAGGGCTTATGCCCTAGGAGTATTTTTATGCTCAAATAGCGACGAGAGCTTATGCCCTAGGAGTATATTTATGCTCAATAGCGACGAGGGTTTATGCCCTAGATTGGAACCACATACATGAGTAAGATGATTAAGTTGCATAGTCGAGTCAATTCGTCAAGTGAATTTGAAGTTGAATAAGAAGTTGATTAAGATGATGATGATATTACCTGATACTTGTGATAAATTGTTCATATTATGTCGTTAAATATAATTGTTGAATTATATGCTTGATATTATTGTTTTGTGAATCTCACCCCTTCTGCTTGGAAATGTTGCTCTTCATATGAGTAACTTGCAGGTAATCAAGATTAGGTGAAGTCGTTGAAGATTTCTCTCGTTGTGTCCTAGGTGCTCTGATACGTAACGGGATGAGATATTTGTTATTGCTTTTCTATTCCTTACGTATTATTTGCGAAGATTTATGTTAATGATGTCGACTTTATTTTATGAGATGTTTATGATGAGGCCTTTGTGCCAAAACTATTTTGTTAATTGAATTTTAATCCGGTGCGAAGTTTTGAACAATTATGATGATTATTTTATGAAAGATAAATTGTTATTTATTCCATTTGAGATTTTAAGAAATGTAGCATTCCGTTTATGCGAGAAACTCTGATTATTTATTAAGAAATTTTTATTTTGGGAAAACGGGGTGTTACAACTAACGCAAGGGTATTTTCGCTATTTCAATTGGGCGGGAGTAAAATGTATTGGGAGAAGAGCAGAATTCTTTCTTTTTAATGGATATGATTCAATCTATCTATTTAAAAATATAGATGGGCCCAATTCATCCGCTTATTTAAAAATCCAATGGATCACCATCTGAAATGTAAAAAATAGGGATTTACTTTTCCAACTATATGCTACTCTCGCACATCCTATTAAATTTAGAAGATACCCTCTGTCCGGATTCAAATATCCAAAATTACACGAACTACATTTTCTATGTTGTATTTGATGTCAAAGGTCTCTACAGACCGTAGAATTCGCGCATAAATTGCAAAACAATTGCAGGGATTTTATAAACGGTCAGCAGTGACCATGATGTCATAAACACTACTAACAAACTAAAAAATGTTTAAGAAAGAGTAAGAAAATATTGGAAGTGAAAAATGAATGAAATTGTTGAATTATGCAATGCTTTTTATAGCCTTAAACAAATCCTAGATTATAACTAAAGTCAAAGGAAACATTTTCCATGGTCCAACCGACCAAAAATGCATTAAACACACCACAAACCCTCCAAATAATACTACATTGTAACACCCTAAACCCATAAATCGATAAATCACGCAAATAATACAAATCATATAAATGATTTAGATGCTACTTCTTCAATAATTCCAAAACATGCATAATTAATTTTTCATAACATCGTAGCAGAATAGCAACATACTCAGTGATAAATCTTATGAAGTCATGAAACAAAAATAACGACAGACATACATCCTAATCAAATCCCGACACTGAGACTCCAAGGCAAAAGACGAGGTAGCAGCAAAGCAAGCCTCAAGCATACTCACAAGCCAAGCAAAAAAACTAATCCTGCACGACGTCTACCCATCCGTACAAATAGGTAGGCGGTCAACTAAACGACCACTTGGGGTTAAATAACATTCAACAATTAATGTATAATCAAATGAAAGTAAAACGACATATTTAATTTCAAATGATTAACAAAACTCAACATCATCATAAATCATTACGAATACAAGTATAATAAAGCAATGCATATAGTTCTCTTTTTCAAGTATTTGCATCATTCACCAAGTTTCACCAATGCACGTATACACCAAATCACATATCCAAGTGTGACACGACTCATCAATTAATAAATGAATTCAATGTTCTAGACTCTTCTAGATGAAGTGTGCATGGTTGTAGAAAACACAAATTCTCGACAATATTTTGTGCTTAATGTTGCATCTACTTGGCATGACAATCTCTCTGAAAGTGGAATTTGACCAGTTTTTTGTGAATCGATTTTTTTTGGTGTAAACATGATTATGGAGTTCAATTAGTGGGATTAAAAAAATAGTTATCTAAATGGTTTGTATTGTCATCTCAAGACCCATGTTGGCATTGCATACCTTTTTTCTACGCCCCTAGTTAATTTGATAAATTGAAATAATTTTGTGTGTGTTTGTTGAAATTTGAAGGTTTACTTTGTGTTTCTTGAATATTTTTTTATTCATTTTTTGATTCCTAGATGAAATTTAAAGATTTAACATGACTATTTTCTAAATATTGCACATCTTTTGTTTTTAAATTTGATGCTAACATGACTATTGTTTAACTTTTCACATGAGAGTGCCGACAAGAAATAAAGGTTTTTGTTACTGCATGCAAAAATATAAGAAAAGGGAAGTTTTAATTCTTCAGGTTTTGCCGAAAATGCCTCTCAAAAAGGTTTGTCTCAGGTTAGATAACATTCAACAATTAATGGTTTAGTGTTTTTAATATAATATTTGAGTCTGTTTTATTTATATTTGATTTTGTTTTATTAAATATTATTTCCTTTTTAGAGCTTTTTTACTTCAATTGCAAGATATTTAATTTCAGAAACAAATATTCGAAAGATTCAGTCTTGGAACAAAAGAAAGAGAATTTGGAGCTGATTCGGGCTGAAAATACGAAGATTCAGAGCAAAAATATGTTTCCCCCAAGTCAGAAGCTTGGCACGGCCCGTGCCACCAGCCACACGACCGTGCCAACCCCCAGAATCTTCTTTTGCTGCTTTTGCTTTATGGACAAGCTACCTATTAGTTTATTTCTGACCTAAAAGCCCGTGGTTTCTTGTAGAACATTCTAGTGATGTATTTTGTTAGGGCTTAAGTCATTGTAAACTATAAATAGATTAGCTAGCTATCACAACAATTCATCTTTTGTTCTTGGAATAAAAGTTCACCTTTATTTTATTGTTATTTACTTTCTTGTTGTTGTTGTTGTTGTTCTTCTTCTTCTTCTTCTTCTCTTCTTTGTCTATGACGAACATGTGCGAGTAGACTCTTCTTATCTTGGGATTGATGGAAAAGTCTTAAATGACATAATCATAATCAATCCAAGCCTTGAACCCTAATTTTTATATAAATCTACTTTCTAATCTAATTTCACCGTTTTTATAATGAATTAACAAATATCAAACTCATAAAGCCAACGCGGAGGGTTAGTATTTGTTAATTCATCATCATAAATATCAATTCATAAAGCGAATGCGGAGCTTTGATATTGGAACAAGTGAAATTAGACAAGGGTTGCGAAACATGTGAATAATCTAGCAAACCTTGAGACATATAAAGTTTCCTTCTTCAAGGATTCTAATAGCAATCAACAATGAGAATAGGCGTGGTTGCTAGAGGAACACACTCAATGAATTCGGGAGAAGCTTTGATACGCTTAAGAGAAACTTGTCTTTAGAAAGTTGGTCCAATATAAAATTAACGGTTTAAGATGGACCAATAATCCCAAGGCGTCTTTTACCATTATTTTTCTCCGTTAAAAATCAAACCTTTACAACTGAACTTTTCTCTAATCATCTTTTAAAAGTTAATTAAATTGAACAACTCCCTGTTAGAATGATACTCTATTTTTACTACTTCGTTAGAACCGTACACTTGCGGTTTTATTCATCAAAAACGACATATTTAATTCTAACGATAATTATTAGCATACTAACAATTATCGTGTGTTGAATTTAGATTTTGAGAAAAGGAAAAAGAATTAAATATTTTGAATAATTGGATGTACCCAAAGTGTAGAGGCATTTGAAACTGTAGTATATGCATGTAAGTTGTGGTTTGGAACATGTTTTATGATTTTGGTGTTGGAGTTTCCATTTTGTAACATTTTTTGTATTAGATCTTAACGAAGATTGACCATGTAGGAAATTAAAGGACCAACCACCTACAGGGGCACTTGTTTGAATAGCCAAGGCATCTGGTTTTACGTCTTTCAGAAATGCGTATTAAGAAGGAAGTTGAAAAATTGAAACTTTCTATGGGTAGTAATACTGATGTTGGGCCTTTAAAGGAAGATGCCTTGGGAAAGGTTGTTTTCTCTCCACATTTTTATGTAGTTTCTGAAATAAATTTTATTTATTTGATGATGAATAAGGCTCTTGTTTTTCTAAGTAATTTCAATTAATGATCACAAGAGTAAAACTCTGTTGATTATCATCGTATTTTAAATATGTGAATTTCATATTTTTTATTATCCTACAAGAGGTTTTAATAGAAGATAATTATTGCACGACTCAGTGTATGGTAAAGGGTACAGAGGATTGGGCTAGAAATGATTTCTTGTATGATCATAGTCCTTTGTCTTCAAATCATAAAATAAATTGGGATGACACTATTATTGGTAATAATGATAATGATAGCTTGAATTCCCATATGGACATAGAACAACTTCAAAAACTTGATAATTATGCTATAAAGCCAGAGAGAAAAATAATTGAGGAAGAAATTTATTTTCCCTTTGGACCAAACATTGAAAATTTAATGGACATTGAGTTCCAACGAGAAGATGCTGAGAATGCAATGAAGTTTGTAGACTTTTCCACGCTGATTGGGAAGGTATGCACTGTCCATGACATCCTTAATATTTGTTGGATATATGGTACTTATGTATTTATAATTTTGAATTTTCTCTTAAGTCTTGTTTGATTAATTTCAACATAATAATGCATCTAGTAATTGACTAACTGAATAAATTGATCCTCCAAATTTGTTTGACTAGACTCAGATATGAAGGAGTCGTTTGACTATCATTGGTTTGTGACCATTGATATGTTTAAACAAATTTGGAGGATCAATTTATTTAGTTGGTCAATTACTAGATGTATCGTTATGTTGAAATTAATCAAACAAGACTTAAGAGAAAATTCAAAATTATAAAGACATAACTACCATATATCCAACAAGTATTAAGGATGTCATGGAAAATGCATACCTTCCCAATCACTGTGGAAAAGTCTACAAACTGCATTGCATTCGCAACATCTTCTCGTTGGAACTCAATGTCCAATACATTTTCTATGTTTGGTCTAGAGGAAAAAATTCTTCCTCAATTATTTCTCTCTCTGACCTTATAGCATAAATATCAATTTTTTGAAATTGTTCTATATCCATATGGGAATTCAAGCTATCATTATCATTATCACTAATAACAATAGTGTCATCCCTATTTATTTTGTGATTTGTAGACAAACGACTAGGATCATAAAAGAAATCATTTCAAGCCCATTCCTAGGTACACTTTACCATACAATGAGTCTCGTGCAATAATTCTCTTCTACTAAAATCTCTAGTAGGATAATAACAAATATGAAATTCAAATATTTAATATACAACGATAATCAACACAGTTTTACTCTTACCATCATTAACTGAAATTGTATAGACAAACAATAGCCTTCTTAAATATCTAATAAAGTGCAATGTTTATCTTGTCAACTTAAGCCACTATATCTTCAAATTCCATCTAGGAATTAAAAAAAATCTAGAAGCACACAGAGAGTAAACCTTCAAATATCAACAAACACACATAATTATTTCAATTTACCAAATCAAAAAAGGGCATAGAATAAAAACTGCTTGATTTGGTTTCGGTTGGTAAAATAAAAACCGTAAACCAAACCAGATCATGCGATTGAGTAACAAAGTTATTCGAATGCATCCAAGTCAAATGCAGTTTTTTGGGGTTTCGATTTTCATTATTTCGGTTGACGGTTTTTCTACTGAATTCGTTCGGTTTTGAACACCGCTTTATCATATCATCATAAATCATTCCTTTCATTAATAATTTAAAAGGTAAGTAAAGTACATATTAAACATTAAGAGTCACTAACAAGAAATATATAAAACATTATAATCAGGCACGTAAATCCCAGAATTTCATAGAAAAAATAGACAATATTTCTCAATTTAAAATTTTAAATCAAAATGAATAATACTAGTAAAAGTGAAAGAAAAAAACACATTATTTTTACCTTTATTAAATAGAGCAGAAGGACGATTAATCTTTCTTTGTTGATGTTTTCATATTTAATTAAAGAAATCGCAGTTGTCGGAGAAAATACATGATAGCCTTTGAATCGAGTTATGTTGCAGAGCTTGTAGATCTAATAGAGGAAAAATAATAGAAAATTAATCAGATAAAAGAAAAGATGTAACTAATCAATGAAAGAATCAGATGAATGAATTATTTTTGGATATATATGAAACTGCGATTCATGCACTCTCCCTAAAATATCATCATTATAATTTCAGTCATTCAAGTATATATGTGTGTCGTTTAACAAAAATTTGTATTTGTACGTGTGCGAATATATCTTTAATATGTAATACTGATAAATATACAGAAAATGAAATATCAAATTACCAATTCACCGAAAATATGAGATAACAAGGATATGGAGGGAGATAAAGTTTCAGACGCGCCGCAAGCACTTTGCAATCTTCAAAGTAAGCGCAACTCAACATTTACAAGGTTTTATGGGATGAAGCGTTTGTGTTAGGTTTATATATGTCAAATAACCTCTAATTGAAAAACCTCATTTGTTAGGCCTCTTATAAAGCCCCATATTTTTTGATTGAATCTATATTGGGTCTCAGGCCCACTTTTGTTGTTTTATTGTTGGGCTCTACTGAGGTCCAACTTTTGCTCCAACTCAAATTTTCAACCTTTTGTAAAAACAAATATTGTTTTGAAAAGAAATAATGTTTGTTGGGAAAAGATTATTTTTTTTAGAAATTTCTTTTAAGAAAAAATTTATAATAAAAATTTAAATGCAAAACTAAATAGAAATGCAAATGAATAGTGAATTATAATAAAATAATAAGAAGGGGGAAACGAATCAAAGTTTTCTCAAGCAGAAACACATAACTGGGGGATCAGAGTCAAACCCAAAAAAAAAAAAAGATATCACCTCTGTTCAAAGTTCTTCCGACTTTAAACACATGTTTTTAAAGATGATACATAAACATAATTCATGGTTAAGAATAACTCAAATTTAGTCCATAGATAAGGTTTTTTTTATAGGTGACACATGCCTAATAAGAGTTTAAGAATGACTCAAGTATGCTTTACAAATAAATAAACATAGAAATAGAGATTCTAGTTTTTTTTTTTGGGCTGGCCATATAGAGAACGTAGTTGATGGTTTAGATTTTTCTGAATCTTTTTTTCGGTGACCATATAGAGATTGCCATAATTTTTAAATTTTATTATATAAATTTATTTAATAATTTTCCTAAGAAAACTACTATAAATGTGTAAGTGGATCATATCATTCACCTTTCTCTATATTTTTCTTTAGAAACATTATGTATATCTCTCAGTTCTCTCTAACTTTATTTTAACTATACTCTAATCTCTTTATTATAATTTTTCCGTGAAAAAAGTAAACTCCATTCTTGACATTTATAAACTAAAATAGCACTTTTATGTAAGATATAGTCTACCATATTTAATTTAAACTAGTACTTGGACCTGTGCGATGCAGGGGAAGTTAATTATATGAATTAATAATTAATATTTGTTTTATTGAATTATCATATATAAAAATAAAAAGACTAATCTATCACATTTTTGAATTAATTTTAACATAAAATACTCATTAACAAAAAGTGAAATAAAGATCATATATGTGGTAGCAAGCGAAGGAACATTGTAGATATGCTCTTGAACAAATATTATAATAATTTGTTAAGCTCTACCTCGGTTTTCCAATACATCCACAGGACTCCATTTCTTATATTTCTTATCTATAACTTTTGCCCTTTTAAAGAATTCATTGCTTAGTTTATTTATTTTTTCTTTATTAGTGCATCTTTTAAAAAAATAGAAAAAGAAAAATACAATACATATTGTTTTTTTCGTGGACTTTCATTGCTGCTATTGCTTTTTTATATATATCTATTCCGATTTACCTCCTACTATTTAATCTTCATTCCGATTAAGGAGAACTAACCCATTTGGGTTGGTTTGGTGGTATTTTTATCTACTCGTTATTAGTTAGAATTATTTTATTTATTATTTATATGTGTCTGTATGTGCTTATTTGCCTTTGTGTGTACTTAATTTGGGATTAGTGGATTTTTGACTTAGAAGGGTATTTTAGTCATTTAGACTAAGGAGTGTTTTAATCATTTGGCGAGTAAGGGTAAATTAGTCATTTTATTAAAAAGGTTATTTTTTATGTTATAGTGAGAAGAGTTAATTTTACTAAGTTACTAGTGAGTTGTGGTAATTATTAAAAATGGTAATTATTCTGTGTCTTAGTTGATTAATGAGTAGAAACGTTTTAGAACCTATTAATGAGAGTTTTAAGCCCATTATGATGTGTAGTGAGTATGCTCATTTAAGAGGGGTTTTAGAACCTATGATATATTCATAACTCTTAAGCGTAGAGAGAGAGAAGATAAAAAAACTTGGAGAAGAGGAAAGTTAGGGATTTGGGAGATAGAGAGAGATTGAAGCTTAAGCTAGTGGTTTCAAGGCTTAGAGGTAAGGGTGGTAGATTCTTTCACTCAATTAAGCTATAATTTCTTCTTTTTTATTATGGGTAATAAGTGATTTTATGAGAATTATGACTTTTGTGATTTTTTTATGTTGAATTTCGTGCTCTTAATTTATGTGTAATTATGGGAATGTTAAATTTCATGGAATAGATATGTTTGTGTACTTAAATTCATAATTGTTATTGGTGATAAGTTGTTGTTGTTATTTTTGATTAATTAAGTGTAGACCATGAATTGATGAGTGATTATTGTTGAAACATGTTTAAATTCAATTCATAAATGATTATATATGTTTGTAATTTGTTGGGGTTTGAATTGGTGTGGTTTTTTGTGAAGTTTGAATAAAAAAGGTGAAATATGAACTTTTGGTGAAAAATGAGCTAGAAGATGATTTTGATGAGCATTGAGGTTATGATTCCATGTTTGTAGTTGTTTAGATTGCCTTTGGGTATATGTTAGGTGCATCTGCTTAGGTGCTTCTTCTTCTTCTTCTCTAGGTAGATCTTCTTGATCATTAGTTAACCTTTCCAACCATTTTTTTGTCATGTTTGTCTCCATTTTAAATACCCTGTCATTTCTCACCAAACCAACATGAGCCTTTCTGCATAGAAATTCAACGAAACTACAATGCCCAAGAGTAAAGGCATCTTTTATTTCATTTGCAACCCTCCATAAATCATTTACAATGAGTCTTCCCATGTTGATTTCATCTCATTCTAAGATGGCTTGCACTGCTACAACCTTTACTAAGCGAAATTCAGATGAGTTTCCGCAACTTTCAATGTTATGAACAAAGAAAGTATGCCCACCCCCTTCTTTCTAGTTCCTCTTGCACTCCATCTATATTGCCTACATATAAGGTGAATGCTTTTTCTTCCATAAACCTCTTTGTCTTCAATTCATTAAACCTAGTTTTATGAAGAGGACTCTTAAAAAGCTCAAACTTTCCATTCTTTCTCTTAGCCATGCTTCCAATCCCAAATAGTAACAACTTGCAACAATGGTTAGTGGTAACAAAAACAAAAAAAGATTTTCTTTTGTTTTAGAAACGAAAAAAAATAAAGTAGTGAAATATGAAAGTGGAATTGATGATTAAAGAGAAATTCAAAAAAATAAAAAGGTTATGGTTAGGGTTAGAAGGTTATGGTAAAAATAGTTTCTTTATGTGAAAGCCAAGATTAGAAAGTGATAAAAAATAAGGGTTAGGATTATTGTTAGGTTCTTGTTGTGATGTAAAACGGTGTCATTTTTATGGGTAAAAAGTTTAGATTTTTAGTAGAAGTTGTTAGGTTTCTAATGGGGTTAATGAAAAAGATTAGAAAAGGATGATGTGTGTTGAAAAAAACTAATCCTGCACGACGTCTACCATCCGTACAAATAGGTAGGCGGTCAACTAAACGACCACTTGGGGTTAGATAACATTCAACAATTCATGTATAATCAAATGAAAGTAAAACGACATATTTAATTTCAAATGATTAACAAAACTCAACATCATCATAAATCATTACGAATACAAGTATAATAAAGCAATGCATATAGTTCTCTTTTTCAAGTATTTGCATCATTCACCAAGTTTCACCAATGCACGTATATACCAAATCAAATATCCAAGAGTTACACGACTCACCAATTAATAAATGAATTCAATGTTCTAGACTCTTCTAGATGAAGTGTGCATGGTTGTAGAAAACACAAATTCTCGACAATATTTTGTGCTTAATAGTGCATCTACTTGGCATGACACTCTCTCTGAAAGTGGAATTTGACCAGTTTTTTGTGAGTCAATTTTTTTTTGGTATAAACATGATTATGGAGTTCAATTAGTGGGATTAAAAAAATAGTTATCTAAATGGTTTGTATTGTCATCTCAAGACCCATATTGTCATTGCATACCTTTTTTCTACGCCCCTAGTTAATTTGATAAATTGAAATAATTTTGTGTGTGTTTGTTGAAATTTGAAGGTTTACTTTGTGTTTCTTGAATATGTTTTGTATTCATTTTTTGATTCTTAGATGCAATTTAAAGATTCAACTTCACAAGCTAAATATTGCACATCTTTTGTTTTTATAATTTGATGCTAACATGACTATTGCTTAACTTTTCACATGAGAGTGCCGACAAGAAATAAAGGTTTTTGTTACTGCATGCAAAAATCTAAGTAAGGGATGTTTTGTGTTTTGTTTCTTGAGGTTTTGCCGAAAACGCCTCTCTAACAGGTTTGTCTCAGGTTAGATAACATTCAACAATTAATGTATAATCAAATGAAAGTAAAACTGATGAGTCAATATTTAGTGTTTTTAATATAATATTTGAGTCTGTTTTATTTATATTTGATTTTGTTTTATTTAATATTATTTCCTTTTTAGAGCTATTTTACTTTAATTGCAAGATATTTAATTTCAGGAACAAATATTCTAAAGATTCAATCTTGGAGAAAAAGAAAGAGGATTTGGAGATGATTCGGGCTGAAAATACGAAGATTCAGAGCAAAAATATGTTTCCCCTAAGTCAAAAGCTTGGCACGGCCCATGCCACCAGCTACACGGCCGTGCCAGCCCCAAGGATCTTCTTTTGCTGCTTTTGCTTTATGGAAAAGCTACCTATTAGTTTATTTCTGACCTAAAAGCCCGTGGTTTCTTGTGGAACCTTCTAGAGATGTATTTTCTTAGGACTTAAGTCATTGTAAACTATAAATAGAGTAGCTAGCTATCACAACAATTCATCTTTTGTTCTTGGAATAAAAGTTCAGCTTTATTTTATTGTTATTTACTTTCATGTTCTTCTTCTTCTTCTCTTCTATGTCTACGATGAACATGTGCGAGTAGACTCTTCTTGTCTTGGGATTGTTGGAAAAGTCTTAATGACATAATTCTAATCAAACCAAGCCTTGAACCTTAATTTTCTATAAATCTATTTTGTAATCTAATTTTACCGTTTTTATAATGAATTAACAAATATCAAACTCATAAAGTGAACGTGGAGGGTTAGTATTTGTTAATTCATCATCATAAATATCAATTCATAAAGCGAACGCAGGGCTTTTATATTGGAACAAGTGAAATTAGACAAGGGTTGTCAAACATGTGAATAGTCTAGCAAACCTTGAGACATATAAAGTTTCGTTCTTCAAGGATTCTAATAGCAATCAACCATGAGAATAGACGTGGTTGCTAGAGGAACACACTAAATGACTTCGGGAGAAGTTTTGATACGCTTGAGAGAAATATGTCTTTAGAAAGTAGGTCCAATATAAAATTAACCGTTTAAGGTTTGTTTGTGAAGAACTTGTCATTAAGATGGACCAATAATTTCAAGGCGTCTTTTATCATTATTTTTCTCCGTTAAAAATTAAACCTTTACAACTGAACTTTTCTCTAATCATCTTTTAAAAGTTAATTAAATTGAACAACTCTCTGTTGGAACGATACTCTATTTTTACTACTTCGTTAGAACCGTACACTTGCGGTTTTACTCATAAAAAACGACATATTTAATTCAACACACGATAATTGTTAGCATACTAACAATTATCGTGTGTTGAATTTAGATTTGGAGAAAAGGAAAATGAAGTAAATATTTTGAATAATTGGATGTACCCAAAGTGTAGAGGCATTTGAAACTGTAGTATATGCATGTAAGTTGTGGTTTGGAACATGTTTTATGATTTTGGTGTTGGAGTTTTCATTTTGTAACATTTTTTGTGTTAGATCTTAACGAAGATTGACCATGTAGGAAATTAAAGGACCAACCACCTACAGGGCACTTGTTCGAATAGCCAAGGCATCTGGTATTACGTCATTCAGAAATGCGTAGTAAGAAGTAGTTGAAAAATTGGAACTTTCTATAGGTATTAATACTGATGTTGGGCCTTTAAAGGAAAATGCCTTGGGAATGATTGTTTTCTCTCTACATTTTTATGTAGTTTCTGAAATAAATTTTCTTTATTTAATGATGAATAAGGCTCTTGTTTTTCTATGCAATTTCAATTAATGATCACAAGAGCAAAACTCTGTTGATTATCATTGTATTTCAAATATGGGCATTTCATATTTGTTATAATGCTACACGAGGTTTTAATAGAAGATGATTATTGCACGACTCAGTGTATGGTAAAGGGTACCGAGGATTGGGCTAGAAATGATTTCTTGTATGATCATAGTCCTTTGTCTTCAAATCATAAAATAAATTGGGATGACATTATTGTTATTGGTTTTAATGATAATGATAGCTTGAATTCTGACCTTATAACATAAATATCAATTTTTTGAAATTGTTCTATGTCCATATGGGAATTCAAGCTATCATTATCATTATCACTAATAACAATAGTGACATCCCAATTTATTTTGTGATTTGTAGACAAAGAACTAGGATCATAAAAGAAATCATTTTGAGCCCATTCCTAGGTACCCTTTACCATACAATGAGTCTCGTGCAATAATTCTCTTCTACTAAAATCTCCAGTAGGATAATAACAAATATGAAATTCTAATATTTAAAATACAATGATAATCAACACAGTTTTACTCTTACCATCATTAACTGAAATTGTATAGACAAACAATAGCCTTCTTAAATATCTAATAAAGTGCAATGTTTATCTTGTCAACTTAAGCCACTATATCTTCAAATTCCATCTAGGAATAAAAAAAAAATCTAGAAACTCACAGAGAGTAAACCTTCAAATATCAACAAACACACAAAATTATTTCAATTTACCAAATCAAAAAGGGGCATGGAATAAAAACCGCATGATTTGGTTTCGGTTGGTAAAATAAAAACCATAAACCGATACAGATCATGCGATTGAGTAAAAGTGATTCGAATACATCGAAGTCAAATGAGGTTTTTTGCGGTTTTGATTTTGATTGTTTCAGTTGACGGTTATTCTACTGAAGTGGTTCGGTTTTGAACACCGCTTTATCATGTCATCATAAATCTTTCCTTTCATTAATAATTTAAAAGGTAAGTTAAGTACACAATAAACATTAAGGGTCATTTACAAGAAATATATACAACATTATAATCAGGCACGTAAATCCCAGAATTTCATAGAAAAAAGAGACAATATTTCTCAATTTAAAATTTTAAATCAAAATGAATAATACTAGTAAAAGTGAAAAAAAAAACGTTATTTTTACCTTTATTAAATAGAGCAGCAGGACGATAAATCTTTCTTTGTTGATGTTTTCATATTTAATTAAAGAAATCGCAGTCGTCGGAGAAACTGCATGATAGCCTTTGAATCGAGTTATGTTGCAGAGCTTGTAGATCTAATAGAGGAAAAATAATAGAAAATTAATCAGATAAAAGAAAAGATGTAACTAATTAATGAAAGAATCAGATGAATGAATTATTTTTGGATATATATGAAACTGCGATTGATGCACTCTCCCTAAAATATCATCATTATTAATTTAGTCATTCAAGTATATATATATATGTGTGTCGTTTAACAAAAAAAATTATTTGTGCGTGTGAGAATATATCTTTAATATGTAATACTGATAAATATACAGAAAATGAAATATCAAATTACCAATTCACCGTAAATACGAGATACCAGGGATATGGAGGGAGATAAAGTTTCAGACGCGCCGCAAGCACTTTGCAATCGTCAAGGTAAGCGCAACTCAACATTTACAAGGTTTTAACGGATGAAGCGTTTGTGTTAGGTTTATATAAGTCAAATAACCTCTAATTGAAAAGCCCCATTTGTTAGGCCTCTTATAAAGCCCCATATTTTTTTGATTGAATCTATATTGGGTCTCAGACCCACTTTTGTTGTTTTATTGGTGTGCTCTACTGAGGTCCAACTTTTGCTCCAACTCAAATTTTCAACCTTTTGTAAAAACAAATATTATTTTGATAAGAAATAATGTTTGTTGGGAAAAAATTATTTTTTTTAGAATTTTCTTTTAAGAAAAAATTTATAATAAGAATTTAAATGCAAAACTAAATAGAAATGCAAACGAATAGTGAATTATAATAAAATAATAAGAAGCGGGAAACGAATCAAAGTCTTCTCAAGCAGAAACACATAACTGGGGGATCAGAGTCAAATCCAAAAATAAAAGAAGATATCACCTATGTTCAAAGTTCTTCCCACTTTAAACACATGTTTTTAAAGATGATAAATAAACATAATTCATGGTTAAGAATAACTCAAATTTAATCCATAGATAAGGTTTTTTTTTATAGGTGACACATGCCTAACTCGAGTTTAAGAATGACTAAGTATACTTTACAAATAAATAAACATAGAAATAGAGATTCTAGTTTTTTTTTTTGGGCTGGCCATATAGAGAACGTAGTTGATGGTTTAGATTTTTCTGAATCCTTTTTTCGGTGACCTTATAAAGATTGCCTTAAATTTTAAATTTTATTATATAAATTTATTTAATAATTTTCCTAAGAAAACTACTATAAATGTGTAAGTGGATCATATCATTAACCTTTCTCAATATTTTTCTTTAGAAACACCATGTATATCTCTCAGATCTCTCTAACTTTATCTTAACTATACTCTAATCTCTTTATTATAATTTTTCCGTGAAAAAAGTAAACCCCATTCTTGACATTTATAAACTAAAATAGCACTTTTATGTAAGATATAGTCTACCATATTTAATTTAAACCAGTACTAATATTTGTAAGATTGAATTATCATATATAAAAATAAAAAGACTAATCTATCACATCTTTGAATTAATTTTAACATAAAATACTCATTAACAAAAAGTGAAAAAAAGATCATATATGTGGTAGCAAATGAAGGAACATCGTAGATATGCTCATGAACAAAATTTATAATAAGTTGTTAAGCTTTTGGAGAACTAACACACTTGGGTTGGTCCGGTGGTATTTTTATCTACTTGTTTTTAGTTAGAATTTTTTTATTTATTATTTATATGTGTCTGTATGTGCTTATTTGTCTTTGTGTGTATTTAATTTGGGATTAGTGGATTTTTGACCTAGAAGAGTATTTTAGTCATTTAGACTAAGGAGTGTTTTGATCATTTGGCGAGTAAGGATAAATTAGTTATTTTATTAAGAAGGTTAATTTTTATGTTTTAGTGAGAAGAATTAATTTTACTAAGTTACTAGTGAGTTGTGGTAATTATTCGGTGTTTTAGCTGATTAATGAGTAGAAACGTTTTAGAACCTATTAATGAGAGTTTTAACCCCATTATGATGTGTAGTGAGTAAGCTCATTTAAGAGGATTTTTAGAACCTATGATTTATTCATAACTCTTAAGAAGTAGAGAGAGAGAAGATAAAAAACTTGGAGAAGAGGAAAGAAGAGGAATGCTAGGAATTTGGGAGATAGAGGGGAGATTGAAGCTTAATTAGCTAGTGGGTTCAAGGCTTAGAGGTAAGGGTGGTAGTTTCTTTCACTCAATTAAGCTATAATTTCTTCTTTTTTATTATGGGTCATAAGTGATTTTATGTGAATTATAACTTTTGTGATTTTTTTTTTTGAATTTCGTGCTCTTAATTTATGTGTAATTATGGGAATGTTAAATTTCATGGAATTGATATGTTTGTGTACTTAAATTCATAATTGTTATTGGTGATAAGTTGTTGTTGTTATTTTTGCTTAATTAAGTGTAGACCATGAATTGATGAGCGATTATTGTTGGAACATGTTTAAATTCAATTCATAAATGATTATATATGTTTGTAATTTGTTGGGGTTTGAAATATGAACTTTTGGTGAAAAATGAGCTAGATGATGATTTTGATGAGAATTGAGGTTATGATTCCATGTTTGTAGTTGTTTAGATTGCCTTTGGGTATATGTTAGGTGCTTCTTCTTCTTCTCTAGGTTGATCTTCTTGATCATTTGTTAACCTTTCCAACCATTTTTTTGTCATGTTTGTCTCCATTTTAAATACCCTGTCATTTCTCACCAAACCAACATGAGCCTTTCTGCATAGAAAATCAATGAAACTACAATGCCCAAGAGTAAAGGCATCCTTTATTTCATTTGCAACCCTCCATAAATCATTTACAATGAGTCTTCCCATGTTGATTTCATCTCTTTCTAAGATGGCTTGCACTGCTACAACCTTTACTAAGCGAAATTTAGATGAGTTTCTGCAACTTTCGATGTTTTGAACAAAGAAAGTATGCCCACCCCCTTCTTTCTAGTTCCTCTTGCACTCGATCTATATTGCCTACTTACAAGGTGAATGCTTTTTCTTCCATAAACTTCTTTGTCTTCAATTCATTAAACCTAGTTTTATGAAGAGGACTCTTAAAAAGCTTAAACTTTCCGTTCTTTCTCTTAGCCATGCTTCCAATCCCAAATAGTAACAACTTGCAATAATGGTTAGTGGTAACAAAAACAAAAAAAGATTTTCTTTTGTTTTAGAAACGAAAGAAAATAAAGTAGTTAAATTATGAAAGTAGAATTGATGATTAAAGAGAAATTCAAAAAAATAAAAAGGTTATGGTTAGGGTTAGAAGGTTATGGTAAAAATAGTTTCTTTATGTGAAAGCCAAGATTAGAAAGTGATAAAAAATAAGGGTTAGGAATATTGTTAGGTTCTTGTTGTGATGTAAAAAGGTGTGATTTTTATGGGTAAAAAGTTTAGATTTTTAGTAGAAGTTGTTAGGTTTCTAATGGGGTTAATGAAAAAGATTAGAAAAGGATGATGTGTGGTGAAAGAAAAAGATTTAGGTGAGGTTTCAATGGAAGTTAGAGAAGAGGTTTTATAAGAAAAAGGGTTTATGGTTTGTTAGAAAAGAAAGAGGAAAATAGACTAAAAAGGTTACTTTGAATAGAAGAAAAGAAAGAGGTTTCAAAAGTTGTTTTCCAAAGAATGAGGGTTTAGGGATAGATTGAGAAGAGATTTATAGGCAAAAAAAGTGCAATTTTTTTTTTTGGGGTTTTAAAGAGTTGTGGCCGACGTTTAGCAAACTAGTTATTTTACTTCTTTCTTTCTATGATTTCCAACAATAAATTTTGCTAATTTAGTTTTCTTGACAAGACTAAAACTACTAGTAGTATTCCTTCAGAAAAAAACTACTACTACTAGTAGTAGGATGCCCTTTTGTCAATACTACTTTTCTGTTGCCTAGTACGTGCATCAGAGAAATTAGAAACTGGGTTGACGTTAATAGTCATGACTGAGAATGGCCTTACAGAGTGGTGGACAAACTAAAAAGGAGTAGATTGTTTAGTTTGAGGAATGGTTGGATCGCTATCATTTAATCCTTCTGAATCGACACTTAATTAAGTGTTGTTCTGCTCAAAAAAATCTATCATGTTAGTGCGAAGCTTGCTAGCTGTTTACTTAAACTCTTTATATCGTTGAAGTCTTTATTACATCTCCTCTTAATAGCATTTATTAAATCCTCGATACCTTTATTGAGGGTGGTGTAAGCCATAGGCACCACTTTAATCATTAAATTGTACCAGGCTTTTTCGTAATTGAATAAGGGATCATTTTCATCCCTCATGGTGTTTGGTATAAAGCAGCTCATAAATGTATAACACTGAAGAAAATAATTACTTCAAAATATTCAGTCGAAAATATAAATAATCTCTGGCAGCGGCGCCAAAAACTTGATGGACGCTTTCATGTTTAATTTGATTAACGTAGTTGCGCAATGGCAAGTGTACCAGTCGTTTTCATCAAGTAATAAAGTTAGTAAATAAAGTGTCGTATCCACAGGGATTGTTCTTTCGCCCGAACAGTTCTTGTTACTTATTTTTGTAAGTTGACGGTATAAAAGTAAGTTTCAATTTTTATCTATCTGCAACAGAGCCAATTTAACTGTTTTTGGTTGTAGAAAAGTAAGCAATCGTTAGGCCGAATCCTCTCTGTATATTCGTTTTTTGATAATAAATAATATAAATGCCGCATTTATTTATTTTAGATAGACCATACAAGTGATGAGGCCGTTGGAAGTTTCCTAAATAGGTAGGGCACCTCCTGACCCAATGGGCATCATCCACTAGGTACCTAATTAGGTCTTTCCATCCGATGGATAACTGCACCTACTGATCGCACAGTGATCCTTACGTGCGGGGTCTTGCTAATTCAAAGGTAATTGAAACATAAACTTAAATTGGCTTTCCAATGTTTCTCAAGGCAATGAAGGACAAGGTTCCCTTAGGTCTGCCCATCTATGAATCTGAGGACACTTACAACACACTCTCTCTAAACTTACTTAGTAGTTCTACAAATGGGCATCTCTAATCTACATCTACCTTACTAAGGGTTTCAAGAATGGTCTTACTAGGTTATAACACTAAGTCAGATAGCTAGATGCTTGTTTCCCTAATTACTAACCAGTTAATTCCTAGCTTCGGTATTGCACCATACGACCCAATGGGTATCATCCACTAGTTACCTACGTCTAGGGTCTACAATTCAGTTGGTATCTTTGGCTAATTAACAATCACTTAATTCCAAGATAGATAGCATACAGTTGGTGATAGCAATAATAGACCCTGTCACAACCTAAGTACCTAATATAGGGTTGCACCTCTCACAGAAATATAACTATAATCTAATAAAACTTAACAACGAACAAAAGAAAAAATAAATGAAATAAACGACATATTATATTAAATAAATATCCAACAAAAATATATAGAGGTTCATCTTAGAACTCTAACCTAAAAAGATTTAGTTAGACATGATAACTAAAAACAAGATATTAAAGATAAAAACATACCCTAGAAAATCAAGGAGAAGATAGAAACTTTCCTAAAGCTCCAAAGTTGCCTTCCTCTTGAACTGCTCCAGTTCTAAACGAGAATTTCTAAATGAGGAAGGTTGGTATTTATAGTGAGATTTTCTACGTGGGTTTGGGTTAAAAGTGCGAGCTTTACCCATTTCGGAAGCAGGAAATGACAGTTGTGCCTCGACTTTTTACGTACATGGGGCACATTGCAAATGCACGGGGCGCATAGTGAAAATATTTTGCATGCACGGTGTGCATTGTAAATGCCCTAGGCGTATGGAATTGATTTGGATGCCGTAGGCGCATTTTGCTTTTTCTTCTGGCCCAATTCTCTGATTTTCGTCGTTTTTAGGTCTTTATCTTTAAATAACTTACCTCAAGACTTTGGCAATATAATTACCCCCACTTGTAAGTCTTATGAGGCCTCTTGGATCTTCATTTTTGTCTCTTAAATCTTCACAATTCTTCGGTTGTTCTTGATTTGCCGATTTGCATGATTTTTTCGTGAATTATTTCAAAAACCCCCTCAAATTGCTATGTTTAGGGAAAACTAGAATTACAAACTCAAATATAGAAAACATTACAAAAGTCCCGAAATCATAGGCAATCGTTCTAATACTCCTCATTTTTGCTGTCGAAGCCTGATTCTTTTAATACTTGTTTAGTTGTTGACGGTACATAAGAGGATGGATATAGGGAGATAGTCGGGCGGAGTCTAGAAGTATAAGAGCGCTAGAGAGAAGGCAGATAAGAGTCCGGAGTGTAGTATGCCTCATAAGGTTTGGGCCGATGAGCGAGGATGGAAATTTTGACAGGAGGTTGCGGGTAGGAAAAGAAACAATTGAAGGAGGCACTGGTCCTCAGAGATAATGTAGTGCCATTTCAGCAGAGAAGTTTGAGTCTTTGAGGTGAGGAGTTAAACGTTATGGTGACAACCTCAGAGATAAAGAAGTTCTAGATATAGGTTTATGTAATGAGGGGGGCATGAGTTTTATATTGAGGCTTAATAAGTTAGGATAGTGATATGAGTTGAGAATTTTCAGTTCGACCTTGTAAGATTAATTGTGAGTCAGTAAGTTGTAGCATAATGATGGATGTGGTTTAGATTAGTTATCGTGTGGGATGAAAATCATTTGGCAAGATGTGTCCATCTTGGAGTACATAGGTTAAGTAGTATTCATTTACATAATGAGAGATATAAGTTTCGATCAGTTGAATTATCCAAGTAGGAGTGAAGTGTAGGAGACCTCGTGTCGTGTTTTAAGCTTTCATATGACTTATTAGAGAGTAGGTTGAGAATCTGAATGGACGTGTCAAGAAGAACCCAAGGGTGAGCTACGATAAATTAAAGAGAATGTTCGAAGGATTTAATATATAACAGGAATTGGATGTATGTCGAGGATGGATGACGCATGAAGGTGTAGTATGTAGCTAGTTGAATTTTTATTGGATTAGGATATGGATTTCTAAAATTGAACATGATTCAGAGGAGTAAATAATAGGTATAGGAGGGCACCAACGGGTGAGGAAGTTTTTCCAGAGCAGTTACCTCCAAGCAATTTTCGAGGGAGAAAATCCTTTAAGTAGGGGAAAGTTATTACACCCCAATTTTATATTTTTAATTAATTATACGATGTTTAATAGATGGAGTTTTGATTAATATTATTGTTGATGATTCTTGTGTTTGAGTATTATTTTGTTGTTAAGAGAATATAAATAATGATGTGGAGTGGGAGGTGGTTTGAGAAAATTAAAAGGAATGAAGAGGAGAGTCCTAACAAAATAATTAAAGAGTCGTGGGTGTAGAAAGTAAGATTTTAATAAGTGGGGGATGAGATAAGTAAAAGAGTAGCGCGTAGGAATGATAAGGAAATTATAGAGATTAGTGAGCCCAGATATAAATAGGAATATAATTAGGGATTAGAAATTAGTTTTGGCTAACTAGAGAAAAGGGAGTGAAGCGGAACCCTAGTGTAGCAACATCAAGCAAAACCGAAGGTTTCTACGGATTCGAGGTAAGGGGGAGAATCTCTTCATCTATGGGGTTTAATCTTTATGATTTAGGGTTGTAGAGGGATTAGAGAAAATGAGAACTATGACGATTTTGAATGAGAATGTTACATAATGTTGCTATTTAAGAAACATAATTATGGTTGAAAGATTAAAATTAAAAAAGATAAAGTTAGGGTACTTGATTAGAGCCTTTAATTATGTGAAGAGTGGTGCATTTAGATAAATTGTGTGAGAAAGTAGTGTTTGAATGTTAGGGTAACCCTAGGTAATGTTTCATATCAGTTTGGAATCATAAGAGCTCTGAAAGTGGATATTTTAGGCAACATAGAAGCATTTATGTAGCTCAAAAACATAGAACTCGAAGACATCGAAGCGCTGCGCTGCAGTTAGGACGCCTAGCGCCCACAACCTGACAGCTGGCGCCTCATGTTTCTGTTCCTGGCGCCTAGTGCCCAATTCTTAACGTGTTTACTGATCACGCAGTTTTAAATTACTTGTTAACCAAGGGGGACTCAAAACCCCGATTGCTGAGATGGATCTTGCTCTTACAAAAGTTTGATCTAGAGATTAGGGATAAAAATGGAGTAGAGAATGTGGTAGCAGATCACCTCCCCAGGCTAGAAAATAAAGGGGTGAACGAGAAAGAGAAAATTATTAGGGGATCACCTCTCAAGAATAACAACAACACTAATAATCAGAAATTCATCTCCAATTTCTCCCTATGGTATTCATCATAATAAAATCCACAATTATAGAATTGAAAACAACCGTTCAATTTGGAATAATAATACCCTAGGATGAAAGTTTCTCCCCCTTACCTTGAATTCGTTGGTTGAAACTTCCGGTTTGGCTTGTTTGCAACCAGGGTTCTATTTTCTTCTCTGCTTCTCTCTTTTCTCCTTTCACATTCAACCAAAAAGAAAATTGACTAATCTATTTTCTAATGTTCTATATATATTCAGGCCAACACTCGTCTTAACTCTTCTAGTCCTAATTACTATTCTTTTACTCTTTCCCTCCCACACTTATTTAAATCTTACTTTTTGCACACCTGTAACTGTAACACCCTATTTTATTATTTATTTATTTTATTGAGTTTCGATATCTTTTTATAATTAGTCGATTTATTTTGATAAGTGATATTTTGTTATGTTATATGTTGGTATTTATTAGTATAATATATATGTTATCTGGTGTAGAAATATATATGTTATTTGGTATTTGTTATAGAAATATATTTGTTATCTGGTGTAGAAAATATATTTGTTATTTGGTGTAGAAATATATATATGTTATTTGGTGTAAAAATATATTTGTTATTTGTTATAGAAATATATTTGTTATAGAAATATACATGTTATTTGGTGTAAAAAATATACTTATTATTTGTTATAGAAATATATTTGATATTTGTTATGGAAGTAATTTATATATATTTTTAAATAGAATATTGAGTTGTGGGGCTGTTTTTGAATTAGTTAGAATTATGAGGGAATAAGTGGAATAAGATAAAACAAATAGAAGAGGTATAAAAGGTAAAATCTAGGTTTAGGAAGAGACAGTATGTACAATCAGTTTTGGGAGAAAAAGGGAGAAACTAGAAATGGAGAACCAAGAGGCTGCTGCTCCAATTTTATTAAGGTAAGGGTGGGATTTCCTTCAATAATCATAGTATAAAATTCTGAAATTTGATGAATCGTTGTGTTATTGAATTAGGGTTAGAAAGTTTATGTTAATTGATAAAATGAGATGAATTGTGTTGTTTGATGCATGTTCATATGTTGTTTTGATTTCTATATTGCCTATTTGACCTGTAAACATCATTGTAAATTATTTTGGGTGATTAAGGGATCAAAAATTGGGTTTTTGGAGTGAAAACTGTTCTTTCCCATAAACGAATTCGGCCACCTATTTTCTGAAAGCCAAAACTGGAAAAAACACTCACTTTTCACCCGTTTCTGTTTTGAATTAGCTTTCGGTGTAAACACGAAAGTTGTAGGTATGTATGTTAGCTTTTTAATTCCGTTGGTTTGACTTATAAATGATTTATAGAACTTGAGTTATGGTTAAATTACTGCACGTAGGTCACAGTGAATATTTATGAATTTCAGCACAACCATTCCCGAATTTGAAATGAAAACTGGTATTGATAGATACAGAATTGGTCTTAGGTGTAAACACAAAAGTTGTAGGTATGGATGTTAGCTTTTTAATATCGTTGGTTGGACTTCTAAATGATTTATAGAACTTGAGTTATGGTCATATTACTTCACGTAGGTCACAGTGAATATTTATGAATTTCAGCACAACCTTTCCCAAATTTGAAATGAAAACTGATATTGATAGGTACAGAATTGGCCTTTGGTGTAAACATGAAAGTTGTAGATAATTGTGTTGGCTGTCCGTTGGCTTTGGTTTGACTTGAAAATTATTTTTGGTGTTTGAGTTATGATGAAAATACTCCAAGAAGGCTTTAGTGAATTATTATATGAATGTATATGTTGATGATAATATATGATGCTTTTCCTGATTGATGAATTAGTATATGAATGTATATGTTGATGAATATGATGTTATATGATGTGTTCATGATTGATGAATTATTATATGAAGGTATAAGTTGATGAATATGATGTTACATGAAGTTGTTTATAATTGTATTGTCTTTCAGTGAGTCTGAATTAATATGAATATTGTTGTTGAATAATTTGATATACATATATAATTGTATATGCTTTATGTGAAATATATATAATGTCTAAGTTGAAGTTGTTGTTGATTATCATTTGATTATTGTTATGATTAAGCTGTTGAATTCTGTTGTTGACTGATTCTATATCATCAAGTTGCATTAGTCGGTCTATGAAATAAGAAGTTGATCCAAATTATTGGAATCCTAAGATGTCGATGTTTCGTAAGTTGTATGAGGTTGAGTCCATGCATACCCATTTCAGTTGGGGGCTTGATGCCCTGTGAGTTTTTACTCTACACGTTGAGGGCATCAGCCTTGTGAGTTTTTACTCTACACGTTGAGGGCTTGATGCCTTGAAGCTTTAGCTCATTTGCGATGAGGTCTTGACGCCCTGGAAGTATATTAATATTTATTACGTTGAGGGCTTGACGCCCTGGATTGGTACCACATGCATGAATAAGATGTCTAAGTTGCATAGTCGAGTTGAAGTTGCGTAGTCGATGTCGAAGTTGTCGAGTTGTCGAGTTGATAATTATCAATGAATCGTTAATGAAGAGTTATATGTTGTTGTTTATGTGAAGTATCGTTAAAGATGATTTGAAGTTGATTGTAACTTACGTTGTTTATATTGTTTATATGAAGTATTATTAAAGATGAACTACGTGGTTATTTGTATTACTAATTAATGTTGTTATGATGATTACATAATGTAGCTTATGAGTTCTTAAAGAAGTACTATATGAAGAATTATTATGATTAGTTGATGATGTCCATGTTGTTAAATGTATTTGATGAATTATATGCTTATTATTATTGTTTTGTGAAATCTCACCCCTTCTGCTTAAAAATGTTGCCTTCCCTATGGGTAACTTGCAGGTAACCAAGAATAGTTGCGGTCGTGTGAGGTATCTCCCGCGTGTGTCTTAAGTGCTCTGATACGTAACGGGATGGGAATTTTGTTGTCGCTTTCTATTCCTTACGTATTGTTTTATGAACATGTTGATGAACTAAATTTATGAGATTTTGTGTTGAGGCCCTTGTGCCAAAGATTGTTTTGAAAAGTCGAAATATTTCCACTACGATGTATTGAAGGATTTTCTTTATTCCATTTATGATTTTATGAAAAGAAGTGTGACATTCCGTTTACGTTGAAAAACTCTGATTAATCTATGTTATTTTAAAGTTGGGAAAACGAGGTGTTACAGTAACCCATTATCTATTTTTTTGTTTGTTTTTGTTTTGAGTTTCTCCTTTCGCCTCATTTAATTCCTTAAGCCACTTCTCACTCAACATTATTACTCTAATATTTTTTCATCACGACTCACAACATAAATTACACGACAACAACAATAATATCAATCCATTCACTTACTCTCTACACTTAAAATCATAATATTAAACATAAATTAAAGTGGAATGTTACACTAAGCATGTGTTTTCTCACAAATTACTCTAAGCTAACCTCATATAACAAAAAGTTTGGTATTTTCTACATCCCAACTCCCACAAAATATACATATATTAATATACTACTCAGTTGACATGATCTGGAACATATGAAGATGGTACCAAAGTGTATATATAAAAGATCATGTTGTACACACAAAAATAGGAAATTATAACATATGTGCTAGCTACAACATATTTATTTTACAATAAACCAATAATTCCCCCCATTCCTTCCTCATTCAATGTTAGCTACCGCATCCTCATCCTATCCCAACGTGCCAACGGTAAAATATTTTGCGATAAATTTAAATAACCATCTTAGACAAGCTCCAATATTTGCATCTATTCTCCCAACTTCAACTCGTGACAACACAAATCATTCAAAGGATTTAGATGCTACTTCTTCAATAATTTCAAAACATGCATAATTAATTTTTCATAACACCGTAGCAGAATAATATCATAACATCTCGTCAGTGGATAAATTAAATCTCAAAGGTATAGCCATGCCAAATATCTCATAATACATCACCAAAATAAATCTCCAATATCAACATACTGAGTGATAAATCTTATAAAGTCATGGAACATAAATAACGACAGACAAACATCCTAATCATATCACGACACTAAGACTCCAAGGCAAAAGATGAGGTAGCACCAAAGTTAGCCTCAAGCATACTCACAAGCCAAGCAAAGAAACTAATCATGCACGACGTCTACCCATCCGTACAAATAGGTAGGCGGTTAACTAAACGACCACTTGGGGTTAGATAACATTCAACAATTAATGTATAATCAAATGAAAGTAAAATGACATATTTAATTTCAAATGATTAACAAAACTCAACATCATCATAAATCATTACGAATACAGGTATAATAAAGCAGGTATAATAAAGCAAAGCATATAGTTCACTTTTTCAAGTATTCACGTCATTCACCAATGCACGTATACACCAAATCCAATATCCAAGTGTGACACGACTCACCAATTAACAAGTGAATGCAATGTTCTAGACTCTTCTAGATGAAGTGTGCATGGTTGTAGAAAACACAAATTCTCGACAATATTTTGTGCTTAATTTTGAATCTACTTGGCATAACCCTCTCTCTGAAAGTGGAATTTGACCATTTTTTATGAATCGGTTATTTTGTTGGGTGTAAACATGATTATGGAGTTCAATTAGTGGGATTAAAAAAATAGTTATCTAAATGGTTTGTATTGTCATCTCAAGAACAATATTGTGATTGCATAACTTTTTTCTACGCCCCTAGTTAATTTGAAAAATTGAAATTATTTTGTGTGTGTTGTTGATATTTGAAGGTTTACTTTGTGTGTTTCTTGAATTTTTATTTTTATTCAGTTTTTGATTCCTAGATGCATTTTGAAGATTTAACTTGACAAGCTAAATATTGCACATCTTTTATTTTTAAATTTAAAGTGCAATTTGATGCTAACATGATTATTGTTTAATTTTTCACATGAGAGTGCCGACAAGGAATAAAGGTTTTTGCTACTGCATGCAAAAATCTAAGAAAAGGGAAGTCTTGTTTCTTGAGGTTTTGCAGAAAATGCCTCTCAAACAGGTTTGTATCACGTTTTATTTTATATTATTTGGAGTACAAAGGTACAAGAACTTATTGTGTGTATGTTTTTTTTTTGCTATGCTAACGATTATCTTGTGTTGAATTTAGATATGGAGAAAAGGCAAAAGAAGTAAATATTTTGAATAATTGGGTGTGCCCAAAGTGTAGAGGAAATTGAAACTGCAGTATATGCATGTAAGTTGTGGTTTAGAACATGTTTTATGATTATGGTGTTGGAGTTTTCATTTTGTAACATTTTTAGTGTTAGATCTTAACGAAGATTGACCATGTAGGAAATTAAAGGACCAACCATCTACATGGTCCCTTGTTCAAATAGCCAATGCGTCTGGTTTTACGTGTGTCAGAAATGCTTAGTAAGAAGGAAGTTGAAAAATTTGAAATTTTTATGAGTAGTAATACTGATGTTGGGCCTTTAAAGGAAGATGCCTTGGGAAAGGTTGTTTTCTCTCCACGTTTTTATATAGTTTCTAAAATAAATTTTCTTTATTTGATGATGAATAAGGCTCTTGTCTTTCTATGCAATTTCAATTAATGATGTCAAGAGCAAAACTCTATTGATTATCGTTGTATTTCAAATATTTGAATTTCATATTTGTTACTATGCTACAAGAGGTTTTAATAGAAGATTATTATCGCACGACTCATTGTATGGTAAAGGGTGGCGAGGATTGGGCTAGGAATGATTTCTTGTATGATCCTAGTCTTTTGTCTTCAAATCATAAAATAAATTGGGATGACAATATTGTTATTGGTGATAATTATAATGATAGCTTGAATTCCCATAATGGACATAGAACAACATCAAAAACATGAAAATATATTGGACATTGATTTCCAACGAGAAGATGTTGAGAATGCAATGCAGTTTGTAGACTTTTCCACACTGATTGGGAAGGTATTAAGGATGTCATGGAAAATGCATACCTTCCAAATCGATGTGGAAAAGTCTACAAACTGCATTGCATTCGCAATATCTTCTCGTTGGAACTCAATGTCCAATACATTTTCAATGTTTGGCCTAGAGGGAAAATATTCTTTCTCAATTATTTCTCTCTCTGGCCTTATAGATTAATTATCAAGTTTTTGAAGTTGTTCTATGTCCATTTGGAAATTCAAGCTATCATTATCATTATCACTAATAACAATAGTGTCATCCCAATTTATTTTATTATTTGTAGACAAAGGAGTAGGATCATAAAATAAATCATTTCGAGCCCATTCCTAGGTACCCTTTACCATACAATGAGTCTCGTGCAATAATTCTCTTCTACTAAAACCTCCAATAGGATAATAACAATATGAATTTTAAATATTTAAAATACAATGATAATCAACACAATTTTACCCTTGCCATCATTAATTGAAATTTTATAGAATTATTTCAATTAATTGAAATTTTATAGAATTAATTGAAAACACACAGAGAGAAAACCTTCAAATATCAACAAACACACAAAATTATTTCAATTTACCAAATCAAAAAGGGGCATAGAATAAAAACCGCATGATTTAGTTTCGGCTGGTAAAATAAAAACCGTAAACCAAACCAGATCATGCGATTGAGTAAAAAATGATCTGAATACATCCAAGACGAATGCGGATTTTTGCGGTTTCGGTTTTGATTGTTTCAGTTGACTGTTTTTCTATTGAACGGGTTCGGTTTTGAACACCCCTTTAACATATCATCATAAACCGTTCCTTTCAATAATAAGTTAAAAGGTATGTTAAGTACATAATAAACATTAAGGGTCATTTAGAAGAAATATATAAAACATTATAATCAGGCACATAAATCCTACAATTTCATAGAAAAAATAGACAATATTTCTCAATTTAAATTTTAAATCAAAATGAATAATACTAGTAAAAGTGAAAGAGGACACACACACACACACAAAAAAAACACATTATTTTTACTTTTATTAAAACGAGCAGCGGGATGATTAATTTTTCTTTGTTGATGTTTTCATATTTAATTAAAGAAATCGCATTCGTCGGAGAAAATACATGATAGCCTTTGAATCGAGTTATGTTGCATAGCTTGTAGATCTAATAGAGGAAAAACACTAGAAAATTAATCAGATAACTTAAAAGATGTAACTAATCAATTAAAGAATCAGATGAATGTATTATTTTTGGATGTATATGAAATTGCAATTGATGCACTCTCCTTAAAATATCATCATTATAAATTCAGTCATTCAAGTATATATGTCTGTCGTTTAACAAAAATTTGTATTTGTGCATGGGCGAATATATCTTAAATATCTAATAATGATAAATATATAGAAAATGAAATATCAAATTACCAATTCTCTGTAAATATGAAATTACATGGATATGGAGGGAGATAAAGTTTCAGACGCGCCGCAACTCAACATTTATAAGGTTTTATTGGGTGAAGCGTTTGTGTTAGGTTTATATATGTCAAAAAAACTCTTATTGAAAAGCTCCATTTGTTAGGCCTCTTATAAAGCTCCGTATTTTTTTGAGTGAATCTATATTGGTTCTCAGGCCCACTTTTGTTGTGTTATTGATGGGCTCTACTGATGTCCAACTTTTCCTCCAACTCAAATTTTTAACCTTTTGTAAAAACAAATATTATTTTGAAAAGAAATAATGTTTGTTGGGGAAAAATATATTTTTTAGAATTTTCTTTAACAAAAAAATTTATAATAAAAATTTAAATGCAAAACTAAATAGAAATGCAAACAAATAGTGAATTATAATAAATAATAAGAAAGGGGACACAAATCAAAGTCTTCTCAAGCAGAAACATATAACTGGGGGATCATAGTCAAACCCAAAAAAAATAAGATATCACCTCAGTTGAAGGTTCTTCCTGTAACACCCTATTTCCATTAAAGCGATAAAACACGCGAATATAATAAATATTCAAGAAATAGATTCTACGTCCACAACAGATTTTAAAACAACATGCATGCATATATATAAGTTCTCAACAGTCGCAGCGGATATAACCATACATCACATAATTCAACATGTCAACATTTAAATCTCCAAATCCCGACATATGGGCACATACTCAACAATGCAAATCATAACAAATAAGTAAAATGACGACTTTCTTATCAGAGCCTAATCTAGACTTGACAACAAAATAGAGGAAGCATTTGCTATCCTCAAGCTACTCACCAAGCAAGCAATCTCACTAAACCTGCACGCCGTCTACCCGTCCATACACAGAGGTAGGCGGTCCACCACATATCAGCTTCACATCAATAATAATAAAAAATAAACAAATATATGCATTCAAGGATTCATGCATAACACATATACATAATCATCCCTCCTAGAATACTAACATCACATAAATATTGTCCCCCATTCCATACACAAAATGCTATCACATTTCTAATATAGCATAACAAGCATATTCAAACTCTTATCAAGTCATCGACAGTAGCTCCTCATTTATCAACATCAATCGATGAAAAGATTACTCACCTTATCTCATTTTGCCTAATCAACTCAACAAATGCAATTCATCATTTCAAAGCATAAGCAAGAAAGTCACCATCACCAATAGATCATGAAATGACATTCATATAAATTTCACTTCATTATTTTCACCGAAATAAACATCATCAATTAGAATCATAAAATGTACAAGTATCACAATTAACCACAAACATCAACAAGTACACATCTTCACAAATTCATCAAATATCACCAAGTGTACAATTCACCAAACTCATCAATGTACATATATAACCAAAGTTCACCAACACATAATCAATTATGACGCATTTAACAAATTCATCAAATGTATGTAATGCGCCTAGACACGACTCCTACATGCATGCGGTACCGTCACCAACAACAACTAGGTCGTCGCTCCATGATGCCAACAACACATCATATATAAGATTTCACACCCGTCTTACATTTTCATCTACGTAAAGGTCCTCTCTTTACGTCACATATGATACTATGATGCATGGACATACAAGCAAAGACTCAACAATGCAAAATCACCTCATATATTCAACAACAACAATGTAAGAGATCACCTCCATTTACATTGATCAACTTCAACAACAATTGCATTATCAATAATTTACGTCCACACAATCAACAAGTCACAATTCAATAAAGAATCATCACCAAACAATTTCAACATGTTCACAACAACTCACCAACAACATCGACATTATTTAACATATGCATTCACCAACAACTCAACATGTTCACAACAACTCACCAACAACATCAACATTATTTAGCATATGCACTCACCAACAATTCAACATTAGGCGCATGGAATTGATTTTCATGCCCTAGACGCATTGCAAATGCCTTAGACGCATTCTGCCTATCTTAAGGGCCCAATTCTTCGATTTTCGTCGTTTTTATATCTTCGTCTTCAAATAACTTGCCTTAGGACTCTTGGAGGAGAATTCCTCTCACTTTTAAGTCTTCAGAGGCCTCTTAGATTTTCATTCTTGTCTCTTGAATCTTTACAATTCTTCGGTTGTTCTTAATTTTCCGATTTGCATGATTTTTTCGTGAATTACTTCAAAAACCCCCTCAAATTGCTATGTTTCGGGAAAACTAGAATTACAGACTCAAATATAGAAAACATTACAAAAATCCTGAAATCATAGGCAATCGTTCTAATACAACTCCTTTTTGCTGATATTTCCTAATAAAAACTACTGGAAAAACATGCTAAGAATAACGTAAGATGATCTATCATCACAAGTAACGAAAGAAAAACATAATTTATTCTTTGCATTTTTTTCCAGGAAAAACATACCTTTCTGGGAGTTGTGCTTAAGAATCATTCATCACATTTATAGCAGAGCAGCAACTAAACTTACCACTATACATTCAAGCGGGTCTGGCTTGGTGAAAGTTACCTATATTGTCAACCTTACTCTTTTCTATGAGAAACGTATGTATCTCCTAAAGCAAGTAGGGCTGTTCACAGCATTTTCCCACTCCCGTCGTCACATGAGTGTACCTTGTTATAAATTTGAAACAATTCTAAACAGACGGCCAAGTTAAAGTTATTCACACACTTGGAGGACTTTGAGGGTTATAACTTGGCTTAGGTTAAAGGTGGATATAATTTGGGAAATCAGGCTAATAAAAGAAATTGGAGTTAGTTCACTAACTTAGGGAATCCTAATAAATCATTAATGCACTGCCATCCTTCCTTCCTTGATTCAAACAAGATGGGTAAAACAGTAGAACTATTTGTCATTTTAATGAAAGAACAAAACCTTTGACTTGTAGCCTAAGAAAGCACATTTCTTAGCTCTTTAATCAAATTTATTCTGTTAACAGGTAGAGTTGATGCATAACTCAAGAATCCAAAGACCTTGAAAATACTGAGGTCTGGTAATTCACCATATAACACTTCATAAGAAGATTTATTGTTCAAAATCTTAGTAGGAATCCTGTTTATCAAATACACTGCATGTAGCACAGCATATGACCAAAATTTCTTAGGCAATTTTGACTAAAACATGAGAGCTCTACTAACATTGAGTATGTGTTGGTGTCTTCTCTCCACTCTTCCATTTTGCTGTGGAGTATACATACTACTTCTCTGATGTATTATTCCTTTCTCATCATAGAATTCCTTTCAACCATAGAAGGAAAACTTTTCACTTTCTGAGAAGCTTCCGATTTATTTTTCATCATAACAATCCAAATACATCTTGAACAATCATCTAAAATAGTAAGAAAATATTCGTAACCATGGGTAGAAGCTGTACCAAATGGCCCCCAAATATCAAAGTGAAGTAATTCAAAAGCAGACTTAGCATTCTTACTCCTAAGAGGAAAGGGTAAAATGTTCTGTCTAATCATTTGACACACATCACAAGCAGTGTGTTGACTAACCGGAACATAGCTATACAATTTAATCATGCACATCATTCTATCTTTATACATATGACCCAGAGCAGAAACACTGGACACTAAAACTTGATTACTTTTTTCATCAATCTTCCAGTAATATAAGCCATGTCTCTCTTTAGCTAAACCAAACCTCTTCAAATTGTTCCTTTCCTGTATTATACAAGCATCGGCTTCAAATTGCAAAATGAAATTTTGTTCTTTAGATAACTCTGATACAGAAATGAGATTCACAACAAATTGACGCAGATATAGAACATTATCTATACTCAACTCCTGTGGTAATCTAACTTATCCTCTGCAACTTGCTTCTATAATGTTTCCATTAGGTAAATTTACACTAATAGGTTGAATTTTAGTGTAGCTACTAAACCAATTCATATCAAAACAAGTATGGTGTGTGGCTCCTGTATCTACAATCCATCCAGTATCATCATGCTTATTATCAAAATTAGCATAACATGAATTACCTCCACTATATGAAGAATGATGAACACTATGTCTCAAGATTATCCTTTTTCCAACAAAAAAATCAAATTCTGATATTGATCCTTTGCAAGAGTGATTCCTGCACTTTCTTGATTCCTACTAGCAGATGCAGCCTGCACCTTATTCTCTACATCATCTCCATAAACCATATTAGCATAGGAGTTTCCACCACCTCTTCCTCAGTTTGGTGGATATCCATGCTTCTTATAGTAAGTATCAACAATATTGTGGGTCCTTTCAAAAAAGGTACAATACCTTTCATTTCCTCTTCCTCCTCATAAGAATTGTTTCCTCTACCTCTACCAAACTACTTTTGTCCATTCATAGCATTAACCCAACTTGTGGTATCTTCTAAGGGTGTATTATGAACATTGACAACACCATATTGTAGTTTCCTTTCTTGTTGCACAATCATAGAAAAGACTTTGTTTATTGATGGCATAGGATCCATCAACAAAACTTGAGAAGCCACTCCTTGATATTCCTCGTTCAATCCACTCAATAACTGTATAATCATGTCTTCTGCTCTAAATCCTTTAGCATTCCTTATAGAAGCACAAGTATAAGCTATAGGACAATTACATTGAGGCATGGGTCTATATTGTTCCAATTTTTCCCATAAACCCCTCAATTCAGTGAAATAATCTGTAATTTTGTGATTAACTTGCTTCAGATTAGCAATTTTTTGGTACAACTGAGCAACCCTAATACGACCACCTCTCATAAACCGATCCTTCAAATCATTCCACATATCTACCGGATTTTCAATGAATACTACAGTTTGAGCAATAAAAGATGTAATTGAGTTAATAATCCATGTATGAACAAGATTATTGCATCTTTCCCAAACCGTGCGGTTCATGTCATCTTTATCAGGTATAAGGATAAATCCATCTATAAACTTGAACTTATTATTCATAGCTAATACCCTTCTCATCTTCATAGACCAAGCATGATAGTTATCACCATTCAATTGCGGTGTAACCTTCACAATTGAAGAATTTTCTGATGGATGAACAAAGTATGGATCAAGATTTTGATCCTGATTCTGATTATTGTTGTTTCTCACCATGATTTAACGAAAACAACTCAAAGAAATCCAAATTGATCGAGAAACAAAATAAAATCGAACGAAAAACGAATCAAAATTGAAACTTGAAACAAAGAAGAAACTGTGATAGAAAAACAGAAATAGAAGAAACTGATTCGTGTTATAATGAGGGAATCACCTAATCAAGCACAAGAAATCAGAGTAGTAACAATTGCGGAAGCAGAGCAAGCATGAACTTGCTCTGATACCATCTAAGTAAAATTAACCGCCATGGATGAAGAGAGAAAAAGCTCCAAATTGGATAAGGATGAAAAGTGTTTCATTAGATTGTGATAGTTGGTTACAAGTTTTTATATACACATTGGTTCCAGCTCATAGTAACTACTCTAACTAATTAGATGTAAATGTAATTACAAGTGAAATTAATTGTATAACTAATTAGATGTAAATGTAATTACAAGTGAAATTAATTGTAAAAGCAAATGCATCTAATTAGTTAACTTGCGCGCCAACTAGGTTATTTCCCTTTTTTTTCTTCATATGTTGATAAGTTGCACTCTCCCCGGTTTCTCTTTAATAAAAGTTTGAGTTGTTCTATTTCAACAATATCTGCTAAAGAAGAGATAATTTTTAATTAAGACCACAACGATAGTAAAAACTATACTTTAAAAATTGTATACCTTTGAGAAATGATATAGAAGTAGGAGTTACTGTACTGACTCTAGGTTGAGGGCCTTCCTTCCTGATACACAACCAACTACTCAACTGGTAGATGTAAATAATTGCCACGACTCAACTGCCTTGTATATAACCTATATATATATATATATATATATATATATACACACACACACATACTTGTAATCTACGCTTAAATTATTTTTATGCAAGTATTGTGCTAATATGGCACTCTATACGGTGTTTTCTCCTTCTCTTGAAACCTTGAAACTCTCCACTATACCAATCATCAAATTAATGTCTAATTATAAATTTTATTAATTATTAACTTTAAATTGTGCATATGTGTCATCTTTAAAAAAAATCATAAACTTTTTATTAATAAATTGATAGGTCACAATGTAGTGTGGATAAGGATTTATTGTTGCTTGTAATTTTCATAGCAAATGTATAACACTAATCCACTATTTTATATATATTTATAAGGCAACAGCACAATGACATAAAAAAGGAGTAGAAGACATTCCAACAAAGTTGCAATGTCTTGCAGATTCTGTAACGTCCTACTTTTATTAAAGCGATAAAACACACAAATCATTCAAATATTCAAAAAATAGACGTCATGCCTTAAAGATCACAAAAATGCATATTAAAATTTCTCAAGAGTCGCAGCGGATAAATATATATATATATATATATATATATATATATATATATATATATATATATATAACATGCATCTCCAAAATAGCCAGTTCATCAACTCGTAAGTACATCATCAAGCATAATATCTGAACCCGGCACGTGGGTAAATCTCAACAACAAAAACAAATTTAGAATAACATAAACGATAACATCCTAGATCAGAGCGTATCTAATACGCTACAGATAAAAAACAGAGGTAGCTCCCGCTATCCTCGAGCACTCACCAAGTAAGCTATCAAACTAATCATGCATGTCGTCTTCCCATTCATACAAATAGGTAGGCGGTCCACCACAAACAACTGAGTTAGCTTGACATCAACATAATCAAATATAAACAATTGAATATATAATCATCAAATTAAACTTCAAATAATTCAAGTTAAGTTATAATTCAACTTCAATCGCAAATGTCACCAAATCATCACATTACACGTATGCAAGTCACCAATCAAATCAAGCACCAAGCATATCAAACATCAAGTATATCAAACACCATTTATCACAACCATTGAACTCATGCCATGATATGTTATACACCTAGACGCGTTTTCTATATGCACACGGTACAATCAACTACAACAACAGACGTCACCTCACGATGCACAAAGGCACCATCGTGAAACACGGATATAAAATTCATCCCTCAACTCATGTATCCATGAATATATGACTCAACAAAAATGCATATATTCACACAACTTGTCACCATAATCATCTCCAACATTATACATGAAATCACCACATTCAACTTCGACATTTAACATGTATAAGTTCAACACCTCAACAACATATATATATATAAATATATATATCATGTTATAATTCATCAATACACACACGACATATAACATCGACACCAAGCTCACATCATAAACATAGTGTTCAAGGTTTATATTCACAAAGGAATCACCATTCAATACATCTCACCAAGAATTCACAAAAGATTAGCAAGGTATTCGGCCTTAAAGATCATTTTCGACAAAGTTCGTCTATTGTGTTTCAAAACTTCAAAATAATTGTGACAATTGAATCAAAACTAAGCAAACAAACTCTAATGGGATCATGTTGAGGCTCAAATGTAGGGTTAAGATGTTGAAAACAAGGGAGGGGTGTATGTGTATTAGCAGGCTGAGAATAATTATATGAGTGAAATGGAAATTGAGTTTCAAAGAATGTTACATTTCTTGAAACAAAAATTTGATTAATGAGCAAATTGTATAAAAGGTATCCCTTTGTTCCTTCCTTAAAACCAATGAAAACGGCTTTTGTAGCTCTTGGTGAAAATTTTGTTCTGTTGTTGAAAGAGTGCTAGCATAAGCCAAGCAACCAAACACTTTAATATGCATAAGAGTAGGTGGCTGTTTATGCAAAACTTCATATGGTGATTTATTATGCAATAAAGGGGTTGGAATGCGGTTAATGATATGAATGGAGTGTGTGATTGCATAAGACCAAAGTTGGTGTGGTAATTGTGCTTGGAAGAATAATGATCTTGCTACATTTAATATGCGTTGATGTCTCCTTTCAACAATGCCATTTTGTTGAGGGGATTCAACACATGAAGTTTGATGCAAAATGCCCTTGTTGAGATAGAAATCATGCATCATGAATTCTTGGCCATTATCACTTCTTGTGAAGATGTTTTCCAGTTTCTGATTTGTTTTGCATTAGAACTGTCCAAGTAAATTTAGAAAAATCATCTACAATGGTTAAAAATTACTTATGACCATGAAGAGAAGGAATTGAATAGGGACCCCATATATCAACATGTATTAAATCAAATATTTGTATAGAATGAGAAAAACTATTACATTATGGTAATCTTTTCTGTTTTGACATTTGACAAGTGTCACAAGGGGAAATAAAATGTTGTGGAATGTAAGGAAATTGTGAGGAAATTATTTGATGTTGGGTCTTGGATATGTGACATAATCTATAATCTATAATGCCACAATGTTGAATCCTCTTCATTTGCAGTCAAGACATTGCAACCGACTTTGTCATGTTGATTTTTGATTTCGTTGGCCTCATTGAAATGTTTGATTACCACTAACGATCCTCCAATTGGTTTAGCTAAACCAATCATTTTGAAATCGGGAATCTGCTTAATGAACCATTAGTGAGGGTGAATTTCAAGAAAACAATTAAGATTGGCGGTAAGTTTGGTAACAGAAATGAGGTTAACCTTAAATTCAGGGGCATATAGAACATCAAATAAGGTTATGAAATTATTCAGATTGACAGTACCAGAATATGAAGTGACGATTTGAGTAACATCGGGAAAAGATATAGAGGTTGGATGAATTTTATTAAGAGACAGAAAATGTGTTTTATTAAAACTAATATGATGGGTGGCTCCTGTGTCTAGAAGCCATTGATCATGGAAATTACCTGAGCTTGAAGAATCGGTTTCTGGAGATATAATTGTGTGTTGAATGGAATTGGCAGCGGCTTGAGGTTTGGTATATATGTTAGACTGTTGAAGAAGACCCATGATGACTTGTGTCATACCCACTTGATACTCCTCTTGAGTCAAAGTCACATTTGCATTTTGAGAAGAACTTATCCCTGGGTTTGCTTCAGATGATGTAGTGTTTGCAATGTAAACTGCTAGAAAAAGCAAAATTAGAGAACGAAATTAGTGACAAAAAAAATAAAATTTCTCACAAATTTCTTGGTCGCAAAATTTAGTGACGGAATTAGAGAGGGATTTCACGTTTTCCCTCTCTAAAATTCCCTCACTAATTTTTGCTTTTTTAGTAGTGGTAGGACGAATTGGCACTCCCTTGGTTCTTTGGCTTGTAACAAAGAGGAAATCCATGGAGGAAATAACAAGTATCAACGGTGTGATTATTGCGACCACAATGAGTGCAAATTTTGTCAGAACCAGTTTGATTTCTGCCACCAAAAGAATTTCCTATACCACCAAATTGTCCATCCTTCCTCCTCGATTGAAAGACCACCTCCAATAGCCAAAGTTATTATTATTCTTTGGTTGTTGACTAGCAACTTTTTGATCATGACTATTATTGACAGAAAAGGCTGTGGGTTGTGAGTTATCATCAACGTGAACCCTAGAATTAAATCGCCGGCCTTGGTTTACAACTTTTGAATTATCTTTATCTGGCTTCAACTACGAACTGGTTTACACATGATATGTTTCGTGATTCACCATGGAGAAGAGTATAATCTTGCTTTCAGTGATTATTCTTCTAACATTTTTCCTTCTCTTTTTATTTCCATGGTTTGATATAGTTCATTTATTTTCTTTATGTAATTCGAGAAAAAATAACTACAGTGCTTGCTGCTTTGTAATATATCTAAAGATGTTCTATTCAAATAACTATGCTTCATTAGGAGATTTAACTAAATTACATCATAGATAGATAAGGGTTGCAGAAAGGAAGAAGTATTCTAAATGTTACAATAAGTGCTTTTTTTTTGTGACCAATTCTTGGATACTATTTATTTTTTCACTAACCACCACTTTTATTTATTTTTATTGATTTTAGTTTGTTACTTTTCCACTTAATTTTTATTTATAACTCCTATTAGTTTTCTCGATATGTGAGTGAAAATGAATAGACAAAAAAGACTGAAGTTAAATAATTGGAGTGATTGGGTTTTGACAGCTTTAATAAACAAATTGAAGAATGGGAACATTTGATTAAATTGAGTTGGGAGGAAAACATACGAAGTCACTATAGATTGTGTCAATGACAATCAACATTAAAGCAAAATTAATAATAGGTGCTTTTCTATTTTATTAAAGCAAAATAAACAAAATAAACAATTAACAAGACACCTCTCTTTTTGCATCTAATTTATAATTAACGGTTAAAATGGATTTGCCTCTTTTTTTGCCTTCGATGAACGTATTCATTGTTCCCCATTTTCATTTTACTTATCATCAACCTTTTCCATGCTAGCTAGTGAGGTTACATTACAGCCAAAAAAAAATGTAAAATGAGTTGAAAAAAAGAAAAGAGGAGTAGAAGGAGATGAAAAAGTGGACAAGGAAAATGATAGGTTAAGTAAAGAGGGGTTATAGACAGCAAAAACATAAGAACTTGAAGTGGGAAGAAGATTCAACGGTAGGAAGTAAGAAGAGATAATATTGTATATATATTTCTCAAAGAACACTTTCAAAGGAAGAATTTCCCAATCCTTCATAGTATATTCTATGACATACGTCCATGTATGGGTGGCACTACTATTTTTTTTGCATTTATTGATTGCTATTTCAATTTATCTCTTACAATGGTGTACATTGCATTTAGTTGTCAAAGAAATTTAAGTAAGATTAACTGATTTCTTACAACCTTGATGTCGGACTATTATCCTCACCATTTTTTTACATTTTCTTTGGTAAAGTAATTTTTTTAATAAGATTGTGATTGCTATGTCGTTAGTAATCTTTTCAGGCAAGGCATAATAGAATGGGGTCATGAGAATTGTAACATAATGGTGATGCTAACTTCAATATGATGTTACGGGGTTCGAGCTTATGACTCGGCCAAGTTGGAGTAGAGCTGGAGTAAGACATCAACTAGAAAAGGGACCGAGGCTCGGTCATGCTACGCATAGTGCAGGCTAACGGAGCAGCCACTGCAGCGCCATCGCGATGGGTGCTCTACATAGAGAAGGGAAGCATCTCCCACGCCGGTCATGACTATTTACCCAGAGACATCTGCTCTTATTGTTCACTAATAAATTATTGCTCTTGACTTTTAGATATGGATGTTTGTGTAAATTTATATGGGTATACGATTAGCATAATATAAAACTAAAAAAGAGTGGACAATAAAAAGTGCAATATATAAATGCAGTAGAAAAAGTGGACAGAAGGGAAAAGGAGTGTCAGTCTCGACTCGACGCGAGTGGCCGAATTGTAAAATCGGTGGCCGAATTCTGACTTCATCAAACTTCATATTTTTGTCTTTTCTAGTACCCCTACCCCAAACTTAGAGTGTTGCTAGTTCCATGAGCAACCCCAAACTTGAACTTTTTCATATTACACACATAAACATGCCTAACTCCAACATAATTTGGGTAAATTTCTAAGGTCTCTAGGTTTGTGATATGGTTAGTCACCAAAACAAGGGGTCTAAATCCTAGTGGCTCAACTTAGTTTAAGTAAAGGATAATTCAATATAAACAAAAGTGGGCTACAAAGGCTCAAGGTACAAGCAATTTGACTTAGTGTGTACAGTATATGACAAATCAATTACAAAGATAAATCGCAAATCCTAGAAATAACATCTACATGGAAACACTTATATTTGTAAAAATTGAAAAATAAATTTAGGCCATAACCTTACAAGCTGAGGTTTCTGGAAGTTGTGGATACCTAATCATCTTTCCTGTCGTACACTTCCCCTATAGAATCATGCAATCACTACCTCTTTTGAACTTTTGACAAACTGTTGATGAAAGCTTTGTTACTGACCGGTAAAATTAAAGAAAAGTAAATTCATTAAAATGAAACAAGTTCAGATGCAATTACAGATAGGGGAATCATACAATCATAATCAAGACACTTCTCAATACAAATAGAAATAACAGAAACAAATAACAAAGCAGGGAAAAGGATGGGTTCTCTCCCATCAAGCGCTTCTTTTTACGTCATCAAGCTTGACGCTTCAACCACTGTTAAGGTGGAAAAATGATAAAAAAAATATGTCATCCTTCTTCTTCCTCTTGCTTGGTAGGAATTCCATGAGTGAGTTCTTCAGACCCCATTTGCTGAGACTTCAGGTAGAGACCAACACTCATCACTTGTGGATTTTCGTCCACCACAGTAGCCTGACAATAAGTCTTCATCTCAACCAACTTTTGTTGAGACTCATATGCTCTCTCAACAAAATTACGACACTGAACATGAAACTTCTCAAATGAAACTTGATTTGGCATCAAGAAATCATCTAAAATATTTTGAAGTTGAGTATTGTAATCGATGTTGATCACCTCTTTCTTCCCTTCTCAATCACTACCTAGTTGATTTGCCTCATAAAGATCACATCTCACAATTAATCTCAAGATTTTATTGTCCAAATATTTTATCTTCAAAGATAGCATATATTTTTCATACTACAACGTAACAAACTCTTATGTGTCATAGAGGCATAACCTGTCTAACATAGCTGCAAAACTTGGATAAATTTTTTAGCAGCAAAGTACAATGAGATAAACACGAAGGGATCAAATCATAATTTTTTTTTCTTTTCAATTTATATATATATATAAACAAAAATATAAATGACAGTAATCCTAAATAATAACGAAATTACCAAATTAAATAATTCAACAGTCTCCGACAGCGGCATCAAAAACTTGATAGACTTTTGGCAAGTCAACCAAAACTATTGAAGTAATAAATAAATTTGTATCCACGAGGAACATTTTCTTTATCAAAAAGGATATATAAATTTATATTGATTTCCCTAGGCAGTTGAGTTGTTTTGTAACATAAATGTAAATAAAACAATAAAAGTTGTTTTAAGAATATTAGAGAGAAGTATGGTTAAGACCTTCGAATCCTCCGAAGTTTTCCTATGGTAATTTGCACTCCTAATTCAAACAATGATTATTTAGTTTCACGACAGATTAACATAGTAATTCTACCCAATCCCTTGACCTAGAATTCTTCCCGCAAGTGACAACCTCTTAATCTCTTAAGTGAATTTGAAACCGTTGGAGGTATTAAAAGAACGTTAATCCCTATGTCATAACGTGGGTAAAAGTAAATGCAAAATTATAGCGGGAACTTTTTTGTTACAACTTCCAGTGCAGTGCTTGTTTCAACATCCAATATTTTCAATTACACAATCTCCACTTCTATTTAGAAAGTAATCACCAGAGTTTTTTACGGATTTCTCTTCAAGTGGCTTCGCCATTGTTTATCAACAAAAAACAGTGTCCCTACCATTGTGATTCTATGTGTACAAGGTTAGTTTTTATATGCTTTGTTTTCCTGAAGGCATGATGGTTAGTTATAGTAAGGTTATCAAACAATAGGGTTTTGTTTTTCTGGGAATATTATGAATAGATTATATTTTTAGGAAAACAATATATTGTACAAAATCTGGTTAGTTATGGTAAGGTGTACAAGATTTTTATCAGTTGTGTTCTTATAACTAACCATATATAATCTATAGTAAGTTTTTATCTGCTCTGTTCTTGTACACACAAGAACAATATATTCATAGCAAGTATAAAAATCATATATTGTACACACCGAAAAACAAAAAACTTTGAACGAATTGTCGAATAAACTAATTGTTCATTCCTGTAAATTTTAACTAATTGTTTCCTATTCCTTAACTATGATAATTTAGTCACTCATTGTATTTCTTAAACAAATGAGAAAGGATACATGTGATGATAATTCTGTTCATCCACACTTTCTGCAAGCAACTATTTGATGATACTTTTCAATTTTGTAGTATAATTTTTCTCTCCTCTTTTTTACTCTTCATTTATTAACTATTCTATGATATTACTCAATTTACTCGATGATGGAATAGTTTAACCCTAAATATTTTTTTGAAGGAAGCCTTGCATTTTTTTATGTAGTCTAATAATATATCTTTATATAAATATTAATAATATAGAGCATGAAGAAGTAAATATGGAAGACTATATCTTACATAAAAACATTGTTTTAGTTTATAATGTCAAGACAAGTGTGTGCTATTTTTTCATAAAATAATAATAAAAAGGAAATTAGAGTGTAGTTAAGATAAAGATAGAGAGAATTAAGAGATATAGAAAATAATGCCTCTAAAGAAAGATATGAGAAAGGTGAAGGATAAGATTTAAGTTACACATATGTAGGTATTTGCTTAAGGAAAACACTAAATGAATTTTGGGGTTTACCTCCTGTAAAAATTTTGTTTTGGTTTTCGTCCTTACAATTTTTTCTCTCTTCAAAATACCCCTATAATATAGTCATTTTTTTAAATCAAAGAATAAGTCAAAAGAACTATCAAATTAATTATTTTCAATAAAATAAAAAATAATCAAAGTTGCACGGGTTATATACCTAGCAGTTTGATATATTTGAAGAATTCTTTAGTGATTCTAAAATAAAAAACTATAGTTCAAAAAGCATTGGAGTTAAAAACTTTAAATATCAAAATAGTTTCTCTCTCTTTTGTATTAGATTAGTTTTTCAAAAGCTAATCAAAATAATTTTGAAAGAAGGTTCCACATAAACATAACTAACACCGGCCAACAACTGCATAGCTATCCGAGCAAACAGCATATAGTCACTTTGAAATAAAAACCATTCATAGTCGAAGACTTTTTAAGTTCACAATACCTGTGAAAACCATTCAAAACTGCATATAGTCACTTTGAAGTCTACAATACTAGTGAAAACCATTAAAAGCTTGAACGTCTACAACACTACCAGACAGCTAATTCGCAATGCATGTTTGAGTCTAAAAAGTCGAACGCATTTTAGTTGGATATTGCATCTTCATTGTCTGAACAGCATGGTCTTTCAGTAAGGAAATTTTCCCAAAACTCATCATTCACTCCGTGCCGAGCAGCTTCTTTGACTTGGACGTTACCTGAAGCCTCCTTTGGTGGAGCTAGATTGATATCTTCGTTAGCCCCAGTATCTGCTAGGTCTAGTGGTACAGGCGTAAAAGCAAGGTCAGTTCTTGTCTGCATTCCTGTCAGTTCTCTTTCAGACAGATTTTCTTGCAGGCTTTCCTCATCTTCATTTGAGACAGCTGGTATCAAGTTCATATCTGAGACAGCTGGTGACAATTCTAGTCTAAGACTGCTAGGATTGTCAACCAAGCTACCTTCGGCAACAGGCTGCATGTGATCAACCTGAGACAATCGCTTTTTCTTATTATAAGCTGCCAAATCCATGGATTCGATTTTGCAGGAAAGAAGTTCAACAATAAATGAATCCTGAAGAGCCTTCTCAAAGAAGTTCTGCAAATTTCTCTGCCTCTTATCCATGCCATCCACTTGCCGCTGAAAATCTTCCAGCTGAAGCTTTTCTGTCTCAAGATAATTGTAGCTCAAGAGTTTGGATTGAAGGGCATTTTTCTTGCGAGACAACTTCTCTATTTCTTGCTCCAATGCTGCCCTTTCTGGATCCACAGCAGAACCCGGAGGATGACTATGACTGTGGATAGGTTTCTTGCGGTGTATATTCTTCAGAAGATGTTTTCGATCTTTTATAAATTCTTCATTGGCAAACTCCCAACGCTGAGGATCTGCTTTTCGAAATCCCTTATAAAAAAGCACACATAAATAAACCATAACAAATTAAAAGATACATTCATAAACAATTATTTCTCATTAAAGCCATAAGACCTACAAACTTCTTTGAACGATTTACAATTAAATCTTTACAAGAATCTTCTTCATTACACGCATAAAAACTTCAGGAAGCAAATCTGCCATAAATGCATGATTTCTAAGACTTAGATATCAATTTCAACAAATTCAATAAAAATTTACAAGACAGGATGTTTGCCATTTTTGTTTTCCTGGTATCATCATATCAATCAATAAATGTAAACCTAGATGCTTGGGATGACTAAACAATAACAGTGCTTCTTAAAATAAAAGTGCCATACAAGACTATAATATCTCATCCATCTTTCAACATTCTCAGGTCTCAACATTTTGTAACTCCAACTAAACTCAATGAAATCCAAATCTAAAGTTGTTCCTAATTCCTATCTTACTAAGCAGTTTTTTTTTCATCAATCTCTTATCATGATCATCATAATAATCAACATCCACTAATTGAAATTCGATGAAGACACAATGAAACCAAATCAAACAATAACAAACAAACACAGTGAAAGACAGTAACTAATTGATCATACATTATAACAATGAAACAATCAAAAGAAGCTTATAGCATGAATTTACTTACATAGGTATTGAGCTGACGGATGAAGCTGGAGAAATTGTTGTGTTTGAAATAGTTTGGGAGAAGAATGCGAGAGAATTCAGGAGGGTTCCAAACGATGAAGCTTTTGTTATCAGAGCTCCAAGAAATGATCTCATCTGTGGTGGGATCATCCACCATGTCATATGTCTTCTGAATGAACGGTGCCATACCTCCTCCGCTTGTGCCGGCGGCAGCAGCTAATGATGATTGTGGTGCAAAATTCATTTCGTAATGGTTAAGAATTATTTTAGTGAGATGTTTTGAGTTGAAGCTCTTGGCTATTAGCATATATACAGCTGCCAGACAAAAATAAATCAACTCAGAATAATTATTTTATTATTTATTAATTATTAGTATTAATTAGTATTAATGATGATATTAGTATTAATTTTGACATACATTGACCGTAAAAAACTATTTAACCAATCACAATCTATCATTTATATCCTTTTTTTTTTGTTTTTGGAAAGGACTTTGAAAATACTTATGACTATATAAAATATACGCGTGATATTACTCCCTCCGTCTCACAATATTAATCATTTAAGGTTTGTGCACGGTTATTAAGAAAATGATTAATTATGTTGATTTCAATGGTAAAATTAGTAGCATTTACTAAAACATCCTTATTAATTGCAGTTAGTGGAGTAGTTAAGTTGGATGAAATTCAATAAATAAGGGTATAATAGTGGAAAGAAATAATAAATGTTGCATTGGTATTGTAAAGTGACAATTATTTAGAGAAAAAGGAAAAATGATAAAGAAACAATAATTATGAGACGGATGGAGTAATATTTATTAATTATTAATATTGATAAAGTATATTTTAAATTTTTAAGTCAAACTTATGTGCAGGAGACATTGATAATGATAATTAACAAGTTACATGTGATTTTGCGCAGTTCAATTTTGTACTGGTGAATGTTTAAAATAACTTTTTATTCTTGTAAAAAAATATAGGTTAAATATGTTTTTGTTTCCTATAAATATATCAACTTCTCATTTTTGTCTCTCTAAAGTTTTTTAGACTTTTAATTCCTCAAGAAATTTTTATTAGCACTTTGGATCCCTACTTTTTAATTCTACACATTTTTGGAAAATTTCATTAAAAAATATAAAGAATAGACATGAGTTGACTAAAAAGTATGGACCTAAAGTGGTCATGGAAAACTTTTAAAGGACCAAAAGTCTAACAAAAAAATTTGGGTGACTAAAACAAAAAATTAGTGTATTTATAGGGCCAAAACCATTGTAACCTAAAAAATATTATACAAAATTAAATATGGATATGACAAATAGGCATGGCAACAAACCCACCCAAAATTTGATGAGTAACGGGGATATATATACTTACTATGAATCCATACCCAAACTCATCCTCAAATATTAAAATTACTTTATTACATCTTTTATTTTGTATGCCATCTTATATGGTTTAATAATTGACATGTTTTAAAAATTGCTTTTGTCATTGATATTTAAAGGAGCAACCAAATCCATAAATTTGTACATTGTAAATGTATAATATTGATTCCTTCAAAAAAAAAATGTATAATATTGATAGATCTAGTGAATTTTCCTAAAAAGGGAATTGATCTAGTAAATTTGGAAGTGATTTTGATTTTCATACTTTGTATATATGAAAATATTATTTTTTATGGAAAATAGTTTATGTGAGTTTGGCATCAGACATATCCACGAAAGATCTGGAGGCATGTGTATTTAAATCACTTTAATTTTGTTATATTATTATTAATATGCATTTTGTCGATGTATGTTATTCACTTTAATGTTCCCGTTGATAAAAAAATTGATGTTACAAGTTTGTTCGTAAATTCATCATTTTTGTTTTAAAAAATATTGAATAATATATTCTATCAACATGAACGAGTGAATATAGTTTTGTTATATAAAAAAAATATTCTCGCACGACATTGAAAATTGTGGGTGAGTTAAATTCTTATCAACAAATTCAACAAAATTGACTATAAGAAATTATTTAACCAATCACAATATATCATTTATATCCTTCTTTCAAAAAAATAAATTATCAATTTAAATGACTTTGAAAATATTTATGACTATAAAAGTTTACATGTGATATTAATATTTATATATTATTAATAATAATAAACTATATCTTAAAACTTTAGGTCAAACAATAAATAATATTTGCGGAGGTGACGATGATAATCAACAAGTTACATGTGAATTTTCACATTTTAATTTTGCACCAGTGAATGTTTAAAATAACTTTTTATTTTTGTAAAATAATATATGTTAAATGTATTTCTAGTCCCTGTAAATATATCAATTTTTTCGTTTTAATCTCTTTAGAAAATTTGTCAGACTTTTAGTCTCTTAGAAGATTTTCATCGCAGTTTTTGTCCCTACTTTTTAGTCATCCATGTACAGTCTACATATGTTTTAATAGAATTTTACATAAATGAGTAGAGTATTATGACAAACTCTTTCAAAAAATCTTTGAAATTATAATATAAATAGTTTTTTTTGAAAAATTATGACATAGGAAATTAATTTCTGCATAGTTTCTCTTTAAGCAATTGGGCACTATATAAAAATTATTAAATGCTAAAGTACTTCCCATAAACATAAGGTAGAAAGTCATTTGTCTAATAAATATAAAAGTGAAAATTAAACTTATATAGGTAAATTAATAAAGATTAAAAATTGTTAGAAGTGTTTTTGTCAAAATCAGTTTTGACAAAGTTAAAACTTTGCCGTGAGTAAAAACTAATAAATGACGTGAGTAAAAAGCAGTTTTAAGTATTTTTGTCAAATAAGTGATTTTAGAATAATTGAATTAAGTTATTTTGGGTTTAGGAAATATGATTTTACATTATAACATGATAGGTTTAAGTGATTGGAACACGTAGGCGAAAACGGAATAGAAAACGGATCAAAGTTTAGAATTTTATGCACGAAATGGTGAAAAACAAAAAATTAAGTAATCCTGAGTTGTCAGACATGCACAACCGTGTGCCCTGTAGGCATGGACCATACGTGTGGTTCATTCTTTGTACACACGATCGTGTGTCCAGTAGGCACGACCGTGTGGCCTGTGCTGGCACTTGGAAACTCGTTTTTTCACATTTTTAATGATCGAAATGTATTCCTATGAATTCCAAACACCTATCCCTACCTAATTGAAGTGTAATTAAACTTTTAATAGTGTTTAAACATGGTTTTACTTTCAATTGGATTTGGCTTTGTTTAATGTGTCAAAAAGAGACGAACTTTGGAAATTTGGCAAAATGGAGGAACTTTGTGAAACGAATTTGCTATGAACAATTAACTGAGATGTTAGGTAATATGTAGGTATGTTCTGATGATATGAAAAAACATGATGACCTACTTTTGCTGTGAAAGTTGAAAATAGACGATTTTTGGGACAATAGATGAACTTTGCCCGAAACTTGTAAATTAATGTATTCATGATAATATATGAAATAAAAATGAACCAATGTTGGGTTTGTGTATTATATGTTGGTGATCATGATTGTGATTTGTTGTCTATTTATGAGTGGTGTATTGAGAACCAATATGGTCTCCTTGTGGTGTTAAATGTTGAAGATGATTATGATGATGACTGTTTCGTTGATTATGATTTCATGATTGTGTGAATGTAAATACTTGATAAAGCAAATGATGGTGAATTGGTGAATATATTATATGATGGTGGAAATTGTATAATATAGTTTGATGATATGTGCATTGTTGAGTCTTTGCTTGAAATCCATGCATTCATAGTTATGTTGAGTCTTATGAAGAATGTAAATGGAGGTGTACATTGCTTTGGTGAATAACGTATTGGAGGTGTACATTTTGTTAGGTGTGGATTCATACGGTAAAATTATCTCCAGAATCCAGTTGATGCCACATGCATGTAGAAATGTCTAGAACATTGCATGCATTCGAGATTTTAGGAACATATCATACTTGACTATGTCAATTGATGATTAGGTGCATTGGAGATACTTGGTGAATGCTTGTGTTTAACTGTGATTGGTGAACTTATATACGTTGTATGTATATTTTAGTATACTTGCAAAATAATGTTGGTATGGAATGCAATGCTAAAGGATTTAATTAAGTATTTATTGATCATTGAAAATGAATATGTTGCTTTGTTTTTAATTGATTATATATTATTTATGTGAAATATAATCTAACCCTCAGTGGTCGTTTGGTTGACCGTCTGCCTATTTGTATGAATGGGTAGACGGTGTGCATGACTAATTTTGCTTTTGCTTGTGAGTTACTTGAGGGCTAGCTTTGGAGCTACCTCTTTCTCTTTCTTTATGCTCGGGGTCTAGTTTAGGGCTCTGATTAGGATGTCGGATTTATATTATGTACTCTTGTTGATGCTGAAACTTATTGTCTGTTTATATTTGAGATGTTGAAATATTATTGGTGATGTATTTATAAGACATGGCTATTTTGGGATTTTATTATATGTTGATGGGATGTTATGATATTATTATCCGCTGCGAGATTTTGAAAGCATAGTTATGCATGTTTTGAACTAATAGAAGATATAACATCTAAACTCTTTTTGAATAATTAAATTATTTGCATAATTTATTGTGTTAAAGAGTTTAGAGTTTTATGCTCACCATCTTCATCAATCATCAACAACATACAAGTTTCACCTTGAACCACAAAATTTCAAGTGCGTTTTCCTTTTCCCTCTTCATATATATAAATTAGATTTGTTCAAACTATAATTTCCTGTTGATTCTACCATGAACAATTGTTAGTTGATAGATTTAGGATTTCAACTCATGAATCTATTCAATTGATAGTTTGTTGAAGTATTCTTATTAGTAATTATTGTTTTTGTTATTCCCTTTACTACCTTGAGAAATCTGCTATGAATTTGGAAGGTTGTGGTAGATTTTGTGAGAAAGTTTTGTTCATATAAAAGATATTTAAATTTGTATACTAATTTTGGGTTAAACATTGATGGATATGAGTTAATTCCTTCATTACAAATTTAAACATGAAGTTAATTGTATGTATGAAGTTTTGATGTGTTAGATTTGAAAGAGAGATTTTCAAAAAGGGAAAAAAAGAAAGAAACATGAATTCTGAATTTTTCTGCTCAAAATAGCTACAGTGCGTGAATTTTTATGAATTATTGGCTTTGAATTTTAATATGGGACAACTACAATGTCTTAACAAGAGGGGTGTCTATCGCTATTAAATTTTACGAAAATTTATGACTTCACTTCATGAGTCGTTCATAGATTTAAATTAGAGATGGTTCTGCAGAAAAATTCTGGTATGTCTTCTATGTATACTTAAGTTATATGCTTCCCTAAGAGGTCTCAAATGATAAACACTATATACATTGATGGTGTTTCGTCTAAAGTTGAAAGTTATGTGAAGTTGAACATTTCTTACTTGTTCATATGTTAATATCCAATGATTGAAGAGATGTAATTGATTATACATTATTTGTGATCAATTGCTAAAATAATCATTTAAATGATTGTTTAGGATTAAGTGAGAATATTATAGTCGCCTTAGCTAAGCGATTCATCCGTCTATTATACGACGGGACGTGTAAGAAGGGTAAATGGGGCATCGTTTACAGGAGTTAAAATCAAGGGCGGCCATGGTTTTGCAAAGGGGTTAAAACATGGGGGTCAAAAGTCCTATTTTCAAAATAGGAGGGTCAAAATCGCAACTTTTTAGAAACTAGAGGTGCCAAAAGTGTATTTTAGCCTAAATATTATGTATACAAGTAGTATTTAGGAAACTAGATTGATGGAAGCTTAAACTTTTAGATAGGAACCCAATGAGAAGGTAGTTCTCACCCCACTTTTAATTTATTTTTAGCAGGAAAGAAAATTCAAGAGTAGCATTGTTGGAACAGCTTGGAGAAGGATCACTTTTGGAGCACTACCTTGCTACTTAATTTTCAGGTGGAATCGATGTCTCCACCTTATAGTTATTTTGTTTTTGTAGTTAATCTGATGTGGTATGTATGCCTAACATTCTAGAGACCACCTTTTAATATTATGATGTTACATTTACTCTAATAATAATCTAGAATATTTATAAACAAATGGTTTTATATCTCCTAAAAAATAGTTTTATTTTTATCCTTTGAAACATAAACCGATTCAACACATGATACATTAGATTAAGATTAAATTAAAATTAATATTGGGCTTTTCATTGAATATTGTGATATATGGTCCCGTGAGTCGGCCCTAGTTTTGTAGCGAGAGAAACTACATCTCCTCTTTATGTTTTCTTTCTTCCTCATTCATCGAGATATGGGTGGTTTAGGTCATTTTTTGACCTAGAACCCCTATGCATCTTTTTTCCTTTTTTTCAATTTAAATAAATGATTTTCACACATATCAAGTTTTTTGTTTTTGTGATTTCGTCGTCTGAGTGTGGCGTTGTGTTATTCGTCGTCTTGTACGGTGCTTGATTTCACGCCTTGTTGTGGTGTTTGTTTGGTTTCATTAAAAGATCAATATCAATCAGTTACAAATTCAATCAATGATTTGGGCATCGACGTTGCAGATCCGGAAACATTGGTATTTCGGTGACTTAGAATTTATCATATTGTTTGTAGGCGTTTTGCCGTTTTATTCTATTAACTTTGATGTTGTGAGTTTGTTCGCAGATTCACCTTCTCGTTTTTTAGCAATGTTGAACATGTTATTGTGTTATTGTATGTGATGTACTCTCAATTTAAACGAATACATATTTTTTTGTTTTTGCCAAAAAAAAAAAAGATTAAAATCTCAATTTCAACAAATGAATATCCTTTGTTTTTCTCAAAAAAAAAAAAAAATGATTAAAATTAATATTGGTAGGATGTATGTTTACCTTTTTGAAACGCGGGTCTAGTTCTCATCATATATTCTTCACAAGGCGAAACCCTAACCTAACATTCTCGTTGCATTGCAGCCACTTGCCACACTCGTAAATGGCTTCTTAAGGCTACGGTGATGACACTGGTTGGTCTGAACCACCAACAATGGAAACAACCTCGAAGAGGCGGCAACTGTCAACCTCCACTAGAACCCTTACTTTACGACCACCACCTTCGTGCTCTTCCTCTTCTAACCCTTCCGGAGTTTCTCTACAAATGTCACTGCTGCAGCTACCTCCTCTTCCATTTGAACTCTTATTAGAAATTCTATGCAGGCTTCCCGTCAAGTTCCTTATGACACTCAAGTGCGTCTGCAAATCGTGGAAAATCCTAATTTCTTCCTCGCAGTTCTTTCTTCACTAATGGGACTATCGACGGCACATATATCTACTACTCATTCAACTTGTGATGGCTATGATCATTTCTCTGATAAGTACAAAGTTGTTGCTTTTTTATGTATAAATATAAAGGTGACAGTAGTTATGTTTACAAAACTCAAGTTAGGGTTCATACTTCGGGTATTGATTCTTGGAGACTGATACAAGAGTTTCCTTCTGTAATTTTTAGTGTCGCTTATCTTGAATCGGGAACAGTTGTAAATGGCACAATTAATTGGTTGGTACAACCTGCAAATTCTACTTATTCCACTACTTTACAGCCCATTGTTTCTCTTGATTTAAGGACAGGGTCCTATCAAGAGATTTTGCCTCCTAATTATGGGGCTGAAAGGGTTACTTTGAAGTTGGGGGCTTTGAAAGATTACTTGTGCGTCCTTGCTAGGCGTGGACAAAGCATAGTTTCAGATATTTGGCTTATGAAGGAATATGGAAAAAGAGAGTCTTGGACTAAAATGACAAGTGTTCCGAACATGGGATACAACGAATATTACGGAAATATTAATAAAGTACTTTATATTTCTGAGGATGATCAAGTGCTGCTGGAGTTTAAGAAGGTGCTCCTCTGGGATTTAGTTGTTTACAATCCCATAAATAGTATTTTGAATATTCAGGATATTGAAAATACGTTGAGAGTTTGATATCGCCTTGTTCCTAATGTTAGGCATGTATGTGCTATACCACGTGTGAATTATATTCAACTGCAACTTTGTCAAGGTTCAGTTCCTTTTATGTGTTTTATGTTTTACTATATCAATGGCATCTTATTTGGATCATAGTTAATTATCAATCGATATGTCCAACATGGAAAACTGTTGTGTTTGTTTCCTTTATCTGTTTCTTATAGTTGTTAGTTCCTTCGTTGCGCATTAAATTTTATACAGCTCATAATCATGCATTGCATTAGATGATCAATGGTTTGGTTTTCTAAGATTGGAATGAGTGTTCAAATGTATGCAAATTCAATAGTATATTTGTTAACTTATTGCACAAATCTTGCTTTGGCACAAATCTTGCTTAAGGGAGAGTTTTGAGATCCTCGTCTAAGTCTTGTTTGATCATTATAATATATCCTTGATAATGATTCTTTCTCCCTCGTTTTTATTTCATCACCTGCTTTGGCATTATTACTAATCATTTTTCTATGGGTAAGTTGAATGATCGGACTGACTGATACGAGCAACTCTCTATATCTAGACTCGACCTCTTTATATTTGTTGTATGAACCTTTTTTTGTTATAAATACTATGGCATGCTATAATATGATTGGATAAGGGAAACATTCAAGTTTTCATAAATTATTTAATAGAAAACCCACCGTTTCTAGTCATAATGATCACAGAGTTGTTGATAATCTTTATATCGAACATTCATGCTGATGGGATTCATGATAGATGGTTGTCTTGATTTAGAAATACTATTTCTGAGTTTTAATTGCAGGTTGTGAAGGAGCACTTTGATGCAACTTATAGCAATACTGCAGATGATTATTGTGCCCTTAGACATTAGAGAATGCTTCAGTTTTTCCTTCGTTTATTTTATTTTGAGTCTTGGAGGCTAGAATTTATTTCCTATTTTTCTTTATCTTATGTTTGAATATTAGATGTGTTATTTTTAGCCTTGGAAACTATAACTTATTTGCTACTTGAATTATGTTATGTTTGAAATATTAGTAGCAACGAACTTTGATGATCGGTGATGAATAATAGTAATGAAACTGTTTAATTTTGTGGAATCTTCTATGTTATAGATTTCATATGTGTTTCTGCTTGTATTGTTTCCCTTGATTTCGACGTACGCCACTACCCGGTACATAGTTATAACTTTTTGGAGGTCGACTACTACGCTATATGCTACTATTTACATAGGTTTTTTCTGGTGTATATGGGGCTTAAATTGGAACTAATATGACTCCGTCAATTAATAAAAACAATTTAAATTCTCGTAACAGTTTCCCGATTTCATTGTCACGTTTGAAGATGAGTGGTAAATAAGAAACAAGAAGTATGCACAACAGATGTTAAAACCAGAAATTTAAAAATTGGTTTTGTATAAATTGGTAGTTCTTAAAACCACTTATTAAGTTCAGATCAGGTTTTAGAAAAAACCAGTTTATAAACTGATTCGCCAAAACATATAATTTGTTTGATATTGCTTTAGTTTGGTGTAATTAAAGATTTTACTTGTTCTGAAGTTTTCATGCCATTTTACTTCACAACATGTTTTGTACTCATTGAAGGATTCATCAACACTTTGACAAGAGAATAGGATTCAACTCAGCAACAAGTGGGGCATTATGGTGAATAGACGATTTTACAGAAAGTTCAAAAGCAATCATTCAATAGATATGCTTTTCAAATGCAACTTACACCGTGAGTAATAAGTGAACTTTGCTCATTCCATTCCACCAAAAAGTTATTCTAATTTCATTAAAGTTGAGCCTTGTCCGGGACTTCTACACCGGGGGCCTTTATGGTCTATTACATTCACTATGGTATCATCCCCAATTTTTTACTTCCTTTGCACCTTCGGAGGCTTGTGTAGCTGTCCCAGGTCCGCCCCATCCTTTTCCTTCGGAACTGCTTTGACTCCTAGCATGTCGACCCTTACCTTCTTGAGGATGCATGGCGGCCCAAGTGGCACTTCTCTCTTTTTTCCCTTCTCCGGGTCGTTGGGAACCCCGACAGTGGGCTTTCCTTTAATCACGTTAATTCCTCAGACAACAGTGCACTCCACTGTAGCCTTCTGGGGACGCTCCGGACTCCTTACTATCTGTTTTTTTAAGGATGCTAGTAAGCATTCATGCCCGACTTCCAAGTCACCTGGAATGGTTCTGATAGATTCCTTCTCATTGTGATAGCGCATTTTGAGGTGGATTGAAGAGAATACTGCACATAGGGTCGCCAAGGTCAGACGCTCAATGATGCAGTTGTACGACGAAGGCCAACCTATTACCTGAAATTGGCTCTTAACAATTTGACGATCCTCTTTCTGTCCAAAACTAACCAAAAACTCCACGAACCCTCCAAGGCCAGGTTGAGAACCCGTTAAACCCTGTTAATTCACATCCCACTTATGGGAGCAAGTCCTTCTCTTCGAGGCCGAGGGTCCGAAACAGATGTGCTGTTTTCTCCCATTGTACGGCCCCGTGTACTCCTTTTGTGAGGACCATTTTGGAACTTATTAATGGTTGGGCACGGGCCAAAACATAAATTTGGTTGAGAAGTTTAAGAAGGAAGGCACCACAATCAAAATGATTGATAAGTCAGGAAATATTCATTAGTGTCTTTGCTTATAAATATCATGAAATAAAGTTGATTATTCTCCAAACCATTTCATTGTATATCATGTAGCAATTTCATTGTATTCATCATTCTGAATCAATTAAATCAAATAGAATCAGTTTATATGTCATTTCTATATGATTTTCTCTTATGCAAATGAATGAGTTTTTCAAGTAGTCTATAAAGTTATCATCTTATGAATTGCATTTTTTTATTATCTTAACGATCTAATAGTAAGTATGAGATAAAGATAAGGAAAGTACACAAATAAAAGTAAATAGAGTACACCCTGCAATAGAAATAGAAATAGAGTACACTGTTGTGAATGAACCTTCTCTTATTTCACTCAACTGGCAATATAGCCTTTTATTTACATTTAATGTCTAACATGCTATTTTACACATTCTACAAGTTTTCTGTTCAAGATCAAAATCACTACATTTTTTTGTCCATTAGAAGGACGAAAAATAGTTTGTACTCAAATAGTTTTTGTCCATTATATAGGTATTCTTTACCTTTCACTAGAGAAACACTATTAACCAGGTTTTAAATAAAGGTTTGCGATCGCAATCCAAACCGTGGTGTTATGACTTTTAATTTTGCCAACACGACCGCCATTTAGGCTGCGTATGTATGTCGCATTTCAATGTAGTTATCTGCAATATGAAGAATCATGAAGCGACTATGACCACTATTTAAAACCTTGATATAACCTAACATGCCTCATAGCTGTCATCTATCTCCTCTTGGCTATTTGGTAAGTCCTTTTTAAGAAATGATTAGCAACTCTATCATTTCTATAACACAGTACCCTCAAAATTGTGTTAGGGTCGGTCCGATTCCATTTTCCTGTAGTCGGCGGCATTGGCAACTTCGTTCCATTTTCATTCACACCATTCTCACTTGATAAATTACTTAAATTTTCCAACAACTCTTCAGTACTTGTTCCCATTAATCCTATAACACCTTCCACTACCTCACCTTCCTTATCCACAACACTTTCTGCTATCAACTCTTCACCACATCTATAAAATTCTTGCTTCAAGCATTGAAAATCCTCTTGAATACTCACGTGATCCGACTCATTAAACATTCTTGTTGTTCCACCAGCAAGCAAAACCAAAAGAAACACGTCGTAGCACGCTTTCATGATTTCCTTTACTAACAAAGGTTGAGCTCTCTCCGTAAGAATTGCAGACATTAGTTTGATATTATGTTTGAGGATTATCAAGGCGTTGTTGATCCGAGCATTTGCTACGTCCCCGGCATAGAGGCTTTCATAGAAGAAAGAGTTCGAGTCAAAGAAAATGAGACGGTGAGAAGCCACTTCAGAGACGTGCTTGCAGGCTGCTAGGATGGAGTTTTCAACTGTTTCAAAGTATGAAGTGGTTTTTCCTTGTGTGTTTTGATTGTTTGTGGATCTGCGGCCGCGATCGCAAGGTACCACTCCTTGGGTGAGTGTGAGAGATTTGTCAAGCAATGAGATGTGAGAAAGGAGATAGTGTAAGGTGTTGAGACGAATGTAGAGGCGTTGTGTTCCTCGGCTAGTGCATGAATGAGGGTGATTTGCTTCATATATTCCATACATGTGTGGATCTTCGCAACTTACATTGCAAGGACTAGCTATCTTCCATAGCTTATGTAACTTCGAATTTCTATTGCACCTTGTCAGAGGAGGAAGAGAAGGAATGTAGTTTTCTTTCAAACCTGAGAGAATTTACATCAAAGTATAGTTGATATCATCAAATGGATTTCAAAATAATAGGTTTACATTTGATCAATGAAACACAAGAAAAAAAACAAAAGTTGTATCAGAGTTTTTGGTTCGAATCCGCAATGCAACATCGATAAGGAAAATGTCACATTATAAAAAATATGCACCAAGGGTTATAAGAAAAAAATCCCAAAACTAGTGAAAATGGAAAACTAAAATTCCGTTTTAGTTAAAATAAGGGGACAAAAAGTGCATTTAAGCCTTATACGATTTAAGTGTACTTACCACACGATGCAATAAACATGGTGTACTCTCTGAAGATTTTGTGCCATCCATCAACAAGTTCTTGAACTAAATCCTCAGTTATTGCAACTGGAATTTGAAAGAATTCTTGCACAATTTTCTTGGCCAAATTCATCAGCTCCACCACTGATTTCGCATATGGCTCCGATTTAGACTTTGGATTCCATGTCTGAAATGGAACATAACAGCAATTTATTAACCATGTCAAAAGAGAATAAACCTAAATTTCCTTAATGCATAATATGATATTGAAAGATATGCACTATCTCAAATAAAATTGTTTTGCACTGACAACCAACACGACAAAAGTTGTGTAATCGCGTTCTATCTAGAAAGTTTTAAACATCATATGACAGATTGAAGAGTTGTGATTATATAGCAGTGTAAAATAACTTTACTCTGGCAGTGCATATCCGTTTAATATATTGTGTTCTGCTTACAATTATCTTTAAAATAAAGAGGATTATAAAGATAAAACTTACTTCAGTTTCTTTTGCTCTCTGTAAACAATCATTCCCTTTTTGCAGCGATTCATCAATCCATTTTCTCATTAGGTTCATTACGGTTGAATCAACTTCAAAAGGAACCATCTGTCTTACTACTGATTTGCCACCATCGTCGCAATCGGCGGATTCTTCAACAACCATTTGAACCAATATATCTTCTAACCTTTTAGCCTTCTGCAGTACTATAATTAACTCTACTGTTATTGATTTTATTTCACTTAGATACTTGTTTAAAACATGTCCATAGCAGTTGTTCAGTGTCAATGCTGCAACCGCAGCCGCTATCGCGTTCCATTTCTTTAATATTGGACTGTAATTTCGTCGCTCCTTCGCAGCCAAATCTTCAGTCTCCTGAGCTAAATGAAGCATAAATTCACTGATGTCTTTCTTTGTTTCAGATTCAGCTGATTTGGCATTTTCTGCTTCTATTATCTACAATCATAAAAGAAAAAAACGAAAACAACGATAACATTATATTTTTTGCTTCACTTATGTATAATTTGCTTTAGGAACCAGGTTGAATGTTAACCTTATTCTAAGTAAACATGTCAATCTGTAATTTTGGTTCTTGTACATCGCTTACCATTTCAAATGCATTTTTCAACGATGATCTAACATAATCATCAATGCGGTCCTTAGAGGAATCTTCTATAGTTTTATCTCCTTTCCCTTGCCATTCTCCATCGGATATTGAAACATCTTCTAAAACTTTTGATGCCAACAACAGCACAGGAAGAAGGTTTTCAATTTGTGCAACATTCTCTCCCTTGAAATATTCATGGTAGTTAAGCAATCTCTTCTCGGCCCAACCCTGCATTGAACCGAGTACGGATGTCAACATCTTAACATACAAAGACTCCTTTTCTTTTTTCGTATCGTTCGCCACTTCATTCAACATAGCATGTGAGGCACAAAGGAGGTCAGGTTCTCTCTGTCCACTTGCTACATATTGTTGAAACAGAATCCAAGTGAAACACAAATTGTGAATTGGCCTATTGACTCCGAGCGTCGACCAAGTTTTCTTCATGAGCTCAAGTAACTCATCGATTTCGTCAAGGACTGATGTTTCATCATCAAGATCGAAAATGGATTGAAGAAGGGAAATGTAGAGGTGAATATTGACAGGAAATCCATTAGCCCAATGGCAAACATTGGTGGAAACACCATCCGGACTTCTCATCGATAAGGAAACCACAGAATTGCTAAAGGTTCTCATTGTTTCTGAGTTTTTGCTCGTGTCTATTGGTTTGAGTTCACCACTGCGGATTATGTCCTTGAGATTCTTGGCGAATGTGTTGGTCTTTTCTACCGGGATTGAAGGGTGTAAGAGCAGCCCCGCTTCAAGGATCTTGAGCTGCCGCTTTTGCCACAAATGGTACTCATGAGGATTACTAAATTCTGATGGTTTGAGGTGTCGAAGAAGCTCCAATGGGAGGATGATAGTTTCTGCTTGCCGGCCAAGCTGTAATTTACATTTTTCGAAATTAGACCGAAGACAATAACTTTTTATTCGTGCCAAGAATGGACACACTTTATGCGGGGTTATCAAACAGTACATAATATTTGATCATTTAAAGATTATTGAACAACTTGTTTAACAAAACATCTGAGAAAACAAGAAGGAATTCATTGACGATTATACCAAAGAACATTGTGCAAAACTATAAAAACACCAACATATTATATATATATATATATATATATATATATATAGTACAAAAAGAATATTGTAGACTACACCTAGAAATAAAGTAGCTTCATTCTTACCTGAATTTCAACAAATACAATTACTCACATAATCTTAATTTGATAACTGTTGTTTCTTCATTTAGCCTTTTATATTTTTCATATTTTTTACTCTCTTCTTTTCTCTTAACAACTTTTACCACATCTATTATTTTCTTTTTTTACTCTTTATGTAATTTTTTACCACACCATTTTTCCTCCTCTCATCATGAGTGTGAAACAAACATTTCTAAGACATAAAAATGCATCAAAAACATAATAATTTGATAACTAGGACTTTACGATCTTCTTTCTATGAATTGTTATCTTAGTGATAGGAGTTTAACATTATAACCTCAACAGACCGAGCTCAAATTCCGTTGAACACATTTATTCAATGACCATTAATGTCACTTTAATTAATAATATTTTATTCTTTCCAATTTGTTTAAATTCATGTCATTATACAAGAAAGGTAAAAAAAATTCAAACAATCCTTCAAGGTAACCTAGAAAAAATATATTATTTATAATTAATTACTTACTTGACCAACAAGGGTCCTCATGAGGGTTTTCCTTAACCGGCTATCACTCAGCTCAGGCACACCCATCTGCAGCCTCATGACTTCCGCCATAGTCATTACCCGTCGCGGTACAACCCTAGACCACGGACTACCTTCAGCCACCGGAGAAGAAGGCGTGGACATCGGCATTTTCCAACATCCTCTCGAGACCATTCTCTGAGACAAAGAGGTCTTTAACATCTTCAACCCAAGCGCTCTTTTCACCCTACTAGTCTGAAACACCGGACCACCGGGACTCGTCCCTCCGGAGGAGCCACCACTTTCGTTTTTCGAATAAAACGTGAGTGCACTCCGGCCACCGAAACCAGGGGCAGATCGACATGCAGTGAAGAAAATCTCGTATGCAGTTTCTCGTATATCATCGTCATCAAGAACGTCAATATCACAAAACGGCCATATAAGGCCATTATTATCGTTGTTGCGGATATCAAGTCTGCGTTTGATGAGATTGAGAGAAGAAGAAGATGTTGAAGGAAGAAGAGTCTGATCCGTTGCTTCGAGACGAGGCGAAATGGGGAAAGGGAATGGACCTGGACATGATTCACGTCGTGCATGGTAGAGAGGTAAGGGAGGGTGTTCAGAATGGGAGGAGGTAGGTGATGGGAAAGAAGGGAAGGGGCCTGGATACGAGTCGCGGCGGGAATGGGTGGCTGCTGGGGGAGGGGATATTGGTGGGAAAGAAGGTGGTAATGATTCACGGCGGTTGATGTTATTTTTTGTGGTAGTGGTGGTGGTGGTGGTTGTGTTGGTGAAGCAGTCTGGGGAAGGTGGTTGTGGTGGTGGGGAGATAGAGAGGAAGGGAGAAGATTCATGCCGGTTGTGGTTGTGGTGGTGGTGGTGGTTGAAGGGAGGAGGGAGGGAGATGGTTGGAGGGAAAGGGCCGGGGGACGAGTCGTGACGGCGGCGGTTATATAGACCCATGTGGTGGTGGTGGTGGGAGGGGTTGCATGAAATGAAATGAAATGGGAGGTGTTATAGTAATTGTTGGAATTTTTTTGTTTTCATTGTTAAGATGATGATGGAAAAAGGAAAAGGAAAAACAATGAAATGAAAGTGAAGGGAAGATGAATTCTTGTGACCGGATGAAAGGGAAGATGATGGATATCCCAATGTGTGTTAATGAATGTTTCTCATTGTTTAAGAGAGATTGAGACATTAATATTAGTAATTGTGAGGCCTCTTATAATTATGTATTCATAATTCCCCTAATGAAATTATATATTCAGAAATAAATTAACATTTTTTTTTACAACAAATCAATAAAGAAATGAATGTAGTTAATACGGACATTCCATAATATATGTAGAGTTTGAGGTTTAAACCTCAAACACTTCACTTATTTGTTTGAGAAACCATAGAGTTACTTAACCAATTAAAATAAAATAAAAATGACTTTTCAATACTGTGTGACAAAAAATAATATTTTTGTGTTTGTATAAAAAATAAATAAAAAGATTTAGACACAACCTTCACTTTTTTATTTCAAAATTCTAGTCTCAACGTCTTCAACCTCAAGCTAGTGTGTTGATTCTATAATTACTTCAACCTCAACCTGTTGTTGCTGACTTCAACATCAGGGTCGGTTCTTTCTCCGAGGGCACAGTCTAGAATCTACCTCTTCTTTGTAGTCGGTGATGGTTTGTGTTGATCGAAACATTGTTTGTTATATAATTATTGTAAAATGTTGCTCTATTCGCCGATGTATGTGTTGAATACCCTTTTACGGGTTTAGTTTCTCAAAATATGTGTTTAACGCTTGGTTTTGTTCCCCCAAGGTCATCCTTAGCGTGGTTATTATTGGATGTGCTTCGTAACAGGTTTTCTAGGCTAGAAATGGCCATGTACTTGTTGTCCGTTGTTGTTGCGAGTGGTGGGTTCGGATGTTACCGTGTTGGCGAGGCACATGGAGCTCAGACCCGTTGATTAATCATCCCTCTATCTAGCCTTCAATTGTTTTTGAGTTTCTTTCTGTTGGATTTGACTTGAAATGGTCGTGAAGTTTACGGTCGCAACACAGTGGGTTGTAGGCATAGGGTTTTGTATCCATGTTGGAGGAGGTTTCAAAATCCTCATCAGTCTAACTGTTTGATATTGGACTGCATGGTTCGAAAGAGAAGTTATGCTTGTTGTTGTTGGAAGGAGTGGGTGGTTATTGGATTCGTTCCGTGTTGACGGTTGGTCCATACACCACAATTTAGACATCCACGAGTGTTGTTTTATTTCTTCTTTTTGTATCACCTGATTAGGTTGACATACACTTTCTGTGGATTTACTAGGTTAGGTTTATGTCCCCTAGTTTTTTTTTGTTTTTTTTCTCCTTTTTTAAAAATATATATGAGCAGCTGGCAAGGACTGGAATCTGCAAGACATCCGAACTTAACTATTTTTCTTCTATTCCTTTTTATGTCATTGTGGTTTTGATTTATAAAAAATAAAAATAATAATAATAAATGTGTCTTTTTAATAAATAAATAGCACTACTATTTGTTTCCTATACTCCTCCTCACACCCCAGTTGTGCCTACAGAAATACATTGATGTCCAAGTACGTGTTAGGAGGTAGTAGTATGCAGTACATGAGATGAATAATGTATCAAGAGTTGAATTTTTAGCCATTAGATTATTTGGCCGAAAAAAGAAAGAATAGCGAGCTATGATTTTACCCCTTGTAACAAACAATGTTTTAGATACCACCTTATCATTTCAAGATTATTTGATTTTAAATCTTAATCTCAATTGATTAGATAAAAAAGAAGACATAGCGTGTTGACTGTACATAATAAATGAAATGGCACGCTGATTCATTATTTTTTAATTAGGTGACATTTTTAACTCAACTTTTGTTAAAAGAATAGTTAAACATAATAAATACTTCTTTTTTTAATTCTTTAGCTTCTCTTCAACCACATTCATCACCAATTTCATCATCAATCCCATTCAAACGCAGTCCCTTTTCTTCTTCCTTACCGTCGTCTTTCTCTTCACATTCATAATTTTGTTATATAATTCACCCAACCTAGAAAAATCAAAACCCAAAAAATCATATCACAAACCCATAAAAATGGGTCTGTGTTTTTTACAAACAAATATTATTTATTGTCGACATATAGGGTGAACTATCCACTAAGTTGTTCATGGTGAACCATGAACAAGAGCCATCAAGTTATGTAGTTCTATCAGATCTTACCAAGTACCCTTCACGTATAATAAGTTTTTACTAGAGCAAAAAAGTGATTTAGAGACCTCGGATTTTAAAGGTTGGAACATAAGCCAAATTAAAAACGTAATGGTGACACTTTTGTACTAAGGCTTTGTCTTGAAATTTTTCTACCTGGTTATTTCAAAGTAGGATTTATAACACCCTAAACCTGATGATAATTTTGCAATTTAGATGATAATATATAGTTTCGTTGAGTATTTTATGGACAATTGTCATGGATCGGGTTGGGAAAAAAACTAGGTGTATGTGGTCTTGATCCTCATGTTGATGGAAATCTACAATAACGGTGGAAGAGCTTTGGTATCGTAGAATCTACCCGTTGACGGTTGAGAGATAAACTACAAAACAGTTAACTATTATAACACTCAATCCAGTGTTTGTGTGTGTGAGAGAGAGAGAGAGGGAGAGAGAGAGAGAGCATGTAAATGTTATCATACCAGGGGCATAGTGTGGAGCGACGCTTACATTATCTAGGGTATTTGCTTTTGTAAAATCCAACGACAAATATGAAGGGGTTAGTTAGAGATCGATTAATAGTTCATGATCACCTAGGGGAGGGGTTCCAATGCAATAGGGAACACATATGACCTTCCATAAGCCTTCCTAAGATGGTGCATTTGGGTAGTGGGCCATTAGAAATGGGTCGTCGTATGGACCTAAATCCGGTTTTGAACTTAGTCCCCTTAAGTCCTTATTGTTATTATGATGACTTAACGGACTAGTCTTCGTTGATAGCCACGAGGCCGACTGAAGATAGATCAACTTACAATATATTCAGCATATTTGTTTAGTCATTATAGTCATGATATAACCCAAATAAGAGAATTTTCAACAACTGGTGAAATTCCTTACAAAGTTTAAAGTAAACATGCATGTAAGGGAAATGTTAAAATAAAGCCCGTGTTTTGTGAAGTTCCTAAAAGAATTCTTACTAATGAAGGATAATCATTAGCTAATGAATTGGTAGTTGTCATAAGGAATTGGTGTGCAGTTTTTCTGATGAAGCCTCCTTAGCAGAATTTTCTTCTATTCCTTTTTTATGTCATTGTGTTTTTGATTTATCAAAAAAAAATTAATGCATGTGTTTTTTTAATAAATAAAATGCACTACTATTTGTTTCCTACACTCCTCCTCACACACCAGCTGTTCCTATAGAAAGACATTGATGTCCAAGTATGTGTTAGAAGAGATAAATAATGCATCAAGAGTTTAATTTCTAGCCATTTGGTTATTTGTTCAAAACAAAAAAGAATAGCATTATTATTTAATGGGTTAAATAATGTTTAGCCCGATGCCATTTAAGTGAGTTTTGATTTTACCCCTTCTAAAAAACAAAGATTCAGATTTCACCTATTATTTCAATATTATTTGATTTTAGACCTTAAGCTCATTTGATTAGACAAATACATGTTGTCGTGTTGACTATTGATAATTAATGAAATGGCATGTTGATTCACCTTTTTTAATGAAGTGAAATTTTTAATTTAATTTTTTTAAACGAATAATTAAACATAATAAATATTATTATTTTTCAAAATTCTTTATCTTCTCCTCAACTATATTCACCAACAATTTCATCATTAACCCCATTAAAATCCATTCTTTTTTTATCTTCCTCACCGTCATCTTTCTCTTCACATTCATAACTTCGTCATATTATTCTAGCTAAGTCAATAATTTCATTTATAGCCACCTCCCCGTCAATAAGGTTAACTGATTAGAGGAAATGATTTAGTCCATAATTAGCGTTAGTCACCCTGCCCAAACTATCGCAACCAATTTGTACAGAGATCCCAAAGGATGAATATTCCTAAAACCCTCAAATGAAAGAGGAGAATAAACTTTGGAATAAATTTAACAAAGTAGAGGAAGAAACTATTAGGGAGGTTACCATTGACATGGAACTTCTCAAACATAGTACTTATCTCCTTTTTACACAAGAGCCATAACATCATTAATAAAAGACAATGAAACGTTTAGGACCTAGTTACAAACAATTACAATTTCTTTTATTAAATGTTGAATTGAAATTTACTATTTTTGGCAGGTCTATTCTATTCTCTTCAATATAAATGGATATTTCTACGGAGGAAAAAAGTAGATATCAATTTTTAATGTAGTTAATTTTAAGATATAATAATTTTTTTCTTATAAAATATATACATTTTGTTTTTACAATATTGATTTAAGCTTGTTATTACTATGAGCATTTAAGGTTCTTCATTTACTTCTTAGCTAGTACACACCACCAAAAAGAAAAATATTAATATAGTGTCAAATGTATTCATCCATATTTTGGACCATGTTCATTTGAATAGTTTTTACGTATACCTAAGATGGGAAAAGTGTTTTTACAAAATCAGTTTGGTCTTTGATTGAAAGTATCTTTTGTCACTTAGTTTGGTTTTCTGTTAGATAGTTTCACCCCTAAAATTACTAACATAAGATGGCTCGAGGGTCCTTTTGCAATTTTAATACATTCAAAGATTATTGTAACATCTATCAAACATATTGGGATCAATTTACTCATGTTTAACTTTAAAATGAAAAAAGAAAAGGTAAAAGTTTAAAAACATAATGGACATATAAAAAGAACGATTTCCTCGGAGAAAAACAAAGTTAAAGATGGGTTCTATTGCTTAGACACTAACAATCCATACTTTTTTTTGGTTCCAAATTAAAACTAAATAATAAATTATGACTTATAAAGTCTTTAGTATAAGCATGATATTCTACTTACTAGGAGTTTAATTCGAAGGATTTTCAGAAGAACCCATAAATTGTAGCTTGTGGGTAACAACAACATTAGAAGTTCAAGAAACAATCGAAGCTTGATCATCCAAATCAACAAATTCACAATTTGCGGATTTTTTGCTTCTCTTTCTTGGGGTGTCTTTGTCGTCTAGTCTTGTCGTCGATGATGTTGGAACATTAAACCTTCCTTCCTCTGGCACGGCTATGGTCGGAATTATTCCGGTGCCGGTGGCTTCAATAATCGCTGGTTCAGCATGTTCCAACAACCACCTTATTGTTTCTCCAGCAGTTTTAAGACCAAGCTCCCTTGTCAACTGAAAGATCCTCTCTGCACATGTTATCGGCAGTGTGACTCTCGGAACACGTCCCTCCACCTTCTTGCGACGGTCTTTAGATGGTTTCTTTGTTGCTGGCACTGTCATTGTCATATCTGGCTCTTGTAGGTTCAATGTTTGTTGGTCCATCCTGAACAAAAATTAATAAAGAAAAAATATGTAAATTTAAGTATGATGAAAATGAAAGAAAATTAAAATCTATGAAATTCAGAAGCAGAATGAGAAAATAAAAGTTGGCGCCTACAATGTATTTTGGTAGCAGAAAACAATGGAGAATGAAATATTTTGATGATATTGTTTGTGGCTTGAAGCTTTCAGACACACAACGAAATATTATAAATAAACCATAACAATAAAAGAGAGCCCTACTTATAAGAGTGGAAATGGGCCAGTCCAGCTTTCTTCAAGCCCATGTAAGATCAATATTTTCTTAATAAATTAGGTTAGGACTTTTTATAAACCATATTTAATTAAAAATGATAGATAGACTTCAAAATAGAAAGAAATCTTTTTTTAAATCTATTTTTTTTAAGAAAAATGTATTTTAAATCTACATAATAGGTCTATTTAACTAAATCTAAATAACTTTTAATAAATATTTTTATTATATTATAGTAAGTTTAAAAATTCAATTTTTCACAAACAATATATTTATTAATTTAAGCTTATTAGATTACATTAATTTATCGTTTTAGACTATTTAAATATGTGTAAACTTACTTATTTAAAGATGTTGATATGAAATAGATCATTAAGTACATGTTGAATGTGTTTGAAAACACAAGAAATGAAAGGTTTTAATTGTGCAGACCATTTTAATATATTTTCTTTAGACATAGGTTAATTTAACCCATTTTCTTTTTTCAAATCCATTTTAACATAAATACGTTCTTAAATCATTTATCTTTGTTTGCAAGTTTAAACAAAAAGTAAAATTAAACCATAAACAACTTATGCAATGTAGATAAAGAGAGTAAGGGGAGAGAGAATGATGTGTTATATTTTTACTATTTCAATATCAAACAATATCTTGTCTAATCTACCTCAAACAACATAATGTTTGATTCTTTTAAATAATACTTAATCCAAGAACAAAGTATTTTTCACTCTACCTATTCACGTTAAGTATTATTTTTAATATTCTCTCTAGGCTTTAAAAGTTTTCATATTTTCCCTCTCTAAATAGATTCAGTATTTGTTACCAACCTCTCCATGCATGATCAATTATGTCTTTATTTTCACAATGAAATAAGATCAACGGTAGATGTATTCATATCAGATAGACTTCTAGTTGTAAGTTATGGGCTTTACTACGAATATGGGTATGTGTTTTTTACAAACAAATATTATTTATTGTCGACATATAGGGTGAACTATCCACTAAGTTGTTCATGGTGAACCATGAACAAGATCCATCAAGTTTTGTAGTTTTATCAGATCTGATCTTACCAAGTACCCTTCACGTATAATAAGTTTTTACTAGAGCAAAAAAGTGATTTAGAGACCTCGGATTTTAAAGGTTGGAACAGAAGCCAAATTAAAAAAGTAATGGTGACACTTTTGTACTAAGGCTTTGTATTGAAATTTTTCTACTTGGTTATTTCAAAGTAGGATTTATAACACCCTAGACCTGATGATAATTTTGCAATTTAGATGATAATATATAGTTTCGTTGAGTATTTGATGGACAATTGTCATGGATCGGGTTGGAAAAAAAACTAGGAGTATGTGGTCTTGATGCTCATGTTAATGGAAATCTACAATAGCGGTGGAAGAGCTTTGGTATCGTAGAATCTACCCGTTGACGGTCAAGAAGTAAACTTCAAAATAGTTAACTATTATAACACTCAATCCAGTGTTTGTGTGTGTGTGTGTGTGTGTGTGTGAGAGAGAGAGAGAGAGGGAGAGAGAGAAAGAGAGCATGTAAATGTTGTCATACCAGGGGCATAGTGTGGAGCGACACTTACATTATCTAGGGTAATTGCTATTGTGAAATCCGACGTCAAATATGAAGGGGTTAGTAGAGATCGATTAATATATCATGATCACCTAGGGGAGGGGTTCCAATGCAATAGGGAACACATATGACCTTCCATAAGCCTTCCTAAGATGGTGTATTTGGGTAGTGGGCCATTAGAAATGGGTCGTCGTATGGACCTAAATCCGGTTTTGAACTTAGTCCCCTTAAGTCCTTATTGTTATTATGACTTAAGGGACTTGTCTTCGTTGATAGCCACGAGGCCGACTGAAGATAGATCAACTTACAATATTTTACAGCATATTTGTTTAGTCATTTTAGTAATGATTTAACCCAAATAAGAGAATTTTCAACAACAGGTGAAATTCCTTACAAAGCTTAAAGTAAACATGCATGTAAGGGAAATGTTAAAATAAAGCCCGTGTTTTGTGAAGTTCCTAAAAGAATTCTTACTAATGAATGATAATCATTAGCTAATGAATTGGTAGTTGTCACAAGGAATTGGTGTGCAGTTTTTCCTGATGAATCCTCCTTAGCAGAATTTTCTTCTATTCCTTTTTTATGTCATTGTGTTTTTGATTTATCAAAAAAAAATTAGTGCATGTGTTTTTTTAATAAATAAATAGCACTACTATTTGTTTCATATACTTCTCCTCACACAACAGATGTTCCTACAGAAAGACATTGATGTCCAAGTATGTGTTAGAAGGTAGTAGTATGCTTACAAGAAATAAATAATGCATCAAGAGTTGAATTTCTAGCCATTTGGTTATTTGTTCAAAACAAAAAAGAATAGCATTATTATTTAATGGGTTAAATAATGTTTAGCCCTCTGCCATTTAAGTGAGTTTTGATTTTACCCCTTCTAAAAAACAAAGTTTTAGATTTCACCTATTATTTCAATATTATTTTATTTTAGACCTTAAGCTCATTTGATTAGATAAATACATGTCGTGTTGACTATTGATAATTAATGAACTGGCATGCTGATTCACCTTTTTTAATTAGGTGAAATTTTTAACTCAATTTTTTAAACGAATAATTAAACACAATAAATATTATTATTTTTCAAAATTCTTTATCTTCTACCTCAACTATATTCATCAACAATTTCATCATTAATCCCATTAAAATCCATTCTCCTTTGATCTTCCTCACCGTCATCCTTCTCTTCACATTCATAATTTCGTCATATTATTCTAGCTAAGTCAATAATTTCATTTATAGCCACCTCCCCGTCAACCAGTTACCTCACTTTTGTTAAGGTTAACTGATTAGAGAAAATGATTCAGTCCATAATCAGTGCTAGTCACCCTGTCCAAACTTTCGCAACCAATTTGTACAGAGATCCCAAAGGATGAATATTCCTAAAACCCTCAAATGAAAGGGTAGAATAAAGTTTGGAAAAAATTTAACAAAGTAGAGGAAGAAACTCTAAGGGAGGTTACCATTGACATGGAACTTCTCAAACATAGTACTTATCTCCTTTTTACCCAAGAGCCATAACATCATAAAAAAAAGACAATGAAACGTTTAGGACCTAGTTACAATCAATTACAATTTCTTTTATGAAATGTTGAATTGAAATTTACTATTTTTTGCGGGTCTTGTCTATTCTCTTCAATATAAATGGATATTTTTATGGGGGGAAAATGTGGATATCAATTTTTAATGTAGTTAATTTTAAGATATAATAATTTTTTTTCTTATAAAATATATACAATTTTAATGTTCTTCATTTATTTCTTAGCTAGGACACACCACCAAAAAGAAAAATATTAATACAGTGTCAAATGTATTTATCCATATTTTGGACCATGTACATTTGAATACTTTTTATGCATATCTAAGATGGGAAAAGTGTTTTTACAAAATCAGTTTGGTCTTTGATTGAAAGTATCTTTTGTCACTTAGTTTGGTTTTCTATTAGATAGTTTCACCCCTAAAATTACTAACATACGATGGCTCGAGGGTCCTTTTGCAATTTTAATACATTAAAAGATTATTGTAACATCTATCAAACATATTGGGATCAATTTACTCATGTTTAACTTAAAAATAAAAAAAATAAAAAGGTAAAACTTTAAAAGCATAATGGACATATAAAAAGAACGATTTCCTCGGAGAAAAACAAAGTTAGAGATGGGTTCTATCGCTTAGACACTAACAATCCATACTTTTTTTGTGTTCCAAATTAAAACTAAATAATAAATTATGACTTATAAAGTCTTTATTATAAGCATGATATTCTACTTACTAGGAGTTTAATTCGAAGGATTTTCAGAAGAACCCATAAATTGTAGCTTGTGGGTAACAACAACATTAGAAGTTCAAGAAACAATCGAAGTTTGATCATCCAAATCAACAAATTCACCATTTGCGGATTTTTTGCTTCTTTTTCTTGGGGTGTTTTGGTCGTCTGGTCTTGTCGTCGATGATGTTGGAACCTTAAACCTTCCTTCCTCTGGCACGGCTATGGTCGGAATTATTCCGGTGCCGGTGGCTTCAATGATCGCAGGTTCAGCATGTTCCAACAACCACCTTATTGTTTCTCCAGCAGTTTTAAGACCAAGCTCCCTTGTCAACTGAAAGATCCTCTTTGCGCATGTTATCGGCAGTGTGACTCTCGGAACACGTCCCTCCACCTTCTTGCGACGGTCTTTAGATGGTTTCTTTGTTGCTGGCACTGTCATTGTCATATTTGGCTCTTGTAGGTTCAATGTTTGTTGGTCCATCCTGAACAAAAATTAATTAAGAAAAAATATATAAATTTAAGTATGATGAAAATGAAAGAAAATTAAAATCTATGAAATTCAGAAGCAAAATGAGAAAATAAAAGTTGGCGCCTACTATGTATTTTTGAAGCAGAAAAAAATTGAGAATGAAATATTTTGATGATATATTTTGTGGCTTGAAGCTTTCAGACACACAACGAAATATTAGAAATAAACCATAACAATAAAAGAGAGCCCTACTTATAAGAGTGGAAATGGGCCAGTCCACCTTTCTTCAAGCCCATGTTAGATCAATATTTTCTTAATAAATTAGGTTAGGACTTTTTAAAAACCATATTTAATTAAAAATGATAGATAGACTTCAAAATAGAAAGAAATCTTTTTTTAAATCTATTTTTTTTAAGGAAAATGTATTTTAAATCTACATAATAGGCCTATTTAACTAAATCTAAATAACTTTTAATAAATTTTTTTATTATATTATAGTAAGTTTAAAAATTTCAATTTTTCACAAACAATATATTTATTAATTTAAGCTTATTAGATTACATTAATTTATCGTTTTAGATTATTTAAATATGTGTAAACTTACTTATTTAAAGATGTTGATATGAAATAGATCGTTAAGTGCATGTTGAATGTGTTGGAAAACACAAGAAATGAAAGGTTTTAATTGTGCAGACCATTTTAATATATTTTCTTTAGACATAGGTTAATTTAACCCATTTTCTTTTTTCGAATTCATTTTAACACAAATACGTTCTTAAATCATTTATCTTTGTTTGCAAGTTTAAAAAAAAAGTAAAATTAAACCATAAACAACTTGCGCAATGTAGATAAAGAGAGTAAGAGGAGAGAGAATGATGTGTTATATTTCTACTAGTTCAGAATCAAACAATAGCTTGTCTAATCTATCTCAAACAACATAATGTTTGATTCTTTTAAATAATACTTAATCCACTAACAAAGTATTTTTCACTCTACCTATTCACGTTAAGTATTATTTTAAATAGGGTTAATACCATTTTTGGTCCCTGTAATATGAGGGAATTCCGGTTTTGCTCCCTGTAAAAAAAAGATTTAGATTCCGTCCCTAACATTTCAGATTCTTCCACTATTGGTCCCTCACTTAAACATGTCAGCAGAATCTGGCCACATGTCACGCTGACTGTGTAATTTTAATATTTTTTAATTCTCCATAAATTTATAATTATTTTCATTATTTAAAATTCAAAAACATAAATATAAAAAACAAATTAAAAAACAAAAATCATCATCTTTCTCATCTTTCTCCTTCTCTCTCAGCGTCTTCCCACCATTTTCTTCATCATTCCTCTCATTCATTCCCATTATTGATTCCCTTTATTCTGAACATCATCCTCCTTGTTCCCAAATCTTTAACCTTAAACTCATACCTATATGACATCATATTTCTTTCCCCCTACTGTTCTCACCATCATCCTTCTACTTCTTGCCCCAAATTTTGAGTCTAAACCCTAATTTTCTTCCCCTTCAAAATTCATAACTTAACCATTTAAATTCACATCAGATTTGATGGTGTTTTGTTTTGAAAACCCCTAACATTTTATATTTTGCATCATATTGTGAATTTGGGTTAAAGAGATATGGGTTTCGAGCTTCTGTTTTGTTCTTGTTGTTTAAGAGTTCAGAATTTGATTTCTTTGTAGTTTTCGGTTTTCTGATTCTCCTTCTTCTCTTTATATTTGTCCCTTTTGTTATGTTCTTGTAAATTACTCAATTTCTGGGAAACATTTTACGACAACCTTCATTGCAACAGGTTACTCAATTTGTGGGGTTGTTGTTGTTTATTGAATTGAGGGGTCATGGTTCTGATTGAGAAATTGAATAGAGTTTTTGTGCGTTTAACCATTTAAAGCCTTGGTGAATTAGAAAAGGTGAAGAACCTGCCGGAGGAATATGAAAAGAAAAAAAGAATGTTGGGGAGAAGAAAAAGAAGATGAAATTTAATTGGATAATTTAATTTTAAATATTTTAGTTTTTATTTAATTTTAAAATCAAAAATCATTTTAATCCAAGTGGCATCTGAAACCAATTAAAAAAAATGAAAAAAATAATATTAAATACACAGTCAGCTGGACACATCAGCAGATTCTGCTGATAAGTTTTAATGAGAGACCAATGTTAGGGATAGAATCTAATTTTTTTTTTTTTTGCAGGGAATAAAACCAGAATTCGCTCATATTATACGGACCAAAAGTGGTATTAACCCTTTTTAATATTCTCTCTAGGCTATACGAGTTTTCATATTTTCCCTCTTTAAATAGATTCAGTATTTGTTAACAACCTCTCCATGCATGATCAATTATGTCTTTATTTTCACAATGAAATAAGATCAACGGTAGATGTATTCATATCAGATAGACTACTAGGATGGCGACAAGTTATCTGTTATGGGATTTACTACGAATATGGGTCTGTGTTTTTTTCAAACAAATATTATTTATTATCGACATATAGGGTGAACTATCCACTAAGTTGTTCATGGTGAACCATGAACAAGAGCCATCAAGTTATGTAGTTTTATCAGATCTTACCAAGTACCCTTCACGTATAATAAGTTTTTACTAGAGCAAAAAAGTGATTTAGAGACCTCGGATTTTAAAGGTTGGAACAGAAGCCAAATTAAAAAGGTAATGGTGACACTTTTGTACTAAGGCTTTGTCTTGAAATTTTTCTACTTGGTTATTTCAAAGTAGGATTTATAACACCCTATACCTTATGATAATTTTGCAATTTAGATGATAATATGTAGTTTCGTTGAGTATTTTATGGACAAATGTCATGGATCGGGTTGGGAACAAAACTAGGAGTTTGTGGTCTTTATGTTCGTGTTGATGGAAATCTACAATAGCGGTGGAAGAGCTTTGGTATCGTAGAATCTACCCGTTGACGGTCGAGAGGTAAACTTCAAAACAGTTAACTATTATAACACTCAATCCAGTGTTTGTGGGTGTGAGAGAGAGAGAGATTGAGAGGGAGAGAGAGAGAGCATGTAAATGTTATCATACCAGGGGCCTAGTGTGCAGCGATCCGTACATTATCTAAGGTAATTGCTTTTGTGAAATCCGACGACAAATATAAAGGGGTTAGCTAGAGATCGTTTAATGGATCATGATCACCTAGGGGAGGGGTTCCAATGCAATAGGTAACACATATGACTTTCCATAAACCTTGCTAAGATGGTGTATTTGGGTAGTGGGCTATTAGAAATGGATCGTCGTATGGACCTAAATCCGGTTTTGAACTTAGTCCCCTTAAGTCCTTATTGTTATTATGACTTAAGGGACTTGTGTTCGTTGATAGCCACGAGGCCGACTGAAGATAGATCAACTTACAATATTTTCAGCATATTTGTTTAGTCATTTTAGTCATGATTTAACCCAAATAAGAGAATTTTCAACAACTAGTGAAATTACTTACAAAGCTTAAAGTAAACATGCATGTATGGAAAATGTTAAAACAAATCCTGAGTTTTGTGAAGTTCCTAAGAGAATTCTTACTAATGAATGATAATCATTAGCTAATGAATTGGTAGTTGTCACAAGGAATTGGTGTGCAATTTTTTTGATGAAGCCTCCTTAGCAGAATTTTCTTCTATTCCTTTTTTATGTCTTTGTGTTTTTGATTTATCAAAAATAAATTAATGCATGTGTTTTTTTAATAAATAAATAGCACCACTAATTGTTTCTTATACTCCTTCTCACACACCAGATGTTCCTATAGAAAGACATTGATGTCCAGGTATGTGTTAGAAGGTAGTAGTACGCGTACAAGAGATTAATAATGCATCAAGAGTTGAATTTTTAGCCATTTGGTTATTTGTTCAAAACAAAAACGAATAGCATTATTATTTAATGGGTTAAATAATGTTTAGCCCTCTGCCATTTAAGTGAGTTTTGATTTTACCCCTTCTAAAAAACAAAGTTTCAGATTTCACCTATTTTAATGAAATGGCATGCTGATTCAACCTTTTTTAATTAGGTGAAATTTTTAACTCAATTTTTTAAACGAATAATTAAACATAATAAATATTATGTTTATTCACCCATTAAAATCATTAATCCCATTAAAATCCATTAAAATCCATTCCCCTTTAATCTTCCTCACCGTCATCTTTCTCTTCACATTCATAACTTCGTCATATTATTCACCCAACCTAGAAAAATCAAAACCCAAAAAATCATATCACCAACCTATAAAAATCACAAATTTTAATCTACTCTTAATTATGTTCCCTTTCATCACATTCATCATCAAACAGAGTAAGAAAATTCTCATTCATTTACCTCGCATAACATCTTTCTCTTCACATTCTTAACTTCGTCATCAAATTCATCAAACTTGGAGATTGGAAAACAAATAATAATGAAATTGAAGATGAGGGTGAAGATTAAGGATTCTAAAAAAATTAATTGGAAATGAAATGAATTGAAGAATTGAATAGGGATTCTGATAAATTGGAAGGGAATTTTGAGAGAGAAACATGCAAGAGAGAGAAATTGATCACTATGAAAAAAAAAATGGCTAAAATGCACTTTTGGCCCCTCAAGTTTCCAAAAGTTGCGATTATGGCTCCCCTATTTTGAAAATACCACTTTTGGCCCCAAAGTTTTAGCCCCTTTGCAAAACAATGGCCCCTTTAATTTTGACTCAGTCAAAGCTGATATGTCCCGTTTTTTTTTGGTCAAGCTGAATATTATTTAATTGAAAATTGTGCCAGCACTTATTATTAAAACTAAAATTAACATTTTCTCTTGTATTATTTAATTAACATTATCATAAAATACTTGGAACTTCCAAACATATCCAAATGTTCCCTAAAATGTTATTACTCCTCTGGGAATAAAATCACAACTGATTCTGAATAGATATGCGCATTGCTTGGACAACAAGATATGAGGACATGGATTTCTTAAAGAGATAAAGCGCTCGTACAAGTAGGCATAAAACCAAGCACACTGGACTATTTCAGGATGTTGGAACATCATATCCAACATCATCCAGAAATGCCTGAAACATGTTGGAACATAGTATCCAACATCACAAACATGGATATTTGTTTTAGCAATAGCGCAACCAATACAAATACCCAACAGCTGCTTTGCAAGCTACTCTTCCAACTACTTCTTCAACTCACCCAACTCTGATGCAGACATCCGATACGGCGCAATCGAAATATGACTTGTTCCTGGTACCAAATCAATTACAAACTCCACTTCTCTCTCTGGTGGTATATCGGTAATGTCGTCCGGAAAAACTTCTCGAAACTCTTGCACTACCGGCAAATCGCCAATTCCTTTCTCACTACTTTCCTTCATTGAATCAAACATCATAAACACACTAGCTTTGCCGTCCAAAGACTTCTTTACTTGCTCCGCGATCAAGAACTTCCCACCTACCTCATCTACCTTCTTAGAAAACGTTACACTCTTGGTCAAACAATTAATGTTAACACCAAAAAACAGCATCCAATGCATACCAAAAATCACATCCATATGCTTCAACGAAAGACACACAAGATCCAACTCAAAATCAACATTACCAAAATTAACAGGACACTTATCACACACCATGGAAGTAGTCACCTAGCCATTGGTCGAGTATCTTTGACCATTCCATGCAACAACGGAGTTACAACCAAATTCAAACGTTCAACACAACTAACTGAGATGAAAGAATGAGAAGCACCAATATCCATAATTGCAATCAAAGGAGTACTATTGATAAAACACATACCTCGGATAAGATTATACGGCTGCTCCACTTCCTCCGCATTCAAAGCAAACACCTTCCCCACCGCCTTCTTCATCTTGGTACACTTAGTACTGATATGACTCGCTTCACCACAGTTGTAACAAGTAATATCCTTCTTGCACTAAAACGCTTTGTGACCCTTCTGTCCACACTTGTAGCAACTGTCTCCTTTCTTACAATCATTAGCAAAAGTACCCAAAGTTCCGCACTTGAAGTATTTCACCTCAGCAACATTCAGCTTAGAGCCTCCACCAACCTCTTTCTTCTTTCCCTTTTCCTTGTTGTACGGTTTTCCAAATCCATGACCCTTTACTTTCTTATCATGCACCGCCTTGTAATGATTCACCTTGGCCTTTTCGGCATCATCAAACATGCAACACATGTGCAACAAAGTATCGAAATCCCTGATCTCCTGAACAGACATATATTGGTAAATCTCTGGCCTCAGATCGCTCTCAAACTTCACACATTTCGAAACCATAACATCTTCGGCATTGATGTAAGGACAAAACCGCGAAAGCTCCTCGAACTTAGCTGCATTATCCGCCACAAACAAGCTCTCCAGCTTCAAGTTCAGAGACTCCATCACTTTCTTGGTCCTCAAGTCCACTTGAAAGTACTTCCTTAGAAACTCACTCTTGAACCTTGCCCAAGTTACAGCCTCTCCACCAGCCTCAAGCCTCTCCTTAGCATTCGTCCACCAGTACTCAGCTTCCTCAGCAAGCATGTGGGTAGCCAACCTGACCTTCTGATCATCGCTAATCACCATAGCATGCAAGATCCTCTCCATTTCCAACGTCCAAGTTTGAGCTCCCTCCGGGTCAAACCTACCCTTGAACGTTGGCGGATTGTTTATCAAGAAACGATCGAGCCTCTGCTCCTCAGCTTCTCCATGATCCCGATGACCAGCCACCGCCTACTCGTGGGCTTGAGCCAATACATGTGCCATTGCAGCTAAAGCCAATCGCTGCATCATCTCTACCACCAGCCATCTCACTTATTACGCCAAAACCAAAACCAATAGGTAAGAACAACAACACAACAACAAGTACCGAAGGTAACTTAATACCATCTGCATACAAACAAAAAATTTCACCGAATTCTAGTACGGACAAGACTGACCATGGCTCTGATACTAACTTGTAACGCCCTACTTCTATTAAAGCGATAAAACACACGAATAATGCAATTATTCAAGAAATAGACATTACGTTCTCCAAAAATCTCCAAACAAGCATATTAAAATTTCTCAAAAACATCACAGCGGATAAATAGCATACATCACCAAGTAGCCATAATATAAATATCAGATACAACATCAAATAAACTCCAAATATCCACATATGGATAAAGTCTCAACATCATAGTCAATCTAAAATAAATACATATCGAAAACTTACATCAGAGCCTATACTAAGACTCTAAAACAAATAAACAGAGGATACAAAGGTTCTTGCCAGTTGAAACAGACACTATCCATAAGGATGACACACGACGACAAGAGGAGTTTGGTATTCCCGTTAGTTGGATTCCCGCCAGTTCGAATTATTACCAGTTAGTTTATGGGAATAACTTTCGGGGTTAGTTAACCTGGGTATATTCCAGAAAGTCAATCCAGATATGACGGTATGATAGATATTATGTTAGAATTCAGATACCGATTCTAGTTATCCCCCGATCGCTCAGTTGTGCATGATAACCATTGTATAAACAAAAAATGGGCTGAATCGAGAAACATATGGAAATCCTAGGTTCCCCGTGATTGCCTATAACATATGATAGGTGGAACTCACTGAGACAATTTGTTTCACCCCAATCCCTTTTATTTTATTTCAGATGCACAAGCGGTGCGCAAGCAGGATAATTTGTGAGGAGGTTGCATAAGAAGCTGGTCGATTATGTTTACTCGTCCTGTATGAGTCTATGATTTATTACCTGTATGTAATCTGTACACGGCAGTGGTAAAATTACATATTTCACGACTTATTATCTACCCGCTAGTGGTACTATTTTAGAAGCATTAGACGAGTAGTTCTATAATTTGTTCAGAAAAAATCTATTATTGTAATTTTAATGTATCCAGTATAAGTTTAACGCACATGTTAAATATTCATGGTAAGTTTAGTATGAGTGTTACAATACGGGTTTATTTGGCATTCCAACTGGAAATTATTTTTTAAAAAAGAAAATTATTTCCTTTACCAATATTAGGTTTAATTTGTTGAAAAACAGCCTTTGACTAACATTACTAACTTCCATAAAAAATTATATTTACCATTAATATTATAACCTAAAAATAAAAATAATAAAATTTTGTAACCTTTAATAAAGACTTCCATTTATTTTCATCCGTCACAATATTTTAGTAAAAAAAATATATTCATGACTTCTATTGCCTATATACATCCAAAACAAAATAAACACATACTTTAATTCCCTTAAATTTCTTTGACTAGCTTTTTGTTAGCATGAAATTTCTTCACCAATTTAATCATTGTTTTTAGACGTGTCTGAGAATTCAATTGAATTGATATTCTACACCAATTCAGTTAAATTCAATTGATTCTCTACACATATCAATTCAATTGAATTTCTACACCAATTCAATTCAATTGATTCCCATCACCACTTACAACAACAAGAAAGCTAATTTTTCTTCACCACGAATTAATGTCACGGGAAAGTAATCTCGTGAAATTCGAGTTGGAGAAAAACCCGTGTTCCAAGCGAAACTTGGCACCAGGTTGATTTCTAAGCTTATCCTCTATGATATTTGATTATTTATTTGGTTATTTTAATTAGAAAAACATCTTGATGATAACATATCATTACGAATAATTTATATTTTTATCTATTTATATTTGTCTTGTTTGGATTTATTTATTTGTTAATGTGGTTTCCATGTTTTTTTATGAGATTCATAGTTTAATATTTGTATGGTATTTAACTTAGTAAAAAAGGGAACACAGATATAAGTATGAAGTGTGAGTGGTAGAAGAAAACAAAAAATTTCAACAATATTGTGCGCTTAATGTTGCATCTACTTGGCATGGAACTGAAAGTGGAATTTGATCAGTTTGGTGTGAATCTAATTTTTTTTTTAGGTCTAAAAATGATTATGGAGTTCAATTGGTGGGCTTAAAAAAAATATTTATCTAAATGTTTTGTATTTTCATCTCAAGACTCATATTGTTATTGCATACCCTTTATTTAAGCACCTAGTAATTTGATAAATTGAAATAATTTTTTCTGTGTATGTTGATATTTGAAGGTTTACTCTGTGTTTTTTGTTTTTGTATTTATAATACATTTTTCTATTTCAAGATGCAATTTGAAGATATTTAGAGGCTTAACTTGACAAGTTAAATATTTCACATCTTTTACTTTTAAATTTAAAGTTCAATTTCATGCTAACATGAATGTTGTTTAATTTTCCACATGAAACTGCCCACAAGATATAAAGATTTTAGTTGTTGCATGAAAAAATCTAAGAAAAGGGAAGTCTTCATTCTTGAGGTTGTGCCGAAAATGCCTCTCGAATAGGTTTGGCTTAAGTTTATTTTAAATTATTCAGAATACAAACACAAACGTACACAAACTTATTGAGTGCCTTCCTTTTTGTATAATAACCATTATTGTGTATTGAATTTAGATATGGTGAAAAGGCAAAAGAGGTAACTATTTTGAATAATTGGATGTGCTCAAAGTGTAGAGGCATATTCAACTATAGTGTTTGCAGGTAAGTTGTGGTTTTGAACATGTTTTATGGTTTTCGAGTTGAGGTTTTCCTTTTGTAACATTTTGGGTGTTAGATCTTAATGAAGATTGACAATGTAGGAAACTAAATAGTCAACAACCTATTGGGATACTTGTTCATATAGCCAAGGCATATGGTTTTACGTGTGTCAGAAATGCCTAGCAAGAAGGCACCTGATAATTTGGAACATATGAAAGGTAATAATACCGATGATGAGCCTATAATTGTAGATGATCTTTCCTTAAAGGTCCATCATCGGTATTATTACCCTTAAAAAGTTTCAATTTTTTCAGCTTCCTTCTTACTAAGCATTTCTGACACACACGTAAAACCAGATGTCTTGGATGTACGAACAGGTACCCCCGTAGGTGGCTGACTCTTTAGTTTCTTACATGGTCAATCTTCGTTAAGATCTTACACCAAAAATGTTATAAAATGAAAACTCCAACACCAAAATCATAAACATGTTCCAAACCACAACTTACATGCACACACTACAGTTGCAAATGTCTCTACACTTTGGGCACATCCAATTATTCAAAATATTTACCTCTTTTTCCTTTTCTCCTTATCTAAATTCAACACACGATAATCGTTAGCATACAAAAAAACACACACACACATAATAAGTTCTTGTACCTTTATACTTTGAATATTTTAAAGTAAAACACTAGCCAAACCGGTTTGAGAGGAATTTTCGGCAAAATCTAAAAAACAAGACTTCCCTCTTCTTAGATTTTTGCTTGTAGCATCAAAAATCTTTATTGTTTGTAGGCACTTTCATGTGGAAAATTAAACAACATTCTTGTTAGCATCAACTTGAACTTTTAAATTTAAAAATTAAAGATGTGCAATGTTTAGTTTGTCAATCTAAGTCTCAAAATATCATCATCGTATAACACATCAATAAAGTCCCCATTTTTTATACACCCATCTTCAAATTGCATCTAGGGATAAAAAAAATGAATAAAAAATTAAAAAAAAATCAAGAAACACACCGAGTAAACCATTAAATATTAAAAAAACACAATTAAAATTGATTCAATTTATTAAATTAACGCATGGCATAGATAAAAAGATATGCAATCACAATATGGGTCTTGAGATGACAATACAAACCATTTACGTAATATTTTTTTAAGACTACTAATTGAACTCCAAATCATATTAACAACAAAACAAAAACAGATTCAGAAAAATCTAATTAAATTCCACTTTCAAAGAGAGTAAGATGTCAAGTAGATGCAACATTAATGCACAATTCCATACCCAATTGGCTGAATCATTTTTTCGATTTTAAAAATTGGTATCGTTAACTCAGGAACTTATGTTTCTTGTTTTTTCATGGGACAACAATTCCAACCAAATCAAAGTCGTTGTCGTTTGGAGATTTAGATCGCCTCTTTAGGAGAATACCAAAGTGGGGGCCACAGAGACCTTGGGGATAGATAGTGAGAAATGTACCAATGGCTCAATGAATAGCTACATTGAATGCCGGTATTTCCTCTGGACAACATATCTATCTTGAAATTCCACTAAACTAATTCGAGATCAATGCAGAGCACTCTAATGAGAATTCCGAAAAGTACCATGATGATTACCACCGTTGGAGGTTTTGTTAATTATGAGTTGCGCGACTTAATTTCAATACCGATAAACGTTGACAACAACCATCTCCATGGAGCAGTGTTAGGATTAAGAGTCATCATGCATTGAGTCACCTATTTTATCAAATTCTATTATTTATTTTCGACTATTATGGGATGTGTAAATATATGTAAATAAATATTTGTCTGAATTCCCATATCTACGGATATTACTTGATGCGTCATCAGACCCCGTATTCTGTTACTTTCGTTGTTTACATTTTTTATTTTTGTTATTTGTATTTTTATGGGCACTTTCATTTTCCATTAGATTTGGAAACTGTGATGTACTAATATGTAACATTTACTTTTCTTTTGAAAGTTTTACATACTTATTAAAATTTCATGAAAGTTGTACCTATTTATCTTATTTTCGAGAATGGCAATATCTTATAAGACCAGTAGAGCGTTCTATTCAGCTCTTGTTCATAAAACTATAAATTGTCATCAGGTACAACATGTCGACATACAAATCATGAATTTTCGAAAGAGGCCATGTTGAATTTTTCTATAAAAAAAATAAATTACTATTTTATTTATGTAATTTATGTTAAAATAAAGGAGATGTTACATCGCATACAAGGGAATAACAAAGTTATAAACTTAGATCTGGCTATGTAACACCCTTACCCCGACTAATATTTTATATTTTAAAATACAAATAAAATTTAATCATACAAGGGTGTCACACTCATCGTTTAAAATTACTCTAATTTTAATAAAAATAGTGCATTAGAATTAATTTCGAAAAATCGTTAGATTATCTTAACAAAAATGTTGAATTCAAATATAAATTTCAAAACAAAGTCTGAAAGAAAATAAAAGAATATCCAAATTCCCTAGTGTTACAGGATCAGATCATTGACCCAAGATAAACTCCTAATGAAAAGAAAGATTGACGAGAAAGACTCCTCCTCGTCAGGCGTCTAAAGTTCTTTATCCTGAATTTCAGAACATGGGTATAGTTGTCCAATCTGCTAGCAGGGTGAGTATATATCTAAAATAAGAAGATTGCATAAACATAATGAACATGCCCAGAGATTAAATACAGAAAACATCATCAATTATACACACACATCATTCACATCATTAAATAATCGCTTTTCACATCGTTTAACAATTAAATTTCACATAATTTAATAATCAAAAAAGAATATTTATCAAGTCAACAACATCAATTATCAATTAAGAAACTCACAACTTATCAAATAGAAACACTTATGTATGCAATGTTCCTAGACTCGATCAAATATCCATGTGGTACCAAACATACTCGTCGTTTAATATTTTGGATATGAGAGGTATGTTACTTATTTTATTCCACCTACTTTAAACACAACATATTCAAATACAACATTTTCAAAGAGACTCAACCATAAATGCACGGATGCCAAGTAGTTACTCATTAATACGCATTATTTATTGATTTGACATTACACATCTTTAAATGACTCATAATTAGATAATAAATCGTCATATATTATATCATTTACACATCATTAAATAATACATTATTTACATATCGTCAAATAACACATCAACTACATCCTTAAATAACACATCAATACACATCATCAAATAATTCATCATCTAAATTTTATTATTTCAAACACATTTAAATAATAGTAAAAAAAATTATTTTACAATTATTAACATATTTTTGTTTCTTACTTATTAGTAAATTTCTGCAATTTTATGACGAACCAATTAGTTCATCGGTCTTAATAACATCTTCCTTTGGGTTCTATATGAATATAAGGGGCATTGGCTTCTATATTTTACAGTATTTCTCACAAATCCTAATAATATTATATGAAAATAAATTCCTTATCAGAATATTTTGAGGTGACCACGCGGCTAATTATACCTTCCTAACAAGCCACTAAATTGTAGAGTTATAAGAGGTATTGGTTTCGTAAGTTTGGAACAATACACTAACCTGTAACTCTTTCTTTTTCTATCTCGAGGCATGTTACGAAGCTAGTCATTATTTTTAGAACAATTAATCTACGATGGATCAACACATTATGTTGATATGGTCATGAACATGCCAAATATTTAATGTTTAATATTATAATTTTGATACAGAATATTATTTTTACTATCATAAATTTTATTTTCTCTTTTAAACCACCAATCTGGTAATTCATCAAGTGATTTACAGGAGAAGAGATAGATAGCATTGAGGGTGTGCACCTATACACCTGGATTTTGACTTTTCGAGTGTTATTATTTTATTATCTGGAAGATTTTGATCACTTAAATAAAAGCCAAAAACAAAAATAACAAAGGGTATGGAATTCATGTTATATTACTGCACTGCATCTACAATTAATCATCCACTACACCAATCAAACACATTCATTACTCTATATATAAAAATATTTTTACTCTTTTTCTTAGAGGAATCATTTCACTCTCTATTCTCTAGTTATATATTTTTTATTCTTTTTCTTATAAAGATTATCATTATGATTAATTGTATATAATGTAAATGAGATTACTCTTTTGAATTCATAGTGGTAAATACTTGAATTTACAATGTCAAAAATCATAAAATTTAATTTGATTATTTATTAAAAATAATAACAACTTATGTGTTTTTGACGGTAAATGACGCAACAACATATTTTTAAACGCGTGAGTAAATAAGTTTACATTGTCCTGTCGATGCTTGCTAATTGGATACTAAGAGAAATAAATAGATCAATATGTGTATTAAAATTCATAATATTAATGATTATTGAAGTTAAAAAATTTGTATCCCTTGATTCAAGGGATGGATACGCCACTGGTGATTTGTACTTCTGTTGTAGTATGTTATAATAAAGCTTTGTAAGTGGCGCCTAATTAAAAGAATTCACCAAATTACTAACCAATTCAAAATTGCATTACTGAAAGATTTAGACTCTTAGTAATTAATGATGGAATAAACCTTCATTAACATAAAAAATAAAAACTTTTCTCAAGGTATCAAGTTCCCTCAATAACGTTACTGATGGAATAAACCCTCAATAAAACTGTGTTATTGGAAAATAAATCCACCAATACTGTTAATGACTAATATATTAGTGGCAGATTTTTTCCGCCAATAATAAATGCACATGATATTGAATTAATGACATATTTTAATCCGGTAGTAATGTTAGACAAATTACAAAATATGTTGGTACCCTTTTTTTCACATAGACACACCATCATACGGTCACTCTTCTCTCACTGAGATTTTGTCTTCTCTTCACAATCTTTTATATATATATTTATAAAATACAAATTTGATATCTAGAATATTTAAGTATCAAAACATAACCCATCATTCATCATTGACCAGATCGTTGTTGAAAAAAATCGCTCTCCCCACCCATCACCACTGCGGTGTAAACATTCCTCAACCTCAACACCTCCTCACCCCAACTCGACACAATGACACTATTGGACCAAAAATCTAATCTCCTCGTTGTTGCTTCATGTAAGCCATTCGATTCTCCTTCGTTATCCAATTTGGATCCAATTTGGATGCTTGTTGTTGTTAATGGGTTGAAGACAATATTGATTTTCCCCATTTTTTTATGCCTGCTTGAAATTCTAGGCACGCAGTAAAAGATGTTGAGCACGATGTCAATACACATGATATGTCGAGAACAATGTCAATACATCGTGACGGCACAAGTAAGAAATAAATGATGATAGATAAAAGATGCAACGTCATCTACATCTGGGGGCTACCAAGCTAGGAAGGAAATCCACTTATATATGCCTTGACAGGAATACTTTGGTTTTGATGATTAACAAAAGAAGTCCTAGAAGATCAAAGATGAAAAAAGCGGAAAAGAAGATTCAAACTTTCTAATCTTGAATTTTATTTTTATTTGTATTAGGACTTTTATGTAAATGGTTAAAAAACTCTCATGAAAATAAATTACACACTCACAATGATCTAAAGTGATTTTGCATAAAAATATTTTTGGTTAGAAAAACTATATTTGATTTTGAAAATTGCATAATTAAATATCATCATAAAATATATTTTTGGCATGTTTTTACGATGGTCATAATTGACTACGGATTGGCTGCATTTCAAAATAGCATTTCAGGTTTCCTACTTAAAAGATATGATAGAATGCTACAACGGCTATTTGTCTCAAATATATCTTCAATTACATTCATTTGGATAGGAAATTTTATGCAATCATATCTTTGACTATCAAATGTATCTGTTAGCATTTAAACCCTTTTGGTTAACCGTTAGCCTTTCATGCTTTCTTTAAAAAGGAGATTTTTCATTGCCTAAATCATATTTTTTCCAACGTCTCTTTTTCTCAATTAAAGCTGCATATAGTCAGTTTTGTTTTAGATTGCATACGAAAGGCTATAATTCTTTTTCTAAAATGCACCATTCTCTTCTTTCATTATAAATAGAGCTCGTGTGGTAGCTCTTTGAAAAAAAAACTCATTTTTGCACTAAACATTTGTCAAAAATATTTTTACCTTTGCTAATTTATTATCTTGAGAGTTCTTTTATACTACATAGTTTATCTTGTAGTTTTTGTGCTTCAATTTGTTATATCACCATATTTGATGTATAAATTTATTATTGTAACTCTTATTTTGTATTGGGTGCGATCCCAAAATTTCAAGAGAGGTGATATCTCTTGGGTTTAAAGGCTCTTATACAAATGATTGTTTTGTTTGAAGAGTACTCGCTTATTTGTAAAGGTTACTAGCTTATCCCGTTTAAAAGCTAGGTTAGTGAAAATCTCAAGGGGCTTTTCCTTGGGGACTAGACGTAGGCCTTGGTGTTTTAGACCGAACTAGGATTAAATTCTTGTGTCCTTTTCTCTCATCCCTTTATCTCTTTTTTATTTGTTATTTATTTTAGCACAAAATCTCTAGTTTTCATCTTTATTAAAGCCCTTTATAAGCACTTTATTTTATTTGGTTAAAATCTTTTTTTAAGTGCTTATTTTAAATCATTTCTTAAAGAACACAATTCACCCCCCTCTTGTGTGTTTGAAGTCACTTGTTCAACAAGTGGCATCAGAGCTTGAACTCTTGTTAAAGACTAATCGCCTCAAGAGCCAAGATGACTTCAAACAACGGTTCCATAAATAGACCCCCATCTTTTATCTCCCTTTCACCCTCCTCTTGTGTGTTTGAAGTCACTTGTTCAACAATTCAAAGTCCTATGTGAACAACCACCGGTTCACAACCTTCTCACTTAATCACTATCCGTGATATTTCTATATAAGACCTTCCTAGATAAGAGACCTCCCTCTCACTTCCTCTTTATCACCCTACCCGTGATAAAGACGAATACAAAAAGGTAGAGACACACTCCAATAAACAGAATTCACTCTTTCTTAAAAGCTTACAAGTGATTCACAAAATACAACTCAACTACAAGTCCAACTCAAGCATCAAGGAGCTACTTGAGTGGCTCACAAACAACAATGGAAAGACTAAAACCCTAAATGACTTGTTTGTAAATGACGACTTTATTTCTTTTTTATGCCTTAAGTCTTCCAATATATAGCATGAATACATAATGGGCTTGATAAGAAAATCGGGCTAAACAAGCAGCTGATCCAATATGGTCTTCAACATAATATTTTGGAAGCAAATATATTGTTTCCTTAAATGTTAAAACATCACACTTAAGAAACATGGCAATTCTAAGCCGCCTACCACTGCTTCTAGAAAACACACGCTTCTTGGTCACCACTCCACGTGAATCAAATTTTCTGAGATCTCACGTTTAAAAAAAAAAATCTCCAAGAAAGTGAAATAAGGTACGCTACGATGTCTAACCAACATGTCAAGACATCTTGTCCAACATCATGATAAAACATTTGTTTTAACAAAATGCGGCCAACTATAGTCTACAAACCTACCACTGTTTAATCCCCAATATTGGTTTCCCCAATTTTGATTTTGCAAGGGATGAACAACGAAATACTAATACTGTTATGATTTCCCCAATTTGATATCCTTGTTGTTTAATCCCCCAATTTTGATTTCCAACACAGAATTATTATACTAACTCCAAAGAATCTTGATTTTGTACATTAAGTAATTATTTATTGTCTTTTTTTTACATTTTGGTTTCTTTGTACTTGAAAGACTTAGCATATGTCACAATATCTTGAAGAAATTTCTGAATGGTCAACCAATTGTTCTTTCAAAGTCACTATTGATGAAGTAAATCTAAAGCAACAAACTTTGTTAATTTCACTGCAAAACCAGGGGACCCTTTTTCATGTTATGTATAAAGGTTTAAACTTTTGTTCAGTTTTAAATTCAAATTTTAATTGGGGCATGCTTGTTTTGATGTTATCTTCTTTCATCACTTTTCTTATTGATCTGTTCCATATTCTTTCAGGTGGAGCTAGCAAGAAATTTTTTAAAACATGGAAGAGATTTTATTTAGAAGGTTCGTCATATTTGATAGATAGAGTTGATCACTCAGTATTTAATCTATGTGTGATGAACTGAACAAATATATATTAAAATATGTAGATTGGTTATTGAATATAATACATCAGAATTTTTATTTTTTTTTAAGAATTGCTGCTTGCCTATTCGAAGTTTTGGTTAAGAAATGAAGCTGATATGGTTTTGCCATATGTCAGGATTATTATATATACTAGTGCAAAACATGTTAGCTTTTTTTGTCTTTTTTTCTGAAAAAATGTTATGGTTCTTTCTTTGGAAAAGGCCAAAGAGAGTTTTATTAGTATAGAATAAAGATCAATTCATTAGTACAAGATGTACACCTTCAACATTAAGGACAGAGACCCAAAATAGTTGTAGAAATGAAACCATGCAAGCAATGTATATTTCAACAAGCCACCATTCACATAGACAAATATATTAGGTGTTATCTATCATACCAAAGTTTTTTACCACTTGATTAATTGAAATAGTAGTTGCTGGAAAATTCACATGTGATGTTGTTGATATGGATTGTTGTAGTCTATTCATGTGATGTTGTTGATATGGGAAGATAGTGGAAAAAGGAGGAAATAAAAGAAAAACTGTTGTAATCAAGGAAGTAAAGTGGGAGAAAAGGAAACGACTGAGAAAGGATCTGATGTCGATTCTAATGGTTATGCTCTTGTTATGGATAAAACTAAGGGAAGAGTCACACATTTTAAATGTGGAGAAGTGGGGTGTCCGAGGTTCGAACCTTGACTCCTGCATATAATATGCATTTGTCCCTACCAACTGAGTTAAGCTTACGGGGATAATTTAATGATTTTTTATTTAGAGATACGTTTTGCGCCAAGTACCACTCCTTTTGTTGTCACAGGTATTAAATTGAAACACAAAATACCCTATCAATTTTCATTTTTCTGATTTGGACAATTCAAGTTATACTAAATGTTATTTGGAATTTGAATTTGTTAGTTTATGAACGTGAGATAACCCTGCATTATGACGATTTGGGGGTATGATCTTAAAATCGATACATTTTTTTTAGTTTTATTACTAATTTGGTAGTAATATTTCAATCCTTCTATTTGCAAAGTAAGCATTTTCTTTTTTCTGTTATCACAACAGATGTCGACGATCAGATATACATTGCCACAGCCAAACAAACTGCCTTGCCTCCAGCTCCCATTTATGTGAAGTGATCATGATGATTATCATAGATATCATATACTTGTAGGTGATCCCCAGACATCTTCATCGGTGAGACCTGTTTTCAATCGTGGTGATTTCAACATACCAGAAGAGGAAAGTTATATGAGAAACTTTAATAATTTTATGGATCATGTTTCGTAAGAAAATCAACAAAATATAAGGAGAGGAAGAAACAGGAGTGGGCGATCATCATAAGGGAGATGAGGATCGAATTTTCCTAAATATTTTGATAATTAGTTTATCCTGTTAGTTTTTCTGGATTATATGAATATTATTTAAAAATTTATGATTTTGTACAAAAACTATTATGATAATTAGTTTAATTAATTTGTATCTTATTAAGTTTAATTTTTTCCCTTTAATTTATTTTTGTTTAATTAATTTTATATCTTTAATTAAAATAAAAAAGTGATGTAACAAAAAATAAGGTGGAAAGTGCATTATTGGCAGAAAATTCTACAGTGATGCAGATCTGCATAAACATTACTGGCTGATAAACCCGTTAGTAATGCTGGAGGAATCTGATGGTGCATTATTGAGGGATTATTCCGTTAATAATTACTGACGGAATTGTTCTGCCAGTAACATTATTCACACCAGTGTTACTGAGAGATATTTTTTGTCACTAATCTGCCAGTAATATGTAGTGCTGAGAGATTTTTTGCATTATTGAAGGTTTAATTCTGCAACTAAAATGCAAAATTCTTGTAATGCTACATCGTAACTGACACCTAAGACTTTTCTCTGTGTTGAGAATTGGCTTAGCTTTCTAATCACACCCCCACTTTACCGTGACACTTGCTTGTTGCACGAATAAATCACCAAATGAACATGGTTTAAATAATTTTCTCTTCCTAGGTGTGAGTTGTACAACCTAGTAACTTCACTGTTTACTTGATTATTGTCGACTTCTAACATGAAAAAACTTTTATATAATTTAAAAACAGAAGATAGTAATATTATGTCATATTTGACATATTCCCATTTCATAAGAAACATTAGCCCATAAGTCCTAACTCAACTGGTAAAAATGACGAAATTCATAGGCTAGACGTCATGACCGAGGTTTGAACCCCGGTACTGTTGGAACAAAATGTGTTTAACAAATATCACTTTGAATTTTGATGATAACAAGGTATTAAAATATCAATTGGATATGCTAATATTTGTTCAAGTGTGCAGGATCATAGAGAAAAATTTAATTGTCTTTAAATCAAGCATAGGTTCTGGAAGAACAAATGAGAGCAATGGATTTTACAAGAAGGAAGCTTATGTTGCAAGAAAGTGTCTGAAGAAAAGATTGTCTGAAGAAGAGAGCTTCTGAAGATCATTAGAAACTGCCTACCAGAAGCTGACGTCATCAGAAGCTGAAGTTCATTAGAAGCTGAAGACTAGAAGCTGAAATCAATTAACTGTTGTTATTCTAATGCACATGATTGCAGAAGGAATGGAAGCCTGGAGCAACGGTTATTTCAGAGTAATTAGAAATGCATTGGATGCTTATTCACTAAAGAGCGCATAAAAAGGACAATAGTACAATTGTACAACCACTACCTCCACTACTCCACTCCTCATGTCTACAGTAGTACAAGACAACAACTATGAATACGCTGATGTGTTGGCAACAAATTATTGGCGATTATCAAGCTTCAACAACGACTCTTTTGATGTGCTGGCAATCTACAACGTCTCTTTCACACCTCTATGTAAAGGAGTGAAGACTTGAAGATTTCTAAGACTCTAACAACAATTTTACTAGTGCTGAAACTCTGCTGAAATTATTGCACATCAAAGTTCACATAGAATTTCTTAACAACTTTCATATCTTAGAAATTCTAGAGTCTTAAGAGTCTTATCTGATTTGTATTTGTGAACACCACTGATAGTATATCAAGTGTTCAACCTCAAACATATTTCTTTATACTACTGTTTGAATTAGAAGTCTCTTGCAGTTGTGCTCGAGTATATGAAGTCTCTTGCGTTTGTGCTTGAGCATAGGAAACCTCTTGCTGTTGTGCATGAGTAGTTTGAAGTCTCTTTCTTTGGTGCTTGAGCAATTATAATCAGATATTGATTTTAGTGAACTCTCCTTGGAAGTGCAAGGGGGAGTGGACTACTTCCGGTTTGTGGAAGGAACCACTATAATTGCTTTGTGTCTTTCTCTTCTCTATCTCTTTAGTTATTCCGCTGCATAAAAGTCTGAACTTTGTTCAAGACTATGAATTTTATCAGAAGATGAAACATTGGACATAGTTTTAAAAGAAGAAAAATCTAACACAATTTAATCCTCCTTCTTGTGTTTTTCTCAGCTTCAGTTGGTATCTAGAGCAATTGTTCTGTTGTTAGCACTTAATAGTGTAACTGAAAATCATGGCATCTGGTGAAGGTTCTGGTTCTGGTGATGGTTCTAGGCACAATGTTGTTGCTTATGATTATGGTACTTCTGATGATAAGAAATCTGACTCTAATAAAGCTCTAAGGTTTAATGGAGATCCTGAAGAATTCTCTTGGTGGAAAACTAAAATGTATAGCTACATTATGGGTTTAGATGATGAACTTTGGGATATTCTTGAAGATGGTATTTGTGATTTGGCCTTAGATGAAGAAGGAGCTTATGTTGATAGAAAGAAACATACTCCTGCTCATAAGAATCTTTACAAGAAACATCACAAGATCAAAAGAATTCTTGTTGCTGCCTTTCCTAGAACAGAGTATTTGAAGATGAATGACAAATCTACTACAAAGGCAATGTTTGCTTCACTTTGTGAAAACTATGAAGGTCGTAAGAAGGTTAGATAAGCAAAGGCTAATATGCTTGTTCATCAGTATGAGTTGTTCAAGATGAAATATGACGAATGTATTGAGGCTATGTACTCATGATTTCAGACTCTAGTGTCTGGACTTCAAATACTGAAGAAAAGTTATGAGCTTTTGATCATGTGAGCAAGATTCTGAGAAGCTTACCTGCTAGATGGAGACCTAAAGTTACTGCTATTGAGGAAGCTAGAGATTTAAACACTTTAAGTGCTGAAGATCTTATGTGCTCTCTCAAGGTTCATGAGATCAGTCTCAATGAGCATGAATCTATCAATAAGACAAAATCAATTGCTATTCCATCTAAAGGAAAGTCATCAAAAGCTTTTAAAGTTATTGAGTTTGAAGTTGAATCCCCTGATGGAGATTCTGATGAAGCTCTTAAAGTTATGTAGCTTATGATCATGTGAGCAAGATTCTCAGAAGCTTACCTGCTAGATGGAGACCTAAAGTTACTGCTATTGAGGAAGCTAAAGATTTAAACACTCTAAGTGTTGAAGATCTTATAAGCTCTCTCAAGGTTCATGAGATTAGTCTTAATGAACATGATGTTGTCAAGAAGCCAAAGTCGATTGCTTTAAAGTCTAAGGGAAAATCTTCAAATGCTTACAAAGAAGAAGAGTCTGAAGATTATTCTCCTGATGGAAGCTCTGAAGAAGATCCTGCTGTTATTGAAAAGATGGCTATGCTCTCTAATAAATTGAAGTACTTGGATAGGAAGAACAAGAAATTTCTAAGCTGAAGCAGTGGTCACAAAAACTCAAAGAAGGAAGATCAGAAAGGGTGTTTCAACTGCAAGAAGCCTGGATTTTCATTGCTGACTGTCCTGATCTTCAGAAAGATAAATCTAAGGAGAAGTCCAAGAAACCAACCTTCAAATCCAATAAGTTCAGAAAGAAACTCAACCGGAGTCTGATGGCCACCTGGGAAGATTTGGATAATGAATCAGGGTTTGATAAGGATGAAGCTGGAAATGAAGCAAATGCAGGTGTGGATTTAGTAGCCACAGTGACTTCAGAAGCTCAACCTGATACAAACTTTGAGGATGAAAATGAGGTATATTCTAAAATTCCCAGAGAAGAACTTATTGATTTAGTTAAAGAGCTTCTTACACACTTTGAACACATAACTAATGAGTTAAATGATTTAAAATAAAACTATGTTGATTTAATGAAACAACAAGAATCAACTCTATTGGATCTGAAAGCATTTGAGGAAGGACTTATAAGCTTTGACTTCATTTGTAGATCTTATGAAGACAAGCTCAAGTTTCTTTGTCAGAAGTTTCAAGAAAAGTGTGAAGGAAAACCTTTAAGTAAACATGAAATTGCTCTTGAAGATTTCACTATATCTGGCATTGACAGAAGCAAAGTAGCTTCAATGATTTACAACTTATACAAGAACAATGGTAAAGGTGTTGGATTCTTAGAAGGGGAACCTAATGGAATCAACCTTAAATCATGCCGTGAATGTATAAAGGAAGGTCTGAAAACTTATTTTGTGCCTGAAGGTGTTGAGTCTGAGATTGTAATCCAGTCAAAACCCAAAGTTGTGAATGTTTCAAAGTCAAAGAACTTTAAGTCTAAGGTGATGATTAACTCTGAATCTAAGACTCCAAGGATTCAGATTCTGAAGAGACCAGAACCTAAATCACAGGTTCTGAAGAACTCAGAGTCTGAAGTTCTAAAGCCCAAGTTTCAGCGAAGGAAAACAATCGTTGCTTCATGGGATTCAAAACCAAAGGGTGCTAAACCTAAGATGCTGAATGAACATAAGCTATACAACTTAAAGCACAAGGCACATAAGGAGAAGAGTAAAACTTTCAGTACTAATCCTAAAGGACCCATAAAGATATGTGTACCTAAGTCTGAAATTGTTAATGCTATAGATATGCTTAAGAGTAAAAGAGGATCATAGGTTCATGCTACCTAGACAGTGGCTGCTCACGACACATGACACGAGAAAAGTCCATGTTCCTAAACCTAACAATGAAAGAGGCAGGAACTGTGGGATTTGGAGGCAGTCAGAATGGAAGAATCATTGGCACATTAATTATTGGTAACTCTTCTATCTCTATTAATAATGTCTGGTTGGTAGATGGATTAAGACATAACCTACTTAGCATTAGTCAATTTTGTGATATTGGTTATGATGTGATGTTTGATAAAACCAATTGCACAATAATCAACAAGAATGATGAATCTATAGTGTTCAAGGGAAAGAGGAAAAACAATGTGTATAAAATTAACTTTTATGAACTGATTGATCAGAAGGTAGTTTTCCTTCTGTTAGTGAATAATAAGAAATGGTTGTGGCACAAAAGGTTGGGACATGCTAACTGGAGATTATTAATCTTTAATCTTAGTAAGTTACAACGGGCCAGGGGCTTACAAGACATTGACTATCATTCAGATGCACTCTGAGGTGCATGTCAGAAAGTAAAAATAGTTAAATCATCTTTCAAATCTAAAGACATTGTTTCAACCTCGTGACCCTTATAACTACTCCATATTGATTTATTTGGACCAATTAGCATTGCATCTATATATAGAAGTAAATATGGATTAGTCATTTTTGATGATTGTAGTAGATGGACTTGGGTTAAATTCTTTAGAACTAAAGATGATTCATATGATGTGTTTAGCAACTTCTGCACTCAAATACAATCTGAAAAAGATATCAAAATTTTGAAAGTAAGAAGTGATCATGGTGGAGAATTTGAAAATGAGCCATTTGAAACTTTTTATGAAAAATATGGAATTGTCCATGAATTCTCTTCTCCTAGAACTTCACAACAAAATGGGGTTGTAGAGAGAAAGAATATATCTTTACAAGAAATAGCAAGAACCATGATCCATGAAAATAATTTGGCTAAACATTTTTGGGCAGAAGCTGTAAACACAACATGTTATGTTCAAAATAGAATCTATATTGAACAAAACAACATATGAAATTTTTAAAGGAAGAAGACCTAATATCTCATACTTTCATCAATTTGGATCTACATGTTACATTCTGAATATTAAAGTCTACCTAAAGAAATTTGATGCCAAAGCTGAAATTCTAGCGTACTTATTTTAATATGTTCTATAAGATGTTTCAACGTTTAAAATGTTATGTTCAATGTTCCAACATCAGAGAGCAAACAGAAATAAAAACAAGAAAATAAATGACAAGAAAGTAAAAGACACCGTGAGTTTGTTCGGTGACAAACACACTTACTCTGAGGGGCTACCATGCCAGGAAGGAAATCCACTAGCGTAATCCTTATTCAAAAGCTTTCAGCAAACTCTTCGTTTACACTTTATGACCTAGGACCTACACATCTAGACTTCAACCTAGGAACTCCTAGATCTGAGATCACATCTCACTATCCTATGGTCAGTCACAACCCCTGTGACCTATCAAACCTCAAACAATCAATTGGTGAAGTTACCTTCAAACACAAACAACTACGACCTTTGCTTACAAGCTTTGGTGTAGCACAATGAGTTTACAACTCAACACACAATCCTTAACAAGTATCAAGATGATACAGGAAAGACTCACAAATAAAACAGAACTAAACTTGCATCAAACGATACAAGAGTAGAACACACAAACTCAAAACCCTAAAAGCTAAACTTTTTAGTATGACGGTTTGAATACCTAATTAGGTCTTGAAGTCTTCCTTTTATATTGAAGTAATATGGGTTAACAAAACCTTTCTAGGCTTAGTAACAAATTGCAGATTGATCTGATCTACAAAACAGAATCAGAGACAAATAAGGAAAATCCTAAAATGTAGGAACATCTTTAGGAACGTCCATCTTCAAATATTCCCTTAAATATTCTTTCTTCTTTGGGAACAAAGCCGAACTGATTCTGTACAGATATGTACATTGCTTGGATATTAAGTAAAGGAAAAGTTGTTTCCTTTTAAAGATAAGGGCGCGCGTACAAATATGCATGTACTCAGGCACACTGAACCGTGCCAGGATGTTGGAACATTCTATCCAACATCTTATATGGATGCCTAAACCATGATGGAACATAGTATCCAACTACACAATAAATGGATATTTGTTTTAGCAACAATGCAGTCAATATAAATACCCAACAATATCCCCTTTTGGCAAATTTTTGCCTAAAGCAAATTAAGGCCAATTCTTATAAAACAGAGGGATACAAAACAAATCCATTTTCTCAATTAGCATGACACCACACCTATGAAGAAACAACCAGTACACAGAATCCTAAGAGATACCTTAGATGCACTTCCTCAAGTCATCACGAACACATATTCAAGAAGAAGAAGAAGAAGTAATGCAATATCACTTAGGAAATATCAGAAGTGTGCACAAAGCAAAAAAATACCTTACACAATCTTCAGTCATAGCTTTGAACAAACAAGATAAGAAGAAAGAAAGCAACACACTCTTAATCAATAAAGTTCAAGAGATAAGAAGGTATTACAAATGTTAGACATGCAGCAGCGGATAAGAAAGTAGCATAGTCTAACAAGAGAAGAGGAAAAATAAATTCCTATGCTACAGTTTAAGGAAAAATAAATTCCCATGGATGTTCCAGCATCCTTCACCACATCAGACAGGAATACCTGTCACAAAACACCAAGGGGAAAAATAAATTTCCCATACCTATAAAAAGCTGACAGATAGATGTTTGACACATTCTACACAACTTCTGTCAGACAGCTTGAATACTTTCAAGCACTCAACATAGTAGCACTCCCCCTCAATATAACACCTTATGAGTGACTACTAAAAATATTCCACTACTCCCCATGAATACATGCATACGGATGAAGTTGAAAAACACAAAAACTCCTAATGCATAGATAGAGAACCTTATGGGCCTGGTCAGATAATACTTCAGTGAATGACCATCTAATTTTTCAGGGAATATTCCCCATCTAGCAGACCTATTAAGGTCACACAGACATTTTCCAACATCGTATAGGATATTAGCAGGGAACATGTGAAAGAAAAATATTGAGATTTTGAAAACTCTCTGAACAATCAAGATGTTGAAACATCAGTGACAACATCCTCAATCACACAAAAAAATAGTTGCAAAATAAATGCAACAACATATAAGTATGGCAAGATAATGCAAAATAAATGCATTAAGGCACACATACACTCATCAGGCATAGGGAGTACAGTTAACCTGTTAGAACCATAACATTTTACTCCCCCTTTTTAGCCACACAATATGCCAATCAACACAAGTTCTCATCAAGAGTATACTATGACAGAGTATACCCCACAAATCAAAGACGTGCAAAGGAACTAAGTATTTTAGCACGCCTTACAGGTACTGAGCATTACATCTCCTCATGTAGGAAAATTCCTAACTTGCCCCTCATTTTTTCCAAACTCATTAGCATCTAGAGCCTTGGTGAAAATGTCTGCCAGTTGTTCCTCTGTGTCAACATGCTTTAGTGTCACAACCTTCTCTTCAACAAGATCTCTGATGAAGTGATGACGTATATTAATGTGCTTTGTCCTACTATGTTGAATAGGATTTTTGGAAATATTGATAGCACTTAAATTGTCACAGAACAATGTTAGAACATCTTGCTCAACATTGTACTCCTTCAACATCTGCTTCATCCACACAAGTTGTGAGCAACTGCTCTCAACTGCTCAACACTGTGTGAGTACAAGATCCCATAATCACTGGTGTTATTGATGTACTTCAATATCCTTTTAACTTGAGTAAGATGACTCATTTTAGGTTCAACTTGATACCTAGCACAAACACCTACATCAAAAGTAATATCAGGTCTGCTTGCAGTAAGGTACAATACACTTCCAGTCATGCTTTTGTACAAACTTTGATCTACAACAACACCATTTTCATCTTTTGTCAGCTTCAAATGAGTGGCAGTTGGAGTTCTTTTGTGACTACCATTACCCATACCAAATTTCTTCACAATGTTCTTGGCATATTTGCTTTGAGAGATGAATATAGTGTCCTCCATCTGTTTAACTTGAAGAGCAAGAAAATAGGTCAGCTCTCTTACTAGACTCATTTCAAACTCAAACTGCATTTGATGAATGAAATGTTGAACCATCTTGTTCGACATCCCACCGAAAACAATGTCATCAACATAAATTTGTGCAATCATTAGTCTTCCAGTTTCTTCTTGCATTGCTTCAATCTAAAACTCATCAGTCAAGGCTTCTTTGACATTCTTAGGATCAACCTTTGACATAAAACAGGAGTTGGCAATGACTCCAACTGATCTTCTGGTTGTGATTCCTTGATCTGGGTTCCTAATAATGATATTTTGAAGATGATTCTTCTGAACTCTTATGGAGCGGCCTTTACTAGTGGACATCTGATCTTGCTCAGCTTCCTCAGTTTTATCTTTCTCAGGTTAAGATTCATTCACTTAAACAGGCACATTTTTTTCTTGAAAAAATGTTTCAACATCAAGAATTATGTCTTCAAAAACATCATCTATTACCACATTGATCGACTCCATCACCACTCTGGTTCTGGAATTAAAAACTTTGTATGCTCTGTTGTTAGTTTAGTATCCAAGAAAAATTCCTTCATCCCTCTTGGGGTCCATTTTCCTTATGTGATCTCTATCTGCTAATATGTAGCATTTGCTTCCCTAGACATGGAAGTATTTAACAGTAGGTTTTCTACCTTTCCATATCTCATACAAGGTAGTGGTAGTGCTAGTCCTCAGAGTAACCCTGTTGTGTATATGACAAGCTGTGTTCATGGCCTCAACCCAGAAGTGATTAATCAAAGGCTTTGCATGAAGCATGACTCTAGCTTACTCTTGTAAGGTTCTGTTCTTTCTTTCAACAACACCATTTTGCTGAGTTGTTATAGGAGATGAGAATTCATGTTTGATTCCCTCACCAGAGCAGTACTCATTAAATTTAGCATTCTCAAATTCAAGTCCATAATCACTTCTGATTCTCACAATGCCACATTCTTTTTCTCTTTGCAGTTGTGTGCACATATCTTTCAACACATCGAAAGTGTATGATTTTTCTCAGATAAAGTTTACCCAAGAGAATCTTGAGAAGTCATCAACAATAACAAAAACATACATTTTGCCACCAATGCTCTCAACTTGCATTGGTCCCGTCAGATCCATGTGCAAAAGTTCAAGGACTTTAGAGGTTACTTGATGTTCCAACCTCGGATGGGACATCCTTGTTTGTTTGCGAATCTGACATTCACCACATATGCTGCCTTCAACAATCTTGAGATCAGGTAAACCTCTAATATCTTCTAAAGATAGAGTTTTCTTAATCCCTTTAAGATGTAAGTGTTTGTCCCAGTTTTTGGTGCCATAGTTTGACCTCTTCTTCTTTACTCATAAGATAGGTGGAGAGGTGCGCTTCTTCGTGAGATACCCACAAATAACAATTATCTTTAGTCATGGTTCCTTTCATAAGGACTTCTTCTTCCTTATCAGTAATTTGATATTCAGGTTTGTTGAAATTCACTTCAAGTCCTTGATCACATAGTTGGCTTATGCTAATTAAGTTGGCAATTAGTCCTTTTACGAGGAGTACGTTATCTAGTCTTGGTATACCATGTTTGACCAAGTTACCAATTCCCAGAATTTTTCTTTTGGCTCCATCACCAAAAGTAACATAGCAACTAGCATAAGGTCTTACATCCTCAAGATATTTATCTACATCGGTCATGTGTCTGGAACAACCACTATCAAAGTACTAGTCCTCTTTAGATGATGCTCTTAGGGAGGTGTGAGCAATCAACACAATATTAGTACATCTGGGAATCCACTTCATTTTGGTAGGTTTCTGTTGTTATTGCTCAGATTTCCCATGCAGATTAAAAAAGTATGGTCTAATTTGACCTATCCCCTTACAGTGATGACAAATCCAAGAATTGGATTTCTTCTTGGTTCTTAATATCCTATGTTCCTTGGGATGTTTCAACATCGATTTAATTTTTGTTAAGTCATCAGATCCTGCATCAATTGCTGATTTTTGATCAAGATGAGGTTGTCTCGCTATTCCACAATCTTCTGGAGTGTAGGCAGAGTTTCTGTAATGTTGTTTCTTGTTTAGAGCTCTATAATCAAAACTTGTACCTTTAGGCTTCATAGTGTCCCTGGCTTAAAGGATGTCATCCAGCACATCGGTTTCAGTAGCCATCATCCTGACCTGTTTCTTCACCTGTTCTAGTTGAGAGTTCAGTTGAGTTACCTCATCATTGAGTTCTGAGATTTTGATCAGATTGTCACTCATTTTAGACTGTAGTTGAATGATGATTTCTCCTTGTTTCTCAAGCATCTGGTCCAAGTCAACATTTCTAGCAATCAGCTCATGGTAAGAGATAGCTAACTCATCATAACCGAGCTCTTCTTCATATGACTCTGCATCTGACATAACCCTTCCAACAAAGGCGGAAGCATGTTTTCCAAATTCATTCTTAACTTCATCAGAATCATCTTCATCTAACCATGGAACAACCAGGATTTTCTTTTGTCTTTTAAGAAAAGTGGCACATTCTGTTCTGATATGGCCATAACCTTCACACTCATGACATTGAACACCCTTGTATTGAGTATTCTCCTCATCAGTCCTCACCATATTCTCCTTATTTAGTTAATTGTCAGTGTTTGACATGATGTTATGGCCATTAACTCTGACAGATTTTCATTATCTTCATAACCCTTTTGTGTCTCATCAGCCTCAACATTGGGCACAAAAGCAATGCCCTTGCCTTTCTTATCACTCTTGTTGTTGATGGTTATTTGAAAGTTTTGTAGAGATCCAATCAATTCATCAACGCCCAAACTTGAGATGTCTTGAGCTTCCTCAATGGCAGTTACTTTCATGTCAAATCTCTTAGGTAGAGATCTGAGGATTTTTCTCACAAGCTTTTCATTAGAGATTTTCTCACCAAGTGAGTCAAAAGCATTGGCAATGTCAAGAATATTCAGGTGATAATCATGTATGCTTTCATGCTTCATCATTCTCAGATTCTCAAATTTAGTAGTAAGAAGTTGAAGTTTTGCAATTTTTACCTCAGTTATACCTTCATGTGGTGTTTTGAGAATCTCCAAAGCATCCTTAGCCATAGTACATTGCTTGATCAATCTAAACATATTCTTGTCTACCCCATTGGATAATGCATTTAAGCTTTGGAATTCCCAAGGGCTAGTTCATCTTCAGCAGCAGTCCATTCTTCTTCTAGTTTCAAGACCTATGTCATGTTACCATCTGCATCAACTGCCACAAGTTGTTCCCAACCTTTCAGAACACTTTTCCAAGTTCTACTGTCAATTGACTTGAGAAAAGCACTCATACATGATTTCCAATAGTCATAGTTTGACTCATCCAACAAAGGTGGTATGTTCACAAATCCTCCTTCCTTGTCCATTAGACTAGAAATAAACTTTGCTGGAGCTCACCCTAAAATAGGCGGGGTGTCTGCTCTGATGCCAATTGAAATTCTAGCGTATTAATTTTAATATGTTCTGTAAAATGTTTCAACGTTTAAAATGTTTTGTTCAATGTTCCAACATCAGAGAGTAAACAAAAATAAAAACAAGAAAATAAATGACAAGAAAGTAAAAAACACAGGGAGTTTGTTGACCCAGTTCGGTGACAAACACACCTAGTTTGTGGGCTACCAAGCCAGGAAGGAAATCCACTAGTGTAGTCCTTATTCAAAAGTTCTCAACAAACTCCTCGTTTACACATTCTGACCTAGGACCTACCCGTACAGACTTTAACCTAGGAACTCGTAGATCTGATATCCCATTTCATTATCCTATGGTCAGTCACAGCCCCTGTGACCTATCAGACCTCAAACAATCAATTGGTGGAGTTACCTTTAAACACAAACAACTACGACCTTTGCTTACAAGCTTTGGTGTAGCACAACGAGGTTACAACTCAACACATAGTCCCTAACAAGTATTAAGATGATTCAGGAAAGCCTCACAAAGAAAACAGAACTAAACTTGTATCAAACGATACAAGAGTAGAACACACAGACTCAAAAGCCTAAAAGCTAAACTTTTTAGTATGACGGTTTGAATACCTAATTAGGTCTTGAAGTCTTCCTTTTATATTGAAGTAATATGGGCTAACAAACCTTGTTGGGCTTCAGTAACAAATTGCAGATCGATCTGATCTACAAAACAGAATCAGAGACAAATAAGGAGAGTCTTAAAATGTAGGAACATCTTTAGGAACGTCCAAACCATCTTCAAATATTCCCTTAAATATACGTGTTTCTTTGGGAATAAAGCGGAATTGATTCTGTATAGATATGTACGTTGCTTGGACATCAAGTAAAAGAAAAGTTGATTCCTTTTAAAGATAAGGCGCGCGTACAAATAGGAATGTACTCAGGCACACTGAACCGTGCCAGGAAGTTAAAACCTTCTGTCTAACATCTCATATGGACGCCTAAACCATGTCGGAACATAGTATCCAACTACACAATAAATGGATATTTGTTTTAGCAACAATGCAGCCAATACAAATACCCAACAAAGGCCGAAAAAGGAATCTTTCTAGGTTACTCTATAAGGTCAAAGGCATACATAGTGTATAATTCAGAAACACAATGTCTTGAAGAATCAATGCACTTCAAATTTGATGACAAGAAGCCTGGAAGTGAAACTCCAGAGGTAGTTGAAAGTTTTGCAGATATACATGTGTCTGAAGATACTTCATAACCTATCAGACTCCAGAGTCTGAAGAAAGTCCAGAAGCTGATCCCACTCAACAAGCTCCCAATGAAGAAGATTCTGATGAAGCACAAGATGATTCTCACTAAGCTGTTCAATCCAAGAATACTTTCAAGTACAATTCTCCACATCATGAGGATCTCATCATTGGAAACAGAGAAAGTCCCAGAAGAACAAAATCATATTTTAAACAAGAAGAATCTATGTTGGGATTGTCATCAGTGATAAAGCCTGCTACTATGGATGATGCTCTTATAGATGATGGATGGATAATAGCTATGCAAGAAGAACTTAATCAGTTTCAAAGAAATGATGTGTGGGATCTTGTAAGCAAACCTGGGCATAAGAACATTATTGGAACAAAGTGGGTATTCAGAAACAAGGTTAATGAACAAGGAGAAGTAGTTAGAAACAAAGCTAGACTTGTTGCTCAAGGTTACAATCAACAATAAGGCATTGATCTTATTGAAACATTTGCTGCAGTTGCAAGATTGGAAGTAATCAGGTTACTTCTATCCTATACAGTTAATCATGACATTTTATTATATCAAATGGATGTCAAGATTTCATTTCTCAATGGTGTGATATCTGAAGAAGTGTACGTCAAACAACCTCCTGGTTTTGAGGATATTGAGCATCCTGACCATGTTTATAAGCTCAATAAATAAATATATAGTGTTAAACAAGCTCCTAGAGCCTGATTAGATAGACTAAGTAATTTCTTGATGGAAAATGATTTTAAAAGAGGTCAGGTTGACACAACACTCTTTAGAAGAACTCTTAAGAAAGACATTCTTGTTGTGCAAATTTATGTTGATGATATAATATTTGGTTCTACTATTGCATCCCATTGCAAGGAATTTCTAAGTTAATGCAGGATGAGTTTAAAATGAGCATGAAGGGAGAATTGATGTTTATTCTTGGAATTCTAATCAATCAATGCAAAGATGGAGTGTATGTTCATCAGTCAAAGTATACTAAGGAGATTCTGAAGAAGTTCAAGCTTGAAGACTGCAAAGAGATGAACACATCAATGCATTCAACCTGCACATTAAGCAAATAGGATACTTGATCAAAGGTTGACCAGAAGCTGTTTAGAGGTATGATAGGTTCTTTGTTATATCTCACTGCATCTAGACCATATATTTTATTCAGTGTATGCTTGTGTGAAAGATTCCAGTCAGACCCTAGAGAGTATTGATAACACGTAAAATGCACTATTATTTTGTCTCGACTTACACATTTTATGATTTTGATTTTATAAATTTTTGTCATGTTACGCTGGTATTGTGTGTCTATTTCAAGTATTTATCTGTTAAATGTCTCTGCGCGTCAAAATGATGAAATTCGGCGAAAAAGGGGAAAATAAAAGGTTAAAAAGTCTGAAGTTAGTGGGAAGTAAAAGCCAGACCAATTCTTTCCCCATGTTTCAGAAGCAGTTTGCCCACTTCCTCCATTTTCTCCACTACTTGGAGCATGATCAGAAGCACTTCAGAGGAGATTTTTGCCTATAAATAGACCTGAAGAACTCAGTTGTAGGGACACAGCTTTTTAGAGAGAAACTGAGTAATTCTGAACCAGCTTATTGCTTATTATTGTTTACGGTTTTTAGTTTCTTTTAAGAATAGTTACTCAAATTTCAACTGCAATTTCCATTACTGTAATCGAATCCCAAATTTCAGTTTCTTATTATTATACTTTTTTTCACTTTATCATATTATTATCCAAATTCAATCGATTATTATTGTGGCTGCTACGTGATTTTCTTAATTCCAAACTGCCCATATCTATTATAAATTGTGAATTGTTACTTGCTGTTCCATTGTTGTTGTCCACTCCATCTTGGTTTTTGCTGCGCTAGCTGTTCCTTTCCATTCATGTTCCATGCTTCTGCTACTGTTTGTGCATTAAGGTGCAATTGTGTTGCATTTACGTGGCTGCTCTTTTCCTATAAAGATTCCATCCATATACAAGTTCTATCTCTTTTAATTGTTTTGTTTTTACATGAATTTATCAATGTTAGGTTTTATGTATAATTTAATTATGTCCGAGTAGATTTTTATAGAGTCCGGAATGTGATGAATGTCGCACCAATGATGCTCTGTTAAATTGTATGATTAGTAATTGTATCATGAATTATTTTTAAGCCTGATAATTCTGATTTTTAATGATGAACATTTACAGCGAAAGCTGAAATAACGCGGTACCGGTTTCACATCGAAATAGTGAAACTTGTATCTGTCTGTAGAATTCTTAGGAATTGATTTTAAAATTTAGCAAAAGCGTTTTCTTTAATTAATTCAGAAATTTCTAATTTTCAAAAATGCTATTTTAAACTTGTGGCCGTACACGCGAAAGCTGGCATCTGTGAGTTTAAAATACGGTAACGGACGAGCGAAAGCCGACGGTACCTTTAAATTAAAATTTCTACTAAAAATAACTTTTCAAACGTAAATTGATTATTCTTTTCAAAGAGAGTTTTGAAGTTGTAAGGTGTGCGCGTGAAAGCGGTCGAATAGATTACAAGGTCAAAACTCGGTGTCGTACACGTGAAAGTTGACGACCCCTTTAATTTAATCCTTTTAACGCACAAAAATATTTTCCTATTACAATAATAAAATACGATTTAGCAAGCATCAACGGTCGACACAAATTATATTCCGGGCTCTCGTCGTTTAAAGTAATTAAAAACAAGTACTTTTTCCAATTTTGCAACCAAACTAATTAGCATCGCCTTAGATAAACAACGTGATGATAGATAATGGGACATCTTTTATACTAAATCTCCAAAATTTTCTATCGAGGAGGTCTTATTGCCGCACTCAAGCAATCTGGTGTAGTATCTGATGATCATTTGGGAACTATGGTTGGCAAGTTTATCAATGGAAAGACTCTGAGAAACATGGGCATTGTCAAGCAGTTTCAGAATCTCTGCACTGACTTGAAAGAATCTATAATTGTATCTGACTCGTTGGTTGATTTCCCTCCAATCTCCAAACAAGACAATCCAGAGGTTCTGGTACAATATGTGACTATGCACTACAATAAAACTTGAGAGATTATCAACTTCAACTCAATACCAGACACTCAAGCTGGTGTTTTCCTCAGAATTGCTACCAAGAAGAGGAAATATAAGAAGAAGGCCACTTCAGAGGCTGCTGATGTTGAACCAAAGCCTACGAATCATAAGAAGGCCAAGGTACCTCCTCAACTCAACATTCTTGAACCTGCTCTTCCAATAATTCAAGAAGAGTTTGCTGATCTAGAACCTGTAAAGGTTATGAACAAGAAAACAAGAGAATGATCTTTGTAACAACCCAATTTTCGCTAGTATTATTTTAATTGCTTTTAATTGTTTTTAATTGTGCTTGTATATGATTAATTGGCTCTGTGTGCATTTTGGTTGGGATTATCGGAATTCAGTGTTAGAAGGGTATTTTAGTCATTTTAGACTAAGGGGTATTTTGGTCATCTACTAGGAGAACATTTTTAGTAATCTTATAATTAGCATTATTCTAGTGTTTTGAGGTGAATAGTTATTTTGCTAAGATTAGAAGGGCTTATTAGTAATTATTTAGTTATGGTGATAATTATATATTTTACTAAGTTAATTGAGTAGTGACATTTCTAATTATTTGGGAGAGTGTTAGGCCCATTAAGAGGAGTTATACCCTAACCTATTTAGAGGGTGACTATATAAGCTTAACTTAGAGAGGCTAGGTTAACTTTTCATTCATTTCATCTAAGAGGCTAGAGATAGAGAAAAGGGTTAGAGAGAAGATTCAAGGGGAATCAAGCTAGGAGCAAGGGGGAGTGAAGAATTGACTTATCTTTGCGAAGATAAGAGGTAAGGGGGCTATTTTTCATTCATAGTCAATTGTTTAATCTCTTCTTCTTCTCCATCTTATAAGTGCTTATTTGAATAAGTGATTAATTGAATTTTATTGTGCAAATTCGTGTTCTTGTTATAATGATATATTTGAGTACATGAGTTTGATGATAACTAAATTATTGTTGATGAAATTGCATGTTCATGATATGTATAAATGGGTATATTGTGAATTATGTTCAATTGATGAATATTGATGTGTTGTTATTGATTCATGGTTGAAATCACGATTAAATGATGTTGGTTCTGTTGTAAGATGTTGTTGTTGTTTATTGAACCTATGGGTGTTCATAACCATGAAGTCTTGTTGTGAATTTTGTGTTGTTCTTGAGATTTTCATGAAAATGGGTCAAATGATTATTTTGTTGAATTGATGTTTCGATTCAAGTTTCAAATGGTTTTGAGTGTCCGTTTATGTCTAAAAATGTTTATAAAAACTTTGGAAACCAATTTGGGCAATGGGAAACTAAAATTGAGAGTTTTTGGGTGAAAATGGGGTTTGTCCCGTGTACAGAACTGATACAACTCGCAACGGCGAGTTGATGGCGAGCTGGAGGCGAGTTGAGGGTCACTCCCTGTGACCAACTCGCCATGGCGAGTGGAGTTACTCGCCATGGCGAGTTGCACAGTGTAGTCACCCCCAATTCGTCGTTTTTAGGGCTTTTGGGGCAATCCGAAACATTCCGAGCTGATTCTTTTGATGTAGTTAAATGTAATTGAAATTTTAAACCTCTGTAAACATCAATCGAATGAGAAATAGGACTTGGTTTGGGAATCGTACCTCAAGCTTTAAAAATGTCAAAAACATCGATTGTTCCGAAACTTGTTCTCTTAAGAAAAAGGGGTAAGATTATGTTTTATACTAAGTACATGATTTTCTGAAAATAGTTGTGAATGGATTCTATGGGGTTTAACTTATCTTGCTTTGAAAATGGGATTCTTTTGAAAACGATAAGGGAAAACAAACTTTGTGATTTCGATGATCTTGTTGTAATTAGCCGATGAAATGCATATCTATGCTCAACTGCACACATATGTGATCTAAGAGCATACATAGCCGAGGCATTGGTGTTGTTTACTTTAAGAAGTATATGTTGTTTGTTTTGTTTAACCATAGACGAACCTTGTCAAATTTAATCCTTAAGACCGATTATCTCTGAAACCTTTTGTAAATTACTTTGTATGAATATTTGGGGATACGTGAACGAGTGCTAGATGTTGAATATGATGATTATCTTGGATTGGTGGATTTTCTCCTTTAGTTTAATTGTGAGAAACTATATGAAGTTGTGATGATGTTTGTTGATAGTTGAGATAACAATCATGTTGAATTGTTGATGAATATATACATATTGATATTGTTGGTGAGTTGTTGCGAACATGTTGAATTGTTGATAAATGAATACATGTTGAATTGTTGGTAAATGTATACATGTTGGTATTGTTGGTGGTGAATTCATATATGCTAATTAATGTTGATTGATTGGGTGAAGAATTCTATTTGAATTGTGACTTGTTGATTGTATCGATGTAAATTCTTGATAATGCAATTGTTGTTGAAGTTGTTCAATGTAAATGGAGATGAACTTTTACATTGTTGTTGTTGATGTGATTTGCATTGTCGAGTTTTTGCTTGTATGTCCATGCATCATAGTCTCATATGTGGCGTAAGGGGAGGAACCTTACGTAGGTGTTAATGTAAGACGGGCGTGAAATCTCACATATGATGTGCAGTTGGCATCATGGGGCTACGGCCTTGCAGAAATCATTTAGTGGTCTTGTTTCTTGGGCGACGACCTTTGTTGTTGGTGACGGTACCGCATGCATATAGAAGTGAGTCTAGGCGCATAGCATGAATTGACATGAGTCCTATTTTGGTTATGTGTTGATGATGGTTGTGTTGGTGATAAGTGTGATTGATGCATACATACTTGTGATAATTGGACTTGTTGTGTTGATGTGTATGTTGAGGTTGAATGCTCTTTTTAATTAATTGAAGCTTAATTTGATTAATTTATGTTTAGTCGTTCGTATTTGATTATATGTTGGTGAACTTTGGTGAATTGTACACTTGGTGATATTTGGTGAATATGTGAAGAAGTGTACTTGTTGATGTTTGTTGTTAATGACTTTCTTGCTTATACTTGAAATGATAACTTTCTTGCTTATACTTGGTGATGATGACTTTCTTGCTTATACTTTGTTGTTTGTTGTTGTACACTTGGTGATGATGACTTTCTTGCTTATACTTGAAATGATGAATTGCATTTGTTGAGTTGATTAGGCTAAATGAAATAAAGTAAGCAATCCTTTCATTAATTGATGATGGATAAATGATGAGCTTATGTCGATGACGTAATTAGAGTTGAACATGCTTGTTGTGCTATGTTAGAATTGTGATATGATATGGGAGATAATATGCATGTGATGTTAGTAATCTAGGAGGGATGGTTATGTATATGTGTTATGCATGAATCCTTGAATGCCTATATTTGTTTATTGTTGATTATTATTGATGTAAAGCTAACCCCCAGTGGTTTTGACTGACTGCCTTTCCTTATGGACGGGTAGACGGAGTGCAGGAGTAGTTGTTTGCTTGCTTGGTGAGTTGATCCGAGAATAGCGGATGCTTCCTCTGTTTCTCTATCGAGTCTAGATTTAGGCTCTGATTAGGACGTTGTCTTTATATTTATTGTTTTGACTTATGTTGTTGATTATTGCCCATATGTCGGGACTTGGAGACTTATATACATTTATATGTTGGATTATTTGATGTTTGATTTATATCCACTGCGACTGTTGAGAATTTTATATATGCATGCATTGTGTTTTTGGAAACTTATTGAAGACGTAGCGTCTATTTCTTGAATATTTATTATATTCGCGTATTTTATCGCTTTAATAGAAATAGGGCGTTACAATCTTCTAAAGCTGCTACATCCTAACCTAAGCCTAAGGTTCAAAAGTCAAGGAAAAGAACTGTTAGAAAGTTGAGGGAGTCAACTTACATTACAGAAGAAGATGCTAAAGTAGAAGAGTCTGCTACTCTAGTTACTAGAATGGAAAAGGGAAAGAAAGATGATGTTGAACAAGAAGCTTTTCTTGTAGAGCAAGCATTAGCTGTTGCAAGTCAATTAGAGATACCAACTGCAACACTGGTACAGAAGATTGTTGTGAGAGATGTTGAGAAAGTAGTAGAATTTGCAGAAGCTGTTCAAGGTCAAGCTTCTAAGGAGACTTGTGATATGCTGAAGGAAACGATGAAGATCAAGAGGGAAGAAGCTGGTATATCAGAAGCTACTACTTTAGAAGATACTGAAACAAGAGGTAATAATCCTTCTCACACTATCTCTTAAAATGTAATAGTTCTAGACTCACCCTCAAATGCACCCTCTTATGACAATATAGATGATATTCCTCTGAATAAAGTCTATAAAACTCTAAATAAGACCTTTCCCCCATCCCCATCTACCAAAACCTTAAAAAATCCTGATGATATTGATACATCAGAACCAAAATCCATTGATGAAAAGATTGGTTCTATGGTGCAACAAAAACTTGAGTTATGTAAGAACCTTCTTGCTGATCATTGGTATCAACCTAGTTTTGCTAAGCCACTACAAATTGTAGTTCCTAGTGAACCAGATCAGGTAGCTTCTGACAATCCAACATCAACATCATATCAACCTCTACTTTCTATCCAAATAAGTGACTCATCTATTCTTGATGAACTATGTAATCACTACGAGGGTGAATTACCTGGTTTTGATTCAAACTCAGAAAAAGTCTTTGAGTTAGAACTTAATCTAACTGTCTCAGAAAGCCCATGTAACGCCCTAGTTGTCGATTATTTTATTTCAATTGATTTTAGTAAGTTTATGTGATTTTAAATAATTTATGTTTATTTTATGGTGTGTTATATTTTATTATATGATTGTTTTGAATTATTTAATTAAAATAGGTGAGAATTATAATTATTAGAAGGTTGGGGATTAAAATGAATTATTTAATAATTTAATAGGAGTTAATTAGAATTAAGGGAAGTTAATAGGTATTAATAAGGGAAGAAAGAGTCAGAACCAGTTTTCACGTAGAAACAGTGAGAAAACAAGAAAAGGGGGAAAACCTAGAAGAAGAGAGAAGAAGCAAGAGGAGAGAAGAACGCTGCTTTTAATTCAGGAAGATAATCTAAGGTAAGGGTGAGACTAACTCTCAACTTTAGGTTCTATAATTCGTTGATGAATGTAGGGTTGTTAGGGTTGATGAATTGAATTAGGTTAATGATGAATTGATGTTAATAACTTGATTAATTCATGTAATTGTTGTTGTTTAGTGCTGTTCTGATGTTAGAATGCATAGGGATGATGAAATTCATCAAAATTGAGCCTTTGGGTGTTGAATTTGGGGTTTAGGGTTGAAAAGTAGAAGTCTGTTCGTACAGTTTGTAGTTCTGTCAATCGCCACTCGCAACGGCGAGCAAACCCACCCGCCAGGCGAGCAGTGCCTGTGTAACTCGCCACGGCGAGCAATCCTACTCGCGAGGCGAGCAATGAAGCACCCGTAGCTCGCCACAGCGAGCAGATGCACTCGCCACGGCGAGTTGCTTAATTACAAAATTGTTAATTGTCTTAATGAGGTTTTTGGGTGAATTTTTATATCAATTTGAGTGCCTTAATATGTTTAGGGATGGATGGCACCTTTTTACAAAATTAAATTTGGGTTTTGGGAACTTAAAAATGAAGATTTTAGGTGAAAAATGTCAAAAATGCCGAGAGCAACCACTTTTGCTCGCCTTGAGCTCGCCCCCAACTCGCCACGGCGAGGAGCTCAATTTTCTGAACTCGCCACGGCGAGTAAAGTAGCTCGCCACGGCGAGTAATGTTGTAGGTACTTAGGTTGTAGAATTTTGTTGTGTGGCTTTGTTGTGACCTTGTTGTGTCTTGTCAAATTAAGATGGAGTCTTATGCCATAGCTGATTATGCATATAGTAGTTGTTGTTGCTGTCGTTGGGTTGTATGTAGATATACACCATTGAGTCCATTTCATACTCATATCACTGTTGAGGGCTTATGCCCTGGAGTGTTTGCACTCAATCGTTGAGGGCTTATGCCGTGGAGTGTTTATCACTTAACCGTTGAGGGCTTATGCCCTGGAATGTTATTTCATTCAACCGTTGGGGGCTTATGCCCCGGAATGCTTAGCATTCAACGCGCGTAAAATGGTACCACATGCATTTGCATTAGTCGCATTGTTGTCGTTGTAGCTGTTGTCGTCGTTGTTGTTGTTGGTTGAGTTGTCGGTGTCGTTGTTGACCATGTCGTTGAATTGTTCAAATTATAAATGATAATTGATTATTCATTAAACTGTTGTTGTTGAATTAATTGATGAATTATGTTATCTATTGTTGATTGTGAATCTCACCCCTTCTGCTGGAATTGCCGCCTTGTGGGCAAGTGCAGGTATTGAAGATTAGTAGAGATGTCGGCTCAAGTGTCTTAGGGCTCTGATACGTAACGGGACGGGAATTTGTTGCTTGTTTTCTCTTTCCTTACGTATAAATTTTGATTTGTGAAACTTTTGATGAGGCCTGTGTGCCAAAGTTTATTTAGTTGCTTTAAAAATAATTCCGCTGCGAAGTTTTGAAGTTAATTATTATTGACTATTTTATTGGAGAATATTTATTCATCCGTTAATTTGGAGATTTTATTTGAACGAAAATGTAGCATTCCGTTTTAGGTGAAAAACTCTGATTTAATTTGTTAATTAATACTGTTGGGGAGAACGGGGTGTTACAATTGGTATCAGAGCAGGTCGGTCCGTCCGGCCAAGTAGTAGAGTCGAGTCGAGCCTAGTAGAGTCGTGTGACAATTTTGTATTGTCTTTGATGTCCTGGTTGTTGTTGTAGTGTAGATTTTCGCGATGGCTGGAAGGAATGATGTCGCACTTGCTGCTGCTCTACAAGCGATGGCTCAAGCTGTGGGTCAACAGAATAATGCTGGTGGTAACGACGGTGTTCGCATGTTGGAAACCTTCCTGAGGAACCATCCACCAACTTTCAAGGGCAGGTATGACCCTGATGGAGCGCAGACATGGTTGAAGGAGATTGAAAGAATCTTCAGAGTGATGCAATGCACTGATGTTCAGATGGTGCGTTTTGGCACACATATGCTGGCTGAGGAGGCCGATGATTGGTGGGTGAGTGTGCAACCAGTGCTAGGGAATGGAGGAGCTGTGATCACGTGGGCTGTGTTCAGAAGAGAGTTTCTGAATAGGTATTTTCCGGAAGATGTCCGAGGTAAGAAGGAGATTGAATTTCTGGAACTGAAGCAAGGTGATATGTCAGTAACAGAGTATGCTGCCAAGTTTGTTGAGTTGGCAAAGTTTTACCCGCATTACACTCCTGAGACTGCTGAGTTCTCTAAGTGTATCAAGTTTGAGAATGGTCTGCGTGCTGAGATTAAGCGGGCCATTGGTTATCAGAAGATCCGCAATTTTTCTGAATTGGTGAGTAGCTGCAGGATTTACGAAGAGGATACGAAAGCTCACTATAAAGTGCTTAATGAAAGGAAGAGTAAGAATCAGCAGAACCGTCCTAAGCCTTACAGTGCTCCTGCTGATAAGGGGAAACAACGGGTAAATGATGAGAGGAGGCCCAGGAAGAATGAGACTCCTGCTGAAGTTGTCTGCTACAAGTGTGGCGAGAAAGGCCACAAGAGTAATGTTTGCCACCGTGATGAGAAGAAATGCTTCCGATGTGGGAAGAAAGGACATACAATAGCTGAATGCAAACGTGGTGATATTGTCTGTTTTAATTGTGATGAAGAGGGTCATCTTAGTTCTCAGTGCAAGAAGCCTAAGAAGGCTCATCTTGGAGGGAAAGTGTTTGCATTGTCTGGTACACAGACGGACAATGAGGATCGACTTATTCGAGGTACTTGTTATTTTGATGATACTCCTTTAATTGCTATTATAGATACTGGTGCTACGCATTGTTTTATTGCTGTTAGTTATGCTTCTAAGTTGGGACTTACCATGTCTAATATGGATGGAGAAATGATTGTTGAAACTCCAGCTAAGGGTTCAGTGACTACTTCTCTTGTTTGTTTAAGTTGTTCACTGTCTGTATTTGGTAGAAATTTTGAAGTTGATCTCGTATGTTTACCGTTGACGGGTATGGATGTAATCCTTGGGATGAACTGGTTAGAGTATAACCATGTCCTCATCAATTGTTTTAGTAAGACAGTACGTTTCTCTTCCGCTGAAGAAGAGAGTGAAGTTGATTTCTTGAGTACTAAGCAGTTGAAGCAGATTGAGCGTGACGGAATTATGATGTTTTCCTTGTTAGCATATTTGTCAGTAGAGAATCAAGCAGTGATTGATAGCCTACCAGTCGTGAATGAATTCCCAGAAGTTTTTCCTGATGAGATTCCCGATGTGCTGCCAGAAAGGGAAGTTGAATTTTCAATTGATCTTGTTCCGGGTACGAAGCCTGTGTCGATGGCTCCTTACTGTATGTCAGCAGCTGAGTTGGCAGAGTTGAAGAAGCAGTTGGAAGACCTACTTGATAAGAAGTTTGTAAGACCGAGTGTTTCACCTTGGGGAGCGCCGGTGTTGCTGGTTAAGAAGAAAGATGGTAGCATGAGGCTGTGTATAGATTACCGTCAGCTGAATAAAGTGACGATAAAGAATAGGTATCCACTTCCGAGAATTGATGACTTGATGGATCAGCTAGTGGGTGCCCGTGTGTTTAGTAAAATCGATTTGAGGTCAGGTTACCATCAGATCAAGGTGAAGGATGAAGATATGCAGAAGACGGCGTTCAGAACGCGATATGGTCACTATGAGTATAAGGTGATGCCGTTCGGTGTTACTAATGCACCTGGTGTATTTATGGAGTATATGAACAGAATTTTCCATGACTTTCTGGACAGATTTGTTGTTGTTTTTATTGATGATATTCTGATTTATTCTAAGACTGAAGAAGAGCATGCAGAACATTTGAAGATTGTTTTGCAAGTATTGAAAGAAAAGAAGTTGTATGCCAAGTTATCCAAATGTGAGTTCTGGTTAAGTGAAGTAAGTTTTCTTGGCCACATTATTTCTGGTAGTGGTATTGCGGTTGACCCGTCGAAAGTTGAAGCGGTATCGCAATGGGAGACTCCGAGGTCAGTTACGGAGATTAGAAGTTTTCTGGGCTTAGCAGGTTATTATCGAAGATTTATCGAAGGATTTTCGAAGTTGGCACTTCGTTTGACACAGTTGACCTGTAAGGGTAAAGCTTTTGTGTGGGATACTAAGTGTGAGAATAGTTTCAATGAGTTGAAGCAACGGTTGACGACTGCTCCAATTTTGATTTTACCAAAGCCAGATGAACCTTTTGTTGTTTATTGTGATGCGTCCAAGTTGGGCTTAGGTGGTGTACTTATGCAGGATGGTAAGGTGGTAGCTTATGCTTCGAGACAATTGAGGATACATGAGAAGAACTATCCTACACATGATTTAGAGTTGGCTGCTGTAGTTTTTGTGTTAAAAATTTGGAGGCATTATTTGTACGGCTCTAGATTTGAGGTGTTCAGTGATCATAAGAGTTTGAAATATTTGTTTGATCAGAAAGAGTTGAATATGAGGCAGAGAAGATGGCTCGAGTTGTTGAAGGACTATGATTTTAGTTTGAATTACCATCCGGGTAAAGCCAATGTGGTTGCAGATGCCTTGAGCAGAAAGACGTTGCATATGTCTGCTATGATGATGGAAGAGTTCGAGTTACTTGAGCAATTTAGGGACTTGAGCTTAGTTTGTGAATTGGCACCTCAGAGCGTGCAGTTGGGTATGTTGAAGATCAATAATGAATTCTTGAACAGTATCAAGGAAGCGCAAGAAGCTGATGTTAAGTTTGTAGACTTGATGGTTGCTAGTAATGAAGCGGAAGATAGTGATTTCCAGGTTGATGATCAGGGTGTGTTAAGATTCCGAGGCAGAATTTGTATTCCTGATAACGACGAGTTGAAAAAGATGATTTTGGAAGAAAGTCACAGGAGTAGCTTAAGTATTCATCCGGGAGCTACGAAGATGTACCACGACTTGAAGAAGATGTTCTGGTGGTCTGGATTGAAGCGAGATGTCGCGCAATTTGTTTATGCATGTTTAACTTGTCAGAAATCTAAAGTTGAACATCAGAAGCCTGCAGGATTGTTGACACCATTAGATGTACCAGAGTGGAAGTGGGATAGCATATCCATGGATTTTGTAACGAGCTTACCGAATACTCCGAAGGGGCATGATGCCATTTGGGTAGTTGTTGACAGGTTAACCAAGTCAGCACATTTTATTCCGATCAATATCAATTATACAGTAGCTCAGTTGGCAGAGATTTATATTCATAGTATTGTGAAGTTGCATGGTGTTCCATCGAGTATTGTGTCGGATAGAGATCCGAGGTTTACTTCAAGGTTTTCGAAGAGTTTGCAGGAGGCTTTGGGTTCTAAGTTGATGTTGAGTTCGGCTTATCATCCTCAAACAGATGGTCAGTCGGAGAGGACGATTCAGTCGTTGGAAGATTTGCTAAGAGTATGTGTACTTGAGCAAGGTGGAGCTTGGGATAGTCATCTACCGTTGATTGAGTTCACGTACAACAACAGTTACCATTCGAGTATTGGTATGGCACCATTTGAAGCTTTGTATGGTCGGAGGTGTAGAACTCCGTTGTGTTGGTTTGAATCGGGAGAAAGTATAGTGTTGGGACCGGAATTAGTCCAGCAGACTACAGAGAAGGTCAAGTTAATAAGAGAGCAGATGAAAGCGTCACAGAGTCGGCAGAAGAGTTACCATGACAAGCGTAGAAAGGAACTTGAGTTTCAAGAGGGTGATCATGTGTTCTTGAGAGTCACTCCCATGACAGGTGTAGGTCGTGCGTTGAAGTCTAAGAAGTTGACTCCGAAGTTTATTGGTCCTTATCAGATATCGGAGAGGATTGGACCAGTGGCATATCGAATAGGTTTGCCACCACATCTTTCAAATCTGCATGATGTGTTTCATGTGTCGCAGTTGCGGAAGTACGTGGCGGATCCTTCGCATGTTATACCAAGGGATGACGTGCAGGTTAGAGACAACCTTACGGTGGAGACTTTACCGTTGAGGATTGATGATCGTAAGGTGAAGAAGTTGAGAGGCAAGGAGATACCTCTGGTGAGAGTTGTCTGGGGCGGAGTAACTGGTGAAAGCTTGACTTGGGAGCTGGAGAGTAAGATGCTAGAGTCTTATCCTGAGTTGTTTGCTTGAGGTAATGTTTCGAGGACGAAATTCTTTAAGTGGGGGAGAGTTGTAACGCCCTAGTTGTCGATTATTTTATTTCAATTGATTTTAGTAAGTTTATGTGATTTTAAATAATTTATGTTTATTTTATGGTGTGTTATATTTTATTATATGATTGTTTTGAATTATTTAATTAAAATAGGTGAGAATTATAATTATTAGAAGGTTGGGGATTAAAATGAATTATTTAATAATTTAATAGGAGTTAATTAGAATTAAGGGAAGTTAATAGGTATTAATAAGGGAAGAAAGAGTCAGAACCAGTTTTCACGTAGAAACAGTGAGAAAACAAGAAAAGGGGGAAAACCTAGAAGAAGAGAGAAGAAGCAAGAGGAGAGAAGAACGCTGCTTTTAATTCAGGAAGATAATCTAAGGTAAGGGTGAGACTAACTCTCAACTTTAGGTTCCATAATTCGTTGATGAATGTAGGGTTGTTAGGGTTGATGAATTGAATTAGGTTAATGATGAATTGATGTTAATAACTTGATTAATTCATGTAATTGTTGTTGTTTAATGCTGTTCTGATGTTAGAATGCATAGGGATGATGAAATTCATCAAAATTGAGCCTTTGGGTGTTGAATTTGGGGTTTAGGGTTGAAAAGTAGAAGTCTGTTCGTACAGTTCGTAGTTCTGTCAATCGCCACTCGCAACGGCGAGCAAACCCACCCTCCAGGCGAGCAGTGCCTGTGTAACTCGCCACGGCGAGCAATCCTACTCGCGAGGCGAGCAATGAAGCACCCGTAGCTCGCCACAGCGAGCAGATGCACTCGCCACGGCGAGTTGCTTAATTACAAAATTGTTAATTGTCTTAATGAGGTTTTTGGGTGAATTTTTATATCAATTTGAGTGCCTTAATATGTTTAGGGATGGATGGCACCTTTTTACAGAATTAAATTTGGGTTTTGGGAACTTAAAAATGAAGATTTTAGGTGAAAAATGTCAAAAATGCCGAGAGCAACCACTTTTGCTCGCCTTGAGCTCGCCCCCAACTCGCCACGGCGAGGAGCTCAATTTTCTGAACTCGCCACGGCGAGTAAAGTAGCTCGCCACGGCGAGTAATGCTGTAGGTACTTAGGTTGTAGAATTTTGTTGTGTGGCTTTGTTGTGACCTTGTTGTGTCTTGTCAAATTAAGATGGAGTCTTATGCCATAGCTGATTATGCATATAGTAGTTGTTGTTGCTGTCGTTGGGTTGTATGTAGATATACACCATTGAGTCCATTTCATACTCATATCACTGTTGAGGGCTTATGCCCTGGAGTGTTTGCACTCAATCGTTGAGGGCTTATGCCGTGGAGTGTTTATCACTTAACCGTTGAGGGCTTATGCCCTGGAATGTTATTTCATTCAACCGTTGGGGGCTTATGCCCCGGAATGCTTAGCATTCAACGCGCGTAAAATGGTACCACATGCATTTGCATTAGTCGCATTGTTGTCGTTGTAGCTGTTGTCATTGTTGTTGTTGTTGGTTGAGTTGTCGGTGTCGTTGTTGACCATGTCGTTGAATTGTTCAAATTATAAATGATAATTGATTATTCATTAAACTGTTGTTGTTGAATTAATTGATGAATTATGTTATCTATTGTTGATTGTGAATCTCACCCCTTCTGCTGGAATTGCCGCCTTGTGGGCAAGTGCAGGTATTGAAGATTAGTAGAGATGTCGGCTCAAGTGTCTTAGGGCTCTGATACGTAACGGGACGGGAATTTGTTGCTTGTTTTCTCTTTCCTTACGTATAAATTTTGATTTGTGAAACTTTTGATGAGGCCTGTGTGCCAAAGTTTATTTAGTTGCTTTAAAAATAATTCCGCTGCGAAGTTTTGAAGTTAATTATTATTGACTATTTTATTGGAGAATATTTATTCATCCGTTAATTTGGAGATTTTATTTGAACGAAAATGTAGCATTCCGTTTTAGGTGAAAAACTCTGATTTAATTTGTTAATTAATACTGTTGGGGAGAACGGGGTGTTACAGCCCACAACAACATCAACCTAACTCGCAAATGGCTGCAAACATATGCACTGACTTGATTATCCATTCTGATTTCAAGCCACACTATCCTCTAGAAACATTTCTTGAGGCATCATCTGATCTATCTGATCAAGCTCAAGAATTTGTACCTATTAGTGAAACTCATCCCAAAACTTATTTTGCTACTGCACTGAATAATCTAGCCAACAAGCAAACTTTCATTCTTGAACCCTCTCAACCTAAGAATCAATCTTCAGTTGTTTCAACCTTTGTCAGTCATTCATATTTTAAATCAGTAACATCTCAAGACCCAGATTGCACATTTGCAGTTCTATGGATTCTGATGATGAAATGCCTGATGTTTATACTGACAGTAACCCAAACATTACTTCTCAACAACCAATTGACATACCATACTCATCTTCCTGTCAGCCTATTCAAGAACAAGCTTCTTCACCTGCCCCTCTAACCACAATTGTCTCACCCCCACCTACCCTATTACTAGATTTTATTATATTGAAAGAGGTGTGTGAGAATATATTTTAGGATCTGCACAATCTGGTGAAAGCTAGAAATGATGTCAGTCCCACATAATGCTATGAAAATAAGTGAACTTCACTCAGAGAAAGAGTAGACACGGTGATGTGTGAACTACGTAAGCTATCTCTGGAAGCTTAGAACCAGTCTCTCAAAAACTGGTTAAAAGTTGTTGTCAAAAGCATGAAAGAATTAGAGGTCAACAAAAATCAAGCTAAGAGCAGATTGTACCTCTCAGATACTCCATTCTTTCTGGATGCTTCATCTATTATCATTTTTGGTGTTCAGAGGAATGTTGACTTGTCCTGGTTAACTAAGTTGAAGATCCAAGCTTATATTCTAATTCTTGAGAAGTTGAAACAAGATTCTGAACAAGAGCAGAGAATCAAGAAGCTGGAAAGAGAACTCTTTGAGCAGAAGCTGATGTATGAGAATCTGAAGAAGAATATGACTGAATAGAAGGAAGAATTCAGAGCCAGAGAATAAGCTCAAACCAGAGGTTATGATGAGTTAAAGGAAGCTATGAAGAAGCAATCAGATAATATGACTACAATGATGCCAGAAATGGAGATGATGAAGAAAAGACAAACCATAAAATGCACACACTTTATCTTGTTTTTCAAATCATTTCTAATGTTTCTCATGTTTAGCTTATGATAATTGTATTCTCTATATTATTGCTCTGATACATTAATTTGCTTTTGAAAATTTACTCTTTAGGTATTATGTATTGTTTTTAACCTCATATTATTAGAATTATCTCATGTTTTTATCACTTCACTTTTAGGTCTTTATTTTACTTTTTGTTAATGACAAAAGGGGGAATAGATGTAGTATTTATTTAGGCTCTGAGACCCACTAATTTAAAGTTAAAATTAAATTAGGAGAACCTGTTTCTTATCTTTTAGTCTTTAATTTCATGTGAGATTACTCTGAGTGTTATTAAGTTTAAAATGAATTTAATTAACTTGAATACAACTCAGAGGGAGCTTACAAACCTCACCTTAGAGCTATTAGACTTAGAGGGAGCTTACAAACCACATACCCTAAAAGTCAACTTGTTAATTAGATTAACAACAATTGAACATCTTAATACTAGTGTTTGTCATCATAAAAAATGGGGAGATTGTTGGAACAAAATGTGTTTAACAAATACCACTTTGAGTTTTGATGATAACAAGGTATTAAAATGTCAATTGAATATGCTAATATTTGTTCAAGTGTGCAGGACCATAGACAAAAATTTAAATGTCTTTAAATCAAGCATAAGTTCTGGAAGAACAAATGAGAGCAATGGATTTTACAAGAAGGAAGCTTATGTTACAAGAAAGCGTCAGAAGAAAAGAGCGTCTGAAGAAGAGAGCTTCTGAAGATCATCAGAAGCTGCCTACCAGAAGCTGACTTCATCAGAAGCTGAAGAACATCAGAAGCTGAAGTTTATCAGAAGCTGAAAGACTGGAAGCTGAAATCAGTTAAATCTTGTTATTCTAATGCACTTGATTGCAGAAGGAATGGAAGCCTGGAGCAACGGTTATTTTTAACATTATCGTTCACATAATGATTTGTCCTTAAAATTTAATTTTCTCATGTTTTTCGTACTTTTCTTTTTGGTTTTACTTTTTGTTGATTACAAAAGGGGAAGTAGATATAATGTACATTTAGGCTCCGTGCCCCACTAATTTAACTTAAAATTAAATTAGGAGAACTTGTTTCCCATCTCTTAGTCTTTAATTTCTTGTGAGAATTGTTCTGAGTGACATTTTTAAGTTTAAAATGAATTTAATTAACTTGGATAGAATTTAGTGGAGCTTACAAACCTCACCTTAAAGAGCTATTTGACTTAGGGGGAGCTTACAAACCTCATACCCTAAATTCAACTTGTTAATTAGATTAACAACAATTGACCTTTAATACTGGTGTTTGTCATCATCAAAGTGGGGGAGATTGTTGAAACAAAGTGTTTAACACTACCACCTTAGAGTTTTGAGGATAACAATGTATTAAAAATGTCAATTGGATATGTTATTATTTGTTCTAGTGTGCAAGACCTTAGACAAAAAGTTATTAGTCTTAATTCAAGTATAGGTTCTGGAAGAACAAAAGAGAGCAATGAAATTTACAAAAAGGAAACTTGTGTTGCAAGATTCAAGACACATTCTGAAGACAAAGAGAGTCTGAAGGCTATCAGAAACTGTCTACAAGAAGTTGGCGTCATTAGAGGTTGAAGTTCATCAGAGTCTGAAGACTAGAAGCTGAAATTTGTTCAAAGTTGTTATTCTGAATGGATATGATTGTAGAAGGAATGGAAGCCTAGAGCAACGACTATTTCAGAGGAATCAGAAGGCATTGGATGCTTATCCACTGAAGAGCGCATGAAAAGGACATAGTACAATACAAACATTACATCCACTACTCCACTCCCATGTTTGCAGTGGTACAAGACAATAGCTGTGAAGGTGATTCTCTATTTAGGGAATGGATTTGAAAATGTTCCTTCTTAGGATAATAACCAATTCAGGCAACAAATTATTGGCGATTATCAAGCTTCAACAACGACTCTTTTGATATGCTGACAATCTACAACGTCTCTTTCACACCTCTATGTAAAGGAGTGAAGACTTGAAGATTTCTAAGACTCTAACAACAATTTTACTAGTGCTGAAACTCTGTTGAAATTGTTACACATCAAAGTTCATTTAGAATTTCTTAACAACTTCAATATCTTAGAAATTCTAGAGTCTTGAGAGTCTTATCTGATTTGTATTTGTGAACACCACTGATAGTATATCAAGTGTTCAACCTTAACCATATTTCTTTGTAATTCTGTTTGAATTAGAAGTCTCTTGCAGTTGTACTTGAGCATAAGAAATCTCTTTTGTTTGTGCTTGAGCATATCAAACTTCTTGCTGTTGTGCTTGAGTAGTTTGAAGTCTCTTGCTTTGGTGCTTAAACAATTGTAATCAGATATTGATTTTAGTGAACTCTCCTTAGAAGTGCAAGGTGAAGTGAACTACTTCCGGTTTATGGAAGGAACCACTATAATTGCTTTGTGTCTTTCTCTTCTCTCTATCTCTTTACTTATTCTACTGCATAAGACTCTGAATTTTGTTGAAGACTCTGATCTATATCATAAGCTAACACAAATCATCCTAATTTTGCTTTTAATTATGTATCAGATGTATAGCTAGTGGTTTTATACATCGCTTTGAATTTTGCTCTTAGTTCTCTTCTGACACTTTGTGTGCCGGAATGATTAAGAAACTTGGTTAACTTTTTTTAAAACAAGAGCATATGTTTGAGATAACATCTTTTTTTCATCTCATCTTACAACTTTTTCTTAGAACTTTTTAACTTTGGATAACATGTACACAACGATAAGAATACCATGCGACAATTTGAAGTCTCACCACCAATCAAGAAACACAAAAAAAAAAAAAAAAAAAAAAAACGACCAAGCGTAAACTTACATTTTCCTTAGCAGCGGAAACCATAGCTTTTGTTACTTTCTTTTCTTGAGAAGAACAGGGAAGAAGAAAAATCGTAAAAAAAAAAAAAGAATAAAAATATCCATAACTTTCAACAAATAATTATTTCCAATGCTAGTGGTTAGGCATGTAGACTTATTATAAAAAGATCCAATCCAAACATAACCCTTTTACCCTTTAAAAACGAAAAATTAATTAAATATATACACATAAATAAATAAAACCCAAATGGTGTAATGTCCATTCTGTAAATTTATGTAATTTACGCCTAGATATATACAGAAATAATATTCAATCACCAAATGAACATGGTTTAAATAATCAATTTAAAATTATATCTAAGGACTGATATTTAGATTCATGATATCTTTTTAAATAAATTTGTGTTTTATTATCTTAGTTCTCCACTAACATTGAGAGAAATATTTCACTTTTAAAGTTAGCAATTCATAAATAACAATAAGCTACTGATTGATCAAACGCAACAAGTAAATAAACATCTAGAAAGAAATATATAACAACAACAAGAAAGTTTGCCCTTGCTCGTTATATCATCAAAGGCAAACTCTCTTGTTGTTATTGCATGATGGACACTTGTATATCTCGATATGCTTAGCCCTAGCAGGGGTGATCTTCACACATTTCCCATGGAACCACCTTTCACAAATGTCACAGAAAATCCAGAATTCATCAGGGCCATATTGCTCACCGCATGCACCACATGAGTTCTCTCCGTGTGTATCTTCATCTTCCTCAAAAAGTTCTTCCATCTCCTCGTCTTTAGGTAACTCCAAAGCCTTAGTCTGCATATACTAGATGCATCGTTATGTTGAAATTAATCAAACAAGACTTTAGAGAAAATTCAAAATTATGAAAACATAACTACCATATATCAAACATGTATTAAGGATGTCGTAGGAAATGCATACCTTCCCAATCAACGTCGAAAAGTCTACAAACTGCATTGAATTCGCAGCATCTTCTTGTTGAACCTCAATGACCAATTCATTTTCAATGTTTGGTCCAGAGGGAAAAGAAATTTCTTCCTCAATTATTTCTCTCTCTGACCTTGTAGCATAATTATATGGTTCTTGATTTTGTTCTATGTCCATATGGGAATTCCGGCTACCATTATCATTATCACCAATAACAATAGTGCCATCCCAATTTATCTTTTGATTTGAAGTCAAAGGACTAGGATCGAAGAAAAGATCATTCCCAGCCCAATCCTCGTTACCCTTTACCATGCAATGACTCGTGAAATAATTCTTGTCTACTGAAACCTTCTGTAGCATAATAACAAATATGAAATTCAAATATTTAAAATACAATGATAATCAACATAATTTTATTCTTGTCATCATTAATTGAAATTGCATAGGAAAACAAGAGCCTTATTCACCATCAAATAAATAAAACTTATTGCGACGACTACATAAAATAGGGAGAGAAAACCACCTTTCCCAATGCATCTTCCTTTAAAGCGATAGAAAGTTCCAATTTTTCAGCTTCCTTCTTGCTAAGCATTTCTGAAACACACGTAAAACCAGATGCTTTGGCTATACGAACAAGTGCCCCTGTAGGTGGTTGTTTCTTTCGTTTCCTACACGGTCAATCTTAGTTAAGATCTAATACACAAAGTGTTACAAAATGAAAACTCCAACACCAAAATAGTAAAACATTTTGAAAACCACAACTTACATGCACACACTACAGTTGCAAATTCCTCTGCACTTTGGGCACATCCAATTATTCAAAATATTTACCTCTTTTGCCCTTTCGCCGTATCTAAATTCAATACACAATAATGGTTAGTATAGAAAAAAGAAAGCACACAATAAGTTCGTGTATCTTTGTGTTTCAAATAATTTAAAATAAAATGAGTGACAAACCTATTCGAGAGGCATTTTAGGCAAAACCTCAAGAAACAAGACTTCCCTTTTCTTAGATTTTTGCATGTAGCAGCAAAAACCTTAATTTCTTGTCGGCACTTCCATGTGGAAAATTAAACAACATTCATGTTAGCATCACATTGAACTTTAAATTTATAAATAAAATAAGTGCAATATTTAGCTTGTAAAGTTAAGCCTCTAAATACCTTCAAATTGTATCTATAAATAAAAAATGAATGAAAATAAAAAACCAAGAAACAAACTGTGTAAACCTTCAACTATCAACAAATACACACAAAATTATTTCAATTTATCAAATTAACTAGGGGAATAGAAAAAAGGGTATGCAATCACAATACAGGTCTTGAGATGACAATACAAACCATTTACGTAAATATTTTTTTAAGCTCACTAATTGAAATCCATAATCATATATACACAAAAAAAAAATTAATTAATATAAAACTGATCAAATTCCACTTTCAGAGAGAGTTCCATGCCAAACGGATGCAACATTCGACGCACAATATTGTTGCCAATTTGTGTTTTCTTCAACCACGCACACTACATACTTAAATATGTGTTCGCTTAATTCCTAAGTTGAACACCATATAAATATGAAACTATGAAGGCCGTAAAAAACAAGGACACCACATAAACAAATAAATAAATCTAAACTAGAAAAATATATATAAATAGATAAATATAAATTATTCTTAATGATACGTTATCATAGAGAATAAAATAACCAAATAAATAATAAACTATCATAGAGAAGAAGCTTAGAAATTAACCTGGTGACAAGTTTTGCCAGGAACACGGGTTGTTTTTCCAACTCGAATTCCACGGGATTTCTTTCCCCTGACATTGATTCGTGGTGAAGGAAAATTAGGTTTCATGTTGTTGTAAATGGTGGTGGGAATCAATTGAATTGAGTTGAATTGGTGTAGAAATTCAATTGAATTGAAGTATGTGTAGAAAATCAATTGAATTGAACTGAACTTGTGTAGAAAATCAATTGAATTGAATTCTCAGACACGATTAAAAACAAAACTTGAGTTGATGTAAAAATTTCAAGCTGACAAAAAGCTAGTCAAAGAAATTTCAGGGAACTAAAGTATGTGTTTTGTTTTATTATGGATGTATAAGGCAATAGAAGTAATGAATATTTGATTTTTGACAAATATATTGTGTCGGATGAAAATAAATGGAAGTTGTTATTAAAGGTACAAAATTTTATTATTTTTATTTTTAGGTTATAATATTGATGGTAAATATAATTTTTTTTATGGAAGTTAGTAATGTTAGTCAAAGCGTGTTTTTCAACCAATTAAAACTAATATTAGTAAAGGAAATAATTTTCTTTTTTACAAAATAATTTTCGGTTGGTATGCCAAAGAAACCCATATTGTAAATATTTAGCATGTGAACTTAGTACTGAATACATTAAAATTACAATAATAAATTTTCTCTAAACAAATTATAGAATTACTCGTCTAATACTTCTGAAATAATATCACTAGTGGGTACATACATATGAAATAATGTCACTAGTGGTAAATTTACTTTTATGGAAGTTACTAATGTTAGTCAATTGCCTTTTAACTAATATTGGTCAAAGAAATAATTTGTTTTATAAAATAATTTATAGTTGGCATGCCAAAGAAACATTTATCCTTCCCTCAGGTGTCAAATCACCTTCCTTAAGGGTGTGTTTGGTTGTGAGGAAGAGAGTGAAAAGAGAAATACGTGAGAAAGAGAGTGAAAAGAGATAAAAAGATGAGAAATATAGTGTTTGGATGGTTTGGCGTCACAAAAATGCTAGGATTTTTTAGCATAGGTGGGGACTTCTTTCACTAACTTATAGAAAAGATTAAGCTTTAAATCTTCCAGTAGTTGAAGGAAAATTATCCTACTTTTACTTTTAATTACCATATGTGGTGGCTTAATCCCCGTCTATGTTTGGGAGTTCTTATTTAGTTTCAGTAATTCATTTTTGTGCTTTTTAGCGTACCTACTTAGTGGCTTTATCGCTTTGACTTTTCTTGGTTCACTAATGTAAAAGATACTTTTCTCTCTTAGTTTTCTTCTAACACTTCTTGTGTTATTAGAAAGACTAAGAAGTTTAGATAATATATTTCATTTTACTTTCTTCAAGAAAGAAAACATATAAACAAGAGCATTATATTTGACGTAACAACTTTTTCTATTTCATCTCACAACTTTTTCTTAAGACTTTTTGCCTTTAGATAACATGTACGCAACCATAAGAATTCCATGCAACAATTTGAAGTAGCACCACCAATCAAGAAACAAAAAAAAACCACCTTGGGTAATCTTACATTTTCCTTAGCAGCGGAAATACTAGCTTTTGTTGCTTCCTTTTCTTAGAAAAAGATATTATTGAGAGGACTGGGAAGAAGAAAAAACATAAAAAAAAAAAAAAAGATTAAAAATAAGGAAATAATGAACTAGATACAAAGTTATCTCAACAAAATCCTGTTTGAAATTAGAATACTTACATTGTCCCCAAAGAATTATAACAAATGAAATTAAGAAGACTAAGCTTTTTAAACAAATCCAAATCATAGTAGTAACTTGATCATCCATAACTTTCAACAAATAATTACTTACATTTCTAGTGGTTAGGCATGTAGACCTACACTAAAATGATCCAAAATAACCAAGTTTATTACAATAATACTATAAATATACATCTGTCTATCTATATCTATCTAATATATATATATATATATATATATATATATATATATATATTATAAATTTTATTAAGTTTTGCAACCTTAATTGCATTAATTAACCCTAATTTCTACTTATGAAAAGAAACAATGAGATATATGTTATCTTAAGGAATAGAAAACAGTTCATATGCATTGAACTCGGCATATTTATACCTCTTTTCAATAACTATTCCACTTCAAATCTATTTAACATTCAATTCATTTAGTTTCTAATTTCAATGCACAAGAATTTTAGTTAGTAGATATTATTATTTTTCTAACAAAAATGACTTAATTTTACCAAGGGTATGTGATATTAACATACAATAAGCTCAATTATCCCATTCATAGATATATCCAATTATCCACTAACAAAATATTTTATAGATCATAACGTGCCTCTAATTTTCAAGTAAAAACTGAAATTTGAAGAGAAAAATGTATGAGAAATAAACCAATAAACTAAAAAAAAAATTATCCTCAAATCCTAACTCTCTAAGAACAAATATTTAGAGATGTGTGGAAATGGAAAATAATGGATGAAGAGTGGGAGAAAAACAAATGATCAAGAAATGTAATGGTGAAATAATGATGAGAAAAAGGTGAAAAAAAGGGGAAAAATAAATCAGAGAGAAACTGAATCATGATAAAGTGATATGTGGAAGAGAGGGAGACAGAACTCAGATGTCAAGTAAGAGTTTTCAATGGGAATCAAGGTTTCAATGACCATTGATGTGCGAATTAGGTCTAAAAATCTCGGTTAACTAGGTTTATCCCTCCTAATCAAACCGTGATCCATACGTGTGGGGTCTTACCATCTCTAAGGTAATTGAATGTATAAACTTAAATTGGCGTTCCAGGTTTTCCCAAGGCAATAAAGACCAAGGTTCTAGTAGGTCTACTCATCTATGAATCTTAGGACACTCATAGCACACTTTCTCTCACTTAGTAGTTCTGCAAATGGGCAACCCTAATCTACGTCTACCTTACCAAGTGTTTAAGAGAATGGTTCTATTTAGGTTTATTCCCCGGAGTCGCTTGTTTCCTTAATTACTAACCAGTTACATCCTAGGTTTAACAAAGTTACTACTCAGTCTTAGAAATGTCACTTCCTAAGTACTTACTACTAGGTTCAACTCGCTTTCGGTATCTTTCGCTAGTTACTAATTAGGCAAAAATATGGCTTTGGTCCCTGCAAAATTGCCCAGTTTTGGTTTCAGTCCCTGCAAATTTTTTTTATAGTTTTTCGTCCCTGTAAAATTTTTTGTTTTTGGAAATGGTCCCTGGCCCCAATTAAGTGATGATTTGTCACTTTTGTGCATATGTGTCACATGATGATTGTGCATACTTGTCCTGCTGGCATCCACGTGGCAAGACACTTATTTAAATATCATTTTAAATCATTTTAAATAAAACAATATTATTTTTGATAATTCAAAAAACAATAATTAATATTTAATTAAAAATTATTAATAAAACAGAACAAAAGGGGGAAAAATGTTAGGGTTCTTCACTTCCCCCTTCTCTTCCGTCGTTCTTCCCCAATTTCCTTTCTTTCAAACTTCAAAATTCAATCTTCAATCTTCCCCAATTTCCTTCCTTCAATCTTCAATCTTCACTTCGTATGTATTGTTTGTTTCGTTTCGTTTCCTTTCCATTCCTTTCGTTTCAGTTTCGTAATCGATGGCTTTGATTTGCAGGTTTGAGTAGGTTTTGGGCGAAGCAATAATCGACAGCTAGGATTGGTTGAGATAGCTGTAAAGTGTAAGTTCACTGAAAAAACCCTATATTTATGGTTAAAATTTGAAGTAGTTGTGTGCATTTATGTGTTTTGTCGTTTTCTTAGTGGGGACCACCATGATTCCGATTTGAATTTTTTTTTCTTTTCGTGTTTTTGCATGTGGTAGTATGCCAATAACTGTTGGGTTTCATCATGGAGGGTCTTTTGTAAAGGACTGCATTATCTATTACAATGGTGGTCAAGAGTCAGTAGTAGAGGTTGAAGATGATAAGTGGTGTTATTTTGAAGCTTATGGGTTAGTGAAAGACTTAGTGGAAGCATTCAAGTATGGAGATAAATTTAGGATGTGGTGGCAGATTGAAGAAGAAGTAGGTTTTAGAGTGGTTAGGGTGGATGAGGATGCTGCTGATATAAAAGACTATGCAACTAGGAAAAAATGTAAGGTTAACATATATGTTGAGCATGATGTGGCTGATGTGGATGGTTTGGTTAGTCTACCTAATTTTGTTGATGTAGATGAATTGGTTAAAGATATAGGGAATGAAAAAGTTGTTGCAGAGGACATGGCTAAGCATAATGGGAAGTGGAAGGGGAAGGAAAAGGTTGTTGAGTGTCAAGAGGATGGAGTTGAATCTGTTAATGGAGGGTCAAATAGTGATGATGATGTTAGGGGTATAACTTTATATGATAGTGAAGAAGAAAGAGGGCTAGGATTGGATGATGGTTTTAACTTTAATTTTTCCCCACGTATGAATGGTACAAATAGAGTGATAATTGAAGGTAATGAGTATAGAGTGAAAAAGAGAGCATGTAAAAGTCCAACCAAAAAGAAGAGCCCAACCAAAAAGAAGGCCCTAAACAAAAAGAAGAGGCCAACCAAAAAGAAGAGCCCAACCAAAAATGATGCAATAACCAGAGCTGATGCTATAATGTAATTAGAAGATGTTCAGATTGTGGCTGATTATGTAAGTGATGAGTTGGGTAGTAGTGACCCTGATGATTCTGATTCTGACACTAAAAAAGCTCCAGAGTATGAGAGGTTTAGAATGGAACATATGCATAAAAAATTTAAGTTCAAGATAGGCATGGAGTTCAGTTCTATAAAAGAGTTCAAAGATGCTATTAGAGAGTGGACAATCATCAAAGGGTATGAGTGTAAGTTTTTGAAAAATGACAAAAAAAGATGTAGGGTGGTTTGTAAGTCAAACTCAAACTGTGAGTGGAAGGCTTTATGTAGCCAAGTGGGTGAGCAGCACACTTATAGGATTAAAACATTGGGTGGGGACCACACATGTGCAAGGACATTAGAAAATAGATCTGCTACATCCAAGTGGGTTACAAAAGATGTATTACCTAAAATGATGTGCACTGGTAATATGAGGATCACAGACATCTTAACAGATATGAGGAGCAATCATGGTGTTGGTATCACCTTTTGGAGGGGTTGGAAGGCAAAGATGCAAGCAAGGGACATCATTGATGGAGATTCTGCAAAACAATATTCAAACTTGTGGAGATATGCAGCTGAGATTAAGAGGGCCTCTGATGCTAACTCATTGAAAATTAATGTTGTCAGATCCATACCAACCCTCCAACCCAAATTTGGATCTTTTTATTTTTGCTTTGAAGGTTGTAAGCAAGGGTTCTTGAATGGTTGTAGACCCTTCATAGGTGTTGATGGATGTCATTTGAAAACACAATATGGTGGGCAACTTCTGATAGCAGTGGGAAGGGATGCTAATGACCAATATTATCCGCTTGCTTTTGGAATTGTTGAAGTTGAGAATACTGAATCATGGAGGTGGTTTTTAACTCTTTTACTGGAGGATATTGGAACTGAGAAGAGATGGGTATTTATATCTGATCAACAAAAGGTAAATATATTAATTCTGCATCAATCAATTTGTTTATCTATTAATACAGATTAATTAAAATTTACTAATTTGTTTCATTGCTTTTTTTTGTCAGGGACTTATGTCTGTCTTTGATGAGATGTTTGAAGTTGTTGAACATAGACTTTGTCTCAGGCACTTGTATGCAAACTTCAAGAAATTTTTTGGAGGAGGGACAGCAATTAGAGACCTGATGATGGGGGCAGCCAAGGCTACTTATTACCAAGCTTAGGAAAAAAAGATGCAACAGTTGAAGGCAATTGATATACCAGCATGGGAGTGGCTTATGCTTGTGCCTACTAAGCTTTGGTGTAAGCATGCATTTTCTTTCTATTCTAAGTGTGATGTTTTAATGAACAACCTCTCTGAAGCTTTTAACTCAACAATATTGTGTGCAAGAAATAAGCCTCCAATTACCATGTGTGAGTTTATTAGGACATATTTGATGAATAGGATTGCAACTATTAGGTATAAATTGACTTCATGGCAACATAGGGTAATGCCAATGCCTAAGAAAATATTAGATGTTGAGATTGAAAATAGTGGAAGTTGGGTTCCTATATGGAGGATTGATGATGAGTTTGAAGTTCATAAGCTCTATGAAGGTTTCCAGTACATAGTTGATATTGGAAAGAGAACCTGCACTTGTAACTTTTGGCAATTAGTAAGCATACCCTGTAGGCATGCCATTGCTGCAATGGGTAAAAGGTCACAAAAACCTAAGGATTATGTGGATGACTGTTATTCAAGAGCAACTTATGAGAGATGTTATAGCTATAATGTAAGTTCCATTAACGGAGAAGACATGTGGCCAGTTGTTGATGTGGAAGAAATGTTGCCACCAACTTATAAGGGAAGCTGATGAAGACACACCTGGTAAATATAAGAGGCAGTGTACTAGATACAGATGCACCAAGTGTGGTGAGGCTGAACATAATCACAGGTAATGCAAAAGTACTCAAGTTAACCCAATTGCACAAAAGAGGAAGGTATAATTTGTTTATAATATTTTGTTAGATTTAAGTTACCTAATGATTTGTTTATAATGTAAGTTACCTAATGATTTGGTATTTCATATAGGAAACCACCAAAGACTGCAGTCACTGCACTAGATTCACAAAATGCACCTTCTAATAATCTCCAAGATGTACATGATGCTCAAAATGCACCTTCTGATAATGTCCAAGATGTACAGGATGCACAAAATGAAAATGCACAAGATGCATAAAATGAAACTGCACCTTCTGGTAAGGCACTTGTTGCTAAAAATGCTGCTAAAAATGTGTCTAGTAAAGTTGTGGCTGCTACTAAGAGGTATGCTAAAGTTGTGCCTTCTAAATACAAGCATGTTAAGTCTGCTGCTACTAAGGGTGCAGCTGTTGCTAAGCCTGCATCTGTTACTAAGCCTGCTGCTAAACCTGCTGCTGCTGTTAAGCCTGGTTACAAGTTTATGTCTAGTACTAATATTGCTTCTACTTCTATGTCTGTTACAAATGCTACTGCTGCTACTTCTATGTCTATTAACCCTCAGTTCAAGGTTCCTGCAAAGGTATGATTAATCTTGACAATTTAACATGTTTACTTCTAAGTTTATGGAGTACTTAATCTATATCTAAATAATGTATCTTTTCTTGACAGAAAAAATCTGAAATCATATATGATGTTACTCAGCTTAAAAGCAAGGCAAAGACCACAATGTCATGGAAAGGAAGAACTTGTGATGGATCAAGAACTAATTCAAGATCAAAGGTGCTAATTTACAACTTTAACAACCTTAGAAGGAGTGGAAGAACCAGCTACTTTGGTCCACAACCCAAATTAGGTGCACCAGGGACTCTAGAGACCAACCCAATTGAAGTTGGAATAGAAGAAGTAGATGGAGTGCTAACTCAGGAGAACCATCCATGAAGAACCTGCTACTTTATTTACATATGTTTCATTTTAATGTAATGGCTGAAAAATGCCTTTTTTATTTTTTTTATTTTATGGCTTAAAACGTTTCCTCCTATTTGGATGTTATGGCTTAAAACATCGCCTACTATTTTGATGTTAAGGCTTAAAACATTGCCTTTTAGTTTGATGTCATGTTAATGCTACAATGTTATGGCTTCATTTTGATGTTATGTTAATGCCTTTTAGGCTCATTTCATTCCTTTAATACAGTACACAACTTTTATGTCATCTCAGTTGCCATAATTTTCTTAAACAGACAACACAATCAATATAACAAACAATACAAATTTTTCATTCATTAAACCACAAGGTTTCATCAAGGTTCATACAACTCTTACTCATAAACATCAATCAAAAACCAACTAAAACAGAAAACCCACTAATCCTATACACAGACAAGCCAACTAGACCAAACATACATAATCAACTAACATCAATTCTTAATAAACCAACCAAAGACAATCAAACTAATGAGCATGATCAGTGTAATCCATTTAACTTTCTTCTCATCCTCGTATTTCGCCTTCCACTTTGCAATTTCATTCGACTCGAATGCCTTCATCAATGGTTTCACATTTTGTGCAAACTTGTTTTTGGTTTCCATCCGCCGTTGATCTAACCTCCATTGATGTGTCCATTGAAGGAGTAACTTCAATCATCGGTGTCACACCAGGTATGATATCATCGTCCCAGATGAGCAAATCACATGTTGCTATAGTCTGTTCAACAAATACACAATCCACAACACGCATATGCTCAATTAAGATACAAAAAAAATTTATTATCAGATAAAAATAATAAACTTACTTCGCTGTTCCAGTTGCGACACTTCCAAAACCTTCTTCCTTGATTCTGATAAGTGTTAGAAATGTAAATCTTCATTGGCAAACAACATCCACAAGCAGGTAACATAACTGGAAAATGTTCCAACCTGTTTGGTTGAGTTCGAACTGGCCTACGACTCTCTCCATTTCTTGAAATCGAAAATGACTGTGAACCTCCTCTACTACCCGAATAACCTCTGCTACTGCTCATTGTTGGTTGACCGTTTGAAAATACGAAGAAGATTGAAGGATGTGCGAAGATGACAATGAACAATGATGGAAGGATGATTGAAGAAGAACGACAAATTGTATTCCGAACGGTTGGATTGAAGATTGAAGATTGAATTTTGAAGTTTGAAAGAAAGGAAATTGGGGAAGAACGACGAAGAGAAGGGGGAAGTGAAGAACCCTAACATTTTTCCCCCTTTTGTTCTGTTTTATTAATAATTTTTAATTAAATATTAATTATTGTTTTTTGAGTTATCAAAAATAATATTGTTTTATTTAAAATGATTTAAATAAGTGTCTTGCCACTTGGATGCCAGCTGGACAAGTATGCACAATCATCATGTGACACATATGCACAAAAGTGACAAATCATCACTTAATTGGGGTCAGGGACCATTTCCAAAAACAAAAAATTTTACAGGGACGAAAAACTATAAAAAAATTTTGCAGGGACTAAAACCAAATTTGGACAATTTTGCAGGGACCAAAGTCATATTTTAGCCTACTAATTAATTACTTCCTAGATAGATAGTTATTAGTAAAATGCTATAAATATCAAGATATAAACAAGATAGTAATAACAATATTAAGCCATGTCACATTCTAAGTACCTAATATAGGGTTATGCTCCTTTGAAATAAATAATTCTTAAATAAACTAAATAATGAATAAAACACAAATAATATAAATCAACATTAAATTAAATAAATATCCAACAAAAATAAAAAGAGGTTCATCTTAGAACTCTAACCTAAAAAGATTTAGTTACACATGGTAGCTAAAAACAAATTTACTAAAGATAAAAACATACCCCAGAAAATCAAGGAGAGGATCGAAACTCTCCTGAAGCGCCATGGTTACCTTCCTCTTGAACTGCCACAGTTCTAAACTAGAAATTCTGAATGAGGAAGGCTAGTATTTATAGTGAGAGTTTCTGCCTAAATTTGGGCTAAAAGTGCGGGATTTACCCAAAATAAAAGCAAGAAAAGATGCTTGTGCCTTGCATTTTTGCATGCACGGGGCCAATGAGAGTCCACCCCATATCATGCCCTAGGCGCAAGAAAAATGCCTTAGGCATTTTTTCATGCCCTAGGCACATGTCATCTGTTCCTGGGCCCAAATTCTCAGATTTTCCGTCGTTTTAGGCCTTCATCTTCAAATAACTTGCCTCGGAACTTGGGAACAAAATTCTCCCCTCTTCATAATTCTTCCGTTGTTCTTTATTTTCCGATTTGCATGATTTCTTCATGAACTACTTCAAAAAACCCCAAAAAAGTCTATGTTTTAGGAAAACTAGAATTACAGACTCAAATATAGAAAACATTACAAAAGTCCCTAAATCATAGTCTATCGTTCTAATATTCCTTCTTTTTGCTTCTAAAACCTACTGAAAACATGTTAAGAATAATGTAAGATGACCCGTCATCAACCATTAATAAAAATCAAGGATAATCAATTAATCATGTCGGAGTATTTCTTCCAACACCAATATTCTCGTATGGTTAATTATATGTTGCAATTTCAAGAGTGACTTCACGAAAATGTATGAAGATATTGATAACCAATGAAGATGGTGAAGATGATATTGTTACATCAAATGTGGTTTACAAAGAAGTTTTTAGAAATGTGTAATTATTTGTATATACTTTTAGATTTTAAATGTTTTTAATTTTTCTGTTTCTAATCCACTATAAGTTCAATATGAACAACAACATTAATGATTTCATAAATAGTATTAGGTATTACATCAGACCCAACCCGTGCGTCACACAAGTGTAGGTCTAGTATATATAAATTCTACTAAGTCTCTAAACCCTATTCCCTAACCGTAATACTCAATTTGTCTATTTTACTCTTAATTTTAAATCCTAATTTCAAATTTATCCCTAAACCCTACTTTTTTCCTTCCTTTTATGAAGAAACTCATGTTGGGTATCGAACTAGGTACCGCATGCTGCTAGGTCTAATATAGATAAATCATGTTGAGTCGTACGAGTGTAGGTCTAGTATATATAAGTCCTACTAAGTCTTCAAACCCTATTTCCTAACCCTAATACTCAATTTGTCTATTTACCCTTATTTTTACAACCTAATTCCAACTTTATCCCTAAACCCTACTTTTTTCCCTCCATTTAGGAAAAAAATCCTGCTTGCGTTTACCGGTGTTTTTGGCAAACAAGAAGAGCTGATTTTGGTTATTACGAGCAGGATTAAACTAGAAATCCTATGACATGTTGTGCATATTGTTTTCAAAAAGTAAGTAAACACTCATCAAATTTATAGGTTGCTTTATAAACAAGACGAGGTCTTTTGCAAGAAAAAAGTAACTGTCTCTCAACAGGGAAAGTAAATAACACTTAAAAAGTAAAAGAAATGCAAGTAAAAGAAGTTTAAAACGCATAAACATATAGAAAAGGTAAATTGCAATAATGTAAAGGTGGTTCGGAAAATCAGATTACATACATTTTGTATGACTCTTTTCTCTAGACGCTGGTACTTTGAGTGCTAGAATTTCTATAATTGATTTGCAACCTATTTTCCATATGGAAAACTACTATTTATACATAGCAAAATAACTGAAAAAGGGTTAACTCCCATGATCATCACTTCTTCCAATCGGACAACCGTCCCCCGTGTCTTCCACTAAGGGAAATTGCTTCTTTTTGGATTCAAAATCCTTCCTCTTCGACGGTAACTACTTGGCTTCCACCAATTTTCATCTTGGATCATGTCTTGTTGAAAATTGAAGTTTTTAGATCCTTCCACACGCTAAGTCCAGATTATGTCGAAATCCTCACGATGAAGAAAAAGGCTTTGATCAAAAGTCCAAAGTGAAGATGATTCCTAAAAAGTCAAAAGTCCACAATTTTTTTACTACATTAATTGAGCCTGTTGAAATTACAGGTTAACAGCTGGGTATTAGACCAGGTACTTTTTGTAACACCCTATTCCTATTAAGCGGTAAAACGCACGAACATACAAATATATTCTAGAAATAGATGCTACGCCAACAACAAATTCAAGTCCACAAGTGTAAATTATCATGGTTCATAAACATATAGCAGCGGAATATATCAAATTTATAGACAACATCTCCAAGTCTCATGATAATAAATACATAAAACATCCTCAAACACAGGATATAGAATCATCATAACATAACTCCTCAAATCAACATATGATTAAATAAGTTTAACAATAAAACGCTATCCTAGATCAGAGCCCCTAATCTAGACGCGCGCAAAAGATAAGGAGGATTCCTACTCCTCAGCAACATCAATCGAACAAGCTACTTATCCTGCACTCCATCTACCCGTCCGCACGGAAAGGTAGGTGGTAAACCACTGAGGGTTAGCATTACATCAACAAAATCCGTAAACAAACAATCGAGAATATCATGTATAATGAATACTAAATAATATAAACATCTTCACATCTACAATCACATGATATTCCAATATCAATTCAATTCACCAATCAAGTTCACATGAACCAAATGCATCAATCACACATCATGACTCAATGCAATTCACCAAACAATGTATGCAATGTTCTAGACTCATCTAGATGCATGTGGTACCAAATCACCTCAAGGTCGTCACCTTCGATGCAACAAAACATCGTATGTAAGGTTTCACACCCCGCCTTACATTTGGACATAAGTCCGTCACCAAACAATGAATGCATGAACATATGACTCGACTCAATGCATATGTTCACACAAAGATCACCTCATCAATCAACGTGCATATAACCTTATGCAATCATCACTAAACAATGCATATACAACTATGCAATCATCACCAAACAATGCATATAGAACTATGCAATCATCACCAAACAATGCATATACAACTATGAAATCATCACCATCACTCAACAAGAATGCACACACCAACATCACCAAACAATGCATATACAACTATGAAATCATCACCATCACTCAACAAGAATGCACACACCAACATACAATCAACATATATGCATTCAACAATTTCATCTCCTTTGCATACTTCGTTATAAACATACATGTCTTTCACAAATGCGGATAACTGAGACACGTATACCATACAAGATATATACCATTATCAACATCTATCATTCATTCACAAGTCTCCATTTAATCATATAAAATCAGTCACAGAAGGTTTGCCAAACAATTGGTCTTTAAGCTAAGTTTTCATGAAGTTCTACTCATAATTCACAACTTTGAAATTATCGAAGTAATGAACCAAAACCAACCAAACAAGGTCAAATTCCTAAGCCATGTATACTCTTAAGTCACATTTGTGTGCAGTAGAGATTACATAAGCTTTTCATCGGCCAATCACGACTAATTCACAAAAATCACGAAGTTCGTCTCACATTATCATATTGTAAACCCAATTCATTAAGAGAAGAAAACTAAGTTTGATTCAACAAGACATAGATTAGATACTATTAAACATCGAAATTAAACTCATAATACTCATATTTGATGTTTGGAAGCAAACCAAAAGTTTCGGGTTGGGTTAGAAACGGTTATGCTGAATTTTTGTAAAAGTCTTCCAAGACCCACTTGAAGTATTTCTATCATAACTCAAAATCCACAAAACATTTTCAAGTGAAACTAAAGCCATTGGAAAGATAACTCAATTATCTAAAACTTTCATGTTTACACCAAAGGCCAATTCAAAACAGAAATGTGAGAAAAAGACGCAAGAACACGAAGTAGGGAGTGCTGTCACTGTGCAACTCGCCATGGCGAGTAAATTGACTCGCCATGGCGAGTGGGTCACAGGGAGTGACCCCCAACTCGCCTCCAGCTCGCCCCCAACTCGCCGTTGCGAGTTGTGACAGTTCAGTACACGGGAAAACTCCATTTTTCACCCAAAACTCTCAATTTTAGTTCCCCATAGCCCAAATTGGTTTTCAAAGTTTGTATAAACATTTCTAGGCATAAACAGAGATTCAAATTCATATAAAGCTTGAATCACAACATTATATCCACAAAATAATCACTTGACCCATATTTATGAAAATCTTAAGAACAACACAAATTCATAACAAAACTCCATGGTTATGAACACTCATAGGTTCAGTCAACAACAACAACATCTTATTCAACAACAACCTTACTTAAACATGATTTCATCACAATCAACAACAACAACTCTAGTTCATAACAATTTGAACAAAAATCAACAAGGTATCATATAACCACAATTCAAGCATGTAAAATCAACAACAATAACATGTTTAGCATCAATTTCACATACCCAAAATTAACATCAAATAGGAGCACGAATTTAATCAATTAAGTTCAAATAATCACTTATTTCATAAGCACTTATGAGATGGAGAAGAAGAAGAGATTAAACAATTGATTATGAATGAAGACTAGCCCCCTTACCTCTAACACCAAGAATCCTAGCTCAAGCTTCAATCTCCCCTTTAGCCCCAACCTTCTTCTCTTGCTCCTCTTCCTAGCCTCTAGTTCTCTACTCTTAGTGTTTTGTGTGAATTATAAAGTCTAACCCTAGTTTCTCAAGGTTATGGGTCAAATATTCACAAACCATTAATGGGCCTAACCCATACTAACTAATTGGTTCAATCTAATTACACCACACCGCTAACTCTAACTCACTAACGGTAATTAACTAGAAACCTCGGTCCTAATTAATTATATCGACAACTTAACCTCTTACAATTAATAACGGTTCTAACTAGAACACTAAAAATAACTATTGTCATAAGATTACTAAATTACCCTACCTCATAAAAGACTAAAATAGCCTTAAGTCTAAATGACCAAAATACCCTCCTAATACGTAAACCCATGGAAATGCACACTGACATTAATGAATACACATAAAACAATTAAAATCAAACAATCGCAAAAAAATCGGGCTGTTACAACTCCCCCCCCCCCTAAAAAGAATTTTCGCCCTCGAAAATTACCTGACGGAAACAACTCTGGAAACGAAACCCTCATCTGACTCTCCGACTCCCAAGTGGCACTTTCACCGGTCGGTCCAACCCAAATCACTTTAACCAAAACAATCTCTTTGCCACGCAAGCGCTTCACCTCACGGTCTTCGATCCTAACCGGCCACGTCTCAACGGTCAAATTGTCTCTCACTTCCAAATCATCCACTTGAATCACGTGGGACTCATCGTACACGTACTTCCGTAACTGAGACACGTGAAACACATCATGAAGATTCGATAACGATGGTGGTAACGCAATCCGATACGCTACAACCCCAACTTTCTCTACAATCTCAAACGTTCCAACAAAACGAGGAGTCAACTTCCTACACTTCAAAGCTCTACCAACACCAGTTACAGGATTCACTCGCAAAAACACATGATCACCAACCTGAAACTCAATATCCTTCCTCCTCTTATCATGATAACTCTTCTGCCTACTCTGAGACGCTTTCATCTTCTCTTGTATCATTCTAACCTTTTCCGTAGTCTCTTGCACCAATTATGTTCCTAACAAAGAACTCTCGCCTGACTCATACCATCACAAAGGTGTCCTTCACCTCCTTCCATACAAAGCCTCAAACGGAGCCATTCCGATTCTAGAATGAAAACTATTGTTGTAAGTAAACTCAATCAACGGTAAACATTCAATCCAACTGACACCTTGCTCCAACACACAAGCCCTCAACAGATCCTCTAAACTCTGAATAGTCCTCTCCGTTTGCCCATCAGTCTGGGGATGATAAGCCGAACTCAACCTCAACTTGGTTCCCAGAGAAGCTTGCAAACTCTCCCAAAACTTAGAAGTAAACCTCGGATCCCGATCCGACACAATACTAGAAGGAATTCCATGCAGCTTCACAACCTACTCAATGTAGATCTCAGCCAACTTTGCCACAGATATACCGGTCTTAATAGGAATGAAATGTGACGACTTCGTCAAACGATCAACGACTACCTAAATTAAATCAAAACCCTTAGCGGTCTTCGGTAAAGCTCCAACAAAATCCATAGAGATACTATCCCACTTCCACTCGGGCACAAACAACGGTTGCATCAAACCTGACGGCCTCTGATGTTCAATCTTCGACTTCCGACAAACCAAATAAGCATAAACAAACTCGGCGATCTATTTCTTCATTCCAGGCCACCAAAACAACTTCCTCAAATCCTGATACATCTTAGTCGCTCCTGGGTGAATACTCAAACTACTCCTGTGACCTTCTTCCAAAATCCTCTTCTTAAGATCAGGCACACTCGGTACACAAACTCGATCACGAAACATCAAACACCGTTCCCATCCAATCTAAAGTCCACACCTTTACCCTGATTAACCAATACCATTTTATCCACGAGTGTCAAATCTTCCTTCTGACCACTCTTAATCTCTTCCAAAATGTTGCTTGTCAGCTTCAACATACCCAGCCTCACACCATTCGGCGTTAACTCACTAACCAGACTCAAATCTCGAAACTGTTCAATCAATTCCAATTCTTTGACCATCAAAGCAGACATATGCAAAGTTTTCCTACTCAAAGCATCTGCTACCACATTAGCCTTCCCAGGATGATAACTCAACTGAAAATCAAAATCCTTAAGATACTCCATCCATCTCCTCTGCCTCATATTCAACTCTCCCTGATCAAACAAATACTTCAGACTCTTATGATCACTGAACACTTCAAACTTAGAACCATAAAGATAATGCCTCCAAATCTTCAAAGCATACACAACTGCCGCCAATTCCAAATCATGAGTCGGATAATTCTTCTCATGCACTTTCAATTGCCTCGAAGCATAAGCCACAACTTAACGATTCTGCATAAGCACGCCACCAAGACCCATCTTAGAAGCATCACAATGCACAACAAACGACTCCGTCGGATTCGGTAAAATCAACACTGGAGTTGAAGTCAACCTCTTCTTCAACTCTTGGAAACTCTTCTCGCATTTAGCATCCCAAACAAAAGCTTGTCCTTTCTGAGTCAACTGCGTCAATGGCAACGCTAACTTAGAGAACCCCTCGATGAATCTCCGATAATAACCTGCCAATCCAAGAAAGCTTCTAATCTCAAAAACAGACTTAGGTGACTCCCACTGCAACACTGCACCAACCTTCGCCGGATCTACGGCAATACCTCCCTTAGAAATCACGTGACCAAGGAAACTCACTTCCCGCAACCAAAACTCACACTTCGACATCTTAGCATACAACTTGCTTTCCTTCAAGACATTCAACACAATTCTCAGATGCTCAGCATGCTCCTCCTCAGACTTAGAATATATCAAAATATCATCTATAAACACCACAACAAAACGGTCCAGATAAGGATGAAATTTCCTATTCATATACTCCATGAAGACACCTGGGGCATTAGACACTCCAAACGGCATCACAGAATACTCATAGTGTCCATACCTCGTTCGGAACGCGGTTTTGGATATATCTTCCGCCTTCACTCTAATTTGATGATATCCTGACCTTAAATCAATCTTACTAAACACCTCCGCACCAACCAATTGATCCATCAAATCATCAATCCTCGGAAGCGGATACCGATTCTTAATCGTCACCTTGTTCAACTATCGATAATCCACACACAACCTCATGCTTCCATCCTTCTTCTTAACTAACAACACAGGTGCACCCCACGGCGAAACACTCGGTCTAATGAACTGCTTCTTAAGCAACTCTTCCAACTGCTTCTTCAATTCACCCAACTCAGATGCAGACATCCGATACGGTGCAATCGAGATAGGACTCGTTCCAGGCACCAAATCAATTGCAAACTCGACTTCTCTCTCCGATGGCAACTCAGTAATGTCGTCCGGAAAGACTTCTGGAAACTCTTGTACTACCGGCAGATCACCACTTCTCTTCTCTTTACTTTCCTTCAAGGAAGCAAACAACATGAACACACTAGCTTCACCATCCAAGGACTTCTTCACTTGCTCCGCGGTTAACAAACTTCCACTTACCTTAGCTACCGGCTTCAAAAACGTTACACTGTTGGTTAAACAATTGATGCTAACACCAAACGCTAACATCCAATCCATACCAAAAATCACATCCATATGCTTCAACGGAAGACACACAAGATCCAACTTGAAAGCAACAAGAACCTTAACACAAACCACAACCAACTAGGCCTCTGCAGCCAAAGATACCTCCCTTGCCAGACTAACATACTAGAAACAACCTGCTACTCCCCCACTACGCTAAAACCCAACTAAAAGAACGGAACAAAACAACAAGTACCGACAGTACTTCCGTACGTGTCGCATACAAACAGGGAATTCAACGAATACTAGTCCGGACAAGACTGACCATGGCTCTGATACCAACTTGTAACACCCTATTCCTATTAAGCGGTAAAACGCGCGAACATACAAATATATTCTAGAAATAGATGCTACGCCAACAACAAATTCAAGTCCACAAGTGTAAATTATCATGGTTCATAAACATATAGCAGCGGAATATATCAAATTTATAGACAACATCTCCAAGTCTCATGATAATAAATACATAAAACATCCTCAAACACAGGATATAGAATCATCATAACATAACTCCTCAAATCAACATATGATTAAATAAGTTTAACAATAAAACGCTATCCTAGATCAGAGCCCCTAATCTAGACGCGCGCAAAAGATAAGGAGGATTCCTACTCCTCAGCAACATCAATCGAACAAGCTACTTATCCTGCACTCCATCTACCCGTCCGCACGGAAAGGTAGGTGGTAAACCACTGAGGGTTAGCATTACATCAACAAAATCCGTAAACAAACAATCGAGAATATCATGTATAATGAATACTAAATAATATAAACATCTTCACATCTACAATCACATGATATTCCAATATCAATTCAATTCACCAATCAAGTTCACATGAACCAAATGCATCAATCACACATCATGACTCAATGCAATTCACCAAACAATGTATGCAATGTTCTAGACTCATCTAGATGCATGTGGTACCAAATCACCTCAAGGTCGTCACCTTCGATGCAACAAAACATCGTATGTAAGGTTTCACACCCCGCCTTACATTTGGACATAAGTCCGTCACCAAACAATGAATGCATGAACATATGACTCGACTCAATGCATATGTTCACACAAAGATCACCTCATCAATCAACGTGCATATAACCTTATGCAATCATCACTAAACAATGCATATACAACTATGCAATCATCACCAAACAATGCATATAGAACTATGCAATCATCACCAAACAATGCATATAGAACTATGCAATCATCACCAAACAATGCATATACAACTATGCAATCATCACCAAACAATGCATATACAACTATGAAATCATCACCATCACTCAACAAGAATGCACACACCAACATACAATCAACATATATGCATTCAACAATTTCATCTCCTTTGCATACTTCGTTATAAACATACATGTCTTTCACAAATGCGGATAACTGAGACACGTATACCATACAAGATATATACCATTATCAACATCTATCATTCATTCACAAGTCTCCATTTAATCATATAAAATCAGTCACAGAAGGTTTGCCAAACAGTTGGTCTTTAAGCTAAGTTTTCATGAAGTTCTACTCATAATTCACAACTTTGAAAATATCGAAGTAATGAACCAAAACCAACCAAACAAGGTCAAATTCCTAAGCCATGTATACTCTTAAGTCACATTTGTGTGCAGTAGAGATTACATAAGCTTTTCATCGGCCAATCACGACTAATTCACAAAAATCACGAAGTTCGTCTCACATTATCATATTGTAAAACCAATTCATTAAGAGAAGAAAACTAAGTTTGATTCAACAAGACATAGATTAGATACTATTAAACATCGAAATTAAACTCATAATACTCATATTTGATGTTTGGAAGCAAACCAAAAGTTTCGGGTTGGGTTAGAAACGGTTATGCTGAATTTTTGTAAAAGTCTTCCAAGACCCACTTGGAGTGTTTCTATCATAACTCAAAATCCACAAAACATTTTCAAGTGAAACCAAAGCCATTGGAAAGATAACTCAATTATCTAAAACTTTCATGTTTACACCAAAGGCCAATTCAAAACAGAAATGTGCGAAAAATACGCAAGAACACGAAGCAGGGAGTGCTGTCACTGTGCAACTCGCCATGGCGAGTAATCGACTCGCCATGGCGAGTAATCCACTCGCCATGGCGAGTGGGTCACAAGGAGTGACCCCCAACTCGCCCCCAACTCGCCGTTGCGAGTTGTGACAGTTCAGTACACGAGAAAACTCCATTTTTCACCCAAAACTCTCAATTTTAGTTCCCCATAGCCCAAATTGGTTTTCAAAGTTTGTATAAACATTTTTAGGCATAAACAGAGATTCAAATTCATATAAAGCTTGAATCACAACATCATATCCACAAAATAATCACTTGACCCATATTTATGAAAATCTTAAGGACAACACAAATTCATAACAAAACTCCATGGTTATGAACACCCATAGGTTCAGTCAACAACAACAACATCTTATTCAACAACAACCTTACTTAAACATGATTTCATCACAATCAACAACAACAACTCTAGTTCATAACAATTTGAACAAAAATCAACAAGGTATCATATAACCACAATTCAAGCATGTAAAATCAACAACAATAACATGTTTAGCATCAATTTCACATACCCAAAATTAACATCAAATAGGAGCACGAATTTAATCAATTAAGTTCAAATAACCACTTATTTCATAAGCACTTATGAGATGGAGAAGAAGAAGAGATTAAACAATTGATTATGAATGAAGACTAGCCCCCTTACCTCTAACACCAAGAATCCTAACTCAAGCTTCAATCTCCCCTTTAGCCCCAACATTCTTCTCTTGCTCCTCTTCCTAGCCTCTAGTTCTCTACTCTTAGTGTTTTGTGTGAATTATAAAGTCTAACCCTAGTTTCTCAAGGTTATGGGTCAAATATTCACAAACCATTAATGGGCCTAACCCATACTAACTAATTGGTTCAATCTAATTACACCACACCGCTAACTCTAACTCACTAACGGTAATTAACTAGAAACCTCGGTCCTAATTAATTATATCGACAACTTAACCTCTTACAATTAATAACGGTTCTAACTAGAACGCTAAAAATAACTATTGTCATAAGATTACTAAATTACCCTACCTCATAAAAGACTAAAATAGCCTTAAGTCTAAATGACCAAAATACCCTCCTAATAGGTAAACCCATGGAAATGCACACTGACATGAATGAATACACATAAAACAATTAAAATCAAACAATCGCAAAAAATCAGGCTGTTACACTTTTTTACGCGTGCTTTTGGTAAACAACAAAGACCTGGTTTTGGTTATTAAAAGCAGGATAAAACCAGAAATCCTAGGACATGTTGTGCATTTTTGGGTTTTCAAGCGTTCATCAAGTTCATAGGTTGCTTTACGAATAGGACGGGAACTTGTGGAGTCTCTCGATAGAAAAAGGTATTTTAAATGCAAAGTAAAGGCATTAAGTTAAAAATTGCAAAAACTTAAAGAACAGATAAAAATTCAATGTATTAAAAATAAAGGTGGTCCGACAAATCCTTTACATACATTCTTTATGACTATTTTCTCTCGCGGTGGTACTTCGAGTGTTTTAGAATTCTGTATAGGTGATTTGCGACTCGTTTTCCCTATGGAAAAATACAATTTATACATGATAAAATAAATGGAAGAGCCTAACTCCATGATCAACACTTCTTCCATGTAGACATCCATTTGTCTCCCACGTTCTCCGTTGAGGAAACCAATTCTCTTTGAAATTCGAATTTAACTGCCTCAGATGTAAGTTGTTTGACTTTGACGGTCTTTCATTCATGACTCATGTCTTGTTGAAGATTAAGGCATTTAGATCTTTTCACTATAAGTCCAATTCATGTCGAACTCCTTCAGTTGAGAGGAAAAACTTTGATTCCTACAAAGATAAAAGTCAACTAATGTTAACCACAATAAATAAGCCTTGTAAAATTAAAGGCTACCAACTTGCCCCCCAAAAATGCCTTTTTAACTGAATATATTCAAAGCATAGAATTGGCATTTTTTAAGAAACTCTAAGTATTTCAAAGCATGATGTCATGGTCATCATGAGTTCCAATATTAGTCTTTTTAGGTTCCCTTTTCTTGCAAGATTTCAAGATTTTGTGGGCCACCTCTTCCGTAGTTAAAAGGACAATGGAGCCTTTCCGTTAAACCCGAGGTGCCACGTGTTCTTCGATGTATTTCCACTTCCATCTCTCACGCATTTCCCAAATTTTCATCATTATGGCGCCCCCTTCTTGTCGATCAGTTTTCTTCGAATTTCTTCGATCCACTTTATTTATTCTTCCATTTCTACAACTTGTGTTTTACTTCTTTTTGTTAAAGAAAGAAAAAGTTTCTGCAAATATGAAGAGGCTCCCAGATAACACTTTACTTGTCATTCTAAAAAAGGTTGCTTCTTCTGGCGTTTGGAACCTTTTAAGATTTAAAGCCACTTTCGTCTGTCCCTGGAGACTTGCCAAGAACAACGAAGTACTTAGGGCCTTGCCAAAAAATTGGTTCCTATACTTTTCTGATCGCCAACCTTGCACAGAAAATCAAGCTTTCATGCAACAACTCTCTTGTAGCGGGCATGCAACGTGCAACGTGGAATTGACATCCCAACTATTTCAACAAAGGAACCCCGACTTGGAGGACATCAAAAAGGTTTTTCATGAAGCAACCATCAACGGATCCGATAGGGCTAAGTACTTCTTGATGATGTTGAATGCCTTAGCCAGAGGTGAATTTTCACCAAATGAAGTCTTCGGTGTTTTCAACGACCTCTTCGAAGCCGACAACTTGCCAACTTTAGAAGGGAAATCATGAGCATTGACTGTTGTTGCCCGTTGAGGGCTCTTCATTCAGGTTTATAATATAGGTTCATATGTTCTTCTAACAAGACATGTAGAGGGGATGGGAGAAAACCCAATACCTTTTCGCCACCTCCAGGATCTGATGATGACTATTTCATGACAAGTTTCTATCCCTCCTGCTGAAGTTGAAACTCTTTGGTTTCTTGTCCATTTTCGTTTTTCTGGCAATTTCTAGTCAATTAGGTCTCCATTTAGGGCCAAAAATTGCTTTTTGTAATTTAAGTTGTGGAGTTGATCTGAATGGATATATCCATATCTCGATATTGTATTTTGACCCATTAGTTGGCTTTTAAATTAATGAAAATACCAATTCATAATTGATCCACTTATCTTTAATTTTCGAAAATTTCTAATAGTTTAGAAAACTCGCTCTTAGCATTAACCTTTAAGTTCAAATTTAGTGCTAAGTTCTCTCATTCTTCGTCGAAACCACCCTTGTATTTTTCAATAATGTCTAGATTTAAACAATTTCTTTTTCTGGCATCATTTGGTCTTGACAATGCCAAGTTTTATTTCATCACAAGATTATAGTTTTTCAAATGTTCTCCGTTTTATGTTAAAACATTTTATTGTCAGAAAATGATTATCTTGACAAATTTTTAATGGCAAAAAATTCAGGATATAAAATTTCAAGACAAATACAGTTGAGGTACAAAATAATTAAGATATAAAAATGTCTTACTAGAACTTGAATTGAAAAACTTGGAATACATTCTCTTCTGCTCCCAGAGGTTTTGGCATTAATTGTTCTCTCGAAGGGCGTTCATTAAGAACCAATTTATCTTTGATCTTCATTCACTCCTGTAATCTCTGTTTAGAACTCATATACCCTGAAGTGACTTGTGTTGAAATATCAAAAAAGTGAAATCAAGTTCTTGGTTTTTTAACCATTATTTATTTTGGTTTTCACCAATTGTCTCGACAACATCTTTTTCAATTGTTCACATAACCATCGTTTTGTAACTTAGCCTCTAAGGCTTTATTTGAACTTATTTTCAACCAGATAAGTCGTAATCATGTTCCAAGTATATTACCCAGACATGATCATCTTTGAACCATTCCTCCCGAATGGGGGGAATTTGAGCTTTTGCCATGATTTCTGTATTAAGTACTCCCTTTTTACCAAATGAAGCCATGAGTTGATTTGAGCCTTACTAAACTCACATCTATTTGGTCATTACAACCATATTTAGCAAAAGAACATGGTTTCTATTTTTGCAAAGGTCTTCCTTGTGACATTATTAATTTCCATCATCAACTATGGCTTGATAGATAACAACACATGAATTTATATTTTTCCATGTCCTCTAGATTGTAATCTTCTTCTGATTCTTCGACTTCAGAAACTATGTCATACTTTGCATGGTAAAATGTACACTACATTGCACACGACGTCAAAATCTGGTTCTGAATCCATGAATTATGAATCCATTTCATCATCTCCAACAGCGTTCTCCTCGACGGGAGGAAGAGACAATATTTCCTTTTCTTTTAATTGTTTCGACCAAATCTTCTTTTCCTTTAGGGTTAATCGCTTCATCATCAGCATTTGCAGCAATACCCTTTTTGAACCTTTCATACCTTCTCCATTAAGTCTAAGTCATAGGATTTTTACCTTTGTAATTATTACGGTAGGCATACTTCTTTGACTCATTTGGATTTTCAGTATCAATGGTGACATTTTTAGTGACCGTGTTACTAGTATTGCATTTCACCACATTATTCTTTCCATACTGCACATTTGTATGGGTCAAATGAACCCATTTCTGTACAGGTGAATTAGCATAGGGCACGAAAGTTTTCCCCTGACCATTCTTATTAACATAATTAGTAGCCGACCATTTCTCTCTTTTCTTAGATTTTGGAATAAAACTTTCAAGGCTTTCGGTAGCCTCTTTGTCGAATACATACCTACATCTGGGGAAAAACATTACCTCAGAATTCTTCAATCTGTAGCGATTGAGGTAATCAATCAGCTCCTCTTCAGCCATAGGATAAGATGTTTTTTCCTTCTCATCAAACCGATGTTCTGATATAATTTTGTCAGAACCTTTGGGGTTTCCAGAAACTTCTACCATCTGACAATCAACAACATGACTTTTTGTTTCGATGGATATCTTTTCAACAGCATCCACAATGGATCCACTATGTTACAACTTGCAACTTCAGTGTACATTATGTCCACGACTTTTAAGGGATCGACATCCACTTGCATTTGAGGCTTTGTTTTATCTCCAAACTTTAGCATGCCTTCATTCAGAGCTATTTGCACGAGATCCCTGAAAAGTACACAATGTAAAGTTTAATGTCCCAAAAAATTATGATAGTTACAAAACCCTCTCTTTTGATGTTGCTGTAGTGGTGGAAATTTCAAATCATTAGGTACCGCCACTTGACCATCAGCAACTAAGAGATTAAAAATCTCATCGCATTTGGTTACATCGAACATTTAAGTTTTGGGAGTGTATTCATCATTTTTTGTTTCAATATGACTTCTCGCATCAGATGGCATCAACATTTTCATGTATAAAGAGGGCCAGGTTTTAATTCAGCAAAATTAACCTCGTCGTCTTCGACATCTTCATAGGCTATGTTGAATTCTTATCTCTTTCATCTGTATCTATGTAAGCAACATTTTCTCTTCTGAAGTTGTGAGTTATGGCTTTCTCATCCCTCATTCTTTCGACCTATCAAACTATATCGGCTAATTAGGCCATATCTCTCAAGTATTGAGTATCTAGTTTCTTCCTGATGGAATAATCTAGGCCCCCAACAGCCATTTCGACTAACTCATGTTCATGAACTTGAGTAAAACATCTAGCCTTCATGAATCTGAATATGTTTAAATAATCATCGATATATTCAATTGTTCTTCTCCGAACACTCGCTAATTCCTTTAAACTTATCTTAGATTTGCCCATGTAAAATTGTCCATGGAACAAGCTTTCTAATTGGGTCCAGTGTTGGATAGAGTGCAGTGCAAGTGTGAAAAACCACATAATGACATTTTTGTTAGAGAATTTGGGAACAGTTTCAATCTTAAATTCTAATTGTTCGCTATATATACGGCCTCCATTAAATAACGTGCTATATGTTCGATAGTGGATTCAATAGTATCACTAGCAAACGTTGTAAACTTAGGAATCTTACAACCCATAGGAAGTTCAGTTTGTAAAACATATTCGGACAAAGGAGATACAAATTTTGGCCTTTGTAAACCCACGTTTAAGCCATTCTGAGCATAATGTTTTCAACTAAGTTGGCTATGTTATTATGCGCTCTGATGTTTTGTTGTTAGACATTTCTAACAACTTCATCTGCATCATGATTCCTATCCACCAAAATTACTCCTGGTTGTGCTTGTATCACTGGTTTAACCGGTTGGGGTTGAGGCACTGGTTGTTGCGTTTGAACCATTGGTTCAATAACTTGCACATGTTGAATATTTTGGATTTGTGGGATATTTTGGATATAGGGAATCTGTTGATGAACATTTTGTGGGGGGCAAAGAAATCTACTATTCTCCTCATTTGAGTGGTTAATTCTTGGTAACTATGGTTTGTACTTTGAATCAAAGGATCAAACATTGTACCAATTTGTTGTGTTAACAAATTAACCATTTCGCGATTGCTCTCATCCATTTGTTGCCTAAACAACATCATATATTCTATATTTAAGGTTTGTGCAGAACTTCTGCCAAAAACACTAGAACTTGAAGGAACATTTGTATTTAATGGCGTGAATGGATTTACATGGTATAAGGGTGCATACACATTATTATGCAAATTTTCCATCATTGAAGTTGCCATACCATAGGGTTGTTCTCTAGATAAACTTTGCATAGGTATGAATTTATCATCAAGTCTAGGTCTAGCTTGAGGATGAGGAGATGTAGGAACACTAGTAGACATGGTTGCACCAGTCGTAAATGGAGGCACAAAAGTTCCCATTTCCGATCATGTTATTGTAGCAGTTATTGTCGGAGCGGTTATGGAAGCGGTTACTCCCAGTTCACTCGAAATCAGCCTGACCCTAGCTGCTTCCATGATCGTTGATACACTAGAACCCACTAAAGGGGCAAATGCTTGTGTAATTTGTGCTTGTGAAGAAGACTGTGATGATTGCAATGATGCAGAAGCACCACTACTGGCGGATTTAGTCATCGTTTTTAACGCTTTACCACTTCTTAAATGCATGCACAAAATGCAAATTTTTATCAGAAAAAGGTTTACCATAAATAGTTGCTAATCTTCATAAAAGGGTGAAAGATTTTTAGAAAAAAAGGTTTTGAAGAAGTTGTAGTAATTTCTTCCAAAAAAGGGTCCCACTGGACATGCCAATTTGTTTACGCGTGTTTTTGGTAAACAACAAAGGGCTGGTTTTTGTTATTACAATATCAAACCAGAAATCCTAAGACATGTTGTGCATTTTTGGGTTTTCAAGAGTACATTAAGTTCATAGTTCACTTTACGAAGATGACGGGAATGTGTGGCGTATTTCGACAGAAAAAGGTTTTTTAAACGCAAAGTAAGGGCATCAAGTTAAAAATTGCAGAAACTTAAGGAAAGGATAAAATTACAATGCATTAAAAATAAATGTGGTCCACAAATCCTTTACATACATTCTTTATAACTTTTTTCTCTCGCTCAATACTTCGAGTGTTTTAGAATTTTGTATAGGTGATTTGCGACCCATTTTCCCTATGGAAAACTACTATTTATACATAATAAAATAGCTGGAAGAGCCTAATTCCACGATAAACACTTATTCCGTGTAGACAATCGTTTGTCTTCCACGTTCTCCATTGAGGAAACCACTTCTCTTTGAAATTCCAATCTTCATGCCTTGGGTGTAAGTTTTTTGACTTCGACGGTCTTTCATTCATGACTCATTACTTGTCGAACTTTAAGGCATTTAGATCTATTCACTCTAAGTCCAAATCCTATCGAACTCCTTCAGTAAATCCTACAAAGATAAAAGTCAACTAATATTGACCACATTAACTGAGCCTTGTAAAATTACAAGCTAACAGTACATCATGTTTCCAATTCACAACTCTTACCACCAGGGCACTTCTATTTTTGATGACATGTTATTGCTTCAATACCGCATAACAGTTCCTTTTCATTATTATTTTTTCTTTCAATACCACATAACAGTTCCTTTTCATTATTATTTTTCTTTCAATTACCACATAACAATTTCTTATCCTACTAAGCCTATTCTACTGAAAATTGTTAATATGTTTTTTTTTCCTTCAAAAGAAAAAGACTTATGTGTCGCACGGGTCGGCGGTCTAATAAATAAATAAAACCTAAATGGTGTAACGTCCATCCTGTACATTTTTGTAATTTACACCTAATTATATATGGAAATAAACTTGAGAAAACATTTACTATTTTTGAATGGATAGAACCCTATCTCTTATTTCTAAATGTTAACCCAAACGAAATATTAACCCTAGATTTAACCTAATTCTATCGTCTGGTTTTATTATTTTAACCCTAGATTTAATTTAATCAAATTCTCTTATCTCTTATTTCCAAATGTTAACCCGAACGCAATATTAACCCTTGATTTAACCTAATTCTATCGCCTGATTTTACTATATTAACCCTAGATTTAATTTAATCAAAATCTCTTATCTTTTATTTCTAAATGTCAACCCGAACGCAATATTAACCCTAGATTTAAACTAATTCTATAGCCTGATTTTACTATATTAACCCTAGATTTAATTTAATCAAAATCTCTTGTCTCTTATTTCTAAATGTTAACCCGAATCTCTTATTTCTAAATGTTAACCCGAACGCAATATTAGCCCTAGATTTAATTTAATCAAAATATCTTATTTATAAATGGTAACCCATCTCACTATACTAACCTAATTTTAACCTAATTTTTCCCTCCACACTTTTGAATTTAATTTTTATCTAAACTAAAATAAAATTATGTTCATAATTGTATGCAATTTTTTGGAAAGGAATAATCGTTAACCCGTTTCGCTATCTCTGACTTATAAATGTTAACCCGTCTCGCTATACTTAACCTAATTTTTCCCTCCACGTTTTTGCATTTAATGTTTATGTCTTCTTATATTTATAAATCTTAACCCGTCTTGCTATACTTAACCTAATTTTAACCTAATTTTTCTCTCCACACTTTTGCATTTAATGTTTATCTAAAGTAAAATAAAATTATGCTCTTAATTATATGCTATTTTTTTGGAAAGGAATAACCGTTAACCCATCTCGCTATACTTAAGCTAATCTCTTACTTATATATGTTAACTCGTCTCGCTATACTTAACCTATTATGTTACGTTACGGTACCAATGGTGATGTCATGGTAATATTATGTTATGGTACAATACCAATGTCTATGCTTCTTAATATTATGAAATACTATATGACAATAATGACATTCATCTAAAATATTTTGTTACCTATTACTGTCAATATTACCTTCGATATGACCCATGCGTTAGCACGGGTCGATGGTCTAATTAGGTATAACTAGGGAAACACTTGCTTGGTAAGGACTGATTTTTAAAATTATATCTAAGGACTGATTTTTAAAATTATATCTAAGGACTGATTTTTAGATTCATGTTATGTTTGATATTTATAAAATGGTAAGCAGTCCCAGTTTCACGTCATGATAGGTTTTTAAATATATTTGAACAAACTCATCAATAAGTCCTCAATTGAGTTGCAGCTGACAACAACAAAACCAACAACAACAAGTAAATAAACATCTACAATGTGCCAAACAAAATCTCACACATCTAGAAAGAAAAATATAACAACAACATGATCACTAAATGATCGAAACCTTGCTCGTTATGTCATCATGGGCGGGCTCTCTTGTTATTGCATGATGGACACTTGTATATCTCGATATGCTTAGCCCTAGCAGGGGTGATATATTCACACATTTTTCATGGACACTCTTTAGCATTTTCCAATTTTTTTTTATAGCCAAAGATCAAACCCTAAACAAAATGTATGCTTATGATTGAGGCTTTAGCATCTACCACTTGTGACAACGAGGTTTGTATGCATTTATTTTTGCTTGTTCAAGACAATATTTCTACTTTTATCCTCTTAACCAATGCCCCAAGAGAACTCTTTAGCATTTCCTTTTTTTTTCATAGCCAAAGATGGGTTTTAGAAATAGTGGTTGAGCCTAACGCAAACCACAAAACCGGCTTGTGAGGTGAGGATTGTCCCCACTTATAAACACTTTGTCAGATCATTTTCTATCTGATGTGGGACTCTTAACACACACCCACATGACCAACACTATTAGGCTTGGTTCCTGGGACATAAATGGTAGGTGGTCAGATAATGGAAACCTGTTAGCAGGTGACCCAACGGATCTTGGAGTAGGCTCTGATACCATCTTATAAATTGTGGTTGAGCCTAACACAACCCCACAAAACCGGCTTGTGCTGTGAGGATTGCGCCCACTTATAAACACATTGTCAGACCATCTCCTATCAAATGTGGGACTCTTAACACAGGGTTATCAACATCAAACTGATGAGAACCACATAGTCAAGAGATCAAACTCATTTATGAGTTCTTCTACAGCTTCATTTCAAGCTGTTATACCACCAAAGCCCCACTTGAAACCAATTTCAGAAAAGTAAAAATCAACTATGTTCCAACAACATTATTTGCTATTTTGTTTTATGTATACAAAGACTTCAATTAAACAAAAAAAGAGTACCTTTGGCTTCTCTCGCCGTTATGTTACAAATGTACAATGACAAATGTTAATATGGTTATTAAAGGAGAATATATAAATGGAATCAATTGCCGTTTGCATGAATATTGGTCAGGGAAAGATTGAAATATTACAAAGAAAATCACAACTGATCAGAATAGCTTATGGAAATTAGTGGAAGAAAATTAATTAACTATGATTATATTTTTTTTAAGAAAATAACTATGATTATATTACTGTCAAGTACTTATTATTTCAGGCTCGTATTTGGTCTAGGTGATTATTTTCCTTTTGGATTTGCTACCATGAGTGTGGTAGGAAGTTTAATGGTCGTGAATACCAAGATAATTAGCTACCGTTGTGAATTCGTTAAAAATCACACCAATAAAATACTTGATGTGTGGAGCAAATTAATCAAAAAATCAAAACAATATGTGGCTGACCGTGATAAACACAAGAGAAAAATAGAAGAACAAAAGGAGAAAGAGAGAGAACACATGAAAATTTGTTTACCCAGTTCGGTCCAATACTGACCTACTCTGAGGGAGAGAGCGACTCTCCGTTCCAGTATAATGATGAGTACCTTTACAAATAGATATTAAAGGGTTACAAAAATTAGTCTTTAAACCTAATTCTACCCAAAATCCTGAACCTCTTACCATGACCAAGTGACTCAATTCTAATAGTGTTTCTCCAAGGTGAATCAATGGTGATTCAATCCCAACCCTAGTGATTGTTGCCAAGAGAATTCTCTACAAACCCTAGTTTTAGTGTTGGCTTCTAAACCCTTGTTTTCTACAAACCCTAGTTTTAGTGTTGGCTTCTAAAATCCATGCAGAAAAATACTTTTATGTTTTTTTGCATCAGCGTAAAACCGGTCGCTGATTTTCTCACTTCGGGTGCCGATTTTTGTGGAGACATAAGTCTCAAAACTGAACCAATAATCGGTCCCCGATTTTTCCAAATCGGCCGCCGATATTTGCAATTCTGCATCCATGAAATTTGAGTCACTTTGAACAGCTACCATTTGACTGAATTTGCGCCAATTCTAGTTCAGGTTTAAGTACTAATAGGATAGTTTATGGGACAAATTCTTGTGGGACAATGGTTTAATTAAATAGTATCTTTGAATGAGCAATACTATGAACTAATTATTTGGTGTGACAAATGTCAATTACTTTATGTCAAACAAGATTTGAAACAAGTGAATGAGAATGAGGAACCAAATTAATGAGAATCTGGTATATTTCACTGAACTAACAACTGAATCTAAATTCCACTACTAATGATCATAACTATTATCCTGAAAAATAACATTGTTAAATAAACCCATATACTCCCCTACAAACTTCTGCTCACAAGCAAACAACTTACACCTCCAACTCCATGCCTCTCCTCCCTCTCCCCACCCCAAAGAAAAATATCTTCCACCGACACCTACTTATACATAGACAATTCAAATAACCTCATAAATCGGTCCTTGAGAGGAAAATCGCCTAGCCAAGGATCTGACCAAAAATAAGTATCAACCCCATCACCTATCACCCTCCTTGAACCACCTTACTTTCTATAACCCAACACCATTACAGACCTACACCAACTGCATCCACCATATAGACCCATCTCTACCTCCCTCCTTCAAGCACCCCATCCTCACCGTATTTCGCCCTCAACACTCTATACCATCAACCTCCTTTATCCACTATCTTCCTCCAACACCACTCCCCTAAAAGAGAAATATTAAATTCTTTATTCTTGTAACCTCAAAGCTCCAAACTTCTCATTCGAGCAAATAGTATCTTAGCCAATCCAAGAAATTTTTCCAGTATCCTAACCCCCCCCCCCCCGCCCAAAAAAAAAAAACAAAAAAATACCAATTAAATAAAGATTCAGGGGATGAAATTAAAAAACAACTATTAAATCCCTAATATATATATATATATGAAGTTTTGGGGTCTCAAATGCTAGATCTTTATGAATAAAGACGATGGATTCAATCTATATGACTTGCATGTTAGCTGCAGAAACCAACATCCTTTCCACATTCATATCCAAATTTTTTAAATATTTGAGACTTGAACTATCAATGTTAACTTCATCTCTAGAGAAATCGCATTTTTTAAGGGCGAGGTTTTCAAGAGATGTACAACGAGAAATAATCTCTTGAAAATTGTTTGATTCAACACACACTTCATTGAGGGTAAGTGTTTTCAAAACTTGGTTGAGATCAAGGGAAGGTATAGTTATAAAACAATAATGATTCAACTCAAGAACCTCAAAACTAGTTAAAATCTCAATAGGTAAATCCAAAGTTCGTCTAGGTTGCCCGAAAAGAATATTATTTAATTTTTTAAAATAATCATAGGACTCAAGTCCCATTGAAACCCTTACCACCCCTTTCTCAATTACGTTCTTCATCCACCGCACAACTTCTCCATTGGCCCAACTCATACACAAATGTCGAATATTATAGCTTTTCAAGGGACCAATGTCGAATAATTAGAATACATTGGTCCCTTGAAAAGCTGTAATATTCGACATTTGTGTATGAGTTGCTCCAATGGAGAAGTTGTGCGGTGGATGAAGAACGTAATTGAGAAAGGGGTGGTAAGGGTTTCAATGGGACTTGAGTCCTATGATTATTTTAAAAACTAAATAATATTCTTTTCGGGCAAGCTAGACGAACTTTGGATTTACCTTTTGAGATTTTCACTAATTTTGAGGTTCTTGAGTTGAATCATTATTGTTTTATAACTACACCTTCCCTTGATCTTAACCAGGTTTTGAAAACTCTCTCCCTCAATGAAGTGTGTGTTGAATCAAACAATTTTCAAGAGATTATTTCTCGTTGTATATCTCTTGAAAACCTCACCCTTAAAAAATGTGATTTCTCTAGAGATGAAGTTAACATTGATAGTTCAATTCTCAAATATTTTAAATTTTTTGATATGAATGTGCAAAAGATGTAGGTTTCTGAAGCTAACATGGAAGTCATAGAGATTGAATCCATCATTTCTATTCATAAAGATCTAGCATTTGAGACCCCAAAACTTCATATTCCCCTAAACTTCATCTTCCTCAAAAAGTTCTTCCATTTCCTCGTCTTTAGATAACTCCAAAGCCTTAGTCTGATTAACCTGAGATTTTAAAGCCCGCTGCACTTTCGTGTTGGACTTGGATTTGTTGCCATTATGGCTTGAAGTTGAAGACTCTTCCTTTACTTGTTTATTTTCTGCACCAATAACAACTTCAAATATTGACGGCATATCATTTATCACTATGAACAGCAACAAAGGATATCATTTATCACTTATAATACATTGGTTATAGAACGCTTCAACATCAGTGGTGAGAGCATTGATGAGACCAACACGACGCCCATTGAAATCTCTAAAAACTTTTTCGACGGTAAAACCTCAAGAAACAAGACTTCCCTTTTCTTTGATTTTTGCATGTTGCAGCAAAAACCTTTATTTCTTTACAACACTTTCATGTGTAAAATTAAACAACATACATGGTAGCATCAAATTGAACTTTAAATTTAAAAATAAAAGATGTGCAATAGAGAAGAAGCTTAGAAATCAACCTGATGACAAGTTTTGCCAGGAACACGTGGTTTTTTTCCAACTCGAATTCCACGGGATTTCTTTCCGCTGTCATTGATTCGCGGTGAAGGAAAAGAAGGTTTCATGTTTTTGTAAGTGTTGGTGGTGGTGGGAGTAGATTGAATTGGTGTTGGATATAGAGGGGTGATATGTTTAGTTGAGCAGGGATGGAAGCGGGTTTATGGATTTTGTTTTCAATGCCCGTTTTACCCAATCTTATTATTTTAATTTTTTTTGGTATAATATAAATTGTAAATTTTTTTCTATAGAAGTTAATCTTTCGGTACCAAAAAAATGTTATACCGATCAAAAGTTTTTTTTTTTTTTTTAAAGAAAGAATAAATTTACCAAATTTTAATTTTTTTAATTTATAGAAGATAATAATTTCGGTACCAAAAAAATGTAATTTCGGTCAAAGGTTTTTTTTTTTAAAGAAAGAGAAAGTTTACCGAATTTTATTATTTTAATTTTTTATGCTATAATATACATTGTAAATATTTTTTTATAGAAGTTAAACTTTCGGTACCAAAATAATGTTATATCGGTCAAAAGTTTTTCTTCTAAAGAAAGAAAAAGTTTACCTAATTTTATTATTTTAATTTTTTATGGTATAATATAAACAGTTAATATTTTTTTTATAGAAGATAATAATTTCACTACCAAAAAAATGTAATTTCGGTCAAAGGATTTTTTTTTAAAGAAATAATAAGTTTACCGAATTTTATTAGAAGATAATAATTTCACTACCAAAAAAATGTAATTTCGGTCAAAGGATTTTTTTTTAAAGAAATAAAAAGTTTACCGAATTTTATTATTTAATTTTCTACGGTATAATCCAAATTGTAAATATTTTTTTATAGAAGTAAAACTCTCAGTACCAAAAAAATGTAATATCGGTCAAAGTTTTTTTTGTTCCAAGTAATAAAAACTAATATTGGTCAAAAATATAAAAACTAATTATAAACTAAGAGTGTGAATAAACATCTAGGAGAGTTAGACATCCCAAAGAAATCTGATGGTCGGATTGGATAAGTGTACCGAATCGTTTACCGAATAATAAAGTGATATGTAGAGTATCGTATCTATAAGGATTCTCGTTTCGTTCAAACAATTCGCGTTACATATTTTGTTTTGTGGATATAATAATAAAAGAGTTAAGGGTTAGAGATTGCAATTTTTATTTGTTTTCAACAGAGCAAGTTGTTTGCTTGGTTGGAGAAAAGTAAGCAGCGATTAGAACTCTTCGAAACCCCTTATCTATTTTGTTCAAAATAAATAATATTCATGTCACATTTATCAATCTTAAGTAGAATATACAAGTGATGAGGTTGTTGGGACATTCTAACCTAGTAGGTTGTCAAGCTGCACCAGCTGATCGCACAGTGATCCTTACTTGCGAGGTTTATACTATTTCGGTTGATTTAGGTATACCGCTCTGATGGCTTATTGCACCTGCTGATCACACAGTAATCCTTACCTATGGGGTCTTATTAATTCAAAGGTAATTGAAACATAAACTTAAATTGGCTTTCCTAGATTTCCAAAGGCAATGAAGGCCAATGTTCCTGAAGTTCTCCCCATCTATGAATCTTAGGAAACTCGTAACACACTCTCCTTCTCTCTTAGTAGTTCTACAAACGAAAAACCCTATTAGCGACAACCTAACCAAGGGTCGAGGAGAATGGTTCTACTAGGTTTGGTTCACTCCCTAGAGTCACTTGTTTCCCTAATTAATACCTAATTATATCCTAGGTTTAGCAGATTTTACTCAATAATAGTAATGTCGTCTTCTACGTACTTACTACTAGGGTCGACTCGATTTCAGTATCTTTCGTCTAGTTACTAACTACTTACTTCCTAGATAGGTAGATATAAATTTCAAGATATAAGCAACAATACTAGGTCATGTCACAACCTAAGTACCTAATCTAGGGTTGTGCTACTTTGAAACTAATCCTATTAAAACTTAATAGCGATCAAAAAATAAACTAAAATCAACGACATTAAATTAAATAATTATCCAAAAAAAAACATATAGAGGTTAATGATTGGTAAATTTGGTTTTTACTTTGAATCAAAGGATTAAACACTGTACCGATTTGTTGTGTTAATAAATTAACCAATTCGCGATTGCTATCATCCATTTGTGCCTAAACAACATCATATATTTTGTAATTAAAGTTTGTGCAGAACTTCTGCCAAAAACACTAGAACTTGAAGGACCATTTGTATTTTATGGCGTGAATGGATTTACATGGTCTAAGGGTGCATACACATTATTATGAAAATTTTCCATCATTGAAGTTGCCATACCATAGGATTGTTCACTAGATAAACTTTGCATAGATATGAATTTATCATCAAGTCTAGGTATAGCTTGAGGACGAGGAGATGTAGGAACACTAGTAGACTTGGTTGCACCGGTCGTAAATGGAGGCATAAAAGTTCCCATTTCCGATCGTGTTATTGTAGCAGTTATTGTCGGAGCGGTTGTGGAAGCAGTTACTCCCATTTTCGTCGAAACCGGCCTGACCATGGCTGCTTCCACGATCGTTGATACACTAGAACCCACTAAAGGGGAAAATGCTTGTGTAATTTGTGCTTGTGAAGAGGACTGTGATGATTGCACAAAATGAAAAATTTCTTAGAAAAGAGTTTACCATAAATAGTTGCTAATCTTCATAAAACGGTGAAAGGTTTTTAGATAAAAGGTTTTGAAAAAGTTGAAGAAATTTCTTCCAACAAAGGTTTTTTTTGAAAAAAGTTTTTAAAATTAATGCAAAAGCAGGGTCCCACTGGGCGTGCCAATTTGTTTATGCGTGTTTTTGGTAAACAAAAAAGGGTTGGTTTTTGTTATTACAAGCAACATCAAACCAGAAATTCTAGGACATGTTTTGCATTTTTGGGCTTTCAAGCATTCATTAAGTTCATAGTTCGCTTTACGTACATGACGGGAACGTGTTGCGTATTTCGACTGAAAAAGGTTTTTTAAACGCAAAGTAAAGGCATCAAGTTAAAAATTGCAGAAACTTAAGAAAAGGATAAAAATACAATGCATTAAAAAATAAAGGTGGTCCGACAAACAAATCCTTTACTTACATTCTTTATGACTTTTTTCTCTCGCGTCGATACTTCGAGTGTTTTAGAATTCTGTATAGGTGATTTGTGACCCGTTTTCCCTATGGCAAACTACTATTTAGAAATAATAAAATAGTTGGAAGAGCCTAACTCCACGATCAACACTTCTTCCATGTACACAATTGTTTGTCTTGCACGTACTCCATTAAGGAAACCACTTCTCTTTGAAATTCAAATCTTCATGCCTCGGGTGTAGGTTTTTTGACTTCGATGGTCTTTCATTCATGAATCATGTCTTGTCGAACTTTAAGGCATTTAGATCTATTCACTCTAAGTCCAAATCATGCCAAACTCCTTCAGTTGAGAGGTAAGACTTCGATTCCTAGAAAGATAATAGTCAACTAATACTGACAACATTAAATGAGCCTTGTAAAATTACAAGCTAACAGTACCACATGTTTCCAATTCACAACTCTTACCACCAGGGCACTGCTATTTTTTAAGACATCTTATTGCTTCAATGTTATTTATTCAACACAAATCTTGAGTCTTATTTCTTTCAATCTCGCAATCCCTAAATCATTTTTTTTATAGCAGTTTTTTTTTCGTTATTATTTTTTCTTTCAATACCACATAACAGTTCCTTTTCATTATTATTTTTCTTTCGAGTACCACATAACAATTTCTTATCCTACTAAGCCTATTCTACTGAAAATTGTTAATATGTTTTTTTTTACTTTCAAAAAAAAAAAAGACTTGTGTGTCGCACGGGTCGGCGGTCTAGTAAATAAATAAAACCCAAATGGTGTAACATCCATCCTGCACATTTTTGTAATTTACACCTAAATATATATGGAAATAAACTTGAGAAAGCATTTACAATTTTTGAATGGATATAACCCTATCTCTTATTTCTAAATGTTAACCCGTACACAATATTAATTCTAGATTTAACCTAATTTTATCGTCTGATTTTACTATATTAACCCTATATTTAATTTAATCAAAATCTTTTATCTCTTATTTCTAAATGTTAACCCGAACGCAGTATTAACCCTAGATTTAACCAAATTTTATTGCCTGATTTTACTATATTAACCCTAGATTTAATTTAATCAAAACCTATTATCTCTTATTTCTAAATGTTAACCCGAACACAATATTAACCCTAGATTTAACTTAATTCTACGCCTGATTTTACTATATTAACCCTAGATTTAATTTAATCAAAATCTATTATCTCTTATTTCTAAATGTTAACCCGAACGAAATATTAACCCCAGATTTAACCTAATTCTATAGCCTAGTTTTACGATATTAACCCTAGATTTAATTTAATCAAAATCTCTTATCTCTTATTTCTAAATTTTAACCCGAATCTCTTATTTCTAAATGTTAACCCGAACGCAATATTAACTCTATATTAACCCTAGGTTTAATTTAATCAAAATATCTTATTTATCAATGTTAACCCGTCTCTCTATACTTAACCTAATTTTTCCTTCCACACTTTTCCATTTAATTTTTATCTAAAGTAAAATAAAATTATGTTCATAATTGTATGCAATTTTTTTGGAAAGGAATAACCGTTAACCCGTCTCGCTATCTCTGACTTATAAATCATCGAAACCTTACTCGTTATGTCATCAAGGGCGGGCTCTCTTGTTATTGCATGAAGGACACTTGTATATCTCGATATGTTTAGCCCTAGCAGGGGTGATATTCACACATTTCCCATGGGCACTCTTTAGCATTTCCCAATTTTTTTTTTCATAGCCAAAGATGAAACCCTAAACAAAATGCATGCTTATGATTGAGGCTTTAGCATCTACCACTTGTGACAATGAGGTTGGTATGCATTTTTTTTCTTGTTCAATACAATATTTCTACTTTTATCCTCTTAACCAATGCCCCATGAGCACTCTTTAGCATTTACTTTTTTTTTCACATAGCCAAAGATCAAACACTAGACAAAATGTATGCTTATGATCGAGGCCACAACATCTACCACCTGTGACAACGAGGTTGGTATGCATTTATTTGACAACGAGGTTGGTATTCATTTACCGAGGATCAAAACTATCATTCATAACAAGTTTTACCGAAAGAAGCTAAAGTTGCAACACTAGCAGGGTCTTAGATATTGTGGTTGAGCCTAACGCAAACCACAAAAGGGCTTGTGAGGTGAGGATTGTCCCCACTTATAAACACTTTGTCAGGTCATCTCCTATCCGATGTGTTACTCTTAACACACACCCTCACGACCAACACTATTGGGCTTGGTTCCAGGACATAAATGGTGGGTGGTCTGATAGTGGAAACCTGTTAACAGGTGACCTAACGGTTCTTGGAGTAGGCTCTGATACCATCTTAAAAATTATGGTTGAGCCTAACACAACCCCACAAAACTGGCTTTTGGTGTGAGGATTGCGCCCACTTATAAATAAATTGTCAGTCCATCTCCTATCTAATGTGGGACTCTTAACACAGGGTTATCAACATCAAGCTGATGAGAACCACATAGTCAAAGAGATCAAACTCATTTATGAATCTTTCTACAGCTTCATTTCTAGCTGTTATACCACCAAAGCCCCACTTGAAACCAATTTCAGAAAAGTAAAAATCAAGTATGTTCTTACAACATTATTTGCTATTTTTTTTTATGTATACAAAGACTTCAATTAAACAAAAAAAGAGTACCTTTGGCTTCTCTCGCCGTTATGTTACAAATGTACAATGACAAATGTTAATATGGTTTTTAAAGGAGAATATATAAATGGAATCAATTGCCGTTTGCATGAATATTGGTCAGGGAAAGATTGAAATGTTACAAAGAAAATCACAACTGATCAGAATAGCTTATGGAAATTAGTGGAAGAAAATTAATTAACTATGGTTATATTTTTTTTAAGAAAATAACTATGATTATATTACTGTCAAGTAGTTATTATTTCAGGCTCGTATTTGGTCTAGGTGATTATTTTCCTTTTGGATTTGCTACCATGAGTGTGGTAGGAAGTTTAATGGTCGTGAATACCAAGATAATTAGCTACCGTTGTGAATTCGTTAAAAATCACACCAATAAAATACTTGATGTGTGGAGCAAATTAATCAAAAAATCAAAACTACATGTGGCTGACCGTGATAAACACAAGAGAAAGATAGAAGAAAAAAAGGAGAAAGAGAGAGAACACATGAAAATTTGTTTACCCAGTTCGGTCCAATACTGACCTACTTTGGGGGAGAGAGCAACTCTCCGTTCCAGTATAATGATGAGTACCTTTACAAATTGATATTAAAGAGTTACAAAAATTAGTCTTTAAACCTAATTCTACCCAAAATTCTGAATCTCTTACCATGACCAAGTGACTCAATCTTAATAGTGTTTCTCCAAGGTGAATCAACGGTGATTCAATCTCAACCCTAGTGTTTGTTGCCAAGAGAGTTCTCTACAAACCCTAGTTTTAGTGTTGTCTTCTAAACCCTTGTTTTCTACTCTCTAATTTTCATCTGATACTAGGTTTATATTTATAGTAAAAGCATCCTACAAAACTTGGAAAAAATCCATGCTGAAAAATACTTTTATGATTTTCTGCATCAGCGTAAAATCGGTCACTGTTTTTCTCAAAACTGAACCAATAACCGGTCCCCGATTTCGCCAAATCGGCCGCCGATTTTTGCAGTCCTGCATCCATGAATTTTGTGTCACTTTGAACAGCTACCATTTGACGGAATTTGCGCCATTTCTAGTTAAGGTTTAAGTACTAATAGGATAGTTTATGGGACAAATTCTTGTGGGACAATGGTTTAATTAAATAGTATCTTTGGATGAACAATACTGTGAACTCATTATTTGGTGTGACAAATGTCAATTATTGTTGGAACAAGGGTGTTCAGCAATACCACGTTTTGAGTTTTGATGATAACAAGGTATTAAAAATTGTCAATTGGATATGCTAATATTTGTTTAAGTATGCAGGATCTTAATCAAGATATTAATCTTAGAAAGTATTATGTTTGAACATTTTGAGAGAAAAACCAAGGGAAGCTTGTTGCTTGTGATTCTGAAGAACTAGAGAGTCTGAAGAATCATCAGAAGCTATGTCAAGAAGTCCAGAAGACTAAAAGAATCTGAAGTTCAAATAAGTCTGAAGATGATCAGAACCTGAAGACCAAAAGAGTCTGAAGATCATCAGAAGCTGAAGTGCTACAGTGAGTCTGAAGCCTCCAATCTGAAGATCTTCTTAGAAGGATTTCTAAAGGCATTTCGATGCATAAGAAACACTCACTTGGAGTAACGGCTAACTTCAAAGTCAACTTGAGCGTGGGATGCTCAACGACAAAGAATGCATAATAGGACAGAGTACGTGTGTACGAACTCTGTTTCCACTACTCCACTACCTCGTACAGTTTGGCAACTATGTCTACCGGTATTAAGCTTCAAAAGGAATGGAATTCAAAATATGCATTTGAAGGACTATTACCATATCAAGCAACAGATCAACAGCTATTGATCAAGCTTCCAGAATTCTCTTGATGTGCTGGATTGTCTCAACGTCTCTTTTCAAGCCTATATAAAGGCTAGAAGACTTGAAGAATACGTTAGACTCTACAACTGAAAAACTACGCTGTCAAGCTATTGTATTCTAACTGAGTCAAACCAGAAACACATCAACAACTTAGATTATTCTTACAAACTGTGTATACTATAAATTCTAAGTTCATCAGATAAACAGAGTCTGTCTTTGTTTATATTATTGGAACACATTTGATTGTTTGTCAAGTGTCTTCAACTCTATTCAATTTTATGTAAATTGTGTCAGAAGTCTCTTGCTTGTGTGCTTGAGCAAAGAAGTCTCTTAGTTGTGTCTTTGAGCATTGGAAGACTCTTGCCTACGTGCTTGAGCAATTGGAAGTCTCTTACTGTGTGTTTGAGCAACTTGTAATTGACATTACATTTTAGTGAAACTCTCCTTGAAAGTGCAAGGGGGACATGACTACTTCCGGTTTGTGGAAGGAACCTGTATAATTGCTTGTGTTCTCTCTTTCTCTCTATCTCTTGTTAATTTCCGCTACAACAGAATCTGGTCTTCCATCAGACTCTGAATCCATTCAAACTCTGATCCTGGAGAAACAGATTCTTACTCTTCAAGAGTTTCGAAAAAGTAAACACAATTCAACCCCCCCTTCTTGTGTTTTTTTCACCTTTAATTACTTTATGTCAAATAAGATTTGAAACAAGTGAATGAGAATGAGGAACCAAATTAATGAGAAACTGATATATTGCACTGACACTATAACTAACAACTGAATCTAAATTCCACTACCAATAATCATCACTATTATCCTGAAACATAACATTGTTAAATAAACCCCTATACTCCCCTACAAAATCCTCCTCACACGCAAATAACTTAAATCTTCAACTCCATGCCTCTCCTCCTTCTCCCCACCTCAAAGAAAAATATCTTCCACAATACAATTTAAATAACCTCATAAATCGGTCCTTGAAAGGAAGATCCCCTAACTAAGGATTTGACCAAAAATAAGTATCAACCCCATCACCCATCACCCTCCTTGAACCACATTACTTCCAATAACCCAAAACCATTACAGACCTGCACCAACTCCCTCCACTATATAGACCCATCTCTACCTCCCTCCTTCAAGCGCCCCATCCTCACCATATTTCAGCCTCAACACTCTATACTATAAACCTCCTTTATGCACTATCTTCCTCCAACACCACTTCCCTAAAAGAGAAATATTAAATTTTTCATTCTTGTAACCTCAAAGCTCCAAACTTCTCATTCCAGCAAATAGTATCCCAGTCAATCCAATAAATTTTCCTATATCCTAACCCCACCTCCTCCCACAAAAAAAAATCAATTAAATATAGATTTAGGGGATGAAATTAAAAAAAAACAATTAAATCCTGTATTTTTTTTAAAGCAAGGGAAAGAAACTATTAAATCCCCAATATATATATATATATATATATATATATATATATAATGTTTTGGGGTCTCAAATGCTAGATCTTTATGAATAAAAATGATGGATTCAATCTATATGACTTCCATGTTAGCTGCAGAAACCAACATCCTTTCCACATTCATATCCAAAATTTTAAAATATTTGAGACTTGAACTATCAATGTTAACTTCATCTCTATAGAAATCACATTTTTTAAGGGTGAGGTTTTCAAGAAATATACAATGAGAAATAATCTCTTGAAAATTGTTTGATTCAACACACACTTCATTGAGGGTAAAAGGTTTCAAAACCTGGTTGAGATCAAGGGAAGGTGTAGTTATAAAACAATAATGATTCAACTCAAGAGCCTCAAAACTAATGAAAATCTCAAAAGGTAAATCCAAAGTTCGTCTAGCTTGCCCGAAAAGAATATTATTTAGTTTTTTAAAATAATCATAGGACTCAAGCCCTATTCTAACCCTTACCACCCCTTTCTCAATTAGTTTCTTCATCCAACGCACAACATCTCCATTGGCCCAACTCATAGACAAATGTCGAATATTACAGCTTTTCAAGGGACCAATGTATTCTAATTATTCGACATTGGACCCTTAAAAAGTTATAATATTCCACATTTGTGTATGAGTTGTGCCAATGGAGATGTTGTGGGGTGGATGAAGAAACTAATTGAGAAAGGGATGGTAAGGGTTTCAATGGGACTTGAGTCCTATGATTATTTTAAAAAACTAAATAATATTCTTTTCGGGCAAGCTAGACGAACTTTGGATTTACCTTTTGAGATTTTAACTAGTTTTGAGGTTCTTAAGTTGAATCATTGTTGTTTTATAACTACACCTTCCCTTGATCTCAACCAAGTTTTGAAAACTCTTACCCTTAATGAAGTGAGTGTTAAATGAAACAATTTTCAAGAGATTATTTCTCATTGTACATCTCTTGAAAACCTCACCCTTAAAAAATGTGATTTCTCTAGAGATGAAGTTAACATTGATAGTTCAAGTCTCAAATATTTTAAAATTTTGGATATGAATGTGCAAAAGATGTTGGTTTCTGAAGCTAACATGAAAGTCATAGAGATTGAATCCATCATATCTTTTCATAAAGATCTAGCATTTGAGACCCCAGAACTTCATATACCCCTAAACTTCATCTTCCTCAAAAAGTTCTTCGATTTCCTCGTATTTGGATTTGTTGCCATTATGGCTTGAAGTTGAAGACTCTTCCTTTACTTGTTTATTTTCTGCACCAATAACAACTTCAAATATTGACGGCATATCATTTATATCATATCGAAAAGGCGATTCCTGTCAGATTTGTACAACCCACATCTTGCCCAAAAGTAGTATGCCATGGAAATTAACCACGAATCACTATGAACAGCAACAAAGGATAGACAATCTTTCTCTTGCATGCGATCCCTTACAAAGTTAATTGCCAGCATAGGCTCAGGAAGATTTGGGGGAACCTTCTTAGAAGGTAAATTGACTTCCCGCTCCTAACTAGGGAAACTGTATAGCCACAGATTCTCCTTCTCTGGATCAGATTGGTTATAGAACTCTTCAACATCAGTGGTGAGAGCCTAGATTAGACTAGCACGACGCCCATTGAAATCTCTGAAAACTTCTTCGACAATGCGTAGATTATATTGTATGCGTGTGTTTGAGAGGCTTTTTCTTTGATTTTTGCATGTAGAAACAAAAACCTTTATTTCTTTTCAGCACTTCCATGTGTAAAATTAAACAACATACATGTTAGCATCAAATTGAACTTTAAATTTAAAAATAAAAAATGTTCAATAAAGAAGAAGCTTAGAAATCAACCTGATGACAAGTTTTGCCAGGAACACATGGTTTTTTTCCAAGTCGAATTCCACGGGATTTCTTTCCCCTGACATTGATTCGTGGCGAAGGAAAAGAAGGTTTCATGTTTTTGTAAGTGTTGGTGATGGTGGGAGTAGATTAAATTGGTGTTGGATTTAGAGGGGTGATTTATTGGGTTGAGCAGGGATGGAAGCGGGTTTATGGATTTAGTTTTCAGTGGCCGTTTTACCTAATCTTATTATTTTAATTTTTTGAGGTATAATTTAAATTGTAAATTTTTTTTCTATAAAAGTTAAATTTTTGGTACCAAAAAAATGTTATATCGGTCAATGTTTTTTTTGAAAGAAAGAATAAGTTTACCGAATTTTATTATTTTTTAGTTTGTTATGGTATAGTATCAATATTTAATAGTTTTTTATAGAAGATAATAATTTCGGTACCAAATAAATCTAATTTCGGTCAAAGGTTTTTTTTTTAAAGAAAGAGAATGTTTACCGAATTTTATTATTTTAATTTTTTATGCTATAATATACATTGTAAATATTTTTTTATATAAGTTAAATTTTCGGTACCAAAATAATGTAATATCGATCAAAAGTTTTTCTTCTAAAGAAAGTAAAAGTTTACCTAATTTTATTATTTTAATTTTTTATGTTATAATATAAATAGTTTATATTTTTTTATAGAAGATAATAATTTTACTACCAAGAAAATGTAATTTCGGTCAAAGGTTTTTATTTTAAAGAAAGAAAAAGTTTACCGAATTTTATTATTTTAATTTTCTACAGTATAATCTAAATTGTAAATATTTTTTTATAGAAGTTAAATTTTCAGTACCAAAAAAATGTAATACCGATCAACGTTTTTTTTTTCCATGTAATAAAAACTAATATTGGTCAAAGAAATAAAAAATAATTTTAAACTAAGAGTGTGAATAAACATCTAGGAGAGTTAGACATCCCAAATAAACCTGATGGTCGGATATGAATAGTGTACCAAATAATAAAGTGATAAGTAGAGTATCGTATCTATTAGGATTGTCGTTTCGTCCAAACAATTCGCGTTACATATTTTGTTTTATGGATATAATAATAAAAGAGTTAAGGGTTAGAGATTGCAACTTTTATATGTTTTCAACAGAGCAAGTTGCTTGTTTGGTTGGAGAAAAGTAAGCAGCGATTAGAACTCTTCGAAACCCCTAATCTATTTTGTTCAAAATAAATAATATTCATGTCGCGTTTATCTATCTTAAGTATAATATACAAGTGATGAGGCCGTTGGTACATTCTAACCTAGTAGGTTGTCAAGCTGCACCAGCTGATCGCACAATGATCCTTACATGCAGGGTCTATACTATCTCGGTTGATTTAGTTATACCGCTCTGATGGCTTATTGCACCTGTTGATCGCACAGTGATCCTTACCTGTGGGATCTTATTAATTCAAAGGTAATTGAAACATAAACTTAAATTGGCTTTCCTAGATTTCCAAGGGCAATGAAGGCCAATGTTCCTAAAGTTCTTCCCATCTATGAATCTCAGGAAACTCGTAACACACTCTCCTCCTCTCTTAGTAGTTCTACCAACGGGAAACCCTATTAGCGACTACTTAACCAAGGGTCGAGAAGAATGGTTCTACTAGGTTTGGTTCACTCCCTAGAGTCACTTATTTCCCTAATTAATACCTAATTACATCCTAGGTTTAGCAGATTTTACTCAATATTAGTAATATCGCCTCCTACGTACTTACTATACTAGGGTCAACTCGATTTCTGTATCTTTCGTCTAGTTACTAACTACTTACTTCCTAGATAGGTAGAAATAAATTTCAAGATATAAGCATCAATATTAGGTCATGTCACAATCTAAGTAACTAATCTAGGGTTGCGCTACTTTGAAACTAATCCTAATAAAACTTAATAGCGATCTGAAAATAAACTAAAATCAACGACATTTAATTAAATAATTATCCAAAAAAACAAATAGAGGTTCATCTTATAACCCTAGCCTATAAATATCTAGTTACACATGATAACTAAGACAAAAAAAATAGAACATAAAAACACACCCTAGAAAAGATATGGGGAAGATAGAACTCCTCATGAAGCTCCTAGAACCGCCTTCCTTTTGAGCTGCTCCAGTTTTGAACGAGAAATTATGAATGAGAAAGGCGGTATCGAGAGGGAAAGTTTCCACCTTACTTGGGATAAAAAGATGGGCTTCTAAGGGCGAAAAAGTCATAAACGTAACCTTTTCTCAAGTTACCAGGCGTTGGGCGCCCTAGACCATGCACTAGGCGCATGGGCCTGCTAGGTCTAGGCGCCTAGTACCCCTTAACATGCGCGTAGCACCTATGTGCATTAATTATGGGTGCCTAGCGCCCCTTCTGGTGCGCCTGGACGACTCTGAGTGTGTTCCGGTGCTGAAATTGGGTCTGCATTTTCGTAGCCTGTTTTCATTATTAAATTTTGTATTTCAGCAGTAAAATAGATGATAAATTGGCTTATACGTGGAAAAAAAGAGAAATTGAAGTGGTACAATAATAAATGGGTTGATGTAATTGGATAAAATACAAACAACATTAAAAAACTAATTTATTTTTTTATTTATTTTTCCAAAACAAGAGTCTCAATGACAGGTATCCTGGAAAAGGACATTTTCTTTTGGTGGGAAAGTACTCCCCATTTCCAAGCTAAATGCCACCGAAGAATAAAGATGAAGGAAAAAAGAAAGATCATAATAGAGTCTTTGCAATATTCTCTTCAGGATGTGTACTTTACAAAGTTCAACAGTTAATATAGATAAAAACTATAACCTATAACGCTTCCAACTATCAGTGGTTACTCAACACCCGATAGTTATAGAACTTTGCCATTCACATTGACCTTCTAATGACTACATTCAACAATCACATATTTGGACTAATTTGGTGTTGTTGTTTTGGAACCTTAGAGTGTGTTTTCCCTCAATGTCTTATATGGGACAATCACATAATATTAACAATCACATAATATCAACAATAAATCTATTTGCGACAATCACATAATAAATCTTCACATTTTTTATTAAAATACGTGACATTCACATTTTATTAAATCTATTTGTGAAATGTAACAAAAAAAAATTATTTTTGACAATCACATAATGAAGGTGTACTATAGTAAAATATATTATAATTTACTCCATCCATTCCAAATTATTTGTCATTCTATTTTTTTTCACATATATTAAATAATGCAATTAATGTTGTATAGAAAAGTAATTTTACAAAAATATCCTTCATTAATGGTATGAAAAAACATAAATTAAAAGATTATGAAAAAGATAAAGTAATAAATAGTAAATGGCATAATGAAACAAATAAGCATGAATGATTCATTTTTATTGTTAAATGACATATGATGCCTTTGTGGTTGCGGAATCATTGGCATAATTGCATGCATTTAGGTTTATTTGTCATTTGCTCCCATATTTTCCGTGAAGGTAACGGTTGTGCAGACACCATGGCTTCCTTGGGGCATGATTTGACTGTTATTTCTTGGTATCATTCTCAGCCGGCTTCTCTTGCGGTAGATTTTGCTAGAGACAAACATGGGCTACCCACTTATAGATTTCCTTAGCCTTTTCTAGTCCTTTTCTTTTTCTGTTCTTTGTTTCTCCGAGGGTTTTGGCCTAGTCCCCCCTCTTGTACATATTTTTATCTTTTTTAATAATATTATGTATTGGGAAGGCGGTAAAGGATGGGAGTTTTTGTTGGGTGCCAACCTAGTTGGGATGCTTCAGACTCGCCCTGATGCCCAACCTTTCTCTCGGCCTTATAAAAAAAAAGAAGACAAATTTTTTGTTAGAATGACATACAATTTGAAATGGATAGAGTATTTGGGTCTGTAACAGCCCAATTTTCGTTAGATTTATTTTAATTAAATTTTATATGTGTTTGTATGTGCTTGTATGTGATTAAATGCCTTTGTGCGTATTTTGGTTAGGGTTATTGGAATTCGGTGTTAGAAGAGTATTTTGGTATTTTGGACTTAGGTGTATTTTAGTCAGTTAGTGAGCAAGGGTAAATTAGTAAATTCACAATGAGAGTTATTTTTAATTTTCAAGTGGGAACCATTATTTTTACTAAGTTACTAAATGTGTGGTGGTAATAAGTTAGAAGTCGTTATTATTCATTATCTTTTTACTGCGAGTGAATAGAAACTTTATGATTAATGAATTAGAAACTTTGTGAGTTAGGCCCATTAAGTGGTAAGGCTTTATGAACACATGTCATGAGAAAGTTAGGGTTACACCATTCATTCACACAAAAATTAGAAAAAGGTAGAGAGAGAAATGACTGAGAAGAGGAAAAGAGGGTTAGAGAGAGAAGCTTGTAGATCAATAGTAGATTAGAGCTTCAAGGAGCTTAATTGAGGCCAAAGCTAGGGTTGAGATTCTCTATGGTAAGAGGGATAGTTTTCTATCATAATCTCTTTCTCTCTTTCAATTCAAAGTGCTTAATTGTGAAAAGTTATTATTGTGAACTTATTTGATGAAATTCGTGCTCTTATGATATTACTATGTTTGAGTATGTGAATTGAATGTTAATTGAGTTGTTAATGTGGAATTTTCATGCTCAAGTTATATAGAATTGATTACTTTCTAAATTTTGCTAAAATTGGTGAATTGGGATATTGTGTTGTTGAATTGTGAATGGATTCATGATTATGTGATATGATTGTTGTTGAGTCTTGTTATCATGAATTGAGTGTGATAAATGTGATGTTGTATTTAAGTTGTTGTTGTTGGAACCTTGAGGAATTAAGTTAATTGAAGTATAAGTTTTTTAGTATGGTTGTAAAAAGAGTCCAATTGGTGTATTCGAACTTTGGAAAATGATTCTTATTGTTTTGGGTATGTTGGGGATCAAAATAAGGATTTTTGGGATGATTTGGGGATGAAATCGAGGCCAAAAATGTGTTGTCCATGCCATTGAATCGATTCAGAAGAGTTTGAATCGTATCAATTTGCATCTGGGCAGATTTTGAATTGATTTAGACAATTTTGAATCGTCTCACTTTTCTCTCTGAATTTGTTTGAATCGATTCAATAAGATGTGAATCGATTCAGCCTTAGTTGTAAACATATTTTTTTAGATATGGATGTCCTCTTTCCAAAGGCTTTGGTTTCACTTAAAAATATTTTACAAAACTTGGTTTATGATCAAATTACTACACATAGGTCATGCGGCATTTCACAAATTGAGACGGAACTTACGATTTTCACAAATGAACTTTGGTGAAACTTCGAACTAAGACTTGATAGTTTGTAAGTGGCCTATGTTCATGCTTACATGATTGTTTAAGATTGAATTGTGGGGTTTCAAACTTGAATAAGTTGTTTTGCTTTGGAAAGTGTCTATATTGGTCTTTTGCTTAATCATAGACGAACTTTGTCGAAATTGGCCCTTAAGACCGAAGGTCTCGGAAATATTTGGTGTATAGTTTGATGTGATTGTATAAAGATGTATGAATACTTGATAGGTGTTGAATATGATGTCTATCATGATTGGTGTACTTTCTCCTTTGTTTGATTGTGAAAAATTATATGGAGTTGATGATTTGTGATAATGTTGTTGATGTTGAATGATATACATGCTTGATTGACTGCAATTCGTGGAAGATGTATATACATATAGCCGTTGATTTTAGCTGTTGATTTGTTGTGAACATATGCATGGATGGTTGAGTCATATGTTCATTTATCATATGTCGAGTCGGATGTTGATATCCATATAGCCGTTGACTACGATGTGTTTGTTGCATCATAAGGTGACGACTTTGAGGTGATTGGTACCACATGCATAGATGTGTCGTGTATAGGCACATTGCATATTTTTGCATGAGTCGTAATTTCTATGTGTTATTGATTATTATTTATTTTTTCCAAAACAAGTTGCTCAGTGACAGGTGTCTTGGAAAAGGGCATTTTCCTATGGTGGGAAAGAACTCCATATTTCCAGGCTAAATGCCACCGAAGAATAAAGATGAAGGAAAAAAGAGAGATCATAATAGTCTTTGCAATATTCTCTTCGGGATGTGCACTTTACAAAGTTCAACGGTTAATATAGATCAAAATTATAGCCTTTAACGCTTCCAACTATCAATGGTTACTCAACACCTGATAGTTACATAACTTTGCCGTTCACATCGACCTTCTAATTACTAGATTCAACAATCACATATTTGGATTAATTTGGTGTTGTTGTTTTGGGACCATAGAGTGTGTTTATCTCAATGTCTTATATGTGACAATCACATAATATTAACAATCACATAGTATCAATAGTAAATCTATTTGCGACAATCACATGATAAATCTTCACATTTTTTATTAAAATATGTGACAATCACATTTTATTAAATCTATTTGTGAAATGTAATAAAAACAAAATCTATTTGTGACAATCACATAATAAATGTGCACTTTAGTAAAAAAAATATAAATTAATTTTTTTTGAAAAAGATAAAGTAATAAATAGTAAATGGCATAAAGAAAAAATAAGCATTAATAAAAGTCCTGTGGGGATTTTAAAAGACACCGAAACATGTCGGAGAATATCTTCCAACACCATTCTCGTATTGTTGATTATATGTTGCAATTTCAAGAGTGACCTCAAGGAAATGTTTGAAGATATTGATAACCAAATGAAGATGGTGAAGATCATATTGTTACATCAAATGTTAGTCACTAACTATATAAATTATAATAAGTCTTCAACCCTATTTCTTAACCCTAATACTCAATCTATCTATTTTACCCTTATGTTTACAACGTAATTCCAATTTTATCCCTAAACCCTACCTTATTTTTCCCTCTTTATATGAAAAAAATCTTGCTGGGTATCGAACGAGGTACCACATGCTTCCAATACACAACTCTTAGCACCAGGGAAATGATGTTTTTGATGACATGTGATTGCTTCAATTTTAAGTATTCAACACAAATCTTGTGTCCTAATTCTTTCAATCTCATAATCCATAAATCATTTTTCACCATCATGCAATTGAACATAATACACAACTCGCGCTTTTTAGCAGACCTAATTAATTTATATGGAAAAAAAGGTATGCAAGGAATTGAATCAAGAAGCATATGAAAAGTTCATTTTTTTTAAAGTCACTAACGCCATTGAAATTCCTTTTTTTTATAGCAGTCCCTTTTCATTATTATTTTTTCTTTCAATTACCGCATAACGGTTCTGTTCAATATTATTTTTTTCTTTCGATTACCACATAGTAGTTGCTTTTCCTCGTAAGTCAACAAACCCTATTCCCTACCCTAATACTCAATTTTTCTATTTTCAACCTAATTTCAATTTTTTCCTATCACTCGGAATATAATCATATTTAGTTTATCATGTCCATAAGGTAAAGAATGAAACAAACGTTTCAATATTGGATAGACAATAACATTGAATTGATTAAATAGATATATTCAATTGCTTAAGAATGAAATATTAGTATTAAAATCAAAACATTCTACTATAATTTGTGGTTTCAGTTGACAATACACTCCCAACTTTAATTGTTTTTACTTATATATAATAGCCCAAATCCAATTGGATAGTTTCAAATCAAGGAAAACATATCTATAAAAGTCGTGGATGTTATGCCTCCATGGAAAAAAAATAGAGACTGCGATGTCAGAGCACATACCTTCAATGTACAGTGACGCTACCGGATCAATCTTTAGTATTTCTTACTCTTAAATATCTATAAACTAAAAAAAATTGCGGTGACATGACCATTATCTATTCAATTTTCTGTATGGTATGTGAGTTTGAAACCTATTCCATTTTTTTAAAAGTCTCTTTGAATTTGGCTAGTGTAGAGTTTTTCAATTGTTAATGTGATGATTGTAGGTTGATATATTTTCGAAGAAATATTTATTTATTGTAATATATATTAGCAGATAAGACCTGTGTGTAGCACATCCCGGTGGTCTAGTAAATAAATAGAACCCTGTTTGGTGTAAGCAAAAACTTATTGTAAAAAGAAAGTGTAAAACAAAATTGTTTAATTGATCATGGTTCATTTGATCAATTTAAAATTATATCTAAGGACTGATTTTCACATTCATATATTTGTTTAAGCACGATTATATCTATAATACTTAATTCGATTTATATGGAACACAAATAAAGAATAGTCATTCACCAAATGAACATGGTTTAACCAAATGAACATGGTTTAAATGATCAATTTAAAATTATATCTAAGGACTGATTTTTACATTCATATATCTTTGATATTAATATAATGGGAAGTAGTCCCAGTTTTATGTCATGATATCTTCTTAAATAAATTTGTGTTTTATTATCTTAGTTCTCCTCTAATATTGAGGGAAATATTTCACTTTTAAAGTTAGCAATTCATAAATAACAATATGCTACTGATTGAACAAACGCAATAAGTCCTCAATTGAATTGCAGCTGACTGCAGTGTTCGAAACAGAAACTTACGCATCTAGAAAGAAAAATATAACAACAACATGATCACTAAATGATTGAAACCTTGCTTGTTATGTCATTAATGGCGAGCTCTCTTGTTGTTATTGCAACATGAACACTTGTATATCTTGATGTGCTTAGCCCTAGCAAGGGTGATATTCACACATTTCTCATGGGAACTCTTTAGCATTTCCCTATTTTTTTTTTTCATAGCCAAAGATCAAACCCAAAACAAAATGTATGCTTATGATCAAGGCTTTAGCATCTACCACATGTGACAACGAGGTTGGTATGCATTTACTTTTGCTTGTTCAATACAATATTACTACTTTTATCCTCTTAACCAATGCCCTAAAAACACTCTTTAGCATTTTTTTTTTTCATAGCCAAAGATCAAACCCTAGACAAAATGTATGCTTATGATCGAAGCCTAAGCATCTACCACTTGTGACAACGAGGTTGGTATGCATTTACTTTTGCTTGATCAAAACTATCATTCATAACAAGTTTTACCGAAAGAAGCTAAAATTGCAACACTAGCAAGGTCTTAGAAATAGTGGTTGAGCCTAACACAAACCACAAAACTAGCTTGTGAGGTGAGGATTGTCCCCACTTATAAACACTTTGTCAGGTCATCTCCTATCCGATGTGGGACTCTTAACACACCCCCACACGACCAACACTATTGGGCTTGGTTCGTAGACATAAATGGTGGGTGGTCCGATAGTGAAAACATGTTAGCAGGTGACCCAACGGATCTTGGAGTAGGCTCTAATACCATCTTAGAAATTGTGGTTGAGCCTAACACAACCCCACAAAACCGGCTTGTGGTGTGATGATTGCACCCACTTATAAACACATTGTCAAACCATCTCCTATCCAATATGAGACTCTTAACACAGGGTTATCAACATCAAGCTGATGAAAAACCACATAGTCATAGAGATTAAACTAATTTATGACTCTTTCTACAGCTTCATTTCTAGCTGTTATACCTACAAAGCCCCACTTGAAACCAATTTCAGAAAAGTAAAAACCAACTATGTTGTTACAACATTATTTGCTATTTTTTTTTATGTATACAAAGACTTCAATTAAACAAAAAAAGAGTACCTTTTGGCTTCTCTCGCCGTTATGTTACAAAAAAGTTATATAAAATGATGAACCTTCTTTCATAATATAACTGTGTTAGTTGGTTACAATGACAAATGTTAATATGGTTTTTAAAGGAGAATATATAAATGGAATCAATTGCCGTTTGCATGAATATTGGTCAGGGAAAGATTGAAATGTTACAAAGAAAATAACACCTGATCAGAATAGCATATGGAAATTAGTGGAAGAAAATTAATTAACTATGATTATATTAAATTCTTCATACTTGTAAACCCAAAACTTCAAACTTCTCATTCGAGCAAATAGTATCTAAGTCAATCCAAATTTTTTTTTCTAGTATCTTCACCCCCAAAAAAAAATCAATTAAATAAAGATTCAGGGGATAAAATTAAAAAACAACTATTAAACTCTGTATATTTTTTTAAAGCAAGGGAAAATGTAGCGTAGGAGGCTACATCCCCAATATATATATATATATATATATATATATATATATATATATATATGAAGTTTTGGGGTCTCGGATGCTAGATCTTTATGAATAGAAATGATGGATTCAATCTCTACGACTTCAATGTTAGCTGCAGAAACCAACATCTTTTGCACATTCATATCCATAATTTTAAAATATTTGAGAGTTGAACTATCAATGTTAACTTCATCTCTAGAGAAATCACATTTTATAAGGGTGAGGTTTTCAAGAGATGTACATTGAGAAATAATCTCTTGAAAATTGTTTTATTCAATACTCACTTCATTGAGGGTAAGAGTTTTTAAAACCTGGTTAAGATCAAGTGAAGGTGAAGTAATAAAACAATAATGATTCAACTCAAGAACCTCAAAACTAATGAAAATCTCAAAAGGTAAATCCAAAGTTCTATTAGCTTGCCCGAAAAGATAACTATTTAGTTTTTAAAAATAATCATAGTACTCAAGTCCCATTGAAACCCTTACCCTCAATGAAGTGTGTGTGGATGAAGAAACTAATTGAGAAAGGGGTGGTAAGGGTTTCAATGAGACTTTAGTCCTATGATTATTTTAAAAAACTAAATAATATTTTTTTTGGGCAAGCTAGACGAACATTGGATTTACCTTTTAAGATTTTCACTAGTTTTGATGTTCTTGAGTTGAATCATTATTGTTTTATAACTACACCTTCCCTTGATCTCAACCACGTTTTGTAAACTCTTACCCTCAACGAAGTGTGTGTTGAATCAAACAATTTTCAAGAGATGAAGTTTCTCATTGTAGATCTCTTGAAAACCTCACCCTTAAAAAATGTGATTTCTCTAGAGATGAAGTTAACATTGATAGTTCAAGTCTCAAATATTTTAAAATTTTGGATATGAATGTGCAAAAGATGTTTGTTTCTGCAGCTAACATGGAAGTCGTAGAGATTGAATCCATCATTTCTATTCATAAAGATCTAGCATTTGAGACCCCAAAACTTCATATTCCCCAAAACTTCATCTTCCTCAAAAAGTTCTTCCATCTCCTCGTCTTTGGATAACTCCAAAGCCTTAGTCTGATTAACCTGAGATTTTAAAGCCCGCTGAACTTTCGTGTTGGACTTGGATTTGCCGCCATTATAGCTTGAAGTTGAAGACCCTCCTTTACTTGTTTATTTTCCGCACCAGTAACAACTTCAAATATTGACGGCATATCATTTATCGTATTGAAAAGGCGATTCCTGTCAGATTTGTCAAACCCACATCTTGCCCCAAAGTAGTATGCCATGGAAATTAACCACGAATCATTATGAACAACAACAAAGGATAGCCAATCTTTCTATTGCATGCGATCCCTTGCAAAATTAATTACTAGCATAGGCTCAGGAAGATCTGGGGGGACTTTCTTAGAAGGTAAATTGACTTCCCACTCTTCACTAGGGAAACTGTATAGCCACAGATTCTCCTTCTCTGGATCAGATTGGTTATAGAACTCTTCAACATCAGTGGTGAGAGCCTTGATGAGACCAGCACAACGAGCATTGAAATCTCTGAAAACTTCTTCGACGGTGCGTAGATTATATTGTATGCGTGTGTTTGAGAGGCATTTTCGGCAAAATCTCAAGAAATGAGACTTCCCTTTTCTTAGAGTTTTGCTTGTAGCAGCAAAAACCTTTATTTCTTGTCGACACTTTCAGGTGAAAAATTAAACAACATACATGTTAGCATCAAATTAAACTTTAAATTTAAAAATAAAATATGTACAATAGAGAAGAAGCTTAGAAATCAACCTGATGACAAGTTTTGCGACGAACACGTGGTTTTTTTCCAACTCGAATTCCACGGGATTTCTTTCCCCTGACAATGATTTGCGGTGAAGGAAAGGTAGGTTTCATGTTGTTGTGAGTGTTGGTGGTGGTGGGAATAGATTGAGTTGGTGTTGGATTTAGAGGGGTGGTTTGTTGGATTGAGAAAAAATTAATTTAATTGTTATGGTATAATATAAATTGTAAATATTTTTTAGAGAAGTTAATAATTTAGGTACCAAAAAACTGTAATATTGGTCAAAGGTTTTTTTTTTAAAGAAAGAAAAAGTTTACCGAATTTTGTTATTTTAATTTTTTATTTAATATTTTTTTTAGAAGTAAATAATTTCTGTACCAAAAAAATGTAATATTGGTCAAAGGTTTTTTTTTAAAGAAAGAAAAAGTTGACCGAATTTTATTATTTTAAATTTTTATGGTATAATATAAATAGTTAATATTTTTTTATAGAAGTTAATAATTTTGGCACCAAAAAAATGTAATTTCTATTGAAGGTTGTTTTTAAAAGAAAGAAAAAGTTTTCCGAATTTTATTATTTTATGGTATAATATATATAAAAAATATATTAAGAAGTTAGACATCCCAAAGAAACCTGATGGTCGGATTGGAAAAGTGTATTAAATTGTTTACCAAATAATAAAGTGATAGGTAGAGTATCATATTGTCATTTCGTCCAAACAATTATCGTTACTTATTTTGTTAGGATGATATAATAATAAAAAAGTTAAAGGTAAGAGACTGCAATTTTTATCTGTTTACAACAAAGCAAGTTACGTGTGTGGTTGCAGAAAAGTAAGCAGCGATTAGGACTCTTTAAATACCCCTATCTATTTTGTTCGAATTAAATGATATTCATGTCGTGTTTAGCTTTCTAAAGTAGAATGTACAAGTGATGGGGTCGTTAGGACGTTCTAACCTAGTCAGTTGTCAAGCTGCACCAGCTGATCGCACAGTGATCCTTACGTGCGAGGTCTATACTATCTCGGTTGATTTCGGTCTATCCTTCTGATGGCTAATTGCACCTACTGACTGCACGGTGATCCTTACGTGGGTAATGACCGTTGGGTGTGGAGGTTGGAAGATAACGGGGATTTCTCGGTGAAATCGATGTATAAGAAGTTGGAGAGAGAGACGGGGGTGGAGGACAAACCTAGAGGTTGGGAGAGGGGAATGTTTAAGGATATTAGGAATAGTACGGCTCCATAAAATGTGGTGGCATTTTCTTGGAAGCTTTTATATGACCGGATTTCAAGTCGAAGGAAACTCGCCTTGAAAAATATCCTTCCGCCGGACGTTCCGCTGTCGTGCATCCTATGTGATAGCTCAGAAGAATCAATTATTCACTTGTTTCTTCATTGTGGCATTGCTACCAAGGTGTGGGAACTGCTTATGGGGTGGCTTCAAGGTAATTTTATAACCCCTACGAATCTCTTCTATCATTGGGAGTGTTGGAATAATATGGTAATTAATAAAAGGATTCGTAAGGGCTACCGCCTCATTTGGCATGCTACGGTTTGGACGTTATGGAAAACGAGGAATGATAAGATCTTCAACAATGGGGAGGCTGATGTGGTGAGCATTGTGGAAGAAGTGAGCATTGGGATCCGATTGATTGTTTGCGTCGGGCGGCTGTGTAGTTGCAGAGGCAGCAGCTGTTGCTATGTTTCTAGTGTTGTTGTTATGCGTGACTGATTCCTACTGTCAATGTAATGCCCGTTTTAATTATTTAAATTATTTTATATAGTATAGATAATATTTATATGATTTTGTATGAATTAAGTGATATTTGAGATATTATGTGATTTATATGATTTAAGTGATTTTTATGAAGTGTTGTGACTTATTTTATTGTTTAATAAAATAAGATTTGAAAATAAAATAAAGGTTAAGTTGTGGGTTTATTTTAGAATTAGATAAAGTTGTGAGGAAATAAGATAGAATAAAACAAAAAGAGGTTTAAAAGGGGGAAATAGGTTTAGAATTGTACAGAACGTACAATTCAGAGTTTTGGGAGAAAAACGGAGAAAACAGAAGAGAAGAACCAGAGAGGTTGCTGCTCGATTTTCTTAAGGTAAGGGTGAGCCTATCATTACAATTTCATTGGAACATGTATTTCATGATTATAGTTAACCAATTCTAGGTTTAATTCATGAGGATTGGGGATTTTAGAGCTAGGTCAAAAGTGATGAATTGATGATTAGATGATGAGAAACTGTACCAATGTTGTAGAAAACTGTTTACAGACCATAGGATGACCCTTAAACATCATTATAGTCGAAAATTTGAAGGATTAGGAGGAAATTTGGGGTTTTGGGCGAAAACCCTCGTAACCCCGTAACTGTTCTGTCGTCGCTCGCCACAGCGAGCAGACAGCTCGCCACGGCGAGTATTCATCAACTTGCGAGGCGAGTTAAACAGCTCGCCATAGCGAGCAAACCCTAGAAGGTTCGCGAGGCGAACATCTTACTCGCCATAGCGAGTAACACCCAGGAGCTCGCCAAGCGAGCAACCCAACTCGCCATAGCGAGTTACCCTTGAAGGTACGAGAGGCGAGCAGTTCCACTCGCCATAGCGGGTAACCCCTGTGATGGTTCGTGAGGCGAGAGATACCACTCGCCATAGCGAGTAGTTCTGTATCAGACTACCTTTTAGAATAATGCGACTCTTGTCGCATGATTAGTTATGAGACTACCCTTGGATTAGAATCAGGCCCTGAAATATTTAGACGACCTGTAGAGCTGTTAACTGATACTTGATTTGTTATAGTGACCTATACATTCGTATATGCTTTCTTTGAATTATAAGAGATGATGTATGTGAATGTTTACGATTGTACTATGTTTGTGACGTTGATTGCTGCCATGTTGCCATGATTTGTTAATAATTAAAAGTTGCATGTGTCGTTATAAGATTTATGATGTTATAGTCCAAATTATTGGAGTTCATTTGAGACGTCTAAGATTTAAGAAGTTGAGTCCATGCATATTCATCTAGAGACGAGGGCCATGCCCTAGGAGCTTTTGCTCAACAGCGACGAGAGCTTATGCTCTAGGAGTATTTTTATGCTCAATAGCGACGAGGGCTTATGCCCTAAGAGTATATTTATACTCAATATGGTACCACATGCATGATTAAGATGTCTAAGTTGCATAAGTTGAGTCGAAGTTGCATTGTCAAGTCAAACTTTAGTTGCTGTTGCTGTTGTGAGTGGCTACCCTCACTGTGTCCTTAGGTGCTCTGATACGTAACGGGATGGTAACCTTTACGTTTATTTTCTATTCCCTACGTATTGATTATGATTTAAGTTTTCAGATGATTTATGTTGAGACGTATTTATGAGGCCTGCACACCCAAACGATTTGTTAACATTGAATTTTATCCGCTGCGATGTTAAAACAATTTTGACTAGAATAAATATTTATTTATTCCCTTATGAGAATTTAAGAAATGTAGCATTCCGTTTTACATGATACTCTGATTTATTTATGAAATTTTTAATTTGGGAAAACGGGGTGTTACAATTGGTATTAGAGCAGGTCTGTAACACCCTATTTCTATTAAGCGGTAAAACGCGTGAACATACAATATATTCTAGAAACAGATGCTACGACAACAAACAATTTCATAATTCGCAAGTATATATTATCATGGTTCATAAAATATAGCAGCGGAATATATCAAATCTATAGACAACATCTCCAAGTCTCATGATAATAAATACATAAAACATCCTCAAGACAAAGGATATAGAATAATCATAACATAACTCTTCAAATCAACATATGATTAAATAAGTTTAACATTAAAACGTTATCCTAGATCAGAGCCCTTAATCTAGACGCGCGCAAAAGATAAGGAGGATTCCTACTCCTCAGCAACATCAATCGAACAAGCTACTTATCCTGCACTCCATCTACCCGTCCGCACGGAAAGGTAGGTGGTAAACCACTGAGGGTTAGCATTACATCAACATAATCCACAATCAAGTATTCAAGAATATCATGTATAAAGATTACCAAATAAATATAAACATCCTTATACATATATATCCACACAATAATCCAATATCAATTCAATTCACCAATCAAGTTCACATGAACCAAATGCATCAATCACACATCACGACTCAATGCAATTCACCAAACGATGTATGCAATGTTCTACACTCATCTAGATGCATGTGGTACCAAATCACCTCAAGGTCGTCACCTTCGATGCAACAAAAACATCGTTTGTAAGGTTTCACACCCCGCCTTACAATGAACATAAGTTCGTCACCAAACAATGAATGCATGAACATATGACTCAACTCAATGCATATGTTCATACCATGGTCACCTCAACAATCAACATTCATATATCATCATGCAATCATCACCAAAACAATGCATATACAATTATGCAATCATCACCATCACTCAACAAGTATGCACACACCGACATACAATCAACGTATATTATTCATTCACGAGTCTCCAGTTAATCATGTAAGATCAGTCACAAAAAGGTTGCCACACCATTGGTCTTTAAGTTAAGTTTTCACAAGTTTTACTTATAATTCACAACTTTGAAAATATTGAGGTAATGAATCAAAACCAACCAAACAAAGTTAATCGCCTAAGCCATGTATACTCTTAGGTCACAAATGTGTGCAGTAGAGATTACATAAGCCTTTCATCGGCCAATCATGACTAATTCACAAAAATCACAAAGTTCGTCTCACTTTGTCATATTGCAAAACCAATTCATTAAGAGAAGAAAACTAAGTTTGATTCAACAAGGCATAGATTAGATGCTATTAAACATCATAATTAAACTCATAATACTCATATTTGATGTTTGGAAGCAAACTAAAAGATTTGGGTTGAGTTAGAAACGGTTATGCTGAATTTTTCGTAAAAGTCTTCCAAGACCCACTTGGAGTGTTTCTATCATAACTCAAAATCCACAAAACATTTTCAAGTGAAACCAACGCCATTGGAAAGATACTCAATTATCTAAAACTTTCATGTTTACACCAAAGGCCAATTCAAAACAGAAATGAGCGAAAAAGACGCAAGAATGCAAAACAGGGACTGCTGGAACTGCTTCTGAACATGCTTCTTAAGAAGCTTCTGGAGAAGCTCCTGTAGCAGCTTCTGGAGAAGCTCCTGAAGCAGCTTCTGAAGTGGTTATGAACACTACGAATTTCAACTCTTTTTCACCCAAAATTCCCAATTTTGATCTCCCAATGCCCAAATGTGTTTCCAAAGGTTGTTTATATTATTATGTACATAAAAGACACACAAAACCATATAGAACTTGAAATTAAAACATCATTTCAACACAACTCAACAATTCAATTATTTTTCACAAAACTCTCAACAACAACACAATTCACTCCACAATTCCATAATTATGAACACCATGGCATCAATCATCCACAACAACATCTCATAACAACAACAACAGCTATCAGTCATGAATTCCCCAACATTCCAACAACAACAACATTATTCTTCATCAATTTTTCACATAAACCCAAATATTCATTTTCATACATTTTTGACATGTTAATTCAACAACGATTACACAATCATCATATAATTCATGTTTACAAACATAATATCAACATCCAACCACGAATTTACAGAATTAATGCAATCAATCAAATTCATAGAAATGGGTAGAAATGAGAGATTTGAAGATTATGTGTGAAAACTATCCCTCTTACCTCTAACACCAAGAATCCTAGCTCAAGCTTCAATTTAGCTCCTAGATTCAACCTCCGCTTTAGCTTCAACCCTCTTCTCTTGCTCTTGTCTCTCTAGCCTCTATTTCTCTACTCTTTGTGTTATGTGTGAATGACAAAGTCTAACCCTATTTTCTCAAAGTTATGGGTCAAATATTCACAACCCTAATGGGCCTAACCCATCCCAACTAATTGGCTCAATTCTAATTACACCACACCGCTAACTCTAACTCACTAACGGTAATTAACTAGAAACCTCAGTCTTAATTGATTATATCGAAAACTTAACTTCTTACAATTAATAACGGTTCTAACTAGAATGCTAAAATAACTATTTTCATAAGGTTACTAAATTACCCTGCCTCGCAAAAGACTAAAATACCCTTAAGTCTAAATTACCAAAATACTCTCCTAACACGAAAACTCATGAAAATGCACACAGACATGAATAAACACGCATAAAACAATTAAAATCAAATAATCGTAAAATCGGACTGTTACAACTCTCCCCCCCTAAAAAGAATTTTCGTCCTCGAAAATTACCTGACGGAAATAACTCTGGAAACAAAACCTTCATCCTACTCTCTGATTCCCAAGTGACACTTTCACCGGTCGGTCCAACCCAAATCACTTTAACTAAAACAATCTCTTTGCCACGCAAACGTTTCACCTCACGGTCCTCAATCCTAACTGGCCACGTCTCAACGGTCAAATTGTCTCTTACTTCCAAATCATCCACTTGAATCACATGAGACTCATCATACACATACTTCCGCAACTGAGACACATGAAACACATCATGAAGATTCGATAACGATGGTGGTAACGCAATCTGATACGCTACAACCCCAACTTTCTCTACAATCTCAAACGGTCCAACAAAACAAGGAGTCAACTTCCTACACTTCAAAGCTCTCCCAACACCAGTTACAGGATTCACTCGTAAAAACACATGTTCACCAACCTGAAACTCAATATCCTTCCTCCTCTTATCATGATAGCTCTTCTGCCTGCTCTGTGACGCTTTCATCTTCTCTTGTATCATTCTAACCTTTTCCGTAGTCTCTTGCACCAATTCCGGTCCTAACAAAGCACTCTCGCCTGACTCAAACCAACACAACGGTGTCCTACACCTCCTTCCATACAAGGCCTCAAACGGAGCCATCCCGATACTAGAATGAAAACTATTGTTGTAAGTAAACTCAATCAACGGTAAACATTCAATCCAACTGACACCTTGCTCCAAAACACAAGCCCTCAACATATCCTCTAAACTCTGAATAGTCCTCTCCGTTTGCCCATCAGTCTGGGGATGATAAGCAGAACTCAACCTCAACTTGGTTCCCAAAGAAACTTGCAAACTCTCCCAAAACTTAGAAGTAAACCTCGGATCCTGATCCGACACAATACTAGAAGGAATTCCATGCAGCTTCACAGCCTGCTCAATGTAGATCTCAACCAACTTCGCTACAGACATACCGATCTTGATAGGAATGAAATGTGACGACTTCGTCAAACGATCAACGATTACCCAAATCGATTCAAAACCCTTAGCGGTCTTCGGTAAAGCTCCAACAAAATCCATAGAGATACTATCCCACTTCCCTCGGGAACAAACAACGGTTGCATCAAACCTGACGGCCTCTGATGTTCAATCTTCGACTTCTGACAAACCAAACAAGCATAAACAAACTCGGCGATCTCTTTCTTCATTCCAGGCCACCAAAACAACTTCTTCAAATCCTGATACATCTTAGTCGCTCCTGGATGAATACTCAAACTACTCCTGTGATCCTCTTCCAAAATCTTTCTCTTTAGATCAGATACCTCTGGTACACACACTCGATCACGAAACATCAAAACACCGTTCTCATCCAATCTAAAGTCCACACCTTTACCCTGATTAACCAATACCATTTTATCCACGAGTGTCAAATCTTCCTTCTGACCACTCTTAATCTCTTCCAAAATGTTGCTTGTCAACTTCAACATACCCAACTTCACACTAACCGGTGTCAATTCACAAACCAAACTCAAATCTCGAAACTGCTCAATTAATTCCAACTCTTTAACCATCAAAGCGGACATATGCAGAGTCTTCCTACTCAAAGCATCTGCTACCACATTAGCCTTCCCAGGATGATAACTCAACTGAAAATCAAAATCCTTAAGATATTCCATCCATCTTCTCTGCCTCATGTTCAACTCTTTCTGATCAAACAAATACCTTAAACTCTTGTGATCGCTAAACACTTCAAACTTAGAACCATAAAGATAATGCCTCCAAATCTTCAAAGCATACACAACTGCCGCCAATTCCAAATCATTAGTCGGATAATTCTTTTCATGCACTTTCAATTGCCTCGAAGCATAAGCTACCACTTGATGATTCTGCATAAGTACACCACCAAGACCCATGCTAGAAGCATCACAATACACAACAAACGATTCCTTCAGATTCGGCAAAATCAACACTAGAGCTGAAGTCAACCTCTTCTTCAACTCTTGGAAACTCTTCTCACATTTGGCATCCCAAACAAAAGCTTGCCCTTTCCGAGTCAACTGCGTCAATGGTAACGCTAACTTAGAGAATCCCTCGATAAATCTCCGATAATAACCTGCCAATCCAAGAAAGCTTCTAATCTCAAAAACAGACTTAGGTGATTCCCACTGCAACACTGCACCAACCTTCTAATCCATCAAATCATCAATCCTCGGAAGCGGATACCGATTCTTAATTGTCACTTTGTTCAACTGCCGATAATCCACACACAACCTCATGCTTCCATCTTTCTTCTTAACCAACAACACAGGAGCACCCCACGTCGAAACACTCGGTCGAATAAACTGCTTCTCAAGCAACTCTTCCAACTGCCTCTTCAACTCACCCAACTCAGATGCAGACATCCGATACGGTGCAATCGAGATAGGACTTGTTCCTGGCACCAAGTCAATTGCAAACTCGACTTCTCTCTCCGGTGGCAAGGTAATGTCGTCCGGAAATACTTCTGGAAACTCTTGCACTACTGGTAAATCACCACTTCTCTTCTCCTTACTTTCCTTCAAGGAAGCAAACAACATGAACACACTAGCTTCACCATCCAAGGACTTCTTCACTTGCTCCGCGGTTAACAAACCCCCACTTACCTCAGCTACCGGCTTCAAAAACGTTACGCTCTTTGTTAAACAATTGATGCTAACACCAAAAGCTAACATCCAATCCATACCAAAGATCACATCCATATTCTTCAACGAAAAACACACAAGATCCAACTTGAAATCAACATAAACCTTAGTACAAACCACAACAAACTAAGCCATGCAGCCAAAGATACCTCCCTTGCCAGACTAACACACTAGAAACAACCTGCTACTCCTCCACTACGCTAAAACCCACCTAAAAGAACGGAACAAAACAACAAGTACCGACAGTACTTTCGTACATGTCGCATACAAACAGGGAATTCAACGAATACTAGTCCGGACAAGACTGACCATGGCTCTGATACCAACTTGTAACACCCTATTTCTATTAAGCGGTAAAACGCGCGAACATACAATATATTCTAGAAATAGATGCTACGACAGCGAAATATATCAAATCTATAGACAACATCTCCAAGTCTCATGATAATAAATACATAAAACATCCTCAAGACATAGGATATAGAATAATCATAACATAACTCTTCAAATCAACATATGATTAAATAAGTTTAACAATAAAACGTTATCCTAGATCAGAGCCCCTAATCTAGACGCGCGCAAAAGATAAGGAGGATTCCTACTCCTCAACAACATCAATCGAACAAGCTACTTATCCTGCACTCCATCTACCCGTCCGCACGGAAAGGTAGGTGGTAAACCACTGAGGGTTAGCATTACATCAACATAATCCACAATCAAGTATTCAAGAATATCATGTATAAAGATTACCAAATAAATATAAACATCCTTATACATATATATCCACACAATAATCCAATATCAATTCAATTCACCAATCAAGTTCACATGAACCAAATGCATCAATCACACATCACGACTCAATGCAATTCACCAAACGATGTATGCAATGTTCTAGACTCATCTAGATACATGTGGTACCAAATCACCTCAAGGTCGTCACCTTCGATGCAACAAAAACATCGTTTGTAAGGTTTCACACCCCGCCTTACAATGAACATAAGTTCGTCACCAAACAGTGAATGCATGAACATATGACTCGACTCAATGCATATGTTCATACCATGGTCACCTCAACAATCAACATTCATATATCATCATGCAATCATCACCATCATTCAACAAGTATGCACACACCGACATACAATCAACGTATATTATTCATTCACGAGTCTCCAGTTAATCATGTAAGATCAGTCACAAAAAGGTTGCCACACCATTGGTCTTTAAGTTAAGTTTTCACAAGTTTTACTTATAAATCACAACTTTGAAAATATTGAAGTAATGAATCAAATCCAACCAAACAAGGTTAATCGCCTAAACCATGTATACTCTTAGGTCACAAATGTGTGCAGTAGAGATTACATAAGCCTTTCATCGGCCAATCATGACTAATTCACAAAAATCACAAAGTTCGTCTCACTTTGTCATATTGCAAAACCAATTAATTAAGAGAAGAAAACTAAGTTTGATTCAACAAGGCATAGATTAGATGCTATTAAACATCATAATTAAACTCATAATACTCATATTTGATGTTTGGAAGCAAACTAAAAGTTTTGGGTTGAGTTAGAAACGGTTATGCTGAATTTTTCGTAAAAGTCTTCCAAGACCCACTTGGAGTGTTTCTATCATAACTCAAAATCGACAAAACATTTTTAAGTGAAACCAACACCATTGGAAAGCTACTCAATTATCTAAAACTTTCATGTTTATACCAAAGGCCAATTCAAAACAGAAATGAGCGAAAAAGACGCAAGAATGCAAAACAGGGACTGCTGGAACTGCTTCTGAACATGCTTCTTAAGAAGCTTCTGAAGTAGCTTCTGGAGAAGCTCCTGTAGCAGCTTCTGGAGAAGCTCCTGAAGCAGCTTCTGGAGAAGCTCCTGAAGTGGTTATGAACACTACGGATTTCAACTCTTTTTCACCCAAAATTCCCAATTTCGATCTCCCAATGCCCAAATGTGTTTCCAAAGGTTGTTTATATTATTATGTACATAAAAGACACACAAAACCATATAGAACTTGAAATTAAAACATCATTTCAACACAACTCAACAATTCAATTATTCTTCACAAAACTCTCAACAACAACACAATTCATTCCACAATTCCATAATTATGAACACCCATGGCATCAATCATCCACAACAACATCTCATAACAACAACAACAGTTATCAGTCATGAATTCCCCAACATTCCAACAACAACAACATTATTCTTCATCAATTTTTCACATAAACCCAAATATTCATTTTCATACATTTTTGACATGTTAATTCAACAACGATTACACAATCATCATATAATTCATGTTTACAAACATAATATCAACATCCAACCACAAATTTACAGAATTAATGCAATCAATCAAATTCATAGAAATGGGTAGAAATAAGAGATTTTAAGATTATGTATCAAAACTATCCCTCTTACCTCTAACACCAAGAATCCTAGCTCAAGCTTCAATTTAGCTCCTAGATTCAACCTCCCCTTTAGCTTCAACCCTCTTCTCTTGCTCTTGTCTCTCTAGCCTCTATTTCTCTACTCTTTGTGTTATGTGTGAATGACAAAGTCTAACCCTATTTTCTCAAAGTTATGGGTCAAATATTCACAACCCTAATGGGCCTAACCCATCCCAACTAATTGGCTCAATTCTAATTACACCACACCGCTAACTTTAACTCACTAACGGTAATTAACTAGAAACCTCAGTCTTAATTGATTATATCGACAACTTAACTTCTTACAATTAATAACGGTTCTAACTAGAATGCTAAAATAACTATTTTCATAAGGTTACTAAATTACCCTTCCTCGCAAAAGACTAAAATACCCTTAAGTCTAAATTACCAAAATACTCTCCTAACACGAAAACTCATGAAAATGCACACAGACATGAATAAACACACATAAAACAATTAAAATCAAATAATCGTAAAATCGGGCTGTTACAAGGTTAGTTTAATTCTGTTTGAATTTCTCTAACCCGTTCTCGTTTGTAGTGAACTAGATGGCTGAAAGAAATGATGTCGCTCTTGCTGCTGCATTACAAGCAATGGCTCAAGCTGTGGGCCAACAACAGAATGCTGGTGGAAATGATGGAGTGAGGATGTTGGAGACCTTTTTGAGGAATCATCCACCTTTGTTCAAGGAAAGATACGACCCCGACGGAGCTCAGACATGGCTCAAGGAGGTCGAACGAATTTTCAGAGTGATGCAGTGTACAGACGTCCAGATGGTGCGCTTTGGTACGCACATGCTGGCAGAAGAAGCTGACGACTGGTGGGTGAGTGTCCAACCGGTCTTAGAGAATGGAGATGCTGCTGTTACTTGGGCTGTGTTTAGGAGGGAGTTCCTGAACCGTTACTTTCCGGAAGATGTTCGCCGGAAGAAGGAGATTGAGTTCCTTGAGCTGAAACAAGGGAACATGTCGGTGACTGAGTATGCTGCCAAGTTTGTGGAGTTGGCTAAGTTCTATCCACACTATACTGATGAGATTTTTAAGTGCATCAAGTTCGAGAATGGCTTGCGTGCTGATATCAAGAGGGCAATTGGTTACCAGAAGATCCGTAATTTTTCCGAGCTGGTGAGCAGCTGCAGGATCTATGAGGAGGACACTAAGGCTCACTACAAGGTAGTGAATGAGAGAAAGAGTAAAGGACAGCAGAGTCGTCCGAAGCCTTATAGTTCCCCTTCTGATAAGGGCAAGCAAAGAGTTAATGATGAGAGGAGACCTCAGAAGAAAGATGCTCCTGCTAAGATTGTCTGCTATAATTGTGGTGAAAAAGGCCACAAGAGTAATGCTTGTACTGGAGATGTGAAGCGGTGTTACCGCTGTGGTAAGAAAGGACATGCTACCTCGGCATGTAAATATGATGATGTTGTGTGCTTTAATTGTAACGAAGAAGGTCATATTGGTTCACAATGCAAGAAGCCTAAGAAGGCTCAGACTACTGGTAGAGTGTTTGCTTTGACTGGCACACAGACAGAGAATGAGGATCGTTTGATCAGAGGTACTTGTTATTTTGATAGTACTCCTTTAATTGCTATTATTGACACTGGTGCTACACATTGTTTTATTGCCATTGACTGTGCTGCTAAGTTGGGTCTTACTATGTCTAATATGAATGGGGAAATGGTTGTCGAAACTCCAGCTAAGCGTTCGGTGACCACTTCTCTTGTGTGTTTAAAATGTCCTCTGTCGATGTATGATCGTGATTTTGAAATTGATTTAGTTTGTCTACCCTTGAGTGGTATGGATGTGATTCTGGGTATGAATTGGTTAGAGTACAATCATGTACATGTTAATTGTTTTCGCAAGTCGGTGTATTTCTCTTCTGATGAAGAAGAAAGTGGAGCAGAGTTTTTATCTACTAAACAGCTGAAGCAGTTAGAACGTGAAGGAATGTTGATGTTTTCTTTGATGGCATCTTTATCTATTGAGAACCAAACGTTGATTGATAAGAGGAAAGTGGTATGCGATTTTCCAAAAGTCTTTCCCGATGAAATTCCTGATGTGCCTCCAGAAAGAGAAGTTGAATTTTCGATCGACCTTATTCCGGGAACGAAGCCTGTGTCTATGACACCTTATCGCATGTCAGCTTCCGAGTTGGCCGAGTTGAAGAAGCAGCTAGAAGATTTGCTTGACAAGAAGTTTGTTAGACAGAGTGATTCTCCTTGGGGAGCGCCGGTATTACTAGTAAAGAAGAAAGACGGTAGTATGAGGTTGTGTATTGATTACCGACAGCTGAATAAAGTAATTATAAAGAATAGGTATCCACTTCCGAGAATTGATGATTTAATGGATCAGTTAGTGGGTGCGCGAGTGTTTAGCAAGATTGATTTGAGGTCGGGTTATCACCAAATCAAGGTGAAAGATGAAGATATGCAGAAGACAGCTTTCAGGATGCGTTATGGGCATTATGAATACAAAGTGATGCCTTTCGTCGTTATGAATGCACCTGGTGTGTTTATGGAGTACATGAACCGAATTTTTCATGCATTCTTGGATCGATTCGTGGTTGTGTTGATCGATGATATTTTGATTTACTCCAAGTCTGAAGAAGAGCATGCGGAACATTTGAAGATAGTCTTGCAAGTGTTGAAGGAGAAGAAGCTTTATGCTAAATTGTCGAAGTGCGAATTCTGGTTGAACGAGGTGAGTTTTCTTGGCCATGTTATTTCTGGTAATGGTATTGCAGTTGATCCGTCTAAAGTTGAAGCAGTGTCGCAATGGGAGACTCCTAGGTGGGTTACGGAGATTATAAGCTTTTTGGGATTAGCTGGGTACTACAGAAGATTTATAGAAGGATTTTCGAAGTTGGCACTTCCGTTAACGCAGTTAACCTGCAAAGGATTTTCGAAGCTTTTTGGGATGTTCACTGTGAGAATAGTTTTAATGAATTGAAGAAGCGCCTGACGACGGCTCCAGTTTTGATTTTGCCTAAGTCTGATGAACCTTTTATTGTGTATTGTGATGCGTCCAAGTTGGGTTTAGGTGGTGTGCTTATGCAAGATGGTAAAGTGGTTGCTTATGCATTGAGACAGTTGAGAATCCATGAACGAAATTACCCTACTCACGATCTTGAATTAGCTGCAGTGGTATTTGTGCATAAGATTTTGGAGACATTACTTGTATGGTTCGAGATTTGAAGTGTTCAGTGATCACAAGAGCTTGAAGTATTTGTTTTATCAGAAGGAATTGAATATGAGACAGCGAAGGTGGCTTGAGTTGTTGAAAGATTATGATTTTGGTTTGAATTATCATCCGGGTAAAGTTAACGTTGTTGCAGATGCCTTAAGTAGGAAGACTTTGCATGTGTCCACTATGATGGCTAAAGAGTTTGAGTTGCTGGAACAGTTTAGAGATTTGAGTTTAGTTTGTGAATGGTCACCTCAAAGTGTAAAGTTGGGAATGCTGAAGATTGATAATGATTTCTTGAAGAACATTAAAGAAGCGCAGAAGTTGGATGTTAAGTTTGTGGACTTGTTAGTTGCTAGTAACCAGACTGAAGACAGTGACTTTAAGGTCGATGATCAAGGTGTGTTGAGGTTCCGAGGTAGAATTTGCATTCCAGATGATGACGAGATGAAGAAAATGATTCTTGAGGAGAGTCATAGAAGTAGCTTGAGTATTCACCCGGGAGCTACGAAAATGTATCATGATTTGAAGAAGTTGTTTTGGTGGTCTGGATTGAAACGTGATGTGGCCCAGTTTGTGTATTCGTGTTTGGTTTGTCAGAAGTCGAAAGTGGAACATCAGAAACCGGCTGGGATGATGATACCTTTAGATGTGCCAGAGTGGAAATGGGATAGTATATCCATGGATTTTGTGACGAGTTTTCCGAATACGCCTAAAGGGAATGACGTCATTTGGGTGATTGTTGATAGACTAACGAAGTCGGCTCATTTTATTCCGATTAACATCAGTTTTCCTATAGCTCAGTTGGTAGAGATATATATTCGAGAAATAGTGAAGCTGCATGGTGTTCCTTCGAGCATCGTATCAAACAAAGACCCGAGGTTTACTTCTAGATTATGGAAGAGTTTGCAAGAGGCTTTAGGTTCTAAGTTGAAGTTGAGTTCGGCATATCATCCGCAGACAGATGGTCAGTCGGAAAGAATGATTCAGTCGTTGGAAGATTTGTTGAGAGTTTGTGTACTTGAGCAAGGAGGAATTTGGGATAGTCATTTTCCGTTGATAGAATTCACGTACAATAACAGTTATCATTCTAGTATCGGAATGGCACCTTTCGAGGCTTTGTATGGTTGGAGATGCAGAACTCCGTTGTGTTGGTTTGAGTCAGGTGAGAATGTGGTTTTAGGACCAGAAATTGTTCAACAGACCACTGAGAAAGTAAAAATGATCCAAGAGAAGATGAAAGCGTCGCAGAGTCGGCAAAAGAGTTATCATGACAAGCGCAGGAAAGACCTTGAGTTCCAAGAGGGAGATCACGTATTCCTAAGAGTTACTCCCATGACCGGTGTGGGTCGTGCATTGAAGTCGAAGAAGTTAACCCCGAAGTTTATTGGTCCGTATCAGATATCAGAGAGAATTGGAACGGTGGCGTATCGAGTAGGTTTACCGCCACACCTTTCGAATTTGCATGATGTGTTTCATGTGTCGCAACTTCGGAAGTATGTTCCAGATCCATCCCATGTGATTCAAAGGGATGACGTGCAAGTTAGAGATAACCTGACGGTTGAGACCTTACCAGTGAGGATCGAAGGCCGTGAAGTGAAGAGGTTGAGAGGCAAGGAGATACCTCTTGTGAAAGTCGTTTGGGACGGAGCGACTGGTGAAAGCTTGACTTGGGAGCTAGAGAGTAAGATGCTGGAGTCTTATCCAGAGTTGTATGCTTAAGGTAAATTTTCGAGGACGAAAATCTTATAAGTTGGGGAGAGTTGTAACGCCCGTTTTAATTATTTAAATTATTTTATATAGTATAGATAATATTTATATGATTTTGTATCAATTAAGTGATATTTGAGATATTATGTGATTTATATGATTTAAGTGATTTTTATGAAGTGTTGTGACTTATTATATTGTTTAATAAAATAAGATTTGAAAATAAAATAAAGGTTAAGTTGTGGGTTTGTTTTAGAATTAGATAAAGTTGTGAGGAAATAAGATAGAATAAAACAAAAAGAGGTTTAAAAGGGGGAAATAGGTTTAGAATTGTACAGAACGTACAATTCAGAGTTTTGGGAGAAAAACGGAGAAAACAGAAGAGAATAACCAGAGAGGCTGCTGCTCGATTTTCTTAAGGTAAGGGTGAGCCTATCATTACAATTTCATTAGAACATGTAATTCATGATTATAGTTAACAAATTCTAGGTTTAATTCATGAGGATTGGGGATTTTAGAGCTAGGTCAGAAGTGATGAATTGATGATTAGGTGATGAGAAACTATACCAATGTTGTAGAAAACTGTTTACAGACCATAGGATGACCCTTAAACATCATTATAGTCGAAAATTTGAAGGATTAGGAGGAAATTTGGGGTTTTGGTCGAAAACCCTCGTAACCCCGTAACTGTTCTGTCGTCGCTCGCCACAGCGAGCAGACAGCTCGCCACAACGAGTATTCATCAACTCGCGAGGCGAGTTAAACAGCTCGCCATAGCGAGCAAACCCTAGAAGGTTCGCGAGGCGAACATCTTACTCGCCATAGTGAGTAACACCCAAGAGCACGCCAGGCAAGCAACCCAACTCGTCATAGCGAGTTACCCTTGAAGGTACGAGAGGCGAGCAGTTCCACTCGCCATAGCGGGTAACCCCTGTGATGGTTCGCGAGGCGAGAGATCCCACTCGCCATAGCGAGTAGTTTTGTATCAAACTACCTTTTAGAATAATGCGACTCTTGTTGCACGATTAGTTATGAGACTACCCCTGGATTAGAATCAAGCCCTGAAATATTAAGACGACCTGTAGAGTGTAACACCCCATTTTCCCAACATAATTATTTCGTTAATAAATCAGAGTTTTCACATAACGGAATGCTACATTTCTTTCAATAAAATCTCCAAAATGAATAAATAACTATTTATTCTTCATAAAAGTAGTCAATAAAAATTAACCTTCAAACATCGCAGCGGAATTAGTTTAAAACAACAAAATAAGTCTTTGGCACGCAGGCCTTATCAAAATCTCATAAGTAATACGTAAGGAAAGAGAAAGTAAATAACAAATCCCCATCCCGTTACGTATCAGAGCCCTAAGACACCTTGAGCCGACATCTCTACTAATCTTCGTTACCTGCACTTGCCCACAAGGCGGCAATTCCAGCAGAAGGGGTGAGATTCACAAACAACAATAGATATTATAATTCATCAATTAAATTCAACAACAATAGTATAATGATAATCAACTATCAGTTTATAATCAAAACAATTCAACAACATCATCAACTACGACACCGAAGACTCAACCAACAACAACAACAACGACAACAACTACAACGACAACAACGACAACAACAATGTGACTAATGCAAATGCCTGTGGTACCATTTTACGCGCGTTGAATGCTAAGCATTCCGGGGCATAAGCCCCCAACTGTTTGAATGAAATAACATTCCAGGGCGTAAGCCCTCAATGGTTTGAGTGATAAACACTCTAGGGCATAAGCCCTTAACAGTTGAGTGAAAGCACTCCAGGGCATAAGCCCTCAACAAGGTATGAGTATGAATGGACTCACTAGTGTATATCTACATACAACTAAACAACAGCAACGACAACTACAATATGCATAATCAACTATGACATAAGACTCCAACTTAATCGACAAGACACAACGAAAGGGCACAACAAAGCCTCACAACAAAATTCAACAATTTAGGCATGTTACAGTACTACTCGCCGTGGCGAGCTACCTTACTCGCCGTGGCGAGTTCAGAAAATTGAGCTACTCGCTGTGGCGAGTTGGGGGCGAGTTCAAGGCGAGCAAAAGTGGTTGCTCTCGGCATTTTTGACATTTTTCACCTAAAATCTTCAATTTTAAGTTCCCAAAACCCAAATTTTGATTCTGTAAAAAGGTGTCATTCATCCCTAAATATATTAAGGCACTCAAGTTGATATAAAAATTGACCTAAAAACATCATTAAGACAATTAACGACTTTTAATTTAAGCAACTCGCTGTGGCGAGTGCATCTGCTCGCTGTGGCGAGCGATAAGGCTTCACTACTCGCCTGGCGAGTGGGACTGCTCGTTGTGGCGAGCTTCACAGGCATTGCTCGCCTGGCGAGTGGGTTTGCTTGCCGTGGCGAGCGGCGATTGACAGAACCACGAACTGTACGAACAGACTTCTCCTTTTCAACCCTAAACCCCTTTTTCAACACCTAAAGACTCAATTTTGATGAATTTCATCACTCCTATGCATTCTAACGTCAAAACAACATTAAATAAACACAATTACATGAATTCATTAAGTTAATAGCATCAATTAATCCTTAACCTAATTCAATTCACCAACCCTAACAACCCAACATAATTCAACGAATCATAGTACCTAAACTTGAGAGTTAGCCTTACCCTTACCTTAGATTATCTTCCTGAATTCAAAGCTGCGTTATTCTCTCCTCTTGCTTCTTCTCTCTTGTTCTAGGTTTTCTCCCTTTTTCTCTGTTTCTCACTATTTCTACGTGAAAACTGTTTTCTGACTTTCTTTCCTTCTAACTCCTATTAATACCACTTAATTCCCACTTAATTCTAATTAACTCCTATTAAAATATTAAATAATTCATTTTAATCCCCAACTTTCTAATAATTATAATTCTCACCTATTTTAATTAAATAATCAAAATAATCATATAATACAATATATCACACCATAAAATCAACATAAATTATTTAAAATCATAAAAACTTATTAAAATCAACTGATTTTAATTAATAACAACTAGGGCGTTACAACTGTCCCCAACTTAAAGAATTTCGTCCTCGAAATATTACCTCAATCAAACAACTCAGGATATGACTCCCGCATCTTACTTTCCAGCTCCCAAGTCAAGCTTTCACCAGATACTCCACCCCAGACAACTCTCACCAGAGGTATCTCCTTGCCTCTCAACTTCTTCACCTTACGATCATCAATTCTCAACGGTAAAGTCTCCACCGTAAGGTTGTCTCTAACTTGCACGTCATCCCTTGGTATAACATGCGAAGGATCCGCTACGTACTTCCGCAACTGCGACACATGAAACACATCATGCAGATTCGAAAGATGTGGTGGCAAACCTATTCGATACGCCACTGGCCCAATCCTCTCCGATATCTGATAAGGACCAATAAACTTTGGAGTCAACTTCTTAGACTTCAACGCACGACCTACACCTGTCATAGGAGTGACTCTCAAAAACACATGATCACCCTCTTGAAATTCAAGTTCCTTTCTACGCTTGTCATGGTAACTCTTTTGCCGACTCTGCGACGCTTTCATCTGCTCTCTTATCAACTTGACTTTCTCTGTAGTCTGCTGGACTAATTCCGGTCCCAACACTATACTTTCTCCCGATTCAAACCAACAAAAATGGTGCCATACCAATACTCGAATGGTAACTGTTGTTGTACGTGAACTCAATCAACGGTAGATGACTATCCCAAGCTCCACCTTGCTCAAGTACACACACTCTTAGCAAATCTTCCAACGACTGAATCGTCCTCTCCGACTGACCATCTGTTTGAGGATGATAAGCCGAACTAAACTTCAACTTAGAACCCAGAGCCTCCTGTAAACTCTTCCAAAACCTTGAAGTAAACCTCGGATCTCTATCCGACATAATGCTTGATGGAACACCATGCAACTTCACAATATTAAGAATGTAAATTTCTGCCAACTGAGCTACTGGATAATTGATATTGATCGGAATAAAATGTGCTGACTTTGTCAACCTGTCAACAACTACCCAAATGGCATCATGCCCCTTTGGAGTATTCGGTAAACTCGTTACAAAGTCCATGGATATGCTATCCCACTTCCATTCTGGCACATCTAATGGTGTCAACAACCCTGCAGGCTTCTGATGTTCAACTTTAGATTTCTGACAAGTCAAACAAGCATAAACAAATTGCGCGACATCTCGCTTCAATCCAGACCACCAAAACAGTTTCTTCAAGTCGTGATACATCTTCGTAGCTCCCGGATGAATACTTAAGCTACTTCTGTGACTTTCTTCTAAAATCAACTTTTTCAACTCATCATTATCAGGAATACAAATTCTGCCTCGGAATCTTAACACACCCTGATCATCAACCTGAAAATCACTATCTTCCGCTTCGTTATAAGCAACCATCAAGTCTACAAACTTAACATCAGCTTCCTGCGCTTCCTTGATACTGTTCAAGAATTCATTATTGATCTTCAACATACCCAACTGCACGCTCTGAGGTGCCAGCTCACAAACTAGGCTCAAGTCTCTAAATTGTTCAAGTTACTCGAACTCCTTCATCATCATAGCAGACATGTGCAACGTCTTCCTGCTCAAGGCATCTGCAACCACATTGGCTTTACCCGGGTGGTAATTCAAACTAAAATCATAGTCCTTCAACAACTCGAACCATCTTCTCTGCCTCATATTCAACTCCTTTTGATCAAACAAGTATTTCAAACTTTTATGATCACTAAACACCTCAAATTTGGAACCGTACAAATAATGCCTCCAAATTTTTAACACAAAAACCACAACAGCCAACTCTAAATCATGTGTAGGATAATTCTTCTCATGTACCCTCAATTGTCTCGAAGCATAAGCTACCACCTTACCATCCTGCATAGTACACCACCTAATCCCAACTTAGACGCATCACAATAAACAACAAAAGGTTCATCTGACTTCGGTAAAATTAAAATTGGAGCAGTCGTCAACCGTTGCTTCAACTCATTGAAACTATTCTCACACTTAGTATCCCACACAAAAGCTTTACCCTTATAGGTCAACTGAGTCAGAGGAAGTGCCAACTTCGAAAATCCTTCGATAAATCTGCGGTAATAACCTGCTAAACCCAGAAAACTTCTAATCTCTGTGACTGACTTCGGAGTCTCCCATTGTGATACCGCTTCAACTTTCGACGGGTCAACCGCAATACCACTACCAGAAATAATATGGCCAAGAAAACTTACTTCACGTAACCAGAACTCACATTTTGACAACTTGGCATACAACTTCTTTTCTTTCAACACTTGCAAAACAATTTTCAAATGCTCTGCATGCTCTTTTTCAGTCTTAGAATAAATCAGAATATCATCAATGAACACAACAACAAATTTGTCCAGAAAGTCATGGAAAATTCTGTTCATATACTCCATAAATACACCAGGTGCATTAGTAACACCGAAAGGCATCACTTTATACTCATAGTGACCATATCGCGTCCTGAACGCCGTCTTCTGCATATCTTCATCCTTCACCTTGATCTGATGGTAACCTGATCTCAAATCAATTTTACTAAATACACGTGTACCCACTAGCTAATCCATCAAGTCATCAATTCTCGGAAGTGGATACCTATTCTTTATCGTCACTTTATTCAACTGATGGTAATCTATACACAGCCTCATGCTACCATCTTTCTTCTTAACCAATAATACCGGCGCTCCCCAAGGTGAAACACTTGGTCTTACAAACTTCTTATCAAGTAGGTCCTCCAACTGCTTCTTCAATTCTGCTAACTCAGCTGCTGACATACGGTAAGGAGCCATCGACACAGGCTTCGTACTCGGAACGAGATCAATAGAGAATTCAACTTCCCTCTCTAGCGGCACATCGGGAATCTCATCAGGAAAAACTTATGGAAATTCATTCACGAATGGTAGGCTATCAATCACTGCTTGATTCTCCACCGACAAATACGCTATCAAGGAAAACATCAGGATCCCATCGCGCTTTATCTGCTTCAGCTGCTTAGTATTCAAGAAATCAACTTCACTCTCCTCTTCAGCGGAAGATAAACATATTGTTTTACTAAAACAATTAATGAGGACATGGTGATACTCTAACCAGTTCATCCCAAGGATTACATCCATACCCGTCAACGGTAAACATACAAGGTCAACTTCAAAATCTCTACCAAACACAAACAGTGGACATCTTAAACAAACAAGAGAAGTAGTCACTGATCCCTTAGCTGGAGTTTCAACGATCATTTCTCCACCCATATTAGACATAGTAAGCCCCAACTTAGAAGCACAACTAACAACAATAAAACAATGCGTAGCACCAGTATCAATAATAGCAATTAAAGGAGTTTTATCAAAATAGCAAGTACCTCTGATAAGTCGATCCTCATTGTCCGTCTGTGTACCAGACAATGCAAACATTTTCTCTCCAAGCTGAGCCTTCTTAGGCTTCTTGCACTGAGAACTAAGATGACCCTCTTTATCACAATTGAAACAGACGATATCACCACGTTTGCATTCAGCTATCGTATGCCATTTCTTCCCACATCGGAAGCATTTCTTTTCATCGCGGTGGCAAGCATTAATCTGGTGACCTTTCTCACCACACTTGTAGCAGACAACCTCAGCAGGAGTCTCATTCTTCATGGGCCTCCTCTCATCATTCACCCGTTGTTTCCCCTTATCAGCAGGAGCACTGTAAGGCTTAGCACGGTTCTGCTGACTATTACTCTTCCTTTCATTAATCACTTTATAGTGAGCTTTCGTATCCTCTTCGTAAATTCTGCAGCTACTCCCCAAATCAGAAAAGTTGCGGATCTTCTGATAACCAATGGCCCGCTTAATCTCAGCACGCAGACCATTCTCAAACTTGATACACGTAGAGAACTCAGCAGTCTCAGGAGTGTAATGCAGGTAAACCTTTGCCAACTCAACAAACTTGGCAGCATACTCTGTTACTGACATGTCACCTTGCTTCAGTTCCAGAAATTCAATTTCCTTCTTGCCTCGGACATCTTCCGGAAAATACCTATTCAGAAACTCTCTTCTGAACACAGCCCAAGTGATCACAGCTCCTCCGTTCCCTAGCACTGGTTGCACACTCACCCACCAATCATCAGCCTCCTCAGCCAGGATATGTGTGCCAAAACGCACCATCTGAACATCAGTGCATTGCATAACTCTGAAGATTCTTTCAACCTCCTTCAACCATGTCTGCGCTCCGTCAGGGTCATACCTGCCCTTGAAAGTTGGTGGATGGTTCCTCAAGAAGGTTTCCAGCATGCGAACACCGTCGTTACCACCAGCATTATTCTGTTGACCCACAGCTTAAGCCATCGCTTGCAAAGTAGCAGCAAGTGCAACATCGTTTCTTCCAGCAATTGCGAAAATCTACACTACAACAACAACCAGGACATCAAAGACAATACAAAATTGTCACACAACTCTACTAGGCTCGACTCGACTCTACTACTTGGCCGGAAGGACCGACTTGCTCTGATACCAATTGTAACACCCCGTTTTCCCAACATAATTATTTCGTTAATAAATCAGAGTTTTCACATAACGGAATGCTACATTTCTTTCAATAAAATCTCCAAAATGAATAAATAACTATTTATTCTTCATAAAAGTAGTCAATAAAAATTAACCTTCAAACTTCGCAGCGGAATTAATTTAAAACAACAAAATAAGTCTTTGGCATGCAGGCCTTATCAAAATCTCATAAGTAATACGTAAGGAAAGAGAAAGTAAATAAAAAATCCCCATCCCGTTACGTATCAGAGCCCTAAGACACCTTGAGCCGACATCTCTACTAATCTTCGTTACCTACACTTGCCCACAAGGCGGCAATTCTAGCAGAAGGGGTGAGATTCACAAACAACAACAGATATTATAATTTATCAATTAAATTCAACAACAACAGTATAATGATAATCAACTATCAGATTATAATCAAAACAATTCAACAACATCATCAACTACGACACCGAAGACTCAACCAACAACAACAACTACAACGACAACAACGACAACAACAATGTGACTAATGAAAATGCATGTGGTACCATTTTACGCTCGTTGAATGCTAAGCATTCCGGGGCATAAGCCCCCAACAGTTTGAATGAAATAACATTCCAGGGCATAAGCCCTCAACGGTTTGAGTGATAAACACTCCAGGGCATAAGCCCTCAACGGTTGAGTGAAAGCACTCCAGGGCATAAGCCCTCAACAAGGTATGAGTATGAATGGACTCACTAGTGTATATCTACATACAACTCAACAACAGCAACGACAACTACAATATGCATAATCAACTATGACATAAGCCTCCAACTTAATCGACAGGACACAACGAAAGGGCACAACAAAGCCTCACAACAAAATTCAACAATTTAGGCATGTTACAGTACTACTCGCCGTGGCGAGCTACATTACTCGCCGTGGCGAGTTCAGAAAATTGAGCTACTCGCTGTGGCGAGTTGGGGGCGAGCTCAAGGCGAGCAAAAGTGGTTGCTCTCGGCATTTTTGACATTTTTCACCTAAAATCTTCATTTTTAAGTTCCCAAAACCCAAATTTGATTTTGTAAAAAGGTGCCATTCATCCCTAAATATATTAAGGCACTCAAGTTGATATAAAAATTGACCTAAAAACATCATTAAGACAATTAACAACTTTTAATTTAAGCAACTCGCCGTGGCGAGTTTATCTGCTCGTTGTGGCGAGCGATAAGGCTTCACTACTCGCTTCGCGAGTGGGACTGCTCGCTGTGGCGAGCTTCACAGGCATTGCTCGCCTGGCGAGTGGGTTTGCTCGCCGTGGCAAGCGGCGATTGACAGAACCACGAACTGTACGAACATACTTCTCCTTTTCAACCCTAAACCCCTTTTTCAACACCTAAAGACTCAACTTTGGTGAATTTCATCACTCCTATGCATTCTAATTTCAAAACAGCATTAAATAACAACAATTACATGAATTCATTAAGTTAATAGCATCAATTAATCCTTAACCAAATTCAATTCACCAACCCTAACAACCCAACATAATTCAACGAATCATAGTACCTAAAGTTAAGAGTTAGCCTCACCCTTACCTTAGATTATCTTCGTGAATTCAAAGCTGCGTTCTTCTCTCCTCTTGCTTCTTCTCTCTTGTTCTAGGTTTTCTCCCTTTTTCTCTGTTTCTCACTGTTTCTATGTGAAAACTGTTTTCTGACTTTCTTTCCTTCTAACTCCTATTAATACCACTTAATTCCCACTTAATTCTAATTAACTCCTATTAAAATATTAAATAATTCATTTTAATCCCCAACTTTCTAATAATTATAATTCTCACCTATTTTAATTAAATAATCAAAATAATCATATAATACAATATATCACACCATAAAATCAACATAAGTTATTTAAAATCATAAAAACTTATTAAAATCAACTGAAATTAATTAATAACATCTAGGGCGTAACATAGAGCTGTTAACTGATACTTGATTTGTTATAGTGACCTATACATTCGTATATGCTTTCTTTGAATTATAAGAGATGATGTATGTGAATGTTTACGATTGTACTATGTTTGTGACGTTGATTGCTGCCATGCTGCCATGATTTGTTAATAATTAAAAGTTGCATGTGTCGTTATAAGATTTGTGATGTTATAGTCCAAATTATTGGAGTTCATTTGAGACGTCTAAGATTTAAGAAGTTGAGTCCATGCATATTCATCTAGAGACGAGGGCTCATGCCCTAGGAGCTTTTGCTCAACTGCGACGAGAGCTTATGCTCTAGGAGTATTTTTATGCTCAATAGCGACGAGGGCTTATGCCCTAGGAGTATATTTATACTCAATATGGTACCACATGCATGATTAAGATGTCTAAGTTGCATAAGTTGAGTCGAAGTTGCATTGTCAAGTCAAACTATTAAGTTGAACTATGATGTTGAATTATGATGTTGATTAAGATGTTACTTGACTATTGTTATGATATCTGATGATGAAGTTATGCTGTTAAATGTATTTGTTGAATTATATGTTTAATGTTTTTGTTTTGAGAATCTCACCCCTTCTGTTGGAATTGCCGCCTTGTGGGCAAGTGCAGGTGATTAAGTTTTAGTTGTTGTTGCTGTTGTGAGTGGCTACCCTCACTGTGTCCTTAGGTGCTCTGATACGTAACGGGATGAGAACCTTTACGTTTATTTTCTATTCCTTACGTATTGATTATGATTTAAGTTTTCAGATGATTTATGTTGAGACGTATTTATGAGGCCTGCGTGCCCAAACGATTTGTTAACATTGAATTTTATCCCCTGCGATGTTAGAACAATTTTGACTAGAATAAATATTAATTTATTCCCTTATGAGAATATAAGAAATGTAGCATTCCGTTTTACATGATACTCTGATTTATTTATGAAATTTTTAATTTGGGAAAACGGGGTGTTACAGTCAGCGCAGAGTTTTGAGTTGCAGTTTACTACTTTGCTGCTGTTATTTGGTCTGTTTGTGTTGTTGCAAATTGTTGGTGATTGGGTGGGTTAGCTATGACTCTAAAACTTGGCATGTTTTTTCCGAATTGCAAGGACATAACTACTGTCATCTATGGGAGTGGTGTTTTGGGTTTTTTTCTCTTTGTGGGTGTTTGTTGGTTTTCAGTGTTGCGGGTATATCCGGCACATATTGTAAGTTGCTGCCTTGCATACCTAGTGCATCTTGTGCGGATATTGCTTAATAAATTTTTGTTGTTTCAAAAAAAAAATTCAAAGGTAGATCAATAGACTTAAATTGGATTTCCTATATTTTCAAAGGCAATGAAGGTCAACGTTCCTGAAGTTCTTCCCATCTATGAATTTTAGGAAACTCGTAGCACACTCTCCTTCTCTCTTTGTAGGTCTACAAACTGGCATTCCTATTAGCGTGTACCTAACCAAGGGTCGAGGAGAATGGTTCTTCTAGGTTAGGTTCACTCCCCAGCATTACTTGTTTTCCGAATTAATACCTAATTACATCCTAATAAAACTTAATAGCAATCAGAAAATAAACTAAAATCAACGACATTAAATTAAATAATTATTCAAAAATAAATAAATAGAGGTTCATCTTATAACCCTATCTTATAGATATCTAGTTACACATGATAACTAAGACAAAATAAAATAAAAAGAAGATAAAAACATACCCTAGAAAAGTAAGGAGAAGCTAGAACTCCTCTGAAGCTCTTAGAATCGCTTTCCTCTTGAACTGCTTCAGTTCTGAACGAGAAATTATGAATGAGGAATGTGGTATTGAGAGGGAAAGTTTCCATCCAACTTGGGCTAAAAAGATGGGCTTTGAATGGTGAAAAATTCATAAAACGCAACTTTTTTCGCAACTATCTAGGTGTTGGGCGTCTCAGACCATGTGTTATGCAACGCCATACTTATATTAAAGCGATAAAACACGCGACAAATATAAGCTAATCATGAACGCCCTCTACACCATATTTAAATATGATGAGGCCGTGACCAAACAACCACTGGGGGGTTAGTTCACATTGACAAACATAAGCATAGATCATATTAAGTTTAAAACATTAAAATTAAATCAAAATGATTAAACATTTTCAACATCAATAATTATTATTCATCACTAGTACATTCATATTATTACAAGTTTGACAACGATCGACAAATATCTCATTCACCATGTGTTATAATCACCAAACACTTACCAATACATTTTCATCAACACATAGCAAGTATGACTCGTGTCAAATAATGCAATGCACCTAGACTCGACACCTATATGCATATGATACCATTTACCAACAAGGTCGTCACCTCATGATGAAAACATAACATCGTAATCATCTTCATTTTGAATACAAAGTTCTCGATCACCTTCATTGGATATAAATATCCTACAACTTAGGATGCATGAACATATGACATATTATGCTCATGTTCAACAACAAATTCACCATTATTTTTCTTATATGCATTCACCATCATTTAACATATATGCATTCACCAACAATATCACCATCAATTAACATGTATGCATTCACCAACAATATTATCATCATTTAACATATTCATTAATCAACATCAACAACATCACCACAAATTAACAACTTCATATAATTTCTCGTAATCAAGTAAAGGAGAAAAGTATATAACCCTATGATAAACACCATGTTCAACACCTATTAATCATTCCACATTCTCATATAATCATATCAAACTATTCACAAAAAGGTTTGCAAGGTATCCGGTCTTAAAAATCAATTTCTACATAGTTCGTCTATCGTTTCACAACTTTAAAACAATTGTTGTGATTCAATCAAAACTACCCCCAACAAGCTCTAATGCCTCAACTAAGTATACACAAAGTTCACAAAGTTGGTCTCAGTTTATCATTTTTCAAAGAGAATTCCATTTTCAAAGGAGACCAATCACAACCATTATTAGAAATCATGTATTCAGTAAACAACCTTAACACTACCCCTTTCCTTTGAGAAAAACGAGTTATGGAAAAATCGGCGTTCTTGGATATTTTCAAAAAAGTTTGGTTCAATTTCATAAAATCAAGTTCAATCCAATTCATAAGATGTTCCAGTAGGTTAAGGAGTAAAAAAAGCAACTAAACACATTAAAAGAAATATTTTAGAAAGCTCGGATCGGCCCCCGACTGCCCGGAACAACACAAAACGTGGGTGCTCGTTTGGGCAACCCGCCATGGGCTCGCCTCGCGAGCTACATCAGACAGCAACACTGAATTCCGGGTTTTCCTCTCGAGAAACCATCCCTTTTCACTCAAAAACCCCAATTTTGATTCCTTAACACCCAAATTCGTCCCCAAAGTTTGTCTATACGTTTATGTACATAAAACGGCAATCAGAAACATATCAAACTTGGAATCAAACACCATTCCAACACAAATCATCAATATATCCATTTTTTCCCTAAAACACTCAACAAAAACTTAATTCACACTATAACTTCGTAATTATGAATACCCATGACATAAATCAACAACAACAACAATATCATTTAACCATGAATTCAATAACAATTACAACCACAACATCACTATACACCAATTTGAGCAATAATCAGCAAGTTTCACATAACCACAATTCAAACATGAAAATTCAACAAAAACAACATATTTAACATCAAATTCACATACATAAACTTAGTATTAAAGTGGATACACGAAATTCATCCTTTAAAACTCATAAAATCACAATTTCACAAATTAAACACTTATTGAATTAAGTTGAGAAAGTGATTAAAACTTAAGTTGTTAATGTACACTATCCCCCTTACCTCAATTGAGCACACTCCTAGCTCGAAGTTTCACTTTAGCTCCTAAAATCTCTACCCTATTCAAGTTCTCCTAGCTCTTCTTCTCTCGAAAACCCTTTTTCTCATTCTCTAGTTCTTTCTCTCTCTACCTTTCTCAAAATTGTGAAATGAGTGTGTTAGACCTAATTCTCTTAATGACTAGAGTTTATATAGGATCTACACCATTGGGTTAAATCCTCAAATGTCTTAATGGGCTTAAGGTTCTTAATAACTAATTCACAAAGTTTCTACTCACTTAACGAATAAATTAACAAATAGTTACCGGCTCTTAATGAATTATCACCACTTACTAGTAACTAGGTAAAAATACTTACTACCACTAAAACTACTAAAATAACTTTTGTAATCAAAAGACTATTCTACCCCCGCTCACCAAATTACCAAAATACCATTGAGTCCAAAATGACTAAAACACCCTTCCGACACAAAATTCCACTAATCCCAACCAAAATACACACGGCGGCAATTCCTGCTACACGCTAGGCGCATGTTCCTGCTAGGTCTAGGCGCCTAGTTCCCCCTAGCACCCTTAATCATTAACTTTGGGCGCCTAGCTCCCCTTCTAGTGCACCTAGGTGATTCTGAGTGTGTTCCGGTGCTGAAATTGGGTCTGCATTTTCGTCGCCTGATTTCACTATTAAATTTTCGATTTTAGCAGTAAAATATATGATAAATTGGCTTATACTTGGAAGGGTTAATAGGTCTTTACGCCCCTGTAATATATGTCAAATTCGGTTTTCCCCCCTTTAAAATATTTTTTTTGATTCACCCTGTAAATTTTTTTTTATTTACCTCCCTAATAGGCCAAACAAAAGCCAATTTCATTTTATTTTTCAAGAAATTTTCGTTTTTGTTAGGCCTATTAGGAGGGTAAATCAAAACAAAAAAATAATTACAAGGGGGTAAATCAAAACAAAAAAATAATTACAAGGGGGTAAATAAAAAAAAAAAGTTACAGGGTGTAAAACCGGAAATGACCTATATTACAGGGGGGTAAAGACCTATTAACCCTATTTGGAAAAAGAGAAATTGAAGTGGTACAATAGTAAATGGGTTGGTGTAATGGGATAAAATACAAACAACATTAAAAAACACTAATTTTAATTTTTTATTTATTTTTTCCAAAACAAGTTGCTCAGTGACATGTGTCTTGGAAAAGGGCATTTTCCTACGGTGGGAAAGAACTCCCTATTTCCAGGCTAAATGCCACCGAAGAATAAAGATGAAGGAGAAAAGAGAGATCATAATAGAGTCTTTGCAATATTCTCTTTGGGATGTGCACTTTAGAAAGTTCAATGGTTAATATAGATCAAAATTATAGCCTTTTAACGCTTCCAACTATCAATGGTTACTCAACACCTGATAGTTACATAACTTTGTCGTTCACATCGACCTTCTAATGACTACATTCAACAATCACATATTTGAATTAATTTGGTGTTGTTGTTTTGGAACCATAGAGCGTGTTTATCTCAATGTCTTATATGTGACAATCACATAATATCAACAGTAAATCTATTTGGGACAATCACATGATAAATCTTCACATTTTTTATTAAAATACGTGACAATCACATTTTATTAAATCTATTTGTGAAATGTAATAAAAACAAAATCTATTTGTGACAATCACATAATAAATGTGCACTTTAGTAAAAAAAATTATAATTTACTCCGTTCCAAATTATATGTCATCCTAATTTTTTTACATATATTAAGAAATGAAATTAATGTTGTATAAAAAAGAGTAATTTTAGTTATTTTACAAAAATATCATTCATTAAATGTTTGAATCTATCTATTTTACCCTTATTTTTACAACGTAATTCCAATTTTATCCCTAAACCCTACCTTATATTTCCCTTTTTTATGAAAAAAATCTTGTTGGGTATCAAACGAGGTACCACATGCTTCCAATACACAACTCTTACCACCAGGGCAATGATGTTTTTGATGACATGTGATTGCTTCAATGTTAAGTATTCAACACAAATCTTAGGTCCTAGTTCTTTCAATCTTATAATCCAAAAATCATTTATCACCATCATGCAATTGAACATAATACACAACTCTCCCTTTTTAGGAGACCTAATTAATTTTTATGGAAAAATGGTCTGCAAGGAATTGAATCAGAAAGCACATGAAAAGTTCATTTTTTTAAAGTCACTAACGCCATTCCTTTTCATTATTATTTTTTCTTTCAATTATCGCATAACGGTTCTGTTCAATATTATTTTTTCCTTTTGACACATATTAGTTGCTTTTCCTAGTAAGTCAACAAACCTTATTCCCTACCCTAATACTCAATTTTTTATTTTCAACCTAATTTCATTTTTTTCCTATCACTTAGAATAAAATCATATTTAGTTCATCATGTCCATAAGGTAAAGAATGAAACAAACGTTTCAATAATGGATAGACAATAACATTGAATTGATTAAATAGATATATTCAATTGCTTAAGAATGAAATATTAGTATTAAAATCAAAACATTCTACTTTAATTTGTGGTTTCAGTTGACAATACACTCTCAACTTTAATTGCTTTTACTTATATATAATAGCCCAAATTCAATTGGATAGTTCCAAATCAAGGAAAAAATATTTATAAAAGTCGTGGATGTTATGCCTCCATGGAAAAAAAAGTAGAGACTGAGATTACAGAGCACATATCTTCAATGTACAGTGACGCTACCGTATCAATCTTCAATATTTCTTACTCTTAAATATCTATAAACTAAAAAAAATTGCGGTGACATGACCATTATCTATTATATTTTCTGTATGGTATGTAAGTTTGAGACTTATTCATTTTTTTAAAAGTCTCTTTGAATTTGGCTAATGTAGAGTTTTTCAATTGTTAATGTGATGATTTTAGGTTGATATATTTTTGAAGAAATATTTATTTATTGTAATATATATTAGCAGATAAGACCTGTGTGTAGCACATGCCGGTAGTCTAGTAAATAAATAGAACCCTGTTTGGTGTAAACAAAAACTTATTGTAAAAAGAAAGTGTAAAACAAAATTGTTTAAGAACCATTATATCTATAACACTTAATTCGATTCATATGGAACACAAATAAAGAATAGTCATTCACCAAATGAAGATGGTTTAATTGATCAATTTTAAAATTATATCTAAGGACTGATTTTTACATTCATATATTTATTTAAGCACGATTATATCTATAAGACTTAATTCGATTGATATGGAACACAAATAAAGAATAGTCATTCACCAAGTGAACATGGTTTAACCAAGTGAACATGGTTTAACCAAGTGAACATGGTTTAAATGATCAATTTAAAATTATATCTAAGGACTGATTTTTACATTCATATATCTTTGATATTAATATAATGGGAAGTAGTCCCAGTTTTATGTTATGATATCTTCTTAAATAAATTTGTGTTTTATTATCTTAGTTCTCCTCTAATATTGAGGGAAATATTTCACTTTTAAAGTTAGCAATTCATAAATAGCAATATGCTACTGATTGAACAAACGCAATAAGTCCTCAATTGAATTGCAGCTGACTGCAGTGTGCCAAACAGAAACTTACGCATCTAGAAAGAAAAATATAACAACAACATGATCACTAAATGATTGAAACCTTGCTTGTTATGTCATTAATGGCGAGCTCTCTTGTTGTTATTGCAACATGGACACTTGTATATCTTGATATGCTTAGCCCTAGCAGGGGTGATATTGACACATTTCCCATGGAACCACCTTTCACAAATGTCACATAAAATCCAGAATTCATCAGGGCCATATTCCTCACAAAGTTCTTTCACCTCCTCTTCTTTAGGTAACTCCAAAGCCTTAGTCTGCTCATACTAGATGCATCATTATGTTGAAATAAATCAAACAAGACTTACGAGAAAATTCTAAATTATAATCACATAACTACCATATATCCGACAAGTATTAAGGATGTCATATAAAATGCATACCTTCCCAATCAATGTGTTAAAATCTACAAACTGCATTTCACTCGCAGCATCTTCTCGTTGAAATTCAATGTCCAATACATTTTCAATGTTTGGTCCAGAGGGAAAAGAAATTTCTGCCACAATTATTTTTCTGATTAATTGAAATTGCATAGATAAAAAAGAGCCTTATTCACCATCATATAAAGAAAACTTATTGTGACAACTACATAAAAATAGGGAGAGAAAACCACCTTTCCCAAAGCGTCTTCCTTTATAGGCCCGACATTAGTATTATTATCCGGAGAAAGTTTCAATTTTTCAGCTTCCATCTTGCTAAGCATTTTTGAAACACACGTAAAACCAGATGCATTGGCTATACGAACAAATGCCCCTGAAGGCAGCTGATGCTTTAGATATAACAACAACATGATCACTAAATGATCGAAACCTTGCTCGTTATGTCATCAAGGGCGGGCTCTCTTGATGTTATTGCTTGATGGACACTTGTATATCCCGATATGCTTAGCCCTAGCAAGGGTGATATTCACATATTTCTCATGGGAACTCTTTAGCATTTCCCTATTTTTTTTTCATAGCCAAAGATCAAACCCAAAACAAAATGTATGCATATGATCAAGGCTTTAGCATCTACCACATGTGACAACGAGGTTGGTATGCATTTACTTTTGCTTGTTCAATACAATATTACTACTTTTATCCTCTTAACCAATGCCCTAAGAACTCTTTAGCATTTCCTTTTTTTTTTCGAAGCCTAAGCTTCTACCACTTGTGACAATGAGGTTGGTATGCATTTACTTTTGCTTGATCAAAACTATCATTCATAACAAGTTTTACCAAAAGAAGCTAAAATTGCAACACTAGCAAGTCTTAGAAATAGTGGTTGAGCCTAACACAAACCACAAAACTAGCTTGTGAGGTGAGGATTGTCCCCACTTATAAACACTTTGTCATGTCATCTCCTATCCGATGTGGGACTCTTAACACACCCTTACACGACCAACGCTATTGGGCTTGGTTCGTAGACAAAAATGGTGGGTGGTCCGATTTGGTAACATTTTAGCAGGTGACCCAACGGATCTTGGAGTAGGCTCTGATACCATCTTAGAAATTGTGGTTGAGCCTAACACAACCCCACAAAACCGGCTTGTGGTGTGATGATTGCACCCACTTATAAACACATTGTCAAACCATCTCCTATCCAATCTGGGACTCTTAACACAGGGTTATCAACATCAAGCTGATGAAAAACCACACAGTCATAGAGATCAAACTAATTTATGACTCTTTCTACAGCTTCATTTCTAGCTGTTATACCTACAAAGCCCCACTTGAAACCAATTTCAGAAAAGTAAAAATCAACTATGTTGTTACAACATTATTTGCTATTTTTTTTATGTATACAAAGACTTCAATTAAACAAAAAAAGAGTACCTTTTGGCTTCTCTCGCCGTTATGTTACAAAAAAGTTATATAAAATGATGAACCTTCTTTCGTAATATAACTGTGTTAGTTGGTTACAATGACAAATGTTAATATGGTTTTTAAAGGAGAATATATAAATGGAATCAATTGCCGTTTGCATGAATATTGGTCAGGGAAAGATTGAAATGTTACAAAGAAAATCACAACTGATCAGAATAGCATATGGAAATTAGTGGAAGAAAATTAATTAACTATGATTATATTAAATTCTTCATACTTGTAAACCCAAAACTTCAAACTTCTCATTCGAGCAAATAGTATCTCAGTCAATCCAAAAAAAAAATTCTAGTATCCTCACCCCCAAAAAAAAAATCAATTAAATAAAGATTCAGCGGATAAAATTAAAAAACAACTCTGTATTTTTTTATAAAGCAAGGGATAATGTAGCGTAGGAGGTTACATCCCCAATATATATATATATATATATATATGAAGTTTTGGGGTCTTGGATGCTAGATCTTTATGAATAGAAGTGATGGATTCAATCTCTACCACTTCAATGCTAGCTGCAGAAACCAACATCTTTAGCACATTCATATCCGTAATTTTAAAATATTTGAGAGTTGAACTATCAATGTTAACTTCATCTCTAGAGAAATCACATTTTATAAGGGTGAGGTTTTCAAGAGATATACATTGAGAAATAATCTCTTGAAAATTGTTTTATTCAATACACACTTCATTGAGGGTAAGAGTTTTTAAAACCTGGTTAAGATCAAGTGAAGGTGAAGTAATAAAACAATAATGATTCAACTCAAGAACCTCAAAACTAATGAAAATCTTAAAAGGTAAATCCAAAGTTCTATTAGCTTGCCCGGAAAGATAACTATTTAGTTTATTAAAATAATCATAGGACTCAAGTCCCATTGAAACCCTTACCCTCAATGAAGTGTGTGTGGATGAAGAAACTAATTGAGAAAGGGGTGGTAAGGGTTTCAATGAGACTTTAGTCCTATGATTATTTTAAAAAACTAAATAATATTTTTTTTGGGCAAGCTAGACGAACATTGGATTTACCTTTTAAGATTTTCACTAGTTTTGATGTTCTTGAGTTGAATCATTATTGTTTTATAACTACAACTTCCCTTGATCATAACCACGTTTTGTAAACTCTTATCCTCAATATAGTGTGTGTTGAATCAAACAATTTTCAAGAGATTATTTCTCATTGTAGATCTCTTGAAAACCTCACCCTTAAAAAATGTGATTTCTCTAGAGATGAAGTTAACATTGATAGTTCAAGTCTCAAATATTTTAAAATTTTGAATATGAATGTGCAAAAGATGTTGGTTTCTGCAGCTAACATGGAAGTCGTAGAGATTGAATCCATCATTTCTATTCATAAAGATCTAGCATTTGAGACCCCAAAACTTCATATTCCCCAAAACTTCATCTTCCTCAAAAAGTTCTTCCATCTCCTCGTCTTTAGATAACTCCAAAGCCTTAGTTTGATTAACCTGAGATTTTAAAGCCCGCTGCACTTTCGTGTTGGACTTGGATTTGCCGCCATTATGGCTTGAAGTTGAAGATCCTCCTTTACTTGTTTATTTTCCGCACCAGTAACAACTTCAAATATTGACGGCATATCATTTATCATATTGAAAAGGCGATTCCTGTCAGATTTGTCAAACCCACATCTTGCCCCAAAGTAGTATGCCATGGAAATTAACCACGAATCATTATGAACAACAACAAAGGATAGCCAATCTTTCTATTGCATGCGATCCCTTGCAAAATTAATTACTAGCATAGGCTCAGGAAGATCTGGGGGGACTTTCTTAGAAGGTAAATTGACTTCCCACTCTTCACTAGGGAAACTGTATAGCCACAGATTCTCCTTCTTTGGATCAGATTGGTTATAGAACTCTTCAACATCAGTGGTGAGAGCCTTGATGAGACCAGCACGACGAGCATTGAAATCTCTGAAAACTTCTTCGACGGTGCGTAGATTATATTGTATGCGTGTGTTTGAGAGGCATTTTCGGCAAAACCTCAAGAAATGAAACTTCCCTTTTCTTAGAGTATTGCTTGTAGCAGCAAAAACCTTTATTTCTTGTCGACACTTTCAGGTGTAAAATTAAACAACATACATGTTAGCATCAAATTAAACTTTAAATTTAAAAATAAAATATGTGCAATAGAGAAGAAGCTTAGAAATCAACCTGATGACAAGATTTGCGACGAACACGTGGTTTTTTTCCAACTCAAATTCCACGGGATTTCTTTCCCCCGACAATGATTTGCGGTGAAGGAAAGGTAGGTTTCATGTTGTTGTGAGTGTTGGTGGTGGTGGGAATAGATTGAGTTGGTGTTGGATTTAGAGGGGTGGTTTGTTGGATTGAGAAAAAATTAATTTAATTGTTATGGTATAATATAAATTGTAAATATTTTTTAGAGAAGTTAATAATTTAGGTACCAAAAAACTGTAATATTGGTCAAAGGTTTTTTTTTAAAGAAATAAAAAGTTTACCGAATTTTGTTATTTTAATTTTTTATTTAATATTTTTTTTTAGAAGTAAATAATTTCTGTACCAAAAAAATGTAATATTGGTCAAAGGTTTTTTTTTAAAGAAAGAAAAAGTTGACCGAATTTTATTATTTTAAATTTTTATGGTATAATATAAATAGTTAATATTTTTTTATAGAAGTTAATAATTTAGGCACCAAAAAAATGTAATTTCTATTGAAGGTTGTTTTTAAAAGAAAGAAAAAGTTTTCCGAATTTTATTATTTTATGGTATAATATATATAAAAAATATATTAAGAACTTAATAACTTCGGTACCAAAAAAATGTAATATCGGTCAAAGGTTTTTTTTTCTAGTATTAAAAACTAATATTGGTCAAAGAAATACAAAATAATTATAAACTAAGAGTGTGAATAAACATCTAGGAGAGTTAGACATCCCAAAGAAACCTGATGGTCGGATTGGAAAAGTGTATTAAATTGTTTACCAAATAATAGAGTGATAGGTAGAGTATCATATTGTCGTTTCGTCCAAACAATTATCGTTACTTATTTTTTTAGGACGATATAATAATAAAAAAGTTAAGGGTAAGAGACTGCAATTTTTATCTTTTTACAACAAAGCAAGTTACGTGTGTGGTTGCAGAAAAGTAAGTAGCGATTAGGACTCTTTGAATCCCCCTATCTATTTTGTTCGAATTAAATGATATTCATGTCGCGTTTAGCTTTCTTAAGTATAATGTACAATTGATGGGGTCGTTAGGACGTTCTAACCTAGTCAGTTGTCAAGCTGCACCAGCTGATCGCACATTGATCCTTACGTGCGAGGTCTATACTATCTCGGTTGATTTCGGTCTATCCTTCTGATGGCTAATTGCACCTACTGACTGCACGGTGATCCTTACGTGCGGGGTCTTATTAATTCAAAGGTAATGACCGTTGGGTGTGGAGGTTGGAAGATAACGGGGATTTCTCGGTGAAATCGATGTATAAGAAGTTGGAGAGGGAGACGGGGGTGGAGGACAAACCTAGAGGTTGGGAGAGGGAAATGTTTAAGGATATTAGGAATAGTACGGCTCCATCAAATGTGGTGGCATTTTCTTGGAAGCTTTTATATGACTGGATTTCAAGTCGAAAGAAGCTCGCCTTGAAAAATATCCTTCCGCCGGACGTTCCGCTGTCGTGCATCCTATGTGATAGCTCAGAAGAATCAATTATTCACTTGTTTCTTCATTGTGGCATTGCTACCAAGGTGTGGGAACTGCTTATGGGGTGGCTTCAAGGTAATTTTATAACCCTTACGAATATCTTCTATCATTGGGAGTGTTGGAATAATATGGTAATTAATAAAACGATTCGTAAGGGCTACCGCCTCATTTGGCATGCTACAGTTTGGACGTTATGGAAAACGAGGAATGATAAGATCTTCAACAACGGGGAGGCTGATGTGGTGAGCATTGTGGAAGAATTGAGCATTAGATCCGATTGATTGTTTGCGTTAGCCGGCTGTGTAGTTGCAGGGGCAGCAGCTGTTGCTATGTTTCTAGTGTTGTTGTTATGCGTGACTGATTCCTACTGTCAGCGCAGAGTTTTGAGTTGCAGTTTACTGCTTTGTTGCTGTTATTTGGTCTGGTTATGTTGTTGCAAGTTGTTGGTGATTGGGTGGGTTAGCTATGACTCTAAAACTTGGCATGCTTTTTCCGAATTGCAAGGACATAACTACTGTCATCTATGGGAGTGGTGTTTTGGGTTTTTTTCTCTCTGTGGGTGTTTGTTGGTTTTCAGTGTTGCGGGTATATCCGACACATATTGTAAGTTGCTGCCTCTCATACCTAGTGCATCTTGTGCGGGTATTGCTTAATAAATTTTGGTTGTTTCAAAAAAAAAATCAAAGGTAGATCAATAGACTTAAATTGGCTTTCCTATATTTTCAAAGGCAATGAAAGTCAACGTTCCTGAAGTTCTTCCCATCTATGAATCTTAGGAAACTCGTAGCACACTCACCTTCTCTCTTAGTAGGTCTACAAACTGGCATCCCTATTAGCGTGTACCTAACTAAGGGTCGAGGAGAATGGTTCTGCTAGGTTTGGTTGACTCCCCAGCGTTACTTGTTTCCATAATTAATGCCTTATTACATCCTAATAAAACTTTATAGCGATTAGAAAATAAACTAAAATCAACAACATTAAATTAAATTATTATTCAAAAATAAATAAATAGAGGTTCATCTTATAACCCTATCTTATAGATATCTAGTTACACATGATAACTAAGACAAAATAAAATAAAAAGAAGATAAAAACATACCCTAGAAAAGTAATGAGAAGCTAGAACTCCTCTGAAGCTCTTAGAATCACTTTCCTCTTGAACTGCTTCAGTTCTGAACGAGAAATTATGAATGAGGAATGTGGTATTGAGAGGGAAAGTTTCCATCTAACTTGGGCTAAAAAGATGGGCTTTGAATGGTGAAAAATTCATAAAACGCAACTTTTTTCGCAACTATCTAGGTGTTGGGCGTCTCAGACCATGTGTTATGCAACGCCATACTTATATTAAAGCGATAAAACACGCGACAAATATAAGCTAATCATGCACGCCCTCTACACCATATTTAAATATGACGAGGCCGTGACCAAACAACCACTGGGGGGTTAGTTCACATTGACAAACATAAGCATAGATCATATTAAGTTTAAAACATTAAAATTAAATCAAAATGATTAAACATTTTCAACATCAATAATTATTATTCATCACTAGTACATTCATATTATTACAAGTTTGACAACGATCGACAAATATCTCATTCACCATGTGTTATAATCACCAAACACTTACCAATACATTTTCATCAACACATAGCAAGTATGACTCGTGTCAAATAATGCAATGCACCTAGACTCGACACCTATATGCATATGATACCATTTACCAACAAGGTCGTCACCTCATGATGAAAACATAACATCGTAATCATCTTCATTTTGAATACAAAGTTCTCGATCACCTTCATTGGATATAAATATCCTACAACTTAGGATGCATGAACATATGACATACTATGCTCATGTTCAACAACAAATTCACCATTATTTTTCTTATATGCATTCACCATCATTTAACATATATGCATTCACCAACAATATCACCATCAATTAACATGTATGCATTCACCAACAATATTATCATCATTTAACATATTCATTAATCAACATCAACAACATCACCACAAATTAACAACTTCATATAATTTCTCGTAATCAAGTAAAGGAGAAAAGTAAATAACACTATGATAAACACCATGTTCAACACCTATTAATCATTCCACATTCTCATATAATCATATCAAACTATTCACAAAAAGGTTTGCAAGGTATCCGGTCTTAAAAATCAATTTCTACATAGTTCGTCTATCGTTTCACAACTTTAAAACAATTGTTGTGATTCAATCAAAACTACCCCCAACAAGCTCTAATGCCTCAACTAAGTATACACAAAGTTCACAAAGTTGGTCTCAGTTTATCATTTTTCAAAGAGAATTCCATTTTCAAAGGAGACCAATAACATCCATTGTTAGAAATCATGTATTCTGTAAACAACCTTAACACTACCCCTTTCCTTTGAGAAAAACGAGTTATGGAAAAATCGGCGTTCTTGGATATTTTCAAAAAAGTTTGGTTCAATTTCATAAAATCAAGTTCAATCCAATTCATAAGATGTTCCAGTAGGTTAAGGAGTAAAAAAAGCAACTAAACACATTAAAAGAAATATTTAAGAAAGCTCGGATCGGCCCCCGACTGCCCGGAACAACACAAAACGTGGGTGCTCGTTTGGGCAACCCGCCATGGGCTCGCCTCGCGAGCTACATCAGACAGCAACACTGAATTCCGGGTTTTCCTCTCGAGAAACCATCCCTTTTCACTCAAAAACCCCAATTTTGATTCCTTAACACCCAAATTCGTCCCCAAAGTTTGTCTATACGTTTATGTACATAAAACGGCAATCAGAAACATATCAAACTTGGAATCAAACACCATTCCAACACAAATCATCAATATATCCATTTTTTCCCAAAAACACTCAACAAAAACTCAATTCACACTATAACTTCGTAATTATGAATACCCATGACATAAATCAACAACAACAACAATATCATTTAACCATGAATTCAATAACAATTACAACCACAACATCACTATACACCGATTTGAGCAATAATCAGCAAGTTTCACATAACCACAATTCAAACATGAAAATTCAACAAAAACAACATATTTAACATCAAATTCACATACATAAACTTAGTATTAAAGTGGATACACGAAATTCATCCTTTAAAACTCATAAAATCACAATTTCACAAATTAAACACTTATTGAGTTAAGTTGAGAAAGTGATTAAAACTTAAGTTGTTAATGTACACTATCCCCCTTACCTCAATTGAGCACACTCCTAGCTCGAAGTTTCACTTTAGCTCCTAAAATCTCTACCCTATTCAAGTTCTCCTAGCTCTTCTTCTCTCGAAAACCCTTTTTCTCATTCTCTAGTTCTTTCTCTCTCTACCTTTCTCAAAATTGTGAAATGAGTGTGTTAGACCTAATTCTCTTAATGACTAGAGTTTATATAGGATCTACACCATTGGGTTAAATCCTCAAATGTCTTAATGGGCTTAAGGTTCTTAATAACTAATTCACAAAGTTTCTACTCACTTAACGAATAAATTAACAAATAGTTACCGGCTCTTAATGAATTATCACCACTTACTAGTAACTAGGTAAAAATACTTACTACCACTAAAACTACTAAAATAACTTTTGTAATCAAAAGACTATTCTACCCCCGCTCACCAAATGACCAAAATACCATTGAGTCCAAAATGACTAAAACACCCTTCCGACACAAAATTCCACTAATCCCAACCAAAATACACACGGCGGCAATTCCTGCTACACGCTAGGCGCATGTTCCTGCTAGGTCTAGGCGCCTAGTTCCCCCTAGCACCCTTAAGCATTAACTTTGGGCGCCTAGCTCCCCTTCTAGTGCACCTAGGTGATTCTGAGTGTGTTCCGGTGCTGAAATTGGGTCTGCATTTTCGTCGCCTGATTTCATTATTAAATTTTCGATTTTAGCAGTAAAATATATGATAAATTGGCTTATACTTGGAAGGGTTAATAGGTCTTTACGCCCCTGTAATATAGGTCAATTTCGGTTTTCCCCCCTTTAAAATATTTTTTTTGATTCACCCTGTAAATTTTTTTTTTATTTACCTCCCTAATAGGCCAAACAAAAGCTAATTTCATTTTATTTTTCAAGAAATTTTCGTTTTTGTTAGGCCTATTAGGGGGGTAAATCAAAACAAAAAAATAATTACAAGGGGGTAAATAAAAAAAAAAGTTACAGGGTGTAAAACCGGAAATGACCTATATTACAGGGGGGTAAAGACCTATTAACCCTATTTGGAAAAAGAGAAGTTGAAGTGGTACAATAGTAAATGGGTTGGTGTAATGGGATAAAATACAAACAACATTAAAAAAAACTAATTTTAATTTTTTATTTATTTTTTCCAAAACAAGTTGCTCAGTGACATGTGTCTTGGAAAAGGGCATTTTCCTACGGTGGGAAAGAACTCCCTATTTCCAGGCTAAATGCCACCGAAGAATAAAGATGAAGGAGAAAAGAGAGATCATAATAGAGTCTTTGCAATATTCTCTTTGGGATGTGCACTTTAGAAAGTTCAATGGTTAATATAGATCAAAATTATAGCCTTTTAACGCTTCCAACTATCAATGGTTACTCAACACCTGATAGTTACATAACTTTGTCGTTCACATCGACCTTCTAATGACTACATTCAACAATCACATATTTGAATTAATTTGGTGTTGTTGTTTTGGAACCATAGAGCGTGTTTATCTCAATGTCTTATATGTGACAATCACATAATATCAACAATCACATAATATCAACATTAAATCTATTTGGGACAATCACATGATAAATCTTCACATTTTTTTTTAAAATACGTGACAATCACATTTTATTAAATCTCTTTGTGAAATGTAATAAAAACAAAATCTATTTGTGACAATCACATAATAAATGTGCACTTTAGTAAAAAAAATTATAATTTACTCCGTTCCAAATTATATGTCATCCTAATTTTTTTACATATATTAAGAAATGAAATTAATGTTGTATAAAAAAGAGTAATTTTAGTTATTTTACAAAAATATCATTCAATAAATGTTTGAATCTATCTATTTTACCCTTATTTTTACAACGTAATTCCAATTTTATCCCTAAACCCTACCTTATATTTCCCTTTTTTATGAAAAAAATCTAGTTGGGTATCAAACGAGGTACCACATGCTTCCAATACACAACTCTTACCACCAGGGCAATGATGTTTTTGATGACATGTGATTGCTTCAATGTTAAGTATTCAGCACAAATCTTAGGTCCTAGTTCTTTCAATCTTATAATCCAAAAATCATTTATCACCATCATGCAATTGAACATAATACACAACTCTCCCTTTTTAGGAGACCTAATTAGTTTTTGGTGTAAACAAAAACTTATTGTAAAAAGAAAGTGTAAAACAAAATTGTTTAAGAACCATTATATCTATAACACTTAATTCGATTCATATGGAACACAAATAAAGAATAGTCATTCACCAAATGAAGATGGTTTAATTGATCAATTTTAAAATTATATCTAAGGACTGATTTTTACATTCATATATTTATTTAAGCACGATTATATCTATAAGACTTAATTCGATTGATATGGAACACAAATAAAGAATAGTCATTCACCAAGTGAACATGGTTTAACCAAGTGAACATGGTTTAAATGATCAATTTAAAATTATATCTAAGGACTGATTTTTACATTCATATATCTTTGATATTAATATAATGGGAAGTAGTCCCAGTTTTATGTTATGATATCTTCTTAAATAAATTTGTGTTTTATTATCTTAGTTCTCCTCTAATATTGAGGGAAATATTTCACTTTTAAAGTTAGCAATTCATAAATAGCAATATGCTACTGATTGAACAAACGCAATAAGTCCTCAATTGAATTGCAGCTGACTGCAGTGTGCCAAACAGAAACTTACGCATCTAGAAAGAAAAATATAACAACAACATGATCACTAAATGATTGAAAACTTGCTTGTTATGTCATTAATGGCGAGCTCTCTTGTTGTTATTGCAACATGGACACTTGTATATCTTGATATGCTTAGCCCTAGCAGAGGTGATATTGACACATTTCCCATGGAACCACCTTTCACAAATGTCACATAAAATCCAGAATTCATCAGGGCCATATTCCTCACAAAGTTCTTTCACCTCCTCTTCTTTAGGTAACTCCAAAGCCTTAGTCTGCTCATACTAGATGCATCATTATGTTGAAATAAATCAAACAAGACTTACGAGAAAATTCTAAATTATAATCACATAACTACCATATATCCGACAAGTATTAAGGATGTCATATAAAATGCATACCTTCCCAATCAATGTGTTAAAATCTACAAACTGCATTTCAGTCGCAGCATCTTCTCGTTGAAATTCAATGTCCAATACATTTTCAATGTTTGGTCCAGAGGGAAAAGAAATTTCTGCCACAATTATTTTTCTGATTAATTGAAATTGCATAGATAAAAAAGAGCCTTATTCACCATCATATAAAGAAAACTTATTGTGACAACTACATAAAAATAGAGAGAGAAAACCACCTTTCCCAAAGCGTCTTCCTTTATAGGCCCGACATTAGTATTATTATCCGGAGAAAGTTTCAATTTTTCAGCTTCCATCTTGCTAAGCATTTTTGAAACACACGTAAAACCAGATGCCTTGGCTATACGAACAAATGCCCCTAAAGGCGGCTGATGCTTTAGATATAACAACAACATGATCACTAAATGATCGAAACCTTGCTCGTTATGTCATCAAGGGCGGGCTCTCTTGATGTTATTGCTTGATGGACACTTGTATATCCCGATATGCTTAGCCCTAGCAAGGGTGATATTCACATATTTCTCATGGGAACTCTTTAGCATTTCCCTATTTTTTTTTCATAGCCAAAGATCAAACCCAAAACAAAATGTATGCTTATGATCAAGGCTTTAGCATCTACCACATGTGACAACGAGGTTGGTATGCATTTACTTTTGCTTGTTCAATACAATATTACTACTTTTATCCTCTTAACCAATGCCCTAAGAACACTCTTTAGCATTTCCTTTTTTTTTTTCCGAAGCCTAAGCTTCTACCACTTGTGACAATGAGGTTGGTATGCATTTACTTTTGCTTGATCAAAACTATCATTCATAACAAGTTTTACCAAAAGAAGCTAAAATTGCAACACTAGCAAGTCTTAGAAATAGTGGTTGAGCCTAACACAAACCACAAAACTAGCATGTGAGGTGAGGATTGTCCCCACTTATAAACACTTTGTCATGTCATCTCCTATCCGATGTGGGACTCTTAACACACCCTTACACGACCAACGCTATTGGGCTTGGTTCGTAGACAAAAATGGTGGGTGGTCCGATTTGGTAACATTTTAGCAGGTGACCCAACGGATCTTGGAGTAGGCTCTGATACCATCTTAGAAATTGTGGTTGAGCCTAACACAACCCCACAAAACCGGCTTGTGGTGTGATGATTGCACCCACTTATAAACACATTGTCAAACCATCTCCTATCCAATGTGGGACTCTTAACACAGGGTTATCAACATCAAGCTGATGAAAAACCACACAGTCATAGAGATCAAACTAATTTATGACTCTTTCTACAGCTTCATTTCTAGCTGTTATACCTACAAAGCCCCACTTGAAACCAATTTCAGAAAAGTAAAAATCAACTATGTTGTTACAACATTATTTGCTATTTTTTTTTATGTATACAAAGACTTCAATTAAACAAAAAAAGAGTACCTTTTGGCTTCTCTCGCCGTTATGTTACAAAAAAGTTATATAAAATGATGAACCTTCTTTCGTAATATAACTGTGTTAGTTGGTTACAATGACAAATGTTAATATGGTTTTTAAAGGAGAATATATAAATGGAATCAATTGCCGTTTGCATGAATATTGGTCAGGGAAAGATTGAAATGTTACAAAGAAAATCACAACTGATCAGAATAGCATATGGAAATTAGTGGAAGAAAATTAATTAACTATGATTATATTAAATTCTTCATACTTGTAAACCCAAAACTTCAAACTTCTCATTCGAGCAAATAGTATCTCAGTCAATCCAAAAAAAAAATTCTAGTATCCTCACCCCCAAAAAAAAAATCAATTAAATAAAGATTCAGCGGATAAAATTAAAAAACAACTCTGTATTTTTTTTTAAAGCAAGGGATAATGTAGCGTAGGAGGTTACATCCCCAATATATATATATATATATGAAGTTTTGGGGTCTTGGATGCTAGATCTTTATGAATAGAAGTGATGGATTCAATCTCTACCACTTCAATGCTAGCTGCAGAAACCAACATCTTTAGCACATTCATATCCGTAATTTTAAAATATTTGAGAGTTGAACTATCAATGTTAACTTCATCTCTAGAGAAATCACATTTTATAAGGGTGAGGTTTTCAAGAGATATACATTGAGAAATAATCTCTTGAAAATTGTTTTATTCAATACACACTTCATTGAGGGTAAGAGTTTTTAAAACCTGGTTAAGATCAAGTGAAGGTGAAGTAATAAAACAATAATGATTCAACTCAAGAACCTCAAAACTAATGAACATCTTAAAAGGTAAATCCAAAGTTCTATTAGCTTGCCCAGAAAGATAACTATTTAGTTTATTAAAATAATCATAGGACTCAAGTCCCATTGAAACCCTTACCCTCAATGAAGTGTGTGTGGATGAAGAAACTAATTGAGAAAGGGGTGGTAAGGGTTTCAATGAGACTTTAGTCCTATGATTATTTTAAAAAACTAAATAATATTATTTTTGGGCAAGCTAGACGAACATTGGATTTACCTTTTAAGATTTTCACTAGTTTTGATGTTCTTGAGTTGAATCATTATTGTTTTATAACTACAACTTCCCTTGATCTCAACCACGTTTTGTAAACTCTTATCCTCAATATAGTGTGTGTTGAATCAAACAATTTTCAAGAGATTATTTCTCATTGTAGATCTCTTGAAAACCTCACCCTTAAAAAATGTGATTTCTCTAGAGATGAAGTTAACATTGATAGTTCAAGTCTCAAATATTTTAAAATTTTGAATATGAATGTGCAAAAGATGTTGGTTTCTGCAGCTAACATGGAAGTCGTAGAGATTGAATCCATCATTTCTATTCATAAAGATCTAGCATTTGAGACCCCAAAACTTCATATTCCCCAAAACTTCATCTTCCTCAAAAAGTTCTTCCATCTCCTCGTCTTTAGATAACTCCAAAGCCTTAGTCTGATTAACCTGAGATTTTAAAGCCCGCTGCACTTTCGTGTTGGACTTGGATTTGCCGCCATTATGGCTTGAAGTTGAAGATCCTCCTTTACTTGTTTATTTTCCGCACCAGTAACAACTTCAAATATTGACGGCATATCATTTATCATATTGAAAAGGCGATTCCTGTCAGATTTGTCAAACCCACATCTTGCCCCAAAGTAGTATGCCATGGAAATTAACCACGAATCATTATGAACAACAACAAAGGATAGCCAATCTTTCTATTGCATGCGATCCCTTGCAAAATTAATTACTAGCATAGGCTCAGGAAGATCTGGGGGGACTTTCTTAGAAGGTAAATTGACTTCCCACTCTTCACTAGGGAAACTGTATAGCCACAGATTCTCCTTCTTTGGATCAGATTGGTTATAGAACTCTTCAACATCAGTGGTGAGAGCCTTGATGAGACCAGCACGACGAGCATTGAAATCTCTGAAAACTTCTTCGTCGGTGCGTAGATTATATTGTATTTATATTGTATGCGTGTGTTTGAGAGGCATTTTCGGCAAAACCTAAAGAAATGAAACTTCCCTTTTCTTAGAGTTTTGCTTGTAGCAGCAAAAACCTTTATTTCTTGTCGACACTTTCAGGTGTAAAATTAAACAACATACATGTTAGCATCAAATTAAACTTTAAATTTAAAAATAAAATATGTGCAATAGAGAAGAAGCTTAGAAATCAACCTTATGACAAGATTTGCGACGAACACGTGGTTTTTTTCCAACTTGAATTCCACTAGATTTCTTTCCCCCGACAATGATTTGCGGTGAAGGAAAGGTAGGTTTCATGTTGTTGTGAGTGTTGGTGGTGGTGGGAATAGATTGAGTTGGTGTTGGATTTAGAGGGGTGGTTTGTTTGATTGAGAAAAAATTAATTTAATTGTTATGGTATAATATAAATTGTAAATATTTTTTAGAGAAGTTAATAATTTAGGTACCAAAAAACTGTAATATTGGTCAAAGGTTTTTTTTTAAAGAAAGAAAAAGTTTACCGAATTTTGTTATTTTAATTTTTTATTTAATATTTTTTTTAGAAGTAAATAATTTCTGTACCAAAAAAATGTAATATTGGTCAAAGGTTTTTTTTTTAAAGAAAGAAAAAGTTGACCGAATTTTATTATTTTAAATTTTTATGGTATAATATAAATAGTTAATATTTTTTTATAGAAGTTAATAATTTAGGCACCAAAAAAATGTAATTTCTATTGAAGGTTGTTTTTAAAAGAAAGAAAAAGTTTTCCGAATTTTATTATTTTATGGTATAATATATATAAAAAATATATTAAGAAGTTAATAACTTCGGTACCAAAAAAATGTAATATCGGTCAAAGGTTTTTTTTTCTAGTATTAAAAACTAATATTGGTCAAAGAAATACAAAATAATTATAAACTAAGAGTGTGAATAAACATCTAGGAGAGTTAGACATCCCAAAGAAACCTGATGGTCGGATTGGAAAAGTGTATTAAATTGTTTACCAAATAATAAAGTGATAGGTAGAGTATCATATTGTCATTTCGTCCAAACAATTATCGTTACTTATTTTTTTAGGACGATATAATAATAAAAAAGTTAAGGGTAAGAGACTGCAATTTTTATCTTTTTACAACAAAGCAAGTTACGTGTGTGGTTGCAGAAAAGTAAGCAGCGATTAGGACTCTTTGAATCCCCCTATCTATTTTGTTCGAATTAAATGATATTCATGTCGCGTTTAGCTTTCTTAAGTATAATGTACAAGTGATGGGGTCGTTAGGACGTTCTAACCTAGTCAGTTGTCAAGCTGCACCAGCTGATCGCAAATTGATCCTTACGTGCGAGGTCTATACTATCTCGGTTGATTTCGGTCTATCCTTCTGATGGCTAATTGCACCTACTGACTGCACGGTGATCCTTACGTGTGGGGTCTTATTAATTCAAAGGTAATGACCATTGGGTATGGAGGTTGGAAGATAACGGGGATTTCTAGGTGAAATCGATGTATAAGAAGTTGGAGAGGGAGACGGGGGTGGAGGACAAACCTAGAGGTTGGGAGAGGGAAATGTTTAAGGATATTAGGAATAGTACGGCTCCATCAAATGTGGTGGCATTTTCTTGGAAGCTTTTATATGACTGGATTTCAAGTCGAAAGAAGCTCGCCTTGAAAAATATCCTTCCGCCGGACGTTCCGCTGTCGTGCATCCTATGTGATAGCTCAGAAGAATCAATTATTCACTTGTTTCTTCATTGTGGCATTGCTACCAAGGTGTGGGAACTGCTTATGGGGTGGCTTCAAGGTAATTTTATAACCCTTACGAATATCTTCTATCATTGGGAGTGTTGGAATAATATGGTAATTAATAAAACGATTCGTAAGGGCTACCGCCTCATTTGGCATGCTACAGTTTGGACGTTATGGAAAACGAGGAATGATAAGATCTTCAACAACGGGGAGGCTGATGTGGTGAGCATTGTGGAAGAATTGAGCATTAGATCCGATTGATTGTTTGCGTTAGCCGGCTGTGTAGTTGCAGGGGCAGCAGCTGTTGCTATGTTTCTAGTGTTGTTGTTATGCGTGACTGATTCCTACTGTCAGCGCAGAGTTTTGAGTTGCAGTTTACTGCTTTGTTGCTGTTATTTGGTCTGGTTATGTTGTTGCAAGTTGTTGGTGATTGGGTGGGTTAGCTATGACTCTAAAACTTGGCATGCTTTTTCCGAATTGCAAGGACATAACTACTGTCATCTATGGGAGTGGTGTTTTGGGTTTTTTTCTCTCTGTGGGTGTTTGTTGGTTTTCAGTGTTGCGGGTATATCCGACACATATTGTAAGTTGTTGCCTCTCATACCTAGTGCATCTTGTGCGGGTATTGCTTAATAAATTTTTGTTGTTTCAAAAAAAAAAATCAAAGGTAGATCAATAGACTTAAATTGGCTTTCCTATATTTTCAAAGGCAATGAAGGTCAACGTTCCTGAAGTTCTTCCCATCTATGAATCTTAGGAAACTCGTAGCACACTCACCTTCTCTCTTAGTAGGTCTACAAACTGGCATCCCTATTAGCGTGTACCTAACCAAGGGTCGAGGAGAATGGTTCTGCTAGGTTTGGTTGACTCCCCAACGTTACTTGTTTCCATAATTAATGCCTTATTACATCCTAATAAAACTTAATAGCGATTAGAAAATAAACTAAAATCAACAACATTAAATTAAATTATTATTCAAAAATAAATAAATAGAGGTTCATCTTATAACCCTATCTTATAGATATCTAGTTACACATGATAACTAAGACAAAATAAAATAAAAAGAAGATAAAAACATACCCTAGAAAAGTAAGGAGAAGCTAGAACTCCTCTGAAGCTCTTAGAATCGCTTTCCTCTTGAACTGCTTCAGTTCTGAACGAGAAATTATGAATGAGGAATGTGGTATTGAGAGGGAAAGTTTCCATCTAACTTGGGCTAAAAAGATGGGCTTTGAATGGTGAAAAATTCATAAAACGCAACTTTTTTCGCAACTATCTAGGTGTTGGGCGTCTCAGACCATGTGTTATGCAACGCCATACTTATATTAAAGCGATAAAACACGCGACAAATATAAGCTAATCATGCACGCCCTCTACACCATATTTAAATATGACGAGGCCGTGACCAAACAACCACTGGGGGGTTAGTTCACATTGACAAACATAAGCATAGATCATATTAAGTTTAAAACATTAAAATTAAATCAAAATGATTAAACATTTTCAACATCAATAATTATTATTCATCACTAGTACATTCATATTATTACAAGTTTGACAACGATCGACAAATATCTCATTCACCATGTGTTATAATCACCAAACACTTACCAATACATTTTCATCAACACATAGCAAGTATGACTCGTGTCAAATAATGCAATGCACCTAGACTCGACACCTATATGCATATGATACCATTTACCAACAAGGTCGTCACCTCATGATGAAAACATAACATCGTAATCATCTTCATTTTGAATACAAAGTTCTCGATCACCTTCATTGGATATAAATATCCTACAACTTAGGATGCATGAACATATGACATACTATGCTCATGTTCAACAACAAATTCACCATTATTTTTCTTATATGCATTCACCATCATTTAACATATATGCATTCACCAACAATATCACCATCAATTAACATGTATGCATTCACCAACAATATTATCATCATTTAACATATTCATTAATCAACATCAACAACATCACCACAAATTAACAACTTCATATAATTTCTCGTAATCAAGTAAAGGAGAAAAGTATATAACACTATGATAAACACCATGTTCAACACCTATTAATCATTCCACATTCTCATATAATCATATCAAACTATTCACAAAAAGGTTTGCAAGGTATCCGGTCTTAAAAATCAATTTCTACATAGTTCGTCTATCGTTTCACAACTTTAAAACAATTGTTGTGATTCAATCAAAACTACCCCCAACAAGCTCTAATGCCTCAACTAAGTATACACAAAGTTCACAAAGTTGGTCTCAGTTTATCATTTTTCAAAGAGAATTCCATTTTCAAAGGAGACCAATCACAACCATTATTAGAAATCATGTATTCAGTAAACAACCTTAACACTACCCCTTTCCTTTGAGAAAAACGAGTTATGGAAAAATCGGCGTTCTTGGATATTTTCAAAAAAGTTTGGTTCAATTTCATAAAATCAAGTTCAATCCAATTCATAAGATGTTCCAGTAGGTTAAGGAGTGAAAAAAGCAACTAAACACATTAAAAAAAATATTTTAGAAAGCTCAGATCGGCCCCCGACTGCCCGGAACAACACAAAACGTGGGTGCTCGTTTGGGCAACCCGCCATGGGCTCGCCTCGCGAGCTACATCAGACAGCAACACTGAATTCCGGGTTTTCCTCTCGAGAAACCATCCCTTTTCACTCAAAAACCCCAATTTTGATTCCTTAACACCCAAATTCGTCCCCAAAGTTTGTCTATACGTTTATGTACATAAAACGGCAATCAGAAACATATCAAACTTGGAATCAAACACCATTCCAACACAAATCATCAATATATCCATTTTTTCCCAAAAACACTCAACAAAAACTCAATTCACACTATAACTTCGTAATTATGAATACCCATGACATAAATCAACAACAACAACAATATCATTTAACCATGAATTCAATAACAATTACAACCACAACATCACTATACACCAATTTGAGCAATAATTAGCAAGTTTCACATAACCACAATTGAAACATGAAAATTCAACAAAAACAACATATTTAACATCAAATTCACATACATAAACTTAGTATTAAAGTGGATACACGAAATTCATCCTTTAAAACTCATAAAATCACAATTTCACAAATTAAACACTTATTGAATTAAGTTGAGAAAGTGATTAAAACTTAAGTTGTTAATGTACACTATCCCCCTTACCTCAATTGAGCACACTCCTAGCTCGAAGTTTCACTTTAGCTCCTAAAATCTCTACCCTATTCAAGTTCTCCTAGCTCTTCTTCTCTCGAAAACCCTTTTTCTCATTCTCTAGTTCTTTCTCTCTCTACCTTTCTCAAAATTGTGAAATGAGTGTGTTAGACCTAATTCTCTTAATGACTAGAGTTTATATAGGATCTACACCATTGGGTTAAATCCTCAAATGTCTTAATGGGCTTAAGGTTCTTAATAACTAATTCACAAAGTTTCTACTCACTTAACGAATAAATTAACAAATAGTTACCGGCTCTTAATGAATTATCACCACTTACTAGTAACTAGGTAAAAATACTTACTACGACTAAAACTACTAAAATAACTTTTGTAATCAAAAGACTATTCTACCCCCGCTCACCAAATGACCAAAATACCATTGAGTCCAAAATGACTAAAACACCCTTCCGACACAAAATTCCACTAATCCCAAACAAAATACACACGGCGGCAATTCCTGCTACCCGCTAGGCGCATGTTCCTGCTAGGTCTAGGCGCCTAGTTCCCCCTAGCACCCTTAAGCATTAACTTTGGGCGCCTAGCTCCCCTTCTAGTGCACCTAGGTGATTCTGAGTGTGTTCCGGTGCTGAAATTGGGTCTGCATTTTCGTCGCCTGATTTCATTATTAAATTTTCGATTTTAGCAGTAAAATATATTATAAATTGGCTTATACTTGGAAGGGTTAATAGGTCTTTACGCCCCTGTAATATAGGTCAATTTCGGTTTTCCCCCCTTTAAAATATTTTTTTTTGATTCACCCTGTAATTTTTTTTTTATTTACCTCCCTAATAGGCCAAACAAAAGCCAATTTCATTTTATTTTTCAAGAAATTTTCGTTTTTGTTAGGCCTATTAGGGGGGTAAATCAAAACAAAAAAATAATTACAAGGGGGTAAATAAATAAAAAAGTTACAGGGTGTAAAACCGGAAATGACCTATATTACAGGGGGGTAAAGACCTATTAACCCTATTTGGAAAAAGAGAAATTGAAGTGGTACAATAGTAAATGGGTTGGTGTAATGGGATAAAATACAAACAACATTAAAAAAAACTAATTTTAATTTTTTATTTATTTTTTCCAAAACAAGTTGCTCAGTGACATGTGTCTTGGAAAAGGGCATTTTCCTACGGTGGGAGAGAACTCCCTATTTCCAGGCTAAATGCCACCGAAGAATAAAGATGAAGGAGAAAAGAGAGATCATAATAGAGTCTTTGCAATATTCTCTTTGGGATGTGCACTTTAGAAAGTTCAATGGTTAATATAGATCAAAATTATAGCCTTTTAACGCTTCCAACTATCAATGGTTACTCAACACCTGATAGTTACATAACTTTGTCGTTCACATCGACCTTCTAATGACTACATTCAACAATCACATATTTGAATTAATTTGGTGTTGTTGTTTTGGAACCATAGAGCGTGTTTATCTCAATGTCTTATATGTGACAATCTCATAATATCAACAATCACATAATATCAACAGTAAATCTATTTGGGACAATCACATGATAAATCTTCACATTTTTTATTAAAATACGTGACAATCACATTTTATTAAATCTATTTGTGAAATGTAATAAAAACAAAATCTATTTGTGACAATCACATAATAAATGTGCACTTTAGTAAAAAAAAATTATAATTTACTCCGTTCCAAATTATATGTCATCCTAATTTTTTACATATATTAAGAAATGAAATTATTGTTGTATAAAAAAGAGTAATTTTAGTTATTTTACAGAAATATCATTCATTAAATGTTTGAATCTATCTATTTTACCCTTATTTTTACAACGTAATTCCAATTTTATCCCTAAACCCTACCTTATATTTCCCTTTTTTATGAAAAAAATCTTGTTGGGTATCAAACGAGGTACCACATGCTTCCAATACACAACTCTTACCACCAGGGCAATGATGTTTTTGATGACATGTGATTGCTTCAATGTTAAGTATTCAGCACAAATCTTAGGTCCTAGTTCTTTCAATCTTATAATCCAAAAATCATTTATCACCATCATGCAATTGAACATAATACACAACTCTCCCTTTTTAGGAGACCTAATTAATTTTTATGGAAAAATGGTCTGCAAGGAATTGAATCAGAAAGCACATGAAAAGTTCATTTTTTTAAAGTCACTAACGCCATTCCTTTTCATTATTATTTTTTCTTTCAATTATCGCATAACGGTTCTGTTTAATATTATTTTTTCTTTCAATTATCGCATAACGGTTCTGTTCAATATTATTTTTTCCTTTTGACACATATTAGTTGCTTTTCCTAGTAAGTCAACAAACCTTATTCCCTACCCTAATACTCAATTTTTTATTTTCAACCTAATTTCATTTTTTTCCTATCACTTAGAATAAAATAATATTTAGTTCATCATATCCATAAGGTAAAGAATGAAACAAACGTTTCAATAATGGATAGACAATAACATTGAATTGATTAAATAGATATATTCAATTGCTTAAGAATGAAATATTAGTATTAAAATCAAAACATTCTACTTTAATTTGTGGTTTCAGTTGACAATACACTCTCAACTTTAATTGCTTTTACTTATATATAATAGCCCAAATTCAATTGGATAGTTCCAAATCAAGGAAAAAATATTTATAAAAGTCGTGGATGTTATGCCTCCATGGAAAAAAAAGTAGAGACTGAGATTACAGAGCACATATCTTCAATGTACAGTGACGCTACCGTGTCAATCTTCAATATTTCTTACTCTTAAATATCTATAAACTAAAAAAAATTGCGGTGACATGACCATTATCTATTATATTTTCTGTATGGTATGTAAGTTTGAGACTTATTCATTTTTTTAAAAGTCTCTTTGAATTTGGTTAATGTAGAGTTTTTCAATTGTTAATGTGATGATTTTAGGTTGATATATTTTTGAAGAAATATTTATTTATTGTAATATATATTAGCAGATAAGACCTGTGTGTAGCACATGCCGGTAGTCTAGTAAATAAATAGATCCCTGTTTGGTGTAAACAAAAACTTATTGTAAAAAGAAAGTGTAAAACAAAATTGTTTAAGAACCATTATATCTATAACACTTAATTCGATTCATATGGAACACAAATAAAGAATAGTCATTCACCAAATGAAGATGGTTTAATTGATCAATTTTAAAATTATATCTAAGGACTGATTTTTACATTCATATATTTATTTAAGCACGATTATATCTATAAGACTTAATTCGATTGGTATGGAACACAAATAAAGAATAGTCATTCACCAAGTGAACATGGTTTAACCAAGTGAACATGGTTTAAATGATCAATTTAAAATTATATCTAAGGACTGATTTTTACATTCATATATCTTTGATATTAATATAATGGGAAGTAGTCCCAGTTTTATGTTATGATATCTTCTTAAATAAATTTGTGTTTTATTATCTTAGTTCTCCTCTAATATTGAGGGAAATATTTCACTTTTAAAGTTAGCAATTCATAAATAGCAATATGCTACTGATTGAACAAACGCAATAAGTCCTCAATTGAATTGCAGCTGACTGCAGTGTGCCAAACAGAAACTTACGCATCTAGAAAGAAAAATATAACAACAACATGATCACTAAATGATTGAAACCTTGCTTGTTATGTCATTAATGGCGAGCTCTCTTGTTGTTATTGCAACATGGACACTTGTATATCTTGATATGCTTAGCCCTAGCAGGGGTGATATTGACACATTTCCCATGGAACCACCTTTCACAAATGTCACATAAAATCCAGAATTCATCAGGGCCATATTCCTCACAAAGTTCTTTCACCTCCTCTTCTTTAGGTAACTCCAAAGCCTTAGTCTGCTCATACTAGATGCATCATTATGTCGAAATAAATCAAACAAGACTTACGAGAAAATTCTAAATTATAATCACATAACTACCATATATCCGACAAGTATTAAGGATGTCATATAAAATGCATACCTTCCCAATCAATGTGTTAAAATCTACAAACTGCATTTCACTCGCAGCATCTTCTCGTTGAAATTCAATGTCCAATACATTTTCAATGTTTGGTCCAGAGGGAAAAGAAATTTCTGCCACAATTATTTTTCTGATTAATTGAAATTGCATAGATAAAAAAGAGCCTTATTCACCATCATATAAAGAAAACTTATTGTGACAACTACATAAAAATAGGGAGAGAAAACCACCTTTCCCAAAGCGTCTTCCTTTATAGGCCCGACATTAGTATTATTATCCGGAGAAAGTTTCAATTTTTCAGCTTCCATCTTGCTAAGCATTTTTGAAACACACGTAAAACCAGATGCCTTGGCTATACGAACAAATGCCCCTGAAGTCGGCTGATGCTTTAGATATAACAACAACATGATCACTAAATGATCGAAACCTTGCTCGTTATGTCATCAAGGGCGGGCTCTCTTGATGTTATTGCTTGATGGACACTTGTATATCCCGATATGCTTAGCCCTAGTAAGGGTGATATTCACATATTTCTCATGGGAACTCTTTAGCATTTCCCTATTTTTTTTTCATAGCCAAAGATCAAACCCAAAACAAAATGTATGCTTATGATCAAGGCTTTAGCATCTACCACATGTGACAACGAGGTTGGTATGCATTTACTTTTGCTTGTTCAATACAATTTTACTACTTTTATCCTCTTAACCAATGCCCTAAGAACACTCTTTAGCATTTCCTTTTTTTTTTTCGAAGCCTAAGCTTCTACCACTTGTGACAATGAGGTTGGTATGCATTTACTTTTGCTTGATCAAAACTATCATTCATAACAAGTTTTACCAAAAGAAGCTAAAATTGCAACACTAGCAAGTCTTAGAAATAGTGGTTGAGCCTAACACAAACCACAAAACTAGCTTGTGAGGTGAGGATTGTCCATACTTATAAACACTTTGTCATGTCATCTCCTATCCGATGTGGGACTCTTAACACACCCTTACACGACCAACGCTATTGGGCTTGGTTCGTAGACAAAAATGGTGGGTGGTCCGATTTGGTAACATTTTAGCAGGTGACCCAACGGATCTTGGAGTAGGCTCTGATACCATCTTAGAAATTGTGGTTGAGCCTAACACAACCCCACAAAACCGGCTTGTGGTGTGATGATTGCACCCACTTATAAACACATTGTCAAACCATCTCCTATCCAATGTGGGACTCTTAACATAGGGTTATCAACATCAAGCTGATGAAAAACCACACAGTCATAGAGATCAAACTAATTTATGACTCTTTCTACAGCTTCATTTCTAGCTGTTATACCTACAAAGCCCCACTTGAAACCAATTTCAGAAAAGTAAAAATCAACTATGTTGTTACAACATTATTTGCTATTTTTTTTTATGTATACAAAGACTTCAATTAAACAAAAAAAGAGTACCTTTTGGCTTCTCTCGCCGTTATGTTACAAAAAAGTTATATAAAATGATGAACCTTCTTTCGTAATATAACTGTGTTAGTTGGTTACAATGACAAATGTGAATATGGTTTTTAAAGGAGAATATATAAATGGAATCAATTGCCGTTTGCATGAATATTGGTCAGGGAAAGATTGAAATGTTACAAAGAAAATCACAACTGATCAGAATAGCATATGGAAATTAGTGGAAGAAAATTAATTAACTATGATTATATTAAATTCTTCATACTTGTAAACCCAAAACTTCAAACTTCTCATTCGAGCAAATAGTATCTCAGTCAATCCAAAAAAAAAATTCTAGTATCCTCACCCCCCAAAAAAAAAATCAATTAAATAAAGATTCAGCGGATAAAATTAAAAAACAACTCTGTATTTTTTTTTAAAGCAAGGGATAATGTAGCGTAGGAGGTTACATCCCCAATATATATATATATATATATATGAAGTTTTGGGGTATTGGATGCTAGATCTTTATGAATAGAAGTGATGGATTCAATCTCTACCACTTCAATGCTAGCTGCAGAAACCAACATCTTTAGCACATTCATATCCGTAATTTTAAAATATTTGATAGTTGAACTATCAATGTTAACTTCATCTCTAGAGAAATCACATTTTATAAGGGTGAGGTTTTCAAGAGATATACATTGAGAAATAATCTCTTGAAAATTGTTTTATTCAATACACACTTCATTGAGGGTAAGAGTTTTTAAAACCTGGTTAAGATCAAGTGAAGGTGAAGTAATAAAACAATAATGATTCAACTCAAGAACCTCAAAACTAATGAAAATCTTAAAAGGTAAATCCAAAGTTCTATTAGCTTGCCCGGAAAGATAACTATTTAGTTTATTAAAATAATCATAGGACTCAAGTCCCATTGAAACCCTTACCCTCAATGAAGTGTGTGTGGATGAAGAAACTAATTGAGAAAGGGGTGGTAAGGGTTTCAATGAGACTTTAGTCCTATGATTATTTTAAAAAACTAAATAATATTTTTTTTGGGCAAGCTAGACGAACATTGGATTTACCTTTTAAGATTTTCACTAGTTTTGATGTTCTTGAGTTGAATCATTATTGTTTTATAACTACAACTTCCCTTGATCTCAACCACGTTTTGTAAACTCTTATCCTCAATATAGTGTGTTATGAATCAAACAATTTTCAAGAGATTATTTCTCATTGTAGATCTCTTGAAAACCTCACCCTTAAAAAATGTGATTTCTCTAGAGATTAAGTTAACATTGATAGTTCAAGTCTCAAATATTTTAAAATTTTGAATATGAATGTGCAAAAGATGTTGGTTTCTGCAGCTAACATGGAAGTCGTAGAGATTGAATCCATCATTTCTATTCATAAAGATCTAGCATTTGAGACCCCAAAACTTCATATTCCCCAAAACTTCATCTTCCTCAAAAAGTTCTTCCATCTCCTCGTCTTTAGATAACTCCAAAGCCTTAGTTTGATTAACCTGAGATTTTAAAGCCCGCTGCACTTTCGTGTTGGACTTGGATTTGCCGCCATTATGGCTTGAAGTTGAAGATCCTCCTTTACTTGTTTATTTTCCGCACCAGTAACAACTTCAAATATTGACGGCATATTATTTATCATATTGAAAAGGCGATTCCTGTCAGATTTGTCAAACCCACATCTTGCCCCAAAGTAGTATGCCATGGAAATTAACCACGAATCATTATGAACAACAACAAAGGATAGCCAATCTTTCTATTGCATGCGATCCCTTGCAAAATTAATTACTAGCATAGGCTCAGGAAGATCTGGGGGGACTTTCTTAGAAGGTAAATTGACTTCCCACTCTTCACTAGGGAAACTGTATAGCCACAGATTCTCCTTCTTTGGATCAGATTGGTTATAGAACTCTTCAACATCAGTGGTGAGAGCCTTGATGAGACCAGCACGACGAGCATTGAAATCTCTGAAAACTTCTTCGACGGTGCGTAGATTATATTGTATGCGTGTGTTTGAGAGGCATTTTCGGCAAAACCTCAAGAAATGAAACTTCCCTTTTCTTAGAGTTTTGCTTGTAGCAGCAAAAACCTTTATTTCTTGTCGACACTTTCAGGTGTAAAATTAAACAACATACATGTTAGCATCAAATTAAACTTTAAATTTAAAAATAAAATGTGTGCAATAGAGAAGAAGCTTAGAAATCAACCTGATGACAAGATTTGCGACGAACACGTGGTTTTTTTCCAACTCGAATTCCACGGGATTTCTTTCCCCCGACAATGATTTGCGGTGAAGGAAAGGTAGGTTTCATGTTGTTGTGAGTGTTGGTGGTGGTGGGAATAGATTGAGTTGGTGTTGGATTTAGAGGGGTGGTTTGTTGGATTGAGAAAAAATTAATTTAATTGTTATGGTATAATATAAATTGTAAATATTTTTTAGAGAAGTTAATAATTTAGGTACCAAAAAACTGTAATATTGGTCAAAGGTTTTTTTTTAAAGAAAGAAAAAGTTTACCGAATTTTGTTATTTTAATTTTTTATTTAATATTTTTTTTTAGAAGTAAATAATTTCTGTACCAAAAAAATGTAATATTGGTCAAAGGTTTTTTTTTTAAAGAAAGAAAAAGTTGACCGAATTTTATTATTTTAAATTTTTATGGTATAATATAAATAGTTAATATTTTTTTATAGAAGTTAATAATTTAGGCACCAAAAAAATGTAATTTCTATTGAAGGTTGTTTTTAAAAGAAAGAAAAAGTTTTCCGAATTTTATTATTTTATGGTATAATATATATAAAAAATATATTAAGAAGTTAATAACTTCGGTACCAAAAAAATGTAATATCGGTCAAAGGTTTTTTTTTCTAGTATTAAAAACTAATATTGGTCAAAGAAATACAAAATAATTATAAACTAAGAGTGTGAATAAACATCTAGGAGAGTTAGACATCCCAAAGAAACCTGATGGTCGGATTGGAAAAGTGTATTAAATTGTTTACCAAATAATAGAGTGATAGGTAGAGTATCATATTGTCATTTCGTCCAAACAATTATCGTTACTTATTTTTTTAGGACGATATAATAATAAAAAAGTTAAGGGTAAGAGACTGCAATTTTTATCTTTTTACAAGAAAGCAAGTTACGTGTGTGGTTGCAGAAAAGTAAGCAGCGATTAGGACTCTTTGAATCCCCCTATCTATTTTGTTCGAATTAAATGATATTCATGTCGCGTTTAGCTTTCTTAAGTATAATGTACAAGTGATGGGGTCGTTAGGACGTTCTAACCTAGTCAGTTGTCAAGCTGCACCAGCTGATCGCACATTGATCCTTACGTGCGAGGTCTATACTATCTCGGTTGATTTCGGTCTATCCTTCTGATGGCTAATTGCACCTACTGACTGCACGGTGATCCTTACGTGCGGGGTCTTATTAATTCAAAGGTAATGACCGTTGGGTGTGGAGGTTGGAAGATAACGGGGATTTCTCGGTGAAATCGATGTATAAGAAGTTGGAGAGGGAAACGGGGGTGGAGGACAAACCTAGAGGTTGGGAGAGGGAAATGTTTAAGGATATTAGGAATAGTACGGCTCCATCAAATGTGGTTGCATTTTCTTGGAAGCATTTATATGACTGGATTTCAAGTCGAAAGAAGCTCGCCTTGAAAAATATCCTTCCGCCGGACGTTCCGCTGTCGTGCATCCTATGTGATAGCTCAGAAGAATCAATTATTCACTTGTTTCTTCATTGTGGCATTGCTACCCAGGTGTGGGAACTGCTTATGGGGTGGCTTCAAGGTAATTTTATAACCCCTACGAATATCTTCTATCATTGGGAGTGTTGGAATAATATGGTAATTAATAAAAGGATTCGTAAGGGCTACCGCCTCATTTGGCATGCTACAGTTTGGACGTTATGGAAAACGAGGAATGATAAGATCTTCAACAACGGGGAGGCTGATGTGGTGAGCATTGTGGAAGAATTGAGCATTAGATCCGATTGATTGTTTGCATTAGCCGGCTGTGTAGTTGCAGGGGCAGCAGCTGTTGCTATGTTTCTAGTGTTGTTGTTATGCGTGACTGATTCCTACTGTCAGCGCAAAGTTTTGAGTTGCAGTTTACTGCTTTGTTGCTGTTATTTGGTCTGGTTATGTTTTTGCAAGTTGTTGGTGATTGGGTGGGTTAGCTATGACTCTAAAACTTGGCATGCTTTTTCCGAATTGCAAGGACATAACTACTGTCATCTATGGGAGTGGTGTTTTGGGTTTTTTTCTCTCTGTGGGTGTTTGTTGGTTTTCAGTGTTGCGGGTATATCCGACACATATTGTAAGTTGCTGCCTCTCATACCTAGTGCATCTTGTGCGGGTATTGCTTAATAAATTTTTGTTGTTTCAAAAAAAAAATCAAAGGTAGATCAATAGACTTAAATTGGCTTTCCTATATTTTCAAAGGCAATGAAGGTCAACGTTCCTGAAGTTCTTCCCATCTATGAATCTTAGGAAACTCGTAGCACACTCACCTTCTCTCTTAGTAGGTCTACAAACTGGCATCCCTATTAGCGTGTACCTAACCAAGGGTCGAGGAGAATGGTTCTGCTAGGTTTGGTTGACTCCCCAGCGTTACTTGTTTCCATAATTAATGCCTTATTACATCCTAATAAAACTTAATAGCGATTAGAAAATAAACTAAAATCAACAACATTAAATTAAATTATTATTCAAAAATAAATAAATAGAGGTTCATCTTATAACCCTATCTTATAGATATCTAGTTACACATGATAACTAAGACAAAATAAAATAAAAAGAAGATAAAAACATACCCTAGAAAAGTAATGAGAAGCTAGAACTCCTCTGAAGCTCTTAGAATCGCTTTCCTCTTGAACTGCTTCAGTTCTGAACGAGAAATTATGAATGAGGAATGTGGTATTGAGAGGGAAAGTTTCCATCTAACTTGGGCTAAAAAGATGGGCTTTGAATGGTGAAAAATTCATAAAACGCAACTTTTTTCGCAACTATCTAGGTGTTGGGCGTCTCAGACCATGTGTTATGCAACGCCATACTTATATTAAAGCGATAAAACACGCGACAAATATAAGCTAATCATGAACGCCCTCTACACCATATTTAAATATGATGAGGCCGTGACCAAACAACCACTGGGGGGTTAGTTCACATTGACAAACATAAGCATAGATCATATTAAGTTTAAAACATTAAAATTAAATCAAAATGATTAAACATTTTCAACATCAATAATTATTATTCATCACTAGTACATTCATATTATTACAAGTTTGACAACGATCGACAAATATCTAATTCACCATGTGTTATAATCACCAAACACTTACCAATACATTTTCATCAACACATAGCAAGTATGACTCGTGTCAAATAATGCAATGCACCTAGACTCGACACCTATATGCATATGATACCATTTACCAACAAGGTCGTCACCTCATGATGAAAACATAACATCGTAATCATCTTCATTTTGAATACAAAGTTCTCGATCACCTTCATTGGATATAAATATCCTACAACTTAGGATGCATGAACATATGACATACTATGCTCATGTTCAACAACAAATTCACCATTATTTTTCTTATATGCATTCACCATCATTTAACATATATGCATTCACCAACAATATCACCATCAATTAACATGTATGCATTCACCAACAATATTATCATCATTTAACATATTCATTAATCAACATCAACAACATCACCACAAATTAACAACTTCATATAATTTCTCGTAATCAAGTAAAGGAGAAAAGTATATAACACTATGATAAACACCATGTTCAACACCTATTAATCATTCCACATTCTCATATAATCATATCAAACTATTCACAAAAAGGTTTGCAAGGTATCCGGTCTTAAAATCGGCGTTCAATCCAATTCATAAGATGTTCCAGTAGGTTAAGGAGTAAAAAAAGCAACTAAACACATTAAAAGAAATATTTAAGAAAGCTCGGATCGGCCCCCGACTGCCCGGAACAACACAAAACGTGGGTGCTCGTTTGGGCAACCCGCCATGGGCTCGCCTCGCGAGCTACATCAGACAGCAACACTGAATTCCGGGTTTTCCTCTCGAGAAACCATCCCTTTTCACTCAAAAACCCCAATTTTGATTCCTTAACACCCAAATTCGTCCCCAAAGTTTGTCTATACGTTTTTGTACATAAAACGGCAATCAGAAACATATCAAACTTGGAATCAAACACCATTCCAACACAAATCATCAATATATCCATTTTTTCCCAAAAACACTCAACAAAAACTCAATTCACACTATAACTTCGTAATTATGAATACCCATGACATAAATCAACAACAACAACAATATCATTTAACCATGAATTCAATAACAATTACAACCACAACATCACTATACACCAATTTGAGCAATAATCAGCAAGTTTCACATAACCACAATTCAAACATGAAAATTCAACAAAAACAACATATTTAACATCAAATTCACATACATAAACTTAGTATTAAAGTGGATACACGAAATTCATCCTTTAAAACTCATAAAATCACAATTTCACAAATTAAACACTTATTGAGTTAAGTTGAGAAAGTGATTAAAACTTAAGTTGTTAATGTACACTATCCCCCTTACCTCAATTGAGCACACTCCTAGCTCGAAGTTTCACTTTAGCTCCTAAAATCTCTACCCTATTCAAGTTCTCCTAGCTCTTCTTCTCTCGAAAACCCTTTTTCTCATTCTCTAGTTCTTTCTCTCTCTACCTTTCTCAAAATTGTGAAATGAGTGTGTTAGACCTAATTCTCTTAATGACTAGAGTTTATATAGGATCTACACCATTGGGTTAAATCCTCAAATGTCTTAATGGGCTTAAGGTTCTTAATAACTAATTCACAAAGTTTCTACTCACTTAACGAATAAATTAACAAATAGTTACCGGCTCTTAATGAATTATCACCACTTACTAGTAACTAGGTAAAAATACTTACTACCACTAAAACTACTAAAATAACTTTTGTAATCAAAAGACTATTCTACCCCCGCTCACCAAATGACCAAAATACCATTGAGTCCAAAATGACTAAAACACCCTTCCGACACAAAATTCCACTAATCCCAACCAAAATACACACGGCGGCAATTCCTGCTACACGCTAGGCGCATGTTCCTGCTAGGTCTAGGCGCCTAGTTCCCCCTAGCACCCTTAAGCATTAACTTTGGGCGCCTAGCTCCCCTTCTAGTGCACCTAGGTGATTCTGAGTGTGTTCCGGTGCTGAAATTGGGTCTGCATTTTCGTCGCCTGATTTCATTATTAAATTTTCGATTTTAGCAGTAAAATATATGATAAATTGGCTTATACTTGGAAGGGTTAATAGGTCTTTACGCCCCTGTAATATAGGTCAATTTCGGTTTTCCCCCCTTTAAAATATTTTTTTTGATTCACCCTGTAAATTTTTTTTTTATTTACCTCCCTAATAGGCCAAACAAAAGCCAATTTCATTTTATTTTTCAAGAAATTTTCGTTTTTGTTAGGCCTATTAGGGGGGCAAATCAAAACAAAAAAATAATTACAAGGGGGTAAATAAAAAAAAGTTACAGGGTGTAAAACCGGAAATGACCTATATTACAGGGGGGGGTAAAGACCTATTAACCCTATTTGGAAAAAGAGAAATTGAAGTGGTACAATAGTAAATGGGTTGGTGTAATGGGATAAAATACAAACAACATTAAAAAAAACTAATTTTAATTTTTTATTTATTTTTTCCAAAACAAGTTGCTCAGTGACATGTGTCTTGGAAAAGGGCATTTTCCTACGGTGGGAGAGAACTCCCTATTTCCAGGCTAAATGCCACCGAAGAATAAAGATGAAGGAGAAAAGAGAGATCATAAAAGAGTCTTTGCAATATTCTCTTTGGGATGTGCACTTTAGAAAGTTCAATGGTTAATATAGATCAAAATTATAGCCTTTTAACGCTTCCAACTATCAATGGTTACTCAACACCTGATAGTTACATAACTTTGTCGTTCACATCGACCTTCTAATGACTACATTCAACAATCACATATTTGAATTAATTTGGTGTTGTTGTTTTGGAACCATAGAGCGTGTTTATCTCAATGTCTTATATGTGACAATCACATAATATCAACAATCACATAATATCAACAGTAAATCTATTTGGGACAATCACATGATAAATCTTCACATTTTTTATTAAAATACGTGACAATCACATTTTATTAAATCTATTTGTGAAATGTAATAAAAACAAAATCTATTTGTGACAATCACATAATAAATGTGCACTTTAGTAAAAAAAATTATAATTTACTCCGTTCCAAATTATATGTCATCCTAATTTTTTTACATATATTAAGAAATGAAATTAATGTTGTATAAAAAAGAGTAATTTTAGTTATTTTACAAAAATATCATTCATTAAATGTTTGAATCTATCTATTTTACCCTTATTTTTACAACGTAATTCCAATTTTATCCCTAAACCCTACCTTATATTTCCCTTTTTTATGAAAAAAATCTTGTTGGGTATCAAACGAGGTACCACATGCTTCCAATACACAACTCTTACCACCAGGGCAATGATGTTTTTGATGACATGTGATTTCTTCAATGTTAAGTATTCAGCACAAATCTTAGGTCCTAGTTCTTTCAATCTTATAATCCAAAAATCATTTATCACCATCATGCAATTGAACATAATACACAACTCTCCCTTTTTAGGAGACCTAATTAATTTTTATGGAAAAATGGTCTGCAAGGAATTGAATCAGAAAGCACATGAAAAGTTCATTTTTTTAAAGTCACTAACGCCATTCCTTTTCATTATTATTTTTTCTTTCAATTATCGCATAACGGTTCTGTTCAATATTATTTTTTCCTTTTGACACATATTAGTTGCTTTTCCTAGTAAGTCAACAAACCTTATTCCCTACCCTAATACTCAATTTTTTATTTTCAACCTAATTTCATTTTTTTCCTATCACTTAGAATAAAATCATATTTAGTTCATCATGTCCATAAGGTAAAGAATGAAACAAACGTTTCAATAATGGATAGACAATAACATTGAATTGATTAAATAGATATATTCAATTGCTTAAGAATGAAATATTAGTATTAAAATCAAAACATTCTACTTTAATTTGTGGTTTCAGTTGACAATACACTCTCAACTTTAATTGCTTTTACTTATATATAATAGCCCAAATTCAATTGGATAGTTCCAAATCAAGGAAAAAATATTTATAAAAGTCGTGGATGTTATGCCTCCATGGAAAAAAAAGTAGAGACTGAGATTACAGAGCACATATCTTCAATGTACAGTGACGCTACCGTATCAATCTTCAATATTTCTTACTCTTAAATATCTATAAACTAAAAAAAATTGCGGTGACATGACCGTTATCTATTATATTTTCTGTATGGTATGTAAGTTTGAGACTTATTCATTTTTTTAAAAGTCTCTTTGAATTTGGCTAATGTAGAGTTTTTCAATTGTTAATGTGATGATTTTAGGTTGATATATTTTTGAAGAAATATTTATTTATTGTAATATATATTAGCAGATAAGACCTGTGTGTAGCACATGCCGGTAGTCTAGTAAATAAATAGAACCCTGTTTGGTGTAAACAAAAACTTATTGTAAAAAGAAAGTGTAAAACAAAATTGTTTAAGAACCATTATATCTATAACACTTAATTCGATTCATATGGAACACAAATAAAGAATAGTCATTCACCAAATGAAGATGGTTTAATTGATCAATTTTAAAATTATATCTAAGGACTGATTTTTACATTCATATATTTATTTAAGCACGATTATATCTATAAGACTTAATTCGATTGATATGGAACACAAATAAAGAATAGTCATTCACCAAGTGAACATGGTTTAACCAAGTGAACATGGTTTAAATGATCAATTTAAAATTATATCTAAGGACTGATTTTTACATTCATATATCTTTGATATTAATATAATGGGAAGTAGTCCCAGTTTTATGTTATGATATCTTCTTAAATAAATTTGTGTTTTATTATCTTAGTTCTCCTCTAATATTGAGGGAAATATTTCACTTTTAAAGTTAGCAATTCATAAATAGCAATATGCTACTGATTGAACAAACGCAATAAGTCCTCAATTGAATTGCAGCTGACTGCAGTGTGCCAAACAGAAACTTACGCATCTAGAAAGAAAAATATAACAACAACATGATCACTAAATGATTGAAACCTTGCTTGTTATGTCATTAATGGCGAGCTCTCTTGTTGTTATTGCAACATGGACACTTGTATATCTTGATATGCTTAGCCCTAGCAGGGGTGATATTGACACATTTCCCATGGAACCACCTTTCACAAATGTCACATAAAATCCAGAATTCATCAGGGCCATATTCCTCACAAAGTTCTTTCACCTCCTCTTCTTTAGGTAACTCCAAAGCCTTAGTCTGCTCATACTAGATGCATCATTATGTTGAAATAAATCAAACAAGACTTACAAGAAAATTCTAAATTATAATCACATAACTACCATATATCCGACAAGTATTAAGGATGTCATATAAAATGCATACCTTCCCAATCAATGTGTTAAAATCTACAAACTGCATTTCACTCGCAGCATCTTCTCGTTGAAATTCAATGTCCAATACATTTTCAATGTTTGGTCCAGAGGGAAAGGAAATTTCTTCCACAATTATTTTTCTGATTAATTGAAATTGCATAGATAAAAAAGAGCCTTATTCACCATCATTTAAAGAAAACATATTGTGACAACTACATAAAACTAGAGAGAGAAAACCACCTTTCCCAAAGCGTCTTCCTTTATAGGCCCGACATTAGTATTATTATCCGGAGAAAGTTTCAATTTTTCAGCTTCCATCTTGCTAAGCATTTTTGAAACACACGTAAAACCAGATGCCTTGGCTATATGACAAGTGCCCCTGTAGGCGGATGATGCTTTAGATATAACAACAACATGATCACTAAATGATCGAAACCTTGCTCGTTATGTCATCAAGGGCGGGCTCTCTTGATGTTATTGCTTGATGGACACTTGTATATCCCGATATGCTTAGCCCTAGCAAGGGTGATATTCACACATTTCTCATGGGAACTCTTTAGCATTTCTCTATTTTTTTTTTCATAGCCAAAGATCAAACCCAAAACAAAATGTATGCTTATGATCCATCTACCACATGTGACAACGAGGTTGGTATGCATGTACTAATGCTTGTTCAATACAATATTACTACTTTTATCCTCTTAACCAGTGCCCTAAGAACACTCTTTAGCATTTCCTTTTTTTTTTTCATAGCCAAAGATCAAACCCTAGACAAAATGTATGCTTATGATCGAAGCCTAAGCATCTACTACTTGTGACAACGAGGTTGGTATGCATTTACTTTTGCTTGATCAAAACTATCATTCATAACAAGTTTTACCGAAAGAAGCTAAAATTGCAACACTAGCAAGGTCTTAGAAATAGTGGTTGAGCCTAACACAAACCACAAAACTAGTTTGCGAGGTGAGGATTGTCCCCACTTATAAACACTTTGTTAGGTCATCTCCTATCCAATGTGGGGCTCTTAACACACCCCCACACGACCAACACTATTGGGCTTGGTTCGTAGACATAAATGGTGGGTGGTCCGATAGCAGAAACATGTTAGCAGGTGACCCAACGGATCTTGGAGTAGGCTCTGATACCATCTTAGAAATTGTGGTGAGATGATTGCACCCACTTATAAAAACATTGTCAAACCATCTCCTATCCAATGTGGGACTCTTAACACAGGGTTATCAACATCAAGCTGATGAAAAACCACATAGTCATAGAGATCAAACTAATTTTTGACTCTTCATTTCTAGCTGTTATACCTACAAAGCCCCACTTGAAACCAATTTCAGAAAAGTAAAAATCAACTATGTTGTTACAACATTATTTGCTATTTTTTTTTATGTATACAAAGACTTCAATTAAACAAAAAAGAGTACCTTTTGGCTTCTCTCGCCGTTATGTTACAAAAAAGTTATATAAAATGATGAACCTTCTTTCGTAATATAACTGTGTTAGTTGGTTACAATGACAAATGTTAATATGGTTTTTAAAGGAGAATATATAAATGGAATCGATTGCCGTTTGCATGAATATTGGTCAGGGAAAGATTGAAATGTTACAAAGAAAATCACAACTGATCAGAATAGCATATGGAAATTAGTGGAAGAAAACAAATTAACTATGATTATATTAAATTCTTCATACTTGTAAACCCAAAATTTCAAACTTCTCATTCGAGCAAATAGTATCTCAGTCAATCCAAAAAAAAATTTCTAGTATCCTCACCCCAAAAAAAAAAAAATCAATTAAATAAAGATTCAGGGGATAAAATTAAAAAACAACTATTAAACTCTGTATTTTTTTTTAAAGCAAGGGAAAATGTAGTGTAGGAGGCTACATCCCCAATATATATATGAAGTTTTGGGGTCTCGGATGCTAGATCTTTATGAATAGAAATGATGGATTCAATCTCTACGACTTCAATGTTAGCTGCAGAAACCAACATCTTTTGCACATTCATATCAATAATTTTAAAATATTTGAGAGTTGAACTATCAATGTTAACTTCATCTCTAGAGAAATCACATTTTATAAGGGTGAGGTTTTCAAGAGATGTACATTGAGAAATAATCTCTTGGAAATTGTTTTATTCAATACACACTTCATTGAGGGTATGAGTTTTTAAAACCTGGTTAAGATCAAGTAAAGGTGAAGTAATAAAACAATAATGATTCAACTCAAGAACCTCAAAACTAATGAAAATCTCAAAAGGTAAATCCAAAGTTCTATTAGCTTGCCCGGAAAGATAACTATTTAGTTTTTTAAAATAATCATAGGACTCAAGTCCCATTGAAACCCTTACCCTCAATGAGTGTGGATGAAGAAACTAATTGAGAAAAGGGTGGTAAGGGTTTCAATGAGACTTTAGTCCTATGATTATTTTAAAAAACTAAATAATATTTTTTTTGGGCAAGCTAGACGAACATTGGATTTACCTTTTAAGATTTTCACTAGTTTTGATGTTCTTGAGTTGAATCATTATTGTTTTATAACTACACCTTCCCTTGATCTCAACCACGTTTTGTAAACTCTTACCCTCAATGAAGTGTGTGTTGAATCAAACAATTTTCAAGAGATTATTTCTCATTGTAGATCTCTTGAAAACCTCACCCTTAAAAAATGTGATTTCTCTAGAGATGAAGTTAACATTGATAGTTCAACTCTCAAATATTTTAAAATTATTGATATGAATGTGCAAAAGATGTTGGTTTCTGCAGCTAAGACCTGTGTGTAGCACATGCCGGTAGTCTAGTAAATAAATAGAACCCTGTTTGGTGTAAACAAAAACTTATTGTAAAAAGAAAGTGTAAAACAAAATTGTTTAAGAACCATTATATCTATAACACTTAATTCGATTCATATGGAACACAAATAAAGAATAGTCATTCACCAAATGAAGATGGTTTAATTGATCAATTTTAAAATTATATCTAAGGACTGATTTTTACATTCATATATTTATTTAAGCACGATTATATCTATAAGACTTAATTCGATTGATATGGAACACAAATAAAGAATAGTCATTCACCAAGTGAACATGGTTTAACCAAGTGAACATGGTTTAAATGATCAATTTAAAATTATATCTAAGGACTGATTTTTACATTCATATATCTTTGATATTAATATAATGGGAAGTAGTCCCAGTTTTATGTTATGATATCTTCTTAAATAAATTTGTGTTTTATTATCTTAGTTCTCCTCTAATATTGAGGGAAATATTTCACTTTTAAAGTTAGCAATTCATAAATAGCAATATGCTACTGATTGAACAAACGCAATAAGTCCTCAATTGAATTGCAGCTGACTGCAGTGTGCCAAACAGAAACTTACGCATCTAGAAAGAAAAATATAACAACAACATGATCACTAAATGATTGAAACCTTGCTTGTTATGTCATTAATGGCGAGCTCTCTTGTTGTTATTGCAACATGGACACTTGTATATCTTGATATGCTTAGCCCTAGCAGGGGTGATATTGACACATTTCCCATGGAACCACCTTTCACAAATGTCACATAAAATCCAGAATTCATCAGGGCCATATTCCTCACAAAGTTCTTTCACCTCCTCTTCTTTAGGTAACTCCAAAGCCTTAGTCTGCTCATACTAGATGCATCATTATGTTGAAATAAATCAAACAAGACTTACAAGAAAATTCTAAATTATAATCACATAACTACCATATATCCGACAAGTATTAAGGATGTCATATAAAATGCATACCTTCCCAATCAATGTGTTAAAATCTACAAACTGCATTTCACTCGCAGCATCTTCTCGTTGAAATTCAATGTCCAATACATTTTCAATGTTTGGTCCAGAGGGAAAGGAAATTTCTTCCACAATTATTTTTCTGATTAATTGAAATTGCATAGATAAAAAAGAGCCTTATTCACCATCATTTAAAGAAAACATATTGTGACAACTACATAAAACTAGAGAGAGAAAACCACCTTTCCCAAAGCGTCTTCCTTTATAGGCCCGACATTAGTATTATTATCCGGAGAAAGTTTCAATTTTTCAGCTTCCATCTTGCTAAGCATTTTTGAAACACACGTAAAACCAGATGCCTTGGCTATATGACAAGTGCCCCTGTAGGCGGATGATGCTTTAGATATAACAACAACATGATCACTAAATGATCGAAACCTTGCTCGTTATGTCATCAAGGGCGGGCTCTCTTGATGTTATTGCTTGATGGACACTTGTATATCCCGATATGCTTAGCCCTAGCAAGGGTGATATTCACACATTTCTCATGGGAACTCTTTAGCATTTCTCTATTTTTTTTTTCATAGCCAAAGATCAAACCCAAAACAAAATGTATGCTTATGATCCATCTACCACATGTGACAACGAGGTTGGTATGCATGTACTAATGCTTGTTCAATACAATATTACTACTTTTATCCTCTTAACCAGTGCCCTAAGAACACTCTTTAGCATTTCCTTTTTTTTTTTCATAGCCAAAGATCAAACCCTAGACAAAATGTATGCTTATGATCGAAGCCTAAGCATCTACTACTTGTGACAACGAGGTTGGTATGCATTTACTTTTGCTTGATCAAAACTATCATTCATAACAAGTTTTACCGAAAGAAGCTAAAATTGCAACACTAGCAAGGTCTTAGAAATAGTGGTTGAGCCTAACACAAACCACAAAACTAGTTTGCGAGGTGAGGATTGTCCCCACTTATAAACACTTTGTTAGGTCATCTCCTATCCAATGTGGGGCTCTTAACACACCCCCACACGACCAACACTATTGGGCTTGGTTCGTAGACATAAATGGTGGGTGGTCCGATAGCAGAAACATGTTAGCAGGTGACCCAACGGATCTTGGAGTAGGCTCTGATACCATCTTAGAAATTGTGGTGAGATGATTGCACCCACTTATAAAAACATTGTCAAACCATCTCCTATCCAATGTGGGACTCTTAACACAGGGTTATCAACATCAAGCTGATGAAAAACCACATAGTCATAGAGATCAAACTAATTTTTGACTCTTCATTTCTAGCTGTTATACCTACAAAGCCCCACTTGAAACCAATTTCAGAAAAGTAAAAATCAACTATGTTGTTACAACATTATTTGCTATTTTTTTTTATGTATACAAAGACTTCAATTAAACAAAAAAGAGTACCTTTTGGCTTCTCTCGCCGTTATGTTACAAAAAAGTTATATAAAATGATGAACCTTCTTTCGTAATATAACTGTGTTAGTTGGTTACAATGACAAATGTTAATATGGTTTTTAAAGGAGAATATATAAATGGAATCGATTGCCGTTTGCATGAATATTGGTCAGGGAAAGATTGAAATGTTACAAAGAAAATCACAACTGATCAGAATAGCATATGGAAATTAGTGGAAGAAAACAAATTAACTATGATTATATTAAATTCTTCATACTTGTAAACCCAAAATTTCAAACTTCTCATTCGAGCAAATAGTATCTCAGTCAATCCAAAAAAAAATTTCTAGTATCCTCACCCCAAAAAAAAAAAAATCAATTAAATAAAGATTCAGGGGATAAAATTAAAAAACAACTATTAAACTCTGTATTTTTTTTTAAAGCAAGGGAAAATGTAGTGTAGGAGGCTACATCCCCAATATATATATGAAGTTTTGGGGTCTCGGATGCTAGATCTTTATGAATAGAAATGATGGATTCAATCTCTACGACTTCAATGTTAGCTGCAGAAACCAACATCTTTTGCACATTCATATCAATAATTTTAAAATATTTGAGAGTTGAACTATCAATGTTAACTTCATCTCTAGAGAAATCACATTTTATAAGGGTGAGGTTTTCAAGAGATGTACATTGAGAAATAATCTCTTGGAAATTGTTTTATTCAATACACACTTCATTGAGGGTATGAGTTTTTAAAACCTGGTTAAGATCAAGTAAAGGTGAAGTAATAAAACAATAATGATTCAACTCAAGAACCTCAAAACTAATGAAAATCTCAAAAGGTAAATCCAAAGTTCTATTAGCTTGCCCGGAAAGATAACTATTTAGTTTTTTAAAATAATCATAGGACTCAAGTCCCATTGAAACCCTTACCCTCAATGAGTGTGGATGAAGAAACTAATTGAGAAAAGGGTGGTAAGGGTTTCAATGAGACTTTAGTCCTATGATTATTTTAAAAAACTAAATAATATTTTTTTTGGGCAAGCTAGACGAACATTGGATTTACCTTTTAAGATTTTCACTAGTTTTGATGTTCTTGAGTTGAATCATTATTGTTTTATAACTACACCTTCCCTTGATCTCAACCACGTTTTGTAAACTCTTACCCTCAATGAAGTGTGTGTTGAATCAAACAATTTTCAAGAGATTATTTCTCATTGTAGATCTCTTGAAAACCTCACCCTTAAAAAATGTGATTTCTCTAGAGATGAAGTTAACATTGATAGTTCAACTCTCAAATATTTTAAAATTATTGATATGAATGTGCAAAAGATGTTGGTTTCTGCAGCTAAGACCTGTGTGTAGCACATGCCGGTAGTCTAGTAAATAAATAGAACCCTGTTTGGTGTAAACAAAAACTTATTGTAAAAAGAAAGTGTAAAACAAAATTGTTTAAGAACCATTATATCTATAACACTTAATTCGATTCATATGGAACACAAATAAAGAATAGTCATTCACCAAATGAAGATGGTTTAATTGATCAATTTTAAAATTATATCTAAGGACTGATTTTTACATTCATATATTTATTTAAGCACGATTATATCTATAAGACTTAATTCGATTGATATGGAACACAAATAAAGAATAGTCATTCACCAAGTGAACATGGTTTAACCAAGTGAACATGGTTTAAATGATCAATTTAAAATTATATCTAAGGACTGATTTTTACATTCATATATCTTTGATATTAATATAATGGGAAGTAGTCCCAGTTTTATGTTATGATATCTTCTTAAATAAATTTGTGTTTTATTATCTTAGTTCTCCTCTAATATTGAGGGAAATATTTCACTTTTAAAGTTAGCAATTCATAAATAGCAATATGCTACTGATTGAACAAACGCAATAAGTCCTCAATTGAATTGCAGCTGACTGCAGTGTGCCAAACAGAAACTTACGCATCTAGAAAGAAAAATATAACAACAACATGATCACTAAATGATTGAAACCTTGCTTGTTATGTCATTAATGGCGAGCTCTCTTGTTGTTATTGCAACATGGACACTTGTATATCTTGATATGCTTAGCCCTAGCAGGGGTGATATTGACACATTTCCCATGGAACCACCTTTCACAAATGTCACATAAAATCCAGAATTCATCAGGGCCATATTCCTCACAAAGTTCTTTCACCTCCTCTTCTTTAGGTAACTCCAAAGCCTTAGTCTGCTCATACTAGATGCATCATTATGTTGAAATAAATCAAACAAGACTTACGAGAAAATTCTAAATTATAATCACATAACTACCATATATCCGACAAGTATTAAGGATGTCATATAAAATGCATACCTTCCCAATCAATGTGTTAAAATCTACAAACTGCATTTCACTCGCAGCATCTTCTCGTTGAAATTCAATGTCCAATACATTTTCAATGTTTGGTCCAGAGGGAAAGGAAATTTCTTCCACAATTATTTTTCTGATTAATTGAAATTGCATAGATAAAAAAGAGCCTTATTCACCATCATTTAAAGAAAACATATTGTGACAACTACATAAAACTAGAGAGAGAAAACCACCTTTCCCAAAGCGTCTTCCTTTATAGGCCCGACATTAGTATTATTATCCGGAGAAAGTTTCAATTTTTCAGCTTCCATCTTGCTAAGCATTTTTGAAACACACGTAAAACCAGATGCCTTGGCTATATGACAAGTGCCCCTGTAGGCGGATGATGCTTTAGATATAACAACAACATGATCACTAAATGATCGAAACCTTGCTCGTTATGTCATCAAGGGCGGGCTCTCTTGATGTTATTGCTTGATGGACACTTGTATATCCCGATATGCTTAGCCCTAGCAAGGGTGATATTCACACATTTCTCATGGGAACTCTTTAGCATTTCTCTATTTTTTTTTTCATAGCCAAAGATCAAACCCAAAACAAAATGTATGCTTATGATCCATCTACCACATGTGACAACGAGGTTGGTATGCATGTACTAATGCTTGTTCAATACAATATTACTACTTTTATCCTCTTAACCAGTGCCCTAAGAACACTCTTTAGCATTTCCTTTTTTTTTTTCATAGCCAAAGATCAAACCCTAGACAAAATGTATGCTTATGATCGAAGCCTAAGCATCTACTACTTGTGACAACGAGGTTGGTATGCATTTACTTTTGCTTGATCAAAACTATCATTCATAACAAGTTTTACCGAAAGAAGCTAAAATTGCAACACTAGCAAGGTCTTAGAAATAGTGGTTGAGCCTAACACAAACCACAAAACTAGTTTGCGAGGTGAGGATTGTCCCCACTTATAAACACTTTGTTAGGTCATCTCCTATCCAATGTGGGGCTCTTAACACACCCCCACACGACCAACACTATTGGGCTTGGTTCGTAGACATAAATGGTGGGTGGTCCGATAGCAGAAACATGTTAGCAGGTGACCCAACGGATCTTGGAGTAGGCTCTGATACCATCTTAGAAATTGTGGTGAGATGATTGCACCCACTTATAAAAACATTGTCAAACCATCTCCTATCCAATGTGGGACTCTTAACACAGGGTTATCAACATCAAGCTGATGAAAAACCACATAGTCATAGAGATCAAACTAATTTTTGACTCTTCATTTCTAGCTGTTATACCTACAAAGCCCCACTTGAAACCAATTTCAGAAAAGTAAAAATCAACTATGTTGTTACAACATTATTTGCTATTTTTTTTTATGTATACAAAGACTTCAATTAAACAAAAAAGAGTACCTTTTGGCTTCTCTCGCCGTTATGTTACAAAAAAGTTATATAAAATGATGAACCTTCTTTCGTAATATAACTGTGTTAGTTGGTTACAATGACAAATGTTAATATGGTTTTTAAAGGAGAATATATAAATGGAATCGATTGCCGTTTGCATGAATATTGGTCAGGGAAAGATTGAAATGTTACAAAGAAAATCACAACTGATCAGAATAGCATATGGAAATTAGTGGAAGAAAACAAATTAACTATGATTATATTAAATTCTTCATACTTGTAAACCCAAAATTTCAAACTTCTCATTCGAGCAAATAGTATCTCAGTCAATCCAAAAAAAAATTTCTAGTATCCTCACCCCAAAAAAAAAAAATCAATTAAATAAAGATTCAGGGGATAAAATTAAAAAACAACTATTAAACTCTGTATTTTTTTTTAAAGCAAGGGAAAATGTAGTGTAGGAGGCTACATCCCCAATATATATATGAAGTTTTGGGGTCTCGGATGCTAGATCTTTATGAATAGAAATGATGGATTCAATCTCTACGACTTCAATGTTAGCTGCAGAAACCAACATCTTTTGCACATTCATATCAATAATTTTAAAATATTTGAGAGTTGAACTATCAATGTTAACTTCATCTCTAGAGAAATCACATTTTATAAGGGTGAGGTTTTCAAGAGATGTACATTGAGAAATAATCTCTTGAAAATTGTTTTATTCAATACACACTTCATTGAGGGTATGAGTTTTTAAAACCTGGTTAAGATCAAGTAAAGGTGAAGTAATAAAACAATAATGATTCAACTCAAGAACCTCAAAACTAATGAAAATCTCAAAAGGTAAATCCAAAGTTCTATTAGCTTGCCCGGAAAGATAACTATTTAGTTTTTTAAAATAATCATAGGACTCAAGTCCCATTGAAACCCTTACCCTCAATGAGTGTGGATGAAGAAACTAATTGAGAAAAGGGTGGTAAGGGTTTCAATGAGACTTTAGTCCTATGATTATTTTAAAAAACTAAATAATATTTTTTTTGGGCAAGCTAGACGAACATTGGATTTACCTTTTAAGATTTTCACTAGTTTTGATGTTCTTGAGTTGAATCATTATTGTTTTATAACTACACCTTCCCTTGATCTCAACCACGTTTTGTAAACTCTTACCCTCAATGAAGTGTGTGTTGAATCAAACAATTTTCAAGAGATTATTTCTCATTGTAGATCTCTTGAAAACCTCACCCTTAAAAAATGTGATTTCTCTAGAGATGAAGTTAACATTGATATTCAAGTCTCAAATATTTTAAAATTTTGAATATGAATGTGCAAAAGATGTTGGTTTCTGCAGCTAACATGGAAGTCGTAGAGATTGAATCCATCATTTCTATTCATAAAGATCTAGCATTTGAGACCCCAAAACATCATATTCCCCAAAACTTCATCTTCCTCAAAAAGTTCTTCCATCTCCTCGTCTTTAGATAACTCCAAAGCCTTAGTCTGATTAACCTGAGATTTTAAAGCCCGTTGCACTTTCGTGTTGGACTTGGATTTGCCGCCATTATGGCTTGAAGTTGAAGATCCTCCTTTACTTGTTTATTTTCCGCACCAGTAACAACTTTAAATATTGACGGCATATCATTTATCATATTGAAAAGGCGCCACATCTTGCCCCAAAGTAGTATGCCATGGAAATTAACCACGAATCATTATGAAAACAACAAAGGATAGCCAATATTTCTATTGCATGCGATCCCTTGCAAAATTAATTACTAGCATAGGCTCAGGAAGATCTGGGGTGACTTTCTTAGAAGGTAAATTGACTTCCCACTCTTCACTAGGGAAACTGTATAGCCACAGATTCTCCTTCTCTGGATCAGATTGGTTATAGAACTCTTCAACATCAGTGGTAAGAGCCTTGATGAGACCAGCACGACGAGCATTGAAATCTCTGAAAACTTCTTCGACGGTGCGTAGATTATACTGTATGTGTGTGTTTGAGAGGCATTTTCGGCAAAACCTCAAGAAATGAGACTTCCCTTTTCTTAGAGTTTTGCTTGTAGCAGCAAAAACCTTTATTTCTTGTCGACACTTTCAGGTGTAAAATTAAACAACATACATGTTAGCATCAAATTAAACTTTAAATTTAAAAATAAAATATGTGCAATAGAGAAGAAGCTTAAAAATCAACCTGATGACAAGTTTTGCGACGAACACGTGGTTTTTTTCCAACTCGAATTCCACGGGATTTCTTTCCCCTGACAATGATTTGCGGTGAAGGAAAGGTAGGTTTCATGTTGTTGTGAGTGTTGGTGGTGGTGGGAATAGATTGAGTTGGTGTTGGATTTAGAGGGGTGGTTTGTTGGATTGAGAAAAAATTAATATTATTGTGGTGTGGATAATATAAATTGTAAATATTTTTTAGAGAAGTTAATAATTTAGGTACCAAAAAACTGTAATATTGGTCAAAGGGTTTTTGTGCTCGCGATTTTCGGGTATCAAAATCATTGATCGGATTTGAACCTTTAATCATTGAACTCTCAACTTTTATTCGCGGGAAGGGAAAAATGAGTAAAAACCCTTATAAGACCTTGGATTCGGAGGTTGGTTTCGATTGGGGAAGGTGTTAGGCACCCGAACCGACTATGGTATCCCATAGGAACCTTCTACCTATTCTCTAATCTTGCGCTAAATTAATTTTACTTATTTAAAAAAAAGTTTAAGAGTTAAAGTGAAAGAAAGGAGAAAGATGGAGCATGTTTTTGGTTATTTTTATTGATTTGGAAGGGTCGAAACCCTTTGCCTACTTACCCAAATAAATCGGGATCAAAATCAAGTAGTTCGGCTAAAGAACTTATTTGATGAGTTGAATTGATTTTAACATTTTTTGAAAAGATTTTAAGAAGAGATGAGAGGCCTCAAGGCATGAGAAGAAAATACGATGAAGTTGGTTAATTTTAATTGTACGAAATCCATGTCTAATGTGGATATTAAATTAATTAACATTTGATTAAGGAAAATAAAAGGAAAAAACACTTGGATTACATACCAAGGTTTACTTAAAAGAAAATTGAATTTGACTTTTTTTTGATTTTTTGAAGAAAATATTTTTCTAAGCTAACGATGAAATCGCGTAACGGCGGAAAAATAAATAAACGTAAAGCGATAAATAAAGTGGAGTGTCGGTGCGCGTGTCAGTGCGTGTGCCGGTTACATATTACATACCCTAGATACATTCTATGGTCTCAAAAGGAAAAAATGCGTGAAAATAAATTACATCATTCCTAATTACAAACTAAAAATAAATGACGAAAAACTAAATAATCATGCAATAATTACAATGAAATAAATGACAAGGAAAGAAAAATATGCATTAGATGGTGAATAATAAAATACAAACACAAAAAAAACAAATAAAAAAACATAAACAAATAAACTAAGCAAATATAGAAGTATTTTTTAAAATAAAGAAAAATATTTTTAAATGTCTAATTAACACTATATGAAATAGAAATTTACTATTAAATGAACTACAAATGCATGAGGTAAAAAATTTAAAAACAACACTAATTAATAATGCATGGGCCAATATTCAAATATCATATGAAGGAAAGAAAAATAAATAAAAGAGAATGCATGAAACTACATAAACAAAAGTTACTACACAAAGAAAAAATGCTGGCAGCAAAGGATGGGGTGCAGGAAGCAAAATAGTAGCAAAACTGGGCTTGGGTCAAGGGTTACAAGAGTTGGGGCGGGTACTGGGTCAACCCATGGGTGACCTGCCCCAACTCATTAATGAGTATAAAAGAAAATTGCATGGCTTTTTTATTCATTTTTCATAAACCTACTTCTCTCTAAAAACAAACATAAAAAGCCTCTCCTCCCTCTCTCTAGAATTCGGCCGGCGAAGGTAAGGAAAAGGGTGACCGGAAAAGGCTCCGGCGCGGTGGTCGGCCGGAGGGCCGCCGCGCCGGAGCGGTTTAAAGCTTCTTTTTTAAAAAATTTTTACACTAATCTTTTCCTTTCCTTCTCCTCTTTCCAAATCCACAAAAAATTTTAAAAAGGGGTGGAGGAAACGGTCTAGATCTAACTTTGAAAACTCAAACACAAAATGAACAAAAACTTGACTTACCTCTCCTACTTTGTTTTTGGTTCGGATTCCTCTTTCTTCACCTTTGACCGCGTTTTTTTTCTTTCTTTTTCGGATCTGTTTCTCTTAGCCTTGCCTTCTTGCGTTTCGATTTTTGTTGTTGCTTGCGTTTCGATTATTGTCCGGTTCGGTTTTGGCCGAAAATGATGTAATTGTTGTTGTTCGGATTCGTTTTCGGATTTGTTGTATGGATTTGATGGTGTTTGTATATGTGATGGTGAACCTATTTGGGTTTGTATGTTGTTGTTGATGTGGCCAAAAACTTGTTAGTGTTGAATCTAGCTTACTGGATTTTTCAAATTCATGTTGTTCTTGAAGTGTTCTTGAGTTTTCTGTGTTTGATCTAAAAAATAGAAAAAAATGAGGGAATTGGTGTTTGTGTGGAAATCTGTGCCTGTTGACTAATTCTGACAAAAACCCTTAAGTAACTGATACATGGAATGGACGAAAATACCCTTAGCTGAGACTTGGAGAGAAAGTTGGACCAGAACCAATGATAAATTGACAAGTGGACTAAAATGACTTAAAAAAATAAAATCTGATAAATAAATAACAATAAATAAATAAATGAAAAAAGAAATAACTAAATAAATAATTAAATAATTAAAAACGAAAATTAATAAAAGAAATAATAAAAATGTCCCGTCGGAACCAAAAAATGAGGTATTTTAAAATACCTCTCTGCCGAAATTTTGTCTGATACGACTGAGATACGCGGCTATTTACGCTAATTAAAACAAAAAATCAACGACGCGAATAAAATGAACCTTACGAACGCAAACGTTACGCTACACTAAAATGCGCACAAAACGCGAGTAAAAAATTACGAAATTAATACGCGAGCGACATTAAAAAATAAACGACGATCGAAAAATAAATGCGACCACCAGTACGAACAAAAACAGATATTACGGGAATTAGCGCGCGAACGGACGACTGAAAAACAATCAACGTACGAATAAATAAAAAATAAATTGGTCAAAAATTAGGGTACGACAGATGCCCCTATTTAAGTTTCTCCGTCACGAGGATTTAAAAAGACGAAGATTTTTGAAATGACGGGTCGGAGAGACTTAAATATCAAGTACACCAATTTTTGACCAACTCAGAAAAAGAGAAAGTTCTATGGATGTAATGATATTAGTTGTCTGTTATGCAAGTACAAATGCAAGAACGACGAAAATACTAACTCGAGAACCAAATAATAAGTGTCACTGGGGAGGAAAATAATGTTTGTTACCGTTACTGCGATAAAGACGAACAAAACGAAATGAAATACAGTTCATTACCTTTACTGGGGTAACGACAAACATACGAAATGAAATACTGTCTATTACCTTTACTGGGGTAACGACGAACATACGAAAGGTAAAACTGTCTATTACCTTTACTGGGGTAAAGACGAACATACGAAAGGGTAAAACTGTCAATTACCTTTACTGAGGTAAGGACAAACATACGAAGGGTAAAACTGTCAATTACCTTTACTGGGGTAACGACAAACATACGAAGGGTAAAACTGTCAATTACCTTTACTGGGGTAACGACAAACACACGAAGGGTAAAACTGTCAATTACCTTTACTGGGGTAACGACGAACATACGAAGGGTAAAACTGTCAATTACCTTTACTGGGGTAACGACGAACATACGAAGGGTAAAACTGTCAATTACCTTTACTGGGGTAACGACGAACATACGAAGGGTAAAACTGTCAATTACCTTTACTGGGGTAACGACGAACATACAAGCATTTAACAAAGGACACTTTTGGAATAGTCATTCGGGAAGATTGAAAAGACATTGGTAAAATGGTTGTTTGACACACAAGTAATTGCGAGCTATTATCCTGATTCAGAGCATTTGCAGGGTATTAACTTGATTCAAATGCATTAGGCAGGATATCAAACCCGACTCCAAAGGTATTGCAAGCTATTCGCTTGACACACACGTAACAACAGATGTTTGCAAACTATTCGCATGCACACGGTAACAAAAGAGGTTTGCAAGCTATTCGCTTGACACACGCGTAACAAAAGAGGTTTGCAAGCTATTCGCTTGACACACAGGTAACAAGAGGTGTTTGCAAGCTATTCGCTTGACACACGGGTAACATAAAAGGTTTGCAAGCTATTCGCTTGACACACGGGTAACATAAAAGGTTTGCAAGCTATTCGCTTGACACATAATGACGAAAGAGGACCAAACTGAAGGGATACGACCAATCAAGACTAAGGGTGACAACACTGATCAGACACATTGGGGATGACGCTTTTATGCGATACACTTGAAATAAGACACAAGATGGTTAATGCAATAATGTATAAATGGTATTGTGCATGTTACATGCATGAATGTTTATATGCATGAATATTATATGAATGAATGTAGGAATATATGCAGGAAACTTGTACGACCATATGACTGTACATAACTTGATGAAACAAGACTGGACAAGTAAGATAAGTGGTGGACCGACATCGCAGTACAAACACTCGGCAATCTTCAATGGGGATATCATTACTGGGGATGAATCAAAACACTATCGGGGTACAACCCGCTAACCGAACCACTGATGGGGTAAAGCTCCATAATCAAACCCTTAATAGGGAAAGACCCAATAATCAAACCACTAAAAGGTAACAACCCGTTAATCAAACCACTGAAGGGTGACAACCCATTAACCAATCATTCTGGCAGAAGTCGTCATTCACTGGGAACAAAATCCATCAATCAAACAGCTCGGCAGAAGTCGCCATTCACTAGGAACCAAGTCCATCGAACAAAAATTTGGCAGAAGTTGCCATTCACTAGGAACCAAGTCCATCAAACAACAATTTGGCAGAAGTCGCCAGTCACTAGGAACCAAGTCCATCAAACAACAATTTGGCAGAAGTCGCCAGTCACTAGGAACCAAGTCCATCAAACAACAAATCGACAGAAGTTGCCATTTGTAAACCAGCTTGAAGTGCATTCTTCCATTTGGCCCACTTGAATTGTGATGCCTCTGTCTTTGTTTTCTTTTTATCACTTTTTTTTTTGTATTGTTCTTTCTTTTGAATCCCTAACTTTTGCCTGGACCGCCCTTTCAGGTTTTCAATCCACCGGGAATATATTCTTTTTTTTTTTGCATGTCCCTAATTTTTGCCTGGATCGCCCTTTCGGGTTTTCAATCCACCGGGACGCTCATTTTTGGCTTAAGTCGCCCTTTCGGGTTTTCGACTTAGCGAACTTTTTCTTTTTTCACTTTTTCTCTTTTTTTTTGACAGAGGTCATCTCATAGCCTTTGGTCCCACTTAACTTGCAGAGTTTAACTGTCCTTGAGACGGATGTTGATGTATGCTTCAACTACTCATAAGTTCAAAGAAGATGTACCTGTTGTTTATGCATTTCAAAAGACATGGAAAAACTATATTTTTTGAATTTTTTTTTGCTTTAAATATTAACATCAAAAATGAAAGAAAATTTCGCAAATAAAGAATAAATGAGAATTTCAAATAAATTAGCACAGGCTCAAATTAATGTAAATGGAGTGGTGGCCCGCCAAAAGCGTGGCTCCACAGATTTTGAAAATTTTGGAAAATGGTAATTATATGGGAAAGGTACGTTGAACACAATAACCACTGTTCTCCCTACCAACTTTGAATTCCACTGTTCCAAATACTTGATTTGCAGGCTTCATATCGGAGGTCTTATGATAATTAAGATGCCCCAAGTGAATCATATCTAATTTGATGCGGTTGCTTTGCCACAAGGCGAAGGTCCTTTGACGGCTGAAATGCCCCAAGTGATTCACGCCCAAACAGATGCAGTTACTTTGTCACAATCCTTAACTTTTGCATAGATCGCCCTTGCGGGTTCCAACCTATCAGGATATACATTTTTCATTTTTCATCATTCTCTCTTTTTTTACATGTCTCTAACTTTTGCGTGGACCGCCCTTTCGGGTTTTCAGTCTACCGAGACGCTCTTTTTTGCCTAAGCCGCCTTTTCAGGTTTGCGACTTATCGAGCTTTTTCACTTTACCAAAGTATTTCTTGACTGCATCGGTATTCACGGGACGTACAAGTTCATCACCATTCTTTACAATTAGGCATTCTTTTGCCCCTGGAGTCTGGTAAAAATCAGATAACATATGTTTGAGCACAAGGCCACTTTTTGACATTCATGGGGACGAGCCTTCTTTGTCGAGACTTGCTTCATCTTTTTGATATAACTGTTCATGACATAAGACCACAGTGTATTTAAATGCAAACAAGCTTAACCTTCATCAGAACTTCCATTGACGGGACTCTGAACTTCATGTTGTATACTGAGGGATGGTGGGAGGGATTGCCCCTGTTGAAGTGTGTACTGGAGTACAATTCTTATACAAGGCAAATGCTAACATCTCATTGCCAATTTTTGCAATTGAATGTCATCTTCTGATCAGTCTTTCTTGATACTTCTTTGTAGCTTCAATGACTGAGATGCCCCAGTAGGCAAGATTTCTCATTGGGAATCCATCCTCCTTTTCTTCCATTTCGAACACAGGGAACTCAAAGTTGAGAGAGTACAGGGTTGAAGTGTTCAACGGGTTTATTAATGCATGCTTTGATTATTGATTTTGACAAATAATGGAAAGTTATGATTATGCAGATATGATTAAAGAATTTTTTTTGGTTTTTTGTATTACCATTTTTTCCAGAAAAAGCACCAAAATAAAACAAAGTCGGGATCAAAGCGACTTTTTAATTAATGATGAAAAATACATAAAGCAAAAAGCCCTAAACAAGTTCACTTTCGCCTCGGGTGGGACGAAAGGATTTTTTTTGAACAACATAAAACAGCAAACAAACATATTAATTGAACAAATGAGTAGTAGAAAGAAACATCAGCAACGACTCAAGTGCAACTAAACATTCCACGTGTCAACGAATATCATGATCCAGTTAACTTCCATGTCAGAGTTCAAACTTTAGAATGACCATAGGTTCTTTTGGACCAGTTTCTGAACTATTTTCTTCAAAGCAAAGCAGTCTTCAATATCGTGACCTGGTGCCCCTTGATGGAAGGCACAAAAGCGATCGGGTCTGTACCGGGCTGGCAATTTTGCTGGCAACGGAAGAGGTGCCTTGGTGTAGACCAAATTCCTTTCAAGCAATATTGGAAACAAATCTGCATATTTCATGGGAATATGATCAATCTGTGTTCTTGGAGCCTGTTGTCGAGGCTGTTGTTGAAACTGGGGTTAACACACTGGATTGGAAACAGCGTTTGTGATTGGCATAATAGAGGCAACAGGGTGATAAGCCAAATACTGTTGTTGAGACCAACCTTCCACCATACTCGCTTCCTGGTCTTCATCCTCTGATCCATCAGTGGGAACACTTCCTTTGATCAAACATCCTTTTCGGACCAATTCTTCAATGCGCATACCCACGGTTATCATCTCTGCGAAGCTGCCGGATGCACTTGTCAACATACGCTCATAATAGAACTGATCCAGAGTATCAAGGAAAATCTCGGGCAACTCTTTCTCTTCCAGAGATGGACGGACTTGTGCGGCGAAATCTCTCCAACGTTGGGCATAAGCTTTGAAGGACTCATTATCATCTTGGGTGATGGCCTGCAACTCGCCTCTTCTTGGGGCCAAGTTCAAGTTGTAGTTGTATCGCTGAACGAAAGCCTCGCACAAATCATTAAAAGTTTTGATATCAACCTTGTTCAGACCCATGTACCATGTCAGTGCGGCACCAATCAAACTCTCTTGCAAACAATGGATAAGAAGTTCGTCATCCTTGATATGAGCAGACATCTTTCTCACATACATCACTAGATGATCCTTAGGGCAAGTATTCCCTTTGTACTTCTCAAAATCAGGGATCTTGAATTTGGGTGGTATCACAACATTGGGAACCAAGCAAAGATCATAAGCATCCTGGCCAAACAGTTTTGTCCCACGGAGAGCTTTCAATTCCAGCTGTATTTTATCAAACTTTTCTTCCAGTTCATCTATCCGGTCATATGCAGCCACACCTTCTGAGTGATGGATGGGTTCATGGTTTTGCTTAACAGTGTTGACCAAAGGAGATGAGTAGGTCATAGTAGCTTGAGGGAACAAAGGGCCCGATTGAGGGATAGGCGTTGTCATTTGCACAAAAGGAGCTTGAACCTCAGAGACGACAGGACGGAATAATTCATCAGAACTTAAAGGTGTACTCCAGATATAACCTTCCAACATAGCATTTTGAGGAGTACTTGCGAACACCGTTGAAATCGGGGTAGTGGAAGCAACCGGCTGAGCTTGAGTGCTGACAATAGGAAGAGTTAATGGCTGACTTTGTGCAAACGTCATCAAAGATATTGAATTCCTCAAAATCTCATTTTCGACCCGGAGGGTTGTCACCTCTTCACGAAGCTTGTGGTTCTCTTGTTCCAGATGATCCATTCTGATTTGCCCGAGTGTTGTAGATGCGAGTAGACTGATGGATTGACCTTCTATTGAGAAGACACCATGTGAGACACGGACTAGATACTATGAATTACAAATGATGCATGATATGCTTATGCAAAAATATACAATTTTTGTTATCGAAGGATTTGTCAAAGTGAATTGTAAACATCGCAGAGGAACATGGTTTCAGTTGAAAATTCATAAAGACAATGCCATTGGTTCTTTTTCAAAAGGTAAGAGTGTAACCAAGGGAGAAGTTCTTAATAAAAGCAACAGCTTAGTTAAGATTTTTGAAGTTGTATTTCTTGGTGTTCATTCTTACAAGGTCCATACCTTTGTGATGTTTACAAAAACTTGTTTAAGTCCTTTGATTTTTTTTTTTATGAGAAAAAGGTTTATGAATGAATGCATGTATGCATGATTATGCTAAAGAACATAGAAAACATGGGAGGTTAAGTACACAAAGTTGGAGCTGAGGGTAAACACGTCATTTGGTAAGGACTAAGGTTTCAGATACACTTGTAACCAGGGTTCTAACACAGTCCCCAAATTACAACCCCCTCCGAACTTTATTGGATTCCCGGGACGACACCCGGTCCAACAGCGTCCGCAGAAGAGTCTAGTTTGAGTGTAGCATCGCGTGTCGACTAAGACCAAGACAACACTTGGTTAGCCACCGCACTACATCCTAATGGCCAAGATAGGTTAAAGGTAACTAAGGTCCTTAGCTTCGACGAAAACTTAAAAGCAATAATGTCTAAACGCGACAACACACGCCGACGTATATCACTTCAAGATCCTCCGCTAAGTGTGGTTATATCACATGTTCCACCACACGAGAATACTCTCGGCATGTCACTATGATTCTACCACTCCTATCTTATATTTCACTCAAGCCCGGGTGGAAGACTTATCTCGCCACTCACGTAAAAAAGTAAACAATTAGGCACGTATTTACAAAGGTATAAGCAAATAATAAAGCGCAAAAGTAAAGAAAGATAAAATAGGCTTAACCCTCTAAAAGTTCCCCAGTGAAGTCGCCATTTCTGTGCTCGCGATTTTCGGGTATCAAAATCATTGATCGGATTTGAACCTTTAATCATTGAACTCTCAACTTTTATTCGCGGGAAGGGAAAAATGAGTAAAAACCCTTATAAGACCTTGGATTCGGAGGTTGGTTTCGATTGGGGAAGGTGTTAGGCACCCGAACCGACTATGGTATCCCATAGGAACCTTCTACCTATTCTCTAATCTTGCGCTAAATTAATTTTACTTATTTAAAAAAAAGTTTAAGAGTTAAAGTGAAAGAAAGGAGAAAGATGGAGCATGTTTTTGGTTATTTTTATTGATTTGGAAGGGTCGAAATCCTTTGCCTACTTACCCAAATAAATCGGGATCAAAATCAAGTAGTTTGGCTAAAGAACTTATTTGATGAGTTGAATTGATTTTAACATTTTTTGAAAAGATTTTAAGAAGAGATGAGAGGCCTCAAGGCATGAGAAGAAAATACGATGAAGTTGGTTAATTTTAATTGTACGAAATCCATGTCTAATGTGGATATTAAATTAATTAACATTTGATTAAGGAAAATAAAAGGAAAAAACACTTGGATTACATACCAAGGTTTACTTAAAAGAAAATTGAATTTGACTTTTTTTTGATTTTTTGAAGAAAATATTTTGCTAAGCTAACGATGAAATCGCGTAACGGCGGAAAAATAAATAAACGTAAAGCGATAAATAAAGTGGAGTGTCGGTGCGCGTGTCAGTGCGTGTGCCGGTTACATATTACATACCCTAGATACATTCTATGGTCTCAAAAGGAAAAAATGCGTGAAAATAAATTACATCATTCCTAATTACAAACTAAAAATAAATGACGAAAAACTAAATAATCATGCAATAATTACAATGAAATAAATGACAAGGAAAGAAAAATATGCATTAGATGGTGAATAATAAAATACAAACACAAAAAAAACATAAACAAATAAACTAAGCAAATATAGAAGTATTTTTTAAAATAAAGAAAAATATTTTTAAATGTCTAATTAACACTATATGAAATAGAAATTTACTATTAAATGAACTACAAATGCATGAGGTAAAAAATTTAAAAACAACACTAATTAATAATGCATGGGCCAATATTCAAATATCATATGAAGGAAAGAAAAATAAATAAAAGAGAATGCATGAAACTACATAAACAAAAGTTACTACACAAAGAAAAAATGCTGGCAGCAAAAGATGGGGTGCAGGAAGCAAAATAGTAGCAAAACTGGGCTTGGGTCAAGGGTTACAAGAGTTGGGGCGGGTACTGGGTCAACCCATGGGTGACCTGCCCCAACTCATTAATGAGTATAAAAGAAAATTGCATGGCTTTTTTATTCATTTTTCATAAACCTACTTCTCTCTAAAAACAAACATAAAAAGCCTCTCCTCCCTCTCTCTAGAATTCGGCCGGCGAAGGTAAGGAAAAGGGTGACCGGAAAAGGCTCCGGCGCGGTGGTCGGCCGGAGGGCCGCCGCGCCGGAGCGGTTTAAAGCTTCTTTTTTAAAAAAAATTTACACTAATCTTTTCCTTTCCTTCTCCTCTTTCCAAATCCACAAAAAATTTTAAAAAGGGGTGGAGGAAACGGTCTAGATCTAACTTTGAAAACTCAAACACAAAATGAACAAAAACTTGACTTACCTCTCCTACTTTGTTTTTGGTTCGGATTCCTCTTTCTTCACCTTTGACCGCGTTTTTTTTCTTTCTTTTTCGGATCTGTTTCTCTTAGCCTTGCCTTCTTGCGTTTCGATTTTTGTTGTTGCTTGCGTTTCGATTATTGTCCGGTTCGGTTTTGGCCGAAAATGATGTAATTGTTGTTGTTCGGATTCGTTTTCGGATTTGTTGTATGGATTTGATGGTGTTTGTATATGTGATGGTGAACCTATTTGGGTTTGTATGTTGTTGTTGATGTGGCCAAAAACTTGTTAGTGTTGAATCTAGCTTACTGGATTTTTCAAATTCATGTTGTTCTTGAAGTGTTCTTGAGTTTTCTGTGTTTGATCTGAAAAATAGAAAAAAATGAGGGAATTGGTGTTTGTGTGGAAATCTGTGCCTGTTGACTAATTCTGACAAAAACCCTTAAGTAACTGATACATGGAATGGACGAAAATACCCTTAGCTGAGACTTGGAGAGAAAGTTGGACCAGAACCAATGATAAATTGACAAGTGGACTAAAATGACTTAAAAAAATAAAATCTGATAAATAAATAACAATAAATAAATAAATGAAAAAAGAAATAACTAAATAAATAATTAAATAATTAAAAACGAAAATTAATAAAAGAAATAATAAAAATGTCCCGTCGGAACCAAAAAATGAGGTATTTTAAAATACCTCTCTGCCGAAATTTTGTCTGATACGACTGAGATACGCGGCTATTTACGCTAATTAAAACAAAAAATCAACGACGCGAATAAAATGAACCTTACGAATGCAAACGTTACGCTATACTAAAATGCGCACAAAACGCGAGTAAAAAATTACGAAATTAATACGCGAGCGACATTAAAAAATAAACGACGAACGAAAAATAAATGCGACCACCAGTACGAACAAAAACAGATATTACGGGAATTAGCGCGCGAACGGACGACTGAAAAACAATCAACGTACGAATAAATAAAAAATAAATTGGTCAAAAATTAGGGTACGACAGTTTTTCTTTAAAGAAAGAAAAAGTTTACCGAATTTTGTTATTTTAATTTTTTATTTAATATTTTTTTTAGAAGTAAATAATTTCTGTACCAAAAAAATGTAATATTGGTCAAAGGTTTTTTTTTAAAGAAAGAAAAAGTTGACCGAATTTTATTATTTTAAATTTTATGGTATATTATAAATAGTTAATATTTTTTTATAGAAGTTAATAATTTCAGCACCAAAAAAATGTAATTTCGATTGAAGGTTGTTTTTAAAAGAAAGAAAAAGTTTTCCGAATTTTATTATTTTATGGTATAATATATATAAAAAATATATTAAGAAGTTAATAACTTCGGTACCAAAAAAATGTAATATCGGTCAAAGGTTTTTTTTTCTAGTATTAAAAACTAATATTGGTCAAAGAAATACAAAATAATTATAAACTAAGAGTGTGAATAAACATCTAGGAGAGTTAGACATCCCAAAGAAACCTGATGGTCGGATTGGAAAAGTGTATTAAATTGTTTACCAAATAATAAAGTGATAAGTAGAGTATCATATTGTCATTTCGTCCAAACAATTATCGTTACTTATTTTGTTAGGACGATATAATGATAAAAAAGTTAAAGGTAAGAGACTGCAGTTTTTATCTGTTTACAACAAAGCAAGTTACGTGTGTGGTTGCAGAAAAGTAAGCAGCGATTAGGACTCTTTGAATACCCCTATCTATTTTGTTCGAATTAAATGATATTCATGTCGTGTTTAGCTTTCTAAAGTAGAATGTACAAGTGATGGGGTCGTTAGGACGTTCTAACCTAGTCAGTTGTCAAGCTGCACCAGCTGATCGCACAGTGATCCTTACGTGCGAGGTTTATACTATCTCGGTTGATTTCGGTCTATCCTTCTGAGGGCTAATTGCACCTACAGACCGCACGGTGATCCTTACGTGCGGGGTCTTATTAATTCAAAGGTAATGACCGTTGGGTGTGGAGGTTGGAAGATAACGGGGATTTCTCCGTGAAATCGATGTATAAGAAGTTGGAGAGGGAGACAGGGGTGGAGGACAAACCTAGAGGTTGGGAGAGGGGAAAGTTAAAGGATATTAGGAATAGTCCGGCTCCATCAAATGTGGTGGCGTTTTCTTGGAAGCTTTTATATGACTGGATTTCAAGTCGAAGGAAGCTCGCCTTGAAAAATATCCTTCCGCCGGACGTTCCGCTGTCGTGCATCCTATGTGATAGCTCGGAAGAATCAATTATTCACTTGTTTCTTCATTGTGGCATTGCTACCAAGGTGTGGGAACTGCTTATGTGGTGGCTTCAAGGTAATTTTATAACCCCTATGAATCTCTTCTATCATTGGGAGTGTTGGAATAATATGGCAATACATAAAAGGATTCGTAAGGGCTACCGCCTCATTTGGCATGTTACGGTTTGGACGTTATGGAAAACGAGGAATGATAAGATCTTCAACAACGGGAAGGCTGATGTGGTGAGCATTGTGGAAGAAGTGAGCATTCGGATCCGATTGATTGTTTGCGTCGGGCGGCTGTGTAGTTGCAGGGGCAGCAGTTGTTGCTATGATTCTAGTGTTGTTGTTATGCGTGACTTGATGCAATTCATCAAAATTGGGTTTTTAGGTGTTGAAAATGGGGATTGGGGTTGAAAAGGAGAAGCCTGTTCGTACAGTTCGTAGTTCTGTCCGTCGCCACTCGCCACGGCGAGCAAACCCACTCGCCAGGCAAGCAATGCCTGTGTAGCTCGCCACGGCGAGTTGCTTAAATTAAAAATCGTTAATAGTCTTAATGAGGTTTTTGGGCCAATTTTTATATCAACTTGAGTGCCTTAATATATTTAGGGATGAATGACACCTTTTTACATAATCAAATTTGGGTTTTGGAGACTTAAAAATGAAGATTTTAGGTGAAAAATGTCAAAAATGCCGAGAGCACCCAGTTTTGCTCGCCTTGAGCTCGCCCCCAACTCGCCATCGCGAGTAACTCAATTTCCTGAACTCGCCATGGCGAGTAAAGTAGCTCGCCACAGCGAGTAGTACTGTAGCATGCCTAAATTGTTGAATTTTGTTGTGAGACTTTGTTGTACCCTTTTGTTGTGTCCTGTCGAATTAAGTTGGAGTCTTATGTCATAGTTGATTATGCATATTGTAGTTGTCGTTGCGGTTGTCGAGTTGTATGCAGATATACACTAGTGAGTCCATTCATGCTCATACTTTGTTGAGGGCTTATGCCCTGGAGTGTTTATCACTCAATCGTTGAGGGCTTATGCCCTGGAATGTTATTTCATTCAAACTGTTGGGGGCTCATGCCCCGGAATGCTTAGCATTCAACGCGCGTAAAATGGTACCACATGCATTTGCATTAGTCACATTGTTGTTGTCGTTGTCGTTGTCGTTGTTGGTTGAGTCGTCGGTGTCGTAGTTGATGATGTTGTTGAATTGTTTAGAGTATAAACTGACAGTTGATTATCATTATATTGTTGTTGTTGAATTTAATTGATGAATTATAATATCTATTGTTGTTTGTGAATCTCACCCCTTATGTTGGAATTGCTGCCTTGTGGGCAAGTGCAGGTAACGAAGATTAGTAGAGATGTCGGCTCAAAGTGTCTTAGGGCTCTGATACGTAACCGGATGGGAATTTGTTACTTGCTTTCTCTTTCCTTACGTATTACTTATGAATTATGAGATTTTGATGAGGCCTACGTGCCAAAGTTTAATTTTGTTGATTGAAAAGAATTCCGCTGCGAAGTTTATTGTTAATTTTTATTGACTACTTTTATGAATAATAAATGGTTATTTATTCGTCGGAGATTTTATTGAAGAAAATGTAGCATTCCGTTATGTGAAAACTCTGATTTATTTATGAAATTTTTATGTTGGGAAAACGGGGTGTTACAATTGGTATCAGAGCAGGTCGGTCCGTCCGGCCAAGTAGTAGAGTCGAGTCGAGCCTAGTAGAGTCGTATGACAATTTTGTATTGTCTTTGATGTCCTGGTTGTTGTTGAAGTGTAGATTTTCGCAATGGCTGGAAGGAATGATGTTGCACTTGCTGCTGCTTTGCAAGCGATGGCTCAAGTTATGGGTCAACAGAACAATGCTGGTGGTAACGACAGTGTTCGCATGCTGGAAACCTTTTTGAGGAACCATCCACAACCTTTCAAGGGCAGGTATGACCCTGACGGAGCGCAGACGTGGTTGAAGGAGATTGAAAGAATCTTCAGAGTTATGCAATGCACTGATGTTCAGATGGTGCGTTTTGGCACACATATGCTGGCTGAGGAGGCGGATGATTGGTGGGTGAGTGTGCAACCAGTGCTAGGGAACGGAGGAGCTGTGATCACTTGGGCTGTGTTCAGAAGAGAGTTTCTGAATAGATATTTCCCGGAAGATGTCCGAGGCAAGAAGGAAATTGAATTTCTGGAACTGAAGCAAGGTGACATGTCCGTAACAGAGTATGATGCCAAGTTTATTGAGTTGGCAAAGTTTTACCCGCATTACACTCCTGAGACTGCTGAGTTCTCTAAGTGTATCAAGTTCGAGAATGGTCTGCGTGCTGAGATTAAGCGGGCCATTGGTTATCAGAAGATCCGCAACTTTTCTGATTTGGTGAGTAGCTGCAGAATTTACGAAGAGGATACGAAAGCTCACTACAAGGTGATTAATGAAAGGAAGAGTAAGAGTCAACAGAGCCGTCCTAAGCCTTACAGTGCTCCTTCTGATAAGGGTAAACAACGGGTGAATGATGAGAGGAGGCCCAGGAAGAATGAGACTCCTGCTGAAGTTGTCTACTACAAGTGTGGTGAGAAAGGCCACAAGAGTAATGCTTGCCACCGCGATGAGAAGAAATGCTTCCGATGTGGGAAGAAAGGACATACAATAGCTGAATGCAAACGTGGTGATATTGTCTGTTTCAATTGCGATGAAGAGGGTCATCTTAGTTCTCAGTGCAAGAAGCCTAAGAAGGCTCAGTTTGGAGGGAAAGTGTTTGCATTGTCTGGTACACAGACGGACAATGAGGATCGACTTATCAGAGGTACTTGTTATTTTGATAGTACTCCTATAATTGCTATTATTGATACTGGTGCTACGCATTGTTTTATTGCTGTTAGTTGTGCTTCTAAGTTGGGGCTTACTATGTCTAATATGGGTGGAGAAATGATTGTTGAAACTAGTGGGTGCACGAGTGTTGTGGAAGAAGTGAGCATTGGGATCCGATTGATTGTTTGCGTCGGGCGGCTGTGTAGTTGCAGGGGCAGCAGCTGTTGCTATGTTTATAGTGTTGTTGTTATGCGTGACTTGTAACGCCCTAGTTGTTAATTATTTAATTTCAGTTGATTTTAATAAGTTTATATGATTTTAAATAATTTATGTTGATTTTATGGTATGATGTATTTTATTATATGGTTGTTTTGATTATTTAATTAAAATAGGTGAGAATTATAATTATTAGAAAGTTGGGGATTAAAATGAATTGATTAATATTTTAATAGGAGTTAATTAGAAATAAGTGGGAATTTATTAGAATTAATAGGAGTTAGAAGGAAGGGAAAGTCAGAAAGCAGTTTCACGTAGAAACAGAGAGAAACAGAGAAAAGGGAGAAAAACCTAGAACAAGAGAGAAGAAGCAAGAGGAGAGAAGAACGCAGCTTTGAATTCAGGAAGATAATCTAAGGTAAGGGTGAGACTAACTCTCAATTTTAGGTCCTATAATTCATTGATTAATGTTGGGTTGTTAGGGTTGGTGAATTGAATTAGGTTAAGGATTAATTGATGTTAATAACTTGATGAATACATGTAATTGTTGTTGTTTATTGATGTCCTGATGTTAGTATGCATAGAAGTGATGCAATTCATCAAAATTGAGTTTTTAGGTGTTGAAAATGGGGATTGGGGTTGAAAAGGAGAAGTCTGTTCGTACAGTTCGTAGTTCTGTCCGTCGCCACTCGCCACGGCGAGCAATGCCTGTGTAGCTCGCCACGGCGAGCAGTGAACCCCATAGCTCGCCACAGCGAGCAAATACACTCGCCACAGCGAGCAAATACACTCGCCACGGCGAGTTGCTTAAATTAAAAATCGTTAATTGTCTTAATGAGGTTTTTGGGCCAATTTTTATATCAACTTGAGTGCCTTAATATATTTAGGGATGAATGGCACCTTTTTACAGAATCAAATTTGGGTTTTGGAGACTTAAAAATGAAGATTTTAGGTGAAAAATGTCAAAAATGCCGAGAGCACCCAGTTTTGCTCTCCTTGAGCTCGCCCCCAACTCGCCATAGCGAGTAGCTCAATTTCCTGAACTCGCCACGGCGAGTAAAGTAGCTCGCCACGGCGAGTAGTACTGTAGCATGCCTATTTTGTTGTGAGACTTTGTTGTACCCTTTTGTTGTGTCCTGTCGAATTAAGTTGGAGTCTTATGTCATAGTGGATTATGTATATTGTAGTTGTCGTTGCGGTTGTCGAGTTGTATGCAGATATACACTAGTGAGTCCATTCATACTCATACTTTGTTGAGGGCTTATGCCCTGGAGTGTTTTCACTCAACCGTTGAGGGCTTATGCCCTGGAGTGTTTATCACTCAATCGTTGAGGGCTTATGCCCTGGAATGTTATTTCATTCAAACTGTTGGGGGCTCATGCCCCGGAATGCTTAGCATTCAACGCGCGTAAAATGGTACCACATGCATTTGCATTAGTCACATTGTTGTTGTCGTTGTTGTCGTTGTAGTTGTTGTCGTTGTCGTTGTTGTTGTTGTTGTTGGTTGAGTCGTCGGTGTCGTAGTTGATGATGTTGTTGAATTGTTTAGAGTATAAACTGACAGTTGATTATCATTATCTTGTTGTTGTTGAATTTAATTTTTATTGTTAATTTTTATTGACTACTTTTATGGAGAATAAATAGTTATTTATTCCTCGGAGATTTTATTGAACAAAATGTAGTATTCCGTTATGTGAAAACTCTGATTTATTTACGAAATTTTTATGTTGGGAAAACGGGGTGTTACATGACTGATTCCTACTGTCAGCGCAGAGTTTTGAGTTGCAGTTTACTGCTTTGTTGCTGTTATTTGGTCTGGTTGTGTCGTTGCAAGTTGTTGGTGATTGGGTGGTTTAGCTATGACTCTAAAACTTGGCATGCTTTTTCCGAATTGCAAGGACATAACTACTGTCATCTATGGGAGTGGTGTTTTGGGTTTTTTTCTCTTTGTGGGTGTTTGTTGGTTTTTAGTGTTGCGGGTATATCCGGCACATATTGTAAGTTGCTGCCTTGCATACCTAGTGCATCTTGAGCGGGTATTGCTACGACTTAGGATGCATGAACATATGACATACTATGCTCATGTTCAACAACAAATTCACCATTATTTTTCTTATATGCATTCACCATCATTTAACATATATGCATTCACCATCAATTAACATGTATGCATTCACCAACAATATTATCATCATTTAACATATTCATTAATCAACATCAACAACATCACCACAAATTAACAACTTCATATAATTTCTCGTAATCAAGTAAAGGAGAAAAGTATATAACACTATGATAAACACCATGTTCAACACCTATTAATCATTCCACATTCTCATATAATCATATCAAACTATTCACAAAAAGGTTTGCAAGGTATCCGGTCTTAAAAATCAATTTCTACATAGTTCCTCTATCGTTTCACAACTTTAAAACAATTGTTGCAATTCAATCAAAACTACCCCCAACAAGCTCTAATGCCTCAACTAAGTATACACAAAGTTGGTCTCACTTTATCATTTTTCAAAGAGAATTCCATTTTCAAAGGAGACCAATCACAACCATTATTAGAAATCATGTATTCAGTAAACAACCTTAACACTACCCCTTTCCTTTGAGAAAAACGAGTTATGGAAAAATCGACGTTCTTGGATATTTTCAAAAAATTTTGGTTCAATTTCATAAAATCAAATTCAATCCAATTCATAAGATGTTCCAGTAGGTTAAGGAGTAAAAAAAGCAACTAAACACATTAAAAGAAATATTTTAGAAAGCTCGGATCGGCCCCCGACTGCCCGGAACAACACAAAACGTGGGTGCTCGTCTAGGCAACTCGCCATGGGCTCGCCTCGCGAGCTACACCAGACAGCAACACTGAATTACGGGTTTTCCTCTCGAGAAACCATCCCTTTTCACTCAAAAACCCCAATTTTGATTCCTTAACACCCAAATTCGTCCCCAAAGTTTGTTTATATGTTTATGTACATAAAACGGCAATCAGAAACATATCAAACTTGGAATCAAACACCATTCCAACACAAATCATCAATATATCCATTTTTCCCAAAAACACTCAACAAAAACTCAATTCACACTATAACTTCCTAATTATGAATACCCATGACATAAATCAACAACAACAACAATATCATTTAACCATGAATTCAATAACAATTACAACTACAATATCACTATACACCAATTTGAGCAATAATCAGCAAGTTTCACATAACCACAATTCAAACATGCAAATTCAACAAAAACAACATATTTAGCAACAAATTCACATACATAAACTTAGTATTAAAGTGGATACACGAAATTCATCCTTTAAAACTCATAAAATCACAATTCACAAATTAAACACTTATTGAGTTAAGTTGAGAAAGTGATTAAAACTTAAGTTGTTAATGTACACTATCCCCCTTACCTCAATTGAGCACACTCCTAGCTTGAAGTTTCACTTTAGCTCCTAAAATCTCTACCCTATTCAAGTTCTCCTAGCTCTTCTTCTCTCGAAAACCCTTTTTCTCATTCTCTAGTTCTTTCTCTCTACCTTTCTCAAAATTGTGAAATGTGTGTGTTAGACCTAATTCTCTTAATGACTAGAGTTTATATAGGATCTACACCATTGGGTTAAATCCTCAAATGTCTTAATGGGCTTAAGGTTCTTAATAACTAATTCACAAAGTTTCTACTCACTTAACGAATAAATTAACAAATAGTTACCGGCTCTTAATGAATTATCACCACTTACTAGTAACTAGGTAAAAACAATTACTACCACTAAAACTACTAAAATAACTTTTGTAATCAAAAGACTATTCTACCCCCGCTCACCAAATGACTAAAATACCATTGAGTCCAAAATGACTAAAATACCCTACCAACACAAAATTCCACTAATCCCAACCAAAATACACACGGCGGCAATTAATCACATACAAGCACATATAAACTAACATAAAAATTAATTAAAATAAAACTAGCAAAAATCGGGTTGCTACACGCTAGGCGCATGTTCCTGCTAGGTCTAGGCGCCTAGTTCCCCCTAGCACCCTTAAGCATTAACTTCGGGCGCCTAGCGCCCCTTCTAGTGCACCTAGGTGATTCTGAGTGTGTTCCGGTGCTGAAATTGGGTCTGCATTTTCGTCGCCTGATTTCATTATTAAATTTTCGATTTTAGCAGTAAAATATAAGATAAATTGGCTTATACTTGGAAGGGTTAATAGGTCTTTACGCCCTTGTAATATAGGTCAATTTCGGTTTTCCCCCCTTTAAAATATTTTTTTGATTCACCCTGTAAAATATTTTTTTTTATTTACCTCCCTAATAGGCCAAACAAAAACCAATTTCATTTTATTTTTCAAGAAATTTTCGTTTTTGTTTGGCCTATTAGGGGGGTAAATCAAAACAAAAAAATAATTACAAGGGGGTAAATAAAAATAAAAAATTACAGGGTGTAAAACCGGAAATGACCTATATTATAGGGGGGTTAAGACCTATTAACCCTATTTGGAAAAAGAGAAATTGAAGTGGTACAATTATAAATGGGTTGGTGTAATGGGATAAAATACAAACAACCTTAAAAAAAAACTAATTTTAGTTTTTTATTTATTTTTTCCAAAACAAGTTGCTCAGTGACATGTGTCTTGGAAAAAGGCATTTTCCTACTGTGGGAAAGAACTCCCTATTTCCAGGCTAAATGCCACCGAAGAATAAAGATGAAGGAGAAAAGAGAGATCATAATAGAGTCTTTGCAATATTCTCTTTGGGATGTGCACTTTAGAAAGTTCAACGGTTAATATAGATCAAAATTATAGCCTTTAACGCTTCCAACTATCAATGGTTACTCAACACCTGATAGTTACATAACTTTGTCGTTCACATCGACCTTCTAATGACTACATTCAACAATCACATATTTGAATTAATTTGGTGTTGTTGTTTTGGAACCACAGAGTGTGTTTATCTCAATGTCTTATATGTGACAATCACATAATATTAACAATCACATAATATCAACAGTAAATCTATTTGGGACAATCACATGATAAATCTTCACATTTTTTATTAAAATATGTGACAATCACATTTTATTAAATCTATTTGTGAAATTTAATAAAAACAAAATCTATTTGTGACAATCACATAATAAATGCGCACTTTAGTAAAAAAAATTATAATTTACTCCATTCTAAATTATAAATGTTTGAATCTATCTATTTTACCCTTATTTTTACAACGTAATTCCAATTTTATCCCTAAACCCTACCTTATTTTTCCCTTTTTTATGAAAAAAATCTTGCTGGGTATCGAACGAGGTACCACATGCTTCCAATACACAACTCTAACCACCAGGGCAATGATGTTTTTGATGACATGTGATTGCTTCAATGTTAAGTATTCAGCACAAATCTTAGGTCCTAGTTCTTTCAATCTCATAATCCAAAAATCATTTATCACCATCATGCAATTGAACATAATACACAACTCGCCCTTTTTAGCAGACCTAATTAATTTTTATGAAAAAATGGTCTGCAAGGAATTGATTCAGAAAGCACATGAAAAGTTCATTTTTTTAAAGTCACTAACGCCATTCCTTTTCATTATTATTTTTTCTTTCAATTATCGCATAACGGTTCTGTTCAATATTATTTTTTCCTTTTGACACATATTAGTTGCTTTTCCTAGTAAGTCAACAAACCTTATTCCCTACCCTAATACTCAATTTTTTATTTTCAACCTAATTTCAATTTTTTCCTATCACTTAGAATAAAATCATATTTAGTTCATCATGTCCATAAGGTAAAGAATGAAACAAACGTTTCAATAATGGATAGACAATAACATTGAATTGATTAAATAGATATATTCAATTGCTTAAGAATGAAATATTAGTATTAAAATCAAAACATTCTTCTTTAATTTGTGATTTCAGTTGACAATACACTCTCAACTTTAATTGCTTTTACTTATATATAATAGCCCAAATTCAATTGGATAGTTCCAAATCAAGGAAAAAATATCTATAAAAGCCGTGGATGTTATGCCTCCATGGAAAAAAAAGTAGAGACTGAGATTACAGAGCACATATCTTCAATGTACAGTGACGCTACTGTATCAATCTTCAATATTTCTTACTCTTAAATATCTATAAACTAAAAAAAATTGCGGTGACATGACCATTATCTATTCAATTTTCTGTATGGTATGTAAGTTTGAGACTTATTCATTTGTTTAAAAGTCTCTTTGAATTTGGCTAGGGTTTTTCAATTGTTAATGTGATGATTTTAGGTTGATATATTTTTGAAGAAATATTTATTTATTGTAATATATATTAGCAGATAAGACCTGTGTGTAGCACATGCCGGTAGTCTAGTAAATAAATAGAAACCTGTTTGGTGTAAACAAAAACTTATTGTAAAAAGAAAGTGTAAAACAAAATTGTTTAAGAACCATTATATCTATAACACTTCATTCGATTCATATGGAACACAAATAAAGAATAGTCATTCACCAAATGAACATGGTTTAATTGATCAATTTTAAAATTATATCTAAGGACTGATTTTTACATTCATATATTTATTTAAGCACGATTATATCTATAATACTTAATTCGATTGATATGGAACACAAATAAAGAATAGTCATTCACCAAGTGAACATGGTTTAACCAAGTGAACATGGTTTAAACGATCAATTTAAAATTATATCTAAGGACTGATTTTTACATTCATATATCTTTGATATTAATATAATGGGAAGTAGTCCCAGTTTTATGTCATGATATCTTCTTAAATAAATTTGTGTTTTATTATCTTAGTTCTCCTCTAATATTGAGGGAAATATTTCACTTTTAAAGTTAGCAATTCATAAATAGCAATATGCTACTGATTGAACAAACGCAATAAGTCCTCAATTGAATTGCAGCTGACTGCAGTGTGCCAAACAGAAACTTACGCATCTAGAAAGAAAAATATAACAACAACATGATCACTAAATGATTGAAAACTTGCTTGTTATGTCATTAATGGCGAGCTCTCTTGTTGTACATATCTCAGTCAATCCAAAAATAAATTCTAGTATCCTCACCCTCCAAAAAAAAAAAAATCGATTAAATAAAGATTCAGGGATAAAATTAAAAAACAACTATTAAACTCTGTATTTTTTTTTAAAGCAAGGGAAAATGTAGCGGAGGAGGCTACATCCCCAATATATATATATATATATATATATATATATATCTATATATATATATATATATATATGAAGTTTTGGGGTCTCGGATGCTAGATCTTTATGAATAGAAATGATGGATTCAATCTTTACGACTTCAATGTTAGCTGCAGAAACCAACATCTTTTGCACATTCATATCCATAATTTTAAAATATTTGAGACTTGAACTATCAATGTTAACTTCATCTCTAGAGAAATCACATTTTATAAGGGTGAGGTTTTCAAGAGATGTACATTGAGAAATAATCTCTTGAAAATTGTTTTATTCAACACACACTTCATTGAGGGTAAGAGTTTTCAAAACCTGGTTAAGATCAAGGGAAGGTGTAGTTATAAAAAAATAATGATTCAACTCAAGAACCTCAAAACTAATGAAAATCTCAAAAGGTAAATGCAAAGTTCTATTAGCTTGCCCGGAAAGATAACTATTTAGTTTTTTAAAATAATCATAGGACTCAAGTCCCATTGAAACCCTTACCCTCAATGAAGTGTGTGTGGATGAAGAAACTAATTGAGAAAGGGGTGGTAAGGGTTTCAATGAGACTTTAGTCCTATGATTATTTTAAAAAACTAAATAATATTTTTTTTGGGCAAGCTAGACGAACATTGGATTTACCTTTTAAGATTTTCACTAGTTTTGATGTTCTTGAGTTGAATCATTATTGTTTTATAACTACACCTTCCTTTGATCTCAACCAGGTTTTGTAAACTCTTACCTTCAATAAAGTGTGTGTTGAATCAAACAATTTTCAAGAGATTATTTCTCATTGTACATCTCTTGAAAACCTCGCCCTTAAAAAATGTGATTTCTCTAGAGATGAAGTTAACATTGATAGTTCAAGTCTCAAATATTTTAAAATTTTGGATATGAATGTGCAAAAGATGTTGGTTTCTGCAGGTAACATGGAAGTCATAGAGATTGAATCCATCATTTCTATTCATAAAGATCTAGCATTTGAGACCCCAAAACTTCATATTCCCCAAAACTTCATCTTCCTCAAAAAGTTCTTCCATCTCCTCGTCTTTAGATAACTCCAAAGCCTTAGTCTGATTAACCTGAGATTTTAAAGCCCGCTGCACTTTCGTGTTGAACTTGGATTTGCTGCCATTATGGCTTGAAGTTGAAGATCCTCCTTTACTTGTTTATTTTCTGCACCAGTAACAACTTCAAATATTGACGGCATATCATTTATCATATTGAAAAGGCGATTCCTGTCAAATTTGTCAAACCCACATCTTGCCCAAAAGTAGTATGCCATGGAAATTAACCACGAATCACTATGAACAACAACAAAGGATATCCAATCTTTCTATTGCATGCGATCCCTTGCAAAATTAATTCCTAGCATAGGCTTAGGAAGACATGGGGGAACTTTCTTATAAGGTAAATCGACTTCACACTCTTCACTAGGGAAACTGTATAGCCACAGATTCTCCTTCTCTGGATCAGATTGGTAATAGAACTCTTCAACATCAGTGGTGAGAGCCTTGATGAGACCAGCACGACGAGCATTGAAATCTCTGAAAACTGCTTCGACGGTGCGTAGATTATATTGTATGCGTGTGTTTGAGAGGCATTTTCGGCAAAACCTCAAGAAATGAGACTTCCCTTTTCTTAGAGTTTTGCTTGTAGCAGAAAAAACCTTTATTTCTTGTCGACACTTTCAGGCGTAAAATTAAACAACATACATGTTAGCATCAAATTAAACTTTAAATTTAAAAATAAAATATGTGCAATAGAAAAGAAGCTTAGAAATCAACCTGATGACAAGTTTTACGACGAACACGTTGGTTTTTTCCAACTCGAATTCCACGGGATTTCTTTCCCCTGACAATGATTTAAGGTGAAGGAAAGGTAGGTTTCATGTTGTTGTGAGTGTTGGTGGTGGTGGGAATAGATTGAGTTGGTGTTGGATTTAGAGGGGTGGTTTGTTGGATTGAGAAAAAATTAATTTAATTGTTATGGTATAATATAAATTGTAAATATTTTTTAGAGAAGTTAATAATTTAGGTACCAAAAAACTGTAATATTGGTCAAAGGGTTTTTTTTTTTAAAGAATGAAAAAGTTTACCGAATTTTGTTATTTTAATTTTTTATTTAATATTTTTTTTTAGAAGTAAATAATTTCTGTACCAAAAAAATGTAATAATGGTCAAAGGTTCTTTTTTTAAAGAAAGAAAAAGTTGACCAAATTTTATTATTTTAAATTTTTATGGTATAATATAAATAGTTAATATTTTTTCATAGAAGTTAATAATTTCGGCACCAAAAAAATGTAATTTTGATTGAAGGTTGTTTTTTAAAAGAAAGAAAAAGTTTGCCGAATTTTATTATTTTATGGTATAATATATATAAAAAAAATATTAAGAAGTTAATAACTTCGGTACCAAAAAAATGTAATATCGGTCAAAGGTTTTTTTTTTCTAGTATTAAAAACTAATATTGGTCAAAGAAATACAAAATAATTATAAACTAAGAGTGTGAATAAACATCTAGGAGAGTTAGACATCCCAAAGAAACCTGATGGACGGAATGGAAAAGTGTATTAAATTGTTTACAAAATAATAAAGTGATAAGTAGAGTATCATATTGTCATTTCGTCCAAACAATTATCGTTACTTATTTTGTTAGGACGATATAATAATAAAAAAGTTAAGGGCAAGAGACTGCAATTTTTATCTGTTTACAACAAAGCAAGTTACGTGTTTGGTTGCAGGAAAGTAAGCAGCGATTAGGACTCTTTGAATCCCCCTATCTATTTTGTTCGAATTAAATGATATTCATGTCACGTTTAGCTTTCTTAAGTAGAATGTACAAGTGATGGGGTCGTTAGGACGTTCTAACCTAGTCGGTTGTCAAGCTGCACCAGCTGATCGCACAGTGATCCTTACGTGCGGGGTCTATACTATCTCGGTTGATTTCGGTCTATCCTTCTGATGGCTAGTTGCACCTACTGACCGCACGGTGATCCTTACGTGCGGGGTCTTATTAATTCAAAGGTAATGACCATTGGGTGTGGAGGTTGGAAGATAACGGGGATTTCTCGGTGAAATCGATGTATAAGAAGTTGGAGAGGGAGACGGGAGTGGAGGACGGACCTAGAGGTTGGGAGAGGGGAATGTTTAAGGATATTAGGAATAGTCCGGCTCCATCAAATGTGGTGGCGTTTTCTTGGAAGCTTTTATATGACCGGATTCCAAGTCGGAGGAAGCTCGCCTTGAAAAATATCCTTCCGCCAGACGTTCCGCTGTCGTGCATCCTATGTGATAGCTCGGAAGAATCAATTATTCACTTGTTTCTTCATTGTGGCATTGCTACCAAGGTGTGGGAACTGCTTATGGGGTGGCTTCAAGGTAATTTTATAACCCCTACGAATCTCTTCTATCATTGGGAGTGTTGGAATAATATGGCAATTAATAAAAGGATTCGTAAGGGCTACCGCCTCATTTGGCATGCTACGGTTTGGACGTTATGGAAAACAAGGAATGATAAGATCTTCAACAACGGGGAGGCTGATTTGGTGAGCATTGTGGAAGAAGTGAGCATTGGATCCGATTGATTGTTTGCGTCAGGCGGCTGTGTAGTTGCAGGGGCAGCAGCTGTTGCTATGTTTCTAGTGTTGTTGTTATGCGTGACTGATTCCTACTGTCAGCGCAGAGTTTTGAGTTGCAGTTTACTGCTTTGTTGCTGTTATTTGGTCCGGTTGTGTTGTTGCAAGTTGTTGGTGATTGGGTGGGTTAGCTATGACTCTAAAATTTGGCATGCTTTTTCTGAATTGCAAGGACATATCTACTGTCATCTATGGGAGTGGTGTTTTGGGTTTTTTTTCTCTTTGTAGGTGTTTGTTGGTTTTCAGTGTTGCGGGTATATCCGGCACATATTGTAAGTTGCTGCCTTGCGTACCTAGTGCATCTTGTGCGGGTATTGCTTAATAAATTTTTGTTGTTTCAAAAAAAATATTTGAAAGGTAATTGATCAATAGACTTTAATTGGCTTTCCTATATTTTCAAAGGCAATGAAGGTCAACGTTCTTGAAGTTCTTCCCATCTACGAATCTTAGGAAACTCGTAGCACACTCTCCTTCTCTCTTAGTAGGTCTACAAACTAGCATTCCTATTAGCGTGTACCTAACCAAGGGTCGAGGAGAATGGTTCTTCTAGGTTTGTTTCACTCCCCAGCGTTACATGTTTTCCGAATTAATACCTAATTACATCCTAATAAAACTTAATAGCAATCAGAAAATAAACTAAAATCAACGACATTAAATTAAATAACTATTCAAAAATAAATAAATAGAGGTTCATCTTATAACCCTATCTTATAGATATCTAGTTACACATGATAACTAAGACAAAATAAAATAAAAAGAAGATAAAAACATACCCTAGAAAAGTAAGGAGAAGCTAGAACTCCTCCTGAAGCTCTTAGAATCGCTTTCCTCTTGAACTGCTCCAGTTCTGAACGAGAAATTATGAATGAGGAATGTGGTATTGAGAGGGAAAGTTTCCATCTAACTTGGGCTAAAAAGATGGGCTTTGAATGACGAAAAATTCATAAAACGCAACTTTTTTCGCAACTAACTAGGTGTTGGGCGTCTCAGACCATGTGCTATGCAACGCCCTAATTCTATTAAAGCGATAAAACACGCGACAAATATAAGCTAATCATGCACGCCCTCTACACCATATTTAAATATGTTGAGGCCGTGACCAAACAACCACTGGGGGGTTAGTTCACATTGACAAACATAAGCATAAATCATATTAAGTTATAAACATTAAAATTAATTCAAAATGATTAAACATTCTCAACATCAATAATTATTATTCATCACTAGTACATTCATATTATTACAAGTTTGACAACGATCGACAAATATCTCATTCACCATGTGTTATACTCACCAAACACTTACCAACACATTTTCATCAACACATAGCAAGTATGACTCGTGTCAAATAATGCAATGCACCTAGACTCGACACCTATATGCATATGGTACCATTTACCAACAAGGTCGTCACCGTATGATGCAAATATAACATCATAATCACCTTTATTTTGAATACAAAGTTCTCGATCACCTTCATTGGATATAAATATCCTACGACTTATGATGCATGAACATATGACATACTATGCTCATGTTCAACAACAAATTCACCATAATTTTTCATATATGCATTCACCAACAATATCACCATCATTTAAGATATATGCATTCACCAACAATATCACCGTCATTTAACGTGTATGCATTCACCAACAATATTACCATCATTTAACATATTCATTAATCGACATCAACAACATCACCACAACTTCATATGATTTCTCGTAATTCAAGTAAAGGAGAAAGGTATATAACACTATGATAAACACCATGTTCAACACCTATTAATCATTACACATTCTCATATAATCATATCAAACTATTCACAAAAAGGTTTGCAAGGTATCCGGTCTTAAAAATCAATTTCTACAAAATTCGTCTATCGTTTAACAACTTTAAAACAATTGTAGCAATTCTATCAAAATTGCCCCAACAAGCTCTAATGCCTCAACTATGTATACACATAGATCACATATGAGTGCAGTTGTGTATACAGGTGCGTTTCACCGGCCAAATGCGACAAAATCACAAAGTTCACATAGTTCGTCTCACTTTATCATTTGTCAAAGAGAATTCCATTTTCAAAGCAAAACAAGTTAAAACTCATGGAGATCATTCAAAACCATTTTTAAAAATCATGTATTCAGTAAACAACCATAACCCAACCCCTTTCCTTGGAGAAAAACAAATTTTGGAAAAATCGACGTTCTTGGTTATTTTCAAAAAGTATGGTTCAATTTCATAAAATCAAGTTCAATCCAATTCATAAGATGTTCCAGTAGGTTAAAGAGTAAAAATAGCAACTAAACACATTAAAAGAAGTATTTTAGATAGCTCGGATCGGCCCCCGATTCCCGAGAACAACTCAAAACATGGGTGCTTGTCTGGAAAACTCGCCACCAGCTTGCCATTGGCTCGCCTCGCAAGCTGCACCAGAGAGCAACGCAGAATTCTGGGTTTTCCTCTTGGGTAACCATCCCTTTTCACTCCAAAACCCTAATTTTGATTCCCCAACAGCGAAATTCTTCCCCAAAGTTTGTCTATACGTTTATGTACATAAAAAAGCAATCAAAAACATATCAAATTTGGGGTCAAACACCATTCCAACATAAATCATCAATATATCATTTTTTTCACAAAAACTCTGAACAACAACTCAATTCACAGTACAACTTTCTAATTATGAATACCCTTGGCATAAATCAACAACAACAACATCTCACAGGTAGCACTCTCACCAGGTAGCACTCTCATCAGTCTGGGGATGATAAGCAGAACTCAATCTCAACTTGGTTCCCAAAGCAGCTTCCAAACTTTCCCTAAACTTAGAAGTAAACCTTGGATCCCAATATGACACAATGCTAGAAGGAATACCATGCAATCTAACAATCTAATCAATGTAGATCTCAGCCAACTTCGCCACCGACATACCGGTCTTAATAGGAACAAAATGTCCTGACTTCGTCAACCGATCAACAATTACCCAAATTGAATCAAAACCCTTCACAGTCTTCGACAACGCTCCAACAAAGTCCATAGAGTAACTATCCCACTTCCATTCCGGCACAAACAACGGTTGTATCAAACCCGACGACTTCTGATGTTCAATCTTCGACTTTTGGCAAACCAAACAAGCTTAAACAAACTCTGTGATATCCTTCTTCCTTCAAGACCACGAAAACAACCTCTTCTAATCCTGATACATCTTCATCGCTCCTGGATGAATACTCAAACTACTCCTATGACCTTCTTCCAAAATCCGCTTCTTAAGCTTAAGTACATCCGGTACACAAAAAGACACCATTCTCGTCCAACCTAAAATCCACACTTTTACCTTGATTGACCAACACCACACGATCCACAAGTTCCAAAACTTCCTTCTGACCATTCTTAATCTCCTCCAAAATATTACTCGTCAGCTTCAACATTCCCAATTTCACACCTTCCGGCGTCAACTCACTAACCAAACTTAAATCTCGAAACAGTTCAATCAATTCCTACTCCTTAACCATCAAAGCAGACATGTGCAAAGTCTTCCCACTAAAATCATCCGCCCCCACATTCGCCTTTCTAGGATGATAACTTAACTGAAAATCATAATCCTTAAGAAATTCCAACCACCATCTCTGCCTCATATTCAACTTTTTCTGATCAAACAAGTACTTCAAACTATTATGGTCGCTGAACACTTCAAACTTAGAACCACCAAATCTTCAACACAAATACAACGGCTGCTAATTCCAAAAAATGAGTAGGATAATTCTTCTCGTGCATTTTCAACTGCCTCGACGCATAAGCCACAACTTGACGATTCTGCATTAACACACCACCAAGACCCATCTTAGATGCATCACAATACACGACAAACGATTCCTTCGAATTCGGAAAAATCAACACTGGCGCTGAAGTTAACCTCTTCTTCAACTCTTGAAAACTCTTCTCACACTTAACATCCCAAACATACTCTTGTCCTTTCCGAGTCAACTGCGTCAATGGCAACGCCAACTTAGAGAATCCCTCAATGAACCTCCGATAATAACCTGCCAATCTAAGAAAGCTTCTGATACTCCCACTGTACCAACCTTCGATGGATCCACTGCAATGCCACCCTTAGAAATAACATGACCAAGGAAACTTACGTCTTGCAACCAAAGCTCACACTTGGACAACTTAGCAAACAACTTCTTCTCCTTCAAAACACGTAACACCACTCACATGCTCCTCTTCCAACTTCGAATACACCAAGATATCGTCTATAAAAATTACCATGAAACGGTTCAGAAAAGGATGGAATATTCTATTCATATATTCCATGAAGACACCTGGCACATTAGTCAATCCAAATGGCATCACAAAATATTCATAGTGTCCATACCTCGTTCAAAACACATTTTTCGATATATCTTCTGCCTTCACTCTTATCTGGTGATATCCTGATCTCAAATCAATCTTACTGAACACTTCCGCACCAACCAACTGATCCATCAGATCATCAATCCTCGGAAGTGGATACATGATACAAATTCTTAATCGTTCCATTGTTCAACTGCCGATAATCCACAAACAACCTCATGTTGTCATGCTTCTTGTAACGCCCTATTTTCATTTAATTATTTATTTAATTAAGCTGAGAGTATTTTGTTGAATTTATAGAATTTGTTGTGTTATATGCTAATATATGTTGATATATGTTGAATTTAGTATTTGTTGGTAGTAGATGTTGTTTTGTTATATTTGGTGAAGAAATATAATAGAGTTTGTTAACAAAAATAAAATAAATTAAGTAGGGATGATTTGGTAATTAGATGAGTTTGTTAGAAAAGATTAAGAGAGGCTATAAATAGGAGGGAGTGGTAGAAGATTAGGTTAGAAAACCAGAATCAGAGAAACAGAAAGAACGTGAGAGTGCAACTTTTGGGAGAAAACTGAAGAGTTCTGTAAAACCAAGAAAAATCCAAGGTAAGGGTGAGACTATCTTTCCTTAATGATTAGTATATGAATTCTGAAATTAATTTGATCATGATAGTGTTGATTTATGTTGTCTAAGAAATTAGGGTTGAATCAATTTAGGTTGTCAGAAGCTTAGGTATCTGTTGAATTAATGTAAGGACTGTTGAATAGGTTGTAAATAATCAATAGATGATGTATCCTACCAATTTTGGGGAGTTTGTATGTTAAAAATTGGGTTTTTGGGGCAAATTATGAGTTGCAGTTTGTACTGTTCGTTCCCTGTTCGTCGTCGCTCGCCACAGCGAGCGATTATCCTCACCTCGCGAGTGACCCCAATTGTCACTCGCCATGGCGAGTACTTTACTCGCAACGACGAGCACATGGCAGAGAGTCACCCTCACTTCGCCACGGTGAGTTAGGAAGTAGGTGTCCCGACCTTGTGTCTTTGAACCTGTTTCTGTTTCGAGTTGGACTTAGGTTTAAATTAGGAAATTAGTTGTTGGTTAAGTAGAGGATTCCAGTAGCCGTAGCTGATAAAAAGAGTCTTTCGTGGATGTTTGATTAAGTGCATTATACGCTAAATAGTTGTATGTTGTTTAAGTTGTGTCATTGCATGTTGTCCAAGTTGTGTTGTTGCATGTTGTTAATTGGTCATGTCGCATAACCATTGGTCTAAGTTGAGGGCTTGATGCCCTGTTAAGCTGTTAAGTTGTTAAGTTGGGGGCTTGATGCCCTGTTTAGTCGGATTACGACATTCTGTTGAGAGCTTGACGCTCTGTTGGTACCACATGCATATATACACTACATATTGTTGAGTTGTTGTTGTGTCGTTGTATAGTTGTTGTTGTTGTTGTTGTTGATGCATTGTCGAGTCATGATTGTTGCATTGTTGAATGGTCGTTGTTTGTAGTTCATTAATAATTGTTAACTGAAAATCACATGAAGTTCTTGTTAATTAATAAATGTTGTAGTTGTATGTTGATTAAATTCTGATTTTTGAATTTATTACTTATTATTAATGAATGTGAAATCTCACCCCTTCTACTTGAAAATGTTGCTCTTCATATGAGTAACTTGCAGGTGATCCAGAATAGTGCAGATGTGAGTTGATCCTCGTGTCGTCATAGGAGTGTCGCTCTGATGTGTAACGAGATGTGGGATATCATTTATTATGTTTATCTTTATTAATTACGTAACATTTTGAAGTCGTTGTTGAACCATTTGACTGGCATTTGATTTATGTTGATGGTGTTGAGGCCTAGTGCCGAATTTTGGATTTAAGTTGAATAAATTCCGCTGCGTCTTTATTTTAAATATTATAAGCAGGTGTTTTAAATTAAATTGTGGATTTTAACCCCACTTATGTTGAAATGATTTCTTTTGGAATAAAAGTAGTGTGACATCCTGTTTTATGTTGAACTCTGATAAAATTAAGTATTATTTATACGTTGGGAAACCTGAGTGTTACAATTGGTAACAGAGCAGGTCGGTCCGTCCGGCCAAGTAGATTGAGTCGTTTGTGTCGAGTGTTAGCTTAATTCTGTATCGAATTTCCCTATCCTGTTCTCGTTATGTAGTGAGTTGAAATGGCTGGAAGGAACGATGTTGCACTTACTGCTGCTTTGCAAGCGATGGCTCAAGCTGTGGGTCAACAGAACAATGCTGGTGGTAACTATGGTGTTCCCATACTGGAAACATTTTTGAGGAACCATCCACCAACTTTCAAGGGCAGGTATGACCCTGATGGAGCGCAGACATGGTTGAAAGAATTTGAAAGAATCTTCAGGGTTATGCAATTCACTAATGTTCAGATGGTGCGCTTTGGCACACACATGTTGGCTGAGGAGGCTGATGATTGGTGAGTGAGAGTGCAACCAGTTCTAGGGAATGGAGGAGCTGCGATCACTTGGGCTGTGTTCAGAAGAGAGTTTCTGAACAGGTATTTCCCAGAAGATGTCCGCGGTAAAAAGAAAATCGAATTCCTGGAATTGAAGCAAGGTGACATGTCTGTAACGGAGTATGCTGCCAAGTTTGTTGAGTTGGCAAAGTTTTACCCGCATTACACTCCTGAGACTGCTGAGTTCTCTAAGTATATCAAGTTGGAGAATGGTCTACGTGTTGAAATTAAGCGGGCCATTGGTTATTAGAAGATCCGCCAGTTATCCGAGTTGGTGAGTAGCTGCAGGATTTATGAGGAAGACACCAAAGCTCATTATAAGGTTCTAAATTAGTGGAAGAGTAAGCAACAACAAAGTCGTGGTAAGCCTTACAGTGCTCCTGCTGATAAGGGCAAACCACTTTTGCTCGCCTTGAGCTCGCCCCCAACTCGCCGTAGCGAGTAGCTCAATTTTCTGAACTCGCCACGGCGAGTAGTACTGTAGTATGCCTAAATTTTTGAATTTTGTCGTGACGCTTTGTTGTGCCCTTTTGTTGTGTCCTATTGATTAAGTTGGAGTCTTATGTCATAGTTGATTATGCATATTATAGTTGTCGTTGTTGTTATTGAGTTGTATGTAGATATACACTAGTGAGTCCATTCATACTCATACCTTGTTGAGGGCTTATGCCCTGGAGTTCTTTCACTCAACCGTTGAGGGCTTATGCCCTGGAGTGTTTTATCACTCAATCGTTGATGGCTTATGCCCTGGAATGTTATTTCATTCAAACTGTTGGGGGCTTATGCCCCGAAATGCTTAGCATTCAACGCGCGTAAAATGGTACCACATGCATTTGCATTAGTCGCATTGTTGTCGTTGTAGTTGTTGTTGTTGTTGTTGTTGGTTGAGTCGTCGAAGTCGTAGTTGGTGATGTCGTTGAATTGTTTAAATTATAAACTGACAGTTGATTATCATTATGTAGTTGTTGTTGAATTTACTTGATGAATTATAATATCTATTGTTGTTTATGAATCTCACCCCTTCTGCTGGAATTGCAGTCTTATGGGCAAGTGCAGGTAACGAAGATTAGTAGAGATGTCGGCTCAAAGTGTCTTAGGGCTCTGATACGTAACGGGATGGAAATCTTATTACTTGTTTCTCTTTCCTTACGTATTGTTTTAATTATGAGATTTTGATGAGGCCTGCGTGCCAAAGATTTATTTTGTTGTTTAAAATTAATTCCGCTGCGAAGTTTGAAGGTTAATTGTTATTGACTACTTTTTATGAAGAATAAATAGTTATTTATTCATTTGGAGATTTTATTTGAAAGAAAATGTAGCATTCCGTTATGTGAACTCTGATTTTATTTACGAAATTTTTATGTTGGGAAAACGGGGTGTTACAATTGGTATCAGAGCAGGTCGGTCCGTCCGGCCAAGTAGTGGAGTCGAGTCGAGCCTAGTAGAGTCGTATGACAATTTTGTATTGTCTTTGATGTCCTGTTTGTTGTTGTAGTGTAGATTTTCGCAATGGCTGGAAGGAACGATGTTGCACTTGCTGCTGCTTTGCAAGCGATGGCTCAAGCTGTGGGTCAACAGAACAATGCTGGTGGTAACTATGGTGTTCCCATGCTGGAAACATTTTTGAGGAACTATCCACCAACTTTCAACGGCAGGTATGACCCTGATGGAGCGCAGACATGGTTGAAAGAATTTGAAAGAATCTTCAGGGTTATGTTATTCACTGATGTTCAGATGGTGCACTTTGGCACACACATGCTGGCTGAGGAGGCTGATGATTGGTGGGTGAGAGTGCAACCAGTTCTAGGGAACGGAGGAGCTGCGATCACTTGGGCTGTGTTCAGAAGAGAGTTTCTGAACAGGTATTTCCCAGAAGATGTCCGCGGTAAAAAGAAAATCGAATTCCTGGAATTGAAGCAAGGTGACATGTCTGTAACGGAGTATGCTGCCAAGTTTGTTGAGTTGGCAAAGTTTTACCCGCATTACACTCCTGAGACTGTTGAGTTCTCTAAGTGTATCAAGTTTGAGAATGGTCTGCGTGCTGAAATTAAGCGGGCCATTGGTTATTAGAAGATCCGCCAGTTATCCAAGTTGGTGAGTAGCTGCAGGATTTATGAGGAAGACACCAAAGCTCATTATAAGGTTCTAAATGAGTGGAAGAGTAAGCAACAACAAAGTCGTGGTAAGCCTTACAGTGCTCCTGCTGATAAGGGAAAACAGAAAGTGAAGGATAAGAGAAGGTCAAATGATGAGAAGAGGACTGGGAGAAGAGATGCTCCTGCTGAGATTGTTTGTTTCCGATGTGGAGAGAAAGGTCACAAGAGTAATGCTTGCAATATGGGTGAAGTGAAACGGTGTTCTAATCCTAAGAAGGAACAAGTTAAAGGGAAAGTGTTTGCTTTGACTGGCACTCAGACAGTTAATGAGGATCGTCTGATCAGAGGTACATGTTTTATTAATAGTACTCCTTTAGTTACTATCATTGATACTGTAACGCCCTAGTTGTTATTTATTTAATTTCAGTTGATTTTAAATAATTTATGTTGATTTTATAGTGTGATATATTTTATTATATGATTATTTTGATTATTTAATTAAAATAGGTGATAATTATAATTATTAGAAAGTTGGGATTAAAATGAATTATTTAATATTTTAATGGGAGTTAATTAGAAATAAGTAGGAATTAATTAGTATTAATAGGAGTTAGAAGGAAAGGAAAGTCAGAAACAGTTTTCACGTAGAAACAGTGAGAAACAGAGAAAAGGGAGAAAAACCTAGAACAAGAGAGAAGAAGCAAGAGGAGAGAAGAACGCAGCTTGAATTCAGGAAATAATCTAAGGTAAGGGTGAGGCTAACTCTCAGCTTTAGGTTTTATAATTCATTGATTTTTGTTGGGTTGTTAGGGTTGATGAATTGAATTAGGTTAAAGATGAATTGATGTTAATAACTTGATTAATTCATGAGAATTGTTGTTGTTTATTGCTGTTCTGATGTTAGAATGCATAGGAGTGATGAAATTCATCAAAATTGGGTCTTTAGGTGTTGAAAAAGGGGTTTAGGGTTGAAAAGGAGAAGTCTGTTCGTACAGTTCGTGGTTCTGTCAGTCGCCGCTCACCACGACGAGCAAACCCACTCGCCAGGCGAGCAATGTCTGTGAAGCTCACCACGGCGAGTAGTGAAGCCTTAACACTCGCCACAGCGAGCAGATGCACTCGCCACGGCGAGTTGCTTAAATTAAAAGTCGTTAATTGTCTTAATGATGTTTTTAGGTCGATTTTTATATCAATTTGAGTGCCTTAATATATTTAGGGATGAATGGCACCTTTTTACAGAATCAAATTTGAGTTTTGGGAACTTAAAAATGAAGATTTTAGGTGAAAAATGTCAAAAATGCCGAGAGCAACCACTTTTGCTCGCCTTGAGCTCGCCCCCAACTCGCCATAGCGAGTAACTCAATTTTCTGAACTCGCCACGGCGAGTAGTACTGTAGTATGCCTAAATTGTTGAATTTTGTCGTGAGGCTTTGTTGTGCCCTTTTGTTGTGTCCTATTGATTAAGTTGGAGTCTTATGTCATAGTTGATTATGCATATTATAGTTGTCGTTGCTGTTGTTGAGTTGTATGTAGATATACACTAGTGAGTCCATTCATACTCATACCTTGTTGAGGGCTTATGCCCTGGAGTGCTTTCACTCAACCGTTGAGGGCTTATGCCCTGGAGTGTTTTATCACTCAATCGTTGAGGGCTTATGCCCTGGAATGTTATTTCATTCAAACTGTTGGGGGCTTATGCCCCGGAATGCTTAGCATTCAACGCGCGTAAAATGGTACCACATGCATTTGCATTAGTCGCATTGTTGTCGTTGTAGTTTTTGTCGTTGTAGTTGTTGTCGTTGTTGTTGTTGGGTGAGTCGTCGGAGTCGTAGTTGGTGATGTCGTTGAATTGTTTAAATTATAAACTGACAGTTGATTATCATTATGTAGTTGTTGTTGAATTTACTTGATGAATTATAATATCTATTGTTGTTTGTGAATCTCACCCCTTCTGCTGGAATTGCCGCCTTGTGGGCAAGTGCAGGTAACGAAGATTAGTAGAGATGCCGGCTCAAAGTGTCTTAGGGCTCTGATACGTAACGGGATGGAAATCTTATTACTTGTTTCTCTTTCCTTACGTATTGTTTTAATTATGAGATTTTGATGAGGCCTGCGTGCCAAAGATTTATTTTGTTGTTTAAAATTAATTCTGCTGCGAAGTTTGAAGGTTAATTGTTATTGACTACTTTTTATGAAGAATAAATAGTTATTTATTCATTTGGAGATTTTATTTGAAAGAAAATGTTGCATTCCGTTATGTGAACTCTGATTTTATTTACGAAATTTTTATGTTGGGAAAACGGGGTGTTACAGATACTGGTGCTACGCATTATTTTATTTATGTTGATGTTGTTTCAAAGTTGGGTCTTGATGCGTCTTTTATGAATGGGGAAATGGTTGTCGAAACCCCAGCTAAGGGTTCGGTGACTACTACTCTTGTATGTTTGAAGTGTCCTTTGTCGATGTTTGGTAGAGACTTTATCGTAGACTTAATATGTTTGCCGTTGAGTGGGATGGACGTAATTATAGGTATGAATTGGTTAGAGTACAACTACGTCTATATTAATTGCTTTAGAAAGACGGTGCGTTTTTCCTCTGCCGAAGAAGAAGAAGGAGTGATTGAACTTCTTACTACTAAGTGTTAAAGCAGCTGATGAAAGATGGAATCCCGATTTTTTCTTTGATGGCGTCCCTGTCCATTGAGAATCAAGCAGTGATTGATAAGTTGCAAGTTGTGTGTGAATTTCCAGAAATTTTCCGTGATGAAATTCCAGATGTGCCGCCTGAGAGAGAGGTAGAATTCTCAATTGATCTTATTCCGGGTACGAAGCCTGTTTCTATGGCGCCTTACCGTATGTCAGCTTCCGAATTAGCTGAGTTGAAGAAGCAATTAGAAGATTTACTTGATAAAAAGTTTGTAAGACCGAGTGTTTCACCTTGGGGAGCGCCTGTGTTATTGGTTAAGAAGAAGGATGGTAGCATGAGGTTGTGTATCGATTATCGGCAGCTGAATAAAGTAACAATAAAGAATAAATATCCGCTTCCGACGATTGACGATTTGATGGACCAGTTAGTAGGTGCCCGCATGTTCAGCAAGATTGATTTAAGGTCGGGTTATCACCAAATCAAGGTGAAAGATGATGATATTCAGAAGACAGCCTTTAGGACTCGTTACAGACACTATGAATATAATGTGATGCCTTTTGTTGTTGCTAATGCGTCGGGAGTGTTTATGGAATATATGAACCGTATTTTTCATGCTTATTTGGATCGTTTTGTTGTAGTATTCATAGATGATATCCTAATTTACTCCAAATTCGAGGAGAAACATGCCGAGCATTTGAGGATTGTTTTGCAGGTGCTGAAAGAGAAGAAGTTATATACCAAGTTATCTAACTGCGAATTCTGGTTGAACGAAGTAAGTTTTCTTGGTCACATTATTTCTAGTAGAGGTATTGCAGTTGATCCGTCTAAAGTTGATGCAGTATCGCAATGGGAGACTCCTAAGTCGGTTATAGAAATTAGAAGCTTTTTGGGATTAGCTGGTTATTATAGAAGGTTTATAGAAGGATTTTCTAAGTTGGCCCTTCCGTTAACGCAGTTGACCTGCAAAGGTAAAGCTTTCGTGTGGGATGTTCATTGTGAGAACAGTTTTAATGAATTGAAGAAGCGTCTGACGACGGCCCCAATTTTGATTTTGCCGAAGTCTGATGAACCTTTTGTTATGTATTGTGATGTGTCCAAATTGGGTTTAGGTGGTGTACTTATGCAAGACAGTAAAGTGGTTGCTTACGCATCAAGACAGTTGAGAATTCATGAACGAAACTATCCTACTCATGATCTTGAATTAGCTGCAGTGGTATTTGTGCTTAAGATTTAGAGACATTACTTGTATGGTTCGAGATTTGAAGTGTTCAGCGATCACAAGAGCTTGAAGTATTTGTTTGATCAGAAGGAATTAAATATGAGACAGCGAAGGTGGCTTGAGTTGTTAAAAGATTATGATTTTGTGTTGAATTACCATCCGGGTAAAGTTAATGTTGTTGCAGATGCCTTAAGTAGAAAAACTTTGCACATGTCTGCTATGATGATTAAGGAGTTAGAATTACTTGAATAGTTCAGAGACTTGAGTTTGGTTTGTGAAGTGTCGACCGAGAGTGTGAAACTGGGAATGTTGAAAATCACCAACGAATTTTTGGATAGTATTAGAAAAGCTCAGAAAGAAGATGTGAAGCTGGTAGACTTAATGGTTGGAAGTAATCAGACTGATGATGGTGACTTTAAAATTGATGATCAAGGAGTGTTGCGATTTCGAAATAGGATTTGTATCCCTGAAGACGCAGAGATGAGAAAGATGATCCTGGAAGAGAGCCACAGAAGTAACTTGAGTATTCATCCGGGAGCTACAAAAATGTATCATGATTTGAAGAAGTTGTTTTGGTGGTCTGGATTAAAACGTGATGTGGCACAGTTTGTGTATTCGTGTTTGGTTTGTCAGAAGTCGAAAGTGGAACATCAGAAACTTGCTGGGTTGATGACACCTTTAGATGTGCCAGAGTGGAAATGGGATAGTATATCCATGGATTTTGTGATGAGTTTTCCGAATACGCCTAAAGGGAATGACGCTATTTGGGTGATTGTTGATAGGTTGACGAAGTCGGCTCATTTTATTTCGATTAACATCAGTTTTCCTATAGCTCAGTTGACAGAAATCTACATCCGTGAGATTGTGAAGCTGCATGGTATTCCATCAAGTATTGTATCAGATAGAGACCCAAGATTTACTTCTAGAATTTGGAAGAGTTTGCAAGAGGCTTTAGGTTCTAAGTTGAAGTTGAGTTCGGCGTATCATCCGCAGACAGATGGTCAGTCGGAAAGAACGATTCAGTCATTGGAATATTTGTTGAGAGTTTGTGTACTTGAGCAAGGAGGGACTTGGGATAGTCATCTTCCGTTGATAGAGTTCACGTACAATAACAGTTATCATTCTAGTATCGGAATGGCACCTTTCGAGGCTTTATATGGTCGGAGATGCAGAACTCCGTTGTGTTGGTTTGACTCAGGTGAGAATGTGGTTTTAGGACCAGAAATTGTTCAACAGACTACAGAGAAAGTAAAAATGATTCAAAAAAAGATGAAAGCGTCGCAGAGTCGACAAAAGAGTTATCATGATAAGCGTAGAAAAGACCTTGAGTTTCAGAAAGGAGACCATGTGTTTTTGAGAGTCACTCCGGTGACGGGTGTTGGTCGTGCATTGAAGTCAAAAAAGTTGACTCCGAGGTTTATTGGACCGTATCAGATTTCAGAAAGGATTGGAACGGTTGCTTATAGGGTGGGTTTACCACCGCATCTATCGAATTTGCATGATGTATTTCATGTGTCACAACTTCGGAAGTATGTTGCAGATCCATCTCATGTGATTCCAAGAGATGATGTGCAAGTGAGAGACAGCCTTACAATCGAGACCGTACCTGTGAGGATCGAAGGTCGTGAAGTGAAGAAGTTAAGAGGCAAGGATATACCCCTTGTGAAAGTTGTTTGGGAGGGAGCGGCTGGTGAAAGTTTGACGTGGAAGTTGGAAAGTAAGATGCTAGAGTCGTATCCAGAGTTGTTTGAATAAGGTAAATTTTCAAGGACGAAAATCTTCTAAGTGGGGGAGAGTTGTAACGCCCTATTTTCATTTAATTATTTATTTAATTAAGCTGAGAGTCTTTTGTTGAATTTATTGAATTTGTTATGTTATATGCTAATATATGTTGATATATGTTGAATTTAGTATTTGTTGGTAATAGATGTTGTTTTGTTATATTTGGTGAAGAAATATAATAGAGTATGTTAACAAAAATAAAATAAATTAAGTAGGGATGATTTGGTAATTAGATGAGTTTGTTAGAAAAGATTAAGAGAGGATATAAATAGGAGGGAGTGGTAGAAGATTAGGTTAGAAAACCAGAATCAGAGAAACCGAGAGAACGTGAGAGTGCAACTTTTGGGAGAAAACTGAAGAGTTCTGTAAAACCAAGAAAAATCCAAGTTAAGGGTGAGACTAGCTTTCCTTAATGATTAGTATATGAATTCTGAAATTAATTTGATCATGATAGTGTTGATTTATGTTGTCTAAGAAAATAGGGTTGAATCAATTTAGGTTGTTAAAAACTTAGGTATCCGTTGAATTAATGTAAGGACTGTTGAATAGGTTGTAGATAATCAATAGATGATGTATCCTACCAATTTTGGGGAGTTTGTATGTTAAAAATTGGGTTTTTGGGGCAAATTCTGAGTTGCAGTTCGTATTGTTCGTTCCCTGTTCGTCGTCGCTCGCCACAGCGAGCGATTATCCTCGCCTTGCGAGTGACCTCAGTTGTCACTCGCCATGGCGAGTACTTTGCTCGCAACGACGAGCACATGGCAGAGAGTTACCCTCTCTTCGCCACGGCGAGTAATCCCACTCTCCACAGCGAGTTAGGCAGTAGGTGTCCCGACCTTGTGTCTTTGAACCTGTTTCTGTTTCGAGTTGGACTTAGGTTTAAATTAGGAAATTTGTTGTTGGTTAAGTAGAGTATTCCAGTAGCCGTAACTGATAAGAAGAGTCTTTCGTGGATGTTTGATTAAGTGCATTATACGCTAAATAGTTGTATGTTGTTTAAGTTGTGTCATTTCATGTTGTCCAAGTTGTGTTGTTGCATGTTGTTAAGTGGTCGTGTCGCATAACCATTGGTCTAAGTTGAGGGTTTGATGCCCTGTTAAGCTGTTAAGTTGTTAAGTTGGGGGCTTGATGCCCTGTTTAGTCGGATTACGACATTCTGTTGAGAGCTTGACGCTCTGTTGGTACCACATGCAATATACACTGCATATTGTTGAGTTGTTGTTGTGTCGTTGTATAGTTGTTGTTGTTGTTGTTGATGCATTGTCGAGTCATGATTGTTGCATTGTTGAATGGTCGTTGTTTGTAGTTCATTAATAATTATTAATTGAAAATCACATGAAGTTCTTGTTAATTAATAAATGTTGTAGTTGTATGTTGATTAAATTCTGATTTTTGAATTTATTGCTTATTATTAATGAATGTGAAATCTCACCCCTTCTGCTTGAAAATGTTGCTCTTCATATGAGTAACTTGCAGGTGATCCAGAATAGTGCAGATATGAGTTGATCCTCGTGTCGTCATAGGAGTGTCGCTCTGATGTGTAACGGGATGGAGGATATCATTTATTATGTTTATCTTTATTAATTACATAACTTTTTGAAGTCGTTGTTGAACCATTTGACTGGCATTTGATTTATGTTGATGGTGTTGAGGCCTAGTGCCAAATTTTGGATTTAAGTTGAATAAATTCTAATGCATCTTTATTTTAAATATTATAAGCAGGTGTTTTAAATTAAAATGTGGATTTTAATTCCACTTACATTGAAATGATTTCTTTTGGAATAAAAGTAGTGTGACATCCTGTTTTATGTTGAACTCTGATAAAATTAAGTATTATTTATACGTTGGGAAACCTGGGTGTTACACTTCTTCTTAACTAACAACACTGAAGCACCCCACGACGAAACACTTGGCCTAATGAACTGCTTCGCAAGAAACTCTTACAACTGCTTCTTCAACTTATCCAACTCTAATGCAGACATCGGATACGGCAATCGAAATAGGACTTGTTCCTGGCACCAAATCAATTGCCAACTCCCTTCTCACTACTTTCCTTTAATGAAGTAAACATCATAAACACACTAGCTTCGATGTCCAAAGACTTCTTCACCTGCTCTACGGTCAAGATCTTCTCACCCACCTCATCCACCTTCTTAGAAAACTTTATACTCTTGGTTAAACAATTAATGTTAACACCAAATGATAACATCCAGTCCATACCAAAAATCACATCCATATGCTTCAACGGAAGACACACAAGATCCAGCCAAAATCAACATTACCAAAGTTAACAGGACACTTAGCACACACCAAAGAATTAGTCACCGAGCCATTGACTCGTGTATCGATGACCATTGCACACGACAACAGAGTTACAACCAAATTCAAACGCTCAACACAACTAACCGAGATAAAAGAATGAGTAGCACCAGTATCAACAATTGCAATCAAAGAAGTACTATTGATAAAACACATACCTCGGATGAGATTATCCAGCTATTCCACCTCCTCCACATTAAAAGCAAACACCTTACCCGCCGACTTCTTCGGCTTGGTACACTTAGTACTCAAATGGTCCGCTTCTCCACAGTAGAAAGAAGTAATATCCTTCTTGCACTCAAATGCTTTGTGACCTGCTTTCCCACACTTGTAACAATTGTCTCCCTTCTTACAATCATTAGCGAAATGACCCAAAGTCCCGCACTTGTAGCATCTCACCTCAGCAACATTCGGCTTAGAGCCTCTATCAACCTTTCTTCTTCCCTTTATCCTTGTTGTACGACTTCCCAAATCCTTGGCCCTTTCCTTTCTTATCATGCATCGCCTTGTAATGGTTCTCCCTAGCCTTCCTGGCTTCATCAAACATGCGACACTTATGCACCAAAGTATCTAAATCCCTGATCTTCTGAACACACAAAAACTAGTTAATCTCTGGCCTTAGACTACTCTCAAACTTCACACACTTCAAAACCATAGATCCTATGGAAAGTTCCTCAAACTTAGTTGCATATTCTGCCACGGACAAGTTTCATTGTTTCAAGTTTAAGAACTCCACTTCCTTCTTGTTCCTTCGATCCTCTGGAAAGTACTTCCTCAAAAACGCACTCTTGAACCTCACCCAAGTCACAACTTCTCCACTATCCTCAATACTCCTCTTAGTACCTGCCCACCATTACTCAGCCTCCTCAGCAAGCTTATGAGTAGCCAACCTGACCTTATGATCATCACTAGTCACCATAGCACGGAAGATGCTCTCCATGTTCTGCGTCCATGTTTGAGCTCCCTCCGGATCAAACCTACCCTTGAACGTTGGTGGATTGTTTCTCATGAAACGATCGAGCCTCCTCTGCTCAGCCTCCCCATGTTCCCGATGACCATGTCCATCATTCACCTGAGTTTGCGCTAACACCTGAGCCATCACATTCAAAGCCTCTATGATCGCAACATCATTCCTACCAGCTCCCTCAGCCATCTCACTTCTACATCAGAACCAAAACTAATAGATAAGAACAACAACAACAAAATAAGTATCGAAGGTAACCTAATACCATTTGCATACCGAAATGAAATTCAATCGAGACCGACATGGCTCTGATACCAACTTGTAACGCCCTACTTCTATAAAAGCGATAAAACACGTGAATAATACAAATCTTCAAGAAATAGACGTCATGTCTTCATTAAACCTCAAATAGCATGCATAAAATTAATTTCGAAAACATCGCAGCCGATAAATAGCATACAACACCCAAATAGCCATGTCACGAGCATCATAAATATGATGAGGCGGTGACCAAACAAAGATAAGCTAAGATACGCTAATCATGCATGCTCTCTACACCATATTTAAATATGATGAGGCGGTGACCAAACAACCATTGGGGGGGTTAGTTCACATTGACAAACATAAGCATAAATCATATGAAGTTTAAAACATTAAAATTAATTCAAAATGATTAAGAATTCTCAACATCAATAATTATTATTCATCACTAGTACATTCACATTATTACAAGTTTCACCATGTGTTATAATCACCAAACACTTGCCAATACATTTTCATCAACACATAACAAGTATGACTCGTGTCAAATAATGCAATGCACCTAGACTAGACACCTATATGCATATGATACCATTTACCAACAAGGTCGTCACCTCATGATGCAAACATAACATCATAATCATCTTCATTTTGAATACAAAGTTGTCGATCACCTTCATTGGATATAAATATCCTACGACTTATGATGCATAAACATATGACATACTATGCTCATGTTCAACAACAAATTCACCATAATTTTTCTTATATGCATTCACCATCATTTAACATATATGCATTCACCAACAATATCACCATCAATTAACATGTATGCATTCGCCAACAATATTACCATCATTTAACATATTCATTAATCAACATCAACAACATCACCACAAATCAACAACTTCATATAATTTCTCGTAATCAAGTAAAGGAGAAAAGTATATAACACTATGATAAACACCATGTTCAACACCTATTAATCATTCCACATTCTCATATAATCATATCAAACTATTCACAAAAAGGTTTGCAAGGTATCCGGTCTTAAAAATCAATTTCTACATAGTTCGTCTATCGTTTCACAACTTTAAAACAATTGTTGCGATTCAATCAAAACTACCCCCAACAAGCTCTGATGTCTCAACTATGTATACACAAAGTTCACAAAGTTCGTCTCACTTTATCATTTTTCAAAGAGAATTCCATTTTCAAAGGAGACCAATCACAACCATTATTAGAAATCATGTATTCAGTAAACAACCTTAACCCTACCCCTTTCCTTTGAGAAAAACGAGTTTTGGAAAAATCGACGTTCTTGGATATTTTCAAAAAAGTTTGGTTCAATTTCATAAAATCAAGTTCAATCCAATTCATAAGATGTTCCAGTAGGTTAAGGAGTAAAAAAAGTAACTAAACACATTAAAAGAAGTATTTTAGAAAACTCGGATCGGCCCCCGACTGCCCGGAACAACACAAAACATGGGTGCTCGTCTAGGCAACTCGCCTCGCGAGCTACACCAGACAGCAACACTGAATTCTGGGTTTTCCTCTCGGGAAACCATCCCTTTTCACTCAAAAACCCCAATTTTGATTCCTTAACACCCAAATTCGTCCCCAAAGTTTGTGTATACGTTTATGTACATAAAACGGCAATCAGAAACATATCAAACTTGGAATCAAACACCATTCCAACACAAATCATCAATATATCCATTTTTCACAAAAACTCTCAACAACAACTCAATTCACACTACAACTTCCTAATTATGAATACCCATGACATAAATCAACAACAACAACAATATCATTTAACCATGAATTCAACAACAATTACAACCACAACATCATTATACACCAATTTGAGCAATAATCAGCAAGTTTCACATAACCACAATTCAAACATGCAAATTCAACAAAAACAACATATTTAGCATCAAATTCACATACATAAACTTAGTATTAAAGTGGATACACGAAATTCATCCTTTAAAACTCATAAAATTACAATTTCTCAAATTAAGCACTTATTGAATTAAGTTGAGAAAGTGATTAAACTTAAGTTGTGAATGTACACTAACCCCCTTACCTCAATTGAGCACAATCCTAGCTTGAAGCTTCACTTTAGCTCTTAAAATCTCTACCCTATTTAAGTTCTCCTAGCTCTTCTTCTCTCGAAAACCCTTTTTCTCATTCTCTAGTTCTTTCTCTCTCTACCTCTCTCAAAATTGTTAAATGAGTGTGTTAGACCTAATTCTCTTACTGACTAGAGTTTATATAGGATCTACACCATTGGGTTAAATCCTCAAATGTCTTAATGGGCTTAAGGTTCTTAATAACTAATTCACAAAGTTTCTACTCACTTAACGAATAAATTAACAAATAGTTACCAGCTCTTAATGAATTATCACCACCTACTAGTAACTAGGTAAAAATAATTACTACCACTAAAACTACTAAAATAACTCTTGTAATCAAAAGACTATTCAACCCCCGCTTACCAAATGACCAAAATACCATTGACTCCAAAATGACTAAAATACCCTTCCGACACAAAATTCCTCTAATCCCAACCAAAATACACACAGCGGCAATTAATCACATACAAGCACATATAAACACACATAAAAATTAATTAAAATAAAACAAGCAAAAATTGGGTTGTTACACGCTAGGCGCATGTTCCTGCTAGGTCTAGGCGCCTAGTTCCCCCTAGCATGCACCTAGCACCCTTAAGCATTAACTTTGGGCGCCTAGCGCCCCTTCTAGTGCGCCTAGGTGATTCTGAGTATGTTCCGGTGCTGAAATTGGGTCTGCATTTTCGTCGCCTGATTTCATTATGAAATTTTCGATTTTAGCAATAAAATATATGATAAATTGGCTTATACTTGGAAGGGTTAATAGGTCTTTACGCTCCTATGATATAGTTCATTTTCGGTTTTCCCCCCTGTAAAAATATTGTTTTTGATTCACCCTGTAATTTTTTATTTTATTTACCTCCCTAATAGGCCAAACAAAAACCAATTTCATTTTATTTTTCAAGAAATTTTCGTTTTTGTTTGGCCTATTAGGGGGGTAAATCAAAACAAAACAAAAATTACAAGGGGTAAATAAAAAAAAAAAAAATTGCAGGGTGTAAAATCGGAAATAGCCTATATTACAGGGGCGTAAAGACCTATTAACCCTACTTAGAAAAAGAGAAATTGAAGTGGTACAAAAGTAAATGGGTTGGTGTAATGGGATAAAATACAAACAACATTAAAAAAAAAACTAATTTTAATTTTTTATTTATTTTTTCCAAAACAAGTTGCTCACTGACAGGTGTCTTGGATAAGGGCATTTTCCTATGGTGGGAAAGAACTCCCTGTTTCCAGGCTAAATGCCACCGAAGAATAAAGATGAAGGAAAAAAGAGAGATCATAATAGAGTCTTTGCAATATTCTCTTCTGGATGTGCACTTTACAAAGTTCAACGGATAATATAGATCAAAATTATAGCCTTTAACGCTTCCAACTATCAATGGTTACTCAACACCTGATAGTTACAGAATTTTGCCATTCACATCGACCTTCTAATGACTACATTCAACAAATACATATTGGGATTAATTTGGTGTTGTTGTTTTGGAACCATAGAGTGTGTTTATCTCAATGTCTTATATGTGACAATCACATAATATTAACAATCACATAATATCAACAGTAAATCTATTCACGACAATCACATGATAAATCTTCACATTTTTTATTAAAATATGTGACAATCACATTTTATTAAATCTATTTGTGAAATGTAATAAAAACAAAATCTATTTGTGACAATCACATAATAAATGTCCACTTTAGTAAAAAAAATTATAATTTACACCGTTCCAAATTATATGTCAATCTAAATTTTTTACATATATTAAGAAATGAAATTAATGTTGTATAAAAAATAGTAATTTTAGTTATTTTACAAAAATATCATTCATTAATGGTGTGAAAAATGTGAATTAAAAGTTTTTGAAAAAGATAAAGTAATAAATAGTAAATGGTATAGAGAAAAAAAAAGCATTAATAAAAGTCCTTTGGGTATTGAACGAGGTACCACATGCTTCCAATACAGATCTCTTACCACCAGAGCAATGATGGTTTTAATGACATGTGATTGCTTCAATGTTAAGTATTCAACACAAATTTTGGCTCCTAGTTCTTTCAATCTCATAATCCATAAATCATTTTTCATCATCATGCAATTGAACATAATACACAACTCGCCCTTTTTAGCAAACCTAATTAATTTTTATGGAAAAAAAGTCTGCAAGGAATTGAACCATGAAGCACATGAAAAGTTCATTTTTATAAAGTCACTAACGCCATTGAAATTCCTTTTTTTTATAGCAGTTCCTTTTAATTATTATTTTTTCTTTCAATTACCGCATAACGGTTCTTTTCAATATTATTTTTTTCTTTCGATTACCACATAGTAGTTACTTTTCCTAGTAAGTCAACAAACCCTATTCCCTACCCTAATACTCAATTTTTCTATTTTCAACCTAATTTCAATTTTTTCCTATCACTCAGAATAAAATCATATTTAGTTCATTATGTCCAAAAGGTAAAGAATGAAACAAACTTTTCAATAATGGATAGACAATAACATTGAATTGATTAAATAGATATATTCAATTGTTTAAGAATAAAATATTAGTATTAAAATCAAAACATTCTACTTTAATTTGTGGTTTCAGTTGACAATACACTGCCAACTTTAATTGTTTTTACTTATATATAATAGCCCAAATTCAATTGAATAGTTCCAAATCAAGGAAAAAATATCTATAAAAGTCGTGGATATTATGCCTCCATGGAAAAAAAAATAGAGACTGCGATGTCAGAGTACATACCTTCAATGTACAGTGACGCTGCCGTATCAATCTTCAGTATTTCTTACTCTTAAATATCTATAAACTAAAAAAAATTGTGGTGACATGACCATTATCTATTCAATTTTCTGTATGGTATGTGAGTTTGAAACCTATTCCATTTTTTTAAAAGTCTCTTTGAATTTGGCTAATGTAGAGTTTTTCAATTGTTAATGTGATGATTTTAGGTTGATATGTTTTCCAAGAAATATTTGTTTATTGTAATATATATTAGCAGATAAGACATGTGTAACACATGCCGGTGGTCTAGCAAATAAATAGAACCCTGTTTGGTGTAAACAAAAACTTATTGTAAAAAGAAAGTGTAAAACAAAATTGTTTAAGAACCATTATATCTATAACACTTAATTCGATTCATATGGAACACAAATAAAGAATAGTCATTCACCAAATGAACATGGTTTAATTGATCAATTTAAAATTATATCTAAGGACTGATTTTTACATTCATATATCTTGATATTAATATAATGGTAAGTAGTCCCAGTTTTATGTCATGATATCTTCTTAAATAAATTTGTGTTTTATTATCTTAGTTCTCCTCTAACATTGAGGGAAATATTTCACTTTTAAAGTTAGCAATTCATAAATAACAATAAGCTTACTTCAAAACAAAAATAAATAACAATATGCTACTGATTGAACAAACGCAATAAGTCCTCAATTGAATTGCAACTGACTACGGAGTACCAAACAGAAACTTACACATCTAGAAAGAAAAATATAACAACAACATGATCGCTAAATGATTGAAACCTTGCTCGTTATATCATTAATGGCGAGCTCTCTTGTTGTTATTGCAACATGGACACTTGTATATCTTGATATGCTTAGCGCTAGCAGGGTTGATATTCACACATTTCCCATGGAACCACCTTTCACAAATGTCACATAAAATCCAGAATTCATCAGGGCCATATTGCTCACCGCATGCACCACATGAGTTCGCTCCGTGTTCATCTTCATCTGCCTCACAAAGTTCTTCCACCTCCTCTTCTTTAAGTAACTTCAAAGCCTTAGTCTGCTCATACTAGATGCATCATTATGTTAAAATAAATCAAACAAGACTTAAGAGAAAATTCAAAATTATAAACACATAACTACCATATATCCGACAAGTATTAAGGATGTCATCGAAAATGCATACCTTACCAATCAATGTGTTAAAATCTACAAACTGCATTTTACTCGCAGCATCTTCTCATTGAAATTCAATGTCCAATACATTTACAATGTTTGGTCCAGAGGGAACAAAAATTTCTTCCTCAATTATTTGAAGTTGTTCTATCTCCACATGGGAATTCAGTCTACCATTATCATTATCACCAATAACAATGGTTCCATCCCAATTTATTTTATGATTTGAAGACAAAGGACTAGGATCAGAAAATAAAACATTTCCAACCCAATCCTCGGTACCCATTACCACACAATGAGTCGTGCAATAATTCTCTTCTACTAAAACCTCCTGCAACATAATAACAAATATGAAATTCAAATCTTTAAAATCCAATGATAATCAACACACTTTTACATTTTTTATCATCAATTGAAATTGCATAGATAAAAAAGAGCCTTATTAACCATCACATAAAGAAAACTTATTGTGACAACTACATAAAAATAGGGAGAGAAAACCACCTTTCCCAAAGAATCTTCCTTTATAGGCCCGGCATTAGTATTATTACCCAGAGAAAGTTTCAATTTTTCAGCTTCCATCTTGCTAAGCATTTCTGAGACACACGTAAAACCAGATGCCTTGGCTATACGAACAAGTGCCCCTGTGGGCGGTTGATGCTTTAGTTTCCTACATGGTTAATCTTCGTTAAGATCTAACACACAAAATGTTATAAAATGAAAACTCCAACACCAAAATCATTAAACATGTTTTTAACCACAACTTACATGCACAGACTACAATTGCAAATGCCTCTACACTTCGGGCACATCCAAATATACAAAAGGTTTACCTCTTTTGCCTCTTCCCCATATCTAAATTCAACGCACGATAATCGTTAGCATACAAAAAAAAACATACATACAATATGTTCTTGTACCTTTGTACTCAGAATAATTTAAAATAAAAAGTGAGTCATACCTGTCTTTGAGGCATTTTTGGCAAAACCTCAAGAAACAAGACTTCCTTTTTCTCAGGTTTTTGCATGTAGCAGCAAAAACCTTTATTTTTTGTCGGCACTTCCATTTGGAAAAATAAACAATATTCATGTTAGCATCAAATTGAACTTTTAAATTAAAAAAAATAAAAGATCTGCAATATTTAATTTGTCAATTTAACCTCAAGAAACTAGAAATCAACCTGGTGACAAAATTTGCCAGGAACACGGGTTTTATTTCCAACTCGAATTCCACGGGATTTTTTTCGTGTGGAATAAAAATTGGATTTCATGTTGTTGTAAGCGATGGTGGGAATATATTGAATTGTTGTTGGATTTAGAGGGATGGTTTTTTGGGGTGAGCAGCGATGGAAGGGGGTTTATGGATTTTGTTTCAGGGGCCGTTTTATGATGGAGTTTGATTTAGGGGGTGGAGTTGGTTTTGGTGGTTGTTGTTCTCTTGGGTGTTGAAGGTAGGTCTTGGTCACCCTCCTTAAGGGTGTGTTTGGTTTTGAGGAAGAGAGTGAAAAAAGACATATGTGAGAAAAAGACTGAAAAGAGAGAAAAAGATGAGAAATACAGTAGATTTTACGTATTATTTTGTACGAGAGAAGAACAAGAGAAATATCGTAGAAAGAATTTGTTTGATTATCAGACAATGTTTTGGTAAATTAACCAATGTGTGTCTTTGGATTTAGATCTCTATAGGCAATATAAGTCATGAATGATTGTTTTTCAAGTTGAAATATTGTGTTGGATTAAAGTAAATGGAAGTTGTTACAAAAGAATACTGATTTTTTTTTTAAAGAAAGAAAAAGTTTACCGAATTTATTATTTTAAATTTTTTGGTATAATATCAATAGTAAATATTTATTTTATAAAAGTTAATAATTTTATAACCAAAATAATGTAATATCGGTCAAAGGATTTTTTTTTTTAAAGAAAAAAAAGTTACCAAATTTTATTATATCGGTCAAAGTATTTTTTTAAAGGAAGAAAATGTTTACCAAATTTTATTATTTTAATTTTTTATGGTATAATATAAATAGTAAATATCTTTTTATAAAAGATAATAATTTATGTACCAAAAAAGTGTAATATGTCAAAGGATTTTTTTTTTAATAATGAAAAAGTTTATCTAATTTTATTATTTTAATTTTTTATGGTATAATATAAATAGTAAAAATAAATTATAGAAGTTAATATCTTCGGTACCAAAAAACCGTAATATCGGTCAAAGGTTTTTTCCATGAAATAAAAACTAGGATTTTTTTTAGTTCCTATAAATAAGGTTCATTTGAAGTTTGGTCCCTGAACTTACTAATTATTTCAAATAGCCACTGCAAAATTTAATTATTGAAAAATTAGTCACTCAACTCAGTTAATTATTGTCACATCATTGATTAACTGACTTGGCAGTGTTGAGTGGCTTGCTGATCAAGCAAAATTTGATGTGAACAGACGAAAATACCCCTGGTCTTCTCAAACAAACAAGAAAGGACAATTTTGTAGGTGAGAAAAACACAAGAAGGAGGGTTGAAATATGTTAACTTTTTCTTCTTTTTAAACTAAGTTCACAGTCCAGAACCCGATAGAGTTCAGAATCTGGAACAATGCTCAGAGTCTAATGGAGCGGATAAAGTAAAAAAATAGAGAGAGAAGAGAAAGACACAAAGCAATTATACAGTTCCCTTCCACAATCCGGAAGTAGTCATGTCCCCTTTGCACTTCTAAAGAGAGTTCGCTAAAATCATGTTTTGATTACAAATTCTCAAGCACACAAGCAAGAGACTTCAAATACTCAAGCACACAAGCAAAAGATTTCATATGCCCAAGCACAAAAGCAAGAGAGATCTCAATAAACAAATTACAAAAAATTAAGTTTTCTCTGAACACTTGATATACAATCAGTTGTGTTCACAATGCAAAACAAATCAGACTCTTAAGACTCTAGAATTTTTAAGATATAAAAGTTGTTAAGAAATTCTAAGTGTTTGATGCACAACAATTTCAGCAGAGTTTTGGCACAATGTTTATGTTGTAGAGGTATGAAAGAGACATTGAAGAGGTACCAACACATCAAAGAGTCGTTATAGAAGCTTGATCAATCAACATTAAATTGGTGCTTGATAATGATAATGTCGTAGGAGGGAATAATTTTAAAACCATTCCTTGTATAGAGATTTAACCGATAGAGACACATATGTAGCTTGTACTACGCGCAAGTAATGTTGGAGTAGTGGTTTTACAATTGTACTATTATCCTTCCACTATCCATTCTCCGTGGATAAGCATCCAATGCCTTCTAATTTCTCTGAAATATTTGTTGCTTCAGTCTTCTATTACAAATGCTCAAGCACACAAGAAAGAGACTTCAAATACTCAAGCACACAAGCAAGAGATTTCCTATTCTCAAGCACAAAAGCAAGAGACTTCTAAACAAACAAACTACACAGAAAAAAGTTTGGTTTGAACACTTGATATACAATCAGTGGTGTTCATAATACAAAACAAATCAGACTCTTAAGACTTTAGAATTTCTAAAAGCTAAAATATGGTTTTGGTCGTTGCAAATATGCTTCATTTTTGTTTTAGTACCTGTATTTTTTTTTATAGTTTTTGGTCCCTGCAAAAATTTTGTTTTTGAAAAAAGTCCCTGGAGGGACTATTTTCAAAAAATTGCAGGTACTGAAACCAAAATGAGGCACATTTGCAAGGACCAAAACCATATTTTAGCCATTTCTAAAATATGAAAGTTGTTAGGAAATTCTAAGTATTTGATGCACAACAATTTCAGCATAGAGTTTAATTGTTGTTGAGTCTCTACAAATCTTCAAGTCTTCATTCCTTTATATAGAGGTATGAAAGATACGTTTTAGAAGTGTCAGCACATCAAACGAGTCGTTACTGTAGCTTGATTATCATCAATGACATGTTGCTTGATTTGGTTAATATTCTAGGAGAGAATAATTTGTAATACATTCCTTGTATGGAGAATTAACCAGCAGAAACACAGCTGTAGCAGTACTATGTGCAGACATGAGTGGAGTAGTGGTTGTACAATTGTACTATTTTCCTTTCTATGCGCTCTTTCAGTGGATAAGCTTCTAATGCCTTCAAATTCCTCTGAAATAGTCGTTGCTCCAAGCTTTTATTCCTTCTGCAATCTCGTGTCTTCAATAAATATAACTAACTCCAGGTTCATAACTTCAGACTCTTATGAACTTCATACTCTGGGTGACATCAGACTCTAGCAGTCAGCTTATGATGGTGTTCAGACTCTGATCGTCTTCAGACTCAGACTCGCAACATAAGTTTCCTTCGTAAATTCCTTTGCTCTCATTTGTTCTTCCAGAACCAATACTTTGTTTATAGACTTGTAAATTTTAGTATATGGTCCTGCACATTTGAACGTATATTATCATATCCAATTGAACTTTTAATAATTATTATCATCAAAACTAAGGTGGCCTTGTTAAACACATTTTGTTCCAACAATCTCCCCCGTTTTGATCATGACAAACACTGGTATTAATAGTCAATTGTTGTTAATCTAATTAACAACTTGACTTCAGGGTCTGAGGTTTGTAAAATCTCCATGAGTCTGATAGTCCTTAAGGTGAGGTTTGTAAGCTCCCCCAGAGTTCTATCCAAGTTAATTAAATTAATTTTAAGCATAAAAACGTCACTTATAAATAATTCACATAAAATTCAAAGACTAAGAGATGACAAGAAGGTTCTCCTAAATTTATTTTAATCTTAATTTAATGGACTCAGAACCTAAATGTTAATATGTCTTACTCTCCCTTTTGTCATCAACATAAAGACAAAAAAATAAAGAAAAGAGTAAGAGAAGATGGATTAAAAATATAACTATTTCTAACAATATCAGAGCAAAAACATATCAGATGCAAAATTATAAGCAATATATAACCAAAATGTTAAGCATCAGAAAGAAAATCATTGCATCAGAGACAAAATATCATAAGTAGAAGCATATCTAAAATATCATAAGTAATAAAATCAACAAGAAATAGGGTGTGCAACTAGGGTTGTTGTTGTTTCTTCATCATATCAAGAAGTGTAGCAATGCCATTCTTAATGTTTGATTGCTCAGTCATGGTCTCCTCATGTTGTTTCTGCAATCTCATCTCAAGATCTTATGTCTTCTTAATTTGAGCTTCTTAAATAACTCTTTGTTGCTTCTATTCTTCCTTAAGTTCTGACAATTGTCTTCTTAAGTCTTCTGACACCATTTTCTGTTCAAACAGATCATCCTGGAGTTTCTCAACCAACTTCATTTCTTCAGGGTCTTTCATGTTCAGAGTCTTCATTACAACTCTTTCTAGCTTGATAAGCATCTTAGTGATCCATGAAGTATCAAGACCTGATTTGACTATAACATGAATCTTCTTTGAGTAGTTAACATAGTGTGGAGAGTCTGAAAGTTGTTTCATTGTCCTCTTGACTTCCACAACTACCATACTCTTAACTACTTCGTCAAACAACTTATTCAGAGCCTGATTTTGAGCTTGGACAGATGATGACAGGTCATCTTACGTTATTCTTAGCATGTTTTTCAGCTATTTTCATTAGGTTCTAGCAGCAAAAAGGAGGAGTATTAGATCGGTTGCCTATGATTTCAGGACTTTTGTAATGTTTTCTATATTTGGGTCTGTAATTCGAGTTTTCCCTAAATATAGCAATTTTAGGGGTTTTTTGAAGTAATTCACGAAGAAATCATGCAAATCGGCAAATCAAGAACATATGAAGAATTGTGAAGATTCAAGGAAACGAAGAGTGAAGATTCAAGAGGCCTTAGAAGATTTACAAATGGGAGGAATTTTGTTCCCAAGTCCTGAGAATGAATGACTACTGACCATAGCTTTCGACTTTGACCTAATTGAATTGTTCAAATAAACATGGTTAGTCTAGGAATGGATAATCATTTATTTGTGATATTAATTTAACGTTCTTTAAAACCTTCAAAGAGTATTAGACCACCTAAGGAATTAGGGGCTGTAGTCTGAGAAGAGTTTCCTAAGTCAAGGGATTGATTAGGGCTATTTTATTAACCATCGTGAAACTAGAGAATCATTCGTAAGAAATAGGTGCAGTATACCAATTAGGGGAACTAAGAGGATTCGAAAGACCTGATGTCATCTCTATCTTTATCTTTTCCAAAAATATCTTTATTTTCTGTTTATTTAATTTTATACAATCAAATCTACTGCCTCGGGCACTAAAATAATTTACACATCCTAGATAGTAACCTTATTACTAAATTGAGATTAACACAGTCCCTGTGGATACGAACTTATAAATTTTATTACTTCGATAGTTTAGTACACTTGCTAAAAATAACTATCAAGTTTTTGGCGCCAGTGTCGGGGACTATTGAATCATTTTAATTTGGTAATTTCGTTATTATTTAGGATTTCTGTCATTTATATTTTTGTTTATATATCATAAAAAAAAATCTTGTTCTTTTTATGTTATGTTGTGCGGTGCTATGACGGTATCTTTTTCTTTTTGTTGTTTCTGTGAGGTCAAGCAAAATACTCTTTGATTTAGGATGGGAGAGATTTCGTCTAGACGCACCATGGGGGACTATGGTATAGGAACACACCGATGTCTTGTCACTCATGGGTTTCAACCGGCGAACCCAGTTGCCTTCAACATAAAAAATTCAATTTTTGTGGGTCTTAGAGAAAATCAATATGATGGAGGATCACTTCAAGACCCATACGAACACTTGAGTATATTTTATGAATCTTGTTTGTTCTTTTGCCCAGATGGAGTGACTGAAGATCAGAAGAAGTTGCAGTTGTTCGCTTTAACATTAACTGGAAGAGTAAAACATTGGCTGCATGCTCTGCCTAATGGTACAATTAAGAAATGGGATGAGTTAGAAGAGAAGTTTTTGAAGCAGTTCTTTCCATTATCGAAGTTGCTGAAAAAGAGAGCAGAAATTAGTGGTTTCAAACAAGGTGATACATAATCTCTCTATGATGCTTGGGAGAGGTTCAGACTGTTATTGAAGAGGTGTCCACCACATGGTTTTGATATATTGGATCAGATGCAAATATTTACGCACGGAATGAATGTTTAAACTAGGATGCTCCTTGATGCCTCAGTTGGGGGTAGTATAAGCGAGAAAACAAACATTGAGGTTCAAACCCTAATTGAGATCATGGCTCAGAATGAGTATTATGTTGAGATTGAGCAAAGTGAGATAGGAGTGCTTGGAGTGAATGAGAATAGTATTATCCTGGCTAGTCAGGCCTTGATGAGTAATCAAATAGTAGCATTTTCCAAACAGGTACAAGCCATAAGTATAAGACAAGTTCAAGTTCAACAGATTCAACGAGCACAAGTTTTGTGGTGCGAATTTTGTGGTGAAGGACATGCTAATGGTGAGTGTGTACCCGAGGGAGTGAGGGATGAAGCTAGTTATATGAGAAATTATCAAGATGAGAACCCTTACTCAAACACATATAATATGGGGTGGACACAAAATCCTAACCTCAAATATTTAAACAACAACTCCCTTAAACCCAATTACCTACCCATCCCAACAACAACCACAAACAAAGCCAACCGAACTTGAAGAAGCCTTGACTAGTTTCATCAAATTAACCCAAACCAACTTCCAAGAGATCAAGTCAAATCAAGAAAGTGTGAAAAGGAACAATGAAGCTTCAATTAAGAACCTTGAAGCTCAAATTGAGCAGTAGACAAAATTAATGGCAGCACAATCAAGGGGAGATTTTGGTGGCAATACTTCCAACAATCAAAAGAATGACGCATGTAATATGATCGGAGTGAGTAATGGGAGAGTAAGGGGAGATTTTGTTTTCAGTATTTTATTTCTATTGTTGAGTCAAACAATTTGTCTTCAATTTTCATTTTGGATTAACTCAGTTGTATCCCCCTGTTATGTAATTGAATCTGAACTTGTTTATTATTGATGAATTTGCTTGTTAATTGACTTTTTCCAGTTTAGTAACAATTGTTTGTTCAAGTGGTATTCCAAAAGTTCAAAAGGAGGAGTGACTTGTGTTCAAAGCCGAAGTGTACGGCAGTTAAAGATAGGTAGTCACAACTCCCAGAAATCTAAACACTGTAAGATTCATGGCCAAATTTTATTTTACCAATTTACTTATATAAGAGTGTTCCATGCTTTTACATTTCTAGAACTTGCATTGTTTCTCTATTGTGATTGATTTTTGTTGTTGCATACTGAGGCAAAAGTGCTTGCTCCTGTGAGCCAAATTGAGCCATTAGGTTTAGAACTTTTTGTTCGGTGACAAACTACATTACAAGCTTAGAGACTTTTAGGGTTTATCCCAAATTGTTGTATCTGAGTTAGGCATTGTAGAATGTTGTTAAATGATAAGTTTGGGGTTGTTATTGGAATTTGCAACCAAATAAGTTTCGGGTGGGAGTACTAGAGTACAAAGAATAGAACAACTGTGAAAAAAATGAATGAAAAATACACACAAAAATGGTGTATCAAAAAAAAATGAAAAAGGGACAAAACGTTGAAAATCCGAGTAAGTTAAAACTCGATTGTCCCAAATGTTACAAGTATTCTCTAGTACCCTTACAAGAAATTGATTTCCAAAGGTGAATGGTAGGTTGAATATGTGCTTTAATTTCTGTAGAAGTGTCTAACTCATGATGTTGTGTAACCTACTTATCCAAATATTATCCCACCTTCACCTAAGCCACGTTATAACCCTTGAAGACCTCAAAGTATGCATTGACATTGATTTTGATTGACGTTTAGAAACTTTTCAAGCTTATGGTAATATGTAGATTGCATGTCGACTGTGTGTGAACCCTTTTCAATTGTTGCGTGGAGTTGTGAATCGGTGGTTGCTAACAAGTCAAATTGGCTCATCTTTAGCTAGTAAGGAGTTGAACTTTTGGGTACTATCGGTTGATCAGGTACTTGTTATTTTACTGTCAATTGTCAATTTTATAAGTGAATTCCTTGAGGACAAGGAATAGTTCAAGTTTGGGGTTGTGATGACATCTTGTCATTACGTAATTTTCTATGTATTTTGATCAAAATTTAGAGTTCACAAGGTAACTTAAGCAGCAAGAAAAGCAGAAAATCTAAAGAAAACACAAAGATGGAAAACGAGTCTTGATTTGATAAAAACGTGACACGATTTGACAAGACCAAAAACATGCTCTCTGCCAAGGAAAAATGTGTCACGATGACCAAAACGTGACAGATTTGAAGAAACTCTAATTCAGTTGTTTGTTACACAAGGCAAAAACGTGTCACGATTTAACCAAAACGTGACACGATTTTAGCATATAGAGGGAGATATGAAGGTTAGAGGATTGTTGGTTATGGAGGTTTTAGAGAGAAGTTTGAATGAAGAGAGATGTTTGTGTTGGATGATGAAGGAAGAAAAAGGAAAACAAATTTGGTATATGGTGCATAAGGCTCGCACACGGCCGTGCTTGTGGGGGCACGGGTCGTGCCAAGCCACTGGATTTTTTTGGTTTGGCATGGATGATTAGGCACGGCCGTGCCACTGCAGGCACGGGTCGTGCCATGGCTCTGGAGATTCTAGGTTCAATTTTTTTGGTTTTCTTGAACCGTACTTGGACAATTACCTACAAAACAACTTAAAACAAAAGAAAACCGATTAAATGTGTGGGTTGCCTCCCACGAAGCGCTTGTTTAGGGTCATTAGCTTGACGGTTAGAAAGTATCCTTAGAAAGGATCAAAGAGATCATATTGTGTAGATGATGCTAGGAAGCATTCTTTCACATCATGACCTTTAATCATGCAGCAAGAATAAACAGCAGGATCTTTCATAACATTCTCCATTTCAAATCCTATCATCTCATTACCTACTTGAAAAACAATTCTTCCATTCTTGACATCTATTATAGATCCCGCATTAGTGAGGAAAGGTTGTCCTAAAAGAATAGGGACATCATAGTCCTCTTCAATGTCAATAACTATAAAATCAGCCGGGATGTATATCCCTTCTATCTTGACGGGGATGTCCTCAACAAATCCAACGGGTTGGATAGTAGAACGATCAGCTAACTTCAAGGTTATCTCAGTAGGTTTCAATTCTCCTATTCACATCCTCTTAAAGAGCGACAAAGGCAACAAGCTAACACTAGCTCCTAAGTCGCACATGGCTCTATCTATGGTTTCATTTCCTATCTCACAAGGGATGGCAAAACTACCTGGATATGTACGCTTAGGAGGTAGCTTCTTAATTATTGCACTACTTTCTCTAGTTAAAGCTATTGTCTCATTATGCTCTATAGTTCTTTTCTTTGAAAAAATTTCCTTTAAAAACTTAGCATATAGAGGCATTCGAGACAAAGCTTCAGCAAAGGGAATTTTAATGCAAATTTTCTTAAGTATATTGACAAACTTATTGAATTGAGCCTCCAAGTTAAGCTTAGCAAGCCTCAAAGGGGAAGGAGTTTTGTTTTTATCAAGCAGTTTCTCATTTGCTATCATTGTTTTCTCACCTAAAATCTTAACACTCTCTCCCTTAGTGTCTTTAGTCTCAGTACTAGTATCTTCTAACATACTACCCCCAAGAGAAATAGCATTAATATGGGCTTTGGGGTTGGTTTCGGTTTGACCAGGAAAGACTCCCGGTGTTTGAGAAGATGTAGCCACTTGTTGGGCCACTTGGGAGATTTGAGTTTCAGGCATTTTAGTATGAACAACAATAGAGTCTACTTTAGTATTGAGTTTGGAAAGAGAATCATTTAGAATTCCAGTTTGGTTTTTGAGCTCTTGGAGATGTTTAGATTGATTCATGACATAACCTTCCATTAAAATTTCAAAACTCGATTTCTGAGTGATTCTCTGGTTGTTTGCATAGCCAGGTGATGCTACTTGTCCATGGGAATTTTGAGGATTTTTATAAAAGTTTTGATTTTGTCTCATCCCTTGGTTATATTGAGCATAGTTTAATTGCTCAACATCGTTAATAGCACTACCTAGATGGCAATCAACACCAGTATGACCAAACACACCGCAAATTTCACAAGGAGGGGATACAGAAGCAGGTGTGATAGCATTAACATTTAAATTTTTAAATTTTTGGGTTAATGCATCAACCTTTGCAGCAAGATGATCAAAGTTAGAGACTTTATACATACCTGCCTCTTTTTTAGAGGGTGCAGGAGTGGTGATGGCCCTTTCATTGGTCCATTGTAGTAGTTATGGGCCATGTCTTCAATCAAAGCGTATGCCTCTGTATAGTTCTTGTTCATTAGAGCTTCACTTGCAGCTGCATCAACAGTCATTTTTGTGGTGTATGATAAACCATTATAAAAAGTATGAACTATAAGCCATTTTTCTAAGCCGTGGTGGGGACAAAGTCTGAGCATTTCTTTGAAACGCTCCCAAGCATCAAAAAGGGATTCCCCATCCTTTTGGTTGAACCATGTGATTTGGTCTCTAAGCTTAGCAGTTTTAGAGGGTGGAAAGAATTGGGCAAGGAATGCTTGCCTCATTTGATCCTATGAGGTAATGGAACCAACCTCTAATGAGTGGAACCAGGCACTAGCTCTATCTCTTACGTAGAAAGAGAAGAGGTGTAGCCTAACGACTTCTTGGTTAGCTTTTAGGGTTCCGCTGAGTCTTAAAAAGGTTGAGATATGGAGATTTGGATCCTCAGCGGGTGATCCAGAAAACTAATTTTGTTGCACCAAGTTGAGTAGTGTAGGTTTAATCTCAAAGTTGTTACCCTCAACTACTGGGTACACAATAATGGCTTGTGGCTCATCTGTAGATGGTGTTGCATAATCCTTGAGGGATCGTTCAGTCATAGTAATATATTTTTGTGCGTTTTTCTTTCTTTTACGCAAATATCTTTTGATCTCGGGAACCAATTCACCTAGGATTTTAGTTCTTCGCATAAAAGAGAAATGACACAAGAGGTTAGTAGTAAGAGAAAGAAGAAAGAAGTAAAACAAAAAAATAAAAAATAAAAATTCTAATCACTAAGAAAAAGTTAATCAAATTAGTTAACTCCCCGGCAGCGGCGCCAAAAACTTGATGAGTAAAACCGCAAGTGCACGGTTTACCGAAGTAGTAAACATATAGTATCGTTCCGATAGGGAGTTGTTTTAATTCAATTAACTTTTTGGAAGAGAAATAGAAGAAATTTTAGTAAAAAGGTTTTAGTTTTGAATAAAAATAATAATAAAAAGCGCCTTGGGATTTATTGGTCCATCTTAATAACAAGTCCTTCACAAACAAACCCTAAACCGCTAATTTTACATTGGATCTACTTTCTAAACACAAGTTTCTCTTAAGCGTATCAAAGCTTCTCTCGAAGTCATTGAGTGTGTTCCTCTAAAAACCAAGCCTATTCTCATGGTTGGTTGTTATTAGAATACTTGAAGGTCGAAACTTTATATGTCTCAAGGTTTGCTAGGCTATTCTCATGCTTCGCAATCCTTGTCTAATTTCACTTGTTCCAATATCAAAACTCTGCGTTCGCTTTATGAATTGATATTTAAGATGATGAATTAACAATTACTAACCCTCCACGTTCGCTTTATGAGTTGGTAATTGTTAATTCACTATTAAACCAGTGAAATTAGAAGAGAAAGTAGATTTATATAAAATTAGGGTTTATGGTTTGGTTTGTTAGGAATATATCATTAAGACTTATCCAAAAATCCCAAGACAAAGAAGAGTCTACCCACTCATGGTTGAAGCAGACATAGGGGAGAAGAAGAAGAACATAAAAATAATAAGAAAAGAAAAGAAAGAACTTTTATTAAGAAAAACAATTGTTACTATTAAATTCCAAGAACAAAAGATGAATTGTTGTGATAGCTAGCTACTCTATTTATAGTTTACAATGACTTAAGCCTTAAGAAAATACATCACTAGAATGTTCCTCAAGAAACCACGGGCTTTTAGGTCAGAAATAAACTAATAGGTAGCTTGTCCATGAAGCAAAAGCAGCAAAAAAGCATCCTGAGGGTTGGCACAGCTGTGTGGCTGGTGGCACAGGCCACGCCAAGCTTCTGACTTGGTGGATTTATATTAGGAACCATACAAATTCCTTATCATAGATACAATCAAATTTATGGTCAATTGACCATCATTTCCTTAAGCTTCAACTTAACCATTCGATAGTATCTTTACTAATGGTCTCTTAACCGTCTTTTACTAACTGCCAGCTACTAAGGCCTTCTTAATCTCATGTTCCGGCTAAACAACCATGATTTTGCTCTAAGCATTTTGCTCAGATGCGAGTATCATCCTTATCATTCCCTAAGCTTAGGGAACTTAGATCTTCCTTGTTAGGTTCTGTGTCGAGAGTCTCCCTTTCCCACATGAAACCATGAGTTGGATGGAGTCTTACAGAACTTGCATCTTCTTGATCAGTGCCAACAGATTTTTCATATGAATATGGAGCAATATTTGCTAGACATTTGTCGAAAGTCTTTCTTGTAATCTGATTCACTTCAGCCAGAAAATAGCTTTGGCCGACCTCAATGTTTTCGACTGTCCCGTCATCTCTCCAAATTGGGATTCTTTGATGCATGGATGAGGGAACAACACCTATCCCATGAATCCATTCTCTTCCTAACAACAATTTGATGTTAGCTTTCGACGGGACTACCATGAACAAAGTTGGCCTGACCACAGTTCCTACCGTTAGACTCACTTGGAGAATACCATGGGAATGTCCAGCCTTTCCTTCATAATTTGACAGAATTACATTGTGAGGCTTCAAATCTTTGTCGGTCTTTCCAATCCATTTAAGTAAGGATTTAAGCATCAAATTGACGGCAGCACCACCGTCGACCAACACTTTGTTGATACCAATCTCATCCACTTTGGCTTAGATGAACAAAGGTTTAAGATGATTCTTCATTGAACCATCAGATTTTTCGAATATGGCTTTCCGTGAATCTCTAGAGCCATTATTTGTTACAAAGTATCACATGGGTTTGTATTCCTCCATGTCGCTGGAATCAAACTCTTTCTCTAAATCCTCAACTTCAGACACCATATCATATTCAGCTGGCAAAATGGAAACCACATTGCATATGATGTCGAAGTGCGGGAATCCATAAACTCTGAATCCAATTCATCATCTTCATCAGGATCTTCTTTGATTAGGGGAAGAGACAACCTCTCTTTCGTTGGTCTTCTTCCTAATTTGACCATTCTTTGATTACCATTTGGGTTAATCGTTTTGTTTTCAAGGCTTGCAGCAATGCCTTTTTTGGACCTCTGCTACCTTCTCCATTGAGTTTTTGGCATGGGGTTCTTCCTTTTGTAATTGTTATTGTAAGCATACTTCTTTAACTAAAAGGCAGAACCATTTTTGTTATCAACAGTACTGGTGTTTCCTTTCACCACATTGTTTTTCCCATGTTGTACATTCTTATGGGTCGACTGAACCCATTTTTGATCATGTGCATAAGGAACAAAAGCTTTTTCTTGACCATTTTTATTGACATAACTGGTGGTCGAAGAGTTATTGATGAAAAGAATATAACTCTTAGTGAAGGAAAACTTAGGTCTATAATCACGGGACCATTTCCCTCTCTTTTTAGGCTTTGGGATGGAACCTTCAAGGCCTTTAGTTGCCTCTTTGTCAAATACAACACTACATCTAAGGCTAAGCATTACCTCAGGATTCTTCAGCCTGCGTCGATTGAGGAAGTCAGACAATTCTTCTTCAGCTGTAGGATAGGTTGCCTTTGAATTCTCGTCGAACTGAGGCTCTGGTGTAGTCTCTTCGACGTATCCTGCATCTTTAGTGATGCCCACCATTTGACACTCCGCAACATCAGCTTCTGCTTCGACATACAGATTTTCAACAGCATCGACAACTGCTTCAACCATATTGTTGCCTGCAATGTTATTGTACATCATACTCGCATCTTTCAAAGGATCAAAGTCTACTTGCATTTGAGGCTTTGACTTGTCTCCAATCTTCATCCTGCCTTCATTGAGACCTTTCTGAATCAAATCCCCAAAAAGGGAACATCTTAAGGTGTTATGTCCCAAATAATTATGGTATTTGCAAAAATTGTTGGTCTATATGGCTAGATAGTTACCAAGATAGAGGGGGGGGGGGGGGGGGGGGGGGGGGGGTAAATAGGTTTTCAAAATATTTTCCGGAGATTTGATAAAAACGGATTTTAATGAAATTGACTATTAGAATTTTGCATGAACAATCACATTCAACGATTCGATAAAAAGCAAATATACAATCAAATATTATTATACAAATCTTATTATACAATCAAATATTAATATGCCTTGAACAAAGAGCAAAACAATTAACAATTTCAAACCAAACCTATATGAACAAAATTACTTTGCTATCAAATCAAAAATACAATGCAAATGTAATTAAAGAATTATATAGACTTTGCAATTAGGTTAATTTTCAATGAAAACTACTTAGATCAACACTAGCAATTAACCTATCAATTATTCAATTAATCACAAGCAATATCAAAAGTAAAAAGGATAGGGAAAGAGAGATAACACTAGTGTTTATAGTAGTTCACCCTTTTTCGTCCTCGCTAAGGGCTATGTCTACTCTACTTGATGAAGTACACCTTCACTAAGGTAATCCACTATGTAACAAAAGTTGATTACAATGTTTACTAGAGTTTCTTTAAATTAAAACCCTAATTCTTCAACTCCCATGTAAAACACTCCCTAAACTTCAATTACCCCATGAATTTGGTGTTCCTTGAATCTTCGGATCCTTGAATTACCCGTGCACTCCTTCGAACTCTTCACTCGAGTCTTCAATGCTACGTCCGGTAAACGAACGCCCTTCGACTACAAGAATGCCTAGAAAGACCCCCAAGCCATTTGGAGGTGAAATGAGATTATTCACTTCCTTTGAAGCCTTGATTAAGCCTAATCAATCTTCTTGAGAGAACCAATTTACAAGCCCTACTAGCACCCTAGAGAATCTATACACTCAAAGACAAAGTGATTCTAAGATAAAGTGTTTAATCTTAAAGAATGTATGAGCAATGAGTTTTTGAGACCTAGAGAGAATAGATGCAAATAATTCAATACTTTGGAAGTTGTGACGAGAAGCGTATATATAGTAAAGAGAAACAGGACTCAATTTTCGCACAAAATAACCAGATTGAATCGATTCACTAAATACATGAATCGATTCAGATAGCTAAAAATAAGACATAAACGTGTGCAGGATGAAACGATTCACAACACAGTTGAATCGATTCAAATGAACCCAGGATGAAGATTGATATGATTCAAAACTTTTATGAATCGATTTAGGTGTAAGTCAAAGAGTTTTTTGAGATGATTCAAATAGAAAAGAGACGATTCATTCATGAATCGATTTAGGTGGAAGTGAATCGATTCAACTGAAGTCAGAGACTTCACTGAATCGATTCAGACTATATTGAGTCGATTCAAAAATGATAACCACTGAATTTTGACACATTTTCAACAGACTCACAACAACAAGACCAATACACAAGACTCCAGGGTGCTTTAACATGCTAACCAAAAGACAAGCATCAAAAGATAAATTAACCTAAGGAACATCATCAAAAACATAAATTAAGCTAAGTCTTCAAAAACCTCTTTTCTTACGTTTCTCTAATGGTGAGATTTTCAAATTCTTAGGTGCTACCACTTGACCATCAGCAACTAAGAGATCATAAATCTTGTCGCATTTGGTTACATCGAACGTATATGTTTTGGGAACATATCTTTCATTGATTGGTTTCGACATATTTATTCCCATATGAGGGCTTTAACAATTTACATGTATAAGGGGTCCCTGGTTTTAGATCAGCAATGTCTACCTCCTTCCTTTCGACATCGCCAAAAGCTATGTCGAATTCTTGATTGCTTTGTTTGATTCAACATAAGCAACCTTTTTGTGATATTTATGAGTTCTAGCTTTTTCAGCCCTTAGTCTTTCGACATGTCGAACTCTATCGGCCAACTGGGCCATATCTCTCAAGTGTTGAGTGTTTAGCTTCTTCCTGATGGAATAATCTAGGCCACCAGCGGCCATTTCGACTAACTCATGCTCAGGCACTTGAGTGAAACATCTTGCCTTTAACAACCTGAATCTACTGAGGTAGTCATCAATGGATTAAGTGGGTTTTCTCTTGACACTCGCCAATTCCTTAAGACTTATTTTTGATTGGCCCATGTAGAATTGTTCATGGAATAACCTCTATAACTGAGTCCAATTTTTGATCGAATGTGGTGTAAGAGTAGTAAACCACATGAAGGCATTCTTTGTTAGAGAACTTGGAAAGTATTTCAACCACAAATTCTTGTCATTTGCTAGATCTCCTGCCTCTGTCAAATATCGTGTGATATGTTCGACAGTGGACTAACCGGTATCTCATGTAAACTTGGTGAGCTTAGGAATTTTGTAACCGCTAGGAATTTCAGACTGTAATACCGATTCTGGCAAAGGAGAAACAAAGTTTGGCCTATGCAAGCCAATATTTAAACCATTTTGAACCATTATATTCTCAAATTGGCTATATTTTTATGTGCTCCTATGTTTTGTTGTTGGATATTTCTAACAACTTCATCGGCATCATGATTTCTATCCACTAAGACCACTTCAGGTTGACCCTGAATCACTGGTTTGCCCGGTTGGGGTTGAGGCACAGGTTGTGGCCTCTGAACCATTGGTTTGATCAACCGCAACGGTTGTTGGTTTAGACTTATGGAACCGATTGGTAAACAGGTTGTGGGAGCAAAAAAATCTGTTATCCTCCACATTTGTCTGGTTAGGGCTTGATAACTCTGGTTTGTGTCCCGTATCAAAGGATTAAACACGGTACTAAGTTGTTGTGTCAATAAATTAACCATTTCATGATTACTCTCATCCATTTGTTGTCATAACCAATTCATCGAATCAGTTGTTAAGACTGGTAGAGTATTTCGACCAAAAGTGCTAGAACTTGAGGGACTATGTGCGTTGTGAATTGTGAATGGATTTGCTTGGTCTACAAATGCGGATGGTCTATTATGCACATTTTCCATCATCGAAGTTGGCATACCATATGGTTGTTCCCTAGGAAGGTTTTGCAGATTTGTGTTTCGATCATCAAGCCTAGGCCTGACTAAAGGAGAACTTGGGACACTGGTAGTCGAAGGAACACCATCAGTGAATGGGGAAACAAAGGTTCCCATTTCTGGTCGTGTCATTGGAGAGGACGTCGAAACGGTTGAGGGAGCGGTTACTCCCATTTCTATCGGCGGTCGACACGTTTAAATCTCCCAAGGAGTAGTCGCTTGTAAAGATTGTGCTGGTGAAGACGATTGTGAAGAGGATGAACTGGCACGAGCCATAGATTTACCACTTCACAAATGCATACACAAACAATTTGGTGTTTAGAAATTTGGTGTTTGAAAATCAATTGCACAAACAGAGTCCCACCGGACGTGCCAATTTGTTTACCGGTGTATTCGGCAAACTACGGGTTAGTTCTGATTATTACAAGCGAGACCAAACTAGAAATATCAGGACATGTTGTGCAAGGTTTTTGATCAAAAACAATTTGAAAAAGGACACGAAATGCACTCAGGTTACTTAGAGAGCAAGACAGGTTTTAGAGTAAAAAAGGGCACTATCTCTCGACAGGTTTAAGATTGCAAGTAAAAGCAAGATAAAGTTAAAGGAAAGGGTAAAAGTTTAAATGCATAAACTTAAAGGAAATGTAAAATGCATTGCATTAAAAGTAAAATGGTCTACAAATCAGTTTACAAACATTCTGTATAACTTGTTTCCCTATGCCCCGATAGTTTGAGTGTTGTAGAATTTCTATAAATAATTTGTGACCCATTTTCCAACTAGGAAACTCTTATTTATACATACAGAAAATAACTGGCAATAGACTAATCCTATTATCAGCACTTCCTCCATCTTGGACAACCGCTTGTCCCCACGTTTCCATTAAGTAAAACCGCCTTTGAGCTTTAAATTGTATCTTTCCCGCCTTGATTGTTTGACTGCGACGCAATTACGCTTTAAGCCTTGCTCTGTCGAACTCTTGACCATGCGCGTTAAGCTTGCTATCTTGTCAAAATCCTTAGATTAAAATGAGAAAGCCTTCGATTTATGCAAAGTTAAAAGTCAACCAAATGTTGACCATATTAAATGAGCAAGTCGAAATTACAGGCTAACAGTTGTTACATGTTATATTACAGGTTGATTCTGAGGATTCTTGGAGGTGGAAACCTGATCCGGTTTATGGGTATACTATCACTGGTGTTTATCGTATGCTCACCTTAGAACCACCCCCCGCTATGCATGTTTCGGCGGCTCAATTATGGAGGAAGGGTGTTCCATTAAAGGTCTAAGTGTTTGCTTTGCGTCTCTTTCGAAATTGGTTCCCCTCAAAGACAAATCTGTTCCGTAGAGGAATTATCTCTTCTAAGGCTCATCTGTGTGTTTCGGGTTGTGGGCATCAGAAATCAGAGTCTCGTCTTTTTTTGATATGTCCTCTTTTTGATCAATTATGGCACTTGGTTAGGAATTGGCTCCGTGTTTTTTCAGCAGATCCATCTAATATTCAGGATCATTTTTATCTGTTCGGTACATCTTCTGGTTTTGCAAGATCTAGATGCTCTCTAATGCATTTGATTTGGTTTGCTTGTTCGTGGATGATTTGGAAGGGACGAAATGATAGGTTGTTTAACAACAAAGAAACCTCTCCATCTCAACTTTTGGAGAATGTTAAACTTCTCTCCTCCTCTTGGTTTAAGGCTAAATTTGCCATTTTTCAGTATAGCTATCATAACTGGTGCCAAACCCCATTTTTGTATGCGAACATTGGTTAATTTGTTTTATTTTGGTTGAACGATTGTGTAATTTTCAGTTGTCTTCTGTGGTACATCTTATGTCAGAAATGTAATTTGTTGTTCATTTAATATATCATCTTGATTTCTTCAAAAAAAAAAAATTCACCAATAATAATAGTTCCATCCCCATATATTTTATAATTTGAAGACAAAGGAGTAATATCAGAGGAAAAATAATATCCAGCCATAATAATTTCCTCTACTACGAGCTCATGCATGTAGTATAATAAGAATTTAAATTCAAATATTAAAAACACAATGATAATCAACTCTAATAGATATATTTACGTAATAGTTAGTACTGATATAGATATTTTTTTAATTTACTTTGATTAATTCTATTAAATATAGTTTTAAAAAACTTTGATTATAAATGAATCTTGTGCAACAAAAATGCAAGAAGAAAGATATTGGAATAATTAAAATGGTAAAAAAAATTCTTAAAAAAAGAAAAGGCACAATTTTATTGTTGTTTCGTCCAGAGTATCAAAAATCTTAAGACCGACCATGTATTCCCGTCTAGGTTATTCATGGGTCAAGTCTATGCCCCATGTGAGCACGACCATGCTTAAGTACATTGTACACGACCATGTGAATAACTCTAACACTAGCACGTCGGCATCAATAATAATTTGAACAAATTACATAATTGAATGCAATTATAAGTGTAGGGATCGTATCAGTATCTTGTAGACAAGTATCAGACACTAAAATATATCAAACATGCATACACGCTTTCGGTCAGAAGTATCGGTGGTTCAAAGCTCACAAATCACACCCATCTTTGTCTCCTCTTAATTTTACTTCCTTAATTGAATACATTAAACAAATAAAAAAGGCAGCCATAGTCAAATTGACAAAAACACTGCAAACTTAAATACACCCAAATACAAAAGGCAACCGAAATCATGCACCATTGCTTGAGACTCCCGTTAAATCCTCTTTAGACACTCTCTTGGGTTCCAACACCACTCATAGAAAAGGCAAGGTGTGTTCCTCTCGATATATTTAAACTCCAATACAAAAACAAAACTTTAATTTCTTCTGCAATCTCCTCACCATCTTGTTCCAGTTTGAGAAATTTCTCTCATACCTTTCCTTTCAAATGACCCAAATTGTAGCATATCAAATACACCAAAATCCGTTTTGTAACTTCTTATTCGTAGACTCAGCAATCCAGCAGCTCCAATGTGTGAACAGAATAGTTTTGAAATTTTTTGCACCATTGTAAAATTTATATTACATTTCCTGCTCTAAATATCTAATTTCATAAAGGGTCAATTTACCCACTAACCAACTTCGGTAACTAGTTAATATTTATCTTTGAATTAATTGCAGAGTTAGTAAAAGAAAATTGTTAGTAGTTGTTACCAACACACTTATCACTGATGATTTAATTGTTGAAGTGAAGGATGTGTTTTCACGAAGCCTATACCAGAAAATTATTAGCCAAGGTGTACTCATACAATATATTACAAGTCCTGGAAGCAATCTTTGGTTAATTTCCAATATAGAAAATAAATAGATACTTCCTTTTCAAAATCGCATTACCAGCGCGTCAATAATCTCGCAAACATTTCTTGTCTTCATCTAGAATTCGCTCTTGAAATGCATCTTATCCTCGTCAATCTTTTCAGTTTAACAAGAAAATTTTCTCAGATGCCCCATGGTATAGGGGGTATAAGGCAATTCAAAGGGGGGCCGTAAGTATAAGATGAGGTATACTTACAAGTTACAACCCCTTTGAATTGCCTAATACCTCGTCCTATACTACCGGTCATCCGAGAGAACTTTCCTGCTTGACTAAAAAAGTTGACGAGGAGAGGAGGCACTGCAAGACCGGATTTTGGATGAAGAAGGGAAATGTTCCCGAATTTATTGTCGCAGGTAACGTCATTATGGGAAGGAAGACTATTTATTTTCTACATTGGAAAATCCCCAAAGATTGCTTCCACAACTGATTGGATTATGTGTGAATAAACCACCACTCTCGAAGAACTTTGTTTCCCTACAAGCAAATTCATATCAGAGAGAGAGAGTGTGTGACCATAGATTCACTCATGTTTGAGATATTTGCACATATTAACATTTCTACCTAAGAACAAACTTTGGATACTTAATGCAAACCAATTACGAGAGTCGTTTCTACTGAAAATTCTTCAGATATTAATATTAGCACATTAATTGAAACTCCATTAATCAGATTTAACAAGAAAGATATAAGAACCAACTTTTTTTTTTAAGAAACTAAAATGAATATATTACCATAGCAATGGCCTTCCTAACACAAGATGTGCTTAGGAAGAAATACCAAAGTCAAAATAAAGAATTTACAATAATTACAAGGCCACAGCTTACACCATCAAAAAACCAGAAAACACCTACAAAATTAGCCTATGTCTAGTATCATAAACGGACTGAGCCACCATCCATGATAATTAAAGGGAAGAGTTGCAAACTTCACCTTCAACAACTTGAATGTTAGCACCTTAATCATGTCCACCACCTGACTTATTGAGCTATATTTTTCATTAAAATTTTGTTGTTTCTTTTCTTCCAAATTTCCCACACTGTCGCATACCAAATAACCTATAAAATTGATTGTCTCGACATCCTTTCCCCTGAAAAACAGTTCAAATCTCATTTTCTAATTGTGACATGCAAAGTAGCCGCAACATCAAGCACACACTGTTGTTGACAACTTGTGCTTCCTTTCTACAGTGATAAGCTATAAACCATAGACACATACACAAAAACATATGACACGACCCCAATTACAACACATCAACAATAGTAATAATTTTGAGGAAAAAAATGACATAATTGAATGTAATTATAAATGTAGCGTCGCGTCGGTGTGAAACATTAACACATGATGTCTGATACTAAACTCATCTTTGTCAGTTCTTTTGCGTGTTTCCATTTTTGTTGACTTTATTTCAATTTGGAATAAACTAATGTTTTGTGGAAGGATATCAAAATTTAATGTACTTGTTTTTTAGAGTATATATGAAATGAAAAATATTTAACTACAGTTCCTTATATGACTATATGTATCTATACTATATATAAAAAAACTACTCTTTCAGCACATTTTTGGGTTGGACTTTTCTTTCCAAAAATACCCTTAATTTTTAATTTTAATTTTATATACAAATAACACATGTAACAAATAGATAAGAATAAATTTAATTTAAGGAGAAAACTTACGCACAATTCATTTTATTTTTCTTACTATTAGCCAATTATAAAATAACATGTGGATTATTAATTCATGTCACTAATCATCCTCGTTAACCCTCTTTTACCTCTGTTAACCACCAAACTCACAAAAACTAGCACAAAACAAAAACTCATGTTACGTTTTTATCAGCCGATTTTATGTTGTACATCTGTGTTGTTCCCCTTAATACAACCGACAAAGATTGCCAAGTATTTTCATATTCCTTCCACAAAAAACAATATTTCCATATTATTTTATAATTTTATTAATATAAGTTACTCTTTCTGAGCCTTTGATCAATTGCAACAAACGTGAGCAAAAAATAATGGTAAAGATTAAACTTTAGATCCTCTACAAAAAAAAATTAGTAACAAACGTGAGTAAAAAATAATGTTAAAGATTGGACTTTAAATCCTCTATAAAAAATATTAGTAACAAACGTGAGCAAAAAATAATGTTAAAGATTGGACTTTAAATCCTCTAAAAAAAATATTAGTAACAAACGTGAGTAAAAATTATTGTTAAAGATTGGACTTTAAATCCTCTAAAAAAATATTAGTAACAAATGTGACCAAAAAAATAATGTTAAAGATTGGACTTTAAATCCTTTAAAAAAATATTAGTAACAAACGTGAGCAAAAAATAATAATGTTAAAGATTGGACTTTAAATACTCTAAAAAAAGATTAATAACAAACATGAGAAAAAAAATAATGTCAAAAATTGGACTTTAAATCTTCTGATAAAAAGATTAGTAACAAACGTGAGCAAAATATAACATTAAAAATTGACTTTAAATCCTCTAAAAAAATTAAAATTAGTAACAAACATGAGAAAAAAATAATGTTTAAGATTGGACATTAAATCCTCTCAAAAAGGATTAGGACTCAAAATATTGTAGAAAAAGATTTGTTAGCACTATATTAAATATTACTAATAAGTAGTGTTCCCACGGTTAATAGTTCGTTCCCGCATTGTTGTTATTTAACGAGGTTGAAGGTGATACTCATAACTTATATCAACATGAATTCCTAAACTCCACTGCTCAAGGAAGTATCCCACCATATATTTTAAAGGTAAAAAAAGGTGCAGATTTGATGTTGTTGCGAAACATAGACCCTAGATATGGCCTGTGTAATGGAACACGGTGGTTATGTCGTTGTTTATTTAAGAATATGTTGGATGTGGAAATCCTAACAGGAAGCAATGCTGGAAAAAGAGCATTCTTGCCCAGAATTAAATTAAAAACAAATGCGAGTCCATGACTTCCCTTTGTGCTTAGTAGAAAGCAGTTTTCCTTTAGACTAAGTTTTGCTATTACAATAAATAAGTCACAAGGACAGACCATTTCCAATGTCGGATGTCGGAACCTATCTTCCACGACATGTTTTCAGCCATGATCAATTATATATATATATATATATATATATATATATATATATATATATATATATATATATATATGTTGCTTTATCTAGAGGAGTTTCTCAAAATTCAACAAAAGTTATCATTAAAGAAGGGAAAATAGAAGGAGAAGATGGAAACTTTACGAAAAAATGTAGTTTGTAAAGATATTCTTTTATCGCAATCATAACAATATTTCTTTTACATAACATGTCATTTATATATTTATTTATGATGTTTCTCTTACACAACACAGACATTTATGTTAAGATGTTATTAATTACGATTACATAAACAATAAATGATTGTTATTTTACCTTAATTTTATATGCAAGTAAATAAAAATATGTTGAGTTTAAAAATAATTTTGTTATACGCATTCAGAATATTTTATTTATAAATCAATATATCAATAATTTCCATAATATTTAAAAAATTAAAAATTTAATCAAAATTATACAAACAAACATAATAAATTAATCACATGTGTTAGCACAGTAGAAACAGCGGACAGGCGGACACGTTAGTGCCCGTCTTTCCGCTAGTAGATATAATTTGCTTTTATAACATTATTTCAATTTAAATTAAATGGAAGTTGTTATGGAAGATATCCAATTTTAATTTACTTATTTTTTAGGTTATATACTAAATGGAAAATATTTAACTACATTTCCTTATACATTGTATGTATAAATATAGTTTATTGTAGGGATGAAAATGGATATCATATGGGTAGGATACTACATTGCCCTTTCCCATATCTGCATTTGTAAAATATACATGTATGAGTGCCCGTACCTTCGTGGGCAACAACTTTATTGACCTTCCCCATACATTATGGGTACCTAAGTGCTCATACCCGCACCATTACCCACACTTATACTATGAAAAGACAATAAGAATATCAAAATGGAAATATCCCTAAAAAATTGTACACCGACATAATGGAGTTGTTATTGTATTAAGTAGTTTTTTTGGTTTAAGTTTAGGTTTATGCTCTTGTTAAAAAAAAGTGTAGGTTTATGCTTAAATAGTTAAATTAATTAATTAATTATACACCAAAAATAAATAAATTATTTCTAAAATTATATAAATATGTATATGCGGGGTTGCGGGTCTGGGTAGTATAGTACCCTTACTCGTGTTCATATCTATTTAAATTTGTGGGTATTACTCGGACGCGTGCCCAGACCCATGAAAGCGGGTTATTACCCTACCCATTGTGGAATTTTTTTCGAATACCCATTGGACCTGGGTCCAATTGTCATCCCTAATTTAGTTAATAATAATAAGGGTTAATTAAGTAAATCGTTCCAAACATATTCAGAATTTTATTTTTAATCCCTATAAAATAAAATCACATTTTTTAGTCCATATGACGTTTTTCTTTAGCATTTTAGAGACCAAAAATGCCGACGTGAAATTTTTACATGGACTAAAAATATTGATAGAAAATTTTACATGGACTAAAAATGCTTAAAACGTGTGATTTTATTTTGTAGGTACTGAAAATGATATTATGAATATTTATATGGACCATTTACTTAATTAACCCTAATAATAATAGTATTTCAATTTACACAGACCCTTTCAAAAAACACAGTTGCCGCTCCTTCCTCTTGCTGATCCCTTTTGTACCACAGCCGCCGCTCAACCACCACGATGTAGATCCGGGAGATGGTGATACGAGGAGAGCTTTTCTCTGCATCACTGTTGCACCCTTCTTCCTTCGGCGTTCCATCTGTCTTTCTAGTTCGTCGTATTATCGTCGTCATTCACAGGTTCGTACGTTGGTTCCTTGTCGGAAGTTAAGGGTTGTGTAGTTTCGGTTACTGCTCCACCGCTTTAAACCTCAGAAGTTCGGAGCCGCCTTCTCCAGCGGTGGTTGTTGGTTCTTTTCTTGGTATGTTCCTGTTTCACTGCCGGATTTAGAGTTATGGGTCAGTGCTGCGCCGTTCCATATCTGTTTTGAAAACGATAGCAGTTTCTGCCTTTCTGGTGGTCTGTTGTTTCTATTAGAACTGCGGTCACCATTCTGCAGTGCCTGCAGTTTTGGTTTAAAAAACTATCGTTACTGTTAGGCTCGAAATAGCCATGAATGCTCGCTGTTTTTTGTTGCAGTGGGTTGCTGGTGAGTAAATTTGTTATCCGTGTTGGTGGTCTGGTTACCTGACCACCCTCAAAATCTAAGTTTTGTGCTTGCAAACATCACAAACCTAGGAGCTCATGCGCGATAGTTTGTTTGCTATTAATCTGCGATTTAGTTGGTGCGTGTGGATTCGCTAATTACCGTGTTGGTGGTCGAACTCACCCCCCCACTTTCAAGCATTTTTCACATGGGACTGTTTGGACATGAAAGAGTTGTCACTGCTTGTTGTAGTTGTCGCAGGGAGTTAATGGTAAGTGATCCGATTTCGTGTTGTCGATTGATTCACTCGCCAAACCTTAGACCTGTGCTTAATTGTTATAACAGTTTATAGAAAAAATTAAACATGATTATCTTTTCAATAACACCAACAACAATCTTTATTATAGAAAAAATTGCTTAAGAGTATAATTGGGATAATAAAAAAGTAAGCATAAATATACTCATTTAGTTTGTTACACTTTTTAAATGATAAAGAAAAAAATCAGACTAATATAAACAAGTACAATAATTGTATTAGGGTTTGTATTGTATTGGTCATGCCTTGAAAAGGCTCTCAAGGGTTGTATTTATAGCCCTCTATGGGCTTGATTTATGGTTACTTAGGCAGTAAGTAACAAGGGTATTTAGGTATTTAGGGCGCATTCTAGAGGCTTCTAGAAGCAGATAAGGCGGCTCCCTGTGGAGGACGTGCCTTGAGCCTCAGGTCCTTTCTAGAGGCCTCTGAGAGGGTCTAAAAGCCCTTTTGGAGATCTTTTAGGTCCTTAGGAATATATTGACGGTCCACAACCCCCCAAGCATGAGTCTGGGGACAAGGCAAAGTGATTGACTTGCTTTTTAAAAATTTGGTTATGTTGTACTTATACTTCGTATGTGCCTATGGGTGTTATCATCCAAATTTGGAGAGTCCTCCTAGGGTGATTTCACTTTTCTTCAAAGCCCCCCAAGGAGTATATATTCAAATTGTTTTATAGGTTCATAGTCCCGTAAGCACGAGCCTTGGGAGAAGGCGAAGTGGTTTGTAACGGTGTGACAAGTTGGTTTATTTGTGGCGATTTCTCAAGGGCGAGTTTTTGAAAGAATACAAGGCGAGCTTTTTAAGCACGAGTCTTGAGACAAGGAGAAGTGATTTATATTGTCGATAGTCCACAGCCCCTCAAGCACGAGTCTTGGGACAAGGGGAAGTGATTAATTATAATGTTGCTCTTTTGATATTGGAAAATGGGCGATGTCTACATTTTAGATGTTCTTCGGCGAGTTCATGGGTGTATGGTATGGGAAAGCCCTTTTTGGCGATATAGTATTCTGTAACTTGGGCGAGACCTCTTTGGCGTTGTAGTTTTATTTTTGTTCCTTGTAGTGTTATGCTTTATTTCACTTCGATTTGTCGATTTGTTTGTCGGTGGTATCGGTGATTCTGTTTCCTTTAGGCGATCACAATGTCGTTTCTGGTTATTTATTGTCTCCTTCGAAGTTTGTCCTTTATTTAGCTTCGTGGTGCATTTATTCAAGTGATGCTTGCTCTTTTTTGCTAAGGAAATATGATTGTTTTTCTAACTATAGTTTCAGTCATTTTCTGGTGATTGGTGGCGATTATATTTTGATAATTGTTAACGTTTTATGGCGTTGTGGACAATATGTTGACAAGTTGAACTTTTCTATGGCGTTGCGTTGAATATCGTAGCATAGGTTGTATCTTTGTAGACGAACATGGTGTGTAGAATTTTTGGAAGTTGTCCGTTTTGTTGAGAGCCTATTTAAGGTTGACATAGATAGCTGTGCAGAGCCTCGTAGGGTTGACAGGGCGTTCAGGGCCACGTAGGGTTGACACTTACGTTCAGAGCCTTGTAGGGTTGACGTTAAAAACTGTTCAGAGCCTCGTAGGGTTGACAGGGGCGTTCAGGGCCACAAAGGGTTGACGCCACATAGGGTTGACACTATTAGTTTAGAGCCTCGAGGGGTTGACTTAAAATTGTTCAGAGTCGCGAGGGGTTGACAGGGAGTTTAGAGCCTCGAGGGGTTGACGCATTAGTTCAAAGCCACGAGGGGTTGACTTAAAAACAGTTCAGAGCCACGAGGGGTTGATAGGGCGTTCAGAGCCTCGACGGGTTGACTTAAAAGTTGTTCAGAGCCACAAGAGGTTGACAGAGTACATAGTGATTTTTAGTAGCGTCGATGATGAGGCAGTGTCCGGAGTTAGTGACGACGACGTCAAACAAAGTGGTTACCTCGCCGGCATGGATTGAGTGATGTTTCTAAATCGTGGTTGGTTGCTACAATTTAGAGTTTCTGATTTAGAGTTTCCAAATCGCGATTTACGATTTAGAAACGTGGTCAAGGTTAGTTTTACCTCTTCCCACAGACGGTGCCAACTGTACTTGCTAAAAGTACAATAATTGTATTAGGGTTTGTATTTTATTGGTCATGCCTAGATAAGGCTCTCAAGGGTTGTATTTATAGCCCTCTATGGGCCTGATTTATGGTTACTTAGGCATTAAGTAACAATGGTATTTAGGTATTTACAGCGCATTCTAGAGGCTTCTAGAAGCAGATAGAGGCGGCTCCCTGTGGAGGACGCATCTTGAGCCTCAGGGCGTTGAGGCCTCTAAAAGGGTCTAAAAGCCCTTTTGGAGGTCTTTTAGGTCCTTAGGAATATATTGACGGTCCATGAATGATATTTTTATTATGAAATTTTGATTTTGATTAAAACTAAAAATATAAATGTTTGTTGCTTTCAATTTATAACTAACCATGATTATCTATTTCAATGACACCAATAATATAACAAAAAATATAATCTTTTTAATGACACCAACAACAATCTTTATTATTGAAAAAGTTGTTTAAGGGTATAATTGGGATAATAAAAAAGTAAGTATAAATATACTCATTTAATTTTTTACACTTTTTAAATGATAAAGAAAAAAAATCAGACAAATAGAAATTTTTGCCCCTCTTTCCACTCTTTTTACCGCGTCAAAATTTGAAAATTATGAACTACATTTTTTTATGAAATTTTTATTTTTATTAAAATTAAAAATATAAATGTTTGTTTGTTTCTAGTTATAACAAACCAAATTAAACATGATTATCTTTTCAATAACACCAAAAACAATCTTTATTATAGAAAAAATTGCTTAATTTTCTTCATATATTTTCATTATATATAGTATAGATAGTTATACATGTATCCCTCAAAAAGATATATAGTATAGATTTTAAATAACAAGCATTTCAAGAAAATGGATATTTATGTGCGTTTAATTTATGTACATTTTAAATAACAAACATCCCTCAAAAAAAATAACAAACATCCCAATCCTTAAAAAAAAAAAAAAAAAAAAATAAACATCCCAAGAAAATGTGCGGTGTATATATATACACACATGCACGAAGATTTTATTGTGCTATTAGTGTGACTGTTATTCTTGAGGTTTGAGTTTTTCCTTCTCACTGCTATTCTTTAGTGGGACATAGTGTTTTGACTTTCTCTTTTCAGAAAGAACAAAAACAGGTTTTTTCCTCTTTCTCTTTTCAGATTATACTTTTTTATTAGTTCGATTTGGTTAGTTCAAACGCTAGTTTTGGTCTCTCTTTTTTCTTTTTAATTTTTCTGTTTGTGATGATGTTTTTTTTGTTTGTTTTTGTGGTTTTATAGGGTTTTCTGTTTTTGTTTTGGTATTGTTGATGCAGTTTTTCTCTTTGTTTTTGTTAAGTATGTCTCATATGCAGTTTTTCCTTTTTACTTTTTATGTTTGGAGCATTACAACGTTGTATTATTAACTCATGTCGTGAGGGATGGATTCATGGGTGGCAAGGGTGGGGTCATTAATGTGGTAATCTATGTTGTCAATAGCGGCCGCGCCGACCGCTATAGCGGAGCGGAGCGGAAAAACCAGGACCACCACATCAGGCCGCATCGGCACGTCTCAGGCCGTGTCAACGTGTCAAAAGTTGAAAGCGGCCAAAGTCGATTTTGCTATCCCTTTTATTTTATATTATGACTACTTCCTGAAATTATGAGTAATGTTCAAGGTATTTTAGTATTTCTTTTTGAATAGTATGGTATCTAGTATTAAATTTATTAGCGGCAGCACTACCGAAATAGCGCCCGCTACGTGCCCCGCTCCCGCACCGTGCCAATTACTGAATTGGCCGCACGTCATTTCCTCATTGACAACAGAGGTGGTAATGTTGATGAGGTTTAAAAATTCACCTCTTAAACTCAATAAGTAAGTTGTCTGAGGTTCGAACCTCAACCCTTACGTCCTACCAATTGAACTAAGTTCACGATGATTTTGTTTCATAGTTTTATTGGTGGAATTTTGTTGCTTTTAAACTGAGTATTATTTCACAATATAAAGACTATTATCTTCTTCTTTTTTTGTGTTGTGAGTCATATGTTATGATATGGATTAAACCCAACTCTACCTAAAAAACAAAATTATTCCACAAAGGGGAGGATTGCTCGATCATATATAAACCCTCACACCAGATACATGACTTCCGAAGTGGGACTCCAATTTGGGTTCATAAAACCCTCCCTACACATGAAAATCGGTAACACATTACGTTGACGATTTCTCAACCCTTGAGCCTATTTACCGGTATTTTAGTAGAATTGCATGTTTGAGTGTTTAGTACATTCAGTATATGCTTTTTTTAGTTATTCTTTGATATTAGGGCTTTCACATCACTACTTCATGCTTTTGGGGTTTTGCATTTACAATATGTTATGCGTTTCGGTTTTTTGTGTGTGGTGATTTAAAGTTTAATATACATAATGGACTAATACTTCTGTGATTTATTTAGGATATGAGGTCTCAAAAGAACGAATATTGTTTGCCCCCACCGCCTCCAATTGTTCCTCGAAATGTTAGACCAGAAAAAATTGAACAAGAGCATGTAAAGAAGACGCTTCTAACTAAGGTTCCGATGGCTAGAAATGGCCTAGGAACGATGGGAAATAAACTGTCTTTGTTAACAAATCACTTTAAAGTGAATGCTGCTAACACTGATGGGTGTTTCTATCAGTACAATGTATGCATTATATTTCATTATTCCGTTGATTTGTTACTAATATATATATGTGTTTAAGTTTTCGACAAGTGTTGGCTCATACTATGTATTGGTGCAGGTTGCTATATTTTATGAAGATGGACGCCCGGTTGAAGCGAGCGGTGCTGGCAGGAAGATACTTGACAAAGTTAAAAAAACTTATGATTCCGAGCTTAGAGGAAAAGACTTCGCTTATGATGGGGAGAAGACTCTATTCACAATGGGCTCTCTTGCTCAGAACAAGCTCGAGTTCACTGTTGTTCTTGAAGACGAAACGTCTAGCAGGTTAAAATGTGTGAATATTGGTTTTTGAAATTGGTATTTTACATCTTTTTATTAACGTTTCCGATGTTTAACTTTTTCTTTTATAGGAACAATGGAAATTGTAGCCCTGAAGGGATCAGAAGTTCTAATGACGTTGATAGGAAGAGGATCCGAAGACCCTACCGATCAAAGTCATATAAAGTTGAAATCAACTTTGCATCAAAAATTCCTCTGCAGGATATTGACAAAGCCTTAAAGGGTCATGAAACCGATAATTATCAAGAAGCCCTAAGGGTTCTTGATACTATCTTGAGACAACATGCTGCCAAACAGTGCGTGTTTTCATTAATATATGTAATTTTAATTTAATATCGAACAACAACATTAATAAAATCTTATTAATATCTATCGCAGAGGATGTTTGCTTGTGCGCCAAAGTTTCTTCCACAATGATCCGAGGAGTTTCAAGAACGTAGGTGGTGGAGTACTTGGATGCAGAGGGCTGCATTCGAGCTTTAGAACCACACAAAGTGGACTGTCTTTGAATATAGGTTTGATCGGGATGCCTTTGTTGCTATCTTCTTATCTGAATAATAATTTTTCGCAATTCCTTAATTTTTTTCAATTTGTTTAGATGTGTCGACAACTATGATTGTCCAACCTGGGCCTTTAGTTGACTTCTTGATTGCAAATCAAAATGTTAAAGATCCTTTCAGCCTTGACTGGATTAAGGTAACGGAATTTTTCGAAGACTTGTTTGTTTTGTTATGTGTTCTTTTACCATTTTCCGTGGTTAATTGTTCTTCAACTGAAACATAACCTAATCATGATACTTTGTCTATTTTATTGTGTAGGCGAAAAGGACTCTCAAAAACTTGAGGATCACGACTATGCCGGCCAACCAAGAGTGCAAAATCACTGGGCTGAGTGAAAGACCATGCAAAGATCAGCTGTGATTTTTCTATTCAATTATATATTGATTCTTGTTGATATGATATATCCATTTCTTAATCTTCTTACTGTCGGGATTATTACTTGAAGTTGCAGTCTACACGATGATTGTTGTTATTAATGAAGATGTCGGAATTGTAGGTTTACTTTGAAGAAGAGAGGTGCTGCTCCTGGAGAAGATGATTCAGAGGAGATCACAATTTATGAATATTTCGTTAACCGGCGAAAAATTCCTCTAAAGTATTCTGCTCGTCTTCCATGTATTAATGTCGGGAAGCCAAAACGACCAACTTATTTCCCAATTGAGGTAGATTAGTAGCTTTATTTTAGTCTAGTACTAACTTCAGAATGTGCATTAGCTTAGAGTTATATTGTTGAGATTAAAAACTCATTATCTCAAGAACTAAAAAATGTATTCAAAAATTTATGTTCCTATTGATGTAGATTAGGTTCTTATAATTATATCAATGAATGAACTAATAAACTCTTCGTTCTCTTTTCTTTCGGAAACTTTAATGATGTAAAGGTTTATCTTCGATGATCATTAACTATTTTCTTCTACGTATGTGTTTTAATTAGCTTTGCTCATTGGTATCCCTGCAACGATACACCAAAGCCCTCTCTGCACGTCAAAGAGCCTCCCTTGTGGAACAGTCGAGGCAGAATCCTTTAGAACGGATAAAGGTCTTGTCAGATGTAAGTCTATTTGATATATATTGAGTAATGAATTGTCATATAAATGTCACTTTACTAAATATTATTTTCTGATTTACAGGCGTTGAAAACAAGCAACTACGGCTCTGAACCCATGCTACGTACCTGTGGCATTTCAATAAAACCGCAGCTTACACAAGTTGATGGGAGGGTTTTGCAGGCTCCAATGGTATTTATGTTCTACAATTTTAATCATGAAAATTCTTATTTGCTTTTGGTCCAATATATTGAGTTCTTCTATGCTATATTTATTTTCAGTTGACGTTCGGCAATGGGGAAAATTTCAATCCCAGAGATGGTAGATGGAACTTCAATAATAAGGTATTCATTTCAAATACGAGAAACGCTTCTAGTTATTTTTTTACGGTTTTCATTCAAAAACATTTTTCTTATCTAATGATTTAATATTGTTTCCAGAAAATTGCGCAACCGGTTATAATAGCAAACTGGGCTGTGGTGGACTTTTCTAATTACCGTGACGTGCGAGGACTTGTGAGGGATCTGATAAAATGTGGAAGAATGAAAGGAATTGTAAGTTCTGTTACAGCATATTTACTGACACGTAAAAAAACCGGCTAACTTTAGTATTTCTCGTTTGCTTTTGGCAGCATATCGAACCACCTTCTCATGAATTTGAAGAAAATCGGCAATTTAGCCGCGCACCACCTATGATTAGAGTTGAGAAGATGTTTCAGGAAATGCAGTCCAAAATGAAAGATCCTCCTAAGTTTATCCTTTGCCTCCTTCCTCAGAAGAACTGTGATCTTTACGGTTAGTTCCTTTATATATTTCAATGTTCTATTTACCTTTTTTTAATGCATCTAATAAATGCCCTTGAATAAAAATTTATTGGAAAACTGAAGGTCCATGGAAGAAGAAGAATCTTGCGGAGGAAGGAATCGTTACTCAGTGCATAGTGCCTAGCAAGGTTAACGACCAATATCTAACCAATGTTTTGTTGAAGATCAATGCTAAGGTATATTAATTCTTTCTTTGGTTTCTATCTATTTTGTTGTTGTTGTTATTATTTTTATTATTGCAATTTGTCAACAGCCATTTCCTTTCGTGCCCCGACTGACGGTTTTTATACTTTTGTAGCTTGATGGGATGAATTCTTTTCTAGGCATTGAACACGCTCGTTCAATGCCTATTGTTTCTAGAGAACCTACTCTCATTTTGGGCATGGATGTTTCTCATGGTTCACCTGGGCAATCTGGCATTCCTTCAATTGCTGCGGTAATGAAAGTTCTTATTGTGTGTGCTCATAAAAATATGTCTCAAATTTTTTATGGTTTCGATCTAAATTTCACGATTATCTAAATCATTTTTAATTTTCACTGTGTGAATGTATAAATATGTAGGTCGTAAGCTCGAGACAATGGCCATTGATATCTAAATATAGGGCATGTGTTCGAACTCAAGGTTCAAAAGTTGAGATGATTGACAATTTGTTCAAGCCAATGCCTAATAATGAAGATCAAGGAATTATAAGGTTTATATATTTTATATTCCCAAATTTTACCTCGAAATTAATTCAAGACGAATTGCTACTCATATCTTTTTGCTCATCGATAAGGTCTAATATTCAAAGATAGATTGCAAGCAAGAATCCTAAAAAAAAATTCAAAGTTTTATTTTGTTGTATAGCACACTCCTCTTCTCATGAACTCTGCATGATCATAAGATCATTGAAATATCATGTTCTTAAGTTGATGACTAATTTATTTTGGGAATTGGTTTTATGATATCCAGGGAACTTTTGGTTGATTTCTATAATAGTTCCGGGCAACGAAAACCAGCCAATATCATCATTTTCAGGTTAACTTACTTTCCCAATTTTTTACCATTCATTTTCTTATATCATTTAGTTGCAATCATTTTTATGATACTTTGTTTCTCTTTGCTGATGAATGTAGGGATGGTGTTAGTGAGTCTCAGTTCAACCAAGTTTTGAACGTCGAACTCGGCCAAATCATCGAGGTGCTTAAATTGATCAAATTTGCATTAAATATATGATTTGTTTTATATCGTTGATATTTAAATAAAAAGTAAATAATTATATTTATGTTGTAAATATATTATAGCTTGCTCTAGAAGCTGCTTAGCATAGTATATTACGTAGAATATTCCTTCCGTAGTGCTATTCTGCCACATGGTTTTCAACATATGTCTCTCTTTTCTCTCTTATTCAACATATATGAATTGATCTTAATCTTTCAAATTTTAGGCTTGTAAATTTCTTGATGAAGACTGGAACCCCAAGTTTTTGTTGATTATTGCTCAGAAGAGACATCACACAAAATTCTTCCAACCTGAAAATCGAAACAATGTGCCACCTGGTAAACCGCGTGTTCTTATGTTTGTCATAGTTCCATTATTTTATATATAATAAAGTTGGTTTCATAGCTAACCTCTTTTTGGTTTTGCAGGAACTGTTGTGGACAACAAAATTTGCCATCCTAGGAATTATGATTTCTATATGTGTTCTCATGCAGGAAGAATTGTGAGTATCTTCTACTCTTTTTTCCGATGATGTTCATTTCAGTTGAGCTTTATTTTTTAAGTTGCATCATTGTTGCTTCTTTTCCGCGATCGAATGTGTATATATGTTCTTTTAGGTGCCTCTACATTTTTTGTTATATGTCATGTGTGTATTCATGTCTTCTATTTTCGTGTGAACGTCGTTGTTTGGAAAATATAATAGAATTATAACTCCGCGTAATCTTGTGCACTAATTTTTTTCTTTGCTGTTTTTCATGTAATTTGGAAAAGGTTTACATGATTACTAATGATTATTACTTTCAAGACTTCAAATCTGAATCTTTGTTAACTATTGTGTTATGGTTATTTGTGTGAATTTATAGTTTTTAATCCTTTTTGCTTGGATTCTTTCAAGAAATTCTATAGCAAACTTTGTATAACTAATCTTACTTATGAATCAAAAAATATGTTTCTAGGGTACAACCAGGCCTACTCATTATCATGTTCTTTTGGATGAGATTGGTTTTTCTCCAGATGAATTGCAAGAGCTTGTTCACTCTCTATCTTATGTGTAAGTGTAAATTTGGATTTGATTCATTTGGAATTATGTTTCTATCATTCTTATATTCAATGAAATCGATTGAAGTAAATTATTGTAGTTTCTTATAAAAATATTTGTTGTATGACAACAGCTATCAGCGAAGCACCACTGCCGTCTCTGTCGGTAAGTTCTATCTAAATATAAATATTTGTTCGCTCAATTACATTTTTTATCCCTTAACTTAATTTCAAGGTTCAAATTGGTCTCATAACTTTATAAATTGTCACCTTGATAGTTTAACTTTACTTATTTAAGTCATATTGGTCCTTTTTCTAAAATATATATAAACCGCGTTAGTGAAAGTCGATGTGACACCTCATATGACCTTCATGATTAACCAGTAGTTGAAATGCATAACGAAAACCTCATTCTTCTCCAAACCCTATGGTTTCAAAAAGGTTTAAAATACAATTATATTTCATATTTGCTTCACATTTATGCATCTAAACTTAATACATCCTCTATTCAAAATGTTTCTTTACCACGTCAACTCCATGTTAGAGCCACATATGTACGATTTAAACATAAAAGACCAATTTAAGCTAAAAACGTTAGGTTAAAGTACCACAGTGATTTATTTTTTTTAAGTTATGCGACCAACTTGAAACTTAAAATTAAGATGATTTTTTTTTTAAGTTCTGCGACCAACTTGAACCTTAAAATTAGGTTAAGTGACAAAAAAGAAATTAAACCTAGAAACAGATTCTAATTAGTAAAATCTTCTATGCAGTTGCTCCAATATGCTACGCACACTTGGCTGCTTCTCAAGTTGCACAGTTCATGAAGTTTGAGGATATGTCTGAAACTTCTAGCAGAAGAAGTGATAGCAATGCCTCCCTCGTACCACAGTTACCAAAGTTAGATAGGAGAGTATGCAACTCTATGTTTTTTGTTTGAGTTAATGAAATTATGATCCCATCAAACTTATTTTAGATGAATGTTACTCCCTCTGCCTTCTATAAATAGATAGGTTTTTATCATGTCGATTATGCACAATTTTTTAACTAAAGTTTTTTTACTAACAAGACAAATGTTAATATTTAGTCCTTTCAAAAAAAATGTTAATATTTAGTAAAAAATACATATATGTTAGTATATAAGATGTTCAATTTGTTTTAATGAATATTATTATTAACAAACAACTTTACTTTCCCCGCACAAGGAGTGTTAGATAGAAGCAACGAGAAAGGGAGAAAAAAAAACTAAAAGCAATTCTAGGAAAAAATTACAAGCATTAAAGAATTGAACTACTACTTGTGGTGACTAAAAGCAAAGTTGAAGAATTTTGACTTAAGTCGTCCATAAGAATGTGTCTTAATTTTGTTAAGCAGGTGGTGGATATCAAGAGAATCTTTTCTCGTATTTTAAATTGATTATACTTTGTACTAAAAAAATTGATTATATTTAAAATCACTTATACACACATATCACATCATCCTCTTTATTACTCTCACAATGTGTGGAAGATGTGTTGTTGTTTTTTGAATTTGAAAATACCACTTAAGATATTATCAGGTTGAGTCGTGGAATAGGTCGCTTTTTTAATATGTTTGACAGCAGTACCTGAAATTATGCAAGGTAAACTATCAAACAAGACATCTCTAGAATAAAACAGATCAGTTCCTGTTGCGGTCTTGTATTGCATAAAAAATATGACACGTGGACATGACAGAACTGGACAAAAAATATAAGAAGCAGTCGGAGTGGATAGACACGAAAAACACATGAAATCATGTTTGATTTTTTACAGTAATGTTAAAATTAATTAATTTTAACTTTTCAGTGTATTAAAAAAATTCTATTTGGCCATAGTCGGACAAGAAGTCAATTCTCCACTATATAAACATTACAAATGTGTGCGATCTTTTCAATGTGAAACTTTTTTCAATTCATATTATACTAGCTCTAAGTTTCAAAACTTTATGTTTAGTCTTTCAACTTCCTTCCAATTTCCAATTTATGTTCCAACATGTGTATAATTAGGGTGCCTATCAAATATTTTCCTTTAAATCTAAATGTCATGTGCAATTGTGCAACAACAGGAATGTGATTGTGAGCTATTACAAACAAATATACAGTGTTCTATTATTCCATCCATTCTGTTATTACAAACGTGATTATGAAGGTTTAAACATAACAACTCTTATATTTAAATAAATATCTCGGTTTCTCTTTATCTCTTTTTGAATCACTTCACACTCTATTTCTCTCTCAAATGATCAATTCGAGTGTGAAGTGATTCAAAGAAAGATAGAAACCGAGATATTTATTTAAATATAAGAGTTGTTATGTTTAAACCTTCATAACTACCACCTATCGCAATTCAATATAACTCATGACTTTGTTTCATTGGTTAAAAAGTTAACGGTGCTCATATAGAGTGACTTTCTTTTCTTTTTTTTTGAAAGAAAAATAAAAGTCGTATATAGTGACTATCAAATCCACAATTGCACGAATTTATGTCCTTAGTAACTATATATTGAGTTGTAATCTAGGCTTTTATCATCATCAATCAGACATATAAACTTTTGTAATCATATTCTTTTCTTGAAATTTCAAATAGCTAAGTTTTCTTGACCTCTTACTTTCTTTTTATTTGTTTTTGCTCATCTTGATGATGATGAGTTCTCCCCTTGTTTTGGAATTATAGAAAGTAGCCTAATAATAGACTTTCTTTAATTCCAATTCTTTTTTTTGTTATGAAGTTTCAAAGCCTCTAATTCAATCTTATTATTTTTCAAGCAATATTTTAGCCATCAAACAAGGTAACGAAAGTTAAAGGTTGATGTTTGAACTACATTATTAAAAAAAGGTTTCGAAACATGAGAATTTTCTAAAAGCTCTTGATATGACATAGGGTATTTGAGTTTAATGGATTGGAACAACATAGCATGTCATGAGAATATGAGGCTATATTTGTTGAGAAAATTCCTAAATCATTTTAAAGATAAACAAACTTTGATGATTTAAGGATTATCAGGTTTTGATTGGTTTCTTGGTATTTAATATGTGTTATTGAGTGATTAATTAGGATAGAGTTCAGAAGGTTGAACAGAGTTCATAAGGTTCAAGATAGTTCATAAGGTTGTTCTTATGGTTTACCATGAACAAGCTCATGAATGTATAAATATTATCAAGAACATTCAAAGCTCACCTGACATAAATAAGAGTCCATAAAAGTATTATGACTTTAGATCATTCAAGGATTTAGGCATTTATTTGGATAAAATTCACAAGGCATATTCATTGTTCATTAAAGACAAATGAAGTACAAAATATTATGAATATTTCTCTAAGAATATCATCCTAAATGTTATACATATTGCACTTCATTGATGTTTTACTATTAGGATTTGATTACATCTAGAAGCCTTACAAATCATCTTATGCGAAACAAATGAACATTCTGAGTTCAAAAGGTTCAGCCACATGCTTTACCTGACAAGAAACTTTATAAAGCAAAAGTGTAACGCCTCATTTTGATTCTATTATTTTTAAATGATGTTTGAATATTGTTTATATGATTTTGCATGACTTATTTGATATATATGATTTTATGTGAAATATATGATTTATGTGTGATATATAGTATGTGTTATTTTATTATATAGTTGTTTTATTATTTAAATAAAACATGAGAAATAGAAATAAGTAGTAATAATATTTATTTAGAATTAAGGGGATTAATTATAATTATGTAGAATAAGTGGGAGTTAAGAGAAAGAAAAGAGGGGTTATGTTTTGGGAGTTAGTAAGAAAGAGTCAGACAAAAACATTTCACGTACAATAGAAAAAAAGTGAGTTTTTGAGAGAAAGAGAAGAAAGACCAAGAGGCTAGGAGAAGGGCTAGGAAGGGATCAATCGTTGTAGCTTTTCAATTCATTTTGCTGAATTAAGGTAATTAGGGTGGGATTTCCTTCAATAATCATAGTATATAATTCTGAAATTTGATGAATTGTTGTGTTCTTGAGTTAGGGTTAGAAAGTTTATGTTAATTGATAAAATGAGATGAACTGTGTTGTTTGATGCATGTTCCTATGTTGTTTTGATTTCTATATTGCCTATTTGACCTATAAACATCATTGTAAATCATTTTGGGTGATTAAGGGATCAAAAATTGGGTTTTTGGGTGAAAAATGGTGTAAAAATCGTAACAACAGGGGAAAACTCGCTAGGAACTCGCTATTGGCGAAATCTGTCTTGAACATTTTCGCTATTAGCCAGAATTTCGCTATTAGCGAAATTGCACTGTGATAGCTTTCTCTGTTTCGTGTTCTTGCGTCTTTTTCACCCGTTTCTGTTTTGAATTAGCTTTCGGTGTAAACATAAAAATTGTAGATAATTTAGTTAGCTTTCTAATGGCCTTGGTTTGACGTCTAAACGATTTTTAGATTTTGAGTTATGATGAAAATAGTCCAAGTGGGTATTCATAAAATTTTAAGAAAACTTAGCATAACTAATTCTGAGTTAGTCCAAAACTTATGGTTGGTTTCCCAACTTCAAACTTAGGTATTAGGGATTTAGTTGAAGTGTTTTATGAGTATTTGGCTTATGTCTTATTGATCACACTTGCTTTGTTTTTGAAGAATGTTTTGGTTTGATATGAATGTAGTTGATTAATGTATATGTGCTATGTTGATGAATAATGCCTTGCTGTGAGATGTTGTTGTTTCATTGATTTGATGAATTATATATCATTATTATTGATTGTGTATCTCACCCCTTCTGCTTGAAAATGTTGCCTTCGTATGGGTAACTTGTAGGTAATGAAGATTAGTAGGATGTATTTGCTCTGTGTCTAGGGCTCTGATACGTAACAGGATGAGGGATCGTTGCGATGTTTCTCTTTCATTCCTTTATGTATCAAACTTCGATTATGTTGTTGAATTTTCATGTTGTTGAAAAATGATGATTTTTGATGGGGCTTTTGTGCCAAGATAATTGTTGAGGTTGAAATATGTTTTTAAATGAAATTTTCCGCTGCAGTTTAATGAGATTTTCAATGTGGATTAATAAATAGTATAATTTCTATTTATGAGATTTTGAAAAGTAGTGTAATACTCCGTTGTTGAATTATTCTGATATAATTATATTTATTATTACGCCTGTTGGGAGAACGGGGTGTTACAATTGGTATCAGAGCAGGTCGGTCCGTCCGACCAATTAGTAGAGTCGTGTCGAGCCTAGTTGTGTTGTTTGACAATTTTGTACTGTCCTTGTTGTCCTGATTTGTTATTGTTGTGTAGAATATTTGAGGTTGATCTTGTATGTTTTCCGTTGACGGGTATGGATGTAATTCTTGGTATGAACTGGTTGGAATACAACCATTTCCATACAGATTGTTTTAGAAAGACAGTATACTTTTCCTCTGCTGAAGAAGAGAGTGGAGCAGAATTTTTATCTACTAAGCAGCTGAAGCAGTTAGAATGTGATGGAAACTGGATGTTTTCCTTGTTGGTGTATTTGTCCGTGGAGAATCAAGCGGTAATTGACAGGCTGCCAGTTGTAAATGAATTTCCAGAGGTTTTTCCTAATGAGATTCCTGATGTGCCGCCAGAAAGGGAGGTAGAATTTTCAATCGATCTTGTTCCGGGTACGAAGCCTGTATCGATGGCTCCTTACCGTATGTCAGCTTCTGAGTTGTCAAAGTTGAAGAAGCAGTTAGAAGACTTGATTGATAAGAAGTTTGTAAGACCGAGTGTTTCACCTTGGGGAGCGCCGGTGTTGCTGGTTAAGAAGAAGGACGGTAGCATGAGATTGTGCATAGATTACCGTATGTTGAACAAAGTGACGATAAAGAATAGATATCCACTTTCGAGAATTGATGACTTGATGGAACAGCTAGTGGGTGCATGTGTGTTTAGTAAAATTGACATGAGGTCAGGTTACCATCAGATTAAGGTGAAGGATGAGGATATGCAGAAAACGGCGTTCAAGACGCGATATGGGCACTATGAATATAAAGTGATGCCTTTCGGTGTTACTAATGCACCTGGTGTGTTCATGGAGTATATGAACAGAATTTTTCATGATTTCCTGGATAAATTTGTTGTTGTGTTTATTGATGATATTCTAATTTATTCTAAGACTGAAGAGGAGCATGCAGAACATTTAAAGATTGTTTTGCAGGTGTTGAAAGAAAAGAAGTTGTATGCCAAGTTGTCGAAATGTGAGTTCTGGTTAAGTGAAGTAAGTTTTCTTGGCCATATTATTTCTGGTAGTGGTATTGCGGTTGACCCGTCGAAAGTTGAAGCGGTATCACAATGGGAGACTCCTAAGTCGGTTACAGAGATTAGAAGTTTTCTTGGTTTGGCTGGTTACTACCGTAGATTTATAGAAGGATTTTCGAAGTTGGCACTTCCTTTGACTTAGTTGACCTGTAAAGGTAAAGCTTTTGTGTGGGATGCTCAGTGCGAGAGTAGTTTCAATGAGTTGAAGAAGAGATTGACGACAGCTCCGATTTTGATTCTACCGAAGCCAGAAGAACCTTTTGTTGTTTATTGTGATGCGTCAAAGTTGGGCTTAGGTGGTGTACTTATGCAAAATGGTAAGGTGGTAGCTTATGCTTCGAGACAGTTGAGGATACATGAAAAGAACTATCCTACACATGATTTAGAGTTGGCTGTTGTGGTTTTTGTGTTGAAAATTTGGAGGCATTATTTGTATGGTTCCAGATTTGAGGTGTTTAGTGATCATAAAAGTTTGAAATATTTATTTGATCAATAGGAGTTGAATATGAGGCAGAGAAGGTGGCTAGAATTGTTGAAAGATTATGATTTCAGTTTGAATTATCATCCAGGTAAAGCCAATGTGGTTGCTGATGCATTGAGTAGAAAGACGTTGCACATGTCTGCTATGATGATAAAAGAATTTGAGTTGCTTGAACAGTTTAGAGACTTGAGTCTAGTATGTGAGTTGGCACCTCAGAGTGTGCAGTTGGGTATGTTGAAGATCAACAGTGATTTCTTGAATAGTATCAAAGAGGCTCAGAAGGTTGATGTCAAGATTGTGGACTTGATGGTTGCTAGTAATCAGACTGCTGATGATGATTTTCAAGTTGATGATCAAGCTGTGTTGAGGTTCCGAGGTAGAATTTGCATTCTTGATAATGATGAGATGAAAAAGTTGATTTTAGAAGAAAGTCACAGAAGTAGCTTGAGTATTCATCCGGGAGCTACGAAAATGTATCATGATTTAAAGAAATTGTTTTGGTGGTCTGGATTGAAGCGAGATGTCGCGCAATTTGTTTATGCTTGTTTGACTTGTCAGAAATCTAAAGTTGAACATCAGAAGCCTGCTGGATTGTTGACACCCTTAGATGTGCCAGAGTGGAAATGGGATAGCATCTCCATGGATTTTGTGACAAGTTTGCCGAATACTCAGAGAGGGCATGATGCCATTTGGGTTGTTGTCGATAGATTGACTAAGTCGGCGCATTTTATTCCTATAAATATTACTTATCCGGTAGCTCAGTTGGCGGAGATTTACATTCATAATATTGTGAATTTGCATGGTGTTCCATCGAGTATTGTGTCGGATAGAGATCTGAGGTTCGCTTCGAGGTTTTGGAAGAGTTTGCAAGAGGCGTTGGGTTCTAGATTGAGGATAAGTTCGGCTTATCATCTGCAAACAGATGGTCAGTCGGAGAGAACGATTCAGTCGTTAGAGGATTTGTTGAGAGTGTGTGTACTTGAGCAAGATGGAGCTTGGGATAGTCATCTACCATTGATAGAGTTCACGTACAATAATAGTTACCATTCGAGTATTGGTATGGCACCGTTCGAAGCTTTGTATGGTCGAAGGTGTAGAACTCCTTTGTGTTGGTTTGAGTCGGGTGAAAGTGTTGTGTTGGGACCAGAGATTGTTCAGCAGACTACGGAGAAGGTCATGTTGATAAGAGAATAGATGAAAGCGTTGCAGAGTCGACAGAAGAGTTACCACGACAAGCGTAGAAAGGACCTTGAGTTTCAAGAGGGAGACCATGTGTTCTTGAGAGTCGCTCCTATGGCCGGTGTGGGTCGTGCATTGAAGCCTAAGAAGCTAACTCCGAAGTTTATTGGTCCTTATCAGATATATGAAAAAGTTGGCAGGGTGGCTTATAGAGTGGGTTTGCCACCACATCTTTCAAACTTGCATGATGTGTTTCATGTGTCGCAACTTCGGAAGTATGTAGCGGATCATTCGCATGTTATTCCTAGAGATGATGTGCAAGTTAGAGACAACCTTATGGTGGAGACTTTACCATTGATAATTGATGATCGCAAGGTGAAGAAGTTGAGAGGCAAAGAGATACCTCTAGTGAGGGTTGTTTGGGGAGGAGTAACTGGTGAAAGTCTAACTTGGGAGATGGAGAGTAAGATGCAAGAGTCTTATCCTGAGTCGTTTCCTTGAGGTAATATTTCGAGGACGAAATTCTATAAGTTGGGGAGAGTTGTAACGCCCCATTTTGATTCTATTATTTTTAAATGATGTTTGAATATTGTTTATATAATTTTGCATGACTTATTTGATATATATGATTTTATGTGAAATATATGATTTATGTGTGATATAAAGTATGTGTTATTTTATTATATAGTTGTTTTATTATTTAAATAAAACATGAGAAACAGAAATAAGTAGTAATAATATTTATTTAGAATTAAGCGGGTTAATTATAATTATGTGGAATAAGTGGGAGTTAAGAGAAAGAAAATAGGGGTTATGTTTTGGGAGTTAGTAAGAAAGAGTTAGACAAAAACATTTAACGTACAATACAAAAAAATGAGTTTTTGAGAGAAAGAGAAGAAAGACCAAGAGGCTAAGAGAAGGGCTAGGAAGGGATCAATCGCTGTAGATTTTCAATTCATTTTGCTGAATTAAGGTAAGGGTGGGATTTCCTTCAATAATAGAAGTATATAATTTTGAAATTTGATGAATTGTAGTGTTCTTGAGTTAGGGTTAGAAAGTTTATGTTAATTGATAAAATGAGATGAATTGTGTTGTTTGATGCATGTTCCTATGTTGTTTTGATTTCTATATGGCCTATTTGACCTGTAAACATCATTGTAAATCATTTTGGGTGATTAAGGGATCAAAAATTGGGTTTTTGGGTGAAAAATGGTGTAAAAATCGTAACAACAGAGGAAAATTCGCAAGAAACTCGCTATTGACGAAATCTGTCTGGAACATTTTCGCTATTAGCCAGAATTTCGCTATTAGCGAAATTGCACTATGACAACTTTCTCTGTTTCGCGTTCTTGCGTCTTTTTCACCCGTTTTTGTTTTGAATTAGCTTTCGGTATCAACATGAAAGTTGTAGATAATTGAGTTAGCTTTCTATTGGCCTTGGTTTGATGTGTAAAAGATTTTAAGATTTTGAGTTATAATGAAAATAGTCCAAGTGGGTATTCAGAAAATTTTAAGAAAACTTAGCATAACTAATTCTGAGTTAGTTCAAAACTTATGGTTGGTTTCCCAACTTCAAACTTAGGTATTAGGGATTTAGTTAAAGTGTTTTATGAGTATTTGGCTTATGTCTTATTGATCACACTTGCTTTGTTTTTGAAGAATGTTTTGGTTTGGTATGAATGTAGTTGATTAATGTATATGTGCTATGTTGATGAAGTCTGTCGTAAGAGTTGTTGTGTCAGATTTTGACTAATTTGTGGAGTGTGTTATAAATGATTAGACACATATGTTGTTGTCGTAGACGTTATTGAGTTATATGTTGATATACACAAGTCGAGTCCATTTGCATACTCATAATTGTTTGGGGTTTATGACCTGGAATGCTTAGCATTCACACCGTTGGGTGTAACAGCCCGATTTTACGATTATTTGATTTTAATTGTTTTATGTGTGTTTATTCATGTCTGTGTGCATTTTCATGAGTTTTCGTGTTAGAAGGGTATTTTGGTAATTTAGACTTAAGGGTATTTTAGTCTTTTGCGAGGAAGGGTAATTTAGTAACCTTATGACAATAGTTATTTTAGCGTTCTAGTTAGAATCGTTATTAATTGTAAGAAGTTAAGTTGTCGATATAATCAATTAAGACTGAGATTTCTAGTTAATTACCGTTAGTGAGTTAGAGTTAGCGGTGTGGTGTAATTAGATTCGAGCCAATTAGTTGGGATGGGTTAGGCCCATTAGGGTTGTGAATATTTGACCCATAACTTTGAGAAAATAGGGTTAGACTTTGTCATTCACACATAACACAAAGAGTAGAGAAATAGAGGCTAGGGAGACAAGAGCAAGAGAAGAGGGTTGAAGCTAAAGGGGAGGTTGAATCTAGGAGCTAAATTGAAGCTTGAGCTAGGATTCTTGGTGTTAGAGGTAAGAGGGATAGTTTTCACACATAATCTTCAAATCTCTCATTTCTACCCATTTCTATGAATTTGATTGATTGCATTAATTCTGTAAATTCGTGTTTGGATGTTGATGTTATGTTTGTAAACATGAATTATATGATGATTGTGTAATCGTTGTTGAATTAACATGTCAAAAATGTATGAAAATGAATATTTGGGTTTATGTGAAAAATTGATGAAGAATAATGTTGTTGTTGTTGGAATGTTGAGGAATTCATGACTGATAGCTGTTGTTGTTGTTGTTATGAGATGTTGTTGTTGATGATTGATGCCATGGGTGTTCATAATTATGGAATTGTGGAGTGAATTGTGTTGTTGTTGAGAGTTTTGTGAAGAATAAATGAATTGTTGAGTTGTGTTGAAATGATGTTTTAATTTCAAGTTCTATATGGTTTTGAGTGTCTTTTATGTACATAATAATTTAAACAACCTTTGGAAACACATTTGAGCATAGGGAGATCAAAATTGGGAATTTTGGGTGAAAAAGGGTTGAAAACCGTAGTGTTCATAACCACTTCAGAAGCTGCTTCAGAAGCTCCCTCAGAAGCTGCTTCAGAAGCTCCCTCAGAAGCTCCTTCAGAAGCATGTTCAGAAGCAGTTTCAGCAGTCCCTGTTTTGCGTTCTTGCGTCTTTTTCGCCCATTTTTGTTTTGAACTGGCCTTTGGTGTAAACATGAAAGTTTTAGATAATTGAGTTAGCTTTCCAATGGCGTTGGTTTCACTTGAAAATGTTTTGTGGATTTTGAGTTATGATAGAAACACTCCAAGTGGGTCTTGGAAGACTTTTACAAAAAATTCAGCATAACCGTTTCTAACTCAACCCAAAACTTTTAGTTTTCTTCCAAACATCAAATATGAGTATTATGAGTTTAATTATGATGTTTAATAGCATCTAATCTATGCCTTGTTGAATCAAACTTAGTTTTCTTCTCTTAATGAATTGGTTTTGCAATATGACAAAGTGAGACGAACTTTGTGATTTTTGTGAATTAGTCATGATTGGCCGATGAAAGGCTTATGTAATCTCTACTGCACACATTTGTGACCTAAGAGTATACATGGCTTAGGCGATTAACCTTGTTTGGTTGGTTTTGATTCATTACTTCAATATTTTCAAAGTTGTGAATTATAAGTAAAACTTGTGAAAACTTAACTTAAAGACCAATGGTGTGGCAACCTTTTGTGACTGATCTTATATGATTAATTGGAGACTCGTGAATGAATAATATACGTTGATTGTATGTCGGTGTGTGCATACTTGTTGAATGATGGTGATGATTGCATAATTGTATATGCATTGTTTTGGTGATGATTGCATGATGATATATGCATGTTGATTGTTGAGGTGACCATGGTATGAACATATGCATTGAGTCGAGTCATATATTCATGCATTCATTGTTTGGTGACGAACTTATGTTCATTGTAAGGCGGGGTGTGAAACCTTACAAATGATGTTTTTGTTGCATCGAAGGTGACGACCTTGAGGTGATTTGTTACCACATGCATCTAGATGAGTCTAGAACATTGCATGCATTGTTTGGTGAATTGCATTGAGTCGTGATGTGTGATTGATGCATTTGGTTCATGTGAACTTGATTGGTGAATTGAATTGATATTGGATTATTGTGTGGATATATATATATATATATGTATAAGGATGTTTATATTATTTGGTAATCTTTATACATGATATTCTTGAATACTTGATTGTGGATTATGTTGATGTAATGCTAACCCTCAGTGGTTTACCACCTACCTTTCCGTGCGGACGGGTAGATGGAGTGCAGGATAAGTAGCTTGTTCGAATGATGTTGCTAAGGAGTAGGAATCCTCCTTATCTTTTGCGCGCATCTAGATTAGGGGCTCTGATCTAGGATAGCGTTTTATTGTTAAACTTATTTAATCATATGTTGATTTGAGGAGTTATGTTATGATTATTTTATATCCTATGTCTTGAGGATGTTTTATGTATTTATTATCATGAGACTTGGAGATGTTGTCTATAGATTTGATATATTCCGCTGCTATATTTTATGAACCATGATAATATATACTTGCGAATTATGAAATTGTTTGTTGTCGTAGCATCTGTTTCTAGAATATATTGTATGTTCGCGCGTTTCACCGCTTAATAGATATAGAGTGTTACAAGTTGGTATCAGAGCCATGGTCAGTCTTGTCCGGACTAGTATTCGTTGAATTCCCTGTTTGTATGCGACATGTACGGAAGTACTGTCGGTACTTGTTGTTTTGTTTTGTTCTTTTAGGTGGGTTTTAGCGTAGTGGGGGAGTAGCAAGTTGTTTCTAGTGTGTTAGTCTGGCAAGAGAGGTATCTTTGGTTGCAGAGGCTCAGTTGGTTGTGGTTTGTGTTAAGGTTCATGTTGATTTCAAGTTAGATCTTGTGTGTCTTCCGTTGGAGAATATGGATGTGATCTTTGGTATGGATTAGATGTTAGCTTTTGGTGTTAGCATCAATTGTTTAACCAAGAGTGTAACGTTTTTGAAGCCGATAGCTGAGGTAAGTGGGGGTTTGTTAACCGCGGAGCAAGTGAAGAAGTCCTTGGATGGTGAAGCTAGTGTGTTCATGTTGTTTGCTTCCTAGAAGGAAAGTAAGGAGAAGAGAAGTAGTGATTTGCCAGTAGTGCAAGAGTTTCCAAAAGTATTTCCGGACGACATTACCGAGTTGCCACCGGAGAGAGAAGTCGAGTTTGCAATTGACTTGGTGCCAGGAACGAGTCCTATCTCGATTGCACCGTATCAGATGTCTGCATCTAAGTTGGGTGAGTTGAAGAAGCAGTTTATTCGACCGAGTGTTTCGCCGTGGGGTGCTCCTGTGTTGTTGGTTAAGAAGAAGGATGGAAGCATGAGGTTGTGTGTGGATTATCGGCAGTTAAACAAAGTGATAATTAAGAATCGGTATCCGCTTCCGAGGATTGATGATTTGATGGATCAGTTGGTTGGTGCGGAGGTGTTTATTAAGATTGATTTGAGGTCAGGATATCATCAGATTAGAGTGAAGGCTGAAGATATATCCAAAACCGCGTTCCGAACGAGGTATGGACACTATGAGTATTTTGTGATGCCGTTTGGAGTGTCTAATGCCCCAGGTGTCTTCATGGAGTATATGAATAGGAAATTTCATCCTTATCTAGACCGTTTTGTGGTGGTGTTCATAGATGATATTTTGGTGTATTCTAAATCTGAGGAAGAGCATGTTGAGCATCTGAGGATGGTGTTGAATGTCTTGAAGTAGAGTAAGTTGTATGCCAAGATGTCAAAGTGTGAGTTTTGGTTGCGGGAAGTGAGTTTGCTTGGTCATGTAATTTCTAAGGGAGGTATTGTCGTAGATCCGGCGAAGGTTGGTGCAATGTTACAGTGGGAATCACCCAAGTCTATTTTTGAGATTAGAAGCTTTCTTGGATTGGCAGGTTACTATCGGAGGTTCATTGAGGGATTCTCTAAGTTAGCGTTACCATTGACGCAGTTGACTCGGAAAGGGCAAGCTTTTGTTTGGGATGCCAAGTGTGAGAAGAGTTTCCAAGAGTTGAAGAAGAGGTTGACTTCAGCTCCAGTGTTGATTTTGCCGAATCCGAAGGAATCGTTTGTTGTGTATTGTGATGCTTCTAGGATGGGTCTTGGTGGTGTACTTATGCAGAATCGTCAAGTGGTAGCTTATGCTTCGAGGCAATTGAAAGTGCATGAGAAGAATTATCCGACTCATGATTTGGAATTGGCGGCAGTTGTTTATGCTTTGAAGTTTTGGAGGCATTATCTTTATGGTTCTAAGTTTGAAGTGTTTAGCGATCACAAGAGTTTGAAGTATTTGTTTGATCAGAAAGAGTTGAACATGAGGCAGAGAAGATGGATGGAATATCTTAAGGATTTTGATTTTCAGTTGAGCTATCATCTTGGGAAGGCTAATATGGTAGCAGATGCTTTGAGTAGGAAGACTTTGCATATGTCTGCTTTGATGGTTAAACAGTTGGAATTAATTGAGCAGTTTCGAGATTTGAGTTTGGTTTGCGAATTAACACTAGTTAGTGTAACGCCCGTTGTAATTATTTAATTTATTTTATATAGTATAGAGTATATTTATATGATTTTGTGTGAATTAAGTGATATTTGAGATATTATGCGATTTATGTGACTTATGTGATGTGTTGTGACTTATTTTATTGTTTAATAAAATAAGATTAGAAATTAAAACAAATAATAAGTTGTGGGTTTGTTTTATAATTAGATATAGTTGTGGGGAAATAAGATTAAATAAAACAAACAAAAAGAGGTTTAAATAGGGAGAGTTAGGTTAGAATTGTACAGAACGTACAATTCAGAGCTTTGGGAGGAAAAGGGAGGAAACGGAAGAGAAGAACCGGAGAGGCTGTTGCTCGAATTTCTTAAGGTAAGGGTGAGCCTTTCATTACGATATCATTAGAACGTGTAATTCATGATTATAGTTAGCAAATTCTAGGTTTATTTCATGAGAATTAGGAATATGAGAATTAGGTTATAAGTGGTAAATTGATGATTAGATGATGAAAAACTGTACCGTTGACGTAGTAAACTGTTTACAGACATTAGAATAACTCTTAGACATCATTATAGTCGAAAATTTGAAGAATTAGGATGGAATTTGGGGTTTTGGGTGAAAACCCTCGTAACCCCGTAACTGTTCTGTCGCCGCTCGCCACAGCGAGCAGCCAGCTCGCCACGGCGAGTACTCATCCGCTCGCGAGGCGAATAGAACAGCTCGCCATAGCGAGCAACCCCCAGAAGTGTTCGCGAGGCGAAAACCCAGCTCGCCGTAGCGAGCAACACCTAGGAGCTCGCCAGGCGAATAACCCAACTCGCAATAGCGAGTAGTACCCCTGATGCTCGCGAGGCGAGCAATCCAGCTCGCCGTAGCGAGTAACCCCCGTAATGGTTCGCGAGGCGAGAGATCCCACTCGCCATAGCGAGTAGTCCTGCATCAGACTACCTTTTAGAGTAATGCGACTCTTGTCGCACAATTAGCTATGTGATTACCCTGGTTTGGGAATTAAAGTACTGAGGTATTTAGAAGTAATGTAGGGCTGTTAACTGATAAGTGATTCGCTGTTGCAACCTATACATTTGTATATGCTTTTCTAAATCATAAGTGATGTATGTGAATGTTTACGATTTACTGTTGTTTGAGATGTTGATTGCTGCCATACTGCTATATTTTATTAATTAAAAGCTGCATGTGTTGTTATAAGATTTACGATGCTGTAATCCAAATTATTGGAATTCATTTTGAGATGTCCTAGTTTAAGAGATTGAGTCCATGCACATTCATCCAGCGACGAGGGCTCATGCCCTAGGAGCTTTTGCTCAACAGCGACGAGAGCTTATGCTCTAGGAGTATTTTTATGCTCAATAGCGACGAGGGCTTATGCCCTAGGAGTATATTTATACTCAATATGGTACCACATGCATGATTAAGATGTCTAAGTTGCATAAGTTGTGTCGATGTTGCATTGTCAAGTCAAACTATTAAGTTGATTTATGATGTTGTTTAAGATGCTACTTGATTGTTATTATGATATATGATGATAAAGTTATGCTGTTAATTGTAATTGTTGGATTATATGTTTAATGCTATTGTTATGAGAATCTCACCCCTTCTGCTGAAATTGCCGCCTTGTGGGCAAGTGCAGGTGATTAAGCTTTGTTTGCTGTTGCTGTTGTGAGTAGCTATCCTCACTGTGTCCTTTAGGTGCTCTGATACGTAACGGGATGGGAACCTTTATGTTTACTTTCTATTCCTTACGTATTTGTTTATGATTTAAGTTTGCAGTTAATTTATGTCGAGACTTATTTATGAGGCCTGCGTGCCAAAACGATTTGTTTAACATTGAACTTATTCCGCTGCGATGTTAGAACGGTTTTGACTAGAATAAATGTTTATTTATTTCCTTTTTGAGAATTTAAGTAAATGTAGCATTCCGTTTTATATGATACTCTGATTTATTTGAGAAATTTTGAATTTGGGAAAACGGGGTGTTACAGTTAGTGTGAAGGTGGGTATGTTGTAGTTTACAAGCAACATTTTGGAAGAGATTAAGAGTGGTCAGAAGGAAGATTTGGCACTCGTGGATAAAATGGTATTGGTTAATCAGGGTAAAGGTGTGGACTTTAGATTGGATGAGAACGGTGTTTTGATGTTTCGAGATCGAGTGTGTGTACCAGAGGTATCTGATCTAAAGAGAAAGATTTTGGAAGAAGGTCGCAGGAGTAGTTTGAGTATTCATCCAGGAGCGACTAAGATGTATCAGGATTTGAAGAAGTTGTTTTGGTGGCCTGGAATGAAGAAAGAGATCGCCGAGTTTGTTTATGCTTGTTTGGTTTGTCAGAAGTCGAAGATTGAACATCAGAGGCCGTCAGGTTTGATGCAACCGTTGTTTGTGCCCGAGTGGAAGTGGGATAGTATCTCTATGGATTTTGTTGGAGCTTTACCGAAGACCGCTAAGGGTTTTGATTCGATTTGGGTAATCGTTGATCGTTTGACGAAGTCGTCACATTTCATTCCTATCAAGACCGGTATGTTTGTAGCGAAGTTGGCTGAGATCTACATTGAGCAGGTTGTGAAGCTGCATGGAATTCCTTCTAGTATTGTGTCGGATCGGGATCCGAGGTTTACTTCTAAGTTTTGGGAGAGTTTACAAGCTTCTTTGGGAACCAAGTTGAGGTTGAGTTCTGCTTATCATCCCTAGACTGATGGGAAAACGGAGAGGATTATTCAGAGTTTAGAGGATCTGTTGAGGGCTTGTGTTTTGGAGCAAGGTGTCAATTGGATTGAATGTTTACCGTTGATTGAGTTTACTTACAACAATAGTTTTCATTCTAGTATTGGGATGGCTCCGTTTGAGGCTTTGTATGGAAGGAGGTGTAGGACACCGTTGTGTTGGTTTGAGTCAGGCGAGAGTGCTTTGTTAGGACCAGAATTGGTGCAAGAGACTACGGAAAAGGTTAGAATGATACAAGAGAAGATGAAAGCGTCACAGAGCAGGCAAAAGAGCTATCATTATAAGAGGAGGAAGGATATTGAGTTTCAGGTTGGTGATCATGTGTTTTTACGAGTGAATCCTATAACTGGTGTTGGGAGAGCTTTGAAGTGTAGGAAGTTGACTCCTCGTTTTGTTGGACCGTTTGAGATTGTAGAGAAAGTTGGGGTTGTAGCATATCGGATTGCGTTACCACCATTGTTATCGAATCTTCATGATGTGTTTCATGTGTCTCAGTTGCGGAAGTATGTGTATGATGAGTCTCATGTGATTCAAGTGGATGATTTGGAAGTAAGAGATAATTTAACCGTTGAGACGTGGCCGGTTAGGATTGAGGACCGTGAGGTGAAACGTTTGCGTGGCAAAGAGATTGTTTTGGTTAAAGTGATTTGGGTTGAACCGACCGGTGATAGTGCCACTTGGGAATCGGAGAGTAGGATGAAGGTTTCGTTTCCAGAGTTATTTCCGTCAGGTAATTTTCGAGGACGAAAATTCTTTTTAGGGGGGAGAGTTATAACAGCCCGATTTTACGATTATTTGATTTTAATTGTTTTATGAGTGTTTATTCATGTATATGTGCATTTTCATGAGTTTTCGTGTTAGGAGGGTATTTTGGTAATATAGACTTAAAGGTATTTTAGTCTTTTGCGAGGAAGGGTAATTTAGTAACCTTATGACAATAGTTATTTTAGCGTTCTAGTTAGAATCGTTATTAATTGTAAGAAGTTAAGTTGTCGATATAATCAATTAAGACTGAGATTTCTAGTTAATTACCGTTAGTGAGTTAGAGTTAGCGGTGTGGTGTAATTAGATTCGAGCCAATTAGTTGGGATGGGTTAGGCCCATTAGGGTTGTGAATATTTGACCCATAACTTTGAGAAAATAGGGTTAGACTTTGTCATTCACACATAACACAAAGAGTAGAGAAATAGAGGTTAGGGAGACAAGAGCAAGAGAAGAGGGTTGAAGCTAAAGGGGAGGTTGAATCTAGGAGCTAAATTGAAGCTTGAGCTAGGATTCTTGGTGTTAGAGGTAAGAGGGATAGTTTTCACACATAATCTTCAAATCTCTCATTTCTACCCATTTCTATGAATTTGATTGATTGCATTAATTCTGTAAATTCGTGTTTGGATGTTGATGTTATGTTTGTAAACATGAATTATATGATGATTGTGTAATCGTTGTTGAATTAACATGCCAAAAATGTATGAAAATGAATATTTGGGTTTATGTGAAAAATTGATGAAGAATAATGTTGTTGTTGTTGGAATGTTGAGGAATTCATGACTGATAGCTGTTGTTGTTGTTATGAGATGTTGCTGTTGATGATTGATGTCATGGGTGTTCATAATTATGGAATTGTGAAGTGAATTGTGTTGTTGTTGAGAGTTTTGTGAAGAATAATTGAATTGTTGAGTTGTGTTGAAATGATGTTTTAATTTCAAGTTCTATATGGTTTTGAGTGTCTTTTATGTACATAATAATATAAACAACCTTTGGAAACACATTTGGGCATAGGGAGATCAAAATTGGGAATTTTGGGTGAAAAAGGGTTGAAAACCGTAGTGTTCATAACCACTTCAGAAGCTCCTTCAGAAGCTGCTTCAGAAGCTCCTTCAGAAGCTCCCTCAGAAGCTGCTTCAGAAGCTTCCTCAGAAGCAGTTTCAGCAGTCCCTGTTTTGCGTTATTGCGTCTTTTTCACCCATTTTTGTTTTGAATTGGCATTTGGTGTAAACATGAAAGTTTTGGATAATTGAGTTAGCTTTACAATGGCGTTGGTTTCACTTGAAAATGTTTTGTGGATTTTGAGTTATGATAGAAACACTCCAAGTGGGTCTTGGAAGACTTTTACAAAAAATTCAGCATAACCGTTTCTAACTCAACCCAAAACTTTTAGTTTGCTTCCAAACATCAAATATGAGTATTATGAGTTTAATTATGATGTTTAATAGCATCTAATCTATGCCTTGTTGAATCAAACTTAGTTTTCTTCTCTTAATGAATTGGTTTTGCAATATGACAAAGTGAGACGAACTTTGTGATTTTTGTGAATTAGTCATGATTGGCCGATGAAAGGCTTATGTAATCTCTACTGCACACATTTGTGACCTAAGAGTATACATGGCTTAGGCGATTAACCTTGTTTGGTTGATTTTGATTCATTACTTCAATATTTTCAAAGTTGTGAATTATAAGTAAAACTTGTGAAAACTTAACTTAAAGACCAATGGTGTGGCAACCTTTTGTGACTGATCTTATATGATTAATTGAAGACTCGTGAATGAATAATATACGTTGATTGTATGTCGGTGTGTGCATACTTGTTGAATGATGGTGATGATTGCATAATTGTATATGCATTGTTTTGGTGATGATTGCATGATGATATATGCATGTTGATTGTTGAGGTGACCATGGTATGAACATATGCATTGAGTCGAGTCATATGTTCATGCATTCATTGTTTGGTGACGAACTTATGTTCATTGTAAGGCGGGGTGTGAAACCTTACAAACGATGTTTTTGTTGCATCGATGGTGACGACCTTGAGGTGATTTGGTACCACATGCATCTAGATGAGTCTAGAACATTGCATACATTGTTTGGTGAATTGCATTGAGTCGTGATGTGTGATTGATGCATTTGGTTCATGTGAACTTGATTGGTGAATTGAATTGATATTGGATTATTGTGTGGATATATATATGTATAAGGAAGTTTATATTATTTGGTAATCTTTATACATGATATTCTTGAATACTTGATTGTGGATTATGTTGATGTAATGCTAACCCTCAGTGGTTTACCACCTACCTTTCCGTGCGGACGGGTAGATGGAGTGCAGGATAAGTAGCTTGTTCAAATGATGTTGCTGAGGAGTAGGAATCCTCCTTATCTTTTGCGCGCGTCTAGATTAGGGGCTCTGATCTAGGATAGCGTTTTATTGTTAAACTTATTTAATCATATGTTGATTTGAGGAGTTATGTTATGATTATTTTATATCCTATGTCTTGAGGATGTTTTATGTATTTATTATCATGAGACTTGGAGATGTTGTCTATAGATTTGATATATTCCGTTGCTATATTTTATGAACCATGATAATATATACTTGCGAATTATGAAATTGTTTGTTGTCGTATCTTCTGTTTCTAGAATATATTGTATGTTCGCGCGTTTTACCGCTTAATAGAAATAGAGTGTTACATTGGGAGCTTATGCCCTGGAATGTTTATCATTCACCTGTTGGGGGCTTATGCCCTGGAATGTTTAGCATTCAACGCGCGTAAAATGGTACCACATGCATAATGCATTTGTCGTTGTCGATGTTGCATTGTCGTAGTCGTTGTTGTCGGTCATGTTGTTGGTGTTCATTGCTGATAATGAAATTGTTGTCTCTATTGTTTAATGTTGTTGAAGATGATTATGCTGTTGTTATATATATGTATATATATATATATATATTACATATGAATTGAATAATGTCTTGCTGTGAGATGTTGTTGTTTCATTGATTTGATGAATTATATATCATTATTATTGATTGTGTATCTCACCCCTTCTGCTTGAAAACGTTGTCTTCGTATGGGTAACTTGTAGGTAATGAAGATTAGTAGGATGTATTGGCTCTGTGTCTAGGGCTCTGATACGTAACGGGATGGGGGATCGTTGCGATGTTTCTCTTTCATTCATTTATGTATCGAACTTCGATTATGTTGTTGAATTTTCATGTTGTTGAAAAATGATGATTTTTGATGGGGCTTTTGTGCCAAGATAATTGTTGAGGTTGAAATATGTTTTTAAATGAAATTTTCCGCTGCAATTTAATGAGATTTTCAATGTGGATTAATAAATAGTATAATTTCTATTTATGAGATTTTGAAAAGTAGTGTAATACTCCGTTGTTGAATTACTCTGATATAATTATATTTATTATTACGCCTGTTGGGAGAACGGGGTGTTACAAAAAGATTCAACATTGAAGAACACGGCTAACAAACATACTTAAACAACTTATTAAAAGTGTTTAAAGCTTCAAAGCAAAACTAGGGTTTATGAGAAAGAAATTAGGGTTATACACTGGAAAACAGCTTGAAAACAAGCAAAAGGAAGCTTCTGGCTGTCACCCATATGCAGGGCGCATGAAATGAGGCACATGAGGCGGTGCCTCTGGGGAATTTTTTTGCAGTTTTCGTCCTTTTTTCGATCATTCTTCCGCCTTTCATTGTCTTGGAACTTGAAATAAATTTTTCATCTTGTATTGTCTTCAAAAACCTTCTATGAACCATTGATCTTCAATTTTCATATCCTTGATCCTTCATTTGATGTCTTGTTTAGCCTATTTATAGGATTTCTCACTTAAAAGACTCGAAACCCCTACACAATTGCATGATTTAGAATAAAAGTGAGTTACAATGACTCGAATGAAAATGATTTAAATTGTTCTTCAAACCATTAACAACTCTTCTAAATTACATCTTATATGTCTTCAAATGCAAAGAAAATAACTAAAAACATAGCCTAAAATATCATATGATGCTCTATCACCATTACCAATCATGACCTGAACCAAGAATAGGATCTGACTGTTGAGAATTTCGTTCAACAAGTCCTTATTAGAAAAGGAAAGATGGTTACGTCTTGTTTTATTGGTGACGATTGTAAGGACCCAACTTTTGGATTTTATTTAATTAATCGCTTTGTTAATTATTTAATTGTTTGATGTGTTTTATTTAATGGGTTAATTGCGTTTGAGAAATTAAGAGTATTTTGGTAATTTGAGGAGTGAGGGTATTTTAGTAATTTGGGCATGAAAGGTTATTTCATGGACTTAGTAGTAACTTGGATGAATTATAAAATAGTGGTGTAGGAGTAATAGTGGGGGTTTTAGTGGAGTAATTGTGTAGTATTATTTTATGTGCGATATAAAGTTACTAAATCCATTAGTGAGTGTGACTAAGCTCAATAGTATATAAGAAAAGTAGTCTTTGAGGAAATTAGGTCAAGAACACATTTTAACAATTGAGAGGAAAGAGGCAAAGTTGTGAGAAGAGAGAAAAATAGAAACTATGAGTGATGGAGTGGTTATGGTTCATGTTTGCTTATGTAATTTTCAAGATATTAGTGTTATGTTAAGTTGATTTTCGTGCTAATTGATTTGCTAATTATGAGTATGTTGCACTTTGTGAATTTAAAGTTGTTTATGTGCTTCAACTAATATTTGATGATATATAATAAGTTGTTCTTGAAGTTTTAGCTTAAATGTGTGGGAAATCAAGATGTTGTTGGTGATTATTGCTCAAACTATATTTTAATTGATTGTTATGTGATTGAGTGTGTTGTATGTTGGAATTCATGAAAGTGAATGATGTTTTTATGTGATGTTTGGCTAAGTTGTGGCTTGTTGGTGAATTTGGTGTGAAATTGGTGATTAATCATGAAATGATATTTTAATGAATTGAGTTTGTGATTATGTTGGTGAAGTTGTTAATGAGGAATAATAGAATAAGAAAATATGTTTTAGATTATGAACTTTGGGTGTGGGATTGAATTGGAGAAAACGGGTTTTTGAGCTAAAAGTTGTTTTAAGTGATTATGTGAAATGAGCTATTTTATGTTAAGTTGTGTGGAAATGTTTTGAGCTAGAATTGATGTTAAAAGGTAGGGAATAAGTGGTTTAAATGTTTGGGATGAAATTGGTGCAATTGGGATCAAAAACGGTTTTGAAAACAGAGATTTTATGCTAAAAACGAAGAAAATCAGAATATGCTAACCTACTAAGGTGGCACGACCGTGCGCCCAGTGGTACGGTTGTGCCAGGTCTCTTTGTCCAAATATTGACTTTTGTAAAACAGTCAAGCACGACAGTGCCTCTAGGAGGCACAACGTGCCTGACTCTGGTGTCCGAAAACCTATTTTCTTGAATTTAAAGTGTTCCCAAGATGCATTATTGGTTCTCAAACCTATAAACTTGATTAGTAAGAGTTTAACAAGGATGTATGAACATGATTAATATGGTTGATATGATTTATCTAAAAATAGACGAATTTTGCAAAACTCAAGAAATAAACGGGCTTTGATAAATGATGAATGATGTTATGAATGATTATATGTTATTGATGGAATGATGGATGTTGATTAATTGTTTATGAGGTGTATTCTTGAAAATGTGGATTAACTAGAATAAATAATTAATCGTCTTGAAAACGTTAATTGTGTCAAATGAAGTGATTTCATTTATTTGATGAAATATATTGGTTGACGGTGAATATGAGGAGAATTGATGATGATCATTTGTTGGTGATGATGATTTTGATTTTGAATATACATATATAAATGATGATGAAAGGTGATGATGTCGAATAGTGATGATGAATATATATATATATATATATATATATATAAGTCAGGATTCGTTGACATCATGTACCAACGGATTCGTTGACACCAAATGGCAACCATTGATCTTATTTAATCAAAGGATAATAATTGTATCCATATGATATTTCCTGTGCATTCTTTTTCTCAAACACACCCTGTTTTTGTTTCCACTCCATCTACTTTAAGCAACAAGATCATCTCAATTGCAGAAACATAATCAATCACCTTATCCCACGATATGGAAAACAATCAGATTTTATTCTTTGCTCAAGGGGTTTAAAAAAATAGAAAGCATTTTTTGAGTTAATTGTCAATGGATGAAATTTCCAGAAATCTAATTACAAAAAGAATGAAAAAGTGTCGATTGATGTGTGTCTACTAAATATTGATTTTATCTATCAAGCTTCAAAAGCAATCCAACCTCACCGTGATTCCCTTTTCAACAAGTTTATGTCAATTCTTCATATAATACAACTATCTTGAATATAAATTTTACAATCATCTATTATAAACATCCATTTGAAATCGATTAAAAAAAACCTTCATCTCATGATAATTTGTCTACTTTCTTTTTGTTGAGGAATTCATCTACTTGAAATCAACAAAGAAAATTATCATGTTTACCTTCATTAACCTTTGTCAATACAATAATCCATAAAAATAAATTGCACTTAATATCATAAAGAACAAGATTTGTTTGCCAAAAATAAAATAAAAGTAAAGAGCAAAATTAAAGCACACCAAAAGAGTCCACGGTTACTTAATTTGAGTAATTATGAGCCTTTGATTAAAATGAAACGGAAGGCTAGGATTTGGTGTCAACGAATCCGTTGACACCTGGTGTCAACGGATCCTGACTATATATATATATAAAGTGTTGGATGAATGTTGATGATTTGTGTTATAGTGTGTGAATATATGCGGTGTTGAATAATATGTTCGTGGATACATGGTCAAGTCCAAGTGTTGATGAGATCAATTAGTAACATAACTCTGACATCCAAAATAGTATCACATGTATGTAAAATCGTGTCTAGAGCATTGCATGCATATGAATCTATGTGAATTATGTGAATGATGTGAATAAGGTGAATTATGTGAATCATGTGAATGATGTAAATTATGCGAATTTGATGAATTATATGTATTATGTGGAATGTGCAATTTATGTGAATATAAACGGAGATGAGTATATGATAATATTTTCTCAATGATGATGTTGATATAATTTGATGATTAAGATAAATGGAGAATGATGTAAGAAACTCTTTTATGATTAATGTTGTTGATTTATGAAAATATGTATATGTGATATTGAAATCCTCTTATATTATACTTGAATTCGTAGTTTCTTAATATTGCATGTAAACTTACCCTCCAATGGTTGTTTATTTAATCGCATCGCCATTGAAAATTGGTGTAGACATGCAAGTTGAGGACGCTTGAGACGGCGTGAGTACCGAGAATTAGCTTGAGGCTTCCTCCTTTTTTCTTGCTTTTAGAGTCTAGTTGTCGCGTCATTTTTCGGAGATCAAGGCTATTTGATTAGCGTTTGACTCACTAATTTATTTCACAACTGAACATTTAATTTTTTTAAAAGAAAGTGGAAAAAAGTTCAAATACCACTTTAAAAGATTTAGGGTTCAGGGGTCTGTTACATAAAGGGAAGGTATTAACACCCTTTATGTTCGTAGTACTCTACGAGAACTTCTTGGTTTTATTTAATTTTTGTGTTATAATCTTGCTTGCTTTTGAAAATGGATTTAAAGTGTTTAAGAAAACAAAGACCTAATTATCTACGTTTTTTATTGATTTGGAAGGACATGGTCCTTTGCCTACGTACCCGTGAGGGATCAAAACCTCGTAGTTCGGGGTAAAAATTGACGTTTGATTGGTTTTTGTATTTTTTATTAGTTTTGAAAAAGTTTTAAAGTGAAAAGCCAAGTGGCAAAGAGTATTTGTTTGTTTTTTGATATTAAAAGAAAAAGACTTAAAGTAGAGTTAAAGTTGATTGCAATTTTGATTTATGAAAGAGTAAGAAATAAAAGGGAATCACTTGATTTTTGAATCAAGGTTTGTTGTGAAAATGTTTTTTTGTTTTTTTTTTTTTTTTTTGGATTATTTGCATGTTTTTGTTGTTTTTTTGAATAATTTGAACTAAAATATAAACCAACGGAGCAGGAAGGTAAAACGCTGGTACCACATGGTGGCGTTGGACCACCACGAGGACCTTTAACCTAAACTACCAAGCATAAAAGGTAAACATGCACCCACACATGCACCCATGCACCCACACATGCACCCATGCACCTAAACTATTATATTAAACCTATTAATACATGTTATGGTCGGCGGAAAATAAAATAAATTACATTAAAGCCTATTTACATTCTAAGTTTCATGTGATAAGAATAAACGACAAAAAAAAAGTATAAATTAAAATGCAAAGAAATAAAATTAAACTAAATATATATGCAAGACTTGGAAAAAAAAAATGGGTTCAATCACAAGGTGGGGTGCAGCAATGTTGTGGGGGGGTGTAGAAATAAAATGCTGATTTGGGCCTAAGAGAGGAAGCAGCGTGTGGGCTTAGGGGAATTGGTTGGAGGCCGGTTCGGTTCAAGCCTGGGTCAGACCAGGAGAACCGAACCGGTTCACGGAATATATAAGGGTTGTGGAGGTTCTTTCATTCATTTTTCTTGTTTGTTTCTCTCTCTACCTCTCACCTCTCTTTAAAACCTCTCTTCTCTCTCTTGTTCTTTCTTCATCTTCTCCGACGGAGAGCAGGGTGGCCGGAGTGAACTCCGGTGTGGTGGCCGGCGAGCCATCGCGGCGGCGCCGCCGCACCCGAGTTAAAAACTACTCCTTTTGTTAATTTTTTTTTGCCCTTTCTCCTTCTTTCCCTCTCCTCTATCCGAATCTAAACTTTAAATTCCGAAATATCCTACCAATACACCTAGATCTAAAGAAGAAAACAACACATAAAAAGACTTACCCTTTTGATCTGGTTCGGTGATGTATGTTTGAGTTGATTGGCTCCAGTGTTTGTTTGCTTCGTGCCGTTTAATTCGAGGTGTGATGTGTGGCTGTCAGTTTTGCTGGACTATGGCTGAATGGCGGATTCAGTTGTGCTTCGGATTTGCAATTTGATGATGATTTCGTGGTTGGGTGAATGTTTCGTGATTGTGTGTTGCTATGGTTTATGGACGATTGGTTACGTGAATTGGCTCGGGATTGGTTGTTGAGATTGAATGGTTTGGTTCGAAATAGGCCTCTGTAATTCGCAGGTTGTGATGAAATTTATTTTTGTGCGTGTAAAATTGTTATGAAATTCGGCCCCCGTTCATGACTGCTGGGTTGGTGTTATATAGTGACAGTGTTAAGTTATTAGGGTTTGTTGAATGATGGTCGAAAAACATGTACTGGATTGAGATGAGTGAAAACGCGTACTGGATGTGATTGTGAACAGACTGTGGATTTGGATCAGGACCATATTTTTGGATTTTTATCAAATAATAATAATAGAAATAATAAAAATAAAAATGATAACAATAAAAGGATTATGCAGACTTAAAAAAAGATAATTAAAAAACTAAACAGAAACAAAATTAAGGATTAAAATTAAATGATTAAAGAAAGGATAAAAGATGGAAATTTAAACTAAAAATAAAATAAAGTGAGAAGAAGGTCCGACTCGGAACCAAACATGAAGTATTTTAAAATACCTCTCTGTCGGATTTTTACTTGAAAAGTCAGAGACTGATCAGGGCCTGAGGACACGTGTCGGTGTATGAATGTAGGATCTTAGGTCAAAAATTGGGGTATGACAGATGCCCCTATTTAAGTTTCTTCGTCCGGAGATTTGAAGATGGAATCTTTGATTTGACGAGCCGAAGAGACTTAAATACAAAGTACACCTATTTTTGATCCTAAGATACTGTGAATGCATGTGACGCTACTATGAATGCAAGACGACATGGATGGCCCGACTAGGACCAGTGATAATGACAGGATGCCCAAATTTGTTGAAGAAAATGATCCGACTCCGTTGGAATGTAATTTCACTGGGGAAATGATTGTCTATTATCGTATTGGTTTGGGAATGATAGTTTCAACGAAGACAAAGCCTTTTTAGTGAAACCTCTTGAACAGCTATGCTGGGGATGACATCATTGAAAATGAAATTGATTAGTGGCATCGCTGGAACAGCTACGCTGGGGATGACACTTATTGAAATTGAAATTGATTAGTGACATCCCTGCAACAGCTACGCTGGGGATGACACTATTGGAATTAGTTACTTCACTGGAACAGCTACGATGGGGATGACGCTATTGGAATTGAAATTGATTAGTGGCATCGCTGGAACAGCTACGCTGGGGATGACACTATTGGAATTGAAATTGATTATTGGCATCACTGGAGCAGCTACGCTGGGGATGACACCATTGGAATTAGTGACATCACTGGAGCAGCTACGCTGGGGATGACACTATTGGAATTGAAATTGATTAGTGGCATCGCTGGAACAGCTACGCTGGGGATGACACTATTGGAATTAGTGACATCACTAGAACAGCTACGATGGGGATGACACTATTGGAATTGAAATTGATTAGTGGCATCGCTGGAACAGCTACGCTGGGGATGACACTATTGGAATTGAAATTGATTAGTGGCATCGCTGGAACAGCTACGCTGAGGATGACACTATTGAAATTAGTGACATCACTGGAACAGTTACGCTGGGGATGACACTATTGGAATTGAAATTGATTAGTGGCATCGCTGGAACAGCTACGCTGGGAATGACACTATTGGAATTAGTGACATCACTGGAACAGTTACGCTGGGGATGACACTATTGGAATTGAAATTGATTAGTGGCATCGCTGGAACAGCTACGCTGGGGATGACACCATTGGAATTAGTGACATCACTGGAACAGCTACGCTGGGGATGACACTATTGGAATTGAAATTGATTAGTGGCATCGCTGGAACAGCTACGCTGGGGATGACACTATTGGAATTAGTGGCATCACTAGAACAGCTACGCTGTGGATGGCACTATTGGATTTGAAATTGATTAGTGGCATCGCTGGAACAGCTACGCTGGGGATGACACTATTGAAATTAGTGACATCACTTGAACAGCTACGCTGGGGATGACACTATTGAAATTGAGGGTGTTACAACGATCATGGTGCTTCAATATGTCGGCATCAACATTTCTCTTAGCTTTTGTTTGAGGGAGTTCATCGAAGGACCATCAGGTTTTGGGAAACCTTATAGGAAGTAGTGGGAAACTGGGAGGCCTTCCCACTTTTGTATGGGGTCGCTAGAGAGTTTTCCATGCCAAGTTAGTTATGAGATTCTCCCCCAAGAACGACACGATTCATTACCTTGTTTTTTTGTGGGTATAATGGACATTTGGTGGAGGCACTACCAAGGTACCAGTGACGACAAGGGTACGCAATTACATGGTTAAGAGTTTCCTTGCTCAAAATGGGTGGAAAAGAGGACGCAGTGGTTCCGTCTCTTGAACTGTTCTATGAGAATGAGTTGCTTACGAGGTTCGATGCTCAATCGATCCCACCATCTATAGATCTCAAGTCCAACATGATCACATATCTTTTTTTATGGGAACAAATTTGTAACAATTCTTTAGAGATCAAAGAACAAACAAACACATGACATTACATCAATAAATAAGTGAAAGCTAGCATGAAATGAGGCTACTTGGCTAAAGTCTGAGTGATCTCATTGACTAATCTCTAGCTAAACTCGACATGCAAGTTTCGAAAACTAACATTAAACATATGTTTACACACATTCATAATGCTACCAAATTTACTTGTGTCTTTAATAACTTCACGAAAGTAATCTACAACCTTTTCGAGTTGAGAGTGAAATCCATGTTGTATGAAGGTCAACCGCCCAAATCACAACATTGAAAAGCCCCAACGCCCCCCCCCCCCCCCCCCCCCCCCATGTAACAAATTATGGCAAGCCAAACATTGTTTGCAAGATCAAAACACACGTTTTCATCTCAGATGCACATACCAACCCCCATCTTATGGAGAGATTAAGAAAAAGATGCATCAACATGACTTTTATACATGTCGGGTTCTATTTTAAACATATAAAAACAATAAATATTAAAAAAAGGTTTAACTGCACTTTTCGCCCTTTAAGTTTCGAAATGTTGCAATTTTGGCTCCTTATTTAAAAAAATGGCAATTTTGGCCCCTTACGTCCCAAAATTGCTGAGAAGACGCCACGTGTCCCAAAAAAGAGGTTATAATCGCAACTTTTTATAAATATAAGGGGTCAAAAGAACATATTTCCCTAAACATGGGGGCCACTTTTGCCATTTTTTTAATAAGGGTCAAAATCGCAATATTTTGAAACTTAGGAGCGAAAAGTGCAATTTAGCCTAAAAAAATAGATTAAATAAGTTTTTAGTCTCTATAAATATAACTTATCCTTAGAATTTAGTATTACTAGCAATACTCTTGTAGGAGAATGTCAAATTTTAAATAGAGATTAAAAATCTACTAATCTCCGAGAACTTAACTCAGTTGGTAGGGACATTGCATAATTTATGTAGGGGCTGGATTTCGAATCTCAGACACCCCACTTCTTCACATTTAATTGTATCAGCTCTAACCACTAGACTATTAGACAAAAAAAAACCTACTAAAAATGAAATTTGATTTATTATTACAAACATTAAAAATTTATTTTACCAAAAACAAAATCATCTCATTGAATCCAAACAGTAGCCTACCAATTTGAGGGGTGCATTAGTCATTTCACTGACTCATCCGAAAACCCTAATAATAAGCAGACTAACTCCCCTCCTTCAACACAAACATCAGACAAGCTAGGTTCAGATCTTCGCCGCCTACCTCCCTCTCTCCCTCCTCTCCTCCCATCTCCCTGCAAAATCAACACACCATGGTACATCTCAATTTTCTTCAACAATCTCATACTCTCTATCCTACAATTCAAATCCATTTTCTACAATTTTGTAAAATTTTTTCTGAATTTTTTTGATGATTTTTGCAGTCTTTGGTAGCGAATGAAGAGTTTCAACACATTCTGCGTGTGTTGAATACCAACGTTGATGGAAAGCAGAAGATACAGTTTGCTATGACTTCAATCAAAGGTATTGGAAGAAGATTTGCTAACATTTGTTGCAAGAAAGCTGATGTTGACATGAACAAGAGGTATTGTTTCATCAATTCTTCTATGATTTTTTTATTTTTGTTATTGTTTATAATTTCGATTTTTGATAGAAATTAGTATTTTTAATTTTATAATTTATACTGTAAGAGTTTAATTTTTGAATTTCTTAGCTATTATTTTTATTATTCTCACTGTGTAGAATATTTTGATACTGTTACGGGTTCTAAATTTGTAGAGTTTAATTTTTTTTTATGTTAGGTATGATTTTTATTTTTAATGAAATTGATTTTGTTAAAAAATTTCATTATTTATACTGTAGTGGGTTTTTAAATTTTTCAAGTTTGTAATTAGTTTAGTGGTAATTTTTATATGTATTATAATTATATGTTTAAATTAGGTTTATGCTGCAATGGGTTGTTGTTCAATTAGGTTTATGGCCTGTTTGGATTGGTTTAATTGAGCTTATATACTGGTATAAGCTTTGTGAGGCTGTTTGGGAGAATTTATGAAACTAGCTTATGACTTTTTTTCGTATACTTTTTTCAACTTAGTTTTATAAGTTTTCCAAGATACCTTTTATAAACAGCTTGTAACATATATGAAAACTACTTAACTTTATTTTATACTTTTCTGTAAAAATAGCTTATATAAGTTTATACCTAAGCGCTTATCATCAATGCTTGTGCTATAAGCTGCAAATAAGCTGTTTATTGAAACTTAACCTAACTGCAATGGGTTTACTTAGGTTATACTGCATTGTTTTTTATGTTTATTTAGGATTTCATGATTTATGCTGAAATGGGTTTTAACAATTTTCAAGTTTAATTAGTTGAGTGATTATTTGGTTTTTTGTTTTGATTTTCAGAGCTGGTGAATTGACTGCCGCTGAGTTGGAGAACATTATGACTGTGGTTGCCAACCCTAGGCAATTCAAGGTCCCTGATTGGTTTTTGAACAGAAAGAAGGATTACAAGGATGGAAAGTTTTCTCAAGTTGTTTCAAATCAACTGGACATGAAGTTGAGGGATGATTTGGAGCGCTTGAAGAAGATCAGGTGATTATATTTGTACATTTAATATTATATGATTGAATTGTTATTGCTAATTGATTAATATACTTAAATACAAAACTTCGATAAATTTTCCTATTAGAAAGAACTAATTGTCATTCTATGTTTTGAAACTGTTGTTTTTGTTGGAATTTTCCTGGTTTCTCATGTTTGTTCAGTAGTTTGGTGGTACTTGTTAGTAATGAATTGCATTCATTTTGATTTTCATTGAAACAAGTTTTCTATTTTGATTTTCATCTTTTGTGAAAGAGCTTTTGTTATTTGTTTACGTCTTTGGAAAGCTTTTGTTGATGCTATTGGTTGTTTATAACCTTTTCATATTATAATAACGAATGAATTGTTTGCATAACTTCTGGATATAATTAACATGATGGATAGTACTTCTCATGAACCATACTTATTAAACGTGTCTGTCCGAAATAGGTTTTTTTTTTTATATAGATATCGAAACAAGATTGTTTAGGATACTGACTTTCTTTCCTCAATCAATCATTTTTCTGTTTCATTAGAAAGATAGTTTATGTTTTGATATAGACACGTAGTTAATTGAGAAAATGGATGTTGATATGTTACCACATCTGTAGTTTATGTTTTTCCAATAGTGATTGGATGTTAACACATTTGTCATTGTTGTATTCGTGTCAGTGCTACATAGTTAGATATGCTATCTTCCCACTTATGTCTGTTTCCTACCTTCTTTCTAGGTTGGATATTTTTTCTGTTTTTGTTATTTTTCACCGTTCGAGTTTTCTATTTGGGCGGATGGACTTGATCCCTTGATAGTCTAAGACAGGTTTTATTGATCAATTAAAATTTAATGTTTCTTTTAAAGATATAAAATGTAAAATCAAATGAATAGTAAAAGACGATAAAAGATTAGAAAATCCAAAAAAACAAGAAACATGTACACAAGAATAAACTCAATGTTCCAGTGAATGGGAATGTTGTACTGGATGAATGTGAATATTAGGTGAGTTAAGAGTACGAACTAAAAGATGGTAAAATCTCGACATACGTTGTTTGGTCATGTGTGTAGAAGAGACCTATAGATTCAGAATTAAGGCGGGTACAAATCAAACGAAAGGTAGTCCAATTGCTCGAGGAATATCTAGAAAAACTAATAAAAAGATTTAGAGGCCAATGATTTTGCTATAGCATTACCCATGCATTGCTGTGAATTCTACCCGGTGGAGTTAGTTATGTTGGCGTATTTTGACCCATGTAGTTAATCCCACCCTGCGAGATACGTTGTCAGTTTAAATCTTACTCGACAATTCTTCAATTTGGTTGGGTAGTTTGTTTTGGAAATTCTATGTTGAGATGGCATGACTTTGTCTGCCCCCCCCTTTTTTTTTGTATATACTTTTTTTTTTTTTTGAGAATATGTTCCTGTCATTGTGTTGTTTTATTGTCAGTTCAGTATAGATAGTAATACTTCAATTTGAATTATGCAGGAATCACCGAGGTTTGAGACATTACTGGGGTCTCCGTGTTCGTGGACAGCATACCAAGACTACCGGTCGCAGAGGAAAAACTGTTGGTGTGTCTAAGAAGCGTTAAAGTGTTTCTGTTTTTGTTTGCAGAAGAGGAATTATCAGGGAAAGAAAGTTTAAAATGCGTTTAGACATGTTTGCTATGATTCATGTTTGTTATTCTCTTTTACAAAATTTTGTTGTTTCCATGACCTGGTGCTGAGTTACATGGTTTTATAAGTTGCCAAGATGTTTAATAGGGTTGTTGAAATTATTTATGTGCTTTTTATTAGTGAGTTTTTGGAAGGAGATAATTGAAGTTGATTATATTCAGATGCACTTTTTAATATCTTTATAGCATAAATGCTTGTCGTTGTTTAACCTATTTCAAAATATTATCAGAATAGTTTATCGACAAGTGAGTAATTTACTACTTAGGGCTGTTTGGATAAACAACTCATTTGCAGCTTATAGCCCAAGTGCTTATCATGATAATTGCTTATGTATTAGCTTGCATAAGCTGTGCTGTTGTTGTATGGTACAAGTTTTTATAAGCTATATTGGAGAGATTGTGAAAGTAAGCTTAATGAGTTGTTTAAATAAGCTGTTTATGTAACCATGATTTTGCAAAGAGAATTGCTACTTCTACAATCACGGTTTTTGAAAAGGTAATTTTTCTTATACCTTGTCTCCAAAGGAGTGGTGCTCAGCAAATTACATTGAGCCAATAAATTTTTTAATATAGATAGACACTTGGATATAAAGTTCTTATGATGAGTTACCTAAAACACGATGCACTCTACTATTCGAAAATGACAATCTTATTGAGTTTTGGTTTGGGCTAAAACTATAATCCGATGCTTAACTTGTTTATTAACTTTACAAGCCATCTTTACAATTTGAAGGACTACGATGTAATTTGAAACAACAATTATACTTATATATCTTTGTAAATACCTCATTTTCAATTTCTTTGTCAAGTAGTATAGTGGTTAGAAAATCATCTGTTAAGATAAATAAATGAGATATCCGAGATTTGAACCCTACTCGATAGTATTATACAATGTCCATATCATATTGTAGATTTATCGTATCTACCACTTTAGTATACACTACATGGAAGAAAAGTTACAAAAATATCTACCACTTCTCTTTTGTATCTTTTCTCCCATGTAGTGTATACTTTAAATGCAAATGAAGGACAAAACAAGACAACTTCAGTTGTAAAATGTTTGATTTTTGTAAAACTTTTTCAAGAACAAGACAAACTAGAGACAAGAGACATGACAAAAACAAAAATTCTTATCTTCACTAAACCATAACACAACTTTTTCTCCGATATACAAATTGTTTAAAAACCAAAATAACATTTTGTCTTATGTTGTTCTGTCTTCCGACATACTCCCTCCATTCCTTTTTAAATGTCTCTTTTGTAGAAACGTTTTGTTTCTGTTTAACTGTCACTTTTAAAGTTCAATGCAATATTAAATGTTATTTTACCAATATTACCCTTAATTATTTATTACAGAGAGAAATATATGAAACAAGATATTGAATGAATGAGGTTATTATTGGAAAATGATAAATTATTTATCAAAAGTAATAACATTTATTGATTGTCTTACCTTGTGTAAATTGTCAAAAAATAACAATTAAAAAGTAATGGAGGTAGTAAAAATTATAAGACAAAAAAATCTATGAAGCCTAGATACGGATACGGGTGCGGGTACGATACGATATGGATACACAGATACGCGAATTTTTTAAAATTTAGGATACGATACGGCTAAGATACGACAAACAAATTTTTTATAGTGTAGAGCTATGAAACATTGATTACCCTTATTATATGCATGTAAAATTTTCCTATAAACCATATTATATTTTCATTTGTTGGGATACGGAGAGAAGCATTCAACACAAATTTGATCAAATGTTGATTAATTGAATCACCTCTCTTGTTACCTTCATCCATAAGAAGTATAATTTTAAGTGGTTCATCGAGAAACAATTCTATCGATGCATATCTAAAATTGAATCACATACATCTTTACTGAATTTCTAAAACATTGTATCACTTTTTCCTTTCATCTTTTCTAGGATACGTATTTGTGAAGTATCCTATAAAAATCCTTGTGTATCTTTGAAGTATTCAATAAGTATCGGATAAAATATATTTTAAAAATTATAATAATTAATTCCGTTACTTCGTGGATACGTATCCGCGAGTATCGGTATCCGATACGGATACGGCTCCATTTTGGAGTATCCGAGCTTCATAGCAAAAAATTATTCAATACCATAAAAATTGATCATGTATTATATTATTTTGTCTTACGTTGGTCTCTCTAGTATTTACCGTCTAGCGAATCAAACCCACCATTCATGAGTCTATGTATATCCATGTGTCATCTTACAATTTGAAAATACTAGCCGAAAAAGGAAGTTATCATCATAATCTCAATCATCATCAAGCAATTATAACCTATCTCTCACACAAAACACACCCACCATGAGTCCCTCTCTTTCCATAATCTCCCCCTTAAAAGCCGAATCAACACCAACCCTCATTCCACCACCACCGATCTCCGCCGATTCCAATGGCGAAGAAGCGCAAGTCCGCCGCGTCAAGTCTCGACGAAGTCGATCGGACTATGTATGCTTCGTTCTCAACAGCTGCTAATTCTCTTTCTCAGCTTTACTCTCATGCCATGAATCATCAGAAGCTTTCTTTTCATGCTGGTGAACGTAACGCTCTTGTATGAACACACCAAATCTCTCTCTATTGAATTGTTTTTTTTTTTTTTTTTTTTAAATTATTATTTTTTATTTTAAAAATGTAATTTTTATTTAGTTGTGTTTGGTTTTATTCATTTTGTTGAAATGTTGTTATTGTTTTTAAGGTTGTAATGTTGTTGGTCTAACAAATTGTTCTGATTTCTATAAGATTTTGTATAAGACCTAGTTCAAGTTATGAAGCTCATACACTCCTTGTTTAAGACGTGTCCTGGTGTCGGATATATAATTAAACTGAAGTGAAGTATGCGATTTTCTCAAATTATTAGCGGTGTCAGCATGTGTGTCGTGTCGAGTGTTGTGTCTGTGCTTTATAGAGTTCAAGTGACAATACCGAAAATGTTAGGATGGATATTTTTTGTGGTTACTCGGGTTTGAGCTTGGGATTCCGTTTTGTGTGTGGTATTAGATTTAATTTTTTCAAATCTAATTAAACTGAAGTATGTGATTTTTTTCTCAAATTATTAGCGGTGTCGACGTGTCAAGTGTCTTGTCTGTGTTTGTGCTTCATAAAGTTTAAGTGACAATACCGAAATTGTTAGGCTGGATATTTTATGTGGTTACTCAGGTTTGAACTCGGGATTCCGTTTTGTGTGTGGGAGTTTTAAGGTGGTATTAGATTTAATTTTCTTAGGATTTTTTTTTAGTTGGTTGTTTTTAAGCTTGATTTGGTGCTTATGGTTGTAATGCTGTTAGTCTAATAAAATGTTGTGTGTTTGTAAGACTTAGCTCAATTGCAATACTGAAATTGTTAGGCCGAAGATGTCTCATGGTTAACTGGGTTCGAATTTTGGGATTCCCGCTTGGGTATGAGTTTAAGGTGGTACTTGCCACTTAATCAAAAATTGTTTTGATGTTGTTGTTGAATTTTCTCATGTTGTAGAGAAGAGTTGGTGGGTTGTGTTTTTTTTTTGTGATTTATTTACGTTGACTGTAGCGCGGCGATGCTTGGTTTTTTTGTTCGGAAGTGTTGTTAAATAGCTGCTCTGCTATCTGACAATATTATGTACTAAATAGTGTATTGCAGAACAATAGCGGTTTGTCCCATCAACATTGTGAAACACTATTTTGTTCTGCGCCCATACTGCTACCACGTAGCAGCTATTGTTCTGCGATACACTCTTTAGTTCAAAATATTGTCAGATAGAGGCGGCTATAGTGGCGCTATAACACTATTGCACAGCAGAATTTTGACAATCCACTATTTTCTGATATCTGTGATTGATAAATACCCATGCTACTTCTTTCAACTTTACTTTAGTGTTTATGGTTGTAATGTTGTTGGTCTAATAAAATGTCACGATGTCTGTAAGACCTAGCTTAACTTTGAATACCAGAATTGTTAGAACGAACATTATTCATGGTTACCCGAGTTCGAATTTGGGATTACTCTTTGTGTGTATGTGAGTTTTAAGGTGGTACTTTCTACTTAATCAAACATTGTTTTCATGTTGTTGAGAAGAGTTTTTGGTTTGTTTTATTTTTTGTGATTTTATGTGAGTGTGTCAATGCTTGATTTTCCCTTGTTGATTTTATGGTTATAATGTTGTTGGTCTAATAAAATGTTGCATGTTCGTAAGATGCAGCTCAATTGGTAAATATCAAAATTGTTAGGCTGAATATTTTATATGGATACTTGGGTTTGAACACAAGATTTGTCCTTTGTATTTATGAGTTTTAAGGTGGTACTTGCCACTTCATCAAACATTGTTTTGATGCTGTTATTGAATTTTCTCATGTTGTAGAGAAGAGTTGGTAGGTTGTTTTTTTTTTTTTGGTGATTTATATTGGAGTGTGCATGCTTAATTTTCTGCTACAATTTATTCTTTGGGTGGAAAATGTAATTTTGATTTAGTTGTATGTTATTTTTTTTCTCTTCAGATTTTTGTTTTGTTTAAATGTTGTTTTTAAGTTTGATTTTGTTTTTTTTGGTTGTAATGTTGTTGGTCTAATAAAATGTTATGTTTCCGAAAGACCTAGTTGAACTAGCAATATTGAAATTGTTAGACGGGACATTTCCGTAGTTACTCGGGTCGCATTTCGGGATTCCCGCTTTGTGTGAGTTTTAAGGTGTTTCTTGCCACTTAATTAAACATTGGTCTGATACTGTTGTAATGTTGCTGAGTTTTCCTACGTTGTAGAGAAAAGTTGGTGGGTCGTGTTTTTGTGATTTTTATAAGAGTGTGTCAATGTTTGATCGTCCCTTATTTTTTGAAGTTTGAATTGGTGTTTACGGTTGTAATGTAATCGGTAAAACCAAGCTCAACTGGTACAACCGAAATTGTTAGGGTAGACATTTTCTGTGCTTACTCGGGTTTGAACTCAGGATTCATCCTTTTCCCATGTTGTTTTTGACTTTAATTTGGTGTTTATTGTTGTAATGTCGTTGGTGTGATAAAATGTTATGTTTATTGTTGAATTTTCTCATGTTGTAGAGAAGAGTTGGTGGGTTATTATGTTTTCATTATTTGTGATTCTTATTGGAGTGTGTCAATGCTTTGATTTTCTGTTACAAAGTACCGGCTCTGTAGCGGAATTTAGACAAACTGCTATTGTTCGGCAATACACTACTCAGTACAAATGTTGTCAAATAGTGGCGTGCTATACTACTATTTCATAGTGGATTTTGAACAAACTACTATTGTTTCGCAGTACGCTATTTGATAGTATTATAACAACATGAAAAGGATTTGAAGAATTTTTCTAAACCCTCCAAAAGTCGAAACATTTCTCCGACAGAGCCTTAGTTTATAACTTGCTATCTCATTTTTCTTTGCCAAATACTCATGGATTGCTTGTGTTCTGGCTGATTCAGTATATTCATGTATCTAATCTAGGACTTGCTTTTAATTTTGCTGTTTCGACAATGTATTGATAATTTATTAATGTGGAATGTTCTAATGATATCAGGAAAAACTTTATCAGTGGATTTGGAAACAAGAAGAAGGAGGGTCGAGGGTTGCAACAGTTGATGTAGTTAACTACATTCAGGTTAGTTTTCTATCGTATTATTATTGTATCATTTATTTATGCATGCTTCTGCTGATTGGAAGTGGGGGAACGTAACAAACATACAATACAAAACATATACGCATAATACTGGTGTGTTGTAGAGAAACTTACAAACACTTGTGCACAATCAATGAAACATTTGCCTTTTGAGAGAGATTGACTGTAACAGAGGATTGAAATTATGACAAGGGCATTATTGCAAATGTATAGTATATGAACATGAAGCAGCTCCGCAAAGCTGGTTTAGTTCAAACTATGCATTAGTGTAATGCTCAATTGTTTCAAATTACAGCTGCAATTGCATGGAATAGCTTATATTTGTAAATTAGTTGGGAATATTTCGCTGATACAGCCACGAAAGTGGTTGTGGATGCCTTCCATATGGTAATAGACTATTGACGTGATTATGGGCATGGTTTACCTCTTTTGGTTGTTAAGTGGTTGTGGTTTGCCCTAACGTGGCCTGTTATTCTGTGTAGTATTTTGATTGATGTTGGAAGGTTTTTATATTGGGGAGGCTTGGTCGAACTGGCTAAAACTCGAAGTGAGAAATGCATCTTGTTTTTTGTCATGCATAAAATCTGTTCTGTTTAATAAATTCTACAACATGTGGGGTTTACTGTTCTTTGGCCGCTTTACTAAATAGAGAATAAAATGATTATTTGGGGTTTAGGAAGACCTTTGCTCTGTATGTTTCATTTTTTTAAATAATTTTTGCTGTATTTTTGGCGCACATGTATGTTGTATTTTCATTCTACCTGCCAAAAGCGACCACACTATCCACCATAGTTTTAGACGGTGGTTGTTTGGCTGGCATCTTCCATCAGGAATGGTAATTGTGATTGAGAATTCTCAGAAAATAAAACTACGGGATTTTGTTACTATTGTTTTCATTTTTCCATTTAGCTGTATGGCTTAGTTTTTCCAAAATTGACGGAGTAAATCATATCCGATACTGGTATAGATATGATACCCATTGATCCGTGTCCTATGAGTATCTTCCAAATTTTTAAAAGAAATTATTGACGGATACATTTAGGATACTTCTTTTTTTGGGGTATAACTAATATCTTGTAATAAAGCTTTTCGTACAACCTTGTTCTTCATCTTCTTGTGAGCATAAGTGAAGTACACATTTCTCCATTTACTCTGAGAAGATCTTAAAAAGCTACACTTCTTGAATTGAACAAGTAGAAGACTTGTTTTAAATAGGACTAATGATATTTTGTGACATTTTGACTAATGATGTTTTAAACAAGTCTTCTACTAGTAAAGGAGAACTAGATTACTTAAATATTTTATCTAGCATCCCATGCCACTCGATGTGGGACTTAGCATCCCATAATTCTCAAGTCCCTGTCATAGCAGCTTCCGAGAGTTGACGTCTCGGCGACTGCACTCTCTGTAGTGTTTCATTCGGGCTTTTTTGGTCACCCATTTGCAGGTAGCCCTTTCTTAGACACCAACAACCAGGTTTTGATAACATTAGATAAGTATCTATGCACTTGAGGAATCCTTTCTTAGAAGATAACTATTAAGGGGGAAGATCATAATACACAAGTCCTTATCTATATTTTATATTTGATAAGAGAGAAATATGCATTTAGGCTTATTGTTATGATTATGAATATGTTTTTGTATGACATGATCACCATCTGCATATATAGTTATATACTCCCTCTGGTCCTGTATAGAAGAAACATTTAGGTCAACAAAAGGTGATGTATCTAGTTAAGAATTTGAACCAAATACATCACAACTGTTGTTGACCCAAATATCTCTTATAAATAAGACCGGATGGAGTATCAATATAAAAATTCATATCAAGTATCTAGGCGTCGTAGTTATTTTGTTATCTTTCAGTTATGCATTGTTAAACAAATAAGACAGTGATAACATAGAAGATGTAGTGTGACATTCGGGATTCTTAATTTTCAAAATTACTGGTATATGATTTTGGTACCTAAGTAAATACATTTATAAAATTTTATTTCACTACTTGCAGAATGAGTTAGATTATTGTGGAGAAGAGCCATCCATGTCACCCAGAGCACCACCGCAAAACCAGCAGCCACAACCAATGATGCCAGTCACCAGTTCAGGCTTTCCAGTCACTTCAGGATCTTCTGGCCAAACAATAGCTGGGGCCGGGCAAGGACTCCGCTCCGATTATTGTGAAACTCAGCCGAAGAACTCGGTGTTTTCAAATGCATTATCAAGCCCTGTTCGTCGAAATCTTCAGCTTTATCAAATTGGTGAGGGTGGAAATCCCAGCTTTCTGCACAATCAAAGCAGGGAATCAAATGCAGTTAGTTCCAATAATGATTCTGCCATGGATATGCATGCAGACTAGTCCTATTCTTGTCTATCGGGTTGTCCATTAAATTTTTTATCTGACCTCTCTTCTGCAAAAACTGCAAAAGAAGCCAACAACCATCACAATTCCTTGTCTAGATTCGCTTGCTATTTGGATCGTGCAAGAAATGATAAGAGGGTGGAGCTAATTCTTGTTACATTTTTGGTATGCTTATGTCGACCGAGCGATTGGTTTGGAGTCTTATATGTCCTCTGTAAAGTTTTTCAATGCATTTTATTTTGAACCTTTAGGTTTCAAGGGTTGCTTCTCTAAGAAGTTTCCCTTGTAAATCTGTATTTGTCAACAGATTCTATCCACATAGCAATTTACAGTTGTTGATGCTGGTTTTGCTCTTTGTTTTTTTAATATTTTCTTGTATTCTAAATTTCTTCAAGGGGGTCATTTGTAGAAGATTAGTGGCTTTTATTTTGCCTCTACTTTTTTACTTTTTAACATTAAGGGTTTATTTTCTTTTGATTTTTATCTGTATTTAAATTGTATATATTTTTAATCTATGTATTAACAAAAATAGTGATGTACTAGACACTTAAAATAGTGGCAAATTAGGATTGAATATGGCTATCCACATTTCGTGTCTAACATGTCTTGAATATGATTACCTCAAGTATAAGAAACCTAGGTAACCTATGCGAAACATAAAAAAACCTATAACTTGAATATCATTTTCTTGAAGTTAAGTGAATAAATTTAAATTGATATTTCAAATTAGATTTGTGTCTTTGATTGTTAAGTTAGTATTTTTTTTATGGTTAGATTAGTCGAAATATGAAAAAATTAAAATAAAATAAAACCGTGCACACTCAAATGACAACAGTCGAGTTCATATTCGTACATCAAGCATTTCCTTTTTTTTTTTTTTAAATAAGAAAAAGATATTGCTTGATGATATAGCAAAGCGCACCATCATCGAGCGGGTTTTATGTGAAACGCCTATTGATATTTTTCACAATTTTTCTAAAACTCTGAAAGATACTAGTTCGTGGTGTTTCCGAGTCGAGTTTGTTGCTACATATAGCACTACTAAAAAAACAAAACCATTGATTATGACACAAAGCAAAGAAAACAAAACTGCATTGCAACTATTTTCTTGTTTTCAGCTAATAGAAGTAAACATTATTTCTTTTGAAAACATGAGCAAAATATGAAAATTATTTTGAAATTAACAAATTATGAAAACTAATATGAAATTAACTTAATTAGAGACAAAAGTAGTACTATTTGTTTCATTTTTATGAGTTTGAAAATAAAACAAAAACACACAGATTAAGTTCCATTTCTGGTTTTTGAGAGTGTGATGGCATGTAATCACTTCTACCTTGTATGTATTCTTTACCATGCTATGTTATATATACATACCATTTTTTAGTTCCATATGGTCCACTTTTCAGCAGAAATAAAGAGATGAAGCCAGGACAATCAAGAAAAGTAGTACTTCTAATAGCATTCTTAGTTATATGCTGCTTTTCATCACTTCTTATTGGAGGTATACTTATTTTCCTTTACTCTTAATTCTTAGTTTATTAAGTTTTGAATATTGGGTATAATTTATCTTTACAAAAACAGTTTATAAGGTAAGAAGTTTCACTTTTATAAACTCATTTTAAGTTTTATCTTCTTTATGTGGGACTTGTGTAGCACTATAGACCTTATGGATGGATATAAACGTGGATGACTCATATAGATATACTCTGATATCATATTAATTTTTTTATATTTATAAGGAGACTAAAAGCATATTTGGTTTTCCTTTAAAAAAGAAGCATATTTGGTTTCTAAAAAATGTTTTTTTTTAGTATTTTTTGTGTGAATCGAAGTTGCGCGCAACGATAAAGACCAATCCCTCAAGCCGGATAAAATCTTAACAGATGCCAAAACTCTCTCTTAAAATATTTAACACTACTTTATTTTCAAATTGTTGTATTTTCAAATATTTTTACATAAAAAAAGCTTTTCTGTTTTTGTTTATTTCTACATAATTGCTGTTTTAAACAAATAATAGTTTGCTAGTTTCATAATTAGCAAAAGTGGATATTATTTTTAACCTAGTTCTATTTATTTTTATTTGTAGCACATGCACGAAAATTGAGGATAGACTCATTTGAATTTCATGCAAGACACAAGGGCAATGGAGGAGTTGTGATTTCAGAGAAAGGGGAGAAACATGAAGATTATGTTGTCTCCAATATGGATTATGCAGCAGTTAGGAGAAAACCACCGATTCATAACTAGTATTTTCATATTTAGGGTCCGTTTAGATTAGTCTTATTTGGAGGTGATGCAAAATAGATTATGCAAATTAATAAATTTTTATGTATTATTTACAAGTTCGTAAATGTAGTTTATAAAAAAACAGTTTATAAAGATACAATTTTCGTTAGTAAGAATTTATAAATTAAAGTAAAAATTTATTTATTTGCATAAGTTGAAAATAAGACCGATCCAAACAGAGATAAGAAACTGTGATTTTGTATTTTCCATTTGTAATGATTTCGCCGTCTTTCAATAATAATTTGTGAAAAACAATGTTTACGGAGAGAAAAAAGTTACTTACTCCCTACAGTCACATTTATACCCAAAAAACAGTTTTTTAGATACATTGAATAATTCATGTATCTGACCTTAATTGTGATCGAAAAAACCTAAAAAGTGAAACTACGAATCTTTTTACAGCACCCAAGTAATTAACATACAACGGAAAAATGCCTATAAATAATATGATAAGATCTAAATCACCAAAATAGACATTCTTATGGATCTGCAACTTGACACCCAAATCACTGATTGAATATGTAATAATTAATTGACTGAAGTTGATCTTTCAATAGGAACAAAGGAACACCGCAACAAAACGCAAAATCAAACAACATCACGCATTACGACGAACAACACAACACCGCACTCAGACGATAAAATCACGAAAAAATACAAAATCTTTATATGTGGAAGTCACTTATTTGATCGAAAGAAAGAGAAAAAAGATGCAGAGGGGGCGATTTTAGGTCAAAAAATGACCTAAACCAACCTCATCGATGAGTGATAGAGAACTTAAAAAGATGGTGGAGTTTCTCTCACTAAAAAACAAAGATCAGCTGAAAAACATGCAATACTCTTGTTCTCTTGAAGCCGTCACAATACATTGTTTTTGATATATCTTGTTTGCGTGGTGAAATCTTTATCTATATTGTTTTTGTTGTTTCACCAATATAAAATGGGTAGAATAGTTTAATTTAATTTAACTACTTTAAACTACTTTAAAATTTAATTTAACTATTCTTGATATGTGAGTGATTGTGCAAACTTAACTTAGAAAAAGAAGGATATATAAGGGAATTTGTTTCATTCACTAACGATGTGTGGACCTTAATATTTAGTTCATCAAATGTCACTTTCTCTTTCACTTGGTCCATAAAGTATATGAATGAAAATAAGAAGAATGTGATCTTCCTTTTCTTCTTTCTTTCCCGTCTAATTATAAGAATGTAATCTCTAAAATATACATGAAAATTCCTTCCGTTAATGATTGTTTTTAAGGTGCTAGAGACCGATGATAAAGACTCATTTATGATGCCTTTACGAGTCAATAAAGTCATGTTCTTTTTTATTGGTAGATAGACAAAATGGCAAAACCATTATAAACTCACACACACATAAGTGGAGGTACCGGGGTTCGAACCCCGATCATGACATCCAAACTAACAATTTCGGCATTTTATCAATTGAGCTAGGACTTGCGGATAAAGTCATGTCCTTTTGATCATTCTATGTCTTTTTCTTATTTTTATTTTATTTTTTGCAAAAAATTCGTTTATAATTAAAATTTTCTAACAATACATTTTTAATAAAATTAATCAAAACGAGTTTAAAAGAAATATATTATAAACGCACACGTTCTCCTCCTTGCGAATTGAGCTGCATCAAAATGTATTTCACGGGCTAAACAACAACCCTATAGCACACTGGTTTTTGTTTTAAATATCATTTCCAAGCATACGTAATATTTGTCATGATATCAAATTATCGTTGTCAACGAGGACTATATTGGAATATTGATTAACTTACATAAATTAGGACAAATCTAATGATATTTACTTACTATCACTAATGACTGCTGTTTTAATAATACTGTGAGCTGTGTATGTTAAAACTACCTCAGTCAAAGGTTTTTAAATCCATGGTATATCTATTCTTAATAATTCCTATATTTTCAAGATTTTTAAGTATATATTTTTTGTCAAAAAGAAAAGATTAAGTATGTATTCATTTCGTAAAATAAAATAAAGTGTGTGTGTGTATATATACACACACATATATATATATACATATATATATATATATATGTGTGTGTGTATGTATGTACACATGCATTGCACATTGCAACCTTACACTTAGACAAATCAAACTTACATCATAAAGGGTGCAAATTTAAAAAGTGGGTCATTGCCCTTTAACTATTCTTACTATCTCTAGATAATGATAAAAGAAACCTTTGTATGAATGACCAACTATGGAACATTGTAAAAGAAATTTATAAAAGAGAAAAAGGGAAGGTGAGATATTGGAATGAGAATTTCTGAAGCATGAATGTGTATTTACAATAGGGAACTTGTGAATAATGAGTATATATAGTTTAACCCTCATTAAGTTTAGGTCAAAAAACATGGTTCAAATGACTCAGTCTTACTAAGCAAGCCATTGTCTGCATTCTGAACTGGTTTGAACTATATAATCTGAAACCATCTAAAAAATGTTCGAACTATATAATCCGAATCGGTCCAAGACTCTGTTAAAACTCCTATGAAAGGTGAGAGATATTTCATATTTTATAATCTGAACTTGTCAAGTACATGATTTTTCTGTGGTTCACATTGCACCGACAGATTTTGTGGTCGTTCACATGCTGTAAAATACCACAAATTACCATGAACACTTATATGGTAGATCTAAACAATAAGTTAGCTGCAATTTACAAAATTGGAGAAAACCCAATCTCTTAAGGATCTGAGTTAATGTCAGACGATCTAGGTTGAAGGATTAACTCGACCAAATCTACCATAGACTTAATCACAAAGACACGAGGATGATGTTAAGTATCTTCGTCAATGGACCAGATCAGATGGAAGCGTCTAGTTCACCCAAATGAAGCTCAGGAAAGACGACGACGTGACAACCATGTTCTCGATATTTGAGCAGTATAATTTTAAATGGTCGATCGAGTTGGATGCTTCATTGGTCAGATCTTTTGAAGATAGTCGAAAAAGTTTGATACAACCCAGGAACTACGAAGAATCCAGGGCTCTCACGAATAAACCATATAAAGATTTAATTTTAGTCGATCTATGACCTTTTGTGTGTGTGTGAGATTTACTATGTTGTTTTACACCATTGTATTTTGTTGTTGTAATTGTTATTTTTATTGTATATTGTTGAAATTAAACTTTTTGTGTTTTGAGCTCCTAAATCCTCCAAGCCTCAAGTTTCAACATAGTCTGGGTATGGCTTTGATTATATAATCTAAATTCTTCTAATAAAATTTTAAATTATATATTCCGAACCATCCAAGAATGTGCATCGTGGCATTACAAAGGATGTTTGGACGTTTTGTGGTGTGTTAAATGTATTATTGGTCGGTTTAGACATTCTAAACGCTTCTTTTAACTGTATTTACAATTTATGAATATTTTATGGTTATCGATTTGAAAAAGTAAAGGTCATATTTTATAACATATGAAGTTGAATATGGGCCTAAATAAGCCCAAAAGAGAGATCCATAAGCCTGTTTGCCTCTAGGACTTGGTTATTGTTCTTCTCCCATCTGTTTTTGCTCGTTCTCGTCAAAATAGTCTAGCGTGAGTTAACTCACATATGTGTATTTTCTGTGTGTTAATTCGCGTAGGTGTATTTTTCAGCGTGAGTTAACTCACGTTGGATGGGAATGAGCAAAAACAGATGGGAGAAGAGCAATTCTCCTAGGACTTTGTTTAGTAATGGACCTTGTTTTAATTTCAATTGTTTATCTGGATTGATTGTTCAATAGGCCCCTCAAAAATTGCTCATATTTCTAAAAAATGTCGATCAAAAGTTACGATCCGATCAAAGTTTACACACAAAAAAAGACAATCGAGTGTTACGACCTAATTGATTGAGCAATTTCAGACACCTGTTGAACAACCATTACTTTCCGTAAGTGGTGGCATGTGGTCCAATTTCTATTACTATACCATCGACCTGTGCTCCGCACGGGTCTTATCAGATGAAACATATGCACATAAATGTTCAGCATGGTCATTTTATGATTTATATTCACGTACTGTGCATCTGCAATCAGGCTAAATAGAACTTAACACAATCAAATGCATGTACTTATACTACTGAATAGCATACATGTGGACCACTAACCTTCCAAATATGTCCATCAGACATCCTTTAATGCAGTTAATGACATTTATCATTTGTTTATGTGGGACAATGTTCATAAACTCCCTTTCTTGTGTAACTTCCAATGAGGTTTTTGAAAAACACCAACGGTCATTGTAATAAATTCCTTATATGCAAAATTGATTGATACCTTAAATTATAATTAATGAGTTACTGGCAGATGTATACCCAGCAAAAAAAAAACCTTGTAATTCCTTTTTTTTTTTGGTCTTAATAATTCCTCTATGTTTGTCTTGTGTTTTAGCTTTGAGATTTTTAAGCATATCTATCACCAAAAGTTATAATTTTTCCATGACTTATACAGAAGTTGACATTCCTCTATTTACAGATCACAAATATCTTCTTCTGATGTTAATTTGGGTTATAAACAATTAGGGTAAATAGGCCTTTACCCCATGTAATATATGACATTTTTGGTTTTGTCCCCTGTAATTATTTTTTTTAGATTCAGTCCTTGTAATTTTTTTTGTTTTAGAATACCCCCCTAGCACAGCTGACTGTGCATTTTTGCTGATGTGGCACGCTGATTCAACTTTTTCTAATGACGTGGCGCGCTGACTGTATAATTATTTTTATTTGTAAATAAAAATAAAAAACGTAAAAAAAATCTTGAAAAATTAACAAAAAAATTCTTAAATAATTAAAAAAAATCTGGAAAACTTAATAAGAATTAGTTATGGAAAAATTTAATATATTTCGAAAAATTCATATTTCCGGATTTTTTTCAATACCGGATTTTTATATTTCGGAAAAAATTAATAAAGGCCACGTGTACCCCCATAAAAAAATAATATTAATTATACAGTCAGCGTGCCACGTCATCAGAAAAGGCGACTCAGCGTGCCACATCAACAGAAATGCACAGTCAGCTGGGCTAGGGGGGTATTCTAAAACAAAAACAATTTACAAGGACGGAAGCCAATTTTTTTTTTACAGGGTGCAAAATGAAAAAATTATGGAAAAATGAAAAAAATGAAAAGTTCAAGAACATAAAATATTTTGAAATTTTTTAAAAAAAGTTCAGATTTTTCTTTCGAAATTAAAAAGTTTGTTTTTTTTTTTTTAATTTTTTCCAGATTTTTTTTATTATTTAGTTTTTCTAGATTTTTTTCTTCATTTTTATTAACTTTTCTATATTTTTCATTTTTCTAAATAAAATTCATTTTTATTAATTTTTCCAACATTTTTTTATTTTTTCAGAATATTTTTCATTATTATTAATTTTCCTAGAATTTTTTGAGATTTTTTTATCTTTATTAATTTTTCCAGAATTTGTTTTTCGTTTTATAAAATTTTTTAAGAATTTTTTTATTTTTATTTAAAAATAATAATAAAGTCCACGTGTACCCCGATAAAAAATAATATTAATTATACAGTCAGCGTGCCACGTCATCAGAAAAATGACTCAGCGTGCCACATCAACATAAATGCACAGTCAGCTGGGCTAGGGGTATTATAAAACAAATTTTTTTTACAAGGAGCGAATCCAATTTTTTTTTACAGGGGGCAAAACCAAAAGTGCTTTATATTACAGGGGTAAAGACCTATTAGCCCAAACAATTATGCAATAAACTATGGTGCCTGTTTACAACACTAAACACCTTATAACAACTATATTTTGATGACGTATTGTACAATTTGCAATCAAATCAGCAAGATCCCAAAAATACACTAAAACTTATATGTTTAGCAATATAATACGTTTCACTAATAATGACATGGTAATATAGGCCTACATTCTGACGATAATAACATGCTCTAAAAAAAGAACAAATGTTTCGAACAAAGTCTTGGATTGAAAAGCTTAAATCGTTAAACAGCATAATAAGTGACAATCTTAATGATTACGGAGAAGTACAACAATGTGTCAAAGCACTTAGATCAACTTAAAAACGAAAGGTAGTTTTCATAAATTAATACGATAAATTAAGGGTGTAATAACACAACATATAGTGCATCATTTTCCTTCATGTTAACCTTATACTTGTGTGTTGTCAACTTATAAGAACTATCATTATAAAAATCTTACAGGCTAATGTAACCAAATATTCTGATAAAACCAAACTTAATCTTACCTTATAGCTAAGTCTTATCCATGTATGATATAAGCAATGAAAATACGTTAACTTGAACCTTGGCAATGTAAAGCCACATAAAGATTCATATAACATTAAAACTTCAATTGAGACAATTATACACATCTTGACAATTCTTTGTAGGCTTAAATATGTAAAAAATCCCTGTAATTTAGCGCATTTTTGGTTTTCGTCCCTGTAAGTTTTTTTGTTCTAAAACAACCCTTGTATTTTCGATTCTTTTTGAAAATCGTCCCTACCGTCAGGTTCCGTTAATAAAAACGCTTTGGTGGATAAAGGAGGCACACGTGGCAGGTTATGAGTTGGCAAATTTTCCTAAGATGGCATGAGAGATGATAAGTAGTGTTAGTACAGAGACTAAAACTAAAAACGCAAATTTACATAAGGATGAAATTAAAAAAAGGTAAACATCAAATTTTCAATTTTAAAAACCAAACTTTTCATCTTCATGTCACTATTCTTTGTTTCTTCTTCCTTTCAAACTTTCCCCAATCTCCCATAACAATTACACCATTTTCCCCTTCAGACCAAATAAATTCATTCATCAAAAGTTGTTGCCTTACATAATGATTGTTGACCATTGACATTTAATGGTTCAATAGAGATAAAATACTTAAACAAAGATCCTAATTTAAAGATATAAACAATGAGAAAGTCATAGCCATAACGTAAACAGAATTACAAAGGTAATAGCTCTAACATAACATATAATAATTAGAAAGAAACATCATTTGACCTAAAAAAGCCATCAAAATATCATATAAATCCCCCCCTTTGGAACATCAAACTCATATGGAATCCAACACCATTAGAGGTTGGAAGTGCGTTCTAACCAAAAAAAAAAGGAGGTGGATCAAGACCAGTTTTGGCACATAACTCTTCTACAATCCATTTTCGCAAATTTGCACTATCAAGCATGAGATAGTAGTTCATGGATTAAATTGTTTGCAAAGGTAAAATTTGTTTTATGCATAATAATTATGTTTCATTTCTGTAATTTATATAATTTAGGCAAGTTCTATGGTACACCCAATAATTTGAGTGTATTGGTACACCAAATCTTTAAATTAATAGTTAAATGAGTTATTTTTTGTAGGAAAAAATTATTTTCTATCACCTATAGTTATAATAACTAAATCTTATTTACCAAAAACGTCAACGTAATAAAATTTAATTTTTCTGAATTTTTATTACTCATAATAGAGAATTTTGATTATTTTTTACAATAAAATGAAAAAAAAATTAGTATGATTTTTATAAAAAATGAAATGATATTTTTTCTTATAAAATGATATTTTCTAAAATATAAATGTCAACAAACAACTATTTTCTTCATAAAAATTATAGTTAATTTATAATAAGTTTAAAGGAGACTACCGGTACACCTTAATTTGCAGGTGTACCGTAGAAGTCCCCTATAATTTAACATGTACTAATTAAATGATCTGGATTTTGTTATGGTATGTTATTATTGTTTTAAAATCAGGCCCATTACCTCAACTATATAGATTTTGTTGAGATTGATCACACTACTACTGCATATTTATGGATAAGTTTAAGCTCATGATAAGAGTGGGTTATTTGTCTCTTGAAGGGAATGTGTTGCCCTTCCCATCTATGGTGGGAGACTTGTGGTTTGAATCATGATCGAATTACCATAAAGAACACCCTTCTGAAGCGTTTTCAACCCACTATATAAGCTTTATTCTTAATTTAAATCAATAACGGAGCTCATATGCAAAAAGTTGTTCAAGGTATTAGATGAAACATTGAATATCATGGATCAAGAGCACATAGATAATAATAACATAACATTCAGGTTAAATTTAAAATGGTAATATATTGAATATTTGTTTTTAAAATGGTAATATAGTGAGAGGAAGAAGATGAAAAGTTTGGTTTTTAAAATTCAAAATTTGATGTTTATGTTTTTTTTAATTTCATCCCTATGTAAATTTGTGTTTTTGATTTTAGTCCCTGTACTAACACTACTTATCATCTCTCTTGCTATCTCAACAAATTTTGCCAACTCATACCTGCCCGCGTGCCTCCGTTACCCACAAAGTGTTTTTGTTGACGGAACCTGGCAGGGACGATTTCCAAAAGGAATCGAAAATACATGGGTTGTTTTAGAACAAAAAAACTTACAAGGATGAAAACCAAAAATGCGCTAAATTACAGGGACCTTTTACATATTTAATCCTTCTTTATACTATAAATGGAACAATAGTTATACATAAAATTATGGATTATTATATTTTTTTTGGCTACAATTCAATATGTTTAATTTAAGATACATGGAATGAAACAAAGACATTTCTATAAATCATTGATTATTATTTTTTAGGTATGTAATGAGTGAGATTTTAATAGCAAACTCCATAAAATCTCAGTTGAGGTAACATCACATCACCCCGTGTACATCAAAAGTTCAGGAAATCAGTACCATTTCACGGTTTAAAACTGTTGTCGTGAAAAAATACACGGAGAAACTCAAGTAAGTAAGTGAATACCTTGTTGACATGGAATTCACAGCAAATTGTCATGTACTGAAGTCTCAACTCATTAACGATCTTATCCATATCAGTTGTCGAATTAGGGTCCAAAGGAGCTGATAACAAATATAAAACATATAATCAGTTTATAATAGATTCAAAAAACTTCAACATATAAACAATGAATATTAAATCACTCACCCATCAAAAGATGGAGGGCAATCAAAGTTTCAAATTTGCGATAAGACATGTTATCTAAGGGTTGAGAACACGCAGAAGCAATTAGAAGGAAGGAGTTGGACAAGTTTGTTGATGCGCATGCCATACATACATACATACACTTACATATATATATATATATATATATATATATATATATATAGAGCAATTAGTTAGAGTTTGCATTTATTGAAGTAGTTGAAACATATTATGTTGCATTTATTGAAGTAGTTGGAAACCAAAAGGTCACATTTGTTATGACATGTGTCTATTAGGAGGGAAATTCAAATTTGAAATTATGCAACATCAATTAAGGAGGCACCATTAGATTGCACTACACGATTTGTTAAAGTTCTTGAGAGGGGAATTTATTGAATCAGTTGAATTAGTTGAAACATATTCTAATGCATTTATTGAAGTAGTTGAAATAACAAAGGTCACATTGTTATGACATGTGCTTATTAGGAGGGAAATTCAAATTTCAAATCATGAAACAACAATTAATGAGTGCCCATTAGCTTGCAAAGCACGATTTAGGTAAGTACTTGGGAGGGAAATTAGCATAGCAATTAGGGTTAAGCAATTGCTTAATCTAACTAGACCATCGACCCGTGCTCCGCATGAGTCATACCAACAGCTTAAAGTAAATCATTATATAATACCTGCGTCTGACAATAGTTCATATTGATGCGAATAAAAAAAACATTCATAACAATAAAAATAAAATATTGTCGTACCCTAATTTTTGACCAATTTATTTTTTATTTTTTTTTCGCGCGTTGATCGTTTTTCAGTCATTCGTTCGCGCGCTAATTTCCGTAATATCTGCTTTTGTTCGTATTTGTGCTCGCATTTATTTTTCTTTCGTCGTTTATATTTTAATGTCGCTCGCGTTTTAATTTCGTAATTTTTACTCTCGTTTTGTGCGTATTTTAGTGTAGCGTAATGTTTGCGTTCTTAAAGTTCATTTTATTCACGTCGTCGTTTTATTGTTTTAATTAGCGTAAAAAAGCCGCGTATCTCAGTCGTATCAGACGAAATTTCGGCAGAGAGGTATTTTAAAATACCTCATTTTTTGGTTCTGACGGGACATTTTTATTTTTATTATTTAATTTTCGTTTTTATTATTTAATTATTTATTTAGTTATTTCTTTTTCCATTTATTTAATCTGTTATTATTTATTTATCTGTTTTATTATTTTTAAGTCATTTGGTACACTTGTCATTTTGTCATTGGTCCTGTCCAACTTTTTCTCCAAGAAACTGCAGGGGTAATTTTGTCATTTTCAGTGTATCAGTGAACAGTACTATAAGAGTACTGTTCACGCGTCAGAATGGTCCCCCAAGAGTCACATCAGTCATAATCAAGTCAGAAAGGTCAAAAATCATCAAAAAACACAAAAACATTTTCTCTCTCCGAAATTCAAGATCAAACTCATAAAAATCCTCAAGAACATGATGAACATCATATGAACACTATGATGAACATTCATGAACACCACAAATCCAAACTTTCATAAATCCCAAATCCAAACCAAACACCACAAACACCACTTTCATGAACCAAATCCATACCTCATAACAACAAATCCACACAACCAACAACAAATCCGAAATCATCAAACCCACAACCATCATAAACCAAATTCGGCCATCAACGAAAAACACCACAAATCCGAAAATCATAACAACAAATCCGAAATATCAACATCAACAAATACAAAACCAAACCGGAAAAAGAAGGTGAAAAAGGAAAGGCAAAACCGAAACGCAAAACAAAGGAACAAAGAACAACACGTGAAAGAAGAGGAAAAATAAGGTAGTTTCTTCATGCTTTTTTTGGTTTTCTTATGATTGTTGTTTGGTAGATCTAGGTTTATTTGTGGGTCTTTTGAAAAAACTATGTATGGATTTGTATAGAGGAGGAAGAGAGGAAGCTTTGGGTACAAATTTTTAAAAAAAAAAATAAGTTCAAGGCTCCGGCGCGGCGGCGCTACGGCCGGTCACCGCGTCGGAGCACCACCCGCCGCCTCCTTCTCCGGCCACCCCCTTTCGCCGGCGAGCTCCCTTTCTAGAGAGAAGGGAGAGCTTTTTTCTTTGTGATTTTTGAGAGAGAGAGAGAGAGAGGTTTATGAAGAGTGAAGAAAAAACCATAAGAAAATCTTTTATACTCACTTATATGAGTTGGGGCGGGTCACCCATGGGTTGACCCAGTACCCGCCCCAGCTCTTGTAACCCATGACCCAGCCCATTTGTTGCTACTGTTTTGCTGTTTACACCCCTATCTTTGCTACTTGCACCTCCCTGCATATTTTGTTTAGTAACTTTCTTATATAATTTCATGCTTTTATTTTTTTTTGATTTCATATCATATTTAAACCATGTTCCATGCATTTTAATCAATGTTTTCATTTTTTTATCATGCATTTTTTGGTTTATTTAATAGTTAAGTTTCTACATCACATAACTTTCGTTTATTCAAGCATTTAAAAAAATCCTCTCATGCATTTTTGTTTCTTTTAATTTTGTTTACTTTGCATTTTTGCTTATTTCATATGTTTACTTTTTTATTGTCTTGATTTGTTTAAATTGCATTTTAGTTTATGGAAATAATTCTCATTAGAAATATTGCATGCATATTTAAATTTCTTGTCATTCATTTTATTTTTTTGGTTTAGTTTGTAATTAGGAAATGATGTAATTTATTTTTGCGCATTTTTTTCTTTTGAGACCATAGAATGTACTTAGGGTATGTAATATGTAACCGGCACATGCACTGACACATGCACCGACACTTTATCACTTTATTTATCGCTTTACGCTTATTTATTTTTCCGCCGTTACGCGATTTCGTCGTTAGCTTAGAAAAAATATTTTCTTCAAAAAAATCAAAAAATCAAATTCAAATTTCTTTTAAGTAAACCTTGGCTTGTAACCCAAGTGTTCTTCCTTTTATTTTCCTTAATCAAATGTTAATTAATTTAATATCCACATTAGACATGAATTTCGTGCAATTAAAATTAACCAACTTCATCGTATTTTCTTCTCATGCCTTGAGGCCTCTCATCTCTTCTTAAAATCTTTCTTTCAAAAAATGTTAAAATCAATTCAACTCATCAAATAAGTTCTTTAGCCGAACTACTTGATTTTGATCCCGATTTATTTAGGTAAGTAGGCAAAGGGTTTCGACCCTTCCAAATCAATAAAAATAACCAAAAACATGCTTCATCTTTCTCCTTTCTTTCACTTTAACTCTTAACTTTTTTTAATAAGTAAAATTAATTTAGCGCAAGATTAGAGAATAGTTAGAAGGTTCCTATGGGATACCATAGTCGGTTCGGGTGCTTAACACCTTCCCCAATCGAAACCAACCTCCGAATCCAAGGTCTCATAAGGGTTTTTACTCACTTTTTCCCTTCCCGCGAATAAAAGTTGAGAGTTCAATGATTAAAGGTTCAAATCCGATCAATGATTTTGATACCTGAAAATCGCGAGCACAGAAATGGCGACTTCACTGGGGACCTTTCAGAGGGTTAAGCCTATTTTATCTTTCTTTATTTTTGCGCTTTATTATTTGCTTACACTTTGTAAATACGTGTTTATTTGTTTACTTTCCTACGTGAGTGGCGAGATAAGTCCCCCTACCCGGACTTGAGAGGAAATTAGGATAGGATGGTGGTATAATCATAGTACCTTACCAAGAGTGATTTTTGGTTGTGGTACATGTGATAACCCCACTCAACTAAGGAATCTCGGAAGTATAATTTGTTGACATGAGTATTCGTGTTTGGCATGTTATTTTCAAGTGACCGTCGAAGTTGAGAACCTAGAGTTACATCTAACCCATCTCAGCCTTTTAGGATGTAGTGCGGTGGCTAAAATCACGAGTCAGTCTTGGTTTAGTCGTTACGCGATACTACACTCAAACTAGACTTCCTTGTGAATGTTATGGGACTAGGAGTATTCCTAAGCTCCAATATATTCAAAAGGGGGTTGTAATTTGGGAACTTGGTAGAACCCGTGATACAGGTGCATTTGAAACCATAGTCCTTACCAAATGGCGTGTTTACCCTCAGCTCCAACTTTGTGTACTTAACCTCCCATGTTTTCTATGTTCTTTAGCATAATCATGCATACATGCATTCATTCATAAACCTTTTTCTCATCAAAAAAATCGAAGGACTTAAACAAGTTTTTGTAAACATCACAAAGGTATGGACCTTGTAAGAATGAACACCGAGAAATACAACTTCAAAAATCTTAACTAAGCTTTTGCTTTTATTAAGAACTTCTCCCTTGGTTACACTCTTACCTTTTGAAAAATAACCAATGTCATTGTCTTTATGAATTTTCAACTGAAACCATGTTCCTCTGCGATGTTTACAATTCACTTTGACAAATCCTTCGATAACAAAAGTTGTATATTTTTTGCATAAGCGTATCATGCATCATTTGGCATTCATAGTTTCTAGTCCGTGTCTCACATGGTGTCTTCTCAATAAAAGGTCAATCCATCAGTCTACTCGCATCTACAACACTCGGGCAAATCAGAATGGATCACCTTGAACAAGAGAACCACAAGCTTCGTGAAGAGGTGACAACCCTCCGGGCCGAAAATGAGTTTTTGAGGAACTTGGTATCTTTGATGACGGTTTCACAAAGTCACCCATTATCTCATCCTATTGCTAACACTCAAGCTCAGCCGGTTGCTTCCACTACCCCGATTTCAACGGTGTTCGCTAGTACTCCTCAAAATGCTATGCTGGAAGGTTATCTCTGGAGCACACCTTTAAGTTCTGATGAATTATTCCGTCCTGTCGTCTCTAAGGTTCAAGCTCCTTTTGTGCAAATGACAACGCCTATCCCTCAATCGGGCCCTTTGTTCCCTCAAGCTGCTATGACCTACTCATCTCCTTTGGTCAACACTGTTAAGCAAAACCATGAACCCATCCATCACTCAGAAGGTGTGGCTGCATATGACCGGATAGATGAACTGGAAGAAAAGTTTGATAAAATACAGCTGGAATTGAAAGCTCTTCCTGGGACAGAACTATTTGGCCAGGATGCTTATGACCTTTTCTTGGTTCCCAATGTCGTGATACCACCCAAATTTAAGGTCCCTGATTTTGAGAAGTACAAAGGGAACATTTGCCCTAAGGATCATCTGGTGATGTATGTGAGAAAATGTCTGCTCATATCAAGGATGATGAACTTCTTATCCATTGTTTCCAAGAGAGTTTGAGTGGTGCCGCACTGATATGGTACATGGGTCTGAACAAGGTTGATATCAAAACTTTTAATGATTTGTGCGAGACTTTCGTCCAGCGATACAACTTCAACTTGAACTCGGCCCCAAAAAGAGGTGAATTACAGGCCATGACCCAAGATGATAATGAGTCCTTCAAAGCTTATGCCCAACGCTGGAGAGATTTCGCCGTGCAAGTCCGTCCATCTCTGGAAGAGAAAGAGTTGCCCGAGATTTTCCTTGATACTCTGGATCAGTTCTATTATGAGCGTATGTTGACAAGTGCATCCGGCAGCTTCGCAGAGATGATAACCGTGGGTATGCGCATTGAAGAATTGGTCCGAAAAGGACGTTTGGTCAAAGGAAGTTTTCACACTGATGGATCAGAGGACGAAGACCAGGAAGCGAGTATGGTGGAAGGTTGGCCTCAACAACAGTATTTGGCTTATCACCCTGTTGCCTCTATTATGCCAATCACAAACGCTGTTTCAAATCCAGTGTGTCAACCCCAGTTTCAACAACAGCCTCGACAACAGGCTCCAAGAACACAAATTGATCCTATTCCTATGAAATATGCAGATTTGTTTCCAATATTGCTTGAAAGGAATTTGGTCTACACCAAGGCACCTCTTCCGTTGCCAGCAAAATTGCCAGCCCGGTACAGACCCGATCGCTTTTGTGCCTTCCATCAAGGGGCACCAGGTCACGATATTGAAGACTGCTTTGCTTTGAAGAAAATAGTTCAGAAGCTGGTCCAAAAGAACCTCTGGTCATTCTAAAGTTTGAACTCTGACATGGAAGTTAACCTGCTACTGGATCATGATATTCGTTGACACGTGGAATGTTTAGCTGCACTTGGGTCGTTACTGATGTTTCTTTCTACTACTCATCTGTTCAATTAATATGTTTGTTTGTTGTTTTATGTTTTTCAAAAAAAATCCTTTCGTCCCACCCGAGGCGAAAGTGAATTTGTTTAGGGCTTTTTGCTTTATGTATTTTCATCATTAATTAAAAAGTCGCTTTGATCCCGACTTTGTTTTATTTTGTGCTTTTTCTGGAAAAATGGTAATATAAAAAACCAAAAATTTCTTTTTCTTTAATCATATATGCATAATCATAACTTTCCATCATTTGTCAAAATCAATAATCAAAGCATGCATTAATAAACCCGTTGAACACTTCAACCCTGTACTCTCTCTCAACTTTGAGTTCCCTGTGTCCGAAATGGAAGAAAAGGAGGACAAATTCCTAATAAGAACTATTGCCTACTGGGGCATCTTAGCCATTGAAGCTACAAAGAAATATCAAGAAAGACTGTCCAGAAGATGACATTCAATTGCAAAAATTGGCAATGAGATGTTAGCATTTGCCTTGTATAAGAATTGTACTCCAGTACACACTTCAACAGGGGCAACCCCTCCCACCATCCCTCAGTATACAACATGAAGTCCAGAGTCCCGTCAATGGAAGTTCTGATGAAGGTTAAGCTTGTTGCACTTAAATGCATTGTGGTCTTATGTCATGGACAGTTATATCAAAAAGATGAAGCAAGTCTCGACAAAGAAGGCTCGTCCCCGTGAATGTCAAAAAGTTGCCTTGTGCTCAAACATATGTTATCTGATTTTAATCAGACTCCAGGGGCAAAGGACTTCTCGATTACAAAGAATGGTGATAAACTTGTACGTCCTGTGAATACCGATGCAGTCAAGAAATACTTTGTTAAAGTGAAAAAGCTCGATAAGTCGCAAACCTGAAAAGGCGGCTTAGGCAAAAAAGAGCGTCTCGGTAGACTGAAAACCCGAAAGGGCGGTCCACGCAAAAGTTAGAGACATGTAAAAAAAAAGGGATGATGAAAAAATGAAAAATGTTTATCCTGATAGGTTGAAACCCGCAAGGGCGATCTATGCAAAAGTTAAGGATTATGACAAAATAACTGCATTTGGTTGGATATGATTCACTTGGGGCATTTCAGCCGTCAAAAGACCTTCGCTTGTGGCAAAGCAACTGCATCAAGTCAGATATAGTTCACTTGGGGCATCCTAACTGCCAGAAGACCTTCGATATGGAGCGTCCACAAATCAAGTACTTGGAACAGTGGAATTCAAAGTTGTTAGGGAGAACAATGGTTATTGTGTTCAATGTACCTTTCCCATATAATTACCATTTTCCAAAATTTTCAAAATCTGTGGAGCCACGCTTTTGGCGGGCCACCACTCCATTTACCTTAATTTGAGCCTGTGCCAATTTATTTGAAATTCTCATTTATTCTTTATTTGCGAAATTTTCTTCTATTTTTGATGTTAATATTTAAAGCAAAAAAATTCAAAAAAATATAGTTTTTTCCATGTCTTTTCAAATGCATAAACAACAGGTACATCTTCTTTGAACTTATGAGTAGTTGAAGCATACATCAACATTCGTCTCAAGGACAGTTAAACTCTGCAAGTTAAGTGTGACCAAAGGCTATGAGATGACCTCTGTCAAAAAAAAGAAAAAGTGAAAAAAAGAAAGGCTCGATAAGTTGAAAACCCGAAAGGGCGGCCTAAGAAAAAATGAGCGTCCCGGTGGATTGAAAACCCGAAAGGGCGATCCAGGCAAAAATTAGGGGCATACAAAAAAGAATATATTCCCGGTGGATTGAAAACCCGAAAGGGCGGTCCAGGCAAAAGTTAGGGATTCAAAAAAAAAAAACAATACAAAAAATGATGATAAAAAGAAAACAAAGACAAAGGCATCACAATTCAAGTGGGCCAAATGGAAGAATGCGCTTCATGCTGGTTTACAAATGGCGACTTTTGCCAAATTGTTTGTTTGATGGACTTGGTTCCTAGTGAATGGCGACTTCTGCCAATTTGTTGATTGACGGATTTTGTTCCCAGTGAATGGCGACTTCTGCCGATTTGTTTGTTTGATGGACTTTGTTCCCAGTGAATGGCGACTTCTGCCTGTGGTTTGATTATTGGTTACTTCTGCCAGAATGATTGGTTAATGGGTTGTCACCCTTCAATGGTTTGATTAACGGGTTGTTACTTTTTAGTGGTTTGATTATTGGGTCTTTCACTATCAATGGTTTGATTATGGAGCTTTACCCCATCAGTGGTTCGGTTAGCGGGCTGTACCTCGATAGTGTTTTGATTCATCTCCAGTAAGGATATCCCCATTGATGATTGCCGAGTGTTTGTACTGCGATGTCGGTCCACCTCTTATCTTACTTGTCCAGTCTTGTTTCATCAAGTTATATACAATCATATGGTCGTACAAGTTTACTGCATATATTCATACATTCATGCATATAAACATTCATGCATATAAACATGCATAATATCATTTATACATTATTGCATTGACCATCTTGTGTCTAATTTCAAATGTATCGCATAAAAGTGTCACCCCCAATGTGTCTGATCAGTGATGTCACCCTTAGTCTTGATTGGTCGTATCCCTTCAATTTGGTCCTCTATCACCATTGTGTGTCAAGCTAATAACTTGCAAACATATTTTGTTACCTGTGTGTCAAGAGAATAGCTTGCAAGCATCTTTTGTTACGTGTGTGTCAAGCGAATAGCTTGCAAACCATCTTTTTGTTACTTGTGCGTCAAGCGAATAGCTTGCAAACATCTTTTGTTACCCGTGTGTCAAGCGAATAGCTTGCAAACATCTTTTGTTACATGTGTGTCAAGCGAATAGCTTGCAAACCTCTTTTGTTACATGTGTGTCAAGCGAATAACTTGCAAACTTCTTTTGTTACCATGCGCATACGAATAGCGTGCAAATATCTGTTGTTACATGTGTGTCAAGCGAATAGCTTGCAATACCTTTGGAGTCGGGTTTGATATCCTACCTAATGCCTTTGAATCAGGTTAATACCCTGCAAATGCTCTGAATCAGGATAATAGCTCGCAATTACTTGTGTGTCAAACAACCATGTTATCAATGTCCTTTCAATCTCCCCGAGTGACTATTCCAAAAGTATCCTTTGTTAAATCCTATCCTGTTCGTCGTTACCCCAGTAAAGGTAATTGACAGTTTTACCCTTTCGTATGTTCGTCTTTACCCCAGTAAAGGTAATAGACTGTATTTCATTCCATGTTGTTCGTCGTTACCCCAGTAAAGGTAATTGACGTTTTTACCCTTCGTATGTCCGTCATTACCCCAGTAAAGGTAATTGACAGTTTTACCCTTTCGTATGTCCGTCGTTACCTCAGTAAAGGTAATTGACAGTTTTACCCTTCGTACGTTCGTCGTTACCCCAGTAAAGGTAATTGACAGTTTTACCCTTTCGTATGTTCGTCTTTACCCCAGTAAAGGTAATAGACTGTATTTCATTCCATGTTGTTCGTCGTTACCCCAGTAAATGTAATTGACGTTTTTACCCTTCGTATGTTCGTCTTTACCCCAGTAAAGGTAATTGACGGTTTTACCCTTTCGTATGTTCGTTGTTACCCCGGAAAAGGTAATGACCAGTATTTGATTTCGTATGTTCGTCGTTACCCCAGTAAAGGTAATTGACAGTTTTACCCTTTCGTATGTTCGTAGTTACCCCAGTAAAGGTAATGACCAGTATTTCATTTCGTATGTTCGTCGTTACCCCAGTAAAGGTAATTGACAGTTTTACCCTTTCGTATGTCCGTCGTTACCCCAGTAAAGGTAATTGGCAGTTTTACCCTTTCGTATGTTCGTCGTTACCCCAGTAAAGGTAATACCAAGTATTTCATTTCGTATGTTTGTCTTTACCCCTGTAAAGGTAATAGACATCTTTTTTCTCCCCTCAAGTAAAACACTTTATCTGTCGTACCCTAATTTTTGACCAATTTATTTTTTATTTTTTTTCGCGCGTTGATCGTTTTTCAGTCATTCGTTCGCGCGCTAATTCCCGTAATATCTGCTTTTGTTCGTATTTGTGCTCGCATTTATTTTTCTTTCGTCGTTTATATTTTAAAGTCGCTCGCATTTTAATTTCGTAATTTTTACTCTCGTTTTGTGCGTATTTTAGTGTAGCGTAATGTTTGCGTTCTTAAAGTTCATTTTATTCACGTCGTCGTTTTATTGTTTTAATTAGCGTAAAAAAGCCGCGTATCTCAGTCGTATCAGACGAAATTTCGGCAGAGAGGTATTTTAAAATACCTCATTTTTTGGTTCCGACGGGACATTTTTATTTTTATTATTTAATTTTCGTTTTTATTATTTAATTATTTATTTAGTTATTTCTTTTTCCATTTATTTAATCTGTTATTATTTATTTATCTGTTTTATTATTTTTTAAGTCATTTGGTACACTTGTCATTTTGTCATTGGTCCTGTCCAACTTTTTCTCCAAGAAACTGCAGGGGTAATTTTGTCATTTTCAGTGTATCAGTGAACAGTACTATAAGAGTACTGTTCACGCGTCAGAATGGTCCCCCAAGAGTCAGATCAGTCATAATCAAGTCAGAAAGGTCAAAAATCATCAAAAAACACAAACATTTTCTCTCTCCGAAATTCAAGATCAAACTCATAAAAATCCTCAAGAACATGATGAACATCATATGAACACTATGATGAACATTCATGAACACCACAAATCCAAACTTTCATAAATCCCAAATCCAAACCAAACACCACAAACACCACTTTCATGAACCAAATCCATACCTCATAACAACAAATCCACACAACCAACAACAAATCCGAAATCATCAAACCCACAACCATCATAAACCAAATTCGGCCATCAACGAAAAACACCACAAATCCGAAAATCATAACAACAAATCCGAAATATCAACATCAACAAATACAAAACCAAACCGGAAAAAGAAGGTGAAAAAGGAAAGGCAAAACCGAAACGCAAAACAAAGGAACAAAGAACAACACGTGAAAGAAGAGGAAAAATAAGGTAGTTTCTTCATGCTTTTTTTGGTTTTCTTATGATTGTTGTTTGGTAGATCTAGGTTTATTTGTGGGTCTTTTGAAAAAACTATGTATGGATTTGTATAGAGGAGGAAGAGAGGAAGCTTTGGGTACAAATTTTTCTTAAAAAAAATAAGTTCAAGGCTCCGGCGCGGCGGCGCTACGGCCGGCCACCGCGTCGGAGCACCACCCGCCGCCTCCTTCTCCGGCCACCCCCCTTTCGCCGGCGAGCTCCCTTTCTAGAGAGAAGGGAGAGCTTTTTTCTTTGTGATTTTTTAGAGAGAGAGAGGTTTATGAAAAGTGAAGAAAAAACCATAAGAAAATCTTTTATACTCACTTATATGAGTTGGGGCGGGTCACCCATGGGTTGACCCAGTACCCGCCCCAGCTCTTGTAACCCATGACCCAGCCCATTTGTTGCTACTGTTTTGCTGTTTACACCCCTATCTTTGCTACTTGCACCTCCCTGCATATTTTGTTTAGTAACTTTCTTATATAATTTCATGCTTTTATTTTTTTTTGATTTCATATCATATTTAAACCATGTTCTATGCATTTTAATCAATGTTTTCATTTTTTTATCATGCATTTTTTGGTTTATTTAATAGTTAAGTTTCTACATCACATAACTTTCGTTTATTCAAGCATTTAAAAAAAATCCTCTCATGCATTTTTGTTTCTTTTAATTTTGTTTACTTTGCATTTTTGCTTATTTCATATGTTTACTTTTTTATTGTCTTGATTTGTTTAAATTGCATTTTAGTTTATGGAAATAATTCTCATTAGAAATATTGCATGCATATTTAAATTTCCTGTCATTCATTTTATTTTTTTGGTTTAGTTTGTAATTAGGAAATGATGTAATTTATTTTTGCGCATTTTTTTCTTTTGAGACCATAGAATGTACTTAGGGTATGTAATATGTAACCGGCACATGCACTGACACATGCACCGACACTTTATCACTTTATTTATCGCTTTACGCTTATTTATTTTTCCGCCGTTACGCGATTTCGTCGTTAGCTTAGAAAAAATATTTTCTTCAAAAAAATCAAAAAATCAAATTCAAATTTCTTTTAAGTAAACCTTGGCTTGTAACCCAAGTGTTCTTCCTTTTATTTTCCTTAATCAAATGTTAATTAATTTAATATCCACATTAGACATGGATTTCGTGCAATTAAAATTAACCAACTTCATCGTATTTTCTTCTCATGCCTTGAGGCCTCTCATCTCTTATTAAAATCTTTCTTTCAAAAAATGTTAAAATCAATTCAACTCATCAAATAAGTTCTTTAGCCGAACTACTTGATTTTGATCCCGATTTATTTGGGTAAGTAGGCAAAGGGTTTCGACCCTTCCAAATCAATAAAAATAACCAAAAACATGCTTCATCTTTCTCCTTTCTTTCACTTTAACTCTTAACTTTTTTTAATAAGTAAAATTAATTTAGCGCAAGATTAGAGAATAGGTAGAAGGTTCCTATGGGATACCATAGTCGGTTCGGGTGCTTAACACCTTCCCCAATCGAAACCAACCTCCGAATCCAAGGTCTCATAAGGGTTTTTACTCACTTTTTCCCTTCCTGCGAATAAAAGTTGAGAGTTCAATGATTAAAGGTTCAAATCCGATCAATGATTTTGATACCTGAAAATCGCGAGCACAAATATGTTCCCTCAAAAAATAAAAATAAACAATGAAATACCAAATGCATAATGTGACATTAAGTTTTTAATAGTAGCTAATTTAGACAATACACATTCAATATGGTACAACACACAAAATTAAACCAAAAACTTAACAAACATTACGAAAGACTTCTTTGTATACAACGTTAGAAGTAACGTCGCTATATTGACCATCTTCATTTGTAATAAGTATCTTTAGACCATTTTTGGATGTGACTCTTGAAATTGCAACATAAAGTTGACTGTGGGAAAAAACATGACTTGGCAAATATATACCAACATTCTTTAGTGATTGTCCTTGACTCTTGTTAATAGTCATTGCGAATGAAACAACAATCGAAAACTGTCTCCATTGAAATTGGAAAGGAATCCTGACGTCAGATGGCGTAAGAGATAATCTTGGAATAAAAACTTTCTCGCCAATATTACTTCTAGATATGACCTTACCTTAAAGCACGAATTTACCCCATTCTTGTTATTATTAGTCTTGTACCATTGCATAATCCTGCTCTTTAATCTATATTCCTTAACAACATAACCGGTACTCCAACCTTTAATCTGAGCTTGTGATTTGGAATCTCATGTTGGAACAAAGGTGTTCAGCAATACCACGTTTTGAGTTTTGATGATAACAAGGTATTAAAAAATTGTCAATTGGATATGCTAATATTTGTTTAAGTATGCAGGATATCAATCAAGATTTATATCTTAGAAAGTATTATGTTTGAACATTTTAAGAGCAAAGATCTAGAGAAGCTTGTTGCTTGTGATTCTGTATCGAAGAGAGTCTGAAGACTGTATCGAAGAGAGTCTGAAGACTGTATCGAAGAGAGTCTGAAGACTATCAGAATCTGTAACCAAGAGAGTCTGAAGATCATCAGAAGCTAGAGTGCTACAGTGAGTCTGAAGCCTGCAATCTGAAGATTTGCTAACAAGGATTTCTAAAGGCATTACGATGCAAAAGAAACTCTCAGTTGGAGTAACGGCTAGCTTCGAAGTCAACTTGAGCGTGGGATGCTCAACGACAAAGAATGCAGGTCAGTACAGAGTACGCTGTACGAACTCTGTTTCCACTACTCCACTACCTCGTATAGTTTGGCAACTGTGTCTACCGGTATTAATCTTCAAAAGGAATGGAATTCAAAATATGCAATTGAAGGACTATTACCATATCAAGCAACAGATCAACAGCTATTGATCAAGCTTCAGAAATCATCCTGATGTGCTGGATGACTCAACGTCTCTTTCCTACGCCTATATAAAGGATAGAAGACTTGAAGAATTGTTGGACTCTACAACTGAAAAACTACGCTGCATTGCTATTCGTATTCAACTGAGTCTTAACAAAAACACATCAACAACTTAGATTATTCTTACAAACTGAGTAATCTAGAATTTCTAAGTTAAACAGAAAAACATAGTCTGTCTTTGTTTGAAACAGAGTCTGTCTTTGTTGTAATAGAAACACCTTTGATTGTTTGTCAAGTGTTTCAACTCTATTCAATTTTCTGTAAATTGTGTCAGAAGTCTCTTGCTTGTGTGCTTGAGCAAAGAAGTCTCTTGGCTGCGTCCTTGAGCAAAGAAGTCTCTTAGTTGTGTCTTTGAGCATTGGAAGTCTCTTGCCTGCGTGCTTGAGCATTGGAAGTCTCTTACTGTGTGTTTGAGCAACTTGTAATAGATATTACATTTTAGTGAAACTCTCCTTGGAAGTGCAAGGGGGACAGGACTACTTCTGGTTTGTGGAAGGAACCTGTATAATTGCTTGTGTTCTCTCTTCTCTCTATCTCTTGATTATTCCTGCTGCAACAGAACCTAATCTCCCATAAGACTCTGATCACCTTCAGACTCTGATATTAAGGAATTAGATTCTCACTCTTCAAGAGCTGCAAAAAGCTAACACAATTCAACCCCCCTCTTCTTGTGTTTTTCTCACCTTCATCTTAGACACAATGATTGTGTTCAGGAATTCAGGCGTGTGAAGATCATCTATAGAATCACCATCTTTGTTTTGTGAAATGGTGGAATCATAACTCAAATAAACTTTTTCTTCACCTGGTATCAAATCCAACATGTAGTTGTTGATCTGCTCAACAATAGTATTCTTTGGTGCTAATATGGCCATGTCTTGAAAATAAGTAATATCACTCATGCTATCCAATACGTTAGGATAAGTTCTTTGAACAATAGCTGCAAGTGGGTCTCCATTGGTTGGTAGAAGTAAATCAGATGGAATACATGTTGATATATCGACGTCATTGCTTTCACCAATTGTCCCATCACCAATGCCCAATACCCAATCAGAAAATAATTTTCTTTCTATATCATATCTTGCTCTGATGCACCATTTAGAAGCCTCATGCTTTTTGTCAAGGTAAGAACCTCACAAAAATGCCACAGAGGTGAAGAGTTAATAGTAGAGTTAACAACCTCTTATCTAGTGAGAATTATTGGCAAAATGTGTTTGAAATCGCCACCAAAAACAACCACTTTACCACCAAAGGGGATGTCTTTATTTCGCTTGTCAACTATCTTTAGCACATTTCTAAAAACCTCGATTAACTGCTTCAAAACAATGTCTATGCAGCATAAGAGCTTTGTCCCAGATGATGAGTTTTGCCTTCAAAATCAATGTTGCCAAAGGTGTGTTGGGTTTGATACCACATGATGAAGTTTCATGGACCTGTAATGGAATGCTAAATCTTGAGTGTGCAGTTCTTTCGCCGGGTATAAGTAACGAAGCTATCCCGCTTGATGCAACTGTCAACACTATATCACCTCTTGATCTCAGTGCAATTGACATAGCCCTCCAAATAAATGTTTTTCCGGTGCCACCGTATCCACACAGGAAGAAAATACCAAGCTTATTTTGATTAACTCTTGTAATTATGGTATCATATACACCTCGTTGTTCTGTAGTCATAGTTGACATCAATCAAAGGTGCTCTTCACCTAAAACTTGCCGGTTATAATTTGTTTCCTCATGTATCAATATATGCTGCTTGTTAGGAACCAATGATCTATCTGCTTGAGGCATAGGAGGAAAATCACTTAAACTTTTGCCGCAACTAAGGAGCTGCTTTTCAATTTCTGCCAATGCATATACCCTCAACTGATCACCGTTTAAAACTAAATCAGAAAATGAAGAGTAGTGTTTTAATAAACATTTTAAAATTGCGAGATTTTATGTGGAATCATGCTACATATTATATTGGCAGTGATCAAATCTTCGTGTATATATATAGTAATGCGGTTGAATAATTATCTTTCATCACCTAATGATCAAGATGTATGGAAAGTCTTTAACTTAGTAAATTTTGAACATTTGATAATCTATCATAAGGTTACATCACGTGCTCACATTTTATTGGACATTTGTTTAACCAATGAGATGTACACATGCTATCTGCATAGTGCTGGAAATTAATTGTGTTTAAGCTATCATTAAACCCTAACCACAACTAAGTAGGTGAGCGCAACCATTAAATGCATTAGTCATTACTGCAAAACCAATTCAAACTGTCTGCAAGTCCAATGAGAAGTTAGCATGATAGTGGAATGTGCAAAGTTACATTTAATGACCTCATATCCCTAGTTATATGGTTTCCCATGCCCTATTTGGTCTTACCAAAACGCATGATGCATAGACATCAATTAATATACTGTCTTCCTAAGCAAAAGGAATGTGCAGTCACTGCATTAATTGCATCAATAACCCATATATGCTCATATAACAATGCATGGAAATGGAGCAATGCGCAACCTTGGCATTATTAGGGTGAAAACCGACTTTATTATTATGTCTTTCCAAATATATGTCACGTATCAACTCAGCTAAATATAAAATATATAATTATATATAAACAATTTATTATTTCACAAAATATGATAGTTTTATTCAGAAAAAAAATAGTCTCATATAACTCATTTAACTTTATTAAAGCTAACCATATATGTGACATAATAATAACTATATCATATGTAGCTGAGGATATATTAATTTAAAATGATTTGAATGGTACATTATATAAACCATGACCTAATTTTTCGATATTATAAATCAATATTAGTAAAGGTCTGTATATGGAACAATGAGTAATTTATATATGTGAAGAATGAGATTTTTATAGCAATCCAAAAGCCATTATATAACATATATTCCCTATATATAAGTATATAGTAAATTATAATAGCTTCATAAACTAATCTATACGCGATAATTTGGAAAGGAAATTGGGTGCAAACCATGCTATAAAGACGATAAAAATCATTATAAAAGAAACACATTTCTTGAATAATCATTTAAAATTGGTTCTTGTTTATACCATATAAATTCTTATATTAAATAATCAACTTTATTTAAGCGTTCATCACCAGTAATGTTTTGTATAACATATTGCTGGTATAATTGACATAAGCTTGTATCATTGACATAAACCTGAAGTTTGAACTCAAAAAGCAATACACATTCTTTTTGCTACATGGTATACTGAATTAAACAGAAAGCTTAAAATTATAAACGATAATTATGAAATACTTACACAGTGAAAATAAAACGATAATGCATGTTTCCTTATGTTTTTGGTAACACAAAATCAATTTGATGGAAGGAGTCAGGCAAGTTTGAAGTTTGTGTTTGCCATGCATATATATAGAGGAATATCTCATGTGTTATTGGGTAAAGGTTATATGGGAAGTTTAAACATGTAAGGATGCATTAAGTGAAGTGGTTAGGAAACTAAAGCTATCTTTACTTTATGGCTAGCTGAAGGAGGGAAATTTAAATTTCAAAAACCTGAAGGAAGCATTTAATAAGTTGCACATAGCTTGCGGTACACGATTTGGATTAGTATTTTAGAGGGAAATCACAAAAGCTATTAGGGTTAAGCAATAGTTTGACCTAATAAACTTTTAGAGCAAGTATATTAGCTTTTAGAGTAAGTATGATATGATGATCTATAGTCTTGTCATCACCTCTTTTGACGTCTCACAATGCACAATCTTTCTGAAGCTATCTTCATCAACACATTGATGAATTAAGAAAAGAGCTTTGTTGACTTTCCTTTTCTAATCACGATTCAGTGTTCTTGTTGCACCTTCTACTAATGCTGGTACACCTACATCATTTGTGTGTGTTTTGTTCATTTGAAACCTAACAAATAAAGTTCCTTTAGTCTCTCCGGAATATCTTAATTACTTGCATTTGGTGTGGGGAAGTTATGCACCATCGAAGGTGATAGTGTTTTCTTGGCAAATGCTTTTAAAAAGGCTCCAACCAGAAATAAATTTGTTAAAAAAAATCATTTTTAACCTCAAAATGAAAAGCTATTCCAAGTAGCTTTTCAAAAATCTATTTTTTTTTTAAATACAAGTAGCTCGAGTGTAAGAGCTTCAAATCTAAAAAAAATTATTTTTATGTTAGCAAACAAACAGAAATAGCTTTAGATTTTTTTAAAAATATCTAAAAAAAACCTCTAGATTCTTTTAACTCAAAATCTATTTTTTCTAAGCTGAAACAAATTATCTAAATTGGGAATTTTGCTTTTAGTTTCTTAAGAATCCCTTGAAAGGGGTGAATACCTACTATAGTTACATTTTGTGGGTTTAGGGCGATGGTGGAACTGTGGAACAAGTAAACCAATCAAGATTGCAAACTAAGAGTAAAAGTATAATTACTCAAAAGAAAAACAAGATTTTCTTTCCATAGCAAACTAAGTACATATTGAACCTAGTGAACCGTTCTTATTATTACAAGAGTCATACATTAAAACAAAAAACATTAAAACCCCAAAATACACCAAAAACACAACATCAACAACAACATACTAGAAGAACAACATGTCTCAAATTTAAAATTGCTCAATAAAGTCCATTCCCTCTTCCACCAAAGTTGACAAAACAGATTTCTTACCACCATTTACCACATTACATTTAGCACGAATTTCACCTTGATTTCCAACCAAAACATTCAATTGACTAACCTTAATAAAAGCATTAACAAACTTCTCAAAGAACAAATTCTGATTAACCGCAAAATCATTAACCAAACCCTTTGTCCTCGAATCAATGTTCAAATCTTGATCAGATGTGAACAAACCTTGTTTGTTCATCAAATCAAGGTAGTATTTGTTGTCAAATGTTGCTGGGGTCCTTATGTCTAGGTTTGCAGTGTTTCCTGAATTTGCATTAGGGCAAGTGTTTTTAAGGTTTTGAGCTAGGGTTTTGTCAAGTGTAGGGTCCACAGGGGAAAGTCTATTGAAGAATGTGCCACAATGTGCACGACCAAATGTGTGTGCACCTGATAATGCAACAACATCTGTGACATCAAAGTTTTGGGCTGCAAAAACTTTGAGTGTAACACTTGTTTTGTTGAAGGGTTGTGGAAGATTGCTTGTTTCTTTAATGCTAAAAGTTTTTCCATCTCTTCTTCCTAGTGGTACTGGAAAATTAGGTCCTCCTGACTGTAGAATAAAAAATCAAGGTTACATCATGATGAATTTGCAATCAAGTATAAGAACATAGCAAAATATTATTTCTTTTAAAAGTTTAATAATCACTATGTCAAATAATGTCATAATAGTATCAAACAGATGCTCTGATACCATCTTAAAAATTGTGGTTGAGTCTAAAATAACCCAACAAAACAAACTTTGAGGTAAAAATTGCCTTCACTTATAAACACGTGAGACTCTTTAACACTATGCTTTCGGATATAATTATTTCCAAAGATCAAACTTGCAACTTTTGGTATAATCGATTTAAGATATCCAAAGTCCAATGCAAACAGAAGAATCCAATACAAACAAGGTTTTTGAAATATGCTTTTCATTAATTTATTTTTGTGATAGAAGATGTTTTTGATTCTATATTATGTTTTATCAATTATTAGCATCATTTTTCTCATGCATCAACAAAAATAACTCAATCCTTATCACTTCTATTAAAGCTGTCTTCTAATCTAATTATATTACTAAAAAAACGGTATTAGAATAGTCAATATGAAATAACCTTTAGGTAATGCATACTTAAAAAATTAAAATTAAGAGTAGAATAATGTAAAAAGTTAACAATACTTTAAGGTTTAAGGATTAGAAAATGACAAATTAGTTGTAAAACAAAAGAAAAGGTCAAAAGTTGTTAGAACAATTGTCCGAAAAACAATAATTAAAGTTTACTTTAGGTCTTGCAACGTGGGCTTGACCTTTTGAGATATTATAGTCTTCTAGCAAGACTTTGATTGGGACAAAAACCAAAGTCTTTGATCAAGTGTCCCAATTTTTATATGCTGCGAGGCAAGAATATACTTATATATACTCGTCAATAAATTTATCGAAAAAAAATAAAAAAATAAATATATATATATATATATATATATATATATATATATATACACACACTCGTCAATCAATAATAATTGATTTTTGAACGTATCGCGCCGCGTAAGTATTATTTTTTTAGCCAAAAAAATAAAAAAAACCTACGTACGGATCCTTCAAAAATCAACAATGTATGTGTTGCGACTAATTATGATATTTTATTTTTATTAAAAGTAAAGTTTACCTTTGGGCTCTGGCCCTCTTTTGTAAAAAAAAAAAACGTTTACCTATTAAAATGAATATCTATTTTTGGGCAATAAAACTTAGTATTTCTTTTATAAAAAACTTATAGTTAATAATATTTTAATTTTAATGTGAAAACAAAGGTCTTTGAAATGAAACCACTGTCTCCTATATTCCGTGGAAAACAATATACACTACTCATCCTAAGTTCATCGACTTTATATGTTATCTTGAAGAATATATATATATATATATATATATATATATATATATATATATATATATAGTAGAAGAATTGAAATAACAATAAGAATTTACAGACGGCAAAATAAAAAATTCGTCTCAAATATCGTTTGTAAGTATTATACACGAAGGGTTTGAACCTTATACCTTGTAAATATTATGCATTGTTCTTACCAACTGAGTTAAGCTTACGAGGACTCTAATTGTGATATATATATATATAGAAAACATAAAAAGAAATATACTAAATAAATAATTTAAAAAATAGAAAGTAAAAGGATTATAGAGTTTACTAGGAAAACGGCTTCACGGCCAGCCAAGACAGTGATATCTGCACAAGAAACAATCCTTCCACATTCTTTGTGGACAAGAGCCCTAATATCATCAATGGTTTTCAAGGCTTCTGTTCTCATTCCTCCATTTGGTGGTTGATCTCTTTCTCCTGGACTTCCATCTAGTAGCACTGATCCATCACATCCCTACATACATATATATCAACTACTAAGTCATGCAAGAAAACTTGAGAATATAAACAAAATTCGTTGGGAAAATTAACTAGAACATATACAAGTTTTGTATTTTTTGGTCAAGTAGCCTAGTGGCTAGAGCTCACACATTTAAATGTGGAGAATGAGGTATATGGGGTTCAAACCGTGGTCTCTGCATATAATATGTAATATCCCTAAAGTTATTAATGATATTAATTTTATGGACTATGAATAAAAAATATTTTACATGGTCAATCAATCACAAATCATTATTGTATGAATTTTAGTGTAGATACCACTTTCTTTTGTTGAAAAAACCAAATGAACTAACAAAATTGGTAAGTGAAGAATCAAATATGAAATCTTAAGAGGAGCATACTTTAAGTTTTTAAGCCAACATCATTAGACCAACACAAATGAGTTTTAATATAGATACTATTAAGGTCAAATATTTTTTATGATCGTATATTATAATTATTATGATTAAATTCCAGTGTAAAAAACAATTACACAGTCAAAACATATTAATTAAATCCTTATTTCATATCTATTTTTTTTCCTTGATATTTTTCCTATGGACCCCACCATGGATAAAACCTTGGTCCAATGTTATATAAGTCTAGTCTCTTCCGCTAAACTCAATGACGGTTGGTTCTTTGTTATTCATCACTTTAATATTAAATTATATAGCTTAAATTAGTAACTAATATTTCTTTTGCATGAATAACTTGTGACATATATTACCTGAACAAAGCAATCATGAAAGAAGATACGGAGTAAACCAGGAGCTTGGCCATTGTCTGATTTGAACACCTTGGTGAGATGGTTCCTCACAATGTTTTCAAGGTTAGGACATGTTTGGGCAAAGAAACCATAGGACAACCCTTTCACTACTGGTGGTGCATTGGTTTGTGCCTTAGAGGCATGGAAGTATGAAGCAAATAGAATGGAAGATATCAAAAGTAAAGAGTAGAAATAAGTGATGGAAGCACTATTCTTAGCCATTTTGTTTGATTTCTTTGTAGGAATGATTTAAGATTACTAGCTTGGGTAATTATTTATAGATAGGAGGTGGCGGCTTTTGGGTTATGCCCAACGCATGTTTTTATTATATCATATTTTACTAATAATAAAGTAGATAGTTGCATTAAATAAAAATAAAATAGTAGAAAGTTGCATTACTTAAAAATAAAAAAGGTAGAAAGTTGCACATGCATTCGGAGAAAATTGTAGTACATATGTTGAGGTACAATGTACATAAGTTTAGTCTAAGTTGTTATTGTTTAAATGGCTTTGTAATTTCCCTAAAAGAAATTATTGTAGAATTGCTTATCCGTTTTAACTTAATCAAATTTATAAATTCATAACTAACACATCAGTTCCATGTGACGAGGAGGGAACCTAGTTGCCAATGCTCCCCTCAAGTTTTATAAGTTAATTGAGAGTTACATAGTCCTTAATTTTTTGTTTGAGGGTTACACAGCTAAAGGTCATAGGTCATGTTAATCCGATTTGAGATTATTTTGAATGATTTGAATGCTTGCTTTAATTTATTTGGAATAGATTGACATGATCTATAACGTTGAGTTGGATTGCACTTCAGTGACATTATGGCAGAAATGTTATATGACATTGACGATTTCATTTATGACACAGAAGTCCATTCAACAACTCTCTCAGAGACACATCCTTGTATGGTAAAAAAAAAATTACTATGTGTCACAACTGGAATGATCAATTTCATATGACATTATGTCACTCAACTAAAATCCTACTAAGTTATAAGTTTGATTGAATTCAAGAATTAGATTAATGGTATTTTGTGACCCCCATAATCATTATTAATAAAATTTTGTGATGCTTAATCAAGCAAGGATTTATATCAAGTTAATTGACGTTTGATTGAGTGATTTTATGGTCAAACAAAAATCAAATGAAGAAAAAGAATAAATCTTTGAAATCGTGATACACCCAATAGAAATTTCGCTTACCTAGTAGATTGGCAAAATTTGATTCTTTGACATTATAAGGAAGAAAGTGTGATTGAACAATTCACCACACTTAAAAAGAGAGTAGAAAAGAAAAAATGGGTATCTATAAATAATAATAAAGCAAGGTTAGTATTTTGGTAAGTACGACATTTGTTGGTCATAACGTGGATGAACTGCATCAACAATTTCACAACTTGGTCATCCATGGTTTTGTTGGACAGGTCAAAACACATGAAGATAATTTGCAAGGTGTTTTGTTGGTTTTGTGATCTCATTAAAAAAATATTTTATTCAGGTGAGTCTATTTTACAGTTTATGTATAATGTCATTTGGGTTTTGTTCGATCTGATGATCTGTTTCTACATTTAGACAAACTTTTACGTAGTTATTTTACTTACTTCTTGCTTATTCGTGATAAATAAGATTGACAAATGTTAACTTGTGTCCTTGAGGGCACAAGTTAAGGAACCTATTATAGAAATATATCTATCAAAAGTCATGCATTTAATTTTTTTAAAATTAAAATATTATGTTTTCCAATGCAAAGTTGCTTTTTTTAAGTTGCTTAACATGTGCCCTTAGGGCACAAGTTAACATGACCCTGAACGGCCGATACTAATTGATGTTATCTTTTTTTATTCATATTTGTGTTTGATGAGTTATGAAGAAACGTCTTGATATGGAAAATTGATAGCAAATTTATGCAAAATCTTATTGGTTTTGTGCCTTTCTATATGAAGTTATATTTTTATATTTCAGAACACCAGCAAGTGTAAAATAAGGTGAGCCATTGGTGATCTTAAATGAATTACAAATAGTTGTTAAAAGCCATTCCTCAACAATTAACACAACATAATCTTGACACACGTTTTGTTCAGATTTTATAGTGGCTCTTTGACTTCTTTGCACCATTATTTTTTTACACCGACACGTTTTCAAAGTAATGGAAATCACTTAGGCTTTGTTCGGGAGTTTAGAGGGGAGGGGAGAGGAAGGAAAGGCTTTAGGAGAGAGAAACACAAGGGAAAATTGAGAAATCTTTCATATTCTTTTAAAGAGTATTTTTTTAGAGAGTGGTGAATTAATGATTATGATTAATATATTTTTAATTTTAAGAATATTATAACAATATATATTAAATTTGAAGAATGAAGAATTCATATAAACTCTCCCAAACCCCCCAAAACTCTCCTCCAATTTTTAGTTCCCCAAATGAGGATGATTTTATATTTTGAAGAAAAATAAGCCCCCCAAAGCCCCTCCTTCCAATGTCCTATATTTCTTCCATTTACTCATTCCCTTTCTTTCTTCCAAGCCTTTCCTTCCCTCCCCCTCCAAACTCGCAAACAAAGCCTTAGCGTAGTGGTAGTTGTCGAGATCTTAAGGTGATGAGTTAGGTGACTTATAGGAATAGTAATGTTAAAGGAATGAGAAAGGTGATTTACAGGAATAGTAACAAGGAGTATGAGAAGTAAAACTGTCGAGTTTTGCAAGGCTGCAAAGCTTATGAGTGTACGTTAAAGCTGCCAAACTTATTTTGAGCTGCGAATGATCTTGAAAAAGAAGTCAACAAATAAAATACTTAGCAGGATGTTTGCACTGATGCACAAACTGAAGAATAATGATTTCAATTTGGTCAAGGAAATAAAATTATTATAAAGAAGAATGGATTGCTAGAATATGCTGATGAGACTATGTGAAGGTCCCTGCGTGTACTTTAAAACCCTTTACCATTTTATTTTAATATGGAAGGATTCTAGATACCTGTTCTCATGTAATTTCTGAAGGAATGAATTTTCATTTTGCATTTTAATAATTCTAGGGGTAAATGATTATGTTGCATTTTTCTTTTTTGACTTCTTGATTTTTTTAATTCCATCACTTTTGTATTTTTTTGACGTTTATGATATTTTTAATTGGGATCGAGAACCTTATAATTTCATGTACAATGTTTGCTTATAATTAGTTTCTTTAATTATAATCACCAACTTTGAAATTTAATTTACTCAAATAAAAAATTCCCAATTTTTTACAAATTCAGATATTTATCGGATAACATTTATTTCAATAGTTGCCGAAAAAAATTATAATATATATTGAAAATATAATTTTTTATACAAATTTTTCCCCGTGCGACGTACGAGTTTACACACTAGTATTCTTAAAAGGAGAAAATTGTGAAAAAGCAAATAACATGATTTAGGTCAATCTTTGTAAAATCCTCTCAAAGTGAGAGTATTAGATCATCTATAAATGAATCAAGTGGTAAAAGAGCTCTTGAATTGATATAAAATTTCATTGTAATATACTCTTCTAGAGAATAACAATCCTAAACTTATCATTCAAATACAAACTCACAGCTTGAAGTACAACGCCCAATATAGTGGTTTGAAGAGACGTAAACACTTGGTCATCATGGATATGAAAAGACAAAGTAGACTTTAATAAGTTAGGATCTTTCTCGGATACTTATCATGCTTGGTGAGGCAAAGAATTTGAGTGGCAAAGGACTTAGAAAAGGTTGATGGTTTGTGGAGTTCAAAGTATACCCAATTGTGGAAGGAGATGCTTTGAACAACTGTAACCATGGGTTATAGTGGATTAAGTCATTCTCAAGGAGAAAACTAAATAACTATGTCGGGATGGAATGATGGTCGGATTAGGTAAGTGTATTAAATCGTTTATCAAGTAATAAAGTTATAAGTTAGTATCGTATTCACAAAAATTGTTGTTTTGTCCAAACAATTCGCGTTACTTATTTTAAGTTTAACGATAAAATAAAAAGATAAGGGTTAAGAGATTTGCAATTTTTATCTGTTTGCAACAGAGCTAGTTACATGTTTTTGGTTGCAGAAATATAACAGTGGTTAGAGGATTCTTCGAATCCCCCCTATTTATTTGTTGTATATTAAATTAACATACATGTCGTATCTAATTATTCTAAGTGAGTTATCTATGTGATGAGGCCGTGAGACATTTCTACCCTAATCGTTCGTCAAGTTGCACCTGCTGATCACACAACGATCATTACGTGCGGGGTCTCACTCTCCCAGTTGATTAAAGGCTATCCATCCGATGGCTACCTACACCTGCTGGTCACACGGTGATCATTTACGTGTGGGTTCTTGTTAATTTAAAGGTAATTGAAGAATGAACTTAAATTGGTCTTCCAGTTTTCCCTACGACTATGAAGTGCATGCCAATGTTCCATTAGGTTAATCAATCCATGAGTCTTAGGTATCTCAACTCACACGCTCCCTCTCGGTATTTCAGCCCTATCAGCGTAGTTACCTCCTAGGTTCAGTAGATTTTACTCAGTCTTAGTAATGTCACCTCCTAAGTACTTACTACTAGGGCCAACTCGGTTTCGGTATCTTTCGCTAGTTATTAACTACTTACTTCCTAGATAGATAACTATTAGTATAAGGACATAAATATCAAGATATAAGCATCCAGATAGTAATAACAATGTTAGGCCCTATCACAACTTATGTATTAAATCTATGGTTGCACCTACTACATAAATAAACCTACACTAATAAAACTAAATAGCGAACGGAAAATAACCAAATAAACGATATAAAAGATACAAAATAAATAGGAGTTCATCTTAGAACTCTAACTTATAACTACTTAGTTACACATGGTAACTAAAGACAAGATACAGAAAGATAAAAACATACCCTAGAAAAGATAAGAGAAGATAGAACTCCTCATTGGCTCCTAGAATCGTCTTCCTCTTGAACTGCTCCAGTTCTGAACGAGAAGTTATGAATGAGGAAGGCGGTATTTATAGGGAAAGTTTCCACCTGACTTGGGCTAAAAATATGGGCTTTCTAGAGGCGAAAAAGTCACAAAAAGTGACTTTTTTCGCAAGTCACCATGCGTCTGGGCGCTTTAGGCTTGGAAAGCCATGCACCAGATGCTTTTTCAATACTCCAGGCACTTTTCAAACAGCCGTTTTGGGCCTAGGGGCTTTTTTGGGCCTCTACGAATGTCTTGCTTTGCCAATTTGCATTAGTTTTTCGTGAATTACATCAAGAACTCCCTAAAATTGCTATGTTTCGGGAAAACTTTGATTACAGACTCAAATATAGAAACATTACAAATGTCCCAAAATCATAGGCAATCACTATAATACTCCTTGGTTTTGCTGGTAAAACCTACTGTAAAAGACTGAAAAACATGCTAAGAATAACGTAAGATGACTTGTCATCACAACCCGAAACTTAAACTGTTGCTTATCCTCAAGTAACGAAAGAAAAAACATAAGTTATTCTTTGCATTTTTTTCAGGAAAAACACACCTTTCTGGGAGTTGTGCTCAGGACGTCTTTCATCATATCAACAGTAGAGCCGCAACTAACTTACCACGTTACACTCAATCGGGTCTGACTAGAAGAAAGTATTATATTCTCAACCATACTATTTTCTACAATACACGTATGTATCACCTAGATCCAGTAGGGTTGGTCACAACATTTACCCACTACAATCGTCACATGAATGTACCTTGCTTTAAATTTGAAACAATTCTAACAAGACAGTCAAGGTTAAACAATATACACACTTTGAGGAATTTAAGCGTTATAACTTGGCTTAGGTTAAGGGTTGATATATTTGGGAAAGTAGGGTAATAAAGAAACTTGGAGTTAGATCACTAACCCATGGATTCCTATTAAACATTAATGTGCTGCCAACCTCTCCTCCTTGAATCAGTCAAGATGGGTAAAATAGTAGAGCTTTTTATTCTCCTAAAACTGAATACATTGATCAGAAGCTAATAGAGTTGAACTTCTGATGCAATGTTCAGAGTCTAAGTGCAGCGGATAAGTAAAGAGAGAGAAAGAAGAGAGACCGCAATTATAGTGGTTCCTTCCATAATCCGGAAGTAGTCCACTCCCCCTTGCACTTCCAAGGAGAGTTCACCAAAATCAATATCTGATTACAATTTCTCAAGCACTAAAGCAAGAGACTTCAAACTACTCAAGCACAAACTCAAGAGATTTCCTATGCTCAAGCACAACTGCAAGAGACTTCCTATGCTCAAGCACAACTGCAAGAGACTTCTAATTCAAACAGAATTACAAAGAAATATGTTTGAGGGTTGAACACTTTATATACAATAAGGGGTGTTCACAATACAAATCAGCTAAGACTCTTAAGACTCTAGAATTTCAAAGATATGAAAGTTGTTAAGAAATTCTAAGTGAACTTTGATGTAGAACAATTTCAGCAGAAGTTTGGCACTTTAAAATTGTTGTATGAGTCTTGTCAATCTTCAAGTCTTTACTCCTTTATATAGAGGTGTGAGAGATACGTTGGAAATTTCCAGCACATTAAAAGATTTGTTGCCTGATTTAGTTAATGTCCTATGAGAGAGTTGTTGGGTATTTGTATTGGCTGCATTATTGCTAAAACAAATATCCATGATTGTGATGTTGGATACCATGTTCCAACATGTTTTAGGCATTTTCACAAGATGTTGGATGTGATGTTCCAACATCCTGGCACGGTTCAATGTGCCTTATTTTATGCCTGATTGTACGCGCACTTTATCTTATTAAGGAATTTACATCCTCATATCTTGCTGACCAAGCAACGCGCATATCTGTTCAGAATCAGTTGTGGTTTTATTCCTAAAGGAGTAACAATATTTTAGGGAATATTTGGATATGTTTGGAAGTTCCTAAAGACACATTCTAGGACTTTCCATATTTGTTACTGATTCTTGTTACGTAGATCAGCTGAAGGATCTACATTGTTCTAAAGCCCAACAAGAATATTTAGTCAATATTGCTTAAGTATATATTCAAGACTTCAAGACCTAATTATTCAATCAATCTGTCATTTCTAAAAGAATAACTTTTAGGGTTTTGAGTCGTGTTCTTTGTGTGTTCTTTGTGTTATTTGTGAGCCTTTCTTGTATCACCTTGATGCAAGCTTAGGACTGTTTATTGAGTTGTAACTTGTGTGCTACACCAAAGCTTTGAAGCAAGGTCGTAGTTTGTGTTTGAAGGCAACTTCACCATATTGTGTTTTAATCTGATAATCACAAGGGTTGTGATTGATTATAGGATAGTGAGATGAGATCTCAGATTTAGGAGTTCCTAGATTGAAGTCAATATAGGTAGGTCCTAGGTCTTAAGTTGTAAACGTGGTTTACTAAGAACTTTAGAATAAGGACTACACTAGTGGATTTCCTTCCTGGCTTGGTAGCCCCCAGAGTAAGTGTGTTTGTCACCGAACTGGGTCAACAAACCTTTTGTGCCATTTACTTTCTTGTCATTTATTTTTGCATATTTTATGTGTGTTAACATGATGTTGGAACATTAGATTCAACATCCGTTTTCTGTGTGCCTGATGTTGGAACATCACATAGAACATCTTAAAACTAGTGTGCTAGAATTTCAATTGACATCAGAATTTGTTCAGATTGATCAAGCAATGTACTGTGGCTAAGGATGTTTGGGAGATTCTCAAAACTGCCCATGAAGGCACTACTGAAGTAAAAAGTGGAAGACTTCAACTACTCACTACAAAATTTGAGAATCTAAAGATGATGGAAGATGAGAACATACATGATTATCACTTAAATATTCTTGATATTGCTAATTCATTTGATTCTCTTGGAGAGAAAATGTCTGATGAAAAGCTTATTAGTAAAATTCTCAGATCTTTTCCTAAGAGATTTGATATGAAGTTAACTGCTATAGAAGAAGCCCAGGACATTTCAAGTTTGAAGGTTGATGAATTGATAGGATCACTTCAAAACATTGAAATCAATATCAACATCAAAATTGATAAGAAAGGTAAAGGCATTGCTTTTATCTCAGATATTGATGCTGAAGAAACACAAAGGGAGCTTGAGGACAATGAAAGTCTATCAGAGGCTATTGTATTACTTGGAAGAGAGTTCAACAAGACCTGAAACAAGCTGACTGGAAACCTAGGTCAAATGGTCAGAACATCAGATCCAACATTGATAACCAACAGGGTAATGTGAGAAAGGTAAAAACTGATGAGAATAGCAATTAATCTAAGGGTATTCAATGTCATGAATGTGAAGGATATGGTCACATCAAAACTGAGTGTGCCACTAACCTTAAGAAACAAAAGAAAAGTTTGGTTGTTTCCTGGTCTGATGAAGACAACTCAAAAGGAGAAGTGGAAAATGAATATGCTAAGGATGTCACTGCTTTAACTGGTGTATACATGTTTGATGCTGAGTCAGGTGGTGAAGAATTAACTTATGAAGAACTAGCCATCTCCTTCAAAGAATTGTATACCAAAAGTGAAAATATGTGCAAGTTGCTTGAGAAACAGAAGAAAATCATCAGTCAACTACATACTGAAAGGAACAGTCATATGGCAAAAATGTCTGAACTCAATGATGAGGTAACACAACTAAACTCTCAACTTGAGCATTTAAAGAAGTAGATGAAAATGATGACCACATGAACTGATGTTCTGAAAAAAAATTTAGAAGGTCAAATCAAAGGAAAACCAAATGGTATATGATTTGATCATAAAACTCAAAACAAGAAACAACAACACAAGAATTTTGCCTGTGCCTTGGAAGATTATGGAAAGACCAAGAAGAAGAAGGAAGTGCAAAATATAAAATTCGTTGATGCTGGAGGCACATATGATCCCACCATGAGTAAATCAATGTTGCAGCATCCAGAGGAACATCATATTTCAAAAAGCAAGAAGATATCTCACCCATGGGTTTGTCATTACTGTAGGAGGAATGGTCACATAAGGCCATTCTATTTTAAGTTATATGGATATCCTAATCAATTTTTGTACAAATCTCCTGAACCATAAGTGAGAAATGTAAAGGAGTGGAGACCAAAATGTGACCATGTTGGGCTAATGGCTCACATCTCACTGAAAGCATTGTTTAGGGAAGACTGGTACTTTGACAGTGGATGCTCTAAGCACATGGCTAGAGTAAATAAATTTCTAGACATTGTGAAACCTTACACCAACAACCATGTGACGTTTGGTAATGGGACTGAAGGAAAGATTCTTGTAATAGGAAACTTAATCAATGATGATTTACCAAAAATTGACAATGTACTATGGGTAAAAGATCTAACCTCTAACTTGATTAGTATAAGTCAGTTGTATGAACGAGGGATGGATGTGAACTTCAACAAATCAGAGTGTCCGGTAACTAACAAGACATGAGAAGTTCTAATGAGAGGTGTTAAAACTAAGGAAAATTGCTACGTATGGGTACCACAAAGTAAAAGTCAGACTGATGAACAAACTAGAATGTTGCACACATTGCTGGAACATCAAGTGACTCTTAAGGAACTTGATTCTCTACACCTTCGTAGTGTAGTTAATAAGATTGGTGCTGATGTTGAAGCAACCCTCAAGGTTGGTGCAGATGTTACCTCAAGATTTCAAACTTGAGTAAAATAGATAACGAGAAGCAAACTTAGTCTCCATTAAGTACACCAAATCCAGGTTGTGAGTTAACAAGATCCATTTAAGGGCCCTAGGCCCTGACTTCTCATGGGTGTCCCAACCCAGGACAGTTCCAAGAAATAGGCTTCATGATTGCTAGCCAGCCTCTCCTAGGAAGCTTTCTATTATTTGTATGTTTGGTGTATTTTTGTCTAGCATCATTCCTTGTGTTGCTGTCATACATGGTCTTCCTTTCCTTATAGAAAGGACTCTTAGGGTCCATATTATCATCTGATAGCTTGTAATCATGTGCTTATTGAGAAGGTTTTTTTTATAGAGCCAATTCTCCCATCTTCATTATCATCTCTTGGGGCAGAGAGTTGTAACTACTATAGCTTAGTGTCATACCTCATTTTTTGACCACTTTTGAAAATTTTACTCGTTTTTAAAAGCCGAGAAATTCCGTCGTTTCAGAAGAAATTTTGGCAGAGAGGTATTTTAAAATACCTCATTTAGTTACCGGAAAGGACAGTTTTACTTTTTATTAATTCATTTATTTTAGTTTTATTACTATTAATTGTCTTTGTTTAATTTCCTTTCTTTTTACTTCATGATTTTTATTCTATTTATTTTGTTTCCTTTTTTATTATTATTTTGTTTTCTTCTTTTTGTCACGTTTGTGTTTTTTTTTGAGTTAGCATTTTTTTTTTTTTTAAAAAGTCTTTTAGTCCTTTTAAAATTCTTTGGTCCTTGGTTCAAATCAGTCCAATTCTATTTCAGTCAACTGCAGGGGTATTTTAGTCTTTTCTTTGTACCAGAGAAACCCTAGTTTTTTTTTACTATTTAAGGTCAGCATTGATTGCTGTGTCAGGGTCCAATCAATCAGTCAGATTTTTTTCTACCCAATCCATAGCCATAAACACATCTTCACTTTCTCTTTCCAACTTTCAAAATCAAAATCCACAAAAAATCAAAAAAACTCATGAACATCAAGAACATGAGAAATTCCAGAATCATGAACAACACTTAAACATCCATAATTTTTTTTCCGAATCATTTCCAACATCACTCATCACACAAAGAAAAAACAAATTAGCCTCATACAAACAACAACACACCATTTTCGAAAATCACCAAACATAACCACACAAACTTTTTTCGGATCCAAACATAACCACACAAACTTTTTTCGGATCCAAACATAATCACACAAAGCAATTTCGAAACAGAAAAAGGAAGAACAAGCCGATCAAGGTCGAAACAAAGCAAGAAGGAAAGAAGAAGAGGTAGATTTTTTTTGAATTTTAATTTGTAGATCTAGGCTTGCATGATACTTGTTTGAATTTTTTGAGCCCGGATTTGTGTTTAGAAAGAAAAAGGCTATTAGAAAAGTAAAATAAAAATCAAAACGGAGTAGGGAGGGATTTCCGGCGGCGGCGCCACCACCCTAGGGTGGCCGCCCACCACGCCGGAGCGAGCTTGCTCGCCGGAGAAGATGATTCTTCATCTTTTCCGGCCACCCTTGTTCATCTTTGTTCTTGATATTTTTTTGGAGAGAAGGGAGAGGATTTTGAGGTTAGAGAGAGAAAGGGTGAGAAAGAATGAAGAAAAAAGCCACAAAATTGTTTTTATAATCCCCCTTCTACCGGTTCGGTTCGCCTGAACCGATCCAGGCTGAACCGAACCGGTTCTCTCCTCTCCAGCCCATTGTATTCTCTTCCTTTGGCCCATTTTCTTGTTCTGACTTGCTATTCATACCTCCAGTATTGCTGCCTGCGCCCCCCTCCCTGTACATTTTTTTTAGTAACTTTTCTTTAAATTCATGCATTTTATTTTTTTTAACTCATATAATGTTTGAACTATATTTCATGCATTTTTAATTAGTGTTTTAATTTTCATATCATGCATTTTTTAGTTCATTTAATAACCAAGTTTTTATCTCATGCATTTTAGTTTATTTAGGCTTTTTTTAAAAAAAAAATCTTTACATGCATATTTGTTTCTTTTAATCTTGCTTTATCTAGCATTTGTGCTTATTTTATGTGTTTGCATTTTATTGCTTTATTATGTTAACTTGTTTTAATTGCATAATTTTTAGTGTGTATAATAGGTTTTGTGTAAATATTGCATGTGTTTTATTTTCGTCATTTATTTTATTTTATTTTTTCGCAAGACTGTAGAATGTATTTAGGGTATGTAATATGTAACCGACACACGCACTGACACACGCACCGACACTTCACCATTTTATTTACCGCTTTACGCTCATTTATTTTTTCGCCGTTACGCTAGTTCACCTTTAGTTTAGAAAAATATTTTTATCTCGAAGAATCAAGTATGTCAAACTTCAAAGTATTTTCCTAATAAACCTTGGCTTGTAACCCAAGTGTTTTTCCTTTTATTTTCCTTAATCAAGTGTTTAATCAATTTAATATCCACATTAGACATGGATTTCTTGCAATTAAAATTAACCAACTTCATCATATTTTTTTCTCATGCCTTGAGGCCTCTTATCTCTTCTTAAAATCTTTTTTTCAAAAAATGTTAAAATCAATCCAACCCACCAAAGAAGTTCTTTAGCCGAACTACTTGATTTTGATCCCGATTTATTTGGGTAAGTAGGCAAAGGGCTTTGACCCTTCCAAATCAATAAAAAATAACCAAAAACATACTTCATCTTCCTCCTTTCTTTCACTTAAACTCTTAAACAAAATTTTTAATAAGTAAAATAATTTAGCGCAAGATTAAGAATAGGTAGAAGGTTCCTATGGGATACCATAGTCGGTTCGGGTGCCTAACACCTTCCCCAATTGAAACCAACCCCTGGATCCAAGGTCTTATAAGGGTTTTTACTCACTTTTTCCCTTCCCACGAATAAAAGTTGAGAGTTCAAAGATTAAAGATTCAAATCCGATTAATGATTTTGATACCCGAAAATCGAGAGCACACTTAGGGTCCATGTTTATATTTCTGTTGCTATTTTGTTTTCATGCGTACAAAACTATTTAATTTATGACTTTGCTGTGAATGCATGTAATTTCTATATAGAAGACTTTCGTAGAGTTGTTTGTGATTTCATTTTTCAAAATTATGTGCAAGTATGTCTCTTGTGATTCAAGGAAGCGGATACTGTGTGAATGAGAAAGACATACAGGAAGCAAAGCCAAAAAATGGAAATACAGTTTAAAAGTAAAAAGCACAATGCTACCAATTGAAAAATGGGATTGTATTAGTTCTTTCACACTGTGTTTCCATTTTTCAGCTCTGCTTCCTGTATGTCTTTCCCATTCACTCGGTGTTTGCTTCCTTGAATCACAAGAAACACACTTGCACATAATTCTGAAAAATGAAATCACAAACAACTTAATGGATGTCTTCTATAAAGAAATTGTATTCATTCACAACAAACTGTTTTGATTGTAAATATCATAGTCAGATTTGTAGACAAATCCAAATTGACAATAGTTACTTTTTCAAGTAAAACTGGATTTATGCTATTGTAATAGTTAAATGCAAAATCATAAATTATATATGTTTGTATGCATGAATATAGTATATACACAAAAACATAAATATGGACCCGAAGCTATAGTAGTTAGAAATCTCTGCCCCAACAGATGATAAGGAAGATGGGTGAATCGACGATAAAAAAAACAAACTCAATAATATGAACCGTAAGAGTTGTTTTTAAAGGAGAGGATGATCATGTATGACAGAAGCACAAGAAATGATGGTAGTATAAAATTCACCAAACATACAAAAGATAGAAAGCCTACTAGGTTGGGATACCCATGAGAAATCAAGGTTGTTAAATTGCTCTTGTTAATTCACAACCTCTATTTCGTGTACTTAATGGAGACTAAGTTCGCCTCTTGTGATTCAATTTACTCAATGTTAAAATCTATTGGTTCCTTAACCAATTGTTTTTCTATTGATTACAGTACTACTAGTGGTGGTAAATCCACTACACGTGTGATCCTTCTAATTTACTTAAAACACAATAATCCATTTGTAAAATCATACTTCATGTCAATTCTCAAAAAACATAGAATAAAAATCATTTGTAAAATTAATACTTTTAAACCTCCCATAAACATTTTAACACTATGAACATTTCTTATTTCAGAGCATCAAAGGTAGTACATGACTCATTGTTTTCCACTTTTTAAATCAAAAACTTCATGCATATAAACCTGAAAAAAATTATATTTTTTATATAGGAAAAAAAATGCTTTTAAGTGTTCCAACATACATTCTTTTACTTAAAATTATTATATTTACGTTTGTGGCTCCTTACACTTTGAAAGATATATAGTATTTGAAGATTACTAGGAAAGAGTTGAAGAACACGTCTAAGGATGAAAAGGTGTTGCATGTTTGTTATTAGAAGGTCATAATTAAACAAAATAAACATTGACGATGTTGAATGTTCTTTTTTTAACAATCTTATAACCCATTTCATAGGGTCTTTTAGCTTGTTTGAGTCATGGAGAAAAAAATGTCCTCTTCAAATGCAGACACACAATCAAAAAACTGTCATGTCATTAAAAATATTCACGTTGAAGCAGTAAGGTGGCAATATTCTCTGTCACATCAGCGCCTTCTATGTTACTGGACTGTTGGAAGTAAAACAAAATGATGAATCTCAAATTGAAGGATAGAATTTGTGTTTATTTTAACATTGACATTTTTTCAATTTCATGTATATTATAGGAACAATTTGAACAATTAATCATTCTTTAATCAATCAACCATGTTTTTTAGGTCATTAATCAAATATGTTTTTCATTCTATATCGCTAACATTTAACGTAATAATGAGTTATGGAGAAATAATTCATACATTGTTTCAAAGGAATGTAGAGATAATACTATCACAATATTATATTTTTAGTAAAAAGATTTTTATACTCTCATGGCATTATATTTTTAGTGATTTAATATTTCCAACACCCCCTTAAAAACCAAATATTGAGAAATCATTTAATTGATATGTTTTTATATAGTAATATTCTCATTTTTATCATTGACTTTTTTCTTTGACCTGATCGTTAACTATTTTAATTTTTTGCAAACTTTCTATAAGGAGGTATTTTTTTTTACTTGATCGTTGACTATATTTTTTGGGAACTAATTCGTTCGTTGACTATTAATAACTACTTTGTAAATCTGATTCTTTTATTTTTTATGAGAAATTCTCGTTCTTTTCGAAAAGTATATATAAATAGTGCATAAAGAATCATTTTATGATAATTAATCATGATAATTATTGATAAAAAAATTATAATTATGTGTAAGGGTAAATGGGCTTCATATGGGGATGTATTTGTTCTTTGTTACATAGATTTTAGTAGGGATGGGCAGATATCTATACCCGTCCATAGCCCAAAATAGAGAAAATCTTGCTTAGGGACAATTCAAATGCAAAAAGTTTGGGAACACTAACACAAATGCTTATTTTTTAAAAGATAAATTGGTTTGATGATGTGATTAACTTATTTATCATTTAATTTTCTTCATTATTGTGTGAGACTTTCTCCCAACCGAGTCATCCGCGAGTCTGTCGGGGCGGATTAAAACCATCTTGGGTGAGCCCAGCTTTATTAAATCCTAAATCGGGCTAGCCGATACCGACTGAAGATCCAACTAAGTCCAATATTTTTTTGTTATTTGCAGACCCAAAACTAAAAGTCCAGTCCAACTGAATTATCCAACATATATATAGCCATAGAAACCCTAGAAAGTAGAAACATGAACTCACCACCACACCCTCATCATCTCTCTACCTCTCAGCAGCCGCCACACTCAGAAGTTTTAACACACAAAAAACTTTGCAACACAACACTCCCCACACCTTCATCACCACTCTCTGATTCTTTTCTGTGATTTTGTCCCAAAAATCTCATATTTTTTTTTATTTTTTTGTCTAAATCTCACTTTTCGAATTATTCAACAAGATAAGGAAAGACTCATTTTCAAGAATACTGGATCTATATTCAAAAACATAAAAATCCATGACTTAAGTAACGAATTTGATTTACTGCTTCTTTGGTTTATTTTCAAAATCTTCATCTCTTCTTTCAGAGCCCTCAAAACCCTCCATTCTCACCATCATTCAGAGCCATCATTTTGGTGAAAGGTTTGATCTACAGTGAGTTAGTTTTTTGTTTTTCGCCAATACAATTTTCTGCCAGCTCTATATATTTAAATTTCTTATCATTTGTGCTTGAATATTTCATTCTTCTTCAAAGATGGAATGATATTGTGAGTATCTTCTAGTTTTTTGATGTATAGATTATGTTTTTTTTTGTGATTAGATTTACTTCTTTAAGTGTATTTAGAAAATATTTTTGTTGTTGTTAACCATTAACGTATTCAAAAATCTATTCTTCATATCTAGGTGAGAATTAATTTCAATCTAGATAATTATATAAACTGGTTTGCTGAAATGGAAAAAGAATGTTCTCTAAAAAATATAAGAAATCATACCAAAACGCAGTTAGGTAAGAAATTATAAAGGATCGTAGAAGAATCATTCAAATCAGCGAATATGAAATTGAGTGTTTGACAATAAGAGGATCTCAAAAAATGAAGTTACTCACAAATTCAAGAAGAGAAGAGTTTCTTCACCATGTCTCGTCGCAACTTTTCCCCTCTAATAATAACATTGATGAGTGAATGAAACTGCAGTTTTTTTTTATATCACAATGAAAATTCCATTTTTCTTTCATTTTTTATTTTATTTAATTAAATTTGCTCAATTTATTTAAATGAATTTATAATTGGGGATTATTTTAAAGGCCAAAGAGTAGTTCTAAAAGTAATAATTGATTGATAAAATATATATTGATAGCACATAAAAATACAATTAAATCTACTAGTTTGCCAAAAAAATATAAAAGCACCTATATGTCCGTGAATTGAAAAGGTTACATGATATAAATCAAATACATATAAATATAGCATTGATACCTTATATAACTTTTTTTCTTTCTTTCTTCCGTAGTGTAAGTCACTCATAAATTTATTCAAACTGTGTCACAACACTAGATATAATATGTTTAAGTAAGATTCTAATAATAATGTAAAAACTTCAAATGTGAGAAGAAGAAAAAGAATAACGAAAACGTAGATAGAGTTGTGTAATTTTTACATGCATATATTTAACATTAAATTTTTTATAAGCTTCATGATTGCTAGCCAGCCTCTCCTAGGAGGCTTTCTATCTTTTGTATGTCTGACGAATTTTTGTCTAGCATCATTCCTTGTGTTGCTGTCATACATGGTATTCCTCTCCTTATAGAAAGGACTCTTAGGGTCTATATTATCATCTGATAGCTTCGATTCATGTGCTTATTGAGCAGGTTTTTTGTGTAGAGCCAATTCTCCTATATTCTATTTCATCTTTTGGGGCAGAGAGTTGTAAGAACTGTAGCCTGGGGTCCATGTTTATATTTATGTTGATATTTTGTTTTCATGCGTACACAACTATTTAATTTATTATTTTGCGTTTACCTATTACATTAGCATAAATTCAGTATTCCTTGAAAAAGTACTATTGTCAATTTGGATTTGTCTACAAATCGGACTATGATCTTTATCATCAAAACAATTTGCTGTGAATGCATGTAATTTTTATATAAAAGACATCCATAGAGTTGTCTGTGATTGCATTTTTCAAAATTATGTGCAAGTATGTCTCTTGTGATTTAAGGACGCAGATACTGAGTGAATGAGAAAGACATATAGGAAGCAAAGCCAAAAAATGGAAATACAATGTGAAAGTTAAAAGCACAATGCTACCACTTGAAAAATGAGAATGTATTAGTTCTTTCTATATCAGAGTCATCGCATATATGGTTGCTGGTTTTGAATTAATTGTCCCGTGTAAATAACTCTATACTTCGTGACCAATAATTCAAACCAGCATACATATTTGCCACGACTCTGATATAGAAAGAACTAATACAAACCTATTTTTCTAGTGGTAGCATTTTGCTTTTAACTTTCACACTGTATTTCCATTTTTTAGCTCTGCTTCCTGTATGTCTTTCCCATTCAATCGGTGTTTGCTTCCTTGAATCACAAGAGACACACTTCCACATAATTCTGAAAAATGCAATCACAAACAACTCAATCGATGTCTTCTATAAAGAAATTATATTCATTCACAACAAACTGTTTTGATGTAAATATCATAGATTTGTAGACAAATCCAAATTGAAAATAGTTACTTTTTCAAGTAAAACTGGATTTATGCTAATGTAATAGTTAAATGCAAAATCATAAATTATATATGTTTGTATGCATGAAAATAGTATATACACAAAAACATAAATATGGACCCTAAGCTATAGTGGTTAGAAATCTCTGCCCCAACAGATGATAAGGAAGATGGGTGAATCAAAGATAAAAAAAAAACAAACTCAATAATATGGACCCTAAGAGTCGTTTCTATAAGGACAGGATGACCATGTATGAAAGCAGCACAAGGAATGATGTTAGTCAAAAGTTCACTAAACATACAAAAGATATAAAGCCTCCTAGGTGGGGCTGGCTATTAATCATGAAGCTTATTTCTTTGAACTGTCCTAGGTTGTGATACTCATGAAAAATCAAGATTGTAAAATTGCTCTGGTTAATTCACAACCTATATTTCATGTGTTTAATGGAGACTAAGTTCGCTTCTTGTGATCCAATTTACTCAATGTTGAAATCTGTTGGTTCCTTAACCAATTGTTTTTCTGTTGACTACTGTACGACTAGTGGTGGTAAATCCACTACACGTGTAAATCCTTCTAATTTACTTAAAACACTATAATCTATTTGTAAAATCATACTTCACGTTAATTCTGAAAAAACATAGAATAAAAATCATTTGTAAATTTAATACTTTCAAACCTCCCATAAACATTTAAACTAAACATGTAAATGGTTCCACGTTGAATCAAACCATATGTATCTAATTAGTTCAAATTTTAACACTATGAACATTTTTTATTTTAGAGCATCAAAGGTACTACATGACTCATTGATTTCCACTTTTTAAATGAAAAACTTCATGCATATAAACCTGAAAAAAATTATATTTTTTACATAGGAAAATTAAAAAAATGCTTTTAAGTGTTCCAACATACATTCTTTTACTTAAAATTATTATATTTACGTTTGTGGCTCCTTACTCTTTGAAAGATCTATTGAATTTGAAGGTCACTAGCAAAGAGTTGAAGAACACATCTAAGGATGAAAAGGTGTTGCATGTTTGTTATGTGGAAATTATTTGTCTCCCTTAAAAACTATTTAGTAAAAAACTAAGAGATTTATTCATTAAACAATTACTGTACAGTCAATATTCGTAATTTTTTTTTAGTTTGTTTACCGAATATTTGTTGCCATGTACCAGATATTGAAATTGCAAAAGAACATTTATACATTAATTTATTAGAAGGTCATTATTTAACCAAAATATACATTGACGATGTTGAATGTTCTTTTTATAACAATCTTATAACCCATTTCATAGGGTCTTTTAGCTTGTTTGAGTCATGGAGAAAAAAATGTCCTCTTCTAATGCAGACACACAATCAAAAAACTGTCATGTCATTAAAAATATTCACGTTGAAGCAGTAAGGTGGCTATATTCTCTGTCACATCAGCACCTTCTATGTTACTGGACTGTTGGAAGTAAAACAAAAGGATGAATCTCAAATTGAAGGATAGAATTTGTGTTTATTTTAACATTGGCATTTTTCAAATTTCATGTATATTATAGGAACAATTTGAACAGTTAATCATTCGTTAATCAATCAACTTTTTTTTTAGGTCATTAATCAAATATGTTTTTCATTCTATATCGCTAACATTTAACGTAATAATGAGTTATGGAGAAATAATTCATACATTGTTTCAAAGGAATGTAGAGATAATACTATCACAGTATTATATTTTTAGTAAAAAGATTTTTATACTCTCATGGCATTATATTTTTAGTGATTTAATATTTCCAACACCCCCTTAAAAACCAAATATTGAGAAATCATTTAATTGATATGTTTTTATATAGTAATATTCTCATTTTTATCATTGACTTTTTTCTTCGATCTGATCGTTAACTATTTTAATTTTTTGCAAACTTTCAATAAGGAGGTATTTTTTTTTACTTGATCGTTGACTATATTTTTTGGGAACTAATTCGTTGACTATTAATAACTACTTTGTAAATCTGATTCTTTTATTTTTTATGAGAAATTCTCGTTCTTTTCTAAAAGTATATATAAATAGTGCATAAAGAATCATTTTATGATAATTAATCATGATAATTATTGATAAAAAAATGCTAACTATGTGTAAGGGTTGTACTTGCAAAAAGTACGAGTAGTGAATACTAGGGTTTTCTCTGTCTATTAGGGTTTAGACTTATTATTGGATGCCTTGAGGATGCTCTCAAGGGTTGTATTTATAGCCTGCTGTGGGCTTGGGTTTCGGTGGCTTGGTCTCCAAGCCATAGGGGTATTCTGGTATTTTAGGCGGGTTCTAGAGGCTTATTTTAAAGAGGCGTCCTGGAAGGGGCGCGCCCTGGGCCTTAGAACTCTTCTGGAGGGCGCCAAGGCCTCCTAGGGGGTCTACAGGCACTTCTGGAGGTCCTTAAGACTCCTAGGAATATTATGACGGTCCATAGCCCAACAAGCACGAGTCTTGGGACAAGGCGAAGTGATTTATATCTTGGAAAGCGTAGGAGTCCTTAGGAAGGACCCTCATAGCTAATTATGAAATTATTATGACGGTCCATAGCCCAACAAACACGAGTCTTGGGACAAGGCGAAGTGATTTATATTACATCGACATCCCCCTATGATATTTTTGATTTGTGTGATAGCTTTTGAGGGTATATGTATTACCCCTAAGTCGTAGATCCCTTCTGTATTGAAAATAGTTTGCTTCGTGTGGGACTGTCCGCCTAGTTTCTTCAGTATAGGTTTTAGGATAAGGCGTGATGCTTCTCGCCGCGCCCTCCTGAGGGGCGGGATAGATGCTTCTTTAAAGTTTGGCGAGGACTCTTGAAGTTTAAAATTGCTAACGCCTTTGCTGAACTTGAAGCTGTCGAGTTGGAGCGAGATGCTTTTTAGGAGAAGAGCCTCAAGTTGGAAAAAGAAGAGGAAGAGTGTAAAAGCGCTCTTATGGAGTATTTTGATGATGGTTTTGAGATAGCCCGTGCGCAAGCCGCACACTTTTATCCTGAAGGGAACTTTGCTGCATGGATGCAGCTAAAGTTATCGTTGATGGTCCGCTCATAGATGAGGAATGACTCCAAAATTAACGTCTCCTTCTATTGCTTTAATGATTTCTTTTCCGATGGCGACCCTGCGTGGCGCTTTATTTTGCTTGTATTGAGGGCGACCTCTTATGGTGCCCTGCTGACTTTTTCTTAAAAGTGATCTTTACTGGATGCTTTGACACTTTTATATATCTTTTCATTGCATTGTTTCTGTTCAACTTTTATCTGTGCTACTGGCACTTGTTTTACGTGCTTCTTCGATGTTTGCTAAATAATCTGCACTTGTATTTAACATCATGGGCCTTCTTCCTTTTAAAACTTTGCAACTTGGCAAAGTAAGGTTAACCTTCGTGGGTTGTCTGAATTGCGCTACAAGGCGTCTTACTGGATTGCGCTACATGGCGTCTTACTGGATTGCGCTACAAGGCGTCTTACTGGATTGCGCTACGTGGCGTCTTACAGGGCTGCGCTACGTGGCGTCTTACGGGGCTGTGCTACGTGGCGTCTTACGGGGCTGCGCTACGTGGCGTCTTACAGGGCTGCGCTACTTGGCGCTACGTGGCGTCTTACAGGGCTGCGCTACGTGGCATCTTACAGGGCTGCGCTACTTGGCGTCTTACGGGGCTGCGCTACGTGGCGTCTTACGGGGCTGCGCTACGTGGCGTCTTACAGGGCTGCGCTACGTGGCGTCTTACAGGGCTGCGCTACGTAGCGTCTTACGGGGGCTGCGCTACGTGGCGTCTTACGGGGGCTGCGCTACATGGCGTCTTACAGGATTGCGCTACATGGCGTCTTACGGATTTTATCTCAGAGCCCTCTTGGGGTTGAGTTTTCACTACCCAGTTGGGTCTTACGGCTTCTATCTCAGAGCCCTCTTGGGGTTGAGTTTTCACTGCCCAGTTGGGTCTTACGGATTCTAGTCGATTTGTAGATTCTTGTGGATATTGTAGTAGTAGCACCTAAACAAAATAACAAACAGAAATATAAAAATATTTGTAGACATTAAGTTGCCTCGTTAAAAACCTGCAAAACAAAACTCCAAGGTTGAGAACTGTTAGAATAACTTCGTGTTTCATTTTCAAACTTGTAATGGAGGGACGTTGCTTCTATAATACAACTTGGCGTGCTGTTTGGCGAGCTCTTCTTTCTGTTAACCTCGCCCTTGACGGGTTTATTTGTCTTCCAAACTTGATTTGTCTGAAATATAACAATTCTTCCACGCTTCCAAAGTAATCAGTATCATGAATAAAGGAGTCTTTAATCATATGCAATTATATTCAGCAGGAACTAACTGTTCTGTGTCTTCCTTATTTAGCTCGCTTATACTTTGTACTCCTCTTAAATATCTCGCCCATTAACTTATCGTTCTCCTATTAAATCTGAACTAACTCGCTCATTGCATTATTTTCTATGTCTTCACTTTCTCCTATGTATTAGGACTGAGTTTGCTACTCAACTTTATTCTTCTACATGGCTCTATTAATCCATTATTTACATTTACTAAGCAGTTAGTTCAAGCACTTAGTTCAGTTTGCAAGGTAAATGGTGCATGAAAGCGGTTCCCAGGAAAGAGAGGTGGGTCACCTGGACCACTTAAATACCAAGGCTTTCCTTGACATAATCCCTTCTATGTGACCTTTTATCAATACTACACTTCACTAGTGCCACTGGGTACCTAGAGTAGTCTCGCCTTAATAACTTAATCCTATGTCTTGTGTTTTACTCATCATTCTTTTTCTATTTGTATCTAAATCGCATAGTGAGAATTAAAAGCAAGTGAACAAATTAAGTTAAGACAAATTGTCCATACTGATTACCCACCAATTATGTATGTACACCGAAAAACAATTGCGAAATAAACAAAATCGATAAGAGCCTTTGGAAAAGTATAAAGACTTAAGTTAGTAAGTAATTTTCCTTCAAATCAAAATTATGGAAATATATTCTCTCAAAATATGTTCTTCAAATCAAATAATATATTTTCTCAAAATATATTAGGCGATAAATTGTCTTCAAATCAAGCAATATATATTGTCTCAAAATATATTGATCATAAAATTTTCTTCAAATCCAAAAGTGTAAATATTTTCTCAAATCAAATAATATATTTTCTCGAAATATATTAGGTGATAAATTTCCTTAAAATCAAACAATATATATTGTCTCAAAATATATTGATCATAAAATTTTCTTCAAATCCAAAAGTGTAAATACTTTCTCAAAATATGTTCCTCAAATCAAATAATATATTTTCTCAAAATATATTAGGCGATAAATTTCCTTCAAATCAAATAATATATTTTCTCAAAATATATTAGGCGATAAATTGTCTTCAAATCAAGCAATATATATTGTCTCAAAATATATTGATCATAAAATTTTCTTCAAATCCAAAAGTGTAAATATTTTCTCAAAATATGTTCTTCAAATCAAATAATATATTTTCTCAAAAAATAAAGAACCTCGTTTGACATAGAATTGCTTCAGGATAGGAGAAGCGTTTCGAGAGAATATGTCGTCATCTAGATATTAGGACCTGATCGTTAGTACTCTGAATTAGAATTATGTGTCACCGATCCATATATCCGACTCAATAACTCAATAAAAACAAATACGCATAATTAACAAATATAGAGGATTGTGCACTCTAGAAGAACAAACACATAGGCATTGCAGTACATATATTGTTTTTCACTTACTTAAACGCTTACTAGCTTTATTTTGATATATCAATCATAATACAATTGAGTATTGAGTACTCTTATCTCTGGATCATAATACAAAAATTACTCTTTTCCATCTCTGGATTCTTTATACGGTTAAGAATATAGTGTACACCAAAAAATAAAATTGAGTTGTTCCACTGTTCATTATCAAATGTTTTCTTTTCTTAAGTTGTCATCACAGATTAAATGACAGTCTTTAATATATTCATTGTGGACTAATTAATATCAAAAATTCTTTATGAAATAACTAGTAAATTAAATAACTTCTAATTTTCTTCATACTGAGCCAAATAAATAAGAAACAACTATAGGCATATGACAATTGAACCATTCTCCTACTGACCATACTCTGACCTTTGATTATTAAAAAACCCGAAGAATAAAGAATAAGCTGAACATAACTGTGAAAACTTGGCATGTGCTTTTTTAGATAAACATATTCCCGTCGCCATCAATTGAATAATAGAGAAGTGCATATGATTATTAACATGATAACTTAATTGAAGATGACAGATATGGCATAAAAAAAAATACACACTCAATACTCAAGAAAATCCATAATTAAGAAAAATTGAGTTGAATTATAATTATATCTTCTCGATCAAATTGACCATTACGTTTTGAAGAATGACCAGAATTTCTGATTTTTATTTTTTTTTGTTTATATTTTACAATAACTATATAGTAAAAATAGCAGCTACACCAATTTAAAACAAACTTTTTTGAAAAACGTTATGAGTTATGGTAAGGTTCATATAACTCAAAAAGGTGTCAATTATAAACAATACTGAAGTGTAATATGTAACGAATCAACCATAAATATTAGAAAGATAAAACCTGGTCATCGGCAGCAGCATGGTGGTTAGTTTTTCTGATCGGTTTGGTTTCGGCGGCTATCGAGACCGCCGTAAGAGATTTTAGATTTATCAGTGTGATCTAGGTTAGTTTTACCTTTTCCCACAGACGGCGCCAACTGTACTTGCAAAAAATACGAGTAGTGAATACTAGGGTTTTCTCTGTCTATTAGGGTTTAGACTGATTATTGGATGCCTTGAGGATGCTCTCAAGGGTTGTATTTATAGCCTGCTGTGGGCTTGGGTTTCGGTGGCTTGGTCTCCAAGCCATAGGGGTATTCTGGTATTTTAGGCGGGTTCTAGAGGCTTATTTTAAAGAGGCGCCCTGGGCCTTAGAACTCTTCTGGAGGGCGCCAAGGCCTCCTAGGTGGTCTACAGGTCCTTCTGGAGGTCCTTAAGACTCCTAGGAATATTATGACGGTCCAAAGGTAAATGGGCTTCATATGAGGATGTATTTGTTCTTTGTTACATAGATTTTAGTAGGAATGGGCAGATATCTAAACCCGTCCATAGCCCAAAATAGAGAAAATCTTGCTTAGGGACAATTCAAATGCAAAAAGTTTGGGCACACTCACACAAATGCTTATTTTTTAAAAGATAAATTGGTTTGATGATGTGAATGATGAGATTAACTTATTTATCATTTAATTTTCTTCATTGTTGTGTGTGTGCCGACATAATTTTATTTGTGTTTGTATATAAGTAAGACTTTCTCCCAACCGAGTCACCCGCGGGTCTGTCGGGGCGGATTAAAACCATCTTGGGTGAGCCCAGCTTTATTAAATCCTAAATCGGGCTAGCCGATACCGACTGAAGATCCAACTAAGCCCAATATTTTTTTGTTATTTGCAGGCCCAAAACTAAAAGTCCAGTCCAACTGAATTATCCAACATATATATAGCCATATAAACCCTAGAAAGTAGAAACATGAACTCACCACCACACCCTCATCATCTCTCTACCTCTCAGCAGCCGCCACACTCAAAAGTTCTAACACACCAAAAAATTTGCAACACAACACTCCCCACACCTTCATCACCACTCTCTGATTCTTTTCTGTGATCTTGTCCGAAAAATCTCAGATTTTTTTTTCTAAATCTCACTTTTCCAATTATTCAACAAGATAAGGAAAGACTTATTTTCAAAAATACTGGATCTAGATTCAAAAACATAAAAATCCATGACTTAAGTAACGAATTTGATTTACTGCTTCTTTGGTTTATTTTCAAAATCTTCATCTCTTCTTTCAGAGCCCTCAAAACCCTCCATTCTCACCATCATTCAAGCCATCATTTTGGTGAAAGGTTCGATCTACAGTGAGTTAGTTTTTTGTTTTTCGCCAATACAATTTTCTGCCAGCTCTATGTATTTAAATTTCTTATCATTTGTGTTTGTTAATTTTCATATTTTCTATGCTACAGATATGGTGTTTGTGTGAATTTCCATTAAGTTTTAAGCTTGAATATTTCAGTATTCTTCAAAGATGGAATGATATTGTGAGTATCTTCTAGTTTTTTGATGTATGGATTATGTTTTTTTTTTTGTGATTAGATTTACTTCTTTAAGTGTATGTAGAAAATATTTTTGTTGTTGTTAACCATTAACGTATTCAAAAATAATCTGTTCTTCATATCTAGGTGAGAATTAATTTCAATCTAGATAATTATATATACTGGTTTGCTGAAATGGAAAAAGAATGTTCTCTAAAAAATATAAGAAATCATACCAAAACGCAGTTAGGTAAGAAATTATAAAGGATCGTAGAAGAATCATTCAAATCAGCGAGTATGAAATTGAGTGTTTGAGAATAAGAGAGATCTCAAAAAAATGAAGTTACTCACAAATTCAAGATGAGAAGAGTTTCTTCACCATGTCTCGTCGCAACTTTTCCCCTCTAATAATAACATTGATGAGTGAATGAAACTGCAGTTTTTTTTATATCACAATGAAAATTCCATTTTTCTTTCATTTTTTATTTTATTTAATTAAATTTGCTCTATTTATTTAAATGAATTTATAATTGGGGATTATTTATAAGGCCAAAGAGTAGTTCTAAAAGTAATAATTGATTGATAAAATATGTATTGATGAGCACATAAAAATACAATTAAATCTACTAGTTTGCCAAAAAAATATTAAAGCACCTATATGTCCGTGAATTGAAAAGGTTGCATGATATAAATCAAATACATATAAATATAGCATTGATACCTTATATGACTTTTTTTCTTTCTTTCTTCCGTAGTGTAAGTAACTCATAAATTTATTCAAAATGTGTCACAACACTAGATATAATATGTTTAAGTAAGATTCTACTATCACATTACATTGTATTATAGGTATTGGGGTCTAGATAACATGTGCAACTATTTTATCTAATAATAAAGTAAAAACTTCAAATGTGAGAAGAAGAAAAAGAATAACGAAAACGTAGATAGAGTTGTGTAATTTTTACATGCATATATTTAACATTAAATTTTTAATAAGCTTCATGATTGCTAGCCAGCCTCTCCTAGGAGGCTTTCTATCTTTTGTATGTGTGACGAATTTTTATCTAGCATCATTCCTTGTAGTGTTGTCATACATGGTATTCCTCTCCTTATAGAAAGGACTCTTAGGGTCCATATTATCATCTGATAGCTTCTATTCATGTGCTTATTGAGCAAGTTTTTTGTATAGAGCCAATTCTCCTATATTCTTTATCATCTTTTGTGGCAGAGAGTTGAAAGAACTGTAGCTTGGGGTCCATGTTTATATTTCTGTTGATATTTTGTTTTCGTGCGTACACACAACTATTTAATTTATGATTTTGCGTTTACCTATTACATTAGCATAAATTCAGTATTCCTTGAAAAAGTACTATCGTCAATTTGGATTTGTCTACAAATCGGACTATGATCTTTACCATCAAAACAATTTGCTGTGAATGCATGTAATTTCTATATAGAAGACTTCCATAGAGTTGTGTGTGATTGCATTTTTCAAAATTATGTGCAAGTATGTCTCTTGTGATTCAAGGACGCGGATACTGAGTGAATGAGAAAGACATATAGGAAGCAGAGTTAAAAAATGGAAATACAATGTGAAAGTCAAAAGCACAATGCTACCACTTGAAAAATGGGATTGTATTAGTTCTTTCTATATCAGAGTCATCGCAGATATGTTTGCTGGTTTTGAATTAATTGTCCCGTGTAAATAACTCTATACTTCGTGACCAATAATTCAAACCAGCATACTTATTTGCCAAGACTCTGATATAGAAAGAACTAATACAAACCTATTTTTTCAAGTGGTAGCATTTTGCTTTTAACTTTCACACTGTATTTCCATTTTTGCAGCTCTGCTTCCTGTATGTCTTTCCCATTCACTCGGTGTTTGCTTCCTTGAATCACAAGAGACACACTTGCACATAATTCTGAAAAAATGCCATCACAAACAACTCAATAGACGTCTTCTATAAAGAAATTATATTCATTCACAACAAACGGTTTTGATGTAAATATCATAGATTTGTAGACAAATCCAAAATGAAAAAAGTTACTTTTTGAAGTAAAACAGGATTTATGCTAATGTAATAGTTAAATGCAAAATCATAAATTATATATGTTTGTATGCATGAAAATAGTATATACACAAAAATATAAATATGGACCCTAAGCTATAGTAGTTAGAAATCTCTGCCCCAACAGATGATAAGGAAGATGGGTGAATCGTCGATAAAAAAAAAACAAACTCAATAATATGGACCCTAAGAGTCGTTTCTATAAGGGGAGGATGACCATGTATGACAGCAGCACAAGGAATGATGTTAGTAAAAAATTCACTAAACATACAAAAGATATAAAGCCTCCTAGGAGAGGCTGGCTAGTAATCATGAAGCTTATTTCTTTGAACTGTTCTAGGTTGTGATACTCATGAAAAATCAAGGTTGTTAAATTGCTCTTGTTAATTCACAACCTATATTTCATGTATTTAATGGAGACTAAGTTCGCTTCTTGTGATCCAATTTTCTCAATGTTGAAATCTATTGGTTCCTTAACCAATTGTTTTTCTGTTGACTACGGTACTACTAGTGGTGGTAAATCCACTACACGTGTAAATCCTTCTAATTTACTTAAAACACAATAATCTATTTGTAAAATCATACTTCATGCAATTCTGAAAAAACATAGAATAAAAATCATTTGTAAAAGTAAAACTTTCAAACCTCCCATAAACATTTAAACTAAACATGTAAATGGTTCCACGTTGAATCAAACCATATGTAACTAATTAGTTCAAATTTTAACACTATGAACATTTTTTTATTTCAGAGCATCAAAGGTAGTACATGACTCATTGTTTTCCACTTTTTAAATCAAAAACTTCATGCATATAAACCTGAAAAAAATTATATTTTTTATATAGGAAAAAAAATGCTTTTAAGTGTTCCAACATACATTCTTTTACTTAAAATTATTATATTTACGTTTGTAGCTCCTTACTCTTTGAAAGATCTATTGAATTTAAAGGTCACTAGCAACGAGTTGAAGAACACATCTAAGGATGAAAAGGTGTTAAATGTTTGTTATGTGGAAATTATTTGTCACCCTTAAAAACTATTTAGTAAAAAACTAAGAGATTTATTCATTACACAATTACTGTACAGTCAAAATTCGTAATTTTTTTTTGAGTTTGTTTACCGAATATTTGTTGCCATGTACCTGATATTGAAATTGCAAAAGAACATTTATACATTAATTTATTAGAAGGTCATCATTTAACCAAAATATACATTGTCGATGTTGAATGTTCTTTTTATAACAATCTTATAACCCATTTCATAGGGTCTTTTAACTTGTTTGAGTCATGGAGAAAAAAATGCCCTCTTCAAATGCAGACACACAATCAAAAAACTGTCATGTCATTAAAAATATTCACGTTGAAGCAGTAAGGTGGCAATACTCTTTGTCACATCAGCGTCTTCTATGTTACTGGACTGTTGGAAGTAAAACAAAAGGATGAATCTCAAATTGCAGGATAGAATTTGTGTTTATTTTAACATTGGCGTTTTTCAAATTTCATGTATATTATAGGAACAATTTGAACAATTAATCATTCTTTAATCAATCAACCATATTTTTTAGGTCATTAATCAAATATGTTTTTCATTCTATATCGCTAACATTTAACGTAATAATGAGTTATGGAGAAATAATTCATACATTGTTTCAAAGGAATGTAGAGATAATACTATCACAGTATTATATTTTTAGTAAAAAGATTTTTATACTCTTTCATGGTATTATAATTTTAGTGATTTAATATTTCCAACACCCCCTTGAAAACCAAATATTGAGAAATCATTTAATTGATATGTTTTTATATAGTAATATTCTCATTTTTATCATTGACTTTTTTCTTCGACCTGATCGTTCACTATTTTAATTTTTTGCAAACTTTCTATAAGGAGGTATTTTTTTTTACTTGATCGTTGACTATATTTTTTGGGAACTAATCCGTTCACTATTAATAACTACTTTGTAAATCTTATTCTTGTATTTTTAATGAGAAATTCTTGTTCTTTTCTAAAAGTATATATAAATAGTGCATAAAGAATCATTTTATGAAAATTAATCATGATAATTATTGATAAAAAAATGCTAACTATGTGTAAGGGTAAATGGGCTTCATATGAGGATGTATTTGTTCTTTGTTACATAGATTTTAGTAGGGATGGGCAGATATCTAAACCCGTCCATAGCCCAAAATAGAGAAAATCTTGCTTAGGGACAATTCAAATGCAAAAAGTTTGGGCACACTCACACAAATGCTTATTTTTTAAAAGATAAATTGGTTTGATGATGTGAATGATGAGATTAACTTATTTATGATTTAACTTTCATCATTGTTGTGTGTGTGCCGACATAATTTTATTTGTGTTTGTATATAAGTAAGACTTTCTCCCAACCGAGTCACCCGCGGGTCTGTCGGGGCGGATTAAAACCATCTTGGGTGAGCACAGCTTTATTAAATCCTAAATCGGGCTAGCCGATACCGACTGAAGATCCAACTAAGCCCAATATTTTTTTGTTATTTGCAGGCCCAAAACTAAAAGTCCAGTCCAACTGAATTATCCAACATATATATAGCCATAGAAACCCTAGAAAGTAGAAACATGAACTCACCACCACACCCTCATCATCTCTCTACCTCTCAGCAGCCGCCACACTCAAAAGTTCTAACACACAAAAAAATTTGCAACACAGCACTCCCCACACCTTCATCACCACTCTCTTATTCTTTTCTGTGATCTTGTCCGAAAAATCTCAGATTTTTTTGTCTAAATCTCACTTTTCCAATTATTCAACAAGATAAGGAAAGACTCATTTTCAATAATACTGGATCTAGATTCAAAAACATAAAAATCCATGACTTAAGTAACGAACGAATTTGATTTACTGCTTCTTTGGTTTATTTTCAAAATCTTCATCTCTTCTTTCAGAGCCCTCAAAACCCTCCATTCTCACCATCATTCAGAGCCATCATTTTGGTGAAAGGTTCGATATACAGTGAGTTAGTTTTTTGTTTTTCGCCAATACAATTTTTTGCCAGCTCTATGTATTTAAATTTCTTATCATTTGTGTTTGTTAATTTTCATATTTTCTATGCTACAGATATGGTGTTTGTGTGAATTTCCATTAAGATTTAAGCTTGAATATTTCAGTATTCTTCAAAGATGGAATGATATTGTGAGTATCTTCTAGTTTTTTGATGTATGGATTATGTTTTTTTTTTTGTGATTAGATTTACTTCTTAAGTGTATGTAGAAAATATTTTTGTTGTTGTTAACCATTAACGTATTCAAAAATCTGTTCTTCATATCTAGGTGAGAATTAATTTCAATCTAGATAATTATATAAACTGGTTTGCTGAAATGGAAAAAGAATGTTCTCTAAAAAATATAAGAAATCATACCAAAACGCAGTCAGGTAAGAAATTATAAAGGATCGTAGAAGAATCATTCAAATCAGCGAGTATGAAATTGAGTGTTTGACAATAAGAGAGATCTCAAAAAAATGAAGTTACTCACAAATTCAAGATGAGAAGAGTTTCTTCACCATGTCTCGTCACAACTTTTCCCCTCTAATAATAACATTGATGAGTGAATGAAACTGCAGTTTTTTTTATATCACAATGAAAATTCCATTTTTCTTTCATTTTTTATTTTATTTAATTAAATTTGCTCTATATATTTAAATGAATTTATAATTGGGGATTATTTATAAGGCCAAAGAGTAGTTCTAAAATAATAATTGATTGATAAAATATGTATTGATGAGCACATAAAAATACAATTAAATCTACTAGTTTGCCAAAAAAAAAATTAAAGCACCTATATGTCCGTGAATTGAAAAGGTTGCATGATATAAATCAAATACATATAAATATAGCATTGATACCTTATATGACTTTTTTTCTTTCTTTCTTCCGTAGTGTAAGTAACTCATAAATTTATTCAAAATGTGTCACAACACTAGATATAATATGTTTAAGTAAGATTCTACTATCACATTACATTGTATTATAGGTATTGGGGTCTAGATAACATGTGCAACTATTTTATCTAATAATAAAGTAAAAACTTCAAATGTGAGAAGAAGAAAAAGATTAACGAAAACGTAGATAGAGTTGTGTAATTTTTACATGCATATATTTAACATTAAATTTTTAATAAGCTTCATGATTGCTAGCCAGCCTCTCCTAGGAGGCTTTCTATCTTTTGTATGTGTGACGAATTTTTATCTAGCATCATTGCTTGTGGTGTTGTCATACATGGTATTCCTCTCCTTATAGAAAGGACTCTTAGGGTCCATATTATCATCTGATAGCTTCTATTCATGTGCTTATTGAGCAAGTTTTTTGTATAGAGCCAATTCTCCTATATTCTTTATCATCTTTTGTGGCAGAGAGTTGAAAGAACTGTAGCTTGGGGTCCATGTTTATATTTCTGTTGATATTTTGTTTTCGTGCGTACACAGCTATTTAATTTATGATTTTGCGTTTACCTATTACATTAGCATAAATTCAGTATTCCTTGAAAAAGTACTATCGTCAATTTGGATTTGTCTACAAATCGGACTATGATCTTTACCATCAATACAATTTGCTGTGAATGCATGTAATTTCTATATAGAAGACTTCCATAGAGTTGTGTGTGATTGCATTTTTCAAAATTATGTGCAAGTATGTCTCTTGTGATTCAAGGACGCGGATACTGAGTGAATGAGAAAGACATATAGGAAGCAGAGTTAAAAAATGGAAATACAATGTGAAAGTCAAAAGCACAATGCTACCACTTGAAAAATGGGATTGTATTAGTTCTTTCTATATCAGAGTCATCGCAGATATGTTTGCTGGTTTTGAATTAATTGTCCCGTGTAAATAACTCTATACTTCGTGACCAATAATTCAAACCAGCATACTTATTTGCCAAGACTCTGATATAGAAAGAACTAATACAAACCTATTTTTCAAGTGGTAGCATTTTGCTTTTAACTTTCACACTGTATTTCCATTTTTCAGCTCTGCTTCCTGTATGTCTTTCCCATTCACTCGGTGTTTGCTTCCTTGAATCACAAGAGACACGCTTGCACATAATTCTGAAAAATGCCATCACAAACAACTCAATAGACGTCTTCTATAAAGAAATTATATTCATTCACAACAAACTGTTTTGATGTAAATATCATAGATTTGTAGACAAATCCAAAATGAAAAAAGTTACTTTTTGAAGTAAAACAGGATTTATGCTAATGTAATAGTTAAATTCAAAATCATAAATTATATATGTTTGTATGCATGAAAATAGTATATACACAAAAACATAAATATGGACCCTAAGCTATAGTAGTTAGAAATCTCTGCCCCAACAGATGATAAGGAAGATGGGTGAATCGTCGATAAAAAAAAAACAAACTCAATAATATGGACCCTAAGAGTCGTTTCTATAAGGAGAGGATGACCATGTATGACAGCAGCACAAGGAATGATGTTAGTAAAAAATTCACTAAACATACAAAAGATATAAAGCCTCCTAGGAGAGGCTGGCTAGTAATCATGAAGCTTATTTCTTTGAACTGTTCTAGGTTGTGATACTCATGAAAAATCAAGGTTGTTAAATTGCTCTTGTTAATTCACAACCTATATTTCATGTATTTAATGGAGACTAAGTTCGCTTCTTGTGATCCAATTTTCTCAATGTTGAAATCTATTGGTTCCTTAACCAATTGTTTTTCTGTTGACTACGGTACTACTAGTGGTGGTAAATCCACTACACGTGTAAATCCTTCTAATTTACTTAAAACACAATAATCTATTTGTAAAATCATACTTCATGCAATTCTGAAAAAACATAGAATAAAAATCATTTGTAAATTTAATACTTTCAAACCTCCCATAAACATTTAAACTAAACATGTAAATGGTTCCACGTTGAATCAAACCATATGTAACTAATTAGTTCAAATTTTAACACTATGAACATTTTTTATTTCAGAGCATCAAAGGTAGTACATGACTCATTGTTTTCCACTTTTTAAATCAAAAACTTCATGCATAAAAACATGAAAAAAATTATATTTTTTATATAGGAAAAAAATGCTTTTAAGTGTTCCAACATACATTCTTTTACTTAAAATTATTATATTTACGTTTGTAGCTCCTTACTCTTTGAAAGATCTATTGAATTTAAAGGTCACTAGCAACGAGTTGAAGAACACATCTAAGGATGAAAAGGTGTTAAATGTTTGTTATGTGGAAATTATTTGTCTCCCTTAAAAACTATTTAGTAAAAAACTAAGAGATTTATTCATTACACAATTACTGTACAGTCAAAATTCGTAATTTTTTTTTGAGTTTGTTTACCGAATATTTGTTGCCATGTACCTGATATTGAAATTGCAAAAGAACATTTATACATTAATTTATTAGAAGGTCATCATTTAACCAAAATATACATTGACGATGTTGAATGTTCTTTTTATAACAATCTTATAACCCATTTCATAGGGTCTTTTAACTTGTTTGAGTCATGGAGAAAAAAATGTCCTCTTCAAATGCAGACACACAATCAAAAAACTGTCATGTCATTAAAAATATTCACGTTGAAGCAGTAAGGTGGCAATATTCTTTGTCACATCAGCGCCTTCTATGTTACTGGACTGTTGGAAGTAAAACAAAAGGATGAATCTCAAATTGCAGGATAGAATTTGTGTTTATTTTAACATTGGCGTTTTTCAAATTTCGTGTATATTATAGGAACAATTTGAACAATTAATCATTCTTTAATCAATCAACCATGTTTTGTAGGTCATTAATCAAATATGTTTTTCATTCTATATCGCTAAAATTAAACGTAATAATGAGTTAGGGAGAAATAATTCATACATTGTTTCAAAGGAATGTAGACATAATACTATCACAGTATTATATTTTTAGTAAAAAGATTTTTATACTCTTTCATGGTATTATAATTTTAGTGATTTAATATTTCCAACACCCCCTTGAAAACCAAATATTGAGAAATCATTTAATTGATATGTTTTTATATAGTAATATTCTCATTTTTATCATTGACTTTTTTCTTCGACCTGATCGTTCACTATTTTAATTTTTTGCAAACTTTCTATAAGGAGGTATTTTTTTTTACTTGATCGTTGACTATATTTTTTGGGAACTAATCCGTTCACTATTAATAACTACTTTGTAAATCTTATTCTTGTATTTTTAATGAGAAATTCTTGTTCTTTTCTAAAAGTATATATAAATAGTGCATAAAGAATCATTTTATGAAAATTAATCATGATAATTATTGATAAAAAAATGCTAACTATGTGTAAGGGTAAATGGGCTTCATATGAGGATGTATTTGTTCTTTGTTACATAGATTTTAGTAGGGATGGGCAGATATCTAAACCCGTCCATAGCCCAAAATAGAGAAAATCTTGCTTAGGGACAATTCAAATGCAAAAAGTTTGGGCACACTCACACAAATGCTTATTTTTTAAAAGATAAATTGGTTTGATGATGTGAATGATGTGATTAACTTATTTATCATTTAATTTTCTTCATTGTTGTGTGTGTGCCGACATAATTTTATTTGTGTTTGTATATACTTAAGACTTTCTCTCAACCGAGTCACCCGCGGGTCTGTCGGGGCGGCTTAAAACCATCTTGGGTGAGCCCAGCTTTATTAAATCCTACATCGGGCTAGCCGATACCGACTGAAGATCCAACTAAGCCCAATATTTTTTTGTTATTTGCAGGCCCAAAACTAAAAGTCCAGTCCAACTGTATTATCCAATATATATATATATATATATAGCCATAGAAACCCTAGAAAGTAGAAACATGAACTCACCACCACACCCTCATCATCTCTCTAGCTCTCAGCAGCCGCCACACTCAAAAGTTCTAACACACAAAAAACTTTGCAACACAACACTCCCCACACCTTCATCACCACTCTCTGATTCTTTTCTGTGATTTTGTCCCAAAAATCTCATATTTTTTTTTAATTTTTTTGTCTAAATCTCACTTTTCCAATTATTCAACAAGATAAGGAAAGACTCATTTTCAATAATACTGGATCTAGATTCAAAAACATAAAAATCCATGACTTAAGTAACGAACGAATTTGATTTACTGCTTCTTTGGTTTATTTTCAAAATCTTCATCTCTTCTTTCAGAGCCCTCAAAACCCTCCATTCTCACCATCATTCAGAGCCATCATTTTGGTGAAAGGTTCGATCTACAGTGAGTTAGTTTTTTTTGTTTTTCGCCAATACAATTTTCTGCCAGCTCTATGTATTTAAATTTCTTATCATTTGTGTTTGTTAATTTTCATATTTTCTTGGCTACAGATATGGTGTTTGTGTGAATTTCCATTAAGTTTTAAGCTTGAATATTTCAGTCTTCTTCAAAGATGGAATGATATTGTGAGTATCTTCTAGTTTTTTGATGTATGCATTATGTTTTTTTTTTGTGATTAGATTTACTTCTTTAAATGTATTTAGAAAATATTTTTGTTGTTGTTAACCATTAACGTATTCAAAAATTTGTTCTTCATATATAGGTGAGAATTAATTTCAATCTAGATCATTTATACAAACTGGTTTGCTGAAATGGAAAAAGAATGTTCTCTAAAAAATATAAGAAATCATACCAAAATGCAATTAGGTAAGAAATTATAAAGGATCGTAGAAGAATCATTCAAATCAGCGAGTATGAAATTGAGTATTTGGCAATAAGAGAGATCTCAAAAAAATAAAGTTACTCACAAATTTAAGAAGAGAAGAGTTTCTTCACCATGTCTCGTCACAACTTTTCCCCTCTAATAATAACATTGATGAGTGAATGAAACATCAGTTTTTTTTATATCACAATGAAAATACCATTTTTCTTTTATTTTTTATTTTATTTAATTATATTTGCTCTTTTTATTTAAATGAATTTATAATTGGGGATTATTTATAAGGCCAAAGAGTAGTTCTAAAAGTAATAATTGATTGATAAAATATGTATTGATGAGCACATAAAAATACAATTAAATCTACTAGTTTGCCAAAAAAATATTAAAGCACCTATATGTCCGTGAATTGAAAAGGTTACATGATATAAATCAAATACATATAAATATAGCATTGATACCTTATATGACTTTTTTTCTTTCTTTCTTCCGCAGTGTAAGTCATTCATAAACTTATTCAAAATGTGTCACAACACTAGATATAATATGTTTAAGTAAGATTCTACTATCAAATTACATTGGATTATAGGTATTGGGGTGTAGATAACATGTGCAACTATTTTATCTAATAATAATGTAAAAACTTCAAATGTGAGAAGAAGAAAAAGAATAACGAAAACGTAGATAGAGTTGTGTAATTTTGACATGCATATTTAATATTAATTTTTAAATAAGCTTCATGATTGCAAGCTAGCCTCTCCTAGGAGGCTTTCTATCTTTTGTATGGTTGATGAATTTTTGTCTAGCATCATTCCTTGTGTTGCTGTCATACATGGTATTCCTCTCCTTATAGAAAGGATTCTTAGGGTCCATATTATCATCTGATAGCTTCTATTCATGTGCTTATTGAGCAGGATTTTTGTATAGAGCCAATTCTCCCATCTTCTTTATCATCTTTTGGGGCAGAGAGTTGTAAGAACTGTAGCTTGGGGTCCATGTTTATATTTCTGTTGTTATTTTGTTTTCATGCGTTCACAACTATTTAATTTATGATTTTGCGTTTACCTATTACATTAGCATAAATTCAGTATTCCATGAAAAAGTACTATTGTCAATTTGGATTTGTCTACAAATTGGACTATGATCTTTACCATCAATACAATTTGTTGTGAATTCATGTAATTTCTATATAGAAGACTTCCATAGAGTTGTTTGTGATTGCATTTTTCAAAATTATGTGCAAGTATGTCTCTTGTGATTCAAGGACGCAGATATTGAGTGAATGAGAAAGACATATAGGAAGCAGAGCCAAAAAATGGAAATACAATGTAAAGGTCAAAAGCACAATGCTACCACTTGAAAAATGGGATTGTATTAGTTCTTTCTATATCAGAGTCATCGCAGATATGTTTGCTGGTTTTGAATTAATTGTCCCATGTAAATAACTCTATACTTTGTGACCAATAATTCAAACCAACATTCATATTTGCCACGGCTCTGATATAGAAAGAAATAATACAAACCTATTTTTCTAGTGGTAGCATTTTGCTTTTAACTTTCACACTGTATTTCCATTTTTCAGCTCTGCTTCCTGTATGTCTTTCCCATTCACTCAGTGTTTGCTTCCTTGAATCACAAGAGACACACTTGCACATAATTCTGAAAAATGCAATCACAAACAACTCAATAGATGTCTTCTATAAAGAAATTATATTCATTCACAACAAACTGTTTTGATGCAAAATTATAAATTATATATGTTTGTATGCATGAAAATAGTATATACACAAAAACATAAATATGGACCCTAAACTATATTAGTTAGAAATTTCTGCCCCAACAGATGATAAGGAAGATGGGTGAATCGACGATAAAAAAAAACAAACTCAATAATATGGACCTTAAGAGTCGTTTTTATAAGGAGATGATGATCATGTATGACAGCAGCACAAGGAATGATGTTAGTAAAAAATTCACCAAACATACAAAAGATATATAGCCTCCTAGGAGAGGCTGGCTAGTAATCATGAAGCTTATTTCTTTGAACTGTCCTAGATTGGGATACCCATGAAAAATCAAGGTTTTTAAATTGCTCTTGTTAATTCACAATCTATATTTCGTGTATTTAATGGAGACTAAGTTCGTTTCTTGTGATCCAATTTAGTCAATGTTGAAATCTATTGGTTCCTTAACCAATTGTTATTCTGTTGACTACAGTACTACTAGTGGTGGTAAATCCACTACACGTGTAAATCCTTCTAATTTACTTAAAACACAATAATCTATTTGTCAAATCATACTTCATGTCAATTCTGAAAAAACATAGAATAAAAATCATTTGTAAATTTAATACTTTCAAACCTTTCATAAACATTTAAACTAAACATGTCAATGGTTCCACGTTGAATCAAACCATTTGTAACGCCCGTATTATAAGTGTCTAGAATATATAACACGTGCATTAAATCTGGTACTGGATACATTAATATTACAATACAGAAAAACATAAGTCGGAAATCTGATACATGAACTTCTCAAGTTATAATAATACATGACATAAATACATAATAAGTCGACTGAACATAAACTGAAGTTCGTCATAACATAATTATACAGCAGCATATATATATATATGTATATATATATATATATTAAACAGAGAGTCATAAAGCTGGAATCAATGCGGCACGATCAAGCTGAAGCTTTCTCCTTACCTTTGCTTCGAGCAACCTGAGAACCTGGACAAAGAAGGAGTGGGATGAGACACGACGTCTCAGTGAGTTCCACCTAACCTAGGTTGAGGGTGACTTTGGGGGAAATCCTACGGTCACCGCGTGTCTACAATACAACCGATTGGTTGATTATACGTGTGTGCACCTATGTACACATTTGAGGAATTTAAGAGTTATAACTTGGCTTAGGTTAAGGGTGGATATATTTGGGAAAGTAGGGTAATAAAGAAACTTGGAGTCAGATCACTAACCCATGGATTCCTATTAAACATTAATGTGCTGCCAACCTCTCCTCCTTGAATCAGTCAAGATGGGTAAAACAGTAGAGCTTTTTATTCTCCTAAAACTGAATACACTGATCAGAAGCTAATAGAGTTGAATTTCTGATGCAATGTTCAGAGTCTAAGTGCAGCGGATAAGTAAAGAGAGAGAGAGAGAAAGAAGAGTGGCCGTAATTATAGTGGTTCCTTCCACAATCCGGAAGTAGTCCACTCCCCCTTGCACTTCCAAGGAGAGTTCACCAAAATCAATATTTGATTACAATTTCTCAAGCACTAAAGCAAGAGACTTCAAACTACTCAAGCACAAACTCAAGAGAATTCCTATGCTCAAGCACAACTCCAAGAGACTTCCTATGCTCAAGCACAACTGCAAGAGACTTCTAATTCAAACAGAATTACAAAGAAATATGTTTGAGGGTTGAACACATTATATACAATCAGGGGTGTTCACAATACAAATCAGCCAAGACTCTAGAATTTCTAAGATATGAAAGTTGTTAAGAAATTCTAAGTGAACTTTGATGTAAAACAATTTCAGCAGAAGTTTGGCACTTTAAAATTGGTGTATGAGTCTTGCCAATCTTCAAGTCTTTACTCCTTTATATAGAGGTGTGAGAGATACGTTGGAAATTTCCAGCACATTAAAAGATCTGTTGCCTGATTTAGTTAATGTCCTATGAGGGAGCTGTTGGGTATTTGTGTTGACTGCATTATTGCTAAAACAAATATCCATGTGATGTTGGATACCATGTTCCAACATGTTTTAGGCATTTTCACAAGATGTTGGATGTGCTGTTCCAACATCCTGGCACGGTTCAATGTGCCTTGTTTTATGCCTGATTGTACGCACACTTTATCTTATTAAGGAATTCACATCCTCATATCTTGCTGACCAAGCAACGCACATATTTGTTCAGAATCTGTTGTGGTTTTATTCCTAAAGGAGTAACAATATTTTAGGGAATATTTGGATATGTTTGGAAGTTCCTAAAGATACATTCTAGGACTTTCCATATTTGTTACTGATTCTTGTTACGTAGATCAGCTGAAGGATCTACATTGTTCTAAAGCCCAACAAGAATATTTAGTCAATATTGCTTAAGTATATATTCAAGACTTCAAGACCAACTTATTCAATCAATCCGTCATTTCTAAAAGAATAACTTTTAAGATGGAATAAATAATAATTTATTCTAGTCAAAATTGTTCAAACTTCGCAGCGGATAAAATTCAATGTTAACATATAAATCTTGGCTCGCAGGCCTAATCAAAAAGTCTCAACAGAGTTCAAAATACTACTTATTCATGTCAAATCAAAGTAATACGTAAGGAATAGAAAATAATCATAAAGGTTCTCATCCCGTTACGTATCAGAGCACCTAAGGACACAGTGAGGGTAGCCACTCACAACAGCAAACAACAGCTAGAGCTTAATCACCTGCAAGTTACCCATAGGGAAGACAGCATTTTCAAGCAGAAGGGGTGAGATTCTCAAAACAATAACATTAAACATATAATTCAATAATTATATCTAACAACATAACTTCATCGTCATAAAATCATAACAATAGTCATGTAACATATTAATCAATATCATAATCAACGTCATAGTTCGACATCATAGTTCAACTTAATAGTTTGACTCGACAATGCAACTTTGACTCGACTTATGCAACTTAGACATCATAATCATGCATGTGGTACCAATCTAGGGCATAAGCCCTCGTCGCTATTGAGTATAAATATACTCCTACGGCATAAGCCCTCGTCGCTGTTGAGCATAAAAATACTCCTAGAGCATAAGCTCTCGTCTCTGTTGAGCAAAAGCTCCTAGGGCATGAGCCCTCGTCTCTGAATGAATATGCATGGACTCGACTTCTTAATCTTAGACATCTCAAAATAAACTCCAATAATTTGGATTACAACTCGTAAATCTTATAACGACACATGCAGCTTTTAGTCAATAACAATATGGCAGCATGGCAGCACATCAACATCTCAAACATAACAATATCGCAAACATTCACATACATCATCTCTTATAATTCAAAGAAGGCATACACACTTGTATAAGTCAATATTAACAAATCAAGCATTAATTAACAGCTCTACAGGTCGTCTTAATATTACAGTAGTACTTAATTCTAACCCAGGGGTGATTTAATAACTAATCGTGCGACAAGAGTCGCATTATTCTAAAAGGTAGTCTGTTACAGAACTACTCGCTATGGCGATTGGGGTCTCCCGCCTCACGAGCCATCAGGGTTTACTCGCTACGGCGAGTTGAACTGCTCGCCTTGCGAGCCTTCACGGGTAGCTCGCTATGGCGAGTTGGGTTGCTCGCTTCGCGAGCCTTCTCAAGGGTTGCTCGCTATGGCGAGTGGGTTGCCCGCCTCACGAACCTTCTAGGGGTTGCTCGCCTCGCGAGCTGATGAAGAGCACTCGCCGTGGCAAATTGATTGCTCGCTGTGGCGAGAGATGACAAAACAGTTACGGGGTTATGAGGATTTTCACCCAAAACCCCAAATTTCATCCTATTCCTCCCCAATTTTGACTATAATGATGTTTAAGGGTTACCCTATGGACTGTAAACAGTTTTCTACATCATTGGTACAGTTTCTCATCATCTAATCATCAATTCATCACTTTTTGACCTAATTCTTAGTTTCTAATTTCTCATGAAATACGCCTAAACATGTTAACTATAATCATGAATCATAAGCTTAATGGAATTGCAATGCTAGGCTCACCCTTACCTTAAGAAAATTGAGCAGCAGCCTCTCTGGTTCTTCTCTTATGGTTTCTCCCTTTTTCTCCCAAAAGCTGAATTGTACGTTCTGTACAGTTCTAAACCTAATTCTCCCTTTTAAACCTCTTTTTGTTTTATTTTATCTTATTTCCTCACAACTCTATGTAATTCTAAAACAAACCCACAACTTAACATTTGTTTTATTTTCAAATCTTATTTTATTAAACAATAAAATAAGTCACAACACCTCATACAAATCACATAAATCATATACTTCACTTAATTCACACAAAATCATATAAATATTCTCTATACTATATAAAATAATTTAAATAATTAAAACGGGCGTTACAACTCTCCCCAACTTATAAGATTTTCGTCCTCGAAAATTTACCTTTAGCAAACAACTCTGGATAAGACTCCAGCATCTTACTCTCTAGCTCCCATGTCAAGCTTTCACCAGAGGTATCTTACTCCGTCCCAAACGACTTTCACAAGAGATATATCCTTGCCTCTCAACCTCTTCACTTCACGGTCTTCGATCCTCGCTGGTAAGGTCTCATCCGTCAGGTTATCTCTAACTTGCACATCATCCCTTTGAATCACATGGGATGGGTCCGGAACATACTTCCGAAATTGCGACACATGAAACACATCATGCAAATTTGAAAGGTGCGGCTGTAAATCTACTCGATACGCCACCGTCCCAATTCTCTCTAATATCTGATACGGACCAATAAACTTTGGGGTTAACTTCTTCGACTTCAATGCACGACCCAAACCGGTCATGGGAGTAACTCTTAGGAACACATGATCTCCCTCTTGGAACTCAAGGTCCTTCCTACGCTTATCATGATAACTCTTTTGCCGACTCTGCGACGCTTTCATCTTTTCTTGAATCATTTTTACCTTCTCAGTAGTTTGTTGAACAATCTCTGGTCCTAAAACCACATTCTCACCTGACTCAAACCAACACAACGGAGTTCTGCATCTCCAACCAAACAAAGCCTCGAAAGGTGTCATTCCGATACTAGAATGATAACTGTTATTGTACGTGAATTCTATCAACGGAAGATGACTATCCCAACTTCCTCCTTGCTCAAGTACACAAACTCTCAACAAATCTTCCAACGAATGAATCGTTCTTTCCGACTGACCATCTGTCTGCGGATGATACGTCGAACTCAACTTCAACTTAGAATCTAAAGCCTCTTGAAAACTCTTCCAAAATCTAGAAGTAAACCTCGGGTCTCTATCTGAAACGATGCTCGAAGGAACTCCATGCAGCTTCACTATTTCTCGAATATAAATCTCCGCCAACTGAGCTATAGGAAAGCTGATGTTAATCAAAATAAAATGAGCCGACTTCGTCAGTCTGTCAACAATCACCCAAATGGTGTCATTCCCTTTAGCCGTATTCGGCAAACTCGTCACAAAATCCATGGATATACTATCCCATTTCCACTCTGGCACATCTAAAGGTATCATCATCCCGGCCGGTTTCTGATGTTCCACTTTCGACTTCTGACAAACCAAACACGAATACACAAACTGTGCCACATCACGTTTCAATCCAGACCACCAAAACAACTTTTTCAAATCATGGTACATTTTCGTAGCTCCCGGGTGAATACTCAAGATACTTCTATGACTCTCTTCAAAAATCATCTTCTTCATCTCGTCATCATCTGTAATGCAAATTCTACCTCGAAACCTCAACACACCTAGATCATCGACCTTAAAGTCATTGTCTTCAGTCTGATTACTAGCAACCAACAAATCCACAAGCTTAACATCCAATTTATGCGCTTCTTTAATACTTTTCAAGAATTCATTATCAATCTTCAGCATTCCCAACTTTACACTTTGAGGTGACCATTCACAAACTAAACTCAAATCTCTAAAGTGTTCCAGCAACTCAAATTCTTTAGCCATCATAGCGGACATATGTAAAGTCTTCCTACTTAAGGCATCTGCAACAACATTCGCTTTACCCGGATGATAATTCAAACCAAAGTCATAATCTTTCAACAACTCAAGCCACCTTCGCTGTCTCATATTCAATTCCTTCTGATCAAACAAATACTTCAAGCTCTTGTGATCGCTGAACACTTCAAATCTCGAACCATACAAGTAATGTTTCCAAATCTTAAGCACACATACCACTGCAGCTAATTCAAGATCATGAGTAGGATAACTTCGTTCATGAATTCTCAACTGCTTGATGCATAAGTAACCACTTTACCATCTTACATAAACACACCACCCAAACCCAATTTGGACGCATCACAATACACAACAAAAGGTTCATAGGACTTAGGCAAAATTAAAACTGGAGCCGTCGTCAGACGCTTCTTCAATTCATTAAAACTGTTCTCACAATGAACATCCCACACGAAAGCTTTACCTTTGCAGGTCAACTGTGTTAACGGAAGTGCCAACTTTGAAAATCCTTCTATAAATCTTCTGTAGTACCCACCTAATCCCAAAAAGCTTCTAATTTCTGTAACCGACTTAGGAGTCTCCCATTGTGATACTGCTCCAACTTTAGACGGATCAACTGCAATACCATTACCAGAAATAACGTGGCCAAGAAAACTCACCTCATTCAACCAAAATTCACACTTTGACAATTTAGCATAAAGTTTCTTTTCCTTCAGCACTTGCAAGACTATCTTCAAATGTTCAGCATGCTCTTCCTCAGACTTGGAGTAAATCAAAATATCATCGATGAACACAACCACGAATTGATCCAAGAATGCATGAAAGATTCGGTTCCTGTACTCCATAAATACACCAGGTGCATTCGTGACACCGAAAGGCATCACTTTGTATTCATAATGCCCATAACGCGTCCTGAACGCTGTCTTCTGCATATCTTCATCTTTCACTTTAATCTGGTGATAACCCGACCTCAAATCAATCTTGCTAAACACTCGTGCACCCACTAACTGATCCATCAAATCGTCAATTCTCAGAAGTGGATACCTATTCTTTATAGTTACTTTATTCAGATGTCGGTAATCAATACACAACCTCATACTACCGTCTTTCTTCTTTACTAGTAATACCGGCGCTCCCCAAGGAGAAACACTTAGTCTAACAAACTTGTCAAGTAGATCTTCTAACTGTTTCTTCAACTCAGCCAACTCGGAAGCTGACATGCGATAAGGTGTCATAGACACAGGCTTCGTTCCCGGAATAAGATCAATCGAAAATTCAACTTCTCTTTCTGGAGGCACATCAGGAATTTTATCGGGAAAGACTTCTGGAAAATCACATACTATCTTCTGCTTATCAATCAACGTTTGGTTCTCAATAGATAAAGATGCCATCAAAGAAAACATCATCATTCCGTCACGTTTTAACTGCTTCAGCTGTTTAGTAGATAAAAACTCTACTCTACTTTCTTCTTCATCAGAAGAGAAATACACCGACTTGCGAAAACAATTAATATGTACATGATTGTACTCTAACCAATTCATACCCAGAATCACATCCATACCACTCAAGGGTAGACAAACCAAATCAATTTCAAAATCACGATCATACATAGACAAAGGACATCTTAAACACACAAGAGAAGTGGTCACCGAACCCTTAGTTGGAGTTTCGACAACCATTTCTCCATTCATATTTGACATAGTAAGTCCCAACTTAGAAGCACAATCGATAGCAATAAAACAATGTGTAGCACCAGTATCAATAATAGCAATTAAAGGAGTACTATCAAAATAGCAAGTACCTCTGATGAAACTATCCTCATTCTCTGTCTGTGTGCCAGTCAAAGCTAAAACTCTCCCAGTAGTCTGAGCCTTCTTAGGCTTCTTGCATTGCGAACCAATATGACCTTCCTCATTAAAGTTAAAGCAAACAACATCATCATATTTGCATGCCGAAGTAGCATGTCCTTTCTTGCCACAACGGTAACACCGCTTCACGTCTCTAGTACAAGCATTACTCTTGTGGCATTTTTCACCACAGTTATAGCAGACAACCTCAGCATGAGTATCTCTCTTCTGAGGTCTCGTCTCATCATTAACTCTTTGTTTTCCCTTATCAGCAGGGGAACTATAGGGCTTCGGACGACTCTGTTGACCTTTACTCTTCCTCTCATTCACAACCTTGTAATGAGTCTTAGTATCCTCTTCATAAATCCTGCAGCTGCTCACCAGCTCGGAAAAGTTACGAATCTTCTGGTAACCAATTGCCCTTTTGATATCAGCACGCAAGCCATTCTCGAACTTGATGCACTTCGAGAACTCAGCAGTCTCAGCAGTATAGTGTGGATAGAACTTAGCCAACTCCACAAACTTGGCAGCATATTCAGTCACCGACATGTTCCCTTGTTTCAGCTCAAGGAACTCAATCTCCTTCTTCCCGCGAACATCTTCCGGAAAGTATCGGTTCAGGAACTCTCTCCTAAACACAGCCCAAGTGACAGCAGCACCTCCATTCTCTAAGACCGGTTGGACACTCACCCACCAGTCGTCCGCTTTCTCAGCTAACATGTGTGTGCCAAAGCGCACCATCTGAATGTCCGTACACTGCATGACCTGGAAAATCCTTTCAACCTCCTTAAGCCATGTCTGAGCACCATCGAGGTCATATCTTCCCTTAAAAGTAGGTGGATGGTTCCTCAGAAAGGTCTCCAACATCCTCACTCCATCATTTCCACCAGCATTCTGTTGTTGGCCCACAGCTTGAGCCATCGCTTGTAGTGCAGCAGCGAGAGCAACATCATTTCTTCCAGCCATCTTAGTTCACTACGTAATGAGAACAGGTTAGGAAAATCTAAACAAAATTAACTAACACTCGACACAAAAGACTCGATCTACTTGGCCGGACGGACCGACCTGCTCTGATACCAATTGTAACACCCCGTTTTCCCAAAGTAAAAATTTTAGAGTATCACATAAAACGGAATGCTACATTTCTTAAATTCTCTAAGATGGAATAAATAATAATTTATTCTAGTCAAAATTGTTCAAACTTCGCAGCGGATAAAATTCAATGTTAACATATAAATCTTGGCTCGCAGGCCTAATCAAAAAGTCTCAACAGAGTTCAAATTACTACTTATTCATGTCAAATCAAAGTAATACGTAAGGAATAGAAAATATTCATAAAGGTTCCCATCCCGTTACGTATCAGAGCACCTATGGACACAATGAGGGTAGCCACTCACAACAGCAAACAACAGCTAGAGCTTCATCACCTGCAAGTTACCCATAGGGAAGGCAACATTGAAGGTGAGAAAAACACAAGAAGGGGGGGGGGGGGGTTGAATTGTGTTTTCTTTTCGTAACTCTTGAAGAGTGAGAATCTAATTTCTTTAAACTCAGAGTCTGAATGGGATCAGAGTCTGATGAGAGATTAGGTTCTGATGCAGCGGAATAATCAAGAGATAGAGAGAAGAGAGAACACAAGCAATTATACAGGTTCCTTCCACAAACCGGAAGTAGTCCTGTCCCCCTTGTACTTCCAAGGAGAGTTCACTAAAATGTAATATCAAATTACAAGTTGCTCAAACACACAGTATGAGACTTCCTTGCTCAAGCTCACAAGCGAGAGACTTCCTTGCTCAAAGACACAACTAAGAGACTTCCTTTGCTCAATGGACGCAGCCAAGAGACTTCCTTTGCTCAAGCACAAAAGCAAGAGACTTCTTACACAATTACAGAAAATTGAATAGAGTTGAAACACTTGACAACAATCAAAATGTGTTTCAATTACAACAAAGACAGACTCTGTTTTACACAAAAGACAAACTCTGTTTTTCTGTGAAACTTAGAAATTCTAGAATACTCAGTTTGTAAGAATCTAAGTTGATGATGTGCTTTTGTTAAGACTCGGTTGAATACGAAAGCAGCGCAATGTAATTTTCAAGTTTTTTTTTTGAGTCCACCATTCTTCAAGTCTTCTATCCTTTATATAGGCGTAGGAAAGAGACGTTGAGTCATCCACCACATCAGGATGATTTCTGAAGCTTGATCAATGACTGTTGATCTGTTGCTTGATTTGGTAATAGTCCTTCAATTGCATAATTTGAATTCCATTCCCTTTGAAGATTAATACCGGTAGACACAGTTGCCAAACTGTACGAGGTAGTGGAGTAGTGGAAACAGAGTTCGTACAACGTACTCTGTACTGGCCTGCATTCTTGTCTTTGTGCTTCCCACGCTCAAGTTGACTTTGAAGCTAGCCGTTACTCCATTTGAGAGTTTCTTTTGCATCGCAATGCAGTAGAGATCCTTGTTAGCAGATTATCAAATTTGTGGCTTCAGACTCACTGTAGCACTATGCGTCTGATAATCTTCAGACTCTCTTGGTTTTCATATTCTGATGGCCTTCAGACTCTGATACAGTCTTTCAGACTCTCTTCGGTACAGTCTTCAGACTCTCTTCGATGCAGTCTTCAGACTCACTTTGGCACAGTCTTCAGACTCTCTTCGATGCAGTCTTCAGACTCTCTTTGGCACAGAATCACAAGCAACAAGCTTCTCTGGATTTTTTGCTCTTTAACTTTGTTCAAATAGAATACTTTCTAAGATATAAATCTTAATTGATATCCTGCATACTTAAACAAATATTAGCAATATCCAATTGACAAATTTTTAATACCTTGTTATCATCAAAACTCAAAACGTGGTATTGCTGAACACCTTTGTTCCAACAATCTCCCCCTTTTTGATGATGACAAACATTAGTATTTAAAAGGTCAATTGTTGTTAATCTAATTAACAAGTTGACTTAAAGGGTTCTGAGGTTTGTAAGCTCAGAGTCTGAGGTTTGTAAGCTCTGACTCCCCTTGAGTCTGATAGTTCTTAAGTTGAGGTTTGTAAGCTCCTCTTAAGTTCTATCCAGGTTAATTAAATTCACTTTCATAAGCAATCAAATTTATTCTCAGAATAATAAAAGAATTTAGAGAACTGATTCTAAAACAGGGGCTCAGAGTCTAACTAAGCACCTTTCGCAGATTTCCCTTTAACTTTTACGTATTACATGCAATGTAAATTTAGAAAATTTTCCCTTCTCCCTGACATCTCCCTGACATAAATACTTTCCCTTCTCCCCCTTTTGTCATCAACAAAAAAAAATTTAGAACAAGTTCCTCCCCCTTTTTAAATGACTTAAGGTAAGGGTGTAAACATGTTTTAAGGAAGAATGAGATTCAGAGGGAAAACATAGAAGATTCATAGCATAAAAAATAGAATGCAAATAGAATCAAAAACAACTTGTATAAATTGTAAGCAAAAACAAGTTCAGAAGATAGCAAACAAGAATTACAAAAATAAAACAAAACGAAATTAAACTAAGGTTGGTTTTGTTTGGCAAGATGATCCATCAATTTCTGGAGATCCTCTTGCTGTTTCTTTACCATCTCTTCTAGAGCCTCAGTTCTTCGCAAATGCGCTTCCCTTTCTTGTCTAGTTTCTTCTTGAACTCTATACAGTCTCCTCTTCAAAGAATTATAAGCCACTGATTCTCTAGGAATATACTGATCTTCATCAAAGAAGGGTGTATCTCTAATCCTTAGAATCAGAGCTTTTTCCAAGATAACAGCTTTCTCAGCCCGCTTGATTTCTTCAACATGCTTGGCAGTGACAAGTGCTTGCTCCCTTGCAGCAGTCTTCTGAATTTTGGTGAAAACTGAAGAGAACTTGTCCTCATAGCTCACATTGAGGATTGGCACAAACCTTTGCTCAATAACATCTTTGAGCTTATTGCATGAAGAAGCATAGAACTCATCTATCTTGCTTGAATCAAATAAGTCAATTTGAGGTTCAGAGGTTGAGGGTAGAGAAGCTCTCAAGGCTAGAAAAGTTTCAAAACCTGGGAAATAGGTTATGGGGTCACAAGGAGGTTGAGAAACTCTTCTGGTCTCAGCTATACATTCTGTTACAGTTTCTGATACGATATCAGAAGCTTAATCCAGATTTTCAGAAGCTGGTTCAACGACAGGTTCTGAAGGTTCAACAGAAGCTAAAGTCAGATTTTCTGTAGGTTCAGGTACAGGGTCTGGTTTGGAGACAGATGAAGTAGCTTTTGTTATTTTGGATTTTGCAGGGGTTTTTGGTAGTTCTCCTCCTAGATGTTTTTCAAGTGAATCTAGAGTGTCTGGAGAGTCTACACAAATGGTTTCAATTTGGGGGGATGGCTGTTTGGATTGAATGGGTACTTCAGGTTTTTCAGAAGGTTGAATTACCTGAAGTGGTTTGAGAAATGAAGGTTGAGCAGGATGGTCAGCAGGAAGATTCATAGACACTGTGATTGTGTCTTGAATTACTCTGTCCATAGTTGAATCAACATAATCAACTACTGCAGGGTCAAGTGGGTTATGGGATGATATGGGTTTGATTGGTGAGGGAGATGAATTTTTGAGGGATGGAAGAATTTGGCTTAAAGGTTTGTTGTCAGATTCTGAATCTGATTCTGACTCTTGATTCAAAGATGAAGATGAGCTATATGCTATGTTGCCAGAGGTGCCAATGCCAGCTTCTGGAGAGGCATAGTGATCAGACACAGTAGCTTCTGATAACTCAGCTTCTGCATTTGCTAAAGGATTCTTCTGTTTAAGAGCAGAAGCAAGCAACTTAGCAGCTTCCTTGACAGTCTCTTTCTTTAATTCTTCACCACTACTTCTGCTGCCATTGCCTTGCCAGCAGAATGTTCATCCTCAATCATAGATACAGAAGTACCTATCTTATGTGCTACATCCCTAGCCACAGGAATCACATCCACCTTTCTCTTCTTGATCTGACTCTCTTCACCTTCAGAGTCAGCATCAAGGTAGTCAGCAATATCTTGAGCCATTCTGTCAAAATCTCTGTCAGCCTTGCCTTTCTTCGCTTTCTTCTCATCTTTCTTAGCCTTCTTCTCATCCTTGGCTTTCTTTTCATCCTTGGTTTCTTTAATCCTATCCTTAATTTCACGAAGTGCAGATGATGTTGATGAAGGCATAGGAGTTAAAGTCTTAGGAGAACCAATTTTCACTCCAGGAAGAGCAGTAGATTTGATCTTTTTTCTTGAGAGGCTCCTGCTTCTCTTTCTCTTCCTTGAGAACCACTTCCTTGGTTCTTTTACCTTTGACCTTAAGAGGTCCTCCTTCAGCAGTCTCAGGAATGGCAGAATAGTTGATTATTCTACCAGTTTCCTTGAAGTAATCCACCACAAATCTTGCAAGAACTTCAGGATTATCTTCTTTGGATATGGGAGGGAAGTCCATCATCAAATCAGATTGTACATAGGATTCCCTCATATCATGCTTAGAGGGGTTGAATCTCTTGACAATCTTCATGTACTGCAGAGTCTTGCCATTAATGATTCTTCCGGTCACAATTCCTAGATGAATATCTGATACCACACCAGATTCTGATAAGACCTTCAAGAGGCCTCCTTGATACAGAATCTCAAATATAAATCTTCCAAAAGAAACTTTCCTCCTGGTTTCTTATTGACTCTTCTTGATGGCCCAACACATGTGGTGCATCACATATCTGGGGAAGTTGATCTTTATTTTGTTGATAAGAAAATAAAGAAGAACTTTGTGATCCACAGACAGTGTGTCTGTTCCTCCTCCTTTTTGAAGCATACTGTCCAGTATAATCTTCAGAAGCACCCTATGCTCAGGATGCATATCCACCAATTTATTTGAGGGTCTCCCTTCAAATAACAACTTGTTGCAGATAACAGCCCATTCACTTTTCTTGTTAACATTCCACTGAAATTTACCAGCGTTCTCCATTTGACAGGCCCTGGCTACCACCTCTTCAGTGATAATAATTGGTATTCCCATCACAGCAGACCTTATTTCAAGACCATTGTACGGTTTTAAACCCATTTGGTCTCTGTTCTTGCCAGCAAGACTGGGGTTGTTTGAGATAGCAGCTGTTTCTTCCAAAGTAGCTTCAGCTTTGTCGTAGACTTCTGACCTAACCCAAAAATCTCTAACAAGCTCCTGATATGTTGGTCCATTCAACACACCAAAGTATCTCATCATTCCTTGTGATAAGAAATGAGGAGTAACGTTAACTCCATGACGACTGAGCGAACCAAAATCAACTGGAGATTCAACTTGAATTTCCTGAGTCTCCTTGATGATGTTCATTGTTTTGGGTTTGATAACATAGGACCTTCCGGACTTGATTATAACACCAGATTGGATGAGATCACTTGCCATTATAGGGGTTTCTAAATGTTTGATTTGAGAACAAAAAGTTTTGCAAAGTTTTGAAAACAAGAAATTTGTTCAGAGAGAAAATCAAAGAGTGAAAAGAGAAGTGAGTTGTGTGTGTTATGTATTTATAGAGAAAAAGTTTGAAAACTGTTTGGAAAGAGTAGGGGACAAACAAACACAAACAATAAATACATATAGCATGCAGCCGTAAACGTATTGGGACAAAGCAAAGGTAACTTGTTTAACGTAATGAAATCATTGCCCTTTGAGTTCTTACCCAATACAGACAGGCCACGTCTGACAAACTGTAAAGTAACTGTCACCATAGTGGGGCAGGTGTTACTAAACTCAACAGTCATGCTTCCACTAATACGAGCTTCTGAGAGTCTAAAGATTCCTTACCAGAGTCTGAATAGTTTATCAGAAGCTTTCATCAAAGTCTCCAAAAGACAGCCTGATTCCCAAATAGCTTCTGAATATTTTTAGAGTCTGAATTCTGTTTTCAGAGGCGCACATTACCCAGAGACATAGCACATGTTCAGATTTTTTTTTTATGAAATCAAATCTTTCAATAGATAAGGGTTTTGTAAATATATCAGCCCATTGATGATCAGTATCAATGAATTGAATATCTAAAATTCCCTTTTGAACATAGTCTCTTATAAAACGATGTTTAATCTCAATGTGCTTTGCTCTTGAATGCAGAATTGGATTCTTAGACAAACATATAGCTGCCGTATTATCACAATAAATTGGGATATGGTTTTCAGTTATTTGATAGTCCTCAAGCTGATGTTTCATCCAGAGTAGCTGTGTACAACAACTAGCAGCTGAGATGTATTCTGCTTCTGCTGTAGACAAAGCAATGGTTGCTTGCCTTTTGCTAGCCCAAGATATCAGATTCTCTCCCAAGAATTGACAATTGCCACTGGTAGATTTTCTTTCAATCCTGTCTCCAGCATAGTCAGCATCACAGAATCCAACTAGCTTGTAGTCAGAGGATTTCTTGTAAAGAAGTCCAAGATTAGTAGTTCCTTTCAGATATCTAAAGATTCTCTTAACAGCAGTTAAGTGAGACTCTCTAGGATCTGATTGAAACCTTGCACACAAACATACACTGTATAAAATATCTGGTCTGGATGCAGTTAGGTATAACAAAGAACCAATCATACCTCTATACAGCTTCTGATCAACTTTGGTTCCTTGATCTTCTTTGCTCAGAGTGCAGGTTGGATGCATTGGAGTATTCATTTCTTTGCAGTCCTCAAGATTAAACTTCTTCAGAAGCTCTTTCGTATACTTGGACTGATGAACGTAGACTCCATCTTTGCATTGGTTGATTTGAATTCCAAGAAAGAACTTCAATTCTCCCATCATGCTCATTTCAAACTCATCCTGCATTACTTTTGAAAACTCTTTGCAAAGTGAACTATTTGTAGAACCAAAAATGATATCATCAACATAAATCTGAACTATAAGAATGTCTTTCTTCAGAGTCTTTCTGAATAGAGTAGTGTCAACTTGTCCTCGTTCAAAGTTGTTTTGAATTAAGAAATTACTTAGTCTTTCATACCAAGCTCTGGGAGCTTGTTTCAAGCCATAGAGTGATTTCTTTAATTTATAAACATGCTCTGGATGCTTTAAATCTTCAAAGCCAGGAGGTTGTTTGACATATACTTATTCAGAGATGACACCATTAAGAAATGCACTCTTAACGTCCATTTGATACAGGGTTATGTTGTGATTAACTGCATAGGAAAGAAGTAACCTGATTGCTTCCAATCTTGCAACTGGAGCAAACGTTTTTGTGTAATCAATGCCTTCTTGCTGACTGTAGCCCTGCGCAACAAGTCTGGCCTTGTTTCTGATTACTTCTCCTTGTTCACTAAGCTTATTTCTGAACACCCACTTGGTTCCAATGATGTTCTTGTGATCAGGCTTAACTACTAGATCCCATATTTCATTCCTTTTGAATTGATTCAGTTCTTCTTGCATTTCCAGAATCCATCCTTCATCTCCAAGAGCTTCTTCAACAGATGTTGGCTCAATAACAGATAATAATCCTAAAGCAGACTCTTCTTGTCTGAAATGCGATCTTGTTCTCGTAGGACTTTCTTTATTGCCAATGATCTGATCTTCTGGATGTGAAGACTTGTATTTGAAAGATTGTTTGGATTGACTAGCTTGCAAAGAACCATCTTGAGCTTCATCAGAAGCTTCTTCATTAGGAACTTCAGGGGCTGTTCCAGCTTCTGAAGTATCTTCAGATTCTGGAATCTGATCAGATTCTGAATTATCATCAGAATCTTGTGATTCTGCATGACTTTCATCTTGCACTGGAGTTTCACTTCCAAGCACTTTGTCATCGAATCTGACATGCTTAGATTCTTCCACACATTGTGTTTCTAAATTATACAGCCTGTATGCCTTAGAGCATTCAGAGTAACCTAAAAAGATTCCCTTTTGAGCTTTGGCATCAAATTTCTTTAGGTAGACTTTGTTGTTCAGGACATAACACGTACATCCGAACTGATGAAAATAAGATATGTTGGGTTTTCTTCCTTTAAAGAGTTCATAAGCTGTTTTGTTCAACAGAGGTCTAATATAGATTCTGTTATGAACATAACAAGCTGTGTTTACTGCTTCTGCCCAAAAATGTTTAGCCAGATTGTTCTCATGGATCATGGTTCTAGCCATCTCTTGTAAGGTTCTGTTCTTTCTCTCTACGACTCCATTTTGTTGTGGAGTTCTAGGTGCAGAGAATTCATGAATAATTCCATGTTTTTCACAGAAAACCTCAAACGGTTCATTTTCAAATTCTCCTCCATAATCACTTCTGATTTTCAAGATTTTTATTTCCTTCTCTGATTGAATTTGGATGCAGAATTTACTAAACACAGAATATGAATCATCTTTAGTTTTCAGAAATTTAACCCAACACCATCTGCTGTAGTCATCAACAATAACTAGTCCATATTTACTTCCATATAAGGATGCAGTGCTAACTAGTCCAAATAAGTCAATATGAAGTAACTCCAAGGGTCTGGAAGTTGAAACAATTTCTTTTGGCTTGAAGGGACTCTTGACAATTTTCCCTTTCTGACATGCTCCGCAAAGAGCATCTGAGTGATAGTCAATGTCTGGTAGGCCTTTGACAAGTTGCAACTTGCTAAGCTTAGAGATTAATCTCCAGTTAGCATGTCCCAAACGTCTATGCCACAGCCACTTCTTATCACCCATTGACAGAAGGCACATTACCTTCTGATCAGTCAGTTTTGAGAATTTTATCTTGTATACATTGTTTCTTCGTTTTCCCTTGAAGACTATGGACTTATCATCCTTGTTAACCACTTTGCAGTTGTTCTTATTAAACAATACATCATAACCACTGTCACATAATTGACTTATGCTTAGTAGGTTATGTCTCAGTCCATCAACGAACCACACATTACTGATTGAGATCAGAGAGTTACCAATGGTTCCAGTACCAATGATTTTGCCAGTCTGGTTTCCTCCAAATCCCACAGTTCCTCCCTCTTTCATGGTTAGGGTTAGGAACATAGACCTTTCTCCCGTCATGTGACGCGAGCAACCACTGTCCAGGTACCAAGCCTTGTGCTTTTCTAGTCCTTTTAGACATACCTGCAGCATCAATAATTTCAGACTTAGGTACCCATATTCTCATGGGTCCTTTTTGGTTAGTCTTAGAACCATTGAACTCCTTTTGTAAGTTACGTCTTGAAGTCATTGGCAATGTTTTCTCCCATACCTTGGGTTTGGAACCGTTTGGTTTAGGTTTCAACTTGCCTTTCACAGTTTCTCTTTTTTGAAACTTAGGCTTTAGTTTTTCAGACTCTTGCTTTTTCAGAGTCTGTTTATCAGACTTTGAATGTTTCAGAGTCTGAGACTTTAAAGCTTTGGGTTCAAAGTTTTTCAGACCCTTTGACTTAACATTCTGAGACTTTGACTTAGCCAGAATCTTAGAAGTATAAGTTGCAGGTTCTGAATGAGTCACTGTGTTGACTTCGTCATACTCACTTACAAAGTGATTTTTCAACGCCTCTCTGGCTCCATCAGGACCAGGTTTCAGAGTCATTTCATTTGAGTTTCCTCCAATGAATCCAAGACCCTGTCCTCTGTTCTGATACGTGCTATATATCATGGATGCAACCCTTGATCTGTCAATTCCAGTAGCAATAAATTCTTGCAGAGCAACATCTTGCTCACTTAAGTATTTACAGCTACACTTCTTGATCAATAAAGAGATATTTTCTTCTTTTAAATCTTCTAATTCCAACAAAGTTGAATTATGTCTTTTTGACAGCTTATCAAGCTGTTGTTTGACTTTCTTCAACTCAGTGGTCTTAGCTTTAAAATGACCAAGAAGCTCTTTGGCAGATTCTACAAGTTCAGCTCTTGTGAGTTCAGAATATACCTCTGTTTCATTTTCAGAGTCTGCATCTGATTCTGCCTCAAGTGTCTCTTTAACAGATTCGGTTGTAGCCATTAGTCCAACAGCTACATTGGCTTCACCATCAGCATCATCATCCTCGGACCCTGACTCATTATCAAGATCTTCCCAGGTGGCCATCAGACTTTTCTTGATCTGCTTTTTGAACCCCTTCCCACTGCTCTTGCTCAGAAATCTCTTGTTCTTCTTAGCAAGGTACTGCATTCTGCTTGAAAGCATAGCCATTTCCTTTGCAACATCAGGATCCTCCTCTGAGCTTTCAGAAGCTGAAGACTCATTTTCAGACTCTTCAACCTTGAGAGCCTTTGAAGACCTTCCTTTTGATTTTAAGGCAATGGTTTTGGACTTTCTTGCAGAATCATGTTCATTGAGACTTAACTCATGAACCTTGAGTGAGCTTACAAGATCTTCAACACTTAAAGTGTTTAAATCTTTAGCCTCCTCAATTGCAGTGACCTTTGGTCTCCATCTAGAGGGTAAGCTCCTTAAAATCTTGCTAACATGATCAGAAACTTTATAACTCTTCTTCAGTATCTGAAGACCAGATACTAGAGTTTGAAATCTTGAGTACATCTGCTCAATACTTTCATCCTCTTTCATCTTAAATAGTTCATACTGATGAACTAACATAAGAGCTTTAGCTTCCCTGACCTTTTTCTTTCCTTCGTAGTTAGCACAGAGAGAAGCAAACATGGCTCTAGCAGTAGATTTGTCACTCATCTTCATGTATTCCGTTTTAGGAATAGCAGTGACAAGAGCCCCTCTGATGATATGATGTTTCTTATAGATTTTCTTTTGAACAACAGTGTGAAGTTTGCGGTCAATGGCAGCACCTTCGTCATCAAGTTGTAAGTCACCAACACCATCTTCAAGTATGTCCCAGAGTTCTTCATCAAGACCCATGACATAACTATAGAAGTTGGTTTTCCACCAAGAAAATTCTTCAGGATCACCATTGAACTTAGGAATTTTTCCATAATCAGCCTTTTTACTGCTGTTATTGGATCCATAGTCATATGGTATAGTAGCACCGGAAGTACCACCAGAAGAAGACGGTTCACTGGAAGACATGTTTTTCTCTGGATCTTTTCTGTTACACGGTTAAGTGCTAAGACAACAGAGCTGAAGCTCTGATACCAACTGAAGGTGAGAAAAACACAAGAAGGGGGGGGGGGGGTTGAATTGTGTTTTCTTTTCGCAGCTCTTGAAGAGTGAGAATATAATTTCTTTAAACTCAGAGTCTGAATGGGATCAGAGTTTGATGAGAGATTAGGTTCTGATGCAGCGGAATAATTAAGAGATAGAGAGAAGAGAGAACACAAGCAATTATATAGGTTCCTTCCACAAACCGGAAGTAGTCCTCTCCCCCTTGTACTTCCAAGGAGAGTTCACTAAAATGTAATATCAAATTACAAGTTGCTCAAACACACAGTATGAGACTTCCTTGCTCAAGCTCACAGGCGAGAGACTTCCTTGCTCAAAGACACAACTAAGAGACTTCCTTTGCTCAATGGACGCAGCCAAGAGACTTCCTTTGCTCAAGCACAAAAGCAAGAAACTTCTTACACAATTACAGAAAATTGAATAGAGTTGAAACACTTGACAACAATCAAAATGTGTTTCAATTACAACAAAGACAGACTCTGTTTTACACAAAAGACAGACTCTGTTTTTCTGTGAAACTTAGAAATTCTAGAATACTCAATTTGTAAAAATCTAAGTTGATAATGTGCTTTTGTTAAGACTCACATGAATACGAAAGCAGCGCAATGTAATTTTCAAGTTTTTTTTTTTTTTGAGTCCACCATTCTTCAAGTCTTCTATCCTTTATATAGGCGTAGGAAAGAGACGTTGAGTCATCCACCACATCAGGATGATTTCTGAAGCTTGATCAATGACTGTTGATCTGTTGCTTGATTTGGTAATAGTCCTTCAATTGCATAATTTGAATTCCATTCCCTTTGAAGATTAATACCGGTAGACACAGTTGCCAAACTGTACGAGGTAGTGGAGTAGTGGAAACAGAGTTCATACAACGTACTCTGTACTGGCCTGCATTCTTGTCTTTGTGCTTCCCACGCTCAAGTTGACTTTGAAGCTAGTCGTTACTCCATTTGAGAGTTTCTTTTGCATCGCAATGCAGTAGAGATCCTTGTTAGCAGATTATCAAATTTGTGGCTTCAGACTCACTGTAGCACTATGCTTCTGATAATCTTCAGACTCTCTTGGTTTTCAGATTCTGATGGCCTTCAGACTCTGATACAGTCTTTCAGACTCTCTTCGGTACAGTCTTCAGACTCTCTTCGATGCAGTCTTCAGACTCACTTTGGCACAGTCTTCAGACTCTCTTCGATGCAGTCTTCAGACTCTCTTTGGCACAGAATCACAAGCAACAAGCTTCTCTGGATTTTTTGCTCTTTAACTTTGTTCAAATAGAATACTTTCTAAGATATAAATCTTAATTGATATCCTGCATACTTAAACAAATATTAGCAATATCCAATTGACAACTTTTTAATAACTTGTTATCATCAAAACTCAAAACGTGGTATTGCTGAACACCTTTGTTCCAACAAACATTTCCAAGCAGAAGGGGTGAGATTCACAAAACAATAACATTAAACATATAATTCAATAATTATATATAACAACATAACTTCATCATCATAAAATCATAACAATAGTCATGTAACATATTAATCAATATCATAATCAACGTCATAGTTCGACATCATAGTTCAACTTAATAGTTTGACTCGAAATTGCAACTTCGACTCGACTTATGCAACTTAGACATCTTAACCATGCATGTGGTACCAATCTAGGGCATAAGCCCTCGTCGCTATTGAGTATAAATATACTCCTAGGGCATAAGCCCTCGTCGCTGTCGAGCATAAAAATACTCCTAGAGCATAAGCTCTCGTCTCTGTTGAGCAAAAGCTCCTAGGGCACGAGCCCTCGTCTCTGGATGAATATGCATGGACTCGACTTCTTAATCTTAGACATCTCAAAATAAACTCCAATAATTTGGATTACAACTCGTAAATTTTATAACGACACATGCAGCTTTTAGTCAATAACAATATGGCAGCATGGCAGCACATCAACATCTCAAACATAGCAATATCGCAAACATTCACATACATCATCTATTATAATTAAAAGAAGGCATACACACTTGTATAAGTCAATATTAACAAATCAAGCATTAATTAACAGCTCTACAGGTCGTCTTAATATTACAGTAGTACTTAATTCTACCCAGGGGTGATTTCATAACTAATCGTGCGACAAGAGTCGCATTATTCTAAAAGGCAGTCTGTTACAGAACTACTCGCTATGGCGAGTGGAGTCTCTCGCCTCGCGAGCCATCAAGGGTTACTCGCTACGGCGAGTTGAACTGCTCGCCTTGCGAGCCTTCACGGGTAGCTCGCTATGGCGAGTTGGGTTGCTCGCTTTGCGAGCCTTTTAGAGGGTTGCTCGCTATGGCGAGTGGGTTGCCCGTCTCGCGAACCTTCTAGGGGTTGCTCGCTATGGCGAGTGGGTTGCTCGCCTCGCGAGCTGATGAAGAGCACTCGCTGTGACGAGCGATGACAGAACAGTTACGGGGTTACGAGGATTTTCACTCAAAACCCCAAATTTCATCATATTCCTCCCCAATTTCGACTATAATGATGTTTAAGGGTTATCCTATGGACTGTAAACAGTTTTCTACATCATTGGTACAGTTTCTCATCATCTAATCATCAATTCATCACTTTTTGACCTAATTCTTAGTTTCTAATTTCTCATAAAATACTCCTAAACATGTTAACTATAATCATGAATCATAAGCTTAATGGAATTGAAATGCTAGGCTCACCCTTACCTTAAGAAAATTGAGCAGCAGCCTCTCTGGTTCTTCTCTTCTGTTTTCTCCCTTTTTCTCCCAAAAGCTGAATTGTACGTTCTGTACAATTCTAAACCTAATTCTCCCTTTTAAACCTCTTTTTGTTTTATTTTATCTTGTTTCCTCAAAACTCTATCTAATTCTAAAACAAACCCACAACTTAACATTTGTTTTATTTTCAAATCTTATTTTATTAAACAATAAAATAAGTCACAACACCTCATACAAATCACATAAATCATATACTTCACTTAATTCACACAAAATCATATAAATATTCTCTATACTATATAAAATAATTTAAATAATTAAAATGGGCGTTATATGCTACACCAAAGCTTTGAAGCAAGGTCGTAGTTTGTGTTTGAAGGCAACTTCACCATATTGTGTTTTAATCTGATAATCACAAGGCTTGTGATTGATTGTAGGATAGTGAGATGGGATCCCAAATCTAGGAGTTCCTAGATTGAAGTCAATATAGGTAGGTCCTAGGTCTTAAGTTGTAAACGTGGTTTACTAAGAACTTTTGAATAAGGACTACACTAGTGGATTTCCTTCCTGGCTTGGTAGCCCCCAGAGTAAGTGTGTTTGTCACCGAACTGGGTCAACAAACCTTTTGTGCCATTTACTTTCTTGTCATTTATTTTTGTGTGTTTTATGTGTGTTAACATGATGTTGGAACATTAGATTCAACATCCGTTTTCTGAGTGCCTGATGTTGGAACATCACATAAAACATCTTAAAACTAGTGTGCTAGAATTTCAATTGGCATCAGAGCAGACACCCTGCCTGTTTTAGGGTGAGCTGCAAGGAAGTTTCTTTCTAGCATGATGGACAAGGAAGGAGGATTTGTGAACATACCACCTCTATTGGATGGCTTAAAATATGACTATTGGAAATCACGCATGAGTGACTTCCTCAAAACTATTGATAGAAGGACCTGGAAAGCAGTTCTGAGAGGTTGGGAACATCCTGTGGTTCTTGACAAAGATGGAAGCAAGACCGCTGTCTTGAAACCAGAAGAAGAATGGACCACTACTGAAGATGAACTAGCACTTGGAAATTCCAAAGCATTGAATGCACTGTTCAATGGGGTTGACAAGAATATGTTCAGATTGATCAAGCAATGTACTGTGGCTAAGGATGTTTGGGAGATTCTCAAAACTGCCCATGAAGGCACTACTGAAGTAAAAAGTGGAAGAATTCAACTACTCACTACAAAATTTGAGAATCTAAAGATGATGGAAGATGAGAACATACAGGATTATCACTTAAATATTTTTTATATTGCCAATTCATTTGATTCTCTTGGAGAGAAAATGTCTGATGAAAAGCTTATTAGTAAAATTCTCAGATCTTTTCCTAAGAGATTTGATATAAAGTTAACTGCTATAGAAGAAGCCCAGGACATTTCAAGTTTGAAGGTTGATGAATTGATAGGATCACTTCAAAACTTTGAAATCAATATCAACATCAAAATTGATAAGAAAGGTAAAGGCACTGCTTTTGTCTCAGATATTGATGCTGAAGAAACACAAAGGGAGCTTGAGGACAATGAAAGTCTATCAGAGGCTATTGTATTACTTGGAAGAGAGTTCAACAAGATCTGAAACAAGCTGACTGGAAACCTAGGTCAAATGGTCAGAACATCAGATCCAACATTGATAACCAACAGGGTAATGTGAGAAAGGTAAAAACTGATGAGAATAGCAATCAATCCAAGGGTATTCAATGTCATGAATATGAAGGATATGGTCACATCAGAACTGAGTGTGCCACTAACCTTAAGAAACAAAAGAAAAGCTTGGTTGTTTCCAGGTCTGATGAAGACAACTCAAAAGGAGAAGTGGAAAATGAATATGCTAAGGATGTCACTGCTTTAACTGGTGTATACATGTTTGATGCTGAGTCAGGTGGTGAAGAACTAACTTATGAAGAACTAGCCATCTCCTTCAAAGAATTGTATACCAAAAGTGAAAATATGTGCAAGTTGCTTGAGAAACAGAAGAAAATCATCAGTCAACTACATACTGAAAGGAACAGTCATATGACAAAAATGTCTGAACTTAATGATGAGGTAACACAACTAAACCCTCAACTTGAGCATTTAAAGAAGTAGGTGAAAATGATGACCACATGAACTGATGTTCTGAAAAAAAATTTAGAAGGTCAAATCAAAGGAAAACCAAATGGTATATGATTTGATCATAAAGCTCAAAACAAGAAACAACAACACAAGAATTTTTCTTGTGCCTTGGAAGATTATGGAAAGATCAAGAAGAAGAAGGAAGTGCAAAATATAAAATTTGTTGATGCTGGAGGCACATATGATCCCACCATGAGTAAATCAATGTTGCAACATCCAGAGGAACATCAGATTTCTAAAAGCAAGAAGATATCTCACCCATGGGTTTGTCATTACTGTAGGAGGAATGGTCACATAAGGCCATTCTATTTTAAGTTATATGGATATCCTAATCAATTTTTGTACAAATCTCCTGAACCATAAATGAGAAATGTAAAGAAGGAGTGGAGACCAAAATGTGACCATGTTGGGCTAATGGCTCACATCTCACTGAAAGCATTGTTTAGGGAAGACCGGTACTTTGACAGTGGATGCTCTAAACACATGGCTGGAGTAAATAAATTTCTAGACATTGTGAAACCTTACACCAACAACCATGTGACGTTTGGTAATGGGACTGAAGGAAAGATTCTTGGAATAGGAAACTTAATCAATGATGATTTACCAAAAATTGACAATGTACTATGGGTAAAAGATCTAACCTCTAACTTGATTAGTATAAGTCAGTTGTGTGAACGAGGGATGGATGTGAACTTCAACAAATCAGAGTGTCTGGTAACTAACAAGACATGAGAAGTTCTAATGAGAGGTGTTAAAACTAAGGAAAATTGCTACGTATGGGTACCACAAAGTAAAAGTCAGACTGATGAACAAACTGGAATGTTGCACACAATGTTGGAACATCAAGTGACTCTTAAGGAACTTGATTCTCTACACGTTTGTAGTGTAGTTAATAAGATTGGTGCTGATGTTGAAGCAACCCTCAAGGTTGGTGCTGATGTTACCTCAAAATTTCAACCTTGAGTAAAATAGATAACGAGAAGCGAAATTAGTCTCCATTAAGTACACCAAATCCAGGTTGTGACTTAACAAGATCCATTTAAGGGCCCTGAGCCCTGACTTCTCATGGGTGTCCCAACCCACGACAGTTCCAAGAAATAGGCTTCATGATTGCTAGCCAGCCTCTCCTAGGAAGCTTTCTATCTTTTGTATGTTTGGTGAATTTTTGTCTAGCATCATTCCTTGTGTTGCTGTCATACATGGTCTTCCTCTCCTTATAGAAAGGACTCTTAGGGTCAATATTATCATTTGATAGCTTGTAATCATGTGCTTAATGAGAAGGTTTTTTTAATAGAGCCAATTCTCCCATCTTCATTATCATCTCTTGGGGCAGAGAGTTGTAACTACTATAGCTTAGGGTCCATGTTTATATTTCTGTTGGTATTTTGTTTTCATGCGTACAAAACTATTTAATTTATGACTTTGCTGTGAATGCATGTAATTTCTATATAGAAAACATCCGTAGAGTTGGTTGTGATTTCATTTTTCAAAATTACGTGCAAGTATGTCTCTTGTGATTCAAGGAAGCGGATACTGTGTGAATGAGAAAGACATACAGGAAGCAAAGCCAAAAAATGGAAATACAGTGTAAAAGTAAAAAGCACAATGCTACCGATTGAAAAATGGGATTGTATTAGTTCTTTCACACTGTGTTTCCATTTTTCAGCTCTGCTTCCTGTATGTTTTTCCCATTCACTCGGTGTTTGCTTCCTTGAATCACAAGAAACACACTTGCACATAATTCTGAAAAATGAAATCATAAACAACTCAATGGATGTCTTCTATAAAGAAATTATATTCATTCACAACAAACTGTTTTGATTGTAAATATCATAGTCCCAAATTGACAATAGTTACTTTTTCAAGTAAAACTGGATTTATGCTATTGTAATAGTTAAATGCAAAATAATAAATTATATATGTTTGTATGCATGAATATAGTATATACACAAAAACATAAATATGGACCCGAAGCTATAGTAGTTAGAAATCTATGCCACAACAGATGATAAGGAAGATGGGTGAATCGACGATAAAAAAAAACAAACTCAATAATATGAACCGTAAGAGTTGTTTCTATAAGGAGAGGATGATCATGTATGACAGCAGCACAAGGAATGTTGTAAGTAAAAAATTCACCAAACATACAAAAGATAGAAAGCCTCCTAGGAGTGGCTGGCTAGTAATCATGAAGCTTATTTCTTTCAATTGTCCTAGGTTGGGATACCCATGAGAAATCAAGGGTGTTAAATTGCTCTTGTTAATTCACAACCTCTATTTCGTGTACTTAACGGAGACTAAGTTCGCTTCTTTTGATCCAATTTACTCAATGTTGAAATCTATTGGTTCCTTAACCAATTGTTTTTCTGTTGATTACAGTACTACTAGTGGTGGTAAATCCACTACACGTGTGATCCTTCTAATTTACTTAAAACACAATAATCCATTTGTAAAATCATACTTCATGTCAATTCTCAAAAAACATAGAGTAAAAATCATTTGTAAAATTAATACTTTCAAACCTCCCATAAACATTTAAACTAAACATGTAAATGGTTCCACATTGAATCAAACCATATGTAACTAATTAGTTCAAATTTTAACACTATGAACTTTTTTTATTTCAGAGCATCAAAGGAAGTACATGACTCATTGTTTTCCACTTTTTAAATCAAAAACTTCATGCATATAAACCTGAAAAAAATTATATTTTTTATATAGGAAAAAAAATGTTTTTAAGTGGTCCAACATACATTCTTTTACTTAAAATTATTATATTTATGTTTGTGGCTCCTTACACTTTAAAGATCTATTGAATTTGAAGGTCACTGGCAAATAGTTGAAGAACATGTCTAAGGATGAAAAGGTGTTGCATGTTTGTTATTAGAAGGTCATAATTAAACAAAATAAACATTGACAATGTTGAATGTTCTTTTTTTAACAATCTTATAACCCATTTCATAGGGTCTTTTAGCTTGTTTGAGTCATGGAGAAAAAATGTCCTCTTCAAATGCAGACACACAATCAAAAAACTGTCATGTCATTAAAAATATTCACATTGAAGCAGTAAGGTGGCAATATTCTCCGTCACATCAGCGTCTTCTATGTTACTGGACTGTTGGATGTAAAACAAATGGATGAATCTCAAATTGCAGGATAGAATTTGTGTTTATTTTAACATTGGCATTTTTCAAATTTCATGTATATTATAGGAACAATTTGAACAATTAATCATTCTTTAATCAATCAACCATGTTTTTTGGATCATTAATCAAATATGTTTTTCATTCTATATCGCTAACATTTAACGTATTAATGAGTTTTGGAGAAATAATTCATACATTGTTTTAAAGGAATTTAGAGATAATACTAACACAATATTATATTTTTAGTAAAAAGATTTTAATACTCTTTCATGGTAGTACATTTTTAGTGATTTAATATTTCCAACACCCCCTTAAAAACCAAATATTGAGAAATCATTTAATTGATATGTTTTTATATATTAACATTCTCATTTTTATCATTGACTTTTTTCTTCAACTTGATCGTTGACTATTTTAATTTTTCGCAAACTTTCTATAAGGAGGTATTTTTTTTTACTTGATCGTTGACTATATTTTTTGGGAACTAATTCCTTGACTATTAATAACTACTTTGTAAATCTGATTCTTTTATTTTTTATGAGAAATTCTCGTTCTTTTCTAAAAGTATATATAAATAGTGCATATATAATCATTTTATGAAAATTAATCATGATAATTATTGATAACAAAATGCTATTTATGTGTAAGGGTAAATGGGCTTCATATGAGGATGTATTTGTTCTTTGTTACATATATTTTAGTAGGAATTGGCAGATATCCAAACCTGTCCATAGCCAAAAATAGAGAAAATCTTGCTTAGGGACAATTCAAATGCAAAAAGTTTGGGCACACTCACACAAATACTTATTTTTTAAAAGATAAATTGGTTTGATGATGTGAATGATGTGATTAACTTATTTATCATTTAATTTTCTTCATTGTTGTGTGTGTGCCGACATAATTTTATTTGTGTTTGTATATACGTAAGACTTTCTCCCAACCAAGTCACCCGCGGGTCTGTCGGGGCGGCTTAAAACCATCTTGGGTGAGCCCATCTTTATTAAATCCAAAATTGGGCTAGCCGATACCGACTAAAGATCCAACTAAGCCCATTATTTTTTTGTTATTTGCAGGCCCAAAACTAAAAGTCCAGACCAACTTAATTATCCAACATATATATAGCCATAGAAACCCTAGAAAGTAGAAACATGAACTCACCACCACACCCTCATCATCTCTCTACCTCTCAGCAGCCGCCACACTCAGAAGTTCTAACACACAAAAAACTTTGCAACACATAAAAATACTAGATCTAGATTCAAAAACATAAAAATCCATGACTTAAGTAACGAATTTGATTTACTGCTTCTTTGGTTTATTTTCAAAATCTTCATCTCTTCTTTCAGAGCCCTCAAAACCCTCCATTCTCACCATCATTCAGAGCCATCATTTTGGTGAAAGGTTCGATAGTTTTTTGTTTTTCGCCAATACAATTTTCTGCCAGCTCTATGTATTTAAATTTCTTATCATTTGTGTTTGTTAATTTTCATATTTTCTTGGCTACAGATATGGTGTTTGTGTGAATTTCCATTAAGTTTTAAGCTTGAATATTTCAGTCTTCTTCAAATATGGAATGATATTGTGAGTATCTTCTAGTTTTTTTATGTATGGATTATGTTTTTTCTTGTGGTTAGATTTACTTCTTTAAGTGTATTTAGAAAATATTATTGTTGTTGTTAACCATTAACGTATTCAAAAATATGTTCTTCATATCTAGGTGAGAATTAATTTCAATCTAGATCATTTATACAAACAGGTTTGCTGAAATGGAAAAAGTATGTTCTCTAAAAAATATAAGAAATCATACCAAAACGCAGTTAGGTAAGAAATTATAAAGGATCGTAGAAGAATCATTCAAATCAGCGAGTATGAAATTGAGTGTTTGGAAATAAGAGAGATCTCAAAAAAATAAAGTTAATCACAAATTCAAGAAGAGAAGAGTTTCTTCACCATGTCTCGTCGCAACTTTTCCCCTCTAATAATAACATTGATGAGTGAATGAAACTGCAGTTTTTATTATATCACAATGAAAATTCCATTTTTCTTTCATTTTCTATTTTATTTAATTAAATTTGCTCTATTTATTTAAATGAATTTATAATTGGGGATTATTTATAAGGCCAAAGAGTAGTTCTAAAAGTAATAACTGATTGATAAAATATGTATTGATGAGCACATAAAAATACAATTAAATCTACTGGTTTGCCAAAAATATATTAAAGCACCTATATGTCCGTGAATTGAAAAGGTTGCATGATATAAATCAAATACAGATAAATATAGCATTGCTACCTTATATGGCTTTTTTTTTCTTTCTTCCGTAGTGTAAGTCATTCATAAATTTATTCAAAACGTGTCACAACACTATATATAATATGTTTAAGTAAGATTCTACTATCACATTACATTGTATTATAGGTATTGGGGTCTAGATAACATGTGCAACTATTTTATCTAATAATAATGTAAAAACTTCAAATGTGAGAAGAAGAAAAAGAATAACGAAAACGTAAATAGAGTTGTGTAACTTTTACATGCATATTTAACATTAAATTTTGTATAAGCTTCATGATTGCTAGCCAGCCTCTCCTAAGAGGCTTTCTATCTTTTGTATGTTTGATGAATTTTTGTCTAGCATCATTCCTTGTGTTGCTGTCATACATGGTATTCCTCTCCTTATAGAAAGGATTCTTAGGGTCCATATTATCATCTGATAGCTTCTATTCATGTGCTTATTGAGCAGGTTTTTTGCATAGAGCCAATTCTCCCATCTTCTTTATCATCTCTTGGGGCAGAGAGTTGTAAGAACTGTAGCTAGGGGTCCATGTTTATATTTCTGTTGATATTTTGTTTTCATGCGTACACAACTATTTAATTTATGATTTTGTGTTTACCTATTACATTAGCATAAATTCAGTATTCCTTGAAAAAGTACTATTGTCAATTTGGATTTGTCTACAAATCAAACTATGATCTTTACCATCAAAACAATTTGATGTGAATGCATGTAATTTCTATATAGAAGATTTCCATAGAGTTGTTTGTGATTGCATTTTTCAAAATTATGTGCAAGTATGTCTCTTGTGATTCAAGGACGCGAATACTGAGTGAATGAGAAAGACATATAGGAAGCAGAGCCAAAAAATGGAAATACAATGTGAAAGTCAAAAGCACAATGCTACCACTTGAAAAATGGGATTGTATTAGTTCTTTCTATATCAATGTTATCGCAAATATGTTTGCTGGTTTTGAATTAATTGTCCCGTGTAAATAACTCTATACTTCGTGACCAATAATTCAAACCATCATACATATTTGCCACGACTCTGATATAGAAAGGACTAATACAAACCTATTTTTCTAGTGGTAGCATTTTGCTTTTAACTTTCACACTGTATTTCCATTTTTTAGCTCTGCTTCCTTTATGTCTTTCCCATTCACTCGGTGTTTGCTTCCTTGAATCACAAGAGACACACTTGCACATAATTCTGAAAATTGCAATCACAGACATATCAATGGATGTCTTCTATAAAGAAATTATATTCATTCACAACAAACTGTTTTGATGTAAATATCATAGATTTGTAGACAAATCCAAATTGAAAGTAGTTACTTTTTCAAGTAAAACTGGATTTATGCTAATGTACTAGTTAAATGCAAATCATAAATTATATATGTTTGTATGCATGAAAATAGTATATACACAAAAACATAAATATGGACCCTAATCTATAGTAGTTAGAAATCTCTGCCCCAACAGATGATAAGGAAGATGGGTGAATCGACGATAAAAAAAACAAACTCAATAATATGGACCCTAAGAGTCGTTTCTATAAGGAGAGGATGATCATGTATGACAGCAGCACAAGGAATGATGTTAGTAAAAAATTCACCAAACAAACAAAAAATATAAAGCCTCCTAGGAGAGGCTGGCTAGTAATCATGAAGCTTATTTTTTGAACTGTCCTAGGTTGGGATACTCAAGAAAAATCAAGGTTGTTAAATTGCTCTTGTTAATTCACAACGTATATTTCGTGTATTTAATGGAGACTAAGTTCGCTTCTTGTGATCCAATTTACTCAATGTTTAAATCTATTGGTTCCTTAACCAATTGTTTTTCTGTTGACTACAGCACTACTAGTGGTGGTAAATCCACTACACGTGTAAATCCTTCTAATTTAATTTACTTAAAACACAATAATCTATTTGTAAAATCATACTTCATGTCAATTCTGAAAAAACATAGAATAAAAATCATTTGTAAATTTAATACTTTCAAACCTCCCATAAACATTTAAACTAAACATGTAAATGGTTCCACGTTGAATCAAACCATATGTAACTAATTAGTTCAAATTTTATTACTATGAACATTTTTTATTTCAGAGCATCAAAGGTAGTACATGACTCATGGTTTTCCACTTTTTAAATCAAAAACTTCATGCATATAAACCTGAAAAAAATTATATTTTTTATATAGGAAAAGAAAATGCTTTTAAGTGTTCCAACATACATTGTTTTACTTAAAATTATTATATTTACGTTTATGGCTCCCTACTCTTTGAAAGATCTATTGAATTTAAAGGTCACTAGCAAAGAGTTGAAGAACACGTCTAAGGATGAAACGGTGTTGCATGTTTGTTATGTGAAAATTATTTGTCTCCCTTAAAAACTATGTAGTAAAAAACTAAGAGATTTATTCATTAAACAATTACTGTACAGTCAAAATTCGTAATTTTTTTTTGAGTTTGTTTATCGAATATTTGTTGCCATGTACCTGATATTGAAATTCCAAAAGAACATTTATATATTAATTTATTAGAAGGTCATAATTAAACAAAATATACATTGACGATGTTGAATGTTCTTTTTATAACAATCTTATAACCCATTTCATAGGGTCTTTTAGTTTGTTTGAGTCATGGAGAAAAAAATGTCCTCTTCAAACGGAGACACACAATCAAAAAACTGTCATGTCACATCAGCGCCTTCTATGTTACTGGACTGTTGGAAGTAAAACAAAAGGATGAATCTCAAATTGCAGGATAGAATTTGTGTTTATTTTAACATTGGCATTTTTCAAATTTCATGTAAATTATAGGAACAATTTGAACAATTAATCATTCTTTAATCAATCAACCATGTTTTTTAGGTCATTAATCAAATATGTTTTTCATTCTATATCGCTAACATTTAACGTAATAATGAGTTATGGAGAAATAATTCATACATTGTTTCAAAGGAATTTAGAGATAATACTAACACAATATTATATTTTTAGTAAAAAGATTTTAATACTCTTTCATGGTAGTACATTTTTAGTGATTTAATATTTCCAACACCCCCTTAAAAACCAAATATTGAGAAATCATTTAATTGATATGTTTTTATATATTAACATTCTCATTTTTATTATTGACTTTTTTCTTCAACTTGATCGTTGACTATTTTAATTTTTCGCAAACTTTTTATAAGGAGGTATTTTTTTTTACTTGATTGTTGACTATATTTTTTGGGAACTAATTCCTTGACTATTAATTACTACTTTGTAAATCTGATTCTTTTATTTTTTATGAGAAATTCTCGTTCTTTTCTAAAAGTATATATAAATAGTGCATATATAATCATTTTATGAAAATTAATCATGATAATTATTGATAACAAAATGCTATTTATGTGTAAGGGTAAATGGGCTTCATATGAGGATGTATTTGTTCTTTGTTACATAGATTTTAGTAGGAATTGGCAGATATCCAAACCTGTCCATAGCCAAAAATAGAGAAAATCTTGCTTAGGGACAGTTCAAATGCAAAAAGTTTGGGCACACTCACACAAATACTTATTTTTTAAAAGATAAATTGGTTTGATGATGTGAATGATGTGATTAACTTATTTATCATTTAATTTTCTTCATTGTTGTGTGTGTGCCGACATAATTTTATTTGTGTTTGTATATACGTAAGACTTTCTCCCAACCGAGTCACCCGCGGGTCTGTCGGGGCGGCTTAAAACCATCTTGGGTGAGCCCATCTTTATTAAATCCAAAATTGGGCAAGCCGATACCGATTGAAGATCCAACTAAGCGCAGTATTTTTTTGTTATTTGCAGGCCCAAAACTAAAAGTCCAGACCAACTTAATTATCCAACATATATATTGCCATAGAAACCCTAGAAAGTAGAAACATGAACTCACCACCACACCCTCATCATCTCTCTACCTCTCAGCAGCCGCCACACTCAGAAGTTCTAACACACAAAAAACTTTGCAACACAACACTCCCCAAACCTTCATCACGACTCTCTTATTCTTTTCTCTGATCTTGTCCGAAAAATCTCAGATTTTTTTTCAATTTTTTTGTCTAAATCTCACTTTTCAAATTACTCAACAAGAGAAGGAAAGACTCATTTTCAAAAATACTAGATCTAGATTCAAAAACATAAAACTCCATGACTTAAGTAACGAATTTGATTTACTGCTTCTTTGGTTTATTTTCAATATCTTCATCTCTTCTTTCAGAGCCCTCAAAACCCTCCATTCTCACCATCATTCAGAGCCATCATTTTGGTGAAAGGTTCGATCTACAGTGAGTTAGTTTTTTGTTTTTCGCCAATACAATTATCTGCCAACTCTATGTATTTAAATTTCTTATCATTTGTGTTTGTTATTTTTCATATTATCTTGGCTACAGATATGGTGTTTGTGTGAATTTCCATTAACTTTCAAGCTTGAATATTTCTGTCTTCTTCAAAGATGGAATGATATTGTGAGTATGGATTATGTTTTTTTTTTGTGATTAGATTTACTTCTTTAAGTGTATTTAGAAAATATTTTTGTTGTTGTTAACCATTAACGTATTCAAAAATCTGTTCTTCATATCTAGGTAAGAATTAATTTCAATCTAGATCATTTATACAAACTGGTTTGCTGAAATGGAAAAAGAATGTTCTCTAAAAATATAAGAAATCATACCAAAACGCAGTTAGATAAGAAATTATAAAGGATCGTAGAAGAATCATTCAAATCAGCGAGTATGAAATTGAGTGTTTGGCAATAAGAGAGATCTCAAAAAATAAAGTTACTCACAAATTCAAGAAGAGAAGTGTTTCTTCACCATGTCTCATCGCAACTTTTCCCCTCTAATAATAACATTGATGAGTGAATGAAACTGCAGTTTTTTTTTATATCACAATGAAAATACCATTTTTCTTTCATTTTTTATTTTATTTAAATGAATTTATAATTGGGGATTATTTATAAGGCCAAAGAGTAGTTCTAAAAGTAATAATTGATTGATAAAATATGTATTGATGAGCACATAAAAATACAATTAAATCTACTAGTTTGCCAAAAATATATTAAAGCACCTATATGTCTGTGAATTGAAAAGGTTGCATGATATAAATCAAATACAGATAAATATAGCATTGCTACCTTATATGGCTTTTTTTTTCTTTCTTCCGCAGTGTAAGTCATTCATAAATTTATTCAAAATGAGTCACACCACTAGATATAATATGTTTAAGTAAGATTCTACTATCACATTACATTGTATTATAGGTATTGGGGTCTAGATAACATGTGCAACTATTTTATCTAATAATCATGTAAAAGCTTCAAATGTGAGAAGAAGAAAAAGAATAATGAAAACGTAGATAGAGTTGTGTAATTTTTACATGCATATATTTAACATTAAATTTTAAATAAGCTTCATGATTGCTAGCCAGCCTCTCTTATGAGGCTTTCTATCTTTTGTATGTTTGACGAATTTTTGTCTAGCATCATTCCTTGTGTTGTTGTCATACTTGGTATTCCTCTCCTTATAGAAAGGACTCTTAGGGTCCACATTATTGTCTGATAACTTCTATTCATGTGCTTATTGAGCAGGTTTCTTGCATAGAGCCAATTCTCCCATCTTCTTTATCATCTCTTGGGGCAGAGAGTTGTAAGAACTGTGTTGGAACAAAGGTATTCAGCAATACCACGTTTTGAGTTTTGATGATAACAAGGTATTAAAAAGTTGTCAATTGGAAATTGCTAATATTTGTTTAAGTATGCAGGATATGAATTAAGATTTATATCTAAGAAAATATTCTGTTTGAACAAAGTTAAAGAGCAAAAATCCAGAGAAGCTTGTTGCTTGTGATTCTGTGCCAAAGAGAGTCTGAAGACTGCATCGAAGAGAGTCTGAAGACTGTGCCAAAGATAGTCTGAAGACTGCGTCGAAGAGAGTCTGAAGACTGTACCGAAGAGAGTCTGAAAGACTGTATCAGAGTCTGAAGACCATCAGAATCTGAGAACCAAGAGAGTCTGAAGATTATCAGAAGCATAGTGCTACAGTAAGTCTGAAGCCACAAATTTGATAATCTGCTAACAAGGTTTTCTACTGCATTGCGATGCAAACGAAACTCTCAAATGGAGTAACGGCTAGCTTCAAAGTCAACTTGAGCGTGGGAAGCACAAAGACAAAGATTGCAGGTCAGTACATAGTACGTTGTACGAACTCTGTTTCCACTACTCCACTACCTCGTACAGTTTGGCAACTGTGTCTACCGGTATTAATCGTCAAAGGGAATGGAATTCAAATGAAGCTATTGAAGGACTATTACCAAATCAAGCAACAGATCAACAGTCATTGATCAAGCTTCAGAAATCATCCTGATGTGCTGGATGACTCAACGTCTCTTTCCTACGCCTATATAAAGGATAGAAGACTTGAAGAATTGTTAGACTCTACAACTTGAGAAATTACATTGCGCTGCTTTCGTATTCAACTGAGTCTTAACAAAAGCACATCATCAACTTAGATTCTTACAAACTGAGTATTCTAGAATTTCTAAGTTTCACAGAAAAACAGAGTCTGTCTTTTGTGTAAAACAGAGTCTGTCTTTGTTGTAATTGAAACACATTTTGATTATTGTCAAAGTGTTTCAACTCTATTCAATTTTCTGTAATTGTGTAAAAGTCTCTTGCTTTTGTTCTTGAGCAAAGGAAGTCTCTTGGCTGCGTCCATTGAGCAAAGGAAGTCTCTTAGTTGTGTCTTTGAGCAAGGAAGTCTCTCGCCTGTGTGCTTGAGCAAGGAAGTCTCATACTGTGTGTTTGAGCAACTTGTAATTTGATATTACATTTTAGTGAACTCTCCTTGGAAGTACAAGGGGGACATGACTACTTCCGGATTGTGGAAGGAACCTGTATAATTGCTTGTGTTCTCTCTTCTCTCTATCTCTTGATTATTCCGCTGCAATCAGAACCTAATCTCCTATCAGACTCTGATCTCATTCAGACTCTGAGCTTAAAGGAATTAGATTCTCACTCTTCAAGAGCTGCGAAAAGGAACACAATTCAACCCCCCCCCCCCCCCCCCCCTTCTTGTGTTTTTCTCACCTTCAAACTGTAGCTAGGGGTCCATGTTTATATTTCTGTTGATATTTTGTTTTCATGCGTACACAACTATTTAATTTATGATTTTGCGTTTACCTATTACATTAGCATAAATTCAGTATTCCTTGAAAAAGTAATATTGTGAATTTGGACTTGTCTACAAATCAGACTATGATCTTTACCATCAAAACAATTTGCTATGAATGCATGTAATTTCTATATAGAAGACTTCCTTAGAGTTGTTTGTGATTGCATTTTTCAAAATTATGTGCAAGTATGTCTTTTGTGATTCAAGGACGCGGATACTGAGTGAATGAGAAAGACATATATGATACTGATATTGAAATTGCATAAGAACATTTATACATTTCTTTATTAGAAGGTCATAATTAAACAAAATATACATTGACGATGTTGAATGTTCTTTTTTTAACAATCTAATAACCCATTTCATAGGGTCTTTTAGCTTGTTTGAGTCATGGAGAAAAAAATGTCCTCTTCAAAAGCAGACACACAATCAAAAAAATGTCATGTCATTAAAAATATTCACGTTGAAGCAGTAAGGTGGCAATATTCTCTGTCACATCAGCGCCTTCTATGTTACTAGACTGTTGGAAGTAAAACAAAAGGATGAATCTCAAAATGCAGGATAGAATTTGTGTTTATTTTAACATTGGCACCTTTCAAATTTCATGTATATTATAAGAACAATTTGAACAATTAATCATTCTTTAATCAATCAACCATGTTTTTTAGGTCATTAATCAAATATGTTTTTCATTCTATATCGCTAACATTTAATGTAATAATGAGTTATGGAAAAATAATTCATACATTGTTTCAAAGGAATGTAGAGATAATTCTATCACAATATTATATTTCTAGTAAAAAGATTGTAATACTCTTTTATGGTATTATATTTTTAGTGATTTAATATTTCCAACACCCCCTTAAAAACCAAATATTTAGAAATCATTTAATTGATATGTTTTTATATAGTAATATTTTCATTTTTATCATTGACTTTTTTCTTCGACCTGATCGTTGACTATTTTAATTTTTTGCAAACTTTCTTTAAGTAGGTATTTTTTTACTTGATAGTTGACTATATTTTTTGGGAACTAATTCGTTGACTATTAATAACTACTTTGTAAATCTCATTCTTTTATTTTTTATGAGAAATTCTCGTTCTTTTCTAAAAGTATATATAAATAGTGCATAAAGAATTATTTTATGAAAATTAATCATGATAATTATCGATAAAAAAATGCTAACTATGTGTAAGGGTAAATGGGCTTCATATGAGGATGTATTTGTTTTTTGTTACATAGATTTTAGTAGGGCTGGGCACGATATTTAAACCCGTCTATATTCCGAAATAGAGAAAATCTTGTTTAGGGACAATTCAAATGCAAAAAGTTTGATTTGATGATGTTGAATGATGTGATTAATTTATTTATCATTTAATTTTCTTCATTGTTGTGTGTGCGCCGACATAATTTTATTTGTGTTTGTATCTACGTAAGACTTTCTCCCCAAAACAACCGAGTCACTCGCGGGCCGATACCGACTGAAGATCCAACTAAGCCCAATATCTTTTTGTTACTTGTAGGCCCAAAACTAAATATCCAAACCAACTGAATTATCCAACATATATATATAGGCATAGAAACCCTAGAAAGTAGAAACATGAACTCACCATCACACCTTCATCATCTCTCTACCTCTCAGCAGCCGCCACACTCAGTAGATCTAACACACAAAAAACGTCGCAACACAACACTCCTCACACCTTCATCACCTCTCTCTGATTCTCTTCTCTGAGCTTGATCGAAAAATCTCAGAATTTTTTCTATTTTTTTGTCTAAATCTTATTTTTCGAATTGTTCAACAAGAGAAGGAAAAACTCATTTTCAAGATTACTGGATCTAGATTAAAAAACATAAAAATCCATGAGTTAAGTTACGAACTTGATTTAGCGCTACTTCGGAAATCCATCAGTCTTCTTCAAAGATGGAATGATATTGTGAGTATCTTCTAGTTTTTTGATGTATGGATTATGTTTATTTTTTAATTTTTGTGTGATTAGATTTACTTTTTTAAGTGTATTTTGTAAATATTTTTGTTGTTATTAACCATTAACGTTTTCAAAAATCTATTCTTCATATCTAGGTGAGAATTAATTTCAATCTAGATCATTTATATAAACTGGTTTGCTGAAATGGAAAAAGAATGTTCTCTAAGAAAATAAGAAATCATAGATAGAGTTGTGTAATTTTTACATGCACAGTTAACATTAAATTTTAAATAAGCTTCATAAATGCTAGCCAGCCTATCCTAGGAGGCTTTCTATCATTTGTATGTTTGGTGAATTTTTGACTAACATCAGTCCTTTTGTTGCTGTCATACATGATCATCCTCTCCTTATAGAAACGATTCTTAATTAGGGTCCATATTATCATCTGATAGCTTCTATTCATGTGCTTATTGAGCAGGTTTTTTGCATAGAGCCAATTCTCCCATCTTCTTTATCATCTCTTGGGGCAGAGAGTTGTAAGAACTGTAGCTAGGGGTCCATGTTTATATTTCTGTTGATATTTTGTTTTCATGCGTACACAACTATTTAATTTATGATTTTGCGTTTACCTATTACATTAGAATAAATTCAGTATTCCTTGAAAAAGTAATATTGTCAATTTGGATTTGTCTACAAATCGGACTATGATCTTTACCATCAAAACAATTTGATGTGAATGCATGTAATTTCTATATAGAAGATTTCCATAGAGTTGTTTGTGATTGCATTGTTCAAAACTATGTGCAAGTATGTCTCTTGGGATTCAAGGACGCGGATACTGAGTGAATGAGAGAGACTTATAGGAAGCAGAGCCAAAAATTGGAAATATAGTGTGAAAGTCAAAAGCACAATGCTACCACTTGAAAAATGGGATTGTATTAGTTCTTTCTATATCAGAGTCATCGCAGATATGTTTGCTGGTTTTGAATTAATTGTCCCGGATAAATAACTATATACTTCGTGACCTATAGTTCAAACCATCATGCATATTTGCCACGACTCTAATATAGAAAGAACTAATACAAACATATTTTTCTAGTGGTAGCATTTTGCTTTTAACTTTCACACTGTATTTCCATTTTTCGGCTCTACTTCCTGTATGTCTTTTCCCATTCACTCGGTGTTTGCTTCCTTGAATCACAAGAGACACACTTGCACATAATTCTGAAAAATGCAATCACAAACAACTCAATGGACGTCTTCTATAAAGAAATTATATTCATTCACAACAAACTATTTTGATTGTAAATATCTGATAGATATTTGGCAAGTGTACCAAAAGCTATCGAAGTAGTAAAAAATATCGTTCCACAAGGACTGTGTTAACTCTAATTATAGCAAGTACGTTATTAATTAGGGTGTAAAAGTTATTTTAGTTGCCCTAGGCATTAATTTGAGATTGACAGAAGTGAAAACAAGTTTGTTTTAAAAGATGATTGGAGATGAATGATCAAGCCGATGAATCCGCTATCGCCCTATATGAGTAGTTTACCTCTCTTTATTCTTAATTACTATTCAATCTTTACGACAAATTAACTAAGTGGTTTTGATCAATCTCTTGACGCAAAACCTTTTCCTAAGTTATAACCTTTTAATCTCTTAAATCGATTGAATAACCGCGGAAGCAATGTCAGAACGTTAATTCATATGTCATAATTCTCAATTTCCTATCTCTAGGTTCCTATGTTGAATTAAACCGAATTAGTATTTCAGGATTAAAAGCTAGGGTTAATAGTCATTCAATTCCTATGATCAATTTATTGATTTACCAAAAGCTAAGGTTAATAGTCATAAAAGCAAATCATATAAAAAGCAATAAACAAAAGTGATTCTGAATAAAGACTGAATAGATTAATAATAAGAGAGAGTATCAACTACTGATTCATATATTACAATAGGTTCATCATGGCTCAATCAAACTAAGAGTTTAGCTACTCATAACTAACAATTATAAGCATAAACAATAATGAACATACATAAATCCGGACCAACTATGAGTTGGTGTGAGATTCAGGGCTTGTTCGTCGGTCTCCAGGTGTCTTCTATGCTCAAAATCACAATCCAAATCGGTCCCCAAGCTTCTGATCGCATCTAGCTTTTATAGACAAAGAATTAGGGTTTCATAAAAGCCCACCATCGTGCCATGTTTCGAAACCATCGTGGCACGATTTGCTCATTAATCCTACGTGGCAGCAAATTTACTCAACCATCGTGGCACGTTACAGATCCATTGTACCACGATTTTTCCAGCATCTTCAGGTAAATTCCACGCTTCAAACGTGCCACGATTCAGGTCCATCGTGGCACGATCCAGTAGCTAATTTATTGCATTCTTCTCCAATTTGTGCAAAACTTCTCTTTTATGAATCTTGAGCTATTTAACCATGTATACAAGCATTTGACTCTCAAAACATTACAAAAAGGACACAAATATGACTAAAAAACTAGTGTTGACGTACTGTCATCAATATCATAGTCAGATTTGTAGACAAATCCAAATTGACAATAGTTACTTTTTCAAGTAAAACTGGATTTATGCAAATGTAATAGTTAAATGCAAAATCATAAGTTATATATGTTTGTATGCATGAAAATAGTATCTACACAAAAACATAAATATGGACCCTAAGCTATAGTAGTTACAAATCTCTGCCCCAACAGATGACAAGGAAGATGGGTGAATCGACGATAAAAAAAACAAACTCAATAATATGGATTCTAAGAGTCGTTTCTATGATATGGATTCTAGGAGAGGATGATCATGTATGACAACAGCACAAGGAATAATTTTAGAAAACGTTTTGAAATTTTTTGGAAGATTATGGAAATCTCTACCAAAGGCTTTTTTGTTTAAAAAATGCACAATGGAAATTTCTTCCAAAGGTTTTTGAAAAAGGTATTGAAAAATTACAATTGAAATTTCTTTCCAAGATATTGAAAAGTTTTTTTTTTAAGAAAAATGCAATGGAAATTTCATCCCAAGGTTTGTAAAAAGTTTTTGTAAATGATGCATAATTAAGATTCCACCGGGCATGTCAATTTGTTCACCGGTGTTTTTGGCGAACAATACGGGTTGTTTTTGATTATTACGAGCAAGACCAAACAAGAGATCCAACGACATGTTGTGCATTTTGTTTTTTGCGTTAATCAAGTTCATAGGTTGATTTACGAACAGAACGAGTCTGTGTGGTGTCTTTTGACAGAAAAAGGGTTTTAAAAGAAAAGTAAAGGCATTAAGTTTAAATTGCAAAAACTTAAAGGAAAAATAAAATACAATGCATTAGAGTTGAATTAGAGTAGTTGAATTAGAGTAAGGGTAGTTGAATTAGAGTTGTTGATCACACACTATATAATGTCATGATACTTCATTGTAATGCTTAGATTTTGTGAATAGTAAAATTCGTTCTTCTCACATATTTTGTCTTCGTCATAGCTATGTACATTGCAAGCTTATTTTCTACTTTTCATGGAGTTTGAGATCACCTCTTAACACACATATTTTCAAAAAATCACATTGGGTATAAGAAAATGATTAAAAAACATAGCTTAGGATTGCTCTTTTTTTTTTAACAAGTAAGGATTTCTCTTGTTCATAGATGAAATTACAAAATACATCTGAATCCCACACGTAATTGTGAGGTCATAGGTTCGAACCAGAAAGAAGATGTTCAATCAAACAATATCAGCATAGAAAATTGAGCAAGCTCTTATTGATGGTACACAAGTAAGCTTTATCCGGATGGATTACTTCGTGTTTACAGCATTGCACTTAGTACGGATTTCACCTTGATTACCGGTCAACACACCCAACTGGCTCATTTTAGTAATAGCAATAGAAAACTTCTCAAAAAACAGCTTCTGATTATTGGCAAATGAAGTGACTAATCCCTTTGTTCTCTGATCATTAAACAAATCCTGGTCAGAAGTGAACAAACCACGACTACTCATTAATTCAAGGTAGTATTTGTTATCAAACAATGTTGGCGTTGTCAAATCTGTTGCGAATTCGATGAAAAAATCACACCAATAAATACTTGATGTGTGGAGCAAGGAATAATCAAGCAACCAATATAAGTGGGTAACAGTTATAATCACAAACAAAAGTAGAAAACAACGAGAGAAAAGAAGAGAGAACACAAAAGAATTTGTTTACCCAGTTCAGTCCAAATTGACCTAATCTGGGGGAGAGAGCAGCCCTCCGTTTCACTATATGATGAGTAACGTTACAAAAGAGATGTCAATGAGTTACAAGAATACGTCTCCCGCCTAATTCTACCCAAAGTCCCAATCTCTTCCCGTAACCAAGAGACTCAATCCTAATAGTGTTTCCCAAGGTGAATCAACCCTCAAACCCTAGTGTTTGTTCCAAAGAGACAAACTCTATACAAACCCTAGTTTTGTTGTTGCCTTTCTAAACCTTATTTCAGCCCCCTCTATCTCAAGGTTTGCTCCGAATTTGTACTTCCAGAAATCCAATTTCTCCAATTTTAAGTCACTTTCACAACAAAATCCAAGTTTGTTATATTGTTTGAGCTTGCATTTGGACATGTGGTTTTTAGGGTTTTGGCTAAGGATTTTTCCATTGTAGTGTCATTTTGGAGGGAGTCTATTGGTGAATGAGACACGGTGTGCACGGCCAAATGTGTGTGCACCTGATAAAGCAACAACATATGTGACATTAAAGTTTTGGGCAGCAAAAACTTCGAGTGTCTCACTTGTTTTGTCAAAGGGAGACTATCTCTTCTTCCAAGTGGCACTTTAATAAAAGGGCCTCAAGACTGAAATATTCAAACATTAATTTTTAGGGTCAGGTTAACGGGTGTCATCGGGACACTAGTTAAGCAGCTAAAAATAGAAAGAAAAAACAAAGTCAACATTAAAAGCAATATATTTTCAAATTTTAAAAAGTAAAATACACAATTTCCAAAAAAATATTTCGTTTTATAATTTCTTAACAAGTGTTTTTTGTTTAATATTTCTCTAAGTCTTATATGTTAAAGAAGAAAACATACTATAAAGTTAAAATTAAACTAACGACCAACCTTTATGGGGGAAACATGTATAATCTGTTGTAATTTGTGACATTTATAAGGTTTTCTCTTTAAGTAGTCAAAGTTTTCTTAATAAAAGTTGTATTTCTCAACGGTTGAATCTCTTTAAGGTTTTATATTTTTCTTTAACGTATCCTTTACAAATATGTAAGGTGAGTGACTCTTATGAGTCTTATATTTTTATGTGGGGACACTGGTTTTTTTAATAACATTATTTACAACAGTTACACAATGCATCTTGTAAAATGAAGATTGTCTAGACTTAGAAATTTATGTTTAGTTTATCTAATCTATTATATAACTCTTAAATAATTTGGAAACCCTATTCTTATTTGTAGCAGGGTCATCTTAAACAATTTAGACGCCGATGTACAATACTAATTTAGAGGTCGAACTGACTTGGAGTAGTCATTTTAGTCTCTAAATGTGTGGTGTGTTTTCACTAAAATATTTAAAATTTATCAAAACTATGAACACATCTTCAAATATTAATAGTTGTTTTGTTATTCATTGTACAGACCAAATTGATAAGTAAAAATATATTTAAAGATTAAATTAACTAACTAAAGACACATTTAAAAATCAAAAATGACTAAAAAAAAGCAAAGTTTGCTTTGTAATTTTAATAGAAAGATTGATACCCATTTTGATTCAAAACCTTTTATGTTTTTCCATAATATAAATGGCATTATTATCATATATTAATTAGTAAGGAAAATGAAATCAACATGAAAGAAGATGTTGAGAGATGTATAACCAGACGTTTTTGTTTAATAGGTTCCTTAACATATGTATAGAAGGTTGATAAAACTTTTTTTGTGATTAAATATAATAAATAAATATGTAAGTAAATGATATTTGTATTAGTGTATATATGTAATGCTTAAGAGTAGACATCTATAATGTAAACTTTTTTATTTTAGACAAATCTATAATGAGATTGATTGGTCCAATAGTTGTTTTTTTTAACCTCATAGTAGGTGGGTCATCTGATCTTGCATTAAAAATTTTGGTTTGATCTAACTCAATCTTATAAAATTGACGTGTAAATTAAAAATGATCTCTATTTATAAACTCATTTTTATAACTGATCTCGTCTAAAATAGAACTCTTAACACTAAATTTAAGTTCCAACTTGGAAATTCTATGAAATATATGATTTTTTAAATAAATCACTCTTACCAAATAAATTGATTAATTGGTTATGGTTTGTCTAACATATGTAATATCAAACATATTAAAACAAATAAAAATAGCAACTTTTATTGAAAACAACAATTATTTAATAAAAAAATTATATATTTAATGTTAAATGCATAAATTACGTTTTAAACATATTATTTTAAACTTCTTAATATGTAGAAGGTTATCTATACCATATATATAGAAAACAATCATTTTCAGCATTTTTGGACTGAATTTTTCAGTTTCCAAAAATATCTTCAATTTTCAATATAAATAACACATGTTACAAATAGATAAAAATAAATTTATATATTAAAAAAATATAACAAACACGCGGTATGAATATATACATGTCTGATTTTTCTTCCTTTATCATATTTTTTTAATATAATTTACCATAGGGTTTCTTTGAAAATTGAACCAAACATATACCGTATGCCTAAATTCGTCCCTGCAGGCAGAGCCAACTCCTTTGAGTAAAAAAAAAAAGAGAGAGCTAATTTTATTATATTTGTACTGTTCAAACTCATTAAAATTGTTCTTGCTAGGAAAACAGCTTCACGAGCAGCTAAGACAGTGATATCGGCACATGAGACTATCCTTCCACACTTGTTGTGCACAATACTACGAATCTCATCAATTTTTGCCAATGATTCCCTTCTTATTCCTACATTTTCTTTTTCATGCTTTTCATCTTTGCCTTCTTTTGCATCCAACAAAACTGACCCATCACATCCCTACACATATCAAATTTTATGACTCACGCATGGAACACGTTTCTGTGTGTGTGTGTATATATATTTATTACACAAAGTCCTATTTTCTTCAAACAAATCAATATCTATCAAGCAATGAAATCCCCCGTTATGTTTTTCTCTATATATATATTTTTTGTTTATAATATCTTCTTCCCTTTCTCGCTAAATAAGACATAACTATAACTTTTTTTTTTGTTTATTTTTTCATTTTCATTTTCATTTTCATGTGTAGACTTGATTAGAGTTTCACCACTTGTGGGATTAGGTGTCAGACCATTTACCGTAAGACAAGCAGCCCTTAAATCCGCGTTAAGTAAGGTGGCCAAACACGAGAAATCCGCGTTATACCATTTGCTTTTGATACTTTCGGTTTCTTAGCATCAAAGGCTGTTGGCCTTCTACATAGAGTTTATAAGGTCATGCATAGCAATGTCATGTCTCCTAGATCCATGAATGTTGTGTTTATGGTTTTGCCATCCAAAAAAATCATACGGCACAGCTTGTTGCCCGCTTGCCTTCTATTCAAGTGTAAATAATGGTTTATATATATAACTATAATTTAAAGTAATCTTGTTCCCTCTCATGTTAGTGTTTTGTTTAGAAACCCTCTCGACGTTGTTAATATTTTTTCTTCTCAATTTTATTTTTTATATTCAGTCTTGTAGTAAATTCATAAATTAAAGATACCCCATGACTTAGGCCTTTTGGTCTGTAAGGAGACTAATCTTCTAGTCAACATAAGTGCATCAAGTGTTTTATTCTTTAATTATAAGGGTTGAGCTACCTCTCAAAATTGAAATCATTGACCACAGAAGTCGAACTTAGGCTCATTTTTTGGGAGACTAATGTTCCAAACTCTACTGTTGATATATATATATATATATATATATATATATATATATATATATATATTTAGAACTAGATGGTTACATTTACTAACCGTTACAAAGCAATCATGAAAGAATATACGGAGCAAGCCAGGGGCTTGGCCATTGTCCTTCTTCAACACCTTTGTAAGATGGTCTCTAACTACAGCTTCAAGGTTGGGACAGGTTTTGGAGAAGAAAGAAAATGAGAGTCCCTTGACTACTTGGGGCCTCAGAGCCATGAAAGTGAGAAGCTAATAAAAGATAAGAAATAAAAAACAAAGCATATAAAGGAAAAGAGTCAAGGCAACCAAACCTTGCCATATTTTTACTCATTTAGTGGATGGCGACTTGAGATTACCAATTGAGATTTACTTATAGAGAAATTGGGAGCCTCGTACTATCTTGTTTTTTTGTGGTGGTCAGGGTTTGAACCTAGGACCTTGCATATATTATACGTTATCCATATCAACCTCAGACGTGTACTATGTTCTAAAAAAAGTGATTTTAATTTTTTGGTGCAAATTTAAAAATTATTAATTAATTTCATACATTTAGTCCTTGGTTAAACCGTGCAATGCACGGAACGACTGTGGAGTGTACCTACAGACAGTAAGTATGAGATCAGAACGAAGGGTGAGGTATATAGGGACCGCTGAGAGTCCCCTTTATATAGAGGTGGGTGTTTGCATAGTCGTTGTAAGGCACACATGTGCTCGGTGATTACGGAAGACGTTACTGACTGTTTGAATTAGTCTTCGTTTTCTCCGAGCATCCTCCTCGCGGGGAGGGGGTATAACACCCTTGAACCACACAAACAATGCAAATAAATCAATTAATCAAAAGAATTCATGATGTTACTTTTTCATTTTCTCAAAATATGCATAATTCAGTTTTCATAAAACTCGTAGCGGAAAACAACATCATAAATATCTCAGCAACATATAACAAGTCTCAACAACCAGGTCTCAGGTCTCATAACACATCACCAATAATATCACAAATCTCAGACATAAATAAACAACAAATCTCAACAATAACATAAATACATAACATAAGTCCCGACACTCCCAATCAGAGGCATATCATTATATTTTCCTAAAGTCCGTCTATTTCGCAAACATTGCAAAATCCGTCTCATTTTCTTCATGTTTAAAACTCAATTCATTTTCCACAACAAAGCCATGCTAAACCACTCATATAAGTTCAATTACACTTCAATTAAATAGGTTTAGACATTTGAGACTTAAATGAATGCATTTGGGACCTTAAAAATACGAAAAATCGACTTTCCGGGACCCTACAAGCTGCGCACGGTCGTGCACAGAACATGCACGTTCGTGCAGACCAAGTTTGAGTGGTACACATGGTCCGTGCCATTAACACACAAGGTCGTGTGCGACCCTCAACACAATATTTTCAAATTTTTCATTTTTGCGCTCAGGGGGTCCATTTTCAAAACAGTTTTTGGTCCCAGCCGCACCAAAAGCGTCCCAAACACTTATACCGTTTACACTCACTCAAAAACATTGTTTACTAGCCCAAAATAACTTAATTCAGTTTCTTAAAATCATTTATTTCTTAAAAGTGCTTAAATCGACTTTTAACTCATACCCAATTTGCTCCCAAACGATTCCACACTGAAAACCATTGATTCAAAACAAAATTTCTAATCAATCTAACTCAACACAACAACTTCAATAGTCCATTCAAAATCATACTTCTCCTCTTTTGACCCATTTTCACAAAATCTCACAAAAAACACAATAACTTAACCATATATCACATTTAGCACACTCACATTCATGGATTCTCAATACAAACATATACCCAATAATATTTAAAGCACATAGGTCATGAAATCAACAGTAAACAATAACAAAATCAACATTTCCACCAATTTATGCTAGAATTTCAAAGTGAACAACTTAACATATATTAACAATGAAATTCATGCATCAATAACAAGTTTTCAATGATTTTCACATACCCAAAATCATCATTTAATTCTAAGCACGTAAGTTAACATATAAACTCATTAATTTCACAATTCAACATAGACAACATGACCCGAAAGCTAAATCATGACTATAGCTTATCATAGAGAACAAAACTATCCCCTTACCTCAATCTCCCTTAGCTCTAGTTAAATCTTCACTCCCTTCTTGAATACTAGATTTCTCTTCTCTTCTCTTTAATTGGGTTATTCTCTTTTTCTTTCATCTTCTCGTCTCTCTCAATTCTCTCTATTTTTCTCTAGCCACCCTTTATGTGTGAATGTATGAAATGAAAAGTTCAACCATAATTTCCACTAGTGTTATCCTTACTACTCACTGAACTCAATAAAATATCTCATTAATTACCATATCAAAATAATTACCTCAAGTTACTACTAATCTCAGAAAAAATAACTATTCACACAAAAACACTGAAATACTCTTCATTCTAAAATTACTAGTTTACGCTCACTCCTCAAATGACCAAAATGTCCTGAGTCCAAAAAATGACTAAAATATCATTCTCGTCTAAAAATCCACCAATACCAATTCAAACACACAAATAAGAAATTAAACACATATAATAAATAAATAAATAAAATAATCCTTGCGTAAAATGGGTTGTTACATGGGGTGTGTTGCAAGTAATTTACCAAATGCAAGATTTAGGCTTATTTCGTATTGGGCCTAAGTAAATGGGTCCAAACAGTTTGCTCGGTCCAGAACATTAGCCCCCCAAGTCGTTGCTTTAAGTAAAGAGTGATGACTTTGTAAGGGCGAAGACACTGTTCGTAGGAGATCTTAGAGATGATAATCGTTGATTGTTTGAGTTTTTTGAATTTGCGAGGAACGTGTTTTTATTAGTGGTGAATACACGTGAAAGAATTGGCATGCTCGTAGTGGAACATTGTAGTTCACAAGGGAATGTCTCGCAAGTTCTATCATGGCTGCAACGATCAAGTGGAGAGAATACATGTGATGGAACAATGCCTATGATTTTGGGTCTTTTGTAATATTTTCTATATTTGAGTCTATAATTCTAGTTATCCCTAAACATAGCAATTTTAGTGGGGTTTTGTAGTAATTCACGAGGAAATCATGCAAATCGGAAAATCAAGAACATCTGAAGAATTGTGAAGACTTTGGGAAGACTAAGGATGAAGATTGAAGAGGCCTCAAGAGGCCTCAAGTCCCGAGGCAAGTTATTTGAAGATGAACACCTAAAAACTACGAAAATCAAAGAAACTGGGCCAAGGAAGCAGCACGATGCGCTTTGGGCACATGGGATGCGCTTTGGGCATGTCAAAAACATGCATGTGCCTTGGGCATCATGGATGCGCCGTGGGCATATCCAAGTTATCACTTGGTGCGCCTTGGGCATATGCCATGCGCATTTGAAATGCGAAGGGCGCATGCGTAATTTTATACGTTTTTGTGGATTTAGCCTGCGTTTTTAGCCCAAATCAAATTAGAAACTCTAACAATAAATAATAGCCTTCATCATTCATAATTTCTCGTTCAGAACTGTGTCAGTTCAAGAGGAAGGCAACTTTGGAGCTTCAAGAGAGTTTATATCTTTTCCTTGATTTTCTAGGGTATGTTTTTATCTTTAGTAATTTCTTTTTAGTTACCATGTGTAACTAATTCTTTTTAGGTTACAGTTATAAGATGAACCTCTGTTTATTTTTGTTGGATACTTATTTAATTTAATGTCTTTTATATTTTATTTATTTTTTGTCCGCTATTAAGTTTTATTAAGGAATTATTTATTTCAAAGGAGCGTAACCCTAGATTAGGTACTTAGGTTGTAACAGGGCCTAATATTGTTATTACTATCTTGATGTTTATATTATGATATTTATAGCATTATACTAGAAACTATCTGTCTAGGAAGTAATTAGTCAGTAACTAGCTAAAGATACCGAAAGCGAGTTGACACTAGTATTAAGTACTTATGAGGTGACATTACTAAGACTGAGTAATAACTCTGTCAAACCTAGGATGTAACTGGTTAGTAATTAAGGAAACAAGTGACTCCGGGGAAAAAACCTAATAGAACCATTCTCTTAAACCCTTGGAAAGGTAGACGAGATAAGGCTTCCCGTTTGTAGAACTACTAAGTGTGAGAGAGTGTGCTATGAGTGTCCTAAGATTCATAGATGGGTAGACCTACAGGAACCTTGGCTGTTATGGCCTTGGGAAATCATGGAAATCCAATTTAAGTCTATTCTTTCAATTACCTTAGAGACAGTAAGACCCCACGCGTAATGATTACGTTGTGGTCAGCAATTGCAGTTTCCAACCTTATAAGTTAGTCACGCCCAACGACCTCATCACTTGCATAGTCTACCTAAGATAAATAAACGCGACATGGTTGTTATTTAATATCCAAGAATATAAACATATTAGGTAAACGCGACATGACTGTTTCGAAGAATCCTAACCGCTGCTTACTTCTCTGCAACCATAAACAGGTAAACTTGCTCTATTGAAAACAGATAAAAATTGCAACTCTCTAACCCTTATATTTTATCATATTGTCAATTTACAAAAATAAGTAACACGAATTGTATGGATGAAACAACGATCCCTTTGGATACGATCTCTACTTATCACTTTATTACTTGGTAAACGATTTGGTACACTTGCTAATCTGCACATCAAGTTTCTGGCGCCACTGTCGGGGATTGTTGATATTTTCGACTAAGCAATTTAAATTACTTAGTTTTTCTATCTTTATTTTTTTCTGTTTTAAAAATTTTAAAAATACCAAAAAAATTCAAAAATTTAAAAATACCAAAAATATTTAGTCCTAGTTGAGTCATTTTATTTTTTTATCATTTAGTTTATTTATTTTCGTCGTTACTAACAAAGTTGATTTTTCTGTTTTGCATTTAGTTTATTGTTTCCATTTAGTAAGAACCATTTTCCTTTTCTTTTTGTTTTCTCATTTAGGAACTAACCCCATTCGTTTATTTTTATTTTTTATTTTTAGAGTCTTAGTTTAGGTTTTTACTATTTTGTATTGGATTTTAAGGAGTCGTAGTAAAAATAATGGTTATTATAATATCTACATTAGATCGAGTCTAGTTTTAACTAGGTTAATTAATTTTTAGAGTGAGTTAATTTAATTTTGCATTTAGAATTAGGATTAGGATTTGCATCTAGTCTAGTAATAGTTACAGAGTATTAGGTTTATTTAGTAATAATATTAGGTATTAACTATAGTATTTAATTTAGAGTGAGTCTGCATTTAGGAAATAATAGAGTCAAGTAACCACATAAAAATTAAACCCACACCTAACTTATATTTATAATCAATCGCAAAATTATTCTTGTAAGGAATTTTTTTCGAACTTGCAATTATTGTGTGAAATAGATAACCATGGACTCAACCTAAAGCACACAATCATTGGCAACTAACAAGGAGACTCAAGAACAAAATTTAGAGTAGTTGATAAAATTACTAAAGAAGGTTAAGGTCACTAGTTCTTTTGTGGAGAACTAGTGACCTTAACCTTACATTTAAGGCGAAGGCTAGTTTAGCCTAACATTTAAGAGCACGATACTTCTTGGGGCTTACTAGTAAAAGTAATTATATGATCACCATCTCTTTTCTGAATAACATAACCGATAAGATTCAAAGCCAAATATTTCCATATCCATTCTAGGCTGTTAGATACTTAAATACTTCCAATATATATATATATATATATATATATATATATATATATATATGAGGGTTCCATATAAATGTTATTTTTGCTTGAATTTGCGACCATTCTTTACAGACGATCGTTTAGGTTATTATACACACGAGGCAATTTTTCTTTGGTACCTTGAGCCTTTCAAGTCACCATTTTATATTCTTATTATCCTTTGTGAAACCAGTTTGAGCCTCCAGACAAAAATTCTTTCTTTATTAGTGAGGGATCAAGGAAGGAAGGATGACAATGCTTTAATGTTTAGTAGGAATCCATAGGTTAGTGAACTAACTCCAAGTTCTTTTATTAGCCTACTTTACAAAATATGTTCACCCTCAACCTAAGCAAAGTTATAACCCTCAAAGTCCTATAAGTATGTAAATAATCTGATTTTGACTATCTGTTTAGAATTGTTTTAGATTTATAGCAAGGTGCATTCATGTGACGACTGGAGTGGTTAAATGCCGTGACCAGCCCTACTGGCTTCAGGAGATACATACACGTATCATGGAAAAGAGTATGGCTGAGAATATAGGGTACTTTTACCAAGCCGGACCCGCTTGAATATACTGTGGTAAGTTAGTTGATGCTCTTCTATAGATGCGACGAATGATGGCTTAAGAACAACTCCCGGAAAAGGTATGTTTTTCCTGAAAAAATGTAAAGAATAAAATATGTTTTTCTATTGTAACATGAGGGCAAACAACAGTTCAAGTTTGGGGTTGTGATGACAAATCATCTTACGTTATTCTTAACATTTTTTCAGTCATTTTCAGTAGGTTTTAGCAGCAAAAAGGTGGAGTATTAGAATGATTGCCTATGATTTTGGGACTTTTGTAATTTTTTTAATATTTGAGTATGTAATTCTAGTTTTCCTGAAACATAGAAATTTTATGGGGTTTTTGAAGTAATTCACGAAGAAATCATGCAAACCGGCAAATCAAGAACATCTGAAGAATTCTGAAGACTTTAGGAAGACCAAGAATGAATATTCAAGAGGCCCTATGAGACTTTACAGTGGGAGGAATTATGTTCTCAAGTTCTGAGGGAAGTTATTTGAAGACTAAGACCTAAAAACGACGAATATTGAAGAAATTGGGTCAAAAAAGCAGCACCATGCGCCTTGGGCATGGGAAAAACATGCCACGCGCCTTGGGAATATCCAAATGAACACTTTATTAGAATTGGGCATATGCCATGCGCCTCGAGCATTTGAAATGAAAGGGATGCATGCGTAATTTTATGTGATTTTGTGGGTTTAGCCTGCGTTTTTAGCCCAAACTCATTTAGAAACTCTCACTATAAATACCAGTATTCCTCATTCAGAATTTATCGTTCAGAACTGTGACAGTTCAAGAGGAAACCAACTTTGGAGCTTCAAGAGAGTTTTTATCTTCTCCTTGATTTTACAGGGTCTGTTTTTATCTTTAGTAATTTGTTTTTAGCTACCATGTGTAACTAATTATTTTTAGGTTAGAGTTCTAAGATGAACCTCTGTTTATTTTTGTTGGATATTCATTTAATTTAATGTCATTTATATTATTTTTTTCGCTATTTGGTTTTATTTAGGAATTTTTTTTTCAAAGCGTAACCCTATATTAGGTACTTAGGTTGTGTGAAAGCCTAATATTGTTATTACTATCTTGCTGCTTATATATTGATATTTATAGCATTATACTAATAACTATCTGTCTATGAAGTAATTAGTTAGTAACTATGAGGTGACATTACTAAGACTGAGTAGTAACTCTGCCGAACCCAGGATGTAATTGGTTTGTAATTAAGGAAACAAGCGACTCCGGGGAACAAACCTAATAAAACCATTATCTTAAACCATCGGGAAGGTAGACAAGATAGAACTGCCCGTTCGTAGAACTACTAAGTGTGTGTGTGTGTGTGTGTGTGAGAGAGAGAGAGAGAGAGAGAGAGAGAGAGAGAGACAGAGAGACAGAGAGAGAGAGAGAGAGAAAGTGTTCTATAAGTGTCTTAAGATTTATAGATGGGCAGACCTACAGGAACCTTGGCCTTCATTGCCTTGACAAATCTTGGATAGCCAATATAAGTCTATGCTATCAATTACCTTAGAGACGGTAAGACCCCACACGTAAGGATCCCTGTGTGATCAACAGGTGCAACCAGACTTAGGAGGGATAGACCTAGTTAAATGAGATTTATAGACCCCACACGTAAGGATCATCGTGTGATCAGCATGTGCAGTTTCCAACCTTTTAGGTTATTCACGTCCCAAAGAGCTCATCACTTGTATAGTCTACCTAAGCAGTTGCACCGCAAACGCCAGTTGTAGTGTCGAGGATAGCCTCACTTCCCTTAGGATTGATCTATTCGAGAATCGGAAGCGTTCGACTTTGGAGAGAATTTGGATCGTCGAATGCGGTACTTGAGAGGTGAAGGAATGACTCGCGGTGGTTATTATGCGAGTCCCAACCATTACTTCGGAGGTAGGAGCGGTAACTGTTAACCGTTGCGGTGGAGGAACGAGTAACTGAAAGCGGTTACAGTGGAGATGCGCCTATCTGAAAAAGGTTACGATGGAGGATCGTTGAATCGTGGCAGTTAGCGAACGATCCCCTCCTTATAGCGCCAAATGATTTGTCCGATGAGAACGGTTGAGTTGCAATGATGGCAGAGAATACTCCGATGAGTCTTTGCGGTGGAATGAAGGGTGCCTGCAGGCACGTTAGAACTCCAATTCTCAAGTCAGTAATGAAACTAAAAGAGAGTGTAAGAAGTGTTGTGGAAAGTTTTATGTACCTTGAGGGTGAAGCAAGTTAACCCATGTATGGACAAGCCTTGAGCATAATTGTCTCCGTGAGACACGATGTATGATTAGGGCAGTTACAGGACATCTAGCCTTTAACAATCTTAACCTATTCAAATAATCATCAATAGATCCAATTATTCTTCTCCTAACACTCGCCAATTCCTTTAGACCAATCTTACATTGGCCCATGTAGAATTTCTCATGGAATAACCTTTCTAATTTAGTCTAGTGTTAAATGGAATGCGGTGCAAGTGTGGTGAACCACGTAAAGGCATTTTTTGTTAGATAATTTGGAAATAATTTTAATCTCAAATTCTCATTGTTTGCTATATCTCCAACATCAGTCAAGTAACGTGCTATATGTTCGACGGTAGATTCACCGGTATTCCCAGCAAACGTTGTGAACTTAGGAATTTTACAGCCCCTAGGAAGTTCAGTTTGTAAAACATATTCTGACAAAGGAGATACAAAGTTTGGTCTATGTAGACCTATGTTTAAGCCATTCTGAGCCATAATATTCTCGACCAAATTGGCTAAGTTACTTGATAAATGTCACGGAGCTGTCAGAAGCAACTATGAATATTTTTGGTGGAAAAGGTGAAATGACTCAAAATTAAAATGAAGAAATGGAATGGATAGACAGGGACGCCACTCTCTTTCTAATCCAAGAAAGATTGATAAGCCGATGGATGTGAGGATCGCCACAATCCAGAACCACAAGAGACAAAGCTCTCAATACACATATATGTAAAATTTTACAAAATTCAACTTGTTCTGTTTGATATAGAAACTTACAATTTATAGAGCTCTTGGTCCAATGAACTTAAAGGACCTTAATAAATTAAAGTACACCTAATATAAATGTAATAAAAAAAGATATAAATGGCTGATTAGCCTTACATTTATTCTCTAGAAATAAATTATGATAACGTTACTAAGGGATGTGAGTAGCCAATTACTTCCTTGAGCTGCTCCAATAATTTAACCAAATATTCAAATGTATTCCAAAACTAAAAACTGATGTGAGCTGCTCCTTTAATTTTATACCACGGGTATGGACCTGAATGGTTTGAAAACGTTGGTTTACTGGACGTGAATCAACAGCTTGGCCTAATTTATAATCCATGTGCCAATCACCAAACGGCTACCTCCTGCCAATTCTATTCCATAACCACAAGCCTTTTTTTATTTGCCTTCCAATGATGATATCATGCAAAAACAGTAACATGATAATAATAGGCCACTTGAATTAATAGCCAAATTATTCAATTAGAAAAATAACGTGCTGACTTGAAATTAAAATGAATAAAATATTTATTTATTCATGCATTTTTTTATAGGTTTCCTTCCCTATTGTTATTGAGTACATGATCTCATCAGTTATTATGTGCTTTAATGTTTTGTTGTTGGACATTCCTAACAACTTCATCTGCATCATGATTTCTATCCACGAAAAATCAATTCTGGTTGTGCCTGCATCATTGTTTCAACTGGTTGGGGTTGAGGCATAGGTTGTTGCCTCTGAACCGCGGGTTCGACAACTTGCATAGGTTGAGTATTTTGGATTTGTGGGATATTTTGGACTTCAGGAATCCGTTGATGAACAGGTTGTGGAGGGGCGAACAAATAAGCTATTCTCCCCATTTGAGTGGCTAATGCGTGGTTACTTTGGTTTGTACTTTGAATCAAATGATTAAACATTGTACCTATTTGTTGTGTTAACAAATTAACCATTTCGTGGTTACTCTCATCTATTTATTGTCTAAACAACATCATAGATTTTGTAGTTAAGGCTGGAAGAACACTTCTGCCATAAACACTAGAACTTGAAGGACTATGCGTATTAAACAGTGTGAATGGATTTGCATGATATGTAAATGCCGAAGAATTACTATGCAAATTTGTCATCATTGAAGTTGGCATATCGTACGGTTGTTCCCTAGAAAGGTTCTGCATGATCATGAACCAATCATCAAATCTACCCCCAACTTGAGGGTTAGGAGAAGCAGGAAGATTAGCAGACACGAGTACACGAGCAGTAAATGGAGACGTAAAGGATCCCATTTATGGTCCTGTCATTGTAGCCGTTGTTGTCAGAGAGGTTGTGAGAGCGGTTACTCCCATTTCCGTCAAAACCGACATGGCCATGGTAGCCCCCACAACCGTTGATACAGTAGCACCCACTATAGGGGCAAATGCATGTGTAGATTGTGCTTGTGAAGAGGACTAGGATGATTGTGATGATGCATAAGCACCACTACTGGTGGGTTTAGTTATTATTTTCAAGGCTTTATCACTTGTTAAATGCATGCACAGACAAGAGTTTTTCTCAGAAAAAGTTTACTAAAAATAGTTAATAATTTTCAGAAAACAGTTTTCACAAGAAAAGTTTGAAAAAACGAAAGTTATTTTCAAAATTAGCACAAACAGGGTCCCATCGGGAGTGCCAATTTGTTTACCAGTGTTTTTGGTAAACAAGAAGGGTTGGTTTTGGTTATTACAAGCAGGATCAAACCAGAAACTCTAAGACATGTTGTGCAAAGATTTTTCAGAAAAAGAGTGAGCGTTCATCAAATTCATAGGTTGCTTTATGAACAAGAAGAGTCTGTATGGCGTCTTTCGATAGAAAAAAGGATAAAACAAAAGGAAACGCAATAAATGCAAAATAAAGACTAAAAGTTTAAAATGCAGAAACTTAAAGAAAAGGTAAATTGCATTGTATTAAAATAAAGGTGGTTCGACAAATCATTTTACATACATAGCAAACTATAAGTGATTTGCCGACCCATTTTCCATATGGAAAACTACTATTTATAGATAGCAAAATAACTAGAAAAAGTCTAACTCCACAATCAACACCCCTTCCATTTGGAAACCGCTTGTCTCCCACGATTCCATCAAGGAAACCGCTTCTCTTTGAAATTCAAATTCTTCCCGCCTAAACAGTAATTGCTTGGCTTCGACGAACTCCGAGGCTTTTAGACCCTTTCACGCTATGTCCAGTTTTCGTAGAAATCCTTATGTTGAAAAGGAAAGACTTTGATTCCTCCAAAGATAAAAGTCAACCAATGTTGACCGCGTTTAATGAACCTGTCGAAATTTCAGGCTAACACTTATAGGACTGAAAATGTCATTTTTTATAGTGGAGGAGTGAGACTATTTGAAATGTTGGATGTGTAGTTGTTGGTCAATGGCTATAGACGATATGATCTGCAACTGTCGAGTGTTATGTAATAAAGACAATTAGAGGTGTTATGTTTCTGATGGAATTTGTTGTCACTAGCTATTTGCGAGCATAACTCCCTTATTCGGTGAGGGTGTTGGTAAATATAGTTTGGCCTAAGTGCAACGTGCCTGATTATTGGACCTTGGACGACTGATGACCGATCATCTTACTTTAGTTTACATACGTTTATCAGATATTTTAATCATTATCTAGAAGATTTAAAGATGTTGACCAAGATTTAAGGGATATTTTGTATTGTTTTAGATTGAATCTTGTAATTTTTTTTCCCTAAACGAGACAATTTCATAGGTGGTTTGAGTATTTTATTGGAAAATCATGTAATTCGGCAAACAAGACACCTCATGGAAGTTTTTGAAAATATGAAATGAAGATTATCAAGATTCAAAAAAGCTTCGAAGACATTTAAAATTGGGGAAATGTATCCATCTCTAGGGATATGCATCTTTTCGTCTATGTTAGGAAGAGGATATGCATCTTTATGGTAGTTCATATTAAGATTGATATAGTACAACATTATTATCCATTAGAGTTTTTGACAAGTACAACATTGGAAAGTCAAGTTGTGCACTTGGCCTCGTAAATGAAATTTGTCTCTAGGAGGTGTTTAAAATCTTTTTCTCCAGCCTCTTCTTTTTTAGGATAATACTTCCTACATTGCTAGGCTACAACTCTAACCCTAGGGTTCACTGTCAACTGGTGTTCACATCCTCTTATATTATGGAAAAATGTTTGAAGAGTCTCATATTAAATGAGATAAATTTTGAAAATGAGTTTAGATATTAGAGGGTCTGTTGGAACATGTGTGGAAACTGAGTTAAAAGACTAAAACACAAATTTTCATGTTGGGTAGAACTAGTGTTGTGTGAATTGAAAAAAATGGAAGTCCCACATCGGATGATCACACACATTAGTAGTGTTTATATAATGGGGGTGTACCTCTAATAGGAGTACATAATTATGTGAATGAAGTAAGCACTATAGAAAAATATATATTGATATATATTTTATTATTTGGAAATGATATATTAAATACTTAATTTAATCATTATTAGAAAGTGCTTTCTTAATCCCCAAGTTTTGCTAAAATATTTTGGAACACAATCTATAATATTTTGTAACACAATCTAAAATATTTTGGTAGGCAATCTAATATATTTTAGTACATGGTCTGAAATATATTTTGATGCACAATAATATATTTATGTACTAAATAATATATTTCTATACTCAATATAATATATTTTGGTAGTCAATTGAGATATTTTTATATTAGATTTAATACGTGAATTACTTAATCACAAAGTAATGTACTACTTGTTTCCAAAGTTTCTCACTTATTAGTTGTGAATTTTCTCTATAAATAGAGAGCTCACACTATGCATTCTACACATCGAAATTCACAGTTGATGCTTGATGTGTGTTTCCTCTCTTCTCCCTCCTTCGACTTGTGTTGACGAGTCCTTCTCCTTTTTTCTACTTCATTTGTCCCTTCGTAATCAAGAGTGTTTTTAAGACCATATAGTCCCTTCGGAATCAAAAATGGTTTTAAGTATGTCTCTTTAGAATAAATAATATTTTAAGATCATAGTCCCTTTTCGGTATAATAAGAATGATCTTAAACATATATATTTTTCTTCAATTCATGGAGAAGTTATAAATTAGAATGGTAGCAACACCATAATAGAGTGGTTATAGTACCATATTGGTTTCAGTATTAAAAGAGTGGTCTTAGTACTATAATGGTGTAATTCTCGAACGGTTTTCTACAGTGCAGTAGTTAACCGTACAGTCGTACAGTTGTAGCTGAACTTGTTACAATTTTGAGCAGTGCCACGAAACGTATGTATTAAAGAGAGCGACCTGGTCATACAACGGTTTGGAAATCCAAAAACAACGGGTCTAGTCATAAGAATATCATGGCATTGCATGTTATTATAGGCCATATTTGCCAAATAATTTTTTGTTGTAATAATTAATTACTAAGAAGAAAATATTGTAGCATTTGATTTTGCAGGTGAAAGTTGTGACCTCCCAACGGTCTATCTGGGATTGAATGAAATGTTGAGCAGATTGTTGCTGTACATTCTGCTTTAAGTGGAATGGGATTCCAAGACATAGAGACTGTTGTTGCTGTGACAGGATGGACCAAGTGTTGAAAATGCCAAAGCCTAGGAATCATTTGACACATACATTATTGCGCTCTATGATGAAGATTTGAAACCTGACCCAAGTGCGTTTGGTCTTTACAAAGTTGATCTTACTGAGGCATATGATGTACATTTAATTAGGGTTGTAGGACGTCATATGCCACAATAAGATCAGCTTTGTAAAGACCAAAAGCACGTTCAGATCCAGGGCCAGGTTTCAAATCTTCATCATAGAGGGCAATAATGTATGTGTCAATGGATTCCTATTATAGGCTTTGGCATTTTCAACACTTGGTTCATCCTGTCACAGCAACAACAGTCTCTGTCTTGGAATCCCATTCCACCAAGAATCTGCTCAACATTTCATTCAATCCCAGATAGATAGTTGGGAGGTCCCAACTTTCACCTGCAAAATCAAATGTTTCACCTGCAAAATCAAATGCTGCAATATTTTCTTCTTACTGATTAATTATTACAACAAAAATTTATTTGACAAATTCAGTATCGTCCATTTTTACTTTATTCAATGTACTACAACAATTAATCATTGCCTGTTATAACGTGCAATGCAATGATACTCCTATGACTAAAATAAAAAGAAGTGAGGAGGGTGCAGTACCGCTAGCTAAACATCTATGTAATTATATATGTATTGTTAAACTTTCAAAATGTGCACAAATCTTGCTGAATATATTAACTTTTGAGGTACTAGTTATGCTTAATTCGGAATTGCTGCATGTGAATTTTATGTTTTTAAGATTCGTGTTTAGTGTGGGAATCAACCCCCTTGATATTCTGGCAATTCAAACCAACGATTTGGTGCATTTGAAAAATTTAGTCATCAGCTGCGAGTAGGACGTCAAAGCAATCTAGAGTAGTTTCCACGTGTTTTGGCCTATCTCTGTAAGTAGTATTATTATTTTTTGGTAAAATTACACAATTAGTCTCTTAACTTAATTTTAGGTAACATTTTCGTCCTTTATCTTTTTTTGTCGCGATTTAGTCCTTTATGTTATAAAATAACAACATCGTTATCCTTTTTTAAGAAAAAAATAATCAAAAAGACTAAATCATGACAAAAAATCTCATTGAAAAATACAAGCCTATACAATCAAATTTCATTGAAAAAATCTCATAAACAATGATAAGATATTGCCATTTTATAACATAAAGAACTAAATCATGACAAAAAAAAAGATAAAGGACGAAATTGTTACCCAAAATTAAGTTAAGCGATTAATTGTGTAATTTTGCCTTTTTATTTTTTTATTTTTATCTTTATATATTAACTAGATGCTGCAAACTTGTGGTGGTCTTGGGTGACCATCTTAGCTGCTATTCCATTTTGTCATGTAATGCATTTGTACTCTAATTTCTGCAGCAAAATATTTTGATATTTTCCCGTCCCATGTCATGAAAGGTTATAAAATAACAAATATTTAGTATAAAAAAATGAATTCTTGTCAATGGTGAGTTTTTAGATTACCTCCTTATTAAGTATGCTAAAGGAACAAACATTTATATATATATATATATATAAAAGAAAGTTACAAAGCAAAATAAAGGGGGACATAAAACCAAAACCCTTAAGGTTAAGAAATTCTGAAATTAGGTAAACCTAGCTTGATGTGCACTAAGTCTACCCTAATACTATCAGGAGGATAAGAAAACCAAACATGAGAAGCAAGGTGTAAGAAAACCAAACATGAGAAGCAAGGTGTAATCCAGTGTTTGCAAGAGTGTCAGCGCATTTGTTTCCTTCCCTATAAATATGTGTAACAAAGAAATTCATTGAAGCAGTGAGATGAATGCAGGTGTTCCATATATTTTGAAGATGCAATGGCACAACTTTGGAAGACTTGAAAGCCAAAGAAACAAGCATTGAAGCCGTTTCTAACCAAAAGTACCGCCAATCCTTCTTGTGCGCAATCTCAATGGCCACCATAGCGCCAATAAGCTCAGAACATAAAGCATTAGATAAACCTAAATTAATAGTGAAAGCTCCCAAAAAATCTGACCTGGAGTTTCGAAAGAGCACTCCACATGCTACCGTTCCAGGATTACCTAGAGAAGCGCCATCAGAGTTACACTTTACCCAGTTTGCAATGGGGGGGTGTCCAGATAACTTCTTTGATGATTTGTGGCTTAGGCGGTTTAATTTTAACATCAAAGTGCTTTAAAATGACAAATTCAGAGATGGAGGATCTAGAAGTGAGAGTGGTGATATTACCAGATAAGCTAGTGCTGGAGATAATCAAACTCTTTGCAGTTCTAAAGTTACTGGTCAAGTCCTGAAATCTTCATTGGATTCTGCAAAACCAAATGGTGTTGTAGCAATTAATTATAGCAGCAAGAAGCACTACATTACACTGTGGAGACCAGTTTCTCTCAATAATTTTTAGAGGATCCAGAAAGGTAGCAATACTGAAATTGATATTGAGAATGGATTGGAGCCATTTCCAACTTTGTTGAGCAAAGTTGCATTCCAAAAAGAGAAGGATAGAAGATTCAACAGCCATAGAGCAAAGGTTGCATATAGATGTGATTTGACAACCTCTTTGGATGAGGTGCTCATCTGTTGAAATCTTTTCATGAAGAATTCTCCAAGTGAGAAGAGATTTTGAAGGAGGTATAACAACATTCCAGATACTTTTGGACCAGCTCGGGTGTTGATGAGAAGAAGCACTTTGAAAAAGATAAGCATCTTTGAAAGATAGATTCCCATCATGTGATTTTTTCCAAATAAACTTGTCCTCTTTGTGAACCAAAGGGATAGTGACCAAATTCAATTTTTGCTGCATATTAGGAAAAGCCTGAAGAACATCTCGAGGAACACACCACTTGTTGTTAATGATGAATTTAGAAACCGGTGAAGTTAGAGAGTTGTGAAGATGAGTAGGAATGTTGAAGGTAGAAGTGAATGGATTTCCACACCAAGTATCACACCAAAAGTTGATCATCTCCCCATTGCCTAGTTGCCAAGACGTGTTGTCAACAATGATGGGAAGCTTGTGTTTCGCACTACCCCAAATTGAAGAATAAATATGATAGTTGTTAGGCTTCATGTTTCTAATGACCCTACTTCTGATAAAAGACGCCCAAGGTAAATCAGATTGAACAATTTCCCAGCAAAGCTTGAGATTACCCGCTTCATTGATGTTTAAGAGATTAATTGCGTTCTGTCAAAAAAAAAAAAAAAGAGTATTAATTGTGCGGAGAAAAGAGAGAATTTTTTAGCTTACAATTAGAGTTAAATATAACTTGACCTGTTAAGATTTATAAATAAAATATCAGGGAAAATAGATCATTCACTTAAAACTATCTTTCTGTCGTCTTCTTATCATAAATTTACTTTTCCCCTCTCCTACTTTTTTATTACTTATATATTTCCGCACATCCTACTTCTATTATTTTATTTAATTGCTCTGCTCATCATATCACATCTTTACTCATCAAAACTTTATTTTCTTTGAAAGTGTAATAATACTAAAGAAAAATGCATCATTATCATCATCATAATTAAGACTCCACCTATTTAATTTAATTAAATAAAATAATTAGATATTCGGGTGTTACATGTAGACTGTTGTCACCAAATGGCAAATAAGTAGAGTTCAATAGAGCTTAGACAAAGAACTAAAATAAAAAATCAAAAGTATACCTTGGGGCTACTTCTAGGAGAGCTATCTCATGAGATCTTGCTCCTGTCTTGCTTAGTTTGTATGGATAACCAACCTCCAACTCTAAGAAACTAAGAGCACGATGAAATAAAGTTGTTATGATATTAACATAAGTTAAATAGAAAAAGTGTATAATTAGAAGGTGATAAAAATTAAATTTGAATGAATTGATTTTGTACATTTGACTTTAGTTAAAAGTAAGCCGGCTATAAACGCTTGTTTGGTTCTATTTTTAGAGGGGTCATAATTGAATTGGGAGGTGTAAAATTAGTTTTGAAATGTTTGGTTTCTTTCACAGAGAATTGATTTTGGCTCCACAATTGATTCTACTGAAAGTTAGGATTTGTAGTTTTACCTTTAGTGAGAAACAATTTTCTAGAATCAATTCACTGAAAGTTAATGTTTTGACAGCACAAAACCAATTCATACAAGATGGTTTATAAGTGGATTAAACTATAAATTTAGGTGTAAAAATCATATTCAAAATTAAAAGTCACAGATCCTAACTTCAAAATAAAATCAGTTGAAGGGGGTGGTAATGGGGAAGGGGGGATTCTTGGGTGTGGAAACCGGAAATGGAATGGCTTTTCTCCGTTAAGTCATGCTATTTATTACTTCAAAATTTAAGCCTTCTAGAATGAGTCTTGATTATGATTTATGAAGTTTGGAGGGAGGTGATAAAGTGGTTGAATTTCAATTTAATCACTCCCCCAAACTTTTTCATCCACGCTTTTTGTTGGTCTAGAGAAATGAGATCAAAGAAACTCAGACGAGGGGTGCGGTTGATTTGGCATTTTTCGGATAGGAAATGGCGGGAGATCTGTGTGCCTCGCCTGTGCCTGTTTGCGGATTTTTCTGTTTTGTTGTTGACAGATTCCTGTCTGCAGCGGCTGTGCAGATTTTTTCCTGCCGTGTGCAGGTTCAGGCGTGGTCTGTTTGTTTCGCAGTTTGCCCGGTCTACCTCTCCTTGAGAGGATTGTGTTGGGTTAATATATGTTTGGCTGTTAAAAAAAATTAAAATCAATTCTCCATTACATGACCAAATTAATTGCACACCTCTAGAAACAAATCTCTTCAAAAATGGAACAAAACATACACAGGTAGTTTTTGTTATGGCAGTGTGACTTTAAGAATTGTCACTACCACTGTGCCATGAATGGTATCTCAATAACTAGCAGTATCCATTTAAAATTATAATATAATATCATTCGTATTGAAATATTTGAGAGACAAACATATATAAAATCCCTTGGTTTGTACGAATGTGTGTTGTTCCAGTTTCCCAACAGCATAGAAAATCAAATCTCAGTGTAAAATAAAATTGAGAAACTGAATTTATTTATTTTTATTAAAAAGCTAAAATGGAATTTATTAAATTGCAATGAATCTTAACCAACATAAGGAGTGCTAGGCTAGAAGTCTTAAAGTAGTAACATACAAATTATAGATGGGGAACCCCCAATGGAAAACCCATGCACCTATGAATCAAAGAAAAATATCCAAAAAAACATATAGGTAACTCCTCGTAACAAAGGGTTATTTCCGAAATCAATAATTAGAAACATCAAAACAAAGCTAACACCACGGTCAATGAAACAACATAAACAAAAGTTGTGCCAAAATCCTCAAACATCGTCACAGCTGCCACAAAAACAACTTCCACCACCCACATCCGCTGCTCGCACGCAAGCATTAGCTCTTCCGAGCACCTTCACCCAAAACACACATCACAAATAACCACAAAAGCTAACAAAAAACCCTTGTACCATCATACATCAAGGAAAAAACATAACTATCACTAACCACCACTAGCCATTACAAACACCACCACAGAAATCAACATCGCTACCACCATTGTCACAAAAACTACCATTAACCCTCACCAAAAAGCAACACCATCCACCACGCACAACACCACCAAAAACCACCACGAGCACCACCACCAAAAACCACCACGAGCCCCACCACAAAAGACCTAAAATCAGCACCACCATGAAAGCCGCCATGAAGCACCACAAACCAACACAAGAAAAGATCCATCACATATATGATCCATCAACACCTATGTTGCGAGCAAACATAAGCTCCACCACAACCAAGAGAGAAAAACGAATCAAATAGTCAGAGACCCACGAACACCAAACAATTACTGACAAGCATCCAACAGCACACCACGAAACCCACAGACGTCTCAACCAAACGAAACAAAAAAAATACCAAAAACTCAAACCAACCTTGACGACGACAGGTACGCGCTCCTTCACCACCGGTGTGGATGGAAACGAATCTCAGCCAGTGAAAACCACGACGTCCCTATAAACAACGACGATCCAAAGGAAAGGAAAGGCGACGAAAGAAAGTTAAACACCTGGATCTACTGCCACCGAAGGAGAGAGTGCAGCCGCACGTCAGAAAGGTACAGTGGTGCGAAGAACACAGACCCTCGTCGCACCACCATTTGATCTACATGATGGCGGCGACGAATTTGGAATTTGGGTGAGGAAGAAAGGAGTACATCGTTCCTAGCTTTAGAGAGAAAGGAGTACGGCAGCTATAGAAACAGAAAATATTACTTATTAAAAATTAAACTTACTTATCCTTCCGTAGTGGGGAGTGAGCAGGGGCGGATACAGACATTTGATATATGTGAGACTAAAATAGTCCCTTAATGTATCAAAATTTTAAATTGCCTTTGATTGTATACTTCATTAGTCAAAATAATCCTTAACATTAAAATACTTTATTATTATTGTCATATTAGCCATTCAATATACTTACTTATTGTCACTTTAGAGACTATTATGACTAACAAAGTACAAAATCAAGGATTATTTTAGAATTTAAATACATTGAAAGACTATTATGACTATTTATTACGCATTCAGGGTCCAAAATAACTATTACCTTTTTTATAATATATATAAAAAAATTAGGGAAGTGGCATGTGGGGCTTTAGCCCCACATAGCCTATGAGTACATCCGCCCCTGGGAGTGGGATGCTGAATTTGGTCTCAGAGCAGAATTAGGGTTTATCGGCGCCGGACGAAATGAAGTTGGGTTTAGGTTCGAGCTATTTTGCCTTTTATTTTTATTATGTTTTGATATTTTAATTTGTTCTAATGTTACTAAAGTTTATCCTTATCAGTTTATCCTTATGTGGAGTTTGACATAGATCATGTGAGATTATGTGTTTTGTATTTTTAATTGTACGTCCATAATATAATGATACACATAATATATATACATATATATATATATATATATGTGTGTTTTGCTAGAAGACACCTTTTATGAAGGTTTTAGTAAGTTATTCTATGAACATTTGCTAAAAGACACCATCTAATTTTTATGAAGGTGTATTTTAGCAAAGTTATAACTAAAAAATGAAAATCACACCTTAAGGTGTGAGTTGCTAAAAGACACCTTCATGTGTGGCTTCTAGCAAAACCGTATATATATATATATATATATATATATGTGTGTGTGTGTGTGTGTGTGTGTGTGTGTGTGTGTGTGTGTGTTCAAATTATTTTTTGACAAGAAAATTGATTGTGTTTAGGGTACTGTAATTCTACCAAATATGTTTGCTGTAAATTTTGGTGATAAAATTAATTGTTATGCAACATTGGTCGATCCAAACAACAATGAGTTTGCTGAAAATTGATTGTTGGGTTCAATGGTAGTGTTTTTTTTACAAAGGGATTACAAATTCTTCTTAATTTTTAGGGTTTTCGTTTAGGTGCTTGGGTCACAATGACTATTGTGGGTTTTAGTCGATTTGGCATTAATCTTAAGGTTAGATTTGGTTGAATGATTAGTTAACCTAAATTTTATTCCACTGTCATATCAACATGTAAGGTTAAATATTTCAATATTCTAAATGGTGTCATTAAAAAAAGTTTGTCATAAAAGATGATTTGATTATGATTGTTAGTCAACTTTGCATTGTCATTTACGACGTAATTTTTCCTTTGTATTTGATTTTGACATGCCATGTGGATTGTTTCATGTTGTTTATTCTCAAATGTATGTATAGAAGATGAAAATATTTCTTGCTCAATCATGACAAATAAAGTATGGAAAAATTAACTATATCAGTCAATTATATTCGTAAATGTTGTGCAGTATTTAAAAAACAAAATACGATAATACAATTAAATTATTCAAATACATTGTCAAAAAATGACACAAGTCTTAACCAATCGAAAAAAATGAAAAAGTAGAACAACGAACAAAGTCATACTTAAAAAAACCTAAACACGCTTCCACGGTCTTATTCATCCTTGTCATTGGAGCACCAACTATGACATTCACTCCCTCATAAATTCAGCACGCAACAATGATATGCTTCCATTGTCCTCCAATTTTGAAGTTTTGTGATCTAAAAATTAGGATGCAATCACATTTGTTGTGGCAATCATCAACCATAGCCAAAGAAATAGTTTATTTTTATCTGATGTCAACTTGCAAATCCTAGATATGCAAGCATCTGTACACAAAAAAAAAAAAAAAACAGTTCAAAAAAATTTGGACATATATGTGATTCTTTTCTTATGTATCTATAAGAATTAAACAACCCAAAAAAATCGAAAGTAACATCATAGGGAAATAATTTTTTCTTATTATTGACCTCAATATATAGTTTTGATTGTTAGTCAAATTATATAAAATGACATAATTTAAAAAAAAAACTTAGAGTTAGGATTTATTAAATTAGCAAAAATATATGGCAATTTCTATGGTACATCCAAAAATTTGAGTGTATTGATACACTAAATCAATAAATTAATAGTTAAATGTGTTATTTTTTGAAGAGAAAAATTGTTTTCTATCACCTATAATTAAACCTTATTTACCAAAAACGTCAACGAAATAAAATTTAATTTTTCTGAATTTTTAGTACTCATAGTAGAGAATACTTTGTTAAATGTTTTCAAATCAATAAAATAATAGTTAAATGTTTTCTCTGGCGACAAAAAGAGCGATTTTTTCACTGTTCATAACTTTTCCTTCCTCTTAAGTTTTCTAGTAAACCCTAGTTCAACCACCTTCAGCCACCTCCACCACTCCACAACCCCCCAAAGATCAATATACCATGGTATTGTATAGCAAATTCTTCAGATAAACCACCAACCTCAATGAATCAAACTGCAGTACAAAAGAAAAGCTTTGCTGACATCGTTAACAAGGTTTGTGATATTCCAGTCTCGCAGCTCCCCAAACAGGTGATCAAAGGTGACGAGACAGCTATAGAGATCCCTGATGATGATTATCTGGCAGGATTAACCGCATGCAAACACAACCTCCATGGTCGAGTGCTTTGGCCCAAAAGTGGAACTCCATTGAAAGTAAGTGCCTTGAAAACCAAGTTATCCATTCTCTGGAAATCTTTAGGTAGATGGGAGGTTACCTCTCTAGACTAACGGGTATTATGAATTTGTTTTTTCATCTCTAGAAGATGCTCAAAGTGTTAGGTCAATAGGTTCATGAAATTTGAACCCAGGCTTTTTGAAACTATTTGCGTGGACTAAAGATTTTTCTCCAAACAAGCAACAACAATATTATGCCCAAGTTTGGGTGAGAATGTTTGGGTTATCGGAAGAATATTGGCGATCTAAAATTTTATTCGCAATTGCAAGCGGTGTTGGAACTCCAATATGTGCTGATCATGCCACTAATAAACCTGAGGCAAGAACCAAAACATAGAGTTTTGGTTGAAAGAACCGGATATGCTTTTTTAGTGGACTTAGATTATGAGAATCTACCACATTTCTGCAGCTTCTGTAGTTGTGTTGGGAATGATATCCAACTGTAAGAGAGCCAACCCTGAGTTGGCTAACCTAGGCAAAGAAGCTAGAAAAAACACCAAAAAGAATGCGGAGACCAGAAAAGAGTATGTGGTTACCAAGGATAATAGAGAGATAGCAGACAAACCCATTGAGAACATTGTGCAGCCAATTGCAACTGACAATAACCAGAATGTGACTGCTACTACTATACTTGACATTTTGGTACAGGGTGTTGGAAATATTAAGAGTAAAATAGAATTGAGATAGTTAGCAAAGATATAAGAGTTGTGCCGTGGACAAAACCACTGCTCTGAAAGCAAATTTCCGGTGGACCTCCGGTGCAACCCAATATCCGGTTTTGCTCCCGAAGGTTTACACAACTACGTGTCTGAACTCGTGCACTCGAGGCCAGCACGTTGGAGCCTCACAAACAATGTGTTAGTAATCATGGAATTCCAAGGATAAAGATCATAATGATCAGCAAGAAAGCAAGCATAAGAGTACTCATGTGGGAGATACTCATAGAAACTCATTATAAAATGAATAGATTGATAAAAAATAATGAATGATTACAATAAAGTGAGGTATTTATAGAGCAACTAGGAGTAACAAACTCCCTAACTAACTAACCAAGCTACTAACTCTAGTTTACCTATCAACTAACCATAGTTGTTTATTCATACCGTAATACAATGCCCTTGAAGTTCAAAGGCGAGTAACAATTTCTTCTCTTAGCTGGATATCCATACTCATATATATAATCCAATATATAAATCCTCGTTGCTGCCAAAATCTTAATAATAAATATCATTATTATAATACTAATGTGAATTAAACATGGGACTTGGTCACCTATGGCTGTTACATTTTATACCATTTACTATAAGGTATTTAAACGTACAACATAAACCAATAGGTTGCCGTTTCAATGGAAGAAATATATAATTGTCTTTGATTGACATTATTCCTACACAGGGCACCCCTTATGAGCAAAGAGTAATTGAAGATTCAAGCAATGAATTGGAATCAGTAGCTTCAAAATTTTTGGGGAATACTCAGCTGAATGTCTCCCTTATAAATCAGTAACATCTGCGCATAGTTCTTCACAAAGTGATGACATTCCAACTCCTGCCAGCGTCGCAAAAGACATGGAATTTTTAAAAACTTCATGGGCTAACCTTGCAGATCAAGAGCTTGAGAATGAAATCAACAATGAGATCCAACATGGAAATACAAGTGCTTATTTGCCACTAATAAACCTATAGTGATATACAAATGCTTCTATGCTTTGGTAATAAAAAAAATATGTCTAGATGATCTCCAATTTCTCATTCTCTATTGAAACCTTAACTATTACCTCTAATTCATTATTTATTCTTCACTAAACCAATTTAATGATTATTGGGCTATATTATAGTCGATAATACCCGTGTGTCGCACGGCTCAAAAGTTTAATTTGCCTTAATCCCAACAAAGAGGTAGAGGGGATTCGAGAAGCCTAATCGCCACTAATAATCTGAATTAACGCCTTTATATTTTAGCAATTTAAACCAACTGGTTAACCCCATCAAATCATAATTGTAAACTCCCCCCAATGTGACTGATTTAATAGTTTTAGCTAAATGCCTCGTCAAAACAAAAATCCATATCGATATGATTTTACTTACTTTGTAAAATTTTGTCATCAACTGTTAGTAGGGAGTCAAAGCAATTTAGAACAGTTTCCTTGGGTTTTGGAATAATCCTTTAAGTTATAATCTTTTTATTTTTATCTGAATATATTAATTAGATGATCCAAATGATATGTGGTGGTCTTGGATGACGATCTTAGCTGCTATTCCATTTTGTCATGTAATGTCTTTGTACTCTAATTTTTGCAACAAAATAATTGATATTTTGTCTTTCCTTGTCATAAAAGCGTATAAAATAATGGAAATTTAGTATAAAAATGAATTCCAATTATTGGCGAATGTTTAGATTGCCTCTTTCTTGAGTATGCTAAAGGAACAAACATAAAACGTTGATATACTTAAGAGACAATTAACGATGATTTTGATATTATGATAAGTTTTTTACAAACCCAAAAGAGCCAAACACTATTTAGTAATTGGTTGATTTAAGGAAAAAATTTGCTTTATAAATTACAATAATAAATGATAAAACTATTTGTTACATGCGAAGAGTGTTGTGCAAGAGTATGGCTAAAATTGTTAAGTTTGTTTATTTTATGATTATATTTTTGAATGTATTTCTTGTTTCAATAAACGTTGATGGTAATACATTTTTTTATCCATTTCAAATTTCGTTCTTTACTTTGGAAATAACATTTCATCTCATTTTAATTATATCATTTTATTCTCTCTTTTTTTTACTGCAGCATTTGCTGAATGTATAGAAGATTCTGATTGTCCACCATCTATGTATTGTGAACCTGATTTTTTCTGGTGGTGGCCGGGATTTGAGCCTGGTTTTAAATTAGTTTGTTTAAATGGCGAATGCAGATGTTATATAATATTGTCAATTACTATTCCCGCGTGATTATGCATTTAGGGCTGGTCTATATGTTTGAAAAAAATCATCTCAATTAAATATACATTCCTTATAGCACAACATCTATGTTATGATGTAGTAACTATACTTCCTATGTCATGGTCGTCCCTATGAAATTGGAAGCTCAACTCTCATAATAAAAATAGGTCCTTAAAAAAATTAAAACACAATTCTGCGAAAAAGAAGGGATTGTTGTGATTCTTTGAATTTGCTTTTCGAATTGATTGATTAAATGATTATACAAATCAAATGGTTTGATAGAATTGAATTCTTGTCAAAAAAAGGAAAACTAGAGTCTAGAGGATTGATGGATATTGGATTGGTGGTGGTTACCGGTTTGTGTGGCGGTGCACGCTTGAGAATTGGAGGTCAGGAATGAACATTTGAAAGGTTGAGAAGAAGAAAGAAGTAGCGTGATGTCGGAAGAAACAAATATAACCATAAGATTGAAGGGAGTGTAATTTATTATAAAAAAAAGGAATAATTTTGTTTGTCTTTGTTTGAAGAAACCTTCCTAACTTGCAGTCACTTCGTTATGCAAATCTTTATGATTAAAATTCTCACGTTTGAGTTTCACTATGGCATTAATAATCTTCATAGTCATCATGAAGAAGCACACAATATGTTGAATGTTGTATGAGAAACCCCACCATATGTCTTTTAAATTAAAACAACAAATGCACACAACTGGTAATAACAAGTTAAAGCTGAATCAATGAAATCAAGCAAGATACAATACAGCTAATGTTTCGTTAATCCTTTCAACTCCATCCGGAGACGGTCTATCTCAACTTCTAATAACGAGGTTTCTTCTTCCAAATCTTTAATCTTTTATCCACCGTTATTTTGACGTTGAAATTCTTCCACCTCGAGATTTTCTTAGTTATTTCAGCACATATTTTCACCTTGTATGTCTCCTCTTGGATGCGGCTTCTGGCTATAGACTGTTGTCACCAAATGGAAACTAAGTAGAGTTCAATAGAGCTCAGACAAAGAACAAAAATAAAAAATAAAAAATCAAAATTATACCTTGGTGCTACTACCAGGAGAGCAATCTCTTGAATGGATAAAGTATAACCAATCTCTAACTCTAAGAAACCAAGAGCACGATGAAATACAGTTGTTATGATCTTATAAGTTAAATAGAAAAAGTGTATGTTAAATTACAAGGTTATAAAAATTGATTTTGAATGAATTGATTTTGTACATTTGACTTTAGTTAAAAGTAAGCCGGCTATCTATTAGAATATGTCTATATTCATTGCATATTTGACTTGTAAATATTCATTAGCAATTGATTAGTCATGAATTATATTGATTAGCAATCAATTAGTTTCCAAAATAGAACCAACAAAATTATCATTTGTCGTCATGTCTTATTTGATGAGTCTACTTTTCCCTATGCAAAGTTGCACACCCCTGAACTAATACCTTACACTTTTTTAGACAATGAACTATCCCCTTACATCATCAATCATATCATGACCCACGGCCAAGCCAATCCTCAACAAGGCCCACCGGTTCTTCCCTCAAATACAACATCATCACCTAATTCAGCTGACCACACTGTTTTGCCAAGCACACACCGTCAAACTATGAGGCCCACTACTCCAATTACTCATTCAAACCAGCCTCAATTACCTCTAACCCCAACTGTATCTTCTTCAACTCCACAATCAGATAATACTCTTCAGAATAATTTTCCTCCAATCTGCCAACCTACATCACAAGCAGACTCAAAACCCGTCACTAGGAGCCAACACGGTATTTTCAAACCAAACCAAAAATACTACAGTTTACATACTCACATTACAAAGTCTCCTCTAACTAAGAATCTTGTGTCTGCCTTTAAAGACCCAAATTGGAAAATGACCATGCATATGAATATTATGCTCTAATTAAAAATGAGACGTGGGATTTAGTACCACAACTACCTGATGTTAACGTTATTCGATCTATGTGGATTTTTAGATATAAAGAAAACTCTGATGGTTCATTTGAGAGGCATAAAGCCCGACTTGTAGGTGATGGTGCAAGTCAACAGGTTGTCATTGATTACGGAGAAACTTTTAGTCCAGTTGTCAAACCGGCTACAATTCGCACTGTTCTCAGTATTGCTCTTTCCAAATCTTGGCATATTCATCAGTTGGATGTCAAGAACGCATTCCTCCATGGTGAACTCAAAGAAACTGTCTACATGTATCAACCATTAGGTTTCCGAGATTCTACACATCCTAATCATGTCTGCCGTCTTCGCAAATCACTATATGGGCTCAAACAAGCTCCTCGAGCTTGGTACAAACGATTTGCTGACTATGCTTCATCAATTGGTTTCTATCAATGCAAGTGAGATCACTCCCTATTCATCTACAAGCAAGACTCTAATCTTGGCTACCTCTTACTTTATGTAGATGATATCATCCTCACCACATCCTCGAACACTCTGCGACAATCTATCATCTCTCTCCTCAGCTCCTTGCTTGCTATGAAAGATCTAGGACAACTCAGCTACCTCTTGGGTATTGCAGTTACTCGCCACAATCATGGCCTATGATGACAATCCGTCATTTCATATTTTTAGAGTCTTTTTATTATATTTTTGAGTTCACAAGCAAGCTTAAGCAGCAAGAAAAACTGAAGAACTGAAAAAAGGGAATCGTGTCACGATTACTGAAAATGTGTCACGATTTGGAGATCTCAAGAAACATGCATTCGACAATGGTGAAAACGTGTCACGATGGCAAAAACATAACACGATTATGAAAACCCTAATTTGGGTGGTTTGTTACACAAGGCAGAAACGTGTCATGATTTACTTAAATCGTACCACGATTTTAGGAGCAACTGTTGCCTATTTAAGCTGAAGACTATTCTGAAAACAAGGGTGAAGAATCCTGGAGAGAGAAAGTGCGATTTTGAGACCTGAAAACGGCTGCAAGGGCGATTTCATCACCTTGTAACCCGTTCATGGATGTTTTAATTCTTCCACTAATTATGCTATTTGTAAACTCGATTATGAGTAGCTAAATCTCTTAGAGATTAGGTCTGAGATGATTCTTTGTAACCCTAATTGATCTACGTTGCTGTGAAACTCTATTTATTGTGAATGACAATCTAGTCTTTATTCAATTCAATTGTTCTTAAAGCTTTTTATATCCTGATCAAATATAAACATGATTTAGTGAGAATGAATGACTACTGACCATAGCTTTCTACTTAAACCTAATTGAATTGTTCTTATAAACATGGTTAGTCTAGGAATGGATAATCGTTGGTTAGTGATATTAGGTTAACGTTCTTAAAACCTTCGACGATTATTAGACCACCTAAGGAATTAGGGGTTGTAGTTTGAGAAGAGGGTCCTAAGTCAAGGGATTGATTAGGGCTATTTTGTTAACTATCGTGGGACTAGAAAATCATTCATAAGAATAGGTGTAGTATACCAATTAGGGGAACTTAGATGAATCTATATTTTCTAATTGAATCTATATTTTTTAACTGAATCTATATTTTCTAACTGAATCTTTATTTTCTGTTATTTAATTTTATGCAATCGAATCAAATCTACTGCCTAGGGAAAACAAAATAATTTATACATCCTAAATATTTACTTTATTGCTAAATTGAGATTAACACAGTCCTCGTGGAAACGAACTTATTTTATTACTTCGATAGTTTTTGGTACACTTGCCAAATATCTATCAGCCTACTTCTTTCACAAAAGAAATATGCCGAAGCCATTCTCTCACGAGCCGGCATGTCATCCTACAAAACTTGTCCGACTCTAGTTGATACAAAATCTAAGATGAGTGCCACACATAGTGTCTCATATGAGGATCCATCTCTATATCGTAGTCTTGCAGGTGCCCTTAAATATCTCACCTTTCACGGGACTTGATATCTCATATGTTGTTCAACAAATATGTCTTTTTATGCATAATCCGATGGATACCAACATGCATGCTCTCTGAGGGATATTGAGATATATTCAAGGCACAAAACACTACAGTCTACATCTTTATCCCTCATCTACTACATCATTAATATCATATACAGATGCAGATTGGGGTGGATGCCCATATACTAGACGCTCCACTTCCGGTAATTGTGTATTTCTTGGAGACGGTCTCCTTTCCTGGTTGTCTAAACGACAACCCACGCTATCTCGCTCTAGTGCTTAAGCAGAATACCGTGGCGTTGCCAATGTGGTCTCAGAATCCTGCTGGTTAAGAAATCTTTTGCTCGAGCTACACAGCTCTATTCATAGGGCTACCTTGGTCTATTGTGATAACGTCAGTGCTATCTACCTCTCTAGTAATCCGGTTCAACATCAACGAACGAAACACATTGAGATGGATATTCATTTCATTCGTGAAAAAGTAGCTCGGGGTCAAGTTCGAGTACTCCACGTACCCTCGGAACATCAAATTGCACATATCTTTACCAAAGGACTTCCGCTTATACTTTTTCAAGACTTCAGAGACCGTCTCAACGTCCGTCCACCTCCCGCTTAGACTGCAGGGTAGTATTAGAATATGTCTATATTCATTGTATATTTGACTTGTAAATATTCATTAGCAATTGATTAGTCATGAATTATATTGATTAGCAATCAATTAGTTTCCAAAATAGAATCAACAATAGTTGTATATGATTCACAATTGATATCAATGAAAAGCACAAAATTATATTCTTACATGGTTCTATTTTGGAAACTAATTAATTGCTAATCAATATAATTCATGACTAATGAATTGCTAATGAATATTTACAAGTCAAATATACAATGAATATAGACATATTCTAATACTATTAGCGCATGTTTGGTTCTATTTTAAGAGGGGTTATAATTGAATCTGGAGATTTAAAATTAGTTTTAAAATGTTTGGTTGCTTTCAAAGAGAATTGATTTTTAGAGGGGTTATGATTTGTGGTTTTACCTTTAGTGGGAAACAACTTTCTAGAATCAATTCACTGAAAATAAATTTTTGCCAACACAAAACTAAACATACACTATGATGGTTTATAACCGGATTAAACAATAAATTTAGATGTAAAACATACACGGGTAGTTTTTGTTATATATGGCAGTGTGACATTAAGAATTGTCACTACCACTGTGCCATGAATGGTATCTCAATAACTGGTAGTATCCAATTAAAATTAAAATATAATATTATTCGTATTGAAAAATTTGAGAGACAAACATATAAAATAAATTTGAGAAACAAAAACGATTAATTAGTAAGAATTAAACTTACTTTTTTCAATTTTCCAATGAGCAAAAATAATCTCTCTATGATGTTACTTTCAAATTATTTGTGGGTTGTTTAATTCTTACAGCTATATCAGAAAAAATCACATATATGTCCAAATTTTATTGAACTGTTTTTTTGTGTGTAGATGCTTGCATATTGGGATTTCCGAGTTGACATTAGACAATTTTTTTTTTGTTATGGTTGATGATTGCGACAAAAAATATGATTGCATCCTAATTTTTAGATCACAACACTTCAAAATTGGAGGACAGTGGAAATATATCATTGTTGCGTGCAGAATTCATGAGCGAGTGAATGTCATAGTTGGTGCTCCTATGAAAGGATGAATAAGACGGTGGAAGCGTATTTAAAATTTGTTAATTATGAGTTTGTTCGTTGTTCTACTTTATCATTTTTTTTTGTTTGGTTAAGACTTGTGTCCATTTTTGACAATGCATTAGAATAATTTGATTGTATTATCGTATTTTGTTTTTTAAATACTGCACAACATTTACGAATATAATTGACTATTTTAGTTAATTTTTCTATACTTTTATTGTCACGATTGAGCAAGAAATATTTTCATAAAATACATATACATTTTATCCCAAGTCCCAAGAACAAGTAGAAGGAATAAAATGCTTAAAGAATAAAGAAAAAGGGCAAAGTCTGCACCTAAGGATGAAGCCACATTCCCCGCATCCCTGCCACATGGGTTAGAGAGGAACTACTTTCTATAACACTACCATGCCCGTCGCGAACAGCCTAATATTCGTGTGTGGTGTGGTTCCTTTATGTCTATTTTGGAATTTCAATATTTGTCTCATTTCAATTATTTGTGAGAGTTTAGATTTTCACCGTAAATAATAATACCAATTTGTAAGTAACCCTAGAGTTTTGACAATTCTTTATCGTATTGCACATATGACCATAAGGGGATAAGGAGAAACATGACATTTGGAGAGATAATATCCCACAAACAGAACAACATAAATATGATCCTTTGTTCATAATTGCTAATTGTATTTTCCTTAATCCCAACGAAGAGGTAGAAGGGATTCGAAAAGCCTAATCATCACTAATAATTTGAATCAACCACCCCTTATATTTTTGCAATTCAAACCAACTGATTGATGACATTAAATCATCTCTCCCAATTTAAATGATTTAATAGGTTATCTAATTACCTAGTCAAAACGAAAATTCATATGGAAATAGTTTTACTTACTTTTCTAAATTTAGTCATCAACTACTAGTAGGAAGTCAAAGCAATCTAGAACAGTTTCCTCGGGCTTTGGTATTTTCCGTAAGTTTTATTCTTTTTATTTTTATCTTAATATATTAATTAGATGATCCAAATGATATGTGGTGGTCTTGGATGACCATCTTAGCTGCTATTCCATTTTGTCATGTAATGTCTATGTACTTTAATTTTTGCAACAAAATAATTGATATTTTGCCCTTCCTTGTCATAAAAGCGTATAAAATAATGGAAATTTAGTATAAAAAATTAATTCCTATTATTGGCGAGTTTTTAGATTACCTCTTTCTTGAGTATGCTAAAGGAACAAACATAAAACCTTGATATACTTAAGAGACAATCAACGATGATTTTAATATTAGGATAAGTTTTGTACAAACCCAAAAGAGCCAAACACTATTTAATAATGTGTTGATTTAAGGAAAAATTTTGCTTTATAATAAGTGATAAAAACTATTTTTTACATGCAAAGAGTGTGGTGGAAGAGTATGGCTGAAATTGTTAAGTTTGTTTATTTTATGATTATATTTTTGAATGTATTTCTTGTTTCAATAAACGTTGATGGTAATACATATTTTATACATTTGAAATTTCGTTCTTTACTTTGTAAAAAACATTTCATCTCATTTTAATTATATTGTTTTATTCTCTTTTTTTTTTGTGTGCAGCATTTGCTGAATGTGTAGAAGATTCTGATTGTCCACCGTCTACGTATTGTGAACGTAGATATTTTTGGTGGTGGCCGGGATTTGAACCTGGTTTTAAATTAGTTTGTGTTAAATGGTGAATGCAGATGTTATATAATATTGTCAATTTCTATTCCCACGTGATTATGCATTTAGAGCTGGACTTAAAGAGTGTACAGAAATACCGTGCTAAAATATTTTACAAGCCGTCATTTAGTTATAATGTTGGCATCGAAAAGTTTTGTACTCTAAGATAATGGTAATGAAATAAATAAGGCAGAGAATAATAAATAGTTTTCACTCTAATTGTATAGTTTAATTACTATCATAGTATTGTTATCATTGTGATTTTTTCTCGGTATTTCATATGATATAGATGAACGTGTGATTAATATACTTTGCTATTGTAAAATCAAATAGTTTATCATAAGAATAACAAGTTTTTTTTTGAACAAACTAAAATGAGATACATTAATAACAACGGTGTTTCACCCCGCACAAGGCATGCAGAAAATGAAATTACTGACAAAAATTACAATGTCAATGTGCCGATAAGACAAAGGCACCACGAAAAACAGTCAAAAATAAATTACACGTGGACATCCATACAAAGGAGCGGATGTTTCCACCAATCGTGATAACCGTAAATAAAAGATGCATGTTTTGATTTCAGCCACAAATAAGAATTTAGCTTAACTTTCTCGATGAGGATAGAAGGATGTGAAGCCGCATTTTGAAAGACACGGTTATTTTGTTCCTTCCGTATCACCCCGACACAAGCAAACTAAATTACCTTGTCAAAAAGAGATTACCTTTAAAATTGAGTGGCAAAATATCGGCATACCCGCCATGTTAGAGTACTGAAGAAAATGATCACAAAGGTAACCATGAGGAACCGAAGATATACCTAACCAATTCCACACATAAGACCATACACCAGCAATAATATCACATCGAAGAAATAAGTGATTGGCCATTTCAGGGTTACCACACCCAGCTGAGCACGCGACCTCATTAGGAGAAAGAATACTTCGCCGCAACAAATTGTCTTTTGTAGGTAGTCTAGTGCGAAGGAGGCACCACACAAACAGAGACACCTTAGCAGGAACGTCCTTGTGCCAAACATCATCAAGGCTCATATCCACCTATTCTCCTGAGGTGGTTATAAATCGATAGGAATCCCGCACCGAATAACCATGAATGAGGTTTAATAGCCATCTCCATTTATCATGAACGTTAACTTGCAAAACAATGTTATTTAAAAATGCAGAGCACTCCCTCACACTATCCTCCTCCCAAGCGGCGTCTCCACTCCCACGCCCTCCCCCCATCCTCCCATCCTAACCTCTCCATCTCCGCCACCGAACACTCCTTATTAACGGCTAAATCAAAGAGGCGGGAAAATTTTATTCGTAAAGGAATTTCCCCAACCAAATCATCATACCAAAACAAAGTATTCCTACCGTCACCAACCACCCTCCGAGTGTTCTCTTTAAACCATTAAACAAATATAACAAACACGATATGGTTATGTATATATGTATGTTTTTTTCTATACTATTTATAAAGAAAACATCTCCTTTCAACATTTTTGGGCTGGATTTTTTCTTCCAAAAATGCCCTCAATTTTCAATACATGTAACAAATAGATAAGAATAAATTTAAACATTAAAACAAATACAACAAACATGATATGATTATATATATGTTTGTTTATTTTTCCTTTATCATTTAAAAAGTGAAAAAAAACTAGATGTGTATATTTATACACACATTTTCCTAATTATACCCTTAACAACTTTTTATATAATAAAGATTATTGTTGGTGTCGCTAGCGTAATAAAAAGAACGGAAAGACGGGCACTAAATGCCCATCTTTTCACTAGTTGTTATAATATATAACTAAGACTTTAAATGGAAACATAAAGTCATTTGTTTATGCATGTTTATACTAAATTTTTGATAATTTAAAGATCCATTGAATTTAAGATCTCACTCAACTAAATGCATAATAATCCTTTTCGACTATAATCCAAAGTTGACAAGAATTATGAATATACTTTTCTGTTTTCCAATGTCAATTTTCACTCGAAAAACATTAGTCCAAGCATAGTGAGTTTAAATTTAGTACCATAGAAAATGTAAACTAGTTTACAGATTAATCCAGCCATTCCAACTGTACTATGCTCAAAAAACACTACTAGAAAATGCAAAATTAGAGAGGGAAATTAGTGACGGAAAAAATAAAATTCCTCACAAATTCCTTGGTCGCAAAATTTAGTGACGAAATTAAAGAGGGATTTCACTTTTTCCCTCTCTAAAATTCCCTCACTAATTTTTGCTTTTTTAGTAGTAAAAGATCATCGCAATTATATATACATTCCCTATGGACTATGGTACAACATCTATGCTATGATGTAGTAACTATGCTGCCACTGTCAAGGTCGTCCCTATGAAATTGGAAGTTCAGCTCTCAAAATAAAAATAGGTCCTTAATAACATAAAAACATAATTCTGAGTTTTGTTCTGCTTGGACGATAACCATTGAATGATCCAGTGGCTCAGTATGGTTTAAGACAGATAACAATCCAACTGATCAAATAACCATTTATAATAACTGAGGAAAGTAGAAGAATAAATTCAAATATTTGAGAAACTGTGGTAACTCTTACCACATAGCTTGTCAATGTTTCTTAACTTGAGAGCCAATCCTTCTAAGTATTCGGGAAAATTGCTAAGTTTTAAACAGATAAAATCCATATTTTTTATCAAGTTGGAAAGATCATCAAGCTGAAAAGAGAAAGAGATCGTTTAGGACAACTAAGACTTAAACACTAAAATTTTGATGTTTAAAAGCTTGAGAGATTTGAGCTTGTATGTATTTGCAAGAAATATGTAATAATCTTCATATTTCTTTCAACTCCATCCGAAGACGGTCTAGCTCAACTTCTAACAACGATGTTTCTTCTTCCAAATCATTAATCTCTTGCTCCCTCCTATTGTACTCATCCACCGCTATTTCGACGTTGAAATTCTTCCACTTCGAGGTCTTCTCAGTTATTTCAGCACATATTTTCACCATGTTTGTCTACTCTTGGAGGCGGATTCTGGCTGTAGACTGTTGTCACCAAATGGCAAATAAGTAGAGTTCAAAAGAGCTTAGACAAAGAACAAAAATAAAAAATCAAAATTATACCTTGGTGCTACTGCTAGGAGAGCTATCTCCTGAGATCTTGCTCATGTCTTGCTTAGTTTGTATGGATAACTAACCTCTAACTCTAAGAAACTTAGAGTACGTGAAATAAAGTTGTTATGATCTTAACATAAGTTAAATAGAAAAGGTGTATGTTAAATTACAAGGTGATAAAAATTGACTTTGAATGAATTGATTTTGTACATTTGACTTTAGTTAAAAGTAAGCTGGCTATCAATGCATGTTTGGTTCTATTTTTAGAGGGGTCATAATTGAATCTGGAGATGTAAAATTAGTTTTGAAATGTATGGTTGCTTTCAAAGAGAATTGGTTTTGGCTCCACATTGATTCTACTTGAAGTTAGGATTTGTAGTTTTACCTTTAGTCAGAAACAACCACTCAAAATTATTTTTTTGCCAGCACAAAACCAAACATACATGTAGATGGTTTATAAGTGGATTAAACAATAAATTCAGGTGTAAAAATCATATTGAAAATTAAAAGTGACAAATCCTAACTCCATATTAAAATCAATAAGCGACGGCAAGAGAAAAATCAATGCCAATACATAAGAACTCACCGCCTTCTCTCCCTAAACCAACCACCGCCTCTTAGTTCCTTCTCGAAACACCTTCCAAAATCTAAAAACCTTCAATCCGGATGTAGATCCGACAACAGGTGGTGCTCGCGTCGCTTCATGATGGCAGCACCTCTTCGTCCTGTTCCAATCCAAATGGACCGTGTTTCAATCCTCGCCGTTGATGAGAGGTTTTTCGTCTGCATTACCCTTAGTCGTCGGCGTCCTGCCGACGCAACTTTCTTTTCTTAGTTCTTTGTTTTCATTCTGTTTTAGAAACTCGCACAGCGGTGCTCCGATGGGGAGCTTCTGGGTTCAACTCACGTCATTGGTGCCGGGTCGGTTTGGTTCCGGTTGGTTTATGGGTCTTTGGAGCATGGTTAGGTCTGGTTGTTGTATCCTTCGTCCATCTCTTGCCATCTAAACACGTTTGTGTTTGGGTCTTTCCCAATCCGTTCTGGTAGGTTTGTTTCACGAGGTACCGGGTTGTCCTGACTTGTTGAAGTTTTGTAGAGTTCGATGATTCAAGTTCCACTAACAGTGCCCCCCTATAATATCTGTATTAGTCTTTTACTAATTTCAGATTGGTTTCAGTTTTTTGGTGTTGTTTTTCCATGGTGTGGTGGTGGTGTGCGTGGTGGTGGTGATGCTTGGTGTTATGGTGGTGGTGATGTGTGGTGGTGGTAGTGCCTTTTTCTTGTCATCAGCGACCGTCTTTATATGATCTGGGTTGTGTTTTCGCTTCAAACCGGTGTCGCTACCCGTGTTTTGGTTTTTAGTTTCGCCTTCCTCTAGATTCGTGTTTGTGTGGCCGTTTGTTTCTTGGTGAGGCGGTTTGGCGGGATAATTTTTGTGGTGGTAGTGGGGAGGTGTGGTGGTGGTGGCGTTTTTGAGTGGTGGTGGTGGTGGTTCGTTTTCAGGTGGTGGTGGTGATTCCGTTTACGTGGGTGTATGTGGGGCTGTCTCGGTGTGGTTTGGAGGAGGGTCGCAGATGTGGTTGGTGTTGCTTGGTTAGGAGGAGGGTGATTTTGTGGTGGCTGTTATGGGAGATTCCTTGTGGTGTCCGCCTATGTTTTTCGGGTCCTACTTCGTTGTTGCTTACGCTTATTTGTGTCCTTCGAGGTGAGTCGTCTCCTTGTTTTGATTTGATTGACGTTTTGCACAACCACAGATCATGTCATTTGTCTTACTTTTTGTGTGCTGGATTCTGGTGGGCCGGTTATTTTGCTTCGAGATCGGGAGATGGTGTCTTTCTGCAATTTGTTTTGACTGGCTTTTGTGTTTTTATGGTGGACCGAGGGTGAGGTGGCCTTCTGATCTGGTCCGGAAGACTGGTGGGGCAATCACTTTTGATTCGAGATCAAAAGTCAGTTCTTTGTTCAAGTTGGTTTTAGGCTTTTGTTGGTGTTCTTTTGGTGGACCAGAGGTTGTGCGCTGGTGGAGGCTGAAATGTTTCATGGAATGTTTTTTTTGTGGGATAATGTTTCATGGATACCCTTTTCTCCATACACACATTGTACCACCTTCATGTGAGAGTGTGTGAGAGACACAAAAGGTGAGTTTTTTGTGTGTGTGTTGGGACCACGTGAACACATGTCACAATTGATGTGGGTGTAAAAGTGGTATATGCAACTTAAGGTGGTCTATGCATCACTTCCTTTTTTTGTGTAGATGCTTGTATATATGGGATTTGCGAGTTGACATTAGACAAAAAAAACAATTTTTTTTGTTATGGTTGATGATTGCGACAAAAAATGCGATTGCATCCTAATTTTTAAATCACAACACTTCAAAATGGGAGGACAGTGGAAGTATATCATTCTTGCGTGCATAATTCATGAGTGAGTGAATGTCATAGTTGGTGCTCCAATGACAAGGATGAATAAGACAATGGAAGTGTATATATATATATTTTTTTTAATTATGAGTTTGTTCGTTGTATTTTCCTTAATCCCAACGAAGAGGTAGAGGGGATGCGAGAAGCCTAATCACCACTAATAATCCAAATCAACCACCCCTTATATTTTTGCAAATCAAACCAACCGGTTGACGCCATCAAATCATACTTGTAAACTCTCACAATTTAAATGATTTAATAGGTTAGCTAATTACCTAGTCAAAACGAAAATTCATATGGCGAATATAGTTTTACTTACTTTTTTATTACTTAGATTCGATTCGGTGCACTTGCAAAATTTAGTTATCAACTACTAGTAGGAAGTCAAAGATGTAACACCATATTTCTATTAAAGCGATAAAACACATGAATAATGCATTTATTCAAAAAATAGACATTACATCCTCCAAAATATCTTAAAGCATGCATATAGACAAATCTCAAAAACTTCGCAGCGGTTAAATAGCATATATGACCAAGTAGCCATAGTATAAATAACAAATACAATCTCAGATAAACTCCAAATATCCACATATGGATAAAATCACAACAACATAATCAATCAAAGATAACATAAAGACTGACATCCTAATCAGAGCTTAATTTAAGACTCTAAACAGATAAACAGAGGAAGCTCCCGCTATCCTCAAGCAACTCACCAAACATGCTAAAAGATCAATCTTGGAAGCCGTCTACCCATTCATACAAATAGGTAGGCGGTCCACTACAGACCACGAGTTAGCTTCACATCAATCATAATCAAACATAAGCATTCAAGGATTTCATGGATGACACATATACATAACCATCTCTCCTAAAATACTAAAATCACATGAATATTGTTCCCCCATTCCATACACATCATGCTATCACAATTCTAACATAGCAGAGCAAGCATATCTAATCTCTAATCAAGTCATCGACATAAGCTCATCATTTATTACATCAATCAATGAAATGATTACTCACCTTATTCTTCATTTAGCCTAATCAACTCAACAAATACAATTCATCATTTCAAAGTATAAGTAAGAAAGTCATCGTCACCAAAAGATCATAAAATCACATTCATATAACTCACACTTCATAATTTTCACCAAAATAAACATCATCAATTAAAATCATCAAATGTACAAGTGTCACCATTAACAACAAACATCATCAAGTACACATCTTCACATATTCACCAAATGTCACCAAGTGTACAATTCACCAAACACATAATCAAATATGATGCATTTAACAAATTCACCAAATGTTTGTAATGTTCCTAGGCACGACTCCTATATGCACACGGTACCATCAACTACGACAAAATCGTCAACTCATGATGCAACAAAAACATCATCAACGTCACCAATACGGATATAAAATACATCAACTACGACAAAGTTGTCAACTCATGATGCATGAACATATGACACACTATGCACATGCTCAACAACAAACTCACCAACATCATCACCATTGGATATATATAAATATCCTAAATCACCTTCATTTTGCATCTATGCATTCACCAATAATATCATCATCATTTGCATGTAATAATTTCGATAACATAATTCATCACCAAAACAAACACCTTTCATACATGCAAGCACCACAATTATCATCATCAAATTGTATATATGAACTCAACAACATAACTCAATACACGCAATCACCATATCCTAATATTAACATTAAGCATGTATAAATTCACCATCAACAATCGACAACATAACCACAAATCAACAACTTCATACAATTTCTCATAATTCAAGTAAAGGAGAAAATCCACCATACTATGATAAACATCATGTTCAACACCTATGAATCATTCACACATCTTCGTATAATCATATCAAACTATTCACAAAAGATTTGCAAGGTATCCGGTCTTAAAGAACTTCAAAATAATTGTGACAATTGAATCAAAACTAAGCAAAAAAACTGTAATGCATCAAATATGTATACCCTTAGATCACATATAAGTGCAGTTGAGTATACATGTGTGTTTCACCGGTCAAATACGACGAAATCATAAAAATCATAAAGTTCGTCTCTCTTTATCATTTTTCAAAAAAAAAATAATTTTATTTTCAAAACAAAACAAGTTAAAACTCAATGAAATCATTCACAACCATTTTTAGAAATCATGTATTGAATAAACAACCATAACCCTACCCCTTTCGTTTGAGAAAAGCGAGTTTTGGAAAAATCGACATTCTTGACGTTTTTCAAAAGTTTGAGGTATGATTCTTCAAATCAAACTCAAATCAATTCAATTGATGTTTGAAGAGGTTTAGAAAGCTTAACTACATCAAAATAATCAGTTTAGAATGGTCCAGATCGACCCCAAAAACCTAAAACGACAAAAATATTAATTGTTGTACTAAGCAACTCACCAAAGCCACCTATTACTCACCATGGCGAGCTTGGACAACACACATCAAACTCAGCTCTCGGGAAAAACATCCATTTTTACTTCAAAACCCCAATTTTGATCCCCTAACACTCAAATTCGTCCCAAAAGTTTGTCTAAACGTTTAAGAACTTAAAAAGGCAATCAAAACCATATAAAACTAGAAATCAAAACATCATTTCATCACATATCATCAATTCACCCATTTTTCAAAAACTTTCAAAAACAACTCAATTCACACCATAACTTCATAATTATGAATACTCATAACATGAATCATCAATAACAACATCTCATAATAGCAACAACATCAATTAACCTTGAATTCATCAACAATCCAACAATAACAATACCACTTATCACCAATTTTGAGCAAAATACAAAATATTCTTATCAAAACATCTTAAGCATGTAAATTCAACATCAGCAACTTAATTATCATTAAATTCACATACCCAAACATTGCATCAAAATAAGAGCACGAATTTCATCAATTGAATTCATAATAATCACTTTTCACAATTAAGCACTTATGAGTAGAAAATAGATTATACTAAAAAATTATGAGGGAACACTAGCCCCCTTACCTCAATTGAACACAAACCTAGCCTTAGCTTCAATTTAGCTCCATGAATCTCTACCCTCTCTTGATCTTCAAGCTTTCTCTTCTAACCCCTTTCTTCTCTTCCTCTAACTCTTTCTCTCTCTACCTCTTTCTAAATTTTTTGAAATCAGTGTTAAACCCTAATTCCTCTAATGACATGAATTTATAAATACTCTCCACTAATGGGCCTAACCCTCAAATGTTCTAATGGGTTCAAAGTTCTAATTAATTAATCCATAAAGTTTCTACTCTCCTACGGTACAAAAAAAATAATGAATAGTTACCGACTCATAACTAATTACCACAAGCCACTAGTAACTTAGTAAAAATAATGGTTCCCACTTGAAACACTAAAAATAACCCTCACAGTGAAATTACTAATTTACCCTTGCTCACTAAATGATCAAAATACCCCTAAATTTAAAATGACTAAAATACCCTTCTAACACCGAATTTCAATAATCCCAACCAAAATACATACATAGACAATTAAAAACATACAAGCACATATAAACACATATATAATTAATTAAAATAAAGCTAACGAAAATCGGGCTGTTACAAAAGCAATCTAGACCAGTTTCCTCGGGCTTTGGTATTTTCCACGGGCTCCAGTAAGTTGTATTCTTTTTAGTTTTATCTTAATATATTCATTAGATGATGCAAATGATATGTGGTGGTCTTGGATGACCATCTTAGCTGATATTCCATTTTGTCATGTAATATCTTTGTACTTTATTTTTTCAACAAAATTATTGATATTTTTCTCTTCCTTGTCATGCAATGGTATAAAATAATGGAAATTTAGTATAAAAAATGAATTCCTATTATTGGCGAGTTTTTAGATTACCTCTTTCTTCAGTATGCTATGCTAAAGGAACAAACATAAAACATTGACATACTTAAGAGACAATTAATGATGATTTTAATAATAGGATAAGTTTTTTACAAATCCAAAAGAGCCAAACATTATTTAATAAACGGTTGAATTAAGGAAAAAATTTGCTTTATAAATTACAATAATAAATGATAAAACTATTTGTTACATGGGAAGAGTGCCGTGGAAGAGTATGGGTAATATTATTAAGTTTGTTTATTTTATGATTATCTTTTTTTATGTATTTCTTGTTTCAATAAACTATGATGGTAATACTTGTTTCATCTCATTTTAATTATATTATTTTATTCTCTTTTTTTACTGCAACATTTGCTGAATGTATAGAAGATTTTGATTGTCCACCGTCTATGTATTGTGAACCTGGCTTTTTCTGATGGTGGTCGGGGTTTGAACTTGATTTTAAATTATTTTGTTTAAATGGCGAATTTAGATGTTATATAATATTGTCATTTTCTATTCCCACGTGATTATGCATTTATGGCTGGACTTAAGAGTTTACATAAATGCCCTACTAAAATATTTTACAAGCCGTCATTTAGTTATAATGTTGGCATCGAAAAGTTTTTGTACTCTAAGATAATAATAATGAAATCAATAATCCTGAAAAAAAATAATGAAATAAATAAGGCAGAGAATAATAAATAGTTTTTAATGTAATTGTATAGTTTAATTAATATCGTAGTATTGTTAGCATTGTGATTTTTCTTGGTATTTCATATGCTATAGACTAATGTGCGATTAATATGCTTTGATATTGTCAAATCAAATAGTTTATCATAAGAATAACAAGTTATTTTAAACGAACTTATATATTATTATTTGTTAAAGGATAAGAAAGACAAAAGAGCTAAATCTCCAAGTTCAACTACAAATTTTGAGTATTATCGTTATAATATATACTCAAGACTTTAAATGGAAACATAAAGTCATTTTTTTATGCATGTTTATACTAAATTTTTTATAATTTAAAGATCCATTTGATTCAAGGTCTCACTCAACTAAAAACATAAGAATCCTTTTCGACTATAATCCACATTAGACAGTTGACGAGAATTATGAATAGTACTTTTCTATTTTCCAATGTCAATTTTCACCCCAAAAACATTAGTCCAATCATAGTTTGTTTTAACTTAGTAACATAGAAAATGTAAACTAGTCTACAGATTAATCAAGCCATTCCAACGGTACTATTATCGAAAAATATCATCACAACTATATATATACATTCCCTATGGACTATGGTACAAAATCTATGTTTTGATGTAGTAACTATGCTGCCTCTATCAAGGTCATCCCTATAAAATTGGAAGCACAACTCTCAAAATAAAAATAGGCCCTTAATAAAATAAAAACACAATTCTACGAAAAAGAAAAGATTTTTGTGATTCTTTGAATTAGTTTTTCAAATTGACTGACTAAATAATTATAAAAAATTAGATAGTTTGATAGCATTGAAATCTTGTCCAAAAAGGAGAACTAGCGTTTAGAGGATATATGGATGTTGGATTGGTGGTGGTAACCAGTTTGTGTAGCAGTGCATGGCTGAGAGATGGAGGTCAGAGGCAAATGCGAGAGAGGTTGAGGAGAAGAAAGAAGTAGCGTGATGTCGGAAGAAACAAGAAACAAGAATATGTTTTTGACTAAATTTTTTTTTTTGAAGTCCATCAGTTTTGGACGCCCAACTCGGTTGAGTTATTTGCACTCCTCCAAAGATGAGCCTGACCTCTATAAGATATAAGCATAAGATGAGAGAGAGTGTAATTCAAGCATCATTTATGAATGCGGAGTGTAATTAACTAAAAAAAAAGGAATAATTTTCTTCGTTTTCGTTTGAACAGACCTTCCTAGCTTGAAGCCACTTCGTTATGCAAATCTTTTTGATAAAAACCCTCACATTGGAGTGCCACGATAACATTAATAATCTTCATCTTAATCATGAAGAAGAACACAATATGTCTTTTAAATAAAAACAAAAAATGCACACAACCAGTAATAACAAGTTAAACCTGAATCAATGAAATCAATCAAGATACAACACAAAGAATCGAGTAAGAAATGTTTGTAAAAGATAAGACGAACCTTGAAGAGAGAAGATTGAATGATTTCAGTGATGAAGAGTGAAGGTCCAAAAAATTCAGTTATGACGAGTGAATATGAACGATATTGATTCGCAATGAAGAGTGAAGATTGAACAATTTCACTGATTAAAAGTGACGATGAACCATAATTAGTGGTGATCAAACAATTTCAATGATAGAGTGAAGACCGATTTGGTGATTCTTGGCGATAAGGAGCATTTCAAACCATGAAGAATGATTTAACAATGAAGAGTGTTTTGGTGATTCTCGGGGACGAATCGCCATGAAAAGCAATTGAACTATGAAAAAGTTGTTAATTTAAAAAGGTAATTTACGAAGGAAAGGAAAAAAAAATTGTTTGTTTTCATTTGAATAGACCTTCCTAACTTGAAGCCACTTTGTTATGCAAATATTTATGAAAAAAATGCTCACATTGGAGTGCCACCATATAGCATTAATAATCTTCATTTTCATCATGAAGCTGGTAATAAAAAGTTAAAGCTGAATCAATGAAATCAAACAAGATCCAACACAGCAAATGTTTCTTTATTCCTCTCAACTCCATCCGAAGAGGGTCTATCTCAACTTCTAATAACGAGGTTTCTTATTCCAAATCCTTAATCTCTTGCTCCCTCCTATGGTACTCATCCACCGTTACTTCGACATTGAAATTCTTCCACCTTGAGGTTTTCTTAGTTATTTCACCACATATTTTCACCATGTCATACTCCTCTTGGAGGCGGATTTTGGCTGTAGACTATGATCACCAAATGGCAAATAAGTAGGTTAAACAGCGCATAGACAAAGAACAAAAATGAAAAATAAAATATCAAAATTATACCTTGGTGCTACTGCTAGGAGAGTTATCTCCTGAGATCTTGCTCATGTCTTGCTTAGTTTGTATGGATAACCAACCTCTAACTCTAAGAAACTAATAGCACGATGAAATAAAGTTGTTATGATCTTAACATAAGTTAAATAGAAAAAGTGTATGTTAAATTACAAGGTGATAAAAATTGATTTTGAATGAATAGATTTTGTACATTTGACTTAAGTTAAAAGTAAGCCGGCTATCAACGCATGTATGGTTCTATTTTTAGAGGGGTGATAATTGAATCTGGAGATGTAAAATTAGTTTTGAAATGTTTGGTTGCTTTCAAAGAGAATTGATTTTGGCTCCGATTCTACTTCAAGTTAGGATTTGTAGTTTTACCTTTAGTGGGAAACAACTTTCTAGAATCAATTCACTCAAAATTAATTTTTTTCCAGCACAAAACCTGAAGATGAGAAAAACACAAGAAGGTGGGGGGGGGGGGGGGGGGGGTGGGGGTTTCTTCTCCTAAAACTGAATTCACTGTTTAGAACCTGATAGAGTTCAACTTCTGAAGTAGTATCATAGTTTAAATGTAGCGGATAAGTAAATAGTAGAGAGAGAAGAAAGGCACAAGCAATTATACAGGTTCCTTCCACTTCCAAGGAGAGTTCACAAAAAATCAATATCTGATTACAAATGCTCACTACTCAAACTACCAAGAGACTTCAAATTACTCAAGCACAACTGCAAGAGATTTCCTATGCTCAAGAACAAAGTCAAGAGACTTCCTATGCTCAAGCACAACTGCAAGAGACTTCTATTCAAACAGAATCACAAAGAAAATGTTTGAGGTTGAACACCTCATATAAAATCAGTGGTGTTCATAATACAAATCAGATAAGACTCTTTAAGACTCTAGAATTTCTAAGATATGAAAGTTGTTAAGAAATTTTATGTGAACTTTGATGTAGTACAATTTCTGTAGAGGTTTGGCTCTTGTAAATTGTAGTGGGAGTCTTGAAATTCTTTAAGTCTTCACTCCTTTATATAGAGGTGTGAAAGAGACGTTGTTGATTGCCAGCACATGAAAAAAAGTCGTTGTTGAAGCTTGATCAAATCACCAATGATTTGTTGCTTGATTTGGTTATTATCCTAGGAAGGAACAATTTCAAATCCATTCCATGTATAGAGGAATTACCAGCGTAGTCACAGTTGTTGTTCTTGTACTACTGCAGACACAAAATTGAGTAGTGGAGAAGGTGGTTGTACACTTGTACTATTGTCCTTTTCCAACGTTCTTCAAAGAAAAAGCACCCAATGTCTTTAATTCCTCTAATTTAGCCGTTGCTTCAGGCTTCAATACCTTATGCAATGATAAGCGTGTTAATAACAACATTTGACATACTCTTCAAGCTTCTAGTCTTTCAGCTTATGATGATCTTTAGAACCTTTGATGACGTCAACTTCTGGTAGGCAGCTTCTGATGAGAGTGCTTCTGATGACATCATCTTCAGAACCTCTTGTCTTCAGAAACTTCCTTGCAACTTAAGCTTCCTTTTTGTAGAATCCATTGCTCTTATTTGTTCTTCCAGGTCATATGCTTCTTTTAAAGACATTCAAATTTTTGTCTATGTTTGTGCATACTTGAACAAATATTAGCATATCCAATTGATACTTTTAATACCTTGTTATCATCAAAACTCAAAGGGTAATGTTAAACACACTTTGTTCCAACAATCTCCCCTTTTTGATGATGACAAACACTAGTATTCAAATCTTCAATTGTTGTTAATCTATTTAACAAGTTGACTAATAGGGTCTGAGGTTTGTAAGCTCCACCTAAATCCAATAGCCCTTTAAGGTGAGGTTTGTAAGCTCCCCCTAAGTTCTATACAAGTTGATTAAATTCATTTTAAAAACGTAATAACACTTAGAATAATCTCACATTAAATCAATAGACTAGGAACATGAACACTACTAGTGATAACTGAAGAAGCATCTAGGTAGAAAGGAGAGTCTGAAATGAAGAGTTTATGCTTCTCTTGTTCTCTGTTGATTTCTACTTCCTTCATCCTAGATACAACATGTTTGAACCAGTTGTTGATAGTGTTGATAGACTTCTGTTGAGCTTCTAGAAAGAGCTTCTGAACTTTACACATTACAGTGTCAACTCTTTCTCTTAAGGCAGTCCACTTCTCTTGATAATTTTCAGCATGAACAAAGTTGTTCCTGGTCTTCACCAAATTGTTCAGATCCTTAAAAATATTCTCACATACCTTTTTTAATATAGTAGAGTCTAGTAAAACTGTAGATCGGGGTGAGACAATTATAGTTATAGGTTGTGTAGTTATTTGAGAGGAAGAGGAAGGTTCATGTATTGACTCTAAGACAAAAGGTAAAGATGAGTCCCAAACTTAATGAGTCTGAACAACATCCTGAACATCAGAAACTAATGTGTCCATATGAGAAGGTACAATAGATACAACACAAGGGTTAAGTATAGCTTCTGAAAAAGGTAAAGCTGCACTAATGGGTTTTGCAACATAAATTGGTTCTATTGATAAAGAGGAATTATTATCAGAAACAGATTATTCATGAAAGGAAAAGCTTTTGTTGGCTAAGTTTCTCAATGCAATGCCAAAAGAAATGTTAGAGTGTGTTGCATTGAGGTTATATGGTTTGAATTCAGGGTGAATAATGAGTTTAGAACAGGTATTGATGGCCATTTCTGAGATTGGTTGATGTTGTTGGGGGCTTTCTAAAACAACTTCATCAGAAGCTATTTCAGAGGCTATTTCAGAGTTTGGCCTAAAACCTGGTAATTCACCATGATAGTGATTAGCCAGTTCCTCAAGTGTGGATGGATCACTGGTTTGGGTTGTTGGTTGAGGTTGAGATGATGATGAAGTTATATGAATGTCCGACTCTGCTTGCTCACTTTCAACTTCTGCATCAGCAGGAATAGTTTGAAGTGGCTGAAGGTAAAGTGGTTGCCAAGTATGATCAGCATGCAGTCTTTGACAAACATCAACCCTCATTTGAGCCATTTCACCTTCTTTTTTTAAACATTTGGATACATACGCATAAATACATCATCAACAGGCTTTTTCTGGTGTTTGGTAGATGGTGACGAGGCTTGAGATTTGTTTAGATTTTCGTAGACTCTACTCAAGGGGATATCATCTATGATGTCTGGAGAGGTTGAGGTTGAGATATACTCTTTTTCTACTACATTATCAGAGATATTGTGAGAATAAGAGTTACCTCTTGAAGCTTCTGAAGCATCAACTTCTGAAGTTTCAGCTTCTAAACAAGCAGCATCCTCCTTCTGAACTTCTTCAGCAACATTGAGTAGATCATCAGCCACCACCAACTGTTTGATACTTCCTGAAAGCTCAACTATCTTCTGAGCGTCTTTAGCAGTTGATTCCTTCACCAAAGCTTCAACAAGCACCTCAATATCACTAGCCATTGCAAGAGCTTCTGCAAGTGCTCTTTTCTTGTTTCTCTCCATCCTTGTAACCAACTCAGTAGCAGCTTCAATCTTTGCATCCTCTTCAAGAACATACTGAGATTCTTGCAGCTTCCTCACATCTGATCTTTTCTTCTTATGAATCTTTGGTTGAACAGGTATAGATCCTGACGAAGCAGTTGAAGTTCCACTTCTAGTTCTCTTGCTTAGAATCTTAGCAGGTTCTAATTCAGATACTTCTTCTTCAATAGATTGTAAGAAGGCTTCAACTTTCACCTTTGGAGCCTTCTGAGATTGCTTAGGCTTCTTTGACTTAGGCTCAGATACTTCTCCCTCAACAACTTCTAAAGATCTCTTGTTGGACTTTTTCTTCTTGCTAGCAATCCTTAAAGGAGTTCCACCTAGTGTGTCAGGCAGCTGATCAATGTTATACCTATGCATGTTTCCTTAAAGTACCAAGAATCATATTCTGCTATCACCACTGGATGATCTTCCTTAGAGATTGGTGGGAAGTCTTCCATTAGATCAGAGACAATCATTGACTCTGTGAGATCAGTTTCCAGCTTCTTGACTACTTTGATGATCTTCATGCTCTTTTAGGTGTTTTCATTTATATATTTTCCAACCATAGTGCCTAGTTGATTATCTGACACTGCGCCAATGGTCATAAGAATGTTCAGAATCCCTCCTTGATAAAAGATTTCTGAAATAAGTCTTCCATAAGGAATGTAGCTTCTATTGTTTTCTTGGCTTTCTTTCAGTGCCCAGATCATGTGACTGAAAATGTATCTTGGTAGATTCACTTTTTCAAACATCACAAAGATGTGTAGAAACACTTTGTGATCCGAAGATAGCGTGTCTACCCCACCAACCTTGGGTTGTGTGTCTACTCGTATGTTGGACCATTCAGCATTCCAAAGTAGCCACCCAAATCTTGATACAGCAGATAATTTGAGAGGTCAACACCATGATGCTTTAAAGAAACAAAGTCCACTAGGTTCTCCACTTGAACAAACAAATCTTCTTCTTCTAGCTTCATTGTTCTTCGTTTAATCTGATATGCTTCACCAGAACCTATTTGCATGGAAGTACTTTGACTGGAGCTTGATGATGCCATTGGAGATTGATGAGAGTTTTATGGTTCTTAGGTTTTGATTTTGAAACGACAAAGTTTTTTAGAGAATCGGTCTAAAATCAGAAAGTGTAGGTGGTGAAGTGAGAAGTGTGTGTTTTTAGAAGAAAAAAAAACGATTGCAATTCAAAAAGGGACAAACAAACACAACATTAATGACAAAGGGGGCGCAAGATAGTACATTCAAAGCAAAAAATCACCATTTCCCTCTTAAGTTATACACCAATACAAACAAGCCATGTCAAAGATTTTCAGAGTAACTACCATGCTAAAGGTAACTTCCAAAGTTTCCACTAACACTGTTATTTAGAAGCAAGAAGTCCAGAATTTGGACTTCAGATGCTGATGTGATCAGAAGCACATTTTTCTCAGAACCTCAGTGAAGAGCTTCTGATGGACTATAGCTTCTGAACAACTTCAGAAACTAATTTCCTATTCAGAGGCAAGAATTTTAATTAGACACAAAGTGCATGTTTAAATTTTTCTTTATAAAATCAAATCTTTCAACAGTTAAAGGCTTAGTGAATATATCAGCCCATTGATGTTCAGTATCAATGAATTGTATATCCAAGATTCCTTTTTGAACATAGTCTCTAATAAAGTGGTGTTTGATTTCAATATGTTTGGCTCTAGAATGTAAGATTGGATTCTTTGACAAACAAATAGCAGCAATATTATCACAATAAATGGGAATACTGTTAGCACTAATCTGATAATCTTCCAACTGATGTTTTATCCAAAGTAGTTGTGTACAACAACTTGCAGCTGAGATGTATTCTGCTTCTATTTTAGACATAGCAATAGTTACTTGTCTTTTGCTAGCCCATGATATTAGATTCTTACCAAGAAACTGACAGTTTCCACTGGTTGATTTTCTTTCAATCTTGTCACCAGCATAATCAACATTACAGAATCCAACCAACTTATAATCTAAGGATTTCCTATAAAGGAGTCCAAGATTTGTTGTTCCTTTCAGAAACCTGAAGATTCTCTTAACAACAGTTAGATGAGATTCTCTAGGATCTGACTGGAATCTTGCACACAAGCATGCACTCAATAAAATATTTGGCCTAGATGTAGTGAGGTATAACAAAGAACCAATCATACCTCTATACAGCTTCTGGTCAACCTTTGTTCCAGTATCTTCTTTGCTTAAGGTGCTGGTTAGATGCATTGGTGTGTTCATCTCTTTACAATCTTCAAGCTTGAACTTCTTCTGAAGCTCCTTGGTATACTTTGACTGATGAACATACACTCCATCTTTGCATTGATTGATTTGAATTCCAAGGAAGAACTTCAATTCCCCCATCATGCTCATTTGAAATTCATCCTACATTAACTTGGAAAATTCCTAGCAAAGAAATGCATTTGTAGAACCAAATATTATATGGGTTAATAAGTCTTTACCCCCCTGTAATATAGGTCATTTCTGGTTTTCCCCCCTATAAAATATTTTTTTTGATTCACCCCCTGTAAAAAAATAAATTTATTTACCCTTCAAATAGGCCAAACAAAAACCAATTTTATTTTAATTTTTTCAAGAAATTTTCATTTTTGTTTGGCCTATTAGGTGGATAAATAAAAAATATATTTTATAGCTATTAGGGGGGTAAATAAAAAAAATATTTTACAGGGTGTAAAACCGAAAATGACCTATATTACAGGGGGGTAAAGACCTATTAACCCATATTATATCATCAACATAAATTTGTACAACAAGAATTTCTTTCTCAAGAGTTCTTTTGAAGAGTGTTGTGTCAACCTGACCTTTTTTAAAATCATTTTCAAACAAGAAATTACTTAGTCTATCATACCAGACTCTAGAAGCTTGTTTAAGACCATATAGTGATATCTTGAGTTTATAAACATGGTCAAGATTCTTAATATCCTCAAAACCAGGCGGTTTCTTAACAAACACTTCTTCTGATATTACTCCATTAAGAAATGCACTCTTGACATCCATTTGATATAATGTGATGTCATGATTTACTGCATAGGATAAAAGTAACCTGATTGCTTCCAATCTTGAAACTGGAGCAAATGTTTCAGTATAAACAATGCCTTCTTGTTGATTGTAACCTTGAGCAACAAGTCTGGCTTTGTTTCTCACTACTTCAACTTTCTCATTCAGCTTGTTCCTGAATACCCATTTTGTTCCTAGAAATGTTCTTGTGTTGAGGTTTGGGCACCAGATCCCACACATCATTTCTTTGAAATTGGTTGAGTTCTTCTTGAATAGCTAATATCTATCCATCATATGAAAGCACTTCATCCACAGTAGCAGGTTCAATCACTGATAATAATCCCAACGAAGACTCTTCTTGTCTGAAGTATGATCTTGTTCTTATGGGTCTCTCTTTATTTCCAATGATTTGATCCTCAGGATGTGAATACTTGTACTTGAATGTATTCTTGGATTGATTAGCTTGCAAAGAACTATCTTGAGTTTCATCAGAAGCTGGTTCATTTTGAGCTTCTGGAGTGGGTTCAGCTTCTGGACTTTCTTCGGGATCTTCAATTTGATCAGGTTTCTAAAGTGTCTTCGGGCACCTGCATATCTGCATAACTTTCATCTTGCTATGGAGTTTCATTTCCAGGCATCTTGTCATCAAATCTGATGTGCAATTATTCTTCAACATATAGTGTATCTGAATTATATACCCTGTATGCTTTTGACCTTTTAGAGTAACCTAAAAAGATTCATCTTTGGGCTTTGGCATCAAATTTCTTTATGTAGGTCTTATTATTTAGAATGTAACAGGTACATTCAAATTGATGAAAGTAAGATATATCTGGTCTTCTTCCCTTGAAGAGTTCATATGTTATTTTCTGCAAGATAGGTCTAATATAGATTCTATTTTGGACATAACATGTTGTATTCGCTGCTTCTGCCCAAAAATGTTTAGCCAAATTATTTTCATGAATCATGGTTCTAGCCATTTCTTGTAAAGTTCTATTCTTTCTCTCTACAATCCCATTTTACTGCGGAGTTCTAGGAGAAGAGAATTCATGGACAATTCCATGTTTTTCACAAAAGGTTTCAAATGACTCATTTTCAATCTCTCCACCATGATCACTTATGACTTTCAAAATCTTCATTTCTTTTTCAGACTGTATTTGAGTGCAGAAGTTACTGAATACATCATATGCATTATCTTTACTTCTTAGGAATTTAATCCAAGTCCATCTGCTGTAATCATCAACAATGACTAATCCATATTTACTTCCATATAAAGATGCAGCGTTAACTGGACCAAATAAATCAATATGAAGTAATTCGAATGGTCTGGAGGTTGAGACAATGTCTTTTATTTTAAATTATGATTTCACAATCTTCCCTTTTTGGCATGCATTACAAAGTGAATATGAATGATAGTCAATGTTTGGTAGGCCTATTACCAGTTGCAACTTACTAAGCTTTGAGATTAATCTCTAGTTAGAATGTCCCAACCTTCTGTGCCACACCCATTTCTTATCATTCACAGACAGAAAGGAAACTACCTTCTTATCAACCAGTTCAGTGAAGTTAATTTTATAGACATTATCTATTCTCTTTCCCTTGTTAACTATTGCGTAGTTGGTATTATCAAACATCACATCATAACCATTATCACAAAACTGACTAATACTAAGCAGGTTATGTTTAAGACCATCTACCAACCCCACACTACTAATAGAGATAGAAGAGTTACCAATGGTTCCTGTACCAATAATTTGGCCAGCTTGGTTGCCTCCAAATTTCACATTTTCTCCATCTTTCATTGTTAAGGTGAGGAACATAGACCTCTCTCATGTCATATGTCTTGAACAACCTCTCTCTAGGTACCATGATCTTTGTTTTACCTTTTCTCTTAGGCATACCTGCAGTATTGACAATTTCAGATTTAGGTACCCATATCTTTATGGTTCCTTTAAGGTTAGTACCAGAAGTTTTACTCTTCCTCATTTGTACCTCATGATGAAAGTTTGATCACTTCTGATCATTCAATACCTTAGGTTTAATACCTTTTGGTTTTGGTTTTTCAGAAGCAACAACTTTTTCATTCCTCTGAAACTTAGACTTTAAGATACCAGACTCTGAGTTTATCAAAATCTTAGGTATAGGTTCTGATATCTTCAAAATCCTAATCTTTGGAGACTTAGAATCAGAGTTGATCATCACCTTAGGCTTAGAGTTCTTTGACTTTGAGGTACTCTTAGTCTTAGACCTAGAAACTTCTAGTTCTAACTGATCAACAGTTTCAGATTTAGTACCTTCAGGTACAAAAAAGGTTTTCAATCCTTCCTTTATGCATTCACAACATGCTTTGAGACTGATTCCATTTGGTTTCCCTTCTGAGAATCCAATTCCTTTACCATTGTTCTTGTAAACGCCATAAATCATATAAGCTACTTTGCTTCTGTCAATACCAGATATAATAAAATCTTCAAGAGCAATTTGATGTTTACTTAAAGATTTTCCATTACATTTTTCTTGTAGCTTCTGACAAAGATACTTAAGCTTTTCTTCATAAGTTTTACAAATGAAGTCAAAACCTCTAAGTCCTTCCTCATAAGCTTTTAGATCCACAAGAGTTGATTCTTGTTGGTTTAATAACTCGGCATATTTTTTTTAAATCTTTCAACTCATTGGTTCTATGTTTAAAATGTGTGAGAAGCTCTTCAAGAGACTCAATAAGTTCTTCTCTGGAAATTTTAGAATATACCTCTTTTTCATACTTAGAATCTGATTCTAGTTCAGCTTCTAAAGTCACTGTGGCTCCAACACCAGCATTGACTTCATTCTCAGCATCATCTTTATCAGACCCAGATTCACTATCTAAATCTTCTTAGGTGGCCATTAAACTTTGCTTAATCTGCTTTCTGAACTTGCTTGATTTGAAGTTTGGTTTCTTGAACTTCTCCTTTTGAAGATCAGGGCAATCAGCAATGAAGTGTCCAGGCTTCTTACAGTTGAAGCATCCCTTTTGATCTTCCTTCTTGAAACCTTTGTAGCTGCCTCATCTGCTCAAAAACTTATTGTTCTTCTTAGCTAGATACTAAAGCTTATTGGAAAGCATAGCCATCTTCTCAGCAGGGTCTTCATCAGAATCTCCAGCAGAAGATTCATCTTTAGACTCAATAACTTTAAGAGCTTTTGATGACTTTCCTTTAGATGAGAGAGCAATAGATTTTGTCTTTTTGGCAGATTCACGCTCATTAAGACTAATCTCATGAACCTTGAGAGAGCTCATAAGATTAACAACACTTAAAGTATTTATATCTCTAGCTTCCTCAATAGCACTAACTTTAGGTCTCCATCTAGCAGGTAAGCTTCTTAGAATCTTGTTCACATGATCAGAAACTACATAGCTTTTCTTCAATATTTGAAGTCCAGAGACTAGGGTTTGAAATCTTGAGTACATTTCCTCAATACTTTCATCATCCTTCTTCTTGAACAACTCATAGTTTGCACAAAGTGAAGCAAACATTGCCTTAGCAGTAGATTTGTCATTCATCTTCATGTACTCTATGCGAGGTATAGAAGCAACAAGGATTCCTCTGATCTTGTGATGTTTCTTCTAAAGCTTCTTCTTAGCAGGGGTATGCTTCATTGTATCATTAGCAGCTCCTTCTTCATTAAGGACCAAGTCACCAACACCATATTCAAGTATATCTCAAAGTTCATCATCCAAGATCATGATGTGAATATACATGTTAGTTTTCCACCAAGAAAACTCTTCAAGTTTTCCATTAAACTTTGGGGCTTTGCCAGAATCAGACTTCTTATCATCATAAGTACCATAGTCATAGAGAACAACATTGTTGTTGTTGTTTCCAGAAGTGGAGCTTTCACCAGACATGTTTTTCTTAGATCTTTTTCTATTACACTGTTAAGTGTTAAGACAACATAACTAAGGCTCTAGATACCAATTGAAAGTGAGAAAAACACAAGAAGGGGGGTTGAATTGTAGTTTCTTTTTCTTCTCCTAAAACTGAATTCACTTTTCAGAACTTGATAGAGTTCAACTTCTGAAGTAGTGATCAGAGTCAAAATGCAGCGGATAAGTAAAGAGTAGAGAGAGAAGAAAGACACAAGCAATTATATAGGTTCCTTCCATAAACTGAAAGTAGTCCTGTTCCCCTTGCACTTCCAAGGAGAGTTCACTAAAACTAGCAAGAGACTTCAAATTACTCAAGGCAAGAGATTTTCTATGCTCAAGAACAAAGTCAAGAGACTTCATATAGTCAAGCACAACTGCAAGAGACTTCTATTCAAATAGAATTACAAAGAAAATGTTTGAGGTTGAACACCTCATATACAACCAGTGGTGTTCACAATACAAGTCAGATAAGACTCTTTAAGACTATAGAATTTCTAAGATATGAAAGTTGTTGAGAAATTCTAAGCGAACTTTGATGTAGTACAATTTCTGTAGAGGTTTAGCTCTTGTAAATTGTAGTGAGAGTCTTACATATCATTAAGTCTTCACTCCTTTATATAGAGTTGTGAAAGAGACGGTGTTGATTGCCAGCACATCAAAAAGAGTCGTTGTTGAAACTTGATCAAATCACCAGTGATTTGTTGCTTGATTTGGTTATTGTCCTAGGAGGGAACAATTTTAAATCCATTTCATGCATAGAGTAATTACCAGCGTAGTCACAGCTGTTGTTCCTGTACTATTGTAGATACAAAATAAAGTAGTGGAGAAGGTGGTTGTACACTTGTACTATTGTCCTTTTCCAACGTTCTTCAACGAAAAAGCATCCAATGCCTTTAATTCCTCTGATTTAGCCGTTGCTCCAGGCTTCAATACCTTCTGCAAAGATAGGCGTGTTAATAACAACATTTGACATACTCTTGAAGCTTCCAGTCTTTTAGCTTCTTATGATCTTGAAAACCTCTGATGACGTCAGCTTCTGGTAGGCAGCTTCAGATGAGAGTGCTTATGATGACATCATCTTCGGAACCTCTTGTCTTCCGAACCTCTTGTCTTCAGAAACTTCCTTGCAACTTAAGCTTCCTTTTTGTAGAATCCATTGCTCTCATTTGTTCTTTCAACCTATATGCTTCTTTTAAAGACATTCAAATTTTTGTCTATGGTCCTACATACTTGAACAAATATTATCATATCCAATTGATATTTTTAATACCTTGTTATCATCAAAACTCAAAGGGTAATGTTAAACACACTTTGTTCCAACAAAACCAAGCATACACGAAGATGGTTTATAAGTGGATTAAACAATAAATTTAAGTGTAAAAATCATATTCAAAATTAAAAGTGACAAATCCTAACTTCAAATTAAAATCATAAAGCGAAGTTATGGGTTCAACTTTCAACACTAGTGTCGGGTCGGTTTTGTTCTGGTTGGTTATGGATCTTTGGAGCACGGTTGGGTCTGGTTTTTACGGATCTGGCTGTTGTCTCCTTCGTCCATCTTTTGCCATCTAAACATGTTTGTGTTTGGGTCTTTCCTAATCCGACCCGGCACAAGTGCCACGATGCTTTGACTTGGAAAATTTTGTTTTCAGCTTTCAATCATTTTGCTGTTTTATTTTTTTAATATGAAAAAATGCATAAAATAAATATGAACAATACCTGAGCGGATGTAAAATCCAATGGGTTGTCTCCCATAAAGAGCTTCTTTATTGTCACTAGCTTGACTTATGATGACCCCTAATGATCATTCAAGACCACTCCAACTCTTTCTTTGGGGAGTTCACCTCCGAGGTACGGTTTTACTCGTTGAGCATTAACTTTGAAGGTACCTTGTTCTCCAGGCTTGCTTAGCTCCACCGCTCCATAGGGAGAAGTGCTTTTCACCACAAATGGTCCGGACCACTTGGATTTTAACTTACCAGGAAATAGTTTTAACCTGGAATTAAACAGCAAAATAAGTTGTCCAACATAAAATTATCTCCTCACCAGACCTTTATCATGATACCTTTTGGTTCTCTCTTTGTAGATAACGGCGTTCTCGTACACACTCAACCTCAATTCTTCCAGCTCATTGAGCTTTAAGAGCCTTTTCTTTCCAGCTAGAGTTTACTACAATTTTCTCCAGAATTTGTTTCAACTGTCGGTTGGAAACTACTACTTGCCCACTAGTTTGCTGGTGATAGGGAGTTGAAACTTTATGCTTGATGTTATATTTTGCATGTACGGTTTTAAGAAAATTATTGCAAAAGTGCTTCCCCCTATCACTGATCAAAACTCTAGGGGTTCCAAACCTAGTGAAAATATTCTTCTTTAAGAAGTTGACAACAGTTTTGGCATCATTAGTAACACAAGGTATCGCTTCCCATTTAGTGACATAGTAAACACACACAAATATATGGAGATAAGAGTGAGAGGGAGGTAAAGGTCCCATAAAGTCTATGCCCCAACAGTCAAAAGGTTCAACTTCGATGATTTCTATTAGGGGCATTTCATTTCTCTTAGAGATACTACCTGTTCTTTGGCAGTTGTCACGTTGCTTAATGAATTCATGACAATCTTTGAAAAGAGTAGGCCACCAGAAACCACTTTGCAGGATTTTTGCAGCGGTTCTTTCTCTACTGTGGTGGCCCCTATAATTTGAGCTATGGCAGTGCCACATGATCCTATCAGTCTCCTCACCTGCAACACAACGTCTAATCAAACTGTCAGTGCTTACCTTAAACATATAAGGATCATCCCACAGATAGTGGTTTGCATCCTTGAAGAACCTTTTCCGCTGATGGTACTCCAACTCATCCGGTATAATGTTACCGGCCACAAAGTTTTCTATGTCAGCAAACCACGGCCTTACACCAACAAGAAACAATTTTTCATCCGGGAATTCGGCCATGATGGTCTTCTCCTTATTGGTCACCTCATTGTTCTCCAGCCTTAAGAGGTGATTAGCCACCACATTCTTAACTCCCTTCTTGTCACGAATCTCAAGATCAAACTCTTGCAAGAAGAGAATCCACCTTAGCAGCCAAGGTTTCGAATAACCCTTAGTTAGGAGATATTTAAGAGCTGCATGATCTGTAAAAACAATGACTTTGGAGCCTATTAGATAAGAACGAAACTTTTCCAATGCAAAGATTACCGCAAGAAATTCCTTTTCAGTTATGGAATAGTTCTCTTAATTTTCATTTAAAACCATGCTTGCGTAGTAAATTGCATGGAAAAATTTGCTCTTTCTTTGGCCTAAGACTACACCAACATCATAATCAATTGCATCACAAATAAGTTCAAAAGGTAAATCCCAATTAGGCATTCAGAATCAAAATTAAAATCATTTTCTTTGACTAAGAGGTTACAAAGGGGATTGACAATTTTTGAAAAATCTTTTATGAAACGCCGGTAGAAACCAGCATGCCCCAAGAAACTCCTTACCCCTTTTACATTAACAGGAGGAGGAAGTTTCTCTATAACCTCTATTTTAGCTTGGTCCACCTCTCTGCCTTTAGCACTTATTTTATGCCCCAAAACTATTCCTTCGGTCACCATAAATTGACATTTTTCCCAATTTAAAACAAGGTTAGTTTCGGTGCATCTTTTAAAGACAACATCTAAATGGAACAAGCATTGATCAAAAGACTTACCAAACACGGAGAAATCGTCCATAAATACCTCAATGTTCTTCTTTATCATATCAGAGAAGATGGAGAGCATAGACCTTTGAAAGGTTGTCGGTGCACCACACAGCCCAAAGGGCATTCTTCTATAAGAAAACACACCAAAAGGACAAGTGAATGATGTCTTTTCTTGATCTTCCGGAGGTACAACAATTTGATCCATGGATGGTAACGGGAAATGGTCCTTCCTTGTTGTTGTATTCAATCTCCGATAGTCTATACACATTATCCAACCAGTGATGGTACGGGTGGGTATCAATTCATTTTTATCATTAGCCACCACCGTCATTCCACCTTTCTTAGGCACCACATGAACATGACTCACCCAAGAACTATCAGAAACAAGGTAAATCATACCCGCATCCAGTAATTTCAGAACTTCTTTCTTCACTACTTCCTTCGTAGTCGGGTTTAGTCTTCTTTGAGGTAGAACAACAGGTTTGTATTCAGCCTCCATATGTATCTTGTGCATGCAGTAAGCTGGACTAATACCCTTCAAATCAGAAATATATCATCCTAATGCTTCTTTGATTTCCCTCAACACCCTCATGAGTTTTTCTTCTTCTAAAGGTGTCAAGGTGCTGCTAATAATTGCTGGTTGAGAAGTATCATCACCGAGAAAAACATACTTCAATTGAGGGGGTAGTGCTTTCAATTCTAGAATTTTCTCTCCCTCCTTGTTCACAAGTTGTGCCCCTTTGGATTCTTCATCAAGTAACTATTCAATTTTTAACGGTTCCATCTCTTGCTTGTTTGCCTCAAGTTGCTCTACACATTCCTTCACCTCAAGATCTTCATCAAGGTCACAACTCTCTATAGAATTCACAATTGTTCTCTCCATAGGTTGTGTTAGTTGAGGCTCACTAGAATTGTCTTCAACTATTTCATCAATAAAATCAATACAGTAACATTGAGGATTGTCACTTCGGTGCTTCATAGCTTCAAAGATATTGAACACCACTTGTTCATCTTGGAATCTCAACATGAGTTCACCCCTCTCAACATCAATTAGAGCACGATCAGTTGCAAGGAATGGTCTTCCTAGGAGTAATGGAATATCTTCATCTTCAGCAAAATCCAAGATAACAAAATCAGCAGGAAACACTAAGTCATTAACCTTGACCAACACATCTTCTAGAATACCATAAGGATAAGAAATTTTCCTATCAGCTAAAGTGAGGGTCATTCTTGTAGATTTTGGCTCCCACATCCTAGTTTCTTCATCATTGATAGAGGCATCAACTTTATATTTGCCCCTAAATCACATAAAGCTCTTCCGATATCTAATTTTCTAATGGAACAAGGAATAGTAAATGCACAAGGAATAATAAAGCTCTTCCTTTGGAGGATTGCACTCCAATTCTCTAAAAGTGCAATGTTCTCATCATCCTTTGCTTTCCTTCTTCCAGTCAATAACTCTTTCATAAACTTAGCATAAATAGACATTTGATCCAGAGCTTCACTAAAAGGAATATTAACCTGAAGTTGAGAGAAAAGTGCCATGAACTTCTTGAATTGACCTTCCTCTTTCTTCTTCTTCTTTGCCAAATGAGGATAAGGAAGCTTCACATATGATGGAATCACTTGCTCTTTGTTTCCATCATTCAACAGTTGGCTTTTAGTCCTCCTTAAGATTAACTCAACATCTATTAACTTCTCACTTTTTTCTTCCTCATTATTTTTTTTCTTCTTGTAATTTTCAACAATGTAACACCCCGTTTTCCCGAATTAAAAATTTCATAAATAAATGAGAGTATCTTATAAAACGGAATGCTACATTTCTTTAAATTCTCAAAAAGGGAATAAATAAACATTTATTCTGGTCAAAAATGTTCTAACATCGCAGCGGATAAAATTCAGAGTTAACAAATCGTTTTGGCACGCAGGCCTCATAAATAAGTCTCGACATAAATTAACTGAAAACTTAAATCATAATCAAATACGTAAGGAATAGAAAGTAGCTATAAAAGTTCCCATCCCGTTACGTATCAGAGCACCTAAGGACACGGTGAGGGTAGCCACTCATAATAGCAACATCAACTAAAGTTTAATCACCTGCACTTGCCCACAAGGCGGGAATTCCAGCAGAAGGGGTGAGATTCTCAAAACAAAGACATTAAACATATAATTCAACAATTACATTTAACAGCATAACTTCATCATCATATGTCATAACAACAGTCAAGTAACATCTTAAATAACATCATAATTCAACTCAATAGTTTGACTCGACAATGCAACTTTGACTCAACTTATGCAACTTAGACATCTTAATCATGCATGTGGTACCATATTGAGTATAAATATACTCCTAGGGCATAAACCCTCGTCGCTATTGAGCATAAAAATACTCCTAAAGCATAAGCTCTCGTCGCTGTTGAGCAAAAGCTCCTAGGGCATGAGCCCTCGTCTCTGGATGAATATGCATGGACTCAATCTCTTAAACTTAGACATCTCAAATAAACTCCAATAATTTGGTCTATAACATCATAGTTCTTATAACAACACATGCAGCTTTTAATTACTATCAATATGGCAGCATGGCAGCATTCAACATCACAAACATAGTAAAATCATAAACATTCACATACATCATCTCTTATAGTTCAGGAAAGCATATATAAAAGTATAGGTCACCATAATAAATCAAATATCAGTTAACAGCTCTACAGGTCGTCTTAATATCTCAATACTTAATTCCAATTCAGGGGAAATCTTATAACTAATCGTGCGACAAGAGTCGCATTATCCAAAAGGTAGTCTGGTACAGAACTACTCGCTATGGCGAGTGGGATCTCTCGCCTCGCGAACCATCACAGGGGTTACTCGCTACGGCGAGTGGAACTGCTCGCCTCGCGTACCATCAAGGGTGACTCGCTATGGCGAGTTGGGTTGCTCGCCTTGCGAGCTCCTGGGTGTTACTCGCTATGGCGAGTAAGTTGTTCGCCTCGTGAACCTTCTAGAGGTTGCTCGCTATTGCGAGCTGTTTGGCTCGCCTCGCGAGCTGATGAATACTCGCCGTGGCGAGCTGGCTGCTCGCTGTGGCGAGCGATGACAGAACACTTACGGGGTTACGAGGGTTTTCACCCAAAACCCCAAATTTCATCCTAAACCTTCAATTTTTCGACTATAATGATGTTTAAGGGTCATCCTAAGGTCTGTAAACAGTTTGCTACAACATTGGTACAGTTTTTCATCATCTAAACCTCAATTCCTCACTTTTGACCTAACTCTAAAATCCTCAATTCTCATGAATTAAACCTAAAATTTGTTAACTATAATCATGAATTACATGTTCTAATGAAATTGTAATGATAGGCTCACCCTTACCTTAAGAAAATCGAGCAGCAGCCTCTCTGGTTCTTCTCTTTCTGGTTTCTCCCTTTTTCTCCCAAAACTCTGAATTGTACGTTATGTACAATTCTAAACCTATTTCCCCCTTTTAAACCTCTTTTGTTTTATTTTATCTTATTTCCTCACAACTATATCTAATTCTAAAACAAACCCACAACTTATTATTTGTTTTATTTTCAAATCTTATTTTATTAAACAATAAAATAAGTCTCAACCTTCATAAAATCACATAACTCATATAAATCACATAATATTTCAAATATCACTTAAATTTACCCAAAATCATATAAATATTACCTATACTATTTAAAATAATTAAAATAATTAAAACGGGCGTTACAACTCTCCCCAACTTATATGATTTTCGTCCTCGAAAATTTACCTTAAGCAAACAACTCTGGATAAGACTCCAGCATCTTACTCTCTAGCTCCCATGTTAAGCTTTCACCAGTCGCTCCGTCCAAAACGACTTTCACCAGAGGTATCTCCTTGCCTCTCAACCTCTTCACTTCACGGCCTTCGATCCACACTGGTAAGGTCTCAACCGTCAGGTTGTCTCTAACTTGCACGTCATCCCTTTGAATCACATGGGATGGATCTGGAACATACTTCCGAAGTTGCGACACATGAAACACATCATGCAAATTTGACAGGTGTGGCGGTAAACCTACTCGATACGCCACCGTCCCAATTCTCTCTGATATCTGATACAGACCAATAAACTTCGGGGTTAACTTCTTCGACTTCAATGCACGACCCACATCGGTCATGGGAGTAACTCTTAGGAATACATGGTCTCCCTCTTGGAACTCAAGGTCCTTCCTACGCTTATGATGATAGCTCTTTTGCCGACTCTGCGACGCTTTCATCTTTTCTTGAATCATTTTTACCTTCTCAGTAGTTTGTTGAACAATTTCTGGTCCTAGAACCACATTCTCACCTGACTCAAACCAACACAACGGAGTTCTACATCTCCGACCATATAAAGCCTCGAAAGGTGCCATTCCGATACTAGAATGATAACTGTTATTGTACGTGAACTCTATCAACGGGAGATGACTATCCTAAATTCCTCCTTGCTCAAGTACACAAACTCTCAACAAATCCTCCAACGACTGAATCGTTCTTTCCGACTGACCATCTGCCTGCGGATGATATGCCGAACTCAACTTCAACTTAGAGCCTAAAGCCTCTTGCAAACTCTTCCAGAATCTAGAAGTAAACCTCGGGTCTCTGTCTGATACGATGCTCGAAGGAACCCCATGCAGCTTCACTATTTCACGAATATAAATCTCTGCCAACTGAGCTATAGGAAAACTGATGTTAATCAGAATAAAATGAGCCTACTTCGTCAGTCTATTCGGCAAACTCGTCACAAAATCCATGGATATACTATCCCATTTCCACTCTGGCACATCTAAAGGTATCATCATTCCAGCCGGCTTCTGATGTTCCACTTTCGACTTCTGACAAACCAAACACGAATACACAAAATGTGCCACATCACGTTTCAATCCAGACCACCAAAACAACTTCTTCAAATCATGATACATTTTCGTAGCTCCCAAATGAATACTCAAGCTACTTCTATGACTCTCTTCAAGAATCATTTTCTTCATCTCGTCATCATCTGGAATGCAAATTCTACCTTGGAACCTCAACACACCTTGATCATCGACTTTAAAGTCACCGTCTTCGGTCTGATTGCTAGCAACTAACAAGTCCACAAACTTAACATCCAATTTCTGCGCCTCTTTAATACTTTTCAAGAATTCATTATCAATCTTCAGCATTCCCAACTTTACACTCTGAGGTGACCATTCACAAACTAAACTCAAATCTCTAAACTGTTCCAGCAACTCAAACTCTTTAGCCATCATAGCAGACATATGCAAAGTCTTCCTACTTAAGGCATCTGCGACAACGTTAGCTTTACCCGGATGATAATTCAAACCAAAGTCATAATCTTTCAACAACTCAAGCCACCTTCGCTGTCTCATATTCAATTCCTTCTGATCAAATAAATACTTCAAGCTCTTGTGATCACTGAACACTTCAAACCTCGAACCGTACAGGTAATGTCTCCAAATCTTAAGAACAAATACCACTGCAGCTAATTCAAGATCGTGAGTAGGGTAATTTCGTTCATGGATTCTCAACTGTCTCGAAGCATAAGCAACCACTTTACCAGAAATAACATGGCCAAGAAAACTCACCTCGTTTAATCAGAATTCACACTTCGACAATTTAGCATAAAGTTTCTTCTCCTTCAACACTTGCAAGACTATCTTCAAATGTTCTGCATGTTCTTCTTCAGACTTGGAGTAAATCAAAATATCATCGATGAACACAACCACGAATAGATCCAAGAATGCATGAAAAATTCGGTTCATGTACTCCATAAACACACCAGGTGCATTCGTAACACCGAAAGGCATCACTTTGTATTCATAATGCCCGTATCGCGTCCTGAACGCTGTCTTCTGCATATCTTCATCTTTAACTTTAATCTGATGATATCCCGACCTCAAATCAATCTTGCTAAACACTCGTGCACCCACTAACTGATCCATTAAATCATCAATTCTCGGAAGTGGATATCTATTCTTTATAGTTACTTTATTCAGCTGTCGGTAATCAATACACAACCTCATACTACCGTCTTTCTTTTTTACTAGTAATACTGGCACTCCCCAAGGAGAAACACTTGGTCTAACAAACTTCTTGTCAAGCAAATCTTCTAACTATTTCTTCAACTCAGCCAACTCGGAAGCTGACATGCGATAAGGTGTCATAGACACAGGCTTCGTTCCTGGAATAAGGTCGATCGAAAATTCAACTTCTCTTTCTAGAGGCACATCAGGAATTTCATCGGGAAAGACTTCTGGAAAATCGCATACCACTTTCTGCTTATCAATCAACGTTTGGTTCTCAATAGATAAAGAGTGATGACTTAAGTGCGGGCGTTTTGAGCATTCATGGTCGGCCTTGGAAGGGGGTGTGCTCTCTTGTCGGAGAGTAGGGTGGATCTTGTTCGCCAGACATGAAGGTGTTACTGAAGTAGGGAACTGTTTGTATGGATGGTCGAGAGAGTCTTCGAGGTTTGGGTGTAACACCCCGTTTTCCCAACATATAAATAAAGTAAGATATATCAGAGTGCATCGTAAAATAGGATGTCACATCTAAATTTTCCAAAAATCATTTAACACAAATAGTGGATTAAAATCCATTATTTAAATAAACATCTGCTTTCAGTAAATTAAATAATGTCGCAGCGGAAAATATTCGACATTTAAATCAAAACATGGCAATAGGCATCAATGTCATCAACATGATAAAATTCCAATTAAATGGTTCAACAACAACATCTTAGACAGTATACGTAATCAAGGAAAAACAAAGCAAATAAATATCCCCATTCTGTTACATATCAGAGCAAGACTCTTATGAAAACACAAGGATCAACTCACATCAGCGATTACTCCTGGTTATCTGCACGTTACCCTTGTAGAGGCAACATTCAAACAGAAGGGGTGAGATTTCACATTCATTAATAATAAGCAACAATTCATAAACAAGAATTAATCAACATTATATAGCCACGATAATCATCAACAATTACTTCATATGATTTCAGATATAATCATCAATTAATTTCATTTATCAATGCCACAACAACAACTTAACAATATGCCAACAACAACTTGATAATGCAACAACAACAACTTAACGATAGGTCGACAACAACTCGACAATCAACAACAATAACAACAACAACTCGACAAGATGCAATATAATGTGCATGTGGTACCAACAGAGCGTCAAGCTCTCAACATAATGTCGCAATTCGACTAAACAGGGCATCAAGCCCTTAATTTAAACAAGGCATCAAGCCTTCAACTTAGACAAGGCATCAAGCCTTCAACATAGACAAATGCTTATGCAATGATAAGACTCAGGAAATGCAACAACTACGACATCGTAATCCACATAATAAAATTTCTATAAAAGATGTTCATGTCAAACCAAAGCTACTGGAAGCATAATTTAATCATCAACAGTTTTCATATTCAGACCAAAGACCAATTTGAAACAGAAACATATGAAAAAGACACAAGAACGCGAAACATGGCATTCTGCCATCATGCAGTTCGCTGTGGCGAGTGGGGTTGCTCGCCGTGGCGAGCTGACACTAGCTCACTATAAAGATTTCGCCGTGGCGAGCCAACTGCTCGTTGTGGCGAGTGACAAATAGGGTCACTCGCGAGGCGACTAAACCTACTTGCCATGGCAAGTTATCTACTACTCGCGGAGCGAGGATAATCGCTCGTTGTGACAAGCGACGATGAATAGAACTACGAACATTACGAACAGAATTTCAGAATTTGTCCCAAAAACCCAATTTCTGATAAACTACAACCTAGACAACAACTTTTTCATTAATTCATGTGATTACCTATGTTTTTAATAATTCTAATTCAATTCAAACCTAATTTCTCAACAACAACAAGAGATTATTCTTTTCAGAATCATATGCTTATGATTAAAGAAGGTTAGTCCTACTCTTACCTTAGATTGGTTGATTTTTCAGAACTCTACAAGTTTCTCCTCTTTTCTCCCAAAAACTGTGTTCTTCACGTTCTCTTTGTCTTTCTCCCAAAACTGCTTTTCTAGTTCTAACCCTAATCTCTAATGTTCTCCTCCATATATATAATCTCTTCAAATCTTAACCTAACAAACTCCTCCAATTACCAACCTACCCTTATGCCTCATTAAATCTAATCTATTTAGATTCCTTTACTTTTTATGTTATAACAACCTACTAATAAATTCTAAAAATCATCAAATATCACAATTAATCAAATAAATCAACAAAAGACTCAACTTAATAAAAATAATTAAATAAATAATGGATAAATAAATGGGGCGTTACATTAGGCGTGCAGATGTGCGAACGCGTTCGCTCTCCTCAAAACTCCCATTATCCTTCGAGTGTTTGGCGAAACAGGATCAGGTGGAAAGATTCCCTCGTCAGGAAGTTTGGTCGAATGTCATTCCGTAATTAATGCCCACCTCTCGAGAGAAAAATGGAGGAGACATGACCTTTGGTTTCTGTATGACACGTGTGAAGGCTATTGTAGTACTTGAGTACCTATAGTCAGCAGAGTGCTCTTGGTTGATGTTTCCAAGATGTCATCATCACCGTAGATTTTATCCTGTCGTTTGGAGAACAGCTACGAGTGATCAGGGCCCTTGGATATATGGTCTGATTTGATCTGGACCATAGAGGTGTCAGTTGAAGGGAGAGTTGTACGTGAAGGGATGTGTTGGATAGAGCCTCGTGACCTTTGAGAGGTTTTATGAAACGAGTATAAATAGTCCAAACGTTGTTTGAAACATCACTACATTTCATTTTTTCAGAAGCTTAGAGAATTTTTCCCAAAAATATTTCAAAGGTGAAGTCTTTATGAACTTCCAACTTCTCCTTTCAAGTTCAGTTCATCCATCATAATAGGTAACGCTCAGATGACTCCTTTCCTTTTTGTTCTTTTTTATTTCCTTAGTTTTAGAAACTGTAGGAATGCATGCTTTTTAGGGCTAAGTTATTCCTAACTTGGTGGTTTCCACCGTGTGTGACGAGTAACTTAGGATGATTTTCTGTCTGTTTTCTGTATGTGTTAAGAGAAACATTGGCGACAGGCTTTAGTTTAATCCAGAGGCAACAGCCTTGTTCGCCTCGACGTGGATTGGAGTATATCCGTTGTTTCGTTAGGGCGCTTGACCACTAGGAGTGATGTTTGATCCCTTCCTCATCGTGGTCGACCTGATGGGTGAAGGAAGGGTAGATCTGAATGTTGGATTCACTTTTCCCTTTGCTTTTTCAGGTCCTATGGCGAATGAGGAAGCTGCTGCGCTGGTCTTTTCTTGGTTGGGGGAAGAACCCCTAGAGATGGTGTCGTCGTTTGCCCCAACTTGCATGGGAGAGGTTCCCTTTGGTCAGATTGGAAACGTTGAGGATTGGGAGTTGGTTCTTCCGAGCACTTCTAATAGAGTGTGTTCGGCGTACGAGAACTATGTCTTTCCCCTGTATGAAATGGTTTTCAATGGCTTTCAAAGGGTGGTTTTCCGATAGACCAGGTTGTCGCCCTCCCAACTCCATCTTAACTCCCGTGCTTTTATGCGGGCTTTTGAGTTGTTGTGCGACTATCTCCACCTTCCTGCCTCTAAGAACGTTTTCTTCTCCTTCATCACCATACAACGGGGTTCCGACTGGGTTTCTTTCCGTCAGACCCAAGAGATGTTTGAGATCTTTGCTGGGAAAGTAAGGAGTTTCAAAGAACACTTCTTCCTGGTAAGGCCAAAAAGTGAGGCGGCTTTGGCTACCGTTCTTGGGGCGGTGAATGGCAGCACTCAGGAGCGTTGTCCCATCTTCCCTCTTTGCTGATCTCAGGACCACTTTAGTTACGAGCCGAGGGATTTTGGCCGCACCCCTTCCGGTCTCACGGATGAGGAGATGGACGTGCGCCAACAACTTTGGGAGTTTGTTCAATCTCTCCGACGGAGGGTAAAAATCAACAAATGGGGGAACCCATTGATGAACGTGGACGGGACACAAGAAACAGAGCTCCGCCTCATCAATACCCAGGAGCTGTTGACATAACATGATCATAACATGATCCTTTTATCTGTTTGCTTTCTTGTCTTTTTCCCTTTATCTAATGGATTTCGCTTTCTATGTTTTGCAAGAAAAATGAAAGATTTGGGGGCCCTTGTGAGCGCATCGACCAAGAAAGTATCTGCCAAGAAGAGGCGCAAGAACGTCCACTCCTTAGAGCACCTTATAGCCGGGAGAGGAGCCTGCAAAGAAGCAGAAGATGGGCGGAGCCGATCACGCCGATCAGGGCAGTCCCTGTTCGCTCCGAAAGGGGGGACTTCCTTCAACTTCCCAAAGTGTGGTCTGAGTCGGAGCTGTGCAGTCCTTTTCTTGGACGATCCCGAGCTAAAGATTATCCAGGACTTGGGTCCAGCTGGCCGTAGTAAGGCGATAACTGACGGGGTTATTGCTACTATAAAGACTTTGGAGGTCGCTGTGGTCCTGAATAATGCTTCATTGGAGGATGAGACTCGGGTTGATGCCTTGGCAAAAGAGAGGGATGCTCTGGCTGCTAAGGTTGACACTCTTGAGGAATAGGTAAGGAGCAAGAGGTCAGTTGTGTAACACCCCGAAAATCCCGACTTTAAAATTTCATTCAAATAATCAGAGTATACCACAATAAATCAGGATGTCACATTTCATAAAATCTTTAAAACAAAAATGAATAATAATTTATTCTTAAACAATATTCAAACATAGCAGCGGAATTCATAAACGTCTCAAAATCTTAAATAAATAATTTTTGGCACAAAAGCCTCATAAAACATCTCAAATCAAGTTACGTCGCAAACATCATAATAAATCAACATGATACATAAAGGAATAGAAATAATGATAAATCCCCATCCCGTTACGTATCAGAGCATCCTAAGACTCCACAATAACCTCTCACGTTGACGAGCCTAAGCTTGGTCACCTGCACTTGCCCACAAGGCGGCAATTCCAACAGAAGGGGTGAGATTCACAACAATTATATTAACATATAATTCAAATAATTATGCTTAACAATAACAACATTATTCATCTCATAGAACAGAAACGCCTCAGACATCCACATATACAAATCATCTTAAGACATCTTCATAAACGACCGTCTCAAAACATCTCAGACACATGACTCGACAAATGCAACTCTAACATCTTAACATCATGCATGTGGTACCAATATTTTAGCTTTAATAAGCTTCACCGTCGCTTTGAGCAAATGCTCCACCGTCGCTTTGAGCATAAGCTCAACCGTCTCAAAATATGCAAATGCATGAACTCGACTCTTTAATTCTTAAACAAGATATTACAACGTCTTAACATCAAATACGACTCTTTATCGACACATGCAAATATACAATACATGGCAGCAGCTCAGCACACTTAGTATATATATTTACAGCACATAGTTATCATCACAATCATCATTTATACTTCATTCACAAACCTCACTTAATAATCATTTTAATCATAGATTAACGCCAACGTCTTAAAATCATCTTACAGCGTCATTACAGGTTCTAATTTAGGTCTTAAACATCTCTAATGCTATCCAAAAGTCTACCCTCAAAGCCTTGCTCAAAACAGAGTTCTAAAACTCAAGTTATAGTGGTCTGAGACCACATTGGTCGCTATGGCGAGTGGGACTGCTCGCCACGGCGAGCTACTCAAATTGCGTTCTGCCACTTGCTCGCTACGGCGAGTGATGTTGCTCGCCTCGCGAGCTCTAAAGGGTTGCTCGCCACGGCGAGTGGTGTTGCTCGCCTCGCGAGTTAAACTGTTCTGCGGGTTCGCTCAAAACCTCGCCAAAACTCGTCCAATCCTTCGTTTTATGCTTCCAATCTATCAGAATTATAGTCCTAGTGATTAATCTAGGTTCTGTAACAGGTTTCTACACCAATTCACAACATTCTAACATCAATTCATCCAAAAATCCTCTAAACCCTAGTTTATGAAATCCCTCAAAATTACCTCCTAATTCCTTCGTTAATCATAAATAGATGAATTACAGTAATATAATTGAAGCTAGGCTCACCCTTACCTGGTAATATTGCAGAATTGGGGTTCCCTCTTCTCTAGCCACCTTTCTCCCTTCTTGACAAAAGTCTGTAACGTACTGACTGTTTCCTCTAAACCTAACTTCCTTATATACCTCTTACTAATCTCACTTAATCCCACAACTCTATCTTATTTATGAAAACAACCCCATCTCTCAAAATATTTGTTATTATATCACATCTTAATTTTCATATAAATATATCTATATTAACGTCACATATTTTATTTTATTAAACAATAAAATAAACGTCACACCACAACATTATCTCATACGTCACAAACATCATTAAAATCATATAATATATAATAATATACTATATACTCCAATAAAATAATTAAATAAATAAAGTGGGCGTTACAAGTTGCTGAGGAATGGGACCGCCGATTGGTTGTCGTGGAGGGGCAATTGGCAGAAGCTCAAACTGCCCTTAAGCAATCAATCGGTTCTTGTCATAAGCTGGCTGAGGAGAAGGTGTCCTTGGAGGAAGCTTTGAAGAAATCGGACCTCCCTGGGGAGGATGAGGAGGAGGACACGGCTGTCCTAAGGCGCGCTGACCTTGTGGACAAGATTGGTGAGCTGGAAGGAAGCTTGGCGGACGCTGCCAATGTAACACCCCGTTTTCCCAACATAAAAATTTCGTAATAAAATCAAAGTTTTCACATAACGGAATGCTACATTTTCTTTCAATAAAATCTCCAAATGAATAAATAACTATTTATTCTTCATAAAAAGTAGTCAATAAAAATTAACCTTCAAACTTCGCAGCGGAATTAATTCAAAACAACAAAATTAGTCTTTGGCACGCAGGCCTCATCAAAATCTCATAATTCATAAGTAATACGTAAGGAAAGAGAAAGCAAGTAACAAATCCCCATCCCGTTACGTATCAGAGCCCTAAGACACTTTGAGCCGACATCTCTACTAATCTTCGTTACCTGCACTTGCCCACAAGGCGACAATTCCAACAGAAGGGGTGAGATTCACAAACAACAATAGATATTATAATTCATCAATTAAATTCAACGACAACAATATAATGATAATCAGCTGTCAGTTTATAATTTAAACAATTCAACAACCTCATCAACTACGACACCTACGACTCAACCAACAACAACAACAACAACAACAACGACGACAACAACGACAACAACAATGTGACTAATGCAAATGCATGTGGTACCATTTTACGCGCGTTGAATTCTAAGCATTCCGGGGCATGAGCCCCCAACAGTTGAATGAAATAACATTCCAGGGCATAAGCCCTCAACGGTTGAGTGAAAACACTCCAGGGCATGAGCCCTCAACAAGGTATGAGTATGAAATGGACTCAATAGTGTATATCTGCATACAACTTGACAACAGCAACGACGACTACAAAATGCATAATCAACTATGACATGAACTCCAACTTGATCGATAGGACACAACCAGAAGGTACAACAAAGCCTCACAACAAAATTCAACAATTTAGGCAACTACTGTACTACTCGCCGTGGCGAGTTCAGGAAATTGAGCTACTCGCTATGGCGAGTTGGGGGCGAGCTCAAGGCGAGCAAAACTGGGTGATGTCGGCATTTTTGACATTTTTCACCTAAAATCTTCATTTTTAAGTCCCCAAAACCCAAATTTGATTCTTTAAAAAGGTGCCATTCATCCCTAAATATATTAAGGCACTCATGTTGATATAAAAATTGGCCCAAAAACCTCATTTAGACAATTAACGATTGTCGCGTCATTTTTCGGAGATCAAGGCTATTTGATTAGCTTTTGACTCACTAATTATTTCACGACTGAACATTTAATTTTTGAAAGATAGTGGAAAAAGGTTCAAATACCACTTTAAAAAGATTTAGGGTTCGGGGGTTAGTTACATGAAGGGAAGGTGTTAGCACCCTTCATGCCCGTAGTACTCTACGGGAACCTCTTGGTTTTATTTAATTTATTGTGCTATAACTTACTTAATATGAAAAAAGAGGGAATTAAAAATGATTAAGAAAAGAGACCTAATTATCTACATTTTTATTGATTTGAGAAGACGAGCGTCCTTTGCCTACGTACCCGTGAGGGATCAAAACCTCGTAGTTCGGGGTAGAAAAATGTTTTAAAATGGAAGAAAGCCGAAGTGACAAATGAGTATTTGTTTGTGTTTTTTTAATAGTAAAGAAAGTGATCTTAAAATAAAGTTAAATTGATTGGAATTTGATTAAGAAAATAAAAGAAAAATTACTTGATTTAAGATCAAGGTTTATTTAAAAAATATTTTTGCGGTTTATTATTTGCATGTTTTTTTTGTTTTTTTGAATAATTGAACTATAATATAAACTAACGAAGCGGGAAAATAAATCGTCGGTATCTCATGGTGGCGTTGGACCACCACGAAGACCTTTTACCTAAGCTACCGAACATAAAATAAAGCAAGCACACACACACGCACACACATGCACCTAAAGCTATTACATCAAAACCTATGATACATGCTATGGTCTGCGAGAAATAAATGAAAATAAATAAATAAATAAATAAACCAAAAAAAATAAATATGTGAATGCTCATAAACAAAAAGACGTAAAAAAAACGCAAAGGAAATTTAAAATGCATGAAAACGATAAAAAGAGATGCTGGAGGTGCGAGCAATAAACAGGGGGGTGCAGAAATAAATAAAATGGAATTGGGCTTTAAGGGGAACGAACCGGGTCGGTTTTCTAAACGGGTCGGCCTGCATTGAAGAAACTCATGGGTTGATGGATCAAATCAGGGCCGTCTGATCAAGATCAGACAGCCTAGACCTGATCTCCAGTGTATCATCAGGGGCCACAAGATTCAGATCGAACGCATGGATAGGTGAGGGTGTACGGCAACGTGTAGGCTGGCACACACTGGAGTGGGGCGGTTTATATAAAGGCTGTAGCCTTTGTTTTTTCCTCATTTTCCCAACACTCTTCTCTCTCTTCTCTTTCCCACTCCCATATCCTCTCTTCTCTCTCATCTTTTCTTCTTCTTCTCCAATGGAGAAGTGGGTGGCCGGAAAGTATTCCGGCGCGGTGGTTAGCCGTCCGGCGTGACGGCGCCACCGCCCCAGGGGTAAAACGGTCTGGTTTTTTTTATTTTTTTTGCTCTTTCTTCTTCTTTTCTTTCCCTCTACAAGTTTCTCTACCCAAAAATTCCAACAAAAACCTAAATCAACCTAGATCTAAAGAAAAAAGTAAACTTTATACCTTTCTTTCTCTGTCCGGATTCGTGTTGCGATTTACCGTTGGATCTGCGTGTATGGCTTCGATTTCTGTTGGTGACGGCCTCTTCACGGTTTCAGCGGTGCCGTTTGCAGCCTTGTGTCGTTTTTGTTGCGTCGTTTGGGGTTAACGAACGTGTTGCATGTTTGGTTATGGTTCGGTCATGATATTGTGTTGGAAATTAGAATCGTTGTGGAAATTGTTGTTTGTTGAAACTGTGCATTACTGCATGTTTAGGGTTTGTGAATTTTGGCCGTTTTTGCCTCTGTGGTGTTGGTTTTGATTGCAGGTTTTGATTGAAAAAATGTGTGAATTTTCAGCCCCTGTGAATCCCCCTTTATTGTGTTACTGGCTTATGTTTTATAGTAACAGGTTTTGTTTTTTAGGGTTTGTTTAAAGTTTGTTCCTTCTTTCCTGGCAAACCGATGTGTTTGAGTGACTGGATCTGCTTGTATGTGAACTGGGTTTAGGATTTGGACTTGGACTGTTTCCTTTGACTTATTTACATTTTTGGACAAATAATAAATAATTAAAAATAAAATAAAAGGAAAGGAAAGTGATTAGACCTAAAAATATAAAGATGACTAATTAAAAATAGGAATTAAAATTAAGGATTACAATAGGGAAATTAAACAAAAGATTGAAATTAAGATATAAAAGTAAACAATAATAAAGAGAGAAGAGGGCCCGACTCGGAACCAAAACATTAGGTATTTTAAAATACCTCTCTGCCAAAATTTTTACCGAAAAGTCAGCGACTGATCAGGGCCAGAGGACACGTGTCAGTGTAGGAGTCAGTGTATGAATTTAGGACCTTAGGTCAAAAATTGGGGTATGACAGATGCCCCTATTTAAGTCTCTTCGTCCGGAGATTTGAAGATGGAATCTTTGATTTGACGGACCGAAGAGGCTTAAATATAAAGTACACCTATTTTTGACCCTAAGATACTGTATGAATGCATGTGACGCGATGATGAATGCAAGATGGTATGGATGACTCGATTAGGACCAGTAATGAATGCATGTGACACCGTTATGAATGCAAAACGGCATGGATGACTCGACTGTGCGAATGATACGACGGGATGCTCGAACTCTTTATAGAAGGGATCCGACTCTGTTAGGGGAATGTAGTTTCACTGGAGAAATAATTGTCTATTGTTGTATTAATTTGGAGAAATGGTTTAATGGAGACAAAGACTTTTGTTGACATCTTTGGACCAGACGCACTGGGGATGGCGCTCGAGGGAATGACAGATAGACGCGGACTGTCCGTTGTTTAGGACTAAAAGCTTGAAACAATGCAAAAGGTAAACTTAAGCGGTCTGTTGTTTAGGACCATTGGCTCGAAAACGGATAAAGTGTAAGCGGTCCGTTGTGTAGGACTGTCGGCTTGAAAGCGGATAAAGTGTAAGCGGTCCGTTGTGTAGGACTGTCGGCTTGAGAGTAGTAAGAAAAGTGTAAGCGGTCCGTTGTGTAGGACTGTCGGCTCGAAAGCAGAAAAGTGTAAGCGGTCCGTTGTGTAGGACTTTCGGCTCGAAAGCAGTAAAGTGTAAGCGGCCCGTTGTCTGGGAGTGTCGGCTTGAAAGCAGTAAAGTGTAAGCGGCCCGTTGTCTGGGACTGTCGGCTTGAAAGTAGTAAAATGTAAGCGGTCCGTTGTCTAGGACTGTCGGCTTGAAAGGAGTAAAATGTAAGCGGTCCGTTGTCTAGGACTGTCGGCTTGAAAGCAGTAAAAATGTAAGCGGTCCGTTGTGTAGGACTGTCGGCTTGAAAGTAGTAAAATGTAAGCGGTCCGTTGTCTAGGACTGTCGGCTTGAAAGTAGTAAAATGTAAGCGGTCCGTTGTCTAGGACTGTCGGCTTAAAAGTAGTGAAGTGTAAGCGGTCCGTTGTCTAGGACTGTCGGCTTGACACTGATGAAGGACTTGAAACGAAAGGATGCGGCCAATCAAGATTTTGGGTGACTAATGCAACCATGTGTGAACGATGTGGTGTATATGATGTGTGTGTGTGAAATTAATAATGCACGGATGTATGAATGTGTGAATGATGTTGTGTATATGCTGTGTGTGAGTGAAAGTAATAATGCATGGATGTATGAATGTGTGAATGAATGTACGAGTGTGTAGACTGGGTCGTGATGGGTAAACTCGACGAAACGAGGCAAGACAGGTAAGATGAGAGATAGACTGACATCGCAGTACAAACCATGGGCAAACTTCCTTGAAGATGATACTATCGTGAACTAATCAGGCCATTTACAGGGTGAAGCCTGGCACGAGATAGCAATTGATGCTTCTTGGGGAGAGAGCTCATTGTTGACTGAAAAGTTGGGAAGAAGTCGCCATTTGTGAATCAGCGTAGAGTGTTATGATAAATGCCACTATTGACCAAAAGTATGGAAGTCGCCATTTTGCATAGAGTGTCAATCCATTGTTATACCCCAGCAGTCACGCTCCTTTTTGTTTTTTGGTTTTCTTGTTTTTTTTTTGAAATCCCTAACTTTTGCCTGGACCGCCCTTTCGGGTTTTCAGTCCACCAGGACGCTCTCTATTGCATAAGCCGCCTTTTCAGGTTTTCAACTTAGCGAGCTTTCATTTTTGCTCTTGTGTTTGGATTGTGACTGCATCTTGCTCAAAGTAGAGGTCATCTTCATAGTGCTTAGTCATGTTTCTCTTTCGGAGTGTAGCCATTCTCGAGGCGGATGCTGATGTGCGCTTCTCCTACTCACGAGTTCAAAGAGAGTGTGTTTGTTGTTCGTACTTTTCAAAAGATGTAAAAAAGAGTTTTGTATTTTGAAATTTTTTTGCTTCAAGTATGGCCATAAAAAATAGAAGAAATGTTGTAAATTGAATAAATGAGAGTTCCAAATAAATGGGTACGGGCTCAAACTTGATTAATTGAGTGGTGGCCTGCCAATGGCATCGCTCCACGGATCTTTGAAATATTTTGGAAAATGGTAAATGTAATTGGAAGGGTACATTGAACACGATAACCGCTATTCTCCCTAACAACTTTGAATGCCCCTGTTCTGAGTCTTTGATTTGCAGATGCTTCAAATTGGAGATCTTTTGATAGCTGGGTGCCCCAAGTGGACTGTACTTGATTTGATGCAGTTACTTTGTCATGATCCTTAACTTTTGCATAGATCGCCCTTTCGGGTTTTCAATCTATCAGGATAATCATTTTGTTTATGTCTCTAATTTTTGCCTGGACCGCCCTTTCAGGTTTTCAGTCCACCGAGACGCACATTTTTGCCTAAGTCCCTTTTTCAGGTTTGCAACTTATCGAGCTTTTATTTTTGACAGAGTATTTCTTCACTGCACCGGCATTCATAGGTCGTGTGAGTTTGTCACCATTCGTAGTTGTAAGAAGTCATTGCACACGAGCCTTCATAGTTAGGCGTCCACTTGCCCCTGGAGTAAGGTTTGAAAGAGTGCCCTTTTAAGCACAAAGTCTGACGAACCTTCTTGTTGGAAGCTTGTTTCGACTTTTTTTTGTTATAGTTGTATGAGGTCGTCATGCATTGTAAGTTCAATCAAAACTTGAGATTTCAGCAGAACTCCTGTTGACAGGATTTTGATCTCCATGAGAAGTACGACCTTCATGCCGTATACTGAGGGAAGGAGGGGGGTTTCCCCTGTTGAAATGTTTACCAAAACACGATGCCCATACGAGGCAACGGTGCCGTCTTATGCTTGTCTTTGTAAATGGTTGTCATCCTTTGAACAATCTTCTTGATTTTTGTTTGCAACTTTGACGGCTAAGATGACCCAGTATATGAGAGATCTTGTCGGGACTCACTTCATTCTTCTTTTCTTCATCTTTGGACACATGGAATTCAAAATTGAGAGAGAGTATATGGGTTAACGTGTTCAACGGGCTTATTTATGTTTGATTTTAGAGAATGAATGATTCTATGCAGACATTTGGAAATGATTAAAGAAGAAGTTTTTTGGTTTTTTGTGTTACCATTTTCCAGAAAAAGCACAAAATAAAACAAAGTCGTGATCAAAACGACATTTTTATTAATGATGACAATACTTAAAGCAAAAAGCCCTTCACAAGTTCACTTTCGTTTCGGGTGGAACGAAAGGATTTTTGAAAAAAGTGAACAGCAAACAAACACATTATTTGAACGGATAAGTAGCGGAAGAAAACATCAACAAAGATCCGATTTCGGTTAGCCATCCCATGTGTCACAAACACTATGTATTATGATCTGGTAGCCGATTGACTTGCGCGCTCGGAGAGTCTTAGAAGGTCAAGCGGTTGGTCCGGATCAAGTTCCGGACTGCCTTCTTTAGTGCGTTGCAATGTTCGACATCATGTCCAGGTGCCCCTTGATGGAAGGTACAGAAAAGTTCAGGTCTATACCATGCTGACAATTTTGTTGGTACCGGAGGAGGCGCCTTGGTCTAGACAAGATTCTCTTCGAGCAACTGTGGAAGCAAGACTGCATATTACACGGGGATTAGGGTAAATTGTGTCCTTGAGGCCTGTTGCTGCTGATATAGTTGATGAGGATATTGTTGATGAGGATGCTGTGGGAATAATAGTTGACCCTCGGGGGACAGGGTGTTAGCTTGGATTAACTTCTGAACTACAACCCTGAAAGCGAAACATTGCTCGATATCGTGACCTGGTGTCCCTTGATGGAAAGCACAAGAAAGGTCGGCTCTATACCCCATTGGCAATCTTTTCGGCACTGGAAGAGGTGGTCTAGTTTGGATTAGGTTCTCCTTAAGCAGTGTGGGAAACAGCTCCGCGTATTTCACTGGAATTGGATCAAATTGTCGTGCTCTCCGAGCCTGATTCTGTGGATTGGATAGTTGGGGAGGCTGTTGTCGAGGTTGTTGTATGCACAATGGCTGACATGGTGGCTGGGTCCCTTGCTGGAATTGTGGCGAATCCTTTGTAACCGTCAGCGAAGATACCAGGATAGTTAACTTCTCTACTTCGGCCCGAAGCGTTGTCACCTCTTCACGAAGTTCGTGGACCTCTTGTTCAAGCTGATCTGTTTTATGTGTTTGCGCGAGTGTTTGCATGTGCGAGTTAACGTTGAACGAAGACATCAGACCACTTATTGATGGATTGACCTTTTATTGAAAAGACACAGTGTGAGACTCGGACTTGAAACTATGAATGCAGAATGATGCATGGTATGTTTATGCAAAAATAGACATTTTTATTTGTTTATCGAAGGACATGTCAAAGTAATTGTAAACATCATAAGGACCATGGTTTTATTTGTAAAGATATTGCAAACGGTTCCCTTTTCAAAAGCAAGAACGGAGCCACGAAGAAGTCCTTAACAAAAGCAAAAGCTTAGTTTAGATTTTTTAAATTTTATTTCATGCTGTTCTTTCTTGCAAGGTCCATACCTTTGATGTTTACAAGAACTTATCTTGTCTTTCGATATTTAATGAGAAAAAGTTTATGAATGAATGCATGTATGCATGATTTATGCTAAAAGAACATAGAAAACACAGTGGGGTCAGGTTCAACATGATGGAGTCAAGGGTAAGTGCGCCACATGGTTGGGACTATGGTTTCACATGTACCTGTATCACGGGTTCTATTGGTTTCCCAAAATCACTGACCACTTCCGAACATTATCGATCAGCGGGAGTACTCCCGGTCCAATAACATTCGTAGTAATGTCTCATTTGAGTGTAGCATCGCGTATCAACCAATTCAAGAATACTCTTGATTAGCCACCGCACTACGTCCTAAAAGGCCAAGATGGGTTAAAGGTAACTAAAGGTTCTCAACTTCGATGGTCAATTGAAAATAGCATGTCAAACATGAGTACTCACGTTGACAACGTATGCATCCAAGATTCCTCCGTTGAGTGGGGTTGTATCACATGTGCCAAAAACCGAAGAGTACTCTTGGCCTGGGACTATGATTATACCGCCGTCCTATCTTATGTTTCCCTTAAGTCCGGGTGGGGGACTTATCTCACCACACACGTTAAGAAAGGAGAAAGAAGAAGGAAGAGCATATATACACGTATTTCCATTGTTGTTTTTGTTTTTTAGCAAGTTATAGCACAAAATTTGAATAAAGCCAAGTTAGGCTCAACCCTCTTAGGGGGTCCCCAGTGAAGTCGCCATTTCTGTCGCGTCATTTTTCGGAGATCAAGGCTATTTGATTAGCTTTTGACTCACTAATTATTTCACGACTGAACATTTAATTTTTGAAAGATAGTGGAAAAAGGTTCAAATACCACTTTAAAAAGATTTAGGGTTCGGGGGTTAGTTACATGAAGGGAAGGTGTTAGCACCCTTCATGCCCGTAGTACTCTACGAGAACCTCTTAGTTTTATTTAATTTATTGTGCTATAACTTACTTAATATGAAAAAAGAGGGAATTAAAAATGATTAAGAAAAGAGACATAATTATCTACATTTTTATTGATTTGAGAGGACGAGCGTCCTTTGCCTACGTACCCGTGAGGGATCAAAACCTCGTAGTTCGGGGTAGAAATTGTGTTTGATTGGTTGAGTGTTTTTTTGATGGTTTTTGAAAAATGTTTTAAAATGGAAGAAAGCCGAAGTGACAAATGAGTATTTGTTTGTGTTTTTTTAATAGTAAAGAAAGTGATCTTAAAATAAAGTTAAATTGATTGAAATTTGATTAAGAAAATAAAAGAAAAATTACTTGATTTAAGATCAAGGTTTATTTAAAAAATATTTTTGCGGTTTATTATTTGCATGTTTTTTTTGTTTTTTTGAATAATTGAACTATAATATAAACTAACGAAGCGGGAAAATAAATCGTCGGTATCTCATGGTGGCGTTGGACCACCACGAAGACCTTTTACCTAAGCTACCGAACATAAAATAAAGCAAGCACACACACGCACACACATGCACCTAAAGCTATTACATCAAAACCTATGATACATGCTATGGTCTGCGAGAAATAAATGAAAATAAATAATTTACATCAACGCCTAAATTACATTCTAATGTCGTGCAAAATAAATAAATAAATAAATAAACCAAAAAAAATAAATATGTGAATGCTCATAAACAAAAAGACGTAAAAAAAACGCAAAGGAAATTTAAAATGCATGAAAACGATAAAAAGAGATGCTGGAGGTGCGAGCAATAAACAGGGGGGTGCAGAAATAAATAAAAGGGAATTGGGCTTTAAGGGGAACGAACCGGGTCGGTTTTCTAAAAGGGTCGGCCTGCATTGAAGAAACTCATGGGTTGATGGATCAAATCAGGGCCGTCTGATCAAGATCAGACAGCCTAGACCTGATCTCCAGTGTATCATCAGGGGCCACAAGATTCAGATCGAACGCATGGATAGGTGAGGGTGTACGGCAACGCGTAGGCTGGCACACACTGGAGTGGGGCGGTTTATATAAAGGCTGTAGCCTTTGTTTTTTCCTCATTTTCCCAACTCTCTTCTCTCTCTTCTCTTTCCCACTCCCATATCCTCTCTTCTCATCTTTTCTTCTTCTTCTCCGATGGAGAAGTGGGTGGCCGGAAAGTATTCCGGCGCGGTGGTTAGCCGTCCGGTGTGACGGCGCCACCGCCCCAGGGGTAAAACGGTCCGGTTTTTTTTATTTTTTTTGCTCTTTCTTCTTCTTTTCTTTCCCTCTACAAGTTTCTCTACCCAAAAATTCCAACAAAAACCTAAATCAGCCTAGATCTAAAGAAAAAAGTAAACTTTATACCTTTCTTTCTCTGTCCGGATTCGTGTTGCGATTTACCGTTGGATCTGCGTGTATGGCTTCGATTTCTGTTGGTGGCGGCCTCTTCACGGTTTCAGCGGTGCCGTTTGCAGCCTTGTGTCGTTTTTGTTGCGTCGTTTGGGGTTAACGAACGTGTTGCATGTTTGGTTATGGTTCGGTCATGATATTGTGTTGGAAATTAGAATCGTTGTGGAAATTGTTGTTTGTTGAAACTGTGCATTACTGCATGTTTAGGGTTTGTGAATTTTGGCCGTTTTTGCCTCTGTTGTGTTGGTTTTGATTGCAGGTTTTGATTGAAAAAATGTGTGAATTTTCGGCCCCTGTGAATCCCCCTTTATTGTGTTACTGGCTTATGTTTTATAGTAACAGGTTTTGTTTTTTAGGGTTTGTTAAAAGATGCTGAAAAATTGGTGCCTTGGATTGTTTAAAGTTTGTTCCTTCTTTCCTGGCAAACCGATGTGTTGGAGTGACTGGATCTGCTTGTATGTGAACTGGGTTTTTGATTTGGACTTGGACTGTTTCCTTTGACTTATTTACATTTTTGGACAAATAATAAATAATTAAAAATAAAATAAAAGGAAAGGAAAGTGATTAGACCTAAAAATATAAAGATGACTAATTAAAAATAGGAATTAAAATTAAGGATTAGAATAGGGAAATTAAACAAAAGATGGAAATTAAGATATAAAAGTAAACAATAATAAAGAGAGAAGAGGGCCCGACTCGGAACCAAAACATGAGGTATTTTAAAATACCTCTCTGCCGAAATTTTTACCGAAAAGTCAGCGACTGATCAGGGCCAGAGGACACGTGTCAGTGTAGGAGTCAGTGTATGAATTTAGGACCTTAGGTCAAAAATTGGGGTATGACAACGATTTTTAAATTAAGCAACTCGCCGTGGCGAGTGCATTTGCTCGCTGTGGCGAGCTACGGGGCTAACTACTCGCCTGGCGAGTGGGTCTGCTCGCCGTGGCGAGCTACACAGGCAGTGCTCGCCTGGCGAGTGGGTTTCCTCGCCGTGGCGAATGGCGACTGACAGAACTACGAACTGTACGAACAAACTTCTCCTTTTTAACCCCAAACCCCATTTTCAACACCTGAAAACTCAATTTTGATGAATTGTATCACTTCTATGTATACTAACATCAAAACTGCAATAAACAACAACAATTACATGAATTCATCAAGTTATTAACATCAATTAATCCTTAACCTAATTCAATTCACCAACCTTAACAACCCAACATTAATCAAATAATTATAGGACCTAAAATTGAGAGTTAGTCTCACCCTTACCTTAGATTATCTTCCTGAATTCAAAGTTGCGTTCTTCTCTCCCCTTGCTTCTTCTCTCTTGTTCTAAGTTTTTCTCCCTTTTCTCTGTTTCTCACTGTTTCAACGTTAAAACTGTTTTCTGACTTTCCCTTCCTTCTAACTCCTATTAATTCTAATTAATTCCCACTTATTTCTAATTAACTCCTATTAAAATATTAATCAATTCATTTTAATCCCCAACTTTCTAATAATTATAATTCTCACCTATTTTAATTAAATAATCAAAATAATCATATAATAAAATATATCACACCATAAAATCAACATAAATTATTTAAAATCATATAAACTTATTAAAATCAACCGAAATTAAAATAATAGCAACTAGGGCGTTACAACTCTTCCCAACTTAAAGAATTTCGTCCTTGAAATATTACTTCAAGCAAACAACTCAGGATATGACTCTCGCATCTTACTTTCCAGCTCCCATGTTAAGCTTTCCCCAGTCACTCCACCCCAGACAACTCTCACCAGAGGTATCTCTTTGCCTCTCAACTTCTTCACCTTACGATCGTCAATCCTCAATGGTAAGGTCTCCACCGTAAGGTTGTCTCTAACCTGCACGTCCTCCCTTGGTGTAACATGCAAATGATCCGCTACATACTTCCGTAACTGCGACACATGTAACACATCATGCAGATTCGAAAGATGTGGTGGCAAACCTATTCGATATGCCACTGGCCCAATCCTTTCTGATATCTGATAAGGACCAATAAACTTCGGAGTCAACTTCTTAGACTTCAACGCACGACCTACACCTGTCATAGGAGTGACTCTCAAGAACATATGATCACCCTCTTGAAATTCAAGTTCCTTTCTACGCTTGTCATGGTAACTCTTTTGCCGACTCTGCGACGCTTTCATCTGCTCTCTTATCAACTTGACTTTCTCTGTAGTCTGCTAGACTATTTCCGGTCCCAACACTATACTTTCTCCCGATTCAAACCAACACAACGGAGTTCTACACCTTCGACCATACTAAGCTTCAAATGGTGCCATACCAATACCCGAATGGTAACTGTTGTTGTACGTGAAATCAATCAACGGTAGATGACTATCCCAAGCTCCACCTTGCTCAAGTACACACACTCTTAGCAAATCTTCCAACGACTGAATCGTCCTCTCCGACTGACCATCTGTTTGAGGATGCTAAGCCGAACTCAACTTCAACTTAGAACCCAAAGCCTCCTGCAAACTCTTCCAAAACCTTGAAGTAAACCTCGAATCTCTATCCGACACAATGCTTGATGGAACACAATGCAAGTTCACAATATTATGAATGTAAATCTCCGCCAACTGAGCTACCGGATAATTGATATTGATCGGAATAAAATGCGCTGACTTGTCAACCTGTCAACAACTACCCAAATGGCATCATGCCCTCTCGGAGTATTCGGTAAACTCGTTACAAAGTCCATGGATATGCGATCCCACTTCCATTTTGGCACATCTAATGGTGTCAACAACCCTGCAGGCTTCTGATGTTCAACTTTAGATTTCTGACAAGTCAAACAAGCATAAACAAATTGCGCGACGTCTCGCTTCAATCCAGACCACCAAAACAATTTCTTCAAGTCGTGATACATCTTTGTAGCTCCCGGATGAATACTTAAGCTACTCCTGTGACTTTCTTCTAAAATTAACTTTTTCAACTCCTCATTATCAGAAATACAAATTCTGCCTCGGAATCTTAACACACCCTGATCATCAACCTGGAAATCACTATCTTCCGCTTCGTTACTAGCAACCATCAAGTCTACAAACTTAACATCAGCTTCCTGCGCTTCCTTGATACTGTTCAAGAATTCATTATTGATCTTCAACATACCCAACTGCACGCTCTGAGGTGCCAATTCACAAACTAGGCTCAAATCTCTAAATTGCTCAAGCAACTCGAACTCCTTCATCATCATAGCAGACATGTGCAACGTCTTTCTGCTCAAGGCATCTGCAACCACATTGGCTTTACCCGGGTGGTAATTCAAACTAAAATCATAGTCCTTCAACAACTCGAGCCATCTTCTCTGCCTCATATTCAACTCCTTCTGATCGAATAAATATTTCAAACTTTTATGATCACTAAACACCTCAAATCTGGAACCGTACAAATAATGCCTCCAAATTTTTAACACAAAAACCACAACAGCCAACTCTAAATCATGTGTAGGATAGTTCTTCTCATGTATCCTCAATTGTCTCGAAGCATAAGCTACCACCTTACCATCCTGCATAAGTACACCACCTAAGCCCAACTTAGACGCATCACAATAAACAACAAAAGGTTCATCTGACTTCGGTAAAATTAAAATTGGAGCAGTCGTCAACCGTTGCTTCAACTCATTGAAACTACTCTCACACTTAGTATCCCACACAAAAGCTTTACCCTTACAGGTCAACTGAGTCAGAGGAAGTGCCAACTTCGAAAATCCTTCGATAAATCTACGGTAATAACCTGCTAAACCCAGAAAACTTCTAATCTCTGTGACTGACTTCGGAGTCTCCCATTGTGATACTGCTTCAACTTTCGATGGGTCAACCGCAATACCACTACCAGAAATAATATGGCCAAGAAAACTTACCTCACTTAACCAGAACTCACATTTTGACAACTTGGCATACAACTTCTTTTCTTTCAACACTTGCAAAACAATCTTCAAATGCTCTGCATGCTCTTCTTCAGTCTTAGAATAAATCAGAATATCATCAATGAACACAACAACAAATTTGTCCAGAAAGTCATGGAAAATTCTGTTCATATACTCCATAAACACACCAGGTGCATTAGTAACACCGAAAGGCATCACTTTATACTCATAGTGACCATATCGCGTCTTGAACGCCGTCTTCTGCATATCTTCATCCTTCACCTTGATCTGATGGTAACCTGATCTCAAATCAATTTTACTAAACACTCGTGCACCCACTAACTGGTCCATCAAGTCATCAATCCTCGGAAGTGGATACCTATTCTTTATCGTCACTTTATTCAGCTGACGGTAATCTATACACAGCCTCATGCTACCATCTTTCTTCTTAACCAATAATATCGGCGCTCCCCAAGGTGAAACACTTGGTCTTACAAATTTTTTATCAAGTAGGTCCTCTAACTGCTTCTTCAATTCTTCCAACTCAGCTGCTGACATACGGTAAGGAGCCATCGACACAGGCTTCGTACCCGGAACAAGATCAATAGAGAATTCAATCTCCCTCTCTGGCGGCACATCGGGAATCTCATCAGGAAAAACTTCTTGAAATTCATTCACGACTGGTAGGCTATCATTAACTGCTTGATTCTCCACCGACAAATACGCTATCAAGGAAAACATCAGAATTCCGTCGCGCTCTATCTGCTTCAGCTGCTTAGTATTCAAGAAATCAACTTCACTCTCTTCTTCAGCGGAAGAGAAACGTACCATCTTACTAAAACAATCGGTATGGACATGGTTGTATTCCAACCAGTTCATACCAAGGATTACGTAATCAGGACAACAAGGATAATACAAAATTGTCAGCAGGGGGTGCGAGTTGCATGTACCCGTGTCGCTGGCATTTGTCACAAAGGTTTACGTAATCTTGGGCGTCTTTCAACATAGTAGGCCAGTAGTACCATACTCGTAGGACCTTTTTCGCGAGAGCTTTAGCACCAAGGTGTTGTCCGCAAATGCCGTCGTGGATGTTTGCAAGGACTTTTTGGGTCTCAATAGGTCCTAAACACTTAATAAGTGGCTTGATAAGATCCCTTTTCTATAAGGTTTCTTCCACTAAAGTGAATGACAAAACCCTTCGTTTCAGCCTTGTCTTCTCGTGTGGATCGGAAGGGAGTTCTCCATTCTCTATGTAGCGAAAAAAGGGTCCTCTCCGATGGGTTCTCCATTCTCTATGGTAACAGGAAAAGATAAACCAAGAGAGATTTCAACAACGATACCTTTGTCGTTTTTTAAGGTGAGAAAAACACAGGAAGGGGGGGGGGTTGAATTGTGTTAACTTTTTCGCAACTCTTAAAGAGTATGAATCTGTTTTCCAGGATCAGAGTCTAAACAAGTTCAGGACCTGATGGAAGATCAGAGCCTGTTGCAGCGGAAATAGTAAAGAGATAAGGGAAAGAGAGAACACAAGAAATTATAGAGGTTCCTTCCATAAACCGGAAGTAGTCTTGTCCCCCTTACACTTCCAAGGAGAGTTTTACTAAAATGTAATAACATTTACAAGTTGCTCAAACACACAGTAAGAGACTTCCAATGCTCAAGCACACAAGCAAGAGACTTCTTTGCTCAAGGACACACCTAAGAGACTTCAAATTCTCAAGCACGCAGGCAAGAGACTTCTAACACAGTTTACAGAAAATTGAAAGAGTGATTGAACACTTGATATACAATCAGTGGTGTTCCAAAATGCAAAACAATGAGAGACTCTGTTTTCTGTGATACTTAGAAATTCTAGGATAAACAAGTTTGTAAGAATTATCTACGTTGTTGATGTCTTTATATGACTCAGGGAGAATAGCAAATAGCTTGATAAAAACGTTCAGAGTCAGTAGTCTATTCTCTGAGTCTTCAGTCCCTTTATATAGGCGTTGTAAAGAGACGTTGAGACAATTCAGCACATCACAGAGTCATCTAGAAGCTTGATCAAATACTCTTGATTTGTTGCTTGATATGGTAATCGTCCTTGAATACAGATTTTTAATTCCATTCCATTTGAGGCGAGATACCGGTAGACACAGCTGCCAATTTGTATGAGGTAGTGGAGTAGTGGAAATAGAATTCGTACAAAGTACTCTGTCCTAATTCTGCATTCTTGTCGTTAAGCATCCCATGCTCAAGTTGACTTTGAAGGTAGCCATTCTACCATGTAAACGTTCCTTTGCAGTCGAAATACCATCAGAGATTCATATAACCAAATACTTGATTAGCAATCTTCAGACTCTCTGTAGACCATATGAAGGTGAGAAAAAAACAAGAAGGGGGGTTGAATTGTGTTCACTTTTTCGCAACTCTTAAAGAGTAAGAATTTGTTTTCCAGGATCAGAGTCTGAATGGGTTCAGGACCTGATGGAAGATCAGAGTCTGTAGAAGCGGAAATGATAAAGAGATAAAGGAAAGAGAGAACACAAGCAATTATACAGGCTCCTTCCACAAACCGGAAGTAGTCCTGTCCCCTTTGCACTTCCAAGGAGAGTTTCACTAAAATGTAATTAACAATTACAAGTTGCTCAAACACACAGTAAGAGACTTCCATTTCTCAAGCACGGAAGCAAGAGACTTTCAATGCTCAAAGACATAACTAAGAGACTTCTTTGCTCAAGGACACAACCAAGAGACTTCTGACACAATTTACAGAAAATTGAATAGAGATTGAACACTTGATAAACAATCAAACGTGTTCCAATTACAAAACAAAGAGACTCTGTTTTCTGATTAACTTAGAAATTCTAGGATATAAAGTTTGTAAGAATTTCCTAAGTTGTTGATGTGTTTTTGGCTTGACTCAGAGAGAATACAATAGCTTGATAGCGTAGTTTTTCAGTTGTAGAGTCCAACATATTCTTCAAGTCTTCTATCCTTTATATAGGCGTTGGAAAGAGAAATTAAGACAATCTAGAACATCACAGAGTCTTTTGAAGCTTGATCAATTGTTGTTGATTTGTTGCTTGATATGGTAAACGTCCTTCAATACAAATTTTGAATTCCATTCCTTTTGAGGCGAATTACCGGTAGACACGGCTGCCAAATGTACGAGGTAGTGGAGTAGTGGAAACAGAGTTCGTACAAAGTAATCTGTCCTATTCCTGCATTCTTTGTCGTTAAGCATCCCATGCTCAAGTTGACTTTGAAGCTAGCCGTTACTCCAAACGAACGTTTCTTCTGCATCGAAATGCCTTCAGAAAACCTTCTAAGCAAATCTTCAATTTGCAGTCTTCAGACTCGCTGTAGCACTTCATACTCTGATGTGAAGGTGAGAAAAACACAAGAAGGGGGGGGGGGTTGAATTGTGTTTTCTTTTTCGAAACTCTTGAAGAGTAAGAATCTGTTTCTCCAGGATCAGAGTCTGAATGGATTCAGAGTCTGATGGAAGACCAGATTCTGTTGCAGCGGAAATTAACGAGAGATAGAGAGAAAGAGAGAACACAAGCAATTATACTGGTTCCTTCCACAAATCGGAAGTAGTCTTGTCCCCCTTGCACTTCCAAGGAGAGTTTCACTAAAATGTAATGTCAATTACAAGTTGCTCAAACACACAGTAAGAGACTTCCAATTGCTCAAGCACGCAGGCAAGAGTCTTCCAATGCTCAAAGACACAACTAAGAGACTTCTTTGCTCAAGCACACAAGCAAGAGACTTCTGACACAATTTACAGAAAATTGAATAAAGTTGAAGACACTTGACAAACAATCAAATGTGTTCCAATAAAATAAACAAAGACAGACTCTGTTTATCTGATGAACTTAGAATTTCTAGAATACACAATTTGTAAGAAGAATCTAAGTTGTTGATGTGTTTCTAGTTTGACTCGGTTAGAATACAATAGCTTGACAGCGTAGTTTTTTTGGTTGTAGAGTCCAACCTATTCTTCAAGTCTTCTATCCTTTATATAGGCGTTGAAAAGAGACGTTGAGACAATCTAGCACATCAAGAGAATTCTGGAAGCTTTATCAATAGTTGTTGATCTGTTGCTTGATATGGTAATAGTCCTTCAAATGCATATTTTGAATTCCATTCCTTTTGAAGCTTAATACCGGTAGACACAATAGCCAAACTGTACGAGGTAGTGGAGTAGTAGAAACAGAGTTCGTACACACGTACTCTGTCCTATTCTGCATTCTTTGTCGTTGAGCATCCCACGCTTAAGTTGACTTTGAAGTTAGCCGTTACTCCAAGTTAGTGTTTCTTATGCATCGAAATGCCTTCAGAAATCCTTCTAAACAGATATTCAGATTGTAGGCTTCAGACTCACTGTAGCACTTCAGCTTCTAATGATCTTCATACTCTCTTGGTCTTCAGGTTCTGATAGTCTTCAGACTTTCTTGAACTTTTAGGTTCTGATCATCTTCAGACTTATTTGAACTTCAGATTCTAGTAGTCTTCAAGACTTCTTGACATAGCTTCTGATGATTCTTCAGACTCTCTAGTTCTTCAAATCACAAGCAACAAGCTTCTCTTGGTTTTGCTCTAAAAATGTTCAAACATAATACTTTCTAAGATTAAAATCTTGATTAAGATCCTGCATACTTAAACAAATATTAGCATATCCAATTGACAATTTTTTAATACCTTGTTATCATCAAAACTCAAAACGTGGTATTGTTGAACACCCTTGTTTCAACAATCTCCCCCTTTTTGATGATGACAAACATCAGTATTTAAAAGGTCAATTGTTGTTAATCTAATTAGCAGGTTTACTTAAAGGGTCTGAGGTTAGTAAGCTCAAAGTCTGAGGTTAGTAAGCTCAAAGTCTGAGGTTTGTAAGCTCTCACTCCCCCTGAGTCGGATAGTCCTTAAGTTGAGGTTTGTAAGCTCCCCCTAAGTTCTATCCATGTTAATCACATTCATGTTTAGCACAAATAGCTGAATCAAATCTCAGAATAATAAAAAGAATATGAGAGAAGATTATTTTTAAATTAAATTGAAGAATTTAATTTAATGGGGCTCAGAATCTAACGAAGTACCTATCGCAAACCTCCCTTTTCTTCAGACTTAGCATGAATAACTTAAAAAAATACTCACTGATCTTTCTCCCCCTTTTGTCATCAACAAAAAGGTTTAAAGACAAGTTTCTCCCCCTTTTTGTACGACTTCAAGTGAGGGAAATTTTTTTTTTAGAGAAAATGAGAAGAGAAGATTCAGAGCAAAAACATATTAGAGTCTGAAACAGGACAAATTCTAAGTAGAATACGGTACTTAGACTTCAGATGTGCTTAGATAAATATAGCAAGATATATCAGAAACACAGATAATTGAAGTAGAAAAACTATCAAAAAAAAAAATTGAATAACACGAAGTAAAAGTTCAGAAGAAAATAGAAAGCAGCAAATAAGAGTACAAGCAAAACAAAACAAATTAAACACTAGGTGTGCAACTAAGGGTGGTTTTGTTTGGCAATGTGATCCATCAATTTCTGGAGATCCTCTTGTTGTTTCTTGACTATTTCTTCAAGAGCTTCTGTTCTCCTGAGATGAGCTTCTCTTTCAAGTTTAACTTTTTATTATAATGGAGAATGTTGTGTGATTGATTACTTATTAAAGGGATTGTTGTGAGTTATAATATTTTTCTCTATTTTGCTTGTTCTATTTCCCTTTGGTACTTGTGTTTTGACGTTGAGTTTTTCAATGGTGAGTTTGATTGTTAGGTTGTATCCAATGGAGCTATTCATCAAATGTTGAATTGAACTCTAAATTTGATGCGATGATAACCCAATTTATTGGTATTCAAAAGAGGAAAGATCTTATCAAAGGTTTAAAAAGCAATTTCAAACACCCTAGCATCATGGTAGAGTTTGTGAACGATTTTCATATCAAATCTATGTCTGCATTTTATGCATTTTTTTAATACTTAGTTGTACTGTATTGGGCAATTCCTTCTTTTTTTAATGACATGAAAAATTTAAGATTTTGTTTTTGAGATGTAACAACTTCAATAGACCTTTAAATGTCAAATTTGGACATGTACTTGTAAATAACAAGTGTAGAGTTGATTTTATATTTTTTTTAAGCAAAATAGTAGCTAGCAAAGTGCTAGACTACCAAAAAGATGTATAAATAAAAAGATGGAAAAATATACAAAGAAAGGAGGGGGACCAAAACCAAAACCTCCTTAATAATGAACAAACCTATAATTAGGTAACCCTAGTTTGTTCTGTGCAAAAGAAAAGCTAATGCAAGCTGGCTTTTCCAACCAAACAATAGGCACATCAGAATTTAACCCTATGTTGGCTAAAGTATCAGCACATTGGTTACCTTCCCTGAATATGTGAGTAACAATGAGTTGCATGTTGAGGGTGATGTTTGTGCAATTGATCCATCTGTTTCTTAACTTACAAGGTACCAGAGCGTGATTCTTGAAAGCTTTCACAACCAACATTGAATCTGTTTCCAACCAAACCTTCAGCCAATTATAATGTTTAGCCAGCTCAATAGCACGTATGGCAGCTGACAACTCTGCATAATAAGCATTCTCCTGACCAACCTTCTCAGCAACTGCAATGAGAAAATTACCTTCATTATCTCTAAAAATCCCACCAGAAGAAGCAGATGAGGAGTTGGCTGCTCCATCAGTATTGCATTTCACCCAATGTTGAATGGGGAGCTGCCATATAACTTCCAGAACTTGAGGAGCTTTGGGAGGATGGATGCTAATGTTGAATTTCTTTATGAAAGTGAATTCCTGCAAGCATGATGAAGCAGTAGCATTTGTAATGTTGCCAGCCAGAGAAGTGTTAGAGATAATAGTTGCAATGGATGTTCTCCAGCTAATCTTCTTATCCTTAAAACGAATTTGGTTTCTTGCAAACCAAACTGCATTCAATAGGTTGATTAGGACTGCTATAGTAACTACTTTGTTTTGACTGACTTTGGTGTTTCTCTGGTGGATCAGAGGTGAGGTGGCCTTTTGATCTGGTCCTGAAGATTGGTTGGCCGATCGCTTTTGATTTGAGATCGGGAGTCAGTTCTTTGTTCAAGTTTGGTTTGGGCTTTTGTTGGTGTTCTTGCGGTGGACCAGAAGTTGTGCAGTGGTGGAGGCTGATATGTTTCATGGAATGTTTTTTTGTAGGATAATGTTTCTTGGACACCCTTTTCTCCATACACACATTGTACCACTCCCATGTGAGAGTGTGTGAGAGACACATAACGTGTGTTTTGTGTAGTATGTGTGTGTTGGGACCACATGAACACATGTCACAATTGATGCGGGTGTACAAGCGGAATAAGCCCCTAAGGTGGTCTATGTATCACTTTCCGTTTTAATGTGTAGATGCTTGCATATCTGGGATTTGCGAGTTGTCAGCAAACAATGTTTTTTTTTTTTGTTATGGTTGATGATTAGCCAAAAAATATGCTTCCATCCTAATTTTTAGATCAGAACACTTCAAAATTGGAGGACAATGGAAGTATATCATTGTTGGCTGTAGAATTCATGAGCGAGTGAATGTCATAGTTGATGCTCCAATGACAAGGATGAATAAGACAGTGGACGCGTATTTAGGTTTTTTTAATTATGAGTTTGTTCGTTGTTCTACTATTTAATAGATTTTGACAATGTATTCGAATAATTTTATTGTATTAACGTATTTTGTTTTTTAAATACTGCATAACATTTACGAATATTATTGACTATTTTAGTTACTTTTTGTATACTTTATTTGTCAAGATTATGCAAGAAATATTTTCAGAAGGGCAATCAATTAGTAAACTACTATTGTTCTAATGATTGTACTGCTAGAATAGTCCAGACAAAACAGTGTGAGCACAACATACATATTTCTAAAATGGTTGAACAATTCAATTTTCATTCATTTCACAATATCCTTATATTCTTGTCGGTTTCGTTTTAAAATTCTAGTTCCTGTGATATTCCTTAAACCTCTCATGTCTTAATGTTTATCAAGTATTATCAACCAAGTAACAATAGCTATAAACTTGAACATCTCTTTGATTCAATTGATTAATACTACTACATCAAGTAAAATTCAAAATATATAGTACTGTCCCCTTTCCCTTTACACTCACTTATCATAACTCCCTTTACATCTCTTTATTCTCCCATGTGTTTTTTTAATCATTTCGAACACATAGTGAACCTGGAAATGGTAAAAAAAATCATGTAGCTAGAGCTAGGGAACGACCATCAAGAGCGATGATATCATTTTCAAGATATGATTTGTATTTATGTTGAACATTATCATGAAATCATCATAATAGAACATTGAAGACGTTGTGTTGTGGTAGACTTTATTATTTTTGTTTGATCTTTTCATGGTGTAAGGTTTTCTAGTGACTTAAACCTAGTTCAAACTTTTCTTCCACTTTGTATTCTATTGATTTTGAATTTTTCTAAAAGGATTTTGATTGGTTCATTCTTAGTGACTTGTGCCTTACTACTTTGAATTTTACATGTCTGTAGATGTTTCAAAACTTAAAAGATTATAATGCTAGCTCCTATGAAGTATGAACACTCTTTGGATTAGGCGTGTCTCGGTGTCGGATACACGTCATGTTCAACACCGACACGACACCAACATATATGATTACATTGAATTGTGTTGTTTTCTTAAATTATTAGCGGTGTTGGGCGTATTAGTGTCCGTACACGTGCTTCATATTGTAGCACATCTTAAAATAAATGGTAGCAACTCTTCTATGCATCATTGGTTCCTGTTAGTATTTTATTACACTATGACAAAACAAAAGGAGAATCACTTTAGTCGGATGCTATTTTATATAAAGATTTCTTTACACATTACATACCATTAGGGCTGGAAATGAGTCGAATCGAATCGAACTTGTCTGAGCTCGACTCGACTCGATAAAAATTAAATTGGATCGAAACTCGACTCGAGTTCGTCACGAATTTTTTTTTCTAGCTCGAACTCGACTCGATTTAAACTCGAGAAAAACTCAGTTCGACTCGATATCTCGAATCAAATAAAAGAAAAGAGAAAAAAACTCAAACTCAATTTGATTCATACTCGGAAAAAACTAGGCTCGTCTCGATAGCTCGAATCAGAAAACTCGGTTCGACTCAATAAACATGAATCAAACAAAAGAAAAGACAAAAAAAATAAAAAAATAAATCCTCAAATGAACCAAAAAATAAAATCAAACGGTCTTAAGGCCACTTAAATAAATGCAGCACTATGAACTAATCAATACCCAATTGATCAATTCCCACAACATATATTTTTCTTGAATGAATTCACACAACATATTAAACACTCTTTCTAGCTGCTGTTTTATAGCCACCTTGCTCTTTGTTGTTCAATAAAATGGCCGATGTGGGACTAATATATTACTATGATAGCTACGCTCACTCATGTAGTCTTTTCTTTTTAATTTTGTGAATTCACTCATGCAAATGTGGAATGGATAAATAAAATATATCATAAGGAACTCTTTTTTAATTCAATTATATATATATATATATATATATATATATATATCGAGCTAGTTCATGAACCATACGAGTCAAGCTATACATAGTTCAAGTTCAACTCATTTATTTGACGAGCTTTATTTTCAACTCAAGTTCGGCTTATTTGGTTCATGAACCAAGTTCAACGAATTAATTACCGAATCGAATCTCGAATTATTTTCGAGTTAGTTCAGTTCATTGTCAGCCCTACATACCATACAAATCTACCTGCAAAATTTTACCTTTTCCAATTAAGGTTTTTCAACATACTCATGATTTGCAGGTTTCGGTAAGTATTAAGCTAATTAAATATCTAACACTTAATAGTTGAGAATGGATGTTCACCAAATAAGTAGGTTTTCTGAATTCATTGAATCTCAGAGTTTGTTTCTACAAAAACCACATGATTCATAACAAGAACATCAAAAGCTCGTTACTTTTAAACCCAAATTAAATAATTATAACAGAAAATCAGCAAAGACAAAAAAATTGACCCATAAGTATGAAGCAAAATAAAAGCCCCTAAGGAAACCCTAACTATTTCTTAAAAAAGTCCATGAAAAGAACATGATTCCAAAAACTAAATCCAACAATTAGAAGGAAATAAAAAGTACCTGAAAATGATTGAAGAGGTGAGAAATATGTGAAAGTAGCTTAAAGAGAGAAAATGGAGTGAGAAGGAATAATAAGAAGAATAGGGAGATGAAAAGGTCTCTATCAGGGGATGGATTTCATTTGGTCCATTTTTTACTAAAATGTTTGTTTTAATTATTTCATTTTTACCAAATAAAAAATGATTCTTTTTTTTTACTTACTAAAAAATGGTCGTTACTATTTATTGGATCTATGAAAGTTCAGGTAGGCTTGTTTCACGAAGTACCAGGTGTTACTATTTATTGGATCTATGATAGTTGTCCAGACTTGCTGATGTTCTGCAGGGTTCGTTATTCAAGTTTTACTAACGGTGCCGCCCTTTAATATTTGTATCAATCTTTTACTGATTTCATTTTGGTTTCAGTTTTTTGGTGCTGTTTTTCCGTGATGTGGTGGTGAGGTGGTGATGCATGGTGTTGTGGTGGTGGTGATGTGTGGTGGTGGTGGTGTCTTTTCCTTGTCTCCGGCGGCCGCCTTTATACGTTCTAAGTTGCGTTTCTACTTCAAACCGGTGTCACTGCTCGTGTTTTGTTGTTCGGATTCGTCTTCCTCTAGATTCGTGTTTGTGTGGCAATTTGTTTCTAGGTGAAGCGGTTTGGCGGGGTATTTTTGTGGTGGTGGTGGTGGTTTCTTTTGAGGTGGTGGTGGTGTCGGCGATGATGTGTGGTCATGGTGGTGATTATGTTTGGGTGGGTGTGTGTGGGGCTGTCTCGGTGTGGTTTGGATGAGGGGTCGTAGATCTGGTATCGAAACACTTGGCGGACGGGAGATTTTTCAGGGGGTGGTTAATGTCGCTTGATTAGGAGTTGGATGTTTTTGTGGTGGTTGTTGTGGGAGATTCCTTGTGGAGGCTGCCTATGTTTTTCGGGTTCTAATTCGTTGTCGCTTACTCTTGTTTGTCTCCTTCGAGCACATCAGTCTCCTTGTTTTGATTTGAGTGACGTTTTGCACAACCGCAAATCATGTCGTTTGTCTTACTTTTTTTGTGTTGGATGCTGGTGGACCGGTTATTTTTCTTCGAGATCGGGAGCTGGTGTCTTTCTGCAATTTGTTTTGACTGGCATTGGAGTTTCTCTAGTGGACCATGGGTGAGGTCACCTTTTGATCTGGTCCTGAAGACTGGTGGGCCGATCGCTTTTGATTCGAGATCGGGAGTCAGTTCTTTTTTCAAGTTTGGTTTTGGGCTTTTGTTGGTGTTCTTTCGGTGGACCGGAGGTTGTGCAGTGGTGGAGGCTGACATGTTTCATGGAATATTTTTTTGTGTGATAATGTTTCATGAACACCATTTTCTCCATACACACATTGTACCACACCCATGTTAGAGTGTGTAAGAGACACAAAAGGTGTGTTTTGTGTGTGTATGTGTGTTGGCATCACATGAACACATGTCACAATTGATAAGGGTGTACAAGTGGTATATGCCGCCTAAGGTGGTCTATGTATCAATTTCCATTTTAATGTGTAGATGCTTGCATCTCTAGGATTTGCGAGTTGTCAGTAGAATTTTTTTTTTTAGTTATGGTTGATGATTGCGACAAAAAATGTGATTGCATCGTAATTTTTAGATCAGAACACATCAAAATTGGAGGACAATAGAAGTATATCATTGATGGCTGCAGAATTCATGAGCGAGTGAATGTCATAGTTGGTGCTCTAATGACAAGGATGAATAATACAATAGACGCGTATTTAGGTTTTTTTAATTATGAATTTGTTCGTTGTTCTACTTTTTCATTTTTTTTTCGTTTGGTTAAGGCTTGTGTCAGATTTTGACAATGTATTCGGATAACTTTATTGTATTATCGTATTTTGTTTTTTAAATAGTGCACAACATTTACGAATATAATTGACTATTTTAGTTAATTTTTATATACTTTATTTGTCAAGATTGAGCAAGAAATATTTTTATAAAATACATCAATTTTATCCCAAGTCCTAAGAACAAGTCGAAGGAATAAAACACTTAAAGAATAAAGAAAAAGGGAAAAATCTCTACCTGAGGAACTACTCTCCGTGACACTACCATGTGCCTCGCGAACAACCTAAGAGTCATGTGCGGTGTGTTTCCTTTAAATGTCTATTTTGGAATTTCAACATTTGTCTCATTTCAATTATTTGTGAGAGTGTTTCTGCCGTAAATAATGATACCGATGTGTAAGTAACTATAGAGTTTTGACAATTCTTTACCGTATTGCACATATGACCATTAGGGAGATGAGGAGAAACATGACATTTGGAGGGATAATATCCCACATACCGAACAACATAAATATGATCCTTAGTTCATAATTGATAATTGTATTTTCCTTAATCCCAACGAAGAGGTAGAGGGGATGTGAGAAGTCTAATCACCACTAATAATCCGAATCAACCACCCCTTATTTTTTTGCAATTCAAACCACCTGGTTGGTGCATCAAATCATACTTATAAACTCTCCTAATTTAAATGATTTATTGGTTAGCTAATAACCTAGTCAAAACAAAAATTTATATGGAGATAGTTTTAATTCCTTTTTTATTACTTAGAATCGATTCGGTGCACTTGCAAATTTAGTCATCAACTACTGGTAGGAAGTCAAAGCAATGTAGAACAGTTTCCTCGGGCTTTGGTATTTTCCAGTAAGTAGTATTCTTTTTATTTTTATCTTAATATATTCATTAGCTGATGCAAATGATATGTGGTGGTGTAGGATGACCATCTTAGCTGATATTCCATCTTGTCATGTAATGTCTTTGTACTCTAATTTTTGCAACAACATAATTGAAATTTTTCCTTTCCTTGTCATGAAATGGTATAAAGTAATGGGAATTTAGTATAAAAAAATGAATCCTTATTATTGGTGAGTTTTTAGATGACCTCTTTCTTGCGTATGCTAAAGGGACAAACATAAGACATGGATATACTTAAGAGATAATTAATGATGATTCTAATACTAGGAAAAGATTTTTACAAACCTAAAAGAGCCAAACACTATTTAATAATTGGTTGATTTAAGGAAAAATTTTGCTTTCTGAATTATAGTAATAAGTGATAAAACAATTTCTTACTGCAAAAAGTGTAGTGGACAAGTATGGCTCAAACTATTAAGTTGGTTTATGTTATGATTATCTTTTTTTCTATATTTCTTGTTTCAATGAACGCTGATGGTAATACATTTTTTACCCATTTCAAATTTTGTTCTATACTTTATAAATATTATTTCATTTCCATATAATTATATACTTTTACTCTTTTTTTTATTGCAGCATTTCCTCCATGTACAGAAGATTTTGATTGTCCACTTTCTATGAATTGTGATCCTGGTTTTCAACTAGGCTGTTTAAATGGCGAATGCAGATGTTATATAACGATCACAATTTCTAATCCCAGGTGATTATGCATTTAGGGCTGGACTTAAGAGTGTACTAAAATATTTTACAAGCTGTCATTTAGTTATAATGTTGGCATCGAATAAGTTTTTGTACTCTAAGATAATGGTAATGAAATAAATATCGTAGTATTGTTATCATTGTGATTTTTATCGGTATTTCATATGTTATAGACTAATGTGTGATTAATATACTTTCATTTTGTAAAATCAAATAGTTTATCATAAGAATAACAAGTTATTTTAAACAAACTTATATTATTATTTGTTAAAAGATAAGAGAGACAAAAGAGCTAAATCTCCAAGTTCAACTATAAATTTTAAGTATTATTGTTATAATATATACTTAAGACTTTAAATGGAAACATAAAGTCATTTTTTTATGCATGTTTATACGAATTTTTTTATAATTTAAAGATCCATGAACTTTAAGATCACACTCAAATAAATGCATAAGAATCATTTTCGACTATAATCCACATTAGACGGTTGACAAGAAATATGAATATACTTTTCGATTTTCCAATGTCAATTTTAAACTTAGTAACATAGAAAACGTAAAGTAGTTTACAAATAAATTGCCAGCCATTCCAACTGTACTATGTTTGAAAAAAAATCATCTAAATTATTATATATACATTTCCTATGGTACAACATCTATGTTATGATGTTGTACCCATACTGCCTCTATCAGGTCGTTCCTTCGAAATTGGAAGCTCAACTCTCATAATAAAAATAGGTCCTTAATAAAATAAAAACACAATTCTGCGAAAAAGTAGGGATTGTTGTGATTCTTTGAATTTGCTTTTCGAATTGATTGATTAAATGATTATACAAATCAGATGGTTTGATAGCATTGAATTCTTGACAAAAAAGGAGAACTAGAGTCTAGAGGATTGATGGATGTTGGATAGGTGGTGGTTAATGGTGTGTATGGCGGTGCGCGACTGAGAGATTGCGGTCAGGAGTGAACAGGTAAAATAGCAAAAGATTCAAGTAAAAAGACTTAAATTGCATTGATTGAATGTAAATTGGTGCACATATTCATACATTGCAACTTGTGACTCGTTTCTCTCTTCCATGCGGATAATTTGAGCGTAATTTTTGTATGATAGAATTGTGACCCTTTTTCCTTAAGAAAAACTACTATTTATACTACTAAAAAGTAACTACTTATTTGAATTTCGAACTACAACTGTTATAAACTACTGAGTCTTATCTATCTTCGAATATCCAAACGGCTTCGAAGGTAACTGCTTTTAGAAAACTTCCAACAACGGTCGAATCAAAACTCATCGAGAGTCTTCAGCAAATTCAACTTGTCGAAATAAAGGCAGTGTTTCGATAAAACCCTGGTCAACAGCTCTGACCATATTTAATGCCTTAGCCATAAATTTATTGGCTAACAGCCGTAAGATGGAGGCGGATTCTGGCTGTTGATTTTTGTCACCAAATGGCAAATAAGTAGAGTTCAATAGAACTTAGACAAAGAACAAAAATCAAAAATCAAAAATCAAAATTATACCTTGGTGCTACTGCTAGGAGAGCTATCTCCTGAGATCTTGCTCATGTCTTGCTTAGTTTGTATGGATAACTAACCTCTAACTCTAAGAAACTAAGAGCACGATGAAATAAAGTTGTTATGATCTTAACATAAGTTATATAGAAAACGTGTATGTTAAATTAGAAGTGATAAAAATTGATTTTGAATAAATTGATTTTATACATTTGACTTTAGTTAAAATTAAGCCGGCTATCAACGCATGTTTGGTTCTATTTTCCAAAGGAGCACGCAAGCTCGCGTGCATCGTGTCACATAGGAGCTCGCTCGCATGCATGGATCACCCTACATGTGTCCTGCTTCGGCCCTAATCCCATGCCGCATAACTCGGAGACGGTTATGGCCAACGCGCGCCTATATAAGGGTGCACTTGCTTCACCCTCAAGGTACACATCACTTTTCACAACACTTCTTACACACTCTTTCTTAGTTCCATTACTGACTTGAGTGTCAGAGTGCTAACGTGTCTGTAGGCACCTTACGTCACACCGCGAACACTCATCGCCGCCGTGCTGGAAGCAGTTATCGTCACATCGGAGCATTCTCTACCTCCGTTGTAACTCAACCGTTCTCACTGAACATATCAGACTAAATATCTTTTTTTTGTCAAAAAAAAAAATGAATGTTACCATAACTTGCGCATTTCTCATATGCATTTTCTTTTTCAATTATTTGCATTCTCATAGTCTAACTTTTAATTTCATCTATACAAATTCCAATGAAGTAATTTTTGCATTTTAATATCATTTAAGCATCTCTTCAGTACATCATTTCTTCATTTTAATGTTGTTTGAGCACATTCCTAATTAGTACAAAAAAATTGTATTTTTTTAATATCATTTATGCGTCTTTCCATTATAGGATTTTATTCTTTTATTGTTATTTAAGCGTCTTCCCATTCTAAAATTTCTACATTTTAATGTCATTTATGTGTCTTAATATTATATAATAATGTATGCTTTTTAAGCTTAAATAACATTAAAAGAATAAATCCTGTAACAGAAAGACGCATAAATGACATTAAAAACTACAATTTTTTTGTATTAATTAGGAATGCTTTTTAATTTATGCTTTTTATTGTCATGGCTGCTATTGAAATAATTCACTACATGAAATCAAAAGTTAAAGGTAAGAAAGGGGATGTTGTTTTAAAACTTTATATTAGCAAAGCTTATGGCAGGATTGATTGGAGTTACCTTCGAGGAGTTATGGCAAAGATGGGGTTTTCTGATCAATGGGTTAAATGGATTATGATGTGTGTTGAAACAGTGGATTACTTTGTGCTTGTTAATGGTAATGCCCTAAGTCAAATCATCTCAGGAAGAGGTTTGAGACAAGGAGACCCATTATCCCCATATTTGTTTATTATTTGTGTTGAAGGTCTTTCTGCTCTTATTCGAAAAGCTGAAGCGAGGGGTGAAATCAATGGTGTCAAAAATTTTAATGCTCCAATTATATCTCACCTCTTATTTGTTGATGATTGTTTCCTCTTTTTTAGAGCCAATTTGAACCAAGCAAGTAAAGTGCGAGCCGTTTTATCTACCTATGAGAGAGCTTCTGGTCAGGCAGTGAACCTCCAAAAATCAGAGATTTTTTATAGTAGAAATGTTCTAACTTTAGATCATAATATATTGCAAGCATTTTAGGTGTATAGGCTGTTCTAGGTACTCGCAAATATTTGGGGCTCCCTTCTATGATAGGCAGGAGCAAAAAATATGCGTTCGACTTTATTAAAGATAGAATTTGGAAGCACATAAATTCATGGAGTAGTAAAAGTGTTTGAAAAGCCGGTTGTGAAGTTCTCATCAAATTTGTGCTTCAATCTATCCCTACCTACTTTATGAGTTTGTTCACTCTCCCTGTATTTCTTTGTAATGAATCTGAAAGAATGATGAATTCATTTTGGTAGGGTCATTCGGGAGGTCAAAGTAGAGGTATTAATTGGATTTCTTGGAATAAACTCTCTATGCACAAGAATGATGGAGGTATGAGTTTCAAAAATCTACCAACCTTTAATTTAGCTATGTTAGGAAAACAGGGTTGGAGACTTATGACAAATCATGATTCTATGGTAGCTAGACTTTATAAGGCAAGATATTATCCCAGGTGCAATTTCTTTGAGTCGACTTTAGGACATAAGCCTAGCTTTGTATGGCGAAACATATGTAACTCTAAATTTATTCTTAAAGCTGGAAGCAGATGGAGGATATGCAATGGTTATGATATCTTGATTCGGTATAACAAGTGGATTGCATACGATATTACACTTATCCCACATGCTGATGGAGATTTTCCTCTAGCTAATCTAAGAGTCTCAGATTGCATGCTACATGACCGCAAGGAATGGAATCTACCTTTCATGCAGTCACTTTTTGATCACCATGTGGTTGAACATATAGTGAAGACACCGCTCTACCCATCAATGACGGAAGATCAACTTATCTGGAAAAAAGAAAATCATAGAGAATGATCGTACCTGATCAGAAGGTAACTGTCGGTGCTTTGAATGCGGTGGTTTGAGTGGTGGTCGAATACGTCAAACGCCTCCTTGGACAGAGGGTGGTGTGTACCTATAGGCCCTCCAACGCTCAAGTAAGTAGAGATCAGAGAGTGAGGGATTAGAGGATGAGATAGATTCTACCTTGGGGACTGCATGGAGTCCCCTATTTATTGAGGTGGATGGCTGCAGAGAGTTTATTGAGGGAACGTGCAGAGAGACGTTATGGTTCGTTTGAACCGGTCTCGCTCGCTCCGTGCACCCCCCTTGCAGAGAGGGGGTGTGTCGCAAGTAATATGGCCAAATGTGGAGTTTGGGATTTGGATTGTATTTGGCTCAAGTAAATGGGCCAAAGATCCTTTTGGCCGGTCCAGAACAATATCCCCCAAGTCGTTACTCATGACAAAGAGTTATGACTTAAGTGCGGGCGTTTTGAGCATTCATGGTCGGCCTTGAAAGGGGGTGTGCTCTCTTGTCAGAGAGTAGGGTCGATCTTGTTCTCCAGACATGAAGGTGTTACTGAAGTAGGGAACTGTTTGTATGGATGGTCAAGAGAGTCTTCGAGGTTTGGGTGTAACACCCCGTTTTCCCAACATATAAATAAAGTAAGATATATCATAGTGCATCGTAAAACAGGATGTCACATCTACATTTTCCAAAAATCATTTAACACAAATAGTGGATTAAAATCCATTATTTAAATAAACACCTGCTTTGAGTAAATTAAATAATGTCGCAGCGGAAAATATTCGACATTTAAATCAAAACTTGGCACTAGGCCTCAATGTCATCAACATGATAAAATTCCAATTAAATGGTTCAACAACAACATCTTAGACAGTATACGTAATCAAGGAAAAACAAAGCAAATAAATATCCCCATCCCGTTACATATTAGAGAAAGATGTTGGAACAAAGGTGTTCAGCAATACCACGTTTTGAGTTTTGATGATAACAAGGTATTAAAAAGTTGTCAATTGGATATTGCTAATATTTGTTTAAGTATGCAGGATATCAATTAAGATTTGTATCTTAGAAAGTATTCTGTTTGAACAATGTTAAAGAGCAATAAATCCAGAGAAGCTTGTTGCTTGTGATTCTGTATCGAAGAGAGTCTGAAGACTGTACCCAAGAGAGTCTGAAGACTGTATCAGAGTCTGAAAACCATCAGAATCTGAGAACCAAGAGAGTCTGAAGATTATCAGAAGCATAGTGCTACAGTGAGTCTGAAGCCACAAATTTGATGATCTGCTAACAGTGATCTCTACTGCATTGTTATGCACAAAGAAACTCTAATGGAGTAACGGCTAGCTTCTAAGTCAACTTGAGCGTGGGAAGCACAAAGACAAAGATTGCAGGCCAGTACAGAGTACGTTGTACAAACTCTGTTTCCACTACTCCACTACCTCGTACAGTTTGGCAACTGTGTCTGCCGGTATTAATCCTCAAAGGGAATGGAATTCAAATGATGCTATTGAAGGACTATTACCAAATCAAGCAACAGATCAACAGTCATTGATCAAGCTTCAGAAATCATCCTGATGCGCTGGATGACTCAACGTCTCTTTCCTACGCCTATATAAAGGATAGAAGACTTGAAGAATTGTTGGACTCTACAACTTAGAAAAACTGCATTGCGCTGCTTTCGTATTCAACTGAGTCTTAACAAAAGCACATCATTAACTTAGATTCTTACAAACTGAGTATTCTAGAATTTCTAAGTTTCACAGAAAAACAGAGTCTGTCTTTTGTGTAAAACAGAGTCTGTCTTTGTTGTAATTGAAACACATTTTGATTGTTATCAAGTGTTTCAAATGTATTCAATTTTCTGTAATTGTGTAAAAGTCTCTTGCTTTTGTGCTTGAGCAAAGGAAGTCTCTTGCTTTTGTGCTTGAGCAAAGGAAGTCTCTTGGCTGCGTCCTTGAGCAAAGGAAGTCTCTTAGTTGTGTCTTTGAGCAAGGAAGTCTCTCGCCTGTGTGCTTGAGCAAGGAAGTCTCATACTGTGTGTTTGAGCAACTTGTAATTTGATATTACATTTTAGTGAACTCTCCTTGGAAGTACAAGGGGGACAGGACTACTTCCGGTTTGTGGAAGGAACCTGTATAATTGCTTGTGTTCTCTCTTCTCTCTTTATCTCTTGATTATTCCGCTCCAATCAGAACCTAATCTCCTATCAGACTCTGATCTCATTCAGACTCTGAGTTTAAAGGAATTAGATTCTCACTCTTCAAGAGTTGCGAAAAGAAAACACAATTCAACCCCCCCTTCTTGTGTTTTTCTCACCTTCAAAAGACTCCTATGACGACACGAGGATCAACTCACATCAGCAATTACTCCTGGTTATCTATACGTTACCCACGTAGAGGCAACATTCAAACAAAAGGGGTGCGATTTCACATTCATTAATAATAAGCAACATTTCATAAACAAGAATTAATCAACATAATATAGCCACGATAATCATCAACAAGTACTTCATATGATTTCAGATATAATCATCAATTAATTTCATTTATCAATGCAACAACAACAACAACAACTTAACAATATGCCAACAGCAACTTGATAATGCAACAACAACAACAACAACTTAACGATAGGTCGACAACAACTCGACAATGCAACAACAATAACAACAACAACTCGACAAGATGCAATATAATGTGCATGTGGTACCAACAGAGCGTCAAGCTCTCAACATAATGTCGTAATTCGACTAAATAGGACATCAAGCCCTCAATTTAAACAAGGCATCAAGCCTTCAACTTAGACAAATTCTTATGCAATGATAAGACTCAGGAAATGCAACAACTACGACATCATAATCCACATAATAAAATTTCTATAAAAGATGTTCATGTCAAACCAAAGCTACTGGAAGCATAATTTAATCATCAACAGTTTTCATATCCAGACCAAAAACCAATTTGAAACAGAAACATGTGAAAAAGACACAAGAACGCGAAACATGGCATTCTGCCATCATGCAGTTCGCTGTGGCGAGTGGGGTTGCTCGTTGTGGCGAGCTGACACTAGCTCACTGTAAAGATTTCGCCGTGGCGAGCCAACTGCTCGCTGTGGCGAGTGACAAATAGGGTCACTCGCGAGGCGACTAAACGTACTTTGCCATGGCAAGTTATCTACTACTCGCAGGGCGAGGATAATCGCTCGCTATGACGAGCGACGACGAACAGAACTACGAATAGCACGAACAGAATTTCAGAATTTGTCCCAAAAACCCAATTTTTGACACCCTAACTCCCAAATTTAATAGGGAACATTGCCTACTTATAAACTACAACCTAGACAACAACTTTTACATTAATTCATGTGATTACCTATGTTTTTGACAATTCTAATTCAATTCAAACCTATCTTTTCAACAACAATTTTCAACAGCAACAAGAGATTAATCTTTTCAGAATCATATGCTTATGATTAAAGAAGGTTAGTCCCACCCGTACCTTAGATTGGTTGATTTTTCAGAACTCTACAAGTTTCTCCTCTTTTCTCCCAAAAAATGTGTTCTTCACGTTCTCTCTGTTTTCCTCCCAAAACTGCTTTTCTGGTTCTAACCCTAATCTCTAATGTTCTCCTCTATATATATAATCTCTTCAAATTTTAAACTAACAAACTCCTCCAATTACCAACCTACCCTTATGCCTCATTAAATCTAATTTATTTAGATTCCTTTACTTTTTATGTTATAACAACCTACTAATAAATCTTAAAAATCATCAAATATCACAATTAATCAATTAAATCAACAAAAGACTCAACTTAATAAAAATAATTAAATAAATAATGGATAAATTAATAGGGCGTTACAACTCTCCACCACTTAGAATATTTTCGTCCTCGAAAATTTATCTTTCTCAAACAACTCTGGATAAGACTCTAACATCTTACTTTCCAACTCCCACGTCAAACTTTCACCAGCCGCCCCTTCGCAAACAACTTTCACAAGGGGTATATCCTTGCCTCTTAGCTTTTCACTTCACGACCTTCAATCCTCACTGGTAAGGTCTCGATCGTAAGGTTGTCTCTCACTTGCACATCATCTCTTGGAATCACATGAGATGGATCCGAAACATACTTCCGAAGTTGTGACACATGAAATACATCATGTAAATTTGATAGATGTGGTGGTAAACCCACTCTATACACAACCGTTCCAACTCTTTCCAAAATCTGATACAGGCCAATAAACCTTGGAGTCAACTTCTTCGATTTCAGTGCCCGTCTAACACCGGTCACAGAGGTGACTCTCAAAAACACATGGTCTTCTTCTTGAAACTCAACATCTTTCCTACGCTTATCATGATAACTCTTCTGCCTACTCTGTGATGCTTTCATCTTTTCTCTAATCAATTTAACCTTCTTGGTAGTCTGTTGGACAATATCAGGTCCTAGTACCACACTCTCACCGGACTCGTACCAACACAACGGAGTTCTACATCTCCGACCATACAATGCTTCGAACGGTGCCATTCCAATGCTAGAATGGTAACTGTTATTGTAAGTGAACTCGATCAATAAAAGATGACTATCCCAAGTACCTCCTTGCTCAAGCACGCAAACTTTCAAAAAGTCCTTCAGCGACTGAATTGTCCTCTCAGTCTGTCCATCTGTCTGTGGATGATACGCCGAACTCAAACTCAGCTTAGAATCCAATGCTTTCTGCAAGCTCTTCCAAAATCTAGAAGTAAATCTTAGATCTCTATCTGATACAATACTCGATGGAACACCATGCAGCCTCACAATCTCACAGATATAGATTTCTACCAACTAAGATACAGGAAAACAAATGTTTATCGGAATAAAATGAGCCGACTTTGTCAGTCTATCCACAATTACCCAAATTGCATCATTTCCCTTTGGAGTGTTCGGTAAACTAGTCACAAAATATATGGATATGTTATCCCACTTCCATTCTAGAACATCTAAAGGTGACAACAATCCAGCAGTTTTCTGATGTTCAACTTTTGACTTCTGGTAGATTAAACATGCATACACAAATTGTCTAACATCACGCTTCAACCCGGACCACCAAAACAACTTCTTCAAATCATGATACATTTTTGTAGCTCCCAGATGAATACTCAAATTACTTATGTGACTTTCTTCCAGAATCAACTTTCTCATTTCTGCATCATCAGGAATACAAATCCTATTCCGAAATCGCAATACAATTTGATCATCGACTTTAAAGTCACCATCTTCAGTCTGATTAGTTCCAACCATTAAGTCTACCAACTTCACATCTACTTTCTGAGCTTCTCTGATACTATCCAAAAATTTGTTGGTGATATTCAACATTCCCAGTTTCACACTCTGTGACGACACTTCATAAACCAAACTCAAGTCTCTGAACTGTTCTAGTAATTCCAACTCTTTAACCATCAAAGCAGACATATGTAAAGTTTTCCTACTTAAAGCATCTGCAACAACATTGGCTTTACCCGGATGGTAATTCAACCCAAAATCATAATCCTTTAGCAATTCAAGCCACCTTCGCTGTCTCATATTTAATTCTTTCTGGTCAAATAAATACTTCAAACTTTTATGGTCGCTGAACACTTCAAATCTAGAACCATACAAATAATGCCTCCAAATTTTATGTACAAAGACTACTGCAGCTAACTCAAGATCATGAGTAGGAGAATTACGCTCATGAATCCTCAACTGCCTTGATGCATAAGCTACTACTTTATTGTTCTGCATAAGCACACCACCTAAACCCAAATTAGACGCATCGCAGTACACAACAAATTGTTCGTCAGACTTTGGTAATATTAAAATCGGAGCTGTCGTCAAACGCTTCTTTAATTCATTAAAACTGTTTTCACATTGAACATCCCATATGAAAGTTCTGCCTTTACAAGTTAACTGAGTTAACGGAAGTGCTAACTTGGAAAATCCTTCAATAAATCATCGCTAATAACCTGCTAAACCCAAAAAGCTCCTAACTTCGGTAACCGACTTTGGAGTCTCCCATTGCGATACCGCATCAACCTTAGATGGATCTACAACAATACCACTACCAGAAATAATATGACCAAGAAAACTTACCTCGTTCAACCAGAATTCGCACTTAGATAACTTCGCATATAACTTTTTCTCTTTTAGCACTTGCAAAACAATCCTCAAATGCTCGGCATGTTCCTCCTCGGACTTGGAGTATATCAGAATTTCATCGGGGAAAACTTCTAGAAACTCGCATACTACTTGCAAATTATCAATCACTGCTTGATTCTCAATGGACAGGGACGCCATCAAAGGAAACATCGGGATTCCATCACGCATCAACTGTTTCAACTGCTTAGTAGTCAAGAGCTCAGTTTCTCCTTCTTCTTCTTCGGTAGAGGAAAAACGCACCGTCTTCCTAAAATAATTAATATAGACATAGTTGTACTCCAACCAGTTCATACCTAGAATCACATCCATCCCACTTAACGGCAAACATACTAAATCTACAACAAAGTCTCTACCAAACATCGACAAAGGACTCTTCAAACATACTAGAGAGGTAGTCACCGAACCCTTGATTGGGGTTTCAACAACTCTTTCCCCATTCATACATGACATATCAAGACCCAATTTCGAAACGCAATCAGCAGCAATAAAACAATGTGTAGCACCAGTATCTATAACAGTAATTAAGGGAGTACTATTAATAAAACATGTTCCTTTGATCAGACGATCCTCATTAACTGTCTGAGTACCAGTCAAAGCAAACACCTACCCTTTAACCTGTTCCTGCTTAGGATTCGGACACTGAGAGCTAATGTGTCCTTCTTCACCATAGCTAAAGCAAACCATATCATCATGCTTGCAATCTGGCATTGCATGCCCCTTCTTGCCACAACGGAAACACCGTTTCACATCTCCAGTACAAGTGTTACTCTTGTGACCTTTCTCTCCACATCGGTAACAGACAACTGACGGATCTTCTGAAACCCAATTTCCCATTTAATCTCTGCACGCAAACCATTCTCCAGGTTCGGACGAACAGTTACCCACCAATCATCAACCTCCTTAGCTAAGCAACGTGTACCAAAGCTCACCATCTGAGGCACAGTGCATTCCATGACTCGAAAAGTTCTCTCGATCTCCTTGAGCCATGTCTGGGCTCCATCGGAATCGTATCTTCCTTTGAAAGTAGGTGGATGGTTCCTCAGAAAAGTTTCCAGCATCCGAACTCCATTGTTACCTCCAGCACCAGCATTAGGTTGTTGCCCCACAGCTTGAGCCATAGCTTGCAAAGCAGCAGCAATAGCAACATCGTTTCTTCCATCCATCTCGATTCACTACACAACGGATATAGGTTAAGTTGTCACACAACACAAACGACTCAATCTACTTGGCCGGACAGACCGACCTGCTCTGATACCAATTATAACACCCCGTTTTCCCAACATATAAATAAAGTAAGATATATCATAGTGCATCGTAAAACAGGATGTCAGATCTACATTTTCCAAAAATCATTTAACACAAATAGTGGATTAAAATCCATTATTTAAATAAATACTTGCTTTCAGTAAATTAAATAATGTCGCAGCGGAAAATATTCGACATTTAAATCAAAACTTAGCACTAGGCCCCAATGTCATCAACATGATAAAATTCCAATTAAATGTTTCAACAACAACATCATAGACAGTATGCGTAATCAAGGAAAAACAAAGAAAATATATATCCCCATCCTGTTACATATTAGAGCAAGACTCCTATGACGACACGAGGATCAACTCACATCAGCGATTACTCCTGGTTATCTGCACGTTACCCACATAGAGGCAACATTCAAACAGAAGGGGTGAGATTTCACATTCATTAATAATAAGCCACAATTCATAAATAAGAATTAATCAACATAATATAGCCACGATAATCATCAACAAGTACTTCATATGATTTCATATGTAATCATCAATTAATTTCATTTATCAATGCAACAACAACAACAACAACTTAACAATATGCCAACAACAACTAATTGATAATGCAACAGAATCAACAACTTAACGATAGGTCGACAACAACTCGACAATGCAACAACAGCAACAACAACAACAACTCGACAAGATGCAATATAATGTGCATATGATACCAACAGAGCGTCAAGCTCTCAACATAATGTCGTAATTCGACTGAACAGGGCATCAAGCCCTCAACTTAAACTAGGCATCAAGCCTTCAACTTAGACAAGGCATCAAGCCTTCAACTTAGACAAATGCTTATGCAATGATAAGCCTCAGGAAATGCAACTACTACGACTTCGTAATCCACATAATAAAATTTCTATAAAAGATGTTCATGTCAAACCAAAGCTACTGGAAGCATAATTTAATCATCAACGGTTTTCATATTCAGACCAAAGACCAATTCGAAATAGAAACATGTGAAAAAGACACAAGAACGTGAAACATGGCATTCTGCCATCATGCAGTTCGCTGTGGCGAGTGGGGTCGCTCGCCGTGGCGAGCTGACCATAGCTCACTGTAAAGATTTCTCTATGACGAGCGACGACGAACATAACTACGAACAACACGAACAAAATTTCAGAATTTGTCCCAAAAACCCAATTTTTGACACCCTAATTCCCAAAATTAATAGGGAACATTGCTTACTGATAAACTACAACCTAGACAACAACTTTTACATTAATTCATGTGATTACCTATGTTTTTAACAATTCTAATTCAATTCAAACCTAATTTCTCGACAACAATTTTCAACAACAACAAGAGATTAATCATTTCAGAATCATATGCTTATGATTAAAGAAGGTTAGTCCCACCCTTTCCTTAAATTGGTTGATTTTTCAGAACTCTACAAGTTTCTCCTCTTTTCTCCCAAATACTGTGTTCTTCACGTTCTCTCTGTTTTTCTTCCAAAACTGCTATTCTGGTTCTAACCCTAATCTCTAATGTTCTCCTCCATATATATAATCTCTTCAAATCTTAACCTAACAAAATCCTCCAATTATCAACCTACTCTTATGCCTCATTAAGTCTAATCTATTTAGATTCCTTTACTTTTTATGTTATAACAACCTACTAATAAATCTTAAGAATCATCAAATATCACAATTAATCAAATAAATCAACAAAAGACTCAACTTAATAAAAATAATTAAATAAATAATGGATAAATAAATAGGGCGTTACATTAGGCGTGCAGATGTGCGAACGCATTCACTCTCCTCATAACTCCCTTTATCCTTCGAGTGTTCGGCGAAATAGGATCAAGTGGAAAGATTCCCTTGTCAAGAAGTTTGGTCGAATGTCATTCTGTAATTAATTCCCACGTCTCGAGGGAAAAATGGAGGAGACGTGACCTTTGGTTTCTGTATGACACGTGTGAAGGCTATTGTAGTACTTGAGTACCTATAGTCAGCAGGGTGCTCTTGGTTGATGTTTCCAAGATGTCATCATCGCTGTAGATTTTATCATGTCGTTTGGAGAACCGCTACGAGTGATCAGGGCCCTTGGATAAATGGTCTGATTTGATCTAGACGATAGAGGTGTCACTTAAAGGGAGAGTTGTACGTGAAGGGATGTGTTGGATTGAGCCTCGTGACCTTTGAGAGGTTTTATGAAACGAGTATAAATAGTCCAAACGTTGTTTGAAACATCACTGCATTTCATTTTCTCAGAAGCTTAGAGAATTTTTCCCAAAGTTCTTTCAAAGGTGAAGTCTTTACGAACTTCCAACTTCTCCTTTCAAGTTCAGTTCATCCATCATAATATGTAACACTAAGATGACTCCTTTCCTTTTTGTGCTTTTTGATTTACTTAGTTTTAGAAACTGTAGGAATGCATGTTTTTTAGGGCTAAGTTATTCCTGACTTGGTGGTTTCCACCGTGTGTGACGAGTAACTTAGGATGATTTTCTGTCTGTTTTCTGTATGTGTTAAGAGAAACATTGGTGACAGGGTTTAGTTTAATCCATAGGCTACAACCTTGTTCGCCTCGACGTAGATTGGAGTAGATCCGTTGTTTCGTTAGGGCGTTTGACCACTAGGTGTGATGTTTGATCCCTTGCTCGCCGTGCTCGACCTGATGGGTGAAGGAAGGGTGGATCTGAATGTTGGATTCACTTTTCCCTTTGCTTTTTCAGGTCCTATGGCGAATGAGGAAGTTGTTGCGCCGGTCTTTTCTTGGTTGGGGGAAGAACCCCTAGAGATGGTGTCGTCGTTTGCCCCAACTAGTGTGGGAGATGTTCCCTTTGGTCAGATTGGAAACGCTGAGGATTGGGAGTTTGTTCTTCCGAGCACTTCTAATGAAGTGTGTTCGGCGTACGGGAACTATGTCTTTCCCATGTATGAAGTGGTTTTCAAAGATATGGGTTTTCGGCTTCCTTTCTCTGGCTTTCAAAGGGAGGTTTTCCGATGAACCAAGTTGTCGCCCTCCCAACTCCATCTTAACTCCCATGCTTTTATGTGGGCTTTTGAGTTGTTGTGCGACTATCTCCACCTTTCTGCCTCTAAGAACGTTTTCTTTTCCTTCTTCGCCATACAACGGGGTTCAGACTGGGTTTCTTTCCGTCAAACCCAAGAAATGTTTGAGATCTTTGCTGGGAAAGTAAGGAGTTTTAAAGAACAATTCTTCCTGGTAAGGCCAAAAAGTGAGGCGGCTTTGGCTACCTTTCTGGGGGCGGTGAATGGCAGCACTCAGGAGCGTTGTCCCCTCTTCCCTCTTTTCTGGTCTCGGGACCGCTTTAGTTACGAGCCGAGGGATTTTGGCCGCACCCCCTCCGGTCTCACGGATGGGAGATGGACGTACACCAACAACTTTGGGCGTTTGTTCAATCTCTCCCACGGAGGGTAAAAATCGACAAACGGGGGAACCCATTGATAAACGCAGACGGGACACATGAAATAGAGCCCCGCCTCATCAATACCTAGGAGTTGTTGACATCACAGGATCATAAGGATTGCCTTGGTAGTTGGCACTTCTCTTTTTTCCTTTTATCTATTTTCTTTCTTGTCTTGTTCCCTTTATCTAATGGATTTCCTTTTCTATTTTTTGTAGGAAAAATGAAAGATTTGGGGGCCCTTGTGAGCGCAGCGAGCAAGAAAGTCTCTTCCAAGAAGCGGTGCAAGAACTTCCACTCCTTAGAGCCCCTTATTGCCGGTTCTGGCCCCGACTCTACCTCTAGTCATGTAGTGGACTTGGAAGGTAAAGAGCTGGGAGAGGAGCCTGAAAAGAAGCAGAAGATGGGAACTCCCTCTAAGGAGCCGATCACGCCGATCAGGGCAGTCCCTGTTCGCTCCGAAAGGGGGGACTTCCTTCAACTTCCCAAAGTGTGGTCTGAGCCGGAGCTGTGCGGTCCTCAATCAACCCTTTTCGTGGATGATCCCGAGCTAAAGATTATCCAGGACTTGGGTCCAGCTGGCCGGAGTAAGGCGATAACTGACGGGGTTATTGCTACTATAAAGGCTTTGGAGGTCGTTGTGGCCCTGAATAATGCTTCGTTGGAGGATGAGACTCGGGTTGATGCCTTGGCAAAAGAGAGGGATGTTCTGGCTGCTAAGGTTGACACTCTTGAGGAAGAGGTAAGGAGTAAGAGGTCAGTTGCTGAGGAATGTGACCGTCGATTGGCTATTGTGGAGGAGCAATTGGCAGAAGCTCGAACTGCCCTTAAGCAATCAATTAGTTCTTCTCGGAAGCTGGCTGAGGAGAAGGTGTCCTTGGAGGAAGCTTTGATGAAAGCGGGCCTCCCTGGGGAGGAGGAGGAGGAGGACACGGCTGTCCTAAGGCGCGCTGACCTTGTGGACAAGATTGGTCAGCTGGAAGGAAGCTTAGTGGACGCTGTCAAGCTTGGCTTTGATCGGGAATTGGCTCAACTCATGGTGGTGAACCCGGGTGTCGATCTGAGCGTGAAAGGAATCCAACCCCTTAGTGATATAAAGGATGAAGTGATACTTCCTCCTCCCGATCTTGAGGAAGATAATGGGCATGTTGACGACGCCCAAGCCGATGAGGCTTTGTAATTAATCTCTTCAACAACCATGATTTATTTTCAAGCATAATGTTTTGAATAGAGTGCTCGTTGCGTGAGGCTTTCTTATACTGTTTTGAAGTATTTGTTGAGAGCGAACTGTTTATCTTGCATGTTTTACAAAATGTGACAATTCGTATGCTCTTAGTGTTGCTCGATTTCTGGGAAACGAGGCTTGAATTGATGCAAGTTCACTGAGGTGGGATGGCCTGCCCCCCGGCAGTCATTATTTCGACATAGTGAATTAATGGCTGGAGAGTTTTGCATGCCCTCCTGCGGCCTTGTTACTTTGACTCGTTGTTTTAAATCAAAGTTATGCCTTTCTCTTCCTAGGTAATTAGTTTATTCTGTTTGGAGCTTTTTACCCTTTGCATTGTTCTGCAAGGAAGAGTTCAGGCTCGAGTGCTCTGACTGTTACGCGGAGTATTTGTTAGGAGTGCTTCACATTCAAGAGATTGTTTATTTGAATGTGTGTCCAAAGTTGTTTTTCGGATGTAAAAGAGCGGATGAACGTAGAATTCGATCTAGGTTTAACGCACTGAGACGTGAATCACCCATCGCGAGAAGGGGTTCTACCTTACATGCCGAGCAGTGATGTCGCTGCAGTAAGCGTACATACTGAAGAGTAAGGGAATCTGTTGTGTAGATTTCTCTTATCCTTTTATTTTTTGGATCGGAGTGGCACGACTTTCCTCTTCCGTTTAATTGATCGCTCGGAGAGCGAGGAGTTCGTTGTGTTGAACTTAGTATGTACACTAGAGTAATTTGGCGTTGTTTTCCATCTAAGTGTAATACTTTTTGAGTTTTTCGGCATTCCAAGCTCTTGGAATTGTGCCCTTGTGGAGATCTTCGAGTCCGTAAGCCCCCATTCTGGTCTTCATTCGGACTGTGTAGGGTCCCTCCCAATTGGCGGCGAGTTTCCCTTCTTTAGAGTCCTTTTGGTTTCGCCGGAGGACGAGGTCGCCTACTTCGAACTCTCTCTTTACGACCTTTTTGTTGTGGCGGGCGGCTATTTTTTGTTTAAGCGCAAGGTCGCTTGGTTTCTAACTTCGTCGACAAATTCGATCTCTTCACGTAGGTTCACCGTGTTGGCTGGGAAGTCAATGTTGGCTTCAGTTCGCCAAGTGAGTTCAGTTAGCTCAATGGGTATGACTGCCTTTGTCCCATACGTGAGTCGAAAGGGTGACTTGCCAGTAGTGGAGTGGGGAGTAGTTCTGTAGACCCAAAGGGTCGTATGCAACTCTTTAGCCCACTTAGTTTTGGCTGTGTCCAGCCTCCTTCGTATTACTCGTAGAATAACCTTGTTTGCTGCTTCGGCGAGGCCGTTGGCTTGAGGGTGTTCGACAGAGGTAAAGCTTTGTTTGATTTCAATCTTCCTTAAGCAGTCCTAGAATTTTTGGTCAGTGAACTGAGTTCCATTGTCGGATATCACTAAGGTCGGTACTTCGAACCTTGCTAGGATGTTTCTTTTGAAGAAATGAAGTACGTTTTTGGAAATGATCTTCGCTAATGGCTCAGCCTCGATCCATTTTGTTGAGTAGTCGATGGCCACTACGAGATATTTGAGTTGTTCGCTGGCTTTAGGGAATGGCCCCAGAAGGTCGATGCCCCACCATGCGAAGGGCCAAGGGGAAACCAGTGATGTTAACTCAGCGGGGGGTGCGAGTTGCATGTCCCTGCTCGTATGACCTTTTTCACGAGAGCTTTAGCACCAAGGTGTTGTTTGCAAATGTCGTCGTGGACGTCTACGAGGACTTTTTGGGTCTCAATTGGTCCTAAACACTTAATAAGTGGCGTGATAAGATCCCTTTTGTATAAGGGTTTTTCCACAAAAGTGAATGAGCAAACCCTTCGTTTTAGCCTTGTCTTCTCGTGTGGATCGGAAGGGAGTTCCCCATTCTCTATGTAGCGAGAAATGGGTCCTCTCCAATCCTCCATCCCAATGATTGTGTTGACTTTGTGACTCTGTGCGTCTCGCCTACGCACGCTAGGTTCATCAAGAACTTCTTGTATGACTATTTTGTTTCCGCTGGTAGTCCGTGTGCTGGCGAGCTTTGAAAGAATGTCTGCTCTGGTGTTCTGTTCGAGGGGAACATGGGTCACTTCGACAGTTTCGAATTCTTTCATTTTCTCAAGTACCAGCTGGCCGTACTGTTGGAGGTGCTCCTCTTTGACCTGGAATTCGCCTGTGACCTGAGACGCTACCAGCTAAGAAGGCTTCGCACTTTGCAGTGTTATTGGTAACATGAAACGATAAACCAAGAGAGATTTCAACGACGATACCTTTGTCGTTTTTGAAGGTGAGAAAAACACAAGAAGAGGGGGGAGTTGAATTGTGTTAACTTTTTCGCAACTCTTAAAGAGTATGAATTTGTTTTCTAGGATCAGAGTCTGAACAAGTTCAGAACCTGATGGAAGATCAAAGTCTGTTGCAACGGAAATAGTAAAGAGATAAGGGAAAGAGAGAACATAAACAATTATACAGGTTTCTTCCACAAACCGGAAGTAGTCCTGTCCCCCTTGCACTTCCAAGGAGAGTTTGACTAAAATGTAATAACAATTACAAGTTGCTCAAACACACAGTAAGAGACTTTTAATGCTCAAGCACACAAGCAAGAGACTTCTTTGCTCAAGGACACACCCAAGAGACTTCAAATGCTCAAGCACGCAGGCAAGAGACTTCTAACACAATTTACAGAAAATTGAAAGAGTGATTGAACACTTGATATACAATCAGTGGTGTTCCAAAATGCAAAACAATGAGAGACTCTGTTTTCTGTGATACTTAGAAATTCTAGGATAAACAAGTTTGTAAGAATTCTCTAAGTTGTTGATGTGTTTATATGACTCAGGGAGAATAGCAAATAGCTTGATAAAAACGTTCAGAGTCAGTAGTCTATTCTCCGAGTCTTCACTCCCTTTATATAGTCGTTGTAAAGAGACGTTGAGACAATTCAGCACATCACAGAGTCATCTAGAAGCTTGATCAAATATTATTGATTTGTTGCTTGATATGGTAATCGTCCTTCAATACAGATTTTGAATTCCATTCCATTTGAGGCGAGATTCCGGTAGACCTAGCTGCCAATTTGTACGAGGTAGTGGAGTAGTGGAAACAGAGTTCGTACAAAGTACTATGTCCTAATTATGCATTCTTGTTGTTAATCATCCCATGCTCAAGTTGACTTTGAAGCTAGCCGTTATACCATGTAAACGTTCCTTTGCAGTCGAAATACCATCAGAGATTCATATAACCAAATACTTGATTAGAAATCTTCAGACTCTCTATAGACCATATAGACTCTGATGAGCTTCAGACTCTCTTCAGCTCCTTCAGACTCTCTTTGTTCTTCAGATGCTCTGGATCTTCAGAACCTCTTGCTTAGCATTTCTTTGAACCAGCTTCTGCAGACTCTCCAAGTCTTGTACATCTTCGAGGCGGCTTCTTCAGACTTTCTTTGTCTTCAGAACCTCTCGAAACAGCTTCTGATGATTCTTCAGGCTTTCTTCATAATCACTTGCAACGAGATTCTTTTAGGATTTTGCTCTTCATGTGTTCTTTTAGGATACTTTCTAAGATTGACAACTTGAATTAAGATCCTGTACACTTGAACAAATATTAGCATATCCAATTGACAATTTTTAATACCTTGTTATCATCAAAACTTAAAGTGGTATTGTTAAACCCATTTGTTCCAACAGTTTTCTATGATTATTCCGGCTCCGCTTCCTTTGGAGTTGGATGATCCGTCCACGAAGACAATCCATACATTTGTATCGTTTTCGGCTACGAATGTCATTTCGGCTAGGAAATCAGCGAACACCTACACCTTTAGTGCCTTCTTGGATTCGTATTGTATGTCGAACTCGGATAGCTCGGGTGACCACTTCATCATCAGACCGGCTACATCAGAGCAACCCAAGATTTGTCTGATGGGTTGGTCTGATCGAACTATTACCGTATGAGCCAAAAAGTATTGCCTCAATCTTCGGCTGCTGTGAGGAGGGCGAGAGCCACCTTTTCGATCCTTTGGTACCTCGTCTCAGGCCCTAGCAGCGCTTTACTGGTGAAGTAGACTGGTTTATGTCCCTCTGTCGTTTCTCTAATGAGGACGGCGCTTACCGCGTCAGAGGAAACGGAGAGGTATAGGTACAATACTTCACCTTGGTTGGGTCGTGAGTGCACTAAAGGTGTGGAAAGGATTTCCTTGAGATGCTTTAAGTGTCTGTCCAGTCGAACTTTGTTTCCTTTCTTAAGAGTTTGAAGAAAGGAAGAGCGTGTTGAGCGGATTTTGCCACAAATCTTGAGAGGGCAGTCAGCATTTCAATGAGCGTTTGAATGCATTTCTTGGAGTGTGGTGTTGGGAGCAGAGTAAATGCTCGGCATTTATCTGGGTTCGCTTCGATTCCTCTTTTAGTTAAGTAAAAACCAAGGAATTTACCTACTTGAACTCCAAAGGTGCATTTCTCTAGGTTGAGCCGCATGTTGTACTTCTGAGTTTGTTCGAACACTCTCTCAAGATGAGCGGCATGATCAACCTCTTGTTGGGATTCTACAAAAATGTCTCCCATGTAGACTTCGAGAATATCGCCCAAAAGTGCCTTGTTATAGACTTTGTTCATCATACGTTGATAAGTACCCCCGCATTTCGTAGACCGAAGGGCATTACGTTGAAGTAATAGTTCCCCGATTCGACCATGAAGGCTATTTTCATTTTATCTTCTTCATCCATGGGTATCTGATTGTACCCAGAATAGGCGTCCATGAAGGATAAAAGTGCGTAGCCGGAGGAATTATCCACGAGTTTATCGATGTTGAGAAGAGGATATGCGTCTTTAGGGCAGGCCCTCTAGGAGGTCTTTAATAGCTTTTTCTGCAGCCTCTGATTTTTCAGGAGACTGCTTCCTACGTCGCTGAGCTACAGCGCTTACACCGGGATCTCCTATCAACTGTGCTTTGACAAGTTCAGGAAGATCCTTGCCGATCTAGAAGTTTTTCGAGGGGTCGTTCCCGAAAGGGACCAGCTTGAATTCACCGTCAGGAATAGGTTTAAGAAGTTTCGCGTTGAGTGGTTCCTTCTTTTCCCTTTTTTGTTCCTTAAGGTCTTCCTTGGTGAACCTGGGATCAAGTTCGACCAAGTTGGCGTCTAGAGTGCTCGTAGCAGTTTTCCCTTTGTCTTCAGCAGGTTTGCTGGATTGGGAAACCGAGCTCTGGGATTTATTATCCTAGAGGAAACATCTTCTTGCAGCTTCGATGTCTCCGTTGAGAGAGGCAATGACGCCCTCTTTTGCATGGTATTTCAACTTTAGATGAGCTGTTGAACATGCAACGCCCAGTTAGGCGAGCCCAGTCTCCCTATAATGCAATTACAGAGAGAAGGGCAGTCGATCACCAGAAATGGGATCTTTATTGTCATTTTGGCCTCCTTCACTCCGAAGGTGACCAGTTACTATACGTATCCCCATGGCTGAGTAGAGGAGCCGTTGAAGCCATATAGTTCATTTCCAACGTAAGGAGAAAGGTTTTTCTCCATTAGTTGAAGAGTTTTGAACAGGCTGGTGTACATAATGTTGCATAAGGCTCCTGTGTCAATCAGGACTCTACGGACATCTGCGTTGGCCATCGATACTCGCACGAGCAGAGGGATGGCAGAATTTGAAGCTCCACCAGGCAGTTCTGAGTCGTAGAACGCCAAAGGCGGTCTTCCTTCTTGGTTGGAGGGACAAACAAGTTGACGCTCATGAGTTCTTCGAACTTCCTCTTCATGCTTCCCATGGAGATGTCCATTGTTCCTCTCGTGATGACGTTGGCGGAGGGGAACTGTTCCCAGGTGCATGAGTAAGCGGTGATTTCCACGTGTCGGGGAAATCATCTAGATGTTCTACGGACATGGCGACGGTTTTGCCGGGCTCGGTGTCGTCCCCAATGAGTTTGACGGTTTTTCTTTCTGTTTCAAGGTTCTTTACGAACTGTTTGAGCCAACCTCATTAGATTAGGAGCTCAATGGCGTCCTTCAGATGGATGCAGTCGTCGGTGGTGTGCCCGTGGCATTTGTGGAATCGACAGTACTTTGTTTTGTCGACTCTCTTCCTCTCCTGAGATGGAGCCTTTGGTGGCTTGACGCTAGCTTCTGTTAGATCGGCCACGGCGATCTCGGCGAGGATTTTCTCCCTTGACATAGCCAAATGAGTGTACTCGGTGAAGTGACCTTTGGGTCTTTTGCCTTCACGAGCGGCTTTGCCTTCCTTCTCTTTCTCATGGAAAGGCCCTCCTTCCTGGATTTGTTGAGGCTGTCCGCGTACAGTTCCTCCTCGAAGGCTATGTAGATCTTTGCAATCGCTAGGAACTCGTTAAGATTCCTTGGGCGATCTAAGCGGACGGCCTTTTTCACGTTCATGCCTTCGCGCAGGCCTTTGGCTATGAGGTACCGCTTCATGGTTTCGTTAGCACCTCATACCTGGACAGCTTCTGTGTTAAACCTCTCGATGTAGTCTCGGAGAGGTTCGCTCTTTCCTTGGACAATGGCTTCAAGGGATGCCACTATTTTTGGTTGCGTCTTAGACGCATTGAAGTGAGTCATGAACTCGTAACAGAGGTCACTCCATGAATTGATGGATTTTCTCCTTAAGTTCTTGAACCAAGTGACAGCTTCTCGCCGTAGTGTAGTGACGAAGAGCTTGCATTTTACGGCGCATTGCACGATCAGTAAGTGAGAACTGCCTCAATGTTCTTGATGTGCTCATCCGGGTCGGTTGTTTCTTCGTATTAGTCCATTTGTGGAGGCTTCTCTAGCCCGCAGGGAATATGAGCATCTCGAATGCGCCGTGTGAATGGGCCGTATGAGCTACGGTCATTTCGGGCATCACGAGTGTCCTCAGAGCCAAAGGACGACCAAGAGCGCCCGTTATGTCTTGGCGGAGACCAGCGAGGAGGGGATCTCCTAGGAGGGGATCATCTGGGAGGAGATCGGCTAGGTGACCTCCTGGTATAGCTCGGAGATCTGACGCTAACTTAGTGCCACGGGGATATGGAATGTGACTGGCGAGGGCTCTTTCGTCTTCTACTACGTACTAGAGAAGGAGTCTGTTTGGTTCGGACTACTGAGCGTGCTTGCTCCATATCCATTAGGCGTCAGTTCTGCTCCTCGATTAGCGACGTTTGTCGTTGAATCGTGCAGAATAGGTTGTTGACGAAGGCACCAGTTGGCGTGGCATCTTCAGTTGTCTTTGTGGGTCGTGGAGGACCTTGCAGAGCTCTTTGCTGGAGAGGAATTATTTGTGCTGGTTCCTCTCTAGGTAAGCCCACAGGTGAAGGTGAGGATGTCATTCCATCCCGTAGGGGAATACGTATCTCACTTCGTATCTGGGAGCTGGCACAGTTGGCAGTCATGGTGATTTTTTGGAAAGCTTTGGTTTTTAAAAGTATAAAAACGGGGACAACTTATAATTCTCATAGACGGCGCCATTGATCGTACCTGATTAGAAGGTGACTGCCGGTGCTTTGAATGCGGTGGTTTGAGTGGTGGTGGAATACGTCAAACGCCTCCTTGGACAGAGGGGGGTGTGTCCCTGTTGGCGCTCTGACGCTCAAGTAAGTAGAGATCAGAGAGTGAAGGTTTAGAGGATGAGATAGATTCTACCTTGGGGACTGCATGGAGTCCCCTCATTATAGAGGTGGAGGGCTGCAGAGCCGTTGTAATGGCACACCTGGCTCTGGCGGTTACGAAATCGTGGGAAGTGTAACCGCCAGAGAGTTTATTGCGGGAACGTGCAGAGAGACATTGTGGCACACCTAGGGCATCGCTCTGATACCATGTTGAGAATCATGGAATCATAGGGAGAAAAATCATAGATGTAAGCAAGATAGTAAGCATAAGAGTACTCATGTGGGAGATACTCAAAGAAACTCATTATAGAATGAATAGATTGATAAAAGATGCAAAATGAGTACATACTAGTCCATATTTATAGGACTTATTGGACTAACTAATTGTGTAACTAACTTCAAACTCTACTAACTAACTTGTAACTAACTATTAACTAATCCTAATTAACACACTAAATCCTAAGAATCTTAACACAGTTACCGGATATGGATCTAGAGGTGGTAATGGAATCAAGCCTGACTGTCATACTGCTACACCTTCAAAGCCTTTGCCATTCCCACAAAGCAAACTCCCTATTTGGATCTTGGGCAAAGCCTGATCCAGAGATTAAAGTAAAGGGTCACAATCTAAAAACATTGATTGCAAACAAATCCAACACTGGGAAAAAACATTCACTCAACATATCATATTCATAACACACACAATAGCACATAAATCATCCAAGCATTTAAGTAGCTATGATGTTTCGAGAGAGTACCCTTACCTGAGAATAGTATTCCTTACAGTGTATTGCTCTACACTTGTAAGAATCCACAACATGAAAGTATCTAAACCCTCGAGCTATTTATCCTCTCTAAATGCTGAGGAAGAACGCATGAGTAGATAGGATTCTTCGCTAGCTTTGTTTTGATATCTCGTTTGCGCGATTCGGACAAGGAACGAAGAAATTACGGATGAGAGAATATGAAGATTCTGATAAAGAGGGATTACGAGTTTGGATAGAGAAGAGAGAAAAATTTGTTGTTTAAAGAGTTTTGGACCACAAACTTACTATATATAGTGTTTTTGTTTGGTTCATGCGGTTCAAGGTGTAACACTCTGAACCCCGAAAGCAATAATCATGCAATAAATTCAATAATCAAGAGCTTAGATGTTACTTCTACAATTTTCCAAAACATGCATACTTGGTTTTCTTAAAAATTCGCAACAGAAGACATTCAACATATATAATATCTCATCACCTAGTAACAGTCATGTATCTCTCCACATAGAATCCATCACCATGATACAATTATCATAATCATATAAATAATGCAAAACATCATAAGGTATCAAAAGAAAAAAAGGTCATAAGACCGGCACTCCTACATCAGAGCCTATCTAGACTCTACGTGAAAAGTAAACGAGGAAGCATCCATGTTAACCCTCAAGCATCAAAGATAAGCAATCATCTCAAGTCTGCAAATCACCTACAACTTTCAAATAAATGATGCGGTGGTTAACCGAACGACTAATGGGGGTTAGATAATATTTCACAATTAAACATAATCAGAATAAGCTTTTAAAGTGTTACATAAATACACAACCATCATCATAGAATATTAATCAACAACCCTAATATATCAACTTCAAATGAATATTGTCACACCACCATCATAGCATATTAATCAACACATACAATCCAACAAGTTCGCATCATCACAACATTCATCAAAATTTCATCAATGCACATATTTACCAAAATCACTTATTTTACAAAAATGGTTAAAACGACTTTTTACTCAAAAAATTCCTTTTTCTCCCAAATATCCCCATACCCAAAACTTATAGTTCAAAGCAAAAATTCTATTCATGTTACTTCAACACAACAACATCATTAACTCACTTGAATTCACGAACTTCAAACTTGTCCATTTTTACCCATTTCACAAAAATCATCAAACATCACAACTTGAATCACAACAAAACATTTAGCAACACCCAAGACATAAATTATCATCAATAACATAATTCAACAACATCTATATCATATAGTCATGATTTCACCAACAATTGACAACAACGACATCGTTTCTCATCAAGTTAAGCTAAAACCATAAAGTATTCATTTCAACATGTTTCAACAATGAAGAATAAGCAACAACAATAAGTTTATCACAAATTTAACATACCCAAAATCATCAATCAATAATGAGCACGTAAATTAACATTCAAGTGAGAGCATGGATGGCAATTGGTCCCAGACCCGATATGGGTACCTGCAAAAAAATACCTACAATGGATAGGGTAAAACTCCGCTTTTATTGGTCTGGGCACGGGTCCGGGTAATACCCATAAATTTGAATGGGTATAGGTACTATACTGCCTAGCCCCGCAACCTCGCTTATACATATTTATATAATATCATAAATAATTTATTTATTTTTGGTGTATAATTAATTAATTGATTTAGTTCATTAAGCCTAAACCTACACCTAAATCAAAAAACTACTTAATACAATAACAACTCCATCCTGTCGATGTACCATTTTTTAGGGATATTTTGGATGTTTTTTATTTGACTCAATTCTACGATTCATATTATTTTATTAGTTAATTTTAAAAAAATTGGATCATAGTTTAATTTCAATTGTGATGTTTTTATTGTTTTTTCATAGTTAAAGTGCGGATAATAGGTGCGAGTATGAGCACTTAGATACCCATAGGGTATGGGGAAAAACACTAAAATTGTTGCCCACAAGGGTACGGGCACGTGTACATGTATTTTTTTACAAATGTGGATATGGGAAAGGGCATTGTAGTATACTAATTGTCATCCCTAAGTGAGAGGAGCTTTTATTGTGAGAGATGAGAGGATTAAATCATAGCCCTTTGATCAATCTTTACGGTGGCATTTCATTTTTAAAATTGTAGCCAATCTTTTCACCCCTTCCAACTTCATCCTCTTATACCTTCTCCTTAACTGTTGCCATTTTTTTTTTTTCGAATTTGATTTTTCTAGATTTTAAAACTAATTGAATCATCAAATTGTTGAATCTAAACGTGAATCATGAAAGAACTGAAGTTCAAATGAGAAAACATGAAGATTTAAAAAAATGTGTATTTGGATCTCTCCCTTTATGATGGTGAAAATATTTTGGATAAATAATTAAATTGGTCTCTCTTGTCTGTTAAAAGTTAGATCTTGTATCAATTGAATCCTTCATTCTTATCTTTTCATCCTCCAATTTAATCAAGGGGGTTTTGTTCCCCTCTCTATTCTAATTGTTCCTTTTTGCTCAGATCCCAAATCAATTGAAAAAGATGGACAGTTGGATTTCTCCCTTCCATGAAATTATGTCAAGAATTCTTTCCAAAGTTTTACTTATATGGATAAACAACCTCTATTGTGAATTGTGATGTGAAGAAGGGAAAAGTGGAATAATGCAGTGTTGGATGGAAAAGAGAAGGAGGAGCGATGTAAAAGATACGAGGCCGAATTAATGATACAGGAAGGAGAGATTAAATATGTACAACTTCATCTCAAGCATTAATATTGATCCAAATATTACGATTTAACCCTTTAGTGATTATCCACTTTTTAGTTATAACTTCATACAAGATGTCTTCTAGCAAAATCCATATATATATATATATATATATATATATATATAACTTCCTTTGTCTTGAGGGACCGATTAGCATAAATATGAGATACGCCAAAGTGCATCACACTACTACACGAATAACGTAGAAAGAAACCAACAGCAATATCTTCTAATCTTCCATTAGCATTAGCATGGCCACATCATCAGATTTGAATTTGATATGCTAAACAATGTCATTAGTATTAGCATTCCTTAAACAGGGCCTAATAATATTGATTTGTATCAGTTATTACTATATTACTATACATTTGTTGGGACTAAATGTTAATTCTAATTAAAATGAAACTAATGCATTTATGATTAAATCATTTAAGTGCAATATTAGAGTTTTATTTTAGTTAAGACCTGATTGTTATATAATATGAAAATAGCAATTCCATCATTCCCTCGCACTATTTTTGTATATATTTTCATCAGGCATAATAGGTACTCCTCCATCCTAAATTATAAGCAAAAAAATCTTATTTTCTCTGTCCCAAATTATAAGCAAAAAAGACCAACTTTTATCATACTTAATTATGTTGTCTCAAAAAATTATTTTTTCCAAAGGAAAATTAAATGCAAAGTGCATTCAGTTTGCTCTCTCTTTCATTTTCTCAATAACCAACAACCAATGAAAATTGTTTTTACAACTTCCTATAAAACTTATTTCAAAGATAACACAAAAAATTATGTTACAAACTTATATGTTTTAGTTTTCTTAATAAGTGTGATTTTTTATTTTTTTTTGCTTATAATATGGGACAAGGGAGTACATGTTTTTATTGGCAGATCTCACTTATTTTTGCACTCTTTCTATTCTCTTGCACCAATATTTTATTACTTTGTAGTCATGAGTTCTTCTTTTCAAGGGAGAAACCGTAGGGAAGATGTTGAAAGAGGATTTTCAGAAGATGAAACTGAGAGAACATCAAGGGTATGTATACTTAGCCGTTGTCGATTTTGTGTGTTGATCTTAACTAGTCTTTTTACATAATACATAATACATTGTAATTCTTTTGCTCTTTGTTTTTAACCTCAGAGGGTTTTCGCATCTTGTTTATTCAATATCTTTCGATGGGTTTATCACATTGCCGGTAAGCTAATATCTTCTATAACTTAATGACTACGAGGTTTAGGGTTTATCGGTTTATTATTTAAGTTTTAGGGTTTCAAAGTTTGTTTGATTCGAATTATTGAATTTATCCCTCGACATTAGGAGTGTATGTAAAATATATGTTAATCGGGTTTAAGTCTTAGGGTACACTTTGATATATCACCATTCAAACTCACTTCGAGATCTACACATGGAAGGGTATACTGTGATATATCACCATTCAAATTCACTTTATGAATGGTTTAAGATACACAGTTTATCCTCTCCTGTTTAAATTACAATTGAGAGAATCAATTCCGCGTTAGCCATGAAACTAAATCAATGAAATGCTAACCAAAAATGTGCACAAACACAATTTATATGGTGTAAGATCGCACTTTACCATTCGGTGTTCTTATTTTTACTAATGTTATTTGCTATTTTCTTGGCGGAACAATTTAAGATTATGTTTCTAAATGACATTTTGAATACTTATATATGAAATGTTTGTTCATAAGACTCAAATATAAGGATATTCATAATATAATCACCATTTGAAATGGATTTTAAGCAGTCATATTTTGTTATGAATTGTTTATGAAAATGTCACCTTGTTGTGCTTTAAAATTTTGCATGTATTTTCTAATTAGTTTGGGTTCCTTTGACAACATTTTGACTCCTAGAGCTAGAGTATAAATCTAATCTAATCACATTATTTTCTATATATTTTATTTGTTAATTAGTTAATTTCTTCCATGTTCATAGTCATTGGCATGCTCACTAAACAACCGAAAACAACTTATAGCTTATATAAAAAGAGTTTAACTTTATTTTATTTATTTTGTTGTAGAAATATCTTATACATTGCAATTTTATACTATAAACGTTAATTAAATAGTTTATCCTAACAGAAATAATGTTATATAAAATGTTAAGCTTTCACTTACTCGTACTTATTTCGCAGTTACTTTGTTATTCATTATATTAAACTTCAAAGCGATGCAAGATGATTTTTATCTTTCGGTAAGTAATTAATGACTTCAAATTTAATGTATATATGCTGCATTGCTGCTACCAATTTTCAATCAATGAGCCTTATCCTTTTCAGCTGATCTGGTTAGTCGCAAGTAACATCCTGACATTTAAAATTCTGGGAAAGTTAGCAGATTCTCTTGACCAACATTTTGATGAACTAGGTATATATTCCCTCTAAGTTTCACTTTTGGATCGCATATTCTTATAAGTTAACAACATGGTTTTAAATTATTGTTAGGGTTGTTGCGATTGTAGACTCTTTATCGCGCATTCTAATCATTGCAGCATGAAATATTTTTACTTTTACTCATCATTGAAATGTTACAGTTTGCTCCATATATATTCGTTGAGAGCTTCTTGACATCCACAATTGTGAAAGACTTAAAAAGTTTGACGAACAGGATAGACACACATTGATGCAGCGGTCACAAAGGCTAGAATGGTATGATGAGGCAGCTAATGCAGTTACGATGCAGTCCGGTGACATGTTCATACCTCAATTGCGGTGTGAATGTGATGCGATTGCAAAGTCAGCCGCAACAGCAATAATTACGGTTGCAGCCGCAATTTATAACTATTTTTTGAATTTTAATTTAATTTTCGCTTCATTTTGTGGCAGAGTATAACGAAACTTTAAGAGCTGATCTGGAATCCAATATTGCTTCCAATACTCCTCCAATGACTGAGCAAGAGATCAATGCCTTGCCGATTTACAGATATAAAGTTCCAGGAACAACAATGTAAGTTTTTAATTATAATGAGTTACAAAAAATGCTTGCAGTATTTATGTGCATCTTTGTTTTACATAAGGAATTATTGATGTACTGTTGGGTGATTTTAAATTCCTCCTATTATTGCATGTACACGTAGTAAATCTTACACCATGCCAAACTTATATGCCTTAATTATTTGCTATATTTAAGAACTTAATGAAATGAGCAATGCTATATCTCTAGAAAAATAACATCAAGAATAAAGAGGAACCAATCACAATGCACTATTTGCCACAATTCAAGGAGGTGTGGCTGAAAAATAGGAAGTGAACAAATAAATCATGCAATTAAAACTTGTCAACTGTTTCTTGAAAAATTCTTGATGCTATTTTTCTAGATAAATAGCATTTTTCTAATGAATGAGCAATGAAATATAGTGCACAGAAATTGCCATCTATTGTGATTCAAATTAAATATTTAATGCTAATATCCATCCTAAATTTATAATAAATCATATAGTGTACAAGAAACATAATGGCATCTTAGGAAGAAGTATTTTAATTTATAATAGCTTCTTCAGAAAACTATTTCTGCTTTTGTTTTTTTTAGGGTTTTCTCCCTTTTGTGTGTATGCATTTTGTAAACAAGTGCTAAGCCATGATAAATAAGTTGACCTAATTTGTTTGGTTTATTAACAGAGATGGTTCATCCTCTTCTTCAGAGGCAGATGAGGTAAATATCTTTACATCAATATTTTCTTTTGGCTACGAAAATGTTTTTGGTAGTAATGATGTCAATACATTTCTTAATATGTACGAAATGAGCGAGAAATTTGCAAATTGGCACTCTTGATAACATGATATTTTGTCGAACTATGTGTATGCGGGAGCTTTAGTGCACTGGGATGCCCTTTTTTTTGTTCTCCATATTTACGCTATGCAAGTTTATTTTCAATCAGATTAAACAAGACTCTAAAGAAACAGAGGGAAGTGGCAAAAGCACAGAAGATGAGCTGATATGTATCATATGTTTAGACCAAGTTAAGAGGGCGGAAATTGTGCGTAGCTTGCCGTGCTTGCACCAGGTTTAATTCTTCCTATTTATTCCTTCCCTCAATCTTTTTATTTTTATAAACATTATTTTTCAGTAATGGACTAAATGAATTAACCTCGATTCACTTATAAAATCTGCAACTGTTTGTTAAATTAAAGCATGATCGCTGCCATTTTACTTCAAACATGCAAAGTGGTTGGTATATAGGTGTGTCTTGCATAATGCATGGAATGATCTATTTGCTTCTTTCTTTCCATCTTGTTCCATGCCGACTGCATCAATCTATGGCTTCTGGAACAAGGAATATGTCCTTTTTGCAAATTTAGTATGGGATCAGAAAGGCATGGAGACACGGAGAGCGAGGGAGTCAGATGATTCAAATTTCGGTAGCATTATTCGGATATATATGGCTGTAAAAAGCGCGATGTTCTGTATATATGCTTTCGGACTTGCATTAGCTAGGCATGGATTACACATGTGTGATACAATATTAGAGCATTAGTTTGAAGGCTATACTCTTTCCTCAAGCTTGATTTTCGTTGTGATAGAAACTTGAAGGCAATACAATTTTAACTTTAATTATGTACTTCATGAAGGCAATGAATTTATGTTTTGATTTATTTTTTGAAAAGAAATGTGGTTCTAATATTGAGTGGCATTAGAAAATAGACAGAGACAGATGCTTTGAAGACAAGTGAGTGGATCATAATGTTTCAAATAAGATACTTTCTTATGTTTATTCATGAAAACAACACACTAAACAAATCCTTCGAAAAAAGTATATTCTCACCGTGTTAGCATACGTCCACAATGACACCTCTATAATCATTTTAGGCTCATTTTACTCCATGACCTCCCTCTTCTTTTGGAAAAAACACTCTTCCAACTAACTCAATCGATCATTTTATGTTCCAAACCTACACCCGAAAGGAACCTTCTTCTGATTCTCTCATGAGTGGAATATGCTTTTGCAAGAGATCTTATTTCATTTAATATTGTAGTAAATCTATCATACATCTCATCAATAGTTTCATTCTCACTCATTTCAAAGACTTCAAACTTTCTGACTCCAATGTCAATTCTAGTTTCTATGCAATGAGATGTACCTTCATGATCTACTATTAAGGTATCTCATACCTCTTTAGCATTCTTACATTCATCAACTCTTTCAGTTTCTTCCATGGTTAGTGCACATGATAGAAAGAGTTTAGCTTTAGAGTTTAACAATACCTGAGTTTTGTCATCTGTTGATCATGCACTCCTTTCTTTGACAACTCGTTCTTTGGTTGTTGGAACAAAGTCTCCATTTGTGATGACTGCCCACATATCATTGTCTTGAGATCTGAGAAAGAGTTTCATCTTGCCTTTCCAGAAGTAGTAGTTTGAGCAATCAAATAGTGGTTGTCTGTTTGATGATCCTTCTTCAACTATGTAGTTGACTTTAGACATACATCCTGAATCTTTTCTCTAACACTTGTGTAAGTGTTCAAAACCTTAGAACCAGGCTCTGATGCCAATTGAAGTAAATAATATAGTCACAAGGAAGGAGTGGTTTTGAATTGTGACCCTTTAAAAATTATCCTGTAACTTAAAAGTTATTCTCAAGTTGTTTACTTGGAATGGTTAAGTTAGTATTCTGACTTCATAACGTTTTGAAGTTCATACACAAAAACTGCTTAATAAAATAAATGTGCAGGTGTGTGTTGTGTATACTGAAATTAAAGAGTATAAGGAAGAGAGAAAGAACACACACAGAGTTATAATGGTTCATCCAATGTGGGCTAGTCCACTTCTCACAATCTTGTGAGAGTTTCTACTATGATGCTTGAGATAACCTTTCAAATTCTCACAATCTTTGTTCACATGAACAATTACACCAACTATATTCTCTAAGCCTTAGTAGGCTTGCATCTTCTTGCTAAGTTAGCCGCTTAGACTTTTACAACCTTTGCTCAAACTAACACTTTAATACTCCTAAAGTTAGATGAGATTTAGTTTACAATTTGTAAGGAGTTTGGATGTTTGAAACACAAACAAGAGGTTGATGGAAGATAAGTTATCTTTAAAGAGATAACAGAAAGAATTGATTTACACTACAAGAAGATATAAAAATCTCAGTGATGATCAATTCAAACGCAAGAGCTTCAAACACATTTCAAATGGTTTCTTGTATGTTTTGCAATGGTGCAAGTAATGATGAGCCTTTGATCCCTATTTATAGAGTTGTTGGGCTCATAAAGCCGTTTTAGGGTGTCCAATGATGTTATGTCATGTGTCCTTGGCCTTACAAACTTTTACTTCAAATTATGGGTGAACATTCTGAAGTTCAAAATGTTGTTGTGTTCTTGAGAGAAACCTAGAATATTGTTGTGTTCTTGATGATCTTCATCTGGGTTCATCATGATCTTCATCTAGGTTCATCATGATGAATGAACACCTGAGTTTTTGGGCATATCATATGCGTTTCATATGATTTTCTGGGCAATATCCATTGGCAGTGGCTTTTCCACATACATCAGAATGTTGCTTGAATAAAGCATTACCAGATTTGCCTTCGTAATTATGCAGAACTGATAAAGTGGATTATGCATCTTCATGCACATGCTTTGAGAGATTGTGTGGTCCATCTACTGTACCAACTCTCATGCGTGTCTATCTCTGATATAGCAAGACATATTTCCTTTTGCTTTTGCTTTTTTCTTTTCTCTTATTGTACTATTCATTTTGTTCCGTTTAGGATAATTTGTAAGACTACCATTTGATGTAATCAAATCCTAATAGTGAAACAACAATGAAGAGTAGTTATTGTACTCATCTAGGATCTTATTCTCTTGGAATATTTCTAGTACCTCAATGTTCATAGTCTTAAATGAACATTGAGTATCCTTTTAGTCATTTCCCTTATAAATGCCTTTATTGCTTGATTGATTCATGCAAATGTATTTTCCTGAACATATATTCATGTCACGTGTGCCTTGCATACTCTTGATAATGTTCTTGAGTTCCTGGGCTTGCATAAAAACAACTTTTTGAACTCTGCTTGATCATTCTGATAAACTTTTTAAGCAACATTCTGATCTAACTTTCTGAACTCAGAATTAGATCATGAATTCAAATGTCCTTTGATTTCTTATATCTTGGTATGAATTAAACCTTGTACCTGTCTTAGTTAAACACTCAAGAGCACAAGTTAAATACCAAGAAACTAATCAAAGTCCATTAAATCCTTAATCATAAAAGTTTATTATCTTTAAAATTAATTAAGGATTTTGCCTTAACATGTATAACATCTAGGATAATGTTCTTAGAAGAATATTCCTAATTGTTTGTACTTCATTTGTTCATAAGTCTTTAATGAACAATGAATATGTCTTTTGACTTTAATCAAAATAAATACCTTTAATCCTTGATAGATCAAAAGTCATAGTGTTTTTTTAGACTTTTATTTATGTCACGTGAGCCTTTAATATTCTTGATAATGTTCATCCATTTATGGGCTTGTTCTTGATAAATCATAAGAACAACCTTCCTAACTATCTTGAACCTTCTGAACTCATTCCAATTTTCTGAAGTCTGACTGGGTTCATAAGCTTTAGTGTTCTTTGATTGTTTGCTTCTTAATTTGATTTACACTTTATTGTTGTCTTAGTTAATCACTCAAGAACACATATTAGATACCAAGAAACTAATCAAAGTTCATTAATTCTTTAATCATCAAGGTTTGTTATCTTTAACATTATTTAGGGATTTGGCCTCAACACCTTCGTCATTTTGTTAATCCACCCTAGCAACTTGATATTGGATGGACGAATTTGTTTCATGAGAACTATCTAATACAGAGGATATTATAGATCGTCATATGTTGTACCATTTTTGTCCCATCCAATAAAATGGTCATAACCCTACCAATTAGTTGTAATGTATCCACAGTATCCATGACATGCTTCTCCTATATTAGAACATCAACATTTGTTGACCTAGGTGGTTTTCCCTTGGTTGGAGCCACTAGTTTGAGATGAGATACTATATGGAAATAGAAATTTTATATGATGAGTGTTGTCAACATTTCTCCACAAATAGACCCCGCTTATCCTCAGGTCTAACATGCACCAAAAAAACATGGAATGTCTGGTCTACCAAGAAGATATTCATCTTTCGGATAGAGGAATGATTGCTCAAAACACTGAATACATCCATTTGTCATAATACCTTATACAACAAGTGGAAATAAACCATCTCATGGCCGCACTTTATCAAACTAGAGTACTACCACATGTCTTCGAACAAACGAGTGTGACGATGTTCATCATAGGGGTTAAAGATCAAGTTTTCTAACTCTAGAAGATCAAATAAAGTTCAGTGACTTGTCACCCTTGCAATGAACAAACCATGATGCGCCTAACATGTTGACGGTATAGATAAAGTAGATATCATAAGAATATATATCCTTGAAATTCTCCATAGCCCAGGCTTGGAAATAAAACAAAAATACATATTAAATAAAAACTACATGCAAGGGATGGGGTGTATATACATGCACTTAGGTGCTCAATTTAATATTTCATCAAGAATAGGGGGTTAAGGTTGGATTGAATCACACCTTAGCGGACTAAAAATGTCGTCTTGTATAGTGGATGAGTCAGACTCCTTGAAATGATGGCTTTGTAGTTGTTCGTCAATGGTTAAAAACGATGTGATCTAAAACTATTGAGTGTTATGTAATAAAGGCTATTAGAGGTGTTATGTTTATGATGGAATATGTTGTCACTAGTTGTAGCGAGAACACATCCATTGTTAGGTGATGGTGTAGGTAAATATAGTTGGGCCTAAGTGCATAGCGCTTTATTGTTGGATCTCAGTATTCTTATGACATGTCATCTTTTTTTTTAGTACGTTTATCGGTCATTTTATAAGATATTTTCAATCGAATCATGTAATTTTGTTAGGTGTTTTGGGCCTTTTTATTGAAAAATCAAGTAATTCAGAAAGCAAGACACCTCATGGATGTTTTAGAAAATGTGGAATGAAGATTATCAATATTATAAAGAAAGCTTTGAGGATTTTAAAAATTGTGGAAATTTTATCCGAAGTCCCGAGAACAAGTCAAAGGAATAAAACGCTTAAAGAATAAAGAAAAAGGGCAAAATTGTTATGTTTATGATTCTGTAATATCCCGCTCGTTATTATCGGAATATTACAAGCCGAACGTATCAGAGGACATGTTCGTAGAAGTCAAGTACGACGGAGAATGTTTTATCATGTAAAGTCAAGTAAGCATGAGTTTATTTAACGGTGTTAGAATGCACGCAAGTTCAGTTAACCGTGTCAAGTTTTAAGACGAGTAAGAAGAAGGGCATAATGGTACTTTCACACGAGGAGTATATAAGGACTTCAGGACACAAGTAACTCATTTTCATTGATGTTTTCTCTCACTAAAATTCAGATTCCCCCCTTCTCTCTAGCCTCCCAATCGCCCTCCCTCTTCTCTCACTCCAATCCATCCAAGTTCACCATTTTCCTTACCAAAATCAACATGTAATCTCACTTTTGAAACCACCATGATGAATTAGTCACTTCACAAGCTTAAATCCTTCCTTCTCCATCGAGTAATCAGAGGTAGATCTCACTTTTATGTTGTGTTTTGGATGCTAGCAGCAATAGTCTTAAGCTAAAGTGTTGTGGGGATTATGGATGAATTTAATGAAATGATGATAAGTGCAGGTTCTGGTTTTTAATTCGTGTCTTCTGTTGCGTAGCTTGGAATTGATTTATTGTTAAAGTTTTAGATTCCTCATTCAATTCCCTTCAGTTTGGACACAAACTTTGTATGATTCGGATTTGAAACGAGTTCGGAAAACGCATTCGAAGTTGGTATTTTCTGCAGAAAAACTGTTTACGGGTTTTTACGGGTTTTGACATGGTTTTTGAGAAATGAGTTGTTTTGGGAAGATAAAGGCAGAAATGTTTACGGGGAATTCAGCCGGAGCATCAAGGGGGTTTAAGAGCTGCCAAATTATACATGTGAGTTCTTAGAATAGATTCACCTCCCATGAATTTAAGTCTTTAAGTTAGAAACTTGATTTTGGATTTGTTTCAATATTCATGAGTTGACATGATAATTGCTTAGTTGATGTTGATTGCTGCCATGCAATGTGTTTTCTGTAAGCTATGTACATTATTACACGTTTAGAGTTTCACTGGTGTAGTAATGGATTGATACCTTGCTTGTTAAAGTTTTGAAAATTCTGCATTTTGCAGCAAGAAATTCGCTGATGGCGTAAATATGGCTGATAGCAAAATTCTCACACAGAGATTTCACTAATGGCGAAATTTTCTAGAAAGTCTCAAGAAACTCGCCAATAGCGAAAGTCTCTGGAATTCCAGCCATATCTCGCCATTAGCGAACTATATACAGGGCAATGTTCACATCCTTTTCAAATTATCTTGTGGATATTGCCTTGCTTCAATAACATTCTTGAAAGATCCTTACATGTCAATGGTATCTTCTATCTTGTAGAACATCAAGTGTAACTCTAAAGCTTAAATGAAATAAGCATTGCATAGTAGTAAAGATAGTTAAACAATAAAGTACTACTCTAGGGGAGTTTTAATGGACACGTTCAAGTGGCACGAGTATAGGCTTGGAAACCCTAGAGCCTTGACCTAGTGGTCGAAAAATAGATAAGACAGCTTGAAGCAAGATATATGTTTAAGATTAAGTTCTATTATTACCGTAAATGAGTATATCACCGACTCGTGGTGATAATCGTTGTCAGGTAAGTTATCAGTTAATTTATCAGTTGAGTTACCAGTTTATCAGATAATATAACATGACTTTAATAAGAAAGATTTGTAGGTATCGTGGCTCTTGTTATCCACGCCAGGTGGATACAAGGGGTTCACACAGGTGAACGGGACACGCTCTGTAAGGTAGGCCCGCACGATCCTGAGGGAGTCCGGTATACCTCAGATAGGATTTCACCGGTTTATCAGGGATTGTATTTGGGGTTACTCCATCCGATGCACTCCGTAAAATGAACTCAGATAATTGTTTGTTCAACGCTAACATAATCTAACTTAAATGAATTATTCATCCTGTCAATGGCTCGATTTTGTTCACAATGATATCATATCAAAGGAAGATTGCCGAGTGTCGGTACTGTGATGTCGGTCCACTTCCCATCTTAATTGTCTTGTCTCGCTTCATATAGTCACCTGCATATCTAGTTTACACAGTCGTACAAGTTACATTCATACATTCATATATTATTACTTTCATGTATTCATACGTTCATGACTACACAACATATACACAACATCATTCATACATAATTGCATTGGTCCCGCAGAGTCTTGTTTTGGTTATGTCTTTCAGTTCAATCCTCATTCATCATTAGTCAAATGGCAAGTTCCAACAAACGACCAACTTGCATCCACCTTTAAACATTTTATCAAATGTCGAGTGGATTCTCGCAAACATTTTATCAAATGCCGAGTGGATTCTCGCAAACATTTTATCAAAGGCCGAGTGGATTCTCGCAAACATTTTATCAAACGCCGAGTGGACTCTCGCAAACATTTTTATCAACTGCCGAGTGGATTCTCGCAAACATTTTATCAAATGCCGAGTGGATTCTCGCACACATTTTATCAAATGCCGAGTGGATTCACGCACACATTTTATCAAATGCCGAGTGGATTCTCGCACACATTTTATCAAATGCCGAGTGGATTCTCGCACACATTTTATCAAATGCTGAGTGGATTCTCCTACACATTTTATCAAATGCCGAGTGGATTCTCGCAAACATTTTTATCAAATGCCGAGTGGATTCTCGCAAAGATTTCATCAAATGCCGAGTGGATTCTCGCAAAGATTTCATCAAATGCCGAGTGGATTATCGCACACATAAGTGAATAGCGTGCAACAAATCCTTATTTTCAATGGTGTCATCCCAAGCATAGCTGTTCCAGCGATGCCACTAGTCAATTTCAATTTCAATGGTGTCATCCCTAGCGTAGCTGTTCCAGCGATGTCACTAGTCAATTTCAATTTCAATGGTGTCATCCCCAGCGTAGCTGTTCTAGCGATGTCACTAGTCATTTTAAATTTCAATAGTGTCATCCACAGCGTAGCTGTTCCAGCGATGTCACTAGTCAATTTCAATAAGTGTCGTCCACAGCGTAGCTGTTCCAGCGATGTCACTAGTCAATTTCAATTTCAATAATGTCATCCTCAACATAGCTGGTCTAGAGGTGTCACAAAAAAGTTTTGTCTTCCTTAAACTATCGTTCCAAACTAACACAATAGTAGACAATCATTTCTCCAGTGAAACTACATTCCCCTAACAGAGTCGTATCCCTTTCTATAAAGAATTCGGGCATCCCGTCATTATTACTCGTCCCAATCAAGTCATCTACGTCGTCTTGCATTCATAATTGCGTCACATGCATTCATAGTATCTTAGGATCAAAAATAGGTGTACTTTATATTTAAGTTTCTTCGGTCCGTTCAAATCAAAGATTCCATCTTCAAATCTCCGGACGAAGAAACTTAAATAGGAGCATTTGTCATACCCTAATCTTTGACCCAAGATCACACCGTCACATGTCATTTGACCCTGACCAATAACAAACTTTTTCAGTAAAAATTTCGGCAGAGAGGTATTTTAAAATACCTCATGTTTTGGTTCCAAGTCAGACCCTCTTTTCTCTTTATTTATATTTACTTTTATATTTTTAATTTCCATCTTTTGTTTAATTTCCTTATTTTTAATCTTTAATTTTAATTTCTATTTTTAATTAGTCATTTTTATTTTCTAAGTATAATTACTTTCACTTTATTTTATTTTTAATTATTTATTATTAATTGTCCAAAAATTCCAAAAAAAATGTCGATAAGTCCAAATAGTATCCAAAGTCCAAGTATGCATAATTATCCTTTCTTTTTATTTATTTTTATTTATATTATTAGATGATAAGTTCAAAAAAGAGTATAAATCCAAAATATGCAATCTGTAACAAACACGCTTTCCTCCTCCCCAAGCCCCAAATTTTTTGCAACTTTTTAACAAACCATAACCCTAGTCCTAATGCTATAAATACAACCTGCAAACACACAGAAGAAGGGAGGCCAAAATTAATCAAAAACCTGCAATAGTTACAGAGTCACAAAACAACAGAGACAACAATAACCAAACCAACATCACGACACCATCATTCTTCAACCAAAACACAATTTTACGGCCTAAATTCACAACCTGCAAAGAAACCATTCTCGGAGGCTCACTCTCGTTCATAACCCGCATCAACATCACAAGTACCAATTTTTGCATAAAACAGTCAACCAAACACCAATTTTCGCACAAACAGCAAACCAAACACCAATTTTCGCACAAAGAGCAAACCAAACAGAAGTTTCTTCACACAGACAGCAAACCAAACAGAAGTTTCTTCGGACAGACAGCAGACCAAACAGACGTTTTTTCTCACAGACAGCAAACCAAACATAAGGTTCTTCTCACAGGCAGCAAACCAAACATAAGGTTTTTTTCTCTCTCACAGACAGCAAACCAAACAGAAAGGTAGTACTTTTTTCTTTTCCCTTTTAAAAAATTAGATTTAGACTGCATATTTATCACTCACTTATTTATTACGTATTTTTTTATCTCTTTTATTTTATTATAGACCTTAGAATGTATAATAGGTTTAAATGTAAATTATTTATTTTTCGTTACTTACTTTCTCGCGGACCATAGTATGTATTGTAGGTTTAATGTAATAGTTGTAGGTGCATGTGTGCGTGTGTGGGTGTATGTTTATTTTTATGCTTGGTAGTTTAGGTAAAAGGTCCTTGTGGTGGTCCAACACCGCCATAAGGTACCAACGCGTTACTTTCCTGCTCCGTTAGTTTATATTTTAGTTCAATTATTCAAAAACAACAAAAACATGCAAATAATCCAAAAAACAAAAAACATTTTCACAACAAACCTTGATTCTAAAATCAAGTGATTCCCTTTTATTTCTTATTCTTTCATAAATCAAAATTACAACCAACTTTAATTCTACTTTAAGTCCATTTTCTTTTAATATCAAAAAACACAAACAAATTCATATTTGCCACTCGGCTTTTTATTTTAATTTTTTTTTTCAAAACTAATAAAAAACACAAAACCAATCAAATGAAATTTCTACCCCGAACTACGAGGTTTTGATTCCTCATGGGTACGTAGGCAAAGGACACTCGTCCTTCCAAATCAATAAAAAATGTAGATAATATGTTGCTCTTTTTCTTTTAACAATTTAATTCCATTTTCAAAAGCAAGCAAGTTTATAGCACAAAAGTTAAATAAAATCAAGAGGTTCCCGTAGAGTACTACGGACATAAAGGGTGCTAATACCTTCCCTCTATGTAACTAACCCCCGAACCCTAAATCTTTTAAAGTGGTATTTGAACTTTTTCCCACTTTCTTTTAAAAATTAAATGTTCAGTCGTGAAATAAAATAGTGAGTCAAACGCTAATCAAATAGTCTTGATCTCCGAAAAATGACGCGACACCAATCCTTATTTGTTTCAGATCAGCTAGTGGTTTAGCAGGATGCATCAAGCTTGTAGCTGGATGGATATTTAGCAAGTGATCGTTTGTACCCGCTGCAGGAGATCGTAGACTAGAGGATGTTTATATTTCTGGACAGTTGTATTGTATTTATTGATGTACAAACCTGAAGTTGTTGTAAATGATATTCATTCGAAGTAATAAAGTTGTTAATTTTAATGTATCCAGTATCAGTCTTAATGCGCATATTAGACTTTCTAGATACGTCTGGTGTGGGCGTTATAGATTCCCCCTTAAATAATGATACCAATGTGTAAGGAACCCTTGAGTACCGTATTGCACGTATGATCTTTAGGGTGATGAGGAGAAACATGTCATTTGAAGGGATGATATCCCACAAACCGAACAACTTAAATAATATGATCCTTAGTTCATAATTGCTAATAATATTTTCCTTAATCGCAACAAAGAGGTAGAGGGGATTCGAGAAGCCTAATCACCACTAATAATCTGAATCAACCCCCTTTATATTTTTGCAACTCAAACCAACTTGTTGGCACCATCAATTCATACTTATAAACTCTCCCCAATTTAAATGATTTAATAGGTTTAGATAATTGCCTCGTCGAAACGAAAAATTCATATGGAGATAATTTTACTTACTTTTATTACTTAGAATCGGTTTGACGTACTTGCAAAATTTAGTCATCAACTGCTAGTAGAAGTCAAAGCAATCTATAACAGTTTCCTCGGGTTTTGGTATATTCCAGTTAAAAGTTGCATTCTTTTTATTTTTTATCTTAATATATTAATTAGATGATGCAAATGATATGTGGTGGTCTTGGATGACAATCTTATCTGCCATTCCATTTTGTCATGTAATGTCTTTGTACTCTAATTTTTGCAACAAAATAATTGATATTTTGTCTTTCCTTGTCATGAAAGGGTATAAAATAATGGAAATTTAGTATAAAAAAATTAATTTCTATTATTGGTGAGTTTTTAGATTATTACCTCTTTCTTGAGTATGCTAAAGGAGCAAACATAAGACATTGATATACTTAAGAGACAATTAATGATAATTTTAATATTAGGAAAGGTTTTTTCAAACCCAAAAGAGCCAAACACTATTTAATAATTGGTTGATTTACGAAAAACTTTTGCTTCATAAATTATAGTGATAAGTGATAAAACTATTTTGTTACATTTGAAGAGTGTTGTGGAAGAGTATGGCTGAAATTGTTAAGTTTATTTGTGTTATGATTATATGTTTTTATGTATTTCTCGTTTCAATGAACGTTGATGGTAATACATTTTTTATCCATTTCAAATTTCGTTCTTTACTTTGTAAATAACATTTCATCTCATTTTAATTATATTCTTTTATTCTCTTTTTTTTATTGCAGCAAATGAAGAGGGGTCTAATTGTTATGATGTTTTTGATTGTCCACCTTTTGTGAGTTGTTATCCTGGTGATGTAATAGATTGTGTGAATGGCATATGCTTATGTACATGAAAATCAAAGTTTTTATTCCCTACTAAAATATTTTATAAGTTGTCATTTAGTTATAATGTCGGCATCAAAAAAGTTTTTATGTACTCTAAGATAATTGTAATGAAATAAAATAAGGTAGAGAATAATAAATAGTTTTTACTCTGCTTCTAATTATATAGTTTAATAAATATCGTAGTATTGTTATCATTGTGATATTTCTTTGTATTTCATATGCTATAGACTAATGTGTGATTAATATACTTTGATATTGTAAAATGAAATAGTTTATCATAAGAATCACACAATATAATAAAGAAAGGTTAGTTATTTGGCAAGTTTGTCATTTGTCAAGCAAATATGAGTTGTTTCTTCTTTTAAAATTGCTATATGTGATAATTTTTTCCTTAAATGTCTTTTAATTATTTTTTTATTTTATTATATTGAATTTTAATTATAATTTGCCTATTGCTCTCCCTAGACTATTATTAAATTTTTCTCAACTTCCCGCACACAGTTATTTCTACTTGGTGTAATTTCAAATTTGGTTTGTCTCTTAATTCTCATACTAGAAAATTGTGACATTTAATTTTTAATCCTTCCAACTTTCTAAGATTTCTTCCAAAACCTATTTTTTCTCATTTTTCAATAATTCATATGACTCATTAATATTCTCTCAAAATTCATCTTCTTCAACAAAGTTATCCTTTGCAAATAATTTTTTTTTAATCCACGATTTTCTATGGATTCAGTTTGAACTCATCGTTTAGATTCCTTGAATTGTCAGTACTCAAGCAACTTATTCACATCTCCAGGTTCTGATTCCATCATCCATTCTCATTGAAACCACAAAGGATGCAATATCCATGTCTTAATTCACAACTTTCTGCTTTAGAGTTTAAAATCATTTATATCTCAAATTTTCAAAAATTAATCCATTGAAATGGTTGGAATCCTTGATTTTTTGATTAATTTTATATGATTTGTGTTGATCTATCGTTATTATGGACCTGACGGAGTCAGATGATTCAAATTTTTGTAGTATTATTCGGATATGGATATAAAATGTGCGATATTCTGTGTATATGCTTTCGGAATCGCATTAGCTAGGCATGTATTACACATGTGTGATACAATATTGGAGCATTAGTTTGAAGGCTATACTCTTTCCTCAAGCATGATTTTCGTTGTGATAGAAACTTGAAGGCGATACAATTTTAACTTTAATTATTGAAAGGAATATTTTTTGAAAAGAAATGTGGTTTTCATATTGAGTGGCATTGGAAAATGTGTTCACTCGTCACAATTGTAAAGAGATGGGTAGAAACCAATAGATGAGAACGATAACCAACTGAGCCACGATAAAATAAAGAACGAGAATAAGGTGCTTTATTGATATGAATGAAAATAGTAAAATAGTGGAAGATGGAGTTTCTCTAACAACTTAATATTAGAGTCTCCTCACTAGTAACTTCATCCACGTCTTATTATTAAGAGTTTCCATCATAGACAAAGACATACACTTTGAGGACAAGAGAGTGGATTAATACACCATCCCTACTAATAAACCAAGACCACGACAAACCCTAACACGATCCAACTAAACGGATGAAATTTAAAATTTGAACACCTAATATATCATATCAAATTTTTGAGATATCGCACTCAAGTCTAAAAAATAAATATATTTCAACTACAAACATATACTTCAAATATTTCGAAACGTCAATTTTATGTTTTGATATAAAACCCACTCCAAACTTAGACTAACGAAGTTATGATCTATCTATACTATATTAAATTCTAAACTTGAGGTAACCTCTCAAAAAAGGAAAGAAAGCAACAACTATCAAAGCTAAGCATTAATATTAATTTCGAACTAGAAAATTATTTTAAACCTTTGATAACTATAGATAACCATAAAATCCTCTACTATTTACTCTAATTTCTAAAAGTAATTTACAAACCAAACTACATATATTCAAAGATGCATTATTTGAGTTATATGTTGTTCATTTACCTCAAAAAGATTCAATGAGCAACTACCTAGGGTTGAGTACTCTTCTCCTTCCTTAAGTACTAACCCTAACCCCAAAATCCAAACTAAAAGCACTTATTGAACTAGGAGAAAGATTTTCTTAAATGTATAATTTTTCTCATTAATTTTTGTCACGCAACGTTACTTAAGTCATTTATCAGCAACACAACAACACAGTTCCTCATTTTCCAACTTCTGCAAAACACGATTTTTTCACCCCTAAATTCGAATTTCACCATTCTTGCGCCATTAAATGTCAATTTCGCCCACAATATCAAGTAAGTGATGATTATCCTACTTCATTGCATTTTTTTGGTTGAAATTTCCGAATTTTTGAAGAAATTTAACATTTTTAAGTTTTTATAAATTTTGCTTGCATATTAGTTTTTATGATTGTTAGTGATGATTTAACTTAGGAATTGTTGTTTAGATGTTGTTTATGGTACAATGTGGTAGTTTAGGGTTTAGAAATTGTTAGATTTCTTAGTTGTTTAAAAATTGCACTCTATGTGTTTGGTAAAATGTCAAAATGGTTATTTTTGTTTTTTTTTTTGGATTGCTAATAATGAAATTAGTTAGAATATAGTTTATTAACGTTGATTATAGTATGTTTGACTAATATGTGGTAAATTACGGATTGAAATGACACTGTCGAAACTTTAGTGTTGTTCTTGAATTGTTAGAAATGACACAATGTCCGTGTGAAAATGTGTCATTGATTTTGTGCTTTTTAAAATGTTGTGTTGTGCAGATATGTCTCAGAGGGAGAGGATTGACAGACTTAGGTTAGGAAGGCCTACCTCTACTAATAGTGCACGGAGGGAGAAGTAAGCAGTAGTCCCTCCTTTACATGGCCGAGGTCGAGGGAGAGTGGGGGGAACGAGACTTTCCAGTGTTGATGATGCTGGACCCTCTTCATCACAGATTGGTCCATCGCAGATGATGGACCCGACACAGTATTAGGTTTATCAAGATCCTCAGCCTCAGGTGTATAAGTTTGAGGATCCTCGGCCTCACTAGTATCAGTTTGAGCGGGAGGAGCAGCCTGATATTGAGGAGCCTGAGCAACAAGAGCAGGAGCAGGCTCAGCCTCAGTAGGATGATGATGGTAGGGGTCGTTTTCAGGGGTGCCGAGGGTGGTGTACGAGGCCAGACCGGACGGCTATGCAGGGGGGCCTTCTAACCTCTCGCTTTTACCTCGATTTGGTGAACATGTGGCATGCAGGATATGGGTCGATGCCGATGTAAGTATATTTTAATGTTTATTTTACTTCTTTTACTATTTATACAACTTATTCTAATTATTATTTTACTTATTTACTTTATTTACTTCTTTTACTATTTATGTTAGAATTAAAATTTATGTTAGAATATATTCAAAGTTAATTTTACTTATTATTTATTTAACGGTGTTGTTTGGTGTTTTTTGTTTTTGTATTTCTGTTTCGGAAAAGACATAGGGTGAAAGGTATCTCGCATGGGAAGAAGTTGAGCCGTAAAAACTTGACGGTGCCTCAACCGGGAGCACAAAACGATTGGTTTTGGGATGTAGTGAATCTGTCTGGTCTAACTCTCGTCTTGAGTAGTGGGTACGAGAACATCTCTCACGGGCTCGTATGTGCGATATCAGAGAGATGGCATGAGGTGACCAGCAACTTCCATCTACCTGTTGGGGAGATGACCATTACACTAGATGATGTGGCGTGTCTCTTAGGCATCCCCAACACTGGGATGCTCCTTCTTGATAAAGAGTTAACCCGTGACGAGGGGATGGAGATGATGCAGGTGGACCTATTTTTTCCGCGGAGGATGCCGCTAGGGAGATGACCAGACAGGGTGGTCCGTATATCATTTTTAGTGTACTAAAGAGACGCTACGAGGAGCTCTTGAATATGTGTAATCAGCTGGTTCAGATTAACACAAAGGAGGAGGAAGACGAGTGAGCTAAAGTTAGACTGGCCTGCGTTAAGGCGTTTCTGTGTCTCTTGCTTGGATGGACCATTTTTTCCCGTAAGAACAGCAAAACATTAATCTGATGTGGCTGCTTGCGCTGCAAGATATGGTCATGGGGTGGGATGGGGTTTGCATTCCTGTACGAGCAGCTATCTCTGACCTCCGATTCATCAGTGACCACTTGTGGTGGTTACATGACCTTGCTTGTGGTAATATTTGTTTTTCTTCTTTTTAACTTATTGGATCGTAAATTTGTGCCTTGTTTAACTTGTTTTTATTCTTTTTTACCTTGTTTGTATAATACTTGTGTTGATATATATTTGGTTCTTTGTGTTTGCAGGGATGGACTTTGGCGCACTTCAGGAGCCTCATTTCGAGGGTTCTTAATGATGTGTATGACCCGACATTTGCCCCGTTTGTGAGTCGGTGGAATCCTCCTAGGGGCTTTACAGACCCTAGACACTATAGAGATGCCATTGATGCGTTGGATCATTATCATGTCATCTAGAGGTCGTACGAGAGACGACGACACATCACGCCCTTTCAGGACATATGCTGGTACTCCGGATGGATCATGGCCGGCAAAGACAAGATGATCCGTCACATACCAGAGCGGGTTCTTAGACAGTACGGGTATGTCCAGACACAACCCAGGTCTCCTACAACTGTTGAGCTTATTGCGGCAAATGTCGTGGCCCAGACTTTCTTGGAGTTTGCTCTACATGTCCTCAGCCAGCAGCAGAGGGGTGAACCGGTGCCAGAGGACCAGTCGTGGTCTCATAGTATGGGGTACATGAGATGGTTCGTTAGAGTATCACATCCTATTGTGAACCCTCTGCGGCCATTCCTGACTACGCAACTCAAGCACCTCCTCGTCTTGTCCCTCCTTACGAGGAGGTTCTTGTTGACCAGTAGTGGGCCAGACATCTTCCCGACCCATATCAGATCATCGGGAACATCAGAGCCAGAGTGGATAGTGATATGGGGCATCTTGATGTGTTTGGTAATCCAGAGGTTCTTCGCATGATGCAGGGTATACAGTCTGAATAGAGCATGCTGGAACAGATGTCGGTTCCACGGCGGAGGAATAGGAGTCCACATCAGTAGCGTGGTTTAGGCATTTTGACTTTTGTGTAGTGTTTTGTATGACATTATGTTAGATTTGGTTGTAATCATATTACATTGGCGCTTTTTAGCGTTTTTATGACATTTTCCGTTATTTTGGTCCTTTATTTTTCGTAATTTGTTTATGAGTTAACACATGCTTGAATGAATAATGAAAAATGCATGCAATTGAATGAATGAACGTGTCACGTCATTTTTTGGAGATCAAGGCTATTTGATTAGCATTTGAACCACTATTTTACGTCACGACTGAACATTTAATTTTTTCAAAAGAAAGTGGAAAAAGTTCAAATACCACTTTAAGAAAGATTTAGGGTTCGGGGGTTAGTTACATAAAAGGAAGGTATTAGCACCCTTTATGTCTGTAGTACTCTACGGGAACCTCTTGATTTTATTTAACTTTTGTGCTATAACTTACTTGCTTTTTGAAAATGAATTTAAAGTGATAAGAGAATAAAGAAGCCTATTATCTACATTTTTTATTGATTTGGAAGGACGAGTGTCCTTTGCCTACGTACCCGTGAGGGATCAAAACCTCGTAGTTCGGGGTAGAAATTGTGTTTGATTGGTTGAGTGTTTTTTGATGGTTTTTGAAAAATGTTTTAAAATGAAAGAAAGCCGAAGTGGCAAATGAGTATTTGTTTGTATTTTTTAATAGTAAAGAAAGTGATCTTAAAATAAAGTTAAATTGATTGGGATTTGATTAAGAAAATAAAAGAAGAATCACTTGATTTAAGATCAAGGTTTGTTTTAAAAATGTTTTTTTTGTGTTTTGTTATTTGCATGTTTTTGTTGTTTTTGAATGATAGTTAAAACTGAAAACTAAACTAACGGAGCATAAAAATAAAAGCGCAGGTACCACGTGGTGGCGTTGGACCACCACGAGGACCTCTAACCTAAACTAGAAGCGGGAAAATAAAGCATACACCCACACACGCACACATGCACCTACAACTATTACATTAAACCTATTAATACATTCTAAGGTCTGCGGAAAATAGATAAATAAATTACATGAACACCTATTTACATTCTAAAATCTTTGCTGTAAAATAAATACGCAATAAATAAGTGGATGATAAATATGCAGTCTAAATCTAATTTTTTTTTTTTAAAAGGGAAAAGAAAAAAGTACTACCTTTCTGTTTGGTTTGCTGTCTGTGCGAAGAAACTTCTGTTTGGTTTGCTGCCTGTGAGAAGAACCTTCTGTTTGGTTTGCTGCTGTGAGAAAAAAACTTATGTTTGGTATGCTGTCTGTGCGAAGAAACTTCTGTTTGGTTTGCTGTCTGTGTGAAGAAACTTCTGTTTGGTTTGCTGTTTGTGCGAAAATTGGTGTTTGGTTGGCTGTTTTATGCAAAAATTGGTGTTTGGTTGGCTGTTTTATGAAAAAATTGGTACTTGTGATGTTGATGCGGGTTATGAACGAGAGTGAGCCTCTGAGAATGGTTTCTTTGCAGGTTGTGAATTAATTTTTTTTTTGCCCCCTAATGTGTGTTTTGCAGGTTGTATTTATAGTGAAGGATTAGACCTAGGGTTTGTTGAAAACCGCCGAAAATTGTGGCTTTGGATTGGGATGATTTGGATTGGGATGAAAGGGAGTTTGTTACAAGACCTTTTTCTGGATTTGGATGAAAAGAAGTTTGTTACAAGACCTTTTTCTGGATTTGGATGAGCCATGAACAGCTGTAATTCTTGGACTTATCGGACATTAAAAATAGAAAAAGAATAGATAAAATAATTGGACCTATCATCTATGAATAAAAATAAATAAAAGATAAATGTGTTTAAACTAAAATTAAATTAAAAAGTGAAATAGAAAATAAAAGATGGAAATGAATTAAAAATTAAAATTAAAAAGACTAAAAAAAAAGTGAGAAGAGGTATGACAGATGACACGTGTCGGTGGGATCTTGGGTCAAAAATTGGGGTATGACAGATGCCCCTATTTAAGTTTCTTTGTCTGGAGATTTGAAGATGGAATCTTTAATTTGACGGGCCGAAGAGACTTAAATACAAAGTACACCTATTTTTGACCCTAAGATACTGTGTGAATGCATGTGACACCATTATGAATGCAAGACAATGTAAATGACTTGATTGAGTAATAACAACGGGATGTACGATTTCTATATAAAAAGGGATCTGACTATGTGGGAGGAATGTAGTTTCACTGGGGAAATGATTGTCTATTATTGTATTAATTTGGAACGATGGTTTAACGGAGACAAAACTTTTGATGACATCTCTGGGCCAGACGCACTGGGGATGACACTCAAGGGAATGACGGATAGACGCGGAGTGTCCATTGTTTAGGACTAAAAGCTTGGAACAAGGCAAAAGGTAAATGTAAATGGTCCGTTTTGTAGGACTGTCGGCTTGAAAGCAGATAAAGTGTAAGCGGTCCGTTGTGTAGGACTGTCGGCTTGAAAGCAGATAAAGGTGTAAGCGGTCCGTTGTGTAGGACTGTCGGCTTGAAAGCAGATAAAGTGTAAGCGGTCCGTTGTTTAGGACTGTCGGCTTGAAAGATGTAAAAATGTAAGCAGTCCGTTGTCTGGGACTGTCGGCTTGAAAGTAGTAAAAATGTAAGCGGTCCGTTGTTAGGACTGTCGGCTTGAAAGTAGATAAAGTGTAAGCGGTCCGTTGTGTAAGACTGTCGGCTTGAAAGCAGATAAAGTGTAAGCGGTCCGTTGTTAGGACTGTCGGCTTGAAAGCAGTAAAAATGTAAGCGGTCCGTTGTCGGGGACTGTCGGCTTGAAAGCAGATAAAGTGTAAGTGGTCCGTTGTCTGGGACTGTCGGCTTGAAAGCAGTAAAAATGTAAGCGGTCCGTTGTGTAGGACTGTCGGCTTGAAAGCAGATAAAGTGTAAGTGGTCCGTTGTTAGGACTGTCGGCTTGAAAGCAGATAAAGTGTAAGCGGTCCGTTGCTTAGGACTGTCAGCTTGAAAGTAGTAAAAAATGTAAGCGGTCCGTTGTTTAGGACTGTCGGCTTGATAAAAATGTAAACTTAAGCAATCCTTTGTCTGGGACTGTCGGCTTGACACTGATGAGTGATATCTCTTGACCAGACACATTGGGGATGACACTTGTGATATGAGAAGAAATTTCCAAGTTGTCCGCTCGATTTATGAAAGTTTGTCGAAATCCACCGGACCTTGGAAAGGACTGCCGGAATCCATCGGGCTTTATAGAAGTTTGTGAGAATACACTCGGCTTTGATAAAAGGTTTGCGAGAATCCACTCGGCATTGATAAAAGGTTTGCGAGAATCCACTCGGTACTGGATAAAGTTTTGCGAGAATCTACTCGGCCTTTGATAAAATGTTTGCGAGAATCCACTCGGCATTTGAGAAAATGTTTAAAGGTAGATGCAAGTTGGTCGTTTGTCGGAACTTTCCGTTTGACTAATGATGGATGAAGATCGACTGGATATAACCAAACAAGACTCTGGGTGACCAATGCAATCATGTATGAATGATAATGTGTATATGTCGTGTATGAATATGCGAGAGTATTGATGTACGAATGTATGAATGTGTGAATATATGAATGTATGAATTTATGAGTGTATAAATGTAGAACTTGTATGACTGTTTATATTGTATGTGGTAGATGGACTCGATGAGACGAGACAAAACTGGTAAGATGGGAGATAGACTGACATCGCAGTACAAACACTCGGCAAACTTCCTTGAAGATGATATTATTGCGAACAGATCGATCCACTTGCAGGGTGAAACCTGACACAAGATAGCAACCGGTGTTTCCTGGGGAGAGAGCTCATTGTTGACTGAAAAGTTGGGAAGAAGTCGCCATTTGTGAACCGGCGTAGAGTGTTATGATAAATGCCACTATTGACCAAAAGTCTGGAAGTCGCCATTTTGCATAGAGTGTCAATACATTGGTATGCCCCAGCAGTCACGCTCCTTTTTGTTTTTTGTTTGTTTGTTTGTTTTCTTTTGAAATCCCTAACTTTTGCCTGGACCGCCCTTTCGGGTTTTCAGTCCACCAGGAGTATATTTCTTTTTTGTGCCCCTAATTTTTGCCTGGACCGCCCTTTCGGGTTTTCAGTCCACCGGGACGCTCTCTATTGCCTAAGCCGCCTTTTCAGGTTTTCGACTTAGCGAGCTCTTTTTTTTGTTCTTGTTTTTGGATTATGACTGCATCTTGCTCAAAGTAGAGGTCATCTTCATAGTTTTTTAGACATGTTTCCCTTCCGGAGTGTAACCGTTCTCGAGGCGGCTGCTGATGCATGCTTCACCTACTCACGAGCTCAAAGAGAGTGTGTTTGTTGTTCAACGCTTTTCAAAGGATGTAAAAAAAATGTTTTGTATTTTGAAATTTTTGCTTCAAGTGTTGCCATAAAAAATAGAAGAAATTTTGTAAATTGAATAAATGAGAGTTCCAAATAAATGGGCACAGGCTCAGATTTGATTAATTGAGTGGTGGCCTGTCAATGGCATCGCTCCACGGATCTTTGAAATATTTTGGAAAATGGTAAATGTAATGGGAATGGTACATTGAACACGATAACCGCTATTCTCCCTAACAACTTTGAATGCCCCTGTTCCAAGTCTTCGATTTGTAGGTGCTTTGAATCAGAGATCTTTTGATAGTTGGATGCCCCAAGTGGACTGTGCTTGATTTGATGCAGTTACTTTGTCATGATCCTTAACTTTTGCATAGATCGCCCTTTCGGGTTTTCAATCTATCAGGATAGTCATTTTTGTTAATGTCTCTAATTTTTGCCTAGACCGCCCTTTCGGGTTTTCAGTCCACCGAGACGCTCATTTTTGCCTAAGTCCCTTTTTCAGGTTTGCGACTTATCGAGCTTTTATTTTTGACAGAGTATTTCTTGACTGCATCGACATTCGTAGGACGTGTGAGTTTGTCACCATTCGTAGTTGTAAGAAGTCATTGCATACGAGCCTTCATAGTTAGGCGTCCACTTGCCCCTGGAGTAAGGTTGGAAAGAGTGTTTTTTGCACAAAGTCTTCTTCTTGATTTTTACAGGGACGAACCTTCTTGTTAGAAGTTTGTTTCAACCTCTTTTGATGTAGTTGTACAGGATCGTCATGTATTGTAAGTTCAATCAAAACTTGAGATTTTAGCAGAACTCCTGTTGACGGGATTTTGATCTCCATGAGGAGTCCGCCCTTCATGTCGTATACTGATAGAAGGAGGGGGGGGGTTGCCCCTGTTGAAATGTTTATTGAAACACGATGCCCATGTGAGGCAACGGTGCCATCTCATACTGGTCTTTGTAAGTGACTATCATTCTCTTGGCGATCTTCTTGATTTTGTTTGCAGCTTTGACGGCTAAGATGCCCCAGTATGTGAGAGGTTTTGTCGGGAATCACTCCATTCTCCTTCATCTTTGGACACAGTGAATTCAAAGTCGAAAAAAGAGTATAGGGTTAATGTGTTCAACGGGCTTATTTATGTTTAATCTGCATTTATGTTTGATTTTAGAGAATGAATAATTGTATGCAGACATTTGGAAATAATTAAAGAAGAAGATTTCTGGTTTTTTGTGTTACCATTTTTCCAGAACAAGCAAAAAATAAAAACAAAGTCGGGATCAAAACGACATTTTTATTAATGATGACAATACTTAAAGCAAAAAGCCCTACACAAGTTCACTTTTGTCTCGGGCGGAACAAAAGGATATTTTTGAAAAGCGGAAAGCAACAAACAAACATTATTTGAACTGATGAGTATCGGAAGAAAACATCAGCAAAGACCCGATTGCGGCTAGCCGTCCCGTGTGTCACAAACACTACGTATTATGATCTGATAGCGGATTGAATTGCACGTTTAGAGTCTTAGAAGGTCAAGCGGTTGGTCCGGATCAGGTTCTGGACTGCCTTCTTTAGTGCGTTACAATGTTCGACATCATGTCCAGGTGCCCCTTGATGGAAAGTACAGAAAAGGTCAGGTCTATACCATGCTGGCAATCTTGTTGGTACTAGGGGAGGCGCTTTAGTCTCGACCAGATTCTTTTCTAGCAACTGTGGAAGCAAATCTCCGTATTTCACAGGGATTGGGATAAATTGTTTTCTTGAGACTTGTTGTTGCTGATAATGTTGCTGAGGGTACTGTTGCTGAGGATACTGTTGCTGAGGATACTGTTGGAATTGTGGCTGATCCTTTGTGACCATCAACGAAGATACCAAGTTAGTTAACTTCTCTACTTTGGCCCGAAGCGTTGTCACATCTTCACGAAGCTCATGGACCTCTTGTTCAAGCTGATCCGTCTTTTGTGTTTGCACGAGTGTTTGCATGTGCGAGTTGAAGTTGAACGAAGACATCTGACCACTTAATGATGGATCGACCTTTTATTGAAAAGACATAGTGTGAGACTCAGATTTGAAACTATGAATGCAGAATGATGCATGGTATGTTTATGCAAAAATAGACATTTTCATTGAAGGACTTATAAAAGCATTTACGTAAACATCGTAGTTGAAAATTTCATTAAATAATAATTTAAATCACCACAAGATAATTCCCTCTTCTTAACCAACTGAGCCAACGGATAGACTCCAAAATATACCACAGAGAGGCTAGAAAATGACATAGATGATAAAAATAATTGCGAAGTTCCCCAATTCCTGAGGTGAACTACTCCTCGAAATCTGGATGAGTGCCAGCAAAGAAATCCATATGCTCTTTCTTGTTAATATGTCGTTTGAGAAGCTTGTTCTTCACTTGGATGTCAATATTCTGTGCGACAATTGTTCGACTTTGTTTGAGGAGTTTATGCTTGTGCTGTTCTATTTCTCCACTCATTGTTTCCATCTCGCGCATAGCTTCATCGTATCTTCTTTTCCAAGTGACACTTTCAAGGGTTGTCTCAGTCAATCGCTCCTGATACTCCTCCTTAGTCTTGACAGGTATGGGTAGGGATGATGCTGGGGTAGTCGAGGATAAGTACCTCGGTAGGGTGTAAGGCATCCCATAGCTCGTGGCTCTATTAATAACCCATTGGGTATAAGATCCATGCACAAAGTCTCCCTTCTTCCCTAACTGGCTTCTATTAAGTTTACGGATGCCCCTCCAAACTTGCACAAACTTATCTCTCTTGTTCGAGTAATCTTTGTCGTTGTAGTAGAATTCTCCGGTTAAAGGGAGGTTATCCGGTTGGGTTCTCATTGGATATCCGAATTGTCGTTGGGCAAGGATAGGGTTGTAACTAATTCCTCCATACACACCGAGAAGAGGCACGTTGGGATATTCACCGCAACTAGCGATGATGGTTCCGTTGTCACAAGCTGCATGGTACCAGACTATATCAGATGGGGTTAGAGACATGATTTTTTGGGACCATGAATGACCCTCGGGATTGGCTTGAAAGGAATGGGTTTGAGGTAGATGTGAGGTAAACCATTTGTAAAGTAAAGGTGCACAACTGAGGATAGCTCCACGGCCTGCTAAGGTCCGATCATGGATGGAATGGTATGTGTTGGCCAACAGGGTAGGGACGGGATTTTTGGTGAGGAAGATTTGAATGGCACGGATGTCCACGAAGTTATCAATATTTGGGAAAAGTACAAGGCCATATATGAGTAGGGCGAGAATGGAGTAAAAGGCCTCGTTACTGGCTACATCAGCGAGGAAGGAGGCTTGTTGATAGAGGAACTTTGTCGTAAGGCCTTGGAGACCTCCTTTAACAATGAGGTTTGATTTTATGACAGAGGCTCCCAGATGGAGGGCGTTCGCAATGGTTGAGAGTTTAGGGACGGGTTCAAGGCCGCTGAATGGTATCTTGTCAAGCACTGGTAGACCAACCAAATAAGAGTACTCTTCGAGGGTGGGGACAAGTTGATAATCAGGGAACGTGAAGCAGTGGTAAAGAGGATCATAGAATTGGACTAAAGTTTCCAAGACTCCTTTCGCAACATCCGTTTTAAGGATACCAAGCAATCTCCCATGGCGAGTATGAAAATCTTCTGGACTAGCTACTTTCTTCCCTAGCTCCCTTAATTTCAGCAAATCCGGTCTCTGGAAAGTGTATTTCTTAGTGTTTCTTCTTGCAATCTCCATCTATGATGTTTTACAAAAAATTTATATAAGTCCTTCGATTGTTTGATGAGAAAAGGTTTATGAATGAATGTATGTATGCATGATTATGCTAAAGAAACAGAGAAAACATGATGAGGTTAAAGTCCATGATGCTGGAGTCAAGGGTGAGCGTGCCATTTGGTAGGGACTATGGTTTTATTTGTACCTGTATCACGGGTTCTACCAAGTTCTCAAGGTCTACAACCCTCTTCCGAAGATTATTGCACAGCGGAATTTACTTCCGGTCCAAAAAAATGTTCGTACGAGAGTCTCGCTCGAGTGTAGTATCGCGTATCAACTAGATCAAGATTTACTCCTGAATAGCCACCGCACTACGCCTTAAAAGGATAAGATGGGTTAAAGGTAACTAAAGGTTCTCAACTTCGACGGTCACTCGAAAATAGTATGCCAAACACGAATACTCATGTCAACATTGTATACTTCCAAGATTCCTCCGTTGAGTGGGGTTATCACATGTACCACAACCAAAAATCACTCTTGGCAAGGCACTATGATTATACCACCGTCCTATCTTATGTTTCCATCAAGTCCGGGTGGGGGACTTATCTCACCACACACGTTTAAGAAAGGAGGAAGAAGAAGGAAGAGCAAATATACACGTATTTCCATCTTTTGTTTTTGTTTTTTAAGCAAGTTATAACACAAAATTTAAATAAAACCAGGTTAGGCTCAACCCTCTTAGAGGTGTCCCCAGTGAAGTCGCCATTTCTGTCACGTCATTTTTTGGAGATCAAGGCTATTTGATTAGCATTTGAACCACTATTTTACGTCACGACTGAACATTTAATTTTTTCAAAAGAAAGTGGAAAAAGTTCAAATACCACTTTAAGAAAGATTTAGGGTTCGGGGGTTAGTTACATAAAAGGAAGGTATTAGCACCCTTTATGTCCGTAGTACTCTACGGGAACCTCTTGATTTTATTTAACTTTTGTGCTATAACTTACTTGCTTTTTGAAAATGAATTTAAAGTGATAAGAGAATAAAGAAGCCTATTATCTACATTTTTTATTGATTTGGAAGGACGAGTGTCCTTTGCCTACGTACCCGTGAGGGATCAAAACCTCGTAGTTCGGGGTAGAAATTGTGTTTGATTGGTTGAGTGTTTTTTGATGGTTTTTGAAAAATGTTTTAAAATGAAAGAAAGCCGAAGTGGCAAATGAGTATTTGTTTGTATTTTTTAATAGTAAAGAAAGTGATCTTAAAATAAAGTTAAATTGATTGGGATTTGATTAAGAAAATAAAAGAAGAATCACTTGATTTAAGATCAAGGTTTGTTTTAAAAATGTTTTTTTTGTGTTTTGTTATTTGCATGTTTTTGTTGTTTTTGAATGATAGTTAAAACTGAAAACTAAACTAACGGAGCATAAAAATAAAAGCGCAGGTACCACGTGGTGGCGTTGGACCACCACGAGGACCTCTAACCTAAACTAGAAGCGGGAAAATAAAGCATACACCCACACACGCACACATGCACCTACAACTATTACATTAAACCTATTAATACATTCTAAGGTCTGCGGAAAATAGATAAATAAATTACATGAACACCTATTTACATTCTAAAATCTTTGCTGTAAAATAAATACGCAATAAATAAGTGGATGATAAATATGCAGTCTAAATCTAATTTTTTTTTTTTAAAAGGGAAAAGAAAAAAGTACTACCTTTCTGTTTGGTTTGCTGTCTGTGCGAAGAAACTTCTGTTTGGTTTGCTGCCTGTGAGAAGAACCTTCTGTTTGGTTTGCTGCTGTGAGAAAAAAACTTATGTTTGGTATGCTGTCTGTGCGAAGAAACTTCTGTTTGGTTTGCTGTCTGTGTGAAGAAACTTCTGTTTGATTTGCTGTTTGTGCGAAAATTGGTGTTTGGTTTGCTGTTTGTGCGAAAATTGGTGTTTGGTTGGCTGTTTTATGCAAAAATTGGTGTTTGGTTGGCTGTTTTATGAAAAAATTGGTACTTGTGATGTTGATGCGGGTTATGAACGAGAGTGAGCCTCTGAGAATGGTTTCTTTGCAGGTTGTGAATTAATTTTTTTTTTGCCCCCTAATGTGTGTTTTGCAGGTTGTATTTATAGTGAAGGATTAGACCTAGGGTTTGTTGAAAACCGCCGAAAATTGTGGCTTTGGATTGGGATGATTTGGATTGGGATGAAAGGGAGTTTGTTACAAGACCTTTTTCTGGATTTGGATGAAAAGAAGTTTGTTACAAGACCTTTTTCTGGATTTGGATGAGCCGTGAACAGCTGTAATTCTTGGACTTATCGGACATTAAAAATAGAAAAAGAATAGATAAAATAATTGGACCTATCATCTATGAATAAAAATAAATAAAAGATAAATGTGTTTAAACTAAAATTAAATTAAAAAGTGAAATAGAAAATAAAAGATGGAAATGAATTAAAAATTAAAATTAAAAAGACTAAAAAAAAAGTGAGAAGAGGTATGGCAGATGACACGTGTCGGTGGGATCTTGGGTCAAAAATTGGGGTATGACAGAATGTATGAAAGAAGGAATGAAAAACAAAAAACAGGGAAAAGAGAGGTTTTTGCCTCTTCTGGTAATTTGCACAGACTGTGCGCTAGTTAACTCACACATGTGTAAATCTGTGGGTGAGTTAACTTGCGCAGTGTTTAACACATGCGTGACTTAAGTCACGCAGCGTTAGTTAACTAACGCATAGTTTTACACTTGCGTTAGTTAACTAGCGTAGGGGCATTTTGGTATTGCCTGCAGGGTGGGAGTGTTTTGTGCAGGGCGGAGAGCAGAAACCGAATTCTATTAGTTAACTTTAAGAATACTGCTCTCCCCCCTGCACAAAACACTAGCGCTCTGAAGCCATGCCAAAAATACCCCTGCGCTAATTAACTAACGCAGGTGTAAAATTAACTTAACTTAAAATTTCGTATTTTTTACACATGTGTGACTTAAGTCACGCCGCGTGAGTTAACTCACGCAAGAATTAACACCTGCGTGAGTTAACTCACGCTAGTTACAAAGTTGAAAATGATGAAGCTGCTAGTGAATCAAACTACTGCGGGTGCTTCCCCCACTTACTGCTCCAGCGCCAGCAATGGGTTTAGTTGTAGATAATTGCTCAAAAAGTTATATAGCTGCGTGCCTTAAAATAATTAGCATGAACAAACATAGTGTATATAATTAGCTTCAAATATCACATATTTTTTTTTTTTAGAGAAAGTGGTAACTAAACTCATTCAGCTTATGGATTCAGCTCATTGCTTTTGGTTCCAAGATTTATTTTTCTAAGCATTAGTTTGATTCTTTAATTGTGGAAGTGTTGATGGAGTGAGTACTACAGTGGGAAACTTTTCAAAGGTAGAAGATGTTGTGAATTTTCATATTTACTATGGTCAGACCTTCAAAATTGCAACTTTGTAACTAGCGTGAGTTAAGTCACGCAGGCGTTAATTCCTGCATGAGTTAACTCACGCGGCATGACTTAAGTCACGCAAGTGTAAAAACTAAGTCCCGTTTTTTTACACTTGCGTTAGTTAACTAGCGCAGGGGTATTTTGGTTAGTTTGGTTGGGTGGGAGCGAAACTTGCTGGGTGAAGAGCGGTATTCTAACTTTAATAAACTTAGTAATAAGTTCGGTAAATGAATAATGGTGGTACCGTTGAGAACTTTTTGTACATTGCTTTTTAAGCCCCCTTAAAATCTCCAAAGACCCCCTAAAATACCGAATTTTCCCTTTTATACAACATATGGTAGATATATACCGAACCAGTTAGGAAGATAACCGCGGGATGCTCAATTACACTATCTGGTAGATATAATCCGGATTCATTAGGGAGATAACTTCAGAACGGCATGTTACGGATATAAGACAACACACATCTTATCAACTCTTATTTCCTCTTTTGCACTCCACTTGAATTTTATTCTAAACTTCGCAATTTTCCATAAGAATCATACCAGCAAACAGTATTAACTTCACTCAATAGCAATCAATTAGCAGGTAAATCATATTTCTTCCTATCACATTGAAAGTCCGCATAATTTTCATTCTTTTGACATGAACACATGCTTATTTATAAGAACAAGACTTTTTTTCTACAAATATTTTCAGAATATGTGAATCATAAGAGTTGCTATGATATGCTAAATATCATAAACATATATTTACTTTGTGGCAGTGATAACAATTCATTCGGTGGCAGTGATAGCAGTAAACATATATTTTAGATAAAACATCGTTAACGGAATGATATGCTAAACATCATGACATAAACTTCTTTCTTCTTTTGACATAATTACATAAAAGAGAATGAAAGCTATGACCATAAAATAACTATGTGACAGTGATAGTAAGAGTCAATTGTTACAATGATAATTTTAGATATTTTGTTTGGAATATATTTCTGGCGGGGCAGGGGTTATTAGTTCTGAATTAATGTGTTCATTTAGTTTTGGTTTTTCACAAACATCTAGTTACTTTGCACAACCTCTCTGTATTTTATGCTTCCTGGCTTCTTTTCACATAGGTTGAATTGGTTTTTATACAATGACTGAATCATGTGTTTTGCCTTTCTTTGTTTTCATGCTGTTACTTTCATTTAGTTGCTCCATCCATTTAACTTTTACATAGATAATCTCTATTATTGTCATCATTAGATTTGTATGAAGAGATGCAAAATATTAGTTATAAGTGGAAAGTCACTTCTAAATCAATTATTCTTATGATAACGAAACCAAACAAATGAATTCTATCTCTTAAACTTAAATAATTTATTGAAAATAATCAAATACATGTTGTGTGTGGGTGAGGGGAATCTGTTTGTTAACTAAGTTGGTTTTTCTCTCTTTTAGGTTGTTTTGTATGCACATATATGGTTGAACCAACCGTTGTTCACAATCCGGAACAAGATATCTATTCAATTGATGTTGCAGAATATTTTGTTCCTAAAGATGAAAACATATATGAAGATCGAGAGGAGATGATTAATTGGGCTCGTCGTGAAGCAATAAAGGATAGGTTTTACGTTTATAATCAGGGCCATCCCTAGGCTTAGGCCGGGAATGCGACTTTCTAGGGCCCACGCCCGTAGGGGGCCCTAATTTTTTTTATGGGGGTGTATATTGCAAAACTAAGTAAAAAGATGGGGTGCATATAGTATTTCGTGTTTAAAGGCCCAAAGCACAAACTTTTTTTCGGCCCATTATGAAAAACAGAAAATAAAACGTGAAAGGCCCAATTAAAGTGAAAAAAAATGTTGAAAGGGCCGAGCTATTAAAAACACACAAACAAAAACTCTTTTTGAACAATTAGAAAGACAGATGAAAAAATAAACTTAAAAAGAACAACCAAAAGTTCCAAAATAAGCCATTATCTAACTCTCCAGGTGAATTGTTTAGATTTATGTTTTTTTTCTTCTTATTTCCATTCTCTTTGATAATGATTGTTTCAATTCTCTAATTGCTTGAGATGTTGAATTCTAATTATGTTTTTTTTTCTTATTCCAATTCTCTTTGATAATGATTGTTTTAATTCTCTAATTGCTTCAGATGTTGAATTCTAAATTTCTAATTGAATGATTTATACTTTTTCCTATTGAATTATTGATATTTGTATACGAAGAGAATATAGGAATTTGTACACCAAAAGCATTTATTTATACTTCAAGGGTCAAATATTGTACACAATAGTACACGTGAAATAGTGAATATCAAATTCTTGATATTTTTTTAATTAAGTGTTGTACCTATATACTACGGTACACATTTTTTTTTTCAATTCAATTCTTGATTTTTGCTTAATTGAGTGTTCATATATATTTTTTTTGTTGTGCTTTTATTTTCTGGTGCTAGAATTGCAGTGTACTTTTAAGGTACTATTGTTCTCTACTTCATTGCTTCTATGGTTTTTTTTTTGTTTGTTTGTATTTGTTTCTAGTGAGTATCTGATTTATTTTAAGATGTTACCTAAAAAACATTTATGTAGTGAAAAGAGAAAAGAAAAAAAACGAAATGAAGAGCTAATAAAATCACAACAAGGAGCTCTTGATATATTTATTTTCAAAAAGGTAGATACCCAAGATAATGTTCCTAATGATGTGCCAAATTTGGAAAACAACAACAATGAAAATTTAGATCATGAAAATGAAAATGAGGAAATTGATGATAATTCAAATGTTCCTAATGATGTGCCAAATGTATATAATGAAAATCTTGGTGATGATTATGAATAAGAAATTCCTCATTTTGATATTTATGATCCAACAAATTGGGAGAATCTTGATAACACCTCAAGGGATATTCTAGTTGAAAATAAGCCTACTAGAGAAGTGAATCTTAATTTTCCCAATGACAAATATTCTAGGCATTTCTCATATGCGTATTATTCAAGAAAATTAAGTAATGGTGAGATTAGTGATTGAAAATGACTAGTTTATTTCAAACATGTTAACAAAGTATATTGTTTTTGTTGTAAATTGTTTAAGTCTTCTACTTCTAGTAACTTGAGTTTACTTGCAAGTGAGGGTTTAAATGATAATGATTGGAAGCATATTAGTCAAAGACTCAAACAACATGAAAATGGTGTCGAACATATGACTAATATGAATACTTGGAATGAATCGAGAATGAGATTTGATAAAAATCAGATTGATAAACACTTGTAAGAAGAAATTGTGAAAGAGAGAGTGTTTGAGACATGTTTTACGTAGAATACTTTCAGTTGTGAAATGTCTTGCTAAGAATAATCTTGCATTTCGAGGATCCAAAGAAAAATTAAGTCAAGATAGTAATGGTAATTTTCTTGGATTAATTGAAATGATTACGGAATTTGATTTGATAATGCAAGATCATGTGAGACGCGCTCAGAATCATGAAATTCATAAACATTATCTTGGACATAAAATTCAAAATCAATTTATTTTGCTATTGTCACAAAGTGTTACAAGGTCAATCATCAACATCATTAAAGAGGCAAAATACTTTTCGATAATTCTTGATTGTACCCCTGATTTGAGTCATCAAGAACAAATGACTCTTATAATTTGTTGTGTGAATATGTCAAATAATACAACTCAGATTGAGGAGTTCTTTTTAGGATTTTTAAAGGTTAATGATACACCCGGGTTAGGAGTTTTTAATGAATTACTAAATGTTTTAAAGATTCTTGATCTTAATGTTGATGATGTGAGAGGGCAAGGTTATGATGATGGTTCCAATATGAAAGAAAAGCACCAAGGTGTTCAAAAGAGATTTCTTGAGATTAATCCTAGAGCACTATACATGCCATGTGCTTGTCATAGTATTAATATTACTCTTGGTGATATGACACATTCTTGTGTTAAGGCTATTTCTTTCTTTGAAGTTATTCAGCGCTTATATTCAGTGTTTTTGGGATCTACAAAAAGATGGAAAATTTTGCTTGATAATGTTCCCGATATAACTTTGAAATATTTGTCTAATACTCGTTGGAAAAGTAGAATTAAGAGTGTCAAAGCCATTAGATTTCAATATCCCCAAATAAGATTGGCTTTCTCGGAATTATATGAATCTTGTGATAATGATGCAAAAACAAGGAGTGAGGCGGAGAGTTTGATTAATGCACTAGAAAATTTTGAATTTTTGCTTGGTGTGGTTGTTTGGTATGATATTTTATTTGCTATAAGTTGCAATCTAAGTCCATGAGCATCGACTCTACCATAAAAGCATCGACTATACTCATGTTTGAAATTCTATCTCAATCACACTCATATATAGTTAACTACATATACTAAATTATTGCGTTTTGAGTTTTGAGATTTTCGAATGTTAGAGAGGAAGAGGGGAAATTGGCCAAGGATGAAAAATGAAAGGAGAACTGAAGCTAACCTTAAAAATTTCCTCTGAATAAGATATAGAAAATCTCGTCTTATACATTCGAAATAATACCACTGACGTGAACTTTATATAGTCCAACGACTTCTACTTCTTCATCATGAACTATTATGTCGTCTAGAACCTGAATATCTGAAATAAATAAAAGGGATTGGGGTGAGACAAGATGTCTCAGTGAGTTCCACGGATCCTAGATTTTAGGCAATCTCAGGGAGCCTAGGATAGCCATCTTTTCTAAACTCAACCCATTTCGAATTTATACAATCTTTATCATATATAACTGAGCGATCAGGGATAACAAGGATCGCTACCTAGGATACTACCATGATTCAATCATAATGTCATATTCTTATTTATACACATACCCATAATAATAATAATCATAATTCTTTACTTAAATTTCATGTCGTTAATTATACATTTCACTATGTGTATATAGACCACATTATCTCTTCGTTGTGGCGAACTGTAACTATTTCATTTATTTCATTTTCTTACTGAGTCGTACCTCATGGGCTACATTGTCTCTTCGTTGTAGCAAACAAAGTTTTCACATTTGTTACTATGAGCGGTACCTCATAGGCTACATTATCTCTTCGTTGTAGCAAACAGTATTTTTCTCAATATTTTATATATATTCTTTTCTTTTTGCGCATGTTACTCATTTCAATTTTTCCTTCAAATAATTTCTACAAGTATATACATCAATTGTCTTGCTTAGCATTTTATTTCTAGAACCAATTCATATGATCAACACTTTCATAACATTGATATCATATAAAATTTCATTCACATTATCATTACTTTGCATAACCATTAAAACCTCATTTGTATCGAGTAAAAGTAAATAACACAATTTCAATTACACGATTCAAACTACCCAAAGGGAGGGTTATCTAACTAATGAACTCACCTTTAATCCTTTAAAATAACATAGGCTCGTCTCACTTTTGCATTTTAAACCTCAACCCACTTCACACTCAACCATGAGGGCATCCGTAGTTTACCTTGTTTGTTGAACACATAAATTGATGAACTTTGTGATTCTCCATGTTTTTCTCCAAATTTTAAATCATCATGTTCTTGAACCAAAGCATTCCATCCTCAAATTTTCCTCCAAAACTTCTTGTCCCATGCTTTCTTTACAAACAACCCCTCTTGTTTCTTTATGTTTGAATTAAAGGATTTTGGTGAAAGTACACGTGAAAGAGAAATAAGAAAAAAATCTGATTTTTATTTTCTTCCAACTCTCCTATATGCCCCTTATCCAATATGCCATTTATCCATTCATACAATTTACTAAAAGGCCACTACTCGTGGAAATGACCAATTTTCCCTTTTCTACACTATTCTAAATCTCACTTAACCGATAAACATGTCGTTAAAGTTATAAGTGGACAATTACACTTCCCGTAGTTCGTTGGAATAATACGATTTGTTCCTGAAAAATCTTATGCACAATTTATCATTTTACCCTTCACTTAAAAGTTCCAAGGAAATAGTAACTGATATTAAATCATTTTTCCTCTATACTTTCGACCTTAGATTCCAACATACGTCTGTTGCTGGTTGATCTTTTCTAACCGACTGAATTTTTGGTTTATCTTGTTTCATATAGTCTCTTGATTACACAACCATAACTACAAACGACTTGAATTGATAAGTTAAAATTGGTTCCTGGACATGTTTTCCAATCACATAGGTTGAAAAGATTTGGTAATACCCTCGTAACTGTGAGGATTGGAATACACTATACATTCTAGACATGGTGAAAGGCAAGACTAACTGAGCCTATGCGAGTGATATATCCTCCGAGTAAATTCCTGGTTCACATACTCCTTATAAATCTGACTTAAGTTACTAATTCCTGTTTTCCTTTACTGAATTCTGAAAAGCCTCCTACTCTTACTTAAGTAACACTTTTATCAAGTTCGTCGATTTTTTTTTTATCTTGTTTTAAATGGATCCAATCTTTGAGTGGTCTTTCATACTATGACTGATTTCAATAAAATTTTATTTCTGAACTATACCCCACATAACGAGATCTTTTATTAATCATCATAACATACTCTGTAATAAATCGTCCCAACTCGGAACAATATTTGACGAATGTAAAAACTGATTTAACTTTCTCCATTATTCAACACATAAAGAGGAGGTGTTACTTCTTATATTTGTTTTGTTCTATGCGAAATGAATCCAAACATGGTACTGCCTCAAACATCTGATGGAAGTACTAAAATTGCACTTACTAACGAGTATATCAATTATAATTATCATTTGAGTAATAATGCACTGACCGACGAGTACGCAATACATGACATATATTTATAGTCATGGATTTTCTCGTGAACTTATCCCTTCAAAATATACTTTTCATTCTTGAACAATGTTACTCTGCCTATTACTCTAGGGAACATATTATCCCATCTTTCCTTTAATTTCAAACTTGTGCCTTTAACACGTGTAGTCCCATGCCATAGGTCACTGATTAATTCTTAACTTGTATGTCAACATTCTTTTATTTACTTTCCGAAACATCGTGTTTAAACTCTTTAAACTTCACAACTAAAATTGCATTCAAGTAACCGCATTCATGTTCTGAGTAGTGTCTGTACTTGATATTTTTGGGGATGGTACTTCGAGTCTAATGTAAAATCCTTTGGATACATTATTCCTCCTTGTCGCCACATACGCAACCCCTTTTGACTAAACTGGTACCTCCAGTATGGGAACATGTCTGCCATACTCTTACTATGTCCTCTTCGACTACTTGAACTTTTACTATCTCTGACTTATGTTGTTTGGAAAATTCTTAGTTCGACTCTTAAAATTTCCCATAAATAACATTTCAAAGTCTTAAATTGTTGGGTATTCTGTCACTTCTGATTTATCAACTTATTTTAGTTAGGTGTACTGGTCCAACCATACTGTATAATTTTCTCAATCTTATTACTACATATTATTCAATTTCCTAAGTCACCTCTCGGAATGTACATGTCATGGACTAAGAAGTTAACTTTACACTTCTTGCTGCTTCGAGCACTAACTTTTATCATTAGCGAACTAGTTCCAAATATTGTACCTTTCCTTAAACATATACTATATATTTGTTCTCGCAATGTATTCTTTGAACGATTCCCACATTCAAATCTTTCACATATTAAAATATACTTTGAAACTTATTTCCATTCTTGTCATAATGGAAATTACACTCACAATCTCCTATGAGATAGATTTGACTCCCAAAATTCATTCTAGTCACCAAAATCATTCTCTTGGTTTTTAGGAAAATTGCGTAAGAAAAATCATCAAATGAAAATATTTAGCTTCTCAATACTTTACTTTGTTATTAACTTTTCCGCACTAGCGGTAACCTTCCATATAACAGAACCCATTATATTCATGCATTAACAAATATATTTACATATATTTGTATCAAATATTCTTTTTAGAAATATATTGAAACAAATATTCTTTAGGAATATATTTTCCAAAATTTCACAAATAAAAATATCCATCTGAAAAATATATTTCTTCTGAAACACTAGTCTCTTGGACCTCAAGTAACGTGAATAAAAAATTTCATGGAATCTCACGTAAGAAAGAAATCAGAAACAAATATGTAACTCCTAAGTATAAACCAATATTGCTATCATGCAACTTGAAGAATCAAAATTCCCCTCTTCCTCTCTAACCTTTCGAAAATCTCAAAACTCAAAACGCAATAATGTAGTTAACTGTATATATGAGTTTGATTAAATTAAAATTCAAGCATCAGTATAGTCTCTCACTACATAAAAGAGACATCATTCTCATATGTTTAAAAATATACATCATTTTTTATGGTGTCATATGCGTGTGATAAGATCAAAGCCACAACTTTTAGTACCATCTCACTATGACTCCAAAAATGTAAATAATCTATCAAAAAAATGCAAAAAATGTAAATACATTTATATAATGATATAAGATCATTGATTTGTTTCCCAAAAAAAATCATTAATTTGAACAAAACTATTAAATAGTGACGGTTATCATAGACATTTTGGAAAGTAAAACACAATAATTCCTTAAGAGTTATATGTATCAAGGCTCAAGCAGATTCAACTCTAAACATGCTCCAAAGCACACTTTAAATAAGATACCTTTAAACAAAATTTCTATTGAGATCGTTGATCTTAGAAACTTCCCTGACTCTCCCCCTCACCACATATATCCTCATCTAATGCACCGAATCATGTTTCTACCAAGATCAATGATACATAGACACCCCCATGTGGCATACACACGAGTAGTGGTAAGGCGAAAATACTAAATTGGGCGAAAATACTAAATTTCCCCTATCACATGGGAGTGTATATTGTATATTGTTGGTATGGAGAATAGGATGTCTATGAATAATTATTCTTCTACCAATCCTAATCTTCACCATTCTACCCAACACCATCAACACCAAACTACTTTGTTGGTACAAGAAGCTCAAATACACACCCATGAGTCCCCTCAAATCACTACCGGTTAGCCCCAACCTAGTACGCACGATGTAGCCTAGTTGCAAGGGTTATTTGACTGTTACCTGAGCCAAACACCTTATCGTTCCCAAACGTAGCCAAACACCTTAAAGCATGAGTAATTGTATCTAATTAATTTTTTATTGCTATGACTGAAATATTTATCTCTAATTTTGCAGTTAAATGTTTTTAAAAAAAAAACCAATTTTTTTTTCTATCTCAAATATTTGTCATTATTTCAACTTTTTTTGTAGTACTTTTTTTATACTCATTTCTATTCCCCTTACCCACCGTTATTTCAACTTTTCTAGTATTGACTTTCCTACTTTCATTGTTTATGCTCATTTCTACACTTAATTCCTAGTAGAAAAAGTTGTAATTGAGAGAAAAATTTATAGATAGGAAAATAAAAAAATTGTCTATAATTTTTTGGTTGTGTTAGAGACCGAACAATTTTGTATTTTTGTCTCTAATATCAGTCGTTATTTTAATTTTTTATGGTAATGCTTTTTAAAGGTTTAGGACCAAACTCACAATTTATCATTAATATTTTATACAAGTTTTTTTGTTGTCTTGGCTTATATTTTATGGGACTGATTGAGTATGGAAAAGGGAAGTGGATCAAAAGTTCATAGCACTATTTATGCAATAAGACACCACAACAAGTTTAAAATTATGCTTCTTCCAGTACCTAACAACCACATATGGAGGAGAAGCTAGTTGCAACAACTAGTTTTTTTTTTTTTGAACAGCAAGAGCTTTATTAAAAATATATGAGATAAGTAAAAGTAGTACTCGACCCACGAATTAGGAGTAAGTACATTTGATACTCAACCTAGTCCTTAGTGCTTCTGTTTTTTTTTAACGGCCAATGTAATAAAAAGGTTTAAACGCATTTTTCAACCTATAAGTTTGCAAAAGTAACGATTTTAGCTCCCTTTTTTTTTTTTTAAAAAAAGGCAAAAGTCCCACTCATGTTTAGCCCCTTTTGCAAACCCTTAATTTTGACCAAGCCAACGCTCATGTGGCAATTCAGTTAGCTGAGTCAGGTGCCACATGTGTATTTTTTAATTTTAAAATAAATACAAAATCCAACACATCATTCATTTAAATAAAATAATTAAAAGAAAACATATAACAAATCTTTCTCAATTTTCTTCTTCTTCGCATGTTTGCATGTTTTCTTCTTCATCTTCCATCAAACTTAAACCCTATCACAAATTCACACCCTTTTTCTGTCTCTCATCAAAGCATCAACCAAAAACGATTCATCTCTCTCTCTCTCTCTCTCTCTCTCTCTCTCTCCCTCTCTCCCTCTCTCTCTCCCCACCAAACAATCTCTTCACCTCTCTTCCAGCATCCCTAAGTCCCAACCATCGTGTTATCCTTTTCACCAAATGATGTCCTCCGCATTAGAATCTCAAAATTGGTTATAATAGTTTCTGATTCACTCATATATGGTTGTTTGTTACGTGTGCGAACACTGAGAACAATGTAACATGTAGTTATAACAGTTTTCGATTCATCAAACGATCTCCGCAACACATCAGAATCTTGAAGTTTTTGTGTTATTAGGTTTTTTTTCTTCGTGTTTCTGTCTCAGTCTCTCTCTCCCTCTCTGTCGCTGATGGGTTTTGTTGAGCCGCCGCCATCCAAGTAAAAATCATTTGTTTCCGGTAGCAAGAATGAAATTCGCTGATGGGTCTTGTTCGTTTCTCATCTCATTTCTGATTGTGTGTATGTGTGTGTAATGTTTAGGTTATCGTGAACATGAGATATTTGTGCAAGGACGAGGATTAAGACCTTTAATTTTGTGTATATAATTGCATAAATTTGTGTATGTTTTTGGGTTTTAAAGAACCTGAGAAATTTTATTTATGAGTAATTTTTCCCCCGATTGGATTTAAGATGAAGGATAATGAATATGAGACAAGAGTTTTAAGCTTCTTGTTAATTTTCGATTCTCTCTAGCTGCTAACTTTATGGATATGCTTGATGAATGTATGAAAATGATAAATTTAGTTTTTAAAAAAAAAAATCTGGGTTTTCCATGATGAATTTATGAAGTATGTTGAAGATGAAGGATGAAGATATGAAGAAGAGGAAGAGTCTTTAAAAAAATTATGAGATTCCAGTTGAAGATGGAGATTTTTGGCTTTTAATTGAAGTGCCATATTTTTTCCTTTTAATTTTTGATTATTTAATTTCATTTATAAATATATGGCATTTTTATTTAATTTTTATTTAAAAAAACACATGTGGCGTGCCATGTAGACTTGACCAAGTCAAAATTTGTGTATTGCAAAAGGTGCTAAATATGAGGGGTGACTTTTGCCAATTTTTCTTAAAGGGGGACAAAATCGCTACTTTTGTAAACTTAGGGGTGAATATTGCGTTTAAGCCTAATAAAAACAAACAGCCCCATGAGAAATGGGAAAAGTTGTCAAACAGTAACATATACATTCCTAGCGCTATGGCAATACATGAACAAACCTAAATGATCCGAAAGCTAACCAACCCAAACACCATAAACGCAAGGCAGAAGAATAAAAGCAAAAAACTGCAACTAGCTACAAAAGCCTCCAAGCTGCCAACACATTAGCACCTAAGAAGCGAAAACCAGCTGAAGCATTAAGCACCAAAAGATCCCCTAAAGAACACCCTCACCTAAAAACTATCTAAGAAGACATTCACGGGGATTCCAACACCATTCATAATACAAACTTAGACCGTTCTTAAGCTTATGCAAACTTCACGTCCAAGAGAGAACCTTTATTTTTTCCACTACCTCATCAACCTCAAAAGTCCCATTATTAAAAATAATACCACTCATCGCCTTCCAAATCACCCACAAAGCCGCATGCCAATTCAACCAAAAACATTGTCTAAGTTTTTTGGAGGACACCTCTTTCGACCAACATTCCAAGTGCACCAAAAGATTGTTACGGACAATAAAATTACAACAAGGCCAACACATAAGCTTTTTCCAAACCCTATGTATCTCGTCACAATGCAAGAATAGATGCACCTCTGTTTCGTCCCTCAACCAACATAAAACACAACTTCTAGTGTGTTTCACCCCCAAAACCCCTCTAGCCTCTAAACTCACTCTTGTTGGGATCCGGTTTAGAAGTGTGGCCCAAACAAATACCACGAATTTCAACGGAGCTCGACACTTCCAAAGATAGCCAAACACAACTTCCTCAATTCTATGCATATCCCCATGTACCAACCACAACCCCTCTAACAACTTATAACAAGAGCTCACCGTGAGAACGCCATCTTCACCCGGTCCCCACCTCCACTCATCCCTTCCGACACCTAGGTCACACCCTCCGATAAATCATGTAAATTTTGGAGAATGCCCCTTTCCCACACAAATAGCTCTCTACGCCATGTAAACTCCCAATTACTATAATTGCACAACTCACCCACCTTAATGTTCTTTTGTGTCGAAATCGCAAAGAGTCCCGGAAAGAGATTCAGAGAAGCCCTTCAGACTTCCATCTATCATTCCAAAAACTTGTTTCCATGCCATTTCCCACTTTACGCAACACCTCCGTTTTGAACCAATTTTCACCTCCAACTTAATCAAGTCCTTCCACCAATTAGATGCAAATCTAGGCCATAAAGCTCCATCCGTGTCCGTCAAGGTAACCACTCTTTCCCCATATTTTTACTCAAGAACCTTCTTCCAAAGAGAGCCATTACCATTAAGTAGCTTCCATCTCCATTTAGCAAGGAGACTAAGGCTTACTAGTTTTATATCCCTCAACCTCAAACCGCCCTTAATCCTTGGCTTACAAAGACGGCTCCACTTCACCCAACAAAGCCTCCTTCAACCCATCCCCCCTCCCCAAAGAATGTTTCTTTGGAGTGACACAATCGACTTCACCACCGTAGACGGCATTTTCATCAAAGATAGGTAAAAATTAGGAATTGAATTAAGCATCGAATTTAGGAGGACAATGTGTCCACCCAAACTAATATATATATTTCCCCATGAAAATATCCTACACCTTAATTGTTCCTCCAAAGGTTCCCAAGTTTCCACTTTTCTTGGATTAGCACCCACCGATATACCCAAATACATGAAAGGCACTACTCTTTTCTAGCAATTCAAAAAGGGACTTTTATGAAAATTAACTTTAAGAACCGAAACCATCTCAACGCCCCTCAACAACGCCTTTAAAGTCCATAAATTCTCCACACTAGCTTCACCAATACATAGATTATCATCTGCATATTGAAGATGCGAAATTGATACCCCACCACTTTTAACTTCGAATCCTTTAAACAAATAACGGTCCACCGCGTTTCTCATCAATCCACTAAACCCCTTCGCCACAAGGAGAAAAGAAACGGTGCTAGAGGATCGCCTTGTTTCAAGCCCCTTTGAATATTACTTTCCTCCGTTGGACATCCGTTGATAAGAATAGGCATACATCCACCAAAAACACAAGCCTTCATCCATGCCCTCTATTTATCACAAAAATCACACCGTACCAACATATACTCCAAAAAACCCCAATCTACCGAGTCATATGACTTTTCAAAATTCACTTTAAAAATTAAAAACTCCTTTTTACTTCTTTTTGCAAGATCCACCACCTCGTTAACAATCAAAATTCCCTCCACCAAGTGTCTACCCTTTAAAAAAGCCGATTAAGATGAGGAAATAATGGGATTCATCACCTTTGATAAACGTGCCACTAGCACCTTGGAAAACAACTTGTAAAAACTTCCCAATGGAGAAATAGGACTAAAATCCTTAACTCTACAAAGATTCTTCACCTTAGGAATAAGCGCCACAAAATACGACAACAACCCTCTAGGTAGGACCCCATTAGCATGAAATTGATCAAAAAAGATCCTAATTTCATTCTTCATAATGTACCAAAAATGCTTGAAAAAAGCAAAATTGAAACCATCCGCACAGACTCTTATCACCGTCACTTTCCTTCACAACTTTCTCTATCTCCTCTAGGGAAAAAATGGCAATTAAATCCCTATTACACATTTCACCAATTGAATCAAAATGAACCCATCGAAGGTTGGCCGAATCCAGTTGCTACTCGCCACATGACTCTTGAAGTAATTCATCACTACTTTTCTAATATCACCCAGTGTTTGCACCCACTCTCCCATCCACTTTGTGTGCCTTGATAGCATTCTGGGAGGTTCTAGACTTTATACACTTATAGAAATACTTCGAATTAGTGTCCTCCTCCTTAAGCCATTTAGATCTCGACCTTTGGGCAATCATAGATTACTTACTCTTGGATAATCTCCAAAAATCCTCGAATAAACCTTTCCTAGTTTCTTTCTCTTCAATCGATAATAAACCTCTCTCACTCCTCCTATCAAGCACACCAATGTCTTCCTTCAACTTCACTATCTTTTCACTCACTCCTCCTTCAATTTCACTATCTTTCAATTTTGACTGTTGAAAATAGAAAAGTTGATGTGGAAGTTCGTTTAGGTTTATATAAGTGAGACTTGAAACATATGTGGCATGCACGAATGCATGCATGCATGCATGCATACCATGATATGTTGCTTTATATTTTAGTTTTCTGTTTTGAATTTGGGTGGTTCTGATGTTGGAGTTTTTCTTTTATGTTATTATATTATGCATGTCGGATCATCTATTCATATTCTTTTGGAAATGTCCATACATTCTCTTGAAAAATACATTCTTTATCTCTCAATATATAGAATGTGTGCTCAGGTGTCCATGGAATATCTTCCTTTGCCTTTATTGCGAGAGAAAGCGTTTCAAAGAGTCTACATAATTGTTCCAATGAATAATATAAATTGAAAAGGTGACCACCAAGAATGCGCCGGAATTCGTTGGTATGCAGATCATCATTTAAAGTTATAAACTCTTAGATATGATTTTGGTTTTCACTTATAGAAAACAGAAAAATCATGTTCAATAGTTTCTCATTTATTTTTCCACTTAATTGGTCCACTAGAAATGATATCAACTTCATTTCGAAATAATTGTTGCTTTGCATTAAAAATTGGTTCAATAAATGTCATTTTACTTTTACAACGCGGCATTAATTTTCTCTCGCTAATTCTACCCATAAATTGCTGAGTTTGATTATCATGCATGGTGAGTGTAAAATATTTTACACTGTCAATATATCACAACCAATCATGTGCTTCAATTTTAGTGGTTAAAATACAAGTTAAATTTTTAATATTTTAACAATTATAATTGATTGACTTCATAAATACTCTTTACATGTTTGATATATATGAATTTAATCTTAAATTAATAATGTTTACGCAATTTTAAGTGATTATATTTCATTTTATATATTTTTTACAATGAAAAAAAAATCAATAGTTAATAAATATAATTTTGGGAAATTGCAACGTCATATAATTTATTTTTAAGTTTTCTTCAACTATATGAAAAAAAACCCAAAACAATAGTTATTTTAAAAATAAGGGAGTTTAATGACATAATCAAAAAGAGAAAAAAAATGAGGAGTGATATAAACATGATTTCTTTAATGTTTACTCTCTTTTTTAATTGAAATTTCTGTGACTCTAACACTTAAAAAATTGATTTTAGATAAAATGGTGAGATCTATATGAGTTTAATCCAATAAAGAAGTACCAGTGGTGAAGTGATTAATGAAAAAAGAGTATTCATAACTCTTCTTATATTTGAATATATCGAACAATAGATGTAAGAGTCAATGAGAAAAGAAGAAACCTCCAAAAGTTGCAAACTTAATAGGCGAAAGTGTACTTTTCACTCCTTAAGTTTTAAAAAGTTGCGATTTTGGCCCCCTATGAAAGAAAATGACAAAAGTGACCCCCTATGTTTAGGGAAATATGCTCTTTTGACCCTCTAACATTAGGGAAATATGATCTTTTGACCCCTTATCTTCTCAAAAAGTTGCGATTATGACCCCTTTTTTGGGACACGTGGCGTCTTCCTAGCAATTTTGGAACGAAAGGGACCAAAATTGTAATTTTTTAAAATAGGCGGCCAAAATCGCAACTTTTTGAAACTTAAGGGGTGAAAAGTGCACTTTAGCCAACTTAATATGATGATTGCATTTTTGGACTCACTTGCAAAAGATGGGTTATGGAAACTCATCTTGTCACGCAAAATATGCAAGTCAATAGATGATTCTAAATTCATGAGTACACTTTTATCAAAGTTAATAAACTTATTGTCCACCTCAACTATTTCTATTTCATTGGTTGGAAAAGATGTTATTGAACTGAAATCAGTAGAAAACTAAACAAGAATCCAATGTCTATTACCATTAAAGTTGAAAGACAACTCTTACAATTTTGGATTCACTCACAAAGAGGATATACAAAAAGAAAGTCATGTTGTCACACAGAAAACATCTTGGACATATATGTTGAGCTAAACTTATTCAGTTTCATTATGGAAACACTCACACACACACACACAAAGGTTAATAACATTTGTTTGGAAATTTAAAAGAGAATTTTTTTCTTGAAAATTATGTATTTAAAACTTTGAAATCATGGAAATTGGTATTTTCTACATAAAACTTATGATTTGCTTCCTTTTTTTAATTCTTAATAAATGTTCTTAAAACACTTGTTAACATGAACCATATATAAAAGATACAATTTAGTTTTATGGAAATGCCATTAAAAACCCACTTTTTTCTATTTTATTTTATTTATGTAAATATTAATTCTAACATTGTAATATTCAAGTTATATTTTTTGACAACTTTAAATATTGTTTTGTGGATGATAAAATTGATGTTTCATCGTAGATCGTCATATCGACGTGCTTTTGCCACCATCTCACCCTAACTCCAAACATACAAATAATTTATCAAAGTAAATCTAAAAATATAAATTAATTTATATTTAAGTGGGAGCGATCATTAATTTGTTTTAACCCAAAAAAAAAAATCATTAAATTGAAGAAAAACTATTAAACTGTGATAACTTTTATGGACGTTTTTGAAGCTGAGAAAAACACAAGAAGGGGGGGGGGGGGGTTGAATTGTGTTTTCTTTTCGCAACTCTTGAAGAGTGAGAATCTAATTTCTTTAGACTCAGAGTCTGATAGGAGATTAGGTTCTGATTGCAGCGGAATAATCAAGAGATAAAGAGAGAACAGAGAACACAAGCAATTATACAGGTTCCTTCCACAAACCGGAAGTAGTCCTGTCCCCCTTGTACTTCCAAGGAGAGTTCACTAAAATGTAATATCAAATTACAAGTTGCTCAAACACACAGTATGAGACTTCCTTGCTCAAGCACACAGGCGAGAGACTTCCTTTCTCAAAGACACAACTAAGAGACTTCCTATGCTCAAGGACACAGCCAAGAGACTTCCTTTGCTCAAGGACGCAGCCAAGAGACTTCCTTTGCTCAAGGACGCAGCCAAGAGACTTCCTTTGCTCAAGCACAAAAGCAAGAGACTTTTACACAATTACAGAAAATTGAATACAGTTGAAACACTTGATAACAATCAAAATGTGTTTCAATTACAACAAAGACAGACTCTGTTTTACACAAAAGACAGACTCTGTTTTTCTGTGAAACTTAGAGATTCTAGAATACTCAGTTTGTAAGAATCTAAGTTAATGATGTGCTTGTGTTAAGACTCAGTTGAATACGAAAGCAGCGCAATGCAGTTTTTCTAAGTTGTAGAGTCCAACAATTCTTCAAGTCTTCTATCCTTTATATAGGCGTAGGAAAGAGACGTTGAGTCATCCAGCGCATCAGGATGATTTCTGAAGCTTGATCAATGACTGTTGATCTGTTGCTTGATTTGGTAATAGTCCTTCAATAGCATCATTTGAATTCCATTCCCTTTGAGGATTAATACCGGTAGACACAGTTGCCAAACTGTACGTGGTAGTGGAGTAGTGGAAACAGAGTTCGTACAACGTACTCTGTACTGGCCTGCAATCTTTGTCTTTGTGCTTCCCACGCTCAAGTTGACTTAGAAGCTAGCCGTTACTCCATTAGAGTTTCTTTGTGCATAGCAATGCAGTAGAGATCACTGTTAGCAGATCATCAAATATGTGGCTTCAGACTCACTGTAGTACTAAGCTTCTGATAATCTTCAGACTCTCTTGGTTCTCAGATTCTGATGGTCTTCAGACTCTGATACAGTCTTCAGACTCTCTTCGATACAGTCTTCAGACTCTCTTCAGCACAATCTTCAGACTCTCTTCGAAACAGAATCACAAGCAACAAGCTTTTATGGATTTATTGCTCTTTAACATTGTTCAAACATAATGCTTTCTAAGATACAAATCTTAATTGATATCCTGCATACTTAAACAAATATTAGCAATATCCAATTGACATCTTTTTAATACCTCGTTATCATCAAAACTCAAAACGTGGTATTGCTGAACACCTTTGTTCCAACAATCTCCCCCTTTTTGATGATGACAAACATTAGTATTTAAAAGGTCAATTGTTGTTAATCTAACTAACAAGTTCACTTAAAGGGTTCTGAGGTTTGTAAGCTCAGAGTCTGAGGTTTGTAAGCTTTGACTCCCCCTGAGTCTGATAGTTCTTAAGTTGAGGTTTGTAAGCTCATCTTGGTTCTATCCAGGTTAATTAAATTGTCTTTCAAAAGCAATCAAATTCATACTCAGAATATTTAGTAAATTGATTCTTAAACAGGGCTCAGAGTCTAACTAAGCACCTTTCGCAGATTTCCCTTTAACATATACATGCAATGTAATTAAAGAAGGCTTTCTCTCCTCCCTGACATAAATACTTTCCCTTCTCCCCCTTTTGTCATCAACAAACAAAGTTCAGAACATGGTATCTCCCCCTTTTTAAATGACTTAAGGTAAGGGTGTAAACATGTTTTAAAGAAGAAAGAGATTCAGAGGGAAAACATAGAAGATTCGGAGCATAAAAGAAATAGAATGCAAAGTAGAATAAAAAAAAACTTGAATAAATTGTAAGTAAAAACAAGTTCAGAAAAAAAATTACAAAAAAAAATAAACTAAACGAAATTAAACTAAGGTTGGTTTTGTTTGGCAAAATGATCCATCAGTTTCTGGAGATCCTCTTGCTGTTTCTTTACCATCTCTTCCAGAGCCTCAGTTCTTTGCAAATGTGCTTCTCTTTCCAGTCTAGCTTCTTCTTGAATTCTATACAGCTTCCTCTTCAAAGAATTGTAAGCCACTGATTCTCTAGGAATATACTGATCCTCATCAAAGAAGGGTGTATCTCTTATCCTCAGAATAGGAGCATTTTCCAGAGCTACAACTTTCTCAGCCCGCTTTACTTCTTCAACATGCTTGGCAGTGATAAGAGCTTGTTCCCTGGCAGCAGCTTTTTGAATTTTGGTGATAAAATCCAAAAACTCTGTCTTCACTGTAGAGAACTTATCCTCATAGCTCACATTGAGTATTGGTATATGCCTTTGCTCAATGACTTCTTTGAGCTTATTGCATGAAGAGGCATAAAACTCATCAATCTCATTTGAATCAAATAAGTTAGTTTGAGGTTCAGAGGTTGAGGGTAGAGAAGCTCTCAAAGCTAGAAAAGTTTCAAAAGAGAAAGAGGTTATAGGATCACAAAGTGGTTAAGAAACTCTTCTGGTCTTAGCTTTACATGCTGTTACAGTTTCTGATACAATATCAGAGGCTTGTTCTGGATTATTTGAAGCTGGTTCAACAGCAGGTTATAACGGTTTAACAGAAGCTAAGGTCAGATTCTCTGTAGGTTCAGGTACAGGGTCTGGTTTGGAAATGGATGAAGTAGCTTTTGTTGTTTTGGATTTTGCAGGGGTTTTTGGTAGTTCTCCCCCTAGATGTTTTTCAAGAGAGTCTAGAGTGTCTGGAGAGTCTACACAAATGGTTTCAGTTTGGGGGGATGGTTGTTTGGATTGAATGGTTGCTTCAGGTTTTTCAGAAGGTTGAATTACCTGAAGTGGTTTGAGAAATGAAGGTTGAACAGGATGGTCAGCAGGAAGATTCATAGACACTGTGATTGTGTCTTGAATTACTCTGTCCATAGTTGAATCAACATAATCAACTACTGCCTGGTCAAGTGGGTTATGGGATGATATGGGTTTGATTGGTGAGGGAGATGAATTTTTGAGAGATGGAAGAATTTGGCTCAAGGGTTTGTTGTCAGATTCTGAATCTGATTCTGACTCATGATTCAAAGAAGAAGATGAGCTATATGCCACATTGCCAGAGGTGTCAATGCCAGCTTCTGGAGAGGCAAAATGATCAGACACAGTAGCTTCTGATAACTCAGCTTCTGCAGGTTCTGAAGTACTCTTCTGTTTAAGAGCAGAAGCAAGCAACTTAGCAGCTTCCTTGACAGTCTCTTCCTTCAACTCTTCAGCAATCAAATCTGCTGCCATAACCTTGCCAGCAGTGTGTTCATCCTCAATCATAGATACAGAAGTACCTATCTTCTGTGCTACATCCTTAGCCACAGGAATCACATCCACCTTTCTCTTCTTGATCTGACTCTCTTCACCTCCAGAGTCAGCATCAATGAAATCAGCAATATCTTGAGCTAACTTGTCATAGTCTCTGTCAGCTTTGCCTATTATTGCTTTCTTCTCAGCTTTCTTAGCCTTCTTCTCATCTTTCTTAGCCTTCTTCCCATCCTTAATTTCACGAAGTGCAGAAGATGCAGAAGGAGAACCAATTGAAACTCCAGGAAGAGCAGAAGATTTGATCTTTTTCTTGAGAGGCTCCTGCTTCTCTTCCTCTTCCTTGAGAACCACTTCCTTGGTCCTTTTTCCTTTGACCTCAAGAGGGCCTCCTCCAGCAGTCTCAGGAATAGCAGAATAGTTGATTATTCTACCAGTCTCCTTGAAATAATCCACCACAAATCTAGCAAGAACTTCAGGATTATCTTCTTTAGATATGGGAGGGAAGTCCATCATCAAATCAGATTGTACATAGGATTCTCTCATATCATGCTTAGAGGGATTGAATCTCTTGACAATCTTCATGTACTGTAGAGTCTTGCCATTGATGATTCTACCGGTCACAGTTCCTAGATGAATATCTGATACCACACCAGATTCTGATAAGACCTTCAAAAGACCTCCTTGATACAGAATCTCAGATATTAATCTTCCAAAAGGAACTTGCCTCCTGGTTTCTGATTGACTCTTCTTGATGACCCAACACATGTGGTGCATCACATATCTGGGGAAGTTGATCTTTATTTTGTTGATAAGAAAATAAAGAAGAACTTTGTGATCCACAGATAATGTATCTGTTCCTCCTCCTTTCTGAAGCATACTGTCCAGTATAATCTTCAGAAGCACCCTATGCTCAGAATGCATATCCACCAATTTATTTGAGGGTCTCCCTTCAAATAACAACTTGTTGCAGACAACAGCCCATTCACTTTTCTTGTTGACATTCCACTGAAATTTACCAGCGCTCTCCATCTGACAAGCCCTGGCTACCACCTCTTCAGTGATAACTATAGGAATTCCCATCACAGCAGACCTTATTTCAAGACCATTGTACGGTTTTAAACCCATTTGGTCTCTGTTTTTGCCAGCAAGACTGGGGTTGTTTGAGATTGCTACTGTTTCTTCCAAAGTAGCTTCAGCTTTGTCGTAGACTTCTGACCTAACCCAAAAATCTCTAACAAGCTTCTGATATGTTGGTCCATTCAACATACCAAAGTATCTCATCATTCCTTGTGATAAGAAATGAGGTGCAACGTCAACTCCATGACGACTGAGTGAACCAAAATCTACTGGAGATTCAACTTGAATTTCCAAAGTCTCCTTGATGATGTTCATTGTTCTGGGTTTGATAACATAGGAACCTCCGGACTTGATTATGACACCAGATTGGATGAGATCACTTGCCATTAGGGTTTTCTAAGAGTTTGATTTGAGAACAAAAGAAAAGGTTTTGCAAAGTATTGAAAAACAAGAAATTTGTTGAGAGAGAAAATCAAAGAGTGAAAAGAGAAGTGAGTTGTGTGTGTTATGTATTTATAGAGAAAATGTTTGAAAATTGTTTGGAAAGAGTAGGGGACAAACAAACACAAACAATAAATACATATAGCATGCAGCCGTAAACGTATTGGGACAAAGCGAAGGTAATTGTTTAACATAATGAAATCATTGCCCTTTGAGTTCTTACCCAATACAGACAGGCCACGTCTGAGAAACTGTAAAGTAACTGTCACCATAGTGGGGCAGGTATTACTGAACTTAACAGTCACGCTTCCACTAATACGAGCTTCTGAGAGTCTAAAGATTCCTTACCAGAGTCTGAATATTTTACCAGAAGCTTTCATCAGAATCTCCAAAAGAGAGTCTGATTCCCAGATAGCTTCTGAATATTTTCAGAGTCTGAATTCTGTTTTCAGAGGCGCATATTACCCAGAGACATAGCACATGTTCAAATTTTTCTTTATGAAATCAAATCTTTAAACAGATAAGGGTTTAGTAAATATATTAGCCCATTGATGATCAATATCAATGAATTGGATATCTAAAATTCCTTTTTGAACATAGTCTCTTATAAAATGATGTTTAATCTCAATATGCTTTGCTCTTGAATGCAGAATTGGATTTTTAGACAAACATATAGCTGCTGTATTATCACAATAAATTGGGATATGGTTTTCAGTTATTTGATAGTCCTCAAGCTGATGTTTCATCCAGAGTAGCTGTGTACAACAACTAGCAGCTGAGATGTATTCTGCTTCTGCTGTAGACAGAGCAATGGTTGCTTGCCTCTTGCTAGCCCAGGATATCAGATTCTCTCCCAAGAATTGACAATTGCCACTGGTAGATTTTCTTTCAATCCTGTCTCCAGCATAATCAGCATCACAGAATCCAACTAGCTTGTAGTCAGAGGATTTCTTGTAAAGAAGTCCAAGATTAGTAGTTCCTTTCAGATATCTAAAGATTCTCTTAACAGCAGTTAAGTGAGACTCTCTAGGATCTGATTGAAACCTTGCACACAAACATACACTGTACAAAATATCTGGTCTGGATGCAGTTATGTATAACAAAGAACCAATCATACCTCTATACAGCTTCTGGTCAACTTTGGTTCCTTGATCTTCTTTGCTCAGAGTGCAGGTTGGATGCATTGGAGTATTCATTTCTTTACAGTCCTCAAGATTGAACTTCTTCAGAAGCTCTTTCGTATACTTGGACTGATGAACGTAGACTCCATCTTTGCATTGGTTGATTTGAATTCCAAGAAAGAACTTCAATTCTCCCATCATGCTCATTTCAAATTCATCCTGCATTACTTTTGAAAACTCTTTGCAAAGTGAACTATTTGTAGAACCAAAGATAATATCATCAACATAAATCTGAACTATAAGAATGTCTTTCTTTAGAGTCTTTCTGAATAGAGTAGTGTCAACTTGTCCTCGTTCAAAGTTGTTTTGAATCAAGAAATTACTCAGTCTTTCATACCAAGCTCTGGGAGCTTGTTTCAAGCCATAGAGTGATTTCTTTAATTTATAAACATGCTTTGGATGCTTTAAATCTTCAAAGCCAGGAGGTTGTTTGACATATACTTCTTCAGAAATGACACCATTAAGAAATGCACTCTTAACGTCCATTTGATACAAAGTTATGTTGTGATTAACTGCATAGGAAAGAAGTAACCTGATTGCTTCCAATCTTGCAACTGGAGCAAAAGTTTCTGTGTCATCAATGCCTTCTTGCTGACTGAAGCCTTGTGCAACAAGTCTGGCCTTGTTTCTGATTACTTCTCCTTGTTCACTAAGCTTATTTCTGAACACCCACTTGGTTCCAATGATGTTCTTGTGATTAGGCTTAGCTACTAGATCCCATACTTCATTCCTTTTGAATTGATTCAGTTCTTCTTGCATTGCTAGAATCCATCCTTCATCTCCAAGAGCTTCTTCAACAGAAGTTGGTTCAATAACAGATAATAATCCTAAAGCAGACTCTTCTTGTCTGAAATGCGATCTTGTTCTCATAGGACTTTCTTTATTGCCAATTATCTGATCTTCTGGATGTGAAGACTTGTATTTGAAAGATTGTTTGGATTGACTAGCTTGCAGAGAACCATATTGAGCTTCATCAGAAGCTTCTTCATTAGGAACTTCAGGGGTTGTTCCAGCTTCTGAAGTATCTTCAGATTCTGGAATCTGATCAGATTCTGAGTTATCATTAGAATCTTGAGATTTTTCATGACTTTCATCTTGCACTGGAGTTTCACTTCCAGGCTCTTTGTCATCGAATCTTACATGCATAGATTCTTCCACACATTGTGTTTCTGAATTATACAGCTTGTATGCCTTAGAGCGTTCAGAGTAACCTAAAAAGATTCCCTTTTGAGCTTTGGCATCAAATTTCTTTAGGTAGACTTTGTTGTTCAGGACATAACATGTACATCCGAACTGATGAAAATAAGATATGTTGGGTTTTCTTCCTTTAAAGAGTTCATAAGCTGTTTTGTTCAACAGATGTCTAATATAGATTCTGTTCTGAACATAACAAGCTGTGTTTACTGCTTCTGCCCAAAAATGCTTAGCCAGATTGTTCTCATGGATCATGGTTCTAGCCATCTCTTGTAAGGTTCTGTTCTTTCTCTCTACAACTCCATTTTGTTGTGGAGTTCTAGGTGCAGAGAATTCATGAATAATTCCATGTTTTTCACAGAAAACCTCAAACGATTCATTTTCAAATTCTCCTCCATGATCACTTCTGACTTTCAAGATTTTCATTTCCTTCTCTGATTGAATTTGGATGCAGAATTTACTAAACACAGAATATGAATCATCTTTAGTTTTCAGAAATTTAACCCAACACCATCTGCTGTAGTCATCAACAATAACTAATCCATATTTACTTCCATATAAGGATGCAGTGTTAACTGGTCCAAATAAGTCAATATGAAGTAACTCCAAGGGTCTGGAAGTTGAAACAATTTCTTTCGGCTTGAAGGGACTCTTGACAATTTTCCCTTTCTGACATGCTCCGCAAAGAGCATCTGAGTGATAGTCAATGTTTGGTAGGCCTTTGACAAGTTGTAACTTGCTAATTTTAGAGATTAATCTCTAGTTAGCATGTCCCAAACGTCTATGCCACATCCACTTCTTATCACCCATTGACAGAAGGCACATTACCTTCTGATCAGTCAGTTCTGAGAATTTTATCTTGTATACATTGTTTCTTTGTTTTCCCTTGAAGACTATGGACTGATCATCCTTGTTAACCACTGTGCAGTTGTTCTTATTAAACAATACATCATAACCACTGTCACATAATTGACTTATGCTTAGTAAGTTATGTTTAAGTCCATCAACTAACCACACATTACTGATTGAGATCAGAGAGTTACCAATGGTTCCAGTACCAATGATTTTGCCAGTCTGGTTTCCTCCAAATCCCACAGTTCCTCCCTCTTTCATGGTTAGGGTTAGGAACATAGACCTTTCTCCCGTCATGTGACGCGAGCACCCACTGTCTAGGTACCAAGCCTTGTGCTTTCTTAGTCCTTTTAGACATACCTGCAGCATCAATAATATCAGACTTAGGTACCCATATTCTTATGGGTCCTTTTTGGTTAGTCTTAGAACCATTGAACTCTTTTCGCAAGTTATGTCTTGAAATCCTTGGCAATGTTTTCTCCCATACCTTAGGGTTGGAACCGTTTGGTTTAGGTTTCAACTTGCCTTTCACAGTTTCTCTCCTTTGAAACTTAGACTTTGGTTTTTCAGACTCTGGCTTTTTCAGAGTCTGTTTATCAGACTTTGAATGTTTCAGAGTCTGAGACTTTAAAGCTTTGGGTTCAAAGTTTTTCAGACCCTTTAACCTAACATTCTGAAGTTTTGACTTAGTCAGAATCTTAGAAGTAGAAGTTGTAGGTTCTGAATGAGCTTTGTGTTGACTTCATCAGACTCTTTTACAAAATGATTTTTCAACGCCTCTCTGGCTCCATCAGGACCAGATTTCAGAGTCATTTCATTTGAGTTTCCTCCAATGAATCCAAGACCTTGTCCTCTGTTCTGATACGTGCTATAGATCATGGATGCAACCCTTGATCTGTCAATTCCAGTAGCAATAAATTCTTGCAGAGCAACATCTTGCTCACTTAAGTATTTACAGCTACACTTCTTGATCAATAAAGAGATATTTTCTTCTTTTAAATCTTCTGATACGTGCTATAGATCATGGATGCAACCCTTGAATTATGTCTTTTTGACAGCTTATCAAGCTGTTGTTTGACTTTCTTCAACTCAGTGGTCTTAGTTTTAAAATGACCAAGAAGCTCATTGACAAATTCTATAAGTTCGGATCTTCTGAGTTCAGAATATACCTCTGTTTCATTTTCAGAATCTGTATCTGATGCTGCCTCAGGTGTCTCTTTAACAGATTCGGTTGTAGCCATTAGTCCAACATCTACATTGGCTTCACCATCAGCATCATCATCTTCAGATCCTGACTCATTATCAAGATCTTCCCAGGTGGCCATCAGACTTTTCTTGATCTGCTTCTTAAACTTGCTTGACTTGAAGGTTGGCCTTTTTGACTTGGGTTTCTCCTTCTGCAGTTCTGGACACTCAGCAATAAAATGTCCAATTTTCTTGCAGTTGAAGCAACCTTTCTGATCCTCCTTTTTGAACCCCTTCCCACTGCTCTTGCTCAGAAATCTCTTGTTCTTCTTAGCAAGGTACTGCATTCTGCTTGAAAGCATAGCCATTTCCTTTGCTACATCAGGATCCTCCTCTGAGCTTTCAGAAGCTGAAGACTCATTTTCAGATTCTTCAACCTTGAGAGCCTTTGAAGACCTTCCTTTTGATTTTAAAGCAATGGTTTTGGATTTTCTTGCAGAATCATGTTCATTGAGACTTAACTCATGAACCTTGAGTGAGCTTACAAGATCTTCAACACTTAAAGTGTTTAAATCTTTAGCCTCCTCAATTGTAGTGACCTTTGGTCTCCATCTAGAGGGTAAGCTCCTTAAAATCTTGCTAACATGATCAGAAGCTATGTAACTCTTCTTCAGTATCTGAAGACCAGATACTAGAGTTTGAAATCTTGAGTACATCTGCTCCATACTTTCATCCTCTTTCATCTTAAATAGTTCATATTGATGAACTAATAGAAGAGCTTTAGCTTCCCTGACCTTTTTGCTTCCTTTGTAGTTAGCACAGAGAGAAGCAAACATGGCTCTAGCAGTAGATTTGTCACTCATCTTCATGTATTCCCTTTTAGGAATAGCAGTGACAAGAGCCCCTCTGATGATATGGTGTTTCTTTTAGATTTTCTTTTGAGCAGCAGTGTGAAGTTTGCGGTCAATGGCAGCACCTTCGTCATCAAGTTGTAAGTCACCAACACCATCTTCAAGTATGTCCCAGAGTTCTTCATCAAGACCCATGACATAACTATAGAAGTTGGTTTTCCACCAAGAAAATTCTTCAGGATCACCATTGAACTTAGGAATTTTTCCATAATCAGCCTTTCTACTGCTGTTATTGGATCCATATACATATGGTATAGCAGCACCAGAAGTGGCACCAGAAGAAGACGGTTCACTGGAAGACATGTTTTTCTCTGGATCTTTTCTGTTACACGGTTAAGTGCTAAGACAATAGAGCCGGAGCTCTGATACCAACTGAAGGTGAGAAAAACACAAGAAGGGGGGGGGGGGGGTTGAATTGTGTTTTCTTTTCGCAACTCTTGAAGAGTGAGAATCTAATTTCTTTAGACTCAGAGTCTGAATGAGATCAGAGTCTGATAGGAGATTAGGTTCTGATTGCAGCAGAATAATCAAGAGATAAAGAGAGAACAGAGAACACAAGCAATTATACAGGTTCCTTCCACAAACCGGAAGTAGTCCTGTCCCCCTTGTACTTCCAAGGAGAGTTCACTAAAATGTAATATCAAATTACAAGTTGCTCAAACACACAGTATGAGACTTCCTTGCTCAAGCACACAGGCGAGAGACTTCCTTGCTCAAAGACACAACTAAGAGACTTCCTATGCTCAAGGACACAGCCAAGAGACTTCCTTTGCTCAAGGATGCAGCCAAGAGACTTCCTTTGCTCAAGGACGCAGCCAAGAGACTTCCTTTGCTCAAGCACAAAAGCAAGAGACTTTTACACAATTACAGAAAATTGAATACAGTTGAAACACTTGATAACAATCAAAATGTGTTTCATTTACAACAAAGACAGACTCTGTTTTACACAAAAGACAGACTCTGTTTTTCTGTGAAACTTAGAGATTCTAGAATACTCAGTTTGTAAGAATCTAAGTTAATGATGTGCTTGTGTTAAGACTCAGTTGAATACGAAAGCAGCGCAATGCAGTTTTTCTAAGTTGTAGAGTCCAACAATTCTTCAAGTCTTCTATCCTTTATATAGGCGTAGGAAAGAGACGTTGAGTCATCCAGCGCATCAGGATGATTTCTGAAGCTTGATCAATGACTGTTGATCTGTTGCTTGATTTGGTAATAGTCCTTCAATAGCATCATTTGAATTCCATTCCCTTTGAGGATTAATACCGGTAGACACAGTTGCCAAACTGTACGTGGTAATGGAGTAGTGGAAACAGAGTTCGTACAACGTACTCTGTACTGGCCTGCAATCTTTGTCTTTGTGCTTCCCACGCTCAAGTTGACTTAGAAGCTAGCCGTTACTCCATTAGAGTTTCTTTGTGCATAGCAATGCAGTAGAGATCACTGTTAGCAGATCATCAAATATGTGGCTTCAGACTCACTGTAGTACTAAGCTTCTGATAATCTTCAGACTCTCTTGGTTCTCAGATTCTGATGGTCTTCAGACTCTGATACAGTCTTCAGACTCTCTTCGATACAGTCTTCAGACTCTCTTCAGCACAGTCTTCAGACTCTCTTCGAAACAGAATCACAAGCAACAAGCTTCTATGGATTTATTGCTCTTTAACATTGTTCAAACAGAATGCTTTCTAAGATACAAATCTTAATTGATATCCTGCATACTTAAACAAATATTAGCAATATCCAATTGATAACTTTTTAATACTTTGTTATCATCAAAACTCAAAACGTGGTATTGCTGAACACCTTTGTTCCAACAGTTTTGGTAAATTTAAACAGAATAATTGCTTAGGAGTTCTATAAATCAAGACTCAAGGAGTTTCAACTCTAAACACACTCCAAAGCATAGTTTGAGTAACCTACCTTTGCTAAGAGAAAATGCCTATTGGGAGCACTGATCTTACAAACTTCCTTGACTTCTCTCCATCACCACAAATATCTTCATCTAATGCACCAACGATCCTTAATTTTGATCATGTTTCTACCAATCCTACTCTTCACCGCCATGTCCAACACTTCCAACACCAAACTAATTTTTTGGTACCACCAACAGTTCAAGGACACGCCCATGAATCCCCTAGATTCACCACCAGTTGGCCCCAATCTGCCACGCATGGTGGAAGTCGAATTGCCAGAGTTCTCCAACCGTTACCTGGATCAGACACCTTGCCATTCCCAAATGGATCTAGGAGCATGGTGCCTTGGAGTCAGTTAGAGCATGAGTAATTGCATCTCTCAACCTTAAATATAATTTTTTTATTGTTATGATATCACATAACTGCTGCAAAAAAATAATTTTTTAAAGACAAAAAAATGCAAAATTTGTCTCTAATTTTTTAGTAAAATGTTAAAGAAACCCGTTTTTTTCTCTTTCATCTCTAATACTCGTTGTTATTTCAAATTTTTGATGTAATGCTTTCAATACTCTCATTTCAATGATAATTAATCCTTCATAGGTTATTAAATAATGTGCAAGCTTTGAATATTGTTGTCCCCTCAAAGTTTATTATTCAAATTTGTATTTAATTTTAAAAGCTTTATGATGAGAACCTAATATTTTCACCTTCTACATGAGTTAATTTAATAATGGAATAAAATGAACCAAATTAGTTTTGGTTACAAGTGTTATTTTCGTAGGTGATTATATTTGTGTCTTGGTTTTGTCATATCTAGAGTTTTGAATGTCCATTTCAGGTGATCTTTAATGTGTTGGAAAGCTTATAATATATCCTACATTTCTTATGTTAGACTCAGATTCGGCATATTTGTTGGTGTAAAATGCGCATAAAGTTTAATTTTGATAAAAGAATACACTTTGTGTGTTGTGAGAGCTTTGTCTCTTTTTGGTTCTGGATTGAACCGAGTTTATTGAATCTTATCAATGGCTTTCTTACGATTGTGGTGATTCTTCATGGCTTAGCATTCCTTCTTGGATTGGAAGTGAGTGTGACGCCTTCTTTTACCATTCCATTCCCTAAATCCATCTTTTTATTTTACTTTTTATTTTACTTTTTAGCTCTGATACCAAATGATGAGTGTCACGAAGCCGTCAGAAGCGAATTATGAATAATGGAATGGATAGACATGGGCGTCACACTCTTTCTAATGCAAGAAAGATTGATAAGTTGGTGGATGCGAGGATTGCCACAAGAAAATAATTTCTTGATAAGATCAAGGATGGTTCAATCCAGAACCAAAAAGAGATAAAGCTCTCACAACACACAAAGTGTATTCTTTTATCAAAATTCAACTTTATGCGCATTTTACACCAAAAAATATGCCGAATCTGATCTTCAGTCTAGCATAAGAAATGTATGATATATTTTAAGCTTTCCAACACATTAAAGATCATTTGAAACGGACATCCAGAACTTCAGATATGACAAAACCAAGACACCAATGTAATCACCTACGAAAATAACACTTGTAACCAAAACTAATTTGGTTTATTTTATTCCATTATAAAATTAACTCCTATAGTAGGTGAGAATATTAGGTTCTCGTCACTTTATGACCAAATTCACAATTTATCGTAGATATTTAATTAATACATGTTTTTATTTTATTTTAGCTTACTTGTGATGGGGCTAATTAAGTATGGAAAAGGGAGATGGAGTGAAATTGCTCAGAACTTTGTATGCAACAAGACTCCAGAACAAGTTCAAAGCTATGCTACTTGCTTCTTCAGGTACCTACCAGACACATATGTGTATGGCTTAAGGAAAAGGAAAAGGAAACTAATTGAAAATCCCAACCATAACATGATTGTTAACAATGATCATGCAAAAGAAACTCTCACTCTTTTTCCAGATGTTCCAACACATCATGGAGGAGATGCTAGCAGTAGCAACAATACCAACAACTATGAAGCAAGCACTTCCATGACTCTGCCTAGTCCTTTTGCTATAGACGGAGGAGTTGATTTGGAACTTCGTTTGGGTTTATATTAGTGAGACTTTGAAGCATAGGTGTCATGCATGCATGGACAAATTAAGCTAGAATCTCTCAACATCTATAATATGTGTCTTGTCATTGTGTAACCTTTTCCTTTTTTTCTGTTTTGTTTTGAATTTGGTTGTTATGATGTTGCAGTTTTTATTTTATGTTATGATGTTATGCATGTTGTGTCTTGCAAGTTTTCCTCCTGAATATTGTGTTCAGTTACCTTGATTTGATACAAAAATCTTAGTCAAATGTTGTGTTCAGTTACCTTGATTTGATAAAAAATCTTTGTCAAATATTGTGTTCAGCTACATTGTCAAATCTTTGTATGTTTTTTTTCCCGTTGGATTATGATATTTGTAACACCTCATTATTCTTCATTTCTCTTCCAATTACATCACAAATATATCATATCAATCTCTTTAATTTTTCATCTCTCGAGTGTGGAATAAGTGTTTGGGTGTCCATGAATTATCACCTTTCTTTGTCTTTACTATGAGAGAAAGTGTTTCAAGGAGTCCACCTAATTGTTCTAATCTATAATAGAAACGGAAAAGGTAACCACTAAGTCTACCACAATTTGTTGGTGTGCATATCATTATTTGACGTTCCAAATCCTTAATCATCTAGTTTAATATTTACTTATAAAAAACAGAATAATGATACCCCACAATTATCCCATCTATTATTCCACTTAATTGCTCCTCTAGAAATTATACCAACTTCATTTCAACATAAATTTCTTTTTATAAAAAAAGGATTCAAAATAAATGTGATTTTACTTTCTCAACGCAACAATATTTTTTTTTCTTCTAATTCTATCAATAAATTAGTGAGTTTGATTTTGATGTATTGTCCGTAAATGATTTACAATGTCAACATGTTATCCATGTGAATGAATTTAGAGTGGTGAAAATACAAGTCAAATTTTAAATAATCTCTTTACAATGATACTCTCTTCGTTTTTTTTAGTGAAATTCATGTGAGCAACATTTTAAAAATTAGTCTCAGATAAAATGATGACATTTATATGAAATTTTATCTGAGTATTGATAACTCTTCTCATATTTAAATTTATCGAACGACGGGTGTGGGTCAAAGACACAGATGAAACCCCCAAGAGTTACAAGATTAATTGATATGATGATTGCATTTTCTTGACTCACTCACAAGAGATGAGTTATGGAAACTTATGTTGTCACATAAAATATGCAAGTGACGAGATTATTCTAAATTTATGGGTGCATTTTCTCAAAGTTAAAACACGTAAAGTCCACCTCAACTTCTTCCATTTAATGGGAGAGATTTGAGTTTCTACACAAGCAATGTTCTGGGCACAAATTTTCTGAGATGAAATTACCTTAACTTTCACCAATGGTCTGAAACCACAAACTTGAATGCTCTTAGACGCATCAGCAAGAGGTACTATGAAGAATGAAACCTTAGGATATATTTGATATCTGATCGATAACGTGTCCTTAATTGAGTACTGTTCCTAAATCGAGGAAATACATGTTCAAAAGAAGCAATGAATGCTAAGCATGGAAACACATGATGCCTTATGAACAAGCAACAAACTCCTAATCATCCAATTGGAAGCTATAGCTAAAAACTTGGAAGCACAAGAGGTGGAAGACATATCATCCGTTGGTGAAGTTTACGATTTTTGTGAGAAAGCGGTGCATGTCTTCCAGAAAGTGTTGGGTTATCTGAAGATCAAGTCAAGTACATGGGTGTTTATACAAGGCAAAAATGGAATCCTTACTCCAACAACTATAATTTAGGTTAACCAAATCATGAAAAAAAATCATTGGGAGGAAACAATAGCCTCCAACCAAAAACAACTAATCAACAACCACAAAAGAAAAATCTTGAATAGTTTTAACCCAATACATGAAGACAACACAAATTTACATTAAAGTTATCTGAAAAAATCACGAGGAAACTCGAAGAAACATTGAGACTTGAATCAAGAATTTGGAGATACAAATTGGCCAAATTTCTACATAGTTGACAACCCAAGGAGCAATATGTGCAAGATGATTGTGATGGTGAAGTGTGGTCGTGAAAATAAATTGAAGGAAGCTCAGGTACAAGTTGAAGAAAAGGTGGCACAACCAATAAGCCAACCAAATTTATTTATAGTGCAATTTGAGTCATAAAAAAAGAAAGTAAATAATGAGAGAAGAATATAAGTACTATTGGATCTAATGAAAAGTATAAAAGTCATTAGAGGAAACATAGTCCCTACTACATCAAATTTCTTTCTATAACCAAAAATCGTTTTCTTGTTTTTGATTTGCAGGGTCCACAAAAGGAAGAAGATCCAGGATGTTTAAATGTTTCTGTAAAGGTGGGTGATGTGTATGTAGGTGATGCTTTTGAGAGAATCGTAAGTTTAAAACTTCAACCATGTGAAGAATATAATGATAAAGAGTAGTTAATCCTTGTTCAACACATCATTTTCTCGCTTTCTCTCTGTTTGTATCACATCATTAACATATCATGTTACTACATTCTCTTATTTTGTCCTCTTACAAGATGTTATTTGGATGTATGGGTCCATGAAATTTTTTCCTATATTAAAATGAAAGAAGTATAAACCAATGATTTAATCAACAAGATAAAAAAGTATTATTTTATTAGATTTTTCTTTTTTGTACATGTAAAATACAGGAGTTTATCTAACAGTGGGTGTAGGTCAAAAATAACCTTATATGAGTTTGATTGAGATAGAATTTCAAACATGAGTATAGTCTCTCACCACATAAAAGTGACATCATTCTCATCTGTTTAAAAATAGAGCAATGATATTTGTACATTCATTTAATAACAACTTTGATGACAATCTTGTTTTCCTCTCCTCGTATTGGTCAAAAATAATAGAGAGGGAAAAAGGAAGAGAGAAGATCACAGCATCATGTAAGTATAAAAAATAAAGTTGTTCAAAAGTTGTCACAAAATGGTTGTACAAATATCATTACTATTAAAAATATACATTTTTTACCGCGTCATATGTGTGTGATAAGATCAAAGCCACAACTTTTAGTACTATCTCACTCTAACTCCAAAAATATAAATAATCTATCATAAAATGCCAAAAATATAAATAAATTTATATATAAGGATATAAGATCATTGATTTGTTTCTGATAAAAAAATTATTAATTTGAACAAAATTATTAAATAGTGACAATTATCATAGACATGTTGGAAAGTTGAAACATAATCATTGCTTACGACTTGTATAAATCAAGACTCAAGCAGATTCAACTCTAAACACGCTCCAAAACACATTTTAAGTAAGATACATTTAAACAAAATTCCTATTGAGATCGTTGATCTTAGAAACTTTCCTGAATCCCCTCCATCACCACCCATATCTTCATCTAATGCAGCCGATTATGTTTTTACCAATCCTAATCTTCACCACTCTACCCAACACCACCAACACCAAATCACTTTGTTGGTACAAGAAGCTCAAATACACACCCATGAGTCCCCTCAAATCACTACCCGTTAGCCCCAACCAAGAACACATTGTGTAGATTAGTTACGATGGTTCTTTGAGCATTACCGAACGAAATGGAGCTAGGCTCTGCCTTGGGGTCAATTAGAGCATGAATAATTACATCTAATTAATTTTTTATTGCTATGACTGAAATATTTATCTATGATTTTGCAGATAAATGTAAAAAAAAAAAAACAATTTTTTTTTTCTATCTCCAATATTTATCATTATTTCAACTTTTCTTGGTAGTACTTTTTTAATACTCACCGTTATTTCAACTTTTCTAGTATTGTTTTTCTTACTTTCATTGTTTATGCTCATTTTTTTGTTATGTAGAGACCGAACAATTTTGTATTTTTGTCTCTAATATATGAAGGTGAGAAAAACACAAGAGGGGGTTGAATTGTGTTAGATTTTTCTTCTCCTAAAACTGAATTCACTGATCAGAGTCTGATGCAATGTTCAGAGTCTAAATGCAGCAGATAAGTAAAGAGAGAGAAAGAAGAAAGACACAAAGCAATTATACAGGTCCCTTCCACAATCCGGAAATAGTCCTGTCCCCTTTGCACTTCCAAGGAGAGTTCAATAAAATCAATATCTGATTACAATTACTCAAGCACATAAGCAAGAGGTTTCCTATGCTTCAGCACAAATGCAAGAGACTTCCTATGCTCAAGCACAAAAGCAAGAGACTTCTAATCAAACAGAATTACACATAAAATTGTTTGAGGGTTGAACACTTGATATACTATCAGTGGTGTTCACAAATACAAATCAAATAAAACTCTTAAGACTATAGAATTTCTAAGATATGAAAGTTGTTAAGAAATTCTAAATGAACTTTGAAGTGGAACAATTTCAGCAGAGTTTTGATACATGTAAAATTGTTGTGAGTCTCTTACAATCTTCAAGTCTTCACTCCTTTATATATATAAGATGTGAAAGAGACATTGTTGATTGCCAGCACATTGATTGCCAGCACATCAAAAAGAGTCGTTGTTGAAGCTTGATAATCACCAATGATCAGTTGCTTGATTTGGTTATTGTTCTATGAGGGAACAATTTCAAATTCATTCCTTGTATAGAGAATAACCAGCTTATGTGCAACTGTATGCTTGTACTATTGCAGACATAAAGAGTGGAGTAGTGGTTGTACAATTGTACAATTTCAAATCCAATACCTTCTAATTCCTCTGAAATAGCCGTCGTCCCATGCTTCCATTCCTTCTGCAATCATATCCATTCAGAATAACAACTTTGAGCAAACTTCAGTTCCAGTCTTCAGAATCTGTTGAACTTCAGCTTTTGATGGTTCTTCAGACTCTCTAATGACGTCAGCTTCTGGTAGACAACTTCTGATGATCTTCAGACTCTCTTTGTCTACAGACTCTGTCTTGAATCTTCCAACACAAGCTTCCATTTTGTAAAGTTCATTGCTCTCTTTTGTTATTCTTGAACGTATTCTTGAAATAAAGACTAATAACTTTTTGTCTATGGTCCTGCACACTTCAACAAATATTAGCATATCCAATTGACATTTTTAATACCTTGTTATCATCAAAGCTCAAAGGTGATAGTGTTAAACATTTTGTTCGAACAATATATGTCGTTATTTTAATTTTTTATGGTAATGCTTTCTTAAGGTTTGGGACCAAATTTACAATTTATCATTGATATTTTATACAAGTTTTTTTTTTGTCTTGGCTTGTTTTTTATGGGACTGATTGAGTATGGAAAAGGGAAGTGAAGCAAAAGTTCATAGCACTATTTATGCAACAAGACACCAAAACAAGTTTAAAGTTATGCTTCTTCCAGTACCTAACAACCACATATGGAGGAGAAGCTAGTTGCAGCAACAATGAAGTAAGCACTTCCATGGCTCTGCCTAGTTTTTTATTTTGAACAACAAAGAGAGAGCTTTATTAAAATTAAATGAAACAAGTAAAAGTAGTAATTAAACCACAAATCGGAAGTACATTTGATACTCAACCTAGTGCTTAGTGCTTCTGTTGAAAATGGAGAAGTTTGACGTGGAACTTTTAGATAACTTTTTCTCTCATACTTACATGATGTTCTTTTCCTTTCTTTCTTTTTCTCTCTAATGTTTTTGACCAATAAAAAGAGAGAAAAACAAGGTTGTCATCAAAGTTGTCTTCTAATGGATGTACATGTGTATATATATATATATATATATATATATATATATGAGTCATGTTAACTTGTGCCCCTAGGACACATGTTAAGCAACCCAAAAAGAGCAACTTTGCATTGGAAAACATAACTAACAACTTTTAAGAAGTTGACTGCACGACTTTTGATACATGTATTTCTATAATAAGTTTCTATTTAATAAGTTTCTATAATAAGTTGATTGCATTGGAACAATTATGTAGACTCTTTGAAACGCTTTCTCTCGTAGTAAAGGAAAAGGAAGATAGTCCATGGACACTCGTACACACATTCTACATATCGAGAGATAAATAAATCAAAGAGTGATGTGGTATATGTAATGTATAGGTGATGTAATATGAAGAGAGGGATGAAGAGCAAATGAAGTGTTAAATAGATGTTGGAAAGTTACGGTGTCCAAATATCATTATTCAAAGGAAATAAAAGACATAAAAAACCGCATCAACAATATTTGACTGTGATTTGTTCTAACATCAAAGATCACATAGTAATGAACAAAATATAAAATGTTGCCTAAAATATCGTGGCCTTTTGCCATAAAAGTCGATTTTCAAGATAATGTATTGAAAACTAATAAACAAATAAAGAGTTGATCCTTTGGAGAAATGCGACACCCCCTCCCTCTCCAACAAGTCGGCCCTAGTTTTCTCTCTCTAGGTTTTCTCTTTCAAATTTTTCATTGAGGGGTGGTTTTGGGTCAATTCTTGACCTGAAATCACCCTTCTTTCTCTTGTTCTCTCTATTTCAATCTAAATAAGTGTTTTTCACATAGATCTAGGTTTTTCCTTTGTGATTTCTTCATCTAAGTGTGGTGGTTTGTTGTTCATCGTCTTGTGCGGCGTTGTTTGAAGATCGATTATTCAATCAAAGATTTGGGCGTCAACGTTGCCGATCCGGAGGTAATGGATATTCCGGTCACTTTAATTTTATCATATATTTTTGTAGGCATTATGCCGTTATATGCTATTACCTTGGATGTTGTGAGTTTGTTTGCAGATTCATCCTTTACGTTTTTAGCGGTGTTGAATGATGTAATCTCTCGATTTAAATGAATGATTATCATTTTATTTTTGTCAAAAAAAAAAAGATAATGTATTGACATTTCCAAAAGAATATGAATAGATGATCCAGCATGCATAATATAATAACATAAAAGAAAAACTCCAACATCATCATAACCATCCAAATTCAAAACAGAAACTTAAAATGAAAAGCAACGTATTATGGTATGAGTGTATATATATCACTACTCATACCATAATATGTTGCTTTTCATTTTAATTTTCTGTTTTGAATTTGGGTGGTTCTGATGTTGGAGTTTTTCTTTTATGTTATTATATTATGCATGTTGGATTATCAATTCATATTCTTTTGGAAATGTCAATACATTATCTTGAAAATCGACTTTTATGGCAAAAGGCCACGATATTTTAGGCAACATTTTATATTTTGTTCATTACTATGTGATCTTTGATATTAGAAAAAATCACAGTCAAATATTGTTGATGCGGTTTTCTATGTCTTTTATTTCTTTTGAATAATGATATTTGGACACCCTAATTCTCCAACATCTATTTAACACCTCATTTGCTCTCCACCCCTCTCTTCATATTACATCACCTATACATTACATGTATCACATCACTCTTTGATTTATTTATCTCTCAATATGTAGAATGTGTGTTCGAGTGTCCATGGACTATCTTCCTTTGCCTTTACTACGAGAGAAAGCGTTTCAAAGAGTCTACATAATTGTTTCACTAAATAATATAAATTGAAAAGGTGACTACCAAGAGTGTGCCGGAATTTAGTGGTGTGCAGGTCATCATTTAAAGTTGTAAACTCTTAGATATCGATTTTGATTTTCACTTATAGAAAACAGAAAAATCATGTTCAATAGTTTCCCATTTATTATTCCACTTAATTGGTCCAATAGAAATGATATTGACTCCTTTTCGAAATAATTGTTGCTTTATATTAAAAATTAGTTCCTACGCATGGATCACCTTTTTCCTTGCCTGCAATCGATTCTGACTTGTTCCCTCCCATTGAATTAATTCAATCATGTTAATACATGTGTGTTACAAAGATTGAGCCATGCTATATTCATCATGGGGAACTTTTCTTCATCGATTTTTCTGCCCTAATTACCAAAATTGCAAAATCCTTTTCTCTCGCCTACTAATTGTTTCCCGCACATTCTGCCATGCTGTTCGACTGGCAGGTAGAGTTGTTGACGCCGACAACTACGTTCTTCACTCCTGCAGCCGAGCCTTCCATACCTACACCATGTCACATGGCAGCGCATTCCACAGCTGCGGTCACAACACCACAACCAAAACCAAGGTCTTTTGCACAGGCCCTGATCGCTTCACAGAGCAAATGTTCCAATGATAATTTTCCGCAACCTTCAATCCGTGGGGAAACTCTCTCCATTAGTATTTCACAGCCAGTGTATGAACATATAGTTGATTTTTGCAAAAGGAACCTTCATGGAAGGTTGGTCCTTAACAAAGAGGATAAGCCATATTCGTCAAAGGAAATTGAGGTCAGACTTCGGAAACAATGGCAGACTGCTTCACCTTAGACGTTGCTCTCTTTAGGTAGGGGCTTTTACGAATTCTTTTTTGCCTCTGTATCTGATTTGCAAATTGTTTGAGGATTGGGTACGGTAAACCTGAAACCGGGGGTGTTACGCTTATTTGAATTGTCAAAAGATTTTGATATGCATAATCAGAGAAACTCACATGCGCAAGTATGGATCCGATTAATGGAATTGCCACAAGAATAGTGGATGGAACGTTGTAACACCCACACTAGACGTATCTATAAAGTCTAGTATGTGCATTAGAAAAGATACTGGATACATTAAAATTTACAACTTAAATGCTTCGAATGAATATCATATACAGCAAATTCAGGTTCGTACATCAATAAACACAATACAACTGTCCAAGAATATAAAACATCCTCAAGTCTACATCCTCCTGCAGCGGGTACGAACGATCACTTGTTGAATATCCATCCGGCTACAAGCTTGCTGCATCCTGCTAAACCACTAGCTGATCTGAAACAAATAAGGATTGGGATGAGACATAATGTCTCAGTGAGTTATACCTAATCCTAGGCTGTGTGGTAACCTCGGGGGAAACCTAGGGTCACCACGTGTCTACACTGCAACCTGTCGGTTGACTATACGTGTGTGGTCATGTTCATCTAGACAAATGTGCACACTAGAGTCCGTCATAGATTTCTCTCAACCTACGTTATAGGCTTCTCATCTTATACGTGTCGAGGCGGTTACAAGGGAACCTATTACCGCTACGCTACGATACGGCGACCGCGTCATAGCCTAAACAACTCAAACATGACACGACTCTAAACCGGACGATAAGGGAACCTAACTCATCAATAAACACAAGAAGGAGGGGGGGTTGAATTGTGTTTTCTTTTCGCAACTCTTGAAGAGTAAGAATCTGATTCGTCAGGATCAGAGTCTGAATGGATTCAGAGTCTGATGGGAGATCAGATTCTGTTACAGCGGATATAAACAAGAGATAGAGAGAAAGAGAAAACACAAACAATTATACAGGTTCCTTCCACAAACCGGAAGTAGTCCTGTCCCCCTTGCACTTCCAAGGAGAGTTCCACTAAAATGTAATATCAATTACAAGTTGCTCAAACACGGAGTAAGAGACTTCCAATGCTCAAGCACGCAGGCAAGAGACTTCCAATGCTCAAAGACACAACTAAGAGACTTCTTTGCTCAAGCACACAAGCAAGAGACTTCTGACACAATTTACAGAAAATTGAATAGAGTTGAAACACTTGATAAACAATCAAATGTGTTCCAATTACAAAACACAGACAGACTCTGTTTTAAACAAAGACAGACTCTGTTTTTCTGCTTAACTTAGAGATTCTAGAATACACAGTTTGTAAGAATAATCTAAGTTGTTGATGTGTTTCTGGTTTGACTCAGTAAGAATACAATAGCTTAGCAGCGTAGTTTTTCAGTTGTAGAGTCCAACGATTCTTCAAGTCTTCTATCCTTTATATAGGCGTTGGAAAGAGACGTTGAGACAATCGAGCACATCAAGTGAATTCTGGAAGCTTGATCTATAGCTGTTGATCTGTTGCTTGATATGGTAATAGTCCTTCAAATGCATTTTTTGAATTCCATTCCTTTTGAAGCTTAATACTGGTAGACATAGTTGCCAAACTATACGAGGTAGTGGAGTAGTGGAAACAGAGTTCGTACAACGTACTCTGTACTATACTGCATTCTTTGTCGTTGAGCATCCCACGCTCAAGTTGACTTTGAAGCTAGCCGTTACTCCAAATGAGAGTTTCATGTGCATCGTAATGCCTTTAGAAATCCTTCTAAGCAGATCTTCAGATTGCATGCTTCAGACTCACTGTAGCACTTTAGCTTCTAATGATCTTCAGACTCTCTTGGTCTTCAGGTTCTGATAGACTTCAGATTAGACATGGCAACGGGGCGGGGCGGGGGCGGGTTTAAGCATCCCCGTCCCCAGCCCCGCTTGCATGCACCCGCCCCCGCCCCCGTCCCCAAATATATCGGATGTAGAAATTGAACACCCAACCCCGCCCCCAATGGGGACGGGTCTCCCGGCCCCGCCCCCACCCCCACCCACGAAAACTCTATTTTTTATAAAATATTTAAAAAATGCATATTTTTTCATAGCAATAAAATACAATAATTATATTAATAATTAAATATCCAATAAACTTTTTTTAAAAGAGTAAAATAAATATAATAATTATGTTTCTAAAGAGTAATAATATATTAAAATAGTTTGGTGTTTATGGAAATAAGATTAAAAAATTTAATAAAGTAAATTTCAAAGAGCGGGTGCGGGGCGGGGGTGGGTGCGGGGCGGGTGTAAGCATCCCCCAGCCCCGGCCCCGCCCCCGTACTAAAAACTCAGATTTCCCCCATACCCGCACCCGCACCCAATTAAATCGGCTTTTCCCCGTTAAATTCGGGGCGGGGACGGTTTTAGTTGCCATGTCTACTTCAGACTCTTTTGAACTTCAGGTTCTGATAATCTTCAGACTCTCTTGAACTTCAGGTTTTGATACACTTCAGACTCTCTTGAAACAGCTTCTGATGATTCTTCAGACTCTCAAGATCGTCAAAATCACAAGCAACAAGCTTCTCTTGGTCTTGCTCTCAAAATGTTCAAACAGAATACTTTCTAAGATGCAAATCTTGATTAATATCCTGCATACTTAAACAAATATTAGCATATCCAATTGACAATTTTCAATACCTTGTTATCATCAAAACTCAAAACGTTGTATTGCTGAACACCTTTGTTCCAACAATCTCCCCCTTTTTGATGAAGACAAACATCAGTATTTAAAAGGTCAATTGTTGTTAATCTAATTAACAGGTTGACTTAAAGGGTCTTAGGTTTGTAAGCTCTAACTCCCCCTGAGTCTGATAGTTCTTAAGTTAAGGTTTGTAAGCTCCCCCTAAGTTCTATCCAAGTTAATTAAATCCATGTTACGCAAATAGCTGAATCAAATCTCAGAATAATAAACGAATTTGAGAAAAGATTCTTTCTAATGGGGGCTCAAAATCTAACTAAGTACCTTTCGCAAATTTCCCTTTAACTTTTACATAGAACTCACTGATTTTTCTCCATACAGTTTGTAAAAGTCACTAATCTTTCTCCCACTTTTGTCATCAACAAAAAGGTTTAGAAACAAGTTTCTCCCCCTTTTTAAATGACTTCAAGTGAGGGTAAAATTTTTTTTTAAAGAAAATAAGAAACAAGATTCAGAGCGAAAACATATAAGATTCAGAGCAAAAAAAAATATCAGAAGCAAACACTTGAATAACCATAGAATAAAAGTTCAGAAGATGATAGAAAACAGCAGAATAAAGTTACATGCAAAACAAAACAAAACATTAAAAGTGTGCAACTAAGGTTGGTTTTGTTTGGCAATGTGATCCACCAATTTCTGGAGATCCTCTTGCTGTTTCTTGACCATCTCTTCTAGAGCTTCAGTTCTTCTGAGATGAGCTTCTCTCTCAAGTCTTGCTTGTTCCTGAACTCTGTGAAGTCTTCTCCTTAGTGAATCATAAACCACTGTTTCCCTTGGATTGTATTGATCAGCATCAAAGAATGGTTTATATTCCAACCGTAGAATAAGAGCTTTCTTCTTAGATTTTGCTTCCTCAGCTTTCTTAACATCTTCCACATGTTTGGCAAGAACAACAACTTGTTCTTTTACAGCAGCCTTCTGAATTTTGATGACAAAATCCACAAATTCAGTCTTCAGATTGGAGAACTTATCCTCATAGCTTACATTGAGGATAGGCACAAACCTTTGCTCAATAATGTCCTTGAGCTTAGAGTTTGACATTCCATAAAACTCATCTATCTTTAATGAATCAAAGAGGTTGTGAGGTTCAGAAGTTGAAGGTTCAGAGGCTACTATTGCTTGTAAGGTTTGGAAGCCTGTTACAACAGTTTGAGGTTCGGTAAGAGGTTCATTAACTGTTTCAGACACAGGCTCTGCTATACATTCAGTTACAGGTTCTGGTATGACACTAGAAGCTTGTTCCAGAATCTCAGAGACTGGTTCCTCTACAGTTTCAGAGTTTGGTTCAGTTGAAGCTAGGGTTCAATTTTCTGAAGGTTGGGGTACAGAGTCTGGTTTTGAAACAGATTTTGTAGCTTTTGTTGTTTTGGATTTTCGGGGGTCTTTGGTAGTTCTCCTCCTAGGTGTCTTTCAAGAGATTCTAGGGTGTCTGGAGAGTCTACACAAATAGGCTCATGTTGGGGGGATGGTTGAGTTGATTGAATGGTTACTTCAGGCTCTTCAGTAGGTTGAATTGCCTGTAGTGGTTTGAGAAAAGATGGTTGAGCAGGATGGTCAGAAGGTAAGTTCAAAGACACTATGATGGTGTCTTGAATAACCCTGTCAATAGTTGAATCAACATATTCAACTATTCTGGGATCAAGTGGGTCAAAGGATGATATAGGTTTGATTGGAGAGGGAGTTTTATTTCTGAGGGATGGAAGGACACGGCTCAAGGGTATGTTATCTGATTTAGTATCAGATGAGGACTCTTGATTCGTAGAAGAGGTAGGTGAGTTAAATGCAATGTTACCTAGGGTGCCAATCCCAGCTTCTGGAGAGGCTTGCTGATCAGAAGCATCAGAATGAGTAGCTTCTGATAGATCAGCTTCTGCAGGGGCAATCTGACTCTTCTGTTTCAGAGCTGATGCAAGTAACTTGGCAGCTTCTTTCACAGTTTCTTCCTTAAGTCCTTCAGCCACAACTTCTGCAACCATTGCCTTGCCAGCAACATGTTCATCTTCAATCATAGATACAGAAGTACCTATCTTCTGTGCTACATCCTTAGCCACAGGAACCACTTCCATCTTTCTTTTCTTGATCTGACTTTCTTCACCATCAGAGTCAGTATCAAGGTATTCAGCAATTTCTTCAGCCTGCTTCTTGTAATCTCTGTCAGCTTTGCCTTTCTTGACTTTCTTCTCATTCTTTGCCTTCTTCTCGTCTTTCTTAGCTTTCTTCTCATCCTTGGGTTTCTTTATCCTTTCCTTAATTTCCTTGGATGCAGAAGAGACAGACAGAGGCATAGGAGCTATGGTCTCAGAAGCACCAATAGTCACTCTTGGAAGAGCTGTAGACTTCTTCTTCTTCTTGGGAGGCTCTTGCTTCTCTACCTCTTCCTCTAGATTAACTTCCTTGGTTAGAAGGATTGAATCTTTTGACAATCTTCATGTATTGGAGAGTCTTGCCATTGATGATTCTCCTAGTCACTGTTCCAAGGTGAGCGTCTAATACAACACCAGATTCTGTCAAGATCTTCAAGAGGCCTCCTTGATACAGAATCTCAGAGATTAACCTTCCAAAAGGAACTTGTCTTCTAGATTCAGTTTGGCTTTTCCTGATAGCCCAGCACATGTGGTACATCACGTACCTTGGAAAGTTTATCTTGTGCTTCTTAATCAGAAAGTACAGAAGCACCTTGTGATCAACAGACAGAGTGTTTGTTCCTCCACCTTTCTGAAGCATACTATTCAGTATGATCTTCAGAAGCACCCTATGCTCAGGATGCATGTCTACCAACTTATTTGAGGGTCTTTCTTCAAATAAGACTTTGTTGCAGATTCCCATCCATTCACTCTTCTTATCCACATTCCATTGGAATTTTCCTTCATTAGTTACCCTGCAGGCTCCGGCAACTACTTCTTCAGTGATAAGGATTGGAATTCCCATCACAGCAGATCTGATTTCAAGACCTTTGTACGGTCTCAAACTCATTTGTTTTCTTTTCTTGCCAACCAAAGAGGGGTTGTTCATGATTGCGGTAGTTTCTTCAATGGTAGCGTCGTCCTTGTCGAAAAATTCTGCTCTGACCCAAAGGTCTCTCACCAACTCCTGATATGTTGGTCCATTCAACATACCGAAATAACTCATCATTCCTTGTCATAAGAAACGAGAAGAGACATCTACACCATGTCTTATAAGGGAACCGAAATCTACTGGAGATTCAACTTGAACTTCCAGAGTTTCTTTAATAAGGTTCATGGTCCTGGGTTTAATCACGTATGATTTGCCAGTTTTAATTATCACACCAGATTGAATAAGATCACTTGCCATTTGAAGGTTTTTAGGTTTTGATTTTGAGAACAAAAAGTTTTTCAGAGACTGAAAACAAGAGAAATGTTCAGAGAAAAATCAAAGTGTGAAAAGTGAAGTGAGTTGTGTGTGATTGATATTTATAGTGAAAGAGTAGAAAACCGTTTGGAAAGAGAAGGGGACAAACAAACAAGAGTAATAAAGACTAGTGAGCATGCCACCGTAAAAGTGTTGGGAAGACGCAAGGGTTACTTGTTAAACATAATAAAATCATTGCCGTTTGAGTTCTTACCCAATACAGACAGGCCACGTCTGAGAACTAAAAAGTAACTGTCACCGTAGTGGGGCAGGTGTTACTAAACTCAACAGTCATGCTTCCACTAATACGAGCTTCTGAGAGTCTAAGATTCCTTAACAGAGTATGAGAGTCTTTCAGAAGCTTATTTTCACCAGAGTCTCCAAAAGAGAGTCTGATACTCAATTAGCTTCTGAGTATCTTTCAGAGTCTGAATTCTGTTTTCAGAAGCGCACATTAACCAGAGACGTAACACATGTTCAAATTTTTCTTTATCAAATCAAATCTTTCAACAGACAAAGGTTTAGTAAATATATCAGCCCATTGATGATCAGTATCAATGAATTGAATATCTAGAATTCCTTTTTGAACATAGTCTCTTATAAAATGATGTTTAATTTCAATGTGCTTTGCTCTTGAATGCAGAATTGGATTCTTAGATAAACATATAGCTGTTGTATTATCACATTAAATTGGAATACAGTTTTCAGTTATTTGATAACCCTCAAGATGATGTTTCATCCAGAGTAGCTGTGTACAACAACTAGCAGCTGAGATGTATTCTGTTTCTGCTGTAGACAAAGCAATAGTTGCTTGCCTTTTGCTAGCCCAGGATATCAGATTCTCTCCCAAAAATTGACAATTGCCACTGGTTGATTTTCTTTCAATCCTGTCTCCAGCATAGTCAGCGTCACAGAATCCAACTAACTTATAGTCAGAGGATTTCTTGTACAGAAGTCTAAGATTAGTAGTTCCTTTCAAATATCTAAAGATTCTCTTAACAGCTTTTAAGTGAGACTCTCTAGGATCTGATTGAAACCTTGCACACAGACATACACTGAATAAAATATCTAGTCTGGATGCAGTTAGGTATAACAAAGAACCAATCATACCTCTATGCAGCTTCTGATCAACTTTGTTTCCTTGATCTTCTTTGCTCAGAGTGCAGGTTGGATGCATTGGAGTGTTCATTTCTTTGCACTCCTCAAGATTGAACTTCTTCAGGAGCTTTTTCGTATATTTGGACTGATGAACATAGACTTCACCTTTGCATTGGTTGATTTGAATTCCTAGAATGAACTTCAATTCTCCCATCATGCTCATTTCAAATTCATCCTGCATTACCTTAGAAAACTCTTCGCAAAGTGAACTATTAGTTGAACCAAAAATGATATCATCAACATAAATTTGAACAATAAGAATGTCCTTCTTCAAAGTCTTTCAGAATAGAGTAGTGTCAACTTGTCCTCTTTCAAAGTCATTTTGAATTAAGAAATTACTTAGTCTTTCAAACCAAGCTCTAGGAGCCTGTTTCAAGCCATATAGTGATTTCTTCAATTTATAAACATACTCTGGATGTTTTAAATCTTCAAAGCCAGGAGGTTGTTTGACATAGACTTCTTCAGAAATGACACCATTAAGAAACGCACTCTTAACGTCCATTTGATACAAGATTATGTTGTGATTCAGTGCATAGGAAAGAAGTAACTTGATTGCTTCCAATCTTGCAACTGGAGCAAATGTTTCTGTGTAATCAATGCCTTCTTGTTGACAGTAGCCCTGCGCAACAAGTCTGGCCTTGTTTCTGATTACTTCTCCTTGTTCACTAAGCTTATTTCTGAACACCCATTTAGTTCCAATAATGTTTTTGTGTTCAGGCTTAGCTACTAGATCCCACACTTCATTCCTTTTGAATTGATTAAATTCATCTTGCATTGCCAGAATCCATCCTTCATCTCCAAGTGCTTCTTCAATAGTGGTTGGTTCAATAATAGATAATAATCCCAACGCAGACTCTTCTTGTCTGAAATGCGATCTAGTTCTTTTGGAACTATCTTTATTGTCAATTATTTGATCCTCAGGATGTGAAGACTTGTATTTGAATGAATGTTTGGATTGACTAGCTTGCTGAGAACCATCTTGAGCTTCTTCAGAAGCTTCTTCATTAGGAACTTCAGGAAATGCTCCAGCTTCTGAAGTATCTTCAGATTCTGGAATCTGATCAGATTCTAAGTTGATATCAGAATTTTGAGATCCTGCACAACTTTCATCTTGCTCTGGAGTTTCACTTCCAGGCACTTTGTCATCAAATCTGACATGCATAGATTCTTCAACACATCGTGTTTCTGAATTATACAGTCTGTATGCCTTAGATCGTTCAGAGTAACCTAAAAAGATTCCCTTCTGAGTTTTGGCATCAAATTTCTTTAGATAGACTTTATTGTTTAGGATATAACATGTACATCCAAACTGATGAAAATAAGAGATGTTAGGGTTCCTTCCTTTAAAGAGTTCATATGTTGTTTTGTTCAACAGAGGTCTAATATAGATCATGTTCTGAACATAACATGCTGTATTTACTGCTTTTGCCCAAAAATGTTTAGCCAGACTGTTCTCATGGATCATGGTTCTAGCCATTTCTTGTAAGGTTCTGTTCTTTCTCTCTACAACTCCATTTTGTTGTGGAGTTCTAGGTGCAGAGAATTCATGAATAATTCCATGTTTTTCACAGAAAACCTCAAAAGGCTCATTTTCAAATTTTTCTCCATGATCACTTCTGACTTTCAAAATTTTCAATTCTTTTTCAGATTGAATTTGGATGCAGAATTTTCTAAACACATAATATGAGTCATCTTTAGTTTTCAGAAACTTAATCCAACTCCATCTGCTGTAATCATCAACAATGACTAGTCCATACTTACTTCCATATAAGGATGTAGTGCTAACTGGTCCAAACAAATCAATGTGAAGTAATTCCAAGGGTCTGGTTGTAGAAACAATTTCTTTCGGTTTGAAAGAACTCTTAACAATTTTCCCTTTCTTGTAAAGCAATATCTTGCTCACTCAAGTATTTACAACTACACTTCTTGATCAACAAAGAATCATTTTCTTCTTTTAAACTTTCTAACTCCAACAAAGTTGAATTATGCCTTTTTGACAGCTTATCAAGCTACTGTTTGACTTTCTTCAACTCAGTGGTTTTATCTTTAAAATGGCCAAGAAGTTCTTTGATAGAATCTACTAATTCAGATCTTGTGAGTACAGAAAATACCTCTGTTTCACTTTCAGAGTCTGCATCTGATTCTGCTTCAGGTGTCTCTTTTATAGATTCAGTTGTAGCCATTAACCCAACAACTACATTAGCTTCACCATCAGCATCATCATCTTCAGACCCTGACTCATTATCAAGATCTTCCCAGGTAGCCATCAGATTTTTCCTGATTTGCTTCTTAAACTTGCTTGACTTAAAGGTTGACCTTTTTTACTTGAATTTCTCTTTCTGCAACTCTGGACAATCAGCAATAAAGTGCCCAGGCTTCTTGCAGTTGAAGCAACCTTTCTGTTTCTCCTTTTTGAAACCCTTCCCACTGCTCTTGCTCAAAAACCTTTTGTTCTTTTTAGCAAGGTATTGCATTCTGCTTGAAAGCATAGTCATTTCTTTAGCAACATCAGGATCTTCCTCAGAGCTTTTAGAGGCAGAAGATTCATTTTCAGACTCTTCAACCTTGAGAGCTTTTGAGGATCTTCCCTTTGACTTTAAAGCAATGGTTTTAGACTTTCTTGCAGATTAATGTTCATTGAGACTTAACTCATGAACTTTGAGAGAGCTTACAAGATCTTCAACACTTAAAGTGTTTAAATCCTTAACTTCCTCAATTGCAGTAACCTTTGGTCTCCATCTAGAAGGTAAGCTCCTTAGGATCTTGCTAACATGGTCAGAAGCTATGTAACTCTTCTTTAGTATCTGAAGTCCAGATACAAGAGTTTGAAATCTTGAGTACATCTACTCAATACTTTCATCCGCTTTCATCTTGAATAATTCATACTGATAAACTAATAGAAGAACTTTAGCTTCCCTGGCCTTTTTGCTCCCTTCATAGTTTGCACAAAGAGAAGCAAACATGGCTCTAGCAGTAGATTTGTCACTCATCTTCATGTATTCAGATTTAGGAATAGCAGTGACAAGAGCTCCTTTGATGATATGATGTTTCTTGTAGATCTTCTTTTGAGCAGCAAAGTGGAGTTTACAATCAATGGCAGCACCTTCGTCATCAAGTTGTAAGTCACGAACACCATCTTCAAGTATGTCCCAGAGTTCTTCATCAAGACCCATGACATAGCTGTAGAAGTTGGTTTTCCACCAAGAAAATTCTTCAGGATCACCATTGAACTTTGGAATTTTTCCATAATCAGTTTTCTCACTGCTGTTATTGGATCCATAGTTATATGGTATAGCAGCACCAGAAGCAGCACCAGAAGAAGAAGGTTCACTGGAAGACATGTTTTTCTCTGGATCTTTTCTGTCACACGGTTAAGTGCTATGACAACAGAGCCGGAGCTCTAATACCAATTGAAGGTGAGAAAAACAAAAGAAAAGGGGGTTGAACTGTGTTTTCTTTTCTCAACTCTTGAAGAGTAAGAATCTGATTCGTCAGGATCAGAGTCTGATGGGAGATCAGATTCTGTTGCAGCAGATATAAACAAGAGATAGAGAGAAAGAGAGAACACAAGAAATTATACAGGTTCCTTCCACAAACCGGAAGTAGTCCTGTCCCCCTTGCACTTCCAAGGAGAGTTCCACTAAAATGTAATATCAATTACAAGTTGCTCAAACACAAAGTAAGAGACTTCCAATGCTCAAGCATGCAGGCAAGAGACTTCCAATGCTCAAAGACACAACTAAGAGACTTCTTTGCTCAAGCACACAAGCAAGAGACTTCTGACACAATTTACAGAAAATTGAATTGAGTTCAAACACTTGATAAACAATCAAATGTGTTCCAATTACAAAACAAAGACAGACTCTGTTTTAAACAAAGACAGACTCTATTTTTCTGCTTAACTTAGAGATTCTAGAATACACAGTTTGTAAGAATAATCTAAGTTGTTGATGTGTTTCTGGTTTGACTCAGTAAGAATACAATAGCTTAGCAGCGTAGTTTTTCAGTTGTAGAGTCCAACGATTCTTCAAGTCTTCTATCCTTTATATAGGCGTTGGAAAGAGACGTTGAGACAATTCAGCACATCAAGTGAATTATGGAAGCTTGATCAATAGCTGTTGATCTGTTGCTTGATATGGCAATAGTCCTTCAAATGCATTTTTTGAATTCCATTCCTTTTGAAGCTTAATACCGGTAGACACAGTTGCCAAGCTGTACGAGGTAGTAGAGTAGTGGAAACAGAGTTCGTACAACGTACTCTATACTATACTGCATTCTTTGTTGTTGAGCATCCCACGCTCAAGTTGACTTTGAAGCTAGCCGTTACTCCAAATGAGAGTTTCATGTGCATTATAATGCCTTTAAAAATCCTTCTAAGCAGATCTTCAGATTGCAGCCTTCAGACTCACTGTAGCACTTTAGCTTCTGATGATCTTCAGACTCTCTTGGTCTTCAGGTTCTGATAGACTTCAGACTCTCTTGAACTTCAGGTTCTGATACACTTTAGACTCTCTTGAAACAGCTTCTGATGAGTCTTCAGACTCTTCAGATCGTCAGAATCACAAGCAACAAGCTTCTCTTGGTCTTGCTCTCAAAATGTTTAAACAGAATACTTTCGAAGATACAAATCTTGATTAATATCCTGCATATTTAAACAAATATTAGCATATCCAATTGACAATTTTTAATACCTTGATATCATCAAAACTCAAAACATGGTATTGCTGAACATTTTTGTTCCAACACTGGCTCGTCTGATAATATATCTCAATTGATAAACTTGCTAGGTAATTCATTAAGTTAGATTATGATAGCGATGAACAAACAATTATCTGAGTTGATTTTACGGAGTGCATCAGCTGGAGTAACCTCGAATACAATCCCTGATAAACCGATGAAAAACTATCTAAGGTACACCGGACTCCCTCAGTACCGTGCGGGCCTAGCTTGCTCAAACAATCCCTGTGTGAACCCCTTGTTTTGCTCAAACTATCTAAGGTACACCGGACTCCCTCGAATACAATCCCTGTGCGAACCCCTTGTATCCACCTGACGCGGATAGCAAGAGCCACGATACCTACAAATCTTTCTTATTAAAGTCATATGACTCAACTGTTAAGCTCTGATAAAACTGATAACTGGTCTTGAGATACTAACAAGCTAGCTATTCTCGATTACTATATCGAGGCTCTAGGTTCTCAACCTACTCTTACTCCTAACTAGCTAATTCCCGACTAATAAGTCGAGGTTCTAGAATCTCTAGCTAACATTCTCAACTACTAAGTCGAGGCTCTAGCTTATACCCTTCGCCTAAACTCGGATCCTACCATTATCGTCGGAGAATGTTAACGTTGACATGCCTTTGAAAACTTCTACTACTTGTATTCTTATGTATGCATTAGTTACTTGTTTATTGAGGGCTCGTTTAAGTCATTAATGCATTTCGGAGAAGCCTCGGATGGTGTCGTTGATTTTGAAAGGTTTTCCAAAAATGGTGTTGTACAGATGCCATTCGCTTGAGCGAGTTCTAAGCGAACTCCAAGAGGACTACCACTTGGTTTCGACATGAATCTCACTTGAGCGAGATTCTGCTCGCTTGAGCGAACCTTCATCTGTTCATGCCTGTAAAATCTCGCTTATGCGAGATTCCTCTCGCTTGAGCGAGTACTCATCGTCCCAGACTTGTAAAAATCACAGTTTTCAGTTTAAAACCCTCAAAATCGAGTTTCTAATGATCATAAAGCATACAGGAACACAAAAAAACATCAAACAATCTTCGCATGTCAATATTTAACACAAATACAACACTAATGGTAAGAAAGGCATTTCTACTCATGTTCATAATTAAATATAACACCTAACAAGCTCAACTTAAGGATTAAGTAAACCCCAAGGGTGGGAAAACTATCTAAGAATTCACCTTAACATTATTCTGAAGTTTCCACGCTGCTTATGTCCCAAATAAGCTCCTGATGTGCTCCATAAGCAGTTTCCTCCAAATTAGCTTAATTGCGGCTTATGGCTTCTACAAGCTCCAATTTTTGTCCAACCATCAATCGAAACCCTTACCAAGTGTACCGAGTTCCTATATTTATTTCAGGAACCATTCCATCGACGTAGTCTTGCAATTAGCTTATTCCGCAAAATACGCGCCAAATCCCGTAAGCATTTTTCTGCAGAATTTACCAACTTCAATTGCGTTTTCAGAACTCGTTACAAATCCGATTCATACAAAATTTGTGTCTAAACTGAAGGGAATTGAATGAGGAATCCAAAACTTCAATAATCAGTCAATTCCAAGTTACACAGTAAAATATACGAATCAAAAAGTAAAACCTGCACTTACTAAAAATCCCATGAAATTCAGCCATAATCCTTACACTTCCAAACATGTATTTCAGCTACAATTCCATTCATGAACAACTTATTACCACACAATAAGTCCATTATTATATACCCATAGTTCAGTTTGTGCTTAACTTCCTACTTCTTGCTTCTAGCATCCATTCAAACACACAAACTCCTTAATTTCTACATGCAACCCTCTTGAAGTTTTCTTGATTCAACACCCAAAGATGATGATGGTGGGTTCGTTTTGGGAGGGAAGAAAGGGAGGGATACTAATTTCAAACTATGATAAGGTAATTAAGTTTACATGGAACATATTTCTTGAATTGCATGTTGATTTGGCCATGTTTTGGTGAATGTTCATGAGAGGGAGATTGGGGCGATGGTGTAGAGAGAAGGAGGAGAGAAATCTGTCCTTGAAGTTTAGAGAGAGAAGCAACAAGAGAAAATGAAGGTTTCTTGCTTCATCTTCCTTATATACCCCACCTCTGCAAATACCAAAAAGCCCTTTCTTCTTAATAGCACAAGCTTGATACCGCTAACTGAACTTGCGTGCATTCTGACTCTACTGAGGCTGTGTTTGGTAACACAAATAAGCTAGTTTATAGCTTGTTGGATTAGCTTATAAGCTCGTTGGATGAAAATGTGACGTGTTTGGTAACAAGGTTTTCTCATAAACTTATAGCTTTTTGTGAAAAGCTATTTCAAGTAGCTTTTTATCTTATAGCTGGTAGCTTTTTATACTTTCTTCCATTTTTAACCTCATTAATTTAATTTTATTATATTTTTAATAAAAAAACAACCCACAATCATATATAACTACCCACTTTTAGTGAGAAAAAAAAACATAACTACCCATTTTTTATATTTAGGTGCAACCAGCATGTTGCACGTTATTATTACCTTGCTCTATTTTCCTTATTACCTCATGTTGTAGTTTTTTATATTTTTCTAATTACCTTGTTCTTAATTTATGCAATATAATTATAATTTAAAATAAAATATACAATAAATAGTGAAGCAAATGTTATGTAAAAATAATGTTAATTGAATTCATAAAACACATTTATCATTTTCGGGATGAAAGTAATTTGAAATAAATTTAAATATTAAAAAAAAAAATTAAGTAATTTTTTTATGTATATATTTTATAAAAAATAATAATGTCTTTTTATGTCATTTTATACTTATCAGCCACTTCAACAACTAATTTTACCAAACACATTATTTTTAATAAGCGAGCTTTTCAGCTATAAGCTATCAGCTATCAGCCATCAGCTATAAGCTAGCTTTTCAGCTATCAGTTAGCTTTTCAGCTATCAGCTAGCTTATAGCTTCTTTTTACCAAACAGAGCCTAAATAAACTCATGCTTAACTGACATTACACAACAACATTCTCCGTCGTACTTGCTTTCCTCCAATGTTTATTCTCTGATTCGTCGACTGGTAATAACCCGATACTGACGAGCGGGATATTACAAACGTACACTACGAGAGATTGCTAGTGCAGTTGGCACGCCGCTGGTTCTTGACAATGCGACATCTAAAAGACTATTTGGACACTATGCACGTACTTTAGTTGACAACGATTTTTCAAAGAAAATTTTTCATGAAATTATTATCGAATGGGAAGGATATTCTTTTACTATGGAAGTAGTTTAAGAACGGATTTCGGATTTTTGCTCGCATTGTCAAACACTTGGACATGAGGTTACTAGTTGTCGTTGGTTGTACCCAAGGAAGGACGACATGTCTAAGGATAAAGTTGCAAAGGGGAAGGCGCAGATTCCAGTGGGTGCCTAATAAAGAGAATCCCTCTAGTATTGGTTCATCCACGACATTTGCAGCACCTACTATACCTACAGGACCACAAAAGAATATGCATGCTACTGATGTGTCTACTTCTGCGGCTCCAACACAAACTCAGACATCCCCCTGTGTGTCTGAGGAGATTCCTCAGGGTTCTTTACCTACGCGCCCAGTGTTGAAGTTAGCTTCATTTGATGATGTGCACGTTGACATGATTTCAGATGATGTGGAACAAGTAAATTTAGAATAGCGGGAGGAGTTGGAGGTTCCCAAGATTCAAGATGCACTTGTGACACACCCATCCTTAGATGCCCATGTTTATGAGAATCCTTTGACTATTGATTTGGAGGCCTCCACTTCTGCTAGGGAGATGTCACCAATTCAACTTGATGTTGCGCACGATGGCGTGCAATCCAGTCCCTAAGATGGCCCCCTTGTTGTCAGATCCATCCTGTAACATCCCGATATTTATATATATATATATATATATATGTTCTTTGAAATTTTCTTGATTTATTAAAATAATTATTTTATGTGAAAAGAAATTATAGCATCCTTCTTTTAATTAAGTCATTAAAAATATATAAAGTGTATTATTTGATTTTTGGAATCAACCTATGAGCAATTTATCAATTAATTAACCAACCATGATACTACTCTTTTATAACTTATTTTATTTTATCAGTGTTGCAAATATGTATGAGTGTTTGGGGTAATAAGTTATTGGATGAAGTGAGACAATAATAATTTAGTCATTATTTATTTGATGAATAAAGTCTATATTAAATCAAAATTGTATTTATAAATTATATTTCACGTCAATGGGTTTTAGCTAGCCTTAAATTTCCTTTTGTTTCTACAACCATGATACTAATTACTCCTATTAAATAGCATGGTTTAAACTAATTTCCCACTCATTCAAACCATTAACATGCCACGAGGACAATTTCTATAACACATTCTACATGACAGGCACCTTTTGACTAATTCAATGTTTGCCCTCATATTAAGTTTCTACCTGATGCCTTGATCTTCCTAAAAGATAGCTACACGTTTAAATTCATGGCTTATAAAGCGGAGATGAGATCTATTATCCCTATAATTTGGTTCCAATCCTATTCTCTTCTAACAAACCGTAACTTGTTACTCTGATTTTAATTCTACAAAACCATCAGGTGTATCATTTATATGTCTTTACTTTACTTAATTCTTTCTATGTTGCTTCCCACATTACTACCTTTCACACATATCTTACGTGCTTCTATTCTTCATTTTGAGATAAGCCACCCACTTCATTGTATTCAGAATAATCTCTTAGTTAGTTGCAAGTCTATTAGAATAGTTTGATTTCAACAATTCTTATGGTATGATACACAAACCACAAAATACACGGTTATCTCCCTAAAAGATCCTTATGATACTTGGACTGACATGGACAGACCATTTTCATTTGACTGTTCGAGTCAATTCAGCTCAGCACGTCTTCAGTCAACACTGGATTGATTGTTCAAGTCAAGCCAGCTCAGCACATCTTCAGTCAACACTGGATTGATTGTTCAAGTCAAGCCAACCAGCTCGGCACGTCATCGCGTCTTCAGTCAGCACGGGATCGATCGTTCGAATGAAGCCAACCAGCTCGGCTCGTCTTGACTTAATACCACGTGTCTTGGCACGGACGATCACCGCGTTTCAACTCCACGCGCCCAGTACGAATGAGTTGCCTCCTGACCCACGCGCCGCCGTACTTAAAGCAGACCACCAATAAGAGACTCTGGGTCATAATTTAATGGGCCTTAAATGATCAAGGAAGGGCCCATTAAACCAATACTTTGAGGGCAATAAAAGGGGGACACTTAGGTGCTTGATGGGAGAGATTGGAAACAGTTTAAAACAGTGTATTATTCATTTACTTCTGAAGAGTGCTCTTGAGACTCCTCCTTGGACGTATCACTGAGCAGCTCACCTGTTGTACTTAAACTTGTGTTTACATACGTGAACATTGGCGCCTACCGTGGGGCTACGGTAAAACTTTCCAACGACCTAACTCCATTGACGACGTACCTATCACCATGGTAGGACGCAGACCATCAACTCGGACCTCATCCAGATCTGAACTGGAAGACGACACCAACCCTAAGCTAGCTCAGCTGCTCGAGGCAGTTCATGAGCTTCAAGAGCAGAATGTCGAACAACAAAAGCAAAACGACGAGCATCAACGTTTGCAAGCTGAGGCACAAGCTCGGGAGGTCGAGCTGAAACAACAATTGGAAGATCGAGAGCGCGAGCTCAAACATCAAAAAGAGGCCAGGGAGAGGGAGTTGAGGGAGCAGCTTGAGATCTTAAGAAACAATGTCAATGGAGCTGAAGCCACTAGATTAATGCCTAAGGTATTCCAACCATTCACTACCGAGATACAAGCGGTGGAAACCCCTCGTCATTTTCGAGAACCCACCATTGACTCGTACGATGGGACAAGTGACCCACATAGTCACGTCTCGACTTTCCAGACGCAGATGTTCATAAGTGGAGCTGACGATGCGTTGAGCTGCAAAATCTTTGCTGGGACTTTGAAGGGTGTAGCGCATAAGTGGATTGCAGGGCTGCCTGCCAGGTCAATCACAAACTTTGAGGACCTGGCAACCCGTTTCGTTGCCCAATTTGCAGCGAATACTGAAAAGCCTTTCCTATTAGCAGATTTGTTTGATATCCAACAACGTCTCGCAGAATCCTTGAAGAGCTATCTAGCTCGGTTCAACAGCGCTACTCTCATGGTGATGGAGCCTAATGAAGATATTTTTGTTATGGCTTTCAAGAAGGGTCTGAACTCAGGAGCTTTTAGTGAAGCTTTGACTTTACGCAAGGCACGCACCATGAATGAGATTCGGATGATGGCGGAGAAGCATATCGAAGCTGAGGAAATAACACGAGAGAAGGGATCCAGGGAGATACGAAACAGAGATCGTGCTAATGAGGATCGTCGGGAAGGAGTGATGAAAAGGCTAGGGGGAGAAGGGTTCCTAAGAGCAGCCCGACCAGACCGAGGGGGTCGACCAGATCGTGAAGTCCCTACTAGAAGAGGCCCATGGGAGGAAAATTTCACCCCTTTGAACAAAAAAAGAGCTCAAATACTCAAGGAGGTTATGAACACTCAGATTATCAAGCGGCCACCTCCAAATCCTCGTCCAATGGGGAGCGAAGCAGGATTATGGTGTGAGTACCATCGCACTTAAGGACACGACACCGACAACTGCCGTACCCTCAAAATGCACATTGAGAAGTTGATACAAGAGGGTCACCTTGGGCGTTACGTTCAAGGAAGAGGTGGAGGTTACCATGAAAAAAGGGCGGCTCCAAGTAGAAATTCAAGTCGATCCCTGAAGCGAGGTCATGGAAAGGAGAAGCCTCAGGACAAAGAAGTTGAGGGAGGGCATGAAAGGAACAATAGAGGCACGGTCAACACAATAGCAGGGGGATTTTCCGGAGGTGGATCGACTAGTTCGGCTAGAAGAAGATATTCACGCTCTAACCAATCTTGCAATATGGTGGGAGTGTATGCTTTTAGAAAGCATCCTCAATTAGCTTTTACCTTCAACGATTTTGAAGGAATGTATCCTCACGACGACGGCCCTTTGGTCATCTCCGTATTCACGGCTGGTTTCCAAATCAAACGTACGATCGTGGACACTGGTAGCTTGACAAATGTGTTGTTTTGGGAGGTATTCAAAAAGCTAGATCTTCCCAAACAGGTTATGAGGGAGCACAGAGGATCCCTGCTGGGATTCGCAGGAGAATCAGTCGAAATCATTGGATATGTAGACTTACGCACCACATTTGGGCAAGGCGAGAATACAAAAACTGTAGCTGTAAAATACATTGTGGTTGATGCACGATCCTCTTACAACATCATTTTGGGAAGACCAGCGTTAAATGGCTTGGGAGCAGTTACCTCGACCGCACACTTGTGTATGAAATGTCCATTGGAAGACGGTCGTGTGGGAGTCGTCAAAGGAGATCAAATCACTGCCAGGAAATGCTATGAGGACAGCTTGAGAAACAAAAGGGCTGAAAGGAGAAAAACACCCGAGGACTTATGTTGTAATATCTTGGACCTTGACCCAAGAAGCTTTAGCAAGGACGGGGAGGAGTGGCACCCAAGGCCGGCGGAGGAGGTGAAGGAAGTACTGGTTGGAGAAGAACCGTGTCAAAAGGTTAGGATCGGCACGACCTTTTCGAGAGAGATGGAGGAGTAGCTGAAATGTACGTTACGGAGAAACCTAGATGTGTTTGCATGGTCAGCCAAAGACATTCGAGGAATAGATCCAAATTTCATATGTCATCGACTAGCCATTAATCCAATGGTGAGGGTTGTGCAACAGAGAAAGCGCAAGATGAGTGTGGAGAGACAAAAGGCAGTACAAGAGGAGACGCATAAGCTGGTAAAAGCAAAACTTATTAGAGAGGTAAAGTACCAGACCTGGTTGGCCAATGTGGTGATGGTAAAGAAACCTTCAGGAAAATGGAGAATGTGCACGGACTACACGGATCTAAATAAGGTGTGTCCCAAAGATGCTTATCCGCTGCCGAGCATAGACCAATTGGTAGATAATGCCTCGGGATATGACCTTCTGAGCTTCATGGACGCTTATTCCGGCTACAACCAAATTCGAATGCACCCCGAAGATGAAGAAAAAACAGCTTTCATGACAGACAAGGCTACCTACTGTTACAAAGTTATGGCATTTGGACTGAGGAATGCTGGAGCCACTTTTCAAAGATTGGTGGACAGAGTCTTCAAGACTGAGATAGGCAAGACGATCAAAGTGTATGTAGATGACATGGTGGTGAAATCAACAAAAGAGGAGGATCATCATAGCAGCCTCAACAAGGTATTCGATTTGCTTAGGAGGCACGATATAAAGCTTAATCCAGAGAAATGTTCATTTGGAGTACAAGCAGGGAAGTTTTTGGGTTTCATGCTAACTAGGAGGGGAATAGAGGTTAATCCGGAAAAGTGCAAGGCCATCATGGATATGAAAAGTCCAGCTGATGCGAAAAAGGTACAGAAACTGACGGGGAGGGTCGCGTCACTCACTAGGTTCTTGTCACGCTCAGCTGATAAAAACCTACTCTTTTTCCAATTGCTTTGGAAAAATGAAAAGTTTTGTTGGACAGAAGATTGTGAAGGAGCTTTTCAAAAGCTAAAAGAATTTTTGACAACCCCTCCCATCCTAGTGAAACCTAAGCAAGGCACTCCTTTGATACTCTACCTAGCAGTATCTGAGAATGCTTGCAGCTCAGTGTTAGTTCAAGAAGTAGGAAAGGAGCAAAAACCAGTGTACTTCGCTAGCAAGGTGCTACATGGAGCAGAGGTACGATACCAGAAGATTGAAAAGGTGGCATTAGCTTTAGTATCATCAGCTAGGAAGTTGAGACCTTACTTTCAGAGTCATACCATAATAGTTCGAACCGATCAACCCATCCGACAGGTACTGCAAAAGCCGGACTTGGCAGGAAGAATGGTAGCATGGTCGGTAGAATTGTCTGAGTTCGACATCACTTTTGAACCAAGGGGAACAATAAAAGCACAAGTTCTGGCAGATTTCCTTGTAGAAATGACTGCAGAGAAAGAAATCATGATATCGGCTAAATGAGTATTATCGGTTGATGGTTCATCCAACCTTAAAGGAAGCGGGGCAGGAGTGGCATTGGAAGGACCAGACAGAGTGTTAATAGAGCAATCCTTGAGGTTTGAGTTCAAAGCAAGTAACAATCAAGCTGAGTATGAAGCTTTGTTGGCTGGAATGCTTTTAGCTCTCGAAGTAGGAGTTAAAGAGCTGGAGGCAAAGAGTGACTCCCAACTAGTAGTTGGACAAGTCACGGGAAACTTCCAAACAAAGGACCCTCCACTCTTGATGTATCTCGAGAGAGTCATGCATTTGACTGAAAAGTTTGTAAGTTTCAAATTATCACATGTACCTAGAGAGCAAAATAGTATAGCAATTTTGTTGGCCAAGTTGGCTAGCACCAAGCGACCAGGGAATAACAGATCAGTGATCCAAGAGACTTTGAAACAGCCAAGTATTGCACAGGAAGAAATGCTTTTTCTTACAGAAGATTTCGAGTCATGGATGGGAGATATCATTCGCTATCTAAAGGAGGGACAACTTCCAAAGGAGGAGGAGCAGGCGGCTAAACTGAAGAAGAAGGCAGTCAAGTTCGTTGTTATTGCAGATCAACTCTTCAAAAGGGGTTTCTCTAGCCCACTCTTGAAATGTTTAGCTCCTCAGCAGGCCGAGTATGTAATAGCTGAGGTCCATGAGGGGGTATGTGGAACTCACATTGGGGGTAGAGCCTTGGCGGCAAAAGTACTAAGAGCAGGATATTATTGGCCAACCATGAAAGAAGATTGCTCCGCGTACGTTAAGAAGTGCGACAAGTGTCAGCGATTCTCCAACCTCCATCAAGCTCCCCCTAAATACTTAAGCTCAATGATTTCGCCATGGCCGTTTTTCAAATGGGGAGTGGATATTCTGGGTTCGTTCCCTCCAGCACAGGGTCAGGTGAAGTTTTTAATTGTGGCAGTAGACTACTTCACAAAGTGGATTGAGGTGGAGCCAGTGGCCACCATTATGGCAGATAGAATCAGGAAGTTTTATTGGAAGAAGATCATATGCAGGTTTGGTCTCCCCGCAGTGTTGGAAACTGACAATGGAACTCAATTTGCTAGCTCATCTGTGGCGAATTTCTGCAAGGAGTGGGGGATACAACTTAATTTTACCTCGGTCGAGCATCCCCAGTCGAATAATCAGGCTGAGTCAGCAAACAAGGTGATCTTACAAGGTTTAAAGAAGAGGTTGGAGGCGGCCAAAGGATTATGGGTATAGGAGTTACCAATGATCATGTGGTCGTATCACACTACCCCACACTCATCCACGCAGGAAACTCCCTTCAGAATGGTGTATGGATCCGATGCTATGATTCCAATTGAAGTCATGGAGCCAAGCGCAAGAGTTCTTTTCGCACAGGCAGAAGTGAACGATAATAACCTACTAAACAATTTGGACTTCCAGGAGGAGGTTCGGGCACGAGCTCAGGTGAAAGAGGAAGCTTGTAAGAGAAGAGCAACACGGAGGTATGACTCAAAGGTGAGAAGGAGAAGTCTTAAGCAAGGGGATTTAGTGCTGAGGAAGAAGCCAGGAGTAGAGAAACCCGGGAAGTTGCACGCACGCTGGGAAGGACCTTTCAGAGTGAAAGACGAGGTGGGAAAGGGAGCTTACCGTTTGGACCGATTGGACGGCAAGAAAGTGCCACGTACTTGGAATGCAGCGAGCCTTCGTTATTACTTTAGCTAGGGGGAGCAGATCGAGAAAAATGACCAAACATTTTTCAAGCAGTCATCAAGTTTGTTAGGAACTGAGCTCTAATGAAGGCATTATGCCAATAGTCGTCAAGTTTGTTAGGAGTAGAGCTCTAATGAAGGCTTTAAGCCATTAGTGTTAGGATCTTTGTAATTTTCTTCTAACTTTTTATAATATCAAATCAAGGTCATTTTTCCTACATGATACACAAATATACGTTATAAGGATTGATCCGTTAGAGATTTTCCTTGACGTCCCAATAAGGGTAGCCGAGCAGAGCTACGCCTTGAAGACCTAAGTGAGTATCGGTATAGACCCGACCCTTAGGCAAATATATGTTATAGGGATTGATCCGTTAGAGACTTTCCTTGACGTCCCAATAAGGGTAGCCGAGCAGAGCTACGCCTTAAAGACCTAAGCGAGTATCGGTATAGACCCGACCCTTAGGCAAATATACGTTATAGGGATTGATCCGTTAGAGACTTTCTTTGACGTCCCAATAAGAGTAGCCGAGCAGAGCTACGCCTTCAAGACCTAAGCGAGTATCGGTATAGACCCGACCCTTAGGCAAATATATGTTATAGGGATTGATCCGTTAGAGACTTTCCTTGACGTCCCAATAAGGGTAGCCGAGCAGAGCTACGCCTTCAAGACCTAAACGAGTATCGGTATAGACCCGACCCTTAGGCAAATATACGTTATGGGGATTGATCTGTTAGAGACTTTCCTTGACGTCCTAATAAGGGTAGCCGAGCAGAGCTACGCCTTCAAGACCTAAGCGAGTATTGGTATAGACCCGACCCTTAGGCAAATATACGTTATAGGGATTGATCCGTTAGAGACTTTCTTTGACGTCCCAATAAGGGTAGCCGAGCAGAGCTACGCCTTGAAGACCTAAGCAAGTATAGTAAGAGGGAACATGGGGAAGTACAAGACAATAACAAGAGATATTATAGTAATCTGAGAGAAGTAATACAACACAAATACATAAATCGGCCCAAAAGTGACCTGAGGCATTGGCCGAAAACGGCCTTACAGGAAGTTGAAATAACAAGTCAAAATACAACATAATAAACGTCAAGCTCTCCAGAGACCCCTGCATCGTCTTCACTAGTCCGGATGGATCCCGTCAAGATCAAGGGTCGGAAACTTCTCATGGACCTGAGCGAGAGCTTTCTGAAAACTGTTGTCCTAATCATCTACCCCCTGACTTGTCAATTCAGAGATCCTCGCACGCAGCTCGTCTCGCTCTTCTTCGGCGGAGACCAGAAGGGACTGAATTTCGAATTTGGCTCTCCAGAGCCTGGTACTTCTCACTAGAAGTTTTCAAGTCCGACTCGGCTCTCTCCAACTTACCGGTAGCCCGGTTGTAAGAATTTTCCAATTGTGCGCACCGTTTCCCAAGTGATTCGACCTTGTCTTTTGAAGATTCTAAAATTTCAAGGTAACGATCATGCTTGCTACGACAAAGTTTCTCGGTGGAGTTAGCTAGAGCACTTGCCCAGAGAAAGTAGGATCTCATGGCTTTCAGAGAATCATAGATTTCAAGGTCTTCCATCTTCGTTGTGTCTTCTGGGATGGAGATCTGATTCAACGCCTCTTGAAAGGGAAAATCAACATCCCATAATGAGGGGTTTACGACTCCAGATTTGCAAACCGTCAGCTTGGAATGCCAGGTTCCGTCTGTACACAAGTGTGGAGCGGACTCCGAATCCTCTGGCTCGTCGCTCTCCTCGGCTTTGAAGGTGGAGCCTTTGGGTGAGGAGTAAAGGATCCAATGTTCTCGGCCTGTCTAGGTGTGGAGTGAGCGATTCCTTGTACCACAGCTTGTTGCACCCTAGCAGCACGACGCTCTTCCTGGGTGAGTGGTGCCATCCCGGCTAATCCTGCGACAAAAGGAATAAAATAAAATAAAAGTGTTAATATATTCATGGTAAAAATTTACGAGGAGACGTAAACAAAGTCTTGCATATATATTAAAGAGAAGTGGAAAATTAGAATGGCATGGGCAGAATAATTACTCAACAAAGAGGTTAGTTTCTCGCGGTCGCGCTCGTATTCAAGCACTGTTGATGCTTGGACAGGTGTAGCCTGACGCAATAATGAGATCAACTGGTCGTCTGCATCAGATTTTGGTAGAGTGCGAAGTCTAATTTTAGAACGAGGATTTTGCGTCCAGTATAAAGGAAATAGAGGGTCTCCAGACTCGTCATGAAACAATCGGGGATAGTTGGGCCCAGGACGGACACAGGAGAATTTCTCTTTAAAACTATGTAATCCTTTCCAAGAAGCATGATAGGGTATGACGAGCCGGAGACCAGAAAAGTTGCTCATGTACACCCAAGAGTTGTTACTTTTTTTAGTTAGGAAAAAACTAAAGAATACGTAGGCGGACGGTGAAAAACCGATTCCACGGCAAATGACTTCAAAGGAGCGAATAAAAGACCACGCCCCTGGATGAAGTTGGGTAGGAGCTACATTAAGGATTCGGAGAATCTCGCATTGAAAATCCGTAAAGGGCAACCGAACTCCTAATTTTTCAAAGAAGCAATCATATACATAGGTATAATATTCTATCCTATGATTAGATGGAGAATGATAAACAAACTCTCCTTTCTCGCAAGGGAAGATGTCAAAGAAACCCCTCCTGGAGGGATACATAAGACACTGATAAAGTTTAAAGGTACTATTAAGATAAACATAAACGGAGGAGTGACGAACTTCCTCGGCGACCGAATCTGGCTCACTTTCTTCCGACATGGCCACGGAAGACGTATCATAAATGGGAGGAGGGTCAGAGGAGTTAGATGCGGATTGATCACTCATGAGAGATTGAATGCACTAGTTCCTGACACAAACAAATACACAGTTATTAAGTTATTATTGTGTGAACATGGCATGTTGCTAGATTGATATTTGTATCAATAAATTGATATTTGTATTCAATTTTTAAATATATTTTATGCAATATGTAAATATTTCTAAAACAATCATAATCTTAGATTTCTTTAAATTTCATTTCTATAATCATAATCTTTCTAAAACAATCTAAGTCCATTTATATGTTCAGTATTATAAACAAATTTTAGATTTCTTTTTCTTTTTATTATGTCATATAACTATAAAGTTGACTATCACTACATATTACAGCATATTTTCCTTTAAAAGTAACTACAAATTTAACTTTTACAATACATATCAACTTTAAGATAACATGTAATTATAACTGTTCACGGTTACAAATATTTAAATATTGACTCCGAATTTTGAAAACTCTACATTTACATATTAAAAACTCTCAATTTTGATATTAAGATTACTTTTTGAGATCAAATTAGTTTTTAATCAAATTCATTCTTTAAATATATTTTATGCAATATGTAAATATTTCTAAAACAATCATAATCTTAGATTTCTTTAAATTTCATTTCTATAATCATAATCTTTCTAAAACAATCTAAGTCCATTAATATATTCAGTATTATAAACAAATTTTAGATTTCTTTTTCTTTTTATTACGTGATCTAACTATAAAGTTGAAAGTTGACTATCACTACATATTACAACATATTTTCCTTTAAAAGTAACTACAAATTTGACTTTTACAATACATATCAACTTTAAGATAACATGTAATTATAAGTGTTCACGGTTACAAATATTTACATATTGACTCCGAATTTTGAAAACTCTCTCATTCTTTCTTCACACAATTTGTCTAAATTTCAATTTCTATTTCTCTTTACATCTCTTTCATTCCAAATCGCATTTGCTTCTTTCCTCCTCTATTTCAATAATTTTGCTTTTTATTTTCCTCTCTTTTAATGCACAAGTTAAATTACATTTATTTCACTTAGATTTCTTTAAATTTCATTTCTATAATCATAATCTTTCTAAAACAATCTAAGTCCATTAATATGTTCATTATTATAAACAAATTTTAGATTTCTTTTTCTTTTTATTATGTCATCTAACTATAAAGTTGACTATCACTACATATTACAACATATTTTCCTTTAAAAGTAACTACAATTTTAACTTTTACAATACATATAAACTGTTGGAACACTAGTGAGTTTACTAGTGAGTTTGTGAAGTTTGAAATGTAAACACAAGTGGAGAAACTAGTGTTAAGTGTGAATTGAAAATTCTATGTCCCACATTGGGTAGATCACACACTCTAGTAGTGTTTATATATGTGGGATATCACCTCCAAGGGTGTGCCCTTGGGGTACACACTTTTGTGAACGGAATGAGCTAATGCCAAAAAAATTAAAACACGCGCGCGACGCCGCCGACCGACCGGGCTTAGGCTTAGGCCTGGTCTGGGCCGTAAAAGAATATTTTTTGGTGCTCAAAAAATAAATATTAATTTTCTTTTTACTCCGAGAATCCTGCAAGCAAAGACACGCTTCCGCACGTTTCCGCCTCGTGGGTTACTGTTACGGGACTGTGGGCTTGCGCGAGCGGGTCGTGAACCGGGTCGGCGAGGTCTAATCCCCTCTATAAATAGAGAGCTCGGGATCCTCATTCTTCACTCCAAAACCGAGAATCGAACGCTCTTCTCTGGTTTTCTCCCCTTCTCATCTCCCGCGATTTGTGTTGACGAATCGTTCTTTTCCTCCTTTGGTTTTCTCGAGTGGTTTTCTAAACCATATCCTCAGAGGTGTTATTCTCGACCGATTCTGGGCAGTGCAACCTTTAATCGTACAGAAAAAGAATCTGGGCTGTTTTATCCTGGAGACGCACGGTTGATAGTCTACCTTGCACATTTCAGGTAATGCCATGAAACGTTTTAAAGAAAGCGACTTGGTCGTGACTCGCCCCAGTAATCGTTTCAAAGCTCTGTCGTAATTTTCAAAACAACAATTTTAAGACGTTTCAAATACGATACGATGAGTTCTGAAAAAATTACCGCTGCTGATGATTTTAATAAACCGTTTATGTTCTCAGGCAGCCACTTCAAACGTTGGCAACAAAAAATGCTGTTTTTCTTAACCACTAAAAAGGTTGCCTACGTTTTGAACGAACCCCTGCCTGTGGCACCTACGAGTTCGACTCCTGCTGGAGCGAATGACAAGGATAAAATAGTTGACCTTGCTTCTTCTGCTGAGAAAGCTGTAACTGATAAACAGCTGTCCATAGACATTGCTCTGTGGAAAGAAACTGACTACCTCTGTAAGAATTACATTCTTAATCGACTCACAGACCCTCTGTATGATTACTATAGACTCTGTGATACTGCCAAACATTTATGGGAGGCACTACAGAAAAAATATGACACCGAAGAGGCTGGTGTTAAGAAATATGCGGTGAGCCGCTATCTGAATTTCAAAATGAGTGATGATAAGCCCGTCGAGGCACAATCACATGAGCTGCAACAAATTGCTCACGAGATCATAGCTGAAGGGATGCAACTCCCCGAACAATTTCAAATTGCTGTGATAATTGATAAGCTGCCTCCTGCTTGGAAGGACTTCAAGAGTCAACTTAGACACAAAACAAAGGAGTTCTCTCTTGAAAGTCTGATTACTCGCCTTCGTATTGAAGAAGAAGCGAGAAAGCAGGACCAGAATGAAGAAGTGTATGTTGTTTCTAACAACAACACTAAAAAGAAATTTGTAGGTGCTGTTCTGAAGCCTACTGGCAAACAATTTAAGAATCAGAACCGCCCTATGAATAAGAATTCCAACAGGAATAAGACTGGGAACAATCCAAGACCTCAGATTCATCAGCCACCTAAGAATGACGGTGCCCCTCCTTTCAATTGTTACAACTGTGGGATGACAGGTCATATGGCACGCAAGTGTAGAAACAGAAACAACCGACCTGCACAGGCTAACTTGGCTATTGCTGCTGCTGCACCTGATGAGCCCTTCGTGGCTATGATTACTGAGATTAACATGATTGCAGGTTCTGATGGCTGGTGGGTGGACACTGGTGCTTCTCGCCATGTCTGCTATGACAGAGATATGTTTAAAACATATATTGCTTGTGATGATCAGAAGGTGTTGCTGGGAGACTCTCACTCCACTGATATTGCTGGAATCGGAGATATAGAGCTGAAATTCACCTCTGGAAAGACTCTGATACTGAAGGATGTGTTACACACTCCTAAGATTAGGAAGAACTTAGTTTCAGGTTTTCTTTTGAATAAGGCTGGGTTTGTCCAAAGCATTGGGGCTGATTTGTACACCATCACTAAGAATGGTATTTTTGTTGGGAAAGGGTACGCCACTGATGGCATGTTTAAGTTAAACATTGATATTAATAAAATTTCTTCTTCTGCTTATATGTTGTGTGATTTTAATATTTGGCATTCTAGACTCTGTCACGTTAATAAAAGAATTATTTCACATATGAGCGGTTTAGGTTTAATACCTAAAGTATCTTTAAACGATTTTGGAAAATGTCAATATTGCAGTCAAGCGAAAATAACTAAAAGTTCTCATAAATCAGTAACCAGAATAATTGAACCTTTTGAATTAATTCATTCTGATTTATGCGAATTAGACGGTAACTTGACAAGAAATGGAAAAAGATATTTCATCACTTTTATAGATGACTGCTCCGATTACACACATGTGTATTTAATGCGAAATAAAAATGAAGCGCTTGAAATGTTTAAACAGTATGTAAAAGAAATTGAAAATCAATTCAATATTAGAATCAAGCGTTTTAGAAGTGACAGAGGTACTGAATACGAATCACATACATTCAATGAGTATTATAAAGAACTCGGAATTATTCATGAAACAACTGCTCCTTATTCTCCAGAAATGAACGTTAAAGCAGAAAGAAAAAATAGAACGCTTACCGAATTAGTAGTTGCAACCATGCTTAATTCCGGAGCAGCACCTCACTGGTGGGGAGAAATTTTATTGACTGTTTGCTATGTGCTAAACAGAGTACCCAAAACTAAGAACAAAACTTCTCCTTATGAAATTTTGAAGAAAACACAACCAAACTTGTCTTATTTTAGAACATGGGGCAGCCTTGCCTATGTAAGAAAATCAGACCCCAAAAGAGTTAAACTAGCAAGTAGAGCCTATGAATGTGTATTCATTGGCTATGCCTTAAACAGTAAAGCCTATAGGTTTTACGACCTGAAATCTAAAATGATCATAGAATCAAATGATGCTGACTTCTTTGAAAATAAATTTCCCTTTAAGTCAGGAGACAGTGGGGGTAATAGTGGGGGTACCATTAACTCAACTCTTGATCAACCTTCTGAAATCAGAACAAGCAATGAAAGCATCGAAAGAGATGTTATAGAACCTCGTAGAGGTAAGAGAGCAAGAATAGCTAAAGATTATGGCCCCGACTATGTGGCATATACAATAGAGGAGGATCCATCAAGCATCAAGGAAGCTTTGTCTTCAATTAACGCTGACTTATGGCAAGAAGCTATAAATGATGAAATGGATTCTCTAATGTCCAACGAAACCTGGCACCTAACTGACTTGCCTCATGGAAGCAAGACAATAGGGTGTAAGTGGATTCTGAAAAAGAAACTAAAACCTGACGGGTCAATCGACAAATACAAGGCACGCCTTGTAGCCAAAAGTTTTAGACAAAGAGAAAATGTAGATTTCTTTGATACTTATTCACCTGTTACTAGAATCACGTCCATTAGGGTACTATTCTCTTTGGCGGCCATCCACAATTTGATAGTACACCAAATGGACGTAAAAACTTCTTTTTTAAATGGTGAATTAGAAGAAGAAATCTACATGGATCAACCAGAAGGTTTTGTAGTCCATGGACAGGAAAACAAAGTTTGTAAGTTGGACAAATCTCTGTATGGTTTAAAATAAGCACCGAAACAATGGCATGAGAAATTCGACAACCTAATGATTGAGAATGAGTATAAGGTGAATGAAAGCGACAAGTGTATTTATTACAAATACGGAAATAACACTTGCACGATCATATGTCTATACGTAGACGACTTACTCATATTTGGTTCGAACCTCAACGTCATTAAAGAAGTGAAAACTTTGCTGTGCAACCACTTTGATATGAAAGATCTAGGTGAAGTAGATGTAATTCTTGGAATCAAGATTACTAGAACTGATAATGGAATCTCCTTGAATCAATCTCACTACGTTGAGAAGATCTTAAGGAAATATAATTACTTCGATTGTAAACCTGCGAGCACACCTTGTGACCCAAGTGTGAAGCTATTTAAGAACACTGGAGACAGTGTAAGACAATCTGAATATGTGAGCATCATTGGCAGTCTCAGATATGCCACTGATTGTACTAGACCCGACATCGGCTACGCCGTGGGATTACTATGCAAGTTTACTAGCAGGCCAAGCATGGAGCATTGGCAAGCTTTCGAAAGAGTCATGAGATACTTGAAGAAGACCATGACCCTAGGACTGCATTATCAGAGGTATCCTGCAGTGCTTGAAGGATATAGTGACGCAGATTGGAACACCTTATCAGATGATTCCAAAGCGACCAGTGGGTATATATTTACCATTGCTGGAGGAGCTGTTTCTTGGAAATCCAAGAAACAGACCATTCTGGCTCAATCCACAATGGAATCTGAGATGATAGCACTAGCTGCTGCTAGTGAAGAAGCAAGTTGGCTAAGATGCTTGCTATCTGAAATCCCTTTATGGGAGAGACCGTTACCTGCTGTGTTGATTCATTGTGATAGTACCGCGGCTATCGCAAAGATTGAGAATCGTTACTACAATGGTAAGAGACGACATATAAGACGAAAACACAGCACGATAAGAGAATATCTTTCGAATGGAACGGTAAGAGTAAATTTCGTACGAACAAATGAAAACTTAGCTGATCCTTTGACGAAAGGACTAAACAGAGAGAAAGTCGCAAATACATCCATCAGGATGGGACTAACTAATGCCTATTGATCATGAGTGATGGCAACCCGACCTAAATGATTGGAGATCCCAAGAACTAGGTTCAATGGGTAACAACAAGTCACAAGTGATAGAACATGTTATGAGAATGCATGATCCTGTAGTGACAGAAGGTTGAGATAATAGAAACTCTTAATGAGATCTATACTCCTTATGGAGTGGAGTACATAGCTACAGGAGTACTTCTGATAGACCCACCTATACATATGAAGAACTGAGGCCGGTTCTTGTGGAATTTCAAGGCAGAATTCCTAGACCATTCGTTAAAACTGGGATAGACGTGCAAGGCCTTAAACGCACGGGCTTTTAGAAAACACCTAAGAAAAGGTTGTGTGTGAGTTCTATGTTTGAGATAGAGTTCAATGCTGTAAGCAACTCTTGTTAATCGGAATACTACTCACTATGCAAAGGTTCAAGTGTTAAACACACCTTTGCTTACTAGCAATCTTTAGGAAACGTTTAAAACGTAATCTGTAAAACCAATTTTGAATTCAAGTGGGGGATTGTTGGAACACTAGTGAGTTTGTGAAGTTTGAAATGTAAACACAAGTGGAGAAACTAGTGTTAAGTGTGAATTGAAAATTCTATGTCCCACATTGGGTAGATCACACACTCTAGTAGTGTTTATATATGTGGGATATCACCTCCAAGGGTGTGCCCTTGGGGTACACACTTTTGTGAACGGAGTGAGCTAATGCCAAAAAACTTATAACACACACGCGCGCGACGACGACGCCGCCGACCGGGCCTGGGCTGTAAAAGAATATTTTTTGGTGCTCAGAAAATAAATATTAATTTTCTTTTTTTTACTCCGAGAATCCTGCAAGCAAAGACCGAGTCCAGCACACGCCTCCACGTTCTCCACACGCGCATTTACGTTTCGGCACGTTTCCGCCTCGTGGGTTACCGTTAATGGAGCGTGGGCTTGCGCGAGCGGGTCGTGAACCGGGTCGGCAAGGTCGAATCCCCTCTATAAATAGAGAGCTCGGGATCCTCATTCTTCACTCCAAAACCGAGAATCGAACGCTCTTCTCTGGTTTTCTCCCCTTCTCATCTCCCGCGATTTGTGTTGACGAATCGTTCTTTTCCTCCTTTGGTTTTCTCGAGTGGTTTTCTAAACCATATCCTCAGAGGTGTTATTCTCGACCGATTCTGGGCAGTGCAGCCTTTAATCATACAGAAAAAGAATCTGGGCTGTTTTATCCTGGAGACGCATGGTTGATAGTCTACCTTGCACATTTCAGGTAGTGCCGTGAAACGTCTTAAAGAAAACGACCTGGTCATGACTCGCCCCAGTAATCGTTTCAAAGCTCTGTCGTAATTTTCAAAACAACGTAAACTTTAAGATAACATGTAATTATAATTGTTCACGGTTACAAATATTTACATATATACTCCGAATTTTGAAAACTCTCCATTTACATATTAAAAACTCTCAATTTTGATATTAAGATTACTTTTTGAGATCAAATTAGTTTTTAATCAAATTCATTCTATAAATATATTTTATGCAATATGTAAATATTTCTAAAACAATCATAATCTTAGATTTCTTTAAATTTCATTTCTATAATCATAATCTTTCTAAAACAATCTAAGTCCATTAATATGTTCAGTATTATAAACATATTTTAGATTTCTTTTTCTTTTTATTATGTGATCTAACTATAAAGTTGACTATCACTACATATTACAGCATATTTTCCTTTAAAAGTAACTACAAATTTGACTTTTACAATACATATCAACTTTAAGATAACATGTAATTATAAGTGTTCAGGGTTACAAATATTTACATATTGACTCCGAATTTTGAAAACTCTCTCATTCTTTCTTCACACTATTTGTCTAAATTTCAATTTCTATTTCTCTTTACATCTCTTTCATTCCAAATTGCATTTGCTTCTTTCCTCATCTATTTCAATCATTTTGCTCTTTATTTTCCTCTCTTTTAATGCACACGTTAAATTACATTTATTTCAAAATCTTATATGAAAGGCCAAATCAAAATACTTAACTATCACATGTGAATATTAAATTTTGCTTTTTTATTTAAATATCAAAATATTTTATATTTATTTCAGCCACACTGTTTAATTAGGACCTAACGATATTAAAGATTGTACTTTTAATTGTACTTTAACGATCTATAGTTGATTCTAATTATTAACCTTTTATATACCATATTAAAATACTTTTTTTTACCATCTCCTTTTTATAATTTCAACTGTTGTGATTTATAGCTTGCTTTTCAACTACAACTAAATTCATTTCAATTAATTGTACTGGCGTTCAATCAACAACAACATTGATGAGTCATGTTTGGTGCAACCAACTTATGCAAAGAGTTATAGCAAAATTAATTAAGAATGATGAAAAAATTACCGTGCTTTCATATATATATATATATATATATATATATATATACACACACCATACATCGTTTTAGTATAACACCATTTTATTTTTCATAACTATTGATTTTCAAAATATGTCTTTGTTCAACACTCTCCTCAATTCTGAACCAATTGATTATGTTTTGGTTGTCAAGTTATCTGATCAGGTATACTATTGTTGGTTTATTTCTAATATTTCAATTATCACATATACATTCAAAACTTGGAATTAATTGTTCTTTTTTCACTGTTTCTTATATTTTATATTGCAAACAACAAATAGCAGAAGTTGATCCTGAATTTGTTGAGAAACACCACAGCAAACTTAAGCCATTGTGGAATGTTTTACTCAAGAACGATGATGTTGAGGAACTTAAGTTCAATAACTGCTTAATTTTCCCAACAATAACCGATGGCTGGGATGATTTACTGAAAAATAACGATATACCAGACAATTCAGAAATCACTTTATCATATTATGGAAATAGTTTATTTGAAATTGTAGGGTATAGAGAACTAAAAGATGCAATTGGTTATCCCAAATTTCACAGTAGATGTGTTGATCCAAATGAAACAATATACTTCGATGTGCCTATCCTCAATATCAACTTGCATCAACCTCTAATGGTTATATATTTTTCTCTTACAAAATATATTTTTATTATTTCGACTTTAATCAATTTTCTAATATGTATATATGTTATTTAAAATGTTGGTTACATTTTAAATATGATATATAAATTACTAATCTAACTGGTATTTTGTTAATTCTTAGATTCTTCCAACCAAATTTGGAGACTACCTCAAACAGTTTCGTTATCAAATACTTCCATGCTGCACTGATATGGGTAACTGCCAAATTTTTGACGTCCTTCTAAAGAAGGATAAAAAGCTCACAGTTGAACTAGGAATCGATTGGAACACTTTTTGTTTGGCTAATAAGTTTATTCCAGGAATACTTCGATTCAAATTTACCAAGGACTGCTCCCGTAATTTTAGGCAAGTTTACCAACTTTGAGAGTCTTCAACAAGCTCTACAAATTAGTATCGTCTAATTATGTCACAATGTCAAACGTGTTATGTAATATGTCATTTCATCTTTTAATCACTTAGTGTATTACGTTTTAATCTAATATCTGTAATCAATGTTTGTTCTCTTAATCTAAATTTGTTCTCTAATTTTCTTTACGTTATAACATATTTTCATTTAATTAGTATTAATTATGTATTATATTTATTTACTATACTAATGGTACTATCATAAATTATATTCAACTAATAGTACATATATTCTAGGTTTTGAATATAATAGTACCTATTGGTACTTCACACAGAGAAAATCAATGCATGATTTGAATGAATTTATTACTATCTATTACTACCTATTGGTACTTTATAACTCAAACAGAGAAAGCAATTTATCAATTCATGCTTTTTACATTCAATCAAATCATTACTGCATAACTTTGTCTATTCAAACGCATGCTTGCAAGCATGGATTCTAATCTTTTTTATAACTTTTGGCATTATATGATATTATAACACAACTATTATACTATATATACTCATATGGCATAGCCAGTAACAACACCTTTATCATTCTCAAAATTACTTTCATCTTATAATAATTTACAAAATGGAGTCAACTTCATTTTCAATTAGTGTACTACAACCACAAGAAATATCTGTTAATTGCAGTGTGGCTCCTAAGATCACAATAAAATCTGATAGGCCTTTTTTCATTGCCGTCTATACAGAAGTATTGATATTATATTTTACAAACTAATCATATACTCAAGATAATTGAATTTCAATCAATTTTAGTTTTAAAAGCCTTTTATTTATGTTTACTAACATCATTTTATTTATATCTCAGATAATTTGCGAATTAGATCCAATATTCGTCGCTGAACATTTTGATCAACTATCCTCACTATGGAACTTAGAAGATGGTTATGGGAATTCTCATGAAGTTGAATTTAACAAATGTTTCTTATTGCCATCTCTTACTGATGGTTGGTGTAACACCCCGTTCACCCAACGACGTAATAATAAAGATAATTATATCAGAGTATTTCAACGACGGAGTATTACACTACTTTTCAAGATTTCATAAATAGGAATAAACTATTTATTTCAAAACAACATAAATTCTCATAAACTGCAGCGGAATAAATCTTCAAAAATTATAATTCAACGTCAACATAATCCTGGTACAAAGGCCTCAACAGTTATAAAATATTATTTTCAACAATAATAAACTCCCACGACACAGTCTTTTCATAGATAAGATACATAAAAGAATAAGGAAACATTCGCAACGACCCACATCCTAATATGTATCAGAGCCCTAGACACAGAGCCAATCATCCTACTAATCTTCGTTACCTGCAAGTTACCCATATGGAAGGCAACGTTTTCAAGCAGAAGGGGTGAGATACACGATCAATAATAAATATATATAATCCATCAAATCAATGAAACAACAACATCTTACAACAAGCATTATTCAATTCATATATAATGTGAATAAATATACACATATATAATAGCGACATAATTATCTTCAACAACATTAAACAACAGCAACAACAATGTCATTATCAACAATGAACACCAACGACATGACCGACGACAACGACTACGACAATGCGACCTCGACAACGACAAATGCATTATGCATGTGGTACCATTTTACGCTCGTTGAATGCTAAGCATTCTAGGGCATAAGCCCCCAACAGTTGGATGGTTAAAGCATCCCAGGGCATAAGCCCCCAACAGGTGAATGATAAACATTCCAGGGCATAAGCCCCCAACGGTATGAATGCTAAGCATTCCAGGGCATAAGCCCCCAACAGTTATGAGTATGCAAATGGACTCGACTTGTGTATATCAACATACAACTAAAACTACATCTACGACAACAACATATGTGCCTAATCATTTATGACACACTCCACAACTTAGTCAAAATCTGACACAACAACTCTTACGACAGAATTCGTCAACATAACATATATACATTAATCAACTACATTCATATCAGACCAAAACATTCTTCAAAAACAAGCAAGTGTGATCAATAAGACATAAGCCAAATACTCATAAAACACTTCAACTAAATCCCTAATACCTAAGTTTGAAGTTGGGAAACCAACCATAAGTTTTGGACTAACTCAGAATTAGTTATGCTAAGTTTTCTTAAAATTTTCTGAATACCCTCTTGGACTATTCTCGTCATAACTCAAAATCTATAAATATTTTACACCTCAAACCAAGGCCATTAGAAAGCTAACTCAATTATCTACAACTTTCATGTTTACACCGAAAGCTAATTCAAAACAGAAACGTGTGAAAAAGACACAAGAACGCGAAACAGGAAATGCTGTCAGAGAGCATCTCGCTTAAGCGAGACAAATCTCGCTTAAGCGAGATTCACGCCGAGAGAAACCCCAATTTCGCTTGTGAGTTCGCTTGGGGCTCGCTTAAGCGAACTGGGCCTCGTTTTTTGACGATTTCTCACCATTTTTCACCCAAAAACCCAAATTTTGATCCCTTAATCTCCCAAAATGATTTACACTGATGTTTACAGGTCAAATAGGCAATATAGAAATCAAAACAACATAGGAACATGCATCAAACAACACAATTCATCTCATTTTATCAATTAACATAAACTTTCTAACCCTAACTCAAGAACACAACAATTCATCAAATTTCAGAATTATATACATTATTAGTGAAAGGAATCCCACCCTTACCTTAATTCAGCAAAAATTGAAAGCCTACAGCAATTTTGATCCCTTCCTAGCTCTTCTCCTAGCCTCTTGGTTTTTCTCCTCTTTCTCTCAAAACTCTCTTTCTTTTTTCAATTGTACGTGAAAATGTTTGTTTTGACTTTTCTTTCTTTTTACTAAAACCATAACCTCTCCTATTTCATTAAACCCCTTTTTAATACTATTAATTCTCATTAACCCCCTTAATTCTAAATAAATAATAATTCTATATTATTTCTAATTTACTAATAAAAGTCATACTATCTTTTTAACCTCCAAAACTTCAAATAATATTATTTTTCACCTATTCAATTAAATTATCAAATAATCATATCATAAAATACACAACACCATAAAATCAACATAAATCATTTAAATCATATAAACTTATTAAAAATCAACTGAAAATAAATAAATAACAACTAGGGCGTTACAACTCTCCCCAACTTAAAGAATTTCGTCCTCGAAATATTACCTCAAGCAAACAACTCAGGATATGCCTCCTGCATCTTACTTTCCAACTCCCATGTTAAACTCTCAACAGCTGCTCCACCCCAAACAACTCTCACTAGAGGTATCTCCTTGCCTCTCAACTTCTTCACCTTGCGATTGTCAATTCTCAACGGCAAAGTCTCCACCGCAAGGTTGTCTCTAACCTGCACATCATCCCTTGGTATAACATGTGAAGGGTCCGCTACGTACTTCCGCAGCTGCGACACATGAAACACATCATGCAAATTCGAAAGATGTGGTGGCAAACCCACTCTATATGCCACCGTTCCAATCCTCTCAGATATCTGATACGGACCAATAAACTTTGGAGTTAGCTTCTTAGACTTCAATGCCCGACCCACACCAGTCATAGGAGTGACTCTCAAGAACACATAGTCTCCCTCCTGAAACTCAAGATCCTTTCTACGCTTGTCGTGGTAACTTTTTTGTCTACTTTGTGACGCTTCCATTTGTTCTCTTATCAACTTGACCTTCTCCGTAGTCTGCTGAACAATCTCTAGTCCCAACACCACACTTTCACCAGTCTCAAACCAACATAAAGGGGTTATGCACCTCCGACCATACAAAGCTTCGAATGGTGCCATACCAATACTCGAATGGTAACTGTTGTTGTACGTGAACTCTATTAACGACAGATGACTATCCCAAGCTCCACCTTGTTCAAGTACACACACTCTCAACAAATCCTCTAACGACTGAATCGTTCTCTCCGACTGACCATCTGTTTGCGGATGATAAGCCGAACTCAATTTCAACCTTGAACCCAAAGGCTCTTGCAAGCTCTTCCAAAACCTCGAAGTGAACATCGGATCTCTATCCGACACAATGCTTGACGGAACACCATGCAACTTCACAATATTATGAATGTAAATCTCCGCCAACTGAGCTACCGGATAACCAATATTGATCGGAATAAAATGTGCTGACTTCGTCAACCTATCGACAATAACCCAAATGGCATCATGCCCTCTTTGAGTATTTGGTAAACTCGTCACAAAATCCATAGAGATGCTATCCCATTTCCATTCCGGCACATCCAACGGTGTCAACAATCCCGCAGGCTTCTGATGTTCAACTTTAGATTTCTGACAAGTTAAACAAGCATAAACAAATTGCGCAACATCACGTTTCAATCCAGACCACCAAAACATTTTCTTCAAGTCGTGATACATCTCTGTAGCTCCCGGATGAATACTCAAGCTACTCCTGTGACTTTCTTCTAAAATCAACTTTTTCAACTCATCATTATCCAGAATGCAAATTCTGCCTCGGAACCTCAACACGCCTTGATCATCAACTTGAAAATCACCATCTGCAGTCTGATCACTAGCAACCATCAAGTCTACAAACTTGACATCAACTTTCTGCGCCTCTTTGATGCTATTCAAGAATTCACTATTGATCTTCAACATACCCAACTGCACACTCTGAGGTGCCAGTTCACAAACTATACTCAAATCTCTAAACTTCTCAAGCAACTCCAATTCTTTAATCATCATGGCAGACATGTGCAACGTCTTCCTGCTCGGAGCATCTGCAACCACATTCGCCTTACCTGGGTGATAGTTCAAACTAAAATCATAGTCCTTCAACAACTCAAGCCACCTTCTCTGTCTCATATTCAACTCCTTTTGATCAAATAAATATTTCAAACTCTTATGATCGCTAAACACCTCAAATCTGGAACCGTACTAATAATGCCTCCAAATTTTCAACACGAAAACCACAGCAGCCAACTCTAAATCGTGCGTAGGATAATTCCGCTCATGGATTCTCAACTGTCTCGAAGCATAAGCTACCACCTTACCATCTTGCATAAGTACACCACCTAAGCCCAACTTGGACGCATCACAATAAACAACAAAAGGTTCTTCTGGCTTCGGTAAAATCAAAATCGGAGCTGTCGTCAGCCGTTGCTTCAGCTCATTGAAACTATTCTCACACTGAATATCCCACACAAACGCTTTACCCTTACAGGTCAACTGAGTCAAAGGAAGTGCCAACTTCGAAAATCCTTCGATAAATCTACGGTAGTAACCAGCCAAACTAAGAAAACTTCTAATCTTTGTAACTGACTTAGGAGTCTCCCATTGTGATACCGCTTCAACTTTTGATGGGTCAACAGCAATACCACTACCAGAAATAATATGGCCAATTAAACTTACTTCGCTTAACCAGAATTCACATTTCGACAACTTTGCATACAACTTCTTTTCTTTCAGCACCTGCAAAACAATCTTCAAATGCTCTGCATGCTCTTCTTCAGTCTTAGAATAAATCAGAATATCATCAATAAACACTAAAACAAATTTATCCAGGAAAGCATGAAAAATTCTGTTCATATACTCCATGAACACACCAGGTGCATTGGTAACACCGAAAGTCATCACTTTATATTCATAGTGACCATATCGCGTCCTAAACGCCGTCTTCTGCATATCTTCATCCTTTACCTTGATCTGATGGTAACCTGATCTCAAATCAATTTTACTGAACACGCGAGCACCCACTAATTGATCCATCAAGTCATCAATTCTCGGAAGTGGATACCTATTCTTTATCGTCATTTTATTCAGCTGACGGTAATCTATACACAGCCTCATGCTACCATCCTTCTTCTTAACCAATAATACCGGCGCTCCCCAAGGTGAAACACTTGGTCTTACAAACTTCTTATCAAGTAGATCCTCCAACTGTTTCTTCAACTCTGCCAACTCAGCTGCTGACATACGGTAAGGAGCCATCGACACAGGCTTCGTACCCGGGACAAGATCGATTGAAAATTCTACCTCTCTTTCTGGCGGCACATCAGGAATCTCATCAGGGAAAACCTCTGGAAATTCATTTACAACGGGCAACCTATCAATTACCGCTTGATTCTCCACGGACAAATACGCCAACAAGGAAAACATCAAGTTTCCATCACATCCTAACTGCTTCAGCTGCTTAGTAGATAAAAATTCTTCTCCACTCTCTTCTTCAGCAGAGGAAAAGTATACTGTCTTTCTAAAACAATTAATATGGACATGGTTGTATTCCAACCAGTTCATACCGAGGATTACATCCATACCAGTTAATGGCAAACATACAAGATCAACTTCAAAATCTCTATCAAACATAGACAGCGGACAACTTAAGCAAACAAGAGAAGTAACTACTGACCCCTTAGCTGGAGTTTCAACAAGACCCAACTTATTTGCACAATCAACAACAATGAAACAATGTGTAGCTCCAGTATCAATAATAGCAATTAACAATATACTATTAAAGAAACAAGTACCTCTGATAAGTCGATCTTCATTAACCGTCTGAGTACCGGTCAATGCAAACACCTTCCCACTTGACTGAGTCTTCTTAGGCTTCTTGCACTGAGAACTAAGATGACCTTCTTCGTCACAATTGAAGCAAACAATATGACCACGCTTGCATTCAGACACTGCGTGACCCTTCCTTCCACAACGGAAACACTTCTTCTCATCACGACAAGCATTACTCTTGTGTCCTTTTTCACCACACTTGTAGCAAATCACCTCAGCAGGAACATCTCTACCTCTGGGTCTCCTCTCTTCATTCATCCTCTGTTTACCCTTGTCAGCAGGGGCACTGTAAGGCTTCGAACAACTCTGTTGTCCTTTACCTCTACGCTCACTCATCACCTTATAATGAGCCTTCGTATCCTCCTCATAAATTCTACAGCTGCTCACCAACTCAGAGAAGTTTCTTATCTTCTGATAACCAATGGCCCGCTTAATGTCAGCACGCAGACCATTCTCAAATTTAATGCACTTAGAAAATTCTGCATTCTCCGCCGTGTAATGTGGGTAGAACTTAGTAAGCTCCACAAACTTCGCAGCGTACTCGGTTACAGACATATCACCTTGCTTCAGCTCTAGGAACTCTATCTCTTTCTTACCTAGGACATCTTCCGGGAAATACCTGCTCAGAAACTCTCTCCTGAACACAGCCCAAGTGATCGTAGCTCCTCCATGTCCTAAAACAGGTTGCACACTCACCCACCAGTCATCAGCTTCCTCAGCTAACATATGCGTGCCAAAACGCACCATCTGAACGTCTGTACATTGCATGACCCTGAAGATTCTTTCCACTTCCTTCAGCCATTTCTGAGCCCCATCAGGGTCGTACCTGCCTTTGAACGTAGGTGGATGGTTTCTCAAGAAGGTATCCAACATGCGCACACCATCATTACCAGCAGCATTGTTCTGTTGCTGTCCAACAACTTGAGCCATTGCTTGCAACGCAGCAGCAAGAGCAACATCATTCCTTCCAGCCATCTCGGAGATTCTACACTACAACAACGATCAAGACATCAAAGACAATACAAAATTGTCACACAACTCTACTAGGCTCGACTCGAATCTACTACTTGGCCGGACGGACCGACCTGCTCTGATACCAATTGTAACACCCCGTTCACCCAACGACGTAATAATAAAGATAATTATATCAGAGTATTTCAACGACGGAGTATTACACTACTTTTCAAAATTTCATAAATAGGAATAAACTATTTATTTCAAAACAACATAAATTCTCATAAACTGCAGCGGAATAAATCTTCAAAAATTATAATTCAACGTTAACATAATCCTGGTACAAAGGCCTCAACAGTTATAAAATATTATTTTTAACAATAATAAACTCCCACGACACAGTCTTTTCATAGATAAGATACATAAAAGAATAAGCAAACATTCGCGACGACCCACATCCTAATATGTATCAGAGCCCTAGACACAGAGCCAACCATCCTACTAATCTTCGTTACCTGCAAGTTATCCATAGGGAAGGCAACATTTTCAAGCAGAAGGGGTGAGATACACGATCAATAATAAATATATATAATACATCAAATAAATGAAACAACAACATCTTACAACAGGCATTATTCAATTCATATATAATGTGAATAAATATACACATATATAATAGCGACATAATTATCTTCAACAACATTAAACAACAGCAACAACAATGTCATTATCAGCAATGAACACCAATGACATGACCGACGACAACGACTACGACAATGCGACATCGACAACGACAAATGCATTATGCATGTGGTACCATTTTACGCGCGTTGAATGCTAAGCATTCTAGGGCATAAGCCCCCAACAGTTGGATGGTTAAAGCATCCCAGGGCATAAGCCCCCAACAGGTGAATGATAAACATTCCAGGGCATAAGCCCCCAACGGTATGAATGCTAAGCATTCCAGGGCATAAGCCCCCAACAGTTATGAGTATGCAAATGGACTCGACTTGTGTATATCAACATACAAATAAAACTACATCTACGACAACAACATATGTGCCTAATCATTTATGACACACTCCACAACTTAGTCAAAATCTGACACAACAACTCTTACGACAGACTTCGTCAACATAACATATATACATTAATCAACTACATTCATATCAGAGCAAAACATTCTTCAAAAACAAGCAAGTGTGATCAATAAGACATAAGCCAAATACTCATAAAACACTTCAACTAAATCCCTAATAACTAAGTTTCAAGTTGGGAAACCAACCATAAGTTTTGGACTAACTCAGAATTAGTTATGCTAAGTTTTCTTAAAATTTTATGAATACCCTCTTGGACTATTCTCGTCATAACTCAAAATCTATAAATAGTTTACACCTCAAACCAAGGCCATTAGAAAGCTAACTCAATTATCTACAACTTTCATGTTTACACCGAAAGCTAATTCAAAACACAAACGTGTGAAAAAGACACAAGAACGCGAAACAGGAAATATTGTCAGAGAGCATCTCGCTTAAGCGAGACAAATCTCGCTTAAGCGAGATTCACGCCGAGAGAAACCCCAATTTCACTTGTGAGTTCGCTTGGGGCTCGCTTAAGCGAACTGGGCCCCGTTTTTTGACGATTTCTCACCATTTATCACCCAAAAACCCAAATTTTGATCCCTTAATCTCCCAAAATGATTTACACTGATGTTTACAGGTCAAATAGGCAATATAGAAATCAAAACAACATAGGAACATGCATCAAACAACACAATTCATCTCATTTTATCAATTAACATAAACTTTCTAACCCTAACTCAAGAACACAACAATTCATCAAATTTCAGAATTATATACATTATTAGTGAAAGGAATCCCACCCTTACCTTAATTCAGCAAAAATTGAAAGCCTATAGCAATTTTGATCCCTTCCTAGCTCTTCTCCTAGCCTCTTGGTTTTTCTCCTCTTTCTCTCAAAACTCTCTTTCTTTTTTCAATTGTACGTGAAAATGTTTGTTCTGACTTTTCTTTCTTTTTACTAAAACCATAACCTCTTCTATTTCATTAAACCCCTTTTTAATACAATTAATTCTCATTAACCCCCTTAATTCTAAATAAATAATAATTCTATATTATTTCTAATTTACTAATAAAAGTCATACTATCTTTTTAACCTCCAAAACTTCAAATAATATTATTTCTCACCTATTCAATTAAATTAAATTATCAAATAATCATATCATAAAATACACAACACCATAAAATCAACATAAATCATTTAAATCATTTAAACTTATTAAAAATCAACCAAAAATAAATAAATAACAACTAGGAAACAGTGATTTTCAAAAATCCACTTATGTCTTACACATATTTAGGAAACAGTGATTTTCAAATCAAGATTTTCAACGGTTCTGCATCTTTGATTGAATATCCACGTTACCATAGACTAACTACTTCAAGTACTCGAAATCTTACCTTTCAAATCAACATTCCAGAAACATATTCAATGAAGTCTAAACTGGTAATAGTTTCTTATTATTTTAGTCATTTTAAATATAAATTTATTATTCATTTGTTGTCGTTCATTATTAAATTTGTTTAAATGGATATTTCTTACAGATCCTACCATCTAATATTGGTAACTTCCTATATGCTACAAAACATGAATACGTAAGATTATTTGGACGCTCCAACACTATGACAATATGTAAGTTGTTATTCAAAGAAGATGCCGAAACAAACACAAGAACAATCGTTATTGGAAGTGGTTGGAAATATTTCTGCAAAACAAATCGTATTCGTCGAGGCAATATTTTAGATTTTAAATGCGACTCTATCATGGCAAAAAACATTATATTTGTAATTTGATTTTAACTTTGAAATATTACCAATTGAAATATTATCAGTCAATGTATTCATTGAATATATAAACATCTACTATTAATTTATGCAAATTCTATATCTTATTTTGTTAATATTCAAATTCTAACTACCAAATCGTCCTCGACCAACCAGTACCCGTGCGTCAGCACGGGTATGTCACTAGTGAAACAGTAGAAAAAATAGGGAGCAAGAATTGATTATTTATAGGGGAAAAGATAGAAACATGTGGGTACGGTAGGACCCGCTACAATTATGAGGATGACAAAATATTTGAGAGGTAGATATATGGTTTAGACAAGACATAATGACTTAACAATTAAGTTTGAATCAAGTTAGTATTGATAGTCCGGTTACGAGCTAGTCGCTTGGTGGACTGTGAACTGGTATCGATCGATTTAACAAAAGACAAACGTCTACGCCTTAACAGGCTCGACGCTTGGTGGACTGTGGACTGGTATCGATCGATTTAACAAAAGACAAACGTCTACGCCTTAACAGGCTCGACGCTTGGTGGACTGTGGACTGACATGGACATACCATTTTCATTTGACTGTTCGAGTCAAGCCAGCTCAGCACATCTTCAGTCAACACTGGATTGATTGTTCAAGTCAAGCCAGCCAGCTCGGCACTTCATCGCGTCTTAAGTCAGCACGGGATCGATCGTTCGAATGAAGCCAACTAGCTCGGCTCGTCTTGACTTAATACCACATGTCTTGGCACAGACGATCACCGCGTTTCAACTCCACGCGCCCAGTACGAATGAGTTGCCTCCTGGCCCACGCGCGGCCGTACTCAAAGCAGACCACCAATAGGAGACTCTGGGTCATAATTTAATGGGCCTTAAATGATCAAGGAAGGGCCCATTAAACCAATACTTTGAGGGCTATAAAAGGGGGACACTTAGGTGCTTGATGGGAGATATTGGAAACAGTTTAAAACAGTGTATTATTCATTTACTTCTGAAGAGTGCTCTTAAGACTCCTCCTTGGACGTATCACTGAGTAGCTCACCTGTTGTACTTAAACTTGTGTTTACATACGTGAACAATACCACACATCATTTATTCCTTATTTCTATATAAAACTGTGACATTCTTTTATTGTTAGCATTTAATTATTGTCTCATCTTGATGACAAATAAAGCCATTGTCATCACAATTGAGCAAGAAAAGTGTAACCTATCCTCTCTACAAAACTCACGTCAACCTCCTCATGTTAGACCAAGGAGAGAAACATAAATTGTGACTATTCTTTGCGACATGTGGTCAATTCTGTACTATCTAACAACAAAGTGTTAAGAGACAACAAAGTCCCTTTGCTATATCTTCAAGACACAGTCTCCAGTTTTCATAAGCCTATCAAGCCACTCCTTTCTTCTCTTTTTAAAATTCTTGGAAGTTAAGGTATAGTGTCTGTTTTCCCTTTTCATTGATTTCCATACGCCAATCTCTAAATCCTACAATAATGTCTCATTGAAGCCATTTTCGTTTTCCTCTAACGTGTCGTCGTAGAATTGTGACTACGCCCTCATACACCGTCCGATTGAGCTAATTTTTGGACAGCGTGTTCCCAACATGTGGTTCTTCGTTTTCAACGGTCCGATCGTCAAAATAATTCCTGGAGTGAGAAAAAACGTGTATGCAGCGTAGCTGTTAGTCTGTGGTGGTTTAGAGTTCGGCTAGGATGAAAAGCTCTCGAGGTAAGGGTTTTTTCCCATACGTCCATACTAGTACTAAGTAGCAGGATGATGTTATGAATTAGAGGTAGAGATTCTTGTCTGTTAAAAAGAAAAACAACTAAAATATAATTTATATGGTAAAAGTTAACCTTTTATAAAAGTTATTAGTTTAATTATATTTTATATGATGTGTGTATGATAATGTTATGTAGAATGACATTTATTTTATTTTGCCACGCATATATGTTTTTTTTGTGGTATTGGGAAGGAAGTGTTAGATTTTGTTTGTAAACTAAAGAAATGAAAAATATAGAAGAATGAGTTTTATGAAAAGACTGATTTTTGGTTCATGTGGACAATGATGTGTTAATCTTTGACTGTGTTTGCCTAAGTGGCGGGGATTGCATCTATTTTTTATTCTCATGACATATGCATTTTTGATGTGCCTTAGTGGCGGGTTAAACTTATAATTCTTTGTGGTGCCTAAGTGGCAGGATTTGGTGTGCAATTTCATGATCATGCATGGTATATGCATCTGTGTGGTGCCTTAGTGGCAGGATTACAATTATATTCTGTGTGCATGCCTTGGTGGCGGAAATTTTATCCGGATCATATACTTATAAGAGCATGCATCTTACACATAATTGCATTGAGTCAGTTGTATATTTGTGATTTTATAATTGATTAAAACATTATAATGAAAATGAAATGTGTGTGAACTTTACTTAAAGAATATGACTTAAATGTATTTTTCTTAATTCTTTTTGATTGACAAGTTTTGATACTATCTATTTTATGACATTGTTTATCTTGTGCTTTGAGTATGAACCAATTTGGATAAGGAAATTGACCCTTACATTAATATAATATTGTAGGTAACAAAGATGATGTTTGAAGTTTGATGTGTGATGAACGTGTACGGGGATGAAATTGGGCTTTCGATTCAATTGTAATTTAAAAGTTATTTTGAAGGATATTTAGTTTAAGAATTTTAATTGAATTATGTTATGAATTTTGTATAGGTTTTATTAAGAATTTATTATTGATAAAAATAAAATAGTAGTGTTTTCAAGAAATAGAAATGAATTAGGTGTAATGTCTTGGATCAAAATCCGGGGCCTTACACATCCCGGACGACACTGCCACTTTTTTGGAAATGGAGCGCCTTGCTCATAATACCAATTACAGGGTTGAACATAGTAATCCGAATGTGCAGTATGACTTGGACCTTTGGATGCGTTTTCGTGATAAGCCAATGCAGATAGAACCTTTACTTCGGTTCTTTCTAAAAAAAAGAAACAACAAGTTTGGAAGTAGCTATAGATTGATAAGCCACCGCCATATAAAACTCGCTCTCAGGGAGGATTAAAACCTTTACTGAGTTTGGTAATTCAGACACTAAAATCGCGTTAATTTTTTTTATCTGTCGCATAGGCCTTTTCTTTTTTTTTTTGGCGGAGCCAATGGCAACGTTTGAATAGGTTCCATCTTGATATTGGCGTAGTATTTGTGTTACTAAATATTGTACAAATTTTATAGATAATTTGATGCTGAATCTATGGGCTCTTTGGGGTTCCAAGATCACTGCTTCTGTTATTTTTGTGTCGTCTCAGTGTATTTCTTTAGAACTTACTTTGCAGCAGTCTTCTGTTTACATAGCAGCGATTTATGCTTGCAATACTCATCTTACTCGCTGTCAGTTATGGGCGCAGTTATGGGCGGATCTCACTAATCTCCAGGGTTGCTTTCATGGTCCTTGGTTGTTTGTTGGGGATTTTAGCGCGGTGCTCGTTGCTCATGAAAAAAGGGGCTGTAATCCTTCTATGCATGCGTCTTGTCTGGATTTTGCAAAAATGGACTAATGCTAATTTATTGGCTCACCTTCCCACTTCATGCCCTCTCTATACTTGGCATAACAGTAGATTTAGTACGGAAAATGTTGTGCTTCATTTGGATAGATCTATTTATAATAAAGAATGGATTTCTTTCTGGCGGCTGAGCAATTGTAGTTTTTTGGTTCGACATCAGTTAGACCACCACCCGCTCTTGTTATCTCTTGATGTTAATATTGTTAAGCATGTGGTTCCTTTGAAATTTTTCAAAGTCTGGACGGAACATGATGATTGTCGTAGTATGGTTAGTAATAACTGGTCGAAGAATGTTTGAGGTAGTGGCATGGTTTGCTTACAATTGAAATTGAAAATTTTGAAGCTCATTTTCAAGAATTGTAACCACACAGTTTTCGGAGATGTGGATATGCAGGTGCGGTTGGCTTTAGATAAAGTTAGTCATATCCAACTTTTGATTGATTCTGAAGGTTTCTCGGATGCTCTTTATATTCAGGATATAGAAGCACATTTAATTCTCACTAAGGCTTTAACATATCAGGATATTCTTTGGAAAGAGAAAGCTAGGGACTAGAATTTTATCGATGGGGATACAATTATTACTCTTCTCTATGATGGGGATACAATTATTACTGAGCTAGCAGATATTGAGGTACATGTACTCAATTATTACTATGCGCATCATTTCTCTGCAACAACGGGGCTTTATTCGTGATAGGAATATTTTGGAATGTATTATTCTTGCATCAAAGGCCATTAATATGAATGATAAAAGGCAGTTTGGTGGCTATGTGTCTTTGAAAGTTGATATCAAAAAAGCCTTTGACACGTTGGAATGGAACTTTTTGGTTGCGGTGCTCTGAAAGTTTGGTTTTTCTTCTCTATTTACTGACTGGATTCTTGCATTTTTGCACTCAGCTAGGCTTTCTATCTTGGTGAATGGTAAGGCGGTGGGGATTTTCTCTTGTTTTCATGGAGTCCGACAAGGGGACCCTTTATCTCCGCTTCTCATTTGTATTGCTGAAGAGGTTCTGAGCAGGGCGATTTCCATGGCCTCCTATGCAGGCAAGATTATGCCTATGTTTTATTGTCGTGGGGTTTCTATTCCTACTCACATTTTGTATGCGGATGATGTGTTAATATTTTGTGTTGGTACTAAACAAAATATTAGATGCTTGCTGAAATTATTTAATGATTATCTAAGGTGTCCAGACAGATTATTAATAATAGCAAAAGCCGGTGCTATTCGGGGGCTATGACAACCTCTCGTTCTCAGTTGATTGTGGGAATGCTTGGGTTTAGTGTTGGCACCATTCCTTTTTCTTATCTTGGCTCCCCCATCTTCAAAGGCAAGCCGAAAGGGATATATTTTCAATCCATTGTCGACAGAATCAAGGTAAAATTTGCAGCTTAGAAAGGTACTTTGCTCTCAATAATGGGACGTGTGCAGATCGTTAAGTCAATTATTCTTGGTATGCTTGTATATTTTTTTCACATCTACATGTGGCCAAGACGTCAACTTCACCAGTTAGATTCTTGGATTAAAAAATTCATTTGGAGTGGTGACATTGACACTCGCAAGGTGTGCACGGTTTCTTGGATGGTTATGTGTTGATCTTGGGCAGCGGGTGGTCTTAATATTTAGCCCAACTAGCTCATTAACGAGTCTTTGATTCTTCTTCTTGCTTGGCAGTTTTCTTCGGGGGAATCGCAATGGGCAGGGTTGTTACGTAATAGATTTATCAAGAATGGCACACCACTTCAGCACTATTTTCAGTCTTCGATGTGGGTCGGTATTAAAGAACACTTAGGTACAAATTCTTCAAACTCGATTTGGATTGTGGGTACAAGTGAAAACATTAATTTATGGACCGATAACTTGCTCAGTATTCGTTTGGTGGATTTGTTACACATTTCACCAACTCTTCAATGGTAGTTATGAGCTTCGGTGGCTGTATCCTTTGGCGCATTATGCATGGGAAAATGCCCACCGCGAAAACCTTTGTCATCGTGGCTGTATCATTGTTTCGATCTGCAGTTTCTGTTTGTGCACGGATGAGTCCCCCAACGATTAATTTATTCATTGTACATTCGCAAAGAATCTTTACCTTTGGTTTGGCGGCATTTTACATATTATTTTTAACCTGGCCTCTTTTGCATCCCTGCTTAACTCCATTCCGCAGAACTGCTCCTCCCAAATTTGTGATATTTACTTGGCTGTGATGGTGCACACTCTTCATGATATATGGTTGGTTCAATAATATGACGACTTCTTTGCATTCGACAAAGGTGCGTATTCATGTTGCTATTAGTTTTAGTGGCAATATTTCTGCTGGTAAATGTATTGCTTCTGATGCAAATATTCAGGATGCTTTCTCGGTCTGTCCTCACAATCGCTGTGTCAGTGATATGTTGTTGGTTTCTTAGAAGGCCCCCTCGTCCCCTTGGATAAAAGTGAACACAGATGGCTCTTTGATTGGTTCACATGCGGCGTGTCGAGGCCTGTTCAATGATCACCTAGGCTCCCTTTTAGGCGCATTTGCTTGAAACATCGGCCTCTCTACAGTTTTTATGCCGAGGTGTATGCTTTTCTTATTGCTTTGGAGTATGCAGATCAGAACGGTTGGAGGAATGTTTGGTTAGAGAGTGACTCGATGAGCGCTCAGATGGTCTTTATAAACCGCTCCCTAGTCCCGATTTTACTTCATAATCGTTGGCATAACGCTTGCAACCAAGGAACCCAAGTTATTACCTCTCACATCTTTAGGGAAGGAAATTGTTGTGCGGATATTCTAGCTAATATGGGTCATTCAATACAAGGAAAGGTTTGGTTCTCGGTATTGCCTCAGACTCTTCAGACCGACTTCTTCATGGACCGGAGTGAGTTCCCTCGCTCTAGGTTCCCGTAGACAGATATTTCTTTTTACTGTTTTCTGTTTTTTGCTATTTCTTTTTCTGTTTCTTCTTTAATTTTTGAGGGTTTTGGCCTAGTCCCCCCTCTTGTACTCTTTTTCCACTTTTTTTAATAATTTTTTCTTTGAGATTGGCGGCATAGGATGGGGGTTCTGCGGGGTGCCAACCTAGTTGGAATGTCGTTGCTTCTCCTTGATGCCTGTCCAATCTCCTGGCTTAGGAAAAAAAAAGGTTAAATAAATGTCATTTTACTGTTACAATGCGGCATTAATTTTCTCTCGCTAATTCTACCCATAAATTACTGAGTTTGATTATCATGAATTGTGAGTGTAAAATATTTTACACCGTCAACATATCACAACCAATCATGTGCTTCAATTTTCGTGGTTAAAATACAAGTTAAATTTTTAATATATTGACGATTATAATTGATTTACTTGATAAATACTCTTTACATGGTTGATATATATGAGTTTTATCTTAAAATAATATTGTTTACACAATTTCAAGCCATTATATTTTATTTTGTATATTTTTTACAATGAAAAACAATCAATAGTTAATAAATAAAATCTTGGGAAATTGCAAGGTTATATATTTTATTTTTATTTAACTATATGAAACAAAAACCCAAAACAATAGTTATTTTAAAAATAAGGGAGTCTAATGACATAATCAAAAAGAGAGAAAAAATGAGGAGTGTGATAGAAACATTATTTTTCAATGTTTACTCTCTTTTTTTTCGTGAAATTTATGTGACTCCAACACTTACAAAATTGGTCTTAGATAAAATGGTGAAATCTATATGAGTTTAATTCAATAAAAAAGTATGTGGTAAAATGATTATTGGAAAAAGTGTATTCATAACTCTCCTCATATTTGAATTTATCAAACGATAGATGTGGGTCAAAGAGAAAAGAAGAAACCTCCAACAGTTGCAAAATTAATATGATGATTGCATTTTTGGACTAACTCACAAAAGATGGGTTATGGAAACTCATCTTGTCACACAAAATGCGCAAGTCAAAAGAGGATTCTAAATTTATGAGTGCACTTTTATCAAAGTTAAAAAATTTATTGTCCATCTCAACTATTTCTATTTGATTGGTTGCAAAAGATGTTATTGAACTGAAATCAATAGAAAATTAAACATGAAACCAATGTCTATTACCGTTAAAGTTGAAAGACAGCTTTTGCAATTTTGGATTCACTCACAAAGAGGATATACAAAAAGAAAGTCATGTTGTCACACACAAAACATTTTGGACGTATATGTCGAGCTCAACTTTTTCAGTTTCATTACGGAAACACTTTTTCAGTTTCAGTTTAAAAAAGGAAATTTTATCTTAAAAATTGTGTATTTAAAACTTTTAAATCATAGAAGTTTAGGAGTTCTATAAATCAAGACTCAAGAAGTTTCAACTCTAAACACACTCCAAAGCATAGTTTGAGTAACCTACCTTTGCTAAGAAAAAATGCCTATTAAGAGCAATGATCTTACAAACTTCATTGACTCCCCTCCATCACAACACATATCTTCATCTAATGCACCGATGATCCTTAACTTTGACCATGTTTCCACCAATCCTACTCTAAACCGCCATGTCCAACACCGCCAACACCAAACTACTTTGTTGGTACCACCAACAGTTCAAGGACACGCCCATGAGTCCCATGGAATCACTACCAGTTGTCCCCAATCTACCACCCATGGTGGTAGCATAATTTCTAGGGTTCTCCGTCCGTTACCTGGATCAGACACCATGCCATTCCCAAATGGATCTAGGAGCATGGTGCCTTGGAGTCAGCTAGAGCATGAGTAATTGCATCTCTCAACCTTAAATCTATTTTTTTATTGTTATGATATCACTTTACTTCTGCAAAAAAATAAATTTTTAAAGATAGAAAAATGCAAAATTTGTCTCTAATTTTTCAGTAAAATGTTAAAGAACCCAAATTTTATTTCTTTCTCTAATATTTGTAATTATTTTAACTTTTTGTTGTACTCTTTATAATCTCGTTTCTACTCCACTTATTGGCAATGATTTTTTTACGCTCATTTCTACTTATTTTTTAGAACTTGAAATTGAGATGGAAATTAAGAGATACAAATAAAAAATTGTCTATATTTGACAATAAGTTTTAGAGACGTCAAATTTATTTATCAATTTTTATTTTCTTCTCTAATACTCGTTGTTATTTCAACTTTTTAATGTAATGATTTCAATACTCTCATTTCAACTCCAATTAAACCTTCATAGGTTATTAAATAATGTGCAAGCTTTGATTATTGTTGTCCCCTTAAATTTTATCATTAAAATTTGTATTTATTTTTAAAAGCTTTGTGACCAAACTCACAATTTAGCATAGATATTTAATTAATACATGTTTTTATTTTATTTTATTTTTGTCTTAGCTTATTTGTGATGGGGCTAATTAAGTATGGAAAAGGGAGATGGAGTGAAATTGCTAAGAACTTTGTCTGCAACAAGACTCCACAACAAGTTCAAAGCTATGCTACTAGCTTCTTCAGGTACCTTCCCGACACATACGTGCATGGTTTAAGGAAAAGGAAAAGGCAACTAATTGAAAATCCCAACCATAACATGATTGTTAAGAATGATCATGCAAAAGAAACTCTCGCTCTTTTTCCAGATGTTACAACACATTATGGAGGAGAAGCTAGCAGTAGCAACAACACCAACAACTATGAAGCAAACACTTCCATGACTCTTTCTGTTGGTGATGGAATAGTTGATGTTGAACTTCGTTTGGGTTTATATTAGTATGAATTTGAAGCATTGGTGTCATGCATGCATGGACAAATTAAGCTAGAATCTCTCAACGGCTATAATATGTGTCTTGTCATTTTGTAACCTTTTCCGTTTTTTCTGTTTTGTTGCACTTTTTATTTTATGTTATGATATTATGCATGTTGTGTCTTGCATGTTTTCATCTTGAGTATTGAGTTCAGTTACCTTGATTTGATAAAAAAAATCTTAGTCAAATGTTGTGTTAAGTTACCTTTGATTTGATAAGAAAATCATAGTCAAATGTTGTGTTCAGCTACATTGTAAAATCTTTGTATGTTTTTTTTCCTTTAGATTATGATATTTGTAACGCCTCATTATTCTTCATTTCTATTCCAATTACGTAAATATATCATATATATCATATCAGAGAAGTATACGGTCAAAACATCACTGTGGCCATTCAATTGTATACGGTTCTGCACAGCTTGAAGATCTTGTTCAGCATTTGTAACATTGATGTGAATGTTTCCAAACACCTCTTTATTCCAAACCTTTAGTTTTGCTTTTAACTTCTTCAGTTTTGTTGATAAAATATGCAAGGGACTACCAATTACTCTCTCATTCCAACAATCAGAGATGACCTCCTTGCAACTTCTGTCTAGGGTCCACATCTTCATGAATTTGAAGCTAGAAGAAATTTGAGTATTACTGACTTGAATCTCATACAAGAGTGGATAATGATCAGAGGTATTCTTCACCAGAGTTGAACATGATATTGCAGAGCAGGAATCTAACATACTTTGATTGCAAATAACTCTATCTAACCTTCTTTTTGTATGTCTATTTCCTGATCTTCTATTGTCCCAAGTAAATTCAGTGCCTCTTGTTGGAATATGTATTAATTCATTTAAATAGGACCAATATTGGAAATCCATCATAGGGTAGCCGGAGAGAAAAAACCTTTGTGTTCATGAGCTCCAAGAATTGTATTAAAATCACCTACAGCTCCAGGGAGCATTATATTGATTTTGCAGAGAAGAAAGTTTGTTCCATAGTGCCTTCCTGGTCAAATTACTACATGAAGCATATACAGCAGCTATGCAAAATTGTTTGTTTTCAAACATGATAGAGAATGATACTTGTTGATTGTCTATATCTAAAATAGTAGGATTAATATCATTTGTACAAAGACACCATAAATTAGGCAGAAGATTTTCTCTCTGATTGCAAGAGAAAATCTTAAACCCTAATCTATTTAGCCAAATCTTTGGAAACTTGTCAGCATCCATCCAAGGCTCAGCAATAAGAACTATATCAGGTTTATTAACTAAGATAAGTCTTTTTAAGGCCAATCTTGAAGGGGAGTTGGCCACTCCCCTGATATTCCAATAAAGTACCTTCATTTCGAAGTCTTTGTTTGACCAGTTTTACCTCTGGTTGCATAGCTTTTGACAGGAGCCTTCCGTTTTGATTTGGATCTCTGCACAATTTGGAAGACTTCATTGTTATGTGCTTCTGGAAAATTAACTGCATCCATCTCATCTAACAATCTCTGTTCCGTATCTTCATTGTCGGTAATATTCGCCCAAGATTGCTCTAAGAATGCCTTATTTTGTTTCTCTATTTGGACCAGGTTAAGTTGCGCTTCAGGGTGATCCTTTGAGGCATTTTCTCCCTCCAATTCTCTATCATCAGTATGCATATCAAATTGCGTTGCATCCACGAAATCTGTATCCTGTGTATCATCATCATTTTCACTTCCAGCCAAAAATTCATCTTCTGCATTTTGGATAATATGTAGCCCATTATTAATCTCCTCCTCAAGAATCCTGTCTGCTTCCTTCATTCCAGTAACCACATCCAACTCACCATCAACTGCGTTGAAGGTTTCAAATCTGTTTTCCTTCAAGATGTCAGTTTCATTTACATTTTTACTGGGACCAGCTTTATTAGGACTCTTGTCTATCAAAACAGCTTTGCCCTTGCTTGCGTTCACTTCTTCAACCAAGATGGGGTTGTCAACTTTGTTCCCCTGTTTTGTTCTTCCATCATTCACCTGCACATAACTACCTTTAAGCGCATTCCCTTCTTTCTTAGATTTCTCCGCATCAACCTTCCAAGCATTATTGTTCAGAGCCCTGCAGTTTTCCACGTAATGTCCAACTTTCCTACAATGAGTACAGAAGCCGGGCATATTTTCATAATCCAAATCAACAAAGAAAGCAAAACCTTTCCTTTCAACAAGAACTGTGTATCTCAATTCCTGTGTTATGTCCATATCCACCAGAAATCTTGCAAATTGGCCAAAAGTTCTTTGAATCATTGGTTTTGAGCAACCAGAATCAGTACATATGGGGGTGCCTACGCTGCTAGCTATTGCAAACATTATCTTAGGACGCCAATACTCTTGAGCTAACCCATAGATCCTGACCCAAATTTGTGCAGATGAGGTATTTTGATTATTAGGGTTGAAATCCCTTGTCCAGGCAAACAGTTTCAACACCCCTGGATTTAGGTTCCATGAAGCTATTGATCTAACTCTTTTCACATCCTCTAATGAAGTAAAAATGAGTTCATAGTAACCCTTACCTAGTGATGAGATCCCCCATTCACCTAGATTCTTCCACATAACTTGGAGTTTGGCGCGTAAGTCAAAAACAGTGAGAGGAGTGGAGCCCTTTGGCCAGATTATCCTTGCGTGTAGATTGTGCTTGCATGTTTCCATTCCAGCAACATATTCATCCTCCGGGATCTCAATAGCAAGATTATCTCCTTTGATGACCGGCTGGGGTAGTTGTGATGAAGGAATATCACAAAGGTTGGTGACAGCTTGAGCAAAGGTTCGAGCCAATTTCTGGGTTGTTTGAGGGATGGATTTGGTTGTTTCAGTGTTTGTTTTGTTGTTTTGAGTTTCTTTCCTTGGTAGAGCATCAAGTTTGTTGGTGGTTTTGGGTTGAAGTGGTTCGGCGGTTACAATATTAGGGTTTCCAGATTTTGATGAGTTTAAATTTGGGTTGATAGGCCCATTTGTTGGATCAATAAGGCAAGGCCAATTGATTATTGGTTGTTTCATGTTTTTGGACGGTCAAAGCAAAGGATAAAGACGGTGGTTTGGATTTCCTGACGGTGAAGAAACTAAGAAGAAGGTGATATGTGAACAGTAATAATCGCCACAGCTATTTCCATTTCTCATGTTGTCACATAAAATATGCAAATAACGAGATTATTCTAAATTTACGGGTGCACATTTCTCAAAGTTAAAAAACGTAAAGTCCACTTCAACTTCTTCCATTTCATGGGAGAGATTTGAGTTTCTACTTAGGCAATGTTCGTGGCACAAATTTACTGAGATGAACTTACCTTAACTTTCACCAATGGTCTGAAGCCACAAACTTGAATGCTTTTAGACGCATCAGCAAGAGGTACAATGAAGAATGAAATTTTAGGATAAATCAGATAGTTGATCGATAACGTGTCCTTAAATGAGTACCGCTCCCAAATCGAGGAAAGGTCTGTTCAAAAGAAGCAAGGAATTTTAAGCTTGGAAACACATGATGCCTTACGAACAAGCATCAAACTCTTAAGCTTCCAATTAGAATCAATAGCTAAAAAGTTGGAAGTACAAGAGGTGGCAAACATATCATTCAATGGTAAAGTTTGCGATTTTTGTGGGAAAGCTCATGAAAGTGGTGCATGTCTTCCAAGAAGTTTTGGGTTATCTGAAGATCAAGTCAAGCACATGGGTGTTTATACAAGGCAAAATTGGAATCCTTACTTCAATAACTATAATTTCGGCTAGCCAAATCATTAAAAAAAAATTGGGAGGAAACAATAGCCTCCAACCAGAAGCAACCAACCAACAACCATAAAAGAAAAATCTTGAATAGTTTTAACCTAATACATGAAGACAACACAAAATTACATTAAAGATGTGTCCAAAAACCATGAGGAAACTCGAAGAAATCACCCAAAACATCACTCATCGCAATTATTCAAATAAAATATATAAAACGACACTAAACTCGATATAATAAATAAATAATAAAAATGGGGCGTTACAACTCTCCCCAACTTAGAATATTTTCGTGCTCGAAAATGTACCTCATACATATCTGAGAATCAGCTAAAGCAAACACAATGAGCAATGATTAGGAAACAAAGCAAACACAACAAACAATGATTAGGAAACAAAGCAAACACAACGACATTATTCAACCATCACACGACACTAACGACTCGACTACTTGGCCGGAAGGACCAACCTGCTCTGATACCAATTGTAACACCCCGTTTTCCAACACATAAATAATATAAAATAAATCAGAATTCATCGCAAATAGGATGTCGTATTTCGTTATTCAAAAATCATTTCATCATAAATAGAGTTAAAATCCACTATTTAATTAAACAACTGCTTTCAATAATTCAAACAATGTCGCAGCGGAAAATATTCAACGTTTAAATCAAAACTTGGCACTAGGCCTCAACGTCATCAGCATAATAAAAAACTCCAATTAAAAAAGATTTAACAACATCTTATAAAGAGATACGTAACAAAGGAAACCGAAACACATAAGAATCTCCATCCCGTTACGTATCAGAGCATGACTCCTATGACGACACCAGAGCTCAACTCACATTAGCGGCTACTCCTAGATATCTGCACGTTACCCACGTAGAGGCAACATTCAAACAGAAGGGGTGATATTTCACGTTCATAAAAAAATAAGCAACAATTCATAAAGAAGAATTAATCAATATAAAACAGCAACAAGATTAACATAAAACAGCAACAAATCATATAAGAGAATTAACATAAAACAACAACATGATCACCATAAAATAGCAACAAATCATATAAGAGAATCAATCAACTTAAAACAACAACAAGATCAACATAAAACAGCAACAAATCATATAAGAGAATCAATCAACATAAAACAACAACAAATCATATAAGAGAATCAATCAACATAAAACAGTAACAAATAATATAAGAGAATCAATCAACATAAAACAACAACAAAATCAACATAAAACAGCAACAAATCATATAAGAGAATCAATCAACATAAAACAGCAACAAATAATCGTCAACAAATTCATCATTTCAGATACAAATCATTAATTAACTTCATTTATCAATGCAACAATAATGACTCAACATATGCAACAACAAGCGATATAATAATGCATGTGGTACCAACGGAGCGTTAAGCTCCCAACAAAATGTTTTTTGTCGTAATTCGACTTAACAAGGCATCAGGCCTCCAACTTTAACAAGGCATCAATCCTCCAACTTAGAAAAGGCATCAAGCCTCCAACTTAGACAAATTCTTATGCAATGATACGACTCAGAAATGCAACAACTATAACATTGTAATTCCCATAACAAAATATTCATAAAAGATTTTCATGTCAAACCAAAGCTACTGGAAACGTAACTTAATTATCAACAACTTTCATATAAAAATCACATAAATAACTTTCATATAAACATCACATCCATATAAACATTATATAAATAACTTCTCTTTATTATATAAACATCATGTATAACTTTCATATAAGCATCACATAAATAACTTTCATATAAACATAACAGAAATATCATATAAACAACTTTCATATAAATATCATATAAAAAGCATATAAACAACTTTCATATAAATATCATATAAACAACATTTCATATAAATATCATATAAATATCATAAAAATATCATATAAACAAATTTCATATAAATATCATATAAACAACTTTCATATAAATATCATATAAACAACTTTCATATAAATATCATACAAATATCATATAAATAACATATAAACAACTTTCAGATAAATATCATATAAATCACATATAAACAACTTTCATATAAATATCATATAAACAACTTTCATATAAATATCATATAAATAACTTTTACGTTAATCCATGTGATTACCTATGTTTTTAAAAATTTAATTCAATTCGAAATTAATTTTCACAACAACAAGAATTCAACAACAAGAGATTAAACCTTTTCAAAATTATTACTCATTATTAAAGAAGGTTAGTCTCACCCCTACCTTAGATTGAATCTCTGAATTCTACAAGTTTCTTCTTAACCCTAGTTTTTCTTTTTATGCCTACGCTATCTTTTTCTCTCAAAAACCGTTTCTACAATATTTTCTCCCAAAAGTGTTTGTTGTAACCCTAATTCTCTAATCTCCTCCTCTAATTATAACCACCAAGAGTTTGTTTCTCACTTAACCTTTTTAATGGGCTTACTATCTACACACCGTCAGATTGATTACTAATTCTAGAACAACTATTCACTCCACTATTTACACCTCATTCTATTCTTAACCTTAACAGATTTCTCTCATTCCAAAATTTCCCTTATGCCTCAATAATCTAATTTAATTAGATTTCCTTCACTATTAAAGTCATAATAAATAATAAAAATATGGCGTTACAACTCTCACCCACTTAGAATATTTTCGTTCTCGAAAATGTACCTTATACATATCTGAGCATCAGCTAAAGAAAACACAACGAGCATTGATTAGAAAAGAAAGCAAACACAATGAACAATGATTAGGAAACAAAGCAAACGAAACGACAATATTCAACCATCACACGACACTAACGACTCGACTACATGGCCGGACGGACCAACCTGCTTTGATACCAATTGTAACACCCCGTTTTCCCAACACATAAATAAAATTTAAAATAAATTAGAGTTCATCGCAAACAGGATGTCACATTTCCTTCTTCAAAAATCATTTCATCATAAATAGAGTTAAAATTCACTATTTAATTAAACAACTGCTTTCAATAATTCAAACAATCTCGCAGCGGAAAATATTCACCGTTTAAATCAAAACTTGGCACTAGGCCTCAACGTCACTAACATAATAAAAACTCCAATTAAAAATGGTTCAACAACATCTTATAAAGAGATATGTAACAAAGGAAAACAAAACACATAAGAATCCCCATCCCGTTACGTTAAAGAGCATGACTACTATGACGATACAAGAACTCAACTCACATTAGCGGCTACTCCTAGATATCTACATGTTACCCACGTAGAGGCAACATTCAAACAGAAGGGGTGAGATTTCACGTTCATTAATAATAAGCAACAATTCATAAAGAAGAATTAATCAATATAAAACAGCAACAAGATCAACATAAAACAACAACAAATCATATAAGAGAATCAATCAATATAAACAGCAACAAGATCAACATAAAACAACAACAAATCATATAAGAGAATCAACCAACTTAAAACAGCAACAAGATCAACATAAAACAACAACAAATCATATAAGAGAATCAATCAACTTAAAACAGCAACAAGATCAACATAAAACAACAACAAATCATATAAGAGAATCAATCAACATAAAACAGCAACAAATAATCGTCAACAAATTATTCATATGATTTCAGATACAAATCATTAATTAACTTCATTTATCAATGCAACAACAACGACTCAACAATGCAACAACAACAACAACTCAACAAATGCGATATAATTATGCATGTGGTACCAACAGAGCGTCAAACTCCCAACATAATGTCGTAATTCGACTTAACAAGGCATCAAACCCCCAACTTTAACAAGGCATCAAGCCTCCAACTTAAACAAATGCTCATGCAATGATACGACTCAGAAATACAACAACTATAACATAAATAATGATTAGGAAACAAAGAAACACAACAAACAATGATTAGGAAACAAAGAAACACAACAAACAATGATTAGGAAACAAAGCAAACGAAACAACAATATTCAACCATCACACGACACTAACGACTCGACTACTTGGCCGGACGGACCAACCTGTTTTGATACCAATTGTAACACCCCGTTTTTCCAACACATAAATAATATAAAATAAATCAGAGTTCATCGCAAACAGATGTCACATTTCGTTCTTCAAAAATTATTTCATCATAAATAGAGTTAAAATCCACTATTTAATTAAACAATTGCTTTCAATAATTCAAACAATGTCGCAGCGGAAAATATTCAACGTTTAAATCAAAACTTGGCAATAGACCTCAACGTCATCAACATAATAAAAACTCCAATTAAAAATGGTTCAACATCATCTTATAAAGAGATACGTAACAAAGGAAAACAAAACACATAAGAATCTCCATCCTGTTACGTATCAGAGCATGATTCCTATGACGACACAAGAACTCAACTCGCATTAGCGCCTACTCCAAGATATCTACACATTACCCTCGTAGAGGCAACATTCAAACAGAAGGGGTGAGATTTCCTCCAAAGCTTCTTGTCCCATGCTTCCTTTACAAACAACCCCTCTTGTTTCTTTATGTTTGAATTGAAGGATTTTGGTGAAAGATTTGGGTGTTAAAGCTTCAAAGATCAAAAATGGAAGATGGTGAGGGTTTGGGGAAAGTACACGTGAAAGAGAAAGAAGAAAAAATCTGATTTTTCTTTTCTTCCATCTCTCCTATATGCCCCTTATCCAATATCCCCTTTATCCACTCATACAATTTACTAAAAGGCCACTACTCGTGGAAATGACTACTTTGCCCTTTTCTACACTATTCTAAATCTCACTTAACCGATAAACATGTCGTTAAAGTTATAAGTGGACGATTACACTTTCCGTAGTCCGTTGGAATAATACGATTTGTTCCTGAAAAATCTTATGCATAATTTATCATTTTACTCTTCACTTAAAAGTTCCAAGGAAATAGTAACTGAAACTAAATCTTTAAATGTGGGGTATTACACTCTACCCCCTTTAAAGAAGTTTCGTCCTCGAAATTTTAGGGATTTACTTGCTATTAAGCGTAACTATTTCCTCTATACTTTCGACCTTAGATTCCAACATACGTATGTTGCTGGCTGATCTTTTCTGACCGACTGAATTTTTGGTTTCTATTGTTTCATAAAGTCTCCTGATTACACAACCATAACTACAACCGACTTGAATTGATAAGTTAAAATTGGTTACAAGACATCTATTCCAATCACATAGGTTGAAAAGATTTGGTAATACCCTCGTAACTGTGAGGATTGGAATAAACTATACATTCTGGACATGGTGAAAGGCAAGACTAACTGAGCCTATGCGACTGATATATCCTCCGAGTAAATTCTTGGTTCACATACTCCTTATAAATCTGACTTAGGTTACTAACTCTTGTTTGCCTTTACTGAATTCTGAAAAGCCTCCTACTCTTACTTAAGTAACACTTTTATCAAGTTCATCGATTTTTTTTTATCTTGTTTTAAATGGATCCAACCTTTGAGCGGTCTTTCATACTACGACTGATTTCAATAAAATTTTATTTCTGAACTATACCCCACATAACGAGATCTTTTATTAATCATCATAACATACTCTGTAATAAATCATCCCAACTCGGAACAATATTTGACGAATATAAAAACTGATTTAACTTTCTCCATTATTCAACACATAAATAGGAGGTGTTACTTCTTATATTTGTTTTGTTCTATGCGGAATGAATCCAAACATGGTACTGCCTCAAACATCTGATGGAAGTACTAAAATTGCACTGACCGACGAGTATATCAATTATAATTATCATTTGAGTAATAATGCACTGACCGACGAGTACACAATACATGACGTATATTTATAGTCATGGATTTTCTCGTGAACTTATCCCTTCAAAATATACCTTTCATTCTTGAACAATATTACTCTGCCTATTACTCTAGGGAACATATTATCCCATCTTTCCTTTAATTTCAAACTTGTGCCTTTAACACGTGTAGTCCCATGCCATAGGTCACTGATTAATTCTTAACTTGTATGGCAACATTCTTTTATTTACTTTCCGAAACATCGTGTTTAAACTCTTTAAACTTCACAACTAAAATTGCATTCAAGAACCGCATTCATGTTCTGAGTAGTGTTTTCCTATTCAGATACTTGTTACTATACTTGATATTTTTGGGGATGGCACTTCGAGTCTAATGTAAAATCCTCTGGATACACTATTCCTACTTGTCGCCACATACGCAACCCCTTTTGACTAAACTGGTACCTCCAGTCAATACTCTAGAATTACCGAACCATTCAACCAAGTTACCATACTAAGGACGATTCCAAATTCTTTAAATTTAACACGATGGGAACATGTCTGCCATACTCTTACTACGTCCTCTTCGACTACTTGAACTTTTACTATCTCTAACTTATGTTGTTTGGAAAATTCTTAGTTCGACTCTAAAAATTTCCCATGAATAACATTTCAAAGTCTTAAATTGTTGCGTATTCTGTCACTTATTTAGTGATTAATTTTCCCGCTGCGCTACTTAGATTTATCAAATTATTTTAGTTAGGTGTACTGGTCCAACCATATTGTATAATTTTCTCAATCTCATTACTACATATTATTCAATTTCCTAAGTCACCCCTCGGAATGTACATGTCATGGACTAAGAAGTTAACTTTACACTTCTTGCTGCTTCGAGCACTGACTTTTATCATTAGCGAACTAGTTCCAAATATTGTACCTTTCCTTAAACATATACTATATATTTGTTCTCGCAATGTATTCTTTGAACGATTCCCACATTCAAATCTTTCACATATTAAAATATATTTTGTGACTTATTTTCATTCTTGTCATAATGGAAATTACACTCACAATCTCCTATGAGATAGATTCGACTCCCAAAATTCATTCCAGTTACCAAAATCATTCTCTTGGTTTTTAGGAAAATTGCGTAAGATAAATCATCAAATGAAAATATTTAGCTTCTTAATACTTTACTTTGTTCTTAAATTTTCTGCACTAGCGGTAACCTTCCATATAATAGAACCCATTATATTCATGCATTAACACATTTTTGTCCCGTGAGAGAGCTTGACATCATTCGTCCATTAGTTCACCGAACTCTGGCAACTTATTATTCAATCTTAATTTGAACAAACTGGTAACACAATAATTGCTTACGAGTTATATATATCAAGGCTCAAGCAGATTCAACTCTAAACACACTCCAAAGCACACTTTAAATAAGATACCTTTAACAAAATTCCTATTGAGATCGTTGATCTTAGAAACCTTCCTGACTCTCCCCCATCACCACCCATATCCTCATCTAATGCACCAAATCATGTTTCTACCAAGATCAATGATACATAGACACCTTCATGTGGCATACACACTTTTAACCTCCACACAAAACTGTGACATGTGGCATTCAAGTTTAAGAGAAAGAGTAGTGGTAAGGCGAAAATACTAAATTGCCCCTATCACATGAGAATGTATATTGTTGGTATGGAGAAAAGGGTGTAATTATTCTTCTACCAATCCTAATCTTCACCACTCTACCCAACACCAAACTACTTTGTTGGTACAAGAAGCTCAAATACACATCCATGAGTCCCCTCAAATCACTACCAGTTATCCCCAACCTAGTTAGCACGATGTAGCCTAGTTGCAAGGGTTCTTTGACCGTTACCTGAGCCAAACACCTTATTGTTCCCAAATGTAGCCAAACACCTTAAAGCATGAGTAATTGTATCTAATTAATTTTTATTGCTACGACTGAAATATTTATCTCTAATTTTGCAGTTAAATGTTTTAAAAAAAAACCAATTTTTTTTTCTATCTCAAATATTTGTCATTATTTCAACTTTTCTTATAGTACTTTTTTTATACTCATTTCTATTCCCCTTACTCACCGTTATTTCAATTTTTCTAGTATTGATTTTCTTACTTTCATTGTTTATGCTCATTTCTACACTTAATTCCTAGAAGAAAAAGTTGTAACTGAGAGAAAAATTTATAGAGAGGAAAATAAAAAAAATTGTCTATAATTATTTGGTTATGTGTTAGAGACCGAAGAATTTTGTATCTTTGTCTCTAATATCAGTCGTTATTTTAATTTTTTATGGTAATGCTTTTTAAAGATTTAGGACCAAACTCACAATTTATCATTAATATTTTATACAAGTTTTTTTGTTGTCTTAGCTTATATTTTATGGGACTGATTGAGTATGGAAAAGGGAAGGGGATCAAAAGTTCATAGCACTATTTATGCAATAAGACACCACAACAAGTTTAAAATTATGCTTCTTCCAGTACCTAACAACCACATATGGAGGAGAAGCTAGTTGCAGCAACACCAACAACTAGTTTTTTTTTTTTGAACAGCAAGAGCTTTATTAAATATATATGAGATAAGTAAAAGTAGTACTCGACCCACGAATTGGGAGTAAGTACATTTGATACTCAACCTAGTCCTTAGTGCTTCTGTTGTTTTTTTTTAACGGCCAATGTAATAAAAAGGTTTAAACGCATTTTTCAACCTATAAGTTTGCAAAAGTAACGATTTTAGCTTCCTTTAAAAAGAAAAAGGCAAAAGTCCCACTCATGTTTAGTCCCATTTGCAAACCCTCAATTTTGACCAAGCGAACGCTCATGTGGCAATTCAGTTAGCTGAGTTAGGTGCCACGTGTGTATTTTTTAATTTTAAAATAAATACAAAATCCAACACATCATTCATTGAAATAAAATAATTAAAAGAAAACAAATAACAAATCTCTCTCAATTTTCTTCTACTTCGCATGTTTGCATGTTTTCATATCACAAATTCACACCCTTTTTCTATCTCTCATCAAAGCATCAACCAAAAACGATTCATCTCTCTCTCTCTCTCTCTCCCCACCAAACAATCTCTTCACCTCTCTTCCAGCATCCCTAAGTCCCAACCATCGTGTTATCCTTTTCACCAAATGATGTCCTCCGCATTAGAATCTCAAAATTGGTTATAATAGTTTCTGATTCACTCATATATGGTTGTTTGTTACGTGTGCGAACACTGAGAACAATGTAACATGTGGTTGTAACAGTTTTCGATTCATCAAACGATAATGGGTTATTAGGTTATTTTTCTTCGTGTTTCTGTCTCAGTCTCTCTCTCCCTCTCTGTCGCTGATGGGTTTTGTTGAGCCGCCGCCATCCAAGTAAAAATCATTCGTTTCCGGCAGCAAGGTTTGTTTACAACCAATTTCTAAGGTTTCAGATCTTGTTCGTTTCTCATCTCATTTTTTATTGTGTGTATGTGTGTGTAATGTTTAGGTTATCGTGAACATGAGATATTTGTGCAAGGACGAGGATTAAGTCCTTTAATTTCGTGTATATAATTGCATAATGAATAATTTATGAGTAATTTTTCCCCCGATTGGATTTTTTCTAGTTTTAAGATGAAGGATAATGAATATGAGACAAGAGTTTTAAGCTTCTTGTTAATTTTCGATTCTCTCTAGCTGCTAATTTTTTACGGATATGCTTGATGAATGTTTGAAAATGATAAATTTAGTTTTTTTAAAAAAAAATCTGGGTTTTCCATGATGAATGTATGAAGTATGTTGAAGATGAAGGATGAAGATATGAAGAAGAGGAAGAGTCTTTAAAAAAATTATGAGATTCCAGTTGAAGATGGAGATTTTTGGCTTTTAATTGAAGTGCCATCTTTTTTTCCTTTTACTTTTTGATTTATTTAATTTCATTTATAAATATATGGCTTTTTTATTTAATTTTTATTTAAAAAAACACATGTGGCGTGCCATGTAGACTAGACCAAATCAAAATTGGTGTATTGCAAAAGGTGCTAAACATAAGGGGTGACTTTTGCCATTTTTTCTTAAAGGGGGTCAAAATCGCTACTTTTGTAAACTTAGGGGTGAATATTGCGTTTAAGCCTAATAAAAACAAACAGCCCCATGAGAAATGGCAAAAGTTGTCAAACAGTAACATATACATTCATAGCGCTATGGCAATATATGAACAAACCTAAATGATCCAAAAGCTAACCAACCCAAACACCATAAACGCAAGGCAGAAGAAGAAAAGCAAAAAATTGCAACTAGCTACAAAAGCCTCCAAGCTGCCAACACATTAGCACCTAAGAAGTGAAAACCAGCTGAAGCATTAAGCACCAAAAGCTCCCCTAAAGAGCACCCTCACCTAAAAACTATCTAAGAAGACATTCACGGGGATTCCAACACCATTCATAATACAAACTCAGACCGTTCTTAAGCATATGCAAACTTCATGTCCAAGAGAGAACCTTTATTTTTTCCACTACCTCATCAACCTCAAAAGTCCCATTATTAAAAATAATACCACTCATCGCCTTCCAAATCACCCACAAAGCCGCATGCCAATTCAACCAAAAACATTATCTAAGTTTTTTGGAGGACACCTCTTTCGACCAACATTCCAAGTGCACCAAAAGATTGTTACGGACAATAAAATTACAACGAAGCCTACACATAAGCTTTTTCCAAACCCTATGTATCTTGTCACAATTCAAGAATAGATGCACCTCTGTTTCGTCCCTCAACCAACATAAAACACAACTTCTAGTGTTTTTCACCCCCAAAACCCCTCTAGCCTCTAAACTCACTCTTGTTGGGATCCGGTTTAGAAGTGTGGCCCAAACAAATACCACGAATTTCAACGGAGCTCGACACTTCCAAAGATAGCCAAACACAACTTCCTCAATTCTATGCATATCCCCATGTACCAATCACAACCCCTCTAACAACTTATAACAAGAGCTCACCCTGAGAACAACATCTTCACCCGGTCGCCACCTCCACTCATCCCTTCCGACACCTAGGTCACACTGTCGCATCATTTTTTGGAGATCAAGGCTATTTGATTAGCGTTTGACTCACTTTTTATTTCACGGCTGAACATTTAATTTTATTTAGAAAAGGGGAAAAAAAGTTCAAACTACCCCTATTTTAAAAGATTTAAGGTTCGGGGGTTAGTTACATAAAGGGAAGGTATTAGCACCCTTTGTGTCCGTAGTACTCTACGGGGACCTCTCGGTTTTATTTAATTTTTGTGCTATAAACTTACTTGCTTTTTTTTGAAATGAACAATGAATAAAGAAAAGAAAGAAGCCTAATATCTACATTTTTTATTGATTTGGAAGGACGAGTGTCCTTTGCTTACGTACCCGTGAGGGATCAAAACCTCGTAGTTCGGGGTAGAAATTGACGTTTGATGTGTTTGGTTGATTTTAATGTTTTGAAAATGTTTTTGAGAGATAAAAAGAGTCAAAATGGCAAAATGTGAAGTTGATTGATTTTAAATTTGAAGAAAGTAAAGGTCTAAGTATGATTAAAATTGATTGAAAGTTTGATTAAAAATAAAGATAAGAAGGATCACTTGATTTGAGAGTCAAGGTTTATTGAGAAAATGTTTTTGTAGTTTTGGTTATTTGCATGATTTTGTTGTTTTTAAATGATAATTAAACTAAAATTAAAACTATCGGAGCAAGAAAATAAAAGCGGAGGTATTTTGTGGTGACGTTGGATCACCACAAAAACCATTAACCTAAGCTAGAAAGAAGATAAAAGGCATACACATACACACACACCCATGCACCTAAGACTATTACATTAAACCTATTAATACATTCTAAAGTCGACAAAAAAATAAATATGCATGAACCTAAACTAGATATGTATTTACATCCAAACCTAATATACATTCTAAATTCTTTGAGATAAAAATAAATGACAAAATAAATGGATAAATAAAATATGGAATAATAAACCTAAACTAACGAGAAAATAAAAATGTGAGAATAAAATGCAAAGAGAGGATAAAAATGAAATGCATGGGGGTCCAATCATAAGGTGGAGGGTACATAAATAAAAAGAAAGTGAAAAATGGGCTTTGAGACAAGCCAGGGGGCGCTGGGATGGGTTAGACCGGTTCGGTTAGGTGTTGGGTCGGTTTTAGTGAACCGGCCGGTTGGGTGGAGTATATATAGGGGGAGGCTGGTTTTTTTCATTCATTTTTACTTGCATTTCTCTCTCTACCTCTAAACTCTCCTAGAAACTCTCTCTTATTTGTTCTTCTTTGTTGAAGTTTCCGGCGAGCTTGAAGAACAAGCCGCCGTGAAACGCAGTTTCCGGCGCGGTGGTCCGCCAGCACAGCAGGGCGGCGCCGCCGTGCCGGATTCAAAAGGTCCTCCTTTTTAATTTTTTTGCGGCTTTATCTTCTAATCAATCCCTCCTATCCGATTCTAAACTCAAAAATCCCAAACACTACCCCCACGAGCCTAGATCTAACAAAATAAGAAAAAGAAAAAAGACTTTGTTACCTTCTCTTTACCGGTCGTGTGATGACTCGAAACTGATTATGTGCGTGTGCTGTTGTTGGGATCGATGAATTTGTTCTTTTTTTTGAGTTGCTGGCTTCACGTTTGATTCTGCTTGTGACCGGTCGGCTTTGATGACGGTTCTGATGTTGTTATAGATTGCGAGTGTTGTGTTGGTTTTGGATGAAATCGGATTTGAATAGTTTACGAGAGGTTTTGCAGTTTACTGATGTTGAGAGTGAATCGGCTGTGATGAATTGCAGATTTATGTCTGTTGAATTCGGCCCGTTTGTGCGTTGCATGTCGTTTGTGAATGTCGGCCCCCTTTGTGACTGTGTGTGCATGTGTTATTTATAGTGTGACGATTGGTGTTTGGGTTTGTTGAAAAAAGAGCAGAAAATGTGCTTGGATTAGGGTGAAAAAGAAACAGACGCGTACTGTGGATTGATGCTACAGACTGTGTTCCTTATTTGGATTTTTGGTTATATTGGACAATAAAATAAAAATAAAAAGGAAGATAAAGACTAAAATAAAAACAGAATAAAATAAAGATTAAAATTAAAACAATGTTAAAGTTAATTAATTATTTTTTAATAAAAGATGGAAATAAAAATATAAATAAGAAGAGAAGACGGCCCGACTCGGAACTAAAAAAATATGGTATTTTAAAATACCTCTCTGCCGAAATTTTTACTGAAAAGACAGAGACTGATCAGGATCAGAGGACAGGTGTTGGTGTATGAATGTAGGACCTTAGGTCAAAAATTGGGGTATGACACACACCCTCCAATAAATCATGTAAATTTTGGAGAATGCCCATTTCCCACACAAATAGCTCTCTACGCCATGTAAACTCCCAATTACTATAATTGCACAACTCACCCACCTTAATGTTCTTTTGTGTCGAAATTGCAAAGAGTCCCGGAAAGAGATTCAGAGAAGCCCTTCAGACTTCCATCTATCATTCCAAAAACTTGTTTCCATGCCATTTCCCACTTTACGCAACACCTCCGTTTTGAACCAATTTTCACCTCCATTCCCCTCCAACTTAATCAAGTCCTTCCACCAATTAGATGCAAATCTAGGCCATAAAGCTCCATCCGTGTCCGTCAAGGTAACCACTCTTTCCCCATTTTTTTACTCAAGAACCTTCTTCCAAAGAGAGCCATTACCATTAAGTAGCTTCCATCTCCATTTAGCAAGGAGACTAAGGCTTACTAGTTTTATATCCCTCAACCTCAAACCGCTCTTAATCCTTAGCTTACAAACACGGCTCCACTTCACCCAACGAAGCCTCCTTCGACCCATCCCCCCTCCCCAAAGAATGTTTCTTTGGAGTGACACAATCGACTTCACCACCGTAGACGGCATTTTCATCAAAGAGAGGTAAAAAAAAGGAATTGAATTAAGCACCGAATTTAGGAGGACAATGTATCCACCCAAACTAATATATATATTTCCCCATGAAAATATCCTACACCTTAATTGTTCCTCCAAAGGTTCCCAAGTTTCCACTTTTCTTGGATTAGCACGCACCGATATACCCAAATACATGAAAGGCACTACTCTTTTCTAGCAATTCAAAAAGGAACTTTTATGAAAATTAACTTTAAGAATCGAAACCATTTCAAACCCCCTCAACAACGCCTTTAAAGTCCATAAATTCTACACACTAGCTTCACCAATACATAGAGTATCATCTGCATATTGAAGATGCGAAATTGATACCCCACCCCTTTTAACTTCGAATTCTTTAAACAAATAACGGTCCACCGCGTTTCTCATCAATCCACTAAACCCCTTCGCCACAAGGAGAAAAGAAACGGTGCTAGAGGATCGCCTTGTTTCAAGCCCCTTTGAATATTACTTTCCTCCGTTGGACATCCGTTGATAAGAATAGGCATACATCCACCAAAAAAAAAAAACCTTCATCCATGCCCTCTATTTATCACAAAAACCACACCGTACCAACATATACTCTAAAAAACCCCAATCTACCGAGTCATACGACTTTTCGAAATTCACTTTAAAAATTAAACACTCCTTTTTCCTTCTTTTTGCAAGATCCACCACCTCGTTAACAATAAAAATTCCCTCCACCAAGTGTCTACCTTTTAAAAAAGCCGATTGAGATGAGGAAATAATGGGATTCATCACCTTTGATAAATGCGCCACTAGCACCTTGGAAAACAACTTGTAAAAACTTCCCAATAGAGAAATAAGACTAAAATCCTTAACCCTACATAGATTCTTCACCTTAGGAATAAGTGTAACGCCCCCTTTTTATTTAATTATTTTTAGTTAATATTTGAATACTTTTACATGATTTTATATTTGATAAGTGATAATATGTTTGTTATTTTGTTTAGAAATATATTTGATATTTGTTATGGAAGTAATTTATATATATTTTTAAATAGAATATTAAGTTGTGGGGCTGTTTTTGAATTAGTTAGAATTATGAGGGAATAAGTGGAATAAGATAAAACAAATAGAAGAGGTATAAAAGGTAAAACCTAGGTTTAGGAACAGACAGTACGTACAATCAGTTTTGGGAGAAAAAGGGAGAAAACTAGAAGTGGAGAACCAAGAGGCTGCTGCTCCAATTTTATAAAGGTAAGGGTGGGATTTCCTTCAATAATCATAGTATATAATTCTGAAATTTGATGAATTGTTGTGTTCTTGAATTAGGGTTAGAAAGTTTATGTTGATTGATAAGATGATATGAATTGTGTTGTTTGATGCATGTTCCTATGTTGTTTCGATTTCTATATTGCCTATTTGACCTGTAAACATCATTGTAAATCATTTTGGGTGATTAAGGGATCAAAAATTGGGTTTTTGGAGTGAAAACTGTTCTTACCCGTAAGCGAATTCGGCCACCGATTTTCTGAAAGCCAAAACTGGAAAAACACTCACTTTTCACCCGTTTCTGTTTTGAATTAGCTTTCGGTGTAAACACGAAAGTCGTAGGTATGGATGTTAGATTTTTAATGCCGTTAATTTGACTTCTAAATGATTTATAGAACTTGAGTTATGGTCAAATTACTGCACGTAGGTCACAGTGAATATTTATGAATTTCAGCACAACCTTTCCCGAATTTGAAATGGAAACTGATATTGATAGGTACAGAATTGGCCTTTGGTGTAAACATGAAAGTTGTAGATAATTGTGTTAGCTGTCCGTTGGCTTTGGTTTGACTTGAAAATGATTTTTGGTGTTTGAGTTATTATGAAAATACTCCAAGGAGGCTTTAGTGAATTATTATATGAATGTATATGTTGATAAATATGTTGTTATATGATGTTGTTCATGGTTGATGAATTATTATATGAATGTGTATGTTGATGAATATGATGTTATATGATGTTGTTCATGGTTGATGAATTATTACATGAGTGTATATGTTGATGAATATGTTGTTTCATGATGTTTTTCATAATTGATGAATTGTTGTTGTTAATACGATGTTATATGATCTTGTTTATAACTGATGAATTATGATATTATCATGCGAAGTCGTTGTCGTTGTCATTGCCACTGTTGTCGTCAATGTCGTTAAAGTTGCAAGTGTTGGTCTAAGTTGTCTGAGTTGTAAGTGGTTGTTCCAAAGTATTGGAGTCTTATAAGTTGTTGACGTTGTCTATGTTGTAAGTTGTTGAGTCAATGCATACTCATTTCAGTTGGGGGCTTGATGCCCTGTGAGTTTTTACTCTACACGTTGGGGGCTTGATGCCTTGGAGCTTTAGCTCATTTGCGATGAGGGCTTGACGCCCTGGAAGTATATTAATACTTATTACGTTGAGGGCTTGATGCCCTGGATTGGTACCACATGCATGAATAAGATGTCTAAGTTGCATTGTCGAGTTGAAGTTGCGTAGTCGATGTCGAAGTTTCCGAGATGTCTAAAGTTGTCAAGTTGTCTAAGTTGTCGAGTTGATAATTATCAATGAATCGTTAATGAAGAGTTATATGTTGTTGTTTATGTTGTTTATGTGAAGTATCGTTAAAGATGATTTTGAAGTTGATTGTTGCTTATGTTGTTTATATTGTTTATATAAAGTATCATTAAAGATGATTTGAAGTTGATTGTTGTTTATGTTGTTTATATTGTTATATGAAGTATTATTAAAGATGAACTACGTGGTTATTTGTATTACTAATTGATGTTGTTATGATGATTACATAATGTAGCTTATGAGTTGTTAAAGAAGTACTATATGAAGACTTATTAAGATTAATTGATGATGTCCATGTTGTTAAATGCATTTGATGAATTATATGCTTATTATTATTGTTTGTGAAATCTCACCCCTTCTGTTGGAATTGCCGCCTCGTGGGCAAGTGCAGGTGACTAAGCTTAGGTTCGACGATGTGAGAGGTCCTTGTGGTGTCGTAGGAAATGCTCTGATATGTAACGGGATGGGGTTTATGTTAAATTCTATTCCTTTATGTATCACGTTGAACTAATTTTGATGTTTACGATCTATCTTTGAATTTTTGAGACGCTTGTAAGGCCTTTGTGCCAAGAATTAATTATTTTAAGGATTTTGAAATTATGATTCCGCTGCAAAGTTTTTGAAAAGATTTATGTTAATGAATTTTGAAGGATAAAGAATTATTATTATTTTTATTTTAAGGATTTTTATGATGTGTGACATCCCATTTGTGTTATACTCTGATAATTATGTATGAATTTTTATGTTGGAAATTTGGGGTGTTACAATAAGCGCCACAAAATACGACAACAACCCTCTAGGTAGGACCCCATTAGCATGAAATTGATAAAAAAAGATCCTAATTTCATTCTTCATAAGGTACCAAAAATGCTTGAAAAAAGCAAAATTGAAACCATCCGCACGGACTCTTATCACCGTCACTTTCCTTCACAACTTTCTCTATCTCCTCTAGGGAAAAAATGGCAATTAAATCCCTATTACACATTTCACCAATTGAATCAAAATGAACCTCATCGAAGGTTGGCCGAACCCAGTCGCTACTCGCCACATGACTCTTGATTCACCACTACTTTTCTAATATCACCCGGTGTTTGCACCTACTCTCCCATCCACTTTGAGTGCCTTGATAGCATTCTGGGAGGTTCTAGACTTTATACACTTATAGAAATACTTCGAATTAGTGTCCTCCTCCTTAAGCCATTTAGATCTCGACCTTTGGGCAATCATAGATTACTTACTCTTGGATAATCTCCAAAAATCCTCGAATAAACCTTTCCTAGTTTCTTTCTCTTCAATCGATAATAAATCTCTCTCACTCCTCCTATCAAGCACACCAATGTCTTCCTTCAACTTCACTATCTTTCAATTTTGTCTGTTGAAAATAGAAAAGTTGATGTGGAACTTCGTTTAGGTTTATATAAGTGAGACTTGAAACATATGTGGCATGCACGAATGCATGCATGCATGCCATAATATGTTGCTTTTCATTTTAGTTTTCTGTTTTGAATTTGGGTGGTTCTGATGTTGGAGTTTTTCTTTTATGTTATTATATTATGCATGTTGGATCATCTATTCATATTCTTTTGGAAATGTCAATACATTCTCTTGAATAATCGTCTTTTATGGAAAAATATCATAATATTTTAGGCAACATTGTATATTTTGTTCATTACTATGTGATATTTGATATTATAAAAAATCGCAATCAAATATTGTTGATGCAGTTTTCTATGCCTTTTATTTCCTTTGAATAATGATATTTGGATACCCTAAATCTCCAACATCTATTTAACACCTCATTTTCTCTTCATCCCTCTCTTCATATTACATCACCTATACATTACATACACAACATAACTCTTTGATTTCTTTATCTCTCAATATATAGAATGTGTGCTCAGGTGTCCATGGAATATCTTCCTTTGCCTTTATTGCGAGAGAAAGCGTTTCAAAGAGTCTACATAATTGTTCCAATGAATAATATAAATTGAAAAGGTGACCACCAAGAATGCGCCGGAATTCGTTGGTATGCAGATCATCATTTAAAGTTATAAACTCTTAGATATGATTTTAGTTTTCACTTATAGAAAACAGAAAAATCATGTTCAATAGTTTCTCATTTATTTTTCCACTTAATTGGTCCACTAGAAATGATATCGACTTCATTTCGAATTAATTGTTGCTTTGTATTAAAAATTGGTTCAATAAATGTCATTTTACTTTTACAATGCGGCATTAATATTCTCTCGCTAATTCTACCCATAAATTACTGAGTTTGATTATCATGCATGGTGAGTGTAAAATATTTTACACTGTCAATATATCACAACCAATCATGTGCTTCAATTTTAGTGGTTAAAATACAAGTTAAATTTTTAATATTTTGACGATTATAATTGATTGACTTTATAAATACTCTTTACATATTATATTTCATTTTATATATTTTTTACAATGAAAAAAAATCAATAGTTAATAAATATAATTTTGGGAAATTGCAACGTTATATAATTTATTTTTAAGTTTTCTTCAACTATATGAAAAAAAAAACCCAAAACAATAGTTATTTTAAAAATAAGGGAGTTTTATGACATAATCAAAAAGAGAAAAAAAATGAGGAGTGATATAAACATGATTTCTTTAATGTTTACTCTCTTTTTTAAGGGAAATTTACGTGACTCCAACACTTACAAAATTGGTTTTAGAAAAAATGGTGAGATCTATATGAGTTTAATCCAATAAAGAAGTACTAGTGGTAAAGTGATCAATGAAAAAAGAGTATTCATAACTCTTCTTATATTTGAATATATCGAACAATAGATGTGAATCAATGAGAAAAGAAGAAACCTCCAAAAGTTGCAAACTTAATATGATGATTGCATTTTTGGACTCACTCGCAAATAATGGGTTATGGAAACTCATCTTGTCACGCAAAATATGCAAGTCAATGGATGATTCTAAATTTATGAGTACACTTTTATCAAAGTTAAAAAACTTATTGTCCACCTCAACTATTTCTATTTCATTGGTTGGAAAAGATGTTATTAAATTGAAATCAGTAGAAAACTGAACATGAATGCAATGTCTATTACCGTTAAAGTTGAAAGACAACTCTTACAGTTTTGGATTCACTCACAAAGAGGATATACAAAAAGAAAGTCATGTTGTCACACACAAAACATCTTGGACATATATGTTGAGCTAAACTTTTTCAGTTTCATTATGGAAACACTCACACACACACACAAAGAGTAAATAGCATTTGTTTGGAAATTCAAAAAGGAAATTTTTTCTTGAAAATTATGTATTTAAAACTTTGAAATCATGGAAATTGGTATTTTCTACATAAAACTTATGATTTGCTTCCTTTTTTGAATTCTTAACAAATGTTCTTAAAACACTTGTTAACATGAACCATATATAAAAGATACAATTTAGTTTTACAGAAATGCCCATTAAAAACCCACTTTTTTCTATTTTATTTTATTAATGTAAATATTAATTCTAACATTGTAATATTCAAGTTATATTTTTTGACAACTTTAAATATTGTTTTGTGGATGATAAAATTGATGTTTCATCATAGATCGTCAGATCGACGTGCTTTCACCACCATCTCACCCTAACTCCAAACATACAAATAAATTATTAAAGCAAATCTAAAAATATAAATAAATTTATATTTAAGTGGGAGCGATCATTAATTTGTTTTAACCCAAAAAAAATCATTAAATTGAAGAAAAACTATTAAACCTTGACAAATTTTATGGACATTTTAATAAATTTAAACAGAATAATTGCTTAGGAGTTCTTTAAATCAAGACTCAAGAAGTTTCAACTCTAAACACACTCCAAAGCATAGTTTGAGTAACCTAGCTTTTCTAAGAGAAAATGCCTATTGAGAGCATTGATCTTACAAACTTCCTTGACTCCCCTCCATCACCACAGATATCTTCATCGCCATGTCCAACACTTCCAACACCAATGATCCTTAATTTTGATCATGTTTCTACCAATCCTAATCTTCACCGCCATGTCCAACACTTCCAACACCAAACTAATTTTTTGGTACCACCAACAGTTCAAGGACACGCCCATGAGTCCCCTAGATTCACCACCAGTTGGCCCCAACCTGCCACGCATGGTTGTAGTCGAATTGCAAGAGTTCTCCAACCGTTATCTGGATCAGACACCTTGCCATTCCCAAATGGATCTAGGAGCATGGTGCCTTGGAGTCAGTTAGAGCATGAGTAATTGCATCTCTCAACCTTAAATCTAATTTTTTTTATTGTTATGATATCACATAACTTCTGCAAAAAAATAATATTTTAAAGACAAAAAAATGCAAAATTTGTCTCTAATTTTTTAGTAAAATGTTAAAGAAACCTATTTTTTCTCTTTCATCTCTAATACTCATTGTTATTTCAAATTTTTAATGTAATGCTTTCAATACTCTCATTTCAATTATAATTAATTCTTCATAGGTTATTAAATAATGTGCAAGCTTTGAATATTGTTGTCCCCTCAAAATTATTATTCAAATTTGTATTTAATTTTAAAAGCTTTATGATGAGAACCTAATATTATCACCTTCTACATGAGTTAATTTAATAATGGAATAAAATGAACCAAATTAGTTTTGGTTACAAGTGTTATTTTCGTAGGTGATTATATTGGTGTCTTGGCTTTGTCATATCTGGAGTTCTGGATGTCTATTTCAGGTGATCTTTAATGTGTTGGAAAGCTTAGAATATATCCTACATTTCTTATGTTAGACTGAAGATCAGATTCGGCATATTTGTTGGTGTAAAATGTGCATATAGTTGAATTTTGATAAAAGAATACACTTTGTGTGTTGTGAGAGCTTTGTCTCTTTTTGGTTCTGGATTGAACCGAGTTTATTGAGTCTTATCAATGGCTTTCTTACGATTGTGGCGATTCTTAATGGCTTAGCATTCCTTCTTGGATTGGAAGTGAGTGTGACGCCTTCTTTTACCATTCCATTCCCTAAATCCATCTTTTTATTTTACTTTTGAGCTCTGATACCAAATGAAGAGTGTCACGAAGCCGTCAGAAGCGAATTATGAATAATGGAATGGATAGACAGGGGCGTCACACTCTTTCTAATCCAAGAAAGATTGATAAGTTGGTGGATGCGAGGATTGCCACAAGAAAATAATTTCTTGATAAGATCAAGGATGGTTCAATCCAGAAGCATAAAGAGATAAAGCTCTCACAACACACAAAGTGTATTCTTTTATCAAAATTCAACTTTATGCGCATTTTACACCAAAAAATATGCCGAATCTGATCTTTAGTCTAACATAAGAAATGTAGGATATGTTCTAAGCTTTCCAACACATTAAAGATCATTCGAAACGGACATCCAGAACTTCAGATATGACAAAACCAAGACACCAATGTAATCACCTACGAAAATAACACTTGTAACCAAAACTAATTTGGTTTATTTTATTCCATTATTAAATTAACTCCTGTAGAAGGTGAGAATATTAGGTTTTCATCACTTTATGACCAAATTCACAATTTATCGTAGATATTTAATTAATACATGTTTTTATTTTATTTTAGCTTACTTGTGATGGAGCTAATTAAGTATGGAAAAGGGAGATGGAGTGAAATTGCTAAGAACTTTGTATGCAACAAGACTCCAGAACAAGTTCAAAGCTATGCTACTTGCTTCTTCAAGTACCTACCAGACACATATGTGTATGGCTTAAGGAAAGGGAAAAGGAAACTAATTGAAAATCCCAACCATAACATGATTGTTAACAATGATCATGCAAAAGAAACTCTCACTCTTTTTCCAGATGTTCCAACACATTATGGAGGAGATGCTAGCAGTAGCAACAATACCAACAACTATGAAGTAAGCACTTCCATGACTCTGCCTAGTCCTTCTGCTATAGATGGAGGAGTTGATTTGGAACTTCGTTTGGGTTTATATTAGTGAGACTTTGAAGCATAGGTGTCATGCATGCATGGACAAATTAAGCTAGAATGTCTCAACATCTATAATATGTGTCCTGTCATTTTGTAACCTTTTCCTTTTTTTCTGTTTTGTTTTGAATTTGGTTGTTATGATGTTGTAGTTTTTATTTTATGTTATGATGTTATGGATGTTGTGTCTTGCAAGTTTTCCTCCTGAATATTGTGTTCAATTACCTTGATTTGATACAAAAATCTTAGTCAAATGTTGTGTTCAGTTACCTTGATTTGATAAAAAATCTTTGTCAAATGTTGTGTTCAGCTACATTGTCAAATCTTTGTATTTTTTTCCCGTTGGATTATGATATTTGTAACACTTCATTATTCTTCATTTCTCTTCCAATTACATCACAAATATATCATATCAATCTCTTTAATTTTTCATCTCTCGAGTGTGGAATAAGTGTTTGGGTGTCCATGAATTATCACCTTTCTTTGTCTTTACTATGAGAGAAAGTGTTTCAAGGAGTCCACCTAATTGTTCTAATCTATAATAGAAACTGAAAAGGTAACCACTAAGTCTACCACAATTTGTTGGTGTGCATATCATTATTTGACGTTCCAAACCCTTAAACATCTAGTTTAATTTTTACTTATAAAAAACAGAATAATGATACCCCACAATTAGCCCATCTATTATTCCACTTAATTGCTCCTCTAGAAATTATACCAACTTCATTTCAACATAAATTTCTTTTTATAAAAAAAGGATTCAAAATAAGTGTGATATTACTTTCTCAACGCAACAATATTATTTTTTTTTTCTAATTCTATCCTTAAATTAGTGAGTTTGATTTTGACGCATTGTCCGTAAATGATTTACAATGTCAACATATTATCCATGTGAATGAATTTAGAGTGGTGAAAATACAAGTCAAATTTTAAATAATCTCTTTACAATGATACTCTCTTTGTTTTTTTTAGTGAAATTCATGTGAGCAACATTTTAAAAACACGTAAAGTCCACCTCAACTTCTTCCATTTAATGGGAGAGATTTGAGTTTCTACACAAGCAATGTTCTGGGCACAAATTTTCTGAGATGAAATTACCTTAACTTTCACCAATGGTCTGAATTCACAAACTTGAATGCTCTTAGACGCATCAGCAAGAGGTACTATGAAGAATGAAACCTTAGGATAAATCTGATAGCTGATCGATAACGTGTCCTTAATTGAGTACTGTTCCCAAATCGAGGAAATACATGTTCAAAAGAAGCAATGAATGCTAAGCATGGAAACACATGATGCCTTACGAACAAGCAACAAACTCCTAATCATCCAATTGGAAGCAATAGCTAAAAACTTGGAAGCACAAGAGGTGGCAGACATATCATCCATTGGTGAAGTTTACGATTTTTGTGAGAAAGCGGTGCATGTCTTCCAAAAAGTGTTGGGTTATCTGAAGATCAAGTCAAGTACATGGGTGTTTATACAAGGCAAAAACGGAATCCTTACTCCAACAACTATAATTTAGGTTAGCCAAATCATGAAAAAAAATCATTGGGAGGAAACAATAGCCTCCAACCAAAAACAACTAATCAACAACCACAAAAGAAAAATCTTGAATAGTTTTAACCCAATACATGAAGACAACACAAATTTACATTGAAGATATCTGAAAAAATCATGAGGAAACTCGAAGAAACATTGAGACTTGAATCAAGAATTTGGAGATACAAATTGGCCAAATTTCTACAAAGTTGACAACCCAAGGAGCAATATGTGCAAGATGATTGTGATGGTGAAGTGTGGTCGTGAAAATAAATTGAAGAAAGCTTAGGTACAAGTTGAAGAAAAGGTGGCACAACCAATAAGCCAACCAAATTTATTTATAGTGCAATTTGAGTCATAAAAAAAGAAAGTAAATAATGAGAGAAGAATATAAGTACTATTGGATCTAATGAAAAGTATAAAAGTCATTAGAGGAAACATAGTCCCTACTACATCAAATTTCTTTCTATAACCAAAAATCGTTTTCTTGTTTTTGATTTGCAGGGTCCACAAAAGGAAGAAGATCCAGGATGTTTAAATGTTTCTGTAAAGGTGGGTGATGTGTATGTAGGTGATGCTTTTGAGAGAACCGTAAGTTTAAAACTTCAACCATGTGTTGGTGAAGAATATAATGATAAAGAGTAGTTAATCCTTATTCAACACATCATTTTCTCGCTTTCTCTCTATTTGTATCACATCATTAACATATTATATTACTACATTCTCTTATTTTGTCCTCTAATAAGATGTTATTTGGATGTATGGGTCCATGAAATTTTTTCCTATATTAAAATGAAAGAAGTATAAACCAATGATTTAATGAACAAGATAAAAAAGTATTATTTTATTAGATTTTTCTTTTTTGTACATGTAAAATACAGGAGTTTATCTAACAGTGGGTGTAGGTCAAAAATAACTAATGAAACCCCCGAGCGTTGAAAGATTGAAATGGAAATGATGATGGCATCATTTTTGCCTTGTTAAATAAACCATTTGAAACATGGGACATAAACTTTTGTAATAAGACAATGACTAAAATTGTTTACATAAAAATTGAGAGAGACCAAAATGTGAAAAAATATATTAAGATTAATTAAAAGTGTAAATTGATATATTTAAAAGGACTAAAAATGAATATAATTCGGACTTCGTAAGCGGAATTAGAAACCCGACTCATCTGTTTACATTTATGTATGTGAATTGATATATATATATCACTACTAAAATTGTTCTGATTTCCGTCCTATAGCTCTTGCAAATTTTCAATTTAAAATTGTTACGAAAGTTTTAGCTAACAAACTTTCAATTATTACTATGCGCATCATTTCTCTGCAACAACGGGGCTTTATTCGTGATAGGAATATTTTGGAATGTATCATTCTTGCATCAGAGGCCATTAATATGAATGATAAAAGGCAGTTTGGTGGCAATATGGCTTTGAAAGTTGATATAAAAAAACCTTTGACACGTTGGATTGGAACTTTTTGGTTGGGGTGCTCTGAAAGTTTGGTTTTTCTTCTCTGTTTACTGACTGGATTCTTGCTATTTTGCACTCAGCTAGGCTTTCTAACTTGGTGAATGGTAAGGCGGTGGGGTTTTTCTCTTGTTCTCATGGAGTCCGACAAGAGGACCCTTTATCTTCGCTTCTTATTTGTATTGCTGAAGAGGTTCTGAGCAGGGCAATTTCCATGGCCTCCTATGCAAGCAAAATTGTGCCTATATTTTATTGTCGTGGGGTTTCTATTCCTACTCACATTTTGTATGCGGTGTTAATATTTTGTGTAGGTACTAATCAAAATATTAGATGCTTTATGAAATTTTTTAATGATTATTCTAAGGTGTCCAGGCAGATTATGAATAATAGCAAAAGCCGGTGTTATTCGGGGGCTATGATAACCTCTCGTTCTCAGATGATTGCGGAAATTCTTGGGCTTAGTGCTGGCACCATTCCTTTTTCTTATCTTGGCTGCCCCATCTTCAAAGGCAAGCCGAAAGGGATATATTTTCAATCCATTGTCGACAGAATCAAGGTAAAATTTTTAACTTGGAAAGGTACTTTGCTCTCAATAATGGGACGTGTGCAGATCGTTAAGTCAATTATTCATGGTATGCTTGTATATTCTTTTCACATCTACATGTGGCCAAGACGTCAGCTTCACCAGTTAGATTATTGGATTAAAAATTTCATTTGGATTGGTGACATTGACACTCGCAAGGTGTGCACGGTTTCTTGGATGGTTATGTGTTGATCTTGGGTAGCGGGTGGTCTTAAAATTTAACCCAACTCGTCTCATTAGCGAGTCCTTGATTCTTCTTCTTGCTTGGCATTTTTCTTTGGGGGAATCGCAATGGGCAGGGTTGTTACGTAATAGATTTATCAAGAATAGAACACCGCTTCAGCACTATTTTCAACAGTGTTGGCTATTCCAAGGGTAGCAAGCCGTGTTGCTGACATTGTTTTGCCAACCGCACCTTTACCTGATTCTCTTGTTTGGCTTCACTCGTCTGATGGTAAATTAACTTCAAAACTATCTTTTAATTTTCTAAAAACGGTTGCTGTTACTTTACCTTGGGCTGCTGCTATATGGAAATCTTGCATTCCTCCTTCTCAATCCTTTATTCTTTGGCGCATTATGCATGGGAAAATTCCCACCGCGAAAACCTTCGTCATCGTTGCGGTATCATTGTTTCGATCTGCAGTTTCTGTTTGTGCACGGATGAGTCCCCCGACAATTAATTTCTTCACTGTACATTCGCAAAGAATCTTTGGCTTTGGTTTGGCGGTATTTTACATATTACTTTTAACCTGGCCTCTTTTGCATCCCTTCTCAACTCCATTCCGCAGAACTGCTCCTCCCAAATTCGTGATATTTACTTGGCTGCGATGGTGCACACTCTTCATGATATGTGGATGACTTGGAATTCTTGGCGGTTTAATAATATGACCACTTCTTTGCATTCGAAAAAGGTGCGTATTCATGTTGCTATTAGTTTTAGTTGCTATATTTCTGCTGGTAAATGTATTGCTTCTGATGCAAATATCCTGGATGCTTTCTCGGTTAGTCCTCACAATCGTCGTGTCAGTGATATGTTGTTGGTTTCTGGAAGGCCCCCTCGGCCCCTTGGATAAAAGTTAACACAAATGGCTCTTTGATTGGTTCACATGCGGTGTGTCGAGGCCTGGTCCGTGATCACCTAGGCTCCCTTTTAGGCGCATTTGCTTGTAACATCGGCGTCTCTATAGTTTTTATGCCGAGGTGTATGCTTTTCTTATTGCTTTGGAGTATGCAGCTCAGAACGGTTGGAGGAATGATTGGTTAGAGAGTGACTCGACGAGCGCTCTGATGGTCTTTAAAAACCGCTCCCTAGTCCCGATTTTACTTCATACTCGTTGGCATAACGCTTGCAACCAAGGAATCCAAGTTATTACCTCTCAAATCTTTAGGGAAGGAAATTGTTGTGCGGAGTTTCTGGCTAATATGGGTCATTCAATACAAGGCAAGGTTTGGTTCTCAGTATTGCCTCAGACTCTTCAGACCGACTTCTACTTGGACCGGAGTGGGTTCCCTCGCTCTAGGTTCCCGTAGATAGATATTTCTTTTTACTATTTTCTGTTTTTTGCTATTTCTTTTTCTGTTTCTTCTTTAATTTTTGAGGGTTTTGGCCTAGTCCCCCCTGTTTCCCCTGTTTTTAATAATTATTTTCTCTTAGATTGGCAGCATAGGATGGGGATTCTGCGGGTAGCCAACCTAGTTGGAATGTCGTTGCTTCTCCTTGATGCCTGTCCAATCTCCTGGCTTGGGAAAAAAATGGTTCAATAAATGTCATTTTACTTTTACAATGCGGAATTAATTTTCTCTCGCTAATTCTACCCATAAATTACTGAGTTTGATTATCATGAATTGTGAGTGTAAAATAATTTACACCGTCAACATATCGCAAACAATCATGTGCTTCAATTTTCATGGTTAAAATACAAGTTAAATTTTTTATATTTGACGATTATAATTGATTGACTTTATAAATACTCTTTACATGGTTGATATATATGAGTTTAATCTTAAATTAATATTGTTTACGCAATTTCAAGCCATTATATTTTATTTTATATATTTTTTACAATGAAAAACAATCAATAGTTAATAAATAAAATCTTGCAAAATTGCAACGTTATATAATTTATTTTTATTTAACTATATGAAGAAAAACCCAAAACAATAGTTATTATAAAAATAAGGGAGTCTAATGACATAATCAAAAAGAGAAGAGAGAGAAAATGAGGAGTGTGATAGCAACATTATTTTTCAATGTTTACTCTCTTTTTTTGTGAAATTTATGTGACTCCAACACTTACAAAATTGGTCTTAGATAAAATGGTGAGATCTATATGAGTTTAATTCAATAAAAAAGTAAGTGGTAAAATGATTATTGGAAAAAGTGTATTCATAACTCTCCTCATATTTGAATTTATCAAACGATAGATGTGGGTCAAAGAGAAAAGAAGAAACCTCCAACAGTTGCAAAATTAATATGATGATTGCATTTTTGGACTCACTCACAAAAGATGGGTTATGGAAACTCATTTTGTCACGCAAAATACGCAAGTCAAAAGATGATTCTAAATTTATGAGTGCACTTTTATCAAAGTTAAAAAATTTATTGTCCGTCTCAACTATTTCTATTTTATTGGTTGCAAAGGATGTTATTGAACTGAAATCAGTAGAAAAATAAACATGAAACCAATGTCTATTACCGTTAAAGTTGAAAGACAACTTTTACGATTTTGGATTCACTCACAAAGAGGATGTGCAAAAAGAAAGTCATGTTGTCACACACAAAATATTTTGGACATATATGTCGAGCTCAACTTTTTCACTTTCATTATGGAAACACTTTTTCAGTTTCAGTTTAAAAAAGGAAATTTTATCTTGAAAATTGTGTATTTAAAACTTTTAAATCGTAGAAGTTTAGGAGTTCTATAAATCAAGACTCAAGAAGTTTCAACTCTAAACACATTTCAAAGCATAGTTTGAGTAACCTACCTTTGCTAAGAAAAAATGCCTATTAAGAGCATTGATCTTACAAACTTCCTTGACTCCCCTCCATCACAACACATATCTTCATCTAATGCATCGATGATCCTTAACTTTGACCATATTTCCACCAATCCTAATCTTCACCGCCATGTCCAACACCTCCAACACCAAACTACTTTGTTGGTACCACCAACAGTTCAAGGACACGCCCATGAGTCCCATGGAATCACTATCAGTTGTCCCCAATCTGCCACCCATGGTGGTAGCCTAATTTCTAGGGTTCTTCGACCGTTACCTGGATCAGACACCATGCCATTCCCAAATGGATCTAGGTGCATGGTGCCTTGGAGCCAGCTAGAGCATGAGTAATTGCATCTCTCAACTTTAAATCTATTTTTTTTATTGTTACGATATCACTTTACTTCTGCAAAAAAAATAATTTTTTAAAGATATAAAAATGCAAAATTTGTCTCTAATTTTTCAGTAAAATGTTAAAGAACCCCAATTTTTTTTCTTTCTCTATTATTTGTAATTATTTTAACTTTTTTTTGTACTCTTTATACTTTCGTTTCTACTCCACTTATTGGCAATGATTTTTTTACGCTCATTTCTACTTATTTTTTAGAGACGTCAAATTTATTTATCAGTTCTTATTTTCTTCTCTAATACTCGTTGTTATTTCAACTTTTTAATGTAATGCTTTCAATAATCTCATTTCAACTCCAACTAAACCTTCATAGGTTAGTAAATAATGTGCAAGCTTTGATTATTGTTGTCCCCTTAAATTTTATCATTAAAATTTGTATTTATTTTTAAAAGCTTTGTGACCAAACTCACAATTTATCGTAGATATTTAATTAATACATGTTTTTATTTTATTTTACATTTGTCTTAGCTTATTTGTGATGGGGCTAATTAAGTATGGAAAAGGGAGATGGAGTGAAATTGCTAAGAACTTTGTCTGCAACAAGACTCCACAACAAGTTCGAAGCTATGCTACTAGCTTCTTCAGGTACCTTCCCGACACATACGTGCATGGTTTAAGGAAAAGGAAAAGGAAACTAATTGAAAATCCCAACCATAACATGATTGTTAAGAATGATCATGCAAAAGAAACTCTCGCTCTTCCAACACATTATGGAGGAGAAGCTAGCAGTAGCAACAACACCAACAACTATGAAGCAAACACTTCCATGACTCTTCCTGTTGGTGATGGAATAGTTGATGTTGAACTTCGTTTGGGTTTATATTAGTGTGAATTTGTAGCATTGGTGTCATGCATGCATGGACAAATTAAGCTAGAATCTCTCAACGGCTATAATATGTGTCTTGTCATTTTGTAACCTTTTCCGTTTTTTCTGTTTTGTTGCACTTTTTATTTTATGTTATGATATTATGCATGTTGTGTCTTGCATGTTTTCATCTTGAGTATTGAGTTCAGTTACCTTGATTTGATAAAAAAAATCTTAGTCAAATGTTGTGTTAAGTTACCATTGATTTGATAAGAAAATCATAGTCAAATGTTGTGTTTAGCTACATTGTAAAATCTTTGTATGTTTTTTTTCCTTTAGATTATGATATTTGTAACGCCTCATTATTCTTCATTTCTCTTCCAATTACGTAAATATATTATATATATCATATCAATCTTTTTAATTTTTTTATCTATCGAGTGTAGAATAAGTGTTTGGGTGTCTATGAATTATCATCTTTCTTTGTCTTTACTATGAGAGAAAGGGTTTCAAGGAGTACACCTAATTGTTCTAATCTAAAATAGAAACTGAAATGGTGACCACTAAGTCTACCACAATTTGTTGGTGTGCAGATAATTATTTGACGTTTTAAACCCTTAAATATCTAGTTTGATTTTTACTTATGAAAAATTGAAAAATGATACCCCGCAAATTAGGTCATCTATTATTCCACTTAATTGCTCCACGAGAAATTATACCGACTTCATTTCAACATAAATTTATTTTTATATAAAAAGTTCAAAATAAGTGTGATTTTACTCTTTGAACGCAACAATATTTTTTTTCTAATTCTAACCGTAAATTAGTGAGTTTGAATTTGATGCACTGTCCGTATTAAATATTTTACACTGTCAACATATCACAACTAACCATGTAAATGAATTTCGAATGGTGAAAATACATGTTAAATTTTAAATAATTTCTTTATAATGACACTCTATCTTCTTCTTTTTTTTATAGTGGAATTCATGTGAGCTACATTTTAAAAATTAGTCTCAGATAAAATGATGACATCTATATGAAATTTTATCCAATAAAAATGCCAATATTAGAGTATTGATAATTCTTCTCATAATTGAATTTATTGAACGATGGGTGTGGGTCAAAAACAACAGATGAAACCCCCAAGAGTTACAAGATTAATTGATAGGATGGTTGCATTTTCTTGACTCACTCGCAAAAGATGAGTTATGGAAACTCATGTTGGCACATAAAATATGCAACTTACGAGATTATTCTAAATTTACGGGGGCAGCTTTCTCAAAGTTAAAAAACGTAAAGTTCACTTCAACTTCTTCCATTTCATGGGAGAGATTTGAGTTTCTACTTAGTCAATGTTCATGGGACAAATTTCCTGAGATGAAATTACCTTAACTTTCACCAATGGTCTGAAGCCACAAACTTGAATGCTTTTAGACGCATCATCAGGAGGTACCATGAAGAATGAAATTTTAGGATAAATCTGATAGTTGATCGAAAAGGTGTCCTTAAATGAGTACCGCTCCCAAATTGAGTTAAAGGTCTGTTCAAAAGAAGCAAGGAGTGTTAAGCTTGGAAAAACATGATGCCTTACAAACAAGCATCAAACTCCTAAGCTTCTAATTGGAATCAATAGCTAAAAAGTTAGAAGCACAAGAGGTGGCAAACATATCATTCAATGGTGAAGTTTACGATTTTTGTGGGAAAGCTCATGAAAGTGGTGCATGTCTTCCAGGAAGTTTTGGGTATCTAAAGATCAAGTCAAGTACATGGGTGTTTATACAAGGCAAAATTGGAATCCTTACTTCAATAACTATAATTTCTTCTAGCCAAATAATTAAAAAATCATTGGGAGGAAACAATAGCCTCCAACCAGAAGCAACCAATCAACAACCATAAAAGAAAAATCTTGAATAATAGTTTTAACCCAATACACGAAGACAACACAAAATTATATTGAAGATATCTCCAAAAACCATGAGGAAACTCGAAGAAACCCGGAGACTTGAATCAAGAATTTGGAGACACAAATTGCGCAAATTTCTACACAATTGGCTAGCATGTCAAGAATCGGATTCTCGGGTTCTATTCTTGACAACTCAATGAGCAATATTTTTGGAAAAGGCGGCACAACCAATAAGCCAACTAATTTCATTTATAGTGCAATCTGAATCACCAAAAAAGAAAGTAAATAATGAGAGAAGAATACAAGTACTATTGGATCTAATGAAAAGAATAAAAGTCATCGTTTCTTTTGTGGCTAATCTAGAACAAAATCTTGATTACACAAAGTTCATGCAGGTGATTCTCTTAAAGCAACACAAACTCCGATAAATTTAAGTAGCACGATAAACATGGAGTTTAATTTCGGCACAGTTCTTCTGAATAAAATAAACTTTGGAACATTAAAAAGAAGAAGAGCAATGAAGGTGTCTGAAGTAGAGATTGACGAAGATAAATAAGATGTATGTGAGGAACAAAAAGAAGAAGTTTCCCTCAAATAAGATAGTAAATAGGTAGATCCAAGTGAAGTCGGGAAGATCCTAGTAATGTGAAAAGTGAAGAAGAAAAATAAAAACTAGTCATGACCAAATAAACCAATTCTAAAGGAGAAGAAATACATATAATGGAAGTAAAGTCAATCAAAGGGAAAGAGAAGGTTGGAGACAATGAAACCTTGGAAAAAGAAGAATATTTTCATCAATTCATCAAGGCCTTATATTGGATAATACACATAAGAATGAAATAACTTGCACCTCAAGTAAATGATGTTAGAGTGCTGAGTTATAATATAATGTTTGATTACTACCTTAGGTTATCATGTACACTCACATATGTATATAAATGCATTGTAACTTCATTTACAAGTAATGAGAATAACATTTTTCATTCATATTCTCTCTCTCTCTTATGATGGTATCAGTTTCTCCTCCATCAATTGGGGAGTCAGTTACGATCCATAACCACTTTTTATAACAAATTCCATTGCGTTTTCTCTCTCTTCTTCATCTTCTTCATTGAATCTTCATGATTCATACCTTGATCCTTTGTTCTTGTGCTTGATTGCTTCGTCTTCTATCATAAAACCAATCACACTGTTGATTTTTGTTATCAAAAACATGGTCATCCTAGTTTTCCTAAGCAGCAACCAAGGGTAAATGCTGCTACTCATGATGCTCCTACTGAAAGTAACACATTGGAGCATGGTTTGGGGGGCTCGAGAGGTTCTGGTAATGGTTTGTCTCCATAGCAATATACTCAACTTGTATCCTTACTACAACAAGCTAGTTTGGTTCCTTCAACATCTCTCCCCTCTTCTTCAAATGACACTACCAATCATATCCAAGCTACTCATGTTATATCTACTAGCATATCAGTTGCTGCTTTAGACAATGCAAGTATACATCCTCCTTCTTTATCTTATAAACCTGATTACTGGCTTCTAGATTCAGGAGCAAATGAACATATATGTTGTAACCTTTCATATTTTACCTATTTCTATCGCATTAAACCTGTTTGTGTTAACCTTCCTAATAGTACTTCCATTATTGTCCATTATACTGGTAATATTAATTTCACTCCTCAATTTTACCTCACACATGTGCTATATTCACCATTCTGTCAACTTAATCTCATGTCTGTTTCTAAGCTTTGTGAATCCTTATCATGTGTTTTGGATTTCTCTCATGGTAAATGCCTTATACAGGACCAAACTTCATTGAAGATGATTGGTTTGGCTAATGAAGTGGATGGTCTTTACAAATATACTCCCACTTCCACTTCTGAAGTTTCTTCTAATAGTTTTTTACATTCCACCAATAAATCTTGTAATTTTTCATTTTCTATTAGTTGTAACTCTAGTACTTGTATTCCTGTTAATTCCTTATGGCACTTTAGACTTGGTCATCTCTCTAATCAAAGAATGATTAAGATGTCTCATTTGTATCCCTCTATTGTTCACAATAATAAAGATGTTTGTGACATTTGCCACGTCTCTAAACATAAACATTTACCTTTTACATCCAGTTTACTAATTTTCCATCTGTTCATGGCCATAGATATTTTCTAACCATCTTTGATGATCATAGTAGATTTTTATGGGCTATTTTGTTAAAATCTAAATTAGAATTCTCTCTTCATGTGAAAAATTTCATTCTCATGATCAAAACTCAATTTCATGTCACACCTAAATTTGTGAGATCTGATAATGGACCTGAATTTTTGATTAATAATTTTTATGCTTCTCATGGCATTATTCATCAAAAATCATGTGTTGAAACCCCTCAACAAAATGGTAGAGTTAAGAGGAAACATCAACACATTCTTAATGTTGGCAGGGCTTTGTTGTTTCAATCAAAACTTCCTCCATCCTTTTGGTCTTATGCTATTCTCCATGTTGTTTTCTTAATCAATAAAGTCCCTACACCTGTTTTACATAATCAGTCTCCTTATCATGTCTTGTTTAACAAGCTTCTTGACATCCAGCTTTTCAAAGTCTTTGGTTGTCTGTGTTTTGCTTCTACTTTGCAATCTCATAGGTCAAAACTTCAACCTAGAGCTAGAAAGTCTCTTTTTTTTAGGTTACAAGTCTGGTTATAAAGGTTTTCACCTCCTTGATCTCTCCACTAGAGAAATATTTGTCTCCAGACATGTTACTTTCCATGAACATATCCTACCTAACAAATTTACCTCATCTTCCACCACCCCTAGCTGGGGCTATTTTCCTCACCACACCATAGACTCTTTGAATCCCATCAGTAATATTTCACCTATACCTCTTGAATCTTCTTTCATTGATGACCCTATCTCGCAAACACCTTCTTCACCTTTACTTCCTTCATCTGTTTCCAATTTACCTAGATGTTCCACCAGAAATAAAACTGCACCTTCATATATGTAGGATTATATTTGAAATAGTTTTAACTCCACCATTTATCCTATTTCACACTATATTAATCATAATGACTTGTCTTCTAACCACTCTTCTTATGTTTTGTCCCTACATACACATATTGAGCCCAAAACCTATGTTGAAGCTAATAAACTAGATTTTTGGAAAAATGCGATGCAAGTTGAGTTGAAGGCTCTTTAACAAACTGGTACTTGGAGTCTTGTGGATTTACCTCCTAATGTGAAGCCCATAGGCTGCAAATGGGTATTCAAAATCAAACGTAATGTTGATGGAAGCATTGAGAGATACAAGGCGCGCTTAGTTGCTAAAGGCTATACACAGGTTGAAGGTCTTGATTACTTTGACACCTTTTCACGAGTTGCCAAACTCACCACTGTCAGATTAGTTATTGCTTTGGCTTCCATTCATCATTGGCATCTTCGTCAGCTTGATGTCAATAATGCTTTCCTTCATGGAGATTTACAGGAAGATGTTTGTATGACTTTACCTCCTGGCATTTATGTCAAGAATTCTAATGCAGTATGTAAACTCAATAAATCTCTTTATGGCCTAAAACAAGCAAGTAGGAAGTGGTATGATAAGCTCACTTCTGTTCTTTTACAACATCACTATACTCAAGCTAATTCTGATCATTCCCTTTTTATCAAGAAAACTGGTAGTTCATACACCGTTTTACTTGTATATGTGGATGACATCATACTTGATGGTGACTCATTAGAAGAGTTTCAATCTATTAAGTCTATTTTGGATAATTTGTTCAAAATCAAGGATTTAGGTCAGTTGAAATTCTTCCTTGGGCTTGAGGTAGCTTATTCTCATCTTCGTATCTCTCTTTCTCAGAAGAAGTACTGCTTAGACTTACTTGCAGATTCGAGCACTATTGGTTCTAAGCCTGCATCCACTCCTTCTGACCCCTCTCTCAAGTTACACAATGATGGTGCATTACCCTATGAAGACATTTCTTCTTATAGAAGACTGGTTGGTAGACTGCTCTATCTGAACACCACTAGACCTGATATTACCTACATCACATAACAATTAAGAAAGTTCCTTTCTGCTCCCACACATACTCACCATACTACTGTCTTTAGAGTTTTGAGATATTTGTAAAAACTATCCAGGCAAAGGTTTATTCTTCCCTCACAATTCCCCTCTCCATTTACAAGGATATTCAAATGCAGATTGGGCAGGTTGTGTTGATACTAGGAGATCCATCAGTGGCCAATGTTTATTTTTAGGGAACTCTTTAGTTTCATGGAGAACGAAGAAACAAATAACTGTATCTAGGTCCTCTTTTGAGTCAGAATATAGAACATTAGCCTCAGCTTCTTGTGAACTTCAATGGTTGATTTACCTTCTTCAGGATCTCCATGTTTCTTGTACCAAGCTTCCTGTGCTTTTTTGTGACAATAAAAGTGATTTGCATATAGAAGCTAACCCTGTCTTCCATGAACGTACCAAACATTTGGAGATTGATTGCCACATAGTGAGGGAAAAGCTACAACCAGGCATACTCAAGCTTCTTCCTGTTTCCTCTCAAGAACAAGTTGTTGATTTCTTCATCAAGGCTCTTCATTCTCAGCCTTTCAACCTTCTTCTATCCAAGCTGGGCATGTTAGATGTTTATCAACCTCCAACTTGTGGGGGGCTATTGGATAATACACATAAGAATGAAATAACTTGCACCTCGAGTAATTGATGTTAGAGTGCTTAGTTATAATATAGTGTTTGATTACTACCTTAGGTTATCATGTACACTCACATATGTATATAAACACATTGTAACTTCATTTACAAGTAATTAGAATAACACTTTTCGTTCATATTTTCTCTCTCTTAAGACCTTAGAAGAATTTAAAGTCAATATGCCAATCAAGGAGATGATCAAACATAATCCCTACAACATCAAATTTCTTCAAGAAATCCTAAAATTCGTATCAAATCCAACAAATAAATAACTTCTTTCTATAACCAAAAATCATTGTCCTTTTTTTTCATTTGCATGGTCCACAAAAGGAAGAATATCCAGGATGATTAAATGTTCATGTAATGGTGGGATGATGTGTAGGTAGGTGAAGTTTTTTGTCATCTCTTTTACTCATTGTGTTAGATTTTATCCGCTGCATACATATTATATTTCAAACATAACTCTTCAAACATAACTCTGTTTTTTGCAAACACTAAGAATTTATTTAAAAAAAATCCAACACAGTTCAAACCCCTCCTCCACTTCTAGTGTTTTTCTCACCTTCATGTTTACCACTTTATGAGTTTGGAAAGTGTAAACACTCACAAATATTTTGTAAAACTCTAATTGCATAAGTCCTTTTGTGTGAGGCAAGAAAGTCTATAACTTGTGTGTTGGAGCAATTGTAGTATTGTGTGATTATAGTGAAAAATATCTTGGAAATGCAAGGGAACTGAAAGTAACCTCATATTGTAGGGTGAACCATGATAAACTTGCTTGTGTTGTCTCTCTCCATCTCTTATCTCTCTCTGGTTATCTTTTTGTTTTATTTTGTATAACTCTTAAAATTATTTTCAGAAAAAGCCAACACAATTCAACCCCTTTTTTGTGTTTTTCTTACCATCAAAATGAGCCTCCATTTCATTAGCTATTCAAAACACAACAATAAGAACTAAGTGAAAGTCGTCTACAAGCACTCAACCTCTACCATTACAATCTCAATTTCCACAAACTAAACCAAAAGACTAAAAAATATTAATTAAATTCTACCCATGTCCGGGAAGCATGTATGGATGTTATATCCTGAAATACCACCTCACATAATAATTTGTTGTAAAACACCCATAAAATGCATCCTGTCATAGATCCTTTGCAGCCAATAAACGATAAAAAATATTAGCATATGCCTTAGACAACTTTTGTTTAGCCACAACGGGTGAAGCATAGATGACTTTCTATTTGGGAGTGGTTTAAACAAATCCATATTGTCGTAAAGGCTAATAGATTTTGATGTTCTCGAATAGCATACATAATCAAAGGCTAATAGCCAATCCAGATGCTCTAGGTAAAACTTTGTGACAATGAGACCCTTCATCATAAAACAATGTGTCGACTCTCCTTGTAACATTCATTAAAATCCTTAGTCCTTAGTCCCTGAAAGTTATGACATATCCATGTCTACATAAATATATAAAAATTTGTAAACAACATAGAATATAACATCATTAACAATTATGTAGATAATAGTGTGTTTGTTTTACCTGAAGTAGTAAATGGTAACAATCAGCTCCTTCGTCTTATAAAGGGAGACATCATTAAGCTCTCTCTACAATTGAACCAGAGAAACCTTCCGTGGGAAAAGTCGTGAACCATCTTCAAATTACTAAAGTACTCCAAATAACTCACATCCACATGATTTGTGCTCTTGTGAGTGAATAGAATGATGTCCACCAAGTACAATAGGCATCTGCATCGTGTATTATCAATTAAGCTCCATCTCCACCACACCACTAAACTGCTCACCGAGATTTATTGTTAGCAGATGACTCATAGGTTCACGCCCGGGTCAACACTTATCAACTCCGCCATGAGGTCAGCTCTGTCTTCTTTGCTCAGTTTAATGTCATGGTTCAAAAGAAGGTCCTAGATAGAAGATGTAGCACATAAGACACGTCGTCCAATTTATCTAACATATCCCCAATTAGGAGATGAATGTTGAATGTGAAATTCTAGCATACTTGTTTTAATATGTTATGTAAGATGTTTCAGCGTTTGCGATGTTCTGATTAATGTTCCAACATTAAAGCGTAAACAGAAATAAAAATAAGAAAATAAATGGCAAGAAAGTAAAAGACACAGTGAGTTTGTTGACTCAGTTCAGCGACCAACACACCTACTATGGGGGCTACCAAGCCATGAAGGAAATCCACTAGTGTAGTCCTTATTCAAAAGCTCTCAGAAAAATCCTATTTTACACTTTATAACCTATGACCTACCCGTATAGACTTCAACCTAGGAACTCCTAGATCTGAGATGCCATCTCACTATCCTATGGTCAGTCACTACCCCAGTGACCTATCAGACCTCAAACAAAAACAGTTGATGAAGTTACCTTCAAACATAAACTACAACCTTGCTTACAAGCTTTGGTGTAGCACAACGAGTTTACAACTCAAACACACAGTCCTTAACAAGTATCAAGATGATACATGAAAGGATCACAAATAAACAGAACTAAACTTGCATCAAACGATACAAGAGTATAACACACAGACCCAAAACCCTAAAAGCTAAACTTTTTAGTATGACGGCTTGAATACCTAATAAGGTTTTGGAGTCTTCATTTTATGCTGAAGCAATATGGGCTAACAACCTTGCTGGGCTTCAGTAACAAATTGCAGATCGATCTGATCCACAAAATAGAATCAAAGAGACAAATAAAGAAAGTCCTAAAATGTAGGAACATCTTTAGGAACATCCCAACCGCCTTCAAATATTCCCTTAAATATTCTTGCTTCTTTGGGAATAAAACCAAATTGATTATGTATGGACATCAAGTTAAGGAAAAGTTGTTTCCTTTTAAAGATAAGGCGCGCGTACAAATAAGCATGAACTCAGGCACACTGAACCGTGCCAGGATGTTGGAACATTTTGTCCAACATCTCAAATGGATGCCTAAACCATGTTGGAACATAGAGTCCAACTTCACAATAAATGGATATTTGTTTTAGCAATAATGCAGCCAATACAAATACCCAACAAGATGTCTCCTCTTACCACATCTCAATAAAGGACAACAACAAGTCATGGTTGATTATATTATACCTCGTATATGTAAGAGCCGCCAATCCACTACATATGGCGGTGTCTCTGAACTACTACTCATTTGACCTTTCCATATTTGACATCTTCTATACGCTCCTGATGCAATTTAAAGTTTGTGGAAACTATAAAAAAAACAAAAAAACAAATTCAATCAAATTAAATAAAAAACATATACAATAGCAAATTATCAAATGGAAGAAAAACTAAAGAAATAATAAAAATTGTTTAGAATAAACAATTTGAAACCATTGACAAACAAGTTTGACGATTCTTACATCTCCGTCCCATAGACATTTGGACACGTGGTATGAATACATGGTCAGTACCGATGTGTCTTTAGGGTCACCGAGATATGAATCCCGAGGATATGCCATCACTTCCTCATATTGGGGCACATGTGTTGCCTCAAGCAACTGAGACAACGTGAACTATCAGTTGTCATATTGCCTAATCAAAGCAGTCATGGTTTTCATATTGCTTTTGACACGATTAGGGTGTGCCTCCATAACTAAATAAATCAAAATACATAGACACCAATATATTGAAGAAAATTATGAGATAAATCAAAATTCTCCATAACCGACCCATTTTTGAATTTCATAAACAGAATTTCAAAACAAAGCACTTAAGTTTATAAAAATCCAAAAATAACCAATACACCAAAAATTCAAACAAACCACCAAATTAAAACTAACCTTTTGTTTAGTAATGGAAAATATCTAAAAAATGACAGATTCAATTAACTTTACTTCAAAAATATCAAAGTGTAATGTTATTCAGATTTCAGGGGGTTTGAATGTTTTTTAGGTCAAATTTCGTAACCGTTGAAATGGGGGAACAAGGTTGACCTTGACTTATATATTGACATGGTTCAGACTCTATAACTTGAAACATGTTTTTTTTTTGTTTCAGATTCTATAATTCGAATAGGATAAAATTAAAATTTTGAAGAGCGGTGCAAGAAATATGGAGGATGTAAAACAAATCTAAATTATTTTCACCATTTTGGTCGGAATTGGAAAGTTTGAAGATTCCATGATTTCTTATTTCCAATCCAAGCAACCAGCTCACACCCTCAAAAAAATTAACCATCAAATACTATATTATATTTAATTTTTTAGTTAACTATCTTTTTGATACGTTAAATACATCGATTTTCATTTTTAATCCACTAAAAAAATCTAACTTTTGATCCTTTTAATTTTTTTGTTATTAGTTTTAATGCCCGCTTTTCGATAAAAGTTCACATCTCATGTTCCAAGTAACACTATTTTATGATATGTCATTGGATAAGACTTTGAACTAATTATTTTTTTTAAGAAGAAAGGACTTTAAAATATTATTAGTTTAATTATTTAAATAATTAATCTTTATCCTTATAAAATTATATATATCTTCAACTTGAATACTATATTGTTAAATTAAATATTAAATAGTTAAGCTATTAAGTTAATGAATTTGAAGGTCTTAACAATAACATGTTATAACATCTCGATGAATTTATGAGCATCAGATGCAATTAGGTGTTTTAGTGGTTTTTCAATAAGGAAGGGCTTTTATGAGCTCCAATTCAACTCGGTTGAAGAAATGTGAATGATTGGGTCTTTATGGGTCATTAATCTAAAGCCATGATTGTTGAGATTCTCTTGTTGGAAAAAAATACTTCAATCCTCATAATCAGAAGCTCACACATTCACATGTATAGATTAGGCTACTAGATCTGCCACAAGAGCATTAGCGACCTAGAATTCTTTGTGAAATTGCTTCTAGTGTATGTGTTCCTTCGGTTACTATGCTCGCATTCTTGTGAAATTGCTTCTAGTGTATGTGTTTCTTGTGGAAAGAGAAGGGTGTCTCCTTATCCCGACATTCAATCATATAGAAGATTAGTTGGAAGACTTATGTACCTCAATTCAACAAGACCTGACATTACTTTCATCATTTAGTAGCTTAGCCAATTTCTATCAAACCCTACAATTGCTCATCTCTAAGCTGCTCTAAGAGTTCTTAGATATCTCAAGATTTCTCCTGGGTGTGGCCTCTTCTTTTCCATAGATTCTTCCATCCATCTCTTAGGTTTTTCTGATGCAGACTGGGTAGGTTATCCTGATTTAAGAAGATCAGTTTCAGGCCAATGCTCTCTTAGGAAAATCCCTCATCTCTTGGAGAACTATAAGAAACAATTACAGTGTTCAGATCCTCCTCTGAAGATGAGTACCGTGCCCTTGCATTAGCTACTTGTGAGCTTCAATGGCTTCTCTATCTTCTTATAGAATAACATGTTTCTTGACCCAAGCTACCTATACTCTATTGTGACAATCAAAGTGCACTCCATATTGCAGCAAATCATGTGTTTCATGAGCGTACTGAAAATTTGGATATAGATTGCCACATTATGAGAGAAAAAATGCAAGCTCAGGTTTTTAAGCTTCTTCCAGTTTCCTCCAACGATCAAGTGGCTGATTTCTTTTCCAAATCCAATTGCTTCCTCAGACTTTTCACATTTTACTATCCAAGTTGGGGATGATTGATATCTATCAACCTCCAACTTGTTGGGGGATATCACAACATATAATATCAAGTAACTAATTGACATTTACAATAGTTGGTTAGAGTTTGTTATTTGCTATCAATCATATGTAGTATGCTCACAATAAGCTAGCATAGATCTTACTTTGTGTATATAAACTTTTTGTACTTCATTGATTAATCAATAAGATTCATTTTTCCTTTCTATTTTGTTTGTTTATAATTACATTTGATACTCAACCTAGTGCTTATTGCTTCTGTTAGAAATAGAGAAGTTGGTTTATAAAAGTGAGACTTGAATACATGCATGCATACCATAATATGTTGCTTTTCATTTTTAATCTTTTCATTTTAGTTTTCAGTTTTGAATTTGGTTGGCTCTGATGTTGGAGTTTTTCTTTTATGTTATTATATTATGCATGTTGGATCATTTATTCATATTCTTTTGGAAATATCTTGTTTCAATACATTCTCTTGAATAATCGTCTTTTATGGCAAAAGCCAAGATATTTTAGGCAACATTTTATATTTTGTTCATTACTATATAAGTGATCTTCGATATTATAAAAAATCGCAGTTAAATATTGTTGATGTGGTTTTCTATGTCTTTTGTTTACTAAGAATAATGATAATCGTCACCTTATTCAACTGCCGATAATCCACATAAAACCTCATGCTACCATTCTTCTTTTTAACCAACAACATTGATGCTCCCCACGGCGAAACACTGGGCCTAATGAACTTCTTGTCAAACAAGTCTTCTAACTGCTTCTTCAACTCGCCCAATTCCGATGCAGACTTCCGATAAGGTGCCGTCGAAATAGGATTTGTCGCAAGTACAACATCGAGGACAAACTCCACTTCTCGCTCTCGCGGAAAATCAACAATGTCTTTCGGGAAAACATCAGGAAACTCACGCACTACTGGAAAATCCCCAACTCTGACTTCACTTTCAACCTTCAAAGAAGCAAACGTCACAAACACCTTAGCTTCCTCACCCAAAGACTTCTATACTTGCACCGCGGTTAAGAACTTCCCTTGACACGCTCCTCCGGTTTAGAAAATGTCACGTTCTTTGTTAAACAATTAATGTTCACAACAAAAGATAACAACAAGTTCATACCAAAAATCACATTCATATGTTCCAAAAATAAACAAACCAAATCCAATTTAAAATCAACATTACCAAAATTCACAGGACAATCGAAGCAAACCAAGGAAGTGTACATTTTTTAAAAATACCTCTTTTATGGTGTCATATGTGTGTGATAAGATCAAGACCACGTTGTGGATCATTGGATCCACAATCTTTTAGTATCATAATACTGTAACTCCAAAATGTAAATAATCTATCAAAAAATGCCAAAAATTTAAATAAATTTATATATAAGGATCTAAGATCATTGGTTTGTTTACAAAAAAAATCAATCATTAATTTGAACAAAACTATTTTATAGTGACAATTATCATAGACATTTTGGAAAGGTGAAACACAATCAATGCTATAAATCTTCACGACTGAAGCAGATTCAACTCTAAACATGCTCTAAAGCACACTTTAAGTAAGATACGGTTAAACAAAATTTATATTGAGATCGTTGATCTTATAAACATTCCTGACTCCCCTCCACCAACACCTACTTTGTTGGTACAAGAATCTCAAATACACACCCATTAGTCCCCTCAAATCACTACCAGTTAGCCCCAACCTAGCACGCACGGTGTATCATAGTTGCGATGGTTCTTTGACCGTTACTTGAACCCAATGGAGCTAGGCTCTGCCTTTGGGGTCAATTAGAGCATCAATAATTACATCTAATTAATTCTTTCAAAAAAAATTACATCTAATTAATTTTGTATTGCTATGACTATAAAAATTATCACTTATTTTGCAGTTAAATATTAGAAGAAAAAAAAACCAAATTTGTTTTTTATTTCTATCTCCAATATTTCTCATTATTTCAAATTTGCTTGTAGATATTATTCCGTTGGGTGCAGATAAAGTGTTCATTAAGTGCGTTTCGGATTATGATATTATGAAGATCTTTGCGGAAGCACAAGATTTTTTCAATTTATTTTTTACGAAGCCGGTACGTTGGAAACAAGATGTTATTAAATTTGAAAGAGGAGCTTGGGTGCGTATTTACGGAATTCCTATTCATGCTTGGAATACAAATATGTTTAAATTGGCCATCTTTGATTGTGGAAGATTTCTTCGGTTAGATGAAAGTACGGCAGCCAAAGACCGTTTTGATTATGCAAGGATTCTTTTGGCAACGTCGTCGTTGGAAGTTATTAATTGTGTTGCGACAATTCTAATAGATGATGTGCAGGTGGATTTAAAAATCATAGAGGAATGGGGCTGTGTTATTGGGGAGGATGCATGCTTATTGGAGGATGACGATGTTTCTAATGTGTCGATTCCAGACAATAATTGTGATAAGTTGCCACCCGAAATTGATGACCAAGTGGATATTCTTGTCAACAATTTGGCGGATGATTGGGCTACAGATATTTCCGTAGAGGGAGGTCAGCAATCCTCTAATATCCCGCTGTGTGTTACAACTGAAACCGAATATGGCAAGGTCCAAGGTGCGTGTGGCCAGAGGGGCGCAGATGAAAATGTGGTCGGTTTGGACTCTATTACGCCTAATCAAACTACTGTCATGACAGGGTTGGCCAATAATGTAAAATGTGAGCAGAAATTCAGAGGTGATGTCTCTTTAGAAGCGGCTTTGCAAGTGGACAACCAGCCACTCGAAGTTAACAATGAAAAATGCATATGGCGTCAACGACATCTTTCTTGTCCGCCGCGTGCAACCCACTCTCTAAATTCGGGTCCTTGGAGTATTGAGTGGCTACAAGATCAGGTGCATGGAGATGTTGGGGTGGTATCCACGTCCAAAATTAAATCCAATTCCAAGTTATGCTCTAAAGCTAAAACAACAAATAATGGGGTGGAGGAAAATGTGAACAAGGAACACAAATTAGGATCAAGGTTGAAGCATTCAGCCCGCAATTTAAAGAAAATAGCAAGACTACCTGCTGAGGACCGTAAGCAAGTTCTAAAAATTCTAATGAAGAAGGTTCATAGGCGTAGAAGGGCTCACAGATCTGAAGCTTTATCGGAGGCTAGTCGAAAAGTGTCACATGCCTCAGAGTCTTCTTCTTCGGTTTCTGTTAACAATGATTGGAAGAATTGGGTGGTGTTGAGGGGAAAGGATGAGGTGGTGAAGGAGGATGTTAATTGTTTTGGTAAATCTTTGGGGGTTAAATTGTATCATGATAAATCAAATCAATTAAGAGTGTTGTCAAGAGGATGGAATCAAAACAAGGAGAGTGTGGAGGTAGTAGAGGAGGGGTCGCATACGGGGTAAATTGAGGGGACGGCTTTGTGAAGGGGAGGAAGATGGGGTGATGAAGATTCTTTCTTGGAATGTCAGGGGTTTGGGCGGTTTTGCGAAAAGGCCGGAAGTACGCAAGTTAATCAATGAAAAAAATCCATCCATTGTTTGCATTCAAGAGACGAAATTATCTGCTGTTGATGATGTATTATGTGCTTCTTTATGGGGCATTTTGACCCGGTCTTATTCCTACCGTCCGGCGGTGGGGGCTTCTGAAGGGTTATTAATTATGTGGGATTCTTCTCTAGTGGAGGTTTGGTCAACGTTCAGTATGGAGCATGCTTTAATTATACATGGCAGATTTACAGACACTGACGATGAATTTTATTTGTTCAATATTTATGCTCCTTGTGATAATGGGGCAAAGCAGTTGTTATGGGATTCGTTATCTGAGCGCCTTCAGAGGCTGGTGGGTACAAATATCTGTTTATGTGGTGATTTTAATGCGGTCAGGGGAACGGAGGAGAGAAGATCGAGGGGGGCTGCAATTCAATCCTTTGACAGCGGTCCCTATAATAATTTTATTGAAAATAACATGTTGGTGGACCTTCCTCTGCAAGGCCGTAGCTTTACTTGGTTCAAAGGAGATGGGAATTCCATGAGCCGTATTGATCGTTTTTTGTTGTCTGAGGAGTGGTGCTCTAGATGGCCGGATTGTTTACAGGTTGCTTTCATGCGAGATATATCTGATCATTGTCCTCTGGTTTTATCGGTTGATGAACAAAATTGGGGGCCAAGGCCGACGCGCATGTTGAAGTGTTGGTCTGAATTTCCTGGATACCAACAGTTTGTCCGTTCAAAACTTCAGTCATGTCAGATGAATGGTTGGGGAGGATATGTTTTAAAAGAAAAGCTGAAACAAACCAAATTGGCTCTTAAGGATTGGCATTTAACTCATTCTTATAATTTATCTGGTAAGATTCACGCTCTAAAAACTCAGATAGATGATTTGGAGGCCAAGGGGGAGGGGGACGGTTTATCTTTGGAGGAGGTGGCGGTTTTGCATGACTTGTCAAATGATCTTCACAATTTATCTAAGGCCAACGCTAGTATTTCCTGGCAGCAGTCGCGAGCTCTATGGCTTAGGGAAGGTGACGCAAATTCTAAATATTTTCATGCAATTATGGCCGGAAGGCGTCGAAGAAATGCTATCTCTTCAATTCTGGTTGATGGCAATATTATAGAGGGAGTCCCTGAAGTCAGGGAAGCAGTTCTTACTCATTTTCAAAACCACTTTCAGGCGCAGGAAGTGAACAGACATAGAGTAGAAGATATGCAATTCCGTAGATTATCTGTTGTCGAAGGTACTAATTTAATTCGCCCTTTTAATGAGGATGAAGTTAAGACAGCTGTGTGGGACTGTGACGGTTATAAGAGTCCTGGTCCAGATGGTATTCCTTTGGGTTTCATCAAGGATTTTTGGTCGGATTTGAAAGGTGACGTTATGCGGTTTGTGTCGGAGTTTCATTGAAATGGTCGTCTCTCGAAAGGAATAAACAGTACATTCATCGCTCTTATTCCCAAGATTGACAACCCGAAGCGTCTTAATGATTTCCGACCTATTGCTCTAGTGGGATGCTTATACAAAATTTTGGCGAAGTTGTTGGCCAACCGTTTGAAACAGGTTATGGGAACGGTAATCTCAGAAACTCAGTCAGCCTTTGTTAAAGACAGGCAGATTCTTGATGGTATTCTCGTAGCAAATGAGGTGGTAGATGAAGCTCGCAAACGGAAGAAGGAACTATTATTATTTAAAGTTGATTTTGAAAAGGCGTATGATTCAGTTGATTGGGGTTATCTTGATGACGTAATGGGGAAAATGGCGTTCCCAACTTTGTGGCGTAAATGGATGAAGGAATGTGTTAGTACTGCAACCGTTTCGGTTTTGGTAAATGGTAGCCCTACGAAAGAGTTTGCCATGAAAAGGGGGTTGCGTCAAGGTGACCCACTTTCTCCTTTTCTTTTTCTTCTAGCAGCTGAAGGTCTGAATGTGTTAATGACAACAACGGTGAATTTGAATTTATTTACTGGTTATTCTATTGGGGCGCCTACTCCCTCTTTTTTATCTCACTTGCAATTTGCGGATGATACGCTTCTACTAGGTGCAAAGAGTTGGGCGAATGTTCGAGCCTTGAGGGCGATCCTAGTCCTCTTTGAAAATTTGTCTGGTTTGAAGGTAAATTACCACAAGAGTATGTTGGTTGGTATTAATATTGTTGATACTTGGTTACAAGAAGCCGCCTCTATTTTGTCCTGTAAAATTGGTAAAATTCCTTTTATGTATTTGGGTCTTCCTATCGGTGGTGACGCTAGACGCCTGAGTTTTTGGGACCCGGTTTTGGATCGCTTGAAATCTAGATTGTCTGAGTGGAAGAGTAGAAGTTTGTCTTTTGGTGGTCGATTGATACTCCTGAAGTCTGTCCTGTCTTCACTGCCTGTCTACGCCCTTTCTTTTTTCAGAGCTTCCGCAGGTATAATCTCTAACATTGAATCTATTTTGATTAAATTTTTTTGGGGTGGGAGTGAGGACCATAGGAAAATTGCTTGGGTAGATTGGAATTCTATTTGCATGAGAAAGGAGGTTGGTGGTTTGGGGGTGCGGAGACTAAAGGAGTTTAATATTGCTCTCCTCGGAAAATGGTGCTGGAGATGTTTAGTTGACAGGGAGGGTCTGTGGTTTAAGGTGTTGTCCTCCCGTTACGGGGAACATAGGGGGCGGTTGAGAGAGGGAGGGTCAACTGGGTCGGCATGGTGGAGGGAGATTGTAAAAATTCAAAATGGGATAGGTGTGGAGGGAGGTAGCTGGTTTGAAGGAGCATTTCCAAAAGGTTAGGTAACGGCTCAAACAAGTTCTTTTGGTCTGACTGTTGGGTGGGGAATGTTCCTTTTATGGTGAGATTTAGGAGACTGTATGATTTATCTATTCATCAGGATGTGACTGTGGGAGCAATGAAGGTGTTAGGTTGGGAGGAAAACGGTGAGGCTTGGAGGTGGAGGCGTCGTTTGCTTGCGTGGGAGGAGGAGTTAGTGGTGGAGATTAGGAGTCTGCTTGTTAACGTTATTTTGTAGGATACTGAAACAGATGCGTGGTTCTGGCGTCCTAATGAGGGAGATGGTTATACTGTCCGTGGGGTGTATCAAATGCTTATGCGTCAGGAGATGCATAATCCTGAAGAAGCTTCAGACGCTCCTTGGCATAAAAATGTCCCTTTGAAAGTCTCTATTTGCGCGTGGCGTCTTCTACGCAACAGATGGCCAACAAAGGGTAATTTGGTTCGTCGTGGTGTAATTACTAGTGCTTCCCAATTGTGCGTTACTGGTTGTGGTCAAAATGAAAATATTGATCATTTAATAATTCATTGTCCGATCTTTGGAAACCTCTGGCAACTTATAAAGACTTGGATTGGGGTTTTTTCTGTGGACCCCCAACAAGTTCCAATGCATTTCTATCAATTTATTCACTCCTCAGGTGGTTATGCTCCTCGTAGGTCTTTCCTTCATTTGATTTGGCTTTGTGGTATTTGGGTCCTGTGGAATGAAAGAAACCAAAGACTTTTTGCCAACACAGCTAAAACAGCAGAACAACTCCTAGAGAAAGTCAAGACCACCTCTCTTCGGTGGCTGAAAGCAAAAAATGTTTGCTTTCCTTTTGGTTACCATATGTGGTGGCAGCATCCCTTGGTTTGTTTGGGGATTAGTTGATGTATTTTATTTATTTTTCTCGTGGTGGTGTTTACCAGACATTTGTAACTTTGTAACTTGGTTTTGTTTCCTAATGCACTCCTTGTGCTAGGAACCAAAACTTTTTGTTTATATATCTCATTTTGGCTTGTTCAAAACAAAAAAAAAATTGCTTGTAGTATTTTTTTTATACTCATCTATACTCCCCTTACTCACCGTTATTTCAACTTTTCTAGTATTGATTTTCTTACTTTCATTGTTTATGCTCGTTTCTACACTTAATTCCTAGTAGAAAAAGTTGTAACTGACAGAAAAAAATTAAAGATAGGAAAATAAAAAAATTGTCTATAATTTTTTCGTTGTGTTAGAGACCGAACAATTTTGTATTCTTGTCTCTAATATCGGTCGTTATTTTAATTTTTTATGCTAATGCTTTTTAAAGGTTTGGGACCAAACTCACAATATATCATTGATATTTTAGACAAGTTTATATATTTTTTACAAGGAAAAATAATCAATAGTTAATAAATATAATTTTGGGAAATTGCATTGTTATATAATTTATTTTAAAATTTTCTTCAACTATATGAAAAAAAACCCAAAATAATTGTAATTTTAAAAATAAGGGAGTCTAATGACATAAACAAAAAGACAAAAAAAAAAAAAAAAAAGGAGTGAGAAAAACATTATTTGTTCAATCTTTACTCTCTTTTTTTAGTGAAATTTATGTGACTCCAGCACTTACAAAATTGGTCTTAGATAAAATGGTGAGATCTATATGAGTTTAATCCAATAAAAAAGTAAGTTGGTAAAGTGATTATTGTAAAAAGAGTATTCATAACTCTCCTCATATTTGAATTTAGAGAGCTTCTACGGTCTAGTCAGGAAACTGACTTTTTTGAAAAAGTTAATTTTGATCTTAATGTTTGATTCATTTTTTAAATTGTTGATTACTGAATAATGATCAATAGTAATTCATCTAGTAATGCTTGCAACATCTTGGACTTACGGGTACTATTTTATTGTTGGCGTCTTTAACATGCAAACAGAGTTAATGATATTATGTGATAGTCTTAAGTGTTACACTTTGTGGGGTGTTACACCTAAAACAAGCTAGGATAAAATTAGATTAAGTGTAGTCTTGTTAATTTGATGAATTGATGATACCATGTGGATTGAACTTTTGATGTCACTGTACAAACAGTGGGGTGTTATTCACTAAACTTTTCATGTTATAGTGTGAATTTCATCAGAAAAGTCATTCTCATGACTTCACCGTAGAATGTTCCTTGAATTTATCAAACAATAGATGTGGGTCAAAGAGAACATAAGAAACCTCCAAGAGTTGCAAAATTAATATGATGATTGAATTTTTGGACTCACCATTTAAGTGGGCACGTCATTAATTTGTTTTAACCCAAAAAAAAATCATTAAATTGAACAAGAACTATTAAATCGTGACAATTTTTATGGACATTTTGGTAAATTTAAACACAATAATTGCTTAGGAGTTCTATAAATAAAGACTCAAGAAGTTTCAACTCCAAACACACTCCAAAGCATAGTTTGAATAACCTACCTTTGGTAAGAAAAAATGTCTATCGAGAGCATTGATCTTACAAACTTCCTTGACTCCCCTCCATCACCACACATATCTTCATCTAATGCACCAATGATCCTTAATTTTGACCATCTTTCTAATCACCACACATTCCTAATCTTCACCTCCATGTCCAACACCGCCAACACCAAACTACTTTGTTGGTACCACCAACAAGTCAAGGGCACACCTATGAGTCCCCTCGAATCACTACCAGTTGGCCCCAACCTGCCACGCATGGTGGTAGCCTAATTGCTAGGGTTCTCAAACCGTTACCTGGATCAGACACCATGCCATTCCCAAATGGATACAGGCGCATGGTGCCTTGGAGTCAGTTACAGCATGAGTAATTGCATCTCTCAACCTTAAATCCATTTTTTTTATTGTTATGATATCACTTTACTTCTGCAAAAAAATATTAATTTTTCAGTAAAATATTAAAAAACCCCAATTTTTTTTTTGTTTCTCTAATATTTGTAATCAGTTTAACTTCTTTTTATGTTAAGAATAGACTTGGTATTCCTAATTTTAGGTTTATCAATTTCTAGGAGGTTAGGTTTATGTCCCCCTCCTTTGTATTTCATCTTGTTTTTCTCTTAATATATATATTTTGAGGATGCAGCACTTTGCTGCTCCTCTTCTTTTAGTTTAAAAAATATATATATTTTAACTTCTTCGTTGTACTCTTTATACTCTGGTTTCTACTCAACTTATTGACAATGATTTTCTTATGCTCATTTCTACTTATTTTTTAGTAGAAAACTTAAAATAGAGATAGAAATTAACAGATAAAATTAAAAAAAAATTGTCTATATTTGACAATAAGTGTTAGAGACGTCATATTGATTGATCAATTTTTATTTTCGTCTCTAGTACTCATTGTTAATTCATTGTTTATGCTCATTTCTACACTTAATTCCTAGTAGAAAAAGTTGTAACTGAGAGAAAAAATTATAGATGGGAAAATAAAAAAATTGTCTATAATTTTTTCCTTATGTGTTAGAGACCTAATAATTTTGTATTCTTGTCTCTAATATTTGTCGTTATTTTAATTTTTTATGGTAATGATTTTTAAAGGTTTGGGACGAAACTCACAATTTATCATTGATATTTTATACAAGTTTATATATTTTTTACATTGAAAAACAATTTTGGGAAATTGCAATGTTATATAATTTATTTTTAAATTTTCTTCAACTATATGAAGAAAAAAACCAAACAATAGTTATTTTACAAAAAGGAAGTCTAATGACATAATAAAAAAAAAATCAAACATTATTTCTTCAATCTTTACGCTCTTCTTTTAGTGAAATTTATGTGACTCCAACACTTACAAAATTAGTCTGAGATAAAATGGTGAGATTTTTATGAGTTAAATCCAATACAAAAATAAATGGTAAAGTGATTATTGAAAAAAGAGTATTTGTAACTCTCCTCATATTTGAATTTATCGAACGATAGATGTGGGATAAAGAGAACAGAAGAAACCTCCAAGAGTTCAAAATTAATACGATGATTGCATTTTTGGACTCACTCACAAAAGATGGGTTATGGTAACTCATCTTGTCAAGCAAAATACGCAAGTCAAGAGATGATTCTAAATTTATGAATGCATTTTTATCAAAGTTAAAAAAAGTATTGTCCACCTCAACTATTACTATTTCATTGGTTGCAAAAGATGTTATTGATCTGAAATCAGTAGGAAATTAAACATGAATCCAATGTCTATTACCGTTAAAGTTGAAAGAAACAAAACATCTTGGACATATATGTCGAGCTCAACTTTTTCAGTTTCATTATGGAAACAGTGACACACACATACACACACTATATAAAAGTGAACCTAAAAACACATTTATAAAGAACTAACATGAGGAGTTCTTAGGTTATGTTTCATTACATATTGTTTGGACTAGGCCCATATTTTTAATGACATGTCAGTTCTTTTTTTTTGAACAAGCCAAAATGATATATTATAAACCCAACAAAGCAGTCAACAAAAGCACAAGGAGTGCCTTAGAGACTACTAAAAATCACACAGAGTTAACAGACATAAGGAACCAAACAAAACAGCATTGGCCTATTTCCAAACAAATTAAAGGGCTCGACCACCATTGCTGAGTTCCACAAGTAAAAGTGACTTTTTTAGCTTTTAGCCAACCTAAAGACAACATCTTAACTTTGTCGAGTAAATAGGGTATGGGAGTGATTACATTTTGAAACAAGTGATTATTCTCATTCCACACAACCTAGGCACAAATGAGCTATATAAGTTGTATGAAAGAACATCTAGCTTTACCACCATCTATCATATGAGTGAACTACTCTAAATGATCAAAAATAATATCATAGTCCACCCCATATAAACCAATCCAATCACGCGTAAGCTGCCAAACTGTTTCTACCCTGAAAAGGGGTGTTTAGAGGATGTTTGGATTCTATAATCCGAAAAAAAAAAAAAAAAACAAGGAACGCGTCCTATTTTTTGAGGTTTTCGAAATATAAAATCCGAGTTGGTGTAAAACTCACTTTTTTACCCCATAACAAAGGAAAAACTCAATTCGAATTATAGAATCCGAAAATCACATGGGCAATTTTGTAAAAAAATAGGACGCGCGAGAAATGGATTGGATGAGAAAAATAATAGTATTTTTATTTAGGTAGAGTATGCAACAATTCTTCCAAGTTGTTAAAATCTCACAAATGAGCTATAAAAAAAATTATTCCAAATTGTTGGCTAAATAAGCTCTCTTAGATATACAAATAATAATTGGATTTAGAATAATTCGTTATTCATTGATGAATTAAGTTGGATTTAGAATAATTGGCCAAGCACGGTCTCTTTTTCTTTATGAAATTTAATTTTTTTGAAAATACGAGACTCATTTCATTTATTCAAGAGTTAATGGTAGAAATTAAAGAGATATAAAAACATAAGTGTATACAAAATATAAATTGTTCCAAATATTATAACTAATAACCGGTAAAAGACTCATCATGTATTCATATATATATATATATATATATATATATATATATATAGGATGTATACTATGAGAATGAATAACTTATATGAGAATGGTGAGAATGATCATCAACCATTAGGTTATAAATAGATGGTTGAGATTAAAAACATCCTCTATACGAGAAAGGATTCATTGACTCCAAGAGTAATCATAAAGTGTTACTCCAAATCCTGATCATTGATTTTAATACTAATCAATGGTTATGAACAATTGCTATTAATCCTCATTATTAGGTTAATATACTCCTTCTTAAACATAAGCTCTGTATGAACAATAGGATCTTTGATTCGGTTTAAAGCAATACATTAGATACATTAATGGAAATCTCTCTCTCTATATATATATATATATATATAAGATCGATATTGTAAAAGAAAATCCATTGGTAATTCTAAAATACAAACAAATAATGAAGTATTTCTATAATATATTTATTTTATATGGTAAAATCTGATTTTTTTTTTTTTGAAATATATGGTAAAATCTGTTAAATATTTTCAACACGCCATTGTATATTTTGTGTTTATATTTTCGTAAATAAGTTTTTATGTCTTGATATGATGAAATATTAAAATTCATGAATATTTTCAAAATATCAATATCAATCTAGTATTTCTTTAAATTATTTACTTTATATGAAATAAAATTTCCAAATAACCAATTTGCTTAAAAATTACAAAACAATTATCGTAATATCCAAACATTTTGCAATAAATGCTAATATTTTTGTAACTCATATTACGGACAAAACATGAAGAAAAAAAAGTGCGATGAAATTACATTAAGACATTAGTAATAATAAATATGCTAATGAAAACTCAGCTTCATCATAACATAAAGTCTATGAATTAGCTATAATTAAAACATCAATTACGTATCGTGAGCTTTCCAGTCAATTCTACCCCATGATCAAGACTAAGCTCTCTCATTGGAGGGATGTTCTCCATTGCAAATACCATAAGATGGGGAAACATCCAATTACCGTGATCAAAGAGAACTAATTGCACAAACACATTTGGAGTTGGGCTATGACTAATATAGCTGGCAACATTCCTCATCATTGATACATCCAATGCAAAATCTAAAGAAGGATATGTGGGATGCACATGATTAGCATCTATCATCGACAAATCACCCCATTCTTGAGCAGACCTATTCAAAAACCGATTTGGATGTATCACCAAAGAGTTATCTTCACCATCCATGGTTAAAATTTCCGCTTGCTCCCTAGTCAAAACAAGTCCGGTGAACTCACATATAAAAGTTCCAGCTAGAATAGGATCCAAAGACCTAACTCCCCAACAAGTCTCATTAGATCTAAACAGTTCCAACCTATATTTAATACCTTTTTGTGTCACGCGGTTTCTACAATGCAAAGGACAACTACAAAAAGGACCACATTCATAAATTAACGACCTCCCTTTCAAAAGAATCCCACTTTTACTATAAGGAAAAGTGTTGCCATTCATGATTGTAAGAACACATCCATCAACACATTCAGAACACTCTAACGTCCTCATCTTTTTCCTTGCCGTCATGCTTTGAGGAAGCAAGAATTTTGGAAAAGCCGCCTTCGGAAGATACTCAAATTGCATGGGATAGCGATCACCATCAATGTAATTATATAGCCTCACACCAATATTCTCCTTCCCATTGGAAATATCATCAGAAATGACATACATAGGATTAGCACATAACTGGCCTCTCTTAAGCATACTAGCTTCCTTAAGGATCATACTACCCATCTTAGGTTGACCTTGAACCCTAGATAACTTAAACTTATAAACACCAAACCCAGATATACCTTTTTCAAACCAACTTTCAATTATCTTATACAAGCCATCATAAACAAAAAACTTACTAGTAGTAGAAGTACCACTTTCATTCTGAAAACCTCGAATAACCCTAACCTCAATCTCATGTTTCATGCTTGTCACCATAGCAAGGTTGCCTCGTTCCAACTTCTGATCCTGCTTCATATCACCATGTCCAGAGTAGATAATACAGTCTCCTTGATCATCATCAATATATCCATCAGACACAACCACACTAGTAGCAATGGGTTGGCCACTAGAACTCATACTAGCATGTAAATAATCTATCCCAGCTTGTGATTGACCGTGTAAACCAATCACACACATTTCGCTTCTATAGAGAAAAATATCACCAATACAAACACCAGGAACTTGACCAATAATTTTCTTATCATTATACAAATACAAACCAAGATCGTTCATCAATGTAGCAGCTATCAAGTCATTTCGGACCCTACTATTATTCACTTCTTCTGTCTAGTTCATCAAAGAAGAAGCTTTCAAATCCTTTTTGTTCTTGCGATTATTCTCTTCTTCCAGCAAACCCGACAGACGAATCGAATCAAACACAATCCTTGTTCTCCGGACCATCTCACGATACAGACGGTGATCCACATCCATCGCAGTGCGAACAAGCTCCTTGTTCTGCCCTTTAGGCCTTTGTTTAAACTTTGAATCTCTTCCCGTCGGAGTGTTGTTGCAGTAATTTTGAAACTCATCGGGAACTGGAAGGATGGCCCGCGATATGGAAGGGTTTGGATTCTGAGAATACATGTTGTTATTACTGTATTTTCTTGTATGTTTAGCTTCGAAAAGTAATTTTTACACACAAACAACTCAATCTGTTCCCCAGAGAGAAATAAATAGAAGAGAGATGTGACTGGTTAAGTGATAAGAAGAGATAGGATAGAGGAAATCTAAGGTGTTGAACAGAAGTAGAAATATCAAGGATGTTTAAATATAAGATTGTAAATAGAGATAAAGAGGACAATGCAATAGATTGATGGTGGTTAAAAATATGAGGTGTATGCATATAAGTGTTTATTCTTATATAGTGAAAGTACTTGCACTTGAACTTGCACTCGAGTGAACGAGGATAACTGTTATTGCTGTAAGAGTGAGATAAGAATGGAACCAAATTCGAAAATACTGATTTAATTTCTATTATGAATGGACGCGGTTATTTAAATGAGGTATATTTTTTATTTCTAATCATTCTATATTTGAATATTCCATAATTCTTTCACCGCAAGAAATTTTTTTGTTATATTTCTCTGTTTGAGCAAGTCTTACATGGACACAAATTCAAATTATAAGTATTTGTTCACACACATAAATGAAAGAAAATAAAAATGAAATAATATATTCTTCATATCATTTAATATTATTTAATAATTTTCTATTTTCTATTTTATATTAGACTTGGAGCATAGGCATGAATGGACAAATTAAGCTAGAATCTCTCAACAGCTATAATATGTGTCTTATCATTTTGTAACCTTTTTCCTTTTATTTTTCTATTTTGTTTTGAATTTGTTTGTTATGATGTTGCTATTTTTATTTTATGTTATGATATTATGCATGTTGTGTCTTGCAAGTTTTCTTCTTGAATATTGTGTTCAGTTAGCTTGATTTGATAAAAAAAATTAGTCAAATGTTGTGTTCAGCTACATTGTTAAATCTTCGTATGTAAACATTTGGATTATGATATTTGTAACGCCTCATTATTCTTCATTTCTCTTTCAATTACATCACAAATATATCATATCAAACTCTTTAATTTTTCATCTCTCGAGTGTAGAATAAGTGTTTGGGTGTCCATGAATTATCATCTTTCTGTGTGTTTACTATGAGAGAACGTGTTTCAAGGACTCCACCAAATTGTTATAATCTATAATAGAAACTGAAAAGGTGGCCACTAAGTCTACCCAATTTGTTGGTGTGCATATCATTATTTGACGTTCAAAACCCTTAAATATCTAGTTTGATTTTAACTTATTAAAAACAAAAAAATGATACATCGCAATTAGCCCATCTATTATTCTACTTAATTGCCCCACTAAAAGATTTCTGGGTTAGGGCAGAAGTCTTTGACAAGGATGAAGCTACCATTGAAGAAACTGTTGCAATCATGAACAACCCTGAGCTGGCTGGCAAAAGTAGAGAGGAAATGGGTTTAAGACCGTACAAAGGTCTTGAAATCAGGTCTGCTGTGATGGGGATTCCAATCCTTATCACTTAAGAGGTGGTTGTCAGAGCTTGTAGAGTGGTGAATGAAGGTAAATTTCAGTGGAATGTCCAGAAGAAGAGTGACTGGACCAGTATCTGCAACAAACTCTTATTTGAAGGGAGACCCTCAAATAAGTTGGTTGACATGCATCCTGAGCACAGGGTGCTTCTGAAGATCATACTGGATAGTATGCTTCAGAAAGGTGGAGGAACAGACACTCTGTCTGTTGATCACAAGGTGCTTCTTTATTTTCTGATAAATAAAATAAAGATAAACTTTCCAAGGTACGTGATGCACCACATGTGCTGGGCTATAAAGAAAAGCCAATTTGAATCCAGAAGACAAGTTCCTTTTGGAAGGCTAATCTCTGAGATTTTGTATCAAGGAGGCCTCTTGAAGGTCTTATCAGAATCTGGTGTAGTATCAGACACTCATCTTGGAACAGTGACTGGGAGAATCATCAACGGTAAAACTCTTCAATACATGAAGATTGTCAAAAGATTTAATCCTTCTAAGCAAGATATAATGGAATCTTATGTGCAATCAGACTTGATGATGGACTTCCCTCCTATTTCCAAAGAAGATAATCTTGAAGTCCTTGCAAGATTTGTGGTGGATTACTTCAATGAAACTGGTAGAATAATCAACTATTCTGCCATTCCTGAGACTGCTGGAGGAGGATCTCTTAAGGTTAAGAGGAAAAGGACCAAGGAAGTGATTCCAAAGGAAAAGGAAGAGAAGCAAGAGCCTCTCAAGAAAAAGATGAAATCTACAGCCCTTCCAGGAGTAACTATTGGTGCCCCTAAGACCATAGCTCCCATGCCTTCGTCCGTATCTTCTGCATCCAAGGAAATCAAGGATAGGATAAAGAAACCCAAGGATGAGAAGAAAGCTAAGAAAGACGAGAAGAAGGCAAAGAAGGATGAGAAGAAAGCGAAGAAAGGCAAGGCTGACAGAGATTATGCAAAACTAGCTAAAGAGATTGCTGAATTCCTTGATACTGACTCTGATGGTGAAGAAAGTCAGATCAAGAAGAGAAAGATGGAAGTGGTTCCTGTGGCTAAGGATGTAGCACAGAAGATAGGTACTTCTGTATCTATGATTGAGGATGAACATGCTGCTGGTAAGACAATGGCAGCAGAAGTGGTTGCTGAAGAACTTAAGGAAGAAACTGTTAAAGAAGCTGCTAAGTTGCTTGCATCAGCTCTGAAACAGAAGAGTCAGATAGCCTCTGCAGAAGCTGATTTATCAGAAGCTACTGTGTCTGATCATCATGCTTCTCCAGAAGCTGGAATAGGCACCTCTGGTAATGTGGCATTTAACTTATCTTCCTCTACGAATCAAGAGTCATCATCTGACACTGAATCAGATAACAAACCCTTGAGCCAAATTCTTCCCTCCCTCAGAAATTCATCCCCCTCACCAATCAAACCCTTATCATCCCATGACCCACTTGACCCCAAAATAGTTGAATATGTTGATTCAACTATGGACAGAGTTATTCAAGACACCATCACAGTGTCTATGAACTTACCTGCTGACCACCCTGCTCAACCATCTTTTCTCAAACCGCTTCAGGCAATTCAACCTTCTGAAGAGCCTGAAGTAACCATTCATTCAACTCAACCATCCCCCCAACATGAGCCTATTTGTGTAGACTCTCCAGACACCCTAGATTCTCTTGAGAAACACCTAGGAGGTGAACTACCAAAAACCCCTGCTAAATCCAAATCAACAAAAGCTACAGAATCTTTATCCAAACCAGACTCTGTACCTAAACCTACAGAAATTCTCACCATAGCTTCTGTTGAAGCCTCAGAACCTGTAGAAGAACCAGTATCTGAGATTCTGGAACAAGCTTCTGATATCCTATCAGAACCTGTAACAAAATGCATAGCAAAGCCTGTGTCTGAAACGGTTCCTGAACCTCTTTCTGATTCTAGAACAGTTGTACTTGGTTTTGAAACCCTTCGAACTTTAAGAGCCTGTCGACCCTCAACTTCTGAACCTCACAACCTCTTTGATTCGTTAAGGATAGATGAGTTCTATGCTTCATCAAACTCTAAGCTCAAGGACATCATTGAGCAAAGGTTTGTGCCTATCCTCAATATAAGCTATGAGGATAAGTTCTCCACATTGAAGACTGAATTTTTGGATTTTGTCACCAAAATTCAGAAGGCTGCTGCCAAGGAACAAGCCATTGTTACTGCCAAGCATGTGGAAGAAGTTAAGAGAGCTGAGAAAGCCAAAACTAAGAAGAAAGCTCCTATTATGCGGATTGAGTATAAACCATTCTTTGATGAAGATCAATACAATCCAAGAGAATCAATGGTTTTTGATTCTTTGAGAAGGAGACTGCATAGAGTTCAAGAAGAAGCAAGGCTTGAAAGAGAAGCTCATTTGCGAAGAACTGAAGCTTTGGAAGAGATTGTTAAGAAGCAGCAAGAGGATCTCCAGAAATTGATGGATCACCTTGCCAAACAAAACCAACCTTAGTTTAATTTCTTTTGCGTTTTGTTTGAAGCTTATGTCTGCTGTTTTCTTTATCTTCTAAACTGTTTTTGTTTTTAAGATTATTCAAGTGTTATTTAATCTTTGTGCAATCTGGTATATATTGTGCTTTGAATCTTCTATGCTTTTCGCTCTGAATCTTGTTTTTCATTTTCCTTAAAATTTGTTTTTACCCTTACCTGAAGTCATTTAAAAAGGGGGAGAAACGCGTTTCTAAACCTTTTTGTTGATGACAAAAGGGGGAGATGGGAAAGCTTGTGAGATTTGTGACTTTTTGTTTTGTAAAAGTTAAAGGGAAATTTGCGAAAGGTGCTTAGTTAAATTCCGAGCCTCTGATTAAAGAATCTGTTCTCTAATTCGTTTATTATTCTGAGAATTATTTCAACTGTTTGTGAAATTCGAATTTAATTAACTTGGATAGAACTTAGAGGGAGCTTACAAACCTCTACTTAAGAACTATCAGACTCAGGGGGAATTAGAGCTTACAAACCTCAGACTCTGAGCTTACAAACCTCAGACCCCTTAAGTCAACCTGTTAATTAGATTAACAACAATTGACCTTTTAAATACTGATGTTTGTCATCATCAAAAAAGGGGAGATTGTTGGAACAAAGTGAAGGAAAATCGATAATGAACAGAATAAGCAGCGGATAAAAATTCGATTTTCTTTCCTTGGATCATTACGAATTACACATGAATCAGTGATTCGATTGTTACCTCGAAGTGTGAAATCTGAAAGCTGGAAACTGGAAGCACGATCACAGTAAAGCAAGCAGCAAGCAGCAAAGCCTCTAGCAAGTCCACACGAACAGTGCTCCTCCAAAACTCGGTGCTAGCCAATGAATTAGAAGTTTCAGAGAGTTAAGGGTTTCAAAACGTGTAACCTCAAACTTCAGCACTAGGCTTCTATTTATAGAACTCTTAGTGTGCTCTGCAAGTTCAGAAGTCACTATTGGGCTTCTGTAAGACCAATAACGAGTTTAGTAATTCTGCTAACTAATTAGCGTTATTTACTAAACGCACCCCTTATATAAGTCATACTTATATATTTCTCTTTTGACTGTTCTTTGTGTGTGACCCTATAGGTTCTAGTCACGTTGGCAATAATATTAAATCTAATATTTGATACTATAAACAATGAGCGGTATCTAGCAACACATCATTGCTACCCAAGTGACAAGATTGTCAAGTGATCTGACGAAACCTGTTTCCATGATAATACTTATGTATACGATTACTCCTTTGTCCTAATATCTTTATTGATCTCAATGCATAGATTTTGTCACCATTGTGTAGATCAATATTTATATTTCTTGATTCCAAAATATACTAAATAACGAATAAGTCCAATATCCTATATCGACTTAGTTCGGCATGGCCATGCAGTTTTACAGTCATATTTCATCAAGAGGCCTATAGATATATCTCCTGTTTATGAGGAGGGACAAATCCCATCTAGGACACTCATGCCCCTCAGCATGATTCATCAAGTACCCATCAACCAACGTTATGGTTATCCTTTTACAGACAACGTTAGAATGGCAACAAAGCACTCGAGTCCACATCTAGGGATCATAGTGGTTTCAGGTCAAAGAGCGATGTACACTATTATCATTGTGAGAATATCTTATGACAATCTCATAACTTACTATGTAGTATTCTCACGATGGGTCTATCCAGTATAAATATTACTCCTAACATTTATACCTATGTATAGACTTGATATCTCATATCTATGACCCATGAGATGCGGTCATCAGTCTTCATACATAATAGTCTCGACGCTTTATTATTATCCTAATTCATATTAAAGCTTGACTACGGATACATTTAAGAATAGAGTTCTTTATGAAAATGTAATCTCATGATTAAGTCACACTTAATATATTATTACATGAACTATCTATTCTAAGGACTTTATTAACATTACTATAAATATATAATAAAGAGTGCCATATATTATTTAATAATAAAAGTCATGATACATAAGATAAGTTTCACATAAACTATTGGCCTCTAGGGCTTATACCAACAATCTCCCACTAGCACTAGAGCCAATCAGGCATAAACCTAATACCCATAGATCTAGTATGACCATCATGCTTCTGCTGGGCAAGAGCTTTAGTAAGTGGATCAGCAACATTGTCTAATATTGGTACTTTGCATATTTTAACATCTCCTCTTTCGATAATCTCTCGAATAAGATGATAGCGCCTTTGTATGTGTTTGGATTTCTGGTGAGATCTAGGTTCTTTGGCTTGTGCGATTGCTCCATTGTTATCACATAGTAATTCAATGGGATCCGCAATGCTTAGAACTATTCCAAGATCAGAAATGAATTTCTTAATCCAAACAGCTTCCTTTGCGGCATTAGATGCAGCAATGTACTCGGCTTCTGTTGTAGAATCAGCGACTGTTTCTTGCTTTGAACTCTTCCAGCTCACAGCACCGCCATTTAAGCAAAACACATATCCAGATTGCGATTTGAAATCATCATGATCTGTCTGAAAACTAGCATCAATGTAACCAATTACAGAGAGCTCTTCTTGACCTCCATAGATCAAGAAAGTATCCTTAGTTCTTCTCAAGTATTTAAGGATATTCTTGACAGCAATCCAATGATCGTTGCCAGGATTAGACTGGTATCTGCTCGTAGCACTTAAAGCATACGAGACATCTGGTCGAGTACATATCATAGCATACATGATAGACCCAATTGCCGAAGCATATGGAATATCACGCATTCGATCCCTTTCTTCATTAGTCGAAGGGGATTGAGTCTTTGATAGATTTATTCCTGACGACATAGGGATGAATCCTTTCTTGGAATCATGCATATTGAAACGTCTCAGGACTTTATCTATATATGTACCCTGACTTAAGCCAAGCAATCTTTGTGATCTATCTCTATAGATCCTGATTCCTAATATATAGGAGGCTTCACCTAAGTCTTTCATTGAAAAGCATTTCCCTAACCAAGTTTTTATTTCTTGTAATGTAGGGATGTCATTTCCGATTAATAATATGTCATCCACATATAAAACCAGAAATGAGACTATGCTCCCACTAACCTTCTTGTAAACACAAGCCTCATCTTCATTTTTAATGAATCCATATTGTTGTACAGTTTCATCAAAACAAAGATTCCAACTCCTAGAAGCTTGCTTCAATCCATAGATTGATCGCTGTAATTTGCATACTTTCTTGGTTGCTTTAGGGTCGCCAAATCCTTCAGGTTGTGTCATGTACACATCCTCAAGAAGATTTCCATTAAGGAAAGCAATTTTGACATCCATTTGCCAGATTTCATAATCATGGTATGCAGCGATAGCAAGTAAGATCCGAATGGATTTAATCATTGCAACTGGTGAAAAGGTTTCATCATAATCCACACCATGAATTTGTTTGAAGCCTTTAGCAACCAGCCGTGCTTTGTAGGTATTAACCTTTCCGTCCATGTCAATTTTCTTTTTGAAAACCCACTTGCATCCTATAGGATTAATTCCTTCAGGTGCTTCAATCAAGTTCCAAACTTGATTCGTGTACATGGAATCCATTTCAGATTTCATGGCTTCAAGCCACTTCTCAGAATCAGGGCCAGTAATGGCCTCCATGTAAGTCACAGGCTCATCGTGGTCCATGAGCAATACATCACCCTCTTGTGATATGAGATACCCATATCTCTCGGGTTCTTGACGTATCCTGCTAGACCTACGTGGTTCTTGTGTTACTGGAATAGGATTTTCTATCATAATAGTTTGTGTATCCTGTTCCTGTTCCTCCATCGGTATTTCATTACTTTGTGGGTCTTGAATTTCTTCAAGATCTACTTTGTTCCCACTGATTCTTTTGGAGACAAAATCCTTTTCAAGGAAGACTCCATTTCTGGCAACAACAATTGTGCCCTCAGAAGGTTTGTAAAAGTAGTATCCTCTAGTTTCTTTAGGATATCCCACAAAGAAACATTTATCAGATCTTTGTTCAAGCTTAGTAGACATAAGTCGTTTTATATAAGCTTCACAACCCCAAATCTTTAAATGTCCCACATTGGGTTTTCGACCGTTCCATATCTCATATGGTGTCTTTTCTACCGCTTTGGATGGAACTCGGTTAAGCGTATAAGCTGCAGTTAATAAGGCGTATCCCCATAAGGAATTTGGAAGTTCAGCATGACTCATCATTGATCGGACCATGTCTAATAAGTTTCGATTTCTCCTTTCAGAAACACCATTCCATTGTGGCGTTCCAGGAGGTGTGAGTTGAGATAAGATCCCGCATTCTTTTAGATGATTGTCAAACTCTAAGCTCAAATACTCTCCACCTCGATCAGATCGAAGCATTTTGATTTTCTTGCCTAGTTGGTTTTCTACTTCATTTTGAAATTCTTTGAATAAAGTAAATGATTCAGATTTATGTTTCATTAGATACACATATCCAAATCTACTAAAGTCATCAGTGAATGTAATGAAGTAGTGAAAACCTCCTCTAGAAGTTATGTTTAGGGGTCCACACACATCAGTATGTATGAGTCCTAAGAGATCACTAGCCCTTTCACCTTGACCGGAAAAAGGGGCCTTTGTCATCTTTCCTAATAAACAAGATCGACATGTCTCATATGATTCAAAATCAAAAGAGTCCAAAAGTCCATCTTTATGGAGTTTGGAAATGCGATTTTCATTTATATGGCCTAAACGACAATGCCAAAGGTAAGTCGGATTCAACTCATTAGGTTTCATCCTTTTAGCATTAATGTTATACATAGGCATATCAAGATCCAGGATATAAAGTCCATTAATCAAAATTGCATTAGCATATAGAATATTATCCAAATAAACGGAACAACATTTGTTCTTAATGGTAAAATAAAAACCAGCCTTGTCCAAACAAGAAATTGAAATAATATTCCTGCTAATGGCAGGTACATAATAGCAGTTTTCTAAATTCAATAAAAGACCACTAGGTAAGGTCAATACATAAGTTCCAACAGCTAAAGCAGCAACCTTTGCTCCATTGCCAACTCTAAGATCGACCTCACCTTTTGCCAATGCTCTACTCGTTCTCAGCCCCTGCACATCAGTACAAATATGAGAACCACATCCAGTATCTAATACCCATGATGTAGAAGTAGACATATTAATTTCTTTAACAAAAATACCTGTAGAAGTAGTAGGAACATTTCCATTCTTCTTATCTTCCAGATACTTTGGGCAGTTTCGCCTCCAGTGCCCCTTATTGTTGCAATAGAAGCACTTGCCCTCCTTAGCCACGCCTCCAGTAGGCTTCAAAGCTTTGGTTGATGGCTTGACAACAACTTTGCCCTTGCCATTTCCCTTAGACTTATTAGGCTTCTTATTGTGCTTTTTGGACTTGCCATTATTAACCATCAAAATGGCCTTTCCCTTTCCTTTCATGTTTTTCTCAGCAGTTCTCAACATAGCTGCAAGCTGTGGAAGTGTTTTGTCCATATCATTCATTAGAAAATTCTGGACAAAACTGCTGAAGCTTTCAGGCAACGATTGCAAGACAAGATCAACAACCAGTTCCTGCTCAAGGACAAATCCCAATCGGGCTAGGTTCTCAGAATACCCAATCATTTTGAGTACATGAGGTCCTACAGGACTTCCTTCTGACAGCTTGGTAGAGAAAAGGGCTTTAGAGACATCAAACCTCTCATGCCTTGCCTGCTCTTCATAAAGAGTCTTAAGATGTCCGATCATATCGAACGCGGTCATCCCTTCATGCTGTTTTTGTAGCTCGGGAGTCATGGCTGCTAGCATGATGCATGAGACTTCCACGGAATCATTAAGATGCTTGGTATGAGCATTTCTCAGAGCCGCAGAAGCTCCAGCAGGTGGTGCCTCAGGAATGGGTTCATCCAGCACATACAGCTTTTTTTCGTGGGTGAGGACAATCCTCATGTTACGAAACCAGCCCAAAAAATTAGTTTCAGTCAATTTTTCCTTTTCAATGAGAGATCGCAAAATGTTCGTTGATGTGTTATTGGCCATCTACAATTTTAAAATATAAAAAATAAGTATCATGAAATAACATATTTAATTTGGCCTTTAATTAAATACGCTCCCACTATTTTACTCAAATCAAATGACCTTCAAACACTTGACTCGGAAAATCCCGTTGGAAGATTTTTAAGTGGATTGAAATCCTTATTTCACTTTGCTTTAAGTCAACGGGGGCTGTACTTAAAACTTAGTTATTTAGGTAGGAACATTTCCAATTGTATCTTATACAACTTTCAAATCAATTAGGTGAATAACTCTTACTCAAGTCTATCATATAGACATTACCTAATTATTGCTTCTAAATTTATTCTAATCTTATTAAAATTAATTTAGTTAAGTTAAACCCAAAAGAATAACACTTGGGTAAATTGGATTACCGCACCGCAACTTACTAGTATAAAATATGCGCTTCACGGAGGCAAAACCCACATATTCGATATTAGTCTTGAAGGGTGTTAAACTTTTGGAAAGCATTAAACTTAATATTTCAAATTTGAAGGATTTTTATTAAAGTTGATCTCACCTCACCACGGCTTATATATCATATGTATTCGCACTCCAATCATAACATGCATAACAATTATACAAAGTAAAAGTGACATGATTATGGCCATCCTAACGCTATGATTCTCTCAAGCCAATGAGAGAATCTAAACTAATCCTAGAAACGACCTTGCTTCTCCAAGCTTCACTTCTAGGACTATCCTAACGTCTTGAGTCCTATTACCTCCTTGTATTCTATTTACATTACATATTAAAGAAACTCGTTTTACATACGAGGGAGTGGATGAGAAGAGAATGTAGAATAGAGACATAAGAGAGAGGCACGACACGCAGGCCGTATTTCAATATCCAAAAGAAATAAATAAAAGGACTAAGGCCATAATCGTTCACATGATAATAATAACAAACATACTTTTATTATTATTAATTATACCTTATAATTAAACAAATTAAATTAAAATTCGACATATGATCACACTACGCAGATTAGCCGGGGGTTCCGCTGCCCGGTCAGCGGACGGTGGTTCACCAGAATCGGTTACGAAGCTCCATCCATCAGATCAATCAATATGAACAAATATCATCTGACTTATTTAAACTACAATCAAATCCAGTATATCATATATACTGTTGTTATACAGAATTTACCAATCACACTTATGTCGATATGTATAATCAAAATATTGATGCTTCACCAGAGTACACAGAATCGGTTACGAAGCTTCAAACAAATTGATCATCCATGCACACACACGTGATTGATATTTATTATTTGCGTTTTATGATCGATCAATCATGTTTCTGTCGATATGTATATTCGAAACGTCGATGTTTCACCAGAAACGGTTTCTGAAACATCGAATCAAATCAAAGAGCCATGCACAGAAAACATAATATGATATGATGCCAATTTTAATTCTCTTTATTATTTAATTTCATTCAATATGTTTAATCAAATTAAAACATAAAGCAGTAACAAAGCAATCTGATTCAAGGTTTCGTAATTGGCTCTGATACCACTGAAGGAAAATTGATAATGAACAGAATAAGCAGCGGATAAAAATTCGATTTTCTTTCCTTGGATCATTACGAATTACACATGAATCAGTGATTCGATTGTTACCTCGAAGTGTGAAATCTGAAAGCTGGAAACTGGAAGCACGATCACAGTAAAGCAAGCAGCAAGCAGCAAAGCCTCTAGCAAGTCCACACGAACAGTGCTCCTTCAAAACTCGGTGCTAGCCAATGAATTAGAAGTTTCAAAGAGTTAAGGGTTTCAAAACGTGTAACCTCAAACTTCAGCACTAGGCTTCTATTTATAGAACTCTTAGTGTGCTCTGCAAGTTCAGAAGTCACTATTGGGCTTCTGTAAGACCAATAATGAGTTTAGTAATTCTGCTAACTAATTAGCGTTATTTACTAAACGCACCCCTTATATAAGTCATACTTATATATTTCTCTTTTGACTGTTCTTTGTGTGTGACCCTATAGGTTCTAGTCACGTTGGCAATAATATTAAATCTAATATTTGATACTATAAACAATGAGCGGTATCTAGCAACACATCATTGCTACCCAAGTGACAAGATTGTCAAGTGATCTGACGAAACCTGTTTCCATGATAATACTTATGTATACGATTACTCCTTTGTCCTAATATCTTTATTGATCTCAATGCATAGATTTTGTCACCATTGTGTAGATCAATATTTATATTTCTTGATTCCAAAATATACTAAATAACGAATAAGTCCAATATCCTATATCGACTTAGTTCGGCATGGCCATGCAGTTTTACAGTCATATTTCATCAAGAGGCCTATAGATATATCTCCTGTTTATGAGGAGGGACAAATCCCATCTAGGACACTCATGCCCCTCAGCATGATTCATCAAGTACCCATCAACCAACGTTATGGTTATCCTTTTACAGACAACGTTAGAATGGCAACAAAGCACTCGAGTCCACATCTAGGGATCATAGTGGTTTCAGGTCAAAGAGCGATGTACACTATTATCATTGTGAGAATATCTTATGACAATCTCATAACTTACTATGTAGTATTCTCACGATGGGTCTATCCAGTATAAATATTACTCCTAACATTTATACCTATGTATAGACTTGATATCTCATATCTATGACCCATGAGATGCGGTCATCAGTCTTCATACATAATAGTCTCGACGCTTTATTATTATCCTAATTCATATTAAAGCTTGACTACGGATACATTTAAGAATAGAGTTCTTTATGAAAATGTAATCTCATGATTAAGTCACACTTAATATATTATTACATGAACTATCTATTCTAAGGACTTTATTAACATTACTATAAATATATAATAAAGAGTGCCATATATTATTTAATAATAAAAGTCATGATACATAAGATAAGTTTCACATAAACTATTGGCCTCTAGGGCTTATACCAACACAAAGGTGTTCAGCAATACCACGTTTTGAGTTTTGATGATAACAAGGTATTAAAAATTGTCAATTGGATATGCTAATATTTCTTTGAGTATGCAGGATATTAATCAAGATTTATATCTTAGAAAGTATTCTGTTTGAACATTTTAAGAGCAAAGATCTAGAGAAGCTTTTTGCTTGTGATTCTGTATCGAAGAGAGTCTGAAGACAGTATTAAAGAGAGTCTGAAGACTGTATCGAAGAGAGTTTGAAGACTGTATCGAAGAGAGTATGAAGACTATCAAAGTCTGAAGATCATCAGAAGCTGAAGTGCTACAGTGAGTCTGAAGCTTGCAATCTGAAGATCTGCTAAGAAGGATTTCTAAAGGCATTACAATGCAGAAGAAACTCTCATTTGGAGTAACGGCTAGCTTCAAAGTCAACTTGAGCGTGGGATGCTCAACGACAAAGAATGCAGGTCAGAACAGAGTACGTTGTACGAACTCTGTTTCCACTACTCCACTACCTCGTACAGTTTGGCAACTGTGTCTACCGGTATTAATCTTCAAAGGGAATGGAATTCAAAATCTGCAATTGAAGGACTATTACCATATCAAGCAACATATCAACAACTATTGATCAAGCATCAGAAATCATCCTGATGTGCTGGATGACTCAACGTCTCTTTCCTACGCCTATATAAAGGATAGAAGACTTGAAGAATTGTTGGACTCTACAACTGAAAAACTACGCTGCATTGCTATCGTATTCAACTGAGGCTTAACAAAAACACATCAACAACTTAGATTATTCTTACAAACTGAGTATTCTAGAATTTCTAAGTTAAGCAGAAAAACAGAGTCTGTCTTTGTTTGAAACAGAGTCCGTCTTTGTTGTAATTGAAACACGTTTGATTCTTTGTCAAGTGTTTCAACTCTATTCAATTTTCTGTAAATTGTGTCAGAAGTCTCTTGCTTGTGTGCTTGAGCAAAGAAGTCTCTTGGCTGCGTCCTTGAGCAAAGAAGTCTCTTAGTTGTGTCTTTGAGCATTGGAAGTCTCTTGCCTACGTGCTTGAGCATTGGAAGTCTCTTACTGTGTGTTTGAGCAACTTGTAATAGATGAAACATTTTAGTGGAACTCTCTTTGGAAGTGCAAGGGGGACAGGACTACTCTCTGTTTGTGGAAGGAACCTGTATAATTGCTTGTGTTATCTCTTCTCTCTATCTATTGATTATTTCCGCTGCAACTGAACCTAATCTCCCATCAGACTCTGATCTCTTTCAGACTCTAATTATAAGCAATTAGATTCTCACTCTTCAAGAGCTGCGAAAAGCTAACACAATTCAACCCCCCCCCCCCCCCTTCTTGTGTTTTTCTCACCTTCACTATCATCGACAAATCACCCCATTCTTGAGCAGACCTATTCAAAAACCGATTTGGATGTATCACCAAAGATTTATCTTCACCATCCATGGTTAAAATTTCCGCTTGCTCCCTAGTCAAAACAAGTCCAGTGAACTCACATATAAAAGTTCAAGCTAGAATAGGATCCAAAGACCTAACTCCCCAATAAGTCTCATTAGATCTAAACACTTCCAACCTATATTTAATACCTTTTTGTGTCACGCGGTTTCTGCAATGCAAAGGACAGCTACAAAAAGGACCACATTCATAAATTAACGACCTCCCTTTCAAAAGAATCCCACTTTTACTATAAGGAAAAGTGTTGCCATTCATGATTGTAAGAACACATCCATCAACACATTCACAACACTCTAACGTCCTCATCTTTTTCCTCGCCGTCATGCTTTGAGGAAGCAAGAATTTTGGAAAAGCCGCCTTCAGAAGATACTCAAATTGCATGGGATAGCGATCACCATCAATGTCATTATATAGCCTCACACCAATATTCTCCTTCCCATTGGAAATATCATCAGAAATGACATACATAGGATTAGCACATAATTGGCCTCTCTTAAGCATACTAGCTTCCTTAAGGATCATACTACCCATCTTAGGTTGACCTTGAACCCTAGATAACTTAAACTTATAAACACCAAACCCAGATATACCTTTTTCAAACCAACTTTCAATTATCTTATACAAGCCATCATAAACAAAAAACTTACTAGTAGTAGAAGTGCCACTTTCATTCGGAAAACCTCGAATAACCCTAACCTCAATCTCATGTTTCATGCTTGTCACCATAGCAAGGTTGCCTCGTTCCAACTTCTGATCCTGCTTCATATCACCATGGCCAGAGTAGATAATACAGTCTCCTTGATCATCATCATTATATCCATCAGACACAACCACACTAGTAGCAATGGGTTGGCCACTGGAACTCATACTAGCATGTAAATAATCTATCCCAGCTTGTGGTTGACCGTGTAAACCAATCACACACATTTCGCTTCTATAGAGAAAAATATCACCAATACAAACACCAGGAACTTGACCAATGATTTTCTTATCATTATACAAATACAAACCACGATCGTTCATCAAAGTAGCAGCTATCAAGTCATTTCGGACCCTACTATTATTCACTTCTTCTGTTTGGTTCATCAAAGAAGAAGCTTTCAAATCCTTTTTGTTCTTGCGATTATTCTCTTCTTCCAGCAAATCCGACACACAAATCGATACGGACGGTGATCCACATCCATCGCAGTGCGAACAAGCTCCTTGTTCTGCCTTTTAGGCCTTTGTTTAAACTTTGAATCTTTTCCCGACGGAGTGTTGTTGTAGTAATTTTGAAACTCATCGGGAACTGGAAGGATGGTCCGCAAAATGGAAGGGTTTGGATTCTGAGAATACATGTTGTTATTATTGTATTTTCTTGTATGTTTAGCTTCGAAAAGTAATTTTTACACACAAACAACTCAATATGTTCCCTAGAGTGAAATAAATATAAGAGAGATGTGACTGGTTAAGTGATAAGAAGAGACAGGATAGAGGAAATCTAAGGTGTTGAACAAAAGTAGAAATATCAAGGATGTTTAAATATAAGATTGTAAATAGAGATAAAGAGGACGATGTAATAGATTGATGGTGGTTAAAAATATGAGGTGTATGCATATAAGTGTTTATCCTTATATAGTGAAAGTACTTGCACTTGAACTTGCACTCGAGTGAACGAGGATAACTGTTATTGCTGTAAGAGTGAGATAAGAATGAAACCAAATTAGAAAATACTGATTTAATTTCTATTATGAATGGACGCGGTTATTTAAATGAGGTATATTTTTTATTTCTAATCTTTCTATATTTGAATATTCCATAATTCTTTCACCGCAAGAAATTTTTTTGTTATATTTCTCTGTTTGAGCAAGTCTTACATGGACACAAATTCAAATTATAAGTATTTGTTCACACACATAAAAGAAAGAAAATTAAAATGAAATAATATATTCTTCATATCATTTAATATTATTTAATAATTTTCTATTTTGTGTTTTTGTGCCCAAATATTTTTAATTTGGAATTTTTTCAAATAAGTGTTTTTCTTTATTATCATGTTATTGATACAAAATTTCTGTGTGCTAAAAAAACTACTTATTTAAAAAAATGTGTGGCGATTCTTTTTAATATTGCTTTATTAATGCCCAAAATAAATATTGCTTTATTTACAAAATGGAGCAATTGCCATGGCTATTCCATTGGCTCACAACTACCAAAAACGTGTCTTACTTGTTTGAAAAAGTGATATAATTTTCCCATTTGTTTTCCGATTTTTCACTATATCAGTTCTTTCAGAAAATACAATATATATATATATATATATATATTTACATTTGAATAGAAGTCAAGCGGATAACAAGCTGTGCCGTTAGATGTAACGCCCTAATTGATATTATTTATTTTTGGCTGAATTTTAATAGTTTATATGATTTTAAATGGTTTATGTTGTTTTGATGGTGTGGAATAATTTATTATATGATATTTTATTGTTTAATTAAAATAGGTGAGAATTATAATTATTGGAAAGTTTGGGGATTAAAAAGAAATGACTAATATTTTAATAGGAGTTAATTAGAATAAGTGAGAATTAATTAGATTTAATAGGGAGTTAGTGAAACGAGAAAGTCAGAAAAACAGTTTCACGTAGAAACAGAGAGAAACAGAGAAAAAGGGAGAAAACCAAGAACCAAGGGAGAAGAGCCTAGGGAGAAGAACTGTAGAGCTCTGTTCATCAAAATTCAGGTAAGGGTGAGACTAACTCTCAACTTTAGGTCTTATAATTCGTTGATTAATGTTGTGTTGTTAGGGTTGATGAATTGAATTAGGTTAAAGATGAATTGATTTTAATAACTTGATGAATTCATGAAAATTTTGTTGTTTATTGTTGTTCTGATGTTAGTTTGTATAGGAGTAATGCAATTCATCAAAATTGGGTTTTTAGGTGTTGAAATTGGGGTTTGGGGTTGAAAAGGAGAAGTCTGTTCATACAGTTCGTAGTTCTGTAAATCGCCACTCGCCACGGCGATCAGACCCACTCGCCAGGCGAGTAAGACCTGTGTAGCTCGCCACAGCGAGCAGACCCACTCGCCATGGCGAGTAGTGCACCTGTGTAGCTCGCCACAGCGAGCAAATGCACTCGCCACGGCAAGTTGCTTAAATTAAAAAGTGTTAATTATTATAATGATGTTTTTGGGCCAATTTTTATATCAACATGAGTGCCTTAATATATTTATGAATGAATGACACCTTTTTACATAATCAAATTTGGGTTTTAGGAGCTTAAAAATGAAGATTTTGGGTGAAAAATGTCAAAAATGCCGAGAGCACCCAGTTTTGCTCGCCATATCGAGTAGCTCGTTTTCCTGAGCTCGCCATAGCGAGTAAAGTAGCTCGCCACGGCGAGCAGCACTGTAGCGTACTTAAACTGTTGAATTTTGCTGTGAGACTCTGTTGTGTCCTTTTGCTCCGTTGAATTTTGCTGGGTTCTGACGATCAAGTCGCGGGTTGTATGCAGATATACACTATTGAGTCCATTTCATACTCATTTCTCCACACAATTAATCTAAAAACTCTTTATTGAAAAAATACTTTGAAGGGATTCGAACCCAAGTCTTAATGGCTTCTTCTCAAGATTTTTACCACTAAGCCACTGAAAATTTCCTTGACTTAATTTTGCTTCCATTAATTGATATCCAATTAATATCAAACACCCTTTCTTTAAAGGAGTATCTCTTATCCATAAATCTTAACCCGTCAAGTTATAGTTAACCCTAACTAAACCTTAATTCTAATCTAAAAATTTCCCTCATTTCCCAACGCAATTAATCTAAAAAATATTTATTGAAAAAAGCCTTTAAAATTTGAACCCGAGCCTTAATGGCTTCTTCTCAACATTTTCACCACTAAGCCACTGACAATTTTCTTGATTTAATTTTGCTTCCATTAATTGATATCCAATATCAAATGCCCTATTTTTTTTAGGGAGTATTCATAGACCTTATTAAGCCTAAATTTTAAATTAACATTTTTGCAAACAATCAATTTACCATATTAATGGTTAGAATCTAAATTTTTATCGACTTTTTAAATCTCCTTTTTTATCAAACAATCAATTTTAATCGACTTTTTAAATCTCCTTTTTTTTTTACAAAACACTAAACGTATTTTAATTTCAATTACGGGTCAAATCTATAATGTGATATACTTTATTCTTATTCTTATATATTATAGTTGATATGACCCGTGCGATGCACGGGTCGATGGTCTAGTACATATAAAGGGTAGAGATTAAAAGACTTTTGTATGTGTGAATGGTAGGAATTAATGATAGCCATCTGATTAAAAAATAAAGGGTAGAGATTAAAAGAAGAGTATCATGTGTAAATTCACACTTCTTGCAGGAAATTAATTTTGATGGTTGTGTTCTCCTCCTGTTTCATTGCTTTCTTCTCCACCATCACCTCCCCCCACCAATTCCGACGAAATCCACAACCACCACCTTTTAGGAAATTAAAAAAGGTAATTTTATCTTGAAAATTGTGTATTTAAAACTTTGAAATCATGGAAATTGGTATTTACTACATAAAACTTATGATTTGCTTCCTTTTTTTTAATTCTTGACAAATGGCCTTAAAACACTTGTCAACATGAACCATATATAAAGGATACAATTAAGTTTTACGGAAATGTCCATTAAAAACCCAGTTCTTTATATTTATGTTTTATTTATGTAAATATTAGTTCTAACATTGTAATATTCAAGTTATATATTTTGACAACTTTAAATATTGTTTTGTGGATGAGAAAATTGATGTTTCATCCCAAATCATCGGATCAACATGCTTTCGTCACCATCTCACCGTGACTCCTAACATACATATAATTTATCAAAGCAATGCTATAAAATAAATAAATTTATATTTAAGTGGGCACATCATTAATTTGTTTTAAACCAAAAAGAAAAATTCATTAAATTGAACAAAAACTATTAAATCATGACAATTTTTACGGACATTTTGGTAAATTTAAACACAATAATTGCTTAGGAGTTCTAAAAATCAAGACTCAAGAAGTTTCAACTCTAAACACACTCCAAACTATAGTTTGAGAAACCTACCCTTGCTAAAGAAAATGCCTATTGAGAGCATTGATCTTACAAACTTCCTTGACTCCCCTCCATCACCACACATATCTTCATCTAATGCACCAACGATCCTTAACTTTGACCATGTTTCAACCAATTCTAATCTTCACCGACATGTCCAACACCGCCAACACCAAACTACTTTGTTGGTACCACAAACAGTTCAAGGACTCGCCTATGAGTCCCCTTGAATCACTACCAGTTGGCCCTAACCTGCCACGCATGGTGGTAGCCTAATTGCTATGGTTCTCCAACCGTTACATGGATCAGACACCATGCCTTTCCCAAATTGATCTAGGCGCATGGTGCCTTGGAGTCAGTTAGAGCATGAGTAATTGCATCTCTCAACCTTAAATCTAATTTCTTTTATTATTATGATATCACTTTACTTCTGCAAAAAATAATTTTTTAAAGAAAGAAAAATGCAAAATTTGTGTCTATTTTTTCAGTAAAATGTAAAAGAACCCCAAAAATAAAATTGTTTCTCTAATATTTGTAATTATTTTAACTTCTTTTTTGTACTCCTTATACTCTCGTTTCTACTCAACTTATTGACAATGATTTTCTTACGCTCATTTCTACTTATTTTTAAGTAGAAAAACTTAAAATAGAGATGGAATCTAAGAGATAGAAATAAAAAATATTGTCTATATTTGACAATAAGTGATATAGACGTCAAATTGATTGATCAATTTTTATTTTCGTCTTAAATACTCATTGTTATTTCAACTTTTTAATGTAATGCTTTCAATACTCTCATTTCAACTTCAATAAAACCTTCATAGGTTATTAAATAATGTGCAAGCTTTGATTAATGTTGTCCCCTCAAAATTTATTATTCAAGTTTGTATTTAATTTTAAAAGCTTTGTGACCAAACTCACAAATTATCGTAGATATTTAACTAATATATGTTTTAATTTTATTTTTCTCTTAACTTATTTGTGATGGGGCTAATTAAGTATGGAAAAGGGAGATGGAGTGAAATTGCTAAGAACTTTGTATGTAACAAGACTCCACAACAAGTTGAAAGCTATGCTACGAGCTTCTTCAGGTACCTACCAGACACATATGTGCATGGTTTAAGGAAAAGGAAACTAATTGAAAATCTCAACCATAACATGATTGTTAACAATGATCCTGCAAAAGAAACTCTCACTCTTTTTCCAGTTGTTCCTACACATTATAGAGGAGAATTTAGCAGTAGCAATAACACCAACAACTATGAAGCAAGCACTTACATGACTCTTCCTGTTGGTGATGGAGAAGTTGATGTGGAACTTCGTTTGGGTTTATATTAGACTTGGAGCATATGCATGCATGGTAAAATTAAGCTAGAATCTCTCAACAGCTATAATATGTGTCTTGTCATTTTGTAACCTTTTTCCTTTGTTTTTTCTATTTTGTTTTGAATTTGTTTGTTATGATGTTGCAATTTTCATTTTATGTTATGATATTATGCATGTTGTGTCTTGCAAGTTTTCTTCTTGAATATTGTGTTCAGTTAGCTTGATTTGATAAAAAATCTTAGTCAAATGTTGTGTTCAGCTACATTGTTAAATCTTCGTATGTTTTATTCATTTGGATTATGATATTTGTAACGCCTCATTATTCTTCATTTCTCTTTCAATTACATCACAAATATATCATATCAAACTCTTTTATTTTTCATCTCTCGAGTGTAGAATAAGTGTTTGGGTGTCCATGAATTATCATCTTTCCGTGTGTTTACTATGAGAGAAAGTGTTTCAAGGAGTCCACCTAATTGTTATAATCTATAATAGAAACTGAAAAGGTGGCCAATAAGTCTACCCAATTTGTTGGTGTGCATATCATTATTTGACATTCAAAACCCTTAAATATCTAGTTTGATTTTAACTTATAAAAAACAAAAAAATGATACATCGCAATTAGCCCATCTATTATTCTACTTAATTGCCCCACTAAAATTATTCCGACTTCATTTCAACATAACTTTCTTTTTTATAAAAAAAATAATCAAAATGAGTGTGGTTTTACTTTTTCAATGCAACAATATTGTTTTCTTCTAATTCTATCCATAAATTAATGAGTTTGATTTTCATGCATTGTCCGTATTAAATATTTTACACCATCAACATATCATGACTAAACATGTGTATGAATTTAGAGTAGTGAAAATACAAGTCAAATTTTAAATACTCTCTTTACAATGAAACTTTTTTTTTTTAGTGAAATTCATATGTGAGCAACGTTTTAAATAATAGCCTCAAATAAAATGATGACATCTATATGAAATGTTATCCAATAAAAAAAGTTTGTGTTAGAGTATTCGTAACTCTTCTCATGTTTAAATTTATTGAACGACGAGTGTGGGTCAAAGACAATGGATGAAACCCCCAAGAGTTACAAGATTAATTGATATGATGATTGTATTTTCTAGACTCTCTCACAAAAGATGAGTTATGGAAACTCACAGAAAATATGCAACTCATGAGATTACTCTAAATATACGGGTTCACTTTTCTCAAAGTTAAAAAACGTAAAGTCCACTTCAACTTATTCCATTTCATGGGAGAGATTTATGTTTCTACTCAAGCAATGTTCAGGGTACAAATTTTCTAAGATGAAATTACCTTAACTTTCACCAGTGGTCTGTAGCCACAAACTTGAATGCTCTTAGACACATCAGTAGGAGGTACTATGAAGAATTAAACCTCAGGAGAAATCAAATAGTTGATCGATAACATGTCCTTAAATGAGTACCGCTCTCAAATTGAGGAAAGATTTGTTCCAAAGAAGCAAGGACTGCTAAGATTGGAAACACATGATGCCTTAAAAACAAGCAACAAACTTCTATGCATTCAATAGCATACATCACCAAGTTGCCATAGTATAAATATCAGATACAACATCAAATAAACTCAAAATATCCACATATGGATAAAATCTCAACAGCATAATCAATCTAAAATAAACACAGACCGACAACCTACATCATAGCCTATACTAAGACTCTAAAACAGATATATAGAGGAAGCTCCTGCTATCCTCAAGCAACTCACCAAGCAAGCTAAAAGATCAATCATGTACGATGTGTATCCATTCATACAAATAGGTAGGCGGTCAACCCAACGACCATTGGGGGTTAGCTTCACATCCATCATAATCAAGAATAAACAATTAAATAGATATTCATTGAATTAGACTTCAAATAATTAAACACAAGATAATTCAACTTCAACATTATTCATCAACACAAACAAGATCCACAACATCATATGTATGGAAGGCACCAATCACACCAAATCACCAAACACATGCAATTAGGACTCTTGCAAAAACATACTATAAGCCTAGACACAACTCCTATATGAACATGGTACCATCACCAACAACAAATCATCACCTCATGATGCAACAAACACATCATATAACCGTTGAATACAAAGTATTCAAATCACTCCACTGGATATAAATATCCTAAACCACCTCCACTGGATGTAAACATCCTAAGACTCATGATGCATGAACATATGACACATTATGCACATATTCAACAACAACGTTCACCAACATCATAACCATTAATTAACATATATGCATTAACCAACAATATCACCATCATTTAGCATATTTGCATTAATTAACATCAGCTACATCATTACAACTCAACTACTCCATACAATTTCTCACAATCCAAGTAAAGGAGAAAGTACATCATACTATAATAAACATTGTGATCAACACCTATCAACCATCCACACATCTTCATATAACCATATCAAACTATTCACAAAAGGTTTTCAAGGTATTCGGTCTTAAAGATTATTTTCAACAAAGTTCGTCTATCGTTTCACAACTTCAAAATAATTGTGGCAATTGAATCAAAACTAAGCAAACAAACTCTAATGTCTCAACTATGTATACACTTAGATCACATATAAGTGCAGTTGAGTATACATGTGCGTTTCATCGGCCACACACGACGAAATCATAAAAATTACGAAGTTCGTCTCTCTTTATCATCTTTCAAAAAGAATGTCATTTTCAAAGCAAAACAAGTTAAATTTCATTGAAACCATTCACAACCATTTTTCGAAATCATGTATACAGTATACAAGTTAAATCGACGATCTTGGACATTTTTAAAAAGTTTAGTTCAATTTCATAAAATCAAGCTCAATCCAATTCATAAGATGTTCCAGTAGGTTAAAGACTGAAAACAGCAGTAAAACATGTTGAAAGAAGTATTTTAGAAAGCTCGGAACGGCCCCCGAACTCCCGGAATGCAAAACAAAAGGTGCTGCAACATGGCTTGCTCGCTCAAGTGAGCCACTCACAGTGAGTACTCACTTGGAGCTCACTTAAGCGAACAGTCATCTGTTCTGCACAATTTTTCACGGGTTTTCACCTTTTTTCACTCCAAAACCCAAATTTTGATCTCCCAACATCCAATTTGTTTCCAAAGGTTGTTTATACGTTTATGTACACAAAAAGACACTCAAAACTAAAGCAAACTTGAAATCAAATATCATTTCAACACAATTCATCAATTCACCCATTTTTCACAAAACTCTTAACAACAACTCAATTCACTCTACAACTTCATAATTATGAATATCCATGGCATTAATCATCAACAACAACATCTTATAATAACAAAAACAATAATTAACCATGAATTCACCAACAATCCAACAACAACAATATTCACCAATTTTGAACAAAACATAAAGTATTCACATATATGCATCTTAAGCATGTAAATTCAATATTAACAACTTAATTATCATTAAATTCACATACCCAAACATATCATTAAACTAAGAGCACGAATTTCACCAATTAAATTTACAATAATCACTTTCCACAATTAAGCACTTATGAATTGAGGTAGAAAATATATTATACTAAAAAATTATGAAAGAACACTAGCCCCCTTACCTATTTTCTTCACAAAGGTTAGCTAATTCTTCACTCCCCCTTGCTTCTACCTTGAATCCTCTTGGATCTTCTCTCTAACCCTTTCTCTATCTCTAGCCTCCTTAGTGTTTATGAGTAGGAATGAAAAGTTAACCTAGTTTCTCTCTAAGTTAAACTTATATAGTCTCCACTAACATGGATTAGGTTAAATCTTGTCATAATGGGCCTAACACACTCACATCTAATTTAGAAATGTTATTACTCACTTAACTTAGTAAAATGTCTAATTATCACCATCTCAAAAAAAATTACTACTAGTTACCTCTAGTCTTAGTAAAATAAACTGTTCACCTCAAAATACTTAAATAATCTCAATTCTAAGTTTACTAAAATTTCCTACTCAATAAATGACCAAAATACCCTCGAGTCTGAAATGACTAAAATACCCTTCGAAAGCTAAACTCTACCAATTCCCGGATAAAATACACCCAAAGACAAATAATCGCAAACAAGCACATACAACCAATTAATAAAATAACCAAATATCCTTGTCCTTTTTTTGATTTGCATGGTCCACGAAAGGAAGGATACCCAGGATGATTAAATGTTCATGTAATGGTGGGTGATGTGTATGTAGGTGAAGTTTTTTGTCATCTTTTTTTCTCTCATTCTCTCTATGTTTGATTGTATCCGCATAACTCTGTTTTCTACTTTAGACTTTGACCAGTTTTGCAAACAGTAAGAATTTTATTTCTGAAAAATCCAACACAATTCAATCCCCCCTTCTAATGTTTTTCTCACCTTCAAGTTTACCAGTTTCAGAGTTTGACAAGTGTAAACACTCACAAAATATTTTGTAAAACTCTAATTATAAGTCCTCTTGTGTAAGGCAAGGAAGTCTATAACTTCTGTGTTGGAGCAATTGTAGTATTGTGTGATTATAGTGAAAAATTCCTTGAAAATGCAAGGGAACTGAAAGTAGCCACAAACTATGGGGTGAACCATGATAAACTTGCTTGTGTTGATCTCTCCATCTCTGAACTCTCTCTGGTTATCTTTCTGTTCTATTTTGTTTAAACTCTTAAAATTATTTTCAGAAAAATCCAACGCAATTCAACCAATCATTTTATGTGTTTTTCTCACCATCAAAATGAGCCTCCGTTTCATTAGCTAATCAAAACACAAGACAATAAGAGTTAGTCAAAGTCATCTACAAGCACTCCACCTCCACCATTACAATCTCAATTTCCACAAACTTAAAACAAAAGACAATTTTCACTAAAAAATATTAATTAAGTACTTGGTTAGATTGTATCTCTGAAGCCCATATACGGATTTGGATCCTCAGCTGCAGTATCTTCTACTGCAATTTCTACTGCTAAATCTGAGCCATTGGATTAAATAAATAATTAATTCAAATAAATAACAATAAAAATATGAAAACTGCCAATTATGGCATGTACGTGCACGCGTTATTTTGTTTTCGATTGGCAAAGAAGAACACACGATTCAATGAGTGAGAATGACAAAATCTTCATATACACGGTCTCTTTCAACAATCACCTATTGAAACCCCTAAATTTCTTTTGGCTGCAGTCTGTGTGGAGGCAAGTTGCAAAACGCGATTTGAAGAACTAGGGATCATAATTGTCATCGTTCAGTTATCAATGGTCCTCTATTCAATTCTCATCATATCACTTCTCATCTTTCTTCCGCTTTAATTAATCTGGCATATACATGTTATTGTGGTTCTGCGAATTGGGTTAAACAGAGAGATAAGTTTTTCTGGTTTTAACATTGATAAAACTAAAAGAAATTTTGTTAGAAATCACTGCTTGTATCAGAAGAAAAAAAATGAAACCACTGCTTAGTTCTTCCTATTAAATGGATAATTTATTGAGTGTGGCTCTCTGTGTTTTGGTAAGTGCTTTGAGGTTGATAGTGAATTGGTTATTAATTTTACTGCGGAGTCACAAGTGATTTTAACTAATATGCCTTCTGGCTTGGTAGAGTTTGGTTTGGTTAGTGCATACTAGTTTGTAAGAATAATTTTAAAAATAATGCAAATATGGCAAAATGTGTCGGAAACCTGTCAAGCTATTTTTAAATGTGCGCGTAAGTTGTTACAAGGATGGAAGGAAGCAAATATGTGTAAAGCTTGGCTGGGGGAAGGCGAACAGAAGCCTGTTATGCATGCTGTCAGCACCGTATCAGCCGACAGGAGCAACAATTCAGCGATGGGAGAAAGGATTCATTGACTCCAAGAGTAATCATAAAGAGTTACTCCAAATCCTATTTTAATACTAATCAATGGTTATGAACAATTGCTGTTAATCCTCATTATTAGGTTAATATACTCCTTCTTAAACATAAGCTCTGTATGAACAATAGGATCTTTGATTCGGTTTAAAGCAATACATTAGATACATTAATGGAAATCTCTCTCTATATATATATATAAGATCGATATTATAAAAGAAAATCCATTAGTAATTCTAAAATACAAACAAATAATGAAGTATTTCTATAAAATATTTATTTTATATGGTAAAATCTGATTTTTGTTTTTAAGTATATGGTAAAATCTGTTAAATATTTTCAACACGCCTATGTATATTTTGTGCTTATATTTTCGCAAATAAGTTTTTATGTCTTGATATGATGAAATATTAAAATTCATGAATATTTTCTAAATACCAATATCAATCTAGTATTTCTTTAAATTATTTACTTTATATGAAATAAAATTTCCAAATAACCAATTTGCTTAAAAATTACAAAACAATTATCGTAATATCCAAACATTTTGCAATAAATGCTAATATTTTTGTAACTCATATTACAGACAAAACATGAAGAAAAAAAAGTGCAATGAAATTACATTAAGACAGTAGTAATAATAAATATGCTAATGAAAACTCAGCTTCATCATAACATAAAGTCTATGAATTAGCTTTAACTAAAACATCAATTATGTATCGTGAGCTTTCCAGTCAATTCTACCCCATGATCAAGACTAAGCTCTCTCATTGGAGGGATGTTCTCCATTGCAAATACCATAAGATGGGGAAACATCCAATTACCGTGATCAAAGAGAACTAATTGCACAAACACATTTGGAGTTGGGCTATGACTAATATAGCTGGCAACATTCCTCATCATTGATACATCCAATGCAAAATCTAAAGAAGGATATGTGGGATGCACATGATTAGCATCTATCATCGACAAATCACCCCATTCTTGAGCAGACCTATTCAAAAACCGATTTGGATGTATCACCAAAGAGTTATCTTCACCATCCATGGTTAAAATTTCCGCTTGCTCCTTAGTCAAAACAAGTCCAGTGAACTCACATATAAAAGTTCCAGCTAGAATAAGATCCAAAGACCTAACTCCCCAATAAGTCTCATTAGATCTAAACACTTCCAACCTATATTTAATACCTTTTTGTGTCACGCGGTTTCTGCAATGCGAAGGACAGCTACAAAAAGGACCACATTCATAAATTAACGACCTCCCTTTCAAAAGAATCCCACTTTTACTATAAGGAAAAGTGTTGCCATTCATGATTGTAAGAACACATCCATCAACACATTCACAACACTCTAACGTCCTCATCTTTTTCCTCGCCGTCATGCTGTGAGGAAACAAGAATTTTGGAAAAGCCGCCTTCGTAAGATACTCAAATTGAATGGGATAGCGATCACCATCAATGTCATTATATAGCCTCACACCAATATTCTCCTTCCCATTGGAAATATCATCATAAATGACATACATAGGATTAGCACATAATTGGCCTCTCTTAAGCATACTAGCTTCCTTAAGGATCATACTACCCATCTTAGGTTGACCTTGAACCCTAGATAACATAAACTTATAAACACCAAACCCAGATATACCTTTTTCAAACCAACTTTCAATTATCTTATACAAGCCATCATAAATAAAAAACTTACTAGTAGTAAAAGTACCACTTTCATTCGGAAAACCTCGAGTAACCCTAACCTCAATCTCATGTTTCATGCTTGTCACCATAGCAAGGTTGCCTCGTTCCAACTTCTGATCCTGCTTCATATCACCATGGCCAGAGTAGATAATACAGTCTCCTTGATCATCATCATTATATCCATCAGACACAACCACACTAGTAGCAATGGGTTGGCCACTAGAACTCATACTAGCATGTAAATAATCTATCCCAGCTTGTGGTTGACCGTGTAAACCAATCACACACATTTCGCTTCTATAGAGAAAAATATCACCAATACAAACACCAGGAACTTAACCAATGATTTTATTATCATTATACAAATACAAACCACGATCGTTCATCAAAGTAGCAGCTATCAAGTCATTTCGGACCCTACTATTATTCACTTCTTCTGTCTGGTTCATCAAAGAAGAAGCTTTCAAATCCTTTTTGTTCTTGCGATTATTCTCTTCTTCCAGCAAACCCGACACACGAATCGAATCAAACACAATCCTTGTTCTCCGGACCATCTCACGATACGGACGGTGATCCACATCCATCGCAGTGCGAACAAGCTCCTTGTTCTGCCCTTTAGGCCTTTGTTTAAACTTTGAATCTTTTCCCGCCGGAGTGTTGTTGTAGTAATTTTGAAACTCATCGGGAACTGGAAGGATGGCGCGCGATATGGAAGGGTTTGGATTCTGAGAATACATGTTGTTATTACTGTATTTTCTTGTATGTTTAGCTTCGAAAAGTAATTTTTACACACAAACAACTCAATCTTTTCCCTAGAGAGAAATAAAAAGAAGAGAGATGTGACTGGTTAAGTGATAAGAAGAGACAGGATAGAGGAAATTTAAGGTGTTGAACAGAAATAGAAATATCAAGGATGTTTAAATATAAGATTGTAAATAGAGATAAAGAGGACGATGCAATAGATTGATGGTGGTTAAAAATATGAGGTGTATGCATATAAGTGTTTATCCTTATATAGTGAAAGTACTTGCACTTGAACTTGCACTCGAGTGAACGAGGATAACTGTTATTGCTGTAAGAGTGAGATAAGAATGAAACCAAATTAGAAAATACTGATTTAATTTCTAATATGAATGGACGCGGTTATTTACATGAGGTATATTTTTTATTTCTAATCGTTCTATATTTGAATATTCCATAATTCTTTCACCGCAAGAATTTTTTTTGTTATATTTCTCTGTTTGAGCAAGTCTTACATGGACACAAATTCAAATTATAAGTATTTGTTCACACACATAAATGAAATAAAATTAAAATGAAATAATATATTCTTCATATCATTTAATATTCTTTAATAATTTTCTATTTTGTGTTTATGTGCCCAAATATTTTTAATTTGGAATTTTTTCAAATAAGTGTTTTTCATTATCATGTTATTGATACAAAATTTCTGTGTGCTAAAAAAACTACTTATTTAGAAAAATGTGTGACGATTCTTTTTAATATTGCTTTATTAATGCCTAAAATAAATATTGCTTTATTTACAAAATGGAACAATTGCCAGGGCTATTCCATTGGCTCACAACTACCAAAAACGTGTCTTACTTATTTGAAAAAATGATATAATTTTCCCAAGTCTTAATGGCTTCTTCTCAAGATTTTTACAACTAAGCCACTAAAAATTTCCTTGACTTAATTTTGCTTCCATTAATTGATATCAAATATCAAACACCCTTTTTTTAAAGGAGTATCTCTTATCCATAAATCTTAACCCGTCAAGTTATAGTTAACCCTAACTAAACCTTAATTCTAATCTAAAAATTTCCCTCATTTCCCAATGCAATTAATCTAAAAAAATATTTATTGAAAAAAGCCTTTAAAATTTGAACCCGAGCCTTAATGGCTTCTTCTCAACATTTTCACCACTAAGCCACTGACTATTTTCTTGATTTAATTTTGCTTCCATTAATTGATATCCAATATCAAATGCCCTATTTTTTTTAGGGAGTATTCATAGACCTTATTAAGTCTAAATTTTAAATTGACATTTTTGCAAACAATCAATTTACCATGTTAATGGTTAGAATCTAAAAATCAAATTTTTTATCGACTTTTTAAATCTCCTTTTTTTTTTACAAAACACTAAAGGTATTTTAATTTCAATTACGGGTCAAATCTATAATGTGATATACTTTATTCTTATTCTTATATATTATAGTTGATATGACCCGTGCGATGCACGGGTCCCATGAGAATGACTTTTGTATGTGTGAATGGTAGGAATTAATGATAGCCATCTGATTAAAAAATAAAGGGTAGAAATTAAAAGAAGAGTATCATGTGTAAATTCACACTTCTTGCAGGAAATTAATTTTGATGATTGTGTTCTCCTCCTGTTTCATTGCTTTCTTCTCCCCCATCACCTCCCCCCACCAATTCCAACGAAATGCACAACCACCACCTTTTAGGAAATTAAAAAAGGTAATTTTATCTTGAAAATTGTGTATTTAAAACTTTGAAATCATGGAAATTGGTATTTACTACATAAAACTTATGATTTGCTTCCTTTTTTTTAATTCTTGACAAATGGCCTTAAAACACTTGTCAACATGAACCATATATAAAGGATACAATTAAGTTTTACGGAAATGTCCATTAAAAACCCAGTTCTTTATATTTATGTTTTATTAATGTAAATATTAGTTCTAACATTGTAATATTCAAGTTATATATTTTGACAACTTTAAATATTGTTTTGTGGATGAGAAAATTGATGTTTCATCCCAAATCATCGGATCAACATGCTTTCGTCACCATCTCACCGTGACTCCTAACATACATATAATTTATCAAAGCAATGCTATAAAATAAATAAATTTATATTTAAGTGGGCACATCATTAATTTGTTTTAAACCAAAGAGAAAAATTCATTAAATTGAACAAAAACTATTAAATCATGACAATTTTTACGGACATTTTGGTAAATTTAAACACAATAATTGCTTAGGAGTTCTAAAAATCAAGACTCAAGAAGTTTCAACTCTAAACACACTCCAAACTATAGTTTGAGGAACCTACCCTTGCTAAAGAAAATGCCTATTGAGAGCATTGATCTTACAAACTTCCTTGACTCCCCTCCATCACCACACATATCTTCATCTAATGCACCAACGATCCTTAACTTTGACCATGTTTCAACCAATTCTAATCTTCACCGACATGTCCAACACCGCCAACACCAAACTACTTTGTTGGTACCACCAACAGTTCAAGGATTCGCCTATGAGTCCCCTTGAATCACTACCAGTTGGCCCTAACCTGCCACGCATGGTGGTAGCCTAATTGCTATGGTTCTCCAACCGTTACATGGATCAGACACCATGCCTTTCCCAAATTGATCTAGGCGCATGGTGCCTTGGAGTCAGTTAGAGCATGAGTAATTGCATCTCTCAACCTTAAATCTAATTTCTTTTATTATTATGATATCACTTTACATCTGCAAAAACTAATTTTTTAAAGACAGAAAAATGCAAAATTTGTGTCTATTTTTTCAGTAAAATGTAAAAGAACCCCAAAAATAAAATTGTTTCTCTAATATTTATAATTATTTTAACTTCTTTTTTGTACTCCTTATACTCTCGTTTCTACTCAACTTATTGACAATGATTTTCTTACGCTCATTTCTACTTATTTTTAAGTAGAAAAACTTAAAATAGAGATGGAAATTAAGAGATAGAAATAAAAAATATTGTCTATATTTGACAATAAGTGATATAGACGTCAAATTGATTGATCAATTTTTATTTTCGTCTTTATTACTCATTGTTATTTCAACTTTTTAATGTAATGCTTTCAATACTCTCATTTCAACTTCAATAAAACCTTCATAGGTTATTAAATAATGTGCAAGCTTTGATTAATGTTGTCCCCTCAAAATTTATTATTCAAGTTTGTATTTAATTTTAAAAGCTTTGTGACCAAAATCACAAATTATCATAGATATTTAACTAATATATGTTTTAATTTTATTTTTGTCATAGCTTATTTGTGATGGGGCTAATTAAGTATGGAAAAGGGAGATGGAGTGAAATTGCTAAGAACTTTGTATGCAACAAGACTCCACCACAAGTTGAAAGCTATGCTACGAGCTTCTTCAGATACCTACCAGACACATATGTGCATGGTTTAAGGAAAAGGAAACTAATTGAAAATCTCAACCATAAAATGATTGTTAACAATGATCCTGCAAAAGAAACTCTCACTCTTTTTCCAGTTGTTCCAACACATTATGGAGGAGAAGTTAGCAGTAGCAATAACACCAACAACTATGAAGCAAGCACTTACATGACTCTTCCTGTTGGTGATGGAGAAGTTGATGTGGAACTTCGTTTGGGTTTATATTAGACTTGGAGCATATGCATGCATGGACAAATTAAGCTAGAATCTCTCAACAGCTATAATATGTGTCTTGTCATTTTGTAACCTTTTTCCTTTGTTTTTTCTATTTTGTTTTGAATTTGTTTGTTATGATGTTGCAATTTTCATTTTATGTTATGATATTATGCATGTTGTGTCTTGCAAGTTTTCTTCTTGAATATTGTGTTCAGTTAGCTTGATTTGATAAAAAATCTTAGTCAAATGTTGTGTTCAGCTACATTGTTAAATCTTCTTATGTTTTATTCATTTGGATTATGATATTTGTAACTCTTCATTTCTCTTTCAATTACATCACAAATATATCATATCAAACTCTTTTATTTTTCATCTCTCGAGTGTAGAATAAGTGTTTGGGTGTCCATGAATTATCATCTTTCTGTGTGTTTACTATGAGAGAACGTGTTTCAAGGAGTCGACCTAATTGTTATAATCTATAATAGAAACTGAAAAGGTGGCCACTAAGTCTACCCAATTTGTTGGTGTGCATATCATTATTTGACGTTCAAAACCCTTAAATATCTAGTTTGATTTTAACTTATAAAAAACAAAAAAAATGCTACATCGCAATTAGCCATCTATTATTCTACTTAATTGCCCCACTAAAATTATACCGACTTCATTTCAACATAACTTTCTTTTTTATAAAAAAAATAATCAAAATGAGTGTGGTTTTACTTTTTCAATGCAACAATATTGTTTTCTTCTAATTCTATCCACAAATTAGTGAGTTTGATTTTCATGCATTGTCCGTATTAAATATTTTACACCATCAACATATCATGACTAAACATGTGTATGAATTTAGAGTAGTGAAAATACAAGTCAAATTTTAAATACTCTCTTTACAATGAAACTTCTTTTTTTAGTGAAATTAATATGTGAGCAACGTTTTAAATAATAGCCTCAAATAAAATGATGACATCTATATGAAATGTTATCCAATAAAAAAAGTTTGTGTTAGAGTATTCGTAACTCTTCTCATGTTTAAATTTATTGAACGACGAGTGTGGGTCAAAGACAATGGATGAAACCCCCAAGAGTTACAAGATTAATTGATATGATGATTGTATTTTCTAGACTCTCTCACAAAAGATGAGTTATGGAAACTCACAGAAAATATGCAACTCATGAGATTACTCTAAATATACGGGTTCACTTTTCTCAAAGTTAAAAAACGTAAAGTCCACCTCAACTTATTTTATTTCATGGGAGAGATTTAAGTTTCTACTCAAGCAATGTTCAGGGTACAAATTTTCTAACATGAAATTACCTTAACTTTCACCAGTGGTCTGTAGCCACAAACTTGAATGCTCTTAGACACATCAGTAGGAGGTACTATGAAGAATTAAACCTCAGGAGAAATCAAATAGTTGATCGATAACATGTCCTTAAATGAGTATCGCTCTCAAATTGAGGAAAGATTTGTTCCAATGAAGCAAGGACTACTAAGATTGGAAACACATGATGCCTTAAAAACAAGCAACAAACTTCTATGCATTCAATTGGAAGCAATAGCTAAAAAGTTGGAAGCACAAGAGGTGAGGAGAATATCATCCAATGGTGAAATTTACGAATTTTGTAAGAAAGCTCATGAAAGCGGTGCATGCCTTCCAACAAGTTTTGGGTTTGCTGAAGATCAAGTCTAGTACATGGGTGCTTATACAAGGCAACAACGAAATCCTTACTCAAACAACTATAATTCCGGATGGCCAAATCATAAAAATAAAAAAATCATTGGGATGAAGCAATAGCCTCCAACTACCACAAGCAACCATTTGCTAACCACAAACAAAAAATCTTGAAGATGTTTTTACCCAATACATGAAGACAACACAAAATTACGTTGAAGCTAACTACAAAAAAAATCATGGGGAAACTCAAAGAAACACTAAGGCTTGAATCAAGAATTTGGGACACAAATTGGATAGATTTCTACCCTTGAACTTTGGCGGATTGTTTCTCAAGAAACAATCGAGCCTCCTCTCCTCAGCTTCTCCATGTTCCCGATGACCTGCCGCCGCCTGCTCTTAGGCTTGAGCCAACACTTCTACCATTGCAACTAAAGCCTCTACAATCGCCGCATCATCTCTACCACCAAACCATCTCCCTTCTACACCAAAATCAAAACAACAGGTAAGAACAACAAACAAGTACCGAAGGTAACTCAATACCATCCGCATACAAACAGAAAATTTCATTGAATTCTAGTCCAGACAAGACTGACCATGGCTCTGATACCAACTTGTAACGCCTTACATTCTCCAAATATCTCCAAAACATGCATATTAAAATTTCTCAAAAAGTTCGCAGCGGATAAATAGCATACATCACCAAGTTGCCATAGTATAAATACCAGATACAACATCAAATAAACTAAAAATATCCACATATGGATAAAATCTCAACAGCATAATCAATCTAAAATAAACACAGACCGACAACCTACATCATAGCCTATACTAAGACTCTAAAACAGATAAACAGAGGAAGCTCCCGCTATCCTCAAGCAACTCACCAAGCAAGCTAAAAGATCAATCATATACGACGTGTATCCATTCATACAAATAGGTAGGCGGTCAACCAAACGACCATTGGGGGTTAGCTTCACATCCATCATAATCAAGAATAAACAATTAAATAGATATTCATTGAATTAGACTTCAAATAATTAAACACAAGATAATTCAACTTCAACATTATTCATCAACACAAACAAGATCCACAACATCATATGTATGGAAGGCACCAATCACACCAAATCACCAAACACCTGCAATTAGGACTCTTGCAAAAACATACTATAAGCCTAGACACAACTCCTATATGAACATGGTACCATCACCAACAACAAATCGTCACCTCATGATGCAACAAACACATCATATAACCATTGAATACAAAGTATTCAAATCACTCCACTGGATATAAATATCCTAAACCACCTCCACTGGATGTAAACATCCTAAGACTCATGATTTGTAACTCCTCATTTTAATTATATTATTTTAAATGATGTTTGAATATTGGTTATATGATTTTGCATGACTTATTTGATATATATATATATATATATATATATGATTTTATGCGAAAATATATGATTCATGTGTGATATATATATATATATATATATATATATATATATATTATGTGTTATTTTATTATATAGTTGTTTTATTATTTAAAATAAAATATGAGAAATAGAAATATGTAGTAATAATATTTATTTAGAATTAAGGGGGATTAATTGTAATTATGTGGGTTAAGTGGGAGTTAAGGGAAAGAAAAATGGGGTTATGTTTTGGGAGTTAGTAAGGAAAGAGTCAGACAAACATTTTCACGTACAGTAGAGAAAAAGAGAGTTTTTGAGAAAAAGAGGAGAAAAACCAAGAGGGCTAGAAGGAGAGCTAGGAAGGGATCAAATTGCTGTAGGCTTTCAATTGTTGCTGAATTAAGGTAAGGGTGGGATTCCTTTCACTAATAATGTATATAATTCTGAAAATTTATGAATTGTGGTGTTCTTGGTTTTCTAGGTTTTAGAATTTTGTGTAATTTCTAAAATGGATGAATTGTGTTGTTTGATGCATGTTCCTATGTTGTTTTGATTGCTATATTGCCTATTTGACCTATAAACATCACTGTAAATCATTTTGGGAGATTAAGGGATCAAAATTTGGGTTTTTGGGTGAAAAATGGTGAGAAATCGTCAAAAAACGGGGCCCAGTTCGCTTAAGCGAGCCCCAAGCGAACTTCCAAGCGAAATTGAGCTTGCTCTCGACGTTACGTTCGCTTAAGCGAACCACCCTTCGCTTAAGCGAACTGCACAGTAACAGCATTTCCTGTTTCGCGTTCTTGTGTCTTTTTCACACGTTTCTGTTTTGAATTAGCTTTCGGTGTAAACATGAAAGTTGTAGATAATTGAGTTAGCTTTCTAATGGCCTTGGTTTGACGTGTAAACTATTTTTAGATTTTGAGTTATGATGAAAATAGTCCAAGTGGGTATTTAGAAAATTTTAAGAAAACTTAGCATAACTAATTCTGAGTTAGTCCAAAACTTATGGTTAGTTTCCCAACTTCAAACTTAGGTATTTAGGAATTTAGTTGAAGTGTTTTATGAGTATTTGACTCATGTCTTATTGATCACACTTGCTTGTTGTTGAAGAATGTTTTGGTCTGATATGAATGTAGTTGATTAATGTATATGTGTTATGTTGATGAATTCTGTCGTAAGAGTTGTTGTGTCAGATTTTGACTAAGTTGTGGAGTGTGTCATAAATGATTAGGCACATATGTTGTTGTCGTAGATGTTGTTGAGTTGTATGTTGATATACACAAGTCGAGTCCATTTGCATACTCATAACTGTTGGGGGCTTATGCCCTGGAATGCTTAGCATTCACACCTGTTGGGGGCTTATGCCCTGGAATGCTTTAACCATCCAACTGTTGGGGGCTTATGCCCGGGGATGCTTTAACCATCCAACTGTTGGGGGCTTATGCCCTGGAATGCTTAGCATTCAACGCGCGTAAAATGGTACCACATGCATAATGCATTTGTCGTTGTCGATGTCGCATTGTCGTAGTCGTTGTCGTCGGTCATGTCGTTGGTGTTCATTGCTGATAATGACATTGTTTTTGCTGTTGTTTAATGTTGTTGAAGATAATTATGTTGCTATTATATATGTGTATATTTATTCACATTATATATGAATTGAATAATGCCTGTTGTAAGATGTTGTTGTTTCATTGATTTGATGGATTATATATATTTATTATTGATCGTGTATCTCACCCCTTCTGCTTGAAAATGTTGCCTTCCCTATGGGTAACTTGCAGGTAACGAAGATTAGTAGGATGATTGGCTCTGTGTCTAGGGCTCTGATACATATTAGGATGGGGGATTGTCGCGATGTTTTCCTTTCATTCCTTTATGTATCAAACTTCGATTATGTTGTTGAATTTTCATGTCGTTGAATAATGATGACTTTTGTTGGGGCTTTTGTGCCAAGATAATTGTTGAGGTTGAATTATGTCTTTTTAAACGAAATTTTCCGCTGCAGTTTAATGAGACTTTCAATGTGGAATAATAAATAGTATAATTTCTATTTATGAGATTTTGAAAAGTAGTGTAATACTCCGTTGTTGAATTACTCTGATATAATTATATCTATTATTACGCGTTTGGGACAACGGGGTGTTACATGATGCATGAACATATGACACATTATGCACATATTCAACAACAACGTTCACCAACATCTTAACCATTAATTAACATATATGCATTCACCAACCATATCACCATCATTTAGCATATTTGCATTAATTAACATCAGCTACATCATTACAACTCAAATTAATTAACATCAGCTACATCATTACAACTCAACTACTCCATACAATTTCTCACAATCCAAGTAAAGGGAGAAAGTACATCATACTATAATCAACATTGTGATCAACACCTATCAAGCATCCACACATCTTCATATAACCATATCAAACTATTCACAAAAGGTTTTCAAGGTATTCGGTCTTAAAGATTATTTTCAACAAAGTTCGTCTATCGTTTCACAACTTTAAAATAATTGTGGCAATTGAATCAAAACTAAGCAAACAAACTCTAATGTCTCAATTATGTATACACTTAGATCACATATAAGTGCAGTTGAGTATACATGTGCGTTTCATCGGCCACACACGACGAAATCATAAAAATTACAAAGTTCGTCTCTCTTTATCATCTTTCAAAAAGAATGTCATTTTCAAAGCAAAACAAGTTAAATTTCATTGAAACCATTCACAACCATTTTTCGAAATCATGTATACAATATACAACCTTAAACCTACCCCTTTTCCTTGAAAAAACGAGTTTCGGAAAATATCGACGATCTTGGACGTTTTTAAAAAGTTTATTTCAATTTCATAAAATCAAGCTCAATCCAATTCATAAGTTGTTCCAGTAGGTTAAAGACTGAAAACAACAGTAAAACATGTTGAAAGAAGCATTTTAGAAAGCTCGGAACGGCCCCCGAACGCCCGGAACGCAAAACAAAGGGTGCTGCAACATGGCTTGCTCGCTCAAGTGAGCCACTCACAGTGAGTACTCACTTGGAGCTCGCTTAAGCAAACAGTCATCTGTTCTGCACAATTTTTCACGGGTTTTCACCTTTCTTCACACCAAAACCCAAATTTTGATCTCCCAACATCCAATTTGTTTCCAAAGGTTGTTTATACGTTTATGTACACAAAAAGACACTCAAAACCAAAGCAAACTTGAAATCAAATATCATTTCAACACAATTCATCAATCCACCCATTTTTCACAAAACTCTCAACAACAACTCAATTCACTCTACAACTTCATAATTATGAATACCCATGATTTAACTCAATTCACTCTACAACTTCATAGTTATGAAAACAACAATTAACCATGACTTCATCAACAATCCGACAACAACAATATTCACCAATTTTGAACAAAACATAAAGTATTCACATATATGCATCTTAAGCATGTAAATTCAATATTAACAACTTAATTATCATTAAATTCACATACCCAAACATATCATTAAACTAAGAGCACGAATTTCACCAATTAAATTTACAATAATCACTTTCCACAATTAAGCACTTATGAATTGAGGTAGAAAATATATTATACTAAAAAATTATGAAAGAACACTAGCCCCCTTACCTATTTTCTTCACAAAGGTTAGCTAATTCTTCACTCCCCCTTGCTTCTACCTTGAATCCTCTTGGATCTTCTCTCTAACCCTTTCTCTATCTCTAGCCTCCTTAGTGTTTATGAGTAGGAATGAAAAGTTAACCTAGTTTCTCTCTAAGTTAAGCTTATATAGTCTCCACTAACATGGATTAGGTTAAATCTCGTCATAATGGGCCTAATACACTCACATCTAATTTAGAAATGTTATTACTCACTTAGCTTAGTAAAATGTCTAATTATCACCATCTCAAAAAAAATTACTACTAGTTACCTCTAGTCTTAGTAAAATAAACTGTTCACCTCAAAATACTTAAATAATCTCAATTCTAAGTTTACTAAAATTTCCTACTCAATAAATGACCAAAATACCCTCGAGTCTGAAATGACTAAAATACCCTTCGAAAGCTAAACTCTACCAATTCCCGGATAAAATACACCCAAAGACAAATAATCGCAAACAAGCACATACAACCAATTAATAAAATAACCAAATATCGTTGTCCTTTTTTTGATTTGCATGGTCCACGAAAGGAAGGATACCCAGGATGATTAAATGTTCATGTAATGGTGGGTGATGTGTATGTAGGTGAAGTTTTTTGTCATCTTTTTTTCTCTCATTCTCTCTGTGTTTGATTGTATCCGCATAACTCTGTTTTCTACTTTAGACTTTGACCAGTTTTGCAAACAGTAAGAATTTTATTTCTGAAAAATCCAACACAATTCAATCCCCCCTTCTAGTGTTTTTCTCACCTTCAAGTTTACAAGTCTATAACTTCTGTGTTGGAGCAATTGTAGTATTGTGTGATTATAGTGAAAAATTCCTTGAAAATGCAAGGGAACTGAAAGTAACCACAAACTATGGGGTGAACCATGATAAACTTGCTTGTGTTGATCTCTCCATCTCTGAACTCTCTCTGGTTATCTTTCTGTTCTATTTTGTTTAAACTCTTAAAATTATTTTCAGAAAAATCCAACGCAAACCCATCATTTTTTGTGTTTTTCTCACCATCAAAATGAGCCTCCATTTCATTAGCTAATCAAAACACAAGACAATAAGAGTTAGTCAAAGTCATCTACAAGCACTCCACCTCCACCATTACAATCTCAATTTCCACAAATTTAAAACAAAAGACATTTTTCACTAAAAAATATTAATTAAGTACTTGGTTAGATTGTATCTCTGAAGCCCATATACGGATTTGGATCCTCAGCTGTAGTATCTTCTACTGCAATGTCTACTGCTAAATCTGAGCCATTGGATTAAATAAATAATTAATTAAAATAAATAACAATAAAAATATGAAAACTGCCAATTATGGCATGTACGTGCACGCGTTATTTTGTTTTCGATTGGCAAAGAAGAACACACGATTCAATGAGTGAGAATGACAAAATCTTCAAATACACGGTCTCTTTCAACAATCACCTATTGAAACCCCTAAATTTCTTTTGGCTGCGGTCCGTGTGGAGGCAAGTTGCAAAACGCGATTTGAAGAACTAGGGATCATAATTGTCATCGTTCAGTTATCAGTGGTCCTCTATTCAATTCTCATCATATCACTTCTCATCTTTCTTGCGCTTCAATTAATCTGGCATATACATGTTATTGTGGTTCTGCGAATTGGGTTAAACAGAGAGATAAGTTTTTCTGGTTTTAACATTGATAAAACTAAAAGAAATTTTGTTAGAAATCACTGCTTGTATCAGAAAAAAAATGAAACCACTGCTTAGTTCTTCCTATAAAATGGATAATTTATTGAGTGTGGCTCTCTGTGTTTTGGTAAGTGCTTTGATGTGGATAGTGAATTGGTGATTAATTTTACTGCGGAGTCACAAGTGATTTTAACTAATATTTCTTCTGCAATTTTCTGGAATTGGTGATTAATTTTACTGCGGAGTCACAAGTGATTTTAACTAATATGCCTTCTGGCTTGGTAGAGTTTGGTTTGGTTAGTGCATACTAGTTTGTAAGAATAATTTTAAAAATAATGCAAATTTGGCAAAATGTGTCGGAAACATGTCAAGCTATTTTTAATTGTGCGCGTAAGTTGTTACAAGAATGGAAGGAAGCAAATATGTGTAAAGCTTGGCTGGGGGGAGGGCGAACAGAAGCCGGTTATGCATGCTGTCAGCACCGTATCAGCCGACAGGAACAACAATTCAGTGATGGGAGAAAGGATTCATTGACTCCAAGAGTAATCATAAAGAGTTACTCCAAATCCTGATCATTGATTTTAATACTAATCAATGGTTATGAACAATTGCTATTAATCCTCATTATTAGGTTAATATATACTCCTTCTTAAACATAAGCTCTGTATGAACAATAGGATCTTTGATTCGGTTTAAAGCAATACATTAGATACATTAATGGAAATCTCTCTCTATATATATATATATAAGATCGATATTATAAAAGAAAATCCATTAGTAATTCTAAAATACAAAAAAATAATGAAGTATTTCTATAAAATATTTATTTTATATGGTAAAATCTGTTAAATATTTTCAACATGCCTTTGTATATTTTGTGCTTATATTTTCGCAAATAAGGTTTTATGTCTTGATATGATGAAATATTAAAATTCATGAATATTTTCAAAATACCAATATCAATCTAGTATTTCTTTAAATTAATTACTTTATATGAAATAAAATTTCCAATTAACCAATTTGCTTAAAAATTACAACACAATTATCATAATATCCAAACATTTTGCAATAAATGCTAATATTTTTGTAACTCATATTACGGACAAAACATGAAGAAAAAAAATGCGATGAAATTACATTAAGACATTAGTAATAATAAATATGCTAATGAAAACTCAGCTTCATCATAACATAAAGTCTATGAATTAGCTTTAATTAAAACATCAATTACGTATCGTGAGCTTTCCAGTCAATTCTACCCCATGATCAAGACTAAGCTCTCTCATTGGAGGGATGTTCTCCATTGCAAATACCATAAGATGGGGAAACATCCAATTACCGTGATCAAAGAGAACTAATTGCACAAACACATTTGGAGTTGGGCTATGACTAATATAGCTGGCAACATTCCTCATCATTGATACATCCAATGCAATATCTAAAGAAGGATATGTGGGATGCACATGATTAGCATCTATCATCGACAAATCACCCCATTCTTGAGCAGACCTATTCAAAAACCGATTTGGATGTATCACCAAAGAGTTATCTTCACCATCCATGGTTAAAATTTCCGCTTGCTCCCTAGTCAAAACAAGTCCAGTGAACTCACATATAAAAGTTCCAGCTAGAATAGGATCCAAAGACCTAACTCCCCAATAAGTCTCATTAGATCTAAACACTTCCAACCTATATTTAATACCTTTTTGTGTCACGCGGTTTCTGCAATGTGAAGGACAGCTACAAAAAGGACCACAATCATAAATTAACGACCTCCCTTTCAAAAGAATCCCACTTTTACTATAAGGAAAAGTGTTGCCATTCATGATTGTAAGAACACATCCATCAACACATTCACAACACTTTAACGTCCTCATCTTTTTCCTCGCCGTCATGCTGTGAGGAAGCAAGAATTTTGGAAAAGCCGCCTTCGGAGGATACTCAAATTGCATGGGATAGCGATCACCATCAATGTCATTATATAGCCTCACACCAATATTCTCCTTCCCATTGGAAATATCATCAGAAATGACATACATAGGATTAGCACATAATTGGCCTCTCTTAAGCATACTAGCTTCCTTAAGGATCATACTACCCATCTTAGGTTGACCTTGAACCCTAGATAACTTAAACTTATAAACACCAAACCCAGATATAGCTTTTTCAAACCAACTTTCAATTATCTTATACAAGCCATCATAAATAAAAAACTTACTAGTAGTAGAAGTACCACTTTAATTCGGAAAACCTCGAATAACCCTAACCTCAATCTCATGTTTCATGCTTGTCACCATAGCAAGGTTGCCTCGTTCCAACTTCTGATCCTGCTTCATATCACCATGGCCAGAGTAGATAATACAGTCTCCTTGATCATCATCATTATATCCATCAGACACAACCACACTAGTAGCAATGGGTTGGCCACTAGAACTCATACTAGCATGTAAATAATCTATCCCAGCTTGTGGTTGACCGTGTAAACCAATCACACACATTTCGCTTCTATAGAGAAAAATATCACCAATACAAACACCAGGAACTTGACCAATGATTTTCTTATCATTATACAAATACAAACCACGATCGTTCATCAAAGTAGCAGCTATCAAGTCATTTCGGACCCTACTATTATCCACTTCTTCTATCTGGTTCATCAAAGAAGAAGCTTTCAAATCCTTTTTGTTCTTGCGATTATTCTCTTCTTCCAGCAAACCCGACACACGAATCGAATCAAACACAATCCTTGTTCTCCGGACCATCTCACGATACGGACGGTGATCCACATCCATCGCAGTGCGAACAAGCTCCTTGTTCTGCCCTTTAGGCCTTTGTTTAAACTTTGAATCTTTTCCCGCCGGAGTGTTGTTGTAGTAATTTTGAAACTCATCGGGAACTGGAAGGATGGCGTGCGATATGGATCGGTTTGGATTCTGAGAATACATGTTGTTATTACTGTATTTTCTTGTATGTTTAGCTTCGAAAAGTAATTTTTACACACAAAGAACTCAATCTTTTCCCTAGAGAGAAATAAAAAGAAGAGAGATGTGACTGGTTAAGTGATAAGAAGAGACAGGATAGAGGAAATTTAAGGTGTTGAACAGAAATAGAAATATCAAGGATGTTTAAATATAAGATTGTAAATAGAGATAAAGAGGACGATGCAATAGATTGATGGTGGTTAAAAATATGAGGTGTATGCATATAAGTGTTTATCCTTATATAGTGAAAGTACTTGCACTTGAACTTGCACTCGAGTGAACGAGGATAACTGTTATTGCTGTAAGAGTGAGATAAGAATGAAACCAAATTAGAAAATACTAATTTAATTTCTAATATGAATGGACGCGGTTATTTAAATGAGGTATATTTTTTATTTCTAATCGTTCTATATTTGAATATTCCATAATTCTTTCACCGCAAGAAATTTTTTTGTTATATTTCTCTCTTTGAGCAAGTCTTACATGGACACAAATTCAAATTATAAGTATTTGTTCACACACATAAATGAAAGAAAATTAAAATGAAATAATATATTCTTCATATCATTTAATATTCTTTAATAATTTTCTATTTTGTGTTTTTGTGCCCAAATATTTTTAATTTGGAATTTTTTCAAATAAGTGTTTTTCTTTATTATCATGTTATTGATACAAAATTTTTGTGTGCTAAATAAACTACTTATTTAAAAAAATGTGTGACGATTCTTTTTAATATTGCTTTATTAATGCCTAAAATAAATATTGTTTTATTTACAAAATAAAGGGTAGAGATTAAAAGAAGAGTATCATGTGTAAATTCACACTTCTTGCAGGAAATTAATTTTGATGATTGTGTTCTCCTCCTGTTTCATTGCTTTCTTCTCCCCCATCACCTCCCCCCACCAATTCCGATGAAATGCACAACCACCACCTTTTAGGAAATTAAAAAAGGTAATTTTATCTTGAAAATTGTGTATTTAAAACTTTGAAATCATGGAAATTGGTATTTACTACATAAAACTTATGATTTGCTTCCTTTTTTTTAATTCTTGACAAATGGCCTTAAAACACTTGTCAACATGAACCATATATAAAGGATACAATTAAGTTTTACGGAAATGTCCATTAAAAACCCAGTTCTTTATATTTATGTTTTATTTATGTAAATATTAGTTCTAACATTGTAATATTCAAGTTATATATTTTGACAACTTTAAATATTGTTTTGTGGATGAGAAAATTGATGTTTCATCCCAAATCATCGGATCAACATGCTTTCGTCACCATCTCACCGTGACTCCTAACATACATATAATTTATCAAAGCAATGCTATAAAATAAATAAATTTATATTTAAGTGGGCACATCATTAATTTGTTTTAAACCAAAAAGAAAAATTCATTAAATTGAACAAAAACTATTAAATCATGACAATTTTTACGGACATTTTGGTAAATTTAAACACAATAATTGCTTAGGAGTTCTAAAAATCAAGACTCAAGAAGTTTCAACTCTAAACACACTCCAAACTATAGTTTGAGGAACCTACCCTTGCTAAAGAAAATGCCTATTGAGAGCATTGATCTTACAAACTTCCTTGACTCCCCTCCATCACCACACATATCTTCATCTAATGCACCAACGATCCTTAACTTTGACCATGTTTCAACCAATTCTAATCTTCACCGACATGTCCAACACCACCAACACCAAACTACTTTGTTGGTACCACCAACAGTTCAAGGACTCGCCTATGAGTCCCCTTGAATCACTACCAGTTGGCCCTAACCTGCCGCGCATGGTGGTAGCCTAATTGCTATGGTTCTCCAACCGTTACATGGATCAGACACCATGCCTTTCCCAAATTGATCTAGGCGCATGGTGCCTTGGAGTCAGTTAGAGCATGAGTAATTGCATCTCTCAACCTTAAATCTAATTTCTTTTATTATTATGATATCACTTTACATCTGCAAAAACTAATTTTTTAAAGACAGAAAAATGCAAAATTTGTGTCTATTTTTTCAGTAAAATGTAAAAGAACCCCAAAAATAAAATTGTTTCTCTAATATTTATAATTATTTTAACTTCTTTTTTGTACTCCTTATACTCTCGTTTCTACTCAACTTATTGACAATGATTTTCTTACGCTCATTTCTACTTATTTTTAAGTAGAAAAACTTAAAATAGAGATGGAAATTAAGAGATAGAAATAAAAAATATTGTCTATATTTGACAATAAGTGATATAGACGTCAAATTGATTGATCAATTTTTATTTTCGTCTTTATTACTCATTGTTATTTCAACTTTTTAATGTAATGCTTTCAATACTCTCATTTCAACTTCAATAAAACCTTCATAGGTTATTAAATAATGTGCAAGCTTTGATTAATGTTGTCCCCTCAAAATTTATTATTCAAGTTTGTATTTAATTTTAAAAGCTTTGTGACCAAAATCACAAATTATCATAGATATTTAACTAATATATGTTTTAATTTTATTTTTGTCTTAGCTTATTTGTGATGGGGCTAATTAAGTATGGAAAAGGGAGATGGAGTGAAATTGCTAAGAACTTTGTATGCAACAAGACTCCACAACAAGTTGAAAGCTATGCTACGAGCTTCTTCAGGTACCTACCAGACACATATGTGCATGGTTTAAGGAAAAGGAAACTAATTGAAAATCTCAACCATAACATGATTGTTAACAATGATCCTGCAAAAGAAACTCTCACTCTTTTTCCAGTTGTTCCAACACATTATGGAGGATAAGTTAGCAGTAGCAATAACACCAACAACTATGAAGCAAGCACTTACATGACTCTTCCTGTTGGTGATGGAGAAGTTGATGTGGAACTTCGTTCAGGTTTATATTAGACTTGGAGCATATGCATGCATGGACAAATTAAGCTAGAATCTCTCAACAGCTATAATACGTGTCTTGTCATTTTGTAACCTTTTTCCTTTGTTTTTTCTATTTTGTTTTGAATTTGTTTGCTATGATGTTGCAATTTTCATTTTATGTTATGATATTATGCATGTTGTGTCTTGCAAGTTTTCTTCTTGAATTTTGAGTTCAGTTAGCTTGATTTGATAAAAAATCTTAGTCAAATGTTGTGTTCAGCTACATTGTTAAATCTTCGTATGTTTTATTCATTTGGATTATGATATTTGTAACGCCTCATTATTCTTCATTTCTCTTTCAATTACATCATAAATATATCATATCAAACTCTTTCATTTTTCATCTCTCGAGTGTAGAATAAGTGTTTGGGTGTCCATGAATTATCATCTTTCTGTGTGTTTACTATGAGAGAACGTGTTTCAAGGAGTCGACCTAATTGTTATAATCTATAATAGAAACTGAAAAGGTGGCCACTAAGTCTACCCAATTTGTTGGTGTGCATATCATTATTTGACGTTGAAAACCCTTAAATATCTAGTTTGATTTTAACTTATAAAAAAAAAAAATGCCACATCGCAATTAGCCCATCTATTATTCTACTTAATTTCCCCACTAAAATTATACCGACTTCATTTCAACATAAATTTCTTTTTTATAAAAAAAATAATCAAAATGAGTGTGATTTTACTTTTTCAATGCAACAATATTGTTTTCTTCTAATTCTATCCACAAATTAGTGAGTTTGATTTTCATGCATTGTCCGTATTAAATATTTTACACCATCAACATATCATAACAAAACATGTGTATGAATTTAGAGTGGTGAAAATACAAGTCAAATTTTAAATACTCTTTACAATGAAACTTTTTTTTTTAGTGAAATTCATATGTGAGCAACGTTTTAAATATTAGCCTCAAATAAAATGATGACATCTATATGAAATGTTATCCAATAAAAAAAGTTTGTGTTAGAGTATTCGTAACTCTTCTCATGTTTAAATTTATTGAACGACGAGTGTGGGTCAAAGACAATGGATGAAACCCCCTAGAGTTACAAGATTAATTGATATGATGATTGTATTTTCTAGACTCTCTCACAAAAGATGAGTTATGGAAACTCACAGAAAATATGCAAGTCATGAGATTATTCTAAATATATGGGTTCACTTTTCTCAAAGTTAAAAAACGTAAAGTCCACCTCAACTTATTTTATTTCATGGGAGAGATTTAAGTTTCTACTCAAGCAATGTTCAGGGTACAAATTTTCTAAGATGAAATTACCTTAACTTTCACCAGTGGTCTGTAGCCACAAACTTGAATGCTCTTAGACACATCAGTAGGAGGTACTATGAAGAATTAAACCTCAGGAGAAATCAAATAGTTGATCGATAACATGTCCTTAAATGAGTACCGCTCTCAAATTGAGGAAAGATTTGTTCCAAAGAAGCAAGGACTGCTAAGATTGGAAACACATGATGCCTTAAAAACAAGCAACAAACTTCTATGCATTCAATTGGAAGCAATAGCTAAAAAGTTGGAAGCACAAGAGGTGAGGAGCATATCATCCAATGGTGAAATTTACGAATTTTGTAAGAAAGCTCATGAAAGCGGTGCATGCCTTCCAACAAGTTTTGGGTTTGCTGAAGATCAAGTCTAGTACATGGGTGCTTATACAAGGCAACAACGAAATCCTTACTCAAACAGCTATAATTCCGGCTGGCCAAATCATAAAAATAAAAAAATCATTGGGATGAAGCAATAGCCTCCAACCACCACAAGCAACCATTTGCTAACCACAAACAAAAAAATCTTGAAGATGTTTTTACCCAATACATGAAGACAACACAAAATTATGTTGAAGCTAACTACAAAAAAAATCATGGGGAAACTCAAAGAAACACTAAGGCTTGAATCAAGAATTTGGGACACAAATTGGATAGATTTCTACCCTTGAACTTTGGCGGATTGTTTCTCAAGAAACAATCGAGCCTCCTCTCCTCAGCTTCTCCATGTTCCCGATGACCTGCCGCCGCCTGCTCTTAGGCTTGAGCCAACACTTCTACCATTGCAGCTAAAGCCTCTACAATCGCCACATCATCTCTACCACCAAACCATCTCCCTTCTACGCCAAAATCAAAACCAACAGGTAAGAACAACAAACAAGTACCGAAGGTAACTCAATACCATTCGCATACAAACAGAAAATTTCATTGAATTCTAGTCCAGAGAAGACTGACCATGGCTCTGATACCAACTTGTAACGCCTTACATTCTCCAAATATCTCCAAAACATGCATATTAAAATTTCTCAAAAAGTTCGCAGCGGATAAATAGCATACATCACCAAGTTGCCATAGTATAAATATCAGATACAACATCAAATAAACTAAAAATATCCACATATGGATAAAATCTCAACAGCATAATCAATCTAAAATAAACACAGACCGACAACCTACATCATAGCCTATACTAAGACTCTAAAATAGATAAACAGAGGAAGCTCCCGCTATCCTCAAGCAACTCACCAAGCAAGCTAAAAGATCAATCATGTACGACGTGTATCCATTCATACAAATAGGTAGGCGGTCAACCAAACGACCATTGGGGGTTAGCTTCACATCCATCATAATCAAGAATAAACAATTAAATAGATATTCATTCAATTAGACTTCAAATAATTAAACACAAGATAATTCAACTTCAACATTATTCATCAACACAAACAAGATCCACAACATCATATGTATGGAAGGCACCAATCACAACAAATCACCAAACACATGCAATTAGGACTCTTGCAAAAACATACTATAAGCCTAGACACAACTCCTATATGAACATGGTACCATCACCAACAACAAATTGTCACCTCATGATGCAACAAACACATCATATAACCATTGAATACAAAGTATTCAAATCACTCCGCTGGATATAAATATCCTAAACCACCTCCACTGGATGTAAACATCCTAAGACTCATGATGCATGAACATATGACACATTATGCACATATTCAACAACATCGTTCACCAACATCATAACCATTAATTAACATATATGCATTCACCAACCATATCACCATCATTTAGCATATTTGCATTAATTAACATCAGCTACATCATTACAACTCAACTACTCCATACAATTTCTCACAATCCAAGTAAAGGAGAAAGTACATCCTACTATAATCAACATTGTGATCAACACCTATCAAGCATCCACACATCTTCATATAACCATATCAAACTATTCACAAAAGGTTTTCAAGGTATTCGGTCTTAAAGATTATTTTCAACAAAGTTCGTCTATCGTTTCACAACTTCAAAATAATTGTGGCAATTGAATCAAAACTAAGCAAACAAACTCTAATGTCTCAATTATGTATACACTTAGATCACATATAAGTGCAGTTGAGTATACATGTGCGTTTCATCGGCCACACATGACGAAATCATAAAAATTACAAAGTTCGTCTCTCTTTATCATCTTTCAAAAAGAATGTCATTTTCAAAGCAAAACAAGTTAAATTTCATTGAAACCATTCACAACCATTTTTCGAAATCATGTATACAATATACAACCTTAAACCTACCCCTTTTCCTTGAAAAAACGAGTTTCGGAAAAAATCGACCATCTTGGACGTTTTTAAAAAGTTTATTTCAATTTCATAAAATCAAGCTCAATCCAATTCATAAGATGTTCCAGTAGGTTAAAGACTGAAAACAACAGTAAAACATGTTGAAAGAAGCATTTTAGAAAGCTCGGAACGGCCCCCGAACGCCCGGAACGCAAAACAAAGGGTGCTGCAACATGGCTTGCTCGCTCAAGTGAGCCACTCACAGTGAGTACTCACTTGGAGCTCGCTTAAGCAAACAGTCATCTGTTCTGCACAATTTTTCACGGGTTTTCACCTTTTTTCACACCAAAACCCAAATTTTGATCTCCCAACATCCAATTTGTTTCCAAAGGTTGTTTATACGTTTATGTACACAAAAAGACACTCAAAACCAAAGCAAACTTGAAATCAAATATCATTTCAACACAATTCATCAATCCACCCATTTTTCACAAAACTCTCAACAACAACTCAATTCACTCTACAACTTCATAATTATGAATACCCATGGCATTAATCATCAACAACAACTCAATTCACTCTACAACTTCATAATTATGAATACCCATGGCATTAATCATCAACAACAACATCTCATAATAACAAAAACAACAATTAACCATGAATTCATCAACAATCCAACAACAACAATATTCACCAATTTTGAACAAAACATAAAGTATTCACATATATGCATCTTAAGCATGTAAATTCAATATTAACAACTTAATTATCATTAAATTCACATACCCAAACATATCATTAAACTAAGAGCATGAATTTCAACAGTTAAATTTACAATAATCACTTTCCACAATTAAGCACTTATGAATTGAGGTAGAAAATATATTATACTAAAAAATTATGAAAGAACACTAGCCCCCTTACCTATTTTCTTCACAAAGGTTAGCTAATTCTTCACTCCCCCTTGCTTCTACCTTGAATCCTCTTGGATATTCTCTCTAACCCTTTCTCTATCTCTAGCCTCCTTAGTGTTTATGAGTAGGAATGAAAAGTTAACCTAGTTTCTCTCTAAGTTAAGCTTATATAGTCTCCACTAACATGGATTAGGTTAAATCTCGTCATAATGGGCCTAACACACTCACATCTAATTTAGAAATGTTATTACTCACTTAACTTAGTAAAATGTCTAATTATCACCATCTCAAAAAAAATTACTACTAGTTACCTCTAGTCTTAGTAAAATAAACTGTTCACCTCAAAATACTTAAATAATCTCAATTCTAAGTTTACTAAAATTTCCTACTCAATAAATGACCAAAATACCCTCGAGTCTGAAATGACTAAAATACCCTTCGAAAGCTAAACTCTACCAATTCCCGGATAAAATACACCCAAAGACAAATAATCGCAAACAAGCACATACAACCAATTAATGAAATAACCAAATATCGTTGTCCTTTTTTTGATTTGCATGGTCCACGAAAGGAAGGATACCCAGGATGATTAAATGTTCATGTAATGGTGGGTGATGTGTATGTAGGTGAAGTTTTTGGTCATCTTTTTTTCTCTCATTCTCTCTGTGTTTGATTGTATCCGCATAACTCTGTTTTCTACTTTAGACTTTGACCAGTTTTGCAAACAGTAAGAATTTTATTTCTGAAAAGTCCAACACAATTCAATCCCCCCTTCTAGTGTTTTTCTCACCTTCAAGTTTACCAGTTTATGAGTTTGACAAGTGTAAACACTCACAAAATATTTTGTAAAACTCTAATTATAAGTCCTCTTGTGTAAGGCAAGGAAGTCTATAACTTCTGTGTTGGAGCAATTGTAGTATTGTGTGATTATAGTGAAAAATTCCTTGAAAATGCAAGGGAACTGAAAGTAACCACAAACTATGGGGTGAACCATCATAAACTTGCTTGTGTTGATCTCTCCATCTCTGAACTCTCTCTGGTTATCTTTCTGTTCTATTTTGTTTAAACTCTTAAAATTATTTTCAGAAAAATCCAACGCAAACCCATCATTTTTTGTGTTTTTCTCACCATCAAAATGAGCCTCCATTTCATTAGCTAATCAAAACACAAGACAATAAGAGTTAGTCAAAGTCATCTACAAGCACTCCACCTCCACCATTACAATCTCAATTTCCACAAACTTAAAACAAAAGACATTTTTCACTAAAAAATATTAATTAAGTACTTGGTTAGATTGTATCTCTGAAGCCCATATACGGATTTGGATCCTCAGCTGTAGTATCTTCTACTGCAATGTCTACTGCTAAATCTGAGCCATTGGATTAAATAAAAAATTAATTAAACTAAATAACAATAAAAATATGAAAACTGCCAATTATGGCATGTACGTGCACGCGTTATTTTGTTTTCGATTGGCAAAGAAGAACACACGATTCAATGAGTGAGAATGACAAAATCTTCATATACACGGTCTCTTTCAACAATCACCTATTGAAACCCCTAAATTTCTTTTGGCTGCGGTCCGTGTGGAGGCAAGTTGCAAAACGCGATTTGAAGAACTAGGGATCATAATTGTCATCGTTCAGTTATCAGTGGTCCTCTATTCAATTCTCATCATATCACTTCTCATCTTTCTTGCGCTTCATTTAATCTGGCATATACATGTTATTGTGGTTCTGCGAATTGGGTTAAACAGAGAGATAAGTTTTTCTGGTTTTAACATTGATAAAACTAAAAGAAATTTTGTTAGAAATCACTGCTTGTATCAGAAAAAAAAATGAAACCACTGCTTAGTTCTTCCTATAAAATGGATAATTTATTGAGTGTGGCTCTCTGTGTTTTGGTAAGTGCTTTGAGGTGGATAGTGAATTGGTGATTAATTTTACTGCGGAGTCACAAGTGATTTTAACTAATATTTCTTCTGCAATTTTCTGGAATTGGTGATTAATTTTACTGCGGAGTCACAAGTGATTTTAACTAATATGCCTTCTGGCTTGGTAGAGTTTGGTTTGGTTAGTGCATACTAGTTTGTAAGAATAATTTTAAAAATAATGCAAATTTGGCAAAATGTGTCGGAAACCTGTCAAGCTATTTTTAAATGTGCGTGTAAGTTGTTACAAGGATGGAAGTAGGCAAATATGTGTAAAGCTTGGCTGGGGGAGGGCGAATAGAAGCCTGTTATGCATGCTGTCAGCACCGTATCAGCCGACAGGAGCAACAATTCAGCGATGGGAGAAAGGATTCATTGACTCCAAGAGTAATCATAAAGAGTTACTCCAAATCCTGATCATTGATTTTAATACTAATCAATGGTTATGAACAATTGCTGTTAATCCTCATTATTAGGTTAATATACTCCTTCTTAAACATAAGCTCTGTATGAACAATAGGATCTTTGATTCGGTTTAAAGCAATACATTAGATACATTAATGGAAATCTCTCTCTCTCTATATATAAGATCGATATTATAAAAGAAAATCCATTAGTAATTCTAAAATACAAACAAATAATGAAGTATTTCTATAAAATATTTATTTTATATGGTAAAATCTGATTTTTTTTTTTTTTAAGTATATGGTAAAATCTGTTAAATATTTTCAACACGCCTTTGTATATTTTGTGCTTATATTTTCGCAAATAAGTTTTTATGTCTTGATATGATGAAATATTAAAATTCATGAATATTTTCAAAATACCAATATCAATCTAGTATTTCTTTAAATTAATTACTTTATATGAAATAAAATTTCCAAATAACCAATTTGCTTAAAAATTACAACACAATTATCATAATATCCAAACATTTTGCAATAAATGCTAATATTTTTGTAACTCATATTACGGACAAAACATGAAGAAAAAAAAGTGCGATGAAATTACATTAAGACAATAGTAATAATAAATATGCTAATGAAAACTCAGCTTCATGATAACATAAAGTCTATGCATTAGCTTTAATTAAAACATCAATTATGTATCGTGAGCTTTCCAGTCAATTCTACCCCATGATCAAGACTAAGCTCTCTCATTAGAGGGATGTTCTCCATTGCAAATACCATAAGATGGGGAAACATCCAATTACCGTGATCAAAGAGAACTAATTGCACAAACACATTTGGAGTTGGGCTATGACTAATATAGCTGGCAACATTCCTCATCATTGATACATCCAATGCAAAATCTAAAGAAGGATATGTGGGATGCACATGATTAGCATCTATCATCGACAAATCACCCCATTCTTGAGCAGACCTATTCAAAAACCGATTTGGATGTATCACCAAAGAGTTATCTTCACCATCCATGGTTAAAATTTCCGCTTGCTCCCTAGTCAAAACAAGTCCAGTGAACTCACATATAAAAGTTCCAGCTAGAATAGGATCCAAAGACCTAACTCCCCAAGAAGTCTCATTAGATCTAAACACTTCCAACCTATATTTAATACCTTTTTGTGGCACGCGGTTTCTGCAATGCGAAGGACAACTACAAAAAGGACCACATTCATAAATTAACGACCTCCCTTTCAAAAGAATCCCACTTTTACTATAAGGAAAAGTGTTGCCATTCATGATTGTAAGAACACATCCATCAACACATTCACAACACTCTAACGTCCTCATCTTTTTCCTCGCCGTCATGCTGTGAGGAAGCAAGAATTTTGGAAAAGCCGCCTTCGGAAGATACTCAAATTGCATGGGATAGCGATCACCATCAATGTCATTATATAGCCTCACACCAATATTCTCCTTCCCATTGGAAATATCATCAGAAATGACATACATAGGATTAGCACATAATTGGCCTCTCTTAAGCTTACTAGCTTCCTTAAGGATCATACTACCCATCTTAGGTTGACCTTGAACCCTAGATAACTTAAACTTATAAACACCAAACCCAGATATACCTTTTTCAAACCAACTTTCAATTATCTTATACAAGCCATCTAAAAATTTCCCTCATTTTCCAACGCAATTAATCTAAAAAATATTTATTAAAAAAAGCTTTTAAAATTTGAACCCGAGCCTTAATGGCTTCTTCTCAACATTTTCACCACTAAGCCACTGACTATTTTCTTGATTTAATTTTGCTTCCATTAATTGATATCCAATATCAAATGCCCTATTTTTTTTAGGGAGTATTCATAGACCTTATTAAGCCTAAATTTTAAATTCACATTTTTGCAAACAATCAATTTACCATGTTAATGGTTAGAATCTAAAAATCAAATTTTTTATCGACTTTTTAAATCTCCTTTTTTTTTTTACAAAACACTAAAGGTATTTTAATTTCAATTACGAGTCAAATCTATAATGTGATATACTTTATTCTTATTCTTATATATTATAGTTGATATGACCCGTGCGATGCACGGGTCCCATGAGAATGACTTTTGTATGTGTGAATGGTAGGAATTAATGATAGCCATCTGATTAAAAAATAAAGGGTAGAGATTAAAAGAAGAGTATCATGTGTAAATTCACACTTCTTGCAGGAAATTAATTTTGATGATTGTGTTCTCCTCCTGTTTCATTGCTTTCTTCTCCCCCATCACCTCCCCCCACCAATTCCGACGAAATGCACAACCACCACCTTTTAGGAAATTAAAAAAGGTAATTTTATCTTGAAAATTGTGTATTTAAAACTTTGAAATCATCACTACTAGAAAAAGCAAAATTAGAGAGGGAAATTAGTGACGGAAAAAATAAAATTCCTCACAAATTCTTTGGTCGCAAAATTTAGTGACGGAATTAGAGAGGGATTTCACGTTTTCCCTCTCTAAAATTCCGTCACTAATTTTTGCTTTTTTAGTAGTGCATGGAAATTGGTATTTACTACATAAAACTTATGATTTGCTTCCTTTTTTTTAATTCTTGACAAATGGCCTTAAAACACTTGTCAACATGAACCATATATAAAGGATACAATTAAGTTTCACGGAAATGTCCATTAAAAACCCAGTTCTTTATATTTATGTTTTATTTATGTAAATATTAGTTCTAACATTGTAATATTCAAGTTATATATTTTGACAACTTTAAATATTGTTTTGTGGATGAGAAAATTGATGTTTCATCCCAAATCATCGGATCAACATGCTTTCGTCACCATCTCACCGTGACTCCTAACATACATATAATTTATCAAAGAAATGCTATAAAATAAATAAATTTATATTTAAGTGGGCACATCATTAAATTGAACAAAAACTATTAAATCATGACAACTTTTAAACACAATAATTGCTTAGGAGTTCTAAAAATCAAGACTCAAGAAGTTTCAACTCTAAACACACTCCAAACTATAGTTTGAGGAACCTACCCTTGCTAAAGAAAATGCCTATTGAGAGCATTGATCTTACAAACTTCCTTGACTCCCCTCCATCACCACACATATCTTCATCTAATGCACCAACGATCCTTAACTTTGACCAAGTTTCAACCAATTCTAATCTTCACCGACATGTCCCACACCGCCAACACCAAACTACTTTGTTGTTACCACCAACAGTTCAAGGACTCGCCTATGAGTCCCCTTGAATCACTACCAATTGGCCCTAACCTGCCACGCATGGTGGTAGCCTAATTGCTATGGTTCTTCAACCGTTACATGGATCAGACACCATGCCTTTCCCAAATTGATCTAGGCGAATGGTGCCTTGGAGTCAGTTAGAGCATGAGTAATTGCATCTTTCAACCTTAAATCTAATTTCTTTTATTATTATGATATCACTTTACTTCTGCAAAAAATAATTTTTTAAAGACAGAAAAATGCAAAATTTGTGTCTATTTTTTCAGTAAAATGTAAAAGAACCCCAAAAATAAAATTGTTTCTCTAATATTTATAATTATTTTAACTTCTTTTTTGTACTCCTTATACTCTCGTTTCTACTCAACTTATTGACAATGATTTTCTTACGCTCATTTCTACTTATTTTTAAGTAGAAAAACTTAAAATAGAGATGGAAATTAAGAGATAGAAATAAAAAATATTGTCTATATTTGACAATAAGTGATATAGACGTCAAATTGATTGATCAATTTTTATTTTCGTCTTTAATACTCATTGTTATTTCAACTTTTTAATGTAATGCTTTCAATACTCTCATTTCAACTTCAATAAAACCTTCATAGGTTATTAAATAATGTGCAAGCTTTGATTAATGTTGTCCCCTCAAAATTTATTATTCAAGTTTGTATTTAATTTTAAAAGCTTTGTGACCAAAATCACAAATTATCATAGATATTTAACTAATATATGTTTTAATTTTATTTTTGTCTTAGCTTATTTGTGATGGGGCTAATTAAGTATGGAAAAGGGAGATGGAGTGAAATTGCTAAGAACTTTGTATGCAACAAGACTCCACAACAAGTTGAAAGCTATGCTACGAGCTTCTTCAGGTACCTACCAGACACATATGTGCATGGTTTAAGAAAAAGGAAACTAATTGAAAATCTCAACCATAACATGATTGTTAACAATGATCCTGCAAAAGAAACTCTCACTCTTTTTCCAGTTGTTCCAACAAATTTTGGAGGAGAAGTTAGCAGTAGCAATAACACCAACAACTATGAAGCAAGCACTTACATGACTCTTCCTGTTGGTGATGGAGAAGTTGATGTGGAACTTCGTTTGGGTTTATATTAGACTTGGAGTATATGCATGCATGGTAAAATTAAGCTAGAATCTCTCAACAGCTATAATATGTGTCTTGTCATTTTGTAACCTTTTTCCTTTGTTTTTTCTATTTTGTTTTGAATTTGTTTGTTATGATGTTGCAATTTTCATTTTATGTTATGATATTATGCATGTTGTGTCTTGCAAGTTTTCTTCTTGAATATTGTGTTCAGTTAGCTTGATTTGATAAAAAATCTTAGTCAAATGTTGTGTTCAGCTACATTGTTAAATCTTCGTATGTTTTATTCATTTGGATTATGATATTTGTAACGCCTCATTATTCTTCATTTCTCTTTCAATTACATCATAAATATATCATATCAAACTCTTTCATTTTTCATCTCTCGAGTGTAGAATAAGTGTTTGGGTGTCCATGAATTATCATCTTTCTGTGTGTTTACTATGAGAGAACGTGTTTCAAGGAGTCGACCTAATTGTTATAATCTATAATAGAAACTGAAAAGGTGGCCACTAAGTCTACCCAATTTGTTGGTGTGCATATCATTATTTGACGTTCAAAACCCTTAAATATCTAGTTTGATTTTAACTTATAAAAAACAAAAAAATGCTACATCGCAATTAGCCCATCTATTATTCTACTTAATTGCCCCACTAAAATTATACCGACTTCATTTCAACATAAATTTCTTTTTTATAAAAAAAATAATCAAAATGAGTGTGATTTTACTTTTTCAATGCAACAATATTGTTTTCTTCTAATTCTATCCATAAATTAGTGAGTTTGATTTTCATGCATTGTCCGTATTAAATATTTTACACCATCAACATATCATAACAAAACATGTGTATGAATTTAGAGTGGTGAAAATACAAGTCAAATTTTAAATACTCTCTTTACAATGAAACTTTTTTTTTAGTGAAATTCATATGTGAGCAACGTTTTAAATATTAGCCTCAAATAAAATGATGACATCTATATGAAATGTTATCCAATAAAAAAAGTTTGTGTTAGAGTATTCGTAACTCTTCTCATGTTTAAATTTATTGAACGACGAGTGTGGGTCAAAGACAATGGATGAAACCCCCAAGAGTTACAAGATTAATTGATATGATGATTGTATTTTCTAGACTCTCTCACAAAAGATGAGTTATGGAAACTCACAGAAAATATGCAAGTCATGAGATTATTCTAAATATATGGGTTCACTTTTCTCAAAGTTAAAAAACGTAAAGTCCACCTCAACTTATTTTATTTCATGGGAGAGATTTAAGTTTCTACTCAAGCAATGTTCAGGGTACAAATTTTCTAAGATGAAATTACCTTAACTTTCACCAGTGGTCTGTAGCCACAAACTTGAATGCTCTTAGACACATCAGTAGGAGGTACTATGAAGAATTAAACCTCAGGAGAAATCAAATAGTTGATCGATAACATGTCCTTAAATGAGTACCGCTCTCAAATTGAGGAAATATTTGTTCCAAAGAAGCAAGGACTGCTAAGATTGGAAACACATGATGCCTTAAAAACAAGCAACAAACTTCAATGCATTCAATTGGAAGCAATAGCTAAAAAGTTGGAAGCACAAGAAGTGAGGAGCATATCATCCAATGGTGAAATTTACGAATTTTGTAAGAAAGCTCATGAAAGCGGTGCATGCCTTCCAACAAGTTTTGGGTTTGCTGAAGATCAAGTCTAGTACATGGGTGCTTATACAAGGCAACAACGAAATCCCTACTCAAACAGCTATAATTCCGGCTGGCCAAATCATAAAAATAAAAAAATCATTGGGATGAAGCAATAGCCTCCAACCACCACAAGCAACCATTTGCTAACCACTAACAAAAAATCTTTAAGATGTTTTTACCCAATACATGAAGACAACACAAAATTACGTTGAAGCTAACTACAAAAAAAATCATGGGGAAACTCAAAGAAACACTAAGGCTTGAATCAAGAATTTGGGACAGAAATTGGATAGATTTCTACCCTTGAACTTTGGCGGATTGTTTCTCAAGAAACAATCGAGCCTCCTCTCCTCAGCTTCTCCATGTTCCCGATGACCAGCCGCCGCCTGCTCTTAGGCTTGAGCCAACACTTCTACCTTTGCAGCTAAAGCCTCTACAATCGCCGCATCATCTCTATCACCAAACCATCTCCCTTCTACGCCAAAATCAAAACCAATAGGTAAGAACAACAAACAAGTACCGAAGGTAACTCAATACCATCCGCATACAAACAGAAAATTTCATTGAATTCTAGTCCAGACAAGACTGACCATGGCTCTGATACCAACTTGTAACGCCTTACATTCTCCAAATATCTCCAAAACATGCATATTAAAATTTCTCAAAAAGTTCGCAGCGGATAAATAGCATACATCACCAAGTTGCCATAGTATAAATATCAGATACAACATCAAATAAACTAAAAATATCCACATATGGATAAAATCTCAACAGCATAATCAATCTAAAATAAACACAGACCGACAACCTACATCATAGCCTATACTAAGACTCTAAAACAGATAAACAGAGGAAGCTCCCGCTATCCTCAAGCAACTCACCAAGCAAGCTAAAAGATCAATCATGCACGACGTGTATCCATTCATACAAATAGGTAGGCGGTCAACCCAACGACCATTGGGGGTTAGCTTCACATCCATCATAATCAAGAATAAACAATTAAATAGATATTCATTGAATTAGACTTCAAATAATTAAACACAAGATAATTCAACTTCAACATTATTCATCAACACAAACAAGATCCACAACATCATATGTATGGAAGGCACCAATCACACCAAATCACCAAACACATGCAATTAGGACTCTTGCAAAAACATACTATAAGCCTAGACACAACTCCTATATGAACATGGTACCATCACCAACAACAAATCGTCACCTCATGATGCAACAAACACATCATATAACCATTGAAAGAACACTAGCCCCTTTACCTATTTTCTTCACAAAGGTTAGCTAATTCTTCACTCCCCCTTGCTTCTACCTTGAATCCTCTTGGATCTTCTCTCTAACCCTTTCTCTATCTCTAGCCTCCTTAGTGTTTATGAGTAGGAATGAAAAGTTAACCTAGTTTCTCTCTAAGTTAAGCTTATATAGTCTCCACTAACATGGATTAGGTTAAATCTCGTCATAATGGGCCTAATACACTCACATCTAATTTAGAAATGTTATTACTCACTAAACTTAGAAAAATGTCTAATTACTACCATCTCAAAAAAAATTACTACTAGTTACCTCTAGTCTTAGTAAAATAAACTGTTCACCTCAAAATACTTAAATAATCTCAATTCTAAGTTTACTAAAATTTCCTACTCAATAAATGACGAAAATACCCTCGAGTCTGAAATGACTAAAATACCCTTCGAAAGCTAAACTCTACCAATTCCCGGATAAAATACACCCAAAGACAAATAATCGCGAACAAGCACATACAACCAATTAATAAAATAACCAAATATATTTGTCCTTTTTTTGATTTGCATGGTCCACGAAAGGAAGGATACCCAGGATGATTAAATGTTCATGTAATGGTGGGTGATGTGTATGTAGGTGAAGTTTTTTGTCATCTTTTTTTCTCTCATTCTCTATGTGTTTGATTGTATCCGCATAACTCTGTTTTCTACTTTAGACTTTGACCAGTTTTGCAAACAGTAAGAATTTTATTTCTGAAAAATCTAACACAATTCAATCCCCCCTGCTAGTGTTTTTCTCACCTTCAAGTTTACCAGTTTATGAGTTTGACAAGTGTAAACACTCACAAAATTTCTGTGTAAGGCAAGGAAGTCTATAATTTCTGTGTTAGAGTAATTGTAGTATTGTGTGATTATAGTGAAAAATTCCTTGAAAATGCAAGGGAACTGAAAGTAACAACAAACTATGGGGTGAACCATGATAAACTTGCTTGTGTTGATCTCTCCATCTCTGAACTTTCTCTGGTTATCTTTCTGTTCTATTTTGTTTAAACTCTTAAAATTATTTTCAGAAAAATCCAACGCAATTCAACCCATCATTTTTTGTGTTTTTCTCACCATCAAAATGAGCCTCCATTTCATTAGCTAATCAAAACACAAGACAATAAGAGTTAGTCAAAGTCATCTACAAGCACTCCACCTCCACCATTACAATCTCAATTTCCACAAACTTAAAACAAAAGACATTTTTCACTAAAAAATATTAATTAAGTAATTGGTTAGATTGTATCTCTGAAGCCCGTATACGGATTTGGATCCTCAGCTGCAGTATCTTCTACTGCAATGTCTACTGCTAAATCTGAGCCATTGGATTAAATAAATAATTAATTAAAATAAATAACAATAAAAATATGAAAACTGCCAATTATGGCATGTATATGCATGTGTTATTTTGTTTTCGATTGGCAAAGAAGAACACACGATTCAATGAGTGAGAATGACAAAATCTTCATATACACGGTCTCTTTCAACAATCACCTATTGAAACCCCTAAATTTCTTTTGGCTGCGGTCCGTGTGGAGGCAAGTTGCAAAACGCGATTTGAAGAACTAGGGATCATAATTGTCATCGTTCAGTTATCAGTGGTCCTCTATTCAATTCTCATCATATCACTTCTCATCTTTCTTGCGCTTCAATTAATCTGGCATATACATGTTATTGTGGTTCTACGAATTGGGTTAAACAGAGAGATAAGTTTTTCTGGTTTTAACATTGATAAAACTAAAAGAAATTTTGTTAGAAATCACTGCTTGTATCAGGAAAAAAAAATGAAACCACTGCTTAGTTCTTTCTATAAAATGGATAATTTATTGAGTGTGGCTCTTTGTGTTTTGGTAAGTGCTTTGAGGTGGATAGTGAATTGGTGATTAATTTTACTGCGGAGTCACAAGTGATTTTAACTAATATGCCTTCTGGCTTGGTAGAGTTTGGTTTGGTTAGTGCATACTAGTTTGTAAGAATAATTTTAAAAATAATGCAAATTTGGCAAAATGTGTCGGAAACCTGTCAAGCTATTTTTAAATGTGCGCGTAAGTTGTTACAAGGATGGAAGGAAGCAAATATGTGTAAAGCTTGGCAGGGGGAGGGCGAACAGAAGCCTGTTATGCATGCTGTCAGCACCGCATCAGCCGACAGGAGCAACAATTCAACGATGGGAGAAAGGATTCATTGACTCCAAGAGTAATCATAAAGAGTTACTCCAAATCCTGATCATTGATTTTAATACTAATCAATGGTTATGAACAATTGCTATTAATCCTCATTATTAGGTTAATATACTCCTTCTTAAACATAAGCTCTGTATGAACAATAGGATCTTTGATTCGGTTTAAAGCAATACATTAGATACATTAATGGAAATCTCTCTCTATATATATATAAGATCTATCTTATAAAAGAAAATCCATTAGTAATTCTAAAATACAAACAAATAATGAAGTATTTCTATAAAATATTTATTTTATATGGTAAAATCTGATTTTTTTTTTTTTAAGTATATGGTAAAATCTGTTAAATATTTTCAACACGCCTTTGTATATTTTGTGCTTATATTTTCGCAAATAAGTTTTTATGTCTTGATATGATGAAATATTAAAATTCATGAATATTTTCAAAATACCAATATCAATCTAGTATTTCTTTAAATTAATTACTTTATATGAAATAAAATTTCCAAATAACCAATTTGGTTAAAAATTACAACACAATTATCATAATATCCAAACATTTTGCAATAAATGCTAATATTTTTGTAACTCATATTACGGACAAAACATGAAGAAAAAAAATGCGATGAAATTACATTAAGACAGTAGTAATAATAAATATGCTAATGAAAACTCAGCTTCATCATAACATAAAGTCTATGAATTAGCTTTAATTAAAACATCAATTACGTCATCTGAGCTTTCCAGTCAATTCTACCCCATGATCATGACTAAGCTCTCTCATTGGAGGGATGTTCTCCATTGCAAATACCATAAGATGGGGAAAAATCCAATTACCGTGATCAAAGAGAACTAATTGCACAAACACATTTGGAGTTGGGCTATGACTAATATAGCTGGCAACATTCCTCATCATTGATACATCCAATGCAAAATCTAAAGAAGGATATGTGGGATGCACATGATTAGCATCTATCATCGACAAATCACCCCATTCTTGAGCAGACCTATTCAAAAACCGATTTGGATGTATCACCAAAGAGTTATCTTCACCATCCATGGTTAAAATTTCCGCTTGCTCCTTAGTCAAAACAAGTCCAGTGAACTCACATATAAAAGTTCCAGCTAGAATAAGATCCAAAGACCTAACTCCCCAATAAGTCTCATTAGATCTAAACACTTCCAACCTATATTTAATACCTTTTTGTGTCACGCGGTTTCTGCAATGCGAAGGACAGCTACAAAAAGGACCACATTCATAAATTAACGACCTCCCTTTCAAAAGAATCCCACTTTTACTATAAGGAAAAGTGTTGCCATTCATGATTGTAAGAACACATCCATCAACACATTCACAACACTCTAACGTCCTCATCTTTTTCCTCGCCGTCATGCTGTGAGGAAGCAAGAATTTTGGAAAAGCCGCCTTCGGAAGATACTCAAATTGCATGGGATAGCGATCACCATCAATGTCATTATATAGCCTCACACCAATATTCTCCTTCCCATTGGAAATATCATCAGAAATGACATATATAGGATTAGCACATAATTGGCCTCTCTTAAGCATACTAGCTTCCTTAAGGATCATACTACCCATCTTAGGTTGACCTTGAACCCTAGATAACTTAAACTTATAAACACCAAACCCAGATATACCTTTTTCAAACCAACTTTCAATTATCTTATACAAGCCATCATAAATAAAAAACTTACTAGTAGTAGAAGTACCACTTTCATTCGGAAAACCTCGAATAACCCTAACCTCAATCTCATGTTTCATGCTTGTCACCATAGCAAGGTTGCCTCGTTCCAACTTCTGATCCTGCTTCATATCACCATGGCCAGAGTAGATAATACAGTCTCCTTGATCATCATCATTATATCCATCAGACACAACCACACTAGTAGCAATGGGTTGGCCACTAGAACTCATACTAGCATGTAAATAATCTATCCCAGCTTGTGGTTGACCGTGTAAACCAATCACACACATTTCGCTTCTATAGAGAAAAATATCACCAATACAAACACCAGGAACTTGACCAATGATTTTCTTATCATTATACAAATACAAACCACGATCGTTCATCAAAGTAGCAGCTATCAAGTCATTTCGGACCCTACTATTATTCACTTCTTCTGTCTGGTTCATCAAAGAAGAAGCTTTCAAATCCTTTTTGTTCTTGCGATTATTCTCTTCTTCCAGCTATCCCGACACACGAATCGAATCAAACACAATCCTTGTTCTCCGGACCATCTCACGATACGGACGGTGATCCACATCCATCGCAGTGCGAACAAGCTCCTTGTTCTGCCCTTTAGGCCTTTGTTTAAACTTTGAATCTTTTCCCGCTGGAGTGTTGTTGTAGTAATTTTGAAACTCATCGGGAACTGGAAGGATGGCGCGCGATATGGAAGGGTTTGGATTCTGAGAATACATGTTGTTATTACTGTATTTTCTTGTATGTTTAGCTTCGAAAAGTAATTTTTACACACAAACAACTCAATCTTTTCCCTAGAGAGAAATAAAAAGAAGAGAGATGTGACTGGTTAAGTGATAAGAAGAGACAGGATAGAGGAAATTTAAGGTGTTGAACAGAAATAGAAATATCAAGGATGTTTAAATATAAGATTGTAAATAGAGATAAAGAGGACGATGCAATAGATTGAAGGTGGTTAAAAATATGAGGTGTATGCATATAAGTGTTTATCCTTATATACTGAAAGTACTTGCACTCGAGTGAACGAGGATAACTGTTATTGCTGTAAGAGTGAGATAAGAATGAAACCAAATTAGAAAATACTGATTTAATTTCTAATATGAATGGACGCAGTTATTTAAATGAGGTATATTTTTTATTTCTAATCGTTCTATATTTGAATATTCCATAATTCTTTCACCGCAAGAAATTTTTTTGTTATATTTCTCTGTTTGAGCAAGTCTTACATGGACACAAATTCAAATTATAAGTATTTGTTCACACACATAAATGAAAGAAAATTAAAATGAAATAATATATTCTTCATATCATTTAATATTCTTTAATAATTTTCTATTTTGTGTTTTTGTGCCCAAATATTTTTAATTTGGAATTTTTTCAAATAAGTGTTTTTCTTTATTATCATGTTATTGATACAAAATTTCTGTGTGCTAAAAAAACTACTTATTTAAAAAAATGTGTGACGATTCTTTTTAATATTGCTTTATTAATGCCTAAAATAAATATTGCTTTATTTACAAAATGGAACAATTGCCAGGGCTATTCCATTGGCTCACAACTACCAAAAACGTGTCTTACTTATTTGAAAAAATGATATAATTTTCCCAAGTCTTAATGGCTTCTTCTCAAGATTTTTACAACTAAGCCACTGAAAATTTCCTTGACTTAATTTTGCTTCCATTAATTGATATCCAATATCAAACACCCTTTTTTTAAAAGGAGTATCTCTTATCCATAAATCTTAACCCGTCAAGTTATAGTTAACCCTAACTAAACCTTAATTCTAATCTAAAAATTTCCCTCATTTCCCAACGCAATTAATCTAAAAAATATTTATTGAAAAAAGCCTTTAAAATTTGAACCCGAGCCTTAATGGTAGGAATTAATGATAGTCATCTGATTAAAAAATAAAGGGTAGAGATTAAAAGAAGAGTATCATGTGTAAATTTAATTTTGATTTTGATGATTGTGTTCTCCTCCTGTTTCATTGCTTTCTTCTCCCCCATCACCTCCCCCCACCAATTCCGACGAAATGCACAACCACCACCTTTTAGGAAATTAAAAAAGGTAATTTTATCTTGAAAATTGTGTATTTAAAACTTTGAAATCATGGAAATTGAGGAAAGATTTGTTCCAAAGAAGCAAGGACTGCTAAGATTGGAAACACATGATGCCTTAAAAACAAGCAAAAAACTTCTATGCATTCAATTGGAAGCAATAGCTAAAAAGTTGGAAGCACAAGAGGTGAGGAGCATATCATCCAATGGTGAAATTTACGAATTTTGTAAGAAAGCTCATGAAAGCGGTGCATGCCTTCCAACAAGTTTTGGGTTTGCTGAAGATCAAGTCTAGTACATGGGTGCTTATACAAGGCAACAACGAAATCCTTACTCAAATAGCTATAATTCCGGCTGGCCAAATCATAAAAATAAAAAAATCATTGGGATGAATCAATATCCTCCAACCACCACAAGCAACCATTTGCTAACCACAAACAAAAAATCTTGAAGATGTTTTTACCCAATACATGAAGATAACACAAAATTACGTTGAAGCTAACTACAAAAAAAATCATGGGGAAACTCAAAGAAACACTAAGGCTTGAATCAAGAATTTGGGACACAAATTGGATAGATTTCTACCCTTGAACTTTGGCGGATTGTTTCTCAAGAAACAATCGAGCCTCCTCTCCTCAGCTTCTCCATGTTCCCGATGACCAGCCGCCGCCTGCTCTTAGGCTTGAGCCAACACTTCTACCATTGTAGCTAAAGCCTCTACAATCGCCGCATCATCTCTACCACCAAACCATCTCCCTTCTACGCCAAAATCGAAACCAACAGGTAAGAACAACAAACAAGTACCGAAGGTAACTCAATACCATCCGCATACAAACAGAAAATTTCATTGAATTCTAGTCCAGACAAGACTGACCATGGCTCTGATACCAACTTGTAACGCCTTACATTCTCCAAATATCTCCAAAACATGCATATTAAAATTTCTCAAAAAGTTCGCAGTGGATAAATAGCATACATCACCAAGTTGCCATATTATAAATATCAGATACAACATCAAATAAACTAAAAATATCCACATATGGATAAAATCTCAACAGGATAATCAATCTAAAATAAACACATACCGACAACCTACATCATAGCCTATACTAAGACTCTAAAACAGATAAACAGAGGAAGCTCCCGCTATCCTCAAGCAAGCTAAAAGATCAATCATGTACGACGTGTATCCATTCATACAAATAGGTAGGCGGTCAACCAAACGACCATTGGGGGTTAGCTTCACATCCATCATAATCAAGAATAAACAATTAAATAGATATTCATTGAATTAGACTTCAAATAATTAAACACAAGATAATTCAACGTCAACATTATTCATAAACACAAACAAGATCCACAACATCATATGTATGGAAGGCACCAATCACAACAAATCACCAAACACATGCAATTAGGACTCTTGCAAAAACATACTATAAGCCTAGACACAACTCCTATATGAACATGGTACCATCACCAACAACAAATCGTCACCTCATGATGCAACAAACACATCATATAACCATTGAATACAAAGTATTCAAATCACTCCACTGGATATAAATATCCTAAACCACATCCACTGGATGTAAACATCCTAAGACTCATGATGCATGAACATATGACACATTATGCACATATTCAACAACATCGTTCACCAACATCATAACCATTAATTAACATATATGCATTCACCAACCATATCACCATCATTTAGCATATTTGCATTAATTAACATCAGCTACATCATTACAACTCAACTACTCCATACAATTTCTCACAATCCAAGTAAAGGAGAAAGTACATCCTACTATAATCAACATTGTGATCAACACCTATCAAGCATCCACACATCTTCATATAACCATATCAAACTATTCACAAAAGGTTTTCAAGGTATTCGGTCTTAAAGATTATTTTCAACAAAGTTCGTCTATCGTTTCACAACTTCAAAATAATTGTGGCAATTGAATCAAAACTAAGCAAACAAACTCTAATGTCTCAATTATGTATACACTTAGATCACATATAAGTGCAGTTGAGTATACATGTGCGTTTCATCAGCCACACACGACGAAATCATAAAAATTACAAAGTTCGTCTCTCTTTATCATCTTTCAAAAAGAATGTCATTTTCAAAGCAAAACAAGTTAAATTTCATTGAAACCATTCACAACCATTTTTCGAAATCATGTATACAATATAAAACCTTAAACTGTTGGAACAAAGGTGTTCAGCAATACCACGCTTTGAGTTTTGATGATAACAAGGTATTAAAAAGTTGTCAATTGGATATTGCTAATATTTGTTTAAGTATGCAGGATATCAATTAAGATTTGTATCTTAGAAAGTATTCTGTTTGAACAATGTTAAAGAGCAAAAAATCCAGAGAAGCTTGTTGCTTGTGATTCTGTTTCGAAGAGAGTCTGAAGACTGCATCGAAGAGAGTCTTTGAGTCTGAAGACTGCATCGAAGAGAGTCTGAAGACTGTGCCGAAGAGAGTCTGAAGACTGTATCAGAATCTGAGAACCAAGAGAGTCTGAAGATTATCAGAAGCATAGTGCTACAGTGAGTCTGAAGCCACAAATTTGATAATCTGCTAACAAGGATTTCTACTGCATTGCGATGCAATAGAAACTCTCTAATGGAGTAACGGCTAGCTTCAAAGTCAACTGTATTCAATTTTCTGTAATTGTGTAAAAGTCTCTTGCTTTTGTGCTTGAGCAAAGGAAGTCTCTTGGCTGCGTCCTTGAGCAAGGAAGTCTCTTAGTTGTGTCTTTGAGCAAGGAAGTCTCTCGCCTGTGTGCTTGAGCAAGGAAGTCTCATACTGTGTGTTTGAGCAACTTGTAATTTGATATTACATTTTAGTGAACTCTCCTTGGAAGTACAAGGGGGACAGGACTACTTCCGGTTTGTGGAAGGAACCTGTATAATTGCTTGTGTTCTCTCTTCTCTCTATCTCTTGTTTATTCCGCTGCAATCAGAACCTAATCTCCTATCAGACTTTGATCTCATTCAGACTCTGAGTTTAAAGGAATTAGATTCTCACTCTTCAAGAGTTGCGAAAAGAAAACACAATTCAACCCCCCCCCCCCCCCCTTCTTGTGTTTTTCTCACCTTCAGTTGGTATCAGAGCTCCGGCATTGTTGTCATAGCACTTTACCGTGTAACAGAAAAGATCCAGAGAAAAACATGTCTTCCAGTGAACCGTCTTCTTCTGGTGCTGCTATACCATATGACTATGGATCCAATAACAGTAGTAGAAAGGCTGATTATGGAAAAATTCCTAAGTTCAATGGTGATCCTGAAGAATTTTCTTGGTGGAAAACCAACTTCTATAGTTATGTCATGGGTCTTGATGAAGAACTCTGGGACATACTTGAAGATGGTGTTGGTGACTTACAACTTGATGACGAAGGTGCTGCCATTGACCGCAAACTTCACACTGCTGCTCAAAAGAAAATCTATAAGAAACATCATATCATCAGAGGGGCTCTTGTCACTGCTATTCCTAAAACGGAATACATGAAGATGAGTGACAAATCTACTGCTAGAGCCATGTTTGCTTCTCTCTGTGCTAACTACGAAGGAAAGAAAAAGGTCAGGGAAGCTAAAGCTCTTATGTTAGTTCATCAGTATGAACTATTTAAGATGAAAGAGGATGAAAGTATTGAGCAGATGTACTCAAGATTTCAAACTCTAGTATCTGGTCTTCAGATACTGAAGAAGAGTTACATAGCTTCTGATCATGTTAGCAAGATTTTAAGGAGCTTACCCTCTAGATGGAGACCAAAGGTCACTGCAATTGAGGAGGCTAAAGATTTAAACACTTTAAGTGTTGAAGATCTTGTAAGCTCACTCAAGGTTCATGAGTTAAGTCTCAATGAACATGATTCTGCAAGAAAATCCAAAACCATTGCCTTAAAATCAAAAGGAAGGTCTTCAAAGGCTCTCAAGGTTGAAGAGTTTGAAAATGAGTCTTCAGCTTCTGAAAGCTCAGAGGAGGATCCTGATGTTGCAAAGGAAATGGTTATGCTTTCAAGCAGAATGCAGTACCTTGCTAAGAAGAACAAGAGATTTCTGAGCAAGAGCAGTGGGAAGGGATTCAAAAAGGAGGATCAGAAAGGTTGCTTCAACTGCAAGAAGACTGGACATTTTATTGATGAGTGTCCAGAACTGCAGAAGGAGAAATCCAAGTCAAAGAGGCCAACCTTCAAGTCAAGCAAGTTTAAGAAGCAGATCAAGAAAAGTCTGATGGCCACCTGGGAAGATCTTGATAATAAGTCAGGGTCTGAGGATGATGATGCTGATGGTGAAGCCAATGTAGTTGTTGGACTAATGGCTACAACCGAATCTGTTAAAGAGACACCTGAGGCAGAATCAGATGCAGACTCTAAAAATGAAACAGAGGTATATTCCGAACTCACAAGATCTGAACTTATAGAATCTGTCAATGAGCTTCTTTGTCATTTTAAAGCTAAGACCACTGAGTTGAAGAAAGTCAAACAACAGCTTGATAAGCAGTCAAAAAGACATAATTCAACTCTGTTGGAATTAGAAGATTTAAAGGAAGAAAATATCTCTTTATTGATCAAGAAGTGTAGCTGTAAATACTTAAGTGAGCAAGATGTTGCTCTGCAAGAATTTATTGCTACTGGAATTGACAGATCAAGGGTTGCATCCATGATTTATAGCACGTATCAGAACAGAGGACAGGGTCTTGGATTCATTTGAGGAAACTCAAATGAAATGACTCTGAAACCTGGTCCTAATGGAGCCAGAGAGGCATTGGAAAATCACTTTGTAAGAGAGTCTGATGAAGTCAACACAGTGACTCATTCAGAACCTACAACTTCTACTTCTAAGATTCTGACTAAGTCAAATTCTCAGAATGTTAAGTTAAAGGGTCTGAAAAACTTTGAACCCAAAGCTTTAAAGTCTCAGACTCTAAAACATTCAAAGTCTGATAAACTGACTCTGAAAAAGCTAGAGTCTGAAAAACCAAAGCCTAAGTTTCAAAGAAGAGAAACTGTGAAAGGCAAGTTGAAACCTAAACCAAACGGTTCTAAACTCAAGGTATGGGAGAAAACATTGCCAATGACTTCAAGACGTAACTTACGAAAGGAGTTCAATATTTCTAAGACTAACCAAAAAGGACCCATAAGAATATGGGTACCTAAGTCTGAAATTATTGATGCTGCAGGTATGTCTAAAAGGACTAGAAAAGCACAAGGCTTGGTACCTGGACAGTGGTTGCTCGCGTCACATGACGAGAGAAAGGTCTATGTTCCTAACCCTAACCATGAAAAAGGGAGGAACTTTGGGATTTGGAGGAAACCAGACTGGCAAAATCATTGGTACTGGAACCATTGGTAACTCTCTGATCTCAATCAGTAATGTGTGGTTTGTTGATGGACTTAGACATAACTTACTAAGCATAAGTCAATTATGTGACAGTGGTTATGATGTATTGTTTAATAAGAACAACTGGACAGTGGTTAACAAGGATGATCAGTCCATAGTCTTCAAGGGAAAACGAAGAAACAATGTATACAAGATAAAATTCTCAGAACTGACTGATCAGAAGGTAATGTGCCTTCTGTCAATGGGTGATAAGAAGTGGCTGTGGCATAGACGTTTGGGACATGCTAACTGGAGATTGATCTCTAAGATTAGCAAGTTACAACTTGTCAAAGGCCTACCAGACATTGACTATCACTCAGATGCTCTTTGCGGAGCATGTCAGAAAGGGAAAATTGTCAAGAGTCCCTTCAAGCCAAAAGAAATTGTTTCAACTTCCAGACCCTTGGAGTTACTTCATATTGACTTATTTGGACCAGTTAACACTGCATCCTTATATGGAAGTAAATATGGACTAGTTATTGTTGATGACTACAGCAGATGGTGTTGGGTTAAATTTCTGAAAACTAAAGATGATTCATATTCTGTGTTTAGTAAATTCTGCATCCAAATTCAATCAAAGAAGGAAATGAAAATCTTGAAAGTCAGAAGTGATCATGGAGGAAAATTTGAAAATGAATCGTTTGAGGTTTTCTGTAAAAAACATGGAATTATTCATGAATTCTCTGCACCTAGAACTCCACAACAAAATGGAGTTGTAGAGAGAAAGAACAGAACCTTACAAGAGATGGCTAGAACCATGATCCATGAGAACAATCTAGCTAAGCATTTTTGGGCAGAAGCAGTAAACACAGCTTGTTATGTTCAGAACAGAATCTATATTAGACCTCTGTTGAACAAAACAGCTTATGAACTCTTTAAAGGAAGAAAACCCAACATATCTTATTTTCATCAGTTCGGATGTACGTGTTATGTCCTGAACAACAAAGTCTACCTAAAGAAATTTGATGCCAAAGCTCAAAAGGGAATCTTTTTAGGTTACTCTGAACGCTCTAAGGCATACAGGCTGTATAATTCAGAAACACAGTGTGTGAAAGAATCTATGCATGTAAGATTCGATGACAAAGAGCCTGGAAGTGAAACTCCAGTGCAAGATGAAAGTCATAAAGAATCTCAAGATTCTGATGATAACTCAGAATCTGATCAGATTCCAGAATCTGAAGATACTTCTGAAGCTGGAACAACCCCTGAAGTTCCTAATGAAGAAGCTTCTGATGAAGCTCAAGATGGTTCTCTGCAAGCTAGTCAATCCAAACAATCTTTCAAATACAAGTCTTCACATCCAGAAGATCAGATAATTGGCAATAAAGAAAGTCCTATGAGAACAAGATCGCATTTCAGACAAGAAGAGTCTGCTTTAGGATTATTATCTGTTATTGAACCAACCTCTGTTGAAGAAGCTCTTGGAGATGAAGGATGGATTCTAGCAATGCAAGAAGAACTGAATCAATTCAAAAGGAATGAAGTATGGGATCTAGTAGCTAAGCGTAATCACAAGAACATCATTGGAACCAAGTGGGTGTTCAGAAATAAGCTTAGTGAACAAGGAGAAGTAATCAGAAACAAGGCCAGACTTGTTGCGCAGGGCTACAGTCAGCAAGAAGGCATTGATTACACAGAAACGTTTGCTCCAGTTGCAAGATTGGAAGCAATCAGGTTACTTCTTTCCTATGCAATTAATCACAACATAATCCTGTATCAAATGGACGTTAAGAGTGCATTTCTTAATGGTGTCATTTCTGAAGAAGTACATGTCAAACAACCTCCTGGCTTTGAAGATTTAAAGCATCCAGAGCATGTTTATAAATTAAAGAAATTAATCTATGGCTTGAAACAAGCTCCCAGAGCTTGGTATGAAAGACTGAGTAATTTCTTGATTCAAAACAACTTTGAACGAGGACAAGTTGACACTACTCTATTCAGAAAGACTCTGAAGAAAGACATTCTTGTAGTTCAGATTTATGTTGATGATATCATTTTTGGTTCTACAAATAGTTCACTTTGCAAAGAGTTTTCGAAAGTAATGCAGGATGAATTTGAAATGAGCATGATGGGAGAATTGAAGTTCTTTCTTGGAATTCAAATCAACCAATGCAAAGATGGAGTCTACGTTCATCAGTCCAAGTATACGAAAGAGCTTCTGAAGAAGTTCAATCTTGAGGACTGCAAAGAAATGAATACTCCAATGCATCCAACCTGCACTCTGAGCAAAGAAGATCAAGGAACCAAAGTTGATCAGAAGATGTATAGAGGTATGATTGGTTCTTTGTTATACCTAACTGCATCCAGACCAGATATTTTATACAGTGTATGTTTGTGTGCAAGGTTTCAATCAGATCCTAGAGAGTCTCACTTAACTGCTGTTAAGAGAATCTTTAGATATTTGAAAGGAACTACTAATCTTGGACTTCTTTACAAGAAATCCACTGACTACAAGCTAGTTGGATTCTGTGATGGTGACTATACTGGAGACAGGATTGAAAGAAAATCTACCAGTGGCAATTGTCAATTCTTGGAAGAGAATCTGATATCCTGGGCTAGCAAGAGGCAAGCAACCATTGCTCTGTCTACAGCAGAAGCAGAATACATCTCAGCTGCTAGTTGTTGTACACAGCTACTCTGGATGAAACATCAGCTTGAGGACTATCAAATAACTGAAAACCATATCCCAATTTATTGTGATAATACAGCAGCTATATGTTTGTCTAAGAATCCAATTCTGCATTCAAGAGCAAAGCATATTGAGATTAAACATCATTTTATAAGAGACTATGTTCAAAAGGGAATCTTAGATATTCAATTCATTGATACTGATCATCAATGGGCTGATATATTTACTAAACCCTTATCTGTTGAAAGATTTGATTTCATAAAGAAAAATTTGAACATGTGCTATGTCTCTGGGTAATATGCGCCGCTGAAAACAGAATTCAGACTGTGAAAATATTCAGAAGCTATTTGGGAATCAGACTCTCTTTTGGAGACTCTGATGAAAGCTTCTGATAAATTATTTAGACTCTGGTGAAGAATCTTTAGACTCTCAGAAGCTCGTATTAGTGGAAGCGTGACTGTTAAGTTCAGTAACACCTGCCCCCTATGGTGACAGTTACTTTACAGTTTCTCAGACGTGGCCTGTCTGTATTGGGTAAGAACTCAAAGGGCAATGATTTCATTACGTTAAACAAGTTACCTTCACTTTGTCCCAATACGTTTACGGCTGCATGCTATATGTATTTATTGTTTGTGTTTGTTTGTCCCCTACTCTTTCCAAACAGTTATCAAACTTTTTCTCTATAAATACATAACACACACAACTCACTTCTCTTTTCACTCTTTGATTTTCTCTCTGAACAAATTTCTTGTTTTTCAATACTTTGCAAAACTTTTTTGTTCTCAAATCAAACTCTTAGAAAACCCTAATGGCAAGTGATCTCATCCAATCTGGTGTCATAATCAAGTCCGGAAGATCCTATGTTATCAAACCCAGAACAATGAACATCATCAAGGAGACTCTGGAAATTCAAGTTGAATCTCCAGTAGATTTTGGTTCACTCAGTCGTCATGGAGTTGACGTTACACCTCATTTCTTATCACAAGGAATGATGAGGTACTTTGGTATGTTGAATGGACCAACATATCAGGAGCTCGTTAGAGATTTTTGGGTTAGGTCAGAAGTCTACGGCAAAGCTGAAGCTACTTTGGAAGAAACAGTAGCAATCTCAAACAACCCCAGTCTTGCTGGCAAGAACAGAGACCAAATGGGTTTAAGACCGTACAATGGTCTTGAAGTAAGGTCTGCTGTGATGGGAATTCCAATAATTATCACTGAAGAGGTGGTAGCCAGGGCTTGTCAAATGGAGAGCGCTGGTAAATTTCAGTGGAATGTCAACAAGAAAAGTGAATGGGCTGTTGTCTGTAGCAAGTTGTTATTTGAAGGGAGGCCCTCAAATAAACTAGTGGATATGCATCCTGAGCATAGGGTGCTTCTGAAGATTATACTGGACAGTATGCTTCAGAAAGGAGGAGGAACAGATACATTGTCTGTGGATCACAAAGTTCTTCTTTATTTTCTTATCAACAAAATAAAGATCAACTTCCCCAAATATGTGATGCACCACATGTGATGGGCCATCAAGAAGAGTCAATTAGAAACCAGGAGGCAAGTTCCTTTTGGAAGATTAATATTTGAGATTCTGTATCAAGGAGGCCTCTTGAAGGTCTTATCAGAATCTGGTGTGGTATCAGATATTCATCTAGGAACTGTGACCGGAAGAATCATTAATGGCAAGACTCTGCAGTACATGAAGATTGTCAAGAGATTCAACCCCTCTAAGCATGATATGAGAGAATCCTATGTACAATCTGATTTGATGATGGACTTCCCTCCCATTTCCAAAGAAGATAATCCTGAAGTTCTTGCTAGATTTGTGGTGGATTACTTCAAGGATACTGGTAGAATAATCAACTATTCTGTTATTCCTGAGACTTCTGGAGGAGGACCTCTTAAGGTCAAGGGAAAAAGGACCAAGGAAGTGGTTCTCAAGGAAGAGGAAGAGAAGCAGGAGCCTCTCAAGAAAAAGATCAAATCTTCTGCTCTTCCTGGAGTTTCAATTGGTTCCCCTTCTGCATCTTCTGCACTTCGTGAAATTAAGGATGAGAAGAAAGCCAAGAAAGATGAGAAGAAGGCTAAGAAAGCTGAGAAGAAAGCAATGAAAGGCAAAGCTGACAGAGACTATGACAAGATAGCTCAAGATATTGCTGATTTCCTTGATGCTGACTCTGATGGTGAAGAGGATCAGATCAAGAAGAGAAAGGTAGATGTGATTCATGTGGCTAAGGATGTAGCACAGAAGATAGGTACTTCTGTATCTATGATTGAAGATGAACATACTGCTGGCAAGGTTATGGCAGCAGATTTGATTGCTGAAGAGTTGAAGGAAGAGACTGTCAAGGAAGCTGCTAAGTTGCTTGCTTCTACTCTTAAACAGAAGAATCCTTCAGAAACTGCAGAAGCTGAGTTATCAGAAGCTACTGTGTCTGATCACTATGCCTCTCCAGAAGCTGGCATTGGCACCTCTGGCAACGTGGCATTTAGCTCATCTTCTTCTTTGAATCAAGAGTCAGAATCAGAATCTGACAACAAACCCTTAAGCCAAATTCTTCCATCCCTCAAAAATTCATCTCCCTCACCAATCAAACCCATATCATCTCATAACCCACTTGACCCTGCAGTAGTTGATTATGTTGATTCAACTATGGACAGAGTGATTCAAGACACAATCACAGTGTCTATGAATCTTCCTGCTGACCATCCTGCTCAACCTTCATTTCTCAAACCACTTCAGGCAATTCAACCTTCTGAAAAGCCTGAAGTAACCATTCAATCAAAACAACCATCCCCCCAAACTGAAACCATTTGTGTAGACTCTCCAGACACTCTAGATTCTCTTGAAAAACATCTAGGAGGAGAACTACCAAAAACCCCTGCAAAATTCAAATCAACAAAAGCTACTTCATCTGTTTCCGAACCAGACCCTGTACCTGAACCTACAGAGAATCTGACTTTAGCTTCTGTTGAACCTTCAGAACCTGTTGTTGAACCAGCTTCTAAAAATCTGGAACAAGCTTCTGATATTGTATCAGAAACTGTAACAGAATGTAGAGCTAAGACCAGAAGAGTTTCCCAACCTCTTTGTGACCCCATAACCTTCTGATATTGTATCTGGAACAAGCTCTTGTCACTGCCAAGCATGTTGAAGAAGTAAAGCAGGCTGAGAAAGTTGTAGTTCTGGACAAAGCTCCCATTCTGAGGATTAGAGATACACCCTTCTTTGATGAAGATCAGTATATTCCTAGAGAATCAGTGGCTTACAATTCTTTGAAGAGGAAAATGTATAGAGTTCAAGAAGAAGCAAGACTGGAAAGAGAAGCACATTTGCAAAGAACTGAGGCTCTCGAAGAGATGGTAAAGAAACAGCAAGAAGATCTCCAGAAACTGATGGATCATCTTGCCAAACAAAACCAACCTTAGTTTAATTTCGTTTTTTTTTTTGTAATTCTTGTTTGCTATCTTCTGAACTTGCTTCTGATTACAATTTATACAAGTTGTGTTTGATTCTATTTGCATTCAATTTTTTTTTATGCTCTGAATCTTCTATGTTTTCCCTCTGAATCTCATTCTTCCTTAAAACATGTTTACACCCTTACCTTAAGTCATTTAAAAAGGGGGAGGAACTTGTTCTGAACTTTTTTTTGTTGATGACAAAAGGGGGAGAAGGGAGAGTATTTATGTCAGGGAGAAGAGAAAACTTTCTTTTAATTACATTGCATGTATACGTAAAAGTTAAAGGGAAATCTGCGAAAGGTGCTTAGTTAGACTCTGAGCCCTGTTTAAGAATCAATTCTCTAAATATTCTGAGAATGAATTTGATTGACTATGAAAGTGAATTTAATTAACCTGGATAGAACTTAAGAGGAGCTTACAAACCTCAACTTAAGAACTATCAGACTTAGGGGGAGTCAGAGCTTACAAACCTCAGACTCTGAGCTTACAAACCTCAGAACCCTTTAAGTTAACTTGTTAATTAGATTAACAACAATTGACCTTTTAAATACTAATGTTTGTCATCATCAAAAAGGGAGAGATTGTTGGAACAAAGGTGTTCAGCAATACCACGCTTTGAGTTTTGATGATAACAAGGTATTAAAAAGTTGTCAATTGGATATTGCTAATATTTGTTTAAGTATGCAGGATATCAATTAAGATTTGTATCTTAGAAAGTATTATGTTTGAACAATGTTAAAGAGCAAAAAATCCAGAGAAGCTTGTTGCTTGTGATTCTGTTTCGAAGAGAATCTGAAGACTGCATCGAAGAGAGTCTGAAGACTGCATCGAAGAGAGTCTGAAGACTGTGCCGAAGAGAGTCTGAAGACTGTATCAGAATCTGAAGACCATCAGAATCAGAACCAAGAGAGTCTGAAGATTATCAGAAGCATAGTGCTACAGTGAGTCTGAAGCCACAAATTTGATAATCTGCTAACAAGGATTTCTACTGCATTGCGATGCAATAGAAACTCTCTAATGGAGTAACGGCTAGCTTTAAAGTCAACTTGAGCGTGGGAAGCACAAAGACAAAGATTGCAGGCCAGTACAGAGTACGTTGTACGAACTCTGTTTCCACTACTCCACTACCTCGTACAGTTTGGCAACTGTGTCTACCGGTATTAATCCTCAAAGGGAATGGAATTCAAATGATGCTATTGAAGGACTATTACCAAATCAAGCAACAGATCAACAGTCATTGATCAAGCTTCAGAAATCATCCTGATGCGCTGGATGACTCAACGTCTCTTTCCTACGCCTATATAAAGGATAGAAGACTTGAAGAATTGTTGGACTCTACAACTTGAAAAATTGCATTGCGCTGCTTTCGTATTCAACTGAGTCTTAACAAAAGCACATCATCAACTTAGATTCTTACAAACTGAGTATTCTAGAATTTCTAAGTTTCACAGAAAAACAGAGTCTGTCCTTTGTGTAAAACAGAGTCTGTCTTTGTTGTAATTGAAACACATTTTGATTGTTGTCAAGTGTTTCAACTGTATTCAATTTTCTGTAATTGTGTAAAAGTCTCTTGCTTTTGTGCTTGAGCAAAGGAAGTCTCTTGGCTGCGTCCTTGAGCAAGGAAGTCTCTTAGTTGTGTCTTTGAGCAAGGAAGTCTCTCGCCTGTCTGCTTGAGCAAGGAAGTCTCATACTGTGTGTTTGAGCAACTTGTAATTTGATATTACATTTTAGTGAACTCTCCTTGGAAGTACAAGGGGGACAGGACTACTTCCGGTTTGTGGAAGGAACCTGTATAATTGCTTGTGTTCTCTCTTCTCTCTATCTCTTGTTTATTCCGCTGCAATCAGAACCTAATCTCCTATCAGACTCTGATCTCATTCAGACTCTGAGTTTAAAGGAATTAGATTCTCACTCTTCAAGAGTTGCGAAAAGAAAACACAATTCAACCCCCCCCCCCCCCCCCCCACCCTTCTTGTGTTTTTCTCACCTTCATAAACCTACCCCTTTTCCTTGAAAAAACGAGTTTCGGAAAAAATCGACGATCTTGGACGTTTTTAAAAAGTTTATTTCAATTTCATAAAATCAAGCTCAATCCAATTCATAAGATGTTCCTGTAGGTTAAAGACTGAAAACAACAGTAAAACATGTTGAAAGAAGCATATTAATTAAGTAATTGGTTAGATTGTATCTCTGAAGCCCGTATACGGATTTGGATCCTCAGCTGTAGTATCTTCTACTGCAATGTCTACTGCTAAATCTGAGCCATTGGATTAAATAAATAATTAATTAAAATAAATAACAATAAAAATATGAAAACTGCCAATTATGGCATGTACGTGCACGCGTTATTTTGTTTTCGATTGGCAAAGAAGAACACACGATTCAATGAGTGAGAATGACAAAATCTTCATATACACGGTCTCTTTCAATAATCACCTATTGAAACCCCTAAATTTCTTTTGGCTGCGGTCCGTGTGGAGGCAAGTTGCAAAACGCGATTTGAAGAACTAGGGATCATAATTGTCATCGTTCAGTTATCAGTGGTCCTCTATTCAATTGTCATCATATCACTTCTCATCTTTCTTGCGCTTCAATTAATCTGGCATATACATGTTATTGTGGTTATGCGAATTGGGTTAAACAGAGAGATAAGTTTTTCTGGTTTTAACATGGATAAAACTAAAAGAAATTTTGTTAGAAATCACTGCCTGTATCATAAAAAAAAATGAAACCACTGTTTAGTTCTTCCTATAAAATGGATAATTTATTGAGTGTGGCTCTCTGTGTTTTGGTAAGTGCTTTGAGGTGGATAGTGAATTGGCGATTAATTTTACTGCGGAGTCACAAGTGATTTTAACTAATATTTCTTCTGCAATTTTCTGGAATTGGTGATTAATTTTGCTGCGGAGTCACAAGTGATTTTAACTAATATGCCTTCTGCCTTGGTAGAGTTTGGTTTGGTTAGTGCATACTAGTTTGTAAGAATAATTTTAAAAATAATGCAAATTTGGCAAAATGTGTCGGAAACCTGTCAAGCTATTTTTAAATGTGCGCGTAAGTTGTTACAAGGATGGAAGGAAGCAAATATGTGTAAAGCTTGGCTGGGGGAGGGCGAACAGAAGCCTGTTATGCATGTTGTCAGCACCGTATCAGCCGACCGGAGCAACAATTCAGCGATGGGAGAAAGGATTCATTGACTCCAAGAGTAATCATAAAGAGTTACTCCAAATCCTGATCATTGATTTTAATACTAATCAATGGTTATGAACAATTGTTGTTAATCCTCATTATTAGGTTAATATACTCCTTCTTAAACATAAGCTCTGTATGAACAATAGGATCTTTGATTCGGTTTAAAGCAATACATTAGATACATTAATGGAAATCTCTCTCTATATATATATAAGATCGATATTATAAAAGAAAATCCATTAGTAATTCTAAAATACAAACAAATAATGAAGTATTTCTATAAAATATTTATTTTATATGGTAAAATCTGATTTTTTTTTTTTTTTTAAGTATATGGTAAAATCTGTTAAATATTTTCAACACGCCTTTGTATATTTTGTGCTTATATTTTCGCAAATAAGTTTTTATGTCTTGATATGATGAAATCTTAAAATTCAAGAATATTTTCAAAATACCAATATCAATCTAGTATTTCTTTAAATTAATTACTTTATATGAAATAAAATTTCCAAATAACCAATTTGCTTAAAAATTACAACACAATTATCATAATAACCAAACATTTTGCAATAAATGCTAATATTTTTGTAACTCATATTACGGACAAAACATGAAGAAAAAAAAGTGCGATGAAATTACATTAAGACAGTAGTAATAATAAATATGCTAATGAAAACTCAGCTTCATCATAACATAAAGTCTATGAATTAGCTTTAATTAAAACATCAATTACGTATCGTGAGCTTTCCAGTCAATTCTACCCCATGATCAAGACTAAGCTCTCTCATTGGAGGGATGTTCTCCATTGCAAATACCATAAGATGGGGAAACATCCAATTACCGTGATCAAAGAGAACTAATTGCACAAACACATTTGGAGTTGGGCTATGACTAATATAGCTGGCAACATTCCTCATCATTGATACATCCAATGCAAAATCTAAAGAAGGATATGTGGGATGCACATGATTAGCATCTATCATCGACAAATCACCCCATTCTTGAGCAGACCTATTCAAAAACCGATTTGGATGTATCACCAAAGAGTTATCTTCACCATCCATGGTTAAAATTTCCGCTTGCTCCCTAGTCAAAACAAGTCCAGTGAACTCACATATAAAAGTTCCAGCTAGAATAGGATCCAAAGACCTAACTCCCCAATAAGTCTCATTAGATCTAAACACTTCCAACCTATATTTAATACCTTTTTGTGTCACGCGGTTTCTGCAATGCGAAGGACAACTACAAAAAGGACCACATTCATAAATTAACGACCTCCCTTTCAAAAGAATCCCACTTTTACTATAAGGAAAAGTGTTGCCATTCATGATTGTAAGAACACATCCATCAACACATTCACAACACTCTAACGTCCTCATCTTTTTCCTCGCCATCATGCTTTGAGGAAGCAAGAATTTTGGAAAAGCTGCCTTCGGAAGATACTCAAATTGCATGGGATAGCGATCACCATCAATGTCATTATATAGCCTCACACCAATATTCTCCTTCCCATTGGAAATATCATCAGAAATGACATACATAGGATTAGCACATAATTGGCCTCTCTTAAGCATACTAGCTTCCTTAAGGATCATACTACCCATCTTAGGTTGAGCTTGAACCCTAGATAACTTAAACTTATAAACACCAAACCCAGATATACCTTTTTCAAACCAACTTTCAATTATCTTATACAAGCCATCATAAATAAAAAACTTACTAGTAGTAGAAGTACCACTTTCATTCGGAAAACCTCGAATAACCCTAACCTCAATCTCATGTTTCATGCTTGTCACCATAGCAAGGTTGCCTCGTTCCAACTTCTGATCCTGCTTCATATCACCATGGCCAGAGTAGATAATACAGTCTCCTTGATCATCATCATTATATCCATCAGACACAACCACACTAGTAGCAATGGGTTGGCCACTAGAACTCATACTAGCATGTAAATAATCTATCCCAGCTTGTGGTTGACCGTGTAAACCAATCACACACATTTCGCTTCTATAGAGAAAAATATCACCAATACAAACACCAGGAACTTGACCAATGATTTTCTTATCATTATACAAATACAAACCACGACCGTTCATCAAAGTAGCAGCTATCAAGTCATTTCGGACCCTACTATTATCCACTCCTTTTTGTTCTTGCGATTATTCTCTTCTTCCAGCAAACCCGACACACGAATCGAATCAAACACAATCCTTGTTCTCCGGACCATCTCACGATACGGACGGTGATCCACCATCATCGCAGTGTGAACAAGCTCCTTGTTCTGCCCTTTAGGCCTTTGTTTAAGCTTTGAATCTTTTCCCGCCGGAGTGTTGTTGTCGTAATTTTGAAACTCATCGGGAACTGGAAGGATGGCGCGCGATATGGAAGGGTTTGGATTCTGAGAATACATGTTGTTATTACTGTATTTTCTTGTATGTTTAGCTTCGAAAAGTAATTTTTACACAGAAACAACTCAATCTTTTCCCTAGAGAGAAATAAAAAGAAGAGAGATGTGACTGGTTAAGTGATAAGAAGAGACAGGATAGAGGAAATTTAAGGTGTTGAACAGAAATAAAAATATCAAGGATGTTTAAATATAAGATTGTAAATAGAGATAAAGAGGACGATGCAATAGATTGACGGTGGTTAAAAATATGAGGTGTATGCATATAAGTGTTTATCCTTATATAGTGAAAGTACTTGCACTTGAACTTGCACTCGAGTGAACGAGGATAACTGTTATTGCTGTAAGAGTGAGATAAGAATGAAACCAAATTAGAAAATACTGATTTAATTTCTAATATGAATGGACGCAGTTATTTAAATGAGGTATATTTTTTATTTCTAATCGTTCTATATTTGAATATTCCATAATTCTTTCACCGCAAGAAATTTTTTTGTTATATTTCTCTGTTTGAGCAAGTCTTACATGGATACAAATTCAAATTATAAGTATTTGTTCACACACATAAATGAAAGAAAATTAAAATGAAATAATATATTCTTCATATCATTTAATATTCTTTAATAATTTTCTTTATTATCATGTTATTGATACAAAATTTCTGTGTGCTAAAAAAACTACTTATTTAAAAAAATGTGTGACGATTCTTTTTAATATTGCTTTATTAATGCCTAAAATAAATATTGCTTTATTTACAAAATGGAACAATTGCCAGGGCTATTCCATTGGCTCACAACTACCAAAAACGTGTCTTACTTATTTGAAAAAATGATATAATTTTCCCAAGTCTTAATGGCTTCTTCTCAAGATTTTTACAACTAAGCCACTGAAAATTTCCTTGACTTAATTTTGCTTCCATTAATTGATATCCAATATCAAACACCCTTTTTTTAAAGGAGTATCTCTTATCCATAAATCTTAACCCGTCAAGTTATAGTTAACCCTAACTAAACCTTAATTCTAATCTAAAAATTTCCCTCATTTCCCAACGCAATTAATCTAAAAAATATTTATTGAAAAAAGCCTTTAAAATTTGAACCCGAGCCTTAATGGCTTCTTCTCAACATTTTCACCACTAAGCCACTGACTATTTTCTTGATTTAATTTTGCTTCCATTAATTGATATCCAATATCAAATGCCCTATTTTTTTTAGGCAGTATTCATAGACCTTATTAAGCCTAAATTTTAAATTCACATTTTTGCAAACAATCAATTTACCATGTTAATGGTTAGAATCTAAAAATCAAATTTTTTATCGACTTTTTAAATCTCCTTTTTTTTTTACAAAACACTAAAGGTATTTTAATTTCAATTACGAGTCAAATCTATAATGTGATATATTTTATTCTTATTCTTATATATTATAGTTGATATGACCCGTGCGATGCACGGGTCCCATGCGAATGACTTTTGTTTGTGTGAATGGTAGGAATTAATGATAGTCATCTGATTAAAAAATAAAGGGTAGAGATTAAAAGAAGAGTATCATGTGTAAATTTAATTTTGATTTTGATGATTGTGTTCTCCTCCTGTTTCATTGCTTTCTTCTCCCCCATCACCTCCCCCCACCAATTCCGACGAAATGCACAACCACCACCTTTTAGGAAATTAAAAAAGGTAATTTTATCTTGAAAATTGTGTATTTAAAACTTTGAAATCATGGAAATTGGTATTTACTACATAAAACTTATGATTTGCTTCCTTTTTTTAATTCTTGACAAATGGCCTTCAAACACTTGTCAACATGAACCATATATAAAGGATACAATTAAGTTTTACGGAAATGTCCATTAAAAACCCAGTTCTTTATATTTATGTTTTATTTATGTAAATATTAGTTCTAACATTGTAATATTCAAGTTATATATTTTGACAACTTTAAATATTGTTTTGTGGATGAGAAAATTGATGTTTCATCCCAAATCATCGGATCAACATGCTTTCGTCACCATCTCACCGTGACTCCTAACATACATATATTTTATCAAAGCAATGCTATAAAATAAATAAATTTATATTTAAGTGGGCACATCATTAATTTGTTTTAAACCAAAAAGAAAAATTCATTAAATTGAACAAAAACTATTAAATCATGACAATTTTTACGGACATTTTGGTAAATTTAAACACAATAATTGCTTAGGAGTTCTAAAAATCAAGACTCAAGAAGTTTCAACTCTAAACACACTCCAAACTATAGTTTGAGGAACCTACCCTTGCTAAAGAAAATGCCTATTGAGAGCATTGATCTTACAAACTTCCTTGACTCCCCTCCATCACCACACATATCTTCATCTAATGCACCAACGATCCTTAACTTTGACCATGTTTCAACCAATTCTAATCTTCACCGACATGTCCCACACAGCCAACACCAAACTACTTTGTTGGTACCACCAACAGTTCAAGGACTCGCCTATGAGTCCCCTTGAATCACTACCAGTTGGCCCTAACCTGCCACGCATGGTGGTAGCCTAATTGCTATGGTTCTCCAACCGTTACATGGATCAAACACCATGCCTTTCCCAAATTGATCTAGGCGCATGGTGCCTTGGAGTCAGTTAGAGCATGAGTAATTGCATCTCTCAACCTTAAATCTAATTTCTTTTATTATTATGATATCACTTTACTTCTGCAAAAAATAATTTTTTAAAGACAGAAAAATGCTAAATTTGTGTCTATTTTTTCAGTAAAATGTAAAAGAACCCCAAAAATAAAATTGTTTCTCTAATATTTATAATTATTTTAACTTCTTTTTTGTACTCCTTATACTCTTGTTTCTACTCAACTTATTGACAATGATTTTCTTACGCTCATTTCTACTTATTTTTAAGTAGAAAAACTTAAAATAGAGATGGAAATTAAGAGATAGAAATAAAAAATATTGTCTATATTTGACAATAAGTGATATAGACGTCAAATTGATTGATCAATTTTTATTTTCGTCTTTAATACTCATTGTTATTTCAACTTTTTAATGTAATGCTTTCAATACTCTCATTTCAACTTCAATAAAACCTTCATAGGTTATTAAATAATGTGCAAGCTTTGATTAATGTTGTCCCCTCAAAATTTATTATTCAAGTTTGTATTTAATTTTAAAAGCTTTGTGACCAAAATCACAAATTATCATAGATATTTAACTAATATATGTTTTAATTTTATTTTTGTCTTAGCTTATTTGTGATGGGGCTAATTAAGTATGGAAAAGGGAGATGGAGTGAAATTGCTAAGAACTTTGTATGCAACAAGACTCCACAACAAGTTGAAAGCTATGCTACGAGCTTCTTCAGGTACCTACCAGACACATATGTGCATGGTTTAAGGAAAAGGAAACTAATTGAAAATCTCAACCATAACATGATTGTTAACAATGATCCTGCAAAAGAAACTTTCACTCTTTTTCCAGTTGTTCCAACACATTATGGAGGAGAAGTTAGCAGTAGCAATAACACCAACAACTATGAAGCAAGCACTTACATGACTCTTCCTGTTGGTGATGGAGAAGTTGATGTGGAACTTCGTTTGGGTTTATATTAGACTTGGAGCATATGCATGCATGGTAAAATTAAGCTAGAATCTCTCAATAGCTATAATATGTGTCGTGTCATTTTGTAACCTTTTTCCTTTGTTTTTTCTATTTTGTTTTGAATTTGTTTGTTATGATGTTGCAATTTTCATTTTATGTTATGATATTATGCATGTTGTGTCTTGCAAGTTTTCTTCTTGAATATTGTGTTCAGTTAGCTTGATTTGATAAAAAATCTTAGTCAAATGTTGTGTTCAGCTACATTGTTAAATCTTCGTATGTTTTATTCATTTGGATTATGATATTTGTAACGCCTCATTATTCTTCATTTCTCTTTCAATTACATCATAAATATATCATATCAAACTCTTTCATTTTTCATCTCTCGAGTGTAGAATACGTGTTTGGGTGTCCATGAATTATCATCTTTCTGTGTGTTTACTATGAGAGAACGTGTTTCAAGGAGTCGACCTAATTGTTATAATCTATAATAGAAACTAAAAAGGTGGCCACTAAGTCTACCCAATTTGTTGGTGTGCATATCATTATTTGACGTTCAAAACCCTTAAATATCTAGTTTGATTTTAACTTATAAAAAACAAAAAAAATGCTACATCGCAATTAGCCCATCTATTATTCTACTTAATTGCCCCACTAAAATTATACCGACTTCATTTCAACATAAATTTCTTTTTTATAAAAAAAATAATCAAAATGAGTGTGATTTTACTTTTGCAATGCAACAATATTGTTTTCTTCTAATTCTATCCATAAATTAGTGAGTTTGATTTTCATGCATTGTCCGTATTAAATATTTTACACCATCAACATATCATAACAAAACATGTGTATGAATTTAGAGTGGTGAAAATACAAGTCAAATTTTAAATACTCTCTTTACAATGAAACTTTTTTTTTTTAGTGAAATTCATATGTGAGCAACGTTTTAAATATTAGCCTCAAATAAAATGATGACATCTATATGAAATGTTATTCAATAAAAAAAGTTTGTGTTAGAGTATTCGTAACTCTTCTCATGTTTAAATTTATTGAACGACGAGTGTGGGTCAAAGACAATGGATGAAACCCCCAAGAGTTACAAGATTAATTGATATGATGATTGTATTTTCTAGACTCTCTCACAAAAGATGAGTTATGGAAACTCACAGAAAATATGCAAGTCATGAGATTATTCTAAATATATGGGTTCACTTTTCTCAAAGTTAAAAAACGTAAAGTCCACCTCAACTTATTTTATTTCATGGGAGAGATTTAAGTTTCTACTCAAGCAATGTTCAGGGTACAAATTTTCTAAGATGAAATTACCTTAACTTTCACCAGTGGTATGTAGCCACAAACTTGAATGCTCTTAGACACATCAGTAGGAGGTACTATGAAGAATTAAACCTCAGGAGAAATCAAATAGTTGATCGATAACATGTCCTTAAATGAGTACCGCTCTCAAATTGAGGAAAGATTTGTTCCAAAGAAGCAAGGACTGCTAAGATTGGAAACACATGATGCCTTAAAAACAAGCAACAAACTTCAATGCATTCAATTGGAAGCAATAGCTAAAAAGTTGGAAGCACAAGAGGTGAGGAGCATATCATCCAATGGTGAAATTTACGAATTTTGTAAGAAAGCTCATCAAAGCGGTGCATGCCTTCCAACAAGTTTTGGGTTTGCTGAAGATCAAGTCTAGTACATGGGTGCTTATACAAGGCAACAACGAAATCCTTACTCAAACAGCTATAATTCCGGCTGGCCAAATCATAAAAATAAAAAAATCATTGGGATGAAGCAATAGCCTCCAACCACCACAAGCAACCATTTGCTAACCACAAACAAAAAATCTTGAAGATGTTTTTACCCAATACATGAAGACAACACAAAATTACGTTGAAGCTAACTACAAAAAAAATCATGGGGAAACTCAAAGAAACACTAAGGCTTGAATCAAGAATTTGGGACACAAATTGGATAGATTTCTACCCTTGAACTTTGGCGGATTGTTTCTCAAGAAACAATCGAGCCTCCTCTCCTCAGCTTCTCCATGTTCCCGATGACCAGCCGCCGCCTGCTCTTAGGCTTGAGCCAACACTTCTACCTTTGCAGCTAAAGCCTCTACAATCGCCGCATCATCTCTACCACCAAACCATCTCCCTTCTACGCCAAAATCAAAACCAACAGGTAAGAACAACAAACAAGTACCGAAGGTAACTCAATACCATCCGCATACAAACAGAAAATTTCATTGAATTCTAGTCCAGACAAGACTGACCATGGCTCTGATACCAACTTGTAACGCCTTACATTCTCCAAATATCTCCAAAACATGCATATTAAAATTTCTCAAAAAGTTCGCAGCGGATAAATAACATACATCACCAAGTTGCCATAGTATAAATATCAGATACAACATCAAATAAACTAAAAATATCCACATATGGATAAAATCTCAACAACATAATCAATCTAAAATAAACACAGACCGACAACCTACATCATAGCCTATACTAAGACTCTAAAACAGATAAACAGAGGAAGCTCCCGCTATCCTCAAGCAACTCACCAAGCAAGCTAAAAGATCAATCATGCACGACGTGTATCCATTCATACAAATAGGTAGGCGGTCAACCCAACGACCATTGGGGGTTAGCTTCACATCCATCATAATCAAGAATAAACAATTAAATAGATATTCATTGAATTAGACTTCAAATAATTAAACACAAGATAATTCAACTTCAACATTATTCATCAACACAAACAAGATCCACAACATCATATGTATGGAAGGCACCAATCACACCATATCACCAAACAAATGCAATTAGGACTCTTGCAAAAACATACTATAAGCCTAGACACAACTCCTATATAAACATGGTACCATCACCAACAAAAAATCGTCACCTCATGATGCAACAAACACATCATATAACCATTGAATACAAAGTATTCAAATCACTCCACTGGATATAAGTATCCTAAACCACCTCCACTGGATGTACACATCCTAAAACTCATGATGCATGAACATATGACACATTATGCACATATTCAACAACAATGTTCACCAACATCATAACCATTAATTAACATATATGCATTCACCAACAATATCACCATCATTTAGCATATTTGCATTAATTAACATCAGCTACATCATTACAACTCAACTACTCCATACAATTTCTCACAATCCAAGTAAAGGAGAAAGTACATCATACTATAATAAACATTGTGATCAACACCTATCAACCATCCACACATCTTCATATAACCATATCAAACTATTCACAAAAGGTTTTCAAGGTATTCGGTCTTAAACATTATTTTCAACAAAGTTCGTTATCGTTTCACAACTTCAAAATAATTGTGGCAATTGAATCAAAACTAAGCAAACAAACTCTAATGTCTCAACTATGTATACACTCAGATCACATATAAGTGCAGTTGAGTATACATGTGCGTTTCATCGGTCACACACGACAAAATCATAAAAATTACAAAGTTCGTCTCTCTTTATCATCTTTCAATAAGAATGTCATTTTCAAAGCAAAACAAGTTAAATTTCATTGAAACCATTCGCAACCATTTTTAGAAATCATGTATACAGTATACAACCTTAACCCTACCCCTTTTCCTTGAAAAAACGAGTTTCGGAAAAAATCGACGATCTTGGACGTTTTTAAAAAGTTTAGTTCAATTTCATAAAATCAAGCTCAATCCAATTCATAAGATGTTCAAGTAGGTTAAAGACTGAAAACAGCAGTAAAACATGTTGAAAGAAGCACTTTAGAAAGCTCGGAACGGCCCCCGAACGCCCGGAACGCAAAACAAAGGGTGCTGCAACATGGCTTGCTCGCTCAAGTGAGCCACTCACAGTGAGTACTCACTTGGAGCTCGCTTAAGCGAACAGTCATCTGTTCTGCACAATTTTTCACGGGTTTTCACCTTTTTTCACTCCAAAACCCAAATTTTGATCTCCCAACATCCAATTTGTTTCCAAAGGTTGTTTATACGTTTATGTACACAAAAAGACACGCAAAGCCAAAGCAAACTTGAAATCAAATATCATTTCAACACAATTCATCAATTCACCCATTTTTCACAAAACTCTCAACAACAACTCAATTCACTCTACAACTTCATAATTATGAATACCCATGGAATTAATCATCAACAACAACATCTCATAATAACAAAATCAACAATTAACCATGAATTCATCAACAATCCAACAACAACAACAATATTCACCAATTTTGAACAAAACATAAAGTATTCACATATATGCATCTTAAGCATGTAAATTCAAGATTAACAACTTAATTATCGTCAAATTCACATACCCAAACATATCATTAAACTAAGAGCACGAATTTCACCAATTAAATTTACAATAATCACTTTCCACAATTAAGTACTTATGAATTGAGGTAGAAAATATATTATACTAAAAAATTATGAAAGAACACTAGCCCCCTTACCTATTTTCTTCACAAAGGTTAGCTAATTCTTCACTCCCCCTTGCTTCTACCTTGAATCCTCTTGGATCTTCTCTCTAACCCTTTCTCTATCTCTAGCCTCCTTAGTCTTTATGAGTAGGAATGAAAAGTTAACCTAGTTTCTCTCTAAGTTAAGCTTATATAGTCTCCACTAACATGGATTAGGTTAAATCTCGTCATAATGGGCCTAACACACTCACATCTAATTTAGAAATGTTATTACTCACTAAACTTAGAAAAATGTCTAATTATTACCATCTCAAAAAAAATTACTACTAGTTACCTCTAGTCTTAGTAAAATAAACTGTTCACCTCAAAATACTTAAATAATCTCAATTCTAAGTTTACTAAAATTTCCTACTCAATAAATGACGAAAATACCCTCGAGTCTTAAATGACTAAAATACCCTTCGAAAGCTAAACTCTACCAATTCCCGGATAAAATACACCCAAAGACAAATAATCGCAAACAAGCACATACAACCAATTAATAAAATAACCAAATATATTTGTCCTTTTTTTGATTTGCATGGTCCACGAAAGGAAGGATACCCAGGATGATTAAATGTTCATGTAATGGTGGGTGATGTGTATGTAGGTGAAGTTTTTTGTCATCTTTTTTTCTCTCATTCTCTCTGTGTTTGATTGTATCCGCATAACTCTGTTTTCTACTTTAGACTTTGACCAGTTTTGCAAACAGTAAGAATTTTATTTCTGAAAAATCTAACACAATTCAATCCCCCCTGCTGGTGTTTTTCTCACCATCAAGTTTACCAGTTTATGAGTTTGACAAGTGTAAACACTCACAAAATATTTTGTAAAACTCTAATTATAAGTCCTCTTGTGTAAGGCAAGGAAGTCTATAACTTCTGTGTTGGAGTAATTGTAGTATTGTGTGATTATAGTGAAAAATTCCTTGAAAATGCAAGGGAACTGAAAGTAACAACAAACTATGGGGTGAACCATGATAAACTTGCTTGTGTTGATCTCTCCATCTCTGAACTTTCTCTGGTTATCTTTCTGTTCTATTTTGTTTAAACTCTTAAAATTATTTTTAGAAAAATCCAATGTAATTCAACCCATCATTTTTTGTGTTTTTCTCACCATCAAAATGAGCCTCCATTTCATTAGCTAATCAAAACACAAGACAATAAGAGTTAGTCAAAGTCATCTACAAGCACTCCACCTCCACCATTACAATCTCAATTTCCACAAACTTAAAACAAAAGACATTTTTCACTAAAAAATATTAATTAAGTAATTGGTTAGATTGTATCTCTGAAGCCCGTATACGGATTTGGATCCTCAGCTGCAGTATCTTCTACTGCAATGTCTACTGCTAAATCTGAGCCATTGGATTAAATAAATAATTAATTAAAATAAATAACAATAAAACTATGAAAAATGCCAATTATGGCATGTACGTGCATGCGTTATTTTGTTTTCGATTGGCAAAGAAGAACACACGATTCAATGAGTGAGAATGACAAAATCTTCATATACACGGTCTCTTTCAACAATCACCTATTGAAACCCCTAAATTTCTTTTGGCTGCGGTCCGTGTGGAGGCAAGTTGCAAAACGCGATTTGAAGAACTAGGGATCATAATTGTCATCGTTCAGTTATCAGTGGTCCTCTATTCAATTCTCATCATATCACTTCTCATCTTTCTTGCGCTTCAATTAATCTGGCATATACATGTTATTGTGGTTCTGCGAATTGGGTTAAACAGAGAGATAAGTTTTTCTGGTTTTAACATTGATAAAACTAAAAGAAATTTTGTTAGAAATCACTGCTTGTATCAGAAGAAAAAAAATGAAACCACTGCTTAGTTCTTCCTATAAAATGGATAATTTATTGAGTGTGGCTCTCTGTGTTTTGGTAAGTGCTTTGAGGTGGATAGTGAATTGGTGATTAATTTTACTGCGGAGTCACAAATGATTTTAACTAATATGCAAGAATAATTTTGAAAATAATGCAAATTTGGCAAAATGTGTCGGAAACCTGTCAAGCTATTTTTAAATGTGCGCGTAAGTTGTTACAAGGATGGAAGGAAGCAAATATGTGTAAAGCTTGGCTTGGGGAGGGCGAACAGAAGCCTGTTATTCATGCTGTCAGCACCGTATCAGCCGACAGGAGCAACAATTCAGCGATGGGAGAAAGGATTCATTGACTCCAAGAGTAATCATAAAGAGTTACTCCAAATCCTGATCATTGATTTTAATACTAAGCAATGGTTATGAACAATTGCTATTAATCCTCATTATTAGGTTAATATACTCCTTCTTAAACATAAGCTCTGTATGAACAATAGGATCTTTGATTCGGTTTAAAGCAATACATTAGATACATTAATGGAAATCTCTCTCTCTATATATATATATATAAGATCGATATTATAAAAGAAAATCCATTAGTAATTCTAAAATACAAACAAATAATGAAGTATTTCTATAAAATATTTATTTTATATGGTAAAATCTGATTTTTTTTTTTTAAGTATATGGTAAAATCTGTTAAATATTTTCAACACGCCTTTGTATATTTTGTGCTTATATTTTCGCAAATAAGTTTTTATGTCTTGATATGATGAAATATTAAAATTCATGAATATTTTCAAAATACCAATATCAATCTAGTATTTCTTTAAATTAATTACTTTATATGAAATAAAATTTCCAAATAACCAATTTGCTTAAAAATTACAACACAATTATCATAATATCCAAACATTTTGCAATAAATGCTAATATTTTTGTAACTCATATTACGGACAAAACATGAAGAAAAAAAATGCGATGAAATTACATTAAGACAGTAGTAATAATAAATATGCTACTGAAAACTCAGCTTCATCATAACATAAAGTCTATGAATTAGCTTTAATTAAAACATCAATTACGTATCGTGAGCTTTCCAGTCAATTCTACCCCATGATCAAGACTAAGCTCTCTCGTTGGAGGGATGTTCTCCATTGCAAATACCATAAGATGGGGAAACATCCAATTACCGTGATCAAAGAGAACTAATTGCACAAACACATTTGGAGTTGGGCTATGACTAATATAGCTGGCAACATTCCTCATCTTTGATACATCCAATGCAAAATCTAAAGAAGGATATGTGGGATGCACATGATTAGCATCTATCATCGACAAATCACCCTATTCTTGAGCAGACCTATTCAAAAACCGATTTGGATGTATCACCAAAGAGTTATCTTCACCATCCATGGTTAAAATTTCCGCTTGCTCCCTAGTCAAAACAAGTCCAGTGAACTCACATATAAAATTTCCAGCTAGAATAGGATCCAAAGACCTAACTCCCCAATAAGTCTCATTAGATCTAAACACTTCCAACCTATATTTAATACCTTTTTGTGTCACGCGGTTTCTGCAATGCGAAGGACAACTACAAAAAGGACCACATTCATAAATTAACGACCTCCCTTTCAAAAGAATCCCACTTTTACTATAAGGAAAAGTGTTGCCATTCATGATTGTAAGAACACATCCATCAACACATTCACAACACTCTAACGTCCTCATCTTTTTCCTCGCCGTCATGTTGTGAGGAAGCAAGAATTTTGGAAAAGCCGCCTTCGGAAGATACTCAAATTGCATGGGATAGCGATTACCATCAATGTCATTATATAGCCTCACACCAATATTCTCCTTCCCATTGGAAATATCATCAATAAGCTAGTAAAACTAGCGACACCAAATTCACTGGAAGTTCCATCGTCTCCCTGCATAAAAACCAAAATAATTTAAACACTAAACATAGTTCAGGTCATTCACAAATTCAAATTGTTATTATCTAACCATAGATGGTTGATTGTATGCATTATTAAGCCATATAGGTGCACTTGTAATTGGCGATGCAAATGGCTGTTGACATTGTAAATCACTAGTGTTCTTAAACCCCATTACTTGTGTTGCACCATCATTAATACTTGATATCTCTTTAATATTGTTAGAGGTTCCATTCACTTGTTCACTACTTATTTGCATATTTTGAAACTTTAGCATTTGCTCATCCAATTCATCAGCAACTTCCTTAAGAAACTCAACAGCTTCTGGACTTCTACATCCTTCTGTGACTATCCTAATAAAGCGGGGACAAATTTCCTTATAACATTGTGCCGGAGATAAATCCAAGTCTTCTACCACATGACAACACCAATAGTTTGTGAAGCTCTACTTCTTGCTATCTTTGTCCACCTCTTTAAAATATAAGGCTCAGGCACTGATGTAACGTCCATATGAATGAAGACTTTTAAACAATGACAACAAAGTATGCCAAAGCTCTCAAATTTACGACAAGAGCAACAAATTGTATTCTTTTCCAAATCGAAGGTCTCTTGCCATTCTCCCATATTCCTTTTCTTAGCAATAACATAAGTAGATGATGATGTTTGTATGTCCATGCTTTTCACAAAGCATGCTTCAAACAACTCATACTCACGTTGGAATAAGTCGAAAATAGTAGGAGTATAAAGCTTGGACATTTGTTGCAAAATATCAGAATATGAGTTCATCGGTCTTGGAATTTTTTGGCGTGCTTCAAATTCACACTTCAATTCTTTATACCGCTTTTCTTCTACAACATCTTCAAAACGCTCAAAAAATTTAATTAAATCCAAGTCCTTACTCATAAAAATTTTAATATCTGCATTCACACTTTCACTAAGTTGAGTGCTTCGCATCGCTAATGTGAAAGTCTTCTTCATGTAACAAGATGCCCATTTCTTCTTTATATTGTACATTCTTTGCAACCAATCATTTTTCTGAACACCATACTTTATAAGGAGGGATGTCCAACCATCTTCAAATTGTTCTTCATCTTCATAACCATACATGCATTTCTTAAAGTCAGTAAGAAAATAAGATTCCCCCTTCATTAAATTTCCTAAGTGTTTAATTCCATTTTGCATCAAGTGCCACGTATATAAACCATGGTAAGCTTCAGGCATAACCTCGGCTAATGCTTTTGCCATTGATTTGGCTTGATCAGTAAAAACTGTTTGAGGCATTTTCTGCTTATGTGCTTCTAGAAATGTCTCAAAGAGCCACTCGTATGACTCCGCAGTTTTGTCATATATTAATGCAGCTCCAAAAATTACGGCTCCTCGATGGTGGTTAAATCCCGAGATGATTGCTAGTGGTCTGTGTGAACTATTTGTGCAATATGTTGAATCAAGAGAAACAACATCACCAAAATAAGTGTAATCAATCAGCATCCTAGCATCTGCCCAAAACACATTGGTGATCTGATCTTCAATATCTAGCTGATAAGCATGGTAGAAAGTTGGATTTTCTACCGTCTTTCTTTGAAAGTATTGTAGTAAATAGTCGGCCTCCCCTTGTACCAAACTTCTTTCTCTTTTTTTCCGAACATAATTCTTTTGATCAAGACGAATAAAACCCAAGTTAGTTATGCCTCCTACTTCTTTACTCAGTAAATCAAACGATTTCCTTTGTTTTACAACGGCACTATCAGCTAGTTCAATTTGCTGACAATGAATTTCAAAAACCTTTCGTTGAGAAGACAACATATGAGTTGTTTCTAGCAAAAGTAACTCGTGGTTGTGGTCCTCCACAAAATCATGCACCATCAATTTTCCATCTACATTCTTAAGTCATAACCTTGCTTCACAATTTGTTCTGGTCTCTAGTCTTGGATTCTTTGTTTTATGATCTCGCTTGTCTGGCTATCGTATGCCTTCTTTGCAGCAAACAAACCTGCAAGAAGAAACTGAACCATTCTTTTTTCTGTGTGTATAATCTTTCCTCACTCCGAATCCAACCTTACCGCCGTAAGTTGTCCAGAACTCCCAAGCATCTTCAAAGCTACCGAAAACGATATCTACTTTTGGCTTCCAATCTTCATTCATCTTGTATCAAAAGTCTTAAAAATTCCTAAAAACAAAAAAATTATATCTTATTTGCGGTAGCCAAATGTATACCTTATTTAATTATAAATGAGTATAAACAATCTAAGTTATCATCGTAAAAGAGTATATATAAATCACAAAAGAAACAATTATACATGAGTATAAACAATCTAAATTAACGTAAAAGAGTATATATAACTCACAAAAGAAACATATATATAATATTAATGTATCACCTTTTAAAATCAACTCTCAACTCTGTTGGTTAGTTTTTTATAATCATAAAAGTGAATCAGGACAAACATGTGAAATAATTTGTTTCTTATATAAGTAATGAGGACAAGCATATGAAAAATATTACAAGTAAAAGAAATGGATCAGCATATGAAATTAGTAATGACCAATGGAGAAAAAACAATAGACGTGCCTGAGATTTGAGACAATCGAAAAAGTAAATAAGGGAAACTGAATATTAGAGTTCTTTATATTTTGGCACAAGCTAGTTAGTTTTTGAAGCATCAATGAATAACTTCCTTCCCTGGTAGAAACAAAATAACGCGCGCGTACATGCCGTAATTGACAGTTTTATATTTTTATTATTATTTATTTTAATTAATTATTTATTTAATCCAATGGCTCAAATTTAGCAGTAGACATTGCAGTAGAAGATACTGCAGCTGAGGATCCAAATCCCACCTCATAATAATTTGTTGTAACACACCCATAAAATGCATGTTGTCATAGGTTCTTTGAAGCCAACAAATGATAAAACTTTGTCGACAATGAGGCTAGAATACATAATCAGAGGCTAATAGTCAATCCAGGTGCTCTAGGTAAAACTTTGTGACAATGAGACCCTTCATCAAATTAAACATCATAACACAATGTGTCGACTCTCCTTGTACCATTCATTAAAATCCTAGGTCCCAAGTCCCTGAAACTAATGATATATACATGCCTGCATAAATATATACTAAATAGTAAACAATATAGAATATAACATCATTAACAATTATGTAGATAATAGTGTGTTTGTTTTACCTGAAGCAGTAAATGGTAACAATCAGCTCCTTCGTCTTATAAAGGGAGATATCATTAAGCTCTCTATACAATTGAACCCACGAAACCTTCCTCAGGAAAAGTCATGAACCATCTTCAAATCACTAAAGTACTCTAGATAACTCACATCCACATGAGTTGTGCTCTTATGAGTGAAGAGAATGATGTCCACCAAGTACAATAGTTATATCTGCATCGTGTTCTATCTATTAAGCTCCATCTCCACCATAGCACCAAACTTCTCACCGAGATTTATTGTTTGTAGATGACTCATAGATTCATGCCCGGGTCAACATTTATCAACTCCACCATGAAGTCGACTTTGTCTTGTGTTCTCAGTTTATTGTCATGGTCCAATAGAAGGTCCTAGATATAAGATGTAGCACACAAGACACATCATCTAATGTAACTAGCATATCCTCATTTAGGAGATGAATGTTGGATGTCTCCTCTTACCACATCTCAGTAAAGGCCGACAACATGTCATGGTCGATTATATTATACATCGTATATGTATGAGCCACCAATCGATTGCATACGACGGTTTCTCTAAACCACTTCTCATTTGACCTTTCCATATTTGACATCTTCTACACGCTCCTAATGCAGTTTAAAGTTTGTGGCAACTATAAAACAAACAAAAAAAACCAAAAACGAAATCAATCAAATTAAATAAAAAACATATACAATAGCAAATTATCAAACGGAACAAAAACTAAAAAGAAATACTAAAAATTGTTTAGAATAAACAATTCGAAACCATTGACAAACAAGTTTGACGATTCTTACATCTCCGTCCCATAGGCATTTGGCCACGTGGTATGAATACATGGTCAATACCGATGTGTCTTTAGGGCCACCGAGTTATGAATCCCAAGGATATGCCATCACCTCCTCATATTTGGACACATGTGTTGCCTCAAGCAACTAAGACATCGTGGACTATCACGTTCGGCCTTCATTGTACACTCTCGCCTAATAGAGGCGGCCATGGTTGCCATATTGCTTTTGATACGATTAGGGCGTGCCTCCATAACTAACAAAAATCAAAATACATAGACACCAATATATTGAAGAAAATTATGAGATAAATCAAAATTCTCCATAACCGACCCTATTTTGAATTTCATAAACTGAATTTCTAAACAAAGCAGTTAAGTTTATAAAGATCCAAAAATAACCAATACCCCAAAAAATTCAAATAAACCACCAAATGTTTGATCAAATTTTTTTTGAAGGAAAATGTTTGATCAAATTAAAACTAACCTTTTGTTTAGTAATGAAAAATATCTAAAAAATGATAGATTCCATAAACTTAACTTCAAAAATATCACAGTGTAACGTGATTCAGAATTAAGGGGGTTTGAGAGTTTTTTAGGTCAAACTTTGTAACCGTTGAAATGGAGGAATAAGGGGGGGTTCAGACTCTATAACTTGAAAGGTGTTTTTTTTTTCGAATTCTATAATTCGAATAGGATAAAATTAAAATTTTGAAGAGCGTGCAAGTAATATGGAGGATGTAAAAAAAATCTTAATTATTTTCACCATTTTGGGCTTCCCATGTTCCCGGAGGTCCAATAAGAATTCTTAACCAAAAATTCATCGGAATTGGAAAGTTTAAAGATTCCACAATTTCTTAATTCCAATCCAAGCAACCAGCTCACACCCTCAAAAAATTAACCATCAAATACTTTATTATATTTCATTTTTGAGTTAAATATCTATTTGATTCTCTAAATACATTGATTTTCATTTTTAATCCTCTAAAAAATTCTAACTATGACCCCTTTAAATTTTTTGTTATTAGTTTTAGTCCTCGCTTTTCGACGAAAGGTCACATCTCATGTTCCAAGTGACACTAGTTTATGATATGTCATTGATAAGATTTTGAATTAATTATTTATTTTTTTTGAAGAAGAAAGGACTTTAAAATATTATTTGTTTAATAATTTAAATAATTATTCTTTATCCTTATAAAATTAAATATACCTTCAACTTGAATACTAAATTGTTCAATTAAAGATTAAATAGTTAAGCTATTAAGTTAATGAATTTTAAGGTCATAACAATAACATGTTATAACATCTCGATGACTTTATGAGCATCAGATGCAATTAGGTGTTTCGGTGGTTTTTCCAAAAGGAAGAATCGTTTTGTAAAAAATTGTGCATTTTGTGGCTAGATTTGAAGTACTTGAAAATTATCCCTTTCGGGAAGGGCTTTTATGAGCTCCATATTCAACTCGATTGAAGACATGTGAAAGATTGGGTCTTTAGGGGTCATTAATCTAAAGCCATGATTGTTGAGATTCTCTTGTTGTAAAAAGGACTTCAATCCTCATAATCAGAAGCTCACACATTCACATGTATGGATTAGGCTACTAGATCTGCCACAAGAGTATTGGCGACCTAGAATTTTATGTGAAATTGCTTCTAGTGTATGTGTTCCTTTGGTCACTATGCACTATGCTCGCATTCTTGTGGACATGGATTTGCAACGGCCTATATTTAATAATGTGCTTGTGGAAAGAGAAGGATGTGTATTTTTTTTGTTGAAATAGGGTACTAAGACCAACCATTGTATTGCAATCATTGCAAGTGCATAGGACATAATTTTATTCAAACTACAAGAATATTGTTAAAAAATCCATGAATTTGCTAAATGAAAGTAATAAACCTAATGCTACTTATAAAGAATGATATAATATTGTTTTCTATTTCACACAATCTGGAATATTCTACAAGGATATAAATATACAATTATGCAATAATCTCATTTAAATAGATTGATGACAATATTGATATTGATCTTATATGCTAGTTGGAGGAGATACAAAAACAAATTAGAATTATAGACAATGTTGTTAATTGAAATTAATGCAGAGTTGAAAATGTAGACAGCAGAAGCATAGATCAAGGCATGACTGAAGGAGCTGTGCTGACTATTCTCACACGTCCCCGCAAGATTGGAGTCCCGTCAGCGACGCCAATCTTGTTACGTAAGTGTTGATGTCGATTCTTTGAGAAAGGCTTGGTTAAGCAGTCAGCAAGTTGATCATTTGTACAAACATGATGAACTTTGAGCTTTCCTTGTTGGATGAGGTCACGAACAAAGTGTATGTCAATAGAAATTTATTCATGCGAGTGTGATAAACAGGATTGTGAGTAAGATATGTAGCACTCAGATTGTCACAAAGGAGTGTTGGCTCCTTGGAACTATTGACACCAAATTCAATAAGTAAAGAGTGGATTCCACGACAACTCAGATGCACAATTTGCAAGAGCTCTATATTCAGCTTTTGTGGATGATCTTGCTAGAGCCCGTTGCTTAGATGATTTCCATGAGATGAGGCTGGAACCATAGTAAACAAGATGAGTTGATGTAGAAGTGTAATCGTCTTTATTTCCAGCCCAGTCAGCATCACTATAAGCAATGAGGGAAGATGATGTTGGTTTCTGAAGAAGAAGGCCATGGAAAATAGTCCCTTTAAGGTAACGTAGCAGCCTCTTCAAACAGTTAAGTGTTTTGTCGTGGGTCTTTGCATGAATTGTGCCAGTTCGTTGACCGTGAAGGCAATATCAAGTTTGGTCATGGATAGATATTGAAGACTACCAATTGTGTTGCGATAGAATGTAGCATCGGTACTGGGTGAACCATTATCATTACATAAGAAATCAGTAGTTCACAAAGGAGTAAGGACTGGTTTGGCTTCAACTATTTTGGTTCTCTCAAGTAGGTCAACAATATACTGGTGTTGGCTAATAAATAAACCTGGTGTAGTGGGAATGACCTCAACACTAAGAAAATAATGTAAGTTAACCAAATCCTTGATGGAGAAATAAGTTGCAATGGCTGCAATGCACTCGGTGTCTTTGCTAATAGTGTTCCCTGTGATTATGATATCGTCGACATATACAATGGCATATAAAACAATACCATTGTTTCTAAAATGAACAAAGACGGATCAGACTTTGAATTGACAAAACCGTAATCACATAGAAACATACACAAGGTTTGAAACCAAGCCCGCGGTGCTTATTTAAGACCATAGATTGACTTCCTTAGGCGGCAGACATGGTGAGGCTTTGTTGGATCAATAAATCCTGGAGGTTGTTGCATGTATACTTATTCTTTGAGAGAACCATGGAGAAATGCATTGTTCACATCAAGTTGATGAAGAGGCCAATTGTTTTGTAATGCCACTGACAAAACTAGTCGGACAGTTGTTGGTTTAACAACAGGGCTGAACGTCTGTGTGTAATCAAGGCCTTGTCGTTTATGAAAACCTTTGGCCACTAGTCTTGCTTTATATTTGACAATATCTCCATTTGACTTTCTTTTACCTCGATAAACCCATTTGCAGCCTATTAAATTTGCACCGTAAGGTTGAGGTACCAAGTCCCATGTTCTTTGTTGGACCAAAGCATCAAACTCTTGGCTCAAAGCATCACATCATTCAATTGATTTGAGAGCTTGACTAACACATGTTGGTTCGGTCGAAGGTGGGAGAGGATATTTGGTAGTGATAAGATATTTTGGATTAGGCTTTTGTATTTGAATCATGGCTCTTGTTACATGGCAAGAAGATGCAGGAAGTAGGGAAGATGTTGATGTATTAAAATCTCGTGATGGTGATCCCGTAGAAGAGGAATGAGTGTGTTGGGCATATTGAGCTGATGGTATAGAAGAAGGTGGGATGGTTGAAATAGGAGATAATGTGGATGGAGAGGAGGAAGGAATTTGAGGCTGGATTGGAGGTGGAGCAGGTGGGTCAAAATGTTGAATGATAAGGGTGTGGCGAGATAACGAAAAGGGAGGAGTGTCATTGGCATGATTTGAGTCTGGAGAGGGAGGAGATGCATAGAATTTAAGAGGAAAAGGGAAAGTTGTCTCATCGAACACCACATGTCTTGAAATATACAATATTTTGGTTGGGGTGATAACATTGATAAGCATGGTGTTGAGATGAATAACCAAGGAAGACACAAGGCATGCTACGATTGGAAAGCTTATTTTGTGAGAATGGATGAAGCCATAGATAACACAAACAACCAAAAACCCGAAGGTTTCGATAATTGGGTTTGGTACCAAGGAAGATCTCATAAGGACATTTATTATTTAATTAAACAGACGACATTTGATTAATTAAGTAAACAGCCATTTGAAAAGCAAAGGACCAGAAAATTTGTGGGACAGACAAGTGGGATAAGAGAGTAAGTGCAGTTACGACTATATGGCGATGTTTGCGTTCAACAATGCCAATATGTTCAGGAGTGTATGGGGGACTAATATAGTGAGAAATGAAGTAGATAAAATAGTCACAAGGAAGGGGGGTTTGAATTGTGACCCTTTAAAAATTATCCTGTAACTTTAAAAGTAATTCTCAAGTTGAATCTTGGAATGATAAAGTTAGCAATCAGTCATCAGAACGTTCTGAAGAGTTAGTGTAAAAACAGTTTAATATATTCAAAGTGTTTGTGTGTGTTAGTGTTTACTGAAAGTAAAGATTAAAGGGAAGAAAGAAAGAACACGCAGAAATTTATAATGGTTCCCACAACGTGGGTTAGTCCACTCCTCACAATCTTATGAGAGCTTCCACTATGATGCTTGAGATAACCTCTCAATTCCTGCATTGTACAAACTTGTTCACCTAAACAATTACACCTCTGTATTCTCTAAGCCTCAGCAGGCTTACACTTTTCTTGCTAAGTTACCTACTTAGACTTTACACCTTTCTGCTCAAACTAACACTTTAGTGCCCCCTAAAGCTAGATGAGACTTTCTTTACAATTTGTATGGAGTATGGAGTTTGAATGATTGAAATCAGACAAGAGAAGAAAAAAAAGAGACGTTTATCTTTTATGAAAGATAATAGAGAATTGATTTACAGATTAAGACTTCTTGGAATCTTTGTGATGATCAATTTTTGCTAAAGCTTCAAAACACTCTTATGTTGTTTTTCTTGTATGTTTTACAAAGGTGCAACTATTTGATGAGGCCTTGATCTCTATTTATAGAGTCCTTGAGCTCTTGTAGCCGTTTAAGGGTGACCAATAGTATTTTACCACATGTCCTGGGCCCCACTAGCTTTTACTTGAAAATCTGGGTGAACAATCTGACCATTAGAATGTTGTTGTGTTCTTCATCAGAATGTTGATGTTCATGATGTTCTTCATTTGGGTTCATCAATGATGAATGAAGGATGAGTTTATGGGTTTGTACAATTTGTTTCATATAGTTTTCTGGGCAATATCCATGTGTATTAACTTTTCCATATGTATCAGAATTTTGTTGGATAAAGTAGGATAAAGTTGCTCATATTTGCATTGGTTTGTGTGCAGGAAAGTTAGTTGTGGATCTGCAGCTTCAGGCCCATGTTTCTAGGAGATGTTGCTTGATACTGAAGAGTACCATCAAGAAACGTGTCCATCTCTGATTGATTAGGACAAGATCTCCTTTTGCTTTGCTTTTTAACTTTTCACCAACTATATTGTTCATAGTAGGAAGCATGTGCAGAGATGAACATTCTGACCATCAAAATGTTCCACTTGTTCTTACTTAGGATGATTTGTAAGACTTGCTTTTAATGTAATCAATCCTAATGGTAAAGACACAGTTGAAGTGTAATGTTTGTAATATCTAGGATATTATTCTTTTTGGAATATTCATAGTACTTGAAGTGTTCATAGTCTTAAATGAACCTGGAAGACCTTTTTGACATATATCTTTGTAATATTCATAGTACTTTATGTCACGTATATCTTGCATCTTGATGATGTTCTTGAGTTTTCTGGGTTTGTTTATGAAAAACCTTCTCTACTCTGTCATAACGTTCTGATCAACTCTCTGATCAACATTCTGAACTAACTTTCTGAACTTCAGAATTAGTTTGTGAATGTAATGTTCTTTGATTTCTTGTAACTTGGTGAGATTTAAACCTTGTTCCTGTCTCAGTAAAAACACTCAAGAGCACAAGTTAAATACCAAGAAATTAATCAAAGTTCATTAGTCTTTAATCAGTTAAAGTTTATTATCTTTAAAATTAATTGGGGATTTTGCCTCAACAATCTCCCCCTTTTTGAAGATAATAAACTTATGATTTTAGGATTTTAGATTTTGATTACATATGAAGAATTTCAGAGCTTGAAAATTTTATTTTAATATTCTCCCTCATTTTTATAATCCATGATGAGTTTTTAGAAGTTTTAAAATACTCCCCCCTCAATTTTATAATCCATTGCATAAATAAAAATATGCATAATTAAACCAAAATCAAATTCATTCATTAGTCTTTAAGCATGAAGCACAATTACATGATGAATATGGCTCAAAAACAAAAAAGAAATTCAAAGTACATATGATCAAGCAAAAGATGAAGTTTTATAAAACTCCAATAACTATTGATCACTAGACCTACTTAGGGCCTAAACTTAGAAAGATTTAAGAACATAAATCCTAAAGCTTCTCCCCCTTTAGTCATCTGCAAAAAGGTTAGGGAGGTAGTCTTGAAAAGATTAAGGGAGTTGAATCCCCAGAATCAGAGGATGGTTCAGACTCAAACACAGTAGGATCATCAAACACATATGATGGAATTACTAGGTCATGAGCATGAACTTCCAAGGTCCACTTAGCCATCCCACACATAATCTTTTGAGTTTTTGTGGAAACTCTAAGAGCTCTGGAATCAATCTTTTGAGCCTTAGAAGATTTAGAATGAGAAGCAGCACCAGATGCTTCAGCTTTCTCTTTGTTAGCAGTAACAAAGGTGTTTAGGGAGTCAAACAAGGCAGACATGTTGGGAAGGTTGTTGGTGGTTCTCATTGGTGGTGGTGGTGGTGGTGTGGAAGAGGGGATAGTGTTTGGAGTGGTAAGTTGAGAGATCAGAAAATGGCTTGCACCAACAACTGATCCCATAGTGGATGAAGACATATTAACATTCTAAGCTGGTTGAGCCATAAGTTGTACCTCCACAGAGGGCAAAGATCCTGAGGCCGAAGGCATTGGATCTGCTATCAGCTGGCTACCTTGAGAAAGAAGAGGTTCATTGGATGCATCATGATCAATACTCTGATCAGCATTTCCTTGAACTTTCTCAGCTATTACTTGAGCATTTTCAACATTCTGAGCTTCTGGTTCAGCAACAGAGATTTCAACATTCTGAACTTCTGGTTCAGATGTTTCTTGAACATGTTGAGATGTCTCCTAACCATCTTGAAATACTTCATTGTTGATGTCAGACTTGAGGTCTTCAACGTTGAGATCCAACCCAGATGAGAACTCCATTTGTTCAACTTGAACATCTTCTTCAATCATCATGTTTGAAGCTAAGAGCTCAACCACTTTCTGAGTGTCTTCATCAACATTCTGAGCATCCTTCTCAGTATTTTCTTCAACTTTCTGATTTCTAGCAAGAGAGTTTTCTACATCAGGTTGTGGCGGACTTCCATCAACTTTCTCAATAGTTTAATCTTCCTCTTGAAAAGGTGCATCGTTAATCTTTTGAGCATCATCTTCAATTAATGAATCATATTGAAAGCTTCCTTCTTTAACAATATCCTTTTCAAGTTTAGAAACTTCAGAGAATGACTCTACAGCTAATGGAGATTCAGTTCTTACTTCAAGGGATTTATCTTCTTCTTCCTTAGAGGAGTTTTCAATATCCTCTACTCTTCTCTTTTTCTTGGGTTTCTGAACATTCTTATTAGAAAGTATTTATATAGACCCAGAGGTTCCAGAAGTGGGGGGGGGGGGGGGTTGCCATGTTGGATGAAGTGATGCGTAGTTGTCCTAAAGTTTTGGATGTAAACTTCATGAAGTCTAGTTTGTTGAGGCAAAATCCCTAATTAATTTTAAAGATAACAAACCTTGATGATTAAGGAATTAATGGACTTTGATTAATTTCTTGGTATTTAACTTGTGCTCTTGATTGTTTAACTAAGATAGGAACAAAGTTTAAATCATACCAAGATACAAGAAATCAAAGGACTTAAAGACTTAAAGAACTCAGTCAGAGTTCAGAAAGTTAAAACAGTTCAGAAGGTTGTTCATGATGAACATCAAGAACCAAGCCTAGAAATTCATGAACCAAATGAAGAACATACAAGGTTCACGTGACTTAAATAAAATCCCAGTAAAGTACATTAACTAAGATCAATCAAAGAATAAAGGCATTTATTTGATTAAAGTCAAAAAGGGCATCTTCAATGTTCGTTCAAGACTATGAACATTTGAAGTACAAAACATTAGGAATATTCCATTAAGAATATCATCCTAGATGTTTTCCATGCTGCACTTCATCAATGTTTCACTATTAGGATTTGATTACATCAAATAAGAGTCTTACAAATCATCCTAAATGAAACAAAAGGAACATTCTGAAGTCCCATGAGTTCAGAAAGTTCGAACCTGCTCCATGCTTTTACTGACATGAACAGTACAGTGGTTGGAAAGTAAAAAGCAAATCCAAAAGCAAGATCAAGTCTGATCCAACAGGAATTCGACACATAAGGGAGTTGGTACTGTACAAAGCTAACCAAATCCCTTAAAGCATGGAAGTGAAGTGACAACTCCACTTTATGAGATCTTGCACATGTTCCAAGACAGATTTCTATGAAGATCTGATCCAACAACATTCTGAAGTCGTACAAGAACAATCTTCGTAGTACAACCCAGAAATTCATATGGTATTCATATGATAAAACCCAAATGCATATCTGACTGTTCATCCACATGAACCCAGATGAAGATCATGATGAACACAACAATATTCTGGAGTATTCTCAAGAACACAACAACATTCTAAAGTATGACAGTTTGCCCAGAATTTCAATTGAAAGTTGGTGGGTCCCAGGACACGTGGCACAAGACTATTGGTCACACTCCAACGGCTACTTAAGGTTAAGACACTCTATAAATATAATTGGAAGGCTCAGCATTATAGACACCTCTACAAAGCAAACAAGATAATCACCTAAGAGTGCTTGAAGCTTTAGAAAAATACATTGACATCACAAAAGATTCCAAGATGTCTTTAAACGTGTGTATCAATATTTCTCTTATCTTTTTAAAGATAAATATCCTCCTCCATTCTTCTCTTGTCTGATTTCAATCATTCATGCTCCATACAAATTGTAAAGAAAGTCTCATCTAGCTTTAGGAGTACTAAAGTTTTAGTTTGGGAAGAAAGGTGTAAAGTCTAAGTAGGTAACATAGAAAAAAAGGTGTAAGTCTGCTGAGGCTTAGAGAATACATTTGTTGTAATTGTTCAAGTGAACAAGATTGTAAGGTGCAGGATTTGAGAGGTCATCTCAAGCATCATAGTGGAAACTCTCACTAGATTGTGAGGAATGGACTAACCCACATTGAGGGAACCACTATAAATCTCTGTGTGTTCTTCTTCTCTTCCCTATACTCTTTACTTACAGTATACACAACACACACAAAAACATTTACTTTATTAAACTGTTTTTGTACTAACACTTCAGAACGTTATGAAGTCTGTCTGTTAACTTAACCATTCCAAATATACAACTTGAGAATCCTTTTTAAGTTACAAGATAATTTTTAAAGGGTCACAATTCAAACCCCCCCCCCCCCCCCCCCCTCCTTGTGACTATTTTATCTACTTAATAGCTTGCGTTCTTCTCCTTCAAGAGGCACATTTGCCTTTTGAAACAAAGGAGTCAAGTGCATCCCATAAGGTAGACCAGCAACAGTTTATTTTATGGCTACACATGAATCTATCATGTGTTGGATGATAATGAAACATAGGTTTAGCTTGGCTGTGTTCATGAGGTGGTAGATCATACAGAGATCTACATCAGAGACTACATAAAAAGAGCAACATCTAGGCAATAAAGAGTGCATAATCATGTTATGAAGGATTGTAGGTGTGTCTTTTAAGTTGGTGGAATTGAAGGTGTGATTAGCTTTGGTTTATTTGATAATGAGTTTATTTTTGTTAACTCTAGATACTTCTTGAATCTTTTCTTTAACACTTGTTTAAGTATTCAAACCCTTAGAACTAGGCTATGATACCAATTGAAGTAGATAAAATAGACACAAGGAAGGGGGTTTGAATTGTGACCCTTTAAAAATTATCCTGTAACTTTAAAATTAATTCTCAAGTTGAAACTTGGAATGATAAAGTTAGCAGTCAGTTTTCAAAACGTTCTGAAGAGTTAGTGTAAAAAGAGTTTAATATATTCAAAGTGTTTGTGTGTGTTTGTGTTTACTGAAAGTAAAGATTAAAGGGAAGAGAGAAAGAACACACATATTTTTATAGTGGTTCCCCCAATGTGGGTTAGTCCACTCCTCACAATCTTGTGAGAGTTTCCACTATGATGCTTGAGATAACATCTCAATTCCTGCACCGTACAAACTTGTTTACCTGAACAATTACACCTCTGTATTCTCTAAGCCTCAGCAGACTTACACTTTTCTTACTAAGTTACCTACTTAGACTTTACACCTTTCTGCTCAAACTAACACATTAGTACCCCTAAAGCTAGATTAGACTTTTTTTTACAATTTGTATGAGGTATGGAGTTTGAATGATTGAAATCAGACAAGAGAAGAAACAAGAGAGAAGTTTATCTTTTATGAAAGATAATAAAGAATTGATTTACACTTTAAGACTTCTTCGAATCTTTATGATGATCAATTTTTGCTAAAGCTTCAAAATACTCTGATGTTGTTTTTCTTGTATGCTTTGCAAAGGTGCAAGTATTTGTTGAGGCCTTGAAAATACTTTGATGTTGTTTTTCTTGTATGCTTTGCTAAAGCTTCAAAATACTCTGATGTTGTTTTACTGGGCCCCACTAGCTTTTACTTGAAAATCTAGGTGAACATTCTGACCATCAGAATGTTGTTGTGTTCTTCAGGATGAACATAAGAATGTTGTTTTGTTCTTCATCAGAATGTTGATGTTCATGATGTTCTTCATCTGGGTTCATCAATGAAGAATTTAGGATGAATTTATGGGTTTGTACAATGCGCTTCATATAGTTTTATGGACAATATACATGTGTATTAAATTCTCCATATGCATCAGAATGTTGCTGGATAAAGTAGGATAAAGTTGCTCATATTTGCATTGGTTTGTGTGCAGGAAAGTTAGTTGTGGATCTGCAGCTTCAGGCCCATGCTTCTAGGAGATTTTGCTTGATACTGAAGAGAACCATCAAGAAACGTGTCCATCTCTGATTGATTAGGACAAGATCTCCTTTTGCTTTGCTTTTTAACTTTTCACTAACTATACTGTTCGTAATAGGAAACATGTGCAGAGATGAACATTTTGACCATGAGAATGTTCCATTTGTTCTTACTTAGGATGATTTGTAAGACTTGCTTTTAATATAATCAATCCTAATAGTAAAGACACAACTGAAGTGCAACGTTTGTAATATCTAGGATATTATTCTCTTTGGAATATTCCTAGTACTTCAAGTGTTCATAGTCTTGAATGAACCTTGAAGACCTTTTTGACATATATCTTTGTAAATGCATTTATTGATTGTTGAATCCATTACATATGTACTTTATATGAACATTTACTTTATGTCACGTATATCTTGCATCTTGAAGATGTTCTTGAGTATTCTGGGTTTGTTTATGAACAAACTTTTGTACTCTGTCAGAACGTTCTGATCAATTCACTCATCAACATTCTGAATAACTTTCTGAACTTCTGAATTAGTTTGTGAATGTAATGTTCTTTGATTTCTTGTCACTTGGTGAGATCTAAACCTTGTTCCTGTCTAAGTAAAAACACTCAATAGCACAAGTTAAAAACCATGAAATTAATCAAAGGCCATTAAGTCCTTAATCATTTAAATTTATTATCTTTAAAATTAATTAGGGATTTTGCATCAACAAGAAATTCCATGATAATTCAAGTATGGTTTAAGTTTCATGTACTCAGTTCCACCGTCTGTGTAAATGGATTTGACTTTGTGAGAAAAAAGAGTTTCGACTTTGGTATGAAATTGGGGAAAAATATATGCAACGTCAATTTTAATTTTTAATGAATAAAGCCATGTGTATCTAGTAAAATGATCAACAAACACAAGATAATATTTGTATCCGTTGATTGATGTAATAGGAGAGGGTCCCCAAACATCTGAAAAATTAAGCTCAAGAGGAGAACTAGTTTTTATGGTAGATAATGAAAATGGAAGCTTGTGACTTTTATTGATATGACATGAATTACAAGGAATTTTGTTATTATTGAAAGTACTAAAACACAGTTTGACATCATTTTAGGGAGAGTTTTGGAGCACGGATAACCAAAGCGAGCGTGCCACTTAGAAGAGGATGAGGAAGTGGTTGATAGGGCACTGGGAGATGGTGAGGAGGTTGGAGTGTAAGTGTAGAGATCACCATTACTTGGACCGCGCATCAACATCGTCCATGTTGCTTGATCCTTAACACACAAAAAAGAGGGGTGAAACTCAATATGTGTTATTTGATTTGCAAATTTTAGAAACAGAAATAAGGCTATATTTAGCACGAGGGACACTGATAACACGTAAAATGCACTATTATTTTGACTCGACTTACACATTTTTTGATTTTGATTTTATAAATTTTTGCCATGTTACGCTGGTATTGTGTGTCTATTTCAGGTATTTATCTGTTAAAAGTCTCCGCGCGTCAAAATGATGAAATTCGGTGAAAAAAGGAAAGAAAGGGTAAAAAGGGAAAATAAAAGGTTAAAAAGTCTGAAGTTTAGTGGGAAGTAAAAGTCAGACCAATTCTTTCCCCATGTTTCAGAAGCAGTTTGTCCACTTCCTGCATTTTCTCCACTACCTTGGACATGATCAGAAGCACTCCTTGATGAACCTTTGGCTATATAAGAGACCTTCAAGAATCTGTCCAGGAGACCGAAGCTTTACACAGAGAAATTCACTTGTTTAAAAAACGGCTTGTATTTCACTTTTACGTATTTATTGTCATTTAAGGCTTTCAATTACCTTGTAGCTACCGTACAATTTCAATACCTTATTTAATTATAGTTTTGAATTAAGTAGTAGCCATATTCATTCCAAAGTGCCGTTTATTATTATTCCCTTTATTCCAATTTAGTAATTTTTCCCAATATTCATATTGCACTTTTGCTAAGTCAATTGTTTGCTTCTCTTTCATACTGTTACGGCGCGGAACCAAATTGAATTCCATTGCTGCAATTTAACATTGGCGTGCCTAATTCTTTAAGTTCATGGGTAAACAAACTGCTTGTTGTACATGTGCGTGAATTGTTATTACTTATTTGTTGTGTGGCTGTTCATCATTGCTGCTGTGGCTTCTTTCTTTTTATCTTAGAGGATCATCATTAACAGGTTCTATCTATTTGTTTATAGTTATTCAATTTATTCTTTTGTTTCTCTGTTTTAATTATGATGCAAAACATGAACAAGTGTTTATTTACTATCATTATGATGTCTCACTAGATTTTTATAGAGTCCGGAATGTGATGAATGTCATACCAATGATACTTTGTTAAATTGTATGATTAGTAATTGTAACAGGAATTATTTTTAAGTCTGAAAATTCTGATTTTTAACGATGAACATTTGCAGTGAAAACTGAAATAACGCGATACCGGTTTCACATCGAAAGAGTGAAACTTGTATCTGTCTGTAGAATTTTTAGGAATTGATTTTAAAATTCAGCGAAAGCGTTTTCTTTAATTAATTTAGAAATTTATAATTTTCAAAAATGCTATTTTAAACTTGTGGCCGTACACGCGAAAGCTGGCGTCTGTGAGTTTAAAATACGGTACCGGTTACGCGAAAGCTAACAGAACCCTTTAAATTAAAATTTCTACTAAAAATAACTTTTCAAACCTAAATTGATTATTTTTCAAACGGAGTTTTGAAATTGTAAGGCGTACGCGCGAAAGTGGTCGAATAGATTACAAAGTCAAAATTCGGTGTCGTACACGCGAAAGCTGGCGACCCCTTTAATTTAATCCTTTTAACGTGCGAGAATATTTTCTTGTTACAATATTAAAATACAATTTAGCAAGCATCAACGGTCGACACGAATTATATTCCGGGCTCTCGTCATTTGAAGTAATTAAAAACAAGTACTTTTCCTAATTTTGCAACCAAACTAATTAGCATCGCCTTAGATAAACAACGTGACGATAGATAACGGTACTTGACATTGGTCTCTGTGGATTCGACATCTTTTATACTAAAACCGATATTTCCGTGCACTTGCGGACCTATCAGACACAGAGAAAGAATATTATGAAGATTAAAAACAGTATTGGTTGCAGGAAGTTTTGTTGAACCAATATGAGATATTTGCAAACATGTCCCATCACCAATGTGGACTTCTTCAGGACCATCATATTCAGATTGAATATGCATGTTGCTCAGATCGGTGGTCACATGGTGACTGGCACCGGTGTCAAACACCCAACTAGGAGACATTGTATTAGGAGTTGATGCATAGTTGGCCACTGGCGTGTTGCTCTTTTGCATAATCTGAGGACAACATTTGGCGATGTGACCAATATAGGAGGAATATTGGCATCTTTGTGGGTTTATGTTGCCACGAGGGTTGTAGCCACGAGTCTTGCTGGAAAAATGAGCATGTCCACGAGATGTGTTGTTCTGAATTGGCCTGGAGAATGAATTACCACGTCCATTAGATGGTGTGGGCAGTAGACCATCTTGTTTTGAATGTCGCTGACCAAAGTTCGCAGTAGGAACTTGTATCTCATTTGAAGCTTCGTGGTGGTGGATGTAGTCATCATGTGCAAGCAGATGACTATGAAGCTCCTCAGACATGAAAGAACGTTCACGAGTTCGAATATAGGCTGCAATGTCACGATATTCAGTGCCAAGACCGTTGAGAATGTAGAGAGTAACATTGTCATCAAAGAGAGATTTGTCACTGACAGCAAGCTCGTCAACAAGACTTTTAGCCGAAAACAGATAATCAGAGATTGATTTATCTCCCTTGGTGCAGCATTGAAGTTGATTCTTGATGGACATGACGTTAGACCGAGACGTGTTGACATATTGGACTTCGACTGCAACCCAAAGAGATTGAGCAGTTTCATAGGATGCGAAAGAGAGACAATCGACCTCTGTCATGGCAGAGAGGAGAAGGTTAATGATTAATTGGTCAAGGGTAAACCAATCTGTGTAGTCAGGATTTGGAATAGAGGCACCATCTTGAACAATTGTTGGGGTTTGAGAAGGAGTGGTGCCATCAATGTGACATATAAATTGGATACCTGAGAGAAGAGAAGTGACTTGTCGTTTTCAGGCGCGGAAGTTGCTGTGAGAAAGTTTGAAAGAGATGGAAGCATGGAGTAGGAAGGTGGATTTGGAAGTGGGAGTGTTGATGTTGGCTGCCATTGAGATATGTGTAAGGACTGTGAGCTTTAAAGCTTAAGAGAAGGCTGATACCATATAAAGAATGATACAGTACTGTTTTCTATTTCACACAATCTGAAATATTCTACAATGATATAAATATACAATTGTGCAATAATCTCATTTAATGAGATTAATGACAATATTGATATTGATCTTATATGCTAATTGGAGGAGATACAAAAATAGATTTGAATCATAGATAAGGTTGTTAATTGAGATTAGTGCAGACTTGAAAATGTAGACATCAAAAGCACAAATCAAGGTATGACTGAAGGAGTTGTGCTGACTGTTCTCACACTAGTACTATAGGGCTCATGTTAAGTGTAACTCTCATGTTGGGATTAGGTTTGCTGATAGACCTACTAAGATAATTCAACTTCCTAGCAATTTAATGCACACACTTGGATAGTGGAATTGATGTTAACAATGGAAAGACTAAGTTAGTGGAAAAAGTAGGTTTCATCATAATACTTAAAATGTGGCTAGTTCGCCTTTTTGTATTCCTAGACGTAATCAAGATGCTATTAATGAAATGTGACAACTAGGTATCCATAGAAGAATGGTGGATAATTTACCCCAACAAATAAACATTAGCCACATAAGCATATTTTAAGTGGTATCTATGAACTATCTTGACTCTATCAATAAATTGCTCATTTTTATTGGTTGATTGATAAATTACCCACCATTCATTAAGGGTAATTTAGAAAGAAAAAAAAAACCTTAATGAAATGGATCATGTGGTTCACTCAAACATAAACGATCATAATGCTATGACCTCTAAGAATATTCTGGCTAAGGTTGCTCAAGGTAAATAACTTGTGGTGAGTGCATATATCTTCCACGACCCTGAATCCTTAGGTGACAAGGGCACAAGTTTGAATCTAAAAATACCTTTGCTATTTTAGATGAAGACTTGGATTTAGTGGATAATGAGAACATTTTTATAGACCAAGATAAAAATGTTGCATCCACTGGGAAGGCTTTTTGTTTCGCAATTGGTTAGAACTTGGTTAATACTTATGTTGCATCCACTGAAGCTAGAAATTTTAAGAGAAATAATACAAGTGATATACTTAAAACTTAATTCATTTTCAAATGCGTATATTGTTTATAGAATAATGCCAACAATTCATATAATCCTTGCGTCTTTCAAAAATAAAATTCAAAATTAAACTTAATAATATCTTATTTAAGATCAACAGTCTGCCCACAAAGATTAAATAGATTTGTTTTGTTGTCGATCAAAAAAGAGTTGTTAAACGAAATCAATTACAATAATTTAATGAATGATTTTAAATTCAAAAAAAGTTAGAAAATTGAAATTTTGATTTAAAATATTACTTTCGAAAAACAAATACAATTAATAACTTTTTTTTGCAAAAACTAATAATAACTTAAAAGGCCTCATTTTAGATTTGCCTTGACCCTCGATATGTGTTGGGCCGGCCCTGGAAAGGAGTGTTTGCATCCTTAAGGAATTATGGGAGTGACTTGGTGGAGAATGTGCCTGGAACCACCACCTCTCTATAGCAAGAACAATTACCCAATAATCATGTGGAAATTAAACTAATACTTTGATCTTGTTTAAAATGAAAACAAAACAAAACAAAACAAAAAAACAAAGTCCTAATGTTAATCCTACTGATCTGAGTTCAAAGGGTATCAGGACCCATTCCAAAAAGGGTCGAAAATGTCTTGTTTGCTAGTATTCTTTATGCTTTGCTTTATTCTTTTTTTTTTCCTAGGTTTCATTGTCTTTTGTAACTATATCTGCCATCTTTTAGTTTTTAGGGATAGCTTTGGTTTGTTTGGTCTTGGTTTGGCTTTTGTGTAATGCTACGTGGCTTCAAGACCCTTATGCTGACTTTTAGTGTTTTTGTACCTTTATAAAAAAAAAATATTGTAAATTTTTAGCGAGAAGATTAAGTTTCAGTCTTATTGATGGTTTAAATCAAAATACGCTTCATTTAATTTCGATTACCAGTTTTTTAAGCTTTATCCTCGTCAATGTTTGTTATTTATTTCTTAGTTGATTTGCTTTTTCTAGTTTGTATTGTTACAAGATTCATATTGATCGATTTTATATTTTTTCATGTTTTAATTAAACTAACATCAATTAAATCACTATTTCAATCGTAAAAATAATGAAACCATTAACATTTACTACCCAAATTACTTTCTTTAATATATTGGGTAATAATCACTTTGATTCATGAATGTGTAACGAGTAGTTATGATGGTCCCTAAGTGTATCCGAATTTTAAAATAGTCAATGATTTTAAAATAATCTCTCAATGTTAACATAAACTCTTTATATATATGAACTAATGACATTAAGTAAAATATTTATAGAGACCGATACAATAATAAGTAAGTATATTAAAAGACTAATATGACAATATTAACGTAACATTTTAGCGTAAGGAATTATTTAACGTAAATAAATATTTATAGAAACTAATATGACAATAAGTAAGTATACTGAATGAATCTCTCTTGTGAGCTGTCACTAAAACCCTTGTTTTTTCTCCTTCATCCCCTCAAAGAGAGATGATTTAGAGTGAATTTTTGACCCAAAATCATCCTTTTAACTCGTTTTCAACTCAATTCCCACCAAAGGCGGAGCCCTTTTATGGGCTAAGGTGGGCCGGTCCATCCGGAATAATTTAAAAATTAACGACTATAGGTCTGTTTTGTGAGATTTTATACAATTTTGTGTCGGTTTTAGATTCCGGCTGATCCAAATTCCTGCAAAGTGGTGTAGTAGCCCATCCGAAAAATTTAAATAATTGCGAGATTTTAAACAATTTTTCAACGGTTTTAGTTTTCGGCGGTTTCAAAAGTGTCATATATACGTGATATTTGTGATGCTTATACTTGGGTTTCGAAAGACCTTCAAATTTGCATGAGTTTCAAATCTCCCGCGTATTATCCTGCCAACTGAAAATTCTCTCAGTTAACAATTGTATTGTACAAAAGAAGTTTCATAATTTATAATAATTGTAAAATATGTAATTATTTAAGTTTCCAAGCTAACTTTTTAGTCAAAAAATTTCATTTCAACTTCGTGCTTATTTCTTATTACAACTTTAATGTTTATATATTAGTATAATTTATAATTTATTTTAGTGACTCATCCGAACTATTTTTTTCGGGTCCGCCACTGATTCGTATGTTGAAGGGCTAAGATGATTATTTTTCTTTCTTTATAAGAATGTCTCGTACAAGATTTTGAGGGAACGTTGTCTAAAGGTGGCGGCTAGGATGAGGGAGCGAATAAGTCCCTCATGCCATGAGGGAGTTTTTTTAACGGAAGGGATTAAGGCAATGGATTGGATCTGCTCCACATCATCAAGAGAGCACATGCACCTCTCCACACTCAATCAAAACATACCACACATTTTCTGCATATGATTTTTCTCTCCCCTCTATCACTTGCATATCTTCTCCGCTCCTCTGCACGTTTCCGCCGTCCAAGCTCCATTTTTTCTCTCAATTTTTATGTTGCTGTTATAAAATTCGTATAAATATGTTTAAAGTTTGAAGAAATCAAACTCTCAATCGTTTCAGTTTTACCCATAACTCATTGTTTGTTGTACAGCTTGAGATTTCTCGTTGTAAAAATTAATTCTAAAATTGATATAGGTATAATGGATGCAGAATCGAAAAAATAAAGAATCAAACGCATTTTTTTTTAATTAAAAACCCTAAAAAATAAAATCTGTGATTGGCTTTTGGATTTGAAAAATAAGCTTGTGCTTTCTTCATGCCTTTCGATTCCAATCAAAAATGGGTAAAAATCGTTGAATTTCATTGTGTACTAAGGTAGATCTAATCGGGTCGATTCGTGGGTCAAAATACCCGTTTTACCGTCAACGGGCGAAGATGAGATACAAAAAAAATAAAAAACTCTCCATCATGTGACTCGAATAGGCGACCTTTGACAGAATAGCCAATAACCATAACCAACTGCACTGCACATTCAATTACTCATTTATTGGATTTTTATTGTATTTATTTACTGTTACAAATTTTGAAATGTGAGCAAATAGTCAATGATTTAATTCATTTAATTTTGGATTTCTATATAAAGCAAGTCTAAATAATATTTATTTGAACAAACATACACTAATGATAAATTAAAAAAAAAACGATATTAAGTGATGTGACTGAATTGTTTTTTTTTTAAAGAAAAAATATCATCATTGTTGTGTGTATCCGAATTTATTATTTGGGGTTGTGTTCAACTAAGTATTTTTCTTTTATATAAATAATTCAACAATTGAATAAGACCAAAGAGGATTAAGAACGACGTACGAACTCAAAATTCGGCAATTGAAATCTTTGTTTCAGTCTTCCTAGTTGCCTATGTTTCTGTGGGGATAGTTTGTCAGATCGACATGTCTATAGATCATATTCAACGATAGGATTAATTATATTGTCCCCATAGTAAACAAGTTTCTAAGCTGACTAGCTTCTGAGGGGAAAGTTCGTCCGATTGGCTTTAAAAATCATATTATTTTAGTTATATTTCAAACAAATTTAATATTCTAATCTGTTCGAAAAAGTTTAATATTCCAGTTTTATTTGAATTATATTAAGGCAGTTTAAAAAATATATATCAAATGTTATAAGATCACATTAATGTACTTTTATTTTTAATAGAAAAAATATTATTGTAACCGAACTCTCGCAAGACGCAAAGAGGCGGATGAGGAACAAACAACGATGCCACATATAGACTTAACGTCAAAAATAAAACCCCCCAAAAAACGCAAAAGGGCCCCAGGAGAAGGAAAAAACAACAAAATAGCGAAAGTTATGACACTGTAAACACCGGAATTCAATCCCATAGCACAACCACCTCGCTCTCCCTACAAGCACCCAAAACCGCCAGCCCCCTAAAAACCAAACTGAATGCTAAAGAAAAGGCATAACAGCAGCCTCAAAAACCAGCACATGCGGCCAAAAACATATGATGTCATGACAGCAGCCGAGGTAGCACAGCAGGAGCAGCCAAACTGTCATGACAACATCTGCACCTCTAATCCAAAACCGGACACACCTAAAACTCCAAACCAGCCATAAGAAAGAACCAACAATTATCTCATCAAACAATCTCGGGGACACCAACACAATTATTTAACAACGACACGCATGATTCGTGTCTGTGATTCATAGCAACCTTGTATAATATACGCCTGCATGACATACCAGAATCATCTGAAAGATTAGCTGCAGAGTACTGCTGCTCCATTTGATGTGCATAAGCAGACATAGGTTCAAGCTATAAGCTATAATAATTCAACAAAGATTTGATCATCATTCAAAATAACATGATTTGCAAAATTTCAATCACTCAAAATCAAAATTATAAGTTGGTTCAAATTTAAGAACGGGATGAAATAAAAGGGTGCCACTAAAACATACAAAAAAAAATCCAGTTAGAAATTTAACACAATACAAAGAAAAAACACCCATGTTGTGTATACATTATGGTTGTTGAGGGAATGGGAATAACATGGAAACAAAAATGACATTGAAAGAAAATAACATTGAACCAAATGGAATCTCCTTAGCATCACCTCAAACTGGAAAGACACTATCACCATAACAAATGTGAAACCTCATTCATTAAAACGCATAACAAGCAAGAGAGAACTACATACAAACCATAATCAACTATCAGCACTACTATTTTGGAGGTGCTGCCATCAAATGAATATTCTTCCGATGAATCACTGTTTCAGATTAAAAGAAGGAGCTTGCGACAAAGAGAAGAGGAGAAAGGAGATTTCTGCCTAAGGGAAGAGAAAAAAATTCAGATTTTGATTGGGAGGGAGGGGGGGGGGGGGGGGAGAGAGAGAGAGAGAGAGGGAGGGAGGGAGGGAGGGAAATGAAATTTGATTATTTTTGCATAAGAGGGAAAGTGAAATGGGAGGCAGATGAAATTTTATTATTTTGGCATAAGAGGAAAAGTGAAATTGAGTAATATGATTCGGCCAAAAATGAATAATGAAAGTGAAATTAAGTTTTTTTTTAGTTAATATTCAATTGGTTACATTTATTAAAAAAAAATCATTCACTTATTTTAATTTAAAAAAATATATTACTCCCATTCATTCGTTAATATTTCATTTCACATAATAAATAAAAGTAAGTCTAACGTAATTGCATTTACTTTTCACGTAAACAAATTTTTCTATAATAATGTTACAGTATTGTTATTAAAAAAAACAAGTAAAATCAATCCGTTCAAAACGACCTTTGTAAACCTACAAGGATACAAATCAGGTACAAGTTTACTCTGGAGACCTAAACGTGCCTATCATATGAATGGCAACAGGTACAATCAATCACACCGTTCAAAATGACCTTCTTAGACCTAAAATAATATAGAAACTTGAATTTGTCAGATCGGATTCCCGGAGGTAAGTCGATCGGAAGAACTATCCCCTCAAAAACTAGTTTACTACGGGGACCTAAACGTGCCTATCATTTGAACGGCAACAGGTAAAATCAATCTCACCGTTCAAAATGACCTTCTTAGACCTAAAAGGATATAGAAACTTGAATTTTTCAAATCGGGTTCCCTGGAGGTAAGTCGGTCGGACAAACTATCCCCTCAAAAACTAGTCAACTAAGAAGTACACTTATCCAACGACTGAAACTTAACAAAACGATGAACCATATCAAATAAAATCGTTCAGATCGCTGGATATGAACTAATCGAAATGAGAATGAACTAGAAACTTTTATTTCAACTAAGGGATAATTTGTCGAATTGACTTATATTGAAAATTCCTGTCGTTGAAATTTGAGGTTCTAATTCGTTCTCAATCCTCTTAGATCTTATTTTACGGTTGAATTAATTATATAAAATAGAAGTATTTAGTTGGACACGACCCCAAATAAAAAAATTCAGGCACACACACAAAAATGATGATAAAATTTTAAAAAGAAATAATTTAGTCATATTACTTAATAAAATATCTCTTTTAAATTTTATCATTCATGTATGTGTGTTCATATAAATTTTATTTAGACTTGCTATATAAAAACTCAAAATAAAAATAATTAAATTATTGATTTTTGCTCTCAATTCAAAACTGGTAGTAGTAAATAAATATTATAGAAATCAATATATTGAACAATTGGAAGCATAGCGCAGTTGGTTATGTTATGGTAATATGTGTCATATGTCGTTTGTTTGAGCCCTACTAAGTCATGTAATTTTTTTTTATTTTTAATTTCTTAAAACTCATCATCTTCGCCCGTAGACTCTAAAACGAGCTTTTTTACCCGCGAATCGACCCGAGCGGATCTCCGTTGGTTCACAATAAAATTCTACGATTTTTAATCAGTTTGGATCGGAATTGAATGGCATGAAGAAAACACAAACTTATTTTTCAAATCCACAAGCTGATCGCAGATTTTATTTTTTAGGGTTCTTCAAAAAACGAATTTTTATTTTTTATCGAATTTTTGGTTTGTGAAACATCAAGTCGAGTTTTTGGTTAGTGAAGAAGCATTTATTCGGTGGCGACGGTGGTGCTGCAGAAGAATAAGTCAAAACTAAAACCCACCCTTCACAGACTCACCAGGGTTTCTTCTTCAGCCAACCTAACGAAATGGTAACTTCCCATTCCATAATTTCCCTCTTTTTTATTCAATCTTTTCATCAATCAAACACATAACACGCCCAATTGAACTCAACGATTTTGCTTCGTTGTTGAGCATTGTTTTGATGATAATCAGAGAATGAAGCCACTAGTTGTAATAGGGAAGAAACTTAGAGAAAGAAACAGAAGAGAAGATAATCAAGTAATAGAGAGGAGAGAAAATCATGTGCAGAAAATATATGATGTGTTTTTATTGAATGCGCACAGATACATGTACTCCCTTGCTGAGGTGGAGCAGATCCAATCCATTGGATCAATCTCACCGTTAAAAAAACTCCCTCATATGATGAGGGACCTAAACGCTCCCTCATGTTAGACTTTTCCTTATCTAAAACATTGAAGGACGAAAATTAAACAAGAAAACATAAACAAAAGTAAAATAAACCAACAGAAAAGAACCTCCATCTCCATTTAGTCAAGACAAGAGCCAAGTCAAAGTCTTCTCTTTCCCACACTCTTTCACAACAACATTTCACACAAACAACAAATGCATCCAACAACATTAACAACAACACATTCACACAATCCCCATTGAAACAAAAAACATCATCAAAAAAACCAAAACAAAACATAACATGTACCTTAAAATCTTTCTATTTTTAACCTTTATTCTCTTTGTTGCGGTTACTGTTACCGCCGTCAACCCTGGCTCCACCCTCTCCGCCACCACCAACCAATCATGGTCATCACCATCCTCCACTTTCTCCCTTCGTTTCATCCAAACCACCCCACCAACAACCCCTCCTTCCTTCCTCGCCGCCGTAGTCTACTCTGGTGGAGCTCCAGTTGTCTGGACAGCTGGAAACTCCACCGCAGTAAACTCCACCGCAGTAGACTCCGACGGTATCTTTGAGTTTCAAACCAACGGGAATCTCCGTCTAGTCAACGGCTCAGGAGCTGTGACATGGGAGAGTAACACAACTAGGTTGGGTGGTTCATCAGTTGAAATTGAAGATAGTGGCAAATTGGTCATTTTGAATGGGAAAAAGGAAGTTTGGTCAAGTTTTGATCATCTTACAGATACCCTTTTGCCATCTACAAATTTTAGTGTTGGTAAGGTATTGAAATCTGGTAATTATAGTTTTAGTCTTGCTAAGAATGGTAATTTGAGTTTGATTTGGAATGATACTGTAACTTTTTGGACACATGGTTTGAATTCATCTGTTAATGTTAGTTTGAGTAATCCTGTTTTAGGGTTAACATCTATTGGGATTTTGCAGCTTAGTGATGTGAATTTGAGTACACCTGATCCTGTTGCTTATAGTAGTGATTATGCTGATGCTGGGAGTGGTGGGAGTGATGTTTTGAGGGTTTTGAAATTGGATAGTGATGGGAATTTGAGGATTTATAGTACTTCTAGAGGGAGTGGGAGTCCGATTGCGAGATGGGCGGCTGTTCAGGACCAATGTCAGGTTTATGCTTTTTGTGGGAATTATGGTATTTGTAGTTATAATGATACGAATCCGATTTGTGGGTGTCCTTCGGAGAATTTCGAAGTGAATGATGGTGGGAAAGGGTGTCGGAGGAAGGTGGATCTTGCTAATTGTCGAGGGAATGAGACTATGTTGGCGTTGGATCATACACAGTTTTTGACTTATCCTCCTGAATCCTTGACGCAGTCGTTTTTCATCGGTATATCGGCGTGTAGAGGGAATTGTCTCTCGGGGTCGGGTGCTTGTTATGCTTCTACATCTTTGTCGGATGGAACGGGGCAATGTTACATTAAATCGATGGATTTTGTTAGTGGTTATCATAGTCCTGCTTTACCTAGTACTTCTTATGTCAAAGTTTGTCCGCCGTCGGCTCCGAATCCACCGCCTACTTCTGGGGAGACGGTGAAGGAGAAGAGTTCGAGTGTACCTGGTTGGGTTGTTGTAGTTGTTATTTTCGGTACCCTTTTAGGTGTGGTTGCTATTGAAGGTGGTTTATGGTTTTGGTGTTGTAGAAAAACTGCAAGGTTTGGTGTATTGTCGGCTCAGTATGCTCTTCTTGAGTACGCTTCTGGTGCGCCGGTTCAGTTCACATACAAGGAGCTTCAGCGCTCAACAAAAGGCTTCAAGGAGAAGCTTGGAGCCGGTGGATTCGGTGCTGTGTATAGAGGAGTTCTTGTTAACAAAACTGTTGTTGCGGTGAAACAGCTTGAAGGGATTGAACAAGGTGAGAAACAGTTTAGGATGGAAGTTGCAACTATAAGCAGTACTCATCATTTGAATTTGGTGAGACTTATTGGCTTTTGCTCGGAAGGACGCCACAGGCTTTTAGTCTACGAGTACATGAAAAACAGTTCGTTGGATAACTTTTTATTCCCGAAAGAAGAGCAATCCGGAAAACTGTTGAATTGGGAGTACCGGTACAATATTGCACTTGGAACTGCAAGAGGAATCACGTACCTACATGAGGAGTGTCGCGACTGCATAGTCCACTGTGATATCAAACCTGAAAACATTCTCTTGGACGATAATTATGTCGCTAAAGTCTCAGATTTCGGTCTTGCAAAGCTCGTTAATCCGAAAGACCACAGACACAGGACTTTGACAAGTGTACGAGGAACAAGAGGATATTTAGCCCCCGAGTGGATTGCAAATCTTCCTGTAACATCGAAATCTGATGTTTACAGCTACGGTATGGTCTTGTTAGAGATTGTGAGTGGAAGGAGGAACTTCGATGTCTCCGAGGAAACAAATAGGAAGAAGTTTTCCACTTGGGCCTATGAAGAGTTTGAGAAAGGTAACATCAAAGGAATTTTGGACAAAAGACTTGCAGATGTAGAAGTCGATACCGAGCAAGTTACAAGGGCAATTCAAGTATGCTTTTGGTGCATCCAAGAGCAACCGTCTCAACGACCAGCGATGAGCAAAGTTGTTCAAATGTTAGAAGGAGTAAAAGAAATTGAGAAGCCACCTCCTCCTAAGTTTGTTGTTGAAGGACCTGTTAGTGGAACCAGCACCTATATTAGCAGCAATGTTAGTGCATTTTCCACAGTTGGAGCCACACCAAATGTTCCTTCGTCATCTTCATCAATCCAGACTAGTGGTGTTTCAAACTTTGCCTCGGGAAGAAAACCTGAGAAGGCAAGTTCATCCCTTTTACAATCAGATCAATGAATTTGGATTCCCTACAGTCACCAGAACCTGAAAAAAAAAAACTGCTTGAAATCTGCACTGTTCAATCTTGATTCAATGGTCACCAACGTGGTGACAGTGTGAATGCCAGATTTTGGCGACTGCCTTCATTCTTTTACAAGCACGATCACATTGGCTAGGGATTTGTGTTGGAACAGCAGAAGTAAGTTTTGCTGGTCAAATTTAATGTATAATATATAGTCTATATATATTCTGTATGTTATTATTTTTTTTCTACTTGATCATTGTATACTAGTTTAAAATAGGAGATTGCAAATTTACAGTTAAAATAATTATTTGTATTCGATTCCTGAAATTTCTGGTTATTGTGTATGTTCATATGGTACAGCAGAAGCTATATATCAAGACTACTTTGTTGAAAGATCTTGTAGTTTTATTTACTATAATTTCATTTGCATGTAATTAGTTTGATTCAAACATTCAGTCTCCAAATACAAATAAAAGTGATTTGACAATGGCATTGCAACACTGTAATTAGAGATATTTGATTATACAACCAAGATTATGAAAAGTTATATTCAGTTCTAGATCTGTAGAAAATGTCCTTGCTTTGGTTCCTCTAGAACTCCTAATTGGAATATAATTGCTTCAAAACCACAATCATTTACTGCAAAACTATGAAGCACGGAAACCGGACACAACACAGACACTGACACGCCGACACGGTTAATAATTTGAGAAAATCACATAATTTAGTGTAATTATATTTGTCGGTGTCGTTTGGTGTCGGACACAACATGTGTCTACACCAGGACACGGCTAATCCGAGGAGTGTCTGTGTTTCATAGCTGCAAAAGCAATTACAAATACCATGAACAGCTGGTCATCTTTGTGGCCTGTGATTTCCTTTATAAGTTGTTTGTAGTGTTTTAGAATGAATTTAGCTAGCAACATGTACTCTCTAATTTGCTTGAAATTTTGATGGGAGAAAATTACTCAAAATAAAATATTAGAAAAATAAAATCAACCAACAGAGTCCGTAAGGCCGAACTCATGCTTATATTGATGAGCTGAAAACTTTAACCTGAGTTTGAACGTGAGACTTCGCAGTTGTGTGTGTAATTTTCAGTGGTGTTTATCATTTCGTCTACGACAAAAAGAATGAAAAACAGAAATGAACCTCCATTGGTCAATCAAGATATCAAATGCAAGACAAGAGCCAAGTCAAAGTCTTCCTTGAAATGTCAATTTCCACAGAGAAAACCAAATGACATGACTCTACAATTACCAGTCCCATTGAAATGTCATCAAACAAACATGTACCACAACTTTCACAAATCAAACCAAAACACACGACAATACAACTACAAATGTATCCAACAGCAATAACATTCACACAACTCCCAGTGAAACAACAACAATCAAACAAACATGTACCTCAAATCCCACTTTCTATTCTTAACCTTTCTTCTCTTCATTGTCGCCATCACCACCGTCGTCACTGCCATCAACCCGAGTTCCACTCTCTCAGCCTCCAACACCAACCAATCATGGTCCTCTCCAAGTTCCACTTTCTCTTTACGCTTTGTCCCCATCGACCCACCAACCTCTCCTCCTTCCTTCCTCGCCGCTATTGTCTACTCTGGTGGAGCTCCTGTTGTCTGGACAGCTGGTAACTCCACCGCTGTCGACTCCGGTGGTTCCTTCCAGTTTCTTACCAATGGCAACCTTCGTCTGATTAACGGTTCTGGCGCCACCGTCTGGGACTCCGGGACTGCTAATATGGGTGCAACATCAGCCACCATTGAAGACAGTGGTAAATTGTCGATTTCGAACGGAACAAAGGAAGTTTGGTCGAGCTTTGATCATCTTACAGACACCCTTTTGCCTTCTCAGAATTTTACTGTTGGTAAGGTTTTGAAATCTGATGATTATAGTTTTAGTCTTGGAAAGAATGGGGATTTGAATTTGATTTGGAACGATAGTATAACATTTTGGACACATGGTTTGAATTCGTCTTTGAATGTGAGTTTGAGTAATCCTGTTTTAGGGTTAACATCCATTGGAATTTTGCAACTTTCTGATGTGAAATTGAGTACCCCTGTTATTGTTGCTTATAGTAGTGACTATGATAATGTTGGGAGTGGTGTGGGTGATGTTCTTAGGGTCTTGAAATTGGATAGTGATGGGAATTTGAGGATTTATAACACTTCTAAAGGTAGTGGAAATCCGGTTGTGAGATGGGCGGCCGTTCAGGACCAGTGTATGGTTTATGCTTTTTGCGGGAACTATGGTATTTGCAGTTATAATGATACGAACCCTATCTGCGGTTGTCCTTCAGAGAATTTCGAGATGATTGATGGTAATAGAAAAGGGTGTAGAAGGAAGGTAAATCTTGATAGTTGTCAAGGGAATGAAACTATGTTGACATTGGATCGTACGCAGTTATTGACTTATTACCCTGAGACTGATTCGTCGCTTCTCATTGGTTTCACGGCGTGTAGAGGAAATTGTCTATCAGGTTCACGTGCTTGTTTTGCTTCTACTTCGTTGTCGGATGGAACCGGACATTGTTATTTGAAGTCGGTAGATTTTTTCAGTGGATATTATAGTCCAACGTTACCTAGTATTTCATATGTCAAGGTTTGTTCGCCGTTGGCTCCAAATCCACCACCCCCTTTGGGGGAGACGGTGAAGGAAAAGAGTTCGAGTGTACCTGCTTGGGTTATTGTGGTTGTTATTCTGGGTACCCTTTTAGTTGGGGTTGCTATTGAAGGTGGATTATGGATTTGGTGCTGTCGAAAAACTGCAAGGTTTGGTGTATTGTCGGCTCGGTATGCACTTCTGGAATACGCTTCAGGTGCGCCGGTTCAGTTCACATACAAGGAACTTCAGCGCTCGACAAAAGGGTTCAAGGAGAAGCTTGGAGCTGGTGGATTTGGTGGTGTGTATCGAGGAATTCTTGTTAACAAAACTGTTGTTGCGGTGAAACAGCTTGAAGGAATAGAGCAAGGTGAGAAACAGTTTAGGATGGAAGTTGCAACTATAAGCAGTACTCATCATCTTAATTTGGTGAGACTTATCGGTTTTTGCTCAGAAGGACGCCGCAGGCTTTTAGTCTATGAGTTCATGAAAAATAGTTCCTTGGATAATATTTTATTCCCGGAAGAAGAGCAGCTGGGAAAACTGTTGGATTGGGAGTATCGGTACAATATAGCGCTCGGCACTGCAAAAGGAATCACATACCTGCACGAGGAGTGTCGCGACTGCATAGTCCACTGTGATATCAAACCTGAAAACATTCTCTTGGATGAGAATTACGTCGCTAAAGTATCTGATTTCGGTCTGGCAAAGCTCGTTAATCCGAAGGATCATAGACACAGAACGTTGACAAGCGTACGAGGAACAAGAGGATATTTAGCCCCTGAATGGATTGCAAATCTTCCTATAACATCGAAATCCGATGTTTACAGCTACGGCATGGTTTTGTTAGAGATTGTGAGCGGAAAGAGGAACTTTAATGTCTCCGATGAAACAGATAGGAAGAAATTCTCAATTTGGGCCTATGAAGAGTTTGAGAAAGGTAACATCAAAGGAATTTTGGATAAAAGACTCGCCGATATGGAAGTTGATATGGAGCAAGTTACGAGAGCGATTCAGGTCTGCTTTTGGTGCATCCAAGAGCAACCATCTCAAAGACCGGCAATGAGCAAAGTCGTTCAAATGCTAGAAGGTGTAAAAGAAATTGAGAAACCACCTCCTCCAAAATTAGTCGTTGAAGGACCTGTTAGTGAAACCAGCATCTACATTAGTAGCAATGTTAGTACATTTTCCACAATTGGAGCCTCATTAAACATTCCTTCGTCATCAATCCGCACTAGTGGTGTTTCATACTACGCCTCGGGAAGAAACCCTGAGAAGGCAACTTCATCCCTTTTGCAATCGAATCAGTGAATTTGGATTCCCTACAGTTGCTAAAATTCTGCATTCATGCAGATGCACTCATCGCAAAAAACAAAAACCGCTTGAAATCTGCACCATTTGATATTGACCCAACGGTTACCTATGTTGCGACTGCGTGAATGCGGATTTTGGCAACTGCAGAGAATCTGGATTCTGAATTAATTATAGAAACTGCATTCATTTTTTATGGAACATCAGAAGTAAGTTTTTATATAATGTGAATTTAATCAATACAACTATCCATAGTAAGGTTTTTGATTTCTATAGAACTACTAATTGGAAAATTGCTACAAAACAATTATTTACTGCAAAACCAATTGTAATTACCATCAAGAGCAAGTCATCATTATGGCCTGTAAATTCCTATATGATAAATTAAAGTTCATGGTTGTTTTGTTTTAGAATGAAATACGCTAGCAACACTCCTTTTTTTTTTGGTGAACTGCTAGTAACACACTATTAATTGAAATTCCGATTTGTCGCACTAAATTTTATGTGGGGGCTACATGATTTTGCAAGACCAATTAGAATTTCAACCAATTAAGTAGAGTATAAAAAAAAAAAATTAGATTAGTGTGTATGTTGAGAAGAGTGTGTTTGAAAGTGTTTTCACAGCGCTCTTCAAAATGAATAAAACAAACCTAAATGTCCGAGGAAAAGAGTTGCACCTATAGGCAGTCGAGTCCATCACTAAGGTAATGTTTGGTTTTGCGGTAGGTTGCTCTTTTTTCGCGTCCCAACTTACCACATGAGAGAAGCTACAATTGTGAGCTTCCAATTCACCGCACGGCGGTGTTTTGTGGCAGCTCAAGCAAACAGACACTAAACATATACTCCAACATTGTAGATTCTCCTAATCAAATATCTATTCTTACAGTGTTTTATGATCATTGTAAAGCCAAAATGCAAAAAAAGACAGAAGACAGAAGGAATCACAACAGCTTTGTTGCTGGAAACTTACTTTGGTCACAAACAATTAAAACACTGTCTGTTAGATTCATGCTCATTATTAAAGTATAGTATAAAGATATTCTGTCATAATTTCAAACTTGTTTTAACAGATAATAATTTGAAAACTCATGTTATGTAAACAGTTAATTATTCAAATTCCATTCCAATTCCATGTGATTATTATTGTAGTCTGATTTTCATTTTTGAATAACTTTATTTTTTCATCAAACAAAAATGGATTATATTAACACTGCACTAGCAGTCCTCTCAGCACAAGATGTGCCGGAAAGACAACTAGAAAAACAAGCAGTTCAGTCACAAGTACAATAAAAGGTCAGCCAATGCCTAAACACGACAAAGGGCTCGACCACCACAAATGGTCACCAAAAACAAAGATGGTCTTATTAGCTTTCAGCCACCACAAAGAATAATACTTTACTTTATCTGGTAACTGAATCATGGAACTTTCTTTCATATTAAATAATCTATTATTTCTTTCGTTCCATAAGACTCAAATAGTCAACAACCAAACAAGCTGCAGAAAAGACCGTCTCACCTTCATCATTTTTTAATTACTATGCCACCTATATGATACACTAAACTCAAACTTTTCATAAGCTCATTTAGCATTATTTGGAAAATTGGTTGGGTAACTAATGTGTATATTTTGTATATGAATAGTATTAAATTGTCCTTTGCAGATAAATAAATGTGTATAATTCTCATACTTGCATGATGGTAAAAACTTACTAAAAAATCATAACGACTATGAAGTTGTTTGCACTAAATGTCAAGTGAAAGTACCCTACACAATGATACCAAACTAGATTATTATTTATTTCAAATATTTATTATTAATTTTTCTATGTCTTGTTTAACATGAAAAAATATTTAAGCAAGAGGAGGAATAATTTAATCAGTTGTAACTGTAACAACAATCCATGATGTTCCTTGGAAGTAAATGTTTACGGTTGAAACAGTCACCTTATCAATTTGATTAACTAAAAACAAAGGAAAAATGAATGAGTTAAATTTTGAAGCCCAAATGCATTTTTTTTCATCTTATTTTAAACTAATATCGATCAAACTATTTATCAATGTAGTCTATGGTATACTTTTTTTAAGGGTATGGTATAATTTGTTGAGTAAATGAGAAAATCAATCTACTAAAATGTAAGTATTTGGTTAAAATAGTCAATCATTTTTGCGAATTGACAAAAATATCCATGTAATTAAATGAATGTATGTCAAAATAGCCCCTCAATAAACACTTGAATTTTTTTGTGTACACTGGACATCCTTTGCATGAAAGTTAAAGACTAAACTTTTGAATCGGATAAGACCATAATAAATTGAAAGGTTTTCTTTCAAAAGATTTAACGTTATGACTTCAGTATATATGACACATTCTTATTGATCTCACATCAATGAGACTAATTTCCCAATAAAATATAGTTTTGTTAGAAACTCATTCGTCGATAAATAACTTATGCATAATTGCAATTACCAACAAATCAATCCCTAAGATGAGCCATCTTCTCATCCTCTTTTATGCCATGCAGCTTTATTTTGTCAACACAAAACACCAAAGTATTCATCATACCATACAACAAACACTAATAACTCCATCAGTTTCAAGATAATGAGATTGGCAATGAAAGCACTCATGTAAGAGTTAACACAATTGACAATGTAATAATTGAATAATTGCAAATATTTTTTGCATAAAAGGTAGAATTGATAGATGAGAATATATGTTCGTATATAGTCTTAAAACAATAAAAGCAAATGATAGAAGATTAAGTTCCAGACTTAGTCATTACTCTACGATTGAGTGTCAAATAGAGAGACGCAATGTCGGAGACAGAAAAATAGTTTGGGTTACCCGTTAAAATAAACAATTAACAATAATATATGTAAACATAAAATTAAAGTAGTAATAAGCATGAAGTTGAAATTGCATAGTTTGACCAAAAAATTTGGGTTGATGCTTTAAATAAATAAATTACATTGTTTACTAATGCTATAAATTATGAATCTTTTTTTTTATAATACAACTCTTAATTAGAAGAATTTTCAGTTGACAAGTCAATATAAAAGAGATTAGAAACCCCAAAAAATTAGAAGGTCTATAAACCTTAAGTATAAGCATGAAAAGAATCACATATGTCATTTTTGGAACCGCCGAAAACGTAGACTATTGAAAAATTGTTTAAAATCTTGTAAAATAGACCTATGATTTTTAATTTTTCAGGTGGGCCACTAAACCAATTAGTGCGGATTTGAATCTGCCGAACACTAAAATGGTAACAAAATTTTTTAAAATCTCGCAAAATAGACTTAAATTCATTAATTTTTTTATATTTTTCAGGTGGGCCATGGCCCACCACAGCCTATGATGAGTGACTTAATTAATTTTCTTCATACGCTCTATTGATTATTATTTCCTTATTTATATATAATCCAAATTTCCTTAATTTTACGATCATTAACCGCATATTCGTATGTGTCAACCAACCATGTTATACAAAGTTTATTTCCTCGTATGCTATTTTAAATCATAACATTCACATGTAAAAATTCATGTCATTACCTCTCACAAAAGAAAATGATTTTTTTCTATCAAATCACTTGAATATAAAAGACATGAAATGTCTGAACCAATACAACAAAATCATAGAGGGGAGAAGATTGTCTTCAGTTAAAGTTGTCTCCTGTGAAATCTAGACCGTTACTTCTTTTTTATTACAGACAGTTCAATTTGTAAAAATAAAAAATTAAAGGCATGGATATTCACTGGACTTCCTCCTGTTAAATGCTCACGGGAGAGGATCCATGTCCGTCACATAGTGGGGAACATGTCAAAAGAAAATCCATAGAATACTGTTTTCCTCCTGCACTTTTCGCTCGCGCCCAGCATAACTGACCAAAATACTCATGTGTTAGTTAACTAACGCATGTGTAAATACATGCGTGACTTAAGTCACGCTGCATGAGTTAACTCACGCAGGAATTAACTGCGTGAGTTAACTCACGCTGGTGACACTGTCAATAGGTCCTTGCCTTTATTGTTAGATTAGTTGTTGTGCTTCCATTTAACATCACAACCTTCCATTTAATTCATAATTGGATCATGTTGTGGTGTCATTAATGATAGATTGGTTGTAGTGCTTCTATTTTATATCTCTTCCAAATTTCAATTATGAAGCAAAACATAATCATATGTCATTAACTGATGTGTATGAATTACGTGATGTACTTTTGGTTTGTGAACCAGCGTGAGTTAACTCACGCAGAAACCTCATGCGGCGTGACTTAAGTCACACATGTGTAAAAACTCGTGCCCTGCAGCCTTACCGAAAATACACGTGCGTTAGTTAACTAGCGCAGGAGTATTTTCGACAAGGCTGCAGGGTGCGAGTGTTTTGTCCAGGGGAAGAGTAGTATTCAAATCCATATCTATCTCTAGAAAGGAAAGGTCTTAAGAAAGAGGTGGCTTAGTCCATCATAGTACATAAAAGCTAGGCAGATTTTGACCATTCTTGATCATAAAAACTACTGCAAGACTACACTTTTAATAAAAGTTTGTACAAAAAGTAACGATATTTCTAACTATTCTTTTGCAACTGAACCAACTATTATGTAACTATTAAAGCAACTTTGAAGATATCCTTTTAGGCACATGTCCTCATTCCAACTATTTGAATAACATTTTACAAATTTGGAGAAGGAAAAATGAAGTGCTATCATGATCAATACATTAATTTCTTGGATCAATTTGTATATGTAATAAGTTTTTCATATACTTTAAGGCTGTGATGAGTTATGCGGCTGGCATTATAATTAAGTTCTGCTTTTGCATAACAGCTTTAAGACAAAGCTGCTTTCTGTTTGATTTCTCATTTTCAGCCTTATTTCTAAAAATTAGCAAATGTCAGATATCAGATTCTCACATTCCAGCTATATCTCCATCCATGCACTTGTCACATATAACTGAGCAAAAGCTACTTTCTTCACTACCCTATTTTCCCATATCCCTAAAATATTCTGTGTATATTTTATTTCTATAATTTGATTCTAAAATTGGAAAACTGGAATTGACATGTTTGTGTGTGTTTTTCTATAGAATTAATTTTGCCATAAAAAATGATTGTAGTGCATGTCTAGTAAAAAACAATTGAAAACTTGGTTTCTAATTCGATAATCGATTAATTTGATAGATTTATTCCAAACGTCCATGAGGAGTTTATTTAAAGTCAAAGTAAAAATGTGTATGAACTAGTTCACCAAAATTAATAACGAAAAAATCAAACCAAATTTTTTGAAAAGATTTTATTTTAAAATCTAGGGATAATTAAGTAAATGATCCCTATAAATATTCAGAATTTTATTTTTAATCCCTACAACATAAAATCACTTTTTAGTACCTGTAAAAATTTTCGTCGTCATTATTTTTAATCCCTGTAAAATTTTCCATCAACATATTTAGTTCTTGTAAAAATTTTACATCAGCATTTTTACTAAAGGAAAATGTCACAGGTACTCAAAAATGTGATTTTATTTTGAAGGGACTAAAAACAAAATTCTAAATATTTATAAGGACCATTTACTTAATTAATTTTTTTTTTAAATCAATTTTGGTTAAGGTAGAACCAAACACACTAAAAGAATGTAATAAGCTAATGTGATATGTGGAACCATTGTTGGTATAGAAAGTGATATATTGTTTCATCATAAACCTTTTTTCAAAAAATGAAAAGGAAAGGAAAAATGAAAGAAAACAACATATCCTCCTCAAAAGCAACCCTCCCATCACATAGATGCAGGCACCACTCATAAATCTCCAAATCCAATTTACTAGAGGACAATATCTAATCTTTTATACCAACATACAAAATCCCAATGTCATTATAGACATCATTCTCTTCTAGGTTATAGTGTCTTTTTAGCACATGTCAATTTTGTTCCCATTTTCATTCTCTAATAATAAACCCTTGCATTCTTCATCTTTCTTCTTGTCTTTATTCTTACTACCATTGCAAATCACCATCTCTACCTTTGTTAGCTTCTCTGCCTTTAAAGCCTCAGCTTCCCAATCAGTTCTTATAATAACAACATATAAAATTGACAAAGCACATGCCACTTGTGCAGATAAAAGCCCAAACCAAAGCCCACTAAACCCAATCTTGAACCAAAATGCCAAGCCAACAGCGACCGGAGTACCGACAAAGTAGAATGAGCCTAGGTTTATGTTGGCCCCTATGACAGGCCGGGCCGTACCACGAAGGATGCCGCAGCCGGTTGTTTGTGGGCAGTTTCCAAGTTCACATAGCCCCATAATCGGCATGACCGATGCAACCAAGGCTTTGACGGGCTCGTCATTTGTGAAAAGCCCGGCCCATCCGTATCTAAGAATTACTGTCCATGTTACATTGATAAAGCCCATCACAAATGCACATCCTAGGGCTACCATGGCTGCTAGCTTTGCTTTGTATGGTTTACCAGCTCCAAGCTCATTCCCTACCTACATTTATTGCATTGAAAATGATTATACTTTGCCATTATAATGAATTTCATGCAGGCTTTTATTAATTGTTCAAGTACCAAAATTTCAACAATTTGAAGTAGCAATCAAGCTATGACTTGCAATCATCAAATTTCGTATTTACAAAGTCATCATTTCGATCACCATAAATCGAAATCAAACAGTTCAGATTTCAAGTAGATTTTTAATATGTTTAAAAAACTAAACTACCATTTTTAGCATACCTAAGAAATTATTAAATATGCATATATCATGTCTTATATTAAATGATTTGATATTAGTACCATAACCAACAAAACATTAGGGTATGAGAGAGTGTCAACATTAATTAAAACAAACCCTAAAACCAAATATCGTTGTGGGCCCCACTAGAACAAAAGTAGTGTGCTTTTGGGATTTGATGGTTAAATTATTTGGTAAAATAGAAATCTATGATGATGAAGTTCCTATACAAGCCAAGCAAAATTGCACTTACAAGTGATGAATTATTTCTAGTTTTGTGTAGTCACATTACAAGTGTGACCTAACTGCATTGGGACCTTGTACTTGACGCAATCATGCAACAAACTAATACCTCAGCAAGGACAAACTAAGGATTTACATTTTGCCCAAAAGGAATATAAAAAAGAAAGTAAGAAAAAAGATCAAAGATTCTTATACCAAAAAAAATAAAAAACAAAGATTCATGGTATAAACTTTAAACAAATTTGCAGCATAAAATCTTCACACGTGTATTTGGCATCTGATTGGAGAGAGAAAAAGTGAAAACAAACTACTTTTGGCACTAATATTTTATTTTTTTGACAGTAAGCACTAAGTCAATAATGCAATAAAATAAGGTTATTCAAAGTAAAATGATAGATATAAAATAATTACTTAGGAAGGAATCATGGATTATACAAGGCAGCATATTTTCTTGAGGTGAGAATGTAACTTCAGTTATGCACCAAGTTCAATTCTAATTAATTTAAGGTTTCTTGAATTTGTGTTTCTAATTATTTATTATAGAATATGGTTTAGGGTATACAATTTAAAATAAAATAATTATGGAATAAAATAATTTAATAATTGAGATCCTTGATTGTTGGAAACAATAGTAGAGGACAACAATCCATTATAAGGGACATGATTCTCTCCTTTGACATGAAATAAAAGTGAATAAAAGAGTCTTAAATAGGTGAAAAAAAGTGGGATAAATTTTTAATGAAATAGTTTAAGAGTAATATTTGACACACTTGAGAAAACTATATGAAACACATAAAATTTAAAATAAAAAATAAAATTGTAAGCTAATTTTTTTTAGATAATTTTAGGGTAGGGCAGCATCTACCATCATAGTATATTGTCAGCTACATCATAGTATGTTAGGGACCACGTCCATATGCATCAAACACACATTTTCAATGGTCAAACTTCTAGTAACTTGCTTTATATAAATATATTCAAAAATCAATGGTACTAACTATAGAATAAAAACCACAACTAAAGCATGTTTGGATCAGCAATGAGTTTGACGGAAAATACATACACTTTGAAGCTTCACAAAATCACGATATCTTCATGATTTTTTTCGAAATTATCGTCAATTTTAAATAGACTAAAACATCTAGAAGCTAAATTGCTAAAACATCTAGTCATGTAGAATATAAAAATCAAACTAGCCATGCCACTCCATTTATCTCACTATTTTCATTATATATTTTAGAATTCTTCATGCCACCCCACCCAATACCAACCTAAGTGGAAAATATTTTATAATTGAGACTCTCATCTCAAAACCAACATATAAAATACAAAAAATCGTTGTTGCTAACAAAGCTTTTTGGCTTATAAAGAAAAAGGTTAAAATAAATTAATATAGTGCCTCAAAACAAAAAGGTACGTGTGTAGTCCCATGATAAAATTGACATAGTGGTTTCTAATGTAAAAAAATAAAAAATAAAATGTATACATATAGAAAACATTTGCTTTGTCTCTGAATGCGTGAGAAATTTTCATTATAGTCTTTTAAAAATATCAAGTAGACGCAAATTGATCAAACCAACTGATAGAAGACACATACTAAACTGATAAAAATGTCAAAATTGTTAGGTCGGACGTCATGATCGGGTTCGAACTCCCGTATCTCTATTTTATGTGTGAGTTTACGATAATTTTGTCATCTCGTCTATCTAAAAAAAAAAAAACACATGCTAAATGACTAATAGAAAACACAATCAAACTAACAAAGAAATATATTTGAGACGAAAACTACTTAACGAGACACGTTTTGAGATATTTTTTAATCCTTGTTAACTTAGTTAGGGACTATAACTCGACACATTCAAAGACTATTGAAAGAAGGGATTGTGTATCATATGATTTTAAATGACTATTGATAAACTTTTTTATTGACTAATATGTTTTTTATACTTGAAATTAGTTTAATTTTGATACATTATCGTAAATCGCAATCAATCATATCATAACTTTAAAAGTAGTTACGTTTAAGCTCAATGTTATCCTTAGAACGATTATGATTGATCGATAATGTAAATATTATTTTCACACATTGTAAAGAAAAGAAAGACATACCCTAGCAGAGACACAACCAGCAAGAGCCATAGGGACAGTATACATCATACTAGTTGTCTGAATCAAAATCCCAGTAGCAGCAACAGTCAATGTAGGATTCTCCAAATAACCAGCCAAAACAGTAACAATCTCATACCACCACCATTCCAAACATATCATAAGACAACTAGGTACAGCCAATTTCATCAACTCCCCCAAACCTTCACTCACCACCATCATCCCTCCGCCGCCGCAGCTCGGCCACCTTAACATCATCTCCTTCTTCCTAAAAAACCCGACATACCCCGCCATCAACACGACCATGTTCATATTCGTTAACACGGACGCCATCGCCACGCCCGGTACACCAAATCCCATCACCATGACCAAGAAGTAATTCAAAGGCACATGAAAAATAACGGCTATAAGGGAGCAATACATCATAGGTTTTGTCACTTTTTGTGACCTTAAAAACACTCTCAAAGGTTGTAACAAAGTATTTGTTAAAAGATCAGGTAGTGAATAGAAACAATATATTGCTGCCATTTCAGTGATTTTACCATCTTGTCCCATGAAAAGCATGATTTTTTCAAGGTTAAGCCAAAGGAGACTTATGGGTACAATTGCCATGAGAAGTATGAGAACCATGCGTTGTAGTGAAAGGGAAAGAAGTTCCCAGTTTTTGCTACCAAAAGCTTGGCTACAAACCGGTTCGAGACCGGAGGCGAGGCCGACGAGAACAGAGTACCCTGTTATGTTTGTGAAACCTATGGACAGTGCACCACCAGCTAGCTCTAAGCTACCAAGACGACCGAGGAAGAGGACAGACACAACAGCTCTAACAAATACTAACATGTTCATGGCTGTTATTGGTAAAGCCATGCTCCATAGTTCCTTCAACTCTTCCACCACCTTGTGAAAAAGTTTGCATCAAACATTTTAGTACAACACATGAAAAAAATAGACGGTATCCATATTTGGTATCCTTGATAGTTTGCCAGAATCTAGAAAGCCACCGTAATTTTGCGAAAGATACAACAGTGGCTCATGATTCTGACAAACTTACTCTGATACCAAACATACAATATAGTTGAAAAATCACAATTAATTTGCATCAAACAATTTACTACTACCTAAGAAAAAGAGATTGTCTGCATGTTTGGTATCAGAGTGGATTTTTATGGATTTTGTCAGAATCATGATGAGTTACTCTTGCAAAAGCTGCATATGGTAAGTCATCGTGATTCTGCAAACCTAGTAACCTACTTTGATAATGGATTTGTCAGAATCACGATGAGTTATTCTTGCAAAAGCTGCATATAGTAAGTCATCGTGATTCTACAAACCTAGTAACCTACTCTGATACCAAACATGCACTGTAGTTGAAACACAAAAATGTGATTATTCAAAGTTTTTTTTTTTGTATTACCTGAGAGGTTGTTGGGAATTTGTGTGAAAAGAAATCATGGTCTTTATCATCATCTCCCATTTTTGTTGATATATATGTGTTCTTCTGCTGCAAAAGAGTAGTGAATCAAACAGTGAGGGAAAGAAGAAGAAGAAAAAGATGAAAACAAACATGAAAAGAGGGTCTAGTTTGTTTGTTTCAAATTTCAATATAATCAATCATACATATTCTACCTATAATAGCTAGTGAAGAGAAAAAGGGGTAAGCAGAAACAAACCTTTTCTTCTTCTAGTTCTCTAGGAACTATAAAAGGGTAAGGCAAAGAATGTATAAGAAGAAGTAAAAAAGTCATTCAGGGAAACGACACATTTAAGTAGAGCAACCAACAACATTGAAAAAGGTGCAACAAAAAATACCAAAAGGTGTAAGGAGAATAACAATATTAATAATAAAATAATGATAAGTAATTTTTTTATTAAATACCTCCGCTTCAAAATACATGTTCAAGTCAACTACTTCACACATGTCAATGCACAATTTTAATCGTTAATATATTTAATTATCTAAAGTAAAAAATTAATATTTTGATAATATTTATCGAGACGAATCAAACAACATCTTACATTGCTAATATTTATATTTATACATTAGTTATTTGTATGTATACATTAGTTAAAAAATATGGTGAATAGTGCACATTGCAAAAATTGGACAAAAATTGAACATATATTTTAAAACGGAAGGATTACATTAATTACTAGGATTCCGTGAATCCTTGTATAGAAGAAAAAGAAAACATTGTATGCATTAATTAGTGACGTGAAAATCAAACTCTGACCCTTGAAACCCTTATATACCCGTATTTGGTAACCCGTTAACCCATAGACCCGCTTTAACCCGTTCAGATCGGGTATTTTTCCCGGGTTTTTGTCCAGCCCTAACTATTATGTGATGTGATTCTTGGTTTTTAAACATACCTTTGTACCTATGTTTGATGATATGTTGTGTGGTGTTTATCCTTAATGGCAGCAAAGTAGAAAAATGAAGTGAAAAAAAGAAGCTAGAAAGTTGCTAGTGGCGGCGTGTGAGAAAGGTTAAGGTTTGAAGGTAGAAAGAGTGAAAGGGACAAGGAGATGAAATGATTTATAAAGATTAGTAAAACTTTATCATAATTGTAGCACCAAAAATATTAAAGGTAATAGTGATGCTAAAAACAGAAAGGGAAAAGGCAAACGGTAGAGATGTTTCGGGTCGGTTTTTGTTCCAAGAATGTGGTGGGTTATATATTCTCTCTATCTTTGTTATTAGTTTAAAAATAGATTTTTTGAAAATTTACTCGAAAATAGTATAAGTTATTTCAAACTCATTTGTTATAAGTTAAAAAAAATATTTTGACATTCACTAATCTAAATATTTATTGTTCAAGATTTTACATAGTGAAAATTGCATATATTTTCAAAATGATATATTTCAAAAATGATTTTTATGAAAAGCTATTTGAAATAGTTTTTTTTTAGACATGTTTTCAAAATTTTAGTATCCAATAAAATTATAACAAAATGATAAAATATCTAGAATGACATTTTAAGATAAGCTATTCAAACCGATTTTTTATTTGAAGTTTTCCTTAAAATTTTCTTTGTTAAATTTTTTTTAACAAAAATATATTACACTACAATAATCTATTTTATAAAAAGTTATTACAAACGGGCCCTAAATTTACGTGTGCTCTACAATTCAAATCCAAAATCCGGGTTAAACCTACCAAAAAATGAAAAACCCATAAAAATAAATAGGTTTCGGATAAAGCAGACTCAAACCCAAAAAATCCACTTACCCAATAATATCAATATTTTTTACCTTTATTTTCACATGGTAGAAGAAAAATATTTAGGGTGTGTTTGGATTGAGGGTTTAGGAGGAGAAGGGAGGGGAGAGTTTGTTTTTCTTTTTTAAATTATGGACTATATAACATGTTTTTCTAAAATAAATTAAGTGTGATTGAAGTATTATATGATCGTTTATCGTATTAATATGTTAACTTTTTAAAAAATATTTCATGGTATCCGTAGCTTAAATATGAAAAGGAAACTCTCTTCTCTCTTCCCATCCTAAATCCTCCATCCAAACACACCCTAAAGGTTTTGGTCATAAACCAAATTATATTTCCAAAACATATAATTGTACCCTGTATAATGAAAATTAAAATATGCTAGAGTTAAAATCAAGATGTTGCACTTTTTTGTTATTTTAATACTAATGCAATTTTATGTCATGCAACTTTAGTTTGTTGCAAGTATTTTATGATGAAATTTATTATTTGATATTATAATTTATTATTCTATGATGCATAAAATTATATTAAAAATAAGTTAACCAATTTTTTTTAAGAAAATTAAAAAGTAGAGTAATATTTAAGAAAAATTAGGAGTACTTGTCATTTAATATTTAAAAAATAGAAAAATAAGTTGGGTAACCCATTACCCAATCCAACCCCAACCCAGAAATTTACAAATTTGCCCAAACTCACTCAATGGTATAACGGGTGATTATTTTACCTCACCCAAACCGGAGTACCCCTATATGGTTTGAGTTTTGGCTAAACTCAATCCAAACCGACGCGCATACAACCATAGTGAGATATATGTAAATTTTAACCAATTAAAAAAGTGTGTTGAAAAATGTACGTTAAAATGTGTGTTGCTAGCATTACTAAATAAAAAATTCTAATGTTACCCAATTAGAAATTCTTGCATAATATTGGTTTGTTTTAGGTTTAAATATGTTTTTACTTCCTATAAAAAAAATTATTTTCAAGTTTTAGTTCCTATAAAAATTTCATCAATTTTTGGTCCCTCAAATATTTTCTTTTACAACTCTTGGTTCCTGCATTTAAGTAAAATCATGTGTATCTTTCAAAATTTTAAATTTTTTTTCGTCATGTTTAGTATATTATAAAAATCTCTCTTGCAAAAGTTTTTTTTTTTAACAAGTGATGAATTAAATATGAATTTTTAAGTTTTTAGCGCTTAAAAATTCATATTTAGTTTATTGTTAAAAATTCAATTTGTAGAAGATTATGATGTGCTATAAGATTCACAAATAGGTGAGTCATGTGATTTAGTACACTTAACATTATTTGCTGATACTGAACCAATTACACTAAATGAAGCTTTGAAAGTGTAAAATGGAAAGATGTTGTATGTGAAGAGCTAAAGTCAATTGAGAAGAACAATACTTGGGAGTTAGTACCTCTGCCACCAAACAAGAAGGCTATAGATGTAAAATAGGTTTTCAAAGTAAAAGAAGGTCCAAATGGTGAAGTACTGAAGCATAAAGCTAGATTAGTGGTGAGAGGTTTCCTGCAGAAAGCTGGAGTTGACTATGGTGAATTGTCTGCACCTGTAGCTAGAATGGAAACTATTAGATTAATAGTTTCAATTGCAAGTTTAAAGAACTGGAGAATCCATCAAATGGATGTTATGTCAACATTTTTGAATGGTCCTTTGGAGGAAGAAGTGTTTGTCAAGCAACCTCCAAGTTTTGAAGTAAGAAGCGGGAATTGAAGGTTTACAAGCTGAGAAAAGCTTTGTATGGTTTAAACCAGGCACCTAGAGCCTGAAATCTGAAGATTGATAGCTTTCTAAGTTGGATAGGTTTTGAAAAGTGCATCAGTGAGCATGGTATGTATGTCAAACACTCAGTTGAAAAGCGAAGCTTGCTAGTATGTTTATATGTAGATGATCTATTAGTCACAAGAAGCAATGAGGCACTCATAACAAGTTTCAAATCATCTATGCTAAGGGAGTTTGAGATGGTTGATTAAGGTGAATTATCTTATTTCTTGGGGATAGAGATCAAAAGAACAGAAGAAGGAATTATAATGCATTAAAGCAACTATGCTTCTGATGTATTAAGAAAATTCAACATGATGGAGTGTAACTTAGCAAAAACTCCAAGTGAAACTGATATAAAACTTGAGAAAAATGGAATTGAAGATGAAGTGGATGCTACAATGTATATAGGCATGGTGGGATCACTGAGGTATCTCTGCAGCACAAGGCCAGACTTAGCATTCTCATTTGGAATGGTAAGCAGAAATATGCAAAATCCTAAGGTTTCTCATCTATTAGCTGCAAAGATGATAATGAGATATTTGAAGGGAACACTAAGTCGAGGCATATTACTTCCAACTCAGAATGAAGAATCAGTTTCTAAGTTGATTGGATACTTAGATGCAGATTGGTGTGGTGATAAAGATGATAGGAAGAGTACTGCAGGATATTGTTTCTTCTTAGGCAAGGCACCAATCTCTTGGTGTTCTGAGAAAGAATTAGTGGTTGCTCTATCAACCTATGAGTCTGAATACATTGTTGCTGCAATGAGTGCTTGTCAAGCTGCTTGGCTAGATGCATTGATGAATGAGCTAAGCATCAAAGAAGAATGAAAGGAAGAAGCAGTAACATTAAAGGTTGATAACCAATCTGCAATAAATTTGGCAAAGCACTTTGTGTCACATGGAAGAAGCAAACACATAGAAGCAAGGTTTCACTTCCTTAGGGAGCAAGTTGCTAAAATAAAGCTGATTTTGGAGGACTGCAGGACTGAGATGCAGATTGCATATGCAATGACTAAGCCATTGAAGATAGAGACATTTTAGAGGGTTAGAAGAATGATGGGCATGGTGGATTCAGCAAACATGAATTAAGGAAGAAAGTTGGAATGTGTTAATTCAAGTTTAGACTATATACTTGTGGGGGTATGAAAGGTTGTTACAAGTTAGTTAGGTAATCTAGCTAAGTTTGTTATGTTTGTTTAGATAGCTTATTAAGCAAGCAAAAGGCACGAGTCCTATAAATAACTTCTATGTTGTATGCATTTTGTAACTGAAATTGAGAAAGCAATAATGATCCTCTCATTATTCTCAAACCCTTAATCCCTTAATCTTAATCTCTTTTTCTCTCTTTTTTCATTCTTTCAAAATCAACACAAAATCATACTTTGTACCAATAATAATAAGGAAAATGCTACCAAGTGTTCTAAAGACGTTTGATAAGAAATCTAAAAAACGAACTTTATGTTAAAAACGGTGCATTTAAACTTTAACCTTTAAAAGTTGTCTTTTTTTTACCTTGAATTGTCACTTATTTCCATTTGTGCATCCTACACTTGAAGCTTTAGGTCTACCACTTAGCCATTGCAAGCAATTTGATATTTTATTTACAATTAGTTCATTTAACTACCTTTCTTATCCTTGTCATTATGCAATAAGTTAGTTACTAGTGTGTTATCTCTTGCATAAACCCCATATTATATTTTCTAATAGAAACAAGGGTTAATATGTTTTTGCCCCCCTGTAATTTGGGCGAATTTCGGTTTACCCCCTGTAAAAAAAAAGAAGTTTAGATTCCGTCCCTGAAATATGAAGATTCTTTCGAAATCTCCCCTGGCCCCATTTGACACACTCCACTTGCTGACGTGGCATGCCACTGTGTATTTAATTTAGTTTTTATTTATTTTTTAACATGACATGTGTCTAATTCTTTAGCACATCATTAATTCCCTTTTTTTTAAATCGAAATTGGAAAAAAATAGAAGAAAAAATTAAAAAAAAAAAAGAAATCAGATTTAAAAAAAAAATTAAGTTCCTAAGTTTTTTTCTTTAAATCAGGAAAAACATTCATATTATTTAATTTATTTATTAAAAAGCTAAAACTATTTTAAAAATCAGAAGAAAAAAAAAATTAAATTTGAAAAATCGGAAAAAATCAGATTTTTTTTCAAAAATTTAAAAAATTCAGATATTTATTTGAATATTAAGTTGCGGAATTTTTTTTAAAACTTTCTAATTTCGGGAAAAAAATATGAATCATTTTTAATTTTTATCAAGATCCAGAATTACTTTTTAACTTCTTCCTAATTTCGGAAGAAAAAAAAAATATGAATTTTTTATTTTTTAATTTGGAAAAAGAATTCATAAATATTTAGGAATAAATTTTTGAAATTCTTTTCTAAATGCTAACTTAATATGTTTTCCATCAATGAAAGAAAAACCCATATGGTATTACCATTGTAATTCTCAAACTTAATAAATTTCGAAATTTCTGAAAAAACTATATCAAAAATTCAAAAACAATTCGAATTAAATTAAAATTATAAATTTAAAAAAAATAATAATATTATCTATTTTTTTAATTTGTAAATAATATTTGATTTTTTTTCTAATTCTGGAACTTAATTTTCAAAATAAAAATCTGAATTTTTTTAATTTTTGAAAAAAAATCTGTTTTTTTCGATTTTTCAAATTGTTTTAAAAAATAGGATTTTTTTTCTGATTTTTAAAATAATTTTAGCTTTTTAATAAATTAATTAAAAAATCTGAATATTTTTCCTGCTTAAAAAAAAAACTCTGGAACTTAATTTTTTTTTAAAATCTGATTTTTTTTCCTGATTTTTTTTTAAAATTTTTTCATCTATTTTTTATATTTTTTCCCAATTTCGATATAAAAAAAATAGGAATTAATGATGTGTTAAAGAATTACACACATGTCATGTTAAAAAAAAATAAAAACAAAATTAAATACAGAGTGGCGTGCCACGTCAGCAAGTGGAGTGTGTCAAATGGGCCCAGAGGCGTTTTCGAAATAATCTTCATATTTCAAGGACAGAATCTAAACTTTTTTTTTACAGGAGGGTAAACCGGAATTCGTCTAAATTACAGGGGGCAATGACATATTAACCCTAGAAACAAATATGAAAGTACTATCATTTTAACATAGGGGCTATGATAATGGGAAGTTTAAAATTGGCTCAGTTGTATTTACCTGTTTTTTATTTTCATAATTTTTTTTGAAGGAAAGTAGTTCATAATTTATGTGTTGTCTTTCTATGATTGGCAGTGCCTAACCATGAAGAGGAAAATACAAGATTTTCTCTACAAAATAATAGTAACCAAAGCATCAATCTGCTTAGTAACCAAATTTCATTAAAATCGTGCTTTCCCTTTAATAGCATGGAAGCCATTAGGTTCTGATTTTGTCAACAAAAAAGTAGCCATTAGGTTCTGAATGGAACTTATGCTAGGAAAAGCCAAAAGAGCCATATTGTAAATTATTGCAAACAAAGTGGATTTCGAATTAAGTACATTGAAAGAGCTAAAGGTGCATGCTTTATTCATCTTTGTAGTTTGTCGAGATTGTTAAAGAATAAAGATCATATAGGAATCATAATCTTACTATAATTGATGCACACATATGCATGCATGTAATATAAAGCGGGGAATAGACAAATATTGTTTCATTCTATAACAAAAAGACAAATATTGATTAGAATGATTCATGAAGATGTATTTTAGAACCAAATGATTGAGTCTTCCGAGTTAAACGAGTTGCTACTTATAACGGATCATTTGAGAGAGCTCGGGTTAAATTTCGTTGAAATAGTTTTTAATCAAATTTTATTTACTTATCAACAAAGTCATAATAATTATGAACATTACCCTAAAAAATATGTATTTTTCTTTAAAAAAAACACAATGAATTTAATCATACGTGAGAAAATTTCAACAAATATCTCAAAACTACCGATACATTATTTTTTAAACAATAACGACTAACAAAACCGTGGAAGAACAATAATGAATTTCATGGATCGTCTAACTAAACCTTATAAAATAGGTCTAAAGATGAATTCTTATCGATTTCATTCTTATTTGGATTTTTATAATAGTAAAATAATCTAGAGAAAGTTGTAATAATTTATTAAAATTTATTAAAAATTACAAGAATCGACCCTTAAACCTTTTTTAAAGATTCATATTAGATTGTCTTTATCCTCTTAATTAATATAATGATAAGACTAGCAGCATGTTTTCTTGTCTATTCTATGTTTTTCTTTGCTTGTCCTTATTTTAGAGGCGTGCTAGTCTACTCTATGTTGATGCTTGCCTATGATTTATTAAGTAGGTTTTTAAACCTTGCTTTAGTAAAAGAAAAGTTATTAAGGTTTTTGTTTTTTCTCAAGGAAAAAAGTAAGGTTTTTGTTTATATTAGTTTTTTTAGGGATTGTTTATATTAATTCTATGGGGCAACTCCTCAAATATTCAATTTATCGTCTATTCTCCCAAATGTTAACATTCATCTTTTATTTATTTTTTATTTTATTATCAACTTATTAATAATCAAAATTGGGAGTTTAAATAGGTCCTATTTAACAAACTCTCATGTCGAGTCTATTAGGAGGCAGACAAATGAGGTTGCACACGCATTAGCTAAAGCAGCCACATCTAATTCTAGTTTATGTATCTTTGATGAAATTCTAATACGTATTCCTGATTTAATTTTTAATGAAATGATATAAGTTACTTTCTTTAAAAAAAGTTTATAAAAAGTGTTTAAATGTTATTTTTTGTTTCCATTAAACTTAATTAACATTCTATTTTTCTCAATTAATGATTTCTTATAATATTCTAATTAACGTCAAACAAAATAATATCAAATAATGCAATGCTTTCCATAATTTCTCTCTCTCTCTCTCTTTTTTTTTTTTATGTAAACGAAATAACAATCATTCCTTCAAACTTAAACACACAATTGTGATGTCCCAAATTCAAATTTGGGTAAACAGGTTCGGCCTAATAATATCAGCATTGTCAATTTGAATTAAACTTACACATCTATTTTCATATTTAGTTTCACATATGCTTATTCATGTTGAATGTAATATTTAATATATACAATAAACAAAAAAAATTGAATGTAAGGTAAGCAAGGAGGTATGGGTTTTAAAGACCTTTCAGCTTTCAATCTGGTCATGTTAGGTAAGCAAGGGTGGAAGTTCCGAACTGAACCGGAGTCTCTTGTTTCTTGTATTTTACAGGCGCGCTACTTCCCCAACAAAACATACCTCACGACCACCATTGGTCATAACCCGAGTTATGTGTGGCGCAACATTCTTCGTGCCTCGTTTTATTGTTCGTGGTGGCGCTCGATGGAGTATTGGCTCTGGTACTTGTATTTCTATCCTTGATGAACCTTGGTTGCATAATGGTGAGCGTATTGACGGTAATATTTCAGGGGCTCATTTTGTTCGTAATGCTTCAATAAATTGTCTTATGGATCCTTACGTTAAAAGTTGGAATGAACCTGTTGTTCGACAAGTTTTTATGAGGATTTAGCTTCTAAAATTCTCAACACGCCTTTGTTTGAGCAGGTTCAACATGATAGGATGATTTGGAAAGCTGAAAAGAATGGTTGTTATTCGGTGCGTAGTGCTTACCGGTTGTGTGTCACTGAACTAGTAGATTTATCGCATCTTCACCATCTTGGGTATTGGTCGGGAATTTGGAAGCTCAAATCTCCGCCAAAGGTTAAGAATTTGATATGGCGAATGTGTCGAGGCTGCTTACCAATCCGTGTTAGACTTCATGATAAAGGTGTTCAATGTCCTACTCAATGTGTTAGTTGTGACTCTCATCATGAGGATTTGGCTCACATCTTTTTCGAATGTCCTTTTGCTGTACGAGTTTGGTCTATTACAAGTATGTGGCACGAAATTCAAAATGCAGTGGTAACGTCTCATTCGGCTACTGAAGCTATTTTCTCTCTGTTGCACTCTTTATATGTCACGCTATCACAACAAATGGCTGCACTACTTTGGAGTTTGTGGAAACATAGGAATGTCAAAATGTGGGACGACATATCAAAGACTTGTGCGACGGTGGTTGATCGAGCTAGGTCCATGGTTGAGGATTGGAAGCTCGCGAATGGCCCTTGTGTTAACACACAGTCAGTTGCGTCTACTGTTGTTCTTACTACAACAGATGTTGCTCACACACAACCAGTTGTCGGTTATGTCGTTCCCACTACAACAACTGTTGTTCACGCACTTCCAGTAGGTGTGGCTGCTGTTCCGGTGCATTGGAAGACTCCCGCGTAAGGTCGCATGAATTGTAACATTGACGCTGCCTTTTCTGATCTTCGTAATATAATCGGTATCGGTATATACCTCCGTGGCGAAGGTGGTGTGTTTGTTCTGGCCAAAACAATCAACTTTGTTGGTGTTTACTCGGTTGATATTGGTGAAGCCTTGGGTCTCAATCATGCCTTACAATGGATGAGTGACATGCAACTCAACAATATCGATTTTGAAGTTGATTCTAAAAGCACAATAGATGCAATTTACTCAGGCAGGGAAGACATTTTTGAGTCAGGCAATATCATCACAGCTTCCCAAGTTTTACTTTCCTCCAAGTTTAACAACTCTCAGGTGGAGTTTGTTAGGCGACAAGCAAACGTGGTTGCTCATACTCTCACAGGAGAGGCTACGTTTCTCGCTAGTCCTGTTGTTTATTTTCATATACCCTTTTGTATTGAGACTTTGATTATTAATGAAATGCTATAAGCATCTTGTTTCAAAAAAAAAAAAAACCTGAATGTAATATACCTAGACGTTCAAATATTTTGCAAAGATTTTCCTAAAAAAATATAATACTTTGCAAAGATGTGGAAAAAATACTTACAAATTGCTCTTGAATGTTGACCAAAACTAGAAATTTCAAATTTTTAAATTAACACGCAAGCAATATCTTTTATAAAATATTATTTAGTATGTATGTTTTAATTGTTTTGTAGGCTAAAATATATGCATTCTAAGTTTTTCACAAATTTGTTTATTTGAAATGGTTTTGAGGGGGTGGATAAAATAGCTCCCATTTATTTTTACAGAAAATGAAAACTAGGTTGGGCCTGGCCCATCAGGCCAACAACTTACATAAGTATAACTAATGAAAATTGCTCTTTAAGCATCTTTAATTATTCATAGGCACCTCAAAATACCATATATACCCATCTGGTTGTAATACCCTGTCGATCGTTACATTTGAGATCGTATCCATGTCTAACCGATTTAACAAAGTTTCCTTGTTTAACTTTTTAGATCATTTTAGTTTTAATAAGTTATAATTTCTTGATAATTTTTTTGATGTGGATCAATATATTTTTATGGAATGTTGATCATCATGTTTATATTAAAGAAAAATATATGCATGATTTAACAAGGTACACATTTTAATATAACAACAATAAGAATAGTAGTAATTAAAAATGTTATTAATATTTATTTATGCAAGTTAGTCTATTAGGTTTAAAAGACTTTTATAGTCTGCAACCTGACCATTTTAGCTAAATAAGATATAAAAATTTGTCTTAGTCTATAAAAAATATATCATTTAGGGGCCTACGCACGTAAAAAAAAAAAAAAAAAATCATTTAGGGTCCTACGGGCTTATACGTCATTTACATGCGAGATTACAACGAGTTTGATGAAATCAGAGTAACAGTAATATTGTAATTTTGTTGAGGCTCTAAATTACCTGTCAAACTTGGTTAATGCTTAAGACCGGACAGTAATATTAAACAGAAATTAAATTTATTGATTGCAACTATACAACTTTTTGAAATACATTTCAAAAAAGATATCAAAATTTTGCAGCTCAAAATAAAGAGAATTTTACCTAAGACCAATGTTTCTAGGGACAGCAACTGAAGATAATTAAGCAGAAATCAAAGGACATGAAACAGTTGCAAATGTTAATTGATATACAAGGTACAAACTTGTAGGTTTTCTCGTGTTACACTTGATTAAGATTAGTAGCAGCACTGTCGAAAATAATATCTGAACTCTGAAGTCCCCTTTAAAGCTATAGTAGATTTGTAGTATCATGCATAGTAATCAGAGCATACCAAAACTACCTTTAATGAAACAGAATGTCCTCCTTCTTATAGAACAGGGCTGATCCGGAGAAAAAACTCATGCCGACGCCAATTGCGTTTCTGTGAAAAGAAAGAAAAAAACTAAATTTAAAAATTCAAAAAGACAAACAGCAAAGGTTACATAAAAAAATTGACAAATGTACAAAAAGTAAAGAATGATATGTAAAAAAAGAAGGCCTGATGAAGAATCAACACAGCTACATAAGATTACATTCAATTTATTTTCACAGATAATTAATGGTGCCAACGTGACAGGTGTTTGTGCTTCATAGTGAAAGCTAAATGAAAGTAGTTAACCACTGTCGAGAGGCTTATTTGAGATGCCAGACAAGTACTAAGCTAAAACAATGGCCTTTATATTTGCCTTGAGCTGAATCTGTTCAATATACAAACTACAACGTTTCTAATAAGATGGTCCCTATATCAGCCTTGTATGGCTAAGACCCCTCATCTTGGTTCAATATACAAACTACAACCCATATTATTCTCAACTGTTTTCGGGTTCTTCATCCGGTGAGTCTCTTGTCTTTTCTAAGGCCAGCCTTTAAACTAAATTATATACGGATTGTTTCTACTATTATTGTTTTTGGATGTTTGATTACTATAACATTGGGATAGGGTGAAAAATTTAAGTATTTAAATATGTACTCTAACGCATGGATATTTCACATTCATCTCTTCGTTTATGTATTCTATTCAGCATGTATACAAATCACTAAATATGGATGACTTGTAGAACTGAGTTTTTGAGTATTTTTCTAATGACTATCTTGATTTCAGATTCTCTTCCACATCAGTTGCTTCATCTTTCAAGACAACAAGTTGCTACTCAACCATTCATGGTTTGTGGTTCCTCCGGTCCATAAGACTTACCGGAAGAACCATAAACCAAGAATGGTCGAGTATCAACATATTGTCCTGAAGGTTAATGCAACTGTTGTGGAAAAGAATTTTAAATCATGATAGTCGTTAGAAAAATACTTAAGATAGAAAACTCGGTGCTACAAGCAATCCAGATTTAGTGATTTGTATGGCTGCTGTTGAGTAGAATACATAAATGAAGAGATGAATGTGAAATATCCGGGCATAAGAGTACAAATTTAAATACGTAAATTTGTCGCCCTAATCCAATTTTAGAGTAATCCAAACAACCATAAACAATAACACCACAAAACTATTAAAACAACCCGTGTATAATTAAGTTTATAGATTGGCCTTAGAAAAGATTGGAAACTCACCGGAAGATGAATAGTTAATGGAGATGCAATTTGTTGAAGGCTCCAGAGGGTGAATAGAATTACTTAAAACTGTAATATAACATAGGATAGTTGGTCCACGAAACTAACGAATAGTGAAGGCATAGAATACATGGCCCTTATAAGGTACTACAGAAAGTTTGAAGATTGATGTTGTGAACTTGTGGTAATTGTGTTCGAGGACCGAGTCTTAAATCTATTTCAAAGGAGCGGTGGGTGTTTCACCGTTTGCTATTTGGGTCAGTCAAGAACAACGTAGTCAGGGGTCGATTTACTGTGGAAGAGAAGAAACGGTAGTAAGACAGAGAGTTCACCATGAGAAAGAATACTATGGACCCCAAAATGAATGGTGGGTTGTCCAAATCTTGAACACAGGAGCATAGAACTGATGGAGGACAAACCACTCGATGAAAATAATGTGGAGAAGAAACCACTTGAAGAAAATAATGGTGAGAACATTATCAAATAGTGATGTAATTTACCCAACAGATGTTTACAAATACACTCTGCAACAACACTTTGAACCATAAGACAATATTTGCAACAAAAGTGTATTTAGAAGTGGACCCAATGAGGGACTCTTGACAGTGCCAATAAACTTCAGTGGGAAGAAAATTGCTTCAAATACAGTTTTTCACACACATGCAGAGTCACATACCCAACAGAGCATACTATATTCAAAACTAATAGGAAGGCGTATAAAAGTATATGCACAGAAGTGTAATGAATCGTGGATGACAGAGCAACAGCGGCCAACACCCAAAATACTAAAGTGATATAGCAGGGAGCAATATGGCCTGTAACTCAAAGTTCAAGGAAATAACAAATGCATGATATTTATACCATACACATTAAAGATCAAAGCTAAAATAAAACACAAACTTAAACACATTGAGAATTAATGATCAAACTTCATTGTTACTAATATTAAAGCCCAATTTGAAGTAAGTTAAGATCTATAGGGCTGATATGTATCTCCAAAAATATTCGTAATTCACTACAAGAAACCGAACAAATTACAAGGAACATGGATTATAATCGACACTCCAATATAAATCAAAATGGAAAATAAAACAGAAAAAAAAAAATCGAAAGAGAAAATTTCCAGTGTCTATGCATATCTATACTTTTAATTCCAGATACTGCCACACAGTGCCAACCTACTAAAGTACTATCACTGTAGCAGATAGCAGGATAGCCGTTATTGCAATGACTAAAAATCAGTGTCAAAGTAAACATAAATACTCAAAAATAGAAAAATACACAAAATTGAAGAGACCATCATACTTAATAGTTACAATCAACTTTTTCATTTCCCATCAAAATCAAGTTCTAAATGTAATCAAAATGACATCTCATCAAAATCCAAGTTCTTAAAGTAATCAAAGAACAGAACTTAACAGAACGAAGAACAAGGCCTAAAGCAACAGAACAGACCAACGAAAGAACAGAAGGAATAGCATAAATCAAAACAATAAGAACAGAACACGAAAGCAGAACATGCAGAACACTGACAAAGCAGAACAAAACAATGAAGATAAAAACGCAGCAGAGCACACGAAGAAAGAAACACGGGAATTGAAACAGTAAAGTATTAAGTTACTTAAAGGGTCTTAAAGGACAATTATACCCTTCAAAAATGACAATGAAACTCTAATTTAGCTCTGAAACTCTAATAGCAGACGTGATACCGGGTTTGAGCCGCGACCGGACCACAATTTCACCGCCATTCACAACCACGACTGCGGAAAGTGCCTCACAGGCTGAAGGTGTCACGGTGGCCATCGGCAGCACTACGTGTACCCGCTATTGCATGTTATAGCGCCCTATCGACACATAGATGCATATATCTCAGTAAGAGAAATACTAACAAAACACTTTTCGCATGCTCTTTGCTGTAAACAAAAAAAGTATAATTGAGTAAATTTCACATGGACTCCCCTAAATGACGAGTGGCCTAAAACTACTTAGCAAGATTAACATTAAATTCACCTAATAATGGTATCTTTTGCTTCTTACTAGCATTTCTCATATTCATAAATCCCCTTAAACCTATACTTCGCTTTCAACCAAATGCGAGTCAAATGCCTAATCTTATCTACGAAAAAGAAGCCTTCTTGAAAGCACTATTAATGTGCTCCAACCAAGAGCATGAACGAGTAGCAAATATCACTTTTTGCAAAAAAAAAGTCAGCCTCTCTGCTACTACGAAATCCGCAAATTAGCTAGTCATCAACAATTAATCCAAGAACCTAAAAGGTGAAGACACAACCAACCAAGGAACGAAGCATGAATGCTCAACACTTTGTTACACTACATAATTAATTTTTTTCTTCAATTCTAAGTTTTTTATACCAGTCTATATGAAAATAGTGTAGTTACTTCGTTCATCTTATAACTAGTAGTAATAAGATAAACAACAGCATTTCAGTATGATTACAATGACTCAAGCTAACTTTTACTATATTTTTCCCTCTTTTAATTTATAATCTGTTTTTGTATTAATTACAGGTCTTGAAGTCGTGTCATATTTTATCTAATTTCTATGGTTTCTAGCAGCCAACATTCTCATAAAAAACAGGCATAACAATAAATTGCATAGAAAAACAACAACAATAAGCAACACACCAAATTTCCAACCTTAACTATGTGAAAGTTATAACATGAAAGGATCAATAGGAAGAAAAACCAACCTGCACACCAATTGAGTAACAGATATATCTTCACTAAACAACGGTTTTCTTAACAGTTAATAACCCCTCTTTGCTTTTAGTGGATCTTGATCGTTGCGGCGAACTTTCAACATCTTTATGTTCACCTCGCTGTTGCATTCTTTTAGATACTTCTGATGCACTTTCCTCCCATGTTGACCGGGTAACCATCCCACCTGATCTCTCTCTGCGAGAATCTCTCGAAGGCTTTTCAGTACCTAACTTCATTTCCACAGAGTTTCTTCCCCTTCTGTTGGCAGAATTCGATTCCTCAAAGTTTCTTCCCCTTCTATTGTTAGAATTCGATTCCTCAAAATTTCTCCCCCTTCTATTGGTAGAATTCGATTCCTCAAAGTTTCTTCCCCTTCTATTGTTAGAATTTGATTCCTCAAAGTTTCTTCCCCTTCTATTGGTAGAATTCGATTCCTCAAAGTTTCTTCCCCTTCTATTGTTAGAATTCGATTCCTCAAAGTTTCTTCCCCTTCTATTGGTAGAATTTGATTCCTCAAAGTTTCTTCCCCTTCTATTGGAAGAATTTGTTTCCGCCACGTTTCTTCCCCTTCTATTGGCAGAACTCATTTCAACAAAGTTGTTTCTTCCCCTTCTATTGGCAGAGCTTTTACGAGTACCCGTCACCGACTCCTCCTCTTCGTTATCATCATCATCATCATCGACGGTTTCACTAACATCCTCATCTTCATCATCAGACAACTCCTCACCACTACCTCCCTCTTCCTCCTCTCCGCGATTCTCGTCACGCTCTTCCTCTTCTACCTTACCTTCATCGTCTTTCAAATTACCCTCTTTTGAACTTGTTTTTCCCTTCTCATCCTTATCTTTCTTGCTATCTTCCTTAACAGTATTCATAAGATGAATATATCTCCTCCTAAACTCCATTGCCGGATTATCCTCAACAAGCAAACCCCTCTTATACCCCTCTCTCAAAACAACCGTATACATCCTATTCTTACTCGACACATAAAATATCCCCGGATGCTGCAAAATCACCCTCTTAAACCTTGACGCCAAACCCAACCATTCACCAATCATCAAAACATTATCTTTCTCCGTCTTCTTACTCACCAAAAGATTCAAAATCTCATGCAAAACCCCAACAACCCACTTATCCGATTCCTCACTCGAACCACTCAAATTCACACCATTCTCATATGGACTCACATACCTCAAACCATTCCACTCCTTCAACCATTTCTCATACTTCTTATCCATCTCAAAACCCGTCGAAAATTGCACCGGAAAACCCAATTCCTTCCCTTGCCCTTTCGCTTTATCGCCATATTTCTTCTCCAAACACGATACAGCGTGTTCTTTACTCCAACAAACCAGTTCCAAAACAGCATTAGCATCAACACCAACAACGCGAAAATGATCCGGAAACTCCGGAATAACAGACTTAACATAATCATGAGGAAGACCAAGATCCCATTTCAAACCATCAACAACACTCAAAGGAATCTTATTCCCTTTCGCAATCATCAACAATTTCAAAACCCTAACAGCAACATCTTTCTTAAAAACATCACTAGCAACCAAGAACTTTTCATCAGCATTAAGATCAATAGCTTTTGCTGTAAGTTTAACATGAGGCTCAAAAGTGCAACCATTGTTGTAAAATTCTTCGAAAACGGAAGGGTATTTTCGGATAAATTCGATGGGGCGGAAAGGGAGGTTAAGGGATTGGGATTGTTTGATGATGGAGATTGGGAGGGATTTGGTGGGTTCGTTGTTGATGAGGGAGAGGAGAGTGAGGAGAGGTTTGAGATTCTTTTCGCGTTCGACGGCGTGGTCGAGACCACGGTCGCGGACGAGGGTGAATGTGCCGGAGAAGAGAGTGCGGAGGTGGTGGCGGTGGGAGGAGGTGGTGGGGTGGCGGAGAGAGAAGATGGTGAAGCGCATTGTGGAGATGGGATTGGAAATGAAGAAAGGTTTAGGGGGTTTTGGGTTTTAGGTTAAGTTTTTTTTTTTTTTTTTCATTACAATTATTTTGAATAGTGAATAAACCGTGTGGTCGCAAAATGTATCAAAAATTTAAAATTGTATTTCATTATGCATCATGTTAATCAATGTGGCGTGATTGATGCATATCAATATTCTTTGATTCGTATCGATCTTCTTATAGGGTTACATGATACGATTCAAACCCTTTTCTTTAGGGGTTTGAATCGATTCAATCTTCATCTGAAAATTATATGAATCGTATCCATGTTTTTGTGATTCGCATCAATCTTCGTGCTTTCCAGAATGCCCTTTTTACATCATTGCATCATATCAAGCTTTTACTGAATCGATTCAAGCACGATATTTATTACTAAAACTAGCTCTTTTCACTCACACCTATATATAGTCATGTCCACACGCTTTTTATTCGTTGAAACAATTTGCAATAGACTCTGAAATCTTCAAACTTTCTCTCATTACATCTTCTTCAGATTGAACACTTTTTCTAGGATATTTGTAGATTGTGAGGTCTAGGTTGTTAGGGTGTTATAGAACTTGTACGATTTGTTTCTCTCAAGGTTCTTGGTGGTGGATCAAGGACCTGGAGAAAAGATGACACTTTCCCCCTCCAAAGGGTTTTTTGTGGGGTTGTTTCTCAACTTCACAAAGATTCAAGAGGATCAGAGCTTCTGACATAACAAAGACGAATTCGCGAAGTAAAGTTCAAGGGATTGCATGAAATTTTGAGATTCGAAGATCTTGTGGACGTCAAATTTTAAGAGGACTTTGAGATTAAATCTTATGTGATTATTTAGCATAGAAGATTAAGGAATCGAAGGAATCATTGTAATCATACATTAGTAAACATTTTGCTCATCATAGTAGAAGACCGTGATAGAGGTGTTTTCTATCACGAAGAAAGGAAGTACCCCTTCTAAGGACGAAAAGGAGGAACCTCTGTAATGATATGTGTTCTTCTCTTCCAATCATTTTATATTTATGCATTATAATTGTATATGGATTCATTTTGTGAAGTTATCTTAACTTGGGTGTGAGTTTACTCTTTTACATTACCTAGTAATCTCAATTACATCAATTGAGATTCTTTCAATTCAATTCTCTTACAATCAAAGTTGAAAGTAAGCTTCAAATAATTGATTCATATATATTGTGTTCATTAGTAGTTAGTGTGATTCATTGTTAATAGGTTTGGCTTGAGATATTTTAGTTTTGCAATTTGAATGTGTTTATTGATTGCTGAATTGTATTTTAAGATTCAATATTGAACCTCTCAATTAATATTTGAATCTTTGTTTACCTTCATTGTCTTACTTTTGTTATCATCATCAAACACAATTCAATAGTCATAAACGAGGAAGAAGAAGTACGTTTTCTTTTTATTTGTGGAAAGGAGTGCGAATAGAAATTTGATTTGATTAGGGGTGTGAATATTAGATCTGTTGATTAATATTTTGGGTATTAATTACTGGATTGATAATGGACCAAGGAGATGAAGACCTGATTGACCCAATTCACATGACAATTTGCATCAGTAATTTAAAGGTGCAGAAAACAACCTGGTTCAAATATATTTTTCCTATCATTCAAGTTTTGAAAATAAAACTAATCACTCGTTCATACTAAAATGAGTCTTTAAAAAACTATCATTTTTTACTTGTCCCTAAAACAAATAAACATATATGAAACTATCAAATCATAACCAATACACATATAATAAAAAATAATCACAATACTCTTAAGACACTAAGATGATTATTTATAAAATAAATAATAAGAATGTAAATATGTATATACACAAAATGTCACCATTTTATAAATAAATAATTAGAATGTAACTTTGTACATACACAAAAATGTCACCATAATAACTAACGCATGTATACATATAAAACCACCCAAAAATAACAACAAGTAATTATAAAATGGACATAGATATACATGTGGATATATGATAATATAGTATTTCGAAAAACAACACAATCATAATATCAAGTGCAAACAATTTTGGGGATTTCCCTTACATTGCAAATCTATTACTATGGGAAAGGAAATGGGAGCTCAATTGGGCATCGTTCTGGATATTGGTGTTTATGAATTTCTAGAAAATGCCAAAGTGATAAAGGTCAAAATCATGTTTAACAGGGACAATCCAATCAGGGCATGGATGTTTATAGGAAACGACCTTAATGGCATCACATGGGTGGATTTCAGATATGAAAATATACCCATGTTTTGCTTTGGTTGTGGTATTGTAGGACACAATCAAGAGAATTGCAGAAACACAGCTATACAATCGGAAGGAGGGGTTAATCCTAGATGAGCATGGTTAAGATCTAAACACTATGGCAGAAGACTTATTGAAAGACCAGAAAAGACATTAAGAAGTAATCCTCTAAAATCAGTTAGTGGGGGACAATGTAGTCCTATTCCTAAAGGTCTGCTAGAGAAAATGGCTGCAATGAAAATTAACAAATCAGGACCCCAAACTACTACTCATGGGTATCAGCATCAGGCTACATCACCAACTTGAAACTACACAAATGGTTCTATTCACTCAACACAACAGATAATGCATCAGACTTCTAAGAAAACTCAACATAACAACAACTACCCTATGAAGAGCACAACTGAAGATAACAACACACAGAAAAGAAAGATAACTGAACAGGAAAGCAATGAAGTGCACTTGGGAAAGGATTCTTCTCCTATTATTGACATGGCAGGCCTTGTAGACAAGGCCAACCAGTCACAATGAAAATTTTCTCTTGGAACCGCAGAGGGCTTGGGAACCCTACTGCAATTAGAGCCTTGAAAAAGCTCCTCAAGACTCAATGCCCTGATTTAGTGTTTCTTATGGAAAATAGACTCAAAGCTACTAACTATAAAGCTAAGTCCTCTTTAGTTTGTGGTCCTCTATAAAACCTTTTTCTTATTGATTGTAACATCTCCAATGGTCACATGGCAGGGGGTTTGGCTGTGATTTGGAATGATACTATAAATGTAGATGTAATTCATGCTAATAAAAACATATATTGATATGTATATTACCTCTAGTAATTTAGATTTATCTTGGTTTGCTACTAGTATGTATGGGTACCCATACTGTAACACCCCGTTTTCCCAAATAAAAAATTTCGTAAATAAATCAGAGTATTTCACATAACGGAATGTCACATTCCTTTCATAAAATCATAAACGGATTAAATAACTATTTATCCTTCAATTTCATTAACAAAATCTTTAACGTATTGCAGCAGAATTTATTTAAACATGTAAAATAGTCTTTGGCATAAAGGCCTCATCATAAAAGTCTCATAAAACAAAGTCAACATCATTATCATAAATATTCATAAATAATACGTAAGGAATAGAAAAGCAATAACAAAAATCTCATCCCATTACGTATCAGAGCTCCTAAGACACAACGAGAGAAATCCTCACATGACTTCACCTAATCTTGATTACCTGCAAGTTACTCATACGAAGAGCAACATTTTCAAGCCGAAAGGGTGAGATTCACAACAAAAATATTAAGCATATAATTCAACAACTATATTTAACAACATAAAGTAAACATATTATAACAAGTATCAGGTAACATCATCATCATAATCAACTTCAAAATTTACTTAACCACTTGACTCGACAATGCAACTTTAACTTGACTATGCAACTTAATCATCTTACTCATGCATGCGGTACCAATCTAGGGCATAAGCCCTCGTCGCTATTGAGCAAAAGCTCCTAGAGCATGAGCTCTCATCTCTATTGAGCAAAAGCTCCTAGGGCATAAGCCCTCGTCTTTAAATGAGTATGCATTGACTCAACATCTTACAACCTAGACAACATAACCATCTTATACGACTCCAATAATTTGGATCAATAACTCACAACATAGACAGACACATGCAGCTTTAAACAAATGTAAACAACAACATGGCGACACATTATTAGTCTCAAGATATAACAATATCAACATTTAAACATCGTCTTAAAGCATCACTTAAAATTTCCATAATGCTTAGATATATAAATAATTAGTAACAACATGTAATTATCTTATATCAACATCATAGTTCATTTTTAATATTATAAACAACCCTATTTCTACCACAAGGATCAACTCGTAACAACTCATTCGAAAGGACGCAAGATCACGAAACAAGGGTACTGATGCTGTGCATTTCGCCAGGCGGGACATATGTCGCCATGGCGGGAGATGAATTTATGGGCTGCTCCGCCGGGCGAGACATATGTCGCCATGGCGGAAGATGAATTTATGGGCTGCTCCGTCGAGCGAGACATATGTCACCATGGCGGGAGATGAATTTTTAGGCTGCTCCGCCGGGCAAGACATATGTCGCCATGGTGGGAGATGAATTTCTGGGCTCGGGCAGAACGCATATTTTCTCGAAAATCCGCTTAATCACATGATTTAAGGTCTAACATTGATTCCAGAAATCATCCTATGGATTATCTAAGGTCTGTAAACAGTTTCTACATCAATCTAACAATTTTTCATCATTTAATCATCAATTCACCACTTTTAACCTAATTCCCAAATCCTCAAAAACTAATCCCACAACTTGTTAAATGCAATTAGATGAATTACAGACTCAATAGAATTGTATGCTAGGCTCACACTTGCCTTAAGATTATCGAACAACAGCCTCTCCTCTTGGTTCTTCTTTCCTCTGGTTCTCCTTTTTTCCAAAACTGATTGTACGTTCAACAGGTTTCTAACCTAGCTTCTCTCCTATTTATATCTCCTCTATCTATTCTATCTTATTCCTCTTTCTCCCCCAAAACTCTCTAAAATCTCAAAACAACCCCTCATCTCAATATTTATTTTATTTTCAAATCTTATTTTATTAAACAATAAAATAAGTCACAACACCTCATAAAATCTCTAAAATCACATAAATCACATTAAATCATATAAATATTTTCTATACTCTATAAAATAATTTAAATAATCAAAACGGGCGTTACACATACTATTCCCTAAAGCACCTCACTTGTGAAGCTATTAAGGATTTATATCAAACTAGAAAAAAATGCCAATTGGCTTATTTTTGGAGATTTTAATCTAATCCTTAATAGCTCAGAGAAGTTAGGGGGAAATAGTATGGATCACCATCATACATACCTCTTCAATGCCACTCTCAATGGTTGTGATTTGGTGGACCTTGGTTATCATGGAACCAAGTTCCCATGGGCTAACAACCATTTTGACAATACTCACATAAAAGAAAGACTAGATAGATTCTGTGTAAATTCAAATTGACTGGTTACTTTTCCTGTTTTTATCAATAAGCATTTACTGAGATATTCTTCTGATCATTGCATTTTTATTGATTATTTTAAATCTATATTTTCTAGCTGCAATCCTAATACTAATATGGACATTTTTAATGTGGTTAAAAACAGATTCTCCTCACAAGATTATAATTTTATAAACTCAAATTTCGCAACTCATGAAGTACAAGAAGCCATCAGGAATTTAAAGGCTAACTCTGCCCCTGGTCCTGATGGCCTCTCTACTTTATTTTACCAAACTTACTAGGACACTATTGGCTCTAATATAATCAATTATGCTCTCAAAATTCTTAATGAGGAGGGGTCTGTTCAGCCTATTAATCATACCTATATTAGCTTAATCCCTAAAGTGAATTCTCCTACTAAACCATATGATTACAGACCAATAAGTTTTTGTAATGTTCTCCTAAATTTTTTTACCAAAACTATTGCTAATAGAATTAAGCTGATTTTACCTAACATTGTTAATGATAACCAAAGTGCTTTTCTTTCTGGTAGATTAATAACTGATAATTCTTTGATTGTTTTGAAACCTTTCAATATATTAAAAAACCTAGGAAGAGCAACAATGGTCATGTAGGTATCAAGATTGATATTGCCAAAGCCTATGATAGTTTAGAGTGGATTTTCATTAAAAATACTCTAACTACCATGGATTTCCCTCATAAGCTTATCTATACTATTATGCAATGTATTCAGACAGTTTACCTCATAGGCATTGTCGCGTCATTTTTACGGAGATCAAGGCTATTTGATTAGCGTTTGACTCACTATTTTATTTCACGACTGAACATTTAATTTTTTAGAAAAAAGGGGAAAAAAGTTCAAACACCCCATATTTGAAGATTAAAGGTTCGGGGATTAGTTACATAAAGGGAAGGTATTAGCACCCTTTATGTCTGTAGTACTCTACGGGAACCTCTTGGTTTTGTTTAATTTTTGTGCTATAACTTACTTGCTTTTTTGAAAATGGATTTAAAGGTGATTAAAAGAAAAAGAAAAAGAGAAGCCTATTATCTACATTTTTTATTAATTTGGAAGGACGAATGTCCTTTGCTTACGTACTCGTGAGGGATCAAAACCTCGTAGTTCGGGGTAGAAATTTCGGTTTGATTGGTTTTGTGTTTTTTATTAGTTTTTGAAAAGGTTTTGAAGAAAAGCCAAGTGGCAAATTGGAATTGATTTGTGTTTTTTTTAGTAAGAGAAAATAACTCAAAGTAAAATTAAGTTGATTGAAATTTGAATAAGAAAATAAAAATAAAAAGGGATCACTTGATCTTGGATCAAAGTTTATTATGAAAAATGTTTTTGTTGTTTTGAATATTTAGCTAAAATCAAACTAACAGAGCATAAAAATAAAAGCGTTGGTACCTTATGGTGGCGTTGGACCACCACAAGGACCTATTACCTAAACTACCAAGCATAAAAAGTAAACATACACCCACACACGCACACATGCACCTACCACTATTACATTAAACCTATAATACATGCTATGGTTTGCGAGAAAGTAAATGACGAAAAATAAATTATTTACATTAAACCTAATTTACATTCTAATGCCCTTGCTATAAAATAAATGACGTAAATAAATATATGAACAAAATAATAAATCTAAACCTAAAATGTGCATAAGAAACGAGAAAATAAAATGTTAAGCAGTGAAGTAAAATGCATGCAAATAAATCAAATGAAGCGCAGGGGGTCCAATCACAAGGTGGGGGTGCAGAAGTAATTATGTGTGTGTGTGGTTAAGAAAAAAGGGAATTGGGCTTAAGGATGCTGGGGGCGGTTCGGTTCAAACCTGGGTCGGACCAGGAGAACCGAACCGGTTCCAAGGGGGCATATATATAGGATGTGGGCTGGTTTTCTTTCATTTCTAACATCCATTTCTCTCTCTTCCCTCTCTCTCTAGAAATCAAGCTCTGTTCTCTCTCCTCCTACGGTCTTCTTCTCCGACGGCAAGGTAAGGGGTTCCAGCGGCGGTTGGCCGGTCGGTGCGGCGGCACCACCGCGCCGGAACCCTAAAGTTATATTTTTTTTTTCTCGTATTCTCTTCTACTCTTCTCCCTAATTCCGAATTTTGCCTTAAAGTTTCAAGAAAAGGTAACCCCAATCCTAGATCTGAGCAAACAAAATAAAGAGAAAAATAAAAGGTTTTTTACCTGTTCCCTTCTCTGATTTCAGCTCGGTTCACGGCCTTTGTGACTAGTTCGTTGCTAATGGTTCGAATTTGAGATGGGGGAACTCGTCGGTTTGTTGTTATTCCTTTGCTCCTGGTTCTTTTCGTGCCGGTTTGTGTTGTGGCCGATTTGTTGTTGGTGATTCTGATCGGGTGTTTGTGAGGTGGTCACTGGTTTGTGGTTGTGTTGGAATGTTACTGTATTGTGATAATTGATTTTGAAAATTGTTGTGAAATTGTGTGTTGGTATGCAGGTTCGAAAAAATGGTGTTTTAGATGCCGTTTTCTTTGGTGAATTTCGGTCCCCCTGTGGCTGTGTGTGCTGCAGAAAAAATTGTGGCTTCAGATTAGGATGGATTGAAAAAACGCATGAATATGGATGTGAACAGGCTGTGTTTGCCTTCAGATGAGGCTTGAACTGTTTCTTTTAGATCATGATTATTTTTTGACATTATTTGGACTCTATTGATTTTTTGGATTTTTTTTGGACAATTAAATAAAATAAAATAAAAATGAAAGTAATTAAACTAAAAATTAAAAATAAAATGACTAATTAAAAATAAGAATTAAGAAATTAAATAAGATGGAAATTAAAAAGATAAAAGTAAATAATAAAAAATGAAGAGAGAAGAGGGCTCGACTCGGAACCAAAACGTGAGGTATTTTAAAATACCTCTCTGCCGTGAATGATCAGGGTCAAATGACACGTGTCGGTGGGATCTTGGGTCAAAAATTGGGGTATGACAGGCATCTGATCCTTTTATCCCTCATATAGGTATTAGACAAGGGGACCCTTTATCCTCTTATATCTATATCCTATGTGCTGAGGTTCTCTCAGGGCTACTTAATAAAAGTCAAAAGGAAGGTTACATTCATGGGGTGTCTATAGCAACTAATGCACCTGAAATCTCTCATTTGTTATATGTTGATGACAACATTTTGTTTTGTAGGGCCAAACCAGAAGAAGAAGGTGTTACCAACATGAAAAAACATTGGACTAAGAAATCAAATTTGTTTAAGTTCAAACACTCAGGTGGTTTAGGCTTCAGAAACCTTAGGGACTTTAATTTAGCAATGCTTGCTAAACAAGTATGGAGGTTTGACACTTAACCCAATTCCCTCATAGCCAGATGCTTCAAGGCCAAATATTTTCCTATGATTGATGTCTTACAAGCTAATTTGGGTTATAATGTTAGCTATGCTTGGAGAAGAATTTTCAACTCAATCTGGTTAATTAACAAAGGAAGTTGTTGGCGTATAGACATAATTGTCTCTGTGTGTATTTTGTTCGGAATTAGTAGAGTTTGGCTTAAGAAGGGTATTTTAGTCATTTTGGACTCAAGGATAATTTGGTCATTTGGTGAGCGAGGGTAAAATAGTCTTTTGATTACAAGAGTTATTTTAGTAGTGTTAGTGACAATAATTATTTTTACCTAGTTACTATTAAGTTGGAATAATTAATTAAGAGCCGGTAACTATTCGTTATTTTATCCGTTAAGTGAGTAGAAACTTTGTGAATTAGTTAGAGAAAACCTTAAGACCATTAAGACAATTGAGGGTTGAGCCCATGTATGTAGAGCCTATATAAACTCTAGTCATTAAGAGAAATTAGGTCTTACACACTCATTTTCACAAATATTGAGAGACGTAAAGAGAGAAAGAGCTAGAGAAAGGAGAAAAGGGTTTTGGAAGAAGAAGAGCTTGGAGAGGAAGAAGAGGGTAGAGATTTGAGAAGAAAAAGTGAAGCCCAAGCTAGGATTGTGTTCAATTGAGTTAAGGGGGATAATTTACATTAATAACTTAAACTATAATCTCATTTTCAACTTAATTCCGTGCTTATTTTGTGAATTGTGTTTTTTGGTTAATTTAAAAGATGAATTTTGTGTTGCTACTTTGATACTAAGTTTAGGTATGTGAAATTGATGCTAAACATGTTGTTGTAGTTGTTGTTGAATTTGCACGTTTGAATTGGGGTTATATGAGACTTTGTTAATTTTTGCTTAAATTGGTGTAAAATGGTTTTGTCTGTTGATTGTTGATGAATTTGTGTCTAAATGATTATGTAGCTGTTGTGAGATGTTGTTGTTGTTGAATTATACCATGGATGTTTAAATTTGTGAAGTTGTGGTTTAAATGGTGAAGTTATGTTAAGTTTTATGTCATTTTTCATGCATCAATGGCTCTTGAATGGCTTTGGTCACTCCATTCCTTTTGAAATCGTGTTTTTACCTTCCTCTACTTATCAAAATGTGTTTTTCCACTAACCTAGACGTCTGATATTTATAGGCGAGTGTTTCCTTAAAATTTAGGGAATGTTGGCTCGCGATGTGAGCCAAGATCTCACGATGCAAGCTCAGATCTCGTGATGCGAGAGAGAAAGTGAGCTCTCCTTTATCCTATCACTTGGTACTCACGATGCATGACTTATAGCCGACGATGCGAGAGAGACAATAGTGAACACCTTTCCAGATGGTCCTATCTCTCTATGCAGTGCTCATAGCCCGCGATGCAAGATTTGCAATAGCTTACTCCTTGGTTTCTTCACTTCTTCCTCCATTTCTTATTACTAGAATGATCATAATGACTATGCCTTAAGCATCATCAGTGTTAAACTAGTAAAAAACATAGCATGGTTGAAAATTTGTGTGATTCAAGTGGTTTTCCTTGGTTTCAAGGCTATTTCCCTTATTTTGTCCTTTTATGATTTTTGAACCATTTCTTAACAAAACTCGACTAACATACATATAAACTAGTTACTTTATCTCTAAAATGACTCTAAAAATAGACTAAATACCCTGTATCATTTCTTATCATCAGTTACACATACCGTGATTAACTAATACATATGGAAAAAATTGACATAGAAAAGGATATGAGTCTTGAATCGAAGATCCAAATGATCTTCAATGGTAAAAACAAGATTCCATGAGTGTTTCTCTCCCTAAAATGAACCTAGTGATTCCTTCTCCCCTTTTATTAAAATGTTTTACAACTATTTATATACAAGTCTGAAAAGTGCAGATTCCTCGAGTTGATTATTCTCGCCTAGATGCTATTTCCTCAAAACCAAAAGATGATGAATTACTTTGGTCTAAGAATAATCATGGTAAACTTTCTCTTAAAGATGCTTACACTCACCATGTTCCGTCTCTTTATAACTAGTATGGATACCTATGCTAAGCACGGGCTATAATTTTGTCATAGTTTAAATATTAAAGGGCAATGCTAACCAATGCTCTCAGGGCATTGGTTAAGGAACAATTAATTGATGGATCGCACTTGTTTTTACATTAATTAAAGTGAGAAATTAGTCAAGTAATTAAAACTAGTAAATGTTGTATTCAATACTCTCTTAATTACACATTTAATAATTTTGTATTTGATATTTTAATTGGATATGTTTTATTTTTGAAATTGCTAATTTATTTTGAACTTTATAATATCTTGTCTTAGTTTAATTATTTTTACAACTTTTATTCAAAAAACTAAAAGAAAACAATAGACTTTTTTCACGGAAAAAATTTGGATACAACTTTTGCCTTTGAAAAAAATAGGATACAAATTTGGGAAAAAAATCACTGAAAAAATTCAAGAAATTGAAAGGAAAGGAAGGAAGTTGCATGTATGTGTGTGTGTCTATATATATATATATATATATATATATATATATATATATAGGAAATAGCTTTGCTTTTGAGAGAGCATTGAATACAACATTTATTAGTTTTAATTATTTGACTAATTTCTCACTTTAATTAATGTAAAATAAATGTGATCAATTAATTAATTGTTCCTTAACCAATGCCCCTGGGGCACCGGTTAGCAGCACCCAATATTAAATAAAGATGTGATATTATTTTCATTGGTGTGGGCGTTCTCTATCCACTACTGGCTCCCCTATAAGATTCAACAATGATATCATGGTCTGGTTCAACTTTCTGGGAAAATATAAGTGGTTCCCGATGGCAGATCCCAGATGCGGATAGTGTCACAAGTGAGAGAAATATATTAATGTGTCAAGTGTGGGTTAAAGTTTTACATTGTATACAATTATGGATGTTGAGCAGCAATTAAGTGATAAGACTCCTATACCGAATGCTTTAAGGATTAGGGTGAAAATACAGTGTCAAACTCACGTGTGCGGATTCTCGTACTCTAATGTGATGATCAAATTCAATGTAGAATCCCCCGAAAATCATAATTTTTTACCTTTTGGACGTCATTTGTTTGATTTTTTATCTTTAAATTTAGTTTTGTGATGTCATTATCTTTCATGTGAAATTTTTCATTCAACCTCTATTATTTCAAATCCGTTCACTTTTGATCTTTTGGTGGCAAGTGACAATGAAAAATTACATATGTGTTATGTTGAATTAACAAAATACATGCTTATTAGACATTAAAATTTTGTGATATTTTTTGAATTGAGTCTATTTTTTTGGTAAAATAATGACTCAAAAATCTTCAAGTCGTTCAACAAACACATAGAATTACCGACAAATCACACTATTTCCTACACTCTCACGAACAAAACACACAATACTTTTTTTTTCATTATCTTCTTTCATGTTCAAATTCCTTTTTCATATATGTTTTTCTTCTAATTTGTTTTCTTTCTTCTTATAAAAGAAAGGAACATAAACCTTCCTCCATAAAGCCACCATCAATCATACTTTTTGAACATGTTGTACCTCCATTTAATCTTACTTTATTATGTCACATAATTGCAGAAGCGGAGAATTCGCACTTGACTAAGAGATATTAATGTATCAATTGTGAGTTAGAATTCTATATTGGATGGAAGAGTAGATTTTGAACAACATATAAGTGAGGTGACCCATATACCTAATACCTTAAGGTTTTGGGTGGGTATTTGATATCAATCTCACTTGTGTGGTTTCTCTTGGTTTAATGTGGTGATTAAACTCAGAGTATGATCCCAAGGAAGTCCCAAAATTACAATGAATCGTTTTTGTTAGTGTTTCGATGTCATTTGTTTATTTTTTTAATCTTAAATTTTAGTTATTGGAATTCATTCTATGTCTTGCTATTTTCTTTTATTCAACCTCTGTTCTTTCAAATTCCATGACTTTCGTTTTCGGTGGAATCAGACAATGAAAAAGTGCAGATGTAATCTACCGAGTTGACAAAATATGTTCTTATTAGAAACTTTAGAATAATATCACACTTTTTTTAATTAAGTCAAAAAATTTGGTAAATAATTACCCTAAAATATCTAAATCCTTCAACAAACTCACAAAATAAAGAACAACTCACTATGTTCCTTAATCCACTCTCACAGTTAAAACATACATTCCTTATTTTTTTTGTTACCATTTCTCTCATGTTAATTCTTTTTTTCATCTTATTTCTTTTTCTACTTTGTTTTCCTTGCTCTCATGAAAGAAAGGAACGTAAACCCTCTTTATAATAAGCCCTACCTCTTTTTCTCCAAGTTATTCATTTTGGGACTTAAACGAGTTCCCAATTTGACGCAACATACCATGTCTTTATCAAAAGCCTCACATTTCTTCATTTTGTTATCAACTTTATGCTCCCAAAGTAAAATAACATATGCATAACTAATCACATTTGATGAAGAGCATACTTCAACTTTTATTTTTTTGAGAGAATACTTCAACTTTTATTGTTTCTCTTTATGCTTTGTAGATTCTCAATGAATTTTGGATATTTAACTTACATGTAACGAAACTCTTCACAGTAATGACACTTGTAAATACTCATATCTATTAGTTTAAATCTTCCAGCACATTGATCACCATAAGCACAACTTTAGTTACTAATATTTGATCGTCTTCTGAAAATTTATAAACACCCTCATTTGTTGATTCTCCTTCTCATATAGGGATGAAATTTAGTATCCATGGACATGATAGTATGATACTAGCAAAGACGGATCTATAAATTTCAATAAGTGGGATCAAATTGTTAATAAAAAATCTTTATACAAAAATCTATAAATTTATCAATATTATACTATATATAAAGAAAACTACCCCTTTCAGCATGTTTTTGGGTTGGACTTTTCTTTTCAAAAATATCCTTAATTTTTAATTTTAATTTTAAATACAAATAACACATGTAACAAATAGATAATAACAAATTTTCCTTAAAAAAAAGATAATAACAAATTTAATTTAAGAATAAAATCTACACACAATTCCTTATGAATTGTTCTTATTGTTAGCCAATTAAAGAATAACACGTGAATTACTAATCAATGTCACTAATCGTCCCCGTTAACCCTCTTTTACCTCTGTTAACTACATATCAAACTCACAAAAAACTAGCTCAAAACAAAAAACTCATGTTACTTTTTTATCATCCGATTTTATGTTGTACATCTGTATTGTTCCCCTCAATACAACCGACAAAGATTGCCAAGTATTTTCATATCCCTTCCACAAAAAACAATATTTTCATATTATTTTTTTACTTTCACAAAAAAAAGTATTTCCACATTATTTTATTAATATAAGTTATTCTTCCTTAGCCTTTGATCAATTGTAACAAACGTGAACAAAAAATAATGGTAAAGATTGGACTTTAAATCATCTAAAAAAAGATGAGCAAAAAATAATAATGGTAAAGATCAGTCTTTAAATCATCTAAAAAAAGATTAGTAATAAATGTGAGCAAAAAATAATGTTAAAGATTGAACTTTAAATCCTCTAAAAAAATATATTAGTAACAAACGTGAGCAAAAAATATTGCTAAAGATTGGACTTTAATTCCTGTAAAAAAAGATTAGTAACAAACGTGAGCAAAAAATAATAATGTTAAAGATTGAACTTTAAATCTATTCTCTATATATGAAACTTAATGTCTACCAAATATACAATCTTACCCCTTCTTAATTTTTTGACACATCATCAAAATTATATCCTTTTGTGTCTTTTGCATCAACTTTCCCCTATTTTTTCTCTTCAAAAAAAAAAAAAATTAAAACAAACTTACTCGATAAAACACACAAACTTATTTTTTTTTTAAAACAAACAAACTTAATCTTAATTTCAATCAAAACAAATTTTCCCTATAAAAAAAGTACAATCTTATATTCTTTAATTATGAAATTATTGTCTACCAAAAATACAATCTTACCCCTATTAAATTTGACATATCATCAAAATTATATCCTTTTGTGTTTTTTGCTTCAACTTCCTCATATTTTTTTCTCTTAAAAAAATTAAAACAAACTCACTCAATGAAACACACCAACTTAATTTTTTTTTAAACTAACAAATTTAATCTTAATCCCAATAAAAACAAATTTTCCTATAATTCAACTTTTTAATATCAAAAGAGTTAAAATAAATTACAAAATATTTATTACAAGGCATATACCTACTTTTCAAAAAATTACCACATATTATCAAGTGTGTTTTTTTTCAAAAAATAATTTGCCTTTGTTTTTTTTAATCTTTTTTATAGTCAAAAGAAAAAATATATTATTTAAAAAAAATAGATAAAGAGACCGAGGACATTAGACCTGACTCATTGACAACAAAAAACGGGTATGCCACATAATAAATTAGACCAAGTGGATCGACCCAAATCTATTGTAACAAAAATTCACTAATTAACAAGCGAACCTGTACACGGGCGCGAAATTAGGTTATAATTTTTTTTTGACCGCTGCGAAAAACAATTAATGGATCGACCGTGAACACAATATCAAAATCCAAGTTTCAAGAACTCCCTAAACAAATCAACAAGCATAAAAACTTTTTCGAGCTTGAAGAACCAGAGTGTAGACAAACAAGACACTTTGAAACCTGCATATCTCAACATATTAGAAAACAACATAGAATCAAAGAAGTCAGGCCACCATGTCATATTATAAAATATTATTTTTTATTGTTGTAGATTATCAATTATTATATCTTTTAGAAAAATTACTATAAAAAACAATGAAAACATGTTAAGTGAGTCACTAAATAATATTGTTGTACAATTCATACACGGGACTCATAACGACATCTTTACTATTTTAAATATTTCTACATAATATTACACTAACCTCCCTTAAGGTATTCTTAAACAACACAACACCCGCTCTATTGTTTAACTAAACACCAATCTCTCTTATTTTTTATCAAATTGACAATCACTTCTCTTATAATATAACACGGTTTAAACTTTGTTTATTTCATTTATTTTGACCAATTAACTTCTTCATTTAATTTTCAACAATTTTTTCTTTCCATTATTCACTTGGTGATTTTTCTCAACTTATTGTTTCTCAATCAAAGTGGTTTAATTTTTAAACTCTAATGTTATAAATCAGATATATCGAATATTATTTCCTTTTCATTGATCAACCACAATATCTATCCACCAAAATTCTTCTCATCTCTATATTCTCCTTTGACCTCTTATGTAATTGCCGATGTTTGATTCTATTTGGTGGTAAAAATAAATCTTGTTATTGTTTCTCCATTGCGAGAAAAAAAATCTCATTTAATTTAATTTAATTGTGAAAAGAAAAAACAGATACAAATAAACCAAAATGACTAAAATTAAATTGCATATTTACAAAGTTAGTGAAATGGATAAAATGATGGGAGATTGATGTGTTTGAAAATTAAAAGAGGTGCTTGTGTTATTTAAGAAAATCTCAAGGAATGTCAAAATAATTTGCTATTTTATCATTAACGTCGGCTTTATCATTAATTTTTTTCTTCTTATTTTCTCAATTCATATAGTATTGCAATACATTTTGATGCATAACCTCCACTTCGAATTAACCCGTGCGGAGCACGGGCCCGTGCTTAGCACGAGTTTGTTGCTAGTACTCTAAAAAAAGATTAGTAACAAACGTGAGCAAAAAATAATGTTAAAGATTTGACTTTAAATCTTCTGAAAAAAATATTAGTAACAAACGTGAGCATAATATGATGTTAAAGATTGAATTTTAAATCCTCTAAAAAAAAAAAATATTAGTAACAAATATGAACAAAAAATAATGTTAAAGATTGAACTTTAAATCCTCTAAAAAAAGATTCAGTCTCAAAATATTTTAGAAAAAGATTTGTTAGCACTATATTAAATATTAATTATCAATCAGTTTCCAGAAGAAGAACATAATTTGTTGCCATTTTGTTGGAACAAAGGTGTTCAGCAATACCACGTTTTGAGTTTTGATGATAACAAGGTATTAAAAAGTTGTCAATTGGATATTGCTAATATTTGTTTAAGTATGCAGGATATCAATTAAGATTTGTATCCCAGAAAGCATTCTGTTTGAACAATGTTAGAGAGCAATAAATCCATAGAAGCTTGTTGCTTGTGATTCTGTTTCAAAGAGAGTCTGAAGACTGTGCTGAAGAGAGTCTGAAGACTGTAACGAAGAGAGTCTGAAGACTGTGCTGAAGAGAGTCTGAAGACTGTATCGAAGAGAGTCTGAAGACTGTATCAGAGTCTGAAGACCATCAGAATCTGAGAACCTAGAGAGTCTGAAGATTATCAGAAGCTTAGTACTACAGTGAGTCTGAAGCCACAAATTTGATGATCTGCTAACAGTGATCTCTACTGCATTGCTATGCACAAAGAAACTCTAATGGAGTAACGGCTAGCTTCTAAGTCAACTTGAGCGTGGGAAGCACAAAGACAAAGATTGCAGGCCAGTACAGAGTACGTTGTACGAACTCTGTTTCCACTACTCCACTACCACGTACAGTTTGGCAACTGTGTCTACCGGTATTAATCCTCAAAGGGAATGGAATTCAAATGATGCTATTGAAGGACTATTACCAAATCAAGCAACAGATCAACAGTCATTGATCAAGCTTCAGAAATCATCCTGATGCGCTGGATGACTCAACGTCTCTTTCCTACGCCTATATAAAGGATAGAAGACTTGAAGAAGTGTTGGACTCTACAACTTAGAAAAACTGCATTGCGCTGCTTTCGTATTCAACTGAGTCTTAACACAAGCACATCATTAACTTAGATTCTTACAAAATGAGTATTCTAGAATCTCTAAGTTTCACAGAAAAACAGAGTCTGTTTTTTGTGTAAAACAGAGTCTGTCTTTGTTGTAATTGAAACACATTTTGATTGTTATCAAGTGTTTCAACTGTATTCAATTTTCTGTAATTGTGTAAAAGTCTCTTGCTTTTGTGCTTGAGCAAAGGAAGTCTCTTGGCTGCGTCCTTGAGCATAGGAAGTCTCTTAGTTGTGTCTTTGAGCAAGGAAGTCTCTCGCCTGTGTGCTTGAGCAAGGAAGTCTCATACTGTGTGTTTGAGCAACTTGTAATTTGATATTACATTTTAGTGAACTCTCCTTGGAAGTACAAGGGGGACATGACTACTTCCGGTTTGTGGAAGGAACCTGTATAATTGCTTGTGTTCTCTGTTCTCTCTTTATCTCTTGATTATTCCGCTGCAATCAGAACCTAATCTCCTATCAGACTCTGATCTCATTCAGACTCTGAGTTTAAAGGAATTAGATTCTCACTCTTCAAGAGTTGCGAAAAGAAAACACAATTCAACCCCCCCTTCTTGTGTTTTTCTCACCTTCAGTCTTAGCACTTAACCGTGTAACAGAAAAGATCCAGAGAAAAACATGTCTTCCAGTGAACCGTCTTCTTCTGGTGCCACTTTTGGTGCTGCTATACCATATGAATATGGATCCAATAACAGCAGTAGAAAGGCTGATTATGGAAAAATTCCTAAGTTCAATGGTGATCCTGAAGAATTTTCTTGGTGGAAAACCAACTTCTATAGTTATGTCATGGGTCTTGATGAAGAACTCTGGGACATACTTGAAGATGGTGTTGGTGACTTACAACTTGATGACGAAGGTGCTGCCATTGACCGCAAACTTCACACTGCTGCTCAAAAGAAAATCTATAAGTAACATCATATCATCAGAGGGGCTCTTGTCACTGCTATTCCTAAAACGGAATACATGAAGATGAGTGACAAATCTACTGCTAGAGCCATGTTTGCTTCTCTCTGTGCTAACTACGAAGGAAGCAAAAAGGTCAGGGAAGCTAAAGCTCTTCTATTAGTTCATCAATATGAACTATTTAAGATGAAAGAGGATGAAAGTATTGAGCAGATGTACTCAAGATTTCAAACTCTAGTATCTGGTCTTCAGATACTGAAGAAGAGTTACATAGCTTCTGATCATGTTAGCAAGATTTTAAGGAGCTTACCCTCTAGATGGAGACCAAAGGTCACTGCAATTGAGGAGGCTAAAGATTTAAACACTTTAAGTGTTGAAGATCTTGTAAGCTCACTCAAGGTTCATGAGTTAAGTCTCAATGAACATGATTCTGCAAGAAAATCCAAAACCATTGCTTTAAAATCAAAAGGAAGGTCTTCAAAGGCTCTCAAGGTTGAAGAATCTGAAAATGAGTCTTCAGCTTCTGAAAGCTCAGAGGAGGATCCTGATGTAGCAAAGGAAATGGCTATGCTTTCAAGCAGAATGCAGTACGTTGCTAAGAAGAACAAGAGATTTCTGAGCAAGAGCAGTGGGAAGGGGTTCAAAAAGGAGGATCAGAAAGGTTGCTTCAACTACAAGAAAACTGGACATTTTATTGCTGAGTGTCCAGAACTGCAGAAGGAGAAACCCAAGTCAAAAAGGCCAACCTTCAAGTCAAGCAAGTTTAAGAAGCAGATCAAGAAAAGTCTGATGGCCACCTGGGAAGATCTTGATAATGAGTCAGGATCTGAAGATGATGATGCTGATGGTGAAGCCAATGTAGCTGTTGGACTAATGGCTACAACCGAATCTGTTAAAGAGACACCTGAGGCAGAATCAGATACAGACTCTGAAAATGAAACAGAGGTATATTCTGAACTCACAAGATCTGAACTTATAGAATCTGTCAATGAGCTTCTTGGTCATTTTAAAACTAAGACCACTGAGTTGAAGAAAGTCAAACAACAGCTTGATAAGCTGTCAAAAAGACATAATTCAACTCTGTTGGAATTAGAAGATTTAAAAGAATAAAATATCTCTTTATTGATCAAGAAGTGTAGCTGTAAATACTTAAGTGAGCAAGATGTTGCTCTGCAAGAATTTATTGCTACTGGAATTGACAGATCAAGGGTTGCATCCATGATCTATAGCACGTATCAGAACAGAGGACAGGGTCTTGGATTCATTGGAGGAAACTCAAATGAAATGACTCTGAAATCTGGTCCTGATGGAGCCAGAGAGGCGTTGAAAAATCTTTTTGTAAAAAAGTCTGATGAAGTCAACACAGAGACTCATTCAGAACCTACAACTTCTACTTCTAAGATTCTGACTAAGTCAAAACTTCAGAATGTTAAGTTAAAGGGTCTGAAAAACTTTGAACCCAAAGCTTTAAAGTCTCAGACTCTGAAACATTCAAAGTCTGATAAACAGACTCTGAAAAAGCCAGAGTCTGAAAAACCAAAGTCTAAGTTTCAAAGGAGAGAAACTGTGAAAGGCAAGTTGATACCTAAACCAAACGGTTCCAACCCTAAGGTATGGGAGAAAACATTGCCAAGGATTTCAAGACATAACTTGCGAAAAGAGTTCAATGGTTCTAAGACTAACCAAAAAGGACCCATAAGAATATGGGTACCTAAGTCTGATATTATTGATGCTGCAGGTATGTCTAAAAGGACTAAGAAAGTACAAGGCTTGGTACCTAGACAGTGGGTGCTCGCGTCACATGACGGGAGAAAGGTCTATGTTCCTAACCCTAACCATGAAAGAGGGAGGAACTGTGGGATTTGGAGGAAACCAGATTGGCAAAATCATTGGTTCTGGAACCATTGGTAACTCTCTGATCTCAATCAGTAATGTGTGGTTCGTTGATGGACTTAAACATAACTTACTAAGCATAAGTCAATTATGTGACAGTGGTTATGATGTATTGTTTAATAAGAACAACTGCACAGTGGTTAACAAGGATGATCAGTCCATAGTCTTCAAGGGAAAACGAAGAAACAATGTATACAAGATAAAATTCTCAGAACTGACTGATCAGAAGGTAATGTGCCTTCTGTCAATGGGTGATAAGAAGTGGATGTGGCATAGACGTTTGGGACATGCTAACTGGAGATTAATCTCTAAAATTAGCAAGTTACAACTTGTCAAAGGCCTACCAAACATTGACTATCACTCAGATGCTCTTTGCGGAGCATGTCAGAAAGGGAAAATTGTCAAGAGTCCCTTCAAGCCGAAAGAAATTGTTTCAACTTCCAGACCCTTGGAGTTACTTCATATTGACTTATTTGGACCAGTTAACACTGCATCCATATATGGAAGTAAATATGGACTAGTTATTGTTGATGACTACAGCAGATGGTGTTGGGTTAAATTTCTGAAAACTAAAGATGATTCATATTCTGTGTTTAGTAAATTCTGCATCCAAATTCAATCAGAGAAGGAAATGAAAATCTTGAAAGTCAGAAGTGATCATGGAGGAGAATTTGAAAATGAACCGTTTGAGGTTTTCTGTGAAAAACATGGAATTAGTCATGAATTCTCTGCACCTAGAACTCCACAACAAAATGGAGTTGTAGAGAGAAAGAACAGAACCTTACAAGAGATGGCTAGAACCATGATCCATGAGAACAATCTGGCTAAGCATTTTTGGGCAGAAGCAGTAAACACAGCTTGTTATGTTCAGAACAGAATCTATATTAGACCTCTGTTGAACAAAACAGCTTATGAACTCTTTAAAGGAAGAAAACCCAACATATCTTATTTTCATCAGTTCGGATGTACATGTTATGTCCTGAACAACAAAGTTTACCTAAAGAAATTTGATGCCAAAGCTCAAAAGGGAATCTTTTTAGGTTACTCTGAACGCTCTAAGGCATACAGGCTGTATAATTCAGAAACACAATGTGTGGAAGAATCTATGCATGTAAGATTCGATGACAAAGAGCCTGGAAGTGAAACTCCAGTGCAAGATGAAAGTCATGAAAAATCTCAAGATTCTGATGATAACTCAGAATCTGATCAAATTCCAGAATCTGAAGATACTTCAGAAGCTGGAACAACCCCTGAAGTTCCTAATGAAGAAGCTTCTGATGAAGCTCAAGATGGTTCTCTGCAAGCTAGTCAATCCAAACAATCTTTCAAATACAAGTCTTCACATCCAGAAGATCAGATAATTGGCAATAAAGAAAGTCCTACGAGAACAAGATCGCATTTCAGACAAGAAGAGTCTGCTTTAGGATTATTATCTGTTATTGAACCAACTTCTGTTGAAGAAGCTCTTGGAGATGAAGGATGAATTCTAGCAATGCAAGAAGAACTGAATCAATTCAAAAAGAATGAAGTATGGGATCTAGTAGCTAAGCCTAATCACAAGAACATCATTGGAACCAAGTGGGTGTTCAGAAATAAGCTTAGTGAACAAGGAGAAGTAATCAGAAACAAGGCCAGACTTGTTGCGCAAGGCTTCAGTCAGCAAGAAGGCATTGATTACACAGAAACTTTTGCTCCAGTTGCAAGATTGGAAGCAATCAGGTTACTTCTTTCCTATGCAGTTAATCACAACATAACTTTGTATCAAATGGACGTTAAAAGTGCATTTCTTAATGGTGTCATTTCTGAAGAAGTATATGTCAAACAACCTCCTGGCTTTGAAGATTTAAAGCATCCAGAGCATGTTTATAAATTAAAGAAATCACTCTATGGCTTGAAACAAGCTCCCAGAGCTTGGTATGAAAGACTGAGTAATTTCTTGATTCAAAACAACTTTGAACGAGGACAAGTTGACACTACTCTATTCAGAAAGACTCTAAAGAAAGACATTCTTGTAGTTCAGATTTATGTTGATGATATTATCTTTGGTTCTACAAATAGTTCACTTTGCAAAGAGTTTTCAAAAGTAATGCAGGATGAATTTGAAATGAGCATGATGGGAGAATTGAAGTTCTTTCTTGGAATTCAAATCAACCAATGCAAAGATGGAGTCTACGTTCATCAGTCCAAGTATACGAAAGAGCTTCTGAAGAAGTTCAATCTTGAGGACTGCAAAGAAATGAATACTCCAATGCATCCAACCTGCACTCTGAGCATAGAAGATCAAGGAACTAAAGTTGACCAGAAGCTGTATAGAGGTATGATTGGTTCTTTGTTATACCTAACTGCATCCAGACCAGATATTTTGTACAATGTATGTTTGTGTGCAAGGTTTCAATCAGATCCTAGAGAGTCTCACTTAACTGCTGTTAAGAGAATCTTTAGATATCTGAAAGGAACTACTAATCTTGGACTTCTTTACAAGAAATCCTCTGACTACAAGCTAGTTGGATTCTGTGATGCTGATTATGCTGGAGACAAGATTGAAAGAAAATCTACCAGTGGCAATTGTCAATTCTTGGGAGAGAATTTGATATCCTGGGCTAGCAAGAGGCAAGCAACCATTGCTCTGTCTACAGCAGAAGCAGAATACATCTCAGCTGCTAGTTGTTGTACACAGCTACTCTGGATGAAACATCAGCTTGAGGCTATCAAATAACTGAAAACCATATCCCAATTTATTGTGATAATACAGCAGCTATATGTTTGTCTAAAAATCCAATTCTGCATTCAAGAGCAAAGCATATTGAGATTAAACATCATTTTATAAGAGACTATGTTCAAAAAGGAATTTTAGATATCCAATTCATTGATACTGATCATCAATGGGCTGATATATTTACTAAACCCTTATCTGTTGAAAGATTTGATTTCATAAAGAAAAATTTGAACATGTGCTATGTCTCTAAGTAATATGCGCCTCTGAAAACAGAATTCAGACTCTGAAAATATTCAGAAGCTATCTGGGAATCAGACTCTCTTTTGGAGATTCTGATGAAAGCTTCTGGTAAAATATTCAGACTCTGGTAAGGAATCTTTAGACTCTCAGAAGCTTGTATTAGTGGAAGCGTGACTGTTAAGTTCAGTAACACCTGCCCCACTATGGTGACAGTTACTTTACAGTTTCTCAGACGTGGCCTGTCTGTATTGGGTAAGAACTCAAAGGGCAATGATTTCATTATGTTAAACAAGTTACCTTCGCTTTGTCCCAATACGTTTACGGCTGCATGCTATATGTATTTATTGTTTGTGTTTGTTTGTCCCCTACTCTTTCCAAACAGTTTTCAAACATTTTCTCTATAAATACATAACACACACAACTCACTTCTCTTTTCACTCTTTGATTTTCTCTCTGAACAAATTTCTTGTTTTTTTCAATACTTTGCAAAACCTTTTCTTTTGTTCTCAAATCAAACTCTTAGAAAATCCTAATGGCAAGTGATCTCATCCAATCTGGTGTCATAATCAAGTTCGGAGGTTCATATGTTATCAAACCCAGAACAATGAACATCATCAAGGAGACTCTGGAAATTCAAGTTGAATCTCCAGTAGATTTTGGTTCTCTCAGTCGTCATGGAGTTGACGTTGCACCTCATTTCTTATCACAAGGAATGATGAGATACTTTGGTATGTTGAATGGACCAACATATCAGGAGCTTGTTAGAGATTTTTGGGTTAGGTCAGAAGTCTACGACAAAGCTGAAGCTACTTTGGAAGAAACAATAGCAATCTCAAACAACCCCAGTCTTGCTGGCAAAAACAGAGACCAAATGGGTTTAAAACCGTACAATGGTCTTGAAATAAGGTCTGCTGTGATGGGAATTCCTATAGTTATCAATGAAGAGGTGGTAGCCAGGGCTTGTCAGATGGAGAGCGCTGGTAAATTTCAGTGGAATGTCAACAAGAAAAGTGAATGGGCTGTTGTCTGCAACAAGTTGTTATTTGAAGGGAGACCCTCAAATAAATTGGTGGATATGCATCCTGAGCATAGGGTGCTTCTGAAGATTATACTGGACAGTATGCTTCAAAAAGGAGGAGGAACAGATACATTATCTGTGGATCACAAAGTTCTTCTTTATTTTCTTATCAACAAAATAAAGATCAACTTCCCCAGATATGTGATGCACCACATGTGTTGGGCCATCAAGAAGAGTCAATCAGAAACCAGGAGGCAAGTTCCTTTTGGAAGATTAATATCTGAGATTCTGTATCAAGGAGGTCTTTTGAAGGTCTTATCAGAATCTGGTGTGGTATCAGATATTCATCTAGGAACTGTGACCGGTAGATTCATCAATGGCAAGACTCTACAGTACATGAAGATTGTCAAGAGATTCAATCCCTATAAGCATGATATGAGAGAATCCTATGTACAATCTGATTTGATGATGGACTTCCCTCCCATATCCAAAGAAGATAATCCTGAAGTTCTTGCTAGATTTGTGGTGGATTACTTCAAGGAGACTGGTAGAATAATCAACTATTCTGCTATTCCTGAGACTGCTGGAGGAGGCCCTCTTAAGGTCAAAGGAAAAAGGACCAAGGAAGTGGTTCTCAAGGAAGAGGAAGAGAAGCAGGAGCCTCTCAAGAAAAAGATCAAATCTTCTGCTCTTCCTGGAGTTTCAATTGGTTCTCCTTCTGCACCTTCTGCACTTCGTGAAATTAAGGATGGGAAGAAGGCTAAGAAAGATGAGAAGAAGGCTAAGAAAGCTGAGAAGAAAGCAATATTAGGCAAAGCTGACAGAGACTAAGACAAGTTAGCTCAAGATATTGCTGATTTCATTGATACTGACTCTGGAGGTGAAGAGAGTCAGATCAAGAAGAGAAAGGTGGATGTGATTCCTGTGGCTAAGGATGTAGCACAGAAGATAGGTACTTCTGTATCTATGATTGAGGATGAACACACTGCTGGCAAGGTTATGGCAGCAGATTTGATTGCTGAAGAGTTGAAGAAAGAGACTGTCAAGGAAGCTGCTAAGTTACTTGCTTCTGCTCTTAAACAGAAGAGTACTTCAGAACCTGCAGAAGCTGAGTTATCAGAAGCTATTGTGTCTGATCATTTTGCCTCTCCAGAAGCTGGCATTGGCACCTCTGGCAATGTGGCATATAGCTCATCTTCTTCTTTGAATCATGAGTCAGAATCAGATTCAGAATCTGACAACAAACCCTTGAGCCAAAATCTTCCATCTCTCAAAAATTCATCTCCCTCACCAATCAAACCCATATCATCCCATAACCCACTTGACCAGGCAGTATTTGATTATGTTGATTCAACTATGGACAGAGTAATTCAAGACACAATCACAATGTCTATGAATCTTCCTGCTGACCATCCTGCTCAACCTTCATTTCTCAAACCACTTCAGGTAATTCAACCTTCTAAAAATCCTGAAGCAACCATTCAATCCAAACAGCCACCCCCCCAAACTGAAACCATTTGTGTAGACTCTCCAGACACTCTAGATTCTCTTGAAAAACATCTAGGGGGAGAACTACCAAAAACCCCTGCTAAATCCAAAACAACTAAAGCTACTTCATCCATTTCCAAACCAGACCCTGTACCTGAACCTACAGAGAATCTGACCTTAGCTTCTGTTGAACCTTCAGAACCTGCTGAACCAACTTCTGAAAATCTGGAACAAGCCTCTGATACTGTATCAGCCTCTGTAACAGAATGTAGAGCTGAGACCAGAAGAGTTTCCCAACCACTTTGTGATCCTATAACCTCTTTCTCTTTTGAAACTTTTCTAGCTTTGAGAGCTTCTCTACCCTCAACCTCTGAACCTCAAACTGACTTATTTGATTCAAATGAGATTGATGAGTTTTATGCCTCTTCATGCAATAAGCTCAAAGAAGTCATTGAGCAAAGGCATATACCAATACTCAATGTGAGCTATGAGGACAAGTTCTCTTCAGTAAAGACTGAGTTTTTGGATTTTATCACCAAAATTCAAAAAGCTGCTGCCAGGGAACAAGCTCTTATCACTGCCAAGCATGTTGAAGAAGTAAAGCGGGCTGAGAAAGTTGTAGCTCTGGAAAATGCTCCTATTCTGAGGATAAGAGATACACCCTTCTTTGATGAGGATCAGTATATTCCTAGAGAATCAGTGGCTTACAATTCTTTGAAGAGGAAGATGTATAGAATTCAAGAAGAAGCTAGACTGGAAAGAGAAGAACATTTGCGAAGAACTGAGGCTCTGGAAGAGATGGTAAAGAAACAGCAAGAGGATCTCCAGAAACTGATGGATCATCTTGCCAAACAAAACCAACCTTAGTTTAATTTCATTTCGTTTTTTTTGTAATTCTTGTTTGCTATCCATCTTCTGAACTTATTTTTACGTCCAATTTATACAAGTTGTTTTTGATTCATTTTGCATTTTTTTTATGCTCTGAATCTTCTATGTTTTCCCTCTGAATCTCTTTCTTCTTTAAAACATGTTTACACCCTTACCTTAAGTCATTTAAAAAGGGGGAGGAACCTTGTTCTGAACTTTTTTTTTGTTGATGACAAAAGGGGGAGAAAGGAAAGTATTTATGTCAGGGAGGAGAGAAAAATTTTCTTTAATTACATTGCATGTATACGTATATGTTAAAGGGAAATCTGCGAAAGGTGCTTAGTTAGACTCTGAGCCCTGTTTAAGAATCAATTTACTAAATTTTCTGAGTATGAATTTGATTGCTTTTGAAAAACAATTTAATTAACCTGGATAGAACTCATGATGAGCTTACAAACCTCAACTTAAGAGCTATCAGACTCAGGGGGAGTCAGAGCTTACAAACCTCAGACTCTGAGCTTACAAACCTCAGAACCCTTTAAGTCAACTTGTTAATTAGATTAACAACAATTGACCTCTTAAATACTAATGTTTGTCATCATCAAAAAGGGGGAGATTGTTGGAACAAAGGTGTTCAGCAATACCACGTTTTGAGTTTTGATGATAACAAGGTATTAAAAAGTTGTCAATTGGATATTGCTAATATTTGTTTAAGTATGCAGGATATCAATTAAGATTTGTATCCCAGAAAGCATTCTGTTTGAACAATGTTAGAGAGCAATAAATCCATAGAAGCTTGTTGCTTGTGATTCTGTTTCAAAGAGAGTCTGAAGACTGTGCTGAAGAGAGTCTGAAGACTGTATCAAAGAGAGTCTGAAGACTGTGCTGAAGAGAGTCTGAAGACTGTATCAGAGTCTGAAGACCATCAGAATCTGAGAACCTAGAGAGTCTGAAGATTATCAGAAGCTTAGTACTACAGTGAGTCTGAAGCCACAAATTTGATGATCTGCTAACAGTGATCTCTACTGCATTGCTATGCACAAAGAAACTCTAATGGAGTAACGGCTAGCTTCTAAGTCAACTTGAGCGTGGGAAGCACAAAGACAAAGATTGCAGGCCAGTACAGAGTACGTTGTACGAACTCTGTTTCCACTACTCCACTACCACGTACAGTTTGGCAACTGTGTCTACCGATATTAATCCTCAAAGGGAATGGAATTCAAATGATGCTATTGAAGGACTATTACCAAATCAAGCAACAGATCAACAGTCATTGATCAAGCTTCAGAAATCATCCTGATGCGCTGGATGACTCAACGTCTCTTTCCTACGCCTATATAAAGGATAGAAGACTTGAAGAAGTGTTGGACTCTACAACTTAGAAAAACTGCATTGCGCTGCTTTCGTATTCAACTGAGTCTTAACACAAGCACATCATTAACTTAGATTCTTACAAACTGAGTATTCTAGAATCTCTAAGTTTCACAGAAAAACAGAGTCTGTTTTTTGTGTAAAACAGAGTCTGTCTTTGTTGTAATTGAAACACATTTTGATTGTTATCAAGTGTTTCAACTGTATTCAATTTTCTGTAATTGTGTAAAAGTCTCTTGCTTTTGTGCTTGAGCAAAGGAAGTCTCTTGGCTGCGTCCTTGAGCATAGGAAGTCTCTTAGTTGTGTCTTTGAGCAAGGAAGTCTCTCGCCTGTGTGCTTGAGCAAGGAAGTCTCATACTGTGTGTTTGAGCAACTTGTAATTTGATATTACATTTTAGTGAACTCTCCTTGGAAGTACAAGGGGGACAGGACTACTTCCGGTTTGTGGAAGGAACCTGTATAATTGCTTGTGTTCTCTGTTTTCTCTTTATCTCTTGATTATTCCGCTGCAATCATAACCTAATCTCCTATCAGACTCTGATCTCATTCAGACTCTGAGTTTAAAGGAATTAGATTCTCACTCTTCAAGAGTTGCGAAAAGAAAACACAATTCAACCCCCCCCCCCTTCTTGTGTTTTTCTCACCTTCACATTTGACGAGGTTGAAGGGGATACTCATAACGTATTTCAACAGGAATTCCTAAACTCAATTGCTCAAGAAAGTATGTCACCACATATTTTAAAGGTAAAAAAGGTGAACCTTTGATGTTGTTGCGAAACATAGACCCTATATATGACATGTGTAATGAGACATGACTGTTATGTCGTGGTTTATTTAAGAATATGTTGGTTATGGAAATCCTAACAGGAAGCAATGCTGGAAAAAGAGCATTCTTGTCCAGAATTAAATTAAAAACAAATGCGAGTTCAGGACTTCCCTTTATGTTTAGTAGAAAATAGTTTCCCGTTAGACTAAGTTTTGATATTACCATAAATAAGTCACAAGCGCAAATCATTCCTAATGTCAGAATCTATCTTCCACAACATGTTTTCAGCCATAGTCAATTATATGTAGCCTTATCAAGATGAGTTTCTCAAAATTCAACAAAAGTTCTCACTAAAGAAGGGAAAATAGAAGGAGAAGATGGAGACTTTACAAAAAATGTATTTTTTAAAGATATTCTTTTATTGTAATCATAACAGTCTTTCTTTTACATAAAATGTTATTTATACATTTATGTTATGATGTTAATAATTACTATTAGAATAAACAATAAATGATCATTATTTTATCTGAATTTTATATGCAGACAAACTAAAATATGTTGAGTTCAAAAATAATTTTGTTATATGTCTTGACAATATTTTGTTTATAAATCAATATATCAATAATTTCCATTAATATTTTAAAATTTTAGTCAAAATTATACAAACAAACATAATAAAATAATCACATGCGTTAGCACAGTAGAAATATTTCGTGTCCGTCTTTCCGCTAGTAACCAATAAAAGGAAGACATCATTAAAGAAAAATTAGAGATTATAAAAATTATGTCATTGTATATCAATAAAATGAATACAACTTAATATCGAAGAATTACAATTTCTTTCGGCATGGCTTCATATTTTAAATGGGTTCTAAGATTTTTTCATTTTCAACACTATCCGATGTATCACTCTATATATGTTGCCCGACAATCATTAAAAAATTCACCTCCCACATGGTCGTGCAATTGACTCTTCATAAAGTTCACGGTAGAGAAACTCATTTCAAAAGTTACAGTTGCTACATGTAATAATATTGCTAACTTCAAAAGTAAATACATCATTGGATAAGTAATAAGTTTTCTAGTTTCCACCAACTTCCTTGAAAGATCACCGGTCCTATCTAAATTAGAATTTTTTTTACAAGAACTAACATCTATGATATAATTTTCAAGTTTGGTTGTTCCCGTACATAAGCTCGAGAGAAGATTTTTTTCTTCTTTTTTAGAAAGAAGTCAAACTAACACGTCGAAATTGTCATCGGAGAAAATCTAAAGTAAAAAATATTGATGGATAAATTCAAGCTAAACTAATAAAAGAGAAAGTCAGTGACTCTTTGTTTAGACACACGGTGATACAACACAGTACAAACTGATCCACTATTTAGTTGTTTTAAAAAAGATAAGTAGGTGTAACAGTTAAAAATACAGTGGGGTCAACGTTTAAAAAGTCTCTATATTGCTTGCAAAAATAAAGCTAAGAGTGGGGTCAGCTGACCCCAAACCTCATGACCTGTATTCGTGCCTGGATACTTTTACCTGCCTCTTTCGATAAATATGATACATATGTTCTCCCCATATTGAGTATTTTCTAAATATGAAATCCGCTGATTTTTAGGTATCCACAAATATTTGGCGATATCCATAGATAACACATTTTTAAAAAATTATATCTAGTTATCCACAGTTTATATCTAGTAGGGGTTATCCACAGTAGGGGTTATCTCGAGACATAACCCCTACTATGGATCCCCCTATATAACCCCTACTGTGGACAACCCTAAATCCCTGCTACACATTTTTTACCCTATAATATTACAATTTGAAAATAAACCCTGATTCCCCCGCCCGAACGAGGGTCCCAAAAAAGGCGCCCATGAACCTGCCATGGTAAGGTTCTTCCATCTATTTTTCGAAAATTGTAGGGGTGATCCACAGTAGGGGTTATATCTAGTAGGGGTTATCCACAATTTATATCTAGTAGGGGGTATATTGGAGGTACTGACGAAGTTATTGGGACGAATTGGAAGTTTCACGGTTGAAGCAGTGGTGGGGACAATAGTAGGCTTAGGGTATTCAAAAAGTGAAGGTTTTGCATGTGACAAGAACTTAAACTTTGGAGATTTCAGATCATAGTTCAGACCAATAAGAGTTGTTGGTGAGAAAGCCAAGCTTATGAAATAGATAAGAGGGTACCAATACCAAAATTGGCTGAAAACTACAAGACCGACCACTGCAGTAATTTTATCATGCTTTGTCTGTTGTAACACAATATTATTTTGCCTCTATAACATCCTTTAAAATAAATAAAAAGTAGTATTAAAAACGTTGTCACAAACTAACCGTGCAGGAAAAGCATAGACTCGATCTACTTCAACAGCAGTAACTTCACCACCTGAAGGAAGATTAGTACTTTTTTCGGTAAATAAGTTTCACTCAACTCATGCCACAGAGAAAGCTGTCGATAGTTCGAATTCTGCTTCCATCTTTAGGCCCCAAAGACTATGCTCCCGAATTGGACCTATTTGTAAAGGGTTATGCCTCTGTTTTTTTGGCAAGCAAGCTATAGATATGGTTCTATGGCCCTGTCTGATTCGTAAAGCTTTCGGAGAAGGAGGGGAGATCCGCGGAGGTAGAATTATGAAAACGGGTACGAAGGGTCATCCAGAAGCGCTGGGTAGAGTAAGGGGTGGCCCCAAAGCGGAATTTACCGGTGGTGGTTGGTCGTAGTAGATTCTAGTGTGGCTCAATGGAGCTCTTTCTCTCCCTCTCTATAAGAGAGATAGGATCACCTAAGTCTCGTTATGGGCGTCTACCTACCCTTCTTTCTATGCTCATTTGGTATAATTTAAGGGCTCGACTGAAAATCCTCTTCTTTTTCTTCCGGTGTCGATAAAGAAAAAACATTGTAAGAGAAGAAATCAATTGCACTTTTGCATAAACTTATCAAGATTTGGTTCGGCTCAATTCTGTCGCAGTACACAATCTGTATTTTTCAGGAGCTGCAGGAACTGACTGATTTGATCTCCGAATTCACTTCAACCTCCGCGCACCTCACTCACTTATGTCTCGATCATTTATGGGAGATATTAAAAGCTATCACCCACTTTCTCTCGCTACCCACCGACCACACTACCAAGATTCTAAAAACAATTTTTTTAAAATTATCATATTATAAGTACGAAGTTTTCACTGTCGTTTAACAATTACTTCTCTACTTCAGAAAATTTGTAGGCTATACAAAGTGGATTTTCCCTCTTAAAAACACTTACTAATATACATGGTCAAAAAGTTGCTAGTGAAAACCTCCTCCCCAAATTTATTCATTTGCTCAAATTTAGGATTTGTTTAATGTAGAAATTTCAGTGTGCATAAGTGGTTAATATTGCATCAACTATGGATGAAATAAAGTCACTAGATCCAGAAATAAACCCCAATTTTGTTTAGTGATTTTAACTCTTTTTTTAAGTTTTAGTGTTAATTTTGTTAATTTTATTTTCTAGGATAAAACAGAGAAGCAGCTTGCAAGTTTAAAGCAGCCTCTTAAAGCAACTTCAAGTTTAAAAGCACTCGTGGACCTTCAGTTAGATCGTGAAAAAAAGGCGTTAATGAAAAAATCTGTTTTCTACAATTTGTTACAAGTTACATATAGAAGAGAGAGCTCTGCCTCTTTAATTTCCCTTTTTTGTGAAGTCTATGACCCGGTAAAAAAAAGCTTTGTGTTCAACAATAACGTGTCCTTTTCTTTCTGTGTTGAAGAGGTTGCTGAAGTCCTTGGTATTAAAAATACCGGGAATAGTTTAGAATACACTGCTGCAGAAAGATTTCCGGAGTTTGTTTATGAGTTGAAAGAAAATTTTGATCCTGACGGTTCTAGACAAATAAAAACAAAAAGTATTAAGATATTTTTGGAAAAATGACGATAGACGACAAGCAAAGTCGATCTAATTTCAAACAACTTCTTTCTTATTTTTTGATTGAGCAATTTTTGTTGTGCTGCCCCGATCCCAAGAAGACACGTGTATCTTCTTGGGGATTGGTCGAAGACATGAATGCCTTTGAAGAGGTTAATTGGGCAAAGACCATTTATGATAACATTTGTGAATCTTTCGGGAAACTGAAGGTTGTGATGCATAAGCAACAGCAACACTACTTTCTTGGGTGTGCTCCTGTCTTTGAGGTAATGATTTCAATTTAATTTCCTTTTTTTTTTTAATATATGATATTTCTCATATCGTTTATTTCCGCTACATCATCAATGCAGGCTATCGTGTTTAAAGGAATAAAACCTTTAGAGCCAAAAGCAAATCCTGGTTTTGCTTATCTTCCAATCGAAAGCTACAAGCCTAAAAGGGATTGGAAGCCATTGGAAATTATCAAAGCCTCGGAGGTACATATTTTTTGCACTCTATTCATGCATAACTAACTTATAAAATTATGTTTTATGGTATCAGAAAAAGTTGTTATCATTGTATCAACTGTTCGATCAACCATCAAACACAATGAGTTGACAGAGTCCACTGTCTTGGCTTTTTCAGCAATCATAGAAGGTACTGCCTTTTATTCCAAAAACTGTAGTATTATCTTTTTTTTTTGTTTTTGGATCAAATGTAAATTTTATTCCAAAAACTGTCGACTAATATTTTTACTCGAACAAATCCATTAAATTTAGCAAGATATAATTTGATAGAGTCAGCTGATTTGATAGAGCAGCAACTGACTGATTTAGCAAGATATAATTGTTTAGTATGTTTCACTTCAGATACTACATTCCTGCGTATGCGTTTGAGTTTTAGCTTGTACATTTTCTCTGATTCTTCACACTGTCATATGATGTATAGTGCTGCAAAAACTCTTACTAACACGTTTCCGTAAATCAACATGCATTTTGGTTTGATCAATGAGTTGAAGATTGAACATTTCATATTGTTTAGCTTTATAATTAAGGTTAGAAACGATGAAAAGAAATTTGATACTAATCAAAGACAGTTTATGAAATCATTTTTCACTTGTCAGTTTTGGCAGGACAATCATTGGAGCCAAATGTTGTGGCACTGTGTGGACAATTCATCCTATCTGAGTTGGGTTGTGCTCTTCCCGAAAGTATAGAACCTAAGTTTTCCGCTGCTGAGGATCCGCACCCAAAACGAAGATGCCTTGGTGCATCTTATCATTTTAACAGTATGTATTTATTTTAAGTACATTATTTTAATCAATTTATTTTCTTTCATTTTTGTAGATAACCCCATGTTCATACTGTGGGGATGTGGCGGAGAACTTTCTGGCTTCCGGTGCGGAGAGCGACTCGGCTTCCTCTTTGAAGGGGGTGCATGATTGCTTGGCAGAGGACAAACATTTGCTTGCATTGCTTACGTGATTTTTGTATATCACAACACAAGATGAAACATGTATGAGGAATCATTTATAGTTGGATGTTATGATTATGTTTAGTTCCATAATAATCACAGTACAGGCGTAAAACAATGACGGTAATAATTATAAAATGGCAATAATAATTAGCAAAGTAACGTTTATAGTGACACCTTAACTGACAAATAAGGTAATTCAAGTTTGAAATTTTCTCGTTATCATGATGATGACTTGTTGCAAATTAAGTACTACTACTATATATGTTTCATATTCACATGCAATTAGCCACTCTTAAAAATTTAATTTGTGTGTTCATTATTCCAGAAAAAATTTAAAAATACTTTTTAAAATATCCATATATTAGAAAATACAGGCGACTTAAAATTATAGTATCATCAAGTTGATTTTGTTCAAACTGCTTTAATTTCCTGTTCTCCACATTAACACATGTTTTTGTATAATTTGAGTTAGCTACAGTTGAAAGTGTAGTATTTAGGCACGAGTTGTTACCTGAAATTCTTGAAAATCTTGTGGATCTGGTCTCCGATAGTCTTCTACCTTGTTCTTCCATCATAAATCTCTTTCTTTTTCGAGCTACAGAGGAAAAATTGAAAAAAATTAAAGAAAAATTAAACCATAAGTTTATGGAAAAGGTGGAGCAAGAGTAAGAGTAGGAGATCGAGTAAGAGTAGGTTTTTCGAGCTACCTGAAATTGAATAAATCGGAATATGAGCAAGAGTAAGAGTAGAAATTTCTGTGAGAGTAGAAATTTGGGACATATCCTACGTTTCAGGTGAAGAATTGGTAGATTCATATCTTTTTTCTTCTAATATTTGAAGATGAATGGGTAATGAAAGAGTATAGAGCATTGAAGAAGGCATGATTGATTGATGGTTCAACACAGAGCAGAAAACTTTTCCCCGGGAGTATGCAAGCCTTCAAGACACCGTCGACCAAATCTCCTCTTGAGATACGAGTAGTAGTAAACCCAACCCCTTTTGATGGAACATCTTATTCCCTCATATTCCCTCGGTCCCAAATTAAGTGAGACAATTTGACTATGAAATACTCCCTTCGTCCCTAATTATAAGCAAATTTGACTTTTTTGGTTCATCTAATTAATGGTGTATGTGGTTCATATCATGTACCACATACATCATTAATTGAATGAACCAAAAAAGTCATATAAATAATAAATCCAAATGATATAAAAAAATAATATGAATAATATTTTAATATGCAATATCCTTACCAACTGAGCTAAGTTCACAGGGATATTTACCATGTATTTTATTATTTGTATATTCATCCTATTTTAAATTAATGACATTTACAATTTAAATCATCAAACTTAGGTCTAAGTTATGCAAGAACAAGAGTAAGCACATAATGGTTTACCAATAATCGGGTAGGTCACGGACGCGTGGTAAACAAGCAAGCAAGCAATAGGATAAATCCTTATGTATGTACAAGATTAATAAGCTAAGTAACATGAAAGTGTCGTGTCTCTTGTTATCCACGTCAGGGGGATACAAGAGGTTCACGTCAGGAGGACGGGACACGCTCCGCAAGGTAGGTCCGCACGACAATAAGAGGAGTTTCGGTGTTAGCCTCAGATAGGAATTTCACCGGATACACACTTTCAAACAAATAAAGTAGTCTTGAAATACAATAAATATTTAATAATATTAAATTTAATACAATAATTAATTTAAAGTATTTTATATACATATATTTGATATAAGTTACAAGTTAATAGCTAAATATAAGTTCAAAATTTTTATTTAAAGAAATATAAAAATAAATTTATTTATGGTTGTAAACCAAGCGAATCTTTTTTTATAAGTATGCAATTTGATACTAATGAGAATCATTAACCAACCACATTGTTATGAACTTAAGTCTTAAAATATAGGTTAAATGCATCTTCTAAATTTCTCTTAAATACATCCATGAAGAATTCATTTGGAACTCCTCCAAAGCTCAAATCTCTTTAGATCTAAAAAAAAGAATTAAATATGTTTTTGGTCCCTATAAAATTGGAAACTTCTAAGTTTAGTCCTTACTTAATTTTAATAGCATTTTTAGTCCCTACAAAATAAAAATTACATGTAATTTTAGTCCTTGTAAAAACTAAATTTGCTTAATTATCCTTCGGCTCTTAAATTTTTGAACGATTTTTTGGAGACATGTTTAGAACATTATAAAATGTTCATTTACTAAAAAATAGAATTTTTTAACATGAGAAGAATTAAATATGAATTTTTTTAAACGACAAAAGTTCAAGAAAAGAGCAACAAAAATCTGGACGTGGAAATTAAATTTTGAGTTAATTTTTTTGCAGATGGACTTTTAGTAATGTTCTTAACAGGTCTACAAAAAATTGTTTAAAAATTCAAGAAGGGACTAAAACTAAATGCATAATGTTTTTATAGGGACTGAAAAAACTATTAAAATTAAGTAAGGACTAAATTTAAAAGATCCCAATTTTATAGGGATCAAAAACATATTTCACCCAAAAAAAAATGGGTATCCCAAAAAAAAAAAACTATAAAAAATGGAAAAAATTAATTAGCCAATAGTTTAAATTTAATTTTTTATTGAAGTATCCCAGCCGTAACATATCTTGAATTTTAAAATTTTCCCGTATCGTATCATGTATATGAGCTTCAAATGGAGCAAATTGAATGTAGTTTGCATTTAATTTCCCTTTGGAAAAGATGATTTTTTGTATGATGATAAAAGTTGATTTTTTTTTGTTTGCTTATAATTTGAGAAAAAGAAAATGAATACTAATTTAATGTACATAATAATAAAGGAAAAAAGCAAAAATAAGGAAGATATAATATTATTATTTTTTTGTTCCATCTCCCACATTCTGGCTCGCGACTTTCCCTCTCTCTGGCTCTCTGTCTCTCTCTGTTTCACTTTCCTCTCCCTCTCTCAACTAGCGCCTCTCTCCCTCTCTCAACTCTCAGTCTCTGTTTCATTTTCATTCCTTCAATCCTTCTCCTCTCCAGTCTCCACTCTCCTCCAGGGTTGTTTTATGTTATTTTCTTTGTTATTTGATCTATTTTATTGCTTCTTGTTATTTGTTAATGGGTAAATCAATGAGTTGATTATTCAAATTCCAAACCATAATTTAGAATTGTTGATTATCCCCAATTTTGATTTCCCAAACCCTAATTTAGAATTGTGCATTTTGTGTGATTGAGTGGAGAGTTTATAAAGGGACACTTACGACAATTTCGGAACTGGGAATCAACATTTGTGTGAGGTTCGTTTGATTATTACAAGGGCAGGAGCAGAGTTTTGAAGTTAAATTGCTAGTTTTTGCATCAATTCAATATTTTTTGGTGTGTTGTGTATGTTTGTAAGATTTGAAATGGTGGCTGGCCTTGTTAGTTGAAGCATGTCTCTGCCTGTCTATGTCGTTTGTTTGCAGCTTGACAGTGTGTGTAGATTGAATATTGCTTGTTGCTCTTTAAGTTATACTTTGGATCAGGGATAGCGAAACTGTTTTGATTTATCAGGCGCCTTAGTTCTTTGTTATGGTGTTTGTTTGTTGGAGTTGTCTGTTAATCTTTATTCAAAGTTTATTAGTAAAATAATGATGAGACCACTATAATATGTTTCTTTAGATATTATTAAGCATATGTACTGTGGTATAATTTGTGATTGAAAATTACTCATTGTGCTCAATTATAAGCCATGTGGTGTTGAATGGGACTGAAATGCTTCGTGGGGAAAAGAGTGGGAGGAAAATGTGTTATATATTAAACCGTTACAATGGTTGTATTAGAGGGAAAGTAGTTTGGATAGAACCAATTGTAAAAAGCGATCAAATCTATCATGGGTATGTGTCAAATTACTGAGATGCAATGTTATTAAATAGCAGCCATGGCAGAATGGCGTGGTGGATCTTGTGCCAGCTGCTATAGGCGGTTGGTGAAGCACCACCTTCTATGGCTGTATATTAAGTCACAATCCTAAGGGTTCACTTGTACCATCCGAAACCGACCAGCAGTATCCACACAAATCCACTGTGTGCCAACCCGTTGACCCGGTAAACCCGAATAATCCGACCGCTACCAAACGGGCCCATAGGTTCGGGTGGTTGAAGATTGCTTTATAGGCCCCCCTCAAATCTCTTTAGGCCATCTAAAGTTACAAACATACCCTTAATAACACATCCGGTATATAACTACCGAATGTGAAACATAATATGGCTACTTCACTATCCAGCACAAAAACACCACTTCATTCATTCCTTCGAAAACTCTCTATCTATTTGTTCTTCTCGTTTGACCCTATCCATTCCTTTCTACTCCAACTACAATAATCCAAGGTTGCTTCATTCTCGTTTCTATTCTTCCCTCAAAGTAGCTTCTTCTTCTGAATAGTTGTTGACACAATTAATATTTTAATTTCTAAAGATGATTTAACCTCCAAAATTTATTCTAACATAATATGGCTACTTCACTATCCAGCACAAAAACACCACTTCATTCATTCCTTCGAAAACTCTCTATCTATTTGTTCTTCTCGTTTGACCCTATCCATTTCTTTCTACTCCAACTACAATAATCCAAGGTTGCTTCATTCTCGTTTCTATTCTTCCCTCAAAGTAGCTTCTTCTTCTGAATAGTTGTTGACACAATTAATATTTTAATTTCTAAAGATGATTTAACCTCCAAAACTTATTCTGATTTTATTAATTAATACAACTAATTCTTATAAAGATTAATAAAAGTAAAGTTAAATTACTTGCCGTAACAGAACACAAGTTTGTGGAATAGAATTACTTGCCTATCTCAAAGATAATTATAAGTAGTTCTGAACATAGTATAAGTATAACTACTTAGAATTACTTGTCTGTCTCTTCGTATAAATATTTGCACATACGGTAGTTACAATCCGGATACACGTTTTGCAATTTCTTTTTTAGACCTCCGGTATATACATACCGAACCTAATAAATTTTCTTATTCTTCAAATAACTATTTGAATGTTTGATTATATATAAAAGAGCGCATTTTTTAAGGAAAGGTTAATTTCGTCATTTTAGGGGGCTTAAAAAGATATGAGGGGGGCCTAAAAAGTAACCATCCGGGTGGTTTGGGTCGGTTTTCTAAAATTTGTCCGGTCCTACTATTTTCTTCATTTGCTTCCAATGCACTCTTCACGATTTCCAATGCACTCTTCACGATTTCCAATGCTTAAACAAGTAGAAGCTCAGTGCCTCAGTTGCTTGCACCGCAGAAACAAACAGATATCCCTCTCTCTGAAACGCGACTGACTGACCACTATCTCCGACCGGTAACCAGCGGCGACGACCAATTCTCCGACCACTATCTCTTTTTGTTTCTTTAATTTTTTGGGATTGTGAAATTAGGAACTATTTTGAAATTAGTTTTTATTTTTTGGATTGGATTGTGAAATTGTGATATAAGCAATACCTCTGTATTATGATTTTGGGGATTGAGTTAATTTCATGCTTAATTTCAGTTAGTTAGGGCGACTAAGTGATTTCTTTCTCTTCTCTTCAGGATGAGTTCGTCAAGTTCTGTTGCTCACTCAACCTCAGTGCAGATACCAGTATGTGGTTGCAACAAATCAATGAAGATGTATATCTCTAAGTCTGATGAAAACCCAAGAGGAAATATTGGAAATGTGTTAACTCGGCCTTGGGGGTAAGTTTGAGTGTATATTCTTTATTTTGATGTGTTTATTGTTCGTTTGAATTGATATGATAATGTTGAATTGATATGTAGGTTGAACATAGTTGTAAGTTGTACTTATGGGATGATGAAATTGATGGGCATCCTCCATATGTTCGTCCCACTGCACATGAACCCAGAAATTGTTTGATGAATTCAAATGACAAAGTAACATCTAGTGGGAAAAAAGATTGTAACTGCAACTGCTCAGAGGTTGTGAAGGATATCATTGCCATTATTGAATGCCTTGAATGCAAAAAAAATGAGAAGATGAAGAAGAAGTTGCACAATGAAAGGAATACATCAAAGTTGTACAAGACTTTGTTTATTGTCTCTTGGATTATGTTCTTTGCATACTTTAAGTTGTTTGCTTGATTTATGTAATTTGTTCATGGAGATAGGCATCAATGAAGATGTAATGGTATTTTGATGACAAGATATTGATGGTTTAATGTAATGGTATTCTTGATGCAATGTTATTCTTGATGGAGGGTGCACACAGACTTTAAGCAGTATCAAGTTTTAAAACAAAATCCCTTATGATGGAAACACCAGAGGCAGATGGGAGGTTGTGGAACTTGAACAATTACAGAACTGATGTTATTCAAGCCCTTGGAGGCGTTGAAGGGATTCTTAAACATACGTTATTCAAAGGAACACAATTCTGGACTTAATTTATATGATTAGAAACAGTCCCTATAACAATTATAATGCCCCCTTTATTGCATAACATTTTTTTCATATCTAACCTGCAAGATGCTCTTTTAATGCCCTTAATTGCATAGCATTTTTTTTCAAACCCTCTTTCTACAAAAAAAAAAAAAGAGGTTTCAAACCCAGCACATTCAATGTGCAATATTCGGTTTTTTCTTCAAAGTTAAATACAAGATTCTTTGTTGGTCCCTTATAAAAAATGTTTTCTCATCTCCCTATAACCTATGATTTAGGTGATTTTTATATTTGAAATACTAAAGTTGCAGTCAAAATGACTTTTGTTTTATCCTTTTCATTGGCGTTGTAGTCATATATGGATCTGGTATCAAGTTGCTTCATGATTATACCTCTGCATAATTTAATATAGCAAATAATCTAGTGTGTTGAGTAATTTAATGTTAATTTAAAACAAACCCTTCTCGGCTTGCCGGGAAGGGTCTGTTTTATCCTGGAAGGGTTAGCGGTCTACACGCGGAAAATCCTTGAGGACAGTGCGTTCAGCACGTCTCAGATCATCTCACTGTTTTTCTTTTGCAGGTATTTGCAGCAGTTTTCACAAAGGAAACAACACCTCTTTGGCTGCTTGAAGTGGCACTTACCCTCCAATCTGGTGGATAACATAAAGAGCACACTGTCAAGAGCTGCACCGGCCAGTCCCATTCTAAGGTATTTGTAGCAATTTATTCAACATGTATGTGTGATAATTCATTGTTTCACGATTCACTGTTTTTGCCATTAACTTTTTGTGATTTGCCGTACAGGTTTTTTGCTTAATCCATGGTGCTATATCAATGATTTTGGAAAAGGCTATTTTGAAGAGATTCTTCATATTGGTATTTGTTTTGTCTCTTCAACTGTGTCTATTTTGTGTTAATGTCTCTAGAACCACCGTTGTTATTGGAATGCTTGGTTGTTGGAGAAAAGTGAATCATTTTTTTTAATTTATTTTCATGCACGCAAGAGTATTATTTATGTGTATGTGCTTTCATGTATTCTTTTTGGTATGTTATAATTTATTTTTTTCACATGTTAATTGCCTCCTCTCTGCCATGATTATACTTTGGTGATAGAGGAATTGTGTGGCTCACAAAACTTTTTAACGAGATCATGAGGACGAAGAAAATGTCGGACGAGTGGAGAAGAAGCACTCGAATCCCAATCTATAAGAACAAGGGGGATATACAGAATTGCGCGAATTAAGCTAATGAGTCATGCCATGAAGTTATGGGAAAGGGTGATTGAACGACGACTAAGAAAAGAGACTCGAGTCGTAACTAAGATGGAAATACTCGTGTAGACCGCTAACCCTTCAAGGATAAAACAGACCCTTCCCGGCAAGCCGAGAAGGGTCTGTTTTAAATTAACATTAAATTACTCAACACACTAGATTATTTGCTATATTAAATTATGCAGAGGTATAATCATGAAGCAACTTGATACCAGATCCATATATGACTACAACGCCAATGAAAAGGATAAAACAAAAGTCATTTTGACTGCAACTTTAGTATTTCAAATATAAAAATCACCTAAATCATAAGTTATAGGGAGATGAGAAAACATTTTTTATAAGGGACCAACAAAGAATCTTGTATTTAACTTTGAAGAAAAAACCGAATATTGCACATTGAATGTGCTGGGTTTGAAACCTCTTTTTTTTTTTTTTGTAGAAAGAGGGTTTGAAAAAAAATGCTATGCAATTAAGGGCATTAAAAGAGCATCTTGCAGGTTAGATATGAAAAAAATGTTATGCAATAAAGGGGGCATTATAATTGTTATAGGGACTATTTCTAATCATATAAATTAAGTCCAGAATTGTGTTCCTTTGAATAACGTATGTTTAAGAATCCCTTCAACGCCTCCAAGGGCTTGAATAACATCAGTTCTGTAATTGTTCAAGTTCCACAACCTCCCATCTGCCTCTGGTGTTTCCATCATAAGGGATTTTGTTTTAAAACTTGATACTGCTTAAAGTCTGTGTGCACCCTCCATCAAGAATAACATTGCATCAAGAATACCATTACATTAAACCATCAATATCTTGTCATCAAAATACCATTACATCTTCATTGATGCCTATCTCCATGAACAAATTACATAAATCAAGCAAACAACTTAAAGTATGCAAAGAACATAATCCAAGATACAATAAACAAAGTCTTGTACAACCTTGATGTATTCCTTTCATTGTGCAACTTCTTCTTCATCTTCTCATTTTTTTTGCATTCAAGGCCTTCAATAATGGCAATGATATCCTTCACAACCTCTGAGCAGTTGCAATTACAATCTTTTTTCCCACTAGATGTTACTTTGTCATTTGAATTCATCAAACAATTTTTGGGTTCATGTGCAGTGGGACGAACATATGGAGGATGCCCATCAATTTCATCATCTCATAAGTACAACTTACAACTATGTTCAACCTACATATCAATTCAACATTATCATATCAATTCAAATGAACAATAAACACATCAAATGAAAGAATATACACTCAAACTTACCCCCGAGGCCGAGTTAACACATTTCTAATATTTCCTCTTAGGGTTTTCATCATACTTAGAGATATACATCTTCATTGATTTGTTGCAACCACATACTGGTATCTGCACCGAGGTTGAGTGAGCAACAGAACTTGACGAACTCATCCTGAAGAGAAGAGAAAGAAATCACTTAGTCGCCCTAACTAACTGAAATTAAACATGAAATTAACTCAATCCCCAAAATCATAATACAGAGGTATTGCTTATATCACAATTTCACAATCCAATCCAAAAAATAAAAACTAATTTCAAAACAGTTCCTAATTTCACAATCCCAAAAAATTAAAGAAACAAAAAGAGATAGTGGTCGAAGAATTGGCCGTCGCCGCTGGTTACCGGTCGGAGATAGTGGTCAGTCAGTCGCGTTTCAGAGAGAGGGATGTCTGTTTGTTTCTGCTGTGCAAGCAACTGAGGCACCGAGCTTCTACTTGTTTAAGCATTGGAAATCGTGAAGAGTGCATTGGAAATCATGAAGAGTGCATTGGAAGCAAATGAAGAAAATAGTAGGACCGGACAAATTTTAGAAAACCGACCCAAACCACCCGGATGGTTACTTTTTAGGCCCCCCTCATATCTTTTTAAGCCCCATAAAATGACGAAATTAACCTTTCCTTAAAAAATGCGCTCTTTTATATATAATCAAACATTCTAATAGTTATTTGAAGAATAAGAAAATTTATTAGGTTCGGTATGTATATACCGGAGGTCTAAAAAGGAAATTGCAAAACGTGTATCCGGATTGTAACTACCGTATGTGCAAATATTTATACGAAGAGACAGACAAGTAATTCTAAGTAGTTATACTTATACTATGTTCAGAACTACTTATAATTATCTTTGAGATAGGCAAGTAATTATATTCCACAAACTTGTGTTATGTTACGGCAAGTAATTTAACTTTACTTTTATTAATCTTTATAAGAATTAGTTGTATTAATTAATAAAATCAGAATAAGTTTTGGAGGTTAAATCATCTTTAGAAATTAAAATATTAAATGTGTCAACAACTATTCAGAAGAAGAAGCTACTTTGAGGGAAGAATAGAAACGAGAATGAAGCAACCTTGGATTATTGTAGTTGGAGTAGAAAGAAATGGATAGGGTCAAACGAGAAGAACAAATAAATAGAAAGTTTTCGAAGGAATGAATGAAGTGGTGTTTTTGTGCTGGATAGTGAAGTAGCCATATTATGTTAGAATAAATTTTGGAGGTTAAATCATCTTTAGAAATTAAAATATTAATTGTGTCAACAACTATTCAGAAGAAGAAGCTACTTTGAGGGAAGAATAGAAACGAGAATGAAGCAACCTTGGATTATTGTAGTTGGAGTAGAAAGGAATGGATAGGGTCAAACGAGAAGAACAAATAGATAAAGAGTTTTCGAAGGAATGAATGAAGTGGTGTTTTTGTGCTGGATAGTGAAGTAGCCATATTATGTTTCACATTCGGTAGTTATATACCGGATGTGTTATTAAGGGTATGTTTGTAACTTTAGGTGGCCTAAAGAGATTTGAGGGGGGCCTATAAAGCAATCTTCAACCACCCGAACCTATGGGCCCGTTTGGTAGCGGTCGGATTATTCGGGTTTACCGGGTCAACGGGTTGGCACACAGTGGATTTGTGTGGATACTGCTGGTCGGTTTCGGATGGTACAAGTGAACCCTTAGGATTGTGACTTAATATACAGCCATAGAAGGTGGTGCTTCACCAACCGCCTATAGCAGCTGGCACAAGATCCACCACGCCATTCTGCCATGGCTGCTATTTAATAACATTGCATCTCAGTAATTTGACACATACCCATGATAGATTTGATCGCTTTTTACAATTGGTTCTATCCAAACTACTTTCCCTCTAATACAACCATTGTAACGGTTTAATATATAACACATTTTCCTCCCACTCTTTTCCCCACGAAGCATTTCAGTCCCATTCAACACCACATGGCTTATAATTGAGCACAATGAGTAATTTTCAATCACAAATTATACCACAGTACATATGCTTAATAATATCTAAAGAAACATATTATAGTGGTCTCATCATTATTTTACTAATAAACTTTGAATAAAGATTAACAGACAACTCCAACAAACAAACACCATAACAAAGAACTAAGGCGCCTGATAAATCAAAACAGTTTCGCTATCCCTGATCCAAAGTATAACTTAAAGAGCAACAAGCAATATTCAATCTACACACACTGTCAAGCTGCAAACAAACGACATAGACAGGCAGAGACATGCTTCAACTAACAAGGCCAGCCACCATTTCAAATCTTACAAACATACACAACACACCAAAAAATATTGAATTGATGCAAAAACTAGCAATTTAACTTCAAAACTCTGCTCCTACCCTTGTAATAATCACACGAACCTCACACAAATGCTGATTCCCAGTTCCGAAATTGCCGTAAGTGTCCCTTTATAAACTCTCCACTCAATCACACAAAATGCACAATTCTAAATTAGGGTTTGGGAAATCAAAATTGGGGATAATTGTAACGCCCCCTTTTTATTTAATTATTTTTAGTTAATATTTGAATACTTTTACATGATTTTATATTTGATAAGTGATAATATGTTTGTTATTTTGTTTAGAAATATATTTGTTATAAATATGTTTGTTATTTTGTTAGAAATATATTTGATATTTGTTATGGAAGTAATTTATATATATTTTTAAATAGAATATTAAGTTGTGGGGTTGTTTTTGAATTAGTTAGAATTATGAGGGAATAAGTGGAATAAGATAAAACAAATAGAAGAGGTATAAAAGGTAAAACCTAGGTTTAGGAACAGACAGTACGTACAATCAGTTTTGGGAGAAAAAGGGAGAAAACTAGAAGTGGAGAACCAAGAGGCTGCTGCTCCAATTTTATTAAGGTAAGGGTGGGATTTCCTTCAATAATCATAGTATATAATTCTGAAATTTGATGAATTGTTGTGTTCTTGAATTAGGGTTAGAAAGTTTATGTTAATTGATAAAATGAGATGAATTGTGTTGTTTGATGCATGTTCCTATGTTGTTTTGATTTCTATATTGCCTATTTGACCTGTAAACATCATTGTAAATCATTTTGGGTGATTAAGGGATCAAAAATTGGGTTTTTGGAGTGAAAATTGTTCTTTCCCGTAACCGAATTCGGCCACCGATTTTTTGAAAGCCAAAACTGGAAAAACACTCACTTTTCACCCGTTTCTGTTTTGAATTAGCTTTAGGTGTAAACACGAAAGTTGTAGGTATGAATGTTAGCTTTTTAATGTCGTTGGTTTGACTTCTAAATGATTTATAGAACTTGAGTTATGGTTAAATTAATGCACGTAGGTCACAGTGAATACTTATGAATTTCAGCACAACCATTCCCGAATTTGAAATGAAAACTGGGATTGATAGGTACAGAATTGGCCTTTGGTGTAAACATGAAAGTTGTAGATAATTGTGTTAGCTGTCCGCTGGCTTTGGTTTGACTTGAAAATGATTTTTGGTGTTTGATTTATGATGAAAATACTCCAAGGAGGCTTTAGTGAATTATTATATGAATGTATATGTTGATGATAATATATGATGTTTTCCCTGATTGCTGAATTAGTATATAAATGTATATGTTGATGAATATGATGTTATATGATGTGTTCATGATTGATGAATTATTATATGAAGGTATAAGTTGATGAATATGATGTTACATGAAGTTGTTTATAATTGTATTGTCTTTCAGTGAGTCTGAATTAATATGAATATTGTTGTTGAATAATTTGAGATACATATATAATTGTATATGCCTTTTGAGAACTATAAGCGATGAACTATGTGATTGTTTATGATATTGTCATATCTTGAAATATTTGATGTGTTGTCATGTTGCTGTTTATTATTGACTAAAAGCTGCATGTGTCAGTCTAAGATTATGAGTTATTGATCCATGTTATTGGAGTCATCTATGATGTCTAAGATATAAGATGTTGAGTCCATGCATACTCATTTAAAGACGAGGGCTTATGCCCTGGAGTATTTTTATGCTCAAATAGCGACGAGGGCATATGCCCTGGAGTATTTTTATGCTCAAATAGCGACGAGGGCTTATGCCCTGGAGTATATTTATGCTCAAATAGCGACGAGGGCTTATGCCTTGGATTGGTACCACATGCATGAGTAAGATGATAGAGTTGCATAGTCGAGTTACATTGTCGAGTCAAAGATTGTCAAGTCGAAGTTGTTGATGTTGCATAGTCGAGTCGATGTCGAAATTGTCGAGTTGTCTAAGTTGTCGAGTTGATAATTATCAATGAATCGTTAATGAAGAGTTATATGTTGTTGTTTATGTTGTTTATGTGAAGTATCGTTAAAGATGATTTGAAGTTGATTGTTGCTTATGTTGTTTATATTGTTTATATAAAGTATCATTAAAGATGATTTGAAGTTGATTGTTGTTTATGTTGTTTATATTGTTATATGAAGTATTATTAAAGATGAACTACGTGATTATTTGTATTACTAATTGATGTTGTTATGATGATTACATAATGTAGCTTATGAGTTGTTAAAGAAGTACTATATGAAGACTTATTATGATTAATTGATGATGTCCATGTTGTTAAATGCATTTGATGAATTATATGCTTATTATTATTGTTTGTGAAATCTCACCCCTTCTGTTGGAATTGCCACCTTGTGGGCAAGTGCAGGTAATCAAGCTTAGGTACGACGATGTGAGAGGTCCTTGTGGTGTCGTAGGAAATGCTCTGATATGTAACGGGATGGGGTTTTATTGAATTCTATTCCTTATGTATCATGTTGAACTAATTATGATGTCTACGATCTATCTTTGAATTATTGAGATGCTTGTGAGGCCTTTGTGCCAAGAACTAATTCCTTTAAGGATTTTTGAATTATGATACGTAGACAAAGGACACTCGTCCTCTCAAATCAATAAAAAATGTAGATAATTAGGTCTTTGTTTTCTTAAACACTTTAAATCCATTTTCAAAAGCAAGCAAGTTTATAGCACAAAAATTAGATAAAACCAAGAGGTTCCCGTAGAGTACTACGGACATAAAGGGTGCTAATACCTTCCCTTTATGTAACTAACCCCCGAACCCTAAATCTTTTAAAGTGGTATTTGAACTTTTTTCCACTTCCTTTTAAAAAATTAAATGTTCAGTCGAGAAAAATTAGTGAGTCAAAAGCTAATCAAATAGCCTTGACCTCCGAAAAATGACGCGACAGAAATGGCGACTTCACTGGGAATCCCCTAAGAGGGTTGAGCCTAACTTGGCTTTATTTAAATTTTGTGCTATAACTTGCTTTAAAAAAACAAAAAATAAAAGATGGAAATGCGTGTATGTTCTTCCTTCTTCTTTCTCCTTTCTTAACGTGTGTGGTGAGATAAGTCCTAACCCAGAGTTGAGGGAAACATAAGATAGGACGGTGGTATAATCATAGTCTCAGGCCAAGAGTACTCTTCGGTTTTGACACATGTGATACAACCCCACTCAACGGAGGGATCTTGGATGCATACGTTGTCAACGTGAGCACTCATGCTTGACATGTTGTTTTCAAGTGACCGTCGAAGTTGAGAACCTTTAGTCACCTTTAACCCATCTTGGCCTTTTAGGACGTAGTGCGGTAGCTAATCAAGAGTACTCTTGAATTAGTTGATACGCGATACTACACTCAAATGAGACATTACTACGAATGTTGTTGGACCGGGAGTACTCCCGTTGATCGACAATGTTCGAAAGTGGTCAGTGATTTTTGAGATCCAATAGAACCCGTGATACAGGTACATGTACAACCATAGTCCCTACCAAAATGGCGCGCTCACCCTTGACTCCAACATTATGGACTTAACCTCACCATGTTTTCTCTGTCCTTTAGCATAATCATGCATACATGCATTCATTCATAAAAAAAATTCTCATTAAATATCGAAGGACAAGATAAGTTCTTGTAAACATCAAAGGTACGGACCTTGCAAGAAAGAACAGCACGAAATAAAATTCCAAACAAATCTAAACTAAGCTTTTGCTTTCGCAATACCTTTACAAATAAAACCATGGTCCTTACAATGTTCACATTTACTTTGATATGTCCTTCGAGAAAAAAAATATGTGTCTTTTTGCATAAACATCATGCATCGTCTTGCATTTCATGGTTTCAAATCCCAAGTCTTACACAAATCTTTTCCTCCATAAAAGGTCAGCCCGTTTGAAAAGTGGCCCGACACACTCTCTACAAGTCTACTCGTACTCACTACACTCGGGCATTCGTAAAGAAAGAAGATGGACTTTCTCGAACAAGAAAACCAAGTACTCCGGGAGGAAAATGAAACCATGCAGACTAGGATGGACGAAATGACCGAACTGGTAAAGACACTGACGGCTGCACAAAATCAGCTGCCACCACCACCTCCTCCCCAGGTCAGCGCTCAGGCTGAGGCAGGTCCCTCTACTACTCTTGGTTGGACAGTGTCTACCAATACTTCAGAGAAAATTACACCAGAAGGACATCCTGGGGGCATACCTTTTAGCCTTGGTGAAGTATTCCGTCCTTATGCCTCAGAAGCCCAAGTGTCTATTGTTCAAAATGCAATTCCTGTTCCAACCACGACCTACTCGGTACCTCTGGTTCATTCTATTCCACAAACGGAAGAACTCTTCATCCCTTCAGGAAGTACAGGGGCCTATGACAAAATGATTGACTTACAGAAGAAGTATGATGAGATGCACCGTGAAATGAAGGCTCTCCGTGGAAAAGAAATATTCGGGAAAGACGCTTATGATCTCTGCTTGGTACCAAATGTCCAGATACCCTACAAGTTCAAGCTCCCTGACTTCGAGAAATACAAGGGGACTTCCTGTCCTAAAGAGCATCTAAGGATGTATATGAGAAAGATGTCCACATATGCTGGTGATCATTAGGTCCTTATCCATTACTTTCAAGACAGCTTAGCCGGTGCCGCACTGAAGTGGTACATAAATCTGGATCGTACAGAAGTCCGAACTTTCAATGATCTGTGTGAAGCCTTTGTGCAACAATACAAATTCAATGTGGACATGGCTCCGGACCGAAGCGATCTCCAGGCTATGACCCAAAGAGACAAAGAAACGTTCAAGGAGTATGCCCAACGATGGAGGGATGTTGCTGCCCAAGTCAGCCCGAGTATAGAAGAGAAAGAGATGACCAGACTCTTCTTAAAAACTCTCAGTCAATTCTACTATGAGAAGATGGTCGGAAGTGTGCCCAGGGACTTCGCAGAGATGGTTGACGCGGGTGTACAGTTAGAAGAAGAAGTCCGAGAAGGACGATTAGTAAGAGAAAGTGTACCTACCAACAATGCAAAGAAATTCGGGAACAACTTTCCGAGAAAGAACGAACAAGAAGCAAGTATGACGGCCCATGAGAGGCCTCAACAAGAATATCTGGCTTATCAACATGTTGCTGCAATCACTCCCGCTCCCAATGCCATTCAACAACCAGGTTATCAGCCATAATTCCAACAGTATCCTCAGCAACAGTATCCTCAGCAACAATATCCTCAACAACAGTATCCTCAGCAACAGTATCCTCAGCAACAGTATCCTCAGCAACAGTATCCTCAGCAACAGTATCCTCAGCAACAGTATCCTCAGCAACAGTATCCTCAGCAACAGTATTCTCAGCAACAGTATCCTCAACAACAGTATCCTCAGCAACAGTGTCCTCAGCAACATTATCAACAACAACAAGTCTCAAGAAAACAATTTATCCCAATTCCTGTGAAATACGGAGATTTGCTTCCACAGTTGCTAGAAAAGAATCTGGTCGAGACTAAAGCGCCTCCCCCAGTACCAACAAGATTGCCAGCATGGTATAGACCTGACCTTTTATGTACTTACCATCAAGGGGCACCTGGACATGATGTAGAACATTGTAACGCACTAAAGAAGGCAGTCCAGAACTTGATCCGGACCAACCGCTTGACCTTCCCGCTTTTCAAAAATATCCTTTTGTTCCGCCCGAGACAAAAGTGAACTTGTGTAGGGCTCTTTTTGCTTTAAGTATTGTCATCATTAATAAAAATGTCGTTTCGATCTCGAATTTGTTTTTATTTTTTGCTTGTTCTGGAAAAATGGTAACACAAAAAACCAAAATTCTTTAATCATTTTCAAATGTCTGCATACAATCATTCACTCTCTAAAATCAAACATAAATGCAGGTTAAACATAAATAAGCCCGTTGAACACGTTAACTCTATACTCTTTCTTGACTTTGAATTCACTGTGTCCAAAGATGAAGGAGAATGAAGTGATTCCCGACAAAACCTCTCACATACTGGGGTATCTTAACCGTCAAAGCTGCAAACAAAATCAAGAAGATCGCCAAGAGAATGGCAGTCACTTACAAAGACCAGCATGAGATGGCACTGTCGCCTCACATGGGCATCGTGCTTCAATAAACATTTCAACAGGGGCAACCCCCCTCCTTCTATCAGTATACGACATGAAGGGCGGACTCCTCATGGAGATCAAAATCCCGTCAACAAGAGTTCTGCTAAAATCTCAAGTTTTGATTGAGCTTACAATGCATGGCGATCATGTGCAACTACATCAAAAGAGGTCGAAACAAACTTCTGACAAGAAGGTTCGTCCCTGTAAAACTCAAGAAGAAGACTTTGTGCAAAAAACGCTCTTTCCAACCTTACTTCAGGGGAAAGCGGACGCATAACTATGAAGGCTCGTGTGCAATGACTTCTTACAACTACGAACGATGACAAACTCGCACGTCCTACGAATGCCGGTGCAGTCAATAAATACTCTGTCAAAAATAAAAGCTCGATAAGTCACAAACCTGAAAAGGGGACTTAGGCAAAAATGAGCGTCTCGGTGGACCGAAAACCCGAAAGGGCGGTCCAGGCAAAAATTAGAGATATTAACAAAAATGATTATCCTGATAGATTGAAAACCCGAAAGGGCGATCTATGCAAAAGTTAAGGATCACGACAAAGTAACTGCATCAAATCAAGCACAGTCCACTTGGGGCATCCAGCTATGAAAAGACCTCTGATTCGAAGCATCTGCAAATCAAAGACTCGGAACAGGGGCAATTCAAAGTTGTTAGGGAGAATAGCGGTTATCTTGTTCAACGTACCTTCCCATTACATTTACCATTTTCCAAAATATTACAAAGATCCGTGGAGCCATGCCATTGGCAGGCCACCACTCAATTCATCAAATTTGAGCCAATGCCCATTTATTTGGAACTCTCATTTATTCAATTTACAAAATTTCTTCTATTTTTGATGACAATACTTGAAGCAAAAATTTTCAAAATACAAAACTTTTTTACATCTTTTGAAAAGCACGAACAACAAACACACTCTTCGAACTCGTGAGTAGGAGAAGCGCACATCAGCATCCGCCTCGAGAACGGCTACACTCCGAAAGAGAAACATGACTACGCGCTATGAAGAGGACCTCTACTTTAAGCAAGATGCAGTCACAATCCAAAAACAAGAACAAAAATTCAAGCTCGCTAAGTTGAAAACCTGAAAAGGCGACTTAGGCAATAGAGAGCGTCCCGGTGGACTGAAAACCCGAAAGGGCAGTCCAGGCAAAAATTAGGGGCACAAAAAAGGAATATACTCCCGGTGGACTGAAAACCCGAAAGGGCGGTCCAGACAAAAGTAAGGGATTTCAAAAGAAAAGACAAAAAAACAAAAAGGTGCGTGATGTTGGAACAAAGGTGTTCAGCAATACCACGTTTTGAGTTTTGATGATAACAAGGTATTAAAAAGTTGTCAATTGGATATTGCTAATATTTGTTTAAGTATGCAGGATATCAATTAAGATTTGTATCTTAGAAAGCATTCTGTTTGAACAATGGTAAAGAGCAATAAATCCATAGAAGCTTGTTGCTTGTGATTCTGTTTCGAAGAGAGTCTGAAGACTGTGCTGAAGAGAGTCTGAAGACTGTATCGAAGAGAGTCAGAAGACTGTACCAAAGAGAGTCTGAAGACTGTATCAGAGTCTGAAGACCATCAGAATCTGAGAACCAAGAGAGTCTGAAGATTATAAGAAGCTTAGTACTACAGTGAGTCTGAAGCCACATATTTGATGATCTGCTAACAGTGATCTCTACTGCATTGCTATGCACAAAGAAACTCTAATGGAGTAACGGTTAGCTTCTAAGTCAACTTGAGCGTGGGAAGCACAAAGACAAAGATTGCAAGCCAGTACAGAGTACGTTGTACGAACTGTGTTTCCACTACTCCACTACCACGTACAGTTTGGCAACTGTGTCTACCGGTATTAATCCTCAAAGGGAATGGAATTCAAATGATGCTATTGAAGGACTATTACCAAATCAAGCAACAGATCAACAGTCATTGATCAAGCTTCAGAAATCATCCTGATGCGCTGGATGACTCAACGTCTCTTTCCTACGCCTATATAAAGGATAGAAGACATGAAGAAGTGTTGGACTCTACAACTTAGAAAAACTGCATTGCGCTGCTTTCGTATTCAACTGAGTCTTAACAAAAGCACATCATTAACTTAGATTCTTACAAACTGAGTATTCTAGAATCTCTAAGTTTCACAAAAAAACAGAGTCTGTCTTTTGTGTAAAACAGAGTCTGTCTTTGTTGTAATTGAAACACATTTTGATTGTTATCAATTGTTTCAACTGTATTCAATTTTCTGTAATTGTGTAAAAGTCTCTTGCTTTTGTGCTTGAGCAAAGGAAGTCTCTTGGCTGCGTCCTTGAGCAAAGGAAGTCTCTTGGCTGCGTTCTTGAGCATAGGAAGTCTCTTAGTTGTGTCTTTGAGCAAGGAAGTCTCTCGCCTGTGTGCTTGAGCAAGGAAGTCTCATACTGTGTGTTTGAGCAACTTGTAATTTGATATTACATTTTAGTGAACTCTCCTTGGAAGTACAAGGGGGACATGACTACTTCCGGTTTGTGGAAGGAACCTGTATAATTGCTTGTGTTCTCTGTTCTCTCTTTATCTCTTGATTATTCCGCTGCAATCAGAACCTAATCTCCTATCAGACTCTGATCTCATTCAGACTCTGAGTTTAAAGGAATTAGATTCTCACTCTTCAAGAGTTGCGAAAAGAAAACACAATTCAACCCCCCCTTCTTGTGTTTTTCTCACCTTCAGTTGGTATCAGAGCTCCGGCTCTGTTGTCTTAGCACTTAACCGTGTAACAGAAAAGATCCAGAGAAAAACATGTCTTCCAGTGAACCGTCTTCTTCTGGTGCCACTTCTGGTGCTGCTATACCATATGAATATGGATCCAATAACAGCAGTAGAAAGGCTGATTATGGAAAAATTCCTAAGTTCAATGGTGATCCTGAAGAATTTTCTTGGTGGAAAACCAACTTCTATAGTTATGTCATGGGTCTTGATGAAGAACTCTGGGACATACTTGAAGATGGTGTTGGTGACTTACAACTTGATGACGAAGGTGCTGCCATTGACCGCAAACTTCACACTGCTGCTCAAAAGAAAATCTATAAGAAACATCATATCATCAGAGGGGCTCTTGTCACTGCTATTCCTAAAACGGAATACATGAAGATGAGTGACAAATCTACTGCTAGAGCCATGTTTGCTTCTCTCTGTGCTAACTACGAAGGAAGCAAAAAGGTCAGGGAAGCTAAAGCTCTTCTATTAGTTCATCAATATGAACTATTTAAGATGAAAGAGGATGAAAGTATTGAGCAGATGTACTCAAGATTTCAAACTCTAGTATCTGGTCTTCAGATACTAAAGAAGAGTTACATAGCTTCTGATCATGTTAGCAAGATTTTAAGGAGCTTACCCTCTAGATGGAGACCAAAGGTCACTGCAATTTAGGAGGCTAAAGATTTAAACACTTTAAGTGTTGAAGATCTTGTAAGCTCACTCAAGGTTCATGAGTTAAGTCTCAATGAACATGATTCTGCAAGAAAATCCAAAACCATTGCTTTAAAATCAAAAGGAAGGTCTTCAAAGGCTCTCAAGGTTGAAGAATCTGAAAATGAGTCTTCAGCTTCTGAAAGCTCAGAGGAGGATCCTGATGTAGCAAAGGAAATGGCTATGCTTTCAAGCAGAATGCAGTACCTTGCTAAGAAGAACAAGAGATTTCTGAGCAAGAGCAGTGGGAAGGGGTTCAAAAAGGAGGATCAGAAAGGTTGCTTCAACTGCAAGAAAACTGGACATTTTATTGCTGAGTGTCCAGAACTGCAGAAGGAGAAACCCAAGTCAAAAAGGCCAACCTTCAAGTCAAGCAAGTTTAAGAAGCAGATCAAGAAAAGTCTGATGGCCACCTGGGAAGATCTTGATAATGAGTCAGGATCTGAAGATGATGATTCTGATGGTGAAGCCAATGTAGCTGTTGGACTAATGGCTACAACCGAATCTGTTAAAGAGACACCTGAGGCAGAATCAGATACAGACTCTGAAAATGAAACAGAGGTATATTCTGAACTCACAAGATCTGAACTTATAGAATCTGTCAATGAGCTTCTTGGTCATTTTAAAACTAAGACCACTGAGTTGAAGAAAGTCAAACAACAGCTTGATAAGCTGTCAAAAAGACATAATTCAACTCTGTTGGAATTAGAAGATTTAAAAGAAGAAAATATCTCTTTATTGATCAAGAAGTGTAGCTGTAAATACTTAAGTGAGCAAGATGTTGCTCTGCAAGAATTTATTGCTACTGGAATTGACAGATCAAGGGTTGCATCCATGATCTATAGCACGTATCAGAACAGAGGACAGGGTCTTGGATTCATTGGAGGAAACTCAAATGAAATGACTCTGAAATCTGGTCCTGATGGAGCCAGAGAGGCGTTGAAAAATCATTTTGTAAAAGAGTCTGATGAAGTCAACACAGAGACTCATTCAGAACCTACAACTTCTACTTCTAAGATTCTGACTAAGTCAAAACTTCAGAATGTTAAGTTAAAGGGTCTGAAAAACTTTGAACTCAAAGCTTTAAAGTCTCAGACTCTAAAACATTCAAAGTCTGATAAACAGACTCTGAAAAAGCCAGAGTCTGAAAAACCAAAGTCTAAGTTTCAAAGGAGAGAAACTGTGAAAGACAAGTTGAAACCTAAACCAAACGGTTCCAACCCTAAGGTATGGGAGAAAACATTGCCAAGGATTTCAAGACATAACTTGCGAAAAGAGTTCAATGGTTCTAAGACTAACCAAAAAGGACCCATAAGAATATGGGTACCTAAGTCTGATATTATTGATGTTGCAGGTATGTCTAAAAGGACTAAGAAAGCACAAGGCTTGGTACCTAGACAGTGGGTGCTCGCGTCACATGACGGGAGAAAGGTCTATGTTCCTAACCCTAACCATGAAAGAGGGAGGAACTGTGGGATTTGGAGGAAACTAGACTGGCAAAATCATTGGTACTGGAACCATTGGTAACTCTCTGATCTCAATCAGTAATGTGTGGTTCGTTGATGGACTTAAACATAACTTACTAAGCATAAGTCAATTATGTGACAGTGGTTATGATGTATTGTTAATAAGAACAACTGCACAGTGGTTAACAAGGATGATCAGTCCATAGTCTTCAAGGGAAAACGAAGAAACAATGTATACAAGATAAAATTCTCAGAACTGACTGATCAGAAGGTAATGTGCCTTCTGTCAATGGGTGATAAGAAGTGGATGTGGCATAGACGTTTGGGACATGCTAACTGTAGATTAATCTCTAAAATTAGCAAGTTACAACTTGTCAAAGGCCTACCAAACATTGACTATCACTCAAATGCTCTTTGCGGAGCATGTCAGAAAGGGAAAATTGTCAAGAGTCCCTTCAAGCCGAAAGAAATTGTTTCAACTTCCAGACCCTTGGAGTTACTTCATATTGACTTATTTGGACCAGTTAACACTGCATCCATATATGGAAGTAAATATGGACTAGTTATTGTTGATGACTACAGCAGATGGTGTTGGGTTAAATTTCTGAAAACTAAAGATGATTCATATTCTGTGTTTAGTAAATTTTGCATCCAAATTCAATCAGAGAAGGAAATGAAAATCTTGAAAGTCAGAAGTGATCATGGAGGAGAATTTGAAAATGAACCGTTTGAGGTTTTCTGTGAAAAACATGGAATTATTCATGAATTCTCTGCACCTAGAACTCCACAACAAAATGGAGTTGTAGAGAGAAAGAACAGAACCTTACAAGAGATGGCTAGAACCATGATCCATGAGAACAATCTGGCTAAGCATTTTTGGGCAGAAGCAGTAAACACAGCTTGTTATGTTCAGAACAGAATCTATATTAGACCTCTGTTGAACAAAACAGCTTATGAACTCTTTAAAGGAAGAAAACTCAACATATCTTATTTTCATCAGTTCGGATGTACATGTTATGTCCTGAACAACAAAGTCTACCTAAAGAAATTTGATGCCAAAGCTCAAAAGGGAATCTTTTTAGGTTACTCTGAACGCTCTAAGGCATACAGGCTGTATAATTCAGAAACACAATGTGTGGAAGAATCTATGCATGTAAGATTCAATGACAAAGAGCCTGGAAGTGAAACTCCAGTGCAAGATGAAAGTCATGAAAAATCTCAAGATTATGATGATAACTCAGAATCTGATCAGATTCCAGAATCTGAAGATACTTCAGAAGCTGGAACAACCCCTGAAGTTCCTAATGAAGAAGCTTCTGATGAAGCTCAAGATGGTTCTCTGCAAGCTAGTCAATCCAAACAATCTTTCAAATACAAGTCTTCACATCCAGAAGATCAGATAATTGGCAATAAAGAAAGTCCTACGAGAACAAGATCGTATTTCAGACAAGAAGAGTCTGCTTTAGGATTATTATCTGTTATTGAACCAACTTCTGTTGAAGAAGCTCTTGGAGATGAAGGATGGATTCTAGCAATGCAAGAAGAACTGAATCAATTCAAAAGGAATGAAGTATGGGATCTAGTAGCTAAGCCTAATCACAAGAACATCATTGGAACCAAGTGGGTGTTCAGAAATAAGCTTAGTGAACAAGGAGAAGTAATCAGAAACAAGGCCAGACTTGTTGCACAAGGCTTCAGTCAGCAAGAAGGCATTGATTACACAGAAACTTTTGCTCCAGTTGCAAGATTGGAAGCAATCAGGTTACTTCTTTCCTATGCCGTTAATCACAACATAACTTTGTATCAAATGGACGTTAAGAGTGCATTTCTTAATGATGTCATTTCTGAAGAAGTATATGTCAAACAACCTCCTGGCTTTGAAGATTTAAAGCATCCAAAGCATGTTTATAAATTAAAGAAATCACTCTATGGCTTGAAACAAGCTCCCAGAGCTTGGTATGAAAGACTGAGTAATTTCTTGATTCAAAACAACTTTGAACGAGGACAAGTTGACACTACTCTATTCAGAAAGACTCTAAAGAAAGACATTCTTGTATATTATCTTTGGTTCTACAAATAGTTCACTTTGCAAAGAGTTTTCAAAAGTAATGCAGGATGAATTTGAAATGAGCATGATGGGAGAATTGAAGTTCTTTCTTGGAATTCAAATCAACCAATGCAAAGATGGAGTCTACGTTCATCAGTCCAAGTATACGAAAGAGCTTCTGAAGAAGTTCAATCTTGAGGACTGCAAAGAAATGAATACTCCAATGCATCCAACCTGCACTCTGAGCAAAGAAGATCAAGGAACCAAAGTTGACCAGAAGTTGTATAGAGGTATGATTGGTTCTTTGTTATACCTAACTGCATCCAGACCAGATATTTTGTACAGTGTATGTTTGTGTGCAAGGTTTCAATCAGATCCTAGAGAGTCTCACTTAACTGCTGTTAAGAGAATCTTTAGATATCTGAAAGGAACTACTAATCTTGGACTTCTTTACAAGAAATCCTCTGACTACAAGCTAGTTGGATTCTGTGATGCTGATTATGCTGGAGACAGGATTGAAAGAAAATCTACCAGTGGCAATTGTCAATTCTTGGGAGAGAATCTGATATCCTAAGCTAGCAAGAGGCAAGCAACCATTGCTCTGTCTACAGCAGAAGCAGAATACATCTCAGCTGCTAGTTGTTGTACACAGCTACTCTGGATGAAACATCAGCTTGAGGACTATCAAATAACTGAAAACCATATCCCAATTTATTGTGATAATACAGCAGCTATATGTTTGTCTAAAAATCCAATTCTGCATTCAAGAGCAAAGCATATTGAGATTAAACATCATTTTATAAGAGACTATGTTCAAAAAGGAATTTTAGATATCCAATTCATTGATACTGATCATCAATGGGCTGATATATTTACTAAACCCTTATCTGTTGAAAGATTTGATTTCATAAAGAAAAATTTGAACATGTGCTATGTCTCTGGGTAATATGCGCCTCTGAAAACAGAATTCAGACTCTGAAAATATTCAGAAGCTATCTGGGAATCAGACTCTCTTTTGGAGATTCTGATGAAAGCTTCTGGTAAAATATTCAGACTCTGGTAAGGAATCTTTAGACTCTCAGAAGCTCATATTAGTGGAAGCGTGACTGTTAAGTTCAGTAACCCCTGCCCCACTATGGTGACAGTTACTTTACAGTTTCTCAGACGTGGCCTGTCTGTATTGGGTAAGAACTCAAAGGGCAATGATTTCATTATGTTAAACAAGTTACCTTCGCTTTGTCCCAATACGTTTACGGCTGCATGCTATATGTATCTATTGTTTGTGTTTGTTTGTCCCCTACTTTTTCCAAACAGTTTTCAAACATTTTCTCTATAAATACATAACACACACAACTCACTTCTCTTTTCACTTTTTGATTTTCTCTCTGAACAAATTTCTTGTTTTTCAATACTTTGCAAAACCTTTTCTTTTGTTCTCAAATCAAACTCTTAGAAAACCCTAATGGCAAGTGATCTCATCTAATCTGGTGTCATAATCAAGTCCGGAGGTTCCTATGTTATCAAACCCAGAACAATGAACATCATCAAGGAGACTCTGGAAATTCAAGTTGAATCTCTAGTAGATTTTGGTTCACTCAGTCGTCATGGAGTTGACGTTGCACCTCATTTCTTATCACAAGGAATGATGAGATACTTTGGTATGTTGAATGGACCAACATATCAGGAGCTTGTTAGAGATTTTTGGGTTAGGTCAGAAGTCTACGACAAAGCTGAAGCTACTTTGGAAGAAACAGTAGCAATCTCAAACAACCCCAGTCTTGCTGGCAAATACAGAGACCAAATGGGTTTAAAACCGTACAATGGTCTTGAAATAAGGTCTGCTGTGATGGGAATTCCTATAGTTATCACTGAAGAAGTGGTAGCCAGGGCTTGTCAGATGGAGAGCGCTGGTAAATTTCAGTGGAATGTCAACAAGAAAAGTGAATGGGCTGTTGTCTGCAACAAGTTGTTATTTGAAGGGAGACCCTCAAATAAATTGGTGGATATGCATCCTGAGCATAGGGTGCTTCTGAAGATTATACTGGACAGTATGCTTCAGAAAGGAGGAGGAACAGATACATTATCTGCGGATCACAAAGTTCTTCTTTATTTTCATATCAACAAAATAAAGATCAACTTCCCCAGATATGTGATGCACCACATGTGTTGGGCCATCAAGAAGAGTCAATCAGAAACCAGGAGGCAAGTTCCTTTTGGAAGATTAATATCTGAGATTCTGTATCAAGGAGGTCTTTTGAAGGTCTTATCAGAATATGGTGTGGTATCAGATATTCATCTAGGAACTGTGACCGGTAGAATCATCAATGGCAAGACTCTACAGTACATGAAGATTGTCAAGAGATTCAATCCCTCTAAGCATGATATGAGAGAATCCTATGTACAATCTGATTTGATGATGGACTTCCCTCCCATATCCAAAGAAGATAATCCTGAAGTTCTTGCTAGATTTGTGGTGGATTACTTCAAGGAGACTGGTAGAATAATCAACTATTCTACTATTCCTGAGACTGCTGGAGGAGGCGCTCTTAAGGTCAAAGGAAAAAGGACCAAGGAAGTGGTTCTCAAGGAAGAGGAAGAGAAGCAGGAGCCTCTCAAGAAAAAGATCAAATCTTCTGCTCTTCCTGGAGTTTCAATTGGTTCTCCTTCTGCATCTTCTGCACTTCGTGAATTTAAGGATGGGAAGAAGGCTAAGAAAGATGAGAAGAAGGCTAAGAAAGCTGAGAAGAAAGCAATAATAGGCAAAGCTGACAGAGACTATGACAAGTTAGCTCAAGATATTGCTGATTTCATTGATGCTGACTCTGGAGGTGAAGAGAGTCAGATCAAGAAGAGAAAGGTGGATGTGATTCCTGTGGCTAAGGATGTAGCACAGAAGATAGGTACTTCTGTATCTATGATTGAGGATGAACACACTGCTGGCAAGGTTATGGCAGCAGATTTGATTGCTGAAGATTTGAAGGAAGAGACTGTCAAGGAAGCTGCTAAGTTGCTTGCTTCTGCTCTTAAACAGAAGAGTACTTCAGAACCTGCAGAAGCTGAGTTATCAGAAGCTACTGTGTCTGATCATTTTCCCTCTCCAGAAGCTGGCATTGGCACCTCTGGCAACGTGGCATATAGCTCATCTTCTTCTTTGAATCATGAGTCAGAATCAGATTCAGAATCTGACAACAAACCCTTGAGCCAAATTCTTCCATCTCTCAAAAATTCATCTCCCTCACCAATCAAACCCATATCATCCCATAACCCACTTGACCAGGCAGTAGTTGATTATGTTAATTCAACTATGGACAGAGTAATTCATGACACAATCACAATGTCTATGAATCTTCCTGCTGACCATCCTGCTCAACCTTCATTTCTCAAACCACTTCAGGTAATTCAACCTTCTGAAAAACCTGAAGCAACCATTCAATCCAAACAATCATCCCCCCAAACTGAAACCATTTGTGTAGACTCTCCAGACACTCTAGACTCTCTTGAAAAACATCTAGGGGGAGAACTACCAAAAACCCCTGCAAAATCCAAAACAACAAAAGCTACTTCATCCGTTTCCAAACCAGACCCTGTACCTGAACCTACAGAGAATCTGACCTTAGCTTCTGTTAAACCTTCAGAACCTGCTGTTGAACCAGCTTCAAAAAATCCAGAACAAGCCTCTGATATTGTATCAGAAACTGTAACAGCATGTAAAGCTAAGACCAGAAGAGTTTCTCAACCACTTTGTGATCCTATAACCTTTTTCTCTTTTGAAACTTTTCTAGCTTTGAGAGCTTCTCTACCCTCAACCTCTGAACCTCAAACTGACTTATTTGATTCAAATGAGATTGATGAGTTTTATGCCTCTTCATGCAATAAGCTCAAAGAAGTCATTGAGCAAAGGCATATACCAATACTCAATGTGAGCTATGAGGACAAGTTCTCTACAGTGAAGACTGAGTTTTTGGATTTTATCACCAAAATTCAAAAAGCTGCTGCCAGGGAACAAGCTCTTATCACTGCCAAGCATGTTGAAGAAGTAAAGCGGGCTGAGAAAGTTGTAGCTCTGGAAAATGCTCCTATTCTGAGGATAAGAGATACACCCTTCTTTGATGAGGATCAGTATATTCCTAGAGAATGAGTGGCTTACAAATCTTTGAAGAGGAAGTTGTATAGAATTCAAGAAGAAGCTAGACTGGAAAGAGAAACACATTTGCAAAGAACTGAGGCTCTGGAAGAGATGGTAAAGAAACAGCAAGAGGATCTCCAGAAACTGATGGATCATCTTGCCAAACAAAATCAACCTTAGTTTAATTTCGTTTTGTTTATTTTTTTGTAATTTTTTTTCTGAACTTGTTTTTACTTACAATTTATTCAAGTTGTTTTTTTTTATTCTACTTTGCATTTTATTTCTTTTATGCTCCGAATCTTCTATGTTTTCCCTCTGAATCTCTTTCTTCTTTAAAACATGTTTACACCCTTACCTTAAGTCATTTAAAAAGGGGGAGGAACCATGTTCTGAACTTTTTTGTTGATGACAAAAGGGGGAGAAGGGAAAGTAATTATGTCAGGGAGGAGAGAAAGCCTTCTTTAATTACATTGCATGTATATGTTAAAGGGAAATCTGCGAAAGGTGCTTAGTTAGACTCTGAGCCCTGTTTAAGAATCAATTTACTAAATATTCTGAGTATGAATTTGATTGCTTTTGAAAAACAATTTAATTAACCTGGATAGAACTCAAGATGAGCTTACAAACCTCAACTTAAGAAATATCAGACTCAGGGGGAGTCAGAGCTTACAAACCTCAGACTATGAGCTTACAAACCTCAGAACCCTTTAAGTCAACTTGTTAATTAGATTAACAACAATTGACCTTTTAAATACTAATGTTTGTCATCATCAAAAAGGGGGAGATTGTTGGAACAAAGGTGTTCAGCAATACCACGTTTTGAGTTTTGATGATAACAAGGTATTAAAAAGTTGTCAATTGGATATTGCTAATATTTGTTTAAGTATGCAGGATATCAATTAAGATTTGTATCTTAGAAAGCATTTTGTTTGAACAATGTTAAAGAGCAATAAATCCATAGAAGCTTATTGCTTGTGATTCTGTTTCGAAGAGAGTCTGAAGACTGTGCTGAAGAGAGTCTGAAGACTGTATCGAAGAGAGTCTGAAGACTGTACCAAAGAGAGTCTGAAGACTGTATCAGAGTCTGAAGACCATCAGAATCTGAGAACCAAGAGAGTCTGAAGATTATCAGAAGCTTAGTACTACAGTGAGTCTGAAGCCACATATTTGATGATCTGCTAACAGTGATCTCTATTGCATTGCTATGCACAAAGAAACTCTAATGGAGTAACGGCTAGCTTCTAAGTCAACTTGAGCGTGGGAAGCACAAAGACAAAGATTGCAGGCCAGTACAGAGTACGTTGTACGAACTCTATTTCCACTACTCCACTACCACGTACAGTTTGGCAACTGTGTCTACCGGTATTAATCCTCAAAGGGAATGAAATTCAAATGATGCTATTGAAGGACTATTACCAAATCAAGCAACAGATCAACAGTCATTGATCAAGCTTCAGAAATCATCCTGATGCGCTGGATGACTCAACGTCTCTTTCCTACGCCTATATAAAGGATAGAAGACTTGAAGAAGTGTTGGACTCTACAACTTAGAAAAACTGCATTGCGCTGCTTTCGTATTCAACTGAGTCTTAACAAAAGCACATCATTAACTTAGATTCTTACAAACTGAGTATTCTAGAATCTCTAAGTTTCACAGAAAAACAGAGTCTGTCTTTTGTGTAAAACAGAGTCTGTCTTTGTTGTAATTGAAACACATTTTGATTGTTATCAATTGTTTCAACTGTATTCAATTTTCTGTAATTGTGTAAAAGTCTCTTGCTTTTGTGCTTGAGCAAAGGAAGTCTCTTGGCTGCGTCCTTGAGCATAGGAAGTCTCTTAGTTGTGTCTTTGAGCAAGGAAGTCTCTCGCCTGTGTGCTTGAGCAAGGAAGTCTCATACTGTGTGTTTGAGCAACTTGTAATTTGATATTACATTTTAGTGAACTCTCCTTGGAAGTACAAGGGGGACAGGACTACTTCCGGTTTGTGGAAGGAACCTGTATAATTGCTTGTGTTCTCTGTTCTCTCTTTATCTCTTGATTATTCCGCTGCAATCAGAACCTAATCTCCTATCAGACTCTGATCTCATTCAGACTCTGAGTTTAAAGGAATTAGATTCTCACTCTTCAAGAGTTGCGAAAAGAAAACACAATTCAACCCCCCCCCCCTTCTTGTGTTTTTCTCACCTTCACGTGACTGCTGGGGCATACCAATGGATTGGCACTCTACGCAAATGGCGACTTCTTCCAGACTTCTGGTCAACAATGGACTTTATCCCCAAAAGGCATCAGTTGTTATCTTATGTTGGGCTTCATCCTGTCAATGGCTCGATTTTGCTTACAATGATATCATATCCAAGGAAGATTGCCGAGTGTCGGTACTGTGATGTCGGTCCACTTCCCCATCTTAACTGTCTTGTCTCGCTTCTTCGAGTCATCTGTCATATCTAGTTTACACAGCCGTACAAGTTACATTCGTACATTCGTACATTATTACTTTCATACATTCATGCCTACACAACATATACACACTATCATTCATACATGCTTGCGTTGGTCATCCAGAGTCTTGTTTGGTTATGTCCTTCAGTTTGATCCTTATCCATCATTAGTCAAATGGCAAGTTCCAACAAACGAACAACTTGCATCTACCTTTTTACTTTTATCAAACGCCGAGTGGATTCTCGCATACATTTTATCAAACGCCGAGTGGATTCTCGCAAACATTTTATCGAATGCCGAGTGGATTCTCACACACATTTTATCAAACGCCGAGTGGATTCTCGCACACATTTTACCAAATGCCGAGTGGATTCTCCCATACATTTTATCAGAACATTTTATCAAACGCCGAGTGGATTCTCGCATACATTTTATCGAATGCCGAGTGGATTCTCGCAAACATTATATCACAATGCCGAGTGGATTCTCGCATACATTTTATCAAATGCCGAGTGGATTCTCGCAAACATTTTATCAAATGCCGAGTGGATTCTCGCAAACATTTTATCAAATGCCGAGTGGATTCTCGCAAACATTTTTTTTCAAATGCCGAGTGGATTCCCGCAAACATTTTATCAAATGCCGAGTGGATTCTCGCAAACATTTTATCAAATGCCGAGTGGATTCTCGCAAACCTTTTATCAAATGCCGAGTGGATTCTCGCAAACCTTTTATCAAAGCCGAGTGTATTCTCACAAACTTCTATAAAGCTCGATGGATTCCGGAAATCCTTTCCAAGGTCCAGTGGATTTCGGCAAACCTTCACAAATCGAGCGGATGACTTGGAAATTTCTTCTCTTATCACAAGCGTCATCCCCAGTGTGTCTGGTCAAGAGGTGTCACCCATTAGTGTCAAGCCGACAGTCCTAGACAACGGACCGCTTACACTTTACTGCTTTCAAGCCGACAGTCCTAGACAACGGACCGCTTACACTTTACTGCTTTCAAGCCGACAGTCCTAAACAACGGACCGTTTACACTTTATCTACTTTCAAGCCGACAGTCCTAAACAACGGACCGCTTACACTTTTATCTACTTTCAAGCCGACAATCCTAAACAACGGACCGCTTAAGTTCACATTTTTGTTTGTTTCAAGCTGCTAGTCCTAAACAACGGACAGTCCGCATCTATCTGTTATTCCCTCGAGTGTCATCCCCAGCGCGTCTGGTCCAGAGATGTCACCAAATTTTTTGTCTTCATTAAACTATGTTTCCAAACTAACACAATAATAGGCAATCATTTTCCCCAGTAAAACTATATTCCCCTAGCGGAGTCGGATCCCTTTCTTTCAACGAATTCGGGCATCCCGTTGTTATTACTCGTCCCAGTCAGTCATCCACGTCGTCTTGCATTCATAATTGTGTCACATGCATTCACAGTATCTTAGGATCAAAAATAGGTGTACTTTATATTTAAGTCTCTTCGGTCCGTTCAAATCAAAGATTCCATCTTCAAATCTCCGGACGAAGAAACTTAAGTAGGGGCATCTGTCATACCCCAATTTTTGACCCAAGATCCCACTGACACGCGTCATTCGACCCTGACTTTTCAGTGAAAATTTCGGCAGAGAGGTATTTTAAAATACCTCATTTTTTGTGCCGAGTCGGGCCCTCTTCTCACTTTTTTATTTTTTAATTTTTACTCATTTCCATCTTTTATTTTCAATGTCATTTTTTCAATCAATTAATTAATTTTAGTCTACATTTATTATTTGTTTATTTTTTCTCATAGATAATAGGTCATTAGTTTTTAGTTTTATCATGTTTCTTTTTTAATGTCCATAAAAATCCAAAAAATGGTCCATGTCCGAAACTGTCAAATCCAGTCCAGTTCAAAAACAAAAACACGCTTTATTCTTCATCCTGATCCAATTCATCCCAATCCAAAATACAGATTTTCAGCTTCTCCAACAAACCCTAATCCTTCACTATTAAACACAAACCAACAGACGCAGAAAAGGGGACGAAAAATTCACAAGAGAAAAGGGGGGGATTTTTTTTCGAACTGAAAACCTGCAAAACAAAAAACATCACAAACAACTATTACCAAACACAACAGCAGTGACCCGAATCAACATTCACAACCGGCCAAGCTAACACTAACACAGTTAGCAACACACAAGGAACCGACATCAGAACCAGCCCAGTCCAAGTAGAAACCAAATCGGATTCGATTTAACAAAAGGTAACGCGTATTCATTTTTTAGATCTAGGATTATAGGTAACTTTTCTTGAAATTATAAGGTCAAATTCGAAATTAGAAGAAGAAAAGAGATAGAAAGCACAGAAAAATAATAAAAAAAGACACCTTTTTGACTCCGGCACGGCGGCGCTGCCCTCTTGGGCCGGCGAACCACCGCGCCGGAAACTGGTAGCTACGGCGGCCTTCATAGGCTCGCCGGAAAGTTGTTGGGGAAGGGAAGAACAGTTGAGAGAAGAGAGAGAAGAGAGATGAGGAGAAGAGAGAAGGGAATTGGGAAAATGAAAAGAAATAAAGGCTACAGCCTTTATATACCTTAACTGAATCCTGTGCGCGCTAGCCTATACCCTAGTGTACACCCTCATGCATTTGTCCTTTAATTTGAATCATGTGGCTCTTGATGCCCCATTGGAGATCAGATCAAGGTTGTCTGATCTTGATCAGACGGCCCTGATCTTGTCAAACAAGCCCACGCGCGCCTGGCATTACCCAAGGCCCAGTTCATCTTTTTTTTTTAATTCCTACACCCCCTGTTTACCGCTTGCACCTCCAGCATCTCATTTTTTTTACCGTTTTCATGCATTTTAAATTTTCCTTGCGTTTTATTTTTCATGTTATTGTTTATAAGCATTCACATATTTACTTTTATATTTATTTATTTTTATAGCAAGAACGTAGAATGTAAATAGGTTTTAATGTAATTTATTTATTTTTTCCCGCAGACTTTAGAATGTATTATTAGGTTTTTTTGTAATAGTTTAGGTGCATGTGTGCGTGTGTGTGTGTGCATATTTATTTTTATTGTTCCTAGTTTAGGGTAAAGGTTTTTTTGCGGTGATCCAACGTCACCACAAAAAACCTACGTTTTACTTTCCTGCTCCGTTAGATTTAATTTTCGTTTCATTGTTAAAAAAAAAACAAACAAAAAAGATGCAAATAATTCAAAAAAAACAAAAAAACATTTTCACAACAAACCTTGATTCAAAAATCAAGTGATCCCTTTTATTCCTTATTATTTCATAAATCAAAATTGCAATCAACTTTAATTACATTCTGAATCCATTTTCTTTTGACATAAAAAACACAAACAAACTTATTTTGCCACTTGGCTTTTCATTTTTAAAACCTTTTTCAAAACTAATAAAAAATACACAACCAATCAAACGTCAATTTTTACCCCGAACTACGAGGTTTTGATCCCTCACGGGTACGTAGGCAAAGGACACTCGTCCTCTCAAATCAATAAAAAATGTAGATAATTAGGTCTTTGTTTTCTTAAACACTTTAAATCCATTTTCAAAAGCAAGCAAGTTTATAGCACAAAAATTAGATAAAACCAAGAGGTTCCCGTAGAGTACTACAGACATAAAGGGTGCTAATACCTTCCCTTTATGTAACTAACCCCCGAACCCTAAATCTTTTAAAGTGGTATTTGAACTTTTTTCCACTTCCTTTTAAAAAATTAAATGTTCAGTCGTGAAAAATTAATAAGTCAAAAGTTAATCAAATAGCCTTGACCTCCGAAAAATGACGCGACAGCTGCATCTACTCAATTTAACAAGGTGGTAAAAGGTTGATAAGCCTATAGAACAAGGTGGAGAAACGTGGATAAGCTTATAGAACAAGGTGGAGAAACTGTTAAAACTGGAAAACAGTTGCAACCTGGTTACTAGTGTTTGGATCAGGAAGAAGAAGAAGAGAGAATTATTGCTTGCAATATAATTTTCATTAACTGTTGATATATGTCATTCTCAATTTAACAACAAAATTTCTAACCAAAAGAAAATACATCACATTTTATTTCTTTCCTCCCTTTAGCATATACTCCATCCGTTCCTTCTTAAGGTGAATTTTTCGTTTCTATTTAACTTCCTTTTTGGTATTTTAAGGGTACAATTTATCAATTATACATTTTGTCAATTACTCTTATCTTTTTCAATAAAAATAATTAATGCTATCTATTTGGAAAACTAAAATTTTTTTTAAACAAAGTTTGTTTATTGTTATCTTCAAAAATTTTAAAAAAATTGTTACAAACAATGGTTTCAAGAAGAGTTAAAATTCTATAAATAAGATTGAGTAACAATTGCTAAAAATATGAATTTGTTGGAGAAAAAGATAATAACTGACAATTGTTTGTAACGAGAGAAAAATAACATATTAAATTTATTGAAAAGATAAAGCGTGTGCAAAAAAAAAAAAAAAATTTATTGGTGGATTAAAATGAATGTATAATAAGAAAAAAATGTATAAAAATACACATCGTTAATTTAGTGTTAATTTTTTAAAAAGCCACTTGTAAAAGAACGGAGGGAGTATTAGTTTATTTCATCAAAAATAGTAACAATGGTTCTAAGGACAATCAAATTCATACAAATAGTTTTCCATCAACCACAACAAAGTTTTTTTTTTACCTAAGATTCTTTCTTTATATTTTAATAAGAGATATTTAAGTAGTGCTCTTTCCTCCGAACAATGACCGCACTAGGGATTTATTAGAATTGGATCGTGAAGCCAACAAAAGTAGCCCTAGCTCTTCATCTTTGATATTGTTTCCTAAACTAGTAAGTCCAGATACTAAGTCATTAAACTTACCAGGGTTAATACATGTTTATCCTATATAATATTAGCGATTTTTGAATTTGAAGATTTTTTGGTTTAAACTTTCATGAATTTTGATCGTATAAAATCGATGATATTGTAGGGGGTAAACCGAAATTCTCTCAAATTACAGGGGGTGAAAGTACGTTAAATTTTGTAATTTGATGTCATGAAGGTCCAAAACCAAAGAATCTTCAAATTACATGGTTGAAATCTAAACAATTTTTTTTAGATAAACAGAAAATCGCTAATATCTTACAAAGGTAAACATGTATTAACCCAACTTATTAATATGTTTAAACACATTACCTTCATTTTTCATATTCAATGAGTAGAAACTGATTTATTACCTTCATTTTTCATATTCAATGAGTAGAAACTGATTTTTATCATCAATCAATTGATTAATGTGATTAATAGAAGCATGAATTCCATCAAATCCTACAATTCCTTTGGAGAAAGTTCCAATCAAATTGTACTCACTCTGAATCTTTCGTCTCACTTTATTTTTCAAATTAATGGAAACACTTGAAGTGATAATGATAGAATGAATACCACTTTTATAGATTATTTCAATACCATATTTACTACTTCTAACCCCTCTGAAATGCAGGAAACCTTGTATGTGGTAAGAAATAGAATCAATAGTGATTAGTTTACCTATCTTAAAAAAGAATTTAATGCAGAAAAAGATTTTGAAGCTATATATCAAATGAAGAGCACTGCAGCCCCAGGACCTGATGGCATGCCTGCACTTTTTTATCAGTCCTACTGGGATGTTATTGGTACTGACATTACTAATTATGTCTTAAATATCCTCAATCACAATGGTGACTCGTAATCAAGGTTTTAAATGCGGGTCCGTTACCGCGAAAACGGCCGCGACAAAAAGGTAAAGGTAGTCACCGGTACCGTTTTTACCTGTTTTCAGGGTGAGATGAAAAATCACACCGAAATGCCCGTTAAGACTGTGACAAAAAGCCGATACAACCGTAAAACTCCGTTACGAATTCCACACACCATTACGGAAGCGAAAAACACAACACCATTCATAAGGAAAAATAGATAATGAGAGATTGTGATGAACCAATAGTATTTCATATTCCTTTCATCGTCTATTTTCGTGTTGTATAGTGTTGTAATGTTGTAATTATTATATTTATTTTAACCATCTTATAATATATAAAATAATAGTTCAATTTAAGTTATTATACATTATATGATAGAATAAATAATTTAATAAGATTTGTGAATTGTTGTGATTAATTCACACCGCGATGACCGCAATCTGTAACACAACATCCGTAACGACCGAAATCGCGACGACCTTAACGCGACTGCGATCGAAACCGCGACCGTTATTTAAAACCTTGCTGGTAATATCAACCATACTTATCTCTGTCTTATTCCTAAAATTAAAAATCTTTTATTACCATCTGATTATAGGCCAATTGCTCTCTGTAATGTGCTTCTTAAAATTGTCACTAAAACTATTGCAAATAAAATTAAAAGAGTTTTACCTAATATTGTTAGCCCCCAACAAAGTGCTTTTCTTCCTAATAGACTTATTTATGACAACACTATTCTAGCCTATGAAGCCTTTCATTTTTTGAAAAATCACAAAAATAAAAATAAATGTGTTGTTGGTATTAAACTTGACATGGAAAAGGCCTGTGACAGGGTTGAGTGGAACTTTCTTGAGGCTACTCTCTTAACTATGAATTTCCCAATAATTTGGTGTCTACTATTATGCTTTGTGTTAGGAGTGTTTCTTTCTCGGTTCTTATTAATGGCTACCCCTCTCCTATTTTCAAACCTAATAGAGGTATTAGACAGGTGACCCTCTATCCCCTTATCTGTTTATCCTATGTGCAGATATCCTTTCTGGCCTTATTTCCAATTATCACAATCAAGGAAAAATTCATAGAATCACCATAGCCAGAAATGCACCTGCTATTTCCCACCTTTTCTTTGCTGATGATAGCATCGTTTTTTGCAAGGCAAACAAAACATAAGCAAAACATCTCATGGATATTTTTGCTAAATATCAAAGCATTTCAGGCCAAAAGATCAACCTAAACAAGTCTGAAATGATGTTCAGCCCTAACATCCTACAAAGAGTCAAGAATGAATTCCAAGAATTCATGCCTATCCAAATTACTGATAATATTACTAAGTACCTAGGGCTCCCAACCCAGGTGTGCAGACCTAAGACTCAGATATTTAACTTTATCATGGAAAGAATCAGAAATAAATTAAAAGGTTGGAACGAGAAAACCCTAGCCTTCTTAGGTAGAGGTGTTCTAATAAGGGCAGTTATTCAGGCTATTCCCACTTATGTCATGAGCGTATTCCTTATCCTCCAAGGTATATGTGACATAATAGAACAAGCAATATGCAAATTCTGGTGGGGGGAAAATGATGGAAAAAGAAAGATTCACCAGAAGAATAAAGACTCTCATTTCAAGTCAAAATTCAGTGGAGGCCAAGGTTTCAGGATCATGCGTAGCTTTAATGAAGCATTTCTGGCAAAACAAGAATGGAGACTCCTAAAAAATCCTACATCTCTTCTAGCTACATGCCTAAAGGCCAAATACTTCCCTATTACAGATGTGTTAAAAGCTAGATTAGGTCACCAACCTAGCTATGTGTGGAGCAACATCTATCATGCAAAATGGATAATTCAAAAAGGGGGATGCTGGACAAGCCATATGGAGAATTCTGAACGATGTTGTACCAGTCAAATATGTACTATACTCAAAAGGAATCCTAAATGAAATGTTTTGTCCTAGGTGTGTTACGAAATTGGAGACTATAAATCACACTTTTATGGAATGCCCTTTCCCTAGAAAAGTTTGGTTTGGATCGAAACTCAACATCAAATTCCAAGATCACTCAAGGTATGACTTCAAGGAATTGCTGAAGCATTTTATCCCAACTACAGACTTAGAAACCCTCATCTACACAGCGTCGGTGGTGGTTTACAATCTTTGGTTCGCTAAAAACAAGTTCATATTTGAAGACAGTAAAGCTACCGAGGAAGACGTGCTAACAGAAACATTCACGATTACAAGACATGCAATACAATAAATCACAAATCTACTACGATGTTATAAAATCACACATCTTCACAAAACAGACATCATTCTTCTAGAAAAGCAAAGTGGAGAAGACCGGAAAATTAACAACGTATTCAAGATAATTACAGGTAAAATTTGTTAAAATTTGTTGAACAACTCACATTTGAATTTTGGAAGGTGATTCTTTTTTTATCAATGGATAAAAAAATGTCTTATTTCACTAATTTGTAAGACCACACAAACCTTTATAATTTAAATGTAATTTTTGCATGCAAAATGAGATTTGGTGGGACATAATATATCCAATACACAATACAGTTGAATCAAAATCTTCAATAATTATCCATACAAACAAATATATATTAATTAAACTATATGTTAATTAATGGAAACCACCTCCAATTGAAGCCTTGGCCATCTCATCTGGCTTAGGAGTAGGCAGAAGGATCATTGCCAATGTTGCACTGATGACTGCCGCCACCGCACCGACGACAAACGCTGGCAAGTTGCCACCACCAAACAAAGAATCCCATTGTCCACTTAATGCTGATACAATCATCTGAAAATGTGTGTACGTATATTCATAAATACGAAATAAAGTAATGACGTGACAATCTCATAAGTACAACTTATACGATAAAAGATCATAAAGACCTTTGCTACGTAGGTGCACGAGTTCAGACCCGTAGTGTTTCGTTTTTCAACATCTACTGTGTGTGAATTTGATTGTTATGCTCTTTCGAGCATAAAAATAATAATGAAGGGACAAATATATAAAAGGTTAATGGAGTCTCACTTGTGGTACAACAATTGAAATATTGAGGACTCCCAAAGATAAACCTGAAAATTTTGAAGCATTATTAGAAGGAAAAAAAAAGTAATAATAGAAGTTAACAAAAATGAGTAGGCTATGAGTTGTTTACCTTGCCCAGCCCCTGATGAGCTTGAGTAAATTGATGCTAAAGCAAACGGGACACTGAAATTAATCTACACAAGTGTTCATAAAAAGTATATTAGTTAAGAGAAATGTTAAAGAGTTCTATTAGGGTATATTAAGAGGATAAAAACAGAAATATATATTGGAAAATGGTAAAAAATTATGAATTTAACTTTTCAAAAGTTAAAATATTGTTGAATTCAATTTAAACCTATTACTTTTGGTTTCTTTAACAAGAGTCATGAGGACACTCGTTAGCATTCAATTTAAACCTATTACTTTTGGTTTCTTTAACAAGTGTCATAAGAACACTCGTTAGCATAACCTATTAGTTAATAACTAAATATTATTTTGAATCATATTTTGTCAAGTAGTATATCTTTTCAGAAAGAAAAAAAAGTTACACATATTTTCGAAAAAATAAATTATATAATAATCTTTCTCACAAAAGCAAAATTGTCACAATAATATTTATTATATGAATGAGTCATTTATTTTTAGTCAAAGAAAAAAGTTATTTCATTTACTATATCATTTAATTTTTTAAAAGTGTTGTTGTCTTATATTATAATATACCATAATGGTTTTTTGACTGGAGTTTTATTTTATTTTATTTTTAAGAAAACTGAAACGTTTTATCTTTGTGTATATTAGTCAAAATGGAAGAATAGGAAATTATTTAATGATTGAATAATTAAATAAATAAAAAGATTAATGCTAGTAAGGAAATTTGTATACCGCTAGAGGGATTCCAAGGACGCCAAAGAAAGCTAATGCGGCTGCCTTAACACCGTTAGAGGGTTTTCCGACGATGTTGGTTATGTGGCGTTCATGTTCCGCCATCTTGGTGATGAGTACCGTCATAGCGAGACCAACAGCGAGAATGATATTCACAATCCCCCAAAGTCTTTTCGCACCACCAACTAAACGCCCCAAAGGTTCCACAGCCAACGACATAAAAGCAAGCACAAAAGCATTAAGCATGAGTCCCAATGCTCCAGCACGTACTCCTTTGCTATATGCATTATCTCCTGGTTTGCCACCGTACACTTCTTGACCCATCCAATCAGTGTCGAACAAGAAGAATGGGAACCATGCAACCCAGTTGATAGCCGTAACTAACATCAACATCCACATCGGTCTTTGTATACCATTGAAGGCTCCTAGCATATTCCCAAAGCACGAAACCTATGATTTGGGATATAAGTTAGTTTGGTGATTTCGGAGATAAAATAAATATTTAAATAATAAAAAGGTTATGGATTCAACTCTCGTTCTAATAAAAATAACTACTAGTATTCAATATTAAATAAAATTAAAAACCTGTGATTCTGATTCCGATTGTGATTCCGACGATGTAAATGGAATATCTTCTACATAAAGTAGAGCGCATGTAGAAACTAATACAAGGAGGAATATTGAAAAGAAGAAACATGTCTTGAGGTTTGCACAAAACTCATTGCAAGCTACGGTTTTTGTGAAAGGGAACTTTGTGTAGAGTTTGTCATATGAGCCAGCAGCATAACCAAGGACATTACCAACGGCCATGAAAAAAGAAAACAACCCATTGCCAATTCTCATTCGACGGTGATCACCACCGGCGAGGTCACCAATGAAAGCGCGACAAGGTCCTTGAAGCATATTGTTGGCGACATCAAGTATCCAAAACCCGAAAACAAAGATGACCACCGCACGTGGCCGTGTTTTCTTTGTCAAATCATCACCCATGGAGTGGCCAAGATCAGCAGCATAGCCAATCAAAAAGACCGCAATCGCGACAGCTATGGCACCAAAGAAGATGAAAGGGCGACGACGACCAAAACGCGATTGGCTTCGGTCACTGTAGTAGCCTACAAGTGGTTGTATGATCATACCGGAAATTGGACCACATAGCCAGATGTTGGCGGCCCACTGATGTGGGACGCCAAGCAACTGGACATATGGTGTTAGCAATGAAAGCTGTAGGGCCCACCCGAATTGAATGCCGGCCGCGATGGATGCTACGGCCGCCATCTTACGGAGAGGGGTTGGCTTCCGGGATGAAGCAGCCTCCACATTAAGGGACAAAGTTCTAGTGAAGCCATTGTTGTTGTTATTGGTAGCAGCATTATCCATTAGGAAAAGAGGTTGAAACAATGACACACAAAGAGAAAGGAAAAATTGTGTCTTGTAAGAAAGATGAGGTTGAGATTTATTGTGAATTTATATAACTTGCGAAGACTATGGGATTAAATTGTCGTTTGGGAAACAAATGGATTATGAACAATGCTTATCCATTTGGCTGGTCGGTGTGATTGTGTTAGTATTATGGAAGTGTGCATTCAATATTGATTTTGATGTTTCCTTAATTCAGTCAATGTAATGGATCATATCAGACTTTTTATCGTATATGTTGAGTAGTACTCCTTACATTTTGACTTTCAATTCATATCTGACTTGTTAGAATTAAGGAATCCAAATTGGAAATAAGATTTGCTGCTGTAACTGCGTCTTGCAGTAATAAATAACAGTCGTTCGATCAAAATAAATGGTCACGATTATTTTATTGTGTGAAACCAAGATGAAATCTTAGTCATTCGATCTCAAATCAACAAATAATATTTATTTCAGTGTAAAACTGTGTTGATGCTTTACAGCTTTGAAACATGATCCATCCAATTCTCAGTCTAAAAAGAAAAATATTATAATTCTTTTTTGACAAATATGCAAATTATCTTATTGTTTATATAGATTATTATAACTTAAATAATTATATGTGGTGTAATTTTATTCTCTTTTAATTTAACAATACTAATTAAGATCTTTGACTGTGAAATTGACTCCAACTAATAATAATTTTTTTTTTGTGGTGGTCGGAGTTTATCAACTGACTTATGCTCACGAGGACACTTCAACTAATAACCGAAATGACAAGTAGATGATTGATTTATTTTTTATGGGAAATGTTAACGAGTGCCTCAGAGCATTTTTTAAGATCCTTAAAAAATAACTTTTTTTGAAAATTAATGTAACCAATGCATTGAAAATTGAATTTTTTTAACCTTTTTATAAAATAATTTCTTTTTGTAGAATACTTAAAGAGTGTCATGGGAACACTGGTTAACAAGACACATTTTTTATTAGGGTTGAAATAATCTTTAATAAGTGACTCTAGAAATCGAGTTTGACTCTTTTTCATCGGAAAAGAAGTTATTTTGACAATTCTTCCACCAGGATGTTAATTTAATTTTATATTGAAATAAATATTAATTTGTTTTTATTACTCCCTTCGGTTCTATGTATAAGAAAATTTTTAGAAAAAGTTTGGTTCTATTTAAAAAAAAATGTCTCAACTTTTAAGATGTAGTTATTGTTTAAAAGATTTTTCTATCCCTTATTTAAGTTTTTATCTTTTTAACATTAGTGAGTGTATCTAATGCTTCCAAATTTTTTAAAAGGGTGTATTTGTAAAAATATTCAAAAAGTTACACTTGATAATTATTGTATTGATTTTGATGTTTTTATTTTTCATTTTTCTTCTTATAATAATAACCGGTGAGAGTATTAGTTACTTGAATATTATAATGCATAGTAAAGGTAAAGGGTATAACTTGAGGATAAGATAGATATATTATAAATTTAATGGTCGCATCAACTTTTAATTTAAGTAAGTAAATATTGTACGAACAATGAGTAAGGATCTTCTCTATTTGGCAAAATAAATGAAGTATGCAATTTGGAATGAGATAGACACATAAAATAAAAGTGGGTCCTACAATTAAGTTGGTCACACTATCATTAATTATTTTTTTACTTTCTTTTAAATACAATTGTATAGTTATATTTCCGAATAAAAGAAATAGAGAGGATCTAAACTCATAGATAAGATACTCCGTCTCTCTTTCTTTTGAGACATGCCGGGGACGGAAGCAGTCTCGTGGCCCCACTTTGTTTTTTATTTTCTTATTTATGGTTCTTCACCAATAGTCCAAAAGTTATATATATATATATATATATATATATATATATATATAAATACACGTGTAGTATTAAATATCAATAGTGTATAGTATTTCACTAAAACTAATAATATATACATGTTATATTAAGGCATTTTCTTCCTGAGTGATTTCTTTTATAAGGCAAAAGAAGAGATTTCATCAATAACCATCATAGCAGAGAAGGTATATCTTATTTAAAAACAGAACTCAAAAAAATTTATAAATATGTATTGTTTGAAATTAATATGTATATATATTCTTCCCACTATTTAAAATTCTTAGATCTGTCACCGAGACATGTAAAATATGTTTGTTTGAAAATATGAAAATGTTTTCGAAAAACTGAAAATGAAAAGAAGTCGTTTTTGATTGAAAATCTAGTGCCACTTTTGTTTAGGTGCAATCTAGTGCCACTTTTGTAGTAATAATAAACTTGCCTCTTTTCCTTAAAAAAAGAAAAAACTTGCCTCTGTTCGCTTTAAAAAAAGCTTCCATTTTAGGACATTTTGTGTTTATGTTGTTAAACTGTTTGTAAAAAAAAAAGAAGAGAGATTTATATTAAATAATTTTGGAGAAGTTTTAAACTTTGTGTCAATAATGATATCATGGTTGCGTTTGGAACTCAGGAAGAACCAAATCTTGACCAAACCTATATTTGTAATCTCGATTCAGTAACTTTTGGACGGAAAAAGTTATATGACTTTGCTTATTATCCATCATTGATTTAATTTTTTGGTTCAAATTTTGTCACATGTTCTAACCATTATTTGTCTTAAAAAACAATTTTCAAATTGAGATCCATCACAAAACCCATTACCCATATCAAATAACCCATAGTCGTGACCCATCAGCCCTTGTGCAAACCTCTGCCTTCAACACGCCGTTGACCGCCACGCACCACCTCCCTACCCGTCGTGCGCCACCCATCTCGCCGTCTCCATCGTCATATTGTGGTTGTTTAGATTTGCACCTCTCGCCGCATGTGTTTTGAACCATACTTTTCCTTTTCCTTTTCAATGATTGATTTTGAATTCATCTCTGCTACTTTTAGTTGATCCTTTCTCGAGCTTCCATGTTGCAAAATTGGTTGTTGTTAGCGTTGTTTAAAATAAGATTAATTTGACCAATTTCGACGGTGTACCAATTATGTTGGTTCTGATTTTGTATGTTGTTGGCTATGAATTTTGGTGTGTTTTTTTTTTAATTTGTATGGTGTTGGTTATGAATTTTGACTTTCATATGTGTATTAAGTTGACAAATGATAAGAGGCAACACACCACTATGCAGATGTGATTATGGGTTTCTGTGATGTCCTTTCAACACAAAAATGTGCAAAATTTGACAAATGCTAATAGAAACCACAATATACAACACCACTGTCTAGTGGCGGAGCCACCACCCGGCGACCCCGGGCACTCGCCCAGGCTCTATCGATACTTTCTTTATATTTCGCTCAACCCAATAGCCCATTAACCCACTTAAAAAATTATTTCTTTGGACAAACTCGATATTTTCACACGTGCGCGCACAAGAATTCTTGCCTCTATAATTTTTGCCTAGGTTTTGTAAAATTCCTGGCTCCGCCACTGCCACTGTCTAGAATTTGACAGTACACGAGCAAGAACCAAAGAGATTCAACAACATTATGCAGAATTGAATGCTTTAAAGTTTTGATGCAAAGGCAAGGAGATCAAGATCACTATGCAGAATTGAATACTTTAAGATTTGAGATTATAAAAAGTATATTAGGATGTTCTTAAGTAGATACAAAATGCATTGTATACAAAATGTGATGGTCTTTTTGTGCCATGTCGTTTCTTGAATACCGTTGGTTCCCTAGAACCATTACTTGAAAATGTTGGGTTATCATTGTCATGAATGTCATTGTCTTTGTCTTGTGATTGAAGTCCCATTATTTTCTTAGGTATGATATCAACATAATCTTCAACAATTTTGAGATCCTCTTCAAATGGTGATGCCTCAACTGCAACTTTTATGAAATTTGAGACAACTTGTCTATATCTTTGTGCTGTAGACAACTTTGGATCTCCTTCAACCGTCTTCGCCCTAATATCTTGCACAACGCCACTTTGGGCTTATCTTGTCTACCTTCTTAAAATATACTTCTCAGGAATGGCTTTAACATCATTTGTTTCAATCACTTTTAATACATGTAAAAAAAGTACGCCAAATGTCTTAAACTTTTAACAACTACAAGCAATGGAGGTTGAAGCACGATTAAATGACACTGTTCAATATTTTGGAAGGTTTCCAATAGTAATGACATATTCACACAAAGATTCAGACTCTTTTTATTTTATATCGGTCAAGCTAATACCAACTTATACTCATTTTGAAATAACTCAAATACAGTGTGTGTGTGTGTGTGTGTGTGTTTTGGAAGATACAGTGTGTGTGTGTGTGTGTGTGTGTGTGTTTTGGAAGGTTCCCCATATTAATGACACATTCACATAAAGATTCAGAATCTTTTTTCTTTTGTATCGATAAAGCTAAGAACAACTTAAACTCGTTTTGAAATAACTCAAATACAGTGTGTGTGTGTGTGTGTGTATGTGTGTGTGTGTGCACGCGCACGACTTTCTCCATTTGTATCAGTATTGGTGAGCATTCGAACTTTCAAGATTTGAGTAATTCGCATGCCAAATGTCAATGCTTTCTTCATATAACATGAATCCCATTTATTTTAATAGCATAAACTTATTTGATCAAGCTCTTATCATGAACATCATATTCGTTGACTAATTTGATCCAAGCTGCTTCAAAATCGGCTTCAATGTCAATATCATACATGCACTTCTTGAAATCTCTTAAAAAATAACTTTCTCTCTTCATCTTGTTTCCAAGGTGTTTAATTCCATTTTGACACAAGTGTCAAATGCTTAAAACATGGTGAGTCTCGGGTATCACTTCAGCAAGTGCTCTGGCCATTGTTGGATCTTGGTCAGTGAAGACAGTCCTTAGTTATTTGTTGGTGTGTGTTTGTAAGAATGTATCAAACAACCACTTAAGTGAATCGGTTGTCTCATCATACACTAGTGCTGCATGAAAATGACCAAACCTTTGTTGTGGTTGAAACCATAAAACAAAGCAAGCAGTCTATTCACATGGTTGGTACAACATGTAGTGTCCTATGACATAACATTATCAAAATACCCGTAATCCAAAACCATATTTGCATCACACCAAAACACATTTGACATTTGTTCTTTTATAACCATTCGATAGGCATGAAAGAAAGATGGATTCTCCAACAATCGTCGCTGAAAACATCCAGCGTTGTCGTATGTCATACTTCTTTGTCTTCTTTTACTGATGTAATTTTTTACATCCACTCTTGTAAATCCAACTCGTGTGTATTCTGTGTTTGCTAACAAAAACATTTTCTTTATTTATCTTTCATAGCCCTTCCTTACAACAAACAAATCTACATGATGATACAATCCCGTCTTTATTTTTGTTCGCATAGCGTATTTTAATTCCAAAATCAACATGTGCACCAAAGGCAAGCCAAAATTGACGAGCTTTATCTATATTGTCAAATTTCATTCTAACCCTTGGCTTGCAATCAACATTTACGGATGTCATATTCGATCAAACAACTCAAACAAAAGAACCTAACAAGTGAACATAAGAATTAAATAAGAGTCCAAAAAATATAGTGGAAGACCGTATGATGTTTGTATACATTATTTTTTTTTAAAACGACATAAAATACAAAATGAAATGAAAACAAACACCATATGTTGGAACTAAGAACACAAGAACATCCATCGGATTTTGAACAAACATTTCATATTTAAATATTCAAACATCATCGAAGACATAGTGTTACACACAATTTAAATCAAGAAGATAGGATCAGTCAAGTAATCATAACAATTCAATGGCAACATAGCAACCTATTCCCAACAACATCAATTAAACGCAATATAAATTGATCAAAAACTTAATAATGTTTCTAATTATTATTTTATCTCACAATTCCATATTTTCACATTAGTTGTATTATCTTTTGAAGGGATACAAGCATTTGCATGTGAGTTTGGGAGATCTCATGGACACTATAAAATTGACCAAATAATATGAGATCAGAAGTTAATCCACATCTCATAAATAAAATACTTTAATAAAAAATACTTTAGTAAAGAGATCAGAAATAAGGAAGAAACATCGTTAAGGTTGATTTATGGTAGCTAAATACTTGATCAATTCTCAAATTTTCTTTGTATGTGATTGTCTGCTATCCCTCAAGATGCAAAATTAATCTCAAATCAAATGGCTAATTCAAAAGAATATCAAAATCATAATACCTCCAAGATGCTTCACATGATGACAATTGACACATATATAATCATAGTAACATTTTATTTTATATACAGCGGAAAATTCTTGATTGTCACTTGATTGATCTCAAATATTAAGGTTTGCTCTATCTGGACCTTTGTTGATATATTTAAATAAATACTTCATTGCATTTAATAACATTGGTTGGAAGAAAACACACAATAAGATTACATAGTACACACATGAAATATAAACAACCATGCTTGCACGATTCAGACAAGAAATACAAACAGGTTTATGAAATAAAAAAAGGGTATTGGTATTGGCAAGAATGAATAAGGAAGTTAATAGGGTATTAAAATGGTTATGTATTTCTACATTATATTCTCTAGTATCTCAAAAATTCATAAATGTGTTAGACAAAATCATCTTGATAGAAAAAATTGAGACATTAGAATGAAAAGGAGTTATTTTTAAATATTTGTAAGCAGTGACTTTTACTCAGTAAAAAACCGTGATAGGACGACGAAGACGGCGAGATGTATAGCACAAGACGAGCAGGAAGGAAGCGCACGACGATCAACAACGGGTTGAAGACGGAGGTTTGTGGAACGGGGTGATGGGTCATGACTATGGGTTGTATCATATGGGTATGGGTATTGGGTTTTGTGATGGATATCATTTTGATTTTTCTTTGTATTTTTAATACAAATAAAGGTTGGAACATGTGTCAAAATCTGAACCAAAAGATTAAATCAATGGTGGATATTGATCAAAGTCACATATCTTTTCCTGCCCAAAAGTTACTGAATCTAGATCCCTATATTTTCACAAAGGATACAATCCGCTCATTGTAAAATTTCATTTGGGTTTGATATACTTTTATCTTTGATGAATCGAGGTTATGAATTTTGACTATTAGCACTTATTTGAACTTTTTGTGTGTACAACACTAAGCTTTCATGCATTAAAATTAAGAATTCGAACTTGATTTCCAATATATATGTATTATTGCAAAGGACATGTGAAATTTGGCACATAGACTTTTTATGACGTGCCCGGGTTTTGATTCATTAACACATATTTTATTATAATTTTTATTTTATTATTATAACTGAAAATAATATTAAATATTGAGCTCTAATATTTTTAAGATTTATTAAAATATTTGTAAAAAAAAAAACACATTGATGAAAATGATTATTAATTATGTATTACAAAATCCTCTAGATCAATTGTCAAAAATTGCTTAAAAAAATCATTTGTCAAAAATATAGAAACAAGTTTCTAGATCAACCACGTGAATGTTGTCTAAAAATTGTGTGTTGTGGTAATGGAAGTGAATTGTAACACCCACGGCTGACGAGAGCAGGGGAGTGGTCGCCGGTGCACAATGAGCGGTTCCCAACAGTTTATAGTTGAACTGAATCACATCGGAATGAGAGGGATCCTGAGGCCGTACAGATATGAGACTGCATGGTTGAAGAAAGGCTTATAAGAATTGTTTGGTACTACCTATATCAACAAGATGCATCTTCTTTTTGGTAGCCCATTCCATAAGAACTCCACAGTTAAGCACGCTTGACTTGAAGTAGTCTTTGGATACCGGGAAGTTTCCCGGTAAGCGTGCGAGTGAGGATAAAAGACGCTGAAAAGACTTGTGTTGATTTGTAGGGTCAGTCAATAATGCTTAAAGTTTTTTGGTATGTTACAAATGGTATCAGAGCAGACCTCTCCCAGTATGGTGTGGTTCGGAGACAAACTAAGCGGAAGTTGGTGGGCATGTAACACCCACGGCTGACGAGAGCAGGGGAGTGGTCGCTAGTGCACAAGGTACGACAATGAGCGGCTCCCAACAGTTTATAGTCGAACTGAATAACACCGTAATAAGAGGGGTCCCGAGGCCGTGTAGGTTTGGGACTGCATGGTTGAAGGAAGGCTTATAGGAATTGTTGGTACTACCTATATCAAAAAGTTGCATCTTCGTTTTGGTAGCCCTTTCCATAAGAACTCCACAATTAAGCGTGCTTGACTTGGAGTAGTCTTTGGATGGATGACCTAACGGGGAAGTTTCCCGATAAGCGTGCGAGTGAGAACAAAACACGCTGAAAAGACTCGTGTTGGTTTGTAGGGTCAGTCGGCAATGCTTAAAGTCATCTAGGATGCTACATGAATCGCATTGATGCAACCATTCTTCTATGAAATTTTGATAGCAAAAGTGGTCAAATATTTTTTAAACAAAAAGTCAACTTGTTATATTTAAAGCTTTTTAAAATACAATTGAGTCTGATTTTATAACCATTTTTATTATGAGTTAAATTCTAATAAAATAGAAGGTAATAGTATTTTAAGTAAAAATCAGATGATGCAACAATGTCATTTGATATTGAGAAACACGAGTTTGATCTCATAATTTTTCACTTATCAACATTTAGTGTGTGTTTGCCGATAGACTCTTTAAAACATTAAAATAATAATAAAAAGTTGTAAAAAATAACATTAACTTATGAAGAGAAAGTGTCTTTTACCATTCTTTTATATATTGTTTATCACTTATATTTTAATATTTTAGTCTTTTTGAAATGAAAAAATCAAACTTGGTTTTTAATAATCGATCACTATATTGAATACATTTATGAGTAATATTGAAAGTGTGCAAGTTATCATAGGTGTAAAAGGTAACTTATATATTAAAATCTTACTCACAATATTTTTTACCCCTTTCTTGGTAGTCTATTGACTAGTTAGAGAATTTTTGCCTTCTGCTGAATTCAAACTCTATACTTGACAATGAGCAGAGATTCTTAAAAACTGTTATAGTCAACCTATTGACCTGTTACTCATATTACTTATTGTCGTTCTTGCGAGTTTTTCCACTCTCAACACCCTAAAAAAAGGCCCCATAACAAATTCTACTATCTTGCTCTGGTACCTACTTCATGGAATCTAAAATAAACACATACAAGTACAGAAAAAACATAGAGATTGAGATTAAAGTAACATTGTAAAAAATGGGTTAGCTAGGAGTGTGTAAAATAGGTAAATAATACACCATTTATCAATTCAATCATAACTATTCAATATATATCTATCAATGGATGCATACACATGGACTAATCTGGATGCCACAGATGCTTCTACTTTATTTTCGCCAGCACCATTTGACTTCTTTTAGAGTCTAGATTTTATAATTCAATGGCACCCAATAAACTGGACCAAAATAACCTACTATAATATTATCCAACTATGCTTGCAATAATGTTGATCAATAAAATATTTTTAAAAGATCGGTCCCGCAATACCACATGGCAGTGTTGGTATGTCACAACAATATAAACTATATAAATTCAAGCTTCACTTTCGTGGAACAACGAGAACTCTAAGTATCGATATCTCACTAAAACACATTTTCATATCTCATAATTACAATTCAATCATTCTATTATTTATTTCAACAATATTATTTGATTGCATACTCATATTCCATCCTCGAAATAGCTCTAATATTTCTCACGGTATTACAACATCCTCAAATTATGACATTATTGTAAAAAAAAAAAACATTGCAGAGTCACATCAACACAGATATGTTATATCAAGAACATAACCACATATCACAAAATCTACATAATGTCATAATCCTAATTGTGCTCCTATAATTACAATCAAGACACAAGAAATAAAAAGTATACAACATCTCCCGATATCATTATATTAATCAATCATGTTGACGTATATAAACTATGCAAGTTACAAACACAAACATAACATCATACATATATTTAACTCACTCAACATGTTAACTAACTCACAACAATATTGGTCAACATTTACCAACGGAACAAATCTCAAATAATGTCACTACTAAGAGTTGTCAAGTGAATGTTAGATACTATAACTATTCATCCTTAGTAGGGATTATGTCCCCCTACAAAATTTGATCATTTTCTTTACTCTGATTGTCCTTACGTGAACTCAGTTTTTCCCTTCTTACAAAAATCGCTCTCGATGAACCGATGAAGTTCTGATTAATGTTGACACCAACACATCTAACAATCCATACTTTCCACGAAACTCCAAAGACATGGAGTCATTTAAATATAAACAAAGATATCCTAACGATACATATAAACCAAAATATTGAATAAACTTTAATTTTTCCCTAGAAGTAATAAAGATATGTAAAACTATGGTGATAACCAGGTTATTCCAAAATGACTAATGTTTCACTATAGTTTAAAAGCAATGAAACAATTAAATTAGAATAATCTTTCCCTCAACATGAAACCAATCAAAAGCAAAGTTATAATTTATTTCTACCAAAAATTGTCTAGAAAGGTCCTAACACGACCATTGTGATCCTAATAAGCTAAACTACAAATCAGAACCTAAAACAAGAGATTAATCAAAGCAAAATGCATTTTTTGGTTTAATGTTCACCAACATATCTTAATTTTGATAATAAAAACTTATCAACCATAAGACAAACAATCTACTAGCTCCAAACCATTTCATGTGGTTAAACTTCGACAACATAATGACAAGGATGAATTTGGAACGAGATGGATATAATGTTGTTTAGTATGATTAAAATTATAAAGCGTGGTTAGAGATTAATTCTGATAGAGTTTGGGCAATGATGTAAGGGATAAATCAATTCATAATGAGATATATGATAAGCTATTTGTAGCTTAATAGTCAATCGCGGATAGCAGCCGATAACGGAAATATCGTTATAAAGTATAAACAAACATATATTAAATATAAACACACAAACATCCACAAAATATGACATTCAAACCCTAATGCCAACTGATGTCAAGAAAAAAAATAAACTTATGAAAGCTTTATAGTCCCCAACAAAATTTCACAAGTCTTAATCAAAACATTAAATAAGTAAAAAACAAAGAGCAGAGGAACTAATATTACCAACAAAAAAAGCTGACGAAGGAAATTATAAGAGAACAAAGAACAAAGGAAGATAGATGAAACATAAATGAAAGTGAGAAAAACACAAGAAGAGAAAGGGGGGTTGAATTGTTTCAGCGTTTTCAAAATTTTCCGAAGTGTTTGTGAAAGACAGACACACAACAATTTTACTAGTCCCTCTCTTAAAACGAGAGTAGTTTGTTGGAACAAAGGTGTTCAGCAATACCACGTTTTGAGTTTTGATGATAACAAGGTATTAAAAAGTTGTCAATTGGATATTGCTAATATTCGTTTAAGTATGCAGGATATCAATTAAGATTTGTATCTTAGAAAGCATTCTGTTTGAACAATGTTAAAAGAGCAATAAATCCATAGAAGCCTGTTGCTTGTGATTCTGTTTCGAAGAGAGTCTGAAGACTGTTTCGAAGAGAGTCTGAAGACTGTGCTGAAGAGAGTCTGAAGACTGTGCTGAAGATAGTCTGAAGACTGTATCAGAGTCTGAAGACCAAGAGAGTCTGAAGATTATCAGAAGCTTAGTGCTACAGTGAGTCTGAAGCCTCAAATTTGATAATCTCCTATCAAGTGATCTCTACTGCATTGCTATGCACAAAGAAACTCTAATGGAGTAACGGCTAGCTTCTAAGTCAACTTTGAGCGTGGGAAGCACAAAGACAAAGATTGCAGGCCAGTACAGAGTACGTTGTACGAACTCTGTTTCCACTACTCCACTACCACGTACAGTTTGGCAACTGTGTCTACCGGTATTAATCCTCAAAGGGAATGGAATTCAAATGATGCTATTGAAGGGCTATTACCAAATCAAGCAACAGATCAACAGTCATTGATCAAGCTTCAGAAATCATTCTGATGTGCTGGAGGACTCAATGTCTCTTTCCTACGCCTATATAAAGGATAGAAGACTTGAAGAATTGTGCGACTCTATATTATAGAAATACTACATTGCGCTGCTTTCGTATTCAACTGAGTCTCAACATAAGCACATCATAAACTTAGATTCTTACAAACTGAGTATCCTAGAATCTCTAAGTTTCACAGAAAAACAGAGTCTGTCTTTTGTGTAAAACAGAGTCTGTCTTTGTTGTAATTGAAACACATTTTGATTGTTGTCAAGTGTTTCAACTCTATTCAATTTTCTGTAATTGTGTAAAAGTCTCTTGCTTTTGTGCTTGAGCAAAGGAAGTCTCTTGGCTGTGTCCTTGAGCATAGGAAGTCTCTTAGTTGTGTCTTTGAGCAAGGAAGTCTCTCGCCTGTGTGCTTGAGCAAGGAAGTCTCTTACTGTGTGTTTGAGCAACTTGTAATTTGATATTACATTTTAGTGAACTCTCCTTGGAAGTACAAGGGGGACAGGACTACTTCCGGTTTGTGGAAGGAACCTGTATAATTGCTTGTGTTCTTTGTTCTCTCTTTATCTCTTGATTATTCCGCTGCAATCAGAACCTAATCTCCTATCAGACTCTGATCTCATTCAGACTCTGAGTTTAAAGGAATTAGATTCTCACTCTTCAAGAGTTGCGAAACGAAAACACAATTCAACCCCCCCCCCTTCTTGTGTTTTTCTCACCTTCAGTTGGTATCAGAGCTCCGGCTCTGTTGTCTTAGCACTTAACCGTGTAACAGAAAAGATCCAGAGAAAAACATGTCTTCCAGTGAACCGTCTTCTTCTGGTGCCACTTCTGGTGCTGCTATACCATATGAATATGGATCCAATAACAGCAGTAGAAAGGCTGATTATGGAAAAATTCCCAAGTTCAATGGTGATCCTGAAGAATTTTCTTGGTGGAAAACCAACTTCTATAGTTATGTCATGGGTCTTGATGAAGAACTCTGGGACATACTTGAAGATGGTGTTGGTGACTTACAACTTGATGACGAAGGTGCTGCCATTGACCGCAAACTTCACACTGCTGCTCAAAAGAAAATCTATAAGAAACATCATATCATCAGAGGGGCTCTTGTCACTGCTATTCCTAAAACGGAATACATGAAGATGAGTGACAAATCTACTGCTAGAGCCATGTTTGCTTCTCTCTGTGCTAACTACGAAGGAAGCAAAAAGGTCAGGGAAGCTAAAGCTCTTCTATTAGTTCATCAATATGAACTATTTAAGATGAAAGAGGATGAAAGTATTAAGCAGATGTACTCAAGATTTCAAACTCTAGTATCTGGTCTTCAGATATTGAAGAAGAGTTACATAGCTTCTGATCATGTTAGCAAGATTTTAAGGAGCTTACCCTCTAGATGGAGACCAAAGGTCACTGCAATTGAGGAGGCTAAAGATTTAAACACTTTAAGTGTTGAAGATCTTGTAAGCTCACTCAAGGTTCATGAGTTAAGTCTCAATGAACATGATTCTGCAAGAAAATCCAAAACCATTGCTTTAAAATCAAAAGGAAGGTCTTCAAAGGCTCTCAAGGTTGAAGAATCTGAAAATGAGTCTTCAGCTTCTGAAAGCTCAGAAGAGGATCCTGATTTAGCAAAAGAAATGGCTATGCTTTCAAGCAGAATGCAGTACCTTGCTAAGAAGAACAAGAGATTTCTGAGCAAGAGCAGTGGGAAGGGGTTAAAAAAGGAGGATCAGAAAGGTTGCTTCAACTGCAAGAAAACTGGACATTTTATTGCTGAGTGTCCAGAACTGCAGAAGGAGAAATCTAAGTCAAAAAGGCCAACCTTCAAGTCAAGCAAGTTTAAGAAGCAGATCAAGAAAAGTCTGATGGCCACCTGGGAAGATCTTGATAATGAGTCAGGATCTGAAGATGATGATGCTGATGGTGAAGCCAATGTAGCTGTTGGACTAATGGCTACAACCGAATCTGTTAAAGAGACACCTAAGGCAGAATCAGATACAGACTCTGAAAATGAAACAGAGGTATGTCTAAAAGGACTAAGAAAGCACAAGGCTTGGTACCTAGACAGTGGGTGCTCGCGTCACATGACGGGAGAAAGGTCTATGTTCCTAACCCTAACCATGAAAGAGGGAGGAACTGTGGGATTTGGAGGAAACCAGACTGGCAAAATCATTGGTTCTGGAACCATTGGTAATTCTCTGATCTCAATCAGTGATGTGTGGTTAGTTGATGGACTTAAACATAACTTACTAAGCATAAGTCAATTATGTGACAGTGGTTATGATGTATTGTTTAATAAGAACAACTGCACAGTGGTTAACAAGGATGATCAGTCCATAGTCTTCAAGGGAAAACAGAGAAACAATGTATATAAGATAAAATTCTCAGAACTGACTGATCAGAAGGTAATGTGCCTTCTGTCAATGGGTGATAAGAAATGGATGTGGCATAGACGTTTGGGACATGCTAACTGGAGATTAATCTCTAAAATTAGCAAGTTACAACTTGTCAAAGGCCTACCAAACATTGACTATCACTCAGATGCTCTTTGCGGAGCATGTCAGAAAGGGAAAATTGTCAAGAGTCCCTTCAAGCCGAAAGAAATTGTTTCAACTTCCAGACCCTTGGAGTTACTTCATATTGACTTATTTGGACCAGTTAACACTGCATCCTTATATGGAAGTAAATATGGACTAGTTATTGTTGATGACTACAGCAGATGGTGTTGGGTTAAATTTCTGAAAACTAAAGATGATTCATATTCTGTGTTTAGTAAATTCTGCATCCAAATTCAATCAGAGAAGGAAATGAAAATCTTGAAAGTCAGAAGTGATCATGGAGGAGAATTTGAAAATGAACCGTTTGAGGTTTTCTGTGAAAAACATGGAATTATTCATGAATTCTCTGCACCTAGAACTCCACAACAAAATGGAGTTGTAGAGAGAAAGAACAGAACCTTACAAGAGATGGCTAGAACCATGATCCATGAGAACAATCTGGCTAAGCATTTTTGGGCAGAAGCAATAAACACAGCTTGTTATGTTCAGAACAGAATCTATATTAGACCTCTGTTGAACAAAACAGCCTATGAACTTTTTAAAGGAAGAAAACCCAACATATCTTATTTTCATCAGTTCGGATGTACATGTTATGTCCTGAACAACAAAGTCTACCTAAAGAAATTTGATGCCAAAGCACAAAAGGGAATCTTTTTAGGTTACTCTGAACGCTCTAAGGCATACAGGCTGTATAATTCAGAAACACAATGTGTGGAAGAATCTATGCATGTAAGATTTGATGACAAAGAGCCTGGAAGTGAAACTCCAGTGCAAAATGAAAGTCATGAAAAATCTCAAGATTCTGATGATAACTCAGAATCTGATCAGATTCCAGAATCTGAAGATACTTCAGAAGCTGGAACAACCCCTGAAGTTCCTAATGAAGAAGCTTCTGATGAAGCTCAAGATGGTTCTCTGCAAGCTAGTCAATCCAAACAATCTTTTAAATACAAGTCTTCACATCCAGAAGATCAGATAATTGGCAATAAAGAAAGTCCTATGAGAACAAGATCGCATTTCAGACAAGAAGAGTCTGCGTTAGGATTATTATCTGTTATTGAACCAACTTCTGTTGAAGAAGCTCTTGGAGATGAAGGATGGATTCTAGCAATGCAAGAAGAACTGAATCAATTCAAAAGGAATGAAGTATGGGATCTAGTAGCTAAGCCTAATCACAAGAACATCATTGGAACCAAGTGGGTGTTCAGAAATAAGCTTAGTGAACAAGGAGAAGTAATCAGAAACAAGGCCAGACTTGTTGCACAAGGCTATAGTCAGCAAAAAGGCATTGATTACACAGAAACTTTTGCTCCAGTTGCAAGATTGGAAGCAATCAGGTTACTTCTTTCCTACGCAGTCAATCACAACATAACTTTGTATCAAATGGATGTTAAGAGTGCATTTCTTAATGGTGTCATTTCTGAAGAAGTATATGTCAAACAACCTCCTGGCTTTGAAGACTTAAAGCATCCCGAGCATGTTTATAAATTAAAGAAATCACTTCATGGCTTGAAACAAGCTCCCAGAGCTTGGTATGAAAGACTGAGTAATTTCTTGATTCAAAACAACTTTGAACGAGGACAAGTTGACACTACTCTATTCAGAAAGACTCTAAAGAAAGACATTCTTGTAGTTCAGATTTATGTTGATGATATTATCTTTGGTTCTACAAATAGTTCACTTTGCAAAGAGTTTTCACAAGTAATGCAGGATGAATTTGAAATGAGCATGATGGGAGAATTGAAGTTCTTTCTTGGAATTCAAATCAACCAATGCATAGATGGAGTCTACGTTCATCAGTCCAAGTATACGAAAGAGCTTCTGAAGAAGTTCAATCTTGAGGACTGCAAAGAAATGAATACTCCAATGCATCCAACCTGCACTCTGAGCAAAGAAGATCAAGGAACCAAAGTTGATCAGAAGCTGTATAGAGGTATGATTGGTTCTTTGTTATACCTAACTGCATCCAGACCAGATATTATGTTCAGTGTATGTTTGTGTGCAAGGTTTCAATCAGATCCTAGAGAGTCTCACTTAACTGCTGTTAAGAGAATCTTTAGATATCTGAAAGGAACTACTAATCTTGGACTTCTTTACAAGAAATCCTCTGACTACAAGCTAGTTGGATTCTGTGATGCTGATTATGCTGGAGACAGGATTGAAAGAAAATCTACAAGTGGCAATTGTCAATTCTTGGGAGAGAATCTGATATCCTGGGCTAGCAAGAGGCAAGCAACCATTGCTCTGTCTACAGCAGAAGCAGAATACATCTCAGCTGCTAGTTGTTGTACACAGCTACTCTGGATGAAACATCAGCTTGAGGACTATCAAATAACTGAAAACCATATCCCAATTTATTGTGATAATACAGCAGCTATATGTTTGTCTAAAAATCCAATTCTGCATTCAAGAGCAAAGCATATTGAGATTAAACATCATTTTATAAGAGACTATGTTCAAAAAGGAATTTTAGATATCCAATTCATTGATACTGATCATCAATGGGCTGATATATTTACTAAACCCTTATCTGTTGAAAGATTTGATTTCATAAAGAAAAATTTGAACATGTGCTATGTCTCTGGGTAATATGCGCCTCTGAAAACAGAATTCAGACTCTGAAAACCTTCAGAAGCTATCTGGGAATCAGACTCTCTTTTGGAAATTCTGATGAAAGCTTCTGGTAAAATATTCAGACTCTGGTAAGGAATCTTTAGACTCTCAGAAGCTTGTATTAGTGGAAGCGTGACTGTTAAGTTCAGTAACACCTGCCCCACTATGGTGACAGTTACTTTACGGTTTCTCAGACGTGGCCTGTCTGTATTGGGTAAGAACTCAAAAGGGCAATGATTTCATTACGATAAACAAGTTACCTTCGCTTTGTCCCAATATGTTTACGGCTGCATGCTATATTGTACTTATTGTTTGTGTTTGTTTGTCCCCTACTCTTTCCAAACAGTTTTCAAACATTTTTTCTCTATAAATACATAACACACACAACTCACTTCTCTTTTCACTCTTTGATTTTCTCTCTGAACAAATTTCTTGTTTTTCAATACTTTGCAAAACTTTTTGTTCTCAAATCAAACTCTTAGAATATCCTAATGGCAAGTGATCTCATCCAATCTGGTGTCATAATCAAGTCCGGAGGTTCTTATATTATCAAACCCAGAACAATGAACATCATCAAGGAGACTCTGGAAATTCAAGTTGAATCTCCACTAGATTTCGCTTCAATCAGTCGTCATGGAGTTGACGTTGCACCTCATTTCTTATCACAAGGAATGATGAGATACTTTGGTATGTTGAATGGACCAACATATCAGGAGCTTGTTAGAGATTTTTGGGTTAGGTCAGAAGTCTACGACAAAGCTGAAGCTACATTGGAAGAAACAGTAGCAATCTCAAACAACCCTAGTCTTGTTGGCAAAAACAGAGACCAAATGGGTTTAAGACCGTACAATGGTCTTGAAATTAGGTCTGCTGTGATGGGAATTCCTATAGTTATCACTGAAGATGTGGTAGCCAGGGCTTGTCAGATGGAGAGCGCTGGAAAATTTCAGTGGAATGTCAACAAGAAGAGTGAATGGGCTGTTATCTGCAACAAGTTGTTATTTGAAGGGAGACCCTCAAATAAATTGGTGGATATGCATCCTACGCACAGGGTGCTTCTGAAGATTATACTGGATAGTATGCTTCAGAAAGGAGGAGGAACAGATACATTATCTGGGGATCACAAAGTTCTTCTTTATTTTCTTATCAACAAAATAAAGATCAACTTCCCCAGATATGTGATGCACCACATGTGTTGGGCCATCAAGAAGAGTCAATCAGAATCCAGGAGGCAAGTTCCTTTTGGAAGATTAATATCTGAGATTCTGTATCAAGGAGGTCTTTTGAAGGTCTTATCAGAATCTGGTGTGGTATCAGATATTCATCTAGGAACTGTGACCGGCAGAATCATCAATGGCAAGACTCTACAGTACATGAAGATTGTCAAGAGATTCAATCCCTCTAAGCATGATATGAGAGAATCCTATGTACAATCTGATTTGATGATGGACTTCCCTCCCATATCCAAAGAAGATAATCCTGAAGTTCTTGCTAGATTTGTGGTGGATTACTTCAAGGAGACTGGTAGAATAATCAACTATTCTGCTATTCCTGAGACTGCTGGAGGAGGCCCTCTTAAGGTCAAAGGAAAAAGGACCAAGGAAGTGATTCTCAAGGAAGAGGAAGAGAAGCAGGAGCCTCTTAAGAAAAAGATCAAATCTTCTGCTCTTCCTGGAGTTTCAATTGGTTCTCCTTCTGCTCCTTCTGCACCTTCTGCACTTCGTGAAATTAAGGATGGGAAGAAGGCTAAGAAAGATGCTAAGAAGGCTAAGAAAGCAATAATGGGCAAAGCTGACAGAGACTATGACAAGTTAGCTCAAGAAATTGCTGATTTCATTGATTCTGACTCTGCAGGTGAAGAGAGTCAGATCAAGAAAAGAAAGGTGGAAGTGATTCCTGTGGCTAAGGATGTAGCACAGAAGATAGGTACTTCTGTATCTATGATTGAGGATGAACACACTGCTGGCAAGGTTATGGCAGCAGATTTGATTGCTGAAGAGTTGAAGGAAGAGACTGTCAAGGAAGCTGCTAAGTTACTTGCTTCTGCTCTTAAACAGAAGAGTACTTCAGAACCTGCAGAAGCTGAGTTATCAGAAGATACTGTGTCTGATCATTTTGCCTCTCCAGAAGCTGGCATTGGAACCTCTGGCAACGTGGCATATAGCTCATCTTCTTCTTTGAATCATGAGTCAGAATCAGATTCAGAATCTGACAACAAACCCTTGAGCCAAATTCTTCCTTCTCTCAAAAATTCATCTCCCTCACCAATCAAACCCATATCATCCCATAACCCACTTGACCAGGCAGTAGTTGATTATGTTGATTCAACTATGGACAGAGTGATTCAAGACACAATCACAGTGTCTATGAATCTTCCTGCTGACCATCCTGCTCAACCCTCATTCCTCAAACCACTTCAGGTAATTGAACCTTCTGAAAAACCTGAAGCAACCATTCAATCCAAACAACCACCCTCCCAAACTGAAACCATTTGTGTAGACTCTCCAGACACTCTAGATTCTCTTGAAAAACATCTAGGGGGAGAACTACCAAAAACCCCTGCAAAATCCAAAACAACAAAAGCTACTTCATCCTTTTCCAAACCAGACCCTGTACCTATACCTACAGAGAATCTGACCTTAGCTTCTGTTGAACCTTCAGAACCTGTTGTTGAACCAGCTTCTGAAAATCTAGAACAAGCCTCTGATACTGTATCAGCCTCTGTAACATCTTGTAAAGCTCAGACCAGAAGAGTTTCTCAATCACTCTGTGATCCTTTAACCTTTTTCCCTTTTGAAACTTTTCTAGCTTTGAGAGCTTCTCTACCCTCAACCTCTGAACCTCAAACTGACTTATTTGATTCAAATAAGATTGATGAGTTTTATGCTTCTTCATGCAATAAGCTCAAAGAAGTTATTGAGCAAAGGTCTATGCCAATACTTAATGTGAGCTATGAGGACAAGTTCTCTACAGTAAAGACTGAGTTTTTGGATTTTATCACCAAAATTCAAAAAGCTGCTGCCAGGGAACAAGCTCTAATCACTGCCAAGCATGTTGAAGAAGTTAAGCAGGCTGAGAAAGGTGTAGCTATGATAAATGCTCCTATTCTAAGGATAAGAGATACACCCTTCTTTGATGAGAATCAGTATATTCCTAGAGAATCAGTGGCTTACAATTCTTTGAAGAGGAAGATGTATAGAATTCAAGAAGAAGCTAGACTGGAAAGAGAAGAACATTTGCGAAGAACTGAGGCTCTGGAAGAGATGGTAAAGAAACAGCAAGAGGATCTCCAGAAACTGATGGATCATCTTGCCAAACAAAACCAACCTTAGTTTAATTTTGCTTTGTTTTTATTTTGTAATTCTTGATTGCTTCTTTTGAACTAATTGTTGCTTCTTTTTATACAAGTTGTTTTTCTCTTTACTATTTGCATTTCAATTCTTTTTATGCTCTGAATCTTCTGTGTTTTCCCTCTGAATCTCTTTCTTCTTTAAAACATGTTTACACCCTTACCTTAAGTCATTTAAAAAGGGGGAGGAACCATGTTCTGAACTTTTTTTTGTTGATGACAAAAGGGGGAGAAGGGAAAGTATTTATGTCAGGGAGAAGGGAATTTTTTTTTAATTACATTGCATGTATACGTATAAGTTAAAGGGAAATTTGCGAAAGGTGCTTAGTTAAACTCTGAGCCCTGTTTAAGAATCAATTTTCTATATATTCTGAGTATGAATTTGATTGCGTTTGAAAAACAATTTAATTAACCGGGATAGAACTCAAGATGAGCTTACAAACCTCAACTTAAGAACTATCAGACTCAGGGGGAGTCAGAGCTTACAAACCTCAGAACCCCTTAAGTCAACTTGTTAATTAGATTAACAACAATTAACCTTTTAAATACTAATGTTTGTCATCATCAAAAAGGGGGAGATTGTTGGAACAAAGGTGTTCAGCAATACCACGTTTTGAGTTTTGATGATAACAAGGTATTAAAAAGTTGTCAATTGGATATTGCTAATATTCGTTTAAGTATGCAGGATATCAATTAAGATTTGTATCTTAGAAAGCATTCTGTTTGAACAATGTTAAAAGAGCAATAAATCCATAGAAGCCTGTTGCTTGTGATTCTGTTTCGAAGAGAGTCTGAAGACTGTTTCGAAGAGAGTCTGAAGACTGTGCTGAAGAGAGTCTGAAGACTGTATCAGAGTCTGAAGACCAAGAGAGTCTGAAGATTATCAGAAGCTTAGTGCTACAGTGAGTCTGAAGCCTCAAATTTGATAATCTCCTATCAAGTGATCTCTACTGCATTGCTATGCACAAAGAAACTCTAATGGAGTAACGGCTAGCTTCTAAGTCAACTTTGAGCGTGGGAAGCACAAAGACAAAGATTGCAGGCCAGTACAGAGTACGTTGTACGAACTCTGTTTCCACTACTCCACTACCACGTACAGTTTGGCAACTGTGTCTACCGGTATTAATCCTCAAAGGGAATGGAATTCAAATGATGCTATTGAAGGGCTATTACCAAATCAAGCAGCAGATCAACAGTCATTGATCAAGCTTCAGAAATCATTCTGATGTGCTGGAGGACTCAATGTCTCTTTCCTACGCCTATATAAAGGATAGAAGACTTGAAGAATTGTGCGACTCTATATTATAGAAATACTGCATTGCGCTGCTTTCGTATTCAACTGAGTCTCAACATAAGCACATCATAAACTTAGATTCTTACAAACTGAGTATCCTAGAATCTCTAAGTTTCACAGAAAAACAGAGTCTGTCTTTTGTGTAAAACAGAGTCTGTCTTTGTTGTAATTGAAACACATTTTGATTGTTGTCAAGTGTTTCAGCTCTATTCAATTTTCTGTAATTGTGTAAAAGTCTCTTGCTTTTGTGCTTGAGCAAAGGAAGTCTCTTGGCTGTGTCCTTGAGCATAGGAAGTCTCTTAGTTGTGTCTTTGAGCAAGGAAGTCTCTCGCCTGTGTGCTTGAGCAAGGAAGTCTCTTACTGTGTGTTTGAGCAACTTGTAATTTGATATTACATTTTAGTGAACTCTCCTTGGAAGTACAAGGGGGACAGGACTACTTCCGGTTTGTGGAAGGAACCTGTATAATTGCTTGTGTTCTTTGTTCTCTCTTTATCTCTTGATTATTCCGCTGCAATCAGAACCTAATCTCCTATCAGACTCTGATCTCATTCAGACTCTGAGTTTAAAGGAATTAGATTCTCACTCTTCAAGAGTTGCGAAACGAAAACACAATTCAACCCCCCCTTCTTGTGTTTTTCTCACCTTCATAGTTCAGTCCTCTTGCACTTCCAATGGATTTCACTATAATATAAAATATTACACAATGCTCAAGTGGATAAGTGATGACATGTCATCTTACGTTATCCTTAACATGTTTTTTAGTCATTTTCAGTAGGTTTAACAAGCATAATAGATGAGTATTAGATCAATTGCTTATGATTTCGGGACATTTATAATGTTTTCTATATTTGAGTATATAATTCTATTCTTCCCAAAACATAACAATTTTAGGGTGTTTTGTTGTAATTCACGAAGAAATCATGCATATCGGCAAAGCAAGACATCCGAAGATTTGTGAAATCCTTGGGGAGATGAAGAATGAATATTTAAGAGGCCTTAGAAGATAGTACCAAAATAAACACCCAAAAAGGCGAAGAAATAGGCGCTTTCAACACCAGACAGCACACACGTGCGCTGAACGCACATATGACGGAACCTTTATAAACCTTTAAGAACACTCATAGATGACAGGACCTTTAGGAACACTCGGAAGTCATACCTTTAGAAATTTTGGAACTCTAATTTAATTTTCTGTTTCAATTACCCTGAGCGAGTAAGACTCCCACGAACCGTCACGAGGATCAGCAAGTGCAACTCGACAGGAGGAGGGAAAGACCTATATCAATGAGAGAGTAAGACCCCACACGTAAGGATCACCATGTGACCAGCATGTGCAACTTGACTGCTGATTAGGTTATACCATCCCAACGAACTTAGCACTTAAATAGTCTACTTAGAATAGTATAACTTGACTTGTCTGTTAATTAATTCCAACAAATAAACAGATGGGATTCAAAGAATCCTAATCGCCGCTAACATTCTACAATCAAAACAAGTAAGTTGCAAACATATTAACTTTGCAAAACTCTAAACCCTTATCTCTTGTATTTTATTTTGTTCCCAAATAAGTAACGTGAATTATTTGGATGAAACGACAATCCCTGTGTATATGGTACTCTACTTATCACTTTACTACTTTGTAAACAATTTGGTACACTTGCCTAATTTGTCCATCAATAAGCAATCCTTTGCTCATTCACATAAGAAAAAGACTTCTAATGATCAATCACAACTGAAAGAGACATCTACAATCTTACTTAATCAAATAAAACATTGTTTACTTTTACACTTGATATACAAATAGAGGTGTGATACAATGAAGTACATATGGACTCTGATACTTAAGAATTTATGTTCTTGACCAGTCAGAAGACCAATCCCTTAATGCTCCGCGCCTGAAGGAACGCGCTATCTCAAGTGCACCACACCACACATAAGTGCACCCCTGTGCGAGGGTCATCATACACGTGTCCTCTATTCGCCACTAATCACATGCCGCAAAACCCGGAGGCGGTTATCTTCAATGCACACCTATATAAAGGTGACCTTGCTTACTGATGACATGTTGTCATTACATAATTTTTAGGATTTATTTTGATATTTTATAGAGTTCTAAGGCAATATGAAGGGTCCACAGGTGTTAAAAAGCAAGAAAATACATTGAGCAAGAAGCATCAAATCGTGTCACGATTTACACTACTGTGACACGATTTCCTTGGCAGAGAGACATGTTTTTGAAGCATTGGAATCGTGATACGATTTCCTGTGACGTGGCACGATTTTGGGAAGGATCTGGAAGGAATCTAGGGCTTAAGAGAGAAATCGTGAGACGATTTTTGGCACCGTGGCGTGATTTTGGCTTCAGGAAATTTTTCCTATTTAAGTTGAAGTCAGTTCCAGAAATAAGGGTTACGATTTGGAGAGCCAAAAGTGCTATTTTGAGACTACAAGACGGCTAGAAGGGCGAATTCTTCTTTTACCAATTCATGTATGTATTGATTCCTCTAATGATTATGTTATTTGTAAACACCATTATGAGTAGCTAAATCTATCAAAGGTTAGGTCTGAGATGATTCTTTGTAACCCTAATTGAACCATGTTGCTGTGAAACTCTATTTATTGTGAATGACAATCTAGTTTTTATTCAATTCAATTGTTGTTAATGCTTTATATATCCTGATCAAATATATGTATGATTTAGTGAGAACGAATGACTACTGACCCTATCTTTCGACTTAGACCTAATTGAATTGTTCTGATAAACATGGTTAGTCTAGGAATGGATAATCCTTTATTAGTGATATTAGGTTAACGTGCTTAAACCTTTAAAGATTATTAGACCACCTAAGGAAATAGGGGCTGTAATCCTAGAAGAGGGTCCTAATTCAAGGGATTGATTAGGACTATTTTGTTAACTATCGTGGAAATAGATAATCATTCATAAGAATAGGTGCAGTATACCAATTAGGGGAACATCAATGACTCCAAAGACCTAAAATCATCTCTCTCTTATTCTTAACAATCAATTTTACTTACAGTTGTTACTTTTATTGAAATCAAACAAATCTACTGCCTAGTGGCAAACTAAAGAACCTTTATACATCCTATTTTAAATAACGTAATTGAATTATTGAGATTAAAACCAATCCTTGTAGGAACGATATTTTTACTACTTCGATAGTACTTTGTACACTTGCCAAACTTCTATCACTTACCCTCAAGGTATGATTCACTTTTCACAACATTTTCTACACACTTTTTCTTAGTTCCATTACTAACTTGAGCATTGGAATGCTGATGACAGGTCATCTTACGTTATTCTTAGCATGTTTTTCAATCATTTTCAGTAGGTTTTACTAGCATAACAAAGGAGTATTAGAACAATTGCCTATAATTCCGGGACATTTGTAATGTTCTTTATATTTTCAGGAATCACATCGGAATGAGGGATCCTGAAGCTGTGTACGTATGTGACTGCATGGTTAAAGGAAGGCTTAAAAGAATTGTTTGGTACTACCTATATCAACAAAATGCATCTTCTTTTTGGTAGCCCAGACCATAAGAACTCCATAGTTAAGCGTGCTTAACTTGGAGCGATTTTGGGACGGGTGACCTTCTGGGAAGTTTTCCAGAAAGCGTGCGAGTGAGGCCAAAACACGCTGAAAAGACCTGTGTTTGTTTGTGGGGTAAGTCAGAAATCCTGAAAGCAATCTAGGGTGTTACAAATGTTATCAGAGCAGACCTCTCTCAGCACAATGTGGTTCGGGGACGAACCAAGCGGAAGCTGGTGGGAATGTAACGCCTCCGCATGGTGGGCATGCAACACTCGAGGCTGATGACGGTAGAGAGTGGTTCGGCTCCTGGCAAGTTCTAGGCAAAACCGAATCACGTCGGAATGAGAGGGATCCTGAAGTCGTGTAGGTATGTGACTGCATGGTTGAAGGAAGGCTTATAAGAATTGTTTGGTACTACCTATATCAACAAGATGCATCTTCTTTTAGGTAGCTCAAACCATAAGAAATCCACAGTTAAGCGTGCTCGACTTGGAGCAACTTTGGGATGGGTGACCTTCTGGGAAGTTTTCCGAAAATTGTTCGAGTGAGGACAAAACACGCTGAAAAGACTCGTGTTGGTTAGTGGAGTAAGTCGGAAATCCAGAAAGCAGTATGGGGTGTTACACTTGGATTATGGATTGAGGTGTCTGGCGCCTGACTTGGCACACACATGTGCCTGACGCATGACCTCGTGCATGTGCCTTGTAGCCCAAGGTGCTGCTTTGTGACTTTTTTTGGTAAAGAAATGCCGTGCCCTAATTTTTGACCGATTCATTTTATTTTATTCGTACGTCGATCGTTTTTTCAGTCGTCCGTTCGCGCGCGAATTCCCGTAATATATGCGTTTGACTCGTATTTTGCGGTCGCGATTATTTTTTCGTCGTTTATGTTTTAATGTCACTCGCATTTTATTTTCGTAATTTTTAATCGCGTTTTGTGCGTTTTTTAGCGTAGCGTAGCGTTTGCGTTCGTAAAGTTTATTTCATTCACGTCGTTGATTTATCGTTTTATTTAGCGTAATTAAGCCGCGTATTTCAGTCGTATCAGACGAAATTTCGGCAGAGAGGTATTTTAAAATACCTCATTTTTTTGGTTCCGACGGGACATTTTTTTAATTTTATTATTTAAATTTTCGTTTTTATTTATTAGTTATTTATTTAATCATTTTTTTTTTCTTATTTAATGTGTTGTTATTTATTTATATGTCTTTTTATTTTATTTATTTATTTTAAGTCCTGGTCCACATGTCAATCCATCATTGGTTATGTCCAACTTTTCCCCCAAGTTTCCACCAGGGGTATTCTGGTCCTTTCCGCGCGTCAGATGATTAAGAGAGTGTATCAGAGTCAATCAAGGAGGCACAGTTTTCGAGTACAAACAGATCAAAAAATTCACAACCACAAAAAAATGGATCAAAAACCATTTTTCATCAAGAAACTCATCAAGAACAACATGAACAAAAAATCCAAACTCATGAATCTTAGCCTCTTTTCTTTCATTTCTTTGTGAACCAAGCTTCACATAAGCTTTCATAACAAAATCAACAACAACCATAAACCAAAAGAACAACACAAATCTACAAACATCACAAACCACCAAATCATACACCAACATAAACACCATTTTCGGCCAAACAAATCTACCAACATAAACACCATTTTCGGCCAAACAAATCCACCCCACATAAACACCATTTTCGGCCAAAAAAAATCACCCACACCAAATCCATTTTCGGCCAAGTTAATACATACCCCATAACATCATTTTCGGCCAAGGCAAGGCAAAGGAAGAACAAAGGAAGAACAAAGCAAGAACCAAGAAGGACAAAGGAAGAACAAAGCAAAAACCGAATCTCAAAGAAGAGGAAGAAGAAAACAAGGTAGCTTCTCTTTGTGACTCTTTTTGGTGTTTTTTTTGTGAACCTTAAGTGTTAGATCTAGGCTCTATGAGTTTGGTTTTAAAAAATCTAAGAGTGGATCTTTGTTTAGAAGAAGAAAAGGAAGAGGTTGGCACTAAAATTTTTAAAAAAAAGAAGGTTTCCATCTCCGGCGCGGTGGCCCTCCGGCCAACCACCGCGCCGGAGCACCGTGCGCCACCCCCTTCCTTATCTCTCCGGCGGACTCAAAACTTAGAGAGAGGTGAGAGCTTTGTTTTGTTGTTTTGTGTTAGAGAGAGAAGGGAACATGAAGAAATGAATGAATTAAGAGAGAAACCCCATTTGTATTCATTAATGGGAGCTGGGTGGGTCGACCCAGTACCCATGCCCAGCTCCATACCCATGCCCAGCCCACTATGTTTCTACTCATTTGCTATTTTCACCCCCCATTGATGCTGTCTGCACCCCCTGCTTGGTGTAGTAATTGTTCTTTTTTGTTCTTTCTTTTAATTTCATGTGCTTGCCTCTTTAATTATTTCATGTAAGTGTTATATTGTATTTTTATGCATCTTCATTAGTATTTTAATTTCCACATCATGCATTTTATTTTATTCTATCACTTATGTTTAGTGCATTTTAGGTTATGAAGTAACATTTCATTTTTTTATTTTGGCCTATTGTTTAAATCATTATGCATGCATTATCTTTTAATTGTTTAATCACCATCTCATGCATATTTTATTGTTATTTTTTGATTGTCTTTATTTTTGTAGTAAGCGTAATAGAATATGTTATAATTTCATGCGTTTATTTTAATTAGTTAATTCATATGATTTTAAACCATAATTCATGCATTTTTTTTATGTCTTAATTTTAACATCATGCATATTTTTTGCTTAGTTCATAGTTAATTTTCCCATTCATATCAATTTTATTCATTTAAATATGCTAAGCAAATTTTTATGTACTTTTGTTTCTTTTAATTTTGTTATTCGGCATTTAGGGTTATTTCATATATTTGCATTTTAGGGTCTTGTTGTTTTTAATGTGTTTAAAATTGCATTTTAGTTCATAGGAATATTTCTCGTATTAGATATCATATGCATATTTAAATTTCTTGTCATTTATTTTGTTTTATTTTTGGTTTAGTGTGTATAATTAGGGAATTGATGTAATTTATTTTTCGCGCTTTTTTTTTTCTTTTCTTTTGAGACCATAGAATGTATCTAGGGTATGTAATATGTAACCGGCACACGCACTGACACGCGCACCGACACACCACTTTATTTACCGCTTTACGCTCTTTTATTTTTATTCCGCCGTTACGTGATTTCGTCGTTAGTTTAGAGAAAATATTTTCTTCAAAAAAAGTCAATCAAGTCAAATTCAAATTTCTTTTAAGTAAACCTTGGTATGTAATCCAAGTGATTTTCTTTTTATTTTTCCTTAATCAAATGTTAATTAATCTAATATCCACATTAGACATGGATTTCGTACATTTAAAAGTAACCAACTTCATCGTATTTTCTTCTTATGCCTTGAGGCCTCTCATCTCTTCTTAAAACCTTTCTTTCAAAAATGTTAAAATCAATTCAACTCATCAAATAAGTTCTTAAGCCGAACTACTTGATTTTGATCCCGATTTATTTGGGTAAGTAGGCAAAGGGTTTCGACCCTTCCAAATCAATAAAAATAACCAAAACATGCTTCTTCTTTCTCCCTTCTTTCACTTTAACTCTTAACTTTTAATATAAGTAAAATCAATTTAGCGCAAGATTAGAGAATAGATAGAAGGTTCCTATGGGATACCATAGTCGGTTAGGGTGCTTAACACCTTCCCCAATCGAAACCAACCTCCGAATCCAAGGTCTTAAGGGTTTTCACTCACTTTTTCCCTTCCCGCGAATAAAAGTTGAGAGTTCAATGATTCAAGGTTCGAATCTAATCAATGATTTTGACACCCGAAAATCACGAGCACAAGAAAGCACGCGTTTTTTGCCCAAACTCAAGTGGAAACTTTCCCTAAAAATACCTCATTGTGGATACGGTACTTTACTTATCACTTTATTACTTGGTAAACGATTTGATACACTTGCATAATATGACCATCACTGAACAATCTCCCTTTTTTTATGATGACAAAACCAAGTATTTAAAAACAATTGTTGTTAATTAATTAACCATTTAACTTTAGAGTTTGAGGTTTTTAAGCTTCCCTTGAGTCATATAATACAAAGGGTGAGGCTTGTAAGCTCTCCCTAAGTATAAGATAGGTTAATTAATTTATTTTAAGCGCATAAAAAATTTCATATTAGAGAAGATATAAATTATTCTAAGAACAATTGAATTGAATAAAACTAGATTATTATTCACCATAATAGAGTTTCACATCAACATGGTTCAATTAGAGTTACATCAGAATCATCTCAGACCTAATCTCTAAGAGATTTAGCTACACATGATAACTAAAATCAAGATATAAAAGATAAAAACATACCCTATAAAATCAAGAAGATAGATTCTTTCCTGAAGCTCCAAAATAGCCTTCCTCTTGAACCGCTTCAATTCTGAACGAGAAATTCTAAACGAGGAAGGCTAGTATTTATAGTGGAGATTTTCTAACTGGGTTTGGGCTAAAAGTGTGGGCTAAACTCAGTAAAACGAATAAAATGACGATTGCACCCCCCTCATTTTGAGATGCTTGAGGCACATATTGCACTTCCAATATGCCCTAGGCGCATATTAGCATACCCTAGGCGCATGGTTTTGCATATCCATGCCCTAGGCACATGCTTTTGTGCTTCTAGGCCATATTTCTTTGATCTTCACCGTTTTTAGGTTTTTGTTTTTAAATAACTTGCTTCGGAACTTGGAAACATAATTCTATCATATGTAAATTTTCCCGAGGCCTCTTGAATCTTCATTCTTGTCCTCCCAAAGTATTGACTCTAGGAAGGGCTAGTTGCATGTTGATATTGCATCTCAGATCCACAACATCCATCTTAGCAAGTACTTTTGCAAACCAAATTCTCATAACTTCCTTATTTTTGTTTTCTATTAATGCTTGGAAATCTATTCAAGATCATTTAGAGTTTGATTAACCTGGCCTATGAGATCATCCTACAGCAGAATGAGCTTGATAATGAAAGTATGTCAGATGCTCTTCAAAGAGTTCCTAAGCTCGATGATAAATAAATGTACTTAAATTCTAAAGTTCAGGATGGGAGGGAGGAGGAGTGGAAATTTTAATGGTATTTCTAGATTGTCTTAGAATTGGTAGGATATAGGAAGAGGGATGAATTTTGAATGTGAGATAACTTGGTCAGATGTTGTTTGAACAATAACATATGAGCGAATTTCAAGTTCAGGTTGAGGTGCACATGTGGATGGAATGTATGACATAGGGATGACATCCTCATATGATGTTTTAACAAAGACATATGCCATTGAGCCAGAGTTTGTGTCCACATCAGTTAAAAAAACTGTATTTGATAGAGTGGCATCCTCCAATTGGTTTTCTGTTAGGGTTTGTGCAGATGGTTTAGAGGTTTGTTCAGGTAGTGGTTGGGGTGCAATGACGGTTAGTATGGCTTATATGGCTCGTATAGTTTGAGTAGAGGTGGACGGGAATATAACATTATGCAATTGTTGTCGGAGAGTATCAATCTCTAACTGTTTGATTTGGTGACATGAGTGAAGGTTTTCAATGTTCGTCATTCCATCATCAATAGGTTATTTATCATATTCATCGTCTGATGAACCATTAGGCACATTGATATGAGAGGTTCCAGGTAAGGTTTTAAAGAGTATCGGAACATCCAAATGATTGTTAGCTCTGGAGTAATCTATTATTTCAGGACATAGGGTATTATCTGATGAATGAGGTAATGTGTGATTAGGTATGTCTTGAGTGATTTTTGGTGAAGGGGAAGAGGGTTCAAATACAATGGTTTGGTGTGCGGGTGAATAAGGAAGAACTTTATAAGTAAATACATCTACTATATCATAGATTTCAAGATTACCTTGTGAAACCTTAAGAGCAGCTTCAGACAGTTGTTCAGACACCTTATCTACAACTTCTGAGCTTCCTGCTTCTGAACTACCCTCAACTATCCTATCTTTGAGAGCTCCAACAAGCATTCTAGATACTTCTCCCACTACTTATTGTTCTACTATCTTGGCCAGGTGATGAGCATTTCAGACTATTTTCGCCAAAGATTATTCCTCTTCCTATTTATTTTCCTAAACAATCTTCAACTTCCTTATGGTTCTTTCTTTCGAGAGAATTGGGATTTGAAACTTAGCTACAGAAGGTATAACTCCACTTATGGTCTTAAAAGCTTTCAAGGTGACAAATTTTAAAATTTTTTGGACCTCATTCTGAGCGTTAGAGGTGTCTTTCTTCTTAGGTTGCCTATGAACATCACATTCAACCTTCCTTTTTCTTCGGACTCTGTATTGGTCCATAGGTGTTAGAGGTATATCAACTTCAATGATGTGGATACCTTCTTCTCTTGCCATCTTGATGAAGATTTGGATGGAATTCTTTGTTATCCATTTGCGAGATAACATGGAAGTCATGGACGTAGACATGATTAGACTTTCTGATGTTGGGGGGAACACTATAGTCTTTAACATCACTTTACTTGATGACCTTCATATGACCTAGGGTTGATCTATATAGAATTTTTGTATACTCTATATCCAATTCTGAATTTGCACCATAGTCTTTTCAGTATTGAACTAGCATGCTTTGATAGAATAGTTCTGACAGAAGTATTCCACAAGGAATGTTTTTCTTATTCTTCAAGTTGCATGCCTTGGTGCTTTGTGAGAGATGATGAAAGATGTAGGTTGTGAGATTCACCTTGTGCTTATTGATAATGAAAATAATCAAATGTCTGTTGTCGCGTCATTTTTCGGAGATCAAAGCTATTTGATTAGCTTTTGACTGACTATTTTACGTCACGACTGAACATTTAATTTTTTCAAAAGAAGTGGAAAAAGGTTCAAATACCACTTTAAAAAAGATTTAGGGTTCGGGGGTTAGTTACATAAAGGGAAGGTATTAGCACCCTTTATGTCCGTAGTACTCTACGGGAACCTCTTGGTTTTATTTAATTCTTGTGCTATAACTTACTTGCTTTGAAAAAAGAAATTTAAAATGATTAAGAAAAAAACCTAATTATCTACAATTTTATTGATTTGAGAGGACGAGTGTCCTTTGCCTACGTACCCGTGAGGGATCAAAACCTCGTAGTTCGGGGTAGAAATTGACGTTTGGTTGGTTGTGTGTTTTTTATTAGTTTTTGAAAAGGTTTTAAAGTGAAAAGCCAAGTGGCAAATGAGAATTTGTTTGTGTTTTTTTGATATTAAAAGAAAATAACTCAAAGTAAAATTAAGTGGATTGATATTTGATTAAGAAAATAAAATAAAAGAATGAGATCACTTGATTTTGAATCAAGGTTTATTGTGAAAATGTTTTTTGTGATTTTGATTATTTGCGTGTTTTTGTTATTTTTTGAATAATTGAACTAAAATGTAAACTAACGGAGCGGGAAAGTAAAACGTAGGTACCACATGGTGGCGTTGGACCACCACGAGGACCTTTATCCTAAACTACCGAGCATAAAAGGAAACATACACGCACACATGCACCTAAAACTATTACATAAAACCTATTAATACATTCTAAAGTCTGCGAAAAATAAATAAATTACATTAAACTTATTTTTTACATTCTAAATTCTTGCTGTAAAAATAAATGATATAAAAATAAATGTGTATGAATAAATAATACAAATGTTGAATAATAAACCTAAACTAATAAAAATGCATGAGAAAAGAGAAATAAAAGGCTAGAGAAAATAAAAATGCATGAAGAAATTAAAGAAACAAAATGCGGTCACCAGTTCTCTTTATGATGGAATCTCTTTAACTTTGGAGAACAGCCACGGCCTTGCAATTGGAATGGAATAGGACAGCCACGGCAAACACCAGTTCTCTTTATGACGAAATCTCTTTAACTTTGGAGAGCAGCCCCGGCCTTGCAATTGGAATAGAATTGGTGCCAACACACAAAAGCACATCACTACACTATGAATTGAATGGTACTGTGAAAAGTTGGAAATCTTAAATAAGGAAGAAATAAGCCACAACAAGCATCAAAATGGTAATAAAACAAGAATAGCACCAGCCAGGCAAGCACGCAGCAGTGTTAAAAGAACACAATCAGCAACAGTAACCAAATCCAATCAACAATGAAATTATGGAATATAAGAAAGCAAATAACTAACTAATAATATCACTATAGTAGAGTTTGTGCATCACAGAACCGGTTCATGAATATGTCAAGGCACCACACTTTAATTGAATATAAGGGAATGATAAGGAAAACTAGAAACTTGTGATTTAAATTGAAAAGAAGATATGCATCAGAACTTCAATATAAAATATGATAGTAAAGAGTATAAAGCCAAACTGAAAGTTAACTTCTATGGAAAATAAGGGTTCTGAGACTATCTCTCCATTACGGCAGCTAGGGTTTCAAAATTATAAAGTTGTGCTTTGGCTAGCGTTTTTTCCTTCAGATTTTTTTGGAATATTTTGTGCGTGTGAAAGTTGTGTGGTTAAAAATCGGCTGCCCCCTAATGTGTGTTTTGCAGGTTGTATTTATAGGGAAGTGATTAGGGATTAGGGTTTGTTAGTGAGGAGAAAAATACTAGCTTTGGATTGAGATGAAAAGGAGTTTGTTACAAGACCTTTTTCTGGATTTGGATGAGCCGTGAACAGCTGTAATTCTTGGACTTATCGGACATTAAAAATAGAAAAAGAATAGATAAAATAATTGGACCTATCATCTATGAATAAAAATAAATAAAGATAAATGTGTTTAAACTAAAATTAAATTAAAAAGTGAAATAGAAAATAAAAGATGGAAATGAATTAAAAATTAAAATTAAAAAGACTAAAAAAAAAGTGAGAAGAGGGCCCGACTCGGAACCAAAAAATGAGGTATTTTAAAATACCTCTCTGCCGAAATTTTTACCGAAAAGTCAGCGAATGATCATGATCGAACGGCGTACGAGTGTAGGGTCAAATGACACGTGTCGGTGGTGTCTTAGGTCAAAAATTGGGGTATGACAGATGCCCCTATTTAAGTTTCTTCGTCCGGAGATTTGAAGATGGAATCTTTGATTTGACGGGCCGAAGAGACTTAAATACAAAGTACACCTATTTTTGACCCTAAGATAATGTGTGAATGCATGTGACACAATTATGAATGCAAGACGACATGGATGACTCGACTGGGACGAGTGATAACGACTGGATGCCCGAATTCGTTGAAGAAAGGGATCAGACTCCTTTGAGGGAATGTAATTTCACTGTGGAGAATGATTGTGTATTATCGTATTGGTTTGGGAATGATAGTTTAAACGAAGACAAAGCCTTTTTAGTGACACCTCTTGAACAGCTGTGCTGGGAATGACACCATTGAAATTGAAATTGACTAGTGACATCGCTGGAACAGCTACACTGGGGATGACACTATTGAAATTGATTAGTGGCATCGCTAGAACAGCTACGCTGGGGATGTCACTATTGAAATTGAAATTGACTAGTGACATCGCTGGAACAGCTACGCTGGGGATGACACTATTGAAATTGAAATTGATTAGTGGCATCGCTGGAACAGCTATGCTGGGGATGTCACTATTGAAATTGACTAGTGACATCGCTGGAACAGCTACGCTGGGGATGACGCTATTGAAATTGACTAGTGGCATCGCTGGAACAGCTACGCTGGGGATGACACTATTGAAATTGCTTAGTGGCATCGCTGGAACAGCTGCGCTGGGGATGACACTTTTGAAATTGAAATTGACTAGTGGCATCGCTGGAACAGCTACGCTGGGGATGTCACTATTGAAATTGAAATTGACTAGTGGCATCGCTGTAACAGCTACGCTGGGGATGACACTTTTGAAATTAAAATTGACTAATGGCATCGCTGGAACAGCTGCGCTGGAGATGACACTTTTGAAATTTAAATTGACTAGTGGCATCGCTGGAACAGCTACGCTGGGGATGACACTCGAGGGAATGACAGATAGACGCGGACTGTCCGTTGTTTAGGACTAGCAGCTTGAAGCAAGAAAAAAAATGTGAACTTAAGCGGTCCGTTGTTTAGGACTGTCGGCTTAAAAGCAGTAAAAATGTAAGCGGTCCATTGTTTAGGACTGTCGGCTTAAAAGCAGTAAAAATGTAAGCGGTTCGTTGTCTGAGACTGTCGGCTTGAAAGCAGTAAAAATGTAAGCGGTCCATTGTTTAGGACTGTCAGCTTGAAAGCGGTAAAAATGTAAGCGGTCCGTTGTTTAGGACTGTCAGCTTGAAAGCGGTAAAAATGTAAGCGGTCCGTTGTTTAGGACTGTCAGCTTGAAAGCGGAAAAATGTAAGCGGCCCGTTGTTTGGGACTGTCGGCTTGAAACGATAAAAATGTAAACGTAAGCGGTCCATTGTCTGGGACTGTCGGCTTGAAACGATAAAGGACTTGAATAGAAAGGATGCGGCCAAACAAGACTTTGGGTGACTGATGCAACCATGTGTGAATGATGTTATGTATATGTTGTGTGTGAGTGAAAGTAATAATGCATGGATGTATGAATGTGTGAATGAATGTACGAGTGTGTAGACTGGGTTGTGATGGGTAAACTCGACGAAACGAGACAAGACAGGTAAGACGAGAGATAGACTGACATCGCAGTACAAACACTCGGCAAACTTCCTTGAAGATGATATTATTGCGAACAGATCAAGCCACTTGCAGGATGGAACCTGACACGAGATAACAACTGATGCTTCCTAGGGAGAGAGCTCATTGTTGACTGAAAAGTTGGGAAGAAGTCGCCATTTGTGAACCGGCGTAGAGTGTTCTGATAAATGCCACTATTGGCCAAAAGTCTGGAAGTTGCCATATTGCATAGAGTGTCAATCCATTGGTATGCCCCAGCAGTCACGCTCCTTTTTGTTTTTTGGTTTTTTTGTTTTTTTTCTTTTGAAATCCCTAACTTTTGCCTGGACCGCCCTTTCGGGGTTTCAGTCCACCGGGAGTCTATTCCTTTTTTATGCCCCTAATTTTTTCCTGGACCGCCCTTTTGGGTTTTCAGTCCACCGGGACGCTCTCTATTGCCTAAGTCGCCTTTTCAGGTTTTCAACTTAGCGAGCTTTCATTTTTCTTTTTGTATTTGGATTGTGACTGCATCTTGCTTAAAGTAGAGGTCCTCTTCATAGCGCTTAGTCATGTTTCTCTTTCGGAGTGTAGCCGTTCTCGAGGTGGATGCTGATGTGCGCTTCTCCTGCTCACAAGTTCAAAGAGATCGTGTTTGTTGTTCACACTTTTCAAAAGATGTAAAAAAGAGTTTTGTATTTTGAAAATTTTTGCTTCGAGTGTTGCCATAAAAAATAGAAGAAATTTTGTAAATTGAATAAATGAGAGTTCCAAATAAATGGGCACAGGCTTAAATTTGATGAATTGAGTGGTGACACGCCAATGGCAAGACTCCATGGATCTTTGAGATATTTTGGAAAATGGTAAATGTAATAGGAAGGGTACATTGAACACGATAACCGCTATTCTCCCTAACAACTTTGAATGCCCCTGTTCCGAGTCTTTGATTTGTAGGTGCTTTGAATCAGAGGTCTTTTGATAGTTGGATGCCCCAAGTGGACTGTGCCTGACTGATGCAGTTGCTTTGTCATGATCCTTAACTTTTGCATAGATCTCCCTTTCAGGTTTTTGATCTATCAGGATAATCATTTTTGTTAATGTCTCTCATTTTTGCCTGGACCGCCCTTTTGGGTTTTCGGTCCACCGAGACGCTCATTTTTGCCTAATTCCCTTTTTCAGGTTTGCGACTTATCGAGCTTTTATTTTTGACAGAGTATTCTTGACTGTACCGGCATTCGTAGGACATGTGAGTTTGTCACCATTCGTAGTTGTAAGAAGTCATTGCACACGAGCCTTCACAGTTAGGCGTCCACTTGCCCCTGGAGTAAGGTTGGAAAGAGTGCCCTTTTGAGCACAAAGTCTGACGAACCTTCTTGTTGGAAGTTTTCTTCAACTTCTTTTGATATAGTTGTACCAGGTCGTCATGCATTGTGAGTTCAATCAATCTTGAGATTTCAGTCGAAACCCTGTTGGCGGGACTTTGATCTCCATGAGAAGTCCGCCCTTCGTGTCGTATACTAATGGAAGGAGGGGGGTTGCCCCTGTTGAAATGTTTATTGAAACACGATGCCCATGTGAGGCAACGGTGCTATCTCATGCTGGTCTTTGTAAGTGACAGCCATTCTCTTGGCGATCTTCTTGATTTTGTTTGCAGCTTTGACGGCTAAGATGCCCCAGTATGTGAGAGGTTTTGTCGGGAATCACTTCATTCTTCTTCATCTTCGGACACAGGGAATTCAAAGTCGAAAAAGAGTATAGGGTTAATGTGTTCAACGGGCTTATTTATGTTTAATCTGCATTTATGTTTGATTTTAGAGAATGAATGATTGTATGCAGACATTTGGAAATGATTAAAGAAGAAGATTTTTGGTTTTTTTTTGTGTTACTATTTTCCAGAAAAAGCACAAAATAAAAAACAAAGTCGTGATCAAAACGACATTTTTATTAATGATGACAATACTTAAAGCAAAAAGCCCTACACAAGTTCACTTTTGTCTCGGGCGGAACAAAAGGATATTTTTGAAAAAAGTAAACAGCAAACAAACACATTATTTGAACGGATAAGTAGCGGAAGAAAACATCAACAAAGATCTGATTGCGGCTAGCCATCCCATGTGTCACAAGCACTATGTATTATGATATGGTAGCGGATTGAGTTGCGCGTTCGGAGAGTCTTAGAAGGTCAGGCGGTTGGTCCGGATCAAGTTCTGGACTGCCTTCTTTAGTGCGTTACAATGTTCGACGTCATGTCCGGGTGCCCCTTGATGGAAAGTACAGAAAAGGTCAGGTCTATACCATGCTAGTAATCTTGTTGGTACTGGAGGAGGCGCTTTAGTCTGGACCAGATTCTTTTCGAGCAATTGTGGAAGCAAATCTGCATATTTCATGGGAATTGGATCATAATGTGTTCTCCAAGCCTGATTATGAGGATTGGATTGTTGAGGAGCCTGTTGTCGAGGCTGTTGTATGCACAGTGGCTGACATGGTGGTTGGGGCCCTCGCTGGAATTATGGCAGATCCTTTGTAACCATCAGCGAAGATACCAGGTTAGTTAACCTCTCTACTTCAGCCCGAAGCGTTGTCACCTCTTCACGAAGCTCGTGGACCTCTTGTTCAAGCTGATCCGTCTTTTGTGTTTGCACGAGTGTTTGCATGTGCGAGTTGAAGTTGAATGAAGACATCAGACCACTTACTGATGGATCGACCTTTTATTGAAAAGACGTAGTGTGAGACTCATATTTGAAACTATGAATGCAGAATGATGCATGGTATGTTTATGCAAAAATAGATATTTTTATTGAAGGACTTATAAAAGCATTTACGTAAACATTGTAGTTGAAAATTTCATTGAATAATAACTTAAAGCACCACAAGATAATTCCCCCTTTTTAACCAACTGAGCCAACGGATAGACTCCAAAATACATCACAGAGAGCTAGAAAATGACATAGAGAATAAAAACAACTGCGAAGTTCCCCAACTCCTGAGGTGGACTACTCCTCGAAATCTGGATGAGTGCCAGCAAAGAAATCCATATGCTCTTTCTTGTTAATATGTCGTTTGAGAAGCTTGTTCTTCACTTGGATGTCAATATTCCGTGTGACAATTGTTCGACTTTGTTTGAGGAGTTTATGCTTGTGTTGTTCTATTTCTCCACTCATTGTTTCCATCTCGCGCATAGCTTCATCATATCTTCTTTTCCAAGTGGCACTTTCAGGGGTTGACTCAGTCAATCGCTCTTGATACTCCTCCTTAGTCTTGATGGGTATGGGTAGAGATGATGATGGGGTAGTCGAGGATAAGTACCACGGTAGGGTGTAAGGCATCCCAAAGCTTGTAGCTCTGTCAATAACCCATTGAGTATAAGATCCATGCACAAAGTCTCCCTTCTTTCCCAACTGGCTTCTATTAAGTTTACGGATGCCACTCCAAGCTTGCACAAACTTATCTCTCTTGTTCGAGTAATCTTTGTCATTGTAGTAGAATTCTCCGGTTAAAGGGAGGTTATCCGGTTGGGTTCTCATCGGGTATCCGAATTGCCGTCGGGAAAGGATATGGTTGTAACTAATTCCTCCATACATACCGAGAAGAGGCACGTTGGGGTATTCACCGCAACTGGCAATGATGGTTCCGTTGTCACAAGCTGCATGGTACCAGACTATATCAGATTGGGTCAGAGATAATGATTTTTTGGGACCATGAATGACCTTCGAGATTGGCTTGAAAGGAATGGGTTTGAGGTAGATGTGAGGTAAACCATTTGTAGAGTAAAGGTGCACAACAGAGGATAGCTCCACGACCTGCTAAGGTCCGATCATGGATGGAATGTTATGTGTTGGCTAACAGGGTAGGGACAGGTTTTTTGGTGAGAAAGATTTGAATGGCACGGATGTCCACGAAGTTATCAATATTTGGGAAAAGTACAAGGCCATATATGAGTAGGGCTAGAATGGAGTAAAAGGCCTCGTTACTGGCTACATCAGCGAGAAAGGAGACTTGTCGATAAAGGAACTTTGCTGTAAGGCCTTGGAGACCTCCTTTAACAATGAGGTTTGATTTTATGACGGAGGCTCCAAGGTGGAGGGCGTTTGCAATGGTTGAGAGTTTATGGACGGGTTCAAGGCCGCTGAATGGTATTTTGTCAACCACTGGTAGACCAACCAAATAAGAGTACTCTTCGAGGGTGGGGATAAGTTGATAATCAGGGAACGTGAAGCAGTGGTAAAGAGGATCATAGAATTGGACTAAAGTTTTCAAGACTCTTTTCGCAACATCCGTTTTAAGGATACCAAGCAATCTCCCATGGCGAGTATAAAAATCTTCTGGACTAGATACCTTCTTCCCTAGCTCCCTTAATTTCAGCAAATCCGGTCTCTGGAAAGTGTATTTCTTAGTGTTTCTTCTTGCAATCTCCATCTATGATGTTTTACAAAAAGTTTATATAAGTCCTTCGATTGTTTGATGGAAAAAAAAAAGGTTTATGAATGAATGCATGTATGCATGATTATGCTAAAGAACAGAGAAAACATGATGATGTTAAGTCCATGATGTTGGAGTCAAGGGTGAGCGTGCCATTTGGTAGGGACTATAATTTTATTTGTACCTGTATCACGGGTTCTACCAAGTTCCCAAAGTCCAACCCCCTCCAAACTTTGTCGGATGCCCGGGACAACACCCGGTCCAACAACGTTCGTAGGAGAGTCTCGTTTGAGTGTAGTATCGCATGTCGACCAATTCCAAGACAACACTTGGTTAGCCACCGCACTACGTCCTAAAGGCCAAGATGGGTTAAAGGTAACTAAAGTCCTTAGCTTCGACGGACACTTAAAAGTAATAACGTCTAAACGTGACAACACACGCCGACATACATCACCTCAAGGTCCTCCGCTAAGTGCGGTTATATCACATGCTCCAAAACACGAGAATACTCTCGGTATGTTGCTATGATTCTACCACTTCTATCTTATATTTCCCTCAAGCCCGGGTTAGGACTTATCTCACCACACACGTTAGGAAAAGAGAAAGAAGAAGGAAGAACATATATACACGTATTTCCATCTTTTATTTTTTGTTTTTAAGCAAGTTATAGCACAAAACTTTAAATAAAGCCAAGTTAGGCTCAACCCTCTTAGGGTTTCCCCAGTGAAGTCGCCATTTCTGTCGCGTCATTTTTCGGAGATCAAAGCTATTTGATTAGCTTTTGACTCACTATTTTACGTCACGACTGAACATTTAATTTTTTCAAAAGAAGTGGAAAAAGGTTCAAATACCACTTTAAAAAAGATTTAGGGTTCGGGGGTTAGTTACATAAAGGGAAGGTATTAGCACCCTTTATGTCCGTAGTACTCTACGGGAACCTCTTGGTTTTATTTAATTCTTGTGCTATAACTTACTTGCTTTGAAAAAAGAAATTTAAAATGATTAAGAAAAAAACCTAATTATCTACATTTTTATTGATTTGAGAGGACGAGTGTCCTTTGCCTACGTACCCGTGAGGGATCAAAACCTCGTAGTTCGGGGTAGAAATTGACGTTTGGTTGGTTGTGTGTTTTTTATTAGTTTTTGAAAAGGTTTTAAAGTGAAAAGCCAAGTGGCAAATGAGAATTTGTTTGTGTTTTTTTGATATTAAAAGAAAATAACTCAAAGTAAAATTAAGTGGATTGATATTTGATTAAGAAAATAAAATAAAAGAATGAGATCACTTGATTTTGAATCAAGGTTTATTGTGAAAATGTTTTTTGTGATTTTGATTATTTGCATGTTTTTGTTATTTTTTGAATAATTGAACTAAAATGTAAACTAACGGAGCGGGAAAGTAAAACGTAGGTACCACATGGTGGCGTTGGACCACCACGAGGACCTTTATCCTAAACTACCGAGCATAAAAGGAAACATACACGCACACATGCACCTAAAACTATTACATAAAACCTATTAATACATTTTAAAGTCTGCGAAAAATAAATAAATTACATTAAACTTATTTTTTACATTCTAAATTCTTGGTGTAAAAATAAATGATATAAAAATAAATGTGTATGAATAAATAATACAAATGTTGAATAATAAACCTAAACTAATAAAAATGCATGAGAAAAGAGAAATAAAAGGCTAGAGAAAATAAAAATGCATGAAGAAATTAAAGAAACAAAATGCGGTCACCAGTTCTCTTTATGATGGAATCTCTTTAACTTTGGAGAACAGCCACGGCCTTGCAATTGGAATGGAATAGGACAGCCACGGCAAACACCAGTTCTCTTTATGACGAAATCTCTTTAACTTTGGAGAGCAGCCCCGGCCTTGCAATTGGAATAGAATTGGTGCCAACACACAAAAGCACATCACTACACTATGAATTGAATGGTACTGTGAAAAGTTGGAAATCTTAAATAAGGAAGAAATAAGCCACAACAAGCATCAAAATGGTAATAAAACAAGAATAGCACCAGCCAGGCAAGCACGCAGCAGTGTTAAAAGAACACAATCAGCAACAGTAACCAAATCCAATCAACAATGAAATTATGGAATATAAGAAAGCAAATAATTAACTAATAATATCACTATAGTAGAGTTTGTGCATCACAGAACCGGTTCATGAATATGTCAAGGCACCACACTTTAATTGAATATAAGGGAATGATAAGGAAAACTAGAAACTTGTGATTTAAATTGAAAAGAAGATATGCATCAGAACTTCAATATAAAATATGATAGTAAAGAGTATAAAGCCAAACTGAAAGTTAACTTCTATGGAAAATAAGGGTTCTGAGACTATCTCTCCATTACGGCAGCTAGGGTTTCAAAATTATAAAGTTGTGCTTTGGCTAGCGTTTTTTCCTTCAGATTTTTTTGGAATATTTTGTGCGTGTGAAAGTTGTGTGGTTAAAAATCGGCTGCCCCCTAATGTGTGTTTTGCAGGTTGTATTTATAGGGAAGTGATTAGGGATTAGGGTTTGTTAGTGAGGAGAAAAATACTAGCTTTGGATTGAGATGAAAAGGAGTTTGTTACAAGACCTTTTTCTGGATTTGGATGAGCCGTGAACAGCTGTAATTCTTGGACTTATCGGACATTAAAAATAGAAAAAGAATAGATAAAATAATTGGACCTATCATCTATGAATAAAAATAAATAAAGATAAATGTGTTTAAACTAAAATTAAATTAAAAAGTGAAATAGAAAATAAAAGATGGAAATGAATTAAAAATTAAAATTAAAAAGACTAAAAAAAAAGTGAGAAGAGGGCCCGACTCGGAACCAAAAAATGAGGTATTTTAAAATACCTCTCTGCCGAAATTTTTACCGAAAAGTCAGCGAATGATCATGATCGAACGGCGTACGAGTGTAGGGTCAAATGACACGTGTCGGTGGTGTCTTAGGTCAAAAATTGGGGTATGACATCTGTGATCCTAACTTATCTGATAAATGCAAGAATCTACGAGTTGCATACATCCCATAACTACTTTAAAGAATAGACTATGTAAGAAATTCATATTCTTTGCTTTTCCTAAATCTCCAAGAACACCAAACATATTTTCTCTTATGTGATTGTAGTATCCATTATTCTCAAAGGTGTTTGTCGCAAACACTCCTCTATCATCTCACCTTATCAGTTTTGCAATGATGGATTGAGTGATTACCACATTAGTTCGAAAAATTAATGACCTGATTTTTAATTATGTGAACTCCTTCAGATCCAACTTCTAACGAGTCTTCCCTTTGTTCTCCTCAGACCCTTCTTGTTTATGTTTGAGTTCATGTTCATCTTCATATTCCCCAAATTCCTCTGATCTAACCTAGAAATACTTAACCGAGTTTATATATGTAGGACCAATAAGAATTTCGAAATAATGTAACCACCTTGGTGTTAGAATGCATCCCTTATGGTGTACCCATTTTCTCTTAAAGATTCAAAGCCCATTATCAATTCTAGCTGAACCTTCAACCCGTGCTCTCTTAGTTTCATGGTCATATGCTTAATCTTCATGGTTTTTCCATTGTTAACTTCCATAGATTCTCTTGGAGGTTCAAAGCGGGTTTTTTTTATAAAAAAAAATAGGTTGTTTTTCAGAGAATGCTTGAGTATTGAAAGTGTGAGGAGAGGGTGATTCTGTGTGCAAATTGTGATTAAGTGTTTTTGTTAAACTCTTGATATTTAGACATTGATTGAAACAAAACACATTAATTACAATTGGGGGCACAGGATGAAAAGCATTCAAAGAAAAACATCAGTCTAACAATTATTACCCAACAATTAATAATCACATTAGACAATTTCTCAGATATGTGACATATAAGTGGGACATATGTTAATAAAGCAGTTACAAACCTTTCTATTAATATCATCATAGTCACAAAAATTAGATTTGAGCTTTAGAGGCTCTGGGCTTCAAAAGACCCTTTTTTTTCTTCAGAAAACTCCTTTAGAGGCTCTGATCAGAGTTACTTCTAATAACTCTCAGACTCTGAGCTATCATTGAAAGTCAAGCATCATTCTAAAATAAAATGCATATTTAGACTCTTTGTAATAAAATCAAATATTTCCTATGTTAGGGTTTTGTGAATATATAAGTCCATTGATGATCAATATCAATGTATTAAATCCAAAACACTTTTCTGGGCATAATCTCTAATAAATTGATGTTTTATTTCAATGTGATAGGCTCTTGAATGCATAATAGGATATTTTGACAAACACATGACAGAAGTATTATCACAATAAATTGGAATATTAATTTCACTTATATGACAATCTTGTAATTGATGTTTAATCCAAAGTAATTGTGTGCAACAACTAGAAGCTAAGATGTATTATGCTGTAGATAATGTAATAATTGATCCTACTAGCTCCGAAGATCGTATTCTCACTAATGAATTGAAAATTTCCACTAGTGGATTTTCTTTCAATTTCGTCCCTAGAATAATCAGTATCACATACCAACTAGCTTGTAATCTTTGGATTTCTTGTAAAGCAACAAAATATTAGCAGTTCCTTTCAGATACTTGGAGATTCTCTTTACAAATGTTAAGTGAGATTCTTTAGGATCTGATTGGAATTTTAGACACAAGCAGACACATAATAATATATCAAGTATGGAAGTTGTTAGGTAAAGTAAAGAACTTATATACATCTTTACAACTTTTAATCTTCCTTACTACTTTTGTCATCGTTATTGGGATTGCAGGTAGAATGCATTGGTGTAGCCATTAGTTTACAATCCTCAAACTTGATCTTATTCAGAAGCTCCTTATTGCATTTAATTAATGAAATAGACTCCATCTTTGCATTGATTAATTTGAATATTAAGAAAGAACTCTAATCCTCCCATCATACTCATTTTAACAACATAAATTTAAACAATTAAAATGTCATTCTTCATAGTCTTTATGAAGAGATTAATGTCATCTTGTCATATTTTAAAATAATTTTTCAAAATTAAGTTACCCAATATATCATACCAAGCTCTGAGAGCTTGGTTCAGACCATATAGTGACTTTTTCAATTTAAAAACGTACTCTTAATGTTTTAAATCTTCAAACCCATGTGGTTGTTTGACATACACTTCTTTACATGTGACACCATTTATGAATTCACTCTTAACTTCAATTTGATATAAAATGATATCATGATTAACATCATATGATAATAATAATCTAATGGATTCTTATCTAACCACAAGAGCTAAAGTTTCATTGTAATTAATACCTTTCTACTGACTGTAGTCATGTGCTACAAGTCTAGCTTTGTTTCATACCACTTCACCTAGCTCATTGAGTTTGTTTCTTAAAACCCATTTGGTTCAAATGATGTTTTTCTGCGGTGGTTTAGCTACTATATCCTATACATCATTTCTTTGAAATTGATTTAGCTCTTCTTGAATTGCCACAATCCATTCATCTTGTTATAGCGCTTCATCAACAAAAGTTGGTTCAATCATTGAGAGCAATCTCATCATAGAGTGTTCATCTTTGAATGCAGACTAAGTCTTCAGTGGACTATTTTTGTTTCTAATGATAAAGTCATATAGATGTGAATATTTATACTTGAATGGTCTTTTGGATTGCATTGCATGTTCTGAACCATCATGAGCTTTTTCACAATCTTCTTTATTTGACTGGGTTTCAGAAGGTGCAGTAGCTTCTTTACCATTAGAGGCACCAACTGTAACACCCCGTTCTCCCAATAGCGTAATAATAAATATAATTATATCAGAGTAATTCATCAACGAAGTATTACACTACTTTTCAAAATCTCATAAATAGAAATTATACTATTTATTATTCCACATTGAAAGTCTCATTAAACTGCAGCGGAAAATTTCATTTAAAAACATAATTCAACCTCAACAATTATCTTGGCACAAAAGCCCCAACAAAAGTCGTCATTATTCAACAACATGAAAATTCAACAACATAATCGAAGTTTGATACATAAAGGAATGAAAGAAAAACATCTCAACGATCCCCCATCCTAATATGTATCAGAGCCCTAGACACAGAGCCAATCATCCTACTAATCTTCGTTACCTGCAAGTTACCCATAGTGAAAGGAATCCCACCCTTACCTTAATTCAGCAAAGATTGAAAGTCTACAGCAATTTGATCCCTTCGTAGCTCTCCTTCTAGCCCTCTTGGTTTTTCTCCTCTTTTTCTCAAAAATTCTCTTTTTCTCTACTGTACGTGAAAATGTTTGTCTGACTCTTTCCTTACTAACTCCCAAAACATAACCCCCTTTTTAATACTATTAATTCTCATTAACCCCCTTAATTCTAAATAAATAATAATTCTATATTATTTCTAATTTACTTATAAAAGTCATACTATCTTTTTAACCTCCAAAACTTCAAATAATATTATTTCTCACCTGTTCAATTAAATTATCAAATGATCATATAATAAAATACACTACACCATAAAATCAACATAAATCATTTAAATCATATAAACTTATTAAAAATCAACCGAAAATAAATGAATAACAACTAGAGCGTTACAACTCTCTCCAACTTAAAGAATTTCGTCCTCGAAATATTACCTCAAGCAAACAACTCAGGATATGACTCCTGCATCTTACTTTCCAACTCCCATGTTAAACTCTCACCAGCTGCTCCACCCCAAACAACTCTCACTAGAGGTATCTCCTTGCCTCTCAACTTCTTCACCTTGCGATCGTCAATTCTCAACGGTAAAGTCTCCACCGTAAGGTTGTCTCTAACCTGCACATCATCCCTCGGTATAACATGTGAAGGGTCCGCTACGTATTTCCGCAGCTGCGACACATGAAACACATCATGCAAATTCGAAAGATGTGGTGGCAAACCCACTCTATATGCCACCGTTCCAATCCTCTCAGATATCTGATACGGACCAATAAACTTTGGAGTTAGCTTCTTAGACTTCAATGCACGACCCACACCGGTCATAGGAGTGACTCTCAGGAACACATGGTCTCCCTCTTGAAACTCAAGATCCTTTCTACGCTTGTCGTGGTAACTCTTCTGTCTACTCTGCGACGCTTTCATCTGTTCTCTTATCAACTTGACCTTCTCCGTAGTCTGCTGAACAATCTCTGGTCCCAACACCACACTTTCACCAGTCTCAAACCAACATAAAGGGGTTATGCACCTCCGACCATACAAAGCTTCAAATGGTGTCATACCAATACTCGAATGGTAACTGTTGTTGTACGTGAATCTATTAACGGTAGATGACTATCCCAAGCTCCACCTTGTTCAAGTACACACTCTCAACAAATCCTCTAACGACTGAATCGTTCTCTCCGACTGACCATCTGTTTGCGGATGATAAGCCGAACTCAATTTCAACCTTGAACCCAAAGCCTCTTGCAAGCTCTTCCAAAACCTCGAAGTGAACCTCGAATCTCTATCCGACACAATGCTTGACGGAACACCATGCAACTTCACAATATTATGAATGTAAATCTCCGCCAACTGAGCTACCGGATAACTAATATTGATCGGAATAAAATGTGCTGACTTCGTCAACCTATCGACAATAACCCAAATGGCATCATGACCTCTTTGAGTATTTGGTAAACTCGTCACAAAATCCATAGAGATGCTATCCCATTTCCATTCCGGCACATCCAACGGTGTCAACAATCCCGCAGACTTCTGATGTTCAACTTTAGATTTCTGACAAGTTAAACAAGCATAAACAAATTGCGCAACATCACATTTCAATCCAGACCACCAAAACATTTTCTTCAAGTCGTGATACATCTTTGTAGCTCCCGGATGAATACTCAAGCTACTCCTGTGACTTTCTTCTAAAATCAACTTTTTCAACTCATCATTATCCGGAATGCAAATTCTCCCTCGGAACCTCAACACACCTTGATCATCAACTTGAAAATCACCATCTGCAGTCTGATCACTAGCAACCATCAAGTCTACAAACTTGACATCAACTTTATGTGCCTCTTTGATGCTATTCAAGAATTCGTTGTTGATCTTCAACATACCCAACTGCACACTCTGAGGTGCCAGTTCACAAACTATACTCAAATCCCTAAACTGCTCAAGCAACTCTAATTCCTTAATCATCATAGCAGACATGTGCAACGTCTTCCTGCTCAGAGCATCTGCAACCACATTCGCCTTACCTGGGTGATAGTTCAAACTAAAATCATAGTCCTTCAACAACTCAAGCCACCTTCTCTGTCTCATATTCAACTCCTTTTGATCAAATAAATATTTCAAACTTTTATGATCGCTAAACACCTCAAATCTGGAACCGTACAAATAATGTCTCCAAATTTTCAACACAAAAACCACAGCAGCCAACTCTAAATCGTGTGTAAGATAATTCCACTCATGGATTCTCAACTGACTCGAAGCATAAGCTACCACCTTACCATCTTGCATAAGTACACCACCTAAGCCCAACTTGGACGCATCACAATAAACAACAAAAGGTTCTTCTGGCTTCGGTAAAATCAAAATCGGAGCTGTCGTCAGCCGTTGCTTCAGCTCATTGAAACTATTCTCACACTGAATATCCCACACAAACGCTTTACCCTTACAGGTCAATTGAGTCAAAGGAAGTGCCAACTTTGAAAATCCTTCGATAAATCTACGGTAATAACCAGCCAAACCAAGAAAACTTCTAATCTCAGTAACCGACTTAGGAGTCTCCCATTGTGATACCACTTCAACTTTCGATGGGTCAACAACAATACCGCTACCAGAAATAATACGGCCAAGAAAACTTACTTCACTTAACCAGAATTCACATTTCGACAACTTTGCATACAACTTCTTTTCTTTCAACACCTGTAAAACAATCTTCAAGTGTTCTGCATGCTCCTCTTTAGTCTTAGAATAAATTAGGATATCATCAATAAACACAACAACAAACTTATCCAGGAAAGCATGAAAATTTTTGTTCATATACTCCATGAACACACCATGTGCATTAGTAACGCCGAAGGGCATCACTTTATATTCATAGTGACCATATCGCGTCCTAAACGCCGTCTTCTGCATATCTTCATCCTTCACCTTGATCCGATGGTAACCTGATCTCAAATCAATTTTACTAAACACGCGAGCACCCACTAACTGATCCATCAAGTCATCAATTCTCGGAAGTGGATACCTATTCTTTATCGTCACTTTATTCAGCTGACGGTAATCTATACAGCCTCATGCTACCATCCTTCTTCTTAACCAATAATACCGGCGCTCCCCAAGGTGGAACACTTGGTCTTACAAACTTTTTATCAAGTAGATCCTCCAACTGTTTCTTCAACTCTGCCAACTCAGCTGCTGACATACGGTAAGGAGCCATCGATACAGGCTTCGTACCCGGAACAAGATCGATTGAGAATTCTACTTCCCTTTCTGGCGGCACATCAAGAATCTCATCAGGAAAAACCTCTGGAAATTCATTTACAACTGGCAGCCTGTCAATTACCGCTTGATTCTCCACGGACAAATACGCCAACAAGGAAAACATCAAGTTTCCATCACATCCTAACTGCTTCAGCTGCTTAATAGACAAAAATTCTGCTCCACTCTCTTCTTCGGCAGAGGAAAAGTACACCGTCTTTCTAAAACAATCTGTATGGACATGGTTGTATTCCAACCAGTTCATACCAAGGATTACATCCATACCCGTCAACGGAAAACATACAAGATCAACCTCAAAGATTCTACACAACAATAACAAATCAGGACAACAAGGACACTACAAAATTGTCACACAACTCTACTAGGCTCGACTCGACTCTACTACTTGGCCGTACGGACCGACTTGCTCTGATACCAATTGTAACACCCCGTTCTCCCAACAGCGTAATAATAAATATAATTATATCAGAGTAATTCATCAACGGAGTATTACACTACTTTTCAAAATCTCATAAATAGAAATTATACTATTTATTATTCCACATTGAAAGTCTCATTAAACTGCAGCGGAAAATTTCATTTAAAAACATAATTCAACCTCAACAATTATCTTGGCACAAAAGCCCCAACAAAAGTCATCATTATTCAACAACATGAAAATTCAACAACATAATCGAAGTTTGATACATAAAGGGATGAAAGAAAAACATCGCGACGATCCCCCATCCTAATATGTATCAGAGCCCCCAACAGGTGAATGATGAACATTCCAGGGCATAAGCCCCCAACGGGTGTGAATGATAGACATTCCAGGGCATAAGCCCCCAACAGTTATGAGTATGCAAATGGACTCAACTTGTGTATTTCGACATACAACTAGGACAACAACAATATCAACATCTATCATGCATAATCAACTATGACATACCTTACGACTACCACCGAAAAGGAATCGACCAAATTCTTACAACAAGGTTCACCAATAGGTGCACAATTTCACTTAAATCATTCATTTTCAAGCAATAAGAAGTTTCTATAAGGTTTAGTACCTAATCAGGGGTTATACAGCTTAACATAAGCATTTTGGAGTACCCGGACGGGCCTCCTTAGGTATGAACCAAGGCCAGAATGCGGCTGAGAAAAGCCTTCTTCGCTTAAGCGAAGACCCCTTCGCTTAAGCGAGCAAAACGCCGAGAGGGAGGGTGACTTCGCTTACGAGTTCTCTCAAGGCTCGCTCAAGCGAACGGTCTCGGCTAGGTTCTGGGCAACTACGATGAATGGTCGCTTAAGCGACGGGAAGTTCGCTTAAGCGAACGGTTGTCTGGGCAGGGTAAATCCTCGAATTCTCTAACCCTAAATCATCCAAAAACCCAATTTTGATCCCTGATTACCCAAAACGTGTAAGCACAGATGTTTATGGGTTCAGTATACAACATAGACAACAAAACAACACTGAAACCGGCAATCAACAACACAATTCATCCATTTTAGAAATTACACAAAACTTCTAAAACCTAGAAAACCAAGAACACCACAATTCACAAATTTTCAGAATTATACACATTATTGGTGAAAGGAATCCCACCCTTACCTTAATTCAGCAAAGATTGAAAATCTACAGCAATTTGATCCCTTCCTAGCTCTCTTTCTAGCCCTCTTGGTTTTTCTCCTCTTTTTCTCAAAAATTCTCTTTTTCTCTACTGTACGTGAAAATGTTTGTCTGACTCTTTCCTTACTAACTCCCAAAACATAACCCCCTTTTTAATACTATTAATTCTCATTAACCCCCTTAATTCTAAATAAATAATAATTCTATATTATTTCTAATTTACTAATAAAAGTCATACTATGTTTTTAACCTCCAAAACTTCAAATAATATTATTTCTCACCTGTTCAATTAAATTATCAAATGATCATATAATAAAATACACTACACCATAAAATCAACATAAATCATTTAAATCATATAAACTTATTAAAAATCAACCGAAAATAAATAAATAACAACTAGAGCGTTACACCAACAACTTCTGATACATCAGAAGCTCGTTCCTTCTGCAAAACTTTTAACTAGCTCTAATATTTTATTATTAGGCTCTTTATCATCAAATTTGATGTGTATTGATTCTTCAATTGTATTAGTTTCCGAATTATAAACTTTGTATGCCTTTGAGATTTATAGTATCTTAAAAAGACACCCTTTTGAGATTTGACATCAAATTTATTTAGATAGACTTTTTTGTTCAAGATCTAATAGGTACACCCAAGCTAGTTTAAGTAAGCTATACTTGGTCTTCTTCCTTTAAAGAGTTGATATGGTTTTTTTTGTTCAAAATAGGTCTGTTATAAATTCTATTTTGAACATAACATGTTGTATTTATAGCTTCTACCCAAAAGTATTTAGTCATGTCAGTTGCATGAATCACGGTTCTAACCATTTCTTATAAAGATATGTTATTCTCCTCGACACCACCATTTTATTGTGGTGTTCTAGGAGAGGAGAATTTATGGAGAATTCCATGTTTTTAACAATTTTTTTGAAATGGCTCATTTTCAAACTCACCACCATAATGACTTATAACTTTCAAAACTTCTTTATCATTTTGTTCTTGGGTGCAAAAGTTGATGAACACATCATATACCTTATATTTAATTATGAGGAACTTGACCCAAGTTCATATGCTATAGTCATCAACTATAACTAATCCATACTTCTTCCCATTGATGGATGTAGTACTAACTGATTCAAAGAGATCAATGTGAAGGATTTCCAAAGGTATGGAGGTTGAGAGAATGCTTTTAGACTTAAACAAATTTTTAACAATCTTTCCTTTTTGGCATGCTCTACAGAGAACATCTGAGTGATATTTTAAGTCTTACAGGTCTTTGACAAGTTTTAACTTGTTAAGTTTAGAGATTAATGTCCAACTAGCATGTCCTAAACATTTATGCCAAAGCCATTTCTCACCAGGCACTAGAAGAAGACAAACTACCTTCTGATCAGCCAAATCAGAAAACTTAATCTTATAAACTTTGCCTTTCCTGTTTTTAATGAAATTTATGGTTTTGTTAGAGGTTCTGATGACTGTGCAGTCGTTCTTATCAAACATTACTTCATAACCACTATCACAAAATTGACTTATGCTAAGTAGGTTATGTTTTAGTTCATCCACTAATGAAACATTATTACTAAATATGGAAGAGTTACCAATAAGACACATCCCAATTATCTTGCCTTTCTGGTTTCCTCCAAATCCCAAAGTTCCACCCTGTTTTAATGTTAGGGTATGGAACATATTCCTTTCTCCTATTATGTGTCGCGAGAAACCACTATCCAGGTACCATGACTGGAGCTTTGACCTTGCTCTAATTCACATTTGAGAAATAGAAAATTTCAGGCTTATGTACCCATATTTGCATGGGTCCTTTGGGGTTAGTTCTAAAGGACTTTTACTTTTTCATAATTTTTAGCTTTAAGCTATGATGCTTGGAATCATTCAAGACTTATGGTTTGAAGCTTTTGGTCTTGAATTCTTCAGAGCCTTAGGATTTGATATGTTCAAAACATTAGGCTTCGGTTCCTTTGGTTTTGATTTGTTTAGTACCTTACCTTTTGAGCTTCTGGCATAAAGCATGAATACAAGTCATATCCTTTATTCACATAATCAGTACAAGGAGCTTTCTTTAGTTTCTCCAGAACTTGCATCCATTGAAGAGGTGCATCTTCTGAATAGCCAACGCCATCACCTTTTTTTTCTGCTTACATTAAAAACCATAGAAGCTAATTTTCTTTTTTGAATACCATTTTGATAAACTCTTGAAGAGCAGTTTCATGCTTATCAGACTGTTTATCAGACCTTTTCTAAACTTCAAAGGAATGAGTCTTCTCTAGAATATACTTTCTCATTATGAGATTCTCAATCTCTATGTTCAGACTCTTAGCTTCATATGTTAGTAAATCATATTGTCTTTTCAAAATTTTAAAACTTTTTTATTTACTATAAAAGTGGATAATGAGATCTTTAAAATAAGTGATTAAATCTTAATGAGCGAGTTCATAAAATACCTCATCCTCATCTTCTGAGTCAGCTTCATGTTATACATCAGAAGATGTTGATGCCATATTTGCTTACTCATCATCAGAGTCCTCATCAAGATTTTTCCATGTTTCCATGAGAATTTTTTTTACCCTACTATTAAAGTTCTCATGCTTATAATTTCCTTCTTTGACTTGTCATTATGAAGATCAGGGCTGTCAGCAACAAAGTGACTATGTTTGTTGTAGTTTAAGCAAGTATTTGGTTCATCATTCTTTTGTTAGTAGCTTGACCCTCTAGATCCATTGCTTCTCTCAGGAAACCTTTTCCTCTTGTTCAGAAATGCCATTTCTTCAAGATTAGAATCATTTGTTGAGTCTCCTTTTGGAACTTCATTTTATGATCCCATAGCTTGAAGTGCTTTGACAACTTTACCCTTAGACTTCAGAGCTATAGACTTAGACTTCTTAGTTGATTCATCACATATAAGATCAATCTCATGAATCTTAAGAGAGCTCATAAGATTCTCCAAGCTAAGCTTGTTTAAGTTCTTAGCTTTCTGAATAACAGTAACCTTCGGTCTCCACTTGACATAAAGACTTCTTAGAATATTATTGTCATGATAAATTGTAGTATAACACTTATTTAGAACCTGAAGTCCAGATAAGAGTTTGAAATATGAAAACATGGTTTCAATATCTTCATTTTTCGTCATGTTGAATAGTTCATACTACTGAACTAGAAGATTAGCCTTAACTTCTTTCACTTGATGATTTCTTCATACGTAGAGCAAAGTGATTCAAAAATGCTCTTAGTAGTAGATCCAACAACAATTTTAACGTATTGAGAGTGAGGAAGAGCTTCAACAAAAAAACCATGAACTCTATGATTTTTTATGCAAATCTCTTTCTGAACATCAATTAAGCTCTTTCAATGAAGAACCATACCCTCAGAGTCCACTTGAAAGCAGACACCATCTTCAATAATGTCCCACAATTCATCATCGATTAACACAATGTGACTGTAAATTTTTCTTTTCCACCAAGAAAATTGAGCAACATCTCCATTTAAAGATGAAGGTATAGTTGAATATAAATTTTTCTCCGAGGTTGAATTTGTTTTGTTGTAATCATAAGCAACATCAATATCAATATCATAGTGCCACCAGTACCAGAGCTAGTGGTAGCACCTGAAGCAAACATGTTTTCCTAATGATCTTTTATTTGTTACATATTTAAGTGATTTAGCAACAAACCAGTCTCTGATACCAACTGAAGGTGAGAAAAAACACAAAAAAGAGGGAGGTTGAATTGTGTTGACTTTTTCACAAACTTTTTTAAGTGTTTATAAAAACAGTGCAGGGTCTGATCAGAAGCAGACTTCTCATTAGAGTTCTGAAGCATAGTTATGCAGTGAAATTAAATTAAACACAGAGAGAAGAGATAAAGAGACGACACAAGAAAATTATTCCGATTCCTCCAACAAATCGAGATTCGTTAAGCCCCCTTGTACGTCCAAAGAATTTTCACTATAATCTCACGGATTACAATTTACTCAAACACATAAGCAAAAGACTTCTAAAAGATTTTCTTGTGTGATTGAGCAAATGAAGTCTCTTGCTTATATAATTGAGAAATGAGAGACTCTTTCTTGTATGAATAACCTATGAGGGAGTAATGTATATTGGGACTCTTTCTTCTAAAAGATTTTCTATTTCAAGTTAGACAACTTAAGGTTTATTCATTTTATATTTTATGCATATATAAATAGTTCGCTTAATAAATGAAATATTATAATATGAATTTTCTTTTTCATTTATTATTTCTAAGATATATGAACTTTTAATAAATATTATGCATAACACCATTCTTTTATATATATATATATATATATATATATATATATATATATATATAACCCATGTAGTGTCTAGAATATATGCTACCAGTTATATTATAAACAAATATTAATTGTTCAGTTTCATTGAGTAATTGATGTATCGAGTTGTGTAATTGATGTATCTGACTTATAATATAGTTCAAATACACCAGTTATGCAAATAAAGACATATTTTAATCCCATTTTAGAGCAAAAACTCATTTCGATCCCTCACAATTTTCTATCTATCCTCCTTCAAAAAAAAAAAAATTCTATCTATCCTATTCAGTCCTTAATAAAAATAAAACTCAATCCAGTCAATAACATTTGCATATACCGATGACAAGTTAATACTTTATTATACTGAACCAAAGACTAATTTGTTTCAGTTATGAAAATTGTGATGGAGTCTTCACTCTACAATAAAATTAAAAAATTGGATAATATTTGAAGGAAATATTATAGCTAGTTCGATATATGATACAAAAAGATTTTTTTTTTACTGAAAAATTCGTCAAAAGAAGATATTTATAAAAAGAAAAAGTAAATTATTTATCAAAAATAATTTTGAAAATCTGGAATTTTGATGCAGGAATTTTGAAAAATTTGATGCTGGAATTTTGAAAATCTAACCTGATCATGCTCTGCTTGGGTTTGCCTAGCATGAGCGCCGCCCCTCTATTGTTCACCGTTATAGCTTGCCTTCTGATTGTGCTTGTTGTTGATTACTCTAAAGAAACCATTTCAATTTCTTACAAAAATTCAACACCAATCCAATTGGCTTACATAAGTTAGCAACAACACCAATTTTTTCCTTGTACTTGCAAATTTAAAATTGTAATGGGATCACGTGTCTGGTGTGAATTTCTTTGTTACATGAAAGCACCATTTCATCTCTAATTGAAAGGGGACTCTAATCATCTAGGACATTGCATATCTCTATTCTGTTTGAGTTCTTTTCTCTCCTCTTCTTCACAAAAATTTCATTAGTTATCCTCTCTCTTTTCTCCTTCTCAAACCCTAGCAGTCACCCAAAAATCACCCCTCCTAATTGTTTTTTCTTCTATCCTAATTGAATAAGTGATTTCACATATTTTCTGTTTTCTTTCGTTTATTTCGTTTGTTTTTGTGATTTCGTCGTCTCTAAACGACTCTGTTTGTTTTTATTTCCCGTCTTAGTGCGGTGTTTGTTTGATTCAGGTTGAAAGATTAGCTTTGAGCAAGTGTAGATCCGATCAATGACAATGATTTTGGCGTCGTCAACGTTGCAGATCCGGAGACATGAGTATTCCGGAGACATGAATATAGTCATATTTGTAGGCAAAGGTACTTTACCGTTTTATGCTATTAACATGAATGTTGTGAGTTTGTTTTCAGATTCATCCTTTTCGTTTTTAGAAAATTTGGATTTGTATTCAATCGATGTACTCTATCAATTTGAATGAACGAATATCGTTTATTTTTGTCAAAAAAAAACTCTAATTAAAAGGGCATTACGTTTTGGAGTGACTAGTTATTTCCAAACCTTCTGGACTTAATCACCGTTTCTGTCTTTACTGACTTATCTTGCGTGTGTTTGATCTCAGCTGCCATGTTTGACTGGCAAGTTGAGATGTCGGTACCAGCACTAATTCCCTCTGCTTCGAGGGTTGCCACACCTCATGTACCGGTGGCTTCCTCTGTGGTCTCATTTGTGCAGGCACTATCAGGTTCTACTAAGGATGCTTCAAATGATAATTTGTCTCAACCGTCAATTCGAGAAGAACGAGTCAGTATTAAGATTACTCAGGACTTTTATGAATGTGGCACGAATTTTCGCAAGTCTAATTTGCGGGGAAGACTTGTTTTGAACAAGGGAGACAAGATGTATTCTACAAAGGAAATTGAATCAGAATTACAGAAGCTTTGGAAGACAGGAGGTGCATGTCATATGCTTTCTCTAGGAAGGGGGTACTATGAATTTTTCTTTGTCAACAAAATGGATAAGCGCACGGTCTGGGCTGCGGGCATGATGAACTTGAAGCCGGGTGTTCTTAGACTTTTTGAGTGGTCAAAAGACTGCAAAATGCGTACTCAGTGCAATACACATGCTCAGATGTGGATCCGATTGCTTGAACTGCCTCAGGAGTATTGGATGGAGCGGACGCTCCGTGAGATCGCAAGTGCGGTGGGCACTCCTCTTTTGATCGACAATGCGTGCGACGACCAAGCGCCTATTCGGTCACTATGCCCGCATTTTGGTTGATATAGATTTCTCTCGCAAGCTCTTTCACGAAATTGTTGTTGAAAGGGAAGGGTTTGATTTTACGGTGGAAGTGGCATATGAATGGTTACCGGATTTCTGCACTCATTGTCAAAGCATAGGGCATGATGTTACCTCTTATCGACGATTGTATCCTATGAAGGAAACAACCACAACTAAGGAGCAGATTGCACAAGGGAAGAAGCATGTCCCGGTTAAGAAGGTTACTTGGGCACCGACTAAAGAGAATTCATCTGGCATTGGTTCCTCTGCTGCCTTTGGCTCTACGAAGGCAAATGATTCATCACCGATCAATGTAGATGATGAAACGGAGGCAGTTCCTCAACAAATTTAGGATGTTTCTGTCCCTGTTCAGAATGAAACCGCAACTTTGGAGAATGAAACAGAAACCGTAACATTGGAAATGGAAACAGAAACAGTGCAACAAGAGTCTATGAATACAGATATTCCACTCCAGATTACCCTTGAGGCCGCAGCAAGGCTCGGTCCAGCTACATCTCCTGTCTAGGGGGATGTTTCCATGAATCATTCAGAGGATATATCATCATCAATTTCGACATCGGTGGTAACTGATACTTCTCATACTCTTGTTATTATTGATAATACATTTAGCATGCAACTTGAGAATGTATCCGATGAAATTGTTAGATATGATGTAGAAGAAAACCATGAACATATTTTATCTCCCGTCCGTGAGAAAGCCTTGTCAATAGCATTGTGGCTCCGGAGGGTGCTCCAATACATCCAGTGCTACAAAAAGACTTAAATTTTATGCAAGATTGGTTAGCGAAGGCTGCTGTTAATAATGATGTACCTTTTACTGAGGTAATTTCAAAGTCACAGAAAAAAAAAAGAATGTGCAAAAGGCTGCATACAAAACCCGCTCTCAGGGTCCCCTCCCACCGTTTAAATGAATATTATTTATTGGAATATCAGGGGGATTCCTCTAGTGCGGTCCAGGCATTCCTTAAACTACACAATGGTTCACAATGGCCTAGCACCCTTGGGGCATGATATGAAAGACACTTTGTGGTTCACTCTGTTGCCTCCCTCTGTGGGGATGGATTTTGCTAGGGACAAATATGAGATGCCGAACGATCGATTTCCTTAGCTATTCATGTTTCTAGTTTTCTGTAAATATTTATTTTTCTTTAGAGGGTATTGGCTTAGTCCCCCCCCCCCCCCCCCCCCCTCATTGTAATTTTTTTAATAAAATTTACGTATTGAAAAAGCGGTAGAGGATGGGGTGTCTGTTGGATGCAACCCTAGTTGGGATGCTTCAGACTCTCCCGGATGGATACAAATTCTCTACAATCAAAGAAATCCTGCATTCACACAGTCAGGCAAATGTGAGCCGTGTGATTCATCTAATGGTTCAAATACAACATGTTACAATATTCCTCTCTTTGATAAATTCACAGATTAAACAAACGAAAAGTGCATCATGTTGGTGGGTTATTATTATGCATTAAAAAAAGTAAAATTTGTTTTTTTGAAATTAAAAAGCTACGTAAGTTAAGATTCACATTAAAATAAAGCTAAGCAACGAGAAGAAAATGGATGGATAGTTTGACACAGTTTCACTTTGGCATACTATCAAACACCTTTCATGCATCTAGACATGGCAACTAAAACCGCCCCCGCCAGCCCCGGCCGTCCCCGCCCGGAATTTAACGGAGAAAAGCCGATTTAACTGGGTGCGGGTGCGGGTATGGGGGAAATCTGAGTTTTTAGTACGGGGGCGGGGCCGGGGGATGCTTACACCCGCCCCGCACCCGCTCTTTGAAATTTACTTTATTAAATTTTTTAATCTTATTTCCATAAACACCAAACTATTTTAATATATTATTACTCTTTAGAAACATAATTATTATATTTATTTTACTTTTTTAAAAAAAGTTTATTGGATATTTAATTATTAATATAATTATTGTATTTTATTGCTATGAAAAAATGAAAAAATATGCATTTTTTAAATATTTTATAAAAAATAGAGTTTTTGTGGGTGGGGGTGGGGGCGGGGCCGGGAGACCCGTCCCCATTGGGGGTGGGGTTGGGTGTTCAATTTTTACATCCAATATATTTGGGGCCGGGGGCGGGGGCGGGTGCATGCAAGCGGGGCCGGGGACGGGGATGCTTAAACCCCCCCGCCCCGCCCCGCCCCGTTGCCATGTCTACATGCATCTCAGATTGTTTAATTAAATATGTCACAACGAGAAGAAAATGCTAAGCAAAACAGATAGAAGAAATATAAAACTTCAAAATCAAAAAAGGTATCAACATATTCAGCTAAAGAAAATAGAAAATCAACAACAAACCTTCAAACATAACCTTCTGAACTCGTGTGTTATTCGTGAGTAAATCGATGCCGAGAAAGAATCAAAATTGTGGGTATCAAACTCTTTGAAGTTTTGTGATTAGGGTTTTCATTGGGTACAATTTAATTTCACAAAATACAAAATTCAGAGTTGAAAGCGGTGGGGTGGTCTTGGTGAAGCAGCGCCGGCGGAAGGGATGCGGTGGACGGTTCGTTTCTTTTCCGAGAGAAGATGTTTTTGTTGTCTTGGTAATAAAGCTGAACACGCGGCGAAATAATATACGTTTGATTAATCTAACGGTTTATTATTTTCTGACTGCAGCGACTGCGTGAAAGAGTCAAACTCCAGTAAATCCTAATCTCTCCCGGATGTCCAACCTTTCTCTTGGCCTTATCAATTCTTTATTATTATTTATCAAAAAAAAGAAATAAAGTAAGTTGTTTTAAACTTAATCCTCCTTGATTGATTTTCCGTATCAGGCTATTAATGCATACTATATGCAATGAATAATCCAACTTTTTTTTAACTTTTTCCGTATCCTATAGTAGAATGCAACACTTCATAGTTTTCCTCCAAAAAATTGAAATGGAAAATAAGTTTATTTGACTTGTATTGGAATTTGAAAGAGTGGAAAATTGACCATTTATTTCTAGTGTAATTTTGCATTGATATATCATCACACCCTTCTTTTTTCACTAAGAAACAAAACTTCATAGTTTTCCTTCAAAACATTTTAACGATATGTCTTCTCAAGAACTTGATCATCAGAACAATGATGTCCACTTTTTCAAAGTTATTCTTGCAAGTACCCTTCAAGAAGGAAAACTGGTATAATTTTTCTTTTTTATTCTTTTAACAATCTAAATTTGAATTTAAGAATTAGGAGTGTAATAAAATAACGGTAAAATATAGTTTACACTACTTCATATAAACCTATTCAAAATAATTGTTTTTTACACTTTTTAAGGGTACGTACACCAATTTGAGACATATAATGTTGTTATTTATTTACTTTTTCCAGTTCTCAATTTTCTGCAAAATGCTTTTTTAAACATGAAAAAATACTTCGATCTAAAATAAGATTGTTGTATTTATTTATTGATTGATATTGATTATTTTTTCTTCAATCAATATTAAATTTGATTGATTGTGTGTTTGACAGAAAGTGCCAATAAGTTTTGCAAGAAGGCATTGGCAAGGAATAACAAACCCAGTCACTCTAAGGCTTCCGAATATGACTCAAAAGAAAATTACTTGGGAGAAAACCGGCGATTACGATGTTTGGTTTTGCAATGGTTGGAAAGAATTTGCAAATTATTTGTCTTTGCGTGATTCACAATTTTTGGTGTTTCGATATCAAGAAAATTCTCTCTTTGATGTGATTGTTCTCTGTAAATGCGGATTAGAAATAAAATACCCTTTAAGAGAAACTTGTGATGGTTCTTTCAAAGTTACTGAGGATCCTTCATCATCACCATGTGTGAAGGTTTGTAAGAAGATGAAAATCAACCCAAAGGAACAAAAAGAATCTAAGCATGAGAAGAAAATATTCCAATCTCAAGCAATATTTCATAATTTTAAGGATATGTATAATGGTTAGTTTTGTTTTATCATGTTCTATTTATTTTTTCAAATTTTTGTCTAATTTTTTAGGAATTGTTGCTTAATGTTTTTTTTTTTTTGTGTGTTGTAACAGGTAGTAGTCGTGATGATATCAAGGAGAGAAGCAAAGTTTTGTACGCGAAAGTGAATGAAAAATTCAGCCATGACAAGGACTTTTTTGCATGTACGATCCAGAAAACACACATTGAGAGAGATCTTTTGGTAACAAACTATTTTATTTGATCACATTAAGTAATAATTCATTAAATTTAGACGCAAATATTATCAAACCTAGCATGGATTAATCTTCATTTTCTATTCTTTTATGAAATTAGTTATTATGTATCGATAGTGTAAATATTTTGTTACGTATAATTCAATCGAATTATTATATCATAATGGGACTTTGTGTATTTTATTTAATACGTCTATAAAAATACGTAGATGATCGATTTTGATTGGTTGCATATGTAAAAAAATTATCATATAACATACAAATTAAAATTAGTCGTTTTATGTATTACTAACCAATATTCCAAAACAGGTAATACCAAATGAATTTGTGAAAACACATATGCACATGATGGAAGAAGGAAATGCTATCCTTTTTGTTGATCAAAATAGAACATGGAATGTTGATTTGAAGCTCACTCTAAATAAACAATTTGCCCTAACCAGTGGTTGGAGTGAATTCTGTGCTCACAATAATTTAAAATTTGGTGATGTTTGTGCTTTTTTGCTACACAAATGCAAAACAACAGTGTTAATTCAAGTTGCTATTTTCTCTCTTGAAGAGGATATGAAAACCCCCTAATTTTAAAGGTAATTTATTTACTTGCAATTGTTTTCTAATTGCTGTCTTGTATTTTTTTATAGTATTTTTTTTCTTCATTTGATCATGATGTTTCATCTCATTCCTCTCTAGACTCTTCTGTACTTTGTACTCGATTAGGTGGTATTTTGATTGGTGGTTTTGTGGATATTTTGGATGTTCCGTCTATATACAAGACTTCATAAATTACTCGATTAAAGTAAAATCATATATGTTTCGCTTTATTCAAGTACTTCAGTACTCGACTCATAAAGATGAGAGAGCAGTTAACTTATCAAGCATCTTTTTATCGACTAGAATTTGAATGCACATCGTGACTTTGATATATTCATAAATTGAATTTTTAAGACTTTTTCATGAAGGAATATTTTTATTAGTAATTATATTCATGGATTAATTATGGTAGTGCAGTGTGTAGCAATAAACCATACTAGGGAATTCAGTTTAGAAAATGAAAAAATTGTGACCTTGCGATTTTCGAATATAATTCTTTGTAATGGTTTTTTTTCTTATCAGGGTTGGAATGAATCTGCGAAGGATTGTTACTTGAAAGAGGGTGATACTTGCCTATTGAAGATGGTTGATGAGAAAAAGCTTGTATTTGATCTTACAATTTCAAGAAGAGGCTGCTAAATTCTAACTGTTTTCTGTTTTAGTTGAAAGTTGTTTTGAACAAGTTTTTAATTACTATTCAATTAGAGGAACTATTTATATTATATTCACTTAATTATCTAAGTATTATCCTATGAATCCAATTCATAAATTTATAAGCCATCGTATAGTACTCGTCAATTCAGTTTTTATTATTATTACTAGAAAAAGATGGATACGTGCCCGTCTTTCCGTTATTTATTTTTTTTATTTTGCTAACGTTTGTCTGAGAGATCTTTTGGTAACAAACTATTTCATAAATACATGGCAATTATAAAGATAGTTAGATTTTGGTGGTGTTAGTTAGTCAGTAAGAAATAAGGTAGAGCTTGTTATTAGGCAGTTAGTTTGTTGATTCATCACAAGCTCTCTATATAGACCTTTGCATGTAATCATTTTCTACGTGGTCAAAAACATCTTAAAGTTAGATATTTATAACAAGTTAGTTCAATTATTTTTTGGTAACATGTTTGCATTATTTCCCCCTTTTCATGAAGAAAAAGGCTAAATATCACGAATATTATTACCCCGAAAGCATTGCGAACGTATGTCATCCAATGATATGTCTTATGTGTATATGTGTATTGTTGTTGTTTTTGGATTTCCAAACTGTTATATTTGAATTTCCAAATTCTATTTTGATAAAACAAACTCATCTCCAACTGTGTGGTTAACTACTGCAATAGAAAATCGTTCGAGATTTACACCTCAAATATGGTACAAAGACCAGTCCTTTAACACCGAAAGCAATATGGTACTGCGACCACTCTCTTATGGTGCTGAGACCACTCAAATATGATGTTACCACCATTCTAATTTTTAACTTCTCCAACTATGATATTATGATCATTCAAATATGGTTTTACACCATTCTAACCTTTAACTTCTTCAAGGGAAGAACATTTTGAAAAAGAACTATACTATTAAGATCATTCATATTTTGGAAGAGACACTATTCCTAAAAAGGAAATATGATCTTAAAAATATTCTTTATTCCGAAAGGACGTATATTATCCAAGCGACTATGCAAATTATTTTTTGGTAACATGTTTGCATTATTTCCCCCTTTTCATGAAGAAAAACACTAAATATCACGAACATTATTACCCCGAAAACATTGCGAACGTATGTTTCTTTTAGGATTTCCAAACTGTTATATTTGAATTTTCAAATTCTATTTTGATAAAACTAGCTCATCTCAAACTGTGTGGTTAATTACTGCAATTGAAAACCGTTTGAGATTTACACCTCCAATATAGCAATATGGTACTGTAACCACTCTCTTATGATGCTGAGACCACTCAAATATGATGTTACCACCATTCTAATTTTTAACACTTCTCCAACTATGATACATGATCATTCAAATATGGTTTTACACCATATTAACCTTTAACTTCTTCAAGGGAAGAACATTTTGAAAAGGAGCTATACTATTAAGACCACTCTCTTATGGTGCTGAGACCACTCAAATATGATGTTACCACCATTCTAACTTTTAACTTCCCCTTTAACTTCTTTAAGGGAAGAACATTTTGAAAAGGAGCTATACTATTAAGATCATTCATATTTCGGAAGGGACACTATTCCTAAAAAGGTACTATGATCTTAAAAATATTATTTATTCCGAAGGGACGTATATTATCCAAGCGAATATGCTTTTAAGACCATTCTTAATTCTGAAGGACATTATAGAGAAAAGAGATTGTGATCTTAAGAATACTCTTAATTCCGAAGGGACATAAATAAGGAGATTAGGAGAAGAATAGCTCGATAACAAAATATGATTCTTTGGTGTATGGAATGAACTATATGAGCTCTCTATTTATAGAGAAAATTCACAAGAACACTTTGGAAACAAGTAATACATTACCTTGACATTAAGTAATTCACAATTTAGTACAAAAATATCTCAATTGAGTACCAAAATATATTATATTAAATAAAAAATATATTATATTATGTACCAAAATATATTTCAGATCATGCACTAAAATATGTTAGATTGCCTACCAAAATATTTCAGATTGTGTTCCAAAATATTTTAGATTGCGTTCCAAAATAATTTAACAAAACTTTGGGACTAAGAAAACACATTCTAATAATAATGAGCAAAATTAATTATTTAACTTAACATTTTCATATAATAAAATATATAAATATATATATTTCTTTACTTCTTACTTCACTAACATAATTATGCACCCCCTTTATAGTACACCCAACTATACTATATAAACATTATTAATGTGTGTTCCATCCAATGTGGGACTTCCACTTTTTTCAATTAGCTCGACTCGGCTCGATAAAAATTAGTCCGGCTTGAAACTCGACTCGAGTTCGAATGAATCTTTTTTTTAACTTAAATTCGACTCGTTTAAAGTTCACGAACAACTCGGTTCGGCTCGTTAGGTTCAACTCGTAGACCTTTTACTTTATTTTAAAAAAAAATTAAACTAAAATAAAACTATAGAACATGTTTGTTTTAAGACTATAAAGAAACAAAACCTGTAGTCATTTATAATTAAAACAACTACAACTGCAATATGCACATAAGCGCTTTTGTTTTATAACCACTCCTCCTCACTATTGTTTTTAAACTCCCTGATGTGGGACTAATTGTAATACACATATCTTTAGTTAAAATCCTGCAAAAGCAGGTTCCCACATTTGCTTCTTTTTATTCTCTCTTTTTTTATATATATTATTTTTCTCTTTTATTATAACTATCGTTAGTTCTTAATTAAATTAGAAATAATTTCTCAGTAGACAAATATTAGAGAAAGCTTGTAATAAATTATATGTTTCGTCTTTGAATATTTAATCTTGTACTTTATTAATTTTTACTAAACTAATATAGATATTATCGAAAAAATATTATATTATCGATTATCAAAGCAACTCATGAACCAATCGAATCGAACTATATACAATTCAAGTTCAGCTGATTTGTTTAACGAATTTAATTTTCAGCTTAAGTCCAACTCATTTGATTCATAAACCAAGTTCAATGAGTTAATTGTCGAATCGAGTTCCAAACTATTGTTCAGTTGATTCAGTTCATTGTCAACTCTACAATTCACACAACACTAGTTCTACCCAATGTAAAAATTTGTGTTTAGTCTTTTAACTTAATTTTAAAAACATGTTCCAACATATTGATAGTTGGAAATTGCATCCATTTAGCAATTTTATGTTTGTTCTAAGTTGTGTTAAAACCAATAATCCAAAACAGGTCATACCTAATGAATTTGTGAAGACACATGCACACTCTAAATAAACAATTTGCCCTAACCAGTGGTTGGAGTGAATTCTGTGCTCACAATAATTTGAAATTTGGCGATGTTTGTGCTTTTTTGCTACACAGATGCAAAACAAATTTTTTTATTTAAGTTGCTGTTTTCTGTCTTGAAGAGGATATGAAAACTCCCTAATTTTAAAGGTAATTTATTTACTTGTCATTGTTTTCTTATTGTTGTCTTGTATTTTTTCCATAGCATTTTTCCCTTCATTTGATCATAATTTTTCATCTCTTTCCTCTCTATACTCTTTATACGAACACAACTAATGCAATATTTTCTTATATGTGCTCATATTTTCCTAAATAAGTTTTTATGTCTCGATATGAGGAAATTTTAAAACTCAAGAATATTTTCAAAATATCAACATCAATGTAATATTTCTTTAAAATATTTACTTTATATAAAGTAATTCATTTAAAATTTGCACCACATTCGTTGTGAATTTTATATGTTCATATATGTCAATAAAAATTATGTCATAATATGATATTTTGAAAACGTATGAGTATTTTGAAAATATCACCATCTTGCGTCTAAACAGGAACTCCCGTGCCCGTTTATCCGCTTTTTATATTGTGCTCAATGGGGTTTGTTGGTTAAGATAAAAATTGTTGATATTGATATGGATAAGGTGATATATGATATGAGTAATTTTCAAAGTGTATGAAATTTTCAAAATAAGGTGATATACTGTCACAGGTGGCTTTGAGTACTGAAGATCCACAGCTTGCTGATTATTTCAATACTCGGCTGGCTGCCTACTCTACGTATGAGTATTTTGTATCAAATTGGACCAAAGGTTCATAGGCAAAAGAAATGTGTCGAAGGGAATTTAAAAATAAACATGGTTTTGTTAAGGAGTTCTTCCAGAAAACTTCTTAAAGATTTCAAAAGAAGAAATTATTTTATGAAAAGTAAAATATTTCGATTACCGATACATTGATTACACATGTTTTTATAAAATGTTACCATTTAAAGGTCTTAAAGAGTGTCTCAAGGACACTCGTTAACATTTTCCAATAAACAATTAACATTTAAACCAGATGTTAAAGATAAATTAGGTAGAAAGAGTTTTTTTTTTTTTTTTTAAAAGGCATGTAGAAAGTGTTGTTGGTGGCATATGCATGTTATATGACATTAATAAAAATAGTAACCGTTGATGATGAAAGTACCTTCATTGGATTTGAATGAATTATCTTGAAATATAAATATTAATAAATAAATAATTAAATAAATAGTATTTTATCCAAAAGCAAAGGAAAATAACTCAAATATCCAATACACATTGACACAATTGTATTGTAAATGTCAGGAGATGATTTTTTTTTTTTGTGTGTGTGTGAGAGATAATGGTGCTCTTAATGTTGCCCATTTATTCAATGGTAATAAAGTGAAAAGTTTACAAAATAATAAAATAAAATATTCAAATAACCAATTCGCTTAAAGATCACGAAATAATTGTCGTACTATCCAGCAATTTCCAATGAATAATAATATGTTTGTAACTCATATTACAGTGAAGATTCGACAAAACATGAAGGAAAAAAAATTGTGATGAAATCATATTGAAGACAATGGTAAACAATGGTAAAAATAAATAAGCTATTGAAAACTCAGCTTCATCATAACATAAAATCTATGAATTAGCTTAAAAAAACATCAAAAAAGTTTTACCCAGCTCCTACCCCATGATCAAGACTAAGCTCTCTTATTGGAGGGATGTTCTCCATTGCAAATACCATAAGATGGGGAAACAACCAATTACCGTGATCAAAGAGAACTAATTGCACAAAACACATTTGGAGTTGGGCTATGACTAATATAGCTGGCAACATTCCTCATCATTGATACATCCAATGCAAAATCTAAAGGAGGATATGTGGAATGCACATGATTAGCATCTATCATCGACAAATCACCCCATTCTTGAGCAGACCTATTCAAAAACCGATTTGGATGTATCACCAAAGAGTTATCTTCACCATTCATGGCTAAAATTTCCGCTTGCTCCCTAGTCAAAACAAGCCCGGTGAACTCACATATAAAAGTTACAGCTAGAATAGGGTCCAAAGATCTAACACCCCAACAAGTTTCATTAGATCTAAACACTTCCAACCTATATTTAATACCTTTTTGTGTCACACGGTTTCTGCAATGAGAATGACAACTACAAAAAGGACCACATTCATAAATTATCGACCTCCCTTTCAAAAGAATCTCACTTTGACTATAAGGAAAAGTGTTGCCATTCATGATTGTAGGAAAACATCCATCAACACACTCACAACACTCTATCGTCCTCATCTTTTTCCTCGCCGTCATGCTCTAAGGAAGCAAGAATTTTGAAAAAGCCGTCTTCGAAAGATACTCAAATTGCATGGGATAGTGATCACTATCAATGTCATTATATAGCCTCACACCAATATTCTTCTTCCCATTGGAAATATCATCAGAAATGACATACATAGGATTAACACATAATTGGCCTCTCTTAATCACACTAGCTTCCTTAAGGATCATACTACCCATCTTAGGTTGACCTTAAACCCTCGATAACTTAAACTTATAAATACCAAACCCAGATATACCTTTTTCAAACCAACATTCAATTATCTTATACAAGACATCATAAACAAAAATCTTACTAGTAGTAGAAGGACCATTTTCATTTTGAAAACCTCGAATAACCCTAACATCAATCTCATGTTGCATACTTGTCACCATAGCAAGGTTGCCTCGTTCCAACTTCTGATCCTGCTTCATATCACCATGGCCATAGAAGATAATACAGTCTCCTTGATCGTCATCATTATATCCATCAGACACAACCACACTAGTAGCAATGCTGTTGTGAATTCAGACTCAAATCTCACACCAATGAATAACAGAGATGTGTGGAGCAAAGGAAAGTAGTAACCACACTATTAAAGTGAACATAAGCAACAACAACAACAGACCTAAAAGGAACTAAGTGTAGAGCTAATGACAATAACACAAACACTAACAAAGCATAAAGAGATAAGGAAGCTTAAAAGGGAAAACAAACACACAAGAGATGGTAACCCAGTTCAGCCAATATGACCTACTCTGGGGTAGAGAGCAGCTCTCCAATCCACTATGAGATGATGTTACAAAAGGTTACAAGAAATCAGCCTATACCTAATCTCTACCCTTTGCTTGACCCACCACACTAATAAGATTTTCACTCACCCAAGGTGATTACAATGTTTATCCCAACCCAAGAGACCCTTCTTACAAAGATACTCAACCCTCAAGTTCCCCCCTTTGTAAACCCTAGACCTCTTGCTTCAGCTCCCCTTCAAAACCTGCAGAAACCACTTAAATACTAGTCACAAACGTCCTAAATCGTGTCACGATTTGGTCCAATCGTGCCACGATTATGCTTTCCAATCGTTGTGACCAGTCCCTTTCAGGTAAACTTGCTGAGGAAGTTGTTGAATCGTGTCACGATTTCTCAAATCGTGTCATGATTTCCCATCTCAAAAAACAAGCTCACTGCCTTGCGAAATCGTGACACGCTTGCTAAATCGTGTCACGATTTTGATCATTCCCAACTTCACAAATTTGAAGGAAAATATCAACAAATGGGTTGGCCATTAGAACTCATACTAGCATGTAAATAATTTATCCCAGCTTGTGGTTGACTGTGTAAACCAATCACACACATTTCACTTCTCTTTCACTTCTATAGAGAAATATATCACCAATACAAACACCAAGAACTTGACCAATGATTTTCTTATCATTATACAAATACAAACCACGATCGTTCATCAAAGCAGCAGCTGTAACGCCCTCTTTAATTATTTAATTATTTTTATAGAGTTTAGAGTCCACTTTGATGATTTATGCGATTTTATATGATTAGGTGATGTGTTGATATTTTATTGATAGACTTATTTTACTATTTACTAGAATAAGATGTGAAAATTAGAGTAAATAATATGTTGAAGGGTTGTTTTGTGAATTTAGAGAGTTTTGTGGAATTAAGAGAAATAAATAAGTGAAGAGGAAAGAGTAAGTTTTGGAGTGAGAAGAGAAATTAGGTTAAGATATAAAAAGGAAAACTAGGTTAGAATTGTACAGAAGGTACAATTCATATTTTGGAGAAAAAGGGAGAAAAGTGAGAAGTCATAGAAAGAGGAGAATATTGTGAGAAGAGGAGCAATCTCGTAGAGTCCGATAGTCTAATCTAAGGTAAGGGTGTGATTTCCTTCAATAATCATAGTATATAATTCTGAAATTTGATGAATTGTTGTGTTCTTGAGTTAGGGTTATAAAGTTTATGTTAATTGATAAAATGAGATGAATTGTGTTGTTTGATGCATGTTCCTATGTTGTTTTGATTTCTATATTTCCTATTTGACCTGTAAACATCATTGTAAATCATTTTGGGTGATTAAGGGATCAAAAATTGGGTTTTTGGAGTGAAAACTGTTCTTTCCCGTAAGCGAATTCGGCCACCGATTTTCTGAAAGCCAAAACTGGAAAAACACTCACTTTTCACCCGTTTCTGTTTTGAATTAGCTTTCGGTGTAAACACAAAAGTTGTAGGTATGGATGTTAGCTTTTTAATGCCGTTGGTTTGACTTCTAAATGATTTTTAGAACTTGCGTTATGGTCATATTACTGCACGTAGGTCACAGTGAATATTTATGAATTTCAGCACAACCTTTCCCGAATTTGAAATGAAAACTGGTATTGATAAGTACAGAATTGGTCTTAGGTGTAAACACAAAAAGTTGTAGGTATGATTGTTAGCTTTTTAATGCCGTTGGTCAGACTTCTAAATGATTTATAAAACTTGAGTTATGGTCATATTACTACACGTAGGTCACAGTGAATATTTATGAATTTCAGCACAACCTTTCCCGAATTTGAAATGAAAACTGATATTTATTGGTACAGAATTGGCCTTTAGTGTAAACATGAAAGTTGTAGATAATTGTGTTAGCTGTCCGTTGGCTTTGGTTTGACTTGAAAATGATTTTTTTGTGTTTGAGTTATGATGAAAATACTCCAAGGAGGCTTTAGTGAATTATTATATGAATGTATATGTTGATGATAATATATGATGCTTTTTCCTGATTGATGAATTAGTATATGAACGTATATGTTGATGAATATGATGTTATATGATGTGTTCATGATTGATGAATTATTATATGAAGGTGTAAGTTGATGAATATGATGTTACATGAAGTTGTTGCTGATTATCATTTGATTACTGTCATGATTAAGCTGCTGAATTCTGTTGTTGATTGATTTTATTATCATTAAGTTCCATGAGTCGGTTTATGAAATAAGAAGTTGATCCAAATTGTTGGAATCCTAAGATGTCGATGTTTTGTAAGTTGTATGATGTCGAGTCCATGCATAACCATTTCAGTTGGGGGCTTGATGCCCTGTGAGTTTTTACTCTACACGTTGGGGGCTTGATGCCCTGGAGCTTTAGCTCATTTGCGATGAGGGCTTGACGCCCTGGAAGTATATTAATACTTATTACGTTGAGGGCTTGACACCCTGGGTTGGTACCACATGCATGAATAAGATGTCTAAGTTGCATAGTCGAGTTGAAGTTACGTAGTCGATGTCGAAGTTGTCGAGTTGATAATTATCAATGAATCGTTAATGAAGAGTTTTAAGTTGTTGTTTATGTTGTTTATGTGAAGTATCGTTAAAGATGATTTGAAGTTGATTGTCGCTTATGTTGTTTATATTGTTTATATGAAGTACTATTAAAGATGAACTACGTGGTTATTTGTATAACTAATTGATGTTGTTATGATGATTACATAATGTAACTTATGAGTTGTTAAAGAAGTACTATATGAAGAATTATTATGATTAATTGATGATGTCCATGTTGTTAAATGTATTTGATGAATTATATGCTTATTATTATTGTTTTGTGAAATCTCACCCCTTCTGCTCGAAAATGTTGTCTTCCCTATGGGTAACTTGCAGGTAACCAAGAATAGTTGCGGTCGTGTGAGGTATCTCTCGCGTGTGTCTTAGGTGCTCTGATACGTAACGGGATGAGAATTTTGTTGTCGTTTTCTATTCCTTACGTATTGTTTTATGAACATGTTGATGAACTAAATTTATGAGATTTTGTGTTGAGGCCCTTATGCCAAAGATTGTTTTGAAAAGTTGAAATCTTTCCGCTGCGATGTATTAAAGGAATTTTATTCTATTTATGATTTTATGAAAAGAAGTGTGATCTTCCGTTTACGTTGAATTACTCTGATATTATGCAAAAAGAAATAATTTCAAGTTGGGAAAACGGGGTGTTACAGCAGCTATCAAGTCATTTCGGACCCTACTATTATTCACTTCTTCTGTCTGGTTCATCAAAGAAGAAGCTTTCAAATCCTTTTTGTTCTTGCGATTATTCTCTTCTTCCAGCAAACCCGACACGCGAACTGAATCAAACATAATTCTTATTCTCCGGACCATCTCACGATACGGACGGTGATCCGCATCCATCGTAGTGCGAACAAGCTCCTTGTTCTGCCCTTTAGGCCTTTGCTTAGACTTTGAAGCTTTTCCCGCCAGATTGTTGTTTTAGTAATTTTCTAACTCGTCGAGAACTGGAACGATGGCGCACGATATGAAAGGGTTTGGATTTTGAAAATACATGTTGTTATTGCTGTATTTTCTTGTATTTTTTGTTTTGAAAAGTAATTTTTACACAACAAACACTCAATATTTTCCTTTTAGAGAAAGAAATAAAAGAGAGATGTGATTAATTAATTGATAAGAAAGAGACAAGATAGAGGATAAATAAGGTGTTCAATAGATGTAGAAAATTCAAGACTGTTTAAATATAAGTTTGGTGATAGAGATAAAGAGGATGATGCAATAGATTAATTATATGATAAAAAGAGCGATATAGAGAAAATAAATATTGAATGAGTGGATGAAAATGTGAGGTGTACACATATAAGTGTTTATGCTTATATAGTGAAAGTACTTACACTTGTACAGTTGTACTCGAGTGAACGATGATGATGGTTATTGTTGTAAGAATGAGATAAGAACTAACCAAATTAAAAATTACTGATTTAGTTTCTATTACGAATGGACGCGGCTATTTAAATGAGGTATATTTTTTTATTTATAATCATTCTATTTTTTAATATTCCATAATTCTTTAACCACAACAAAAATATTTTTTATATTTCCCTATTCGAGCAAATCTTACATGGACTCAAAATCAAATTATAAGTATTTGTTCACATGCATAAATGATAAAAATAAATAAAAATGAAATATTATATTCTTCATATCATTTAATATTATTTAATAATTTTCTATTTTCTATTTTGTACCCAAACATTTTTCGATTTGGAATTTCTTCAAATAGGTGTTTTTGTTGATTATCATGTTATTGATACAAAATTTCCATGTGTTAAGAAAACTATTTATTTAAAACCCGTGTGACAATTCTTTTTAATATTGCCTTATTAATTCCCAAAATAAATATTGCAATATTTACAAAATGGAGGAATTGTCATATTTATTGGGATATTCCATTGGCTCACAACTATTACAAAAAAAAAAAAAAAAACGTGTCTTACTTGTTTAAAAAAAATTGATATAATTTTCCCATTTGTTTTCCGATTTTTTACTATATTAAAATATTAATTATGTAAATTACGACTAAATGAAAAATGGTACCGCTTGGTATGAGTTTCTATGATTTCCATTTTGAGATGGCTGAAGATTTACGTAAAATTTAGGCAACGGGGACCATTAATCTTATGTCGGGTTTGCTCCGCATATCTTAGTGGAACAAGGACTTTAATTTCTATTCGCAGAGGCAGACTCACGCATCGATTTGGATTCAATTTGTTGAATTGCCACAAGAATATTGGCGGGAAAGAAATTTGAAGGAAATTGCTAGTGTGATTGACATTCCTATTGATTTAGACGGCGCGTTACTCAACATATCTTTTGGCCATTGTGCAAGAATATTGGTGGATATCGACTTATCTAAGAGGGCCTATAATGAAATTCTAGTTTGTTGGGTATTTGTATTGGTTGCATTGTTGCTAAAACAAATGTCCATTTATTGTGAAGTTGGACTCTATGTTCCAACATGGTTTAGGCATCCATTTGAGATGTTGGACATACTGTTCCAACATCCTAGCACGGTTCAGTGTGCCTGAGTTCATGCCTATTTGTACTCGCGCCTTATCTTTAAAAGGAAACAACTTTCCCAAACAACGTGTCCCGAATCAATTTGGTTTTATTTCCAAAGAAGCAAGAATATTTAAGGGAATATTTGAAGGATGTTCCTACATTTTAGGACTTTCCTTATTTGTCTCGTTGATTCTGTTTTGTGGATCAGATTGATCTGCAATTTGTTACTGAAGCCCCAGCAAGGTTGTTAGCCCATATTGCTCCAGTTTAAAAGGAATACTCCAAGACCTAATTAGGTATTCAAGCCGTCATACTAAAAAGTTTAGTTTTTTAGGATTTTTAGTCTATGTGTTCTACTCTTGTATCGTTTGATGCAAGTTTAGTTCTGTTTATTTGTGAGTTTTTCCTGTATCATCTTGATACTTGCTAAGGACTGTGTGTTTGAGTTGTAAACTCGTTGTGCTACACCAAAGCTTGTAAGCAAGGTTGTAGTTTATGTTTGAAGGTAACTTCACCAACTGTTTTGTTTGAGGTCTGATAGGTCACTGGGGCAGTGACTGACCATAGGATAGTGAGATGGGATCTAAGATCTAGGAGTTCCTAGGTTGAAGTCTAGGCGGGTAGGTCCTAGGTCATAAAGTGTACACGAGGAGTTTGCTGCGAGCTTTTGAATAAGGACTACACTTGTGGATTTCCTTCCTGGCTTGGTAGCCCCCAGAGTAGGTGTGTTTGTCGTCGAATTGGGTCAACAAACTCACTGTGTCTTTTACTTTCTTGCCATTTATTTTCTTGTTTTTATTTCTGTTTACGCTTTAATGTTGGAACATTAATTAGAACATTGCAAACGCTGAAACATCTTACATAACATATTAAAACAAGTACGCTAGAATTCCAATTGGCATCAGAGCAGGCACCCTGCCTGTTTTAGGGTGAGCTCCAGGGAAGTTTATTTCTAGCCTGATGGACAAGAAAAGAGGATTTGTGAACAGATCACGTCTATTGAATGGGTGAAACTATGACTATTGGAAATCACGTATGAGTGCTTTTCTCAAGTCAATTTGCAGTAGAACCTGGAAAGCAGTTCTGAAAGGTTGGGAACATCCTGTGATACTTGACGCAAATGGTAACAGGACTAAGGTCTTGAAATCAGAAGAATGGACTGCTGCTGAAGATGAACTAGCACTTGGAAATTCCAAAGCATTGAATGCTTTATTCAATGGGGTAGACAAGAGTATGTTCAGACTGATCAAGCAATGTACTATGGCTATGGATGCTTGGGAGATTCTCAAAACTTCACACGAAGGTACAACTAAGGTAAAAAGTGCAAGACTTCAACTTTTGACTACTAAATTTGAGAATCTGAGAATGATGGAGGATGAAAGCATACACGACTACCACCTGAATATCCTTGACATTGCTAACTCTTTTGATTCACTTGGAGTGAAAATCTCTAATGAAAAACTTGTGTGAAAAATTCTCAGATCCTTACCCACAAGGTTTGACATGAAAGTCACTACTATTGAAGAAGCTTAAGACATCTCTAGTATTAAGATTGATGAACTCATAGGTTCCCTTCAAACTTTTAAATTGATTGTTGACAGCAGAGTTGAAAAGAAAGCAAAAGATATGGCTTTTGTCTCCAATACTGAACTACAAGAAGATCTCAATGAAATTTATCAGAGAACCTTGTCATGTTTGGGAGACGATTCAACAGAATTCTGAAGCAGGTTAACAGGAGAACCAGACCCAATGGGTAGAAAATCAAAATCTACACTGACTGTAATGCACATAATGTGGAACATGTTAAGAAGTGTAAACAATACAAGGGAGCCCAATGTCATAAATGTAAAGGGTGTGGTCACACTAGAACTGAGTGTGCTACTTTTCTTAAGAATCAAAAGAAAAGCCTAACTGCTTCTTGGTCTGATGATGATGAACCTGAAAGGGAAGAAATTGTGAAGAAGATTTCCTTCATAGACTTGGCTGGGTTTTGATGACAACAAACTCACATCACAAAAGAAGAAAAATTATATGGAGGCACAAGATGAAGATTAAGAATAAAGATTAATGCCTAGGCTTCTTGGTTATACTCTTTGTGAGTATGACATTTATCTTTTCATTTATCATTCTTTAATTATGGAACAACTTAGAATGCTCAGAAAATAATTACAAACATTTTTCTAAGTCTGCATATGAAGCAATGCCTAAAGCTCTCTTAAAAATAAATCACACACTCACAATGATTATAATATAAATGTGATTTTGCATGAAAATATTTTTTACCAGAAAAACCATATTTTATTATGAAAATTGCATTATTAAATGTACCATTAAAAATATGGTTTTTGCATGAATAATTTCAGCATGGTCTAACTATGCATTATGATTGGAATTTAAATTGTACCTGCCATGTCTTTTCATTCAAATTGTTTATGAATAGGTGTCATTTTAAATATGTGTCTATTCATTGACAAAACTTTTTGAAAAGTAGTGTTGCTTCATAAACATCTTTTTAGCCTCTATAAATTCAATTGAGAATCAAAACATTTTATACACAACAACTTTCATTATCTCAATTGACATTTTCAATATCACTTGCTTTCAAACTTTTATTCAAATTGTTTGGAAAACTTTGCCCACACTTTAACATTCATTAAAAGGTTTTCTGAGCACTAAGTCCATTTATTTAAGAGTGATATTGATAAGATTATACAACCATACACATTCGATATTCTTCAATTACATTGTTGTAAAGTTTCTCATCATTTGTTGGTGGGAATTGTTGTAAAAGATAGTGGAGTGCTATCTTGTTTCTTTGTGAGAATTTCATCATAGGTTTGGTGAAGATTCTTGTTGTAAAAGATAGTGTGGTGCTATCTTGGTGTGTAGAGAAATATTGTTAGGGGGCCTTTGGGATTAAGGTTGCTTTGTAACAAAGATTCTTTATATAGTGAAATCCTTCGCGGGGTGTGAAGGGAGTGGAGTACCCTAAGGTTTAGAGGGGAACCACTATAACTCTCTTGTGTTATTTCTTTTTCCCTTACTCTTTTATTTTTCCGCATTCATACCTTCATCATTATTTACCGGAAAAATTATCAACAACGCTAAACTAAGAAAAATTAACCAATATTGCTAGAAACCTAATTCACCCCTCCTCTTAGGTTACAATCTGAACTTACAGAAATGAGAGAATCTGATGATCATGTTGTAGCCTTGCCTGGAAGAATTGCTTTGCACAGTAAATCAAACAAATGGGAGTCTTCCTTTGATATACTAACCAGTTCATGGAAGAACCTAAGTAACAAAAATACTGACTACTACAAAAAACTTGAGGAGCAAAAAAGGATAACCAATCAACTGAAGGAAGAAAGAATCAATCATCTTGGAAAAATGTCTGATCTCAATAATGAAGTAACTCTGGTAAGCTCTCAACTCAGTGAGGTTATGAAACATGTAAAAATGATGACCTCTGGGACTGATGTTTTAGATGAAATTTTGGAAGGACTCATAAAAGGAAAATCAAATGGAATAGGATTTAGCTTTAAACACCTGAGCAAGGAACAACAAAATGAAATCTATACCCAGATGTTGGAAGATTACGGGATAATCATGAAGAAGAAGAGACATGTCACGAATATAAAATTTGTAGCTTCCACTGGAACATATGATCCTACTGAAAGTAAGCTAATGTTGCAACATTCTGAGAAGCATCAGAGTTCTAAGGTGGTTAAGGCATCTACTTATAGTACTTGTCACTACTGTGAGAAAAAGGGTCATATAAGACCTTTTCGCTATAAGTTGCATGGTCTTTCACAACAACACCATCAAAAGACACAAGTGTCAGATACAATAAGTATCAAGAAGGCGTGGAAACCAAAGGTTGACAACATAGGATTAATGACTCATATCTCCCATGGAATCCCTCCCAGGGAAGGATGGTATTTTGACAATGGATGCTCTAGACATATGACTGGTGACAAAAGCATTCTTGATAATAGGAAGTCAAGCACCAACAACTATGTTATTTTTTGAAATGGAACAAAAGGAGTGATTTCTAGGATAGGCAATGTGATCAATGAAGAATCACCAAAACTTAATAATGTTCTGTTAGTCAGGGGCTAAAACCTTTAACTTAATCAGTATAAGTCAGCTGTGTGAACAAGGTATGAATGTGCACTTCAGAAATTCAGAATGTCTGATAACTAATATGAAAGGATAAATATACATGAGGGGCATTAAAACTGCAGAAAAATGCTACTAGTGGGATCCCCAGTCAGAAAGGAAAAACATACAAAAAACCAGGATGTTGAGACCGATGTTAGAACATCAGCAAATCCCTAAGGTACTTAATACTACTTACTGTCACAATGATAGAAGAAGTTGTTCAGAAAGAATCTTGCTCTTGATAATCAATCAGATATGTGCACAACATTATTACATTTTTAAAGCCATGATTATAGAAGAATCATGTGCAAACTCATTCACTAAAATAAAACTCCCTGAGTTACCGAAGGGCAATTTGGGTAATTTCCTATATGAGGGGTTACTACAGTTGTTGTATGGGTGTGCAAGGCATTTGTTTATCTATCTCCTCCTATTAGTTCAGATTAATTCCGAGGGCATCTTTCAAACTCACACTCAACTGCCAACTGCCAACAAAGTCATGATAAAATTAATAACAAATTTATTAATTTTATTTCAGATAAATACATAAACAACAAAGTCACGATACACAACACAAAAATTTGTAAATCAATACAAACATATTTTAACTCTTTTTTTTTTGAAGTAATCATATTTTAACTTTTATTTAGTGATTTTTTTCAAAAAGAATTGTTATTCAATACAATCATATTTTCATTTTTATGTAGTGTGAATTTGTTTCGTGTTAACCACCTGATTTTTAGCAGACACGTAATCCTGGATTCGTCCATAATCCTGATTTTTTATTGATAAATTTTACTAATATTTTACAATTTATATTATAATTAATTTTTTTTTTGCTAATTTGTATGTATTTAATACAAAATATTTTGTATGCTATTCCTTGGTTTATAAATTTAGTAAATTTTATTTATTCTAATTATTTAGGATTGATAAATAAATAAATAAAAGTGAAAGAAGTTTATATTATGTATATTTTGACAATATATATTATATATTAGTAATTCATTTTCACATAAAACAACATTTTATTCTATTAAAGAAGAAATATAACAGTTTTCGTGAGTTTAACTCAGTTGATGGGGACAACACATAATATATGAAACTAAGTGAAGCTCACAAGGACCAGGGACGGACCTGAACAAGGCACAGAGTGACAAGTGCCACACCAGTTCAGGTCCAATTATTTTTTTTTTTTAATTTTTTTATCGACTCATTGTATATTTTTACTTATATATTAATACAAACATCTAAATTTTTTTTATGTTTATACATGCATCTATATTTTTGCTCATATATTAATACGGGGACATATTTTTGTGGTAATGTATACACGCGTCTATATTTTTACTCATATAAGAGAACATATTTTTTTTATTTATACATGTGTTTATATTTTAACTTATATATTAGTACGGGGATCATTTTTTAATTTATACACATGTCTATATCTTTATTCATATATCAATACAAAGATTTTTTTTATAATTTCTATGCAATTGCGAATTGCTTCCAAAAAATAAGCGTCACACGATCACCCGTCCGTGTCTGTATGCATGGTATCCTGCTAGGGCATTTGACATCTCTTGTAACTTATATATAAAGAGATGTTCTTAGAACAATTAGTAATGATAATTTTAGTTCATTTTCAACAAATGGAAAATAAATTATTTTCTTTGTAATTTTGGTTGCTACAACTATTTTTAATATAACTTTTTATTAAATTTTATATTATTTAATTATTTAACAAAAAAAATTTGCCCCATTAGTATTGAAAGTCCAGATCCGCCCCTGACAAGGACACGTTAGTAGTTCCTTTTGACATAATATATGCAATCTCTTCTTATTGCATTAACAAATATAAATTAAAAACATAAGTTTTTATGAAATTTTAATCAAAATTATTTTGATTTTGATTGAAACTATAGGTATATATAATAGATATTTTGCACTCTCATGTTGTAACAAACTAAATATAATATAAATTTTTATCTTTTCGAATAACCCCAGCAAAATAGCATTCTTATAGTCAAATTTGCTTAAGGGTATTGATGGTCGGATTAAGGCATTAGACAAATGTACCAAATCGTTTATCAAATAATAAAGTGATAAGTAGAATATTATGTCCAGATAGATTGTTTGTTTCAACCAAACAATTTGTGTTTAGTGGTTTGAGAGTTAGGTTTTCACCGGTTGATGGTGAAACATGAGTTCTTCTTCTCTTGTTTCTATAATGTTGTTGTTCTTCTGGTTGTGTTTGTTGAAAACATGAAGAGAAGAAGGTGAAACCATACGTTTTGAAAATGTTTTTTTTTTTTGAACAAATCAAAATGGGATAGATTACTCATAATAAAAGTGATGCACCCCGCACAAGGTGTGCTAAGAGCGGTGAATCACTAACGTATGATACACATAATTGCACCCATGAAAAGGATGCCAAAACCAAAAAGGAAGTAAGAAAAAATTACATTACACCCATACAAAGTAAGGGGTGTCTCCACCAATCATGAAAAACAAAAGCTATCGAAGAACGATTCGAGGATAGCCAAACAAAAGAGTCCCACTTCACCTTTTCAAACATAATCTGAGGGTCAACCACCGTATTTTTGAAGATACAGTTATTACGACCCTTCCAAATCGCCCATATTGAAGCACACCAAATCACCTTGAGAAAAGTATAAGAAGATCTCAGCATACCCGCCAAATTACTAAATTGAACAAAGTGATCAGGAAGGGAGTTTGAAGGAGCAAGAGAAACACCAAGCCAGCTATAAATCAAATGCCAAACTCGTCCAAAAAGATTGCAACCAAGAAAAAGATGATCCGCCGTCTCCACATCACCACAGCCACCTATACACATAGTATCGTAGACTGAAGAGCTTGTCGCCGCACCAAATTTGTTCTAGTTGGAATTTTGTCTTGAAGTAATCGCCAAGCAAAGAGAGCTACCTTAGAAGGAACCAGCTTATGCCAAACATTTTTAAAGACACCGTCCAAAACCGATGTTGCATTAGAAGTAAGGAACCTGTACGCCTCACGAACCGAGTAACCATGAATAGGATCAAGAAGCCACCTCCAGCAATCCGGTGACTGATCCTGCAAAACAACAGTACGTAACAGAGCACTACACTCCTTAACACTATCTTCCTCCCACGCCAATAACCGACGCCGCCACTCCCACGCCGCACCACCTTCCTCCCACCCCAAATTAGCCATATCTGCCACCGAGTAGTCCTTATGCACTGATAAGTCAAATAAGCGGCTGAACCGGAGCCGTAACGGAGCCCCAACCAGCCAATTATCAGTCCAAAAGAACGTATTCCTACCGTCACCTACTACCCGCCTGGTATTGTCCTCAAACCAACTACCGATACCCATCCCAACACCATCCCTCACTCGACACACCATCTGCCACCAACTGGAAGTGCTACTACCCCCGTCCCTTATTCGACCGCCAACCTCCCCATAGCGCGCCTTAAGCACGCGATACCACAATTCCTCCTTATCATTCAATAACCTCCAACACCACTTCCCTATCAACGATAAATTAAACTCCCCTAACCTCCGAACCCCCAAACCACCACGATCCACAGGTAAACAAATAGCATCCCATTTTACCCAAGCAATTTTATGTTGAGAGACCTCACATCCCCCCCAAAAAAATTTTTAAAACGAGATTCGATAGAAGAAATGATACCTGTAGGGGCCTTGAAGAAGGAAAGAAAATAAACCGGAAGAGAGGACATAACAGATTTCAAGAGGACCAGGCGACCACCAAAAGATAGAAACCGATTATTCCATGACGACAACCGAGCTGTAATGCGATTAACCACAGGTTTCCAAAAACTAATTCTCCTGCTATCCCCTCCAATAGGCAGCCCCAAATAAACAAACGGAAACGACCCGGTCCTACAATGCAAAGCCGACGCGAAATCGGACAACCATGTCTGAGGAATGTTAATACCTGTCAACATGCTCTTATTGAAATTAACCTTCAGACCCGATACCTCTTCAAGTAATAACAACATAGCCCGAATCGAACGCACATTCAGCCAACATTTCTCACCCATAATAAGCGTATCATGAGCAAACTGAAGATGGGATATGGCGACTTCGCCTTGCTGCCCCACCACATAAGGCTGAAATAAATTATTCGACACCGCAGCCTTCATCAAAGCATCAAACCCCTCCGCTGCCAGCAGAAAAAGAAAAGGAGACAGAGATTCTCCTTGTCTAAGCCCCCTCTGTAAAGGAAACTCTGCTGTCGGGCTACCATTCACCAAAACCGAGGCAGTTGCCGTCCCCACACACTCCGTCATCCATTTCCGCCACAAAGTTGGGAAATTCATATTAACCATCACCGCATGTAAATATGTTAGGTCCACCGAGTCATAAGCTTTTACAAAGTCGACCTTAAACAGTAACAATTCCTTATTCGACCGTTTTGCCTCATCAACCACTTCGTTAGCTATAAGGATACCATCAAGAATCTGTTTACCACGGATAAAAGCTGACTGAGCATCTGAAACCACAAAGCCAATGACAGATCGGAGTCTATTTGCTAAAACCTTCGCCAACACCTTATACAGACAACCAACCAAAGCAATAGGACGATAGTCATTTAACCTTTGCGGACTATCGACCTTTGGGATCAAAGCAATGAACGTCGAATTCACCCCTTTTGTTAACTTTCCATTTCAGTGAAATTCCACAAAAAACCTCATAAAATCTTCTTTCAACTCCTGCCAAAAGTCTTTAATAAAGCCAAAATGTATGCCATCTGGTCCAGGACTTTTAAAACTCTCACAATCCCACACAGCTTGCCTTACCTCCCCCATAGAAAAAGGGCGTACCAAACTCCCAGCCTGAGCGTGATTTAATTTTTTGAAAGTCAAACCCTCCACCCCGAGCCTACTCCTGTTCAAAGAACGATAATGACTAGCAAAGTGTTTAAAAACCGTTGATCTTACATTATGGACCCCTTCAACTAAAGCACCATCAACATGAATCAAGTGAATGGAATTTCGACGATGCTTCCGTGACATGACATTATGAAAGAACTTAGAGTTGACATCACCTTCCTTAACCCAATTCATCCTCGCCTTCTGCCAATTCATACCGGTTTGCACACGAGCTAGAGAATGCAAATTCACCGACAATTCACGTAATTCAGTTGTTTCTTCCTCCAGGAGCTCTTCTTCCTCCCCCCTTAATGTCAAGAGCAGAAATACGAGACTTGATATCCACCATCCTCCCTTATAAATTCTTAGTGTGTTGCTGATGCCAATCCTTCAGACAAAATTTAATCATTTTGAGTTTAGTTTTCAGAATATGGCCGGCCCACCCCTCACCAGAGAAAGAATTCAACTTTTCCCGCACAAACTCCTGGCAACCACGAAAATCAGCCCAACACTTTAACATACGGAGGGGTCGAGGCCCCCAATTATTTTGATCAACATGTAACACCAACAGAACGTGATCAGAGAGACCCCGCTGCTTGGCAACTTGAAAGCTATTGGGCCAAGAATCACACCATTTTGCCGACAACAGGAATCTGTCCAGCCTGCTCATCACTATGCCATCCCCCCGATACCACGTAAATAACCGCCCACATAACGGTAAATCTAACAAGAGACAGCCATCTATAAAACTATTAAAATTATCTGCATCCACCTGTCTGAAGACCACACTTCGGCCTCTTCTCTCTTCCACCGACCGAATGGAATTAAAGTCCCCACAGAGGGCCAGATTTGTATCGCCATTAAGTAAAATAAACGGAGACAATTTCCTCCAAAGAACCTGCTTTGCCGCCGTATCAAAAGGCGCATAAACATTAGCAACAATAAAATCTTGGCCAGTCGAAATCTCCTTCCCTTTAATAACCAACACATGTCTGTAACTCAAAGTACACGCGACCTCCACCACCGAAGTATTCCAAATTGTGATTAACCCTCCCGACGCACCAATCGAAGATTGAAAAGAGTACCCAAAAACATCATTCCCCCACAAGGATTTAATTAACAATTCATCCACCCTACTCAACTTTGACTCTTGTAAACATAAAACAAAAGGTTGTTGCTCAAGTACTAACCTGCGCACCTCTGCCTTCTTTTCAAAACCTCCTAAACCCCTAACATTATAAGTGATCACCTTCATCTCCACCACCCTCCACCCTCACCCACTCCTACACCTCCCGCACCTACTGCCCTTTCTCAACACCCACTGCCGTCGCCCCTCCAAAATCCACCAAAGGAGTCCCTCTCTCCGCCCTTCACTCTCTTCTCCCTTCTTTCGACAACAAATTAAAACTGTTGTTTTTGTCTCCTTTAAACTTGACCCCCAAAGTTGCACCGATCTCCCTGACGTCCTCCACCACCAACTCCTGCTTACCATGAACCACGACCCAATTCTCCCAATCCTTATTAACTGAAGAATTGGAAGTATTAGATGAACTAGATACTTTGTGAGCCGTCAACCTAACACCCTTTGATGAGGCATTTTGACTACATCTTCATTTCTTAAGCACCTTCAAAATCTCGCTCCTATCATTCGCCGGTAATATGGCGATTCTTTTAACGAACCCAAACGATGGTTTAATAGCCACCGAAGACGTCTTCTTATTTCGCTTTGCAGAAGGGCCACCCTTAGATGAGGATGCCTTTACGAAAGACGATGAAGCCTTACACCCATGAGCTACTTTTCTTACGGCATTGTGAACAGATTTAGCACTAACAACATTCGGAATATTAGAGTGTGTTGCATCTGAAAAAGACTCCTTCGCAAGTGAAGGTGAACAATTACCATCATTAGAAGCCTTGCGTCCTTCTGTATGATCATTCGAAACCTGCCAGGATTTTTTAAGATCAGCAACTAAATCATCCATCTCCCTTTGTACGTCCTCCATTCCAAACGAATCTTGATGATGTGATGATGCATTCGACTTGGTCTCATCTTCGTCCTCCGTTAAAAATACATCTTCCCCTAAATTACAGCCACATTCCTCCACAAACTTGAACAAATACTCTCGATCATCGATGCAAATGGCAGCAGAAGAATTGATAATTTCCACTGAAGACGTGGAAACAAGGATCCGGGCATAATCCATTCTTTCCCGAGCCAAGTACAAGCATCCGAACGAATAAAACGACCACAATCTGTCACACAAATTTTAAAAAAGTCTTCATTCCAAGCATGAACGGGAGTACCAAAAACTCGAATCCACGCTCCACGTTCGTATTGATCAGCTTTCGAACACCATTTGTGTAAGTTAGAGAACAACATACTAAAAAAATCAACAGCATCATTAAACAAGAACCAGATATCTTCATCTCCCAAACAGTGAAGAAAAACTCGATCACTTCCCAACGGAGTAACCACGACGGAATTAAACCCCGCTTCATGCACCCTTTGTTGAATGGCCAAAGAATTATCACCTGAAATCACCTTTGCAATCATGCCACCAGCTGCCCACAAGTGATCCTCAGGTTTTGAAGTATACGATAATCCTTTGGAGGCACTTTTCTTCGTATGCCGTGTCATTATCATTGCTCCCACCTTCGATTGCCTCGCATTCTGAACATCCCCCATCAACTTCCCTGCCTTCCCATTCCACAACAACCCCCCTTTCCCTTCACCCACCTCCTCCAAAGTGTATGTTATATCTTCCTCCAATTTTTTCAACTGTAATTTTTTCACCTCGTGTAAATTCTCCACCGTCCCCATCACTTCCTTTTTTTCATACTGTTTTACTCCGCCCTCCAAACTATTCAGCTGAACATCTGTCTTCTCTGCCATAACCTCATCCAACTCCATCGCCGCCTTGTGTTCACCTTCCACCGCCAACTCTTCCTCAACCTCCGAAACAATCCTCACATTTTTGACACCAATGCCATGCGTGATCACTACCGGTTTACCCTTGCTTTCCGGACCACCATTCCTCCCACCATTCAAAGAACCTCTCTTGACCTCGTCATGTTTGGCAAACCTATCAAAACGAGCTTCACGAGCCCACACTTTATAATCACCAATCCACACATTGTTCAATGCTTGAGCCAATTTAGCTATGTTCCTCACATTCGAAAATCTCACAAAACCGTAAGCATGACCACGCGAATTAACAGCTTTAGCAATATACACATCGGACAAAATACCACAAACCTCCAAATGTTGTCTGAACCGAAACAATGGCAGCAAGGCAGGGAAGTTTGTGATGTAGAAAGTTACCTTGCCGCCATCGTGACGAGATGATGATGCCTTTCCGGCGCCCTTTTGCAAACCAGACCGCGAAAATCCAGCCAATCCGGAATTAGAAACCCTAAACCGCTGATCAGGAGCCCTAAACCGCTGTTCTTCCCACTTTCTTGGAACCTGTCGCAAAACCCCCTTCTCTTCCCGCTGCAGCTGTCGCTCAATGCCATAACCCAATTCCAAACTTCTATGCCGTTCTGTGAACCTTGAATTGTCCCGTCCTCGATCCTTCGGTTGAGACACTTTCCGCTTCCGTGACCTAACCACAGACCACTCTCCCCTATCCCCCCCAATTTCTGCCACCCTGGCTGTGTCCCACTCCCCCCCTCTGAATCTCTCTACCGGAGATAAGCTCCGGCGCGACAGCCGACGAGCAGTCCAATGCCGGCCGCCGCGAACCCTATCCTCGCACTCTCTCTGGTCTCTCATAAATAGTTATTGAAGTATATAAAATCTATGCGCCCTCCTACAAAGCCACAATGGCGACACTATGTTTGAGATTCTCCATCCTCATCGATGTTTTGAAAATGTTATCAAGTTTAACACACCAACAACCTTTCAAATCCAAATTTTCAAGTTTACGATGTTATCAAGTTTAACACATCAACAACCTTTCAAATCCAAATTTTCAAGTTTACGACATTATGAAAGGATTTCAAGAACACCTTCAAAATAGAGGCAATTTGAGACATTTGAACTTGACATAGTAGAGGCAATTGTGGTTTAACTTCCAAGTGTTTGCAGTTCTTTCCAATTGTCTCCATTGCATTGGTGGCAAGTATTTGTTGAAAATTTGCCATAATAAAATTACATGATTTAGAAACTTTTGAGTCAAACATAAACACATGTATAATATTTAAATAATCTTTATTATCAGCGGTGTAATTTCATAATTGGAGAGAATTAATTTTCAATAATATTGAAGAAACCGTAGAGATTTTCAATTGTTCGAACTTGAGAAAAATAAGGCACACGTTCTTTATACAGTCGAGATAGCTACAAATTCATGCAATCAGGTTATGGTCCAAACATAAACTCATGAAATTTAGTTTATGAAATGGATCTAATACAAAAAATCGAAATACACACTATCTAGTCTAAATCACATCAACAAAATTATAAACTTCATAAAAAATATAGATAGTACTCATAAATCAGTCCAGAATTACACCTTTCAAATTTTCCCTAATTTCTAAATCACTTTATAAAAATTATAAAAATAAAAAATAATATCAAATAGATAAATTATATAAAATATTACTCATCATGTAACAAAAAACAAAGGATGTAACAAAAAAAAATTACTCATATTTAATCATTTGAAATAAATTAATTTAATTATTATTTGAAATTAAAAGAGTATCATGGTTCCTTCAGTCTTACCTTTTTCTCATATTTAATCAAAGAAATCGCATTCGTCAAAGATTTGACACAGAAGCATATCAAAGTAGATAAGATGTAGAAGTTCAAGCCAAAATAATTGATTTGAGTCCTGTCAAGCATGAAAGGGTAGTCCATGGATCTGAACAAAGAGAGGGACTCAAAGAGGACGAATGCAAGCGGCGCCACATTCTCGTATTGTAATAGTGAACCTAAACATGCATTTATAAAGAGCAACATGAGAAGTTGTTGATATAACTAGGTTAAGTTTCACTCATGGGCTTCATGAGACCAAGAAGTATAAGAGTATTACTTTTCCCACTCTACGGGATTCTCGTGCGTCCTACGTTTTTTCCAAAAATGTCATTGAAGTTTCCGGATTTAATAATCCGGAATGGTGTTTTCCTTTGTTAAAGGGTAAAAAAATGAGTTACGAATTTTTCAGGATTTTGTAATCCGGAAACTTCAAAAAATAGGGTGCGCTACATGATTTTTTTCGGATTACATAATCTGGGCATCCCCTAAACACCCCCTTTTCAACGGAAAAACAGTTTGGATTATATAATCCGAACTGTATCAGCACAAATCCTAAACATGTTTGTAACATGTATAGCCATTTTAGGGACAATATTAATCTTCCTAACTTTTATCCTTCTGTTTTGGGTCATTGTTACCTGTTCTTAGTCAAAAATCGAGTTTTCAGACTACTTGAACGGATTGCTCCGAAACATCCCCAGAAAATCAGAAAAAAATTCAAGGACCATGACTCCCTTGATTGGATTTCAGGTATTTTTATATTTTTATGATTTTATTTGACAAGTTTTTAGCATTTTTTACTTAGTTTTTTGTTGTTTTAAAAAACAAAACTCAAAATTGCTGAAATATGAGATTATACATAAGAATTGTCCGGATTATAAAATCCAAAATAGTAAACATGAATCCGGATTTTAAAATCCAGACTGCACAAGGACATTTTTGGAAATTTTACAGGGTGCGGGAGAAGACCATAGGGTGAAAAAAGTAATACTCGAAGTATAATGTATACATGGGCTACTTCATTATATCTTGTTTCTACAAGGCCCAACTTTTTCCTTGCTGTATTAACCGATGAGTTGGTCTCTTTTTCATCTTAATGAAATTTAATTTTATTGAAGATTTAATGTTTAAAATTGTAGAGTTATAAAAATATAAGTGTATACTAGATTATTAAATAATTAAAATATTATAAAAAATTTCATAAATTACTATATTTTTATATATGTTTTTTTCAAAACCTCTTTCTAGCTAAATTTTCTTGCTCCCATGACTTATCGAAAACAATCAATGCATTAAATTTATGATAAAATTTCTAATGCACAACAAATTATGATGAAGTGGTTATGATAAACAAATTGTGCATCCTTGTCTTATTGGAAAAAACAATGTTTCTCAAACTAAAGATTGGGCCATATTATTAGATAATCGTAAGAAAAAAATGCATTATATATGTAAGGTCTGAGGTTCAAACCCCGGACACAAAAAAAAAAGATAATCGCAGCAACAATATATGAAAAAAAAGAAGATAAAAGTTCTTCTATTGAACACAAACACACACATGCATAATTGATTTTACAAAAATGAAATCACAAAGGATGTATCTCCCCTTACATATCATAACCACTTCAATCGTACACGTAGACACTTGTGAACATTTCTTATATATAGATGAGTGATGGAAAGATATTTAAAAGATAAATGAAAAACAAGTTGGAAAAAGAGAGGGACTCAGAGAGGACGAATGCAAGCGGCGCCACATTCTCGTATTGTAACAGTGAACCTAAAAATGCATTTATAAAGAGCAACATGAGAAGTTGTTGATATAACTAGGTTAAGTTTTACTCATGGGCTTCATGAGACCAAGAAGTATAAGAGTATTATTTTTTCCACTCTACAGGATTCTCGCGTGCTCTGCGTTTTTTTCAAAAATACCCTTGAAGTTTTCGGATTTAATAATCCGGAATGGTGTTTTCCTTTGTTAAAGGGTAAAAAAATGAGTTACGAATTTTTCAGGATTTTGTAATCCGGAAACTTCAAAAAATAGGGTGCGCTACATGATTTTTTTCGGATTACATAATCCGAACACCCCCTAAACACTCCTTTTTCAAGGGAAAAACAGTTCGGATTATATGATCCGAACTGTATCAACACAAATCCTAAACATGTTTGTAACATGTATAGACACTTTAGGGACAATATTAATCTTCGTAACTCTTATCCTTCTGTTTTGGGTCATTGTTACCTGTTCTTAGTCAAAAATCGGGCTACTTGATCGGATTGCTCCGAAACTTGTTAAACAAGTGACTTCAAACACACAAGAAGGGGGGGGGGGGGGGGGGGGGGGTGAATTGTGTTCTTTAAAAAATGATTTAAAATAAGCACTTAAAAAAAGATTTTAACCAAATAAAATAAAGAGCTTATAAAGGGCTTTAATAAAGATGAAAATTAGATATTTTGCGCTAAAAAAAATAACAAATAAAGTAATAGCGATAAAGGGATGAGAGAAAAGGACACAAGAAGTTTATCCTAGTTCGGCCTAAAACACTAAGGCCTACGTCTAGTCCCCAAGGAAAAGCCCCTTGAGATTTTCACTAACCTAGCTTTTAAACGGGATAAACTAGTAACCTTTACAAATAAACGACCACTCTTCAAACAAAACAATCTTTTGTAGAGGAGTCTCTAAATCCAAGAGATATTACCTCTCTTAAAACCTTGGGATTGCACCCAATACAAATATGAAATACAACAATAAAATAATACACCAAATGTGTAGATATAACAAATTGAAGTACAAGAACTACAAGATAACCTATGTAGTATAAAAGAGCTCTCAAGAAAATATATTAGCAAGTGTATGAATAATAAGAGTGAGAAAGAGTATGACAAATATTTTCTATGTCAAGGTGCAATTTTTCATGTACACCGATGCATCCTTTTTATACTTAAAAAGGAATGAGATGCATGGGAAGAAAATAGCTGTTGGACAATTAAGTTAACAAAGTAGCCGTTTGGCCCTTAATTAGATAAACTAGCCTTTGCCAATAAATTAGAAAATAGTCGTTGATTTAATGTTATGAAATAGGCAACCTATGATTTCTTTTATGTAATGACAAAGGTAAATAATAAGAAAAACCACGGAACAAAAAATATTTAATGCATATTATGTAAAAAAAAACCACGGAACAAAAAATATTTAATGACGTATTATGCACTTAATGACAAAAAATATTTAATGCCATGGTCAAATGCTAATCAATTTTCCAATACAAGATCAATTGTAATGAAATACGAAATATATGATCTCTTATATGAATGAGAACATGAAAGGCAACGGTAGCCAAAGATTTAATGCAAATGAGTCAAAATATGATTTATAAGTAATAACCAATTATCTCCATAGTGATCTACGTTGAAGCACAATTTAGAAAAACCACATGCATGATAAAAATATTTTGAAGATAATGATAATCATGCAATTTCAAAAACAATTATACTTTTACTAGTAAAAATAATTTTATGCAAAATCAGATTTAAATAAAAACCATTATGAGTGTGTGATTTATTTTCATGAGAGCTTTTTCTACTACTTACATAAAAGTCCTAATATAAATAAAAAACTCAAGACTCAAGACTTGATAGCTTGAATTTCTTTTCCGCTTTTTGCATCGTTGTTCTTTTAGGACTTCTTTTGTCGATCATCAAAACCAAAGTATTCCTGTCAAGGCATATATTCACATTGAAACTTTCCCAGAAAATCAGAAAAAATTCAAGGACCATGACTCCCTTGATCAGATTTCTGGTATTTTATATTTTTATGATTTTATTTGACAGGTTTTTAGCATTTTTTTACTTAGTTTTTTGTTGTTTTTAAAAGCAAAACTCAAAACTGCTGAAATGTGAGATTATACATAAGAATTGTCCGGATTATAAAATCCGAAATAGTAAACATGAATCCGAATTTTAAAATCCGAACTGCACAAGGGCATTTTTGGAAATTTTACAGGGTGCGGGAGAAGGCCATAGGGTGGGAAAAGTAATATTCGAAGTATAATGTATACATGGGCTACTTCATTATATCTTGTTTCTACAAGGCCCAACTTTTTCCTTGCTGTATTAACCGATGAGTTAGTATCTTTTCCATCTTAATTAAATTTAATTTTATTGAAGATTTAATGTTAAAATTGTAGAGTTATAAAAATATAAGTGTATACTAGATTATTAAATAATTAAAATATTATAAAAAAATTCTTAAATTACTATATTTTTATATATGTTTCTTTCAAAACCTCTTTCTAGCTAAATTTTCTTGCTCCCATGTCTTATCGAAAACAATCAATGCATTAAATTAATGATAAAATTTCTAATGCACAACAAATTATGATGAAGTGGTTATGATAAACAAATTGTGCATCCTTGTCTTATTGGAAAAAAAACAATGTTTCTCAAACTAAAGATTGGGCCATATTATTAGATAATCGCAAGAAAAAAAATACATTATATATGTAAGGTCTGAGGTTCAAACCTCAGACATCACAAAAAAAAAAAGATAATCGCAAGAAAAAATATGCCAAATCAAAGTTTACATAACTTATAAAAAAATAAAAACACAATCTTCAAGTTAACACCCACTATGATATGATTGACTCCTAACTTATTAGAACATCTTACCGATAGTAGTTAATGAATTTGTATTTAATTTTTAGTGGATGACAAAAAAATCCAATGATCCCCTTACACTCCACTGAAATTTCATCAATAACTTGACCTAAATATAAAATTTCATGAATAAAAAATAATCCATTCATACCCATTAAATAAAATCCAAGCCCCATTAACAATTTTTAATGGATGGATGTTCATCCATTCATGAAATATCTTAATTTTACATGTTTTTGAAAAAATAAAAAAGTGAAATATAAGATACAAATTGGACAGAAAATGTTTGATATAAAGGGGATTGGTCATAATACCACGGTTTAATCGGATTCATCGGTGACTAAATTACCTGGGTGAAGATCCTCTCCATTTCCTAAATAAAATGAAAATGTCTATTGATATAGTTTTGAAGATATGATATAAATGCACAAATTTCAAGAATTGAAGACATTAATTGCACATTTATACACCAAAACTTTGGTAATGGAATAAACGGAGAGAACTTAAAATAGAGAGGATCTTCACCCAAATTACCTTGTTCATCTGAATTAATAGTATCAACAACTAATCCTCAACAACGGTGCCAACCACTTAATAAGCTCGTAATTGAATGGGTATATCTTGAAGGGGAAAATCCGCAAGTGCATGGTTTACCGAAGTAGTAAATAAGAGTATCGTTCCGACAGGGAGTTATGAATTCAATTAACTATTATGAATGATTAGAAGAGAATTTAAAAGTTGGAAAGTTGGGATTTTGTTTGATTTAAGAGAATTTAAAACTTGGAAAGTTGGGATTTTGTTTGATTTAAAATAATAATAAAAAGCACCTTGAGATTATTGGTTTGTCATGGTGACAAATCCTTCACAAATCAAACCTTAAACCTAGAACTTTATGTTGGACCTATTTTCTAAAGATAAGTTTCTCTTTAGGTTATCATATCTCCTTTCGGTGTTAGTGAGTGTGTTTTTCTAACAACCACGTCTATTCTCATAGTTGATTGCTATTGAAACCCTTGAAGAACGAAACTTTATTGTCTCAAGGTTTGCTAAACTATTCTCATGTTTCGCAATCCTTATCTAATTTCACTTGTTCCAATATCAAAGCTTCTTCTTTCGATGCTTCGCTTTGATATTTGTGATTATGAATTAACAAGTACTAACTGTAACACCCTAAAGTCCCGACGTTGTTTTTAATTAATAATAAGTATATATTAAGATGAAAAGGATGTTACACTTCTTTTGTCGTCTGTCATACAATAAATAAGTAAATAAAGCATCAGACTCAACAATAGCAAATACTATAAATAAAAACTTCATAATTCAAAGACATTAAATTATTCATCAGCATTTGTTGATCAATAACATAAAAAGTCATAGTTCTTTAACGTCATAAAGTAAAGACATTCAACGTTTAACCCCAACCCAAGTGTTACAGATGAGAGCACGCATTTATTCGACTACTTAAAGATAAATAGCCACGGAGGTATATTCCGTTGCCACCTTCTAAGCGTCTCGCAAAGCTAAATCTCCTCTTCCTGTGTATTTGTACCCCAAGAGTACAGACACCAAACACATAAACAACAACAAGGGGTGAGAATTTACATCATAGCATATATTAGGATACATGAGAAATAAATTATATCATCATAGTTACATCATCATTTTATCATCAGTCATACTACATAATATTTACACCATTCACTTCATATAGTCATAAAAAAACACATACATCATAATGCACCCGAACTGAACATCCACATCAATTCACATCATTAGCACATATCACATTCCGCCTATTTACTACTTATATGCAACATACTTCCTTCCTAGACCTACACGAATGCCGGTACCGGATCCTATCGTCATAATGATGTAAGTCAGAGGTGTGTTACTGAACTTACATCTGTCATTCGTCATTATGCAGTATGATATGATGCATGAAGACACACTCAAAACATCATTTAGAAGACCCATAAACTACATATCATCCTTACATCATAGTCATTCAACATTTCTCGTTATACGTCATTCCACACCATTCGTCTTTAACGATAACAACTTTATTTTACATCATCACATTACGTCATTAGTACCTCATCATTATTTAACGCCATATATTCGTCTACTCACGTCTAACTCATGATTTTTTTCATACTCATATCATATTTAAAACTTATGCCCTTCATTAGTTTACGCTCGTCCTCTACATATGTTACTCCTACAGACACAATTATATTCTTCATTCTCAATCTTTAAGACTTTCGCTATTCCATTCCCCACATAATGATTTCCGCCTATACGTCTAGCTTATTACGTTCTTAAGATCTTATCATCATGTATTAGTTCCTCATTATTGCCGTCTATTACCCTAGACTTCTCTCTTTGTATTCTTGGTTTGCTATAATTCATGCTTTTTCTAACTAATCTTATCTTCACCTTTACTCTTCTCTAATACTCTTGATAGCCGTCTTATTTTAAATCCATTATGGCAAAAGAAACTACTCTTATAATCCTTAATTAAATCCCTCTCATTTAAGTTTATTGATTTGGGGCCTTACTATACATCTTAGGAACCCTTTGGAGGCATAAAAGTAGGTCAAAAATCAGTCTAAGTCCACACTGCATCGTGGCACGTTGAGTTCCAATTGTGGCACGTTTGGACAGCTTAAAAAATGGTTTTCGTTTCTGGAAAAATCATGGCACGTTGGGCTTCAATCGTGGCACGAATGAGACATTTTCAGAACCCAAAAAACATTGTTTTTACCCTCAAATTTGTTCCTAACTTAGCTAGAAATCTCTGTTTTTTACCTCGTTTGATCCTAAATTAATCTCATATATTCCATTCGTTCAACAACATCATTACCTCTGTTCATCACCATAATTCCATCATAAATCACATTACATTAACACATCATACTAAATAAATTATCATGGATCAAACTGGTAGGAATCTCCCCCTTACCTCGAATCCTTTGAAAAATTTGGTTTTGCCTTGACTTTGTTGCACTAGGGTTTACGCTGCCTCCGCTCCTCTCTTCTATTCTTTTTCACGTTCAGTAGATACTGAGACCTTTAATTGTTAATTATCTATTTATACTTGGGCTAGCCTCCTACTGTTATTCTTTCTATTCTATTTCCTAATTATTTTTACTCCTCCCTCCCCTACTTAATTATTTTCTTCTATTTGACACCTCCTCATTTCCTATATTATTTTATTTATTTGTTTTCCTCCTCATCTTGTTAATCCTCCTAGTACGTCATTAACCATCTTAATCTATCATCTCATAGTTAACATAAATTTTTAACATCATAACATCATTTTAATCTTAAACTCAAGAGTTTCTCTAACTAGCATAATTCAACAGTTAAATATAAATTCTAGGGTGTTACACTAACCCTCCGTTGTCGCTTTATGAATTTGATACTTGTTAATTCATTATAAAAACGGTGAAATTAGATTAGAAAATAGATTTACATAAAATTAGAGTTCGCAGCTTGGTTTGATAGGGATTAGGTCATTAGACTCATCCAACAATCCTATGACAATAAGAGTTTACTCACTCATGTTCATTGTAGACATATAAGAGAAGAAGAAAAAGAATATAAAATAAATAAATAAAATGAAGAACTTTTATTAAAAGAAACAATCGTCACTTATTATTTTCAAGAACAAAAGATGAAAATATATGTTTGCTAGATGTTCTATTTATAGCCTAAAACTAATTTAAGCCTCCTCAAGAAATACATCAATAGAATGTTCTACAAGAAACCATGGGCTTTAGGTTAGAAATAAACTAAAGAGGTAGCTTGAATAAGAAACAAAGGCAGCAAAAGGAGTGCTGTATATTTTTGCACAAAATCTTCATATTTTTAACCAGAATCAGCTTCAAATCTTCTTTCTTTTGCTCCAAGACTCAATCTTTCAAATATTTATTCCTGAAATTAAATAACTTGGAATTGAAGTAAAATAGCTCTAGAAATTAAATAAAAACATATAAAATCTAAATAAAATAGACTCAAATAATATATTAAAAACACTAATTATTAACTCATCATATCTTCGTAATAATATAGTATCGAATGCACAAGGACTGGTGTTCGTTACAGATCTTTTCTCTAATGTTATTAGCTAATAGAGTTGGGTTTTTAGATTTTGTTTGCTTTTGACAAAATGTTTTAACAATATGATAATTTTTTTTTAAGATTGTGGGTTTCAATCACAAGATATAATTTCCAATTTGAAGGCTCTATGTTGTTATGTAGTTGTTTTATCTTATAGATTTGACATCGACATTTTCTTTTCAATAAGGATTTATGCCTAAGATTATGAATTATAATGTTATAATTATTCTTTTTTATTGAAAATGTTTGATTATAACCAAATGATTGTAAGTTCTTGAAATTGATATATCAATTGTCACCTTGATTAATGAAGATCAAATAATCATAGGAGACATCTTTAAAGAACTTATATGAAATTATAAAACATAGAAATAAGACTTGAGATTTAGGACAACTTATATTCAATCACCATCACATGTACCACCCTCAATCTCGACACCCCCACCTTTGGCTATCCCAACCCTAACCTCTGTACCCTAAACTTTTGTCCCTATTTCAGCTTTACCCCCTGAACTTGCCTTACCTCATCAAACACCTCCTATCAAGCAAACAAGAAGTATTTCTTCCCTAGCCAACCTAAAGTAGTCCTTGTTGAACTTGACTCTTTTAGCTCTCTCACTCAAGCAAAGAATAAATATTTTGTATTTTGTATGCTTTACAAACATGGAAATCAAACTAAAGAATTTATGATTTTTTTTAAGTCTCTACCCTCACCCTTTGGACCAATATCCTCCATTTTGGATGGATTGAAGGATGGACCTTAATTGAAACCTTCCCTGGTCTTGGTGACAATCTTGTTACAATTGTCCCCAATCCTTGTGAACCATCCTATACCCCAGCTCCAACTCAAATTTTTTATCTCAACCTTCAAAATCCCATTCTTTACCCTCTCTTAAACCAAAATTGTTGAAATGTGGTGTCTAAATATCAAATTATTGTACACCAAAAATTATTCAAAATTATTTGATACGTAATTCATATGCATAAATTATATAAAACTACTGTTAGAAGCATTTAGTTGCACATTGTTACTATGCATTGCAACCAAAATACCACTAATCCTCATACTACTCAAGAGACAGTTGTCAAGTTAAACCTGAACTAGCATCATCTATAAAAGTTCCCCACAAGTAATACTTTGATTGAAATCCTGCAATATGTGTAACTCAATAATTTAGACCCAATTAACAAGCAATAAAGTTTAAATGTAGTATATATGTAAGTCCAATGTAACTCACTTTTAGATTGGCTTGGGAGCATGGTAGAAGGAAAAATTAACAGATCAACTTTTTCAACCTTAAGTCTTATGGCCAATTTATTGGAAATAATTTCATCAACAAGCTTGTCAAATGACCTCTCATCCCTGTAAAAGAGGACATTAAAGTTTAATACTAGTTTAAAAGAATGCAATTAATTAGATAATTTTTTTTGAGCAGATTTTAATTAGATAATTTACAAAAGTTGATTGATATCTTTTAAATCTATAAAAAAATATTGTTAATGATGTCTAATGTCTTGATACAATACTTGAAAATAGAATACCAAACAAAAATAAATGTAACATTTCTATAATAATTAGTAGTGGAAGCAAGAATTAAAAACAATATCAAATCAAGCATGTTCTCAAGTTTGTGCAAACTATCACCTTTCATCTTGAGGAAAGAAATAGAGGTCAATGCTGTGATTATTTGTTCCACATCTCTTGAAACTCTCTGGAAACACAGTTGATCTTTCAAGCATGTCTGCATAAAGCACATCAGGGAGATGGCTTGTCTTCTCATGAACTTTAGGGCTTGCTGAAGTCGACAAATGTCCCATTAGTTTAAAGCTTTTCTCGAAAAGCTTCAAAGTTCCGCTATTTTCCCAAAAAAATCATGTTCAGATAATGCTTTCGCTGTAGTAGCCACAAAATTCAATAGTTCAAAAGACGGTAACAGAAGTTACAAAAAAAATACTCACTTCCAGATTGAAGCAGCAATAGGCTCTGAATCAACGACAACATCGCACTCCTTGCTGGTATGTTCTTCACCTCGTGCATCACACTCCTTGCTTGAATCTTTTCCACCTTCTTCTGAATCCGCACTATCAAGGGGATGTTGAGGTGTACAATACCATACATTTAAATACTTCGAATACAAAGACAAAGAGATTATGTAAACTGCATATTATGACTTAGATTCCCACCATCAATCAAATATTTCTAATTTTTAACCAGTGACCACAGGAAAGACATCAAATGATATAGTTCTAAAGTGACAAAGTGCCTACTGTTCCGGTTTCGTATGAATAATATAGTATGCTAAAATCTCTATACTTCACTGCTACTTGAGTGTTACAAAAACACAAAAGGTTCCAGGAATTGATGCGAAACAATGTGTATCATTTCAATATGGTTTGAATTTACAGTTCCAAATAGAACTAGAAGTGTTTGCATCTTGCATATGCAGTAATGCTAGAGCATAGATGGAAAGAGAGTAAGTGGAAAATACCTATGATGTGAATAACCTTTACATTTGCTGCAATACTCCAACGTCTCTTCAAAGCCTTTATCGCCACACGTAAGACAAACACATGCCTGGAACAAGTAGGCGAAGTTTTACAGAAAGGATTCATAAAAAGAGCAGTATTATTTGAAACTTCCATTTGAAAATTAGAAAATGGAAATACCTGAGGCATCTTAGTTTTCTCGGACTCAGTAGCAGATGGTAGCAGTTCAAAACCTGGTGGGGCATTAAACTCCATAGAGACTGCATGTTGCGCATAATTTTTTTCCATAACATGCTTCTGAACTTCTCTCTGTGAATCAATATGATTTTTGGGTTCAATACTTGACCTCACTGCTGGTGGTGGTGAAAGTTCCGGAGAAGTGACAGGGACTAGTGGTACTGCAAAATCAGTCCGCATAGATTCTGTCCTATTAGAGCTGGAGTTTGATAGAGCACTGATCTCGTGTTTTGATGACTTCATGAGGCTCGTTATCCCAACTTTATTTTTCAAGTTTTTACCTTTTCTTGCTCCTCCAATATCGCTCCTGAAGCCATGATCCATTGCACCGTTGTAATCCTTGAGTTTTCTTTCATACCTTTCATCAAGAACTATCATCCTGTGCTTAAAAATACGAGCTTCATAACTCACATTTTCTAAAGAGTACCAATTTTTCTTAGATTTTGGTAGTACTGGATTTATTTTAGAATTTGGAATCTTATTACTCTCTTGTCTATTTGAAGTTTTCTTTGATGGCTCGCGCAGTTCTAGTAACATTCGATGTCTCTTTCCATTGTGGGCTACAACAGAAATAGTTGATTTCAACCTTTGACGTGCTAGGCTCTTTTTATCAGCACAGTCTTCTGATGTTTGATTTGGTATGTGCCTCTCGTTAGAATAATGGTCCTCCCATTGGCGAGGCAAGTGCATGTCATCAGCATAGCGTGGCAAGTGCCTCTCATCGGCGTTGTGCTCCTCCCTTTGACGGGGAAAGTGCCTCTCACCGGCATAATGCTCCTCCCTTTGCCGAGGCAAGTGCCTGTCACCAGTATAGAGTGGCAAGTGCCTCTCATCAGCATAGTGTTTCTCCCTATGACGAGGAAAGTTCATCTCGTCGGCATAGTGCTCCTCCCTTTGACGGGGCAAGTGCCTCTCATCGGCGTAATGCTCCTCCCTTTGATGAGGCAAGATCCTCTCATCGGCGTAATGCTCCTCCCTTTGACGAGGCAAGTTCCTCTCATCTGTGTAATGCTCCTCCCTTTGACGAGGCAAGTGCATCTCATCAGCATAATGCTCCTCCCTTTGACGAAGCAAGTGCAACTCATCGGCATAATGCTCCTCCCTTTGACGAGGCAAGTGCATCTCAACGGGACAATGTTTCTCCCTTTGATGTGGAAAGTTTCTCTCATCAGCATAGTCTGCTAACTGTTGATGTGATGAATTCCTGTTATCCTCGGCATAGTGGCGACTTCTTTCATGAGGAATTTTGTAATTTTTTTTGATTCGTTCCTGACTGAAATCATTGAATGTCATATCATCATTGAATGGCATATCATTCCAACCACCTCTATAATTGTTTCGAAATTTTCTATTCTGCAAATACAAACACGAAGCAACGTGTTAAATAAAAAATGAATAATGTATTTTCCATTACAGCTTAAGCTTTTGAAATAATTGTCTAATGACATAGTGTGCATAGATCGATATTGCGACACTTGAACCATTTCAATAATTCTACTATTAAAACAACATGTAACTAACTTCCGAACTAGTCCCAGTTTTGAAAACAAAAACAGCGCCCCAGGCTACAAAAATAGCGCCCCATTTCGATCCACCCCAAGAGGAGAATCTACTAGAAATGAGATTGACTAAGCGATTCCAAGTTCTTTCAGGTCGGGGATTAGCCCTAACCGGCAACCCAAGGCATTTGAACGGATGTGAGCCCGCCCAACCTACATTTTTCACTAACATTAGAATATTGAGCAATAAAGGAGTATCACAAGTACCGTATGTTTACCTGGTACAGGTACTTCACATTTTTACAAGTAACCATGCATCAGAGACTACATGCAACTTCATTTAAATATTATGATATTGCCGTTTTTTAATACAGTAACCCGGCCCTAACACGCATTAGATTTCACAACATTTTAACAAGCCAAATTTTCACAGTACTAAGAGACAGAGTTAACATGTTTTAAATAGAGCAATTTCCATTGACCTAAAACCTTGGATGTTTTAAATAGTCTTGAATAAAAACAAATGAAAAGAAGAAAAAAAATATCTCAAAATCGAACAAGGAACTTTCACTACAAAGAAACCTTTACCACATAAAACCCCTTTCAAAAACCTTTAACCATTCATGCATTATTTAACCTAATCCAGAAAGAACTTATACTCAACCTTTTCCCAAAACTCAATTTCAAAACATATTTTTAACGAAAATTCACTCAAAACAAAAACAGTTCAAAGAAAATAGACAAATAGAAAGAATCTTAAAATTCCACCTTCTATCATTATAAGTTAACAAAAGAAGAGATCTAGACAACTATAGGATGCATTGGTATGTGTACAATACGGATACAATATCGGGTACCAGGGACCGGTCGAATCAAAGTCGGATGGGGTACAAGTATCGGGTACCACAGACGGGTAGCATCAAAGTCGGATAGTATACATCAGTTTAGGGTTTATTAATGTATGAGAAAACCTAAAATTTCACTCCTCAAGGAATAATTGGAACAAAAAACATAGACAAGTACCATATAGGTAGTGGTACAAACCCTATACCGGTACTTCACCCTTTTACAAGTAGTTATATTTTAGACGAAACTACAATCTATAAATTCACATTCACATACATAAACTCAAACTCTACTCGACGAAAAAGAAAAGAAAATCAACATTGAAAAATAAAAAAGAGAAAACAACAATTATGATATTAACAAAAAGAAAGAAGAAAAAACTAACCATGGTGTTTAGGGTTTTCCAACAAGGAGAAAAACAGCGGTTGATGAGGCCCTTAATCCGTGAAGATTAGTTTGCGAGTGCAGTTTTTTTGGAACTGAATAATGAGTATTTATAAAGGAAAACATGCACGTGCAACCTTTTCATCACGTGATGATAATGATATGATTACGGACAGATTTTAAGGAGACAATCACGAAAGAACAGGAAGTACTAATGTTTTACTGAAGCAAATATATTTTTCACAAATTTTGTTGAGAAAATAGTATTTGTGTTCAATCATTTGTTTCCTTTTTCAAGGTTTCATTATAGGACAATCTCTGTATTTTTAGGCGAGAATATGCGAATATTTTCCTCACAAATAAAAAAACCAAAATTAAACCAAATTTTCGTTATTTTCTTAATTATTTTGATTTATTTGCATATGAATTTTCAAAATTTAAATCTGGAGGCGACACCCTCTACTATGTATGGTGTTAAAGACTAGCTTTCTTCTTTTGTATATTTGTTTTGGTGTGTTTTTTCCATTGGCACCAGACACTTAACATTTGTATTTTGGTAGAGTGATTCTCTTTGCACACCTTGTGCGAGATAGATAACTCTTTTTTTTGAAGGAAGATGAATAACTCTTGATGATTAATATAATTCCATTTTGATTTCTTCCAAAAAAAAAACTTAAATCTATGTTTTTATTTGACATGAGTTCTCAGTGTTTAAATCTATGACCCTTCACTCATATTTTCATATGAATTTTTTATTTAATGCTTAAAAATTCATATAGAAAGCGACCAACAAGACAAAATGCTATATGAAATTAAGTTAAGAGACGACAAGTGTAATTTTTCCTTTTAATAATGTTTTTTTCTTTTGATAATTTAATAATGTTTTCATTGTATTATATAATACTAATGTATTTTTCCGGCGTTGTCTTGGCTACATATATACTATTACCGTTTGGGTTATATGTATAATATTTTTTTGGGATTGAACCCTCATATTAGACATTCTTTGAGTCTAATACCAAATTTTTAAAAAGTATATAATATTAAAAAGTCATATATCTTAGAAATAATAAAATAGAATAAAAATATCGCTTATATTATAACCCACTTTTTATTAAAAGAACTATTTTCAATTAAAAATAAATAAATAAATTCTTTCTTTTTTGCTATTATAAAGCATAGATGAGTTGGGCTCACCAAAGTCAGGTCATGCCTGAAGGCTCAAAGACATCAGAACCTCGGACAAATCCACAATTTTCATTGGGAATTGGAAATTCAATGTTTATAAGATTAACTTTTATAATTTTTCTGATTAGAAGGTAGTTAATTTGTCTTATGTCAGTAAATGATAAAAAATAGATTTGCATAAACGTTTTGGACATGCTAGTTGGAGGTTAATCTCCAAAAGTAATAAGTTCAAACTTGTCAAACGAAAGATTATTAAAAATTCTTTCAAAAAACAGAACATTGGATCAACCAACGTAACCTTGGAATTACTTCACATTGATATGTTTGCGTAATTAAGTACTACCTCAATCAACGTGAAGAAGTATGAATTACTTATAGTTGATGACTAAAGCAGATGGACTTGAATTAAGTTCCTCAGAATTAAATATGAGTCATATGATGTGTTTAATAACTTCTGAACTCAACTACAAAGCGAAAAGGAATTGAAATTTTTGAAATTCATAAGTGATCATGATGATGAATTTGAAATAAAAAAATTTACTTTATATATATATATATATATATATATATATATATATATATATTATTGATGCTTGTCCATATTGTAGTTAGGTTGTTCTTATTTTAATGGGATTTAACTTTTCTTTAATTATTAGTTTAAGTAATAGTATGACAAGTATAAAATAATAAATAATATACTTTTAAATGAAACGTAAAATTGAAAAGAGAAAAATTCAGCTCAAATCCATGCACTTTCTTTATATATAGTATAGATTAGATTAATGTCCAACTCTAGAATTTTTATAAGGAGATGGAAGAGTTATTTCAAGTTAAAGGGGAAATACATGAAATATCTGAATTGGCGAGTTAGCTCCAATTCAATAGGAAGAAAGTAGTTGGTTTAGAGTGATTATGATGGACTATATTTGCAAATATTGCTATATTTCAGATAAATCATACGAGATTCCCCAGGGCGAAATTAAAAAAGATCTCACAAATGAGCACGCTGAAATCCGAACATGGAAAAAGAATGCATATGGAGGCAACTATCTCGCCATTAAGAACAAGAAGATGAAACACGGAGTTATCCTAACCTTTTTTGACCTTTGATATTTGTTTTGTAGGGTTTTTAACGAGGCAACCTACTTCCTTAAAATTGTTGTCGTCTTCTCTAAATTTAAGTGACACCAACAGAGCTCCAAAAAGCTCTAAATCGAAGAATTGCGTCAACCCTTAAGAGGGCACTGAACGCCGCCACTACATCAACCTCAAGTGGGCTCTGAAAAAAAAAAACAAGTCACCAACCCCCCAAGAGGGCACTGGACGCCGCCACTACGTCAACCCCAAGTGGGCTCTGAACAAAAAAACAAGTCGTCAACCCCCAAGAGGGCAATGAATACCGCCACTACGTCAACCCTGAAAAAGGGCTCTGAACGTTGCCATTATGTCAACCCTGAAAGAGGACTCCAAACATCGACATTACGTCAACCTTGAAAGAGGGCTCTGAACATCCTCATTCCGTCAACCCTGAAAGAGGACGCTGAACGTCGACATTCCGTCAACCCTGAAAAAGGGCTCTGAACGTCGACCTTCCGTCAACCGTGAAAGAGGGCTCTAAACATCGCCATTACGTCAACCCTGAAAGTGGGATCTGAACGTCGCCATTCCGTCAACCCTTAAAGAGGGCTTTGAATTTCAACATTACGTCAACCCTGAAAAAGGGCTTTGAACGTCGCCATTCCATCGATCCTTAAAGAGGGATCTGAACGTCGACATTACAACAACCTTGAAAGAGGTCTTTAAACGTCGACATTACGTCAACCCTTAAAGAGGGCTCTAAACGTCGTCTTTCCGTCGACACCTAAATGGTCTCTAAACACAAGAAATGCCTTATATAAAAGCTTTCCCTAACAAAGGTAACAAAAAGGAACCTTTTTCGGAAAAAAGCACAAAATAACTAATAGAAGATCAACAAAGGCTACAAAGAAAGAGCACTCGGAAAAATAAAGCAAAAGCTATACCAGAAAACTATTTAAGTGTCGAAGGCGCCCCTAAAGGTTTGCCCAATTAAAACTACATCACCAATGAAACTTAGAAGGTGCTAAAGGTACCATAAGAGGTCATCCGATTAAGTCACATCAAAAAAAGGGTACAACGTAACAAAAATTACATCAAAAGAACAACACAAGCTATACAAATAGCTTCAAGGATCGTCCACCAACTTGCCATCCTAAATGATCTTAAAAAAGAATCCAAATTTCACTCAAGATCCATAAACAAGCCTGCCGGAATACATGCAAGAAGAAAAACCGCCTTAACCCTATGAAAAAGCCTTCAAAGAATTATGCTACCAAAGCACAATAAAAGGCCGCCTCAAAAGGGTTATTCACCATCCCTTCATCCTGAACAAACCTTGAAAGACCATAAATCTCAGCAAAAAAGGCAATTTCGGGAAAGAAGGAAAGCATTTGTGTCAAAGTAAATTCAAGCTACGAGTAAAAATATTGGGACGTCAGGCATAACTTCCCGATAAAATTACGGGGATTCAAAATGGTGCTACAACGTCATCCAAAAAAGCGCAAAGCTCGCCAATGGATGTGTAAAATGAAGATGTCGCCCATACTCGAATATCCAAACCAACGCCATAGTTAATCACTTCGCCTTGTTCCAAGACTCGTTCTTGGGAGGGGGGGGGTTGTGAACTATCTACTTCGTAATTAATCACTTCGCCTTATCCAAAGATTCGTGCTTGGAGGGTTTTGGACCGTCTATACATATTTAAGGGCTCAATGCCCTCCAGAAGAGGAAAAAACGGCCTTAAGTGCGTCCTCTTAAGGGCGCCGCCTCAAAGGCTTCTAGGAACATTTAGAACGCTCTAAAGCATCTTATACGACCAACCTTACGGTTCATATCTTGATACCATTATCAAAGCATCACTTAAACAAACTAAACCCTAGTTTCAAATATTATACTCAGTGCAAATACATCTTTCTTATATGAGATTGTATTAAAAAGGGAGTTTGTGTTTTCTTTCTTGGAAGTCTTTGAAACCGACGAGCGAAGTAGACCGACATGGGATTGTTAGTCATTATGGTAGTTATGAGATTTTTTTTCACCATGTATCTGAGTACTTTCCATTTTTTATATCATGTATCATTGTAGTTGTCCGTACTTGGTTAGTGTCAAGCTAGTTGCTCTGAGCAATTTTTCCTCACTTTTTTATGTTTGACCCAATTACTTTTTTTGAGGATAATGATGTGTTCATAATTACTTATTTGATTGTTTTTTCCTCTCTTTTTTGTTGTTTAAACTTCTTGCTTTTTAAGGACAATTCTTTGATATAAATAAGGGGTGGGTGGGGGGGGGGGGGGGTCATCTCATACATTTTGCCACTACGTTTTCGCTTCATTTTCCATATGTGTTTGTCAATTAGTCTTTTTACTCTTATTTCCATTCGATAGGAAGCCAATGAGTAACATGATAATCGGTAGTGGCATGTTGTGAAAGAAATTTTAAGTATAACATGACTAATTAAAGGAAGGATGTTATTGAAGCCTTCATATTGTATAAATTGGACCTTTATCATCTAACGGGGTTCAAGAATGTGAGCCATTTGCTTGGCTTCACAAGGGTTGCTATGGAGTCAAATGGCCTTTATTATCGGCCATATTGACGTTAATGGTTTCCATTTGTTGTATTTGTGGAGAGAGAAAGCCTTTGTGCTTTGGCAGTGTTGGTCTCTCTTCACACTATGGCAGCGGCAGATCTTGGCCTACCTCATACGATCAATTGGAGAGGGTGATGTAGGCTTTTAACGATAATAAGTGTCTCTGGCATGACAATTTAGCTTAAATCATGGTGGGTCTCACACTCTGGAAATGGGTTGCACTTAAAGTGGTGGGTCATACATTGGTTTTATCCAATAAGAGAATGAGTGTTAAAGATAGTGTTGAAAAGAGAGTGTCCTTAGCATTCCTCTTTAAATATTACTTTTATTAAACCTTATTGGGCGATTATAAAGGAGGATGTTGAACTATTGTTTAATCACTTTTTTCATTAATGCTTATCTTGTCAATGTATTATCTAATTGCTTGATTACTCTTATTGATAAGGTGCTAAGTTCTTAGTCTCTAGGTGATTTTCGTGCTATATCTTGGATTGGTTGTATTTATAAATTGTTGGCTAAGGTTTTGAGTAAAAGTTTGGGAGAGCTTATGGATAATTTATTTCCCTCAACCAGTCATGGTGGATGTGGTGTTGATAATGAATGAGTTAGTGGACTAGGTAAAAAAATATGGTAAAGACTTGGTGATATACAAAAGAAACATTCATTGTTTTTTTAAATAATGTTAGTTTTAGTAAAACTTAGAAGGTGCAAATATGAAAAGCCCGCAAGAAAAATTCAATTGTTTAGGCCCAAGCCCAAGAGTTCAAACCCTAAAATAACTTGTTCCTTTTGTTACTCGCTCCTTATATAAGACGCTGTTGCATCTCATTTCTCTTCACTCATCATCGACTTTATGTATTCTTTTCTTCTTCTCCATTTTCAATATCTTTTTTCTTGCTTCTTGATCTTGATGTATGCTTGCAAAATCTATTTTATTTTGTGAGTCCAACCTCATAAGCAAATTAGATTTGAGTCAAACTCTTTTGATCAATGTAACATGTGATTTTATGATGTCAAATTGGGGTATGTTATATTCACGATCTGATATCAAACTAACTTTGTGTTTGATTTTAAGTCAAGAAACTTTGTCCTCTCAATCAAGCTTGATTTTTATCAACATTGATGAAGATGAAAGTGAACAGGACAATGACGATGATATTTACAAAACAACCAGAAATTTCTATTTATCAAATCGACGAAGTACCAAAATCAAAGGTATGCGATCAACACCAAATCCTTAATGTAATTTATATTTGATTCACATTATATAAACTTATATGTATATCATATATTTTTCCTTTTGTTTTAGATCACCTATTTTAATATAATTTTTTTATTGTTTTTCATACTTCATATTTTTTGTGTATATATGTATATATAACTGCCTTTGATAGAATTGGCTTAAAGATTTAATTATTGGAAGATAAAAAGTAGTTTGCATCTGTGCATATTAAATAAATCCTATGATAAAGATAGTCTGAGTTATCTATATGTTGAAAATTTCACTAATACTTTTTCAATATTTTGATAACTTAATATGTTTTTTCTTATGTAAGGAAGTTGAAGAATTTGAACGGATAGTAAATTTAGACAAGTATGAAAGAGTGAAAATTGTATTCCAAAACACAAGAGGTCCAAAACAAATGACGACTACTTTACCGTTGCGCCAAGGCTCCTCCTTTCTCGTTGAGGTGTTAATTGGAAGAAAACTCATTCATAGAAGAAGGCTGAAAAGGAACGACGTTTTGGTTGAATGGGGAAAACCATACTTGAAAAAACATTGCTCCCTCATTTTCTTTCACAAAACCCCCCTTGAAATCAAATAAGATATGATATGTGATGCATCAGAATCTTATCTTAAACAATTGAGATTGTATATACTTTAAGGGGTAGCTTTTAAGCCAAACTTGAATTATCTTTCATTCTTTTTTGTAAAAAATTTATTTAAAGTTTTTGTATGTCGTTGTTATTTGTATAAATTTTCAATCATGAGACAAGTTTTGAGGTTGATAGATATTTAATTGAATCATGTTGGTCCATTCAATTCTAAGACTCGATGCTATTAATTTTTTCAGTTTGTTAAAAATCATGAATCTTAAGACTATAAAGCTAAACTTTTAATGCTAAGCTAAGCTAACATACCAAGTTTAATCCAAAATGGAACTTTAACTATATTTTACATTTATATACTGAATCCAATATCCAATTTTTACTATTACTTTTTTATACAAATAAATTAATCAAATTATTTTATATTGGTTTAGAGAGAGACTATTTTGACCTTTCATAAGATATTAATGACAATTACAGCTGTAGTTCAAAGATTATTGACTTTGCACAATTTTTCTCTCAATTATTATGTTTCATATGTGCTCAACTTGAGGGGATGCTGTTGTTTTAAAATTCTCTGAATATGAAATAAATTGAGGGGGAGTATAATTCATCCCATATAGATGCCTTGTTAATATCAGAATCAAAATCTTGATCCTAAATTCAATAAGTTTGTTATCATATAAACGGGGAAGATTGTTGAGATAAATCAAAAAATCCTTCTTAAGTTGATGTTTAATGACAACAAACTTATCTAAACTAAAGAGATCGTTATGATTTCGATCCATGTTAAATTTTGACAAGTTTATTTGAGTGTTCGTTAGAACAGGATATTACTAATACATAGATATCCAAGAAATATAAATCTTTTTTTAAGAAATCAAAATGAAATTATATACCACAACAAACAGCAGTTCTCAAGCACAAGACATGCCTAGAAGACCACTAAAAGTTACAAAAGTTCAGTTACACCAAAATAGAAAAAAAAAAAAAAAAAAAGTTAGCCAATACCCATACAATCTAAAGGGTTTGACCACCACCTCTGTTTGCCATAAACAAACATAGTCTTTTTAGCTTTCAGCCACCCTAATGCTAACAATTTGACCTTATCTAACAGGCGAGGCACAATAGTAACAGTAATATTGAACAAACGATTATTACGTTCATTCCACACCACCCAAGTACACAAGAGTCAGATGAGCTGCATGAACGACTTTTAGCTTTACCTACACCTGCCAAATGAGAAAACTGCACCAGATGATATGCAATAACATTAGAATTCACCCCATCACAACCAATCCAACCTCATAAAGGTGCAAACGTAGAACACGATAAAAATAAATGTTTGGTTGTCTCCACGTGACTGCATCCAGAAACACAAAAAATATCATCCGCAGGAATAACACCACGAAAAGTCAGGTTAGCTTTCGTTGGAAGACGATTTCGAATCAGCCGCCACGCAAAAACCGAGACCTTCATAGGGACCTAATGATGCTACACCATCTCGACAGGTAAACCCAGCTGAGAATCATCACCAAGAAATATAAATCTTAACATCACAAAGTGATAAGAAGGACTTCATAATGATCATAAGCATTTTAGAATGAGATCGTAAGCATCTCATGGACACTACAAAATTTAAGATTGACCAAGTAATATGAGATCAGAATCTAAACGCACAGGGACCATGTGACTCTCTATCAAATAAGTTCCATATTGGAAGTCTCTAACTTGGTTTATATTTTAGGATTATTGTTGGTACGCTGAACTATTTTTTTACAAATCTTATACTCGAAGCTTAGTTAATTATTGAGTGAATAAGCATTTAGTTATCAAATTTGTATGCATCGGTCAATTTCATCCTTCAATTTTTATATAGCAAATATGTCTCTGAATTCTATAAATGTCAATCAATTTAAACCCTCCGTTAAATCTAGCCGTTAATGACGTATCACGCTGATTGTATTTCCTTATATCGGACGTGCTCGGTACAAACGAGTCAAGTGGAAAGACATGGGATTGTTTTCACCATGTATCTGAGTACTTTTCATTTTTTGTAACAGTGACAGTTGTGCTTCCGAGGTTGGTTTCAAGCTTGTTGCAACAACCATTTTTTCATCATTTTTCAATGTTTGATCCTGTTATTTTTTTAGGATAGTGATGTCTTCATGATTAATGATTTTATTTTTTCCCCACTCTTTTTGTTGTTTGACCTTGTTACTTGTTCTGGAGAATTCTTTGATTTAAATAGGGATCTCCTCCCATACATTTTGCTACATATTTTTCGCTTAATATCCTTTTTTTCAGTGTTCCCCAGATATCTTTTCTTCAACACTTCCCTTGAGTTTTCCGCTACATTGGTAAGAGTAGAAAGTTATTTCTGATGATGATCATAGGTTTAAGTTTGTCGAAATCGGGACTTTACTTCAAATCGAAAGGAAGTAATAAAATTGAGACTTGTAAAATCGCAATCAAAATCGAAGGATTTTACTCAAAAACTTTTGTAGAATCAATATAAGATAGCAAAACCGAAACTCGTAAAATCGCAATCAAAATCTAGGATTCTCCAAAACAAAAATATTGTTAAATATATGTTATAAATTGCATATAGTCATAAATGACTTAAAGTTCAAAGTCCATAAAATACATATACATAAATGACTCAAAGCCTAGATACAAATATTCTTTAGTAGTCATAATAATGCTAAACAACTTAGACAAAATACTTAAAGAAAATTTACGCCTAAGACAAAAATCATGTTGAGTCCATTCAATTCTAAGACTCGATGCTATTAATTTTTCAGTTTGTTAAAAATCATGAATCTTAAGACTATAAAGCTAAACTTTTAATGCTAAGCTAAGCTAACATACCAAGTTTAATCCAAAATGGAACTTTAACTATATTTTACATTTATATACTGAATCCAATATCCAATTTTTACTATTACTTTTTTATACAAATAAATTAATCAAATTATTTTACATTGGTTTAGAGAGAGACTATTTTGACCTTTATTTTTTTGAAGAGATCAAAATGAAATTATATACCACAACACAACAGCAGTCCCCAAGCACAAGGTATGCCTAGGGAACCACTAAGAGATACAACAGTTCAAGTTCAACGAAACAAGAAAACAAAAAAATACAAAAGTTAACCAATACCCAGGCACTCTAAGGGGCTAGACCACCACCTTTGCGTGCCATAAACAAACACAGCCTGCTTGGCCTTCAGCCATTCTAATGCTAGTAATTTGACCTTATCTAACAAGCGAGGCCTTGTAGTAACAATATCCTTAAACAGACGACTATTACGCTCATTCCACAAAACCCAAGTACACAAGAGCCAAATAAGCTGTAAGAATGACCTTTTAGCTTTACCAGCTCCTGCCAAGTGAGAAAACTGCACCAAATGATCTTCAATAACATTAGAGTCCACCCCATCAAAACCTATCCAACCACGCACCAGCTGCCACAGAGAATCAAACATAGAGCACGATAAAAACAAATGAGCAGCCGTCTCCACATGACCGCATCCAGAAACACACAGACTATCATCCGCCTGAATAACACCACGGAGAGCCAGATTAGCTTTCGTTGGAAGGCGATCCCGAAGCAGCCGCCAAGCAAAAACCGAAACCTTCGCAGGAACTTGCCGATGCCACACCATCTCAACAGGAAGCCCCTGTTGGGAGTCATCACCACCAGTCAACAGATCATAAGCTCCTCTCACAGAGTAACCCTCTGCACTATCAGGAAGCCACTCCCAAGTATCTGCAGTATTAGGAACCAACGGAAAATCAACCAGTAAAGCCCTACACTCCTCTACCAAATCCTCCTCCCACGCCCACAGTCTACGACGCCATCTCCATCCATCCCCATCCAACTCCAGCCCCCTAGAGAACATAGTAGCAACCGTAACGGTTTTGTTCTCAGCCAAGTCAAATAATCGCGGAAAACGATCACAGAGCGGTAACCCTCCAACCCACCTATGCGACCAAAAGAGAGTCGCCACCCCATCACCAACCCTCCGTCTAACACTCTCCCCGAACCACCCTCCACCTAAGTCACCACCCCCATCACGAATCCGACCTACCTCCCGCCACCAAGAAGAACCACTCCGGCCCCCCACCTCCAACCTCCCACCTATATCGCCATAACGGGCGACTAAAACATCAAACCACAGACCTTCTCTATCCACCAACAACCTCCAACACCATTTACCTAGTAAAGCAACATTAAACTCCTTTAACTTCCTCACCCCCAGACCTCCAAGCTCCTTTTTAGAACACACGGTCTTCCAACTAATCCAAGAAATTTTCCTGCAATCCTCACTCCCACCCCAAAAAAAATTACTCAATAAAGAATCAATGGAAGAGATTATACCTGATGAAGCTTTGAAGAAAGAGAGAGCATAGACAGGCAGAGAAGTCAGAACAGATTTGAGGAGAATCAAGCGGCCGCCGAAAGAGAGAAACCTGCTATTTCAACCCGACAATCTAGATTTAATGCGATTCACGACTGGTTCCCAGAACTGTAGTCGCCGCGGATTACCACCAATAGGCAGGCCAAGGTACACAAAAGGAATTTTTCCCACTTTACAACTCAACACCAGTGCGGCCTCATTTATCCACGTCTCAGCAATATTAACACCCACCAAAAAGCTCTTAGTGAAATTCACTTTCAAACCGGACATGGATTCAAAAATCACCAGAACCGCACGCAAGGCTTGCACATTCGCCCAACTTTTCTTACCAACCAACAGAGTATCATCAGCAAATTGGAGGTGAGACACTACGACCTGATTACCCATACCAACAGCATACCCAGTAAATAAATTATTCTCCACCATAGTCTTCATCAAGATATTAAGGCCTTCAGCTGCAAGCAGAAACAAAAAAGGAGAAAGGGGGTCCCCCTGACGTAAACCTCTCTGAAGCTGAAACTCGTCCGTAGGGCTACCATTAACAAGAACGGCCGCAGTGGCAGTACTCACACATTCGCGAATCCACTTCCGCCACAAGATCGGAAAAGACATCCCTTGCATCACGGAATCCAAATAGCCCCAATCAACCGAATCATAGGCTTTTTCAAAATCCACTTTAAATAACATGAGCTCCTTCTGAAACTTACGCGCCTCATCAACAACCTCGTTAGCTATAAGGATGCCGTCGAGAATTTGACGATTCTTAACGAAAGCGGATTGCGTCTCAGCTACCACACTACTCAACACCAGCCTCAATCTGTTAGCTAACACCTTAGCTAGAATTTTGTACATGCTACCCACCAAAGATATTGGCCTAAAGTCATTAAGTCTCTGCGGGTTTTCCACTTTCGGGATTAACACTATGAAAGTAGCATTGATACCTTTCGCCAGCTTACCATTTCTGTGAAACTCAGAGACAAACCTCATCACATCACCCTTCAACTCATTCCAAAACTCTTTAATAAAACCAAAGTTGACACCATCAGGACCCGGACTCTTAAAGCTATCACAGTCCCAAATAGCATCCTTAACTTCGACCTTTGAGAACGGTCTGATTAAACTCCCCCCCTCCCTACCAGAGAGGACACGAAACTGAAGGTTAGAAATACTAGATCTTTCCACAGCTTGCACTTTAAAGTGTTGCTCAAAATGCTCGAACACCGCTTTTCTAACAGGATGAACACCTTCAATTCGCACCCCATCAACCACTACCGAACTAATAGTGTTACGACGGCGCCGGGAGGACAAGACTGAGTGAAAATATTTCGAATTTGCATCACCTTCCCGGAGCCATTGATTCCTCGATTGTTGCCAGCAAATGCTAGAATGAAGCCTAGAAAGAGAATGTAAGTTAGTCGACACCTCATGCAACTCGGTGCATTCCTCCATAGACAGGTCAGTTAGTTCCCCCTTGCCATCCAGCCTCACCATCTTCTCCTTCAAGACACTAATTTGCGCTGCTAAATTATTCGCGTTTGCCATATGCCAATTTTTCAACGCCGCTTTTATAAGTTTGAATTTCTCCTTAAGCACATAACCCCCCCAGCCATCGACCTGAAGAGAGCTCCACGCATTCCTCACAAATTGCTTATAACCCGGAGTGTCCGACCAACACTTAAGAAACCTTGTTGGTCGCGGTCCCCAATTTTCTTCATCCACCGAAAGAACCAAAGGACAATGATCTGATAACCCACGCAGATGAGCGACTTGAACACAATTCGGCCACACCAAGCACCAGTCTTCAGACAGAAGAAAACGATCGATTCGACTCATCGATTTACCATCCCCTTTAAACCACGTAAAATTTCGTCCGACTAGCGGAAAGTCGCATAGCACGTTCTCTACAATAAAATGATTGAACTGACCAAAAACCCTCTCGCCTCCTGAATCACTCGCCGGACGTCTTTCTTCTCTACATCTCACCGCATTAAAATCACCACACAGACAAACCTTCTTGCCTCTCAAGGCTTGCAACCGTGCCGACAAAGACCCCCATAACTCCTGTCTATCATTACCATTACAAGGGGCATAGACATTAAACAAATAGAATTCCTCATTAGAAGAAACAAACCGTCCGTGTATGCTCAAGACATGATTAAAACTACTCGACGACCACACCTCAACCTCTGACGAATCCCATAAAATTAATAACCCTCCGGAAGCCCCAACAGACGGACGAAACGAAAACTGCATCGGCTGACCCTCCCACAAAGACATACACACCCGGACATCACAACTTTGTAATTTAGTTTCCTGAATACATAGAAGCCACGGGCTTTTCTCCTTCACCAATGCACGAACTTCCTTTCTCTTCTCAGGGCCACCTAGACCCCTAATATTCCAAGAAACCAGCTTCATCTCCCACACCCTTCCCCCACGACCCTGTACTCGCTCCACCTACTCATCAATCGTACACGCACCCCTTCGTCCTCCCAGCCCGTCATCAGCAGCTTTCTTCTGCCGTCCGCCTCTCTTAGCCAGAACACCAAACATGTTATGAGCCCCGGTGACCTGTACGCCAATGGCTTCACCCACAGTCCTGACATCTTCTCTTAACAAATTCTCATTCCCATGCATAGTCACCCAATGTTTCCAGTCATCAGACGCCGAAATAGATGAAGTAGAATCTTCAGACACCTCCTTAGAGACCATAGAGACCGCTTTTTCCACTTTAGAGGATCCATGAAACTTACGAGCTCTTTTCTTCAGGATATGCACAACCGTAGCCCGATCTTTGGCAGGCAGCCTCGCCACTTTCTTCAAGCTAAGCACCAGATGTTTTAACACCCCATTCACTTTCTTACATTTCCGGGAACTAAAATCCACCTGAGGATCTCTCCTTGTGAATCTGGAAACCTTTCCACAGCCTTTATTAATGACAATTACAGTTGTAGTTCAAAGATTATCGACTTTGCACAATTTTTCTCTCAATTATTATGCTTCATATGTGCTCAACTTGAGGGGATACTGTTGTTTTAAAATTCTCTGAATATGAAATAAATTGAGGGGGAGTATAATTCATCCCATATAGATGCCTTGTTAATATCAGAATCAAAATCTTGATCCTAAATTCAATAAGTTTGTTATCATATAAACGGGGAAGATTGTTGAGATAAATCAAAAAATCCTTCTTAAGTTGATGTTTAATGACAACAAACTTATCTAAACTAAAGAGATCGCTATGATTTCGATCCATGTTAAATTTTGACAAGTTTATTTGAGTGTTCAATAGAACAGGATATTACTAATACATAGATATCCAAGAAATCTAAATCTTTTTTTAAAAAGTCAAAATGAAATTATATACCACAACAAACAGCAGTTCTCAAGCACAAGGCATGCCTATGAGACCGCTAAAAGTACAAAAGTTCAGTTACACCAAACAGAAAAAAACAAGTTAGCCAATGTCCAGACAATCTAAAGGGTTTGACCACCACCTCTGCGTGCCATAAACAAACATAGCCTTTTTAGCTTTCAGCCACCCTAATGCTAACAATTTGACCTTATCTAACAGGCGAGGCACAATAGTAACAATATTATTGAACAAACGATTATTACGTTCATTGCACACCACCCAAGTACACAAGAGTCAGATGAGCTGCATGAACTACCTTTTAGCTTTACCTACACCTGCCAGATGAGAAAGTTGCACCAGATGATATGCAATAACATTAGAATCCACCCCATCACAACCAATCCAACCGCGCACCTGCTGCCATTCAGGTAGTTTTTGAAATTGATTGTGAACTAGTTGTGAATGTTATCCTTAGTAGGAAGTTTACTCTCTAATTGTAGGGCATTTCTTTTTTCTAATGCTAGTTATGTTCTATCTTATGTTAGGAGACAAGCTAATAGAGTCGCTTATAATCTTGTTCTAGCATCTATATCACATGCTAGTCTCAATACTTTCTAACATCCTCCTTATTGTATTTAATCTATTATTATGAATAAAATGAAGTGAGACCTTCCCATAAAATAAAAAACACACACAAGATTATCGTTCAAGTCACTCTTTTATGATGCAGTGGTCTTTGAATAGGTACTTTTCTATGTTATTATGTTGTTAGGTTTCATTAATTAATCAAATATATTATTTATTTTATTTGTTCCCTAACAATGAACGTAACAAAGTTGTCTATAACCTTTGATATTTACATAAAGTGAATTCTTTTTTTGAGTGGTTACATACAGTGAAAATTAAAATTGCAATTAATAATTCAGAAATTAAGAAGTGATAGAACATTGAACCTAACTCAAATAGAAATTCATAAATCTATTAAAATATACTTCAAATAAAAACCCCAACTTCTAAGAATAAACTTAAACAAAAGGGAAATTAAATTAATTTTAGGATACATTAATAAACTATGGTTAGATGCAAATTAGTTAAATGCATTGCAACAAAAATACCACTAGTCTTTAAACTAGTCAAGAGAATATTGTCTCGTTAGGACTTAGAACCTTAAACAACATCATCAATTAAAAACCCCCCACAGGTAAAACTTTGATTGAAATCCTGCTAAATGAGTGACTTCAAAATTTAGACGCAATTAACAAACAATAATGTTTAAATGAAGATGTAGCATAAATATAATGTAACTCACTCTTATATTGCCTTGGAAGCACGGTAGAATGAAAAATTAAAAGCTTGATTTTTCCAACCACAGCTCTTATGGCAAAAGGTCATTGCGAATCATTTTATCAACGAGCTTTTCAAATGATCTCTCCACTCTGAAAGAAGTTATAAACGTTTAAAACAATGCATGGAGGGATCAAAATCAGGCTATTTGATTTGAAAACAAAATTACATTGTATATTATTTAATAACTATAAATGGTAACTATGCTTTTTTGTTTGTATAAAACTGTCAACATTGGTTTTTCATTGACATAAAAAAAAAGTGACACTATGTCATCATTATAAAATTATCATAAACATAGTTTTAGTCCATACTGTTTAGTCAACATGGTTTATTTGAGTAATTTTCTCCAAAACATATTTACAACATTATAAAAAGTTCATCCGTAAATAATGAACTCAAAATTTGATTTCTAAATCCATTTTCTCAATACTTTTATCTTGAACTTTTAATATGAAAAAAAATAAATCTTATTGATGTATTGATGCAGACACTTGAAAAAAGAAAACAAACAAAATAAATGTAACATTTCTATAATATTTTCTTGTGAAAACAAGAAATAAGAAAAAATATCTCCCCATTCCAAATTTCATTCCAATCAAATGATCCGCAGCTGTCAATATATCTCGAGGTAACAAAAATGTAAAGTCAAACATTGTGGTTCCGTTGTCGTTTGATAAAAAGTTGCGTGGAGTGGTTGAGGATATTGTAGTTGATGGAAGTACTTTCTTTGTGGATAATCAATGGAGGTTGACTTCTTTAGATATAAGGTTTGGGGGAGCCGAGTTGTACTCATCAGTTTGTGGCTTTTAGAGTGCAGTCTTGGATGCTACAAGATCATATTTTAAGAGATAATGGATTTCGGACCTCATGTGGTATGGACTACAAGATCATATTTTATGATATAGTGGATTTTTTTGAATATGTTCGACCCAATATACCATTGGGATACATGGTATGGATTTGGATTTTAATAATGCTTTGGATGGTACGATTCCAAATTTTGACGTTAGTAGTTTTACTTACAAGGGCACCATTCCTCTTAAAGCATAACATGTTTTGGCGAGTTTTCTTTTTAGTAAAAGTGTTCAAGATATGTAAGTTAAGTTTGATATGGCCACTAGACAGAAGACATTTTTAGGGTGTTTGCAAGCAACACATGCTCAATATTTTTTCTAACTATCTCGATTTATGGGTTAAGTCAGCATATGTCACCAGTGGAGTACCGTATTAACCTTACATACTGCTTTATGATTCCACGATTTTCTATTGATAATGTGTCCTGACTTTAGGTACAAACATGACTTTCTTAGGGATATCATTTTTAATATATTCAGAAGGACAATAGTATCGGTAAAGAAGGAGGTGCCTATGAACTTCCTAACGGACCCACTAGATAGAAGATCGCCACTTAGGCATGCAGATGATATAGTGTACGGACGAGTAAGAAGAAAACATGCATGTGGACTTAACTGGGGTTTCACAACTTGTGAGATCGGTGGGGCTTTTACGATAGGACATGCAACCCTAAAAGTTGCGTCAAGTAAAGTGGTCAAACATAATAAATCGAGTTTTGACAATTAACATGATTTTATATCATTTTCCTTTAACACTTTCGGGTTTCTAGCATTAGAGGTTGTTGTCCTTCTACATAATTCAGAGGGTCATGCATAACAATATCATGTCTGCTAAGTTTATGAATGTGTTTACGAAGATTGGTTTCACCATCCAAAAAAATCTAGTTGTCCGCTTGTATTTTATTCATAGATAAATAACCATTGATATATATAAATAATAATATATAATATGTTCTTAAGTTGCCAAAAAATTCTTACCTCCAGATTGAATCAGAAGTAGGCTGTGGATTTTTAACTATAACACAATCCTGACTGGAATCCATTTCGACTTCTTCTGAATCTTCAATCTCAGTATCATGTTGATCTATGTCTATTACATCTATTTCACAATCCTCACAAAACCAAGTAACTGGATCTGTAAAAATCACAGGACCATCTAAGGAATACCTGAAAAGGGGATGTTGAGGTGTATAAGGCCTAAACATATTAAAGAATGTGAAACTATGTAACTTTACAAAAATCCAAAAGCTTAATACTTCTAAAAATATGATGTTGACACTAAAAAAGGGTTAAATAAGTAATCAGACCTCTTAAATATATCAATATGATTTTAGTCCTCCTAAAATATTTCTTAGACTTTTGGTTTTTCAAAATTTCTATTCATGAAATTAGTTTGTGCTTTTTAGTCAACATATGTTTAACCTTTATGTTTTTTTAATAAAAATATTCATACATGTGTAGAAAAGTATGACAATATTTTCCAAAAAAAAAAAGATTTTAAAAAAAAAACATGAATTTAGTATAGCAAAAAATAAATAAAAATTCACATTTAATTCAAATTTTGTTAAAAAAATTCTAATTTCTAATTTTTTGTGTGGGAGAGATTGTCACAATATTCTACCACTTTCTAGAAAGTTTCATTAAAAATATGAATGTTAGACATGATATTACTACAAAGTAGGCACTAGTTTTATTAATAGAATGACCATTTACTTATTTTAAAAAAATGTAAAAAATTAGTCTTGGTAAATCATCAGAAATTAGATAGAAGCATGTTGATATGGCTATGAAAATATATGCATCTGCTGCATGCATGTGCAGCAAAGTACAACGATTAAAATTTTCTACAACTAGATGCAATGTGTAAGTAAGAAGTACCTATGCAGTGCACAATCTTCACATTTGAAGCAGTATACCAACGCCTCCTCAAAGCATATATCACCGCACCTAAGACAAACAGGTACCTGCAACAAGTAATGATTCATACAATTTGCATAAATAACATTTATTTTAGTATGTTAATCATGTTTAGTATGTAGAACGCACTCATTTACCATTGTTTGTGTGAGTTAGGAAAAGTGGAAACACAATGCTACTCCCTCTTTACATGACGGATCTTGAGGAGTGCAAGAAACTCTATTGAACCTGACCTTTAAACACTATGGGCCTCAAAAAAATTATAATACCCACCCTAACTTAAATTAAAGGGTTAATTAAGTTTTTGGTCCCTATAAATATCCGCAGTTTCGTTTTTATTCCTTATAAAATAAAATCACACTTTTTAATCCTGTAAAATTTTCCATCAACATTTTTCGTCCCTACAAAAAATTTCATCAACATTTTTAGTCCCTGTAAAAATTTTACGTCAGCATTTTTGGTCCCTAAAATGCTAAAGGAAAATGTCACACGGACTAAAAAGTGTGATTTTATTTTATAGGGACTAAAAACGAAATTACAGATATTTATAGGGACCAAAAACTTAATTAACCGTAAATTAAAAAACTACATGTTATTTTTTTTCCTTCAGTACACGTGTGTGTTTTTTATAGACTCTAGTTCTACTTTCTGGACATAAATTCGATGCTATCACACCACCATCAATTTGTATAATCACTTAATCAATCAATTTGAAAAGCTATTTCATTGAAAGAATCACAACAATTATTACTTTTTCGCATAACCATTTGTTTTCCCCTTTCCTATGACGTAGAAGTGACATTCCAAACGACACCGTTAGGTAAATTTCACATATCTTTCATTTAATTTTATTTTGTTTTGTTTCATGTTTAAAAGTTATTCTGATTCTGATTTTTTAATGAAACTTAGCTACACACAATAAATTGCGCTTTTATTTTACTATGGCCTATTTTAAAATTAGAACCGAGCCTCCTATTTTATACGGACGGCCCGACCTCTTTATCAAAGATCAGGATTCTTGCTTTTGGGACATTTTTTATAAAGAGAAATAAGATAAGAAAAAGGGAGGAAAATAAAATGAAAGAGGATCGTGGAAGAGAGATTCAGAAGTCATTTTAACAGACTAAAAAATTATAAATTAATTTTTTTTTGGAAATGTAAAAATTATAAAAATTTGTTTGTTTAGCATTTCAATGAATATTAATTACAATTTCTTTTTTCAATTTTCCCTTTTTTTTTGGAAGGAGTAACCACATCATTTATTGAAAAACACAAATTACACGGTTTAATTAATTAGACTTTTCATATTTCCTTTTTTTTTAATTAATGATTTGGTCCCTTAAGTTATTTGTTGATTATATTTTGGTCTCATAAGTTATTAACGTTACAATTTGATCCCTTAAATTAGTATATGTTAGCCAAATAAATCTTCACCATCAGTCTTTTGACAAAACGTTAAATAAACATATGTGAACGATGACGTGACAACTTGCAATGTCTATCCACCTTAGACATTGGGTTAACGGTTTTAACGGTGAGAATTTATTTAGTTGACGGAAGATGACTTAAATAAACTAAATTGTAACGTTAATAACTTATGAGACTAAAATGTAACTAACAAATAACTTAAGGACCACATCAGTAATTAATTTATTTTTTTACAACATATTGTCTTTCTTGGTTTTGATTGGAGCAGTCGCAAACCATGACTGAATGTAGTTAGGGAGATCGGGGTTGTTTGATCATGATCACGGTTAAGATTTTAAAGTAAAATATTATTTTTAAAAAGTTCAAAGTTGCCTTAAAACATGAGACGCTTGATTTTTATCGGACGACCACGAGCAGCTGATCACGAAAACAGAGTTATTGTTGATCGGGGTTGGCATGTGGAATTGGCTGATCACTTGTTTGTCACTTTCGGGGTTGTGTTGAGGATATGGTCTGCTATATGTAGGTGGTTAGGTTAGAAGTTGCTTTCGTTGGGTAGTTCGGGAAGGTTGTTTCACGTCCTAAGGTAATATCATGTTCTCTTTTTCTTTTTCATTCCTTTTTCATGTTAATGATCAAGTCACTTTCCTTAAGATTGTGCCTTGCCTCAAAGTACTATTATGAACTTCTCCATTTATACTTCTATTTCGTGTAGAACCTTAAAGACTTGCTCGAGCGTTTGGTTCAAAAATCAATCTCAGGAACGTCTTATGTCGAAGGAAAAGCAACCAAAGGTAAGGGCGGTATTTTGTACAATCATGTAATCATAAATCATAAGTTTAGTTGGTACAAGAGCCCTTTTCCTGATAAAAGGAGGAAACTTTAATATAAATAAAGAGATAGAAAATAATTTTTGTTACATATTATGTGTGGTGTGAAAGAGCGTCATCTTTTTTTGGCAAAGCATGACATTATGTTGTAATTGAGCTTGTTGTTTTGAGAAAAGAGGTTTGAGGAAAGTTTTGAAAGAAAGTTGGAATTCAAATCGATTTGTTCAAAGTAGTGATGATTTAAAAGAGTGTATAATACGATAACATGTCATATAGTTGTGTTGTATGTGTCAAATGGGGCTATTTATTCTTGTCCCAAATGGTGTGATTTACTATTTTGTTAAAGAGGGCGATTTTTCTTTAGGTGTCGACGGTTATAATTTTATGCCAATTGGGACGATATCCGGATTATTATCTAGTTGTACATTTCATGCGTCATTCATAGAAAATTTATATTTTTATTTACTTTATTTTATTTGTATTTAGTTCTTGACTTTTATATGGTGAGTGTTTTATTATTCTCCTTATCTTGTGTTTTTATGTTTATATGGTTTTATTTTGTGGTTTAGGAATATTGACCCATTACAACAACCATATTAGGTATCAAAAAAGAATTTCAAACTTGACGGTATTTTGCATTGTTTTTGAAACACTCGGGAAACAAATGGGTTTCAATAACAATTTTTGTACTAATACTCCCTTCGTCCTTTTATAGGAGTAGTTTACAAAAATCACGGGTATTACCTGAAAATTTCTATCAAAAGGATTCCTTAACCAATGCTATTAGAGTACTTGTTATCAAGAGCCAAAAAAATTATGTCAAATTAGTCATTTGATAACAATGGATCCAAATAGATAAATATCATAATAACATTCATAATGTTGGACAACCGTACATAAACATTAGTTCTTGTAACTTACGAAATACTTTTCTACAAACCATATTTGACGTTATATTAGTATCTTCACCGTCTTTATCGGTTATCAATATTTTCAATTCTTCTCTTTGCGTAACCCTTGAGATGACAACTTATAATTGACAATCTGAAAACACAGACATTGGCAAATATACCTCAACATGTTTAAGCGACTTCCCTTTACTCTTATTGATAGTCATTAGAAATGAAAAAACTATAGGAAATTGTCGACATTGAAACTAGAACGGAATTTTGACATCGGAAGGTGTTAGAGATAATTTGGATATGAAAACTTTGTCGCCGATATTACTTCCGGATATCACATTTCCTTCATGCACATATTTTCTCATTTTTGTTATAATAAGCCTTTTTCAATTGTATAACCCCAACATGTCAATTCCAAATACATCACACGCTCATTATGCTTTAAATGATAATAACCTGTAATTCCAATGAAAAGAGATATCAACTATACCTAATTATTCCAAAACCCTATGTCATCTTAATTAATACTTGGAAGCAATCATTATCTAATGTTATCAATGCATATGCAAACTGCCCATCCAAATTGGTGACTCAAAGCAAATTTGTGAGGAAATGGAAAACATTTAATCTATGCATCAAATGTATTAAGATGAATCCGAAGGGTCAATTTAATTGTGTATTCCTTATCAATGCATGTGCATATCGATGATCTAAGTAAGTAAGACTTAGACATATTTGGAGTAGTGGGACCGTTAAGTGTGGAAATTGGCTAAATCAATTCTAGTATTTGAAATTGGCTAAACAAATAAATATCACCAAAATTAATCATGGGATTTAGCTCTCATGGAAACAACTCGCATGCATATGTATAAAAAGCTTATACCTTGAATCTGTGACACGCTAACCACGGTGTGAGGTAGAGATTACACGCTAATTGCAAAAGACATTAGATTTTAGGGAAATGCTAACTATTGCCCTAATGACACTTGATAAGAAACTTAAAATAGTAAATTTATTTTGAAAATTGTGCATTCAACTTATTGAAATAGTAAAAAGTAACTTTTTCTACATGAAATTTCACAATCATTTCCTTTTATGATTCCTTAACCATTACCCTAAGGAAAATGGTTAACACCCTAGATTTTAATATGATCCTTAAACAGAAACAATTCAATAGAAAAACTGTAAATCGAATTAACCCAAACTAAAAATACAAAAAAACCTGCATTTGATTGTGATGTATTTGAATCACTTTTTTACTCAATCGCATAGTTTGGTTCGGTTTGCGGCTTTTATTTTATGGGTAGTGTTAACTTGCAACTTTGAGGCACATGTTAAGAAACTCAAAAGAAGAAATATTCTCTAAAATTTTGTGCATTCAATTCATTAAAAAGTCAAAGATTAAATGAAATGCACACTTATCAATAAATTATTTTTATATTTGATTCATTAACTTATGCCTCAAGGGCACAAGTTAACATTTCCCTTATTTTATTAACTGAATCAAACCAAACCAAACTGCAACCAGGGACGGAGCCAGGAATTAAAGTTTGGGTGACAAAATTCAATAATTTAGTAAAAAAAATAAATTTTCAGTGCTCAATATATACACACAATTTAAGAATTTTGTAAGTAAAAGAAATGAGTGAAATTGTTTTATCCTTAACCATCTTTCAACTTAATTCTTTGAGTTAAATTTAGTGAAAAAAAATATTGTACATAGACTTTAACTTAATAAACACTAAGGAAATATATTAAGTCAAAAAGAAAACACTTCAATTATGCTAAAAAATGGATCTAATCTCTTGTCTGGACAATACGTATATTATGCTAGTTGATAAATATGTATATCATGCTTGATATTATATAGTAAAAAAAAAAAAAAACATGAAAGTGTTGGGGGGATCGTGGCACCCCTTGGCACCCCTAGTGGCTCTGCCACCGTCTGCAACATAAGAAAAATTATAACTGAACCTATGTCACATAAACCAATACCATATATTTTTTTATTTAAAAAATATATTTTTGTACAAATTTTTTATAGAATGATAAAATTTTAGTGCTTTACATTTCTTACATAATAGAATTACTTTTTATTCAAGTTTTTAATTTTGTTTCATTTTGTTTGATGAAAATGGAATTGTAATGTTGTATTGAATTTAAAATATTGACATTGTGTTATGGCTTTTTAACTCGATTTTAATGTTTAAAAAAAAATTGTATTGTCTAAAAAAACGCACCAACCGATCCAAGCCAAAATGCATTGGTATGTGTTCTTGACCGGTTAGAAGACCAATCACACATCAACACGTGGCATAATAAACACCGCCTTAAGGCTCCACGCCTGAAGGAGCACGCCTTCTTAAATGCATCGTGAAAACTGAAGCACGACTTCACACAAGGATCGCCCTACACGTGTCCTCCTTCGTCCCTAATCAGACGGCGCATAACCCGGAGACCGTTGTGACCAACGCGTGCCTACATAAAGGGTGAATATGCTTCACCCTCAAGGCACACATCACTTTTCACAACACTTTCTACACACTCTTTCTCAGTTTCATTATTGACTTTAGCGTTGGATTTCTAATGTTCCTGCTGACACCTTTTATTCCACCGTGAAGTCTCATCCCCACCGTTCTGGAAGTCGTTACCATCACACAGGAGCATTCTCTGTAACACCCTAATTTTCTATTTTTAATTAATTCAATGATGTTTAATAGGTATGTTTTGATTAATATTATTGATGATGTTGTTTGTACTTGAGTGCTATTTTGTTGTTGAGAAAATAGAAATAATCATGTGAACTGGGAGGTGGTTTGAGAAAATTAAAAGGAACGAAGAGGAAAGTCCTAACAAAATAAATAAAGAGTCATGGATGTAGAAAGTAAAATTTTAATAAGTGGGGGAGGGGAGAAGTAAAAGGGTAGTGCTTAGGAATGGAAGACACTTATAGCGAATAGTGAGCCCATATATAAATAGGAATATTATGGATTAGAAATAAGTTTTGTTGATCAGAGAAAAGGGAGAAGAGAAGCAGAGGGAGAGAAACGGAACTCTAGTGCAACAACATTGACCCGAACCGAAGGTTTCTACGAATTCAAGGTAAGGGGGAGAATCTCTTCATCAATAGGGTTAATATTTTGCTGTGGGTCTGTAAATAGGTTAGAGAATGAGTGGTGTTATGATGGTGATGAAATTGTTGATGGGGTTGTTTGATTCTTAAGATAGGATTGTTGTTATGATGAAGGATTCCACAGAAAAATTATGATGAATGACTGTAAAATTGTTGTTGAAAGAGTAAAACTAAGGGAACCTAGTTTATAGATTAGAGGTAATATTTTGACCTTGAAAGAGTGTACAATTGGATAGGTTAAGAGAGAATTAACGTCCAAACAGTAGGATAATCCTAGAGCGATGTTTAGGGACGATTTGGGTAAGTTAAGGGTCCACAAATAGGAGTTTGGGACGACTTAGGATTGATCGCAATGACGGAAACTCTGTTTTTCAGGCCTCTGAATCGATTCAAATATATGTGAATTGTATCAATCTTCATTTTGGGATTTTGAATTGACTCACAGACTCCTTGAATCATATCACAGAAAGTTTATGGACTTGATTTAATCAATTCATATAAATGTGAATCGATTAAGACTTAGATATCTTCATAAAAGTTGTAGATATGGGTGCCAACTTTCATGTGGCTTTGGAGGGACTCCTTTTAGACTTCTAAAACTTGAGTTATAATCGAATTACCGTACATGGTTCATGCAGCGTTTTTCATGGAACTTCAGCACAATCCTTTCAATGGACCTTAAAACATCCTAGAAAATAATAGTGAGTTTAAGAAAGGTGTTAACGTGAAAGGTAACAATAAGGATCCCTAGACTATATATCTAAATGAGGAAGTGTGTTTAGGCATAAGTAGAAGTGATTACCTTAAGAAAACGGTGAGTATAAAACATGAGCTGATGATAGTGGCGTAAGATAATAGAAGATAGTAACAATGAAACTATATATGAAGATAGGAACCTAACCTTAATGAGCCTAAAAAAATAGAGATTATAGAAGTTGAATTTAGATGATCGTAGGCAATGAGAGGGTTGTTATGTAACGTCCAATTTTAAAGTTTTAATTATTGAACGTTGGAGAAAATATTAAAAATAATTTTGGAGAAATATACGAAAAATTAATTTTAAATTGTTTGATAAACAAACTTCGAAAAATTCGAAAATAATTATTATACATCCAAAAAGTTCATAACTGATTAAAATACTTAAAACCGGGCATTTAATAACTACTACCAAAATAAGAGAACCATGTATACATTTTGTCTTCTAATCTCCAAACTATATTTATACATTTTGTCTTCTAATCTTGTCGAACCCCGCAACTTTCAACGTTGTTAGTTGTCTTCGTCTTAGTCTCTAAATCTGAAAACAACACTCTAACGAGATACAAAATCCCAATGAATAATAGACACAAGTTTAAAAACGAGTATTGTTCTCAGCCAGTGCGGTAACCGGAAAAATCGACCATGCTATCCGCCTTCTATCAAAATTAGTCTTTAAAATATACATAGTTAATACAAATAAATCAATTAAAATCTCATTGTTATATGAAGCATTAGCTCATCCAATGTGGGGTACAAGACTCATCCATATGGAGCACATAGCTCATCCGGATAAGTAACTATGGGGTACAAGACCCATCTATAAGGAGCGCATAGCTCATCCGGGCAAGTAACTATGGGGTACAAAACCCATCCACATGGAGCACAAAGCTCATCTCATGTGGAGTACAAGACTCATCAATATGGAGCACATAACTCATCTGGGTAAGTAACTATCAGGTACTAGACCCATCTATATGGAGCACATAGCTCATCCGAGCAAGTAACTATGAGGTACAAGACGCATCCATATGGAGCACAGAGCTCATCTCATGTGAAGTACAAGACTCATCTGTATGTAGCACATAACTCATCTAGGTAAGTAACTGTGGAGTACAACACTCATCTATGTGGAGCACATAGCTCATTCATGTGAAGTACACGACTCATTTATATGAAGCACATAGCTCATCTAGGTAACTAACTGTGGAGTACAAGACTCATCCATATGGAGTACATAGCTCATCACAAACACATTTAAAATGGTTGACATAATTTTCATTATTACTTCCATCTAAAATCACTTTGAAAATAAAATTTATTATAATAACTATCCCCGTGATATCCTACGTAGAGTACAGTGGACTTATGAATTTAACAATGATATAGCTTCATTATAAATTACATGGTGGTCATTCTTTACTGTTTGTAAGTATATGTATATACACAATTTAATTGACTTCCACATCTCTATAAGACTACTCTAAAAGTGGGATAAATTCCTTTGATAAAAATACCATCAACCATCTCAACATCCTATGTTTATAAGTGTTGGGCTGGATGAGCTTAACGCAAGTGTAAATTAAAATTCCAAAATCCAAAAGAGATTGGATCTTGCAGCGCAGCGGTAGCGATAAAAATGAACACCAATATTTAACGTGGAAAACCCTCTAATACTAAGGGAAAAATCACGGGACAAACTTCGAAAAATATTTCACTATATTTCAGAATACACACACAAGAGATACAACATAGTGTTTCCAGGGAGACCTACTTCTATTCTAACGCTATTATTTTATAGCACCTAGAAGTTATAGAGATGATACCTACTCGGTGTACTTTTTCCACACTCTCCATTTACTCAACACTCTATTTTTCCTCTCACACACTTCTACACACAGAAGCTTTGTATTTTCACTTCTTCTTCGATATATTCCTTCACTGCCATTACCTCTATTTATAAGAGAAATGAGCCATAAGAGTTGGAATTGGTTCACACATCTTACAACAAAAGTCATAGCATTCAAAGTGTGAAACTTGGAATGAATTGCAAGCTTTCACACTTTGCTGCACAACAAGCTATGTCTAGCCATGTCTCTCCACCGTAAGCTATACCATAGCTTTTCTATTTGTAGAAAAATGCATCCTTGCCTTAAATGAGTAGAAGTCTATTTACAATTACTTTTAGTAATTGTCTTTGGCTGAAAACAATACCCACACGTGGTGGGGCCAACAATTCTCCCCCTCCAGCCAAAGGGAGATACTCTCGGATTATTCACCTGCGATCCATGCCAATCAACTTGGCACAAAGTTGAAGCTTTTGACGTGCTACAACTTTTGTCAACATATCCACAGGATTTTTATTAGTGTGAATCTTTTCCAGCAAAAGTTGTTGTTATTCCGCTGCTTGACGCAACCAATGATATCTGACATCAAATACGAGAGTGGTACTTCACATTTTTACTCAAATCCAAAGCGCTTTGAATATCACAATGGATAACGTACCTTTCCTGCTTCATTCCCAATTGAACATGAAATCTTTTTAGCCAAAGCATTTCCTTCCCTTCTTCAGCCATGGCAATATATTCTTCCTCAGTTGTTGATAAGGCAACACATTTTTGCAATTTAGATTGCCAAGATACAGCTCCTCCTGCAAAAGTAAACACAATTCTTGAAGTAGACTTTCTACCATCCAGGTCACCTGCCATATCTGCATCTGTGTAGCCTTTCAAAATCGAAATATGATCCTCCAAAGCATAAGCTCTTATTAGAGCTCCCTTTCAGATACCATAAGATCCACTTCACAGCTTTCTAATGTTCTTTACCTGGATTGGAAAGAAACCTGCTAACAACTCCAACTGCATGAGAAATATTTGGCCTGGTGCAAACCATTGCATACAATAAATTCCCAAGTGATGAGGAGTAAGGTATTGCACCCATAACTTATTTTTCATCTTGACCAGTAGGAAAACTCACTCTGTTGAGTTTAAAGTGATTGGCTAACGGCGAGCTAACTAGTTTAGCACCATTCATGTTGAATCTTTCTAGAACCCGGTCCACATACTGTTGTTGCGACAACCATATCGTTCTAGCTTTCCGGTCTCGCAAAAACTTCTTGCCTAAAATTTGCTTTGCAGGGCCTAGATTTTTCATGTCATATGATTTTGACAATTCCTTCTTCAAATCACCAATCATTTCCTTATCTTGTCCCACTATTAACATATCATCTACATATAACGGAAGAATGATAAATTTGTCTCCTCGAAATGTTTTGACATATACACAGTGGTCTACATCTGTCTTCGTATATTCACGACTCATCATGAAAGATTCAAATTTCTTATACTATTGTCTTGGAGCTTGTTTTAATCCATACAAGCTCTTCTTAAATTTGCAAACCAAGTGCTCCTTTTGAGTCTTCTCAAATCCTTCTGGTTGAACCATGTAGATCTCTTCATCTAAATCTCCATGAAGAAATGCAGTCTTTACATCCATTTGTTCAAGCTCCAAATCCAAGCTAGCAACTAATCCGAGTATAATTCGAATTGAACTCATCTTAACAACTGGAGAGAAGATTTCATCAAAATTTGTTCTTTGCTTTTGCCCAAAGCCTTTTACGACTAAGCAATCTTTGTACTTCGCTAGCTTGTCACCATCTTTCTTGAGCTTGAACACCCATTTATTCTTCAAGGCTTTTTTGCCTCCAGGAAGTTTCACAAGTTCATAAGTATCATTTTTCTGCAAGGAATCCATCTTTTCCTGCATTGCTTTCATCCATTGGATTTTATCCATATGAGTTTGAACTTCGTTGAAACTTTCCGGCTCCCCCTTATCAGTGATGAGGATGTACTCCGAACTAGGGTACCTGGTAGATAGTTGATGATCTCTATTTGATCTCCTGAGCTGAGATGTAAGAGGCTGCTCTCCATCCTCGACATCTTCATCATTATCACAATCTTCAATTACTGGTTCACCATCAACCCTAAGGTCTTCATCAAGATCTCCCCCTTCTGTGGCAACTCTTATCGGAGAAGGGTAAGTGTAAGGTCAACATTACCATCACGTTTTGGTGTTTCTAGAATAGCAGAATCTAACATAGTTTCTTTCTCATGAAATACTACGTCTTTGCTTCTAATAATTCTTCTCTTCCCTGGATCCCATAACCTATAGCCAAATTCCTCATCTCCATAGCCCACAAATATACAAGGAATGACTTTATCATCAAACTTTTGTCTATGCTCCTTATTTACAAGAGCAAAGGCTTTGTATCCAAACACCTTCAAATGAGAGTAACTTATACCATGTCCGGACCATACTCTCTCATGAATGTCAAAGCCCAAAGGAACAGATGGAGATCTTTTAATCAGGTAGCATGTGGTTTGAACAGCTTCACCCTAAAATGGCTTAGGCAGCTTAGCTATTTGTATCATACATCTAACTTTCACCATAATGGTTCTGTTGATTATTTCAGCTACACCATTATGTTGTGGAGGGCCAGGTAACGTCTTCTCATGTTTGATGCCATGCTCAGAGCAATAAATTTTAAATTCACAGGAAGTATATTCACCCTCATTATTCGAACGAAAACACCTCAAAGGTTTACTAGTCGATCTCTCCACCATCGATGAAACCTTTTAAAGTATTGAAACACCTGATCCTTGCATTTAAGGAAGTACACCCACACCTTTCTGGAAGCATCATCAATAAACGTCACAAAATATCTGCTACCACCCAGATTCTCCACTTCCATGGGTCCACACACATCAAAGTACACCATATCCAATATATTATCTTTCAGCTTTGAAGTTCTACTGAAAGATACTCTATGTTGCTTGCCAAATAAACAATAGTCACAAGGATTCAACTTAGTACCTTTGTCAGATGGAATGAGGGACTTCCTTGACAAAATTTTCAATCCTTTTTCACTTACATGCGCAAGACTTTTATGCCAAAAATCTAGCAAATCAACATTCTCGACCGCATTCAAGCCATCTTTGATCATCTTGACTTGAGTTTTGTAAAGCATCGAATACACGGTGCCTCTAGCAACCATCAACGATCCTTTGGTAATTTCCACAATCTAAGGTAAGGGTAGGACTAACCTTCTTTAATCATAAGGAATAGTTCTTAAAAGGTTTAATCTCTTGTTGTTGAATATTTGTTGTTGTGAAAACTAGGTTTTGAATTGAATTAAATTGTAAAGAACATAAGTAATCACATGAATTAATGTAAAAGTTGTTGTCTAGGTTGTAGAGTATCAGTAGGTAACGTTTCCTATCAATTTGGGAGTTAAGATGTCGAAAAATTGGGTTTTGGGGCAAAATTCTGAATTCTGGTTGTGCTATTCGTAGTTCTGTTCGTCGTTGCTCGCCACAGCGAACGATTATCCTCGCCCCGCGAGTAGTAGACAACTCGCCACGACGAGTACATCTTGTCGCCTCGCGAGTGACCCGGTGGTCGCTCGCCACAGCGAGTAGTTTGCTCGCCACAGTGAAATCCTTATAGTGAGCTACTGTCAGCTTGCCACGGCGAGTAGCCCTACACGCCACAACGAACTGTTTAATGGCAGAATGCCATGTTTCGCGTTCTTGTGTCTTTTTAACACGTTTCTGTTTTGAATTGACATTTGGTGTAAACATGAAAGTTCTAGATATCTAAATTAGCTTTCCAATGGCTCTATATTGACTTGAAAATGTTTTGTGGATTTTGAATTATGATAGAAATGTCTTGGAAGACTTTTAAGAAAATTTAGCATAACCACTTCTAAATCGACCCGAAACTTTTGGTTTGCTTCCAAACTTCGAATCCTGAGTACTATGAGTCCAATTAGAATGCTTAAGAGTATTTAATCTATGTTTTGTTGAATCAAACTTAGTTTTCTTTTGATAATGAATTAGTGAATCATATTGATATGTTGTTGTTGATTTATGGTTGAATCTATAATTTATATGATGTTTATATGAAAGTTATATGATGTTTATATGATGTTTATATGAAAGATGTTATTGTTGTTGTACTTGAAGTTGTGTCTTTGCGTAATGATTGTTAAACGTAGGGGGCTTGATGCCTGTCAAAGTTGGGGGCTCGATGCCTGTCAAGTCGAATTACGACATTAACGTTGGGGGATTGACACTCCGTTGGTACCACATGCATTTGTTGAGTCGTTGTTGTTGCATTTGTTGAGTCGTTGTTGTTGCATTGTTTTATGAAGTTGAGTGATTCCTTTAATTGAATTAATTGTTGATGATTAATTGTTGTTGTTTTATGTTGATTAATTCTTCTTTATGAATTGTTGCTTATTATAATGAATGTGAAATCTCACCCCTTCCTATTGAATGTTGCCTCTATGTGGGTAACGTGCAGATAACCAGGAGTAACCGCTGATGTGAGTTGATCCTCGTGTCGTCTTAGGAGTCTTGCTCTGATATGTAACGGGATGGAGATATTTATATTTCTTATTTTCCTTTGTTACATATCACTTTATAAGATGTTGTTGAACCATTTTTAATTGGGATGTTTACTATGTTGATGACGTTGAGGCCTAGTGCCAAGTTTTGAATTAAACATTGGATGTTTTCCGCTGCGACATTGTTTAATTTACTGAAAGCAGGTGTTTATTTAAATAGTGGATTTTAATCCTATTTTGATGAAATGATTTTTGAAGAACGTAGATGTGACATCCTGTTCTACGATGCACTCTGATATATTTTATGTATTATTTATATGTTGGGAAAACGGGGTGTTACAACTGGTATCAGAGCAGGTCGGTCCGTCCGGCCAAGTAGTTAGGTTGTTTGTGTCATGTGACGGTTTAATACTGTCTTTGAGTTTCCTAACCTATATCCGTAGTGTAGTGAACTGAAATGGGTGGAAGAAACGATGCTGCTATTACTGTTGCTTTGCAAGCTATGGCTCAAGCTGTGGGGCAACTGAAGGTGAGAAAAACACAAGAAGGGGGGGGGGGGGGGTTGAATTGTGTTTTCTTTTCGCAACTCTTGAAGAGTGAGAATCTAATTCCTTTAAACTCAGAGTCTGAATGAGATCAGAGTCTGATAGGAGATTAGGTTCTGATTGCAGCGGAATAATCAAGAGATAAAGAGAGAACAGAGAACACAAGCAATTATACAGGTTCCTTCCACAAACCGGAAGTAGTCCTGTCCCCCTTGTACTTCCAAGGAGAGTTCACTAAAATGTAATATCAAATTACAAGTTGCTCAAACACACAGTATGAGACTTCCTTGCTCAAGCACACAGGCGAGAGACTTCCTTGCTCAAAGACACAACTAAGAGACTTCCTATGCTCAAGGACGCAGCCAAGAGACTTCCTTTGCTCAAGGACGCAGCCAAGAGACTTCCTTTGCTCAAGCACAAAAGCAAGAGACTTTTACACAATTACAGAAAATTGAATACAGTTGAAACAATTGATAACAATCAAAATGTGTTTCAATTACAACAAAGACAGACTCTGTTTTACACAAAAGACAGACTCTGTTTTTCTGTGAAACTTAGAGATTCTAGAATACTCAGTTTGTAAGAATCTAAGTTAATGATGTGCTTTTGTTAAGACTCAGTTGAATATGAAAGCAGCGCAATGCAGTTTTTCTAAGTTGTAGAGTCCAACACTTCTTCAAGTCTTCTATCCTTTATATAGGCGTAGGAAAGAGATGTTGAGTCATCCAGCGCATCAGGATGATTTCTGAAGCTTGATCAATGACTGTTGATCTGTTGCTTGATTTGGTAATAGTCCTTCAATAGCATCATTTGAATTCCATTCCCTTTGAGGATTAATACCGGTAGACACAGTTGCCAAACTGTACGTGGTAGTGGAGTAGTGGAAACAGAGTTCGTACAACGTACTCTGTACTGGCCTGCAATCTTTGTCTTTGTGCTTCCCACGCTCAAGTTGACTTAGAAGCTAGCCGTTACTCCATTAGAGTTTCTTTGTGCATAGCAATGCAGTAGAGATCACTGTTAGCAGATCATCAAATATGTGGCTTCAGACTCACTGTAGTACTAAGCTTCTGATAATCTTCAGACTCTTTTGGTTCTCAGATTCTGATGGTCTTCAGACTCTGATACAGTCTTCAGACTCTCTTCGATACAGTCTTCAGACTCTCTTCAGCACAGTCTTCAGACTCTCTTCGAAACAGAATCACAAGCAACAAGCTTCTATGGATTTATTGCTCTTTAACATTGTTCAAACAAAATGCTTTCTAAGATACAAATCTTAATTGATATCCTGCATACTTAAACAAATATTAGCAATATCCAATTGACAACTTTTTAATACCTTGTTATCATCAAAACTCAAAACGTGGTATTGCTGAACACCTTTGTTCCAATAGCAACAACCTAATGCTGGTACTGGTGGTAACAATGGAGTTCGGATGCTGGAGACTTTTCTGAGGAACCATCCACCTACCATCAAAGACAGATATGATCCTGATGGAGCACAGACATGGCTCTAGGAGGTCGAGAGAATTTTTCGAGTCATAGAATGCACTGCGCCTCAGATGGTGCGTTTTGGTACGCATTGTTTGACTGAAGAGGCTGATGATTGGTGGGTAAGTGTCCGTCCGAATCTAGAGAACGTAGTTGAAGGAGTCAATTGGGCTGTTTTTAGGAGAGAATTCCTGAATAGGTACTTTCTGGAAGATGTTCGCGGGAAGAAGGAGATTGAGTTTCTGGAGCTGAAGCAAGGTGACATGTCAATCACGGAGTATGCTGCTAAGTTTGCTGAGTTGGCCAAGTTTTATCCACACTACACCGCTGAGACTGCTGAATTCTCCAAGTGTATCAAGTTCGAGAATGGCTTGCGTGCTGAGATTAAGCGAGCAATTGGGTATCAGAAGATCCGTCAGTTTTCCGAGTTGGTAAGTAGCTGTAGAATTTATGAAGAGGACACCAAAGCTCATTATAAGGTTTTGAAGGAGCGGAAAGGTAAGCACCAAGAAAGTCATGGTAAGCCTTACAGTGCTCCGGCTGATAAGGGTAAGCAGAAGGTGAATGATGAGAAAAGGGTGAAGGATGAGGAGAGACCTAGGAAAAGAGATGCTCCTACCGAAGTTGTTTGTTTCCGATGTGGGGAAAAAGGACATAAGAGTAACGCTTGTACTGGCGATGTGAAACGATGTTTCCTTTGTGGCAAGAAAGGGCACACAATTGCGGATTGCAAGCATGATGATGTAGTTTGCAATAGTTGTGGTGAAGAGGGACATATTAGCCCTCAGTGTTCGAATCCTAAGAAGGATCAGGTTAAAGGGAAGGTGTTTGCTCTAGCTGGTACTCAGACATGAATGAGGTACATTTTCGAGGATGAAAATATTCCAAGTGGGGGAGAGTTGTAACACCCAATTTTTATTATTTATTTATTTTATCGAGTCTAGCTAGTGTTATTTTAAATATTTTATTTGAATATTTGCCATGTGATGATTTTTAGTATTTATTAGTAGGTTGTTATGATATAAAAAGTGAAGGAATCTAATTATATTTGATTTAATGAGGCATAAGGGTAGGTTGGTAAATGGAGGAGTTTGTTAGGTTAAGAATAAGAGAGATTACAAATAGAGGAGAACATTAGAGAATTAGGGTTAGAACAAGAAAACAGAGAACAGAAAACAAAGAGCACGTAGAAGCAGTTTTTGGGAGATATAGAGGAGAAACTTGTAGAGTTCTGTAAATCAACCAATCTAAGGTAAGGGTGGGACTAACCTTCTTTAATCATAAGAAATAGTTCTAAAAAGGTTTAATCTCTTGTTGTTGAATATTTGTTGTTGTGAAAACTAGGTTTTGAATTGAATTAAATTGTTAAGAACATAGGTAATCAGTAGGTAATGTTTCTTATCAATTTGGGAGTTAAGATGTCGAAAAATTGGGTTTTGGGGCAAAATTCTGAATTATGGTCGTGTTGTTCGTAGTTCTGTTCGTCGTTGCTCGCCACAACGAGCGATTATCCTTGCCCCGCGAGTAATAGACAACTCGCCACGGCGAGTACATCTTGTCGCCTCGCGAGTAACCCAGTGATCGCTCGCCATAGCGAAATCCTTACAGTGAGCTACTGTCAGCTCGCCTAGTACTCTTGCTAAATTGACCATCATCCCACTGTGTATATGTGTTATTTTTAAACAAGCGTTAGTTTTAAATTACTTACTTGCAGGATGAAACCAGAAATCCTATGAAATATTGTGCAAACGTTTCCTAAAAATGGTTGGAATGTTCATGGTGTTCATAATTTTGAATATGAAACAACTAGAAGATAACTGTCTCATTTTGCGGATTGAAAAAGGTTTTCGGGATTTACAAGAAGTAAAACTTCAAAATGAATGTAAACAATTTAGAAGCAAAAAGATTTGCATTGCATAAATGAAAGTTGGTACATCAAATCACACATACATTTTTTTGTAACTCGTTTCTCGCTATAACTTCGGGTACTTTGAGCGTGAAGATTTTCTATTCTAGATTTCTGACCCCTATGTTTATTTTTATTTTTTAAATTCCTATATATACACAATAAGAAATAAATGAAACTAACAACCATAAAATAATAAGTCTTTGATAAATCCAACATGCATCCACGTGTCTTTAACCTTTGACCCTTCCTCTTCACATACAATTTGAATTTCCTCCATTGAAACTGAATAATTTCGAATATGCCAAGACTATCACAATCAATCGAAGTAACTTATTTCTATATTAACACCAAGAGTGAAACTTAGGTTCGACTAGAAAATTTTCCTATTGAAAATACAGGTAACAAATTGCCCCTTAAAAATCTCATTTTTGAAATTTTTTCCATGTTTCCAAGAAAAACATGTTGATGTCAACTCTTATAAAAAGTTTCATTTGGCTCCACATTCTCATAAATTTAGTGGGCCGCAATTCCACCCTGACTTCTCCCATTACTCCCTCCGTATCAAAATATAAGCAAAAGTTACTTTTTAGGTTCATTCAATTAATGATGTATGTGGTCCATAATAAGAATCACATACATCATTAATTGAATGAACCTAAAAAGTAAATTTTGCTTATATTTTGATATAGAGGGAGTATCACTTAGTGCTTCGACATGCAACTACTTAACTTCAGGGATAGGCGTTCTCGTTGGACTAGAACTCAAAGATCTCTCTCTCTCTCTCTCTCTCTCTCTCTCTCGCTCTCTCTTCATAAAGTATAAAACCTTTCTTTCCCTTGCATTCATCTCTTTCACAACTTCTCCCACTTATCTTTGGAAAAGAAAAGAAATTTAACAAAGAAATTTTACAAGTTATAAGAGTAGATTTTCTTTGGAAAACATTTGTCCTCTACTACCAGAGAGGAAAATGGAAAAGAGGAGCATGTTGTATCAGTGTTGAATTCTGGGGGAACATGATCGCAATTGGAATTTATATGTGTTCCAATTAGAGATGTCATCTGGAACGGTCCTTCCATGGAAAAATTTGGGACAGGAGTTACTGGGTGGAGCAGGGTAACATCAGTGACAAGACCTTTTAATAGTGATGTTATCGTTTAAGGTCTTGCAAGATGACCCTTCCTCACCTAACATCATCTACTGGTGTTTGGATGTACAAGAGGAAAGGTCATCATACAAGACCTTAAATGATACCATCACCATTAAAGGTCTTATCTTTGACATTACCCTTGTCCACCCGGTAACTCGTGCCCCAAATTTTCCCATGGAAGGACCGTTCTAGATGAAATCTCTAATTAGAACACAAGTAATTTCCAATTGTGATCATGTTCCGCCAGGACTCATCACTGACCCAACACACTCCTCTTTTTCCATTTGCCTCTACGGCACAGGCGGACAAATGTTTGGTGGAACCGTGGGCAAAAAGGTTCATGATGTTTGTGTTGTTTGGATTGAGGATACTCTTTTCAAGAAACCAGGGTTCTATATGAAAATGCATATCAATGAAACTCTTCGAGAAATTGAAGAGGACGACCCAATATATGCTAATGGTGTCATCGACAATGTTGATCATGTTGGACATGAATCCGACAACAACAACATTGTTGCTGATAAGAAAAACTTAGATGGTTTAGATGTTAAATCAGCCAAATTAGATAGTGAGTTCATGTAGTGGAACCACTCTATACAACTGCAAGATAGGAAATATTTTTATGTGTTTCCCTTTGTTTTTTTCTCGATAAAATAATAATGTCATGCAATATGAATAAAATAAGGTTTATTGTTATGTGTTTCCCTTTGTTTTTTACGATAACAAGGCAAGTCGTTATTATAATCAAGGATATTTTTTTAACACAATAACGACTTTACTCATTAAAGGTCTCAATGTTTTGTCACCATAACTACGTCGTGTAGCTATCCTAATTGCTTTTTATGCATATATTTTTTATTATTTAAATTCAAATTTTATCCATTTAATGACCCAAATGAGGAAAAAGAACCAACTGATGTTGAAGGTACTTAAACCTTCTCAGATCAAGCAGATTTTAAGGCAAGGACGAACAAGTACCAAGAAGGAAGTCTTCAACAACTGGTGTAGCTGTTGACTAAGTCCAAAGTGGTGATGCCAACATCAGTAATGCTGGAGCATAACCCATGTTGCCTCAAAATGTTACAAACTTAAGTGCAGATGAAGGAGCAACAAACTAACATGGAGTGGGTATATTTAACTAGAGATTACCATACTATGACTGAAGAAGGGACACAAATAAATCTTGAAGACTCGGGTAGTATCAACATTCCAGTATCCATTAACAGTTTTCTTGGTGATGCTTTGTGTGATTTATGAGCCAGCGTCAATTTGATGGAATTAGTAACCTTCAAGAAGATAAAAGGTTTAAGGATGAAGCCATCTGAAACTCTGATAGGTGTAGTTGATGGAACAATGATAGAACCCAAATGAGTGGCAAAGAACATGCAAATAGAGGTTGAACGATTCAAATTCCTGGCAGATATAGTGCTGATGGACATAGAAGAATGCCCAGTTACATTAAGTAGATCTTGTAACACCTTAAGACCTCGACTTATATTTATTAAATAAAAGAGCATATTTATTTAAATATGTGCTACACATACTTAACCATTCACCTTTTCATATGTGTATACTGTATACATGATTTATAAAAATGGTTGTGAATGGTTTCAATGAGGTTTAACTTGTTTTGTTTTGAAAAAGCAAATCTTGTTGAAAAATTATAAAGAGAGAAGAACTTTGTGATTTTTATGTTTTCGTCGTATTTGGCCGGTGAAACGCACACGTATACTCATGCACTTATATGTGATCTAAGGGTATATGTATTTGAGGCATTAGAATTTGTTTCCTTAGTTTTGATTCAAACGTCGCAATTATTTGAAAGATGTGAAATGATAGACGAACTTTGTCGAAATTGGTTTTTAAGACCGAATATCTTGAAAATCTATTGTGAATAGTTTGATGTGATTATATGAAGACGTATGAATGTTCAATAGGTGTTGAATATGATGTCTATCATGATATGGTGTACTTTCTCCTTTATTTTGATTGTGTGAAATTGTATGAAGTTGATGATTTGTGGTAATATTGATTGATATACATACTTGATTGAATGCAATTGGTGAAAGATGTATATACATATAGCCGTTGATTATAGTCGCTGAATTGTTGTGAACATATGCATGGTTGATTGAGTCATATGTTCATTCATCATATGTCGTGTCGGATGTTGATATCCATATAGCCGTTGATTATAACTGTTGGCTATGATGTTTTTGTTGCATCATGAGGTGACGACCTTAGAGAAGTCTGATACCACATGCATATAGGAGTTGTGTCTAAGCGCATAGCATGATTTGTTATGAGTCCTAATTGCTTATGTGTTTGATAATGGTTATGTTGGTGATGAGTGTGATTGATGCATTGTATACTTGTAATGATTAAAATTACTGTGTTGATGGATAATGTTGTAGTTGAATGCTCTTGTTATTCATTTGAAGCTTAAATCAATGATTATCATTTCAATTGTTTATTATTTTTGATTAAGATTGATGTGAAGCTAACCCCTAGTGGTATGTGGTGGACCGCCTACCTATTTCTATGAATGGGTAGACGACGTGCAGGATTAGTTTGATAGCTTGCTTGGTGTGTGCTCGAGGATAGCAGGATCTACCTCTGTTACTTATCTGTAGCCTTAGATAGGCTCTTATCTAGGATGTTATTCTTTTATGGTATTCTGGATTTCGTTTTGTTGATAAGATTTACCCACATGTCGGGTTTGGATGTTATTCTTGTTGATGTACTTATGAGTTGGTGACCTGGCTATTATGGAGATGCATGTTATGTATATATTTATCCGCTGCGACTTTGAGAAATTTTAACATGTATGTGAACTATGAGACATGACGCCTATTTCTTGAATATTTAGATTATTCGCATATTTTATCGCTTTAATAGAAGTATGGCTTTACACTTACCAAGTGGAGAAAGAGAAGGAGATCGAACATGACTTTATCTTTTTTTATTCTATTTTTACTTCTTCAGTCTAAACTAACCATTGTCAAGTTTCACATCATGATCAAATTGTGGTAGTTAAGTAGAAATATCATGATCCTTGTGGATACAAAATTTATAAATTTTATTACTTGACGACGATTTAGTACTCTTGCTAAATTGACCATCATCCCACTGTTTACATGTGTTCTTTTTAAACAAGCGCTAGTTTTAAATTACTTACTTGCAGGATGAAACCTGAAATCCTATGAAATATTGTGCAAATGTTTCCTAAAAATGGTTGGAATGTTCATGGTGTTCATAATTTTGAATATGAAACAACTAGAAGATAACTGTCTCATTCTGCGGATTGAAAAAGGTGTTCGGGATTTACAAGAAATAAAACTTCAAAATGAATGTAAACAATTTAGAAGCAAAAAGATTTGCATTGCAAAAATGAAAGTCGGTACATGAAATCACACATACATTTTTTTGTTACTTGTTTCTCGCTATAACTTCGGGTACTTTGAGCCTGAAGATTTTCTATTCTTGATTTGTGACCCCTACTTTTATTTTTATTTTTTTAAATTTCTATATATACACAATAAGAAGTAAATGAAACTAACAGTCATAAAATAATAAGTCTTTGATAAATCCAACATGCATCCACGTGTCTTTAACCTTTGACCCTTCCTCTTCACATACAATTTGAATTTCCTTCATCGAAACTGAATAATTTCGAATATGCCAAGACTATCACAATCAGTCGAAGTAACTTATTTCTATATTAACACCAAGAGTTAAACTTAGGTTCGACTAGAAAATTTTCCTATTGAAAATACAGGTAACAAATTGCCCCTTAAAAATGTCATTTTCGACTAAATTTTGGATGAAAAGGAAAAATGACATTTTTGAAATTTTTTCCATGTTTCCAAGAAAAACATGTAGATGTCAACTCACATCTTGTAAAAAGTTTCATTTGGCGCCACATTCTCATAAAGTTAATGGGCCACAATTCCACCTTGACCTCTCCCATTATCACTTAGTGCTTCGACATGCAACTGCTTAACTTTAGGGCTAGGCGTTCTTGTAGGACTAGAACTCAAAGGTCTCTCTCTCTCTCTCTCTCCCTCTCTCTCTCTCTCTCTATAAAGTATAAAACCTTTCTTTCCCTTTCATTCATCTCTTTCACAACTTCTCCCACTTATCTTTGTAAAAGAAAATAAAATCTCAACTTCCATTTTTTCTCCAACAAAAACAAACTCAAAATTCTTCAAAACTTCATATTTTCTCTCAAATATTTATCAATCAAACGGCTTCATCATCATCAAAGGCTACTCTAGTTCCAATGATTGCAAGGCTAGATGTTCCACTTAAAAAGGAAATTCAAAGCTTTTCACCAGGTCCTTAAATGGAGGTTAAAGAAGCTACGATATGGAAATCCCAGGATTAAAACCTTCTCTATCTCTAAGGACATTTATACATTATTAGTCGCTGTGTTATTTATGGGATTTGTTTCACCCTATATCTGAGTACTTTTTTTTGCATCATGTATCACTGCAATTGTGCTTCCATATTTCATACATCTTTTTCACTTAATTTCCTTTTTCCAATGCATCCCATATATAAATTCTTCAAGACTTCCCTTGAGTTTTCAGCTAAATGTGTAAGAGTAGATAGTTATTTCTAGGGGTAATCATAGGTCATCGTCAATAAGTCTTGTTAATCTCATCTCCATTTGATAGGAATCTAAAGAATAACATGATAATCGACGGTGGCCTGTTGTGCTAGATATATTTTGTGTAACATGAATAATTGAAGGAAGTCTTATGTGTGAGATCTAAACCGAAAACTATTGAAACCTTCTGTATGAATTGGACGTTTGTCACCTAATGAGGTTCAAGAATGTGAGCCATGTTCTTGGCTTCTCAAGGGTAACTATGGAGTTAGATAGTCTTCATTATCAACTATATTGGTGATAATAGTTTCCATTCGTTGTATTTGTGAAAAAGGTAAGGCTTTGTGCTTTGGCAGAGTTAGGAGAAGTTTTGAGTAAGATATTGAGAGAGGTTATGGATAATTTATTGAAAAACACTCTTCTCCCAACATAAAAGCTCACTCCCAACTAATTTGACCAAAATACCCCTGCGTGGGTTAACCCACGCGTGTTATAAATCAGCGTAAATTAACTCACACTTCTTTTGGTCGGTAGCGGGAAGTAACTCACGCAGCTTTGTCCGGTGGTATGAGCACACAAAACACGTTTTTGGCAGGTGGTCAGTTATCCAAAATTGATTTTACACGTTTTACCCCATCACCTCCATATTCTTCTGAAGCAGATTTAGTATTACCCCAATCCCCCTTTCCTAGACAAGAAACATACCTTATTGTAAATGTATCGATATAATAATAAAATAATATTTTATATGTATCAATTTTGTTCTTTTATTTTTGTTTATATTTGCATTTATTTAATGATTTTCGCATCTAAATAATGTAATGTTTTCGAAGACTAATTAAATCCAGCGTGAATTCGAATAAAGTTACGTATTGAATAAATTCGAGTTAATAAAGTTGGACAAGTACACACAATCAATTCAAAAAATACACAATTTTATTTCATCTACATTACATTACATTCTCCTTAAATATATGTGGTATCATCATGATGTTGGATTTAAGTTTAATTTTTGAAAGTTTACGGAAAATTTTGGCATTGAAGTGTCTTATACTTAGTGTAGTGATTTGAAGCGCCCTTTGAAAACTCAAAAAATTGAAGAGAACACAACACTAGTATTCTACCAAATCAACTATATATGTTATCACATTGAATCCCTTCATATAGGATGAGTCATCACAGAAAGGAATGCTTTCTAAGAGGTTGCATTGAATTGAATCTAACAAGTTTCAATTGACAGAGAAGCACGATCCAATTCAAAGAAACCGCTTAGAGGTGCATTTTCTTCCGTGACACTCATCCAATACAAAGTAATTCGATGTGGTAACCTATATAGCTGATTCGGCGGAATACACGTTGTGTTCTCTTAATTTGTTGAGTTTTTGAAGAGGCTTGCAAATCACTACATTCAGTATAAGACACTTCAATACCAACATCTTCACCATAATAACAAGAATTAAACTTAAATTGCAACAAAATAAAGACACTACATAGTAATGAAAAACCTAATCATTTTCTTATGGTTCTGGCGGAATAAAACTCATAAGAATATCTTCAAGCGATCTCAGCAACGTTACAAACATATCGATCCATGGGAACATGTTGTGCTGCCAAAAAAATCGAGAACAATGTCCTCACGTCGTCGTCGTTCGTTAGTTCTAGCCGACTGAACAATATTCTCCACTCGTCCAACGTTGAACGTTTATACCAAACGTATTCCACTCTCCTTGTGTTTCAGGGGTTGAGTCCTTGGTTGATTTCATTCAGTTGTTCCTTCAGACCTTTTAACGTGACATTAATGTACCGAATCTTGAACAACCGATGATCTCCACCGTTGAAGCTTATGCAAACACTGAACAAATAGGCCATTGTATCAGATCCACACTATAAAAAATTAAACAATCAATGAAAAACTCATTCAAACATTTCATCAAACACTTGGAGTGCAAATTATACTTAAACTCTAAAACTCATAACTACAACATAAACATGCAAACATCTAAAATATTAAGCAATATAAGTCATTTACATTTAACATTGTATCATTTTTTGCCAAAAAATGAAAATTTAAACAAACCCGAAAACTAAAAAAATTCAAATTTAAGAGGAAAAGTCTAACATATAAACATAAAAAGGTTAATTGTGTTTGATTATGAAAAATTACTTGTTATTGGCGTGTTGTTTGATTTGAACTATAAATTTTTTTGGATTTGTGAGAGATTTTTGAGATTTTAGATGTGAAACAGGAAATGAGAAAATGAGTTGTTGTCTAACATTTAAAATGACACGCAATGTGAATTAACTCACACCAGGGGCATTTTCGGAAGTTTGGTTAGAATTGAGCAAAACTTGTTGGGTGAAGAGCATTTTTCTAATTTATTTTCCTAAGCTAGTCATGATTTATTCGTTAAAGATACATGGTGGATGTGGTGTTGATCGTGAATGAGTTACTGAACAAGGTAAAGAAATATGGTAAAGAGTTAGTGGTCTACGAATGGAACATTCATTTATTTTTAAATGATGTCATTTTAGTAAACCATAAAAGGTGCAAATATTAAAACCTCACTAAAAACATTCAATTTTCTAGGCCCAAGCCCAAAAATCAGAACCCTAAAGTCACTTTTTCTGTTCGATAATCATTCTCTATATAAGACGCCGTTGCATCTCATTTTTATCCATTCCTTCTTCGGTGTTCTATATTCTTCTTTTCTTTTCCATTTTCAATATCTTTTTTCTTGTTTCTTCTTGATGTATTCTTAAAAGATCTAATTTATTTTCAATATCAAGCATGACTTTTATGAACATTGATGAGATGGAAGGGAACAAGCTGATGGCTATGATATTTTGGAATTAAATATAAACTTATAATTATCAAATCGGCGAAGTACGAAAGGTATGCAATCAACACCAAATCATCAATTTTATTTGTATTTTTTCTTGTTTTTGTTTTTCTTTACATATATATATATATATATATATATTGGTTTGCTTAATTGATGATTTCCTAAGTTTGTTGTTATTTGCTCTCGTATTTTACTGTTTGTTTTTTTCTTTGAGGATTTTGGCTCAATCCCCCCTCTTATTGTATATTTGTTTCCCTGTTTTGAATACAATTTTAGAGTTTGGAAGCATAGGACGGAGGTTTTCTGAGGTGCCAACCCTGTTGGGATGTCGATGTTTCTTCCTGATGTATGTCTTTACTCCCTGTTTAGCATATATATATATATATATATAGCATATATATATATATATATATATGAGTTTTAATTTTGTATCGATGAATGAATTATAACTAACACAAGTATCTTATAATAGCATATTATTTATAATTATTTTCTAACATTTATATTTAACAAAGAAATTTTACAAGTTATAAGAGTAGATTTTCTTTGGAAAACATTTGTCCTCTACTACCAGAGAGGAAAATGGAAAAGAGGAGCATGTTGTATCAGTGTTGAATTCTGGGGGAACATGATCGCAATTGGAATTTATATGTGTTCCAATTAGAGATGTCATCTGGAACGGTCCTTCCATGGAAAAATTTGGGACAGGAGTTACTGGGTGGAGCAGGGTAACATCAGTGACAAGACCTTTTAATAGTGATGTTATCGTTTAAGGTCTTGCAAGATGACCCTTCCTCACCTAACATCATCTACTGGTGTTTGGATGTACAAGAGGAAAGGTCATCATACAAGACCTTAAATGATACCATCACCATTAAAGGTCTTATCTTTGACATTACCCTTGTCCACCCGGTAACTCGTGCCCCAAATTTTCCCATGGAAGGACCGTTCTAGATGAAATCTCTAATTAGAACACAAGTAATTTCCAATTGTGATCATGTTCTGCCAGGACTCATCACTGACCCAACACACTCCTCTTTTTCCATTTGCCTCTACGGCACAGGCGGACAAATGTTTGGTGGAACCGTGGGCAAAAAGGTTCATGATGTTTGTGTTGTTTGGATTGAGGATACTCTTTTCAAGAAACCAGGGTTCTATATGAAAATGCATATCAATGAAACTCTTCGAGAAATTGAAGAGGACGACCCAATATATGCTAATGGTGTCATCGACAATGTTGATCATGTTGGACATGAATCCGACAACAACAACATTGTTGCTGATAAGAAAAACTTAGATGGTTTAGATGTTAAATCAGCCAAATTAGATAGTGAGTTCATGTAGTGGAACCACTCTATACAACTGCAAGATAGGAAATATTTTTATGTGTTTCCCTTTGTTTTTTTCTCGATAAAATAATAATGTCATGCAATATGAATAAAATAAGGTTTATTGTTATGTGTTTCCCTTTGTTTTTTACGATAACAAGGCAAGTCGTTATTATAATCAAGGATATTTTTTTAACACAATAACGACTTTACTCATTAAAGGTCTCAATGTTTTGTCACCATAACTACGTCGTGTAGCTATCCTAATTGCTTTTTATGCATATATTTTTTATTATTTAAATTCAAATTTTATCCATTTAATGACCCAAATGAGGAAAAAGAACCAACTGATGTTGAAGGTACTTAAACCTTCTCAGATCAAGCAGATTTTAAGGCAAGGACGAACAAGTACCAAGAAGGAAGTCTTCAACAACTGGTGTAGCTGTTGACTAAGTCCAAAGTGGTGATGCCAACATCAGTAATGCTGGAGCATAACCCATGTTGCCTCAAAATGTTACAAACTTAAGTGCAGATGAAGGAGCAACAAACTAACATGGAGTGGGTATATTTAACTAGAGATTACCATACTATGACTGAAGAAGGGACACAAATAAATCTTGAAGACTCGGGTAGTATCAACATTCCAGTATCCATTAACAGTTTTCTTGGTGATGCTTTGTGTGATTTATGAGCCAGCGTCAATTTGATGGAATTAGTAACCTTCAAGAAGATAAAAGGTTTAAGGATGAAGCCATCTGAAACTCTGATAGGTGTAGTTGATGGAACAATGATAGAACCCAAATGAGTGGCAAAGAACATGCAAATAGAGGTTGAACGATTCAAATTCCTGGCAGATATAGTGCTGATGGACATAGAAGAATGCCCAGTTACATTAAGTAGATCTTGTAACACCTTAAGACCTCGACTTATATTTATTAAATAAAAGAGCATATTTATTTAAATATGTGCTACACATACTTAACCATTCACCTTTTCATATGTGTATACTGTATACATGATTTATAAAAATGGTTGTGAATGGTTTCAATGAGGTTTAACTTGTTTTGTTTTGAAAAAGCAAATCTTGTTGAAAAATTATAAAGAGAGAAGAACTTTGTGATTTTTATGTTTTCGTCGTATTTGGTCGGTGAAACGCACACGTATACTCATGCACTTATATGTGATCTAAGGGTATATGTATTTGAGGCATTAGAATTTGTTTCCTTAGTTTTGATTCAAACGTCGCAATTATTTGAAAGATGTGAAATGATAGACGAACTTTGTCGAAATTGGTTTTTAAGACCGAATATCTTGAAAATCTATTGTGAATAGTTTGATGTGATTATATGAAGACGTATGAATGTTCAATAGGTGTTGAATATGATGTCTATCATGATATGGTGTACTTTCTCCTTTATTTTGATTGTGTGAAATTGTATGAAGTTGATGATTTGTGGTAATATTGATTGATATACATACTTGATTGAATGCAATTGGTGAAAGATGTATATACATATAGCCGTTGATTATAGTCGCTGAATTGTTGTGAACATATGCATGGTTGATTGAGTCATATGTTCATTCATCATATGTCGTGTCGGATGTTGATATCCATATAGCCGTTGATTATAACTGTTGGCTATGATGTTTTTGTTGCATCATGAGGTGACGACCTTAGAGAAGTCTGATACCACATGCATATAGGAGTTGTGTCTAAGCGCATAGCATGATTTGTTATGAGTCCTAATTGCTTATGTGTTTGATAATGGTTATGTTGGTGATGAGTGTGATTGATGCATTGTATACTTGTAATGATTAAAATTACTGTGTTGATGGATAATGTTGTAGTTGAATGCTCTTGTTATTCATTTGAAGCTTAAATCAATGATTATCATTTCAATTGTTTATTATTTTTGATTAAGATTGATGTGAAGCTAACCCCTAGTGGTATGTGGTGGACCGCCTACCTATTTCTATGAATGGGTAGACGACGTGCAAGATTAGTTTGATAGCTTGCTTGGTGTGTGCTCGAGGATAGCAGGATCTACCTCTGTTACTTATCTGTAGCCTTAGATAGGCTCTTATCTAGGATGTTATTCTTTTATGGTATTCTGGATTTCGTTTTGTTGATAAGATTTACCCACATGTCGGGTTTGGATGTTATTCTTGTTGATGTACTTATGAGTTGGTGACCTGGCTATTATGGAGATGCATGTTATGTATATATTTATCCGCTGCGACTTTGAGAAATTTTAACATGTATGTGAACTATGAGACATGACGCCTATTTCTTGAATATTTAGATTATTCGCATATTTTATCGCTTTAATAGAAGTATGGCTTTACACTTACCAAGTGGAGAAAGAGAAGGAGATCGAACATGACTTTATCTTTTTTTATTCTATTTTTACTTCTTCAGTCTAAACTAACCATTGTCAAGTTTCACATCATGATCAAATTGTGGTAGTTAAGTAGAAATATCATGATCCTTGTGGATACAAAATTTATAAATTTTATTACTTGACGACGATTTAGTACTCTTGCTAAATTGACCATCATCCCACTGTTTACATGTGTTCTTTTTAAACAAGCGCTAGTTTTAAATTACTTACTTGCAGGATGAAACCTGAAATCCTATGAAATATTGTGCAAATGTTTCCTAAAAATGGTTGGAATGTTCATGGTGTTCATAATTTTGAATATGAAACAACTAGAAGATAACTGTCTCATTCTGCGGATTGAAAAAGGTGTTCGGGATTTACAAGAAATAAAACTTCAAAATGAATGTAAACAATTTAGAAGCAAAAAGATTTGCATTGCAAAAATGAAAGTCGGTACATGAAATCACACATACATTTTTTTGTTACTTGTTTCTCGCTATAACTTCGGGTACTTTGAGCCTGAAGATTTTCTATTCTTGATTTGTGACCCCTACTTTTATTTTTATTTTTTTAAATTTCTATATATACACAATAAGAAGTAAATGAAACTAACAGTCATAAAATAATAAGTCTTTGATAAATCCAACATGCATCCACGTGTCTTTAACCTTTGACCCTTCCTCTTCACATACAATTTGAATTTCCTTCATCGAAACTGAATAATTTCGAATATGCCAAGACTATCACAATCAGTCGAAGTAACTTATTTCTATATTAACACCAAGAGTTAAACTTAGGTTCGACTAGAAAATTTTCCTATTGAAAATACAGGTAACAAATTGCCCCTTAAAAATGTCATTTTCGACTAAATTTTGGATGAAAAGGAAAAATGACATTTTTGAAATTTTTTCCATGTTTCCAAGAAAAACATGTAGATGTCAACTCACATCTTGTAAAAAGTTTCATTTGGCGCCACATTCTCATAAAGTTAATGGGCCACAATTCCACCTTGACCTCTCCCATTATCACTTAGTGCTTCGACATGCAACTGCTTAACTTCAGGGCTAGGCGTTCTCGTAGGACTAGAACTCAAAGGTCTCTCTCTCTCTCTCTCTCTCTCTATAAAGTATAAAACCTTTCTTTCCCTTTCATTCATCTCTTTCACAACTTCTCCCACTTATCTTTGTAAAAGAAAATAAAATCTCAACTTCCATTTTTTCTCCAACAAAAACAAACTCAAAATTCTTCAAAACTTCATATTTTCTCTCAAATATTTATCAATCAAACGGCTTCATCATCATCAAAGGCTACTCTAGTTCCAATGATTGCAAGGCTAGATGTTCCACTTAAAAAGGAAATTCAAAGCTTTTCACCAGGTCCTTAAATGGAGGTTAAAGAAGCTACGATATGGAAATCCCAGGATTAAAACCTTCTCTATCTCTAAGGACATTTATACATTATTAGTCGCTGTGTTATTTATGGGATTTGTTTCACCCTATATCTGAGTACTTTTTTTTGCATCATGTATCACTGCAATTGTGCTTCCATATTTCATACATCTTTTTCACTTAATTTCCTTTTTCCAATGCATCCCATATATAAATTCTTCAAGACTTCCCTTGAGTTTTCAGCTAAATGTGTAAGAGTAGATAGTTATTTCTAGGGGTAATCATAGGTCATCGTCAATAAGTCTTGTTAATCTCATCTCCATTTGATAGGAATCTAAAGAATAACATGATAATCGACGGTGGCCTGTTGTGCTAGATATATTTTGTGTAACATGAATAATTGAAGGAAGTCTTATGTGTGAGATCTAAACCGAAAACTATTGAAACCTTCTGTATGAATTGGACGTTTGTCACCTAATGAGGTTCAAGAATGTGAGCCATGTTCTTGGCTTCTCAAGGGTAACTATGGAGTTAGATAGTCTTCATTATCAACTATATTGGTGATAATAGTTTCCATTCGTTGTATTTGTGAAAAAGGTAAGGCTTTGTGCTTTGGCAGAGTTAGGAGAAGTTTTGAGTAAGATATTGAGAGAGGTTATGGATAATTTATTGAAAAACACTCTTCTCCCAACATAAAAGCTCACTCCCAACTAATTTGACCAAAATACCCCTGCGTGGGTTAACCCACGCGTGTTATAAATCAGCGTAAATTAACTCACACTTCTTTTGGTCGGTAGCGGGAAGTAACTCACGCAGCTTTGTCCGGTGGTATGAGCACACAAAACACGTTTTTGGCAGGTGGTCAGTTATCCAAAATTGATTTTACACGTTTTACCCCATCACCTCCATATTCTTCTGAAGCAGATTTAGTATTACCCCAATCCCCCTTTCCTAGACAAGAAACATACCTTATTGTAAATGTATCGATATAATAATAAAATAATATTTTATATGTATCAATTTTGTTCTTTTATTTTTGTTTATATTTGCATTTATTTAATGATTTTCGCATCTAAATAATGTAATGTTTTCGAAGACTAATTAAATCCAGCGTGAATTCGAATAAAGTTACGTATTGAATAAATTCGAGTTAATAAAGTTGGACAAGTACACACAATCAATTCAAAAAATACACAATTTTATTTCATCTACATTACATTACATTCTCCTTAAATATATGTGGTATCATCATGATGTTGGATTTAAGTTTAATTTTTGAAAGTTTACGGAAAATTTTGGCATTGAAGTGTCTTATACTTAGTGTAGTGATTTGAAGCGCCCTTTGAAAACTCAAAAAATTGAAGAGAACACAACACTAGTATTCTACCAAATCAACTATATATGTTATCACATTGAATCCCTTCATATAGGATGAGTCATCACAGAAAGGAATGCTTTCTAAGAGGTTGCATTGAATTGAATCTAACAAGTTTCAATTGACAGAGAAGCACGATCCAATTCAAAGAAACCGCTTAGAGGTGCATTTTCTTCCGTGACACTCATCCAATACAAAGTAATTCGATGTGGTAACCTATATAGCTGATTCGGCGGAATACACGTTGTGTTCTCTTAATCTGTTGAGTTTTTGAAGAGGCTTGCAAATCACTACATTCAGTATAAGACACTTCAATACCAACATCTTCACCATAATAACAAGAATTAAACTTAAATTGCAACAAAATAAAGACACTACATAGTAATGAAAAACCTAATCATTTTCTTATGGTTCTGGCGGAATAAAACTCATAAGAATATCTTCAAGCGATCTCAGCAACGTTACAAACATATCGATCCATGGGAACATGTTGTGCTGCCAAAAAAATCGAGAACAATGTCCTCACGTCGTCGTCGTTCGTTAGTTCTAGCCGACTGAACAATATTCTCCACTCGTCCAACGTTGAACGTTTATACCAAACGTATTCCACTCTCCTTGTGTTTCAGGGGTTGAGTCCTTGGTTGATTTCATTCAGTTGTTCCTTCAGACCTTTTAACGTGACATTAATGTACCGAATCTTGAACAACCGATGATCTCCACCGTTGAAGCTTATGCAAACACTGAACAAATAGGCCATTGTATCAGATCCACACTATAAAAAATTAAACAATCAATGAAAAACTCATTCAAACATTTCATCAAACACTTGGAGTGCAAATTATACTTAAACTCTAAAACTCATAACTACAACATAAACATGCAAACATCTAAAATATTAAGCAATATAAGTCATTTACATTTAACATTGTATCATTTTTTGCCAAAAAATGAAAATTTAAACAAACCCGAAAACTAAAAAAATTCAAATTTAAGAGGAAAAGTCTAACATATAAACATAAAAAGGTTAATTGTGTTTGATTATGAAAAATTACTTGTTATTGGCGTGTTGTTTGATTTGAACTATAAATTTTTTTGGATTTGTGAGAGATTTTTGAGATTTTAGATGTGAAACAGGAAATGAGAAAATGAGTTGTTGTCTAACATTTAAAATGACACGCAATGTGAATTAACTCACACCAGGGGCATTTTCGGAAGTTTGGTTAGAATTGAGCAAAACTTGTTGGGTGAAGAGCATTTTTCTAATTTATTTTCCTAAGCTAGTCATGATTTATTCGTTAAAGATACATGGTGGATGTGGTGTTGATCGTGAATGAGTTACTGAACAAGGTAAAGAAATATGGTAAAGAGTTAGTGGTCTACGAATGGAACATTCATTTATTTTTAAATGATGTCATTTTAGTAAACCATAAAAGGTGCAAATATTAAAACCTCACTAAAAACATTCAATTTTCTAGGCCCAAGCCCAAAAATCAGAACCCTAAAGTCACTTTTTCTGTTCGATAATCATTCTCTATATAAGACGCCGTTGCATCTCATTTTTATCCATTCCTTCTTCGGTGTTCTATATTCTTCTTTTCTTTTCCATTTTCAATATCTTTTTTCTTGTTTCTTCTTGATGTATTCTTAAAAGATCTAATTTATTTTCAATATCAAGCATGACTTTTATGAACATTGATGAGATGGAAGGGAACAAGCTGATGGCTATGATATTTTGGAATTAAATATAAACTTATAATTATCAAATCGGCGAAGTACGAAAGGTATGCAATCAACACCAAATCATCAATTTTATTTGTATTTTTTCTTGTTTTTGTTTTTCTTTACATATATATATATATATATATATATATATATTGGTTTGCTTAATTGATGATTTCCTAAGTTTGTTGTTATTTGCTCTCGTATTTTACTGTTTGTTTTTTTCTTTGAGGATTTTGGCTCAATCCCCCCTCTTATTGTATATTTGTTTCCCTGTTTTGAATACAATTTTAGAGTTTGGAAGCATAGGACGGAGGTTTTCCGAGGTGCCAACCCTGTTGGGATGTCGATGTTTCTTCCTGATGTATGTCTTTACTCCCTGTTTAGCATATATATATATATATATATATATATGAGTTTTAATTTTGTATCGATGAATGAATTATAACTAACACAAGTATCTTATAATAGCATATTATTTATAATTATTTTCTAACATTTATATTTAACAAAGAAATTTTACAAGTTATAAGAGTAGATTTTCTTTGGAAAACATTTGTCCTCTACTACCAGAGAGGAAAATGGAAAAGAGGAGCATGTTGTATCAGTGTTGAATTCTGGGGGAACATGATCGCAATTGGAATTTATATGTGTTCCAATTAGAGATGTCATCTGGAACGGTCCTTCCATGGAAAAATTTGGGACAGGAGTTACTGGGTGGAGCAGGGTAACATCAGTGACAAGACCTTTTAATAGTGATGTTATCGTTTAAGGTCTTGCAAGATGACCCTTCCTCACCTAACATCATCTACTGGTGTTTGGATGTACAAGAGGAAAGGTCATCATACAAGACCTTAAATGATACCATCACCATTAAAGGTCTTATCTTTGACATTACCCTTGTCCACCCGGTAACTCGTGCCCCAAATTTTCCCATGGAAGGACCGTTCTAGATGAAATCTCTAATTAGAACACAAGTAATTTCCAATTGTGATCATGTTCCGCCAGGACTCATCACTGACCCAACACACTCCTCTTTTTCCATTTGCCTCTACGGCACAGGCGGACAAATGTTTGGTGGAACCGTGGGCAAAAAGGTTCATGATGTTTGTGTTGTTTGGATTGAGGATACTCTTTTCAAGAAACCAGGGTTCTATATGAAAATGCATATCAATGAAACTCTTCGAGAAATTGAAGAGGATGACCCAATATATGCTAATGGTGTCATCGACAATGTTGATCATGTTGGACATGAATCCGACAACAACAACATTGTTGCTGATAAGAAAAACTTAGATGGTTTAGATGTTAAATCAGCCAAATTAGATAGTGAGTTCATGTAGTGGAACCACTCTATACAACTGCAAGATAGGAAATATTTTTATGTGTTTCCCTTTGTTTTTTTCTCGATAAAATAATAATGTCATGCAATATGAATAAAATAAGGTTTATTGTTATGTGTTTCCCTTTGTTTTTTACGATAACAAGGCAAGTCGTTATTATAATCAAGGATATTTTTTTAACACAATAACGACTTTACTCATTAAAGGTCTCAATGTTTTGTCACCATAACTACGTCGTGTAGCTATCCTAATTGCTTTTTATGCATATATTTTTTATTATTTAAATTCAAATTTTATCCATTTAATGACCCAAATGAGGAAAAAGAACCAACTGATGTTGAAGGTACTTAAACCTTCTCAGATCAAGCAGATTTTAAGGCAAGGACGAACAAGTACCAAGAAGGAAGTCTTCAACAACTGGTGTAGCTGTTGACTAAGTCCAAAGTGGTGATGCCAACATCAGTAATGCTGGAGCATAACCCATGTTGCCTCAAAATGTTACAAACTTAAGTGCAGATGAAGGAGCAACAAACTAACATGGAGTGGGTATATTTAACTAGAGATTACCATACTATGACTGAAGAAGGGACACAAATAAATCTTGAAGACTCGGGTAGTATCAACATTCCAGTATCCATTAACAGTTTTCTTGGTGATGCTTTGTGTGATTTATGAGCCAGCGTCAATTTGATGGAATTAGTAACCTTCAAGAAGATAAAAGGTTTAAGGATGAAGCCATCTGAAACTCTGATAGGTGTAGTTGATGGAACAATGATAGAACCCAAATGAGTGGCAAAGAACATGCAAATAGAGGTTGAACGATTCAAATTCCTGGCAGATATAGTGCTGATGGACATAGAAGAATGCCCAGTTACATTAAGTAGATCTTGTAACACCTTAAGACCTCGACTTATATTTATTAAATAAAAGAGCATATTTATTTAAATATGTGCTACACATACTTAACCATTCACCTTTTCATATGTGTATACTGTATACATGATTTATAAAAATGGTTGTGAATGGTTTCAATGAGGTTTAACTTGTTTTGTTTTGAAAAAGCAAATCTTGTTGAAAAATTATAAAGAGAGAAGAACTTTGTGATTTTTATGTTTTCGTCGTATTTGGCCGGTGAAACGCACACGTATACTCATGCACTTATATGTGATCTAAGGGTATATGTATTTGAGGCATTAGAATTTGTTTCCTTAGTTTTGATTCAAACGTCGCAATTATTTGAAAGATGTGAAATGATAGACGAACTTTGTCGAAATTGGTTTTTAAGACCGAATATCTTGAAAATCTATTGTGAATAGTTTGATGTGATTATATGAAGACGTATGAATGTTCAATAGGTGTTGAATATGATGTCTATCATGATATGGTGTACTTTCTCCTTTATTTTGATTGTGTGAAATTGTATGAAGTTGATGATTTGTGGTAATATTGATTGATATACATACTTGATTGAATGCAATTGGTGAAAGATGTATATACATATAGCCGTTGATTATAGTCGCTGAATTGTTGTGAACATATGCATGGTTGATTGAGTCATATGTTCATTCATCATATGTCGTGTCGGATGTTGATATCCATATAGCCGTTGATTATAACTGTTGGCTATGATGTTTTTGTTGCATCATGAGGTGACGACCTTAGAGAAGTCTGATACCACATGCATATAGGAGTTGTGTCTAAGCGCATAGCATGATTTGTTATGAGTCCTAATTGCTTATGTGTTTGATAATGGTTATGTTGGTGATGAGTGTGATTGATGCATTGTATACTTGTAATGATTAAAATTACTGTGTTGATGGATAATGTTGTAGTTGAATGCTCTTGTTATTCATTTAAAGCTTAAATCAATGATTATCATTTCAATTGTTTATTATTTTTGATTAAGATTGATGTGAAGCTAACCCCTAGTGGTATGTGGTGGACCGCCTACCTATTTCTATGAATGGGTAGACGACGTGCATGATTAGTTTGATAGCTTGCTTGGTGTGTGCTCGAGGATAGCAGGATCTACCTCTGTTACTTATCTGTAGCCTTAGATAGGCTCTTATCTAGGATGTTATTCTTTTATGGTATTCTGGATTTCGTTTTGTTGATAAGATTTACCCACATGTCGGGTTTGGATGTTATTCTTGTTGATGTACTTATGAGTTGGTGACCTGGCTATTATGGAGATGCATGTTATGTATATATTTATCCGCTGCGACTTTGAGAAATTTTAACATGTATGTGAACTATGAGACATGACGCCTATTTCTTGAATATTTAGATTATTCGCATATTTTATCGCTTTAATAGAAGTATGGCTTTACACTTACCAAGTGGAGAAATAGAAGGAGATCGAACATGACTTTATCTTTTTTTATTCTATTTTTACTTCTTCAGTCTAAACTAACCATTGTCAAGTTTCACATCATGATCAAATTGTGGTAGTTAAGTAGAAATATCATGATCCTTGTGGATACAAAATTTATAAATTTTATTACTTGACGACGATTTAGTACTCTTGCTAAATTGACCATCATCCCACTGTTTACATGTGTTCTTTTTAAACAAGCGCTAGTTTTAAATTACTTACTTGCAGGATGAAACCTGAAATCCTATGAAATATTGTGCAAATGTTTCCTAAAAATGGTTGGAATGTTCATGGTGTTCATAATTTTGAATATGAAACAACTAGAAGATATTCTCCACGTCGGGTTTGGATTTTATTCTTGTTGATGTACTTATGAGTTGATGACCTGACTATTATGGAGATGCATGTTATGTATATATTTATCCGCTGCGACTTTGAGAAATTTGAATATGCATGTATGTGAACTATGAGACGTGATGCCTATTTCTTGAATATTTAGATTATTCGCGTATTTTATCGCTTTAATAGAAGTATGACGTTACACTTACCAAGTGGAGAAAAAGAAGGAGATTCAACATGACTTTATCATTTTTTATTCTATTTTTACTTCTTCAGTCTAAACTAACCATTGTCAAGTTTCACATCATGATCAAATTGTGATAGTTAAGTAGAAATATCATGATCCTTGTGGATACAAAATTTATAAATTTTATTACTTGACGACGATTTAGTACTCTTGCTAAATTGACCATCATCCCACTGTTTACATGTGTTCTTTTGAAACAAGCGCTAGTTTTAAATTACTTACTTGCAGGATGAAACCATAAATCCAATGAAATATTGTGCAAATGTTTCCTAAAAATGGTTGGAATGTTCATGGTGTTCATAATTTTGAATATGAAACAACTAGAAGATAAGTGTCTCATTCTGCGGATTGAAAAAGGTGTTCGGTGTAACACCCCGTTTTCCCAAAGTAAAATTTTCATAAAAAAATAATCAGAGTTTCTCGTATAAACGGAATGTCACATTTCTTAAAATTTCAAATGGAATAAATAACAATTTATCATTCATAAAATAATAATCATAATTATTCAAAACTTCGCAGCGTATTAAAATTCAAATTAACAAAATAGTTTTGGCACGCAGGCCTCATCAAAACTTCTCAACATAAATTCAACTGAAACTTATTAATATTAGATCATAATAAATACGTAAGGAATAGAAAATAGTTATAAAGGTTCCCATCCCGTTACATATCAGAGCACCTAAGGACACAGTTAGGGTAGCCACTCATAACATCAAACAGCAGCTATCAGCTTAATCACCTGCAAGTTACTCATATGAAGAGCAACATTTCCAAGCAGAAGGGGTGAGATTCACAAAAAAATGGCATTAAACATATAATTCAATAATTATATTTAACAACATAAACATCAAATACATTCACAACAATAGTCATATAACATCTTAATCAACATCATAATCATCATCATAATTCAGCATCATAGTTCAACTTAACAGTTTGACTCGACAATGCAACTTCAACTCGACTATGCAACTTAGACATCTTATTCATGCATGTGGTACCAATCCAGGGCATAAGCCCTCGTCGCTATTTGAGCATAAATATACTCCTAGGGCATAAGCCCTCGTCGCTGTTTGAGCATAAAAATACTCCTAGAGCATGAGCTCTCGTGTCTATTGAGCAAAAGCTCCTAGGGCATGAGCCCTCATCTTTGAATGATTATGCATGGACTCCACATCTTATAACTTAGACAACATGAATGACTCCAATAATTTGGATCACAACTCATAAACTTAGAATGACACATGCAGCTTTTAATCAATAATAAATAGCAGCATGGCAGCACATCAAATCTTAAGGTATATCAATATCATAAACGGTCACATAATTCACCTCTTATAGTTCAAAAGAAAGCATACACAATTATATATGTCACAAAATCAAACATTAATTAACAGTTTTACAAGTCATCTTTACTATTGCAGTAACGCTTAATTCTAACCCAGGGGTCATCTCATAACAATTCGTTTCGAAAGAACACAAGATCACGAAACAAGGGTACTGATGCTCTGTAATTCGCCAGGCGAGCGATGAATTTCTGGGCTGCTCTGCCAGGCGAGACATATGTCGCCAGGCGAGAAATATTTTGCCAGGCGAGCGATGGATTTCTAGGTTGCTCCGCTAGGCGAGAAATATTTCGCCATGCGAGCGATGGATTTCTGGGCTGCTTCGCCAGACGAGAAATATTTCGCCACGGCGAGCGATGACAGAACAATTACGGGGTTACGACAATTTGCACCAAAAATCCCAATTTTCATCATGTTCCTCCCCAAATTCGACTTTAATGATGTATAAGGGTTACCCTATGGTCTGTAAACAGTTTTCTTCAACAATGGTACTGTTTTTCATCATCTAATCATCAATTCATCACTTTTGACCTAATTCCCAAATTCTCAAATTACATGAACTAATCCTATAATCTATTAACTATAATCATGAATTACATGTTTTAATGAAATTGTAATGCTAGGCTCACCCTTACCTTTAGAAAATTGGAGCAGCAGCCTCTTGGTTCTTCACTTCTACTTTTCTCCCTTTTTCACCCAAAAACTGAATTGTACGTACTGTCTGTTTCTAAACCTAGGTTTTCCCTTTTATATCTCTTCTATTTATTTTATCTTATTTCACTTATTCCCTCATAATTCTATCTAATTTCCAAAACAGCCCCACAACTTAATATTTATTTTATTTTAAAATCTTATTTTATTAAACAATAAAATAAGTCACTTAAATAAACCACAACATATTACATAAATCATATAAATCACTTAAATCACATAAAATCATATAAATATTCTCTATACTCTATAAAATAATTTAAATAATCAAAACGGGCGTTACAACTCTCCCCAACTTATAGAATTTTCGTCCTCGAAAATTACCTCAAGCAAACAACTCTGGATAAGATTCCAGCATCTTACTCTCTAGCTCCCACGTCAAGCTTTCACCTGTCGCTCCGTCCCAAATGACCTTCACAAGAGGTATCTCCTTGCCTCTCAAACACTTCACCTCGCGACCTTCAATCCTCACTGGTAAGGTCTCAACCGTCAGGTTATCTCTAACTTGTACATCATCCCTTTGAATCACATGGGATGGATCTGGAACATACTTCCGAAGTTGCGACACATGAAACACATCATGCAAATTCGAAAGGTGCGGCGGTAAACCTACTTGATACGCCACCGTTCCAATTCTTTCCGATATCTGATACGGGCCAATAAACTTCGGGGTTAACTTCTTTGACTTCAATGCAAGACCCACACCGGTCATGGGAGTAACTCTTAGGAATACATGATCTCCCTCTTGAAACTCAAGGTATTTCCTACGCTTATCATGATAACTCTTTTGTCGACTCTGCGACGCTTTCATCTTATCTTGAATCATCTTTACCTTCTCAGTAGTCTGTTGAACAATTTCTAGTCCTAAAACCACATTCTCACCTGACTCAAACCAACACAGCAGAGTTCTGCATCTCCGACCATATAAAGCCTCGAAAGGTGCCATTCCGATACTAGAATGATAACTGTTATTGTACGTGAACTCTATCAACGGAAGATGACTATCCCAAGTTCCTCCTTGCTCAAGTACACAAACTCTTAACAAATCCTCCAACGACTGAATCGTTCTTTCGGACTGACCATCTGTCTGCAGATGATATGCCGAACTCAACTTCAACTTAGAACCTAAAACCTCTTGCAAACTCTTCCAAAATCTAGAAGTAAATCTCGGGTCTCTATCGGATACGATGCTCGAAGAAACACCATGCAGCTTCACTATTTCTCTAATATAAATTTCTGCCAACTGAGCTATAGGAAAACTGATGTTAATCGGAATAAAATGAGCCGACTTCGGCAATCTATCAACAATCACCCAAATAACGTCATTCCCTTTAGGAGTATTCGGCAACCTCGTCACGAAATCCATGGATATACTATCCCGTTTCCACTCTGGCACATCTAAAGGTATCATCAACCCAGCAGGTTTCTGATGTTCCACTTTCGACTTCTGACAAATCAAACAAGAGTACACAAACTGTGCCACATCGCGTTTCAGTCCAGACCACCAAAACAACTTCTTCAAATCATGGTACATTTTTGTAGCTCCCGGGTGAATACTCAAGCTACTTCTATGACTCTCTTCAAGAATCATCTTCTTCATCTTGTTATCGTCTGGAATACAAATTCTACCTCGAAATCTCAACACACCTTGATCATCGACCTTAAAGTCACTCTCCTCAGTCTGATTACTAGCAACCAACAAGTCCACAAACTTAACATCCAATTTCTGCACTTCTTTAATACTTTTCAAGAAATCATTATCAATCTTCAGTATTCCCAGCTTTACACTCTGAGGTGACCATTCACAAACTAAACTCAAATCTCTAAACTTTTCCAGCAACTCAAACTCTTTCGCCATCATAGCTGACATATGCAAAGTCTTCCTACTTAAGGCATCTGCAACCACGTTAGCTTTACCCGGATGATAATTCAAACCAAAATCATAATCTTTCAACAATTCGAGCCACCTTCGCTGTCTCATATTCAATTCCTTCTGATCAAACAAATACTTCAAACTCTTGTGATCACTGAACACTTCAAATCTCGAACCATACAAGTAATGTCTCCAAATCTTAAGCATAAATACCACTACAGCTAATTCAAGATCATGAGTAGGGTAATTTCGTTCATGGATTCTCAACTGTCTCGATGCATAAGCAACCACTTTACTATCTTGCATAAGCACACCACCTAAGCTCAACTTGGACGCGTCACAATATACAACAAAAGGTTCATCGGACTTCGGCAAAATCAAAACTGGAGCCGTCGTCAAACGCTTCTTCAATTCATTAAAACTATTCTCACAGTGAACATCCCACACGAATGCTTTACCTTTGCAAGTCAACTGCGTTAACAGAAGTGCTAACTTAGAAAATCCTTCTATAAATCTTCTATAATAACCAGCTAATCCCAAAAAGCTTCTAATCTCTATAACTTACTTAGGAGTCTCCCATTGTGATACTGCATCAACTTTAGATGGATCAACTGCAATACCATTACCAGAAATAACATGTCCAAGAAAACTCACCTCATCCAACCAGAATTCACACTTCGACAATTTAGCATAAAGTTTCTTCTCCTTCAGCACTTGCAAGACTATCCTCAAATGTTCGACATGTTCTTCCTCAGACTTGGAGTAAATCAATATATCATCATAGACACAGGCTTTGTTCCCGGAATAAGATCAATCGAAAATTCAACTTCTCTTTCTGGAGGCACATCAGGAATTTCATCAGGAAAAACTTCTGGAAAATCGCATACCACTTTCTGCTTATCAATCATCGTTTGGTTCTCAATAGATATAAATGCCATCAAGGAAAACATCAACATTCTATCACGTTCTAACTGCTTCAGCTGTTTAGTAGATAAAAACTCTGCTCCACTTTCCTCTTCATCAGAAGAGAAATACACCGACTTGCGAAAACAATTAATATGGACATGGTTGTACTCTAACCAATTCATACCAAGGATTACATCCATACCACTCAAAGGTAAACAAACCAAATCAATTTCAAAATCACGATCAAACATAGACAAAGGACATCTTAAACACACAAGAGAAGTAGTCACCAAACCCTTAGCTAGAGTTTCGACAACCATTTCCCCATTTATATTTGACATAGAAAGACCCAACTTAGAAGCACAATCAATAGCAATAAAACAATGTGTAGCACCAGTATCAATAATAGCAATTAAAGGAGTACTATCAAAATAACAAGTACCTCTAATCAAATGATCCTCATTCTCCGTCTGAGTACCAGTCAAAGCAAAAACTCTCCCAGTAGTCTGAGCCTTCTTAGGCTTCTTGCATTGCGAACCAATATGACCTTCTTCATTACAGTTAAAGCACACAACATCATCATATTTGCATGCCGAAGTAGCATGTCCTCTCTTACCGCAACGGTAACACCGCTTCACATCTCCGGTACAAGCATTACTCTTGTGGCCTTTTTCACAACACTTATAGCAGACAATCTCAGCAGAAGTATCTTTCTTTTGAGGTCTCCTTTCATCATTAACTCTTTGTTTGCCCTTATCGCCAGGGGCACTGTAAGGCTTAGGACGACTCTGCTGACCTTTACCTTTCCTTTCATTCACGACTTTGTAATGAGCCTTAGTATCCTCCTCATAAATTCTGCAACTACTCACCAGCTCAGAAAAGTTAGGAATCTTCTGGTAACCAATTGCCCTCTTGATATCAGCTCGCAAGCCATTCTCGAACTTGATGCACTTAGAAAACTCAGCAGCCTCAGCAGTATAGTGTGGATAAAATTTAGCCTGCTGCACAAACTTAGCAGCATATTCAGTCACCAACATGTTCCCCTGTTTCAGCTCAAGGAACTCAATCTCTTTCTTCCCGCGAACATCTTCCGGAAAGTAACGGTTCAGGAACTCTCTCCTAAATACAGCTCAAGAAACAACAGCACCTCCATTCTCTAAGACCGGTTGGACACTCACCCACCAGTCATCAGCTTTTTCTGCCAACATGTGTGTGCCAAAGCACACCATCTGAATGTTCGTACATTGCATCACTCTGAAGATCCTCTCGACCTCCTTAAGCAACGTCTGAGCTCCATCGGGGTCATATCTTCCCTTGAAAGTAGGTGGATGATTCCTCAGAAAAGTTTCCAACATTCTCACTCCATCATTACCACCAACATTCTGTTGTTGGCCCACAGCTTGAGCCATCGCTTGCAATGCAGCAGCAAGAGCAGCATCATTCCTTCCAGCCATGTCAGTTCGCTACATAACGAGAACAGGCTAGGGAAATTCCAAAACAGAATTAAACTAACACTCGACACAAACGACTCAATCTACTTGGCCGGACGGACCGACCTGCTCTGATACCAATTGTAACACCCTGTTTTCCCAAAGTAAAAATTTCATAAAAAAATAATCAGAGTATCTCGTATAAACGGAATGTCACATTTCTTAAAATCTCAAATGGAATAAATAACAATTTATCCTTCATAAAATAATAATCATAATTATTCAAAACTTCGCAGCGGATTAAAATTCAAATTAACAAAATAGTTTTGGCACGCAGGCCTCATCAAAACTTCTCAACATAAATTCAACTGAAACTTATTAATTTTAGATCATAATCAATACGTAAGGAATAGAAAATAGTAATAAAGGTTCCCATCCCGTTACATATTAGAGCACCTAAGGACACAGTGAGGGTAGCCACTCACAACAGCAAACAACAGCTATAAGCTAAATCACCTGCAAGTTACTCATATGAAGAGCAACATTTACAAGCAGAATGGGTGAGATTCACAAAACAATGGCATTAAACATATAATTTAATAATTATATTTAACAACATAAACATCAAATACATTCACAACAATAATCATATAACATCTTAATCAACATCATAATCATCATCATAATTCAGCATCATAGTTCAACTTAACAGTTTGACTCGACAATGCAACTTCAACTCGACTATGCAACTTAGACATCTTATTCATGCATGTGATACCAATCCAGGGCATAAGCCTTCGTCGCTATTTGAGCATAAATAAACTCCTTTGGCATAAGCCCTCGTCGCTGTTTGAGCATAAAAATACTCCTAGAGCATGAGCCCTCATCTCTGTTGAGCAAAAGCTCCTAGGGCGTGAGCCCTCGTCTCTGAATGATTATGCATGAACTCCACATCTTATAACTTAGACAACATGAATGACTCCAATAATTTGGATCACAACTCATAAACTTAGAATGACACATGCAGCTTTTAATCAATAATAAATAGCAGCATGGCAGCACATCAAATCTCAAGGTATATCAATATCATAAACGGTCACATAATTCATCACTTATAGTTCAAAAGAAAGCATACACAATTATATATGTCACAAAATCAAACATTAATTAACAGCTTTACAAGTCATCTTTACTATTGCAGTAACGCTTAATTCTAACCCAGGGGTCATCTCATAACAATTCGTTTCGAAAGAACACAAGATCACGAAAAAAGGGTACTGATGCTGTGTATTTCGCCAGGCGAGCGATGAATTTCTGGGCTGCTCCGCCAGGCGAGACATATTTCGCCAGGCGAGCGATGAATTTCTAGGCTGCTTCGCCAGGCGAGAATTATTTCGCCAGGCGAGCGATGGATTTCTGGGCTGCTTTGCCAGGCGAGAAATATTTCGCCACGGTGAGCGATGACAGAACAGTTACAGGGTTATGACAATTTTCACCAAAAATCCCAATTTTCATCATGTTCCTCCCCAAATTCGACTATAATGATGTATAAGGGTTACCCTATGGTCTGTAAACAGTTTTCTACAACAATGGTACTGTTTTTCATCATCTAATCATCAATTCATCACTTTTGACCTAATTCCCAAATTCTCAAATTACATGAATTAATCCTATAATCTGTTAACTATAATCATGAATTACATGTTTTAATAAAATTGTAATGCTAGGCTCACCCTTACCTTAAGAAAATTGGAGCAGCAGCCTCTTGATTCTTCCCTTCTAGTTTTCTCCCTTTTTCTCCCAAAAACTGAATTGTATGTACTGTCTGTTTCTAAACCTAGGTTTTCCCTTTTATATCTCTTCTATCTATTTTATCTTATTTCACTTATTCCCTCATAATTCTATCTAATTTCCAAAACAGCCCCACAAATTAATATTTATTTTATTTTAAAATCTTATTTTATTAAACAATAAAATAAGTCACTTAAATAAACCACAACATATTACATAAATAATATAAATCACTTAAATCACATAAAATCATATAAATATTCTCTATACTATATAAAATAATTTAAATAATCAAAACGGGCATTACATTCGGGATTTATAAGAAATAAAACTTCAAATTTAATGTAAACAATTTAGAAGCAAAAAGATTTGCATTGCAAAAATGAAAGTTGGTACATCAAATCACACATACATTTTTTTGTTACTCGTTTCTCGCTATAACTTCGGGTACTTTGAGCCTGAAGATTTTCTATTCTTGATTTGTGACCCCTATTTTTATTTTTATTTTTTAAAATTCCTTTATATACACAATAAGAAGTAAATGAAACTAACAGTCATAAAATAATAAGTCTTTGATAAATCCAACATGCATCCACGTGTCTTTAACCTTTGACCCTTCCTCTTCACATACAATTTGAATTTCTTCCATCGAAACTGAATAATTTCAAATATGCCAAGACTATAACAATCATTCGAAGTAACTTATTTCTATATTAACACCAAGAGTGAAACTTAGGTTCGACTAGAAAATTTCCAATTGAAAATTCAGGTAACAAATTGCCCCTCAAAAATGTCATTTTCGACTAAATTTTGGATGAAAAGGAAAAATAACATTTTTGAAAATTTTTCCATGTTTCCAAGAAAAACATGTTGATGTCAACTCACATCTTCTAAAAAGTTTCATTTTGCGCTACACTCTCATAAAGTTAGTGGGCCACAATTCCACCTTGACCTCTCCCATTATCACTTAGTGCTTCGACATGCAACTGCTTAACTTCAGGGATAAGCGTTCTCGTAAGACTATAACTCAAAGGTCTCTCTCTCTCTCTCTCTCTCTCTCTCTCTCTCTCTCTCTCTCTCTCTCTCTCTCTCTCTCTTCATAAAGTATAAAACCTTTCTTTTCCTTTCATTCATCTCTTTCACAACTTCTCCCACTTATCTTTGGAAAAGAAAATAAAATCTCAACTTCCATTTTTTCTCCAACCAAAACAAACTCAAAATTCTTCAAAACTTCGTATTTTCTCTCAAATATTTATCAATCAAATGGCTTCATCATCATCTAAGGCTACTCTAGTTCCAATGGTTGCAAGGCTAGATGTTCCGAAGGTGAGAAAAACACAAGAAGGGGGGTTGAATTGTGTTAACTTTTTCGCAACTCTTGAAGAGTGAGAATCTGTTTTCCAGGATCAGAGTCTGAATGGATTCAAAACCTGATGGAAGATTAGAGTCTGTTGCAGCGGAAATAAACAAGAGATAAAGGAAAGAGAGAATACAAGCAATTATACAGGTTCCTTCCACAAACTGGAAGTAGTCCTGTCCCCCTTGCACTTCCAAGGAGAGTTCCACTAAAATGTAATTAACAATTACAAGTTGCTCAAACACACAGTAAGAGACTTCCAATGCTCAAGCACGCAGGCTAGAGACTTCCAATGCTCAAAGACACAACTAAGAGACTTCTTTGCTCAAGGACACAGCCAAGAGACTTCTGACACAATTTACAAAAAATTGAATAGAGTTAGAACACTTGATAAACAATCAAATGTGTTCCAAATACAAAACAAAGAGACTCTAATTTTCTGATTAACTTAGAAATTCTAGGATACACAGTTTGTAAGAATTTAATAAAAGCAAAACAAAAACTTAATAAAACTAGGTGTGCAACTAAGGTTGGTTTTGTTTGGCAATGTGATCCATCAGTTTCTTCAGATCCTCTGCTTGTTTCTTGACCATTTCCTCAAGAGCTTTTGTTCTCTTAAGATGAGCTTCTCTTTCAGCTCTAGCTTCTTCTTGAACCTTATGAAGCTTCTTCTTCAGGGTCTCATACACCATTGACTCCCTTGGATTGTATTGATCAGATTCAAAGAATGGTTTGTTATCCAATGCCAGAACAGGAGCCTTCTTATTAGCCTTTTCTTCCTCAGCTTTCTTGATTTCTTCCAAATGCTTGGCAAGAACAACAGCTTGTTCTTTTGCTGCAGCCTTCTGAATTTTAGTGACAAAGTCCACAAATTCATTCTTCATAGCAGAGAATTTATCCTCATAACTGACATTGAGGATCGGAACAAATCTTAGCTCAATAATTTCCTTGAGCTTTGAGCTTGACATTCTATAAAACTCATCTATTCTCAACGAATCAAAGAGGTTGGGAAGTATTTGAGTTTGGGTTGGCTCTGTAGAAGTGGATGGTTTAGATGTTATGGCTGTTTGTAAGGTTTCAGAAGTTATGGTTTGAAGTTGTTGAAGTGGTTCAACAACTGATTCAGAAATAGCATCTGCAACAGATTCTGTTACAAGTTCTGGGTCAGGAATGACATCAGATTCTTGCACCAGAGTCTCAGACACTGGTTCCTTTTCAGTTACAGTTTATGGTTCATATGTAGATTCTGGTTGAGGTACAGATTCTGGTTGTGATACAGATTCTGTAGTCTTGGTTGTTTTGGATTTAGCAGGGGCTAAGGCAATTCTCCTCCTAGATGTTTCTCAAGAGAATCTAGGGTATCAGGAGAGCCTATTTGAGTTGTTTCTTGTTGAAAAGAAGGTTGAGGAGATTGGATGGGTTCTTCAGGTTCTTCAGCAGGCTGAATACCTGAAGTGGTTTAAGAAATGGTGGTTGAGCAAGATGGTCAGGTTGAAAGGTTTGAGACACTGTGATGGTGTCTTGGATAACCCTGTCAATAGTTGAATCAATATATTCACCTATTCTTGGGTCAAGAGGGTCATAAGATGTGATTGGTGAGGGGGTCTTTTTATGAAGAGATGGAATTGCTCTGATACCAACTGAAGGTGAGAAAAACACAAGAAGAGGGGGTATTATCTGATTCAGTTTCAGATGAGGATGGTGACTCTTGATTCGTTGAAGAAAAAGGTGAGTCATTAGAAAGATTACCTGAGACATTAACTTCTGGAGAAGCTGGTTGTTCAAGAGCAATAAACAAAGCAGATCCTGATTGGTCAGCTTCTGCAAGGTTAGTAGCTCCTTTCTGCTTCAGAGCTGCTGCAAGCAACTTAGCTGCTTCCTTTACAGTCTCATCTCTTAGTTCCTCAGTCACAACTTCTGCTTCCATAGCCATGCCAGCAACATGTTCATCTTCCACCATAGATATCGAAGTACCTATCTTCTGTGCTAGATCCTCAGCCACCGGAACAGCTTCTTTCTTCCTTTTCTTGATCTGACTTTCTTCTTCAGCAAACTCAGCATCAAGAAAATCCTTAACATCCTTCTCAAGCCTCTTCTGATTCCTATCACCTTTGCCTCTCTTGGCTTTCTTCTCATCCTTGGTTTTCTTAACCCTCTCCTTAATTTCCTTGGATGCAAGAGCATCAGTTTGAGGCACAGGAGTTGTGGTCTCAGAAGGACCAATAGTCACTCCTGGTAGAGCTGCTGACTTAGACTTCTTCTTCTTAAGAGGTTCTTGCTTCTCTTCCTCCTCTTCTTGAATGACCTCCTTAGTCCTTTTGCCTTTGACCTTAAGAGGACCTCCTCCTAGAGACTCAGGAATAGCAGAATAGTTGATTATTCTACCAGTCTCATTGTAGTGATCCACTACGAATCTAGCAAGGACCTCAGGATTGTCTTCCTTGGAAATTGGAGGGAAGTCTATCATCAGGTTAGATTGAACAGAAGACTCCTTCATATCTTCATTAGAAGGTATATACTTCTTGACAATCTTCATGTATTAAAGAGTCTTGCCATTTATGATCCTCCCTGTTACTGTTCCAAGTTGAGCATCAGACACTACTCCAGATTCTGTTAGGACCTTCAAGAGTCCTCCTTGATACAGAATCTCAGAAAGCAATCTCCCATAAGGAACTTGTCTTCTGGATTTGCTTTGTCCTTCCTTGATAGCCCAACACATGTGGTGCATCACATATCTTGGAAAGTTGATCTTTTGCTTGTTGATCAAAAAGAACAGAAGCACCTTGTGATCAACTGAGAGAGTGTCAGTACCTCCACCTTTCTGAAGCAGACTTTCTGATATGATCTTCAGAAGAACCCAATGATCCTGGTTCATGTCCACCAACTTATTTGAAGGTCTTCCATCAAATAAGAACTTATTGCAGACGTTCGCCCATTCACTCTTCATGTTGACATTCCATTGAAATTTTCCAATGTTGGTCACCCTGCAAACCCTAGTAACAATTTCCTCATTGATGAGGATTGGAATTCCCATCACTGCAGATCTAACTTCTAAACCGTTGTTCAAGATTGCAGTAGTTTCTTCTAGAGTGGCTTCATCCTTGTCGTAGACCTCCGCTCTAACCTAGAGATCTCATACTAGTTCCTGATATGTTGGTCCATTCAACATACCGAAATAACTCATCATCCATTGTGATAGAAAATGTGTTGAGACGTCAACTCCATGCTTCGACAAAGATTCAAAATCTACTGGAGATTCAACTTGAACTTCCAGAGTTTCTTTAATGATGTTCATCATCCTGAGTTTGATGACATAGGATTGTCCAGTTTTGATGATCACACCGGATTGAACTGATTCACTTGCCATTTTTAGGGTTCTAGGTTTGAGTTTGTGAAAAGAGTTTTTCAGAGAGTAAAAACGAGAGAGAACAGTTCAGAAAATGTAAAGAGTAGAAAGTGAAGTGGGTTGTGTGTGATTGTTATTTATACGAAAAGTTGAAAACATTTGAAATGAAAAAGGGGACAAACAAACATAAGCATTTAAGACAAATAAGCATGCATCCGTAAAAGTGTTGGGAAGACGCAAGGGTTACTTGTTAAAAGGAATAAAATCATTGCCCTTTGAGTTTCTACCCAATACAAACAGACCACGTCTGAGAACCTAAAAAGTAACTGTCAACGTAGTGGGACAGGTGTTACTGAACTCAACAATCACCCTTCCACTAATACGAGCTTCTTCAGAGTCTAAGTTTCCTTAACAGAGTATGAGTGTCTTCAGAAGCTTATATTCCTCAGAGTCTCCAAGAGAGAGTATGATACTCAATTAGCTTCTGAGTAACTTTCAGAGTCTGAATTCTTTCTTCAGAAACACATTACACAGAGACATGACACATGTTCAAATTTTTCTTTATAAAATCGAATCTCTCAACAATTAAAGTTTTAGTAAATAGATCAGCCCATTGATGATCAGTATCAATGAATTGAATATCTAAAATTCCTTTTTGAAAATAGTCTCTAATAAAATGATGTTTAATCTCAATGTGCTTTGCTCTTGAATGCAGAATTGGATTCTTAGATAAACATATAGCAGCTGTATTATCACAATAAATTGGGATACAGTTTTCAGTTATTTGATAATCCTCAAGCTGATGTTTCATCCAGAGTAGTTGTGTACAACAACTAGCAGCTGAGATGTATTCTGCTTCTACTGTAGACAGAGCAATTGTTGTTTGCCTCTTGCTAGCCCAGGATATCAGATTCTCTCCCAAAAATTGACAATTGCCACTAGTTGATTTTCTTTCAATCCTGTCTCCAGCATAGTCAGCATCACAGAATCCAACTAGCTTATAATCTGAAGATTTCTTATACAGAAGTCCAAGATTAGTAGTTCCTTTCAGATATCTAAAGATTCTTTTAACAGCAGTTAAGTGAGACTCTCTAGGATCTGATTGGAACCTTGCACACAGACATACACTGAATAAAATATCTGGTCTGGATGCAGTTAGGTATAACAAAGAACCTATCATACCTCTATACAGCTTCTGATCAACTTTGATTCCTTGATCTTCTTTTCTCAGAGTGCAAGTTGGATGCATTGGAGTGTTCATTTCCTTGCAGTCCTCAAGATTGAACTTCTTCAGGAGCTCTTTAATGTATTTGGACTGATGAACATAGACTTCATCTTTGCATTGGTTGATTTGAATTCCCAAAAAGAACTTCAATTCTCCCATCATGCTCATTTCAAATTCATCCTGCATTGCCTTAGAGAACTCTTTGCAAAGTGAACCATTAGTTGAACCAAAAATAATATCATCAACATAAATTTGAACTATAAGAATGTCCTTCTTCAGAGTCTTTCTGAATAGTGTAGTATCAACTTGTCCTCTTTCAAATTCATTTTGAATTAAGAAATTACTTAGTCTTTCTTACCACGCTCTGGGAGCCTGTTTCAAGCCATATAGTGATTTCTTCAGTTTATAAACAAGTTCAGGATGTTTCAGATCCTCAAAACCAGGAGGTTGTTTGACATACACTTCTTCAGTAATGACACCATTAAGAAAGGCACTCTTAACATCCATTTGATACAAGATTATATTGTGATTCACTGCGTAGGAAAGAAGTAACCTTAGTGCTTCCAATCTTGCAACTGGAGCAAATGTTTCAGTGTAATCAATGCCTTCTTGCTGACTGTAGCCTTGAGCAACAAGTCTGGCCTTGTTTTTCATTACTTCTCCTTGTTCACTAAGCTTGTTTCTAAACACCCATTTTGTTCCAATAATGTTCTTGTGCTCAGGCTTAGCTACTAGATCCCACACATACTTCCTTTTGAATTGATTAAGTTCATCTTGCATTGCCAGAATCCATCCATCATCTCCAAGAGCTTCTTCAACAGAGGTTGGTTCAACAACAGATTATAATCCCAAAGCAGACTCTTCTTGTTTGAAATGTGATCTAGTTCTTTTGGGACTATCTTTGTTGCCAATGATTTGATCTTCATGATGTGAAGACTTGTATCTGAATGCATGTTTGGATTGATTGGCTTGCTGAGAACCATCTTGAGCTTCTTTAGAAGCTTCTTCATTAGGAACTTCAGGGGATGCTACAACTTTTGGAGTATCTTCAGATTCTTGAATCTGATCAGGTTCTGAGTTGTCATCAGAATCCTTAGAACCTGCAAAACTTTCATCTTGCTCTGGAGTTTCACTTCCAGGCACTTTGTCATCGAATCTGACATGCATAGATTCTTCAACACATTGTGTTTTTGAATTATACAGTCTGTATGCCTTAGATCTTTCAGAGTAACCTAAAAAGATTCCCTTCTGAGCTTTGGCATCAAATTTCTTAAGATAGACTTTATTGTTCAGAATATAACATGTACATCCAAACTGATGAAAGTAAGATATGTTAGGTTTCCTGCCTTTAAAGAGTTCATATGCTGTTTTGTTCAGCAAGGGTCTGATGTAGATCCTGTTCTGAACATAACATGTTGTGTTTACTGCTTCTGCCTAAAAATGTTTAGCCAGATTGTTCTCATGGATTATGGTTCTTGCCATTTCTTGTAAGGTTCTGTTCTTTCTCTCTACAACCCCATTTTGTTGTGGAGTTCTAGGAGCAGAGAATGAAGGTGAGAAAAACACAAGAAGGGGGGGTTGAATTGTGTTAAAAAGAAATAGAGAACACAAGAAATTATACAGGTTCCTTCCACAAACCGGAAGTAGTCCTGTCCCCCTTGCACTTCCAAGGAGAGTTCCACTAAAATGTAATTAACAATTACAGGTTACTCAAACACACAGTAAGAGACTTCCAATTACTCAAGCACGCAGGCAAGAGACTTCCAATGCTCAAAGCACACAGGCAAGAGACTTCTAATGCTCAAAGCACACATGCAAGAGACTTCCAATGCTCAAAGACACAACTAAGAGACTTCTTTGCTCAAGGACACGGCCAAGAGACTTCTGACACAATTTACAGAAAATTGAATAGAGTTGGAACACTTGATAAATGATGACACGATTGGGACAAAACGTGACACAATTCAAGAAGACTAAAACATGCTCTCTGCCAAGGCAAAAACGTGTCACGATGACCAAAACGTGACACGATTTGAAGAAACCCCAATTTAGAAGTTTGTTATACAAGGCAAATCGTGTCACGATTCTGCAAAAACGTGACACGATTTTAGGTGAATTTCTATGCCTATTTAAGCTGAAGGCTATTCTGAAAACAAGGGTTACGATTTTAGAAGAGCAAAGTGCGATTTTTAGACTTATAGACGGCTGTAGGGGCGATTTCTTCCCCTTGTAACCAGTTCATGTATGTATTGTTACCTCTAATGATTATGTTATTTATAAATTCAATTATGAGTAGCTAAATCCATTAGAGGTTAGGTCTGAGATGATTCTTTGTAACCCTAATTGATATATGTTGCTGTGAAACTCTATTTATTGTGAATGACAATTTAGTTTTTATTCAATTCAATTGTACTTAATGCTTTATATATTCTGATCACATATATATATGATTTGGTGAGAACGAACGACTACTGACCATAGCTTTCGACTTTGACCTAATTGAATTGTTCTAATAATTATAATTAGTCTAGGAATGGATAATTCTTTATTAGTGATATTAGGTTAACGTACTTCAAACCTTCGAATATTATTAGACCACCTAAGGGATTAGGGGCTATAATCTTAGAAGAGGGTCCTAACTCAAGGGATTGATTAGGACTATTTTGTTAACTATCGTGAAACTAGAAAATCATTCATAAGAATAGGTGCAGTGGCCAATTAGGGAAACTCAGATGATTCGAAGACCTAACTCATCTCTCTTTTATTTTTAACAATCAACTACTTTCTGTTACTAAGTTTTATGCTATTAAACCAATCTACTGCCTAGTGGCAAAACAAAACAACTTTTATTACATCCTAATTTAATAACGTACTTGACTTTTTGAGATTAAAACCAGTCCTTGTGGGAACGATATTTTTACTACTTCGATAGTATTTGGTACACTTGCCAAAATTCTATCAATAAACAATCAAAATGTGTTCCAATTACAAAACAAAGACAGAATCTGTTTTTCAGATAAACTTAGAAATTCTAGGATACACAGTTTGTAAGAATTTGCTAAGTTGTTGATGTGTTTCTGGTTTGACTCAGAGAGAAATATAATAGCTTGATAACGTAGTTTTTCAGTTGTAGAGTCCAACATATTCTTCAAGTCTTCTATCCTTTATATAGGCGTTGGAAAGAGACGTTTAGACAATCCAGCACATCACAGAGAATTCTGGAAGCTTGATCAATAGTTGTTGATCTGTTGCTTGATATGGTAATAGTCCTTCAAATGCGTATTTTGAATCCCATTCCTTTTGAAGCGAAATACTGGTAGACACAGTTGCCAAACTGTACGAGGTAGTGGAGTAGTGGAAACAGAGTTCGTACAAAAGTACTCTGTCCTATTCTGCATTCTTTGTCGTTGAGCATCCCGTGCTTAAGTTGACTTTGAAGCTAGCTGTTAGTCCAAAAGAACGTTTCTTCTGCATCGAAGTGCCTTCAGAAATCATTCTAAACAAATCTTCAGTTTGTAGACTTCAGACTCACTATAACACTTCAGCTTCTGATGATCTTCAGACTCTGATGATCTTCAGACTCTCTTGAGAACTTCAGATTCTTTGAGTCTTCAGGACCTCTCAAAACAGCTTCTGATGATTCTTCAGACTCTCTAGATCTTCAGAATCACAAGCAACAAGCTTCTCTGGATTTTTGCTCTTAATTTGTTCTAACAGAATACTTTCTAAAATTGAAATCTTGATTAAGATCCTGCACACTTAAACAATTATTAGCATATCCAATTGACAATTTTTAATACCTTGTTATCATCAAAACTCAAAAGTGGTATTGCTGAACACCCTTGTTCCAACAGAGAATTCATGGATAATTCCATGTTTTTCACAAAAAAGCTCAAATGGCTCATTTTCAAATTCTCCTCCATGATCACTTCTGACTTTCAAAATTTTCCATTCTTTTTCAGATTGTATTTGGATGCAGAATTTACTAAACACAGAATATGAATCATCTTTAGTTTCCAGAAACTTAACTTAACTCCATCTACTATAATCATCAACAATGACTAATCCATATTTACTTGCAAGTAAGGATGCAGTACTAACTGGTCTAAATAAGTCAATGTGAAGTAGTTCCAAGGGTCTGGAGGTAGAAACAGTTTATTTTGGTTTAAAAGAGCTTTTAACAATTTTCCCTTTCTGACATGCTCCACAGAGAGCATCTGAATGATAGTCAATGTCTGGTAAGCCTTTGACTAGTTGCAACTTGCTGAGCTTAGAGATTAACCTCTAGTTTGCATGTCCCAACCGTCTGTGCCACAACCATTTCTTATCACCCATTGACAGAAGGCAAACTACCTTCTGATCAGTCAGTTCAGAGAGTTTTATTTTGTAAACATTGTTTCTTCTCTTTCCCTTGAAAACTATGGATTGATCATCCTTGTTGACTATGTGCAGTTGTTCTTATTAAACAAAACATCATAACCACTATCACACAATTGACTTATGCTCAGTAGGTTATGTCTAACTCCATCTACAAACCACACATTACTAATTGAGATTAGAGAATTACCAATGGTTCCAGTACCAATGAATTTTCCAGTCTAGTTTCCTCCAAATCCCACAGTTCCTCCCTCTTCATGGTCAGGGTTAGGAACATAGACTTTTCTCCCGTCATGTGTCGCGAGCATCCACTGTCCAGGTACCAGGACTTCTGCCTTTCTTATCCTTTTAGACATACCTTAGTCTCACTTTCAGAGTCTGCGTCTGATTCTGCCTCAGGTGCTTCTTCAACTGGTTCAGTTGTAGCCATTAATTCAATAGCCACATTAGCTTCACCATCAGCATCATCTTCTTCAGACCCTGACTCATTATCAAGATCTTCCTAGGTAGCCATCAGACTTTTCTTGATTTGCTTCTTAAACTTTCTTGACTTGAAGGTTGGCCTTTTTGACTTGGATTTCTCTTTCTGCAACTCTGAACAATTAGCAATAAAGTGCCCAGGCTTCTTGCAGTTGAAGCAACCTTTTTGTTCTTCCTTCTTGAAACCCTTACCACTGCTCTTACTTAGAAACTTCTTGTTCTTCTTGGCCAGGTACTGCATTCTGCTTGAAAGCATATTTATTTCTTTAGCAACATCAGGATCTTCCTCATATCTTTATGGGTCCTCCGGGGTTAGTCCTTGAACCATTGAATCCCTTTTGTGTTGTGTGTCTTAAGGTCCTTCGTATTGTTTTCCTCCAAACTTTAGGTTCATAACCATTTAGTTTAGGATTCAACTTACCTTTCACAGTTTCTCTTCTTTGAAATTTAGACTTTTGTTTTTCAGACTCTGATTTCTTCAGAGTCTGTTTACCAGAATCTGATTTCTTCATAATCTGAATCCTTGAAGCCTTAGGTTCAAATTTATTCAGTACCTTTGGCTTTGGGTTTTGTGGTTTTGACTTAGTCATTACTTTAGAACTTGAAGCTTTAGGTCCTGAATGAGTCACTGTGTTAACTTCTTCAGACTCACTCACAAAGTGACTTTTCAATGCTTCTCTGGCGCCATCAGGACCAGGTTTCAGAATCACTTCATTTGAGTTGCCTTCAATGAATTCAAGACCTTGTCCTCTGTTCTGATATGTGTTATAGATCATAGATGCTACCCTGGATCTATCAATTCCAGTAGCAATAAATTCTTGTAGAGTAACACCCTGCTCACTCAAGTATTTACAGCTACACTTCTTGATCAGTAAAGAGTCATTTTATTTCTTTAAACTGTCTAACTCCAACAAAGTTGAGTCACGCTTTTTCAACAGCTTCCCAAACTGTTGTTTGACTTTCTTCAACTCAATGGATTTGGTCTCATAGTTACCAAGAAGTTCTTTGATAGAATCAACTAATTTAGATCTTGTGAGTTTAGAAAATACCTCAGTCTCACTCTCAGAGTCTGTGTCTGATTCTGCCTCAGGTCCTACTTCAACTGGTTCAGTTGTAGCCATTAATCCAACAGCTACATTAGCTTCACCATCAGCATCATCTTCTTCAGACCCTGACTCATTATCAAGATCCTCCCAGGTAGCCATCATACTTTTCTTGATTTGCTTCTTAAACTTGCTTGACTTGAAGGTTGGTCTCTTTGACTTGGATTTCTCTTTCTGCAACTCTGGACAATCAGCAATAAAGTGTCTAGGCTTCTTGAAGTTGAAGCAACCTTTTTGTTCTTCCTTCTTGAAACCCTTGCCACTACTCTTACTTAGAAACTTCCTCGTTCTTCTCGGCCAGGTACTGCATTCTGCTTGAAAGCATATCCATTTCTTTAGCAACATCAGGATCTTCCTCAGAGCTTTCAGAAGAAGAAGATTCATTTTCAGACTCTTCAACTTTGAGAGCCTTTTAGGATCTTCCCTTTGACTTTAAAGCAATGGTTTTAGACTTTCTTGCAGATTCATGTTCATTGAGACTTAACTCATGAACTTTGAGAGAACTGACAAAATCATTAACTATCAGGGTGTTTAAATCTTTAGCTTCCTCAATTGCAGTAACCTTTAGTCTCCATCTAGAGGGTAAGCTCCTCAATATCTTACTAACATGGTCAGAAGCTATATAACTCTTTTTCAGTATATGAAGTCCAGATACTAGAGTTTGAAACCTTGAGTACATCTGCTCAATGCTTTCATCCTCCTTCATCTTGAATAACTCATACTGATGAACCAATAAAAAAGCTTTAGCTTCCCTTACCTTCTTGCTCCCTTCATAATTTGCACACAGAGAAGCAAACGTGGCTTTAGCAGTAGATTTGTCACTCATCTTCATGTACTCAGACTTAGGAATAGCAGTGACAAGAGCTCCTCTGATGATATGATGTTTCTTATAGCTCTTCTTCTGAGCAGCAGTGTGAAGCTTACGGTCAATGGCAGCACCTTCGTCATCAAGTTGTAAGTCACCAACACCATCTTCTAGTATGTCTCAAAGTTCTTCATCAAGACCCATGACATAGCTGTAGAAGTTGGTTTTCCACCAAGAACATATACGACGGGTAGTTGGTAAACGATTGTAAGTGGGGCACCACTTACGGGACACAATAATTTCCCAGTATTACCATAAGTTAAGTATGACTCAACAAGTTGGATACAAAGAAAACAAGAAAAGAAGTACCAACAAGTTGGGTATATTCAAGTCATTGGGTCCCCTCACACTCGGTGACTTGAATACGAACAACATGATTAAGCACTGCAGGGCAAACCTGGATAACTTTAGACCTCCTGTAGAAAGGCAAATCCTGAGTGTTCAACTATGATTATGTATATTGTTAGATTTAGCAGTATAAATCCTAATGTGAATGAATTATAAGTCAAATTGATTATATGTTTAATACGAACAAGTAGCATTAATTATGAGTATTTATTGAGAGGATTTTCCATACTTAGCACACTGGTATGGCTGGAAAACATTGTTGAGCTATTGTATTTTATTCTATGTTACTGAGTTATGCTCACTATGTTTTTGGGGTGATGTTCCAGTTTAGCAGTGAATATTAGAGGACTGAGGAGTATTTAGTAGCTTGTTAGCCGTCAATGTTATTACGAATGAATTAATGATTGATTATTAAGACCCATTTACTTTAACTCCTAAAAACCAAATGTCTTTGTACTCTTTCTCTATATAAGACGTTGTTGCATCTCATTTTTATCCATCACTTCTTCAACTATCATGTAAAGACTTAGTGGTCTACAAAAGGAACATTTGTTTAATTTTTAAATAACAATACTCTTAGTAAAAATTATAGACTATTACTTTTCCCACCCTTCTTTGTTCTTGCGCGCCCTGCAAAAAAATACCAAATTACCTCTGGTCGGAATTATATAATTTGAACCAGATTGTTAGCCATTTTCAGATTATCAAAATGTTACGATCTGTGATTTTTGTATTATATGAACGTTCAACAATGACCATTATATAACCCACCCCCCCCCCCCCCCCCCCCATAAGCTGCAAAACAATTGCAAGGGTTATATGAACGCTCAACAATGACCATGCCACCACAAACACTCCTAAAAAACTAAAAAGAAATTGAAGAAAAAGTAAGAAAAGTGGTGAAGTTAAATAATGAAGGAAATTGTTGAAGATCCAAGCCTATTTCTAGCCTTAAACCAGTCATAGGTCATAAGTATAGTCAAATAAAATGTGTTCCACATTCAAACCGTCCAAAAATGCATTAAAACACTCCACTAACCGGCCAAACCTTTGGTGAAACCCCACCGACCAAAGAAACTGAAGGGTTTCAGATTATATAATCCGAAAATCACTACTTAAATCTGGATTATAAATCCGAACAACAACAGAATGTATTTTTTGGAGTATTTTCATGGAATATGACATAGAAAATAATTAAAAAAATTGCATAAAGAAAATCAAGTAAGCAGCTTAAAACAACATAAACAACATAACATTCTAGAATGTTGTTTGAAAAGGTGTCTTTGAGCTCGATCCTGCTGGCCTGCCAACTGACATATTTCTATCGGAAGGCCAACTGGAACGAGCTCATAAAAACCTTTTCCGATTCAGATCTGCAACATAACAATGAAAGACAGGGTGTTTCAAGAGTATTGTTTTCAGTTAGATCCCACATAAGGTGCGCATTCCCTTCATTTGTTACAATTTGATGCACATGTCAATATTTATATCTTTTGTCCATCTTACTTTATTTTATCTTTGATAGTTGTCTTTATAATTTCATTTCCTCAATCATTTATGATTTATTCGTCGAATTCTAATGATGGATATGGTGTTGATAGTGAATAAGTTAGTAGACTAGATTGAAAATATGGTAAAGACATAGTGGTCTACAAAAGGTACATTCGTTTTATTTTTAAATAGCGATACTTTTAGTAAAAATTATCAAGTGCAAATTTAAAAAGCCCACTAAAAAAATCAATTATCTATACCCAAGCCCAAAAATCCAAACTCTAAAGTCACTTTATCCCATGTTACTTTTTCCCTGTATAAGACGTTGTTGCATCTCATTTTTCTCCATTCCTTTATTTATGTATTCTACTTTTCTTATCCATTTTCTAAAAAAAATTCTTGTTTCTCCTTATTGATGTATTCTTGGAACATCTAATTTTCTCTCTCAGTCCAACTTCTTAAGCAAATTAGATATTTGACGGAAAAATAGGGCATGAGATGTTCTTGATGATAACTTGGGAAAACTTATTATGTGTTTGATTTCAAGTCAAGTCAGATCGTCCTCTCAATCAATCATAATTTTTATGAGGATTATTGAGGAGGAAAATGAACACGATGACGACCATCTTTTCAAAATAAGCATAAATTTCGAGCAATCAAATCGACGACGTATGAAAGGTGTGCAATCAACACTATATCCATAATTTGATCTATATTTATTTTTCATTATATAAATTGATATGTATATTAGATATTTTCCTTTCGTTTGGGATTATTTGATTCAAATTTTATACTTTTGTTGTTTTTGTACATTTGAGTTTAATTTTTTTATCGATTTATGAGCTATAACTAACTCAAATATGATTAGTCGAAAAAATTTATGATAATTTTCTAACATTTCTATATAACAAAGAACTTTAACAAAAAATGAAAAATAAGAGTCAATTTCTTTGGGGCATAATATATTACATTTAACAATGACATGGTTTTTGTCTAATGATTTATTTACTTTTTTTCACCTGCTCATAAATTTGTGTTTTCAGGAAATTTTAAGCGAGCGCCACGCTCCTTTTGGATTACAAAGACGAAAGGAAGGCAGAGAATGAACAAAGTTTAGCTGAATATGTAAAACCATACTTAAAAAAAATCTGGAGGAGGGTTCTAATGAAAATTGAGGCCTTTAATGAACGAAGTTTTTAATGAGATAAAAAAAATATTCACCATTATCATATAATGGAATGTCTTGTTCACATTATCATATAAATGATAATGGTGAACAAGGTCTTGTATGAAGGCCCTTCATCTTCTAATTTCTCAAGACATGGTGGTGATGGAGGTGCTAATAATTATGCTGCAAAAGGTGGTTCATTGTCTTTAACTTCATTTACTACATTTCAATTTCATAAGATATGATATGTGACGCATCGCAATCTTATGTTAGACCCAAAGTTATATATATATATATATATATATATATATATATATATATATTTGTTTTCTTTAAGGGCAGCTTTTAAGCAAAAACTTGAATTATCGTTCATGCATTTTTTAATAAATTTTATATGTGGTTTTTAATTGATTCATGTTGGTCTATTTGATTTTATGAATCAATGTTATGAATTGTATGAGTTTCTTAAAAAAAATACATACCTTGAGATATGATGCACTCTAATGCTCAGTGGGCTGCTGTTGTTGAGGCTAGGTTATTCAAGAACAATCGTCCTGCCACATGTTATATGGTGTTACCAAGTGGCCTGGTATTATTTGATAATCATTAAAAATTCTACTTAGAAGATTAATAATAATTTCATGTTTTTGTTTATAATGAAAAATGGCATAATAATTTCTACTTGGATGATTAATGATAATTTCATGTCTTTGTATATAATAAAAAATGTCTTCCATTCATCATTAGCGAGTAATGACTACCTTAAACTAACTGAGAATTTCAAGTTGTCTGATCATTCTAATGTCTCATATTATTTATACTATATATATATATATATATATATATATATATATATATATATATATATATAAACTACCCCTTTCAGCACTTTTGGATTGAATTTTTCTTTACAAAAATACTTTTAAATTTCAATACAAATAACACATGTAACAAATAGATAAGAATATATTTAAATATTAAAGCAAGACAAACACGATATGAATATATGTATATATGTTTTTCCTTAATCGTTTAAAAATGGCTAAAATGCACTTTTGGACTCCTAAGTTTCCAAAAGTTGCGATTTTGGCCCCTCTATTTTGAAAATAGCACTTTTGGCCCCCCAAGTTTTAGCCTTTTTGCAAAAGAATGGTCCCCTTTGATTTTGACTCAGTCAAAGCCGACATGTCGCGTTTGTTTTTATATTTTTGGCCACGTTGGATATTATTAGAATTAAAATTTTACAAGCACTTATTATTAGAATTAAAATTAAGATAAAAATCCATAAAAAGTGAGATTTCTCATGTGACCCTTCCATTCCAGATTAGAAACCGAAATCCAATTGGGAATTAAGGTTAACACCAAACTCCAAATATCACTCTCATCTCAATCGAACTAGCAAGGTTAACTGAAGAAGATGAAGGAACGATCTCCAAAGGGAAAATCAAAAGCAAAAACGATAATATGGATGCGAATGTCACATATGCGAAGAAGACAGAAGCAAATGTAACGGTTGCGAAGAAGACATATGGAGTGAAGAAGGAGGATGAATGCAGATTTTGGTGTGAAGAAGAAAAATGGTTATGAAGGAGAGGAATGATTATGGGGAAAAAAAGAAATGGGTGATTCATGGGGAAGAAAAATACAACCGTTGTGCAACGGTCACGTGAGAGTTTTTAATCTTTCTTTTGTTGCAAAAATTCATGTAGGCTGTCTATATGGCACAAGATAATAATAAAAAAGCGCTAAGTTAGCTTTGCTTGAGTCAAAATCAAGAGGGACAATAGTTTTGCAAAGGGGCTAAAACTTGGGTGGCCAAGAGTGCTATTTTCAAAATAGGGGGGACAAAATTGCAACTTTTGGAAACTTAAGGGGCCAAAAGTACATTTTAGCTTTTAAAAATTATAACAAAATAGATGAGTATATTTATAATTACTTTTTCATTATACTAATTATACTCTTAAATAACTTTTTCTTTTTTTTGAAGAATAAAAAATGGATTATATAAACAAACACTGAGTCGTTCCTTAACACAAGGTGTGCTTAAGAGACCACTCAAAAAGATCACATAGTCAAATCATTTACAACCAAAACCAAGGCATGACTAGCCGATGCCCAAACATTTTAACGGGTCCGACCACCAACTTTGACTACCGTACACAAAAATGGTGCTATGAGCCATTAACCACCAATAAGAATGATACTTAACTTTTTCCAAAAGCTCAGACAGGGAGCTTTGAGAATTATTAAATAACATATAATTTATGTCGGTCCAGATTAACCAAACGCACAAAAGCCACATCATCTGGAGAAAAAAGCGACAAGCCTTCATACCACTTAAGTAAAGAGTAAACTGAAAGAAATGATCATGAAGGCTTGGAGGATCCACGCCTAAGACACCTATCCAGGAACGGACCAGCTGCCACAACGATGCATAATAGTCACACTGTAAAAAGAGATGAGCTGCTGACTCACCCTGACCACAAGCGACTGAACAGATGGATAGAAACTTGTCGCGAAGAAGTCTCCAAGCAAGAATAGAAACCTTCAATGGCACCTTTTTATGCCAAATAAGGTTGTCGGAAGTTCCCACCGTCGCTGAATCCTGAGAAGTGAGAAGTTGATATCCGGAGCACAACGTATATCCCCCAACAATGTCAGGAAGCCAGTGCCATTGATCTGAGATAGTAGGCTGCAAAACAAAACTATGAAGTAAAGTCCTAAACTCTACTATATACCAACTCCTCTTGCCACGTCCACAACCTCCTCCTCCACCTCCACGCACCTCCACCAGTCTCCCAACCCAAGCGAGACATAGTAGCGACCGAGCACGACTTATTCAAAGATAACTCAAATAAGTGTCTGAACCGCACACATAAAGGGGTCTCTTCTAACCACCGATCATACCAAAAGAAAGTATTAACTCCATCCCCCACCTGACACGACAGACCCTCTGCGAACCACCCTCCCCCAATCTCCCATATACCATCTCTAATTTTTACTATCTCCCTCCACCACGAAGAAACACTCCAGCCCCCCTACCTCCATCCTCTCTGCCTCCACACCATACCTAGCCGCCAGAACTTTAAATCAGAAACCTTCCATATATACCAACATCCTCCAACATCACTTACCCAACAAACTCACATTAAACTCCCTCAACCGCCTAACCCCTAACCCACCAAACTCCTTTCATAAACAAATAATATTCCAACCAATCCAAGATATTTTTCTATTATCCTCCCCCACCCCCAAAAGAAAAATTAAAAATAGATTCAATGGAAGAGATTATACTTGACAAAGCTTTGAAAAAGGAAAGAGCATAGACAGGTAGAGAGGTCAGGGCGGACTTCAGAAGAATCAGACGGCCCCCGAAAGAGAGGAAACAACTTTTCCAACCAGACAATCTAGAGCTAATGGTATGCAAAATCGGATCCCAAAATGCTAGCCTCCGAGGATCACCTTCACGAAGTCCTCTCTTCAAAGGAAACTCATCCGTAGGGCTATCCTTGACTAAAACAGAGGCATTAACTGTTGTTACACATTCTTTGATCCACTTTCGCCACAAAACCGGAAAAGCCATTTTTTCCATAACTGCATCCAAATATCCCCAATCCACTGAATCATAGGCTTTCTCAGAATCAACCTTAAAAAGCATAAGCTCCTTTTTCGATCTTCTTGATTCATCAACCACTTCATTTGCAATAAGGATCCCGTCAAGAATTTGTCTGTCTTTAACAAAAGCAGTTTGAGTCTCAGATACGACAGACCCCACAATACTTTTCAATCTATTAGCCAGTACCTTTGCCAAAATTTTATACATACTACCCACCAAGGAAATAGGCCGAAAATCATTTAATTTTTGGGGACTATCAACTTTGGGAATGAGAGCTATAAAAGTAGAGTTAATAAATTTTGACAATTTACCATTCCGATAAAACTCAGAAATGAAGCACAAAATGCAATCTTTCAAAATTAGCCAAAAATCTTTAATAAACCCAAGATTCACACCATCCGGCCCAGGACTCTTGTAGCTATCACAGTCCCACACCGCCACCTTTACCTCTTCTATAGAAAAGGGTTTAATCAGACCACCCCCTCCAAATAAGAAAGAGTTTAAATAACTTTTTCTATAATAAATAACGTTTTCGTGTCATTAAAAAAAGCAACAAAAATGTATATTTTTACTTTTAATCAAATCCAAAATTTCATTAAAAAAATACCGTTCATAATTTTCAAACGTTAGCGCAATTAAAAGAGTAGAAAGACGGACACGGAGTGCCCGTCTTTTCTCTAGTATTAAATAATCAAAATATAAATCCTACTAAGTTTCCAAACTCTACTCTCTAACTCTAATACTCAATTTGTCTATTTTACCCTTATTTTTACATCCTTCTTATTTTTATCCCTTAACCCTTCTTATTTTCCTCCTTTTATGAAAAAAAAACCTGTTGGGAATTGATTGAGGTACCACATTCTTCCTTCCAATTCACAACCCTTACCACCAAGGCACAAATGTTTTTGATGACATGTGATTGCTTCAATGTTATGTATTCAACACAAATATTATGTCCTATTTCTTTCAATCTCACAATCCCTAAATCATATGTCACCATCATGCAATTGAACCTAATAACCATAACCCTGCTCTTTTTGGCGGACCTAATTAATTTTTATGAAAAAAAACGTCTGCAAGAAATTGAATCAAGTGGCACATGAAAAATTCATTTTTTAAGTCACTAACGTCATTGCAATTCCTTTTTTTTAAAGCAGTTCCTTTTCGTTATTATTTTTTCTTTCAATTACTACACATCGATTCCTTTTCTTTATTTTTTTTCTTTCGATTACCACATAGTAGTTTCGTTTCCTAATAAGTCTCCAAACCTTATTCTCTACCCTAATACTCAATCTGTCTATTTTACCTTTATTTTTACAACCTAATTCCAATTTTTCCCTCTCAGTCATAATAAAATCATATTGAGTTCATCATTTCCATAAGGTAATGAATGAAAACAAATGTTTCAATAATGGAGAGACAATATCATTGAATTGTTTAATGGATATATTCAATTGCTTAAGAATGAAATATTAGTATTAAAAATAAAACATTCTACTTCAATTTGCCGTTTCAGTTACCAATACACTCCCAACTATAATTGTTTTTTCATGTATATAATAGCCCAAATTCAATTGGATAGTTCCAAATCAAGTTGGGAATGTTACGCTTATATTTGAGTATACCATTTTTTTTATGGGATTTTATGTGGGCTACTACAGTAGAATTAATCAAGGAAAAAATATCTATAAAAGTCCAGGATGTTATGCCTGTTTGGAAAAGTAAAAGATTGCGATGTCATAGCGCATACCTTCGATGTACATTGGCGCTACCGTATTAATCTTCAATACTTCTTATTCTTAAAATCTATAAACTCAAAAAAAAAATGCGGTGACATGATCATTCTCCATTCAATTTTATGTTACTTGGTCTATGATACGTGAGTTTGAAACCTATTCCATTTTTTTAAAAGTCTCTTTGAATTTAACTACTACAGTAGAATTAATCAAGGAAAAAATATCTATAAAAGTCCAGGATGTTATGCCTGTTTGGAAAAGTAAAAGATTGCGATGTCATAGCGCATACCTTCGATGTACATTGGCGCTACCATATTAATCTTCAATATTTCTTATTCTTAAAATCTATAAACTCAAAAAAAAATGCGGTGACATGATCATTCTCCATTCAATTTTATGTTACTTGGTCTATGATACGTGAGTTTGAAACCTATTCCATTTTTTTAAAAGTCTCTTTGAATTTAACTAATGTAGATAATGTATCTTTTTTCAATTGTTAATATACTATTTTTATTATTATATGTTTTGAAAGAAGTATTTATTTATTTTAACATATTTTAGCACATAAGATCCGTGCGTCGTACGGATCGGCGGTCTAGTGTTATCAAATTTGTTTTTAGTCATGACTAATGACCTAGACATTACATATGTATCCTTCATCTAAGAAATAGAAATATAATACAAGAAATGGAAGATGAAACAATTCCAATTAATTGATTATACACATTTTTATCAAAACTTATTATTAAAGGTGTTTAAAGAGTGTCCAAGGATACTCGTTAACATTTCTCTTATTATAAAAATGTCAGAATTGAATTTCTTGCCTTCTGAAGCTTTTGACAGGCATTCTGGGGGTAATTACCTAACCTTAAAAGTTGATATCTCACACACTTTTGACACTTGAGTGGAGCTTTATTTTGAAGCTTCTAAGAGTATTGTAGCTGGATAGAAGCCATCTTGAATTCAACAACCTTGTTTTTCTTCATTAATGGTAGACAACAAGTTGTTCGTACTCCGTAGTGATGTTTAAATTGTATCAAAATTGGATGTTTTTTTGACCATTTTAGGTGCAAAGACTATGGTTGATATAGTTTCCATTGCTTTTAGGTTTATGTCATATTTTATTAATATATGCACTGTATTAAAACAAAAGTCTTGATAACTTATTATGTTAAAAGAAACAAAAATTCCTCGTGACACATGTGGTACCTATCACACATTATTTCCTTTTGTTACTTTTACCCACATGAGTTGTAAGATACATGATTGTTCTCATTTAATTGCAAATTATTGTATATTTACCTTGTATCTTTCACCTTTTTTTGTCTCAAAAGATAACAAATTCACCATGTTTCTATGTCTCTCTCGACTTGCAATATCGTCAACATTCCTTTTCTATCCTTCTATGAATAGAACAATAACCTTCCATCTTGAAATAGTGACTCACGATATTGGCTCAAGTGATACTTGAAAATGGAATCTGATTACATCAAGTAAGCAAAACTCAAATTGTAATAAAAATCAAAATATGCACAATGGTACGTTTGGATTAACTTATTTTTGAACTTCTATAAAACAGGTTATGCAAATAAATAAGATTTTATGTATTATTTATAAGTTTTTAAAGTAGTTTATGAAAAAACAGTTTATGTAGATACAATTTTCGTTGATGAAAGCTTATAAATTAAAATAAAAGCTTATTTATTTAAATAAGCTATTTTTCATAAGCTCAAACCAAACGGGGCCAAAATATGTTGTACATGATTCAAATATCATACTATTAAAAAAAAACTGATGTAGTGAAGCATCTTTTTGGGAAGTAACCTTCTTAACTCGATCAATCAACCATATATTTTAAGGATTTGGTAAAGTCCAATGCAGTCCAAATCCATCATCCATCTGTAAAGGCAAGTATTCAACGGTGAATTAACTTCTTAATGACAAGCTCCCTTCTAAACAAAACATTAATCTCCCTTGTTTAGTTATCAAAATGACAAGCTTTTCCGCTATAATTTAACACGGTTTAAGCTTTGGTAATTCCATTTTTTTAGCAACCATTTTATAGAAGCTTTAAAATAAGCTAATCCAAAAAGGAGGACTAGCAAAATGGTACAACCTCAAAATGTAACCTACATAAGAGAGAACAAAAATATGGAGGAGGACTAGGTCAAAACCTCCCCAAAGTAGACAAAATCCACAATTAAGAAATCCTGTAAGATTCCTTGCAAAAGACTCTCTAATAAAGGAGGGAAAATCTAACTAAAGAGTTTAAAGAGAGCCTTATATTAGCCATTCTGTCAGCACAATGGTTTCCTTTTCTATTGATATGAGTGATCATTATGTTCATTTGTCTAATCAGAATGTTGTAATTATTTTCGTCAATTCTTTAAGGAACATAGCATCAAACAATATTTCTTGAAAATCTGAACAAGTATAGATGAGTTAAGAATTTGGTGATTTTTCCAAACTAAAGAGATTACTCATTGTTCCTTTATCAATGTGGTTTTATTTTTAAACTCTGGTTTAATAAAATAAATATATCGAAGATTATTTTCTTTTCATTAGTCAACCACAACATTCATCCATCTCTATATTCTCTTTTAGTCTCTTCTTTAATTGTCGATGTTTAATTCTATTTGTTGGTAAAAATAATTGTTATTGTTTCTCCATTGCGAGAAAAAAACCTCATTCAACTTATTGCCAAAAGAGAAAACAGAAACAAGATCTATCAAACCAATATGACTGAAATTAAATTGCGTATTTGGAAGGTTATTGAAATGAAATGGATAAAATTAGACGGTGTGCTTGTGATGTTTAAGAAAATTTTAAGGAAAGTCAATGTAATTTGCCATTTTATCATTAATGTCATCTTTATCGTTAATCTTTTTCTATTTTCTCAATGCATATAACATTGCAATTCGCTTTGACATATAAATTTTCGTATAGGGGGAAATACAAAACTCTCGTATTTATATGTTGGTATCTTCATGTTCAAATTTTAAAATTGAATGTCAAGGAATCAAGATGTTATTCTTCAAAACAAAAACAAAAAAACAAAAAAAAAATGTTTGTTAGCCTGAGGAAAAGTTTTATATTATTCAAAGTAAAAGATGGTATTCTTCTATGTAAATGAATACCACTTTTTCTTTTAGCCTGTGATAAGTTGTGATTATGTGCATTATTTGTTTTTTCCCCTCTATTTTAAGCACCAGTATCTTGGGTCTTATACCCTTATAAACGATTTAGTGTCATAATTAATTTTATTTTCCTTTATCAATCGTGATTTATTTGTCGAAGACACATGGCGAATGTGGTGTTGATTGTGAATGAGTTAGCTGACTAGGTAGAAAAATATGTAAAAGAGTTAGTGGTCTACGAAATTATTATTCACTTTATTTTTAAATAATGTTATTTTTAGTAAAACTTAGAAAGTGCAAATAATAAAATCCCACTAAAAGGAGACAATTTGTCATAGACCCAAGTCCATAAATCCTAACTCTAAAGTAACTTTTTCATTTTGTTGTTGATTCTCTATACAAGACACCGTTGCATCTCATTTTTTCTCCATTCCTTCTTCGACTTTATGTATTCTTCTTTTCTTCACCATTTTCAATATCTCTTTTCTTGGTTCTCCTTCTTGATGTATTCTTACAACATCTAATTTATCTTGTGAGTGCTACTTCTTAAGAAAATTAGATTGTTGAGTGAAATTTATTTAATCAATGTTACATCTAATTTTATACCTTCAAAATTGCGCATGTGATATTCTCGATCTGATAACTTGACCAACTATGCGTTTGATTTCAAGTCAACCAACTTTCTCCTCTCGGTCAAGTATGTTATTCATAAACATTGATGAAGATGAAAGTCAATAGGATGATGGTGATGATATTTTGAAAATAAGGATCAATTTCTAATTATCAAATCGATGAAGTACCAAAGGTATGAAATCAACAACAAATCCTTATTCTGGTTTATATTAGTTTTTAATAATATAACCTTATATGAATATCATATTATTTCCTTTTTTGGATCATCTAATTTAATTATGATATTTCCATTCGTAGGGCTAAGCTAGCTAGACCATTTCATTCGTAGGGCTAAGCTAGCTAGATCAGAAGGTGTTGGAGGAATCATTGCACCAAAAGTTTATTGGTCTGTTCACAATGATAAGCGACCTGACACTGCTTTTATGATGGACAAAGCTATGCAATCAGGAAAAGTTAATGATGCTAGTGGGAAAATATTTCTGACTATTCCAAATGATCATTTTGGACCAATTGTAGCTGAGAATGATCCTACTAGGAATTGTGGGGTTCTAGTTGGTGATACGTGGGAGGATATAATGGAATGCAGACAATGGGGTGCTCATTTTCCCATGTTGCGAGGGTTGCAGGTTAAAGGAATCATTGCGCTCACTCTGATGTTATGTCTGGTAATTACATTCATGATAAAGATCATAATGAGTGGTTCACTTATACCGGAAGTGGTGGCAAAAATCAGTACTTGGATCAACTGTTTAATAATATGAAGGCTTAAGTTTATTTTTGGCCCCGTAACTTTTCAAATGTTGCGATTTTGGTCCCCTATTAAAAAAATGATAAATTTAGCTGCCTATGAATTAACCCATTCATAATATTCGTCATTTTCACCAATTTTGACTTAATCAATGCATATGTGTCACCTCATTAAACCAGTCGACATGCCACACGTGTAATTATCTATTTAAAAAAAGATGAATGCCACGTGTATTGTTTGTGGAATTAGAAAAATGAAAAAGAAAATCAAAATTGAAATGGCACGTGATTTTTCCTTTTAATCATCATCATCTTCATCCAAATAGTGGAGCCATAGGCAGTTGACATGCTTGCAGAGAACAAAAAATTATAGCATAGTTAGTTATTAAGAAAGTAAAAGTATGATATAAAGTACCCGATTTGCAAAGATATTTTCTTTTTCTTATTCTTGAAGATTGCCAATTGAAATTCTTCCTGCAAAGAAAGAATACCCATAATCACATTGCAGACTAAAAGTTCAATAAAAACACCAAATAACCGAAATGAAAAAAATGAACAAAAATGTTATCTGGATTAAGAGGCATTTGGAAGAGCTTATTTCGACTTATCTTATGACATTAGCCAGTGTTTGTAAGAGCTTGTGACAAAAATTTAGGATATATCCATAGATTATTTTCAGCTTATTGTCATAAACTCCCTAAAATTTATTATGCAGAGTTGCTATGTAGTACCTTGCTTATTGTTGAAGCTAAAATAAATAGTCCTCAATTTTCACTTAATGTCTTATTCACTCGCTGTATCATAAATTTTCTGAATCATGGTTACATGCTTGCAAAACATATTAGGCTAAAATGCTCTTTTGGTTCCTTAACAACATTTTTAGTATCGCTTTGGTCCCATAAGTAATAAAAACTCCGTTTAGGTCCCGTAACTTTATTTAAAGTATCAGCTTGGTCCTTTCTGTTAATTTAATTCAAAAAAACGTTAAATTTTGGTCCCTTAACTTATTTAATTAGTATTAGTTTGGTTATTTAACTTATTTAATTAGTATTAGTTTGGTCCCTAAATTTAACGTTTTTTTGAATTAAAATAACAGAAAGGACCAAACTGATACTTTAAATCAAGTTAAAGGACCTAAACAGAGTTTTTATTACTTATGGGACCAAAGCGATAATATAAATGTTGTTAAGGGACCAAAAGAACATTTTAACCTATGTATTACATTGGTTATCACTTTATTATATTGGTTATCACTTATTTGGGATATTGAGCAACTTATCACTATATCGTAAGTTTTCTGTATGTATCATTTGCAGAATTTTATATATCATGTCTCAAAAACACAAAACCCAGAGCAGAACAAAAAATCACCAAATAACAAAACAACCCAATAAACATAAAATCAACAAACAACAAAGACAAAACTGAAATTTCTGAAACATACAACAACAAATCAAATACCCAACACTCAATCACATACCCAACACTCAATCAAACACCAAAATGCAGAAATCAAGAACAAAAACGTAGAAAAAGAAAGCATCTATCATTCAATCACATACCCAAAACGTGGAAAAGGAAAACAGTAACATGCATGCAATCAAATTCATGAATAGAAAAAAATTCACCTTTCCAATGACGGAAGGAGCGTGGTAGATCGAAGAAAACTGTAGATCGGAGTGTTCGACGGCGGCGACGGCGGAGTTACGGTGTGTTTTAAGAGAACGCAATTTTTCTTTTAAGAGAATGTGTTTTTTTATTTGAGAGAGAATGAAATGGAGAAATGATGTTAAAAAGTATTCTGTTTGAACATTTTGAGAGCAAAGATCTAGAGAAGCTTGTTGCTTGTGATTCTGACTATCGAAGAGAGTCTGAAGACTGTATCGAAGAAGAGTCTGAAGACTTTGTCGAAGAGAGTCTGAAGACTGTGTCGAAGAAAAGTCTGAAGACTGTGTCGAAGAAAGTCTGAAGACTGTGTCGAAGAGAGTCTGAAGACTGTGTCGAAGAGAGTCTGAAGACTATCAGAACCTGAAGACCAAGAGAGTCTGAAGATCATCAGAAGCTGAAATGCTACAGTGAGTCTGAAGTCTGCAATCTGAAGATCTACATAGAAGGTTTTCTAAAGGCATTACGATGCACAAGAAACTCTCATTTGGAGTAACGGTTAGCTTCAAAGTCAACTTGAGCGTGGGATGCTCAACGATAGAGAATGCAGAATAGTACAGGGTACGTGTGTACGAACTCTGTTTCCACTACTCCACTACCTCGTACAGTTTGGCAACTGTGTCTACCGGTATTAAGCTTCAAAAGGAATGGAATTCAAAATATGCATTTGAAGGACTATTACCATATCAAGCAACAGATCAACAGCTATTGATCAAGCTTCCAGAAATCATCTTGATGTGCTGGATGACTCAACGTCTCTTTCCAACGCCTATATAAAGGATAGAAGACTTGAAGAATTGTTGGACTCTACAACTGAAAAACTACGCTGCTAAGCTATCGTATTCAAACTGAGTCTTAACAGAAACACATCAACAACTTAGATTATTCTTACAAACTGAGTATTCTAGAATTTCTAAGTTAAGCAGAAAAACAAAGTCTGTCTTTGTTTAAAACAGAGTTTGTCTTTGTTTTGTAATTGGAACACGTTTGATTGTTTATCAAGTGTTTCAACTATATTCAATTTTCTGTAAATTGTGTCAGAAGTCTCTTGGCTGCGTCCTTGAGCAAAGAAGTCTCTTAGTTGTGTCTTTGAGCATTGGAAGTATCTTGCCTGCGTGCTTGAGCATTGGAAGTCTCTTACTGTGTGTTTGAGCAACTTGTAATAGATATTACATTTTAGTGGAACTCTCCTTGGAAGTGCAAGGGGGACAGGACTACTACCGGTTTGTGGAAGGAACCTGTATAATTGCTTGTGTTCTCTCTTCTCTCTATCTCTTGTTTATATCCGCTGCAACAGAATCTGATCTCCCATCAGACTCTGAACTCATCCAGACTCTGACCCTACGGAATTAGATTCTCACTCTTCAAGAGATGCGAAAAGCTAACACAATTCAACCCTCCTTCTTGTGTTTTTTCTCACCTTCAGTTGGTATCAGAGCTCCGGCTCTGTTGTCATAGCACTTAACCGTGTGACAGAAAAGATCCAGAGAAAAACATGTCTTCCAGTAAACCTTCTTCTTCTGGTGCTGCTATACCATATGACTATGGATCCAATAATAGCAGTAAGAAAGCTGATTATGGAAAAATTCCAAAGTTCAATGGTGATCTTGAAGAATTTTCTTGGTGGAAAACCAACTTCTACAGCTATGTCATGGGTCTTGATGAAGAACTCTGGGACATACTTGAAGATGGTGTTGGTGACTTACAACTTGATGACGAAGGTGCTGCCATTGACCGTAAACTTCACACTGCTGCTCAAAAGAAGATCTACAAGAAACATCATATCATCAGAGGAGCTCTTGTCACTGCTATTCCTAAATTGGAATACATGAAGATGAGTGACAAATCTACTGCTAGAGCCATGTTTGCTTCTCTTTGTGCAAACTATGAAGGAAGCAAAAAGGTCAGGGAAGCTAAAGCTCTTCTATTAGTTCATCAGTATGAATTGTTCAAGATGAAAGAGGATGAAAGTATTGAGCAGATGTACTCAAGATTTCATACTCTAGTATCTGGACTTCAGATACTAAAGAAGAGTTACATAGCTTCTGACCATGTTAGCAAGATCCTAAGGAGCTTACCCTCTAGATGGAGACCAAAGGTTACTGCAATTGAGGAAGCTAAAGATTTAAAAACTTTAAGTGTTGAAGATCTTGTAAGCTCTCTCAAAGTTCATGAGTTAAGTCTCAATGAACATGAATCTGCAAGAAAGTCTAAAACCATTGCTTTAAAATCAAAGGGAAGATCCTCAAAAGCTCTCAAGGTTGAAGAGTCTGAAAATGAATCTTTAGCTTCTGAAAGCTCTGAGGAAGATCCTGATGTTGCTAAAGAAATGGCTATGCTTTCAAGCAGAATGCAATACCTTGCTAAAAAGAACAAGAGGTTTCTGAGCAAGAGCAGTGGGAAGGGTTTCAAAAAGGAGGAACAAAAAGGTTGCTTCAACTGCAAGAAACCTGGGCACTTTATTGCTGATTGTCCAGAGTTGCAGAAAGAGAAATCCAAGTCAAAAAGGCCAACCTTCAAGTCAAGCAAGTTTAAGAAGCAAATCAAGAAAAGTCTGATGATGTTGATGGTGAAGCTAATGTAGCTGTTGGATTAATGGCTACAACTGAATCTGTAAAGGAGACACCTGAGGCAGAATCAGATGCAGACTCTGAAAGTGAAACAGAGGTATTTTCTGAACTCACAAGATCTGAATTAGTAGATTCTGGCAAAGAACTTCTTGGTCATTTTAAAGCTAAAACCACTGAGTTGAAGAAAGTCAAACAACAGCTTGATAAGCTGTCAAAAAGGCATAATTCAACTCTGTTGGAGTTAGAAAGTTTAAAAGAAGAAAATGATACTTTATTGATCAAGAAGTGTAGTTGTAAATACTTGAGTGAGCAAGATATTGCTTTGCAAGAATTTATTGCTACTGGAATTGACAGATCTAGGGTTGCATCCATGATCTATAGCACATATCAGAACAGAGGACAGAGTCTTGGATTCATTGGAGGTAGCTCAAATGAAATGATTCTGAAACCTGGTCCTGATGGCGCCAGAGAAGCATTGAAAAATCACTTTGTAAGTGAGTCTGATGAAGTTAACACAGTGACTCATTCAGAACCTATAACTTTAAGTTCTAAAGTTTTGACTAAGTCAAAATCTCGGAATGCAAAGTCAAAAGTTCTGAAAAACTTTAAAACCTAAGGCTTCAATGATTCAGACTCTAAAACATTCAGAGTCTGATAAACGGACTCTGAAGAAGCCAGAGTCTGAAAAACAAATGCCTAAGTTTCAAAGAAGAGAAACTGTGAAAGGCAAGTTGAATCCTAAACTGAACGGTTCCACACCCAAGGTGTGGAGGAAAACAATGCCAATGACTTCAAGACACACCTTACGAACGGAATTCAATGGTTCAAGGACTAACCCAAGAGGACCCATGAGAATATGTGTACCTAAGTCTGAAATTGTTGATGCTGCAGGTATGTCTAAAAGGACTAGAAAAGCAGAAGGCTTGGTACTTGGACAGTGGTTGCTCGCGACACATGACGGGAGAAAAGTCTATGTTCCTAACCCTAACCATGAAAGAGGGAGGAACTGTGGGATTTGGAGGAAACCAGACTGGCAAAATCATTGGTACTGGAACCATTGGTAACTCTCTTATCTCTATTAGTAATGTGTGGTTTGTTGATGGGCTTAGACATAACCTACTGAGTATAAGTCAATTATGCGACAGTGGTTATGATGTTTTGTTTAATAAGAACAACTGCACTGTAGTTAACAAGGATGATCAATCCATAGTCTTCAAGGGAAAGAGAAGAAACAATGTCTACAAGATAAAGTTCTCTGAACTGACTAATAAAGTCTATCTAAAGAAATTTGATGCCAAAGCTGAGAATGGAATCTTCTTAGGTTACTCTGAACGATCTAAGGCATACAGACTGTATAATTCAGAAACACAATGTGTTGAAGAATCTATGCATGTCAGATTTGATGACAAAGTGCCTGGAAGTGAAACTCCAGAGCAAGATGAAAGTTGTGCAGGATCTCAAGATTCTGATATCAACTCAGAATCTGATCAGATTCCAAAATCTGAAGATACTTCAGAAGCTGGAGCATCCCCTGAAGTTCCTAATGAAGAAGCTTCTAAAGAAGCTCAAGATGGTTCTCAGCAAGCTAGTCAATCCAAACATTCATTCAAATACAAGTCTTCACATCCTGAGGAACAAATTATTGGCAATAAAGATAGTCCCAGAAGAACTAGATCGTATTTCAGACACGAAGAGTCTGCTTTGGGATTATTATCTGTTATTGAACCAACCACTATTGAAGAAGCACATGGAGATGAAGGATGGATTCTGGCAATGCAAGATGAACTTAATCAATTCAAAAGGAATGAAGTGTGGGATCTAGTAGCTAAGTCTGAACACAAAAACATTATTGGAACCAAATGGGTGTTCAGAAATAAGCTTAGTGAACAAGGAGAAGTAATCAGAAACAAGACCAGACTTGTTGCGCAGGGCTACAGTCATCAAGAAGGCATTGATTACACAGAAACATTTGCTCCAGTTGCAAGATTGAAAGCAATCAGGTTACTTCTTTCCTATGCAGTGAATCACAACATAATCTTGTATCAAATGGACGTTAAGAGTGCGTTTCTTAATGGTGTCATTTCTGAAGAAGTCTATGTCAAACAACCTCCTGGCTTTGAAGATTTAAAACATCCAGAGCATGTTTATAAATTGAAGAAATCACTATATGGCTTGAAACAGGCTCCCAGAGCTTGGTATGAAAGACTGAGTAATTTCTTAATTCAAAATGACTTTGAACGAGGGCAAGTTGACACTATACTATTCAGAAAGACTCTGAAGAAAGACATTCTTATTGTTCAGTTTATGTTGATGATATCATTTTTGGTTCAACTAATAGTTCACTTTGCAAAGAGTTTTCCAAGGTAATGCAGGATGAATTTAAAATGAGCATGATGGGAGAATTGAAGTTCTTTCTAGGAATTTAAATCAACCAATGCATAGATGGAGTCTATGTTCATCAGTCCAAATACATGAAAGAGCTCCTGAAGAAGTTCAATCTTGAGGACTGCAAAGAAATGAACACTCCAATGCATCCAACCTGCACTCTGAGCAAAGAAGATCAAGGAACCAAAGTTGATCAGAAGTTGTATAGAGGTATGATTGGTTCTTTGTATACCTAACTGCATCCAGACCAGATATTTTATTCAGTGTATGTCTGTGTGCAAGGTTTCAATCAGATCCTAGAGAGTCTCACTTAACAGCTGTTAAGAGAATCTTTAGATATCTGAAAGGAACTACTAATCTTGGACTTCTGTACAAGAAATCCTCTGACTATAAGCTAGTTGGATTCTGTGACGCTGACTATGCTGGAGACAGGATTGAAAGAAAATCAATCAGTGGCAATTGTCAATTTTTGGGAGAGAATCAGATATCCTGGGCTAGCAAGAGGCAAGCAACTATTGCTTTTTCTACAGCAGAAGCAGAATACATCTCAGCTGCTAGTTGTTGTACACAGCTACTCTGGATGAAACATCAGCTTGAGGATTATCAAATAACTGAAAACTGTATCCCAATTTATTGTGATAATACAATAGCTATATGTTTTTCTAAGAATCCAATTCTGCATTCAAGAGAAAATCACATTGAGATTAAACATCATTTTATCAGAGACTATGTTCAAAAAGGAATTCTAGATATTCAATTCATTGATACTGATAATCAATGGGCTGATATATGTACTAAACCTTTGTCTGTTGAAAGATTTGATTTTATAAATAAAAAGTTGAACATGTGTTATGTCTCTGGTTAATGTGCGCCTCTGAAAATAAAATTCAGACACTGAAAGATACTCAGAAGCTAATTGAGAATCAGACTCTCTTTTGGAGACTCTGGTGAACATAAGCCTCTGATAGATTTTCAGACTCTGTTAAGGAATCTTAGACTCTCAGAAGCTCGTATTAGTGGAAGCATGATTGTTGAGTTTAGTAATACCTGCCCCACTACGGTTACAGTTACTGTTTAGTTTCTCAGACGTGGTCTGTCTGTATTGAGTAAGAACTCAAAGGGTAATGATTTCATTACATTTAACAAGTTACCCTCACGTCTTCCCAACACTTTTACGGCTGCATGCTCACTGTCTTTATTACTCTTGTTTGTTTGTCCCCTACTTTTTCCAAACGGTTTTCGACTCTTTCACTATAAATACCAATCACACACAACTCACTTCACTTTTCACACTTTGATTTTTTCTCTGAACATTTATCTTGTTTTCAGTCTTCGAAAAACTTTTTGTTCTCAAAATCAAAACCTAGAAACCTTCAAATGGCAAGTGATCTTATTCAATCTGGTGTGATAATCAAAACCGGTAAATCATACGTGATTAAACCCAAGACCATGAACCTTATTAAAGAAACTTTGGAAGTTCAAGTTGAATCTCCAATGGATTTCGGTTCCCTCATTCGACATGGTGTATATGTCTCTTCTCATTTCTTATCACAAGGAATGATGAGTTATTTCGGTATGTTGAATGGACCAACATATCAGGAGTTAGTGAGAGACCTTTGGGTCAGGGCAGAAGTTTTCGACAAGGAAGATGCTACCATTGAAGAAACTACTGCAATCAAGAACAACCCTACATTGGCTGGCAAGAATAGAAAGGAAATGGGTTTAAGACCGTACAAAGGTCTTGAAATCAGGTCTGCTGTGATGGGAATTCCAATCCTTATCACTGAAGAAGTGGTTGCCAGAGCCTGCAGAGTAGTGAATGAAGGGAAATTTCAATGGAATGTTGATAAGAAGAGTAATTGGATGGGTATCTGCAACAAACTCTTATTTGAAGGAAGACCCTCAAATAAGTTGGTGGACATGCATCCTGAGCATAGGATGCTTCTAAAGATCATACTAGATAGTATGCTTCAAAAAGGTGGAGGAACAGACACTTTGTCTGTTGATCACAAGGTGCTTCTGTACTTTCTGATAAAGAAAAAGAAGATAAACTTTCCTAGGTACGTGATGTACCACATGTGCTGGGCTATTAGGAAAAGTCAATCTGAATCCAGAAGACAAGTTCATTTTGGAAGGTTAATCTCTGAGATTCTGTATCAAGGAGGCCTCTTGAAGGTCTTGACAGAATCTGGTGTAGTATCAGACTCTCGCCTTGGAACAGTGACTGGGAGAATCATCAATGGTAAGACTCTTCAATACATGAAGATTGTCAAAAGATTCAATCCTTCTAATCAAATGGTAAGACTCTTCAATACATGAATCTTATGTGCAATCAGAATTGATGATGGACTTCCCTCCCATTTCCAAAGAAGACAATCCTGAAGTCCTAGCAAGATTTGTAGTAGATTACTATAATGAAACCGGTAGAATAATCAACTATTCTGCCATTCCTGAGACTGCTGGAGGAGGACCTCTTAAGGTTAAAGGGAAAATGACCAAGGAAGTTATTCTAAAGGAAGAGGAAGAGAAGCAAGAGCCTCCCAAGAAGAAGAAGAAATCAACAGCTCTTCCAGGAGTGACTATTGGTGCCTCTGAGACCATAGCTGCTATGCATTTGTCCGTATCTTCTGCATCCAAGAAAATTAAGGAAAGGATAAAAAAACCCAAGGATGAGAAGAAAGCTAAGAAAGACGAGAAGAAGGCAAAGAATGAGAAGAAAGCCAAGAAAGGCAAGGCTGACAGAGATTATGAGAAGTTGGCTGAAAAGATTGCTGAATTCCTTGATACTGACTCTGATGGTGAAGAAAGTCAGGTCAAGAAAAGAATGATGGAAGTGGTTCCTGTGGCTAAGGATGTAGCACAGAAGATAGGTACTTCTGTATCTATGATTGAGGAGGAACATGCTGCTGGCAAGGCAATGGCAGCAGAGGTTGTGGCTGAAGAACTTAAGGAAGAAACTGTTAAAGAAGCTGCTAAGTTACTTGCATCAGCTCTGAAACAGAAGAGTCAGGTGGCCCCTGCAGAAGCTACTCTGTCTGATGCTTCTGATCATCATGCATCTCCAGAAGCTGGGATTGGCACCTCAGGTAACGTTGCATTTAACTCACCTTCTTCTACGAATCAAGAGTCCTCATCTGATACTGAATCAGATGACAAACCCTTGAGCCAAGTTCTTCCCTCCCTCAGAAATTCATCCCCCTCTCCTATCAAACCTTTATCATCTTTTGACCCACTTGACCCCATAATAGTTGAATATGTTGATTCAACTATGGACAGAGTTATTCAAGAAACCATCACATTGTCTATGAACTTACCTGCTGACCACCCTGCTCAACCATCATTTCTCAAACCACTTCAGGCAATTCAACCTTCTGAAGAGCCTGAAGTAACCATTCAACCAACACAACCATCCCCCCAACATGAGCCTATTTGTGTAGACTCTCCAGACACCCATTGCATATCCACTGGAATGAGTGCCAAATGAACTTTCATGTATCTCGTGCATCAATAAATCTGCTTCACGTTCATCCACACACCTGAGCTACACTGCATCAAAGTTTCTTTTGTACAATACATCTTCATTTAGGAAGAAACTACCAGACAGTCTTCTTAAAGTCTTCTTATCTTTGCGAGATGCTCCAAGTGGATACTCTTGAGTTTGAAGGAAAACCTTGATATCATGAAACCATGGCTTACTATTAGCAAATACTTCAACTGCAAACACATAAGCGGGCCTCTCGAGGAACTGGACACTGATTAATGGCACATCATTGTGATGATTTACTTTTATCATTGAAGACAAGGTAGCCAAAGCATCTGCCATCTGATTCTCATCACGGGGAATGTGACGCAACTCCACTTTGTTAAAGAAGGTTAACAACCGTCTTGCAGAATCTCTGTAAGGGATCAAACCAGCATGGTGAGTTTCCCACTTTCCTTTGATCTGATTGATCACCAAAGCTGAATCTCCACATATATCAATATTCTTAATCCTCAGATTGATTGCTTCTTCAATGCCCATGATACAAGCCTCATATTCTACAATATTGTTTGTACAGTCAAATCGTAGCCTTGCAGTAAAAGGGATGTGAGTACCCTCAGGCGTGACAAGGATTGCCCCGACTCCATTACCATAGGCATTAACGGCCCCATCAAATATCAAACCCCATTTAGATTCAGGATCAGGACCTTCACCAAACAACGGTTCATCACAATCTTTCATCTTCAAATACATGACCTCTTCATCAGGGAAATCAAACTTAACAGGTTGGTAATCTTCAACTGGTTGATGGGCCAAGTGATCCGCAAGGATACTCCCTTTGATCGCCTTCTTAGTGCGGTATTCAATATCAAACTCGGCCAATAACATCTGCCAACGAACAATTCTTCCTGATATCGAAGACTTCTCCAGGAGATACTTGATTGGATCCATTTTGGATATCAACCAAGTGGTATGATTGATCATATAGTGCCGAAGACGTTTGGTAGCCCAGGCTAAAGCACAACAAGTCTTCTCAAGTGCCGAGTATCGGGATTCACAATCTGTGAACTTCTTGCTTAAGTAGTAAATTGCATGTTCTTTTCTACCAGTTTCATCTTGTTGTCCGAGTACACAACCCATGGAATCTTCTAACACAGTCAAATACATGATCAATGGTCTTCCTTCAACTGGAGGGATAAGAATTGGAGGTTCTAACAAATACTCCTTGATGCTGTCAAAGGCTTTCTGGCAATCTTCCGTCCAAACGATCCCTTGATCTTTTCGGAGTAGCTTGCATATCGGCCCACAAGTAGCAGTCATATTAGAGATAAATCTGGAGATATAATTCAGTCTTCCGAGAAAACCTCTGACTTGTTTCTCGGTTTTTGGAACGGGCATATCCCGGATGGCTCTGACTTTGTCGGGATCTACTTCAATGCCCTTCTGACTAACAATGAAACCCAAAAGTTTCCCTGATCTGACACCGAAAGTACATTTATTAGGATTCAAACGGAGCTTGTACTTTCTTAACCGTTGGAACATCTTCAATAGATACTCAACATGTTCTTCTTCAGTACCAGACTTGACAATCATATCATCCACGTAAACTTCTATCTCCTTGTGCATCATATCACGGAATATCTTGGTCATACCCCTCTGATAAGTGGCACCAGCGTTTATCAAACCAAATGACATTACTACATAGCAAAAAGCGCCCCACGGCGTGATGAAAGATGTCTTTTCTCTATCTTCAGGAGTCATCTTGATCTGATTGTAACCGGAGAATCCATCCATGAAGGAGAAAACTTTGCATTTAGCAGTACTATTAACCAATACATCGATATGAGGTAAAGGGAAATCATCCTTCGGACTTGCCTTGTTCAAGTCTCGGTAATCAACACACATTCTGACTTTACCATCTTTCTTTGGAACAGGCACAATGTTGGCCAACCACTGAGGATACTCGGATGTAACTAGAAATCCTACGTCAATCTGTTTCCGCACTTCTTCTTTGATCTTGAGAGCCATATCAGGATGAGATCTTCTTAGCTTTTGTTTGACCGGAGGATACTCAGGTTTCAAAGGCAAGCGATGTTCTACCACCTCAGGATCTAATCCTGGCATGTCTTTGTATGACCAAGCAAATATGTCAGCGTACTCTCTGAGAAGTTCAATTACCTTTTCTTTAACGGTAATCTCCAACGACGCTCCAATCTTGATCTCTTTTTTGTCCTCCTCGGTACCCAGATTGATCAACTCTAACTCTTCCTCGTGAGGCTAAATGATCTTTCTCTCTTGATCTAACATCCATCTGATCTCATCAGGAATCTCATCATCCTCCTCTACCATGGCCTCGTAAACAAGGGATTCAAAGTTGGGCAGAAGCATAGGGTCACTGTGTTCAACAGGCTTATGTATGTTCAGTCTGCACATGATTTATGATTGATTTTAGTAAATGAGTAAATGCAAACTTCTGAAGTTGATTGAATTTTTTAAAAGAAGAAAAGAGAATGAGTTTTTTTGGGATTTTTCTATTACCATTTTTCCAGAAAAAGCAGTAAATAAAAATAAAAACAATAAGAGTCGTGATAGAGACGACGTTTTTCCATTAATAACGAAAATACTTGAAGATGAAACAAAAGCCCTACATGATTTCATTTTCGTCTGGGGCAGGACGAAAAGAGTTTTCTTTAAAAAAAACGAAAAAAGTAGACAAACATATTACTTAGACAAAGGCAACACAGAAGAAACATCAACAGCGATCCAATTACAGCAGGCTCCTCCGGGTGTCACAAAGACAGGTGCCACCTCTTCAGCCTGATCCTCAAGGATAGCATTGGTTTCTGGCGGAGCATGAATAAACCCAGCGCTATGAAAGTTGCCCTCAGCTGGCTTGAAAGTTGCACTCGATTTACTGGTAGAGAAACCGAGACCTTCTTTCCGCTTATTCTCAGGCAGCTGCACCAACTGACCCCAGCCTTCTGCTTTACCACCTTGTACAACCTTTTGGGCGTCCTTCAGGGAGGCCATACAAGTTTCACTCTTCTTAGTAGTTCCATCTTCCGTAGAAAAACCCTGAAATGAAGTTCCTTCCGTATCATCAGCACCAATATAGGAAAAAGCAGACAAATGGCTAACCAACAAAGTTGATTCACCAATAACTGTTATCAACTTCCCACAACTTACAAATTTTAACTTCTGATGGAGAGTGGAGGTCACAGCTCCAGCTTCGTGAATCCACGGTCTTCCAAGTAAACAGCTATATGAAGCTTGAATGTCCATAACTTGGAATGTGACCTTGAAAGTATGAGGGGCCACCGTAATAGGTAAATCTATATCTCCAATTACAGATTTCCTAGATCCGTCAAATGCCTTCACCATCACTGTAGTCGGCCTTAACTGAGCGCCACGGTATGCCAGCTTCTCCAAGGTAGTCTTCGCCATCACATTGAGGGCGGAACCAATATCTATCAACACATTTGACAGCGAGTCTGACTTGCAAAGGACAAAGATGTGCAAAGCCAGATTATGGTTTCTTCCTTCCGCCGGGAGGTCCTCATCACTAAAACCCAGGTTATTACATGCAGTTACGCTCCCAACTATGCTCCCAAATTGCCCCAGAGTAACATCGGGATCCACATACGCTTGGGCCAAAATCTTCATCAAAGTGTCTCTATGAGCTTCAGAATTCATTAGTAAAGACATTATGGAAATTTTGGATGGGGTTTGTAACAACTGATCAACTATCTTGTACTCACTCCTTTTGATCAGTTTCAGGATTTCATCACTATCTTCATGAATGATCCCCTCAGGTTGACTGACACCTTTACCCTTATCAAGATTTTGTACTGGTACATTCGGAGCATTATTCTCGTTGCGTACAACGGTGGGGAGAATACGTCCGCTTCTCATCACTTTGCCCAATCATGCTATATTCACGACAGCGTCTGCAGAGTGTAAAGGTATCTCCCTACCATTTTCCACGATGGTTGCCTCGTACCTGTAGTGTATGGCTTTCTGAGAAGTGTATGGAAGAGGCCCCGGTAAACGGATCACTAAGGGGGTGACATCTGGTTTTACATTATCACGGGTTACCTCAAGAAGTTTAGGATTCTTGAACACAGGGGTAATGACACAAACATTCCTGGCTTCCCTCGTGATAACCAACTCTCTTCTATCAATCAGTCCTTGTACATCCTCCTGGACTTCCCCACACCCTCGAAGATCCACAGAACACACTTTACAAGAGTCATGATCGTGGCTAAACATGTTTGCTTCGCACATCCTAGCGTGGATCGGGACCAATGGAGTTTTGACATCCTGAGCCCTGAGAATTAGACCCAAACCCTGATCCTCTTGAATCATGTTAACAGCAAGTCCATGAGGTGGTAGAGGATTGTTCTAAACGTTGGGGTTTGTATCCTCGAAGGACAACTCTTTGCTTTGAATTAACCTCTGAACCTCTTCCTTGAGCGGGTAACAATGTTCAATGTCATGTCTGGGTGTCCCTTGGTGAAAGGCACAAGTAAGGTCAGCACGATGACAATGAGGTAATGGATTCTATAGGCGAGGAGGCTGCCTGGTCTGCACAAGATTTCTTGCTAGTAAAGAGGGTAGCAAATCTGCATACAGCATGGGTATGGGAGGAAATTCTTTCCTGGGAAGGCGATTTTGTTGTTGAGGAGCTCGATTGCGAGGTTGTTGTTGCTGAGGTGGTGGTGGGTAGTATGGTTGTTGGTAAAAGGGTTGCGGATATGGTTGTTGGTATAGTGGTGGATAAAATGGTGGAGGCCTTTGGGGCGTTTGTGGGTGATAATTTTGGTTTTGTGGAGCTGGAAAGGGTGGTAGGATATTGGCAATGAAGGGGTAATTTGGGTAGATTGGTTGAGATCCACCCTGGGCTATCATGCTGACCTCCTGAGTGTTCTTTTTCGGATAACCATTTCGAGACCTCTTGGATCCATTAGATGACCCACCTGACGAAACACCCGACGAGCCACTTGACACACTACCTTCTTTAGCCAACACTCCCTTACGGACCAGATCTTCAATACGAACCCCGGCGTCAACCATCTCAGTAAACTTCTGTGACGCACAACCAATCATCTTCTCAGAGTAGTAAGGACTCAAAGAATAAATCAACCATTTCCCTTTCTTCCAGAGCTGGGCGAATTTGGGCAGATTTCTGAATAAAACGAAGAGCATATTCTTTGAAAGACTCTTTGTCCTTTTGTGCCATGGCTTGCAATTCTCTTCGAGTGGGTCCCAGGTATATATTGTACTGGTATTGTTGTATGAAAGCACTAGCCAATTCTTCAAAGGTAGTGATACCCTTCAGATTCATATACCACACTTGTGCAGGACCAGTTAAACTGTCTTGGAAACAATGGATGAGCAAAGGTTCATTGTCTCTATAAGCTGTCATTTTCCTCACATACATGACTAGATGACTTTGTGGGCAAGTATTTCCCTCATACTTTACGAAGTCCGGCGTTTTGAATTTAGGAGGTATTACCACATCTGGGACCAAACAGAGATCATGCACATTCTGGCCGTAGATATCCTTACCACGGAGGGCCTTCAGTTCTTTCTGCACTACGTCATACTTTTTTTCCAGATTTCCCATTCTGTCGTCTCCTGCTACACTACCAGAATGATAGATTTGTCCTTCCTCTTGCTGGGAAGTATGAAAAATAGGTGTTGTATGATTCATAGAAGCTTGAGGGAATGATTGACCAGGATGAAGAAGTGGTGTTGACTGTTGTCCGTAAGGAATCGGCATTTTTGGGCCGGCAAAATGAACACCTTCATTAGCTGCGAGAGGCATGCCCCAAGGGTACTCTCTGGACATGTAGTTCTGAGGATGATAAGTAAATCCAGGAGGACGAAAACTTTCATTGAACATGTTTGATGCATCCCCAAAAGAAAATCCAGCCGGGATGGGCTGTGTAGTACTAGCAGACGTGGCAGAAATCACAGCAGTAGGGATCGGTTGTGTAGAACCAGTAGGGGCAGCCGAAACAACCACAGGAGAAGTAGGTGCAGCAGAAACAATAACAAGAATTGGCTGAACTGGAATAGCATCAAGAATTGGTTGAACTGGAATAACATTTGCGGGTTGAGCAGCTGCCGCTTGTGCCTGAGTGGCCATTATAGCCTCCATCATAACTGTTAACCTTTCCATCCCTTCTCTGAGCGTAACAACCTGTTCCTTGAGATCACTGTTCTCTTGTTCAGTTAAATCCATCTTCTTCTTAACGAATGCCCGAGTGTTGTGGATGCGAGAAGGTTTATACTGAATACGTCGGGCCACTTTCCTTGACTGAGGCAGAAAGGAGAGAACTATGAGACTCAGTTTTGACATTTTATGAATGCAGTATGATGCATGATATGCTAAATGCAAAAAAATGCAAAAAAAAAAAAATTAATTCATCGAAGAACCTATAAAGACAATTTTTGTAAACATAACAACTTTAAACATTCATTACAAAATAAAAACAAATACAAGATAATTCCCTTTTTAACAAACTGAGCCAAGAGATAGACTCCAAAGTACATAACAGAAAACTAAGAAAATACATAAAAAGAAACAAATGTGAAGCTCTCAAGCTCTTGAGGTAGACTACTCTTCCAAATCTGAATGCGGGCCAGCAAAGAAATCCATGCGTTTCTTCTTACTCCTGGGAACCTGTTCGAGAATGGCATCATTCACCCTGATACGCTCTTTTAGCTCAGCAATCTCCTGATCTTTCTTGTGATTTTTCCAATTCTCTTCTTCTAATAGGCCCATGAGAGTGTCATTCTCACGCTTAGCTGCATGATATTTCTATTTCCAATCAGCAATTTCGAGCTCTGACTCAGCCAAACGCGCATGGTACTCCTCCATGGTCTTAGGGGGTAAAGGCACTTGTATAGTTGGAATAGTTGCAGTTAAAGACCTTAGCAGGGGGTAAGGCATCCATATCTGAGCAGCTCTATCGATGACCCATTCGATGTAAGATTCATGAGTTACACTTGACTTATACCTCAACTGGCTCTTGTTCAACCTGATAATGGATCGCCAAGCTTGTACAAACTGCATTCTCTTATCATTAACATCCTCCTTGTAAAAGAAAAACTCGCTAGATAAGAAGAGGTAAGCAGGTCTCATTCTCATAGGGTATCCGAACTGACGTCTGGCAAGAAGTGGGTTATAACTGATGCCCCCGTGTATACCAAGAAGAGGCACATTGGAGAAATCCCCACAATGGTCAATGATCACTCTAGTATCATAAGCCGAGTTGTACCACACTATATCATCTGGGGTAAGAGCCATGAGCTTCTCCGACCATGGAATGAACTCAGATCGAATTTTAGGGCGAGGTAAATGTGAGGTAAACTAAGCAAATAACCATACCGCTCACGAAAGTGGTCCGGGCTAGTTAACCTCCTTGCTAGCTTCCTTAAATTCTCCAAATCTGGTTTCTTGAAATCATACTTCTTAGTCCTCTTCACAATTTTCTTCACAACACCCTCCATATCTAATATGTTTACAAAAAGAGATTACATAAGACCTTCGATGTTTTAATGGATGCAAAAAGTATCTATGTATGAGTGCATGTATGCATGGTTATGCTAAAGAACATAGAAAACATGGTGAGGTTAAGTCCACAAAGTTGGAGCTGAGGGTAAACACGCCATTTGGTAAGGACTAAGGTTTCAGATGCACTTGTAACCAGGGTTCTAACAAAGTTCCCAAATTACAACCCCCTCCGAATTTTATTGGATGCCTGGGACAACACCCGGTCCAACAGCATTCGTAGGAGAGTCTAGTTTGAGCGTAGCATCGCGTGTCGACTAAGACCAAGACAACACTTGGTTAGCCACCGCACTACATCCTAATGGGCAAGATGGGTTAAAGGTAACTAAGGTCCTTAGCTTCAACGGAAACTTAAAAGTAATAATGTCTAAGCGCGACAACACACGCCGACGTATATCACTTCAAGATCCTCCGCTAAGTGTGGTTATATCACATGTTCCACCACACGAGAATACTCTCGGCATGTCACTATGATTCTACCACTCCTATCTTATATTTCACTCAAGTCCGGGTGTAGGACTTATCTCGCTACTCACGTCAGAAAGTAAACAATTAGACACGTATTTACAAAGGTATAAGAAAATAATAAAGCGCAAAAGTAAAGAAAGATAAAATAGGCTTAACCCTCTAAAAAGGTCCCCAGTGAAGTCGCCATTTCTGTGCTCTCGATTTTCAGGTATCAAAAATCATTAATCGGATTTGAACCTTTAATCTTTGAACTCTCAACTTTTATTCGTGGGAAGGGAAAAAGTGAGTAAAAACCCTTATAAGACCTTGGATCCGGGGGTTGGTTTCGATTGGGGAAGGTGTTAGGCACCCGAACCGACTATGGTATCCCATAGGAACCTTCTACCTATTCTTAATCTTGCGCTAAATTAATTTTACTTATTAAAAAATTTATTTAAGAGTTTAAGTGAAAGAAAGGAGAAAGATGAAGCATGTTTTTGGTTATTTTTATTGATTTGGAAGGGCCAAAGCCCTTTGCCTACTTACCCAAATAAATCGGGATCAAAATCAAGTAGTTCGGCTAAAGAACTTCTTTGATGGGTTGAATTGATTTTAACATTTTTGAAAAAAAGATTTTAAGAAGAGATGAGAGGTCTCAAGGCATGAGAAAAAAGTATGGTGAAGTTGGTTAATTTTAATTGCAAGAAATCCATGTCTAATGTGGATATTAAATTGATTAACATTTGATTAAGGAAAATAAAGGGAAAAAACACTTGGGTTACAAGCCAAGGTTTACTTTAAAGAAATTTGAATTTTGACTTTTTTTGATTTTTTGATAAAAATATTTTTCTAAACTAATGGTGAATTAGCGTAACGGCGGAAAAAATAAATAAGCGTAAAGCGATAAATAAAGTGGTGACGTGTCGGTGCGTGTGTCGGTTACATATTACATACCCTAAATACATTCTATGGTCTCAAAAGAAATAAAATGACGAGAAATAAAAATGCGCAAAAATAAATTACATCATTTCCCTAATTACACAAACTAAAGCCAATGACAATAATAAAATAAATGACGAAAATTAAATATGCATGCAAAATTCATACGAAACCTATTACACACTCTAAAAAAAATGCAATTTAAACAAGTTAAAATAACAAAGCAATAAAATGCTAACACATGAAATAAACATAAATGCTAGATAAGCAAGATTAAAAGAAATAAAAATGCATGTAAAGATTTTTCAAAGCCTAAATAAACAAAAACTATATGAGATAGAAACTTAACTATTAAATGAACTAAAAAAAATGCATGATGTGAAGATTAAAACACTAATTAAAAATGCATGAAACATAGTTCAAATATTATGTGAATTAAAAAAAAAATGCATGAAATAATAAAAAAAGTTACTACAAAAATATATGCAGGGAGGGGGGTGTAGACAGCAAACTGGGGGTATGAATAGCAAGCAGGAACAAAAAAAATGGGCCAAATAGGAGAGAAAACAAAGGCAGGGCCTAAAGGGAACCGATTCGGTTCAGCCTGGGTCGGTTCAGGCGAATCGAACCGGTTTTAAAAAGCATATATAAGAGTTTTTATGGCTTTTTTCTTCATTTCCCTTTCTTCCTTCTCTCTCTAAAACCAAAATTAAAAAAAAACTTCTCCCTTCTCTCTAGAACCTCCTCGCCGGAGAAGAAGGTGGGGGGGTGGTCGGAGGAGCTCCGGCGCGGCGGTCGGCCGGAGAGCCGCCGCGCCGGAGCGGTTTTCTTCTTTTTTTTTAAAATTTTTTACATCCAAACCTCCGTCCTTCTCTTCTTCATCTAGATCCGGTCTTAGTTTTTTCAAAGAATCACTACATAAGCCTAGATCTACAAAAACAAATCGAAAATAAAACAAGTTTTTACCTCACTAATTCAGTTTGTATGAGTTCGGTTTGCTTCGGATTGCTCTTCTTTCACACGTTCTTCTTCGATTTGCGTTTTCTTCTTCTTCTTGCGTGTTGGTCCTTTCCTTTGCGTTTTTTTTTGTTGCTGCGTGTTGGTCTTTTCCTTTGCGTTTTTGTTCTTCTTTGATTCGGTTCGAAGATGCGTTTTCGGTCCTTCTTTGTTGCGTTTTGGTTCGGTTGTGACTTGTTTGGATTGATTTGAGTTTATGGATATTGATGGATGGTTGTGGTTATGGCCGAAAGTTGGTTGATGATTGATGCTTATATTTCTTTGTGTGAATGATTTTTGGTTCAAAAGTGAACTTTGAATGTTGCTGGAAAATGGTTAAGTGTTCTTGGTGTTCATAAATTTTTTGTGATTTTGATGGTTTTGATCTGAAATTTTGGAAAGAGAAAGTGGAAATGTGTTTGTTGATGATTTGATGCCTTTCCTGACTTTTCTGACTCTGATTGTGACTGATAGGGACCTTTCTGACGCGTGAACAGTACTTAAATAGTACAAGTCTCTGATACATTGAAATGACAAAAATACCCCTGCTGAAACTTGGAGAAAAAGTTGGACCAGAACCAATAACAAAATGAAATGTGGACTAAATGACTAATTAATGAATAAATAAAAAAAACACATAAATAAATAGACAAATAAATAAAAAACGAAAATTAAAAACAAATAATAAAAGAAATGATAATTATGACTGAATAATAATAAAAAAATGTCCCTTCGGAACCAAAAAATGAGGTATTTTAAAATACCTCTCTGCCGAAATTTCGTCTGAGACGACAGAAATACGCGGCTTTTCAAACACTAAAAATATAAATCAACGACGTGAACAAAATGAGTTTTAACAATGTAAACTTTACGATAAATAAAATACGCATAAAACACGGATAAAAATTAAGAAATTAATACGCGAGTGACATAAAAATATAAACGAAGTAAAAAAAAATAAAATGCAATCACAATACGAATAAAAAACAGATATCACGGGAATTAGAGCGCGAACGAAAGGCTAAAAAAATACGAACGACATACGAAATAAACAAACTAAATTGGTCAAAATTTGGGGTACGACAGGAATGGTTATGATAATTTATTTCCCTAAGCCAGTCATGATTTATTAATCAAAGATACATGGTGGTTGTGGTGTTGATCGTGAATGATTTAGTGGACTAGGTAAAGAAATATGGTAAAGACTTAGTGGTCTACGAATGGAACATTCATTTATTTTTAAAAAATGTAATTTTAGTAAACCATATAAGGTGCAAATATTAAAACCCCACTAAAAAAAGTCAATTTTCTAGGCCCAAGCCCAAAAATCAAAACCCTAAATTCACTTTTTCCGTTTGATTATCGTTCTCTATATAAGACGCCGTTGCATCTCATTTTTCTCCATTCTTTCTTCGGCTTTATGTATTCTTCTTTTCTTCTCCATTTTCAATATCTTTTTTCTCGTTTCTTCTTGATGTATTCCTAAAAGATCTAATTTATTTTGTGAGTCTAACTTCTTAAGACAATTAGAGTTTTGAGCAGAACTCATTTAATCAATGTTATATATGATTTTATGAAGTCAAAATGGGGCATGTATTCTCGATCTGATACCAAACTAGCTACGTGTTTTATTTGAAGTCAAGCAACTTTTTCCTCTCGATCAAGCATGACTTTTATGAACATTGATGACGATGAAAAAGAACAGGACGATGACTACGATATTTATAAAATAAACATAAATTTATAAGTATCAAATCGACGAAGTACCAAAGGTATGCAATCAACACCCAATCCTGAATTTGTTTTTTATTTGTTTTTCTTTATATATATATATAAACATATAAGTGTGTCTATATATATGTGACTTTTAATTTTGTATTGATGAATGAGTTATAACTGACACAAATATTTGATAATCCCACTAATTTTGAACTTTCAATTTGATAATACAAATAAGGGTTAATTGTATTTTACCCACTGTAAAAAAAATTGATTTTTGTCCTTGTAATTTTTTTTTTCAAAATATCCCCTAATAGGCAAAAAAATATATTTACAGGGGGTAAATCCGAAAATTGTACCAAAAGGAATCAAACCTGAGACCTCGAGGAGGAGTACACTCCCAGGTCCCAACCCAATACCACCAGGCCAACCCAAGTGAGTTTTATGGCATTTACATATAACAAACAAATTTAACATGTTATAAGAGTAGATTTTCTTTGGTCCGTAATATATTCAAAGTAAACTATTAAAGCACATACCTTGAAAACACCAAGTTAAATGATATAAAATTTTCATTAATGAAACAAATAGTAAAATATTTTATAATGATTATCACGATTAGTTTTTATTTTTAACAATGATATGATTTATGTCTAATGATTTATTTGTTTCCTTCACTTCCCCATAAATTTATAAGCGAGAAGCACAATCCATTTAAACTAAATGGATAAAACTTGAAGATAAATAATAAAAAATATATGCATATAAAGCAATGAAGATATCTACACAATGTATTTATGGTGACAAAAGATTGAGACCTTTAATGAGTGCAGTTGTTATTGTGTTAAAAAAATGTCCTTGATTACAATAACGACATGCCTTATTATCGTAATAAACAAAGGAAAACACATAACAATAAACCTTATTTTATTTAAACTGCATGACATTATTGTTTTATCCAGAAAACAACAAAGGGAAACACATAACATTATTTGTTATCTTGTAGCTATATGTGAGGAGTAGGTCAACTGCATGACATCACTATCTAATTTGGTTGATGTAAATTGTCATCCAAACCATCTAAGTCTGGCATATCAGCAACAATGTTGTTGTTGTTGCTAGATTCATGTGCAACATGATGAACATTGTCGATAACACCATTAGCATATATTGGCTCATCGTCTTCAAATTCTCGATGAGTTCCACTGATAGGAATTGTCATATAGAACTCTGGTTTCTTGAAAAGAGTAGCCTTAATCCAAACAACACCAGTAACATGAACCTTTTCGCCCATGGTTCCACCAAATATTTGTCCGCCACTCCTAGAGAGGAAAATGGGAAAAGAATAGCATGGTGGATCAGTGATGAATCCTGGGGGAACACAATCACAATTGGAATTTACATGTGTTCCAATTAGAGATGTCATATGGAACGGTCCTTCCATGGGTAAATTTTGTGTACGAGTTACCGGGTGGAGCAGAGTAACATCGGAGATAAGACCTTTAATGGTGATGTTGTCTTGCTGGATGACCCTTCCTCTTCTAACATCATCTATTGGTGTTTTGATGTTCAAGAGGAAGGGCCATTCTGCAAGACCATAAACGATAACATCATCATTAAAGGTCTTATCTCTAACGTTACCCTGGTCCACCCGGTAACTCGTGACCCAAATTTTCCCATAGAAGGACCGTTCTAGATGACATCTCTAATTGAAACACATTTAAATTTCAATTGTGATCGTGTTACCCTCGGATTCATCACTGATCCAATATGCTCCTCTTTTTCCAGTTGCTTTTCTGGCAGTGGCAGACAAATGTTTGTTTGAACAGTGGGCGAAAAGGTTCAAGTTGCTGGTATTGTTTGGATTGAGGCTACTCTTTTCAAGAAACCAGAGTTTTATACGGTAATGCCTATCAATGTAACTCTTCAAGAATTTGAAAGGGATGGCCCCATATATGCTAATGGTGTGATTGACAATGGTGATCATGTTGCACAGAAATCCAGCAACAACAACATTGTTGCTTATATTCCAGACTTAGATGGTTTGGATGACAAGTGAAATCAGTCAAATTAGATAGTGATGACATGCAGTGAAACCACTCCTCACATATAGATGCAAGTGTCATATCTCAATTTTTGACCTAAGATCCTACTTTCACATGTTCTTTTGAGGAAAATATTTTTGCGTAAAAAGTCATAATTTATCATAAAAATTGCATAATTATTTTTGGCTCATAAAAATATATTTTTCAGAATATTTTTACTCGGCATTATTATTAAAGTCATCATGTTAGCAAACTTGTTTTCCATGACCAACTAAATTATATTTCATAATTGATTTTTATGGAAATATTTTTTAGCATGATTGGTAGCTCGTTAGTCAACAAATTTTTTCTTGATGGCTTTAAATGATATCATAACAATGTTACTTCTTTCATCTCCTTTTAACCTTGCACTTCAACCTTTGTTTTTTTTTTCAAATGAGCCTTGACCTTCTTTCAATCGATTAAATGGCTTTTATGAGCTTTCAAGAGCATCCTTAATTTGCTTTCTATTGCATTATGTAGCTGATTTTTTTTCAACACTTTTCTATCACATTTTTAGTATAAATATGAGTCCTTGGTGAACACTTGGAGGACACCAAAAACTTCTCTGGAGTTGTCAAAGAGTTTTTCTCTCTTCTTTCTCTCTTAGTTTGTGGTGACGAGCTATTTTGTTCTTCCTTTAATTATTTCCGTCCCTTCGGAAAATTCCCTTCGAAATTTTGTCCCTTCGAAATTTTGTCCCTTTGGTTTTTCCTATCTCTTATTTTCTTTTATTTTCTTACTTCTCAGCATTTTTGCATTTTCATTTTAATTATTGTCATTTATTTTCCAGCAATTAGAATGTATTTAGGTCCAATGTAAATATAAATGAGAAGAACCATGCATGTCTCTTTTATTTATTTATTTATTATGCTTTATATATTCAAAAAATGCCAAAAATTAGATCAAGGTTTTTATGGTGATCCAACGTCACCATGAAATCCTCGCGCTTTTATTTTCTTGTCACGTTAGTTTATTTTTATGTTTTAATTAATATTCAAAAAGAACAAAAACATGCAAATAACAAAACTCACAAAAACTCTTTTCATAATAAACCTTGATTTTCAATCAAGTGACGTTCCATTTTCATTTTTTTTTCCTTAATAAAATTTCAATCAATTTAACCATACTTCAAGTCATTTCCTTTTAATATAAAAAAAAACAAACAAATTCTTTTTGCCATTTGGCTTTTTATTTCAAAACCTTTTTCAAAACTAATAAAAAACACAAAACAAATCAAACGTCAATTTCTACCCCGAACTACGAGGTTTTGATCCCTCATGGGTACGTAGGCAAATGACCTTGTCATCTCAAATCAATAAAAAATATAGATAATAGGCTTCTTTCTTTTCTTTTATCACTTTAATTCCATTATCAAAAGCAAGCAAGTTTATAGCAAAATTTTTAAATAAAATCAAAAGGTTCTCATAGAGTACTACGAACATAAAGGGTGCTAATATCTTCCCTTTATGTAACTGACCCCCGAACCCTAAATCTTTTAAAGTGGTAATTTGAACTTTTCCCCACTTTCTTTAAAAATCAAAAGTTCAGTCGTGAAATAAATAGTGAGTCAAAAGCTAATCAAATAGCCTTGATCTTCGAAAAATGACGCGACAGAAATGGCGACTTCACTGGGGACACTTAAGAGGGTTGAGCCTAACTTGGTCTCATTTAAATTATGTGCTATAACTTGCTTAAAAAACCAAAAGGTAAAGGATGGAAATACGTGTATATATGTTCTTCCTTCTTCTTTATCCTTTTCTAACGTGTGTGGTGAGATAAGTCCCCCACCCGAACTTGAGGGAAACATAAGATAGGACGGTGGTATAATCATAGTGCCTTACCAAGAGTGATTTTTGGTTGTGGTACATGTGATAACCCAACTCAATTGAGGAATCTTGGAAGTATACCATGTTGACATGAGTATTCGTGTTTGGCATACTATTTTTGAGCGACCGTCAAAGTTGAGGACCTTTAGTTACCTTTAACTCATCTTAGCTTTTTTAGGGCGTAGTGCGGTGGCTATTCATGAGTAAATCTTGATCTAGTTGATACGCGATACTACACTCGAGCGAGACTCTCGTACGAATATTTTTTGGACCGGAAGTAAATTCCGCAATCCAATAATCTTCGGAAGGGGTTGTAGACCTTGAGAACTTGGTAGAACCCGTGATACAGGTACAAATAAAACCATAGTCCCTACCAAATGGCACGTTCACCTTTGACTCCAACATCATGGACTTAACCTCACCGTGTTTTCTCTGTTCTTTAGCATAATCACGCATACATGCATTCATTCATAAACTTTTCTCTCATTAAATATCGAAGGACAATATAAGCTCTTGTAAACATCAAAGGTATGGACCTTGCAAGAAAGAACAACAAGAAATAAAACTTCAAAAATCTAAACTAAGCTCTTGATTTTGTTAAGGGCTTCTTCCGCGGCTGCGTTCTTGCTTTTGAAAAGGGAACCGTTTGCAATATCTTTACAAATAAAACCATGGTCCTTACGATGTTTACAATTACTTTGACATGTCCTTCGATAAATAAAAAATGCTTATTTTTGCATAAACATATCAGCCATCATTCTGCATTCATGGTCTCAAATTCTAAGTCTCACACAATTTTTTTTCTTTCCCATAAAAGGTCAGCCCGTTTGAAAAGTGGCCCAACGCACTCTCTACAAGTCTACTCGTACTCGCTACATTCGGGCAGTCGTAAAGAAGAAAATGGACTTTCTCGAACAAGAAAACCGAGTACTCCGGGAGGAAAATGAAACCATGCAGACTAGGATGGACGAACTGACTAAATTGGTAAAGACACTGACGGCTGCACAAAATCAACTGCCACTACCACCTCCTCCCCCTGTCAGCACTGAGGCTGAGGCAGGTCCCTCTACTATCCCTGGTTGGACAGTGTCTGCTATTACTTCAAAACAAACTATACCTGAAGGTCGTCCTTGGGGCGTACCTATTAGCCTTGGTGAAGTATTCCGCCCTTATGTCTCAGAAGCTCAAATGTCTACTGCTCAAAATACAATTCATGTTCCAACCGCAACCTACTCAACACCTCTAGTTCATGCTATTCCACAAAAGGAAGAACTCATTGTTCCTTCAGGAAGTGCAAGGGCCTATTACAAAGTGATTGAATTACAGGAGAAGTTTGAGATGATGAATCGGGAAATGAAAGCTCTTCGTGGAAAAGAAATATTCGGGAAAGATGCTTATGATCTTTGCTTGGTACCAAATGTCCAAATACTCCACAAGTTCAAGCTCCCAGACTTCGAGAAATACAAAGGGGCTTCCTGCCCTAAAGAGCATCTAAGGATGTATATGAGAAAGATGTCCACGTATGTCGGTGATCGTCAGGTCCTTATCCATTACTTTCAAGACAGCTTAGCCGGTGCCGCACTGAAGTGGTACATAAATTTGGGCCGTACGGAAGTCTGAACTTTCAATGATCTGTGTGACACCTTTGTGCAACAATACAAATTCAATGTGGATATGGCTCCGGACCGAAGCGATCTCCAGGCTATGACCCAAAGAGACAAAGAAACATTCAAGGAGTATGCCCAACGATGGAGGGATGTTGCTGCCCAAGTCAGCCCGGGTATAGAAGAGAAAGAGATGACCAAACTCTTCTTAAAAACTCTCAATCACTTCTACTATGAGAAGATGGTCGGAAGTATGCCCAAGGACTTCGCAGAGATGGTCGACGCGGGTGTACAGTTAGAAGAAGGAGTCCGAGAAGGACGGTTAGTAAGAGAAAGTGTACCTACCATTCAACAACCAGGTTATCAGTCACAATTCCCACAGCATCCTCAGCAACAGTATCCTCAGCAACTATATCAGCAACAATAGGCCTCAAGAACACAATTTACCCCAATCCCTATGAAATATGCGGATTTGCTTCCACAGTTGCTCGAAAAGAATCTGGTCCAGACCAAGGTGCCTTCTCCGGTACCAGCAAGATTGCCAGCATGGTATATACCTGACCTTTTCTGTACTTTCCATCAAGGGGCACCTGGACATGATGTCGAACATTGTAACGCACTAAAGAAGGCAGTCCAGAATTTGATCTGGACCAACCGTCTGACCTTCTAAGACTTGACTCGAAATGTGTGAAGCTAATCCAGTACCGAATCATGGGACCTCATCTATCAATATCCTGAAGAGGTGGTGCCTAATTTTGATGACAGGTGAAGCGGCTTGCCGTAATTGGGTCGCTGTTGACGTTCTTTCTGCTACTTTTTGCTCAAATAATGTTTGTTTATTGCTTTCTGCTTTTCAAAAATATCCTTTTGTTCCGCCCGAAACGAAAGTGAACTTGTGTAGGGCTTTTTTTGCTTTAAGTATTGTCATCGTTAATAAAAATGTCGTTTTGGTCCCGACTTTATTTTTTTTATTTTTTGCTTGTTCTGGAAAAATGGTAACACGAAAAAAAAACCAAAAATTCTTTTTCTTTAATCATTTCCAAATGTCTGCATACATTCATTTTCTAATATCAAACAAAAATGCAGATTAAACATAAATAAGCCCGTTGAACACATTAACCTTATACTCTTTCTCGACATTGAATTTCATGTGTCCGAAGATGAAGAAGAGGAGAATGAAGAGATTCCCGACAAGATCTCTCACATACTGAGGCATCTTAGTCGTCAAAGCTGCAAACAAAAATCAAGGAAGATTGTCCAGAAGATAACAGCCAGTTACAAAGACTAGCATGAGATGTTACTGTTACCTTACATGGGCATTGTGCTCCAGTACACTTTTCAACAGGGGCAAACCCCCCTCCTTTCCTCATTATACAACATGAAGGTCGTGCTTCCCATGGAGGTTGAAGTCTCGTCAACAAGAGTTCTGCTGAAATCCCAGCTTGATTGAAATTAAAATGCACGACAACCTTGCACAACTACATCAATAGAGGTTGAAACAAACTTCTAATAAGAGGGTTCATCCCTGTAAAATTCAAGAAGGAGACTTTGTGCCCAAAAAAATACTATCTTTTCAACCATACTCAAAAGGCATGTGGACGCCTAACTATGAAGGCTCGTGTGCAATAACTCTCACAGTCATGGATGGTGAAAAACTCGCACGTCCTATGAACACCGGTGCAGTCAAGAAATACTCTTTCAAAAATAAAAGCTCGATAAGTCGCAAACCTGAAAAAAGGACTTAGGCAAAAATGAGCGTCTCGGTGGACTAAAACCCCGAAAGGGCGGTCCAAGCAAAAATTAGAGACATTAACAAAAATGATTATCCTGATAGATTGAAAACCTGAAAGGGTGATCTATGCAAAAGTTAAGGATCATGACAAAGTAACTGCATCAAGTCAAGCACAGTCCACTTGGGGCATCCAGCTATCAAAAGACCTCCGATTCGAAGCATCTGCAAATCAAAGACTCGGAACAGGGGCATTCAAAGTTGTTAGGGAGAATAATGGTTATTGTGTTCAATGTACCTTCCCAAATATTCACCATTTTCCAAAAATTTCAAAGCTCCGTGGAGCCATGCCATTGGCAGGCCACCACTCAATTAATCAAGTTTGAGCCTATGCCCATTTATTTGGAACTCTCATTTATTCAATTTACAAAATTTCTTCTATTTTTGATGACAATACTTGAAGCAAAAATTTCAAAATATAAAACTTTTTTTTTACATCTTTTGAAAAGTGTGAACAACAAACACGCTCTCTTTGAGCTCGTGAGTAGGTAAAACGTACATCAGCAGCCGCCTCGAGAACGGTTACACTCCGAAAGAGATACATGTCTAGGCACTATGGAGAGGACCTCTGCTTTGAGCGAGACGCAGTCACAATCCAAAAGAAAAAAAATGCAAAAAAAGGAAGAGAAAAACAAAAAATAAAAGCTCGCTAAGTTGAAAACCTGAAAAGGCGACTTAGGCAATATAGAGCGTCCCGGTGGACTGAAAACCCGAAAGGGCGGTCCAGGCAAAAATTAGGGGAACAAAAAGGAATATACTCTCGGTGGATTGAAAACCCGAAAGGGAGGTCCAGGCAAAAGTTAGGGATTTTCAAAAAAAAAGAAGAACAAAAACCGTGACTGTTGGGGCATACCAATAGATTGACACTCTACGTCGGTTTACGAATGGCGACTTCTTCTAGACTTTTGGTCAACAATGGGTTCCCCCCCCCCAAGAGGCATCAGTTGCTACCTTATGTCGGGCTTCATCCTGTCAATGGCTCAATTTTGTTCACAATGACATCATCTCCGAGGAAGATTGCCGAGTGTCGGTACTGTGATGTCGGTCCACTTTCCATCTTACCTGTCTTGTCTCGTTTCATCGAGTCACCTGTCATATCTAGTCTACACAGTCGTACAAGTTACATTCATACATTCCTTCAGTCATACATTATTACTTTCACGTATTCATACATTCATGCCTACACAACATATACACAACATCCTTCATACATGATTGCATTAGTCACCCAGAGTATTGTTTGGTTATGTCCTTCAGTTCGATCCTCATTCATTATTAGTCAAGTGGCAAGTTCCAACACACGAACAACTTGCATCTACCTTTTCACCTTTATCAAAAGCCGAGGGGATTCTCGCAAACATTTTATCAAAAGCCGAGTGGATTCTCGCAGAACTTTATCAAAAGTCGAGTGGATTCTCGCAAACATTTTATCAAAAGCCGAGTGGATTCTCACAGAACTTTATCAAAAGCCGAGTGGATTCTCGCAAACATTTTATCAAAAGCCGAGTGGATTCTCGCAGAACTTTATCAAAAGCCGAGTGGATTCTTGTAACGACCCGAAATTTTCGAACGTTAATTAGCAAAATTCTTAGTGAAAAGTTGATTATTTTTAAATAATAAATGTAAGGTAAAAATTGTCGACTTTAAAATAAACCAATAAATAAATTTCTCTTCAAATTTCCAAAGTAGTGAATTTTACATCAAAAATATAATATCCCTAATAACAAGACACTTAGCCTTTTTCTACCCAAGACTACACCTAGCTGGTCAAAGTTCTGGATGCTTGTGAATAGTTTTCTCAACAAGGCTAATATCAGGGTCGGAATATATCAAGCCTCCAAATGTGCACCACCATTTTACTTGCGTCTTCTTCTACTATATCACTTTGCCTCCTTGACGTCACCGCCAAGAAGGAAAGACGAATCGACGGTCATCTGTCCAAAAGTAAGGGTCATCTCCAACTAACAAAGATAGTTCAAATAGGCATGCAGATAAAGATTCAAACAACAGATAACAAAAATAAATAAGTAACTAAATAATAAAATGCACCAGACACATTACTCGGTTTCTTAATCACCACACCTAACCTTAAGTTACAACTCGTCTAAAATGCGTTAGTCCTTATTGGTCAATCTATATGCCAATGCTCATGATCTGGATTTCACCTCTATGCGGAGCCAAATGTCCCACCATTGGACAATATACCCCACCATTGGGCAATACCCCACCATTGGGTAATAACTCCTAAAAATTCGGCGTTCAGTACCCCACCGTTGGGCATTATTCTGAATCACCTAATGCATATGAATCGCCACTACCCCACCGTTGGGCAATAACTCCTAGAACTCCAGGTTCAGTACCCCACCGTTGGGCATTATTATGAGTCATCTAATGCATGAATGTCTCCATAAATACCCCACCATTGGGTAATAACTCCTTAACTCTAAGTTTAGATCAAACCTTTGGATATAGTTTAGAAACATCATTTTAGTTACTTGTCACACAAAAAAAAATAGTATTCATGTTAAAACTGCTCACACAAATAATAATAGTACATGATATTCATGTCAAAACAACACCACCAAAACAATGATCACAACACAAATCATAGCACATAGCACTCTCATAAAATAAAATAACACCATTATGTTAATTATCACAACACAATTTTATATGCACATATACACGTACGGAAGCGCGTAGAGGGATGCCCTTAATTTCGTAACAACAATCCTTAAACTCCTCCAGCAGCGGTCTTTGCTCTCCTACCTCTATACCTTCACAATTAAATGTTTGCTAACTCAGTTTCAAAATTCACTTTTACGCAACACCTACCAAGATTACTTCAATTCTCCTTATATCATTGTATTTATGTAGTAAGTTTATTCCTATGTTTTTGTTTTAACTTACTTATTTTAGAAACTGTGCAAATTTTAACTCAATCAAAAATGAATCCTCTCCTTTTATTTTGTAACTCAATATTGTTTTAACTTCGCATTTCAAAAGGAATAAGACTCATGTTTAAAACAACTAATGTGTAGTGTATTTCATTACTAACCAAAAATAATTAATGTGAAACTAGAATACACTAGTTACTAATAAACCAAAGGGTCAAGACTCTAATATAAAGTTTGGCTCAAAGTGATAATAGCTCAACTATTGTCAGGTTTCCATCTACTTACCAATACTCTTACTAGTGGCCTATCATTTCCATATCACACTTATTTTTCTTGGTTATGGTGATGGTCTAAAGGAATAACCCCAATCTCTCATGTTGATAAATTTACAAAGGGTGTGTCTACACAGGGGCTAATTCCACAAGAATGCAAGGAAGAAAAACTAAATAATGTGACACTAGTTAACAAATGCACATACAGAAACCAAACGAATAACATTTGGCCTTAAACCTACGCATTGATGTGAAGATATTTACTATGAAGATGTTGAAATATTTAGAAAGGAATAAAATCTGAATAGTTCTTACCAACTCTACAGAACAATTATTTCTCTTAATTACGGTTACGATCTGAAACGATAACCCCAATTTCTTATTACTAAAACCAGAACAGTACTAAGAGACATGACAAAATTAATTTTGATTCTCTAAAACCCCAATTCTCTTATTACTAGAACCATAATGGTAAAAAGACAGATATTGCTGAATTGATTCTCTATAGCAACAAATAAATGAAGAAAATGATAGCAAAAGGAAAGATATTCTTTCTTGTCTCCTTAAATTGAATTTACATTCTCTTTCCTTCCTCCTTCAGACTCTCTCTACGTTCCCTTTTCTCTCTTTTCCTATATAACCCTTTTTCTTTTCTTTCTTTCAAAGGAGTGGAATGAGTGTGTGAGTGGAAGGAGTTGACCGGATCATTAGGAAGGGAAGTTGAAACTAAATTCCCAATTATGGTGACGTGTACTAAGAGTGGAAAGGTGTTGTAACATATATCACTACCTCTCACTACTTGCACGTATCTAATTAAATAATAATTAACTATGTCTAACATTAACTTAATTAGACTAACACGACATTCATATTATCAACATGGTGTTGACTAATATAAAATATTTTAGTAAAATACGCTAAAATAAATAGCAAAAAATACGGGATCTTACAATTCTCGCTGAACTTTATCAAAAGCCGAGTGGATTCTCGCAAACATTCTATCAAAAGTCGAGTGAATTCTCGCAAACATTCTATCAAAAGTCAAGTGGATTTTCGCAAAACTTTACCAAAAGTCGAGTGGATTCTCGCAAACATTTTATCAAAAGCCGAGTGGATTCTTGCAAACATTTTATCAAAAGCCGAGTGGATTCTCGCAGATCTTTATCAAAAGCCGAGTGGATTCTCGCAGACCTTTATCAAAAGTTGAGTGGAGTCTCGCAAACATTTTATCAAAAGCCGAGTGGACTCTCGCAAACCTTTTATCAAAAGCCGAGTGGATTCTCGCAGACCTTTCTCAAAAGCCGAGTGGATTCTCGCAAACATTTTATCAAAAGCCGGGTGGATTCTCGCAGACCTTTATCAAAAGCCAAGTGGAATCTCGCAGACCTTTGTAAAAAATCGAGTGGATTCTCGCAGACCTTTATCAAAAGCCTAGTGGATTCTCGCACACATTTTATCAAAAGCCGAGTGGATTCTCGCAAACCTTTTATCAAAAGCTCGTTGGATTGCGGCAGACCTTTATCAAAAGCCGAGTGGATTCTCGCAAACCCTTTATCAAAAGCCAAGTGGATTCTCGCAAACATTTTATCAAAGCTAAGTGGATTCTCGCACAAATGTTTACAAAACCCAGTGGATTTTGGCAAATCTTCTATAAAGCTCGGTGGATTCCGGCAATCCATTCCAAGGTCCGGTGGATTTCGACAAACTTTCATAAATCAAGCGGATAACTTGGAAATTTCTTCTCTTATCACAAGTGTCATCCCCAGTGTGTCTGATCAAGAGATGTCACCCATCAGTGTCAAGTGATCAGTCCTAAACAATGGACGGCTCACACCTACCCTTCATTCTCTCACAAGTGTCATCCCTAGTGTGTCTGGTCTAGAGGTGTCACCAAAAAGTTTTATCTTCCTTAAACTATCGTTCCAAACTAACATGGTAGTAGACAATCATTTTCCCCAGTAAAACTACATTCCCCTAGCGGAGTCGGATCCTTTTCTTCAATGAATTCAGGCATCCCGTCGTTGTTACTCTTCCCAGTCGAGTCATCTATGCCGTCTTGCATTCATAATAGCGTCACATGCATTCACAGTATCTTAGGATCAAAAATAGGAGTACTTTGTATTTAAGTCTCTTCGGCCCATCGAATCGAAGATTTCATCTTCAAGTCTTTGGACGAAGAAACTTAAATAGGGGCATCTGTCATATCCCAATTTTTGACCTAAGATCCTACTTTCACATGTTCTTTTGAGGAAAATATTTTTACGTAAAAAGTCATAATTTATCATGAAAATTGCATAATTATTTTTGTCTCATAAAAATATATTTTTCAGAGTATTTTTACTCGGCATTATTATTAAAGTCATCATATTAGCAAACTTGTTTTCCATGACCAACTAAATTATATTTTATAATTGATTTTTATGGAAATATTTTTTAGCATGATTGGTAGCTCGTTAGTCAACAAATTTTTTCTTGATGGCTTTAAATGATATCATAACAATGTTACTTCTTTCATCTCCTTTTAACCTTGCACTTTAACCTTTGTTTTTTTTTTCAAATGAGCCTTGACCTTCTTTCAATCGATTAAATGGCTTTTATGAGCATCCTTAATTTGCTTTCAATTGCATTATGTAGCTGATTTGTTTTCAACACTTTTCTATCACATTTTTAGTATAAATATGAGTCCTTGGTGAACACTTGGAGGACACCAAAAACTTCTCTTGAGTTGTCAAAGAGTTTTTCTCTCTTATTTCTCCCTTAGCTTGTGCTGAGGAGCTATTATGTTCTACCTCTAATTATTTTTGTCCCTTCGGAAAAGTCCTTTCGGAATTTTGTCCCTTCGAAATTTTGTCCCATCGGTAATTTTGTCCCTTCGGTTTTTCCTATCTCTTATTTTCTTTTATTTTTTTACTTCCCAACATTTTTGCATTTTCATTTTAATTATTGTCATTTATTTTCCAGCAATTAGAATGTATTTAGGTCCAATGTAAATATAAATGAGAAGAACCATGCATGTGTCTTTTATTTATTTATTTATTATGCTTTATATATTCAAAAAATGCCATAAATTAGATCAAGGTTTTTGTGGTGATCCAACGTCATCATGAAATCCTCGCACTTTTATTTTCTTGTCACGTTAGTTTATTTTTATGTTTTAATTAATATTCAAAATGATCAAAAGTATGCAAATAACAAAAATCACAAACTCTTTTCATAATAAACCTTGATTTTCAATCAAGTGACTTTCCATTTTCATTTTTTTTCCTTAATCAAATTTCAATCCATTTAACCATACTTTAAGTCATTTCCTTTTAATATAAAAAATACAAACAAATTCTTTTTGCCATTTGGCTTTTTATTTCAAAACCTTTTTCAAAACTAATAAAAAACACAAAACAAATCAAACGTCAATTTTTACCCCGAACTACGAGGTTTTGATCCCTCACGGGTACGTAGGCAAAGGACCTTGTCCTCTCAAATCAATAAAAAAATGTAGATAATAGGCTTCTTTCTTTTCTTTTATCACTTTAATTCCATTTTCAAAAGCAATCAAGTTTATAGCACAAAATTTAAATAAAATCAAAAGGTTCTTGTAGAGTACTACGAACATAAAGGGTGCTAATATCTTCCCTTTATGTAACTAACCCCGAACCCTAAATCTTTTAAAGTGGTAATTTGAACTTTTCCCCACTTTCTTTAAAAATAAAAAGTTCAGTCTCGAAATAAATAGTGAGTCAAAAGCTAATCAAATAGCATTGATCTTCGAAAAATGACGCGACGGCAAGATAGCAAATATTGTTATGTGTTTCCCTTTTTTTTTCTCAATAAAACAATAATGTCATGCAGTTTGAATAAAATAAGGTTTATTCGTATGTGTTTCCTGTAACGCCCCATTTTTATTATTTAGTTATTTTATCGAGTTTAGTGTTATTTTAAATATTTTATTTGAATATTTGCTATGTGATGATTTTTAATATTTAATAGTAGGTTGTTATAACATAAAAAGTAGACGAATCTAATTAGATTTGATTTAATGAGGCATAAGGGTAGGTTGGTAAATGGAGGAGTTTCTCAGGTTAAAAGATTTAGTGAGAAACAAACTCTTGGTGGTTATATATATAGAGGAGAACATTAGAGAATTAGGGTTAGAACAAGAAAACAGAGAACAGAAAACAGAGAGCACGTAGAAGCAATTTTTGGGAGATAAAGAGGAGAAGCTTGTAGAGTTTTGTAAATCAATCAATTTAAGGTAAGGGTGAGACTATCATTCAATAATCTTGAGTCTATGATTTCGAAAATTTCATTTAACATGTTGTAGGTTTAGTTTTTGAGAATTGGAGAATTAGGGTTAAGAGTGATATAATTGATGTTTTATGTTATGTTGTTGTCGATTTGTGGTTGGATTCATGATTATAAGTTGTGGTTGTTGATGATTATTGTTGTTAATGTCATATTATGAATTGGGTATGAATTATGTTGAGTTGTTGTTGATGATTGTGATGATTTTGAATGAATGTGAAGTTTGAATAATATAAGTTGCTTTTTCTGATTTTTTTTTTAATCTTTGTCCCGAAATTTGAAACGAAAACTGGTATTGATCGGTACAGAATTGGTCTTAGGTGTAAAGACGAAAGTTGTCGGTATGGATGTTAGTTTTCTAATTTCGTTGGTATGACGTCAAAACGATTTAGATAATTTCGTTAGCTTTCCAGTGGCTTTGGTTTGACGTAAAAATGACTTTTAGTTTTTGAGTTATGATGAAAATACTCCAAGGAGCTCTTAGCTAAATTGTACGGTGACAGCATTCTCTGTTTCATGTGTTTGCATCTTTTTCACACGTCTCTGTTTTAAATTGGTCTTTGGTATAAACATGAAAGTTGTTGATAATTGTGATATCTTTCTAGTATCCTTGGTTTGACATGGAAATATGTTATGTATAATTTATTATGTTTTTACAAAAACGCATGATGAATTGTTGATGTTTGAATACGATGTTATATGATGAATTGTTGATGTTTGAATATAATATTAATGATGATCTGTGAAGTTGTTATAAGATGATTTAATGTTGTTACTGATGATATATATAATCGTATATGCATTATGTGAATTATATGCTTAACATTATTGTTTGTGAATCTCAACCCTTCTGCTTGGAAATGTTGCTCTTCGTATGAGTAACTTGCAGGTAATCGAGAATAAGTAGCTGTTGATTGCTGTCGTGCGTGGCTATCTCTCACTGTGTCTTTAGGTGCTCTGATACGTAACGAGATAGAAACTTTTGTGGCTATTTTCTATTCCTTACGTATTGCTTATGATTTTAGATGACTATGATTTAGTTTTTGGATTATTAGAGATGTTTTGATGAGGCCTTCGTGCCAAAACTAATTATATTGTTGAATTAAAATCCGTTGCGAAGTTTTGAATATCTATGTTGACCAATTTATGAAGGATAAATTGTTATTTATTCCATTTATGATTTTTAAGAAGTGTAGCATTCCGTTTATATGGAAAAGAAAAACTCTGATTATTTGTTATGAAATTTTATGTTGGGAAAACGGGGTGTTACATTTCCGGTTGTATATTACTACAACATGGCATGTTGTTATTGTAATCAAGGATATTTTTTTAACACCGTAACAACTTCACTCATTAAATGTCTCCATTTTTGTAACCATAAATACATTGTGTAGCTATCTTCATTGCTTTGTATGCATATATTTTTTATTATTTATCTTAAGGTTTTATCCATTTAGTGACCCAACTGAGGAAGGAGATCCAAGTGAAGATGAAGGTACTGGAGCCTTCTCAAATTAAGCAGATTCTATGGTAAGGACGAACTGGTACCAAGGAGGAAGCCTTCAATAACCGATGCAACTGGTGACTAAGTCCAAAGTGGAGATGCCAACAACGGTAAGTTGCGGTGGGCTTTCATGAGTATGGAGGATGAAGAAGCGTTGTTATGGTCTTATTCTTGGTGCCAAGAGAACCCAGGTGCTGACTGGAAGTCATTTTCAATGGCCATGATTACAGAATTTGGAGTACAGATGGAGCACTCAACAGATAAACAAATGGTGCAAAATCATGATCAAGAATCAGAACCAAAATTGTGGAAGATGACAGAAAAACACGATGAACCAGTATTAGAGAAGACCATCAACGATGGAGAAGGAAGGCACGTCAATGAAATTTCACCTTCATCGGAAAAAGGTTGTTGATGCTAAAATGGAGAACATTCAAACAAAGAAGAGTCGCAAGGATAATAGAATTGGGGGAAGAAACGGAAGCAAGAAGGAAATTTTACATGACAGTTAGAAAAAAAAGAGCAAGAGGGTGGGGTCTACACACAACCTCCACCGGAGCCATTCCCTCTGAATTTGAAAGAAAGGAGATGCAAATATGAAACTTTGTATGTGGCTTGGTTGTTTGAAGGGGGATTGTCAAGGTTCCAACAATGGGATTCTAGGGGCAAAGAATTATAGGGATCATAAATGTCCTTAAGTTAGTTTCTTTAACTCAGCCTTGAGGACAAAGCTGTTTTTTTAGCGGTCGATAATGTTAGGTATCGAGTGGTATTGATAGGGTAACTGTTGATGCAGTCAGTTATTTAAATATAATATTATTTAGGAGCAGTTAGCATTTTGTATAATATGCAGTATTTGTGTTGATTAGGAGCAGTTAGGCAGTTTATGCAGTAATTTGTATTGATTAGGAGCGGTTACAGGAAGTTTATGCCCTTTGTTTGTATAAATATGGCCATTTGGCCACAACAATAGGGAGAATTCAAAATCATTCAATTAGGAACCTTATTGGTTTTGGGCAGACAGAGAAATGTCTCTTCTATGAGGACTTTTTGCTCTGGGATTACAGAAGGATAATCTTCTGTAATATTTTTCTTTTTCAATCAATAATATCATTTCTTTTGTTTCTCTTAATTTGGGTTTCTATCGACTGTATCTATATATCCTATAACAAGAAGAATCGACAAATAATCGGTTATTGGTGGAACCTTGAAATGATGATAAAAATTATTTAAGGGTGAAAGGATCATGAGCTTCTGTTGATATTAAAAATGATCTTTGAATAATGTGCTTTATTTAGTGTTTAATTACTATTCTTTATATCATCAATAAGAATTACCATAGACATGTTTTATGTCCTATTGTGGTTGTATTTTATGTGGCAAGTCATTATTTGGCTATGTTTGAATCTGTGTTTCTTTGCTGTTATGTCCTTTGACCCATAATTTTATATTTCATTTAGATGATTTTGTTTATAAGTGTTGTATGAAAGCAATATGAATGTAGAAATTGCGTTTACTTTTTCGAAACTCTTGAAGAGTAAGAATCTGTTTCTACAGGATCAGAGTCTGAATGGATTCAGAGTCTGATGGGAGACCAGATTCTGTTGCAGCGGAAAATAACAAGAGATAGAGAGAAAGAGAGAACACAAACAATTATACAGGTTCCTTCCACAAACCGGAAGTAGTCCTGTCCCCCTTGCACTTCCAAGGAGAGTTTCACTAAAATGTAATTTCAATTACAAGTTGCTCAAACACACAGTAAGAGACTTCCAATTGCTCAAGCACGCAGGCAAGAGTCTTCCAATGCTCAAAGACACAACTAAGAGACTTCTTTGCTCAAGCACACAAGCAAGAGACTTTTGACAAAATTTACAGAAAATTGAATAGAGTTGGAGACACTTGATAAACAATCAAATGTGTTCCAATAACTTAAACAAAGACAGACTCTGTTTTTCTGATAAACTTAGAGATTCTAGAATACACAGTTTGTAAGAATAATCTAAGTTGTTGATGTGTTTCTGGTTTGACTCAGTGAGAATACAATAGCTTAACAATATAGTTTTTCAGTTGTAGAGTCCAACATAATCTTCAAGTCTTCTATCCTTTATATAGGCGTTGGAAAGAGACGTTGAGACAATCCATCACATCAAGAGAATTCTGGAAGCTTGATCAGTAGCTGTTGATATGTTGCTTGATATGGTAATAGTCCTTCAAATGCATATTTTGAATTCCATTCCTTTTGAAGCTTAATACCGGTAGACACAGTTGCCAAACTGTACGAGGTAGTGGAAACAGAGTTCGTACACACGTACTCTTCTGCATTCTTTGTCGTTGAGCATCCCACGTTCAAGTTGACTTTGAAGCTAGCCGTTACTCCAATTGAGTGTTTCTTATGCATCGTAATGCCTTTAGAAATCCTTCTAAGCAGATCTTCAGATTGTAGGCTTCAAACTCACTGTAGCACTTCAGCTTTTGATGATCTTTAGACTCTCTTGGTCTTCAGGTTCTGATAGTCTTCAGACTCTCTTGAACTTTTTAGGTTCTGATCATCTTCAGACTTATATGTGAAGGTGAGAAAAACACAAGAAGGGGGGGGTTGAATTGTGTTAGCTTTTCGCAGCTCTTGAAGAGTGAGAATCTAATTCCGTTAAACTCAGAGTCTGATTGGAGATTAGGTTCTGATGCAGCGGAATAATCAAGAGATAGAGAGAAGAGAGAACACAAGCAATTATATAGGTTCCTTCCACAAACCGGAAGTAGTCCTGTCCCCCTTGTACTTCCAAGGAGAGTTCACTAAAATGTAATATCAATTACAAGTTGCTCAAACACACACTAAGAGACTTCCAATGCTCAAGCACACAGGCAAGAGACTTCTTTGCTCAAAGACACAACTAAGAGACTTCCTTGCTCAAGGATGCAGCCAAGAGACTTCTTTGCTCAAGCACACAAGCAAGAGACTTCTTACACAATTACAGAAAATTGAATAGAGTTGAAACACTTGACAACAATCAAATGTGTTTCAATTACAACAAAGACAGACTCTGTTTTAAACAAAAGACAGACTCAGTTTTTCTGTGGAACTTAGAAATTCTAGAATACTCAGTTTGTAAGAATCTAAGTTGTTGATGTGTTTTTGTTAAGACTTAGTTGAATACGAAAGCAACGCAGTGTAATTTTTCTAGTTGTAGAGTCCAACAATTCTTCAAGTCTTCTATCCTTTATATAGGCGTAGGAAAGAGACGTCATCCAGCACATCAGGATGATTTCTGAAGCTTGATCAATGACTGTTGATCTGTTGCTTGATTTGGTAATAGTCCTTCAATTGCATAATTTGAATTCCATTCCCTTTGAAGATTAATACCGGTAGACACAGTTGCCAAACTGTACGAGGTAGTGGAGTAGTGGAAACAGAGTTCGTACAACGTACTCTGTACTGGCCTGCATTCTTGTCTTTGTGCTTCCCACGCTCAAGTTGACTTTGAAGCTAGCCGTTACTCCATTTGAGAGTTTCTTTTGCATTGCAATGCTCGTAGAAATCCTTGTTAGCAGGTTTTCAGATTTTGGGCATCAGACTCACTGTAGCACTAAGCTTCTGATAATCTTCAGACTCTCTTGTTTTTCAGATTCTGATAGTCTTCAGACTCTGATAGAGTCTTTCAGACTCTGATAGAGTCTTTCAGACTCTCTTCGGTACATACTTCAGACTATCTTCGATACACTCTTCAGACTCTCTTCGATACAGAATCACAAGCAACAAGCTTCTCTGGATTTTTGCTCTTTAACATTGTTCAAACAGAATACTTTCTAAGATATAAATCTTGATTGATATCCTGCATACTTAAACAAATATTACCAGTATCCAATTGACAACTTTTTAATACCTTGTTATCATCAAAACTCAAAACGTGGTATTGCTGAACACCTTTGTTCCAACAATCTCCCCCTTTTTGATGATGACAAACATTAGTATTTAAAAGGTCAATTGTTGTTAATCTAATTAACAAGTTGACTTAAGGGGTTTGAGGTTTGTAAGCTCAGAGTCTAAGGTTTGTAAGCTCTGACTCCTGATAGATTTTTGGCAAGTGTACCAAATACTATCGAAGTAGTAAAAATATCGTTCCCACAAGGACTGGTTTTAATCTCAATAAGTCAAACACGTTATTAATTTAGGATGAAGTAAAAGTTATTTAGTTTTGCCACTAGGCGGTAAATTTGTTTAATAGCATAAAAACTTAGTAACGGAAAATAAATTGATTGTTTAAAATAAGAGAGAGATGAGTTAGGTCTTCGAATCATCTGAGTTCCCCTAATTGGTCACTGCACCTATTCTTATAAATGGTTTTCTAGTTTCACGATAGTTAACAAAATAGTCCTAATCAATTCCTTGAGTTCGGACCCTCTTCTAAGATTACAGCCCCTAATCCCTTAGGGTGTCTAATAATCTTCGAAGGTTTGAAGTACGTTAACCTAATATCACTAATAAAGAATTATCCATTCCTAGACTAATTATAATTATTAGAACAATTCAACGAGGTCAAAGTCGAAAGCTATGGTCAGTAGTCATTCGTTCTCACCAAATCATATATATATGTGATCAGAATATATAAAGCATTAAGAACAATTGAGCTGAATAAAAACTAGATTGTCATTCACAATAAATAGAGTTTCACAGCAACATGTATCAATTAGGGTTACAAAGAATCATCTCAGACCTAACCTCTAATGGATTTAGCTACTCATAATTGAATTTATAAATAACATAATCATTAGAGGTAACAATACATACATGAATTGGTTACAAGGTGAAGAAATCGTCCCTGCAGCCGTCTTCCAGTGTAAAAATCGCACTTTGCTCTCTCCAATTCGTAACCCTTGTTTTCAGAATAGCCTTCAGCTTAAATAGGCACAGAATCTCGCCTAGAATCGTGGCACGATTTAGTGTAATCGTGGCACGATTTTGTCTTGTAAAATAAATAACTGAATTAGGGTTTCTTCAAATCGTGGCACGATTGGGTCATCGTGGCACGATTTTCCTTGGCAGAATGCATGTTTCCTGAAAGCTCCAAATCGTGACACGTTTTGTAGTAATCGTGGCACGATTACCTTTTTTCAGTTTCTTTAGTTTTTCTCGCTTTTCTTGCTGCTTAAGCTTGCTTGTGAACTCAAAATATCATGAAAATAATGCTAAAAATAACGAATGACTGACTGTCATCACAACCCCAAACTTGAATCATTCCTTGTCCTCAAGGAATTTATTTGCAACATTAACAATCGACAGTAAAATAACAATTACCTGATCAAGTGATAGTACCAAAAAGTTCAACTCCTTACTAGCTAAAGATGAGCTAGTTTGACTTGTTAGCATCCACCAACTCACAACTCCACGCAACAATTTGAATAGGGTTCACACATAGTCGACATGCAATCTACATGTTACCATAAGCTTGAAAAGTTTCTAAACGTCAATCAAAATTAATGTCAATGCACACTTTGAGGTCTTTAAGGGTTATAACGGGGCTTAGGTGAAGGTGGGATAATATTTGGATAAGTAGGCTACACAAAATCATGAGTTAGGCACTCCTACAGAAATTAAAGCATGGATTCAATCCCTTAATTCACCTTTGAAACAACAATTTGTAAAGGTACTAGAGAACATTTGTAACTTTTTAGGATGATCGAGTTTAAAGAAACTCGGATTTTCAATGATATGTCCCTTTTTCATTCTTTTTTTTTTTTTTGATACACCATTTTTCTGTGTGTATTTTTCATTCATTCATCATTTTTTTAGTTGTTCTATTCTTTGTTCTCTAGTACTACCACCGCAAACTTAGTTGGTTGCAAATTCCAATAGCAACCCCAAACTTATTATTTAGCAACATTCTACAATGCCTAACTCAGGTAAAACAAATGGGGATAAATCCTAAAAGTCTCTAAGCTTGTAATGTAGTTTGTCACCGAACAAAAAGTTGTAAACCTACAGGCTCAATTTGGCTAAAAAGAGGATATAAATTCAATAAAAATAGGGTAGGCTTCAAAAAGGCTCACATGACCAAGCACTTTTGCCTCAGTATGCAATAACAAAAATCAATCGACAGTAGAGAAACAATGCAAGTTCTAGAAATGTAAAAGCATGGAACACTCTTATATAAGTAAATTGAAAAATAATATTTGGTCATGAACCTTACAGTGTTTAGATTTCTGGGAGTTGTGACTACCTATCATTAACTGCCGTACACTTCGCCTTTGAAACACAAGTCACTCCTCCTTTTGAACTTTTGGAATACCACTTGAACAAACATTTGTTACTAAACTGTAAAAAGTCAACAAACAAACAAATTCATCAATAATAAACAAGTTCAGATTCAATTACATAACAGGGGGATAAAACTGAGTTAATCCAAACTGAAAGTTAAAGACAAATTGTTTGACTCAACAATAGAAATAAAATACTGAAAATAAAAACATAAGAAAATGATGGGTTGCCTCCCACTAAGCGCTTTCTTTTACGTCATTGAGCTTGACGCTTTAACCACTGTTAGGGTGGCAAATATGTCAGAAAGAACACATCATCCTTCTTCTTCCTCTTGTTTGGTAGGAATTCCATGAATTTAGCACAAAGAATCAGATACTCCCATGCACCCATTGTTAAACCTTTAGAATTTGAACTCTCCCACCTTAGAGAAGGACATGCATCATTTTGCACACGAGTGATTTCCTTAACCCCCACTGGTTCAGACTTCGGGTAAATATCAATACTCCTTACTTTGGGATATTCTTCCACCACAACCTTGTGATACTCAGTCTCCATCTGAACCAACTTCCTTTGAGACTCATGTGCTTTCTCAACAAGATCACCACACTGAACATCAAACTTCTCAAATGAAACTTGATTTGACACCAAGAAATTATCTAAAATATTTTGAAGTTGAGTATTGTAATCGATGTTGATCATCTCTTTCTTCCCTTCACAATCACTACCTGGTTGATTTGCCTCATAACGATCATTTTTCTTATTTAATCTCGAGATTGCATTGTCCAAATATTTGATCTTCAAAGATAGAATATATTTTTCATACTGCAACGTAACAATCTCTTCTATGTCATAGAGGCGTAACCTGTCTACTAACCTGTCTATCATAGCTGCAAAACTTGGACAAACTTTTTAGTAGCAAAGTACAAGAAGATGAACATGAAGGGAATTTTTTTTTTAATATATAAACAAAAATATAAATTACAAAAATCCTAAATAAAAACAAAATTTCCAAGATGAAATGATTTAACAGTCCCCGGCAGCGGCGCCATAAACTTGATAGATTTTTGGCAAGTGTACCAAATACTATCGAAGTAGTAAAAATATCGTTCCCACAAGGACTGGTTTTAATCTCAATAAGTCAAACACGTTATTAATTTAGAATGAAGTAAAAGTTATTTAGTTTTGCCACTAGGCAGTAAATTTGTTTAATAACATAAAAACTTAGTAACGGAAAATAAATTGATTGTTTAAAATAAGAGAGAGATGAGTTAGGTCTTCGAATCATCTGAGTTCCCCTAATTGGTCACTGCACCTATTCTTATAAATGGTTTTCTAGTTTCACGATAGTTAACAAAATAGTCCTAATCAATTCCTTGAGTTAGGACCCTCTTCTAAGATTACAGCCCCTAATCCCTTAGGGTGTCTAATAATCTTCGAAGGTTTGAAGTACGTTAACCTAATATCACTAATAAAGAATTATCCATTCCTAGACTAATTATAATTATTAGAACAATTCAACGAGGTTAAAGTCGAAAGCTATGGTCAGTAGTCATTCGTTCTCACCAAATCATATATATATATGTGATCAGAATATATAAAGCATTAAGAACAATTGAACTGAATAAAAACTAGATTGTCATTCACAATAAATAGAGTTTCACAGCAACATGTATCAATTAGGGTTACAAAGAATCATCTCAGACCTAACCTCTAATGGATTTAGCTACTCATAATTGAATTTATAAATAACATAATCATTAGAGGTAACAATACATACATGAACTGGTTACAAGGTGAAGAAATCGTCCCTGCAGCCGTCTTCCAGTGTAAAAATCGCACTTTACTCTCTCCAATTCGTAACCCTTGTTTTCAGAATAGCCTTCAGCTTAAATAGGCACAGAATCTCGCCTAGAATCGTGGCACGATTTGGTGTAATCGTGGCACGATTTTGTCTTGTAAAATAAATAACTGAATTAGGGTTTCTTCAAATCGTGGCACGATTGGGTCATCGTGGCACGATTTTCCTTGGCTGAATGCATGTTTCCTGAAAGCTCCAAATCGTGACACGTTTTGTAGTAATCGTGGCACGATTACCTTTTTTCAGTTTCTTTAGTTTTTCTCGCTTTTCTTGCTGCTTAAGCTTGCTTGTGAACTCAAAATATCATGAAAATAATGCTAAAAATAACGAATGACTGACTGTCATCACAACCCCAAACTTGAATCATTCCTTGTCCTCAAGGAATTTATTTGCAACATTAACAATCGACAGTAAAATAACAATTACCTGATCAAGTGATAGTACCAAAAAGTTCAACTCCTTACTAGCTAAAGATGAGCTAGTTTGACTTGTTAGCATCCACCAACTCACAACTCCACGCAACAATTTGAATAGGGTTCACACATAGTCGACATGCAATCTACATATTACCATAAGCTTGAAAAGTTTCTAAACGTCAATCAAAATTAATGTCAATGCACACTTTGAGGTCTTTAAGGGTTATAACGGGGCTTAGGTGAAGGTGGGATAATATTTGGATAAGTAGGCTACACAAAATCATGAGTTAGGCACTCCTACAGAAATTAAAGCATGGATTCAATCCCTTAATTCACCTTTGAAACAACAATTTGTAAAGGTACTAGAGAACATTTGTAACTTTTTAGGATGATCGAGTTTAAAGAAACTCGGATTTTCAATGATATGTCCCTTTTTCATTCTTTTTTTTTTTTTTTGATACACCATTTTTCTGTGTGTATTTTTCATTCATTCATCATTTTTTTAGTTGTTCTATTCTTTGTTCTCTAGTACTACCACCGCAAACTTAGTTGGTTGCAAATTCCAATAGCAACCCCAAACTTATTATTTAGCAACATTCTACAATGCTTAACTCAGGTAAAACAAATGGGGATAAATCCTAAAAGTCTCTAAGCTTGTAATGTAATTTGTCACCGAACAAAAAGTTGTAAACCTACAGGCTCAATTTGGCTAAAAAGAGGATATAAATTCAATAAAAATAGGGTAGGCTTCAAAAAGGCTCACAGGACCAAGCACTTTTGCCTCAGTATGCAATAACAAAAATCAATCGACAGTAGAGAAACAATGCAAGTTCTAGAAATGTAAAAGCATGGAACACTCTTATATAAGTAAATTGAAAAATAATATTTGGCCATAAACCTTACAGTGTTTAGATTTCTGGGAGTTGTGACTACCTATCATTAACTGCCGTAGACTTCGCCTTTGAAACACAAGTCACTCCTCCTTTTGAACTTTTGGAATACCACTTGAACAAACATTTGTTACTAAACTGTAAAAAGTCAACAAACAAACAAATTCATCAATAATAAACAAGTTCAGATTCAATTACATAACAGGGGGATAAAACTGAGTTAATCCAAACTGAAAATTAAAGACAAATTGTTTGACTCAACAATAGAAATAAAATACTGAAAATAAAAACACAAGAAAATGATGGGTTGCCTCCCACTAAGCGCTTTCTTTTACGTCATTGAGCTTGACGCTTTAACCACTGTTAGGGTGGCAAATATGTCAGAAAGAACACATCATCCTTCTTCTTCCTCTTGTTTGGTAGGAATTCCATGAATTTAGCACAAAGAATCAGATACTCCCATGCACCCATTGTTAAACCTTTAGAATTTGAACTCTCCCACGTTAGAGAAGGACATGCATCATTTTGCACACGAGTGATTTCCTTAACCCCCACTGGTTCAGACTTCGGGTAAATATCAATACTCCTTACTTTGGGATATTCTTCCACTACAACCTTGTGATACTCAGTCTCCATCTGAACCAACTTCCTTTGAGACTCATGTGCTTTCTCAACAAGATCACCACACTGAACATCAAACTTCTCAAATGAAACTTGATTTGACACCAAGAAATTATCTAAAATATTTTGAAGTTGAGTATTGTAATCGATGTTGATCATCTCTTTCTTCCCTTCACAATCACTACCTGGTTGATTTGCCTCATAACGATCATTTTTCTTATTTAATCTCGAGATTGCATTGTCCAAATATTTGATCTTCAAAGATAGAATATATTTTTCATACTGCAACGTAACAATCTCTTCTATGTCATAGAGGCGTAACCTGTCTATTAACCTGTCTATCATAGCTGCAAAACTTGGACAAACTTTTTAGTACCAAAGTACAAGAAGATGAACATGAAGGGAATTTTTTTTTTAATATATAAACAAAAATATAAATTACAGAAATCCTAAATAAAAACAAAATTTCCAAGATGAAATGATTTAACAGTCCCCGGCAGCGGCGCCATAAACTTGATAGATTTTTGGCAAGTGTACCAAATACTATAGAAGTAGTAAAAATATCGTTCCCACAAGGACTTGTTTTAATCTCAATAAGTCAAACACGTTATTAATTTAGGATGAAGTAAAAGTTATTTAGTTTTGCCACTAGGCAGTAAATTTGTTTAATAGCATAAAAACTTAGTAACGGAAAATAAATTGATTGTTTAAAATAAGAGAGAGATGAGTTAGGTCTTCGAATCATCTGAGTTCCCCTAATTGGTCACTGCACCTATTCTTATAAATGGTTTTCTAGTTTCACGATAGTTAACAAGATAGTCCTAATCAATTCCTTGAGTTAGGACCCTCTTCTAAGATTACAGCCCCTAATCCCTTAGGGTGTCTAATAATCTTCGAAGGTTTGAAGTACGTTAACCTAATATCACTAATAAAGAATTATCCATTCCTAGACTAATTATAATTATTAGAACAATTCAACGAGGTCAAAGTCGAAAGCTATGGTCAGTAGTCATTCGTTCTCACCAAATCATATATATATGTGATCAGAATATATAAAGCATTAAGAACAATTGAACTGAATAAAAACTAGATTGTCATTCACAATAAATAGAGTTTCACAGCAACATGTATCAATTAGGGTTACAAAGAATCATCTCAGACCTAACCTCTAATGGATTTAGCTACTCATAATTGAATTTATAAATAACATAATCATTAGAGGTAACAATACATACATGAACTGGTTACAAGGTGAAGAAATCGTCCCTGCAGCCGTCTTCCAGTGTAAAAATCGCACTTTACTCTCTCCAATTCGTAACCCTTGTTTTCAGAATAGCCTTCAGCTTAAATAGGCACAGAATCTCGCCTAGAATCGTGGCACGATTTGGTGTAATCGTGGCACGATTTTGTCTTGTAAAATAAATAACTGAATTAGGGTTTCTTCAAATCGTGGCACGATTGGGTCATCGTGGCACGATTGGGTCATCGTGGCACGATTTTCCTTGGCAGAATGCATGTTTCCTGAAAGCTCCAAATCGTGACACGTTTTGTAGTAATCGTGGCACGATTACCTTTTTTTAGTTTCTTTAGTTTTTCTCGCTTTTCTTGCTGCTTAAGCTTGCTTGTGAACTCAAAATATCATGAAAATAATGCTAAAAATAACGAATGACTGACTGTCATCACAACCCCAAACTTGAATCATTCCTTGTCCTCAAGGAATTTATTTGCAACATTAACAATCGACAGTAAAATAACAATTACCTGATCAAGTGATAGTACCAAAAAGTTCAACTCCTTACTAGCTAAAGATGAGCTAGTTTGACTTGTTAGCATCCACCAACTCACAACTCCACGCAACAATTTGAATAGGGTTCACACATAGTCGACATGCAATCTACATATTACCATAAGCTTGAAAAGTTTCTAAACGTCAATCAAAATTAATGTCAATGCACACTTTGAGGTCTTTAAGGGTTATAACGGGGCTTAGGTGAAGGTGGGATAATATTTGGATAAGTAGGCTACACAAAATCATGAGTTAGGCACTCCTACAGAAATTAAAGCATGGATTCAATCCCTTAATTCACCTTTGAAACAACAATTTGTAAAGGTACTAGAGAACATTTGTAACTTTTTAGGATGATCGAGTTTAAAGAAACTCGGATTTTCAATGATATGTCCCTTTTTCATTCTTTTTTTTTTTTTTTGATACACCATTTTTCTGTGTGTATTTTTCATTCATTCATCATTTTTTTAGTTGTTCTATTCTTTGTTCTCTAGTACTACCACCGCAAACTTAGTTGGTTGCAAATTCCAATAGCAACCCCAAACTTATTATTTAGCAACATTCTACAATGCTTAACTCAGGTAAAACAAATGGGGATAAATCCTAAAAGTCTCTAAGCTTGTAATGTAATTTGTCACCGAACAAAAAGTTGTAAACCTACAGGCTCAATTTGGCTAAAAAGAGGATATAAATTCAATAAAAATAGGGTAGGCTTCAAAAAGGCTCACAGGACCAAGCACTTTTGCCTCAGTATGCAATAACAAAAATCAATCGACAGTAGAGAAACAATGCAAGTTCTAGAAATGTAAAAGCATGGAACACTCTTATATAAGTAAATTGAAAAATAATATTTGGCCATAAACCTTACAGTGTTTAGATTTCTGGGAGTTGTGACTACCTATCATTAACTGCCGTAGACTTCGCCTTTGAAACACAAGTCACTCCTCCTTTTGAACTTTTGGAATACCACTTGAACAAACATTTGTTACTAAACTGTAAAAAGTCAACAAACAAACAAATTCATCAATAATAAACAAGTTCAGATTCAATTACATAACAGGGGGATAAAACTGAGTTAATCCAAACTGAAAATTAAAGACAAATTGTTTGACTCAACAATAGAAATAAAATACTGAAAATAAAAACACAAGAAAATGATGGGTTGCCTCCCACTAAGCGCTTTCTTTTACGTCATTGAGCTTGACGCTTTAACCACTGTTAGGGTGGCAAATATGTCAGAAAGAACACATCATCCTTCTTCTTCCTCTTGTTTGGTAGGAATTCCATGAATTTAGCACAAAGAATCAGATACTCCCATGCACCCATTGTTAAACCTTTAGAATTTGAACTCTCCCACGTTAGAGAAGGACATGCATCATTTTGCACACGAGTGATTTCCTTAACCCCCACTGGTTCAGACTTCGGGTAAATATCAATACTCCTTACTTTGGGATATTCTTCCACTACAACCTTGTGATACTCAGTCTCCATCTGAACCAACTTCCTTTGAGACTCATGTGCTTTCTCAACAAGATCACCACACTGAACATCAAACTTCTCAAATGAAACTTGATTTGACACCAAGAAATTATCTAAAATATTTTGAAGTTGAGTATTGTAATCGATGTTGATCATCTCTTTCTTCCCTTCACAATCACTACCTGGTTGATTTGCCTCATAACGATCATTTTTCTTATTTAATCTCGAGATTGCATTGTCCAAATATTTGATCTTCAAAGATAGAATATATTTTTCATACTGCAACGTAACAATCTCTTCTATGTCATAGAGGCGTAACCTGTCTATTAACCTGTCTATCATAGCTGCAAAACTTGGACAAACTTTTTAGTACCAAAGTACAAGAAGATGAACATGAAGGGAATTTTTTTTTTAATATATAAACAAAAATATAAATTACAGAAATCCTAAATAAAAACAAAATTTCCAAGATGAAATGATTTAACAGTCCCCGGCAGCGGCGCCATAAACTTGATAGATTTTTGGCAAGTGTACCAAATACTATCGAAGTAGTAAAAATATCGTTCCCACAAGGACTTGTTTTAATCTCAATAAGTCAAACACGTTATTAATTTAGGATGAAGTAAAAGTTATTTAGTTTTGCCACTAGGCAGTAAATTTGTTTAATAGCATAAAAACTTAGTAACGGAAAATAAATTGATTGTTTAAAATAAGAGAGAGATGAGTTAGGTCTTCGAATCATCTGAGTTCCCCTAATTGGTCACTGCACCTATTCTTATAAATGGTTTTCTAGTTTCACGATAGTTAACAAGATAGTCCTAATCAATTCCTTGAGTTAGGACCCTCTTCTAAGATTACAGCCCCTAATCCCTTAGGGTGTCTAATAATCTTCGAAGGTTTGAAGTACGTTAACCTAATATCACTAATAAAGAATTATCCATTCCTAGACTAATTATAATTATTAGAACAATTCAACGAGGTCAAAGTCGAAAGCTATGGTCAGTAGTCATTCGTTCTCACCAAATCATATATATATGTGATCAGAATATATAAAGCATTAAGAACAATTGAACTGAATAAAAACTAGATTGTCATTCACAATAAATAGAGTTTCACAGCAACATGTATCAATTAGGGTTACAAAGAATCATCTCAGACCTAACCTCTAATGGATTTAGCTACTCATAATTGAATTTATAAATAACATAATCATTAGAGGTAACAATACATACATGAACTGGTTACAAGGTGAAGAAATCGTCCCTGCAGCCGTCTTCCAGTGTAAAAATCGCACTTTGCTCTCTCCAATTCGTAACCCTTGTTTTCAGAATAGCCTTCAGCTTAAATAGGCACAGAATCTCGCCTAGAATCGTGGCACGATTTGGTGTAATCGTGGCACGATTTTGTCTTGTAAAATAAATAACTGAATTAGGGTTTCTTCAAATCGTGGCACGATTGGGTCATCGTGGCACGATTTTCCTTGGCAGAATGCATGTTTCCTGAAAGCTCCAAATCGTGACACGTTTTGTAGTAATCGTGGCACGATTACCTTTTTTTAGTTTCTTTAGTTTTTCTCGCTTTTCTTGCTGCTTAAGCTTGCTTGTGAACTCAAAATATCATGAAAATAATGCTAAAAATAACGAATGACTGACTGTCATCACAACCCCAAACTTGAATCATTCCTTGTCCTCAAGGAATTTATTTGCAACATTAACAATCGACAGTAAAATAACAATTACCTGATCAAGTGATAGTACCAAAAAGTTCAACTCCTTACTAGCTAAAGATGAGCTAGTTTGACTTGTTAGCATCCACCAACTCACAACTCCACGCAACAATTTGAATAGGGTTCACACATAGTCGACATGCAATCTACATATTACCATAAGCTTGAAAAGTTTCTAAACGTCAATCAAAATTAATGTCAATGCACACTTTGAGGTCTTTAAGGGTTATAACGGGGCTTAGGTGAAGGTGGGATAATATTTGGATAAGTAGGCTACACAAAATCATGAGTTAGGCACTCCTACAGAAATTAAAGCATGGATTCAATCCCTTAATTCACCTTTGAAACAACAATTTGTAAAGGTACTAGAGAACATTTGTAACTTTTTAGGATGATCGAGTTTAAAGAAACTCGGATTTTCAATGATATGTCCCTTTTTCATTCTTTTTTTTTTTTTGATACACCATTTTTCTGTGTGTATTTTTCATTCATTCATCATTTTTTTAGTTGTTCTATTCTTTGTTCTCTAGTACTACCACCGCAAACTTAGTTGGTTGCAAATTCCAATAGCAACCCCAAACTTATTATTTAGCAACATTCTACAATGCTTAACTCAGGTAAAACAAATGGGGATAAATCCTAAAAGTCTCTAAGCTTGTAATGTAATTTGTCACCGAACAAAAAGTTGTAAACCTACAGGCTCAATTTGGCTAAAAAGAGGATATAAATTCAATAAAAATAGGGTAGGCTTCAAAAAGGCTCACAGGACCAAGCACTTTTGCCTCAGTATGCAATAACAAAAATCAATCGACAGTAGAGAAACAATGCAAGTTCTAGAAATGTAAAAGCATGGAACACTCTTATATAAGTAAATTGAAAAATAATATTTGGCCATAAACCTTACAGTGTTTAGATTTCTGGGAGTTGTGACTACCTATCATTAACTGCCGTAGACTTCGCCTTTGAAACACAAGTCACTCCTCCTTTTGAACTTTTGGAATACCACTTGAACAAACATTTGTTACTAAACTGTAAAAAGTCAACAAACAAACAAATTCATCAATAATAAACAAGTTCAGATTCAATTACATAACAGGGGGATAAAACTGAGTTAATCCAAACTGAATATTAAAGACAAATTGTTTGACTCAACAATAGAAATAAAATACTGAAAATAAAAACACAAGAAAATGATGGGTTGCCTCCCACTAAGCGCTTTCTTTTACGTCATTGAGCTTGACGCTTTAACCACTGTTAGGGTGGCAAATATGTCAGAAAGAACACATCATCCTTCTTCTTCCTCTTGTTTGGTAGGAATTCCATGAATTTAGCACAAAGAATCAGATACTCCCATGCACCCATTGTTAAACCTTTAGAATTTGAACTCTCCCACCTTAGAGAAGGACATGCATCATTTTGCACACGAGTGATTTCCTTAACCCCCACTGGTTCAGACTTCGGGTAAATATCAATACTCCTTACTTTGGGATATTCTTCCACCACAACCTTGTGATACTCAGTCTCCATCTGAACCAACTTCCTTTGAGACTCATGTGCTTTCTCAACAAGATCACCACACTGAACATCAAACTTCTCAAATGAAACTTGATTTGACACCAAGAAATTATCTAAAATATTTTGAAGTTGAGTATTGTAATCGATGTTGATCATCTCTTTCTTCCCTTCACAATCACTACCTGGTTGATTTGCCTCATAACGATCATTTTTCTTATTTAATCTCGAGATTGCATTGTCCAAATATTTGATCTTCAAAGATAGAATATATTTTTCATACTGCAACGTAACAATCTCTTCTATGTCATAGAGGCGTAACCTGTCTACTAACCTGTCTATCATAGCTGCAAAACTTGGACAAACTTTTTAGTAGCAAAGTACAAGAAGATGAACATGAAGGGAATTTTTTTTTAATATATAAACAAAAATATAAATTACAGAAATCCTAAATAAAAACAAAATTTCCAAGATGAAATGATTTAACAGTCCCCGGCAGCGGCGCCATGAACTTGATAGATTTTTGGCAAGTGTACCAAATACTATCGAAGTAGTAAAAATATCGTTCCCACAAGGACTGGTTTTAATCTCAATAAGTCAAACACGTTATTAATTTAGGATGAAGTAAAAGTTATTTAGTTTTGCCACTAGGCAGTAAATTTGTTTAATAGCATAAAAACTTAGTAACGGAAAATAAATTGATTGTTTAAAATAAGAGAGAGATGAGTTAGGTCTTCGAATCATCTGAGTTCCCCTAATTGGTCACTGCACCTATTCTTATAAATGGTTTTCTAGTTTCACGATAGTTAACAAGATAGTCCTAATCAATTCCTTGAGTTAGGACCCTCTTCTAAGATTACAGCCCCTAATCCCTTAGGGTGTCTAATAATCTTCGAAGGTTTGAAGTACGTTAACCTAATATCACTAATAAAGAATTATCCATTTCTAGACTAATTATAATTATGAGAACAATTCAACGAGGTCAAAGTCGAAAGCTATGGTCAGTAGTCATTCGTTCTCACCAAATCATATATATATGTGATCAGAATATATAAAGCATTAAGAACAATTGAACTGAATAAAAACTAGATTGTCATTCACAATAAATAGAGTTTCACAGCAACATGTATCAATTAGGGTTACAAAGAATCATCTCAGACCTAACCTCTAATGGATTTAGCTACTCATAATTGAATTTATAAATAACATAATCATTAGAGGTAACAATACATACATGAACTGGTTACAAGGTGAAGAAATCGTCCCTGCAGCCGTCTTCCAGTGTAAAAATCGCACTTTGCTCTCTCCAATTCGTAACCCTTGTTTTCAGAATAGCCTTCAGCTTAAATAGGCACAGAATCTCGCCTAGAATCGTGGCACGATTTGGTGTAATCGTGGCACGATTTTGTCTTGTAAAATAAATAACTGAATTAGGGTTTCTTCAAATCGTGGCACGATTGGGTCATTGTGGCACGATTTTCCTTGGCAGAATGCATGTTTCCTGAAAGCTCCAAATCGTGACACGTTTTGTAGTAATCGTGGCACGATTACCTTTTTTCAGTTTCTTTAGTTTTTCTCGCTTTTCTTGCTGCTTAAGCTTGCTTGTGAACTCAAAATATCATGAAAATAATGCTAAAAATAACGAATGACTGACTGTCATCACAACCCCAAACTTGAATCATTCCTTGTCCTCAAGGAATTTATTTGCAACATTAACAATCGACAGTAAAATAACAATTACCTGATCAAGTGATAGTACCAAAAAGTTCAACTCCTTACTAGCTAAAGATGAGCTAGTTTGACTTGTTAGCATCCACCAACTCACTACTCCACGCAACAATTTGAATAGGGTTCACACATAGTCGACATGCAATCTACATGTTACCATAAGCTTGAAAAGTTTCTAAACGTCAATCAAAATTAATGTCAATGCACACTTTGAGGTCTTTAAGGGTTATAACGGGGCTTAGGTGAAGGTGGGATAATATTTGGATAAGTAGGCTACACAAAATCATGAGTTAGGCACTCCTACAGAAATTAAAGCATGGATTCAATCCCTTAATTCACCTTTGAAACAACAATTTGTAAAGGTACTAGAGAACATTTGTAACTTTTTAGGATGATCGAGTTTAAAGAAACTCGGATTTTCAATGATATGTCCCTTTTTCATTCTTTTTTTTTTTTTTTGATACACCTTTTTTCTGTGTGTATTTTTCATTCATTCATCATTTTTTTAGTTGTTCTATTCTTTGTTCTCTAGTACTACCACCGCAAACTTAGTTGGTTGCAAATTCCAATAGCAACCCCAAACTTATTATTTAGCAACATTCTACAATGCCTAACTCAGGTAAAACAAATGGGGATAAATCCTAAAAGTCTCTAAGCTTGTAATGTAGTTTGTCACCGAACAAAAAGTTGTAAACCTACAGGCTCAATTTGGCTAAAATGAGGATATAAATTCAATAAAATAGGGTAGGCTTCAAAAAGGCTCACAGGACCAAGCACTTTTGCCTCAGTATGCAATAACAAAAATCAATCGACAGTAGAGAAACAATGCAAGTTCTAGAAATGTAAAAGCATGGAACACTCTTATATAAGTAAATTGAAAAATAATATTTGGCCATGAACCTTACAGTGTTTAGATTTCTGGGAGTTGTGACTACCTATCATTAACTGCCGTACACTTCGCCTTTGAAACACAAGTCACTCCTCCTTTTGAACTTTTGGAATACCACTTGAACAAACATTTGTTACTAAACTGTAAAATGTCAACAAACAAACAAATTCATCAATAATAAACAAGTTCAGATTCAATTACATAACAGGGGGATAAAACTGAGTTAATCCAAACTGAAAATTAAAGACAAATTGTTTGACTCAACAATAGAAATAAAATACTCAAAATAAAAACATAAGAAAATGATGGGTTGCCTCCCACTAAGCGCTTTCTTTAACGTCATTGAGCTTGACGCTTTAACCACTGTTAGGGTGGCAAATATGTCAGAAAGAACACATTGTCCTTCTTCTTCCTCTTATTTGGTAGGAATTCCATGAATTTAGCACAAAGAATCAGATACTCCCATGCACCCATTGTTAAACCTTTAGAATTTGAACTCTCCCACCTTAGAGAAGGACATACATCATTTTGCACACGAGTGATTTCCTTAACCCCCACTGGTTCAGACTTCGGGTAAATATCAATACTCCTTACTTTGGGATATTCTTCCACCACAACCTTGTGATACTCAGTCTCCATCTGAACCAAGTTCCTTTGAGACTCATGTGCTTTCTCAACAAGATCACCACACTGAACATCAAACTTCTCAAATGAAACTTGATTTGACACCAAGAAATTATCTAAAATATTTTGAAGTTGAGTATTGTAATCGATGTTGATCATCTCTTTCTTCCCTTCACAATCACTACCTGGTTGATTTGCCTCATAACGATCATTTTTCTTATTTAATCTCGAGATTGCATTGTCCAAATATTTGATCTTCAAAGATAGAATATATTTTTCATACTGCAACGTAACAATCTCTTTTATGTCATAGAGGCGTAACCTGTCTACTAACCTGTCTATCATAGCTGCAAAACTTGGACAAACTTTTTAGTAGCAAAGTACAAGAAGATGAACATGAAGGGAATTTTTTTTTAATATATAAACAAAAATATAAATTACAGAAATCCTAAATAAAAACATAATTTCCAAGATGAAATGATTTAACAGTCCCCGGCAGCGGCGCCATAAACTTGATAGATTTTTGGCAAGTGTACCAAATACTATCGAAGTAGTAAAAATATCGTTCCCACAAGGACTGGTTTTAATCTCAATAAGTCAAACACGTTATTAATTTAGGATGAAGTAAAAGTTATTTAGTTTTGCTACTAGGCAGTAAATTTGTTTAATAGCATAAAAACTTAGTAACGGAAAATAAATTGATTGTTTAAAATAAGAGAGAGATGAGTTAGGTCTTCGAATCATCTGAGTTCCCCTAATTGGTCACTGCACCTATTCTTATAAATGGTTTTCTAGTTTCACAATAGTTAACAAGATAGTCCTAATCAATTCCTTGAGTTAGGACCCTCTTCTAAGATTACAGCCCCTAATCCCTTAGGGTGTCTAATAATCTTCGAAGGTTTGAAGTACGTTAACCTAATATCACTAATAAAGAATTATCCATTTCTAGACTAATTATAATTATGAGAACAATTCAACGAGGTCAAAGTCGAAAGCTATGGTCAGTAGTCATTCGTTCTCACCAAATCATATATATATGTGATCAGAATATATAAAGCATTAAGAACAATTGAACTGAATAAAAACTAGATTGTCATTCACAATAAATAGAGTTTCACAGCAACATGTATCAATTAGGGTTACAAAGAATCATCTCAGACCTAACCTCTAATGGATTTAGCTACTCATAATTGAATTTATAAATAACATAATCATTAGAGGTAACAATACATACATGAACTGGTTACAAGGTGAAGAAATCGTCCCTGCAGCCGTCTTCCAGTGTAAAAATCGCACTTTGCTCTCTCCAATTCGTAACCCTTGTTTTCAGAATAGCCTTCAGCTTAAATAGGCACAGAATCTCGCCTAGAATCGTGGCACGATTTGGTGTAATCGTGGCACGATTTTGTCTTGTAAAATAAATAACTGAATTAGGGTTTCTTCAAATCGTGGCACGATTGGGTCATCGTGGCACGATTTTCCTTGGCAGAATGCATGTTTCCTGAAAGCTCCAAATCGTGACACGTTTTGTAGTAATCGTGGCACGATTACCTTTTTTTAGTTTCTTTAGTTTTTCTCGCTTTTCTTGCTGCTTAAGCTTGCTTGTGAACTCAAAATATCATGAAAATAATGCTAAAAATAACGAATGACTGACTGTCATCACAACCCCAAACTTGAATCATTCCTTGTCCTCAAGGAATTTATTTGCAACATTAACAATCGACAGTAAAATAACAATTACCTGATCAAGTGATAGTACCAAAAAGTTCAACTCCTTACTAGCTAAAGATGAGCTAGTTTGACTTGTTAGCATCCACCAACTCACAACTCCACGCAACAATTTGAATAGGGTTCACACATAGTCGACATGCAATCTACATATTACCATAAGCTTGAAAAGTTTCTAAACGTCAATCAAAATTAATGTCAATGCACACTTTGAGGTCTTTAAGGGTTATAACGGGGCTTAGGTGAAGGTGGGATAATATTTGGATAAGTAGGCTACACAAAATCATGAGTTAGGCACTCCTACAGAAATTAAAGCATGGATTCAATCCCTTAATTCACCTTTGAAACAACAATTTGTAAAGGTACTAGAGAACATTTGTAACTTTTTAGGATGATCGAGTTTAAAGAAACTCGGATTTTCAATGATATGTCCCTTTTTCATTCTTTTTTTTTTTTTTTTGATACACCATTTTTCTGTGTGTATTTTTCATTCATTCATCATTTTTTTAGTTGTTCTATTCTTTGTTCTCTAGTACTACCACCGCAAACTTAGTTGGTTGCAAATTCCAATAGCAACCCCAAACTTATTATTTAGCAACATTCTACAATGCTTAACTCAGGTAAAACAAATGGGGATAAATCCTAAAAGTCTCTAAGCTTGTAATGTAGTTTGTCACCGAACAAAAAGTTGTAAACCTACAGGCTCAATTTGGCTAAAAAGAGGATATAAATTCAATAAAAATAGGGTAGGCTTCAAAAAGGCTCACAGGACCAAGCACTTTTGCCTCAGTATGCAATAACAAAAATCAATCGACAAAAGAGAAACAATGCAAGTTCTAGAAATGTAAAAGCATGGAACACTCTTATATAAGTAAATTGAAAAATAATATTTGGCCATAAACCTTACAGTGTTTAGATTTCTGGGAGTTGTGACTACCTATCATTAACTGTCGTAGACTTCGCCTTTAAAACACAAGTCACTCCTCCTTTTGAACTTTTGGAATACCACTTGAACAAACATTTGTTACTAAACTGTAAAAAGTCAACAAACAAACAAATTCATCAATAATAAACAAGTTCAGATTCAATTACATAACAGGGGGATAAAACTGAGTTAATCCAAACTGAAAATTAAAGACAAATTGTTTGACTCAACAATAGAAATAAAATACTGAAAATAAAAACACAAGAAAATGATGGGTTGCCTCCCACTAAGCGCTTTCTTTTACGTCATTGAGCTTGACGCTTTAACCACTGTTAGGGTGGCAAATATGTCAGAAAGAACACATCATCCTTCTTCTTCCTCTTGTTTGGTAGGAATTCCATGAATTTAGCACAAAGAATCAGATACTCCCATGCACCCATTGTTAAACCTTTAGAATTTGAACTCTCCCACCTTAGAGAAGGACATGCATCATTTTGCACACGAGTGATTTCCTTAACCCCCACTGGTTCAGACTTCGGGTAAATATCAATACTCCTTACTTTGGGATATTCTTCCACCACAACCTTGTGATACTCAGTCTCCATCTGAACCAACTTCCTTTGAGACTCATGTGCTTTCTCAACAAGATCACCACACTGAACATCAAACTTCACAAATGAAACTTGATTTGACACCAAGAAATTATCTAAAATATTTTGAAGTTGAGTATTGTAATCGATGTTGATCATCTCTTTCTTCCCTTCACAATCACTACCTGGTTGATTTGCCTCATAACGATCATTTTTCTTATTTAATCTCGAGATTGCATTGTCCAAATATTTGATCTTCAAAGATAGAATATATTTTTCATACTGCAACGTAACAATCTCTTTTATGTCATAGAGGCGTAACCTGTCTACTAACCTGTCTATCATAGCTGCAAAACTTGGACAAACTTTTTAGTAGCAAAGTACAAGAAGATGAACATGAAGGGAATTTTTTTTTTAATATATAAACAAAAATATAAATTACAGAAATCCTAAATAAAAACAAAATTTCCAAGATGAAATGATTTAACAGTCCCCGGCAGCGGCGCCATAAACTTGATAGATTTTTGGCAAGTGTACCAAATACTATCGAAGTAGTAAAAATATCGTTCCCACAAGGACTTGTTTTAATCTCAATAAGTCAAACACGTTATTAATTTAGGATGAAGTAAAAGTTATTTAGTTTTGCCACTAGGCAGTAAATTTGTTTAATAGCATAAAAACTTAGTAACGGAAAATAAATTGATTGTTTAAAATAAGAGAGAGATGAGTTAGGTCTTCGAATCATCTGAGTTCCCCTAATTGGTCACTGCACCTATTCTTATAAATGGTTTTCTAGTTTCACGATAGTTAACAAGATAGTCCTAATCAATTCCTTGAGTTAGGACCCTCTTCTAATATTACAGCCCCTAATCCCTTAGGGTGTCTAATAATCTTCGAAGGTTTGAAGTACGTTAACCTAATATCACTAATAAAGAATTATCCATTCCTAGACTAATTATAATTATTAGAACAATTCAAAGAGGTCAAAGTCGAAAGCTATGGTCAGTAGTCATTCGTTCTCACCAAATCATATATATATGTGATCAGAATATATAAAGCATTAAGAACAATTGAACTGAATAAAAACTAGATTGTCATTCACAATAAATAGAGTTTCACAGCAACATGTATCAATTAGGGTTACAAAGAATCATCTCAGACCTAACCTCTAATGGATTTAGCTACTCATAATTGAATTTATAAATAACATAATCATTAGAGGTAACAATACATACATAAACTGGTTACAAGGTGAAGAAATCGTCCCTGCAGCCGTCTTCCAGTGTAAAAATCGCACTTTGCTCTCTCCAATTCGTAACCCTTGTTTTCAGAATAGCCTTCAGCTTAAATAGGCACAGAATCTCGCCTAGAATCGTGGCACGATTTGGTGTAATCGTGGCACGATTTTGTCTTGTAAAATAAATAACTGAATTAGGGTTTCTTCAAATCGTGGCACGATTGGGTCATCGTGGCACGATTTTCCTTGGCAGAATGCATGTTTCCTGAAAGCTCCAAATCGTGACACGTTTTGTAGTAATCGTGGCACGATTACCTTTTTTTAGTTTCTTTAGTTTTTCTCGCTTTTCTTGCTGCTTAAGCTTGCTTGTGAACTCAAAATATCATGAAAATAATGCTAAAAATAACGAATGACTGACTGTCATCACAACCCCAAACTTGAATCATTCCTTGTCCTCAAGGAATTTATTTGCAACATTAACAATCGACAGTAAAATAACAATTACCTGATCAAGTGATAGTACCAAAAAGTTCAACTCCTTACTAGCTAAAGATGAGCTAGTTTGACTTGTTAGCATCCACCAACTCACAACTCCACGCAACAATTTGAATAGGGTTCACACATAGTCGACATGCAATCTACATATTACCATAAGCTTGAAAAGTTTCTAAACGTCAATCAAAATTAATGTCAATGCACACTTTGAGGTCTTTAAGGGTTATAACGGGGCTTAGGTGAAGGTGGGATAATATTTGGATAAGTAGGCTACACAAAATCATGAGTTAGGCACTCCTACAGAAATTAAAGCATGGATTCAATCCCTTAATTCACCTTTGAAACAACAATTTGTAAAGGTACTAGAGAACATTTGTAACTTTTTAGGATGATCGAGTTTAAAGAAACTCGGATTTTCAATGATATGTCCCTTTTTCATTCTTTTTTTTTTTTTTTGATACACCATTTTTCTGTGTGTATTTTTCATTCATTCATCATTTTTTTAGTTGTTCTATTCTTTGTTCTCTAGTACTACCACCGCAAACTTAGTTGGTTGCAAATTCCAATAGCAACCCCAAACTTATTATTTAGCAACATTCTACAATGCTTAACTCAGGTAAAACAAATGGGGATAAATCCTAAAAGTCTCTAAGCTTGTAATGTAATTTGTCACCGAACAAAAAGTTGTAAACCTACAGGCTCAATTTGGCTAAAAAGAGGATATAAATTCAATAAAAATAGGGTAGGCTTCAAAAAGGCTCACAGGACCAAGCACTTTTGCCTCAGTATGCAATAACAAAAATCAATCGACAGTAGAGAAACAATGCAAGTTCTAGAAATGTAAAAGCATGGAACACTCTTATATAAGTAAATTGAAAAATAATATTTGGCCATAAACCTTACAGTGTTTAGATTTCTGGGAGTTGTGACTACCTATCATTAACTGCCGTAGACTTCGCCTTTGAAACACAAGTCACTCCTCCTTTTGAACTTTTGGAATACCACTTGAACAAACATTTGTTACTAAACTGTAAAAAGTCAACAAACAAACAAATTCATCAATAATAAACAAGTTCAGATTCAATTACATAACAGGGGGATAAAACTGAGTTAATCCAAACTGAAAATTAAAGACAAATTGTTTGACTCAACAATAGAAATAAAATACTGAAAATAAAAACACAAGAAAATGATGGGTTGCCTCCCACTAAGCGCTTTCTTTTACGTCATTGAGCTTGACGCTTTAACCACTGTGAGGGTGGCAAATATGTCAGAAAGAACACATCATTCTTCTTCTTCCTCTTGTTTGGTAGGAATTCCATGAATTTAGCACAAAGAATTAGATACTCCCATGCACCCATTGTTAAACCTTTAGAATTTGAACTCTCCCACCTTAGAGAAGGACATGCATCATTTTGCACACGAGTGATTTCCTTAACCCCCACTGGTTCAGACTTCGGGTAAATATCAATACTCCTTACTTTGGGATATTCTTCCACCACAACCTTGTGATACTCAGTCTCCATCTGAACCAACTTCCTTTGAGACTCATGTGCTTTCTCAACAAGATCACCACACTGAACATCAAACTTCTCAAATGAAACTTGATTTGACACCAAGAAATTATCTAAAATATTTTGAAGTTGAGTATTGTAATCGATGTTGATCATCTCTTTCTTCCCTTCACAATCACTACCTGGTTGATTTGCCTCATAACGATCATTTTTCTTATTTAATCTCGAGATTGCATTGTCCAAATATTTGATCTTCAAAGATAGAATATATTTTTCATACTGCAACGTAACAATCTCTTCTATGTCATAGAGGCGTAACCTGTCTACTAACCTGTCTATCATAGCTGCAAAACTTGGACAAACTTTTTAGTAGAAAAGTACAAGAAGATGAACATGAAGGGAATTTTTTTTTTAATATATAAACAAAAATATAAATTACAGAAATCCTAAATAAAAACAAAATTTCCAAGATGAAATGATTTAACAGTCCCCGGCAGCGGCGCCATAAACTTGGTAGATTTTTGGCAAGTGTACCAAATACTATCGAAGTAGTAAAAATATCGTTCCCACAAGGACTGGTTTTAATCTCAATAAGTCAAACACGTTATTAATTTAGGATGAAGTAAAAGTTATTTAGTTTTGCCACTAGGCAGTAAATTTGTTTAATAGCATAAAAACTTAGTAACGGAAAATAAATTGATTGTTTAAAATAAGAGAGAGATGAGTTAGGTCTTCGAATCATCTGAGTTCCCCTAATTGGTCACTGCACCTATTCTTATAAATGGTTTTCTAGTTTCACGATAGTTAACAAAATAGTCCTAATCAATTCCTTGAGTTAGGACCCTCTTATAAGATTACAGCCCCTAATCCCTTGGATTATACTGATCGTCATCAAAGAATGGTGTATCTCTAATCCTCAGAATAGGAGCTTTCTCCATGACTAAAACATTCTCAGCCCGCTTGACTTCTTCAACATGCTTGGCAGTAACAAGTGCTTGTTCTCTGGCAGCAGCCTTCTGAATTTTGGTGATAAATTCCAAGAACTCAGTCTTCACTGTAGAGAATTTGTCCTCATAGCTCACATTGAGGATGGGCACAAACCTTTGCTCAATAATGTCTTTGAGCTTATTGCTTGAAGAAGCATAGAACTCATCTATCCTGTTTGAATCAAATAAGTCAATATGAGGTTCAGAGGTTGAGGGTAGAAAGGCTCTTAAGGCTAGAAAAATTTCAAACTCTGGGAAGATTGTTATAGGATCACAAAGAGGTTGGGGAACTCTTCTAGTTTCTGCTCTGCATTCTGTTACAGTTTCTGATATGATATCAGAAGCTTGTTCCAGATTTTCAGAAGCTGGTTCAACAACAGGTTCTGAAAGTTCAACAGAAGCTAAGGTAAGACTTTCTGTAGGTTTAGGATTTAGCAGCTTTTGTTGATTTGGATTTAGCAGGGGTCTTTGGTAGTTCTCCTCCTAGATGTTTTTCAAGAGAATCTAGAGTGTCTGGAGAGTCTACACAAATGGTTTCATGTTGGGGGGATGGCTGTTTAGATTGAATGGTTACTTCAGGCTTTTCAGAAGGTTGAACTGCCTGAAGTGGTTTGAGAAATGATGGTTGAGCAGGATGGTCAGCAGGAAGATTCATAGACACTGTGATTGTGTCTTGAATTACTCTGTCCATAGTTGAATCAACATATTCAACTATTGCAGGGTCCAGTGGGTTATGGGATGATATGGGTTTGATTGGTGAGGGGGATGAATTTTTGAGGGATGGAAGAATTTGGCTCAAGGGTTTGTTATCTGATTCTGAATCAGATTCCGACTCTTGATTCAATGAGGAAGATGAGCTATATGCTACGTTGCCAGAGGTGCCAATGCCAGCTTCTGGAGAAGCATAATGATCAGACACAGTAGCTTCTGATAATTCAGCTTCTACGGTAGCTACAAGATTCTTCTGTTTCAAAGCAGATGCAAGCAGCTTAGCAGCTTCTTTGACAGTCTCTTCCTTTAATTCTTCAGCAACCACTTCTGCTGCCATTGCCTTGCCAGCAGCATGTTCATCTTCAATCATAGATACAGAAGTACCTATCTTCTGTGCTATCTCCTTAGCCACAGGGACCACATCCACCTTTCTCTTCTTGATCTGACTTTCTTCACCATCAGAGTCAGCATCAAGGATATCAGCAATTTCCTCAGCTAGTTGAACATAATCTCTATCACCCTCGCCTAGCTTTGCTTTCTTCTCATCTTTCTTTGCCTTCTTCTCGTCTTTCTTAGCTTTCTTCTCATCCTTGGTTTCTTTTATCCTATCCTTGATTTCCTTAGATGCAGAAGATACTGATGAAGGCATAGGAGCTATGGTCTTAGGGGAACCAATTGTCACTCCTGGAAGAGCAGTAGATTTAATCTTCTTCTTGAGAGGCTCCTGCTTCTCTTCCTCTACCTTGAGAACCACCTCCTTGGTCCTTTTTCCTTTGACCTTAAGAGGTCCTCCTCCAGCAGTCTCAGGAATGGCAGAATAGTTGATTATTCTACCAGTATCCTTGAAGTAATCCACCACAAATCTTGCAAGAACATCAGGATTATCTTCTTTGGATATGGGAGGGAAGTCCATCTTAAGTCAGATTGCACATAAGATTCCCTCATATCATGCTTAGAGGGGTTGAATCTCTTGACAATCTTCATGTACTGCAGAGTCTTGCCATTCATGATTCTCCCGGTCACAGTTCTAAGATGAATATCTGATACCACACCAGATTCTGATAAGACCTTCAAGAGGCCTCTAAAGATTCCTTACCAGAGTCTGAATAGTTTATCAGAAGCTTTTATCAGAGTCTCCAAAAGAGGGTCTGATTCCCAAATAGCTTCTGAATATTTTCAGAGTCTGAATTCTGTTTTCAGAGGTGCACATTACCTAGAGACATAACACATGTTCAAATTTTTCTTTATGAAATCAAATCTTTCAACAGATAAGGGTTTAGTAAATATATCAGCCCATTGATGATCAGTATCAATGAATTGAATATCTAAAATTCCTTTTTGAACATAGTCTCTTATAAAATGATGTTTAATCTCAATGTGCTTTGCTCTTGAATGCAGAATTGGATTTTTAGACAAACATATAGCTGCCGTATTATCACAATAAATTGGGATACAGTTTTCAGTTATTTGATAGTCCTCAAGCTGATGTTTCATCCAGAGTAACTGTGTACAACAACTAGCAGCTGAGATGTATTCTGCTTCTGCTGTAGACAAAGCAATTGTTGCTTGCCTCTTGCTAGCCCAGGATATCAGATTCTCTCCCAAGAATTGACAATTGCCACTGGTAGATTTTCTTTCAATCCTGTCTCCAGCATAGTCAGCATCACAGAATCCAACTAGCTTGTAGTCAGAGGATTTCTTGTAAAGAAGTCCAAGATTGGTAGTTCCTTTCAGATATCTAAAGATTCTTTTAACAGCTGTTAAGTGAGACTCTCTAGGATCTGATTGAAACCTTGCACACAGACATACACTGAATAAAATATCTGGTCTGTATGCAGTTAGGTATAACAAAGAACCAATCATACCTCTATACAGCTTCTGATCAACTTTGGTTCCTTGATCCTCTTTGCTCAGATTGCAGGTTGGATGCATTGGAGTATTCATTTCTTTACAATCCTCAAGATTGAACTTCTTGAGAAGCTCTTTCGTGTATTTGGACTGATGAACGTAGACTCCATCTTTGCATTGGTTGATTTGAATTCCAAGAAAGAACTTCAATTCTCCCATCATGCTCATTTCAAATTCATCCTGCATTACTTTGGAAAACTCTTTGCAAAGTGAACTATTTGTAGAACCAAAAATGATATCATCAACATAAATCTGAACTATAAGAATGTCTTTCTTCAGAGTCTTTCTGAATAATGTAGTGTCAACTTGCCCTCGTTCAAAGTTATTTTGAATTAAGAAATTACTTAGTCTTTCATACCAAGCTCTGGGAGCTTGTTTCAAGCCATAGAGTGATTTCTTCAATTTATAAACATGCTCTGGATGTTTTAAATCTTCAAAGCCAGGAGGTTGTTTGACATACACTTCTTCAAAAATGACACCATTAAGAAATGCACTCTTAACGTCCATTTGATACAAGATTATGTTGTGATTAACTGCATAGGAAAGAAGTAACCTGATTGCTTCCAATCTTGCAACTGGGGCAAACGTTTCTGTGTAATCAATGCCTTCTTGTTGACTGTAGCCCTGCGCAACAAGTCTGGCCTTGTTTCTGATTACTTCTCCTTGTTCACTAAGCTTATTTCTGAACACCCACTTGGTTCCAATGATGTTCTTGTGGTCAGGCTTAGCTACTAGATCCCATACTTCATTCCTTTTGAATTGATTCAGTTCTTCTTGCATTGCCAGAATCCATCCTTCATCTCCAAGAGCTTCTTCAACAGAGGTTGGTTCAATAACAGATAATAATCCCAAGGCAGACTCTTCTTGTCTGAAATGCGATCTTGTTCTTCTGGGACTTTCTTTCTTGCCAATTATCTAATCCTCTGGATGTGAAGACTTGTATTTGAAAGATTGTTTGGATTGACTAGCTTGCAAAGAACCGTCTTGAGCTTCATCAGAAGCTTCTTCATTAGGAACTTCAGGGGATGTTCCAGCTTCTGAAGTATCTTCAGATTCTGGAATCTGATCAGCTTTTGAGGTGTCATCAGAATCTTGAGATTCTACACAACTTTCATCTTGCACTGGAGTTTCACTTCCAGGCACTTTGTCATCGAATCTGACATGCATAGATTCTTCAAAACATTGTGTTTCTGAATTATACAGCCTGTATGCCTTAGAGCGTTCAGAGTAACCTAAAAAGATTCCCTTTTGAGCTTTGGCATCAAATTTCTTTAGGTAGACTTTGTTGTTCAGGACATAACACGTACATCCGAACTGATGAAAATAAGATATGTTGGGTTTCCTTCCTTTAAAGAGTTCATAAGCTGTTTTGTTCAACAGAGGTCTAATATAGATTCTGTATTGAACATAACAAGCTGTGTTTAATGCTTCTGCCCAAAAATGCTTAGCCAGATTGTTCTCATGGATCATGGTTCTAGCCATGTCTTGTAAGGTTCTGTTCTTTCTCTCTACAACTCCATTTTGTTGTGGAGTTCTAGGTGCAGAGAATTCATGAACAATTCCATGTTTTTCACAGAAAACCTCAAACGGTTCATTTTCAAATTCTCCTCCATGATCACTTCTGACTTTCAGGATTTTCAATTCCTTCTCTGATTGAACTTGGATGCAGAATTTACTAAACACAGAATATGAATCATCTTTAGTTTTCAGAAACTTAACCCAACACCATCTGCTGTAGTCATCAACAATGACTAGTCCATATTTACTTCCATATAAGGATGCAGTGCTAACTGGTCCAAATAAGTCAATATGAAGTAACTCCAAGGGTTTGGAAGTAGAAACAATTTCTTTAGGCTTGAAGGGACTCTTGACAATTTTCCCTTTCTGACATGCTCCGCAAAGAGCATCTGAGTGATAGTCAATGTCTGGTAGGCCTTTGACAAGTTGCAACTTCCTAAGCTTAGAGATTAATCTCCAGTTAGCATGTCCCAAACATCTATGCCACAGCCACTTCTTATCACCCATTGACAAAATGCACACTACCTTCTGATCAGTCAGTTCAGAGAATTTTATCTTGTAGACATTGTTTCTTCGTTTTCCCTTAAAGACTATGGACTGATCATCCTTGTTGACCACTGTGCAGTTGTTCTTATTAAACAATACATCATAACCACTGTCACATAATTGACTTATGCTTAGTAAGTTATGTCTAAGTCCATCAACGAACCACACATTACTGATTGAGATCAGAGAGTTACCAATGGTTCCAGTACCAATGATTTTGCCAGTCTGGTTTCCTCCAAATCCCACAGTTCCTACCTCTTTCATGGTTAGGGTTAGGAACATAAACCTTTCTCCCGTCATGTGACGCGAGCAACCACTGTCCAGGTAACAAGCCTTCTGCTTTTCTAGTCCTTTTAGACATACCTGCAGCATCAATAATTTCAGACTTAGGTACCCATATTCTCATGGGTCCTTTTTGGTTAGTCTTAGAACCATTGAACTCCTTTCGTAAGTTATGTCTTGAAGTCATTGGCAATGTTTTCTCCCATACCTTGGGTTTGGAACCGTTTGGTTTAGGTTTCAACTTGCCTTTCACAGTTTCTCTTCTTTGAAACTTAGGCTTTTGTTTTTCAGACTCTGGCTTTTTCAGAGTCTGTTTATCAGACTTTGAATGTTTCAGAGTCTGAGTCTTTAAAGTCTTTAAAGTTTTACAGAACCTTTAACTTAACATTCTGAGATTTTAACTTAGTCAGAACCTTAGAAATAGAAGTTGTAGGTTCTGAATGAGTCACTGTGTTGACTTCATCAGACTCACTTACAAAGTGATTTTTCAACGCTTCTCTGGCTCCATCAGGACCAGGTTTCAGAGTCACTTCATTTGAGTTTCCTCCAATGAATCCAAGACCCTGTCCTCTGTTCTGATACGTGCTATAGATCATGGACGTAACCCTTGATCTGTCAATTCCAGTAGCAATACATTCTTGCAGAGCAACATCTTGCTCACTTAAGTATTTACAGCTACACTTTTTGATCAATAAAGAGATATTTTCTTCTTTTAAATTTTCTAATTCCAACAAAGTTGAATTATGTCTTTTTGACAGCTTATCAAGCTGTTGTTTGACTTTCTTCAACTCAGTGGTTTTAGCTTTAAAATGACCAAGAAGTTCTTTGACAGATTCTACAAGTTCAGATCTTGTGAGTTCAGAATATACCTCTGTTTCACTTTCAGAGTCTGCATATGATTCTGCCTCAGGTGTTTCTTTAACAGATTTGGTTGTAGCCATTAGTCCAACAGCTACATTAGCTTCACCATCACCATCATCATCCTCAGACCCTGACTCATTATCAAGATCTTCCCAGGTGGCCATCAGACTTTTCTTGATCTGCTTCTTAAACTTGCTTGACTTGAAGGTTGGCCTCTTTGACTTGGATTTCTCCTTCTGCAGTTCTGGACACTCAACAATAAAATGTCCAGTCTTCTTGCAGTTGAAGCAACCTTTCTGTTCCTCCTTTTTGAACCCCTTTCCACTGCTCTTGCTTAGAAATCTCTAGTTCTTCTTAGCAAGGTACTGCATTCTGCTTGAAAGCATAGCCATTTCCTTTGCAATATTCGGATCCTCCTCTGAGCTTTCAGAAGCTGAAGATTCATTTTCAGACTCTTCAACCTTGAGAGCCTTTGAAGACCTTCCTTTTGATTTTAAAGCAATGGTTTTGGACTTTCTTGCAGAATCATGTTCATTGAGACTTAACTCATGAACCTTGAGTGAGCTTACAAGATCTTCAACACTTAAAGTGTTTAAATCTTTAGCCTCCTCAATTGCAGTGACCTTTGGTCTCCATCTAGAGGGTAAGCTCCTTAAAATCTTGCTAACATGATCAGAAGCTATATATCTCTTCTTTAGTATCTGAAGGCCAGATACTAGAGTTTGAAATCTTGAGTACATCTGCTCAATACTTTCCCTGACCTTTTTGCTTCCTTCATAGTTAGCACAGAGAGAAGCTAACATGGCTCTAGCAGTAGATTTGTCACTCATCTTCATGTATTCCGTTTTAGGAATAGCAGTGACAAGAGCCCCTCTGATGATATGATGTTTCTTGTAGATTTTCTTTTGAGCAGCAGTGTGTAGTTTGCGGTCAATGGCAGCACCTTCGTCATCAAGTTGTAAGTCACCAACACCATCTTCAAGTATGTCCCAGAGTTCTTCATCAAGACCCATGACATAACTATAGAAGTTGGTTTTCCACCAAGAAAATTCTTCAGGATCACCATTGAACTTAGGAATTTTTGCATAATCAGCCTTTTTACTGCTGTTATTGGATCCATAGTCATATGGTATAGCAGCACCAGAAGAAGACGGTTCACTGGAAGACATGTTTTTCTCTGGATCTTTTCTGTCACACGGTTAAGTGCTATGACAACAGAGCCGGAGCTCTGATACCAACTGAAGGTGAGAAAAACACAAGAAGGGGGGGGGTTGAATTGTGTTAGCTTTTCGCAGCTCTTGAAGAGTGAGAATCTAATTCCGTTAAACTCAGAGTCTGAATGGGATCAGAGTCTGATTGGAGATTAGGTTCTGATGCAGCGGAATAATCAAGAGATAGAGAGAAGAGAGAACACAAGCAATTATACAGGTTCCTTCCACAAACCGAAAGTAGTCCTGTCCCCCTTGTACTTCCAAGGAGAGTTCACTAAAATGTAATATCAATTACAAGTTGCTCAAACACACAGTAAGAGACTTCCAATGCTCAAGCACGCAGGCAAGAGACTTCCTTGCTCAAAGACACAACTAAGAGACTTCCTTGCTCAAGGACGCAACCAAGAGACTTCTTTGCTCAAGCACACAAGCAAGAGACTTCTTACACAATTACAGAAAATTGAATAGAGTTGAAACACTTGACAACAATCAAATGTGTTTCAATTACAACAAAGACAGACTCTGTTTCAAACAAAAGACAGACTCTGTTTTTCTGTGGAACTTAGAAATTCTAGAATACTCAGTTTGTAAGAATCTAAGTTGTTGATGTGTTTTTGTCAAGACTCAGTTGAATACGAAAGCAACGCAGTGTAATTTTTCTAGTTGTAGAGTCCAACAATTCTTCAAGTCTTCTATCCTTTATATAGGCGTAGGAAAGAGACGTTGAGTCATCCAGCACATCAGGATGATTTATGAAGCTTGATCAATGACTGTTGATCTGTTGCTTGATTTGGTAATAGTCCTTCAATTGCATAATTTGAATTCCATTCCCTTTGAAGATTAATACAGGTAGACACAGTTGCCAAACTGTACGAGGTAGTGGAGTAGTGGAAACAGAGTTCGTACAACGTACTCTGTACTGGCCTGCATTCTTGTCTTTGTGCTTCCCACGCTCAAGTTGACTTTGAAGCTAGCCGTTACTCCATTTGAGAGTTTCTTTTGCATCGCAATGCTTGTAGAAATCCTTGTTAGCAGATTTTCAGATTTTGGGCTTCAGACTCACTGTATCACTAAGCTTCTGATAATCTTCAGACTCTCTTGTTTTTCAGATTCTGATAGTCTTCAGACTCTGATACAGTCTTTCAGACTCTCTTCGGTACATACTTCAGACTCTCTTCGATACAGTCTTCAGACTCTCTTCGATACAGAATCACAAGCAACAAGCTTCTCTGGATTTTTGCTCTTTAACATTGTTCAAACAGAATACTTTCTAAGATATAAATCTTGATTGATATCCTGCATACTTAAACAAATATTACCAGTATCCAATTGACAACTTTTTAATACCTTGTTATCATCAAAACTCAAAACGTGGTATTGCTGAACACCTTTGTTCCAACAATATGAACTTCAGATTCTTTTAGTCTTCAGGACTTCTTGACACAGCTTCTGATGATTCTTCAGACTCTCCAGATATTCAGAATCACAAGCAACAAGCTTCTCTTGGTCTTGCTCTCAAAATGTTCAAACAGAATACTTTCTAAGATTAAAATCTTGATTAATATCCTGCATACTTAAACAAATATTAGCATATCCAATTGACAATTTTTAATACCTTGTTATCATCAAAACTCAAAACGTGGTATTGCTGAACACCCTTGTTCCAACAATCTCCCCCTTTTTGATGATGACAAACATCAGTATTTAAAAGGTCAATTGTTGTTAATCTAATTAACTGGTTGACTTAAAGGGTCTGAGGTTTGTAAGCTCAGAGTCTGAGGTTTGTAAGCTCTGACTCCCCCTGAGTCTGATAGTCCTCAAGTTGAGGTTTGTAAGCTCCCCTTAAGTTCTATCCAAGTTAATTAAATTCATGTTTAGCATAAGTAGCTGAATCAAATCTCAGAATAATAAACGAATATGAGAGAAGAATCTTTTTAAATTAAATTGAAGAATTTAATTTAATGGGGCTCAGAATCTAACGAAGTATCTTTCGCAACTTCCCTTTAACTTTACATACTCACTGGTCTTTCTTCCCCTTTTGTCATCAACATAAAGGTTTAAAAACAAGTTTCTCCCCCTTTTTATATGACTTCAAGTGAGGGAAAAATTTTTTTAAAGAAAATGAGAAAAGAAAATACAGAGCATAAACAAATTAAAGTCTGAAACAGGACAGATTCTAAGTAGAATTCGGTAGTTAGACTTCAGATGCACTAAGATAAATAAAGCAAGATATATTAGAAGCACATATAGTTGAAGTAAAACATTGAATAATCATGAAGTAAAAGTTCAGAAGATAATAGAAATCAACAAATAAGAGTACAAACAAAGCAAAACAGATTAAACATTAGGTGTGCAACTAAGGTTGGTTTTGTTTAGCAATGTGATCCATCAATTTCCGGAGATCCTCTTGCTGTTTCTTGACAATTTCTTCGAGAGCTTCTGTTCTTCTGAGATGAGCTTCTCTTTCAAGTCTAACTTCTTCTTGAACTCTGTGAAGCTTCTTCTTCAGCGAATCATAAACCACTGTTTCCCTTGGATTATATTGATCAGCATCAAAGAATGATTTATATTCCAACTGCAGAATAGGAGCCTTATTCTTAGCCTTTGTTGTCTCAGCTTTCTTAATTTCTTCCAAATGTTTGGCAAGAACAACAACTTGTTCTTTTACAGTAGCCTTCTGAATTTTGGTGACAAAATCCACAAATTCATTCTTCAGAGCAGAAACTTTATCCTCATAGCTTACATTGAGGATTGGCACAAATCTTTGCTCAATAATATCCTTGAGCTTTGAGTTGGACACTCCATAAAACTCATCTATTCTCAACGAATCAAAGAGGTTGTGAGGAATAAGAGTTTGATTTGGCTCAGATGAAGTTGAAGGTTCAGAAGTTACAATAGCTTGTGAGGTTTCAAGGCCAATTTCCACAGTTTGGTATAGGGGTTCCGTAACTGTTTCAAACACAGGCTCTGCTATGCATTCTGTTACAGGTTCTGGATCAGGTATGACATTAGAAACTTGTTCCAGAGTCTCAGAGACTGGTTCCTCTACAGTTACAGTAACTGGTTCAAATGAAGCTAAGGTTTGAATTTCTGGTTCAGGTTGGGGTACAGAGTCTGGTTTTGAAACAGATTTTGTAGTGTTTGTTGTTTTGGATTTTGCAGGGGTCTTTGGTAGTTCTCCTCCTAGGTGTCTTTCAAGAGAATCTAGGGTGTCTGGAGAGTCTACAAAGATAGTTTCATGTTGAGGGGATGGTTGAGCAGATTGAATGGGTTCTTCAGGTTCTTCAGTAGGCTGAATTGCCTGAAGTGGTTTCAGAAATGATGGTTGAGCAGGATGGTCAGAGGGTAAGTTCAGAGACACTGTGATGGTGTCTTGAATAACCCTGTCAATAGTTGAATCAACATATTCACCTATTCTTGGGTCAAGTGGATCAAATGATGAGATAGGTTTGATTGGAGAGGGGGTTTTATTTCGAAGGGATGGAAGGACTTTACTCAGGGGTATGTTATCTGATTCAGTTTCAGATAAGGGTGAAGACTCTTGATTCGTAGAAGAGAAAGGTCAGTCAAATGAAATGTTACCTGATGTGCCAATGCCAGCTTCTGGAGAAGCTTGTTGGTCAGAAGCATCAGACAGAGTAGCTTCTGATTGATCAGCTTCTGCAGGGGCAACCTGACTCTTCTGTTTCAAAGCTGCTGCAAGCAACTTAGTAGCTTCCTTCACAGTCTCATCTTTAAGTCCTTCTGTCACAACTTCTGATGCCATTGCCTTGCCAGCAGCATGATCATCTTCAATCATAGATACATAAGTACCTATCTTCTGTGCTATATCCTTACCCACATGAACAACTTCTATCTTCCTTTTCTTGACCTGACTTTCTTCTTCATCAGAATCAGTATCAAGAAATTCAACAATTTCTTCAACCAGCCTCTTGTGATCTCTGTCAGCTTTACCTTTCTTGGCTTTCTTCTCATCCCTTGCCTTCTTCTCGTCCTTTGTTTTCTTCTCATCCTTGGATTTTTTTTATCCTTTCCTTAATTTCCTTGGATGCAGGAGAGATAGAGAGAGGCATAGGAGCTATGGTTTCAGAGGCACCAATAGTCACTCCTGGAAGAGCTGAAGACTTTTTCTTCTTCTTAGGAGGTTCTTGCTTCTCTTCCTCTAGATTGACTTCCTTGGTCCTTTTGCCTTTGACCTTAAGAGGTCCTCCTCCAGCAGTCTCAAGAATGGCAGAATAGTTGATTATTCTACCAGTTTCATTGTAGTAGTCTACTACAAATCTTGCAAGGACTTCAAGATTGTCTTCTTTGGAAATAGGGGGGAAGTCCATCATCAGATCTGATTGTACAGAAGATTCCTTCATATCTAGATTAGAAGGGTTGAACTTCCTGACAATCTTCATGTATGGAAGAGTCTTGCCATTGATGATTCTCCATGTTACTGTTCCAAGCTGAGCGTCTGATACAACACCAGATTCTGTCAAGACCTTCAAGAGGTCTCCTTGATACAGAATCTCAGAAATCAATCTTCCAAAAGGAACTTGTCTTCTAGTTTTGATTTGGCCTTCCCTGATGGCCCAGCACATGTGATTCATCACATATCTTGGAAAGTTGATTTTCTTCTTTTTAATCAAAAAGTACAGAAGCACTTTATGATCTACAGACAGAGTGTCTGTTTCTCCACCTTTCTGAAGCATACTGTCCAGAATGATCTTCAGAAGCATCCTATGTTCAGGATGCATGTCTACCAACTTATTTGAGGGTCTTCCTTCAAATAAGAGTTTGTTGCAGATGCCTATCCATTCACTCTTCTTGTCCACATTCCACTGAAATTTTCCTTCATTTGTTACCCTGCATGCCCTGACAACTATTTCTTCATTGATAAGGATTGGAATCCCCATCACAGCAGACCTTATCTCTAGACCTTTGTACGGTCTCAGACCCATTTGCTTTCTATTCTTGCCAACCAAGGAGGGGTTGTTCATGATTGCAGCAGTTTCTTCTATTGTTGCATCGTCCTTGTCAAAAACTTCTGCCCTTACCCAGAGGTCTCTAACCAACTCTTGATATGTTGGTTCATTCAACATACCAAAGTAACTCATCATTCCTTGTGATAAGAAATGAGAAGAGACGTCGATACCATGCCTTATCAGGGATCCGAAATCAACTAGAGATTCAACTTGAACTTCCAGAGTCTCTTTGATGATATTCATAGTTCTGGGTTTAATCACATAGGATTTTCCAGTTTTGATGATCACACCAGATTGAACGAGATCACTTGCCATTTGTAAGGTTCTAGGTTTGATTTAGAGAACAAAAATTTTCAGAGACTGAAAACGAATGAGATGTTCAGAGAAAAAATCATAGTGTAAAAAGTGAAGTGGGTTGTGTGTGATTGCTATTTATAGTGAAAAATGGAAAACCGTTTGGAAAAGAGAAGGGGACAAACAAACATAAGCAATAAAGATTGGTGAGCATGCAACCGTAAAAGTGTTGGGAAGACGCAAGGGTTACTTGTTAAACGTAATAAAATCATTGCCCTTTGAGTTCTTACCCAATACAGACAGGCCACGTCTGAGAACTAAAAAAGTAACTGTCACCGTAGTGGGGCAGGTGTTACTGAACTCAACAGTCATCCTTCCACTAATACGAGCTTCTTGAGAGTCTAAGTTTCCTTAACAGAGTCTGAGTGTCTTCAGAAGCTTATGTTCATCAGAGTCTCCAAAAGAGAGTCTGATTCTCAATTAGCTTCTAAGTATCTTTCAGAGTCTGAATTCTGTTTTCAGAAGCGCACATTAACCAGAGACATAACACATGTTCAAATTTTTCTTTATAAAATCAAATCTTTCAACAGTCAAATGTTTAGTAAATATATCATCCCATTGATGATCAGTATCAATGAATTGAATATCTAGAATTCATTTTTGAACATAGTCTCTTATAAAATGATGTTTAATCTCAATGTGATTTGCTCTTGAATGTAGAATTGGATTCTTAGATAAACATATAACAGCTGTATTATCACAATAAATTGGGATACAGTTTTCAGTTATTTGATAATCCTGAAGCTGATGTTTCATCCAGAGTAGCTGTGTACAACAACTAGCAGCTGAGATGTATTCTGCTTCTGCTGTAGACAAAGTAATAGTTGCTTGCCTTTTGCTAGCCCAGGATATCAGATTCTCTCCCAGAAATTGACAATTGCCACTGGTTATTTTTCTTTCAATCCTGTCTCCAGCATAGTCAGCGTCACAAAATCCAACTAGCTTATAATCAGAAGATTTCTTATACAGAAGTCCAAGATTAGTAGTTCCTTTCAGATATCTAAAGATTCTTTTAACAGCTGTTAAATGAGACTCTCTTGGATCTGATTGAAACCTTGCACACAGACATACGCTGAATAAAATATCTAGTCTGGATGCAGTTAGGTATAACAAAGAACCTATCATACCTCTATACAGCTTCTGATCAACTTTGGTTCCTTGATCTTCTTTGCTCAGAGTGCAGGTTGGACTGATGAACTTCTTCAGGAGCTCTTTAGTATATTTGGACTGATGAACATAGACTCCATCTTTGCATTGGTTGATTTGAATTCCTAGAAAGAACTTCAATTCTCCCTTCATGCTCATTTCGAATTCATCCTGCATTACCTTAGAAAACTCTTTGCAAAGTGAACCATTAGTTGAACCAAAAATGATATCATCAACATAGATTTGAACTATAAGAATGTCCTTCTTCAGAGTTTTTCTGAATAGTGTAGTGTCAACTTGTCCTCTTTCAAAATTATTTTGAATTAAGAAATTACTTAGTCTTTCATACCAAGCTCTAGGAGTCTGTTTCAAGTCATATAGTGATTTCTTCAATTTATAAACATGCTCTGGATGTTGTAAATCTTCAAAGCCAGGAGGTTGTTTGACATAGACTTCTTCAGAAATGACTCCATTAAGAAAATCACTCTTAACATCCATTTGATACAAGATTATGTTGTGATTGACTGCATAGGAAAGAAGTAACCTGATTGCTTCCAATCTTGCAACTGGAGCAAATGTTTTAGTGTAATCAATGCCTTCTTGTTGACTGTAGCCTTGTGCAACAAGTTTGGCTTTGTTTCTGATTACTTCTCCTTGTTCACTAAGCTTATTTATGAACACCCATTTCTGGAATCTGATCAGATTCTGAGTTGATATCAGAATCTTGAGATCCTGCACAGCTTTCATCTTGCTCTGGAGTTTCACTTCCAGACACTTTGTCATCAAATCTGACATGCATAGATTCTTCAACACATTGTGTTTCTGAATTATACAGTCTGTATGCCTTAGATCGTTCAGAGTAACCTAAAAAGATTCCCTTCTGAGCTTTGGCATCAAATTTCTTTAGATAGACTTTATTGTTCAGGATATAACATGTATATCCAAACTGATGAAAATAAGATATGTTAGGTTTCCTTCCTTTAAAGAGTTCATATGCTATTTTGTTCAACAGAGGTCTGATATAGATCCTGTTCTGAACATAACATGCTGTATTTACTGCTTCTGCCCAAAAATGTTTAACTAGACTGTTCTCATGGATCATGGTTCTAGCCATTTCTTGTAAGGTTCTGTTCTTTCTCTCTGCAACTCCATTTTGTTGTGGAGTTTTAGGTGCAGAGAATTCATGAATAATTCCATGTTTTTCACAGAAAAGCTCAAAAGGCTCATTTTCAAATTCTCCTCCATGATCGTTTCTGACTTTCAAAATTTTCAATTCTTTTTTAGATTGAATTTGGATGCAGAATTTGCTAAACACAGAATATGAGTCATCTTTAGTTTTCAGAAACTTAACCCAACTCCATCTGCTGTAATCATCAACAATAACTAGTCCATACTTACTTTCATATAAGGATGCAGTGCTAACTGGTCCAAATAAGTCAATGTGAAGTAACTCCAAGGGTCTGGAGGTAGAAACAATTTCTTTAGGTTTAACAATTTTCCCTTTTTGACATGCTCCACAAAGAGCATTGAATGATAGTCAATGTCTGGTAAGCCTTTAACTAGTTGCAACTTGCTAAGCTTAGAGATTAACCTTCAGTTTGCATGTCCCAACCGTCTATGCCACAACCATTTCTTATCACCCATTGACAAAAGGCAAACTACCTTATGATCAGTCAGTTCAGAGAACTTTATTTTGTAGACATTGTTTCTTCTCTTTCCCTTGTAGACTATGGATTGATCATCCTTGTTAACTATAGTGCAGTTGTTCTTATTAAACAAAACATCATAACCACTGTCACACAATTGACTTATGCTCAGTAGGTTATGTCTAAGCCCATCAATAAACCACACATTACTAATAGAGATTAGAGAGTTACCAATGGTTCCAGTACCAATGATTTTGCTAGTCTGGTTTCCTCTCCTGTCATGTGTCGCGAGCAGCCACTGTCCAGGTACCAAGCCTTCTGCTTTTCTTGTCTTTTAGACATACCTGCAGCATCAACAATTTCAGACTTAGGTACCCATATTCTCATAGGTCCTCTTGGGTTAGTCCTTGAACTATTGAATTCCTTTTGTATAGTGTGTGTTGAAGTCATTGGCATTGTTTTCCTCCATACTTTGGGTTTAGAACCGTTCAGTTTAGGATCCAACTTACCTTTCACAGTTTCTCTTCTTTGAAACTTAGGCTTTTGTTTTTCAGACTCTGGCTTCTTCAGAGTCTGTATCAGACTCTGAAATTTTTAGAATCTGAATCATTGAAGCCTTAGGTTCAAAGTTTTTCAGAACCTTTGACTTTGCATTCTGAGATTTTGACTTAGTCAAAACTTTAGAACTTGAAGCTATAGGTTCTGAATGAGTCACTGTGTTGACTTCATCAGACTCACTTACAAAGTGATTTTTCAATGCTTCTCTGGCGCCATCAGGAACAGGTTTCAGAATCACTTCATTTGAGCTCAAAGTTTTTCAGAACCTTTGACTTTGCATTCTGAGATTTTGACTTAGTCAAAACTTTAGAACTTGAAGCTATAGGTTCTGAATGAGTCACTGTGTTGACTTCATCAGACTCACTTACAAAGTGATTTTTCAATGCTTCTCTGGCGCCATCAGGAACAGGTTTCAGAATCACTTCATTTGAGCTTCCTCCAATGAATCCAAGACCCTGTTCTCTGTTATGATATGTGCTATAGATCATGGATGCTACCCTAGATCTATCAATTCCAGTAGCAATAAATTCTTGTAGAGCAACATCTTGCTCACTCAAGTATTTACAACTACACTTCTTGATCAATAAAGAATCATTTTCTTCTTTTAAACTTTCTAACTCCAACAGAGTTGAATTATGCCTTTTTGACAGCTTATCAAGCTGCTTTTTGACTTTCTTCAACTCAGTGGATTTAGCTTTATAGTGACCAAGAAGTTCTTTGATATAATCTACTAATTCAGATCTTGTGAGTTCAGAAAATACCTCAGTCTCACTTTCAGAGTCTGCATCTGATTCTGCCTCAGGTGCCTCCTTTACTGATTCAGTTGTAGCCATTAATCCAACAGCTACATTAGCTTCACCATCAGCATCATCATCTTCAGACCCTGACTCATTATCAAGATCTTCCCAGGTAGCCATTAAATTTTTCTTGATTTGCTTCTTAAACTTGCTTGACTTAAAGGTTGGCCTTTTTGATTTGGATTTCTCTTTCTGCAACTCTGGACAATCAGCAATAAAGTGCCCAGGCTTTTTGTAGTTGAAGCAACCTTTTGGTTCTTCCTTTTTGAAACCCTTACAACTGCTCTTGCTCAGAAACTTCTTGTTCTTCTTAGCAAGGTATTGCATTCTGCTTGAAAGCATAGCCATTTCTTTAGCAACATCAGGATCTTCCTCAGAGCTTTCAGAAGCAGAAGATTCATTTTCAGACTCTTCAACCTTGAGAGCTTTTCAGGATCTTCCCTTTGACTTTAAAGCAATGGTTTTAGACTTTCTTGCAGATTCATGTTCATTGAGACTTAACTCATGAACTTTGAGAGAGCTGACAAGATCTTCAACACTCAAAGTGTTTAAATCCTTAGCTTTCTCAATTGCAGTAACCTTTGGTCTCCACCTAGAGGGTAAGCTCCTTAGAATCTTGCTAACATGGTCAGAAGCTATGTAACTCTTCTTTAGTATCTGAAGTCCAGATACTAGAGTTTGAAATCTTGAGTACATCTGCTCAATACTTTCATCCTCTTTCATCTTGAATAATTCATACTGATGAACTAATAGAAGGGTTTTAGCTTCCCTGACCTTCTTGCTCCCTTCATAGTTTGCACAAAGAGAAGCAAACATGGCTTTAGCAGTAGATTTGTCACTCATCTTCATGTATTAAGATTTAGGAATAGCAGTGACAAGAGCTCCTTTGATGATATGATGTTTCTTGTAGATCTTCTTCTGAGCAGCAGTATGAAGTTTACGGTCAATGGCAGCACCTTCGTCATCAAGTTGTAAGTCACCAACACCATCTTCAAGTATATCCCACAACACCATGACATAGTTATAGAAGTTGGTTTTCCACGAAGAAAATTCTTTAGGATCACCATTGAACTTTGGAATTTTCCCATAATCAGCTTTCTTACTGCTGTTATTGGATCCATAGTCGTATGGTATAGCAGCACCAGAATTAGCACTAGAAGAAGAAGGTTCACTGGAAGACATGTTTTTCTCTGGATCTTTTCTGTTACACGGTTAAGTGCTATGATAACATAGCCGGAGCTCTGATACCAACTGAAGGTGAGAAAAACACAAGAAGGGGGGGGGTTATTTTGTGTTTACTTTTTCGAAACTCTTGAAGAGTAAGAATCTGTTTCTACAGGATCAGAGTTTGAATGGATTCAGAGTCTGATGGGAGACCTGATTCTGTTGCAGCGGAAAATAACAAGAGATAGAGAGAAAGAGAGAACACAAGCAATTATACAGGTTCCTTCCACAAACCGGAAGTAGTCCTGTCCCCCTTGCACTTCCAAGGAGAGTTTCACTAAAATGTAATTTCAATTACAAGTTGCTCAAACACACAGTAAGAGACTTCCAATTGCTCGAGCACGCAGGCAAGAGTCTTCTAATGCTCAAAGACACAACTAAGAGACTTCTTTGCTCAAGCACACAAGCAAGAGACTTCTGACTTAATTTACAGAAAATTGAATAGAGTTGGAGACACTTGATAAACAATCAAATGTGTTCCAATAACTTAAACAAAGACAGACTCTGTTTTTCTGATAAACTTAGAGATTCTAGAATACACAGTTTGTAAGAATAATCTAAGTTGTTGATGTGTTTCTGGTTTGACATAGTGAGAATACAATAGCTTAACAACGTAGTTTTTCAGTTGTAGAGTCCAACATATTCTTCAAGTCTTCTATCCTTTATATAGGTGTTGGAAAGAGACGTTGAGACAATCCAGCACATCAAGAGAATTTTGGAAGCTTGATCAGTAGTTGTTGATATGTTGCTTGATATGGTAATAGTCCTTCAAATGCATATTTTGAATTTCATTCCTTTTGAAGCTTAATACCGGTAGACACAGTTGTCAAACTGTACGAGGTAGTGGAGTAGTGGAAACAGAGTTCATACACACGTACTCTTCTGCATTCTTTGTCGTTGAGCATCCCACGCTCAAGTTGACTTTGAAGCTAGCCGTTACTCCAATTGTGTGTTTCTTATGCATCGTAATGCCTTTAGAAATCCTTCTAAGCAGATCTTCAGATTGTAGGCTTCAGACTCACTATAGCACTTCAGCTTCTGATAATCTTCAGACTCTCTTGGTCTTCAGGTTCTGATAGTCTTCAGACTCTCTTGAACTTTTTAGGTTCTGATCATCTTCAGACTTATATGAACTTCAGATTCTTTTAGTCTTCAGGACTTCTTGACACAGCTTCTGATGATTCTTCAGACTCTCCAGATCTTCAGAATCACAAGCAACAAGCTTCTTTTGGTCTTGCTCTCAAAATGTTCAAACAGAATACTTTCTAAGATTAAAATCTTGATTAATATCCTGCATACTTAAACAAATATTAGCATATCCAATTGACAATTTTTAATACCTTGTTATCATCAAAACTCAAAACGTGGTATTGTTGAACACCCTTGTTCCTACACTCTTCACAACAACCTCATCTAAGTCTTTCATGAGACTCCTCTTGGTAGTAAGACTGGATGAACCAAAATCCAAATTATCGTTATCGTTCAAATCAGGAGTAGAGATAGTAGTAAGAGACAAAATCCTCGGTTTGCGAAGCATCAACAAAGCCAACAATCTGCTCAGCATCAACAGCCTCATCATCTAGTGAAACAGACGCCTAAATGATAAATTTAGTCCATCGAAAAACATAGCCTTGAACAATTCAAAACAAATAACCAACAAATGAGGTGTAAAAATTACCTTAATCGAACAGGTGAACCGGGTTGTTTTATCCTGGAGGCGCATGACTGTTAGTCTACCTTGCACAAACTCAGGTAGTGTTGGAAACGTCTAAAGAAAGTGACCTGGTCGTGACTCAACACGGTAGGACTTCAAGACAAACAGACGCCTAAATGATAAATTTATCCCATTGAAAAACATACCCTTGAACAATTCAAAACAAATAACCAACAAATGAGGTATAAAAATTACCTTAATCGAACAGGTGAACTGACCTGTTTTATCCTGGAGGCGCATGGTTGTTAGTCTAAATACAACAGAAACAATTCAATAATAGCTTCATGAATACAAACCCTTCTCACCCTATAGGAACCATCATACAAAGCACGGGGTTCAATAACTGCTTGAACTTTAAAAAGCATCTTCTTCACCTTTAATTTATCCATCTCATTAGGATATAATCCAGCATTATCGGCCCATATTCTTTTTCAAAGAAAATTGATTATTACACTCCCAAAAAAATACCTCTTCCATTACTAACTTGACAGATTCAACAATGACATTCATCAATCTATGATCATCTACACCATAATCTCGAATTTCTTGAATAGGGGCATCACCAACATCAGTTACCACTCGTGCATCCTGTAAATCCTTACCTGAAAAATCAAGCAAGGTTTCGTAAGCTGCTTATGAAAGGAAGAACAAAACAACTTATGACCTTGAATTACACCTTTAAATATCCAATTCTAATCCAATCCAATATATTTATTTACGAGTTGTTTCACTCATCCTTGGCATGTATGATGGGTTCTTGGCTGAAACGGTTGCTCAATATTTCCTTAGCACGTAAAAAATAAAGTGTAAAGGATAATCTTGTAGTTGAGTTTATTATTTAAATGAAAATCCACCTATAAACTTGATCAACAGTGTGCTAAAATGAAAAAAAGGCAGCTATTTCCCTCTATTTACTCATTTTTTGTGTATAATAAAATATTTCAAAAACGTCATATTTAATTAGTTTAGAATGAAAAATAGCATAATAATTTCTACTTGGAAGATTAATAATAATTTCATGTATTTGTTTATAATGAAAAATGTCTCCCATTCATCATTAGCAAGTAATGTCTACCTCAAACTAACTTGAGAATTTGAAGTTGTCTCATTATTCTAATGTCTCCTATTTTATTGAATAATGAAAATGGTTTAATCGTCGTTTGATTCAACAAAACTTTTCTAATATCAATAATGTTATCAAATTTCTTTGAGTCATGACTAATGACCTAGACATTACATATGTATCCTTCATCTAAGAAATAATAATAATTTTTGACCATTTTAGGTGCAAGAACTATGGTTGATATAGTTTTCATTGATTTTAGGTTTATGTCATATTTTATTAATATATGCACTGTATTAAAACAAAAGTCTTAATAACTTATTATGTTAAAAGAAACGAAAATTCCTACTGACATATGTGGTACCTATCACACATTATTTTCTTTTGTTACTTTTATCCACATGAGTTGTATGGTACATGGTGATATCTTATAATTGTTATCATTTAATTGCAAATTATTGTATATTTACCTTGTATCTTTCAACTTTTTTTGTCTCAAAAGATAACACAAATTCACCATGTTTCTATGTCTCTCTCGACTTGCAATATCGTCAACATTCCTTTTCTATCCTTCCTTCTATGAATAGAACAATAACCTTCCATCTTGAAATAGTGACTCACGATATTGGCTCAAGTGATACTTGAAAATGAAATCTGATTACATCAAGTAAGCAAAACTCAAATTGTAATAAAAATCAAAATATGCACCGTCATGTTGTACATATTCAAAAATCATACTATTTTTTTTTAAAAGCTAAAATGGAATATATATATATTGCGCAATCAAAGAGTTCTTCCTCGTACAAGATGTATCAGGAAAAAAACAAAATCACAAACATATGTAGAAAGCAAAAACAGTAAAACCGAAACAAAAACAGAGAAAGAAAAAACATTAGCCAATGCCCAACATAATGAACGGACTAAGCCGCCAAGTATGGTAGTTGAAAGAGAGATTTGTTAATTTCGCCTTCAACCACACAAAAAAAGTTCCTTAATCTTGTCAACCAGCTGAAGTGTCGAGCATTGTTTGTCATTAAATATCCTGTTGTTTCTTTATTTCCATATTTCCCACATAGTAGCATACCACATCAAATGCAAAATGGAGCGCCGCATCTTAGAACAATTACCACCAAGCACCAAATTGATTCAAGTACTCTGCAGGCTCGCTAGGGATGATCGAGCAGACACCCAACCAATGGTGAATAGACTAGAACTAATATATCAATTAGATTAAACTCTTTTTTTGATAATTAACATGACATTTTAGGAAATTTGAATATATATTGTATCATATTTCAATTCTAGTTTATAATAATAGTTTAAATATGCAAAAAATTGATGTATATTAATGAGATTAAATTAGTTAAAGAGTTAACAAAATTTTATTTTAATTCAAAGTATAAAATATAATATAATAATAGATAATATTATTCATATTTACTTAAATAGGCCGGCCTGATAGGCCTAAGAGGCTTTTTGAATGGCCTATGACCTAGCCTTTTAAGCTAAATAGGCTTTTAAAAAAGCCTAGGCCTTATCTATTTAAGAAAAAAGCCTGACCTGGCCTAGCCTGTCGTAGGCTAGGCCTCTGTAGGCCGGCCTGACCTATTCTCATCCCTAGTCATTAATATGTTTCAATAGAAATTGAATTGAACTGAAAGAGAGAAAAAAGTGAGATTCTGAATCAGCGTTTCCTTCCTCAACTGGTTAGGGTTTGCGCTTCAATTCACTTAGAGTGTGTTTGGATGGGGGAATGTTTTGAGGGAAAGTAATGTTTTGAGGGAATTAGATACTTTGAGGTGAATTTCATTGTTTGGATAATAATTTGAAGAATTTTCAAAATGATGGAAATTTATGAATCATTTTGTTCAAGTTAAATTTAGAGAATTTCAAATGACACCTAAAAGCTAAGAATTTCAAATTTCTTCATTGTTATATTTTTCAAAATTTTCATTTTGGTCCTCAAATTTTCCAAAAATTTCAATTTGACCCCAATAAATTTCAAAAAAATTGCAAATTAACCCCTCATTTTTTTGAAATTATAATTTGACCCCTCAAAATTTTTGAAATTTACAAATTGATCCCAAATTTCAATTTTTGCACAAAAAAAATTCAAATTTATAAAAGTTGTCCATAAATGATGACAATGAAATTTTTTATCACTCCATCCAAACAAGAATATTGATAAATGAAAGTAATTGAATTGAATCATTTCAATTGCCTAGAATTTTAAATTCTTTAAAATTTTCTCAGTTAGAAATTTTAAGGAATTTAGAATTCTAGACAATTCAAATGATTCAATTCAATTACTTTCATTTCTCAATATTCTTGTTTGGATAAATTGATAAAAAAAAATTCATTGTCATATTTTTGGGCAATTTTTATAAATTTGAATTTTTTTGAGCCAAAATTGAAAATTGAAATTTGTGGTCAATTTGTAAATTTCAAAAATTTGAGGGGTCAAATTATAATTTTATAAAAAAAAGAGGGGTCAATTTGCAATTTTTTGAAATTTATTGGGGTCAAATTGAAATTTTTGGAAAATTTGAGGACCAAAATGAAAATTTTGAAAAATTATAACAATGAAGAAATTTGAAATTCTTAACTTTTCGGTGTTACTTGAAATTCTCTAAATTTAACTTGAACAAAATGATTTATAAATTTCCATCATTTTGAAAATTCTTCAAATTATTATCCAAACAATGGAATTCATCTCAAAGTATTTAAATTCTCTCAAAACATTACTTTCCCTCAAAACATCCCCCATCCAAACACACTCGAGTTTTCTCAAAATTCATTCAATTTACCAGCCAGTCAGCTAGCGATGATGGATTATCAATTGAGGAAATTCAAATTCGATTTACCACTGAAACATGAATGTATTTTGGCAGAACAAAGGTACAACGAAAAACCTCATGATGCTGAGAATTTAACAAGATGGGGTATATATTATATGCTGTTTTATTCATGAAATATTATTCATCATTTTAGGGTTTAATTCGGTGGTTTACTCGACCACTAATGCTATGTACAACGAAACATATTTCGATTACATACCTGATTGCTAGCATCACTGTTTTCTATCATCATGTCAAATATTTGTTTATATGTTGTTTTGTTTCAATCCTTCATTCATCTTGTTTTTCAATTTTGAAATAAAACCGAAAAACAAGATGAATGAATGATCAAAAGAAAACAGCTAAGGTGGTTTTATCATATGTTGTTTTGTTTTGATCATTCATTCATCTTGTTTTTCAGTCTCTATTTCAATGCTGGAGGAGGCTTTTTCTTTGAATCACAACAACCTCGATGTTCGTTGGCTCCTAGGAATGGCTCTTACTATGCAGGCACTTTTAACCCCAGATTCGCACGACGTAAACATCACTCAGACAGTGCAGATGTTTACTTCAAACGAGCTTTTCGTCAGGATCCCACCAATCCAGCTTACCAAATATCAATGGAACTGCCTGATGCTAAGGTAGTATATATGTTCTCTCATGTAGTAGTAATGCTTTCTTGTCATGCTAGCTAGTAGCTACTATATAATATAATGTTGCTTTTCAAATTAAACAACAAAAATCACTAACTTATTCTTATACCTTTTTTAAGGTTCACGAGCAAATCCGTGATTCACAGTTGTCTTCTGCTGCTACAATACAAGTTTCTCTCATTTTCTCTTTACTTTGGTTTTCATAGGGTACCAAATTCTCAATTTTCATGCATTCTTTCTTGGTAGCTACTAGGTAGTCTAGGTTTTGTATTAAACAAATCACTAACTAGTTTCTCAACCATTTCATTTATCCTTTTTTAAAAGCATGCAAGATTTTTTTCATGAAAAACTAAAAATTGTATTTATCAATAGAAAGTATTGGTTTTTCGATAAATGTTTTATTGGAAAGACTAAATATATGATGGCTACTAAGTAATCACATATATGCTTCGTGCTTGTTTCTTATGTTTGAGCGTGAAATTGTTTATTAGGGTTTCCAATATGTTTGATCATTGATCGGATGAATTGCTTTACCTTTCTGGATTCCATTTTTGCTTCGCACACCTAATTTTTTTTTAAGTAGCTGTAATGTAATAATCATGGTAGTTTTCTGTTATTATTACTATTGTTGTTGTTGTTATTTATGATGTTGTAATGTACGTTCATTATTCATTCATATCGTTCACTTTGTGACGCTCTACCGAACCATTCCTTCCTTCTCAGGACTCAAGAGCAGTTGTGGATAGAATCAGCGAATTACCATATGAGTTATTGAGTCACATACTCTCTTTTCTCCCAACAAAATTTGCTTTCACTACAACCCTTCTTTCTAAGCTCACTCCTCGTTCTCCACTTCGACGATAAAAACTTCGAAGACTTTGAAACCTATGATCGCTTCAATAGCTTTCTTGATAACCTCATGATCCATTCTCTTTCAATCAACCAGGCTCATCCCCTCAAAATGTTTCGCTTCAACCAATGTTATTACAACCACCGCCGTAATCTGTTTCCTCGCAGGAAAGATATCCACAACATCAACACATGGGTAGTAGGTTCAACAAAAATTCCCCGCGAGAAAGATATCCACATTATCAACACATGGTTAGAAGTCTCAATACAACATCGTGTTGAGGAGATTGATCTCAAGCTGTATTTACACACCTTGAAGCCCATTATTTTCATCTCCAAATCACTAACTGTTCTCAAACTTTCGAAGCTAATAGTTGGAAATGATACTTCGTGTGTTAATCTTCCATCTCTAAAATCCCTGATTATGAAACGGGTTAGATTTGATAATCGGAACGATTACATAAACTTTCTTTCTTCTTGTCCTAACCTAAAAGATTTGCATGTTAGAGGTATGGATTGTTTGAAACTTGACAAAAACAATGCACCAGAAACAGTATTTAAAAAATCCTTGGCCCTTTCTAAGTTGGTTAGATTGTGTATCGAGTTTCCAGACGATTTTTTCAAAGTCATTTCAGTTTCTCAAAACTTGATTCATATTAAACTATGGTTAAGCCCTCGTCATTGTTGGGATGATGTGGTAAAACTACTCCGATAGTTGAGTAGTATATTTGTTTATTTTTTGTTCTTTTTTTCTGTATATTTTTTAATTGTTATTTTCATCCCTTTTACAGTTTTCGAACACCACATCATCCAAGGAATGGAAATGCCCATTTTCGGTTCTTGAATGTGTTTCGGATCATCTCAAATCATGTACTATTTTAACTTCAAACTTAAAAGATTGGGCAAATGATATTCGTTTTGTGCAATATATTTTGCGGAATGCAATCAAATTTAATGGAGTCCCTTCTAAAGGAATGGTTTTGGAAAAATGTCAGATTATAGAAGAATTATCCTCATGTCCAATGATATCACCAGGATGTAAACTTTCATTTGATTTTTTCAATCGCTCTTAGAATTGTCGGCGTTTCTCATTAGTTTCTATTTCTAATATGCCTACAATCACTTATAAACATTTGTTCATGTCTTATCTTCTATTCTAATGCGGGGCTCTTAAGATGACTTTTCTTAGAAGGATGTTATCGACAACGATATTTCTGTGTCATAGATAATATCAAATGTAAGATTTAGTTTTATCTCTACTCCCCTTTTTTTGATCAGCATCATCTTGATGACAAAACTTGTTAATAGAACCGTTTGAATAATTGAGGAACTGCTCTCGCCAAATACGTGTCCGTGTGGTTTTGGACACTCTTAATCATCGTATCATATCATATCATATTGCTGTAAACTATGATAGGCCTCAACACCCAATACACCCTTTCCTGCATGACATTAACGGAGGTTTCGTTTGGTAAAAGTTAGTTGATATTTAAAAAATTAGTTCTTAGCTAAAATGTTAGTTTTATAGTTGATAGCTAATAATCGAGGACTTATAGTTGAATAGCCAGTCCATTGAAGTTGAAATGTTTGGTAAATTTAACGATTCAAATGATCGACATGTCCAAATCAAATAGAAGACAATGACCATAGTGCTGATACTATAAAAGAATATACCTAAAACCTTCACTTCATAATGGTGATAATGTGCAAAAAACGATTAGAGTGAATCATAAAAAGAAAAATAGGGTGATTGACATATGTTGGTGTAACCCCTAAAAATAATAAGTTCAAAACCTCACGGGACTAAATTTAAGAACTAAATTATGAATGGGGAATTATACCAATCATTAAGTTGCCTATGTAAGTTTAGTATTGGAAATTTGTATGTATCGGGAGGAATATTCGTATTTGGTCTTATTTAAAGTTTCTAGCCTATTAAAATTGTCGATTTCCCTCCTTAATTTGCAAAGATGCCGGCCTAGAGACGAGAATTTGTTAATGTTAATGGTTCAACTCCTTAGTCCGACGTAAGAACCTCTTTGGTGGTAGATATGTTGTAATTATCTCTGATAGCGTTCAATGAGCCTTGAGTCCTACCCGATCTTAGTGAGTCTCTAGAGCCCAACTCACAAAAATCTTTTCTATTGAAAAAAGGTCAACCAAATTGAGGGGAATTTTCTTCTTAACCAAATCAAATAGTTGAATTATTAAACTTGGTGTCCCACGTCAGTAAAAGTTGGCAAAACCTTAATTCTTCTCTTTGTGTCAAACAATACTAAACTAAACAAATGAATCAAGCTTCCAAGATTGTAGGAGTTTCAATATAGCCCACATTATCATGTGATTGAAACACATTGTAAGAATTGATGAAATCAAACATAAATGTTCTAAGGAACAACCACTACAAGAAATGTTGCATTTTGCCAGACGCAGAAGCCCTGGCAAAATGCAGAAAGCCTTGGCAAATGGACGTTTGCCAGGAGCAGAATCCCCAGTTAATAGTGACCGTCAAGTAAATCATTAGCCTCATATTTCCTCTGCCAATTAGAATGAAAAAATAGTACAAAAATAAATTAGCAAAAATTCAAAAGAATAGTAAAGAAAGAAAGCATGATAAATTCATTCCTCTTCACACCTAGGTGAAAATTTAGAAAATTACCTTAGCAAACCTAGTGGAAGGAAGCGAACCAGTACGATATATCAAATGGATTCGAGCAGTTTTGGATTGGAATTGTAAAGATTTCGAATAAGTTTTGGAATTCAAAGCTTTTGCAATTACGTCTGCTAATGGAACATTCGAATCATCTCCACGGCACGCTGATGGAGTCAATTTCATTTTACTGGGACGAGCTTGTGAAAATAATTGAGGACTAGGTAACCCTATTCTAGAGGAGTGATCAACATTGTCCATTTTGACTTGCAAATTTGAACTGTCCTTATTATGTACTTGGAATTCTTTCACATGACTATTTGTAGCTTCTGATTGCATACGATGCCAAATACTATTTTCAAATTTACTTTACTTCAAGCTTAAGTTAGATTCTGGCAAGAAATTGAAATTAGGTGCCTCAATTCCACAAGACATGTAGACATTATCTGAATGTGTCTGGCACAAGATAGGTTATCAATATTGAATTATTAATGGCTAAAATATGCTTTTGATCCCTGCAAATATAGCGAATTTGGATTTTGGTCCTTGGTAAAAAAAAATTGAAATCCATCCCTGCAAATTTTTTTGTTTTTTAAAAAAGTCCTTGGGCCCACTTTCTTGCTGATTTGTCCCATTTCTGCCTATGTGGCAGATGCTGACTGTGCAAAGTTTCCCACATGTCATCTAGGTGGCAATTATGTCAGCGTTCTCTTTTCCATTGTGAAACCTGAACATGATCAGCGTTCTCTTTTTTCTCTCCATAACAACTATTCTCTGGCACCGATTTGCCTCTCCGGTGGTCCAATCATGAAGTTTTTTTTCTGCGGATTCCTACGATTTCTCTTAGATTCTTCTCATATTCTGACGATTTTCAAGGTTCTGCTTGTTGTTACGGTGTTTTTGGGTTATGCCTTCCAGGTCATTCTCCTCCAACGACTAAAACAAAATTGTGTTTTAAGAACGGTCTGTAGAACCATCGTTATTGATGGTCTTAGAGTCTCAAAGAAGCTTATCACTACAGCCTTACTTGGCTAATACTATTCGACAAATCACAAGTGAACACCATAATCTATACTAGCAGAAAGATGAACATGTTTCAGCTTTTATATTATGCTAACGTTTGAAAATCACAAATTGTGTTTTTTTATAAAATTTTGATTTTGATTTTTTGAAAATTACACGCGTCAGTGCAATAAAATGAGCGGAAAGACAAGCACGTGAGTGTCCGTCTTTTCCCTAGTAATAATAATAAACTTAAACAAAATTGATCGGCATTTAAACGAGTATCAAAAAAGAAGAAAAATGACTTAGTTTCAAATTTCAGTGCATTCGATTTTTTTCGAAGAAAATTTTGATGCATTTGATAACGAGCTTCGGGTTGCCAACATGGCCGGACCTTGAGATCATATCTTCGATGAGGTCAGCCGGTAGTTTGATGCAAACAAAGGATTGGTTACATCGTTGGGACCTAAGTCTTGTTTTTCATGTATTGCAAAACATTAATTTTTGTAAAATAATTTTAAGTATGTTGTCTCACCCCATTCCCTTTATTTTATTTCAGAAAAACAAGTTGGTTGCAAACAGGATGGTTCATGATGAAGTAGTAGAAGAAGCTAGACAATTATGTTTACTTGTCTTATACAAGTTTATGACTTGTCATTTGTATGTATTTTGTACACGTCAGTCGTACTATTTCAAAAGTATAAGACGAGTAATTCTATAATTTGTCTAGAGAAATTTTTAATTAGTGTAATTTTAGTGTATTCAGTACTAAGTTTAACGCACATACTAATTATTCTAGATAAATCTAGTATGGTTGTTACAATTTGGTATCACAGCCTATGTGAACGTTTTCTCATAATGTGACATTGTTTAAAATTCTAAAAAAAAAAAAAAAAACCTGAGAATTTATGAATGCTAAGAAATTTTTCTCTTAGGTTAATAAATTAGCTTTGAGCAATTGCATATTCAATCAACGACTTAGGTGTCATCAACGTTACAGATCCAGAGACATGAGTATTCTAAAGACTTGAATATCGTTATATTTGTTGGCAAAGATACTTTGTCGTTTTATGCTATTAACATGGATGGTATGAGTTTGTTCGAAGATTCATCATTTTTGTTTTTAGCGACTTTAAATTATATTGTATCAATGTACTTTATCGATTTGAATTAACTAATATCATTTATTTAAAAAATACTTATAATATTATTTATTGCTCATTTGATTACAAACATAAGTATATAGCCATCATTGCAAGGTCCACGAATTTATGAAATGAAAAATAAATAAATGAAAAATACATGTACTGGATACCAACATCTTAGCATAAGAGTTCATTCTTACATGTATGGCTTTTCCGGTTTCTCTCTTAGGAAAATTTCACATAACTCGTTAACACACTTATAATAGCTATACGTAAATACATTTGGACAATCACCATCGACTTTACATTTAATCCATCCTGCAAATGCACCATCAACCTCTTTTGTAACAAGAAACATGGAAAGAAATGAAATTATAGCGTAAATAAACTTGAGAGCATTTGCCATGTTTTTTTTTTTCTTTTTGTTTGTAACAAATAGAATATGATTTAATCAATTTATAGTGCTAAAAACTTCTAAATATATTTAACACTTAAGTAGGTTAAAGTGTTGTATTTGCTCATTTGGGACATTAAACATTGTCTCTTCAATAGATCAATGTGTTGTTTTGTCCCTTAAACACACTTAGTGACGCGGTAACCTGAAAAACTTTCTAATTATTAGAATTTAATATTTTGTTAATTTACTTTTTTTAACCTTTGATGGTAAAAATTAGACAATTTTTTTAATTTTAAGTAATTGTAGGACCATAAAAGAGTTACTCTAGTTTAATTGTAAAATTGTTTCAGGCACTGGACATATGCAAAGGTAAATGAGACGACAAATTGAAATTTTTGTCCTTCACTCATTAAACTACAACACAACTTTTTGTCCTACGTATAAGTTGTCTAAAATACCAAAACAGTCTTTTGTCAATCAAACATTGTATTAGACAAAAAGTTCTTTAATACCTTAAAAGTTTGTCATATGTTGTTTTGACGTGTACTATGTTGTTATGTCTTGTTTTTTATCTGCTAAAATGTTAGTATGGTACAAAACATAACAATGCAACACAAAACATAACGGCACACGATAAACTTTTATGGTTTTTGACAATTTTATGCCATGTGCGATATTTGGCAAGCAAAAGACTATTTTAGTATTTTAGACAACTTGCATTTGAAACAACAAGTTGTGATGTGATTTAGTAAAGGCAATAATTTTAATTTTTGTCATGTTCCTTACCCTCGAGATTTTCCGGCCCGTGAAATAATTTTACAATCACATAGTACAATTGTAGTTGTCTTGTCCAATGTCTTATTTTTTTTAGCAGATCAAATGCATCCAAAATATGTTAGAATTTTTGTAGCCACACCGTGTTGAATCATAAGAAGATTCTCTCTTCTTCTTTTTTTTTAACAAAAATTGAAAGTGGAAAAGCATCGATGTGATTAATTAACATCTACTTGTGACCTAATAGCCATAATTATTAGTTGCACAACCTAAGTTTCTCCTATCAAAATATTCAAGACCCAGGCATGACCTTTAGCCCGTCATTTATTTTTAAGCTTGAGTATGATATTTTAAATGCCTAATATGTAAGCCTATTTTAAAGCATATTTCATATGAGCATGTTTAAATAAGTGTTTGCGAAAAAAAAGTAGTTGAATCATATATTTTCCACTAGACTAAAGTGAAATATTTGGCTATCATTTGCATCTTAATCAGCTAACGTTGGAATCAACTGATGCAAAATCGACTGACATTAATGCTAAATCGGCTAACAAATGGATATGATCACAATTTATGTTGAATCGACTAACAACTGAATATGTCCTCCGTTAATAACATTGCATGGCTACCAACTCTAAATAATCTTGGGTGTTGTTATCAGGTCTTATTAGGGTCATACTGTAAATTTTAATGAGAGTCCAAGAGGTCTTCACATAGATTTTACCAACTCTAAAGGATATACAATCAATTTCTTATATATGTGATACTTCCCCCGTTTCAAAATACATGTTCATGTTAACCATTTCACATATGCCAATGCACAATTTTGACCATTAATATCTTTAACTATCTAAAGTAAAAAATTATAAAAATTTAATATTTTGAAAATATTTGTCGAGACAAATCAAACAACATCTTACATGCTAATATTTGTATTTATACATTAGTTAAAAGTATGGTCAAAGTAAGTCAAGTGAATAGTGCACATTACAAAAATTGGACATGTATTTTGAAACGGAGGGAGTATAACAAAGGACGTGGAGAGAGAACTTACTTCAATGTCTTTTTGAAAGGCAAAACGTGGTCAAATATACACTCCCTCAAAAGTCGGAATGTGGAGAACATTATTAAATGTCAATTGAGCGCTTAGCCATACAAGTAGAATATTTCCCTCAACTCAGTTTATCAATAAGGTATCAGTTGGCTAAGTAAAAAACATGCATGAAGAATTACTCCTTTAATAAAAGGATGATGGAGGACACAGACAACTAATATAACATCGCTAACAAAATAGTTTTATGTTGTAAATCAGCCAATAGGATAATTATATTTACTGGTGAATATAACCATGATTTTTCACGATGTAAAATGGTAGGTAGTTGTTCCAAGACATGGCAAGCAATGTTAATGTAGGTTGCTTAGGTATTCTAAGTCTATAAATAGCCCATTGTAAAGATGAATTAATCAAGGCACGTCAAATTAAACAAATCTTTACATATCTTTTCATCTTTCCATATCATTTTTCTTTACTTTATTTTTATGTCTTCTTCCTGTACTAGCAAAAGTACAATAACAGAATCTAGGGTTTAGACTGTTTTTATGATGCCTTCAGAATGCTCTCGTGAGGGGTATTTATAGCCCTTCATGGGTTTTTACTTTGGTGACTTAAGCCCCAAGCAGCTTATGTATTTTGGAATAAGAAAATTGGTAACTCCTGGTCAAGATGGGGTTCACTAAACGTATCTCAGAACATGACAATATTGTGATTGTGTGTCTCTATGTAGATGATTTGCTAGTGACTGGAAATAAGAAGGGCGATTTTCAAGAGTTTAAGAGAATGATGATGAAATAATTCGAGATGACTGACCTAGGACATATTTCTTATTTTCTGGGTATTGAATTCAGAAAAACTAAGAAAGGAATGGTGTTATGTCAAGAGAAATATGCTAGAGATCTATTAGAAAGATTTGGGATGTTAGAAATGTAATTTTGCAGACACACCAACAGAAGTAGGAATTTGTTTGATGATGGAAGGCAGTGAAGACTAGATGCTATCTATTTTAGACAAATTGTTGGTGGTTTGAGGTATCTTTGTAACATTAGGTCTGACCTAGGTTATAGTGTTGGATTGATAAGTAGATTCATGGATAAACCTATAATACCTCATTTATTAACAGCTAAGGGAATTTTTAGGTATGTGAAAGGGACACTTAGGTTTGGAATATTGTATTCGAACACTATCAGTAAATCAAAAGAGCTATTGTATGGTTTTACAGTTTCTGATTGGCGTGGAGACAAAAATGATAGAAAAATCACAATTGGGTTTGTGTTTATGTGAGGTGCAAACATATTGAGACAAGGTTCCATTTTCTAAGGGAACAAGTGAACAAAGAGAAATTAAAGGTTACATTTTCTATGGAAACAAGTGACAAGGTTTCATCATGGCCTCCTCTCCCACATCCATCTCAATCACCTTTCCCGTGTTGATTCAGGAACCATCAATTTATGACGTTTTTTAGAACCAAGGTCGAGTCCTCTTATCAGCGAAAAACACTGACGAACTACCAAATAACACTATCAAATTTGAGGTATACTCAGGGGCGGATATGGACTTTCAATACCAGTGGGGCAAATTTTTTTATCAAATAATTAAATTATATTAAATTTAAGAAGAAGTTATATTAAAAATAGTTGTAGCAACCAAAATTACAAAGAAAATAATCTATTTTTCATTTATTGAAAATGAACTAAAATTATATCATTACTAATTATACTAAGAACATCTCTTTATCTATAGGTTACAAGAGATGTCAAATAATCTAGCAGGATGCCTGTGCATACGGATGGCGAGCGTGTTGCGCTCTTTTTTGGAAGAAAATCGCAGTTGCATAGAAAATATATATAAAAAAATCTTTATATTGATATATGAATAAAAATATAGACGTGTGCATAAATTAAAAAAAAAAAAAACCAGTCCCGAATTAATCTATAAGTTGAAGTATAAACACATGTATAAATAAATAAAAAATATAGGTTCTTTTATATGAGTAAAAATATAGACACGTGTATAAATTATAAAAAAAAAAAGTCCCATATTAATATCAGTAAAAATATAGACGCATGTATAAATATAAAAAAAATTAGGTGTTTTTTTTTTGAAGAATAAAAATGGAACATATATTCGCACTAAAAAAGACGCCTCTCTAGCACAAGGCGTATCAAAGAGGACGATCACGAAACAAAGATCCAGTCAAAACAAATACAACGACAGTTGGTCAGCCAATACCCAAACAAGCTAACAGGTTCGACCACCACTGCTGACAACCAAAAACAAAAGTGGCATTATTATCCTTTAACCGCCGGTATGAATGAAATTTGACCTTTTCAATAAGCTCCACATTAGGAGTGTAAGAACTATCAAAAAGCTTATTATTACGCTCATTTCATACCAGCCAAACAGAGAGTAACCAAAGCAACTGTAGAAAGGATCTTCGCGACCTTGAAGCTCCCAAACAATTAGTGAACTGAACAAAATGATTACGAAGATTATTATATCGACGCCTGAAACACCAATCCAAAATCGAACCTGCTGCCATAGCAAAAGTGGCGCACTGCAAGAAAAGATGTTGTGCGCTTTTTGTATGTCTGCAGTCAGCCAAGCAATTTGTATCTGCTACCGTTAAGATGCCTCGATGAAGTAAATTTGATCTTGTCGGCAACCTATCTCGAAGAAAACGCCAAGCGAAAATGGAGACCTTCAATGACACATGAGGATGCCAAATCAGGTTTTCTGAGTCGTTCAAGGTGGGATGAACCTGCGTGGTGAGTAACAGATAACCTGAACGCACCATGTAACCTCCCTTAATGTCAGGAAGCCACTGCCAACTATCTGAAATATTAGCCTGCAAAGAAACAGTAGATAACAAGTTCCTACACTCCACTACCAACTCCTCCTCCCACACCCACAATCTCCTCCTCGACTGCCACACCTCACCTCCCTCATCCCAACCTAAGGAGAACAAAGTCGCAACTGAAATCGCCTTGTTCTCCGCTAGATCAAGCAACCTTCTAAAACGTTCACAGAGAAGAATTCCTCCTAGATAAAAAAAATTAGGTATTTATATTAATATATGAGTAAAAATATACAATGAGTCGTTCAAAAAAATTTAAAACTGGGTATACTTGTGAGACCCTATGTATGTCCTATAAGTTTGCATCATTAAAATCCACGAATTTTTTTTGATAGAATTCACTATCAAAAGGCTCTAATAGAATACCAAAAATACATTTGGATTGAATTCAATATCACAAAGATGCCAAGTGATTTTTTTTAACTAAAAATTAATTAACCTATACAATTGCGTGCAAATACACCATTTATGCACCAAAAAGGGGTGACCAATGAAGAAACAAAAGTTTGGTAAAAAAAAAAAGATTGACCTAATAATGACAAATATTTTTTCCAACGATACTGTCACAAATAGATTTTGTTCTTTTTGATTGTCGCTATATATATTGAATTAGTTACACGTATCATCACGTGATCAACTGAACATCGACGTTGCAGTCCGTCTTATTTGCAGTCCGTCTTATTTTTTATTTAACCTAATGTTTGGATCTTATTAACCGGTGTCCTCATAGTAATAGTTAAAGAATCTACGAATAGAAATTTTGTATTAAAGGTTACTTTTGAGAAAGTAATGATTACACAACTTTTTCATGAAAACTTATCTGTTTTAGATGCTTAACCATTGTTCTTGATTGCGTTTTGGTCAATTTTTTTTTGTTAAGTAGCCCATGGCTAGAAACTGTGAATAAAAGGGATGTACGAAGTATTTAGGGTTTGAACAATGACCCTTGCATGTGTCTAAAAATTCACCTTTACAAGATGAAGAAATGAGATGTCTGGAGTTTGAACATTGACCTATGTATATATCATGCAATGACATTGCCAATTGAGTTAAGATCACATAGAGAAATTCATTAATTTATTTATTACTCTATCGTTGTTAACTTAGACGTCATTTTAAATTTTAGACATTTATTAAAAAATTATTAGTAGTGTTATTTTAATGATAAAATGTTTTTTATTTACTAAAACGTTATTATTAATTATATTTACTGGAGTAATTGTATGATTGAAATGAAATAAATTAAAAAATGTAATTAATATTTTATGTTAGTATACAATTATTATATATATATATATATATATATATCCTTTAAAAAATTGTTTTATTCTTGCATCCAATAATATGTTCTAACATTAATTGACGAGAATACATCTTTAGCGTGTTTGACAATACATTTTTTTAAGGATTAAAAATACATCATTTGATGAATGAAATAGAACATACTAATAAAACTTTAAATAAAAATATATTAGTCAGAACTAATACTAAATGTTGTATATAAAAGTAGAACTATAAAAAATGAGTCGAGCTAATGGTTTTTGAACTGGCCTGACCTAAAAATAGCTAGCTCAAATACACTCAACATTTTTCGGCCATAACACTTTGAACATTTCTCTTTAGGCCCCAAGTATCTCCGAGGCTACATAAATATACATCCAATATTTATTTACAATATGTATGTTTTTCAAAAAAATATGCATCTGGTAGATGACAACCAAATGTGTATTTAAGAGGCGTTGGAGATATTGGGGGCATAAAGAGGAATGTCCTAACCCATTTCACTCATATAAAAGTTGGTTTAATCAATTCGGGTACACCCATTATCAACTTTTTTAATTGATTTTTGTTATTTTGTTTTAAATTATCAACTAATTTTTTTTAATAGAAAGCTATTTAAATACATAACCTTAATAAAAATAAATAAACACAGCTAAGATTTAAAAATTTAAAGTTTATAAATTATTATGTCTAAAACTTTATAAATTAACGCAAAGGTAAAAAATATTTACACTTCAATGTCCATCCGAATATATTTTGACGATTATAATAATTATTAGAAACTTATATATAAAAAATGTGAATAAATAGAAAATAAGGGTCACATCAGGAAAATCCATGACTCAAATTGATCAATTTGTACTTATAATATGTGACCTAATTACAAATAGACCGGATGAGCCTGACTCGTTTCTATTGTTGGCCTTCAGGATCAGATTGTGCTGGACGAATCCACTAGACCCGAATGGCAAAATAAGTTGAATCGTCGGGTTGACACGTTTAACCTCATTTTTTCTAGTAGGATGAGTTGAAATTTTAAATCCGCCATTAGTAAGGTACCCGCTCCATCTAACCCTCTAAAAAGTGGGACGTTGACGGGACTGGGTGGCTTGACCTATTGGATTGATATGTTTAAAAGAAATTCCCTTTTACATTTATTTTATCCGCTCTTTTTTAGACGGGTTATTAACATAGGGACATGTTGACCCTTTTTGCCTTCTATGCGTTTGACACCTATCTATAAAAGTGACAAATCTATATAAAGTGGAAACAAATTTGAGACCAAAATAGTAACAAAAAATACGTATAATAAATAATAATAAATAAATATAAAATTATATCATTGCCACTATCTTTTGACACCTCACTCACTCAGTCACTCTCTTCATTTCGGTTTGAAACCCTACAATCTTTGCAGAAACCCTTCAAATCCTTCCGAACACCATGGTTAGTTTTTCTTCTTTGTTTCTTGTTCTTTTTTGGTTTAGTTTTTGTTGTTGTTTTATGAATGTGAACGTGAATTCATACATTGTAGTTTTTACGATGAGAGTTTGAATATCAAAGTGATGGTTTTTTTCTTAACCTTATTGTTTTTAGTGTGTTTTTGTTAATAGTAAAGTGTTTTGAAATTGGGATTTTTTGGAAAAGATTGAATGTTATTGTATTTCTTTTGAAAAGGGTTTTTAACTGAGTAAACCATCAAATTCGTCTCTGAATTTGTAGAGTGCTTTCGATTAGGTTCGTAAGATTATGAATATTTCAAAAAGTTCACGACTTTATCAAATTTTACACATATTAATCATTTTGTCAACATGTTAGGGGGACCGTTTTGAAATATTCGTAATTTTAAGGACTAATTTGGTGGTTTACTCGTTTTAAACTAGTGAAAGTTACTAATTTTGTTGTTATTTTAGGGACCCACATGAGGAATTTTTCTCAAATGAGGAATTTGAAGAATCTTTCTGTTTTTGTCTATTTTCTTTGAAATTTCTTGTTTTGAATGAATTTTGCTTAAAAAGTGCTTATTTTGAATTGGGTTATTGGGAAAAAGGTTGAATTTAAATCATTCTGAATTAGGGTAGACAATACATGAATGATTAACGGTTTTCGAAAGGGGTTAATTTTTGCTTTGATTCTGTTTTTATTCAAGATTAAGGCTATTGATTTTGATGTTACCATAAAGTTAGTGTTTTACGTGGTTTATATGTAGTGAAAATTTCTTGTTTGGTTTAGAGATTTTTGTTGTTGAATATGTTGTTTTTCAAAACTAAGCACATTGACTTGGATGTATGTATAAAGTTAGCATTGTTATTTGTGATTTTAGTGTGATCTTTATAATCTTATTGTGACTTGCATTGACTTGAATGAAATTTTTAATTTTTACGAAACGGGTTTGAACATGTTGCAATTGTTGAACATGATGCAAATTGTTCTTTTTACAGCAGGATGACTTTGTCTCTTTGTACTGTGAAGTTAGGTTGAAATTTTGTGAAATCATAATGATTTGTCTAAAGGTAGATGTGTGTCACTGTCAAGGTTACTATATAAAAAATGACATAATCATAACTGTCATAATATGTAAACGAAGATGCTTGTAGTATATGTTCGAATGTTAGAATTTTTTGTTCGGATTTGTGATTGTAGTAATAGTATTCCAACATTTTTAGTTGAATATGAATGTGAATGTTTTTCAAAACTGGGACTTGTGTGGAAGTAAAAATTAATGTTTTTTGAGTTATATAGTTTGTTTCTGAATGGTATAAATAATTATTCTAATTGTTTAGTGTGTGAAACCTTATTGCAAGAGAGTCGAGGTAGTTGTTTCTGAATGTTGCCGCGATATCGATCTATGCATTGTGTCATGAATCAATTGTTTCAAATGCTTAAGTTGTTAAGTAAAAGAAACGATTGGTTTTATATCTAACATAATGCTTCATATTTGAATGCTTATTTGCAGAAAGAAGATTTTCAAAACAATTATAGAAGTGGTTGGGATGTTATGCCGTTCAATGATGATAGGCCATTCGATGATTTTAGTCGGGAACCATTGAACTTGTACTACAATTACCAAATTCCTCATAAGAGGGGTTTTGATGATGATAGGCCCTTGTCACATCACACATCATCACACTATGCTGATAACAAACACTTGGAACATCGAACGGGTCTCCGCTATGCTGATGATAGGCCCTCATCACATCACACATCAGCACACTATGCTGATCAGAAACGCTTAAAAGATCGAAAGCTGGCACGCTTCTGTAAGAGGCATTTACCACTTCAAACGCCAGAAGACTTTGCTGATAGAAGGTCCTTACCACATCAAAAACCGGAAGACTATGCCGATAACAAGTCCTTACCACATCGAGTGCCAAAACCCTATTCTGATAAGAAGCGCTTACCACAACAAACACCGGAAGACTTTGCTGATAAAAAGTGCTTACCGCATCAAACACCGGGGCCAACTATTCCTGCTATAGCTCCAGTACAAAGTCGGCAGTCAAATATAGTACACTGTAAAATTTGTAATCTTAAGATGCATCCCAACTGTTTGGAAGGACATAATAATGGAAAGAAACATCGAAGGTTATTAGAAAAACTGCATAAGCAATCAACGGAACGTAGTGTTCCAAATGGACGAGATAGTAGACTATTTCCAAATTCTTCTGGAATGAATCCAGTAGTTCAACCTATGAAAGTCGCAGAATCTAAGAAAAATGGGCACCCTGTAGAAAATGTGTGTCGCGAAGTTCCTCGATTCAGCAACAAGGAAGTTCCAGCTGTAGGTTCCAAATTGAAATCTGGGGATTGTGCTGGTGCTAAGGATCGCGGTTTCAAGGTGGGAAATGTCAAGGTGGGAAATGTGCGTCCCATTTTAAAGCACAAGAATGTTCCATCTGAAAGGTCTAAAAGGAAACTTATGGACAACTCTAGTGCAAAGGATGATGGTTCCAAGCGTGATATTAGGAGAGCCACGGGAGATAAATACATGAAGATGGATAATGGGGTAAGAAGACCCATGAAATCATCAAAACCCGAAGACAATACTAAGTCAAGTTCAGTCAAACCTCTAGTCCAAAGACCTGGATTAAAACAACCATCAGGGTGTGTGGCTTCACCTAAAATGGCACCAATCCCTGTTGAAGGATCTAGTTTAGAAATACAGTCTCGACATGTCTCGGCCTCACTGTCTCAAGAGTCCAAAGGCAAAGAACATCATAAGTTTCATAATATTGTGGAAAAGAATGATCAGCCACAATTGGTGAATGCCTCAACAGGCTCTAATATGACAGACACTGCTGGTTCTATGACTAACAACCAAACAGAAGTTGTGACTTCTGATTATGCAGCAGTCAAAGTTGTTACAGAACCACTTGCATCTGGCGTTGCATCTGCACCGCCAGATGCATCATTGTCAAGTTTTGAACTCCTAACTGAACATGATCTACATACTGAAGTTGAACCTCAAGTATCGAAAGCTGCAGTGGAGATTGGTGCTCTTGAAGAGGTTAGTACCGAAACTGAAGCTGCAGACAAAAGTTCTCAATCGGAAGTGGAGATGGATGTTCTCGTCACTGAGTCAGACAGAACTAAGTTGCCTCAGGTTTTTCTCATTTTCTGACTTCCCTGGGAAGTTTCAAATAATATTGTTTTTTTTCTTGATTTTTAATTTGAGCTATATACCTTTTATGAATCACTGAATTAAAACTTTGCCTACTTGTTACAGATACCTGTCTGTCTTACATGTGGCGATGTAGGCTTTGAAGAGACGTTGGTGTATTGTAACAAATGTAAATCTTGTGCACTGCATAGGTACTTGCGACTTACTCTTTCCATCTACTATTTTGCATTGCATCTACTTGCAGCTTATTTTAATCATTGTACTTTGCAACCACTTCTGTTTCTATACGGAAATGTGACTCCAAAGAATATTGAAACAATACACATTGCTTCGCATCATTACCCTGAACCTTTTTTGGACTGGCCCATATTAATTTGTTAAAAAAAGCTGAAATAAGATCTTATATATTAGTTAAGATGGATGGTAAATTATGGTTTTAGCAGGTTTTCATCATCGCTAAAGTAGCAGATGCATCTATTTTCTTTGCCATGTGGACATTCTTTTGAATTTTTCTATTAATTTTGAAGTAGAATTCTGAAGACATAAATAAGGGTAATATGGATATAAAACATGATTTACTTGCACGTGACTATTGTTTTATATTGTAAGATATTGTTCGCCTGTGTTTCCAATGCATCTACGCTATAATAGAATATCATTGTGTGAATACTACTGTTCTCTTCTTTTGGTTTAGTGAACAACACATTTGTATTAATTACCATGAACTTCCATTTCTACAAGCAATTTTTTTTGCCATCATATTTTTCTTAACATTAAGCTTTTGCATTTATGAAGTTGGAAGCTTTTGCCATCACAGTGTTTAACATTCTAAAATACCTTTTTGGCCTTGTACACCTCAACATTTCTTTTTCAGGTATTGTTTAGATGGGCCTGTCATTTTTACGGATGAGGTTATTTGGTTTTGTGAGGACTGCGAAACAGATGTAGTAGTCATAAATGACTCTGATAGTGAGTCTACAGATTCTGACGGCGAGTCTACAGATTCTGATATTGAGACTACTGATTCAGAAAAAAGTGAAGTTGATTCCAGCAAAGGATGTACCACTGCTGTTAATCCACAACCTATTGCTGATTCACAACCTATTTCTGATCCAATCTGGAGGTTAGAAATTTGTTCTTTTTATGACTTCTGTTACATTCTTTTGGAATTAATGTAACTTTTGTAGCTTCTCCTGTGAAATCATTGTCTAAAGTCGAATTTGTGGATAATAGGGGAAGTTTGCAGGTTCTCAACAAAAGCTTTGACAAAATCATCACTGGATTACTGTGCCACTTGTCCACTTTAGCATGTTCTAAAGTTCTTGAGGAGACAAGACATCTACCTAATGTGCTTGATGCAGACATGGTTCAAAGAGAAGCTGTGTGGCCAGAGAGTTTCCGGAAATTTGGAACGAATAATCTAAGCATTGGCCTTTATTTCTTTCCTCAGAATGAAAGGTGACGTTTTGCACAAACTTAAGAACATGTTTGATTCGATAAACATTTTTGTTTTTTGTTATTTCTTGTGTTCACTACTCATCCAAATATGGCTTATAATTGAACATTATGGTGTAATATTATCCATGTAGCCTTGTTGTTTTCATTGCTCAGTAGAATCATGCTAGCAACACAAACTTTAACACACTTTTTTCAACACAATCTCTCTAATTAGTTGAAATTCAAATGGGTTTCACTAAATCATTTAAGCACCACAGATATTTAGCGTGATCCATTTGAATTTCATAGAGTGTGTTGTGTTGCTAGCACTTCTCCACTAATTATAGAAATGTTACTTTTATTTTCATTTGGTTTTCTGTTTAACACATAAAACACTATTTTTATGGATTGAAATGATATCCACTGTGATTACCAACATCCGATAAAATAGTGGATTAAAATTAAGTCACACTGAGTTTTTTTGAAGTAAAGTTACACCGATAGTTATGTCCACTATTTTAAATATGTTTGTTGTTTGTTTTTTTTAAATTAATGGACGTCTGTGTAAAATTAAGTTACACTGACAGTATGTCCACTATTTTGAATGTTAATGTCTTTTCTACAGGGATGAGAGATATTTTGACCAGCTAGTTGATGAAATGATTTCCACTGACCATGCCATAAGAGCTAAGGTTGAAAAAGCTGAGCTTTTAATATTTCCTTCTACAATGCTCCCAAGTAAATACAAGAGTGAGTTACATTACATTTGCATATATGACTTTTATTGTCTGTTAATTGTGTATAAGTTTTTGATTTAATCATTTTGCAGGGTTTCAATCAAAGTATTACTTGTGGGGAGTTTATAGAAGAAATCAAGTAACACCTAAGATACATGATGCTGGTTCAAGAAATGAATAGAGTCTTAATGCATAGTACTAATGTGCATCTAACCATAGTTTACCTAACAGTTTTTATTTATATCCCTTTTGTTTCAGTTTTTATCAGAAGTGGGTTTTTCTTTTTTTTTTTTAATGAAATTTGATTCCCAGCAGCTAAGGAGAACCAAAATTCGGAGCAATATCGGACGGTTAAAAATAACGTAGGTTTTTTTATTTTATAATTTAATATACCGAGTTTAAGACTTAACCGTTTGATCTTGATCCGACATCTTGAATACATGTAATCCGACTGCGTGGGAGGTGGATCTTTTTTGGCAAGTATATATTAAGAATTTTATGATGATTAGATGTAGTTTTCTTGATCAGAAGAAGTATTTCATAGCAATTTAAGATTGATATTTTTCTTAGAAAATGAGATAGTAGCTTAGGAAAAGATCGTCTGCATTTTTAGTAACTTATAAAATGTCGGTAGATAAACTAAAAAATATGCATTAATATGTGTGACAGAGTTAAATGTGTTAGGACGGAGGGAGTACAAATTAAAACATGAACAAACAACGACAATACCAACATCAAAAACACTATTGTCGTCAGGTTTTTATTGTCTAAAATTTCATCACATATAAATTTCTTTGTTTTAGAAATTTATATGTGGAGACAAAGGGTTTCTTAAAAGAAAATCTGTCTTTAAGGTCTAAAGTGTTTAAGAGTAATGTAAAACTTTAACATCCCATTCTTCTATCAAATACATAGTAGTTCTTGGATATTTTTTATAATAAAATTTAGATGCATCATCAAGATCGATAAATAAATAGTACGACAAGGCTACGTTGCCAAAGACAAAACCTTGATCTCATCCACTATGTCATTCACCCCCTTGTTACTATCATCGAAGATTTTATCATTTCTCATCTTTCATATCACTTTCATAGATGTATGTCAAATTGACCGATAGCTCTTAAGTAACTTGTTACTTTGCACCTCCGCACTCCAACATTCAAAATGCACAGACAAATTATGTGAAATTAAGAAGTTAAAATTGAGCCATCGGAACACCTTGTTGTGTGCAAGTGTGAATTATATGTTCTACATCGAATAAAAAGGCAAATGTTGAACATCTTATAAGTAACTCATAAACCCATTGATTTAAGGTTTTAGGTAAGAGTATAATGTTTCTCTCACTAGTGTGATTCTGTAGAGGTCTTTCAATTTCGTTGACTCTCCTCTTCATGAAATTATATAAATAAAGGTCATGTACTATTGAAGATTCCAGCTTTTTCAACTTCTCCCTCATTTTGTCCTCATTGTCTATTGCTACAATCAACATATTCCAAACAAAAGGCCTCTAAATCCAACATATGGTTCGGAAAGAAAAAGGAAAAAAGAAAATTATTGATTGCCTGAATAAAGAACAGAAAAACATTATAAATAGATGAATAATATCGATTCAAGGTGAAAAGGAAGATCGTAAAGTGTCGAGTATGGCTTATATATATAAGACACCGAAAAAGATCATAAAGTGTTACATGGTCATCATGCATGATATTCGCCTAGGGTTGATATTCGCCATGGTAATATTGTAAACTGAATCTTAGTAGTAGTAGTAGTGTTACACCAATTCATCATAGTAAAACAAACGGAACTATAGATGCTCTATAGTCTCAGAGGTAGGTACCATTAGCCGAATTGCGTTAACAAAGATCGTTCGTGTCCATTGTCTTTTATTTGCGTTCTTTTAATCTTTTCGTTACTAGTTGTTGTTCTAACATAAAAATACCTTTATATATTTATTGTTCACACCTAACATCAAGCTTCATTTGCTTTAGTTTCCCTGTACATTCATAATGTTCACCTTATTTAGTGACTCTCTATGCAAACCAATATTATGATTAGGACTCTGTAGAAAAAGAAGTTGTTCTAGTAGCAAGTAAAGAATAATCCATAGTGCATGTTTCTAATTTGATTACAATAACAACAACCAAAACCAAAATTGGAATGATACTAAAAACATGAATTAACAATGTTAGGTACTTTGAGGAATATACCAAGAAATGTGTCGTAGATTTGACGAAACCTGAAAACACTTACAATCCTTGTAATCCTTATAGTACTTTAGTCCAGGGTCTCTTGAAATATATAAGGCAACCTTTAGGTGCTAGCAAACTAAAATACTAAAGGGTGAGGGGCAAAAAGGATGACTATTATTATAAGAAAGGTCAAGAAAAAAAAACCTTATGGGCAGTAGGCACTATGAAGTTATAACAATAAAGTGAAACCTTCGAATGGGAGAACTGTGATTAACGGCGGTTAATGGGGCGCATCATGCCACGATGGAGAAGCACGTTCGAAAGGTTCACGGTGAAGAAGCCAGGCTAAAAAGCTTTTCTTTCCCTTCTCTATTCCAATATTTGTAAAAATTTTAGATGTGAAATTACTTTTTGATTAAGAGGTTAACATCGCCCTTGACAAGTTATCACCTTAATGGGTATCTTGGTTTTAGGCAACATACTTTTTAGTTTCTTGGTTGCAAACTGATGAGTAATGTAGATTGATAACGTAATGTTGCATTGTTGTTATCTCTTTTTTGTCCTAATTTGTTGTTGTTTATGAGTCTTCGTATTTAGGAGATGAAGATGCAATAGTTGATTGTGGATGGAATTGACGAAAGTAAATGATGATGAAATTATATTGAAATAGTAAGGATTGATGAGATTGTTGTCATTGTCCAGTTTTTACTAAGAAACTAAATCATGTGTGTAGATTTAACAAATTATTTTGAAAGAAGAAAAAAATAATCCGCTAAATTTACACACATATGATATGATTTCTTTGTAAAACAGTCTCTTGTGTAAAAAATAGGGTAAGGCTGTTTACAATACATCATAAATGGTAGGACCCCTTTTCTTTTTTCTCTTTCCTCTCTTTCCACTTCCCCTTTATCTCAGCAACTTAGGTCTGCAATCCGCATCTCCCAACTAGATTTGCAACCGTCCAAGAAAGAACATCGGTGTCCGATGGTGAGAGTGCGTGAGAGAGCAGGAGAAAAAGAGATAGAAAGATCGCCGGCCAGTGAGAGAGAACGACCGGTGAGATAGGACATCAACTAGAGAACACCGATGTTGATTGCCGGTGGTGAGAGTGGTTTGCATATAAGAATGACCGGGGAGGGAGGGAGGGAGGGAGAGAGAGAGAGAGAGAGAGAGGAGAACGTGAGCAGAGAGATAAAGATGGGAATGGAAAAGAGAGTATAACTGATTTAAAAAAGTCAAAAATTGAATAGTGTTATGCAATGTTACTGTATTAATTGGTGTAGGAAATTCGGGTTTAACTAACATAACTGAATTTGAATTTCTCAACACTGGTGAATAACTGCTAAAATAGTAATTAATAAAAGACAAGTTGAAAGGAATACAATAATAAGGGTTATAACATAAACAAAATAATGTCTTGGCACTGAACACAACTTGATATATTGCCTTTCAGTAACTGATTTTTCAGTCGTTATATCATTAAAATTGGTCGCTAATCAAGTTAGTGACCAAATTCAAGACCATTGTTTTTTAGTTGGTGATTTGATAGTCACCAGTTGTTGGCGATAGAATTAGCGACAAAAGATTAGTGATTACATTACCAGGGATTGATGTTAGTGACCAATATAGAGACTAATTTCGCAATCGATTTAGCAACAAGTTTGAATAGATCAGTCTCTAATTCGATTTCTAATGCCTTCTTTTCTAAATAAGAAAAAAGTTTGTTGAAGATATTTAAACAACCATTTTTAAACAGTTGTTGTGACAACTCTCATTCAGACTCTCATTTTATTTTTATTCTCTCTATTTCTCTCTCTCTCTCTCTCTCTCTCTATTGTTATTGTCCAATAAGAAGAGAGAGAAAAAAAGGTTGTTGATGATTGTACGTCAACAATATTGTTTTTAGTCCTTAACATGGTTAAATGAGCTCTAAATTGTCACAAGTGTGAAGAGAGCATATAACAAGATATTGGGTGAATTTTGCCTATTTTGGAGAAGATTTCATAAGCTTCAGCCACTGATTTGAATATGGGAAAATCATGGCATGATCGAAGTTGTAACGTGCCACGATTGGAGTTTAAGTTTGCTGCCACGTAGGATTAATGAAGGTATCGTGTCACATTTACACTGTAACGTGGCACGATGAGGTTAGTTTTGGAACCCAACTATAAAAGCAAAACGCGAGTTCAGAAGGGTGGGATTTTTAGACGATTTCAGAGCATAGAAGGCATCAGAAAACCAAAGAACACGCAGTGTATCTAACACCAACTCATAGTTGGTCCTGATTTATGAATTTCCATTATTTTTATGTATTTAATTGTCTTAGTTATGAGTAGCTAAGCTTATAGATTAATCGAGCCATGAGATGAATCTATTGTGATCTGTGAACCATGTCGTTTGTTTGAACTCTCTTTTAATTCAATAGAAACCTAGTCTTTATTTAAAACTATTTGTGTTTAATGCTTTTCATATAATTGTGTGTATGAGTACTAGCCCTAGCTTCCCAATTGCTATGAATTGATCTTAGACTTTAATTGACTACTAGCTCTAGTTCTATTTAACTTTACATATTAAAATATAGCTAGGAAGTAGCGAGTTATGATTTAGGGTTAAAGAACTAGATATTGCTTTCGCAATTAGGAATCAACTTAAGAGATTAAGAGGTTACGACTTAGGAAAGAGTTTTGACTCAAGAGATTGATTAAAACTAGGGATGGCAAAGCGGGCCGGCCCTCCCCGTTTAGGCCTGCCCCGTCTAAGCCCGCTAAAAACGAGACGAGACGAGTCGAGTCAAATTTAGTCACCGAGTTTAAAATCTCACCCCGCCCCGTTTAGTGGCGGACTTGCGAGTTGACGGGCCGGCCCGCCAAACAAAAAACTATTTTTTCTTACAACTTAATTGTAACAAAAAAAAACTATTTTGCTTTTATCGTAAAAATATATAAAAGAATAGGTAGCAAATAAATTTGTGAAAAACAAGATTATTAACAAATTGTCGAATCCAACATCATAGTTAATAGCAAAATAAGGCAAATGCGCAACATAAAACAAATCAAACAATAAATCCAACAACCAAATTAAATCCAAAAGGATAAAATAAGTCTCAAAATAAACTAAACAACTAAGATAAATCCAAAACCAAAAACATAAAATAAGTCTAAAAATAATGGCAGCAACGGCATAATTCTTCTACTAAGTCAATCATCATCGAAGTTATGGATTTACGGTGCTCCTCCTCCTCCTCCTATTGTGGTCACAACAGTTGCTCCTCCTCCTCCTCTTGTTGTGGTCGCACCAGTTGACTCCAAGCTTCTAGCATTGCTCCCTTCATCATCATCTCCCAATATATCTACATATCATACATATCAGAAGTATTAAAAACTAATATAAATTATAATTAATTGCCTACAATAACTTTGGTGAAAGCACAATTTGCAAAGAATTTATATCTCTTAATTCTACGATCAAAATGTGTAATTATCAAAAGTAGGTATGTGTATAAGTAAAAATGTAGCCACTGTTTTGGCTAGATTGAAAGGTGGGTGTTAAACCAAACATAGTCGTTGTTAGAATATTTTTAATTAAATGTCATAATATAATATATATTTCTATAACACTCTATAGCCTTATGAGTTAGACAAGACCATGCGACTATTGTCTTGTTTTGAAATTTAGTTTAGCAAAGAGAAACTAGATACATCAAAGAGTTTATCTCATTACTAAATAGCTCATAGGAGTAAAACCAATGATTCAAAAGATTACATACCTGAACTAGTAAAACCATGAAGCCAATTGCGAGTACAAATCAAAGCCTCCACATTTTTCGACAATAAACGACTTCTATATTTGTTAAGAATGATCAAACCAATGCTAAAAGCCGATTCATATGCAACAGTAGTAATAGGAATCCCCAACAAGTCACGAGCCATTAAAGATAAATCTTTAAACCTACACCTATTTTCCTTCCACCATTGAAGAACATTCAAGTCATCATAGTCATCATAAGTTAAATCCAAGTTTGTCTCATCCAAATAAACATCAAGTTGAGACTTCCTAGTTGAAGTTGCAAGTTGTTGTTTGTGCACTTTCAATTCCTATTATATTTTTCAAAGTAATGTAATGACTTTAAAAAAAGCTACTTATAACAAACAATGTAACTAACATATATATTCTTTTTTAACGGCTACAATTTGATTTAACATATCAATAAGAAAAAACTAATATAATATCAATAATTAATGACATATAAATAAGAAACTTACAGTGAACAAGCTTTGAGATAAACTATGGGAACTGGATGCCTTTCGAGAAGTGGAAGATGGAGTGAGTTTGGTAGATGAAGTAGGAATGGAAGAATACTTTTCAAAGAGGGTATACAAATTCTTCTTAACTTTTCCACTTTATATTCAGCTGTAAGTGGATCAACCTTTGAGTAACAGTATTGCAAAGTAGACAACTTAATCCTTGGGTCAAGAACCGCTCCTAGAGCAAGCACCTCACTATAATCATCCCAATACTTCTCAAACTTCAGCATCATTCTATCAGCCATGGTTTTAATAACAGGATCTACATCTTTTACACCTTCAATCAAAACAAACTGAATTTTCCAAATTTGGAAAAAGTACAAGTTGGAAGTAGGGTAAGATGTTCCAGAAATCAAGTTTGTGGTCTCATAAAATGGCAGCAAGAATGCACGTATCTTATCTCCTCTTGTCCACTCTTCATCTGATGGGCAGAACTTATAGTTATCATCATGAAAAGAAAGACTTTGAAATACACGTCGATACTTCAAAGCACATTCAAGCATCATATAAGTGGAGTTCCATCTTGTAGAAACATCCAAACACAAACCAGCTGAAGTTTCAACACCCCCAATGAGTTCAATGCATTCCTTGAATTTTTTCATTCTGCTCTCCGAACCCCTCATATATTTTACACTATCTCTAATCTTTTCCAAGGCATCACCAACAACTTTCAGCCCCTCATGCACAATGAGATTTAAAACGTGTGCTGAACAACGCACGTGAAAGAACTCTCCATTGCATAACAACCAATTTTGCAAGACAAGTTGTCTTTTCAATTGAGCTTGCATGGCATCATTAGCAGAAGCATTATCCAATGTGAGGGAAAAATATTCTTTTCTATTCCCCTATCAGTTACAAATTCCATAACCTTTTTTGATAATTCTGATCCAGAATAAGGGGGAGGCATGTGACAAAAGTTGAGAATCCTGCTCTTTAAATTCCAGTCAGAATCAACATAATGAGCTGTTAAGCAAATATAACCCTCAGAAGTACAAGATGTCCACAAATCAGAAGTTAATGAAACCCTAGTAGGAATATTAGCCAATTCATGCTTAAGATTTTCCTTTTCTCTCTTAAACATATCTGTTACATCTGCCTTAGCAGTATTTCGAGTAATGGCAACAAAGTCAGGGTTCAAATACTTCAGCCAATCCCTAACCTTTTGAAATTCAACAAACTTATAAGGCAAATCATGTGCAATAATCGTAGCAGCACACATTTCTCTAGACACTTTTTTATCTATAACACGAGTCTTAAGTCTACCTTGCAAGTCCATCATTACCTGAAGTGACGGATCCAGAAATGTTAATAAGTGGGGTCAAACAACATAAATATCTAATTTTAAGTTAAAAAACCAATGACGATTTAAGTTAAAAATATCTAATTTTACCTGACCAACATCAACTTGTTTAGTTTCTGAGCACCGTTTCCTATGACGATTCAATGTCGTGGTCCCGTAATCCTTACTGCCTGCCCTAAACACCAGTGCACATGCATTACACTTAGCCCTTCCAATTCCATCGGCACCCGTCTTTAATTTAGTAAGATATTTCCAGCCCTCTTTGCCTTAGGTGGTTGTGGTTCACCTTCAACAGCTTCATTCCCAGCCTCCAAATTGTGTGCATTAACTTCAGCCTCAACTTCATTATCAAATGTTTGTGAATCCATTTCTATGTTTCACCAATGCATAAAAAAAAAGTAAAAGAATAACTGCAACTATAACATAAATATAACAAAAATGAAATAGTTCATATACAATCTAGTTGTAAATTGTAATTAATTATTGTATCTACATACAGTCTATTAATATTGTGTTTGTTTGTTACTTATTCTTGAATTAAGTCATTGACATCCATGTGTTTTTCATATTTTTATACTAAATTATTCATGTGAAATTTAAGTCATGAGGACACGTACATGTGTGCTTACAAATGGAAAAACTATAATCGTATGGACTCATAGGAAAGACACCCCATTATGATTATTATGTAAATAAATGAAACCTGCTAATACAACATGTTCCATATATTTTTTTGTACAGATAAATTGAAGTGATCAGTAAAATAAAGCAGCAGCAACACTAGCTGGTAATACGATAATAATTCATCAACTTTCTTGATACAATCAGTGGATCACAAAAATAGCAGTCATATTGAACTTGATACTCAAATCATTAGTGCCTCGTGCAATTTCTCAATTTATTCTTGATACAACTTTCTTTAACTGGTATTTTTTAAATTTAAAACTGAAGTAATTCAGATTAAAAAACATGAAATTGATTGTACAAATATCATTTATCTTTTATAACATGAATACATCATACAAGAGGACATTGTTAGACCTAGGTTCCTATTGACACCTCCATTGCTGCAAAAAATGAACCGAAGCAAACAAAAGATATGAAGTTTAGTTACAGTTTTGATCTTCTTGATTTTCACTCAATCATGAAATTGATCCTCCCATTTTAAAACTGCTCCTTTTTGGTTTCTTTTTTAAATTTTTGAACTAAAAAATGAGGATATATCATATTTCCAATAATTTCATGATTTTTTTTATCAGTCTATGTCATTCAAGAATCAAACAAAAACTCAAAATATAGATAAAACTCCAATGTTTCAAAATATAGTATTTCGACGCTAACTTTTTAAATTTTTAGCCTTCCATTGCAAACCATGTCATCATATTCATCGTTTTAAACATACAAATCAATCTGACTACAATCTAAATTGGAATTTCAAACTTTTGGGCCCCAAAATACCTCCATTTTCTTGCAAAAGGTGTCTTTCACAAATTAATATAGGTCGACTCAATATAAACTTATTCATGTAAAAATAAATAAATTTTCTATAATTTTTCAAAAGCTAAAACTTTTTACACAACTTAAAATCAAAATTATATGTTATGTATATAGACACAAAGACCCGATCTACAACAAGATCAACAAAATCACCATAAACAATAGTCACTAAATATTATTTAAAATTTGGAAGTGCCAATACATTCACATATCCATTAACATTCACCTTATTGTTATCCTTAATGTTTCGACTTGATCAAAAACTGCATTAACAACATTACTTTATTTCTATCCTTTTAGTGTTTTACGTTTCTTTGCACATATTTTCTTTTCAAAACCTTGAATTTTTAGATCAATGTAACACACAAGGTATTTTCATCTAAAACTTACACTTTTCTGCACTAAAGACACAAAAAGTCTCATGTTTAGATATTCGAAGACAACATTATTAATTTGATATTATATGCGAGCAATATAATAACACCTAGGTTGACTTGTTTATTAGCTAAACGTTTTTGAATATTACTTTTAACTTGTCAAAAACTCACTTCTAACTGTATTTGTTGATAGAAAATTGATATACACACAATAACCCAAACTATCAAAATCTCCACAACACAAAGTAAGAAAAAAAGAATGTAGGATACTTTGAGTATACTTTGAAAGAAGTAATTAATTAGTGCATAAAAAACGACAGTTGACCATACAACTATTACATTATGAACCAAATTTCATACGACAATGACAATTGTCTTCCCTCCATTATATAAGTAAGTACATTTATCCTCTTGTTTGAATAATTGAAATATAAATATTCATGATCATGATTATGATTGTATATGACAATAGATAGCAGATAGACAAACATTAGTAACATAGTTTTTTGTTTGGGAGTGTAATTTTCATTCTTTCATACTTGTCTAAATTGACTCTCCACTCAAATTCTTCCACTTCCCTACATAAGCAAAAACATATTAAGTCATTAGATAATAGTGAAAAAATAATAACGAAATTTTCAACAAAAAGATAGAAAAGACTGTCTTTATCATATGTTTTATTTAATATGCACATATGCAAACTATTTTCTATCTTACAATGATTAAATTCTTCATTAAGTCAATTCAATCAAATGCACTTATATATATATATGCAAAACAATATGGATAACAAATACCCAATTCTATTATTTAATTTATTTTATAAGTAAAATTAAGGGTACAATTGTAGCTAATTGAATTACCCAATATTCAACAATGTTGGTTTTTCCCAATGCATAAATTGGATTCAATAACCCAATAGACAATATTTAATTGTGTTTTACATGATTTAGTTATATTAGTACAATTGAGTTATGCCATAGGCGTATGGGGGGGGTTGCTGTAGGAACAATACAAGTTCAAGACTTTTTTTTTTTTGTGTAATCTAATGAAATCAAATGAGAGAATTTTTTGAAATCTTCAGGAACCTAACAAGCAAACTCTTTCAAAAGCATTGGTTTCTTTTGGGAGAGATTTTAGTGGTGAGAAACATGTGAGAAGAGCTTGGGAAACACCTTGTGAGTGAAAATAGTTGAGTTATTGTACAAGGGTAAATAAGAGAAATTTTGGGGATATTTTGGAGAACATTGGGAGCTAAATTTCATGTTCACTTTTGTAACTCTCTCGATCAACTTAAGAGAGTAGGAAATAGGTTGAAATTAGGTTTGCTCTTAGAGAACTTATTGCCGTTAATTTCTTATATCTTTTTGTAACGACTCTTTGACAATAGTTTGGAGATATGCTTTCTTCCCTATCAAAATTGGCACAGTGAAGAATCAAACATGAGACTTTGTTAGGAGCGCACTAAAAAGTCTCAAGTCTATATCACCAGACCAACCCAAATGAGTTTGAATTATACTGTTGTTATATCATGCGTTAGGCGCATATGAGGTGCACGATATATTATATGTTTTGTTTTGTTTTTTTTTTAAAGTTTTGACATGTATAAAAGGTTAAAACTTATTCTTTTGTGTAATATCATGAAACGAAAGGAGAGAGATCTAAAATGCTGAGTCTTGAGGATCTTAGGGTGAGATTAAAAACTACTAGAAAAATGTGAATCTTGATGAATCAAAAGAGTTCTTAGGAAAGAATTAGTACCTTTTGGGGTGTAGATTCTTGGGATGGAAAACAGGTACAAAACACACAGAGTGAAAATTATTGATGGGTTGTTAGAGGGTAAAAGAGAGAAATTTAGGGTTTCTCTTGGATACATTGGAAGCTGCATTAATAGGTCACTATTATAACTTCCTTGGGGACCTTATTGAACCCTATTTCTTGTAACTCTTTATAAAGACTCTTTGACAGTAGACTGCAGAGATTTTTTCTCCTCTAGATGCAGGTCTTTGTTAGACCAAACATGATAAACTTCTGTTGTATTATTCTGATGCTCTATTCATGTTTCTTCTTTGACCTCTAGATTAGAACTATATCTGTTTTATTGTACTTTTGCTTCATGCATCTAAGTTTATCGGTGTTCTTCATATTAATTTTTTTGTTAAGTAGGGTGTCTGAGATTCGAACCCTAATCCCTACATATATTACATGCAATATTCTTACTAACCGAGCAAAACTCAAGAGGACGTTTATTGGTGTTATCAGAGTCTTACTATGTTATAAAAAAAAACACAACGACATAATAGAAATGAATAAAAGTGAATCACGACTAGAAGAAAAATTATATTACTGTCAACCATTAGAGAATATGAAAATAAAACCTGAAGCAACCTTCACTTTTTCCATCTCAAATTTTTAATGGCATTTCATATGAAAAGTTAATCTCAAATTTTTATTGGTATGTCTAAACTTATTTTTTATGGTTAAAAAATTAGGGTTAGACAATTGGATCATGTAGTCTTTAGCTTATTCTATGTAAGTAGAAGAACTAGGAGAATTATATATCTAACCTGCCAATCTTCTCCATTATTGCAGGATCTAAGCCATCATAATACTCCTTCATTGCATTTGCAGCTTCTATGCCAGCATCATAATTGTTATCCTAAATCATATCAAAATAGATTTAATGATGAGAAATGATTTTTTTTTGAAACATATTAGTTCATAGACCAACATGAAGGTATCATAAAACTCATGAGAACAAGGATAAATTTTATGCAAGCAATCTTAACAAGTATTCAAGAAAAGAATAAGAGGCTGATTCTAACCTTAGCATCATGATTTTGATTTACATTTTCTGGAGGATCTTTAGCTTTATCTTTCCTCCTCTTATTCTTTTTTTTGTTCTTTTTACATCCTCCCGTCTCTGCCAAATAATTATAATTATACTCCCAAAATAAAAATACGACAAGAATTATAAACTATTAGATAAATTTTTAATAGAGACAAAAATTTAGAGATAAAAAAAGTCAAAATTTCCTTTAATTTCGTCAATAAGTAAGAAAATTGGAAAACACGACATACCTTTGTTTTTGCCATTAATAAATGAGAGTATATCATCAATCGACCTTTCTTCCTCAACAGTCTAAAATATGGAAGCAATGAGTTGTATTTAAAATAAAGAGACATAAACAGTGTTACATAAAAAAATAATTTAATGGTAAAATTAATGTCTTTGTTAGTCCCTAATAATATAGAGAATTGCACATTTAAATTAATGGTTAGAAATATGGAGAATTTCACCGGCAACACCATCTTAATCACGTAAAATAGATGGTTAATTCATTTGAATATAATGTTAATTTAATTTACGGTAAAGTTATGGTAATTGATCTAAATTAACCACTGTGTTTAGTCATGTGTCGTAGCTGTAAGAAAAGGTGGGTGTCCAAGAAACATTTTTTTTTAAAATATTCAATAATATTTTAAGGCCTATCATTATCAATTGATGTAAAACGTTGCAACATACCTTCTCCTGACTATTCATATGCATCAATATCTTCTCCTATAAAAAAAAACAAATCAAAATCAATAAATTGTGTTGTTAAAGTTAAGGTGCAACACTTTAGCTTTTGACAATCATCACGAACCATTGAGAGGTCTTCTTGTGTGAGAAATATCTCACGAATTTCCATGGAAGTTTTTCCATTAAACTTAAGAGAAAGTGCATCGCATGACATACAAAGCAAATCATTAAGTTGAAGCCTCGCAGCAACAACTGCAATTCCACATAACGTCTTTGTATTTCTACGAAGGAATTTCTTATCAAAAGTTTTAATGTCCTACAATAATAGCAATCAAATGTAAATTATACTCAATAATCAACCCTTATTGATAAAGAAAATGAATTAGCACAAAAAAATTAGAGGCGGAGAAATGATTTTATTTATTTATTTTAAGAATGAGGCAGAGAAATGAGACATGATAATTGTCTCATGTTTTTAATATTTTATTCTTCTCTATCTCGAATTTATAGTGATAATTCAATTTTATAGTTTTTAAATTAGGGGAATCAAAAAATAAAATCGAAAAGAAATTTATGTACAAAGTATTAAATAAGAGTCGAAATTACTATTTCAAACCTTTTCTGAACGACCAGTTTGTTGATGGAATCCACAATAACAAACGATCAAACTTAAGACATTAACTGTTACACAATCCGAGAGAGACAACAATGACCCTTGTTTGGTAGTGTTTGGGTATGACTTAATCTGAGAAATATAAAGGCAAATTTATGTCAACAGTCATTCATGCATGCAACAACATATATAGTTTTTCTTATCTATAGTTAAATAAATGTATTATTTGGAAGGAAGATATTCTCTTTTGAATTAAGAGTTTCACTAAGATAGATATGCATGCAGATTTGAATGATAAACATATTTAATGAACAAATCTATCTTTTATTCTTATCATACTCCTACTTTAACTCTTCGCATAGATTTTTTTTTAATTGAATTGGGGCATGAGTAACATTAATTTTCAACAAAACATAATATCTAATGTAAAAACTAGCCGAACATAACATGATAACATAAGATACAATTTCAAAGAATTGACATTAGAAATTTCTTTCAAACACTGCACAACTTAATAATCAAGTAGCTCAACTCATTAGAAAAATGCAATGTCAAATATAATGGCGTTGACTTTAGTTTTTGGTGGTTAGTTTTTGGTGGTTAGTTTTCTTAATGTGTTGACGGTAGACTTCAGTTAGGTGGTCATGTTTTCTTGATTAGAATCCTAGGTAAGGTGTGTCGGAGAATAACCATCTTGATTTTATTGTCATTCATGAAACTAAGTTTGAAGCTTTGTCGGAGAATCTTTGCCATTATCTTTGGGGTAATTCATTCTAAAATGGTCATGTTTTCTATTTTCCCTTTATTTTTTTGGTCATGTTTTCTATAGGTAAGTATAGAATAAGAGGTGAATGTGTATTGCAAATTTTCAATTGGTGGAAAAGGGTTGATGTGGCAGGAGCTGGGGTGATATTTGGTGTGTGTTGGGGGTTTCAATTCTCGATAGTTGGGAACAAATGAGTTCCGTGTTAGAAATATGGAGGAGTGAAGGGCTGGAAATTATTGAGTTTGGAAATTTTGTGAGGCAGATGGGATTGGTAGACATTCCTCTTATTGGTAGGCACTTCATCTAGTTTCAACCATATGGTAGTGGGATGGGACAAATGGACCTCATTTTCGTGTTCAAGGGATTGTGGGATAGGTGCGGGAGCTATGAGTCAACGAGGCCTCACATATGATGTCTCGGACCATTGTCCCTTGATCATTCGCTACTCTTCCCAACTTTGGGGCCTAAGGTCGTTTATATTCAATAACTTCTGGACTGTTGATAAAGATTTAGATAATGTGGTCATTCTCAATTCGGCCTCCTTGTAATCTACAAGGTGGATGGCTCACATTGAACAATGTGATTTTTGGGAATATTAATTTTCACATTAAGGCTTAAGTGGAGAAGATAAATTGGTTTTACGAGGTCATTGAAGGTGATGGTTTGAAAATGGAGTAGTTTAGTAGAGAAACAACTCTTTTGGAGAGTTGTGAACCACACTTAAGAGCAAAGACTCGCAAATTTATAAAAGGTCGAGGTTAAAGTGGCTTAAAGTAGCATATTATAACATGGGGTTTTCCAAGTATATGTAAAACCTATGGGTAGAAGGAATTTCATTTATGTTATCCTTCCTCAATTTTTTTCATTATTCCTTTTGGAGTGGTGCATTTGTAGTTTTTTGGGGAAAGTGGTTTTGATTAACACAGTTATGAATTATATTTCTCTGCTTAGTTTATCATTCACGTAGATTCCTATCAAGGTTCGGAAGGGAATTGTTTTCCTTCACATACGATTCCATTGGGGTGTTTCGATGGGGGAAAATAAAATCTCTTGGGCTAGTTGGAAGGATGTGTGTAGGGATAAATTCATCAGAGGTTTAGGGGTTAATGATATGATAATAGTTAATCAAGTTATCTTAGGGAAGTGGCACTGGAGACTAATTTTTGTTGGTAGATGCATGTGGAGAGATATTTTTTGTGTTAGATAGGGGAGACACATGTGTTGTCATTTTGTGGTTGGAAGGGTGGAGGATCGAGGTCTTCATTATGGTGGAGAGATGTAATTCTTATAGGGGTGGGAGATAATTCCTCCTCCAATTAGTTCTCAGAGGGAGTGGGGAGGATTTTGCGCGATGTACTCATGACTTTTTTTTTTCTTTTTCTGGAGATGCTTGGTTAGGGATGTCGTTCTCTGGGTGAGACTCCCAAGTTATTGTAGATTTGTACAAACAATCTCTGTTCGTAAGTTGGTTGGGTGCTTGGGTAGACTGTGCGTGCTTGTGAAAGTTCATTTGAAGAAGCATATTTTTTTTTTGGAGAAGGCTTTAGTGGTCGAGTTGTTGGATATACACTCGCTTTTAGTGGGTCCTTACTGCTGGTCTTGGAATGCTTCTTTTGATGGTGTGTACTCGGTTTATCTAATGACGACTATCTTTTAGAGGGGTCACTGGGGTCGAAGGTAAGGTGTCTGAGTTTTCCCATATTTTGTCTCTAGTTTGAAAGAGTTGGTCCCCTTCAAACTTCATAGTGTTCTCTTGACATGCTCTCCATGATAGGGGTTCCGACTAGAGATAAAATCCTTAGGCACAAGGTTATTACCAATCCAACAAGTTCTCTTTGTCTTTTATGTGGGGGATCCGGAGAGTTTATTTATCATCTTTTTGTTAATTGATGGGTGGCTTCAAAGTTGTGGTATACGATTTTTAGATGGTTATGGTAAACGTCGGTGTTGCTTTGTGATCTAGTTTGCATGTTTAAAGGGTTTACAATGTTATATGGAAATGATAAGTTAAGGCGTAGTATTTTGTTAATATGGGAATCTATTATATGGTCCAATTGAAGGACCCATAATGATCCTATGTTTTCTGGTCAGACATTTGTTAAGGAATTGTTGGATAAAAATGTCTAATTGGTATTTTTTTTTTTTTAGACACCCTCCTTCACCCAACTCTGATTGAGTTTATGAGTGGGTTGTGGAACATGTACTCTACTGAAGTAGGTAGAATTTGTGCGTGGAGGACTTGATTTGGTGTTTTTGAACGGGTCTTTGGGTCATATTCTCTAGTATCATGTGTTTTTGTATCCCTTGTGGTGTAGACTTGGTTCACTGTATCATTGAGCTGAGTATTTGATGATGTGGCAGGAATTTACTTTTCTTATGTGATTTAGGAGTGTTGAAGTGTGTGTAATTTATAATGGTGTTATAGGTGTTTTTCTTTGACCTTTTTGGATTTTGATCTTTCAACCAATCTTGTACATTCGTTCACTCTTTTCATTATATATATAAACACACACACACTTGCCATAAGAAATACAGTAGTGTATTATGCATTGAACTATTGAAATATCCAAACAGGATCACTTAAATCAACTAAGTATTAATATATAAGAATTACAGTAGAAATAATTTTAATGATAAATAAATTTATGTACTATACCTCATGTTTTGTAAAATCCATAGCAGCTTGAGACATTGGAAAAATGATAGAGCTTCTGTAATCTTTGTAATTATACGTAGAAGATACCTGATTCAAAAAAAATCCTATTAGGAACACTATTGCTCAATAGATAATTGCACATATAATAGCCCAAATTTAAAATTTTCGTTTTCAATGTTATCAGAGATTAATCCATTGTTGATAAATCTCATATAACTTAATTTCCCGATTTTATTTTATTCTTTTTTAAAGAGATTTATATTAATGCTTATTAATCATAAAAATATTAGTATCATAGTGATGATGATGATAATAATAAAAATAATAAAATAATTATTTATTTTGAATGATAAAATAATATTAATAAATGCTATATAAAAATAATAATAATATAATAATAAATTAGATATACCAATAGTGTGACACAAGTTGTAGATATTTTGATCATTTAATAACTTTTTCAATGACAATGAAAAATATTTGTTGCACGATGTCAACTTTTTTAAAAGAACTAAAGTATTTTGAAATACTAATCTCTGCCATCACAAACTCATAAAAAAATTCTATATTAAAAAGTTTTTATAAGTATTTTTAATTAATATTAAAATGAAAATTTAAAAATTGTAAATGAATATATTGAAAGACTCTATTTACAAGAAAAACTTTATACTTTATTTAGAAAAAAACTTTATACTTAATAATTAAAAAGAAAGTCATAAACAAGATTTCAGTCCACCACTTTGACTTTTTAGATACATTGAGTAATTTATGTATCTAGTCTAAAATCTAAACCAAATTCATAACTTACTGAGCGTATCTAAAAATTCAATTGTTTCTTGTTTATTATTTATCTACGACACTTATAAGTTGTGATAATATATTCCTTAAAACCTTTATGAAATATATATTTATTGACAAAAAATATAATATTTAATTTGCATTTTCAACATGCATGTATGTTGACCAAATGACTTCAAATTTAATATAACTACATGGATTAATTTGATAACATATTCTTTTAAAAAAATTTGATAAGAGAGAAATTATTTTTTTAAAGTGACAATAGATTATTTTTCAACTATGTTTGAAGGGATTTCAACTCCATCCATTCAATTTACATGGTCAGACCCTTATTATTGAGATACAACTTTATATACAAAATGAAATCGATTTTTAAATGTTTACAATTTATGTATAAATCATATCTCATGAATTTCACAAGAAAAATGGTAATTTCTTGAGCAAAACAATCAATCGATATTAAGGGCTAAAATCTTCATGTTTTTAAAGTGAAACATGTAAGCAAACATAAGCTAAAATATATAGTTATATATGGATGAAAACTAACTTAATCTTTATTCACAAATAACATTGAGGTAAGAGAAATTAAAATATAACACAGAAATGTCTTAAGATTCTCAATATCAATCATTTTCTTAAACATATAATTTTTTTTGACTTGACCTTAAAACACTCCAACAAAATCATTTTACGACCAATATAATCTAAGAATTCTTCAAACAACATTTTTATGACTTGTTTTATTGATTTACCTGCAGATCTACACAAAGATGACTCCTTTCTTATTTCCTAGTTTCAAAGGAATGTTGTGATGTATCCTGAAAGCGAAAAAAAAGGCCTTTATAATAAACATGATAATCATAAAAATGAAGATAATAAGAGAGAAAAGAATTATGAAATTACCTTAGGATATTGATGCAACTGGAATCAAATGTTGAGATAAGAGAAAAGAGAAGTGTTTCAGAAATTTTATGTTTAAAAGATTTGTAAGAATGTTGAATTTATAGTTTAAATAGCTAGGTTAAGTTTAATTAAAAAAAATTAAAAATATATATAAATTTTAATTTTAAGTAAATTCCATAGAAAACTAAATATGAGTATTCCTTTTAGCCCAATACAAAACACGAAATATTCTTATTAGGAGGTAGCCCAATCCCATTTCAAAATAATTACCATGAAAAGTTAAGAAAATTGTTGTTCCCACTTGAAAAAAGTGCTACCACACTCATGGAAATTACCAATTTACCCCCAAATGTAGTTAACTACCGTCCAACTCATTTCCAACGGTAGTACCGTTGCGATATTAACATATATAACCTAGAATTGCAATAATGTTTAGCATTGCACATTTAGAAAGAAAAACTTCCAAACTGCTTCCAAACTCCCTCCAATTGAACTTTGACGAAATTATTAATCCTATTAATTTACAGTGTAGTTTAAACAGGTTGTTTTGTTGTTAATTTTATTTAAACATTAGTGTTTAAGGTTGGTTTCAAAATGGAATTTTTAGTTAGTTTATGATGTTGTATTTTAATGTTGTTGTTGTGAATTTTGTTTAAAGTATGTTTATGTATAGTGTAGTTGTGAAGAAGTTGAATTAACACAATGAGTCATTGTTTTATCTTTCGCACTCAACGTGTCTGATAAAAATGCTTAAATAAATATTTCATTGATTTTTTTTCTTGTTGTATTTGTGTAGATATATCTGGGAATCCACATAGAAGCCGACTGGGAAAGGAGACTATGACTAATATTTCTAGGTAGGATAGGATGTCGGTAAACCCTCATATGCTTAAGAGGGGAGGGGGATGATAACTGGCAAATAAGTTGGTTACCACGTTGCAGTTAGCTCCCATAATGGACAAGTAATTGACAATGACTTAAACATCTAATAAGTGCCTATTTCAGGATTTTAGAGTTTTAATTGTTTTTAGTACTTTGGAACTAGTAATGCTTATTTATGATGTTTGATGATGTAGGTTAGAGAATGACTCTAAAGATGTAGGAAGCTGCAGCGTGGATTGAAGATGTATCACTGAAGATGTGGAAAGTTGCAGTGTTCTGGGACTCTAGCCGGGTCGTACATAGTACGAGTGCGCGGGTACAGTCTGTCCATTGCTTAACGAAGAAGAATATGTAATATTCCCAATGATTGGAATCCTAGGAAGAATAAGGATATGATAAGGATAAACGGATAAGGACAACCCAAGTAAAATGACCAAATGGTATAACTTGTAGTGGGTGACCATGTAATATAAAAGAACACCCATGTGTTTGTGCCAAGGGTCCGAAAATTAATCTTATAATTAGAGAGGCTAGGTTATGTGTAGGCTTAGCATGTTTAGAGATCTCATTCTATCTCATCTTCTCCATATATGAGCATGGTGGCTAGATTCTAGAGTTTTTAGAGTTAGATTACTAGGTGATGCTTTGACTCACCATTCTCCTTCAAATATTGTAATCTTGTGATAACTTCATTTCCATTTCCATGGTTCAGCTCACCATGAGTTAAACCCCTTCTAGTGGTTTAGACATGGTGAAGTTATGATTTATTTATTTACTTGCGATATATAAAGTTGTAGTGTCGTGCTTTACTCTAACAAACTGTTTTAACTTAAAATATTTAGAAATAAATTCTTATCACTTTTATTTTTAATGATATAGTTCCCTGATCCCGACAGGGTACGGGAGTGGAAATTGTTTGTTAGATATGAATTTGTCCTTAAGCGCCACATTAGTGAAAGGATCAAGAGTGTCTGCTTGAATTATTTTCTTGAACTTAGAAAATCCTTTAAGGTGCAGAAAGCTATAACTCCGTAAATCTTAGTTAGCTTAAGAGGTTAGTAAACTTCCACAGGGCTAAGAGTCACATAAGCTATTCCATGATATAGCTAAGTGCTACGTTCTTGGTCGGACACTTGTCATATGGCACTTAGGATCCGATAGCTTAATACCTTAGTGCAACAAACTTAAACCTAGCAACTCCTGTGTGTTAAGTCTTGTGATCGAACCAATAAATGAGTGTCATCCCGACCTTAACACGATGGATGAGGTAACACTCCCTCAAACCAATTGGTTTGCAAAGAAGCTGGTTATTGAGAGGTATATCTCTATGAATCACACAGTTGCGAGAAGTTAATGCACGGATGCAGCTATGTAAGACATATAAGCTATATAAGGATATATCCATGTGAATCTCAGAGACTAAAGATGTAACATCCCGTTTTCCCAACATATAAATAAATGTAAAATATATCAGAGTGCATCGTAAAACAAGATGTCACACCTACGTTCTTCAAAAACCATTTAACACAAATAGATTTAAAATCCACTATTTAATAAAACAACTGCTTTCAATAATTTAAACAATGTCACAGTGGAAAATATTCAACGTTTAAATCAAAACTTGGCATTAGGCCTCAACGTCATCAACATAGTAAAAATCCCAGTTAAAAATGGTTCAACAACATCTTATAAATTGATACGTAACAAAGGAAAAACGAAACATTTAAATATCCCCATCCCGTTACGTATCAGAGCATGATTCCTAAGACGACACGAGAACTCAACTCACATCAGCGGTTACTCCTAAATATCTGCATGTTACCCACGTAGAGGCAACATTCAAACAGAAGGGGTGAGATTTCATATTCATTAATAATAAGCAACAATTCATAAAGAAGAATTAATCAACATAAAACAACAACAATTAATCATCTACAATTAATTCACATAAAGGAATCAATCAACATAGAACAACAACAATTAATCATCAACAGTTAATTCACATAAATGAATCAATCAACATAGAACAACAACAACTAATCATCAACAATTAATTCACATAAAGGAATCAATCAACATAGAACAACAACAACTAATAATCAACAATTAATTCACATAAAGGAATCAATCAACTTCATTCAACAATGCAACAACGACGACTCAACAAATGCAACAATAACGACTCAACAAATGCAACAACAACAACTCAACAAATGCATGTGGTACCAACAGAGCGTCAAGATGTCAACATAATGCCGTAATTCGACTAAACAGGGCATCAAGCCCCCAACTTTAACAAGGCATCAAGCCTTCAACATTAACAAGACATCAAGCCTTCAACTTTGACAAATACTTATGCAATGATACTACTCAAAAATGCAACAACAATAGCATTGACAGACATCAAGCCCCCTACGTTTAACAATCATTATGCAAAGACACAACTTCAAGTAAAACAACAATAACGTCTTTCATATAAACATCGTATAAACAACTTTCATATAAACATCATATAATAATAGATTCAACCATAAATCAACAACAACATATCAATATGATTCACTAATTCATTATCAATAGGAAACTAAGTTTGATCCATCAAGTCATAGATTAAATACTCTTAAACATTCTAATTAAACTCACAATACTTAGGATTTGAAGTTTGGAAGCGAACCAAAAGGTTCGGGTTGATTTAGAAGCGGTTATGCTAAATTTTGTTAAAAGTCTTCCAAGACCAACTTGGAGTGTTTCTATCATAATTCAAAATCCACAAAACATTTTCAAGTAAAACTAGAGTCATTGGAAAGATAACTTAATTATCTAAAACTTTCATGTTTACATAAAAATCTTATTATGAACAGAAAAGTCCCAATTTTAATTTTTGTTATTCTGTTACAGAAATCGACAAGAGCACGACCCTGTTGACCCCTGTGTAATATTTTAATCATATCTAGAGTTCTAGACGTTTAAATTGAGTCCCTTCAAGGGCTAGTGAAAGCTAACATCCTTATCTAAAACTTTCATGAAGACATCAAAACCCAGTTTGGAACTTAAACTTGTCAAACTGAGACAACAAGAAACGCACGGTGACAACAAAATCACAGTTTTGCTGCGATTTCACTTTGGGGAACCCTTTTCGACTCCGTTTTTGATCATATACTCTCCAAACTCGACCCTAATATTCACCCTATGATTACACTATCATTCAAACACTAATTCTTTGTTAACCTAATGGATTATCCACTATTTAAGGCTACAAAACTCAATTCATGGGATTATCTATACTTTCAATAATCTAATTGAATTCAAAAACCTAACTTCTACAACATCAAAAATTCAACAATAAGAGATTAAACCCCTTTTCAGAATTATATACTTATGATTAAAGAAGGTTAGTCTCACCCTTACCTTATATTGGTTGATTCACAGAACTCTACAAGCTTCTCCTTTTTTCTCCCCAAAAACCGTTTCTTCAAGTTTTCTCCCAAAACTGTTTTCTTGTTCTAACCCTAATTCTCTAATGTTCTCCTCTATTTATAACCACCAAGAGTTTGTTCACCAAGAGTTTGTTTCTCACTTAATCTTTTTTAACCTAACAAATCTCACTTATTCCTAACCTAACAAACTCCTCCAATTACCAAACTATCCTTATGCCTCATTAAATCTAATCTAATTAGATTCCTTCACTATTTATATCATAACAACCTACTAATAAATACTAAAAATCATCACATAGCAAATATTCAAATAAAATATCTAAAATAACACTAAACTCGATATAATAAATAAATAATAAAAATAGGGCGTTACAAAAGATGCTTTTGAACCGGCTATACCTCTAAGCGACACATGAAGCTATACCTAATTTATAGCTCTGTAAATCACAGTAATGTTTTATCATAATAGAACATAGATCTAAACCACACTTTCCATCTTGAAATTTTCTAAAGACTTTAACGGCTTTCCCAAACTTTACCTTTTACTTTTACTGATGTGACAAATGAGTTATTTTATATGTTTACAAACAAGCTTCCTATGAAAAGCTATGCGAAGCTATCACTTTACAGTCCATGTGGGATCGATATAATTTTATACTATATATTTGACAATGTATACTTGCACTTAGTATTTTGGGAGACATCAAGTTTTAGCGCCACTGATGGGGACTATAATGTGTTATAGTTTTAGTAGTTTTTAGTCTAAGTAGTTAGCTTATTTGTTCATTTTTTTTTACTTTACTTTTGAAGTTTGGTGAGTCTTTAGCCGATGTGTTCGTGAATTCTCAAAGCACATTCCTCACCAAAGTTCCACTTAGATACAAAAATAGAAAGGAATTTTAGATAAAGGAGGCACGTTTTTAAGTTAAAGACGAATCCAAATCTAGAGAACCTAGATCCAAACTTTATATAGATCTACAACTCCAATAAGTTCAACGCAAGAGAAGATTCATCGGTCAACATGGATGACAACAACAATAATATTGACATGGAAAATGACAAAGGGAGGTCCATCACGAAGTATAGAATGTTTGATCAAACAACATTTCACACTAGTATAGTGAGGCCAGAAGTCACTACTGCTCAGTTCAAGTTCAAACCTATCATGTTTCTGATGCTGCAAACCGTTGGCCAGTCTTAAGGAGCAGTCACAGATGATCCACATCTTCACCTGAAGCAGTTTACTAAAGTAGAAGAGAATTTCAAGATTCCAAGAATTGAAGATAATAGTTTCGTGCTGAGGTTGTTCCCTTACTCTTTAACATGAAGAGGCAAAGCTTGGTTAAACTCTCTTGAACCAAACTCTGTCACCTCATGGAGATAACTTATAGATAAGTTCTTAGTCCAATATTTTCTTCTTACCATTAATGCCAAAAAGAGGAATGACATAACCTCTTTCAGGAAAACTAATGAAGAAACACTCTTTGAAGCATGGTAAAGGTACAAAGATCTGTTGAGAAGGTGTCCATATCATGGGATGCATGTGTGCGTTCAAATGGTGACCTTTTACAATGGGCTTCTTCCATCAACAAGGATTATGCTAGATGCCGCTTCAAGAGGTGCACTACTAGGCAAGTCTTATCAAGAGTGTTATGAAATGGTAGAGACTGTAGCTGCAAATAACTACTAGTGGCCTATTGAGCATATGCAAGCATAAGGAATAACTGCTACTTCTGCCCCAACCAAAAAGAAAACGCCTGGTCTTTTTTGTGTGTTTGAAGCTACAACTTTCACTGCTCAGATTGCTCAGCTGACACACCATGTTAAAAAGTCGACAACCAAATATGTAGTTCCAGAGAAAAAAGTTACATTGCTAGAGCCTACTTATAGAGCTCCAACAACATCTAATGTTGTCCATTGTGGGGGAGAGCATGAATATGAAGAATGCCTTGAGAACCTAGTATAAGTCAACTATGTGTAAAGTCAACCAAACAGGGCATATATTCATTCCAGCAAACCAAACCAAACCAAAAGAAGAGTGCTTCAGCTGCCAAACCAAACCCTCCAGCAAAGAGTGCTTTCCAAGAGAGTATGGAGAACCTCTTTGAAAAATTCTTCACCAGGAATGAGTCTACAAAAAAAAAAAACTATATAAGCCATAGTTTCGATAGATGCATCGCAGAAGACGATGGAGAATGAGATATGACTAATCCACAAAGTTGTATATGAAAAACCTACTGGTTATCTACCTAGTCAACGTGAGATTGCAGCTACTGTGGAGAAGAAGGAGGAGGAAGTCAATGCAATACGATTTAAGAGTGGTAAATCAATTATTAGTGATGAGAAAGAGAGGGAGTTAATTGTATATCAAAAGCCCAAACCCAGAGAAGAAGAAGTCAGTTCTGAAGGGGACATGCAGGCCGCTGTAGCTCCTAGTTCTGATGAAGCAGGGATACAAACTGTTGTATCTCCAACCCTAACACAAGGAGAGATGCAAACCGCTGCATCTCCCAAGTCAAAAGAGAATTTCACTAGTGTCAAACTACATCACCGTACTAAAGTCAGTACACTAAGCCTTTTAATCCACATTTTTCTCAAAGGTTGGTTAAGGCATCCATTGAAAAATAGTATAAGAAGTTCTCAAAGGTCTTAAAGAAACTCCACATCAACATTCCTCTACTAGAAGCTTTGGAGCAAATGTCAAATTATGCAAAGTTTCTGAAGGATTTTATCATTAAGAGAAGAAGATTGGGAGACATTTAGATAGTAGCCTTGACAAATGAAAGCAACATGTTGATTCAGCACAAAATACCAGCAAAGATGAAACACCCAGGTAGCTTCACTATTCTTTGTTCTATAGTTGGAGTTTACTACGGGGAGGCAATTTGTGATTTAGGAGCAGGCATCAATCTGATGCCTAAATATATTTTCAATCAATAGAGAATTAGTTAAGCCAAGCCTAATGTTGTGAATCTAAAACTTGTTGATAAATCTTTAGTTCACCCTAAAGGAAGGATAGATGATGTACTTTTACAACTTGATAAGTTTATGTTTCTTGCAAACTTCATTATACTTGATTATGAAATTGATGAGAATGTTCCTATCCTTATTGATGTTTGCAAGGGAGAGTTGACTATGAGAATGAATGACCATCAAATCAAGTTAAACATTCCTAAAGTCATGAAATTTCCAGATAAAGATAGAGCAACATGAAGATTGTAGATCACTTGGCCCAATAATCCAATCAAGATCTTAAAGTAGAGCAACATGAAGATTTGAAGGAAGTATTTGTTAAAGCATTTAACTTAGAGCATTGTAAACCTATAGCTTGGAAGATGTATCACATGAAAGAAATTACCCCAATTATCTGCATATATAGGAAGCCATTAGAAGAAGGACCAAGGAAGAGTGTTAAAGCTCTAGGTAAGGTGACTTCTATCATGAAGGAAGTGGTGAGAAAGGAATAAGTCATCAAGTAGGTAAGTCATGTTCATATTTGGCCTAAAACTATAAGACTAGGTGAGGTAAATGCCTTCCAACCTAAGGATACTAAGGCAATACCTAAATTTTCAATTGATAATACTCTCAACAAAGGTATTATCTCAACAAAGGTATACCTCTGGATTGTAGATCACTTGGACAAAGAATCCAATCAAGATCTTAAAGTACATCAACATGAAGATTTGAAGGAAGGATTTGTTGAAGCATTTAACTTAGAGCATTGTAAAGCTATAGCTTGGAAGTTGTCTCACATGAAAGAAATTTCCCCAGTTATCTGCATATATAGGAAGCCATTAGAAGAAGGATCAAGGAAGAGTATTAAATTTCTAGGTAAGGTGACTCCTATCATGAAGGAAGCAGTGAGAAAGGAATAAGTCATCAAGTGGGTAAGTCATGTTCATATTTGGCCTAAAACTATAATACTAGGTGAGGTAAATGCCTTCTAACCTAATGATACTAAGGCAATACCTAAATTTTCAATTGATAATAATCTCAACAAAGATATATCTCTGGATTTCATCAGCGAGGAAGGTAGTACACATTGCAATAAAAAGTTTGAAATAAATTAAATAAATTTAGGTTCAAACATTCAGTTATCAATTCCTACAATGTTAAAAGATGGAAGTATTCTAAACCTTAGAAGAGAAAACTCATAGTGGGGGAGAAAACTAAAAGCTCTAGACCTAAGCTATATCTTAGAAATCATAAATGGTATGGAGATGTATCTCTCAGTAAATCTATATCTCTGAAGAATGACATTAGCCTTGAGTTTAAAGATATGAATAATAGAATGAAGCACTATTGGAGTGACTTCCCAATAGGTGTATGTTGTACATCAATCACCATGACATGACTCCTTTTGGGGTCATAATCGTCGGGCTGGAAATTTATAGTGTGAATGATGGATATTTGGCAAGTGTACCAAAATCAATCGAAGTAATAAAAATTCGTATCCACGAGGACTGTATTTAATTTCTACGTAGCGATTTCATTATTAAAAAGGATGTATAAATATGTATTGATGCCCTAGGCAGTTGAGTTGTTGTTGTAACATAAACGAATTAAAAATAAAAGATTGGTTTAGAAAATATGAGAGAAGTATGGTTAAGACCTTCGAATCCTTTGAAGCTCTCCTATGGTAATTAGCACTCCTAGTTCAATCAATGATTATCTAATTCAATGACAGATTAATAAATTAACTCCACCTAATCTCTTGACCTAGAGTTCACCCCGCAAGTAACAACCCCTTAATCTCTTAAGTGATTTCGAAACCATTTGAGGTTTTAATAGAACGTTAACCCCTATGTCATAACCTAATAATGATCTATCTCTAGTTTGATTATTTAGGTTAAACCTATTACCTAGTTCAGAGTCAAAAGACAGGGTTAGTGGTCATTCAATCTCTAAGGTTGATTTACATATTCATAAAGCTAGGGTTAGTAGTCAATGATAAACATACAAAAAGCATTAAACACAAAGTAATATGAATTAAAACTAGACATTCATTGATATTCAAAGGAGTTCAACAAATTAGGGTTCCTATAGGATTACATCAGATTCATCTCAGTCTCAACCACAAATGAATTAGTTACTCATAGCTAAGGTACAAGAAAACCAACATAAAAACAAGGATTCATACATGTATTGGATGATTGACTATGTGTTTTGATGATTTCCCACCAAATCTGCAAAGCCTCCGCTCAAAAATATGCCTCTTTTCTCTAAAATCGTGAACCCTTCTTCTGAAAAAGCACTTTTCTATTTATAAGCCAGTGAAAATCAGGCCACCGAGCCCAGAAATTCGGGGCCCGAGTCCAAAAACGCATTCTCCAAGTCTGTCAAAATTGGCGCCCGAACTCTTCTATCCGGGGCCCGATATTTTACGAATCAAACTACTCTTCTGGTGGCTGGAATTCGGTGCCCGAATGCTTGGATTTGGCGCCCGAATTGAACTTTGCTGGAAATCCAAATTCTTCAATTTTTGTGCTTTTGTGGTTTGCAGCTCCATGAATTACAATGCATTTCACCTAAAATTACATGAAAAATGCCTACTAAAAGTGTAATGACAGAGTGTCATCACAACCCCAAACTTGGATCGTTACTTGTCCTCAAGGAACCAACTTAAAATGAAAAATAACAGTGAAGTAACACTTACCCCACCAATGGTTATGTCAAAAGTTCATCTCCTTAGTTAGCAATTGATGAGCTAACTTGCTTGGTAACACATCCATTCCACAACTTCTCGCAACAATATTGAGATATGACAGGGTTCACTCAGTCGACTTGTAGAAATACTATATTACCAAAACTTGAAAAATTTCTAAGAATTGATCAAAGTCAATATTATGTACGCACTTTTAAGGACTTTTCAGGTTATGACGGGGCTTAGGTTATCGGTGGGATCATTTGGAAAGTAGGCTTAAGAAAAACAAAGGAGTTAGACATCATCCTACCGGTTTAGAACACACCACATACCACAATCATATCACAATTAAATCCGACGACTAGAGAGAATTTTTACTGATTGAAACAACTGGTCACTTTTTTTCTTTAAGCATTTTATTTTTTATTATTTTTTTGAGCTGAAAATTGACAATTCAGCTTGTTTTATCATGCTTTTTTTTTTCTTTTTCATAACACAAAGTGATCTTCTTTTCCTTTCTCTAGTACCCCAACCCCATACTTAGAATGTTGCTAGTTCCAAGAGCAACTCCAAACTTGAACTTTTCACAATAATAGACATAAACATGCCTAACTCCAACAAAATTTTGGGTACATTCCTAAGGTCTCTAGGCTTATAATGTGGTTAGTCACCGAAACAAGGGGTCTAAATCCTAGTGGCTAAACTTGGTTTAAACAAAGGATAATTCAATATAAACAAAGGTGGGCTACAAAGGCTCAAGGTACAAGCAATTTGCCTTAGTGTGTGCAATATATGACCAATCAATAACAAAGAAAAATCGCAAATATTAGAAATAGCATCTACATGAAAACACTCATATTTGTAAAAATTGAAAAATAAATTTGGGTCATAACCTTACAAGCTTAGGTTTCTGAAAGTTGTGGCTACCTAAGCATCTTTCCTGCCGTACACTTCCCTGATAGTAATCATGCAAGAACTACCTCCTTTGAACTTTTGACAAACCATTGATGAAATCTTTGTTACTGAACTGGTAAATTTCAAGAAAAGTAGATTCATTAATAATAAACAAGTGCAGAAGCAATACAGATAGGGAAATCATACAATCATAATCAAGACACTCTTCAAATCTGACTCGATACAAATAACAGAAACAAATAACAAAACAGGGAAAAGGATGGGCTGCCTCCCATCAAGCGCTTTCTTTTACGTCATTGAGCTTGACGCTTCAACCATCTCTTAGGGTGGAAAAAATGACACAAAAAATATATCACCCTTCTTCTTCCTCTTGTTTAGTAGGAATTCCATGAACTTAGCACAAAGAATTAGATGTTCCCATGCACCCACCAATAGGCTTCTAGACATCGTGACCTCCCACCATACAGAAGAATGAGTCTTTTCTTGCAAATGAATGTTTTCTTTCATCCCCATTGATTGAGTCTCCATTTTAAGAAACAAATCGACGCGCCTCACCCGTGGTTTTTCTTCTATGTTGCTACTTTTATTTTTCAAATGTTCAGCTTGCACCAAGAGGGCATGTCGCATCATCTCAATCTCAACCGATTTCCTTTCACACTCATCTGCTTTCTCAAATGAAACTTCATATTCCTCAAATGAAACTTGATTTGACATCAAGAAATCCTCTAAAATAGTTTGAAGTTGAGAGTGATAATCTATGTTGTCCACTTCCTGCTCTTCTTTAACTATGTATTTCTCCTCACAAAAGAGACCACCATGATAACCTCCACAAAATTCGCAAGTCATACTCAATCTTGTTTCCAAATCCTTTATATGTTCAGATATCATATATTTTTCATAACAAAGGATATTGATCTCTTCAAAATTATTCAGTAATCGATTACCCCACATTGCTACAAAACTCAAAGAAACCTTTTAGTAGCAAATCACAAAGAAATAGAAATGAAGAGCATAAATCATAACTTTTTCCTCAATTTTTTTTTCAATATATAAACAAAAATATAAATGACAGAAATCCTAAATAATAACGAAATTACCAAATTGAAATGGTTCAACAGTCCCCGGCAACGGCGCCAAAAACTTGATGGATATTTGGCAAATGTATTAAAATCAATCGAAGTAATAAAAATTCGTATTTCTACTTAGTAATTTCATTATTAAAAAGGATGTATAAATATGTATTGATGCCCTAGGAAGTTGAGTTGTTGTTGTAACATAAACGGATTAAAAATAAAAGATTGGTTTAGAAAATATGAGAGAAGTATGGTTAAAACCTTCAAATCCTCTGAAGCTCTCCTATGGTAATTAGCACTCCTAGTTCAATCCATGATTATCTAATTCAATGACAGATTAGCAAATTAACTCCACCCAATCTCTTGACCTAGAGTTCTCCCCGCAAGTAACAACCCATTAATCTCTTAAGTGAATTCGAAACCTTTGGAGGTTTTAATAGAACGTTAACCCATATGTTATAACCTAATAATGATCTATCTCTAGCTTGATTACTTAGGTTAAACCTATTACCTAGTTCAGAGTCAAAAGACAGGGTTAGTGGTCATTCAATCTCTAAGGTCAATTTACATATTCATAAAGTTAGAGTTAGTAGTCGATGATAAACATAAAAAGCATTAAACACAAAGTAATATGAATTAAAACTAGACTTTCATTAATATTCAAAGGAGTTCAACAAATTAGGGTTCCCATAGGATTACATCAGATTCAACTCAGTCTCAACCACAAAGGAATTAGTTACTCATAGCTAAAGTACAAGAAAACCAACATAAAAACAAGGATTCATACATGTATTAGATGATTGAATACGAGTTTTGATGGTTTCCCACTAGACCTGCAAAGCCTCTGGTCCAAAATATGCCTCTTGTAACGCCCGTTTTGATTATTTAAATTATTTTAGAGTATAGAGAATATTTATATGATTTTGTGTGAATTAAGTGAATTATATGATTTATGTGATTTTATGAGGTCTTGTGACTTATTTTATTGTTTAATGAAATAAGATTTGAAAATAAAATAAATATTTAAGTTGTGGGGCTGTTTTAGAATTAGATAGAATTATGAGGGATTAAGTGAAATAAGATAAATTAGTTAGAAAACATAAAAAGGGGAAAACCTAGGTTTAGAAACTGTCAGAACGTACAATTCAGAATTTGGGAAAAAAAGGGAGAAAATAGAAGAGAAGAACCAGAGAGGCTGCTGCTCAATTTTCTTAAGGTAAGGGTGAGCCTAGCATTACAATTCCATTAAACTTATGATTCATGATTATAGCTAACAGATTTTAGGAGTAATTCATGAGAAATTAGAAATTGAGAATTAGGTCAAAAAGTGATGAATTGATGAATAGATGATGAGAAACAATACCATTAATGTAGAAAACTGTTTACAGACCATAGGATAACCCTTAAACATCATTATAGTCGAAATTGGGGAGGAATATGATGAAAATTGGGGTTTTGGGTGAAAATTGTCGTAACCCCGTAACTGTTCTGTCATCGCTCGCCACAGCGAGCAATCAACTCGCCACGACGAGTGCTCTTCATCAGCTCGCGAGGCGAGAAACCCACTCGCCATAGCAAGTAACCCCTGGTGGCGCGCGAGGCGAGCAACCCCACTCGCCATAGCGAGCAGCACCCTGATGCTCGCAAGGCAAGCAGCCCAACTCGCCAGAGCGAGTGACCTCTGATGGCTCGCAAGACGAGAGATCCCACTCGCCATGGCGAGCAGTTCTGTAACAGAATGCCTTCTTAGAATTATGCGAGTCTTGTCGCCCGAGTTATTACGAGATGACCCCTGAGATAGAATTAAGTACTACTACAATGTTAAAGACGACCTATAGAGCTGTTAATTAATGTTTGACTTTTGTTAGTAGAGACATATACAATTATGTATGCTTTCCTTGAACTGTAAGAGATAAATTATGTGATAGTTTATGATATTATTGTGTCTTGAGATGTTTGATGTTCTGCCATGCTGCCATTTATTATTGATTAAAAGCTACATGTGTCATTCTAAGATTTATGAGTTGTAATCCAAATTATTGGAGTTTATTTGAGATATCTAAGGTTTAAGAAGTTGAGTCCATGCATATTCATTCAGAGACGAGGGCTCATGCCCTAGGAGCTTTTGCTCAACAGAGACGAGAGCTTATGCTCTAGGAGTATTTTTATGCTCAACAGCGATGAGGGCTTATGCCCTAGGAGTATATTTATACTCAATAGCGACGAGGACTTATGCCCTAGATTGGTACCACATGCATGTATAAGATGTCTAAGTTGCATAATTCGAGTTGAAGTTGCATTGTCGAGTCAGACTAATAAGTTGAACTATGATGCTGAGTTATGATGATGATTATGAAGTTGATTAAAGATGTTATATGATTATTATTATGAATGTATTTGACGTTTATGTTGTTAAATGTAATTATTGAATTATATGTTTAATGTCATTGTTTTGTGAATCTCACCCCTTCTGCTTGGAAATGTTGCTCTTCATATGAGTAACTTGCAGGTGATTAAGCTTTAGCTGCTGTTTGCTGTTGTGAGTGGCTACCCTCACTGTGTCCTTAGGTGCTCTGATACGTAACAGAATGGCAACCTTTATAACTATTTTCTATTCCTTGCGTATTGATTATGATTTAATGTTATTGAGTTTTAGTTGAATTTATGTTGAGAAGTTTTGATGAGGCCTGCGTGTAAAAATTATTTTGTTAACTTGAATTTTTATCCGCTGCGAAGTTTTGAACCTTTTATGATTATTATTCTACGAAGGATAAATCGTTATTTATTCTATTTTGAGATTTTTAGAAATGTAGCATTCCGTTGTTGAGAAACTCTGATTATTTATTAAGACATTTTTACTTTTGGAAAACGGGGTGTTACACCTCTTCCTTCTAAAATCGTGAACCCTTCTTCTGAAAACGCACTTTTCTATTTATAAGCAGTGAAAATCGGCCCCCGAGCTCAGAAATTTGGGGCCTGAGTCCAAAAACGCATTCCCCAAGTCTGTCAAAATCGGCGCCCGAACTCTTCTATTCGGGGCCCGATTTTTTACGAATCAAACTGCTCTTCTGGTGGCTGGAATTCGGTGCCCGAATGCTTGGATTTGGAGCCCAAATTGAACTTTGCTGGAAATCCAAATTCTTCAATTTTTGTGCTTTTGTGGTTTGCAGCTCCATGAATTACAATGAATTTCATCTAAAATTACATGAAAAATGCCTACTAAAAGTTTAATGACAGAGTGTCATCAGTGAACACATTGCGTTAGGGGTCCTTGAGCACCAACCACTTTACCACTCCAAGTGTTGTAGCTCTTCTTCTTAAATTAATTGTTTATGTTGTTACCTTCACCGCCCACCGTTTCTCCCATGTTTTATATCACCAAGGATTGGTTTATCTGACCTCTCCCTGCCTAAAAATCTGAAAATCCCACTATAAATACCAACCCTAACCACCCTTAATTCAACCTTCATGAATGCATCACCATCAAGTATCTCATCAAAACGCAATAGCAAAACACAACACACATGGAGCAACCTATTTAAGAACAAGATAAATATATATCTGGCTTTGTAACCTCTACAGTTGTAGCTTTGCTTTAAATCTCGCTTCGATCTGGCTTTGTAACCTCTATAGTTGTAACTTTGCTTTAAATCAAGATATCTTCAAAACACGACAATACCTACACCCGAAGTGTAGCCAAGAGGACTTTCCCCTCATCAATAATTGGAAATCAAATTTCAGGGAGAATGTAGCAACACCAGCTCGCGATTTGCCAGTCCATATATAAGAAAGAGTGTGTGCCGATAAGAAAGAAGATTGAAAAATCAGAAGTTGGTACCTGCACAGGACTTGACAAAAGGTCTGCTTGGTGTGTCGATAAGGAACAATAAGAATTGTGATAGTAAATGTATGTGTGAAGTGCACAAAAAGTAGCCTAAATTAGAGTGAGAATTTTAAATGTAATAAGGTGTAAAAAAAAGGGGCTCAGAACATAGGACCACCTATCAAAGTAAGATTGAGGTGATTCACACTCACCAATTTCCCAAAATAGGTGGGCAACCCCCAAATAAAAAGATCAAATCATTGACATAAGATGGGAGTGACTCACCCTCACTAACATCCCAAGAATGACCCGGTATGAACTCTTGACAAGAGAGAAGGTTATTGACGTAAGATGGGAATGACTCACCCTCACTAACATCCCAAGAATGACCCGACCTTCCTCTTGGAAAAACAAAATGAATTCTGGTGCCGCCTTAGAAAGTTATATCTCTGAAAAACACCAAATTGAATAAACATTCACACCTAGATGAAGTGAAAGAAGTTGTGTCATTTGATTCATATGTTTGAAAGCATGGTTAGTGTTTTTCTTTAGGGTGTTGTTTACATATGATCAAAACAGGCTGTAATGCGCGCACACATAATTTATGTGTGGAAAATAATCACAAGTTATGTTGTATGGGGATGACTAGAATATACTCGAGTAGTTATAGTTGAGGTTAGTTCAGTCAAGAAAAACAAATCACATGATTATTTATAGTTTAAAGTGTTTTTAGTTCTTTGGAGCTAGTAATGCTTATTTATGATGTTTGATGATGTAGGCTAAGGAATGACACTAAAGATATAGAAGCTGCAACGTGGATTGAAGATGTATGGTTGAAGATGTGGAAAGATGTATCATTTTGGGACCCTAGTCGGGTCATACGTAGTACGAGTGTGTGGGTTCGATTTGTCCGTTGTTGGAACAAAAATGGTTTGTACAATTCCTCTAAGGTTTTATTGACAACAAAGTATCAAAGAGTACTTGGATATACTAATATTTGTTCAAGTGTGCAGGACCATAGAATTAAATCTATTGATGAATTGAACATGTATTAGAGAATTAGAAGCACTAGAGAAGCTTAAATGAATATGGTAGAAGATCTGAAGAAAGGTCAACCAAAAGTCAACATCTTGGAATAAAAGAAAAGGACACCACTCAGAAGCTAAAGATTAACCTCATCAGACTTAGAAGACCCCTTCAGACTAAGAAGATCTCCATCAGACATGGAAGACACCAATACTCAGAAGATCATGAGGGACCCAGACTCCACGTTTGTTTTGTCGTCTTATGTAGTTGTCTTTATCAAGGATTTGAGTACAGTTTTGTCTTCTTATAACCACATGTGAAACAAACAAAGAAATTCAAGGACAAAGAGAATGAATGAATAATTTCAGTTTCAGCAAAGGAATTTCAAATGACTCTTAATGTGCTTGCACTCTTCTCCAACTTCTCCCAAATCCATGCATATAAAAGGAGATGAAGAGCTGAAGAAGATTATCAAGATTCTACTATTTTACTGGGCCATTACTCTATCAAAATCAATAGTGCAAAAACACTTTGGAATTTCTAATCAAAGTTTGTATCTTATAAATCCTAAAGTTTTAAGAGTGCGTTCAACATTCTGTAGTTTATACTACTAATTGTATATCAAGTGAAAAAATAAATATATTTATTTTGTAAACAAATAGAAGTCTCTCTCTTGAGAAGCTTGAGCATTAGAAGTCTTTTTTAGTTGTGATTGAGAAATAGAAGTCTCTTGGAGTTTTCCTTGAGCATTAGAAGTCTCTTGTCTGCATGCTTGAGCATTAGAAGTCTCTTGAAGTTGTCCTTGAGCATTGGAAGTCTACTGTTGTTATGCTTGATCAATGGAGCTCTCTTGGTAGTGACCTTGAGCATTAAAAGTCTCTTACAAGCGTGCTCGAGTATTTGGACATCTATTGGATGAGTTCTTGAGAAATTGTAATCTAGTGAGTTTATAGTGAAATCCCTTGGAAGTGCAAGGGGACCGGACTACACCTGTGTCGTGAGAAAAACCAGAATAATTTGCTTGTGTATACTCCTTATCTCTCTCTTTCTCTATTATATATATATATATATATATATATATATATATATATATATAAAGTGTTTTGTTATTACCTGCTGCATTCACACTCTGAGTCAGACTCTGAAAATATTAACCCTCATAAAAGGAAACTAGAAAAAGGCAACACAATTCATATGAAAAACATACCCTTATCAAGTAAAAAATTACATTGATTTACAAACTACGTATTTGCCAACAAAACATGAACAAAAATATACATGCATTCTAATATATTTAATATCGTTAGAAATATGTGCCACATGGCCTATATCACATAGGCGAGACCTACATTACCCCTTCATGAATTAGGGGTAATTTACCCTTGATTATACTTTGCTGAATTGGGGGTAATTTTCCCCTAATAACAAGTAGAGAAATGATTTTTGAACATCCATTTGATGACAACTTTCTCTTTCATACTCGTATTATTTTGTACTTTATCTCTCTGTGTTTGGTTTCCGTGCAAATACCTACACTTTCTTTGTAAATTATGGTTGTCACATAAGTTGTCAACCAAATTGGTTGTTCAAATAACACTCCTCTAACAATTATGATTCGATTATGGAACGAAGTGTTGAAACACAATATCTTTTAAATATTTTAAGGATTACAAACATATTTAAATAATTCATCTTGTTATTTACTAATGATTTTTGTGAGAAATATTTTCATAAGAATGATCTCAAGAATGATCTTGGCACATAAGTATCTTCATGGTCATTCATGTATAAAAGAACATGCATGGAATTTTTGGTTAAAGGCATTAAATCATGAAGATCAAGAATTTAATGTGAAATTGTCTCACCAAATTAAGGAAGATCCTATGACTTGATTTGGAAAGATATATGGGATTTAAAAAGTTTTGACCCATTAAAAGAAAGAGATCCATCTCATAATGCATCATTGTGACATAAGAAAAATGCCATGGCATGGCATCATCAAAGTCACTTCATATTAGCTCTTTCACGCAAACAACAATAACAACTTGCAAAAGCGTGTGACTTCTCTCCTTTGTATTTGCTGGATTTTTTTCAAGATCAATCTTGTAGTACAAAATCTCATGCTTTCCTTCAAGCCAAGTTTTGGAGCTTAAATCATCATTTGAATTAAAGCAAGGGCAGCTGAATTTTTTAAGTAGGCAACAAGTTTCCAAGCTTCTATAAATAGAGGAAAGCCTTGAAGTCTCGATCCAAGAGTTTGCAATACAAATCAATTATCTCTCAACTGAAAAAATCAATCCCTCTCAAGCTCTTCACAAAAACAAATAAGCTCTTGCTCTCTCATTATATTTTGGATCATAATCATATTGAGTTTGTTTTGTAATCATAATCTCAAAAAAGTGTTGATAAAAGCGTGATCCACAAAAACCTTTATCATACAAATTGTGTTGTAATTCTAGAGTCTATTTGTCATAATAGTTTGGGAAAAAATGTAGAAACCTAGTGTGATCAATAATTTATAGTGCTAGTCAGAAGTTTCTGTTAGCAGGATACTATAGTCGACAATCTCACACAAAGTGTGGGTATTGGAAGTAGCCGAATTTGGTGAACCAGAATAACTCTCATGTGTTACTCTCTCTTACCTTCTATTGTCATTTATTTTTCATTATACATCCAAAGTGCTCTCATGTGTTATTCTACTTAATAATATAATCATTCTCCAAAATATTCTGGCCCTTATTTAAATAGTTTAACTCATAACAACTTCAGTTCATCTAAAGCTATTTAAATCAGATAAAATAATTGTGTACTATATATTGTTTTATCTAACCAAATTAAAAAGGGTCACAATTCGAAACCCCCTTTCTTGCGACGTTTATTGCTACTTCACGAAGAAGACGGAAATCACATGTTGAACGAAGCTGATGAAGAAGATTGATATTTTTTTTTGTGGTGACCGGGGTTTGAACTCATAACCTTGCATATATTATGTATTGTCGTTACCACTCAACCTATCTTTTTACCATTGGACCAAGCCTTTGGAGTTAATTAATTGAACCCACTTAGTTTCAAGCTAGAAAAAAAAATTCCAAAACTTTCTTTGCAATGGAAAACGTTCTTAAAAAATTGATCAACACTACCCTTATCTTAAAACTTAACTCAGAATTTAAAAAAATTTATTTATTAAATGTTTTTGGCGACATTTCGTGAAAGTCTCGATAGTGATCCTCGTGAGCTTAGCTCAGTTGATAGGGACAATGCATAATGAATTTAAGCAGGGGTGGATCCACTAAGGTACTATGTGAGGCTAAAGCTCCACATGTTTTTTCCCTTTTTTTTTGTTGTTATTATAATTGATAAAACACAAAAGAAGTGACTCAGTAAATAACTCTCTTTTTCCCTTCCTCCTGAGTCTTGCGCCCTCTTGCCCTCTTCTCATCCTATCTCTCAACTTTCAATGTCATCAGCTCTCCATTCTCCTCCTTCTCAACTCTTACCTCTCACTCACTCTAAGGTAAGCTATTGGTTCTCCAATTTCTCCTTTATTCTCTAATCGCTTGTTTTAGGGTTTTAAAATTGGGAATTTGAAAATGGGTTTGATGTTTTTGTTATGAAAATGGGATTGATGCTTTTGTTATGAACATAAAAATAGGGTTTTAGGATATGATTTTGTTTGAACTAGAACTATTGCTTGTTGAGTGCAAATCTGAAATCACGCTAGACTTATGTGGTATAAACATGAAATTTCACTTTTGGGAGATGCACACTTGCTTGCTCTTTTGCTTTTGGCACCTTTGAAAGAGCACACTACCGTATTTTAGACTATTTGATCCTAAATTCGCATACAACTTATCCTTTTAAGTCTAGTACCCCAAGTACTCAGTTACATGAATCAAACAACAAATCAAAATAACGATAAACTTCAATATTTTTAAAATAATATTTCGACGCTAATTTTTTAAATTATTAGCCTTCAATTGTAGACCATATGTTCATATTCATGGTTTTCAACATACAAATCAAATCTAAAGTAAAATTTCAAAGTTATGAGCCCCAAACACCTTGTATATTCAAGCCACCACCAATATACAACCGAAACCATTTTCTTGTCAAAAGCTCTCTTTGACAAATTAATATAGGTCATCTTAATTTAAACTTATTCATTCAAAAATAAATAAATTTTCAACATTTTTTCAAAGACTAAAACTTTTTACAAAAATCAAAAATCAAAATTTTATGTTATATCGATAGTATAGACACAAAGACCCAATTCAAAACAAAATCAACATCACCTTATTTTTATTCCTTCATCGTCTTATGTTTCTTCGCACACATTTTCTTTTCAAAACATTGAATTTTGAGTTCAATGTAACACACAAGGTCTTTTCATCTAAAACCCACATTTTTCTGCACTAAAAAGATACAAAAAGTCGTCTGTTTAGATATTTGAAGATAACATGCTTAATTTGATCCAACTCGTTCCTTAGATATACATGTTGGAGTCTTTCTTTTTAAATTGTTAAAATCCCACTTCTAACAATCTATTTGTTGTTGGTAGAAAATAGATACAGACACTCACTCAAAAGAGAAATGATGTTTGTACAACCACGTTTTGACAACTCTTGTGACAACTTTCTCTCTTATACTCACATTATATGTTTACTTTCTCTCTTTATTATTTTGGTTTTTGTGTCAATACCTATTTTTCTTTGTAAAATTTTGGTTGTCATGTTTTCAATAAATGGTTGTTCAAATAACATAACTTCACCTAAAAATATCAAAATCTCCGCAACACAAAGAAAAAATAACTGGGATACTCTAAGTATTAATTAGTACATTGTAAATGACAGGTAACCATACAACTATTTTGTTGTGATCTAAATTTCACATGACATTGATATAAGTAAGTACCTCTATCCTCTTGCTTGAATAATTGAAATATAAAATTCCATCATTCTAATTGTATATGATAATAGATAATAGAAAGACAATTATTATTTACAAAGTTTTTTATTTTGGAATATGATTTTCACCCTTTCATGCTTGTCTAAGTTTACCATCCACTCAAATACTTCCACTTCCCTACATAAGCAAAAACATATTAAGTTATTGCAAAATGATGAAAAAATAATAATCAAATTTTTCAACAAATAGTTAACACCGACTAGATTGATAAAAGGAAGATAATAGAAAAAAGTTAGAAATTAAGTTTGTCCTTGGAGATAGAGTTTGTTGTTGCCTATTTCTTGTAACTCTTTATAATGTTTCCTTGATAGTGGACTGGAGAAATTTTCTCCTTCAGACATAGGTCTTTGTTGGACCAAATAGAATATACAAAATTTTGGTGTATTGTTTCCATGCTCTATTCATGTTTTTGAATGTAATTTTGCTTTTAATTTGATAGCTAGATTATATTTATATATGCTTTTGTTGCTTGATACTTATTTCATGTATCTAAGTTTATTGGTGTGATTTGAGTTCGAATTCAAAAAATAAATAGAAAAATTATTTATCATTTGACTATGTTTATAAAAAAAACATAATAATAGAAATAAATAAAAGTGAATCACTACTGGAAGAAGAATTATATTATTGTCAAACATTAAAGAATATGAAAATAAAATTTCAAGCAACCTTCACTTTTTTCCCATCTCAAGTTTTCAGCTTATTCTATTAAGTAAAAGAACTAGGAGAATCACGTATCTAACCTTCCAATCTTCTCCAATATTGCAGGATCTAAGTCAGCATAATACTCCTTCATTTCAGCTTCTGAGTTAGCATCATAATTGTCATCCTAAATCATATCAAAATAGATGAGAAATGAATTTTTTTGAAACAGATTAATTCAAAGACCAACATGAAGGTATCATAAATTTATGAGAACAAGGATAAACCTTATCATCATGATTTTGATTTACATTTTCTGGAGCATTTTTAGCTTTGGATTTCTTCCTCTTATTCTTTTTTTTGTTCTTTTTACTTCTTCCAGTCTCTGCCAAATAATTTTAATTATACTATCAAAATAAAAATAGCACAAGAATTATAAATTACTAGATAATAAAAATAATTTGCGATGGTAAGAAAGTTAGCAAAGGGTGGAAAACACGACATACCTTCTTTTTTGCCATCAATAAATGAGAGTATATCATCAATCGAACTTTCTTCCTAAAAAAATCATTTAATAATTTAATTAATGTTTTTCTTGGTCCGTAAAAAAATGGAGAATTCCACATTTAGTCAAAAAAATAAATATATTTTTTCTATGGATCATTATTTTTCCTCCCGTAACACCATCTTAATCACATAAAAAACATGCTCAAAATTCCTGTAATTTATAATCTAGATGTTATTCCGAATTTCACGATAGGAAAATGTCATTTCTCTCGAAAAATAGCATCAAGAATTTTTCAAAACACAATTGGCAAGTTTCCAGTCACATCTTCTTGAATTGTGGTAAATAGTGCATTGTGCATTGTGGTAAAAAACATGCTCAAAATTCTTTTTGTTATTTTTCTAGAGATATATAGCATTGCTCTTTCACGATATTGGAAGTGAATTAACCATTATCTTGCATGTGATTAATTTTGTGTCGTGGCTGTACGAAAAAGTGGGTGTCCAAGAAACATTTTGGTTAAATATTCGATAATATTTTAAGGCCTATCATTATCAATGGATGTAAAACGGAGCAACATGCCTTCTCCTGTGGATGACTATTCATATGCTTCAATATTTTCTCCTGTCAAAAAAACCAAATCAAAATCAAGAAATTATGTTGTAAAAGTTAGAGCAAACACTTTAGCTTTTGACAATCGTCACGAACCATATTGAGGTCTTCTTGTGAGAGAAATATATCACGAATCTCCCTTGCAGTTTTTCCTTTGAATTTCTTAGAAAGTGCATCACAAGATATATGAAGCAAATGATTAAGTCGATGTCTCGCAGCAACAATTGCAAATCCACACAATGTCTTTGTATTTCTACGAATGAATTTCTCATCAAATTTTTCATGCTCCTACAATAGTAAGCAATCAAATGTAAATTATACTCATAGTCAACTCTTATTGATAAAGAAAGTTGAATTATCAAAAATAAATTTAGAGGCAGAGTTAAATGATTACTGTCTCAAGTTTTAAAGTTTTTTTTTCTCTATCTCTAATTTTTGTTGATAATTCAACTTTATAGTTTTTAAATTGGAGGAATGAAAAAATAAAATCGAACAGAAATTTAACTATAAAGTATCAAATGAGAGTCGAAATTACTATTTCAAACCTTATCGGTATGTCCAATATCTCCGTGGAATCGAGAATACCAAACGATCAAATCTAAGACATAAGTAGTGACACAGTCTGAGAGTTGCACTTGCTTGATAGATCCATTCGCAGTTTTTAGCTGAGAATTATAAAGTCAAATTATATCAACAAACTAACTAGTTACTCATTCATGCAACAACATATAACGGACTTTATGTATTATATTTTAAATTTCAAACTTATACGATTCTTCATTTATGTGATAATATTATATTACAAAAATTCTCTAATTAAATGTAGTTTGTTTATATAGCTAAATAAATGTATTATTTAGAAGGAAGATATTCCCTTTTGAATCGAAAGTTTTACTATGATAGATAATACATGCAGATTTTGAACAATAAACATATTTAATGAACGAGTATATCTTTTATTCATATCATACTCCTATTTAAACTCTTCGCATAGATTTTTTTTTATTTATTATTGAACAAAACATCATATCTACTGTAAAAACTAGCTGAACATTAATATGATAACCAAAGATACAATTTCAAAGAATTTACATTAGAAATTTCTTTCAAATAATGCACAACTTAATAATCAAGAAGCTCATTTCATTAGGAGAATGCAATGCAAATATAATGGTGTCAACAATGATTTTGGTGGTTAGTTTTCTTATTCCGTTGATGGTAGCTTTCAGTTAGGTGGAGTATGTATAGGTGTTTTTATGAGTTTTCTTTTCACTGTGCCACCTACTCACGACGTTTATGTTTTGTAGTTTCTATTTGCTGGTCGTTTAATGCAGGAACTTGGTTATTCATAAATAAATAAAACTTCTACAAATCAATGTTTGGACAAGAATTGTTTCACAAACCGATGAGGAAAATAAAATCTATTGGAGCAATTGGCAGGATGTGGGTATGCCTAAGGCTATAAGAGGTTCAGGGGTCAGGAATCTGAGATTATTTAATCAAGTTATGTCGGGAAAGGGGCATTGGAGTCTCATTTTAATGGTATATGCATGTGGAAAGATATTCTTTATGTCAGGAAGGGGAAACAAATGTGTTGTCATTTTGTGGTGGGAGGAGTGGTGGATCTAGATCTTATTCATTTTGGTGGAGAGATGTGTCACTTATAGGGGCGGGGGGGAGAATTCCTCCACTAATGAGTTCTAAGATAGAGTGGTGAGGATTTTATGTGATGTACTCATGACTTCTTTCTCGGAAGATGCATGGTTAGGGATGTCGTTCTTTGAGAGAGATTCTAAAGGTTGTTCTAGATTTCAATCAAACACTATTTGTTCGTATGTTCGGTGGGTACGCTTGGGTTGACTGTGCATGCATGTGAGAGTTCAGGTTTAGACGCAACTTGTTTTCGAGAGAAGTCTTTAGTGGTTGAGTTTTTTGTATTGTTGGATACACGCCTTCTTTCACTGGGTCTTGACTGATTGTCCTCGAATGCCTCTTATGTTGGTGTGTATTTGGTTTGTCCATTTACGACTATCTTTCAGAGGGATCCATGGGGGTCGAAGGTAGGGTGTCTGATTTGTCCCACATTTTGTCTCTAATCTTGAAGAGTTGGACCCTTAAAAAGTCATAGTGTTCTCTTGGTATGCTCTCCTTGATAGGGTTATGACTATAGCTAACCTCCTTAGGCGAGGGGGTTATTACCAATCTGACGACTTCCCTTTATCCTTTATGTGGGGGGATCTTCAGAGTGTATTGATCAACTTTTTGATACTTGTAGGCTGGCTTCAAAGTTGTGTTACAATATTTTTAGATGGATAGGATAAGTGTTCACAATCCTTGTTAAGAGTCCCACATCGGATAGGATATGTCCTGACAATGTGTTTATAAGTGGGGGCAATCCTCACCTCACAAGCCGGTTTAGTGGGGTTGTGTTAGGCTCAACTACAATTTTTAAGACTCCTTAGAGATCTAGTTTGTCTTTTTAAAAGGCTTACAATTTTATCTTTGAAGTATGAGTTAAGGCATGGTCTTTTATTAATATTGAAATCTATTGTGTGGTCCATCTGAAAGAGTCATAATGGTCTTGTATTTTCTGGTAAGGCATTAGTTTTCTTATTGGTATTGGTTTTTTCTTCTGGAAACACCCTAGTTCTCATTATGAGTGAGTGGTGGAACATGATCTCCTCTAGAGTAGGTAGGCTTTTTGTGTGTGGGACTTGATTGGGTGTTTTTGAGCTGGTCTTTAGGTTTTGTTCTTTAGTATCATGTATTTGTATCCCTTGTGGTGTAGGCTTTGTTCATTATATCCCCGTGGTCTTGTTCATTAATATATATGAAGTAGACGACATAGGATAGGAGTCCCAGTGGGGTGCCAACCTAGTTGGGATGTCTTTGTGCTCCTTGATGCCTCACCTACTTCGTGCCTTATCCAAAAAAAAGTTATATCTTTGTACCGAGTATTTGATGATGTGACATGGGTTTTCTTTTCTTGGGTTGTTTGGGAGTTGGGTTGGGAATAGGCCAGACTAGTCTACAGGGGCCTACAGTCTGACTTGTTTAAGCCTGACCGGGCCTAGCCTGTTTATGAAAAAGGCTAGGCTTAGGCTTTTCAAAAAGCCTATTTAAGTAAATAGGTCAGGCTTAGGCTATAAAAAAAAAAACCTATGAAGCCTGATAGGCCATCCTATTTATGCATATTATTAAAATTTATTTTTCATTTATTAAAATATAATTTATATTAGGAAAAATTCAAGAAAAAACTTAAATAAAGGACTTTTTAAATAGGCTTTGAGGCCTTATAGTGAAATAGGCTTTTAAGGCCTTGTAGCAATAGACAAGTCTTACGATGAAATAGGTTTTAAGGTCAATTTCGCCTATTTAGAAGTAGACAAAATTGAATATTTAATGACTTTAATATGAAGTAGGCCTGTAAATAATCTTCTAGGCCAGGAAAAAAATAGGCCTATGAAAGGTCATAGACCAGGCTCAGGCATACAAAAAATTGTGTAGGCCCAGACCTATCAAAGTTTGGCCTGGCCTGGCCTATTCCATCCTTATTTGAGAGAGTGTAGTAGTGTGTGTGATTTATATAATGGTGTTATAGGTGTTGCAAGTGTTTTTCCTTGACCATTTTGAATTCCGATGTCTAAGCCAATCTTGTGCATTTGTTCATTCTTTTGTTTTCACACACACTTGCCTTTAGAAATACAATAATGCATTATGCATTGAAGTATTGAAATCTTCAATCGAGTTCACTTAAATCAACTAAGTATTAATAGATAAGAATTATAGTAAAAATAATGTTAATGATAAATAAAATTATATATTATACCTCATGTTTCGCAAAATCCATAGCAGCTTTAGACATTGAAAAAATGGTAGAGCTTGTGTAATCTTTGCAATTAAACGTAAAAGATACCTGATTTAAAAAAAAAAAAGAAGAAGAAGAATTTTATGGAGACTATTGCACAGTAAATATATGCACTATTCAAGCCAAAATTTGAAACTTTCATTTGAAATGGTGTGAGAGACTAACCCTTTGTTGATATATCTGATATAACTTTATTTCCTGATTTTATGATTTAGGATACCACCAATATGAAAGTATTGAATTAAATTGTTAAAAATCAATACATATATTTAGATATCTATCTATTTATTTTTACAAGATTTATATCTACGTTTATTAATCATAAAAAGTTTATATACTATTAAATAATTAAATTGGTCAAAACAATATTTGAAGATTTATATTTACGGTTAATAATTAAATTGGTCAAAACAATATTAATAACAACACTATTAAATTCCCTAAAAAAAAATCAACACTATTAAATAATTACTTTGACTAAAAATACGGTTAATAATTAAATTGGTCAAAACAATATTTATAACAACACTATTAAATTCCCTAAAAAATAATAGAAACACTATTAAATAATTACTTTGACTAAAAAGATGTAAAATTCATTATTTTAGGAAAAATTTATATACTTTTCAATATAAACTACCAAATTTAATAATAACATAATTATTAATATAATTATCTTTTTTTGACTGAATGATAAAATAATATTAATAAATTCTGTATAAAATTAATAATATTATAATAATAAGTTAGATATATCAATATAGTGTGATATAAGTTGTAGATATTTCGATTATTTAACGACATTTTCAATGACAACGAAAAAACATTTGTTGCAAGATGTCAACTTTTTTTACTAAAACTCGAGTACCTTGAACGACTAATCTCTGCAATCAAAAGAGGAGGTACCTTATCATACCCGACATAAACATTTATATTTTATAAAGTTTTAATTTGTATTTTTAATTAATATTTAATTGAAAAACACACCGAATGAATATATTGGAAGACTCCACATATTATTAATTAGTAGTATATAATAATATTAAGTATTTGAATGAACAATATTATTAATACTTAACAAAAAAAACTTTAGACTTAACAATGTATATGTACTATGATATTTAAATTATAAAATATCAAACTCAGTTTATGACAACATATAATAATATAAAAGAATTGTTCAAAAAAATAAAATAATAATAATATAAAAGAAAGTTCAGTCAAACACTATAATATATTTGTTCAGGACTGGTCAAAGACCTATACCATATTTCTTAGGCCCAATAACAAACCAAGTCCAAATGCTGCATTTGGTAGTTTACTTGTAACACACCCCTTCTCCGCGTGGGAAGTGCTCAGAGCAATCGAGATCTGTTCAAACGAACAAGAACGTCTCTTTCCCACGTTCCCGCAAATATCTCACAGACGGTTACACTTCTCCTGATTTCGTAACCGCCGGTCACATGTGTGCCATTACAACGGCTCTGCATTCACCCACCTCCTTTTCCAATGACAATGAAAAAATATTTGGTGCAAGATGTCAACTTTTTTACTAAAGCGGAGGTACCTTATCATACCCGACATAACCATTTATATTTTAAAAAGTTTTGATTTGTATTTTTAATTAATATTTAATTGAAAAACACATCAAATGAATATATTGGAAGACTCTACATATTATTAATTAGTAGTATATAATAATATTAAGTATTTGAATGAACAATATTATTTATACTTAACAAAAAAAACTTTAGACTTAACAATGTATATATGATATTTAAATTATAAAATATCAAACTCAGTTTATGACAACATATAATAATATAAAAGAAAGTTCAGTCAAACACTGTAATATATTTGTTCTAGACTGGTCAAAGACCTATACCATATTTCTTAGGCTCAATAACAAACCAAGCCTAAATGTTGTATATGGTAGTTTACTCGTAACACACCCCTTCTCCGCTTGGGAAGTGCTCGGAGCAACCGAGACCTGTTCAAACGAACAATAACGTCTGTTTCCCATGTTCCTGCAAATATCTCACTGGCGGTTACACTTCCCCCGATTTCGTAACCGTCGGTCACATGTGTGCTATTACAACGGCTCTGCATTCACCCACCTCTATAAATAGGAGGCTCCTCGTAGCCTCCAAGGTAGAATCTTTTTCACTCTAATATCCATTATTCTAAATCTCCACTGAAGTATACCACCACCTTCAACCACCGTATTAAATGAACATCGGCAGCCACCTTCTGATTAGGTACGATCAGTGGCGCCGTCTGTGGGAAATAACAAGCTATCTCCATTTTTTACCTACAAGAAACGACAACTTTCATACAAAAATCATGGTTGTCAACGATGCTCCACAACGCCTTCAAAGCCAAGTCCAACATCCAAACCGTGAGGGACAAACAACTTCTCCATCTCCTGCATCTAGCCCAAGGAGGGGAGCCTCGCCAACGAGTTCCCATCAGGAGATTTCAGTGCAAGATCAGCCGTTCTTAGACCCTCCACGACCTGACGAGATGGCTGATAACTCAACGCCAACGGGGTCATGGATCAGCTATCTGCTTCGTACTGTCAAAGCTTAAACATCAATAGCTGAAGAACAAAACCGACGCATTGTCGAACTTGAGCAGACAAAGAAACAGCTGATCCACCTCTGTTACACTCCTTCCCAGTCACGTAGCAGAAGGGGAAGGAGTCCTCGCCCGTCCAGGTCCAAATCTCCAAGACGCTCCGTCAGCGTGAGATCTCCGAGTCGAGGCCGGCGATCATCCTGAAGTAGGTCTCCTCGATGATCTCCCCCTAGAAGATGACCTATAAGGCGCAACAGACGCTCCTGGTCCTCCTCGTTTTCAAGTTCAGACGACGAGCGCGATGTTCGAGGCGGTCCTTATGCTTACGACCGCTTCACTCTGCGCATTTGTGACGCTCCAATCCCCCGTGGACTGGAGAATCCACCCTAGATTGACTCATACGATGGAACAACAGATCCAGATGAGCACATCGAGAACATTGAGGCCATCCTCAGCTACCGCGCAGTACGAGGAGAGGTCAAGTAAAAGCTCTTCCCCACTACATTGAGGCGAGAGGCAGTAATCTGGTTCAAGAACCTACGGAGAAACTTCGTCGACTCATGAGGCGGTCTCTGCTACGAGTACACCACCCATTTCATCGCTTCGAGGAGTTAGCCGAAAATAGTGGCATCCCTCGAAGCCATAGTCCAATGCAAAAGCGAGCCTCTCAGAGATTACATTGAGAAGTTCAACAAAGAAGTTGTTCAAGTAAGAGGTGCTGATGAGACAATCAAAAAGTAGCTAATCACAAAGGGTCTGCGAGGATGCACACACGTCAAGAAAGTTGTCCGTCTCGATCTGCTATGGAGTTACAACGAACTACTATCGATCGTCAAAACTTACATCAGGTACGAGGAAGAAGTCTACGCGGACAGCCTCCACAAGTCCAGGAAGGAAGAACCTGTTGCTGAATCTTCCAAGAATCCCTTCCACGATAAAAATAAGGAAGGAAGAAACAACCGTGAAGGAAAGGTCCAGTCGGACGCTTCACAAAATATACTCCCTTGGAAGTATCCAAGGAAAAGATTCTCAATGAGATCACAGTAGCCGATCTAAGGGAAGTTGGGGTCAAACCTCCAAAAGCTCCTTCGTAGGAGAAGAAGGGAGTCAACAAAACCAAATGGTGTTTGTTCCACAAGTGTCACAGACACGTGACATATGACTGCATCCATCTGAAGGATGCAATTGAAATCCTCATACATTGTGGTCAGCTCAAGGAGTTCACTAGGAACTCCGAGTCGGAAAGGCCAACTGTCGAGTTGATTACCGACGGAAGAGATAAGGACCCAGCTGTCGCCATGAGAGTCGAACAACTTGACGAATTCCTAGAGCACATGGAAATAACTCCATATGCGTGCACCTGGGAATGCTTCCCAATCGCTAACGTCATCACTGATGGAGTCTCTGCACTCTCCAAGGAAACCATGAAGAGGAAATTTGAGGAGCTGTTGAATGTCAACCATCTAATCCTTCCTGAACAAAAATTGGGAGGATGACCGCCTCTAGCCTTCCATGATCACCAACTGCCCGGTGGAGTGCCAAATTCCGCCATACCACTGTTTGTTCAAGCATATATGGCCTACTTCGATGTCAGAAGAGTACTTATAGACATAAGGTCCTCTTGTGACATTATGTACACCAGACTGTTCAAAACTTTCTAGCTAAAAGAGAAAAACCTCTCTCCTTACTTTGGTTCCGAGCTCTTCGGGTTCAACGGTTCTTCCACCAGACCCTAGGGGTACGTCAAACTACTTGTATCCTTTGGCAAGGGAGAGGCCAAAAGAACAATAAAGATCCCATTTATGGTGATCGGATGTTCCTTCCTCTACAACTGCATAATAAGGAGAACAGGACTGGTGCATCTCGGGGCTGCATGCTCAATTGCCCACTTAAAGCTAAAGTATCATGCGGACAATAACACCATCGCTACCCTGCACAGAGACATCGAGGCTGCTCGAAGATTCTTCATACAGGAAAATAAAATCCATAACTCGGCTTCCCACGTTGAACAATCCTCTAAGGACGAACGGAAAGTTGCTACGAGCCTTCTGGACTCTAGTCTGATAGAGCTCGATCCTCGCTTCACCACGTCTGAGCGGAAAGAGCTGAAGAAGGAAGAGAAGGACCCACTCAACGTGGAAATTCTTAGGCCCATTCAAGATGAGCAGATTGTTGGAACAAGGGTGTTCAGCAATACCACGTTTTGAGTTTTGATGATAACAAGGTATTAAAAATTGTCAATTGGATATGCTAATATTTGTTTAAGTATGCATGATATTAATCAAGATTTGTATCTTAGAAAGTATTCTGTTTGAACATTTTGAGAGCAAGACCAAGAGAAGCTTGTTGCTTGTGATTCTGACGATCTGAAGAGTCTGAAGAATCATCAGAAGTTGTGTCAAGAGAGTCTGAAGACTATCAGAACCTGAAGTTCAAGAGAGTCTGAAGACTATCAGAACCTGAAGACCAAGAGAGTCTAAAGATCATCAGAAGCTGAAGTGCTACAGTGAGTCTGAAGCCTGCAATCTGAAGATCTGCTTAGAAGGTTTTCTAAAGGCATTACGATGCACAAGAAACTTTCATTTGGAGTAACGGCTAGCTTCAAAGTCAACTTATGCGTGGGATGCTCACAGAGTACGTGTGTACGAACTCTGTTTCCACTACTCCACTACCTCGTACAATTTGGCAACTGTGTCTACCGGTATTAAGCTTCAAAAGGAATGGAATTCAAAATATGCATTTGAAGGACTATTACCATATCAAGCAACAGATCAACAACTATTGATCAAGCTTCCAGAATTCACTTGATGTGCTGGATTGTCTCAACGTCTCTTTCCAACGCCTATATAAGGATAGAAGACTTGAAGAATATGTTGGACTCTACAACTGAAAAACTACGCTGTTAAGCTATTGTATTCTCACTGAGACAAACTAGTAACACGTCATCAACTTAGATTATTCTTACAAACTGTGTATTCTAGAATCTCTAAGTTTATCAGAAAAACAGAGTCTGTTTTTGTTTAAAACAGAGTCTGTCTTTGTTTAAGTTATTGGAGCACATTTGATTGTTTATCAAGTGTCTCCAACTCTATTCAATTTTCTGTAAATTGTGTCAGAAGTCTCTTGCTTGTGTGCTTGAGCAAAGAATTCTCTTAGTTGTGTCTTTGAGCATTGGAAGACTCTTGCCTGCGTTCTTGAGCAATTGGAAGTCTCTTACTGTGTGTTTGAGCAACTTGTAATTGATATTACATTTTAGTGAAACTCTCCTTGGAAGTGCAAGGGGGACAGGACTACTTCCGGTTTGTGGAAGGAACCTGTATAATTGCTTGTGTTCTTTTCTTCTCTCTATCTCTTGTTTATTTCCGCTGCAACAGAATCTGATCTCCCATCAGACTCTGAATCCATTAAGACTCTGATCCTGCAGAATCAGATTCTTACTCTTCAAGAGTTGCGAAAAGTTAACACAATTCAACCCCCCCTTTTTGTGTTTTTCTCACCTATAGTTGGTATCAGAGCTCCGGCTCTGTTGTCATAGCACTTAACCGTGTGACAGAAAAGATTCAGAGAAAAACATGTCTTCCAGTGAACCTTCTTCTTCTGGTGTTACTTTTGATGCTGCTATACCATACGACTATGGATCCAATAACAGCAGTAAGAAAGCTGATTATGGGAAAATTCCAAAGTTCAATGGTGATCCTGAAGAATTTTCTTGGTGGAAAACCAACTTCTACAACTATGTCATGGGTCTTGATGAAGAACTCTGGGACATACTTGAAGATGGTGTTGGTGACTTACAACTTGATGACGAAGGTGCTGCCATTGACCATATACTTCACACTGCTACTCAAAAGAAGATCTACAAGAAACATCATACATCAGAGGAGCTCTTGTCACTGCTATTCCTAAATCTGAATACATGAAGATGAGTGACAAATCTACTGCTCGAGCCATGTTTGCTTCTCTTTGTGCAAACTATGAAGGGAGCAAAAAGGTCACGGAAGCTAAAGCTCTTTTATTAGTTCATCAGTATGAATTATTCAAGATGAAAGAGGATGAAAGTATTGAGCAGATGTACTCAAGATTTCAAACTCTAGTATCTGGACTTCAGATACTAAAGAAGAGTTACATAGCTTATGACCATGTTAGCAAGATCCTAAGGAGCTTACCCTCTAGATGGAGACCAAAGGTTACTGCTATTGAGGAAGCTAAGGATTTAAACACTCTAAGTGTTGAAGATCTTGTAAGCTCTCTCAAAGTTCATGAGTTGAGTCTCAATGAACATGAATCTGCAAGAAAATCTAAAACCATTGCTTTAAAGTCAAAGGGAAGATCCTCAAAAGCTCTCAAGGTTGAAGAGTCTGAAAATGAATCTTCTGGTTCTGAAAGCTCTGAGGAAGATCCTGATGTTGCTAAAGAAATGACTATACTTTCAAGTAGAATGCAATACCTTGCTAAAAAGAACAAGAAGTTTATGAGCAAGAGCAGTGGTAAGGGTTTCAAAAAGGAGGAACAAAAAGGTTGCTTTAACTGCAAGAAGCCTGGGCATTTTATTGCTTATTGTCCAGAGTTGCAAAAAGAAAAATCCAAGTCAAAAAGGCCAACCTTTAAGTCAAGCAAGTTTAAGAAGCAAATCAAGAAAAGTCTGATGGCTACCTGGGAAGATCTTGATAATGAGTCAGGGTCTGAAGATGATGATGCTGATGGTGAAGCTAATGTAGCTGTTGGATTAATGGCTACAACTTAATCAGTAAAGAAGGCACCTGAGGCGGAATCAGTTGCAGACTCTGAAAGTGAAACAGAGGTATTTTCTGAACTCACAAGATCTGAATTAGTAGATTCTATCAATGAACTTCTTGGCCATTTTAAAGCTAAAACCACTGAGTTGAAGAAATTCAAACAGCAGCTTGATAAGTTGTCAAAAAGGCATAATTCAACTCTGTTGGAGTTAGAAAGTTTAAAAGAAGAAAATGATTCTTTATTGATCAAGAAGTGTAGTTGTAAATACTTGAGTGAGCAAGATATTGCTCTACTGGAATTGATAGATCTAGGGTAGCATCCATGATCTATAGCACATATCAGAACAGAGGACAGGGTCTTGGATTCATTGGAGGTAGTTCAAATGAAGTGATTCTGAAATCTGGTCTTGATGGTGCCAGAGAAGCATTGAAAAATCACTTTGTAAGTGAGTCTGATGAAGTCAACACAATGACTCATTCAGAACCTATAACTTCAAGTTCTAAAGTTTTGACTAAGTCAAAATCTCATAATGCAAAGTCAAAAGTTCTGAAAAACTTTGAACCTAAGGCTTCAATGATTCAGATTCTAAAAATTTCAAAGTCTGATAAACAGACTCTAAAGAAGCCAGAGTCTGAAAAACAAAAGCCTAAGTTTCAAAGAAGAGAAACTGTGAAAGGTAAGTTGGATCCTAAACTGAACGGTTCTAAACCCAAAGTGTGGAGGAAAACAATGCCAATGACTTCAAGACACACCTTACGAAAGGAATTCAATGGTTCAAGGACTAACCCAAGAGGACCCATGAGAATATGTGTACCTAAGTCTGAAATTGTTGATGCTGCAGGTATGTCTAAAAGGACAAGAAAAGCAGAAGGCTTGGTACCTGGACAGTGGTTGCTCGCGACACATGACAGGAGAAAAGTCTATGTTCCTAACCCTAACCATGAAAGAGGGAGGAACTGTGGGATTTGGAGGAAACCAGACTGACAAAATCATTGGTACTAGAACCATTGGTAACTCTCTAATCTCTATTAGTAATGTGTGGTTTGTTGATGGGCTTAGACATAATCTACTGAGCATAAGTCAATTGTGGGACAGTGGTTATGATGTTTTATTTAATAAGAACAACTGCACTGTAGTTAACAAGGATGATCAATCCATAGTCTTCAAGGGAAAGAGAAGAAACAATGTCAATGGGTGATAAGAAATGGCTGTGGCATAGACGGTTGGGACATGCAAACTGGAGGTTAATCTCTAAGCTTAGCAAGCTGCAACTAGTCAAAGGCTTACCAGACATTGACTATCATTCAGATGCTCTTTGTGGAGCATGTCAGAAAGGGAAAATTGTTAAGAGTTCCTTTAAACCTAAAGAAATTGTTTCTACATCCAGACCCTTGGAGTTGTTTCACATTGATTTATTTGGATCAGTTAGCACTGCATCCTTATATGGAAGTAAGTATGAACTAGTCATTGTTGATGATTACAGCAGATGGAGTTGGGTTAAGTTTCTGAAAACCAAAGAATTTGAAAATGAGCCTTTTGAGGTTTTCTGTGAAAAACATGGAATTATTCATGAATTCTCTGCACCTAGAACTCCACAACAAAACGAAGTTGTAGAGAGAAAGAACAGAACCTTACAAGACATGGCTAGAACCATGATCCATGAGAACAGTCTGGCTAAACATTTTTGGGCAGAAGCAGTAAATACAACATGTTATGTTCAGAACAGGATCTATATCAGACCTCTGTTGAACAAAACAACATATGAACTCTTTAAAGGAAGGAAACCTAACATATCTTATTTTCATCAGTTTGGATGTACATGGTATATCCTGAACAATAAAGTCTATCTAAAGAAATTTGATGCCAAAGCTCAGAAGGGAATCTTTTTAGGTTACTCTGAACGATCTAAAGCATACAGGCTGTATAACTCAGAAACACAATGTGTCGAAGAATCTATGCTTGTCAGATTTGATGACAAAGTCCCTGGAAGTGAAACTCCAGAGCAAGATGAAAGTTGTGCAGGATCTCAAGATTATGATATTAACTCAGAATCTGATCATATTCCAGAATCTGAAGATACTTCAGAAGCTGGAGCATCCCCTGAAGTTCCTAATGAAGAAGCTTATGAAGAAGCTCAAGATGGATCTCAGCAAGCTAGTCAATCCAAACATTCATTCAAATACAAGTCTTCACATCCTGAGGATCAAATAATTGGCAATAAAGATAGTCCCAGAAGAACTAGATCGTATTACAAACAAGAAGAGTCTGCCTTGGGATTATTATCTATTATTGAACCAACCGCTATTGAAGAAACACTTGGAGATGAAGGATGGATTCTGGCAATGCAAGATGAACTTAATCAATTCAAAAGGAATGAAGTGTGGGATCTAGTAGCTAAGCCTGAACACAAGAACATTATTGGAACTAAATGGGTGTTCAGAAATAAGCTTAGTGAACAAGGAGAAGTAATCAGAAACAAGGCCAGACTTGTTGTGCAGGGCTACAGTCAACAAGAAGGCATTGATTACACATAAACATTTTCTCGAGTTGCAATATTGGAAGCAATCAGGTTACTTCTTTCCTATGCAATCAATCACAACATAATCTTGTATCAAATGGACGTTAAGAGTGCGTTTCTTAATGGTGTCATTTCTGAAGAAGTCTATGTTAAACAACCTCCTGGCTTTGAAGATTTAAAACATCCAGAGCATGTTTATAAATTGAAGAAATCACTATATGGCTTGAAACAGGCTCCCAGAGCTTGGTATGAAAGACTAAATAATTTCTTAATTCAAAATGATTTTGAAAGAGGCCAAGTTGACACTACACTATTCAGAAAGATTCTGAAGAAGGACATTCTTATTGTTCAAATTTATGTTGATGATATCATTTTTGGTTCAACTAATAGTTCACTTTGCAAAGAGTTTTCTAAGGTAATGCAGGATGAATTCGAAATGAGCATGATGGGAGAATTGAAGTTCTTTCTAGGAATTCAAATCAACCAATGCAAAGATGGAGTCTATGTTCATCAGTCCAAATACAGTAAAGAGCTCCTGAAGAAGTTCAATCTTGAGGACTGTAAAGAAATGATCACTCCAATGCATCCAACCTGCACTCTAAGCAAAGAAGATCAAGGAACCAAAGTTGATCAGAAGCTGTATAGAGGTATGATAGGTTCTTTGTTATACCTAACTGCATCCAGACCAGATATTTTATTCATGTCTGTGTGCAAGGTTTCAATCAGATCCTAGAGAGTCTCACTTAACAGCTGTTAAGAGAATCTTTAGATATCTGAAAGGAACTACTAATCTTGGACTTCTGTACAAGAAATCCTCTGACTATAAGCTAGTTGGATTCTGTGACGCTGACTATGCTGGAGACAGGATTGAAAGAAAATCAACCAGTGGCAATTGTCATTTTTTGGGAGAGAATCTGATATCCTGGGCTAGCAATAGGCAAGCAACTGTTGATTTGTCTACAGCAGAAGCAGAATACAGCTCAGCTGCTAGTTGTTGTACACAGCTACTCTGGATGAAACATCAGCATGAGGATTATCAAATAACTGAAAACTGTATCCCAATTTATTGTGATAATACAACAACTATATGTTTATCTAAGAATTCAATTCTGCATTCAAGAGCAAAGCACATTGAGATTAAACATCATTTTATAAGAGACTATGTTCAAAAAGGAATTCTAGATATTCAATTCAGTGATACTAATCATCAATGGGCTAATATATTTACTAAACCTTTGTCTGTTGAAAGATTTGATTTTATAAAGAAAAATTTGAACATGTGTTATCTCTCTGGTTAATGTGCGCTTCTGAAAACAGAATTCAGACTTTGAAAGATACTCAGAAGCTAATTGAGAATCAGACTCTCTTTTGGAGACTCTGGTGAACATAAGCTTCTGAAGACACTCAGACTCTGTTAAGGAATCTTAGACTCTCAAGAAGCTCGTATTAGTGGAAGCATGACTGTTGAGTTCAGTAACACCTGCCCCACTACGGTGACAGTTACTTTTTTAGTTCTCAGACGTGGCCTGCCTATATTGGGTAAGAACTCAAAGGGCAATGATTTTATTACGTTTAACAAGTAACCCTCGCGTCTTCCTAACACTTTTACGGCTGCATGCTCACTAGTCTTTATTACTCTTGTTTGTTTGTCCCTTTTTTCTTTCCAAACGGTTTTCTATTCTTTCACTATAAATAACAATCACACACAACTCAGTTCACTTTTCACACTTTGATTTTTTCTCTGAACATCTCCCTCGTTTTCAGTTTCTGAAAAAAATTTGTTCTCTAAATCAAAACCTAGAAACCTTACAAATGGCAAGTGATCTTATTCAATCTGGTGTGATAATCAAAACCGGAAAGTCTTACGTGATTAAACCCAGGACCATGAACATTATCAAAGAGACTCTGGAAGTTCAAGTTGAATCTCCAGTCGATTTCGGTTCCCTGATTAGGCATGGTATAGATGTCTCTTCTCATTTCTTATCACAAGGAATGATGAGTTATTTTGGTATGTTGAATGGACCGACATATCAAGAGTTGGTTATAGATCTCTGGGTTAGAGCAGAAGTTTTTGACAAGGACGACACTACCATAGAAGAAACTGCTGCAATCATGAACAACCCCTCTTTGGCTGGCAAGACGAGAAAGCAAATGGGTTTGAGACCGTACAAAGGTCTAGAAATAAGGTCTGCTGTAATGGGGATTCCAATCCTTTTTACTGAAGAAATAGTTGCCAGAGCTTGCAGGGTAATTAATGAAGGAAAATTTCAATGGAATGTGGACAAGAAGAGTGAGTGGATGGGTATTTGCAACAAACTCTTATTTGAAGGAAGACCCTCAAATAAGTTGGTAGACATGCATCCTGAGCATAGGATGCTTCTGAAGATCATACTGGATAGTATGCTTCAGAAAGGTGGAGGCACAGACACTCTATCTGTTGATCATAAAGTGCTTCTGTACTTTCTGATTAAGAAGCAGAAAATAAACTTTCCAAGGTACGTGATGTACCACATGTGCTGGGCTATCAGGAAAAGCCAAACAGAATCCAGAAGACAAGTTCCTTTTGGAAGATTAATCTCTGAGATTCTGTATCAAGGAGGCCTCTTGAAGGTCTTGACAGAATCTGGTGTTGTATCAGACGCTCAACTTGGAACAGTGACAGGGAGAATCATCAATGGCAAGACTCTTCAATACATGAAGATTGTCAGGAGATTCAACCCTTCTAATCAAGATATGAAGGAATCTTCTGTTCAATCAGATTTGATGATGGACTTCCCTCCTATTTCCAATGAAGACAATCCTGAAGTCCTATCAAGATTTGTAGTAGATTACTACAATGAAACTGGTAGAATAATCAACTATTCTGCCATTCCTGAGACTGCTGGAGGAGGACCTCTTAAGGTTAAAGGCAAAAGGACCAAGGAAGTTAATCTAGAGGAAGAGGAAGAGAAGCAAGAGCCTCCCAAGAAGAAGAAAAAGTCTACAGCTCTTCTAGGAGTGACTATTGGTGCCTCTGAAACCATAGCTCCTATGCCTCTGTCTGTCTCTTCTGCATCCAAGGAAATTAAGGAAAGGATAAAGAAACCCAAGGATGAGAAGAAAGCTAAGGACGAGAAGAAGGCAAAGAATGAGAAGAAAGCCAAGAAAGGCAAAGCTGACAGAGATTACAAGAGGCTGGTTAAAGAAGTTGCTGAATTTCTTAATACTGATTCTGATGGAGAAGAAAGTCAGGTCAAGAAAAGGAAGATGAAAGTTGTTCCTATGGCTAAGGATGTAGCACAGAAGATAGGTACTTCTGTATCTATGATTGAAGATGAACATGCTGCTAGCAAGGCAATGGCAGCAGAAGTTGTGGCAGAAGGACTTAAGGATGAGACTGTGAAGGAAGCTGCTAAGTTACTTGCATCAGCTTTGAAACAGAAGAGTCAGGTTGCCCCTGAAAAAGCTGATATATCAGAAGCTACTATGTCTGATGCTTCTGATCAACAAGCTTCTCCAGAAGCTGGCATTGGCACCTCAGGTAACATTTCATTTAACTCACCTACCTCTTCTATGAATCAAGAGTCTTCATCTGATACTGAATCAGATAACATACCTTTGAGCCAAGTCCTTCCATCCCTTCGAAATAAAACCCCCTCTCCAATCAAACCTATATCATCTTTTGACCCACTTGATCCCAGAATAGTTGAATATGTTGATTCAACTATTGACAGGGTTATTCAAGACACCATCACAGTGTCTCTGAACTTACCCTCTGACCACCCTGCTCAACCATCATTTCTTAAACCACTTCAGGCAATTCAACCCACTGAAAAACCTGAAGAAACCATTCAATCAACTTAACCATCCCCCCAACATGAAACTATTTGTGTAGACTCTCCAGACACCCTAGATTCTCTTGAAAGACACCTAGGAGGAGAACTACCAAAGACCCCTGCAAAATCCAAAACAACAAATACTACATAATCTGTTTCAAAACCAGACTCTGTACCCCAACCTGAAACAGAAATTCTAACCCTAGCTTCAATTGAACCAAATTCTGAAATTGTAGAGGAACCAGTCTCTGAGATTCTGGAACAAGTTTCTAGTGTCATACCAGAACCTGTAACAGAATGCATAGCAGAGCCTATGTCTGAAACAGTTACTGAACCTCTTTCCCAACCTCAAATTGTTGTAAGTGGCTTCCAAACCTTACAAACAATAGTAGCTTCTGAACCTTCAACTTCATCTGAGCCAAACCAAACTCACAACCTCTTTGATTCGTTGAAGATAGATGAGTTTTATGGAATGTCAAACTCAAAGCTCAAGGATATTATTGAGCAAAGATTTGTGCCAATCCTCAATGTAAGCTATGAGGATAAGTTCTCCACTCTGAAGACTGAATTTGTGGATTTTGTCACCAAAATTCAGAAGGCTACTGTAAAAGAACAAGCTGTTGTTCTTGCCAAACATGTGGAAGAAGTTAAGAAAGCTGAGACAACAAAGGCTCAGAAGAAAGCTCCTATTCTGTGGTTGGAGTATAAACCATTCTTTGATGATGATCAATACAATCCAAGGGAAACAATGGTTTATGATTCACTGAAGAAGAAGCTTCACAGAGTTCAGGAAGAAGCTAGACTTGGGAGAGAAGCTCATCTCAGAAGAACTGAAGCTATAGAAGAGATTGTCAAGAAACAGCAAGATGATCTCCAGAAATTGATAGATCACATTGCCAAATAAAACCAACCTTAGTTGCACAACTAGTGATTTAAATGTTTTGTTTTGCTTGTATTTTTTATTCTGCTGATATCTATTATCCTCTGAACTTTCATTCTATGTTTATTCAATTTTTAATTCATCTATATGTGCTTCTGATATATTTTTTTGCTGCATTTGAAGTAATTCTACTTAGAATCTGTTATGTTTCCGACTCTTATATGTTTTCGCTTTGAATCTTGTTTCTCATTTTCTTTAAAAAAAATTTTACCCTCACTTGAAGTCATTTAAAAAGGGGGAGAAACTTGTTTCTAAACCTTTTTGTTGATGACAAAAGGGGGAGAAATATCAGTGAGTTCTATGTAAAGTTAAAGGGAAATTTGCGAAAGGTAATTAGTTAGATTCTGAGCCCCCATTAAAAAGAATCTTTTCTCATATTCGTTTATTATTCTGAGATTTGATTCAGCTACGTAACATGAATTTAATTAACTTGGATAAAACTTAGGGGGAGCTTACAAACCTTAACTTAATAACTATCAGACTCAGGGGGAGTTAGAGCTTACAAACCTCAGACTCTGAGCTTACAAACCTCAGACCGTTTAAGTCAACCTGTTAATTAGATTAACAACAATTGACCTTTTAAATACTGATGTTTGTCATCATCAAAAAGGGGGAGATTGTTGGAACAAGGGTGTTCAGCAATACCACGTTTTGAGTTTTGATGATAACAAGGTATTAAAAATTGTCAATTGGATATGCTAATATTTGTTTAAGTATGCAGGATATTAATCAAGATTTTAATCTTAGAAAGTATTCTGTTTGAACATTTTGAGAGCAAGAACAAGAGAAGCTTGTTGCTTGTGATTCTGACGATCTGAAGAGTCTGAAGAATCATCAGAAGTTGTGTCAAGAGAGTCTGAAGACTATCAGAACCTGAAGTTCAAGAGAGTCTGAAGACTATCAGAACCTGAAGACCAAGAGAGTCTGAAGATCATCAGAAGCTGAAGTGCTACAGTGAGTCCGAAGCCTGCAATATGAAGATCTACTTAGAAGGTTTTCTAAAGGCATTACAATGCACAAGAAACTTTCTTTTGGAGTAACGGCTAGCTTCAAAGTCAACTTAAGCGTGGGATGCTCAACGACAAAGAATGCAGTATAGTACAGAGTACGGGTGTACGAACTCTGTTTCCACTACTCCACTACCTCGTACAGTTTGGCAACTGTGTCTACCGGTATTAAGCTTCAAAAGGAATGGAATTCAAAATATGCATTTGAAGGACTATTACCATATCAAGCAACAGATCAACAGCTATTGATCAAGCTTCCAGAATTCACTTGATGTGCTGGATTGTCTCAACGTCTCTTTCCAACGCCTATATAAAGGATAGAAGACTTGAAGAATATGTTGGACTCTACAACTGAAAAACTACGTTGTTAAGCTATTGTATTCTCACTGAGTCAAACCAGTAACACATCATCAACTTAGATTATTCTTACAAATTGTGTATTCTAGAATCTCTAAGTTTATCAGAAAAACAGAGTCTGTCTTTGTTTAAAACAGAGCCTGTCTTTGTTTAAGTTATTGGAACACATTTGATTGTTTATCAAGTGTCTCCAACTCTATTCAATTTTCTGTAAATTGTGTCAGAAGTCTCTTGCTTGTGTGCTTGAGCAAAGAAGTCTCTTAGTTGTGTCTTTGAGCATTGGAAGACTCTTGCCTGCGTGCTTGAGCAATTGGAAGTCTCTTACCGTGTGTTTGAGCAACTTGTAATTGATATTACATTTTAGTGAAACTCTCCTTGGAAGTGCAAGGGGGACAGGACTACTTCCGGTTTGTGGAAGGAACCTGTATAATTGCTTGTGTTCTCTTCTTCTCTCTATCTCTTGTTTATTTCCGCTGCAACAGAATCAGATCTCCCATCAAACTCTGAATCCATTCAGACTCTGATACTGTAGAATCAGATTCTTACTCTTCAAGAGTTGCGAAAAGTTAACACAATTCAACCCCCCCTTCTTGTGTTTTTCTCACCTTCACAGATCCCCTTTGGAGACGACCATTCAAAGTGCTTCAAGATCGGCAAAGAGCTTCCTGAGCTCGTACGAGCTCAGCTGATAACCTGTTTGAAGGAGAACGCGGATCTCTTCGCATGGAGCGCAACTGACATTCGCGTGATCGATCTCATCGTCGCCTGTGATCAACTAATAGTTAGTCCTAGTGCTAGAGATGTAGCTCAGGGACGTAGGAAGTAGTCCCCAGAAAAAGAGGAGGCTACTGAAAAAGCTGTAAAAGACCTCCTAGAGGAAAATTTTATTTTTGAGGCCAAGTATACAACTTGGCTCTTAAATGTTGTACTTGTAAAAAAATCGAATGGAAAATGGCGTATGTTTGTTAATTATACCGATCTCAATAGGGCTTGCCCTAAAGATGGATATCCTCTTCCTAACATAGATAAACTAGTTGATAATTCCTTCGACCATAAACTCCTGTCATTCATGGACGCCTACTCTTGGTACAATCAAATACCCATGGCCAAAGATGACGAAGCAAAAACTGCTTTCATAACTGAATTGAGGAACTATTACTTTCGAGTAATGCCTTTCAGACTTAGAAATGCGGGAGCCGCGTATCAACGAATGATGAATGAAGTATACGACAAAAAAATATTGGGCGACATTCTTGAGGTCTACATGGACAACATGATTGTAAAATCCAAAGAGGAAATCGATCATGTCGCCCATCTTAAACGAGTGTTTGAACAAACCAGAAAATAAAACATGAGGCTAAATTCCGAGAAATGCACATTTGGAGGTATAAGTGGGAAAATTCCTCGGTTTCTATCTAACAAAATGAGGAATCGAAGCCAATCCAGACAAATGCCGAGAATTTAGGGAGCTTCCTACACCCAAATCCAAAAAGTGCATTCAAATACTTAACAGAATGCTAACCTCACTCTCTTGCTTTGTCCCCAAGTACGCCCAACATGCCAATCCTTTCTTCAAACTTCTAAGAAAGGAAACATCATTTGAATGGACAGATGAATGCGAAAGTGCTCTAACGCACATTAAAAGCGCGCTCTCCCAACCAGAAGTATTGTCTAGACCAGATGAAGGTGAAACATTGTATCTTTATCTCTCCGTCTCCTCTGAGCCAGTCAACGCCGTTCTATTCAAAGAAACACTGGAAGGAAGAAACCTACATATTTCACCAGTAAAGCCTCGCTAGGGCCCGAAACGAGGTATCAAAAGATTGAAAAGGTAGCCCTCGCCCTAGTAACAGCTGCTCAATTGTAGTCAGAACCTACAATACTTCTTGACGCACACAATTGTAGTCAGAACCGTTCAACCCATAAGGCTAATTTTGGGTCGCCCTGACGTCGCTGGAAGAATGATGAAGTGGTCGCTCTAATTATTCGAATTCGATATACATTACGAGTCGCGGAAAGCAATAAAGGCGTAAGTGTTCGCTGACTTCATAGCCGAGACGACCTTCCCAACTGAGGAGAATGAAGAAGGAATACAGACCATCTTTGTCGACGGATCATCCAATTCCAAAGGGAGCGGGGCCGGTGTAATTATCGAAAACAACGAAGGAATCGTAATCGATTTGTTCCTAGGACTATCTTTTACGATGACAAACAATACGGCGGAATGCGAAGCATTCTTGGAAGGATTACGGGTCGCCAAGAACATGGAAGCTACAAGAGTCGAAATTTGTACAGATTCAGCTCGTGGCCTCCCAAGTCACTCGCGAATACCAAGTCATGGAGGAACACTTTCAAGAGTACGTCCGGCTAGTGTAAACAAAAATGAAGGAATTTGACTTAGTAGACGTAACACATGTTCCTCGCGAACAAAACGCTCGAGCAGAATTTTTTTTAAAACTAGCTAGTACACGAACTGCTAATTGGAACAAGACCGTAATCGAAGAAGTCCTGACAGAACCAAGCTTTCAAAGGAAAAATCCTCGCCTCCTCGAAATCAACGCGATCTCAGATATCCAAGATTGGCGAGGACCACTAATTCATTACATAACAAGCGGAGAACTTCCTGTAGACTCCTATGAGAGAACAAAATTAAAACGAAGGGCCTACTCGTTCTCTTTAGTGGAAGAGACCTTATACAAAAGGGGCTTAAACATACAACTAATCAAGTGTCTCGAACCAAACGAGTCCCAAGAAGCCCTAGCCCAAACACACGACGGCATTTGTGGACAGCATCTGGGCGCCAAAGCCCTCGTCAAAAAAGTTTTACGAGCAGGATACTTCTGGCCTACCATGCTCAAAGACGCAAAAGACTACACTACTTTATGTGATAAGTGTCAAATTCATGGAGATATGCATTTCGCCCCTCTGTCCGAACTCACATCACTAACTTCTACTTAGTAAAATTTCAGCACGCGGATGTAACAAAAGTTAAGCATGATTATATGACAAGTCAGATGTTAGTCAGAATTTTATAACATCGTGATATATGACGTAACAACCAAGAACTAGAAGTGAAGGACATAAAGTAAATAACACAAGATACTTGTTGACCCAGTTTGGTGCAACTTCACCTACATCTAGGAACTACCAAACTAGGAAAAAAAATCCACTATAGTAGTATCAGTTCAAACCATACATAAAATCCTTCACCGGCCTACTAACTTCTCACTTAATCACTACCCGTGGTATTTCTACCTAAGAATCTATCTAGTCCTAAATATGAGAGCCCACTCACTTCCTCTTAGTCATAGATCAATGACCTTCCTTGAAATCTTCTAACAAATTTTGGAGACACTCTCCTAGAAAAAAAAATCAACTCGTGCTTAGAAACTTTGAGAGATTCAGAGTATTACAACTCAATTACAAAGTCCAACTCAAATATCAAAGTGATATAAGAGTGGCTTACAAATAACATTGTCAGACTAAAACCCTAGATGACTCTTTTCAATTGCGGCTTCAGTAGTGAATTAGGTCTTCTGGCTTATGTCTTTGGCTAAAGATCAGCTGAAATCTCAATTTCAGCACAAGTATTCTGAAGCAGATCAAATGTTTTCTTAAATGTTGCAACAACATTCTTAAGGACTAAGTTAAGTGCAAACCGCCTTCCTCTGCATCTAGAAACACGATATCTTGGTCAACTCTTCCTATGATACAAATATTTAGATATTATATGAAAATCTTCACGATTAAAAAGCGAATCTCCAAGAAGCAGATCAAGGCATGTTCAGTTGTCGTACCAACATGTTAAGACATTATGTCTTACATCTTGCTATAACCAATGTTTTAACAAAATGCATCCAATACATGTCTAAACACCCAACACTTAGTTGTAGCAATAGACTATTCTACAAAATGGATCGAGGCCGAGTTGTTGGCAAAAATTATAGCAAAAAACGTACTCCATTTCTTCAAAAGAAACATCTTAGCAACATTCGGAATACCCGCGCTTGTAGTCTCCGAAAACAGAACTCAGTTCACTGATCGAAGGTTTCAAGACTACCTAAGAAACTTGAATATTAATCAAAGCTTCACCTCGGTTAAGCACCCTCAAGATAAAGGCGCCGTCGAAGCAGCGAATAGGGTGATCCTACGAGGAATACGAAGAAGGCTCGACGAAACCAAAACTAGATGGACTGAGGAACTTCATACGATCCTCTAGCCTCTCGAACAACACCTCATTCCACTACAGGCGAGTCACCTTTTCGACTCACGTACGAAACGGAAGCGGTCATCCCCATTGAGTCAAACGACCTCAGTTGGCGGACAAGTGCCGACACCAATGCGGCAAACCTACATGAGGAACTCGAGTTCGTCGACGAGATAACAAGCGAAGCATCCTTAAGGGAAATAGCCCTAAAACAAAAAATAGCTTCCCGTCACAACAAAAGGGTAATCATGCGAGAATTTGAGGTCGGCGACCTCGTCCTACGAAGGAACCAAAAATATTTTGAAGAGGGGAAACTCGCTCCCAATTGGGAGTGTCCCTACAAAATTCTAATGAAAACCGGGACATGATCCTACGACCTTGAAGACCTCACAAAAAGTCTGGTTCTTAGAAATTGGAATGCCGAAAAACTTAAAAGGTACTAAACCCATAAATACAAACCGGCGAACAATTCGTACGCACTTAGTTCAAAGAAACGAACTTTCCGCTCGCACAAACGGGCGCTTACAACGGAGGAAGAAATTTGTGCCATTCCGAATCCAAAAAGACAAAGGATAAATGAAATCTAAGAAACAAACATATTCATTAATCCCTCAGTATGTCTTCTCACAATTGCGACATCACTGCTTGGCAATGTTAGGCAAAACCCTAGCTCACGATGGGTGATTCACGCCTCGGGGCATCAAGCTTAAATTAATTTTTCGTTCATCCACCGTTATCCGTTTAGAATATTACTCCGAACACACATTTAGATAAACAATCTCTTGGATGTGAAAATCTTCTAACAAAAATACCCCGCGTAAAATTTAGAACTCTCATGCTCGGGTCTCCTCGCATAATACCGCACAAGTGTTTGTTTTTAAACAAACAAAACAAAACTTGAGGGAGGAAGGGCACACCTTTAGTTCACAGCGACGAATTAAAGTACTTGGTCAAGCGATCAATATCATTGGAAACACCCCATTCATCACTTTATTTCGAACAATAAAGAAAATACTGTTGAGGGATACACCCTCGCTGCCACATATCAAACCTACTTTTGATTCATTAATCGGATTAATCACAATAAAAATCATGCAAGGCATACATCTAAGTTAGACAACAATGCGAGCATACATATCAACATTCTTAAAACATGCAAGGATTCAGATCGCTCAAAAACACTTAGAATTTTAAACAAATTATATCGCAAAAGCCTCACGCAACGAGCACTTGTTTCATATATCATACTTGAAAATAAAGTTGTATGAGTTTTTTTATAAGGTATGTACATAGTTCAGATGTTAATTAATCTGAATGATGCATTTTGTTTTTAAAATAAATGAGAGACCGCTTTCCAAAGCAATGGAGGGTGGCTGCAGAAATCCCAACCAATTTAATATATCAATGTGAATCAAAGAGTTGATGTGAATATTATTCTAGAACAAGTCATGTAACTAGAAAATTTCAAACTTACAATCAAATGATTTTATATGGAAAAAAATCATAGAGTATGTTTATCTTGGCAATAACTATGTTGACATGGTTCCTTCAAAAAAAAAACTATGTTGACATGAAAACTTTCAATGATTAGTACAAATAAAGTTATCATGGTGTTTCAATTATTTTAAACAAATATCTATTTTCTATCGTGAAAGGTTGAATAGTTAACTTTAAAATAATGAATTATAACATATAGTAAGTTTCTTATATTACTTCTTCATTCACTACATGTATTTAAGGGACAAACACAACACATTGATCCATTGAAGAGACATCATCTAATCTAAGTGTGCTAAAGAGGCAAATACAATGTTCTAATCTACTTAAGTGCTATAAATATATAATTATGTTTAATATTGTATGGGATTTTTACACTAAATTAATCATATTACTTTTGTCATAAGCTATGAGCAAAAATAATATGGCTAAAACTCTCAAGTTTGTTTACGGTTTAGTTTTATTTCTTTACCTATTTCTTATTGAAAAAGAGGTTGACGGAAAAACATTTTTAATGGCGGAATATATTAAATGTAATTCTGATGCTGATTGTCCTAAAAGACTTCACCGCAGCTTTTATAAGTGCATTGACAACTTATGTAGACGTTTTAGAAGGCAACATATTGTGTGAGTGCCAACCCTAAGAGAGTACATAAATCTCATTCAGGGAAGATTTAGTTCTGGCTGGAAGATGTTGGCATCCAATAATTGTATTTTTATTTATTTTTCATCTCGTATTTTCACGGGTCGTGTAATGATTGTTTTGTACTCTAAGATGTTGGTAATCGAATGAGCGCTAAAATTTGTGATAGTTATACTAAATTCTTCTCTATTTTGAACGTATCACACTATAACCTCCAATTAAGGCCTTTCCGTAATTTTTTTTATATATAATTACGGTATCTATGATTTTTAAGTTAAATAATTATTTGTCAGACTTAACTTATATCTCGACTGAACTCCATATTACTTGATCCTATATTCCTTGGAAGCCAAATGGTTAAAAAAAGAAGAAGTAATATAACCCAAAATACAACCAAATCACTTAAAGGGGCATAAACCAAGTTGAATAAAGTCAATTTATATAAGGAAAAAAAATTCCAAGTTTAAATTAAAATTTTGTTTCCCTCCTTACAATAGCGTCGGCTTATGTTCATCACAAAATTAATTTTTTTTTGCCAACCTTGCATTAGCGATGGCTATTGTCCGTTGCAAAATTTAATTTTTTTTTTCTGCCTTTCATTTGTGTGTGGCGTGAGGCCACAAATGGGCAAATGCCGACACAAATATGTAAAAAAAAAAAAAAAAAAAGTCAGCCACCTGGAATTACGTGGCCAATGCCCGTCGCAAATGCACACAAGCCCGCTACAAATTTGCGTGTGCCTTACCCCTACAACAAGTGTCGGCAATAACTGAAGGGCTTTATTGTATTGTTTTGGCATAATCTCAGTTAGACCAATGCTATGTTTATGTCAAACTTCAAGTTGTCCCCATCGTCGATATGTTGCCTAGGTCAGTCCTTTTTGGTAACCTTGAACTTATCATCATATGCCTTGAAATTGAGTTCTTTATCCTTCTTTGAATCTATAAAAACAACCACAAGTATACAAAACCAATAGAGGGCTAAAACTCTTATGCCACAAATAAGATGAGAATAAAGATCGTAAAATATGGGTTTTGTCTCATAGCACAAAATTTGTTCACAATCTGGGTTGGATGGTGAGTTGTTTGAGCATGAGAACAAGGAAAGTCTTCCCTTTTTGTCTATTGCATTTATTGTTTATGATGAAAAAGGTTTAAAAGGGTTGGGTTTGAGTGTTGGGTTTGCCAAAATATGGGCCTTATTATGGATTTTGATGATTTTAAAATTGTGAAAAAAATGAGGATTACATGGTTTTCTACTCCAACTTACTAAATTTTATGATAAAATGAGCTTTTAAGAAGTGATGATTTGGCATTGGGTGCTTAGAAATTTAACACATAGGATTGGTGGTCTATAAAATGCTTCATGTTTGTATATTATTGATGTAGTATTTTTCTATCAATCAAAAGTAAGTATTTTTGTTATTGTATCCATAGGGACTGGTGCGATATTCAAGCTGTTCAACAATCGATATCATTATGAGCTATAGAGTTTCAAGATATTTTGTTTCATAAGCTATAAAACTACAAACTTGTAAAAGGTTTGAGAGTTAACAAGGAAATGATTATGATGGGATTAAACTTCATCAACCTACTTATACATTTTCTTGGATTAGTGTTGTGGATTCTAATAATCAATCAATATTATTACATATCACTCAACGACATCATTTGTGTCCAAATGATGTCGTGTATTCTATTGGGTCGTTCAATCGTCGATTTCCCAAACTATTAAACGATCCAATATTCGATTGTATTGTTGTATTGTCGATTTTCCGAACTATTAAATGATACAAAAGCTTTGGGATCCAATATTCAAAGTGATTATCAAAACCTAAATTCCATGTCTAGAACAAAAGGTTTGATAGAAGATTATTCTAACCTTAGATTCAAAACGTATTTTTCAATGACAATTCAAACCCATAAGATTGTAATGGAAAACAAGAATAACCTCAACATTATAAGATAATTAAAATCAAACAACATCATAATCAAAGGGAATACATACTAGTAGAGTTGATTACATTTAATCCTAACAAAAAGAGTCTATCTACTCATTGCCATGGTAACCTTACAAGGAGAAACGAGGAGATTGAATGGAAGCAAGCCATGATGTCTCAATGATCTTGTGAATCCCTTTAATCCTTGTGCTCCTTGCTTATTAAGGGTCTCTCTGAGTTTCCCCTGTTTTTCTCTCCCTAGAGTGGCATCATAATCCCATTTGAAATGACTGAATGGGCTTTTATACATATTCTAATAAATGACTTCTCACTGGGCGAGCTGCTGCTCGTTGTGGGGAGTGGAGCTTACTTCCCCAATGGGTTTCTGCCACATCATCGATCTCCTAAAACCACCTTAGCTCATTGTGGCGAGCTCTGATCCTCTAAAACCTGGTCTCTGGAACTACTTCTCGCTGTGGCGAGCTTCTACTCGCTGTGGCGAGTTACCCTTTGTATTTTGATGATTTATTTTCTTTCTAAAGATCCAATCATGGATTTTCCTGCACAAAATGTTGGTATCAGGTGTAAAAAGTATAAATTGCTAATTCTTCTTTATTTGTGAGATTTTCATTGGATAACTTATAAAACAAGTAATCAAAGTGTCTAAACTATATATGATATATAACTACTTTCTGACACTTATCATACTCTCCCCAACTAAACTCTTTGTTTGTTCTCAAACAAAAGACTGAAAAAGGAAATTTACAAGCATTGGACAAGAATTTAAGCACAAAGCGTAAAATCAAAGATTTGAAATTCTTTTCAAATTCCATGTTTCAAGGTGAATTATGAGGGCAAGTCTTAAGTTTCTAATTAATCTAGGAATAAACTATGAATGTGAAACACGTCCTAAACACAAAATTTATGTCATACAATTTAAGCCAATAACACGGTTATCAGTGAACCACACCTAACACACTTCTTTGTATGTAGATAACAAAGTAAAATCAATGAGTGAGGGTTATGAACACAGATCCAACAATCAAGTTAACATCCTGATCAAGTTATGTGTATATCTAAATATCATCTCAAAAATCACAAAAGCATGGATCAAAAGGTCTTTTAGGGTTGTAATTTGGCTCGGCTACAAAAGAAAGGACATTTGTGGATAATGGAATTCAAATAGCCAAGCATAGAGGAACATTCTTTCTATTTACAATCAATAGTTAAATTTACAAGATTCCCCTTAAATTCTATATTAACCCTCTGCGATAAACAATTTACACACTAATTTTGACAACTTATTCTATTTTTGATTTTTCTTTCTTTTCTTCTTTTTCTCTTTTTCTTTTCTTTTTCATGTACACATTTTTTTTTTCTATTTACACAACATTGTTGTCTAGATCAAGTTTATAATTCACCATTACTTGACAAATAAGCAAAACCTCTTTTTTCTCCCCAACTTGTACAAAACATAACTCTAATTGAATGTTCCCCTATTCTAAGGCAAGGGACAATAAATATGATGGTTTAGGGTTCAAAATGATTAAAAATATCAGAGTCCGATGATGAATAAACTGAATTTTGAAAATTTGAGGGCACATCCATTAGCGTTGTGCTTACGAATATTGACAGTTCATAATTGAGGACTCCGATTCATTTGGCTCAGATGGGGTTACAAGTACTCGTTCTTCTCACAAGGTAGGCTATATATGGTCAAATATTTCACTCAATTTCAAAATATGCCTTGATCATTTCCATGCTTTCATACAATTCAAAATAATTATTAGATTTAACATAAAGCGACCGAGTTAAACAATGAATGTCGGTCTCTTGCATATAGTACAAACAACTTTAGGCTTCCTCACTTTAGGGTAGTTCTAAGTGGTTCACAAACAAACATGTTATTGCGGAGAACTAAATGAAATGAACTGTATGCAAAGTACTCGTTTCAGATTCAAGTTAAAACCTAGAAAAACAAGAAACTTGTACCTTGGATTTGCACAATTCAAGCAAGAAACTTGTACCTTGGCGAGCTCTAATCCTCTGAAACCTGGTCTCTGGAACTACTTCTCACTGTGGCGAGCTTCTACTCGATGTGCCGAGTTACCCTTTGTATTTTGATGATTTATTTGCTTTCTAAAGATCCAAGCATGCATTTTCCTGCACAAAATGTTGGTATTAGGTGTAAAGAGCATAAATTGCTAATTCTTCATTATTTGTGAGTTTTTCATCGGATAACTTATAAAACAAGTAATCAAAGTGTCTAAACTATATACAATATTAAACTACTTTCTGACACTTATCAATTATTAAGATTAAGATAGAATGTGAAGCTCGTATAGAATAGAATACACATTTTTTTTTTGAAATAAAAAAATACACATTAATAGTGTTTCAATTGTGATATTTAATTTTTATATACCTTATCTATACTATTATATAAAAAGAAAATACATGACCGTGACACAAAACAAAGGTTATGAGATATTCTTTTTTCTCTCTCCTAAAGTTTCCACAAACCTAGTGGAAAGTTTCACTCCTCTATGGGAAGTTTACTTCCGTCTCTGATTTTTTTCTCTAATATGCTCAAGTTAATAATGAAACTGAGAAAGAGTGTTAAAAAGTGTTGTGAAAAAGTGAATCATACCTTGAGGGTGAAGCAATGTCACCCATATATAAGCGTATTTTGGGAAAAATCGCCTCCGGGTTTTGCAGCGTGCGATTAGGGAAGGTTAGATGACATGTGTAGGGTGATTCTCACGCAGGAGAGCACTCTTGTACGACGTGGTGCATTTAAGTTGGCGTGTTCCTTCAGACACGGAGCCTTAAAGTAGTGTAAGTTAGGTCACGTGTCATTGTATGATTGGTCTTCGAACCGGTCCAGAACAATACTCATCGTATGTTTACATAATTTTATATGAAAATAATAATAATAATAATAATAATAATAATAATAATATAATACAATAACCATGTTGACATGATGACCGTTAATGATTACTACAATTTTTTTTATCAAAGTCCTTCAATTATTTTAAACAAATGTGTCCTTTTTATCGTGAAAGGTTGAAAATTAAGTTAACTGAAAGTTTTGGAGGATTCTAAGATGAGAGATTAATCAAGTCCTTCACCGGTGAACCACTAATAAAATACCATAGAATTTAATCAATGGCCAAGATTTACTAAAATTAAATAGGAGAACATCTATACTTTTCCACATACAACCAAACCTCTATCTCTTCCCCATCTTAACCCTCTTCATCTCAATAAAAATCTGCACAAGATGGGTTGATAGATATGAAAGGAAGCTGACAAAAAAGTGCTTGAAGCATCATACTACAAATGATGGTAGATTATTTTAAACAAGAAACATTCCAGCATAGAGCCTTCAAGCCTTAATCACAAGAAGATAGTGAAATATAGAAAACAAAAGTAAAATCAGTCACCCGCAAAACAAGAACGTCATAGATAATTTTTTCAATAAATTAATTTCTTAATCTCTGATGATCTAATAACTACGATTTTAGATTTGTGTGGCAATTTGATTCTGCAATCATTCTATTTTAATTCTCACTCAACACTACAACTATCAAAATAACAAATAACATTTAAAGGGTAAAGACGGTGTAGTTTAAAACTCCTTGTTCAAATACGTGTCCCCTTAAATCTATTGCTTACAAAATTATTGTCGCAATTTTTTACTTTCGGTAACCAATTTCTGGAGATTTTTGACAAGTTAGAGAAGACCTTGATGGAAAAGATAGAAGCATGATTGTGTGCCGAAAAGTATAGATGTTCTTCTTTTTAATTTTAATAAATTGAGACCATTGATTATATCTAATGGTATTTTGATTGTGGTCCACCGATGAGAGACTTGATTGATCCCTTACCCTAGAATCCACCGAAAGTTTTATTTTATCCTATAAAAAAAATAGAAAGTTTTTTATACCAACGACGCTATATTCTAGGGGTGTTTAAAACGTAACCTATCCAAAAAAAAACCGCAAACTGAACCAACCCAAATTGAAATTGCAAAAAACCACATTTGGTTTGGATGTATTCAAATCACTTTTTTTTTCTCAACTGCATGGTTTGGTTTGGTTTGTGGTTTTCATTTTACCAACCAAACCAAACCGTAACATAATAAAAACCATAATTAAAATCTATGTCACCTAGAGCAATGCTCTTAAAAATTCAATGAAAACTTTTATTAAATGACATATTTTTTCTTTTGTTAAGTTTCTTCTTTGCTTTTTATTTAAAAATGTATTTATGTGCTACTTGAACTTTAAGAGAATTATAAAATCTAAGTATTTTACATTTTTTACATAATAGAATTAATTTTTGTCCACGTTTTTATTTTAGTTTACGTTGTTTAGTGAAAATGAAAATGTAATGTGGAATAAAATTAAAAACATTGTCGGAACCTTGCTGAAAATATGTTGTGTTTTACATTTATAACTCAATTTTAATGTTGGAAACAAAAAATTGTATTGTCTCAAAGAAACCGCACCAACCGAGCCAACCAAAACCGCATTTGTTTGGTTTGGTTTGGATTGTGTTTTAATAATCAACCGAACCAAACCAAACCACATACTTTTTTATCTCGCGGTTCGTATGACTTTTAGCCACTCAACCGAACCAAACTGCACCGCGAACACCTCGGTATATCCTATGAATTCCACAACAATGAATGCCACGAAACAGTGCAAATGCGGTTATGTGTAGTATTATTTTTATATTAGAAAAAATAAAAATTGGGGGGCTTGGTGGAATACATGATGGTGTGGTCTTATTCTTATTCTTCTTAGAATTTGTTTTCGCAGAAACATGCATTTCCCTTTTTATATTACCTTTTCACTATGTGTATTTAAGGGACAAACACAACACATTGATCTATTGAAGAGACATTGCTATAGGGACAAATACGATATTTTAATCTACTTAAGTGCTATAAATATTTTATTATGTTTAGCATTGGATGAACTTTATACATTATAAATTCATCGTATTATATTTGTTATAAGAAACGAGAAAAAGTAATATGGCTAAAACTCTCAAATTAGTATATGGTTTAGTTTTATTTCTTTATGTATTTCTTATTGAAAAGGAAGTTGCATGGAAGACATTTTTAATGGCAGATAATATTGAATGTGATATTGATGCTGATTGTCCTAAAATGGTTCATCATCTCTTTTATAAGTGCATTGACAACATATGTAAACAATTTAGAAGGCCGCAACATATTGTGTGAGTGTCAAACTTAAAAGAGTACGTAAATCTCATTCAGGAATATTTAGTTCTTGCACAAAGATGTTTGGCATCTAATTATTGTATTTTTTATTTATTTTTCGTTTCAATAATAGTTTTGTACTATAAGATGTTGGTTATATTGACTTCTTCTATGTTTTGGATGTATCACACTAGTCTCTAATTTAGGTATTTCACTAAAGAATTTTAATTAGAGTATCTATGATAAAGATGAAATTTATTTTGTCAGACTTAACTTACCTCTCGAAGTCAAACTCCATATTACTTGATCACCTTTTTCCCGGGAGCCAAAGGGTTAACAAAGAAAAAAGTAATACAACCAAATCAGTTAAAGGGGCATAAACCAATTTGAATGAAGTCTATTTATATCAGGAAAAAAATTCCAATACTGTGCATTTGTGTTGGACATTGGCATCAGATTTTGCCTGCCGCAAAATTTAAAGTTAAAATAAAATTTCCCACGTTACATTAGAAGTTGTTTCGCAAAGCCCGTATTTTTTTTTTTAAGAAATCAAAATGAAATAATATACCACATCAAACAGCAATTCTCAAGCACAAGGTGTGTCTAGGAAACCACTAAAAGTTACACGAGATTAGTATCACAAAAAACAGAAATTACACAAGTTAGCCAATGCCCAGACAATCTAAAGGGCTTGACCACCACCTCTGCGTACCATAGACAAACATGGCATTTTTAACTTTCAGTCACCCTAAAGATGACAATTTGACCTTATCTAACAGGAGAGGAACTATAGTAACAATATTATTGAACAAACGATTATTACGTTCATTCCACACTACTCAAGTACACAAGAGCCAAATGAGCTGCATGAACGAATTTTTAGCCTTACCAACACCTGTCAAATGAGTAAACTGCACCAGATGATCTACAATAACATTAGAATCCCCTCCATCAAAACCAATCCAATCGTGCATCTGCTGCCATAAAGATGCAAACGTATAACATAATAAAAATATATGTTCGGCCGTCTCCACGTGACCGCACCCAGAAATAAAAGATATCATCTGCGGGAATAACACCACAAATAACCAGATTAGCTTTCGTTGGTAGACGCTCCCGAATCAGCCGCCACGCAAAAATCGAGACCTTCAAAGGAACCTGATGATGCCACACCAACTCGACATATAAACCCAATTGAGAATCATCACCATTAGTTAACAAATCATAGACACCTCTCACAGAGTACCCCTCTGCAGTATCAGGGAGCCACTCCCATAAATCTGAAACATTATGAACCAAAGAGATATCAAATAGTAACGCCTTACACTCCTCTAGCAAAGCCTCCTCCCACGCCCACAGCCTACGCCGCCAACTCCACCCCTCCCCATCCAACTCCAGGCCCATAAAGAACAAAGAAGCCACCGTAATGATTTTGTTCTCAGCTAAGTCAAATAAGCGTGGAAACCGCTCACTAAGTGGGGAACCTCCAATCCACCTATGCGACAAGAAAAGAGTTGCAGCCCTATCACCAACCCTCCGTCTAACACTATCACCGAACCACCCTCCACCTATGTCACCGTCCCCATCACGAATCCTACCTACCTCCTGCCACCACGTAGAAACACTTTGACCCCCCACCTCCAACCTCCCACCTACTTCGCCATAACGGACGACTAAAACATGATACCACAACCCTTCTCTATCAACTAACATCCTCCAACACCATTTACCTATTAAAGCAACATTAAACTCCTTCAACTTCCTAACCCCCAAACCTCTATGCTCCTTTTTAGAAGACAAGGTCTTCCAATCTATCCAAGTAATTTTTCTACAATCTTCACTCCCACCCCAAAAAAAATTATTCAATAAAGATTAAATGGAAGAGATTATACCTGATGGATATTTGAAGAAGGAAAAAGCATAGACAAACAGAGAAGTCATAACTAATTTGAGAAGAATCAAGCGGCCACCGAAAGAAAGAAATCTACTATTCCAACCAGACAATCTATATTTAACACGATTCACGATTGGTTCCCAAAATTAATTCTCCGCGGATTACCACCTATAGGCAGGCCTAGGTACATAAAAGGAATTTTTCCCACTTTATAACTCAACACTCACGCTGCCTCATGTAACCAAGACTCAGAAATATTAATTCCCACCAACAGGCTTTTATTAAAATTCACTTTCAAACCGGACATAGATTCAAAAATAACAAGAGCTACTCGGAGGGCCCGCACATTCGCCCAACTATTATTACCTAATAACAGAGTGTCATCAACAAATTGAAGATGGGATACCACTACCTGATTTAACGTACCAACCGCGTACCCTATGAGTAAATTATTCTCAACCATAGCTTTCATCAAAATATTAAGACCTTCAGCTGCAATCAGAAACAAAAAAGGGGACAGTGGATCCCCCTAGCGTAAACCTCTCTCTAAGTGAAACTCATCGGTAAGGTTGTCATTGACAAGAACATCAGCTGTAGCAGTACTCACACATTCTCGAATCCACTTTCGCCACAGAACTGGAAAATGAAGTAGCAATAAACGTGACAAGAAAGGGAAGGTTTGAATTGTGACCGTTTTAAAAATTATTCCTGAAACTTTAAAATAAGTTTTATATTCTCAAGAGAATACTTGGTTAATGTTAGTTAAAATAAATGACTAATCAATATATATATATATATATATATATATATATATAAGGGACGAGAATGTTCTGGAGAGAGATGGTATAAGTAGAAAATAATATTAAGCTGAATTATAACGTTAGTTTAGTAAGGACCAGAATCTTCTGGAGAAATATAAAGGCAGAATGATAAAACAATATTATTGACTGAATTTAAACTTTAATTAAATATTATGCAGTTGTTTTATCTTGGACTAGAATGTTCTGGATGCAGTTTTAATAAACTTATAAAGTTATAATTAATTTAGGACCAGAGAACTATGGATTAATATGGTTAGGATTAATTAGGACAAGAATGTTCTGGAGATGAGTAAAAATAAATGCGTGTGTTAGTGTGTGTGTGTGTATATTGTGCAAAAAAATAAAAGAGATAGAGAGAAAGAAGAATAACACATGAGAGTTATCCTGGTTCACCAAACCCGGCTACTTCCAGTCCCCACACTTCGTGTGAGATTATCCACTATAGTATACAGTTGGCAGAAACTTCTAACCAACACTATAAGGTCTTGATCACACCAAATCAGTCCGTAAACCCTGTATTATCAACCTCAGCAGACTTCTACAATTCTTTGCTTTCGCACAAGAAAGGTTGGAACTTTCCTATCTCAAACTATTAAGCCCAATAGACTTGAGATCTAGTTTACACTTTGTATGGTGATGGATTTTGGTAGAAAATGGAATCTCAAACAAAAGAGATTTTCGATGATATCTCAAACAAAAGATATATTTTACAAACATAAACTCAAAAAGATGTTCTCAATTAAATGAGATAAAGATGATAAATATAGTGAAAGATTATAGAGTTTGCTTTGTGATTGTAGAAAGAGATGTTAAAGAGATTGATAGCTTTTTGCTTTTGAGAGATAAATGTTTTGTATTTCAAACTCTTGCATTTCTCCTTCAATGACCTCTTCTATTTATAGAGCTAGATTCCCTTGGAATGCAAGCTAAAAAAGAGTTGTTGTGCTTCCAATTTGAATTCGAAAAAAAGGCTCCAAAAGAGACTTGGGGAGAAAACATGCAGAGAATGTTTCTTCTGTACTCCCCATAACATTCCCTCTGTTCCAACCAAACTTGCACAAAGTTGTAGAGCACGTGCTTGCTTAGCTGGTGATGAGCTGTGATCAAGCCTTTGAAACTTGCAGCCCACTTAATAGCTTTTGATGATGTCACTTTGCTGATGTCATGTAACTTGGTGATCAAGATTGATCCTTGGAATATGCTTTTCATGTTTATTCCTTAATGGATCGAAATTGCATATGAGGGCCCAAAGAAGATTTTATTCTTTTCCTTTCAGCACATGTGCAGGAGAAAGTATATTTAATTTCCTTTGTTTCTTTGTCATTTAATGCATTAAAAAGAGCCTTGATTTCTTTCCTCTTTAAGTGAGACAAAGAGAATATTTACTTTGGTCTTGTTCTTTAATTATTGCACATCTTGACAATTACCCAAAAAGATCATATTTGTTCATTGCCATTTTTGGAACGATTTTGTTATCCCTTGTGAGGCCAGAACGTTCTCTTGAATATGCCGAACATTCTCATGAAATATTTCTCACAAAATTTGTTAGTAGATAACAATATAAATAAAAGTAAATTTGTTTGTTATCTTTAAAACATCAATAAAGGATTTTGCTTTCTACAGAAAAGACATCCCTTTCTTAACCGAATCCAAATAGCTCCAATCAACGGAACCATAGGCTTTTTCAAAATCCACTTTAAATAACATAAGCTCCTTCTTAAATTAACAAGCCTCATCGACAACCTCGTTTGCTATAAGAATGCTGTAACGCGCCATTTTTATTATTTATTTATTATATCGAGTTTAGTGTCTTTTATATATTTTATTTGAATATTTGCGAAGAGTGATGTTTTGGGTGATTTTTTTTGTAGTTATTAGTAGTTTATTATGACTTTTATAGTGAAGGAAATCTAATTAAATTAGATTATTGAGGTATAATGGCAGTTTTGGAATGAGAGAGATTTGTTAAGGTTAAGAATAGAATGAGGTGTGAATAGTGGAGCTGAATAGTTGTTATAGAATTAGTAACCAATCTAAGGGTATGTAGATAGTAAGCCCATTAAAAAGATTAAGTGAGAAACAAACTCTTGGTGGTTATAAATAGAGGAGGAGATTAGAGAATTAGGGTTACAACAGTTTTTGGGAGAAAAAGATAGCGGAGGCATAAGAAGAAAACTAAGGTTAAGAGGAAGCTTGTAGAGTTCTGTAAATCAACCAATCTAAGGTAAGGGTTGGACTAACCTTCTTTAATCATAAGCATATAATTCTGAAAAAGGTTTAATCTTGTTGTTGTTAAATTTTGTTGTTGTAGAAGTTAGGTTTGAATTGATTAGGTTGATAAGAGTATAGATAATCCCATGAATTAATGTGAAAGTTGATGTTTAGGTTGTAGATTATCAGTAGGCAATGTTTCATATCAATTTTGGGAGTGAAAATTAGTTTTTTCCTGAAAGCTCCTTCTGTTTTGAATTGGTCTTTGGTGTAAACATGAAAGTTTTAGATAAGGATGTTAGCTTTCACTAGCCTTTGGAGTGACTCAATTTAAACGTCTAGAACTCTAGATATGATTAAAATACTACACAGGGGTCAACAGGGTCGTGCTCTTGTCGATTTCTGTAACGGAAATAAAATCTGGGACTTTTCTGTTCATAATTAGGTTTTGATATCTTCATGAAAGTTTTAGATAATTAAGTTAGATTTCTAATGGTTCTGGTTTGATTTGAAAATGTTTTGTGGATTTTGAATTATGATAGAAACACTCCAAGTAGGTCTTGGAAGACTTTTAAGAAAATTTAGCATAACCGCTTCTAATCAAGCCGAAACTTTTGGTTGCTTACAAACTTCAAATCCTAAGTACTATGAGTTTAATTAGAATGTTTAAGAGTATCTAATCTATGTCTTGTTGAATTAAACTTAGTTTTCTTTTGATAATGAATTGGTGAATCATATTGATATGTTGTTGTTGATTTATGGTTGAATCTATGATTATATGATGAATATATGAAAGTTATTTATATGATATTTATGTGATGTATATATGCAAGTTATTTATATGATAATTATATGATGTTTATATGAAAGTTAATTATATGATGTATATATGAAAGTTAATTATATGATGTTTATATGAAAGTTGTTGATGATTAAGTTATGTTTCCAGTAGCTTTGGTTTGACATGAAAATCTTTTATAGATATTTTATTATGTGAATTACGATGTTATTGTTGTTGCATTCATGAGTTGTATCCTTGCATAAACATTTGTCTAAATTTGAAGGTTTGATGCCTTGTTAAAGTTGAGGGCTTGATGCCCTGTTTAGTCGAATTACGACATTAAGTTGAAGGTTTGATGTCTTATTAAAGTTGAAGGCTTGATGCCTTGTTAAAGTTGAGGGTTTGATGCCCTGTTTAGTCGAATTACGACATTAAGTTGAAGGCTTGATGCCTTGTTAAAAGTTGAGGGCTTGATGCCCTGTTTAGTCGAATTTCGACATTATGTTGATGGCTTGACGCTCTGATGGTACCACATGCATAACTATATTGCATTTTGATAAGTTGTTGTTGTTACGTTGTTAAGTTGTTGTTGTTACGTTGTTAATTTGTTGTTGCTACGTTGTTGAGTTGTTGTCGTTACGTTGTTGAGTTGTTGTTGTTACGTTGTTGAATCGTTGTCGTTACGTTGTTGAGTTGTTATTGTTACGTTGTTAATTTGTTGTTTCTACATTGTTGAGTTGTTGTTGTTACGTTGTTGAATCGTTGTTGTTACGTTGTTAATTTGTTGTTGTTACGTTGTTAATTTGTTGTTGCTACGTTGTTGAGTTGTTGTCGTTACATTGTTGAGTTGTTGTTGTTACGTTGTTGAATCGTTGTTGTTGCATTGATAAATGAAGTTAATTGATAATTGTATCTGAAATTACTTGAAGTAATTGTTGATGATTAGTTGGTGTTGTTCTATGTTGATTGATTCTTTTATGTGAATTAATTGTTGATGATTAGTTGGTGTTGTTTTATGTTGATTGATTCATTTATGTGAATTAATTGTTGATGATCAGTTGTTGCTATTCTATGTTGATTGATTCCTTTATGTGAATTAATTGTTGATGATTAATTGTTGTTGTTTTATGTTGATTAATTCTTCTTTATGAATTGTTGCTTATTATTAATGAATGTGAAATCTTAACCCTTCTGTTTGAATGTTGCCTCTACGTGGGTAACGTGCAAATATCTAGGAGTAACCGTTGATGCGAGTTGAGTCTGTCGTCATAGGAGTCATGCTCTGATACGTAACGGGATGGAGATATTTATATGTTTTGTTTTTCCTTTGTTACGTATCTCTTTATAAGTTGTTGTCAAACCACTTTTAAATTTGGAGCTTTTATTATGTTGATGACGTTGAGGCCTAGTGCCAAGTATTGATTAAATGTTGAATATTTTACACTGCGACATTGTTTTAATTATTGAAAGCAGTTGTTTTAAATAAATAGTGGATTTTAACCCTATTTATGATGAAATGATTTTTGAAGAACGAAATGTGACATCCTGTTTTATGATGCACTATGATGTATTTTATATTTATTTATATGTTGGGAAAACGGGGTGTTACAAATGCCGTCTAGAATTTGATGATTTTTAACAAAAGCAGACTGCGTCTCAGCCACCACACTATTCATCACCAACCTCAATCTGTTAGTTAACAATTTTGCTAAAATTTTGTACATGCTTCCTGTCATACCCCAATTTTTGACCTAAGGTCCTAAATTCATACACTGACTCATACACTGACACGTGTCCTCTGGCCCTGATCAGTCGCTGACTTTTCGGTAAAAATTTCGGCAGAGAGGTATTTTAAAATACCTCATGTTTTGGTTCCGAGTCGGGCCCTCTTCTCTCTTTATTATTATTTACTTTTATATCTTAATTTCCATCTTTTGTTTAATTTCCTTATTCTAATCCTTAATTTTAATTCCTATTTTTAATTAGTCATCTTTATATTTTTAGGTCTAATCACTTTCCTTTCCTTTTATTTTATTTTTAATTATTTATTATTTGTCCAAAAATGTAAATAAGTCAAAGGAAACAGTCCAAGTCCAAATCCAAAACCCAGTTCACATACAAGCAGATCCAGTCACTCCAACACATCGGTTTGCCAGGAAAGAAGGAACAAACTTTAATCAATCCAAGGCACCAATTTTTCAGCATCTTTTAACAAACCCTAAAAAAACAAAACCTGTTACTATAAAACAGAAGCCAAGTAACACAATAAGGGGGGATTCACAGCGGCCGACAAATTCACAACCAAAACCTGCATTGAAACAGCATCAGAGGCCGATTTCCAACACAAAAACCTACGAAGAATCGTTCACCATTTCACAATACAGAACCAATTCATTGAACACACAAAATCATCAACCCAATAACCTGCAAATCTCACACGCGCAACACAGAGAAGTTTCATCAGACAACAACAAGAAGTCGTCCCAAACCCATCGCAAACTCAAACCCAACCTCAAGTCATCAAAATCGGCGCAGCCAAATGCAAATCATAAACCCTTACCACGCTCAACACAACAACTCGAACCAAAACCATAAGCCGTACCACAAACCCCTTTCGCAGAACTGAAGTAGAATAACAACCTTACAGCCACGACATCATCATCAAAACATGAATCTGAAACCAACCGGCCTTGCAACCAACAACAAAATCCAACGTGTCACAAAGAAAGCCACCAGAGACTGAATCCGAATCGGATCCAAATAGAAAAAAACCCCAAAGGTATGATTTTTGTCCCCTTTTTAGATCTAGGATCTGCTATATGATTTTTGAGACTTTTTGGAGCGAAAACGAATAGAGGAGAGGGAAAGAAGTAGAAAGAGCGAAAAAATTAAAAAAAGGGAGTAGATAGCTACTCCGACGCGGCGGCGCAGCCACCTTGGCCGGCCGGCCACCGCGCCGGCCACCCTGCCTCTCGCCGGAAAATTGTTAGGGATGAAGAACAAGGAAGGTAGAGAGAGAAGAGAGAAAAGAAGAAAGGGAAAGGGAAGAGAGAGAATCAGATTGAGAAATGAATAAAAAAACCGGTGCCCCCTATTTAAAGGGGGGCCGAACCGGTTCTGCAGCTGAACCGGTCTGGACCGAACCGGCCCTAACCAAACCCCCCTAGGCCCAGCACTTTACATCTCTTTAAGGCCCAGTTCAGTTTTTTTTTTTTATTCTGCAACCCCCCGCCTTGTGTTTGGACCCCCTGCACCTCATTTGATTTATTCGCATACATTTTATTTCACTGTTTGACAATTTATTCTCCTGTTTTTCATGCATATTTTACGGTTAGATTTACTATCTCGTAATGTATTTATTTACGTCATTTAGCAAGGACATTAGAATGTAAAGTAGGCTTAATGTAAATAATTTATTTTCGTGTCATTTATTTCTCGCAGACCCTAGAATGTATTAATAGGTTTTTTTTGTAATAGTCGTAGGTGCATGTGTGCATGTGTGCGTGTGTGTGTGCATGATTTATCTTTATCGTTTATAGTTTAGAGTAAAGGTTTTTGCGGTGATCCAATGTCACCACAAAAAACCTACGTTTTACTTTCTTGCTCCGTTAGATTTAATTTTCATTTAATTACTCAAAAAACAAACAAAATCATTCAAAATAACAAAACACAAAAAAAACATTTTCATAATAAACCTTGATTGTTTAAATCAAGTGATCCTTTATTTTATCATTTCATAAATAAAAATTGCAATCGATCTATATTCTATTTTCAGTTATTTTCATTAATATAAAAAACACAAACGAATTTATTTTGCCACTTGGCTTTTTATTTCAAAACATTTTCGAAAACTAAAAAACACACAACCAATCAAACGTCAATTTTTACCCCGAACTACGAGGTTTTGATCCCTCACGGGTACGTAGGCAAAGGACGCTCGTCCTCTCAAATCAATAAAAAATGTAGATAATTAGGTTTTTGTTTTCTTAAACACTTTAAATTCATATTCAAAAAGCAAGCAAGTTTATAGCACAAAAGTTAAATAAAATCAAGAGGTTCTCGTAGAGTACTACGGACATGAAGGGTGCTTATACCTTCCCTTCATGTAACTAACTCCCGAACCCTAAATCTTTTTAAAGTGGTATTTGAACCTTTTTCCACTATCAATTTTTAAAATTAAATGTTCAGTCGTGAAATAAATAGTGAGTCAAACGCTAATCAAATAGCCTTGATCTCCGAAAAATGACGCGACACTTCCCACCAATGAAATTGGTCGAAAGTCATTTAACCTCTGAGGATTTTCCACCTTCGAAATTAGCACGATGAATGTAGCATTGATACCTTGAGCCAGCCTGCCATTTCTGTGAAACTCAGAAACAAACCTCATCACATCATCTTTCAACTCAATCCAGAATTCTTTCATAAAACCAAAATTGACTCCATCCGGACCTGGACTTTTAAAACTATCGCAATCCCAAATAGTCTCCTTAACTTCACCCTCTGAAAAAGGTTTGATAAGACTCCCTCCCTCCCCCACAGACAGAATCCGGAACTGAAGATTAGAAATACTAGGTCTCTCCACATCTTGCGCCATAAAATGCTGCGCAAAATGCTTGAAGTTTGTTTAAGATTTTTTTCTTAAAAAGATCACTTTTTTCATTTTTATGTGTTTGTTTAGGATTTTTAGAAAAATAATTTAAAAAAATAATCTATTTTGATCCTAAAATGAAATGCTATTAGGATTAACTTTTCTCAAAATCTATTTTTTTCAACAATAAGGAGCTAATATATGTACATGTTAGAACTCAAAATAGATTTTTATGGGTAATAGACAAACAAAAATAACTTCAAATTTTTTTTTTTAAATCTCTAAAATAAAATCTCCATATTCTTTTAATATAAAATCTATTTTGTTTAAAGCTGAAACAAACACACTCAAAATTCAATCTTTTTTCTGTCAACCTTGCATTATCGATGACTTTTGTTCGTTGAAAAATTAATATTTTTCCACCTTACATTTGTGTGTAGCTCGAGGCATTGAAAATGCTGACAAAAGTTTTTTTTTTTTTTTTTAAAAGTCAGCCACATGCATTTACATGGGCAATGCCCGCCGCAAATGCACCCAAACCCGCTACAAATTTTCGTGCGTTCCTACAACAAATCTAAGCAGTAAGTTAAAGGACATTCTTGTATTGTTTTGGCATAATCTAAGTTAGACTAATGATATGTATGTGTCAAACTTCAAGATGTCCTCATCGTCGATATGTTGCCTAGGTCAGTCCATATTGGTAACCTTGAGCTTATCTCATATGCTTGGAAATTGAGTTCTTTATCCTTCTTTGAATCTATAAAAAAACAATAAGTATACATAACCAATAGAGGGCTAAAACTGTCATGCCACGCATAAGATGAGAATGAAGATCATAAAATATAATTATCGTAAGTAAAATCATACACATTAGGGTTGAGAAGATAGTGTTTTTGTGAGAAGAGTGTCCACCAAAATGAGTGAAAAAAGAATGAAAGATGAAAAATATCCGAAAAATACAACTTCAATACGAGAACAATTTCTCTAAGCTCATACCTTGTTTCGAAGATCTGAACAGTGAAAAGGTAGACACAGGTGTTGATCCGATCCAACGGTTAACGAATCCGCAATTACTATTTTATTGAGACAGACTTAAGATAAACAGGATTGACTTTATCTCTTCTTTTCTCTCTTTTTAGTGGACACTCTTCTCACAAAAACACTCTCTTCTCAACCCTAATATGACATCTCTCCACTTATATGAACGAGACATAATGAGCTAACATATTGGGCTTTTCTCCACATTGAAAGGGAGCCCAATACCAACACAACAATCTCGGCTCCTACTTGTCCATCTCTTTTCCATATATGAAGATTTAATTATTCTTGGATTACCTGTGGTTGCTGCCTATTGCTAAATAAAGATCCCAACATATTTAGATGTCGTAGAGACCCTGCTGGTTGATGTGTATCGATTGAGGTCCTCTATTAGTATGCATTTCTCCTGCAGGATGTCTACAATAAACTATTTTTCCAAATAGAAAACTGTTGAGTTTGATTGTCAAGTTTCTTGAATAAAGAAGAAAGTTAGGAAATATTAGTTATTGGTGATTATGTCCCACATAGCTTAGTTTAGTGAAACAAGGGGAAGACTAAGGCTATATTTTGAACCTAGTTTCTTTGTTTTTCGATCCACCAGTCAGTAACACTTTAAGCTTAGTTTAAATATTTGTTTTGTGAGAGTGTGGTTGTATTGGGGCATTGGGGTGAGAGTTAAAGAAGTCTATGTGTTGTAAAAAATTTCACATAGTAATAATTCTCTGGTTGTCGATTTAGACAACTGTCTTAGTTTTTTCTTCAGGTTTGGAGTTTCCACGTTATATTCTTATGAAGACGGAGAAAATGGCCTTGTTCAGATACAAACATTTTAGTTGTGAAAGGAGACCTTCAAGAAAACTTATATTTATGAGGAGATCAAAGGGGAATTAGGAGGACTTCACATATGATAAATTTTGTACTTCATGGAGAAACCTAAAGGAACGGCTCTTGTTTCCTAACTGAACCCTCTAGAATCTAATCATCCGGCCTTTGAAACCACAACCCCTGAAGTTGTTGTCCAAGGGGATCTAACAACATAGATTTTTCTAGTAGATAAATATTATGAAGAAGACATTAGAATTACCGATGCTACTATAATTGAAGGCTTTGATCAGTCTCAAAGTTAAAATATCTTTGATTTGGTGAATCGGCTAGGTAGTTAACCTTTGTGGCTACGGTTTTATTTTATATTGTACGTAATAGAATTTCAGTTTGATATACGGTATCTACATTTTCTATTTATGCTCTTCACTTGCATTTGCTAGCCGATGTGTCCGTTTATCACATGCATCAAAATACAGGTGAGGCGAAGGAACGTGATTTTTTGTTTTTTTGTTTGGTGGCAAAGATTTGAATCATGAACCTTGCATATATTATACTTTGTCCCTTCCAACTGAGTTAAGCTCACGATCACTGTTTAGAACTTCTTTAAATAAATAGGAACGTCCTTTGAAAAATAAATAAAAATAAACGCACTTACTTCTCCCATCCAAATCATGGTTGCAATGTGCTTAGAAAAAATAAAAAGCACACCGCCATATCTCATAGAATTGTCCGTCCGTAGTGTTGTTGGTGGTGGGTCATAGTGATGTGGTGATGGTTAATGTGGTTGTAGTGATATCGATGACGCATGTCCCAACTTATTGTCCTTATACTCGTAATGCTTCTCAGGCGCCTATGATGTAGGGTTAACCACCTGTGAAGGAGTAGACTCCTCTTTGTTCGTAGTCGGATGCCTACGTTACGTTGACCGCGTTTAGAAAAAAATTTATTTCCAAATTTTTTATTTTTTGTATAAAAAAACGAACCTTTAATTTCCAAAGTAAAATCTGAACTTTTTCAAAATATATTTTCTAATTATATTAAAAAAATGATTTTTTTCCAATATTTTAATTTCGAAAAAGAATTTTTTTAAAATTCCGAAATAAAATTATTGAAAAAAAAAATCTGAACTTTTTTTGTAGAAAAAATGTTAAAAAGCTTTTTTTCGAAAAAAAATCTGAACTTTTTTACGAAATTACGAAGATTTTACAATTTTGGCTAATGATTCTAACAAAAAACCATTTTTTTAATATATTTCGAACTTAATGTATTTCAAAAAAGTTCAGATTTTTCTTTCGAAATTAAAAGTTTGTTTTTTTATTCAAAAACTAAAAAAATCCGTAAATAAAAATTTCCTGATTTTTTTTTCTAATTTTTTTTTAAAAATTTTATTTTCGAAAACTAATTTTCAAATTTTTTTTATTTCTAAATTAATATAAATGGATTTATATTGTTTTTTAAATTTCCTAGGTTTTTTTAATAATAAAATATGATGTGCCTAATATTAGGTGTTTGTGATACACGGTTAAATATGATGAACCTCCTTTATCCAACGGTCTTCTTTTTTAAGGATTTAAAATTAATTAAATAGGATCAAATCGATGATGAAAACAAAGATAAGGACCAAATTGAAACGTTTAATAGTTAAGGGATCAAACTGAAAAATTAAAATAAGTTAAAGGACCGGGAGATGTATTAAGCCTTTATTGATTAAGACCTTTCTTCTTGTATTTCTGCCTCGCTTGAAAATCAAGCATGCTGTCATATGAAAACGAGGAATACAACCTTTTTCTACATTATTTTAGCAACTTAGTTTATATTTATATTATATGGATGACGCAAGAGAAAGATATAGACGCGTGAGCATCGATAAATGACTAGTATGGTCTTCTTAAACTACACATTTTTAAGCCACCAATATAAATCAATAAAATTCAATTTCCTCAAACGATATTAAAAGATGACCATGGAAATTACCAATGTCTTTTCTTGAAGTTGAAATTACCAAGAAAATTAGCTTTTTGGGAAGTTCATATTTTTTTAGTTTATGGTTAATGTTAGCATTAGAACTTATTTGACAATGAAAGGTATAATTGCTCACTACTCAGGATAAGTTTTATGCGGAATTTTTACCAATGAAAGGTATAATTGCTCACTACTCAGGATTCCTTTTGTTGGATGATTCAGTGAATCTTATTTGACATTCTCAGGTCCCCTTTAAAGTTTCTTTTTTAGCTTGGTGGTCGCTTTGAGACATATTGCTAAGAAAAATCAATTTACTTAATCGTGGTATAATAGCTGCCGACGACATTTCTTGTGTGGCGGGATGCGGACATGTTGAAAGTACGCATGATTTGTTTTTATATTGTGATACTTTCGGCTCCCTTTGGCAGCAAATTCGGTTGTGGCTTGGTTTTTCAGGTGTTGATCATCACAGTCTCAACGCTCACTTTACACAATTTACTAACTATTTAGGTGGCTCGAGGACTCGTCGATCATTTCATCAGTTATTGTGGCTACTTTGTGTTTGGCTTATATAGAAAGAACATAATAATATATTTTTTAATAATATTTGTACTTCAATACGTAGCGTATAAAGAAGGTAAATTCCATTCATACTGGTGGTTAAGGGTTAATAATGTCTCTTTTGTGTATGGTTGTCAGCCGTGGCGGTCAGACTCGTTGTTTTGTTTGGGTATTGTTAGTGCTTCTTTTTGTAACTATCTGACAGACTCTCTATTATCTTGAGCGACCTCTTTAGTACGCCTTGTGCTAAAAAGGCGTCTCTGTTATTGTGAATATATACCATCTTTGCTTCTAAAAAAAATGGAAAAAATAACAAAAAAAAAGTCTAGCCTTATCGCCTGTTTTACATTATGCGTGAGTAGTTACAACACCAATGAATGAAAACTTGCCTAATTGCTACAAAGGAATTTCCCGAAAACATAAAAAAGACAGATCCATTCACACAAATATCACATTCTATGAATCGGAAAACATAAAATCACCGCATACTACGAATTGGAAAACATTTTTTTTCACTTATCAAATTTGTCAAAATCTTGGTAGATTCAAAACATGGAAGTAGCTAAGAAAAATAAAAATTAAGACATGAAATCAATTAAATCGGAATTATCATTTAAATGTATAAGTTTCAATGGTGAATGAAATTTGAGTTTCTTATCGGGAAGAAGCTAAGATTAGGAGTATGTTTTCAATCAACAGAGTTAATATCTTTGTTACCAATTGAAATTAAGTATAACCGGTTAGAGAAGAACGTCGGGGAAGAAATTTGGCTTTGGCCTGACAAAAAAAAATTGGCTTTGTTACCCGACTAAAATACAAAATAGCCTTAGATGTGTACTTCTGTTAGCAGTTTAGTCTTTCATGTTAGACGAGGATGAACAAGTTTTAAACTGACAACGATGAATAATGTAGCAAAGGGAGAAGGTGAGAGATGACAAGTTTTGGTTTGGAGAGAGAACCTTTGGTTTCTAATAAAGTGACATTTTGGTAATTTTCACTTTGGTCCATATGCCACATTATTCATCATTGTCAACCTAAAACTATTGCAACCTCAACGGTTACGTTAAGGAATAAACTATCTTGTATTTTATTCTGAGTCATGGATCATTGTGATAGCGAGGTGCAGAGTTTAGAATCTAAGTGACCATATATCCAATAATTTAACAGAAACACAGAAAATTGAAAAGTTTAGGATCCTTTTCCTGATTTCATGTCAAAGACAATTTTCTCAAAAATGCAAGTATATGGGTGAGGCTACAAGAGTAAGCCTATATGGTAAAATAGGTATAGGGATTATATAGGAGGATAAAATAGGCAATTTATGTCAAATGTAGGGGTGAAAGTTTAAAAGTAAGGTGTAGGGTAAAATTTCTTGATAATTAATTCGTTGAACTTAGTTCACGAATCAAATGATGAACTAGAGTTTTTTTTAAGGATAAGATATAGGTGATGCATCAAGGTAAGTTTGAAAGACAGAAACCCATGTCCTATGTTGCCTACTTATTATATATTATTAAAAAAAGCAAAAAATATGAGAGGGGTGTCAAACCAAAACCCTCAAAAATCAAGGAAAAACAAAATTAAAAAATTAAAAAAAGGAAAAAAAGGAAAAAAAAAATGGCCCTAAAAAAGAAGGTGTTGCTCAACCGCCCTTGGATTCACCCTTGGAACGAGTGTTGTAGGAATTGAGTTTGCTTAGATTTTACTTCTGCTTCTTCGTCATATAAGTCGTAAAGAGGACTTCGACATCTTTACCTCGAATAAGATATTCACTAACAAGATCAATTTTCTTCTGAAGTTGAGGATCAAAATGTGCAACTGCCTCTAGATTTTGTGCAACCTTTGTCTTAACCAAACTTCTGTAAGGAATAGCCAAGAAGGAGTTGGTTCTCGTGACTTGTTTTGTCGATCGACGGGTTCCATATTACGTTGGATAATGGAAAATTAAAGCAAGCACTTGACTTTGAAGGCAGCGAAATCGACAAACATTCAAGTGTTTGCGCAATAGCCAAAGAGTCATCGGACATAACTTTCTGTACTATTGGAACATGATTAAATCTGATACAACAGGTTCCTCATTAGATGCAATAAGGAAATAAATTGTTGGTGCATCATCTGTTGATTCTGCAGTAACATTAATGCATTTAACTGTTCGTTACACACATGTTTTTCAACATAAGTAACAATTTCAGCAACATGAGAATGTTTATTAACACTGTTGTCAAAATGGGAGCTCACGTAGGTAGGATTTGTCACCACAAAAGCCCTAGAGGATCCGATGCCATCTACATCTCCTTTTCAACATATTTTTCAATAGCTTTCATTGGGAAAGAAACCGATTTTTTACCATGATCAATTTTTCCACAACCTTATGAAGAATCAACCAAATGCACGTCGTGACGTCATGACCAATAATCTGGCAATGTGAACAGAAGTCCAGAAGCATTTCATATGAAACCTCTACTTTGAAAGCATACTCGTCTCGATCCACCATATTTTCATCGAATACATGACGATAAAAATCGTTATCAACTAAGATACGAGCATAATGTCCAAACACTCGGTTCTTTGTTGCATAATCAATAATTAAAGGGGTTCTTATGTCTCAAGGAATTTCAAGAAGTGTTCTTCCATGCGGCAATTCAAGCAATCGAATCCAAACCCGAGAAAGAGTTTGCCTTTGAGAGTGTGTATTGAAGACCTTGTTCCACTTAGAAAGCCTAGCAGCCATGGCTTCAGATTAGTCATTCCTTATGACCAAACCAATCTAAGATCCTCTGTTGTACCAAAAGTGAATTCGAAAAAACCTCTGCCTAAAGAAATCATCCACCATAGCTGCATCATTTTCCAAATTTTTAGAGCTTCAGATTGATTTCTTTTGAGGTAAAATTCTTGTTTCCCTTACTAAGAACCAGTCGTCCATGTAATTTCTGCTGGCAAGTCCGCCAGAGTCTTTTCATATATATTTTCATTTTCCTAATATATATTAAATCTCCTTTAAGATATATATATATATATATATATATACACACACACACACAGAGAGAGAGACATAGATAGAGAGAGAGAGAGAGAGAAATCACAAGAAATTTTATACTAGCCACCATACCTTTCGAAACACTGTCCACCATACCTTTGAAAATTTAAGAACACCAACTTAAATATATGTTTCAATTACCCCTGAGTAGAGCTGTCAAAAACGGGCCGGGCTTACGGGCCGGCCCATTGGCCCAATTTTTTGGGCCGGGCCAAGCCTAAAAAGTAGGCCCAAAAGCACCACCGGGCTTTTTTGGCCCAGCCCATTCAGCCCAATGTTTAAAATGAGCCGGGCTTTGGGCCGACCCATTTAAAATAAATAAAAATCAAATTTTAATTTTGTTTTTGGCTGAGTTATTTCACAATTCTTTCTTTTTTTTCAAAAGCCCATTGTTTGTTGATCTTTTCTAACTTGTAGGCCCACAAGTACAACTGTACAAGTCCACCAGTACCACAAATCCACAATCACTCGTGTCTCTCTCTACAAACACCAGCAACAACAGCTGTACTCACTATTCTCAAGTCTCAATCTAAATCATCTTATTGCTTTCAACCTCTTCTTCAATCTCCTTTCTTCTTAAACCTCCAATAGCAAAAAAAATTGTGTTGTTAAATCTAATAAAAGGCGCTGCTAAACGAACAACGACGACAAATTCGGAAGAAAATCTTTCTCCTTTACGGTGAGTTTCTTTTTCATGTAGCTTTCTTTAGTTAACAACATAGACAACGACAAAGTTATACTTTCTTTTTCTTCCTTGCTTTTGTAAATAATTTTATAGGTTTGACATACTTTCTCTATCTCCTTTGTATGTGTATCACTAATCACTATCAGTATCACCTCATACATTTGAATTGTTTTTTGTTCAAGTCTATTTAGTTTATTGTTTAGCTAGTGAAACATGAATGTTTTTTGTCTTGTCTTAATTTTTTATTACTTATTACATTTGCAGTCATGGACGATTCACATATGGAAACTATGAATGAGGAAAAGGATGATGATGATGATTTGGTTATGTTAGATGGTCCTCCTGGTACAACAAAGGTTGGTTCATCAAATGTTTGGAAATTCTTTACAAAGATTGGTATAGTCGATGGGGCAGAAAATGGTAAATGTGATGGTTGTGGAGCTAAGTATTCAAGTGGTGGTAGCACCAGTCACTTAAAACGTCATATGAAGAAATGTAATAAAACTCTAAAGAATCATGATGTGGGGGAGTTGTTGGACGATAACGCTAAATTTTTGAAGCGGTGGAAATTTGATCCTATGGCTTACAGAGATTCACTTTCTAGAAGCATTATTAAACATGATCTTCCTTTTAGTTACGCTGAGTATGATGGAGTGAATGAAACAAACAAAGTATTGAATCCTGATTTTGTTTCAATAAGTAGAAACACCGCAAAATCTGATTGTATGAGTGTGTTCTCGATTGAAAAGGAAAAGCTAAAGCGTGAGTTAGCATCTATTCCAGGTAGAATTTGTCTGACTTCTGATGTATGGACAGCGGTAACAACACAAGGTTATATGACAGTCACTGCTCATTATGTTGACAAGGGTTGGAAGTTAAATAGTAGATTGCTTTCATTTTGTCACTTGGATAGTGCACATACAGGGTTGGAATTATCTGGAAAAGTACTTGGTGCTCTTAAGGATTGGGGGATAGATGGTAAGATATTTTCACTCACATTGGATAATGCATCTAACAATGATAGCATGGTAACCATTTTGAAAGAAAGACTGAATTTGCAAGATGCATTGTTATGTAATGGTGATTATTTTCATGTTCGTTGTTGTGCGCATGTGTTGAATATCATAGTTCAAGCTGGTTTGGTTGTGGCAGGGAATGCTCTATATAAAATTCAAGAAAGTGTTAAGTACGTGAAGGCCTCAGAGGGGAGGTTGAGGGCATTTAGAAAATGTATTGAAGAGGTGCATCTAAGAAATGTAAAAGGTGGTTTCTTGAGGTTGGATGTGTCTACTAGATGGAATGCGACATATATGATGCTTGAAAGTGCTATTAGGTATCGGCGTGCATTCATTAACTTGAGCTACAATGACAAGAACTACAAGATTTTTCCAAGCATTGAAGAGTGGGAAAGAGCGGAGAAGATGTGTAGTTTCTTGGCCCCATTTTATAATGTCACAAATTTGATTTCTGGTTCATCTTACACAACCTCAAACTTATACTTCATGCAAGCTGCACTCATAGAGATGGAATTGAATGCAAATTTGAATAGTCAAGATGTGGTGATCGAAGAGATGGCAATATCGATGAAACAAAAGTTTGCTAAGTATTGGAATAATTATTCTGTCATTCTTTCACTTGCAAATGTTCTTGATCCAACATCAAAGATGGAATTTGTGAACTTTTGTTTCAAGAAACTTTTCCCAAGTGATTATGAAGAGAAGGTAAAACAAGTGAAGGAGGATTTGCATCATCTCTTTAATGCATACAAAAATAACATGGTTGCAGCAAACACATCTTTAGCTAGTTCATCAGGAAACACTCATTGCCACTCATCATCAGGCCAACCATTGAACAAGACATCATTCATGAAGGCAAGCTTTAGTAATTTAATTTATATTGTTACATTACATTAATTTACTATTTATTCCTAATTTGAAATATATTTCCATGTCTAATTCATTGTCGTGTGATGTTGCTTGATGAGGTTTCTCTACTGCTTTATTAATTTATATCGTTGCATTACTTTATTTTAGGAATACCATCAAGAAAAGATACAAAAGGTTTCAAATGATGGCAAGTCTGAACTTGAAATATATTTAGATGAAAAATGTCTTGTGGATGATGTAGATGTCCTTCAATATTGGAAGTTAAATAGTGCTCGCTTTCCGCAACTTGCATTAATGGCTTGCGACATTTTAAGTATTCCAATCACAACAGTGGCTTCTGAATCTACATTTAGTATTGGAGGTCGTATCTTACATAAGTATAGGAATTGCTTACTCCCCGAAACTGTTCAAGCTCTTATTTGTACACGTAATTGGTTGCATGGTTTTCAAGAGGCTCGACCTTCTGGTAAGTTGTTATTACTTATTAATAATAGTTTTTTCTTTGGTGGTGGTTTCGGTCCTGTGTGCCTGTGTTTAATTGTGCCTAGCTTTTTGTTGGACTTTTAGAGGCGGCAACTATATATAATTGTGCCTAGCTTTTTGTTTTTGTTTCCTTTCCATTATCTTGAGGTAGGGGTATGCATTTGTGTTGTGTTTATAGGGTCATGTTGTTGTTTTTAGCTCACAGGGGTCCTTTTCAATGTATACCTTTAGCCTCATTTTTGCAATTTGCTTTACATTTACATTTTAGTCATTGATTTCTCACTTTTTTATATTATGACTCACAGATGTGGTAGAAGTAGAAGAGATACATTTGTATGAAGAACCAAGCGTTCAAGGGACTTAGAGCAAGAGATACACTTTTTAGTCATTTTGAAGTGCTCAAAGTCAAAGGGACTCCTAACATTTTAAATTGTCGGACTCATTTTGAATTGTCTTTTTGAACCAAGTTCTCACTTCTCATGTATTATAATTTCTTTTGTTAATCTATTTTGAATTGTTAGACTTGTAATATATTATTACTTAAGGTTGCAATTTTTAAGGTTGGGTGAATGTTAAATTGCCCTAGCTCTTTTGTGTGGATAATATTTGATGATGTGGTAGTTATTTTGTGAGTTGTTTGTTTGTGTTATTGTCTTATTCATCCTTGTATGTATGTGAAAAAGAGTAGTTTTTTGTTGTACATTTCATCACTTGAAAAAAAAAAAAGAATACGGGCCGGGCTGGCCCATCGGGCCATTGGCCCAAGTAAGGGCCGGGCCGGGCTGGCCCAGCCCAGTTATACGCATTGGCCCAGCGGGCCTGGGCCGGGCCAGGCCGGGCCGGCCCATTTGACAGCTCTACCCCTGAGGGAGTAAGACCCCCCACGTAAAGATCACTATGTGACCAGTAGGTGCAACTCAAAAGGCGGAGGGATAGACTAAAATCAACTAAGAGAGTAAGACCTTGCACGTAAGGATCATCGTGTGGCCAGCAAGTGAAACTTGACAAACCGATTAGGTTATAACGTCCCGACAGAATCATCACTTAGATAGTCTACTTAGAACAAATGAACAAATAAATAGGGGGGATTCAAAGAATCCTAACCACTTCTAATCTCTTAACCCTTAACTCTTTTATAATATTTTGTTTCCAAATAAGTAACTTTAATTGTTTGGACAAAACTAAAATTCATGTGGATACAATACTTTACTTATGAATTTATTACTAGGTAAATGATTTGGTACACTTGCCTAATCCGATCATTAATTGTCCGGAGGACAATGACAACTCTACGTAAGTTGTCTTTAAGGATTATGAGGATACAAGTACTTTGGTGGTGTCTTGTTGAGGAAATGAAGGTGATGTTTCTCACCTTTTCAGTGATGCCTTGTAGAGTGGTAGTCGTCTGGAGAAATGTTAAACACTCAACATCATCCTGGAGAGGCGGGGGGAAGAATACTCATGGTCAATATGAAGAGGAGGAGGTATGAATAATTGTGATCAACCTTTGAGGTGGAATTGCAAGGTGAAAGTCATAGTGGATGTATGCATTTTGGAAGTTGAGGTAGAGAAAGCTCATCTTGAGGTAGACTTGATGACACTGAAATACTACAGTTATGGAGACCTTGGGTTGTATGCTTGAGTTCCAAGCAAGGTTTGAAGAGTGTATGAAATGACTTGTGTGATTACCTAAAAGACTAAGGGTTATTGGATACAAGGATATCTTCAAGAAGATAGGAGATGTTTCGTGGTTGAAGAGGATTTAGTGTAGATTTGTGGAACTTCCAAAAATCCTAGTGTAGTTGATTGTAAGGATCTTCAAAAGGGCGGAAGTCATTTCGAGGGTTGAAGAGGTAATGAGTGGCAGCTTTTGAAGCTACATGGTGTAGTTGGAAGCAAGGGAAAATGACAACGAGAATGGTGTAGTTTGACAAAAATCGACGCACGATTTGGCAAAATCGGGCCCCGATTTTGACGGATAACTTTGGCATAGTACTGTATGAATGGGAAAATCGGGGCACAATTTTCTAAAATTGGGGCACGATTTCCTTGGAATTTGTGCTTTTCACTTGATTCATATATTAGATCTTGGTTTGTCATTGTTGTTGTTGCTTGTGATTACTTTGATATAGGCCACTACTTTCCTTTTTCTCCACACATGTATCTTTTATTGGTGTGATTTTGAGTCCAGATTCACAGCAACAACATCTAAACTGCAAGTTTGAATACTAACCAACCCTCAGAATGAAGAAATGGATGCATCCTAGGCACACATTGAACCAATATTGAGCCCACGTACGGAGAACTAGAAAAAGGCTTAATAGTTAATACCACACACATTGAGTTTACGTTTGAATAAAATTGTAGATGATTTACCCAACAACCAATAAAAATTAAGAACAAAAGTAAATTTGCAAGTGAGGTAAATATTAACTTGTGAGTACCATTAGCAAATTTACACAAAGAACTAATTTTCATTGATTGTTGGATAAATTATCCACCATTATTCAACGGTAACCCAAATCTCACCCTAACAATTAAATCTAACATATTATGTTATGCGACGAAGAGCCGGCCAATCATCACTTATTAGCTTTATGTACCCATTTAAAAACACATCCTTTTTAATATTGAAAACTAGATATCAAAAGACATCGTATATATAAACGGAACATCTAAAAGAAAACACATACATCGAACATCATAAACACCAATAAAGACAAAACTCCATGAAGGTTATCATCAACACCAATAAAAACAAACCTCCAAAGCCTACACCAAAACCCAACATAACCCCCTTTAAACCAGCATCATCCAAATAATAAGCTAAAAGCCTCCAACTCCGTCGCAAATGACCACAAAATCAAAATCCAAACATCTATCGCTGGCTACTCACACCAAACCCCTTGAAAGAACCACCCCAAAGTGATGAACACTTAAATCTAGCATATTACAATATGCGACGAAGAGCGGGCCAATCATCACTGATTAGCTTTATGTACCCATTTAAAAACTCATCCTTCTTAATATTGTAATGTAAATAGTATTGATCTTTGAAAATGAAAACTTCATTTTCAAAGTGAGTATTAAAAGCTGCATCAATACCCTTTTCAAAGACAGTACCAAGTAATGGTGGAAAATATTTGGAAATACTGCTATTTCCTGTTACAGTATTGGATTTGAAGTTGAAACGGCACCGTCGATCTCCTTTAAACAAGTGAACATGGTTGTCCTTGTGAGACCTCAATATAGCGTCTATTCCACTTTCAAATGTGGTTCCCTTAAGAGAAGGAAACATGGTTTTGATTGGCATAGGACCTTGAAGCAATCTGGCTTTTGCTAATGAGTTTGGAGTGTAGCTTGTTTTAGCACATTGATCTCCAGAGAAGAAGAATGCCACATTGTTTCCAGTGTCAAATGAACAATCTATTTTTATATTTAAAGATAGTATTAGCAAACATTGGAAACCCATCAGCAATATTTGTTGGACCACTGATTATATCTTTTCTTTTTGCCTCCAGGAGCATAATTTACAACCATATACTTTTGTTTCACAAATATGTAACATTCATTCGCTTTGGATGAACAGAATGCAGCATCTATGGGGTTTGGCATTTTTCTTATTGGAAGTTTATTTATTTAGTTTTTTCAAGGTAAAGGATATAGATATTTTGCTTTCGGTTAGTGAAGGCTCTGTTTATATATAATTTATCTCTAATGTGAACACAATATTAAATTTAAATTTAAATTTAAAATATGCTTTTAACTCCATTGACGGAGTCAACAAATTTTTTTTTGGGTGGACCATAAATAAATAGTGATGTATCTTGAATTTTTTTTTGTGATGACTAATTTGTTTAATGTGTAAAAATATGCATTTTCTTATTATTACGTTGTATCATTAGTTAAGAAAGTAAATATAGTAGCAAAATATATATATATATATATATATATATATATATAAAGAAAATAGGGTTAAAATATTTAAGTTTGTGTTGACTTTTTCATTACCTATTGATGTGCGGATTTGGCAAGTGAACTTAATCGTTAACAAGTAGTGATAAGTAAAATATTGTATTCATATGGATTGTCATTTTGTTTAAACAATTTGTGTTACTTATTTTAAGTCTGACGATAACATAAAAGAGTTAAGGGTTAGAGATTTGCAAATTTTATTTGTTGACAACAGAGCAAGTTACATGTTTTTGGTTGCAGAAAAGTAAACAACGGTTAGACATAAAGATGCAAATGATGTCCTTAAATGTCAAGTGTTTTGGTTTTAGTTTGTCCAAATGAAAAATTTGTTTTAACTCTTGTGTGTCTATATATATACATATATATATATATATACATATATATATTCATTCTTTTTTTTGTTAAGAGTGTCCTAAGGGTATTCTTTAAGAGTTTAAAATAGTGAGTTTTTATAAAAATATGTGTACTTAATGTATTGAAAATTAAAATGTTTGACTATTTAAATAAATGGATTGAAATAATTTCTTTGTATAAATTTTTTAAAAAGTATCCTTGTGGTACTCATCAACAAGAAAAAAAAATTAATTAATGGATATTGGACCGTCATTGAATTCCTAGGAGTCTTAAAGACCTCCAGAAGGGCCTGTAGACCCCCCAGGAGGCCTTAGCGCCCTCCAGAAGAGTTCTAAGGCCCAAGGCGCGTCCTTCCCAGGGCGCCGCCTCAGGTAGCTTCTAGAAACATCTAGAACCCGCCTAAAGGACTGAAATACCCATATGGCTTGGAGACCAAGCCACCGAAACCCAAGCCCACAACAAGCTATAAATACAACCCTTGGGAGCATTCTCAAGGCATTCAATAATCAGTCTAACCCTAATAGACAGAGAAAACCCTAGTATTCACTACTCGTACTTTTTGCAAGTACAGTTGGCGCCGTCTGTGGGAAAAGGTAAAACTAACCTAGACCACCTTCTTAAATCACAGCCGTGGTTCAGGAACCCTTATCAGCTTTCCGGGTCACACCCCTGTGGCTCAGAAGGTCAAACACTCAGAACTTCTCAGGTCCAAGAGCAGCAGCCGCCTTCCTCATGGCCACCCCGGAGGATTTCGAGACCCTGAGAACTGACATGGCTCTCCTGTGAGAGCAGAACGAGGCTCTGCGCGACTCGGTGGAGACCGTTCAGTAGAAACAACAAGAGGAGCGAGACGAATCCCAGCATGGCGAGATGGAGAACCCAGAACCACAACCCCTTTTAGTAGAGATATGGAACGCTCCAGTACCAGAACACTTCAAACCTCCCCATCTGTCATCTTTTGACGGGAAGAGCGACCCGGTGGAGCACATAACGGCGTTCAACACTCGTATGGCCGTTGTGGGCGCATCTGACTCTCTCAAGTGCAAACTCTTCGCAGGAACCCTAACCGACGCAGCTTTGCGTTGGTACATGAACCTCCCTCGCTTCTCTATCATGAGTTACCCAGACATGACCAGGAAGCTCACTCAGCAATTCGCAGCAAGTCGCCACCGAAAGGTCTCCGCCACCAGCCTTTTCAACGTCCGTCAAGGACACACTGAGTCACTGCGAGACTACATGGCCAGATTCAACGATACCACCTTCAAAGTAATCAACCCTAACCAAGAAGTATTCGTTGGAGCTTTCCAGAATGGTTTAAGGGCGGGACAATTCAATGAATCTTTGGCGCAAAAGCCCGCCGACTCCATGGAAGAAATCATCGCCAGGGCTGACTGTTACATCAAGGGAGAGGAAAGCAATGCAGAAAAGAAAGCCAGGGATGCAAAGGAGCGCACCTCCATTTATCAGGATCGGAGAAATCACCAGCCCCCAACAGACCGAGACCAATCTTTCTACAAAAGGCAGGAGAGGCGCCCCCACGCACCCTACATCTCCAAGGTCCGTCCAGGTGTCCTCACCCCCCTGAATACTCGCCCAACACAACTATTCAGAGAAGTCTACGAAGCAAAAATCATCCCAGAGGCTAAGACGACATGACATACGACCATGGGAACGGACCAAAACAGTTGGTGTAAGTACCACAGAATCCAAGGTCACGACACTAATGACTGCCACCACCTGAGAAGGGAAATCGAAAGATTAATACAGAGCGGGAAATTGAGAGGGTATGTTCAAACAGACAAAGAAGGAAGACCTCAAAAGCCTAGAAAGGAAACAAGCAGCGAAGAAAAGAGACACACCGTGAATACTATTTCTGGAGGATTTGCAGGCGGAGGGGAATCCAGCTCCTCGCGTAAAAAGTATGTCAGACAAGTGATAATATGTCAGGAGTATGATTCAAAGGAAGAGAGAGAGCCCGAGATACACTGCTCGCCCAAATATTTCCAGGGCGTCGTCCCTCACGACGATGACCCCATGGTTATTACTGTCCAGATATTCAAGTGGGACGTGAAAAGAGTTTTGGTGGACACAGGGAGTTCAGCTGATATTCTGTATTATGAGACATTTGAAAGAATGGGCCTAGATCCTCAACAGTTGCAACCTTTCAGAGGAATCTTGGCGGGATTCATAGGTGAGCAGGTACACGTACGAGGTTACATCACTCTAAAGACGACCTTCGGATACGGTTCTTCAGCAAAAACGATTCGAGTCAGGTACCTGGTAATCAACACCCCTTACTCTTACAATATAATCATAGGGCGACCTGCTTTTAACCTGTTGGGAGGACTATGGTCTACAAAGTTCTTGGTAATGAAATATCCCTTAGATAATGGGAAGGTAGGAACGGTTAAGGGCGACCATAAAATCGCCAGAGAATGTTATCACAGCAGCCTACGGTTACATAAGAAGAAAAAGGATGAAGTTGTTAACAAGGATCACACCGTGAACGTAATAGACCTTGACCCAATAGAAGATTTCCAGCAACCACGCCTAGAGCCAACATAAGACTTGAAGGAAATATCTATTGGCCCAGAGGATCATCAGAAGACCAAAATTGGAACAACTCTAGATCCAATGGAGAAAGGCGCCCTCATCGCACTTCTGCAAAGGAATCTTGATTTGTTCGCCTGGAAACCTTCGAAGATGCCTGGGATAGACCCAAAGATAGCTTGTCATCATCTTTCTGTCAACCCAAATGTGAAACCAGTCGTCCATTGGAAGAGAAAGTTGGGTGAAGAAAGGCGTAAGGCAGTAGACGAAGAGGTGGGTAAGCTAGTAGACGCCCGTTTTATAAGCGAAATCCAGTATCCAACATGCTTGGCAAACACAGTGCTGGTAAAGAAATCAAATGGCAAGTGGCGAATGTGTGTGGATTATACCGATCTAAATATGGCTTGTCCCAAGGACCCATATCCTTTACCAAATATAGACCATCTGATCGACAACGCATCCGGTTTCAAAACCCTAAGTTTTATGGACGCCTATTCTGGGTATAACCAGATAAGAATGGATCCCTTGGACGCACCCAAGACAGCTTTCATGACCAACAACAAAAATTACCATTATGAGGTCATGCCTTTCGGCCTCAAGAACGCAGGCGCAACTTTTCAGAGAAGCATGGATATGGCTTTCGCCGGGCAAATAGGGCAGAACTTGGAGGTATACATCGACGACTTAGTAGCTAAAACCAAGGAAGACTGCAACCACACTGATGACCTTGAAGAAATTTTAGGGCAAGTGAGAAAGTACAACATACGCCTGAACCCAACAAAATGCTCTTTTGGGGTGCAGGCGGGAAAGATTTTGGGATTTATATTAACAAGCAGAGGCATTGAGGCCAACCCAGATAAATGCCAAGCAATCATCAATATGAGAAGCCCATCTAGCTTAAAGGAGGTCCAACAGTTAACAGGGCGCCTGGTAGCTCTGTCGAGGTTTCTGTCTTGTGCGGGCGATAAGGTTTTTTCTTTCTTTGCTTCAATAAGGAAGAAGGAGAAGTTTGAGTGGACTCCGGAATGCGAAGATGCCTTCCAACAACTGAAAATCTTCCTCTCAAGCCCGCCTGTCCTACATCACCCCAGTAGAGGCGCCATCCTTTTCCTATAGTTAGCAATCTCTGATAATGCCATAAGTACGGTGTTAGTGGAAGACTCAGACACGGGGGAGAAACCAGTCTATTTCGTCAGCAGAGTTCTCAAAGGTGCAGAGCTGCGATATCAGAAAATTGAACGCCTGGCTTTGACCGTGGTAACCACGGCAAGGAAATTACGCCCATACTTTCAAAGCCACAAGGTCGTAGTCAAATCAAACTACCCCGTTAGGCAGGTACTCAGTAAGCCGGACTTGGCAGGGAGGATGGTAGCTTGGTCAATAGAGTTGTCAGAGTACGACATTCAATTCGTACCAAGAGGCGTAATCAAGTCACAAGTTTTGGCCGACTTCGTCGTGGAGTTCGTCCCCCCAATCGAAGAAGAGGTTCCATATGTATGGCTGTTGTCAGTTGACGGCTCTTCCAATCTAAAAGAAAGTGGAGCAGGAATAGTGTTAGATGGACCCAACGAGCTTTTAATTGAGAAAACCCTTCGTTTTGAGTTCAAAGCAAGTAACAATCAGGCAGAATATGAAGCACTCATCGCCGGAATGACCTTGGGGAGAGAGATGGGAGCTGAGAACCTGAGGGCAAAGAGCGATTCTCAGTTAGTAACTAGCCAAATTGTAACGCCCGTTTTAATTATTTAAATTATTTTATATAATATAGAGTATATTTATATGATTTTGTGTGAATTAAGTGATATTCGAGATATTATGTGATTTATGCGACTTATGTGATGTGTTGTGACTTATTTTATTGTTTAATAAAATAAGATTAGAAAAATAAAACAAATAATAAGTTGTGGGTTTGTTTTATAATTAGATATAGTTGTGGGGAAATAAGATAAAATAAAACAAACAAAAAGAGGTTTAAAAGGGAGAGTTAGGTTAGAATTGTACTGAACGTACAATTCAGAGCTTTGGGAGTAAAAAGGGAGAAAACGGAAGAGAAGAACCGGAGAGGCTGTCGCTCGAATTTCTTAAGGTAAGGGTGAGCCTATCATTATAATTTCACTAGAACATGTAGTTCATGATTATGGTTGACAATTCTAGGTTTAATTCATGAGAATTAGGAATTAAGAGTTAGGTCAAAAAGTGGTAAATTGATGATTAGATGATGAAAAACTATACCGTTGACGTAGGAAACTGTTTACAGATCATAGAATAACCCTTAAACATTGTATTAGTCGAAAATTGGAAGAATTAGGATGAAATTTGGGGTTTTGGGTGAAAACCCTCGTAACCCCGTAACTGTTCTGTCGCCGCTCGCCACAGCGAGCAGCTAGCTCGCCACGGCGAGTACTCATCAGCTCGCGAGGCGAATTGAACAGCTTGCCATAGCGAGCAACCCCAGAAGGTTCGTGAGGCGAACACCCAACTCGCCGTAGCGAGCAACACCCAGGAGCTCGCCAGGCGAATGACCCAACTCGCCATAACGAGTAGTACTCCTGATGCTCGCGAGGCGAGCAACCCAGCTCGCCGTAGCGAGTAACCCCTGTAATGGTTCGCGAGGCGAGAGATCCCACTCGCCATAGCGAGTAGTCCTGTATCAGACTACCTTTTAGAATAATGCGACTCTTGTCGCACGATTAGTTATGAGGCTACCCCTGGTTTAGAAATTAAATACTGAGATATTAAGCAGAAATGCAGAGCTGTTAACTGATAATTGATTCGTTATTGTGACCTATACATTTGTATATGCTTTCTGAATCATAAGAGATGATGTATGTGAATGTTTACGATTTTGCTATGTTGGAGATGTTGATTGCTGCCATGCTGCCATGTTTTATTAATTGAAAACTGCATGTGTTGTTATAAGATTTACGATGTTGCAATCCAAATTATTGGAATTTATTTTGAGATGTCTAAGTTTAAGAGATTGAGTCCATGCATATTCATCCACATGCATATTTTGAGATGTCTAAGTTTAAGCTCATGCCCTAGGAGCTTTTGCTCAATAGCGACGAGAGCTTATGCTCTAGGAGTATTTTTATGCTCAATAGCGACGAGGGCTTATGCCCTAGGAGTATATTTATACTCAATATGGTACCACATGCATGATTAAGATGTCTAAGTTGCATAAGTTGAGTCGAAGTTGCATTGTCAAGTCAAACTATTAAGTTGAATTATGATGTTGTTTAAGATGCTACTTGATTATTGTTATGATATATGATGAAGTTATGCTGTTAATTGTAATTATTGAATTATATGTTTAATGTTTTTGTTATGAGAATCTCACCCCTTCTGCTGGAATTGCCGCCTTGTGGGCAAGTGCAGGTGATTAAGCTTCTGTAGCTGTTGCTGTCGTGAGTGGTTACCCTCACAGTGTCCTTAGGTGCTCTGATACGTAACGGGATGAGAACCTTTATGTTTAATTTCTATTCCTTACGTATTGATTATAATCCAAGTTTTCAGTTAATTTATGTCGAGACTTATTTAAGAGGCCTGCGTGCCAAAACGATTTGTTAACATTAAATTTTATCCGCTGCGATGTTAGAATAGTTTTGACTAGAATAAATGTTTATTTATTCCTTTTTGAGAATTTAACGAGATGTAGCATGCCGTTTTATATGATACTCTGATTTATTTATGAAATTTTGAATTTGGGAAAACGGGGTGTTACAATTGGTATCAGAGCAGGTCGGTTTGTCTGGCCAAGTAGATCGAGTCGTTAGTGTCGAGTGTTACTTTAATTCTGTTTGAATTTTTCTAACCCGTTCTCTTTATGTAGTGAACTAAGATGGCTGGAAGAAATGATGCTGCTCTTGCTGCTGCATTACAAGCGATGGCTCAAGCTGTGGACCAACAACAGAATGCTGGTGGAAATAACGGAGTGAGGATGTTGGAGACCTTTTTGAGGAATCATCCACCTACGTTCAAGGGAAGATACGACCCCGATGGTGCTCAGACATGGCTCAAGGAGGTCGAAAGGATTTTCTGAGTGATGCAGTGTACTGACGTTCAGATGGTGCGCTTTGGGACGCACATGCTGGCAGAAGAAGCTGACGACTGGTGGGTAAGTGTCCAACCGGTCTTAGAGAATGGAGGTGCTGCTGTTACTTGGGCTGTGTTTAGGAGGGAGTTCCTGAACCGTTACTTTCCGGAAGATGTTCGCGGGAAGAAGGAGATTGAGTTCCTTGAGCTGAAACAAGGGAACATGTCGGTGACTGAGTATGCTGCCAAGTTTGTGGAATTGGCTAAGTTTTATCCACACTATAGTGCTGAGACGGCGGAGTTTTCTAAGTGCATCAAGTTCGAGAATGGCTTGCGTGCTGATATCAAGAGGGCAATCGGTTACCAAAAGATCCGTAACTTTTCCGAGCTGGTGAGCAGCTGCAGGATTTATGAGGAGGACACTAAAGTTCACTACAAGGTAGTGAATGAAAGAAAGAGTAAAGGATAGCAGAGTCGCCCGAAGCCTTATAGTGCCCCTGCTGATAAGGGCAAGCAAAGAGTTAATGATGAGAGGAGACCTCAGAAGAAGGATGCTCCTGCTGAGATTGTCTGCTATAATTGTGGCGAGAAAGGCCACAAGAGTAATGCTTGTACTGGAGATGTGAAGCGGTGTTACCGCTGTGGTAAGAAGGGACATGCTACTTCGGCATGCAAGTATGATGATGTTGTGTGCTTTAATTGTAACGAAGAGGGTCATATTGGTTCACAATGCAAGAAGCCTAAGAAGGCTCAGACTACTGGTAGAGTGTTCGCTTTGACTGGCACACAGACAGAGAATGAGGATCATTTGATCAGAGGTACTTGTTATTTTGATAGTACTCCTTTAATTGCTATTATTGACACTGGTGCTACACATTGTTTTATTGCCATTGATTGTGCTGCTAAGTTGGGTCTTTCTATGTCTAATATGAATGGGGAAATGGTTGTCGAAACTCCAGCTAAGGGTTCGGTGACCACTTCTCTTGTGTGTTTAAGATGTCCTTTGTTGATGTATGATCGTGATTTTGAAATTGATTTAGTTTGTCTACCCTTGAGTGGTATGGATGTGATCCTGGGTATGAATTGGTTAGTGTACAATCATGTACATATTAATTGTTTTCGCAAGTCAGTGTATTTTTCCTCTGATGAAGAAGAGAGTGGGGCAGAATTTTTATCTACTAAACAGCTGAAGCAGTTAGAACGTGAAGGAATGTTGATGTTTTCTTTGATGGCATCTTTATCTGTTGAGAACCAAACGTTGATTGATAAGCAGAAAGTGGTATGCGATTTTCCAGAAGTTTTTCCCGATGAAATTCCGGATGTGCCTCCAGAACGAGAAGTTGAATTTTCGATCGACCTTATTCCGGGAACGAAGCCGGTGTCTATGACACCTTATCGCATGTCAGCTTCCGAGTTGGCTGAGTTGAAGAAACAGTTAGAAGATTTACTTGACAAGAAGTTTGTTAGGCCAAGTGTTTCTCCTTGGGGAGCGCCAGTGTTACTAGTAAAGAAGAAAGACGGTAGTATGAGGTTATGTATTGATTACCGACAGCTGAACAAGGTAACTATAAAGAATAGGTATCCACTTCCGAGAATTGACGATTTAATGGATCAATTAGTGGGTGCACGAGTGTTTAGCAAGATTGATTTGAGGTCGGGTTATCACCAGATTAAAGTGAAAGATGAAGATATGCAGAAGACAGCTTTCAGGACGCGTTATGGGCATTATGAATACAAGGTGATGCCTTTCGGTGTTACGAATGCACCTGGTGTGTTTATGGAATATATGAATCGCATCTTCCATGCATTTTTGGATCGTTTCGTGGTAGTATTCATCGATTATATTTTGATTTACTCCAAGTCTGAAGAAGAGCATGCGGAACATTTGAAGATAGTCTTGCAAGTGTTGAAAGAGAATAAGCTTTACGCTAAATTATCGAAGTGTGAATTCTGGTTGAACGAAGTGAGTTTTCTTGGCCATGTTATTTCTGGTAATGGCATTGCAGTTGATCCGTCTAAAGTTGAAGCAGTGTCGCAATGGGAGACTCCTAAGTCGGTTACAGAGATTAGAAGCTTTTTGGGATTAGCTGGGTACTACAGAAGATTTATAGAAGGATTTTCGAAGATGGCACTTCCGCTAACGCAGTTGACCTGCAAAGGTAAAGCATTTGTGTGGGATGTTCATTGCGAGAATAGTTTTAATGAATTGAAGAAGCGTCTGACGACGGCTCCAGTTTTGATTTTGCCTAAGCCCGATGAACCTTTTGTTGTGTATTGTGATGCGTCCAAGTTGGGTTTAGGTGGTGTGCTTATGCAAGATGGTAAGGTGGTTGCTTATGCATCGAGACAGTTGAGAATCCATGAACGAAATTACCCTACTCACGATCTTGAATTAGCTGCAGTAGTATTTGTGCTTAAGATTTGGAGACATTACCTGTACGGTTCGAGGTTTGAAGTGTTCAGTGACCATAAGAGCTTGAAGTATTTATTTGATCAGAAGGAATTGAATATGAGACAGCGGAGGTGGCTTGAGTTGTTGAAGGATTACGACTTTGGTTTGAATTATCATCCGGGTAAAGCTAACGTTGTTGCAGATGCCCTAAGTAGGAAGACTTTGCATATGTCCGCTTTGATGGCTAAAGAGTTTGAGTTGCTGGAACAGTTTAAAGATTTGAGTTTAGTATGCGAATGGTCACCTCAAAGTGTGAAGTTGGGAATGCTGAAGATTGATAATGAATTCTTGAAAAGTATTAGAGAGGCGCATAAATTGGATGTTAAGTTTGTGGACTTGTTAGTTGCTAGCAATCAGACCGAAGACGGTGACTTTAAGGTCGATGATCAAAGTGTGTTGAGGTTCCGAGGTAGAATTTGCATTCCAGATGATGATGAGATGAAGAAAATGATTCTTGAAGAGAGTCATAGAAGTAGCTTGAGTATTCACCCGGGAGCTACGAAAATGTATCATGATTTGAAGAAGCTATTTTGGTGGTCTGGATTGAAACGTGATGTGGCACATTTTGTGTATTCGTGTTTGGTTTGTAAGAAGTCGAAAATGGAACATCAGAAGCTGGCTGGGATGATGATACCTTTAGATGTGCCAGAATGGAAGTGAGATAGTATATCCATGGATATTGTGACGAGTTTGCCGAATACGCCTAAAGGGAATGACGCCATTTGGGTAATTGTTGATAGACTGACGAAGTCGGCTCATTTTATTCCGATTAACATCAGTTTTCCTATAGCTCAGTTGGCACAGATTTATATTCGTGAAATAGTGAATCTGCATGGTCTTCCTTCGAGCATCGTATTAGACAGAGACCCGAGGTTTACCTCTAGATTCTGGAAGAGTTTGCAAGAGGCTCTAGGTTCTAAGTTGAAGTTGAGTTCGGCATATCATCCGCAGACAGACGGTCAGTCGGAAAGAACGATTCAGTCATTGGAAGATCTATTGAGAGTTTGTGTACTTGAACAAGGAGGAATTTGGGATAGTCACCTCCCGTTGATAGAGTTCACGTATAATAACAGTTATCATTCTAGTATCGGAATGGCACCTTTCGAGGCTTTGTATGGTCGGAGATGCAGAACTCCGTTGTGTTGGTTTGAGTCGGGTGAGAATGTGGTTTTAGGACCAGAAATTGTGCAACAGACTACTGAGAAGGTAAAAATGATTCAAGAAAAGATGAAAGCGTCGCAGAGTCGGCAAAAGAGTTATCATGATAAGCGTAGGAAGGACCTTGAGTTCCAAGAGGGAGATCATGTATTCCTAAGAGTTACTCCCATGACCAGTGTGGGTCGTGCATTGAAGTCGAAGAAGTTAACCCCGAAGTTTATTGGTCCGTATCAGATATCAGAAAGAATTGGGACAGTGGCGTATCGAGTAGGTTTACCGCCGCACCTGTCAAATTTGCATGATGTGTTTCACGTGTCGCAACTTCGGAAGTATGTTCCAGACCCATCCCATGTGATTCAAAGGGATGACGTGCAAGTTAGAGATAACCTGACAGTTGAGACCTTACCAGTGAGGATCGAAGGTCGTGAAGTGAAGAGGTTGAGGGGCAAGGAGATACCTCTTGTGAAAGTCGTTTGGGACGGAGCGATTGGTGAAAGCTTGACTTGGGAGCTAGAGAGTAAGATGCGGGAGTCTTATCCCGAGTTGTTTGCTTAAGGTAAATTTTCGAGGACGAAAATCTTATAAGTTATGGAGAGTTGTAACGCCCGTTTTAATTATTTAAATTATTTTATATAGTATAGAGTATATTTATATGATTTTGTGTGAATTAAGTGATATTCGAGATATTATGTGATTTATGTGATTTATGCGACTTATGTGATGTGTTGTGACTTATTTTATTGTTTAATAAAATAAGATTAGAAAAATAAAACAAATAATAAGTTGTGGGTTTGTTTTATAATTAGATGTAGTTGTGGGGAAATAACATAAAATAAAACAAACAAAAAGAGGTTTAAAAGGGAGAGTTAGGTTAGAATTGTACAGAACGTACAATTCAGAGCTTTGGGAGGAAAAAGGGAGAAAACGGAAGAGAAGAACCGGAGAGGCTGCCGCTCGAATTTCTTAAGGTAAGGGTGAGCCTATCATTATAATTTCATTAGAATATGTAGTTCATGATTATGGTTGACAATTCTAGGTTTAATTCATGACAATTAAGAATTAAGAGTTAGGTCAAAAAGTGGTAAATTGATGATTAGATGATGAAAAACTGTACCGTTGACGTAGGAAACTGTTTACAGATCATAGAATAACCCTTAAACATTGTATTAGTCGAAAATTGGAAGAATTAGGATGAAATTTGGGGTTTTGGGTGAAAACCCTCGTAACCCCGTAACTGTTCTGTCGCCGCTGGCCACAGCGAGCAGCCAGCTCGCCACGGCGAGTACTCATCAGCTCGCGAGGCGAATTGAACAGCTTGCCATAGCAAGCAACCCCAGAAGGTTCGTGAGGCGAACACCCAACTCGCCGTAGCGAGCAACACCCAGGAGCTCGCCAGGCGAATGACCCAACTCGCCATAGCGAGTAGTACCCCTGATGCTCGCGAGGCGAGCAACCCAGCTCGCCGTAGCGAGTAACCCCTGTAATGGTTCGCGAGGCGAGAGATCCCACTCGCCATAGCGAGTAGTCCTGTATCAGACTACCTTTTAGAATAATGCGACTCTTGTCGCACGATTAGTTATGAGGCTACCCCTTGTTTAGAAATTAAATACTGAGATATTAAGCAGAAATGCAGAGCTGTTAACTGATAATTGATTCGTTATTGTGACCTATACATTTGTATATGCTTTCTGAATCATAAGAGATGATGTATGTGAATGTTTACGATTTTGCTATGTTGGAGATGTTGATTGCTCCATGCTGCCATGTTTTATTAATTGAAAGCTGCATGTGTTGTTATAAGATTTACGATGTTGCAATCCAAATTATTGGAATTTATTTTGAGATGTCTAAGTTTAAGAGATTAAGTCCATGCATATTCATCCACATGCATATTTTGAGATGTCTAAGTTTAAGCTCATGCCCTGGGAGCTTTTGCTCAATAGCGACGAGAGCTTATGCTCTAGGAGTATTTTTATGCTCAATAGCGACGAGGGCTTATGCCCTAGGAGTATATTTATACTCAATATGGTACCACATGCATGATTAAGATGTCTAAGTTGCATAAGTTGAGTCGAAGTTGCATTGTCAAGTCAAACTATTAAGTTGAATTATGATGTTGTTTAAGATGCTACTTGATTATTGTTATGATATATGATGAAGTTATGCTGTTAATTGTAATTATTGAATTATATGTTTAATGTTTTTGTTATGAGAATCTCACCCCTTCTGCTGGAATTGCCGCCTTGTGGGCAAGTGCAGGTGATTAAGCTTCTGTAGCTGTTGCTGTCGTGAGTGGTTACCCTCACAGTGTCCTTAGGTGCTCTGATACGTAACGGGATGGGAACCTTTATGTTTAATTTCTATTCCTTACGTATTAATTATAATCCAAGTTTTCAGTTAATTTATGTCGAGACTTATTTAAGAGGCCTGCGTGCCAAAACGATTTGTTAACATTAAATTTTATCCGCTGCGATGTTAGAATAGTTTTGACTAGAATAAATGTTTATTTATTCCTTTTTGAGAATTTTACGAGATGTAGCATGCCGTTTTATATGATACTCTGATTTATTTATGAAATTTTGAATTTGGGAAAACGGGGTGTTACACAAATCACGGGAGAGTATCAAACAAAGGACGCCCAGCTTGTCAAATATTTAGCCAAGGTTCAGAGTTTAGCAGCAGCTTTTAAATTCTTTGAAGCCATTCACGTCCCAAGAGAGCAAAACTCTCGAGCAGACTTGTTCGCCAAGCTTGCCAGCACCAAGAGACTAGGCAACAACAGAACCGTCTTCCAAGAGGTAATCACAGCCCCGTGCACGGAAATTTTAGAGGTAAATTCGTTAACAGAAGAGAGCGAAGGGTGGATGACACCCCTACTGAAGTACTTAACAGGATCTGTCAAAGCAAAGGATGAGGATGAAGAGCAGGTTGTTCAGAAAAGGGCTTCCAAATTCACCATTATATCAGGGAAGCTTTATAAAATGGGAAAGGCTACCCCAATGCTACGCTGCCTGGAAGAGGGCGAGACAGAGTTAGTTCTTTTGGAGGTTCACGAAGGAGTTTGTGGAAGTCACATCGGAGGACGAGCTCTTGCTGCAAAGTTGCTCCGTGCAGAATATTACTGGCCTACCATGCTTCAAGACAGCTGTGAGTATGTTCGAAAGTGTGATAAGTGTCAAAGGTTCTCCGACAAGAAGCACGCCCCGGCACATGAATTGACTTCAGTATATTCGCCTTGGCCTTTCCACAAGTGGGCGGTCGACATTGTAGGACCTTTTCCGCTAGCACCAGGTCAGTTGAAATTCCTTATTGTAGGAGTGAACTACTTCACCAAGTGGATCGAAGAAGAAGCAGTCGCCAAAATCACAGCTGAAAGGGTAAAAAAGTTTTACTGGAAGAAGATCATATGTTGTTTTGGCCTTCCTAAATTCATAGTATCAGACAATGGAACTCAATCCGCTAGTGCTACAGTGGTGGATTTTTGCAAACAGCTGGGAATACAAACAAAATTCGTCTCAGTGGTCCACCCCCCAGGCTAACGGACAAGCAGAATCAGCAAACAAATTAATCCTAAATGGAATCAAGAAAAAGTTAGAAGTCGCCAAAAGCCTTTGGGCGGAACATCTTCATGAGGTAATTTTCACACCTATTTCTTTTCCTTTATACAAATCCTCCAATAGTAAGGATCACATAATGACATCATGACAAGTGCAAATTATTCGACATGATAAGTACAGGTACTATGGTCTTATCATACAACACCACATTCTACAACCAAGGAAGCACCGTTCACAATGGTTTATGGCACCGACGCAATGCTTCCGGTTGAGATAGACACTCCTACATGGAGGCGCGATAATTTTTCTGACGAAGGTAACTCTAAGAATAGTCTAAGGAAATTAACAAGTGATTTTGCAGGTGTTCATCAATTTCTGTTTTTTCTGTTTAAACTTATAAACCGCATTTCTTATATGAAGCAAACGAAGTAGGCGTCAGATGCAGCTTGGACATGATCGATGAAGTCAGAGAGCAAGCTCACATAAGAGAGTTCGCTGCCAAGCAGAGAGCAGCTCGCCGATACAACTCTTGCACTCTTCAACTTCTCCTTCCATCTTAAGGTTCTTTTCCTTGAACGCATCTCGCTCCAGTTTGACAGCTTCAAGCTCAGCAATGGCGTCGGCAGCTTTAACTTCAAAAGTTCTCGCCGAGTTCTCCTCCATTTGTTTTGACTCCAACGCTTCGGCAAGGCGGGTCTGCAACTCAGTAGCCTGATGTTTCCACTTCTCCGCGTCCTCGTCAGCTTCCTTACACCTTTTCTCCAAATCACCATACTTTCTCTCCATAGTATGATTCAACATCAAGATTCTCAAGGCAGATTCCCCTGCATCCATCACTGTAACGCCCGTTTCGATTATTTAATTAACTTGTCGAGTTTAGAATATATTTACATGATTTATGTGATTTATGTGTTATGTTGTGATTTTATTAGGTGGTCTATTTTATTATTTAATAGAATAAGGTTTGAAAATAAAATAAATATTAAGTTGTGGGGCTGTTTTTGAATTAGTTAGAGTTATGAGGGATTAAGTGAAATAAGATAAGACAAATAGAATAGGTATAAAAGGTAAAACATAGGGTTAGAATCAGACAGTACATACAATCAGTTTTGGGAGAAAAAGGGAGAAAACTAGAAGTGAAGAACCAAGAGGCTGCTGCTCCAATTTTCTTAAGGTAAGGGTGAGCCTAGCATTACAATTACATTAAGCTTATGATTCATGATTATAGTTAACATGTTTAGGAGTATTTCATGATTAGAAACTAAGAATTAGGTCAAAAAGTGATAAATTGATGATTAGATGATGAGAAACTGTACCGATGACGTAGAAAACTGTTTACAGACCATATAATAACCCTTAAACATCATTATAGTCGAAATTTGGAAGGATTAGGATGAAATTTGGGGTTTTGGGTGAAAACCCTCGTAACCCAGTAACTGTTCTGTCATCGCTCGCCACAGCAAGCAATCAACTCGCCACGGCGAGTGCTCTCCATCAGCTCGCAAGGCGAGCAATCCACTCGCCATAGCGAGCAACCCTTAGTAGGCTCGCGAGGCGAGCAACCCACTCGCCATAGCGAGTTACCCCTAGAAGGCTCGCGAGGCGAGCAATCCACTCGCCATCCGCAAGGCGAGCAGTTTAACTCGCCATAGCGAGTAACCCTGATGGTTCGCGAGGCGAGAGATCCCACTCGCCATAGCGAGTAGTTCTGTATCGGACTACCTTTTAGAATAATGCGACTCTTGTCGCACGATTAGTTATGAGATCATCCCTGGATTAGAGTTAAGTATTAAAATATTAAGACGACCTGTAGAGCTGTTAACTAATGCTGGATTTGTTGTAGTGACCTATACATTTGTATATGCTTTCTTTGAATTATAAGAGATGATGTATGTGAATGGTTACGATTTTACTATGTTGAGATGTTGATTGCTGCCATGCTGCCATGTTGTTATTAATTAAAAGCTGCATGTGTCGTTATAAGATTTATGATGTTATGATCCAAATTTTGGAGTTCATTTGAGATGTCTAAGATTTAAGAAGTTGAGTCCATGCATATTCATCCAGAGACGAGGGCTCATGCCCTAAGAGCTTTTGCTCAATAGCGACGAGAGCTTATGCTCTAGAAGTATTTTTATGCTCAATAGCGACGAGAGCTTATGCTCTAGGAGTATTTTTATGCTCAATAGCGACGAGGGCTTATGCCTTAGGAGTATATTTATACTCAATATGGTACCACATGCATGATTAAGATGTCTAAGTTGCATAAGTCGAGTCGGAGTTGCATTGTCGAGTCAAACTATTAAGTTGAACTATGATGATGAGTTGCGATGTTGATTATGATGTTGATTAAGATGTTACTTGACTGTTGTTGTGATATTATGATGATGAAGTTATGCTGTTAAATATAATTGTTGAATTATATGTTTAATGTTTTTGTTTTGTGAATCTCACCCCTTCTGCTTGGAAATGTTGCCTTCCCTATGGGTAACTTGCAGGTGAATAAGCTATAGCTGCTGTTGCTGTTGTGAGTGGCTACCCTCACTGTGTCCTTAGGTGCTCTGATACGTAACGGGATGGGGACTTTTATATATTTTCTATTCCTTACGTATTACCTTGAACTGACATGAATAAGTGGTAGTTTTGAATTATGTTTAGACTTTTGATTAGGCCTGCGAGCCAGAACTATTATGTTAACTTGAATTTTATCCGCTGCGAAGTTTAAATAATTTTGACTAGAATAAATTATTATTTATTCCGTTTTTGAGATTTTAAGAAATGTAGCATTCCGTTTATGTGATACTCTGATTTAATTATGAAATTTTTAATTTGGGAAAACGGGGTGTTACAATTGGTATCAGAGCAGGTCGGTCCGTCCGGCCAAGTAGATTGAGTCGTTTATGTCGAGTGATAGTTTTACTGTCACTGTTTTCTTAACATGTTCCCGTTGTGTAGTGAACTGAGATTGAACTGAGATGGCTGGAAGGAACAACGCTGCCCTCGCTGCTGCTTTGCAAGCTATGGCTCAAGCTGTTGGGCAACAACCTAACGCTGGTGGTAACAATGGAGTTCGAATGTTGGAGACGTTTCTGAGGAACCATCCACCTACCTTCAGAGGCAGATATGATCCTGATAGAGCTCAGACTTGGCTCAAAGAGATTGAAAGAATTTTCCGAGTCATGGAATGCACTGCACCTCAAATGGTTCGTTTTGGTACACATTGTTTGGCCGAGGAAGCTGATGACTGGTGGGTTAGTGTTCGTCTGAATCTGGAGAACGATGGTGATGTTACTTGGGCTGTGTTCAGAAGGGAATTCCTGAATAGATACTTTCCAGAGGATGTTCGCGGAAAGAAGGAGATTGAGTTTCTGGAGCTGAAGCAGGGCGACATGTCAATCACGGAGTATGCTGCTAAGTTCGTTGAGCTGGCTAAGTTTTATCCGCACTACACTGCTGAGACTGCTGAATTCTCCAAGTGAAGGAAATGTTTTGGTGGTCTGGGTTGAAACGTGATGTTGCACAATTTGTTTATGCTTGTTTAACATGTCAGAAATCTAAAGTTGAACTTCAGAAGCCTGCGGGATTGTTGACACCGTTGGATGTGCCGGAATGGAAATGGGATAGCATCTCCATGGATTTTGTGACGAGTTTACCAAATACTCAAAGAGGGCATGATGCCATTTGGGTTATTGTCGATAGGTTGACGAAGTCGGCACATTTTATTCCGATCAATATTGTGAAGTTGCATGGTGTTCCGTCAAGTATTGTGTCGGATAGAGATCCGAGGTTCACTTCGAGGTTTTGGAAGAGTTTGCAAGAGGCTTTGGGTTCAAAGTTGAGATTGAGTTCGGCTTATCATCCGCAAACAGATGGTCAGTCGGAGAGAACGATTCAGTCTTTAGAGGATTTGTTGATAGTGTGTGTACTTGAACAAGGTGGAGCTTGGGATAGTCATCTACCGTTGATAGAATGCACGTACAACAGCAGTTACCATTCGAGTATTGGTATGGCACCATTCGAAGCTTTGTATGGTCGGAGGTGCAGAACCCCTTTGTGTTGGTTTGAGACTGGTGAAAGTGTTTTGTTAAGACCAAAGATAGTTCAGCAGACTATGGAGAAGGTCAAAAAGATAAGACAATAGATGAAAGCGTCGCAGAGTCGACAGAAGAGTTACCACGAAAAGCGTAGAAAGGATCTTGAGTTTCAAGAGGGAGATCATGTGTTCCTGAGAATCACTCCTATGACCGGTGTGGGTCGTGCATTGAAGTCTAAGAAGCTAACTCCAAAGTTTATTGGTCCGTATCAGATATCTGAGAGGATTGGAACGGTGGCATATAGAGTGGGTTTGCCACCACATCTTTCGAATTTGCATGATGTGTTTCATGTGTCGCAGCTATGGAAGTACGTAGCGGATCCTTCGCATGTTATACCAAGGGATGATGTGCAGGTTAGAGACAACCTCACGGTGGAGACTTTACCATTGAGAATTGATGATCGTAAGGTGAAGAAGCTGAGAGGCAAAGAGATACCTCTAGTGAGAGTTGTTTGGGGTGGAGCAGCTGGTGAAAGCTTAACATGGTAGTTGGAAAGTAAGATGCAGGAGTCATATCCTGAGTTGTATGCTTGAGGTAATATTTCGAGGACGAAATTGTTTAAGTTGGCGTGAAAATGACTTTTAGTTTTTGAGTTATGATGAAAATACTCCAAGGAGGTCTTAGCGAAGTTGTACGGTGACAACATTCTCTGTTTCATGTTTTTGCGTCTTTTTCACACGTCTCTGTTTTAAATTGGTCTTTGGTATAAATATGAAAGTTGTTGATAATTGTGATATCTTTCTAGTATCCTTGGTTTGACATGGAAATATGTTATGTATAATTTATTATGTTTTTACAAAGATGCATGATGAATTGTTGATGTTTGAATACAATGTAAATGATGAATTGTTGATGTTTGAATATGATGTTATATGTAACGCCCTAGTTGTTATTTATTTATTTTCGGTTGATTTTTAATAAGTTTAAATGATTTTAAATGATTTATGTTGATTTTATGGTGTAGTGGATTTTATTATATGATTATTTGATTATTTAATTATGCAGGATATCAATCAGGATTTATATCTTAGAAAGTATTTTGTTTGAACATTTTAAGAGGAAAGATCTAGAGAAGCTTGTTGCTTGTGATTCTGTATCGAAGAGAGTCTGAAGACTGTATCGAAGAGAGTCTGAAGACTATCAGAATCTGAAAACCAAGAGAGTCTGAAGATCATCAGAAGCTAGAGTGCTACAGTGAGTCTGAAGCCTGCAATCTGAAGATCTACTAACAAGGATTCCTAAAGGCATTACAATGCAAAAGAAACTCTCAATTGGAGTAACGGCTAGCTTCAAAGTCAACTTGAGTGTGGGATGCTCAACGACAAAGAATGCAGGCCAGTACAGAGTACGTTGTACGAACTCTGTTTCCACTACTCCACTACCTCGTACAGTTTGGCAACTGTGTCTACCGGTATTAATCTTCAAAGGGAATGGAATTCAAAATATACAATTGAAGGACTGTTACCAAATCAAGCAACAAATCAACAGCTATTGATCAAGCTTCAGAAATCATCCTGATGTGCTAGATGATTCAACGTCTCTTTCCTACGCCTATATAAAGGATAGAAGACTTGAAGAATTGTTGGACTCTACAACTGAAAAACTACGCTGCATTGCTATCGTATTCAACTGAGTCTTAACATAAACACATCATCAACTTAGATTATTCTTACAAACTGAGTATTCTAGAATTTCTAAGTTAAACAGAAAAACAGAGTCTGTCTTTGTTTGAAACAGAGTCTGTCTTTGTTGTAATTGAAACATGTTTGATTGTTTGTCAAGTGTTTCAACTCTATTCAATTTTCTGTATATTGTGTCAGAAGTCTCTTGCTTGTGTGCTTGAGCAAAGAAGTCTCTTGGCTGCGTCCTTGAGCAAAGAAGTCTCTTAGTTGTGTCTTTGAGCATTGGAAGTCTCTTGCCTGCGTGCTTGAGCATTGGAAGTCTCTTACTGTGTGTTTGAGCAACTTGTAATAGATATTACATTTTAGTGAAACTCTCCTTGGAAGTGCAAGGGGGACAGGACTACTTCCGGTTTGTGGAAGGAACCTGTATAATTGCTTGTGTTATCTCTTCTCTCTATCTCTTGATTATTTCCGCTGCATCAGAACCTAATCTCCTATCAGACTCTGATCTCCTTCAGACTCTGATATTAAGGAATTAGATTCTCACTCTTCAAGAGCTGCGAAAAGCTAACACAATTAACCCCCCCTTCTTGTGTTTTTCTCACCTTCAGTTGGTATCAGAGCTCCGACTCTGTTGTCATAGCACTTAACCGTGTGACAGAAAAGATCCAGAGGAAAACATGTCTTCCAGTGAACCTTCTACTTCTGGTGCTGCTATACCATATGACTATGGATCCAATAACAGCAGTACAAAGGCTGATTATGGAAAAATTCCTAAGTTCAATGGTGATCCTGAAGAATTTTCTTGGTGGAAAACCAACTTCTACAGCTATGTCATGGGTCTTGATGAAGAACTCTGGGACATACTTGAAGATGGTGTTGGTGACTTACAACTTGATGACGAAGGTGCTGCCATTGACCGAAAACTTCACACTGCTGCTCAAAAGAAAATCTACAAGAAACATCATATCATTAGAGGAGCTCTTGTCACTGCTATTCCTAAAACGGAATACATGAAGATGAGTGACAAATCTACTGCTAGAGCCATGTTTGCTTCTCTCTGTGGTAACTATAAAGGAAGCAAAAAGGTCAGGGAAACTAAAGCTCTTCTATTAGTTCATCAGTATGAACTATTCAAGATGAAAGAGGATGAAAGTATTAAGCAGATGTACTCAAGATTTCAAACTCTAGTATCTGGTCTTCAGATACTAAAGAAGAGTTATATAGCTTCTGATCATGTTAGCAATATTCTAAGGAGCTTACGCTCTAGATGGAGACCAAAGGTTACTACAATTGAGGAGGCTAAAGATAGAAACACTTTAAGTGTTAAAGATCTTGTAAGCTCTCTCAAGGTTCATGAGTTAAGTCTCAATGAACATGAGTCTGCAAGAAAGTCCAAAACCATTGCTTTAAAATCAAAGGGAAGGTCCTCAAAAGCTCTCAAGGTTGAAGAGTCTGAAAATGAATCTTCAGCTTCTGAAAGCTCAGAGGAAGATCCTGATATTGCAAAGGAAATGGCTATGCTTTCAAGCAGAATGCAGTACCTTGCTAAAAAGAACAAGAGATTTCTGAGCAAGAGCAGTGGGAAGGGTTTCAAAAAGGAAGAACAGAAAGGTTGCTTCAACTGCAAGAAGACTGGACATTTTATTGCTGACTGTCCAGAGCTGCAGAAGGAGAAATCCAAGTCAAAAAGGCCAACCTTCAAGTCAAGCAAGTTTAAGAAGCAAATCAAGAAAAGTCTGATGGCTACTTGGGAAGATCTTGATAATGAGTCAGGGTCTGAGGATGATGATGCTAATGGTGAAGCCAATGTAGCTGTTGGACTAATGGCTACAACCGAATCTGTAAAAGAGACACCTGAGGCAGAATCAGATGCAGACTCTGAAAGTGAAACAGAGGTATATTCTGAACTCACAAGATCTGAATTAGTAGATTCTATCAAAGAACTTCTTGGTCATTTTAAAGCTAAAACCACTGAGTTGAAGAAAGTCAAACAACAGCTTGATAAGTTGTCAAAAAGACATAATTCAACTCTGCTGGAGTTAGAAAGTTTAAAAGAAGAAAATGACACTTTATTGATCAAGAAGTGTAGCTGTAAATACTTGAGTGAGCAAGATGTTGCTTTGCAATAATTTATTGGTACTAGAATTGACAGATCAAGGATTGCATCCATGATCTATAGCACGTATCAGAACAAAGGACAGGGTCTTGGATTCATTGGAGGAAGCTCGAATGAAGTGATTCTGAATCCTGGTCCTGATGGAGCCAGAGAAGCGTTGAAAAATCACTTTGTAAGTGAGTCTGATGAAGTCAACACAATGACTCATTCAGAACCAACAACTTCAAGTTCTAAGGTTCCGACTAAGTCAAAATCTCAGAATGTAAAGTTAAAAGTTCTGAAAAACTTTGAACCAAAAGCTTCAATGATTCAGACTCTAAAACATTCAGAGTCTGATAAATGGACTCTGAAAAAGTCAGAGTCTGAAAAACAAAAGCCTAAGTTTCAAAGAAGAGAAACTGTGAAAGGCAAGTTGAAACCCAAACCAAACGGTTCTAAACCCAAGGTGTGGGAGAAAACACTGCCAATGACTTCAAGACGCAACTTACGAAAGGAATTCAACGGTTCAAAGACTAACCCAAGAGGACCCATGAGAATATGGGTACCTAAGTCTGAAATTATTGATGTTGCAGGTATGTCTAAAAGGACTAGAAAAGCAGAAGGCTTGGTACCTGGACAGTGGTTGCTCGCGTCACATGACGGGAGAAAAGTCTATGTTCCTAACCCTAACCATGAAAGAGGGAGGAACTGTGGGATTTGGAGGAAACCAGACTGGCAAAATAATTGGTACTGGAACCATTGGTAACTCTCTTATCTCAATCAGTAATGTGTGGTTCGTTGATGGACTTAGACATAACCTACTGAGCATAAGTCAATTATGCGACAGTGGTTATGATGTTTTGTTTAATAAGAACAACTGCACTGTGGTTAACAAGGATGATCAATCCATAGTCTTCAAGGGAAAAAGAAGAAACAATGTCTACAAGATAAAATTCTCTGAACTGACTGATCAGAAGGTAGTTTGCCTTTTGTCAATGGGTGATAAGAAGTGGTTGTGGCATAGACGGTTGGGACACGCTAACTGGAGATTAATCTCTAAGCTTAGCAAGATGCAACTAGTCAAAGGCCTGCCAGACATTGACTACACTCAGATGCTCTTTGCGGAGCATGTCAGAAAGGGAAAATTGTCAAGAGTCCCTTCAAGCCGAAATAAATTGTTTCTACTTCCAGACCCTTGGAGTTACTTCATATTGATTTATTTGGACCAGTTAGCACTGCATCCTTATATGGAAGTAAATATGGACTAGTCATTGTTGATGATTACAGCAGATGGAGTTGGGTTAAGTTTCTGAAAACTAAAGATGACTCATATTCTGTGTTTAGTAAATTCTGCATCCAAATTCAATCTGAAAAAGAATTGAAAATCTTGAAAGTCAGAAGTGATCATGGAGGAGAATTTGAAAATGAGCCTTTTGAGGTTTTCTGTGAAAAACATGGAATTATTCATGAATTCTCTGCACCTAGAACTCCACAACAAAATGGAGTTGTAGAGAGAAAGAACAGAACCTTACAAGAAATGGCTAGAACCATGATCCATGAGAACAATCTGGCTAAACATTTTTGGGCAGAAGCAGTAAACACAGCTTGTTATGTTCAGAACAGAATCTATATCAGACCTCTGTTGAACAAAACAGCTTATGAACTCTTTAAAGGAAGGAAACCTAACTTAACTTATTTTCATCAGTTCGGATGTACTTGTTATGTCCTGAACAATAAAGTCTATCTAAAGAAATTTGATGCCAAAGCTCAGAAGGGAATCTTTTTAGGTTACTCTAAACGTTCTAAGGCATACAGACTGTATAATTCAGAAACACAATGTGTTGAAAAAATCTATGCATGTCAGATTCGATGACAAAGTGCCTGGAAGTGAAACTCCAGAGCAAGATGAAAGTTTTGCAGGATCTCAAGATTCTGATGACAACTCAGAATTTGATAAGATTCCAGAATCTGAAGATACTTCAGAAGCTGGAGCATCCCCTGAAGTTCCTAATGAAGAAGCTTCCGAAGAAGCTCAAGATGGTTCTCAGCAAGCTAGTCAATCCAAACATTCATTCAAATACAAGTCTTCGCATCCAGAGGATCAAATTATTGGCAATAAAGAAAGTCCCAGAAGAACTAGATCACATTTCAGACAAGAAGAGTCTGCCTTGGGATTACTATCTGTTATTGAACCAACCTTTATTGAAGAAGCACTTGGAGATGATGGATGGATTCTGGCAATGCAAGATGAACTTAATCAATTCAAAAGGAATGAAGTATGGGATCTAGTAGCTAAGCCTGAACACAAGAACATCATTGGAACCAAATGGGTGTTCAGAAATAAGCTTAGTGAACAAGGAGAAGTAATCAGAAACAAGGCCAGACTTGTTGCGCAGGGCTACAGTCAACAAGAAGGCATTGATTACACAAAAACATTTGCTCCAGTTTCAAGAATGGAAGCAATCAGGTTACTTCTTTCCTATGCAGTAAATCACAACATAACCCTGTATCAAATGGACGTTAAGAGTGCATTTCTTAATGGTGTCATTTCTGAAGAAGTTTATGTCAAACAACCTCCTGGCTTTGAAGAATTTAAACATCCAGAGCATGTTTATAAATTGAAGAAATCACTCTATGGCTTAAAACAGGCTCCCAGAGCTTGGTATGAAAGACTGAGTAATTCCTCAATTCAAAATAACTTTGAACGAGGGCAAGTTGACACTACACTATTCAGAAAGACTCTGAAGAAAGACAGTCTTATAGTTCAGATTTATGTTGATGATATCATTTTTGGTTCTACAAATAGTTCACTTTGCAAAGAGTTTTCCAAAGTAATGCAGGATGAGTTTGAAATGAGCATGATGGGAGAATTGAAGTTCTTTCTAGGAATTCAATTCAACCAATGCAAATATGGAGTCTATGTTCATCAGTCCAAATACACGAAAGAACTTCTGAAGAAGTTCAATCTTGAGGATTGCAAAGAAATGAATACTCCAATGCATCCAACCTGCACTCAGAGCAAAAAAGATCAAAGAACCAAAGTTGATCAGAAGCTGTATAGAGGTATGATTGGTTCATTGTTATACCTAACTGCATCCAGACCAGATATTTTATTCAGTGTATGTCTGTGTGCAAGGTTTCAATCAGATCCTAGAGAGTCTCATTTAACAGCTGTTAAGAGAATCTTTAGATATCTGAAAGGAACTACCAATCTTGGACTTCTATATAAGAAATCCTCTGACTATAAGCTAGTTGGATTCTATGATGCTGACTATGCTGGAGACAGGATTGAAAGAAAATCAACCAGTGGCAATTGTCAATTTTTAGGAGAGAATCTGATATCCTGGGCTAGCAAGAGGCAAGCAACCATTGCTTTGTCTAGAGCAGAAGCAGAATACATCTCAACTGCTAGTTGTTGTACACAGCTACTTTGGATGAAACATCAGCTTGAGGATTATCAAATAACTGAAAATTGCATCCCAATTTATTGTGATAATACGAGAGCTATATGTTTAACTAAGAATCCAATTCTGCATTCAAGAGCAAAGCACATTGAGATTAAACATCATTTTATAAGAGACTATGTTCAAAAAGGAATACTATATATTCAATTAATTGATATTGATCATCAATGGGCTGATATATTTACTAAACCTTTATCTGTTGAAAGATTTGATTTTATAAAGAAAAATTTGAACATGTGTTATGTCTCTGGTTAATGTGTGCCTCTGAAAACAGAATTCAGACTCTGAAAGATAGTCAGAAGCTAATTGAGAATCAGACTTTCTTTTGGAGACTCTGGTGAACATAAGCTTCTGATAGACCTTTAGACTCTGTTAAGGAATCTTAGACTCTCAGAAGCTCGTATTAGTGGAAGCATGACTGTTGAGTTCAGTAACACCTGCCTCACTACGGTGACAGTTACTTTTTAGTTTCTCAGACGTGGCCTGTCTGTATTGGGTAAGAACTCAAAGGGCAATGATTTCATTACGTCAAACAAGTTACCTTCGCATTGTCCCAACACTTTTACGGTTGCATGCTCTTTGTATTTATTGTTTGTGTTTGTTTGTCCCCTATTCTTTCCAAACGGTTATCAACTTTTTCTATAAATACCTATCACACACAACTCACTTCTCTTTTCACTCTTTGCTTTTTCTCTAAACAATTTTCTTGTTTTCAATCTCTGTAAAAAATTTTGTTCTCAAAAATCAAAAACCTATAAACCTCTCAATGGCAAGTGATCTCATCCAATCTGGTGTGCTCGTCAAAACTGGAAAATCATACGTAATTAAACCCAGAACGATGAATCTCATTAAAGAAACTCTGGAAATTCAAGTTGAATCTCCTATAGACTTTGGCTCTCTTAATCGTCATGGAGTAGACGTCTCTTCTCATTTCTTATCACAAGGGATGATGAGCTATTTCGGTATGTTGAATGGACCAACATATCAGGAGCTGGTAAGAGATTTATGGGTTAGGGCAGAAGTCTTCGACAAGGATGAAGCTACGATTGAAGAAACTGCTGCAATCATGAACAACCCCAAGCTGGCTGGCAAAAACAGAGAGGAAATGGGTTTAAGACCGTACAAAGGTCTTGAAATCAGGTCTGCTGTGATGGGGATTCCAGTCCTTATCACTAAAGAGGTGGTTGCCAGAGCTTGTAGAGTGCTGAATGAAGGTAAATTTCAGTGGAATGTCCAGAAGAAGAGTGACTGGACTAATATTTGCAACAAACTTCTATTTGAAGGGAGACCCTCAAATAAATTGGTTGATATGTATCCTGAGCATAGGGTGCTTCTGAAGATCATACTAGATAGTATGCTTCAGAAAGGTGGAGGAACAGACACTCTGTCTGTTGATCACAAGGTTCTTCTTTATTTTCTGATCAACAAAATAAAGATAAACTTTCCAAGGTATGTGATGCACCACATGTGCTGGGCTATAAAGAAAAGCCAATCTGAATCCAGAAGACAAGTTCCTTTTGGAAGGCTAATCTCTGAGATTCTGTATCAAGAAGGCCTCTTGAAGGTCTTATCAGAATCTGGTGTAGTATCAGACGCTCATCTTGGAACAGTGACTGGGAGAATCATCATCGGTAAAACTCTTCAGTACATGAAGATTGTCAGAAGATTTAATCCTTCTAAGCATGATATGAGGGAATTTTATGTGCAATCAGACTTGTTGATGGATTTCCCTCCTATTTCCAAAGAAGATAATCCTGAAGTTCTTGCAAGATTTGTGGTGGATTACTTCAATGATACTGGTAGAATAATCAACTATTCTGCCATTCCTGAGACTGCTGGAGGAGGACCTCTTAAGGTTAAAGGGAAAACGACCAAGGAAGTAATTCCTGAGGAAGAGGAAGAGAAGCAAGAGCCTCTCAAGAAGAAGATCAAATCTACAGCTCTTCTAGGAGTAACTATTGGTGCCCCTAAGACCATAGCTCCCATGCCTTCATCCGTATCTTCTCCATCCAAGGAAATTAAGGAGAGGGTTAAGAAACCCAAGGATGAGAAGAAAGCTAAGAAAGACGAGAACAAAGCTAAGAAGGATGAAAAGAAAGCGAAGAAAGGCAAGGCTGACAGAGACTATGGGAAATTAGCTGAAGAGATTGCTGAATTCCTTGATACTGACTCAGATGGTGAAGAAAGTCAGATCAAGAAGAGAAAGGTGGATGTGGTTCCTGTGGCTAAGGATGTAGCACAGAAGATAGGTACTTCTGTATCTATGATTGAGGATGAACATGCTTCTGGTAAGGCAATGGCAGCAGAAGTGGTTGCTGAAGAACTTAAGGAAGAAACTGTTAAAGAAGCTGCTAAGTTGTTGGCATCAGCTCTGAAACAGAAGAGTTAGGTAGCTACTGCAGAAGCTGATTTATCAGAAGCTACTGTGTCTGATCATTATGCTTCTCTAGAAGATGGAATAGGCACCTCTGGCAATGTGGCATTTAACTCATCTTCCTCTACGAATCAAGAGTCAGAATCTGACTCAGAATCAGATAACAAACCCTTGAGCCAAATTCTTCCCTCCCTCAGAAATTCATCCCCCTCACCAATCAAACCCTTATCATCTCATAACCCACTTGACCCCAAAGTAGTTGAATATGTTGATTCAACTATGGATAGAGTTGTTCAAGACACCATCACAGTGTCTATGAACTTACCTGCTGACCACCCTGCTCAACCATCTTTTCTCAAACCACTTCAGGCAATTCAACCTTCTAAAAAGCCTGAATTAACCATTCAATCAAAACAACCATCCCCCCAACACGAGCCTATTTGTGTAGACTCTCCAGACACCCTAGATTCTCTTGAGAAACACCTAGGAGGAGAACTACCAAAAACCCCTGCTAAATCCAAATCAACAAAAGCTACAGAATCTACTTCCAAACTAGACTCTGTACCTAAACCTACAGAAATTCTCACTATAGCTTCTGTTGAACCCTCAAAACCTGTAGAAGAACCAGTCTCTGAGATTTTAGAACAAGCTTCTGATATCCTATCAGAACCTGTAACAGAATGCATAGCAGAGCCTGTGTCTGAAACGGTTCCTGAACCTCTTTCTGATTCTATAACAGTTGTACCTGGTTTTGAAATCTATCTAACTTTAAGAGCCTCTCAACCCTCAACTTCTGAACCTCATGACCTATTTGATTCAAACAGGATAGATGAGTTCTATGCTTCATCAAACTCTAAGCTCAAGGACATTATTGAGCAAAGGTTTGTGCCTATCCTCAACGTAAGCTATGAGGATAAGTTCTCTACATTGAAGACTGAATTTTTGGATTTTGTCACCAAAATTCAGAAGGCTGCTGCCAAGGAACAAGCCATTGTTACTGCCAAGCATGTGGAAGAAGTTAAGAGAGCTGAGAAAGCTAAAACCAAGGAGAAAGCTCCTATTTTGCGGATTAGGGATAAACCATTCTTTGATGAAGATCAATACAATCCAAGAGAATCAATGGTTTTTGACTCTTTAAGAAGAAGACTGCATAGAGTTCAGGAAGAAGCAAGACTTGAAAGAGAAGCTCATTTGCGAAGAACTGAGGCTTTGGAAGAGATTGTTAAGAAGCAGCAAGAGGATCTCCAGAAGTTGATGGATCACCTTGCCAAACAAAACCAACCTTAGTTTAAATTCTTTGTGTTTTGTTTGTAACCCTTGTCTGCTGTTTTCTTTTTCTTCTGAACTATTTTTGCTTTCAAGTTTATTCAAGTGGTTATTTGATCTTTGTGCATCTAATATATTTTTGTGCTTTGAATCTTATATGTTTTTCGCTCTGAATCTCATTTTCCTTAAAATTTGTTTTTATCCTTACCTGAAGTCATTTAAAAAGGGGGAGGAACTTGTTTCTAAACCTTTTTGTTGATGACAAAAGGGGGAGAAGGGAAAAGTGTGAGATTTGTGACTTTTTGATTATCTGCAAATTGCAAGCTCTATGTAAAAGTTAAAGGGAAATTTGTGAAAGGTGCTTAGTTAGATTCTGAGCCCCTGTTTAAAGAATCTGTTCTCTAAATTCGTTTATTATTCTGAGAATTAATTCAACTGCTTATGTAAATGAATTTAATTAACTTGGATAGAACTTAGGGGGAGCTTACAAACCTCAACTTAAAAAATATCAGACTCAGGAGGAGTCAGAGCTTGCAAACCTCAGAGAAGGGAAAAGTGTGAGATTTGTGACTTTTTGATTATCTGCAAATTGCAAGTTCTATGTAAAAGTTAAAGGGAAATTTGCAAAAGGTGCTTAGTTAGATTTTGAGCCTCTATTTAAAGAATTTGTTCTCTAAATTCGTTTATTATTCTGAGAATTAATTCAACTGCTTATGTAAATGAATTTAATTAACTTGGATAGAACTTAGGGGGAGCTTACAAACCTCAACTTAAGAACTATCAGACTCAGGGGGAGTCAGAGCTTACAAACCTCAGACTCTGAGCTTACAAACCTCAGACCTCTTAAGTCAACCTATTAATTAGATTAACAACAATTGACCTTTTAAATACTGATGTTTGTCATCATCAAAAAGGGGGAGATTGTGGGAACAAAGGTGTTCAGCAATACCACGTTTTGAGTTTTGAAGATAACAAGGTATTAAAAATTGTCAATTGGATATGCTAATATTTGTTTAAGTATGCAGGATATCAATCAGGATTTATATCTTAGAAAGTATTCTGTTTGAACATTTTAAGAGCAAAGATCTAGAGAAGCTTGTTGCTTGTGATTCTGTATCGAAGAGAGTCTGAAGACTGTATCGAAGAGAGTCTGAAGACTGTATCGAAGAGAGTCTGAAGACTATCAGAGTCTGAAGACTATCAGAATCTGAAAACCAAGAGAGTCTGAAGATCATCAGAAGCTAGAGTGCCACAGTGAGTCTGAATCCTACAATCTGAAGATTTGCAAACAAGGATTCCTAAAGGCATTACGATGCAAAAGAAACTCTCATTTGGAGTAACGGCTAGCTTCGAAGTCAACTTGAGCGTGGGATGCTCAACGACAAAGAATGCAGGTCAGTACAGAGTACGTTGTACGAACTCTGTTTCCACTACTCCACTACTTCGTACAGTTTGGCAACTGTGTCTACCGGTATTAATCTTCAAAGGGAATGGAATTCAAAATATGCAATTGAAGGACTATTACCAAATCAAGCAACAGATCAACAACTATTGATCAAGCTTCAGAAATCATCCTGATGTGCTGGATGACTCAACGTCTCTTTCCTACGCCTATATAAAGGATAGAAGACTTGAAGAATTGTTGGACTCTACAACTGAAAAACTACGCTGCATTGCTATCGTATTCAACTGAGTCTTAACATAAACACATCATCAACTTAGATTATTCTTACAAACTGAGTATTCTAGAATTTCTAAGTTAAACAGAAAAACAGAGTCTGTCTTTGTTTGAAACAGAGCCTGTCTTTGTTGTAATTGAAACATGTTTGATTGTTTGTCAAGTATTTCAACTCTATTCAATTTTCTGTATATTGTGTCAGAAGTCTCTTGCTTGTGTGCTTGAGCAAAGAAGTCTCTTGGCTGCGTCCTTGAGCAAAGAAGTCTCTTAGTTGTGTCTTTGAGCATTGGAAGTCTCTTGCCTGCGTGCTTGAGTATTGGAAGTCTCTTACTGTGTGTTTGAGCAACTTGTAATAGATATTACATTTTAGTGAAAATCTCCTTGGAAGTGCAAGGGGGACATGACTACTTCCGGTTTGTGGAAGGAACTTGTATAATTGCTTGTGTTCTCTCTTCTCTCTATCTCTTGATTATTTCCGCTGCATCAGAACCTAATCTCCCATCAGACTCTGATCTCCTTCAGACTCTGATATTAAGGAATTAGATTCTCACTCTTCAAGAGCTGCGAAAAGCTAACACAATTCAACCCCCCCCCCCCCCCCCCCCCTTCTTGTGTTTTTCTCACCTTCAAAGTTAGAACAAACATTTTCACGTACAATTGAAAAAAAAAGAGAGTTTTTGAGAGAAAGAGGAGAAAAACCAAGAGGCTAGGAGAAGAGCTAGGAAGGGATCAAAATTGCTGTAGGTTTTTAGAAGTTTATGTTAATTCCTATAATGTGATGAAGGGTGTTGTTTATTGCATGTTTCATTATTGTTTTGATTACTATGTTGTATGCTGAACCTATAAACATCTGTGCATATACGTTTTGGGTAATCAGGGATAAAAAATGGGTTTTTGGATGATTTAGGGTTAGAAAATTCGAGAAATTTTACACTGCCCAGATGATAGTTCGCTTAAGCGACCATTCAAGTTAGTTGCCCAGAATTTGGTGGAGACCGTTCGCTTGAGCGAGCTCGTAAGCGAAGTTTTCCTACCTCTCGGCGTTTTGCTCGCTTAAGCGAGGAGGCCTTCGCTTAAGCGAGTAAGGCTTTTATCAGCCACATTTTAACCTTTATTCATACATTAGGAGATTCGTCCGAGTACTCTAAAATGCTTATTTTAATTTGTATAACCTCTGTATAGGCACTAAACCTTATAGGAACTTCTTATTAGTTGAAATTGAATGATTTACATGAATTTGTGCACCTATAAATGAACTTTGTTGTAAGAATTTAGTCGTGTCCTATTTGATTTAGTCGTAAGGTATGTCATAGTTGATTATGCATGCTAGATGTTGATGTTGCTGTTGTTTTAGTTGTATGTTGATATACACAAGTCGAGTCCATTTGCATACTCATAACTGTTGGGGGCTTATGCCCTGGAATGTTTATCATTCAACTGTTGGGGGCTTATGCCCTAGGATGCTTTAACCATCCAACTGTTGGGGGCTTATGCCCTGGAATGCTTAGCATTCAACGCGCGTAAAATGGTACCACATGCATAATGCATTTGTCGTTGTCGATGTTGCATTGTCGTAGTCGTTGTTGTCGGTCATGTTGTTGGTGTTCATTGCCAATAATGAAATTGTTGTCGCTATTGTTTAATGTTGTTGAAGATGATTATGCTGCTGTTATATATGTATATATATATTACATATGAATTGAATAGTGCCTGCTATGAGATGTTGTTGTTTCATTGATTTTGATGAATTATATATCATTATTATTGATCGTGTATCTCACCCCTTCTGTTTGAATGTTGCCTCTACGTGGGTAACGTGCAGGTAGCGAAGATTAGTAGGATGTATGGCTCTGTGTCTAGGGCTATGATACGTAATGGGATGGGGGATCGTTGCGATGTTTTTCTTTCATTCCTTTATGTATCAAACTTCGATTATGTTGTTGAATTTTCATGTTGTTGAATATTGATGATTTTTGTTGGGGCTTTTGTGCCAAGATAATTGTTGAGGTTGAATTATGTTTTTAAATGAAATTTTCCGCTGCAGTTTAACGAGACTTTCAATGTGGATTAATAAATAGTATAATTTCTATTTATGAGATTTTGAAAAGCAGTGTAGTACTCCATTGTGTAATTACTCTGATATAATTATATTTATTATTACGCTGTTGGGAGAACGGGGTGTTACATTATATGGTGAATTGTTGATGTTTAAATACGATGTTGTATGACGTTGTTTATGATTGATGAATATGAAATTATGATGTGAAGTCGTTGTCGTTGTCGTTACCACAGTTGTCGTCAATGTCTTTTAAGTTGTAAGTTGTTTGTCGATGTCGTTGAAGTTGTTGGTCGTCAAAGTATTGGTTGATGAGTCCATGCATAGTCATTAAAGATGAGGGCTCATGCCCTAGGAGTATATTTATGCTCAAAGCGACGAGGGCGTATGCCCTGATTGGTACCACATGCATTTGTTGAGTCGTTGTGGTTGCATTTGTTGAGTCGTTGTCGTTGCATTTGTTGAGTCGTTGTCGTTGATGGTTAGTTGTTGCTGTTCTATGTTGATTGATTCTTTTATGTGAATTAATTGTTGATGATTAGTTGTTGCAGTTCTATGTTGATTGATTCTTTTATGTGAATTAATTGTTGATGATTAGTTGTTGCTGTTCTATGTTGATTGATGTCTTTATGTGAATTAATTGTTGATGATTAAATTTGTTGTTATTTATGTTGTTAAATTCTTTTAAAGAATTATATGCTTATTATTATAGAATGTGAAATCTCACCCCTTCTGCTTGGAAATGTTATTCTTCGTATGAGTAACTTGCAGGTGACCAAGAATAGTGCAGTTGAGAGTAATCTCCGCCGTGTCGTCTAGGATGCTCTGATACGTAACAAGATGGGGATTGTTTTGTTGCATGTTTCCTTGTGACGTATTTCCTTTTAAACAATGTTGAACTATTTTTATGAGAATCTATTTAAGATGTTGAAATTATTTCCGCTGCATGTTTGTTAAATTTTTATAAAAGCAGAAGTTTTGATAAATAGCAATTTAGCTATAGTTATATTTGTTGGATTTTTGTAAAGTTGAATGTGACACTCTGTTTTTAAGTTGAAAAACTCTGATTAATTTATGTTATTTTAAAGTTGGGAAAACGGGTTGTTACATCTAATGCCCCAGGTGTCTTCATGGAATATATGAATAGGAAATTTCATCCTTATCTGGACCGTTTTGTGGTGGTGTTTATAGACGACATTTTGGTGTATTCTAAGTCAGAGGAGGAGCATGTCGAGCATCTGAGGATTGTGTTGAGTGTCTTGAAGGAGAGTAAGTTGTATGCTAAAATGTCGAAGTGTGAGTTTGTGTTGCGAGAAGTAAGTTTCCTTGGTCACGTAATTTCTAAAGGTGGATCCGTCGAAGGTTGATGCGGTGGGAGTCGCCGAAGTCGGTTTTTGAGATTAGAACCTTTCTTGGGTTCGCAAGTTAGCGTTGCCATTGACGCAATTGACTCGGAAAGGATAAGCTTATGTTTGGGATGCTAAGTGTGAGAAGAGTTTCCAGGAGTTGAAAAAGAGGTTGACTTCAGCGCCAGTGTTGATTTTGCCGAATTTGAAGGAATCGTTTGTTGTGTATTGTGATGCTTCTAAGATGGGTCTTGGTGGTGTGTTAATGCAGAATCGTCAAGTTGTGGCTTATGCATCGAGGCAGTTGAAAGTTCATGAGAAGAATTATCTGACTCATGATTTGGAATTAGCTGCAGTTGTGTATGTGTTGAAAATTTGGAGGCATTCTTGTATGGATCTAAGTTTCAAGTGTTCAGTGATCACAAAAATTTGAAGTATTTGTTTGATCAGAAAGAGTTGAATATGAGGCAGAGGAGATGGTTAGAATACCTTAGGGATTTCAATTTTCAGTTGAGCTATCATCCTGGAAAGGCGAATGTGGTGGTAGATGCCTTGAGTAGGAAGACTTTGCATATGTCTGCTTTGATGGTTAAAGAGTTGGAGTTGATTGAGCAGGTTCGAGATTTGAGTTTGGTTAGTGGGATGACGCCGAATGGTGTGAGGTTGGGTATGTTGAAGCTAACGAGTAATATTTTGGAAGAGATTAAGAATGGTCAGAAGGACAATTTGGAACTTGTCGATCGAGTGGTGTTGGTTAATCAAGGTAAAGGTGCGGATTTCAGATTAGATGAGAACGGTGTTTTGATGTTCCGTGATCGAGTTTGTGTACCGGATGTACCTGATCTTAAGAAGAGAATTTTGGGTGAAGGTCACAGAAGTAGTGTGAGTATTCATCCAGGAGCGACTAAGATGTATCAGGATTTGAAGAGGTTGTTTTGGTGGCCTGGGATGAAGAAGGAGATTGCAAAGTTTATTTATGCTTGTTTGGTTTGTCAGAAGTCGAAGATTGAACATCAGAAACCGTCAGGTTCGATGCAACCGTTGTTTGTGCCAGAGTGGAAATGGGATAGTATCTCTATGAACTTTGTTGGAGCGTTGCCGAAGAATGTAAAGGGTTTTGATTCGATTTGGGTGATTGTTGATCAGTTAACGAAGTCGGCTCATTTTGTTCCTATCAAGACCGGTATGTCTGTGGCGAAGTTGGTTGAGATCTACATTAAGCAGATTGTCAGGTTGCATGGTATTCCATCTAGCATTGTGTCAGATCGGGATCTGAGGTTTACTTCTAAGTTTAGGAGAGTTTGCAAGCTTCTTTGGGGACTAAGTTAAAAATTGAGTTCTGCTTATCATCCGCAGACAGATGGGCAAACTGAGAGGACTATTCAGAGTTTGGAAGATTTGTTGAGAGCTTTTGTTTCGGAGCAAGGTGTCAGTTGGGTCGAATGTTTACTGTTGATTGAGTTTACTTACAACAACAATTTTCATTCTAGTATCGGTATGGCACCGTTTGAGGCTTTGTATGGTAGGAGGTGTAGAACTCCGTTGTGTTGGTATGAGTCAGGTGAAAGTGCTTTGTTAGGACCGGAAGTTGTGCAAGAGACTACATAAAAGGTTAAGATGATTCAGGAGAAGATGAAAGCGTCTCAGAGTAGGCATAAGAGTTATCATGATAAGAGGAGAAAGGATATTGAGTTCCAGGTTGGTGATCATGTGTTCTTGAGAGTGAATCCGGTAACTGGAGTTGGACGTGCTTTGAAGTGTAGGAAGTTGACTCCTCGTTTTGTTGGACCGTTTGAGATTGTTGAGAAGGTTGGAGTTGTAGCGTATCGGATTGCATTACCACCATCTTTGTCGAATCTTCATGATGTGTTTCATGTGTCTCAGTTGCGGAAATATGTGTATGACGCGTCTCATGTGATTCAATTGGATGATTTGGAAGTAAAGGACAATTTGACCGTTGAGACTTGGCCAGTTAGGATTGAGGATCGCGAGGTGAAGCGTTTGAGAGGCAAAGAGATCGTTTAGGTGAAGGTGATTTGGGTTGGACCAATTGGTGAGAGTGCTACTTGGGAATCGGAGAGTAGGATGAAGGTTTCGAATCCGGAGTTGTTTCCTTCAGGTAATTTTCGAGGGCGTATATTCTTTTTAGGGAGGGAGAGTTGTAACAGCCCGATTTTCGTTAGTATTATTTTAATTGTTTTTAATTATATTTAATTGTGCACATATGTGATTAGTTGCCTTTGTTGTGCTTTCGTAGAACATGGTGTTAGAAGGGTATTTTAGTCATTTTAGACTAAGGGGTATTTTGGTCATTTTTTAAGGTTTAGTAAACTTAGAATTAGCATTATTTTAGTATTTTGAGGTGAATAGTTTCTTTTGTTAAGACTAGAGGCACTTATTAGTAATTATTTGGTTATGGTGATTGTGCTCTCGATTTTCGGGTACCAAACCACTAATCAGATTTGAACCTTTAATCTTTGAACTCTCAACTTTTATTCGTGGGAAGGGAAAAAGTGAGTAAAAACCCTTATAAGACCTGGATCCGAGGGTTGGTTTCGATTGGGGAAGGTGTTAAGCACCCGAACCGACTATGGTATCCCATAGGAACCTTTTACCTATTCTTAACTTGCACTAAATTATTTTTACGTATTCAAAAATTATTGCCTAACAATCTAAATGAAAGAATGGGGGAAGATGAAGCATGTTTTGGGTTATTTTTATTTGATTTGGAAAGGCCAAAACCCTTTGCCTACTTACCCAAATAAATCGGGATCAAAATCAAGTAGTTCGTCTAAAGAACTTCTTTAGTGGGTTGAATTGATTTTAACATTTTTGAAAAAAAGATTTTAAGAAGAGATAAGAGGTCTCAAGGCATGAGAAAAAATATGATGAAGTTGGTTAATTTTAATTGCAAGAAATCCATGTCTAATGTGGATATTAAATTGATTAAACATTTTGATTAAGAAAATAAAGGGAAAACGCTTGGGTTACGAACCAAGGTTTATTAGGAAAATACTTTGAAGTTTGACATGCTTGATTTTTCGAGATAAAAATACTTTTTTTTTAAACTAAAGGTGGACTAGCGTAACGGCGAAAAATAAATGAGCGTAAAGCGGTAAATAAAAAGGTGAAGTGTCGGTGCGTGTGTCGGTGCTTGTGTTACTTACATATTACATACCCTAAAATACATTCTAAGGTCTTGCGGAAAATAAAATGCATGCATTAAGTTACATCAATTCCTATTATACACACTAAGGAGGATAAAAATAAATTACATGACAAAAATTAAAAGAAGTATGAGATTATACTAGAGGTGATACAAAACGAAATATACCGAAATATTAGGTCATGAATCAAGAAAGCATAAAAAGAATATCACATACGAGAATAATTACCAAATAAAATGCATGACATTAAGTATGTTAAACAAAATGTATGAAACAAAAGTTTTTTGAAAACAAATATTAAAGCAAATTTAACTAGAAGACTAGAAAATGCATATTATGAGGACTAAAGCGTTTAAGAATGCCTGACACAGTTAAAAAAAGAAAAAGAAAATATTAGTTAGAAAAAATGCATGAGTTTAAAATTAGATCATTAAGTAAACTATACAATGCATGATAATTAAAATACTAACTAAATAAAATGCAGGAGATATTAGTGGAACAATAGGTAGACTAAGTAAAAAAGATGCATACATGAGATGTAAAAAGCGAGAAAAATAAACACAAGTTAAAAGGGGTGGTGTAGCAGCAAACAATTAGGCATTGCAATTAGCAGGCAGAATAAAACATAAGAGAAAACTGGGCCTAGGGAGAAGAAGGCATGGGCTTGGAGGAGGAACCAGTTCGGTTCAAGCCTGGATCGGTTCACAGGCGAACCGAACCGGTTGAGAGAGTAAAAAAAGAAATTTTCTGTTTTTTTAGTCATTTTTCCAAACATCCTCTCTCTAAACCAATTGCTCTCCCTTCTCTCTACAAAACCAGCGCCGCCTTACTTGGTTGTCTTCTCCGGCGAGAAGAAACTTTCCGGCACGGTGGCCGGTGGTGCACCACCGTGCCGGAGTTTCAAAACCCCGTCAAATCAAAATATTTTCATGTTTTTAGACATCCTTTTTCATTTTAAATCCGAATCTAACCTTAGATTTTCGAAGAAACCAACCAAAAGTTCTAGATCTAGCTTTGAAATCTCAAACACAAAATGAACAAAGACTTCAACTCACCTCTCTTACTTTTGTTTTCGGTTCTGTTGGTTTGAATTGCTGAACCGGTTCGGCTTTGTTGGATTTGAACGTGTTCGGATCCGAAAAGAAAGTAGATGAAATTCGGATTGTTTGTATTGAATTTGAAAAAGATTATTGGAATTTGTGGTTCTGGAAACTATGAGTGTTCTTCATGTTCATGAGTTCTTTCATAATTTTTTTGTTGATTTTGGTGGATTTGATCCGAAAAGATAAGAGAGAGAAAAGAGACTAGTGTTTGTAATAATATTTTTGCCAATTTTCTAATTCTGACTTTTCTGATTTTTTCTGACTAATGGGACCTCTGGCACAACAATCAATGATGACTTTAAATAGTAAAAAAAACTAGGGTTTCTCTGGTACGAAGAAAAGACGAAAATACCCCTGTTGGGTCATACTTGGATAGAAAGACATACATGACCAATAGCAGACTGACACATGGACTGGACCAAACTTGGACTAAAAGACTTTAAATAATAAAACCAAATAAATAAATAAATAAATAAAAAACGAAAATTAAAAAAAAGTAATAAAAGAAAAAACAAACATGACTAAATAAAAATGTCCCTTCGGAACCAAAAAAATGAGGTATTTTAAAATACCTCTCTACCGAAATTTCGTCTGGGAGGACGGAATTACACGGCTCTTAACACGCTAATAAAATGGTAAATCAAAGATGTGAACAAAATGGGTTTTAACAATGCAAATTATATAATAAGTAAAACACGAATAAAGCTGAGAAATTAAAATGCGAGTGACATTAAAATGTAAATGAAGTGAAAATTAAAAATATGAAAAAGATGCGATCAAAATGTGAATAAAATACGAGTAATATGTGAATGAAATGCTATTAAAATACGAATGATATGCGAAGTAAAAGTTTTAACTGGTTAAAATTTGGGGTATGACAGATGCCCCTATTTAAGTTTCTCCGTCACGAGGATTTGAAAAGATGAAAATTTTAAATCAACGGGTCGGAGAGACTTAAATACTAAGTACGCCAATTTTTGACCAAATGGGAAGTCGAGAAAGTAATGCTCTATGAACATAATGATATGAGTTGTCTATCATGCAATTACGAATCCAAGGACAACGAAAATACCGACTGTAGGACCAATTAATAAGTGTCACTGGGGAGAAAAGAATGTTTGTTACCGTTACTGCGGTAAAGACAACCAATACGAAAGCAAAAACTGCCTATTACCTTTACTGGGGCAATGACGAACATACGAAAGGAATATACTGTCCATTACCTTTACTGGGGTAACGACGAACATACGAAAGGAATATACTGTCCATTACCTTTACTAGGGTAACGACGAACATACGAAGGGTAAAACTGTCTAATACCTTTACTAGGGTAAAGACGAACAATACGAAAGGAAATACTGTCCATTACCTTTACTGGGGTAACGACGAACATACGAAATGAAATATTGTCCATTACCTTTACTGGGGTAACGACGAACAATACGAAGGGTAAAACTGTCTAATACCTTTACTGGGGTAAAGACGAACAATACGAAAGGAAATACTGTCTATTACCTTTACTAGGGTAACGAAGGACATACGAGATGAAATACTGTCCATTACCTTTACTCGGGTAACGACGAACATACGAAATGAAATACTGGTCATTACCTTTACTGGGGTAAAGACCAACAATACAAAAGGAGAAATATTGTCTATTACCTTTACTTGAATAAAGACGAACAATACGAAAGGAAATAATGTCTATTACCTTTACTGGGGTAAAGACGAACAAAATGAACGGTAAAACTGTCTACTACCTTTACTGGGGTAAAAACCAACATGGTAGAATTTAACAAAGGACACTTTTGGAATAGTCATCGGGGAGATTGAAAAGACATTGGTAAAATGGTTGTTTGAGACACAAGTAATTGTGAGCTATTATCCTGATTCAGAGCATTTACAGGGTATTAACCTGATTCAAAGGCATTAGGCAGGATATCAAACCCGACTCCAAAGGTATTGCAAGCTATTCGCTTGACACACATGTAACAATAGATGTTTGCAAGCTATTCGCATGCACACGGTAACAAAAGAGGTGTGCAAGCTATTCGCTTGACACACACGTAACAAAAGTGGTCTGCAAGCTATTCGCTTGACACACACGTAAGAAAAGATGCTTGCAAGCTATTCGCTTGACACACAGGTAACAAAAGATGTTTGCAAGCTATTCGCTTGACACACATGGAACAAAAGGTGTTTGCAAGCTATTCGCTTGACGCACATGGAACAAAAAAGGTTGCAAGCTATTCGCTTGACACACAGGTAACAAAATATGTTTGCAAGCTATTAGCTTGACACACAGATAACAAGAGGTGTTTGCAAGCTATTCGCTTGACACACAGGTAACAAAAGATGGTTTGCAAGCAATTCGCTTGACACACAATGATGAAAGAGGACCAAACTGAAGGGATACGACCAATCAAGACTAAGGGTGACATCACTGATCAGACACATTAGGGATGACACTTTTATGCAATACATTTGAAATAAGACACAAGATGGTCAATGCAATAATGTATAAATGATATTGTGCATGTTACGTGCATGAATGTTTATATGCATGAATACGTATATGAATGAATGTATGAATACATGCAGGAAACTTGTACGACCATATGACTGTATATAACTTGATGAAACAAGACTGGACAAGTAAGATAAGAGGTGGACCGACATCGCAGTACAAACACTCGACAATCTTCAATGGGAATATCATTACTGGAGATGAATCAAAACACTATCGGGGTACATCCCGCTAACCGAACCACTGATGGGGTAAAGCTCCATAATCAAATCACTGATGGGGGAAAGGCCAATAATCAATCATTCTGGCAGAAGCCACCACTAATCAAACCACAGGCAGAAGTCACCATTTCTTGGGATGAAACCCATCAATCAACCATAGGCAGAAGTCGCCAATTACTGGGAACAAGGTCCATCAATCATAAGTTCGGCAGAAATCGCCATTCACTGGGAACAAAGTCCATCAATCAACAAATCGGCAGAAGTCGTCATTTGTAAACCAGCATGAAGTGCATTCTTCCATTTAGCCCACTTGAATTGTGATGCCTCTGTCTTTGTTTTCTTCACTTTTTTGTATTGGTTTTTTTTGTTTTAAATCCCTAACTTTTGCCTGAACCGCCCTTTCGGGCTTTCAATCCACCGGGACGCTCATTTTTGGCTTAAGCCGCCCTTTCGGGTTTTCGACTTAGCGAGCCCTTTTTTTTTGCTTTTTTTTTTTTGACAGAGGTCATCTCATAGCCTTTGGTCATACTTAACTTGCAGAGTTTAACTGTCCTTGAGACGGATGTTGATGTATGCTTCAACTACTCATAAGTTCAAAGAAGATGTACCTGTTGTTTATGCATTTCAAAAGACACGAAAAAATATATTTTTTGAATTTTTTGCTTTAAATATTAACATCAAAAATAGAAGAAAGTTTTGTAAACAAGGAATAAATGAGAATTTCAAATAAATGGGCACAGTCTCAAATTAATGTAAATGGAGTGGTGGCCCGCCAAAAGCGTGGCTCCACGGATTTTGAAAAGTTTGGAAAATAGTAATTATAAGGGAAAGGTACATTGAACACAGTAACCATGGTCCTCCCTAACAACTTTGAATTCCACTGTTCCAAGTACTTGATTTGCAGGCTTCATATCAGAGGTCTTCTGATAGTTAAGATGCCCCAAGTGAATCATGTCTGATTTAATGTAGTTGTTTTGCCACAAGGCGCAGGTCTTTTGACGGCTGAAATGCCCCAAGTGATTCATGTCCAAACAGATGCAGTTACTTTGTCTTAATCTTTAACTTTTGCATAGATCGCCCTTGCGAGTTTCAACCCATCAGGTCAAACATTTTTCATTTTCTTCTTCTTTTTTTTTTTTACATGTCTCTAACTTTTGCGTGGACCGCTCTTTCGGGTTTTCAGTCCACCGAGACGCTCTTTTTGCCTAAGCCACCTTTTCAGATTTGCGACTTATCGAGCTTTTTATTTTAACAAAGTATTTCTTGACTGCATCGGTATTCACAGGACAATACAAATTTATCACCATTCTTTACAATTAGGCATTCTTTTGCCCCTGAAGTCTGGTTAAAATCAGATAACATACGTTTAAGCACAAAGCCACTTTTTTTTACATTCATGGGGACGAGCCTTCTTTGTCAAAACTTGCTTCATCCTTTTGATATAACTGTCCATGACATAAGACCACAATGTATTTAAGTGCAAACAAGCTTAGCCTTCATCAGAACTTCCATTGACGGGACTCTGAACTTCATGTTGTATACTGAGGGATGGTGGGAGGGGTTGCCCCTGTTGAAGTGTGTACTGGAGTAAAATTCCTATACAAGGCAAATGCTAACATCTCATTGCCAATTTTGTAATTGAATGCCAACTTCTGGACAATCTTTCTTGATATTTCTTTGTAGTTTCAATGGATGAGATGCCCCAGTAGGCAAAAGTTCTCATTGGGAATTCATCCTCCTTTTCTTCAGCTTCAGACACAAGGAACTCAAAGTCGAGAGAGAGTACAGGGTTAAAGTGTTCAACGAGTTTATTAATGCATGTTTTGATTATTGATTTTGACAGATGATGGAAACTTATGATTATGCAGATATGATTAAAGAAAAAAAAATTGGTTTTTTGTATTACCATTTTTTCCAGAAAAAGCACAAAATAAAACAAAGTCGGGATCAAAGCGACTTTTTTTTAATTAATGATGAAAATACATAAAGCAAAAAGCCCTAAACAAATTCACTTTCGCCTCGGGTGGGACGAAAGGATTTTTTTTTGGAAAACATAAAACAACAAACAAACATATTAATTGAACAAATGAGTAATAGAAAGAAACATCAGCAACGACCCAAGTGCAGCTAAACATTCCACGTGTCAACAAATATCATGATCCAGTAGTAGGTTAACTTGCATGTCAGAGTTCAAATTTTAGAATGACCAGAGGTTCTTTTGGACCAGCTTCTGAACTATCTTCTTCAAAGCAAAGCCGTCTTCAATATCGTGACCTAGTGCCCCTTGATGGAAGGCACAAAAGCGATCAGGTCTGTACCGGGCTGGCAATTTTGCTGGCAACGGAAGAGGTGCCTTGGTGTAGACCAAATTCCTTTCAAGCAATATTGAAAACAAATCTGCATATTTCATAGGAATAGGATCAATCTGTGTTCTTGGAGCCTGTTGTCGAGGCTGTTGTTGAAACTGGGGTTGACACACTGGATTTGAAACATCGTTTGTGATTGGCATAATAGAGGCAACATGGTGATAAGCCAAATACTGTCGTTGAGGCCAACTTTCCACCATACTCGCTTCCTGGTCTTCGTCCTCTGATCCATCAAAGGGAACACTTCCTTTGACCAAACGTCCTTTTCAGACCAGTTCTTCAATGCGTATACCCACGATTATCATCTTTGCAAAGCTGCCGGATGCACTCGTCAACATATGCTCATAATAGAACTGATCCAGAGTATATAGGAAAATCTCGGGAAACTTTTTCTCTTCCAGAGATGGACGGACTTGTGCGGCGAAATCTCTCCAACGTTGGGCATAAGCTTTGAAGGATTCATTATCATCTTGGGTCATGGCCTTCAGTTTGCCTCTTCTTGGGGCCGAGTTCAAGTTGTAGTTGTATCGCTGGACGAAAGTCTCGCACAAATCATTAAAAGTTTTGATATCAACCTTGTTCAGACCCATGTACCATATCAGTGCGGCACCAGTCAAACTCTCTTGGAAACAATGGATAAGGAGTTCATCATCCTTGATAGGAGCAGACATCTTTCTCACATACATCACCAGATGATCCTTAGGGCAAGTGTTCCCTTTGTACTTCTCAAAATCGGGGACCTTGAATTTGGGTGGTATCACGACATTGGGAACCAAGCAAAGGTCATAAGCATCCTGGCCAAACAATTCTTTCCCACGAAGAGCTTTCAATTCCAACTGTATTTTATCAAACTTTTCTTGTAGTTCATATATCCGGTGATGTGCAGCCACACCTTCTGAGTGATGGATGTGTTCGTGGTTTTGCTTAATAGTGTTGACCAAAGGAGACGAGTAAGTCATAGCAGCTTAAGGGAACAAGGGGCCCGATTGAGGGATATGCGTTGTCATTTGCACAAAAGGAGCTTGAAGCTCAGAGACGACGGGACAGAATACTTCACCATAACTTAAAGGTGTGCTCCAGAGATAACCTTCCAGCATAGCATTTTGAGGAGTACTAGCGAACACCGTTGAAATCGGGGTAGTAGAAGCAACCGGCTGAGCTTGAGTGTTAGCAATAGGAAGAGATAATGGGTGACTTTGTGCAACCGTCATCAAAGATACTAAGTTCCTCAAAATCTCATTTTCGGTTCGGAGGGTTGTCACCTCTTCACGAAGCTTAAGGTTCTCTTGTTCAAGATGATCCATTCTGATTTGCCCGAGTGTTGTAGATGCGATTAGACTGATGGATTGACCTTTTAATGAGAAGACACCATGTGAGACACAGGCTAGAAACTATGAATGCCAGATGATGCATGATATGCTTATGCAAAAATATACAATTTTTTTGTTATTGAAGGATTTGTCAAAGTGAATTGTAAACATCGCAGAGGAACATGGTTTATGTTGAAAATTCATAAAGACATTGCAATTGGTTACTTTTCAAAAGGTAAGAGTGAAACCAAGGGAAAAGTTCTTAATAAAAGCTAAAGCTTAGTTAAGATTTTTGAAGTTGTATTTCTTGGTGTTCATTCTTACAAGGTCCATACCTTTGTGATGTTTACAAAAACTTGTTTAAGTCCTTTGATGTTTTGATGAGAAAAATGTTTATGAATGAATGCATGTATGCATGATTATGCTAAAGAACATAGAAAACATGGGAGGTTAAGTCCACAAAGTTGGAGTCAAGGGTAACAACGCCATTTGGTGAAGGCTATGGTATCAAATGTACATGTATCACGGGTTCTACCAAAGTTCCCAAATTACAACCCCCTCCGAACTTTATTGGATGCCCGGGACAACACCCGGCCCAACATCGTCCGTAGGAGAGTCTAGTTTGAGTGTAGCATCGCGTGTCGACTAAGACCAAGACAACACTTGGTTAGCCACCACACTACATCCTAAAGGTCAAGATGGGTTAAAGGTAACTAAGGTCCTTAGCTTCGACGGAAACATAAAAGTAATAATGTCTAAACGCGACAACACACGCCGACGTATATCACTTCAAGATCCTCCTCTAAGTGTGGTTATATCACATGTTCCACCACACGAGAATACTCTCGGCATGTCACTATGATTCTACCACTCCTATCTTATATTTCACTCAAGCCCGGGTATAGGACTTATCTCGCCACTCACGTAGGAAAGTAAACAAATAAGCATGTATTTACAAGGTATAAGCAAATAATAAAGCGCAAAAGTAAAGAAAGGTAAGCTAGGCTTAACCCTCTAAAGGTTCTCAGTGAAGTCGCCATTTCTGTGCTCTCGATTTTCGGGTACCAGACCATTAATCAGATTTGAACCTGTAATCTTTGAACTTTCAACTTTTATTCGTGGGAAGGGAAAAAGTGAGTAAAAACCCTTATAAGACTTGGATCCGGGGGTTGGTTTCGATTGGGGAAGGTGTTAAGCACCCGAGTCGACTATCGTATCCCATAAGAACCTTTTACCTATTCTTAACTTGCACTAAATTATTTTTACGTATTCAAAAATTATTGCCTAAGAATCTAAATGAAAGAATGAGGGAAGATGAAGCATGTTTTGGGTTATTTTTATTTGATTTGGAAAGGCCAAAACCCTTTGCCTACTTACCCAAATAAATCGGGATCAAAATCAAGTAGTTCGTCTAAAGAACATCTTTAGTGGGTTGGATTGATTTTAACATTTTTGAAAAAAAGATTTTAAGAAGAGATAAGAGGCCTCAAGGCATGAGAAAAAATATGATGAAGTTGGTTAATTTTAATTGCAAGAAATCCATGTCTAATGTGGATATTAAATTGATTAAACATTTTGATTAAGAAAATAAAAGGAAAACGCTTGGGTTACGAACCAAGGTTTATTAGGAAAATACTTTGAAGTTTGACATACTTGATTTTTCGAGATAAAAATACTTTTTTTTAAACTAAAGGTGGACTAGCGTAACGGCGAAAAATAAATGAGCGTAAAGCGGTAAATAAAAAGGTGAAGTGTCGGTGCTTGTGTTACTTACATATTACATACCCTAAAATACATTCTAAGGTCTTGCGGAAAATAAAATGCATGCATTAAGTTACATCAATTCCTATTACACACACTAAGGAGGATAAAAATAAATTACATGACAAAAATTTAAAGATGCATGAGATTATACTAGAGGTGATACAAAACGAAATATACCGAAATATTAGGCCATGAATCAAGAAAGCATAAAAAGAATATCACATACGAGAATAATTACCAAATAAAATGCATGACATTAAGTATGTTAAACAAAATGTATGAAACAAAAGTTTTTTGAAAACAAATATTAAAGCAAATTTAACTAGAAGACTAGAAAATGCATGTTATGAGGACTAAAGCGTTTAAGAATGCCTGACACAGTTAAAAAAAGAAAAAGAAAATATTAGTTAGAAAAAATGCATGAGTTTAAAATTAGATCATTAAGTAAACTATGCAATGCATGATAATTAAAATACTAACTAAATAAAATGCAGGAGATATTAGTGGAACAATAGGTAGACTAAGTAAAAAAGATGCATACATGAGATGTAAAAAGCGAGAAAAATAAACACAAGTTAAAAGGGGTGGTGTAGCAGCAAACAATTGGGCATTGCAATTAGCAGGCAGAATAAAACATAAGAGAAAACTGGGCTTAGGGAGAAGAAGGCATGGGCTTGGAAGAGGAACCAGTTCGGTTCAAGCCTGGATCGGTTCACAGGCGAACCGAACCGGTTGAGAGAGTATAAAAAGAAATTTTCTGTTTTTTTAGTCATTTTTCCAAACATCCTCTTTCTAATCCAATTGCTCTCCCTTCTCTCTACAAAACCAGCGCCGCCTTACTTGGTTGTCTTCTCCGGCGAGAAGAAACTTTCCGGCACGGTGGCCGGTGGTGCACCACCGTGCCGGAGTTTCAAAACTCCGTCAAATCAAAATATTTTCATGTTTTTAGACATCCTTTTTCATTTTAAATCCGAATCTAACCTTAGATTTTCGAAGAAACCAACCAAAAGTTCTAGATCTAGCTTTGAAATCTCAAACACAAAATGAACAAAGACTTCAACTCACCTCTCTTACTTTTGTTTTCGGTTCTGTTGGTTTGAATTGCTGAACCGGTTCGGCTTTGTTGGATTTGAACGTGTTCGGATCCGAAAAGAAAGTAGATGAAATTCGGATTGTTTGTATTGAATTTGAAAAAGATTATTGGAATTTGTGGTTCTGGAAAGTATGAGTGTTCTTCATGTTCATGAGTTCTTTCATAATTTTTTTGTTGATTTTGGTGGATTTGATCCGAAAAGATAAGAGAGAGAAAAGAGACTAGTGTTTGTAATAAAATATTTCTGCCAATTTTCTAATTCTGACTTTTCTGACTGATGGGACCTCTGGCACAGCAATCAATGCTGACTTTAAATAGTAAAAAAAAACTAGGGTTTCTGTGGTACGAAGAAAAGACTAAAATACCCATGTTGGGTCAGACTTGGATAGAAAGACATACATGACCAATAGCAGACTGACACATGGACTGGACCAAACTTGGACTAAAAGACTTTAAATGATAAAACCAAATAAATAAATAAATAAAAAACGAAAATTAAAAACAAATAATAAAAGAAAAAACAAACATGACTAAATAAAAATGTCCCTTCGGAACCCAAAAAATGAGGTATTTAAATACCTTTCTGCCGAAATTTCGTCTGGGACGACGAAATTACACGGCTCTTAAAACGCTAATAAAATGGTAAATCAAAGATGTGAACAAAATGGGTTTTAACAATGTAAATTATATAATAAGCAAAACATGGATAAAGCTGAGAAATTAAAATGCGAGTGACATTAAAATGTAAATGAAGTGAAAATTAAAAATATGAATAAGATCCGATCAAAATCTGAATAAAATACGAGTAATATGTGAATGAAATGCTATTAAAATACGAATGATATGCGAAGTAAAAGTTTTAACTGGTCAAAATTTGGGGTATGACAGTGATAATTAGATATTTTACTAAGTTAAGTGAGTAGTATCATTTCTAATTAGATGGGAGAGTGTTAGGCCTATTAAGAGGAGATATACCCTAACCCATTTAGATGGTGACTATATAAGCTTAACTTAGAGAGGCTAGGTTAACTTTTCATTCATTTCATCTAAAGAGGCTAGAGATAGAGAAAAGGGTTAGAGAGAAGATTCAAGAGGAATCAAGCTAGGAGCAAGGGGGAGTGAAGGATTAGCTTAGCTTTGTGAAGATAAGAGGTAAGGGGGCTAGTCTTCATTCATAATCAATTGTATAATCTCTTTTTCTTTTCAACTCATAAGTGCTTATTTAAATAAGTGATTATTTGAATTTAATTGTTGAAATTCGTGTTCTTGTTATGATGATATGTTTTAGTGTATGAATTTGATGATAACTGAATTGTTATGGATGAAATTGCATGTTCATGATATGTATAAATGAGTATATTGTAAATTATGCTTAAATTAATGAATTGTGCTATGTTGTTGTTGATTGGTGGTTGGATTCATGATTAAATGAAGTTGTTGTTGATTTGGATATGTTGTTGTTGTTGATTTGTACCATGGGTATTCCATTTTGTGAAGTTGTTGTTTGAATTGGTGAAGTTTGTGTTGAGTTGTTCATGTGGAGGACCAAAATGAAATTTTGATATATAAGGTTGTTGACTGAATTTTTGATGTTGTTGGATGAGTTAGATCGAGTAGAATTTCAGTTTTCATGTGGTGATTGTGTTAGTCGAGTCGTTTGGGAGAAAACAGAATTTTCGTGTGAAAAGTCAGTGTTTAAGCGTTTTTGCAAATAAGCGATTAAATGAGGTTTTGGAAAATGATTTTGGGATGGTTGAAACTTGAATTTTGTATAAATTGTGATAGAGTTAAGTGTCAGGAGCGCGTAGGAGAAAATGGGATTAGAAACGGGTTAACGGTTTGAATTTTACGCGCGAAACGGTGAAAATCGCACTTTTTGAAAAGCTGAGTCTGGACCTGATACTGTCAAAACCGTGCCACTATTTTGATGGCAGAATGTTCAGCGGTTCTGGGCATGAAAAATGTGCCATGATTTCTAAAATCGTTTTTGTGAACCAGATCCTTCATATTTCACTATTTTTCACCCCTTTCCGCTCTGAACTGGGTTTTGGTATAAACATGAAAGTCTTAGATAATTTTGTTAGCTTTCCAATGACTTTGGTTTGACTTAAAAATTATTTTTAGATTTTAAGATATGATGGAATTACCCCAAGCAGGTCTTGGTAAATTTTTATGAAAGTTCAGCATAACCGTTTCTAAGTCAATCCAAAACCTATGGACTGTTTCCAAACCGCAAAACTAGAAGTACTAGGAGTTTAATTAAGAGGTTTAAGAGTATTTAATCTATGTCTTTTTGAATAAAACTTAGTTTTCTTTTATTAATGAATTGGGTTTTGCAATATGATAAAGTGAGACGAACTTTGTGAGAAATTATGTGAAGTTGATAATTGTTGATTCGTTATTGATATTGAATTAGTATACATACTTGATTGAATGCAATTGGTGGAAGTTGTATACTTATAGCCGTTGAATATAGTCGTTGATTGTTGAGAACATATGCATGGTTGATTGAGTCATATGTTCATTCATCATATGTCGTGTCAGATGTTGATATCCATATAGCCGTTTATTATAGTCGTTGACTTTGATGTGTTTGTTGCATCATAAGGTGACGACCTTGAGGAGATTGGTACCACATGTATATAGAAGTCGAGTCTAGGCACATAGCATGAATTGACATGAGTTCTATTTGCTTATGTGTTGATGGTGGTTTGGCGATAAATGTATTGGATGTATTGCATAATCTTGATGACTGTGAATATTTTGTTGGTAGATGATGTTATAATTGAAGTTACTTGTTATTGGAATTTAATCCATGATAATATTTTCAATTGTTTATTATTATTGATTATTATTGATGTAAAGCAACCCCTAGTGGTTTTGACCGCTTGCCTTTCCGTATGGACGGGTAGACGGAGTGCAGGAGTAGTTTGCTTGCTTGGTGAGTTGATTCCAGGATAGCGGATGCTTCCTCTGCTTTTCTGTCGAGTCTAGATTTAGGCTCTGATTAGGACGTCGTCTTTGTATTTATTGTCTTGGCTTATGTTGTTGATGATTGCCCATATGTCGGGACTTGGAGATTTATATATTTAAATGTTGGATTATTTGATGTATGATTATATCCGCTGCGACTGTTGAGAATTTTATATATGCATGCATGTTGTTTTAAAATTTGTTGAAGACGTAGCGTCTATTTCTTGAATATTTATTATATTCGCGTGTTTTATCGCTTTAATAGAAATAGGGCGTTACAAAAATCAACAAAAAATCAACTTGCAATGTGAAACAACAAGATCCTAGAGCCTAGTTGCTTAGACAAGCAAGTCTTATTATATGGAATGAGGCTCCTATGATGCACATATTTTGTTTTGAAGCATTTGACCGTACCATGCGAGATATAATGAGAGTTATACATGAGGATAACTTGAACAAACTTTTTTGGAGGGAAAGTTGTTATTTTGGGTGGAGATTTCAGGCAGATTCTACCTGTCATTAGGAAAGGTAATAGACGTGATATCATGAAGTCATCAGTGAACTCTTCTAATATCTGGCATAATTGTAAGGTATTAAAGCTCACAAGAAACATGAGGTTAATTGGTGATGCCACAGTTGAAAGTGCAAATGAGATCAGAGATTTTGCTAACTGGATTTTGAAAATTGGAAATGGTGATATGGTTGCAGATGAAGATGGAGAGAGCGTCATTTATATTCCAGAGGATTTGTGCATTCCGCCTTGCAACAATCCTCTACAAGCATTGGTTGATTTTGTTTATCCAAGTATTGTTAGTAACATTGATAATCGAAGGATCTTTGAAGAGAAAGCGATACCCAGCTCCTACTCTTGATTCTGTTGAACAAGTCAATGAGTATGTTTTGTCACTAATTGAAGGGGAAGCAAGAGAGTACCGAAGTTCTGACACACCTTGCAATTCTGATGTTGACTATGATATTCAAGCGGATTGGTGCACTACCGAATTTTTGAATGACATAAAGTGTTCTGGAATACCAAACCACAAGTTGATTTTGAAGACCGGAGTTCCCATCAAGCTGTTAAGAAACATTGATCAAGCCAGCGACTTATGTAATGGGACACGTCTACAAGTTAATCACCTTGGAAAAATATCATTACTTCGACCGTCATTACTGGCAAGGGTATCGGACAAAAGGTATTAATCCCAATGATGGATTTAGTTCCCATAGATTCAGGTTTTCCATTTAAATTTTCAAGAAGACAATTTCCAATCTCACTGTGCTTTGCTATGACAATAAACAAGAGTAAAGGACAATCATTGTCTAAGGTTGGATTGTATTTACCTCGACCTGTTTTTACACATGGGCAGTTGTATGTAGCTGTTTCTAGGGTAACCACAAAGAGAAGGTTGAAGATGTTGATTTTGGATGAAAATGGCAATCCATGCACCTCAACTCTCAATGTTGTTTATCCGGAGGTGTTTTCTTATTTGTAAAAATTAGTTTATCAGGTATGAATATGTCTATATTTAAGCTTAATTGTCAATTTGAATTATCAAATTTATACAGATAACATGCATAAACCTTTGTTTATTTTTGTAGGTAACTATGGAGCCAAATAGGGATGATGCATCTAGCTTTAATAAGGACTATGTTTTTTGGATTAACTGCACTTCAGAGTAGCGACAACTATTTTAGGTTACTTATATATTACCAGCAATCATTGTTATTTGTCAAGGATATATAATTGCTTTTAACTAAATTGAACTAATTGTTAAAAGATGATATCTTTAATTTTATGATTACAACATAACCCGTGTTGTCTGACCATTGCAATATAAATTGTTAATTTGATGGTATGTTGTGAAAATTATTTTCATAACGCCACAAAAAAGCGTTGTTCGCCCGTGCGTTGCACGGGTGGAAATACCAGTATGGAAAACTCAGAAAAATAACAATAGAGTAAAATGTAAACTCATGCTGCCGATGTGTTATCCAAGATACAAAACTCAAGGAAAAGCGAAGAAAAAGAAAACAATTTAAAACGGCATAGAACACTCGAAATTATGTTGGTGCAGGAAGGCAAAAAGTCCGCCTTATAAACACGTCATTGCAGGCACCGACATTCCTTCACGAACATCCTATTTCTGTTTTTAAAAATCTACCATTCTGCCATGACGCTGCCATTTATGAACACTGCACACAAATGTTTGCATTACATTGAAACGTTATATAAATATATAACACCATTACTTAGGGAATTGTCTTACACAGTTTAATTAGTACATGCACATTAGTAAGTTGACATTTAAAAAAAACTAATATATCAGAGAATTAAACAACTTACAAAGTTCAAACTTTAAGCACAACATTTTCAGAATACTAGTAAAGAAAATATCCATCCTCTTTGTGTTTTGTGAAGTTTTCTACCACATATTTCACTCCCTCCTTTGTGACATTTTCATAAAGTTCAACTAATAGATGCAAAAGCCCACAATAATTCTTTGAAATCACGTAGAGTGTTTGATCGTCAACCTTTGTATGAGACAAGTTTAACACCTCCAAATTGGGAATTGCAAAGTTGATTCTAAGTAGCTTCACTTCGTTACACAAGGATAAGCTCAAGTGTCTAATCTTACAACATCTCCTTAAAACTTGACAAATACCACCAGAGATGCATTCACAAGAATTAAAATCAAGCAACTGCAAATTGGGAAAAATGGAAGATAACATTATGATGCTTTCATCACTTAACCAAGAATTTTTACCCAAATAGAGAGAATTTATTTAAGGGTATACAACAAAATCCACCGAAGAATAATCTGAATTTTTTACAATCTCACTCCCAATTCCTTCCATTTTGATCTCACTAAGTAAAGGACAACTCTTAGCAAGTACAAATAAAGATGATTTTGTGATGTTTTCACAACCACTAAAGTTTATGTACATCAAATCACCAAGAAACGAAGACAATTGGACAACATGTTTGATCATTCAAAAAATAAGCACGTTGAAGATCCAAATTCTGCAAACCTTGAGACTTGGATAATAAACAAAAGATTCCAGCATAACTATAGCCGGTGCAAAATCCGAGAACAAGTCTCGTCAAAGGAAGACTTTCCCTTGCAATATAGTAGAGTAACTCATCTGATATATCCAAAAACCGCAAATGAAGACAAGTCAAATCCTTCAAACTCACCATTGAGTCATAAAACTGTGAAGTAGCAAATTCCAGATTGATAGGACTCCAGGAAAACGATAAAGACCTCAATGTTGGTCTCTCACGGAGAGCATAAGAAATTCATGCAGAGGTTATTTGATCACAAAAAAAACATCATGACATCTTGGAGAAGCTTACAGTTCTTGAACAAGTGGAAAAGTGACTGGTTGTTTATGGGAAATCTAGAAAGATTGAACTTGTGGAGTTTGAAAAGTGCGAGTGAAAGAGCCTCTACCCCATCACAATAGGTAGTATAATTTTTATTATTGTAACAAGAGCTGTGAATGATGTTGAGTTCTTTGAGCATAGGGAAACATTCTTCTATAAGGAACATGTGACAAATTTTCCTCATTGAATGAAAACAACTTCTATTCTGAAAGGTCTAGTTCGTATTATTCTCTCTGACTTTAAATACTACAGGTAGCTTCCTCTATTTGGTAAATTACATGTTTAAAATATTCTTTTTGTATCTGAAATGAATGATTTAAAGTACATTTATGATGATTTGTATGAACTTGCGACTGAGAAGGCTTTTATGTCATCGAAAAAGTTGACTTTGCAAGGCTTACCAAATTTAGAGAAGGTGTTGGAAGTCGAAGGAGTAGAGATGCTACCACAACTTTTAAATTTAGATATAAAAAATGTCCCCAAATTAACATTGCCACCTCTTCTATCTGTTAATTCACATTTTGTTGAAGGAGGAAATAAAGAGTTATTGAGGTCCATTGTTTACAACAGTAAGATGTACAATCTTAAGTCACTTTGCATATCAAAGTTCACTGATGAGTCAATATTTAGTGTTTTTAATATAATATTTGAGTCTATTTTATTTATATTTGATTTCGTTTTATTTAATATTATTTCCATTTTAGATCTATTTTACTTCAATTGCAAGATATTTAATTTCAGGAACAAATATTCTAAAAATTCAGTCTTGGAGCAAAAGAAAGAGGATTTGGAGCTGATTCAGGCTGAAAATACGAAGATTCGAAGCAAAAATATGAAGGTCAGAAAAACACAAGAAGTGGGGGTTGAATTGTGTTGACTTTTTCACGTCTCTTAAAAAAGAATGAATCTGTTGCAGCGGAAAATGTAAAGAGATAAGAGAAAGAGAGAACACAAGCAATTATACAGGTTCCTTCCACAAACCGGAAGTAGTCCTGTCCCCCATGCACTTCCAAGGAGAGTTCACTAAAATTTAATAAACAATTACAAGTTGTTCAAGCACACAGCAAGAGACTTCCAAATGCTCAAGCACGCAGGCAAGAGACTTCAAATGCTCAAAGACACAACGAAGAGACTTCTAATGCTCAAGCACACAAGCAAGAGACTTCTGACACAATTTACAGAAAATTGAATAAGAGTTTGAACACTTGATATACAATCAGTGGTGTTTCAATTACAAAACAATAAGTTTCTGTTTCTGTAACATTTAGAAAATTCTAGGATAAACAAGATTGTAAGAATTCTCTAAGTTGTTGATGTGTTTGTATGACTCAGGGAGAATAGCAAATAGCGTAATAGCTTAATAGTTCATTCAGAGTCAGTAGTCTATTCTCCAAGTCTTCACTCCTTTATATAGGCGTTGTAGAGAGACGTTCAGACAGTCCAGCACATCACAGAGTCATCTAGAAACTTGATATGGTAATTGTCCTTCAATACATAATTTGAATTCCAATCCATTTGAGGCGAAATACCAGTAGACACAGTTGCCAATTTGTACAAGGTAGTGAAGTAGTAGAAACAGAGTTCGTACAAGGTACTCTGTCCTATTTCTGCATTCTTGTCGTTAAGCATCCCATGCTCAAGTTGACTTTGAAGCTAGCCGTTATACCAAGTGAACGTTTCTTTGCAGTCGAAAAACCTTCAAAAATCATATAACCAAATCCTTGATTTGCAATCTTCAGACTCTCTGTAGGACATTTAGACTCTGATGAGCTTCAGACTCTCTTCAGCTCCTTCAGACTCTCTTTGTTCTTCAGACGCTTTGGCTCTTCAGAACCTCTTATTTAGCATTTCTTCGAAACAGCTTCTTCAGACTCTCCAAGTCTTGTACTTCTTCGATACGGCTTCTTCAGACTCTCCAGGTCTTCAGAACCTCTCGAAATAGCTTATGATGATTTTTCAGGCTTTCTAAGTCTTCAGAATCACTTGCAACAAGCTTCTTTAGGATTTTTCTCTTCATTTTTTCTTACAAGATGGCTTCTAAGATTGATACTGAGAGTTTAGATCTTGCACACTTAAACAAATATTAGCATATCCAATTGACAATTTTTAATACCTTGTTATCATCAAAACTAAAAGTGGTATTGTTAAACCCATTTGTTCCAACTATCTCCCCCTTTTTGATGATGACAAACATAAGTATTTAAAAGGTCAATTGTTGTTAATCTAATTAACAAGTTGACTTAAGGGTCTGAGGTTTGTAAGCTCAGAGTCTGAGGTTTGTAATCTCTGACTCCCCCTGAGTCTGATAGTCTTCAAGGTGAGGTTTGAAAGCTCCCCCTAAGTCCTATCCAGGTTAATTAAATTCATTTTAAACGATAATTTCATAATCAATTCTCACAAAAACGTAAAAGACTAGAGATGAGAAGAGACTCTCTTAAATTAAATTGCGAAAAATTTAATTTAAAATAAGGGCTCAAAATCTAACGTGATTATCTATTGCAAACTTCCCTTTTCTTAGACTTAAAATACTTTACTTACTCCCTCTTTTGTCATAAACAAAAAGGAATCAGATTTTTTTTTCCAAAGTAAACGAGAAGAGATAAGAAGATTCAGAGCCAAAAACATGAACAGAGTCTGATAAAACTTAGTTTTAAAAACTCAAGAGTTGATAAAACAAACAAGATTAACAAAATCAAATATATATCAGAGGCAATTTTATATCAGAAGCAATTAAATGACAGGATCAAAATTGTATCAGAAGCAAACACTAGTTCAGAAGCTAAAAACAAATACAACTAAGAAAAGTGAAAATGGTGTGCAACTAAGGCTTATTTTGGTTGGCAATCAAATCCATCAACTTCTTCAAATCTTCAGCTTGCTTCTTGACTATATCCTCAAGAGCTTCTGTCCTCTTAAGATGAGCTTCTTCTTTTAATCTGGCTTCCTCTTGTACAGTCAAAATCTTTTGCTTCAAGTTCTCAATCACATGAAATTCTCTTGACTTGTACTCAGCTTCAGAGAAGAATGGCTCATTAGAGAGCATCAGGATCTCTGAATTTGATTGCTCTTCTTTTCTTATAAGCTCCTTAAGATTCTTAGCAAGAACTTCAGCTTGCTCCGTAGCACAAACATCCTTGACAGTTGTTATAAAATTCTCTATATCCTTTGAAACAACAGCAAATTGGTCTTCATAGCTCACAATCAAAACTGGAATATTCTTCAGCTTGACAAGCTCGTTTAGTTTCCTGCACCTCCTTACAAAGAAGTCCTCAATGTTTTCAGGATTCAAGAGATCAGGGTGATGTTGAGTTTGGATAGATTGTGATGAAGAAGGTTGGTCTTTTTGAATGGTAGTGAGGGTAAGATTGGATTCTGATTGCAAATTGGTTTCTGATTGAACAATCTCAGTTTGATGAGTTTCTATTTCAGTTTGTTGGTTGGTTGTTTGTTGTTCAGGTTCAGTTTGGTGCTCAGGCTAAGAAACTGTGTCAACAATGACAGCAGGTTCTGACTCTACGTTCTCAGGTTCTGAAGAACCTTGAGTCTGAGCTTTATATTTGATGGGGATGATAGGTAATTCTCCTCCTAGATGTTTCTCAAGAGAATCTAGGGTTTCAGGAGAACCTATGTTTGATGATTCTGGCAGGGTTGAGAATTGTTGAGATTGAGTAGGTTCTTCATTTAACTAAATCACCTGAAGTGGCTTAAGGAATTCTGGTTGAGCAGGATGGTCAGATGGAAGGAGTTGAGACACATTGATGGTGTTTTGGATGGTGGTTTCAATTGTGTCATCAACATATTTCATCACTGATTGGTCAAGTGGATCATATGTTGAGATTGGCTTAGGTGAAATTGGTTTATTTGGTGAGGGAGTCTTTTTACGTAAGGTTTGAATGGCTTTACTTAGAGGTGTATTATTTGAGTTGGTTTCTGAGTCAGAAGATGAAGAATCTAGTTTGTACATAGAGTCATCTTGTAAAGAATTACCTGAATTTGAAGCTTCAGGAACAGCAGGTGCTGAGGAGCCAGCTTCACTAGCTCCTTGAAGTCCTGAATACCAGTTTCTGTGGTCACTTCAGTATCTGTCTTTTGAAGAGAATTAACCAGTAGCTTCCTTCACAGCCATCTCCTGTAGTTTAGTTGTAACTACTTCAGCAGCCAAAATCTTAGCAGGAACATGCTGATCCAAGACCAAAGGTACGTAAGTACCTATCTTCTGCGTTATCACTTCAGCAGCAGGAATAACCTCTTTCTTTTTCCTCAGAAGCTGCTCTTCTTCTTCAGCAGCTCTGTCATCCTCCTCGAAGCATTGACTGATTTCCCTCTTCATTCTCTTCATGCTTCTCTCAGCTTTACCCCTTTTCCTTAGGAGCACCAATCTTGACTCCAGGAAGAGCAGGAGCAGTAGACTTGGTGGTTTTAGATTTTTTTGGGGTTGGTTGCTGGTCTTCTTCTTCATTGATCGGCTTACTCCTTTTTCCTTTGACTCTTAGAGGAGCACCTCTTGCAGTCTCAGGAATTGAATTGTAGTTAATAATCTTCCCAGTTTCTTGGAAGTGTTCTACTACAAAGCGAGCTTGAACCTCTGGGTTGTCCTCTTTGGATATTGGGGGGAAATCCATCATCAAGTCTGATTGGACTTGGGACTCCTTCATGTCCTCCTCATGAGGCTCATGCTTCTTGATGATCTTCATGTACTGGATCGTCTTGTCATTGATGATTCTTCCAATAACTGTTCCAAGATGAGAGTCAGACACTACCCTAGTGTCACTCAGAACCTGAATAAGACCACTCTGGTACAGAATCTTTGAAAGTAGTCTCCCATAAGGAATCTGTCTTCTTTACTTTGATTAACTTTTCTTGATGGCCCAGCACATGTGGTACATCACGTATCTTGGAAAATTAATCTTCTCCATGGTAGCCAAGAAGTACAGAACCACCTTGTGGTCCATAGAAAGTGTGTCAAAACCTCCACCCTTCTGAAGTAGACAGTCTGTGATGATCTTCAGAAGCACTCTATGATCCTAGTGCATATCAACTAGTTTGGTTGAGAGTCTATCCTTGAAGAAGAATGAGTTGCAAAAGTCTGATTTCTTGCTCACATTCCATTGAAACTTGCCTTCATTGGCCACTCTGCAAGCCCTTGCAATAATTTCTTCATTAATGGTGACTGGAATCCCCATTACAGCTGATCTAACTTCCAAACCTGTGTAAGGTTTTAAACCCATCTCTTCCCTCGTCTTTCCCATTAAAGACGGATTTGCGTTAATAACAAGAATTTCCTCGAACTTGGAAGCTTCTTTGTCGTAAACTTCTGCTCTAACCCAAAATCTCTTACCAGCTCCTGATATGTTGGTCCATTCAACATATCGAAGTAACTATTCATCCTTTAACAAAGGATGTGAGTATGAATATCAATTCCATGTCTGTGTAAAGACCCAAAATCCACTGGAGATTCAACTTGAACTTCTAGTAGTTCCTTGGTAATGTTCATGGTCCTTGGTTTGATAACGTACGTTTGCCCAGGATTGACATTGAGGATAGGAGCATTGGATGAAGTTGCCATTTTAGTCTTCTAGGGTATTGAGATTTATAAAAAAAAATTCAGAGAATGAGAGAGAAGAAGAGCTTAGAAAACTGAAAGTGTAGGAAGTGAGAGTGAAGTAGTGTGTGTTTGTGACTTAGTGTATTTTTGAGGAAAACGTTTGGAATACACAGGGGACAAACAAACACAAACATTTAAGACAAATAAGCATGAAACCAAAAAGTAAAGATAAGGCGCGAGGATACATGTTAAACGAATACTATCATTGCCCTTTGAGTTATTACCCAATAGAGACAGACCACGCCTGAGAACCTCAAAAGTAACTGTTACCGTAGTGGAGCAGGTGTCCTTAATCACAACGTCCACCTTACCACTAATGCATGCTGCTTCAGAGTCTGAGTCTCCTTAACAGAGCCTGAGTGTCTTCAGAGGCTGTTTTTCTTAGAGTCTCCAAAAGAGAGTCTGATACTTAAGTAGCGTCTGAATAACTTTCAGAGTCTGAATTCTATTTTCAGGAGCAAGCATCAAACAAAGACAAAACACATGTTCAAATTTTTCTTTATAAAATCAAATCTCTCAACAGTTAAAGGTTTAGTAAATATATCAGCCCATTGATGATCTGTTTCAATGAATTGAATATCTAAAATTCCTTTTTGAACATAGTCTCTGATAAAATGATGTTTAATTTCAATGTGCTTAGCTCTTGAATGTAGAATTGGATTCTTAGACAAACATATAGTAGCTGTATTATCACAATAAATTGGGATACAGTTTTCAGTTATTTGATAATCCTCTAACTGATGTTTCATCCAGAGTAGTTGTATACAACAACTAGCAGCTGAGATGTATTCTGCTTCTACTATTGACAAAGCAATAATTTCTTGTCTCTTGCTAGCCCAGGATATCAGATTCTCTCCCATAAATTGACAATTACCACTGATTGATTTTCTTTCAATCCTGTCTCCAGCATAGTCAGCATCGCAGAATCCAACTAGCTTATAATTTGAAGATTTCTTATACATAAGTCCAAGATTAGTGGTTCCTTTCAAATATCTAAAGATTCTCTTAACAACAATTAAGTGAGATTCTCTAGGATCTGATTGAAACCTTGCACACAGACATACACTGAATAAATATCTGGTCTGGATGCAGTGAGATATAACAGAGAACCTATCATACCTCTATACAGCTTCTGGTCAACTTTTGTTCCTTGATCTTCTTTGCTTAGAGTGTAGGTTGGATGCATTGGAGTGTTCATTTCCTTACACTCCTCAAGATTGAACTTCTTCAGGAGCTCTTTAGTGTACTTGGATTGATGAACATAGACTCCGTCTTTGCGTTGGTTGATTTGAATTCCCAGAAAGAATTTCAATTATCCCATCATGCTCATTTCAAATTCATCCTGCATTGACTTGGAAAATTCCTTGCAAAGAGAACTCTTAGTTGAACCAAAAATAATATCATCAACATAAATTTGAACAATTAGAATGTCTTTCTTAAGAGTCTTTCTGAATAGTGTAGTGTCAACTTGACATCTTTCAAAATCATTTTGTATTAAGAAATAACTTAGTCTTTCATACCAAGCTCTGGGAGCTTGTTTCAAGACATATAATGATTTTTTCAATTTATAAACATGTTCAGGATGTTTTAAATCCACAAAACCTGGAGGTTGTTTGACATACACTTCTTCAGTAATGACACCATTAAGAAAGGCACTCTTAGCATCCATTTGATACAGAATTATGTTGTGATTTACTACGTAGGAAAGAAGTAACTTGATTGCTTCCAATCTTGCAACTAGAGCAAAAGTTTCAGTGTAATCATTGCCTTCTTGTTGACTGTAGCCTTGCGCAACAAGTCTGGCCTTGTTTCTGATTACTTCTCCTTGTTCACTAAGCTTGTTTCTGAACACCCATTTAGTTCCAATAATGTTCTTGTGCTCAGGCTTAGCTACTAGATCCCATACGTCATTCCTTTTGAATTGGTTGAGTTCGTCTTGCATAGCCAGAATCCATCCTTCATCTGCAAGTACTTCTTCAATTGAGGCAGGTTTAATTATTGATAACAATCCCAACGCAGACTCATCTTGTCTGAAGTGTGATCTTGTTCTTCTGGGACTCTCTTTGTTGCCAATAATTTGATCCTCAGGATCTGAAGATTAGTATTTGAATGTGTGTCTGGATTGGTTGGATTGCTAAAAACCATCTTGAGCTTTTTTAGAAGCTACTTCATCAGGAACTTCAGGGGATGCTACAACTTCTAGAGTATCATCAGACTCTAGAGTCTGATCAGGTTCTGAGTTATCATCAGACTCTTGAGAACCTACAAAACTTTCATCCTGCTTTGGAGTTTCGCTTCCAAACACTTTGTCATCAAATTTGACGTGCATAGATTCTTCAACACATAGTGTTTCTGAATTATACAATCTGTATGCCTTAGACCTTTCAGAGTAACCTAAAATGATTCCCTTCTGAGCTTTGGCATCAAATTTCTTTAGATAGACTTTATTGTTCAGAATATAACATGTACATCCAAACTGATGAAAGTAAGATATGTTAGGTTTCCTACCTTTAAAGAGTCCATATGCTGTTTTGTTCAACAAGGGTCTGATGTAGATCCTGTTCTGAACATAACATGTTGTGTTTACTGCTTCTACCCAAAAATGCTTATCCATATTGTTTTCGGGAATCATTGTTCTTGCCATTTCTTGAAAAGTTCTACTCTTTCTCTCTACAACCCCATTTTGTTGTGGAGTTATAGGAGAAGAGAATTCATAGATGATTCCATGTTTTTCACAAAATATTTCAAAAGGCTCATTTTCAAATTCTCCTACATGATCACTTCTGACTTTCAAAAATTTTAATTCTTTTTCAGATTGTACTTGGATGCAGAATTTACTAAACACAGTATATGAATCATCTTTAGATTTTAGAAACTTAACCCAACTCCATCTACTGTAATCATCAACAATAACTAATCCATATTTGTAGGTGAGAAATACACAAGAGGGGGGGGGGGTTGAATTGTGTTTTTCTTTTCGAAACTCTTGAAGAGTAAGAATCTGTTTTTCCAGGATCAGAGTCTGATGGATGACCAAATTCTGTTGCAGCGGAAATAAACTAGAGATAGAGAGAAAGAGAGAACACAACCAATAACAATTACAAGTTGCTCAAACACAAAGTAAGAGACTTCCAACTGCTCAAGCACGCAGGCAAGAGACTTCCAATGCTCAAAGACAAAACTAAGAGACTTCTTTGCTCAAGCACACAAGCAAGAGACTTCTGACACAATTTACAGAAAATTGAATAGAGTTGGAGACACTTGATGAACTTAGAATTTCTAGAATACACAGTTTGTAAGAATAATCTAAGTTGTTGATGTGTTTCTGGTTTGACTCAGTTAGAATACAATAGCTTGAAAGCGTAGTTTTTCAGTTGTAGAGTCCAACATATTTTTCAAGTCTTTATCCTTTATATAGGCATTGGAAAGAGACGTTGAGACAATCCAGCACATCAAGAGAATTCTGGAAGCTTGATCAATAGTTGTTGATCTGTTGCTTGATATGGTAATAGTCCTTCAAATGGATATTTTGAATCCCATTCCTTTTAAAGCTTAATACCGGTAGACACAGTAGCCAAACTGTACGAGGTAGTGGAGTAGTGGAAACAGAGTTCGTACATAAGTACTCTGTCCTATTCTGCATTCTTTGTCGTTGAGCATCCCACGCTCAAGTTAACTTTGAAGTTAGCCGTTACTCCAAGTGAGTGTTTCTTATGCATAGAAATCCCTTTAGAAATTCTTCTAAACATATCTTCAGATTGTAGGCTTCAGACTCACTGTAGCACTTCAGGTTCTGATGATCTTCAGACTCTCTTGGTCGTCAGGTTCTGATAGTCTTCAGACTCTCTTGAACTTCATGTTCTCTTGGTCTTCAGACTCTCTTGAACTTTAGGTTCTCTTGGTCTTCAGGACTTCTTGACACAGCTTCTGATGATTCTTCAGACTCTCTAGATCTTCAGAATCACAAGCAGTAAGCTTCTCTAGATTTTGCTCTCAAAATGTTCAAACATAATACTTTCTAAGATTAAAATCTTGATTAAGATTCTGCATACTTAAACAAATATTAGCATATCCAATTGACAATTTTTAATACCTTGTTATCATCAAAACTCAAAACGTGGTATTGCTGAACACCTTTGTTCCAACAATCTCCCCCTTTTTGATGACGACAAACATCAGTATTTAAAAGGTCAATTGTTGTTAATCTAATTAACAGGTTGACTAAAGGGTCTGAGGTTTGTAAGCTCAGAGTCTGAGGTTTGTAAGCTCTGACTCCCCCTGAGTCTGATAGTCCTTAAGTTGAGGTTTGTAAGCTCCCCCTAAGTTTTATCCATGTTAATTAAATTCATGTTTAGCACAAATAGTTGAATCAAATCTCAGAATAATACAAAGAATATGAGAGAAGATTCTTATTTTTTTTAAAAATTAAATTGAAGAATTTAATTTAATGGGGCTCAGAATCTAACGTGGTATTGCTGAACACCTTTGTTCCAACATAAGATTGTTTGTAAGGTTTGAAAGCCAGTTACAACAGTTTGAGGTTGGGAAAGAGGTTCAGTAGCTGTTTCAGACACAGGCACTGCTATGCCTTCTGTTACAGCGTCTGGGTCAGGGATGACATCAGAAACTTGTTCCAGAGTCTCAGAGACTGGTTCCTCTATAGTTACAGTAACTGGTTCGATTGAAGTTATGGTTTGAATTTCTGGTTCAGGTTGAGGTACAGAGTCTGGTTTAGAAACAGATTTTGTAGTCTTGGTTGTTTTGGATTTTGCAGGGGTCTTTGGTAGTTCTCCTCCTAGGTGTTTTTCAAGAGAATATAGGGTATCTGGAGAGTCTACAAAGATTGTTTCATGTTGAGGAGATGGTTGAGAAGATTGAATGGGTTCTTCAGTAGGCTGAATTGCCTGAAGTGGTTTGAGAAATGATGGTTGAGCAGGATGGTCAGACGGTAAGTTCAGAGCCACTGTGATGGTGTCTTGAATAACCCTGTCAATAGTTGAATCAACGTATTCACCTATTCTTGGGTCAAGAGGATCAAATGATGAGATTGGTTTGACTGGCGAGGGGGTTTTATTTCGAAGGGATGGAAGGGCTTTGCTCAGGGGTATGTTATCTGATTCAATTTCAGATGAGGGTGATGACTCTTGATTGGTAGAAGAGAAATGTGAGTCAAATGAAATGTTATCTGATGTGCCAATGCCGGCTTCTAGAGAAGCTAGTTAGTCAGAAGCATCAGACAGAGTAGCTCCTGATTGATCAGCTTCTGCAAGGGCAACATGACCCTTCTGTTTCAAAGCTGCTGCAAGCAACTTAGCAGCTTCCTTCACAGTCTCATCTCTAAGTTCTTCTATCACAACTTCTGCTGCCATTGCCTTGCCAGCAGCATGATCATCTTCAAACATAGATATAGAAGTACCTATCTTCTGTGCTACATCCTAAGCCACAGGAACAACTTCTTTCTTCCTTTTCTTGACCTGACTTTCTTCTTCATCAGAATCAACATCAAGAAATTCAACAATTTCTTCAACCAGCCTTTTGTGATCTCTGTCAGCTTTGCCTTTCTTGGCTTTCTTCTCATCCTTTTCCTTCTTCTCGTCCTTTGTTTTCTTCTCATCCTTGGATTTCTTTATCGTTTCCTTAATTTCCTTGGATGCAGGAGAGACAGATAGAGGCATAGGAGCTATGGTTTCAGAGGCACAAATAGTCACTCCTGGAAGAGCTGTTGATTTGGAAATTTTCTTCTTCTTAGGAGGTTCTTGCTTCTCTTCCTCCTCTTCTAGATTGACATCCTTGGTCCTTTTGCCATTGACCTTAAGAGGTCCTCCTCCAGCAGTCTTAGGAATGGCAGAATAGTTGATTATTCTACCAGTCTCATTGTAGTAATCTACTACAAATCTTGCAAGGACTTCAGGATTGTCTTCTTTGGAAATAGGGGGGAAGTCCATCATCAGATCAGATTTTACAGAAGACTCCTTCATATCTAGATTAGAAGGGTTGTACTTCATGACAATCTTCATGTATTGAAGAGTCTTGCCGTTGATGATTCTCCATGTTACTGTTCCAAGCTGAGCGTCTGATACAACACCAGATTCTGTCAAGACCTTCAAGAGGACTCCTTGATACAAAATCTCAGAAATCAATCTTCCAAAAGGAACTTGTCTTCTGGATTTGATTTGGCCTTCCCTGATGGCCCAGCACATGTGGTGCATCACGTATCTTGGAAAGTTGATCTTCTTCTTTTTGATCAAAAAGTACAGAAGTTCTTTATGATCCACAGACAGAGTGTCTGTTCCTCCACCTTTCTAAAGCATACTGTCCAGAATGATCTTCAGAACCATCCTATGTTCTCGATGCATGTCTACCAACTTATTCGAGGGTCTTCCTTCAAACAAGAGTTTGTTGCAGATGCCCATCCATTCACTCTTCTTATCCACATTCCACTGAAATTTTCCTTCATTTGTTACCCTGCATGCCCTGGCAACTATTTCTTCGTTGATAAGGATTGGAATCCCCATCACAGCAGATCTTATTTCTAGACCCTTGTACGGTCTCAGACCCATTTGCATCCTGTTTTTGCCAACCAAAGAGGGGTTGTTCATGATTGCATCAGTTTCTTCTAGGGTTGCATCATCTTTGTCAAAAACATCAGCCCTCACCCAGAGGTCTCTAACCAATTCTTGATATGTTGGTCCATTCAACATACCAAAGTAACTCATCATTCCTTGTGCTAAGAAATGAGAGGAGACGTCGATACTATGCCTCATCAAGGATCCAAAATCAACTGGAGATTCAACTTGAACTTCCAGAGTCTCTTTGATGATGTTCATTGTTCTGGGTTTAATTACATAGGATTTCCCAGTTTTGACGATCACACCCGATTGAACGAGTTCACTTACCATTTGTAGGGTTCTAGGTTTGATTTTGAGAAACAAAGTTTTTCAGAGACTAAAAAGAAGAAGTAGTTCAGAGAAAAAATCAAAGTGTGGAAAGTGAAGTGAGTTGTGTGTGATTGCTATTTATAATGAAAGTGGAAAACCGTTTGAAAATGAGAAGGAGACAAACAAACATAAGCAAGATGGACTAGTAAGCATGCAGCCGTAAAAGTGTTGGGAAGACGCGGGGGTTACTTGTTAAACGGAATAAAATCATTGCCCTTTGAGTTCCTACCTAATACAGACAGGCCACGTTTGAGAACTTAAAAAGTAACTGTCACCGTAGTAGGGCAGGTGTTACTGAACTCAACAGTAATCCTTCCACTAATACGAGCTTCTTAAGAGTATAAGTTTCCTTAACAGAGTCTAAGTGTCTTTAGAAGCTTATATTCTTCAGAGTCTCCAAGAGAGATTCTGATTCTCAATTAGCTTCTGAGTAACTTTCAGAGTCTGAATTTTGTTTTCAGAAGCACACATTAACCAGAGACATAACACATGTTCAAATTTTTCTTTATAAAATCAAAGGTTTAGTAAATATATCAGCCCATTGATGATCAGTATCAATGAATTGAATATCTAGAATTCCTTTTTGAACATAGTCTCTAATAAAATGATTGAACTTCTTCAGGAGCTCTTTAGTGTATTTGGACTGATGAACATAGATTCCATCTTTGCATTGGTTGATTTGAATTCCTAAAAAGAACTTCAATTCTCCCATCATGCTCATTTCGAATTCATCCTGCATTGCCTTAGAAAACTCTTTGCAAAGTGAACCATTAGTTGAACCAAAAATGATATCATCAACATAGATTTGAACTATAAGAATGTCCTTCTTCAGAGTCTTTCTGAATAGTGTAGTGTCAACTTGTCCTCTTTCAAAATCATTTTGAATTAAGAAATTACTTAGTCTTTCATACCAAGCTCTAGGAGCCTGTTTCAAGCCATATAGTGATTTCTTCAATTTATAAACATGCTCTAGATGTTTTAAATCTTCAAAGTCAGGAGGTTGTTTGACATAAACTTCTTCAGAAATGACAGCATTAAGAAAAGCACTCTTAACATACATTTGATACAAGATTATGTTGTGATTGACTGCATAGGAAAAAAGTAACCTAATTGCTTCCAATCTTGCAACTGGAGCAAATGTTTCAGTGTAGTTAATGCCTTCTTGTTGATTGTAGCCTTGTGCAACAAGTCTGGCTTTGTTTCTGATTACTTCTCCTTGTTCACTAAGCTTGTTTCTGAACACCCATTTAGTTCCAATAATGTTCTTGTGTTCAGGCTTAGCTACTAGATCCCACACTTCATTCCTTTTGAATTGATTAAGTTCATCTTGCATTGCCAGAATCCATCCTTCATCTCCAAGTGCTTCTTCAACAGAGGTTGGTTCAATAACAGATAATAACCCCAAGGCAGACTCTTCTTGTCTGAAATATGATCTTGTTCTTCTGGGACTATCTTTGTTGCCAATGATTTGATCCTCAGGATGTGACGACTTGTATTTGAAAGAATGTTTGGATTGACTACAGCTTCTGAAGTATCTTCAGATTCTGGAATCTGATCAGATTCTAAGTTGATATCAGAATCTAGAGATCCTGCAAAGCTTTCATCTTGCTCTGGAGTTTCACTTCCAGGTACTTTGTCATCAAATCTGACATGCATAGATTCTTCAACACATTGTGTTTCTGAATTATACGGTCTGTATGCCTTAGATCTTTCAGAGTAACCTAAAAATATTCCCTTCTGAGCTTTGGCATCAAATTTCTTTCGATAGACTTTATTGTTCAGGATATAACATGTACATCCAAACTGATGAAAATAAGATATGTTAGGTTTCCTGCCTTTAAAGAGTTCCTAAGCTGTTTTTTCAACATAGGTCTGTTGTAGATCCTGTTCTGAACATAACATGCTGTATTTAGTGCTTCTGCCCAAAAATGTTTAGCCAGACTGTTCTCATGGATCATGGTTCTTGCCATTTCTTGTAAGGTTCTGTTCTTTCTCTCTACAACTCCATTTTGTTGTGGAGTTCGAGGTGCAGAGAATTCATGGATAATTCCATGTTTTTCACAGAAAAGCTCAAATGGCTCATTTTCAAATTCTCCTCCATGATCACTTCTGAGTTTCAAAATTTTCAATTCTTTTTCAGATTGAATTTGGATGCAGAATTTGCTAAACACAGAATATGAATCATCATTATTTTCCAGAAATTTAACCCAACTCCATCTACTGTAATCATCAACAATGACTAGTCCATACTTACTTCCATATAAGGATGCAGTGCTAACTGGTCCAAATAAGTCAATGTGAAGTAACTCCAAGGGTCTGGAGGTAGAAACAATTTCTTTCGGCTTGAAGGGACTCTTGACAATTTTCCCTTTCTGACATGCTCCGCAAAGAGCATCTGAGTGATAGTCAATGTCTGGTAGGCCTTTGACTAGTTGCATCTTGCTAAGCTTAGAGATTAATCTCCAGTTAGCGTGTCCCAACCATCTATGCCACAACCACTTCTTATCACCCATTGACAAAAGGCAAACTACCTTCTGATCAGTAAGTTCAGAGAATTTTATCTTGTAGACATTGTTTCTTCTTTTTCCCTTGAAGACTATGGATTGATCATCCTTGTTAAACACAGTGCAGTTGTTCTTATTAAACAAAACATCATAACCACTGTCGCATAATTGACTTATGCTCAGTAGGTTATGTCTAAGTCCATCAACGAACCACACAATACTGATTGAGATAAGAGAGTTACCAATGGTTCCATTACCAATTATTTTGCCAGTCTGGTTTTCTCCAAATCCCACAGTTCCTCCCTCTTTCATGGTTAGGGTTAGGAACATAGACTTTTCTCCCGTCATGTGTCGCGAGCAGCCACTATCCAGGTACCAAGCCTTATGCTTTTCTAGTCCTTTTAGACATACATGCAGCATCAATAATTTCAGACTTAGGTACCCATATTCTCATGGGTCCTCTTGGGTTTGTCTTTGAACCGTTGAATTCCTTTCGTAAGTTGCGTCTTGAAGTCATTGGCAGTGTTTTCTCCCACACCTTGGGTTTAGAACCGTTTGGTTTGGGTTTCAACTTGCCTTTCACAGTTTCTCTTCTTTGAAACTTAGGCTTTTGTTTTTCAAACTATGGCTTTTTCAGAGTCCGTTTATCAGACTCTGAATGTTTTAGAGTCTGAATCATTGAAGCTTTTGGTTCAAAGTTTTTCAGAACTTTTAACTTTACATTCTGAGATTTTGACTTAGTCAGAACCTTAGAACTTGAAGTTGTTGGTTCTGAATGAGTCACTGTGTTGACTTCATCAGACTCACTTACGAAGTGATTTTTCAACGCTTCTCTGGCTCCATCAGGACAAGGTTTCAGAATCACTTCATTCGAGCTTCCTCCAATGAATCCAAGACCCTGTCCTCTGTTCTGATACGTGCTATAGATCATGGATGTAACCCTTGATCTGTCAATTCCAGTAGCAATAAATTCTTGCAAAGCAACATCTTGCTCACTCAAGTATTTACAACTACACTTCTTGATCAATAAAGTGTCATTTTCTTCTTTTAATCTTTAGCCTCCTCAATTGCAGTAACCTTTGGTCTCCATCTAGAGGGTAAGCTCCTTAGAATCTTGCTAACATGATCAGAAGTTATATAACTCTTCTTTAGTATCTGAAGACCAGATACTAGAGTTTGAAATCTTGAGTACATCTGCTCAATAATTTCATCCTCTTTCATCTTGAATAGATCATACTGTTGAACTAATAGAAGAGCTTTAGCTTCTCTGATCTTTTTGCTTCCTTCATAGTTAGCACAGAGAGAAGCAAACATGGCTCTAGCAGTAGATTTGTCACTCATCTTCATGTATTTCGTTTTAGGAATAGCAGTGACAAGAGCTCCTCTGATGATATGATGTTTCTTGTAGATTTTCTTTTGAGCAGCAGTGTGAAGTTTTCGGTCAATGGCAGCACCTTCGTCATCAAGTTGTAAGTCACCAACACCATCTTCAAGTATGTCCCAGAGTTCTTCATCAAGACCCATGACATAGCTGTAGAAGTTGGTTTTCCACCAAGAAAATTCTTCAGGATCACCATTGAACTTAGGAATTTTTCCATAATCAGCCTTTTTACTGCTGTTATTGGATCCATAGTCATATGGTATAGCAGCACCAGAAGTAGCACCAGAAGAAGAAGGTCCACTGGAAGACATGTTTTTCTATGGATCTTTTCTGTCACACGGTTAAGTGCTATGACAACAGAGCCGGAGCTCTGATACCAGAGTGAGAATCTAATTCCTTAAAATCAGAGTCTGAAGGAGATCAGAGTCTGATGGGAGATTAGGTTCTGATGCAGCGGAAATAATCAAGAGATAGAGAGAAGAGAAAACACAAGCAATTATACAGGTTCCTTCCACAAACCAGAAGTAGTCCTGTCCCCCTTGCACTTCCAAAGAGAGTTTCACTAAAATGTAATATCTATTACAAGTTGCTCAAACACACAGTAAGAGACTTCCAATGCTCAAGCACGCAGGCAAGAGACTTCCAATGCTCAAAGACACAACTAAGAGACTTCTTTACTCAAGGACGCAGCCAAGAGACTTCTTTGCTCAAGCACACAAGCAAGAGACTTCTGACACAATATACAGAAAATTGAATAGAGTTGAAACACTTGACAAACAATCAAACGTGTTTCAATTACAACAAACACAGACTCTGTTTCAAACAAAGACACACTCTGTTTTTCTGTTTAACTTAGAAATTCTAGAATACTCAGTTTGTAAGAATAATCTAAGTTGTTGATGTGTTTTTGTTAAGACTCGGTTGAATACGATAGCAATGCAGTGTAGTTTTTCACTTGTAGAGTCCAAAAATTCTTCAAGTCTTCTATCCTTTATATAGGCGTAGGAAAGAAACGTTGAGTCATCCAGCACATCAGGATGATTTCTGAAGCTTGATCAATAGTTGTTGATCTGTTGCTTGATATGGTAATAGTCCTTCAATTGCATATTTTGAATTCCATTCCCTTTGAAGATTAATACCGGTAGACACAGTTGCCAAATTGTACGAGGCAGTGGAGTAGTGGAAACAGAGTTCGTACAACGTACTCTGTACTGGCCTGCATTCTTTGTCGTTGAGCATCCCACGCTCAAGTTGACTTCGAAGCTAGCCGTTACTCCAAATGAGAGTTTCTTTTGCATCGTAATGCCTTTAGGAATCCTTGTTAGCAGATCTTCAGATTGCAGACTTCAGACTCACTGTAGCACTCTAGCTTCTGATGATCTTCAGACTCTCTTGGTTTTCAGATTCTGATAGTCTTCAGACTCTGATAGTCTTCAGACTCTCTTTGATATAGTCTTCAGACTCTCTTCGATACAGTCTTCAGACTCTCTTCGATACAGTCTTCAGACTCTCTTCGATACAGAATCACAAGCAACAAGCTTCTCTAGATCTTTTCTCTTAAAATGTTCAAACAGAATACTTTCTAAGATATAAATCTTGATTGATATCCTGCATACTTAAACAAATATTAGCATATCCAATTGACAATTTTTAATATCTTGTTATCATCAAAACTCAAAACGTGGTATTGCTGAACACCTTTGTTCCAACACATGTGTCGTTATAAGATTTATGAGTTGTAATCCAAATTATTGGAGTTTATTTTGAGATGTCTAAGATTTAAGAAGTCGAGTCCATGCATATTCATCCAGAGACGAGGGCTCATGCCCTAAGAGCTTTTGCTCAACAGAGACGAGAGCTTATGCTCTAGGAGTATTTTTATACTCAACAGCGACGAGGGCTTATGCCCTAGGAGTATATTTATACTCAATAGTGACGAGGGCTCATGCCCTAAATTGGTACCACATGCATGATTAAGATGTCTAAGTTGCATAAGTCAAGTCGAAGTTGCATTGTCGAGTCAAACTATTAAGTTGAACTAAGATGTTGAATTATGACGTTAATTATGATGGTGATTAAGATGTTACATGACTATTGTTATGATATTATGATGATGTTATGTTGTTAAATATAATTATTGAATTATATGTTTAATGTTATTGTTTGTGAATCTCACCCCTTCTGCTTGGAAATGTTGCCTTCCCTATGGGTAACTTGCAGATGATTAAGTTTTAGCTGCTGTTGCTGTTGTGAGTGGCTACCCTCACTGTGTCCTTAGGTGCTCTGATACGTAACGGGATGGGAACCTTTATAACCATTTTCTATTCCTTACGTATTACTTTGATTTGACATGAATAAGTAGTAGTTTTTGAACTATGTCGAGACTTTTGACTAGGCCTGCGTGCCAAGATTATTCGTTAACATTGAATTTTATCCGCTGCGAAGTTTAATCAGTTTTGACTAGAATAAATTATTATTTATTCCATTTTTTAGAATTTCAGAAATGTAGCATCCCGTTTTATGTGATACTCTGATTTGATTATGAAATTTTTACTTTGGGAAAACGGGGTGTTACAGAAATCCCTTTAAAAATTGTTCTAAACAGATCTTCAGATTGTAGGCTTCAGACTCACTGTAGCACTTCAACTTCTGATGATATTCAAACTCTCTTGGTCTTTATGTTCTGATAGTCTTCAGACTCTCCTGAACTTCAGGTTCTCTTGGTCTTCAGACTCTCTTGAACTTCAGGTTCTCTTGGTCTTCAGGACTTCTTGACACAGCTTCTGATGATTCTTCAGACTCTCTAGATCTTCAGAATCACAAGCAACAAGCTTCTCTAGATTTTGCTCTTAAAATGTTCAAACAGAATACTTTCTAAGATTAAAATCTTGATTAAGATCCTGCATACTTAAACAAATATTAGCATATCCAACTGACAATTTTTAATACCTTGTTATCATCAAAACTCAAAACGTGGTATTGTTGAACACCTTTGTTCCAACAATATTTACTTCCATATAAGGATGCGGTACTAACTGGTTCAAATAAATCAATGTGAAGTAGTTCCAAGGGTCTGGATGTAGAAACAATTTATTTTGGTTTAAAAGAAGATTTAACAATTTTTCCTTTCTGGCACGCTCCATAGAGATCGTCTGAATGATAATCAATGTCTGGTAAGCCTCTAACCAGTTGCAACTTGCTAAGCTTAGAGATTAACCTCCAGTTAGCATTTCCCAACCGTTTGTGCCACAACCATTTCTTATCACTCAATGATAGAAGGCAAACTACCTTCTGATCATCCAGTTCAGAGAATTTTATTTTATAAACATTGTTTCTTCTTTTTCCCTTGAAAACAATGGATTGATCATCCTTGTTGACTACTGTGCAGTTGTTCTTATTAAACAAAACATCATAACCACTATCACATGATTGACTTATGCTCAGTAGGTTATGTCTAAGTCCATCTACAAGCCACACATTACTGACTGAGATTAAGGAGTTACCAATGGTTCCAGTACCAATAAATTTGCCAGTCTGGTTTCCCCCAAATCCCACAGTTCCTCCCTCTTTCATGGTCAGGTTTAGGAACATAGACTTTTCTCTCGTCATGTGTCGCGAGCAGCCTCTGTCCAGATACCAGGACTTATGCTTTTCTTGTCCTTTTAGACATACCTGCAACTCCAACAATTTTAGATTTAGGTACCTATATCTTTATGGGTCCTTTTGGGTTAGTCCTTGAACCATTGAATCTCTTTTGTGTTGTGTATCTGGGAGTCTGAGGTTTCGTTTTCTTCCAGACTTTAGGTTCAGAACCTTTAAGTCTAGGGTCCAGCTTACCACGCACAACTTCTCTTCATTGAGTCTTGGGCTTCTGATGTTCAGAATCTGGTTTCTTAAGAATCTGTTTACCATAATATGATTTCTTCAGAATCTATTTTCCAGACTCTGGTTTCTTCAGAATCTAAACTTTTGGAGCCTTTGATTCAAAGTTGTTCATTACCTTTGGCTTTAGGTTCTTAGGTTTTGACTTAGTCATTGCCTTAGAGCATGAGGCCTTAGGTTCTGAATGAGTCACTGTGTTGACTTTTTCATATTCCAACACAAAATGATTTTCAAGTGCTTCTCTGGCGCCATCAGAACCAGGTTTCAGGATCACTTCATTAGAGTTGCCTCCTATGAATCCAAGGCTATTACATTTGTTCTGATATGTGCTATAAATCATAGATGCTACCTTGGTTTTATCAATTCCTGTAGCAATAAACTCTTGAAAAGCAGCATTTTTCTCACTCAAATGTTTACAGTTACACTTCTTAGACATTAAGTTTTCACTTTCTTTCTTTAAAGCATACATTTCCAACATAGTTGAGTCATGTTGTTTCAACAACTTATTGTGTTGTTGTTTAACTTTTCTCAACTCTGTAGATTTGGTTTCATAATGACCAAGAAGTTCCTTGAAAGAATCAATAAGTTCAGATCTAGTAAATTTAGAATATACCTCAGTTTCACTTTCAGAATCTGTATCAGATTCTGCATTGGACGATTCTTTTTCTGGTTCAGTTGATGCAACCAAACCAACAACTACATTTGCTTCATCCTCAACATCATCTTCATCAGATCTTGACTCATTGTATAGATCTTCCCAAGTAGCCATCAAACTCTTTTTGATCTGCTTCTTGAACTTGTTTGACTTGAAGGTTGGCTTATTTGAGTTGGATTTATCTTTCTGCAACTCTGGACAATCATCAATAAAGTGCCCATGCTTCTTGCAGTTGAAGCAACCTTTCTATTCTTCCTTCTTGAATCCTTTACCACTGCCTTTCCTCAAGAACTTCTTGTTCTTTCTGGCCAGGTACTCTAGTTTGTTTGAAAGCATAGCCATTTCTCTAGCAACATCAAGATCTTCCTCAGAACCTTCGGAAGAAGATTCATTTTCAGACTCTTCAACTTTGAGAGCCTTAGAGCAATGGTTTTTGACTTTCTTACAGAGTCATTATCATTGAGACTTAACTCATGAACTTTGAGGGAACTGACAAGATCTTCAACACTTAAGAGTGTTTAGGTCTTTAGCTTCTTTAATGGCAGTAACCTTATGTTTCTATCTTGAGGGAAGACTTCTCAGAATCTTGCTTACGTGATCAGAGGCTATGTAGCTCTTCTTCAGTATCTGAAGTCCAGATACTAGAGTCTGAAATCTAGAGTACATCTGCTCAATACTTTCATCCTTTTTCATTTTGAACAGTTCATGTAACGCCCGTTTCAATTATTTAATAAATTGGTCGAGTTTAGAATATATTTATATATTTATGTGATTTACGTGATTTATATGATTTAATGAAGTGTTGTGACTTATTTTATTGTTTAATAAAATAAGATGTGTTATTAAAAATAAACATTTAAGTTGCGGGGTTGTTTTGGGATTAGATAGAATTATGAGGGATTAAGTGAAATAAGATAAAATAAGATAGAAGTGGTTTAAAAGGGAAAATTAGGTTTAGAATTGTACAGAACGTACAATTCAGTTTTTGGGAGAAAAAGGGGGAAAACAGAAGAGAAGAACAAGAGAGGCTGCTACTCAATTTTCTTAAGGTAAGGGTGAGCCTAGCATTACAATTTCATTAAAACATGTAATTCATGATTATAGTTAACAGATTATAGGATTAATTCATATAATTAAGAATTTGGGAACTAGGTCAAAAGTGATGAATTGATGATTAGATTATGAGAAACGGTACCATTGTTGTAGAAAACTATTTACAGACCATAGGGTAACCCTTATACATCATTATAGTCGAAATTGGGGAGGAACATGATGAAAATTGAGATTTTTGGTGAAAATTGTCGTAACCCCGTAACTGTTCTGTCACCGCTCGCCACAGTGGGCAACCAGCTCGCCACGGCGAGTGTTCTTCATCAGCTCGCGAGGCGAGAAATCCACTCGCCACATCGAGTAACCTCCAGCTGGCATGCGAGGCGAGCAATCCCACTCGCCATAGCAAGTGACCCTTGTTGGCTCGCAAGGCGAGCAGCTCAACTCGCCATAGCGAGTAACCCCGAGGCAGACTACCTTTTAGGGCTTTTAAGTGACTTTGTCGCACAGTTAGATGTGAGATGATCCTTAGAGTAATGAATTGGTTTAGGCTACTGTTGTAGTTCTGAGAATATAAATTAAGAAGATATGAATGTTTTTACTAATGACATATAATTGTATACGCCTTATGTGAAATATATATATATATATATATATATATATGATGTCTAAAATGAAGTCGTTGTTGATTATCATTTGATTACTATTGTGATTAAGCTGCTGAATTTTGTTGTTGACTGATTCTATTATTATTAAATTGCATGAGTCGGTCTATGATTTAAGAAGTTGATCCAAATTGTTGGAATCCTAAGATGTCGATGTTTTGTAAGTTGTATAAGAGATTGAGTCCATGCATACTCATTTAAAGATGAGGGCTTATGCCCTGGAGTATTTTTATGCTCAATAGCGACGAGGGCTTATGCCCTAGATTGGTACCACATGCATGAGTAAGATGTCTAAGTTGCATAGTCGAGTCGAAGTTGCATCGTCGAGTCAAACTATCAAGTTGAATTGAGATGTTGAATTATGATGATGATTATGATGTTGATTAAGATGTTATATGACTATTGTTATATTATATTGATGACTGTTTTCTTGTTCTAACCCTAATTCTCCAATGTTCTCTTCTATTTATAACCACCAAAAGTTTGTTTCTCACTTAATCTTTTTAACCTAACAAACTCCTCCATTTACCAACTTACCCTTATGCCTCATTAAATCTAATCTAATTAGATTTCTTCACTATTTATATCATAACAACCTACTAATAAATACTAAAAATCATCACATAGCAAATATTCAAATAAAATATTTAAAATAACACTAGACTCGATAATATAACTAAATAATAAAAATGGGGCGTTACAGCCTTCACTAGCCAATTGGCCTACATAGATTAAGTTTTTCGTGAGGTCGGGAATATGTCTGACATTTTTCAATTCCCATACAGACCCATTCAACTTAATCTTAACTTCACCTTTGCCCACAATCTTACAAGATTGATCATTTCCAAGGTAAACTTTACCAAGGTTACCAGGGACATAATTCCTGAAGAATTCTTTTTTGGAAGTAGCATGAAAAGACACTCTAGAGTCTAATACCCAAGACTCTTCCTTGCTCTCCAAAGAACATATCAACGCGTCACCTCCTCCTGAGGTGGAAGCAACATTTTCCTCATCTTTCGCCTCTTGATTCTTTGCTGGGAGCCTACACTGATTTTTTAAGTGTCCCGTCATTCCACAATTCCAACACTCGATAGTTTTCGAGTTGTCAATACTACGATGATTTCTGGATTTGGATCGTCTATCCTTTGATTTACCACATCCATTTCCTCTGGTTGAATTTCTTCCTCTTGACTCTATATGCAATACTGAAGAGGATGACGATTCAACCAACACTCTCCGTTGGATCTCTTCACTGAGAACCAAATCACGAACATCATCAAATTTCATCTTTTTGCTTCTCGATGAGCTACTCACAGCCGTGACAGTGGCGCTCAAACTATCTGGTAGGGAAGACAAAAGTATCAATGCTCGTACCTCATCGTCAAATTCGATACCAACTGAACTTAATTGGGTTGTGACAATATTAAGTTCATTGATATGTTGTGCCACTGATGCGCCTTTTGTCATCCGAAGTGTAAACAACTGCCTCATCAAATGAACTTTATTTGATGCTGAAGGCTTTTCGTACATACTAGAAAGAGCCTTCATAAGACTAGTGGTGATTTTCTCTTTTGCTATGTTAAAAACAACATTCTGAGATAATGACAATCGCACAACACAAAGTGCTTGTTTATCGAGAAGGTTCCACTCATCATCCTTCATCGAATCTGGTTTCTTTTCTGTAAGAGGTTCATGTTGTAACACCCCGTTTTCCCAACATAAAAATTCATAAATAAAATCAGAGTATTCACATAACGGAATGCTACATTTCTTTCAACAAAATATCGAACTTAATAAATAACTATTTATTCTTCATAAAAAGTAGTCAATAATAATTAACTTTCAAACTTCGCAGCGGAATTCATTCAAATCAACAAAATTAGTCTTTGGCACGCAGGCCTCATCAAGAGTCTCATAATTCAAAAATAATACGTAAGGAAAGAGAAGGCAAGTAATAAAATTCCCATCCCGTTACGTATCAGAGCCCTAAGACACTTTGAGCCGACATCTCTACTAATCTTCGTTACCTACAAGTTACCCATAGGGAAGGCAACATTTTCAAGCAGAAGGGGTAAGATTCACAAACAACAATAGATATTACAATTTATCAATTAAATTCAACAACAACGATATAATTATGATCAATTTCCAGTTTATAATTAAAACAATTCAACAACATCATCATCAAGCTACGACATCGACAACCCGACCGACAACAACGACAACAACAACGGCAACAATGCTACTAATGCAAATGCATGTGGTACCATTTTACGCGCGTTGAATGCTAAGCATTCCGGGACATAAGCCCCCAACAGTTTGAATGAAATAACATTCCAGGGCATAAGCCCTCAACGATTGAGTGATAAGCACTCCAGGGCATAACTGAGGAGTTGGCCGCTTCGTGAGAGTTGGCCCTTGAAAATAGGAGACTATCATCAGCAAAGAACAAGTGAGATAACTGAGGAGCTGATCTTGCCACTTTAATTCCATGTACCTCTCTAGCTGAGGCTGCCTTGTGGATAAGCCCTGAAAAAACGTCAGCACACAAAATAAAAAGATAAGGTGAGAGTGGGTCTCCTTGTCGTAAACCCCTTCCCGGTTTAAAAGAGGAACTAGGTTGACCGTTGATAAGGATCTGGTATGAAACAGTAGAGATACATCTCAAAATAAGTTCTACCATCTTCATTGGATACCCCATAGAGATAAGGACCTGTTGTACAAAAGGCCACTCCACCCAATCATAAGCCTTTGACATATCCAATTTAAGAGCCATAACCCCTTTCTTCCCTTTCTTCTTCTTTTTCAACCAATGGAAACACTCCATGGCTACAAGGGCATTGTCTGTAATCAATCTTCCCTGTACAAAAGCACTCTGTTCAATATCAATAACCTCCCCCAGTGTACTCTTCAAGCGATTAGCTATCACCTTTGTGACAATTTTCATCACCACATTGCGTAAACTAATTGGCCTGAAATCTTTTGGTGAAGAGGGATTTTTGCCTTTGGGAATAAGAACCAAAAAAGTTTTATTGATCTCATGGGGTTCTTCTTTATCATTCAAGATCTTAAGTGCCAAATCTTGTACATCCTTCCCCACGAAGTGCCAATATTTTTGAAAAAACAAAGCAGGTAGTCCATCCGGCCCAGGGGCTTTGAGAGGGTGCATTTGATTTATGGCTTCGGTGACGTCCTCCCGGGTATAAGCCATCTCGCACCAAGTCTTGTGCTCATCAGACAACTTTCCTTTCACCACCTCACAAGTCTTTACGATATTTGACGGGCTTGAGGAAGAGAACAAATTATCAAAATAATTAATGAGGATCTTTTCAATCTGTTCCTCTCCCCGCCACCAAACCCCATCTTCATCTTTGATTTTATTGATACCATTCACCTTAGCTCTTTGACTTGCTTTATTGTGGAAGAACTTTGTATTACGATCCCCATCTCTTAACCAGACAGCTCTACTTCTTTGCCTCCACATAGTTTCTTGCAGTTTTAAAAGCTCCCCATGTTCCTTCTCAATTCTTTTGTACCGACAGCGATCCTCATCATTTCCAGACCACAAAGATTGATCATTCATCTTCTCTTCTAATCTTGATATCTCTTTTTGGAGCTTTCCCAGGTTATGCTTGTCAAAAACACCCCCCAAGAATTTTATACCCTCAATCTTCTAGGTACAGGAGCTTGTGGACCGGCTCCATGTTTGACAAATCAAATCTTCACAACTTGATTCCTTCGTCCAGCTCTCTTCAAACCGAAAGGGTCTCTTCCTTCTCCTGTTCCTTTGATTAACATGTTCCAGACAGAAAAGGATAGCTGCGTGGTCCGAGCCAAATCTAGGAAGATGACAGACTTTTATATGAGAAAAACGGTTGATGAAACCTTCATTACCAAAACCTCTATCAAGTCTGCATTGTATGTTGTCCCCCTCCTCTCGACCGTTGGTCCATGTAAACGGATATCCTTCAAAACCAAGGTCATTTAAGCTCCACTTAGAAACCACTTGTCTTCCAAGAGAGAATTGAGATTGGCTTCTGGAGTTTCCCCCTTTCTTCTCTTGTGAATCCAAAATATCATTGAAATCTCCACAGCAAAACCATCTGCCAGAAGTCTGCCTCCCCAAGGAATCAATTAAATCCCAAGTTTTCTTCTTTTGTTGTTCTTCTGGCTACCCATAGATACTTGTCAAATCCCAAGCCCCACCATTTTCCTCATCACCGCACACACCATGTATATGGTTCAGGGAGTATGATTTGATAGAAAAGTTCAGATGCTCCATCCACATAAGGGTAAGACCTCCTGCTCTCTCCCGACCAGTTCCTCTACAATCAACAGACACACAATGTTTGAAGCCTTATTTATTCCGGACACTATCAACTTCATTTGCTTTTAATCTAGTCTCCATCAAAGAAGACAATTTGGGGGTTTTCAATGCGGGTGAGCCTTAACAAGGCTCGAACTGCCTGGGGACTCCCTAACCCCCGACAGTTCCAACTTAAGATTTTCATGGTGTCTGGCGGTTTTGGTCCTCCAACACCACCACTCCTGATGATTCAAAAGGATCCTCCATCTCAGCATCTCCCTTCTACCTTTTGTCAGATCCACAAATTGTGCCAAGTTTTGCTTCAGTTACTACCACATCAACAAGAGGCCTCTTTCCCAGCTCTTTGATGACCTTTTTTGCCGACTGGTTCTTTTTTGGCTTTCCACTCTTCTATCTAACCCACTTTCTTCCTTTCCCCTCTTTAGGTGGTTGATCAGCAATTTGTGCAACAGGAGTAATAGAGATGGTTACTGCACCTATGGATTCAGCCACACCTTCCACTTCATTTAGCACCGTAGCCCCTGCAACCCCAATACTTGCAACATCAGCTACCTGGTTCTCTTTGGTGCCTTTTTCGTGAGATTGGCCATCCTGCTGTTCGATCTCATCATCCTTTTCCATTGTTGTCCCCGAATTTTGGCCCTTGCTGTTGTTGTGTGAAGGAAACAGATTTTTGCTGCACGCACTAGAACTTGACTCTTTGCCCGGTTCATATGTTAACTTTGGGAGAGGTGAAGCCATGAGCCATGGTCCAAAAGCTTGACCTTTTTCTTCGATCTCGCTATACCCTTCCTGGTCATGCTCATCAACATCTTCACAATCACGCATTTGGTGCCCGATTTTTCCACAAACGAAACAGAAATTTGGCACGTTCATACTTGTAATCCACCCAAATATCTTTGCCTTGGAAGTGCAGCTTCGAACCCCTTTTAAGAGGCTTCGTGAGGTCCAGAGAAATTCTAATTCGAAGGAACTTCCCCATCCTGTTTACCTCTTTCATGTCCATCTCTTCAAACATACCCAGAACGTTTCCCAGTTTCTTTGCCATAGCTTCAGATCTCAACTTCAGAGGCAGATCATAAACTCTGACCCAGAGGGAGGCTCTGCTCGTAGCAAGCTCAGATGGTTGCTCATTGCCTGTGATACGGTTGAGGATAAGAAGGTTTCTGTCAAAACTCCATGGGCCGTTTTTACAAACCAGATCTGCTTCCTTCTTTGATGAAAACTTGAACAGGAAAATATTTTTGTTGAGGTCTTGGATCTCCACTAGGTTCCTCGATCTCCATGCTTGGAGCATAGTTTTCTTGAATGCTCAGGTGTTATAGGGATTCTCCGTCCAGAGTTTTCCGACTAGGGTTCGGGAAAAACTCTCATCATCATTACACATCTCCTCAGTCTCCACCGGAATAGCTTCGTCCTCTTCATCGACGGTTCGTTTTTGGTTACAACCCTCCATCGTTAAAAATGGAGGTCCAGTTTCGGAGGTAAAAACAAATTAAATATGGAATAGGAAAGGGAAAAGACACCAGTAGTGAGATACTGGTAAGGAGTCTAGTAGAGAACTAGGGAAAAACCAAAACAAAGATGGGGGTTATCCAGATCTAGGACTGGTGGAGATCCAGGAGAGCCTGGGGGGTGCCGCCACGTAACCCTAGCAGATCTAGGACTGTGTGACTGTGTCATTTTTATGATCGGAGACTATCACAGTCCCTTTATTAGAGAGTTTTATTGCGATTATGTTCACTTTCTTCCCAATTTCCAGTATTCTCTGAAGTATGCATGGTTAAGGTGTCAGATAAATTCTAGTATTTAACCCTACAATCGGTTTCTTATTATTGAATCCTAATGATCCATTTACTAATAATCTACTTAAACCTAATTAGCTACATACTGAGTACTTTTTTATGAGGGAAACTACATACTAATTACTTAAAACACCCTCTTAGTCTCATATTGGATCCTAACCCTATATTCTTTTGTTTGCAAATGTATGTTTTATTTATTAATCGTTTTTTTTTTTTTAACTATCATGCTCTTTTTATTTCTTAACAAAGGGATATGCTTATCTCAGAATAATAAAGTGTCGTCTCTTGGTTTCGTTATCCGATTCTGATACCAAGAGTATTCTTATGCTGTTTATTCCAGCAAGCCATGGTTCTTTTATTAGACTGAAAGTGGAGGACTTAACTCCATAAATTTAACCGAAGAAATTCAATATACAACATTTTATGAACGAGGATTTTATTTATTTCCTTACTGTCATGTACCTTAACAACTTGTAATATCTTTATTAGTATTATAAGTTTACAATAATATGGTAGAACTATTTATTATTGTTTAGAGGAGCCAACTTTGAAACTTTACTCAAGAATTAATATAGCCATTAATTTAATAGATAATATATATCTTTGAAACTTGAATGTGAACAATTTTTCTAAACTGATATGATGTTATCATATGAAAAGATTCGCAATTTTGTTTTTTGTTTATTACGTGAAAAGACCTAATGAATATATTTGTATACATTTGTGTTTATTTAGACCTTAATGTTTTTAGGTTGATGTAAGTTAGCAAACCCCTATACTAAGGGCCCGTTTGGATTGACATAGTTTTGAGCTTATGAAATACAAATTATGTAAATAAATTAATTTTTATGTATTATTCTTAAGTTTCTAAAAGTAGTTTATGAAGATATAATTTTCGTTAATGAAAACGTATGAATTAACATAAAAGTTTATTTATTTGCATAATTTGTTTTTCAAAACCTCAAAAAATAAGTCTATCCAAACAGGCTGTAAATATATGTAATTGAAGACTTATTCTACTTATTTAGCAAATGAACAGACATGATGTTTCATTCTCTCAAAAAAAGACATGATGTTTCATATGAATGATTTCCAAACTTGGTTTTTTCTTCACTCTCATGTGTACCTTCACAACTTGTTTTTTTTCATTTTGAATAATAATATTATAATACTAATTATTGATTGTTGTTTAGAGGAACCAAAATCGTTACATAATGGTGGTTCAAATATTATTTCTAACAATTTTTACAATTTTTCTAAACCGAAAGAGTGGACTCAACTCCATAAGTTGGACCAAAGAAATTCACTATACATTGTATGAAATGAATTATGATAGAGATAAAGATTACTGCAAATTCAAAATTTAATGAACAAGGAGAGATTAAATATAATCCTTGATGTCTCATTTGAAGCTTTTTATCTGATTTTGTTTTTTTCCTTACTGTCATGTACTAATTATAATATTACAAGAAAGAAAGACACCAAGAAAGGATGCCTATTATTTTGAGATAAACAATAGTGCATGAAAGTAACATAACAGCTAAATTATACACTTGCCAACTTGATGCTACCCCACAATACTTGGACAGTGTTTCATCCACTTGCACTTCAGATACACTTGCCAACTTGAAATATTAAACAATTAGTATTGCATGATGTTGTTTCATAAGATAAGTTTTCCAATTTTGTTTTTTTCCCTTTCATTGCCATGTACCTTCACAACTTGTTTTTTCTATAACAGCCAATTTTGACCTATAACAGCCAGATTTAATAGATAATCTTTGAAAACAAATAACAACGCATATTTCATCTTTCTATAGCAAAGTATCTCAAATCCAAACCTTGATTCATTTTGTTCTCATACCTGCAAAATGGCTGACGCTTTACTTGGAGTCGTGATTGAAACCCTCGGATCATTTGTTGGAGAGGAGCTTGCAACCTATTTGGGTGTTGAAGAATTGACCCAGAAGCTACGAGGAAATCTCACTGCAATTCGTGCTGTCCTCAAAGATGCTGAAGAGAAGCAAATTACAAGTCATGCTGTGAAAGACTGGCTGCAGAAACTTGGTGATGCTGCTTATGTACTTGATGATATATTGGATGAATGTTCAATAAAATCAAAAGAACATGGAGACAACAAGTGCATCACCCATTTCCATCCTATGAAGATTTTGGCTCGTCGCAACATAGGAAAGAGGATGAAGGTGGTTGCTAAAAAGATTGATGATATTGCTGAAGAAAGGATCAAGTTTGGATTTCAACAAGTGGCAATCACCGAGGAGCGCCAACGAGGAGATGATGAATGGCGACAGACTACCTCTGTCATCACTGAATCCAAAGTATATGGAAGAGACAAAGATAAAGAACAAATTGTTGAGTATCTTCTGAGGTCTGCTAGCAACAGTGAAAATCTCTCTGTCTATTCCATTGTTGGCCTCGGTGGATATGGAAAAACAACACTTGCTCAATTGGTTTACAACGATGAAAGCGTAACCACCCATTTTGATTTGAAAATATGGGTTTGTGTTTCAGATGATTTCAGCATCATGAAAATCCTACACTCCATCCTGGAATCTGCCACTGGACAAAATCATAATTTCTTGACTTTAGAATTGATGCAAAAAAAAGTTCAAGAAGTTTTGCAAAGCAAAAAGTATTTACTTGTACTGGATGATGTGTGGAACCAAGAACAAGTAAAATGGGAAAAGTTGAAGCATTTTTTGAAGAGTGGAAATACAACGAAAGGTGCATCTATTTTAGTCACAACACGACTTGAGATTGTTGCATCCATCATGGGAACTCTCCCTGCTCACCATTTGGTAGGTTTATATGATGACGACATTTGGTCATTATTTAAACAACATGCTTTTGGACCATACGGGAAAGAGCGTGCTGAGCTTGTAGCAATAGGCAAGGAGATAGTGAGAAAATGTGTGGGTTCACCTCTTGCTGCCAAAGTATTGGGAAGCCTTTTGCGCTTTAAAAGTAAGGAACATCAATGGCTTTCTGTCAAGGAAAGTGAGCTTTGGAATTTAACTGAGCAGGATCCTATCATGTCTGCATTGAGACTTAGTTACTTAAACTTGAAACTGTCATTGAGACCATGTTTTACCTTTTGTGCTGTTTTTCCCAAAGATTTTGAAATGGTGAAGGAACATCTGATTCAACTTTGGATGGCTAATGGACTTGTTACATCTAGAGGAAACTTACAGATGGAGCATGTTGGTAATGAGGTATGGGATGAATTATACCAAAGGTCATTCTTTCAGGAAGTCAAATCAGATTTTGCAGGTAACATTACATTCAAAATGCATGATTTAGTCCATGATTTAGCTCAGTCTGTTATAGGAGAAGAATGTGTGGCTTCTGAAGTTTCAGGCTTGACTAATCTGTCAACTAGAGCTCACCATATAAGTTGCTTCTCTTCAAAAGTAAATTTGAACCTCTTAAAAAAAGTTGAATCACTGCGAACCTTTCTTGACTTTGAACCATCACACTTCGTGGATTCATATGTGTTGCCATTGATCACTCCTCTCAGAGCTTTACGTACAAGGTCTTGTTATCTCTCTGCGTTGAAGAGTTTAATGCATTTGCGGTACTTGGAACTTTACAAAAGTGATATCACAACCTTGCCCGCGTCTGTTTGTAGACTGCAGAAATTGCAAACACTTAAACTTGAAGGTTGTGATTATCTTTCTAATTTTCCGAAACAATTGACAAAACTACAGGACCTTCAACATCTCATGATTAAAAATTGCATATCATTGAAATCAACTCCTTTTAGAATTGAGGAGTTAACTTATCTGAAAAAATTGACCATTTTCATTGTTGGTTCCGAAACGGGGTATGGTTTAGAAGAGCTACAGAACTTACAATTAGGAGGCAAGCTACACATCAAAGGCCTTCAGAAAGTGTCGAGTGAAGAGGATGCAAGAAAAGCTAATTTGATTGGCAAGAAGGACTTAAATCGCTTATATTTGTCATGGGGTGATTATACTAATTCACACGTTAGTAGTGTTGATGCTGAGCGAGTACTAGAAGCTCTTGAGCCTCATTCAGGTCTTAAGAGTTTTGGGGTGCAGGGTTATCCAGGAACACAATTTCCTTCTTGGATGAGAAATACTTCTATTCTAAAAGGTTTAGTTCGTATTATTCTCTATGACTGCAAAAACTGCAGGCAGCTTCCTCCATTTGGTAAATTACCATGTTTAACTTATCTACATGTATCTGGAATGAAAGATTTTAAGTACATTGACGATGACTCTTATGAACCTGCAACTGAGAAGGCTTTTACGTCATTGAAAAAGTTGGCTTTCTGCGATTTACCAAATTTAGAGAGGGTGTTGGAAGTCGAAGGAGTAGAGATGCTACCACAACTTTTGAAGTTAGATATAACAAATGTCCCCAAACTTACATTGCAGTCTCTTCCATCTGTGGAGTCACTTTCTGTTAGTGGAGGAAATGAAGAATTATTGAAGTCCCTTTCTTACAAGAATTGCAGTGAAGGTGTAGCTTCCTCTTCACGAGGAATTTCTGGTAACAATCTTAAGTCACTTACGATTTCAAGATTCAAAGAACTCAAGGAATTACCTGTTGAACTCAGTAGACTTAGTGCTTTAGAATTTCTTACAATTGATAAATGTGATGAATTGGAGTCATTATCAGAGCACTTGTTGCAAGGTTTGAGTTCTCTTCGAACTTTGAACGTTTTTTCGTGCTCTAGATTTAAATCCCTGTCTGACGGTATGAGACACCTAACTTGTCTAGAGATACTTAAAATCATGGTTTGTCCACAGTTTGTTTTTCCACATAACATGAACAGTCTAACTTCCCTCCGTCGACTGCTGCTACTCTGGGAGTATAATGAAAACATACTAGATGGCATAGAAGACATCCCCTCATTACAAATTCTGTCTCTGTACAGTAATCATTCACGAACATCCTTGCCAGACAGTTTGGGTGCCATGACTTCTCTTCAAGAATTAGAAATCTGTGGGTTTCAAAAGTTAAAATCACTACCAGACAACTTTCAGCAACTCCAAAACTTGCAAAGAATAAGTATTAGTGATTGTCCTCAGTTGGAGAAGAGATGCAAGAGAGGAATAGGTGAAGATTGGCATAAGATAGCTCACATTCCTCAAATTTTTTTGAATTTCGAATTGCAAACTGATGCAGAACCAACAAGTAGTGGTAATTGAAATGAATGAATCTCTTCATTTTATTCCTTTCTATTTTGTCTTACTATATCAAATATGGTGTGATTTTAGACTTACATTGAACAATGTGTGCAGAGGATAAACAGCCAGCATGGAAGCAACTTATGGAATTTTTCGATTACAGTATCGTGAAAGATTTTGACAGCGTGATTGAAGATAAAGACGTGTAACGCTCAGATGTGTAACATTCTGATTGAAAGATTTGCTGATTTATTTGTATCTTTATTCCTTTCAAAAAAAATAAAAATTTGTATCTTTATTTATTTATTTTTAATAATCATATATCCATTTTTTTTTCTCTTTTTAGTGGAAAATGTTTGGCCAAACTGATGTATGGTTCAGTTATTTTCTTAGGAATTTGAAACTTCAACAATCTATTGAGAGTGTGTCCTACATACATGTGATATTATATGATACATTTATAAATTGAATTTTAATTTCATAAGAATAAAATACTATTTCATAAGAGTTGTCTTATAAATGGGATATTAGAAAATATAAAATATGAGTGGTTATTTGAATGGGAGAGAATCAATCTCTCGAAACGTAGTGAAACTGTGTTTGTTTTCAAGTAGCAAAGATATTTTGCCCCACGCTTACGCAAGCAGGTTTGTTTGTCAATGATTCCAATTCTCAACTTATATACTTATAAAATACATTTTTAAAGAGTACGTTATATGGATCGCTAGGATGTTTGAATTGCTGTACTACAAGGATGTTGGATGTTACATTTGAGAAAGAAACATGTGTGAATCAAACAACCTTTTTGTGTGTATCTAGTATCACCAGATTGCCATTCTCTTCTACTATGATAATGACCACAGAAGAATCCTTCAGTGGTAGGTTTCTGTTCGCGACTCATACAATAAAAGATTTAGACAACAAAAGAGGTATAGAATCCCAGAGTGTGAACCTGTTAGGCTGAGAAGTGGGAACCTGTTCTGGTGTCTAAAGAAAAAGGATAACGAGGTAGCTATAATATGATTCAGCATTTTGCCATATATGAATATCATTGATTCAAAAAAGAAGTGAAGATCCAATTTGGTCCCTCACAATTTCCATCAGATCCAATCTGTGCGTTTATTTATTTTTGATGACTAAATTGGCCTGATGTGTTATGAATTCATTTACTCAAAATCACATCAATAAGTTTATATTTGTGTGACTCTTGTGCGTTTATTGTGCGGTTATAACTGGTAAAGACCTTGATTAAGATTACAGAAACGTGCGAAAATAATTGTGAAAATAGAGGTGTGAAATTCTGCCACGTGTAATTAGGAGAAGAATTTTCTTAGAACAAAAATTTGTGAAAATAGAGTTATGAAATTCTGGCATATGTGACTTTTATTGAGGTGTGTTTTTAGATAGTCTTATTAAGATAGAGGCGAAGTTTTTTTCTTTTCTTTTTTTTCGAAAATAAACTTAACTCATTTCATTAAACAAAATATTTTCATTAATACGGTAACTAGTCCAAGAAATGGCCGCCCGTGCAAGGGTAGGAGCAGCCATATTCGCTTTTCTCCTAACACACTTGACCTCAATAACACTAAATTGAGACGAGCCTTGGACATTATAGTAAATAGCATTCCTAGAATTTGAGACTCACTCTCAAACACAACTTGATCAAAACCTCTATTGGATGATGCAATCTTCATTGCCTCTAATAATGCCACTGCTGCTTCATCTTCAACTTGATCCATCCTTCCATTGGTTTCTTCCATTTGTGATTGAACTGACGCGGCTGCTGTTACCACGTTCCTGCCAAGCGATCATGGTGCTGGTGCAGATCAAACCACTGCTGCCACAAGTTGGAAGCTCGTTGTCTGATCTGTAAAGGTGTTTTGTTACCATTAATCCATACCACATCTTTAGATTCTTCCAAATACTCTCGTAACAGAAACATGGCCTGCTACACTTTTTTCGTCTTCTCGGCACAGAAACATAACGCGATCTGCTGCAGTATCAAAGGTTAGACAGAGGTGAATGTTAATAGATTTGACTGTGTACTTTGAACGGATAATTTAATTTCAGGACATGATTTTCAGTGTAGGAATGTCAATTGGCATATTTCCTCTACATGAATAAGCAAAGAGTCAAATAAGAAAGATCAGCAACAAATTCACATGGCACGATACATCACATAACTTATATTTATACATTCAAGGTATCACAATTTATTATTCTAATGGTAGAAATTCACAGTTCCAGCAAATGTTTGCTATCTCATTCTTTATATAAATTAGTTAAGAAGTTCAAACTACACAAAAATAATAACAAAAGTTATAAAAATTTGTGACATATGACAACAAATTAAATACAAATGTAAAAAACCCAATGGTTTATGAAACCTATGGTTTTCGAATTGGTTATTGCAGTAATTGATGGATATTTCTTGGTTTAAATGATGGTAAGATTGATCAACATTGGTTGAGTGGAATTTGTAGTTTTTTTTGGGGTATAGAGTCGGAACGATGCAACTTATCTTCTTTTTTAAATTAGGCAAGCTATAAAATGTTTCTAAAAATTAATGAAGTGTGATCGAATTGTTATATATCATAGAATTTTTGCAAACAGAACCTTCATTTGTGAGGTTAGATGGTTTGGCATGACTTGTGCCTGTGAGTTCACTATATAAATTAACTAATTTTTTTTACTGAAATCTGCAGAGGAAGTTTTACTTATGAACATCTTTCTGCGTATCATAATTGTTTACCACATGTTACTGGTCCAAAATATATATATTTTCTGTTTTATCAGTCCGTCTGAATGAGTTTTTGCTATCATATTTCTAGCCATGCCATGCTGATCTTTCTATTTAGAAGGCAGATAGCTATAAAGTTTAAATTTAATTTTGAAAATTATTGTTAATCTAATGTACTCTCTAAAAACCCGCTAACTTATGAATGGGGCAAAATATCTTTGCTGGCATAAATTGATAAATTCACTGAATAACAACGATTTTATTGATGAAACTCAAAAGAAAGTTGTATACAAATATTTACACTGCTGCAGAATATTTCATAGAAAATAGACGCAGTTTCACTAAGTTTCGAGAGCCTGCTTCTCTCCCATCCAATAGTCGATGATAAAAGTTTGCAGTTAAAACTGAAAAGTAAGGATTCATCCTAAGCATAAAAGAAGTTGTTCATTCCCTCCTTTGAGTATCAGCATCCGGATGATGAAGCTTGAGGAAGAGGTCCACAAGTCTAGAATTTCTTGCGCAGATTTCGGTAAGAAGCTGCAAGTTTTAATATTGTTGTCATATGCCGTAAACTTAAAGATCGTTTTTCCACATAACATGAACAATCTAACTTCCCTTTGTATACTGAGTGTATGTGGGGGTAATGAAAACAAACTAGATGGCTTAGAAACATTCCTCTCTACCATCACCTCACTGCAAACATTGTTTCTTTCTGATTTTCCTTCAATAACATCCTTGCCAGACTGGTTGGGTGCCATGACTTTCCAAAGTTAAGTTCACGTCCCAGAATTTAGATTGAAATCTGATGCAATATGCGCAGAGAATATCAAATTAGCATGGAAGAAGGTGAAGCAAATCTGGTTGAATACCAAATTAATTGGAATTCGTGACGACGGTGAATTTGACTGGATGATGAAAAATGTCGAAGTCAATAGCATATACATGTGATTTTGTTTACATATTCTTTGCCACTGCTAATGACTCACTACTCATGATTTATCACGAATTCATCGTCCTACATTTACATTTTTTTTGTTTCGTATTGTTTTCTCTTCTACTCATTCTTTAGATATTTCAATATACTCATCATTTTTATATCCTTAAAATTTCTTATCATTTTGGTTATATTATTTCATTAATGAATTATACTTACTTGCACCTTTTTACTGAAATCTGCAGAAGAGATTCTAGACTCATCGACGTCTTCCTCAAGTGTCATCATCCGGATATTCTTCACAACAACACGGCATGGCTCACTCAAAATCCTTAACTACTATCAACAAGAATACTAATACTCGGCCATTTTCCTTGTTCAAGTTACACAGTCATTGGAAGGAATGAGTAATTGACTTTTTCATGCAATTAACAACTTCCTTAATGCTTAGGATGAATCCTTACTTTTCACAGGTTTGGGAGCGAACCAAGCTCTCGAAACTTAGTGAAACTGTGTCTGTTTTCTGTGTAATATTTCAATTATGCAGCAGTGTAAATGTTTGTATTCAATCCCAGTTTGAGACTAATTTCCTTAGACTCATTAATAAAATCTTTGTTATTCAATTGAATTTATCAATTGGTACCAGTTTGTATTATTCAATTATTACTTGATTGCAAGGATCAAGTTAGTAATCCTAGCAAAAATATTTTCCCCCACGCCTACGCAAGCAGGTTTGTACATGAATCTGCATTAACCGTCTCAATTTATATTCCATGTATTAGGCAAACATCGATAGGCCCATATACATATATATAAAAACACATTTTCGAGAGCACCTTAAATGAACTTTTAGAACTGCATATTTTTCTAATAAAAAATAAAACTTATAACTATCTTCCTTCAAAAATTGACAGTGTAAAATCACTGATGGAGAACAACTAAGTAGATGACAGTGTCTAATATCACTAATGTAATCTCATTATGAAGCTTTGAAATATTGTAGCTTTGATTGGTTTGTCTCTCAAAAGTTCTTGCATACACATAAATCCAATATGTACAGACCTAAATACATCCTTGTAAAACCTTGTATGCATTTGTGGAGTAATGTTGTCACTGTTCCATTACATCCATGCCACAAGAAAGAACATTCAATCAGTTAAAGTTTAATGTCAAACCATTATGATAATAATAATAAAACAAAAATACTTGTGTTTCTTCTTCCACTAACAATCTCTAGTAGTAATACTCCATAGCTAAAGACATCATATAGCTAAGAAACATTTTCTTGCATTGCGTATTCGGGAGATATGCAGCGACTGTATATAAAGCTCAAATATATGAGCTCTTCGTATTTTCTTCAACCTTTTTGGCAAAAGAGAAAGGTGTATATTTTCTATGTTCCAACAATTCTTGTCACATCCTTCATTTCACTGTTTCCAACTATTTTAGTCATTCCAAAATCTGATATTTTCGGATAAAGAGGAAATCGTATACTTTTTCCTTCACATTTCTATGTATTGTCTTGTCTAAAAGACAGGACTAAAAGACACAGGGAAGAAAAGAAAATACAAAGAAAAAGCAAGTGACAGTGAAATATAGTCGATCGGGATGCTTTTGTGATATTAATGTTCGCAGTATATAGCATTTTCCTAATATAAAACAAGGAAATACAAACATGAGGGGACATAAACTCTTCGACTCATAAAATCCACAAAAAGTGTAGTCAACCCTAATGGGTAATAAAGACATCTAAAGCTTCGTAAGTGGGTCTAAATCTAGTCTACTATAATAAACAAACATCCATCACATGCACAGTCTAGCGAATCCGTGTACAAACTTGAAACCAATTTGCAAAAATCGATGGTGTTTGATCCAGGGCAAGGCTAGACCACCGGACCTCAAAAATTTTGGGCCCATAATAATTTTTTATGATACGATTCACTGAAATTTGAGTTGATTCAGGCACCGAGGAAGGAAAAATTGATGCTGTCAGAATTTGACTCGATTCAAGAAAATTTGAGTCGATTCAAATACCTAGAAAAAAGATTTTGACACACACAAGAGAATTCCAATGCACAACAGCACACAAGACACAAGGAAACACATGACATAAAGGGAATGCTTTGCAAAGTGTTTTAACATAGTTCTAAGCTATAATACCAAAACAAAACAATCATCAAATAAAAGATCTAACTAACATCATCTAATCATCTAACTAACATCATCAAAACACAACCTAAAGCTAAACAAACTTCAATCTCCCCTTTTTGATGATGTCAAACCAAGTTGATCAAACAAATTAGAAGAACAACTATGGTTGATAAACCTTGCCATGTTACGATACTTAGCACCATCAATGGTAAGCCTATCACTATCAATGCCACAACAACATGAATCATCTATGACCTCTTTACCACTTGGAGCACAATAAGAACTCACCTCCTTACTATCAACCATATATGAATCCTCTTCCCACAAACTATAGTCCTTGTGAATGTTATTGCCAATATTAAATAAATACTCATCATTTTCAACCTCTTTCAGAGCTTCCTCATCTTCAATAATCCCACCTAAATACTCACAAGTAAAACTTCCAGAAGGAGTTGCATCTTTTGACCTTACACCCCCACCCTTTTGCCTTAGTCTTAAAAATTTGAAGCTTAAATTTAATCTTTTTTTCTTTACGCTAGGAAATTTCCCAACAGATGAATCTTTGTAAAGCCATTCAGGATAAAATCATATGAGTAATATATTGAAAAAATAGAACCTTGCCATAATCTATACAATTAACCACAAATATAGCAACAACTTTTTTTTTTTCATTGGAAATATTTTCAACAAAATATAAACATTTATTTAATTCAAATTAAAAATTCTCACATCCTCTCAACTCATTACAAGCAACCTCTTCTGATAAGGTGATCTAACCAAATAGCTTCAACTTTATAAAGACCATAGTAACACTACACCTCACCTCCACTACTAGCACACTGTTCTCAAAATTAAACTTCATTATAACTCTAATAGGATTCTTAACACGAAAACTATTCTTGAAAACAAGATTCAGATTAACATATTTTTCAGAATTAATGACATTACCTCCTTCCCATGTATAAAAAAACACCTTTGCATCATCCATATCATCAAAATGACAAGAAACAACGTTAGTTGCAACCAAATTCCTATTCTTGACCACGTAATCAATGCCACTTAGATTCTGATGATGAAGACCAACAACATTGAGTTCTTTCCAATACTAAAACTTGTCACCTACTTCAATTCCATATAACTAGAAGGAATTATATAACTAGAGTTTGCATATAACTAGAGTTATTTAAGGTAGTTACAGTTAGTTATATGTTAGTTAGAGAATAATAGTTAGTTACACAGTTAGTTAGTATAATTGGGATCTATAAATAAGACCACCCTTGGAAATACACTTCTAAACACTTTCTACTTGGGGTTTCATTTCTTATCCTCAAGTGTGTTTCCAAGTAGAAAGTGTTTAGAAGTGTGTTTCCAAGGGTGTTCTTATTGATAGACCCCAATTATACTAACTAATTATGTAACTAACTATAATTCTCTAACTAATCTAACTAACTGTAACTACCTTAACTAACTCTAGTTATATAATTACTTATAGTTACATGGAATTGAAGTAGGTGACTAGTTTCAGTATTGACGAGAATTCAATGTTGTTGGTCTTCATAGTCAGAATCTAAGTGGCATTGATTACGTGATCAAGAATGAAAATTTGGTTGCAACTAGCGTTGTTTCTTGTCATTTTGATGATATGGATCAAACAAATGTGTTTGTTTATATAGGGGAAAGAGGTAATGTCATTAATTCTGAAAAATTTGCTAATAGGAATCTTGCTTTCAAGAATAGTTTTCGTGTTAAGAATTCTATTAGAGTTATAATGAAGTTTTATTCAAAGAACGGTGGTGCTGGTGGTGGAGGCGAGGTGTATTGTTACTATGATCTTTATAAAGTTGAAGCTATTTGGTTAGATTGCCTGATCAGAAAGAGGTTGCTTGTAATGAGTTGAGGGAATGTGAGAAATTTTTCGAAACAAATAAATGTTTCTATTTTGTTGAAGATATTTCCAATGGAAAAGAAGTTGTTCATATATGTGTGGTTAATCGTATAGATTCTAGAAAGGTTCCGTTTTTTCAATACATTACTCGTATGATTTATCCTGAATGGTTTTTCAAAGATTCATCTGTTGGAAAAATTCCTATAGTAAGGAAAAATGAGATTAAATTTAAGCTTCAAATTTTCAAGACTAAGGAAAAAGGATGGGGTGTAAGATCAAAGGATGCAACACCTTCTGAAAGTTTTATTTGTGGGTATTTAGGTGATATTATTAAAGATGAGGAAGCTTTGAAAGAGGTTGATAATGATGAGTATTTATTTAATATTGGCAATAATATTCACAAGGACTATAGTTTGTGGGAAAGGGATTCATATATGGTTGACAGTAAGGAGATGAGTTCATATTCTGCTTGAAGTGGTAAAGAGGTCAGGGATAATCCATGTTGTAGTGGCAGTGATAGTAGTAGGTTTACTGTTGATGCTACTAAGTATGGTAACGTGGCAAGGTTTATCAACCATAGTTGTTCTCCCAATTTGTTTACTCAAAATGTTCTTTATGATGATGATGATGATCCTAGGATTCCACACATCATGTTATATGCAGTTGAGGACATTCTGAGCATGAATGAGCTGAATTTCATTACAATTACAAGATCGATCAAGTGGTTGATTCAAATGGAAATGTAAAGACGAATGCATGTTATTATGGAGCTTCTGAATGCATCCGTCAACTATATTGAATAGATTTTTTTCTGAAAAAGTTGACACATTATTACTTTATTTAGTGCTACCTTGTCATGAATGACTCTTAATATAGTTTCCTTAGTTATTAATCTTGTAGTTGATATTCAAGTCTTGCCGTTTTAGTTGTTGTGGAGGAAGGCAAATACATGTGGAAGCAATTAAGCCTCCATGTATAATCTCTTTGTTGCATACAAATATTACTTTATATAGTATTTAGTTCCCTTGCAACTACAATGTTGTTCAACAAAAATAGTAGATTGGTACAACACTGTAATTACTTGAGTAGTACATTTTCTTTAGATGAAGTTGAACATGTCTTATTTAGATGCAAATTTGAACATGCAAATGTGATGAAATGGCTATTTTTCTATATTTTCTATTCCGGTTTATGGCGCTTTGAGGGGGAATTGGTTGGTTTTATCTTTACAAGTTTTTGGAATTTTTGTTTCTCTAGGGGTGTTGGTTGTTCCCGCCTTTATCCTTCTTTTATTGCATTTTGCTCTTCCAAGTTGGTCCTGAATCTGAGTATACTTGTACTGCTATCTTGGGACTTTTGTTGTAGGTTGTTCTTGAATTATTGTATTTAGTTATTTGCTTGAAATAATCACATGACAAACTTCACTTCCAAGTTGTCCTTGATAAGCTACTTTCTGATAAATATTACAAGATGTCCTTCATTTCTTATGTTTTTTAAACAAGAAAGTTTTGTAATGCAAAAGGTGGTTCCGAACCATGTTTACGAAGCAAAAGTTAACAACAATAGCCACTAAACGACAAGTATCACCTACTCAAATTCATGGAAAGGTATATATACTTATATAGTATATACATTAAGAAAATTAGCCACCTCGCACAAACCTTTCCAGCTCCGCAGTTGACGGTAGATGAAAAACGAGGGTTGTGAGTGGTCATTCTCTTGTAACATGAAATGATAACACTATAATATTTGTATATAACCACTAAGACACCTTCACAAACCATCAAATCATCCCAAAGCAATGCTGCAATGTTTGCGTCTAATCACTTCTCTAAACAAAACCCTATTTCTTCTCCCTTTCCTTGACCTTGTCTTTCCGTCTTACAAACCGTCAAATCATCCCAAAACAACGTTGAAAAAATTCCTTTTCTTCCTAACTTCGATTTTTATCCTCAACCTTGTCTTCCTAATTAAGAAAACCCTATTTCAGCTCTAATCATTTCTCTCAACAAAATCCTATTTCAGCTCCAAATGTCCTAATGTTCTAATTTCAGCTCTAATCACTTCTCTCAACCTTTTATTCCTAATGTCCGCATCTAATCACTTCTCTGAACAAAACCCTATTTTAGCCCCATTGCAACTTTAATCCTTTTGGCCAATTTTGACCGGTCAATGCCTATGTGGCACGCCACGTGTGTAATTATTGAATTAAAAAAAATTAAAAAAGCATATTATCATTTTTAAATTAAATAAATGAAAATGAAATTAAAAAAATTAAAAAAATCAGAAAAAAAAAATTAAAATTAAAAATAAAATCCAAATCTTAATCTTTTACTTATTCTTCTTCTCAATCTCAATAACAACAACCCTGCATATAAAAGATCCAGATCCTTGTACACCAATTGACCCTTATTCTTCTTCTTCCATCTCTTTCTCTGACCATCATCAATTCCAACAACAATAGTGAATCAACAAGGACCTAAATAAAATCATCATAAAGTGATGGAGGAGGAGAAGATGAAAAAGAAGGTGGAACCGTGAAAGTGAAGGAGAAGAAGAAGTGGAGGAGAATTCACGTTCTTCTTTGTAGATGGTTTCAATGACACCAATTTGGTTCCAACCCTTTATTTGTGTCCCCTGTTTCAATTCCTTTTCTTGTTTTTAATATAAAATCTTAACATTATAAGATTACCAGACAACGTTACCAACAATTCCAGAGTACAAAATCCAAAACACTAAAAATCCGAATAATCAAACAAAATTCAATAAAAAAGCTTCGAACAAGAAGCTAACTCAAAACTAGAGCTTGGTGAAGAAGCACCCGTTCTTCCCAGTTTTGAACCATTCTTCGAACCTCTTCTTAGCCTCCTTCAAAGTAGTAACCTTCTTATCCTAATCTGAAGAACATCAGTGGTAACAACCTCCTTCGAATCAACATCCAGTTTCAATTCCTTTGAATTGAATCACAATCACAGTTTTCAATTTTCATAATAAAGCAACGTTTTTTCAGATGAAATGGAACCTTGATTTTGCTGAGAAGAAGATGATGAATATTCATGAGTTTAGGTTTGAATGGAAGAAGAGAAGAATAAGGATTATATGATTTTAAAGAAGAAGATTTCGATTATATGACCTTGATTTTAAAGATTTTTATTTTTTTTAATTTAATTTTTCATTTGTTAATTTAAAAAAAGGAATATATGGTTTTTGATTTTTTTGTAATTCAATAATTACACACGTGGCATGTCACGTAGGCATTGACCGGTTAAAATTGATAAAAAGGATCAAAATTGCAAAGGGGCTAATTCTTGGGGGGCCAAAATTGTAGTTTCTGTATTTAGGGGGCTAAAATTGCAAGTTTTTGAAAGTTAGTGGGGGAAAAATGTACTTTAGCCTAATTTTTATCAACAAAACCCTATTTCAGCTCCTTTACATCCTAAGCTCTCTTCTTTTCCTCAACCTTTTCTTTCTGCTTCGATTTTGTCATTTTCTCCAGCTACGTCTCTGCACATGTCATTGTTGTCATTTCAGCACATGTCGTTGTTGTTTCTGTGTTTTCACTTCCTTCACTATTTTGAGGATTTAATTTATATTCAATAATATTTCTACATATGCATCCGATTATATCTTTCATTACTAGATATATGTAGAGATATTTTAAGATGTACTGTAATATATTGACATCATAGTATGATTTTATTAGATGCACGTGAACATTTTTTTAACACTTGTAAGACATAACAATTGTTTTAGTTCATCGTGTAAATATTCAAGTTGGTCCTAATAATCTTGAAGTGTGGTTTTTCATTATTCCCAAAATTATTTGTTGTTCTGAGGTTTTTATATTCGATTTGAAGAGCAATTATACATATCTGTCTAACCCTGGATACATCCTCTTAACATGACCGGTGAAATTTTATATCATATCATGCTAACGCCATACTCCTCTCGTCGTCGTGTGGGTCATCCTTTTGGAAAGTATCTCATTCCATTGGCGGGATTCCCAGTGTCCCACTGGCGTGGACAACAAGAGACACGACTTAAACATATACTTAATATTTTTAAAACTGATAATAAGGACGTAGTGATCCCATCTTACATGTAATCAATTTCTTGGGTCAGTGGTCTACCCATATCTAATCATTTATGATACACCAATATACATACTCTCTAATGCAACGCAATGATAAAAACCATGTTCCTACTTTATTTACACTTAAATAAGCTTTCTGAAATTGCAGATAGGTCCCTGGTATAAATTGATCATTTTAGAAATATTGTAGTAGAGGGTGTCTCGCGTAGCGGGCATTTGCTCGCTTAGCGAGCCCATACCTCGCCAAGCGAGGAGACTCAATATAAAAAATATGTCTTGCTCGCTTAGTGAGCTCCAGCTCACTTAGCGAGCATGACAATACAACAAAAACATCAAGAAATAAAGTTATTGGCCATTTGAGGAATACTCAGGCATCCAAAACGTATCTACGGTTCCAGAGAGCATTTAATTGATAAAATTTAGTATATAAAGCAAGAATTAACAAAGTTATCAAGCATCAACACTAGGCAACTAAATTCAACAAAATAACCTAAACTTGTTCAATTTTCTCACATTATTCAAGTTACCCAAGTTGGGATTTTTAAACTAAGGGAACTCACCTTTGATTTGTGGATACTTTCAAAATCCAAATCCAAGTGCTACTACCCAAGCTCCTAGCTTTGAGTTCTTGCTCCAATTATTGATCCTAGTATCCAAACAATCCACCAAACTTAAATTTCATTAGATGCAACCCTTAATCCATGCTTGCAACATAACTCACAAAATATACAAGATGGGAGTAGTTCGATTTATTTAGGCTAAATAGAGAGAGGGAAAGTGATTTGAAGCTTGTCTCTAGGTTAATTCTTTATGAAGAATCTGAAAATGTACTTGCATGCTTAGTCCATGGTGTTTGGAGTGAGTTTTGATGATGTTAGGGGTGAGGGAGAGTGTGGACCGAGAGCGTTAGAGAGAGGGAGGATATAATATAGTTTGATTTTAGTGATAGGAAAGAACAAGAGAAAATGAAAGAAAAATGGAATTTTGGTACTTAAATAGTCCTTACTTAATTTTGTATACCAAATTATGATAATCTTTAGATTGAGAAGATGAAGTTTCAATTCAAGGTAGAGAAAGTCTTTGGTCTCGATGAGAATTTAGAGACCTATAATTTCTTAATGTTTACAAAAGTTTTTTTTTAACGCATTTTTTTGGAAAGTTTATTCTTTAATTTGACTTAAGTTTTTCATTGAGAATTAAAAACCTATAATTTTTAGGTAATTTTTTTTAAAGAAAATAACTACATTTTATATGAATAAAGGATTGATATGCATGAATGTTTGTAAATTGAATGTACATTTTGACTTAAGTTTTTCATTGAGAAATTAATGAATATTAGTCAATGTTTTTTTTACCAATAAATATTAGTCAATGTTATTGATTATCTCTTTGACTAAAATCAATGTTATTGATTTTTCTTCTTTGACCAAAATAAATTTTTTTTAGTGGAAGAAATTTATTCCAATTCATTAATGATAATAATACAAGAACAATTAGTGAAAATGTTTTTGTTACAAAACATATGTGAAAATGTTATTGATTTATATGAATAATTTTAACAATAAAAATCATTATTCCCTAAAAAAAAATCATTATGCAAACTAGCGAAAAGACAGACACTCTGATTCCCATCTTTTCGCTATTTTTATTGCGCTAACATTTGAAAATTATGAACGTTGTTTTTATAAGAAATTTTGATTTTGATTAAAAGTAAAAATATAAATGTTTTTTGCTTTCAAATTATATTAAATCAAACTAACCATAATTATTTATTTCAATGACACCAACAATATAACAAAAAATTATAATCTAAATTCTAATTTTTTTTTAAATATAATCTAAATTCTAATTTCCTTTAAATGACACAAACAATCTTTATGATAGAAAAAGTTGTTAAATTGTATAATTGAGACGGTTAAAAAGTATGTATATATATACTCATCTAGTTTGTTACATATTTTAATGGATTAAGGAAATAAAACTGGGTATATATATACTCATACTATGTTTCTTACATTTTTATTTTAATATTTGAATTTACTCTTGAAAGTTGAGGGTAATTTTGAAAAAAGAAAGCATGCCCAAAAGAGGGAAAATAGTCTATTTTCTTTATATATAGTATAGATATAAAAATGGAAATTGGCAATATGACCTAACTGTAGGTGAGTTTGTTTTCGATACAAAAAATATGTTTTTACTTTTTTTTAGGGAAAATACATGTTTACTTTGTACTTCTAAATTACAATTAAAAATATGTATTATGTTAATTAGCCAATATCAGAATGTAGGTTATTGAGCTTTAGAAAAAGAAACCTCTCAGTCAGGCATGGCAAACTAGGCTAACACACTCCGTTTAGGTTTTCCACATCAAAATCCGCTTAAAATGGGAGAAGATGAGCCGAATTAAATAAGGTGACTTTGTTCAAAATCTCACGATGCCTCGTTTAATGGTGGACAGATGAGTTGGCGGGCTTGCCCCGCCAAACATAAAACTTTTTTTCGGGCGAAAAAAACTTTTTTAATGCATTTTTTTTACTAATTAATTGTTACAAAAAAAGAACTATGTTGCCTTTAACATACAAGATTATTAACATATTTTCAAACTATTCATCATACTTAATAGCAAAATAAGGAAAATCTGCCAGCATAAAACAAATCCTAAAATAAATCCAACATCCAAAACTTATCCAAAAAGATAAAATAAGTCTAAAAAACGAGTTAAGAGATCCGACCCACCCCGTACCCACCCCGTTTTTTCAACGTGTTAAGCAGAAGGGCAGCCCAATTATAGGAAACGAGTTCAAAACTTTGACTCAGCCTGCAAAAAATAGTGAGTTAAATGAACCGGCCCAACGCTTTGGGCCCTTTTTGCCACCCCTAATCCCAACTGAGAGAAATGTTACGCGATTCCTATAGTAGTCGAGCGAAGGGGTTGATTTTTTTCTCAAGACCACTAACACAATATGCGGGTCATAAAGTCCTCAGGCGAAGTTATAACAAAGTGAAAATGGATAATTGATGACAGTACGTCAACACTAGATTTTTAGTCATATTTGTGTTCTTTTTGTAATGTTTTGAGAGTCAAATGTTTGTATACATGGTTAAGCAAGATCAAGATTCATAAAAGATAAGTTTTGCACAAATTGGAGAAGAATGCAAGAAATTGGAGAAGAAATCGTGCCACGATGGACCTGAATCGTGGCACGTTTGAAGCGTGGAATTTACCTGAAGATCCTGGAAAAATTGTGGCACGATGGATCTGTAACGTGCCACGATGGGAGAGTAAATTTGCTGCCACGTAGGATTAATGAGCAAATCGTGCCACGATGGTTTCGAAACGTGGCACGATGGTGGGCTTTTCTGAAACCCTAATTCTTTGTCTATAAAAGCCAAATGCGATCAGAAGCTTAAAGGAGCGATTTTGGAGACCTAAATAGAGCATAGACGGCACCAGGAAACCGCAGAACACGCAGTGGATCCACCAAACTCATAGTTAGTCCGGATTTATGTATGTTCACTATTTTCTATGTATTTGATTGTTTAGCTATGAGTAGCTAAACTCTTAGATTGATTAATCCATGAGATGAATCTTTGTGATCTGTGATGATGTAATTTGTTAAGTACTCTCTTTAACATCAATGAAAACCTAGTCTTTATTTAGAATTATTTGTGTTTAATGCTTTTCTTATGATTGTTTGTATGACTACTAACCCTAGCTTCTTTCAACCATATAAATTGATCTTAGGAATTGAATGACTACTAACCCCAGCTTTTAATCCTGAAATAGTAATTCTGTTTAATTCAACATAGGAACCTAGAGATAGCATATTGAGAGTTATGACTTATGAATTAACGTTCTCACCATGCTTCCGCAGTTATTCAATCGGTTTAAGAGATTAAAAGGTTATAACTTAGGAAAGGGTTTTGAGTCAAGAGATTGATCAAAACCACTTAGTTAATCCGTCGTAAAGCTAGGTTAATTTCTTTGAGAGTGAAGAGAGCCAAATTACTCACAGTGAGCAATAGAGGATTCGAAAGGCTTGATCATCTGTTTTAATCCAATTATCAAACCATTTTATATACTTTGTTTAGTTTCTAACAGAATCTATATTTTCTAACCAAATTTATATTTTCTGCGTGAATCTATATCTTCTAACGAAATCTTTATTTTATGTTATTTAATTTTATGCAATCAAATCAAATCTACTACCTATATTTTACAAAATAATATATACATCCTAAATATTTACTTTATTGCCAAATTGAGATTAACACAGTCCTCGTGGATACGAACTTATTTTATTACTTCGATGCATTTTTAGTACACTTGCTAAAAGTTTATCAATAATGATGCAAAAAAACCCACATTCCATGTTTGTAGCGCTGCTAACAACAAATAGAGACGATAGAAAATGCATAATGATCATGAAGTTGCACACCAAAGACGTTGGCCACGGATCACGTCGTGAAGAAGGAAACTTCAGGCTGAATGTGGGGCGCCACAATCGCATAAGCAAAATAAACTCACATATTATCCACAAAATTAATTAGGAAAAGGCTCAAAGTTGCATGCCACATTGTTTGGATAATTTGCATAGATTTTTTTTTCTTTCTATAAATACACAGTTCATACGTTATAATTAAAACATCAATAAATCAATCAGACAAGCTTATTTCATATTTTTTCCATTTTCCTTTATCTTTCATTTATGCATTACTTTGTGTAGTTTAAAAAACCCCAAAATATTGTACCTAACACTCTGCTGGGGAAGTTAGGAAACCCACAACTGAGGGGTAAAGGTCCTTCCCCAATGTCAATCGCTTGAAGCAGATGGAATCATAGTTGAGGACATTTAGTCAAACCTTGACTAAAATTTTGCTCCATCAACAATTTTGGCACGCCCAGTGAAAAATTAGAACCTTTACTACTAGAAAAATCAATTTCCTAGGTCAGGAATACATTTTTCATATGCACTAGAAGTCTAAAAAGAGTCTTAGTAACATGGATCAACCATCGTTATCAACAAGTATAAGTTCATGTTAACGTTGACCAAACGAGCCACAAACATTTAGGAATGTTGACAATTATAGTTCTTCCTAGCATTTTTAAAGGCATGACTGGTTGAAACACCAAAAACTAAAGTACTAATGACAACATCTATAATTTGACATCAGATTGACATGGTTATACATATGACATCATGTAACATATTTCGAAACAACTCGTTGACTTTGTTAACTCATGGTTCACAAAGAGGTTCAACAAGCGATGGAGTATATGGTCGTATGAGCTAATTTTGGTGACAATTTTGTCACCAATACTCCACACGGGATACAAAACTACCAAAATGTGGCGGACATTGTTAATCGAACACAATTGATTCCTATATAATAATTGCCTTCAACTCCTTATCTTCATCAATTTGTTCATAACTCTTAAGTAAGAATTGAATTAGTAAAGTAGTTTTTAACAAGGCCAAATTGAACTTATACTAACAAACAAAAATCATACTATCCAACATAAGACGTACTAAGGTAGAACACTATAATTTTACAAAAAAATCAAACAACAAAAAAATACACACTTAACCAATTAACCGATACCCAAACAAACAAGAGGGTTGGTCCACAATCTATGGTATTCAAAAGCAATATGCTAATTTTTTTGCCTTCAACACCCGATAAAAAACACTTTAACTTTGTCCAAAAGTTGTTAAATTTAGTTTCCTTTATTATTTAGATAATGATGTTTCTTTTCTTCCATATTATCCAAATGCAAGAGAGTCAAAATGAATACTTTAACTCTAATAGGATTCTTAACACGAAAACTATTCTTCAAAACAAGATTCAGATTAACGTATTTTTCAGAATTAATGACATTACCTCCTTCCCATGTATAAAAAATCACCTTTGCATCATCCATATAATCAAAATGACAAGAAACAACGCTAGTTGCAACAAAATTCTTATTCTTGACCACGTAATCAATGCCACTTAGATTTTGATGATGAAGACCAACAACATTGAGTTCTTTCCAATACTAAAACTTGTTACCTACTTCAATTCCATATAACTAGAAGGAATTATATAACTAGAGTTTGCATATAACTAGAGTTATTTAAGGTAGTTACAGTTAGTTATATGTTAGTTAGAGAATAATAGTTAGTTACACAGTTAGTTAGTATAATTGGGATCTATAAATAAGACCACCCTTGGAAATACACTTCTAAACACTTTCTACTTGGGGTTTCATTTCTTATCCTGAAGTGTGTTTCCAAGTAGAAAGTGTTTAGAAGTGTGTTTCCAAGGGTGTTCTTATTTATAGACCCCAATTATACTAACTAATTATGTAACTAACTATAATTCTCTAACTAATCTAACTAACTGTAACTACCTTAACTAAATCTAGTTATATAATTACTTATAGTTACATGGAATTGAAATAGGTGACTAGATTCAATATTGACAAGAATTCAATGTTGTTGGTCTTCATCGTCAGAATCTAAGTGGCATTGATTACGTGATCAAGAATGAAAATTTGGTTGCAACTAGCGTTGTTTCTTGTCATTTTGATGATATGGATGAAACAAAAGTGTTTGTTTATATAGGGGAAAGTGGTAATGTCATTAATTCTGAAAAATTTGCTAATAGGAATCTTGCTTTCAAGAATAGTTTTCGTGTTAAGAATTCTATTAGAGTTATAACGAAGTTTTATTCAAAGCAGAAAGAGGTTGTTTGTAATGAGTTGAGGGAATGTGAGAAATTTTTCGAAACAAATAAATGTTTCTATTTTGTTGAAGATATTTCCAATGGAAAAGAAGTTGTTCCTATATGTGTGGTTAATCGTATAGATTCTAGAAAGGTTCCGTTTTTTCAATACATTACTCGTATGATTTATCTTGAATGGTTTTTCAAAGATTCATGTGTTGGAAAAATTCCTATAGTAAGGAAAAATGAGATTAAATTTAAGCTTCAAATTTTCAAGACTAAGGAAAAAGGATGGGGTGTAAGATCAAAGGATGCAACACCTTCTGAAAGTTTTTTTGTGAGTATTTAGGTGAGATTATTAAAGATGAGGAAGCTTTGAAAGAGGTTGGTCATGATGAGTATCTATTTAATATTGGCAATAATATTCACAAGGACTATAGTTTGTAGGAAGGGGATTCATATATGGTTGACAGTAAGGAGATGAGTTCATATTCTCCTTGAAGTGGTAAAGAGGTCAGGGATAATCCATGTTGTAGTGGCAGTGATAGTAGTAGGTTTACTGTTGATGCTACTAAGTATGGTAATGTGGAAAGGTTTATCAACCATAGTTAATCTCCCAATTTGTTTACTCAAAATGTTCTTTACGATGATGATGATCCTAGGATTCCACACATCATGTTATATGCAGTTGAGGACATTCCGAGCATGAATGATCTGAATTTTATTACAATTACAAGATTGATCAAGTGGTTGATTAAAATGGAAATGTAAATACGAATGCATGTTATTATGGAGCTTCTGAATGCATCCGTCAACTATATTGATGAGATTTTTTTCTGAAAAGTTGACACGTTTTTACTTTATTTAGTGCTACCTTGTCATGAATGACTCCTAATATTGTTTCCTTAGTTATAAATCTTGTAGTTGATATTCAAGTCTTGCCGTTTTAGTTGTTGTGGAGGAAGGAAAATACATGTGGACGCAATTAAGCCTCCATGTATAATCTCTTTGTTGCATACAAATATTACTTTATATAGTATTTAGTTCCCTTGCAACTACAATGTTGTTCAACAAAAATAGTAGATTGGTACAACACTGTAATTACTTGAGTAGTACATTTTCTTTAGATGAAGTTGAACATGTCTTATTTAGATGCAAATTTGAACATGCAAATGTGATGAAATGGCTATTTTTCTATATTTTCTATTCCGGTTTATGGCGCTTTGAGGGGGCATTGGTTGGTTTTATCTTTACAAGTTTTTGGAATTTTTGTTTCTCTGGGGGTATTGGTTGTTCCCGCCTTTATCCTTCTTTTATTGCATTTTGCTATTTCATTTGGTCCTGAATCTGAGTACTTGTACTGCTATCTTGGGACTTTTGTTGTACGTTGTTCTTGAATTATTGTATTTAGTTATTTGCTTGAAATAATCACATGACAAACTTCACTTCCATGTTGTCCTTGATAAGCTACTTTCTGATAAATATTACAAGATGTCCTTCATTTCTTATGTTTTTTAAACAAGAAAGTTTTGTAATGCAAAAGGTGGTTCCGAACCATGTTTACGGAGCAAAAGTTAACAACAGTAGCCACTAAACGACAAGTATCACCTACTCAAATTCATGGAAAGGTATATATACTTATATAGTATATACATTAAGAAAATTAGCCACCTCGCACAAACCTTTCCAGCTCCGCCGTTGACGGTAGATGAAAAACGAGGGTTGTGAGTGGTCATTCTCTTGTAACATGAAATGATAACACTATAATATTTGTATATAACCACTAAGACACCTTCACAAACCATCAAATCATCCCAAAGCAATGCTGCAATGTTTGCGTCTAATCACTTCTCTAAACAAAACCCTATTTCTTCTCCCTTTCCTTAACCTTGTCTTTCCGTCTTACAAACCGTCAAATCATCCCAAAACAACGTTGAAAAAATTCCTTTTCTTCCTAATTTCGATTCTTATCCTCAACCTTGTCTTCCTGATTAAGAAAACCCTATTTCAGCTCTAATCATTTCTCTCAACAAAATCCTATTTCAGCTCCTAATGTCCTAATTTCAGCTCTAATCACTTCTCTCAACCTTTTATTCCTAATGTCCGCATCTAATCACTTCTCTCAACAAAACCCTATTTCAGCTCCTTTTCTTCCTAACCTTGATTCTTATCCTCAACCTTGTCTTTCCGCTTCACAAACAGTCAAATCATCCCAAAACAACGCTGCCAAGTCTACATCTTATCAATTCTCTCAATAAAACCTTTTTTCGGATCAATTGGTTTCCAATGATTCTTCTCCTCATCTTTGTCTTTCTGCTTCAAAATCCACCAAATCATCCAACAACAACGATTCTATGTTAGCATTTAATAATTTTTAGGCTAAAGTGCACTTTTCCACCTCTAACTTTCTAAAACTTGCAATTTTTGGCCCCTAAGTACAGAAACTACAATTTTGGCCCCCTAAGATTTAGCCCCATTGCAACTTTAATCCTTTTGGCCAATTTTGACCGGTCAATGCCTATGTGGCACGCCACGTGTGTAATTATTGAATTAAAAAAAATTAAAAAAACATATTATCATTTTTAAATTAAATAAATGAAAATGAAATTAAAAAAATCAGAAAAAAAAATGAAAATTAAAAATAAAATCCAAATTTTAATCTTTTACTTCTTCTTCTTCTCAATCTCAATAACAACAACCCTGCATATGAAAGATCCAGATCCTTGTACACCAATTGACCCTTATTCTTCTTCTTCCATCTCTTTCTCTGACCATCATCAATTCCAACAACAATAGTGAATCAACAAGGACCTAAATAAAATCATCATAAAGTGATGGAGGAGGAGAAGATGAAAAAGAAGGTAGAACCGTGAAAGTGAAGGAGAAGAAGAAGTGGAGGAGAATTCACGTTCTTCTTTGTAGATGGTTTCAATGACACCAATTTGGTTCCAACCCTTTATTTGTGTCCCCTGTTTCAATTCCTTTTTTTGTTTTTAATATAAAATCTCAACATTATAAGATTACCAGACAACGTTACCAACAATTCCAGAGTACAAAATCCAAAACACTAAAAATCCGAATAATCAAACAAAATTCAATAAAAAAGCTTCGAACAAGAAGCTAACTAGAGCTTGGTGAAGAAGCACCCGTTCTTCCCAGTTTTGAACCATTCTTCGAACCTCTTCTTAGCCTCCTTCAAAGTATTAACCTTCTTTTCCTAATCTGAAGAACATCAGCGGTAACAACCTCCTTCGAATCAACATCCAGTTTCAATTCCTTTGAATTGAATCACAATCACAGTTTTCAATTTTCATAATAATAAAGCAACGTTTTTTCATATGAAATGGAACCTTGATTTTGCTGAGAAGAAGATGATGAATATTCATGAGTTTAGGTTTGAATGGAAGAAGAGAAGAATAAGGATTATATGATTTTAAAGAAGATTTCGATTATATGACCTTGATTTTAAAGATTTTTATTTTTTTTAATTTAATTTTTCATTTGTTAATTTAAAAAAAGGAATATATGGTTTTTGATTTTTTTGTTATTCAATAATTACACACGTGGCATGTCACGTAGGCATTGACCGGTTAAAATTGATAAAAAGGATCAAAATTGCAAAGGGGCTAATTCTTGGGGGGCCAAAATTGTAGTTTCTGTATTTAGGGGGCTAAAATTGCAAGTTTTTGAAAGTTAGTGGGGGAAAAATGTACTTTAGACTAATTTTTATCAACAAAACCCTATTTCAGCTCCTTTACATCCTAATCTCTCTTCTTTTCCTCAACATTTTCTTTCTGCTTCGATTTTGTCATTTTCTCCAGCTACGTCTCTGCACATGTCATGTTGGAACAAAGGTGTTCATCAATATTACGTTTTGAGTTTTGATGATAACAAGGTATTAAAAAGTTGTCAATTGGATATTGCTAATATTTGTTTAAGTATGCAGTATATCAATTAAGATTTGTATCTTAGAAAGTATTCTGTTTGAACAATGTTAAAGAGCAATAAATCCAGAGAAGCTTGTTGCTTGTGATTATGTATCGAAGAGAGTCTGAAGACTGCATCGAAGAGAGTCTGAAGACTGTATCAGAGTCTGAAGACCATCAGAATCTGAGAACCAAGAGAGTCTGAAGACTGTATCAGAGTCTGAAGACCATCAGAATCTGAGAACCAAGAGAGTCTGAAGATTATCAGAAGCATAGTGCTACAGTGAGTCTGAAGCCACAAATTTGATGATCTGCTAACAGTGATCTCTACTGCATTACGATGCAATAAAAACTCTCTAATGGAGTAACGGCTAGCTTCTAATTCAACTTGAGCGTGGGAAGCACAAAGACAAAGATTGCAGGCCAGTACAGAGTACGTTGTACGAACTCTGTTTCCACTACTCCACTACCTCGTACAGTTTGGCAACTGTGTCTACCGGTATTAATCCTCAAAGGGAATGGAATTCAAATGATGCTATTGAAGGACTATTACCAAATCAAGCAACAGATCAACAGTCATTGATCAAGCTTCAGAAATCATCCTGGTGTGCTGGATGACTCAACGTCTCTTTCCTACGCCTATATAAAGGATAGAAGACTTGAAGAATTGTGAGACTCTATAACTTGAAAAATTGCATTGCGCTGCGTTCGTATTCAACTGAGTCTTAACAAAAGCACATCATCAACTTAGATTCTTACAAACTGAGTATTCTAGAATTTCTAAGTTTCACAGAAAAACAGAGTCTGTCTTTTGTGTAAAACAGAGTCTGTCTTTGTTTTAATTGAAACACATTTTGATTGTTGTCAAGTGTTTCAACTGTATTCAATTTTCTGTAATTGTGTAAAAGTCTCTTGCTTTTGTGCTTGAGCAAAGGAAGTCTCTTAGTTGTGTCTTTGAGCAAGGAAGTCTCTCGCCTGTGTGCTTGAGCAAGGAAGTCTCATACTGTGTGTTTGAGCAACTTGTAATTTGATATTACATTTTAGTGAACTCTCCTTGGAAGTACAAGGGGGACAGGACTACTTCCGGTTTGTGGAAGGAACCTGTATAATTGCTTGTGTTCTCTCTTCTCTCTATCTCTTGATTATTCCGCTGCAATCAGAACCTAATCTCCTATCAGACTCTGATCTCATTCAGACTCTGAGTTTAAAGGAATTAGATTCTCACTCCTCAAGAGCTGCGAAAAGAAAACACAATTCAACCCCCCCTTCTTGTGTTTTTCTCACCTTCAATGTCATTGTTGTCATTTCAGCTCTTGTCACTGTTATTCCTAAAACGGAATACATGAAGATGAGTAACAAATCTACTGCTAGAGCCATGTTTGCTTCTCTCTGTGCTAACTACGAAGGAAGCAAAAAGGTCAGGGAAGCTAAAGCTCTTCTGTTAGTTCATCAATATGAACTATTTAAGATGAAAGAGGATGAAAGTATTGAGCCGATGTACTCAAGATTTCAAACTCTAGTATCTGGTCTTCAGATACTGAAGAAGAGTTACATAGCTTCTGATCATGTTAGCAAGATTTTAAGGAGCTTATCCTCTAGATGGAGACCAAAGGTCACTGCAATTGAGGAAGCTAAAGATTTAAACACTTTAAGTGTTGAAGATCTTGTAAGCTCACTCAAGGTTCATGAGTTAAGTCTCAATGAACATGATTCTGCAAGAAAATCCAAAACCATTGCCTTAAAATCAAAAGGAAGGTCTTCAAAGGCTCTCAAGGTTGAAGAGTCTGAAAATGAGTCTTCAGCTTCTGAAAGCTCAGAGGAGGATCCTGATGTTGCAAAGGAAATGGCTATGCTTTCAAGCAGAATGCAGTACCTTGCTAAGAAGAACAAGAGATTTCTAATCAAGAGCAGTGGGAAGGGGTTCAAAAAGGAGGATCAGAAAGGTTGCTTCAACTGCAAGAAAACTGGACATTTTATTGCTGAGTGTCCAGAACTGCAGAAGGAGAAACCCAAGTCAAAAAGGCAAACCTTCAAGTCAAGCAAGTTTAAGAAGCAGATCAAGAAAAGTCTGATGGCCACCTGGGAAGATCTTGATAATGAGTCAGGGTCTGAGGATGATGATGCGGATGGTGAAGCCAATGTAGTTGTTGGACTAATGGCTACAACCGAATCTGTTAAAGAGACACCTGAGGCAGAATCAGATGCAGACTCTGAAAATGAAACAGAGGTATATTCTGAACTCACAAGATCTGAACTTGTAGAATCTGTCAAAGAACTTCTTGGTCATTTTAAAGCTAAGACCACTGAGTTGAAGAAAGTCAAACAACAGCTTGATAAGCTGTCAAAAAGACATAATTCAACTCTGTTGGAACTAGAAGATTTAAAAGAAGAAAATATCTCTTTATTGATCAAGAAGTGTAGCTGTAAATACTTAAGTGAGCCAGATGTTGCTCTGCAAGAATTTATTGCTACTGGAATTGACAGATCAAGGGTTGCATCCATGATCTATAGCACGTATCAGAACAGAGGACAGGGTCTTGGATTCATTGGAGGAAACTCAAATGAAATGACTCTGAAACCTGGTCCTGATGGAGCCAGAGAGGCATTGGAAAATCACTTTGTAAGAGAGTCTGATGAAGTCAACATAGTGACTCATTCAGAACCTACAACTTCTACTTCTAAGATTCTGACTAAGTCAAAATCTCAGAATGTTAAGTTAAAGGGTCTGAAAAACTTTGAACCCAAAGCTTTAAAGTCTCAGACTCTGAAGCATTCAAAGTCTGATAAACAGACTCTGAAAAAGCCAGAGTCTGAAAAACCAAAGCCTAAGTTTCAAAGAAGAGAAACTGTGAAAGGCAAGTTGAAACCTAAACCAAACGGTTCTAAACCCAAGGTATGGGAGAAAACATTACCATTGACTTCAAGACGTAACTTACGAAAGAAGTTCAATGGTTCTAAGACTAACCAAAAAGGACCCATAAGAATATGGGTACCTAAGTCTGAAATTATTGATGCTGCAGGTATGTCTAAAAGGACTAGAAAAGCACAAGGCTTGGTACCTGGACAGTGGTTGCTCGCGTCACATGATGGGAGAAAGGTCTATGTTCCTAACCCTAACCATGAAAGAGGGAGAAACTGTGGGATTTGGAGGAAACCAGAATGGCAAAATAATTGGTAATGGAACCATTGGTAACTCTCTGATCTCAATCAGTAATGTGTGGTTCGTTGATGGACTTAGACATAACTTACTAAGCATAAGTCAATTATGTGACAGTGGTTATGATGTATTGTTTAATAAGAACAACTACACAGTGGTTAACAAGGATGATCAGTCCATAATCTTCAAGAGAAAACGAAGAAACAATGTATACAAGATAAAATTCTCAGAACTGACTGATCAGAAGGTAATGTGCCTTCTGTCAATGGGTGATAAGAAGTGGCTGTGGCATAGACGTTTGGGACATGCTAACTGGAGATTAATCTCTAAGATTAGCAAGTTACAACTTGTCAAAGGCCTACCAGACATTGACTATCACTCAGATGCTCTTTGCGGAGCATGTTAGAAAGGGAAAATTGTCAAGAGTCCCTTCAAGCCGAAAGAAATTGTTTCAACTTCCAGACCCTTGGAGTTACTTCATATTGACTTATTTGGACCAGTTAGCACTGCATCCTTATATGGAAGTAAATATGGACTAGTTATTGTTGATGACTACAGCAGATGGTGTTGGGTTAAATTTCTAAAAACTAAAGATGATTCATATTTTGTGTTTAGTAAATTCTGCATCCAAATTCAATCAGAGAAGGAAATGAAAATCTTGAAAGTCAGAAGTGATCATGGAGGAGAATTTGAAAATGAACCATTTGAGGTTTTCTGTGAAAAACATGGAATTATTCATGAATTCTCTGCACCTAGAACTCCACAACAAAATGGAGTTGTAGAGAGAAAGAACAGAACCTTACAAGAGATGGCTAGAACCATGATCCATGAGAACAATCTGGCTAAGCATTTTTGGGCAGAAGCAGTAAACACAGATTGTTATGTTCAGAACAGAATCTATATTAGACCTCTGTTGAACAAAACAGCTTATGAACTCTTTAAAGGAAGAAAACCCAACATATCTTATTTTCATCAGTTCGGATGTACGTGTTATGTCCTGAACAACAAAGTCTACCTAAAGAAATTTGATGCCAAAGCTCAAAAGGGAATCTTTTTAGGTTACTCTGAACGCTCTAAGGCATACAGGCTGTATAATTCAGAAACACAGTGTGTGGAAGAATCTATGCATGTCAGATTCGATGACAAAATGCCTGGAAGTGAAACTCCAGTGCAAGATGAAAGTCATGCAGAATCTCAAGATTCTGATGATAACTCAGAATCTGATCAGATTCCAGAATCTGAAGATACTTCAGAAGCTGGAACAACCCCTGAAGTTCCTAATGAAGAAGCTTCTGATGAAGCTCAAGATGGTTCTCTGCAAGCTAGTCAATCCAAACAATCTTTCAAATACAAGTCTTCACATCCAGAAGATCAGATAATTGGCAATAAAGAAAGTCCTATGAGAACAAGATCGCATTTCAGACAAGAAGAGTCTGCTTTTGGATTATTATCTGTTATTGAACCAACCTCTGTTGAAGAAGCTCTTGGAGATGAAGGATGGATTCTAACAATGCAAGAAGAACTGAATCAATTCAAAAGGAATGAAGTATGGGATCTAGTAGCTAAGCCTAATCACAAGAACATCATTGGAACCAAGTGGGTGTTCAGAAATAAGCTTAGTGAACAAGGAGAAGTAATCAGAAACAAGGCCAGACTTGTTGCGCAGGGCTACAGTTAGCAAGAAGGCATTGATTACACAGAAACGTTTGCTCCAGTTGCAAGATTGGAAGCAATCAGGTTACTTCTTTCCTATGCAGTTAATCACAACATAACTCTGTATCAAATGGACGTTAAGAGTGAATTTCTTAATGGTGTCATTTCTGAAGAAGTATATGTCAAACAACCTCCTGGCTTTGAAGATTTAAAGCATCCGGAGCATGTTTATAAATTAAAGAAATCACTCTATGGCTTGAAACAAGCTCCCAGAGCTTGGTATGAAAGACTGAGTAATTTCTTGATTCAAAACAACTTTGAACGAGGAAGAGTTGACACTACTCTATTCAGAAAGACTCTGAAGAAAGACATTCTTGTAGTTCAGATTTATGTTGATGATATTATTTTTGGTTCTACAAATAGTTCACTTTGCAAAGAGTTTTCGAAAGTAATGCAGGATGAATTTGAAATGAGCATGATGGGAGAATTGAAGTTCTTTCTTGGAATTCAAATCAACCAATGCAAAGATGGAGTCTACGTTCATCAGTCCAAGTATACGAAAGAGCTACTGAAGAAGTTCAATTTTGAGGACTGCAAAGAAATGAATACTCCAATGCATCCAACCTGCACTCTGAGCAAAGAAGATCAAGGAACCAAAGTTGATCAGAAGCTGTATAGAGGTATGATTGGTTCTTTGTTATACCTAACTGCATCCAGACCAGATATTTTATACAGTGTATGTTTGTGTGCAAGGTTTCAATCAGATCCTAGAGAGTCTCACTTAACTGCTGTTAAGAGAATCTTTAGATATCTGAAAGGAACTACTAATCTTGGACTTCTTTACAAGAAATCCTCTGACTACGCTAGTTGGATTCTGTGATGCTGACTATGCTGGAGACAGGATTGAAAGAAAATCTACCAGTGGCAATTGTCAATTCTCGGGAGAGAATTTGATATCCTGGGCTAGCAAGAGGCAAGCAACCATTGCTCTGTCTACAGCAGAAGCAGAATACATCTCAGCTGCTAGTTGTTGTACACAGCTACTCTGGATGAAACATCAGCTTGAGGACTATCAAATAACTGAAAACCATATCCCAATTTATTGTGATAATACAGCAGCTATATGTTTGTCTAAGAATCCAATTCTGCATTCAAGAGCAAAGCATATTGAGATTAAACATCATTTTATAAGAGACTATGTTCAAAAGGGAATTTTAGATATTCAATTCATTGATACTGATCATCAATGGGCTGATATATTTACTAAACCCTTATCTGTTGAAAGATTTGATTTCATAAAGAAAAATTTGAACATGTGCTATGTCTCTGGGTAATATGCGCCTCTGAAAACAGAATTCAGACTCTGAAAATAGTCAGAAGCTATTTGGGAATCAGACTCTCTTTTGAGACTCTGATGAAAGCTTCTGATAAATTATTCAGACTCTGGTGAGGAATCTTTAGACTCTCAGAAGCTCGTATTAGTGGAAGCGTGACTGTTAAGTTCAGTAACACCTGCCCCACTATGGTGACAGTTACTTTACAGTTTCTCAGACGTGGCCTGTCTGTATTGGGTAAGAACTCAAAGGGCAATGATTTCATTACGTTAAACAAGTTACCTTCGCTTTGTCCCAATACGTTTACGGCTGCATGCTATATGTATTTATTGTTTGTGTTTGTTTGTCCCCTACTTTTTCCAAACAGTTATCAAACTTTTTCTCTATAAATACATAACACACACAACTCACTTCTCTTTTCACTCTTTGATTTTCTCTCTGAACAAATTTCTTGTTTTTCATACTTTGCAAAAAAAAAATTTGTTCTCAAATCAAACTCTTAGAAAACCCTAATGGCAAGTGATCTCATCCAATCTGGTGTCATAATCAAGTCCGGAGGGTCCTATGTTATCAAACCCAGAACAATGAACATCATCAAGGAGACTCTGGAAATTCAAGTTGAATCTCCAGTTGATTTTGGTTCACTCAGTCGTCATGGAGTTGATGTTGCACCTCATTTCTTATCACAAGGAATGATGAGGTACTTTGGTATGTTGAATGGACCAACATATCAGGAGCTTGTTAGAGATTTTTGGGTTAGGTCAGAAGTCTACGACAAAGCTGAAGCTACTTTGGAAGAAACAGTAGCAATCTCGAACAACCCCAGTCTTGCTGGCAAAAACAGAGACCAAATGGGTTTAAGACCGTACAATGGTCTTGAAATAAGGTCTGCTGTGATGGGAATTCTAATAGTTATCACTGAAGATGTGGTAGCCAGGGCGTGTCAGATGGAGAGCGCTGGTAAATTTCAGTGGAATGTCAACAAGAAAAGTGAATGGGCTGTTGTCTGCAACAAAGTGTTATTTGAAGGGAGACCCTCAAATAAATTGGTGGATATGCATCCTGAGCATAGGGTGCTTCTGAAGATTATACTGGACAGTATGCTTCAGAAAGGAGGAGGAACAGACACATTGTCTGTGGATCACAAAGTTCTTCTTTATTTTCTTATCAACAAAATAAAGATCAACTTCCCCAGATATGTGATGCACCACATGTGTTGGGCCATCAAGAAGAGTCAATCAGAAACCAGGAGGCAAGTTCCTTTTGGAAGATTAATATCTGAGATTCTGTATCAAGGAGGCCTCTTGAAGGTCTTATCAGAATCTGGTGTGGTATCAGATATTCATCTAGGAACTGTGACCGGAAGAATCATTAATGGCAAGACTCTGCAGTACATGAAGATTGTCAAGAGATTCAACCCCTCTAAGCATGATATGAGAGAATCCTATGTACAATCTGATTTGATGATGGACTTCCCTCCCATTTCCAAAGAAGATAATCATGAAGTTCTTGCAAGATTTGTGGTGGATTACTTCAAGGATACTGGTAGAATAATCAACTATTCTGCTATTCCTGAGACTGCTGGAGGAGGACCTCTTAAGGTCAAAGGTAAAAGGACCAAGGAAGTGGTTCTCAAGGAAGAGGAAGAGAAGCAGGAGCCTCTCAAGAAAAAGATCAAAACTTCTGCTCTTCCTGGAGTTTCAATTGGTTCTCCTTCTGCATCTTCTGCAATTCGTGAAATTAAGGATGAAAAGAAAGCCAAGAAAGATGAGAAGAAGGCTAAGAAAGATGAGAAGAAAGCGAAGAAAGGCAAGGCTGACAGAGACTACGAAAGAATGGCTCAAGATATTGCTGATTTCCTTGATGCTGACTCTGAAGGTGAAGAGAGTCAGATCAAGAAGAGAAAGGTGGATGTGATTCCTGTGGCTAAGGATGTAGCACAGAAGATAGATACTTCTGTATCTATGATTGAGGATGAACATGCTGCTGGCAAGGCAATGGTAGTAGAAGTAGTTGCTGAAGAATTAAAGGAAGAAACTGTCAAAGAAGCTGCTAAGTTGCTTGCTTCTGCTCTCAAACAGAAGAATCCTTCAGAACCTGCAGAAGCTGAGTTATCAGAAGCTACTGTGTCTGATCACTATGCCTCTCCAGAAGCTGGCATTGGCACCTCTGGCAACGTGGCATTTAGCTCATCTTCTTCTTTGAATCAAGAGTCAGAATCAGATTCAGAATCTGACAACAAACCTTTAAGCCAGATTCTTCCATCCCTCAAAAATTCATCTCCCTCACCAATCAAACCCATATCATCCCATAACCCACTTGACCCGGCAGTAGTTGATTATGTTGATTCAACTATGGACAGAGTGATTCAAGACACAATCACAGTGTCTATGAATCTTCATGCTGACCATCCTGCTCAACCTTCATTTCTCAAACCACTTCAGGTAATTCAACCTTCTGAAAAGCCTGAAGCAACCATTCAATCAAAACAGCCACCCCCCCAAACTGAAACCATTTGTGTAGACTCTCCAGACACTCTAGATTCTCTTGAAAAACATCTAGGAGGAGAACTACCAAAAACCCCTGCAAAATCCAAATCAACAAAAGCTACTTCATCTGTTTCCAAACCAGACCCTGTACCTGAACCTACAGAGAATCTTACTTTAGCTTCTGTTGAACCTTCAGAAACTGTTGTTGAACCAGCTTCTGAAAATCTGGAACAAGCTTCTGATATTGTATCAGAAACTGTAACAGAATGTAAAGCTAAGACCAGAAGAGTTTCCCAACCTCTGTGTGACCCCATAACCTATTTCCCAGGTTTTGAAACTTTTCTAGCTTTAAGAGCTTCTCTACCCTCAACCTCTGAACCTCAAAGTGACTTATTTGATTCAAGTAAGATAGATGAGTTCTATGCTTCTTCATGCAATAAGCTCAAGGAAGTGATTGAGCAAAGGTTTGTGCCAATACTTAATGTGAGCTATGAGGACAAGTTCTCTATAGTGAAGACTGAGTTTTTGGAATTTATCACTAAAATTCAGAAGGCTGCTGCCAGGGAACAAGCTCTTGTTACTGCCAAGCATGTTGAAGAAGTAAAGCGGGCTGAGAAAGTTGTAGTTCTGGACAAAGCTCCCATTCTGAGGATAAGAGATACACCCTTCTTTGATGAAGATCAGTATATTCCTAGAGAATCAGTGGCTTACAATTCTTTGAAGAGGAGATTGTATAAAGTTCAAGAAGAAGCTAGACAAGAAAGAGAAGCACATTTGCGAAGAACCGAGGCTCTGGAAGAGATGGTAAAGAAACAGCAAGAGGATCTCCAGAAACTGATGGATCATCTTGCCAAACAAAACCAACCTTAGTTTAATTTCGTTTTGTTTATTTTTTTTGTAATTCTTGTTTGCTATCTTCTGAACTTGCTTTTGCTTTCAATTTATACAAGTTGTTTTTGATTCTATTTGCATTCAATTTTTTTTTATGCTCTGAATCGTCTATGTTTTCCCTCTGAATCTCATTCTTCCTTAAAACATGTTTACACCCTTACCTTAAGTCATTTAAAAAGGGGGAGGAACTTGTTCTAATTTTTTTTTTGTTGATGACAAAAGGGGGAGAAGGGAAATTATTTATGTCAGGGAGAAGAGAAAATTTTCTTGTTAATTACATTGCATGTATACGTATAAGTTAAAGGGAAATCTGCGAAAGGTGCTTAGTTAGACTCTGAGCCCTGTTTAAGAATCAATTTTCTAAATATTCTGAGAATGAATTTGATTGCTTATGAAAGTGAATTTAATTAACCTGGATAGAACTCAAGACGAGCTTACAAACCTCAACTTAAGAACTATCAGACTCAGGGGGAGTCAGAGCTTACAAACCTCAGACTCTGAGATTACAAAACTCAGAACCCTTTAAGTCAACTTGTTAATTAGATTAACAACAATTGACCTTTTAAATACTAATGTTTGTCATCATCAAAAAGGGGGAGATTGTTGGAACAAAGGTGTTCAGCAATACCACGTTTTGAGTTTTGATGATAACAAGGTATTAAAAAGTTGTCAATTGGATATTGCTAATATTTGTTTAAGTATGCAGGATATCAATTAAGATTTGTATCTTAGAAAGTATTCTGTTTGAACAATGTTAAAGAGCAATAAATCCAGAGAAGCTTGTTGCTTGTGATTATGTATCGAAGAGAGTCTGAAGACTGCATCGAAGAGAGTCTGAAGACTGTATCAGAGTCTGAAGACCATCAGAATCTGAGAACCAAGAGAGTCTGAAGACTGTATCAGAGTCTGAAGACCATCAGAATCTGAGAACAAGAGAGTCTGAAGATTATCAGAAGCATAATGCTACAGTGAGTCTGAAGCCACAAATTTGATGATCTGCTAACAGTGATCTCTACTGCATTACGATGCAATAAAAACTCTCTAATGGAGTAACGGCTAGCTTCTAAGTCAACTTGAGCGTGGGAAGCACAAAGACAAAGATTGCAGGCCAGTACAGAGTACGTTGTACGAACTCTGTTTCCACTACTCCACTACATCGTACAGTTTGGAAACTGTGTCTACCGGTATTAATCCTCAAAGGGAATGGAATTCAAATGATGTTATTGAAGGACTATTACCAAATCAAGCAACAGATCAACAGTAATTGATCAAGCTTCAGAAATCATCTTGGTGTGCTGGATGACTCAACGTCTCTTTCCTACGCTTATATAAAGGATAAAAGACTTGAAGAATTGTGAGACTCTATAACTTGAAAAATTGCATTGCGCTGCGTTCGTATTCAACTGAGTCTTAACAAAAGCACATCATCAACTTAGATTCTTACAAACTGAGTATTCTAGAATTTCTAAGTTTCACAGAAAAACAGAGTCTGTCTTTTGTGTAAAACAGAGTCTGTCTTTGTTGTAATTGAAACACATTTTGATTGTTGTCAAGTGTTTCAACTGTATTCAATTTTCTGTAATTGTGTAAAAGTCTCTTGCTTTTGTGCTTGAGCAAAGGAAGTCTCTTAGTTGTGTCTTTGAGCAAGGAAGTCTCTCGCCTGTGTGTTTGAGCAAGGAAGTCTCATACTGTGTGTTTGAGCAACTTGTAATTTGATATTACATTTTAGTGAACTCTCCTTGGAAGTACAAGGGGGACAGGACTACTTCCGGTTTGTGGAAGGAACCTGTATAATTGCTTGTGTTCTCTCTTCTCTCTATCTCTTGATTATTCCGCTGCAATCAGAACCTAATCTCCTATCAGACTCTGATCTCATTCAGACTCTAAGTTTAAAGGAATTAGATTCTCACTCCTCAAGAGCTGCGAAAAGAAAACACAATTCAACCTCCCCCCCCCCCCCCCCCTCTTGTGTTTTTCTCACCTTCAATGTCATTGTTGTCATTACAGCACATGTCGTTGTTGTTTCTGTGTTTTCACTTCCTTCACTCTTTTGAGGATTTAATTTATATTCAATAATTTTTCTACATATGCATCCGATTATATCTTTCATTACTAGATATATGTAGAGATATTTTAAGATGTACTGTAATATATTGACATCATAGTATGATTTTATTAGATGCACGTGAACATTTTTTTAACAATTGTTTTAGTTCATCGTGTAAATATTCAAGTTGGTCCTAATAATCTTGAAGTGTGGTTTTTCATTATTCCCAAAATTATTTGTTGTTCTGAGGTTTTTATATTCGATTTGAAGAGCAATTATACATATCTGGCTAACCCTGGATACATCCTCTTAACATGACCGGTGAAAATTTATATCATATCATGCTAACGCCATACTCCTCTCATCGTCGTGTGGGTCATCCTTTTGGAAAGTATCTCATTCCATTGGCGGGATTCCCAGTGTCCCACTGGCGTGGACAACAAGAGACACGACTTAAACATATACTTAATATTTTTAAAACTGATAATAAGGACGTAGTGATCCCATCTTACATGTAATCAATTTCTTGGGTCAGTGGTCTACTCATATCTAATCATTTATGATACACAAATATACATACTCTCTAATGCAACGCAATGATAAAAACCATGTTCCTACTTTATTTACACTTAAATAAGCTTTCTGGAATTGCAGATAGGTCCCTGGGTATAAACTGATCATTTTAGAAAAATTGTAGTAGAGGGTGTCTCGCGTAGCGGGCATTTGCTCGCTTGGCGAGCCCATACCTCGCCAAGCGAGGAGACTCAATATAAAAAATATGTCTTGCTCGCTTAGTGAGCTCCAGCTCACTTAGCGAGCATGACATTACAACAAAAACATCAAGAAATAAAGTTATTGGCCATTTGAGGAATACTCAGGCATCCAAAACGTATCTACGGTTCCAGAGAGCATTTAATTGATAAAAATTTAGTATATAAAGCAAGAATTAACAAAGTTATCAAGCATCAACACTAGGCAACTAAATTCAACAAAATAACCTAAACTTGTTCAATTTTCTCACATTATTCAAGTTACCCAAGTTGGGATTTTTAAACTAAGGGAACTCACCTCTGATTTGTGGATACTTTCAAAATCCAGATCCAAGTGCTACTACCCAAGCTCCAAGTGCTACTACCCAAGCTCCTAGCTTTGAGTTCTTGCTCCAATTATTGATCCTAGTATCCAAACAATCCACCAAACTTAAATTTCATTAGATGCAACCCTTAATCCATGCTTGCAACTTAACTCACAAAATATACAAGATGGGAGTAGTTCGATTTATTTAGGCTAAATAGAGAGAGGGAAAGTGATTTGAAGCTTGTCTCTAGGTTAATTCTTTATGAAGAATCTGAAAATGTACTTGCATGCTTAATCCATGGTGTTTGGAGTGAGTTTTGATGATGTTAGGGGTGAGGGAGAGTGTGGACCGAGAGCGTTAGAGAGAGGGAGGATATAATATAGTTTGATTTTAGTGATAGGAAAGAACAAGAGAAAATGAAAGAAAAATGGAATTTTGGTACTTAAATAGTCCTTACTTAATTTTGTATACCAGATTATGATAATCTTTAGATTGAGAAGATGAAGTTTCAATTCAAGGTAGAGAAAGTCTTTGGTCTCGATGAGAATTTAGAGACCTATAATTTCTTAATGTTCACAAAAGTTTTTTTTTAACGCATTTTTTTTGGAAAGTTTATTCTTTAATTTGACTTAAGTTTTTCATTGAGAATTAAAAACCTATAATTTTTAGGTAATTTTTTTTTAAAGAAAATAACTACTTTTTATATGAATAAAGGATTGATATGCATGAATGTTTGTAAATTGAATGTACATTTTGAATTTTCAAAGTCAACTACCAGTTATAGAATATTAATCAATGTATTTCTGACAAATTAATGAATATTAGTCAAAGTTTTTTTTTACCAATAAATATTTGTCAATGTTATTGATTATCTCTTTGACTAAAATCAATGTTATTGATTCTTCTTCTTTGACCAAAATAAAAAAAATTTAGTGGAAGAAATTTAGTCCAATTCATTAATGATAATAATACAAGAACAATTAGTGAAAATGTTTTTTTTACAAAACATGTGAAATTGTTATTGATTTATATGAATAATTTTAACAATAAAAATCATTATGCAAACTAGCGAAAAGACAGACACTCTGATTCCCATCTTTTCGCTAATTTTATTGCGCTAACATTTGAAAATTATGAACTGTGTTTTTATAAGAAATTTTGATTTTGATTAAAAGTAAAAGTATAAATGTTTTTTGCTTTCAAATTATATTAAATCAAACTAACCATAATTATTTATTTCAATGACACCATCAATATAACAAAGAATTATAATCTAAATTCTAATTTTTTTTAAATATAATCTAAATTCTAATTTCCTTTAAATGACACATACAATCTTTATGATAGAAAAAGTTGTTTAATTCTATAATTGGGACAGTTAAAAAGTATGTATATATATATATATATATATATACTCATCTAGTTTGTTACATTTTTTAATGGATAAAGGAAATAAAACTGGACATATATATACTTATACTATTTTTGTTACATTTTTATTTTAATATTTGAATTTACTCTTGAAAGTTGAGGGTAATTTTGAAAAAAGAAAGCATGCCCAAAAGAGGGAAAATAGTCTATTTTCTTTATATATAGTATAGATATAAAAATGGAAATTGGCAATATGACCTAACTGTAGGTGAGTTTGTTTTCGATACAAAAAATATGTTTTTACTTTTTTTTAGGGAAAATACATGTTTACTTTGTACTTCTAAATTACAATTAAAAATATGTATTATGTTAATTAGCCAATATCAGAATATAGGTTATTATGCTTTAGAAAAAGAAACCTCCCAGTCAGGGATGGCAAACTAGGTTGACACACTCCGTTTAGATTTTTCCCATCAAAATCCGCTTAAAATGGGAGGAGATGAGCCGAGTTAAATAAGGTGACTTTGTTCAAAATTTCACCATGCCTCGTTTAATGGTGGACAGATGAGTTGGCGGGCTTGCCCCGCCAATCAAAAAACTTTTTTTCGGGCGAAAAAAACTTGTTTAATGCATTTTTTTTATTAATTAATTATTACAAAAAAGAACTATGCGGCTTTTAACATACAAGATAATTAACATATTTTCAAACTATTCATCATACTAATTAATAGCAAAATAAGGAAAATCCGCCAGCATAAAACAAATTCTAAAATAAATCCAACATCCAAAACATATCCAAAATGATAAAATAAGTCTAAAAAACGAGTTAAGAGATCCGACCCACCCCATACCCACCCCGTTTTTTCAACGTGTTAAGCAGAAGGGCAGCCCAATTATAGGAAACGAGTTCAAAACTTTGACTCAGCCTGCAAAAAATAGTGGGTTAAATGAACCGGCCCGACGCTTTGGGCCCATTTTGCCACCCCTAATCCCAACTGAGAGAAATGTTACGCTATTCCTATAGTAGTCGAGCGAGGGGGTTGATTTTTTTCTCAAGACCACTAACACAATATGCGGGCCATAAACTCCTCAGGCGAAGTTATAACAAAGTGAAAATGGATAATGATGCAAAAAAACCCACATTCCATGTTTGTAGCGCTGCTAACAACAAATAGAGAAGATAGAAGATGCATAATGATCATGAAGTTGCACACCAAAGACGTTGGCCACGGATCACGTCGTGAAGAAGGAAACTTCAGGCCGAATGTGGGGCGCCACAATCGTATAAGCAAAATAAACTCACATATTATCCACAAAATTAATTAGGAAAAGGCTCAAAGTTGCATAGATTTTTATTCTTTCTATAAATACACAGTTCATACGTTATAATTAGAACATCAATAAATCAATCAGACAAGCTTATTTCATATTTTTTTCCATTTTCCTTTATCTTTCATTTATGCATTACTTTGAGTAGTGTAAAAAACCCCAAAATATTGTACCTAACACTCTGCTGAGGAAGTTAGGAAACCCACAACTGAGGGGTAAAGGTCCTTCCCCAATGTCAATCGCTTGAAGCAGATGGAATCATAGTTGAGGACATTTAGTCAAACCTTGACTAAAATTTTGCTCCATCAACAATTTTTGCACGCCCAGTGAAAAATTAGAACCTTTACTACTAGAAAAATCAATTTCCTAGGTCAGGAATACATTTTTCATATGCACTTGAAGTCTAAAAAGAGTCTTAGTAACATGGATCAACCATCATTATCGACAAGTATAAGTTCATGTTAACGTTGACCAAACGAGCCACAAACATTAGGAATGTTGACAATTATAGTTCTTCCTAGCATTTTTAAAGGCATGATTGGTTGAAACACCAAAAACTAAAGTATTAATGACAACATCTATAATTTGACAACAGATTGACATGGTTATACATGACATCATGTAACATATTTCGAAACAACTCGTTGACTTTGTTAACTCATGGTTCACAAAGAGGTTCAAACAAGCGATGGAGTATATGGTCGTATGAGCTAATTTTGGTGACAATTTTGTCACCAATACTCCACACGGGATACAAAACTACCAAAATGTGGCGAACATTGTTAATCGAACACAATTGATTCCTATATAATATTTGCCTTCAACTCCTTATCTTCATCAATTTGTTCATAACTCTTAAGTAAGAATTGAATTAGTAAAGTAGTTTTTAACAAGGCCATATTGAACCTATACTAACAAACAAAAATCATTCTATCCAACATAAGACGTACTAGAGTAGAACACTACAATTTTACAAACAAATCAAACATTAAAAAAAACACAATTAACCAATTAACCGATACCCAAACAAACAAGAGGGTTGGTCCACAATCTATGGTATTCAAAAGCAATATGCTATTTTTTTTTGCCTTCAACACCCGATAAAAAACACTTTAACGTTGTCCAAAAGTTGTTAAATTGAGTTTCCTTTATTATTAAGATAATGATGTTTCTTTTCTTCCATATTATCCAAATGCAAGAGAGCCAAAATGAATACATTAAAGATTTCCGAGATTTTAAATAACCTTCTAAATTCCCAAACTGAGCGAAAAAAATCTGCAATGCCAGATGGATCTACCGATGAAATATCAAGCCAATTGTGAGCAAATGCCAAAGAGAACCAAAAACATTACAAGACAAGAACAAATGATCTCCTAATTCTGGATTCCCGCATCTACTCACGCAAACCATATAATCAGAAGGAATGATACGACGTCTAACAAGCGAGCAATTGGGTATCAGAAGATCCGTCAGTTCTCTGAATTGGTAAGTAGCTGCAGAATTTATGAGGAGGACACCAAAGCTCATTATAAGGTTCTGAATGAGCGGAAGGGTAAGCGCCAACAAGATCGTGATAAGCCTTATAGCGCCCCGGCTGATAAGGGTAAACAGAAGGTGAATGATGAGAGGAGACCTCAGAAGGAAGATGCTCCTGCTGAGATTGTCTGCTATAACTGTGGTGAAAAAGGCCACAAGAGTAATGCTTGTACGGGAGATGTGAAGCGGTGTTACCGATGTGGTAAGAAGGGACATGCTACTTCGGCATGCAAATATGATGATGTTGTGTGCTTTAACTGTAATGAAGAAGGTCATATTGGTTCGCAATGCAAGAAGCCTAAGAAGGCTCAGACTACTGGGAGAGTTTTCGCTTTGACTGTTACTCAGACATGAATGAGGTAATATTTTCGAGGACGAAAATTCTATAAGTTGGGGAGAGTTGTAACGCCCATTTCGATTATTTAATTAATTTGTCGGGTTTAGAATATATTTACATGATTTATGTGATTTATGTGTTATGTTGTGATTTTATTAGGTGGTCTATTTTATTATTTAATAGAATAATGTTTGAAAATAAAATAAATATTAAGTTGTGGGGCTGTTTTTGAATTAGTTAGAGTTATGAGGGATTAAGTGAAATAAGATAAGACAAATAGAATAGGTATAAAAGGTAAAACCTAGGGTTAGAATCAGACAGTACGTACAATCAGTTTTGGGAGAAAAAGGGAGAAAACTAGAAGTGAAGAACCAAGAGGTTGCTGCTCCAATTTTCTTAAGGTAAGGGTGAGCCTAGCATTACAATTACATTAAGCTTATGATTCATGATTATAGTTAACATGTTTAGGAGTATTTCATGAGAGATTAGAAACTAAGAATTAGGTCAAAAAGTGATGAATTAATGATTAGATGATGAGAAACTGTACCGATGACGTAGAAAACTATTTACAGACCATAGAATAACCCTTAAACATTATAGTCGAAATTTGGAAGGATTAGGATGAAATTTGGGGTTTTGGGTGAAAACCCTCGTAACGCCGTAACTGTTCTGTCATCGCTCGCCACAGCGAGCAATCAACTTGCCACGGCGAGTGCTCTTCATCAGTTCGTGAGGCGAGCAACCCACTTGCCATAGCGAGCAACCCTTAGTAGGCTCGCGAGGCGAGCAACCCACTCGCCATAGCGAGTTACCCCTAGAAGGCTCGCGAGGCGAGCAATCCACTCGCCATAGCGAGCAACCCTTGAGAAGGCTCGCGAAGCGAGCAACCCAACTCGCCATAGCGAGCTACCCGTGATGGCTCGCAGGGCGAGGAGTTTAACTCGCCATAGCGAGGAACCCTGATGGTTCGCGAGGCGAGAGATCCCACTCGCCATAACGAGTAGTTCTGTATCAGACTACCTTTTAGAATAATGCGACTCTTGTCGCATGATTAGTTATGAGATCATCCCTGGATTAGAGTTAAGTATTGAAATATTAAGACAACCTGTTAAGCTGTTAACTAATGCTGGATTTGTTGTAGCACTACTAGAAAAAAGACTTTTAACATCATGGATTTGACTTCAGTCAGCATATACCTGAGGTGGAATATAGTGCAGTGGCAATTTTGTAATTATTGTGAAAGCTACAACATATTTTCACATCAGCAGATAAATTACCTGAAGGGGAAAAGCAGGAAGTGGCATTTTTCACATCAGTGGCAATAGTGCCTGAGGGGAGAAAGTCTCCCTATGAAAATTCCATTTTCCATCTTCTACTTGTCACAAAAACGAAACACGGTCCTCAAACCCTAAATTCTCACACAAACCCTTTCTCTGAAAAACTTGAACGGCCGCCGACCGTACGATGCCTCTGAACTCAAACGACCTCTGAAGCTCTTCTCCTCCGTTTTCCGTAATCCACTACTGACGCCCTCTCACCGGCGCCCTCTCGTCAGCTCCTCCGTAATCCACCACCTCCTCCGTTTCTTTTAGGTCATCTCACCGTCGTCCTCTCACAGGCGCCCTTTTAAGTATATAACTTCTAATACCTTTGTTTTGGGTCTCTGATCTTTTTCCCTCTGAATCCTATGTCAAAAAATTGCTAATTTTCTTGGGTCACAATCCTTTTCTCAAGTTTTCAGCTTTAATAATTTTAGAAAAATTTATTTTTATCTCTATTATCTTTGGTGGTTTTTCAAATTTAATAATTCTAATAAAGATTATTTTTTGCAGATTTGTGGTTTTTCTGTTTGTTGTTGTATTAGTGTTATGTGTTGTGTAGTAGTGTTGTTACCCTTTGGCTGGTATTTTGGGGTCCTAGTTCCTCTCTATCATGGAAAACCTTTTGGGTGTGTTTGATAATTGTTATATTTTTGAATAATTGAATTTTAGTTACTTTTGATTTAGCAGTGAAACTCATGATATGATGAGTGATAGAACATAGACAAATAGAGGGAAAAATTGTTAGATCTAAATTGTGATTTTCATATACTGTGAAGAATAAGAACATTGATTAAGATGTAATTGTAAAGTTAGTGTTTTACCGGTTAACATGTAGTGAAAATTTCTTGTCTGGTTTAGAGATTTTTGTTGTTGAAAATGTCGTTAGTCAAAACTAAGCACGTTGACCTGTTTGATGTTACTGATGGTACTGTCATGACACACACTTTACTTGCATATGCTGAATTGTGGTTTTGATGGTACTGTCATGAAACACACTTTACTTGCATGATATATTTGAAGATTTGGTTTGTTGACATAGGTTTTTTTATTGCACAAGGAATGAATCATCAGTTAATTTTAAGAGGGTAGTGTAGTAGGCATAGGCTGATAAGCTTTTAGTTTCTTGGTCACTCAACAAAATACATTGTCTGAATTACTTAACTTAGCTATCCTTCTGAGCAAGCACACAAAGTTTGGTATCTATTGGAAATGGAAAATAAAGTATTTCTGTTTGTAGTTGGATGTTATTCAGCTTGTATAGTCGACTCCTTCTGTGACCTAAGCATATTTAAATGTACTTTGGCAAGAATCACAAATATTTGTAAAATTTTACATTTTAAATTTTAACATCATGAATTTAGATCCCCTACTACATTTGAATGAGTTGCTTGTGTTTTATTTGGCTTTGTGGTGGCCGATTGTAGCTGCTTGTGTTTGAGTGGGTTGGGTTAGGTGTTGAGGTAGCTGCTTTGATTATTTTATGTTTTGTTGTCATGCTTTAACTACTCATTGCTTGGATTGTATCAAATTTTTTTTAGCCTAAACTTATGATATCACCTGCTATGAGATTGTGTTACTTCTTGCAATTTTGATGGTACTGTCATGTGTTTTGTGTGTTACTGGTGCTTCTGATTTTAACTACTATTGCAATAATTTTTTTCATTATTTATTCGAATTTGTTATGTTGTCTCATTCCCTGCCTACTATAACTTGGCTGTTGTAATGGTTTTGGCCTCCTTTTGTACGGCTTGTTAATATATTGTGCTGATTCCAAAAAAAAAAAGTATGTTCAAGAATATGATAAAAATTGTATACTAAAAATAGTATGATAAAAATAGTATGTTCACAGGAATTTTAATTCACAACTGATATAAATTTCAGTTTCTAACTTGTCAAAACAGCTTTAATCTTTTTTATTCTCTATGACCCATTTCTTTATACAATTTTAATTATTCACTTTTTTTCTTCATATTACTTAGTTCTTATATGATTCAATTACTTAGTTCTTATATGAAATTGGCTTCATAGGATATAAAAAGATTCGTCTAGAAAAAGGTATAAATAATTCCAATATGTTGAATCAAGGAATGATGTTTAATTCAGAATTTAAGTTGAAGATAGGAAAGATAAATAATTCACTTTTTTAGGAAGATGCTTGGACCTTGGTGTAGTACTTAAGTTGAATTGTACTAATGTGGAAAACAAAATTTTCAAGTCCTTATGAAAATATGTTTAAGAAGGTAGTGTGTAGGGTGTGGTGGTTGTTGTCAAAAAAAAAAAAGTCCTTGTGAAAACTGTGATGATTGATTCATATGAAAAAATAGTCCTTAGCTTATGTCATGCCTTGTGTGGTTGCTGATTAATAATATTTGCAGGAAAAAAAAACATCGATCTCACTCATTCGACAAGAATAAATATTTGTATTTTTTTCTTATGTTATATTTCGCCTAGCATCCTGACACATCTTCAATGTTGCTTTGATGTTTTCTTTTTTAAATACATCTTTGTATTTTACTATTATCTGAATTCTCATTTTTTTTAGAACAAACTGAATTCTCAATCTAAACTTTGGAAATGGTTTAATTTGTTAGCAGAGCTCACAAGAACATCTCTTCCATTGCTGATTGGGAAGATAGCAAAAAGGTAGCTCTAGAAGCTGATCTCAAAAAAATAGAGGTAATTACTAACCTGATTCTCAACAAGATAACATTATATTTCTTGTCTAGCTAGTAGAACAAACAGTTTGATGTTGAGATATTTGATGTTCAGTTTCTTTTATCCATTATGTGCATCCTGTTGTTTTTGTCATATACTTATCTGGAGTGGTTTGAAGCTATTGTTATATATTATTGTATTGTTTAGCTTTTTGAACTAGAATTGAAATAATACTACTATAGCAAACCAAACACAACAACATAGAACCTATGGACCATGCATGATGAAAATAGCGAATGCAGATTTTGTTTAACTGCTTCTGTAGAATGAAAGCTTAGTAGGCATCCCAATTCCTTAATTTAGTATGTGTTAATTTTCAGAACGTAGTCATGGATCGTAGGTGGATGAAAGCTTATCGATTAAGTCGTGAGTATGATAATGGAGTGACTGAATTTCTTCAGTTTGCTGAAAAGAATCTTCCTAACACTGAGGGAGTTTTTCCATGTCCTTGTATTTCTTGTGGGAACCGGGACCCAAAACTTAGCAAGGAAGAAATTAGGAACCATCTAGTTTCGATAGGGATTTGTCAAAATTATACCCAATGGATATGGCATGGTGAAACGATGATGCCAAGTGTATCCCAAAGAGAGGAAGGCAGTGTAGATATGGATGATAGACTTGAAGACATGATACGTGATATTGGAGAAGAATCATTCAAGAAAGCACGTGTGTATGATAATTTATGTAAAGATAAGGAACAACCTTTGTACCCAGGATGCACGAAATTTTCCCGGTTGTCAGCTGTGTTGAGATTGTTTAATTTGAAGGCAAAAAATGGATGGAGTGATAAAAGTTTCACTGAATTGCTTGAATTGTTGACAGAAATGCTTCCAGAAGGTAACACAATTCCGAATCGTCATTACGAGGCCAAGAAAGTATTGTGTCCAATGGGTATGGAGTATGAAAAAATACATGCATGCCCAAATGATTGCATCTTATACAGAAAAGAGTTTGCAAACCATGATCGTTGTCCGAGGTGCAAGGTGTCACGCTACAAAAAGAAAGATGGTGATTCTAGCGATGAAGTCAACACAAAGGGTCCTCCTGCAAAAGTGTTATGGTACCTACCAATAATTTCAAGGTTCAAGAGAATGTTCTCTAATGTAAATGACGCAAAGAACCTTAGATGGCATGCAGAAGAGAGAAAAAGTGATGGAAACATGATTTCCCATGTAGCTGATTCTTTGCAATGGAAGAAAATTGATTCTTTGTTTCCTGATTTTGGAAAAGAGAAAAGAAACCTTAGACTTGGACTTGCTACCGATGGAATGAATCTGTATGGTAATCTAAGTTGTAAGCATACTTCATGGCCTGTTCTCTTGATAATTTACAACTTATCTCCTTCGTTGTGCATGAAGCGTAAATATATGATGTTGTCGATGATGATTTCGGGCCCATACCAACCAGGAAACAACATAGATGTTTACCTAAGTCCATTGATTGATGATTTAAGACTATTGTGGGAAAAAGGAGTTGATGTTCTTGATGCGTATTCCGGTGAACATTTCAATATGCGTGCCATGTTGTTTTGCACCATCAACGACTTTCCGGCATACGGTAATTTGAGTGGGTACACCGTAAAAGGGCATAAAGCATGCCCTATATGTGAGGTTAACACATGTTATCATCAATTGAAAATTTCTTGATTGCTATCATCCATATCGTAAGTTGAGGAAAGCTTTCAATGGAAAACCGGAGAATGGTGTTGCTCCAATTCCCTTGGCCGGAGAGGAAGTTTATCAACGACAACAAAAGGTAGAGGTTATCTTTGGAAAGAAACAAAAGAAGGCTGCTGTGACAAATATATGGAAAAAGAGGTCGGTGTTCTTTCAACTTCCATATTGGTCTAGTCTTGATGTAAGACATTGTATTGATGTGATGCATGTAGAGAAAAATGTTTGTGATAGTATCATTGGAACACTTCTCAACATTAAAGGCAAGACAAAAGATGGTGTAAATGCTCGTCTAGATTTGAATGAGATGGGTATAAGGCAGCAGTTAACTCCACAACAAAGAGGTAACAGAACATTTTTACCTCCAGCATGTTACACTTTGTCTAAAAAAGAGAAAACAAGTTTTTGTGAATGTTTGGGAGGTATCAAAGTGCCACAAGGTTACTCATCAAATATCAAGAGGCTTGTATCAATGGAAGATCTCAAGTTAAATGGATTAAAATCTCATGACTCTCATGTTTTGATGCAACAACTACTACCAGTGGCTATTCGTGGAATTTTGCTGGAAAATGTTAGGAAAACTATAACTAGGTTGTGTTTATTCTTCAATGCAATATGTAGTAAAGTCATTGATCCATTGAAGTTAGACGAGTTGGAACGTGAGTCTGCACTTATCTTGTGTCAATTGGAGATGTATTTTCCTCCTTCATTTTTTGACATTATGGAACACTTGATTGTTCATTTGGTAAGGGAGATTAGATTGTGTGGTCCAGTTCATTTAAGGTGGATGTATCCGGTAGAGCGATACATGAAGATCCTAAAAGGGTATACGATGAATCCACACCGTCCGGAAGCTTCAATTGTTGAAAGGTACATTGCAAAAGAAGGTATTGAGTATTGTACAGACTTTATGTCAGAAGCGGATGCTATAGGGGTTCCAAAGTCCCGTCATGATGGAAGATATGAAGGTAAGGGTACACAAGGTTATAACGTCAAGTGCATGACTTGGGAGGTTCGTCATCCAGCACATTTGTATATATTGAATAACATTGATGAAGTGCAACCTTACTTATCTTCTCACAAAAGCATTGTAAAGGAAAATTATCCCAAGATGAATGAAAAAGGGTTGTTAAAAGAGCATAATAAGAGTTTCTCTGAGTTGTTTAAAAAAAGAATTGCTAATGATGATAGTGCTTCTGATACACTTAAACGACTGTCAGCTGAGCCTAAATGTAACATTGTAACTTGGAGTGCATATGATATTAATAAAACTTCATTCTATACAAAATCAAAGGATGATAAAAGTACCATGCAAAATAGTGGGGTTATGATTGTGGCCGAGTCAATGCACTTCTCTAGTTCAAAAGATAAAAACCTTGTAATCGCATCTACACCGTACTTTGGGGTGATTGAAGAGATTTGGGAGGTTGATTATCGTACATTTTCAGTGCCTTTATTTAAATGCAAGTGGATTGATATTAACACTGGTGTAAGAATTGATGAATCTGGTTATACATTGGTTGATCTGTGCAAGGCAGCTTATAAGGACGAACCTTTCATGATGGCATCCCAAGCAAAACAAGTTTTTTATGTCACAGATCCTTCTAACAAAAGGTGGTCAGTTGTTCTACAACCAAAAAGCACGCATGGTAGTGATGAAACCCTTCATATTTCTGATATTCCTTCTTCCACAACAAATGTGCTTACCTCCATCATAGAAAATGAAGTAGACGATGTCCACGCTACTCGTTCGGATCATAATGAAGGGATATATGAATAAGTTAGTAAGTTTAGTACCCATGTATGCCACATGTATTTTTATTATATCTATTTCATTGAATAGTTATGTACATTCGTGTATTTTGATTTAATTAGACATGTGTTTGGCAATTGCTAATATTGCTGCTTTGCGTTTTTCTTGTGTAAACAGATACATGGCTGATTCAACTGACATCCCTTCTTCATCTAGTGAACCTAAAAAAAGGGTTAGAGGTTGCACTACGATGAAAAAAATTGACAAAGTTCGAACAACAGGTGTGAAAATAAAGGTCGAGTTCGATTCAAAAACTGGGAAATGTTATGGTGAAAATTCTGCAACATTTAGAAGTTATGCAACATTTCTTGCTCGAAGTACTTGTAGTATTTTAATAGATGATTGGCCGCATGTAGATGACTCTACAAAAGACTTAATTTGGGATGATCTTAAGGTATGATTGCTGTGTTTTGAATTAAATGTTTACCCTAACTTCATTATTGTATCTATTGAACTTAGGTACTAACACCATTTTTTATTTTGATTTTGTAGCAACATTTTGTTATTCCAAACAGTGATGATCCATATCCAAAAAAGGATCCTTTGAAAAAAAATGGATGATATATTTGGGGGAGTGGTGGAGAGGTTTTAAGACACAACTCACAAATGATTATATTACAAAACCTTCAAAATCTCGCCTTCCTCCACTTGAAATGTATCCTTTTCTCCAAAAACATGTATGGGAGAAGTTTGTGGAGTCTCGAAAGACCCCTGAATTTAAGGTTAGCATATGTGGTAATTATTTTTTGTTTTCCTTGTACTAATTTAATTGTTTATCAAATATGATTTAGTAATGAATTTGATATATAATAGGAAAAAAGTCAAAAGGGTGGGGATATTGTTGCTAAGAACATTTACCCACATACATTATCTCGTGGAGGATATGATTTGCTTGAAAATAAAATGGTGGATGAAAAGAGAAAAAGAATGGAAGCATCCGGAGAATTTGATCATAATCCATCTCCACCGTCACGTCATGACAAATGGAAGAGGGCACGACAAAAGCAAGGGGGAGAATACACAACAGAGGCTACACGAGCTGTTGCTGAGAAAATTGTAAGTAATATGAAAGTATCTTATATTTAAATTACATCTAAATTACGGAACATACAATTAGCGTCTAATACGTAATGAGTCTTATTAAGTAATGAGTAAATAGGAGATGAGGTTAAGGTGTTAGCGTGGCGATGGACCCTCTCTAGATAAAAAATTATGTCGTGTCTCTACTACGAATGGTGTTGGAATCCGAGGTTTTGCCTTGGTGCATAGAGCGGTTGGTTATTGTGGGTTGGAGCTGGCTGTTATGGTAGTTTTTTGCCTTGCTCTATGGGTCTATTTCTAGTTGTTTTTTAGCAGGTAGAGGTGTTTGTTTCAGTTAGCCGAATTGGTGTATAGGTGCAGCTGTTCTGGGCACTTTTTAGAGCTGCTGGGAGTTTTTTTGGAGGCCTGCTGTTTTAGTTTGGAATTGGAAGGTCTTCATACCCCACACAAACCATAAATGTCAGTGAGATTGAAGCAAAAATTGAAGCAAAGATTGAAGAAAAACTTGCAGCAAAAATTAAAGCGGAATGCAAAGTAGAATTTGAACAACAGATGGCCACATCGCATGAGTTGATGCAAAAATCATTTATGGAGACACTCAAGATTATGGGCTTATCCGATACCTCCCAAACAAACAAACAAATTGAACCTTGTTCGGAAAAAGTTATTGTGTTAGGAAGCGGAAAAGGTTCTTGTTCTGCAGCACAAGAAAATCACAAGGGCGACTGGACCACTGACAATGTTCAGAAAGTGTTATGCATGATTTTGAAAGAGCAGCAATATCTAAGGTTAAAATTAGAACATGATCCAGGAGTCATAAATTTTAGTATTGCACCACATTGTATTACAGACATGTTGGTTGGCAGGGCTTGGCTTGACTATTCTATTCTACAAGTTTGGTGCACGTAAGTACTTTTTCTTGCTTAATGATATCATTAACTATTAGTGTTATTTCTCATGACTACAATATTTAATATTAATTTATAATTTATTTCAGGTGTATGCACCGTCTCTGTATTGAAACAAATAAATCAAATGTGTTTGGATTTTTGGACCCAACAAAATTGAGTTTTAATTCAAAGTCCGGAAAGACTAGAAAAGTACAAGTTCAAACCTACATACAAACTAGGTTGCGTGATATGAACAAAGTGTGTTACTTGGCACCGTTTCTTATGGCGTAAGTATATAAATTTGTGTTTTCTCTTATTCATGTTTGATAATTTAAATGTTAACAATTGTTCTTTTGCGCGTATAGAGGGCATTGAAAATTAATCGTCATTTGTCCTAAGGATAATACATTGGTTGTCCTTTGTTCATTTAATGAAGATCTTAACGCAACAATGAAGGAAATTGTTTCAAAGTAAGTGTATTTTTTTTGTTGCATTTGTTATTATAAATCCTATAACACTAAAATATAGAACTTACTTTGATGATTTTTTTGACCTAGAGCTATGGAGATTCATCAATTAGCAAACGGTAAGAAAAAAAAGGCTCAATGGCTTCGTCGTAAGGTATGTGTAGACAAGATGGTTATGTTCGTAGTAAATTTAATTTTTTTTATATCTATTCACTATTAAAAATTAAATTCATTTGTAGGCAAGGATGCAACCTAACACAAATGATTGTGGATATTATGTGATGAAGAATATGCTAGACATCGTCTCTGCTAATATTACTAACTCTTGGATGAAGGTATACCATATGTTTGCACCATATATATTTCCAAATTAAGATAGACATATCCTTATTGTTATTAATTACTTATGTTAATCTATTGTACAAACTGTAGGTATTCAATGACACAACAGCATTAACTGAAGATGAGCTGTATGATTTGCGAAATGATTGGGCAACTGGTTTTCTTGACTTGTATGGAACTTAGGATTTATTTAGATATGCTTCAATGTTTAATTAGTACTGTCGGTTTGTTATTTCTTGCTGGAACATCTGTTGGCACTTGAAGAGAGATATTTTTTTATGTGTTTTGGTACTGCAGAGAGATCTGTTATTTCTAGCATGACTACATATTTATTTTGGGTGTATGAACCATCTTGTTTGTTGTGGATGTACCCCTTCTTGTTGTGAATTTCTTGCATGACTACATATTTATTTTCTAGCACTTGAAGTGTAGTTGTAGTTATAAGTATTAAATCTTGTCAATTCAAAGAAAAAAAGGCAGATTTTATCTGGTACTGTACCAGGCTATGCTCTAGGAGTATTTTTATGCTCAATAGCGACGAGAGCTTATGCTCTAGGAGTATTTTTATGCTTAATAGCGACGAGAGCTTATGCTCTAGGAGTATTTTTATGCTCAATAGCGACGAGGGTTTATGCCCTAGGAGTATATTTATACTCAATATGGTACCACATGCATGATTAAGATGTCTAAGTTGCATAAGTCGAGTCGGAGTTGCATAAGTCGAGTCGAAGTTGCATTGTCGAGTCAAACTATTAAGTTGAACTATGATGCTGAGTTGCGATGTTGATTATGATGTTGATTAAGATGTTACTTGACTGTTGTTGTGATATTATGATGATGAAGTTATGCTGTTAAATATAATTGCTGAATTATATGTTTAATGTTTTTGTTTTGTGAATCTCACCCCTTCTGCTTGGAAATGTTGCCTTCTCTATGAGTAACTTGCAGGTGAATAAGCTTTAGCTGTTGTTGCTGTTGTGAGTGGCTACCCTCACTGTGTCCTTAGGTGCTCTGATACGTAATGGGATGGGGACTTTTATATATTTTCTATTCCTTACGTATTACCTTGAACTGACATGAATAAGTGGTAGTTTTGAATTATGTTTAGACTTTTGATTAGGCCTGCGAGCCAGAACTATTATGTTAACTTGAATTTTATCCGCTGCGAAGTTTAAATAATTTTGACTAGAATAAATTATTATTTATTCCGTTTTTGAGATTTTAAGAAATGTAGCATTCCGTTTATGTGATACTCTGATTTAATTATGAAATTTTTAATTTGGGAAAACGGGGTGTTACAATCACCAAGTCGCCGAATTTGCTCTTCAAGCCGGCATCCACATCAACTTCGCAAAAGGGCACGTTCTCGCCCATATACCTGACAATACCAAAAGAAGATATTTTCGTCAGCTTTGTACATCAAGGAATAAAGAAGAGAATAGCAATCAAACCACCAAGAAATACTTACTTCCGGAAATTAAAGTCCTTATGCCAGAAGGACTCTACCACCTTTTCGTTCAGAGAGGTAGTCGCCGGCGTTCTTCTCTCCGTCCCTTCCACGATCATGTGAAGTTTCTGACTATCGCCCTTTCCACTTTTTCCTTTCTTTCGCGGAGGAGAATCGGAGGTCTCAACAGTCGCGCCTTCAGTAACAGGCGTCTCCACTTGCTCTGCCTCTACTGAAGACGAACCCACAGAAGTCTTCGAGGGAGGATCTTTCCTTTTCACCCGCCGATGCTGCACACCAGCAGGATCACTGGTTCAAAACCCAACGCTTTACATAGAATCTCAAAGCCTCGAATAAATGCCCAGCTATTCGGGCGGATTTGAGAAGGTGCTACGTTCATAAGTTTCAGTACGTCCATCTCAAAAGAACTAAGTGGAAGCTTCACGCCAAATTCTTCAAGAACCGCCGCATACATGAAGTACTCCTCGCCCACCAAAGATTGTGAGCACACCCTCTCGCCCTCGTCACACTGCAGCAGTTCGACATCTTCTTCATGACCCGTCGATGAGATATCCATCTCACTCCTTATGAAGTTGATCGCCGCATCCCTTGTATACAGCGAGGCCACACCCGTTACTTCTTGAGCAAAAAACTTCATCGTCACACCCGTTTTGATCGCGTCTTTTCTTTCTATCGAAGGAGGCCTAAATAAGCAAATCCCTTGGCTTTGATTCAAACCTGAAGTAGAACAGAGCAAAACGCAGTCACTATCGGAACTGCTGTCGCTACTACTATCACTATGAGACGAGTCATTTGTGGTTGTTTTGTTCGGAAGACTACGAAAGTAGGCATCCCAATCTATGAGGCCATTAAGACGGGTCACATGTTTCAAACAGGCCATCCGTAACTTGTTAAGGTCCCTAGGATCAGAGGGAACGATCTCTCTGCCTTGTTCATCACATTCCTTAATAACTACCATCGCTAGAGCCTAAAACGAGTAATACAAAAAACAGTAAAGGAGAGAAGATTAGAGTTTACCTGGAAGGAGTCAGAGAGTTGATGAATGGAAAATCAGAGTAAACGGCTGTGCAAAAATCAGAGAAAAACAGAAGCAGAGAGAATAGAAGAAGCGAAAAGATGAAATGAGTTTTTGAAGAGGAAATGAAGCGCTAATATATAGGAACAGAAGAATTAGAGTCGCCTCGAAAAGCGCGCTTTCTCCATAAAAAAAGCGGAAACACGTGCGTGGCAGGCCGAGATGTTAACACGTCACGATTACTGAAGAGTCAAGAAACCTACACCGTCCGATCTAGTTCGCAGATGCGGAGTCCTCGCCAACATTCAAAGAAACGTCTGTCTCGCCCCTGGAGAGGACGAGGCGAGAAGTATCACGTCGTAGCTTAAGAACCTGTACTAAGGAAACTAGGCGATCAGTCCTGTATGAGGCAAACTTCTTTCAATACAGGAGGGATCTATGACGTAAGGGTAATACAACCACCCTCAAAAGCTATCAAACAAATGTCAAGATAACATAAACCATTTCGCCTTGTCCCAAGACTCGTACTTGTTGGGCTATGGACCGTCATTGAATTTCCTAAACAACTAATAGGATCCTTCCTAAGGACTCCTACGCTCGTCAAGATAACATGAACCACTTCGCCTTGTCCCAAGACTCGTGTTTGTTGGGCTATGGACCGTCATTGAATTCCTAGGAGTCTTAAAGACCTCCAGAAGGGACTGTAGACCCCCCAGGAGGCCTTAGCGCCCTCCAGAAGAGTTCTAAGGCCCAAGGCGCGTCCTTCCCAGGGCGCCGCCTCAGGTAGCTTCTAGAAACATCTAGAACCCGCCTAAAGGACTGAAATACCCATATGGCTTGGAGACCAAGCCACCGAAACTCAAGCCCACAGCAGGCTATAAATACAACCCTTGGGAGCATTCTCAAGGCATCCAATAATCAGTCTAAACCCTAATAGACAGAGAAAACCCTAGTATTCACTACTCGTACTTTTTGCAAGTACAGATATAATATTCCATCTACTGAATTCATGCGTGCCAGCTTTCGTACAAATCAGCATTTTCCATATAATTTACTTGCGATATACAATTTGAAGTATGAAGTTGGAGAACAATGTGTACATTTATTTTGGCATTTAGGGTAGTATGAAATGTTCGTTTCACATTGTGGTCCAACTTCATGGTTGCTTGGATAATTTTAAATATTTGTATGAAAGGTCTATCTACACCCAAATCACATCAATTAAGATTTTTATGGACTCCAATGGTGGTTTGCGCGCGCGCGCATATATATATATATATATATATATATATATATATATATATATATATATATATTTAATTGTCTAAAAATATAACAAATTTGAATTGTTTAAGATAGCTTTAAAATGTAAATTTTAATAAAATAATATATTTTTAATTTTTAGTTACTAATTTTTTTTGTGGAATAATTTTTTATTTACCCTTTCATCTGAGAAAATAATATAAAAATTATATATTAAAATGGGAAAAAATGAAAAATAAATAAATAAAAAATAGAGCGGAAATTATTTCGCCGATGTATACGGAGAACAAGCGGAATTTCATCAATTTCTTTAGAAATATATTTGTACAATTTTTTGGATAACTTTATTCTTTTCTCATCTTATTGATAAAAACAATTAATAGCGAGAATAAGAGAAATAGAAAAAGTAAGAATACAATAAAAGTATAAAAGAGAGTTGTTCAAAAATTGTTTCAAAATAGTTGTACAAATATCATTTCTTATTTTTAGGGGAGTAAGATAAAAAAGGATAAAATTCCTACTTTCACCTCTCCACTTAGGCTTTGATCGTGACTTTGGAGGGGGTGCGAATGGTAGGTCTTAGAGAGTTTGAAATATATGAGAACATGGTAAAATCTTTCACATTTTTATAAAGAGTAATTTTTTTTGAGAATGATAAATTAATACTTATGATTAATATATTTTTAATTTTAAGAATATTATAATTACTTGAATTAAATTTTAAAAATTCATGTAAACCTTCTAAAACTCCTTAAAACTCTCCTAAAATGAAGAGGATTCTGTATTATGAAGAAAAATGAATACCCAAAGTCTTCCGCTCTCAATGTAATATATTTCATCCACTTGTTCATTCCCTTTTCTTCTAAATCCATTCCATCCCTTCCCTCTTTTCTATTAAAAACAACAACTTTTTAACTTTTATAAAGTAGAATATTTCACTTTTCATCACTTTCTAATGTAAAACTTATATATTAATCTCCTTAACTAGTGCTCCGAAGGCATTAATTAACATTTCCCTATGGGTTTTGTTAACTAGTGCCTCAGAGGCACTGGTTAAGAATGCAAACTTGAAAACAAAGCCTAATGAAAAATATAATTGCATAGGAAATGGGAACACAAAATTTTGTCATTCAACTTTTCATCCCCTCGTTGGCTCTATTCATTTAGACTTTATTGGCAACGTGAACACGAAATTCAAAGTGGAATAACAATTTTCTTCGTCCACATTTGATTTCTGAAAAATAGTTATTTTAGTGCTAAGATGAATTCTTGATTAGCTTGTATAGTAAATTGTCACTGTCGTAAAATACTACTAGTAATTGATGCAATTGTTTAAAGACTTCATGTTGATGGTGCATTAGGTATTTTGGTGAGTGTTGTTGCTACTTTTGTTCTCTTTAAACTAATAAAGTTTATGTATTTGCTAATTTAAGTTTGTTTTTTTTTTACTCTTAAAAGTTTTAACTTTTAGGAATTAAAGAATAATATTAACATTATTCTTGAATCTAGACCTTAGATATGGATGGTGAAACTCACATTCTCTCACAAATTCAACATATAATGTGATAATCAAGTTTGACAATGAGTACTTAGAACCATTACTTGGTTCCTCACACTCTACACTTTGCTGGTCAACAGAAAAATAATAGAATTTTATGTTCTGGCATATCCCCTACAAAATCTGGCTTTAAATGGCTTTTGGAGAAATCTTAAAATTTTACATGTTTAAAGAAAACATCAAAATAAATTTTGAAGGGACAAAACTTTGCTAATGACATTTGAATATTTTCTCTCGAACAATGATTACTTATCCATTTGGAAACTAAAAAAAAAATGCCATTATTAAAGTCTGGGTAAATTACAATCTCCTTGTAAGAAAGATGCTCATATTACACTACACAATAACACAAATGTATTTCAAGTATGTTACCTTGTCAATGCAACGTGATGAAGATTGAAAGGTGCAGCAGTGGCCAGTAATCAATCAAATTAAGCTCTTATAGTGGACAAGTTACTTTTTTGTAAAAGTATCCTGATACCGTGTCAAACATTTTTTATGCTTGCAAACCAGATACATCGATAAATTTTCAAAGATCGGTTATTCATAAATTATGAGTCAGCCATCTATAAAAATTTACCATTGCATATGGTTTGCAAGCATAGAAATAACTTGACACGGCATAAGGTACTTTCGAAAAAAACACATGTCCACTCTATGAGAATGATAGAATATCATTGATATTGGCTGTTTTAAAATGGAAAGAAACTCAAAAGTGAACCCTACAAATTTGTAAGGGTAAGAAGTATGTACAAATATTAATAGAAATGTTGTAAGTATGTTAGCTAGTTCTCTCTCTTGATTCCTTCCTCTCATTTTGCTGAATATGTGCATCACCAATCCCTTGCAAATTGCTATGTCAAAGCCTAGTGCTAATCTCATGCCATTTTTAACTGTCACAACTCACAAGAGTTGTTTTCGTCATAAGGTACTAGGACAATTGGTCTAGTTTTTTTTTTTATTTTTAAATAACTTGGTCTAGTTTTTTTTTTTTTTTTGAGAGAAACTTGGTCTAGTTGTTTTATTCTCATGTTTTTCACACATGTTTTGATTCCAACTTTTTCTATTTGAATTTTTTGAAGCGTTGCTGCCCTAATGCTAAGTCAAGCCTGGGTTTCCTCATCCATAATTGTCACAGTTGTTAGTTATTTCCTCATATCAGTCAAAGGCTATTTTACCTCATCCATAACAAAACCTCCACTATGCATGGAGGCAGGGACGGATTTACCACCCAACTAGCCTGGGCACACGTCCGGGCTCAACCCATGCTCAGAGGCGGATCTCCTTGGGGACCCATGGCATAAATATATATCACAAACTTTGCTTGGCTGCAATGGAAGCGGGGAACCAGGCTTGTAGCGAAATGACTCAGCGTCCCCATACAATAATCAAAAGGTAAGAACCACCAGACTGCAAGTGATTCTTAGTTGTTACATGAAACTGTTTTACTAATAGTATATAATTTTGGCACCCCAACATAATTTTTGTTGCTAAATCCGTCTGTCATTGCCATATGTTGTTATTGCATGTATTCCACCTTTACCTATGGACAAAACCTAAGTAATTCTAAGGAGACTATTTTAAAAACATTATGGGCTTCTACCTACGGTTGCGGTTGTCACTTAAACTTATCATTAATTCTAAAAATGAATAATTCATAAAATTACCACTAAAATTAGTTTAATCAATATAATAAAATATTATAATCAATATCATTGGAATTTGAAATTGATTACTATAATCAATTTTTAGATTAAATTCTTGAAGTGACTTAACTAGAATAATTCTTCATGATTTTATTTAGCACACTATTGACAAGTTATGTTTCATCTTTCTTGTTTCAAATTGTACTTTTATCAAAATTTTGCTCAGGCTCGATAAAATTTCTGGCTCCGCCACTGCATGGAGGTGAGATACACGCTTTTAGCTTTTGAATATGAGATAATTCCATGACTAATTATACTGTAAACACTCATTTACAAATTTGTTAATCTTTGTTATGACCAAAATTCTAGCGACACCTATGGTTTTCTTCCCTGATCCTCAACAATCTCTCAATATAATTATTAAGATATTCTGCTGTAATTATTAAGATATGTAGCCCGAGTGGGAGATTGTCGGAATATTTTATTTTTTATTTATATTTCAATATCATTATGTGGGTAAATATCGTAATAATAATTATATTAGTTATTTATCAATTGTGAGCATTAATTGATTAGTGATCAAATTAAGTAATAAAGTTATTTGGTTTCTAATTGGATAATTAATTAATTATTTAATTAGTTGATATGGACTCAATGAGTGGATGTCCGGATGACCCATTAGCAGAATAATGGAAAACCCTAATGGTCATCCAATATAAAAGAGGTTATGGTCCCAATACACCGTACATGACAGTCCTCTCTTTTCTCCCCATCCGAAGAGAACTTGAGGCATAAAGATACGGGTTGAGGAAACACCAAATCAGTCGCAGCTAATTTTGTTGTTTGTTTGAGATCACCTCTATCTGTTTATGATTGCTGTTGAGAGGGCTGCCATGAAAGCTCTATCCAGATATTCCTAATATCCTAATTCTTAGTATTCTTGATAAATCAAACATGTCGTAGATTCGATCATAATCATGTTCAATGTTTTGTTTGCTTCCGCTATTGATTCATAATTGTTGAACATGTTTTATTAAATATGTTCCTATTATGACCTAAATTTTCTCTCAAATTAATATGATAAAATGAAAAAGCGTAAAAAGTTCATAACCGAAAGGGTGAAAAGAAAAGAAATATGAGTTCAGATTAATGGTAATGAGAGAGATAGTAGAGAACGGTGATTAAGTAGAGAATATGTTCACTAGCCGATTAGATCCATATAGATCCGAGAGACGAAAAATTTGAATTTTTTAAAATATATAAAAATAATAATATAGATCTGAGAAATACATATTCATATATCATTAAGAGTAAAATTCGTTGTTCTAACATAAATGATCCATAATAAGAAAAATAAAGATATGTGTATTGATAAATATGATAAAAAATGAACGTAAATCAACTTGAAGATTTGGTATTGATGATATACCTTTAGTATTTCATCGATTTGATTTTGGAGAGATATGAATGTTTTCATAAGAACATCGTCATCTTCACATTCACCTATTGTTATCAAACCTAGATCGGATCGGTTGGTAAGACCAAATTGATCGTAAGTTGAGAACATATTCAAGCTATTTAATTTGATTAAACTATCAGATCTGATATTCTATTAGACAAGTGTTGACTTGATCAAATGAAGTTGAATGAATCACATAAGAAATAATCAATGTATCCAAAGAAGTAGTGAAATTTTACAAAATTATTTGTAATCACATATACACATGACACTAGAAAGGAAAAAAAAAGTAATGAAAATATAAAAAATAAAGAGAGAACATGATGAGAAACAAAGAAAAAACACAATGGAAAAGTATAATATGGACCGAAGAGGCGACTGCTTATATATAAAACAGGTAAAGGAGGACGGCATGTATATTTAAGGTTAAGATGTGGGTTTGGGTCTAGGTAAGTTTCATACAATAGGTAGACACAAGCAAAAATTGCTCTTTAGGCTTCCTTCCTTTCTCCCAGCAACCTCTAAAATATCAAAATACCTCCAACGACAACTAACTTTTATTTTGTAGCCAATCATATTTAACTCTTAATGATATATGAATTAATATATGAATCGTATTTAACTCGTATTTAACTTTTAAGGATATGGAGTTTTTGGTTTCTAAACCATTCGAAAAGGAAATTAATTGAAAATAATTTTATTTTAGTTTTTTGTTTTAAGCTTGTGGTACCTTGTTCGACACTTGGTGTTTAAAAAAAATTGAGAGCTCAACTTTTTGGATTGAATTTATTTTGAACTTATTAAAATTAGTTTATGCAAATAAATACTCCCTCTGTTTTAAAATGAATGTCGTTTAATGTGACGTCCTTAAAACCCAAATGCAATAAATCATTTATTCAAAAGAATTTAAGATATCACGTCGTCATTTTCTCAAAAACATGCATAATCTGATTTTCATATATAAGAACTCACATCACAGCGAAAAAACAACATCATAAATATCCACAGACAGAGTGTCTGTTCCTCCACCTTTCTGAAGCATACTATCCAGTATGATCTTCAGAAGCACCCTATGCTCAGGATGCATGTCAACCAGCTTATTTGAGGGTCTCCCTTCAAATAGAAGTTTGTTGCAGATACTGGTCCAGTCACTCTTCTTCTGAACATTCCACTGAAATTTTCCTTCATTCAGTACTCTACAAGCTCTGGCAACCACCTCTTCAGTGATAAGAACTGAAATCCCCATCACAGCAGACCTGATTTCAAGACCTTTGTACGGTCTTAAACCCATTTCCTCTCTGTTTTTGCCAGCCAGCTTAGGGTTGTTCATGATTGCAGCAGTTTCTTCAATCGTAGCTTCATCCTTGTCGAAGACTTCTGCCCTAACCCAGAAATCTCTTACCAGCTCCTGATATGTTGGTCCATTCCGTGACGAATAAAAGAGCCAAAGTCTACAGGAGATTCAACTTGAATTTCCAGAGTTTCTTTAATGAGATTCATCGTTCTGGGTTTAATCACGTATGATTTTCAAGTTTTGACTAGCACACCAGATTGGATGAGATCACTTGCCATTAAGAGGTTTCTAGGTTTTTGATTTTTTAGAACAAAAAGTTTTACAGAGATTGAAAACAAGAAAATTGTTGAGAGAAAGAATCAAAGAGTGAAAAGAGAAGTGAGTTGTGTGTGATAGGTATTTATAGAAAAAGTTTGATAACCGTTTGGAAAGAATAGGGGACAAACAAACACAAACAATAAATACAAAGAGCATGCAGCCGTAAAAGTGTTGGGACAATGCGAAGGTAACTTGTTAAACGTAATGAAATCATTGCCCTTTGAGTTCTTACCCAATACAGACAGGCCACGTCTGAGAAACTAAAAAGTAACTGTCACCGTAGTGGGGCAGGTGTTACTGAACTCAACAGTCATGCTTCCACTAATACGAGCTTCTGAGAGTCTAAGATTCCTTAACAGAGTCTAAAGGTCTATCAGAAGCTTATGTTCACCAGAGTCTCAAAAAGAGAGTCTGATTCTCAATTAGCTTCTGACTGTCTTTCAGAGTCTGAATTCTGTTTTCAGAGGCGCACATTAACCAGAGACATAACACATGTTCAAATTTTTCTTTATAAAATCAAATCTTTCAACAGATAAAGGTTTAGTAAATATATCAGTCCATTGATGATCAGTATCAATGAATTGAATATCTAGTATTCCTTTTTGAACATAGTCTCTTATAAAATGATGTTTAATCTCAATGTGCTTTGCTCGTGAATGCAGAATTGGATTCTTGGATAAACATATCTCATTCTTTAATCAAATCATCATCAATAGCTCATCGTCTTAACAACATTATCTCAAGTATACTAAAATCACCAAGCAAACATGTTTGAGTACACAACTCCACATAATCACATTATTCACCAATCACATAATTCACCAAGTCACATAGTCAAATATGTCACGTTTCAAACATTTGGTATGCATGTAATGCTCTAGGCGCGACTCTACATGTATGTGGTACCATTTGAATGTCGGAGGTAATTTTACTGATTGATCCCTTTACATATTCTCTACATATTGGACTTATGAATGCATGAATGTTAGGTATGGACTCAATAATGCACAACACTATTTAACTCTTCATATTCTCTACTTTTTCTTCACATTGAATAGCGACCCTTTAAGATTTTATCTATTTCTTTTGTTAAACTCTCAAGACTTTACTTGGAGTAAGATGATTATTAAAACAATAAACAAATATGCAATACAAAAATAAACAAAGCAGAAAGTAAAGAGTGGAGTTTAAGAGAGATCACGCAGAGAAGTTATCCTGATTCCCCCAATATGGGTTAGTCTGAAGGTGAGAAAAACACAAGAAGGGGGGGTTGAATTGTGTTAGCTTTTCGCAGCTCTTGAAGAGTGAGAATCTAATTCCTTAATATCAGAGTCTGAAGGAGATCAGAGTCTGATAGGAGATTAGGTTCTGATGCAGCGGAAATAATCAAGAGATAGAGAGAAGAGAGAACACAAGCAATTATACAGGTTCCTTCCATAAACCGGAAGTAGTCCTGTCCCCCTTGCACTTCCAAGGAGAGTTTCACTAAAATGTAATATCTATTACAAGTTGCTCAAACACACAGTAAGAGACTTCCAATGCTCAAGCACGCAGGCAAGAGACTTCCAATGCTCAAGCACGCAGGCAAGATACTTCCAATGCTCAAGGACGCAACCAAGAGACTTCTTTGCTCAAGGACGCAACCAAGAGACTTCTTTGCTGAAGCACACAAGCAAGAGACTTCTGACACAATTTACAGAATATTGAATAGAGTTGAAACACTTGACAAACAATCAAACGTGTTTCAATTACAACAAAGACAGACTCTGTTTCAACCAAAGACAGACTCTGTTTTTCTGTTTAACTTAGAAATTCTAGAATACTCAGTTTGTAAGAATAATCTAAGTAGATGATGTGTTTATGTTAAGACTCAGTTGAATACGATAGCAATGCAGCGTAGTTTTTTCAGTTGTAGAGTGCAACAATTCTTCAAGTCTTTTATCCTTTATATAGGCGTAGGAAAGAGACGTTGAGTCATCCAGCACATCAGGATGATTTCTGAAGCTTGATCAATAGATGTTGATCTGTTGCTTGATATGGTAATAGTCCTTCAATTGCATATTTTGAATTCCATTCCTTTTGAAGATTAATACCGGTAGACACAGTTGCCAAACTGTACGAGGTAGTGGAGTAGTGGAAACAGAGTTCGTACAACGTACTCTGTACTGACCTGCATTCTTTGTCGTTAAGCATCCCACGCCCAAGTTGACTTCGAAGCTAGCCGTTACTCCAAATGAGAGTTTCTTTTGCATCGTAATGCCTTTTGAAATCCTTGTTAGCAGATCTTCAGATTGCAGGCTTCAGACTCACTGTAGTACTCTAGCTTCTGATGATCTTCAGACTCTCTTGGATTTCAGATTTTGATAGTCTTCAGACTCTGATAGTCTTCAGACTCTCTTCGATACAGTCTTCAGACTCTCTTCGATACAGTCTTCAGACTCTCTTCGATACAGTATCACAAGCAACAAGCTTCTCTAGATCTTTGCTCTTAAAATGTTCAAACAGAATACTTTCTAAGATATAAATCTTGATTGATATCCTGCATACTTAAACAAATATTAGCATATCCAATTGACAATTTTTAATACCTTGTTATCATCAAAACTCAAAACGTGGTATTGCTGAACACCTTTGTTGCAACATAGTCCAGTCCCCATAGCTTTTGTGAGATTATCCACTAGTTCTAAGGAGTTTCTTCTTCCTCTTTGTAATACGCAAAACATTATGTATTCTCTAAACCTCACCAGGCTTACACTATCACTCGTGCTTTTGAAGAGCTTGAGGATATACAATCAACTATGTATTTTCTTAGCCTCACCAGGCTTACACCACTGAAATTGTTAGCTTCAGCAAGCTTACACTATCACTCAAGTTTTTATAGGCTTGCGGATTTACAATCAAAATGATATTTGATATTTGGATATAATTACAACTTTCAAACTATTAAGAGGATGAGAGGTTGTATTTCGCAATACTCTTAAGAAGATGATCCGAAAATATTATTAAGAATTGCAAGAGTATTTGATTTGTTTATCTTGATAATGCTTGGAATTCGCTTGTTAATACTTGTGCACACATCAACTTCTTCATATTTATTAATCATTTGTTATTGCATCACAATTTTTAGATTTTACTATGAATTTTATTTAACTTGTTTATACATTTCATACTATATTTATAAAGTATTTTTCTACTTGTGTCTTGTGACTAAAAATGAATAGATTTATTTTTCTGAAATTTCAAAAAGATTTCTTCAAAATGCCATAGGTATGAAGAAAAGATTTATTTATTTTTTATTCATTTTAAATTCCGGAAGAATTTAATTTTGAAACAGCCCTGAAGGATTGTACAATGAAGATTTTATAATATAATTCTTGAAGAACTATGTTTTCTCTTAATATTAAAACATCCGTGAAGGGATTTCTCAAAGAATGAATATTTCTTTTATCATTTTTTATGGAGATTTGAGATATAGTTCTAAAAGAACTAATAATTTAACATCAAGCATTCGTGAAAGATTATAAAATAAAAATATTATGATTTTACTTCGTTGTTCTCGATTGATGAGTATCCCTGAAGGATTGCGCAAAAGAATTGTTCTTATTCATTATGAAGATCACGTGTATTATAATTCCTGAAGAAAAAAAATTAAGATTAAAGCATCCCTAAAGGATTGCAAACAATCACATTTTTATCATTGTTTATGAAGGTTTAAGATATATATAGTTTTTGAAGAATTAATTATTTAATATCGAGCATCATCATAGCAAAAAAATTCATGATCTTTCTTGGTGTTGATAGATTTATGGTTGAAAATAAGATCTATTTTACCTTTGTATAAATTTCAAAATGAAAGTATTTAGGTGTTAATCGTTGAGTATGGAATATAGTTCTCGAAGAATTAATATTTATTTAAGGATCCCTGAAGGATCACTCAAATATAGAAGTCTCTTGATAATTTTTTATGAAGATTTGGAATATAGCTCCTGAAGAACTAAAATTTAATATTAAATCATTCTTGAAGGATTGTTGAATTGTGATTTTACTTGCTAATATTTATAGAGGTTTGTGGAGTTCTTATGTCTCTTGTATGTGCTCCTGAAATAACAACATTGAGAAAACAACATCAAGAAAATTTTGAAAGATAAATCACATTTTTGATTGAACATAAGAGGAGCCATTGATTGAAAATATGAAGTCTCACGTGATAATTTGTGCTCTGCTTATTTATTTATTTATTGGGTAGAATGATCCACATAATTGCTATTCTAATGAAATGGTAGGTATTGTGTTATTGCTACTTTTGAAACGATTAAGATTTATGAACTATATTGTTTTGAAATTAGAATTTTGTTAGTTTACAAAAAAAAGTTATAAATCATATTTGTATTGTTGATTCCATCTAAAAAGTATGTCAATACTATTTAGAGTATTTGTCCAGGTATTGCTCCTAGAACTAAGACTCACTAAGGAGTACACTAATTTTATGTATATTTTGTTGGATATTGTTTGTATGTGAAAAATTTCTTATGCAAAAGACTATAAAAATGTTTAGATGAGTGATATAAAGAAACTAGTTTTATTATTACATTTGATGGTAACAAATAAATAAAAAATATTGAAGGCTCCAAAAGAGCAAATATATTGTTATATGGAGTAATAGATACGCGCTAAGAATGCATTATATTCCGTCAGGTCTGATAGAAATTTATTATGTTTCAAGGATATCATCCTAAATTGATATCATATTGAAGAAGAAAAAAATATCAAATATCTCTATATTACGAGATATACTCTGCAGAAAATAAGTGTATTGAATTTTTTTTTTATCTCTGATTTATACTACACTTATGTTAGTGCAATGGAAGCACATATTACTGTAAACCTGAAGTTTACATATTATATTATTAGTGCAATGGAAGCATATATTATTGTAAACCAGAAGTTTACAAATTATATTAAATTGATTGTTGGCAAGACCGGTTGAGTTATCCCGGATTTATGATGCGGAAACTAGTTGAAAAAAATTTGATATATATTGAAGATCTATAAGATTCTTCAATCTAGTAACAATCTTGTGTTGATAGCTCCAAGTGAAAGTTGATATTTAAATTAATATATTGATCTAATTCACTTGAATATTATATGATTTAAATTGATGCATCAACTAAATTATCATATGTATATTCACAACCAGAAGTTTGTGAGATTATTATGTCAACAATTTGACTAAAAGTTTATTCTCTGAACTTTTTCAGCTAAAAATTTGATAAGTATCATTCATCAGTTGAAATTTACATTGAACAACTGGTAGCATATGCTCGTAAAAATGGACTTGAAGATCCATTATTTAAACATCTAAAGTTAACTGTATGATTGATACTTACGAGACCATACATGTAGTTTGGTTAAGAGACCATGTCTTATAAACTCTATTTTGGGAATCAATAATTTTGTATGTTGAGATATTGATCTGCATAAAGCCATCATATTACTATATATAAGTCCTCCCCATAATCTATCGTTGGTTTTAGGTTAAAAACCTAATATTTCTTATCGAAGTGGATTTTGGATGTGTTGTGTATATCACAATTGCTCCAATATAATACACTAAGATAAATATTGAAAGAGTTTTGAAAAAATATATTTAATATGAATCTCCATCTATCATTAATTTTGTTGAGTCAACTTATTTACAGCCCAATAGGCTTATTATGTTGGATTAATATTTTAATTAATCAATTATGGATTGACAATAATCAATTATTATAAGTTAATATTATATTATAAATTATGGTCTATTGTGTTAATCACTAATTAGTTGATGAATATGTGTGATTGGGCTATTCTTTCTAAATGGACCGTGATGGGTTGGACCATCTAGCTAAGCCCAATGAGAGGTCTATGCCCTCAGTCGTTTAGCTATTTAAACGTCATCTTATCAGACGGTTAATTATTCTGAACATTCTGCTGCTAAACGAAATAAGGGTAGTTATCCCTCTCATCCTTCTTATCCTTCATTAACCTAATACAAGGTACACAATTTCTTATTCCTTTCTTTGTTGCTGATGATATGCTATAACTTGTATCTACTGATCCTTGACTAAATCCTAAAACTTCTTTATCAGATTATCTATTGATGGATTAGTATTTCCAATATTAGTGGGAGATAATAAACAGTTGAAAATGTGATCCTGAAGTTCAAATAAATTATTTGAAAGGAAATATTATTGTCTTATCTTGATCGTCAAGATATAACTCATTTGCAAAGGTAAATAAATCAAATATCAGCCGCTAATGCTCTAAACGAAATAGATGTCTATGTCAGATAATCTAATACTAATAATAAGTTTCAATCGTGCCTGAAACATATGAAATTGATTTTTTAGTTCTAGAAGAACTGATCAGGTACCAGAAACTTATGAAATATTAATAAACTATGTCATGAATGAAAGATCTCAATGTAATAGATGGAACCAAAACAAAGTCAATGTTGACGTGTTTTTACATATAATATAGCACTATATGTGGTAAGTAATAATTAGGATCATGATTTAAAGTCAATTATAGTTATAATGAAAATATTTACAAATGAAAAGAGACAATTCTAGCGAAATCAAACTCGCTTCACAAAGTAGACCTTGTTTGGACTCGTAGTCCGCACACTTGAAGGTGTGAGGTTAAATGGATATGTATGATTTTTCGCGCGAAAAGGAAATTAGAATGGTAAAATACATATATATAAAGTTTGCTATGTTTACCTGTTCACCTGAAGAGAATAGGTAAATTTCTACCATTTATTTTTAAGAGACAAATATACTTTAAAGTCATATTCACCTAAAGTGAATTCAATTACCTTTTCATACTTGATTAAGTTCAGTAGCACATGAAAGACTCAAATTATATGAAAGATGTGCTACAATTTATTTATATAATTCACTTGATATTTTTATATAAAATTCCCCGAAGAGATTAATTTTATTGAGGCATATATTCCATATTCTCAAAGAGATTACTTAATTAATTTAAAATATAGAAACATCTTGTATAATATTCTTACTGAATATTTTCTAAAAGAGAGATATAAAAATGATATGATTTGTCCATTTGAAAAATAATCTGAGAACTCCTCAAGAGTTTTTGAGATTTGATTTCTTAAAAGAAGAGAAATTAGAGATGGAACATGTGGGAGGAACTATTTGAGATTATGAGTTGAGTATTTGAAGAATAACAATTTTGTAAACCATAAGGCTTATATAGAAATATGCTAAAATGGTTATAGATGGGCAAATCACATTTATAAGCACTCAGATGATTGTAAATTCATTGGATGTAGACGAAAATTGTTTAAGAATTTGAAGATAAAAATAATGAAGAACTAATTGGTTTTGAAGTACCATATTTTAGTTCAATTGAGATAATGTACCTTGCTAAATATTCATGTCATGATATACTATTTTTTTACTTTGTTATAATAGATATGCAAGTTATTTGTGTGATGCTCATAATGAAATTCTAGCACTACTTAAAGAAAGTCGAAAATGTGTTTGGTTGAGGTCTATGATTGAACACATAAGAAACTTGCAGTTTGTCTTCCAGAAGAATGAATGCAACAATCCTTTATGAATATAATACCATGTGCATTACTCAGTTGAAAGGATGGTACATTAAGGGAGATAGAACAAAAGCATGTTTTTTCAAAGTTCTATTTCACGTATGATCTTAAGAGTTGTGATCTAAACATACAACAAATTTGTCGTTTGATAATCTTGAATGCCTTTTACGAAGTAACTCCCAAGTTAAATGTTTGAGCAGCCGGTACAAATTAAAGATTGATATTCATCGTCTCAGAGATGATTATTTGGTTAAGGGAGGAGAAATACAAAAATGTATTCTGCACTCTTTTTTCCTTAATCGTGGTTTTATCCCACTGGATTTTGCAGGTAAGGTTTTTAATGAGGCAGATTATGACACAAAAGAATGTTGTACTCTTTTTCCTTCACTAGAATTTTTTTCCATTGGGTTTTTCTCTAGTAAGGTTTTAATAACGCATATCCTAATGGACATCCAAGGGGGAGTGTTATGAATAATAAATTTAGTGGATGTCCATCCTTAATCTTCCACCTTCCTATAATCCCCATTAGTGAATGTATGGTTAGTAGTCCTTAATTCATTTGATCATTCACTTGCTCATTTGTGTCCTATAAATATGACTTATATTGTAATGTAAAGAACACTTGCGAAGAGAATAATACAAAAGCTTTCATCATATTTTTCTTCTTCTTATTTGATCTTGTGATTTTAGTTTATTTCATAACATTATTAATTTACTTGTAGTAAGAGAAGAAAAGAAGGAAAAATATTACATACGACTTTTAGATGAAAGAGAGAAAATAATTAAATTGACTTTACACATATAATATAAATAATATGAAGGTGTTCTATTCTGTATACCATTTTTAAGTTTATCAGTGAAACATTTGTGTTCTAATGTTATCTTATTTCTCAAACTATTTTAATATTGAATATAAAAAAAAAATTATTAGTTACAATCGAGTTTGACATTTCGTTTGGAAATATGTTGATTTGGACTTAGATTTAAAATTGTAGGGTCTATATTCAATATTTAAAATTAAGAAATTCAAAATCTTACAAATTTCAATAAAATAATGAATCTGCAGGAACGTCCGTCTAACTAATGACAACCGCAAGCCAAATCCTTAAGTATTCCTGCAGATTAATTTCCCCGTGAAAATCTGCAGGAAAAATAAGAGTTTCTGGTAGTGTAAGTGCCTTGTTGAATTCTACACATGCTAGAGTGCTTCTGGTTTGAGACTAGAAAATGATTTGTCTCCTTATTCAACTCTAAAATATTTAATGTTTGAAATATGAATGATAATGTGAGGTATTTTCAGATATTCTGTAATTCCATATGATACGAGAACCAATTATTTGAGGAAGTGTTGTCCTTATTATGTCAGTTTACTCCTAAGTTTAGCAGTACAATCGACCAGGATTCATCACTAGGACAAACTACATATATCAGAATTAAATTGCTATGGTGAGGGGACACTGGTGTGCTCTATTAGTCTATAAGTTGTCTGAGTTGGTATACCTGATTATCAATACCACTAGAAGCAAGATTTTTTTGTCAATACAGGACCATTATATCTGTTAAGTTGAATGATAAAAATTGCCATCATTTGAATTTATAAAAAACATTATTACTAATGCTAGTTCAATGTGTATTTGTCAAATTATTTTTTACCTCAGACTTGTGGCCTACAAACATGCCAATAAAGTCACTTGAAACCCTCATTGGCGATTTTTCGGGTCTAGTTTTGGGGCTGTTTGGTCACTGTTTTGGCCTCTGGTGCAGTAATTGGGATTTGTTTCTGTGGGCTGCATCCTTTGGTGCAACTTCTGTTTTTGGCCTTTTGGCTGTATCATGGCTTTCCCGTTTAGCACGTCTTGTGCCGGGTCTGTGTTAATATATTATGATGATTAAAAAAAAAACTCATGTCATGGCAATAATGGTTGTTGTTGTTTATTGTGTAGATTGATTTACTCAAAGTTGAAACTGGAAGATTCACTGGTTTATCAAAACTCAATCATCTCCTCCTACCTTGTCTAATGTAAGTTGTTTATTCAAATTTAATTCATTATTTGATTTACTAATTACTTAGTTAATTTTATTAATTTTGTGCCAGTTTGCTAGGGATTATAAAAAGAGGATTTTTATGTTTAATAATTTAAAGTGAATTGATTTTTAGCGTGTGTTTGGTTTTATGATGATACAAATTAATTTTGAGTGAAGTGATTGGGCATAAAATTTTGTATTTGTATTGTTAACAATTATTATCATCATTTCAAGTCTTAGTTAGAAGCTACTTCTAAAAAATTCATATCAAGATGCCTTAGCAGAAATGGTCCTGGCCTATGTTTTAATCACCTCTATGTTTTGTCTAATGAACTGCTCACAACAAAAATAATTGAAATATTCCACCTTAAATAACTACCAAAAGTTATATGAAATAAAGATTTGGTTTTGAATAAATTTCAAGATAATTCAGGCAAGTTCAAGGACTTTTAAATTATAGAAAAGAATCAAGCAAATCATACTTTCATTTAGTAAATACTAGTATATATTAGGGGTGTTGCTTATGGTGCTGCAATAGTGGTTTTGGTGCGGCTGTCACAGTTTTGGTGTTGCTTAGTGTGGAGATTTGTGTGACATTAAGAGGGGTTTTTTTTTTACTGTGATGGTTTTAAGGAGTCTGCCAGTGTTGTTTTTGCAATAGGAGGCCGCTGTAACATCTTTTTTAAGAGCCTTTAGTGCTCTTTTTATTTTGTCTCAGCTGGTATTTGGCTTGATTTGTACTGCTATTCAATCCCTATTGGTACTTCTTATTTGTGTGAATCGTATCAAACTTTGTGAAAAATGTTCAAGAACGCATAATTTCTGAAAACTCGTTTTTCTTAAAGGAAAAGGGTAGGGTTGGGGTTGTTTACTGTAATCTTGATTTATAAAAATGTTTTGCATGGTATTCATGAGCATTAACATGGTTTTTCTTTGAAAACCGAATTTCTTTTGAAAAATAATAAAATGGGACGAACTTTGGGAAACTTTGGAGTTAATCGGAATTAACCTATGATGCCGATATGCATAAGCTACTGTGATCATATGTGAGTAGTGTATGTGCTTGGTTGAGGTGTTTGATCACGTTTACCTTATTTTGTTGAATTTCTTCGAAAAAGTAGAAAGTTGTGAAAATAGACGAACTTTGTTGAAATGTGGTTTCTTGTCCAGATAACTTGCAAACGATTTTATATTCATAATGATATGATAGAATAAGAATGAATATATGATAATTGAGTGGTAACTTGATGGATGTCTTGATGTGGTTAGTTGTCCATATTATATGAAAGATGTGACTTTGAACTTTATGTTTCCAAAAGTTGATTGGTGTTAATGATAATTATGATGATGATTTATGTTGGTGAAACTTTTACATACAATTGGGGGATGACTTTCATGGTGTATGCATGTATTTAAAAATGTTAATGTTGATTGTTGATGATCTGTTGTTGCGCATATGCATTGATTGAGTTATATGTTCATGCATTCATAAATGTTGAGTCTGATGTATATCTATATTGGCGATGACCAAATATTTATATCCATATTGGCGATGACCGAATGCTTTGCATTCATATTGGCGACGAAAATGATTCAGATATATCTTGAGGTGACGACCTTGGTGACGACTTGGTACCACATGCATATTAGATTTGTGTCTAGACACATTGCATAACTTGACATGAGTCATACTTGCTTGTGCTTGGTAATTGCATTGGTGAATTGTATACTTGGTGAACATGTGTTAATCGGAACGTGTGCTTGTGAAATGATTATACGTGCAAGCTTGATGATTATTTATGTTGTCGAATTGCTTAATCATTTGATTTTTAATTATGTTGTTTAGTTTCGATTGATTATATTCAATTATGAACTAACCTCCAGTGGTTGTTTGGTTGACCGCCTACCTTATTCGTATAGATAGATATACGGCGTGCAGGACTAGTTTGCATTAGCTTAGTGAGTTGTTGACGATAGCGAAAGCTTCCTCCTTTACGTGCTTTGGAATTTAGTCGTGTCAGGATCTGACTAGGTGATTGAGTCTTACTTTTGTCGTTTATTCATGTTGAGATTATTATCTGACTGTTGAGATATTCTTTAGGTTTTGAGCCTTGTTGTGGCCTTTGAGATTTATTATTAGATGTACTTGAGGATGATTGTATGCCACTGAGATTTTATATGTTGATTATTGAGATTTTATGTTTTTGAAATTAAGCCTTTGCATGTATTGAAACGATTGATGATGTGACGTCTAAACTTTCTTTTGGATATTTATTATTTATATCACATAATTATTGCATACGGGGTTTAGGAGGTTATAATTTGAATGAGCTATTTCATAATTTGAGAAAAGTTGTGTCTTAAGTGTACTAATCCTTTACAATGTCAAGCAGATAAATTTATTTGGAAGCATGATACAAGTGATGTATTGTCCTTGAAAGATACTTATAAATTTAAGAAACATCATTTTCCAAAGATTAGTTGTTTCTAGATCCAACTTGTCTGTCCACTGATGAAAATTTAGCTTATATAGGATGATGTGTTCCTTATGATGTCTTATTCATCTTGTCTCTAGATCCGTCTTCTTTTTATGGAAAGGGTTTATTACCCTCTTGAACACATTAAAGTTTAGGTCTTACACTCTTCAACACATACTTTACATATTTTTCTCATTCGCCATTTTTCTCTTTCTCCATTCATCATAACTGAAAGGGTGAAAAGACAAGAAATATGAGTTCAGATCAATAGTAACAACAACGATAGTAGAGAAGGGTGATTAAGTAAAGAATATGTTTACTAGCTTATTAGATCTATAAAAAGTGAAGATATATGTTAAGAGATAAAATAAATAATTTTTTTTAATATAAATAAAAATAAAAATAAAAATACTGATTTGAGAAATATATATTCATATATCATTAAAAGTAAAATTCATTGTTCTAACATAAATGATCCATAATGAGGAAATATTAAGATATGGGTATTGATAATTATGATAAATAATGAACGCAAATCAACTTGAGAACTAGGTATTGATGATATACCTTTGGTACTTCGTAGATTTGATTTCCGGGAGAGATGATTGTTTTCAAAAGATCATCGTCATCTTCATCTTCACATTCACCTATTGTTATCAAACCTAGATCAGATCGGTTGGTTAGACCAATTGGATCATACATTGAGAACATATTCAAGCTATTTAAGATTATTAAACTATCGGATCTGAAATTCTATTAGAGAAGTGCTCACTTGATCAGATGAAGTTAAATGAATCACATAAGAGATAATTGATGTATCCAAAGAGGTAGTGAAATTTTACAGAAAAATTATCGTAATCAAAGATACATACGACACTAGAGAGGAAAAAAAATATGATATGAAGATATAAAAAACAAAGAAAGCGTGAACACGATAAGAAACAAAAAAAAAACACAATGGAGAAGTATAAGATGGAATGAAGAGGCCGCCGCTTTTATATAAACAAGCAACGGGAGACGAGATGTAGATTTAGGGTTAAGATGTGGGCTTGGGCCTAGGTAAGTTTCAAGCAATAGGTGGACACAAGCAAAAATTGCTCTTTAGGCTTGCTTATTTTCTCCTAGAAACCCCTAAAAGAATAAAATATCGCCCGCAACAACTAACTTTTATTTTGTGCACAACCGTATTTAATTGTTGTTCCTACAACACCTATTATGTACCGCTAACTCCAATGGCAGTTAACTATTGTTGAGCACTGTTAAGCATCACAATCACTTATTTTTGGTAACCTGGACACAAAAAGTATGTATAAACACCTCTAACACAAAAACACAATTCCAGAAGCAATACAACAAATTCAATAACAATACAGTATAACAAATAACTTGACACTTCATAACTTGACATCAAATCTCTACATACGATTTAGACACTTGAAATTGGAACAATCACAAAGATAGAGGTTATTACTTTCAACTTGGAAAAATCATGGATGCTACATCGTCATCATACTGAAGAATTTCAGGATATAAACAATTTTCCAGAGGTCTTAATTTGCATCCTCCTTAAGATCTATGCATGGTACATGTACAAATACAAGAGGCACAATTTGATTTTCATCAAGATGGACAAAAGATTTGTTAAGTTGTGTCTTCATTTCACCCAACTTGTCGGTGGGGGTTAAAAAAACCTTAACCATCCTCTTCAAAGCTTCGTATCAAATATGAGCTTTAACTTTCCCATCCTGAGACATGATTCACTTGATAGAAGTGGATACAAGAGAAAACATCGTAATAAAAGAAAACATGCGATAAAATGTATGTACTTAACCGAAGACATATATTTATATAAAACGTGGTGAATGCAATTTTGTCCAAATGAATTGCCGGTGTTACACAATCCATAAGAACATTCAAATAAAATTCTTCACATCCCGAAGAGCTTATAGTTGGGAAAAAAGAGAGGTTCTCTGAAGACAAGATCACCTTTTGGAAATGAATCTATGTTGGGACTAATCTCTTTGTTTGAGCCTACATCTATTGTTGAAGCACTATCAGATGATGGATAGATTGTAGCTATGCAAGAAGATCCAAACTAGTTCCAAAGAAATTATGTCAAGGATCTGGTTCTCAAGCCACCTTACAAAATGGATGTTCAAAAACAAGCTTAATGAGCAAGGTGATGTGGTAAAAAACAAAGGTAAACCTATAACACAAGGCTACATGAAACACAAAGGTATTGATTATACTGAAAACCTTTGCACCCATTTCTAGATTAGAAGCAATTAGATTACTTCTATCATATGTTGTAAATCATGGTATCACTATATATCAAATGAAAGTTTATCTTAAACAGCCTTCTGGGTTTGAAGATTTGAAACACCCAGAGTATGTTTTCAAACTTAAGAAATAATTATATGGTCTGGAACAGGCTTCCAAAGCTTGGTATGAAAGACTAAGTAATTTCTTGTTAGAAAATAATTTTAAAAGAGGACAGGTTGATACTACAATAAGTATTAAAGAAAAATCGGATATACTAATATATGTTCAAGTATGCATGACCATAGATTAAAAATTAACAAGCTCTGAACATGTATAAGTGCATAAAAAACACAAGATAAGCTAGAAGACTTGGTAGAAGATATGAAGAAAGGTCAACTAGAAGTCAACACCTTGAATTAGAAGAAAGGAAGTCATTCAGAAGTTGAAGATCTTCATTAGACTCTGAAGGATACCAGACTCTGAAGACCATCAGACTTTGAAGAACAAAAGACTATAAGGGACACAGAAACCATGAAAAATTTGTCTTACTCTATAGTTGTCTCTGTAACGCCTCAAATTTCTTATTATTATATGTTAGTAATAAAGAGATTAAAAAAAAACTATAATACATATTTCTATCGTGGTGTGATAACTTTCAGTTTGCCTTTGTATATTTGTCTTAGTAATTTATTTGGATTAATAATATTAAATATCTTTATTTTATTCAAACTATTAATTTGGAGATAATTGTATTTTTTTTTTCAATATTAAAATAGTATAATTATAATCATGAGGGATGAGAGATACGGTTGGACTTGACCTACTAGTAACTTGTGTATATGTACCCACTAAACCTAGAAGAAAACGGCAGCACAAGTGTGAAAAGGAAAATAATAGTAACTAGGAGCGGCACCGTGACTTGAAGGAGATCGGTCTCAACATCCACTTTTGTTTTGTATAATTCACCTCTTTATGTGAGTAACTAGGATCTGCCATTGATATGTTTATTTACTTGGTTTTATTTCTTCAAGATTTTGTACTATTTAAATTGATGATTTATTCATAAAATTAACTTAAGTTGAGAGCATAATTTCAGAATTCTTGAACATTAGAAATTAAGCTAATTCTAAATGGTAATGATATTGATAGAGGTGAATTTGAAATATCTGACCTTGGATTTTGTATGGAGTCTAATATAAATACCTTTGATCCTTAAACATGAAATGAAATTGATATAGACTACAACACTAGTATTAGATTATCGATTACTATGAGAAGAATTAAATTGATGAATAAGTATAGAATATGCAATTGATGACATAGACAAGAAATCCATCAAAGTTACAATGGTTAAATTCGTTGCTAACTTTGTGAATATTAACTTATATAGGTAGTAACTTATATTATATAGGCAGTGACAAATGAAGGTAGAATACGTAATTGGATAATTTTGAAATCTTGTTGACTATTACTTTCTTTTATTAATATTTTTGTGGCTACTATCATTCTTAATTATGAATTCGCAAAATATAGTGATTACACCATAATATTAATATTATAGGATAGGATACGTACAATAGCCATATTAATAATTTGTGTTTTATTGGTTTTTGGTGATTGTTCGATTGTCCCAGACTGGTAATTGATGAAGAAGAAACGCGTACTTAATCAGTTATTTAGACAGGTAAAGGGTTCAAGTACATGAGAGTTTGAAATAAGTGAAATGAACGAGAAAAACCGTATTTTCCTAAAAGTTCATTCGGGGCTCACTGCGACGGTTGTAGCCCCTGAGTGATAATAAGACTAATGTGTAAATATGGAGTTGTGAGATAAAACAAGAAATTAGAAAAATTATTAAGTTCTTGATTGATTTATATATGGTGCAAATTATGTATAATTGATGTGTTGTGAATTAGTTGTTGTGTCGATATCAAATTATTTGTGGTGTTGATATTAAATTGTTGTGATTACTTGACTGGTGTGATTCTTGTTGGTTGATATTATGTGTTTCGCTATGTATTTGGTGATGGTTATATGCCTATGTTGTTTACGAGATAATTGGCTAATGTGTTGTTGAGAAGAAATATTACATTGATATTGATATGTGCCTTGAAATTATGTCATACTAATTCGAGAATGTTGTGAATGATACTGAGATGAAAAATTGAGACGAAATTCAAATGAGATATTTGGAATTGAGATAAACGAAATTGAGATTACCTAAACGATTGGAATAACAATAGTATCAACCCGGCTTAAGATGGGACTCTTTTTGAAGGAGTGTCCTAAGCCAACGAGGGGGGAAACTAGTGTTAAAGATTTAAAAAGTGAAAATTATTTTTTCGTAAGTGTCTTGGATTGAGGAGAGGGTCTATGAGGTCAAACTTCATCTGACTTATCAATAATGATAAGACCACCACGATTTCCCTCGACTTATCAGTCATGATAAGACCATCATGATATTCCCCGACTTATCAGTGATGATAAGACCACCATGATAATCCCCCTCCCTGGCTTATCAATGATAAGACCACCATGATATTCCCCCTCCCGGCTTATCCATAAAGATAAGACCAACATGATAGGGTGAATTGTCCGTCCATCCACGTGGTGGCATAGTACTATCGATCTCCTAACCAAGTACTTCAAAATATGATGGTACTAAGAAAAATGGAAGAGTCTAGAGTCTAAGAGCATGCATAACATTGTTTGAATTGTAGCTAAATGTGTTGAGTTAAATATGATTGATGTGTCGTTGCTTATACTTGGTTATCTTATATGGTGACCTTTATACTTGATGGTTGAATTGTATTGATGTTTCACGATTTCTTCTAATTGTGATTTGATATGATATGGTTTTCCTTTTGACTTCTTGCACGTTCCTTTCATTTATTTTATACTATTATATGTTCTCGAAACTCCTTCGTTGTTTGTGTTTGCTGGCTTGGCCCTGCGGTTGCGAAACCGTACTTCTATAGGTTATGAGTCTTGGAGCCAAGTAAATGCCTTCCATGAAGACTTGTCTTGTGTCGTCTGTTATTTTGGGGAAAAGTACCACTCAGATAGAGACACGGGAAAGGGGATTTACTTACTTATTTAGCTTTGTACAAGATTACCATTATCTATGATGTAAAATAAAATATTTTCAAAAGCAAAATATTTGATGTTAATAGAATTACAACTTTCAATGAAGTGAAATGTGAATTATGTTCGTTATGAGTCAATGTGGATCCTAAATCTGGTGGAAGAATTCTTATATTAATAGAAAAGTTTTTATTTGACAGTTTCCGCTGCAAACCAAACTCTATTTTCGAATGAATAATATATAGTAATAATTATCTTTAGGATTTAGGGTGCCACAGTCTCTATCGAACTTTGATAGTAAAGGTTTTCTTCTTCTGAACACGTGTATAAACAGACAAAGAATTTCAAGTACAAAGAGAATGAGAGAATAAAGAGAAATTATGGTTACACGTTTATTTCATAAGTTTTACCAAAAGGTGGAGAGAGAGAGAGAGAGAGAGAGAGAGAGGAATAAGCAAGAAGAAGATTTGAAGAGGAAGAGTAGGATAAAATCTAGGAAGCTAATTGAAGAGGAGATTGAAGCTTTAACCTATGCTTTAGGAGTTTGAGGTAAGGGGGGTAGATTTATTCTCATAATAAGCTATAATCATATTTTTTTTTAAGCTTTCGGGTCATGTTTGTTTTGATTAATAGTGAAATTGATGATTATGTGAGATGAAATGCATGCTTAGAATTAAGTAACAATTATGGGTATGTTGCAAATTGTGGAATTAAGTAGTTATGTGCTTAAGTTTGTGCTTGATGATATAAAATAAGTTGTTTTTTAGAATTTTGCTTAATTGTGTGAAAACCATGATTTTGTTGATGATTATTGTTCAAACATGTTTTAAATCACTTGTTGAATCTTTGGGTATGTTTGAATATTGATGGGTTATGAATTGTTGGTGTTAGTTGTGAAGTTTGGATTGAACTGTGAAGTTTTGGAGTTTTTGTGAAAAATAAGCATGATTAGGAAAACATGATTAATTGATGATATGAATCCATGTTTAATGTGTTTAAATTGTTACTTTTACTCATGTTATCTATTGATGAAGTTTGTTGTCAAATAGGATTTTTGGGAGTTTTTGGAGTGAGTTTCCGAGAGGGATCCCATTTTCTCGGTTCCATGTTCATGTGTAACTCACCCAGCGAGCAGGTGTGTGTCGTGGCGAGATGTGCTGAACAGCACACGCTATTCTGCATATTCCAGGCCTTTGGGGTTGTTTCGGGATGTAACATCCTAAACTCTAAGAGCGATAACACACACAAATGATTGTTTTCCTGTGTTTTCGGAAAACGGCGGCTAGTTCTGATTATTACAAGCGAGACCGAACTAGAGATCTCAGGACACGTTGTGCAAAGGTTTTTATCGAAAAGAGCTTGAAAAAAGGGGCCGCGAGATGCACTCAGGTTGCTTAGAGGGCAGGACGGGTCTGAAAGTGAAGGGCACTGTGTAACAGCCCGATTTTCGTTAGATTTATTTTAATTGATTTTTATATGTATTTATATGTGCTTGTATGTGATAAAATTTTGAGATTGATGGCATAGGATGGAGTGTCTTCGGAAATCGTTGCTTCCTTTTGATGCCTGTCATTTCTCCTCGCTTATAAAAAAAAAAATTGCCTTTATGTGTATTTTGATTGGGATTATTGGAATTCGGTGTTAGAAGAGTATTTTGGTCATTTTGGACTTAGGGGTATTTTAGTCTTTTAGTGAGAAAGGGTAAATTAGTAATTTTATGTGAGAATTATTTTTAGTGTTTCAAGTGAGAACAATTATTTTTACGAAGTTACTAAGTGGGTTGTGGTAATTAGTTAAGAGCCGTTATTTATTCTTTATCTTTTTACCGCAAGTGAATAAAATCTTTGTGATTAATAAATTAGAATCTTTGTGAGTTAGGCCCATTAAATGATAAGATTTTATAAGCCCATGTTATGAGAGAATTAGAGTTACACCATTCATTCACAAAAGTTTAGAAAGAGTTAGAGAGAGAAAGTGCTAGAGGAAGAGAAGAAAATGGTTAGAAGAGAAAGCTTGTAGATCAAGAGGGGATTAGAGATTCAAGGAGCTTAATTTAGGCCAAGGCTAGGGTTGAGATCATTTGAGGTAAGAGGGCTAGTATTCTATCATAATCTTTTAGTGTAATCTCTTTTTCTATCTCAATTCAAAAGTGCTTAATTGTGAAAAGTGATTATTTTGAACTTAATTGATGTAATTCGTGCTCTTGTGATAGTGTTATGTTTGGGTCTATGAATTGAATGTTAATTGAGTTGTTAATGTGGAATTTCAATGCTCAAGTTATATAGACTTGATTACTTTGTTATTTTTGCTTAAATAAGTGAAAATGAAGTTGTGGTTATTGGTTGTTGATGAAATTGTGGAATTATGTCTTGAATGATGTTGTGTTATGATGATAGTGATAAATTATGCTATGGGTGTTAGAGATTCCATGAATTTATTCATGTTTGGTGTGTTGTTGTTGGGTGTTGTTGAGTTTTGGGGAAAATGATGAATTAAGTTGAATTGTGGTGTTAATGATTTTTAATGAATGAAACAAGTTGATTATGATGAGTTATGGGATAATGATTACCTATTTTTGGTTATTGATTGGTGTTGAGAACTCGTTTGGGAGAAAATTGGGATTTTGTGTAAAAATGATTTTTAGTGTTCTTGGAAAATAAGTGATTCTGGGATAAGCTGTATTGAGATTGTGAAAATATGGTTTTCCAGAAAAATATGATAGGATTAATTGAGTAGAACACGTAGGCGAAAACGGAATTGAAATCGGGTTAACAGGTGCTATTTTACGGACGAAATGGCGAAACCGGAAAACCGGGACTGCACAGAGCCGCAACACAGGACACTTGGATTGAACTTGACTTCTTGGATTAAATCAAGCTTTTTGTAAATTGTTTAAGAATGTTCAAGAATGCGCTTTTTTTCGAAAAACTCTTTTTTCTCAAAGTGTTAGTGTGGGACTAAGTCTGTTTACTCTAGTTATGATCGTAAAAATGTTTTGGACGGGGATAATGGTATTTAACTTGGTTTTGCTTTGAAAACTTGAACTCTTTGAAAAATGATAAAGCGAGACGAACTTTGTGAACCTTGTGATTTTGTCGCATTTGGCTGATGAAACACACATGTATGCACAACTGCACTTATATGTGATCTATGTGCATACATAGTTGAGGCAATAGTGCTTGTTGGCTTAGTTTTAATTGAATCGTCACAATTATTTTGAATTTATGAAACAATAGACGAACTTTGTCGAAAGTGGTCTTTAAGACCGGATACCTTGCAAATCTTTTGTATATGGTTTGATATGATTGTATGAAGATGTATAAATACTTGATAGGTGTTGAATATGATGTCGATTCATGATTGGTGTGTTTATCTCTTATATTTGATTGTGAGAAATTGTATGAAATGTTGAAATTGTTTGGTGATGACTCTTATGTGAATTATGTAGACGTAAATACTTAATAATGTAAATTTTGGTGAACTAATCAATGTAAATGGAGGTGTACTTTTACATTGTTGTTGGTGAATGTATATGTTGGGTGATTTGCATTAGGAAGTCTTTGCTTGTATGTCCATGCATCATAGTCATATTGAGTCCATGCATTAGGAAGTCTTTGCTTGCTTGTCTGAAGACTGTATCGAAGAGAGTCTGAAGACTGTATCAGAGTCTGAAGACCATCAGAATCTGAGAACCTAGAGAGTCTGAAGATTATCAGAAGCTTAGTACTACAGTGAGTCTGAAGCCACAAATTTGATGATCTGCTAACAGTGATCTCTACTGCATTGCTATGCACAAAGAAACTCTAATGGAGTAACGGCTAGCTTCTAAGTCAACTTGAGCGTGGGAAGCACAAAGACAAAGATTGCAGGCCAGTACAGAGTACGTTGTACGAACTCTGTTTCCACTACTCCACTACCACGTACAGTTTGGCAACTGTGTCTACCGGTATTAATCCTCAAAGGGAATGGAATTCAAATGATGCTATTGAAGGACTATTACCAAATCAAGCAACAGATCAACAGTCATTGATCAAGCTTCAGAAATCATCCTGATGCGCTGGATGACTCAACGTCTCTTTCCTACGCCTATATAAAGGATAGAAGACTTGAAGATGTGTTGGACTCTACTACTTAGAAAAACTGCATTGCGCTGCTTTCGTATTCAACTGAGTCTTAACACAAGCACATCATTAACTTAGATTCTTACAAAATGAGTATTCTAGAATCTCTAAGTTTCACAGAAAAACAGAGTCTGTCTTTTGTGTAAAACAGAGTCTGTCTTTGTTGTAATTGAAACACATTTTGATTGTTATCAAGTGTTTCAACTGTATTCAATTTTCTGTAATTGTGTAAAAGTCTCTTGCTTTTGTGCTTGAGCAAAGGAAGTCTCTTGGCTGCGTCCTTGAGCATAGGAAGTCTCTTAGTTGTGTCTTTGAGCAAGGAAGTCTCTCGCCTGTGTGCTTGAGCAAGGAAGTCTCATACTGTGTGTTTGAGCAACTTGTAATTTGATATTACATTTTAGTGAACTCTCCTTGGAAGTACAAGGGGGACAGGACTACTTCCGGTTTGTGGAAGGAACCTGTATAATTGCTTGTGTTCTCTGTTCTCTCTTTATCTCTTGATTATTCCGCTGCAATCAGAACCTAATCTCCTATCAGACTCTGATCTCATTCAGACTCTGAGTTTAAAGGAATTAGATTCTCACTCTTCAAGAGTTGCGAAAAGAAAACACAATTCAACCCCCCCCCCCTTCTTGTGTTTTTCTCACCTTCAGTTGGTATCAGAGCTCCGGCTCTGTTGTCTTAGCACTTAACCGTGTAACAGAAAAGATCCAGAGAAAAACATGTCTTCCAGTGAACCGTCTTCTTCTGGTGCCACTTCTGGTGCTGCTATACCATATGAATATGGATCCAATAACAGCAGTAGAAAGGCTGATTATGGAAAAATTCCTAAGTTCAATGGTGATCCTGAAGAATTTTCTTGGTGGAAAACCAACTTCTATAGTTATGTCATGGGTCTTGATGAAGAACTCTGGGACATACTTGAAGATGGTGTTGGTGACTTACAACTTGATGACGAAGGTGCTGCCATTGACCGCAAACTTCACACTGCTGCTCAAAAGAAAATCTATAAGAAACATCATATCATTAGAGGGGCTCTTGTCACTGTTATTCCTAAAACGGAATACATGAAGATGAGTGACAAATCTACTGCTAGAGCCATGTTTGCTTCTCTCTGTGCTAACTACGAAGGAAGCAAAAAGGTCAGGGAAGCTAAAGCTCTTCTATTAGTTCATCAATATGAACTAGTTAAGATGAAAGAGGATGAAAGTATTGAGCAGATGTACTCAAGATTTCAAACTCTAGTATCTGGTCTTCAGATACTGAAGAAGAGTTACATAGCTTCTGATCATGTTAGCAAGATTTTAAGGAGCTTACCCTCTAGATGGAGACCAAAGGTCACTGCAATTGAGGAGGCTAAAGATTTAAACACTTTAAGTGTTGAAGATCTTGTAAGCTCACTCAAGGTTCATGAGTTAAGTCTCAATGAACATGATTCTGTAAGAAAATCCAAAACCATTGCTTTAAAATCAAAAGGAAGGTCTTCAAAGGCTCTCAAGGTTGAAGAATCTGAAAATGAGTCTTCAGCTTCTGAAAGCTCAGAGGAGGATCCTGATGTAGCAAAGGAAATGGCTATGCTTTCAAGCAGAATGCAGTACCTTGCTAAGAAGAACAAGAGATTTCTGAGCAAGAGCAGTGGGAAGGGGTTCAAAAAGGAGGATCAGAAAGGTTGCTTCAACTGCAAGAAAACTGGACATTTTATTGCTGAGTGTCCAGAACAGCAGAAGGAGAAACCCAAGTCAAAAAGGCCAACCTTCAAGTCAAGCAAGTTTAAGAAGCAGATCAAGAAAAGTCTGATGGCCACCTGGGAAGATCTTGATAATGAGTCAGGATCTGAAGATGATGATGCTGATGGTGAAGCCAATGTAGCTGTTGGACTAATGGCTACAACCAAATCTGTTAAAGAGACACCTGAGGCAGAATCAGATACAGACTCTGAAAATGAAACAGAGGTATATTCTGAACTCACAAGATCTGAACTTATAGAATCTGTCAATGCGTTTCTTGGTCATTTTAAAACTAAGACCACTGAGTTGAAGAAAGTCAAACAACAGCTTGATAAGCTGTCAAAAAGACATAATTCAACTCTGTTGGAATTAGAAGATTTAAAAGAAGAAAATATTTCTTTATTGATCAAGAAGTGTAGTTGTAAATACTTAAGTGAGCAAGATGTTGCTCTGCAAGAATTTATTGCTACTGGAATTGACAGATCAAGGGTTGCATCCATGATCTATAGCACGTATCAGAACAGAGGACAGGGTCTTGGATTCATTGGAGGAAACTCAAATGAAATGACTCTGAAATCTGGTCCTGATGGAGTCAGAGAGGCGTTGAAAAATCTTTTTGTAAAAAAGTCTGATGAAGTCAACACAGAGACTCATTCATAACCTATAACTTCTACTTCTAAGATTTTGACTAAGTCAAAACTTCAGAATGTTAAGTTAAAGGGTCTGAAAAACTTTGAACCCAAAGCTTTAAAGTCTCAGACTCTGAAACATTCAAAGTCTGATAAACAGACTCTGAAAAAGCCAGAGTCTGAAAAACCAAAGTCTAAGTTTCAAAGGAGAGAAACTGTGAAAGGCAAGTTGATACCTAAACCAAACGGTTCCAACCCTAAGGTATGGGAGAAAACATTGCCAAGGATTTCAAGACATAACTTGCGAAAAGAGTTCAATGGTTCTAAGACTAACCAAAAAGGACCCATAAGAATATGGGTACCTAAGTCTGATATTATTGATGCTGCAGGTATGTCTAAAAGGACTAAGAAAGCACAAGGCTGGGTATCTAGACAGTGGGTGCTCGCGTCACATGACGGGAGAAAGGTCTATGTTCCTAACCCTAACCATGAAAGAGGGAGGAACTGTGGGATTTGGAGGAAACCAGACTGGCAAAATCATTGGTTCTGGAACCATTGGTAACTCTCTGATCTCAATCAGTAATGTGTGGTTCGTTGATGGACTTAAACATAATTTACTAAGCATAAGTCAATTATGTGACAGTGGTTATGATGTATTGTTTAATAAGAACAACTGCACAGTGGTTAACAAGGATGATCAGTCCATAGTCTTCAAGGGAAAACGAAGAAACAATGTATACAAGATAAAATTCTCAGAACTGACTGATCAGAAGGTAATGTGCCTTCTGTCAATGGGTGATAAGAAGTGGATGTGGCATAGACGTTTGGGACATGCTAACTGGAGATTAATCTCTAAAATTAGCAAGTTACAACTTGTCAAAGGCCTACCAAACATTGACTATCACTCAGATGCTCTTTGCGGAGCATGTCAGAAAGGGAAAATTGTCAAGAGTCCCTTCAAGCCGAAAGAAATTGTTTCAACTTCTAGACCCTTGGAGTTACTTCATATTGACTTATTTGGACCAGTTAACACTGCATCCTTATATGGAAGTAAATATGGACTAGTTATTGTTGATGACTACAGCAGATGGTGTTGGGTTAAATTTCTGAAAACTAAAGATGATTCATATTCTGTGTTTAGTAAATTCTGCATCCAAATTCAATCAGAGAAGGAAATGAAAATCTTGAAAGTCAGAAGTGATCATGGAGGAGAATTTGAAAATGAACCGTTTGAGGTTTTCTGTGAAAAACATGGAATTATTCATGAATTCTCTGCACCTAGAACTCCACAACAAAATGGAGTTGTAGAAAGAAAGAACAGAACCTTACAAGAGATGGCTAGAACCATGATCCATGAGAACAATCTGGCTAAGCATTTTTGGGCAGAAGCAGTAAACACAGCTTGTTATGTTCAGAACAGAATCTATATTAGACCTCTGTTGAACAAAACAGCTTATGAACTCTTTAAAGGAAGAAAACCCAACATATCTTATTTTCATCAGTTCGGATGTACATGTTATGTCCTGAACAACAAAGTCTACCTAAAGAAATTAGATGCCAAAGCTCAAAAGGGAATCTTTTTAGGTTACTCTGAACGCTCTAAGGCATACAGGCTGTATAATTCAGAAACACATTGTGTGGAAGAATCTATGCATGTAAGATTCGATGACAAAGAGCCTGGAAGTGAAACTCCAGTGCAAGATGAAAGTCATGAAAAATCTCAAGATTCTGATGATAACTCAGAATCTGATCAGATTCCAGAATCTGAAGATACTTCAGAAGCTGGAACAACCCCTGAAGTTCCTAATGAAGAAGCTTCTGATGAAGCTCAAGATGGTTCTCTACAAGCTAGTCAATCCAAACAATCTTTCAAATACAAGTCTTCTCATCCAGAAGATCAGATAATTGGAAATAAAGAAAGTCCTATGAGAACAAGATCGCATTTCAGACAAGAAGAGTCTGCTTTAGGATTATTATCTGTTATTGAACCAACTTCTGTTGAAGAAGCTCTTGGAGATGAAGGATGGATTCTAGCAATGCAAGAAGAACTGAATCAATTCAAAAGGAATGAAGTATGGGATCTAGTAGCTAAGCCTAATCACAAGAACATCATTGGAACCAAGTGGGTGTTCAGAAATAAGCTTAGTGAACAAGGAGAAGTAATCAGAAACAAGGCCAGACTTGTTGCACAAGGCTTCAGTCAGCAAGAAGGCATTGATTACACAGAAACTTTTGCTCCAGTTGCAAGATTGGAAGCAATCAGGTTACTTCTTTCCTATGCAGTTAATCACAACATTACTTTGTATCAAATGGACGTTAAGAGTGCATTTCTTAATGGTGTCATTTCTGAAGAAGTATATGTCAAACAACCTCCTGGCTTTGAAGATTTAAAGCATCCAGAGCATGTTTATAAATTAAAGAAATCACTCTATGGCTTGAAACAAGCTCCCAGAGCTTGGTATGAAAGACTGAGTAATTTCTTGATTCAAAACAACTTTGAACGAGGACAAGTTGACACTACTCTATTCAGAAAGACTCTAAAGAAAGACATTCTTGTAGTTCAGATTTATGTTGATGATATTATCTTTGGTTCTACAAATAGTTCACTTTGCAAAGAGTTTTCAAAAGTAATGCAGGATGAATTTGAAATGAGCATGATGGGAGAATTGAAGTTCTTTCTTGGAATTCAAATCAACCAATGCAAAGATGGAGTCTACGTTCATCAGTCCAAGTATACGAAAGAGCTTCTGAAGAAGTTCAATCTTGAGGACTGTAAAGAAATGAATACTCCAATGCATCCAACCTGCACTCTGAGTAAAGAAGATCAAGGAACCAAAGTTGACCAGAAGCTGTATAGAGGTATGATTGGTTCTTTGTTATACCTAACTGCATCCAGACCAGAAATTTTGTACAGTGTATGTTTGTGTGCAAGGTTTCAATCAGATCCTAGAGAGTCTCACTTAACTGCTGTTAAGAGAATCTTTAGATATCTGAAAGGAACTACTAATCTTGGACTTCTTTACAAGAAATCCTCTGACTACAAACTAGTTGGATTCTGTGATGCTGATTATGCTGGAGACAGGATTGAAAGAAAATCTACCAGTGGCAATTGCCAATTCTTGGGAGAGAATCTGATATCCTGGGCTAGCAAGAGGTAAGAAACCATTGCTCTGTCTACAGCAGAAGCATAATACATCTCAGCTGCTAGTTGTTAAACACAGCTACTCTGGATGAAACATCAGCTTGAGGACTATCAAATAACTGAAAACCATATCCCAATTTATTGTGATAATACAGCAGCTATATGTTTGTCTAAAAATCCAATTCTGCATTCAAGAGCAAAGCATATTGAGATTAAACATCATTTTATAAGAGACTATGTTCAAAAAGGAATTTTAGATATCCAATTCATTGATACTGATCATCAATGGGCTGATATATTTACTAAACCCTTATCTGTTGAAAGATTTGACTTCATAAAGAAAAATTTGAACATGTGCTATGTCTCTGGGTAATATGCGCCTCTGAAAACAGAATTCAGACTCTGAAAATATTCAGAAGCTATCTGGAAATCAGACTCTCTTTTGGAGACTCTGATGAAAGCTTCTGGTAAAATATTCAGACTCTGGTAAGGAATCTTTAGACTCTCAGAAGCTCGTATTAGTGGAAGCGTGACTGTTAAGTTCAGTAACACCTGCCCCACTATGGTGACAATTACTTTACGGTTTCTCAGACGTGGCCTGTCTGTATTGGGTAAGAACTCAAAGGGCAATGATTTCATTACGTTAAACAAGTTACCTTCGCTTTGTCCCAATACGTTTACGGCTGCATGCTATATGTATTTATTGTTTGTGTTTGTTTGTCCCCTACTCTTTCCAAACATTATTCAAACATTTTCTCTATAAATACATAACACACACAACTCACTTCTCTTTTCACTCTTTGATTTTCTCTCTGAACAAATTTCTTGTTTTTCAATACTTTGCAAAACCTTTTCTTTTGTTCTCAAATCAAACTCTTAGAAAACCCTAATGGCAAGTGATCTCATCCAATCTGGTGTCATAATCAAGTCTGGAGGTTCTTATGTTATCAAACCCAGAACAATGAACATCATCAAGGAGACTCTGGAAATTCAAGTTGAATCTCCAGTAGATTTTGGTTCACTCAGTCGTCATGGAGTTGACGTTGCACCTCATTTCTTATCACAAGGAATGATGAGATAGTTTGGTATGTTGAATGGACCAACATATCAGGAGCTTGTCAGAGATTTTTGGGTTAGTTCAGAAGTCTACGACAAAGCTGAAGCTACTTTGGAAGAAATAGTAGCAATCTCAAACAACCCCAGTCTTGCTGGCAAAAACAGAAACCAAATGGGTTTAAAACCGTACAATGGTCTTAAAATAAGGTCTGCTGTGATGGGAATTCCTATAGTTATCAATGAAGAGGTGGTAGCCAGGGCTTGTCAGATGGAGAGCGCTGGTAAATTTCAGTGGAATGTCAGTGGAATGTCAACAAGTTGTTATTTGAAGGGAGACCCTCAAATAAATTGGTGGATATGCATCCTGAGCATAGGGTGCTTCTGAAGATTATACTGGACAGTATGCTTCAGAAAGGAGGAGGAATAGATACATTATCTGTGGATCACAAAGTTCTTCTTTATTTTCTTATCAACAAAATAAAGATCAACTTCCCCAGATATGTGATGCACCACATGTGTTGGGCCATCAAGAAGAGTCAATCAGAAACCAGGAGGCAAGTTCCTTTTGGAAGATTAATATCTGAGATTCTGTATCAAGGAGGTCTTTTGAAGGTCTTATCAGAATCTGGTGTGGTATCAGATATTCATCTAGGAACTGTAACCGGTAGAATCATCAATGGCAAGACTCTACAGTACATGAAGATTGTCAAGAGATTCAATCCCTCTAAGCATGATATGAGAGAATCCTATGTACAATCTGATTTGATGATGGACTTCCCTCCCATATCCAAAGAAGATAATCCTGAAGTTCTTGCTAGATTTGTGGTGGATTACTTCAAGGAGACTGGTAGAATAATCAACTATTCTACTATTCCTGAGACTGCTGGAGGAGGCCCTCTTAAGGTCAAAGGAAAAAGGACCAAGGAAGTGGTTCTCAAGGAAGAGGAAAAGAAGCAGGAGCCTCTCAAGAAAAAGATCAAATCTTCTGCTCTTCCTGGAGTTTCAATTGGTTCTCCTTCTGCATCTTCTGCACCTTCTGCACTTCGTGAAATTAGGGATGGAAAGAAGGCTAAGAAAGATGAGAAGAAGACTAAGAAAGCTGAGAAGAAAGCAATATTAGGCAAAGCTGACAGAGACTATGACAAGTTAGCTCAAGATATTGCTGATTTCATTGATGCTGTCTCTGGAGGTGAAGAGAGTCAGATCAAGAAGAGAAAGGTGGATGTGATTCCTGTGGCTAAGGATGTAGCACAGAAGATAGGTACTTCTGTATCTATGATTGAGGATGAACACACTGCTGGCAAGGTTATGGCAGCAGATTTGATTGCTGAAGAGTTGAAGGAAGAGACTGTCAAGGAAGCTGCTAAGTTACTTGCTTCTGCTCTTAAACAGAAGAGTACTTCAGAACCTGCAGAAGCTGAGTTATCAGAAGCTACTGTGTCTGATCATTTTGCCTCTCCAGAAGCTGGCATTGGCACCTCTGGCAACGTGGCATATAGCTCATCTTCTTCTTTGAATCATGAGTCAGAATCAGATTCAGAATCTGACAACAAACCCTTGAGCCAAATTCTTCCATCTCTCAAAAATTCATCTCCCTTACCAATCAAACCCATATCATCCCATAACCCACTTGACCAGGCAGTAGTTGATTATGTTGATTCAACTATGGACAGAGTAATTCAAGACACAATCACAGTGTCTATGAATCTTCTTGCTGACCATCCTGCTCAACCTTCATTTCTCAAACCACTTCAGGTAATTCAACCTTCTGAAAAACCTGAAGCAACCATTCAATCCAAACAACCATCCCCCCAAACTGAAACCATTTGTGTAGACTCTCCAGACACTCTAGACTCTCTTGAAAAACATCTAGGGGGAGAACTACCAAAAACCCCTGCAAAATCCAAAACAACAAAAGCTACTTCATCCATTTCCAAACTAGACCCTGTACCTAAACCTACAGAGAATCTGACCTTAGCTTCTGTTGAACCTTCAGAACCTGCTGAACCAGCTTCTGAAAATCTGGAACAAGCCTCTGATACTGTATCAGCCTCTGTAACAGAATGTTGAGCTGAGACCAGAAGAGTTTCTCAACCACTATATGATCCTATAACCTCTTTCTCTTTTGAAACTTTTCTAGCTTTGAGAGCTTCTCTACCCTCAACCTCTGAACCTCAAACTGACATATTTGATTCAAATGAGATTGATGAGTTTTATGCCTCTTCATGCAATAAGCTCAAAGAAGTCATTGAGCAAAGGCTTATACCAATACTCAATGTGAGCTATGAGGACAAGTTCTCTACAGTGAAGACAGAGTTTTTGGATTTTATCACCAAAATTCAAAAAGCTGCTGCCAGGGAACAAGTTCTTATCACTGCCAAGCATGTTGAAGAAGTAAAGCGGGCTGAGAAAGTTGTAGCTCTGGAAAATGCTCCTATTCTGAGGATAAGAGATACACCCTTCTTTGATGAGGATCAGTATATTCCTAGAGAATCAGTGGCTTACAATTCTTTGAAGAGGAAGATGTATAGAATTCAAGAAGAAGCTAGACTGGAAAGAGAATAACATTTGCGAAGAACTGAGGCTCTGGAAGAGATGGTAAAGAAACAGCAAGAGGATCTCCAGAAACTGATGGATCATCTTGCCAAACAAAACCAACCTTAGTTTAATTTCATTTCGTTTTTTTTGTAATTCTTGTTTGCTATCCATTTCCTGAACTTGTTTTTACTTACAATTTATACAAGTTGTTTTTGATTCATTTTGCATTCTTTTTTTTATGCTCTGAATCTTCTATGTTTTCCCTCTGAATCTCTTTCTTCTTTAAAACATGTTTACACCCTTACCTTAAGTCATTTAAAAAGGGGGAGGAACCAAGTTCTGAACTTTTTTTTGTTGATGACAAAAGGGGGAGAAGGGAAAGTATTTATGTCAGGGAAGAGAGAAAGCCTACTTTAATTACATTGCATGTATACGTATAAGTTAAAGGGAAATCTGCGAAAGGTGCTTAGTTAGACTCTGAGCCCTGTTTAAGAATCAATTTACTAAATATTCTGAGTATGAATTTGATTGCTTTTGAAAGACAATTTAATTAACCTGGATAGAACTCAAGATAAGCTTACAAACCTCAACTTAAGAACTATCAGACTCAGGGGGAGTCAGAGCTTACAAACCTCAGACTCTGAGCTTACAAACCTCAGAACCCTTTAAGTCAACTTGTTAATTAGATTAACAACAATTGACCTTTTAAATACTAATGTTTGTCATCATCAAAAAGGGGGAGATTGTTGGAACAAAGGTGTTCAGCAATACCACGTTTTGAGTTTTGATGATAACAAGGTATTAAAAAGTTGTCAATTGGATATTGCTAATATTTGTTTAAGTATGCAGGATATCAATTAAGATTTGTATCTTAGAAAGCATTCTGTTTGAACAATGTTAAAGAGCAATAAATCCATAGAAGCTTGTTGCTTGTGATTCTGTATCGAAGAGAGTCTGAAGACTGTGCTGAAGAGAGTCTGAAGACTGTATCGAAGAGAGTCTGAAGATTGTATCGAAGAGAGTCTGAAGACTGTATCAGAGCCTGAAGACCATCAGAATCTAAGAACCTAGAGAGTCTGAAGATTATCAGAAGCTTAGTACTACAGTGAGTCTGAAGCCACAAATTTGATATTCTGCTAACAGTGATCTCTACTGCATTGCTATGCACAAAGAAACTCTAATGTAGTAACGGCTAGCTTCTAAGTCAACTTGAGCGTGGGAAGCACAAAGACAAAGATTGCAGGCTAGTACAGAGTACGTTGTACGAACTCTGTTTCCACTACTCCACTACCACGTACAGTTTGGCAACTGTGTCTACCGGTATTAATCCTCAAAGGGAATGGAATTCAAATGATGCTATTGAAGGACTATTACCAAATCAAGCAACAGATCAACAGTCATTGATCAAGCTTCAGAAATCATCCTGATGCGCTGGATGACTCAACGTCTCTTTCCTACGCCTATATAAAGGATAGAAGACTTGAAGAAGTATTGGACTCTACAACTTAGAAAAACTGCATTGCGCTGCTTTCGTATTCAACTGAGTCTTAACACAAGCACATCATTAACTTAGATTCTTACAAACTGAGTATTCTAGAATCTCTAAGTTTCACAGAAAAACAGAGTCTGTCTTTTGTGTAAAACAGAGTCTGTCTTTGTTGTAATTGAAACATATTTTGATTGTTATCAAGTGTTTCAACTGTATTCAATTTTCTGTAATTGTGTAAAAGTATCTTGCTTTTGTGCTTGAGCAAAGGAAGTCTCTTGGCTGCGTCCTTGAGCATAGGAAGTCTCTTAGTTGTGTCTTTGAGCAAGGAAGTCTCTCGTCTGTGTGCTTGAGCAAGGAAGTCTCTCGTCTGTGTGCTTGAGCAAGGAAGTCTCATACTGTGTGTTTGAGCAACTTGTAATTTGATATTACATTTTAGTGAACTCTCCTTGGAAGTACAAGGGGGACAGGACTACTTCCGGTTTGTGGAAGGAACCTGTATAATTGCTTGTGTTCTCTGTTCTCTCTTTATCTCTTGATTATTCCGCTGCATTCAGAACCTAATCTCCTATCAGACTCTGATCTCATTCAGACTCTGAGTTTAAAGGAATTAGATTCTCACTCTTCAAGAGTTGCGAAAAGAAAACACAATTCAACCCCCCCCCCCCCTTCTTGTGTTTTTCTCACCTTCAGTTTACTCTTACATATGATGTTATTGTTGCATCATAAGATGACGACCTTCGAGGTGATTGGTACCACATGAATTTAGGAGTCGTGTCTAGGCGCATTACATACATTTGATGAATTTGTTAAATGCGTCATGTTTGATTATGTGTTTTGTGAACCTTGGTGATTTATGTGTGTCATACCCCGTTTTTTGACCAAATTTTTCATTTTATTTTTCGTATCGTTCCCTTTTTTATCGTACTTTATTCGTGTTTTTTAATCCCATTTATTTGCATTTTATTGGCATTTTATCTGCATTCTATTCGCATTTTAATTCCTATTTTTATCCATATTTTACTCGCATTTTAATTCCTATTTGATTTGCATGTTCATTCGTATTTTACTCATATTTCATTCGCATTTTAATTCGTATTTCTATTTTCAGTTTAATCTCATGTTAATTTACATTTTATTCACATTTTTATTCGCATTTTAATTGCATCTTTATTCGTATTTTAATTCTCATCTTATTCATATTTTAATTTTTATTTCATTTGCATTTTTATTCTACACGCGCTTTAATTCTTGTGTTGTCTATATTTTATTCGTACTTTAATCATCACGTTATTTGCATTTTAAAACTCATTTTGTTCGCATTTTAAACTTTGTGTTTTTCCTTCGTCTCGGACGAAATTTCGGCATTGAGGTACTTTAAAATACCTCATTTTGGTTACCGAAAGGGACAGTTTTATTTACTTTTTATTAATTTTCTTTATTTCTGATATTTCCTTTTATTTATTTAATCCATATTTTATTTTCATTTTTATTTCTTAATTTTTGTTTTTTATTATTATATTATTTTCATTTTTTATTATTATCCATATTTCATTAATCTTTTTGTCCAAGTTTAGTTTTTAGTCCAGGTCCAGATGTCACTTTGTTATTGGTCCAGAGAAGAGCATCCAAAGCTGTCAAAACTTTCTTTCCAAGCCAGACCACATGTCACTGTCTCATTGGTGTGATCCAATCAGGCCTATAACAAGCCAACACTACACCTGCAAACCCTAGTTTTGTAACTATTTATAGTAGTCATTTATGGCAGTCAGATAGGGGCAGACCCTTTTCAAGGTCAGAAAAGGTCACATCAGTCAATCAAAAGTCAGAAAAATTAATTGCAAACACATTTCTCATTTCTCTTTCCATCTTTTTGAATCAAAATACCAAAAATCAACAAAAAAAAAAGATGAACATCAAAAACTCATATGAACACTCATGAATGTTCATCATGAGCTTCATCCAATAATTTTCCAGTAACACAAATTATCATCAAACAACATAAAACCTCACAGATCCAGTGAAAAACAATTTCGAATCAAAGAACAACATCAGCACTGATTCACAACAACATCAACAGCAAGCTTGGATTCGCAACAACATCAACACAAACTCGGATCCATCATCACAGTAGCAATCCGAACCGAATACAAAGAAAGAAGGTTTGGATCCAAACAACAAGAAAACAAAAGGTAGTAAGAAATAAAATTTTCGAAACTTTAGAGCTAGATCTACCCTTATTTGTTGATTTCTTGCGAAAACCGAGCTTAGATTTGGAATAAGGATGAAAATGGATGTCGAATTCTTAAAATTGAAAAAAAGAGAAGTTTATACTCCGGCACGGTGGCGCCGCCGGCCGACCACCGCGCCGGAATAATCCCCGGCCACCCCCTTCATCTTCTCCGGCGGTCTGGTTTTTTAGAGGGAGTTAAGAGCTTCTCTGTCTTTCTTCATGATTTTTGTTTTTATATTATGTCTTCTCCATTTAATCCTGTACAGGCCAGTCCATTACACACTTATGAAATTCTAGGACTATGTCGTTGGATCTAAGATCCAACGCTCCAGGATGATCCTGTTTGAGATATAGTGTGTTTGCTTCTATCTTATTATTATGTGCTTTCTTTTTAAGTCGTCAGATCTACGATCTGACGGTCCCTGTATTCCTTCGTTTTTTTAATATTTTAATTCTGATTTGTGTGGCTGTTATGATACTTCACTGTGATTGAATCTAGACCTCTTGATTCATCCAATGGTCCAGATTCACCCAACCTGAGCCTAATTTTTTTGATTTTCTCTACTGTTTTACTATTTTCACCATTTGCTTTCACTTTTTGCACCTTCTTTTTTCTAAAAATCATTTTTCTCTTTATTTTCCAAACTAGTTTTACTTTGTTTAAATTATTTTTTTAATGTTCTTTTATTATTTGCATTTTTTATATTCGCACTATTATTATCCACTATCTCATGTATTTTAATTCATGTCATCATCATTATTTTTTCTAGTATGTATAATAGGACTTGTGTAAATATTGCATGCATTTTACTTTTCGTCATTTATTTTTCTCAAGACTTTAGAATGTATTTAGGGTATGTAATATGTAACTGACACATGCACCGACACTATCACATTTACTTTTTACCGCTTTATGAATGTCATAACCATAAGCGATGACCAAAATGAACTAGTGACACCTTAGGTTAATTATTGGATTTCAAATTATTTTCTTAAAATCAAACCACTAGTAATTTTAGGTTCACTTACTCGAAAATTTACTTTGGATCCAATGTCCTTTGTAAACTTCTCATTTTTTTTATTATTATGTTACATTGTTGCGCCTAACCATTTAGTTTACGTGTAGCGTAGAAAAAATCATTTTCCCAAAAAAACCAAAACTGCAAAACTTTAAAAATAAACCTTGGACTTTAACCCAAGTGATATTTCTTTCTTTTATTTCTTAATTAAACTTTTAATTAATTTTAACCATATTAGACTTAGTTTTCTCTAAACTAAAATTAAACAACTTCACTTTCTTTTATTCTTCTATGCCTTGAGGTCTCGCAACCCTTCTAAAAACCATTTTCAAAAAACATAAAAATCAACTTAACCAACAAATCAAAAATTTTGGGATGAACTACTAGATTTTGATCCCGATTATTTAGGTAAGTAGACAAAAGGCTTTGACCTTTCCAAATCAATAAAATAAACTAAAACTGACAACTTCTCCCTCCATTCTTTCACCTTAACTTTTAAACACCATTTTTAAAAATAAGTAAAATTTAGCACAAGATAAGAATAGGTAAGAGGTTCCAATGGGAAACCATAGACGCTTAAGATGCTAGCCCCTTCCCTTCGCGTAATCAACCCCCGAACTTTGATCTCATAAGGGTTTTTAATCTCTTTTTCCCTTCCCAAGAATAAAAGTAGAAAGTTCAAAGATTGACGATTCAAGACCAACCCAAATCCTTGATATCCGAAAATCAAGAGCACAATGTGCATTGGTGAGTTTGGTGAATTGTACACTTGGTGATATTTGGTGAATATGTGAAGATGTGTACTTGTTGATGTTGGTTGTTATTGGTGATACTTGTACATTTGATGATTTTAATTGATGATGTTTATTTCAGTGAAAATAATGAAGTGTAATTTATATGAATGTTATTTTATGATCTTTGGTGATGATGACTTTCGTGCTTATGCTTTGAAATGATGAATTGTATTTGTTGAGTTGATTAGGCTAAATGAAGAATAAGGTGAGTAATCCTTTCATTGATTGTTGTTGATAAATGATGAGCTTATGTAGATAACTTGATTAGAGAATTGAATATGCTTGCTATGCCATGTTAGAATTGTGATAGTATGAATCCTTGAATGCTTATATTTGTTTATGTTGATTAAGATTGATGTGAAGCTAACCCCCAGTGGTTTGTGGTGGACCGCCTACCTATCTGTATGGACGGGTAGACGGCGTGCAGGATTAGTTTGATTGCTTGCTTGGTGATGCTCGAGGATAGCGGGAGCTACCTCTATTGTTTTTATGTAGCGTCTTAGATAGGCATTGATCTAGGATGTTATTGTTATATGTTATTCTTGATTTGTTTTTGTTGATGAGATTTACCCACATGTCGGGTTTGGATCTTATGCCTGTTGATGTACTTATGAGTTTATGATCTGGTTATATTGGAGATGCATGTTATATATATATATATATCTGCTGCGACTTTGAGAAATTTTAATATGCATGTTTTGTGAACTTTGAGACGTGACGTCTATTTCTTGAATATTTGGATTATTCGCGTGTATTATCGCTTTAATAGAAATATGGCGTTATACACCGTCTCTTGACAGGTTTGAGATTGCAAGCAAAAAGCAATGTAAATAAAATTAAAGGAAAAAATATAAAGGGTTTACGCACGTAAATTCAAAGGAAATGTAAAATGCATTGTATTAAAAATAAAGGTTGTGGTCTACAAATCAGTTTACATATATTCTGTATAACTCGTTTTTCTAGACACCGGTAGTTTGAGTGTTGTAGAATTCTATACTAAAAACCTAACTGGCGGACCAATAATTCCATAATCAGCACTTTTTCCATCTTGGACAACTGATTGCTCCACGTTCCCACTAAGGAAACCGTCTTCTAGGCTCGAAATCGTGCTTTCATGCTCTAAATGCTTGACTTCGACGTGATCGTTCCTTCAGCCTTGCTTTGTCGAGACTCTCACTACGCACGCTAGGCTTAATGTTCTGTCGAAATTCTCCAACTGACATGAGGAAGCCTTCGATTCCTGCAAAGTTAAAGGTCAAACAAATGTTGACCATATTAAATGAGCCTGTTGAAATTACAGGCTAACAAAATGCCATTTTCGACGAAACACCATTAAAAGAGGAGATGATTGGCATTTTTGAGAAACATTTTCTCTTTCTTCACTCTTATGACATCACAGTCATCATTGTAGTTGAAGCATAGTCTTTTCATGCCCCCTCTGAAAAGAGGTCTATTTTTCTTTGAAATCTTGTAGAACACGCCTTTTGTTCAGACAAGTAATAGGGTTCTCATGACTCTAGACCTTCCTTCATTACATGTCGATCCTTTTCCATTTTGACTCTTTGCATTTTTTAGTCATTAATGTGCCACCTTCTGCCTCGAGCCTTTCGGTTTCAAGTGTTTCTAGGTATTTACCCCTTTCCGAGACACGTGGTGACTTCCAAACGAGACATTAAGAGTTTTCACCTGTTAGATTTTCTTTCTAATGCCTATAAATCATTTACCAATTTTTCTCACTTTTCTTCACTATTCTATTCCGTTCCTTTGCATGCTTTTCTCATAAAAGAAAGAAGAAAGAGTACAAAATGGAATGTGTTTCAGATGACGACCTGCTCAACATTCTCGAGAGAGTAGCAGCTTCTGGTGTTAGGAACTTCCTTCGATTCAGGGCAACATCTTCTCGTCATTGGAGGCTTGCTAAGATTCACGAAGTTATACGGGCTCTACCAAAGAACTGTCTATCATTACTTACAGATCCTAAACCTTGTGTCAGAAAGCGAATCCTCATCCAACGTATTTCCGATAGTGGGCATCCAACATTTTGTGTAGCGCGAGAGGCTCAACTTTTCCATGAGAGATACTTCGTCCTTGCAGAAGTTAAACAAATTCTCCTAAGAGCGAAATCACACGGTTCCGTCGAAGCAAAATACTTTTTGATGATTCTCGAAGCTTTAGCCAGTGACAGATTTTCTTCTGAAGATGTTTTTTCTGTATTTGAAACTCTCTTCGAGCGTAAACAACTTTCCAATTGCAGGAGGGCCCTTTTGTGGCTTCTAGGTTATTACTCATCAAGGCCTCTCCCTCGCGAATTGGATTATCGGTTTATGTGTCGTTCCTATAAAACCTGCAAAGGTTCTGGTAGGAAACCAAATGTATTCTCGCCACCACAGGATCCAATGATGATTACTTCATGACTGACATTTGCCTCTTTTGTCGTTTCGATGTCGAGATTTTATGGTTTCTGACACATTTTCTATTTTCTGGCGCATTTTAATTTTGTTCAAGGCCACAAATCCTTTTAGTTGTGTCGCATTTATGTAAATAGGTTAGAAACTGATTTCGACACATATTTTGTAACTTTGCCCGTTAGACGGTTTTGGATTCTGAAAATAAAATGCCATTTCTATTCAATGCAACTTCTTTGTTATTTGATACGGTTCGAATCAAATCTTCCTTGGTGACCTTTATCACCAATTTTGTTTTTGTCGAAAACTTTTAACTAGAGATTCCTCTCTCATTTTTTCGACTGGTGACGGTTTCTGTCAACTTTCCATAATCACAACTGTTTCATTGATCTTTTTTTGACCAAAGTGCGGTGGTACGTGCCACGTGGCTTTTCATAGAATTTCGAGTGGCACTACTTCAAAGGTTACAAAAAAAGAGTCCTCCTCCATTCTCTTTCATCTTTTCATTATAAAAGATGGAACTTCTCTTGACAAACTCCTCTACGTGGGAACTGCTTCTCAATTTTCCCAAAATTCACGTTTTATTCCAAAACATGCACTTTGCTTCAAACTATTGCAGTTTCCTGAAAGATAAAACATATTCCCAATTGAAAATTGAGGATCCACTCACTGCGTTAGAGTTTATCACAATGAGCCAAACCCCTTCTTCTCTTCCTTCTTTGGGTTACCCTAACTATTTTCACAGTGCTCAGGAAAACCTTCTCAAACAACTAAAGGACAAGATCTTGAATGTTGACCTATTCCAAGTGTTGCAGGAAGACATACATCGTTCCTCATCTTTGATTATCCTGGTCAAAACACTCTTCAATTCTTCAGAGTCTACTGCCAATACTTCACTTCTTGATTTCCTAGTTGAATTTGCTCCTCTTCTGGAACCAATTTCTCAACTACTCTTTGACAAACAACATGTTGCTGAGGAACTTAAAGAGCGAAGGGGGATCCGACATCATCATTTTGACGAATACATTACCACCAAACTTAAAGCTTTGTCTTTCAACCTACAAAACCATGAAATGAGTGGAACGATCCGGTAAAAAGCTTCTGAGGCTATTGAACACCATGAGAGGGTTGTCATACTTGGGAAACTCATAGAATCCCTAGTTCTAGAAGAAGAGTTCGTGAACTTAAAGCTGGAGATTTGTGAATCCCTCTATGAGAAGTTGAAAGCTAACCTTTGCATCTGAATCGACAATTAGGTTATCTAGCTTTCTAGGTTTTTATTTGCAACCTTTGATTTCAATTGGTGTTGTTATGCGTTGTGCTATTAATTTCATCGCTCTATTGATTTCAATTGGTGTTGTCCAATTTCTTTGTAATAGTTCGACAATATTTTTCCATCGCTCTATTAATTTCAAAGCCGGATGTTTGTTTCTTTTCGAATTTTAATGCTTGTGCTATTTTTATTTTCACACAATAGGCTTATATTCTCGCTACACGCCTTTATTTCGACATATTATCAAAGGAATCAGTCCCTTTGACAAACTGTAACATGGTAAATAGTTTCAATTCTTCAAAATAAGAATTATTTGCAACCAAAGTAAGCATTTGCAAAACAAACCAAAGTTTTCAATGAAAACTTCAATTAACATAATTCTTTGCTTTCACCTTTTGCTATCAATCAAAATATCAATAGGGTTCTAAACAAGGATTATATCTATTTTGGTTTCAACCAACTCTTTTGGTTTCTTACCCAAAGTTTCAAATTTTAAGGCAACCAATGCCAAATTTCACCATTTGATTTTCAATTTAGGAATTATACAAATTCCTTATCATAGATACAATCAAATCTATGGTCAATTGACCATCATTTGCTTAAGTTTAAACCTGCCGATGGTCCCTTAACCATCTTTTTTCAAGTACTAGCCACTAAGGCCTTCTTGATCTCACCCTCCGGCTAAACAACCGTGATTCCGTTCTAAGCATCTCGCCAAGATGTGATGATCATCCTCATCATTTTAGCTTCAACATTTTTAACCATTTTAAATAGGTTGAAGTGTGAAGAGATGAAAGGGCTGACCTAAAAATTCCCTGATTCATAAAATATATTTTATGTGGTCCAGTCGAAAAGATCCTAGGTTTTCAATTTTCATGGCCTGGATATGTTTTTTCAATCTCCTTGAGATCTAGCTTAGAATTTGGAAATGGCCATTAAAAAGCGTAAGTGGTGCCAGAAATAGAGTAAGGGATTATTACTTGAGATTGTCAGAATTTTGCCTTTTCAGCATCCAATTAAGGTTCTCGAGCATGAGGTTGCATGTTCTTCATTGGAAAAGCATCAATAGTAGTATCGAAAGGGAATTTCTGGTTTTTTCTAGATTCGTATGCATGTCAACTTGAATATGCCTATTTGAAGCTTGAGAAAGATGAATGGTGAAGATTTAAAGTATTGGTAAAGGTTTTTGAAAGATGATAAGGTTCGTTTTTGAAGCTTTATAAGGGTTGACAATGGAGGTTAATGTTTAGGGTTTTAGAGAATAAGAACATGAGAGAGAAAAAACTACGAAAAAGTAAATTTGGGGAAGAAGGTTGGCTTTTATAAGGTCAGGAGATAGAAGAATCTTTGGAGTCCTGAACCAGTTAAAAGCTACTATGTGGTCGAGATGTTGGGTTTAGTGGGATTATGAAAGGTTTCTAAGTGACACTTGGTTCCCAGGGTAATAGAAAGATCCTACTAATTTTTCAACTACAAAGTGGAGGCCCACTTAGTCTTAAAGTTACGCAGTGAAGTGGAAACTGAAAAAATAATTTTTGAAAATGGTGATTAAGATGACGTCATTTTTTATAGAAATACTCAGAGTCTTCAAAAATTCCAATTCTCTCCTTCATATTCCTCAGTCGAAAAATGTTATTCTTGGGGGGAATTTGTTAGACCATATTTTATCTTGTGTATTTTCGATAGGTAAAAAAGGTTCAAAGCTGCAAAATTCTCCAAGTCCATGATTGGAAGTTGCTAGGATCGACTGATGCTGATATAATTCGACAGAAACCATGATTCAACAAGCAGTTAATTTAGTAAAGAAGTTGGTTTCAAGTGTCCAGAACGTGGAAGACAGGAACTAATTTCTGGTCGAGGGAACATGGTTCTTAGCATTTTAAGTTTTGCAATTATTTCTTCTATGTATAAATAATAGTTTTTCATAGGAAAAATGGGTCGCATATCATTTATTGAATTCTAGCACTCAAAATACCAGCGTCTAGAGAAAAGAGTCACAAAATGTATGTAACTTGATTTGTCCAACCACCTTTACATTCAAATTCAATTCAATTTACATTTCTATAAGTTTCTGCGTTTAAATTTTTAAGTCTTTTTACTTGCATTTTCTTTATTGCTTTCTGTGGAAAAACATTACCTCCATACAACAAAACAATTTTATTCATCTTGTTCATAAAACAAACTATGAATATGATGAACATTCATGTAATTTTTTAAAAAAGATTGCACAACATGTTCTAGGATTTCATATTTAGTTCTGCTTGTAATAATCAAAACTAGTCCTATTGTTTACAACCACGTGTAAACAGACAAAAATTTGTTTGACAAAAAAATGGAACTCGAGTTCTCTAGAACGTTTAGTCTTTTGGTAGACTCGATAACCACTTGAGTCTATACCGATATGAAATGCATAAAAAAAAACATAATGATATTTAAAAACCCATAACTATTCCAAAAAACTCAACATTATTATTTATATTAAATGTTTTTTTTTTTCATTTTATGATAACTTTCCGATAGAGGGTCCAATGTATGAAATTTATATTTTGTTGGTCAATGGATCAAATTTATATTGTTTATTGACTTGTTCTTTGGTCCTTCTCTGCTGGAATTTCGCAGAAGTCAAATTGCTATATATTCTTTAAAATATCGTCATTCTTTTTAAAAAATTGTTAATATGTTTTTTGTTGGAGAATTCCTATATTTATTCCCCAAATTGACGTATTCCTATGCTTTGTACGTCCAATTTCTCTTCTTTAATTTTTCTCAAATTACTGCATGCACCCTGTCCAAATTGTTTGCCGAGAATAATTATCTTTTTTTTTGTCAAATAGTCTAATGGCGAGAATTCACTTTTTTTAAGGTGAATAAATGGGGTGTCCGGGGTTCGAACTCCGGTCACTGCATATAATAATGCTTGTGCCTACCAACTTAACTTAGCTATACTATGTGATTGACTTGTTTCCTTTCAAAAAAGATCCAAAATTAAAAATATCATTTTCATTAAATGGATTCAATTCCTTGTTATGTTCCTTCCTTGCAATCTCTTCATCTTTCTCCACGAAAATTGTAGTGTGATCTTGATCTTCCTTATTTGAATCATTATCAGATCTCCTACTATGCATGGATGTAAGATCCAAGATTTTATATTTGTGTCATTCAACACACCAACTAGCACATAAAATACATGCATATGTTCTACCACTTTCATTTTTCTTAGTACGGCACAAATATTTTCTCCTCCCCTAGTTCATCAACAATTCATGTTGTTCCAAATATGATATATAACAGGGAAGGTGTTGTTAAATCCTGAAGGATTTATGCGATTATGAGGCATATAAATATTAACTATGGTACCTATGTCACACCTCATATATTAATGTGTAGTTCTTTACTATTTTGCAGGTCTTCTAAATTGAAGTTAGAGATGATGATCGAGTTATATCAGTGCTCAATTCTTCAAGCAACCATCTTACTAACTTATATATTCAAATTGAAGTTGTTTTGTAAGCTAATTCATAAAAAAATTGTACACCCAGTGTGCACCGGATGCCATAGACTATGATCCACAACAATCTCTCATAATCAATATCACATGAATTCCATGACCTAATTTCTTTAAACAATAGTCCAAGTCAATCCTTTACCTCTTCTATGAGTACTTGTAACTCTCCTTCTTCACCAGAATCCAGTCTCAAATTGAGATTATAATTTCAATGACATACTCAAGGTAAAAAGGTTTCACGGGTTAGCAATCTTAAATTTTTAACAATTTTTATGGTGCTGGGAAATTTAAAATGCTAAGTTTACCTTATGAGAATTGATGATGGAACATGTTTTTTCATAAGATTTAATCATTAAATTGATTTTATTTTATGTATCTATATGGGTAATGGTCGTTATTATGGGTCCAATGACAATGTTACAATATGAAACTATTATTTTAGATTATTGTCATATTATAATTTTATTATAGAATTTGGTTTAATAATCCTTAATTTGATTATATGAGACTTTATGTGGCCATAATATTTTGTGTTAGAGTGTTAATTATTTATGTTATGTTTCACCAAGAAATACACACATGGTTTCATGTATACTCGCTTGATTATTTAGTTGGGGGTGTCTTAGGCATACACGTAATAATTAAATAAGGAGAGTCTTGAGTTTAGGCATACACATAATAATTAAATAAGGAGAGTCTTTATCTTTGTGTTTTGTATCTATCTACAACATTGAGTCAGAGAATCTGTATACCTTAAATTCTGATATGCATTAACACAAAAAAAAAAAATAAAAAACCATAAAAAGTCAAAAACAATACAACCCTCCATATGTTTTTCTCACATTAAGACAGTATCGGGCATGAGACACATTCTTGCAACTTGTTACGAAAAAGTTGTAGTTGAGCTGACGTATCACATAATCGATACATCTGAGACTTTCTTTGCCAATCAGAGGTAGTTCGCCGCTTAACCCAAATACCAACATTGCATGCCTTGGCTTAATCCCCCAAACATTTCTTTCAAGTTTTTTTTTGTTGAAAGATTGTCTAAAATCATCATTGTGTATGGAGTTGAAGCTACACAAGAATTATGATGCTTAGACATGAGAAGATGTTTTTTTGGATTGACAATATTTGTTCCAAGACTTCGTGAACATTGAAAAGGGAGAGAAACCGCTGGGAAAAAACAAATCAACTCAATCCAATTATGTGTGATATTAAAGATGAGTAAGGTTAAGAGTTTGAAGTTATTGAAGAGAATACGAAACAATTTCACTAGATAGGCCTTGGCACTTTTTTTGTTGGTGTTCAAATTTTTTGGTAGATAATGCACCGACATATTTTTTCTGGTTTGTAATGTAATGGAATATTTTTTTTAAGGAGTGTAACGGAAATTTTGTTGCCAATATATCACTAAGATTATATAAATGTATGATTTTTTATGTTTTATGTGGTGTACAAGCTCTGATAGTTAATGTCGATAAATCTGCATGCACCGCATTTTATATAAATATATGTCCCCTATTAAGTACAATCATGTTATGTATGTTTCGTTTTATTATAATTTTTTCTCTTGTATCTACATCTGTCAAGTGAATCATGTCTCATGATGGAAAGGTTGAAGTTCATGTCTAATACGAAACTTTGAAGAGAATGGTTAAGTTATTTTAACACCCACAGGCAAGTTGGATGATTTGAAGACACAACTTAACAAATACTTTCTCCATCTTGGTGAAAATCAAACTGCCTCTCTTTTATTTGTACAAATATCATGCATAGATCTAGGGGTGGATGCAAATGCAGACCTCTGGAAAACTGTTTATCATCTTGACATTCTTCAGTATGATGACGATGTAGCATCCATGATTTTTGGATATTGAAAATAATAAGTTCTATCTCTGTGTTTGTTCCAACTATTAGTGCTCAAATCGTCAATAGAGATTTGATGTCAGGTTATGAAGTGTTATTTGTTATAATGTTGTGTAATATTTTGTCAAATTTTCATAATATTGAACTTTTGTTTAATTTGAATTGTTTATGTATTGTTTCTATAATGTCGAGTTGGTGTAATGTTATTGAATTATGAATGATTATGTAACGGTATTGCTTCCAAGCGAGTATTGTTGTTGACTTTGTTGTACTGCTTGTGGAAATTATGTTTATGGGTTAGAGGTGTTTCGATAGGCCTTTTTGCTAGTTCCCAAAAATAAGTGTTGGTGATGCCTAACAGAGCTCAATGGAAGTTAACTTCCATTGGAGTCAGTGGTACATGAAAAGCGTTGTAGGAATGACAGTTAAATATTGTTGGGTACAAAATAAAAGTTAATTGTCGATGGAGGTATTTTAGGCTTTTAGGGGTTGGTTGGAGAAAAATGAGAAGCCTAAAGAGCAATTTTCGCTTGTGTCTAACTATTTCATTAAACTTACCTAGGCCCAAGCCCACATCTTAACCCTAAATCTACATCCCGTCTTTCTTTACTAGTTTTATATAAAACCAGACGCCTCTTCATTCCATCTTATACTTCTCCATTGTGTTTTTTATTTGTGTCTCATCGTGTTCTTTGTGTCTTCATTTTTTAGATCTTCATAACATCTTTTTCTTTCTAGTGTCATGTGTATCTTTGTTTACAAATATTTTTTGTAAAGTTTACTACCTTTTTGAATACATCCATGATATCTTATGTGATTTATCCAACTTCATTTGATCAAGTCCACACTTGTCTCATAGAATTTCAGATATGATAGTTTAATCAACTTAAATAGCTTGAATATGTTCTCAATTTCTGATCCAATTGGTCTAACCAACTGATCCGATCTAGGTTTGATAACAATAGGTGAATGTGAAGATGGCGATGGCGATGCTCTTATGAAAACAATCATATCTCTCAAAAGTCAAATCGACAAAGTACCGAAGGTATATCATCAATACCAAATCCTCAATTTTATTTGTGTTAATTTTTTTATCATATTTATCAATACGCATATCTTAATTTTTATTTATTATGGATCATTTATGTTAGAACAGTGAATTTTACTCTTACTGATATATGAATATATATTTCTCATATCTATATTATTATTTTTATTTATTTTAAAAAATTCAATTTTTTCGTCGTCTCTCAACACATATCTTCGCTTTATATAGATCTAATCAGCTAGTGATAATATTCTCCCACACATATCACCAAAGTTTTTTATTAAAAAAGCCAACATCTGGCCAAAAGAAAATCAGAATGCAAAATATCAGATTTTATGAAAGAGATCATAATCACTTCCAAAGTTCAAATTCATTCTCAAATATTAGACATAAATCATAAATACACTCAAGCCTCCACTATATCTTTAGTTTATTATTTGAACTGTATTTGTAAAACTTCAGATCCACTGCTCAAGTGATATAGAATTAAACTTTGTGAGATAAGAAAATTCATTGTAATATCAAATTGATCATTAGTTGATCAAGACCCTAAAGAACTCTATTTATTATTCTGAGTTTTGGGATTGTAATCACGTTGAGCAAAAATAGAATAAGAAACAAATAAGTGAGAAGTAAAGTTAATAAAGATAGGCATCTTGCCATTAGAGTTCAGTACCGCTATAATTAAAAGGGAATGAGAAAAAAAATGAGAAGAAGTGGAAAAAAGACAATTAGGGTTTTAAAAGAATGTTGAAAGTTGTTTAAATAACGATGGAGACCATGTAGAGCATCATTGGACCCAATACCCATTAGGTCTGCATTATTGTTTAAACTACGTTCAACATTCTTTTAAAACCCTAATTTCCTCTTTTTCCATTTCTCTCTCATTTTTTGTCATTCTCTTTTAATAATAGTGGTACTGATCTCTTCTAGTAAGATGCCTATCTTTACTAACACTAGTTCACTCTTATTCGCTTCTTATTCTAATTTTCCACAAAGTTATATAAGTAACTACTAATTCTCATTTTTGTTTTCTTGATATTATGTGATCTTTTGAATCTAGGAAGTGAGAAAGTTACAACTTTGTGTAGATCTACAAGAAAAACATCAAACCTAGTCATTGGAAGGTAATTGGAAGAAATTTAAATTTTTAAGTGTTGTTAAATTGATGGCAGGTAGTTGATGTTTTCGAAATTCATGCCATGAAATTTCATGGTGGTTTGCTTAATAGTTTCAATGTTTGAGAACAATAGAGATCTTGAAAATGTATGTTGTATGACCTTGTGTGAATTTTTTTTATTATTATTTATGTTAGCACAAAGTTATTTTTCAAAAACTTATTTTTTATCAAGAAAATTTGAATTTTGATCATCATTTTTCTCACATAAGTCATTCTTAAAAAATAATAATAATTAATTTAAACCTGGCTGATCGTTGTCCTTTAAAAATCATTTGTATATCAAATATGTTACTATCATCCAATTATATGTGCGACTTTTCAAGTAGTCATGAATATCATCAAAATGTTTTAATATTCAAAGGATTATGATTAATTGACAATTTAAAAAATCTCTATACTCATAGTGTAAATGAATTAAATTGTATTACTAATATACTAATATAATATTGATATAGGACAACTAGACGATAATTAATTCCTTCAAAAAAAAACTAGACTATGATTAAAATATTTATTAAAAATATTTCACACTTAAAAATATGCTAATTAGTTTTTTTTTTTTTGACATAATGATGAATTTATTCTAATACTTTTTAATATTCTTATGATAATGTTTTTCCTATTAATATCACTATTATTATGTATTTAATGATTGATAGTCAGTAATTTTTCTTTTGACTAAAGTTAATAACTTATTATATAAGCATTGATACTCATTAATTTATTCAAAACATTATCAATAGTAAATGTTTTAATAAAATAATATTGATAGATAAAAATTTCATTTTAAAAATTAGTTTAATATTTAATAATTTAAAATAAAAATTAATAATTCACTTACTATTGTATAATCAATAGTATATACAATAATAAGTTTTTTAAAATGGAATTTTTATCTATCAATATTATTTTATCAAAATATTTACTACTGATGATATTTTGAATATATTAATGAGTATCATTGCTTAGATAATAAGTTATTAACTTTAGTCAAAAAAAAAATTATTGACTATCAATCATTTGATACATAATAATAGTGATATTAGGAAAAACATTATTATAAGAATATTAAAACGTATTAGAATCAATTCATCGTTATGTCATAAATAAAACTAACTAGCATATTTTTAAGTGTGAAATAATCACAAATTTGGTTTATGTTAAAAATTTATTTATAAAAAAAGAAGAAGAAGAAAAAAGCTTGTGGTGACATAAAACCAAACCCCAAAAATAGAAAAGAACAAAAAAGAATATTATGAGTTCTTCATTTTGGACTTGGAGAAAACTTCAGTAAAATTTTGATTATTATTTCTTCAATCTACTTCTAGTATACACATATCACAGGCAACATTTGTGTTTAAAATTTCATCATCAATGATTAGATGATTTTGAGCCGAACTTTATCTATATGTCGTTCTTCACTTTATCTCATGTGATACAAAGACTTTGCATCCATAAGTGAAATACACACACTAATTTCCCTAAATAAAAAAGATCAATAATTAAAACATTTGGTTTGGTTGTTATATTTAGGCACAACTTCTGCTTTATCCTAGTAGAAGACTTTTGTGAAAGCCATGTCATTTTTTCAAATGTCTCTAAAGCTTCTATGGCAATTGCGAAACCTGAGGTTCGCTATGATATCTAGTAATTATTGCATTTATCCATATAGGTTTATTTATTTTTACAGTCATCCTAACTTATGCTCTAAGGGCACATGTTAATGAACCCAAAAAAAACAACTTTGTATTGGATTGAATGACTAGTTTATTGATTTTCATCATTTAAAGTTTATTGAATTTTAATTTTTTTGGTACATAGATAAGATGGCAAAGCCATCATAAAACTCACACACACAAAATTGAGGTGTCGGGATTCGAACCCCGATCATGATGTCCGACCTAACACTTTCGACATTTTTATTTATCCTTATAATGTCCGACCTAACATTATCTGCTTTTAAAAATTCAAGTTTATATACTAACCAACTTTGCCCAAATCTCACGGTGAGGTAAGCCTTGTGAACTAAGCTGCCTTTGTTTAAATTTATAAAACATGGGATGAGATTTAATTTAGCTTTTATCTCTTAATTTAGCTTTGTAGATTTTAATTTGTTTAGATAGGTGGAAGCCCGAGGTTCTCTCCGGGTTCTCTTCCCTCGTCTATTCGACATTTCAAATCAAAAAGAGAGTAAGGTAGGGGAGGTTTGGAATTTTGAAGGATTTTAGAGGGAGTAGGGAGCTTCGTTCACGTAGAGAGCTGATGACATGTCATCTTACATTATTCTTAGTATGTTTTTTAGTCATTTTAGTAGGTTTTACCAGCAAAATAGAGGAGTATTAGATCAATTGCATATGATTTCGTGACATTTGTATTGTTTTTTATATTTGGTCTGTAATTCTATTATTCCTGAAACATATAAATTTTAGAGTGTTCTTGATGTAATTCACGAAGAAATCATGCAAATCACCAAAGTAAGACATCCAAAGATTTATGTGGTCCTTGGGAAGATGAAGAATACAGATTCAAGAGGCCTTAGAAACTTTCCAGAGGGAGGAATTCTATTTCCAAGTTCTAAGACATCTTACATTGAATCAAACACCTCAAAAGGCGAAGAGAACATCCATTTCAGCACATAATTTACACAGAAGCTCCCATGCGCACATAACGAAGCGCCCGGAGGAGTGCAGAAAGTGCCCAGGCGCATGCTAGGGGTGCCTAGACCTGGTAGGCACATGTGCCTAGCGCATAGTCTAGGATAGCATCCAATGACTTACGAAAAAGTCACTTTTATGACTTTTTCGCATTAGAAGCCCATTATTTTAGCCCACGTCAGGTGGAAAACTATCCTATAAATACCACCTTCCTCGTTTATAATTTCCCGTTCAGAACTGAATAAGTTTAAAAGGAAGGCGACTTTAGGAGCTTCAGGAGGAGTTCTATCTTCTCCTTATCTTTCTAGGGTATGTTTTTATCTTTTTGTATTTTGTCTTTAGTTACCATATGTAACTAGATATTTTGTTGGATAATTATTTAATTTAATGTCGTTTATTTAGTTATTTTATGCTCGCTATTAAGTTTTATTAGGTTTAGTTTATTTCAAAGCATCACAACCCTATTTTAGGTACTAAGGTTGTGACAGTGCCTAATATTGATGCTTATATCTTGATATTTATATCTGCCTACCTAGTAAGTACTTTTGGAGGTGACATTACTAATATTGAGGATGTAACTAGTTATTAATTAAGGAAAGAGGTGACTCTATGGAGGGAACCAGACCTAGTAGAACCATTCTCCTCGGCCTTTGGTAAGGTAAACGGCGACGCTGATAGGACTTCCCGTTTGTAGAACTACTGAGAGGAAAAGTGTGCTATGAGATACCAAGATTCATAGATGGAAAAACCTTCGGGAACATTGGCCTTCATTGCCTTTGGAAATCTAGCAACACCAATTTAAGTCTACGTTTCAATTACTTTTGATAGAGTAAGACCCCACACGTAAGGATAACCGTACGATCAGCAGATGCAACTAAACAAAAGAGGGATAGACCTAAATCAATAGTGGGAGTAAGGGCCCACAAGTAAGAATCGATGTGCGATCAACATGTGCAACTCAACAAATCGACTAGGTCAGATAGATTATGTAACACCCTATACTCTAAAAGTGATCATTTACGCTAATAACACAATTATATATAGAATTTAGATGTTACATCACCTCTAATTCACCAAACATGCATAAAAATTTATCAAAACATCGCAGCGGAAATAATAACATCATTACATTGACATTTAAATATAACATCTCAACATTCATCCAAAATAGAATAAGTCACCAAGTAGTCATGTCATCACAACATCATCAATACATAGTCTCGACATCTCCAACAGTCATAATATAAACAAATAATAAAGATCGACCCCTTAATCAGAGCCCTAAAGTCTAAGATGTCAAAAGGCAATAGACAAGGTAACATTCAAGCTATCCTCAAGAAACTCACCAAGCAAGCAAAACTAATCATGCACGCCGTCTACCTATCCGTACGAATGAGGTAGGCGGTCAACCAAACGACCACTGGGGTTAGTCCACAATTCATAATTAAACATAATCATATGAAAGTAAATAAGCATGAATTAAATCCACATGATCAATAACTATAACACCATCATAAATAACTAGTACTACAACAATACGCAATTACATTTTCACACTTACACATATTCACCAAATTTCACAAATGCAATTATTCATCAATGTGTCACCAATATAAATATTCACCGAGCACATAAGCAAGTATGATACTTGTCAAGTTATGAAATGTGTAACGTCCGTTTTGATTATTTAAATTATTTTATAGAGTATAGAAAATATTTATATGATTTAATGTGATTTATGTGATTTAGAGATTTTATGAAGTGTTGTGACTTATTTTATTGTTTAATAAAATAAGATGTGATAATAAAATATTTATTGAGATTAAGGGCTGTTTTGAGATTTTAGAGAGTTTTGGGGGAGAAAGAGTAAATAAGATAAAATAGTTAGAAAAGATAAAAAGGGAAAACTAGGTTTAAAATTATACAGAACGTACAATTCAGTTTTGGGAGAAAAAGGGAGAAAACAGGAAGTGAAGAACCAAGAGGCTGCTGATCAATTTTTCTTAAGGTAAGGGTGAGCCTAGCATTACAATTTCATTAAACCTGTAATTCATGATTGTATTTAACAGATTATAGGGTTAGTTCATGAGAATTTGAGAATTTGAGAAATAGGTTAAAAATGGTGAATTGATGATTAAATGATGAAAAATTGTTAGATTGATGTAGAAACTATTTACAGACCTTAGATAATCCATAGGATGATTTCTGGAATCAATGTTAGACCTTGAACCATGTGATTAGGCGGATTTTCGAGAAAATCTGCGTTCTGCCCGAGCCCAGAAATTCATCGCCCCCCCATAGCGACACATGTCTCGCCCGGCGGAACACCAAGAAATTCATCTCCCGCCAGGGCGACATATGTCTCGCCCGGCGGAGCTCGCCACGGCGACATATTTCTCGCCCGGCGGAGCAACCCAGAAATTCATCGCCCGCCATGGCGACATATGTCTCGCCCGGTAGAGCTCGCCATGGCGAAATATACAGCATCAATACCTTTGATCCTTGGGGTAGAAATAGGGTTGTTTATAATATTAAAGATGACCTATGAAATCGTTATCAAATGTTTTGATTTTGTTACTAATGACATATATAATTGTATATGCCTCTTGTGAACTATAAGTGATGAAATATGTGATTGTTTATGATATTGTCATATCTGGAAATAATTGATGTGCTGCCATGTTGCTGTTATTATTGATTAAAAGCTGCATGTGTCAGTCTAAGATTATGAGTTATTGATCCAAAATTATTGGAGTCATTTATGATGTCTAAGATATAAGATGTTGAGTCCATGCATACTCATTTAAAGACGAGGGCTCATGCCCTAGGAGCTTTTGCTCAACAGAGACGAGGGCTTATGCCCTAGGAGTATTTTTATGCTCAAATAGCGACGAGGGCTTATGCCCTAGGAGTATATTTATGCTCAAATAGCGACGAGGGCTTATGCCCTGGAATTGGTACCACATGCTTGATTAAGAAGATATAGTTGCATAGTCGAGTCAAACTTGCATTGTCTAGTCGGGTTGATATTGATGTTGAATTATAGTATTGATTTTAATGATGCTACATGATTATTGATGTGATATGATGACGAAGTTATGTTGTTAAATATAATTATTGAATTATATGTTTAATGTTATTGTTTTGTGAATCTCACCCCTTCTGCTTGAAAATGTTGTTCTTCGTATGGGTAACTTGCAGGTGAATAAGCATATAGCTGTTGATTGTTGTTGTGAGTGGCTATCCTCACTGTGTCCTTAGGTGCTCTGATACGTAACGGGATGAGAACCTTTATAGCTATTTTCTATTCCTTACGTATTGTTTATGAATTGACATGAACAAGTTGCAGTTTTTGAATTACATTGAGATGTTTTGATGAGACCTGTGTGCCAAAACTATTTTGTTAATTGAATTTTAACCCGCTGCGAAGTTTTGAACAATTATGATGATTATTTTATGAAGGATAAATTTTTATTTATTCCATTTGAGATTTTAAGAAATGTAGCATTCCGTTTATGCGAGAAACTCTGATTATTTATTAAGAAATTTTTATTTTGGGAAAACGGGGTGTTACAAAATGCGCCTAGACATGACTCTATATGCATGTGGTATCGATCATCGTCAAAGTCGTCACCTCAAAACATCGCCTCTTGATACAAAATTGTATCATAAACATCGCCTCTGAATACTTATAAATGCATGGACATATGACACAACAATGCATACGTTCATACAATAAATCACCAACACATTTCATACATGCAAACACCACCAATTCATCACCAAATTACATGTAAAAATTCAACATTTTAACACAAATCACTCATCACCAAATTACATGTAAGAATTCAACATTTTAACACAAATCACCAACACCAAAATCATCATTAACAACATTCACAACAAGGTTCCAAAATTCACATGTCACCTAAAGATAGACATTTATCCATATATGTATATTCATCACATTAAACACCGAAACGTCATCAATTCATCCACATTCTAACATATTAACATGAATTAAAGTCTCTTACAAATAATCCGACCATAACGTATCAATTTAACAAAGTTCGTCTAAGTTTATGAAAACTAGAATTTTCCGATAAATTCTCCCAAAATCAAAGTAAACAAGTTCAAACGCCTCAACCGAGTATACACGAAAATCACATGTGAGTGCAAGAGCATATACATATACGTTTCATAGGCCAATTCCGACAAATACCAAAATTTGTCTAAGTTCATATCGTTTTGACATTTTCTAAGTTATTCAACAAAACAAGCCAAACAAGTTCAAATGTCTCAACCAAGTATGCACACAAATCACACATGTGTACAATATCGTATACATATACAGTTCATAGGCCAACTCACATCAATCCCAAAATTTCACAAGGTTCGTATCATTTCGCTGTTTTTCAAAAAAATCAAGTTTTCAAGGCAAAACCAAGTTAAAGTTCATGATCCCCATCCAAAACATTTTTATAAATCATAACTAGAGTAAACAACCCTAGCTCTACCTTTTTACCTCAAGAAAACAAGTTTTAGAAAAATCTCATGTTCTTGAGTCATTTTCAAAAGTTTATGATATGATTCACAAAATCAAGTTCAATCTAACTCAATTGATATTTCCAAAGGTTTAGAAGACTCAAATACATTTAATTACATCAAAAGAATCAGTATGGACGGTCCGGATCGATCCTTCAAAGCCAGAAACACCCAAACACATGGGGTGCTGTCACTGGGCAACTCCCTATAGCTAGTTCAACTCGCTATGGCGAGTTTTCTCCAGAACAGTTCCCTTGTCCCGGCTATTCTCTTACAGGAACACACCCTTTTTCACCCAAAATCCTCAATTTTGATCCTCTTGACTCTAAATTCGACCCCAAAACTTATACACTTGATTACAAACATAAAAATGCATTTAAATCAACAACAAACATCAGATTATAACACCAATTCATCTCAAAATCATCATCTAGCTCATTCTCACCAAAAACCACTATTTTCTAATTTTTCATTCAAACTTCATAACAACCATACCAATTCAAATTTCATCAACATACAAACATAAACAAACATTAATGAAGTGAATTCAAACATGTTTCAACAACAATCAATCACCAATTTGATGATTTATACTCAAATAGTTAAAAGTCATCAAAACAACTCAACTACAACAACTATGAAGTTTAAGCTTTTAACACAACAATTTCATGAAGTTGATCTTACCCATAATTTCACGTGAAATAGGAGCACAAATTTTATCATTCCAAAACCACAAAAAGTCACAATTACTATAAAAGCACTTAAACTCATAAGTGAAAATACTAGATTATGACTTAATTATGAAAGAGCACTATCCCCCTTAGCTCTAGTTCTTCAAGATTCCAAACACTAGCTTCAATTTAGCTCCAAGCCTCCAATCCCAAGCTTTCTCTCTCTAGCTCCTCTCCTATCCCTTCTCTTGATTCACTTTCTCTCTCTACCTCTCTCTCAAAATGTTTGTAAAAATGAGTGAATGAATGTAATGACCTAATTTTCTCATAAGACTAGTGTTTATATAGTCACTAGACAAATGGGCTTAGTCTCTAGTTGTCTTAATGGACGCAATATTCTTACCAACTAATTCACCAAAGTTACTACACACTTAAACTGTCAAAATAACGAATAATTACCGTCTTTAAATAATTACTCCATCTCACTAGTAACTTAGTAAAAATAATTATTCTCACTTAAAACACTAAAAATAACCTTCTCATTAAAATGAATAATTTCCCCTTGCTCACCAAATGATCAAAATACCCCTGCGTCTAAAATGACTAAAATACCTTTCTTAAGCCAGAATCCCCTAATCCCGAATAAAATACACACAGAGACAAATAATCACACACAAACACGTATAAACACACATAATAAATAATTAAAATGATTCTAGCGAAAAACATGCTATTACAGATTCCGACGGCCTCATCACTTGTATAGTCTACTTAAGAAAACTAAATGCGACATGAATGTTATTTAATTACAACAATTAAATAGAGGAGATTCAAAGAGTCTTAACCGCTGCTACTTTTTTGCAACCAAAACAGGTAACTTGCTCTGTTGCAAACAGATAAAAATTGCAATCTCTAATCTTAAACTCTTGTATTTATTTTAATTGTTCAAAAATAAGTAAAACGAATTGTTTGGACGAAACTACAATCGCTTTGGACACGATACTCTACTTACACTTTATTACGTCGTAAACAATTTGGTACACTTGCCTAATCTGACCATCAAGAGCTCTTTGTGAGGGAAACCGACCTACTTGGTAATTTGTTGGGCTTGTTAGATTGTTTTGTGTCCCGTGGTGGTAAAGACGAATGGGTGTGGAGGTTGTAACACCCCGTTTTCCCAACATTAATAATTAACAAATTAAATCATAGTTTTCACCAAAACGGAATGCTACATTTATTTAAAACAAAAACTCCAAATGAATAAATAACTATTTATTCTCCATAAAAGTAGTCAATAAAAATTAACCTTCAAACTTCGCAGCGGAATTAATTTAAAACAACAAAATAAGTCTTTGGCACGCAGGCCTCATCAAGTTCTCATAATTCATAAATAATACGTAAGGAAAGAGAAAACAAGTAAAAAATTCCCGTCCCGTTACGTATCAGAGCCCTAAGACACTTTGAGCCGACATCTCTACTAATCTTCATTACCTGCTCTTGCCCACAAGGCGGCAATTCCAGCAGAAGGGGTGAGATTCACAAACAACAATAGATATCATAATTCATCAATTAAATTTAACCACAACAATATACTGATAACAACTGTCAGTTTATATTTTAAACAATCCAACAACATCATTAGCTACGACACCGACGACTAAACCAACGACAACAACAACAACAACTACAACTACAATGCGACTAATGCAAATGCATGTGGTACCATTTTACGCGCGTTGAAAGCTAAGCATTCCGGGGTATAAGCCCCCAACAGTTGAATGAAATAACATTCCAGGGCATAAGCCCTCAACGATTGAGTGATACACACTCCAGGGCATAAGCCCTCAATGATTGAGTGAAAACACCCCAGGGCATGAGCCCTCAACAAGGTATGAGCATGAATGGACTCACTAGTGTATATCTGCATACAACTCGACAACAACAACGACAACTACCATATGCATAATCAACTATGACATAAGACTCCAAGTTAATTGATAGGACACAACAAAAGGGCACAACAAAGCCTCACAACAAAATTCAACAATTTAGGCATACTACAGTACTACTCGCCGTGGCGAGCTACTCTAGTCGCCGTGGCGAGTTCAGAAAATTGAGCTACTCGCTGTGGCGAGCTCAAGGCGAGCAAAAGTGGTTGCTCTCGGCATTTTTGACATTTTTCACCTAAAATCTTCATTTTTAAGTTCCCAAAACCCAAATTTGATTCTGTAAAAAGGTGCCCTTCGTCCCTAAACATATTAAGGCACTCAAATTGATATAAAAATTTGCCCAAAAACCTCATTAAGAAAATTAACGACTTTTAATTTAAGCAACTCGCCGTGGCGAGTACATCTGCTCGCTGTGGCGAGCGATAAGGCTTCACTACTCGCCTGGCGAGTGGGACTGCTCGCTGTGGCGAGTTACACAGGCTTTGCTCGCCGTGGCGAGCGGCGACTGATAGAACCACGAACTGTACGAACAGACTTCTCCTTTTCAACCCTAATCCCCTTTTTCAACACCTAAAGACTCAATTTTGATGAGTCTCATCACTCCTATGCATTCTAACGTCAGAACAGCATCAAACTACAACAATTACATGAATTCATTAAGTTAATAGCATCAATTCATCTTTAACCTAATTCAATTCATCAACCCTAACAACCCTACATAATTCAACGAATCATAGTACCTAAAGTCGAGAGTCAGTCTCACCCTTACCTTAGATTATTTTCCTGAATACAAAGCTGCGTTCTTCTTTCCTCTTGCTTCTTTTCTCTTGTTCTAGGTTTTCTCCCTTTTTCTCTGTTTCTCACTGTTTCTACGTGAAAACTGTTTTCTGACTTTCTTTTCCTTCTAACTTCTATTAATACCACTTAATTCCCACTTATTTCTAATTAACTCCCATTAAAATATTAAATAATTCATTTTAACCCCCAACCTTCTAATAATTATAATTCTCACCTATTTTAATTAAATAATCAAAATAATCACAAAATAAAATATATCACACTATAAAATCAACATAAATTATTTAAAATCATATAAACTTATTAAAATCAACCGAAATTAAATAAATAACAACTAGGGCGTTACAACTCTCCCCAACTTAAAGAATTTCGTCCTCGAAATATTACCTCAAGCAAACAACTCAGGATAAGACTCTAGCATCTTACTCTCCAGCTCCCAAGTCAAGCTTTCACCAGTTACTCCACCCCAGACAACTCTCACCAGAGGTATCTCCTTGCCTCTCAACTTCTTCACCTTACGATCATCAATTCTCAACGGTAAAGTCTCCACCGTAAGGTTGTCTCTAACTTGCACGTCATCTCTTGGTATAACATGCGAAGGATCCGCTACGTACTTCCGCAACTGCGACACATGAAACACATCATGCAGATTCGAAAGATGTGGTGGCAAACCTATTCGATATGCCACTGGCCCAATCCTATCCGATATCTGATAAGGACCAATAAACTTCGGAGTCAACTTCTTAGACTTCAACGCACGACCTACACCCGTCATAGGAGTGACTCTCAAGAACACATGATCACCCTCTTGAAATTCAAGTTCCTTTCTACGCTTGTCATGGTAACTCTTTTGCCGACTCTGCAACGCTTTCATCTGCTCTCTTATTAACTTAACTTTCTCTGTAGTCTGCTGGACTAATTCCGGTCCCAACACTATACTTTCTCCCGATTCAAACCAACACAACGGAGTTCTACAACTCCGACCATACAAAGCTTCGAATGGTGCCATACCAATACTCGAATGTTAAGTGTTGTTGTACGTGAACTCAATCAACGGTAGATGACTATCCCAAGCTCCACCTTGCTCAAGTACACACACTCTTAGCAAATCTTCCAACGACTGAATCGTTCTCTCCGACTGACCATCTGTTTGAGGATGATAAGCCGAACTCAACTTCAACTTAGAACCCAAGGCCTCCTGCAAACTCTTCCAAAACCTTGAAGTAAACCTCGGATCTCTATCCGACACAATACTTGATGGAACACCATGCAACTTCACAATACTATGAATGTAAATCTCTGCCAACTGAGCTACTGGATAATTGATATTGATCGGAATAAAATGCGCTGACTTTGTCAACCTGTCAACAACTACCCAAATGGCATCATGCCCCTTCGGAGTATTCGGTAAACTCGTTACAAAGTCCATGGATATGCTATCCCACTTCCATTCTGGCACATCTAATGGTGTCAACAACCCTGCAGGCTTCTGATGTTCAACTTTAGATTTCTGACAAGTCAAACAAGCATAAACAAATTGCGCGACATCTCGCTTCAATCCAGACCACCAAAACAATTTCTTCAAGTCGTGATACATCTTCGTAGCTCCCGGATGAATACTTAAGCTACTCCGGTGACTTTCTTCTAAAATCAACTTTTTCAATTCGTCATTATCAGGAATACAAATTCTGCCTCGGAATCTTAACACACTCTGATCATCAACCTGGAAATCACTATCTTCCGCTTCATTACTAGCAACCATCAAGTCTACAAACTTAATATCCGCTTCCTACGATTCCTTTATACTGTTCAAGAATTCATTATTGATCTTCAACATACCCAACTGCACGCTCTGAGATGCCAATTCACAAACTAGGCTTAAATCTCTGAATTGTTCCAGTAACTCGAACTCCTTCATCATCATAGCAGACATGTGCAACGTCTTTCTGCTCAAGGCATCTGCAACCACATTGGCTTTACCCGGGTGGTAATTCAAACTAAAATCATAGTCCTTCAACAACTCGAGCCATCTTCTCTGCCTCATATTCAACTCCTTTTGATCAAACAAATATTTCAAACTTTTATGATCACTAAACACCTCAAATCGGGAACCGTACAAATAATGCCTCCAAATTTTTAACACAAAAACCACAGCAGCCAACTCTAAATCATGTGTAGGATAGTTCTTCTCATGTATCCTCAATTGTCTCGAAGCATAAGCTACCACCTTACCATCCTGCATAAGTACACCACCTAAGCCCAACTTAGACGCATCACAATAAACAACAAAAGGTTCATCTGACATCGGTAAAATTAAAATTGGAGCAGTTGTCAACTGTTGTTGCAACTCGTTGAAACTATTCTCACACTTAGAATCCCACACAAAAGCTTTACCCTTACAGGTCAACTGAGTCAGAGGAAATGCCAACTTTGAAAATCTTTCGATAAATCTGCGGTAATAACCTGCTAAACCCAGAAAACTTCTAATCTCTGTGACTGACTTTGGAGTCTCCCATTGCGATACCGCTTCAACTTTCGACGGGTCAACCGCAATACCACTACCAGAAATAATATGGCCATGAAAACTTACTTCACTTAACTAGAACTCACACTTTGACAACTTGGCATACAACTTCTTTTCTTTCAATACTAGCAAAACAATCTTCAAATGCTCTGCATGCTCTTCTTCCGTCTTAGAATAAATCAGAATATCATCAATAAAAACAACAACAAATCTGTCCAGAAAATCATGGAAAATTATGTTCATATACTCCATAAATACACCAGGTGCATTAGTAACACCGAAAGGCATCACTTTATACTCATAGTGACCATATCGCGTCCTGAACGCCGTCTTCTGCATATCTTCATCCTTCACCTTGATTTGATGGTAACCTGATCTCAAATCAATCTTACTAAACACACGAGCACCCACTAGCTGGTCCATTAAGTCGTCAATTCTCAGAAGTGGATACCTATTCTTTATCGTCACTTTATTCAACTGACGGTAATCTATACACAGCCTCATGCTACCATCTTTCTTCTTAACCAATAATACCGGCACTCCCCAAGGTGAAACACTTGGTCTTACAAACTTCTTATAAAGTAGGTCCTCCAACTGCTTCTTCAATTCTGCTAACTCAGCCACTGACATACGGTAAGGAGCCATCGACACAGGCTTCGTACCCGGAACAAGATCAATTGAGAATTCAACTTCCCTCTCTGGCGGCACATCGGGAATCTCATCAGGGAAAACTTCTGGAAATTCATTCACGACTGGTAGTCTATCAATCACTGCTTGATTCTCCACCGACAAATACGCTATCAAGGAAAACATCAGAATTCCGTCGCGCTCTATCTGCTTCAGCTGCTTAGTACTCAAGAAATCAACTTCACTCCCTTCTTCAGCGGAAGAGAAACGTATCGTCTTACTAAAATAATTGATGAGGACATGGTTATACTCTAACCAGTTCATCCCAAGGATTACATCCATACCCGTCAACGGTAAGCATACAAGATCAACTTCAAAATCACTACCAACAATAACAAATCAGGACAACAAGGACAATACAAAATTGTCACACAACTCTACTAGGCTCGACTCGACTCTACTACTTGGCCGGACGGACCAACCTGCTCTGATACCAATTGTAACACCCCGTTTTCCCAACATTAATAATTAACAAATTAAATCAGAGTTTTCACCAAAACGGAATGCTACATTTATTTAAAACAAAAACTCCAAATGAATAAATAACTATTTATTCTCCATAAAAGAAGTCAATAAAAATTAACCTTCAAACTTCGCAGCGGAATTAATTTAAAACAACAAAATAAGTCTTTGGCACGCAGGCCTCGTCAAGTTCTCATAATTCATAAATAATACGTAAGGAAAGAGAAAACAAGTAACAAATTACCGTCCCGTTACGTATCAGAGCCCTAAGACACTTTGAGCCGACATCTCTACTAATCTTCATTACCTGCACTTGCCCACAAGGCGGCAATTCCAGCTGAAGGCGTGAGATTCACAAACAACAATAGATATCATAATTCATCAATTAAATTTAACCACAACAATATACTGATAACAACTGTCAGTTTATATTTTAAACAATCCAACAACATCATTAGCTACGACACCGACGACTCAACCAACGACAACAACAACAACAACAACTACTACAACAACAATGTGACTAATGCAAATGCATGTGGTACCATTTTACGCACGTTGAATGCTAAGCATTCCGAGGCATAAGCCCCCAACAGTTGAATGAAATAACATTCCAGGGCATAAGCCTTCAACGATTTAGTGATAAACACTCCAGGGCATAAGCCCTCAACGATTGAGTGAAAACACCCCAGGGCATGAGCCCTACACAAGGTATGAGCATGAATGGACTCACTAGTGTATATCTGCATACAACTCGAGAACAGCAACGACAACTACCATATGCATAATCACCTAAAATCTTCATTTTTAAGTTCCCAAAACCCAAATTTGATTTTGTAAAAAGATACCCTTCATCCCTAAACATATTAAGGCACTCAAATTGATATAAAATTTTTCTCAAAAACCTCATTAAGACAATTAACGACTTTTAATTTGAGCAACTCGCCGTGGCGAGTACATCTGCTCGCTGTGGCGAGCGATAAGGCTTCACTACTCGCCTAGCGAGCTAAACAGGCTTTGCTCGCCTGGCGAGTGGGTTTGCTCGCCGTGGCGAGCGGTGACTAACAGAACCATGAACTGTACGAACAGACTTCTCCTTTTCAACCCTAATCCCCTTTTTCAACACCTAAAGACTCAATTTTGATGAATTTCATCACTCCTATGCATTCTAACGTCAGAACAGCATCAAACTACAACAATTACATGAATTCATTAAGTTAATATCATCAATTCATCTTTAACCTAATTCAATTCATCAACCCTAACAACCCTACATAATTCAACGAATCACAGTACCTAAAGTCGAGAGTTAGTCTCACCCTTACCTTAGATTATTTTCCTGAATACAAAGCTGCATTCTTCTCTCCTCTTGCTTCTTTTCTCTTGTTCTAGGTTTTCTCCCTTTTTCTCTGTTTCTCACTGTTTCTACGTGAAAACTGTTTTCTGACTTTCTTTTCCTTCTAACTCCTATTAATACCACTTAATTCCCACTTATTTCTAATTAACTCCCATTAAAATATTAAATAATTCATTTTAACCCCCACACTTCTAATAATTATATTTCTCACCTATTTTAATTAAAAAACCAAAATAATCACAAAATAAAATATATCACACAGTTCGTGGAGTTAATAATTATAATTCTCACCTATTTTAGAGATGAATTGATGTTAATAACTTGATTAATTCATGTAATTGTTGTTGTTTAATGCTGTTCTGATGTTAGAATGCATAGGAGTGATGAAATTCATCAAAATTGAGTCTTTAGGTGTTGAAAAAGGGGTTTAGGGTTGAAAATGAGAAGTTTGTTCGTACAATTCGTGGTTCTGTCAGTCGCCGCTCGCCACGGTGAGTAAACCCACTCGCCAGGCGAGCAATGCCTGTGTAGCTCGCCACGGCGAGCAGTCCCACTCGCCAAGCGAGTAGTGGAGCCTTATCGCTCGCCACAACGAGCAGATGCACTCGCCACGGCGAGTTGCTTAAATTAAAAATCGTTAATTGCCTTAATGAGGTTTTTGGGCAAATTTTTATATCACTTTGAGTGCCTTAATATGTTTAGGGATGAATGGCACCTTTTTACAGAATCAAATTTGGGTTTTGGGAACTTAAAAATGAAGATTTTAGGTGAAAAATGTCAAAAATGCCGAGAGCAACCACTTTTGCTCGCCTTGAGCTCGCCCCTAACTCGCCACAGCGAGTAGCTCAATTTTCTGAACTCGCCACGGCTAGTAGAGTAGCTCGCCACAGCGAGTAGTACTGTAGCATGCCTAAATTGTTGAATCTTGTTGTGAGACTTTGTTGTACCCTTTTGTTGTGTCCTGTCGAATTAAGTTGGAGTCTTATGTCATAGTTGATTATGCATATTGTAGTTGTCGTTGCTGTTGTCGAGTTGTATGCAGATATACACTAGTGAGTCCATTCATACTCATACTTTGTTGAGGGCTCATGCCCTGGAGTGTTTTCACTCAACCGTTGAGGGCTTATGCCCTGGAGTGTTTATCACTTAATCGTTGGGGGCTTATGCCCTGGAATGTTATTTCATTCAACTGTTGGGGGCTTATGCCCCGGAATGCTTAGCATTCAACGCGCGTAAAATGGTACCACATGCATTTGCATTAGTCGCATTGTAGTTGTCGTTGTAGTTGTTGTCGTTGTTGTTGATATTGTTGTTGTTGTTGTTGGTTGAGTTGTCGGTGTCGTAGTTGATGATGTTGTTGAATTGTTTAAATTATAAACTGATAGTTGGTTATCATTATACTGTTGTTGTTGAATTAATTGATGAATTATAATATCTATTGTTGTTTGTGAATCTCACCCCTTCTGCTGGAATTGCCGCCTTGTGGGCAAGTGCAGGTGACGAAGATTAGTAGAGATGTCGGCTCAAAGTGTCTTAGGGCTCTGATACGTAACGGGACGGGAATTTGTTACTTGTTTTCTCTTTCCTTACGTATTATTTATGAATTATGAGAACTTGATGAGGCCTGCGTGCCAAAGACTTATTTTGTTGTTTTAAATTAATTCCGCTGCGAAGTTTGAAGGTTAATTTTTATTGACTACCTTTATGGAGAATAAACAGTTATTTATTCATTTGAAGATTCTATTTGAAAGAAAATGTAGCATTCCGTTTTGGTGAAACTCTGATCTTTATTTGCGAAATTTTTATGTTGGGAAAACGTGGTGTTACACTCTTGGACATAATACTGACAAGGATGAATCTAGCATTAAGAGGAGTCTTAGATGTGGAAAGTTCCAAGAATTGTGTGTTTTGTGGAAGGAGGGAAGAAACTATGGTACATCTTTTCTTGCATTGTGAGGTTGTAGCAAAGGTTTAGCGATTGGTGATGAAGTGGATTGAGGTTAATTTTCTTATTCCATATAATCTGCTGGTTCATTTGGATTGTCAGACACATGAATCTACTTCCAAGAAATTTAGACATGGTTTATGGATTATTTGAAATGCGACAATTTGGTCGATTTAGAAGGCGAGGAATGGTATAATTTTCGATAACGAACATAGGAAGTTGAATGTGATGGAATTGGTGGAAAGTATTAAGTTGGTATCTTGGTGTTCGAGTACGAATCAAGTTCAAATTGCATCTTGTATTTACTATAAGTGCGTTGGAATCTGCGGGATTGTTTGGCAAGATAGTGGTTTTTTCGGTGGCTAGCTGTTCGGAAGTTGTTTTGTTGTCCGGTTAGCAGTCCAACTGGGAAAGGGCTTTGAGATAGCTCTCTTGTAGCTGCGGTTTTTCTGGTTTTCATTTAGTTGTTCTTCTGTCTCTTAGCTGTGGACAATTTTGGTGTTGTTGAAGCGTTTGGGATGTTATAACTGGGTGGGGGTGTTTTTTTGCTTTTGTTGAATGCCCGCAATGCCTTGCGATGAGGCTGTTGTTGTTTTATTTTTGGCTTAAATATGTCATTGGTCCCTGCACTTTCACTAAATTTTAATATTAATCCCTGCACTTTTTTATTTGGCATTGGTCCGTGCAATTTGTAATATTTTTGGCTTTGTTCATTCTGTTAAATCTAAGTTAAAAAAAAGAACTAACAGTGTGCCACGTGGACCAATCATTCCATGCCGCATGACACACTAAAAGACAAAAATATATTATACCTGTTTAATTATTATTTTATTTAATATTTTTTGACTTAAAAATATCACTAATCCCAACACTTTTAACATTTTTTTTATATTAGTCTCTGCACTTTGATATTGATCCTTGAAACTTTTTTTAAAAGAAAAAAACTTTCAATAATATTATTATGTTTTATTATTATTTTATTCATTATTATTATTTAGTTTTATACATTCTAAATAGAATAAAACAACTTGGCAACATATTCATTATTTTGCACATTCCAAATAGAGTAAAAGACAAGTTGAAATTTTTTAAAATGAGTTTGTTTAAGATTTTTTGAGAGACAAAAAAAGTACTCATTTTTTTTACTTTTTTTGGAGGAATCATTTTTTTTTTATGTTTTAATTTAAGTGTATTAGTTTTTTGTTTACTTTTTTGTTTATCTCCAAAATGATCTTAAACAAACTCATTCTTAAAATTTTCAATGTGTCTTTTGCTCTATTTAGATTGAATAAAATAATTTTTACTCATTCTCTACTGCACTTTGGGATTGGATTTACACACTCATGATTATTTTATTTTTATTAAAAAAGTTTTTAAATTTATTTTATATAATTATTCTTAATAAAAATAATAAACAAAATAATAATAAAACACGATAAAATCATTGAAAGTTTATTTTTCTTAAATAAAATGGTTCAGAGATCAATACCAAAGTGCATGGACTAGTATAAAAAAATGTTGAAAGTGCATGGAGTAATGATATTTTTAAGTCAAATAATAATGAATAAAATAATAATTATAAAGATGAAATATTTTCTCTCTTTTAGTGTGTCACATGGTGTGAAATGATTGGTCCATGTGGCACACCGTTAATTATGTTTTTTTAACTTGGACTTATTGTAACGCCTGTTTTGATTATTTAAATTATTTTATAGAGTATAGAGAATATTTATATGATTTTATTTGATTTAAGTGATTTATATGATTTATGTAAATATGTTGTGGTTTATTTAAGTGACTTATTTTATTGTTTAATAAAATAAGATTTTAAAATAAAATAAATATTAAGTCGTGGGGCTGTTTTGGAAATTAGATAGAATTATGAGGGAATAAGTGAAATAAGATAAAATAGATAGAAGAGATATAAAAAGGAAAACCTAGGTTTAGAAACAGACAGTACGTACAATTCAGTTTTTGGGAGAAAAAGGGAGAAAACTAGAAGTGAAGAACCAAGAGGCTGCTGCTCCAATTTTCTTAAGGTAAGGGTGAGCTTAGCATTACAATTTCATTAAAACATGTAATTCATGATTATAGTTAACAGATTATAGGATTAATTCATGTAATTTGAGAATTAGGTCAAAAGTGATGAATTGATGATTAGATGATGAAAAACAGTACCATTGTTGTAGAAAACTATTTACAGACCATAGGGTAACCCTTATACATCATTATAGTCGAATTTGGGGAGGAACATGATGAAAATTGGGATTTTTGGTGAAAATTGTCGTAACCCCGTAACTGTTCTGTCATCGCTCGCCGTGGCGAAATATGTCTCGCCTGGCGAAGCAGCCCTGAAATTCATCGCTCGCCTGGCGAAATATTTCTCGCCTGCCGAAGCAGCCCAGAAATTCATCTCTCGCCTGGCGAAGCAGCCCAGAAATTCATCGCATGCCCTAGGAGCTTTTGCTCAACAGAGACGAGAGCTTATGCTCTAGGAATATTTTTATGCTCAACAGCGACGAGGGCTTATGCCCTAGGAGTATATTTATACTCAATAGCGATGAGGGCTTATGCCCTAGATTGGTACCACATGCATGAATAAGATGTCTAAGTTGCACAGTCGAGTTGAAGTTGCATTGTCGAGTCAAACTGTTAAGTTGAACTATGATGCTGAATTATGATGATGATTATGATGTTGATTAAGATGTTATATGACTATTGTTGTGAATGTATTTGATGTTTATGTTGTTAAATATAATTATTAAATTATATGTTTAATGCCATTGTTTTGTGAATCTCACCCCTTCTACTTGGAAATGTTGCTCTTCATATGAGTAACTTGCAGGTGATTAAGCTTATAGCTGCTGTTTGCTGTTGTGAGTGGCTACCCTCACTGTGTCCTTAGGTGCTCTGATACGTAACGGGATGGGAACCTTTATAGCTATTTTCTATTCCTTACGTATTGATTATGATTTGATATTAATAAGTTTCAGTTGAAATTATGTTAAGAAGTTTTGATGAGGCCTGTGTGCCAAAACTATTTTGTTAATTGAATTTTAATCCGCTGCGAAGTTTTGAATAATTATGATTATTATTTTATGAAGGATAAATTGTTATTTATTCCATCTAAGATTTTAAGAAAATGTGACATTCCGTTTATATGAGAAACTCTGATTATTTTTTTATTTGAGAAATTTTTATTTTGGGAAAACGGAGTGTTACAATTGGTATCAGAGCAGGTCGGTCCGTCCGGCCAAGTAGTTGAGTCGAGTAGTGTCGTTTAACAGTTGGAATACCATTATTATGTTGTTCCGATTGTTGTATGTTGTGTAGAGAACTAAGATGGCTAGGATAAATGCTATTGCTCTTGGTTCTGCATTGCAAGCGATGACTCAAGCCGTGGGACAACAACATGATGCTGGTGGTAATGACGGAGTGAGGATGTTGGAGGTTTTATGAGAAACCATCCACCTACTTTTGAAGGAAGGTATGACCCTGATGGAGCTCAGACGTGGCTTAAAGAGGTCGAGAGGATTTTCAGAGTTATGCAATGTACGGATATTCAGATGGTGCTCTTTGGCACGCACATGTTGGCAGAAGAAGCTGATGACTGGTGGTTGAGTGTTCAACCGGTTTTAGAGTATGGAGGTGCTGTTGTTACTTGGGCGGTGTTTAGGAGCAGAGTTTTTGTCTACTAAACAGCGGAAGCAGTTAGAACATGAAGGAATGTTGATGTTTTCTTTGATGGCATCTTTATCTATGGAGAATCAAACGGTGATTGATAAGCACAAAGTGGTATGCGATTTTCCAGAATTTTTTCCTGATGAAATTCCCGATGTGCCTCCAGAAAGAGAAGTTGAATTTTTGATTGATCTTATTCCGGGAACGAAGCCTGTGTCTATGACACCTTATCGCATGTCAGCTTTTGAGTTGGCTGAGTTGAAGAAACAGTTAGAAGATTTACTTGACAAGAAGTTTGTTAGACCAAGTGTATCACCTTGGGGAGCGCCGGTATTACTAGTGAAGAAGAAAGACGGTAGTATGAGGTTGTGCATTGATTACCGAAAGTTGAATAAAGTAACTATAAAGAATAGGTATCCACTTCCAAGAATTGACGACTTGATGGATCAGTTAGTGGGTGCACGTGTGTTTAGCAAGATTGATTTGAGATCAGGTTATCACCAGATTAAAGTGAAGGATGAAGATATGCAAAAGACAGCCTTTAGGACACGTTATGGACTTTATGAGTATAAAGTGATGCCTTTCGGTGTTACGAATGCACCTGGTGTATTTATGGAATATATGAATCACATCTTTCATGCATTTTTGGATCGCTTCGTGGTAGTATTCATTGATGATATTTTGATTTACTCCAAGTCTGAGGAAGAACATGCTGAACATTTGAGAATAGTATTGCAAGTGCTGAAAGAGAAGAAACTTTATGCTAAATTATCAAAGTGTGAATTCTGGTTGAATGAGGTGAGTTTTCTTGGACATGTTATTTCTGGTAATGGTATTGCAGTTGATCCGTCTAAAGTTGATACGGTGTCACAATGGGAGACTCCTAAGTCAGTTACAGAGATTAGAAGCTTTTTGGGATTAGCTGGTTATTATAGAAGATTTATAGAAGGATTTTCGAAGTTGGCACTTCCGTTAACGCAGTTGACTTGCAAATGTAAAGCTTTTGTGTGGGATGTTCATTGTGAGAATAGTTTTAACGAATTGAAGAAGCGTTTGACGACGGCTCCAGTTTTGATTTTGCCGAAGTCCGATGAACCTTTTGTTGTATATTGCGATGCGTCCAAATTAGGTTTAGGTGGCGTGCTTATGCAAGATGGTAAAGTGGTTGCTTACGCATCAAGATAGTTGAGAATTCATGAACGAACTTATCCTACTCATGATCTTGAATTAGCTGCAGTTGTATTTGTGCTTAAGATTTGAAGACATTACTTGTATGGTTCGAGATTTGAAGTGTTCAGTGATCACAAGAGCTTAAAGTATTTGTTTGACCAGAAGGAATTGAATATGAGACAGCGAAGGTGGCTTGAGTTGTTGAAAGATTATGACTTTGGTTTGAATTATCATCCGGGTAAAGCTAATGTTGTTGCAGATGCCCTAAGTAGGAAGATTTTACATATGTCCGCTATGATGGCTAAAGAGTTTAAGTTGCTGGAACAGTTTAGAGATTTGAATTTAGTTTGTGAATGGTCACCTCAGAGTGTAAAGCTGGGAATGCTGAAGATTGACAGTGAGTTCTTGAAAAATATTAAAGAGACACAGAAAATGGATGTTAAGTTTGTAGACTTGTTGGTTGCTGGTAATCAGGATGAGGAGAGTGACTTAAAGGTCGATGAACAAGGTGTGTTGAGATTTCGAGGTAGAATCTGTATTCCAGACGACGACGAGATGAAGAAGATGATTCTTTAAAAGAGTCATAGGAGTAGCTTGAGTATTCACCCGGGAGCTACGAAAATGTATCATGATTTGAAGAAGTTGTTTTGGTGGTCTGTATTGAAACGTGATGTGGCATAGTTTGTGTATTCTTGTTTGATTTGTCAGAAGTCGAAAGTGAAACATCAGAAACCTGCTGGGATGATGATACCTTTAGATGGCCCAGAGTGGAAATGGGATAGTATATCCATGGATTTTGTGATGAGTTTGCCGAATACGCCTAAAGGGAATGACGCTATTTGGGTGATTGTTGATAGATTGATGAAGTCGGCTCATTTTATTCCGATTAACATCAGTTTTCCTATAGCTCAGTTGGCAGAGATTTATGTGCTCGTGATTTTCGGGTGTCAAAATCATTGATTAGATTCGAACCTTGAATCATTGAACTCTCAACTTTTATTCGCGGGAAGGGAAAAAGTGAGTGAAAACCCTTAAGACCTTGGATTCGGAGGTTGGTTTCGATTGGGGAAGGTGTTAAGCACCCTAACCGACTATGGTATCCCATAGGAACCTTCTACCTATTCTCTAATCTTGCGCTAATTTGATTTTACTTATATTAAAAAGTTAAGAGTTAAAGTGAAAGAAGGGAGAAAGAAGAAGCATGTTTTTGGTTATTTTTATTGATTTGGAAGAGTCGAAACTCTTTGCCTACTTACCCAAATAAATCGGGATCAAAATCAAGTAGTTCGGCTTAAGAACTTATTTGATGAGTTGAATCGATTTTAACATTTTTTGAAAAGATTTTAAGAAGAGATGAGAGGCCTCAAGGCACGAGAAGAAAATACGATGAAGTTGGTCAATTTTAATTATACGAAATCCATGTCTAATGTGGATATTAAATTAATTAACATTTGATTAAGGAAAATAAAAAGAAAATCACTTGGATTACATACCAAGGTTTACTTAAAATAAAATTAAATTTGACTTGATTGACTTTTTTTGAAGAAAATATTTTTTAACTAACGATGAAATCGCGTAACGACGGAAAAATAAATAAGCGTAAAGCGATAAATAAAGTGGTGTGTCGGTGCGCGTGTCAGTGCGTGTGCCGGTTACATATTACATACCCTAAATACATTCTATGGTCTCAAAAGAAAGAAATGCGCGAAAAATAAATTACATCCAATCCCTAATTACACACTAAACTAAAAAATAAAAATAAATGATAAAAAAAATAACAACGCATGAGATTATACTAGAGAGAAAGCAAAAATGACTAGTACTGAAATATTAAGCATAAAAATAAAATCATATACTAGAATTAAATACCAAATGAAATGCATGACATGAAACATATTTAAATAAAATGCAAGTTTCCAAAAACAAGAAAATATTAGTGAAAGAATGCATGAGTTTGAAATTAAATTAATAAGTAGATTATACTATGCATGATATGAGATGCTAATTAAACACAATGCATAAAAATAGGAATTCAACTATTAAAAGGTAATATATGCATAAAACTAATACATTAATCAAAACTAGGAAAAATATAAAATGTTACTTCACAACTTAAAATGAACTAAACATAGGAGATAATAAAAAAATAAAATAAAAGTGCATGATATGAAGATTAAGATACTACTGAAAATGCATGAAAATATAACATTTAAATGAAATGATTAAGAAGATAAACACATGAAATTAAAAAAAGAACAAAAACTAATACACAAGGCAGGGGGGTACAAACAGCATTATTGGAGGTGAAAATAGCAAAAAGGTAGAAACAAAGGAAACTGGGCTTGGGTTACTGGAGCTGGGCATGGGTATGGGTACTGGGTCGACCCACCCAGCTCCCATTAATGAAGTATAAAAGGGATTTTCACCCCTTTTTCTTCATTTTCTCTTCTTCCCTTCTCTCTCTAAATTCTGAAAAAAAAATAAAAATCTTCTCTCCCTCTCTCTCTAAGCCTGGCCGAAGATATGGATGAGGGTGGTGGAGAAGATGAATGTTCATCTTCTCCGGCGAGCTTACTCGCTCCGGCGCGGTGGCCGGCCACCCTAGGGTGGTGGCTCCGCCGCCGGAAAACACCAATCTTCCTCTTTTTTTAAAATTTTTTACCCCCCTTTCTTCACCTTTCTATTCTAAACACAAATATCAACTCACAAAAACCAATAAATAAACACACGATCCTAGATCTAGAAAAATAAATCCGAAAAAAAAAGTTACCTCTTTTCCTTGCTTCTTTGTTCTTGGTTCGGTTTCTTTGTTTGCTCTTGCCTTGCCTTTGCTCACGTTTCTGGTTCGTGTTTTGCCTTGCCTTTGCTCACGTTCTTCCTCTGTTAGCTTCGCCCAGATTGGTTTGTGTGTTATGGATTTGGTGATGGTTTGGATTCTGGTACTGTGTTATGGATTTGTTGGATGTTGTTGTTTTACGATTCGGTTTTGTGTTATGGATTTGTTGGATGTTGTTGTTTTACGATTCGGTTTTGTGTTATGGATTTGGTGATGGTTTGGATTCTGGTACTGTTGTTGCTGGATTTCGAAAATGGTTTTTGGTACTGTTGGGGTTTACGGATCTGTTGGTGGTTTTGATGTTCTTGAGGATTTGTTGTTGATTTACGGATCTGTTGGTTAGGGTTTTGGTTTGGATTTGTTGGATGTTGTTGTTTTACGAAAATGAAGTTTTTTGTGGGTTAGGGTTTTGAAATTTCTTCTCTTCTCACTGATTTTTTCTGTGATCGTGCTTGAGTTTGTCACCAAATGTTGATGAACTCGCACTTGAATTGCAGAGAAAAATGATTCAATGATGATGGTTCTTTGATGAATCACTGAGAATCATTTTAAAAAAAATTTTGTTCTTGGTGTTCTTGGTGAAAAAATGGCTTTTGATCTCTTTTTTGCAATTTTCTTTTTCTGAATCTGTTTGTGGTCCTGGAAAGTGTGTCTGGCTGACTAGCTCTGATACACCCTTAATTACCTGACGCACGGAAAGGACCAGAATACCCTTGGTGGAAACTTGGGGAGAAAGTTGGATTGGACCAATGATACAATGACATGTGGACCAGGACTTAAAATAAATAAATAAAATAAAAAGACATATAAATAAATAACAACACATTAAATAAAATGGAAAAATAAATGATTAAATAAATAACTAATAATAAAAACGAAAATTTAAATAATAAAATAAAAAATGTCCCGTCGGAACCAAAAAAAAAGAGGTATTTTAAAATACCTCTCTGCCGAAATTTCGTCTGATGCGACTGAGATTACGCGGCTTTTTACGCTAATAAAACGATAAATCAACGACGTGAATGAAATAAACTTTACGAACGCAAATGCTACGCTACGCTAAAAAACGCACAAAACGCGAGTAAAAATACGAAAATAAAACGTGAGCGACATTAAAAATAAACGACGAACGAAAAGTGAATGCGACCACAAGTACGAACAAAAACAGATCATTACGGGAAATCGCGCGCGAACAGACGACTTGGAAAACAAACAACGTACGAATAAAATAAAATAAATCGATCAAAAATTAGGGTACGACAGATGCCCCTATTTAAGTTTCTCCGTCACGAGGGTTTAAAAAGACGAGGTTTTTTGAAACGACGGGCCGGAGAGACTTAAATATCAAGTACACCAATTTTTGACCAACTCAGAAATCGAGAAAGCTTTATGGATGTAATGATATGAGTTGTCTGTTATGCAAGTACAAATGCAATGACGACTAAAACACTAAACTCAAAGACCAAATGAAATGTTACTGGGGAGAAAAAGATGTCTATTACCTTTACAGGGGTAAAGACGAACATACGAAATGAAATACTGGTCATTATCTTTACTGAGATAACAACGAACATACGAAGGGTAAAAATGTTAATTACCTTTACTGGGGTAATGACGAACATACGAAGGGTAAAACTGTCAATTACCTTTACTGAGGTAATGACGAACATACGAAGGGTAAAACTGTCAATTACCTTTACTGAGGTAATGACGAACATACGAAGGGTAAAACTGTCAATTACCTTTACTGGGGTAATGACGAACATACGAAGGGTAAAACTGTCAATTACCTTTACTGGGGTAATGACGAACATACGAAGGGTAAAACTGTCAATTACCTTTACTGAGGTAATGACGAACATACGAAGGGTAAAAATGTCAATTACCTTTACTGGGGTAATGACGAACATACGAAGGGTAAAACTGTCAATTATCTTTACTGGGGTAATGACGAACATACGAAGGGTAAAACTGTCAATTACCTTTACTGGGGTAATGACGAACATACGAAGGGTAAAACTGTCAATTACCTTTACTGAGGTAATGACGAACATACGAAAAGAAATACTGATGATGCGTTACCACTACTGAGGCAACTTAGCCAAACAAAAACAGGTTACAAACGAATACTCTTCGTATGAAATGCTTCAACGAGATACTGGGGAAAAATGAAAAGGTGGGACCTGCCACTTGAAAGAAACTTAAATGATAAACAGACCGAAATGAACACAGTGGTGATGACAAATTTTACTGGATACACACAGAGTACGACACACAGGTAAAATGCATATGAATGATATCAGTATGCATGATATGTATGCATGAATGAATGAAACATGTATGAAAATATATTGGTGAAACTGACGAGACAAGGTTGGGCAGGTCGTAAGGATGGTGACCCGGTATTACAGTGCCAACACTTAGCGTTCTTCACTGGGGATGAAATCACATGGAGATGAATCAAAACACAATCGGGGTACCACCCGTTAACCGAACCAATGCTGGGTAAAAAACACATAACACCAAAACCTGGCTGAGGTCGACATTTCTGAACTGAACCAAAATACTTTCTCTAAAATCGCTTCACATAGTCATTGCTTTTTTTTGTATTCTTTTCTCTTTTTTTTTGAAATCCCTAACTTTTGCCTGGATCGCCCTTTCGGGTTTTCAATCCACCGGGAATATATTCTTTTTTGTATGTCCCTAATTTTTGCCTGGACCGCCCTTTCGGGTTTTCGATCCACCAGGACGCTCATTTTTGGCTTAAGCCGCCCTTTCGGGTTTTCGACTTAGCGAGCTTTTCTTTTTTCTCTTTATTTTTTTTTTGCAAGACTATGATCCACTCTGTTGAATTCACCTGTGTTCGAATGGATGTTGACATATGTTTCCATGATACATAAATCTACAGCTAATATGTTTGTCATTTTTTTGTTTTTTTTCAAAAGAAAACATAAAAAGTAAAAGAAATTTTCAAAGTTTTTTTTTCAAGTATTGACATTAAAAATGGAAGAAGAAAAATTTGCATATAGAATAAACAAGAATTCCAAAAGAGGGCACCGGCTCAAATTAATGTAATAGGGTGGTAACCGGCCAAAGGCATGGCTCCACGGATTACAAAAGTTGGAAAATGGTAATTACATGGGAAGGTACATTGAACACAATAACCACTACATTCCTTAACAACTTTGAACCACTGTTTAGATGCTTTAGTGTCGGAGGACTTCTGACAGCTAAGGTGCCCCAAACGGGTCCTTAACTTTTGCATAGGCCGCCCTTTCGGGTTTTCGACCTATCAGGATAAACTCTTTTTTTTCAATTATTTTTTCTTTTTTTTTGTGTCTCTAATTTTTGCCTAAGCCGCCCTTTCGGGTTTTCGACTTACCGAGACGCTCTTTTTTGGTTTAGGCCGCCCTTTCGGGTTTTCGACCTACCGAGCTGTTCTTTTCATATATCTTTAGACAAAGTATTTCTTGACTGCATCAGAATTCACTGGACGAGGTAAATCTTCTCCATCCATATTTGTAAGGATTAAAGCACCACCAGAGAACGCTCTCTTGACCACATAAGGACCTTCATAATTCGGAGACCATTTACCCCTGGGATCCGGTTGAAAAGATTTGATACACTTGATCACAAGGTCTCCTTCTTTGAATTCACGGGGATGAACCTTTTTGTCAAACGCCTGTTTCATCCTTGACTGATATAGTTGTCCATGACACAAAGCGGTCATGCGTTTCTCTTCAATCAAATTCAATTGATCATACCTACTCTGGCACCACTCAGCTTCAGTTAATTCTGCCTCCATCAAGACTCTCAAAGATGGGATTTCCACCTCCACAGGGAGCACTGCTTCCATACCATATACCAAAGAGAACGGGGTTGCCCCTGTTGAAGTACGCACTGAAGTACGATATCCATGTAAAGCATAGGGTAACATCTCATGCCAATCTTTGTAGGTAACCACCATCTTTTGCACAATCTTCTTGATATTCTTATTTGCAGCCTCAACCGCACCATTCATCTGAGGCCTATACGGAGAAGAGTTGTGATGTTCAATCTTGAAATCATCGCATAATTCTTTCATCATGTTGTTGTTCAAATTTGTACCATTATCCGTGATGATCTTGTTAGGAATACCATAACGGCAAATGATGTTATTCTTGATGAACCGAACCACTACTTGCTTGGTCACATTGGCGAAAGATGCCGCTTCAACCCACTTGGTAAAGTAATCAATAGCCACTAGTATGAAATGATGTCCATTAGAAGCTTTTGGTTCAATCCGACCAATCATATCAATGCCCCACATGGAGAAAGGCCACGGAGAAGAGATAACATTGAGCATAGATGGTGGTACATGGCTCTTATCTGCATATATCTGACATTTGTGGCACTTCTTGGCATAATTATAACAATCATTTTGCATCGTTATCCAGTAATAACCTGCCCTCAATGCTTTCTTAGCCATTGCATGTCCACTGGAATGAGTACCAAAGGGACCTTCATGTATCTCATGCATCAGTAAATCTGCTTCACGTTCATCCACACACCTGAGCAACATTGCATCAAAATTCCTTTTGTACAATACATCTTCATTCAGGAAGAAATTACCAAACAGTCTTCTCAAAGTCCTCTTATCTTTGTGAGATGCCCCAGGTGGACACTCTTGAGTTTGAAGGAAAACCTTAATATCATGAAACCATGGCTTACCATCAGCAAGTACTTCAACTGCAAACACATAAGCGGGCCTTTCAAGGAACTGGACACTGATTAATGGCACATCATTATGACGACTTACTTTGATCATTGAAGACAAGGTGGCCAAAGCATCTGCCATCTGATTCTCATCACGGGGAATGTGACGCAACTCCACTTTGTTAAAGAAAGTTAACAACCGTCTTGCATAATCTCTGTAAGGAATCAAACCAGCATGGTGAGTTTCCCACTTCCCGCCCAAAAGTTTCCCTGATCGGACACCAAAAGTACATTTATTAGGATTCAAACGGAGCTTGTACTTTCTCAACCGCTGGAACATCTTCAACAGATTAAGATACTACTGAAAATGCATGAAAATATAACATTTAAATGAAATGATTAAGAACGCCCTTTCGGGTTTTCGACCTATCAGGATAAACTCTTTTTTTTCAATTATTTTTTCTTTTTTTTTGTGTCTCTAATTTTTGCCTAAGCCGCCCTTTCGGGTTTTCGACTTACCGAGACGCTCTTTTTTGGTTTAGGCTGCCCTTTCGGGTTTTCGACCTACCGAGCTGTTCTTTTCATATATCTTTAGACAAAGTATTTCTTGACTGCATCAGAATTCACTGGACGAGGTAAATCTTCTCCATCCATATTTGTAAGGATTAAAGCACCACCAGAGAACGCTCTCTTGACCACATAAGGACCTTCATAATTCGGAGACCATTTACCCCTGGGATCCGGTTGAAAAGATTTGATACACTTGATCACAAGGTCTCCTTCTTTGAATTCACGGGGATGAACCTTTTTGTCAAACGCCTGTTTCATCCTTGACTGATATAGTTGTCCATGACACAAAGCGGTCATGCGTTTCTCTTCAATCAAATTCAATTGATCATACCTACTCTGGCACCACTCAGCTTCAGTTAATTCTGCCTCCATCAAGACTCTCAAAGATGGGATTTCCACCTCCACAGGGAGCACTGCTTCCATACCATATACCAAAGAGAACGGGGTTGCCCCTGTTGAAGTACGCACTGAAGTACGATATCCATGTAAAGCATAGGGTAACATCTCATGCCAATCTTTGTAGGTAACCACCATCTTTTGCACAATCTTCTTGATATTCTTATTTGCAGCCTCAACCGCACCATTCATCTGAGGCCTATACGGAGAAGAGTTGTGATGTTCAATCTTGAAATCATCGCATAATTCTTTCATCATGTTGTTGTTCAAATTTGTACCATTATCCGTGATGATCTTGTTAGGAATACCATAACGGCAAATGATGTTATTCTTGATGAACCGAACCACTACTTGCTTGGTCACATTGGCGAAAGATGCCGCTTCAACCCACTTGGTAAAGTAATCAATAGCCACTAGTATGAAACGATGTCCATTAGAAGCTTTTGGTTCAATCCGACCAATCATATCAATGCCCCACATGGAGAAAGGCCACGGAGAAGAGATAACATTGAGCATAGATGGTGGTACATGGCTCTTATCTGCATATATCTGACATTTGTGGCACTTCTTGGCATAATTATAACAATCATTTTGCATCGTTATCCAGTAATAACCTGCCCTCAATGCTTTCTTAGCCATTGCATGTCCACTGGAATGAGTACCAAAGGGACCTTCATGTATCTCATGCATCAGTAAATCTGCTTCACGTTCATCCACACACCTGAGCAACATTGCATCAAAATTCCTTTTGTACAATACATCTTCATTCAGGAAGAAATTACCAGACAGTCTTCTCAAAGTCCTCTTATCTTTGTGAGATGCCCCAGGTGGACACTCTTGAGTTTGAAGGAAAACCTTAATATCATGAAACCATGGCTTACCATCAGCAAGTACTTCAACTGCAAACACATAAGCGGGCCTTTCAAGGAACTGGACACTGATTAATGGCACATCATTATGACGACTTACTTTGATCATTGAAGACAAGGTGGCCAAAGCATCTGCCATCTGATTCTCATCACGGGGAATGTGACGCAACTCCACTTTGTTAAAGAAAGTTAACAACCGTCTTGCATAATCTCTGTAAGGAATCAAACCAGCATGGTGAGTTTCCCACTTCCCTTTGATCTGATTAATCACCAAGGCTGAATCTCCACATATGTCAATATTCTTAATCCTCATATTGATTGCTTCTTCAATGCCCATGATGCAAGCTTCATATTCTGCCATATTGTTTGTACAATCAAATCGTAGCCTTGCAGTAAAAGGGATGTGAGTACCCTCAGGTGTGACGAGGACTGCCCCAACTCCATTTCCATAAGCATTAACGGCCCCATCAAATATCAAACCTCATTCAGACTCAGGATCTGGACCTTCACCAAACAACGGTTCATCACAATCTTTCATCTTCAAATACATAACCTCTTCATCCGGGAAATCAAACTTAACAGGTTGATAATCTTCAACTGGTTGATGAGCCAAGTGATCCGCCAGGATACTCCCTTTGATTGCTTTCTGAGTATGGTATTCAATATCAAACTCGGCCAATAACATCTGCCAACGAGCAATTCTTCCTGATATCGATGACTTTTCCAGGAGATACTTGATTGGATCCATTTTGGATATCAACCAAGTGGTATGATTGATCATATAGTGCCGAAGACGTTTGGTAGCCCAGGCTAAAGCACAACAAGTCTTCTCAAGTGCCGAGTACCGGGATTCACAATCTGTGAACTTCTTGCTTAAGTAATAGATTGCATGCTCTTTTCTACCAGTTTCATCCTGCTGTCCGAGTACACAACCCATGGAATCTTCTAACACAGTCAAGTACATGATCAACGGTCTTCCTTCAACTGGAGGGACAAGAATTGGCGGTTCTAACAAATACTCCTTGATACTGTCGAAGGCTTTCTGACAATCTTCCGTCCAGACAATCCTTTGATCTTTGCGGAGTAACTTGAATATCGGCCCACAAGTAGCAGTCATATTGGAAATAAACCTGGAGATATAATTCAGTCTTCCGAGAAAACCTCTGACTTGTTTCTCTGTTTTTGGAACGGGCATATCCCGAATGGCTCTGACTTTGTCGGGATCTACTTCAATACCTTTCTGACTAACAATGAAGCCCAAAAGTTTCCCTGATCGGACACCAAAAGTACATTTATTAGGATTCAAACGGAGCTTGTACTTTCTCAACCGCTGGAACATCTTCAACAGATACTCAACATGTTCCTCTTCAGTACCAGACTTGACAATCATATCATCCACATAAACTTCTATCTCTTTGTGCATCATATCATGGAATATTTTGGTCATACCCCTCTGATAAGTGGCACCAGCATTTATCAAACCAAATGGCATTACTACATAGCAGAAAGCACCCCACGGCGTGATGAAAGATGTCTTTTCTCTATCTTCAGGAGCCATCTTGATCTGATTGTAACCAGAGAACCCATCCATGAAGGAGAAAACTTTGCATTGAGCGGTACTATCAACCAATACATCAATATGAGGTAGAGGGAAATCATCCTTCGGACTTGCCTTGTTCAAATCTCGGTAATCAACACACATTCGGACCTTACCATCTTTCTTCGGAACAGGCACAATGTTGGCCAACCACTGGGGATACTCGGATGTAACTAGAAAGCCTGCATCAATCTGCTTCCGTACTTCTTCTTTGATCTTGAGAGCCATATCAGGATGAGACCTCCTGAGCTTCTGTTTGACTGGAGGACACTCAGGTTTCAAAGGCAAGCGGTGTTCCACAACTTCATGATCTAAACCTGGCATTTCCTTGTATGACCAAGCAAATATGTCAGCGTACTCTCTGAGAAGTTCAACTACCTTTTCTTTGACGGTAACTTCCAATGACGCTCCAATCTTGATCTCTTTTCTATCCTCCTCAGTACCCAGATTGATCAATTCTAAATCTTCCTCATGAGGCTGAATGATCTTCTTCTCTTGCTCTAACATCCATCTGATCTCATCAGGAATCTCATCATCCTCCTCTACCATAGCCTCGTAAACAGGGGATTCAAAGTTGGGCAGAAGCATAGGGTCACTGTGTTCAACGGGCTTATGTATGTTCAGTCTGCACATGATTTATGATTGATTTTAGTAAATGTGTAAATGCAGACTTTTGAATTTGATTGATTTTAAAAAGAAAAAAGAGAATGAAAATCTTTTTTTTTGGGATTTTTCTATTACCATTTTTCCAGAAAAAGCAGTAAATAAAAATAAAACAGTCATGATAGAAACGACGTTTTTCATTAATAACGACAATACTTGAAGATAAAACCAAAAGCCCTACAAGAGTTCATTTTCGTCTGGGGCAGGACGAAAAGAGTTTTCTTAAAAAAACGAAAAAGTAGACAAATATATTACTTAGACACATGCATCACAGAAGGAATATCCACAGCGATCCAATTGCAACAGGCTCCTCCAGGTGTGACAAAGATAGGTGCAACCTCTTCCGACTGATCTTCGAGAATGGCATTGGTTTCCGGTGGAGCATGAATAAACCCAGCACTGTGAAAAATACCCTCAACTGGCTTGAAACTGGCGCTCGACTGACTGGTAGAGAAACCGAGACCCTCTTTCCGCTTGTTCTCAGGCAACTGTACCAACTGACCCCAGCCTCCTGTTTTACCATCTTGTACAAGCTTACGGGCATCCTTTAAGGAGGCCAAACAAGTCTCACCCTTCTTAGCAGCTCCTTCTTCTGCAGAGAACCCCTGAAAAGAAGTTCCTTCTACATCATCAGCACCAATATAGGAGAAAGCAGACAAATGACTAACCAACAAGGCTGATTCACCGATTACCGTTATCAGCTTTCCACAACTTACAAACTTCAGCCTCTGATGAAGAGTGGAGGTTACTGCTCCAGCCTCATGAATCCACGGTCGTCCAAGTAAGCAACTGTATGAAGCTTGGATGTCCATGACTTGGAATGTCACCTTGAAGGTATGAGGACCCACCGTGATAGGCAAGTCTATGTCCCCAATCACCGACTTCCTAGATCCATCGAATGCTTTTACCATCACTGCACTTGGTCTTAACTGGGCGCCACGGTATGCCAACCTTTCCAAAGTAGTTTTTGCCATCACATTGAGGGCGGAACCAGTGTCTATCAATACATTCGACATCGAGTCTGACTTACAAATGACGGAAATGTGTAAGGCCCAGTTATGGTTTCTTCCCTCCGCCGGGAGGTCTTCATCACTAAAGCTCAGGTTATTACACGCAGTTACATTCCCCACTATACTCCCGAATTGCCCCAGGGTAACATCGGGATCCACATATGCATGAGCCAAAATCTTCATCAGAGTGTCCCTATGAGCTCCAGAGTTCATTAGTAAGGACATTATAGAAATTTTGGACGGGGTTTGCAACAACTGATCGATTATCTTGTATTCACTCTTTTTGATCAGCTTCAAGATCTCATCATTACCTTCCTGAATGATCCCCTCAGGTTGGCTGGCACCTTTACCCTTGTCAAGATTCTGCACTGGCACATTCGGAGTAGCATTCTCGTTGCGCACAATAGTGGGGAGAATACGCCCACTTCTCATTACTTTGCCCACACCTGCTATATTTATGACAGCATCTGCAGAGTGCAGAGGGATCTCTTTACCATTCTCCACAATAGTTGCCTCATACCTGTAGGGTATGGCCTTATGAGAAGCATAAGGAACAGGTCCTGGCAAACGGATCACCAGAGGAGTGACGTCTGACTTCACACTATCACGGGCTACCTCAAGATTCTTAAACACCGGAGTAATAACACAAACATTCCTGGATTCCTTCTTGACAATCAGCTCTTTTCTGTCAATCAATCCTTGTATATCCTCCTGGACTTTCTCACACCCTCGGGGGTCCACAGTACACACTTCACAAGCATCGTGATCATGTTTAAACATGTTGACTTCGCACATCTTGGCGTGAACCGGGACCAAAGGAGTTCTGATATCTTGAGCTCTGAGAATTAGACTCAAATCTTGAGCCTCTTGAATCATATTAACAGCCGGCCCATGAGATGGCAAAGGGTTATTATGAGTATTGGAATTGGTGTCCTCGAAGGACAACTCTTTGCTTTGAATCAATCTCTGAACTTCTTCTTTGAGCGGGTAGCAATGCTCAACATCATGCCCAGGTGCCCCTTGGTGAAAGGCACAAGTAAGGTCAGCACGGTGCCATGGAGGTAGTGGGTTCTGCAGGCGGGGAGGCTGCCTAGTCTGTACAAGATTCCTTGCTAATAAAGAGGGTAGCAAGTCTGCATACAACATGGGTATAGGGGGAAACTCTTTTCTGGGTAGGCGATTTGGCTGTTGTGGGGCTCGATTACGAGGCTGTTGTTGTTGAGGTGGTGGTGGGTAATATGGTTGTTGGTAGAAAGGTTGCGGATACGGTTGTTGATATAGTGGTGGGTAGAATGGTGGAGGCCTCTGGGGCGTTTGAGGGTGGTAATGTTGATTTTGTGGAGCTGGGAAAGGTGGTGGAATATTGGCGATGAAGGGGTAGTTTGGATATATTGGCTGGGATCCACCCTGGGCTACCATACTGACTTCCTGAGCACTCTTCTTTGGATAACTGTTTCCAAATTTCTTGGGTCCATTAGACGACCCACCTGACGAAGCACTTGATACACTACTTTCTTTGGCCAAAATTCCTTTTCGGACCAAATCTTCAATGCGGACCCCCGCGTCAACCATTTCAGTAAACTTCTGCGATGCGCAACCAATCATTTTCTCCGAGTAGTAGGGACTCAAAGTTTCAAAGAATAGATCAGCCATTTCTCTTTCCTCCAGAGCAGGGCGGATTTGGGCCGATTTTTGAATAAAGCGGAGAGCATACTCCTTGAAAGACTCTTTATCCTTTTGAGTCATAGCTTGCAGTTCCCTTCGGGTGGGCCCCAGATGTATGTTATACCTGTACTGCTGTATGAAAGCCCTGGCCAATTCTTCGAAGGTGGTGATACCCTTCAGATTCATATACCATATTTGTGCGGGACCAGTCAAACTGTCTTGGAAACAATGAATGAGCAAAGGTTCATTGTCTTTGTAGGCTGTCATCTTCCTTACATACATAACCAGGTGACTTTGTGGACAAGTGTTCCCTTCATATTTGACGAAATCCGGAGTCTTGAACTTGGGAGGCAGTACCACATTTGGGACCAAACAAAGATCGTGCACATTCTGACCATAGATGTCTTTACCACGAAGAGCTCTCAGTTCTTTCTGCACTACGTCGTACTTCTCTTCCAGACTTACCATTCTGTCATCTCCTACCACACTACCCGAATGATAAATTGGTCCTTCCTCCTGCTGAGCAGTATGCATAATGGGTGCCGTATGATTCATGACAGCTTGAGGGAATAGTTGTCCATGATGAAAAAGTGGCGTTGCTTGTTGTCCATAAGGAGTTGGCATCTCTGGGCCAGCAAAGCGTTCACCTTCATTAGCTGTGAGAGGCATACTCCAAGGATATTCTTTGGACATGTAGTTCTGAGGGTGATAAGCAAAACCGGGAGGACGAAGACCTTCATTGTACATATTTGATGCATCCCCAAAAGAAAAACCAGCCGGGGTGGGCTGTGCAGTGCCAGCAGTAAGGATCGGCTGCGTAGGACCAGTCTGGGCAGACGAAACAACCACAGGAGAATTGTGTGCAGCAGACACCACAACGGGAATTGGCTGAGCATCAAGAACTGGTTGAACCGGGATAACATCAAGAATCGGCTGGGTAGCTGCCGCTTGCGCCTGATTGGCCATTATAGCCTCCATCATAACCGTCAACTTATCCATCCCCTCTCTGAGTGTAATAACCTGTTCTTTGAGGTCCCTGTTCTCTTGTTCCATCAAATCCATCTTCTTTTTAACAATTGCCCGAGTGTTGTGGATGCGAGAAGGCTTGTACTGAATACGCCGGGCCACTTTCCTTGACTGAGGCAGAAATGAGAGAATTATGAGACTCGGTTTTGACAGTTTATGGATGCAGTATGATGCATGATATGCTAAATGCAAAAATAATGCAATTTTTGATTCATCGAAGAACTTATAGAAACAATTTTTTGTAAACATAACAACCCTAAACATTCATTACAAAAAAAAATAAAAAGCAAAAACAAGATAATTCCCTTTTTACAAACTGAGCCAAGGGATAGACTTCAAAGTACATAATAGAAAACTAAGAAAATATAATAAAAGGAAACAACAGATGAAGATCTCAAGCTCCTAAAGCAGACTACTCTTCCAAATCTGAATGCGGACCAGCGAAGAAATCCATGCGTTTCTTCTTACTCCTGGGAACCTGTTCAAGTATAGCATCCTTCACCCTGATACGCTCTTTCAGCTCAGCAATCTCCTGATCTTTCTTATGATTTTTCCAATTCTCTTCTTCTAGCAAATTCATGAGGGTGTCATTCTCACGCTTAGCTACTTGATACTTTCCTTCCCACTCAGCCTTTTCACGCTTAGCCAAACGTAACTGATACTCTTCCGCAGTCTGAGGAGGTAAAGGCAAGATTGGTGCTGGTACAGTTGAAGATAGGAACCTCGGTAAAACATAAGGCATTCCAAAGTCTGCAGCCCTGTCAATGACCCATTGGGTATAGGATTCGTGCACAAAGCCTTCTCTTCTTCCTAATTGACCTTTACTAAGTCTATGGATGCCACGCCAAGCTTGCACAAACAACCCTCTCTGGTTCAGGTGATCTTTGTTATTGAGATAGAATTCATTCTCTAGATAAATATTATCTGGCTTAGTTCTCAACGGATATCCAAATTAACGTCTGGCTAGAATGGGGTTGTAGTTAATTCCCCCGTGTATACCGAGAAGGGGTACACTGGAATATTCACCACAACTGACAATGATAGCTTCCACATCATTAGTTGCACGGTACCAGACTATATCGGATGGAGTTAGAGACATGATTCTTCGGGACCACGGATGACCCTCTTGATTGGCTTGAAATGAGTGGGTTTGAGGTAGATGGGAGGTAAACCATTTGTAGAGTAAAGGCGCACAACAAAAGACAGTTCCACGTCTGGCGAGGGTTCGGTCATGGATAGAATGGTATGTATTGGCTAACAAAGTAGGGACAGGGTTTTTGGTGAGAAAAATTTGGATAGCATGGATATCGAAAAAGTTGTCGAGGTTTGGGAAAAGCACAATGCCGTATATGAGCAAAGCTAAAATGGAATGGAATGCCTCATTACTGGATGCGTCGGCAAAGGTGGAAGCTTGTTGGTAAAGAAAATCAGTAGACAGGCCTAGGAGACCTCCTTTGGTAGTGAGGTGGGCTTTTATGACAGAGGCTCCAAGGTGGAGAGCTGCGGCAATAGTTGCGAACTTAGGAACGGGTTCAAGGCCACTGAACGGTATTTCATCAAGCACTGGCAGACCAACTAAGTAGGAATACTCTTCAAGGGTGGGAACCAATTGGTAATCAGGGAAAGTAAAGCAGTGGTAGAGGGGATCGTAGAACTGGATCAAAGTTTCCAAGATTCCTTTTTCAACATCTGTTTTGAGGATACCCAACAATCTCCCATGACGCTCGTGAAAAGCTTCCTGACTAGTTACCTTCTTTGCCAAATCTCTTAGCTTTAAAACATCCGGCTTGTGGAAAACATACTTCCTGGTGCACCTCCTTACTTTGTCCATATCTAAAGATGTTTACAAGAAAAGTTTAAATAAGTCCTTCGATATTTCATCGGATGCAAAAATATATTTATGGATGAATGCATGTATGCATGATTATGCTAAAGAACATAGAAAACATGGTGGGGTTAAGTCCACGAAGTTGGAGCTGAGGGTAAAACACGTCATTATGTAAGGACTATGGTTTCAAATGTACCTGTATCACGGGTTCTACCAAGTTCCCAAATTACAACCCCCTTTCGAATATATTGGGGCCTAAGAATACTCCTAGTCCCATAACATTCATAAGGAAGTCTAGTTTGAGTGTAGTATCGCGTAACGACTAAACCAAGACTAACTCATGATTTTAGCCACCGCACTACATCCTAAAAGGCTGAGATGGGTTAAATGTAACTCTAGGTTCTCAACTTCGACGGTCACTTGAAAATAGCACGCCAAACATGGATACTCATGTTAACAAATTATACTTCCAAGATTCCTTAGTTGAGTGGGCTTATCACATGCACCACAACCAAAAATCACTCTTGGTAAGGTACTATGATTATACCACCATCCTATCCTAATTTCCTCTCAAGTCCGGGTAGGGGGACTTATCTCGCCACTCACGAAAAAAGTAAACAATTAGGCACGTATTTACAAAAGTATAAGCAAATAAAGCGCAAAAGTAAAGAAAGATAAAATAGGCTTAACCCTCAAAAAGGTCCCCAGTGAAGTCGCCATTTCTGTGCTCGTGATTTTCGGGTGTCAAAATCATTGATTAGATTCGAACCTTGAATCATTGAACTCTCAACTTTTATTCGCGGGAAGGGAAAAAGTGAGTGAAAACCCTTAAGACCTTGGATTCGGAGGTTGGTTTCGATTGGGGAAGGTGTTAAGCACCCTAACCGACTATGGTATCCCATAGGAACCTTCTACCTATTCTCTAATCTTGCGCTAATTTGATTTTACTTATATTAAAAAGTTAAGAGTTAAAGTGAAAGAAGGGAGAAAGAAGAAGCATGTTTTTGGTTATTTTTATTGATTTGGAAGAGTCGAAACTCTTTGCCTACTTACCCAAATAAATCGGGATCAAAATCAAGTAGTTCGGCTTAAGAACTTATTTGATGAGTTGAATCGATTTTAACATTTTTTGAAAAGATTTTAAGAAGAGATGAGAGGCCTCAAGGCACGAGAAGAAAATACGATGAAGTTGGTCAATTTTAATTATACGAAATCCATGTCTAATGTGGATATTAAATTAATTAACATTTGATTAAGGAAAATAAAAAGAAAATCACTTGGATTACATACCAAGGTTTACTTAAAATAAAATTAAATTTGACTTGATTGACTTTTTTTGAAGAAAATATTTTTTAACTAACGACGAAATCGCGTAACGACGGAAAAATAAATAAGCGTAAAGCGATAAATAAAGTGGTGTGTCGGTGCGCGTGTCAGTGCGTGTGCCGGTTACATATTACATACCCTAAATACATTCTATGGTCTCAAAAGAAAGAAATGCGCGAAAAATAAATTACATCCAATCCCTAATTACACACTAAACTAAAAAATAAAAATAAATGATAAAAAAAATAACAACGCATGAGATTATACTAGAGAGAAAGCAAAAATGACACGTACTGAAATATTAAGCATAAAAATAAAATCATATACTAGAATTAAATACCAAATGAAATGCATGACATGAAACATATTTAAATAAAATGCAAGTTTCCAAAAACAAGAAAATATTAGTGAAAGAATGCATGAGTTTGAAATTAAATTAATAAGTAGATTATACTATGCATGATATGAGATGCTAATTAAACACAATGCATAAAAATAGGAATTCAACTATTAAAAGGTAATATATGCATAAAATTAATACATTAATCAAAACTAGGAAAAATAAAAAATGTTACTTCACAACTTAAAATGAACTAAACATAGGAGATAATAAAAAAATAAAATAAAAGTGCATGATATGAAGATTAAGATACTACTGAAAATGCATGAAAATATAACATTTAAATGAAATGATTAAGAAGATAAACACATGAAATTAAAAAAAGAACAAAAACTAATACACAAGGCAGGGGGGTACAAACAACATTACTGGAGGTGAAAATAGCAAAAAGGTAGAAACAAAGGAAACTGGGCTTGGGTTACTGGAGCTGGGCATGGGTATGGGTACTGGGTCGACCCACCCAGCTCCCATTAATGAAGTATAAAAGGGATTTTCACCCCTTTTTCTTCATTTTCTCTTCTTCCCTTCTCTCTAAATTCTGAAAAAAAAAAAAAAAAATTCTTCTCTCCCTCTCTCTCTAAGCCTGGCCGAAGATATGGATGAGGGTGGTGGAGAAGATGAATGCTCATCTTCTCCGGCGAGCTTACTCGCTCCGGCGCGGTGGCCGGCCACCCTAGGGTGGTGGCTCTGCCGCCGGAAAACACCAATCTTCCTCTTTTTTTAAAAATTTTTACCCCCCTTCCTTCACCTTTTTATTCTAAACACAAATATCAACTCACAAAAACCAATAAATAAACACACGATCCTAGATCTAGAAAAATAAATCCGAAAAAAAAAGTTACCTCTTTTCCTTGCTTCTTTGTTCTTGGTTCGGTTTCTTTGTTTGCTCTTGCCTTGCCTTTGCTCACGTTTCTGGTTCGTGTTTTGCCTTGCCTTTGCTCACGTTCTTCCTCTGTTAGCTTCGCCCAGATTGGTTTGTGTGTTATGGATTTGGTGATGGTTTGGATTCTGGTACTGTGTTATGGATTTGTTGGATGTTGTTGTTTTACGATTCGGTTTTGTGTTATGGATTTGTTGGATGTTGTTGTTTTACGATTCGGTTTTGTGTTATGGATTTGGTGATGGTTTGGATTCTGGTACTGTTGTTGCTGGATTTCGAAAATGGTTTTTGGTACTGTTGGGGTTTACGGATCTGTTGGTGGTTTTGATGTTCTTGAGGATTTGTTGGTTATTTACGGATCTGTTGGTTAGGGTTTTGGTTTGGATTTGTTGGATGTTGTTGTTTTACGAAAATGAAGTTTTTTGTGGGTTAAGGTTTTGAAATTTCTTCTCTTCTCACTGATTTTTTCTGCGATCGTGCTTGAGTTTGTCACCAAATGGTGATGAACTCGCACTTGAATTGCAGAGAAAAATGATTCAATGATGATGGTTCTTTGATGAATCACTGAGAATCATTTTTAAAAATTTTTTGTTCTTGGTGTTCTTGGTGAAAAAATGGCTTTTGATCTCTTTTTTGCAATTTTCTTTTTCTGAATCTGTTTGTGGTCCTGGAAAGTGTGTCTGGCTGACTAACTCTGAGACACCCTTAATTACCTGACGCACGGAAAGGACCAGAATACCCTTGGTGGAAACTTGGGGAGAAAGTTGGATTGGACCAATGATACAATGACATGTGGACCAGGACTTAAAATAAATAAATAAAATAAAAAGACATATAAATAAATAACAACACATTAAATAAAATGGAAAAATAAATGATTAAATAAATAACTAATAATAAAAACGAAAATTTAAATAATAAAATAAAAAATGTCCCGTCGGAACCAAAAAAAATGAGGTATTTTAAAATACCTCTCTGCCGAAATTTAGTCTGATACGACTGAGATTACGCGGATTTTTACGCTAATAAAACGATAAATCAACGACGTGAATGAAATAAACTTTACGAACGCAAATGCTACGCTACGCTAAAAAACGCACAAAACGCGAGTAAAAATACGAAAATAAAACGTGAGCGACATTAAAAATAAACGACGAACGAAAAGTAAATGCGACCACAAGTACGAACAAAAACAGATCATTACGGGAAATCGCGCGCGAATAGACGACTTGGAAAACAAACAACGTACGAATAAAATAAAATAAATCGGTCAAAAATTAGGGTACGACAATTTATATTAGAGAAATAGTGAAGCTGCATGGTGTTCCTTCGAGCATCGTATCCGATAGAGACCCGAGGTTTACTTCTAGATTTTGGAAGAGTTTGCAAGAGGCTTTAGGTTCTAAGTTGAAGTTGAGTTCGGCGTATCATCCGCAGACAGATGGTCAGTCGGAAAGAACGATTCAGTCATTAGAAGATTTACTGAGAGTTTGTGTACTTGAGAAAGGAGGAACTTGGGTGTCATACCCCAAATTTTGACCAATTTATTTTTTATTTATTTGTACGTTGATCGTTTTTCAGTCGTTCGTCCGCGCGCTAATTCTCGTAATATCTGCTTTTATTTGTTTTGTGATCGCATTTATTTTTTCGTTCGTCGTTTATTTTTTAATGTCACTCGCGTATTAATTTCTTAATTTTTACTCGCGATTTATGCGTATTTTTATTTAGCGTAAAGTTTACGTTTTAAAGTTCATTTTTGATTCACGTCGTCGTTTTATTATTTTAATTAGCGTAGAATAGCCGCGTATTTCAGTCGTATCAGACGAAATTTCGACAGAGAGGTATTTTAAAATACCTCATTTTTTGGTTCCGACGGGACATTTTTTTTTATTTATTATTTAATTTTCGTTTTTGCTTTTTATTTATTTATTTAGTTATTTCTTTTTTCATTTATTTATTTGCTGTTATTTATTTATCTGTTTTTTTATTTATTTATTTATTTTAAGTCATTTAGTACACTTGTCAATTTGTCATTGGTCCTGTCCAACTTTTTCTCCAAGAAACAGCAGGGGTATTTTCGTCATTTTCAGTGTATCAGAGACTCAGTATTATAAAAGTACTGTTCACGCGTCAGAATGGTCCCCAAGGGTCAGAGTCAAGTCACAATCAGTCAAAAATCATCAAAAAACACAAAACCACTTTCTCTCTCCGAAATTTTAGATCAAAACTCATAAAATACTCAAGAACATGAAGAACATTCATGAACATTCATGAACACCAATTTTCCAGCAACCTTTTTTTCAACAATAACCTCAAATCCAGCAAAAGTCATGAACATCACATGAACATTAAAAACAGATTTCGAAATCCAGTAACCAACAACCATCCAAGCACCCATAAACAACAAATCCGAATCAAAAAACGCAACTAAACAGAACCAAAAAACGCAAGGCAGTGGCTGAACCGAACTCACCTCATAAACCATGTAACAACCTCAACCGAACGCAAAAAGGGAAGAAGAAAAGGAACGAATCGAACAGAACTACAAGGAAGAAGAGCAGAACCGCAAGAAACGCGAACTAAAACGCAGCAAAAGAAGAAAAGAAGAGAAAACGAGGTAGCTTTTTTCCATGTCTTTTTTCTTGATTTTTTTGTGAACTTTGAACTTAGATCTAGGCTTGTGTGTTTAGTTGTTGAAAATTTTAAGGTTGGATTTGTGTTTAGGATGAAAAAGGATATTTAAAAACGTAAAAAAAAATTGATTTGGCGGAGTTTTGAAACTCCGGCACGGTGGTGCACCACCGGCCACCGTGCCGGAAAAATGCTTCTGGCCGGAGATGTAACGCCCGTTTTATATAATTATTTTAAGTGGTGTTTTAATATATTCTTGTATGATTTTATGTGATATTGGTGAATTGATATTTTGTTATATGATATTTGATTATGAGGTATTTTTAATTATTTAAGATAAAAGAGTAGAAAATAATTATTAATTAGAATAAAAAGGAATTAAGTGGAATTAATAGAAATTAAAAGGGGAGTTAAGTAAAAAGAGTAGGTTATGGTTGAAAGAGTAAAAGAAAGGAAGTTAGTAAGGAGAAAGTCAAAAGAAAACAAAACCGGTATCATTTTCACGTACAGACAAAAAGAGAGAAAAAGAGAGTTTTTGAGAAGAAGAAGGGAAAGCTAGGAAGAGAGATTTCAACCCATTTTGCTGTAGATTTTGCTAATTCGAGGTAAGGGTGGGAATCCTTCATTAATAATGTTGTATAATTTTGATAATTGTTGAAATTGTGTTCTTGAGTTTAGGTTTATGAAATGATGAAAATGTGATACAATGATTGTTAATTGTGTAATTCTATGCCATTTTGATTGCCATATGTTATGTTTGACCTGTAAACATGTTTTGTAAAACTTTTGGGTGAATAAGGGATTAGAAATGGGATTTTGGGTTGAATTTGGATGCTGGAAATGTACTGTTCATTCTGAAAATCGTAGCCGTTCGCTTAAGCGAAATGAATCTCGCTTAAGCGAACATGTCCCGTAGTTGCCCTGAATCGACCCTTGAACCTTCGCTCAAGCGAAATGCAAGCGAGCTGTAAGCGAACCAAATCCTGAGTTACGACATTTGCTTCGCTTAAGCGAAATCCATCTCGCTTAAGCGAACTGAACCCAGTATAGTGTATTTTCCAGACTTTTGACGCGCGCTTAAGCGAACCGTAAGCGACCTTCAAGCGAGCTTTCCTCGACGCCCTGTAATAATCTCGCTTAAGCGAGATAGGACTCGCTTAAGCGAACCAGGTCCTGTACGACCTTTTTCCATATTTTGTTAAATGCCTCTAGGGACTTTTCTAACCATTCTAAGGAGTTCCTATGAATTTATAAGAATTATCTATAAAGCTAAAAGCGGTGTTTGAATGTTGGATTACGTAAGAATGTATACTTTTGTGAAATGTTGATACTTTGATAACTTAAATAAGTGTTGGTGTTGTCTAGTTGGGGAGTGTGTCATAAATATTTTAGGCACATATGTTGTTGTTGAAGTTGTATATAGATATACACAAGTGGAGTCCATATGCATATCATTTTCTGGTGGGGGCTCATGCCCTGGAATGCTAGTCATTCAATCCGGTGGGGGCTTATGCCCTGGAATGTTTATCATTCACTTGGTGGGGGCTTATGCCCTGGGATGATTTAACCATCCATTTTGGTGGGGGCTTATGCCCTGGAATGCTTAGCATTCAACGCGCGTAGTTGGTACCACATTGCATGATGTATTAGTTGATGTCGGTGTTGCATTGGTTAGGGTGTTGTCGTTGGTGATTAATTGGTGTCTATTGTTGATAATGATTTGGTGTTGGTGATGATATTGTTGTTGAGAATTAACTATGATGTTGAATGGTATATATATATATATATATATATATATATATGATTATATACGGACTTGATGATGTTACTTGTTATGATTGTTATTGTTTCAATAATTTTGATAAATTATATATTATTATTATTGAATGTGTTTCTCACCCCTTCTGTTGGAATTTCCGCCTTGTGGACAAGTGCAGGTTCCGACGACTGATAGGTATGGCTCAAGTGTCTAGGACTCTGATACATATAGGATGGGGACCGTTGCGAATAATTTCCTTAATTCTTATGTATCGTACTTTGAGATTGTATTTGTTGAATGGTTATCTTGGTGAATAACGTGTTATGACGTTTACTCTGATTTATTTATTAAATAATACGACTTTTGGGAACGGGGTGTTACAGGAGAAAGAGAGAAAATAGGGGGCGCTGGTTTTTATTATAGAGAGAGAGAGAGCATGGCTTTTGAAGTTAGAAAGAGGTTTTTTCAAGGAAAATGTGTGTTACAGCAACAACAAACGTATTTGTATCTCTTTCTTTCCTTTTTATATAGTGTGTGCTTGCTTACTGCATGTTGTGCTCCCTCGCTCTCCTCTCCCTTTGATTTCCATTTAGTGGCTATGATATCCTCCCTTTGAGATCAGATCTGAGCCTTCTGATTGATCAGACGGTTCAGATTTGACCTGCCGGAGTCCAGTTTTTTTTTTTTTTTACTAAACCCAAACTACTTTTAATTTTCACTACTGTTTTACTATTTTCACCACTTTCTTTACTTTTTTACACCTCAAAACTCTAAAAAATATTTTCTATCATTTTTAATTGTTCTAAAAAATTTCTAACACACTTTCATTTCTTTTTTTTCGCATTTCATCTTTTATATTTCAATTTTACTTGTTAAATTTCATAGGTCTTAATATTGCTTGATAATTTTTGGCTTCCTCCCTTTAATCGATTGTTTATTAATTCCTTGACATATGCATTTTAATTTTGCTCATCATTATTAATATTTCTCGTGCTTACTAATGGTTTATTTTCTTGCCTTGATCATAGTGTACATATTCTTTTTTTTGTCTTATCACTTTTTTTGTTATTCTTATCATTTGTTTAGTATGTATAAATTAGGTATTTGATGTATATTTTTTATCATTTGGTTTGTAGCTTGGCAAAGGGGCAATAGAATGTATCTAGGATTTTTTGTAATAATGTAGGTAACACACGCACTGACACACGCACCGACACTTCACCACTTTATTTATCCATTTACGCTCGTTTATTTTTTTATTTTTTTGTTATTTCGCTAGTTCACCGTTAGTTTAGAAAAAAGTACTTTTATATCAAAAAAATCAAAAAAATCAAAATTCAAATTTCTTTAAAGTAAACCTTGGCTTGTAACCCAAGTATTTTTTCTTTTATTTTTCCTTAATCAAATGTTAATCAATTTAATATCCACATTAGACATGGATTTCTTGCAATTAAAATTAATCAACTTCATCGTATTTTCTTCTCATGCCTTGAGGCCTCACATCTCTTCTTAAAATCTTTTTTCAAAAAATGTTAAAATCAATTCAACTCATCAAAAAAGTTCTTTAGCCGAACTACTTGATTTTGATCCCGATTTATTTGGGTAAGTAGGCAAAGGGTTTTGGCCCTTCCAAATCAATAAAAATAACCAAAAACATGCTTCCTCTTTCTCCTTTCTTTCACTTTAACTCTTAAACTATTTTTTAATAAGTAAAATTAATTTAGCGCAAGATTAAGAATAGGTAGAAGGTTCCTATGGGATACCATAGTCGGTTCGGGTGCCTAACACCTTCCCCAATCGAAACCAACCCCCGGATCCAAGGTCTTATAAGGGTTTTTACTCACTTTTTCCCTTCCCGCGAATAAAAGTTGAGAGTTCAATGATTAAAGGTTCAAATCCAATCAATGATTTTGATACCCGAAAATCACGAGCACAAAAATGGCGACTTCACTGGGGACCTTTTAGAGGGTTAAGCCTATTTTATCTTTCTTTACTTTTGCGCTTTATTATTTGCTTATACCTTTGCAAATACGTGCCTAATTGTTTACTTTTTTACGTGAGTGGCGAGATAAGTCCTACACCCGGGCTTGAGTGAAATATAAGATAGGAGTGGTAGAATCATAGTGACATGCCGAGAGTATTCTCGTGTGGTGGAACATGTGATATAACCACACTTAGCGGAGGATCTTGAAGTGATATACGTCGGCGTGTGTTGTCGCGCTTAGACATTATTACTTTTAAGTTTCCGTCGAAGCTAAGGACCTTAGTTACCTTTAACCCATCTTGACCATTAGGATGTAGTGCGGTGGCTAACCAAGTGTTGTCTTGGTCTTAGTCGACACGCGATGCTACACTCAAACTAGACTCTCCTACGGACGCTGTTGGACCGGGTGTTGTCCCGGGCATCCAATAAAGTTCGGAGGGGGTTGTAATTTGGGAACTTGGTAGAACCCGTGATACAGGTACATGTGGAACCATAGTCCTTACAAAATGGCGTTGTTACCCTTGACTCCAACATTGTGGACTTAACCTCCCATGTTTTCTATGTTCTTTAGCATAATCATGCATACATGCATTCATCCATAAACTTTTTTTCATCATCCAAAAATCAAAGGATTTAAACAAGTCATCTTGTAAACATCAAAGGTATGACCTTGTAAGAACGAACAATAAGAAATCCAACATTCAAAAATCTTAACTAAGCTTTTGCTTTTGATAAGAACTTCTTCCTTGATTTCGTTCTAACCTTTTGAAAAGGAACTGATTGCAAATATCTTTACGAGTTTTCAACTGAAACCATGTTCCTCTGCGATGTTTACAATTCACTTTGACAAATCCTTCGATAACAAAAATTGTATATTTTTGCATAAGCATATCATGCATCATTTGGCATTCATAGTTTCTAGTCCGTGTCTCACATGGTGTCTTCTCAATAAAAGGTCAATCCATCAGTCTACTCGCATCTACAACACTCGGGCAAATCAGAATGGATCACCTTGAACAAGAGAACCACAAGCTTCGTGAAGAGGTGACAACCCTCCGGGCCGAAAATGAGATTTTGAGGAATTCAGTATCTTTGATGACGTTTGCACAAAGTCAGCCATTAACTCTTCCTATTGTCAGCACTCAAGCTCAGCTGGTTGCTTCCACTACCCCGATTTCAACGGTGTTCGCAAGTACTCCTCAAAATGCTATGTTGGAAGGTTATCTCTGGAGTACACCTTTAAGTTCTGATGAATTATTCCGTCCTGTCGTCTCTGAGGTTCAAGCTCCTTTTGTGCAAATGACAACGCCTATCCCTCAATCGGGCCCTTTGTTCCCTCAAGCTGCTATGACCTACTCATCTCCTTTGGTCAACACTATTAAGCAAAACCATAAACCCAACCATCACTCAGAAGGTGTGGCTGCATATGACCGGATAGATGAACTGGAAGAAAAGTTTGATAAAATACAGCTGGAATTGAAAGCTCTAAGTGGGACAAAACTGTTTGGCCAGGATGCTTATGATCTTTTCTTGGTTCCCAATGTTGTGATACCACCCAAATTCAAGATCCCTGATTTTGAGAAGTACAAAGGGAATACTTGCCCTAAGGATCATCTAGTGATGTATGTGAGAAAGATGTCTGCTCATATCAAGGATGATGAACTTCTTATCCATTGTTTCCAAGAGAGTTTGATTGGTGCCGCACTGATATGGTACATGGGTCTGAACAAGGTTGATATCAAAACTTTTAATGATTTGTGCGAGGCTTTCATCCAGCGATACAACTACAACTTGAACTCAGCCCCAAAAAGAGGTGAATTGCAGGCCATGACCCAAGATGATAATGAGTCCTTCAAAGCTTATGCCCAACGTTGGAGAGATTTCGCCGCGCAAGTCCGTCCATCTCTGGAAGAGAAAGAGTTGCCCGAGATTTTCCTTGATACTCTGGATCAGTTCTATTATGAGCGTATGTTGACAAGTGCATCCGGCAGCTTCGCAGAGATGATAACCGTGGGTATACGCATTGAAGAATTGGTCCGAAAAGGACGTTTGGTCAAAGGAAGTTTTCCCACTGATGGATCAGAGGATGAATACCAGGAAGCGAGTATGGTGGAAGGTTGGCCTCAACAACAGTATTTGGCTTATCACCCTGTTGCCTCTATTATGCCAATCACAAACGCTGTTTCCAATCCAGTGTGTCAACCCCAGTTTCAACAACAGCCTCGACAACAGGCTCCAAGAACACAGATTGATCATATTCCCATGAAATATGCAGATTTGTTTCCAATATTGCTTGAAAGGAATTTGGTCTACACCAAGGCACCTCTTCCGTTGCCAGCAAAATTGCCAGCCCGGTACAGGCCCGATCGCTTTTGTGCCTTCCATCAAGGGGCACCAGGTCACGATATTGAAGACTGCTTTGCTTTGAAGAAGATAGTTCAAAAGCTGGTCCAAAAGAACCTATGGTCATTCTAAAGTTTGAACTCTGACATGGAAGTTAACCTACTACTGGATCATGATATTTGTTGACACGTGGAATGTTTAGCTGCACTTGGGTCATTGCTGATGTTTATTTCTACTACTCATTTGTTCAATTAATATGTTTGTTTGTTGTCTTATGTTTTTCAAAAAAAAATCCTTTCGTCCCACCCGAGGAGAAAATGAATTGGTTTAGGGCTTTTTGTTTTATGTATTTTCATCATTAATTAAAAAGTCGCTTTGATCCCGACTTTGTTTTTTTTGAGCTTTTTCTGGAAAAAATGGTAATACAAAAAACCAAAAAATTTCTTTTTCTTTAATCATATTCGCATAATCATAATTTTCACTTATCTGTCAAAATCAATAATCAAAGCATGCATTAATAAACCCGTTGAACACCTTAATCTTGTAATCTCTCTCGACTTTGAGTTCCTTGTGTCTGAAACTGAAGAAAAGGAGGATGGATTTCCAATAAGAAATCTTGCCTACTGGGGCATCTCAGCCATTGAAGCTACAAAGAAATATCAAGAAGGATTGTCCAGAAGTTGGCATTCAAACAGAAAAATTGGCAATGAGATGTTAGCATTTGCCTTGCATAAGAATTGTACTCCAGTACACACTTCAACAGGGGCAACCCCTCCCACCATCCCTCAGTATACAACATGAAGTTCAGAGTCCCGTCAATGGAAGTTTTGATGAAGGTTAAGCTTGTTTGCACTTAAATGCATTATGGTCTTATGTCATGGACAGTTATATCAAAAGGACAAAACAAGTTTCGACAAAGAAAGATCGTCCCCATGAATGTCAAAAAAGTGGCCTTGTGCTCAAACATATGTTATCTGATTTTAACCAAACTCCAGGGGCAAAGGAATGCCCAATTGTAAAGAATGGTGATAAACTTGTACGTCCTGTGAATACCGATGCAGTCAAGAAATACTTTGTTAAAGTGAAAAAGCTCGATAAGTCGCAAACCTGAAAAGGCGGCTTAGGCAAAAAAGAGCGTCTCGGTGGACTAAAAACCCGAAAGGGCGGTCCATGTAAAAAAAAGAGGATGATGAAAAATGAAAAATGCATATCCTGATAGGTTGAAACCCGCAAGGGCGATCTATGCAAAAGTTAAGGATTGTGACAAAGTAACTGCATCTGGTTGGACATGAATCACTTGGGGCATTTCAGCCGTCAAAAGACCTTCGCCTTGTGGCAAAGCAACTGCATCAAATCAGACATAGTTTCACTTGGGGCACCTTAACTGTCAGAAGACCTTCGATATGGAGCGCCCACAAATCAAAACTTGGAACAATGGAATTCAAAGTTGTTAGGGAGAACCGTGGTTATTGTGTTCAATGTACCTTTCCCATATAATTACCATTTTCCAAAATTTTCAAAATCTGTGGAGCCACGCTTTTGGCGGGCCACCACTCCATTTACATTAATTTGAGCCTGTGCCAATTTATTTGAAATTCTCATTTATTCTTTATTTGCGAAACTTTCTTCTATTTTTGATGTTAATATTTAAAGCAAAAATTCAAAAAAAATATATACAGTTTTTCCATGTCTTTTGAAATGCATAAACAACAGGTACATCTTCTTTGAACTTATGAGTAGTTAAAGCATACATCAACATTCGTCTCAAGGACAGTTAAACTCTACAAGTTAAGTGTGACTAAAGGATATGAGATGACCTCTGTCAATAAAAAAAAAAAAATGAGCATCCCGGTGGACTGAAAACCCGAAAGGGCGGTCCAGTCAAAAATTAGGGACATACAAAAAAAAAAGAATATATTTCCGGTGGACTGAAAACCCGAAAGGGCGGTCCAGGCAAAAGTTAGGGATTCAAAGGAAAAAACAATACAAAAAAAATGATGATAAAAAGAAAACAAAGACAGAGGAATCACAATTCAAGTAGGCCAAATGGAAGAATGCACTTCATGCTGGTTTACAAATGGCGACTTCTGCCAATTGTTGATTGATGGACTTGGTTCCTAGTGAATGGCGACTTCTGCCAATTTGTTGATTGATGGACTTTGTTCCCAGTGAATGGCGACTTCTGCCTGTGGTTTGATTATTGGTTACTTCTGCCATAATGATTGGTTAATGGGTTGTCACCCTTCAGTGGTTTGATTAACGGGTTGTTACCTTTTAGTGGTTTGATTATTGGGTCTTTCCCTATCAATGGTTTGATTATGGAGCTTTACCCCATTAGTGAATCGGTTAGCGGGTTGTACCCCGATAGTGTTTTGATTCATCCCCAGTAATGATATCCCCATTGAAGATTGCCGAGTGTTTGTACTGCGATGTCGGTCCACCTCTTATCTTACTTGTCCAGTCTTGTTTCATCAAGTTATATACAGTCATATGGTCGTACAAGTTTCCTGCATATATTTATACATTCATTCATATACATATTCATGCATATAAACATTCATGCACGTAACATGCGCGATATCATTTATACATTATTGCATTGACCATCTTGTTTTTAATTTCAAATGTATCGCATAAAAGTGTCATCCCCAATGTGTCTGATCAGTGACGTCACCCTTAGTCTTGATTTGGTCGTATCCCTTCAGTTTGGTCCTTTGTCATCATTGTGCGTCAAGCGAATAGCTTGGAAACCTCTTTTGTTACGTGTGTGTCAGGCGAATAGCTTGCAAACCTCTTTTGTTACCGTGCGCATGCGAATAGCTTGCAAACATCTGTTGTTACATGTGTGTCAAGCGAATAGCTTGCAATACCTTTTGAGTCGGGTTTGATATCCTGCCTAACGCCTTTGAATCAGGTTAATACCCTGCAAATGCTTTGAATCAGGATAATAGCTCGCAATTACTTGTGTGTCAAACAACCATTTTACCAATGTCTTTTCAATCTCCCCGAGTGACTATTCCAAGAGGGTCCTTTGTTAAATCCTATCATGTTCGTCTTTACCCCAGTAAAGGTAATAGACAGTTTTACCCTTCGTATGTTCGTCGTTACCCCAGTAAAGGTAATTGACAGTTTTACCCTTCGTATGTTTGTCGTTACCTCAGTAAAGGTAATTGACAGTTTTACCCTTCGTATGTTTGTCTTTTCCCCAGTAAAGGTAATAGACAGTTTTACCCTTCGTATGTTCGTCTTTACCCCAGTAAAGGTAATGACCGGTATTTCTTTTCGTTTTGTTCGTCTTTATCGCAGTAACGGTAACAGACATCTTTTCCTCCCCAGTAACACTTATTATTTGGTCCTCGAGTGAGTATTTTCGTCGTCATTGCATTCGTACTTGCATAACAGACAACTCATATCATTACATCTGTAGAGCTTTCTCGATTTCTGAGTTGGTCAAAAATTGGTGTACTTGATATTTAAGTCTCTCCGACCCATCGTTTCAAAATTTTTCGTCTTTTTAAATCCTCGTGACGGAGAAACTTAAATAGGGGCATCTGTCATACCCCAAATTTTGACCAATTTATTTTTTATTTATTCGTACGTTGATCGTTTTTCAGTCGTTCGTTCGCGCGCTAATTCCCGTAATATCTGCTTTTATTCGTTTTGTGATCGCATTTATTTTTTCGTTCGTCGTTTATTTTTTAATGTCACTCGCGTATTAATTTCTTAATTTTTACTCGCGTTTTATGCGTATTTTTATTTAGCGTAAAGTTTACGTTTTAAAGTTCATTTTTGATTCACGTCGTCGTTTTATTATTTTAATTAGCGTAGAAGAGCCGCGTATTTCAGTCGTATCAGACGAAATTTCGGCAGAGAGGTATTTTAAAATACCTCATTTTTAGGTTCCGACGGGACATTTTTTTTTATTTATTATTTAATTTTCGTTTTTGCTTTTTATTTATTTATTTATTTATTTCTTTTTTCATTTATTTATTTGGTGTTATTTATTTATCTGTTTTTTTGTTTAATTATTTATTTTAAGTCATTTAGTACACTTGTCAATTTGTCATTGGTCCTGTCCAACTTTTTCTCCAAGAAACAGCAGGGGTATTTTCGTCATTTTCAGTGTATCAGAGACTCAGTACTATAAAAGTACTGTTCACGCGTCAGAATGGTCCCCAAGGGTCAGAGTCAAGTCACAATCAGTCAAAAATCATCAAAAAACACAAAACCACTTTCTCTCTCCGAAATTTTAGATCAAAACTCATAAAATACTCAAGAACATGAAGAACATTCATGAACACCAATTTTCCAGCAACCTTTTTTTCAACAATAACCACAAATCCAGCAAAAGTCATGAACATCACATGAACATTAAAAACAGATTTCGAAATCCAGTAACCAACAACCATCCAAGCACCCACAAACAACAAATCCGAATAAAAAAACGCAACTAAACAGAACCAAAAAACGCAAGGCAGTGGCTGAACCGAACTCACCTCATAAACCATGTAACAACCTCAACCAACCCAAACTACTTTTAATTTTCACTACTGTTTTACTATTTTCACCACTTTCTTAACTTTTTTACACCTCAAAACTCTAAAAAATATTTTCTATCATTTTTAATTGTTCTAAAAATTTTCTAACACACTTTCATTTCTTTTTTTTCGCATTTCATCTTTTATATTTCAATTTTACTTGTTAAATTTCATAGGTCTTAATATTGCTTGATAATTTTTGGCTTCCTCCCTTTAATCGATTGTTTATTAATTCCTTGACATATGCATTTTAATTTTGCTCATCATTATTAATATTTCTCGTGCTTACTAATGGTTTATTTTCTTGCCTTGATCATAGTGTACATATTCTTTTTTTTCTCTTATCACTTTTTTTGTTATTCTTATCATTTGTTTAGTATGTATAAATTAGGTATTTGATGTATATTTTTTATCATTTGGTTTGTAGCTTGGCAAAGGGGCCATAGAATGTATCTAGGATTTTTTGTAATAATGTAGGTAACACACGCACTGACACACGCACCGACACTTCACCACTTTATTTATCGCTTTACGCTCGTTTATTTTTTTATTTTTTTGTTATTTCGCTAGTTCACCGTTAGTTTAGAAAAAAGTACTTTTATATCAAAAAAATCAAAAAAATCAAAATTCAAATTTCTTTAAAGTAAACCTTGGCTTGTAACCCAAGTATTTTTTCTTTTATTTTTCCTTAATCAAATGTTAATCAATTTAATATCCACATTAGACATGGATTTCTTGCAATTAAAATTAATCAACTTCATCGTATTTTCTTCTCATGCCTTGAGGCCTCACATCTCTTCTTAAAATCTTTTTTCAAAAATTGTTAAAATCAATTCAACTCATCAAAAAAGTTCTTTAGCCGAACTACTTGATTTTGATCCCGATTTATTTGGGTAAGTAGGCAAAGGGTTTTGGCCCTTCCAAATCAATAAAAATAACCAAAAACATGCTTCCTCTTTCTCCTTTCTTTCACTTTAACTCTTAAACTTTTTTTTAATAAGTAAAATTAATTTAGCGCAAGATTAAGAATAGGTAGAAGGTTCCTATGGGATACCATAGTCGGATCGGGTGCCTAACACCTTCCCCAATCGAAACCAACCCCCGGATCCAAGGTCTTATAAGGGTTTTTACTCAATTTTTCCCTTCCCGCGAATAAAAGTTGAGAGTTCAATGATTAAAGGTTCAAATCCGATCAATGATTTTGATACCCGAAAATCACGAGCACATTGGGATAGTCATCTTCCGTTGATAGAGTTCACATACAATAACAGTTATCATTCTAGTATCAGAATGACACCTTTCGAGGCTTTGTATGGTCGGAGATGTAGAACTCCGTTGTGTTGGCTTGAGTCAGGTGAGAACGTGGTTTTAGGACCAGAAATTGTTCAACAAACTACCGAGAAGGTAAAAATGATTAAAGAAAAGATGAAGGCGTCGCAGAGTCGACGAAAGAGTTATCATGATAAGCGTAGGAAAGACCTTGAGTTTCAAGAAGGAGATCATGTATTCCTAAGAGTTACTCCCATGGTCGGTGTGGGTCGTGCATTGAAGTCAAAGAAGTTAACTCTGAAGTTTATTTGTCCGTATCAGATATCAGAAAGAATTGGAACGGTGGCGTATCGAGTAGGTTTACCGCCGCACCTTTCGAATTTGCATGATGTGTTCCATGTGTCGCAACTTCGGAAGTATGTTCCAGATCCATCCCATGTGATTCAAAAGGATGATGTGCAAGTTAGAGATAACCTGACGGTTGAGACCTTACCAGTGAGGATTGAAGGTCGTGAGGTGAAGCGTTTGAGAGGCAAGGAGATACCTCTTGTGAAAGTCGTTTGGCACGGAGCGACCGGTGAAAGCTTGACGTGGGAGCTAGAGAGTAAGATGCTGGAATCTTATTCAGAGTTGTTTGCTTGAGGTAAATTTTCGAGGACGAAAATCTTATAAGTTGGGGAGAGTTGTAACACCTGTTTTGATTATTTAAATTATTTTATAGAGTATAGAGAATATTTATATGATTTTATTTGATTTAAGTGATTTATGTAATATGTTGTGGTTTATTTAAGTGACTTATTTTATTGTTTAATAAAATAAGATTTTAAAATAAAATAAATATTAAGTTGTGGGGCTGTTTTGAAAATTAGATAGAATTATGAGGGAATAAGTGAAATAAGATAAAATAGATAGAAGAGATCTAAAAGGGAAAACCTAGGTTTAGAAACAGACAGTACGTACAATTCAGTTTTTGGGAGAAAAAGGGAGAAAACTAGAAGTGAAGAACCAAGAGGCCGCTGCTCCAATTTTCTTAAAGTAAGGGTGAGCCTAGCATTACAATTTCATTAAAACATGTAATTCATGATTATAGTTAACAGATTATAGGATTAATTCATGTAATTTGAGAATTTGGGAATTAGGTCAAAAGTGATGAATTGATGATTAGATGATGAAAAACAGTACCATTGTTGTAGAAAACTGTTTACAGACCATATGGTAACCCTTATACATCATTATAGTCGAATTTGGGGAGGAACATGATGAAAATTGGGATTTTTGGTGAAAATTGTCGTAACCCCGTAACCGTTCTGTCATCGCTCGCCGTGGCGAAATATGTCTCGCCTGGCGAAGCAGCCTAGAAATTCATCGCTCGCCTGGCGAAATATTTCTCGCCTGGCGAAGCAGCCCAGAAATTCATCGCTCGCCTGGCGAAATATTTCTCGCCTGGCGAAGCAGCCCAGAAATTCATCGCTCGCCTGGCGAAATATTTCTCGCCTGGCGAAGCAGCCCAGAAATTCATCGCTCGCCTGGCGAAATATTTCTCGCCTGGCGAAATACACAGCATCAGTACCCTTGTTTCGTGATCTTGTGTTCTGTCGAAACAAATTATTATGAGATGACCCCTGAGGTATAATTAAGTTCTACTGCAATATTAAGACGACCTGTAGAGCTGTTAATTAATGCTTGATTTTTGTTAATAGTGACATATACAATTGTGTATGCTTTTTTTTGAACTATAAGAGATGAATTATGTGAATGTCTATGATATTATTATGTCTTGAGATGTTTGATGTTCTGCCATGCTGCCATTTGTTATTGATTAAAAGCTGCATGTGTCATTATAAGATTTATGAGTTGTAATCCAAATTATTGGAGTTTATTTTGAGATGTCTAAGATTTAAGAAGTTGAGTCCATGCATATTCATTCAGAGACGAGGGCTCATGCCCTAGGAGCTTTTGCTCAACAGAGACGAAAGCTTATGCTCTAGGAGTATTTTTATGCTCAACAGCGACGAGGGCTTATGCCCTATGAGTATATTTATACTTAATAGCGACGAGGGCTTATGCCCTAGATTGGTACCACATGCATGAATAAGATGTCTAAGTTGCACAGTCGAGTTGAAGTTGCATTGTCGAGTCAAACTGTTAAGTTGAACTATGATGCTGAATTATGATGATGATTATGATGTTGATTAAGATGTTATATGACTATTGTTGTGAATGTATTTGATGTTTATGTTGTTAAATATAATTATTGAATTATATGATTAATGTCATTGTTTTGTGAATCTCACCCCTTCTACTTGGAAATGTTGCTCTTCATATGAGTAACTTGCAGGTGATTAAGCTTATAGCTGTTGTTTGCTGTTGTGAGTGGCTACCCTCACTGTGTCCTTAGGTGCTCTGATACGTAACGGGATGAGAACCTTTATAGTTATTTTCTATTCCTTACATATTGATTATGATTTGATATTAATAAGTTTCAGTTGAAATTATGTTAAGAAGTTTTGATGAGGCCTGTGTGCCAAAACTATTTTGTTAATTGAATTTTAATCCGCTGCGAAGTTTTGAATAATTATGATTATTATTTTATGAAGGATAAATTGTTATTTATTCCATCTAAGATTTTAAGAAAATGTGACATTCCGTTTATACGAGTAACTCTGATTATTTATTTATTTGAGAAATTTTTACTTTGGAAAAACGGAGTGTTACACTTATTAGAAATACAAAAGCCAAAAATTTTACCAACTACAACCACCAATGCAAAAAAAAATACAGAGACCATGTCAAAATTTAATAAAAGTGCAGGAATCAATGAAATATTTAAGCTTTTGTCTTTTCTTTAGCACCAACATCTCCTCTCGAGATGCTTTGGGAGCTTTAATAATATTGTGTTTTTAAAAAAAAAACTATAATATATATATATATATTAATTATTTGATGAACTTAAAAGGTGAATTATTTTTAATACCCCCTTGTCTTAAATTAGGTGTACATTTTGAGTTTTACACGATTATTATGAAAATAATTAGTATTGTTGGTTTTAATGATAAAATGTGTTTCATTTACTAATGAATAAAATGAATAAGATGCAATAAATAAGAGTATGTTAGTAGAAAAAAATAATAAATGTTGTGTTGGTATTGTAAATAGACATATAAATAAGTGAAAGCAAAAGAGTAAAAAGGACACATAAGTTTAGTCGGGTGGAGTAATAAGGAAATCACGGAATATCTCATAACTACATTTTTGGTCAAATAGTTTGTTAATCGAAGATCAGACATTTCAAATATGAAGAAATAGAGTCGTGATTTCAACTTGGCTATTAAATATATTATGCAATGTCCCCTACCAACTACCAACCTGTTGAATTCTAAGTACATTTTTGTATCCGATTTATTTTCTCTGTAAATCAAACACCTTATCCAGTGCAATGTCATAAAGGATATTGTTAGTATTCGTGATGGAGGTAATACGGTGATGGGGAGTTGGTTCTCTGGCAGTTTACAATTAAATGTTGGGAATGGTGGTAGCACTTTGTTTTGGTTGGATAGGTGGGTGAGTGATGCCCCTCTTTCTGAGAAGTATTGTTGTTTATATGAATTATCAGAAAACAAAATTTCTATTGTGGCGCAAATGTTTGAGTGGGGGTGGGATGAGGGTGGGGAGGCGTGGAAGTGGCGTAGGAGGTTATGGGTGTGGGAGGAGGAGCTGGTAGAGGAGTGTAGGAATTTATTGCTAACAGTTTTGTTGCAGGATGACATTGTTGATGTTTGGAGGTGGATCCCTGATGTTGTCAATGGGTACACAACGAGTGGTGCTTACAGACTTCTCATAGATACTATACCTTCCAATGATCATGTTCCAACGCATCTTTTATAGAGGATGGATGTTCCTTTGAAGATATCAGTGTTCGCTTGGCGGTTGTTTCGCAATCGATTGCCTTCTAAATTGAATCTATTCCGCAGAGGCATTATTCTTGCTGAAGCACGGTTGTGTGTTATAGGTTGCAGATTTCATGAATCCGAGTGTCATTTATTCTTCCTTGTAATTTTTTCAGTCAACTTTGGCAGCTTGTTAGGAACTGGCATTTTGTTCATTCAGCAGATCCATCTCTTATTTTGGATCACTTCATTCAGTTTGGTTCTTCTATAGGCTTCGGTACGTCTAGACACTCCTTCATGCACTTGATTTGGTTTGCTACAGTATGAGTAATTTGGAAGGAAAGAAATACTAGAATATTTTGAGGTAGTCAGAGTTCTACTTCGCAACTTCTGGAGAATGTCAAGCATCTCTCCTTTTGGTGGTTCAAATCTAATGTTGTGTCTTTTCCTTACAGCTTTTATAACTGGTGCCAAAATCCTTTCCTATGTGCGGGATTTGGCTAAATTCTATTCTTTTATTAGTGAACTTTTTGTTGTATTTGGAAAATGACTCTTTGATTTAATATATCTATTTGATTTCTTCAAACAAAAAAAAACACCTTATCCGATAGAGCAACAACCGTTACGCTGTGCAATATATATTGTCATATACAATAATTATTGCTTTCAGCTCACAGGTTTATGATAATTTTAATTTTATTTTCATCTTTTCAATTTTGTTTTCTGCTCACAATTTGTAATATTCTTAATTGTTAGTATTCTTGTTGTTTTCCTACACAGTTTCACAACTTGTATTTATCCTCACAACTTGTCATATACAATAATTATTGCTTTTTAGATGATCCAGCCAAGTTTGAAAAGTTACACGGGAATCTTTAATACATAATCATTGAAAACAAATAATTTAGCATATTCACCTTCCTAGTGATAACATTGATTCATATCTTCAAAATGACTGATGTTTTACTTGGAATCGTGATTGAAAACCTCGGATCTGTTGTTCTAGGGGAGCTTTCATCGTTTTTGGGTGTTCGAGAATTGACGGAAAACCTATCTAGAAAGCTCACTTTAATCCCCGGTGTCCTAAAAAATGCTGAAAAGAAGCAGATAACAGATGATGCTGCGAAGGTGTGGCTACAGCAGCTGGGTGATGCTGCTTATGGGCTTGATGATATATTGGACGAATGTTCAATAACCTTAAATGCACATGGAGAGAACAAGTGGATCACCCGTTTACATCCTATGAAGACTTTAGCTCGTCGCAACATTGGGAAGAGGATGCAGGAGGTTGCTAAAAAGATTGATGACATTGCTGCTGACAGGATCAGGTGTGGATTACAACTGGTGGGAACCACGGAGGAGTGCCAACGAGGAGATGATGAAGGGCGCCAAACTACTTCCGTTGTCGCTGAACCGAAAGTATATGGAAGAGATCATGACAGAGAGCAAGTTGTTGAGTTTCTTGTAAGGCATGCAAGTAACAGTGAAGATCTATCTGTCTATTCCATTGTTGGCCACGGTGGATATGGAAAAACTACACTTGCTCAATTGGTGTACTAGACAATGTGTGGAACGAGGACCAAGTTAAATGGGGCAACTTAAAGTATTTGTTGCAGTATGGAAATACAAGGAAAGGTTCATCAATTTTGGTGACTACACGGCTTAAAACTGTTGCATCCATCATGGGACCTCACCCTGCTCATCATTTGGTAGGTTTATATGATGACGACATTTGATCATTGTTTAAAAAACATGCTTTTGGACCAAATGAGGAAGAGCATGCAGAACTTGCAGCAATAGGCAAGGAGATAGTTAGAAAATGTATAGGTTCACCTCTTGCTGCTAAAGTATTGGGAAGCTCATTGTGCTATGAACGCGACAAACGCCAATGGCTTTCTGTATTGGAAAGTGAGTTTTGGTCATCTGAGGATGATCCTATCATTTCTGCTTTGAGACTAAGCTACTTTAACATGAAATTGTCATTGAGGCCATGTTTTACTTTCTGTGCTGTTTTTCCCAAGGGTTTTGAAATGGTGAAGGAAAATCTGATTCATCTTTGGATGGCTAATGGGCTTGTTACGTCTAGAGGAAATTTACAGATGGAGCATGTCGGTGATGAGGTATGGAGTCGATTATGGCAAAGATCACTTTTTCAAGAAGTTAAATATGATTTAGACGGTAACATTACATTCAAAATGCATGATTTTATCCATGATTTAGCTCAGTCTATTATGGGAGAAGAATGTATTTCTTATGATGTCTCAAAGTTGACTAATTTGTCAATTAGAGTTCACCATTTAAGTCTCTTTGATAAAAAAATCAATACTTGACTACATGATTCCCTCCAAAAAGTTGATTCCTTGTGAACCTTTCTTGAATATAAACCACCCTCCAAGAATTTAAATGTGTTGCTATCAAGCACCCCTCTTCAAGCTTTATTTACATGTTCTCAACAACTCTCATCATTGAAGAGTTTAAGGCATTTGAGGTACTTGCAACTTTCCTGTTGTCACATCACAACCTTGCCTTTGTAGACTGCAGAAATGGCAAACACTAAAACTTGAATTATGTCGCTTTCTATCAAGTTTTCCCAAACAATTTACAAAATTGCAGGACCTTCGACATCTCATTATTAAAAATTTCAATTCATTGATTTCAACTCCTTTTAGAATTGGGGAGTTAACTTGTCTAAAAACATTGACCATTTTCATTGTTGGTCCAAAAACTGGGTATGGTTTACCAGAGCTACACAAGTTACAATTAGACAGCAAGTTATGCATCAAAGGCCTTGAGAATGTGTCAAATGAAGAGGATGCTAGAGAAGCTAATTTGATTGGCAAGAATGACTTAAATCGATTATATTTGTCATGGGGTAAATATGCTAATTCGCAAGTTGGTGGTGTTGATGCCGAGCGAGTACTGGAAGCTCTTGAGCCTCATTCAGGACTTGAGCATTTTGGGGTCGAAGGTTATGGGGGAACGGATTTTCCTCATTGGATGAGAAATACTTATAAAAATTGCAGGCAGCTTCTTCCATTTGGTAAATTACCATGCTTGACTACTCTATTTGTATCTGGAATGAGTGATATAAAGTACATTAATGATGACGTATATGAACCTGCGACTGAGAATTACGTCATTAAAAAAGTTGACTTTGCGTGATTTAGCAAATTTATAGAGGGTGTTGGAATACAAAGGAGTAGAGATGCTACCACAACTTTTAGAGTTATATATAACAAATGTCCCCAAACTTACATTACTATCCCTACCATCTGTTGAGTCATTTTCTGCTGAAGGAGGAAATGAAGAGTTTTTGAAGTCCATTGTTAACAACAGTAATATGTATAATCTTAAGTCACTCTGCATATCCAGCTTCGACGAACTCAAGGAATTACCTGTTGAACTCAGTACTCTTGGTGCTTTAGAATCTCTTGAAATTAGCTGTTGTAATCAAATGGAGTTATTTTCGGAGCAGTTGTTGCAAGGATTGGGTTCTCTTCGAACTTTGTCTGTTTATGCATGTTCTAGATTTAAATCCCTTTCCGACGGTATGAGACAACTAACTTGTCTTGAGGGAATTGCAATCTCCTACTGTCCAGAGTTCGTTTTTCCACGTAACATGAACAACCTAACCACCCTTCGTCGACTGACAGTGGGGGGATTAATGAAAACACACTAGATGGCATAGAAGGCATCCCCTCACTGCAAAAATTGTCTCTGTACCGGTTTCCTTTGCTAACATCCTTGCCAGACTGTTTGTGTGCCATGACTTCTCTTCAAGTATTAGAAATCGACAACTTTCCAAAGTTAAGTTCACTACCAGACAGCTTTCAGCAACTCCGAAACATGCAAAAGTTAACTATTGAATATTGCCCTATGTTGGAGAAGAGATGCAAGAGAGAAATAGGTGAAGATTCGCATAAAATAGCTCACACTCCTGAATTAGAAATGGAATCTGATGCAAAACAAACATTTTGTGGTAATTTAATTTAATGAATCTATTTTATTTCTCTCTTTTTTCTTGCTATATCAAATTTTCTGTGATTTTAGACTTATATTGAACAATCGGTGCAGAGAATATCATAACAGCGTGGACGATTAGGAAGCAAATCTGGCACCACATTCAATAGAACTTTCAAGCCTTTTCGCCCCCGACTAGGTTTGAGTTGATGATTGAACGGGTGTAAGTCAAGAGCATATTGTTCAACTCAATAATCCAAGTACCGTAATAGTATTTATTTATAACAAAGACTTCTCTCTATAGTGGAAATTTTTTAACATTTTGGATTGTTGTTTGTTATGGTATTGTAATATTACAATTATATATAGTGAGTAGAGAACCATTTTGATCCAAAGATAATTCTACTGTTTTTTATTTTATTATATGTTTTGCATTGGGAAGTTTTTGGAGTCTCACTTTGTTGAAATTCTCATGTATATGAATGTATAAATATGTTTTTAACATTTTATGCTATCTTTTATAATGAGATTTAAGTCAATTTAATATTGTGATAGACAATAATTTTTCTAAGCAATATATAAATAAACATAATTATAATACACTAATTCAACCTTTTAAGGCCCTTTTCTTTGAAAAAGAACAGTTTACTTACCTAACAAAACTGGCTAAAATACCTGCACAAAAGCTTCGAATTCTTTTGTGTGTTTTCTGCTCAGTTTGATTTTAGTCCAAGCCTCATTGGTGGGAAAAAATTTCCGCAGCAGCCAAACATAAAGGTTGATGATTCAGTTGAGCTAGATGAGAATGAAACTATGAAAGGGTCCGACTATAACGGACCGATTATGTTTGGACAAACTTAGTTGATTTCTTAGAAAAAATAAATGCCGAGTATTACCAGAGCCTCCAATACATAGATCCTCACACACATGAATATGTTGAGAGACTCAAGGATGAGCCTATGCTTGTTGCCTTGATGAGGGTTGAGCTCGGTTACTACAAAACTCAAGAGGTTTATGAGACAATGAGAACATTGTCTGAGCCGGAGAGCAGCAGGACCATATACAAGCACGTGCAATGCTTTGTGATATATATCACCATGCTCTTAATGATGAGTTCACTAAAGCCCGTGATCTGTTGCTTATGGGTAATTTGCAAGAAAATGTTCACCGCATAGAGGTTTCAACAAAAATATTTTTTAACAGGGCTATGTCACAGGTCTATGTGCTTTTCGTGCTGGGCTGGTTTCTGAAGCACATGACTGTCTGTCTGAACTTTATTCCAGTGGAAGGGTGAAAGAATTGCTTGCACAAGGAGTAGCACGGAGTCGTTATCATGAAAAGACTCCTGAACAGGTACTAAATCCCATCTTTTTTCAAATAGTTGTTGCATACCATGGCTTTAGTAATGTTCATGACGCAAAGTATAAGATCTACAGTAAGAATTTTTGTCGCTTGCAGCCAATGTTCATGACAAAAACACATTCAACGCTCCTCCTGAAAATGTTAAGGATCATGTCATGGTTGTTACAATGCTTCTTATCAACGGGGACTTCCACAAGGCTTTTGACAATATTGCATCTCTTGACGTATGGAAATTTGTGAAAAGCCGAGAATCCATGCTATAAATGCTAAAGGAAACAATCAACGAGGATGCTCTTCGGACATACCTAATCACCTTCTCTTCATCATATGAATCTTTGAGCGTGGATCACCTCGCTAAGTTTTTCGACCTCTCCTCCTCATGTTCATAGTATTATCAGCAAGAAAGTAATGAATGATGAAATTCATGCTAGCTGGGATCAACCATCTTGGTGAATTGTGTTCCGAAATTTTGAACATTCAAGGGTGCAGGCTGTGGCGTTCCGGATGACTGAGAAATTATCTATCCTTTCAGGGAGTAATGGAAGAGCTACAGAAGCAAGGTTAGGCGGTGGTGGGTTGAATTGCGCCGTCGGTGGCAGAAAAAAACAGGACAGATATTGTTTCTATTGCATCATCTTCTCACCTATACCCTGTTTACTTTTCCACTCTTTGCAACCATTGTGTTTAACAAAGGCCTGTGACTGTTTAATTCTTTTGCCTATAAATTTAGTAATTCTATGTTCTGGGATTTTTTATTCCTCATTTTTGGTTATTTGTTTTTAATCACATCCAAACACTCTGTTAAAATGCTTTCAGTTTATTGGTTATTTTGTTATATGTATTTTTAGTTGAGTATTTTTCCATGAACTATAAGCATAATGCATACAATAGTTGAACACTATGATCAATGCTTTTCAGGAGAAGATACAATATGAACTAATCAATGTGAAAAGAATGATGGTCCCATAAAAAATGGCTCAGGGATGAAAATATTATGTGTTGATCCAATGCAGAAGATGGTTTATTTTATGACCATTACTTTTCGCGCCCTTTGTCATTCTCACACGTTCTGCAAAAATGATATAAATACCCCTTGTTCGGATTATATATATAATCCGAACCATATTGTTAGCATTTTTCGGATTATAAAATCCGAATATTTTTGAACTGTGATTTTTAGTGTTTTATTTTATGTCAAAGGTCTCTGTTGACCGTCGTAGAATCACCGCATAAGCTGCAAAGCAATTGCAGGGATTCTATTAACGGTCAGTAATGACCATGATACCATAAACACTCTTAAAAACTAAAAACTGTATAAGAAAAGTGGTGAAGTGAAGAATGAAGGAATTTGTTAAAGATGCAAGCCTATATATAGCCTAAAACAAGTCGTAGATCATAACTACAGTCAAATAAAACGTTTTTCACCGTCCAACCGTCTAAAAATTCATTAAACACACCATTAACCGTACAAACCTTTGGTGAAACGTCATCGTCCAAAATAGCTTAGTGTTTTCGAATTATATAATCCAAAACTGACAAAAAGAATTCGGATTATATAATCCGAACCTGTCTAAGAAGGTGTTTAATGAATAATCTTGAAATTTTAATTTAATCTATGTGTTTAAGTGAATATATTTAGCGTGAAGTAAAACATGATGAAATTTTTCAGAATCTATCTATTTATTATTAAATATTCTCATATGTAGCTTAAGGTTAAGGGAAGAGTTTTTTGCCAGCATGAGTCGAAGATCTTCAACATATATATATATATATATATATATATATATATATATTATTTAAAGGGTTTTGTTTAATCAGTGCTCTGGGCACTGGTTAAGGAAGGTAAAAGAGGAAATTTTAACTCAAAAATGATATTTTTAAGCTTTTAATGCATTGATTACACAATTTTCAATGCAAATACTACCATATTTTATTCCTTATAAACTGATGCCCCAGGGACACAGGTTAACATTTCTCTTATTTAAAACATAATAAAACCACTTAATTCAACAACATAAAACTAACCATAGATCTATAATCAATTTAGCAAAATAATTTAAAAAAGGTACAAAAATAATTAAACTTAAATTAAAACAAGAAAATAACATAAGTGATGAATAATCTTCTTAAAAGGTGTACAAAGAGGTAATTTTGAATCGACAGGTTAACTGGACCAAGATCATAAGAACCTCTTTGAAATTAGAGACAAGATGTTTCAAGAGGATTGTTTTGAGTTAGATCTTTTTGCCTTGTCAACCGAGATATTTATATCGTCAAGGTAGCAAGATCTAGCTGATCTAACAACTTAAATTGCATCTTCTTCTTTTTTTAAATGCAAAGAAAACTAGTAAAAACATATTCTAAATATCATACGATTCTCTATCTTCAACTATGCATTAAGAAAGTGTTTAAAGGATATAAAAGTCTTTTAAACAAGAACAACACTTTTAAAAGTTGTGATATTTTCTTATAAATAACAACTAAAAAAATTTAAAATAGATTATTCAAAGTTGAAAAGTGGGAAAGGAAGGTTTATCTTTATGACAAAAGTTGAAAAGTCGTTTATTTTATAATCATCACCTTGGATCCTTACCCAAACAAGATAGACAGATAGATACATAAGAACAACAAACAACATAGAAAAGTAAAGGAACGGACATACACACCATTTTTAATGCGTTGACTATGAGTCCTAACCACCTTGCTCTAGCCAACGAAAGCATACCCTTTGGATCTGTAACATGGATTGCTTATGCTGGAATATGCTGTTTTCTTGTTCTCTTTGCTGGAGTCATGTCCGGTCTCACCCTTGGTCTCATGTCTCTCAGTCTTGTAGACCTTGAAATTCTTGAACGTAGTGGTTCTCCTTCTCAGAAAAAACAAGCTGGTAGTTATACTTAATCCTCTTGCTTAACTCAAAAGTTTCTTTAATTATTTAGTTAATATTCAATCTTGATCATCTTATGCAGCGATCATTCTTCCAGTGGTTAAAAAACAACACCAGCTTCTTGTTACTTTACTTCTTTGTAATGCTGTTTCAATGGAGGTAATTCAATTTTAATATAATTATATTGACTTATTTGAGTAGTTTATCTATTGACATCAGGGGCGGACCCACCATGAGATTACAGCCAATATATCTTTTTTTATACCAGACTTAAATAATCCATTATATATAATATATGTTGTATGTTTTAACTCGGGCTAGCGGTAGATAATGCTTTTACAATCAGCGTGTCACTGGTTCAACTATCTATGGGCCATCGAACATGTGACACCTTGGTAAAGCTGTGAAGCCGCCTAAGCCATTTTTGCTGATGTGCTTAATGCATCATATGTACGCTTGGTTAATGTATATAGTTTCTTTGATATTTTAGTCATACTAATGTCGAAAGTTTAGGTCCACCCCTGATTGACATTAACACTTGTGAGATCCTTTGTTAGTTTGAAAGCTTTTTTCAACTTGATTCTATAATCTTTCCATGATAGCTAGCTTATACGAAAATAGTTTCACTTTATTTTATGTTTTGTTATAGAAATAGCTTATACATATTGATAAGTGCTTATTCTCCAAATAGTTTATGGTAAGTGCTTGTGCTTATTCTAATTACAAGACCATTTACAAAAAATAATTTGTCAGACCCTCTACAAATTTTTAGATGCGCTTATTACTCTTTTTTCAAATGTATCCCATATTAATACTTGAAATATGAAAAAATAACATTGAATGCATTTATATACAGAGGGTAATTATTGCATATTTTTGTGATAAATTTATTTCTCCAACAACTTTTCTTGATACATGTAATTTCTGTTAAATGTTAAAAGGGATGGTCGTAGTTCTTCATTTTGATTTTGTTTACACTTTACAGTTTACACTGATTCCCTAAACCTGCCTAACTCTTTGACAGCCGTTGGCTTTCAAACGTCGAATATGCAGGCTCTTCCTCTATACCTAGATAAACTCTTCAATCAAGTTCTTGCTATCATTCTCTCTGTTACTTTCGTTCTTTTTTTCGGTGAGGTATGTCATTTTTTTGCTATCTTTGTAGTTCACTGGTTTAGTTTCAACTTTTTTACCTAAGCAATTTTATTAAGTTCTTTTTCCTACTAATAATATTAACTTGTCTCTCTAATTGCAGGTTATTCCACAAGCAATTTGTAGTAGATATGGTCTGGCTGTAGGTGCCAACTTTTCATGGCTTGTGCGTATTTTAATGATTATATGTTACCCTCTTTCTTATCCGGTTGGAAAGGTATATTCTACTATATACTACAGATGTTGTTCCATGGCATCAACCTCTGGTTATTCTCGTATATAAACGATGGCTTTTGTTTTAATCATGTCGCTCCCAAGAATTTCTTTTCCTAACGAATATTTGTTTCAGGTTCTGGATTACCTATTGGGGAACGACGAGGCTTTATTTATGCGTGCTCAGTTAAAAGCTCTTGTCTACATTCATGGCATGGAGGTATAATGGTGAAGCTGTCAACTATTTTATTCCGGATGTTAGATTCTTAATCATTTAACCTGCTTGTTTTTTAGGCTGGAAAAGGGGGCGAACTTACACATGACGAGACAACAATTATCAGTGGAGCACTTGATTTGACCGAAAAGGTAAGTGCTATAATTCACCTTTCACAATCAATGTCAACCTAATTTTTGTGTTTTCTTTAATGTCAATACGATACAAATTTTCAATATATGATATTCGATGCAACAGAATATGAAGTTTCTTACCTGTCTTGAGTTTTAACTAGTGTCTTCTATTTGGGCATGCTGGGAAGCGTCAATGACGATGGAAATGAAATAGGGAACTGATGTTTATTAAATATTTATCAATGTGCATGCCGTGTTATTCCAAAACTCACCGTTCACTTCCAGTGATCTTGTGTTCCGTTAGTCGTACATTCTCGTGCATACTTGGGTTCTCTCTATTTTTGGTTCCTTATTAACTATATGATGCTGTAAACAATATGCTTGTATAAAGAGCATATTTAAATTTAATGCATTATTTTTCCATCTAGTAATTTCTATGTTTTCTGCTTTTGAACAGACTGCTGAGGAGGCTATGACTCCTATTGAATCAACATTTTCTTTAGATGTTAATTCAAAGTTAGACTGGTAAGCTTTCTTAGTTTCATTGTTGTTATTCTTCAGTATGTTTGGCTTCCAACAAATGACTGAATCGGTTCTGAAAATGACTTTTCTAGTTGTCCAAGATTTCATTTTCTTCCTCTTTACGACTTATTGTTGGAAACTATTTATTGTTGTTTCCCTCAAAGATATATGCGAAGCATATGCGTGGAGTAGAGTCGTGTTTTTCCTCCACTATTTTATTTTCCTGAAAACTTTTATCATGCCTATCTCAAATCAGGGAGGCATTGGGAAAGATTCTTGCCCGCGGGCACAGCCGAGTTCCTGTCTATTCTCGAAATCCCAGGAATATTATTGGGCTTTTAATTGTGTGTATTTTTCTACATTTTGACTTTATTTATATTATCTCATTTCTTTTAGGTTCTTTTTTCGTCACATGTTTATTTTTATTTTTTTATAAATAATTAGGTAAAAAATCTTCTTACTGTTAGACCTGAAACAGAGACCCCTGTCAGTGCAGTATCTATCCGGAGAATACCACGGTATGTTTTCATAAATTTATTCTCGTCGCGGTCTTCCAAACGAACTGTGAAAAATTCCAATTTATTTATAATGATATATATTTGCAGGGTTCCATCTGATATGCCTCTATATGATATACTGAATGAGTTCCAAAAGGGAAGTAGTCATATGGCTGCTGTTGTGAAGACTACGGGAAAAGGCAAAGAAACTCGACAACTAATTGATGAAGATAAATTTGATGCAAAGAAAAGTGTTGGTGGGGATTCACAGTTAACTACTCCATTGCTACAAGAACTGGATTCAAAATCCGAAAATGTTGTCGTTGACATTGACAAGCCTTCAAAACTTAACAGCTTTAATAAGCAAACTAGTTTGCAGAGTCGTGATGGCATGTTAAACGCTTCCGAAAATATTGATGGTGAAGTGATTGGTATTATTACTTTGGAAGATGTATTTGAAGAACTTCTGCAAGTAAGTTTCTGTCTTCTACAAGTTAATCTTTCTTCCTCTTGGATGGCATAAAACTGAATGAAATTACCTCTTGGATGCAGGAAGAAATTGTGGATGAGACGGATGAATATGTCGATGTTCATAACAGGTAATAGAGACTAGAGACTATGCACAAGAGAGTATCAAAATATAATTGTTGATATGGATAAAATTGCTGTAAATTTGAATTTTAATGTTGTATAATTTTATTTTGCAGAATACGTGTTGCAGCAGTTGCAGCTGCTTCCGTAATGGCACGAGCTCCATCAATCCGAAAGTTGACCGGCCAAAAGGTAGTAGTAAGCGGTTTAACATTACACTATTTTGATATTTGTTTCTCTGATATAGTTCCCAAGTGAAATCACTCATTTTCTTTCCTACTGAGCCGAGAAAATGCTTCCTCTATGGAGGGATTTATATCTTAGTCTAAGCATATCTCTTCTTCCATTAAAAGCTTCAAGCTCAAATAATTTTTGTGATTTAAAAACTATATAGAAATTCAAACCCTGCCATGATAATTCCAGCCTTATATTCCAGAAAGACATTGCTTGTCCAAGTCATATTTCATTCAAAAATAAATTAGTTCAATCATTATCTTTTAATTAGACAGTTAAGTGAAGGATAAATAGTTGTGATCTATACGACTAGACCTCAATATCTTAAAAATTAACTCTTGGACCGTCATAAGAAATACAGCCGAATACCCCTCTGCCATAATGGACATAGCCCGACTTATCATAGTCACTTGAGAGAAATGTGACAGCTTAAGTTGGGACGGTAGAATTGACCACGTGCTCAGCGCGTGGGCGAGATAAGCATACCAGGAGAGAATCTCGGAGGAGGCTCTCTTGTCATGACCCGTAAAGGAGTGGAGTCTAGTGGCCCATATCCGAGATGGATTCGGATGCCAATACGCTTTTGACTAAGTCTCAAGAGGGTACGCGGGAAAGGATGGAATCACGGATAAAGGCCACATGCCACGATTCCTGGAAGGGCGGAATCTAGCACTAGCAGTCCTTTTCCGAGATTAACCATATAGTTCTTGTCCTTTTGTATCAGTTGTGACTATGATTAGCATTTAGTTTCATATTTCACCTCTCAAACCCTTTGTAATAATTTATTTAATTGAAATTGTCTTTACAGTGATAATGATTTAGGCATTGATGCTAATTGTTTTTTATTTGTTTTTAACCATCCAGGGAGGCCAGAGTAAGTCAGTGCAAACTTCAAAGTTATCTTGAGAGGAAAATTGATTGAATTCTATAAGATAACAAGGAATTCAGTGTTAAATGCCTTTAGTATATAAGGCATGGGGCCTATTTAAGTCATTTGATCTTGTGTATCAATCTAAAACTTTCTTTTTTAAAAGTGCTTAAATTCATTTTTCTTGTAGAAGCTTTGTTTGAACAAAAAAAAGTAAATTTTAAGCTTTTTAAGAGGTTACAAGATAATTTTACTAAATAAGTACTCTTGGCCTTTGTTTGAGAGTTTGGAGGGAAGGGGAATGGAGGACTTCGAAGTGTTGAAAATATAGGAGAAAATGGTAAAATCTTTCATATTTTGTAAAAGAATATTTTTTTTAGAGAATGATAAATCAATGCTTATGATTAATACATTTTTAATTTTAAGAATATTATAACAACATGGATTAAATATGAAGAATTCATGTAAACCTCTCAAAGTCTTCCTCGAATACAATTTTTTAGTTCCTCCAAATAAGGAGAATGTTGTATTATGAAGAAAAATCAACCCGAAAGTCTTCCTCTCTCAAAGTCATCCATTTCTTCCACTTGCTCCTTCCTTTGTTTTCCAAATTCTTCCTCTCCCTTCTCCTCCAAACTCGCAAACAAAGTTCGAGAGTAATTGTTAGAATTTTCCTTTAAATAATCAGGTTTTAAGGACGCTGCATATTCATGTTGTCTTTGTGTGTTGTATAAATGTCAATATTAAGTGTTCTAAGACACTAGAAAAATCTAAATTATTCTAGAATTATATGATACACATGTCTTATTATTTATGTTGAAATATCTATCAAAATGTTAGAATAGTAATGAAAATTATCTATCTAAATGTCAACATAGAATAGCAATGTAAATCATTTCATACATGTAATAGTGGTACCTTTAGTAGTATAAATGTCACTCTTTGATCCATGTAAATTTGCACAATTTTGAAAAATATAGACACATAGTTCTATTTTCTTCTCTTTATTTCTTTAGTTTGATATATCCTAGCATTATATATATTTATAATATTATATAATTAGATTAATAACTTATATCATCCTAGTAGTTCACAAACATAATCAAATAAGTATTCAAATATTCGGTCTTTAATCACGTTATTAGCGCAATCGTTTATATTATCTATCCTTATCACTTTATTTTATTTTTATTATTATTATTATTATTATTATTATTATTAATTGCCCTGGTTATAGAAAATTGACAACCCATCAAGTACTTTATAAGTAGAGTATATATTTTTGTTATTACTACTTTACCCCTTATTATAGAAAAGTAGCAATTATTATATAATTTTTGTTTGGAGGTCTAAAACCCCATGTATATTATAATATCATGAAAGATAGTTTCGAGTACGGGTGGCAACAGTGGCTGAGCCACATGTGGATTGGGTCTGGCCATGGCAACCCATTTATTCTGTGAAAAGACTATAATACCTCTAAGATAATTTTAATATTACTATGATGCCACTCATCAACTATCTCAATCTCATTCCAATTTTCCTCAGAACGAGAACAAAAAACCAAGCACATGTATTCTCTCTTCTCCCTTGTTGCGCAAACTCACCACCTTCACTCCTCACCCACCGCTGGCAAACTCTCCTTCGGCAAACTTAGTCACCGCACCTGCATCTCCTCTCTCTGCATCAATCTCCAGAATCTCAGAATCAATTCTTCATCTCAATCCCTCTATAAACCCTAAAACTGTAAGTGTAACTCTGAATCAATTTCTTTTTGTTTGTTAATGAATTTGATTTGTGATTTGGTTTATTTTGGTAAGAATTCTCTATAAAGAATTTTCAATTTTTTCTCTGAACAATGTGAAAAGTCCTTAGTCTGTTCAAAGATTTTGTATATATCAATGCAAGAAATACAACTACTTGTTAAAATAGTGATTCAATGTTGCAAACTGAATTTCTTTGGTGCTGATTAATTTTAATTTCATTGGTTCTACTTGTTGAAATAGTGATTCTCCGCAAATTTAATTTTAATTTTACCACTACTTGTTAAAATAGTGATTCAATGTTAACATAGTGATTCTCCAATTTCATTGGTGCTGATTAATTTTAATTTATATGATATATCATTCCAAAATGATGATTTGTTTTATAGATAAATTTGTTTCTTTCCAACAGAAAAGTCAAGATGAAGACTCAAAAAATCTCTTCATTTTACAAGAGGAAGGCCAATGATATTGAAAGAGATGAAGAAGTTATAATTTCTTCCTCTGAACCTGAACAAGTTTGTGAGAATTCTTTAGAACGTGATCCTGGAAAGCGTATTCCAATTTGGCAATATCCACCGAATCAAATGGAAGCAATACAAAGAGCGTATCTAAAATGGGTTCCTTATCAAATGAAATTATAAAACTATCACTTGTCCGGTGAGCAGAAACATCCAAGGTGGTTTCAAGACACTTGGTTCAGCTTGTTTCCTTCATGGCTAGAATATTTATCGTCGGAAGATGTTGCATATTGCTTACAATGTTATCTCTTTAGCAAAAAACCAAGCGGACGTTACGGATCACAAGTATTCATTTCTACGGGTTTTAAAGGTTGGAAGATTGTTAGGAATGGAAAACGATGTTCCTTTCTTAAACACATAAGGAAGGATCCATGCTCACCATACAACAATGCAATGAAAGATTGTCAAGACTTTTTTAATCAAGATGGGCATCTTAGGAATGTTATTGAAGTGCAAAGTTTGAGCCAAATTCTGAATAATAGACTATGTCTGAAGGCTTCAATTGACATTGTTTGTTGGTTAAAACTTCAAGCTTGTGCTTTTAGGGGTCACTATGAAGGAAGTGAATCAAGAAATCAAGGTGATTTTCTTGAACTATTAAAACTGTTAGCATCTTACAATGATGAAGTTGAAAAAGTTGTGTTGGAAAATGCTCCAGCAACATGCAAGTATACTTCACATCAAATTCAAAAAGAGCTCTTGCAAATTCTTTCTAGTAGGGTGAGAAAACATATTCGTGAAGAAATTGGTGATTCTAAATTTTGCATTGTTGTTGATGAAGATTGTGATGAGTCAAAAAAGGAACAAATAGCTCTTGTGTTAAGATTTGTTGATAAAGCTGGTTTGATACAAGAGATATTTTTTGATGTGGCATGTGTTAATGACACTTCTTCGTTAACTCTTAAGGAAGAAATATGTTTTATACTTTTTCGACATAACCTTGACGTTTCAAACATTCGTTGCCAAGGGTATGACGGTGCGAGCAATATGAGAGGAGAATGGAATGGTTTGCAAGCACTTTTTATGAAAGATTGTCCTTATGCTTACTATGTTCATTGTTTTGCTCATCGGTTGCAACTTGCCTTAGTTACTGCATCAAGAGAAGTTACATCAATTCATCAATTCTTTGAGAAGTTGGCTTTTCTTGTCAATATTGTTGGTTCTTCTACTAAGCGTCATGATGAGTTACAAGCTGCCCAATCAGAAGAAATTGAAAATTTATTAGAGAAAGGGGAGATTGTAACTAGTAAAGGTAAAAACCAAGTTGGTACTGTGAAAAGAGTTGGAGATACTCGTTCGGGATCACATTTCAACTATATTTGTAGCTTGATAAGTATGTATGAAGTAACTTGTACAGTTTTAAAAAAAATTCAAAAGAAACAAAAAAATTGCCCAACGTGCGGATGCCGGTAGTTCTTACAATTACTTGAAGTCTTTCGATTTTATATTTATCTTGCATTTGATGAAAGAAATTATGGGGACAACATATTTGCTTTGTCAATCCTTGCAGAAACAATCTTAGGATGTTGTTAATGTTATGCTTTTGGTTCGTTCAAGAAAAGCTCTTATTGAAGATTTGAGAGAAAATGGTTGGGATAAGTTGTTTGCCAATGTGGTGTCTTTTTGTGAAAAGCATGGTATTGAGATTCTCAACCTCAATGATTGTCATTCAACAACAAGGTTTAGGCGTTCTTGCCTTGGAGAGAATCAGGTAACAAAAGAGCATTATTTTAGAGTTGATTTTTTTTCTCACTACCATTGACAAAAAATTACAAGAGTTGAATAGTAGATTTAGTCAGAAAGCAATGGATTTGTTGACTCTAAGTTGTTCTTTGTCTCATGAGGATGGATATAAGGCTTTTGATGTTGACACTATATGTACTCTTGTTCAAATATATTATCCCATGGATTTTAGTGATCATGAGAAGATTAAATTGTCATTTGATCTTCGACATTTCCTTTTTGATGCTCGTTAATCATCAACTTTCAAGAATTTTTCAACTATTCAAGAGTTGTGGTCATGTTTGGCTTCCACCGGACAAAAGAAAAAATATTTTTTGATTGATAAGTTGTTGCACCTTATTATGACTTTTCCAGTTTCTATAGCCACAACTGAAAGATCTTTTTCAGCAATGAAAATTATCAAGTCTAAGAAGAAAAACAAGATGGGACATGGATTTTTAGCAGATAGTACATCAGTTTATATTGAAAGGGAAATCGATGCATCTATTCATTCTGAGTCAATTATTGATGATTTCAAGTCACTCAGAAAGCGTAAAGTACATATTTAGGTATGTAATGATCGACTTTATATATTATGTATGCAATCTAATTTATATATTATATTTTAGTTTATTTTGATGGCGGGATGGCAGCCATCCCAGACTTCTTTGTCTGTCTCCGCCACTAGGTGGCAATGTGATCCACCAAATCCATATCCAATCCATATACTTTAAAACTTATTGCTTGTGTTGTTTTGTACGGTAGTGGAATGAGTAAATTGATAAATGGAATGTGGGGGGTGTACTTAGAGAGAGGATAGATTCAACCTTGGGGACTGCAAAGATCCCCCTTTATATAGAGGTGGGTGTTTGCAAAGCTGTTGTAAGGCACTTGTGTGCCCGTCGGTTACGAATTTGTAGGAAGTGTAACTGTCAGGGAGAGATTCGCGGGAACATGGAAGGAGAAGTTACAGTTCGTTTGAACTTGTCTATGTTGCTCCGAGCCCCCCCCCCCCCCCCCCCCCCCCCCCCCCGCGGGGAAGGGGTGTGTTGCGAGTTATGTTGACAAATGCGAAGTTTGAGCTGTATTTGTATTGGGCCTATGGGTTTTAGACTTTAGACGGTCCAGAACAGTAGCCCCTCAAGTCGTTGTTCTTGGTAAAGAGTGATGACTTTGAATGAATGAGGGAATTGTTCGGGGAGGCCTTTTATAAAGTTGTTATCATGTGCTTAGGTTTACAGAATTGTGCGAGGAAAATGCTTGTTTTAATGGTAAAGCCATCGGACATGCTTACGATGGAGCAGTATAACTCGCAAGAGGATGACTCACAAGTTCTACAACGATTGAGTTGATTAAGTAGAGAGTATAAAGGTTCCTCTGAACTTATCATATCAGTGACTATGTTGATATCAGGGTTAACGGTGATGTTCACATGGATGTGCCCGCTAGGATCCCGGATATGCTCGACAGACAGAGTGGAGCGAGCTTCTTAGTTTGTATAATATATGTTTGTCGCACATGTGTCCATCTGTCAAGTTGAGAAATCAGAAAGATTCCCTCGTCAGAGAGTTGGTTGTTTGTCATTCAGTCATTAATGCCCATGTCTCGAGGGTGAGACTGAGGGGACTTGACCTTTGGTTTTTGGCTGCCCCGTGTAAAGGCTAGTAATGTACTCGCGTATCTAGTGCCTTCAGTGTGTCTTGATGCCTATTCCCAAGGTATGATCATTACCGTTGATTTAATCCTGACGAAGTCATAAGCACCCTAAAATTGGTATGTTTCGGGAAGAATAGAATTACATACTCAAATATAAAAAATATTACAAATGTCCCGAAATCATAAGCAATTTCTCTAATACTCCTATATTCTAGATGTAAATCCTACTAAAAATGACTGAAAAATATGCTAGGAATAACGTAAGATAACCAGTCATTACTTCTCCACCTAGATTCCCTTGGACTTTATTCTTGTCTTGCAAAGATGATACCTGTAATGCCTTTTCTAAATTTGCTAAGGTTATTCAAAATAAAATTTTCTTCTAAATTGTATCCCTTAGAAGTATTCATGGTGGTGAGTTTATTAACCATCACTTTGAATATTTTTTGATGAGTTTGGCTTTTCACATAATTTTTCATGTCCTAGAACTCCTCAACAAAATGGAGATATTGAAAGGAAAAATATAGTTTTAAAGGAGCTTTCTAGGACAGTGATAAATTAAATAAATCTTCCTAAGTATTTATGGGTGGATGAGATTAATACCCTATGCCTTGTCTTAAATCAAATTGTCATTAGACCGATTCCATATAAGACACTCTATGAACTACTTAAAGGAAGAAATCCATACTTATCATATCTAAGGGTCTTTGGTTGTAAATGGTTTATCTTGAACAATGGCAAGGATAAATTTGATAAATTTGAGGGCAAAGCGGATGAGGGTATCTTCTTGGGATACTCATCTGCTAGCAAGGCATATAGAGTTTACAACAAGCGTACCCTTATTGTTGAGGAATCCGTTCATGATGCTTTTGATGAGACACCTCCCCAAGTGGTTGGGAAAGGAAGCTCTTCTCTGATGTTGCAAGAATAGATACTAAGAATTTTGTCGAGGATGGTGACCAACACGAAGATCCTTCGAAAAACGAGGACAACAAGGTGTTGTTCTTGTCCTCCGTGCAAGTAAGGTCATCCTCTCAAGCTTAGTAAAAGAGTGACCAAGTACTCCCTCTGGTCTTGACTATAAGAAAATATTCTTTTTCAGGTTCATTGAATAACTGATATATTTGACCTATATAAAGACAAGATACACCATTTATTCAATGAACTTGAAAAATGATCTTCTCTTATATTCAAGATCGGAGGGAGTATGAGATTATTTTGTCTCTTTCTGATTGAGGGCCCAATGGTTCAAAGTTTGCTTCTTTGTTGACTTATTCTTCTAAAATTACTACATGTACCCCAATCAACTTTGTATCGCACCATATTGACTAATTCTTTAAGAAATCTTGATGTATGTTGTTTGCTGTACAATTCCTATTTTTAGTCCCCAATAAACGTTTTTTTGACTATATCTCTCTCTTATTTTGGCACTCCATCACAACCATCCTCAATTATAGGCTCTTCTAATCTCATGCCATTTGAACCATGTCCCACCTCACAATCTTCCACATATCATTTATAGGCTCTACTTCGTCGTGATTATTTTCCTTGGTAACTGATGCATTGCCTCCTTTCAAACAAATCCAAATTAAAAATATCATTTTTATTAAATGCATTTAATTCCTTGTTTTGTTCCTCACTTGCAATCTCTTCATCTTTCTCCATGAAAATTGCATTGTGATCTTCCTTATCTGAATTATATTAGAATTTTCATTCTTACACTTTTCTTTTTTGGCAACAACCATTTGTATAAGACATACAAATTATTCCCCCCCACCCAACGAGTTTTTGAGATCATATAATCATTACAATAATATTATCATTACAATTTCAAGTTGTTATGTAATCTCCGAATATGATTTATATCGAGGACCTAATGAATCATGAGAGATTTATTCTTATCAGTCATGCATAGTGACTATGTCACACACCTCAAGTATTGTGTAATTGATTATTATTTTGAAGGTCAACAATCTTCCTAACCGATAAGTTTACTTGATCTCTATCTTATACTTTCTCTCATTAATAGTTATTTGATGCTTATTATATTACAGACACTCTAATTATACTACATTCAGATTACACTAGCTCGAAATGATATTAATAATTTCGATGACAAAAATTCTTCTACAAGTTAGCAATTTTTATTTTTTATTTTTTAACATTTGATTGGGAAATTTGAAATGCTTAGTTTAGTGTAAGAGAATTGATTTTAAAACATGTTTTTGCTAAGTTTACTCAAAATTTTGGGATTTGTGAAATGCTAGATTTAATCATTTAGTTTTATTTTAAGAAGAGATTTAATCATTAAATTGATCTGCTCTTACTTAACTATATGATAATTTAGTGATTATGGGTAATGATCCTTTTTGACAATGTTGCAATATGAAACTATTATTTTAACTTTTTTTTTTAGAGAAACTATTATTTTAACTTATTGTTCATATTATACTTTTATATTTTATTAAAAAAAAAATCATTGGTTTCATACTCCAAATTTTGATCATATGAGACTTTATGTTACTGACTTACTATTTGAATCTAGGTGGAATATTTTATAGCTACTATATTTTGAGCTAAAGTGTTAGCTTGTTATGTTTCTTTAACCGAAATACACATTTAGTTTCATATATATTCATTTGATTATTTAGCTGTTAGTTCTCTTAGGCAAGCATATAATAATTAAATAATGAGAGTCTTAAGTTTAGAATCAAGATTAAAATTGTGAACCAATAGACTACAAACTTTCTTGACCTAAAATTGAATTGAGATGCAAGGATAGTTGTTAATTCCCATGAGCATTAGAATGTATCTAAAACTCTAGTAAATATCTTCTAGTAAGATCTTTTTTTTATCTTTTATTTAGCATTAAGATTAAAGTGGAAAGCTGCAAGATACAAATAAGGTGGGATCCTTCATCAAAACAGAGAAAATGTTGATACGTCTGATATTTTCAAGATTGTAGTTGAATTTTGAAAATGTCAGTTGTAGTAACATTTTCTTTGTTTTTTGATGAAAGATTCTTCCTTATTTGTATTTTGCTGATTTATGCTTTATTCTTAATCATAAAAGATGATCACAAGAATGCATTTTATTGGAAGATCTTTCACTATAGTATTGGATATGTATATTAATTGTCATGAATTATCAACAAATTTTATTGGAAATCTTTGATTTTTTCTAAATTTGAAAGCTTGGATCACCTGCTTTGATTTTCTGTTGCTCATTGTTGTTATAATGGCCTTTTAATTATTTCAAACTTTGTACACTCTTTATATGAAATGTAGAAAGTCAATGTAGAAATCTCCACACTTGGATGAACAAAGTTTTTATTGTATGATCCAAATAAGTTTTGGTTGGTGAACAAACTTTTTATTTTTATGTAACTATTACTTTGTGTTCTTTTTATGTTGTAACTTCTTCAGATGATGCAATGTCAATAATCAATGCTTATGTACATGTTCATCCAATTTTATATCATAGTTTTATGATTGTCTTCTACTCAATGTTGCATATTAAATAAACAATGAAGTTTCAAGAGGTTACTTTTTCAAGCATTTTGTCTAACCAAATGTTTTTTGTTCATGAAATTCCTTGTCGTAGATTTTGATCATTGAATCAAAGTAATGGCACCAATTTCCAAAACAACATTATTTACCACCACTACCTTTTTTGCTTGCACTTTCTTCAAGTGCAATTTTGTTATAGTTGTTGTTGGTAGTAAAATTTCATTTGGAATATTTTTAACTGGTATTCTTCCCTAGACCCCAGGTAGGCACTTAGGTATTGTAGTTAATGCTTTAATTCTTACTTACTATTGGAAAATTATTATTTTAATGTATTGGACCAAAACTTGTTAGAATCATGCTTTGCATATTCTTAAGCTACTTCTTACTTACAGCAGTGGCTGCCATTGAGCCTTGGGAGATGCAAATGTAATGTTGATGCGGATTTCTCGGATCAGTTTCAGCAAACAGGTATTGGTGTGTGTCTCCAGGATGATACCGGAACATTTGTGCCAGCGAAGACGTTACAACTTGATCATTATTTTTCCGTAGCAGTTGGTGAGCTTTGGGTTTGTTTCACGCTCTTCAATGAATGCAAGATATGTATTTTGATTATATTGATTTTGAGCTTGATTCAAAGGTTACTAGGGATGCTTTCCATTCTCGCCATACCGATATTACTGAATTTGGAAGCATCATCACCGCTTGCAGAGAGATGTTCTCTGCTTCTTTTCCTAATTCCCGGGTAGAGTTTATTAGGCGACAAGCGAATTCGGCGGCTCATGCTCTTGCAAGAGAAGTCATTTCGCTAGCTAGTCCAACTACTTATTATGTAATCCCAAGTTGTATTGAACACATTATCATTAATGAAATGCTATAAGCACTTTTCTCTCAAAAAAAAAAAAAAAAAAGATTCTTTGAGTTTTCTCTCATTCTTATCCATGAATATCATGTTTACTAACAAATAATTCAGTGATTATGGGTAATAATTGTTTTTGCAATGACAATGTTTCAATATGAAACTATTATTTTAAGTTATCATTCATATTATAATTTTTATACTATATATATAAAATAAAAAAGGGAATTGATATGCGGACTTGTTAGCTTCTATTGGCCACGGTTTGGTTGGTTCGAATTGGTTTGATTCCTTCCCATCATCGCTGTCTTTAGATTTCTTTAAGGAAAGACACGACCTTCCTAATTTTCGCTTTCCCTAGGTTGTCTGTTTTTTTTCTTCTTTTTTAGCTTCTGCTTTTCTTTGAGGGTCTTGACCTAGTCCGCCCTGTTGTAATTTTTTTTTTCTGTTTTTTTAATAATATATATGGAGTAGGCGGTAGAGGATGAAAGTTCCGGTAGGGTGCCAATCTAGTTGGGATGTTTCCAGACTCCTTGATGCCTAACCTACATCTTGCCTTATGAAAAAAACTTTGGTTTTAAGTTATCAATACATGGATTCTGCTCTGAAATGGTTGACAGCCAGAGCAGCAGAACTTGTTTCTCTTCACTTCTTCTGCTAGGTCCAGAAACATTGTAGAACTCTTCTTATGTATATGGCACCAATCCATTTTTTCAGATTTCATTTGGAATGTTTTAAATTTGAAATCACTACTAGCCAAATCAGAATCATCAAAATCACTTACTTATTTGACACAAATGCTCAAAACACAGAAAACTCTATACCCTTTAACTTGTATATCAAGAAATAGATTTTAATTGTACGTAAATTTCTAGAAAAGGACCCTTTTGGAGTTCAAGAACAAATTTTTATCATCTTATGAGTGTCAAACCAATAGCAGTGACTATAATAGTTGAAGGGAGGCCAAATTTCAAATGACTCCAGAAAGTTAATGTGTATGATAGGTTCGGAGCTCGGCGAGCTTGTTCGCAAACTATCAAGTTTGCAGCTGATCCCAATAATGACAGGTTCCCTGCTATAGTGCTGACCCAAGCCAATATGAGCCATGCCCTTTTCTCGTCTTCTTGGGAAATTGCAGCTGCTGAGGCTGCAACTCTTGCTCCAAGCAATAGTACTAGAAAAATGTAAACACAAGATTGGTCAAAGATACATCAGATCGAAAAGATGGATATAACAATGATTGTAATTTTGTATCAAATATAATTCGATTTTCAAAATTTGAAATAGAACATTTGAAGTGGATGACAGAAATGATCAGCAGTGAAGGTTTAACAATTACTGATATGGGAAAACACATAGTAACATATGTTGTCCAAACCAACGTTGAACCAGAAGTCGAACTGGACAATAGGTCAAACCGGTGAGACTTCCGAACCAAATAACAAATAAATAGTAAAAAAAGAACCGGACGAACCAACCACTGTTAACTACGGTTCTGTTTGGTTCTAGAGGACCGTGACCCAACCTTGGTTCAACCACCCGCAAGACTGGCCTATTTCCGGTTGAATCAGACAGCCAGCTCTATTTCAAAACACTAACATAACACGGTGCAAACAATTTGATTCCTCGTTTAAATTGGAGATTAATGACTCATACAAAAAAAAAAGACTTTACAAATTATGCTCCTACCGCAACAAGTTGATGCATTCAATTACATAAAATCATATGACGTGTGGATCGTCTGCGGTTTCTAAATTGTAAGGGTAGGAGAGACAAGGACACAATACATAAAACAATTGAGTAACCATATAGGACCTGATAATCATTCACTCACCAGTTGGTACATTTGAAGCCAAATTTGATAGGACAAGTATAACGAGAGCAAGTATCGCTATTCCACTAGAACGATCAACTCGCGAATAAGGCTCCATCAACTCCCATAAAGCACTTGGAATTCCAGTTTTGTTGAATCCATCTACTGTGATAAACATTCCACAAAAGAATATCAAAAGTGAATATGAAACCTGTATCAAAAAGAAAAAGATAATTCTAAGATATTTGTTCAATCTTCAACTAGCACAAGAATAATAGTATCCAAGTGTTTATAGTTTTTAAGTACCTTCTCTAAACTTGGCCTAGCATCTTTGAAATCAAGAACAACCAAAGCTAATGCAGCCGAAATTGCAGTCCACGACATATTTAAACCAAGAAGCATTGCAATCAACATTCCTAATGTGATCATATAAACACAAGATTTCCACAGTCTACGCTTCCACTCGGCGCTTAAATAGTCCTTTCCTTCCGAAGTGATCAAAACATGTCCTTCTATTGTTCTATCCACTTCGACAACGGTTTTCGACGGACTAGTTTCCTCCTTTGTTTGAGATGCCAAGTCATTATTAGTCCCTTCCTTTGACGCAGTTGAATTTCTAGCAGAATCAAATGTGCTACCAACATGAAACCTATCAATTTCACTATCACTCGAAACCAATCGGTTTCGTAGATTATGAACTTGAGGAGAGTTTTGAATACTAGAAGACTCTACTATGTAACCATTCAACTCTTGAGAATTAAGATATGATGAATAATGAGACATTGTAGCTGGAGAAAATTGATGAGAATTAACCTCTTCTTCAGCTGCGTCTTCAGCAATAGGATCCTCGATATCTTTATGAACAGATAACAATTTCCAATACATTGCTATAAGAATCAAAGCATTAACTACAACTCCTATAAGCATAGCTGGAACAATACCAAACAAAAACTCGCCGAATGAAATTTTGCTCTCAACAGCTATAACAAGATTTTGAGGGTTACCAATTGGCGTAGCCGAGGAACCAATGTTAGCACTTGAAGCAAGTGCAAGCAAAAAAGGGTGTGGTGGTAGATTATGCTGTTTTGCAATTTTCAATATGAATTCAGTCAAAACAACACAAGAAGTATCATTTGTGAAAAGAGCACTTGATAAAGCCGAAATCAAACAGATTCTACAAAGTAAATCTTTTGCTCCTTTACTTTTCCAAGAAAGTAATTTTCCTATGTATTTGAACATATCTGCTCTTTCAAGATATACACTAACAACCATTGTGCCGAAAAGAAGACCGAGAATTGGAAGATCGATTGCAGCGTACGCTTCTTCCGGAGTAATAACGCGAAATATTACCATAAGCATTGCACCTAAAAGAGATCCTGCTGTTCTACCAATTGGTAGAAATGGAACTGCAGGAAAAACTGCTAATATCCAGAAAATTGCAAAGGCTATTGAACCTAAAACAACTTTTGGAATTGGAGCTAGTGCCATTTTTTTGATTCAACAACCAAATAAAAAATCAAAACTCTACCTTTAGTCCATTAAAAGTACCATGCAATTTTTCACTCTGATAGTATAAAATTTCCTGAACAAGGAAAAGAAGTTGGTTAGAAAAAAACCATGAAAAGAAATCTAAACTTTTGAGACTTCATTGCTTTGTCGGAATCACGGAGTGCTACCGTGATTTTAGCAAAAGCTACAATTTGAAGTTCCAACAAAAACACGATGTCACTGTGATTTTGTCAAACTCACTCCGATTCTAAAACTGAGCTTATTTATCTACTACTACAAGATTGAAATATTATGAATCATTAACATCAACAAATACTAGTGATCAAGAAGTTGGAGTAATTATATTTATGATATGATTATAGATTTTCTAAACTATCAGTAAGCATATATAGATATGTTTAAGATGGAGTAATTATGCTTAGGATATGATTATAAATTTGAAAGGAAAAAAAAAAACTTGAACCACTTATTTTTTTTCAGAAAGTTCAATCTCTACACTCGTCTAAGAGAATCAAACCAACTCACAAAACACAGAAATATAAAATAGCTAGATCAAATACAACAAACATATTTTCAGTTAAATCAATAATAATGTTTATTAAGAAAGAAAAAAAAAGACATGCAATCTTTTATTTCAATTTTATGGTATAGTAAACTTGGTTGTGGAAAATATTAGCAAAGATAATATCATCTTAACATTTTGTTTAAGAAAAATAGAACAGTAATAAAACAAGCATAAAACGTGTACCACAAACCTTGAAAAGAAAAATCTATATCCATGTCTATTTCCTTCCTATACCACAAATTTGTATTTTTGTCATCAGCATGAAAAGAGAGAGAAACTTTTTGAAGGGGTACTTTTTTTTGTTTTTTAAGGTGTAAGATTGAGAAAATTGTAGCATATATATCTATATGACTATCCATGTATCATTGAGGTTTCAAGACACCTCATAGTCACATGGTGTAACATGACACATTATATATGTAACTTGTGGATTATAATAATAAAAAAAAAATCTAAAAAAAATATCTAATCAATAAAATCATACACGGCAACTTCAGACTTTAATGACTGGAATCATAGGTAAAGACAAATATTTCCTAGTTTTTTTATAGGAAATATTAATGGCTAATTTGTTACAAAAAGATAATTTGTTAGCAACTTCCCTAAAAAAAATTGTTAGCAACAAAAATCAAACTTTAATCAAATAATTGAGTTTAAATGGTTAATGGATTGTTTAGTAGAACTCTAGTATGATTTTGAAATTTCATTATAATTGGGTATGATATGATTATGATTATTCCTAATTTTTTAATTGAAAATTTTGGAAACAACATTTTAATTTGGTTTAGAGTTGTATTGACTTGTGACAATTAGGAGTAGTTTTGAAGTTGACACAATCACATGACATACATGACAAACAGCTTTCATTATGGTGATAGACCCAACTGTGGAAGGCCAGTGTTTAAGAATATTGAATTTAGTGAATAAACAGTTTTTAGTGTTAATCATCTAATTTTCAAGTATGTTCTAATTATTTAATGCTTGTTCAAAATATAAGTAAAATCTGATAAAGATTATTTTAATCAGAGATCAAACTCGAGAATTACCAAAACAATTTTCTTTTTTTATCCAACGGATAATTAATAGAAAAATGGTATGTGTAACTGTGAGAATCTTCAAAACCCCAATCAAATTTGTTTTTGACTTCTTGTACTCCAAGTTTGGCATTTAGTTTGGTATGTTTTAAGGACAGAACTTGGTCACTGTTTAATATCAAGTTGTCCATATCACTTGCTATATTAATTTAAGACCATTCCTTTTTGTTTTCGCATATGTGTCACGTAGTTTTTTAAGGATTCAAACTCAATTGGTTTACCATATTGTAGTTTAGCCCGTACTGCTAAACTCAATCATCTGCATAATTATTGGGGTTAATATATGTCTATCTCATGTAATAGTAACAAATTCATGTTTATCTCGGTCAAAGTTTTGTTTTTGAGTCCTTTTGATTCGAGAATTAAAAGATGAAGGGAGAGATTTTAACGGAGAGAGGGAAATGGAGATATTTTAATTAAAAATGTGTTTGGTTCGCAAGGGGAAGAGAGAGAATGGAGATATTTTAAGATTATTTTACCGTTTTATCCTTAAACTTATAATTAAATAAAAGAAACGGTTAGTTTTTACGATTTCATAAATCCACGGAAAACAAGCGCATATCTAAGCTGTTTATTTTATCTCAATCTGGCTCATGTATTTTGCTTCATGCATCATATTTATTTTTTGTTTTTTGTTTTTTTATAAGAGTAATTCTTTGTAATTATTTTTATATCTATGCATCATATTGTTTTTTTGTTTTTTGTTTTTTTATATGAGCAACTCTTTGTAATTTTTTATAATAAAGTAGTGAATCAATAATGATGTAATCAATAATAACACGATATAGACAATGAGACGATGAACTTACTCACAATTCACCTTGGAGGAGGTCTCAAGCAGCCGTTGACAGCAACAAAGTAGTAGCCGTTGACAGCAACAAAGTAGTAGTAGTAGGGGTGGTTTGTACATGTAACAAATAAGAGTGATAGATAATCTATACTATATATAAAGAAAGCTACCCCTTTCAACACACTTTTGGGTTGAACTTTTCTTTCCAAAAGTACCCCTAATTTTTAATTTTAATTTTAAATACACATAACTCATGTAACAAATATATAATAATAATTTAATTGAAGGAGAAAATTTACACACAATTCCTTATGAATTGTTCTTATTTTTAGCCAATTATAAAATAACACGTGGATTACTAATCCATGTCACTAATTGTCCCTATTAACCCTCTTTTACCTCTGTTAACCACAAATCAAACTCACAAAAAACTAGCACAAAACAAAACCTCATGTTACTTTTTTATCAACTGATTTTATGTTGTACATCTATGATGTTCCCCTCAATACAACCGACAAAGATTGCTAAGTATTTTCATATCCCTTCCACAAAAAATAATATTTCCATATTATTTTATAACTTCCACAAAAACTAGTATTTCCATATTATTTTATTACTATAAGTTACTCTTCTTTAGCCTTTGATCAATTGTAACAAACGTGGGCAAAAAATAATGATAAAGATTGGACTTTAAATCATCTAAAAAAATATTAGTATCGAACGTGAACAAAAAATAATGTTAAAGATTAGACTTTAAATCCTCTAAAAAATAGATTAGTAACAAACGTGAGCAAAAAATATTGCTAAAGATTGGACTTTAAATCCTCTAAAAAAAGATTAGTAACAAACGTGGGAAAAAAATAATGTTTAAAGATTGGACTTTAAATCCTCTAAAAAAAAAATTAGTAACAAACGTGAGCAAAAATTAATAATGTTAAAGATTGGACTTTAAATACTCTAAAAAAAAGATTAGTAACAAACGCGAGCAAAAAATAATGTTAAAGATTGGATTTTAAATCTTCTGAAAAAAAGATTGCTAACAAACGTGAACAAAATATAATGTTAAAGATTGGATTTTAAATCTTCTGAAAAAAAGATTGCTAACAAACGTGAACAAAATATAATGTTAAAGATTGAATTTTAAATCCTCTAACAAAAAGATTAGTAACAAACGTGAGCAAAAAATAATGTTAAAGATTGAACTTTAAATCCTCTAAAAAAATATTAAAACTCAAAATATTTACAAAAAGATTTGTTAGCACTGTATTAAATATTAATTATCAATCAGTTTCTAGGAGAAAAACATAATTTGTTGTCATTTGACGAGGTTGAAGGGGATACTCATAACTTATTTCAACAGGAATTCATAAACTCAATTGCTCAAGGAAGTATCCCACCACATATTTTAAAGGTAAAAAAAGGTGAACCATTGATGTTGTTGCGAAACATAAACCCTAGATATGGTCTGTGTAATGGGACATAATTGTTATGTCGTGGTTTATTTAATAATATGTTGGATGTGGAAATCCTAACATAAAGCAATGCTGGAAAAAGAGCATTCTTGCCCAGAATTAAATTAAAAACAAATTCGAGTTCAAGACTTCCCTTTGTGTTTAGTAGAAAATAGTTTCACTAAATTTTGCTATTACCATAAATAAGTCACAAGGACTGATAATTCCCAATGTCGGAATCTATCTTCCACGACATGTTTTCAACCATGGTCAATTATATGTAGCTTTATCAAGAGGAGTTTATCAAAATTCAATAAAAGTTCTCATTAAAGAAGGGAAAATAGAAGGAGAAGATGGAGACTTTACGAAAAAATGTAATTTTTAAACATATTATTTTATCGTAATCATAACAATGTTTCTATTACATAACATGTCATTTATAAATTTATGTTATGATGTTATTATTTACTATCAGAATAAAAAATAAATGATCATTAGTTTATCTTAATTTTATATGCAGACAAACTAAAATATGTTGAATTCAAAAATAATTTTGTGATATGCCTTGACAATATTTTCTATATAAATCAATATATCAATGATTTCCATTAATATTTTAAAATTTTAAAATTTTTGTCAAATTTATACAAACAATAATAAAATAATCAAATGCTAGTATATAATAAAAATTGTTACAATGAAAATATAACAAAATAAATAAAAATTGTTACAATAATAAGATAACCTAATATTAATAAGATTGTTACAAAATAATATAATCTAATAATAATAAAAGTTGTTACAAGGTTAATATTGAAATTTGAAATTAATTTAAGGATAATTATGTCAATGCAATAAAATTTTAAAGAGATTTACTCCCCTCCCCTCCCCTCCCCTTCTACAAATTGAACCAAACACATCAAATTAAAAATCTCCCCTCCCCTCCCCTCCCCTCCAAAACTCTCGAACCAAACAGACCCTTAGATTCGAACTTTATGATATAAAGATTCTTTGATTTGGGACCTTAGGTTCATATGACTGTGCAAACTAGCTTATAAGCATAGAAGCAAAACTTTTTGTTTCCGGAATTAGATAAGTACTTTTAAATGGAAAATCACTACAGAAAAACACATCAAATTAAAAATCTCCCCTCCCCTCCCCTCCCCTCCCTTCCAAAACTCTCGAACCAAACAGACCCTTAGATTCGAACTTTATGATATGAAGATTCTTTGATTTTGGACCTTAGGCTCATATGACTACGCAAACTAGCTTATAAGCATAGAAGCAAAACTTGTTGTTTCCGGAATTAGATAAGTACTTTTAAGAGGAAAATCACTACAGAAAAGATTGTTGGGTTGAGTAACGATCATATCGCTCTCTTTAAGATCTTTTGTGGCACTACCCGAGTTTGTGCAAGTTAGGCTATCAATTGCGTCACCTCCAGGATAAAACAGCTCAGTTCATACTGTGCGATTACCCAATACACCGTAGATAATCGTTTGATAAATAACACCCTCAATATGGTATAGAAACTACTCTAATATGATATGAATACTACTTGAAACCGACGGGAGAGAAAGGAGTAGAAGAAAAGGAATGACTTGAAAGAGAGAGAGAGAGAGAGAAAGAGAGAGAGAGGGAACTCGAAGTATAAGAGTGCTATCATACCCCAATTTTTGACATAAGATTCCACGTTTATATGTCATTTGACCCTGATCGGTCTCTGACTTTTCAGTGAAAAATTTGGCAAAGAGGTATTTTAAAATACCTCATTTTTGGTTCCGAGTTGACCCTCTTCTCTCTTTATTTTTACTTTTATTTTACTTTTGCCTTCTAAATTTCCATCTTTTATTAATTTTCTTTTAATTTTAATTTTAATTTTAGTTTTAATTTTAATTTTTATTTCCTATTTTAAGTCTTACTTATTTTTATTTCTTCATTTATGTCCAATAAAATCCAATAAGTCCAAAAACAGTTTCAATCCAGAAATTATACGTATTTATCCTTTTTATTTATTTTATTTTTTATTATAAGTCCAAAACAGAAAAATCCAAAATTATGTGCAATTTGTACATGAGACTTCAGTTTCCTCCTCCCCCAAGCCAAGACATTCAGTTTCTTTTCAAAACCATAACCCTAGTTCTATAAAACAAAAATCCAGCAACCAACAATGGGACGGCCGAATTCACCTGCAACACACAAACATTTTCACCACAAATTTTCCATCAAAACCTGCAAATCGACACAACACAATTCAACGATACAACCTGTAATCAAAAAAATAATATAGAACAAATAAACGCAAGACAGTCACGCTTCATAGTCCAAAAACACTTTCAAGCCTCATTCTCAATCAAAATCCAGCTGCGCTTAAACCATCCCAAGTAACCTGAACCAAAAGTCTCAAAGAGCCATCACAGCAGATCCAATCGTCCCACAACCTTCACTACTCCTTTCCTTTTAAAGCAAGCAAGTAATAGCACAATAAAATGAATAAAACCAAGAGGTTCTCGTAGAGTACTACGAACATAAAGCGTTCTAATACCTTCCCTTTATGTAACCAACCCCCGAACCCAAAATCTTTTCAAAATGGGTAATTTGAATTTTTTTTCCCCTTTCTGAAAAAATTAAAAAAGTTAAGTTGTGAAATAAATAGTGAGTCAAGAGCTAATCAAATAACAATTGATCTCCAAAAAATGACGCGACAAGTGCGTTTTGGTGTGTTGAATGAGTTATGAGAACTATCCTTTTATTGGGAGAGTTTGTAACGATATGTTTCACATATCGGATATATCCGATATTTTTTGAATTTTCTGTTGGATCGGATTATAACAAAACTTATTCATAAAGAATCATTTTCAGATAATGATCGTCGCGGATGTGATATATATATATATATATATATATATATATATATATATATTCTAAAGCATTCACTTCGTTCAAAAATGTGTGTATCCCAAGGGCATGTCCCTTGGAGATGACTCCCCGTCTATAAAAACACTAATAGTGTGTGCATCCTCTCAAATGTGGGACATTTTTTTCATTTCACACAACATTAGCTCAATCTAGAGTGACCTTGTGTTTACTCTTACAACTTCCACTCATTTAACTAGTGTTCCAACAAAACTCTTACCCACGGTTATCCACCCGAACCAACCCCGATTTGACGAATTTCCCCTCTTTGACTAGGTTTTGGTATGGGTTTGGGTTTTCCTCAATTTCAAAATACGGATATAGGACGAGTAACGGAAATATAGGTACTCATCCCGAACTCATACCCAAACGCATCCTGGGTGTAGAAATATATTTTTATTACCACTTTATTGCTCCTTTTATATAAAATCAGAAATACAAACCTTAAGTCATTTCACTCACGAAATCAGAGTGTATCTGTCAAATTACACTCGCTGAAAATTGTAGTGCAATACTCCAGAAGAAACTACCCCCTAAGATGAAAGATCCAGGAGCATTTACTATTCCTTGCTCCATTGGAAACTTAGACGTCGGAAGAGCTTTATGTGATTTGGGGGCAAGTATAAACTTGATGCCTCTATCAATGATGAAGAAGATAGGTTGTGGGGAACCTAAGCCTACAAGAATGACTCTCACATTAGCTGATAGGTCAATCTCTTATCCTTATGGTGTATTGGAAGATGTTTTGGTCAAAGTTAATGACTTGGTATTCCCTGCCGATTTTGTTATCTTGGATTTTGCTGAAGATGAAGACATACCCTTACTTTTGGGGAGACCTTTCCTAGCAACAAGGCGTGCTTTGATTGATGTTGAAAGAGGTGAACTCATGTTACGATTCCAAGTTGAACAGGTTGTGTTTAATATTTTTGAAGCCATGAAGCACCGAAGTGACAATGCTCAATGTTACCGTATCGATGTTATTGAAGAAATAGTGGAAGATGACTCATGTGAACCTCCGACCACACAACCTATGGAGAGAACAATTGTGAACTCTATAGAAACTTGTGACGCTGATGAAGATCTGGAGGTTAAGGAATGTGTTGCCCAACTTGAGGCAAACAAGCAAGAGAAAGGATCGGTAAAAATTGAAGAGTTACATGCTGAGGACTCTAAAGGAGTTCAGCCCTTGAGCAAGGAGGGGAAGAACAGTCCAGATTTGAAGGTTTTGCCTTCTACATTGAAGTATGTTTTCCTTAGCAATGATACTTCTCAACCAGCAATTATAAGCAGCACCTTAACACCCTTAGAGGAAGAAAAGCTAATTAGAGTGTTGAGAGAGAACAAGGAAGCCATAGGTTGGTCAATCTCTGATCTGAAGGGTATTAGCCCAGCTTATTGCATGCACAAGATACATATGGAGGCCGAATATAAGCCTGTGGTTCAACCTCAAAGAAGACTAAACCCAACAATGAAGGAAGTTGTGAAGAAGGAAGTTCTAAAACTGCTAGATGCTGGTATGATTTACCCTATTTCTGATAGTGCATGGGTAAGTCCTGTTCATGTTGTGCCTAAGAAAGGCGGTATGACGGTGGTGGCTAATGAAAAAAATGAATTGATTCCCACCCGCACCGTCACTGGTTGGAGAATGTGTATAGACTACCGCAGGTTGAATACAGCAACAAGGAAGAATCACTTCCTGTTACCATTCATGGATCAAATGATAGAGAGGTTGGCTGGCCAAGCTTTTTACTGTTGTTTGGATGGGTACTCGGGGTATAATCAAATTGCTGTGGCTCCGGAAGATCAAGAGAAGACCGCATTCACTTGTCCCTTTGGCGTGTTTGCATATCGAAGGATGCCTTTTGAGCTGTGTGGTGCACCAGCAACCTTTCAACGGTGCATGCTCTCCATCTTCGCTGATATGATAGAGAAGAACATAGAGGTATTTATGGATGATTTCTCCGTGTTCAGTAAGTCTTTTGATCAATGCCTTTTCCATTTAGACGCTGTCCTTAAAAGATGTACCGAAACGAATCTTGTTTTAAATTGGGAAAAATGCCATTTTATGGTAACTGAAGGTATCGTTTTGGGACATAAAATAAGTGCTAAGGGCATTGAGGTGGATCAGGCCAAAATAGAGGTTATAGAGAAACTTCCCCCTCCTGTTAATATTAAAGGAGTGAGGAGCTTCTTGGGGCATGCTGGTTTTTACCGGCGTTTTATAAAAGATTTTTCAAAAATTGCCAAGCCCCTTTGTAATCTCTTGGTCAAAGAAAATGAGTTTAATTTTGATTCTGAATGTTTAGATGCTTTTTCTTTGATTAAAACTAAGTTGGTGACTGCACCAATAATCATTGCTCCTGATTGGGCTTTACCGTTTGAACTTATGTGTGATGCAAGTGATTATGTTGTTGGTGCAGTCCTAGGCCAACGCAAGAACAAATTTTTCCATGCTATTTACTATGCAAGCAAGGTTTTGAATGAAAATCAAGTGAACTATTCCACTACTGAAAAAGAGTTGCTTGCGGTAATATTTGCTTTGGAAAAATTTCGTTCTTATCTAATTGGCTCCAAAGTCATTGTCTTTACAGATCCTGCAGCTCTTAAATATCTCCTCACCAAGGGGGAGTCAAAACCTCGCTTACTGAGATGGATTCTCTTGTTGCAAGAGTTTGATCTTGAGATTCGTGACAAAAAAGGGAGTCAAAAATGTGGTGGCTGATCATCTATCGCGACTTGATAACAATGAGGTTACAAAGAAAGAAAAGGCCATTATGGCTGAATTTCCGGATGAAAAGCTATTCACTGTGAATGTCAGGCCATGGTTTGCCGACATGGCGAATTTTAAGGCCGGTAACATCATACCGGATGAGATGTCCCATCATCAACGAAAGAAGTTCTTCAAGGATGCCAACCATTATTTGTGGGATGACCCTTATCTGTTTAAGGTGAGCACTGACGGTTTAATTAGACGTTGTGTTGCAGGTGAGGAAGCTAATAAGATTATGTGGCACTGCCATAGCTCAGCTTATGGAGGCCACCATAGTGGGGAAAGAACAGCTGCAAAAATTCTGCAAAATGGATTCTGATGGCCTACCTTATTCAAGGATTGTCAGGACTTTGTTAAGCAGTGTGATAAATGCCAACGGACAGGTAACATTTCCAAAAGGAATGAGATGCCCCTAACTGGAATCATTGAAATTGAACCATTTGATTGTTGGGGCATTGATTTCATTTCTTCTCACTCTTATCTCCATATACTTGTCTGTGTTGACTACGTCACCAAATGGGTTGAAGCGATACCCTGTATTACTAATGATGCTAAGACGGTGGTCAATTTTCTGCAGAAAAATATTTTCACTAGGTTTGGAACACCTAGAGTCTTGATCAGTGATGGGGGGAAGCACTTTTGCAATAATCTTCTTGAAAATGTGCTCAGAAGGTATAACATCAAGCACAAAGTTGCAACTCCTTATCACCCACAAACTAGTGGACAAGTAGAGGTTTCTAACCGTCAATTAAAGCAGATCCTTGAAAAGACAGTGGCGTCAAATAGGAAAGATTGGTCTAAGAAATTAGATGACGCACTGTGGGCTTATAGGACAGCTTTCAAAACTCATATAGGGCTTTCGCCATATCAGTTAGTGTATGGTAAGGCTTGTCACCTTCCAGTTGAGCTAGAACATAAAGTGTATTGGGCCATTAAGGCCTTAAATTTTGATCAAGTAGCCGCTGGTAAGAAAAGACTCTTGAAACTTAATGAGATGGAAGAGATGAGGCTTAGAGCATATGAAAATGCGCTCATCTATAAAGCCAGGACTAAAAGGTATCATGACAAGAACATAGTATCTAGGGATATTAACTCTGGGCAACTAGTTTTGTTGTTTCTTAGAAAGCTCAAGTCAAAGTGGTCAGGACCATTTGTGGTCAAGAGTGTGTCACCTCATGAAGCTGTTGAGTTAACCACGCCAGACGGTGACAGAAGTTTCAAGGTGAATGGACAAAGAGAGGGTAGGACTTGTTCTGACGGACCTTTAAGGGTCCTTGACAGTCAAGCTAGTGACGGTAAAGAAGCCCTGGGTGGGAGGCAACCCACATCTTTAAGTTAGGTAGTAGTTTATTTTTATTGCTTTCAAAAAAATTAAAAATACAAAAATATTTTAGCTGAAACAACAGAGGAAGAAAAAATTTTCAAGTCCAAAACTGGGCAAAATCGTGACACGTTTTGGGTAAAACATGACACAATTTTACCTTCCTCTGAGAGCCTCAAAAAAAAAATTTCTAAGTTAAAAAATTGTGCCTTACTGCCAAGCCAAATCGTGTCACGTTGGCCAAATCGTGACACGTTTTCTGGGAAGAAAGTTTTTAAAAAAATTGAAAATTGTGACACGTTTTTACCCAAACGTGACACGATTATGGTGGTTTTCAAAATCTGACCGTTACAAAGGAAAATCGTGACACGTTTTTGGCCAAACGTGACACGATTTTCTCAGCCTATATATACACCCAACACGATTTTCATTCCATCCACTTCCAAAAGTAGCCAAACTCTGCCAAATTTCATCCAGAACCCTAACCTGCAAAATTCTTGACCTCTTTCACCAAATTTCATCATCTAATCACCCCTTCATCAACCTAAACCATCACCATCATCATCTATCCGATCAAATTCGTCAACCCCACAAATTTCTCAAACCCTACTTTCATTAACCCTAACCCTAACCATGGTGGACACAAGAAAAAAATCCCAAACAACCAAAAGAGCCAAAACCACCGCCTAAACCTTCAAACCAACCACCACCACCTTCCACTGACAGATTCCTCAACCAAGAGGCTCGTGACCGCTTCAAGGATATAAAACACTTTAGGGTGATTCAAGAGCGAGCCTTCCTGCTTCCTAAACTTTTCGGTAACCCAGAATTTGAGCAGACCCTTACGGCGAGGGATTGACATGGGCTGAACGGTATGATATTTGAGCAAGCCAACAAGACTTTGGCTTTGGAATTTTATGCCAACGCTAGATTCTCTGGGCGGAGGTACAGTTCGTATGTTCGTGGTAAGGTAATTGATTTCTCCCCTGCTGCTATCAATGATCTGTTAAAGCTTGTTCCTCCGGAACAATGTGATGTTAAGATAAGGAGGGAGACTTGTGGTGGTTGGAATGATGAGGCATGGGAAGAGCTTTTGTTGCAGCTATGTGTTGAAGGAGCCAAGTGGCAAGGAGGGAAACGGATGCTGTTGAAGTCTGACTTCAAGCCGGTTCCCAAGGCCTGGGCATCTTTTGTGGTGCAAACATTGGAGGGAACTTCTTGCACTTCTGAAATTCCATTAGCACGTATTCATGCTGAGGCAGCAATCCTGGATGGTGCCCCGATTAATGTTGGTGAGTTAATTGCCGTCAACATTGCTCTTTTTGCTACAGGTACAAAGAAAGCGATACCACATTTGAGCCTTATTAACTGGTTATGTGAAGAGGCAGACTGCCAATTGTATGCAAATGATCTGGATGCTCCTATGATGAAGCCTCTGACTGACACCTACATAGCTGGGTTTGTAAAGGACTATCAAGAGCGCCTGCTACAGATAGGAATAGAGGAAGAGGCAGCTGCATAACAACAAGAACAGCCTCCGGTACAACCACCTCCACATCAACAGAAATATGTGCACGGAGAGGGGAGTAGTCAGCAGTTCACTCATGCGCCCATCCATCCTTTGGTGCTAGACTACATGTTTGGCCACTCCAACTGGATGAATGAAGTTTCTGATCATGAGTACTGGAACCGTCCGAGGTTTGGGCAGGAATTCTCAGAGATGGTTGCCCTTAATAGGAGGCCTATGACTGGGTCTTTTGAGCTCTTTGATGGGTCCGAGGAAGCGATGGACCACTATTTTGATGTGACCAGAGGACGAGCTCAGGATCGAGAACAGGAGATTAGGGCTGATTTTGCTGCTGGAGGTGCTAACTCCAGATATCATTTTGGGGAGGATTCTTATGCGGAGGAGAACCCGAATACATGGATTGACCAGGACCAGATGGAGGATTGAGTGGACTACTGATGGTCCAGCTCTTTTGATATTTTTCTTTTCTTTCTTTTGTTTCAGCACTTTTTCGTGATGTACTTTTAATTTCACTTGAACAATTTTATTGCTTTACTTTTATATTTCAGCTGTAATTTCCCCTATTATGTGATTGATATTGAACTTGTTTATTATTGATGAATTTACCTGTTTAATTGAAATTTTACAGTTTGATAACAAATGTTTGTTCAAGTGGTATTCCAAAAGTTCAAAAGGAGGAGTGACTTGTGTTTTAAAGGCGAAGTTTACGACAGTTAATGATAGGTAGTCACAACTCCCAGAAATCTAAACTCTGTAAGGTTCATGGCCAAATTTTATTTTTCAATTTACTTATATAAGAGTGTTCCATGCTTTTACATTTCTAGAACTTGCATTGTTTCTCTACTGTTGATTGGTTTTTGTTATTGCATACTGAGGCAAAAGTGTTTGGACCTGTGAGCCTTTTTCAAAGCCTACCCTAATGTCTTATTGAATTTATATCCTCTTTTTAGCCAAATTGAGCCGGTAGGTTTAGAACTTTTTGTTCGGTGACAAACTACATTACAAGCTTAGAGACTTTTAGGATTTATCCCACTTTGTTTTATCTGAGTTAGGCATTGTAGAATGTTGTTAAATACTAAGTTTGGGGTTGCTATTGGAATTTGCAACCAATTAAGTTTGGGGTGGAGGTACTAGAGAATAAAGAAAGAACTACTTATAAAAAGAATGTGATGAATGAAAAATATACACAAAAATGGTGTAGTAAAAAAAAAGAATGAAAAAGGGACATATCATTGAAAATCCGAGTAACTTTAAACTCGATCGTCCCAAAAAGTTACAAATATTCTCTAGTACCGTTACATATTGTTGTTTCAAAGGTGAATTAAAGGGTTGAATCTTTGTTTTAATTTCTGTAGGAGTGCCTAACTCATGATTTTGTGTAGCCTACTTATCCAAATATTATCCCACCTTCACCTAAGCCCCGTTATAACCCTTGAAGACCTCAAAGTATGCATTGACATTAATTTTGATTGACGTTTAGAAACTTTTCAAGCTTATGGTAATATGTAGATTGCATGTCGACTATGTGTGAACCCTATTCAAACTGTTGCGTGGAGTTGTGAGTTGGTGGATGCTAACAAGTCAAACTAGCTCATCTTTAGCTAGTAAGGTGTTGAACTTTTGGGTACTATCGCTTGATCAGGTACTTGTTATTTTACTATCTAATTTCAATTTCATAAGTAAATTCCTTGAGGACAAGGAATAGTTCAAGTTTGGGGTTGTGATGACACTCTGTCATTACGTAATTTTTTATGTATTTTAATCACAATTTAGAGTTCACAAGGTAACTTAAGCAGCAAGAAAAGCAGAAAAACTGAAGAATTCATAAAGGACCAAAACGTGTCACGATTGGTACAAAACGTGGCACGATTCAAGAAGACAAAAACATGCTCTCTGCCAAGGCAAAAACGTGTCACGTTGACCAAAACGTGACACGATTTCAAGAAACCCTAATTTAGAAGTTTGTTATACAAGGCAAATCGTGTCACGATTCTGCAAAAACGTGACACGATTTGAGGCGAATTTCTGTGCCTATTTAAGCTGAAGGCTATTCTAAAAACAAGGGTTACGATTTGAGAAGAGCAAAGTGCGATTTTTACACTAGAAGACGGCTGCAGGGGCGATTTCTTCACCTTGTAACCAGTTCATGTATGTATTGTTACCTCTAATGATTATGTTATTTATAAATTCAATTATGAGTAGCTAAATCCATTAGAGGTTAGGTCTGAGATGATTCTTTGTAACCCTAATTGACATATGTTGCTGTGAAACTTTATTTATTGTGAATGACAATTTAGTTTTTATTCAATTCAATTGTTCTTAATGCTTTATATATTCTGATCACATATATATATGATTTGGCGAGAACGAACGACTACTGACCATAGCTTTCGACTTTGACCTAGTTGAATTGTTTTTAAATAATTATAATTAGTCTAGGAATGGATAATTCTTTATTAGTGATATTAGGTTAACGTACTTCAAACCTTCGAAGATTATTAGACCACCTAAGGGATTAGGGGCTGTAATCTTAGAAGAGGGTCCTAACTTAAGGGATTGATTAGGACTATTTTGTTAACTATCGTGAAACTAGAAAATCATTCATAAGAATAGGTGCAGTGACCAATTAGGGGAACTCAGATGATTCGAAGACCTAACTCATCTCTCTCTTAATTTAAACAATCAATTTACTTTCTGTTACTAAGTTTTATGCTATTAAACAAATCTACTGCCTAGCGGAAAAACAAAATAACCTTTACTATATCCTAATTTAATAACGTATTTGACTTTTTGAGATTAAAACCAGTCCTTGTGGGAACGATATTTTTACTACTTCGATAGTATTTGGTACACTTGCTAAAAATCTATCAAGTTTTTGGCGCCGCTGCAGCCGTCTTCCAGTGTAAAAATCGCACTTTGCTCTTCTCAAATCGTAACCCTTGTTTTTAGAATAGCTTTCAGCTTAAATAGGCACAGAAATTCGCCTCAAATCGTGTCACGTTTTTGCAGAATCGTGACACGATTTGACTTGTATAACAAACTTCTAAATTAGGGTTTCTTGAAATTGTGTCACATTTTGGTCAACGTGACACGTTTTTGCCTTGGCAGAGAGCATGTTTTTGTCTTCTTGAATCGTGCCACGTTTTGTACCAATCGTGACACGTTTTGGTCCTTTATGAATTCTTCAGTTTTTCTGCTTTTCTTGCTGCTTAAGTTACCTTGTGAACTCTAAATTGTGATTAAAATACATAAAAAATTACGTAATGAAAGAGTGTCATCAGTAAGGGTGAGACTAACTCTCAACTTTAGGTTCTATAATTCATTGGTTAATGTTGGGTTGTTAGGGTTGGTGAATTGAATTAGGTTAAGGATTAATTGATGCTATTAACTTAATGAATTCATGTAATTGTTGTTGTTTATTGCTGTTCTAATGTTAGAATGCATAGGAGTGATGAAATTCATCAAAATTGAGTCTTTAGGTGTTGAAAAAGGGGTTTAGGGTTGAAAAGGAGAAGTTTGTTCGTACAGTTCGTGGTTCTGTCAATCGCCGCTCGCCACGGCGAGTAAACCCACTCGCCAGGCGAGCAATGCCTGTGTAACTCGCCACAGCGAGCAGTCCCACTCGCCAGGCGAGTAGTGAAGCCTTAACGCTCGCCACAGTGTATGCAGATATACACTAGTGAGTCCATTCATGCTCATACCTTGTTGAGGGCTCATGCCCTGGAGTGTTTCCACTCAATTGTTGAGGGCTTATGCCCTGAAGTGTTTATCACTCAACCGTTGAGGGCTCATGCCCTGGAATGTTATTTCATTCAAACCGTTGGGGGCTTATGCCCCGGAATGCTTAGCATTCAACGCGCGTAAAATGGTACCACATGCATTTGCATTAGTCGCATTGTTGTTGTTGTCGTTGTCGTTATAGCCGTTGTTGGTTGAGTCGTCGGTGTCGTAGTTGATGATGTTGTTGAATTGTTTAAATTATAAACTGATAGTTGATTATTATTATACTGTTGTTGTTGAAATTAATTGATGAACTATAATATCTATCGTTGTTTGCGAATCTCACCCCTTCTGCTAGAATTGCCGCCTTGTGGGCAAGTGCAGGTAACGAAGATTAGTTAATATTTGAATACTTTTATATTTGATAAGTGATAATATGTTTGTTATTTTGTTTAGAAATATATTTGTTATAAATATATTTGTTATTTTGTTTAGAAATATATTTGTTATAAATATGTTTGTTATTTGTTATAGAAATATTTGTTATTTTGTTTAAGAATATATTTGATATTTATTTGATTTATTATTTTTAGCATAAGTATTATTTGGCTTAGTTGCGTGTGTGTGTGTGTGTATATATATATATATATATATATATATATTTATATATTTAAGAGAGATACGTAGTAATATTATTATAAGGGAGTTTAGTGAAGTAAAATAAAATAGGATATTTCATTAGGAGGAGTTGTTATGTAATTTTAGAGAAGTTGAGGATTTAGTGGAAAAATAAGACATGTGGAGAAAAGTTATATAAAGAGGGAATTAGGTTAAGAAAAACATAGTAAGCGTTGTCAGAGTTTTGGAGAAAAAGGGAGAAAAGTGGCTAGAGAGGAGAGACCCGCGATTCTGCAATATTACCAGGTAAGGGTGAGCCTAGCATTGCAATTACATTAAGCTTATGATTCATGATTATAGTTAACATGTTTAGGAGTATTTCATGAGAGATTAAGAATTAAGAATTAGGTTAAAAAGTGATGAATTGTTGTGTTCTTGAATTAGGGTTAGAAAGTTTATGTTAATTGATAAAATGAGATGAATTGTGTTGTTTGATGCATGTTCCTATGTTGTTTTGATTTCTATATTGCCTATTTGACATGTAAACATCATTGTAAATCATTTTGGGTGATTAAAGGATCAAAAATTGGGTTTTTGGAGTGAAAACTATTCTTTCCCGTAAGCGAACTCGGCCACCGATTTTCTGAAAGCCAAAACTGGAAAAACACTCACTTTTCACCCGTTTCTGTTTTGAATTAGCTTTAGGTTTAAACACGAAAGTTGTAGGTATGGATGTTAGCTTTTTAATGCCGTTGGTCCGACTTCTAAATGATTTATAGAACTTAAGTTATAGTCATATTACTGAACGTAGGTCACAGTGAATATTTATGAATTTCAGCACAACCTTTCCCGAATTTGAAATGAAAACTGATTTTGATAGGTACATAATTGGCCTTTGGTGTAAACATGAAAGTTGTAGATAATTGTGTTAGCTGTCCGTTGGCTTTGGTTTGACTTGAAAATGATTTTTGATGTTTGAGTTATGATGAAAATACTCCAAGGAGGCTTTAGTGAATTATTATATGAATGTATATGTTGATGATAATATATGATGTTTTTCCTGATTGATGAATTAGTATATGAATGTATATGTTGATGTTATATGATGTGTTCATGATTGATGAATTATTATATGAATGTATAAGTTGATGAATATGATGTTACATGAAGTTGTTTATAATTGTATTGTCTTTCAGTGAGTCTGAATTAATATGAATATTGTTGTTGAATAATTTGAGATACATACATAATTGTATATGCCTTTTGAGAACTATAAGCGATGAACTATGTGATTGTTTATGATATTGTCATATCTTGAAATATTTGATGTGCTGTCATGTTGCTGTTTATTATTGACTAAAAGCTGCATGTGTCAGTCTAAGATTATGAGTTATTGATCCATGTTATTGGAGTCATTTATGATTTCTAAGATATAAGATGTTGAGTCCATGCATACTCATTTAAAGACGAGGGCTTATGCCCTGGAGTATTTTTATGCTCAAATAGTGACGAGGGCTTATGCCCTGGAGTATTTTTTTGCTCAAATAGCGACGAGGGCTTATGCCCTAGGAGTATATTTATACTCAATAGTGACGAGGGCTTATGCCCTAGATTGGTACCACATGCATGATTAAGATGTCTAAGTTGCATAAGTCGAGTCGGAGTTGCATAAGTCGAGCTGAAGTTGCATTGTCGAGTCAAACTATTAAGTCGAACTATGATGTTGAGTTACGATGATGATTTTGATGTTGAGATGTGGTATGATTATTGCTATGGATGTATTTGGTGCTTATGTTGTTTATGTGAAGTATTGTTAAAGAAGTACTATATGAAGAATGACTATTATTAGTTGATGATGTTATGTTGTTAAATATAATTGTTGAATTATATGTTTAATGTTTTGTTTTGTGAATCTCATCCCTTCTGAAGGAATTGCCGCCTCGTGGGCAAGTGCAGGTGACCAAGCATAGGTTCGTTGTGTGAGGTATCTCTCGCGTGTGTCTTAGGTGCTCCGATACGTAACGGGATGGGAACCTTGTTGTCATTTTCTATTCCTTTACGTGTTGTTTTTATGAGAATTATGATTATGTAGTTGGACTTGAACTAAGAGGTGTTTTAAGATTTCTCATTAGACATGTATGATGAGGCCTCCGTGCCAAGACTTTAAAAGTTGTTGAATTAAATCCGTTGCAAAGTTTTTGAAAAGATTTATGTTAATGAATTTTGAAGGATAAAGAATTATTATTCTTTTTATTTTAAGGATTTTTATGATGTGTGACATCCCATTTGTGTTATACTCTGATGATTATGTATGAATTTTTATGTTGGAAATTTGGGGTGTTACAAAGTGCAGGTAACGAAGATTAGTAGAGATGTCGGCTCAAAGTGTCTTAGGGCTCTGATACGTAACGGGATGGGAATTTGTTACTTGATTTCTCTTTCCTTACGTATTATTTATGAATTATGAGAATTTGATGAGGCCTGCGTGCCAAAGACTTATTTTGCTGTTTTAAATTAATTCCGCTGCGAAATTTTGAAGGTTAATTTTTATTGACTATTTTTATGGAGAATAATTATTCATTTATTCATTTGGAGATTTTATTTGAATGAAAATGTAGCATTCCGTTTTGGTGAAAAACTCTGATTTAATTTGTTAATTATTAATGTTGGGAAAACGGGGTGTTACAATTGGTATCAGAGCAGGTCGGTCCGTCCGGCCAAGTAGTAGAGTCGAGTCGAGCCTAGTAGAGTCGTATGACAATTTTGTATTGTCTTTGATATCCTGGTTGTTGTTGTAGTGTAGATTTTCGCAATGGCTAGAAGGAACGATGTTGCGCTTGCTGCTGCTTTGCAAGCGATGGCTCAAGCTGTGGGTCAACAGAATAATGCTGGTGGTAACGAAGGTGTTCGCATGCTGGAAACCTTCTTGACGAACCATCCACCAACTTTCAAGGGCAGGTATGACCCTGACGGAGCACAAACATGGTTGAAGGAGGTTGAAAGAATCTTCAGAGTGATGCAATGCACTGATGTTCAGATGGTGCGTTTTGACACACATATGCTGGCTGAGGAGGCTGATGATTGGTGGGTGAGTGTGCAACCAGTGCTAGGGAACGGAGGAGCTGTGATCACTTGGGCTGTGTTTCGAAGAGAGTTTCTGAATAGGTATTTTCCGGAAGATGTCCGAGGCAAGAAGGAAATTGAATTTCTGGAACTGAAGCAAGGTGACATGTCAGTAACAGAGTATGCCGCCAAGTTAGTTGAGTTGGCAAAGTTTTATCCGCATTACACTCCTGAGACTGCTGAGTTCTCTAAGTGTATCAAGTTCGAGAATGGTCTGCGTGCTGAGATTAAGCGGGCCATTGGTTATCAGAAGATCCGTAACTTTTCTGATTTGGTAAGTAGCTGCAGAATTTACGAAGAGGATACGAAAGCTCACTACAAGGTGATTAATGAAAGGAAGAGTAAGAGTCAGCAGAACCGTCCTAACCCGTACAGTGCTCCTACTGATAAGGGTAAACAACGGCTGAATGATGAGAGGAGGCCCAGGAAGAATGAGACTCCTGCTGAGCTTGTCTGCTACAAGTGTGGTGAAAAAGGTCACAAGAGTAATGCTTGCCACCGTGATGAGAAAAAATGCTTCCGATGTGGGAAGAAGGGACATACAATAGCTGAATGCAAACGTGGTGATATTTTCTGTTTCAATTTTGATGAAGAGGGTCATCTTAGTTCTCAGTGCAAGAAGCCTAAGAAGGCTCAGCTTGGAGGGAAAGTGTTTGCATTGTCTGGTACAAAGACGGACAATGAGGATCGACTTATCAGAGGTACTTGTTATTTCGATAATACTCCTTTAATTGCTATTATTGATACTGGTGCTACGCATTGTTTTATTGCTGTTAGTTGTGCTTCTAAGTTGGGGCTTACTATGTGTAATATGGATGGAGAAATGATTGTTGAAACTCCAGCTAAGGGTTCAGTGACTACTTCTCTTGTTTGTTTAAGTTGTCCACTGTTTGTGTTTGGTAGAGATTTTGAAGTTGATCTTGTATGTTTACCGTTGACGGGTATGGATGTAATCCTTGGGATGAACTGGTTAGAATATAACCATGTCTTCATCAATTGTTTTAGTAAGACAGTACGTTTCTCTTCCGCTGAAGAGGAGAGTGAAGTTGATTTCTTGAGTACTAAGCAGCTGAAGTAGATAGAGCGCGACGGAATTTTGATGTTTTCATTGATAGCGTATTTGTCGGTGGAGAATCAAGCGGTGATTGATAGTCTACCAGTCGTGAATGAATTTCCAGAAGTTTTTCCTGATGAGATTCCCGATGTGCCGCCAGAGAGGGAAGTTGAATTCTCTATTGATCTTATTCCGGGTACGAAGCCTGTGTCGATGGCTCCTTACCGTATGTCAGCAGCTGAGTTGGCAGAATTGAAGAAGCAGTTGGAGGACCTACTTGATAAGAAATTTGTAAGACCAAGTGTTTCACCTTGGGGAGCGCCGGTATTATTGGTTAAGAAGAAAGATGGTAGCATGAGGCTGTGTATAGATTACCGTCAATTGAATAAAGTGACGATAAAGAATAGGTATCCACTTCCGATAATTGATGACTTGATGGATCAGCTAGTGGGTGCACGTGTGTTTAGTAAAATTGATTTGAGATCAGGTTACCATCAGATCAAGGTGAAGGATGAAGATATGCAGAAGACGGCGTTCAGAACGCGATATGGTCACTATGAGTATAAAGTGATGCCTTTCGGTGTTACTAATGCACCTGGTGTATTTATGGAGTATATGAACAAAATTTTCCATGACTTTCTGGACAGATTTGTTGTTGTTTTTATTGATGATATCCTGATTTATTCTAAAACTGAAGAAGAGCATGCAGAGCATTTGAAGATTGTTTTGCAGGTGTTGAAAGAAAAGAAGTTGTATGCCAAGTTGTCAAAATGTGAGTTCTGGTTAAGTGAAGTAAGTTTTCTTGGCCATATTATTTCTGGTAGTGGTATTGCGGTTGACCCGTCGAAAGTTGAAGCGGTATCGCAATGGGAGACTCCGAGGTCAGTTACAGAGATTAGAAGTTTTCTGGGTTTAGCAGGCTATTACCGCAGATTTATCGAAGGATTTTCGAAGTTGGCACTACCTTTAACACAGTTGACCTGTAAGGGTAAAGCTTTCGTGTGGGATACTAAGTGTGAGAATAGTTTCAATGAGTTGAAGCAACGGTTGACGACTGCTCCAATTTTAATTTTACCGAAGCCAGAAGAACCTTTTGTTGTCTATTGTGATGCGTCCAAGTTGGGCTTAGGTGGTGTACTTATGCAGGATGGTAAGGTTTTAGCTTATGCTTCGAGACAATTGAGGATACATGAGAAGAACTATCCTACACATGATTTAGAGTTGGCTGCTGTGGTTTTTGTGTTAAAAATTTGGAGGCATTATTTGTACGGTTCCAGATTTGAGGTGTTCAGCAATCATAAAAGTTTAAAATATTTGTTTGATCAGAAGGAGCTGAATATGAGGTAGAGAAGATGGCTCGAGTTGTTGAAGGACTATGATTTTAGTTTGAATTACCACCCGGGTAAAGCCAATGTGGTTGCAGATGCTTTGAGCAGAAAGACGTTGCACATGTCTGCTATGATGATGAAAGAGTTCGAGTTACTTGAGCAATTCAGAGACTTGAGCTTAGTTTGTGAATTGGCACCTCAGAGCGTGCAGTTGGGTATGTTGAAGATCAATAATGAATTCTTGAACAGTATCAAGGAAGCGCAGGAAGCTGATGTTAAGTTTGTAGACTTGATGGTTGTTAGTAATGAAGCGGAAGATAGTGATTTCCAGGTTGATGATCAGGGTGTGTTAAGATTCCGAGGCAGAATTTGTATTCCTGATAATGATGAGTTGAAAAGGTTGATTTTAGAAGAAAGTCACCGGAGTAGCTTAAGTATTCATCCGGGAGCTACGAAGATGTATCACGACTTAAAGAAATTATTTTGGTGGTCTGGATTGAAGCGAGATGTCGCGCAATTTGTGTATGCTTATTTTACTTGTCAGAAATCTAAAGTTGAACATCAGAAACCTGCAGGGTTGTTGACACCATTAGATGTGCCAGAATGGAAGTGGGATAGCATATCCATGGATTTTGTAACAAGTTTACCGAATACTCCGAAGGGGCATGATGCCATTTGGGTAGTTGTTGAAAGGTTGACAAAGTCAGCGCATTTTATTCCGATCAATATCAATTATCCGGTAGCTCAGTTGGCGGAGATTTACATTCATAATATTGTGAAATTGCATGGTGTTCCATCAAGTATTGTGTCGGATAGAGATCTGAGGTTTACTTCAAGGTTTTGGAAGAGTTTGCAGGAGGCTTTGGGTTCTAAGTTGAAGTTGAGTTCGGCTTATCATCCTCAAACAGATGGTCAGTCAGAGAGGACGATTCAGTCGTTGGAAGATTTGCTAAGAGTGTGTGTACTTGAGCAAGGTGGAGCTTGGGATAGTCATCTACCATTGATTGAGTTCACGTACAACAACAGTTACCATTCGAGTATTGGTATGGCACCATTTGAAGCTTTGTATGGTCGGAGGTGTAGAACTCCGTTGTGTTGATTTGAATCGGGAGAAAGTATAGTGTTGGGACCGGAATTAGTCCAGCAGACTACAAAGAAAGTTAAGTTGATAAGATAGCAGATGAAAGCATCGCAGAGTCGGCAAAAGAGTTACCATGACAAGCGTAGAAAGGAACTTGAATTTCAAGAGGGTGATCACGTGTTCTTGAGAGTCACTCCTATGACAGGTGTAGGTCGTGCGTTGAAGTCTAAGAAGTTGACTCCGAAGTTTATTGGTCCTTATCAGATATCAGAGAGGATTGGGCCAGTGGCATATCGAATAGGTTTGCCACCACATCTTTCGAATCTGCATGATGTGTTTCACGTGTCGCAGCTGCGGCAGTACGTAGCGGATCCTTCGCATGTTATAACAAGAGATGACGTGCAAGTTAGAGACAACCTTACGGTGGAGACTTTACCGTTGAGAATTGATGATCGTAAGGTGAAGAAGTTGAGAGGCAAGAAGATACCTCTGGGGAGAGTTGTCTAGGGTGGAGTAACTGGTGAAAGCTTGACTTGGGAGCTGGAAAGTAAGATGCTAGAGTCTTATCCTGAGTTGTTTGCTTGAGGTAATATTTCGAGGACAAAATTCTTTAAGTTGGGGAGAGTTGTAACGCCCTAGTTGTTAATTATTTAATTTCAGTTGATTTTAATAAGTTTTTTATGATTTTAAATAATTTATGTTGATTTTATGGTGTGATATATTTTATTATATGATTATTTTGATTATTTAATTAAAATAGGTGAGAATTATAATTATTAGAAGGTTGGGGATTAAAATGAATTATTTAATATTTTAATAAGAGTTAATTAGGAATAAGTGGGAATTAAGTGGTATTAATAGGAGTTAGAAGGAAAGAAAGTCAGAAAACAGTTTTCACGTAGAAACAGTGAGAAACAGAGAAAAAGGGAGAAAAACCTAGAACAAGAGAGAAGAAGCAAGAGGAGAGAAGAACGCAGCTTGAATTCAGGAAATAATCTAAGGTAAGGGTGAGACTAACTCTCAACTTTAGGTTCTATAATTCATTGGTTAATGTTAGGTTGTTAGGGTTGGTGAATTGAATTAGGTTAAGGATTAATTGATACTATTAACTTAATGAATTCATGTAATTGTTGTTGTTTATTGCTGTTCTGATGTTAGAATGCATATGAGTGATGAAATTAATCAAAATTGAGTCTTTAGGTGTTGAAAAAGGGGTTTAGGGTTGAAAAGGAGAAGTCTGTTCATACAGTTCATGGTTCTGTTAATCGCCGCTCGCCACGGCGAGTAAACCCACTCGCCAAGCGAGCAATGCCTGTGTAGCTCGCCACGGCGAGTAGTGAAGCCTTAACGCTCGCCTCAGCGAGCAGATGCACTCGCCACGATGAGTTGCTTAAATTAAAAGTCGTTAATTGTCTTAATGATGTTTTTAGGTCAATTTTATTATCAATTTGAGTGCCTTAATATGTTTAGAGATGAATGGCACCTTTTTACAGAATCAAATTTGGGTTTTGGGAACTTAAAAATGAAGATTATAGGTGAAAAATGTCAAAAATGCCGAGAGCAACCACTTTTGCTCGCCTTGAGCTCGCCCCCAACTCGCCACAGCGAGTAGCTCAATTTTCTGAACTCGCCACGGCGAGTAGAGTAGCTCGCCACGGCGAGTAGTACTGTAGTATGCCTAAACTGTTGAATTTTGTTGTGAGGCTTTATTGTGCCGTTTTGTTGTGTCCTATCAATTAAGTTGGAGTCTTATGTCATAGTTGATTATGCATATGGTGGTTATCGTTGCTGTTGTCGAGTTGTATGCAGATATACACTAGTGAGTCCATTCATGCTCATACCTTGTTGAGGGCTCATGCCCTGGAGTGTTTCCACTCAATTGTTGAGGGCTTATGCCCTGGAGTGTTTATCACTCAACCGTTGAGGGCTCATGCCCTGGAATGTTATTTCATTCAAACCGTTGGGGGCTTATGCCCCGGAATGCTTAGCATTCAACGCGCGTAAAATGGTACCACATGCATTTGCATTAGTCGCATTGTTGTTCTGTTGTTGTTGTTGTTGTCGTTGTTGGTTGAGTCGTCGGTGTCGTAATTGATGATGTTGTTGAATTGTTTAAATTATAAACTGATAGTTGATTATTATTATACTGTTGTTGTTGAAATTAATTGATGAACTATAATATCTATCGTTGTTTGCGAATCTCACCCCTTCTGCTAGAATTGCCGCCTTGTGGGCAAGTGCAGGTAACGAAGATTAGTAGAGATGTCGGCTCAAAGTGTCTTAGGGCTCTGATACGTAACGGGATGGGAATTTGTTACTTGATTTCTCTTTCCTTACGTATTATTTATGAATTATGAGAATTTGATGAGGCCTGCGTGCCGAAGACTTATTTTGCTGTTTTAAATTAATTCCGCTGCGAAATTTTGAAGGTTAATTTTTATTGACTATTTTTATGGAGAATAATTATTCATTTATTCATTTGGAGATTTTATTTGAATGAAAATGTAGCATTCCGTTTTGGTGAAAAACTCTGATTTAATTTGTTAATTATTAATGTTGGGAAAACAGGGTGTTACAGTCGATGGTCAAGTTCTCCTTGTAATTTTCTTGTGCAGCGGTACAAGAACCTTTTGTGCTTCCATGCATAACAGGTTTTTCAGGACTACTATGCTCAATTTCTTCATTTGTTTGCAAGGTTTGGGAGAAACCCATAGTCTTAAGTTTATCCAGAAATGTTTGTTGCATCAACCCACGTTCGACGGCCATCTTTTGTTCGAACTCTGCATCAAATTTTTCTTTAATCTGTCTTTCCAGATTTGTTTGAAGTTGTGAGAGATGCTGGTTAACATCTATAGTTTGGGAAGGCGTGAAGACCTTCCAAAGTAATTGCTCAGAGTATAACCTAGTACAACACCACGGACACGACCACCATGCTCTTTTGTCCCAATTGCCCTTGTTAAGATATCATCACGTCCTTGTGGAACAAAAGTGCCTTTGGCAGTCTCTTCAACCAGAGAATCCTACATATTTTTAAACAAAATTAATGGTTTAATAAATAACAAGCCATATCAAATAGAGAATCTAGATGGGCATCACACCATAACCTACAATGCAGTAAGACGACATGAATTAATATTTACTCACAATTACACGAGGAGGAGTTGTTGAGCCACTGAGTTCTCTTTTCTCTTTTCTCTTTTACACGGTTATATGTTACTGTTATATATGTTACATTCAAACATATATTCCCAATATACATTATAGTTTAAATTAAACTATTCCAGCAAAATTAGAGGTCAAGCTATTAAGTACAAAAGTCGACATTGTTGACTGTTAAGTTTACGGTAGATGTTCTTGTAGTTCCCTATCCAAATAATTTCCATGCTTTAGTGAATATTTTAATAGTTATAGATTGAATTCTTATCATATTGAATTCATTTTAAAAGGACCATGTGAATATGTCAACAAACTATGAGCAACATCATATGCAAAAATCTGCCAACTAATTGATAGAGGTAGAGACGGACAGAGAGAACACTATATCTGAACTGTGACATAAATATTAAAGAACACTAAAATCACTAACTTACAATTTTATTTACAATTTTCTAAGCAACAACTTTTGCAGCCTCTGATGTATACTCTCCCCCTTTCTTTTGTCGAGCTCTCTTCCATGTATCATGACGTGATGGAGGAGATAGACTTAGATCATCAATTAATGTATCATCTCCATCTCCTGATTCTTCTAGCACTTTTCTCTTTTCCATCATCATTTTTGCCTCAAGCAGTTCATATCCTCCACGGGATAATGTATGTCTATAAATATTTTTAGCCACACAGTCCTTACCCTTTTGACTTTTTGCCTATTATAAATAAAAATCATTACTAAATTGATTTGATTAAATAAAAAAATGTACAATAAAAATCAAATATAATTACTACAAACCTTAAATTCATCGGTATTTCGAGACTCAAGGAACCTCTTCCATATATGTTCTTTAACAAAAGGATACCTAATATACGGAGGACGACGTTCAGGTTTGGGATATGTAACATATTCCGATGTGAGTTGTGCCTTAAACCCGTTCCACCGCGTCCCCGAAAACACCATCCATTTTTTCTTCAATGGATCATTTTTTGGATCATCACTTTCTGGAATAACAAAATGCTCCTATATACATAAAATATTTGGAGTTAGTACCCAAAGATCAATAGATAAAATAATTAAATAGTAAATGCTGAATTAAAAATACAACTATAATACCTGAAGATCAACCCAAATTGCATCTTTTGTGCATGCATCTACCTGTTTCCATTCATCTATTAAAATACTACACCTACTTTGAGCAAGAAATGCTGCATAACTCTTAAAGTCTGCAGAATTTGGACCATTACACCTCCTAGTTTTTGGATTAAAGTTGACCATTATTTTCACACCCGATTTTAGAGCTTTGGTCATTTTTTTCATCTTGGTGGCACCTCTGACATTTCTTTTTGGAAGTTCACTAGACGAAGGAGGAAAGTTGGTTGAATCAGCCATGTATCTGTTTACAAAAAAGGAAAACATTTTCATAACATATAAAAAGGAGGAATGTTGGTTGAATCAGCCATGTATCTATTTAACTCAATTCATTGCATTCATTTACCAAAGATAATTTACATGTACACATAAACAGATTTTAAAACATCTCATATTTACAAATGTGACTAGTAATAAAAATTAAAACCTTATTAGTCCTCCCATATCCCTTCTTCATGATCCGAACGAGTAGCGTGCACATCGTCTACTTTGTTCTCATCAATAGATGTAGTAACATTTGTTGAGGAAGAAGGAATCTCAGGGATATCAAGAGTTTCATCACTACCATGAGTATTTTTTGTTTGTAGAACCACTGACCACCTTTTGTTAGAAGGATCCGTGACATAAAACACTTGTTTTGCTTGGGATGCCATAATGAAGGGTTCGTCTCTATAAGCTACCTTAGAAAGATCAACTAGTGTATATCCTAATTCATCAATTCTTACACCATTGTTAATATCAATCCATTTGCATATAAATATAGGCACCATAAATTTAGTATAATCAAGCTCCCAAATCTCTTCAATTACCCCATGGTATGGTGTAGATGCCATTATAGGGTTTTTATCTTTCGAACTAGAGAAGTGCATCGACTCAGCCACAACCATAACCCCACTATTTTTCATGGTACTTTTATCATCCTTTGCTTTTGTATAAAATGTAGTTTTATTAATATCATATGCACTCCAAGTTATAATGTTAAACTTAGGCTCACGTGCCAACCATTTAATTGTATCAGAGCCACTTTCATCATCAGCAAATCTTTCTGTAAACCAATTGGAAAAACTCTTATTATGCTCTCTTAACAACCGTTTCTCATTCATCTTGGGGTAATTGCTCTTTACAATATTTTTGTGAGTAGATAAGTAAGGTTTGACTTCATCAGTGTTATTCAATATAAACAAATGTGTTGGATGGATCACATCCCAAAACATGGTCTTAACATTTAAACCTTGTCCCGTACCTTCACAACTTTCATCATGACGAGACTTGGGAACTCCTATAGCATCCACATCTGACAAATAGTCTGAACAATACTCAATACCTTCTTCTGCAATGTACCTTTCAACAATTGATGCTTCTGGACGGTGTAGATTCATCGTATACCCTTTCAAGATCTTCATGTATCGCTCAACTGGATACATCCATCTTAAATAAACTGGACGGTGAACGATTGAGGTAGAGCTTGGACGGTGGCGGTGGATGGTGGACGGTGGACGGTGAGAGCTTGGACGGTGGCGGTGGACGGTGAGAGCTTTTGACTGAGAGTGAGATCTTTTGGACAGTGAGAGAGATTTTGGATGGTGAGTTTTGGACGGTAAGAGCTTTTGGATGGTGATGCTTTGTACGATAGATGAATGAACAAGGCTAATGACCTAATTTGTTTTTACCTCAGGCTGTTTTCATCCACTGATGTGAAAAAAATTAGCCAAAGTTTTCACTCTAATTGCGAAAATGCCACCATGTGTTTTTCCCTTCATTTCAGTTATCCACTGATGTAAATGTTGTATGCTATTAGGAATTCCCCTCATGTGCTTATGTGAACTGATGTAAAAACTCACAACGTGTATCTTTTCCTTTAGATATTTTTCGTGCTGATGTGAAAACTAAACCCACTATGATGTTAAATGCATATTTTGTAGTAGTGACAAATCATATGCAAAAGTTCTTAACAATTTTCCAAGCAGAGAGAAAAGAGTCAGAAGATTGTATATAACTGATTTGTTGAACCACACATTTATCGATGCAATGCAAGGTTCTTTTAAATTCCTTTGTTTTTATCTTTAAAAGATTTATACTTTTCTCTTAAATGCATAAACCTTCTTGTTGATCTCTGTCGAATTAGACAGTTATCTTCATCTTTTACATTAAAACTCGTGAAAATCGTGAACACTCAAAACAATGTCTGAAAATTCAAAAACATTGCACAAAATGTTTTAAGATTTCTAGTTTGATCCTGCAAGTAACTAATTTAAAATTAGTCTTTGCTTACCAAAAACACCGGTAAACACCTAGCGACATAAAAAAACTTTTTTTATTTATAAAATAAATTATTCACAACAGGATGGGTAGGGATGCCCGAACCCATCGTGGACGGTGATGAGATTCTCATCTTCGTTGAGTATCGGTGAACTAACAAATAAGTATATGGAAGTCAGAAATGAGACGGAAAATGTAAAACCACTACCGACCCTGCTCCACTGCCATACCTACTCGCTTATGTAGTGTGCTCACCATACAAAAACAAAATATTAGTGGAGTACCTAGAATTTGCTAATATATATTACATGGACAAACACATATTAACCCTAATTATTAGTCCTCAAAATTAATCATGTACGGTGGAAGAGATTAGTGGAAGGAAACGGCCAAACTAAATAAAACAGCGTCACAGTAGACTTTGTCCATTAAAATAAGAGTTGCATTACATAAGCCACCAATAATTGATATTAGGCTGACGATGATATGTTAGTAGAATATTTTAATTTTTAGTTTGACCAGATCTTAATTATTGAATATTTTAATCTTTTGATTGATAAGTATTATAATCATTCTTATGTTTATATATATAACACACAAAGAAATATGAAAATTATATATTAAAAATTAACAAAAGATTTGTAGAGTTTTCCGCAACACGAATTTGTTACACCTAAAATTATATGTTGTTAGTTGAAAGGACAAGCAGTCGAATATATTTTCCTAATAAAATAAAAAAATTTCAAAACGATTTATAATTTGAAATGATGTACCCTGCTTATGCCCAAGCCATTCAATTATTTAATATTAAATAAATGGTGAAAGCACTGTTAGTGTATGGTACACAAATACACTAGTATGTGTACCTTAAAATCCACCTTGTTAATATTTTTCAAAAACTAGTAATAGACAAGAGACTACGTAGCTGAATTTAATCCTATCCTAGTACAATAAAGATTGATCATTTATTAAAGTTTGGTGGGCCACGTAAATGAACTAAGAATATTTGGCTCTTGCGACTACACGTCTTAGTATAGGATCATAAGACAACCATCATTCACACCTTTTTTTGAAGACCATTTCTTACTCCCTCCGTTTATGGACATTTACGATCTGTACCGATTTTAATGGTAAAATTAGTATTATTTGTTAAAATATTTTTTATTAATAATTAGTTTCCGAAAGACATTTGTGTTTCAAAATTTTGAATTATAAATATCATTTTTTTACCTTTCACTATTATATTTTCGAGTGAAAAAAATTTACCTTCCAAAATTATTTTTCCAAACACAAAAAACATCCTTCAAAAAAACCCAAAAATAAAAAAGTGTGGAATGTAGTAGGATTTCTAAGAGAAATAAGTATTTTTGGTTGAGTGTGATTGTGATGAGGTTGTTCAATTGTAATGTGCTGGTAACAATTCCCAAATTGTTTTTATTTTGATTCGGCCACACTCTTGGGCCTATCTCATGAAAACACTAGAGAAAAATGCTCTTTAAGTACCATTAATTGCTTTCGACCTAAAAAATACCTTGCACCTTGAAATATCAGAAAATGCTATCATCGGGAGTTATGAATTGTTCGCTTATAATCGGTAGTTAAGAACTGATTCAGTGTGAATACATACATGAACTAAAACCATCATTTTCTTTCAAACCTACATTTTCCCTCCCTACTCCAACAAATCAAACTCCATCGAAATTTTTCAAACTCAAGAAACATATCAAACTCAACCAACAAGTAAGTGTTCAAAATCTCAAAGCTTACACATTCCTTTTCCTTTTATATGTTAGGGTTTTTGAAATCGGTTAATATATGATTGTAAATTTGAAACATTCTTAGCTATTTGGGTAATTATTGATTAATTATAAGATTGTTTTTACTATGAATTTAGTTTAAATTAAGTTTTAGTGCAATCCGTTTGTTTATGAATTGAAACAAAAAAATAGAAATTGTATGTTTACTTTGCGTTCCAAGTGTTCAACTAAATGCTTCAAAGAGGGTTCAATTAATAATTTTTTGTTGGTTTTTGTGTAGATCAAGGCTGAGGATGTTAATAGGTTGAGACTCAGCATGCCGACCCAGCATTTTTGTGCACACAAGGAGCGTGATTAAACTAATTCTCCTCCTAAGCGAGGTCGGCGTAGGCAGACTCAGAACAACAATCAATCAGGGCCCTCGCAGGTTGTCAATCTGATGACAAGAAATCGTATATGATTTTTAGTCATCTTTTAGTAGCATTTTATAATAAAAGTAGGTAGTTTATTTTTGTTATAGTCGAGTTTCGTAAAGAAATCATTCAAAAAGTCATAAAGGGCAAACGAAGGAAAAACCCTTTCAAAGCATATAAATCCATCTAAACCAGACAATTGTATGATCATTTTGTGCTTCTTAAAAGTTTATCATTGATGATATATGTAACACATTAAACCCTTGAAAGCGATAAATCACGAAATGATACAATCATATAAAGAATTTAGATGCTATTTCTTCAATAAGTTCAAAACATGCAAGATTAATTTTTCAAAATATCGCATAGGAACAATTCATAACATCTCAACAACAACTAAATAAACCTCCAAAGTAGCCATGTCAATTAAGTCATACCAGAAAACCAAAAAAAACTCTAATTTCAACATATTGAGTGATAAATATATCATACAAACATAATGCAAAAGACAATAAACAAACACCCCTAATCAGAGCCCGACACACTAAGACCCCGAGGTAGCATCCATGATAGTCTTCAAGCAAAATACTCACCAAGCCAAGTAAACTAATCATGCACGCCGTCTACCTATTCATACAAATAAAGTAGGCGGTCAACCAAACGACCGCTAGGGGTTAGACATCATTCAAATCAATTAAAGCATAATCAGATGAAATAAATAGCATAAATAATTCCAATTGATCAATGACATCTAATCACATTATTCGCAAGAATCCATCACCATTATTCAACAACAAACATGAGCATATTATCATAAAAGTATGCTTTCAGACCTTCACATATGCACTAAATTTCACCAAGTATACAAATCACCAAGGTTCTTCTAATACATATAAAAAATGACACATTTAAACATTATTGAATGTATGCAATACGCCTTGACACGACTCTATATGCATGTGGTATCGGTCGTAACCTCAAGATACAAATGTATCATAGTCGTCATCATTTTGAATACAAAGTATTCAGGTCGTCTTCATTGGATACAAGTATCATAGTCGTCTTCATTGGATATAAAATTCTACTTATGTATGCATGAACATATGACACAACAATGTACATGTTCAACAAAAAATCGTCATCATTTTCGTCTTCGTTTTTCATACATGCATTACCATGACTATCGTCCACATTTTTGCATTTAAGAATTCACCAACAACACACACACACACACACACACGATAAAGTTTGATTTAATTAGTTCCAAAGTTTCGCTAAGTTCGTCTCATTTTATCACTTTTTCAAAGAATTCTAATTTTCAAAGTAAAACCATGCTAAAGCTCAAGTAACCATTCAAAACTATTTTATAAATCATCGTTACAGCAAAGCAACTGTAACTTTACCCTTTTTTCTTGAGAAAACGAGTTTTCGGAAAATCATGTATTTTTGGATGATTTTCAAAAAATTTGATTCAATTTACAAAACCAAGATAAATCTAAGTCATTTGATGATTCCAAGAGTTTAGAAGGTATACAAACAGTTAACTACATCAAAAAAATCAGTTTTCACCGTCAAGATCGACCCTGAAGCACCCGGAACGACCCAAGACATGAGTTGTTGTAATGAGCAACTCACCGTAGCAAGTAACCACTCGCTTAGCGAGTGCACCAGTACAGGGGAACCCAAATTTTGGGTTCCTCTCGGGATTTCATCCAAAATCCTATTTTTTATCCCCTTAACCCCAAATTCGTCAACAAAACTTGTGTACTAGATTACATACTTGTAAAAACATTAGGATAAATATACCTTGTGTACAAGTTTAACCATATATAACATTAGGATAAATATCCCGGATACAAATGGTCCTTATTTTAATTGTACTTTAACGACCCAAGGCACGGTCTGAATCGACCTGCTCTGAGACCAAATTGTAACACCCATACGAGTTTATCTAGAATACCTGCATAAGTATTAAAATTTTGTACTGGATACATTAATTTACAATACAAAATAACAGAATATCTTAGAATACACACACACACACACACACACACACACACACACACACACACACATATATATATATATATATATATACACATTACATAAGTCGTGAGTACATCTTCCGTGTCTATTGTACGTAATACATAGTCAAGTACAATACACAAATGCTAAAACACATAGTCATAATACATAATATATCATCATAACTAGCTAGATTTGAGAGAAAACAACACGATCAATCAGTAGCCTTCTCCTTACCTTTGCCACTGAGCACTCGAGTACCTGAAAACAAAACTGAAAGGGATGAGACATAATATCTCAGTGAGTTCTTCCTATCTTAATTTTGTGTGGGATTCTGAAGGGAACCTGATATCACCACTTCTACACTCAACCCTTTCGGGTTTATACAGTTTTCATAGCCTAATTGCTATCTAAGCATTCTACATTTCTATTCTGAATCATGTTCAATTATGTTAGGGGTTAGCGTTGAACATACAATTATTATCTTGGTTCATTTTATGGAATGCATCCGAGTGGAGTAACCTCGAAATACAATCCTCTGCTACCAGCAAAAATTCATATCTAAGACACAACTATTTTTATTATACTGCTGTACATATATCTAAAATGTAATAATTTATTCTGAGTCTAATCTGATTATCTAAATCGGGTTCTAAGTTGGAATTTCCCTCACATTTAGTGTTTAGGATTTCCTACCCGTACGATATAACATTTGTCATAAATTAACGCACTCTGGTTACATATATAATGTGAGAAACATGTCCTTAACCTGGCTTGTATTATTACGAACATTTTTATTTACTTGTTTGGGTCTAAGGAAGCATTGGGCCATTGCGGAATGAATATTTTTAAAAGGGTTTCATTTAAAATTTCCAAGTTTGACTAAACTCGCTGTGGCAAGACTGGGCTTGTTGTGGCGAGCTGAGTCAGAACCTTCTGGACTTGCTCGCTACAGTGAGGCTGGGCTCACTGTTACGAACTAAGCCAGAAATTTCTGGGTTTGCTCGCTAGGCGAGGCTGAGCTCGTTGCAGCTAGCTAAGACAGAAGCTTCTTCATTTCCCTCGTTGTTGAGCTTGCCAAGGCGAGTGTGCCTAGATTTCTGAAAAACAGTTCAGTTTTCTTCCAAATATGCCCATTCTTTCCATAGATCCTATTCCAATGTCAAATGTAATGCAACATATTGTATTACAGGTCAAGAACATGTGTCAAACATCATTATACAAGATCAAAGCATGACATAATTAAAATAATAACTACATGCAATGCTCACAAATATAAACTAGTCCCAAGGTGGGTTCTAATGGCCAAGGAACTCACATTAAAGCCTTAAACTTGCTGGCAATGGCTAACAATAGCTCCTCCACTCTACCTTTTCTTAGTTCTTGCTAATCATTGCTCTTAATTTCCCAAAACAACTAAAACTCTAAGAATCTTGTACATGCAATAACTTAAATATTGAAATGGTGCTGACTTGATCATGGTGTGGGCGCAACATCAAGGTGAAGGAAGAAATCCAAGATGATTCTAAGGTTTAATCATGGTGGGAGTGATTCTTAACCTTGCATGTGGATTCCTTTAGATTTTTGGCATGGAAATTTGGTGGAGGAAGAGAGGGAGATGTCGTGGCAGTGGTGGTTATGAGGAAGAGGGAAGTAATCTGATTTAGAAGAGAGAGGAAGAGTGGGGGAAAATGAGAGAAATGGGTTTTTAAACCCTTTAATAGCCTATGCATGAAATTACTAAAATGCCCTTGCTTAAAATTTCTTTAGACACGCTAAATTGATACTGATATTTATCTCAGTTTAAGCGGGATATTTCAATAAAAGTTCAAGCGAAAAATAAAAAGAAAATCCCGGCTCCGGTGCGGTGGTGGCCGACCCAAGAGGACTGCGTTACCGCGCCGGATTTTTAAAAATCGCTCCTTTTTCAATTTTTTTTACATTTTTCTAAAATTCTTTTTTATGCTCTTTGTGTTTTTGGTGTTATTTTTTTTGGAAAAGATGGTTAAAAATCTCTAGATCTACAAAACAAAACACAAAATAAAAACTTCTTTTTTTCTACCTTTTTGTTCAAAGACTGTTGTTTATTTTTTTGGGTGTGGTGGTGGTTGGTGGCCGCGGTTTTTGGTGGTTTGTTGGTGTGTGTGTGTTGTTTGTAAGAGGCGTTGAGGTTTGTTTGTGTTGTGGTTTGTTGTAGGATTCACGTGGTTGTTGTTTGTGTTTGCAATGTTCAGATGTTTATGGTGTTTTGTGTTTTGTGTTGTTTGGTGATTACTGGCTTATGAAATTTTTAGGGTTTCTTTTCTGATCTTTTTTCTTTTTTCTCTGTTTTGATTCCTCCTTTCTTTTTTTAAGGCCAAATTAAATTGTAGAAGAGGAAAATTGACTAATGGATTTTAATGGGTATTGAATGGTGTTTAATTGGCTTGAAAGGAGAAAGTTGACTGATTGTGGTTGAGACATTTTTTTTTTATGATTTTTTGGGACTAATGGAAAAAGGACAAGAAAAAAACAGGAAAGGAAAGGACAACCTTGACTTAAATTTTTTAATGAAATAATCAAAAAGAAAAAAATAAATGAATATATAAAAAACATAAATAATAATGAATATATAAAAAAACAGAAATAATAATAAAAAACAAGATAAAATTAAAAAATGAAAAAATAATAAAATAATGAAAAAGAATAAAAAAATAAAAAAGAGAAAAAAAATAAAATAAAATAAAAATAAAAAAGGAGTGGGCCCGAAACGAACCAACAATGAGTTATTATAAAATAGGTCTCTGTCGAAATTTCCTTTGAAAAGTCAAAGAATATGTCAGAGAGCGTGTGGAAGTGTAGGGATGTACTTCAGAGTTACTCCACTCAGATGCATTATGTAAAATCAACCCTGATAATTATTGTGTGTTACACACTAACTTCTAACATAATATAAGTACAATACGAACATGATAAGACTTATGATAGTAATCAGACAACAAATCTTAGTTATCCCTGATTGCTCAGTTGAGCAATCAAGAATAGTATAAACCCGAAAAGGTTGAGTATAGTAAGACATCGATCATAGGTTTCCCCGAGATTTCCTAAAACCTAAGATAGGTGGAACTCACTGAGACATCATGTCTCACCCTAATCCCTTTTTATTTTCAGATCTACAGGTTGCGCGCAAGCAGGCAGTTCGTGCAAGAATACGCAGATAGAGCTAGACGACTTATGTTTACTTGTCTTGTATTAGTTATAGAAGTGTTGACCGTTATGTATTATGTAAGCGTTAGTGAGACTCTCACATTCAACGTGACTCATGTATGTACACGCAGTGGTACTTTATCAGATGTATAGGACAAGTAATTATGTATATCGTCCAGAAATTTTTTATTATCCCCGTATTTTAATGTTTCCAGTACTAAGTTTAATACACATGCTAAATATTCTAGATAAATTTAGTATGGGTGTTACATTTGGTATCAGGTCGATTCAGACTGTGCCTTGGGTCACTAGAATCCAATAAACATAGAGGGACCATTGGGTTCCGAACATTATTTTAAATGTCGCATCTAGTTTAGCCTAATCAACTCAACCTAGTATGTGGCAGTTAGAACTAATGTCTAAGAGGTGAATATGACCTAGGAGGAATGAAGCATACGAAGAATGAGAATTTGAATGTCAGAACTTAAGACGGAAGTTGATACGGAAGTATTCAACGCCAAATGGTGGCCGATAATCTGTGGAGTTGAAGATGAGGATTCTTCAAGAATATGTATGAGATGTTATGGAAAAGACGGAGTACCTCGATATCGTTGGACATGAAGTGGAACGATACTTCGTTAGAAGAAGTAAGAGAAGTGAAATCTCAGGGATTATATCAGGATGACGTGGAACCTTATTGAGAACTGTAATTAGGACAGTGTAAGCAAGATGTAGAAGAAAGAGATGATTATGAGTTTAGATTTAAAATGACAGAGCTAGCTAAGAACGCGGAACGAGGAAATTCCCCGAAGATTGTTGGAACCTCTAAACCTTTAGCAATAATAGATGACATAGATCAGAGAACTTGGATGTTTGAGTCAAGCAATATTTTGATGTCTGATCAGATAAGAGAATTATTGTGGATTAAGCAGTTCACTTGAAACGAACGGAGGTAATATCTCAACACGGATTATGAACGGGTTGCGCAAGCAAACGAGACTTTGTCAGATCAACTGCACCTCCCAAACCTGAAGAGCCACATTGTGAAGTAAGAAAAGGAGATGTTATGTGATTATAGGCTATGAGAACAAATAAGTAGTCGCAATAAGAATCTTTGCGTATCAGGATTAGACTCAAATGCGTCCTCATTAATAAGAATTTAGAAAGGAAAACATGTTGGTATAAGCCCTAGAGGCCAATAGTTTATGTGAAACTTATCTTATGTATCATGACTTTTATTATTTGATTAATATATGGCACTCTTTATTATATATTTATAGTAATGTTAATAAAGTCCTTAGAATAGATAGTTCATGTAATAATATATTAAGTGTGACTTAATCATGAGATTACATTATCATAAAGAACGCTATTCTTAAATGTATCCGTAGTCAAGCTTTAATATGAATTAGGATAATAATAAAGTGTCGAGACTATTATGTATAAAGACTGATGACCGCATCTCATGGGTCATAGATATGAGATATCCAGTCTATACATAGGTATAAATGTTAGGAGTAATATTTATACTGGATAGACCCATCATGAGAATACTATATAGTAAGTTATGAGATTTTCATAAGATATTCTCACAATGATAATAGTGTACATCGCTCTTTAACCTGAAACCACTATGATCCCTAGATGTGGACTCAAATGCTTTGTTGCCATTCTAACGTTGTCTGTAAAAGGATAACCATAACGTTGGTTGATGGGTACTTGATGAATCATGCTGAGAGACATGATTGTCCTAGATAGGATTTGTCCCTCCTCATAAACAGGAGATATATCTATAGGCCTCTTGATGAAATATGACTGTAAAACTGCATGGCCACACCGAACTAAGTCGATATAGGATATTGGACTTATTCGTTATTCAGTATACTTCAGAATCAAGAAATATAAATATTGATCTACACAATGGTGACATAATCTATGCCTTGAGATCAATAAAGATATTAGGACAAAGGAGTAATCGTATGTATAAGTATTATCATGGAAAAATATTTCGTCAGATCACTTGACATTCTTGTCACTTGGGTAGCAATGATGTGTTGCTAGATACCGCTCATTGTTTATAGTATTAAATATTAGATTCAATATTATTGCCAACGTGACTAGAACCTATAGGGTCACACACAAAGAATAGTCAAAAGAGAAATATATAAGTATGACTTATATAAGGGGTGCTTTTAGTAAATAACGCTAATTAGTTAGTAGAATTACTAAACTCGTTATTGGACTTACAGAAGCCCAATAGTGACTTCTAAACTTGCAGAGCACACTAAGAGTTCTATAAATAGAAGCCTAGTGCTGAAGTTTGAGGTTGTACGTTTTTAGAAACCCTAACTCTCTGAAACTTCTGATTCATTGGCTAGCACCGAGTTTTGGAGGAGCACTGTTCGTGTGGACTTGCTAGAGGCTTTGCTTATTGCTTTGCTGTGATCGTGTTTCCAGTTTCCAGCTTTCAGATTCCACACTTCGAGGTAACAATGGAATCACTGATTCATGTGTAATTCGTAATGATCCAAGGAAAGAAAATTGAAATTTTTATCGGCTGCTTATTCTGTTTATGAAATTGATTTTCCTTCAGTGGTATCAGAGCCAATTACGAAACCTTGAATCGGATTGTTTGTTACTGCTTTATGTTTTAATTTGATTAAACATATTGAATAAAATTAAATAATAAAGAGAATTAAAATTGGCATCGTATCATATTATGCTTTCTGTGCATGGCTTTCGATTTGATTCGATGTTTCAGAAACCGTTTCTGGTGAAACATCGACGTTTCGATTATACATATCGACAGGAACATAATTGATCGATCATAAAACGCAAATAATAAAAATCAATCACGTGTATGTGCATGTATGATCAATTTGTTTGAAGCTTCGTAACCGATTCTGTGTACTCTGGTGAAGCATCAATATTTTGATTATGCATATCGACAGAAGCATGATTGGTAAATTCTGTATAACAACGGTATATGTGATATACTAGATTTGATCGTAGTTTAAATAATTCAGATGATATTTGTTCATGTTAATTGATCTGATGTATGAAGCTTCGTAACCGATTCTATGTACTCTAGTGAAGCATCCTAGACTCGATCATGATATTAGAATAAACAATCAGAGTACTTGTTTAATAAGATCAGATTGTTGTGACAGAATTAGGGTTTGCCAAAACGGTTAGGGTAATCAGAAACGCGTCAAGTGTTGATGCGAAATACGGTGCTAATTCAAAGTGAAACGTTCATAATGGATTAGCTTCCAGGGCGCTGCGTAGTGTGATTATATGTCGAATTTTAATTTAATTTGTTTAATTATAAGGTATAATTAATAATAATAAAAGTGTGTTTGTTATTATTATCATGTGAATGATTATGGCCTTAGTCCTTTTATTTATTTCTTTTGGATATTGAAATACGGCCTGCGTGTCGTGCCTCTCTCTTAAATCTCTATTATACACTCTCTTCTCATCCACTCCCTCGTATGTAAAACGAGTTTCTTTAATATGTAATGTAAATAGAATACAAGGAGGTAATAGGACTCAAGACGTTAGGATAGTCCTGGAAGTCAAGCTTGGAGAAGCAAGGTCGTTTCTAGGATTAGTTTAGATTCTCTCATTGGCTTGAGAGAATCATAGCGTTAGGATGGCCATAATCATGTCACTTTTACTTTGTATAATTGTTATGCATGTTATGATTGGAGTGCGAATATATATGATATATAAGCCGTGGTGAGGTGAGATCAACTTTAATAAAAATCTTTCAAATTTGAAATATTAAGTTTAATGCTTTCCAAAAGTTTAGCACCCTTCAAAACTAATATCGAATATGTGGGTTTTGCCTCCGTGAAGCGCATATTTTATACTAGTAAGTTGCGGTAATCCAATTTACCCAAGTGTTATTCTTTTGGGTTTAACTTAACTAAATTAATTTTAATAAGATTAGAATAAATTTAGAAGCAATAATTAGGTAATGTCTATATAATAGACTTGAGTAAGAGTTATTCACCTAATCGATTTGAAAGTTGTATAAGATACAATTGGAAATGTTCCTACCTAAATAACTAAGTTTTAAGTACAACCCCCGTTGACTTAAAGCAAAGTGAAATAAGGATTTCAATCCACTAGAAAATCTTCCAACGGGATTTTCCAAGTCAACTGTTTGAAGGTCATTTGATTTGAGTAAAATAGTGGGAGCGTATTTAATTAAAGGCCAAATTAAATATGTTATTTCATGATACTTATTTTGTATATTTTATAATTTTAGATGGCCAATAACGCATCAACCAACATTTTGCAATCTCTCATTGAAAAAGAAAAATTGACTGAAACTAATTTTTTGGACTGGTTCCGTAACATGAGGATTGTCCTCACCCACGAAAAAAAGCTGTATGTGCTGGATGAACCCATTCCTGAGGCACCACCTGCTGGAGCTTCTGCAGCTATGAGAAATGCTCATACCAAGCATCTCAATGATTCCGTGGAAGTCTCATGCATCATGCTAGCAACTATGACTCCCGAGCTACAAAAACAGCATGAAGGGATGAGCGCGTTCGATATGATCGGACATCTTAAGAATCTTTATGAAGAGCAGGCAAGGCATGCGAGGTTTGATGTCTCTAAAGCCCTTTTCTCTACCAAGCTATCAGAAGGAAGTCATGTAGGACCTCATGTACTCAAAATGATTGGGTATTCTGAGAACCTAGCTCGATTGGGATTTGTCCTTGAGCAGAAACTGGTTGTTGATCTTGTCTTGCAATCGTTGCCTGAAATCTTCAGCAGTTTTGTCCAGAATTTCCTAATGAATGATATGGAAAAAACATTTCCACAGCTTGCAGCTATGTTGAGAACTGCTGAGAAAAACATGAAAGGAAAGGGAAAGGCCATTTTGATGGTTAATAATGGCAAGTTCAAAAAGCACAATAAGAAGCCTAATAAGTCTAAGGGAAATGGAAAAAGCAAAGTTGTTGCCAAGCCATCAACCAAATCTTTGAAGCATACTGGAGGCGTGGCTAAGGAGGGCAAGTGCTTCTATTGCAACAATAAGGGGCACTGGAAGCGAAACTGCCCAAAGTATCTGGAAGATAAGAATAATGGAAATGTTCCTACTACTTCTACAGGTATTTTTGTTATAGAAATTAATATGTCTACATCTACATCATAGGTATTAGATACTGGATGTGGTTCTCATATTTGCACTGATGTGCAGGGGCTGAGAACGAGTAGAGCATTGGCAAAAGGCGAGGTCGATCATATGAGATTGTCATAAGATATTCTCACAATGATAATAGTGTACATCGCTCTTTGACCTGAAACCACTATGATCCCTAGATGTGGACTCAAGTGCTTTGTTGCCATTCTAACGTTGTCTGTAAAAGGATAACCATAACGATGGTTGATGGGTACTTGATGAATCATGCTGAGAGACATGAGTGTCCTATATGGTATTTGTCCCTCCTCATAAACATGAGATATATCTATAGGACTCTTGATGAAATATGACTGTAAAACTGCATGGCCATGCCGAACTAAGTCGATATAGGATATTAGACTTATTCGTTATTCAGTATACTTCGGAATCAAGAAATATAAATATTGATCTACACAATGGTGACAAAATCTATTCCTTGAGATCAATAAAGATATCAGGACAAAGGATTAATGGTATGCATAAGTATTATCATGGAAAAAGGTTTCGTCAGATCACTTGACATTCTTTTCACTTGGGTAGCAATGATGTGTTGCTAGATACCGCTCATTGTTTATAGTATTAAATATTAGATTCAATATTATTGCCAACATGACTAGAACCTATAGGGTCACACACAAAGAACAGTCAAAAGAGAAATATATAAGTATGACTTATATAAGGGGTGCATTTAGTAAATAACGCTAATTAGTTAGTAGAATTACTAAACTCGTTATTGGACTTACAAAAGCCCAATAGTGACTTCTAAACTTGCAGAGCACACTAAGAGTTCTATAAATAGAAGCCTAGTGCTGAAGTTTGAGGTTGTACGTTTTTAGAAACCCTAACTCTCTGAAACTTCTGATTCGTTGGCTAGCACCGAGTTTTGGAGGAGCACTGTTCGTGTGGACTTGCTAGAGGCTTTGCTGCTTGCTGCTTGCTTTGCTGTGATCGTGTTTCCAGTTTCCAGTTTCCAGCTTTCAGATTCCACACTTCGAGGTGACAATTGAATCACTTATTCATGTGTAATTCGTAATGATCCAAGGAAAGAAAATCAAAATTTTTATCCGCTGCTTATTCTGTTTATGAAATCGATTTTCCTTCCAAACAAGCTAATTGGGAATGTGCTCGGTGAAGAGCGAATCAGATTACCTGCGTTAGCACAAGTTATTAAGATGTTATGGAATAAAAAACGTAAGCTTGGCAGCGAGAGAAAGAGATTTCAGTAGAAGCAAGAGACGAGATGTAACCTCTCGACAAAGTCGGAAAATTATAGACTATAAGATAAGCTGTCGAAGTTAGTAACTAGAGGTCAGACGATGTCTAACTCTTTAGTAAAGCGTAGAAGACAGAAACTAGTTAACACAAGATTATGGTAGATCGGCGTGTCAAGGATTGATTGGAAATCCAGTTGAACTTAATTGGAAGTCTGTTATAGAAGATTGTTGCCAATACGAGAAATTCAAAATGCAGTTAAGGGTCGAAAAATATGTTTTCAATTGATGAGTATGCTTATAGACTTATTTCGGAGAATTAAAGAAGTAACCTTATGGATTTGATCGTGTGATGGGAACCAAATTTATTGTGGAAAAGTTATTAGTATATAACTTTTTACGGATAAGTATGGGACAGATGAAAACGAGACTCAAGCCATTGGTGGGTTTTAGTATACGAATCATGCGGATGCATAAGGTAATCGGGAATCATGTTGTGAGGTAAAGTACATCAATTTCATGTTTAATGGAGAACGTGGTACCAGGAGACGACTTGCCACTCATATAAGTTGGATAAGTATGTAGTGAGGAGATCATGAATAAGTACCAGACTGTAAGATGGTTATGTCCTTGTGTCTGCGAGGTTATAAAGAAATGAGGTTGACTGTGAAATTCTTACAGTTGTTTGTGGACTAGTATTCTTGGATGATGCACGTTGTTTAATCAGAGTTGCGTAACGAAGGGTTAACTAGATGATGTAACATAATGAATCAAGTCGGGTCTTTGAAAACTAGAAATGTTGGTAGAAGTTCTAGTTGGATAAATTGCAATGAAAAGTCTACACACACTCAACTTTTATGGCATGAAGTAGTAGCAAACAGTAGTAACTGGAGCGTACTATAAACTCTAAGTAGAATGACAAGAACTCAACCGAAGAATACGTCAACCGTGAGACTCATGAGTAATGGGAAATAGAAGTAGTTAAGAGAATGTGGTAAATATTTAAAGTATGTGTTCCTACCACATTAAGCCTAAAGCAATTTAAGTCACCGCTAGTATAGTAATTCAGCCATTCGGTTCGGTAACTTCTAGAAGCCGGAAGTGTGAATCTAGTGAGAAGAGAGTTGTATAAGAGGCAATAGTAATGAATGTTGCACCCAAAGGATTTTATTATTGGACTTGAGGTACCGTTCAGGAACGGAAAGTATAGTAGCTAATGTTTAAGTGAGAAGATACTACTCAGAGCAGAATGAAGGATACCGAATGCGTTTCAGTTGAGAAGTTCGTAGATCTTGAACTCGATGTTTCACAGGTAGAGAAAAGAATATTGTTGCGCGGGTTGGAAGGTCAAACGTGGTCTATGGTATGGGATTATGCATGTTCAGGTTATGGATATGAAATTAAGAGAATGATGAGATAATTCTTGCCACTATAGTAGCAGCGAGAATAAAGTTTTTGAAAACAAGGTCTGTATTTGGTATGATACAAGATAAGTTCTAGAAGGGATCCACGAGGATAGTTTCTATTCATCCTGATACGACCAAAAGGTATCGTGATCGATATAAGATTATCGGAATCCTAGTAAGGAAGAAGAATTTCTAAGTCAATAAGATATGCATTGTCGTCGACTAGTCAGGGCAGACTGCAAGTAACGTTTACGGTAAGTAGTATACCATGGTTTCAGAAAGAAAGAAACTGATGCTAGAAGTAATACTTCCTGCTTGTATCCTTTGGAATGACAAAGGAAGTTGGAATAGTCCTTACACTCATTTGAGTATACCCAATATTAGATATTTTTCCAATGTAAGGACGATTTTTACGAAGTATGGTATGGATAAAGGTATAAGGCGTCCTTATGCGGGGCAAAAGACGGAGATAAGAATTTTTTGAATCAGTTGTGATGCGATAAAACTCTTGAAGGGTGAGAATGTTCAGATAAGGGTAAGATCGACTAGATGTCGTTAGAAGGGAATACGCGGATAGTGAAGGAAAATATTTAGAACTCAATAAAAGTATTTGAGGAATAGTAACCCTAAGTAGGATTTACAAGTAATGCACGGAAAAGAAAATTAGTGAGGTAAGTTGGGCATGTTGTTCGAACAATCATATCTCCTGATATGTGAGAATTAAGTAAGGTGCACCAAGCCCATCAGTTAGGAACTTGTTATCGAGGATCCTTTCAACGTATGGAGTTGGGAAACCATGGCTATGGTCAGTTTTAACCAATCAGCTTTAACAGATACATATGAATGAATCTATATGCTAGATCATGAAGTAGCCATGGAACCCCGACAAACAATTGGAATGGAAGAATCAGTATTAGTGGATGTCTGTAGGCAACTAAGATGGGAGCATGAAGGAACTATTCGTTCATGATCTCAGATGAGTTTCTAAATTTCAAGGACGAAATTTCATTAAGAGGGGTATAGTGTCACATCCCGCTAATTTCATAATAGAATACAATATCAGTGAGCGTGGCAGAGAAGGAATTTATGAGGGTTAGTTATATAACGAAGAATATTTAACCGTTCAATTTTAGTTAACGAAGGACAAACGAGTCGGAGAAAATTGTGGGAATTACAAGTTAATGAAAAGGGTAAATTGGTAATTGACACTTGTGTCTATATGAAGGCCAAAACCGCCTTTTCCCCTCATTTTCCCTACTCACTTCTCTCTCTCTAACATCAAATTTTTTCTCTTCCTTCTCTCTACCCTCTCACGACCTCCCTCTCATCTCAAGCTCTCTCCTTTTCAATCCATCTCATAGAAATCAAATTGCAAACTTGGGTTAATGCTTATTGAGTGAAACTAAGTATGAAACATGCTTTAAATTCCATTTACATCCTTCCTCCTCCCTTAACCATACATCATCGTCATCCTTTTCATCTTGAGTTTTCAAGTTAAGCATCAAAATGGTGTGCACGTTTGAGAGAATATATGATCATGGTTGCATGGGGAGTTGGATCGCTTGCTGGAATCAGAGGATATAAACTAAAATTGAAGGTTCCAGATGATCAAGAAGTTAAGGGTAATGATTAGGAGCTGAAATGGTAGAGGTATGGTAAAACCCGTATTTGAAAAAGGGCCTCACTAAAGTCGTGATATTCCATCCAGTATTGAGGTCTGGAGACGATTTTGAAGTTAGGGGTCAGAAGCTGATTCTGCAGAAATTCAGATTTGACTATGAAGGCTCTCTGAAGCGAGCATGAAGCTCGCTTATTCGAAGAGGTACAAAAAAGGAGTAGATTTTTGGATTCTACGTGCAATTTCCTTCAATTCGGATATTAATTTCGTCTGATTTGGATTAGAAACGGTTCGTGCAGGATACAAGTTGTGCGCAAGCAAACAGTTCATGCAGGAATACACAGATGGAGCTGGACAAGTTATGTTTACTTGTCTTGTATTAGTTATAGAAGTTTCGACTATTATGTATTATGTAAACGTTAGTGATACTCTTACATTCAGTGTGACTCATGTATGTACACGCAGTGGTACTTTATCAGATGTATAGGACAAGTAATTATGTATATCATCCAGAAAATCTTTATTATCCCCGTATTTTAATGTATCTAGTACTATGTTTAACACACATGCTAAATATTTTAAATAAATTTAGTATGAGTGTTACACACATCTGGTCCTAGCCTCCATATTTTTGTTTAGATTCCAAAATGTATTACTGATTTAATTTTTAATGAAATGATATAAGTTACTTTTCCTAAAAAAAAAGATATATATTGATGTAACTTTTTTTTGAAGAAGAAATAGATTGGTGTTATTATTAATTAAAGTGGCTAATTATATCATTCATTAATCTTATGATATATTTAAAACTAGAATTAAATTAATATTTTTTTCAAACTAAATTAATAACTAACATTAATAACTATATATTGACATTATTATTATAGTGGTTAGTTATAATTTTTTGTTATTGTTGAGAGGTGGCTAGTTATAAATATGTGGTAAAGTTGTTATTTTTGATACTACTAGTTAAATAAATTTAAAGGTAAAAGAAAAAAATTAAAGGATAAAGAAAGTGCAAAAGCATTGATTAAATGACAAACATGACATTCCAATTGTGTTGGCATCTCATAATTTTCACCTATAGATTACAACACTCTAAAGTTATTATTAATAAACTAGTGTTAAGACAGATACTAACATGTTCATGTTTTTGTTTTTCTATTGCACTTAAATTTTATGATTTTTTTTTATCATATTTGATTATATATTTTTATAATATTTATAATCAAATAAAGATTAGTTTATATTGTTTCTAGTATGGTGAAATTGTTCCTATTATAACCAGATTTAATTGATTCTTTTAATTAAATATTTAAATAATAGTAAAATATAATATTGGAAATAGAAAAGTTTAAATGAATGCTATAATTGCAAGATAAATATCCATCTCAAAATAATGTATCCCTTGTGTGTAGATGATTATAAGTTTTTTATAATATACCATAACCGAATAAATATTATCTTATATCGTTTTTGTTGTAGTGAAAATATTTTATTATAATGAGATTTAATTAATTTTTTAAATCTCATATTTATAGGGAGGGAAATTGTTGTGAGGATGCTTTCGCAACTATGGGGCATGATTTGCTAGACACTAATTGGTTCCACATTATGCCGTCTTCTTTGTAGGTTGACTTTACGAGAGATAGAAATGGGTTGCCCAACTTTAGATTACCGTAATCGTTTCTGTCTTTTTTTCTGTTTTGTTCTTTTGGTTTGTTTTGAGGGTATTAGCTTAGTCCCCCCTCTTTTGTACATATTTTCTCCGTTTTATTAATATTATTACGTATTAGGAAGATAAGACACCAGAAGATGCTAACTGTTGGAAAAGATGATGCTGGTACAAGTGGAGATAAGGCACCAAAAGAAATACAACAAAAAACTAAATTTGAGGTACTTGTTAATAATGTTGATATTAATATGAGACTACAAGACCTTGAAATTGAAAGAGAAATCAATGAAGAGTTTCATTCTGGGGAGGAAACCAACTCACAAGCTTCTGAATACGTGGAGGATACAATGGTTGAAGGAGAGGATGATGAGGAGGTAGAAGTTGCTGATGGTAATGAAGTCTCTTCAAGTTCACAACTGGATGCATCAAATGTCAATAATTTGGAGGAGGAAGAAAGAAGAGTGGACCTGGAAAATAGAAACAAAGAGTTCCTCAAACAATCTTGGGCAAATATGGCTGAAGATGTGGAAGCAGAGGCCATGCTTCTTAATGATTTAGAAAAAACTCCAACTGACATTAATGATGATGATGGCTTTCAGGTTGTTAAAACTAAATCAAAAGCTCCTAAGAAAAAGGTACCTATTGTCGGCAGTTATAGCACTAGGATCAAGACTGGTAACCAAAAGCCCTTTAAATGAAGACAATATATTGAAATATAAGGGGTATTGCTAACTCCCCATCAAGGTTAGCTTTGAAAAGATTGATTTTATTACACAAACCCTACCTTATCTTTATTGCTGAACCATGGATGCACTATGATGTCTTTCCTGCTACTTGGCTTCAAAGATTAGGTTTAAAGATTTTTTCCTTCAATGAAAGAGAAAATCTTACCCCTAACCTTTGGTGCATTTGTACATTAGATTTGAATCCTTCTGTTTTGGACATCAACAAGTTACCTTAGTGTCATTGTAAATAATATAGTTGTGTATTTGTCTGCTATATATGCATCAACTGATTACATGAGAAGAAAAAACCTTTGGCAGAAGCTCTCCCTGCTACAATCCCAAACTCAAGCCCCTTGGACATTCATAGGAGACTTCAACGTGATTATGGGAGCTCATGAATATAGTGGGAACTTCACACCTGCTAGGCTCCCTATTGTTGATTTCCAATTATGGACGGATGTACATGAATTAGTTCATCTCCCTACTAGAGGTGCAACTTTTACATGGGACAACAGAAGGCATGGAAGAAGACACACCAAAAAAAGATTAGATAGACCCATATGCAACCAACAAATGCTTGACCTTTGTACATTCATTTCTTGTTCAACCCTAACCAAAACCATCTCTGACCATTATCCCCTATTGTTTGAATTCTCTATCACCAACCAAAATTTCACTTCCAACTTTAAATTCCTGAAAATGTGGACTCTCCACAATGATTGCAAACAAATCATCTCTGATACTTGGAACACTAGAGTTATAGGGTGCCCTCTTCACATTCTCAGCACCAAACTTAAGTTACTGAAAAACATATTGAAGTTGTGGAATATTGAAGTTTTAGGCAACATTCACAACTATGTTAAAGAGGCAGAATCTAAGTTAGCAGACATCCAGAACCAAATCAATTTTGATGGACATAATGATGCCCTGATGATGGAGGAAAAGAATGCTCAGTATAACCTTGAGGATGCTCTCAATAAACAAGAGTTATCTTGAAAAGAAAAGGCTAGAATGAATTGGCACTTGGATGGTGACAGAAATACCAAGTTTTTCCACAGAGTGACAAGAATCAAAAACAAAACAAAACTCATCTCTTCACTAAGAAATGAAGAAGAAATCATGACAGATCCTCAAAGAATTTCCTCACATATTGTTAATTTATTATGAAACTCTTTTTTCTACTAACTTTGTTTTGCAGGAACCATTGCTTGTAGATGAAGTCATTCCAACTTTTATAGATTCCTCCACCAACAGGTTGCTGACTCTGATACCATCATCAAAAGAAATTAAGGAAGCAGTTTTTGATCTCAACAACAATAGTGCTCCTGGGCCAGATGGTTTTGGTGCAATTTTTTTTCAAACATACTGGGAGATTGTAAGCAAAGATGTCATTGATGCAGTCATTCAATTTTTTCAGTCAGGTTGGCTCCCTACAAACTTCAACGCAAACTCTCTGATCCTTATTCCAAAGATCCCCAATGCAGACACCATAGAGCAGTATATACCTATTGCCCATGCTAACTTCAAGTTTAAAATCATCATAAAGGTGCTAGCTGATAGATTGGCCAAAATTTTACATAGTATTATATCTAAAGAGCAAAAAGGTTTCATTAGAGGAAGGAACATTAAAGACTGTATTGCTTTAGCTTCAGAAGCAGTTAATGTGTTGGATAAAAAATGTTTTGGTGGGAACTTGGATGAAGATCGACATTTCAAAGGCATTTGATACCCTTAATTGGGAATTTCTGATTGTTGTATTGAAGAAATTTGGTTTTAATCAAGTTTTTTGTGACTGGATCCTCACCATTCTCAACTCAGCTAACATTTCTATTTGTGTGAATGGTAAACAGGAGGGATATTTTAAGTGTAGAAGAGGGGTCAGACAAGGAGATCCCTTGTCCCCTCTCCTTTTCTGCATTGCAAAAGAAGTTTTAAGTAGAGGCATCACTAAATTGATGAAAGAAGGAAAGATTGACCTTATTAATGCTTTTAGGCATGCTAACATTCCATCTCATTGCATGCATGCAGATGATATCATGGTGTACTGTAAAGGGAAAATGTCTAGTCTTGAGCCCTTGAAGGATCTTTTCACATCTTATGCTAATTGTAACGCCCGTTTTGATTATTTAAATTATTTTATATAGAATAGAGAATATTTATATGATTTTGTGTGAATTAAGTGAATTGTATGATTTATGTGATTTTTATGAGGTGTTGTGACTTATTTTATTGTTTAATAAAATAAGATTTGAAAATAAAATAAATATTAAGTTGTGGGGTTGTTTTAGAATTAGATAGAGTTGTGAGGGATTAAAGGAAATAAGATAAGATAAAATAGAAGTGGTTTAGAATTGTACAGAACGTACAATTCAGCTTTTGGGAGAAAAAGGGAGAAAACAGAAGAGAAGAACCAGAGAGGCTGCTGCTCAATTTTCTTAAGGTAAGGGTGAGCCTATCATTACAATTTCATTAGAACATGTAATTCATGATTATAGTTAACAGATTCTAGGGTTAATTCATGTGAATTAAGGATTTGAGAATTAGGTCAAAAGTGAGGAATTGATGTTTAGATGGTGAAAAACTGTACCATTGTTGTAGAAAACTGTTTGCAGACCATAGGGTGACCCTTATACATCACTTTAGGCGAATTTAGAGATTAACATGATGAAAATTGGGGTTTTTGGTGAAAATTGTCGTAAACCCGTAACAGTTCTGTCGTCGCTCGCCACGGCGAGTACTCATCAGCTCGCGAGGCGAGCCTAACGCTTCGCCATAGCGAGCAAACACTAGCAGACTCGCGAGGCGAGCGATCCCACTCGCCATAGCGAGTAGTACCCTGGAGTTCGCCAGGCGGACAACCGAACTCGCCATAGCGAGTTACCCATGATGGTTCGCAAGGCGAGCAGTTCAACTCGCCGTAGCAAGTGACCTTTGATGGCTCGCCCTAGAGAGTCTCACTTAACAAATGTTAAGAGAATCTTTAGATATCTGAAAGGAACTATTAATCTTGGACTTCTGTATAAGAAATCTTCAGATTATAAGCTAATTGGATTATGTGATGCTGACTATGCTGGAGACAGGATTGATAGAAAATTAACCAGTGGCAATTGTCAATTTCAGGGAGAGAATCTGATATCCTAGGCTAGCAAGAGGCAAGCAACTATTGCATTGTCAACAGCAGAAGCAGAATACATCTCGGCTGCTAGTTGTTATACACAACTACTCTGGATGAAAAATCAGCTTGAGGATTATCAAATAATTGAAAACTGTATCCCAATTTATTGTGATAATACAGCTGTTATATGTTTATCTAAGAATCCAATTCTGCATTCAAAAGCAAAGCACATTGAAATTAAACAACATTTTATTAGAGACTATGTTCAAAAAGGAATTTTATATATTCAATTCATTGATACTGATCATCAATGGGCTGATATATTTACTAAACCTTTAACTGTTGAGAGATTCGATCTTATAAAGAAAAATTTGAACATGTGTTATGTCTCTCTGTAATGTGTGCTCCTGAAGACAGAATTCATACTCTGAAAGTTACTCAGAAGCTACTTGAGTATCAGACTCTTTCATGGAGACTCTGAGAAATATAAGCTTCTGAAGACACTCAGACTCTGATAAGGAATCTTAGACTCTGAAGAAGCTCGTATTAGTGGAAGGGTGACCGTTGAGTTCAATAACACCTGTCCCACTACGTTGACAGTTACTTTTGAGGTTCTCAGACGTGGTCTGTTTGTATTGGGTAGAAACTCAAAGGGCAATGATTTTATTCATTTCAACAAGTAACCTTCGCGTCTTCCCAACACTTTTACGGCTGCATGCTTATTTGCCTTAAATGCTTATGTTTGTTTGTCCCCTTTTTGCATTTCAAACGTTTTCAACTTTTCATATAAATAGCAATCAGACACAACTCACTTCACTTTCTACACTTTACATTTTTTTGAACTATTCTCTCTCGCTATTCTCTCTGAAAACCTTTTCATAAACTTAAACCTAGAAACCTCTCAATGGCAAGTTCATCAGTTCAATCAGGTGTTATCATCAAATCTGGATAGTCTTATGTCATCAAACCCAGAACGATGAACATTATCAAAGAAACCCTGGAAGTTCAAGTTGAATCTCCAGTGGATTTTGGGTCTCTATTGAAACATGGGGTTGATGTATCTACACACTTTCTGTCACAAGGGATGATGAGTTATTTCAGTATGTTCAATGGACCAACATATCAGGAACTGGTAAGAGATCTCTGGGTTAGAGCAGAAGTCTACGACAAGGATGAAGCTATTCTTGAAGAAACTACTGCTATTTTGAACAACCCTTCATTTGTTGGTAAAACTAGAAAACAAATGGGTCTGAAACCTTACAACAGTTTAGAAGTCAGATCAGCTGTGATGGGGATTCCAATCCTCATCTATGAAGAAATTGTTGCTAGGGTGTGCAGGGTGTCCAACACTGGTAAATTTCAATGGAATATGAACAAGAAAAGTGAATGGGCTAATACTTGCAATAAGTTTCTGTTTGATGGAAGACCATCAAATAAGTTGGTGGACATGCACCAGGATCATAGGGTGCCTCTGAAGATCATATCAGACAGTCTTCTTCAGAAAGGTGGAGGATCTGATACTCTCTCAGTTGATCACAAGGTGCTTCTGTACTTCCTGATCAACATGGAAAAGATCAACTTTCCAAGATATGTGATGCACCATATGTGTTGCGCTATCAAAGAAGGCCAAAAAAAATCCATAAGACAAGTTCCTTATGGAAGATTGCTTTCTGAGATTCTGTATCAGGGAGGATTCTTGAAGATTCTAACAGAATCTGCAGTAGTGTCTAATTCTCAACTTGGAACAGTAACAGGAAGGATCATCAATGGTAAGACTCTTCAATACATGAAGATTGTTAAGAAGTATGTACCTTCTGATGAAGATATGAAAGAGTCTTATGTTCAATCTGACCTGATGATAGACTTCCCTCCAATTTCCAAAGAAGACAATCCTGAGGTCCTTACTAGATTTGTAGTGGATCACTACAATGAGACTAGCAGAATAATCAACTACTCTGCTATTCCTGAGTCTCTAGGAGGAGGTCTTCTAAAGGTTAAGAGCAAAATGACAAAGGAGGTTGTTAAAGAAGAGGAGGAATAGAAGCAAGAACCTCCTAAGAAAAAGAAGAAGTCTAAGTCAGCAGCTCTACCAGGAGTGACTATTGGTGCTTCTGAGGCCATAGCTCCTGTGCCTCAATCTGCTGCTGCTCCTGCATCCAAGGAAATAAAAGAGAGGGTTAAGAAAACCAAGGATGAGAAGAAAGCCAAGAGAGGTAGAGGTGATAGGAATCAGCAGTATCTTGTTGCTGAGATAGCTGAAGAAGAAAGTCAGATCAAGAAAAGGAAGAAAGAAGTTGTTCCTGTGGCTGAGGATTTGGCATAGAAGATAGGTACGTCAGTATCTATGGTGGAGGATAAACATGCTGCTGGCAAGGCTATGGGAGCAGAAGTTTTGACTGAGGAACTGAGAGATGATACTGTGAAGGAGGCAGCTAAGTTACTTGCACAGGCTCTGAAGCAGAAAGGAACTGCTAAGTCTGCAGAAGCTGACCAACCAGGATCTGTTTTGCTAACTGCTCCTGAACAACCAGCTTCTCCAGAAGTTGATGTCACAGGTAGCATTTCTAATGACTCACCTTTTTCTTCAACGAATCAAGAGTCACCTTCTTCATCTAAAACTGAATCAGACAATACCCCCCTCAGCAAAGCCATTCCATCTCTACGCAAAATGACCCCCTCACCAATCAAACCAACTTCATCATATAACCCACTTGATCCATGAATAACTGAGTATGTTGATAGAACAATGGAACAAACTGTTCAAGAAGCTATCACTATATCTCAAATTCTTCCACCTGACCATCCATGTTAACCTTCATTTCTTAAACCACTTCTGGTAGTTCAGCCTAATGAAGAACCTGCAGAACCCATCCAATCTAAAAAACCTTCATTCCAACAAGAAACAATTCATATAGGCTCTCCTTATACCCTAGATTGTCCTGAGAAACACCTAGGAGGAGAATTGCGTAAAACTCCTGCAAAATCCAAAACTACAAAGACTGCAGAATCTATACCTCAACCAGAATCTGTAACCCAACCTGAACTAGTAACTGAAAAGGAACCAGCGTCTGAGACTCTCGGGCAAGAATCTGATGTCATTCCTGACCCAGAATTTGTAACAGAATCTGTTGCAGAGGCTACTTCTGAATCAGTTGCTGAACCACTTCAACAACCTCAAACCTTACCTACTAAAACCTTACAAACAGTCATAACTTCTGAACCATCCACTTCTACTGAGCCAATCCAAACTCAAACACTTCCCAACCCTTTTGATTCGTTGAGAATAGATGAGTTTTATAGTATGTCAAGCTCAAAGCTCAAAGAAATTATTGAGCTAAGATTTGTTCCAGTCCTCAATGTCAGTTATGAGGATCAATACTCTGCTTTGAAGAATGAGTTCCTGGAATTTGTCACTAAGATTCAGAAAGTGGCAGTAAAGGAACAAGCTGTTATTCTTGCTAAGCACTTAGAAGAAATCAAAAGAGCTGAGGAAGAAAAGGCCAAGAAGAAGGTTCTTGTTCTAGCATTGGATAATAAACTGTGGTTTGAATCAGATCAATATAATCACACGGATTCAATGGTGTTTGAGACCTTGAAGAAGAAGCTACAAAAGGTTCAAGAGGAAGCTAGAATTGAAAGAGAAGCTCATCTTAAGAGAACAGAAGCTCTTGAGGAAATTGTCAATAAACAAGCTGAGGATCTGAAGAAACTGATGGATCATATTGCCAAACAAAACTAGCCTTAGTTGCACACCTAGTTTTCTTGTGTTTTGTTTTGCTTGTATTTTACTGCTTTTGTTTCTCTTCTTCTGAACTTTAAACTCTTTAATGAATATCAGCTTTTGAATCTTTGCTTCTGAATAGTTTTTAGCTTTTGTTTGGTTGTGCTCCTGATATATCTTGATATATTTATTTGAGTACTTCTGAAGTCTAACTATCTTATCGTATTTAGAATCTGTTTATTTGGTTTTATTAAACTCTTGTGTTTTAACAAACAGACTCTAACAAGTTTTTGCTCTGAATTTTCTCTTCTCATTTTCTCTAAAATTGTTTTTTTCTCAATTGGAGTCTTGTAAAAAGGGGGAGAAACTTGTCTTTAAACCTTTTTGTTAATGACAAAAGGGGGAGAACAATAAGTATTTTGATACTTTATTCATGCTATGTCTAAAGAAAAGGGAAGTTGCGATGGGTACTTCGTTAGATTCTGAGCCCCTTAAATTAAATTTTCGCAATTTAATTTAAGAGAATCTTCTCTCAAATCTTATCTTTTATTCATTGTGAGATTTGCTTATGATATTTTTGTTAAAAATGAATTTAATTAACCTAGATAGGACTTATGGGGAGCTTACAAAACTCACCTTAAAGATTATCAGACTTAGGCGGTGTCAGAGCTTTCAAACCTCAGACTCTGAGCTTACAAACCTCAGACCATTTAGTCAACTTGTTAATTAGATTAACAACAATTTATCTTTTAAATACTTATGTTTCTCATCATCAAAAAGGGGGAGATTGTTGGAACAAGGGTGTTCAACAATACCACTTTTAAGTTTTGATGATAACAAGGTATTAAAAATTGTCAATTGGATATGCTAATATTTGTTCAAGTGTGCAGGATCTTAATCAAGATTTCATTCTTAGAAAGCATTCTGTAAGAACAAATTAAGAGCAAAACTCCTGAGAAGCTTGTTGCATGTGATTCTGAAGTACTAGAGAATCTGAAGAATCATCAGAAGCTATTTCGAGAGGTCATGAAGACTCAGAGAATCTGAAGACGAAGAGAGTCTGAAGTTCTGAAGAGAGTCTGAAGTTCATCAAAGTCTGAAGTGCTACAAAGAGTCTGAAGACTGCAAATTGAAGTTTTGCTTAGAAGGATTTCTGAAGGCATTTCGATGCAGAAGAAACGTTTGTCTGGAGTAACGTCTAGCTTCAAAGTCAACTTGAGCATGGGATGCTCAACGACAAGAATGCAGAATAGGACAGAGTACTGTTGTACGAACTCTGTTTCCACTACTCCACTACCTCGTACATTTGGCAGCTGTGTCTACCGGTAATTCGCCTCAAAAGGAATGGGATTCAAAATTTGTATTCGAAGGACTATTACAATATCAAGCAACAAATCAACAGCTATTGATCAAGCTTCTAGAAGACTCTATGGTGTGCTGGATTGTCTCAACGTCTCTTTCCAACGCCTATATAAAGGATAGAAGACTTGAAGAATATGTTGGACTCTACAACTGAAAAACTACGCTATCAAGCTATTGTATTCTCTCTGAGTCAAGCCAAAAACACATCAACAAGCAAATTCTTACAAACTGTTATCCTAGAATTTCTAACTTAATCAGAAAACAAAGTCTCTTTGTTTTGCAATTGGAACACATTTGATTGTTTATCAAGTGTTCTAACTCTATTCAATTTTCTGTAAATTGTGTCAGAACTGTCATGGTTGTGTCCTTGAGGAAAGAAGTCTCTTAGTTGTTTCTTTGAGCATTGGAAGTCTCTTGCCTGCGTGCTTGAGCATTGGAAGTCTCTTACTGTGTGTTTGAGTAACTTGTAATTGTTAATTACATTTTAGTGAAACTCTCCTTGGAAGTGCAAGGGGGACATGACTACTTCCGGTTTGTGGAAGGAACCTGTATAATTGCTTGTGTTCTCTCTTTCCTTTATCTCATTATTATTTCCGTTGCGACAGACTCTGGTCTTCCGTTAGGTTCTGAACTCATTCAGACTCTGATCCTGGAGAACAGATTCTTACTCTTCAAGAGTTGCGAAAAAGTAAACACAATTCAACCCCCCCCCCCCCCCCCCCCCTTCTGTGTTTTTCTCACCTTCAAGAGGTAATCATGATTCTTTACATAATACTGATGTTATAGTAGTAGAATCTAGTTCAACCTCTACCTCTCATTCAACCTCCTCATCCTCCTCAGACTTAGATGATATTCCCTTAGGCAGAATATATCCAACCATTCAAAAAGGCCTTTCACCATCCACCAAAATCCACAAAAAGTATGCTGATAACACTCCATTTGAGCCTGTGTATCCAAACATTGTTGAAAGAATTAGTGATCTGGCTCAAATGAGATTCAAGGTTTGTGAAAGACTACCTGCTGACCATCCTTTCCAACCACCCATCATTGAACCTCTAAGTTTTGTTCCTGCTGATGCAGATGTTTTAGGTGAATCATCTTTTAACCTTAATGATGGATTATCTTCTCATCCACCCTCAACCAACCAATCTTCTGAAACAGATGTCTTAGAGAATCTGGTTAGTCACTATTCTGGTGAACTTCCAAATGTTGAACCTAACCTACATAAAGCCTCTAAGGTAGCTTCTGATGAAGTTTTTGTAGAAAGCCCCCAACAACAAGCACCTAAGATACTAAAAGCTCCTGAAAATTTTGTTTCTGAACCTGACTATATGATCACATCAGAAGCCTCTGGTGTTGAAACTTTTGTTTCTGATCATTCTTCAGAGACAATTTTTCACTATCCAAACTCCATAAATAGCCAACCTTCATCCTCAAACTTAGCCATTCAACCATGTGCTCCTACCAAAACAAATATCCCTTCTCTACCCACCCTGTTTCTAGATTCTACTATTCTAGCATATGTGTGTGAGAATATCTTTCAGGAGCTCAACAGGCTGATTCAAACTAGAAGTGATCTAGTTCATACAGAAAGCTATGAGAAGCAATGGAAAAGGTTGAAAGAGAGAGTAGACTTTGTCTTGACTGATCTTGAAAGGACTTGTCTGGATGCTGAAGACACTGCTCAACAGAAGCTTCAAGATTGGCTGAAGGGAGTTGATACTAATCTTCAAGAAGTGAAAGTTCTAAGAACTTGGGTGCAAACTCCTCTATGCTTTAGAGAAAGGAATGGTACTGATTTCATTCCAGCTGGTGTACACACAAGAGAGCTGAATGTCAACTGGTTGACAAAGGTGAATGTTAGTCCAGTTTCTTCAGAACTATCCCTACTACAAATGAATGCTAAGTTGGAAACTCAAAACAAGCAGCTAAGGAAAGAACTTCTTGAACAAAAGCTATTTCTGATTGAATACAAGTCTTCTACAAAAGCCAAGTTAGAAGAAGCAAGGATTAGAGAAGAGAATCTGATCAGAAGCAATGAGGTTTTCAAACAGGAAATGAAACAACAGGCAGAAGAGACAAACAAAATGCTCAAGAGTATGATGGAAATGTTCCAAAAACAAGCTCAACCCTAGATTGCACACCCTTAGCTTGTTTTGTTAAAAATCATTTGTTTGTATCTTTGCATAGTTTATGCTTCTGAATGATTGTTTATGCTTCTGAATTACTGTTGTTGGAACAAAGGTGTTCAGCAATACCACATTTTGAGTTTTGATGATAACAAGGTATTAAAAGTTGTCAATTGGATATGCTAATATTTGTTTGAGTATGCAGGATATTAATCAAGATTTAAGTCTTAGAAAGTATTCTGTTTGAACATTTTGAGAGCAAAGAACTAGAGAAGCTTGTTGCTTGAGATTCTGACTATCGAAGGAGAGTCTGAAGACTGTATCGAAGAGAGTCTGAAGACTGTATCGAAGAGAGTCTGAAGATTGTACCGAAGAGAGTCTGAAGACTATCAGAACCTGAAGACCAAGAGAGTCTGAAGATCATTAGAAGCTAAAGTGCTACAGTGAGTCTGAAGCCTACAATCTGAAAATCTGCTTAGAAGTATTTCTAAAGGCACTGCGATGCAGAAGAACTCTCGTGTTGGAGTAACGGCTAGCTTCAAAGTCAACTTGAGCGTGGGATGCTCAACGACAAAGAATGCAGGTCTGTACAGAGTACGGTGTACGAACTCTGTTTCCACTACTCCACTACCTCGTACAATTTGGCAACTCTGTCTACCGGTATTAATCTTCAAAGAGGAATGGAATTCAAAATATGCAATTGAAGGACTATTACCAAATCAAGCAACAGATCAACAGCTATTGTTCAAGCTTTAGAAACCATCCTAATGTGCTGGATGACTCAACGTCTATTTCCAACGCCTATATAAAGGAAGAAGACTTGAAGAATTAAGGACTCTACAACACAACTGAAAAACTACGCTGAATAGCTATTGTATTCAAACTGAGTCTTAACAGAAGCACATCAACAACTTAGATAATTCTTACAACTGAATATTCTAGAATTTCTAAGTTAAGCACAAAAACAAAGTCTGTCTTTGTTAAAACAGAGTCTGATTTGTTTGTATTTGGAACACATTTCATTGTCTGTCAAGTGTTTCAACCCTATTCAATTTTGTCTAAATTGTGTAAGAAGTCTCTTGGCTGCGTCCTTGAGTAAAGAAGTCTCTTGGCTGCGTCCTTGAGCAAAGAAGTCTCTTGCTTGTGTGCTTGAGCAAAGAAGTCTCTTAGTTGTGTCTTTGAGCATTGGAAGTCTCTTGCCTGCGTGCTTGAGCATTGGAAGTCTCTTACTGTGTGTTTGAGCAACTTGTAATAGATATTACATTTTAGTGGAACTCTCCTTGGAAGTACAAGGTGGACATGACTACTTCCAGTTTGTGGAAGGAACCTGTATAATTGCTTATGTTCTCTCTTCTCTCTATCTCTTGTTTATTTCCGCTGCAACAGAATCTGATTTCCCTCCAGACTCTGATCTCTTTCAGACTCTGTCCTTACGGAATTAGATTCTCACTCTTCAAGAGTTGCGAAAAGCTAACACAATTCAACCCCCCCCCCCCTTCTTGTGTTTTTCTCACCTTCAGTTGGTATCAGAGCTCCGTGTGACAGAAAAGATCCAGAAAAGGTGTTCAGCAAGGTGTTCAGCAATACCACATTTTGAGTTTTGATGATAACAAGGTATTAAAAATTGTCAATTGGATATGCTAATATTTGTTTGAGTATGCAGGATATCTATCAAGATTTAAGTCTTAGAAAGTATTCTGTTTGAACATTTTAAGAGCAAAGAACTAGAGAAGCTTGTTGCTTGAGATTCTGACTATCGAAGAGAGTCTGAAGACTGTACCGAAGAGAGTCTGAAGACTGTATCGAAGAGAGTCTGAAGACTATTAGAACCTGAAACCAGGAGAGTCTGAAGACTATCAGAAGCTAAAGTGCTACAGTGAGTCTGAAGCACGCAATCAAAAAATCTGTTTAGAAGTATTCCTAAAGGGATTGCGATGCAGAAGAACTCTCGTTTTGGAGTAACGGCTAAGTTCAAAGTCAACTGGAGCGTGGGAAGCTCAACGACAAAGAATACAGGCCAGTACAGAGTACGTTGTACACTACTCCACTACCTCGTACAATTTGGCAACTGTGTCTACCGGTATTAATCTTCAAAGAGGAATGGAATTCAAAATATGCAATTGAAGGACTATTACCAAATCAAGCAACATATCAACAGCTAGTGATCAAGCTTCAGAAATCATCCTAATGTGCTGGATGACTCAACGTCTCTTTCCAACGCCTATATAAAGGAAGAAGACTTGAAGAACAAAGTCTCTACACACAACAACTGAACAACTAAGCTGAATAGCTATTGTATTCAAACTGAGTCTTAAAAGCACATTAACAACTTAGATAATTCTTACAACTGAGTATTCTAGAATTTCTAAGTTAAGCAGAAAAACAAAGTCTGTCTTTGTTAAAACAGAGTCTGTCTGTGTTTGTATTTGAAACACATCTGATTGTTTGTCAAGTGTTTCAACCCTATTCAATTTTCTGTAAATTGTGTGAGAAGTCTCTTGGCTGCGTCCTTGAGCAAAGAAGTCTCTTGCTTGTGTGCTTGAGCAAAGAAGTCTATTAGTTGTGTCTTTGAGCATTGGAAGTCTCTTGCCTGCGTGCTTGAGCATTGGAAGTCTCTTACTGTGTGTTTGAGCAACTTGTAATAGATATTACATTTTAGTGGAACTCTCCTTGGAAGTGCAAGGGGGACAGGACTACTTCCGGTTTGTGGAAGGAACCTGTATAATTGCTTGTGTTCTCTCTTCTCTCTATCTCTTGTTTATTTCCGCTGCAACATAATCTGATTTCTCTTTAGACTCTGATCTCTATTAGACTCTGTCCTTACAAAATCAGATTCTTACTCTTCAAGAGTTGCGAAAAGCTAACACAATTCAACCCCCTCTTCTTGTGTTTTTATCACCTTTAGTTGGTATCAGAGCTCCGGCTCTGTTGCCATAGCACTTAACCGTGTGACAGAAAAGATCCAGAGAAAAACATGTCTTCCAGTGAACCTTCATCTTCTGGTGCTACATCTGGTGCTGCTATACCATACGACTATGGATCCAACAACAGCAGTAAAAACGCAGATTATGGAAAAATTCCTAAGTTCAATGGTGATCCTGAAAAATTTTCTTGTTGGAAAACCAACTTCTACAGTTATGTCATGGGTCTTGATGAAGAACTCTGGGACATACTTGAAGATGGTGTTGGTGACTTACAACTTGATGACGAAGGTGCTGCTATTGACCGTAAACTTCACACTGCTGCTCAAAAGAAGATCTACAAGAATCATCATATCATCAGAGGAGCTCTAGTCACTGCTATTCCAAAAACGGAATACATGAAGATGAGTGACAAATCTACTGCTAGAGCCATGTTTTCTTCTCTCTGAGTTAGTAGATTTTGTCAAAGAACTTCTTTATTTTGTCAAAGATCTGAGTTAGTAGATTTTGTCAAAGAACTTCTTGGTCATTTTAAAGCTAAAACCACTGAGTTGAAGAAAGTCAAACAACAACTTGATAAGCTGTCTAAAAGACATAATTCAACTCTATTGGAGTTAGAAAGTTTAAAAGAAGAAAATGATACTTTATTGATCAAGAAGTGTAGCTGTAAATACTTGAGTGAGCAAGATGTTGCTTTACAAGAATTTATTGCTACTGGAATTGATAGATCTAGGGTTGCATCCATGATCTATAGCACATACCAGAACAGAGGACAGGGTCTTGGATTCATTGGAGGTAGCTCAAATGAAGTGATTCTGAAACCTGGTCCTGATGGCGCCAGAGAAGCATTGAAAAGTCACTATGTAACTGAGTCTGATGAAGTCAACACAGTAATTCAATCAGAACCTACAACTTCAAGTTCTAAAGTTTTGACTAAGTCAAAAACTCATAATGCAAAGTCAAAAGTTCTGAAAAACATTGAATCTAAGGATGCAGTGATTCAGACTCTAAAACATTCAGAGTCTGATAAACAGACTCTGAAGAAGCCAGAGTCTGGAAAACAAAAACCTAAGTTTCAAAGAAGAGAAACTGTGAAAGGCAAGTTGAATCCTAAACTAAAAGGTTCTGAACCCAAAGTGTGGAGGAAAACAATACCAATGACTTCAAGACACACCTTACGAAAGGAATTCAATGGTTCAAAGACTAACCCAAGAGGACCCATGAGAATATGGGTACCTAAGTCTGAAATTGTTAATGCTGCAGGTATGTCTAAAAGGACTAGAAAAGCAGAAGGCTTGGTACCTGGACAGTGGTTGCTCGCGTCACATGACGGGAGAAAAGTCTATGTTTCTAACCCTAACCATGAAAGAGGGAGGAACTGTGGGATTTGGAGGAAACCAGACTGGCAAAATCATTGGTACTGGAACCATTGGTAACTCTCTAATCTCTATCAGTAATGTGTGGTTTGTTGATGGACTTAGACATAACCTACTAAGCATAAGTCAATTATGTGACAGTGGTTATGATGTTTTGTTTAATAAGAACAACTGCACTGTAGTTAACAAGGATGATCAATCCATAGTCTTCAAGGGAAAAAGAAGAAACAATGTCTACAAGATAAAGTTCTCTGAACTGACTGATCAGAAGGTAGTTTGCCTTTTGTCAATGGGTGATAAGAAATGGTTGTGGCACAGACGGTTGGGACACGTAAACTGGAGGTTAATCTCTAAGCTTAGCAAGTTGCAACTAGTCAAAGGCTTACCAGACATTGACTATCATTCAGATGCTCTCTGCGGAGCATGTCAGAAAGGGAAAATTGTCAAGAGTTCCTTTAAGCCGAAAGAAATTGTTTCTACTTCTAGACCCTTGGAATTACTTCATATTGATTTATTTGGACCAGTTAGCACTGCATCCTTATATGGAAGTAAATCTGGACTAGTCATTGTTGATGATTACAGCAGATGGAGTTGGGTTAAGTTTCTAAAAACTAAAGATGACTCATATTCTGTGTTTAGAAAATTCTGCATCCAAATTCAATCTGAAAAGGAATTGAAAATTTTGAAAGTCAGAAGTGATCATGGAGGAGATGTCGAAAATGAGCCCTTTGAGGTTTTCTGCGAAAAACATGGAATTATTCATGAATTCTCTGCACCTAGAACTCCACAACAAAATGGAGTTGTAGAGAGAAAGAACAGAACCTTACAAGAAATGGCTAGAACCATGATCCATGAGAACAATCTGGCTAAACACTTTTGGGCAGAGGCAGTAAACACAGCTTGTTATGTTCAGAACAGAATCTATATTAGACCTATGTTGAACAAAACAACATATGAACTCTTTAAAGGAAGGAAACCTAACATATCTTATTTTCATCAGTTCGGATGTACTTGTTATGTCCTGAACAACAAAGTCTATCTAAAGAAATTTGATGTCAAAGGTCAAAAGGGAATCTTTTTAGGTTACTCTGAACGATCTAAGGCATACAGACTGTATAATTCAGAAACACAATGTGTTGAAAAATCTGTGCATGTCCGATTTGATGACAAGGTGCCTGAAAGTGAAACTTCAGAGCAAGATGAAAGTTATGCAGGATCTCAAGATTCTGATAGTAACTCAGAATCTGATCAGATTCCAGAATCTGAAGAGACTTCAGAAGCTGGAGCACCCCCTGAAATTCCTAATGAAGAAGCTTCTGAAGAAGCTCAAGATGGTTCTCAGCAAGCTGGTGAATCCAAACATTCATTCAAATACAAGTCTTCACATCCTGATGATCAAATTATTGGTAATAAAGATAGTCCCAGAAGAACTAGGTCGTATTTCAGACAAGAAGAGTCTGCCTTGGGATTACTATCTGTTATTGAACCAACCAATATTGGAAGCAATCAGGTTACTTCTTTCCTATGCAGTGAATCACAACATAACCCTGTATCAAATGGACGTTAAGAGTGCTTTTCTTAATGGTGTCATTTCTGAAGAAGTCTATGTCAAACAACCTCCTGGATTTGAAGATTTAAAACATCCAAAGCATGTTTATAAATTAAAGAAATCACTTTATGGCTTGAAACAGGCTCCCAGAGCTTGGTATGAAAGACTGAGTAATTTCTTAATTCAAAATAACTTTGAACGAGGGCAAGTTGACACTACACTATTCAGAAAGACTCTGAAGAAAGATATTCTTATTGTTCAGATTTATGTTGATGATATCATTTTTGGTTCTACAAATAGTTCACTTTGCAAAGAGTTTTCCAAAGTAATGCAGGATGAATTCGAAATGAGCATGATGGGAGAATTGAAGTTCTTTCTGGGAATTCAAATCAACCAATGCAAAGATGGAGTCTATGTTCATCAGTCCAAGTATACGAAAGAGCTTCTGAAGAAGTTCAATCTTGAGGACTGCAAAGAAATGAACACTCTAATGCATCCAACCTGCACTCTGAGCAAAGAAGATCAAGGAACCAATGTTGATCAGAAGCTGTATAGAGGTATGATTGGTTCCTTGTTATACCTAACTGCATCCAGACCAGATATTTTATTCAGTGTATGTCTGTGTGCAAGGTTTCAATCAGACCCTAGAGAGTCTCACTTAACAGCTGTTAAGAGAATATTTAGATATCTGAAAGGAACTGCTAATCTTGGACTTCTGTATAAGAAATCCTCTGACTATAAGCTAGTTGGATTCTGTGATGCTGACTATGCTGGAGACAGGATTGAAAGAAAATCAACCAGTGGCAATTGTCAATTTTTGGGAGAGAATCTGATCTCGTGGGCTAGCAAGAGGCAAACAACTATTGCTTTGTCTACAGCAGAAGCAGAATACATCTCAGCTGCTAGTTGTTGTACACAGCTACTCTGGATGAAACATCAGCTTGAGGATTATCAAATAACTGAAAACTGTATCCCAATTTATTGTGATAATACAGTAGCTATATGTTTATCTAAGAATCCAATTTTGCATTCAAGAGCAAAGCACATTGAGATAAACATCATTTTATAAGAGACTATGTTCAAAAAGGAATTCTAGATATTCAATTCATTGATACTGATCATCAATGGGCTGATATATTTACTAAACCTTTGTCTGTTGAAAGGTTTGATTTTATAAAGAAAAATTTGAACATGTGTTATGTCTCTAGTTAATGTGCATCTTTGAAAACAAAATTCAGACTCTGAAAGATACTCAGAAGCCAATTGAGAATCAGACTCTCTTTGGAGACTCTGGTAAACATAAGCCTCTGATAGACTTTCAGACTCTGGTAAGGAATCTTTAGACTCTCAGAAGCTCGTATTAGTGGAAGCATGACTGTTGAGTTTAGTAACACATGCCCCACTACGGTGACAGTTACTTTTTAGTTTCTTAGACGTGGCCTGTCTGTATTGGGTAAGAACTCAAAGGGCAATGATTTCATTACGTTAAACAAGTTACCTTCGCGTCTTCCCAACACTTTTACGGCTGCATGCTTATTGTCTTTATTACTCTTGTTTGTTTGTCCCCTATTTCTTCAAACGGTTATCAACTCTTTCTCTATAAATACCTATCACACACCACTCACTTCTCTTTTACTTTGATTTCTTTCTAAACATTCATAATGTTTTCAATCTCTGTAAAAAAAATTGTTCTCAAATCATAACTTAGAAACCCTCAAATGGCAAGTGATCTCATTCAATCTGGTGTGTTAGTCAAAACTGGAAAATCATACGTGATTAAACCTAGAACCATGAACATCATCAAGGAAACTCAGGAAGTTCAAGTTGAATCTCCAGTAGACTTCGGCTCTCTCATTTGTCATGGAGTTGACGTCTCTTCTCATTTCTTAGCACAAGGAATGATGAGCTATTTCGGTATGTTGAATGGACCAATATATCAGGAGCTGGTAAGAGATTTCTGGGTTAGGTCAGAAGTGTTTGACAAAGATTACTCTATCATCGAAGAAACGGCGGCAATCTTGAACAACCCTAAACTGGCTGGCAAGAATAAAGAGGATATGGGTTTAAGACCGTACAAAGGTCTTGAAATCAGATCAGCTGTGATGGGGATTCCAGTCCTTATCACTGAGGAGGTAGTTGCCAGAGCCTGCAGGGTGGTGAACGAAGGCAAATTTCAATGGAATTTGGACAAGAAAAGTGAATGGATGGGAGTATGCAACAAACTCTTATTTGAAGGAAGACCCTCAAATAAGTTGGTGGATATGCATCCTGAGCATAGGGTGCTTCTGAAAATCATACTGGACAGTATGCTTCAGAAAGGAGGAGGAACAGACACTCTGTCTGTTGATCACAAAGGTCTTCTTTACTTCCTTATCAATAAAAAGAAGATAAACTTTCCAAGGTACGTGATGTACCACATGTGCTGGGCTATAAGGAAAAGCCAATCTGAATCCAGAAGACAAGTTCCTTTTGGAAGGCTAATCTCTGAGATTCTGTATCAAGGAGGCCTGGACCGTCATAATATTCCTAAGAGTCTTAAGGACCTCTAGAAGGACCTGCAGACCCCCCAGGAGGCCTTAGCGCCTTCCAGAAGAGCTCTAAGGCCCAAGGCGCGTCCTTTCCAGGGCGCCGCCTTAAGTAAACCTCTAGAACCCGCCTAAAATACTAGAATACCCCTATGGCTTGGAGACCAAGCCATCAAAGCCCAAGCCCACGGCAGGCTATAAATACAACCCTTGAGAGCATTCTCAAGGCATCCAATAATCGGTCTAAACCTTAATAGACAGAGAAAACCCTAGTATTCATTACTCGTACTTTTTGCAAGTACAGTTGGCGCCGTCTGTTGGAAGAGGTAAAACTAACCTAGACCACACTCATAAACCTAAAACACCTCCCGGCGATCTTGAAAAAACAGTGGCCGGCGAAAACTAAACCTTTAGTTCTCGTAAGCACGCCAACCATCGGCGGAAATTCTTCATCAGAAACCATACCAGGTTTTATCTATCTAAAATTGTGTTATTCTGGAAACTTTATTCATTCGTCTGATTTCATATTTCCACTAAGCATCGATATTATTATCAAACGGTGTTATTTTCTTCATGATGGATCATATATAATCTTCAATGATTTCTATGTTGCTTATGTTTCATCGATGCTTAATATATATTCACGGGCTGTTGTTCATTAATGATGGCTATGTTTATGAATTGGACACCATGCTTTAGTTTCCTATCCTTTTAATTGCTTAACAAATTGGTTAAAACACAATCTGTGAATAATTTTCCATTGATTTACAAATTTGTTACACTAGCATAGCAGCATATAATCCTATGTTCTCTCAATATTCAGTTACTTTCCTATTATTTTATGAGTATATAAAATATCAGTTCTGAAGAGTCAGGTACCCGGCGAAATATTCAAAGAGAGCATCGCAAAAATTGAAGTGACATCATTCAAAAGAAAATTAACGACAAAGACTTTCAAAGGCATATCAGGTTCTATATTTTTTGAGAGAATATACTATTTGATATATTTTGAGAAGATATTCTAGTTAGATTTAATGGAAAGTTTACTGCCCAATATATTTTGAGAAGATATATTTACGCTTTTGGATTTGAAGAAAATTTTATGATCAAGATATTTTGAGACAATATATATTGCTTGATTTGAAGAAAAATTTATCGCCTAATATATTTTCTCAAAATATATTCTTCAAATCAACTAATATATTTAGATTTGAAGAAAATTTTATGTTCAATACATTTTGAGAAAATATATTTAGATTTGAAGAAAATTTTATGTTCAATACATTTTGAGAAAATATATTTAGATTTGAAGAAAATTTTATGTTCAATACATTTTGAGGAAAATATATTTAGATTTGAAGAAAATTTTATGTTCAATACATTTTGAGAAAATATATTTAGATTTGAAGGAAATTTTATGTTCAATATATTTTGAGAAAATATATTTAGATTTGAAGATAATTTTATGTTCAATACATTTTAAGAAAATATATTTAGATTTGAATAAGATTTTACGTTCTATATATTTTAAGAAAATATATTTAAATTTGAAGAAAATTTTATGTTCAATATATTTGGAGACAATATATTCTCACTTTTTGATTCAAAGAAAATTTCTTGTCCCATATATTTTGCGAAAATATATTTTGTTTATTTTGCAATTATTTTTTGGTGCATATACATCATATGTGGACAATAAATCTTATAGACAAATTAGCTTTAACTTAATTTGTATCATTTGAAATTAATTATCGCTGAGTGATTTAGTTAGAACGTTGAGTAAAACTTTTGAGGAAAGACTAAGCTAATAGGAGAAAAGACTAGTCTAGGTACCCGTGGCAGAAGTAAAGTGTAGTATTGTTAAAGGGTCACATAGGAGGGATTCTGGCAAGGAAAGTCTTGGTATTTAAGAGGTCCAAGTGACCCACCTCTCTTTCCTGGGAACCCCTCTTCATGTACCATTTACTTTGCACGCTGAACTCACTGCTTAGTAAAAACAGAAGTAAAAAGATTAGTTAACACCAGGCCCATTTAGAAAGATAAAAGTGGTCAGAAGACTTAGTCCTAACTTCATAGGAGGAAGTAAAAGACTTAGAGAATAATGGAGTAAGCGAGTTAGTTCAGATTTAATATGAGCATGGTAAGGTAATGGGCGAGATAGTCGTGAGTTAGTAGAAGAACAAAAAAGAGTGAATATTAAAAGCAACAGATAGATAGATAAGCAGGTTTGCAAATTGTGGCAGGAGAATTAAGTAGTAACTAGCCACTCTTTAATATGGTAGGAAGTATAGGAGTAACATTCAACAGAGAGTTACTTCCAAATTAATAAAAAGAAAGAGTAGGAGGGAGAGCAAAAGTTATGGTCGAGTAAGTAAGAGAAGACAACGAGTAACTATAGAAGCCGTAAGACCCAACTGGGCAGTGAAAACTCAACCCCAAGAGGGCTCTGAGATAGAAGCCGTAAGACCCAACTGGGTAGTGAAAACTCAACCCCAAGAGGGCTCTGAGATAGAAGCCGTAAGACCCTACTGGGCAGTGAAAACTCAACCCCAAGAGGGCTCTGAGATAGAAGCTGTAAGTCACCACGTAGCGCAGCCTTGTAAGTCGCCTTGTAGCGCCACCCCAGAAAGACGCCACGTAGCGCACCTTGTAAGTCGCCATGTAGCGCCGCCCCTGAAAGACGCCACGTAGCGCACCTTGTAAGTCGCCATGTAGCGCCGCCCCTGAAAGACGCCACGTAGCGCACCTTGTAAGTCGCCATGTAGCGCCGCCCCTGAAAGACGCCTCTTAGCGCACCTTGTAAGTCGCCATGTAGCGCCGCCCGTGAAAGACGCCTCGTAGCGCACCTTGTAAGTCGCCATGTAGCGCCGCCCCTGAAAGACGCCTCGTAGCGCAACTTTGTAAGTCGCCTCATAGCGCAACCCTATAAAACGCCTTGTAGCGCAATGTTATGAAATACTTTGTAGCATATTTTCATAAGAGGTTTGTATCGCAAAGCCAGCAAATTATTAAAGTCTCACTGAATTTGCTCAAATTATAAAGTATTAGAGGATAGATCACGTTGTGATAAATGAGGAGGCGCCTATAAGTAGATTCAATACTTTTGAACACTTGGTAGGATTAAACTATTTAAAGGAACATCGTGAAAGCTCGTAAACTCAAAATCATTACCACGTCTAAAGACAACATAAGAATTCGTAAATTCGGGAGGATCATGGTTAAGCAAAAGGTCAGCTGGGCGCCGTAAAAGGTCGCCCTAAATACAAAACAACTGAAGCGCCACGCAGGGCCGCCATAACGCTAAAGCAGAAGAAAACGGAAGCAGAGAATAGACGAAGAGAAAACTGATAAGCAAAAGGATGAAATAAGGTTTTGAAGAGGAAGTAAAGCGCAAATATATAGGAACATAAGAGTTAAAGTCGCCTCAAAAGGCGCGCTTTCTCTACAGAAAAAAGTGGAACACGTGCGTGGCAGGCCAAGATGTGAACACGTCACGACAAATGAAGAGTCAGGAAATCTACACCGTCCGATCTATTTCACAGGTTAGAGTCCTCGCCAACATTCCAAGGAACATCTGTCTCGCCCTTCCAGAAAACAAGGCAGGAAGTATCACGCCATAGTACTTTTTGCAAGTACAAGGCCTAGTATTCATTACTCGTACTTTTTGCAAGTACAAGGCCTCTTGAAGGTTTATCAGAATCTGGTGTAGTTTCAGATGCTCATCTTGGAACGGTGACTGGGAGAATCATCAACGGTAAAACTCTTCAATACATGAAGATTGTCAAAAGATTCAATCCTTGTAATCAAGATATGAGGGAATCTTACGTGCAATCAGACTTGATGATGGACTTCCCTCCTATTTCCAAAGAAGACAATCCTGAAGTCCTTGCAAGATTTGTGGTAGATTACTTCAATGAAACTGGTAGGATAATCAACTATTCTGCCATTCCTGAGACTGCTGGAAGAGGACCTCTTAAGGTTAAAGGGAAAAGGACCAAGGAAGTGATTCTGAAGGAAGAGGAAGAGAAGCAAGAGCCTCCCAAGAAGAAGAAGAAGAAATCTTCAGCTCTTCCAGGAGTGACTATTGGTGCCTCTGAGGCCATAGCTCCTATGCCTGTATCAGCATCTTCTGCATCCAAGGAAATTAAGGAGAGGGTTAAGAAACCCAAGGATGAGAAGAAAGCTAAGAAAGACGAGAAGAAGGCAAAGGATGAGAAGAAAGCCAAGAAAGGCAAGGCTGACAGAGATTATGGCAAGTGGGCTGATGAGATTGCTGAAATCCTTGATACTGACTCTGGTGGTGAAGAAGGTCAGATCAAGAAGAAAAAGGTGGAAGTGATCCCTGTGGCTAAGGATGTAGCACAGAAGATAGGTACTTCAGTATCTATGGTTGAGGATGAACATGCTGCTGGTAAGGCATTGGCAGCTGAGGTTGTGGCTGAAGAACTTAAGGAAGAAACAGTTAAAGAAGCTGCTAAGCTGTTGGCATCAGCTTTGAGACAGAAGAGTCTGGTGGCTCCTGCAGAAGCTGACTTATCAGAAGCTACTCTGTCTGATGCTTCTGATCATTTTGCATCGCCAGAAGCTGGGATTGGCACCTCTGGTAATGTAACATTTAACTCACCTTCCTCTACGAATCAAGAGTCTTCATCCAAAACTGAATCAGATGACAAACCCTTGAGCCAACTTATTCCCTCCCTCAAACATTCATCCCCCTCACCAATCAAACCTTTATCATCCTATGATCCACTTGACCCCAAAATAGTTGAATATGTTGATTCAACTATGGACAGGGCTATTCAAGACACCATCACTGTGTCTATGATTCTACCTGCTGATCACCCCACTCAACCATCTTTTCTAAAACCACTTCAGACAATTCAACCTTCTGAAGAACCTGAAGTAGCCACTCATTCAACTCAACCATCCCCCCAACCTGAACCTATTTGTGTAGACTCTCCTGACACCCTATACTCTCTTGAGAAACACCTAGGAGGAGAACTACCAAAAACCCCCGCCAAATCCAAATCAACAAAAGCTGCAGAATCTGTTTCTAAACCAGACTCTGTACCCCAACCAGTCTCTGAGACTCTGGAACAGGCTTCTGATATCATACCAGAACCTGTCACAGAATGCGTAGCAGAGCCTGTGTCTAAAATAGTGTCTGAACCTCTTACTGAACCCAGAACTGTTTTACCTGACTTTGAAGCCTTCAAAGCCTTAGTAGCCTCTCAACCCTCAACTTTTGAACCTCACAACCTGTTTGATTCATTAAGGATAGATGAGTTTTATGCTTCATCAAACTCTAAGCTCAAGGACATTATTGAGCAAAGGTTTGTGCCTATCCTAAATGTCAGCTATGAGGATAAGTTCTCCACCTTGAAGACTGAATTTTTGGACTTTATCACCAAAATTTAGAAAGCTGCTGTCAAGGAACAAGTTGTTGTTATTGCCAAGCATGTGGAAGAAGTCAAGAGAGTTGAGGAAGCTAAAGCTAGGAAGAAAACTCATATTCTACGGCTGGAGTATAAACCATTCTTTGATGCAGATCAATACAATCCAAGAGAAACAATGGTCTTTGACTCCTTGAGAAGGAGACTTCACAGAGTTCAGGAAGAAGCATGTCTTGAGAGAGAAGCTCATCTGAGAAGGACTGAAGCTTTGGAAGAGATTGTTAAGAAGCAGCAAGAGGATCTCCAGAAATTGATGGATCATCTTGCCAAACAAAACCAGCCTTAGTTGCATTTTTTTTTGTTTTGTTTTGTAACTTGATTTTGCTGTCTTCTTCATCTTCTGATACTTCATTTTCTATATTATTCAAGAGTTTTGTGCTTCATCTTTATGCCTCTGTTATATATATTTTGCTTTGATTCATATATGTTTTTCGCTATGAATCTTGTTTTCCTTAAAAAAAAATTTACCCTCATCTGAAGTCATTCAAAAAGGGGGAGAAATTTTGTTTAAAACCTTTTTGTTGATGACAAAAGGGGGAGAAGGAGAAAGATTAGTATCTTTTACAAACTGTATGATGAAAGATCAGTGAGCTCTATGTAAAAGTTAAAGGGAAAATTGCGAATGGTGCTTAGTTAGATTCTGAGCCCTCTTTAAAAGAATCTGTTCTAAAATTTGTTTATTATTCTGAGAATTAATTCAACTGTTTATGGAATTTGAATTTAATTAACTTGGATAGAACTTAGGGGGAGCTTACAAACCTCAACTTAAGAACTATCAGACTCAGGGGGAGTCAGAGCTTACAAACCTCAAACTCTGAGCATACAAACCTCAGACCCCTTAAGTCAACCTGTTAATTAGATTAACAACAATTGACCTTTTAAATACTGATGTTTGTCATCATCAAAAAGGGGGAGATTGTTGGAACAAAGGTGTTCAGCAACACCACATTTTGAGTTTTGATGATAACAAGGTACTAAAAGTTGTCAATTGGATATGCTAATATTTGTTTGAGTATGCAGGATATTAATCAAGATTTAAGTCTTAGAAAGTATTCTGTTTGAACATTTTGAGAGAAAAGTGAAGGAAAATCGATAATGAACAGAATAAGCAGCGGATAAAAAAAAATTCGATTTTCTTTCCTTGGATCATTACGAATTACACATGAATCAGTGATTCGATTGTTACCTCGAAGTGTGAAATCTGAAAGCTGGAAACTGGAAGCACGATCACAGCAAAGCAAGCAACAAGCAGCAAAGCCTCTAGCAAGTCCACATGAACAGTGCTCCTCCAAAACTCGGTGCTAGCCAATGAATTAGAAGTTTCAGAGAGTTAAGGGTTTCAAAACATGTAACCTCAAACTTCAGCACTAGGCTTCTATTTATAGAACTCTTAGTGTGCTCTGCAAGTTCAGAAGTCACTATTGGGCTTCTGTAAGACCAATAACGAGTTTAGTAATTCTGCTAACTAATTAGCGTTATTTACTAAACGCACCCCTTATATAAGTCATACTTATATATTTCTCTTTTGATTGTTCTTTGTGTGTGACCCTATAAGTTCTAGTCACGTTGGCAATAATATTAAATCTAATATTTGATACTATAAACAATGAGCGGTATCTAGCAACACATCATTGCTACCCAAGTGACAAGAATGTCAAGTGATCTGACGAAACCTGTTTCCATGATAATACTTATGTATACGATTACTCCTTTGTCCTAATATCTTTATTGATCTCAATGCATAGATTTTGTCACCATTGTGTAGATCAATATTTATATTACTTGATTCCAAAATATACTGAATAACGAATAAGTCCAATATCCTATATCAACTTAGTTCGGCATGGCCATGCAGTTTTACAGTCATATTTCATCAAGAGGCCTATAGATATATCTCCTGTTTATGAGGAGGGACAAATCCTATCTAGGACACTCATGCCCTTCAGCATGATTCATCAAGTACCCATCAACCAACTTTATGGTTATCCTTTTACAGACAACGTTAGAATGGCAACAAAGCACTCGAGTCCACATCTAGGGATCATAGTGGTTTCAGGTCAAAGAGCGATGTACACTATTATCATTGTGAGAATATCTTATGACAATCTCATAACTTACTATGTAGTATTCTCACGATGGGTCTATCCAGTATAAATATTACTCCTAACATTTGTACCTATGTATAGACTTGATATCTCATATCTATGACCCATGAGATGCGGTCATCAAGCTTCATACATAATAGTCTCGACGCTTTATTATTATCCTAATTCATATTAAAGCTTGACTACGGATACATTTAAGAATAGCGTTCTTTATGATAATGTAATCTCATGATTAAGTCACACTTAATATATTATTACATGAACTATCTATTCTAAGGACTTTATTAACATTACTATAAATATATAATAAAGAGTGCCATATATTATTTAATAATAAAAGTCATGATACATAAGATAAGTTTCACATAAACTATTGGCCTCTAGGGCTTATAGCTTGTAGCTTGTAGCTTGTAGCTTCTGAGATTCTGACTATCGAAGGAGAGTCTGAAGACTGTATCGAAGAGAGTCTGAAGACTGTACTGAAGAGAGTCTGAAGACTATCAGAACCTGAAGACCAAGAGAGTCTGAAGATCATCAGAAGCTAAAGTGCTACAGTGAGTCTGAAGCCTGCAATCTGAAAATCTGCTTAGAAGTGTTTCTAAAGGCACTGCGATGCAGAAGAACTCTCGTGTTGGAGTAACGGCTAGCTTCAAAGTCAACTTGAGCGTGGGATGCTCAACGACAAAGAATGCAGGTCTGTACAGAGTACGGTGTACGAACTCTGTTTCCACTACTCCACTACCTCGTACAATTTGGCAACTGTGTCTACCGGTATTAATCTTCAAAGAGGAATGGAATTCAAAATATGCAATTGAAGGACTATTACCAAATCAAGCAACAGATCAACAGCTATTGTTCAAGCTTCAGAAACCATCCTAATGTGCTGGATGACTCAACGTCTCTTTCCAACACCTATATAAAGGAAGAAGACTTGAAGAATTAAGGACTCTACAACACAACTGAAAAACTACGTTGAATAGCTATTGTATTCAAACTGATTTTTAACAGAAGCATATCAACAACTTAGATAATTCTTACAACTGAATATTCTAGAATTTCTAAGTTAAGCTGAAAAACAGAGTCTGTCTTTGTTAAAACAGAGTCTGTCTCTGTTTGTATTTGGAACACATTTGATTGTCTGTCAAGTGTTTCAACCCTATTCAATTTTCTGTAAATTGTGTAAGAAGTCTCTTGGCTGCGTCCTTGAGCAAAGAAGTCTCTTGCTTGTGTGCTTGAGCAAAGAAGTCTCTTAGTTGTGTCTTTGAGCATTGGAAGTCTCTTGCCTACGTGCTTGAGCATTGGAAGTCTCTTACTGTGTGTTTGAGCAACTTGTAATAGATATTACATTTTAGTGGAACTCTCCTTGGAAGTGCAAGGGGGACAGGACTACTTCCGGTTTGTGGAAGGAACCTGTATAATTGCTGGTGTTCTCTCTTCTCTCTATCTCTTGTTTATTTCCGCTGCAACAGAATCTGATTTCCCTTCAGACTCTGATCTCTTTCAGACTCTGTCCTTACGGAATTAGATTCTCACTCTTCAAGAGTTGCGAAAAGCTAACACAATTCAACCCCCCCCCCTTCTTGTGTTTTTCTCACCTTCAATTGCATCTGATCAATATTATCTTGCTTCTGTATATTATTTTTTTCTCACTATCTTTTTCTTATCTCTTTCTTTTTGTCTTTCGTTTTTATACTTTTTGTTGATGAAAAAAGGGGCAGTAGATGTATAGTATTTATAGGCTCTGAGCCCCATTAATTTAATTTTAATCAAGTTAAATTAATAGGACCTTCTTCTTATCTCTTAGTCTATTAATGTGAAAATTTTCTGAGTGTTATATTGTTTTTAATGGCGAATTTAATTAACATGGATAGAACTCAGGGGGAGCTTACAAACCTCACCTTAAAGTACTATTAGACTCAGGGGGAGCTTACAAACCTCAAACCCTATAGTCAACTTGTTAATTAAATTAACAACAATTGCAATATTTAAATACTAATGTTTGTCATCATCAAAAAGGGGGAAATTGTTGGAACAAAATGTCTTTAACACTATCCTTTGAGAGTTTCGATGATAACAAGGTATTAAAAATTGTCAATTGGATATGCTAAAATTTGTTCAAGTGTACAGGACCTTAGACAAAATTTTGACATCTTAAAAAGGTTCTGAAAGAACAAAAGAGAGCTAAGGAATCAACAAAAAGGAATTTTGAAGCATTTGAAGAGAAGTGCTCCTGAAGAAAAAAGTGCTCCTGAAGTGATAACGTCATCAGAAGCAAGTTCGTTAGAAGCATCTCATCAGAAGCTGAAGATCACCAGAAGCTGAAGTTGATCAGGAGATGCAAAACTTAAAGCTTCAAAGGTTGTTCAAAGGAATTAATCTCGTCTATGCATTTCAGAAGACCAGAAGATTGAAGGAACGACTATTTTGAAAGGATTTGAAAGCAATGGATGCTTATTCTTTAAAGAGCGTTGACAAAGTACAATTGTACGAAGTGTACAACCACTACTCTGTTTTTGTCTCTGCTACAAGACAAGAAAAACAGCTCTGCCTGCAAAGATGTTCCTTCAAATTTGGAATGGATTTGAAATTGATCCTTTATAGGACAATAACCATATCAGGCAAAAGATCATTGGTGATTGATCAAAGATTCAAACGACTCTATTTTAAAGTGTTGGCAATTCACAACGTCTCTTTCACACCTCTATATAAAGGAGTGAAGACTCAGAGAATGGCAAGGATTCAACAACAAATTAAAAGTGCCAAAACTCTGCTGAATTTGTTCTGCATTCAAAGGTTCACTTAGAATTTCTTAACAACTTTCAAATCTTAGAAATTATAGAGTCCTAAAGAGTTTGTATCTGATTTGTATTGTAAACACCACTGATTGTATATCAAGTGTTCAACCTCAAACATTTTTCTATGTAATTCTGTTTGAATAGAAGTCTCTTGCAGTTGTGCTTGAGCATAGGAAGTCTCTTGATTATGTTCAGGAGCATAGGAAATCTCTCGCAGTTGTGCTTGAGTAATTTGAAGTCTCTTGCTAGTTTTAGCAGTGAGCATTTGTAATCAGATATTACATTTGTAGTGAACTCTCCTTGGAAGTGCTAGGGGGAAAGGACTACTTCCGGTTTGTGGAAGGAACATGTATAATTGCTTTGCGTCTTTGTTCTCTCTCTCTCTCAATATGTTTATCCGCTGCGTATAGTTCTGAAAATCACTTCAGAAGCAGTACTCTAATTGCTTCTGATCAGTGTTTTCAGCTTAGGAGAAAAGTGAAGAAAAAGCAAACACAATGAAGGTGAGAGAAACACAAGAGGGGGGGGGGGGGTTGAATTGTGTTAACTTTTTCGCAACTCTTGAAGAGTGAGAATCTGTTTTCCAGGATCAGAGTCTGAATGGGTTCAGAACCTGATGGAAGACCAGAATTTGTTGCAGCGGAAATAAACAAGAGATAAAGGAAAGAGAGAACACAAGCAATTATACAGGTTCCTTCCACAAACCGGAAGTAGTCATGTCCCTCTTGCACTTTCAAGGAGAGTTCCACTAAAATGTAATTAACAATTATAAGTTGCTCAAACACACAGTAAGAGACTTCCAATGCTCAAGCACGCAGGCAAGAGACTTCCAATGCTCAAAGACACAACTAAGAGACTTCTTTGCTCAAGGACACAACCAAGAGACTTCTGACACAATTTACAGAAAATTGAATAGAGTTAGAACACTTGATAAACAATCAAATGTGTTCCAAAAACAAAACAAAGAGACTCTGTTTTTCTGATTAACTTAGAAATTCTAGGACACACAGTTTGTAAGAATTTTCTAAGTTGTTGATGTGTTTTTGGCTTGACTCAGAGAGAATACAATAGCTTGATAGCGTAGTTTTTCAGTTGTAGAGTCCAACATATTCTTCAAGTCTTATATCCTTTATATAGGCGTTGGAAAGAGACGTTGAGACAATCCAGCACATCATAGAGTTTTCTGGAAGCTTGATCAATAGTTGTTGATTTGTTGCTTGATATGGTAATAGTCCTTCAAATACAGATTTTGAATCCCATTCCTTTTGAAGCGAATTACCGGTAGACACAGCTGCTAAATGTACGAGGTAGTGCAGTAGTGGAAACAGAGTTCATACAAAGGTAATATGTCCTATTATGCATTCTTGTCGTTGAGCATCCCATGCTCAAGTTGACTTTGAAGCTAGCCGTTACTCCAAATGAACGTTTCTTATGCATCGAAATGTCTTCATAAATCCTTCTAAGCAAATCTTCCATTTGCAGTCTTCAGACTCTCTGTAGCACTTCAGATTCTGATGATCTTCAGACTCTCTTCAGAACTTCAGACTCTGATGAACTTTCAGACTCTCTTCAGAACTTCAGACACTCTTCATTCTTTAGATTCTATGAGTCTTCAGGACCTCTCGAAACAGCTTCTGATGATTCCTCAGACTCTTTAGTACTTCAGAATCACAAGCAACAAGCTTCTCAGGAATCTTGCTCTTAATTTTTTCTAACAGAATACTTTCTAAGATTGAAATCTTGAGTAAGATCCTGCACACTTAAACAAATATTAGCATATCCAATTGACAATTTTTGATACCTTGTTATCATCAAAAATTAAAAGTGGTATTGTTGAACACCCTTGTTCCAACACACAATTCAACCACCCCTTCTTGTGTTATTCTCACCTTCAAGTTTCCCATATAGTTTACCTCTTCACTTCCTTCTTTAGGAACACACTCACCATTTGCATGTCCTTCTCCACAAAAATCACACTTAACTGTAGCAACTTGTTGAGGTTTGTTGGCCAGAATGTAGCAATGAAACTCTTTAGTAAGAATCTCCAGTTGCTTGTTCATGGCTTCTTGGTTGGCTAGGATAGAAGTTTGATCAATCACATTAAACACATTCCTCTTCTTCTTTTCAGCATCAGCACGGTATTCGTTTGCAGCCATGTTCTCAATTAAAGCTTGAACTTCATGGTCAGTTTTCACCTTCAGACTTCCTCCAGATGAGGCATCTAAGAACATCCTATTGTTGGAAGTTAACCCATCGGTAAAGATTTGCAGATATTGTTTTTCTGAAAACTCATGGTTAGGGCATCTCTTAAGAAGCAAGTTAAATCGCTCTCATGCATCATACAATGACTCACTCTCCCCTTGCTTGAAGTTTGAAATCTCCTATTTCTTATCCCAATATTTAGACATAGGGAAATATATTTCTTTGAACTTCAGCTCTAGCTCCTCCCATGTTTGAATGGTTCCACTTGGTAAAGAAAGTAACCAATCCTTAGCTCTTCCGGTGAGAGTAAAGGAAAACAAATTCAATTTCTTCTGGCTTTCAGTCACCGTGGCTGGAGGTACACAAAACTCACATGTTTCATGAAAGTGGCCTAAATGTTCATGAGGACTCATAGCATCAGCCCCATCAAATTGTTTCTCCTTCAACCCATTCTAAACAGAAGTCTTGATATCGAAAGCAACAAGATTAGCAGGTTGAAAAGTGTGAGTCAGTCGACCACGGTTGTTAGCTAAACCATAGTCTCCCAACTTTTCCATTTATGGTACATCTCCCATAGTGATAGACTTAGGAGAAGAGATTGATCAGGTTCAGCAAGTGTTGGATTAGGTAGTCCTTCACGTGCACCAGGTGGGACTGACTTTGATTTTGACAACTGGACAACTTTCCGATTGGCTCTTGCAGTCCTCTCGATCTCAGGATCGTATTCTAGGTCGTCAGAACTTCTTCTACCTCGCATAAACAGCAAAATACCTTAGTAGCACTGCACAATGCAAAATAAATAATGAACTCTAAATCAATTTAAGATTTATAACAGAAAATAAATTGCAGGAATCCTAAATTATAACACAATTGCCTTGTTAAAATAAATCAACAGTCCCTGGCAGCGGCGCCAAAAACTTGATAAAGATTTGGCAAGTGTACCAAAACTTATCAAAGTAGTAAAAATATCGTTCCCACAAGGACTGGTTTTAATTTCAATCATTCAACTATGTTATCAAATTAAAATGTATAAAAGTTGTTTTGATTTGCCACTAGGCAGTTGATTGATTTAATTGCATAAAAGTAATAATAGAAAGTAAAGTTTTGATTAAGAAAATATGGAGAGAGATGAAATCAGGTTTGTCGAATCCTCTGAGTTTCCCTAATTGGAATATTGCACCTATTGTTATGAAGAATTCTCTAGTTCCACGATAGTTAACAAAATAGTCCTAATCAATCCCTTGAGTTAGGACCCTTTTCTCAGATTACAGCCCTTAATCCCTTAGGTGGTCTAATATTCATTGAAGGTTTTAAGAGCGTTAACCTAATATCACAAATAAACGATTATCCATTCCTAGACTAACCATGTTTATTTGAACAATTTAATTAGGTCTAAGTAGAAAGTTATGGTCAATAGTCATTCATTATCACGAAATCATATTTATATTTGATCAGGATATAAAAAACATTAAGAACAATTGAATTGAATAAAAACTAGATTGTAATTCATAATAAATAGAGTTTCACAACAACATGGATCAATTAGGGTTACACAGATTCATCTCGGACCTAATCTCTAAGAGATTTAGCTACTCATAATTGAGTTTACAAATAGCATAATCATTGGAATAATTAAAACCAATATGAACTGAGTGAAGGATGATGAAATCGGTCTTCCAGCAGTCTTCAGGTCTTAAAATCGCACTTTTGCTCCCCAAAATTGTAACCCCTATTTCTGGAACTGACTTCAACTTAAATAGGAAAAATTTCCTAAAGCCAAAATTGCACCACGGTACCAAAAATCGTGTCACGATTTCTCTCTTAAACCCTAGATTCCTTCCAGATCCTTCTCAAAATCGTGCCACGCCACATGAAATCGTATCACGATTTCAGTGCTTCAAAAACATGCCTCTCTGCCAAGGAAATCGTGTCACGGTAGTATAAATCGTGACACGATTTGATGCTTCTTTCTCAATGTATTTTATTGCTTTTTAACACCCGTGGACCCTTCATATTGCCTTAGAACTCTATAAAATTTCAAAATAACTCCCTCCGTCTCACAATAATAGTCTCTTTAGCATTTTTTCATTTTCTCAAAATAACTGTCACTTTAGAATACCAATGCAGCATTTATTATTTTTTTTCCATTATTATACCCTTATTTATTGAATTTCATCCAACTTAACTACTTCACTAACTACAATTAATAAGGGTATTTTAGTAAATGATATTAATTTTACCATTGAAATCAACACATTCAATCATTTCCTTAATAATCGTGCACAAACCTTAAACGACTATAATTTAGAGACGGAGGGAGTAAAATTTAATTCTTTGGTAACATCAGATAAATAATCTTCCCTCAATAAAAATCAATTAAATAGTTTGTTTATCATTTAAAAATTGTAAGAAAGCATTTACTAAATTGAAGTTATTGTTAAATGTCTCTAATGTAGATCAATGTGACATATTTGTCCTTTAGCTCACTAAATTGATCAGTTAAACGTAATAAAAATCTAAAATAAACCTTTTGATGCTCGTCCAAGATTCTTTGGTTTTTTAAAAGACAAAATCTCAAAATTAAAGAGAAATAATAGTGATGAACGATGATTATTTTTTAGCTTTGATAATTATGCATTGAAGAGGTAAGAAAACATTTATTTATAGATTAAAATTACAATATGGTGAAAAAGGCCCAAGTCATTGAGAGTTTGGTCGGGAGTTAAATAAAGTATGTCTAAGAATTGTTTCCATCAGGAATCGAACCTGGATTGTCCCAAACAATTCATCATAGGGGAGCTATTTAACCATTAGAGTCAAATCACTTGGTTGACAATTGCATGAGTTGATTAAAGTGTGAAATAAATTTTTTGTCTGTATAAATATATCATTTTATGTTTTTAACCCCTTTAAACAATGATCCCTGCAATGTTTTCTTGTAAGCAAATTTAGGCCTTGCTTGCCTTAATGTCCCAATTTGTGTAATAAGTTTAGAAACTTTTTAACTTCAATTTAGAGATGACATTTATATCTTATCTTGAAAAATTCGAATGAAATAAATTAAAATGACTTGCATTTGAAGAAACGTTTACAAATATTTATAAGTTCATAAATGTACAACATTTAAATAAATCCTAAATCTAGACGACTGATTGTGAGCAGATATCAACTAACACTTTGAAATAGATTATACACAAAAAATAATGTTAACATGGAATGTGATATTGACTATCAAAATAATCTTATTACTCAAATTGAGATGTTACACTATTACAATAAGATAAAGATACCATTTTTCTACTGCTCTACAATTTTAAGGAGAAAGTAGGTCAAACACAATATCAATTAAGTACTTACTAAAAAAAAATATTTTTTTTAAAATAAATAAAATTGAATGGAAGAAGTTTTGACCAAAAGTAGTTCAAAGGAACTTTAGAACTACTTAATATAGCAAGCTTAAAATCTTCTCCATTCTTACACCCTCTTCGATTCACGATGACACCATTTCTTTTATATTTTAATATTATATTTCAATTTTTTTCATCCATTTAATTTTATTCATGTTGTGCATCTTTACTCCATTTAATTTATTCATGTTGGACACATTTACAGTACCTCCAAGCCTCCTAGGTGACGTCTAAAATATATAAGGCATACAAGTGTCTAATTTTACCTCCACTTAATTCCCACCAAGTCCATACACCCCCCCCCCCCCCCCCCCCCCCACACACACACACACACACACACTAGTGTTTAAACGGAGACTCTGTGTCCGTCTGTCTGCACTTTTTATTACGCTATGTCGCCACTCCACACAAAGTTTTTAATCCATTGATCTAATTGGTTCAACAATTTAATAGGCCATCTATAAATATGAAAAGACTAAACCAACATGTCGTGGACAATGGATTTAACCAGGTGCACCCGCCCCATTATGGATAAAAGGGCGCCCTTCCAAGAGGCTAACTTGACTTTAATTCTGTCAACAATCGCCCTGAAATGAATGCTCTTAGGCTTCCCTTGGAAAATAGGACAACCAAGATACTGAAACGGAATAATACCAGGAGAGAAACCACACATCTGCACTAGTAAATTCCTCCAGGATGTTGTCATCGCACCAGTAAAATATTTACTTTTATCATAATTAATAAGTTGCCCAGAAGCTTCAAAATAATCATTAAAAATATGCAGAAGGCAACAGATATTATTTTTCAACCCCGTACAAAAAATAAGGATATCATCTGCATAAAGAATATGAGTTGGAAGGGCCATGCCCCGACAATACGACATCGGGCTCAACTGTATAGAAGAACTGTTGGACCGAACTGACAACATCTGAAGCCACAATATCCCAGTATATTCGATAGAAGTGCCCATCAAAACCGTCCGGCCTCGGTGCCCCATCACCATTAAGATCAAACACGGCTGCCTTAATTTCCTACAATAAGAGTGTGCGTAGGAGCATGGTATTATCATCAGCTGACAGAAGCAACAGAATAGGCTGCAAAATCATGTCATTAGGAATGCAATTGTTTGACATCCCAAAAATATTCTGAAAGTAGGAGAGGATGTGAGACTCAATCGCATCTATGGTGGAAATTCGTGCATCACCATCTTGTAAAAAAGGAATGTGTTGCGAAGAGGCTTTAATCTTGGCGACCCGATGAAAATATGTTGTATTACGGTCACCATACATAAATATTTGGTTTCTTGCTTTCTCACGCCAATATTGATCTTGACAATTCAAGGCTTTCGTTAAAGTAAGCTGAGCTTGCAATTCTTGATCATATAATGCATCCGTCAAAGAGGAAGAATCAATAAGCAGTTGTATTCTATTCACCTCATCACAAGCTAATTTTACCTGTCGATGAACATCACCAAAAACATACTTGTTCCATATTTTAAACGCTGCCTTCACACGTTAAAGCTTAACATTCAGTCGATGCATACCACTACCGACCACCTCCTTCTGCCAAATCTCCAACACAAGTCTTCTACAATCATCACGAGTGGTCCAAGCCTTAAAATATTTAAAGGAAGACCAGCGAATAACCAAAGAGAATTCCAAGGAAATCAAGAGTGGGTGATGGTCCGACATATGTCGAACAAGAGAAACACAAGTAATAATATGCCAAAAATCCGTCCAAGCTTTGTTACAAATGGCTCTATCTAGGCGTTGAGACACTGTGTCATTATTCAAATGACCATTACACCAAGTAAAATGAACACCCACAGTATCAAGATGTAACAATAAATTAGCATTAGTCCAAGTCAAAAAATCCATACAAGATATCGAGGGAGGCAGCCGAGTCCCCCGTTTCTCATGAGCCCCTAAAACAGCATTAAAATCACCGACAAATAACCAAGGAGCAGTGAATTGATTTTCAGCATTGTTAAATCAGCCCAAAGTTGTCGACGTTGTAAATAAGAGGTACTAGCATAAACTCCAGCAATATACACCTTTACATTATTGAAAACAAACTCTAAAGAAATGCATTGATTGGAAACAAAAATCACAGCCAAAGCGACATCCATTCCCCATAAAGCCCAAAGGTTCGGCATCAAAGGGTCTCTCTTATTCAAGCAAACTTTATTTACATTAATATTATTCCAATACCAACAAGGGATAAAAGAGTATTCTACCATGGGTTCAACAATCAACAGCAAAAATGGTTTATAATTATGACAAAAATCAGATAAAGCAATTTGGGATTCAAAATTACAGATACCCCGAATATTCCAATAAAAAATCTTCATTTAGGTGGAGAAGGAAAAGGACCCTTTGAGCGGGTTGAATATGCGGCCTCCTTGTTGATTTTCTTACACTAACATTTTGAAAGATAAGGTGTAAATGGGACATCAGCATCCTTGCCCTCCACTACAAAGTGTTCCACAGGTGCAAGCTCCTGCTGCACCTTTGTATTCAGCAAGGCTTGTGACATATGCTTCAATGTATCCTGAATCTGATTCACTGGAATCAAAATAGGGAGCTGTTCTGAGCCATTACATGGAAACGGTATCACATTGTGCTGCACACGAGGAAGAGGCTCATAGGTAATTTGTACAGTCTCGTCATAATGGCTAGAGTAATCTTCTTGCTGGTCTTGACACAAGGGAGACTCATATGGAACCATTTGCAAATTATTTTGGCTGCTGCATCCTCATCTGTATTCTTTGCATCAACCTCAGCAGTGGTCTGTAGTGGCTCATTGGGAGTGGAATCATTCTTTTCCTCTTGCATCTGAACACTTGGAGCATCTGTGGGGATTTCAAACGCCTTGGAGGATCCAATATCGGAAGGATTATCTTTCTTAGGGATCCCATCTGCTCTCTGTGCCAGAACCTGTTTCTTTCCTTTATTAACCTTATCGTTGCCAATTGTGCTTTCCTTGGCAGGATATAACCAACGACATGAGGAAATGTTATGCCCAATATTTTGACAGTGCGAACAAAAATCGGGAAGCCATTCATATTGTACCTCCACTTTAAAGGAGAACCCTTCTTTTTTAACCACTATTTCATGAAATTTTTTGCATGAGAAGTCTATGTCAACAAGTATGCGCGAGTAATGGCCAAAGAGACACTTAGAAGTCGCATTGTCAATGATCAAAGGTGTGCCGACAGCGCTTGCAATTTTTATGAGGGTCCTTTCCATCCAGTACTCTTTAGGAAATTCCATCAAGTGTATCCACACCTGCGCGTGAGTGTTTCGCTGTTTGGTGGCATGGAAGTCTTTAGCCCATTCGAAAAGCCGGAGAACGCCTATCTTTAAATTCACCATGCCTGATGCCCAAACAGTACGTAAGTCCAATACTAACGAAAAACAGAATTCATAATAGCCTCTCCTTATGGATAGCATGGTCCATGAAGACGTGGTTTTCCATTGTTTCTTGAGTTTCTATTGAACCTCTTTAGTAGTATACGGCTTATCCCCTTTATTTAAAACAAGTCTCCCGCGACGATTTTGCTTGCACACTGCCAAACCTTTCTCATAGATGTATGGTGTAATTGTAATGCTCACTTCATCCCCGTGAATATCAGGCAAAGGTAAATCATCATTGACGGATTATGACTGGGAAGCTGCTAGGACCTGAGTAAACGATTTGGCTGGTGGTGGATTGGTGATAGATTGCGTGACAGGTTGCACTGGTGGTGGGATTGGTTGAGGCGCAGCAACCCGAGGTGTTGGGGGGACTGCAAACTCAGCCTGCCAGTCAAACGACATGGCAGCACCGCAAGTAGCAGCGAGAACGGTGAAATTCGGACAGAAATTGTGGTGGTGATCAAAACCTTAACCCTAGCAGAGAGGAGATGTAACAAACTTCATGTTAATTCATAATAAATTCAAAGTTTTGTACAATATTTTGCCAAACAAATTTTAACTTAAAAATAGCTTTAAAACTAAACACAAAATTAAAGTAACCAAACAACTTTAACTTCTTTCTTAAAACCTCTTAATTTGAACTTTGTTTTAAAGTAGCTTTTAGACTGTAAAAATGTCAGGCCAAACGATGCCAAAGTAAAACAATATAGCTAGACATAAATTGAAACGTGATATATATATATATATATATATATATATATATATATTTGGGTACAGAAACGTGATATATTTATATGAGCCAAAATTTAACCAAAATTTTGATCACTATAAATTTACTATCTTTCGTTTTTGATTCCGTTATATATGCAACCTTTAACGATGAGGATGAGTGCTTCCTAAAGAAAACAGAGAGCATGGGTGATCAAAATAACCGCCGAACACAAACTAGTCAAAATTATTTAAACCTATATTTCAAGCATAGTAATTGAATGAACAAAATAATAAATAAAAAGAATATTCATTGGAGTAAAATATAAAATGACAAAAAAAAGACTATTTTTCGAAAAAATAGGAAAAAGGTCTATCTAAAAGATCTTTTTTCCTATTTTTATTATCAATTTTTCTAACATGTGCAAGATTGCACATCTTAAGGTATATGCAATATTTTATCGGTTTCCCAAGGGTTATTGATGAGTCAATTAATTAGCATTTTCTTAGAAACTGTTTGTTTTTTTCTTCTTTCTTTCTCTTACTCCTAATACCTTGAAATGCGCTCTAAGAGACCTTCCTCAGATTCAATCTTCGCCGGTTTCAATTAATTACGATTCAATCTTCCTCTAAGAGACTTTAATCCTCGTCAGTTTTCCTTTTTCCCACCAAACAAAAATCCATGTCAAGGACTAGGACTCTTTCCTTCTCTAATTTAAAATATTTTATTTCCTTTGTATACAATATTGTAGGTTAATAAATAGATGGGAAATTAGTCACGTTAGTCCCTGAATAGGAAATGAGTAGTCACTTTAGTCCCTGCAGAGAAATTGCAAAACAATCCCTGAATGTAGACTTTGTTAGTGAATTTCAGGGACTAAAGTGACTAACGAGTCTATATCTAGGGACTAAATTAACTAACGGAGTCTGCATTCAAAGACTAAATTGACTAACATAGTCTATATTCAGGGACTATTTTGCAATTTATCTGCATTCAGGGACTAAAATGACGATTCATTTCTTATTCAGGGACTAAAGTGACCAGTCTCCCTTAATAGATTGATGGGAACCTGCATGAATCACTCACCAAAATTGAAATTTCACGAATTGTATGTATGGTAAGGTTATTGTGATTTGAGCTCCATTTCTTTGTCCATGGTTAATACGAGAGAGCCTTTCAAGAAAAAACTAGAAGAGAGAGAAAAACCAGATATTAAAAAATAGGCTGAGTCCATAAAAAATAAAAAAACTAATTAATTAAGTCATTAATAACACTTGAAAAACCCAAAAAATGATGCATTTATCATTCTTTAAGCTGTGCAATCTTGCACAGATTAGAAAAACCCTTTTATTATTATTACCATTCTTTGAGAATGGTTTTTATTTTATTTATACTTACTTAGTACATATTTTGGGGTGGGTTTGATAATCCCTTTGATTATTATTAAAACTTTTCAAAATTTCTTTCGATTTTTTATTTATGATTATTTTATTAAGTAGATTATCGTGAGCCACACATACTTTTTCGCAAGCTAAACTAAACATATAAATAATATTTTTATAACTAATCCATGATACTCTTCTATGGATTCACCTATAAGAGCTTGAATACCGCTTGTAAATAATCCCATAAACATAACCGGTATAGGAACTACTAAAGGTACTAACGAAACAAAAAGAACAACTACTAATTCATCAACTAATATATTTCTTAAAAGTCGAAAACTAAGTGATAAGGGTTTTGTGAAATATTCTAAGATGTTGATCGTTAAAAGGATTGGAGTTAGTTGGATGTATTTACCAAAATAAACCAATCCTTTTATTGAAAGACCATGATTGTAATATCCCGCTTGAACTCAGGCAATTATTCGTGTTAGCTTACCGTATCTGAAGAAAATTAAGTAAGGGCATTTTCATAAATGCGCTTAGGGGCTATAAAAAGGGATTGAACCCTATTTTCCATTCATTTCCCTCACCCTTCCTTCTCTTTAAAATCAGAACTCCAGCTCTCCCTTTCTTCTCACTCCATCACCCTCACCTATCTTCTCTTCTCCATTCTACCTTTCTTCAAAAATCACCACCAAAATTAGCATGCAAGCTCAGTTTCTTGCACATAACAACATTGTGAAACTTAATCAGCTTGTTATTCCTCTCACTCTTGACTAAATCGAATATTCATCATCATCTTGTCTATTTTGATCAAGCTTTGGATCCTTGAGGTGCATGTGGTGTTTCAATGCTAGAATTGGAGCCTTGGAACTAGAATAGCATGCAAGAGCAATTAGAATCAAGTTTTAGCAAGAGGTCAAGGAACTAGGGTTATGGAAGCTTGCATGCAAACATAGAGTTGTTAATTGTGAGTTCCTTTTAGTTGTAGAACCCACCTTGTGGTTGTTGTGTGAATTGTGAGCAAAATCATTATCGTTGTTTATGCATGTTAAATAAGTTGTCCCCGATGAATATGTTGTAATGAATGTGTTGATTAATAATATTTAATTGTTGTTGGGTAGAATTAGGGAAACATAGATGTGCTGCTGAAACACTGAAAACAATTTATTTTCTTCAGTTTCTGGTGCATCTCGCCAAAACGAGCACCCGGCTCACCGTAGCGATTGAGTCCATAACTCACGGCCTTAGCTTGCCATAGCTAGCTCAATCTCGCTACTGCTAGCTTGGCCAGTCAATAATCATGAAAAAGGTTGTTTCTTTTGCACAAAGGTTTTCCTTAATAATTCCAAACTTCCCTGAGCCTACCAAATGCCATTAAATCCACCTTTTAAACCTAAACTAATTCAAGAACACGGTTCATACTTAACGTATCCAAAGAGTGCGTGTTTAATACCTTAATTGTTTCGTAAGGGTAGAGATTAACTCCTAAGATATGGGAATAGCCTTATGATTCGGTTTAGCTAATCGAACTTAGATACTTTTCACATAAGTAGAAACATATTAGATATATGTTTTAGAGTAACGTAACAGTATAACTAAAGCATATCAGATATATGCTCAGACATAAAAATTAGTAACTGTGTCCCTCGAGGCTCCAGATTATGCTGGATGGGTTTATCTAGATGTTAAACCACACGTAGCAACAGGAGTCCAGCATTAGCCTTATATAAGAATTTTTGCTGGAAGCAGTGGTATGTATTCCGAGGTTACTCCACTCGGATGCTTTTCGTAAAACGAATCAAGATAATTAATGTTTGATCAACGTTAATAGCTAACCTAATTAAACATGATTATGAATATGATTAGCTTAGCAAGAAAACTGTATTAACCAGAAATGGTTGAATGTAGAAATGACAATCGTAGGTTTTCCTCGAGATTGCCTACAGCCTAGGATAGGTGGAACTCACTGAGACATAATGTCTCATCCCAATCCTTTTGTTTGGTTTCAGGTACTCAGGTGGCAAGTAGCAAGGGTAAGGAGAAGGCCATTGGCTGATCTTGTCCATGCTTATGTCTGTTATGTGTTATCTAGTTGTATTATGTATTCTAGAATTTCCTAGTTATGTCATTTTGTACGAGACTAAGTATGTATTATGTACTCACTAGGTAGTACTTTCGACATCCAGATACGTTTTTTATGTACTTGATCTGTTGTAATGACTTATGTTCTGTGAAACATGTATGTTTAACTATTTCAGACATTTTCTTGTATTGTAAATTAATGTATCCAAGACTAAATAATAACATTCTAATGGGAATTCTAGACATCCTATTTAGGGTGTTACAATGTTAGAAATAGGCTAGTGACGTAAGTAAAGCTGATGCAAGAGTACTATTTATATCATTCATGGGTTCAACTAATTCTCCATGAGATAACTTTATAATTTTCAAAGGCAAATGAGCCCCTGGCAAATTCAAAAAAAAAAAAAAAAAAACAGGGTTCCAATAAATGGAATCCACTGGCCATATTCTTCTCCATTCTGAGTTTTAAATATGCACAATTATATGTCTAATTGATAGTTATTATTATCAATATAATTATCTACTAGAGGCAAAGTATTTCAAAATTGATCAAAGCTTCTCAACATGATTTTATGGGTTGACACTCTTCAAACAACGACGCTATTATCTCCTATATAAGACCCGAGAAATTTGAAGAACTTAAGAGGCTTCACATAATTTTATAAGGGCCAAAACTCTATCAAATTATATAGCGTACAAACACTTAGAAAAATTCTTACAAACTTTCACATCTTAGAATTTTTTAAGTGTCGGAATTCATTTGAGCTTATAGTTAGTTTACCACTCTCTGAGTACAAAGTGTAAGCAATCAAAATTTATTTGTAAACTCTGATGGCAGAAGTCCTCTTGTATGAGGCAAGGAAATCTTAGATTTGTGTGTGTCAAAGTAATTGTAATATTTTGTGATTATGGTGAAAAATCCCTTGGAAATGCAAGGGGACCGACAAACCTCATATTGTGGGGTGAACCAGGATAATTTCTCGTGTTGTCTCTCTCTCGCTGATTATCTTTCTTGCTTTGTTTTGTTTAACCTTAGAAAATGATTTTGAGAAAAGCCAACACAATTCAACCTTCCCTTCTTGTAACATATATTGAAACCATGTTCTCAATGTTTCAAACTCTTGTCTTTGTCTTTGATATGCAAGTTCTGAATAAGAGTTATACTACGACAAAGTGGCATTCATTCAAGAAGCAATAGACTTAAACAAACTTGGTTTGGAGACTCTGATAAGCTCTCTGAAGAGTCATGAGATGGAGCTATTAGGGGATGATTCATCCAAACAATACAAGTCTATTGCTCTCAAGTAAAAGGACAAATATATCAAAACACTTCAAACTGTAGAGTCTCAATAAGACAACCTAGAAGAAGATCTCGTAGAAGGTTCTAATGAGGATGAAATGACATTCTTTTTCGAGACTCTAACATCTGAACAAGAAAAACAAGTTTCTTGATAGAAACAATGATGGCAGAGGATCAATTCCGAAGATAAGAAATCTGAACCGAAATTCTGTTTCAACTGCCAGAAGTCTGAACACACTTAACATAAAGGTGGTTCGTTTTTTAAGGGACAATTATACGGTGATGTTGTTGTATTTCGATATTGTACTTGTTGATGAAATTTAAAGTATATGTTTATACACCTTAATCATTTTTTTAGAATAATAACATCACACAGTTAGCCTTAAATGCAATTTTCATGTAAGAATAACAATGTTAACTAAAATTTATTTATCAATAACGTAGATTTAGTTTCTTTTAACAAATAACGTAGATTTAGCTATTTCCATTTATTCTTGAAATACATACAATTATTAGTGCAACAAAAAAAATACAATTATTAGGATATATTGGAATTATTAATTAAAGTGGCTAATTATATCATTCAATAATCTTACGATATTTAAACGTAGAATTAAGGCTAAAATACACTTTTGCTGTAATATCCCACTTAAGACTCTGTGACTTATCAGTGTCATCTTAATGTATCTGAGAAATAATAAGGAAGGGCATTTTGGTAATTTTGACTTAAGGCAATTTAAACCCAAACTCACCCTATTCCTTCATTCTTCTCTCATCAGACCTACTCCCTCTCCTTTCTCTCCCTCTCATTCGAACCATCCTTCTTCTTCATCAATCATTCTCAATTTCTACTAAGAATCAACATGCAACCATTCATATGGCATCCTAATGAGAAGTAAACCCTAATTCAAGCTTTAAATTCTTCATTCAAGCATTTACCAATCCCTCTACTCAATCCATCGGTTTTGGAAACAAATTCAGTTACTAAGTTGCATGCTTGAATGATTCTAGACTGAAGTTAGTTTAAATTGGTGTATAGAAGCAAGAAGAGAGATGCAAGATCAAGATTGGAGCTAGATACTAGGAGTGCAATTTTTGAATTTAAAAAGCTAAGAGGAATCAGAACCAACACTGCGAGTTCCTTTTAGCTTAGCTTTCCCCTTGGGTTTATGATGCGTGAGATAATCTAAATTAAGTGATTATTTAAGTTTTAGCTTAAATACCCTTTTGATGCATGTAATTCAAAATTGTTGTTGATCCTTGGTTTTAGCCGTTCTTAGGAACATTGGGTAGACCCTTGATGCTTTAAAGAAGTTTTTCCGAGTTGGGTAACAAACTTTTAACAAAAATGCGTTTCTGGTTTTCCATAAATTGTCAAGCTCGCTGAAGCGAGCGTATTAGGGTGGTTTTTGGAACTCATCGCTATGGCGAGGATCAAGCTCGCTGAAGCGAGCATGTGATACTCAGCTTGCTGAAGCGAGAACATGCTCGCTGAAGCGAGGGTGACCAAAATCTCAAATTTTATAAATTTTAAGTAATGAGCATCAAAGGCCTACTCATGGTTCCAAACTAGTTTATCAAAGTTGAAACTAAGGATAAACGCAGTTAGAATGACATGCCACCCAAGAGTGATGGGTAATAACACTAACTACTGACACGGGTGAGAGTTTAGACAACATCAATAAGGATATAGATAACAACTGTGAGATGTATAAGACTAAACATGTCCAGTAGTCTCTGGATTATGCCGGATGGGACTTCTTCGAGAGGGTTGTCCACATTTAAGTTAAGTTGTGTCCCGCAGGCTCCGGATTATGTCGGATGGGACTTCTTCGAGAGGATTGTCCACACAGCGATAAGAGGAGTCCGGTGCTAGCCTCAGATAGGAATTTTCACCGGTATGTATGGGGGTGTATTCCAGGGTTGATTCCCCCTATGATAGTGTCTACTGCCACGGATGGTGGGCTAGTAGCCAACTATGTGTCCGAAAATTGTCCTATCGCCGTGTCTAGCAAAACCTACTATATTGATTTAGTATGTCTTCCTATGAAGCAACTTGATGTGATCTTAGACATGGATTGGATTTCCGCGAACCATGTGTACATTGGTTGTTCAAAGAAGACTATCTACATGCCTACTAGTAATACGGAAGAAGGAGTGGCTTTGTTAGAATTGATCAATCGTACTCATCAGTTGGTCCAGTTTATTTGTGCCAAGGATAAGGGTTTCGATCTCATGCTCACTGTGACTTCTGAACCAGAAATAAGTCTCAGTGATATTCCAATTGTCAATGAGTATCTAGATGTCTTTCCTTCCGACATCACTAGCTGAACCCCTGAATGTGAGGTTGAATTCTCCATTGATCTTGTCCCAAGAGCGGATCCAGTGTTAGTGGCGCCACAAAATGTCACCTTCAAAACTCAAAGAGTTGGAGTCTCACATAGAAGATTTGTTCCAGAAGCACTTTATCAGGTGATGACATCTCGTCATTACGTAATTTTATATGTAATTTTATCACATTTTGGAGTTCACAAGGAAACTTAAGCAGCAAGAAAAGAAAAAAATTGAAGAAAATACAAAGAAGAAAAACGTGTCACGATTCTGCAAAAACATGACACGATTTGACAAAGAAAAATACATGCTCTCGACATTTATGAAAACGTGTCACGATGGCAATTCAACTGTTTGTTATTCAAGTGACACAATTTTCAGCGAATTTCTTTGCCTATTTAAGCTGAAGTTTATTCAGAAGACAAGGGGTACGATTTGAGAAGAGCAAATTGCGATTTTGAGACCTAAAGACGTCTAGGAGGGCGATTTCTTCAACCTTCTATCAGTTCATGTATGTTTTGATTCCACTATGGATTATGTTATTTGTAAACTCAATTATGAGTAGCTAAATCTCTTAAATATTAGGTTTAGATGATTCTTTGTAACCATAATTGATCCATATTGCTGTGAAACTCTATTTATTGTGAATGACAAACTAGTTTTTACTTAATTCAATTCTTCTTAATGCTTTTTATATCCTGATCAAATATAAACATGATTTGGTGAGAATGAATGACTAATGATCATAGCTTTCTACCTAGACCTAATTGAATTGTTCTGATAAACAGGGTTAATATAGGAATGGATAATCGTTTATTAGTGATATTAGGTTAACGTGCTTAAACCTTCAAACATTATTAGACCACCTAAGGAATTAGGGGTTGTAGTTTGAGAAGAGGGTCCTAACTCAAGGGATTGATTAGGACTATTTTGTTAACTATCGTTGAACTAGAAAATCATTCATAAGAATAGGTGCAATATACCAATTAGGGAAACATAGACGATTTGAAAGACCTGATCTCATCTCTCTCTTATTCTTTAAAACCAAATCTTTATTTTTTGTTATTACTTTTATGCAATCAAACCAATCAACTGCCTAGTGGCAAAACAAAATAACTTTTATATATCTTGAATGATAACGCCATTGAATTATTGAGTTAACACAGTCCTTGTGGAAACGATATTATTTTACTACTTCTATTGGTTTTGGTACACTTGCCAAACGTTTGTCAAGTTTTTAGCCTAGTGTATCACCATGGGGTGCACCAATTTCGTTAGTAAAGAAGAAAGATGGTAGTATGAGATTATGTATCGATTACAGCCAACTAAATAAAGTGACTATCAAGAACAAGTATCCACTTATGAGGATTGATGACCTCCTGGATCAATTAAAGAAAGCAACAATATTCTCTAAGATTGATCTTAGATCAGGTTATCACTAGATCCGTATCAAGTCTTCAGATGTGTCCAAGACAGCTTTCCAAACACGTTACAGGCACTAAGAATTCTTGGTTTTGGCTTTTGGTGTAACTAATGCTCCGGTTGTATTCATGGATTATATGAACAAAATTTTCCAGCCATATTTGTATCTGTATGTGGTTATATTCATTGATGACATCCTGATTTATTCCAAGAATCCTGAGGAACATGCTCAGCACTTGAGGATTGTTTTGAATGTTCTCTGAGAGAAGCAGTTGTATGCCAAATTTAGCAAGTGTGAGTTTTGGCAATTAGAAGTTAAGATTTTGGGACATGTCATTTCTTAGGGAGGAGTAACCGTAGATCCATCTAAGGTGGAAGTTGTCCTTAATTGGAGTAGACCCAGGTATGTAGCTGAAGTCAAGAATTTCTTGGGCTTAGTAGGTTATTACTGAAGGTTCATAATGAAGTTCTCCCAATTTTTTTTACCTTTGACACGTCTTACCAGAAAAGATGTTCCTTTTGTTTGGCATGAAGAATGTGAGAAAAGTTTCAGAACTTTGAAGAAGTAGTTGACTAAGGCGCTAGTGTTAGCCATACCGGATCCTGAAAAGAGATATGTCGTATTCTGCGATGCGTCTTCTAAAGGTCTTGGTAGTGTGCTTATGCAAGATGAGAAGGTGATAGCTTATGCTTCTAGACAGCTCAAGATGCATGAGGAGAATTACCCCACTCACGATCTTGAGTTGGCAGCAATTGTTTTCGCATTGAAGGTGTGGAGACATCATTTGTATGGTGCACAGTTTGACTTATTCAATGATCATAAGAACTTGAAATATTTGTTCGACCAACGTGAACTGAATATGAGACAAAGAAGATGGATGGAGTATCTGCAAGACTTTGATTTTTATCTCAGATATTAATGAGTCAATATTTAGTGTTTTTAATATAATATTTGAGTCTTTTTTATTTATATTTGATTTTGTTTTATTTAATATTATTTCCTTTTTAGATCTATTTTACTTCAATTGCAAGATATTTAATTTCAGGAACAAATATTCTAAAGATTCAGTCTTGGAGCAAAAGAAAGAGGATTTGGAGTTGATTCGGGCTGAAAATACGAAGATTCGAAGCAAAAATATGTTTCCCCCAAGTCAGAAGCTTGGCACGGCCCGTGCCTCCAGCCACACGGCCGTGCCAACCCCCAGGATTTTCTTTTGCTGCTTTTGCTTTATGGAAAAGCTACCTATTAGTTTATTTTTGACGTAAAAGTCTGTGGTTTCTTGTGGAACATTCTAGTGATGTATTTTCTCAGGTCTTAAGTTATTGTGAACTATAAATAGAGTAGCTATCTATCACAACAAATCATCTTTTGTTCTTGGAATTCAATAGTGACAATTGTCTTTCTTAATAAAAGTTCTTTCTTTTATTTTCTTGTTATTTTATGTTCTTCTTCTTCTCCTCTATGTCTACGATGAACATGTGTGAGTAGACTCTTCTTGTCTTGGGATTGTTGGATAAGTCTTAATGACATAATCCTAATCAAACCAATATATAAACCCTAATTTTATATAAATCTACTTTCTAATCTAATTTCACCATTTTTACAATGAATTAACAAATGCCAAACTCATAAAGCGAGAGCGGAGGGTTATGTTGGTATAAGCCCTAAAGGCCAATAGTTTATGTGAAACTTATCTTATGTATCATGATTTTTATTATTAAATAATATATGGCACTCTTTATTATATATTTATAGTAATGTTAATAAAGTCCTTAGAATAGATAGTTCATGTAATAATATATTAAGTGTGACTTAATCATGAGATTACATTATCATAAAGAACGCTATTCTTAAATGTATCCGTAGTCAAGCTTTAATATGAATTAGGATAATAATAAAGCGTCGAGACTATTATGTATGAAGACTGATGACCGCATCTCATGGGTCATAGATATGAGATATCAAGTCTATACATAGGTATAAATGTTAGGAGTAATATTTATACTGGATAGACCCATCGTGAGAATACTACATAGTAAGTTATGAGATTGTCATAAGATATTCTCACAGTGATAATAGTGTACAACGCTCTTTGACCTGAAACCACTATGATCCCTAGATGTGGACTCAAGTGCTTTGTTGCCATTCTAACGTTGTCTGTAAAAGGATAACCATAACGTTGGTTGATGGGTACTTGATGAATCATGCTGAGGGGCATGAGTGTCCTAGATGAGATTTGTCCCTCCTCATAAACAGGAGATATATCTATAGGCCTCTTGATGAAATATGACTGTAAAACTGCATGGCCATGCCGAACTAAGTCGATATAGGATATTGGACTTATTCGTTATTCAGTATATTTTGGAATCAAGAAATATAAATATTGATCTACACAATGGTGACAAAATCTATGCATTGAGATCAATAGAGATATTAGGACAAAGGAGTAATCGTATACATAAGTATTATCATGGAAACAGGTTTCGTTAGATCACTTGAAATTCTTGTCACTTGGGTAGCAATGATGTGTTGCTAGATACCGCTCATTGTTTATAGCATTAAATATTAGATTTAATATTATTGCCAACGTGACTAGAACCTATAGGGTCACACACAAAGAACAGTCAAAAGAGAAATATATAAGTATGACTTATATAAGGGGTGCGTTTAGTAAATAACGCTAATTAGTTAGCAGAATTACTAAACTCGTTATTGGTCTTACAGAAGCCCAATAGTGACTTCTGAACTTGCAGAGCACACTAAGAGTTCTATAAATAGAAGCCTAGTGCTGAAGTTTGATGTTGCACGTTTTTGAAACCCTTAACTCTCTGAAACTTCTAATTCATTGGCTAGCACCGAGTTTTGGAGGAGCACTGTTCTTGTGGACTTGCTAGAGGCTTTGCTGCTTGCTTTGCTGTGATCGTGCTTCCAGTTTCCAGCTTTCAGATTTCACACTTCGAGGTAACAATCGAATCACTGATTCATGTGTAATTCGTAATGATCCAAGGAAAGAAAATCGAAATTTTATTTCTCCGCTGCTTATTCTGTTTTGAATCGATTTTCCTTCAGTGGTATCAGAGCCAATTACGAAACCTTGAATCGGATTGCTTTGTTACTGCTTTATGTTTTAATTTGATTAATTATATTGAATGAAATTAAATAATAAAGAGAATTAAAATTGGCATCATATCATATTATGTTTTCTGTGCATGGCTCTTCGATTTGATTCGATGTTTCAGAAACCGTTTCTGGTGAAACATCGACGTTTCGAATATACATATCGACAGAAACATGATTGATCGATCATAAAACGCAAATAATAAATATCAATCACGTGTATGTGCATGGACGATCAATTTGTTTGAAGCTTCGTAACCGATTCTGTGTACTCTGGTGAAGCATCAATATTTTGATTATACATATCGACATAAGTGTGATTGGTAAATTCTGTATAACAACAGTATATATGATATACTGGATTTGATTGTAATTTAAATAAGTCAGATGATATTTGTTCATATTGATTGATCTGATGTATGGAGCTTCGTAACCGATTCTGGTGAAGCATCCTAGACTCGATCATGATACTTGAATAAACAATCAGAGTACTTGTTTAATAAGATCAGATTGTTGTGACAGAATTAGGGTTTGCCGAAACGGTTAGGGTAATCAGAAACGTGTCAAGTGTTGATGCGAAATACAGTGCTAATTCAAAGTGAAACGTTCATAATGGATTAGCTTCCGGGCAGCGGAACCCCCGGCTAATCTGCGTAGTGTGATCATATGTCGAATTTTAATTTAATTTGTTTAATTATAAGGTATAATTAATAATAATAAAAATGTGTTTGTTATTATTATCATGTGAACGATTATGGCCTTAGTCCTTTTATTTATTTCTTTTGGATATTGAAATACGGCCTGCGTGTCGTGCCTCTCTCTTATGTCTCTATTCTACATTCTCTTCTCATCCACTCCCTCGTATGTAAAACGAGTTTCTTTAATATGTAATGTAAATAGAATACAAGGAGGTAATAAGATTCAAGACGTTAGGATAGTCCTGGAAGTCAAGCTTGGAGAAGCAAGGTTGTTTCTAGGATTAGTTTAGATTCTCTCATTGGCTTGAGAGAATCATAGCGTTAGGATGGCCATAATCATGTCACTTTTACTTTGTATAATTGTTATGCATGTTATGATTGGAGTGCGAATATATATATGATATATAAGCCGTGGTGAGGTGAGATCAACTTTAATAAAAATCCTTCAAATTTGAAATATTAAGTTTAATGCTTTCCAAAAGTTTAACACCCTTCAAGACTAATATCGAATATGTGGGTTTTGCCTCCGTGAAGCGCATATTTTATACTAGTAAGTTGCGGTGTGGTAATCCAATTTACCCAAGTGTTATTCTTTTGGGTTTAACTTAACTAAATTAATTTTAATAAGATTAGAATAAATTTAGAAGCAATAATTAGGTAATGTCTATATGATAGACTTGAGTAAGAGTTATTCACCTAATTGATTTGAAAGTTGTATAAGATACAATTGGAAATGTTCCTACCTAAATAACTAAGTTTTAAGTACAGCCCCCGTTGACTTAAAGCAAAGTGAAATAAGGATTTCAATACACTAGAAAATCTTCCAACGGGATTTTTCGAGTCAAGTGTTTGAAGGTCATTTGATTTGAGTAAAATAGTGGGAGCGTATTTAATTAAAGGCCAAATTAAATATGTTAATTCATGATACTTATTTTGTATATTTTAAAATTGTAGATGGCCAATAACACATCAACAAACATTTTGCGATCTCTCATTGAAAAGGAGAAATTGACTGAAACTAATTTTTTGGACTAGTTCCGTAACATGAGGATTGTCCTCACCCACGAAAAAAAGCTGTATGTGCTGGATGAACCCATTCCTGAGGCACCACCTGCTGGAGCTTCTGCGGCTCTGAGAAATGCTCATACCAAGCATCTCAATGATTCCGTGGAAGTCTCATGCAAAATGCTAGCAACCATGACTCCCGAGCTGCAAAAACAGCATGAAGGGATGACCGCGTTCGATATGATCGGACATCTTAAGACTCTTTATGAAGAGCAGGCAAGGCATGAGAGGTTTGATGTCTCTAAAGCCCTTTTCTCTACCAAGCTGTCAGAAGGAAGTCCTGTAGGACCTCATGTACTCAAAATGATTGGGTATTCTGAGAACCTAGCCCGATTGGGATTTGTCCTTGAGCAGGAATTGGTTGTTGATCTTGTCTTGCAATCGTTGCCTGAAAGCTTCAGCAGTTTTGTCCAGAACTTCCTAATGAATGATATGGACAAAACACTTCCACAGCTTGCAGCTATGTTGAGAACTGCTGAGAAAAACATGAAAGGAAAGGGAAAGGCCATTTTGATGGTTAATAATGGCAAGTCCAAAAAGCACAATAAGAAGCCTAATAAGTCTAAGGGAAATGGCAAGGGCAAAGTTGTTGCCAAGCCATCAACCAAAGCTTTGAAGCCTACTGGAGGCGTGGCTAAGGAGGGCAAATGCTTCTATTGCAACAATAAGGGGCACTGGAGGCGAAACTGCCCAAAGTATCTGGAAGATAAGAAGAATGGAAATGTTCCTACTACTTCTACAGGTATTTTTGTTATAGAAATTAATATGTCTACTTCTACATCATGGGTATTAGATACTGGATGTGGTTCTCATATTTGTACTGATGTGCAGGGGCTGAGAACGAGTAGAGCATTGGCAAAAGGCGAGGTCGATCTTAGAGTTGGCAATGGAGAAAAGGTTGCTGCTTTAGCTGTTGGAACTTATGTATTGACCTTACCTAGTGGTCTTTTATTGAATTTAGAAAACTGCTATTATGTACCTGCCATTAGCAGGAATATTATTTCAATTTCTTGTTTGGACAAGGCTGGTTTTTATTTTACCATTAAGAACAAATGTTGTTCCGTTTATTTGGATAATATTCTATATGCTAATGCAATTTTGATTAATGGACTTTATATCCTGGATCTTGATATGCATATCTATAACATTAATGCTAAAAGGATGAAACCTAATGAGTTGAATCCGACTTACCTTTGGCATTGTCGTTTAGGCCATATAAATGAAAATCGCATTTCCAAACTCCATAAAGATGGACTTTTGGACTCTTTTGATTTTGAATCATATGAGACATGTCGATCTTGTTTATTAGGAAAGATGACAAAGGCCCCTTTTTCCGGTCAAGGTGAAAGGGCTAATGATCTCTTAGGACTCATACATACTGATGTGTGTGGACCCCTAAACATAACTTCTAGAGGAGGTTTTCACTACTTCATTACATTCACTGATGACTTTAGTAGATTTGGATATGTGTATCTAATGAAACATAAATCTGAATCATTTACTTTATTCAAAGAATTTTAAAATGAAGTAGAAAACCAACTAGGCAAGAAAATCAAAATGCTTCGATCTGATCGAGGTGGAGAGTATTTGAGCTTAGAGTTTGACGATCATCTAAAAGAATGCGGGATCTTATCCCAACTCACACCTCCTGGAACGCCACAATGGAATGGTGTTTCTGAAAGGAGAAATCAAACCTTATTAGACATGGTCCGATCAATGATGAGTCATGCTGAACTTCCAAATTCCTTATGGGGATACGCCTTATTAACTGCAGCTTATATGCTTAACCGAGTTCCATCCAAAGCGGTAGAAAAGACACCATATGAGATATGGAACGGTCGAAAACCCAATGTGGGACATTTAAAGATTTGGGGTTGTGAAGCTTATATAAAACGACTTATGTCTACTAAGCTTGAACAAAGATTTGATAAATGTTTCTTTGTGGGATATCCTAAAGAAACTAGAGGATACTACTTTTACAAACCTTCTGAGGGCACAATTGTTGTTGCTAGAAATGGAGTCTTCCTTGAAAAGGATTTTGTCTCCAAAAGAATCAGTGGGAGCAAAGTAGATCTTGAAGAAATTCAAGACCCACAAAGTAATGAAATACCGATGGAGGAACAGGAACAGGATACACAAACTATTATGATAGAAAATCCTATTCCAGTAACACAAGAACCACGTAGGTCTAGCAGGATACGTCAAGAACCCGAGAGATATGGGTATCTCATATCACAAGAGGGTGATGTATTGCTCATGGACCACGATGAGCCTGTGACTTACATGGAGGCCACTACTGGCCCTGATTCTAAGAAGTGGCTTGAAGCCATGAAATCTGAAATGGATTCCATGTACACAAATCAAGTTTGGAACTTGATTGAAGCACCTGAAGGAATTAATCCTATAGGATGCAAGTGGGTTTTCAAAAAGAAAATTGACATGGACGGAAAGGTTAATACCTACAAAGCGCGGCTGGTTGCTAAAGGCTTCAAACCAATTCATGGTGTGGATTATGATGAAACCTTTTCACCAGTTGCAATGATTAAATCCATTCGGATCTTACTTGCTATCGCTGCATACCATGATTATGAAATCTGGCAAATGGATGTCAAAACTGCTTTCCTTAATGGAAATCTTCTTGAGGATGTGTACATGACACAACCTGAAGGATTTGGCGATCCTAAAGCAACCAAGAAAGTGTGCAAATTACAGCGATCAATCTATGGATTGAAGCAAGCTTCTAGGAGTTGGAATCTTCGTTTTGATGAAACTGTACAACAATATGGATTCATTAAAAATGAAGATGAGGCTTGTGTTTACAAGAAGGTTAGTGGGAGCATAGTCTCATTTCTGGTTTTATATGTGGATGACATATTATTAATCGGAAATGACATCCCTACATTACAAGAAATAAAAACTTGGTTAGGGAAATGCTTTTCTATGAAAGACTTAGGTGAAGCCTCCTATATATTAGGAATCAGGATCTATAGAGATAGATCACAAAGATTGCTTGGCTTAAGTCAGGGTACATATATAGATAAAGTCCTGAGACGTTTCAATATGCATGATTCCAAGAAAGGATTCATCCCTATGTCGGCAGGAATAAATCTATCAAAGACTCAATCCCCTTTGACTAATGAAGAAAGGGATCGAATGCGTGATATTCCATATGCTTCGGCAATTGGGTCTATCATGTATGCTATGATATGTACTCGACCAGATGTCTCGTATGCTTTAAGTGCTACGAGCAGATACCAGTCTAATCCTGGCAACGATCATTGGATTGCTGTCAAGAATATCCTTAAATACTTGAGAAGAACTAAGGATACTTTCTTGATCTATGGAGGTCAAGAAGAGCTCTCTGTAATTGGTTACACTGATGCTAGTTTTCAGACAGATCATGATGATTTCAAATCGCAATCTGGATATGTGTTTTGCTTAAATGGCGGTGCTGTGAGCTGGAAGAGTTCAAAGCAAGAAACAATCGCTGATTCTACAACAGAAGCCGAGTACATTGCTGCATCTAATGCCGCAAAGGAAGCTGTTTGGATTAAGAAATTCATTTATGATCTTGGAATAGTTCCAAGCATTGCGGATCCCATTGAATTACTATGTGATAACAATGGAGCAATCGCACAAGCCAAAGAACCTAGATCTCACCAGAAATCCAAACACATACAAAGGCGCTATCATCTTATTCGAGAGATTATCGAAAGAGGAGATGTTAAAATATGCAAAGTACCAACATTAGACAATGTTGCTGATCCACTTACTAAAGCTCTTGCCCAGCAGAAGCATGATGGTCATACTAGATCTATAGGTATTATGTTTATGCCTGATTGGCTCTAGTGCTAGTGGGAGATTGTTGGTATAAGCCCTAGAGGCCAATAGTTTATGTGAAACTTATCTTATGTATCATGACTTTTATTATTAAATAATATATGGCACTCTTTATTATATATTTATAGTAATGTTAATAAAGTCCTTAGAATAGATAGTTCATGTAATAATATATTAAGTGTGACTTAATCATGAGATTACATTATCATAAAGAACTCTATTCTTAAATGTATCCGTAGTCAAGCTTTAATATGAATTAGGATAATAATAAAGCGTTGAGACTATTATGTATGAAGACTGATGACCGCATCTCATGGGTCATAGATACGAGATATCAAGTCTATACATAGGTATAAATGCTAGGAGTAATATTTATACTGGATAGACAAGAATACTACATAGTAAGTTATGAGATTGTCATAAGATATTCTCACAATGATAATAGTGTACATCACTCTTTGACCTGAAACCACTATGATCCCTAGATGTGGACTCAAGTGCTTTGTTGCCATTCTAACGTTGTCTGTAAAAGGATAACCATAACGTTGGTTGATGGGTACTTGATGAATCATGCTGAGGGGCATGAGTGTCCTAGATGGGATTTGTCCCTCCTCATAAACAGGAGATATATCTATAGGCCTCTTGATGAAATATGACTGTAAAACTGCATGGCCATGCCGAACTAAGTCGATATAGGATATTGGACTTATTCGTTATTCAGTATATTTTGGAATCAAGAAATATAAATATTGATCTACACAATGGTGACAAAATCTATGCATTGAGATCAATAGAGATATTAGGACAAAGGAGTAATCGTATACATAAGTATTATCATGGAAACAGGTTTCGTCATATCACTTGACATTCTTGTCACTTGGGTAGCAATGATGTGTTGCTAGATACCGCTCATTGTTTATAGTATTAAATATTAGATTTAATATTATTGAAGAACCTATAGGGTCACACACAAAGAACAGTCAAAAGAGAAATATATAAGTATAACTTATATAAGGGGTGCGTTTAGTAAATAACGCTAATTAGTTAGCAGAATTACTAAACTCGTTATTGGTCTTACAGAAGCCCAATAGTGACTTCTGAACTTGCAGAGCACACTGAGAATTCTATAAATAGAAGCCTAGTGCTGAAGTTTGATGTTGCACGTTTTTGAAACCCTTAACACTCTGAAACTTCTAATTCATTGGCTAGCACCGAGTTTTGGAGGAGCACTGTTCGTGTGGACTTGCTAGAGGCTTTACTGCTTGCTTTGCTGTGATCGTGCTTCCAGTTTCCAGCTTTCAGATTTCACACTTCGAGGTAACAATCGAATCACTGATTCATGTGTAATTCGTAATGATCCAAGGAAAGAAAATCGAAATTTTATTTCTCCGCTGCTTATTCTGTTTTGAATCGATTTTCCTTCAGGTTAGTATTTGTTAATTCATCATCTCAAATATCAATTCATAAAGCTAACACGGAGCTTTATTATTGGAACAAGTAAAATTAGACAAGGATTGCGAAACATGAGAATAGTATAGCAAACCTTGAGACATAAAGTTTCGTTCTTCAAGGATTCTAATAGCAATCAACCATGAGAATAGGCGTGGTTGCTAGAGGAACACACTCAATGACTTCGAGAGAAGCTTTGATACACTTAAGAGAAACTTGTCTTTAGAAAATGGGTCCAATATAAAATTAATGGTTTAGGGTTTGTTTATGAAGGACTCCATTAAAAATCAAACCTTTCAACTAAACTTTCTTCTAATCATCTTCTAAAAGTTAATTAAATTAAACAACTCCCTGTTGGAACGATACTCTATTTTTACTACTTCGGTAGAACCGTGCACTAGCGGTTTTACTCATCAAAATTTTGGCACCGTTGCCGGGGAGTTAACTAATTTGATTAACTTTTTCTTAGTGATTAGAATTTTTTTCTTTTTCTTTTTCTTTTACTACTTCCTTCTTTCTTTTACCGTTAACTTCTTGGGTTCTTACTCTTTTATGCGAAGAACTAAAAGTCGTGGTGAATTCGTTCCCGAGATCGAAAGATATTTGCATAAAAGAAAGAGAGGAACACAAAATTATATCGCTATGGCTGAACGCACTCTCAAAGAATATGCGACACAATCTACGGATGAACCACATGCTATTATTGTGTACCCAGCGGTTGAGGGTAACAACTTTGAGATTAAGCCTACACTACTTAACTTGGTGGAGCAAAATCAGTTTTCTAGATCGCCCCTTGAGGATCCAAATCTGCATATCTCAACCTTTCTAAGACTCAACGGAACCTTGAAAGCGAATCAAGAGGCCGTAAGGCTGCACCTCTTTCCCTTCTCCTTAAGGGATAAAGCTAGTGCTTGGTTCCATTCATTGGAAGTTGGTTCCATCACCTCATGGGATCAAATGAGGCAAGCATTCCTTGCCCGATTCTTTCCCCCTTCTAAAACTGCTAAACTAAGAGACCAAATCACATGGTTCAATCAAAAAGATGGGGAATCTCTTTATGATGCGTGGGAGCGTTTCAAGGAAATGCTTAGACTTTGTCCCCACCATGGTTTAGAGAAGTGACTTGTGTCAAGAATATTGAACACCAGAGGCCTGCAGGAATGTTCGAACCTCTAGAGATTCCGCAATGGAAATGGGAAGAGATAACCATGGATTTTGTGAGTGGATTACCTCGTACCCAGCGGGGACATGATTCAATTTGGGTAATTGTGGACTGATTAACTAAGTCCGCACATTTCTTACCAGTCGAGTCTACGTACCGAGCTTCTCAGTATGCATAATTGTTCAGGGCAGAGATTGTTAAGTTTCATGGTGTTCCAACTAGTATCGTACAGGATAAAGATCCAATCTTTACTTCTCGTTTTTGGAAGGCTTTTCAGAAGGCCTTGGGGACTCGGTTGAAAATGAGTACGTCACAATACCCTCAGACGGATGGTCAATCAGAGAGGACTATCCAGGCGTTGGAAGATATGTTATGTGCATGTATCCTAGAAGATGGAGAAAGTTGGAGTCATCACATACCTTTAATTGAGTTTGCTTATAACAACAATTACCACTCAAGTATAAGAGATAAGAGTATTCTAGGACCGAAAATCATTCTGGAGAGAACTTTGAAGATAAAGTCCATTCAAGATAAGATGAGAACTGCTCAGAGTCCTCAAAAAAGTTACGCAAACAGGAGGCGGAGGCCTTTAGAGTTTGATGAAGGAGATCATGTATTCCTGAAAGTCATACCCAAGTTGTGATAAAGAGGAGTATTCCAGACAAAGAAGCTTAGTCCGAGATATATAGGACCATTTCAGATACTCAGACGTGTCGGTTTAGCAGCATACTCGTTGGCATTGCCACCAGCCATGTCAGGATTGCATGATGTATTCCATGTCTCTCAGTTGAGAAAATTCATTCCCGATCCTTTTCAGCAAATGGGATTGGAGACCATAGACTTGAAATTAGATTTGACATTCCAACCGGAATCGGAATAGATTGTTGATCGTAATGTTTACTCCTTGAGGAACAAAGAGATTCCATCGTCAAGGTGATATGGAAAGGTTCTCCCGATGGCGAAGCTACGTGGGAGTTGGAATCAGAGATGCAGGAGAGCTATCCGCATCTATTTCCAGGTAAATTCTAAATTTCAAGGATGAAATTTCTTTAAGGGGGGTAGAGTGTAATATCCTACTTAAGACTTTGTGACTTATCAGAATCATCTTAATGTATTAGAGAAATAATAAGGAAGGGCATTTTGGTAATTTATTCGAAAGGCTATTTAAACCCAAACTCATCCTTCTTCTTCATAAATCATCCTCAATTTCTACCAAGAATCAACATGCAATCATTCATATGGCATCCTCATGAGAAGTAAACCCTATTGCAAGATTTAAATTCTTCATTCAAGTATTTACCGATCCCTCTACTCAATCTATCGGTTCTGGAAATGAATCTAGACTGAAGTTAGTTTAAACTAGTGTATAGAAGCAAGAGGAGAGATGCAAGATCAAGATTGGAGCTAGATACTAGGAGTGCAATTTCTGAATTTCGGAAGCATAGAGGAATCAGAACCAGCACTGTGAGTTCCTTTTACCTTAGCTTTCCCCTTGAGTTTATGATGTGTGATATAATCTAAATTAAGTGATTATGTAACTATTAGCTTAAATACCCTTTTGATGCATGTACTTCAAAATTGTTGTTGATCCTTGGTTTTAACCGTTCTTAGGAACATTGGGTAGACCCTTGATGCTTTAAAGAAGTTTTTCCAAGTTGGGTAACAAATTTTTAACAAGAATGTGTTTCTTGTTTTCCAAAAACTATCAAGCTCGCTGAAGATAATTCAAGCTCAGTGAAGCGAGCATATTAGGATGGTTTCTAGAAATCATCGATATGGCGAGGAAAAAGCTCGCTGAAGCAAGCATGCGATACTCAGCTCGCTGAAACGAGAAAGTGCTCGCCAAAGTGAAGGTGACTAGAATCTTAAATTTTATAAATTTTAAGTAATGGGCATCAAAGTCCTACTAACGGTTTCAGACTAGTTTATCAATGTTGAAACTAAGGATAATTGCAGTTAGAATGAAATGACGTCCAAGAGTAATGGGTTATAACACTAACTACTGACACAGGGTAGAGTTTAGACAACATCAATAAAGATATAGACAACAATTGTGAGATGTATAAAACTAAACATGTCCAGCAGGCTCTAGATTATGCCGGATGGAACTTCTTCGAGAGGGTTGTCCACATGTAAGTTAAGTTGTGTCCAGTAGGCTCCGGATTATGCTAGATGGGACTTGTTCGAGAGGGTTGTCCACACAGCAATAAGAGGAGTCCGGTGTTAACCTCAGATAGGAATTTTCACCGGTATGTATGGGGGTGTACTCCGGGGTTACTCCACTCGGATGGATTCCGTAAAATGAACTCAAATAACTATATGTATGTTCAACACTAACATAATTAATGATATGAATATGAGAAGACTATGATATGATAATATGATGTACAACCTGTGATTAAGAATCTCCAAATCACAGTATAGGGTAGGTGGAACTCGCTGAGACATCATGTCTCATCCCAATCCCTTCAAATTTTTCAGGTACTCAGGAGGCACGTAGCAAGGGTAAGGAGATGCTACAGATTGATCGAGTCTTTCTTATATTTCAGCTTATGTATTATGTCATGTCACATATTCGGATTAATATTATGTTGTACTATGTACTCAATAATATTTGATAAGATGTACTCGCTAGTTAGTGCACTATCTAGAACATGTTATGTATTTATGTTTCCGATTAAATGACTTGTAATAATACATATGTATATGATTGGCCCTTTGTTTATACTTGTTTTTGGTAAACAACAAGTCTGGCTTTGATTATTACAAGCAGGACCAAACGAGAGATCCTAGGATATAGTGTGTTGTTTCGTCGGGTGAAAAGGCATGAACGGAAGCACTTCTGTCGCGTGGAGACGTCTTTCGAAGGGAAGAAACTTATAGAAAAAGGCAAAAACTAAATGCAGAAAGCACCTAAAAGTAAAGTAAATTGACATTATTATTATAGTGGTTGGTTATAATTTATTGTTGCTGTTGAGAGATGGCTAGTTATAATTATGTGGTGAAGTTGTTGTTTTTGATACTATACTAGTTAAATAAATTTAAAGGTAAGAGAAACATTTTATTAAAGGAAAAAGAAAGTGCAAAAGCATTGATGAAATGACAAACATGACATTCCAATTGTGTTGGCATCTCATAACTATCACCTATGGTTTACAACACTCTAAAATTATTATTAATAAACTAGCATTAAGACAGATACTAACATGTTCATGTTTTTGTTTTTCTATTGCACTTAAATTTTATGATTATTTTATCATATTTGATCATATATTTTTATACTATTCATATTCAAATAAAGATTAGTTTATATTGTTTTTGGTGTGGTGAAATTGTTCCTATTATAACCAGATTTAATTGATTATCTTAATCAAATATTTAAATATTTAAATAATAGTGTACAAAATATAATATTGGAAATAGAAAAGTTTAAATGAAGGCTATAATTGCAAGATAAATATCCATCTCAAAATAATGTATCCCTCGTGTGTAGATGATTATAAGTTTTTTATAATTTTAAATGGAAGATATAATTTTAAAATAAATATCCAACGCATAATAATATATATATTTATAGGTATAGGTAAACTGTAAATGATAAATACGAAATTCGGGAGACTAGACCAACACTCAAGAAAAAAGAACCAAAGACTTTCAACATCTACCTCATTAAAAACCACCTTAAAACAGCCGAATGACATAAAATGTGTACTTGCAAAAAAGTAGGAGTAGTGAATACTAGGGTTTGTATCGTCTATTAGGGTTTATACTGATTATTGGATGCCTCGAGTATGCTCTCAAGAGTGGTATTTATAGCATGCTATGGGCTTGGGTTTCGCTTGCTTAGTCCCCAAGCAACATAGGTATTTTAGTACTTATGGCGCTTCTAGAAGTAAGTTAAGGCGGCGCCCTGGGAAGGCCTTTTAGAGGGTCTAAAAGTCTTTATGGATGACTTTTAGGTCCTTAGGAATATTATGACGGTCCACAGCCCTCCAAGCTCGAGTCTTGGGACAAAGCGAAGTGATTAATTATGTTGTTGTTTTGAAATTTTGTGTGTGCTTTGTGAATATAAGCCTTGACAGGAATACTTTGCTTTTGATGATCGACAAAAGAAGTCCAAAAAGAACAACGATGCAAAAAGCGGAAAAGAAATTCAAGTTATCAAGTCTTGAGTCTTGAGTTTTTTATTTATATTAGGACTTTTATGTAAGTAGTAGAAAAAGCTCTCATTAAAATAAATCACACACTCATAATGTTTTTTTTTCTAAAATGATTTTACATGAAAATATTTTTTGCATGAGATATAATTTATTTTAATTGCATAAATTTTTTAGCATAAAAATACAGTTTAGCATGCATTAACAATTTCTAGTGTTATTCTTATCTTGGCCATATCTATTACTTTATTATATATGGTATCATATAATAAGAATAATAGTACAACATTTTTTCTTTCTATATATGGTATCATATAATTTCTAGTGTTTTTCTTTCTATTACAACCTTTATGCCAAATATCTTCAACGTGATCTTTCTATCACTAAACATTCCAAAATCAAATAAATATTAAAAGGCACATTCCTTTTTGATACTCATTTAAAAACAAGATTGTATATGTACCGTTGACACACAGCTTGTGATTTTGAAATGGAAATTGACTTTGTTTCAATATAATAAATGTTATTAAAGGCATTGAAGTGCAACTGTAATTTGCTTTTAATTATGCATATTGGCAGAATTTTTTCAACATATTTTCACTATAAATATGAGCATTTGTTGATCATTTGAAAACACACCTTGACTTGCAACTTACAGTCAAAATCTCTTTCTCCCTCTCAAACTTGCATTGCTATTTTCTCACTTGATCACTTCTATTTTATTTGAGAGCTTTTATACTATATAGTTTACTTTGTAAACTTTTGAGCTTCAAGTTGTTTTTATCTACACATTTGGTGTAATTATTTAAATTGTTATATTTCTTTTGTATTGGGTGCGATCCCAAAGTTTCAAGAGAGGTAATATCTCTTGGTTTAGAGACTCTTCTACAAAGGTTTGGAGAGTGCTCGTTATTTGTAAAGGTTACTAGCTTATCCCGTTTAAAAGCTAGGTTAGTGAAAATCTCAAGGGGCTTTTCCTTAGGGACTAGACGTAGGCCTTGGTGTTTTAGGCCTAGGATAAATCTTTTGGTGTCTTTTCTCTCATCCCTTATCTCTTTTACGTTATTTGTTATATATTTTAGAAAAATTTCTCTAGTTTTCATCTTTATTGAAAACCTTTATAAGCACTTTATTTTATTTGGTTAAAATCTTTTTTAAGTACTTATTTAAATTGATTTTTAAAGAAACACAATTCACCCCCCTCTTGTGTGTTTGAAGTCACTTGTTCAACATGCTTGTATTACCACTTTGTTTTTCGTCTTTGGATAATATGTTCTAATTTTGGGGAACCCCGCCTAGGGCGTTCTACTCTGTCTTCAGAACTTCCTAGGGGTATTCACTTGTTTTACTTAAGGTTGATGGTCCATAGCCCCCCAAGAACGAGTCTTGGGACAAGGCGAAGTGATTTAACTTGGCGGGTCCTATGTTCGAAGGCATATTCCAGGGTGTCTCTAATTTGTTTAAGAGCCCCCTATGGTAGATGTATTACCTTTCATTGGTAGACCCCTCTTGGGTTGGTCTTAAATTTGTTGGGAGGATATTTTATATAATCACATCTATCATTCTAGTCTGTTGGAACAAATGGGTTTAACAATACCACTTCTAGTTTTGATGATAACAAGATATTAAAAATTGTCAATTGGATATGCTAATATTTGCTTGAGTGTACATGATCTTGTCAAAGAATTTATCTTAAATAGTATTCTGTAAGAACAAATGAAGAGCTAAATCCTAAAGAAGCTTGTTGCAATTGATTCCGAAGACTTAGAGAGCTTGAAGAATCATCAGAAGTTGATTAGAAGGGTTCTGAAGACTTGAAGAGTCTGAAGAAGCTGTTTCGAAGAAGTACAAGACTCGGAGAGTCTGAAGAAGCTGTTTCGAATAAGTGCAAAACAAGAGGTATTGAAGACTCAGAGAATCTGAAGAATGAAGAGAGTCTGAAGGAGCTGAAGACAGTCTGAAGCTCAAACAGAGTCCAAAGTTCTACAGAGAGTCTGAAGATTACAAATCTAGAATTTGTTTAAATGAATCTCTGAAGGCATTTCGACTGCAAAGAAACGTTCATATGGAGTAACAGCTAGTTTTAAGTCAACTTAAGCATGGGATGCTTTGCGACAAAGAATGCAAGAAAAGGACATAGTACTTTGTACGAACCCTGTTTCCACTACTCCACTACTTGTACAATTGGCAGCTGTGTGTACTGGTATTTTCGTTTCAAGTGGAATGGAATTCAAAATCTGTATTGAAGGATGATTACCATATCAAGCAACAGATCAACAATATTTGATCAAGCTTCTAGATGACTCTGTGATGTGCTAGATTTTCTCAACGTCTCTCTACAACGTCTATATAAAGGATAGAAGACTTGAAAAAAGTGTTAGACTCTATTATTGAACAATTGAGCTATTGCGTTATATTGTTATTCTCCTTGAGTCAAACAAACACATCAATAACTTAGAGAATTCTTACAAACTTGTTTATCCTAGAATTTCTAAGTGTCACAGAAAACAGAGTCTGTCTTATTGTTTTGTATTTGGAACACCACTTATTGTATATCAAGTGTTCAAACTCTCTTTCAATTTTCTGTAAATTGTGTTAAAAGTCTCTTGCCTGCGTGCTTGAGCATTTGAAGTCTTTGGGGTGTGTCCTTAAGCAATAAAAGTCTTTTGCTTGTGTGCTTGAGCATTGGAAGTCTCTTGTTGTGTGCTTAAGCAACTTGTAATTGTTTAGTACATTTTAGTGAACTCTCCATGGAAGTGCAATGGGGACAGGACTACTTCCGGGTTATGGAGGGAACCTGTATAATTGCTTGTGTTCTCTCTTTCCCTTATCTCTTTACTTTATCCGCTGCAATAGACTCTGAGTTTCCATCAGGACATGAACTTGTTTAGACTCTGAGCCTGGAAAACAGAATCATACTCTTTAAGAGACGCGAAAAAGAAAACACAATTCAACCCCCCCCCCTTCTTGTGTTTTTCTCACCTTCAGTTGGTATCAGAGCTCCGGCTCTGTTGTTATAACACTTAACCCACTACACCATTTATTGCCTCTAACAACAGTTGATAAGCGTTGCCAGAACTATGAAAAGCGTTGCCAAACAGAATAGGGAACGTTTTTCAGACGTCTTCTATACGAGCGTTGCCTATACTCTAAGGGGACGATTTTCTCGCGCTTTTGGCAACACTTTCAATAATCGTCCCCTAAAGTCTTGGAAGAGGGGACGTTTTTTAAAGTAACCTTGGGCGTCGATTTTGAATTGTTGGCATACCTGGCAACATTTCATAAGTGTTGCCTTAACAAATATATGGAAAAAAAATACAATTTGATCAAACAATTGGATCATTCTCATTTTTTCATTTATGCCCGACGAAAAAATAATTGATCAAAAAATACCAATTTAGAGACTTTTTATAAGCAAATAAATTTGATTAATACTAATACAAGTTCAAGGCAGATCAAAATTTAGACAAAAGTTACAAAACTACAACATGCTAAGTACAACTGAGAAAACATTAAACCACATACAAACTAAACTAAACTTCTAAAAAAAAAAAAAGACTAAAACTCCAAAAGCAAAACTAACACTTCTATAGACTAAAACTCTTCAAGCTTGCAGAAGATAGATCAACAAACAAGAACACAACAGGACTTGGAGGCACCTGAGCAAAAGCAGTCACGTATCAACATCATAACAATTAAGCTACCAACCGAAACCAACAACTTTGTACAAGGAAAACCATCGACAAGCAAAGCACCAACCATACTTCCTGCACAACATTGGTAACACGAACATGTCGCCATGTCTTGCCTTGCTTACTTCCTGCACAACATTGGTAACGATTGCTTGATAATGAAGGATACACGTCTACATATTACAACAAATGTTTTCAAACAATGAACCAATTTTTTTTTACAGAACAATAAAATAAAAATATGAACATAACTAGTTCAATAAAACAAAAGAATTAGATAAGAAAAAGTCACCTACAAATATTTAGTGGAATCAAATGAATCAAAACTCGACATATACTTATGTCCCCCTCTTGGTATGGACTTGTCATGTAACCTAGTTATTCAATATGCCAAAACTACTAAATTATAGAATTAAAGTCAAGTCATTTCATGATACAACTAACCAATTCTTAATAAACTTTATTTCAAGGCCTTGTTGAGAAATTAAGTTAACATTATCTTCAAAATCATGTGATACAGCATCTCGGCATAGACTAAGCACACTCATAGTCTTCTCCTTGGATTTTTTTATCTTTAAAAAGTACATACATAAAGAGAAGTAGAGAATTAATATGAAATCTCGCACTTTAAATAATTTCATGCCCGGATAATCTTATTGAAATGAATATGAATTTAGTAGGAACCAATATCTCTTTTAAAAGAATTAGTGAAGAATTCTGACGCGAGGAACCAATATACCTTTTCCGGCGCGACTGCAAGGAATTCTGACGAAGTGGTTGCCAAGCAAAGTTGCTCTGATCATGAAATAAATTTAGGGGTTTTGTAGTGGATATCATGGGGAAGAAGAATATCACTTTAGTTTCTCATAATGGGGTCCATGGTTGAGGAAAAATAAGAGAGAAGATTATGATTGAGATTTTTGAAATTTAGCTAATCTAAAACTAAATGAATGGTTTTTGGAGAGGAAGAAGAGATAAATTCAATGGTGGTTTTATTTTCATGTGGGGTGGTCGGATCTGACCAAAAATTTAGAGAGAAGTAACGTTGTGGTGGTTTAAAGGAGGAAGAAGAAGCTCCCTGTGTTGTTGTTGCTTTTTACGTGAGAGAGAGATAGTAAAAGAAGGAAAAGGAAATATCTGACTTATGTGAACGTGTGAATGTAAAAAAAATAAATCAAAAAAATAAAATAAAATTGTTTGAAGTAAATAATAATAGAAAAAAACTGATTCAAAAATAATAATTTATACTATATATAAAAAAAAAACCTGTTTTGAACAAATTTGCACTTACTTTTTGGTTATTCTAATTATACGCTTAAACAATTTTTTATAAATCTGGTGTGTTGATTTTTCTAAAAGAAGAATTTGTTACATTTGAAAATCACAAATATCTAAATTATACTTTTAATTTATATTAAAAAAATTATAAAAAATGTCATTTGTAATTTACATGCAATTATTTTTTATAAAATATCATTGATAATCTACACACGTTAACACCACAAAACCATGTATTTTATTTATACTTGCAAAAAGATGGAAACTCATGTGTCGGCTTTCTACTCTTCTTATTGTGCTAACGCGCGTAGAGTATCAACGATTTTTATAAAATAAATTGCGTGAAAATTTTAAACGATACTTTTTATAAAAAAAATTATATAAATTAAAATTATAAGTAAAGATATTTGTGACTTTAAAATATAACAAACTCAACAAATTTAAACCATATTTATCTTTTTCAATGACAACAATAATATAACAAATAAAACAAAATTCTTATATACTTAAAAATAATTTGCATTTTCATGTTGTAACAAACTATTCTTATTTTTTTTTTAATAATAACAACAATATAACAAATATAATTTAAATTCTAATCTTTTTTAATGACACTAATAAAATAACATTGTTATTGTGAAATTTGTTTAGTGTTATAATTGAAAGTGAAAAAGTCAGCTCAAAACCATGTAATCTCTTTATATATAGTATAAATAATATTGCGGAAAGACGAACATTCACGTGTCTGTCATACCGCTCTTGTTATTGCGCTAATGTGTGTAAATTATAAATTATATTTTATATGAAATTTGATTTTGACTAAAATTATAGGTACAAATATTTGTGACTTTCAAATTGTAACAAACATAACAAAACATGTTTATCCTTTTCAAGGTCAGCAATAATTTAACAAATATAATATATATTCTTACCTTTTTAAATAATATCAACAATATAATAAAAATAGTGAAAAAATTGTTTAATGATATAATTGAATTAGTGTAACACTCTTGAAGTATAAATAATCTTTGATGCTGGCAAAATTTTTATGCAAAAATCTAAAATTGTCCCCAAAAGTATCTAAGGGGACAATTAATGGTTGTCACCAAAGAAATAATAGTGTAACCCTTCAAAATCATCCCCAAAAGTATCTAAGGGGACAGTTAATGGTTTTCACCAAAGAAATAAATAGTGTAACGCTCCAAAATCGTCCCCAAAAGTATTTTAGGGGACGTTTATCAAGGGTTGTGAAAATATTTTTAGCAACACTCATAAATCGTTGCCTTAGAGACTTTTAAGGGACAATTTTTACACGTCCCCTGAAAAAGTGTTGCCAGAGACAACAAATGGTGTAGTGACCGTGTAACAGAAAAGATCCAGAGATAAACAGGTCTTCCGGTGAACCTACAACTTATGGTGCTAGTGTTGGTGCTGCTATACCTTATGATTATGGATACAGTAATAGTAACAAGAAAGCTAACTCTGGAAAAATTCCTAAATTCAACGGTGATCCTGAGGAATTTTCATGGTGGAAAACCAACTTCTACAGTTATGTCATGGGCTTAGATAAAGAACTTTGGGACATACTAGAAGATGGTGTTGATGACTTAGAACTTGATGATGAAGGAGCTGCTATTGACAGAAAGAAACACATTGCTGCTCAGAAGAAAAGCTACAAGAAACATGACATAATCAGAGGAGCACTTGTCACAGCTATTCCCAAATCTGAATACATGATGATGAGTGACAAGTCTACTGCTAAAGCTATGTTTGTCTCTCTCTTTGCTAAATATGAAGGTAGCAAGAAAGTCAGAGAAGCAAAAGCCCTGTTACTTGTTCATCAGTATGAATTGTTCAAGATGAAAGATGATGAAAGTATTGAGCAAATGTACTCAAGATTTCAGACTCTGGTCTCTGGACTTCAGATACTGAAGAAAAGTTACATAGTCTCTAATCACGTGAGCAAGATTCTGAGAAGCCTACCCTCAAGATGGAGACCTAAGGTAACTGCCATTGAGGAAGCTAAAGATCTAAACACTCTAAGTGTTGAAGATCTTGTTAGTTCCCTCAAGGTTCATGAGTTAAGTCTCAATGAACATGAAGAAAGAACAGAAAGGTTGCTTCAACTGCAAGAAGCCTGGGCATTTCATTGCTGATTGTCCAGAGTTGCAAAAAGAAAAATCCAAGTCAAAGAAGCCAACCTTCAAGTCCAGCAAGTTCAAGAAGCAGATCAAAAAGAGTCTGATGGATACTTGGGAAGATCTAGACAATGAGTCAGGGTCTGATGAAAATGATGCTGAGGATGAAGCTAATGTAGCTGTGGGTTTGGTAGCAACAACTGAACCAGAAAAGGAATCATCTGATGTAGAATTTGATACAGACTCTGAAAGTGAAACTGAGGTATATTCGAAATTCACTAGATCTGAACTGATTGATTCTCTCAAGGAGCTTCTTGTTCATTATGAAACCAAATCCACAAAGTTGAGGAAAGTTAAACAACAACACAATAAGTTGTTGAAACAACATGACTCAACTATGTTGGAAATGGATGTTTTAAAGAAAGAAAATGAAAACCTAATGACTAAGAAGTCTAACTATAAACACTTGAGTGAGCAGGATGCTGCTTTTTAAGAGTTTATTGCTACAGGAATTGATAGAACCAAAGTGGCATCCTTGATTTATAGCACGTATCAGAACAGAGGTAAAGGTCTTGGATTCATAGAAGGTAACTCCAATGAAGTGCTCCTAAAACCTTATTTTCAAAGAAGCATTTGAAAATCATTTTGTGTTGGAATCTCAAAAAGTCAACACAGTGACTCATTCAGAATCTAAGGCTTCAAGCTCTAAGGCAATGACTAAGTCAAAGCCAAAGAATCTAAAGCCAAAGGTGTTGGAACAAAGGTGTTCAGCAATACTACGTTTTGAGTTTTGATGATAACAAGGTATTAAAAATTGTCAATTGGATATGCTAATATTTGTTTAAGTATGCAGGATATTAATCAAGATTTGTATCTTAGAAAGTATTCTGTTTGAACATTTTGAGAGCAAGACCAAGAGAAGCTTGTTGCTTGTGATTCTGTCGATCTTAAGAGTCTGAAGACTATCAGAACCTAAAGTTCAAGAGAGTCTGAAGACTATCAGAACCTGAAGTTCAAGAGAGTCTGAAGACTATCAGAACCTGAAGACCAAGAGAGTCTGAAGATCATCAGAAGCTGAAGTGCTACAGTGAGTCTGAAGCCTGCAATCTGAAGATCTGCTTAGAAGGTTTTCTAAAGGCATTACGATGCACAAGAAACTCTCATTTGGAGTAACGGCTAGCTTCAAAGTCAACTTGAGCGTGGGATGCTCAACGACAAAGAATGCAGTATGAAGGTGAGAAAAACACAAGAAGGGGGGGGGGGTTGAATTGTGTTTGCTTTTCGCAGCTCTTGAGGAGTGAGAATCTAATTCGTTTAAACTCAGAGTCTGAATGAGATCAGAGTCTGATAGGAGATTAGGTTCTGATTGCAGCGGAATAATCAAGAGATAGAGAGAAGAGAGAACACAAGCAATTATACAGGTTCCTTCCACAAACCGGAAGTAGTCCTGTCCCCCTTGTACTTCCAAGGAGAGTTCACTAAAATGTAATACCAAATTACAAGTTGCTCAAACACACAGTATGAGACTTCCTTGCTCAAGCACACAGGCAAGAGACTTCCTTGCTCAAAGACACAACTAAGAGACTTTCTTTGCTCAATGGACGCAGCCAAGAGACTTCCTTTGCTCAAGCACAAAAGCAAGAGACTTTTACACAATTACAGAAAATTGAATAGAGTTGAAACACTTTGACAACAATCAAATAGTGTTTCAATTACAACAAAGACATACTCTGTTTTTCACAAAATACAGACTCTGTTTTTCTGTGAAACTTAGAAATTCTAGAATACTCAGTTTGTAAGAATCTAAGTTGATGATGTGCTTTTGTTAAGACTCAGTTGAATACGAAAGCAGCGCAATATAATTTTTCAAGTTCTAGAGTCCACCACTTCTCCAAGTCTTCTATCCTTTATATAGGCGTAGGAAAGAGACGTTGAGTCATCCAGCACATCAGGATGATTTCTGAAGCTTGATCAATGACTGTTGATCTGTTGCTTGATTTGGTAATAGTCCTTCAATAGCATCGTTTGAATTCCATTCCCTTTGAGGATTAATACCGGTAGACACAGTTGCCAAACTGTACGAGGTAGTGGAGTAGTGGAAACAGAGTTCGTACAACGTACTCTGTACTGGCCTTCAATCTTTGTCTTTGTGCTTCCCACGCTCAAGTTGACTTTGAAGCTAGTTGTTACTCCATTTGAGAGTTTCTTTTTTTTTCATCGCAATGGAGTAGAAATCCTTGTTAGCAGATTATCAAATTTGTGGCTTCAGACTCACTGTAGCACTATGCTTCTGATAATCTTCGGACTCTCTTGGTCTTCATATTCTGATGGTCTTCAGACTCTGATACAGTCTTCAGTCTCTCTTGGTTCTCAGATTCTGATGGTCTTCAGACTCTGATACAGTCTTCAGACTCTCTTTGGCACAGTCTTTAGACTCTCTTTGAAACAGAATCACAAGCAACAAGCTTCTCTGGATTTTTTGCTCTTTAACTTTGTTCAAACAGAATACTTTCTAAGATATAAATCTTAATTGATATCTTGCATACTTAAACAAATATTAGCAATATCCAATTGACAACTTTTGAATACCTTGTTATCATCAAAACTCAAAACGTGGTATTGCTGAACACCTTTGTTCCAACAATCTCCCCCTTTTTGATGATGACAAACATTAGTATTTAAAAGGTCAAGTGTTGTTAATCTAATTAACAAGTTGACTTAAAGGGTTCTGAGGTTTGTAAGCTCAGAGTCTGAGGTTTGTAAGTTCTGACTCCCCCTGAGTCTGATAGTTCTTAAGTTGAGGTTTGTAAGCTCATCTTGAGTTCTATCCAGGTCAATTAAATTCACTTTCATAGTCAATCAAATTCATTCTCAGAATATTTAGAAAATTGATTCTTAAACAGGGCTCAGAGTCTAACTAAGCACCTTTCGCAGATTTCCCTTTAACTTTTACGTATACATGCAATGTAATTAAAAGAAAATTTTCCCTTCTCCCTGACATAAATACTTTCCCTTCTCCCCCTTTTGTCATCAACAAAAAAAAATTTAGAACAAGTTCCTCCCCCTTTTTTAAGTGACTTAAGGTAAGGGTGTAAACATGTGTTAAGGAAGAATGAGATTCAGAGGGAAAACATAGAAGATTCAGAGCATAAAAAAAATTGAATGCAAATAGAATCAAAAACAACTTGTATAAATTGTAAGCAAAAGCAAGTTCAGAAGATAGCAAACAAGAATTACAAAAAAATAAACAAAACGAAATTAAACTAAGGTTGGTTTTGTTTGGCAAGATGATCCATCAGTTTCTGGAGATCCTCTTGCTGTTTCTTTACCATCTCTTCCAGAGCCTCAGTTCTTCGCAAATGTGCTTCTCTTTCTTGTTTAGCTTCTTCTTGAACTTTATACAATTTCCTCTTCAAAGAATTGTAAGCCACTGATTCTCTAGGAATATATTGATCCTCATCAAAGAAGGGTGTATCTCTAATCCTCAGAATGGGAGCTCTTTCCAAGATAACAGCTTTCTCAGCCCGCTTGATTTCTTCAACATGCTTGGCAGTAGCAAGTGCTTGTTCCCTGGCAGCAGTCTTCTGGATTTTGGTGATAAAATCCAAAAACTCAGTCTTCACTGTAGAGAACTTGTCCTCATAGCTCACATTAAGTATTGGCACAAACCTTTGCTCAATAACTTCTTTGAGCTTATTGCATGAAGAAGCATAGAACTCATCTATCTTACTTGAATCAAATAATTCAATTTGAGGTTCAGAGGTTGAGGGTAGAGAAGCTCTCAAAGCTAGAAAAGTTTCAAAACCTGGGAAAAAGGTTATGGGGTCACAAAGAGGTTGGGAAACTCTTCTGGTCTTAGCTCTACATTCTGTTACAGTTTCTGATACAATATCAGAAGCTTGTTCCAGATTTTCAGAAGCTGGTTCAACAACAGGTTCTGAAGGTTCAACAGAAGCTAAAGTCAGATTCTCTGTAGGTTCAGGTACAGGGTCTGGTTTGGAAACAGATGAAGTAGCTTTTGTTGATTTGGATTTTGCAGGGGTTTTTGGTAGTTCTCCTCCTAGATGTTTTTCAAGAGAATCTAGAGTGTCTGGAGAGTCTACACAAATGGTTTCAGTTTGGGGGGATGGCTATTTGGATTGAATGGTTGCTTCAGGCTTTTCAGAAGGTTGAATTACCTGAAGTGGTTTGAGAAATGAAGGTTGAGCAGGATGGTCAGCAGGAAGATTCATAGACACTGTGATTGTGTCTTGAATTACTCTGTCCATAGTTGAATCAACATAATCAACTACTGCCGGATCAAGTGGGTTATGGGATGATATGGGTTTGATTGGTGAGGGAGATGAATTTTTGAGGGATGGAAGAATTTGGCTTAAAGGTTTGTTGTCAGATTCTGAATCTGATTCTGACTCTTGATTCAAAGATGAAGATGAGCTATATGCCACGTTGCCAGAGGTGCCAATGCCAGCTTCTGGAGAGGCATAGTGATCAGACACAGTAGCTTCTGATAACTCAGCTTCTGCAGTTGCTAAAGAATTCTTCTGTTTAAGAGCAGAAGCAAGCAACTTAGCAGCTTCCTTGACAGTTTCTTCCTTTAATTCTTCAGTCACTACTTCTGCTGACATTGCCTTGCCAGCAGCATGTTCATCCTCAATCATAGATACAGAAGTACCTATCTTCTGTGCTACATCCCTAGCCACAGGAATCACATCCACCTTTCTCTTCTTGATCTGACTCTATTCACTTTCAGAGTTAGCATCAAGGTAGTCAGCAATATCTTGAGCCATTCTGTCAAAGTCTCTGTCAGCCTTGCCTTTCTTCGCTTTCTTCTCATCTTTCTTGGCTTTCTTTTCATCCTTGGTTTCTTTAATCTTATCCTTAATTTCACGAAGTGCAAAGGATGTTGATGAAGGCATAGGAGTTAAAGTCTTGGGGGAACCAATTTTCACTCCAGGAAGAGCAGTAGATTTGATCTTTTTCTTGAGAGGCTCCTGCTTCTCTTCCTCTTCCTTGAGAACCACTTCCTTGGTCCTTTTACCTTTGACCTTAAGAGGTCCTCCTCCAGCAGTCTCAGGAATGGCAAAATAGTTGATTATTCTACCTGTCTCCTTGAAGTAATCCACCAAAAATCTTGCAAGAACTTCAGGATTATCTTCTTTGGATATGGGAGGGAAGTCCATCATTAAGTCAGATTGTACATAGGATTCTCTCATATCATGCTTAGAGGGGTTGAATCTCTTGACAATCTTCATGTACTGCAGAGTCTTGCCATTAATGATTCTTCCGGTAACAGTTCCTAGATGAATATCTGATACCACACCAGATTCTGATAAGACCTTCAAGAGGCCTCCTTGATACAGAATCTCAGACATTAATCTTCCAAAAGAATCTTGCCTCCTGGTTTCTGATTGACTCTTCTTGATGGCCCAACACATGTGGTACATCACATATCTGGGGAAGTTAATCTTTATTTTGTTGATAAGAAAATAAAGAAGAACTTTGTGATCCACAGACAATGTATCTGTTCCTCCTCCTTTCTGAAGCATACTGTCCAGTATAATCTTCAGAAGTACCCTATGCTCAGGATGCATATCCACCAATTTATTTGAGGGTCTCCCTTCAAATAATAACTTGTTGCAGATAACAGCCCATTCACTCTTCTTGTTGACATTCCACTGAAATTTACCAGCGCTCTCCATCTGACAAGCCCTGGCTACCACCTCTTCAGTGATAACTATTGGTATTCCCATCACAACAGACCTTATTTCAAGACCATTGTACGGTCTTAAACCCATTTGGTCTCTGTTCTTGCCAACAAGACTGGGGTTGTTTGAGATTGCTACTGTTTCTTCCAAAGTAGCTTCAGCTTTGTCGTAGACTTCTGACCTAACCCAAAAATCTCTGACGAGCTCCTGATATGTTGGTCCATTCAACATACCAAAGTACCTCATCATTCCTTGTGATAAGTAATGAGGTGTAACATCAACTCCATGACGACTGAGTGAACCAAAATCTACTGGAGATTCAACTTGAATTTCCAGAGTCTCCTTGATGATGTTCATTGTTCTGGGTTTGATAACATAGGACCTTCCGGACTTGATTATAACACCAGATTGGATGAGATCACTTGCCATTATAGGGGTTTCTAAATGTTTGATTTGAGAACAAAAAGTTTTGCAAAGTATTGAAAACAAGAAGTTTGTTCAGAGAGAAAATCAAAGAGTGACAAGAGAAGTGAGTTGTGTGTGTTATGTATTTATAGAGAAAAAGTTTGAAAACTGTTTGGAAAGAGTAGGGGACAAACAAACACAAACAATAAATACATATAGCATGCAGCCGTAAACGTATTGAGACAAAGCGAAGGTAACTTGTTTAATGTAATGAAATCATTGCCCTTTGAGTTCTTACCCAATACAGACAGGCCACGTCTGAGAAACTGTAAAGTAACTGTCACCATAGTGGGGCAGGTGTTACTGAACTTAACAGTCACGCTTCCACTAATACGAGCTTCTGAGAGTCTAAAGATTCCTCACCAGAGTCTGAATATTTTATCAGAAGCTTTCATCAGAGTCTCCAAAAGAGAGTCTGATTCCCAAATAGCTTCTGAATATTTTCAGAGTCTGAATTCTGTTTTCAGAGGTGCATATTACCCAGAGACATAACACATGTTCAAATTTTTCTTTATGAAATCGAATCTTTCAACAGATAAGAGTTTAGTAAATATATCAGCCCATTGATGATCAGTATCAATGAATTGAATATCTAAAATTCCCTTTTGAACATAGTCTCTTATAAAATGATGTTTAATCTCAATATGCTTTGCTCTTGAATGCAGAATTGGATTCTTAGACAAACATATAGCTGCTGTATTATCACAATAAATTGGGATATGGTTTTCAGTTATTTGATAGTCCTCAAGCTGATGTTTCATCCAGAGTAGCTGTGTACAACAACTAGCAGCTGAGATGTATTCTGCTTCTGCTGTAGACAAAGCAATGGTTTCTTGCCTCTTGCTAGCCCAGGATATCAGATTCTCTCCCAAGAATTGACAATTGCCACTGGTAGATTTTCTTTCAATTCTGTCTCCAGCATAGTCAGCATCACAGAATCCAACTAGCTTGTAGTCAGAGGATTTCTTGTAAAGAAGTCCAAGATTAGTAGTTCCTTTCAGATATCTAAAGATTCTCTTAACAGCAGTTAAGTGAGATTCTCTAGGATCTGATTGAAACCTTGCACACAAACATACACTGTACAAAATATCTGGTCTGGATGCAGTTAGGTATAACAAAGAACCAATCATACCTCTATACAGCTTCTGATCAACTTTGGTCCCTTGATCTTCTTTGCTCAGAGTGCAGGTTGGATGCATTGGAGTATTCATTTCTTTGCAGTCCTCAAGATTAAACTTCTTCAGAAGCTCTTTCGTATACTTGGACTGATGAACGTAGACTCCGTCTTTGCATTGGTTGATTTGAATTCCAAGAAAGAACTTCAATTCTCCCATCATGCTCATTTCAAATTCATCCTGCATTACTTTTGAAAACTCTTTGCAATGAGAACTATTTGTAGAACCAAAAATGATATCGTCAACATAAATCTGAACTATAAGAATGTCTTTCTTCAGAGTCTTTCTGAATAGAGTAGTGTCAACTTGTCCTTGTTCAAAGTTGTTTTGAATTAAGAAATTACTTAGTCTTTCATACCAAGCTCAGGGAGCTTGTTTCAAGCCATAGAGTGATTTCTTTAATCTATAAACATGCTCTGGATGCCTTAAATCTTCAAAGCCAGGAGGTTGTTTGACATATACTTCTTCAGAAATGACACCATTAAGAAATGCACTCTTAACGTCCATTTGATACAGGGTTATGTTGTGATTAACTGCATAGGAAAGAAGTAACCTGATTGCTTCCAATCTTGCAACTGGAGCAAACGTTTCTGTGTAATCAATGCCTTCTTGCTAACTGTAGCCCTGCGCAACAAGTCTGGCCTTGTTTCTGATTACTTCTCCTTGTTCACTAAGCTTATTTCTAAACACCCACTTGGTTCCAATGATGTTCTTGTGATCAGGCTTAGCTACTAGATCCCATACTTCATTCCTTTTGAATTGATTCAGTTCTTCTTGCATTGCCATAATCCATCCTTCATCTCCAAGAGCTTCTTCAACAGAGGTTGGTTCAATAACAGATAATAATCCTAAAGCAGACTCTTCTTGTCTGAAATGTGATCTTGTTCTCATAGGACTTTCTTTATTTCCAATTATCTGAAAGATTGTTTGGATTGACTAGCTTGCAAAGAACCATCTTGAGCTTCATCAGAAGCTTCTTCATTAGGAACTTCAGGGGTTGTTCCAGCTTCTGAAGTATCTTCAGATTCTGGAATCTGATCAGATTCTGAGTTATCATCAGAATCTTGAGATTCTGCATGACTTTCATCTTGCACTGGAGTTTCACTTCCAGGCATTTTGTCATCGAATCTGACATGCATAGATTCTTCCACACATTGTGTTTCTGAATTATACAGCATGTATGCCTTAGAGCGTTCAGAGTAACCTAAAAAGATTCCCTTTTGAGCTTTGGCATCAAATTTCTTTAGGTAGACTTTGTTGTTCAGGACATAACACGTACATCCGAACTGATGAAAATAAGATATGTTGGGTTTTCTTCCTTTAAAGAGTTCATAAGCTGTTTTTTTCAACAGAGGTCTAATATAGATTCTGTTCTGAACATAACAAGCTGTGTTTACTGCTTCTGCCCAAAAATGCTTAGCCAGATTGTTCTCATGGATCATGGTTCTAGCCATCTCTTGTAAGGTTCTGTTCTTTCTCTCTACAACTCCATTTTGTTGTGGAGTTCTAGGTGCAGAGAATTCATGAATAATTCCATGTTTTTCACAGAAAACCTCAAACGGTTCATTTTCAAATTCTCCTCCATGATCACTTCTGACTTTCAAGATTTTCATTTCCTTCTCTGATTGAATTTGGATGCAGAATTTACTAAACACAGAATATGAATCATCTTTAGTTTTTAGAAATTTAACCCAACACCATCTGCTGTAGTCATCAACAATAACTAGTCCATATTTACTTCCATATAAGGATGCAGTACTAACTGGTCCAAATAAGTCAATATGAAGTAACTCCAAGGGTCTGGAAGTTGAAACAATTTCTTTCGGCTTGAAGGGACTCTTGACAATTTTCCCTTTCTAACATGCTCCGCAAAGAGCATCTGAGTGATAGTCAATGTCTGGTAGGCCTTTTACAAGTTGCAACTTGATAAGCTTAGAGATTAATCTCCAGTTAGCATGTCCCAAACGTCTATGCCACAACCACTTCTTATCACCCATTGACAAAAGGCACATTACCTTCTGATCAGTCAGTTCTGAGAATTTTATCTTGTATACATTGTTTCTTCGTTTTCCCTTGAAGACTATAGACTGATCATCCTTGTTAACCACTGTGCAGTTGTTCTTATTAAACAATACATCATAACCACTGTCACATAATTGACTTATGCTTAGTAAGTTATGTTTAAGTCCATCAACGAACCACACATTACTGATTGAGATCAGAGAGTTTCCAATGGTTCCAGTACCAATGATTTTGCTAGTCTAGTTTCCTCCAAATCCCACAGTTCCTCCCTCTTTCATCGTTAGGGTTAGGAACATAGACTTTTCTCCCGTCATGTGACGCGAGCAAACACTGTCCAGGTACCAAGCCTTGTGCTTTTCTAGTCCTTTTAGACATACCTGCAGCATCAATAATTTCAGACTTAGGTACCCATATTCTCATGGGTCCTTTTTGGTTAGTCTTAGAACCATTGAACTCCTTTCGTAAGTTACGTCTTGAAGTCATTGGCAATGTTTTCTCCCATACCTTGGGTTTGGAACCGTTTGGTTTAGATTTCAACTTGCCTTTCACAGTTTCTCTTCTTTGAAACTTAGGCTTTGGTTTTTCAGACTCTGGCTTTTTCAGAGTCTGTTTATCAAACTTTGAATGTTTCAGAGTTTGAGACTTTAAAGCTTTGGGTTCAAAGTTTTTCAGACCCTTTAACTTAACATTCTGAGATTTTGACTTAGTTAGAATCTTAGAAGTAGAAGTTGTAGGTTCTGAATGAGTCACTGTGTTGACTTCATCAGACTCTCTTACAAAATGATTTTTCAACGCCTCTCTGGCTCCATCAGGACCAGGTTTCAGAATCATTTCATTTGAGTTTCCTCCAATGAATCCAAGACTCTGTCCTCTGTTCTGATACGTGCTATAGATCATGGATGCAACCCTTGATCTGTCAATTCCAGTAGAAATAAATTCTTGCAGAGCAACATCTTGCTCACTTAAGTATTTACAGCTACACTTCTTGATCAATAAAGAGATATTTTCTTCTTTTAAATCTTCTAATTCCAACAAAGTTGAATTATGTCTTTTTGACAGCTTATCAAGCTGTTGTTTGACTTTCTTCAACTCAGTGGTCTTAGCTTTAAAATGACCAAGAAGCTCTTTGACAGATTCTACAAGTTCAGATCTTGTGAGTTCAGAATATACCTCTGTTTCATTTTCAGAGTCTGCATCTGATTCTGCCTCAGGTGTCTCTTTAACAGATTCGGTTGTAGCCATTAGCCCAACAGCTACATTAGCTTCACCATCAGCATCATCATCCTCAGATCCTGACTCATTATCAAGATCTTCCCAGGTGGCCATCAGACTTTTCTTGATCTGCTTCTTAAACTTGCTTGACTTGAAGGTTGGCCTCTTTGACTTGGGTTTCTCCTTTTGCAGTTCTGGACACTCAGCAATAAAATGTCCAGTTTTCTTGCAGTTGAAGCAACCTTTCTGATCCTCCTTTTTGAACCCCTTCCCACTGCTCTTGCTCAGAAATCTCTTGTTCTTCTTAGCAAGGTACTGCATTCTGCTTGAAAGCATAGCCATTTCCTTTGCAACATCAGGATCCTCCTCTGAGCTTTCAGAAGCTGAAGACTCATTTTCAGACTCTTCAACCTTGAGAGCCTTTGAAGACCTTCCTTTTGATTTTAAGGCAATGGTTTTGGATTTTCTTGCAGAATCATGTTCATTGAGACTTAACTCATGAACCTTGAGTGAGCTTACAAGATCTTCAACACTTAAAGTGTTTAAATCTTCAGCCTCCTCAATTGTAGTGACCTTTGGTCTCCATCTAGAGGGTAAGCTCCTTAAAATCTTGCTAACATGATCAGAAGCTATGTAACTCTTCTTCAGTATCTGAAGACCAGATACTAGAGTTTGAAATCTTGAGTACATCTGCTCAATACTTTCATCCTCTTTCATCTTAAATAGTTCATATTGATGAACTAACAGAAGAGCTTTAGCTTCCCTGACCTTTTTGCTTCCTTCGTAGTTAGCACAGAGAGAAGCAAACATGGCTCTAGCAGTAGATTTGTCACTCATCTTCATGTATTCCGTTTTAGGAATAGCAGTGACAAGAGCCCCTCTGATGATATGATGTTTCTTATAGATTTTCTTTTGAGCAGCAGTGTGAAGTTTGCGGTCAATGGAAGCACCTTCGTCATCAAGTTGTAAGTCACCAACACCATCTTCAAGTATGTCCCAGAGTTCTTCATCAAGACCCATGACATAACTATAGAAGTTGGTTTTCCACCAAGAAAATTCTTCAGGATCACCATTGAACTTAGGAATTTTTCCATAATCAGCCTTTCTACTGCTGTTATTGGATCCATAGTCATATGGTATAGCAGCACCAGAAGAAGACGGTTCACTGGAAGACATGTTTTTCTCTGGATCTTTTATGTTACACAGTTAAGTGCCATGACAACAGAGCCGGAGCTCTGATACCAACTGAAGGTAAGAAAAACACAAGAAGGGCGGGGGGGTTGAATTGTGTTTGCTTTTCGCAGCTCTTGAGGAGTGAGAATCTAATTCCTTTAAACTCAGAGTCTGAATGAGATCAGAGTCTGATAGGAGATTAGGTTCTGATTGCAGCGAAAAAATCAAGAGATAGAGATAAGAGAGAACACAAGCAATTATACAGATTCCTTCCACAAACCGGAAGTAGTCCTGTCCCCCTTGTACTTCCAAGGAGAGTTCACTAAAATGTAATACCAAATTACAAGTTGCTCAAACACACAGTATGAGACTTCCTTGCTCAAGCACACAGGCGAGAGACTTCCTTGCTCAAAGACACAACTAAGAGACTTCCTTTGCTCAATGGACGCAGCCAAGAGACTTCCTTTGCTCAAGCACAAAATCAAGAGACTTTTACACCATTACAGAAAATTGAATAGAGTTGAAACACTTTGACAACAATCAAATAGTGTTTCAATTACAACAAAGACAGACTCTGTTTTTCACAAAAGACAGACTCTGTTTTTCTGTGAAACTTAGAAATTCTAGAATACTCAGTTTGTAAGAATCTAAGTTGATGATGTGCTTTTGTTAAGACTCGGTTGAATACGAAAGCAGCGCAATGTAATTTTTCAAGTTCTAGAGTCCACCACTTCTCCAAATCTTCTATCCTTTATATAGGCGTAGGAAAGAGACGTTGAGTCATCCAGCACATCAGGATGATTTCTGAAGCTTGATCAATGACTGTTGATCTGTTGCTTGATTTGGTAATAGTCCTTCAATAGCATCGTTTGAATTCCATTCCCTTTGAGGATTAATACCGGTAGACACAGTTGCCAAACTGTACGAGGTAGTGGAGTAGTGGAAACAGAGTTCGTACAACGTACTCTGTACTGGCCTGCAATCTTTGTCTTTGTGCTTCCCACGCTCAAGTTGACTTTGAAGCTAGCCGTTACTCCATTTGAGAGTTTCTTTTTTTTTCATCGCAATGCAGTAGAAATCCTTGTTAGCAGATTATCAAATTTGTGGCTTCAGACTCACTGTAGCACTATGCTTATAATAATCTTCAGACTCTCTTGGTCTTCAGATTCTGATGGTCTTCAGACTCTGATACAGTCTTCAGACTCTCTTAGTTCTCAGATTCTGATGGTCTTCAGACTCTGATACAGTCTTCAGACTCTCTTTGGCACAGTCTTCAGACTCTCTTTGAAACAGAATCACAAGCAACAAGCTTCTCTGGATTTTTTGCTCTTTAACTTTGTTCAAACAGAATACTTTCTAAGATATAAATCTTAATTGATATCCTGCATACTTAAACAAATATTAGCAATATCCAATTGACAACTTTTTAATACCTTGTTATCATGAAAACTCAAAACGTGGTATTGCTGAACACCTTTGTTCCAACACAGTATAGTACAGAGTACGTGTGTACGAACTCTGTTTCCACTACTCCACTACCTCGTACAGTTTGGCAACTGTGTCTACCGGTATTAAGCTTCAAAAGGAATGGAATTCAAAATATGCATTTGAAGGACTATTACCATATCAAGCAACAGATCAACAACTATTGATCAAGCTTCCAGAATTCACTTGATGTGCTGGATTGACTCAACGTCTCTCTCCAACGCCTATATAAAGGATAGAAGACTCGAAGAATTGTGGGACTCTACGCTGCTAAGCTATTGTATTCTTACTGAGTCAAACCAGAAACACATCAACAACTTAGATTATTCTTACAAACTGTGTATTCTAGAATCTCTAAGTTTATTAGGAAAACAGAGTCTGTCTTTGTTTAAAACAGAGTCTGTCTTTGTTTTGTAATTGGAACACATTTGATTGTTTATCAAGTGTTTCAACTCTATTCAATTTTCTGTAAATTGTGTCAGAAGTCTCTTGGCTGTGTCCTTGAGCAAAGAATTCTCTTGGCTGTGTCCTTGAGCAAAGAAGTCTCTTAGTTGTGTCTTTGAGCATTGGAAGTCTCTTGCCTGCGTGCTTAAGCATTGGAAGTCTCTTACTGTGTGTTTGAGCAACTTGTAATTGATATTACATTTTAGTGAAACTCTCCTTGGAAGTGCAAGGTGTAACACCTCGTTTTCCCAACAGAAAAATTTCATAAATTAAATCAGAGTATCGCATAAACGGAATGCTACATTCCTTATAATCTTCAAAAACGGAATAAATGATAATTTATTCTAGTCAAAATAATTTAAACTTCGCAGCGGATAAAATTCAAGTTAGCTTAATAGTTCTGGCTCGCAGGCCTAATTCAAAAGTCTAAACATAATTAAAAACTACTCTTATTCATGTCAGTTCAAGGTAATACGTAAGGAATAGAAAATGGTTATAAAGGTCCCCATCCCGTTACGTATCAGAGCACCTAAGGACACAGTGAGGGTAGCCACTCACAACAGCAACAACAACTAAAGCTTAAATACCTGCACTTGCCCACGAGGCGGCAATTCCAGCAGAAGGGGTGAGATTCACAAAACAAAAACATTAAACATATATTTCAACAATTATATTTAACAGCATAATTTTATCATCTTAATATCACAACAGCAGTCAAGTAACATCTTAATCATAATCAACGTCATAATCATAATCAACATCATAAATCATCATCATAAATCAACGTCTTAATCAACAATCTTAGTCTGACTCGACAATGCGACCTCGACTCGACAATGCAACCTTGACTCGACTTATGCAACTTAGACATCTTAATCATGCATGTGGTACCATATTGAGTATAAATATACTCCTAGGGCATAAGCCCTCGTCGCCATTGAGCATAAAAATACTCCTAGAGCATAAGCTCTCGTCGCTATTGAGCATAAAAATACTCCTAGGGCATAAGCCCTCGTCGCTATTGAGCAAAAGCTCCTTGGGCATAAGCCCTCGTCCCTGGATGCATATGCATGGACTCAACTTCTTAACTCTTAGACATCTCAAATGAACTCCAATAGTTTGGACCATAACATCATAAATCTTTGACGACACATGCAGCTTTTATTTATTAACAACATAGCAACATGGCAGCAACGAATCATCACAAGCATTCACATACATCATCTCTTATAATTCAAAGAAAACATATACTAATGTATAGGTTACTATAACAAGTCAAGCATCAGTTAACAGCTCTACAGGTCGTCTTAATATTACAGTAGTACTAAATTCTAATCCAGGGGATCAACTCGCAACAACTCGATACGAAAGGACACAAGGTCACGAAACAAGGGTACTGTTCACCGTGTATCTCGCCAGGCGGGACATATGTGGCCGTGGCGAACTCCGCCGGGCGAGACATATGTCGCTGTGGCGGGCTCCGCCGGGCTAGACATATGTCGCCGTGGCCAGCTCCGCCGGGCGAGATATTTTTCGCTATGGCTTGTTCCGCCGGGCTAGACATATGTCGCCACGGCGGGGGATGAATTTCTGGGCTCGGGAAGAATGCAGATTTTCTCGAAAATCCGCCTAATCGCATGGTTTAAGGTCCAACATTGATTCCAGAAATCATCATATGGATTATCTAAGGTCTGTAAACAGTTTCTACATCAATCTAACAATTTTTCATCATTTAATCATCAATTCACCACTTTTAACCTAATTCCCAAATTCTCATGAACTACACCTATAATCTGTTAAATACAATCATGAATTACAGGTTTAATGAAATTGTAATGCTAGGCTCACCCTTACCTTAGAAAATTGAGCAGCAGCCTCTCTTGTTCTTCTCTCCTGCTTTCTCCCTTTTTCTCCAAAAACTGAATTGTACCTTCTGTACAATTCTAACCTAGTTTTCCTTTTTATAACTTAACCTAATTTCTCTTCTCACACCAAAACTTACTTTTTCCCCTTAACTTATTTATTTCTCTTAATTCCACAAAACTCTCTAAATTCACAAAACAACCCTTCAACATATTATTTACTCTAATTTTCACATCTTATTCTAGTAAATAGTAAAATAAGTCTATCAATAAAATATCAACACATCACCTAATCATATAAAATCACATAAATCATCAAAGTGGACTCTAAACTCTATAAAAATAATTAAATAATTAAAGAGGGCGTTACACAAGGGGGACAGGACTACTTCCGGTTTGTGGAAGGAACCTGTATAATTGCTTGTGTTTTCTTCTTCTCTCTATCTCTTGTTTATTTCCGCTGCAACAGAATCTGATCTCCCATCAGACTCTGAATCCATTCAGACTCTGATCCTGCAGAATCAGATTCTTACTCTTCAAGAGTTGCGAAAAGTTAACACAATTCAACCCCCCCCCCCCCCCCCTTCTTGTGTTTATCTCACCTTCAAAAGGTACTGAACAACTTTGAATCAAAGGCTCCAAAAGTTCAGATTCAGAAGAAACCAGAGTCTGGAAAACAGTTTCTGAAGAAATTAGATTCTGGTAAATAGATTCTGAAGAATCTAGAGTCTGAAAATCAGAATCCCAAGACTCAAAGAAGAGAAGCTATGTGTGGTAAGTTGGACTCTAAATTAAAAGGTTCTGAACCTTAAGTCTGGAAGAAAACAATGCCTCAGACTTCCAGATACACAACACAAAAGAGATTCAATGGTTCAAAGACTAACCCCAAAGGACCCATAAAGATATGGGTACCTAAATCTGAAATTGTTGATGTTGCAGGTATGTCTAAAAGGACAAGAAAAGCAGAAGTCCTGGTATCTAGACAGTGGCTGCTCACGACACATGACGGGAGAAAAGTCTATGTTCCTAACCCTGACCAAGAAAGATGGAGGAACTGTGGGATTTGGAGGAAACCAAATTGGCAAAATTATTGGTACTGGAACCATTGGTAACTCCTTAATCTCAGTCAGTAATGTGTGGCTTGTAGGTGGACTTAGACATAACCTACCGAGCATAAGTCAATTGTGTGACAGTGGTTATGAAGTTTTGTTTAATAAGAACTACTGCACAGTAGTCAACAAAGATGATCAATCCATTGTCTTCAACGGAAAGAGAAGAAACAATGTTTATAAAATAAAATTTTCTGAACTGGCTGATTAGATGGTAGTTTGCCTTCTATCAATGAGTGATAAGAAATGGCTATGCAACAGAAGGTTGGGACATGCTAAGTGGAGGTTAATCTCTAAGCTTAGTAAGTTACAACTGGTCAGAGGCTTACCAAACATTGATTATCATTCAGACGCTCTCTGTGGAGCGTGCCAGAAAGGAAAAATTGTTAAATCTTCTTTTGAACCAAAAGAAGTTGTTTCTACTTCCAGACGCTTGGAACTACTCCATATTGATTTATTTGGACCAATCAGTACTGCATCCTTATATGGAAGTAAATATGGATTAGTCATTGTTGATGACTACAATAGATGGAGTTGGGTTAAGTTTCTGAAATCTAAAGATGATTCATATACTGTGTTTAGTAAATTCTGCATCCAAGTACAATCTGAAAAAGAATTGAATATTTTGAAAGTCACAAGTGATCATGGAGGAGAATTTGAAAATGAGTCATTTTAAATATTTTGTGAAAAACATGGAATCATCCATGAATTATCTTCGCCTAGAACTCCACAACAAAATGGGGTTGTAGAGAGAAAGAATAAAACTTTACAAGAATGGCAAGAACAATGATTCACGAAAACAATCTAGCTAAACATTTTTGGGCAGAAGCAGTAAACACATCCTGTTATGTTTAGAACAAGATCTATATTAGAACTTTGTTGAACAAAACAACATATGAACTCTTTAAAGGTAGAAAACCTAACATATTTTACTTTCATCAGTTTGGATGTACATGTTATATTCTAAACAACAAGGTCTATCTAAAGAAATTTGATGCCAAAGCCCAGAAGGGAGTCTTCTTAGGTTACTCTGAAAAGTCTAAGGCATACAGACTGGATAATTCAGAAACACAATGTGTTGAAGAATCTATGCACGTCAAATATGATGACAAAGTGCCTGGAAGTGAAACTCCAGAGCAGGATGAAAGTTTTGCAGGTTCTCAAGAGCTCGATGATAACTCAGAACCTGATCAAAAGCTCAAAATGGGTCTCAGCAAGCTAACCAATCCAAACACGCGTTCAAATACAAGTCTTGACATCCTGAGGATCAAATTATTGGCAACAAAGAAAGTCTCAGAAGAACAAGATCTTATTTCAAACGAGAAGAGTCTGCTTTGGGATTGTTATCAATAATTGAACCTGCCTCAATTGAAGAAGCACTTGCAGATGAAGGATGGATTCTAGTTGCTAAGCCTGAGCACAAGAACATTATTGGAACTAAATGAGTGTTCATAAACAAGCTTAGTCAGCAAAGAGAAGTAATCAGAAACAAGGCCAGACTTGTTGCTCAAGGCTATAGTCAACAAGAAGGCATTGATTACACAGAAACATTTGCTCCAGTTGCAAGATTGGAAGCAATCAGGTTACTTCTTTCATACGCAGTAAATCACAACATAATTTTATATCAAATGGATGTTAAGAGTGCCTCTCTTAACGGTGTCATTACTGGAGAAGGGGATGTCAAACAACCTCTTGGTTTTGAGGATTTAAAACATCCTGACCATGTTTATAAATTGAAGAACTCACTATATGGCTTGAAACAAGCTCGTAGAGCTTGGTATGTAAGACTAAGTTATTTCTTAATTAAAAATGATTTTCAAAGAGGTCAAGTTGATACTACACTATTCAGGAAGACTCTTAAGAAAGATATTCTAATTGTTCAAATTTATGTTGATGATATTATTTATGGTTCAACTAATAGTTCTCTTTGCAAGGAATTTTCTAAGTCAATGCAGGATGAGTTTGAAATGAGCATGATACGGGAATTGAAATTCTTTATGGGAATCAAATCAACCAATGCAAAGATGGAGTCTATGTTCATCAATCCAAGTACACTAAAGAGCTCCTGAAGAAATTCAATCTTGAAGATTGTAAGGAAATGAACACTCCAATGCATCCAACCTGTACATTGAGCAAAGAAGATCAAGGAACAAAAGTTCACCAGAAGCTGTATAGAGGTATGATAGGTTCTCTGTTATATCTCACTGCATCCAGACCACATATTTTATTCAGCGTATGTCTGTGTGCAAGGTTTCAATCAGATCCTAGAGAGTCTCACTTAACTGTTGTTAACAGAATCTTCAGATATTTGAAAGGAACCACTAATCTTGGACTTCTGTATAAGAAATCTTCAGATTATAAGATAGTTGGATTCTGCGATGCTGGTGACAGGATTGAAAGAAAATCAACCAGTGGCAACTGTCAATTTCTAGGAGAGAATCTGATATCCTGGGCTAGCAAGAGATAAGCAACTATTGCTTTGTCAACAACAGAAGCAGAATACATCTCAGCTGCTAGTTGTTGTACACAACTACTCTAGATGAAACATTAGTTAGAGGATTATCAAATAACTGAAAATTGTATCCCAATTTATTGTGATAATACAGCTGCTATATGTTTGTCCAAGAATCCAATTCTACATTCAAGAGCGAAGCACGTTGAAATTAAACATCACTTTATCAGAGACTATGTTCAAAAAGGAATTTTAGATATTCAATTCATTGATACTAATCATCAATGGGCTGATAAGCTTTTAACTGTTGAAAGATTTGATTTTATAAAGAAAAATTTGAACATGTGTTTTGTCTCTATGTAAGGCTTGCTCCTGAAGATAGAATTCAGACTCTGAAAGTTATTCAGACGCTACTTGAGAATCAGACTCTCTTTTGTAGACTCTGAGAAAAATCAGCCTTTTAAGACACTCCGACTCTGTTAAGGAGACTCAAACTCTGAAGCTGCATGTATTAGTGGTGAGGTGGCATTTGACTAATGACACCTTCCCCACTACAGTAACAATTACTTTAGTAGTTCTCAGGCATGGTCTGTTTGTATTGGGTAATAACTCAAAAGGCAATGATAGTATCCGTTTAACATTTATCCTCGCACCTTCCATTTGCTTTATGATGGCTTGCTTGTTTGTCTTTAATGCTTATGTATGTTTGTCCCCTGTGTATTGCAAACGTTTTTATCAAAGATACACTAAGTCACAAACACACACTACCTTCACTCTCACTACCTACACTTACTCTATTTCTAAACTTTCTTATCTCTCGCTCTCTGAAAATATTTTGAAAACTCAAAAACCTAGAAACCTTCAAATGGCAACTTCATCCAATACTTCAATCTTGAATATCAATCCTGGTCAATCTTACGTTATCAAGCCAAGAACCATGATAATTATTAAAGATACCCTGGAAGTTCAAGTTGAATCTCCAGTGGATTTTGGAGCGTTACACAAACATGGTATTGATGTTCATACACAGGTTCTGTGTCAAGGTATGAACGAGTATTTCGGTATGTTGAATGGACCAACATATCAGGAGCTGGTAAGAGACTTATGGGTTAGGGCCGAAGTTTACGACAAAGAAGCTGCTAAGTATGAAGAAGTTCTAGCAGTAAACAACAATCCGTCTTTTGTGGGAAAGACGAGATAAGAAATGGGTCTGAAACCATACACTAGTATGGAAATCAGGTCAGATGTGATGGGTATCCTTATTACACTAGCAAGGGCTTGCAGAGTGGCCAACGAAGTTAAATTCCAATGGAATGTCAGCAAGAAATCTGTCTGGGCTGAGATTTGAAACTCGTTTTTCTTCAAAGGAAGACCTTCAAACAAACTTGTAGATATGCACAAGGACCACAGGGTGCTTCTGAAGCTTATCACAGACTGCTTGCTTCAGAAGGGTAGAGGTTCTGACCCCTTGTCTTTAGATCACAAGGTGGTTTTGTACTTTTTGGCTAATATGGAGAAGATCAACTTCCCCAAGTATGTGATGTACCACATAAGCTGGGCCATCAAGGAGAGTCAAACCAAACAAAGAAGACAAATCCCCTTTGGGAGACTTCTTTCAGAGATCCTCTATCAGGGAGGATTATTAGAGATCCTGAGTGGCTCTGGAGTAGTGTCTGACATTCAGCTGGGAACAGTTACTGGGAGAATAATCAACGGGAAGACTCTCTAGTACATGGAGATCGTAAAGAAATATGAGCCTCATGAGGAAGGCATGAAAGAATCATTAGTGCAATCAGACCTAATGATGGATGCCCCCCAATATCCAAAGAAGATAACCCAGAGGTCTTGGCTAGATTCGTAGTGGAACCCTTCCAAGAGACTGGAAGAATTATTAACTACAGCTCAATTCCTGATACTGAAGGAGGTGCTCCTCTGAGAGTAAAAGGAAAAAGGAGCAAACTCGTAAATGAGGAAGAAGAAGTCCAGCCAGAACCTGCTCCTAAAAATTTCAAAATCACCAATTCCTCTGCTCCTCCTCTGCCAGGAGTGACTATTGATGGTCCTAAGCTGGAACCAAAGATCCCCAAGAAGAAAAGGGGTAAAGGTGAAATGAATGTCAAGAAGATGAAGAAGAATGTTAAGAGGTATTTTAAAGAAGAAGACGAGGAAGAAGAGAGGCTTCTGTGAAAGAAGAGAGAAGTTGTTCCTGCTGCTGAGGAGATAGTGCAGAAGATAGGTACTTCAGTACCTATGGTCATTGATCAACACGCTCCTGCAAAAGTGTTAGTTTCTGAAGTGGTGACAGCAGAGATCAAGGAACAGGCAGTAAAACAAGCTACTGAGATTATTGTAAAAGCTCTCAAGCAAAAAGTCACTGAAGTGACCTTATAAGCTGGTGCTTCAGGAACAAGATCTACTAAAGCTGGTTCCTCTGAACCAACTACTCTTGACACTTGCACATCAGGTAATTCTAAAGACTCTGATATGTACTTAAACCTGGATTCACCTTCACCTTCTTCTTCCCAGACCAAAACTGACTCAGACAATGAACCTTTGAGTAAAGTCGTTCCTAAACTCCGTAAGACCCACTACAAGAAAACTTGCGTTTAGTGACCGATTTAGAGACCTAAATATACCGGTCACCACAGTGATCGAATTAGAGACCGAAATGTTGACCATCATAACCAAAATATAATACATATCTAAAGTCGTCGCTGATAACTTTAGCGTCTGATTTGGAGACTGCACGATCAGTCGCTGATGCTTTTTAGAAAAAGAAGATGTAATATTTTATAGGTAAATTTGAAAAAAAATTAGAAAGGCACTTCAGGTCAGATTTGAACATCGTACCCCAAACACATATGAGTATTTTTTATAATGCCTGTATATCACTCTTTAGTTTTCACTCTTCCGCCTCAAACCCTAAAACTTCTAATTCCTTCTCCAGCTTCACCCAAACCCACCATCGATTCTCTCTTCACCCGAGGTATGTCTTTCTTCCCAAAGAGCTTAGTCCTTTTCAAATTTCAAACCCTACCTATCTTCTTATATTTTCTTCTCCTCCATAACTTTAAACATATACTCTCAGATTTGATAATAATGATGTTGATACTTCTTTGTTGTTCAAACATACGATCCATGAGAAGAGGTGATGGTTCTTTTGGTTTGTACCATGGTATTTTCGTTTTTTGTATAGTTGTTAACTGTATTACTAACTGTGATTGTTTTCGTTGAATTTTAATACGGTGGTTGATTTTAATTTCTGTTTGATTATTTGATTTTGTAGTATTTTGGAGTTTTTTGGTTGATGATGAAAAAGGGTTCTTTAAATTGACACTTATTCTTGTTAGTGGGTTACCTCATTTTTGTAATGAAAATGTTAGTTGATTGTGTAAGTAAAAAGAAAGGGGGTTGTATGTTGTAGTCTATACTTGAGTCTGTGAAGATTAGTTTCTAATTAACACATTTGAGATTTTTAATTGAATAATTTAATTGGTTCCCAAAGTCCCTTATATAAGTTTATTGTTGTTTATGGTACTTAATTTGTTGTGTAAATAGTCATTTTTGGTACTTAAATATATAAGGGGTTGTCACAATAGTTTTGAAGTATCAAAATTACTAAAACATGCCTAAACTTGTCTTTTGTTAGTCATTTTGGTCCTCATACATGGCTTGCTAGTTTGATCAGTACTCTAATGCGTCATGTGTTAGTCGATTTTGTCCATAAAAATTTAGATTTGATGATTGTTTGATACATTTCTTGCTTGAATTGACCCTAACCACCACTGTTTCAAAGCTTCATTTCGAACCACTTTGACCACCCTCTCACTCGCTCTATTTTACAACTGAGCAGACATAACCCAAAGTTAAATAATATCGCCAACTCAGGAAAAACACTTCATCCTCTCTACCCTAGTAATTCAATATTCAATTATCATTTGATTCATGTATTGTGTGTGTTTGCTTGTTCCGTTCATCACTTTGATTCATTCACACCTCCTCCAAATTCGTTTATAGAAGTAGCTAAAGAATTAAATACTATATAAGTGTGTTTAATAGACTTTCACATTTGACTTTAACTTATGAAGCTCATTCAAGAAAACAAATTTCTTAAATGAAAGAGAAAATTAAAAGCTAAATAATTGTTGATTTTTTAATTTAATTACATCTTTCTTGTGTTGGATATTTTTGTAACTGATATAGTTTTGCGCACGCTGGACTGTGTACGTCCCCCCACTTCTGTAACATAATTCTGCCCTGATATGTGCCTTAATTTCAGTTTGGCCGAGTGGCTCGTTGTCCTTAAATTTCCATCAGTTCAGACGGTGTTGATCAGGGTGGTGGTTGTTTTTGTTTCGTGCATTTTTGTGGAGTTTTCCTTTTAGTTTTGGGATAACATTGGTTCTGAAGTTGTTGGGGGCTGTTTTGGTCCCCTGCCTCTTTACTTGATGTTGTATGGTTTAGTACTGGGTGGTAACTAGTATACTTGTTTTATGTAGATTCTATTTTCTCTCCTGAATATACAAGATCTGTAATTTAAGTCCCAATTTCGGGTATACTTGTGCTCAGTTTGGTGTTTAATGCAATTTCTTTTGTTAAAAAAAAGTACCAATTCAAATTCAAATTCTCTTTTTATGTAGATATTCCGGAGATTGCAGTGTGCAAGGAAAACACCAAAAAATAATTGAAGGTAAGGTCCTCAAGTTTTCTCATGAGTGTGATAGTTTCATATCTCTTATGTGCCATAAATTCTAGCCATTAGTTGCTTAAATATGGTGAAGGATGAGTTTTCACATCATATTGGAGTTAACTACATGTATGCTCCTTGGATTTCATATCTTCTCATGCTTCTATAATCACTACCTTTGAATGTTTCAAGAATTTGTTACTATCAGTTTCTTTGTTTGGTATTTTCAATCCAATAGTTCACAACAAAAAGGACTCAAAAGAGGTTTCCATCAGTGGCATCAACTATACATGTTACTGATTATAAGAGGTTTGAAGGAAACCACTATTTTACCATGTCATCTTATATGATAAAATTAGTTTCTTGATTAATGTAATATCATACTACCATAGGCTAAAGCTTATTTTATTGTGCATACTGTTGGATTGAGTTTAATATATTTATATAAATGTATATTTTGTTGTGTATGATATTAATATTCATTATTGTGCACACTGTTGGATTGAGTTTAATATATTTATATAAATGTATATTTTGTTGTGTATGATATTAATATTCAAAGAGGTAAAATCATATTTTGAAAATTTATATATTTTTTTGGCACAAAATAATTGGAAACCGATTTGGTGACTAATAATTTTCTGGTTGTACAAGTCGGTCACAAAGTTAGTCACCAAATTCAGCCACAATATCTGTGTCTAAATTGGGAAGCGCTAAGGTCATCTCTAATTTGGTCTCAGAGTTCAGTTGTAAACTCGGTCGCTGAAAACCAGTCGCTAGTTCAGTCACAGAGGATCAGCGACCAGCATATCAGCAACTTTTATTTTTCGTCACCATTTCGGTCACTAAACCTGTTAGTGACCGATTTTAATAATATAGTGATCGATTATTCAGTCTCTAAAAGACTGATTTCTAGTAGTGACCACCCCCTCACTAAAACCAATATCTTCATATGACCCTCTTGACCCTAAAGTTATTGAGTACGTTGATTCTACTATTGAAACAACCATCCAAAACACCATCACTATCTCTCAACAACTCCCTCCTGACCATCCTTGCCATCTAGACTTTCTCAAGCCACTTCAGGTTATTCAGTCTACTGAAGAACCTATATCATCTCAACAACCATCAACCAACCCTGAACCCACAAAAATAAGTTCTCCAGAAGCATTACATTCCTTAGAAAGACATCTATGAGGAGAACTACCTATCACCCCCATCAAATCCAAAGCTCAGACTCAAGGTTCTTCAGAACTTGAGATCGTTGAGTCAGAATCTGTTGTCAACATTGACCCAGATTCTGAACCTGAGCAACACACAAAAATTGAACACACAGAAACTACTCAATCAGAAACTCTCACTCTCATCCCTACTCATAAAGACCAACCCTCTTCATCTCAAACAATCCAAACTCAACACCATCCTGAACTCTTGAATCCAAAGTACATAGAAGACTTATTTGTAAAGATGTGCAGGAAGGTCAATGAACTTGTCAAACTGAAGAGTGTTCCTATTCTGAAAATCAGCTGTGAAGATCAGTTCTTAGATGCTATGAAAGAAATAGCATATTTTCGATCTTCAATTAAAGATGTTTGTGCAAAAGATCAAGCAGAGGTACTTGCAAAGCATCTTGAAGAGCTACGCAGAACAGAAGAACAATGTCAAGGGGAGATTATGATGCTAGCAAATGAACCTTTCTACTCTGAGTTAGAGTACAAGTCAAGGGAATCACAAGTCATTGAGAAGCTAAATCAGAAGCTTCTATCTGTACAAGAGGAAGCAAGGTTAAAGGAAGAAGCTCACCTGAAGAGAACAAAGGCTTTTGATAAAATTGTTAAGAAGCAGGTTGAGGATATGAGAAAGTTGACGGAGATGCTAGCCAACCAAAATAAACCTTAGTTGCACACTTTTTTTTTGGTTTTGGTTGTATTTCATAGTTTTAAGTAGCTTCTGAATCTTAATTTGCTTCTGTTATATTTTGATTCTGATATTTTGCTGATTCTGAATATATCAAATCTTATATTTCTATTCATGTATTATTTGCGTCTGATATATCTCATGATTCTGGTTATTTGCTTCTGATTATTTATTAACTCTTATGTTTTTAAAAACTAAGTTTTTTTTTAAAAACCAGACCCTGATACGTTTTTAACTCTGAATCTTCTCATCTCTTCTCGTTTACTTTAAAAATTGTTTTTAAACTCTGATACCTTTTTGTTGATGCCAAAAGGGGGAGTAATTGAAGTATTTTAAGTCTAAGTAAAGGGAAGTTAGCAATAGATAGTAACATTAGATTCTAAGCCCTCAAATAAATTAAATTTTCACAATTTAATTTAAGAGAATCTCTTCTCATCTCTAGTCTTTTTAGTTCTTGTCAGATTTGATTCTGAAGTCTTGTTTAAAATGAATTTAATTAACCTGGATAGGACTTAGGGGGAGCTTACAAACCTCACCTTAAAAACTATCAGACTTAGGGGGAGTCAGAGCTTACAAACCTCAGACCCTTAAGTCAACTTGTTAATTATATTAATAACGATTGACCTTTTAAATACTTGTGTTTGTCATCATCAAAAAGAGGGAGATTGTTGGAAAAAATGGGTTTTGAAGGTGAGAAAAACACAATAAGGGGGGGTTGAATTGTGTTAACTTTTCGCGTCTCTAAAGAGTATGAACAAGTTCAGGACCTGATGGAAGATCAGAGTCTGCTGCAGTGGAAAATGTAAAGAGATAAAGGAAAGAGAGAACACAAGCAATTATACAGGTTCCTTCCACAAACCGGAAGTAGTCGTGTCCCCCTTGCACTTCCAAGGAGAGTTCACTAAAATGTAATAAACAATTACAAGTTGCTCAAACACACAGTAAGAGACTTCCAATGCTCAAACACACAAGCAAGAGACTTCTTTGGTCAAGGACACACCCAAGAGACTTCAAATGCTCAAGCACATAGGCAAGAGACTTCTACTCAATTTACAGAAAATTGAAAGAGAGTTTGAACACTTGATATACAATCAGTGGTGTTCCAAATAAAAACAATGGGACATACTTGAAGATGGTGTTGGTGACTTACAACTTGATGACGAAGGTGCTGCCATTGACCGCAAACTTCACACTGCTGCTCAAAAGAAAATCTATAAGAAACATCATATCATCAGAGGGGCTCTTGTCACTGCTATTCCTAAAACGGAATACATGAAGATGAGTGACAAATCTACTGCTAGAGCCATGTTTGCTTCTCTCTGTGCTAACTACGAAGGAAGCAAAAAGGTCAGGGAAGCTAAATCTCTTCTGTTAGTTCATCAATATGAACTATTTAAGATGAAAGAGGATGAAAGTATTGAGCAGATGTACTAAAGATTTCAAACTCTAGTATCTGGTCTTCAGATACTGAAGAAGAGTTACATAGCTTCTGATCATGTTAGCAAGATTTTAAGGAGCTTACCCTCTAGATGGAGACCAAAGGTCACTGCAATTGAGGAAGCTAAAGATTTAAACACTTTAAGTGTTGAAGATCTTGTAAGCTCACTCAAGGTTCATGAGTTAAGTCTCAATGAACATGATTCTGCAAGAAAATCCAAAACCATTGCCTTAAAATCAAAATGAAGGTCTTCAAAGGCTCTCAAGGTTGAAGAGTCTGAAAATGAGTCTTCAGCTTCTGAAAGCTTAGAGGAGGATCCTGATGTTGCAAAGGAAATGGCTATGCTTTCAAGCAGAATGCAGTACCTTGCTAAGAAGAACAAGAGATTTCTGAGCAAGAGCAGTGGGAAGGGGTTCAAAAAGGAGGATCAAAAAGGTTGCTTCAACTGCAAGAAAACTGGACATTTTATTGCTGACTGTCCAGAACTGCAGAAGGAGAAACCCAAGTCAAAGAGGCCGACCTTCAAGTCAAGCAAGTTCAAGAAGCAGATCAAGAAAAGTCTGATGGCCACCTGGGAAGATCTTCATAATGAGTCAGGATCTGAGTCAGGACCTGTGAAGCCAATGTAGCTGTTGGACTAATGGCTACAACCGAATCTGTTAAAGAGACACCTGAGGCAGAATCAGATGCAGACTCTGAAAATGAAACAGAGGTATATTCTGAACTCACAAGATCTGAACTTGTAGAATCTGTCAAAGAGCTTCTTGGTCATTTTAAAGCTAAGACCACTGAGTTGAAGAAAGTCAAACAACAGCTTGATAAGCTGCCAAAAAGACATAATTCAACTCTGTTGGAATTAGAAGATTTAAAAGAAGAAAATATCTCTTTATTGATCAAGAAGTGTAGCTGTAAATACTTAAGTGAGCAAGATGTTGCTCTGCAAGAATTTATTGCTACTGGAATTGACAGATCAAGGGTTGCATCCATGATCTATAGCACGTATCAGAACAGAGGACAGGGTCTTGGATTCATTGGAGGAAACTCAAATGAAATGACTCTGAAACCTGGTCCTGATGGAGCCAGAGAGGCGTTGAAAAATCATTTTGTAAAAGAGTCTGATGAAGTCAACACAGTGACTCATTCAGAACCTACAACTTCTACTTCTAAGATTCTGACTAAGTCAAAATCTCAGAATGTTAAGTTAAAGGGTCTGAAAAACTTTGAACCCAAAGCTTTAAAGTCTCAGACTCTGAAACATTCAAAGTCTGATAAACAGATTCTGAAAAAGCCAGAGTCTGAAAAACCGAAGCCTAAGTTTCAAAGAAGAGAAACTGTGAAAGGCAAGTTGAAACCTAAACCAAACGGTTCCAAACCCAAGGTATGGGAGAAAACATTGCCAATGACTTCAAGACGTAACTTACGAAAGGAGTTCAATGGTTCTAAGACTAACCAAAAAGGACCCATGAGAATATGGGTACCTAAGTCTGAAATTATTGATGCTGCAGGTATGTCTAAAAGGACTAGAAAAGCACAAGGCTTGGTACCTGGACAGTGGTTGCTCGCGTCACATGACGGGAGAAAAGTCTATGTTCCTAACCCTAACCATGAAAGAGGGAGGAACTGTGGGATTTGGAGGAAACCAGACTGGCAAAATCATTGGTACTGGAACCATTGGTAACTCTCTGATCTCAATCAGTAATGTGTGGTTCGTTGATGGACTTAGACATAACTTACTAAGCATCAGTCAATTATGTGACAGTGGTTATGATGTATTGTTTACTAAGAACAACTGCACAGTGGTTAACAAGGATGATCAGTCCATAGTCTTCAAGGGAAAACGAAGAAACAATGTATACAAGATAAAATTCTCAGAACTGACTGATCAGAAGGTAATGTGCCTTTTGTCAATGGGTGATAAGAAGTGGCTGTGGCATAGACGTTTGGGACATGCTAACTGGAGATTAATCTCTAAGCTTAGCAAGTTAAAACTTGTCAAAGGCCTACCAGACATTGACTATCACTCAGATGCTCTTTGCGGAGCATGTCAGAAAGGGAAAATTGTCAAGAGTCCCTTCAAGCTGAAAAAAATTGTTTCAACTTCCAGACCCTTGGAGTTACTTCATATTGACTTATTTGGACCAGTTAGCACTGCATCCTTATATGGAAGTAAATATGGACTAGTTATTGTTGATGACTACAGCAGATGGTGTTGGGTTAAATTTCTAAAAACTAAAGATGATTCATATTCTGTGTTTAGTAAATTCTGCATCCAAATTCAATCAGAGAAGGAAATGAAAATCTTGAAAGTCAGAAGTGATCATGGAGGAGAATTTGAAAATGAACCGTTTGAGGTTTTCTGTGAAAAACATGGAATTATTCATGAATTCTCTGCACCTAGAACCCCACAACAAAATGGAGTTGTAGAGAGAAAGAACAGAACCTTACAAATGATGGCTAGAACCATGATCCATGAGAACAATCTGGCTAAGCATTTTTGGGCAGAAGCAGTAAACACAGCTTGTTATGTTCAGAACAAAATCTATATTAGACCTCTGTTGAACAAAACAGCTTATGAACTCTTTAAAGGAAGAAAACCCAACATATCTTATTTTCATCAGTTCGGATGTACATGTTATATCCTGAACAACAAAGTCTACCTAAAGAAATTTGATGCCAAAGCTCAAAAGGGAATCTTTTTAGGTTACTCTGAACGCTCTAAGGCATACAGGCTGTATAATTCAGAAACACAATGTGTGGAAGAATCTATGCATGTCAGATTCGATGACAAAATGCCTGGAAGTGTAACTCCAGTGCAAGATGAAAGTTATGCAGAATCTCAAGATTCTGATGATAACTCAGAATCTGATCAGATTCCAGAATCTGAAGATACTTCAGAAGCTGGAACAACCGCTGAAGTTCCTAATGAAGAAGCTTCTGATGAAGCTCAAGATGGTTCTTTGCAAGCTAGTCAATCCAAACAATCTTTCAAATACAAGTCTTCACATCCAGAAGATCAGATAATTGGCAATAAAGAAAGTCCTATGAGAACAAGATCACATTTCAGACAAGAAGAGTCTGCTTTAGGATTATTATCTGTTATTGAACCAACCTCTGTTGAAGAAGCTCTTGGAGATGAAGGATGGATTCTGGCAATGCAAGAAGAACTGAATCAATTCAAAAGGAATGAAGTATGGGATCTAGTAGCTAAGCTTGATCACAAGAACATCATTGGAACCAAGTGGGTGTTCAGAAATAAGCTTAGTGAACAAGGAGAAGTAATCAGAAACAAGGCCAGACTTGTTGCGCAGGGCTACAGTCAGCAAGAAGGCATTGATTACACAAAAACGTTTGCTCCAGTTGCAAGATTGGAAGCAATCAGGTTACTTCTTTCCTATGCAGTTAATCACAACATAATCCTGTATCAAATGGACGTTAAGAGTGCATTTCTTAATGGTGTCATTTCTGAAGAAGTATATGTCAAACAACCTCCTGGCTTTGAAGATTTAAGGCATCCAGAGCATGTTTATAAATTAAAGAAATCACTCTATGGCTTGAAACAAGCTCCCAGAGCTTGATATGAAAGACTAAGTAATTTCTTAATTCAAAACAACTTTGAACGAGGACAAGTTGACACTACTCTATTCAGAAAGACTCTGAAGAAAGACATTCTTATAGTTCAGATTTATGTTGACGATATCATTTTTGGTTCTACAAATAGTTCTCTTTGCAAAGAGTTTTCAAAAGTAATGCAGGACGAGTTTGAAATGAGCATGATGGGAGAATTGAAGTTCTTTCTTGGAATTCAAATCAACCAATGCAAAGATGGAGTCTACGTTCATCAGTCCAAGTATACGAAAGAGCTTATGAAGAAGTTTAATCTTGAGGACTGCAAAGAAATGAATACTCCAATGCATCCAACCTGCACTCTAAGCAAAGAAGATCAAGGGACCAAAGTTGATCAGAAGTTGTATAGAGGTTTCAAACTTTTTCTCTATAAATACATAACACACACAACTCACTTCTCTTTTCACTCTTTGATTTTCTCTCTGAACAAACTTCTTGTTTTCAATTATTTGCAAAACTTTTTGTTCTTAAATCAAACATTTAGAAACCCCTATCATGGCAAGTGATCTCATCAAATCTTGTGTTATAATCAAGTCCGGAGGGTCCTATGTTATCAAACCCATAACAATGAACATCATCAAGGAGACTCTGGAAATTCAAGTTGAATCTCCAGTTGATTTTGGTTCACTCAGTCGTCATGGAGTTGACCTTACACCTCATTTCTTATCACAAGGAATGATGAGGTACTTTGGTATGTTGAATGGACCAACATATCAGGAGCTTGTTAGAGATTTTTGGGTTAGGTCAGAAGTCTACGACAAAGATGAAGCTACTTTGGAAGAAACAGTAGCAATCTCAAACAACCCCAGTCTTGTTGGCAAGAACAGAGACCAAATGGGTTTAAGACCGTACAATGGTCTTGAAATAAGGTCTGCTGTAACGGGAATACCAATAGTTATCACTGAAGAGGTGGTAGCCAGGGATTGTCAGATGGAGAGCGTTGGTAAATTTCAGTGGAATGTCAACAAGAAGAGTGAATGGGCTGTTGTCTGCAACAAGTTGTTATTTGAAGGGAGACCCTCAAATAAATTGGTGGATATGCATCCTGAGCATAGGGTGCTTCCGAAGATTATACTGGACAGTATGCTTCAAAAAGGAGGAGGAACAGACACATTGTCTGTGGATCACAAAGTTCTTCTTTATTTTCTTATCAACAAAATAAAGATCAACTTCCCCAGATATGTGATGCACCACATGTGTTGGGCCATCAAGAAGAGTCAATCAGAAACCAGGAGACAAGTTCCTTTTGGAAGATTAATATCTGAGATTCTGTATCAAGGAGGCCTCTTGAAGGTCTTATCAGAATCAGGTGTGGTATCAGATATTCATCTAGGAACTGTGACCGGAAGAATCATTAATGGCAAGACTCTGCAGTACATGAAGATTGTCAAGAGATTCAACCCCTCTAAGCATGATATGAGAGAATCCTATGTACAATCTGACTTAATGATGGACTTCCCTCCCATATCCAAAGAAGATAATCCTGAAGTTCTTGCAAGATTTGTGGTGGATTACTTCAAGGAGACTGGTAGAATAATCAACTATTCTACCATTCCTGAGACTGCTGGAGGAGGACCTCTTAAGGTCAAAGGTAAAAGGACCAAGGAAGTGGTTCTCAAGGAAGAGGAAGAGAAGCAGGAGCCTCTCAAGAAAAAGATCAAATCTACTGCTCTTCCTAGAGTGAAAATTGGTTCCCCTAAGACTTTAACTCATATGCCTTCATCAACATCCTCTGCACTTCGTGAAATTAAGGATAGGATCAAAGAAACCAAGGATGAAAAGAAGGCTAAGAAAGATGAGAAGAAAGCGAAGAAAGGCAAGGCTGACAGAGACTTTGACAGAATGGCTCAAGATATTGCTGACTACCTTGATGCTGACTTTGAAGGTGAAGAGAGTCAGATCAAGAAGAGAAAGGTGGATGTGATTCCTGTGGCTAGGGATGTAGCACAGAAGATAGGTACTTTTGTATCTATGATTGAGGATGAACATGCTGCTGGCAAGGCAATGGCAGCAGAAGTAGTGACTGAAGAATTAAAGGAAGAAACTGTCAAAGAAGCTGCAAAGTTGCTTGCTTCTGCTCTTAAACAGAAGAATCCTTCAGCAACTGCAGAAGCTGAGTTATCAGAAGCTACTGTGTCTGATCACCATGCCTCTCCAGAAGCTGGCATTGGCACCTCTAGCAACGTGGCATATAGCTAATCTTCATCTTTGAATCAAGAGTCAGAATCAGATTCAGAATCTGACAACAAACCTTTAAGCCAAATTCTTCCATCCCTCAAAAATTCATCTCCCTCACCAATCAAACCCATATCATCCCATAACCCACTTGACCCGGCAGTAGTTGATTATGTTGATTCAACTATGGACAGAGTAATTCAAGACACAATCACAGTGTCTATGAATCTTCCTGCTGACCATCCTGCTCAACCTTCATTTCTCAAACCACTTCAGGTAATTCAACCTTCTGAAAAGCCTGAAGCAACCATTCAATCCAGACAGCCATCCCCCCAAACTGAAACCATTTGTGTAGACTCTCCAGACACTCTAGATTCTCTTGAAAAACATCTAGGAGGAGAACTACCAAAAACCCCTGCAAAATCCAAATCAACAAAAGCTACTTCAACTGTTTCCAAACCAGACCCTGTACCTGAACCTACAGAGAATTTGACTTTAGCTTCTGTTGAACCTTCAGAACCTGTTGTTGAACCAGCTTCTGAAAATTTGGAACAAGCTTCTGATATTGTATCAGAAAATGTAACAGAATATAGAGCTAAGACCAGAAGAGTTTCCCAACCTCTTTGTGACCCCATAACCTATTTCCCAGGTTTTGAAACTTTTTTAGCTTTGAGAGCTTCTCTACCCTCAACCTCTGAACCTCAAATTGACTTATTTGATTCGAGTAAGATAGATGAGTTCTATGCTTCTTCATGCAATAAGCTCAAAGAAGTTATTGAGCAAAGGTTTGTGCCAATACTTAATGTGAGCTATGAGGACAAGTTCTCTACAGTGAAGACTGGTTTTTTGGATTTTATCACCAAAATTCATAAGACTGCTGCCAGGGAACAAGCACTTGTTACTGCCAAGCATGTTGAAGAAATCAAGCGGGTTGAGAAAGCTGTTATCTTGGAAAAAGCTCCCATTTTGAGGATTAGAGATACACCCTTCTTTGATGAGGATCAGTATATTCCTAGAGAATCAGTGGCTTACAATTCTTTGAAGAGGAAATTGTATAAAGTTCAAGAAGAAGCTAGACAAGAAAGAGAAGCGCATTTGCGAAGAACTGAGGCTCTGGAAGAGATGGTAAAGAAACAACAAGAGGATCTCCAGAAACTGATGGATCATCTTGCCAAACAAAACAAACCTTAGTTTAATTTCGTTTTGTTTTCTTTTTGTAATTCTTGTTTGCTATCTTCTGAACTTGCTTTTGCTTACAATTTATACAAGTTGTTTTTGATTCTATTTGCATTCTATTTTTTTTTATGCTCTGAATCTTCTATGTTTTCCCTCTGAATCTCATTCTTCCTTAACACATGTTTACACCCTTACCTTAAGTCACTTAAAAAGGGAGAGGAACTTGTTCTAAACTTTTTTTTGTTGATGACAAAAGGGGAGAAGGGAAAGTATTTATGTCAGGGAGAAGGGAAAATTTTCTTTTAATTACATTGCATGTATACGTAAAAGTTAAAGGGAAATCTGCGAAAGGTGCTTAGTTAGACTCTGAGCCCTGTTTAAGAATCAATTTTCTAAATATTCTAAGAATGAATTTGATTGACTATTAAAGTGAATTTAATTAACCTGGATAGAACTCAAGATGAGCTTACAAACCTCAACTTAAGAACTATCAGACTCAGGGGGAGTCAGAGCTTACAAACCTCAGACTCTGAGCTTACAAACCTCAGAACTCTTTAAGTCAACTTGTTAATTAGATTAACAATAATTGACCTTTTAAATACTAATGTTTGTCATCGTCAAAAAGGGGGAGATTGTTGGAACAAAGGTGTTCAGCAATACCACGTTTTGAGTTTTGATGATAACAAGGTATTAAAAAGTTGTCAATTGGATATTGCTAATATTTGTTTAAGTATGCAGGATATCAATTAAGATTTATATCTTAGAAAGTATTCTGTTTGAACAAAGTTAAAGAGCAAAAAATCCAGAGAAGCTTGTTGCTTGTGATTCTGTTTCGAAGAGAGTCTGAAGACTGCATCGAAGAGAGTCTGAAGACTGCATCGAAGAGAGTCTGAAGACCATCAGAATCTGAGAACCAAGAGAGTCTGAAGATTATCAGAAGCATAGTGCTACAGTGAGTCTGAAGCCACAAATTTGATAATCTGCTAACAAGGATTTCTACTGCATTGCGATGCAAAAAGAAACTTTCAAATGGAGTAACGGCTAGCTTCAAAGTCAACTTGAGCGTGGGAAGCACAAAGACAAAGATTGCAGGCCAGTACAGAGTACGTTGTACGAACTCTGTTTCCACTACTCCACTACCTCGTACAGTTTGGCAACTGTGTCTACCGGTATTAATCATCAAAGGGAATGGAATTCAAATGATGCTATTGAAGGACTATTACCAAATCAAGCAACAGATCAATAGTCATTGATCAAGCTTCAGAAATCATCCTGATGTGCTGGATGACTTAACGTCTCTTTCCTACGCCTATATAAAGGATAGAAGACTTGGAGAATTGAGGACTCTAGAACTTGAGAAATTACATTGCGCTGTTTTCGTATTCAACTGAGTCTTAACAAAAGCACATCATCAACTTAGATTCTTACAAACTGAGTATTCTAGAATTTCTAAGTTTCACAGAAAAACAGAGTCTGTCTTTTGTGTAAAACAGAGTCTGTATTTGTTGTAATTGAAACACTATTTGATTGTTGTCAAAGTGTTTCAACTCTATTCAATTTTATGTAATTGTGTAAAAGTCTCTTGCTTTTGTGCTTGAGCAAAGGAAGTCTCTTGGCTGCGTCCATTGAGCAAAGAAAGTCTCTTAGTTGTGTCTTTGAGCAAGGAAGTCTCTGGCCTTTGTGCTTGAGCAAGGAAGTCTCATACTGTGTGTTTGAGCAACTTGTAATTTGGTATTACATTTTAGTGAACTCTCCTTGGAAGTACAAGGGGGACAGGACTACTTCCGGTTTGTGGAAGGAACCTGTATAATTGCTTGTGTTCTCTCTTCTCTCTATCTCTTGATTATTCCGCTGCAATCAGAACCTAATCTCCTATTAGACTCTGATCTCATTCAGACTCTAAGTTTAAAGGAATTAGATTCTCACTCCTCAAGAGCTGCGAAAAGCAAACACAATTCAACCCCCCCCCCTTCTGTGTCCAATACACACAGTGGAGCGTGTGGAACACACCAGGCAGGCCATAAAATAATGTGGTTGCTATTTCGACAAGTCGTCTATTAACAATTTAGTCAAAAAAGGTTGTCAAGAATGCCAACCATGCTGAAGGATTGCATAAATTTTGCTAAAGGTTGTCAAGAATGCCAAAAACAAGCTGGGATACAGCGCGTTCCAACCAGCGAATTACATTCAATAGTTAAACCCTGGCCATTTAGGGGTTGGGCTCTAGACGTGATAGGAGAAATCAAGCCCAAGTCATCCAAAGGCCATAGATATATTTTAGTTGGAATAGATTGTTTTACCAAATGGGTAGAAGCAATACCATTACCCATTGTCACTCAAGATGCAGTGATAGAATTTATCCAACAAAATATCATTTATAGATTCGGTATTCCAGAGACCATTACCACAGATCAAGGATCTATATTTACGGGTAGAAAAATGGTAAAGTTTGCTGAAGAAACATGAAATAAATTGTTAACTTCGACATCATATCATGCTCAAGAAAATGGTCTGGTTGAAGCAGCAAATAAAAATATTATTTCCATAATCAAAAGGAAAATCATGAGGAAGCCTAAACAATGGCATAAAATCCTCAATGAAGCGTTATGGGCATGTAGAACATCTCCCAGAGAATCTACTAATACTATTCCTTTTAGGCTAACATTTGGTCATGACGCTGTGCTACCAATTGAAATTTATCTACAGTCAACTAGAATACAGAGACAATGTGAGATTCCAACAAATCATTATTGGAATATGCTATTAGACGAATTAGTTGATTTGGACGAAGAAAGGATACTGGCATTAGAGGTCCTCATGAGACAAAAAGAAAGGGTAGCAAAGGCCTATAACAAAGAAGTAAAAGTAAAATTGTTTGCCCAAGGAGAATTGGTTTGGAAAGTCATCCTACCTATAGACAAGAAAAATAGTCGAAATTATTGTTGTTAACAATTTAGATGATAATGACTGGCGGAAACCAGTAGCAGATTATTTAGAAAATCCAGATGGGACAACCCATCGAAAGGTGAAATATAGAGCTTTAAGCTATGTTATCATATGGGACCAATTATTCAAAAAGACTCGGGAAGGAGTGTTGCTTAAATGTCTCGAAGAAGCAGAAGCTTATATGGTTGTGTCCAATACACACAGTGGAGCGTGTGGAACACACCAGGCAGGCCATAAAATAAAGTGGTTGTTATTTCGACAAGGCATCTATCGGCCAACCATGATGAAGGATTGCATAAATTTTGCAAAAGGTTGTCAAGAAAGCCAAAAACAAGCTTGGATACAGCGCGTTCCAGCCAGCGAATTACATTCGATAGTTAAACCCTGGCCATTTAGGGGTTGGGCTCTAGACGTGATAGGAGAAATCAAGCCCAAGTCATCCAAAGGCCATATATATATTTTAGTTGGAATAGATTGTTTTACCAAATGGGTAGAAGCAATACCATTACCCATTGTCACTCAAGATGCAGTGATAGAATTTATCCAACAAAATATCATTTATAGATTCGGTATTCCAGAGACCATTACCACAGATCAAGGATCTATATTTACGGGTAGAAAAATGGTAAAGTTTGCTGAAGAAACATGAAATAAATTGTTAACTTCGACATCATATCATGCTCAAGAAAATGGTCTGGTTGAAGCAGCAAAGAAAAATATTATTTCCATAATCAAAAGGAAAATCATGAGGAAGCCTAAACAATGGCATAAAATCCTCAATGAAGCGTTATGGGCATGTAGAACATCTCCCAGAGAATCTACTAATACTATTCCTTTTAGGCTAACATTTGGTCATGACGCTGTGCTACCAATTGAAATTTATCTACAGTCAACTAGAATACAGAGACAATGTGAGATTCCAACAAATCATTATTGGGATACGCTATTAGACGAATTAGTTGATTTGGACGAAGAAAGGATACTGGCATTAGAGGTCCTCATGAGACAAAAAGAAAGGGTAGCAAAGGCCTATAACAAAGAAGTAAAAGTAAAATTGTTTGCCCAAGGAGAATTGGTTTGGAAAGTCATCCTACCTATAGACAAGAAAAATAGTCGAAATTATTGTTGTTAACAATTTAGATTATAATGACTGGCGGAAACCAGTAGCAGATTATTTAGAAAATCCAGATGGGACAACCCATCGAAAGGTGAAATGTAGAGCTTTAAGCTATGTTATCATATGGGACGAATTATTCAAAAAGACTCGGGATGGAGTGTTGCTTAAATGTCTCGAAGAAGCAGAAGCTTATATGGTTGTGTCCAATACACACAGTGGAGCGTGTGGAACACACCAGGCAGGCCATAAAATAAAGTGGTTGTTATTTCGACAAGGCATCTATCGGCCAACCATGATGAAGGATTGCATAAATTTTGCAAAAGGTTGTCAAGAAAGCCAAAAACAAGCTTGGATACAGCGCGTTCCAGCCAGCGAATTACATTCGATAGTTAAACCCTGGCCATTTAGGGGTTGGGCTCTAGACGTGATAGGAGAAATCAAGCCCAAGTCATCCAAAGGCCATATATATATTTTAGTTGGAATAGATTGTTTTACCAAATGGGTAGAAGCAATAACATTACCCATTGTCACTCAAGATGCAGTGATAGAATTTATCCAACAAAATATCATTTATAGATTCGGTATTCCAGAGACCATTACCACAGATCAAGGATCTATATTTACGGGTAGAAAAATGGTAAAGTTTGCTGAAGAAACATGAAATAAATTGTTAACTTCGACATCATATCATGCTCAAGAAAATGGTCTGGTTGAAGCAGCAAAGAAAAATATTATTTCCATAATCAAAAGGAAAATCATGAGGAAGCCTAAACAATGGCATAAAATCCTCAATGAAGCGTTATGGGCATGTAGAACATCTCCCAGAGAATCTACTAATACTATTCCTTTTAGGCTAACATTTGGTCATGACGTTGTGCTACCAATTGAAATTTATCTACAGTCAACTAGAATACAGAGACAATGTGAGATTCCAACAAATCATTATTGGGATACGCTATTAGACGAATTAGTTGATTTGGACGAAGAAAGGATACTGGCATTAGAGGTCCTCATGAGACAAAAAGAAAGGGTAGCAAAGGCCTATAACAAAGAAGTAAAAGTAAAATTGTTTGCCCAAGGAGAATTGGTTTGGAAAGTCATCCTACCTATAGACAAGAAAAATAGTCGAAATTATTGTTGTTAACAATTTAGATTATAATGACTGGCGGAAACCAGTAGCAGATTATTTAGAAAATCCAGATGGGACAACCCATCGAAAGGTGAAATGTAGAGCTTTAAGCTATGTTATCATATGGGACGAATTATTCAAAAAGACTCGGGAAGGAGTGTTGCTTAAATGTCTCGAAGAAGCAGAAGCTTATATGGTTGTGTCCAATACACACAGTGGAGCGTGTGGAACACACCAGGCAGGCCATAAAATAAAGTGGTTGCTATTTCGACAAGGCATCTATCGGCCAACCATGATGAAGGATTGCATAAATTTTGCAAAAGGTTGTCAAGAAAGCCAAAAACAAGCTTGGATACAGCGCGTTCCAGCCAGCGAATTACATTCCATAGTTAAACCCTGGCCATTTAGGGGTTGGGCTCTAGACGTGATAGGAGAAATCAAGCCCAAGTCATCCAAAAGCCATAGATATATTTTAGTTGGAATAGATTATTTTACCAAATGGGTAGAAGCAATAGCATTAACTATTGTCACTCAAGATGCAGTGATAGAATTTATCCAACAAAATATCATTTATAGATTCGGTATTCCAGAGACCATTACCACAGATCAAGGATCTATATTTACGGGTAGAAAAATGGTAAAGTTTGCTGAAGAAACATGAAATAAATTGTTAACTTCGACATCATATCATGCTCAAGAAAATGGTCTGGTTGAAGCAGCAAATAAAAATATTATTTCCATAATCAAAAGGAAAATCATGAGGAAGCCTAAACAATGGCATAAAATCCTCAATGAAGCGTTATGGGCATGTAGAACATCTCCCAGAGAATCTACTAATACTATTCCTTTTAGGCTAACATTTGGTCATGACGCTGTGCTACCAATTGAAATTTATCTACAGTCTACTAGAATACAGAGACAATGTGAGATTCCAACAAATCATTATTGGAATACGCTATTAGACGAATTAGTTGATTTGGACGAAGAAAGGATACTGGCATTAGAGGTCCTTATGAGACAAAAAGAAAGGGTAGCAAAGGCCTATAACAAAAAAGTAAAAGTAAAATTGTTTGCCCAAGGAGACTTGGTTTGGAAAGTCATCCTACCTATAGACAAGAAAAATAGTCGAAATTATTGTTGTTAACAATTTAGATTATAATGACTGGCGGAAACCAGTAGCAGATTATTTAGAAAATCCAGATGGGACAACCCATCGAAAGGTGAAATATAGAGCTTTAAGCTATGTTATCATATGGGACGAATTATTCAAAAAGACTCGGGAAGGAGTGTTGCTTAAATGTCTCGAAGAAGCAGAAGCTTATATGGTTGTGTCCAATACACACAGTGGAGCGTGTGGAACACACCAGGCAGGCCATAAAATAAAGTGGTTGCTATTTCGACAAGGCATCTATCGGCCAACCATGATGAAGGATTGCATAAATTTTGCAAAATGTTGTCAAGAAAGCCAAAAACAAGCTTGGATACAGCGCGTTCCAGCCAGCGAATTACATTCGATAGTTAAACCCTGGCCATTTAGGGGTTGGGCTCTAGACGTGATAGGAGAAATCAAGCCCAAGTCATCCAAAAGCCATAGATATATTTTAGTTGGAATAGATTATTTTACCAAATGGGTAGAAGCAATAGCATTAACTATTGTCACTCAAGATGCAGTGATAGAATTTATCCAACAAAATATCATTTATAGATTCGGTATTCCAGAGACCATTACCACAGATCAAGGATCTATATTTACGGGTAGAAAAATGGTAAAGTTTGCTGAAGAAACATGAAATAAATTGTTAACTTCGACATCATATCATGCTCAAGAAAATGGTCTGGTTGAAGCAGCAAATAAAAATATTATTTCCATAATCAAAAGGAAAATCATGAGGAAGCCTAAACAATGGCATAAAATCCTCAATGAAGCGTTATGGGCATGTAGAACATCTCCCAGAGAATCTACTAATACTATTCCTTTTAGGCTAACATTTGGTCATGACGTTGTGCTACCAATTGAAATTTATCTACAGTCTACTAGAATACAGAGACAATGTGAGATTCCAACAAATCATTATTGGGATACGCTATTAGACGAATTAGTTGATTTGGACGAAGAAAGGATACTGGCATTAGAGGTCCTCATGAGACAAAAAGAAAGGGTAGCAAAGGCCTATAACAAAGAAGTAAAAGTAAAATTGTTTGCCCAAGGAGAATTGGTTTGGAAAGTCATCCTACCTATAGACAAGAAAAATAGTCGAAATTATTGTTGTTAACAATTTAGATTATAATGACTGGCGGAAACCAGTAGCAGATTATTTAGAAAATCCAGATGGGACAACCCATCGAAAGGTGAAATGTAGAGCTTTAAGCTATGTTATCATATGGGACGAATTATTCAAAAAGACTCGGGAAGGAGTGTTGCTTAAATGTCTTGAAGAAGCAGAAGCTTATATGGTTGTGTCCAATACACACAGTGGAGCGTGTGGAACACACCAGGCAGGCCATAAAATAAAGTGGTTGCTATTTCGACAAGGCATCTATCGGCCAACCATGATGAAGGATTGCATAAATTTTGCAAAAGGTTGTCAAGAAAGCCAAAAACAAGCTTGGATACAGCGCGTTCCAGCCAGCGAATTACATTCCATAGTTAAACCCTGGCCATTTAGGGGTTGGGCTCTAGACGTGATAGGAGAAATCAAGCCCAAGTCATCCAAAAGCCATAGATATATTTTAGTTGGAATAGATTATTTTACCAAATGGGTAGAAGCAATAGCATTAACTATTGTCACTCAAGATGCAGTGATAGAATTTATCCAACAAAATATCATTTATAGATTCGGTATTCCAGAGACCATTACCACAGATCAAGGATCTATATTTACGGGTAGAAAAATGGTAAAGTTTGCTGAAGAAACATGAAATAAATTGTTAACTTCGACATCATATCATGCTCAAGAAAATGGTCTGGTTGAAGCAGCAAATAAAAATATTATTTCCATAATCAAAAGGAAAATCATGAGGAAGCCTAAACAATGGCATAAAATCCTCAATGAAGCGTTATGGGCATGTAGAACATCTCCCAGAGAATCTACTAATACTATTCCTTTTAGGCTAACATTTGGTCATGACGCTATGCTACCAATTGAAATTTATCTACAGTCAACTAGAACACAGAGACAATGTGAGATTCCAACAAATCATTATTGGAATACGCTATTAGACGAATTAGTTGATTTGGACGAAGAAAGGATACAGGCATTAGAGGTCCTTATGAGACAAAAAGAAAGGGTAGCAAAGGCCTATAACAAAAAAGTAAAAGTAAAATTGTTTGCCCAAGGAGACTTGGTTTGGAAAGTCATCCTACCTATAGACAAGAAAAATAGTCGAAATTATTGTTGTTAACAATTTAGATTATAATGACTGGCGGAAACCAGTAGCAGATTATTTAGAAAATCCAGATGGGACAACCCATCGAAAGGTGAAATGTAGAGCTTTAAGCTATGTTATCATATGGGACGAATTATTCAAAAAGACTCGGGAAGGAGTGTTGCTTAAATGTCTCGAAGAAGCAGAAGCTTATATGGTTGTGTCCAATACACACAGTGGAGCGTGTGGAACACACCAGGCAGGCCATAAAATAAAGTGGTTGCTATTTCGACAAGGCATCTATCGGCCAACCATGATGAAGGATTGCATAAATTTTGCAAAAGGTTGTCAAGAAAGCCAAAAACAAGCTTGGATACAGCGCGTTCCAGCCAGCGAATTACATTCGATAGTTAAACCCTGGCCATTTAGGGGTTGGGCTCTAGACGTGATAGGAGAAATCAAGCCCAAGTCATCCAAAAGCCATAGATATATTTTAGTTGGAATAGATTATTTTACCAAATGGGTAGAAGCAATAGCATTAACTATTGTCACTTAAGATGCAGTGATAGAATTTCTCCAACAAAATATCATTTATAGATTCGGTATTCCAGAGACCATTACCACAGATCAAGGATCTATATTTACGGGTAGAAAAATGGTAAAGTGTTCTGAAGAAACAGGATATAAATTGTTAACTTCGACATCATATTATGCTCAAGCAAATGGTCAGGTTGAAGCAGCAAATAAAAATATTATTTCCATAATCAAAAGGAAAATCAAGAGGAAGCCTAAACAATGGCATAAAATCCTCAATGAAGCGTTATGGGCATGTAGAACATCTCCCAGAGAATCTACTAATACTATTCCTTTTAGGCTAACATTTGGTCATGACGCTGTGCTACCAATTGAAATTTATCTACAGTCAACTAGAATACAGAGACAATGTGAGATTCCAACAAATCATTATTGGAATACGCTATTAGACGAATTAGTTGATTTGGACGAAGAAAGGATACTGGCATTAGAGGTCCTCATGAGACAAAAAGAAAGGGTAGCAAAGGCCTATAACAAAGAAGTAAAAGTAAAATTGTTTGCCCAAGGAGAATTGGTTTGGAAAGTCATCATACCTATAGACAAGAAAAATAGTCGAAATTATTGTTGTTAACAATTTAGATGATAATGACTGGCGGAAACTAGTAGCAGATTATTTAGAAAATCCAGATGGCACAACCCATCGAAAGGTGAAATATAGAGCTTTAAGCTATGTTATCATATGGGACCAATTATTCAAAAAGACTCGGGAAGGAGTGTTGCTTAAATGTCTCGAAGAAGCAGAAGCTTATATGGTTATGTCCAATACACACAGTGGAGCGTGTGGAACACACCAGGCAGGCCATAAAATAAAGTGGTTGTTATTTCGACAAGGCATCTATCGGCCAACCATGATGAAGGATTGCATAAATTTTGCAAAAGGTTGTCAAGAAAGCCAAAAACAAGCTTGGATACAGCGCGTTCCAGCCAGCGAATTACATTCGATAGTTAAACCCTGGCCATTTAGGGGTTGGGCTCTAGACGTGATAGGAGAAATCAAGCCCAAGTCATCCAAAAGCCATAGATATATTTTAGTTGGAATAGATTATTTTACCAAATGGGTAGAAGCAATAGCATTAACTATTGTCACTCAAGATGCAGTGATAGAATTTCTCCAACAAAATATCATTTATAGATTCGGTATTCCAGAGACCATTACCACAGATCAAAGATCTATATTTACGGGTAGAAAAATGGTAAAGTTTTCTGAAGAAACAGGATATAAATTGTTAACTTCGACATCATATTATGCTCAAGCAAATGGTAAGGTTGAAGCAGCAAATAAAAATATTATTTCCATAATCAATAGGAAAATCAAGAGGAAGCCTAAACAATGGCATAAAATCCTCAATGAAGCGTTATGGGCATGTAGAACATCTCCCAGAGAATCTACTAATACTATTCCTTTTAGGCTAACATTTGGTCATGACGCTGTGCTACCAATTGAAATTTATCTACAGTCAACTAGAATACAGAGACAATGTGAGATTCCAACAAATCATTATTGGAATACGCTATTAGACGAATTAGTTGATTTGGACGAAGAAAGGATACTGGCATTAGAGGTCCTCATGAGACAAAAAGAAAGGGTAGCAAAGGTCTATAACAAAGAAGTAAAAGTAAAATTGTTTGCCCAAGGAGAATTGGTTTGGAAAGTCATCCTACCTATAGACAAGAAAAATAGTCGAAATTATTGTTGTTAACAATTTAGATGATAATGACTGGCGGAAACCAGTAGCAGATTATTTAGAAAATCCAGATGGCACAACCCATCGAAAGGTGAAATATAGAGCTTTAAGCTATGTTATCATATGGGACCAATTATTCAAAAAGACTCGGGAAGGAGTGTTGCTTAAATGTCTCGAAGAAGCAGAAGCTTATATGGTTATGTCCAATACACACAGTGGAGCGTGTGGAACACACCAGGCAGGCCATAAAATAAAGTGGTTGTTATTTCGACAAGGCATCTATCGGCCAACCATGATGAAGGATTGCATAAATTTTGCAAAAGGTTGTCAAGAAAGCCAAAAACAAGCTTGGATACAGCGCGTTCCAGCCAGCGAATTACATTCGATAGTTAAACCCTGGCCATTTAGGGGTTGGGCTCTAGACGTGATAGGAGAAATCAAGCCCAAGTCATCCAAAGGCCATAGATATATTTTAGTTGGAATAGATTGTTTTACCAAATGGGTAGAAGCAATAGCATTACCCATTGTCACTCAAGATGCAGTGATAGAATTTATCCAACAAAATATCATTTATAGATTCGGTATTCCAGAGACCATTACCACAGATCAAGGATCTATATTTACGGGTAGAAAAATGGTAAAGTTTGCTGAAGAAACATGAAATAAATTGTTAACTTCGACATCATATCATGCTCAAGAAAATGGTCTGGTTGAAGCAGCAAATAAAAATATTATTTCCATAATCAAAAGGAAAATCATGAGGAAGCCTAAACAATGGCATAAAATCCTCAATGAAGCGTTATGGGCATGTAGAACATCTCCCAGAGAATCTACTAATACTATTCCTTTTAGGCTAACATTTGGTCATGACGCTGTGCTACCAATTGAAATTTATCTACAGTCTACTAGAATACAGAGACAATGTGAGATTCCAACAAATCATTATTGGAATACGCTATTAGACGAATTAGTTGTTTTGGACGAAGAAATGATACTGGCATTAGAGGTCCTTATGAGACAAAAAGAAAGGGTAGCAAAGGCCTATAACAAAAAAGTAAAAGTAAAATTGTTTGCCCAAGGAGACTTGGTTTGGAAAGTCATCCTACCTATAGACAAGAAAAATAGTCGAAATTATTGTTGTTAACAATTTAGATTATAATGACTGGCGGAAACCAGTAGCAGATTATTTAGAAAATCCAGATGGGACAACCCATCGAAAGGTGAAATGTAGAGCTTTAAGCTATGTTATCATATGGGACGAATTATTCAAAAAGACTCGGGAAGGAGTGTTGCTTAAATGTCTCGAAGAAGCAGAAGCTTATATGGTTGTGTCCAATACACACAGTGGAGTGTGTGGAACACACCAGGCAGGCCATAAAATAAAGTGGTTGCTATTTCGACAAGGCATCTATCGGCCAACCATGATGAAGGATTGCATAAATTTTGCAAAAGGTTGTCAAGAAAGCCAAAAACAAGCTTGGATACAGCGCGTTCCAGCCAGCGAATTACATTCGATAGTTAAACCCTGGCCATTTAGGGGTTGGGCTCTAGACGTGATAGGAGAAATCAAGCCCAAGTCATCCAAAGGCCATAGATATATTTTAGTTGGAATAGATTGTTTTACCAAATGGGTAGAAGCAATAGCATTACCCATTGTCACTCAAGATGCAGTGATAGAATTTATCCAACAAAATATCATTTATAGATTCGGTATTCCAGAGACCATTACCACAGATCAAGGATCTATATTTACGGGTAGAAAAATGGTAAAGTTTGCTGAAGAAACATGAAATAAATTGTTAACTTCGACATCATATCATGCTCAAGAAAATGGTCTGGTTGAAGCAGCAAATAAAAATATTATTTCCATAATCAAAAGGAAAATCATGAGGAAGCCTAAACAATGGCATAAAATCCTCAATGAAGCGTTATGGGCATGTAGAACATCTCCCAGAGAATCTACTAATACTATTCCTTTTAGGCTAACATTTGGTCATGACGCTGTGCTACCAATTGAAATTTATCTACAGTCTACTAGAATACAGAGACAATGTGAGATTCCAACAAATCATTATTGGAATACGCTATTAGACGAATTAGTTGTTTTGGACGAAGAAATGATACTGGCATTAGAGGTCCTTATGAGACAAAAAGAAAGGGTAGCAAAGGCCTATAACAAAAAAGTAAAAGTAAAATTGTTTGCCCAAGGAGACTTGGTTTGGAAAGTCATCCTACCTATAGACAAGAAAAATAGTCGAAATTATTGTTGTTAACAATTTAGATTATAATGACTGGCGGAAACCAGTAGCAGATTATTTAGAAAATCCAGATGGGACAACCCATCGAAAGGTGAAATGTAGAGCTTTAAGCTATGTTATCATATGGGACGAATTATTCAAAAAGACTCGGGAAGGAGTGTTGCTTAAATGTCTCGATGAAGCAGAAGCTTATATGATTGTGTCCAATACACACAGTGGAGTGTGTGGAACACACCAGGCAGGCCATAAAATAAAGTGGTTGCTATTTCGACAAGGCATCTATCGGCCAACCATGATGAAGGATTGCATAAATTTTGCAAAAGGTTGTCAAGAAAGCCAAAAACAAGCTTGGATACAGCGCGTTCCAGCCAGCGAATTACATTCGATAGTTAAACCCTGGCCATTTAGGGGTTGGGCTCTAGACGTGATAGGAGAAATCAAGCCCAAGTCATCCAAAGGCCGTAGATATATTTTAGTTGGGATAGATTATTTTACCAAATGGGTAGAAGCAATAGCATTAACTATTGTCACTCAAGATGCAGTGATAGAATTTATCCAACAAAATATCATTTATCGATTCGGTATTCCAGAGACCATTACCACAGATCAAGGATCTATATTTACGGGTAGAAAAATGGTAAAGTTTTCTGAAGAAACAGGATATAAATTGTTAACTTCGACATCATATTATGCTCAAGCAAATGGTCAGGTTGAAGCAGCAAATAAAAATATTATTTCCATAATCAAAAGGAAAATCAAGAGGAAGCCTAAACAATGGCATAAAATCCTCAATGAAGCGTTATGGGCATGTAGAACATCTCCCAGAGAATCTACTAATACTATTCCTTTTAGGCTAACATTTGGTCATGACGCTGTGCTACCAATTGAAATTTATCTACAGTCAACTAGAATACAGAGACAATGTGAGATTCCAACAAATCATTATTGGAATACGCTATTAGACGAATTAGTTGATTTGGACGAAGAAAGGATACTGGCATTAGAGGTCCTCATGAGACAAAAAGAAAGGGTAGCAAAGGCCTATAACAAAGAAGTAAAAGTAAAATTGTTTGCCCAAGGAGAATTGGTTTGGAAAGTCATCCTACCTATAGACAAGAAAAATAGTCGAAATTATTGTTGTTAACAATTTAGATGATAATGACTGGCGGAAACCAGTAGCAGATTATTTAGAAAATCCAGATGGCACAACCCATCGAAAGGTGAAATATAGAGCTTTAAGCTATGTTATCATATGGGACCAATTATTCAAAAAGACTCGGGAAGGAGTGTTGCTTAAATGTCTCGAAGAAGCAGAAGCTTATATGGTTATGTCCAATACACACAGTGGAGCGTGTGGAACACACCAGGCAGGCCATAAAATAAAGTGGTTGTTATTTCGACAAGGCATCTATCGGCCAACCATGATGAAGGATTGCATAAATTTTGCAAAAGGTTGTCAAGAAAGCCAAAAACAAGCTTGGATACAGCGCGTTCCAGCCAGCGAATTACATTCGATAGTTAAACCCTGGCCATTTAGGGGTTGGGCTCTAGACGTGATAGGAGAAATCAAGCCCAAGTCATCCAAAAGCCATAGATATATTTTAGTTGGAATAGATTATTTTACCAAATGGGTAGAAGCAATAGCATTAACTATTGTCACTCAAGATGCAGTGATAGAATTTCTCCAACAAAATATCATTTATAGATTCGGTATTCCAGAGACCATTACCACAGATCAAAGATCTATATTTACGGGTAGAAAAATGGTAAAGTTTTCTGAAGAAACAGGATATAAATTGTTAACTTCGACATCATATTATGCTCAAGCAAATGGTAAGGTTGAAGCAGCAAATAAAAATATTATTTCCATAATCAATAGGAAAATCAAGAGGAAGCCTAAACAATGGCATAAAATCCTCAATGAAGCGTTATGGGCATGTAGAACATCTCCCAGAGAATCTACTAATACTATTCCTTTTAGGCTAACATTTGGTCATGACGCTGTGCTACCAATTGAAATTTATCTACAGTCTACTAGAATACAGAGACAATGTGAGATTCCAACAAATCATTATTGGAATACGCTATTAGACGAATTAGTTGTTTTGGACGAAGAAATGATACTGGCATTAGAGGTCCTTATGAGACAAAAAGAAAGGGTAGCAAAGGCCTATAACAAAAAAGTAAAAGTAAAATTGTTTGCCCAAGGAGACTTGGTTTGGAAAGTCATCCTACCTATAGACAAGAAAAATAGTCGAAATTATTGTTGTTAACAATTTAGATTATAATGACTGGCGGAAACCAGTAGCAGATTATTTAGAAAATCCAGATGGGACAACCCATCGAAAGGTGAAATGTAGAGCTTTAAGCTATGTTATCATATGGGACGAATTATTCAAAAAGACTCGGGAAGGAGTGTTGCTTAAATGTCTCGAAGAAGCAGAAGCTTATATGGTTGTGTCCAATACACACAGTGGAGTGTGTGGAACACACCAGGCAGGCCATAAAATAAAGTGGTTGCTATTTCGACAAGGCATCTATCGGCCAACCATGATGAAGGATTGCATAAATTTTGCAAAAGGTTGTCAAGAAAGCCAAAAACAAGCTTGGATACAGCGCGTTCCAGCCAGCGAATTACATTCGATAGTTAAACCCTGGCCATTTAGGGGTTGGGCTCTAGACGTGATAGGAGAAATCAAGCCCAAGTCATCCAAAGGCCATAGATATATTTTAGTTGGAATAGATTGTTTTACCAAATGGGTAGAAGCAATAGCATTACCCATTGTCACTCAAGATGCAGTGATAGAATTTATCCAACAAAATATCATTTATAGATTCGGTATTCCAGAGACCATTACCACAGATCAAGGATCTATATTTACGGGTAGAAAAATGGTAAAGTTTGCTGAAGAAACATGAAATAAATTGTTAACTTCGACATCATATCATGCTCAAGAAAATGGTCTGGTTGAAGCAGCAAATAAAAATATTATTTCCATAATCAAAAGGAAAATCATGAGGAAGCCTAAACAATGGCATAAAATCCTCAATGAAGCGTTATGGGCATGTAGAACATCTCCCAGAGAATCTACTAATACTATTCCTTTTAGGCTAACATTTGGTCATGACGCTGTGCTACCAATTGAAATTTATCTACAGTCTACTAGAATACAGAGACAATGTGAGATTCCAACAAATCATTATTGGAATACGCTATTAGACGAATTAGTTGTTTTGGACGAAGAAATGATACTGGCATTAGAGGTCCTTATGAGACAAAAAGAAAGGGTAGCAAAGGCCTATAACAAAAAAGTAAAAGTAAAATTGTTTGCCCAAGGAGACTTGGTTTGGAAAGTCATCCTACCTATAGACAAGAAAAATAGTCGAAATTATTGTTGTTAACAATTTAGATTATAATGACTGGCGGAAACCAGTAGCAGATTATTTAGAAAATCCAGATGGGACAACCCATCGAAAGGTGAAATGTAGAGCTTTAAGCTATGTTATCATATGGGACGAATTATTCAAAAAGACTCGGGAAGGAGTGTTGCTTAAATGTCTCGAAGAAGCAGAAGCTTATATGGTTGTGTCCAATACACACAGTGGAGTGTGTGGAACACACCAGGCAGGCCATAAAATAAAGTGGTTGCTATTTCGACAAGGCATCTATCGGCCAACCATGATGAAGGATTGCATAAATTTTGCAAAAGGTTGTCAAGAAAGCCAAAAACAAGCTTGGATACAGCGCGTTCCAGCCAGCGAATTACATTCGATAGTTAAACCCTGGCCATTTAGGGGTTGGGCTCTAGACGTGATAGGAGAAATCAAGCCCAAGTCATCCAAAGGCCGTAGATATATTTTAGTTGGGATAGATTATTTTACCAAATGGGTAGAAGCAATAGCATTAACTATTGTCACTCAAGATGCAGTGATAGAATTTATCCAACAAAATATCATTTATCGATTCGGTATTCCAGAGACCATTACCACAGATCAAGGATCTATATTTACGGGTAGAAAAATGGTAAAGTTTTCTGAAGAAACAGGATATAAATTGTTAACTTCGACATCATATTATGCTCAAGCAAATGGTCAGGTTGAAGCAGCAAATAAAAATATTATTTCCATAATCAAAAGGAAAATCAAGAGGAAGCCTAAACAATGGCATAAAATCCTCAATGAAGCGATATGGGCATGTAGAACATCTCCCAAAGAATCTACTAATACTATTCCTTTTAGGCTAACATTTGGTTATGAGGCTGTGCTACCAATTGAAATTTATCTACAGTCAACTAGAATACAGAGATTCCAACAAATCATTATTGGAATACGCTATTAGACGAATTAGTTGATTTGGATGAAGAAAGGATATTGGCATTAAAGGTCCTCATGAGACAAAAAGAAAGGGTAGCAAAGGCCTATAACAAAAAAGTAAAAGTAAAATTGTTTGCCCAAGGAGACTTGGGTTGGAAAGTCATCCTACCTATAGACAAGAAAAATAGTCGAAATTATTGTTGATAACAATTTAGATGATAATGACTGGCGGAAACCAGTAGTAGATTATTTAGAAAATCCAGATGGGACAACCCATCGAAAGGTGAAATGTAGAGCTTTAAGCTATGTTATCATATGGGACAAATTATTCAAAAAGACTCGGGAAGGAGTGTTGCTTAAATGTCTCGAAGAAGCAGAAGCTTATATGGTTGTGTCCAATACACACAGTGGAGCGTGTGGAACACACCAGGCAGGCCATAAAATAAAGTGGTTGCTATTTCGACAAGGCATCTATCGGCCAACCATGATGAAGGATTGCATAAATTTTGCAAAAGGTTGTCAAGAAAGCCAAAAACAAGCTTGGATACAGCGCGTTCCAGCCAGCGAATTACATTCGATAGTTAAACCCTGGCCATTTAGGGGTTGGGCTCTAGACGTGATAGGAGAAATCAAGCCCAAGTCATCCAAAGGCCATAGATATATTTTAGTTGGAATAGATTGTTTTACCAAATGGGTAGAAGCAATACCATTACTCATTGTCACTTAAGATGCAGTGATAGAATTTATCCAACAAAATATCATTTATAGATTCGGTATTCCAGAGACCATTACCACAGATCAAGGATCTATATTTACGGGTAGAAAAATGGTAAAGTTTGCTGAAGAAACATGAAATAAATTGTTAACTTCGACATCATATCATGCTCAAGAAAATGGTCTGGTTGAAGCAGCAAATAAAAATATTATTTCCATAATCAAAAGGAAAATCATGAGGAAGCCTAAACAATGGCATAAAATCCTCAATGAAGCGATATGGGCATGTAGAACATCTCCCAGAGAATCTACTAATACTATTCCTTTTAGGCTATCATTTGGTCATGACGCTGTGCGACCAATTGAAATTTATCTACAGTCTACTAGAATACAAAGACAATGTGAGATTCCAACAAATCATTATTGGAATACGCTATTAGACGAATTAGTTGTTTTGGACGAAGAAATGATACTGGCATTAGAGGTCCTTATGAGACAAAAAGAAAGGGTAGCAAAGGCCTATAACAAAGAAGTAAAAGTTAAATTGTTTGCCCAAGGAGACTTGGTTTCGAAAGTCATCCTACCTATAGACAAGAAAAATAGTCGAAATTATTGTTGTTAACAATTTAGATTATAATGACTGGCGGAAACCAGTAGCAGATTATTTAGAAAATCCAGATGGGACAACCCATCGAAAGGTGAAATGTAGAGCTTTAAGCTATGTTATCATATGGGACGAATTATTCAAAAAGACTCGGGAAGGAGTGTTGCTTAAATGTCTCGAAGAAGCAGAAGCTTATATGGTTGTGTCCAATACACACAGTGGAGCGTGAGGATCACACCAGGCAGGCCATAAAATAAAGTGGTTGCTATTTCGACAAGGCATCTATCGGCCAACCATGATGAAGGATTGCATAAATTTTGCAAAAGGTTGTCAAGAAAGCCAAAAACAAGCTTGGATACAGCGCGTTCCAGCCAGCGAATTACATTCGATAGTTAAACCCTGGCCATTTAGGGGTTGGGCTCTAGACGTGATAGGAGAAATCAAGCCCAAGTCATCCAAAGGCCATAGATATATTTTAGTTGGAATAGATTATTTTACCAAATGGGTAGAAGCAATAGCATTAACTATTCTCACTCAAGATGCAGTGATAGAATTTATCCAACAAAATATCATTTATAGATTCGGTATTCCAGAGACCATTACCACAGATCAAGGATCTATATTTACGGGTAGAAAAATGGTAAAGTTTTCTGAAGAAATAGGATATAAATTGTTAACTTCGACATCATATTATGCTCAAGCAAATGGTCAGGTTGAAGCAGCAAATAAAAATATTATTTCCATAATCAAAAGGAAAATCAAGAGGAAGCCTAAACAATGGCATAAAATCCTCAATGAAGCGATATGGGCATGTAGAACATCTCCCAAAGAATCTACTAATACTATTCCTTTTAGGCTAACATTTGGTTATGAGGTTGTGCTACCAATTGAAATTTATCTACAGTCAACTAGAATACAGAGATTCCAACAAATCGTTATTGGAATACGCTATTAGACGAATTAGTTGATTTGGATGAAGAAAGGATATTGGCATTAGAGGTCCTCATGAGACAAAAAGAAAGGGTAGCAAAGGCCTATAACAAAAAAATAAAAGTAAAATTGTTTGCCCAAGGAGACTTGGGTTGGAAAGTCATCCTACCTATAGACAAGAAAAATAGTCGAAATTATTGTTGATAACAATTTAGATGATAATGACTGGCGGAAACCAGTAGCAGCTTATTTAGAAAATCCAGATGGGACAACCCATCGAAAGGTGAAATGTAGAGCTTTAAGCTATGTTATCATATGGGACAAATTATTCAAAAAGACTCGGGAAGGAGTGTTGCTTAAATGTCTCGAAGAAGCAGAAGCTTATATGGTTGTGTCCAATACACACAGTGGAGCGTGTGGAACACACCAGGCAGGCCATAAAATAAAGTGGTTGCTATTTCGACAAGGCATCTATCGGCCAACCATGATGAAGGATTGCATAAATTTTGCAAAAGGTTGTCAAGAAAGCCAAAAACAAGCTTGGATACAACGCGTTACAGCCAGCGAATTACATTCGATAGTTAAACCCTGGCCATTTAGGGGTTGGGCTCTAGACGTGATAGGAGAAATCAAGCCCAAGTCATCCAAAGGCCATAGATATATTTTAGTTGGAATAGATTATTTTACCAAATGGGTAGAAGCAATAGCATTAACTATTGTCACTCAAGATGCAGTGATAGAATTTATCCAACAAAATATCATTTATAGATTCGGTATTCCAGAGACCATTACCACAGATCAAGGATCTATATTTACGGGTAGAAAAATGGTAAAGTTTTCTGAAGAAACAGGATATAAATTGTTAACTTCGACATCATATTATGCTCAAGCAAATGGTCAGGTTGAAGCAGCAAATAAAAATATTATTTCCATAATTAAAAGGAAATTCAAGAGGAAGCCTAAACAATGGCATAAAATCCTCAATGAAGCGTTATGGGGATGTAGAACATCTCCCAGAGAATCTACTAATACTATTCCTTTTAGGCTAACATTTGGTCATGACGCTGTGCTACCAATTGAAATTTATCTACAGTCAACTAGAATACAGAGACAATGTGAGATTCCAACAAATCATTATTGGAATACGCTATTAGACAAATTAGTTGATTTGGACGAAGAAAGGATACTGGCATTAGAGGTCCTCATGAGACAAAAAGAAAGGGTAGCAAAGGCCTATAACAAAGAAGTAAAAGTAAAATTGTTTGCCCAAGGAGAATTGGTTTGGAAAGTCATCCTACCTATAGACAAGAAAAATAGTCGAAATTATTGTTGTTAACAATTTAGATGATAATGACTGGCGGAAACCAGTAGCAGATTATTTAGAAAATCCAGATGGGACAACCCATCGAAAGGTGAAATATAGAGCTTTAAGCTATGTTATCATATGGGACCAATTATTCAAAAAGACTCGGGAAGGAGTGTTGCTTAAATGTCTCGAAGAAGCAGAAGCTTATATGGTTGTGTCCAATACACACAGTGGAGCGTGTGGAACACACCAGGCAGGCCATAAAATAAAGTGGTTGTTATTTCGACAAGGCATCTATCGGCCAACCATGATGAAGGATTGCATAAATTTTGAAAAAGGTTGTCAAGAAAGCCAAAAACAAGCTTGGATACAGCGCGTTCAAGCCAGCGAATTACATTCGATAGTTAAACCCTGGCCATTTAGGGGTTGGGCTATAGACGTGATAGGAGAAATCAAGCCCAAGTCATCCAAAGGCCATAGATATATTTTAGTTGGAATAGATTGTTTTACCAAATGGGTAGAAGCAATACCATTACCCATTGTCACTCAAGATGCAGTGATAGAATTTATCCAACAAAATATCATTTATAGATTCGGTATTCCAGAGACCATTACCACAGATCAAGGATCTATATTTACGGGTAGAAAAATGGTAAAGTTTGCTGAAGAAACATGAAATAAATTGTTAACTTCGACATCATATCATGCTCAAGAAAATGGTCTGGTTGAAGCAGCAAATAAAAATATTATTTCCATAATCAAAAGGAAAATCATGAGGAAGCCTAAACAATGGCATAAAATCCTCAATGAAGCGATATGGGCATGTAGAACATCTCCCAGAGAATCTACTAATACTATTCCTTTTAGGCTATCATTTGGTCATGACGCTGTGCTACCAATTGAAATTTATCTACAGTCTACTAGAATACAGGGACAATGTGAGATTCCAACAAATCATTATTGGAATACGCTATTAGACGAATTAGTTGATTTGGACGAAGAAAGGATACTGGCATTAGAGGTCCTTATGAGACAAAAAGAAAGGGTAGCAAAGGCCTATAACAAAAAAGTAAAAGTAAAATTGTTTGCTCAAGGAGACTTGGGTTGGAAAGTCATCCTACCTATAGACAAGAAAAATAGTCGAAATTATTGTTGATAACAATTTAGATGATAATGACTGGCGGAAACCAGTAGCAGATTATTTAGAAAATCCAGATGGGACAACCCATCGAAAGGTGAAATGTAGAGCTTTAAGCTATGTTATCATATGGGACGAATTATTCAAAAAGACTCGGGAAGGAGTGTTGCTTAAATGTCTCGAAGAAGCAGAAGCTTATATGGTTGTGTCCAATACGCACAGTGGAGCGTGTGGAACACACCAGGCAGGCCATAAAATAAAGTGGTTGCTATTTCGACAAGGCATCTATCGGCCAACCATGATGAAGGATTGCATAAATTTTGCAAAAGGTTGTCAAGAAAGCCAAAAACAAGCTTGGATACAGCGCGTTCCAGCCAGCGAATTACATTCGATAGTTAAACCCTGGCCATATAGGGGTTGGGCTCTAGACGTGATAGGAGAAATCAAGCCCAAGTCATCCAAAGGCCATAGATATATTTTAGTTGGAATAGATTATTTTACCAAATGGGTAGAAGCAATAGCATTAACTATTGTCACTCAAGATGCAGTGATAGAATTTATCCAACAAAATATCATTTATAGATTCGGTATTCCAGAGACCATTACCACAGATCAAGGATCTATATTTACGGGTAGAAAAATGGTAAAGTTTTCTGAAGAAACAGGATATAAATTGTTAACTTCGACATCATATTATGCTCAAGCAAATGGTCAGGTTGAAGCAGCAAATAAAAATATTATTTCCATAATCAAAAGGAAAATCAAGAGGAAGCCTAAACAATGGCATAAAATCCTCAATGAAGCGATATGGGCATGTAGAACATCTCCCAAAGAATCTACTAATACTATTCCTTTTAGGCTAACATTTGGTTATGAGGCTGTGCTACCAATTGAAATTTATCTACAGTCAACTAGAATACAGAGATTCCAACAAATCATTATTGGAATACGCTATTAGACGAATTAGTTGATTTGGACGAAGAAAGGATACTGGCATTAGAGGTCCTTATGAGACAAAAAGAAAGGGTAGCAAAGGCCTGTAACAAAAAAGTAAAAGTAAAATTGTTTGCCCAAGGAGACTTGGGTTGGAAAGTCATCCTACCTATAGACAAGAAAAATAGTCGAAATTATTGTTGATAACAATTTAGATGATAATGACTGGCGGAAACCAGTAGCAGATTATTTAGAAAATCCAGATGGGACAACCCATCGAAAGGTGAAATGTAGAGCTTTAAGCTATGTTATCATATGGGACGAATTATTCAAAAAGACTCGGGAAGGAGTGTTGCTTAAATGTCTCGAAGAAGCAGAAGCTTATATGGTTGTGTCCAATACGCACAGTGGAGCGTGTGGAACACACCAGGCAGGCCATAAAATAAAGTGGTTGCTATTTCGACAAGGCATCTATCGGCCAACCATGATGAAGGATTGCATAAATTTTGCAAAAGGTTGTCAAGAAAGCCAAAAACAAGCTTGGATACAGCGCGTTCCAGCCAGCGAATTACATTCGATAGTTAAACCCTGGCCATATAGGGGTTGGGCTCTAGACGTGATAGGAGAAATCAAGCCCAAGTCATCCAAAGGCCATAGATATATTTTAGTTGGAATAGATTATTTTACCAAATGGGTAGAAGCAATAGCATTAACTATTGTCACTCAAGATGCAGTGATAGAATTTATCCAACAAAATATCATTTATAGATTCGGTATTCCAGAGACCATTACCACAGATCAAGGATCTATATTTACGGGTAGAAAAATGGTAAAGTTTTCTGAAGAAACAGGATATAAATTGTTAACTTCGACATCATATTATGCTCAAGCAAATGGTCAGGTTGAAGCAGCAAATAAAAATATTATTTCCATAATCAAAAGGAAAATCAAGAGGAAGCCTAAACAATGGCATAAAATCCTCAATGAAGCGATATGGGCATGTAGAACATCTCCCAAAGAATCTACTAATACTATTCCTTTTAGGCTAACATTTGGTTATGAGGCTGTGCTACCAATTGAAATTTATCTACAGTCAACTAGAATACAGAGATTCCAACAAATCATTATTGGAATACGCTATTAGACGAATTAGTTGATTTGGACGAAGAAAGGATACTGGCATTAGAGGTCCTTATGAGACAAAAAGAAAGGGTAGCAAAGGCCTGTAACAAAAAAGTAAAAGTAAAATTGTTTGCCCAAGGAGACTTGGGTTGGAAAGTCATCCTACCTATAGACAAGAAAAATAGTCGAAATTATTGTTGATAACAATTTAGATGATAATGACTGGCGGAAACCAGTAGCAGATTATTTAGAAAATCCAGATGGGACAACCCATCGAAAGGTGAAATGTAGAGCTTTAAGCTATGTTATCATATGGGACGAATTATTCAAAAAGACTCGGGAAGGAGTGTTGCTTAAATGTCTCGAAGAAGCAGAAGCTTATATGGTTGTGTCCAATACACACAGTGGAGCGTGTGGAACACACCAGGCAGGCCATAAAATAAAGTGGTTGCTATTTCGACAAGGCATCTATCGGCCAACCATGATGAAGGATTGCATAAATTTTGCAAAAGGTTGTCAAGAAAGCCAAAAACAAGCTTGGATACAGCGCGTTCCAGCCAGCGAATTACATTCGATAGTTAAACCCTGGCCATTTAGGGGTTGGGCTCTAGACGTGATAGGAGAAATCAAGCCCAAGTCATCCAAAGGCCATAGATATATTTTAGTTGGAATAGATTATTTTACCAAATGGGTAGAAGCAATAGCATTAACTATTGTCACTCAAGATGCAGTGATAGAATTTATCCAACAAAATATCATTTATAGATTCGGTATTCCAGAGACCATTACCACAGATCAAGGATCTATATTTACGGGTAGAAAAATGGTAAAGTTTTCTGAAGAAACAGGATATAAATTGTTAACTTCGACATCATATTATGCTCAAGCAAATGGTCAGGTTGAAGCAGCAAATAAAAATATTATTTCCATAATCAAAAGGAAAATCAAGAGGAAGCCTAAACAATGGCATAAAATCCTCAATGAAGCGATATGGGCATGTAGAACATCTCCCAAAGAATCTACTAATACTATTCCTTTTAGGCTAACATTTGGTTATGAGGCTGTGCTACCAATTGAAATTTATCTACAGTCAACTAGAATACAGAGATTCCAACAAATCATTATTGGAATACGCTATTAGACGAATTAGTTGATTTGGATGAAGAAAGGATATTGGCATTAGAGGTCCTCATGAGACAAAAAGAAAGGGTAGCAAAGGCGTATAACAAAAAAGTAAAAGTAAAATTGTTTGCCCAAGGAGACTTGGGTTGGAAAGTCATCCTACCTATAGACAAGAAAAATAGTCGAAATTATTGTTGATAACAATTTAGATGATAATGACTGGCGGAAACCAGTAGCAGATTATTTAGAAAATCCAGATGGGACAACCCATCGAAAGGTGAAATGTAGAGCTTTAAGCTATGTTATCATATGGGACGAATTATTCAAAAAGACTCGGGAAGGAGTGTTGCTTAAATGTCTCGAAGAAGCAGAAGCTTATATGGTTGTGTCCAATACACACAGTGGAGCGTGTGGAACACACCAGGCAGGCCATAAAATAAAGTGGTTGCTATTTCGACAAGGCATCTATCGGCCAACCATGATGAAGGATTGCATAAATTTTGCAAAAGGTTGTCAAGAAAGCCAAAAACAAGCTTGGATACAGCGCGTTCCAGCCAGCGAATTACATTCGATAGTTAAACCCTGGCCATTTAGGGGTTGGGCTCTAGACGTGATAGGAGAAATCAAGCCCAAGTCATCCAAAGGCCATAGATATATTTTAGTTGGAATAGATTATTTTACCAAATGGGTAGAAGCAATAGCATTAACTATTGTCACTCAAGATGCAGTGATAGAATTTATCCAACAAAATATCATTTATAGATTCGGTATTCCAGAGACCATTACCACAGATCAAGGATCTATATTTACGGGTAGAAAAATGGTAAAGTTTTCTGAAGAAACAGGATATAAATTGTTAACTTCGACATCATATTATGCTCAAGCAAATGGTCAGGTTGAAGCAGCAAATAAAAATATTATTTCCATAATCAAAAGGAAAATCAAGAGGAAGCCTAAACAATGGCATAAAATCCTCAATGAAGCGATATGGGCATGTAGAACATCTCCCAAAGAATCTACTAATACTATTCCTTTTAGGCTAACATTTGGTTATGAGGCTGTGCTACCAATTGAAATTTATCTACAGTCAACTAGAATACAGAGATTCCAACAAATCATTATTGGAATACGCTATTAGACGAATTAGTTGATTTGGATGAAGAAAGGATATTGGCATTAGAGGTCCTCATGAGACAAAAAGAAAGGGTAGCAAAGGCCTGTAACAAAAAAGTAAAAGTAAAATTGTTTGCCCAAGGAGACTTGGGTTGGAAAGTCATCCTACCTATAGACAAGAAAAATAGTCGAAATTATTGTTGATAACAATTTAGATGATAATGACTGGCGGAAACCAGTAGCAGATTATTTAGAAAATCCAGATGGGACAACCCATCGAAAGGTGAAATGTAGAGCTTTAAGCTATGTTATCATATGGGACGAATTATTCAAAAAGACTCGGGAAGGAGTGTTGCTTAAATGTCTCGAAGAAGCAGAAGCTTATATGGTTGTGTCCAATACACACAGTGGAGCGTGTGGAACACACCAGGCAGGCCATAAAATAAAGTGGTTGCTATTTCGACAAGGCATCTATCGGCCAACCATGATGAAGGATTGCATAAATTTTGCAAAAGGTTGTCAAGAAAGCCAAAAACAAGCTTGGATACAGCGCGTTCCAGCCAGCGAATTACATTCGATAGTTAAACCCTGGCCATTTAGGGGTTGGGCTCTAGACGTGATAGGAGAAATCAAGCCCAAGTCATCCAAAGGCCATAGATATATTTTAGTTGGAATAGATTATTTTACCAAATGGGTAGAAGCAATAGCATTAACTATTGTCACTCAAGATGCAGTGATAGAATTTATCCAACAAAATATCATTTATAGATTCGGTATTCCAGAGACCATTACCACAGATCAAGGATCTATATTTACGGGTAGAAAAATGGTAAAGTTTTCTGAAGAAACAGGATATAAATTGTTAACTTCGACATCATATTATGCTCAAGCAAATGGTCAGGTTGAAGCAGCAAATAAAAATATTATTTCCATAATCAAAAGGAAAATCAAGAGGAAGCCTAAACAATGGCATAAAATCCTCAATGAAGCGATATGGGCATGTAGAACATCTCCCAAAGAATCTACTAATACTATTCCTTTTAGGCTAACATTTGGTTATGAGGCTGTGCTACCAATTGAAATTTATCTACAGTCAACTAGAATACAGAGATTCCAACAAATCATTATTGGAATACGCTATTAGACGAATTAGTTGATTTGGATGAAGAAAGGATATTGGCATTAGAGGTCCTCATGAGACAAAAAGAAAGGGTAGCAAAGGCGTATAACAAAAAAGTAAAAGTAAAATTGTTTGCCCAAGGAGACTTGGGTTGGAAAGTCATCCTACCTATAGACAAGAAAAATAGTCGAAATTATTGTTGATAACAATTTAGATGATAATGACTGGCGGAAACCAGTAGCAGATTATTTAGAAAATCCAGATGGGACAACCCATCGAAAGGTGAAATGTAGAGCTTTAAGCTATGTTATCATATGGGACGAATTATTCAAAAAGACTCGGGAAGGAGTGTTGCTTAAATGTCTCGAAGAAGCAGAAGCTTATATGGTTGTGTCCAATACACACAGTGGAGCGTGTGGAACACACCAGGCAGGCCATAAAATAAAGTGGTTGCTATTTCGACAAGGCATCTATCGGCCAACCATGATGAAGGATTGCATAAATTTTGCAAAAGGTTGTCAAGAAAGCCAAAAACAAGCTTGGATACAGCGCGTTCCAGCCAGCGAATTACATTCGATAGTTAAACCCTGGCCATTTAGGGGTTGGGCTCTAGACGTGATAGGAGAAATCAAGCCCAAGTCATCCAAAGGCCATAGATATATTTTAGTTGGAATAGATTATTTTACCAAATGGGTAGAAGCAATAGCATTACCCATTGTCACTCAAGATGCAGTGATAGAATTTATCCAACAAAATATCATTTATAGATTCGGTATTCCAGAGACCATTACCACAGATCAAGGATCTATATTTACGGGTAGAAAAATGGTAAAGTTTTCTGAAGAAACAGGATATAAATTGTTAACTTCGACATCATATTATGCTCAAGCAAATGGTCAGGTTGAAGCAGCAAATAAAAATATTATTTCCATAATCAAAAGGAAAATCAAGAGGAAGCCTAAACAATGGCATAAAATCCTCAATGAAGCGATATGGGCATGTAGAACATCTCCCAAAGAATCTACTAATACTATTCCTTTTAGGCTAACATTTGGTTATGAGGCTGTGCTACCAATTGAAATTTATCTACAGTCAACTAGAATACAGAGATTCCAACAAATCATTATTGGAATACGCTATTAGACGAATTAGTTGATTTGGATGAAGAAAGGATATTGGCATTAGAGGTCCTCATGAGACAAAAAGAAAGGGTAGCAAAGGCCTATAACAAAAAAGTAAAAGTAAAATTGTTTGCCCAAGGAGACTTGGGTTGGAAAGTCATCCTACCTATAGACAAGAAAAATAGTCGAAATTATTGTTGATAACAATTTAGATGATAATGACTGGCGGAAACCAGTAGCAGATTATTTAGAAAATCCAGACGGGACAACCCATCGAAAGGTGAAATGTAGAGCTTTAAGCTATGTTATCATATGGGACGAATTATTCAAAAAGACTCGGGAAGGAGTGTTGCTTAAATGTCTCGAAGAAGCAGAAGCTTATATTGTTGTGTCCAATACACACAGTGGAGCGTGTGGAACACACCAGGCAGGCCATAAAATAAAGTGGTTGCTATTTCGACAAGGCATCTATCGGCCAACCATGATGAAGGATTGCATAAATTTTGCAAAAGGTTGTCAAGAAAGCCAAAAACAAGCTTGGATACAGCGCGTTCCAGCCAGCGAATTACATTCGATAGTTAAACCCTGGCCATTTAGGGGTTGGGCTCTAGACGTGATAGGAGAAATCAAGCCCAAGTCATCCAAAGGCCATAGATATATTTTAGTTGGAATAGATTATTTTACCAAATGGGTAGAAGCAATAGCATTAACTATTGTCACTCAAGATGCAGTGATAGAATTTATCCAACAAAATATCATTTATAGATTCGGTATTCCAGAGACGATTACCACAGATCAAGGATCTATATTTACGGGTAGAAAAATGGTAAAGTTTTCTGAAGAAACAGGATATAAATTGTTAACTTCGACATCATATTATGCTCAAGCAAATGGTCAGGTTGAAGCAGCAAATAAAAATATTATTTCCATAATCAAAAGGAAAATCAAGAGGAAGCCTAAACAATGGCATAAAATCCTCAATGAAGCGATATGGGCATGTAGAACATCTCCCAAAGAATCTACTAATACTATTCCTTTTAGGCTAACATTTGGTTATGAGGCTGTGCTACCAATTGAAATTTATCTACAGTCAACTAGAATACAGAGATTCCAACAAATCATTATTGGAATACGCTATTAGACGAATTAGTTGATTTGGATGAAGAAAGGATATTGGCATTAGAGGTCCTCATGAGACAAAAAGAAAGGGTAGCAAAGGCCTATAACAAAAAAGTAAAAGTAAAATTGTTTGCCCAAGGAGACTTGGGTTGGAAAGTCATCCTACCTATAGACAAGAAAAATAGTCGAAATTATTGTTGATAACAATTTAGATGATAATGACTGGCGGAAACCAGTAGCAGATTATTTAGAAAATCCAGACGGGACAACCCATCGAAAGGTGAAATGTAGAGCTTTAAGCTATGTTATCATATGGGACGAATTATTCAAAAAGACTCGGGAAGGAGTGTTGCTTAAATGTCTCGAAGAAGCAGAAGCTTATATGGTTGTGTCCAATACACACAGTGGAGCGTGTGGAACACACCAGGCAGGCCATAAAATAAAGTGGTTGCTATTTCGACAAGGCATCTATCGGCCAACCATGATGAAGGATTGCATAAATTTTGCAAAAGGTTGTCAAGAAAGCCAAAAACAAGCTTGGATACAGCGCGTTCCAGCCAGCGAATTACATTCGATAGTTAAACCCTGGCCATTTAGGGGTTGGGCTCTAGACGTGATAGGAGAAATCAAGCCCAAGTCATCCAAAGGCCATAGATATATTTTAGTTGGAATAGATTATTTTACCAAATGGGTAGAAGCAATAGCATTAACTATTGTCACTCAAGATGCAGTGATAGAATTTATCCAACAAAATATCATTTATAGATTCGGTATTCCAGAGACCATTACCACAGATCAAGGATCTATATTTACGGGTAGAAAAATGGTAAAGTTTTCTGAAGAAACAGGATATAAATTGTTAACTTCGACATCATATTATGCTCAAGCAAATGGTCAGGTTGAAGCAGCAAATAAAAATATTATTTCCATAATCAAAAGGAAAATCAAGAGGAAGCCTAAACAATGGCATAAAATCCTCAATGAAGCGATATGGGCATGTAGAACATCTCCCAAAGAATCTACTAATACTATTCCTTTTAGGCTAACATTTGGTTATGAGGCTGTGCTACCAATTGAAATTTATCTACAGTCAACTAGAATACAGAGATTCCAACAAATCATTATTGGAATACGCTATTAGACGAATTAGTTGATTTGGATGAAGAAAGGATATTGGCATTAGAGGTCCTCATGAGACAAAAAGAAAGGGTAGCAAAGGCCTATAACAAAAAAGTAAAAGTAAAATTGTTTGCCCAAGGAGACTTGGGTTGGAAAGTCATCCTACCTATAGACAAGAAAAATAGTCGAAATTATTGTTGATAACAATTTAGATGATAATGACTGGCGGAAACCAGTAGCAGATTATTTAGAAAATCCAGATGGGACAACCCATCGAAAGGTGAAATGTAGAGCTTTAAGCTATGTTATCATATGGGACGAATTATTCAAAAAGACTCGGGAAGGAGTGTTGCTTAAATGTCTCGAAGAAGCAGAAGCTTATATGGTTGTGTCCAATACACACAGTGGAGCGTGTGGAACACACCAGGCAGGCCATAAAATAAAGTGGTTGCTATTTCGACAAGGCATCTATCGGCCAACCATGATGAAGGATTGCATAAATTTTGCAAAAGGTTGTCAAGAAAGCCAAAAACAAGCTTGGATACAGCGCGTTCCAGCCAGCGAATTACATTCGATAGTTAAACCCTGGCCATTTAGGGGTTGGGCTCTAGACGTGATAGGAGAAATCAAGCCCAAGTCATCCAAAGGCCATAGATATATTTTAGTTGGAATAGATTATTTTACCAAATGGGTAGAAGCAATAGCATTACCCATTGTCACTCAAGATGCAGTGATAGAATTTATCCAACAAAATATCATTTATAGATTCGGTATTCCAGAGACCATTACCACAGATCAAGGATCTATATTTACTGGTAGAAAAATGGTAAAGTTTTCTGAAGAAACAGGATATAAATTGTTAACTTCGACATCATATTATGCTCAAGCAAATGGTCAGGTTGAAGCAGCAAATAAAAATATTATTTCCATAATCAAAAGGAAAATCAAGAGGAAGCCTAAACAATGGCATAAAATCCTCAATGAAGCGATATGGGCATGTAGAACATCTCCCAAAGAATCTACTAATACTATTCCTTTTAGGCTAACATTTGGTTATGAGGCTGTGCTACCAATTGAAATTTATCTACAGTCAACTAGAATACAGAGATTCCAACAAATCATTATTGGAATACGCTATTAGACGAATTAGTTGATTTGGATGAAGAAAGGATATTGGCATTAGAGGTCCTCATGAGACAAAAAGAAAGGGTAGCAAAGGCCTATAACAAAAAAGTAAAAGTAAAATTGTTTGCCCAAGGAGACTTGGGTTGGAAAGTCATCCTACCTATAGACAAGAAAAATAGTCGAAATTATTGTTGATAACAATTTAGATGATAATGACTGGCGGAAACCAGTAGCAGATTATTTAGAAAATCCAGATGGGACAACCCATCGAAAGGTGAAATGTAGAGCTTTAAGCTATGTTATCATATGGGACGAATTATTCAAAAAGACTCGGGAAGGAGTGTTGCTTAAATGTCTCGAAGAAGCAGAAGCTTATATGGTTGTGTCCAATACACACAGTGGAGCGTGTGGAACACACCAGGCAGGCCATAAAATAAAGTGGTTGCTATTTCGACAAGGCATCTATCGGCCAACCATGATGAAGGATTGCATAAATTTTGCAAAAGGTTGTCAAGAAAGCCAAAAACAAGCTTGGATACAGCGCGTTCCAGCCTGCGAATTACATTCGATAGTTAAACCCTGGCCATTTAGGGGTTGGGCTCTAGACGTGATAGGAGAAATCAAGCCCAAGTCATCCAAAGGCCATAGATATATTTTAGTTGGAATAGATTATTTTACCAAATGGGTAGAAGCAATAGCATTACCCATTGTCACTCAAGATGCAGTGATAGAATTTATCCAACAAAATATCATTTATAGATTCGGTATTCCAGAGACCATTACCACAGATCAAGGATCTATATTTACGGGTAGAAAAATGGTAATGTTTTCTGAAGAAACAGGATATAAATTGTTAACTTCGACATCATATTATGCTCAAGCAAATGGTCAGGTTGAAGCAGCAAATAAAAATATTATTTCCATAATCAAAAGGAAAATCAAGAGGAAGCCTAAACAATGGCATAAAATCCTCAATGAAGCGATATGGGCATGTAGAACATCTCCCAAAGAATGTACTAATACTATTCCTTTTAGGCTAACATTTGGTTATGAGGCTGTGCTACCAATTGAAATTTATCTACAGTCAACTAGAATACAGAGATTCCAACAAATCATTATTGGAATACGCTATTAGACGAATTAGTTGATTTGGATGAAGAAAGGATATTGGCATTAGAGGTCCTCATGAGACAAAAAGAAAGGGTAGCAAAGGCCTATAACAAAAAAGTAAAAGTAAAATTGTTTGCCCAAGGAGACTTGGGTTGGAAAGTCATCCTACCTATAGACAAGAAAAATAGTCGAAATTATTGTTGATAACAATTTAGATGATAATGACTGGCGGAAACAAGTAGCAGATTATTTAGAAAATCCAGATGGGACAACCCATCGAAAGGTGAAATGTAGAGCTTTAAGCTATGTTATCATATGGGACGAATTATTCAAAAAGACTCGGGAAGGAGTGTTGCTTAAATGTCTCGAAGAAGCAGAAGCTTATATGGTTGTGTCCAATACACACAGTGGAGCGTGTGGAACACACCAGGCAGGCCATAAAATAAAGTGGTTGCTATTTAGACAAGGCATCTATCGGCCAACCATGATGAAGGATTGCATAAATTTTGCAAAAGGTTGTCAAGAAAGCCAAAAACAAGCTTGGATACAGCGCGTTCCAGCCAGCGAATTACATTCGATAGTTAAACCCTGGCCATTTAGGGGTTGGGCTCTAGACGTGATAGGAGAAATCAAGCCCAAGTCATCCAAAGGCCATAGATATATTTTAGTTGGAATAGATTATTTTACCAAATGGGTAGAAGCAATAGCATTACCCATTGTCACTCAAGATGCAGTGATAGAATTTATCCAACAAAATATCATTTATAGATTCGGTATTCCAGAGACCATTACCACAGATCAAGGATCTATATTTACGGGTAGAAAAATGGTAAAGTTTTCTGAAGAAACTGGATATAAATTGTTAACTTCGACATCATATTATGCTCAAGCAAATGGTCAGGTTGAAGCAGCAAATAAAAATATTATTTCCATAATCAAAAGGAAAATCAAGAGGAAGCCTAAACAATGGCATAAAATCCTCAATGAAGCGATATGGGCATGTAGAACATCTCCCAAAGAATCTACTAATACTATTCCTTTTAGGCTAACATTTGGTTATGAGGCTGTGCTACCAATTGAAATTTATCTACAGTCAACTAGAATACAGAGATTCCAACAAATCATTATTGGAATACGCTATTAGACGAATTAGTTGATTTGGATGAAGAAAGGATATTGGCATTAGAGGTCCTCATGAGACAAAAAGAAAGGGTAGCAAAGGCCTATAACAAAAAAGTAAAAGTAAAATTGTTTGCCCAAGGAGACTTGGGTTGGAAAGTCATCCTACCTATAGACAAGAAAAATAGTCGAAATTATTGTTGATAACAATTTAGATGATAATGACTGGCGGAAACCAGTAGCAGATTATTTAGAAAATCCAGATGGGACAACCCATCGAAAGGTGAAATGTAGAGCTTTAAGCTATGTTATCATATGGGACGAATTATTCAAAAAGACTCGGGAAGGAGTGTTGCTTAAATGTCTCGAAGAAGCAGAAGCTTATATGGTTGTGTCCAATACACACAGTGGAGCGTGTGGAACACACCAGGCAGGCCATAAAATAAAGTGGTTGCTATTTCGACAAGGCATCTATCGGCCAACCATGATGAAGGATTGCATAAATTTTGCAAAAGGTTGTCAAGAAAGCCAAAAACAAGCTTGGATACAGCGCGTTCCAGCAAGCGAATTACATTCGATATTTAAACCCTGGCCATTTAGGGGTTGGGCTCTAGACGTGATAGGAGAAATCAAGCCCAAGTCATCCAAAGGCCATAGATATATTTTTGTTGGAATAGATTATTTTACCAAATGGGTAGAAGCAATAGCATTACCCATTGTCACTCAAGATGCAGTGATAGAATTTATCCAACAAAATATCATTCATAGATTCGGTATTCCAGAGACCATTACCACAGATCAAGGATCTATATTTACGGGTAGAAAAATGGTAAAGTTTTCTGAAGAAACAGGATATAAATTGTTAACTTCGACATCATATTATGCTCAAGCAAATGGTCAGGTTGAAGCAGCAAATAAAAATATTATTTCCATAATCAAAAGGAAAATCAAGAGGAAGCCTAAACAATGGCATAAAATCCTCAATGAAGCGATATGGGCATGTAGAACATCTCTCAGAGAATGTGCTAATACTAGTCCTTTTAGGCTAACATTTGGTTATGAGGCTGTGCTACCAATTGAAATTTATCTACAGTCAACTAGAATACAGAGATTCCAACAAATCATTATTGGAATACGCTATTAGACGAATTAGTTGATTTGGATGAAGAAAGGATATTGGCATTAGAGGTCCTCATGAGACAAAAAGAAAGGGTAGCAAAGGCCTATAACAAAAAAGTAAAAGTAAAATTGTTTGCCCAAGGAGACTTGGGTTGGAAAGTCATCCTACCTATAGACAAGAAAAATAGTCGAAATTATTGTTGATAACAATTTAGATGATAATGACTGGCGGAAACCAGTAGCAGATTATTTAGAAAATCCAGATGGGACAACCCATCGAAAGGTGAAATGTAGAGCTTTAAGCTATGTTATCATATGGGACGAATTATTCAAAAAGACTCGGGAAGGAGTGTTGCTTTAATGTCTCGAAGAAGCAGAAGCTTATATGGTTGTGTCCAATACACACAGTGGAGCGTGTGGAACACACCAGGCAGGCCATAAAATAAAGTGGTTGCTATTTCGACAAGGCATCTATCGGCCAACCATGATGAAGGATTGCATAAATTTTGCAAAAGGTTGTCAAGAAAGCCAAAAACAAGCTTGGATACAGCGCGTTCCAGCCAGCGAATTACATTCGATAGTTAAACCCTGGCCATTTAGGGGTTGGGCTCTAGACGTGATAGGAGAAATCAAGCCCAAGTCATCCAAAGGCCATAGATATATTTTTGTTGGAATAGATTATTTTACCAAATGGGTAGAAGCAATAGCATTACCCATTGTCACTCAAGATGCAGTGATAGAATTTATCCAACAAAATATCATTTATAGATTCGGTATTCCAGAGACCATTACCACAGATCAAGGATCTATATTTACGGGTAGAAAAATGGTAATGTTTTCTGAAGAAACAGGATATAAATTGTTAACTTCGACATCATATTATGCTCAAGCAAATGGTAAGGTTGAAGCAGCAAATAAAAATATTATTTCCATAATCAAAAGGAAAATCAAGAGGAAGCCTAAACAATGGCATAAAATCCTCAATGAAGCGATATGGGCATGTAGAACATCTCCCAAAGAATGTACTAATACTATTCCTTTTAGGCTAACATTTGGTTATGAGGCTGTGCTACCAATTGAAATTTATCTACAGTCAACTAGAATACAGAGATTCCAACAAATCATTATTGGAATACGCTATTAGACGAATTAGTTGATTTGGATGAAGAAAGGATATTGGCATTAGAGGTCCTCATGAGACAAAAAGAAAGGGTAGCAAAGGCCTATAACAAAAAAGTAAAAGTAAAATTGTTTGCCCAAGGAGACTTGGGTTGGAAAGTCATCCTACCTATAGACAAGAAAAATAGTCGAAATTATTGTTGATAACAATTTAGATTATAATGACTGGCGGAAACCAGTAGCAGATTATTTAGAAAATCCAGATGGGACAACCCATCGAAAGGTGAAATGTAGAGCTTTAAGCTATGTTATCATATGGGACGAATTATTCAAAAAGACTCGGGAAGGAGTGTTGCTTAAATGTCTCGAAGAAGCAGAAGCTTATATGGTTGTGTCCAATACACACAGTGGAGCGTGTGGAACACACCAGGCAGGCCATAAAATAAAGTGGTTGCTATTTCGACAAGGCATCTATCGGCCAACCATGATGAAGGATTGCATAAATTTTGCAAAAGGTTGTCAAGAAAGCCAAAAACAAGCTTGGATACAGCGCGTTCCAGCCAGCGAATTCCATTCGATAGTTAAACCCTGGCCATTTAGGGGTTGGGCTCTAGACGTGATAGGAGAAATCAAGCCCAAGTCATCCAAAGGCCATAGATATATTTTAGTTGGAATAGATTATTTTACCAAATGGGTAGAAGCAATAGCATTACCCATTGTCACTCAAGATGCAGTGATAGAATTTATCCAACAAAATATCATTTATAGATTCGGTATTCCAGAGACCATTACCACAGATCAAGGATCTATATTTACGGGTAGAAAAATGGTAAAGTTTTCTGAAGAAACTGGATATAAATTGTTAACTTCGACATCATATTATGCTCAAGCAAATGGTCAGGTTGAAGCAGCAAATAAAAATATTATTTCCATAATCAAAAGGAAAATCAAGAGGAAGCCTAAACAATGGCATAAAATCCTCAATGAAGCGATATGGGCATGTAGAACATCTCCCAAAGAATGTACTAATACTATTCCTTTTAGGCTAACATTTGGTTATGAGGCTGTGCTACCAATTGAAATTTATCTACAGTCAACTAGAATACAGAGATTCCAACAAATCATTATTGGAATACGCTATTAGACGAATTAGTTGATTTGGATGAAGAAAGGATATTGGCATTAGAGGTCCTCATGAGACAAAAAGAAAGGGTAGCAAAGGCCTATAACAAAAAAGTAAAAGTAAAATTGTTTGCCCAAGGAGACTTGGGTTGGAAAGTCATCCTACCTATAGACAAGAAAAATAGTCGAAATTATTGTTGATAACAATTTAGATGATAATGACTGGCGGAAACCAGTAGCAGATTATTTAGAAAATCCAGATGGGACAACCCAACGAAAGGTGAAATGTAGAGCTTTAAGCTATGTTATCATATGGGACGAATTATTCAAAAAGACTCGGGAAGGAGTGTTGCTTAAATGTCTCGAAGAAGCAGAAGCTTATATGGTTGTGTCCAATACACACAGTGGAGCGTGTGGAACACACCAGGCAGGCCATAAAATAAAGTGGTTGCTATTTCGACAAGGCATCTATCGGCCAACCATGATGAAGGATTGCATAAATTTTGCAAAAGGTTGTCAAGAAAGCCAAAAACAAGCTTGGATACAGCGCGTTCCAGCCAGCGAATTACATTCGATAGTTAAACCCTGGCCATTTAGGGGTTGGGCTCTAGACGTGATAGGAGAAATCAAGCCCAAGTCATCCAAAGGCCATAGATATATTTTTGTTGGAATAGATTATTTTACCAAATGGGTAGAAGCAATAGCATTACCCATTGTCACTCAAGATGCAGTGATAGAATTTATCCAACAAAATATCATTTATAGATTCGGTATTCCAGAGACCATTACCACAGATCAAGGATCTATATTTACGGGTAGAAAAATGGTAAAGTTTTCTGAAGAAACAGGATATAAATTGTTAACTTCGACATCATATTATGCTCAAGCAAATGGTCAGGTTGAAGCAGCAAATAAAAATATTATTTCCATAATCAAAAGGAAAATCAAGAGGAAGCCTAAACAATGGCATAAAATCCTCAATGAAGCGATATGGGCATGTAGAACATCTCCCAAAAAATGTACTAATACTATTCCTTTTAGGCTAACATTTGGTTATGAGGCTGTGCTACCAATTGAAATTTATCTACAGTCAACTAGAATACAGAGATTCCAACAAATCATTATTGGAATACGCTATTAGACGAATTAGTTGATTTGGATGAAGAAAGGATATTGGCATTAGAGGTCCTCATGAGACAAAAAGAAAGGGTAGCAAAGGCCTATAACAAAAAAGTAAAAGTAAAATTGTTTGCCCAAGGAGACTTGGGTTGGAAAGTCATCCTACCTATAGACAAGAAAAATAGTCGAAATTATTGTTGATAACAATTTAGATGATAATGACTGGCGGAAACCAGTAGCAGATTATTTAGAAAATCCAGATGGGACAACCCATCGAAAGGTGAAATGTAGAGCTTTAAGCTATGTTATCATATGGGACGAATTATTCAAAAAGACTCGGGAAGGAGTGTTGCTTAAATGTCTCGAAGAAGCAGAAGCTTATATGGTTGTGTCCAATACACACAGTGGAGCGTGTGGAACACACCAGGCAGGCCATAAAATAAAGTGGTTGCTATTTCGACAAGGCATCTATCGGCCAACCATGATGAAGGATTGCATAAATTTTGCAAAAGGTTGTCAAGAAAGCCAAAAACAAGCTTGGATACAGCGCGTTCCAGCCAGCGAATTACATTCGATAGTTAAACCCTGGCCATTTAGGGGTTGGGCTCTAGACGTGATAGGAGAAATCAAGCCCAAGTCATCCAAAGGCCATAGATATATTTTTGTTGGAATAGATTATTTTACCAAATGGGTAGAAGCAATAGCATTACCCATTGTCACTCAAGATGCAGTGATAGAATTTATCCAACAAAATATCATTTATAGATTCGGTATTCCAGAGACCATTACCACAGATCAAGGATCTATATTTACGGGTAGAAAAATGGTAAAGTTTTCTGAAGAAACAGGATATAAATTGTTAACTTCGACATCATATTATGCTCAAGCAAATGGTCAGGTTGAAGCAGCAAATAAAAATATTATTTCCATAATCAAAAGGAAAATCAAGAGGAAGCCTAAACAATGGCATAAAATCCTCAATGAAGTGATATGGGCATGTAGAACATCTCCCAAAGAATGTACTAATACTATTCCTTTTAGGCTAACATTTGGTTATGAGGCTGTGCTACCAATTGAAATTTATCTACAGTCAACTAGAATACAGAGATTCCAACAAATCATTATTGGAATACGCTATTAGACGAATTAGTTGATTTGGATGAAGAAAGGATATTGGCATTAGAGGTCCTCATGAGACAAAAAGAAAGGGTAGCAAAGGCCTATAACAAAAAAGTAAAAGTAAAATTGTTTGCCCAAGGAGACTTGGGTTGGAAAGTCATCCTACCTATAGACAAGAAAAATAGTCGAAATTATTGTTGATAACAATTTAGATGATAATGACTGGCGGAAACCAGTAGCAGATTATTTAGAAAATCCAGATAGGACAACCCATCGAAAGGTGAAATGTAGAGCTTTAAGCTATGTTATCATATGGGACGAATTATTCAAAAAGACTCGGGAAGGAGTGTTGCTTAAATGTCTCGAAGAAGCAAAAGCTTATATGGTTGTGTCCAATACACACAGTGGAGCGTGTGGAACACACCAGGCAGGCCATAAAATAAAGTGGTTGCTATTTCGACAAGGCATCTATCGGCAAACCATGATGAAGGATTGCATAAATTTTGCAAAAGGTTGTCAAGAAAGCCAAAAACAAGCTTGGATACAGCGCGTTCCAGCCAGCGAATTACATTCGATAGTTAAACCCTGGCCATTTAGGGGTTGGGCTCTAGACGTGATAGGAGAAATCAAGCCCAAGTCATCCAAAGGCCATAGATATATTTTTGTTGGAATAGATTATTTTACCAAATGGGTAGAAGCAATAGCATTACCCATTGTCACTCAAGATGCAGTGATAGAATTTATCCAACAAAATATCATTTATAGATTCGGTATTCCAGAGATCATTACCACAGATCAAGGATCTATATTTACGGGTAGAAAAATGGTAAAGTTTTCTGAAGAAACAGGATATAAATTGTTAACTTCGACATCATATTATGCTCAAGCAAATGGTCAGGTTGAAGCAGCAAATAAAAATATTATTTCCATAATCAAAAGGAAAATCAAGAGGAAGCCTAAACAATGGCATAAAATCCTCAATGAAGCGATATGGGCATGTAGAACATCTCCCAAAGAATGTACTAATACTATTCCTTTTAGGCTAACATTTGGTTATGAGGCTGTGCTACCAATTGAAATTTATCTACAGTCAACTAGAATACAGAGATTCCAACAAATCATTATTGGAATACGCTATTAGACGAATTAGTTGATTTGGATGAAGAAAGGATATTGGCATTAGAGGTCCTCATGAGACAAAAAGAAAGGGTAGCAAAGGCCTATAACAAAAAAGTAAAAGTAAAATTGTTTGCCCAAGGAGACTTGGGTTGGAAAGTCATCATACCTATAGACAAGAAAAATAGTCGAAATTATTGTTGATAACAATTTAGATGATAATGACTGGCGGAAACCAGTAGCAGATTATTTAGAAAATCCAGATGGGACAACCCATCGAAAGGTGAAATGTAGAGCTTTAAGCTATGTTATCATATGGGACGAATTATTCAAAAAGACTCGAGAAGGAGTGTTGCTTAAATGTCTCGAAGAAGCAGAAGCTTATATGGTTGTGTCCAATACACACAGTGGAGCGTGTGGAACACACCAGGCAGGCCATAAAATAAAGTGGTTGCTATTTCGACAAGGCATCTATCGGCCAACCATGATGAAGGATTGCATAAATTTTGCAAAAGGTTGTCAAGAAAGCCAAAAACAAGCTTGGATACAGCGCGTTCCAGCCAGCGAATTACATTCGATAGCTAAACCCTGGCCATTTAGGGGTTGGGCTCTAGACGTGATAGGAGAAATCAAGCCCAAGTCATCCAAAGGCCATAGATATATTTTAGTTGGAATAGATTATTTTACCAAATGGGTAGAAGCAATAGCATTACCCATTGTCACTCAAGATGCAGTGATAGAATTTATCCAACAAAATATCATTTATAGATTCGGTATTCCAGAGACCATTACCACAGATCAAGGATCTATATTTACGGGTAGAAAAATGGTAAAGTTTTCTGAAGAAACTGGATATAAATTGTTAACTTCGACATCATATTATGCTCAAGCAAATGGTCAGGTTGAAGCAGCAAATAAAAATATTATTTCCATAATCAAAAGGAAAATCAAGAGGAAGCCTAAACAATGGCATAAAATCCTCAATGAAGCGATATGGGCATGTAGAACATCTCCCAAAGAATCTACTAATACTATTCCTTTTAGGCTAACATTTGGTTATGAGGCTGTGCTACCAATTGAAATTTATCTACAGTCAACTAGAATACAGAGATTCCAACAAATCATTATTGGAATACGCTATTAGACGAATTAGTTGATTTGGATGAAGAAAGGATATTGGCATTAGAGGTCCTCATGAGACAAAAAGAAAGGGTAGCAAAGGCCTATAACAAAAAAGTAAAAGTAAAATTGTTTGCCCAAGGAGACTTGGGTTGGAAAGTCATCATACCTATAGACAAGAAAAATAGTCGAAATTATTGTTGATAACAATTTAGATGATAATGACTGGCGGAAACCAGTAGCAGATTATTTAGAAAATCCAGATGGGACAACCCATCGAAAGGTGAAATGTAGAGCTTTAAGCTATGTTATCATATGGGACGAATTATTCAAAAAGACTCGAGAAGGAGTGTTGCTTAAATGTCTCGAAGAAGCAGAAGCTTATATGGTTGTGTCCAATACACACAGTGGAGTGTGTGGAACACACCAGGCAGGCCATAAAATAAAGTGGTTGCTATTTCGACAAGGCATCTATCGGCCAACCATGATGAAGGATTGCATAAATTTTGCAAAAGGTTGTCAAGAAAGCCAAAAACAAGCTTGGATACAGCGCGTTCCAGCCAGCGAATTACATTCGATAGTTAAACCCTGGCCATTTAGGGGTTGGGCTCTAGACGTGATAGGAGAAATCAAGCCCAAGTCATCCAAAGGCCATAGATATATTTTAGTTGGAATAGATTATTTTACCAAATGGGTAGAAGCAATAGCATTACCCATTGTCACTCAAGATGCAGTGATAGAATTTATCCAACAAAATATCATTTATAGATTCGGTATTCCAGAGACCATTACCACAGATCAAGGATCTATATTTACGGGTAGAAAAATGGTAAAGTTTTCTGAAGAAACTGGATATAAATTGTTAACTTCGACATCATATTATGCTCAAGCAAATGGTCAGGTTGAAGCAGCAAATAAAAATATTATTTCCATAATCAAAAGGAAAATCAAGAGGAAGCCTAAACAATGGCATAAAATCCTCAATGAAGCGATATGGGCATGTAGAACATCTCCCAAAGAATCTACTAATACTATTCCTTTTAGGCTAACATTTGGTTATGAGGCTGTGCTACCAATTGAAATTTATCTACAGTCAACTAGAATACAGAGATTCCAACAAATCATTATTGGAATACGCTATTAGACGAATTAGTTGATTTGGATGAAGAAAGGATATTGGCATTAGAGGTCCTCATGAGACAAAAAGAAAGGGTAGCAAAGGCCTATAACAAAAAAGTAAAAGTAAAATTGTTTGCCCAAGGAGACTTGGGTTGGAAAGTCATCCTACCTATAGACAAGAAAAATAGTCGAAATTATTGTTGATAACAATTTAGATGATAATGACTGGCGGAAACCAGTAGCAGATTATTTAGAAAATCCAGATGGGACAACCCATCGAAAGGTGAAATGTAGAGCTTTAAGCTATGTTATCATATGGGACGAATTATTCAAAAAGACTCGGGAAGGAGTGTTGCTTAAATGTCTCGAAGAAGCAGGAGCTTATATGGTTGTGTCCAATACACACAGTGGAGCGTGTGGAACACACCAGGCAGGCCATAAAATAAAGTGGTTGCTATTTCGACAAGGCATCTATCGGCCAACCATGATGAAGGATTGCATAAATTTTGCAAAAGGTTGTCAAGAAAGCCAAAAACAAGATTGGATACAGCGCGTTCCAGCCAGCGAATTACATTCGATAGTTAAACCCTGGCCATTTAGGGGTTGGGCTCTAGACGTGATAGGAGAAATCAAGCCCAAGTCATCCAAAGGCCATAAATATATTTTAGTTGGAATAGATTATTTTACCAAATGGGTAGAAGCAATAGCATTACCCATTGTCACTCAAGATGCAGTGATAGAATTTATCCAACAAAATATCATTTATAGATTCGGTATTCCAGAGACCATTACCACAGATCAAGGATCTATATTTACGGGTAGAAAAATGGTAAAGTTTTCTGAAGAAACAGGATATAAATTGTTAACTTCGACATCATATTATGCTCAAGCAAATGGTCAGGTTGAAGCAGCAAATAAAAATATTATTTCCATAATCAAAAGGAAAATCAAGAGGAAGCCTAAACAATGGCATAAAATCCTCAATGAAGCGATATGGGCATGTAGAACATCTCCCAAAGAATCTACTAATACTATTCCTTTTAGGCTAACATTTGGTTATGAGGCTGTGCTACCAATTGAAATTTATCTACAGTCAACTAGAATACAGAGATTCCAACAAATCATTATTGGAATACGCTATTAGACGAATTAGTTGATTTGGATGAAGAAAGGATATTGGCATTAGAGGTCCTCATGAGACAAAAAGAAAGGGTAGCAAAGGCCTATAACAAAAAAGTAAAAGTAAAATTGTTTGCCCAAGGAGACTTGGGTTGGAAAGTCATCCTACCTATAGACAAGAAAAATAGTCGAAATTATTGTTGATAACAATTTAGATGATAATGACTGGCGGAAACCAGTAGCAGATTATTTAGAAAATCCAGATGGGACAACCCATCGAAAGGTGAAATGTAGAGCTTTAAGCTATGTTATCATATGGGACGAATTATTCAAAAAGACTCAGGAATGAGTGTTGCTTAAATGTCTCGAAGAAGCAGAAGCTTATATGGTTGTGTCCAATACACACAGTGGAGCGTGTGGAACACACCAGGCAGGCCATAAAATAAAGTGGTTGCTATTTCGACAAGGCATCTATCGGCCAACCATGCTGAAGGATTGCATAAATTTTGCAAAAGGTTGTCAAGAAAGCCAAAAACAAGCTTGGATACAGCGCGTTCCAGCCAGCGAATTACATTCGATAGTTAAACCCTGGCCATTTAGGGGTTGGGCTCTAGACGTGATAGGAGAAATCAAGCCCAAGTCATCCAAAGGCCATAGATATATTTTAGTTGGAATAGATTATTTTACCAAATGGGTAGAAGCAATAGCATTACCCATTGTCACTCAAGATGCAGTGATAGAATTTATCCAACAAAATATCATTTATAGATTCGGTATTCCAGAGACCATTACCACAGATCAAGGATCTATATTTACGGGTAGAAAAATGGTAAAGTTTTCTGAAGAAACAGGATATAAATTGTTAACTTCGACATCATATTATGCTCAAGCAAATGGTCAGGTTGAAGCAGCAAATAAAAATATTATTTCCATAATCAAAAGGAAAATCAAGAGGAAGCCTAAACAATGGCATAAAATCCTCAATGAAGCGATATGGGCATGTAGAACATCTCCCAAAGAATCTACTAATACTATTCCTTTTAGGCTAACATTTGGTTATGAGGCTGTGCTACCAATTGAAATTTATCTACAGTCAACTAGAATACAGAGATTCCAACAAATCATTATTGGAATACGCTATTAGACGAATTAGTTGATTTGGATGAAGAAAGGATATTGGCATTAGAGGTCCTCATGAGACAAAAAGAAAGGGTAGCAAAGGCCTATAACAAAAAAGTAAAAGTAAAATTGTTTGCCCAAGGAGACTTGGGTTGGAAAGTCATCCTACCTATAGACAAGAAAAATAGTCGAAATTATTGTTGATAACAATTTAGATGATAATGACTGGCGGAAACCAGTAGCAGATTATTTAGAAAATCCAGATGGGACAACCCATCGAAAGGTGAAATGTAGAGCTTTAAGCTATGTTATCATATGGGACGAATTATTCAAAAAGACTCGGGAAGGAGTGTTGCTTAAATGTCTCGAAGAAGCAGAAGCTTATATGGTTGTGTCCAATACACACAGTGGAGCGTGTGGAACACACCAGGCAGGCCATAAAATAAAGTGGTTGCTATTTCAACAAGGCATCTATCGGCCAACCATGCTGAAGGATTGCATAAATTTTGCAAAAGGTTGTCAAGAAAGCCAAAAACAAGCTTGGATACAGCGCGTTCCAGCCAGCGAATTACATTCGATAGTTAAACCCTGGCCATTTAGGGGTTGGGCTCTAGACGTGATAGGAGAAATCAAGCCCAAGTCATCCAAAGGCCATAGATATATTTTAGTTGGAATAGATTATTTTACCAAATGGGTAGAAGCAATAGCATTACCCATTGTCACTCAAGATGCAGTGATAGAATTTATCCAACAAAATATCATTTATAGATTCGGTATTCCAGAGACCATTACCACAGATCAAGGATCTATATTTACGGGTAGAAAAATGGTAAAGTTTTCTGAAGAAACAGGATATAAATTGTTAACTTCGACATCATATTATGCTCAAGCAAATGGTCAGGTTGAAGCAGCAAATAAAAATATTATTTCCATAATCAAAAGGAAAATCAAGAGGAAGCCTAAACAATGGCATAAAATCCTCAATGAAGCGATATGGGCATGTAGAACATCTCCCAAAGAATCTACTAATACTATTCCTTTTAGGCTAACATTTGGTTATGAGGCTGTGCTACCAATTGAAATTTATCTACAGTCAACTAGAATACAGAGATTCCAACAAATCATTATTGGAATACGCTATTAGACGAATTAGTTGATTTGGATGAAGAAAGGATATTGGCATTAGAGGTCCTCATGAGACAAAAAGAAAGGGTAGCAAAGGCCTATAACAAAAAAGTAAAAGTAAAATTGTTTGCCCAAGGAGACTTGGGTTGGAAAGTCATCCTACCTATAGACAAGAAAAATAGTCGAAATTATTGTTGATAACAATTTAGATGATAATGACTGGCGGAAACCAGTAGCAGATTATTTAGAAAATCCAGATGGGACAACCCATCGAAAGGTGAAATGTAGAGCTTTAAGCTATGTTATCATATGGGACGAATTATTCAAAAAGACTCGGGAAGGAGTGTTGCTTAAATGTCTCGAAGAAGCAGAAGCTTATATGGTTGTGTCCAATACACACAGTGGAGCGTGTGGAACACACCAGGCAGGCCATAAAATAAAGTGGTTGCTATTTCGACAAGGCATCTATCGGCCAACCATGATGAAGGATTGCATAAATTTTGCAAAAGGTTGTCAAGAAAGCCAAAAACAAGCTTAAATACAGCGCGTTCCAGCCAGCGAATTACATTCGATAGTTAAACCCTGGCCATTTAGGGGTTGGGCTCTAGACGTGATAGGAGAAATCAAGCCCAAGTCATCCAAAGGCCATAGATATATTTTTGTTGGAATAGATTATTTTACCAAATGGGTAGAAGCAATAGCATTACCCATTGTCACTCAAGATGCAGTGATAGAATTTATCCAACAAAATATCATTTATAGATTCGGTATTCCAGAGACCATTACCACAGATCAAGGATCTATATTTACGGGTAGAAAAATGGTAAAGTTTTCTGAAGAAACAGGATATAAATTGTTAACTTCGACATCATATTATGCTCAAGCAAATGGTCAGGTTGAAGCAGCAAATAAAAATATTATTTCCATAATCAAAAGGAAAATCAAGAGGAAGCCTAAACAATGGCATAAAATCCTCAATGAAGCGATATGGGCATGTAGAACATCTCCCAAAGAATGTACTAATACTATTCCTTTTAGGCTAACATTTGGTTATGAGGCTGTGCTACCAATTGAAATTTATCTACAGTCAACTAGAATACAGAGATTCCAACAAATCATTATTGGAATACGCTATTAGACGAATTAGTTGATTTGGATGAAGAAAGGATATTGGCATTAGAGGTCCTCATGAGACAAAAAGAAAGGGTAGCAAAGGCCTATAACAAAAAAGTAAAAGTAAAATTGTTTGCCCAAGGAGACTTGGGTTGGAAAGTCATCATACCTATAGACAAGAAAAATAGTCGAAATTATTGTTGATAACAATTTAGATGATAATGACTGGCGGAAACCAGTAGCAGATTATTTAGAAAATCCAGATGGGACAACCCATCGAAAGGTGAAATGTAGAGCTTTAAGCTATGTTATCATATGGGACGAATTATTCAAAAAGACTCGAGAAGGAGTGTTGCTTAAATGTCTCGAAGAAGCAGAAGCTTATATGGTTGTGTCCAATACACACAGTGGAGCGTGTGGAACACACCAGGCAGGCCATAAAATAAAGTGGTTGCTATTTCGACAAGGCATCTATCGGCCAACCATGATGAAGGATTGCATAAATTTTGCAAAAGGTTGTCAAGAAAGCCAAAAACAAGCTTGGATACAGCGCGTTCCAGCCAGCGAATTACATTCGATAGTTAAACCCTGGCCATTTAGGGGTTGGGCTCTAGACGTGATAGGAGAAATCAAGCCCAAGTCATCCAAAGGCCATAGATATATTTTAGTTGGAATAGATTATTTTACCAAATGGGTAGAAGCAATAGCATTACCCATTGTCACTCAAGATGCAGTGATAGAATTTATCCAACAAAATATCATTTATAGATTCGGTATTCCAGAGACCATTACCACAGATCAAGGATCTATATTTACGGGTAGAAAAATGGTAAAGTTTTCTGAAGAAACTGGATATAAATTGTTAACTTCGACATCATATTATGCTCAAGCAAATGGTCAGGTTGAAGCAGCAAATAAAAATATTATTTCCATAATCAAAAGGAAAATCAAGAGGAAGCCTAAACAATGGCATAAAATCCTCAATGAAGCGATATGGGCATGTAGAACATCTCCCAAAGAATCTACTAATACTATTCCTTTTAGGCTAACATTTGGTTATGAGGCTGTGCTACCAATTGAAATTTATCTACAGTCAACTAGAATACAGAGATTCCAACAAATCATTATTGGAATACGCTATTAGACGAATTAGTTGATTTGGATGAAGAAAGGATATTGGCATTAGAGGTCCTCATGAGACAAAAAGAAAGGGTAGCAAAGGCCTATAACAAAAAAGTAAAAGTAAAATTGTTTGCCCAAGGAGACTTGGGTTGGAAAGTCATCATACCTATAGACAAGAAAAATAGTCGAAATTATTGTTGATAACAATTTAGATGATAATGACTGGCGGAAACCAGTAGCAGATTATTTAGAAAATCCAGATGGGACAACCCATCGAAAGGTGAAATGTAGAGCTTTAAGCTATGTTATCATATGGGACGAATTATTCAAAAAGACTCGAGAAGGAGTGTTGCTTAAATGTCTCGAAGAAGCAGAAGCTTATATGGTTGTGTCCAATACACACAGTGGAGCGTGTGGAACACACCAGGCAGGCCATAAAATAAAGTGGTTGCTATTTCGACAAGGCATCTATCGGCCAACCATGATGAAGGATTGCATAAATTTTGCAAAAGGTTGTCAAGAAAGCCAAAAACAAGCTTGGATACAGCGCGTTCCAGCCAGCGAATTACATTCGATAGTTAAACCCTGGCCATTTAGGGGTTGGGCTCTAGACGTGATAGGAGAAATCAAGCCCAAGTCATCCAAAGGCCATAGATATATTTTAGTTGGAATAGATTATTTTACCAAATGGGTAGAAGCAATAGCATTACCCATTGTCACTCAAGATGCAGTGATAGAATTTATCCAACAAAATATCATTTATAGATTCGGTATTCCAGAGACCATTACCACAGATCAAGGATCTATATTTACGGGTAGAAAAATGGTAAAGTTTTCTGAAGAAACTGGATATAAATTGTTAACTTCGACATCATATTATGCTCAAGCAAATGGTCAGGTTGAAGCAGCAAATAAAAATATTATTTCCATAATCAAAAGGAAAATCAAGAGGAAGCCTAAACAATGGCATAAAATCCTCAATGAAGCGATATGGGCATGTAGAACATCTCCCAAAGAATCTACTAATACTATTCCTTTTAGGCTAACATTTGGTTATGAGGCTGTGCTACCAATTGAAATTTATCTACAGTCAACTAGAATACAGAGATTCCAACAAATCATTATTGGAATACGCTATTAGACGAATTAGTTGATTTGGATGAAGAAAGGATATTGGCATTAGAGGTCCTCATGAGACAAAAAGAAAGGGTAGCAAAGGCCTATAACAAAAAAGTAAAAGTAAAATTGTTTGCCCAAGGAGACTTGGGTTGGAAAGTCATCCTACCTATAGACAAGAAAAATAGTCGAAATTATTGTTGATAACAATTTAGATGATAATGACTGGCGGAAACCAGTAGCAGATTATTTAGAAAATCCAGATGGGACAACCCATCGAAAGGTGAAATGTAGAGCTTTAAGCTATGTTATCTCATATGGGACGAATTATTCAAAAAGACTCGGGAAGGAGTGTTGCTTAAATGTCTCGAAGAAGCAGGAGCTTATATGGTTGTGTCCAATACACACAGTGGAGCGTGTGGAACACACCAGGCAGGCCATAAAATAAAGTGGTTGCTATTTCGACAAGGCATCTATCGGCCAACCATGATGAAGGATTGCATAAATTTTGCAAAAGGTTGTCAAGAAAGCCAAAAACAAGATTGCATACAGCGCGTTCCAGCCAGCGAATTACATTCGATAGTTAAACCCTGGCCATTTAGGGGTTGGGCTCTAGACGTGATAGGAGAAATCAAGCCCAAGTCATCCAAAGGCCATAAATATATTTTAGTTGGAATAGATTATTTTACCAAATGGGTAGAAGCAATAGCATTACCCATTGTCACTCAAGATGCAGTGATAGAATTTATCCAACAAAATATCATTTATAGATTCGGTATTCCAGAGACCATTACCACAGATCAAGGATCTATATTTACGGGTAGAAAAATGGTAAAGTTTTCTGAAGAAACAGGATATAAATTGTTAACTTCGACATCATATTATGCTCAAGCAAATGGTCAGGTTGAAGCAGCAAATAAAAATATTATTTCCATAATCAAAAGGAAAATCAAGAGGAAGCCTAAACAATGGCATAAAATCCTCAATGAAGCGATATGGGCATGTAGAACATCTCCCAAAGAATGTACTAATACTATTCCTTTTAGGCTAACATTTGGTTATGAGGCTGTGCTACCAATTGAAATTTATCTACAGTTAACTAGAATACAGAGATTCCAACAAATCATTATTGGAATATGCTATTAGACGAATTAGTTGATTTGGATGAAGAAAGGATATTGGCATTAGAGGTCCTCATGAGACAAAAAGAAAGGGTAGCAAAGGCCTATAACAAAAAAGTAAAAGTAAAATTGTTTGCCCAAGGAGACTTGGGTTGGAAAGTCATCCTACCTATAGACAAGAAAAATAGTCGAAATTATTGTTGATAACAATTTAGATGATAATGACTGGCGGAAACCAGTAGCAGATTATTTAGAAAATCCAGATGGGACAACCCATCGAAAGGTGAAATGTAGAGCTTTAAGCTATGTTATCATATGGGACGAATTATTCAAAAAGACTCGGGAAGGAGTGTTGCTTAAATGTCTCGAAGAAGCAGAAGCTTATATGGTTGTGTCCAATACACACAGTGGAGCGTGTGGAACACACCAGGCAGGCCATAAAATAAAGTGGTTGCTATTTCGACAAGGCATCTATCGGCCAACCATGATGAAGGATTGCATAAATTTTGCAAAAGGTTGTCAAGAAAGCCAAAAACAAGCTTGGATACAGCGCGTTCCAGCCAGCGAATTACATTCGATAGTTAAACCCTGGCCATTTAGGGGTTGGGCTCTAGACGTGATAGGAGAAATCAAGCCCAAGTCATCCAAAGGCCATAGATATATTTTAGTTGGAATAGATTATTTTACCAAATGGGTAGAAGCAATAGCATTACCCATTGTCACTCAAGATGCAGCGATAGAATTTATCCAACAAAATATCATTTATAGATTCGGTATTCCAGAGACCATTACCACAGATCAAGGATCTATATTTACGGGTAGAAAAATGGTAAAGTTTTCTGAAGAAACAGGATATAAATTGTTAACTTCGACATCATATTATGCTCAAGCAAATGGTCAGGTTGAAGCAGCAAATAAAAATATTATTTCCATAATCAAAAGGAAAATCAAGAGGAAGCCTAAACAATGGCATAAAATCCTCAATGAAGCGATATGGGCATGTAGAACATCTCCCAAAGAATGTACTAATACTATTCCTTTTAGGCTAACATTTGGTTATGAGGCTGTGCTACCAATTGAAATTTATCTACAGTTAACTAGAATACAGAGATTCCAACAAATCATTATTGGAATATGCTATTAGACGAATTAGTTGATTTGGATGAAGAAAGGATATTGGCATTAGAGGTCCTCATGAGACAAAAAGAAAGGGTAGCAAAGGCCTATAACAAAAAAGTAAAAGTAAAATTGTTTGCCCAAGGAGACTTGGGTTGGAAAGTCATCCTACCTATAGACAAGAAAAATAGTCGAAATTATTGTTGATAACAATTTAGATGATAATGACTGGCGGAAACCAGTAGCAGATTATTTAGAAAATCCAGATGGGACAACCCATCGAAAGGTGAAATGTAAAGCTTTAAGCTATGTTATCATATGGGACGAATTATTCAAAAAGACTCGGGAAGGAGTGTTGCTTAAATGTCTCGAAGAAGCAGAAGCTTATATGGTTGTGTCCAATACACACAGTGGAGCGTGTGGAACACACCAGGCAGGCCATAAAATAAAGTGGTTGCTATTTCGACAAGGCATCTATCGGCCAACCATGATGAAGGATTGCATAAATTTTGCAAAAGGTTGTCAAGAAAGCCAAAAACAAGCTTGGATACAGCGCGTTCCAGCCAGCGAATTACATTCGATAGTTAAACCCTGGCCATTTAGGGGTTGGGCTCTAGACGTGATAGGAGAAATCAAGCCCAAGTCATCCAAAGGCCATAGATATATTTTAGTTGGAATAGATTATTTTACCAAATGGGTAGAAGCAATAGCATTACCCATTGTCACTCAAGATGCAGTGATAGAATTTATCCAACAAAATATCATTTATAGATTCGGTATTCCAGAGACCATTACCACAGATCAAGGATCTATATTTACGGGTAGAAAAATGGTAAAGTTTTCTGAAGAAACAGGATATAAATTGTTAACTTCGACATCATATTATGCTCAAGCAAATGGTCAGGTTGAAGCAGCAAATAAAAATATTATTTCCATAATCAAAAGGAAAATCAAGAGGAAGCCTAAACAATGGCATAAAATCCTCAATGAAGCGATATGGGCATGTAGAACATCTCCCAAAGAATGTACTAATACTATTCCTTTTAGGCTAACATTTGGTTATGAGGCTGTGCTACCAATTGAAATTTATCTACAGTCAACTAGAATACAGAGATTCCAACAAATCATTATTGGAATATGCTATTAGACGAATTAGTTGATTTGGATGAAGAAAGGATATTGGCATTAGAGGTCCTCATGAGACAAAAAGAAAGGGTAGCAAAGGCCTATAACAAAAAAGTAAAAGTAAAATTGTTTGCCCAAGGAGACTTGGGTTGGAAAGTCATCCTACCTATAGACAAGAAAAATAGTCGAAATTATTGTTGATAACAATTTAGATGATAATGACTGGCGGAAACCAGTAGCAGATTATTTAGAAAATCCAGATGGGACAACCCATCGAAAGGTGAAATGTAGAGCTTTAAGCTATGTTATCATATGGGACGAATTATTCAAAAAGACTCGGGAATGAGTGTTGCTTAAATGTCTCGAAGAAGCAGAAGCTTATATGGTTGTGTCCAATACACACAGTGGAGCGTGTGGAACACACCAGGCAGGCCATAAAATAAAGTGGTTGCTATTTCGACAAGGCATCTATCGGCCAACCATGCTGAAGGATTGCATAAATTTTGCAAAAGGTTGTCAAGAAAGCCAAAAACAAGCTTGGATACAGCGCGTTCCAGCCAGCGAATTACATTCGATAGTTAAACCCTGGCCATTTAGGGGTTGGGCTCTAGACGTGATAGGAGAAATCAAGCCCAAGTCATCCAAAGGCCATAGATATATTTTAGTTGGAATAGATTATTTTACCAAATGGGTAGAAGCAATAGCATTACCCATTGTCACTCAAGATGCAGTGATAGAATTTATCCAACAAAATATCATTTATAGATTCGGTATTCCAGAGACCATTACCACAGATCAAGGATCTATATTTACGGGTAGAAAAATGGTAAAGTTTTCTGAAGAAACAGGATATAAATTGTTAACTTCGACATCATATTATGCTCAAGCAAATGGTCAGGTTGAAGCAGCAAATAAAAATATTATTTCCATAATCAAAAGGAAAATCAAGAGGAAGCCTAAACAATGGCATAAAATCCTCAATGAAGCGATATGGGCATGTAGAACATCTCCCAAAGAATGTACTAATACTATTCCTTTTAGGCTAACATTTGGTTATGAGGCTGTGCTACCAATTGAAATTTATCTACAGTCAACTAGAATACAGAGATTCCAACAAATCATTATTGGAATATGCTATTAGACGAATTAGTTGATTTGGATGAAGAAAGGATATTGGCATTAGAGGTCCTCATGAGACAAAAAGAAAGGGTAGCAAAGGCCTATAACAAAAAAGTAAAAGTAAAATTGTTTGCCCAAGGAGACTTGGGTTGGAAAGTCATCCTACCTATAGACAAGAAAAATAGTCGAAATTATTGTTGATAACAATTTAGATGATAATGACTGGCGGAAACCAGTAGCAGATTATTTAGAAAATCCAGATGGGACAACCCATCGAAAGGTGAAATGTAGAGCTTTAAGCTATGTTATCATATGGGACGAATTATTCAAAAAGACTCGGGAATGAGTGTTGCTTAAATGTCTCGAAGAAGCAGAAGCTTATATGGTTGTGTCCAATACACACAGTGGAGCGTGTGGAACACACCAGGCAGGCCATAAAATAAAGTGGTTGCTATTTCGACAAGGCATCTATCGGCCAACCATGCTGAAGGATTGCATAAATTTTGCAAAAGGTTGTCAAGAAAGCCAAAAACAAGCTTGGATACAGCGCGTTCCAGCCAGCGAATTACATTCGATAGTTAAACCCTGGCCATTTAGGGGTTGGGCTCTAGACGTGATAGGAGAAATCAAGCCCAAGTCATCCAAAGGCCATAGATATATTTTAGTTGGAATAGATTATTTTACCAAATGGGTAGAAGCAATAGCATTACCCATTGTCACTCAAGATGCAGTGATAGAATTTATCCAACAAAATATCATTTATAGATTCGGTATTCCAGAGACCATTACCACAGATCAAGGATCTATATTTACGGGTAGAAAAATGGTAAAGTTTTCTGAAGAAACAGGATATAAATTGTTAACTTCGACATCATATTATGCTCAAGCAAATGGTCAGGTTGAAGCAGCAAATAAAAATATTATTTCCATAATCAAAAGGAAAATCAAGAGGAAGCCTAAACAATGGCATAAAATCCTCAATGAAGCGATATGGGCATGTAGAACATCTCCCAAAGAATGTACTAATACTATTCCTTTTAGGCTAACATTTCGTTATGAGGCTGTGCTACCAATTGAAATTTATCTACAGTCAACTAGAATACAGAGATTCCAACAAATCATTATTGGAATACGCTATTAGACGAATTAGTTGATTTGGATGAAGAAAGGATATTGGCATTAGAGGTCCTCATGAGACAAAAAGAAAGGGTAGCAAAGGCCTATAACAAAAAAGTAAAAGTAAAATTGTTTGCCCAAGGAGACTTGGGTTGGAAAGTCATCCTACCTATAGACAAGAAAAATAGTCGAAATTATTGTTGATAACAATTTAGATGATAATGACTGGCGGAAACCAGTAGCAGATTATTTAGAAAATCCAGATGGGACAACCCATCGAAAGGTGAAATGTAGAGCTTTAAGCTATGTTATCATATGGGACGAATTATTCAAAAAGACTCGGGAATGAGTGTTGCTTAAATGTCTCGAAGAAGCAGAAGCTTATATGGTTGTGTCCAATACACACAGTGGAGCGTGTGGAACACACCAGGCAGGCCATAAAATAAAGTGGTTGCTATTTCGACAAGGCATCTATCGGCCAACCATGCTGAAGGATTGCATAAATTTTGCAAAAGGTTGTCAAGAAAGCCAAAAACAAGCTTGGATACAGCGCGTTCCAGCCAGCGAATTACATTCGATAGTTAAACCCTGGCCATTTAGGGGTTGGGCTCTAGACGTGATAGGAGAAATCAAGCCCAAGTCATCCAAAGGCCATAGATATATTTTAGTTGGAATAGATTATTTTACCAAATGGGTAGAAGCAATAGCATTACCCATTGTCACTCAAGATGCAGTGATAGAATTTATCCAACAAAATATCATTTATAGATTCGGTATTCCAGAGACCATTACCACAGATCAAGGATCTATATTTACGGGTAGAAAAATGGTAAAGTTTTCTGAAGAAACAGGATATAAATTGTTAACTTCGACATCATATTATGCTCAAGCAAATGGTCAGGTTGAAGCAGCAAATAAAAATATTATTTCCATAATCAAAAGGAAAATCAAGAGGAAGCCTAAACAATGGCATAAAATCCTCAATGAAGCGATATGGGCATGTAGAACATCTCCCAAAGAATGTACTAATACTATTCCTTTTAGGCTAACATTTAGTTATGAGGCTGTGCTACCAATTGAAATTTATCTACAGTCAACTAGAATACAGAGATTCCAACAAATCATTATTGGAATACGCTATTAGACGAATTAGTTGATTTGGATGAAGAAAGGATATTGGAATTAGAGGTCCTCATGAGACAAAAAGAAAGGGTAGCAAAGGCCTATAACAAAAAAGTAAAAGTAAAATTGTTTGCCCAAGGAGACTTGGGTTGGAAAGTCATCCTACCTATAGACAAGAAAAATAGTCGAAATTATTGTTGATAACAATTTAGATGATAATGACTGGCGGAAACCAGTAGCAGATTATTTAGAAAATCCAGATGGGACAACCCATCGAAAGGTGAAATGTAGAGCTTTAAGCTATGTTATCATATGGGACGAATTATTCAAAAAGACTCGGGAATGAGTGTTGCTTAAATGTCTCGAAGAAGCAGAAGCTTATATGGTTGTGTCCAATACACACAGTGGAGCGTGTGGAACACACCAGGCAGGCCATAAAATAAAGTGGTTGCTATTTCGACAAGGCATCTATCGGCCAACCATGCTGAAGGATTGCATAAATTTTGCAAAAGGATGTCAAGAAAGCCAAAAACAAGCTTGGATACAGCGCGTTCCAGCCAGCGAATTACATTCGATAGTTAAACCCTGGCCATTTAGGGGTTGGGCTCTAGACGTGATAGGAGAAATCAAGCCCAAGTCATCCAAAGGCCATAGATATATTTTAGTTGGAATAGATTATTTTACCAAATGGGTAGAAGCAATAGCATTACCCATTGTCACTCAAGATGCAGTGATAGAATTTATCCAACAAAATATCATTTATAGATTCGGTATTCCAGAGACCATTACCACAGATCAAGGATCTATATTTACGGGTAGAAAAATGGTAAAGTTTTCTGAAGAAACAGGATATAAATTGTTAACTTCGACATCATATTATGCTCAAGCAAATGGTCAGGTTGAAGCAGCAAATAAAAATATTATTTCCATAATCAAAAGGAAAATCAAGAGGAAGCCTAAACAATGGCATAAAATCCTCAATGAAGCGATATGGGCATGTAGAACATCTCCCAAAGAATGTACTAATACTATTCCTTTTAGGCTAACATTTAGTTATGAGGCTGTGCTACCAATTGAAATTTATCTACAGTCAACTAGAATACAGAGATTCCAACAAATCATTATTGGAATACGCTATTAGACGAATTAGTTGATTTGGATGAAGAAAGGATATTGGCATTAGAGGTCCTCATGAGACAAAAAGAAAGGGTAGCAAAGGCCTATAACAAAAAAGTAAAAGTAAAATTGTTTGCCCAAGGAGACTTGGGTTGGAAAGTCATCCTACCTATAGACAAGAAAAATAGTCGAAATTATTGTTGATAACAATTTAGATGATAATGACTGGCGGAAACCAGTAGCAGATTATTTAGAAAATCCAGATGGGACAACCCATCGAAAGGTGAAATGTAGAGCTTTAAGCTATGTTATCATATGGGACGAATTATTCAAAAAGACTCGGGAATGAGTGTTGCTTAAATGTCTCGAAGAAGCAGAAGCTTATATGGTTGTGTCCAATACACACAGTGGAGCGTGTGGAACACACGAGGCAGGCCATAAAATAAAGTGGTTGCTATTTCGACAAGGCACCTATCGGCCAACCATGATGAAGGATTGCATAAATTTTGCTAAAGGTTGTCAAGAAAGCCAAAAACAAGCTGGGATACAGCGTGTTCCAGCCAGCGAATTACATTCGATAGTTAAACCCTGGCCATTTAGGGGTTGGGCTCTAGACGTGATAGGAGAAATCAAGCCCAAGTCATCCAAAGGCCATAGATATATTTTAGTTGGAATAGATTATTTTACCAAATGGGTAGAGCAATACCATTACCCATTGTCACTCAAGATGCAGTGATAGAATTTATCCAACAAAATATCATTTATAGATTCGGTATTCCAGAGACCATTACCACAGATCAAGGATCTATATTTACGGGTAGAAAAATGGTAAAGTTTGCTGAAGAAACATGATATAAATTGTTAACTTCGACATCATATTATGCTCAAGCAAATGGTCAGGTTGAAGCAGCAAATAAAAATACTATTTCCATAATCAAAAGAAAAATCAAGAGGAAGCCTAAACAATGGCATAAAATCCTCAATGAAGCGTTTTGGGCATGTAGAACATCTCCCAAAGAATCTACTAATACTATTCCTTTTAGGCTAACATTTGGTCATGACGCTGTGCTACCAATTGAAATTTATCTACAGTCAACTAGAATACAGAGACAATGTGAGATTCCAACAAATCATTATTGGAATACGCTATTAGACGAATTAGTTGATTTGGACGAAGAAAGGATATTGGCATTAGAGGTCCTCATGAGACAAAAAGAAAGGGTAGAAAAGGCCTATAACAAAAAAGTAAAATTAAAATTGTTTGCCCAAGGAGAATTGGTTTGGAAAGTCATCCTACCTATAGACAAGAAAAATAGTCGAAATTATTGTTGTTAACAATTTAGATGATAATGACTGGCGGAAACCAGTAGCAGATTATTTAGAAAATCCAGATGGGACAACCCATCGAAAGGTGAAATATAGAGCTTTAAGCTATGTTATCATATGGGACGAATTATTCAAAAAGACTCGGGAAAGAGTGTTGCTTAAATGTCTCTAAGAAGCAAGAGCTTATATGGTTGTGTCCAATACACACAGTGGAGCGTGTGGAACACACGAGGCAGGCCATAAAATAAAGTGGTTGTTATTTCGACAAGGCATCTATCGACCAACCATGATGAAGGATTGCATAAATTTTGCAAAAGGTTGTCAAGAATGCCAAAAACAAGCTTGGATACAGCGCGTTCCAGCCAGTGAATTACATTCGATAGTTAAACTCTGGCCATTTAGGGGTTGGGCTCTAGACGTGATAGGAGAAATCAAGCCCAAGTCATCCAAAGGCCATAGATATATTTTAGTTGGAATAGATTATTTTACCAAATGGGTAGAAGCAATACCAATCCCATTGTCACTCAAGATGCAGTGATAGAATTTATCCAACAAAATATCATTTATAGATTCGGTATTCCAGAGACCATTACCACAGATCAAGGATCTATATTTACGGGTAGAAAAATGGTAAAGTTTGCTGAAGAAACATGATATAAATTGTTAACTTCGACATCATATTATGCTCAAGCAAATGGTCAGGTTGAAGCAGCAAATAAAAATACTATTTCCATAATCAAAAGAAAAATCAAGAGGAAGCCTAAACAATGGCATAAAATCCTCAATGAAGCGTTTTGGGCATGTAGAACATCTCCCAAAGAATCTACTAATACTATTCCTTTTAGGTTAACATTTGGTCATGACGCTGTGCTACCAATTGAAATTTATCTACAGTCAACTAGAATACAGAGATTCCAACAAATCATTATTGGAATACGCTATTAGACGAATTAGTTGATTTGGATGAAGAAAGGATATTGGCATTAGAGGTCCTCATGAGACAAAAAGAAAGGGTAGCAAAGGCCTATAACAAAAAAGTAAAAGTAAAATTGTTTGCCCAAGGAGACTTGGGTTGGAAAGTCATCCTACCTATAGACAAGAAAAATAGTCGAAATTATTGTTGTTAACAATTTAGATGATAATGACTGGCAGAAACCAGTAGCAGATTATTTAGAAAATCCAGATGGGACAACCCATCGAAAGGTGAAATATAGAGCTTTAAGCTATGTTATCATATGGGACGAATTATTCAAAAAGACTCGGGAAGGAGTGTTGCTTAAATGTCTCGAAGAAGCAGAAGCTTATATGGTTGTGTCCAATACACACAGTGGAGCGTGTGGAACACACCAGGCAGGCCATAAAATAATGTGGTTGCTATTTCGACAAGTCGTCTATTAACAATTTAGTCAAAAAAGGTTGTCAAGAATGCCAACCATGCTGAAGGATTGCATAAATTTTGCTAAAGGTTGTCAAGAATGCCAAAAACAAGCTGGGATACAACGCGTTCCAACCAGCGAATTACATTCGATAGTTAAACCCTGGCCATTTAGGGGTTGGGCTCTAGACGTGATAGGAGAAATCAAGCCCAAGTCATCCAAAGGCCATAGATATATTTTAGTTGGAATAGATTATTTTACCAAATGGGTAGAGCAATACCATTACCCATTGTCACTCAAGATGCAGTGATAGAATTTATCCAACAAAATATCATTTATAGATTCGGTATTCCAGAGACCATTACCACAGATCAAGGATCTATATTTACGGGTAGAAAAATGGTAAAGTTTGCTGAAGAAACATGATATAAATTGTTAACTTCGACATCATATTATGCTCAATCAAATGGTCAGGTTGAAGCAGCAAATAAAAATATTATTTCCATAATCAAAAGGAAAATCAAGAGGAAGCCTAAACAATGGCATAAAATCCTCAATGAAGCGTTTTGGGCATGTAGAACATCTCCCAAAGAATCTACTAATACTATTCCTTTTAGGCTAACATTTGGTCATGACGTTGTGCTACCAATTGAAATTTATCTACAATCAACTAGAATACAGAGATTCCAACAAATCATTATTGGAATACGCTATTAGACGAATTAGTTGATTTGGATGAAGAAAGGATATTGGCATTAGAGGTCCTCATGAGACAAAAAGAAAGGGTAGCAAAGGCCTATAACAAAAAAGTAAAAGTAAAATTGTTTGCCCAAGGAGACTTGGGTTGGAAAGTCATCCTACCTATAGACAAGAAAAATAGTCGAAATTATTGTTGATAACAATTTAGATGATAATGACTGGCAGAAACCAGTAGCAGATTATTTAGAAAATCCATATGGGACAACCCATCAAAAGGTGAAATATAGAGCTTAAAGCTATGTTATCATATGGGACGAATTATTCAAAAAGACTCGGGAAGGAGTGTTGCTTAAATGTCTCGAAGAAGCAGAAGCTTATATGGTTGTATCCAATACACACAGTGGAGCGTGTGGAACACACCAGGCAGGCCATAAAATAATGTGGTTGCTATTTCGACAAGGCGTCTATTAACAATTTAGTCAAAAAAGGTTGTCAAGAATGCCAACCATGCTGAAGGATTGCATAAATTTTGCTAAAGGTTGTCAAGAATGCCAAAAACAAGCTGGGATACAACGCGTTCCAACCAGCGAATTACATTCGATAGTTAAACCCTGGCCATTTAGAGGTTGGGCTCTAGACGTGATAGTAGAAATCAAGCCCAAGTCATCCAAAGGCCATAGATATATTTTAGTTGGAATAGATTATTTTACCAAATGGGTAGAAGCAATAGCATTACCCATTGTCACTCAAGATGCAGTGATAGAATTTATCCAAAAAAATATCATTTATAGATTCGGTATTCCAGAGACCATTACCACAGATCAAGGATCTATATTTACGGGTAGAAAAATGGTAAAGTTTGCTGAAGAAACATGATATAAATTGTTAACTTCGACATCATATTATGCTCAAGCAAATGGTCAGGTTGAAGCAGCAAATAAAAATACTATTTCCATAATCAAAAGAAAAATCAAGAGGAAGCCTAAACAATGGCATAAAATCCTCAATGAAGCGTTTTGGGCATGTAGAACATCTCCCAAAGAATCTACTAATACTATTCCTTTTAGGCTAACATTTGGTCATGACGCTGTGCTACCAATTGAAATTTATCTACAGTCAACTAGAATACAGAGACAATGTGAGATTCCAACAAATCATTATTGGAATACGCTATTAGACGAATTAGTTGATTTGGACGAAGAAAGGATATTGGCATTAGAGGTCCTCATGAGACAAAAAGAAAGGGTAGAAAAGGCCTATAACAAAAAAGTAAAAGTAAAATTGTTTGCCCAAGGAGAATTGGTTTGGAAAGTCATCCTACCTATAGACAAGAAAAATAGTCGAAATTATTGTTGTTAACAATTTAGATGATAATGACTGGCGGAAACCAGTAGCAGATTATTTAGAAAATCCAGATGGGACAACCCATCGAAAGGTGAAATATAGAGCTTTAAGCTATGTTATCATATGGGACGAATTATTCAAAAAGACTCGGGAAAGAGTGTTGCTTAAATATCTCTAAGAAGCAAGAGCTTATATGGTTGTGTCCAATACACACAGTGGAGCGTGTGGAACACACGAGGCAGGCCATAAAATAAAGTGGTTGTTATTTCGACAAGGCATCTATCGGCCAACCATGATGAAGGATTGCATAAATTTTGCAAAAGGTTGTCAAGAATGCCAAAAACAAGCTTGGATACAGCGCGTTCCAGCCAGCGAATTACATTCGATAGTTAAACCCTGGCCATTTAGGGGTTGGGCTCTAGACGTGATAGGAGAAATCAAGCCCAAGTCATCCAAAGGCCATAGATATATTTTAGTTGGAATAGATTATTTTACCAAATGGGTAGAAGCAATACCATTACCCATTGTCACTCAAGATGCAGTGATAGAATTTATCCAACAAAATATCATTTATAGATTCGGTATTCCAGAGAACATTACCACAGATCAAGGATCAATATTTACGGGTAGAAAAATGGTAAAGTTTGCTGAAGAAACATGATATAAATTGTTAACTTCGACATCATATTATGCTCAAGCAAATGGTCAGGTTGAAGCAGCAAATAAAAATACTATTTCCATAATCAAAAGAAAAATCAAGAGGAAGCCTAAACAATGGCATAAAATCCTCAATGAAGCGTTTTGGGCATGTAGAACATCTCCCAAAGAATCTACTAATACTATTCCTTTTAGGCTAACATTTGGTCATGACGCTGTGCTACCAATTGAAATTTATCTACAATCAACTAGAATACAGAGACAATGTGAGATTCCAACAAATCATTATTGGAATACGCTATTAGACGAATTAGTTGATTTGGACGAAGAAAGGATATTGGCATTAGAGGTCCTCATGAGACAGAAAGAAAGGGTAGAAAAGGCCTATAACAAAAAAGTAAAAGTAGAATTGTTTGCCCAAGGAGAATTGGTTTGGAAAGTCATCCTACCTATAGACAAGAAAAATAGTCGAAATTATTGTTGTTAACAATTTAGATGATAATGACTGGCGGAAACCAGTAGCAGATTATTTAGAAAATCCAGATGGGACAACCCATCGAAAGGTGAAATATAGAGCTTTAAGCTATGTTATCATATGGGACGAATTATTCAAAAAGACTCGGGAAAGAGTGTTGCTTAAATGTCTCTAAGAAGCAAGAGCTTATATGGTTGTGTCCAATACACACAGTGGAGCGTGTGGAACACACGAGGCAGGCCATAAAATAAAGTGGTTGTTATTTCGACAAGGCATCTATCGGCCAACCATGATGAAGGATTGCATAAATTTTGCAAAAGGTTGTCAAGAATGCCAAAAACAAGCTTAGATACAGCGCGTTCCAGCCAGCGAATTACATTCGATAGTTAAACCCTGGCCATTTAGGGGTTGGGCTCTAGACGTGATAGGAGAAATCAAGCCCAAGTCATCCAAAGGCCATAGATATATTTTAGTTGGAATAGATTATTTTACCAAATGGGTAGAAGCAATACCATTACCCATTGTCACTCAAGATGCAGTGATAGAATTTATCCAACAAAATATCATTTATAGATTCGGTATTCCAGAGACAATTACCACAGATCAAAGATCTATATTTACGGGTAGAAAAATGGTAAAGTTTGCTGAAGAAACATGATATAAATTGTTAACTTCGACATCATATTATGCTCAAGCAAATGGTCAGGTTGAAGCAGCAAATAAAAATACTATTTCCATAATCAAAAGAAAAATCAAGAGGAAGCCTAAACAATGGCATAAAATCCTCAATGAAGCGTTTTGGGCATGTAGAACATCTCCCAAAGAATCTACTAATACTATTCCTTTTAGGCTAACATTTGGTCATGACGCTGTGCTACCAATTGAAATTTATCTACAATCAACTAGAATACAGAGACAATGTGAGATTCCAACAAATCATTATTGGAATACGCTATTAGACGAATTAGTTGATTTGGACGAAGAAAGGATATTGGCATTAGAGGTCCTCATGAGACAAAAAGAAAGGGTAGAAAAGGCCTATAACAAAAAAGTAAAAGTAGAATTGTTTGCCCAAGGAGAATTGGTTTGGAAAGTCATCCTACCTATAGACAAGAAAAATAGTCGAAATTATTGTTGTTAACAATTTAGATGATAATGACTGGCGGAAACCAGTAGCAGATTATTTAGAAAATCCAGATGGGACAACCCATCGAAAGGTGAAATATAGAGCTTTAAGCTATGTTATCATATGGGACGAATTATTCAAAAAGACTCGGGAAAGAGTGTTGCTCTAATGTCTCGAAGAAGCAAAAGCTTATATGGTTGTGTCCAATACACACAGTGGAGCGTGTGGAACACACCAGGCAGGCCATAAAATAAAGTGGTTGCTATTTCGACAAGGCATCTATCGGCCAACCATGCTGAAGGATTGCATAAATTTTGCTAAAGGTTGTCAAGAAAGCCAAAAACAAGCTGGGATACAGCGCGTTCCAGCCAGCGAATTACATTCGATAGTTAAACCCTGGCCATTTAGGGGTTGGGCTCTTGACGTGATAGGAGAAATCAAGCCCAAGTCATCCAAAGGCCATAGATATATTTTAGTTGGAATAGATTATTTTACCAAATGGGTAGAAGCAATAGCATTGCCCATTGTCACTCAAGATGCAGTGATAGAATTTATCCAACAAAATATCATTTATAGATTCGGTCTTCCAGAGACCATTACCACAGATCAAGGATCTATATTTACGGGTAGAAAAATGGTAAAGTTTGCTGAAGAAACATGATATAAATTGTTAACTTCGACATCATATTATGCTCAAGCAAATGGTCAGGTTGAAGCAGCAAATAAAAATATTATTTCCATAATCAAAAGAAAAATCAAGAGGAAGCCTAAACAATGGCATAAAATCCTCAATGAAGCGTTTTGGGCATGTAGAACATCTCCCAAAGAATCTACTAATACTATTCCTTTTAGGCTAACATTTGGTCATGACGCTGTGCTACCAATTGAAATTTATCTACAATCAACTAGAATACAGAGACAATGTGAGATTCCAACAAATCATTATTGGAATACGCTATTAGACGAATTAGTTGATTTGGACGAAGAAAGGATATTGGCATTAGAGGTCCTCATGAGACAAAAAGAAAGGGTAGAAAAGGCCTATAACAAAAAAGTAAAAGTAGAATTGTTTGCCCAAGGAGAATTGGTTTGGAAAGTCATCCTACCTATAGACAAGAAAAATAGTCGAAATTATTGTTGTTAACAATTTAGATGATAATGACTGGCGGAAACCAGTAGCAGATTATTTAGAAAATCCAGATGGGACAACCCATCGAAAGGTGAAATATAGAGCTTTAAGCTATGTTATCATATGGGACGAATTATTCAAAAAGACTCGGGAAAGAGTGTTGCTCTAATGTCTCGAAGAAGCAAAAGCTTATATGGTTGTGTCCAATACACACAGTGGAGCGTGTGGAACACACCAGGCAGGCCATAAAATAAAGTGGTTGCTATTTCGACAAGGCATCTATCGGCCAACCATGCTGAAGGATTGCATAAATTTTGCTAAAGGTTGTCAAGAAAGCCAAAAACAAGCTGGGATACAGCGCGTTCCAGCCAGCGAATTACATTCGATAGTTAAACCCTGGCCATTTAGGGGTTGGGCTCTTGACGTGATAGGAGAAATCAAGCCCAAGTCATCCAAAGGCCATAGATATATTTTAGTTGGAATAGATTATTTTACCAAATGGGTAGAAGCAATAGCATTGCCCATTGTCACTCAAGATGCAGTGATAGAATTTATCCAACAAAATATCATTTATAGATTCGGTCTTCCAGAGACCATTACCACAGATCAAGGATCTATATTTACGGGTAGAAAAATGGTAAAGTTTGCTGAAGAAACATGATATAAATTGTTAACTTCGACATCATATTATGCTCAAGCAAATGGTCAGGTTGAAGCAGCAAATAAAAATATTATTTCCATAATCAAAAGAAAAATCAAGAGGAAGCCTAAACAATGGCATAAAATCCTCAATGAAGCGTTTTGGGCATGTAGAACATCTCCCAAAGAATCTACTAATACTATTCCTTTTAGGCTAACATTTGGTCATGACGCTGTGCTACCAATTGAAATTTATCTACAGTCAACTAGAATACAGAGACAATGTGAGATTCCAACAAATCATTATTGGAATACGCTATCAGACGAATTAGTTGATTTGGACGAAGAAAGGATATTGGCATTAGAGGTCCTCATGAGACAAAAAGAAAGGGTAGAAAAGGCCTATAACAAAAAAGTAAAAGTAAAATTGTTTGCCCAAGGAGAATTGGTTTGGAAAGTCATCCTTCCTATAGACGACAATAAAAATAGTCGAAATTATTGTTGTTAACAATTTAGATGATAATGACTGGCGGAAACCAGTAGCAGATTATTTAGAAAATCCTGATGGGACAACCCATCGAAAGGTGAAATATAGAGCTTTAAGCTATGATATCATATGGGACGAATTATTCAAAAAGACTCGGGAAAGAGTGTTGCTTAAATGTCTCGAAGAAGCAAGAGCTTATATGGTTGTGTCCAATACACACAGTGGAGCGTGTGGAACACACGAGGCAGGCCATAAAATAAAGTGGTTGCTATTTTGACAAGGCATCTATCGGCCAACCATGCTGAAGGATTGCATAAATTTTGCTAAAGGTTGTCAAGAAAGCCAAAAACAAGCTGGGATACAGCGCGTTCCAGCCAGCGAATTACATTCGATAGTTAAACCCTGGCCATTTAGGGGTTGGGCTCTTGACGTGATAGGAGAAATCAAGCCCAAGTCATCCAAAGGCCATAGATATATTTTAGTTGGAATAGATTATTTTACCAAATGGGTAGAAGCAATACCATTCCCATTGTCACTCAAGATGCAGTGATAGAATTTATCCAACAAAATATCATTTATAGATTCGGTATTCCAGAGACCATTACCACAGATCAAGGATCTATATTTACGGGTAGAAAAATGGTAAAGTTTGCTGAAGAAACATGATATAAATTGTTAACTTCGACATCATATTATGCTCAAGCAAATGGTCAGGTTGAAGCAGCAAATAAAAATACTATTTCCATAATCAAAAGAAAAATCAAGAGGAAGCCTAAACAATGGCATAAAATCCTCAATGAAGCGTTTTGGGCATGTAGAACATCTCCCAAAGAATCTACTAATATTATTCCTTTTAGGCTAACATTTGGTCATGACGCTGTGCTACCAATTGAAATTTATCTACAGTCAACTAGAATACAGAGACAATGTGAGATTCCAACAAATCATTATTGGAATACGCTATCAGACGAATTAGTTGATTTGGACGAAGAAAGGATATTGGCATTAGAGGTCCTCATGAGACAAAAAGAAAGGGTAGAAAAGGCCTATAACAAAAAAGTAAAAGTAAAATTGTTTGCCCAAGGAGAATTGGTTTGGAAAGTCATCCTACCTATAGACGACAATAAAAATAGTCGAAATTATTGTTGTTAACAATTTAGATGATAATGACTGGCGGAAACCAGTAGCAGATTATTTAGAAAATCCTGATGGGACAACCCATCGAAAGGTGAAATATAGAGCTTTAAGCTATGTTATCATATGGGACGAATTATTCAAAAAGACTCGGGAAAGAGTGTTGCTTAAATGTCTCGAAGAAGCAAGAGCTTATATGGTTGTGTCCAATACACACAGTGGAGCGTGTGGAACACACGAGGCAGGCCATAAAATAAAGTGGTTGCTATTTTGACAAGGCATCTATCGGCCAACCATGCTGAAGGATTGCATAAATTTTGCTAAAGGTTGTCAAGAAAGCCAAAAACAAGCTGGGATACAGCGCGTTCCAGCCAGCGAATTACATTCGATAGTTAAACCCTGGCCATTTAGGGGTTGGGCTCTTGACGTGATAGGAGAAATCAAGCCCAAGTCATCCAAAGGCCATAGATATATTTTAGTTGGAATAGATTATTTTACCAAATGGGTAGAAGCAATACCATTCCCATTGTCACTCAAGATGCAGTGATAGAATTTATCCAACAAAATATCATTTATAGATTCGGTATTCCAGAGACCATTACCACAGATCAAGGATCTATATTTACGGGTAGAAAAATGGTAAAGTTTGCTGAAGAAACATGATATAAATTGTTAAATTCGACATCATATTATGCTCAACCAAATGGTCAGGTTGAAGCAGCAAATAAAAATACTATTTCCATAATCAAAAGAAAAATCAAGAGGAAGCCTAAACAATGGCATAAAATCCTCAATGAAGCGTTTTGGGCATGTAGAACATCTCCCAAAGAATCTACTAATACTATTCCTTTTAGGCTAACATTTGGTCATGACGCTGTGCTACCAATTGAAATTTAGCTACAGTCAACTAGAATACAGAGACAATGTGAGATTCCAACAAATCATTATTGGAATACGCTATCAGACGAATTAGTTGATTTGGACGAAGAAAGGATATTGGCATTAGAGGTCCTCATGAGACAAAAAGAAAGGGTAGAAAAGGCCTATAACAAAAAAGTAAAAGTAAAATTGTTTGCCCAAGGAGAATTGGTTTGGAAAGTCATCCTACCTATAGATGACAATAAAAATAGTCGAAATTATTGTTGTTAACAATTTAGATGATAATGACTGGCGGAAACCAGTAGCAGATTATTTAGAAAATCCAGATGGGACAACCCATCGAAAGGTGAAATATAGAGCTTTAAGCTATGTTATCATATGGGACGAATTATTCAAAAAGACTCGGGAAAGAGTGTTGCTTAAATGTCTCGAAGAAGCAAGAGCTTATATGGTTGTGTCCAATACACACAGTGGAGCGTGTGGAACACACCAGGCAGGCCATAAAATAAATTGGTTGCTATTTCGACAAGGCATCTATCGGCCAACCATGCTGAAGGATTGCATAAATTTTGCTAAAGGTTGTCAAGAAAGCCAAAAACAAGCTGGGATACAGCGCGTTCCAGCCAGCGAATTACATTCGATAGTTAAACCCTGGCCATTTAGGGGTTGGGCTCTTGACGTGATAGGAGAAATCAAGCCCAAGTCATCCAAAGGCCATAGATATATTTTAGTTGGAATAGATTATTTTACCAAATGGGTAGAAGCAATAGCATTGCCCATTGTCACTCAAGATGTAGTGATAGAATTTATCCAACAAAATATCATTTATAGATTCGGTCTTCCAGAGACCATTACCACAGATCAAGGATCTATATTTACGGGTAGAAAAATGGTAAAGTTTGCTGAAGAAACATGATATAAATTGTTAACTTCGACATCATATTATGCTCAAGCAAATGGTCAGGTTGAAGCAGCAAATAATTATATTATTTCCATAATCAAAAGAAAAATCAAGAGGAAGCCTAAACAATGGCATAAAATCCTCAATGAAGCATTTTGGGCATGTAGAACATCTCCCAAAGAATCTACTAATACTATTCCTTTTAGGCTAACATTTGGTCATGACGCTGTGCTACCAATTGAAATTTATCTACAGTCAACTAGAATACAGAGACAATGTGAGATTCCAACAAATCATTATTGGAATACGCTATTAGACGAATTAGTTGATTTGGACGAAGAAAGGATATTGGCATTAGAGGTCCTCATGAGACAAAAAGAAAGGGTAGAAAAGGCCTATAACAAAAAGTAAAAGTAAAATTGTTTGCCCAAGGAGAATTGGTTTGGAAAGTCATCCTACCTATAGACAAGAAAAATAGTCGAAATTATTGTTGTTAACAATTTAGATGATAATGACTGGCGGAAACCAGTAGCAGATTATTTAGAAAATCCAGATGGGACAACCCATCGAAAGGTGAAATATAGAGCTTTAAGCTATGTTATCATATGGGACGAATTATTCAAAAAGACTCGGGAAAGAGTGTTGCTTAAATGTCTCGAAGAAGCAAGAGCTTATATGGTTGTGTCCAATACACACAGTGGAGCGTGTGGAACACACCAGGCAGGCCATAAAATAAAGTGGTTGCTATTTCGACAAGGCATCTATCGGCCAACCATGCTGAAGGATTGCATAAATTTTGCTAAAGGTTGTCAAGAAAGCCAAAAACAAGCTGGGATACAGCGCGTTCCAGCCAGCGAATTACATTCGATAGTTAAACCCTGGCCATTTAGGGGTTGGGCTCTTGACGTGATAGGAGAAATCAAGCCCAAGTCATCCAAAGGCCATAGATATATTTTAGTTGGAATAGATTATTTTACCAAATGGGTAGAAGCAATAGCATTGCCCATTGTCACTCAAGATGCAGTGATAGAATTTATCCAACAAAATATCATTTATAGATTCGGTCTTCCAGAGACCATTACCACAGATCAAGGATCTATATTTACGGGTAGAAAAATGGTAAAGTTTGCTGAAGAAACATGATATAAATTGTTAACTTCGACATCATATTATGCTCAAGCAAATGGTCAGGTTGAAGCAGCAAATAAAAATACTATTTCCATAATCAAAAGAAAAATCAAGAGGAAGCCTAAACAATGGCATAAAATCCTCAATGAAGCGTTTTGGGCATGTAGAACATCTCCCAAAGAATCTACTAATACTATTCCTTTTAGGCTAACATTTGGTCATGACGGTGTGCTACCAATTGAAATTTATCTACAGTCAACTAGAATACAGAGACAATGTGAGATTCCAACAAATCATTATTGGAATACGCTATTAGACGAATTAGTTGATTTGGACGAAGAAAGGATATTGGCATTAGAGGTCCTCATGAGACAAAAAGAAAGGGTAGAAAAGGCCTATAACAAAAAGTAAAAGTAAAATTGTTTGCCCAAGGAGAATTGGTTTGGAAAGTCATCCTACCTATAGACAAGAAAAATAGTCGAAATTATTGTTGTTAACAATTTAGATGATAATGACTGGCGGAAACCAGTAGCAGATTATTTAGAAAATCCAGATGGGACAACCCATCGAAAGGTGAAATATAGAGCTTTAAGCTATGTTATCATATGGGACGAATTATTCAAAAAGACTCGGGAAAGAGTGTTGCTTAAATGTCTCGAAGAAGCAAGAGCTTATATGGTTGTGTCCAATACACACAGTGGAGCGTGTGGAACACACCAGGCAGGCCATAAAATAAAGTGGTTGCTATTTCGACAAGGCATCTATCGGCCAACCATGCTGAAGGATTGCATAAATTTTGCTAAAGGTTGTCAAGAAAGCCAAAAACAAGCTGGGATACAGCGCGTTCCAGCCAGCGAATTACATTCGATAGTTAAACCCTGGCCATTTAGGGGTTGGGCTCTTGACGTGATAGGAGAAATCAAGCCCAAGTCATCCAAAGGCCATAGATATATTTTAGTTGGAATAGATTATTTTACCAAATGGGTAGAAGCAATAGCATTGCCCATTGTCACTCAAGATGCAATGATAGAATTTATCCAACAAAATATCATTTATTGATTCGGTCTTCCAGAGACCATTACCACAGATCAAGGATCTATATTTAAGGGTAGAAAAATGGTAAAGTTTGCTGAAGAAACATGATATAAATTGTTAACTTCGACATCATATTATGCTCAAGCAAATGGTCAGGTTGAAGCAGCAAATAAAAATATTATTTCCATAATCAAAAGAAAAATCAAGAGGAAGCCTAAACAATGGCATAAAATCCTCAATGAAGCGTTTTGGGCATGTAGAACATCTCCCAAAGAATCTACTAATACTATTCCTTTTAGGCTAACATTTGGTCATGACGCTGTGCTACCAATTGAAATTTATCTACAGTCAACTAGAATACAGAGACAATGTGAGATTCCAACAAATCATTATTGGAATACGCTATTAGACGAATTAGTTGATTTGGACGAAGAAAGGATATTGGCATTAGAGGTCCTCATGAGACAAAAAGAAAGGGTAGAAAAGGCCTATAACAAAAAGTAAAAGTAAAATTGTTTGCCCAAGGAGAATTGGTTTGGAAAGTCATCCTACCTATAGACAAGAAAAATAGTCGAAATTATTGTTGTTAACAATTTAGATGATAATGACTGGCGGAAACCAGTAGCAGATTATTTAGAAAATCCAGTACCACATATCAAGGATCTATATTTACGGGTAGAAAAATGGTAAAGTTTGCTGAAGAAACATGATATAAATTGTTAACTTCGACATCATATTATGCTCAAGCAAATGGTCAGGTTGAAGCAGCAAATAAAAATATTATTTCCATAATCAAAAGAAAAATCAAGAGGAAGCCTAAACAATGGCATAAAATCCTCAATGAAGCGTTTTGGGCATGTAGAACATCTCCCAAAGAATCTACTAATACTATTCCTTTTAGGCTAACATTTGGTCATGACGCTGTGCTACCAATTGAAATTTATCTACAGTCAACTAGAATACAGAGACAATGTGAGATTCCAACAAACCATTATTGGAATACGCTATTAGACGAATTAGTTGATTTGGACGAAGAAAGGATATTGGCATTAGAGGTCCTTATGAGACAAAAAGAAAGGGTAGAAAAGGCCTATAACAAAAAAGTAAAAGTAAAATTGTTTGCCCAAGGAGAATTGGTTTGGAAAGTCATCCTACCTATAGACAAGAAAAATAGTCGAAATTATTGTTGTTAACAATTTAGATGATAATGACTGGCGGAAACCAGTAGCAGATTATTTAGAAAATCCAGATGGGACAACCCATCGAAAGGTGAAATATAGAGCTTTAAGCTATGTTATCATATGGGACGAATTATTCAAAAAGACTCGGGAAAGAGTGTTGCTTAAATGTCTCGAAGAAGCAAGAGCTTATATGGTTGTGTCCAATACACACAGTGGAGCGTGTGGAACACACCAGGCAGGCCATAAAATAAAGTGGTTGTTATTTCGACAAGGCATCTATCGGCCAACCATGCTGAATGATTGCATAAATTTTGCTAAAGGTTGTCAAGAAAGCCAAAAACAAGCTGGGATACAGCGCGTTCCAGCCAGCGAATTACATTCGATAGTTAAACCCTGGCCATTTAGGGGTTGGGCTCTTGACGTGATAGGAGAAATCAAGCCCAAGTCATCCAAAGGCAATAGATATATTTTAGTTGGAATAGAATATTTTACCAAATGGGTAGAAGCAATAGCATTGCCCATTGTCACTCAAGATGCAGTGATAGAATTTATCCAACAAAATATCATTTATAGATTCGGTCTTCCAGAGACCATTACCACATATCAAGGATCTATATTTACGGGTAGAAAAATAGTAAAGTTTGCTGAAGAAACATGATATAAATTGTTAACTTCGACATCATATTATGCTCAAGCAAATGGTCAGGTTGAAGCAGCAAATAAAAATATTATTTCCATAATCAAAACAAAAATCAAGAGGAAGCCTAAACAATGGCATAAAATCCTCAATGAAGCGTTTTGGGCATGTAGAACATCTCCCAAAGAATCTACTAATACTATTCCTTTTAAGCTAACATTTGGTCATGACGTTGTGCTACCAATTGAAATTTATCTACAGTCAACTAGAATACAGAGACAATGTGAGATTCCAACAAATCATTATTGGAATACGCTATTATACGAATTAGTTGATTTGGACGAAGAAAGGATATTGGCATTAGAGGTCCTCATGAGACAAAAAGAAAGGGTAGAAAAGGCCTATAACAAAAAGTAAAAGTAAAATTGTTTGCCCAAGGAGAATTGGTTTGGAAAGTCATCCTACCTATAGACAAGAAAAATAGTCGAAATTATTGTTGCTAACAATTTAGATGATAATGACTGGCGGAAACCAGTAGCAGATTATTTAGAAAATCTAGATGGGACAACCCATCGAAAGGTGAAATATAGAGCTTTAAGCTATGTTATCATATGGGACGAATTATTCAAAAAGACTCGGGAAAGAGTGTTGCTTAAATGTCTCGAAGAAGCAAGAGCTTATATGGTTGTGTCCAATACACACAGTGGAGCGTGTGGAACACACCAGGCAGGCCATAAAATAAAGTGGTTGCTATTTCGACAAGGCATCTATCGGCCAACCATGCTGAAGGATTGCATAAATTTTGCTAAAGGTTGTCAAGAAAGCCAAAAACAAGCTGGGATACAGCGCGTTCCAGCCAGCGAATTACATTCGATAGTTAAACCCTGGCCATTTAGGGGTTGGGCTCTTGACGTGATAGGAGAAATCAAGCCCAAGTCATCCAAAGGCCATAGATATATTTTAGTTGGAATAGATTATTTTACCAAATGGGTAGAAGCAATAGCATTGCCCATTGTCACTCAAGATGCAGTGATAGAATTTATCCAACAAAATATCATTTATAGATTCGGTCTTCCAGAGACCATTACCACAGATCAAGGATCTATATTTACGGGTAGAAAAATGGTAAAGTTTGCTGAAGAAACATGATATAAATTGTTAACTTCGACATCATATTATGCTCAAGCAAATGGTCAGGTTGAAGCAGCAAATAAAAATATTATTTCCATAATCAAAAGAAAAATCAAGAGGAAGCCTAAACAATGGCATAAAATCCTCAATGAAGCGTTTTGGGCATGTAGAACATCTCCCAAAGAATCTACTAATACTATTCCTTTTAAGCTAACATTTGGTCATGACGCTGTGCTACCAATTGAAATTTATCTACAGTCAACTAGAATACAGAGACAATGTGAGATTCCAACAAATCATTATTGGAATACGCTATTATACGAATTAGTTGATTTGGACGAAGAAAGGATATTGGCATTAGAGGTCCTCATGAGACAAAAAGAAAGGGTAGAAAAGGCCTATAACAAAAAGTAAAAGTAAAATTGTTTGCCCAAGGAGAATTGGTTTGGAAAGTCATCCTACCTATAGACAAGAAAAATAGTCGAAATTATTGTTGTTAACAATTTAGATGATAATGACTGGCGGAAACAATTAGCAGATTATTTAGAAAATCCAGATGGGACAACCCATCGAAAGGTGAAATATAGAGCTTTAAGCTATGTTATCATATGGGACGAATTATTCAAAAAGACTCGGGAAAGAGTGTTGCTTAAATATCTCGAAGAAGCAAGAGCTTATATGGTTGTGTCCAATACACACAGTGGAGCGTGTGGAACACACGAGGCAGGCCATAAAATAAAGTGGTTGCTATTTCGACAAGGCATCTATCGGCCAACCATGCTGAAGGATTGCATAAATTTTGCTAAAGGTTGTCAAGAAAGCCAAAAAGAAGCTCGGATACAGCGCGTTCCAGCCAGCGAATTACATTCGATAGTTAAACCCTGGCCATTTAGGGGTTGGGCTCTTGACGTGATAGGAGAAATCAAGCCCAAGTCATCCAAAGGCCATAGATATATTTTAGTTGGAATAGAATATTTTACCAAATGGGTAGAAGCAATAGCATTGCCCATTGTCACTCAAGATGCAGTGATAGAATTTATCCAACAAAATATCATTTATAGATTCGGTCTTCCAGAGACCATTACCACATATCAAGGATCTATATTTACGGGTAGAAAAATGGTAAAGTTTGCTGAAGAAACATGATATAAATTGTTAACTTCGACATCATATTATGCTCAAGCAAATGGTCAGGTTGAAGCAGCAAATAAAAATAGTATTTCCATAATCAAAAGAAAAATCAAGAGGAAGCCTAAACAATGGCATAAAATCCTCAATGAAGCGTTTTGGGCATGTAGAACATCTCCCAAAGAATCTACTAATACTATTCCTTTTAGGCTAACATTTGGTCATGACGCTGTGCTACCAATTGAAATTTATCTACAGTCAACTAGAATACAGAGACAATGTGAGATTCCAACAAATCATTATTGGAATACGCTATTAGACGAATAAGTTGATTTGGACGAAGAAAGGATATTGGCATTAGAGGTCCTCATGAGACAAAAAGAAAGGGTAGAAAAGGCCTATAACAAAAAAGTAAAAGTAAAATTGTTTGCCCAAGGAGAATTGGTTTGGAAAGTCATCCTACCTATAGACAAGAAAAATAGTCGAAATTATTGTTGTTAACAATTTAGATGATAATGACTGGCGGAAACCAGTAGCAGATTATTTAGAAAATCCAGATGGGACAACCCATCGAAAGGTGAAATATAGAGCTTTAAGCTATGTTATCATATGGGACGAATTATTCAAAAAGACTCGGGAAAGAGTGTTGCTTAAATGTCTCGAAGAAGCAAGAGCTTATATGGTTGTGTCCAATACACACAGTGGAGCGTGTGGAACACACCAGGCAGGCCATAAAATAAAGTGGTTGCTATTTCGACAAGGCATCTATCGGCCAACCATGCTGAAGGATTGCATAAATTTTGCTAAAGGTTGTCAAGAAAGCCAAAAACAAGCTGGGATACAGCGCGTTCCAGCCAGCGAATTACATTCGATAGTTAAACCCTGGCCATTTAGGGGTTGGGCTCTTGACGTGATAGGAGAAATCAAGCCCAAGTCATCCAAAGGCCATAGATATATTTTAGTTGGAATAGATTATTTTACCAAATGGGTAGAAGCAATAGCATTGCCCATTGTCACTCAAGATGCAGTGATAGAATTTATCCAACAAAATATCATTTATAGATTCGGTCTTCCAGAGACCATTACCACAGATCAAGGATCTATATTTACGGGTAGAAAAATGGTAAAGTTTGCTGAAGAAACATGATATAAATTGTTAACTTCGACATCATATTATGCTCAAGCAAATGGTCAGGTTGAAGCAGCAAATAAAAATATTATTTCCATAATCAAAAGAAAAATCAAGAGGAAGCCTAAACAATGGCATAAAATCCTCAATGAAGCGTTTTGGGCATTTAGAACATCTCCCAAAGAATCTACTAATACTATTCCTTTTAGGCTAACATTTGGTCATGACGCTGTGCTACCAATTGAAATTTATCTACAGTCAACTAGAATACAGAGACAATGTGAGATTCCAACAAATCATTATTGGAATACGCTATTAGACGAATAAGTTGATTTGGACGAAGAAAGGATATTGGCATTAGAGGTCCTCATGAGACAAAAAGAAAGGGTAGAAAAGGCCTATAACAAAAAAGTAAAAGTAAAATTGTTTGCCCAAGGAGAATTGGTTTGGAAAGTCATCCTACCTATAGACAAGAAAAATAGTCGAAATTATTGTTGTTAACAATTTAGATGATAATGACCGGCGGAAACCAGTAGCAGATTATTTAGAAAATCCAGATGGGACAACCCATCGAAAGGTGAAATATAGAGCTTTAAGCTATGTTATCATATGGGACGAATTATTCAAAAAGACTCGGGAAAGAGTGTTGCTTAAATGTCTCGAAGAAGCAAGAGCTTATATGGTTGTGTCCAATACACACAGTGGAGCGTGTGGAACACACCAGGCAGGCCATAAAATAAAGTGGTTGCTATTTCGACAAGGCATCTATCGGCCAACCATGCTGAAGGATTGCATAAATTTTGCTAAAGGTTGTCAAGAAAGCCAAAAACAAGCTAGGATACAGCGCGTTCCAGCCAGCGAATTACATTCGATAGTTAAACCCTGGCCATTTAGGGGTTGGGCTCTTGACGTGATAGGAGAAATCAAGCCCAAGTCATCCAAAGGCCATAGATATATTTTAGTTGGAATAGATTATTTTACCAAATGGGTAGAAGCAATAGCATTGCCCATTGTCACTCAAGATGCAGTGATAGAATTTATCCAACAAAATATCATTTATAGATTCGGTCTTCCAGAGACCATTACCACAGATCAAGGATCTATATTTACGGGTAGAAAAATGGTAAAGTTTGCTGAAGAAACATGATATAAATTGTTAACTTCGACATCATATTATGCTCAAGCAAATGGTCAGGTTGAAGCAGCAAATAAAAATATTATTTCCATAATCAAAAGAAAAATCAAGAGGAAGCCTAAACAATGGCATAAAATCCTCAATGAAGCGTTTTGGGCATTTAGAACATCTCCCAAAGAATCTACTAATTCTATTCCTTTTAGGCTAACATTTGGTCATGACGCTGTGCTACCAATTGAAATTTATCTACAGTCAACTAGAATACAGAGACAATGTGAGATTCCAACAAATCATTATTGGAATACGCTATTAGACGAATTAGTTGATTTGGACGAAGAAAGGATATTGGCATTAGAGGTCCTCATGAGACAAAAAGAAAGGGTAGAAAAGGCCTATAACAAAAAAGTAAAAGTAAAATTGTTTGCCCAAGGAGAATTGGTTTGGAAAGTCATCCTACCTATAGACAAGAAAAATAGTCGAAATTATTGTTGTTAACAATTTAGATGATAATGACTGGCGGAAACCAGTAGCAGATTATTTAGAAAATCCAGATGGGACAACCCATCGAAAGGTGAAATATAGAGCTTTAAGCTATGTTATCATATGGGACGAATTATTCAAAAAGACTCGGGAAAGAGTGTTGCTTAAATATCTCGAAGAAGCAAGAGCTTATATGGTTGTGTCCAATACACACAGTGGAGCGTGTGGAACAGACCAGGCAGGCCATAAAATAAAGTGGTTGCTATTTCGACAAGGCATCTATCGGCCAACCATGCTGAAGGATTGCATAAATTTTGCTAAAGGTTGTCAAGAAAGCCAAAAACAAGCTGGGATACAGCGCGTTCCAGCCAGCGAATTACATTCGATAGTTAAACCCTGGCCATTTAGGGGTTGGGCTCTTTACGTGATAGGAGAAATCAAGCCCAAGTCATCCAAAGGCCATAGATATATTTTAGTTGGAATAGATTATTTTACCAAATGGGTAGAAGCAATAGCATTGCCCATTGTCACTCAAGATGCAGTGATAGAATTTATCCAACAAAATATCATTTATAGATTCGGTCTTCCAGAGACCATTACCACAGATCAAGGATCTATATTTACGGGTAGAAAAATGGTAAAGTTTGCTGAAGAAACATGATATAAATTGTTAACTTCGACATCATATTATGCTCAAGCAAATGGTCAGGTTGAAGCAGCAAATAAAAATATTATTTCCATAATCAAAAGAAAAATCAAGAGGAAGCCTAAACAATGGCATAAAATCCTCAATGAAGCGTTTTGGGCATTTAGAACATCTCCCAAAGAATCTACTAATACTATTCCTTTTAGGCTAACATTTGGTCATGACGCTGTGCTACCAATTGAAATTTATCTACAGTCAACTAGAATACAGAGACAATGTGAGATTCCAACAAATCATTATTGGAATACGCTATTAGACGAATTAGTTGATTTGGACGAAGAAAGGATATTGGCATTAGAGGTCCTCATGAGACAAAAAGAAAGGGTAGAAAAGGCCTATAACAAAAAAGTAAAAGTAAAATTGTTTGCCCAAGGAGAATTGGTTTGGAAAGTCATCCTACCTATAGACAAGAAAAATAGTCGAAATTATTGTTGTTAACAATTTAGATGATAATGACTGGCGGAAACCAGTAGCAGATTATTTAGAAAATCCAGATGGGACAACCCATCGAAAGGTGAAATATAGAGCTTTAAGCTATGTTATCATATGGGACGAATTATTCAAAAAGACTCAGGAAAGAGTGTTGCTTAAATGTCTCGAAGAAGCAAGAGCTTATATGGTTGTGTCCAATACACACAGTGGAGCGTGTGGAACAGACCAGGCAGGCCATAAAATAAAGTGGTTGCTATTTCGACAAGGCATCTATCGGCCAACCATGCTGAAGGATTGCATAAATTTTGCTAAAGGTTGTCAAGAAAGCCAAAAACAAGCTGGGATACAGCGCGTTCCAGCCAGCGAATTACATTCGATAGTTAAACCCTGGCCATTTAGGGGTTGGGCTCTTTACGTGATAGGAGAAATCAAGCCCAAGTCATCCAAAGGCCATAGATATATTTTAGTTGGAATAGATTATTTTACCAAATGGGTAGAAGCAATAGCATTGCCCATTGTCACTCAAGATGCAGTGATAGAATTTATCCAACAAAATATCATTTATAGATTCGGTCTTCCAGAGACCATTACCACAGATCAAGGATCTATATTTACGGGTAGAAAAATGGTAAAGTTTGCTGAAGAAACATGATATAAATTGTTAACTTCGACATCATATTATGCTCAAGCAAATGGTCAGGTTGAAGCAGCAAATAAAAATATTATTTCCATAATCAAAAGAAAAATCAAGGGGAAGCCTAAACAATGGCATAAAATCCTCAATGAAGCGTTTTGGGCATGTAGAACATCTCCCAAAGAATCTACTAATACTATTCCTTTTAGGCTAACATTTGGTCATGACGCTGTGCTACCAATTGAAATTTATCTACAGTCAACTAGAATACAGAGACAATGTGAGATTCCAACAAATCATTATTGGAATACGCTATTAGACGAATTAGTTGATTTGGACGAAGAAAGGATATTGGCATTAGAGGTCCTCATGAGACAAAAAGAAAGGGTAGAAAAGGCCTATAACAAAAAAGTAAAAGTAAAATTGTTTGCCCAAGGAGAATTGGTTTGGAAAGTCATCCTACCTATAGACAAGAAAAATAGTCGAAATTATTGTTGTTAACAATTTAGATGATAATGACTGGCGGAAACCAGTAGCAGATTATTTAGAAAATCCAGATGGGACAACCCATCGAAAGGTGAAATATAGAGCTTTAAGCTATGTTATCATATGGGACGAATTATTCAAAAAGACTCGGGAAAGAGTGTTGCTTAAATGTCTCGAAGAAGCAAGAGCTTATATAGTTGTGTCCAATAAACATAGTGGATCGTGTGGAACACACCAGGCAGGCCATAAAATAAAGTGGTTGCTATTTCGACAAGGCATCTATCGGCCAACCATGCTGAAGGATTGCATAAATTTTGCTAAAGGTTGTCAAGAAAGCCAAAAACAAGCTGGGATACAGCGCGTTCCAGCCAGCGAATTACATTCGATAGTTAAACCCTGGCCATTTAGGGGTTGGGCTCTTGACGTGATAGGAGAAATCAAGCCCAAGTCATCCAAAGGCCATAGATATATTTTAGTTGGAATAGATTATTTTACCAAATGGGTAGAAGCAATACCATTACCCATTGTCACTCAAGATGCAGTGATAGAATTTATCCAACAAAAAACCATTTATAGATTCGGTATTCCAGAGACCATTACCACAGATCAAGGATCTATATTTACGGGTAGAAAAATGGTAAAGTTTGCTGAAGAAACATGATATAAATTGTTAACTTCGACATCATATTATGCTCAAGCAAATGGTCAGGTTGAAGCAGCAAATAAAAATACTATTTCCATAATCAAAAGAAAAATCAAGAGGAAGCCTAAACAATGGCATAAAATCCTCAATGAAGAGTTTTGGGCATGTAGAACATCTCCCAAAGAATCTACTAATACTATTCCTTTTAGGCTAACATTTGGTCATGACGCTGTGCTACCAATTGAAATTTATCTACAGTCAACTAGAATACAGAGACAATGTGAGATTCCAACAAATCATTATTGGAATACGCTATTAGACGAATTAGTTGATTTGGACGAAGAAAGGATATTGGCATTAGAGGTCCTCATGAGACAAAAAGAAAGGGTAGAAAAGGCCTATAACAAAAAAGTAAAAGTAAAATTGTTTGCCCAAGGAGAATTGGTTTGGAAAGTCATCCTACCTATAGACAAGAAAAATAGTCGAAATTATTGTTGTTAACAATTTAGATGATAATGACTGGCGGAAACCAGTAGCAGATTATTTAGAAAATCCAGATGGGACAACCCATCGAAAGGTGAAATATAGAGCTTTAAGCTATGTTATCATATGGGACGAATTATTCAAAAAGACTCGGGAAAGAGTGTTGCTTAAATGTCTCGAAGAAGCAAGAGCTTATATGGTTGTGTCCAATACACACAGTGGAGCGTGTGGAACACACCAGGCAGGCCATAAAATAAAGTGGTTGCTATTTCGACAAGGCATCTATCGGCCAACCATGCTGAAGGATTGCATAAATTTTGCAAAAGGTTGTCAAGAAAGCCAAAAACAAGCTGGGATACAGCGCGTTCCAGCCAGCGAATTACATTCGATAGTTAAACCCTGGCCATTTAGGGGTTGGGCTCTTGACGTGATAGGAGAAATCAAGCCCAAGTCATCCAAAGGCCATAGATATATTTTAGTTGGAATAGATTATTTTACCAAATGGGTAGAAGCAATAGCATTGCCCATTGTCACTCAAGATGCAGTGATAGAATTTATCCAACAAAATATCATTTATAGTTTCGGTATTCCAGAGACCATTACCACAGATCAAGGATCTATATTTACGGGTAGAAAAATGGTAAAGTTTGCTGAAGAAACATGATATAAATTGTTAACTTCGACATCATATTATGCTCAAGCAAATGGTCAGGTTGAAGCAGCAAATAAAAATACTATTTCCATAATCAAAAGTAAAATCAAGAGGAAGCCTAAACAATGGCATAAAATCCTCAATGAAGAGTTTTGGGCATGTAGAACATCTCCCAAAGAATCTACTAATACTATTCCTTTTAGGCTAACATTTGGTCATGACGCTGTGCTACCAATTGAAATTTATCTACAGTCAACTAGAATACAGAGACAATGTGAGATTCCAACAAATCATTATTGGAATACGCTATTAGACGAATTAGTTGATTTGGACGAAGAAAGGATATTGGCATTAGAGGTCCTCATGAGACAAAAAGAAAGGGTAGAAAAGGCCTATAACAAAAAAGTAAAAGTAAAATTGTTTGCCCAAGGAGAATTGGTTTGGAAAGTCATCCTACCTATAGACAAGAAAAATAGTCGAAATTATTGTTGTTAACAATTTAGATGATAATGACTGGCGGAAACCAGTAGCAGATTATTTAGAAAATCCAGATGGGACAACCCATCGAAAGGTGAAATATAGAGCTTTAAGCTATGTTATCATATGGGACGAATTATTCAAAAAGACTCGGGAAAGAGTGTTGCTTAAATGTCTCGAAGAAGCAAGAGCTTATATGGTTGTGTCCAATACACACAGTGGAGCGTGTGGAACAAACCAGGCAGGCCATAAAATAAAGTGGTTGCTATTTCGACAAGGCATCTATCGGCCAACCATGCTGAAGGATTGCATAAATTTTGCTAAAGGTTGTCAAGAAAGCCAAAAACAAGCTGGGATACAGCGCGTTCCAGCCAGCGAATTACATTCGATAGTTAAACCCTGGCCATTTAGGGGTTGGGCTCTTGACGTGATAGGAGAAATCAAGCCCAAGTCATCCAAAGGCCATAGATATATTTTAGTTGGAATAGATTATTTTACCAAATGGGTAGAAGCAATAGCATTGCCCATTGTCACTCAAGATGCAGTGATAGAATTTATCCAACAAAATATCATTTATAGTTTCGGTATTCCAGAGACCATTACCACAGATCAAGGATCTATATTTACGGGTAGAAAAATGGTAAAGTTTGCTGAAGAAACATGATATAAATTGTTAACTTCGACATCATATTATGCTCAAGCAAATGGTCAGGTTGAAGCAGCAAATAAAAATACTATTTCCATAATCAAAAGTAAAATCAAGAGGAAGCCTAAACAATGGCATAAAATCCTCAATGAAGAGTTTTGGGCATGTAGAACATCTCCCAAAGAATCTACTAATACTATTCCTTTTAGGCTAACATTTGGTCATGACGCTGTGCTACCAATTGAAATTTATCTACAGTCAACTAGAATACAGAGACAATGTGAGATTCCAACAAATCATTATTGGAATACGCTATTAGACGAATTAGTTGATTTGGACGAAGAAAGGATATTGGCATTAGAGGTCCTCATGAGACAAAAAGAAAGGGTAGAAAAGGCCTATAACAAAAAAGTAAAAGTAAAATTGTTTGCCCAAGGAGAATTGGTTTGGAAAGTCATCCTACCTATAGACAAGAAAAATAGTCGAAATTATTGTTGTTAACAATTTAGATGATAATGACTGGCGGAAACCAGTAGCAGATTATTTAGAAAATCCAGATGGGACAACCCATCGAAAGGTGAAATATAGAGCTTTAAGCTATGTTATCATATGGGACGAATTATTCAAAAAGACTCGGGAAAGAGTGTTGCTTAAATGTCTCGAAGAAGCAAGAGCTTATATGGTTGTGTCCAATACACACAGTGGAGCGTGTGGAACACACCAGGCAGGCCATAAAATAAAGTGGTTGCTATTTCGACAAGGCATCTATCGGCCAACCATGCTGAAGGATTGCATAAATTTTGCTAAAGGTTGTCAAGAAAGCCAAAAACAAGCTGGGATACAGCGCGTTCCAGCCAGCGAATTACATTCGATAGTTAAACCCTGGCCATTTAGGGGTTGGGCTCTTGACGTGATAGGAGAAATCAAGCCCAAGTCATCCAAAGGCCATAGATATATTTTAGTTGGAATAGATTATTTTACCAAATGGGTAGAAGCAATAGCATTGCCCATTGTCACTCAAGATGCAGTGATAGAATTTATCCAACAAAATATCATTTATAGATTCGGTCTTCCAGAGACCATTACCACAGATCAAGGATCTATATTTACGGGTAGAAAAATGGTAAAGTTTGCTGAAGAAATATGATATAAATTGTTAACTTCGACATCATATTATGCTCAAGCAAATGGTCAGGTTGAAGCAGCAAATAAAAATATTATTTCCATAATCAAAAGAAAAATCAAGAGGAAGCCTAAACAATGGCATAAAATCCTCAATGAAGCGTTTTGGGCATGTAGAACATCTCCCAAAGAATCTACTAATACTATTCCTTTTAGGCTAACATTTGGTCATGACGCTGTGCTACCAATTGAAATTTATCTACAGTCAACTAGAATACAGAGACAATGTGAGATTCCAACAAATCATTATTGGAATACGCTATTAGACGAATTAGTTGATTTGGACGAAGAAAGGATATTGGCATTAGAGGTCCTCATGAGACAAAAAGAAAGGGTAGAAAAGGCCTATAACAAAAAAGTAAAAGTAAAATTGTTTGCCCAAGGAGAATTGGTTTGGAAAGTCATCCTACCTATAGACAAGAAAAATAGTCGAAATTATTGTTGTTAACAATTTAGATGATAATGACTGGCGGAAACCAGTAGCAGATTATTTAGAAAATCCAGATGGGACAACCCATCGAAAGGTGAAATATAGAGCTTTAAGCTATGTTATCATATGGGACGAATTATTCAAAAAGACTCGGGAAAGAGTGTTGCTTAAATGTCTCGAAGAAGCAAGAGCTTATATGGTTGTGTCCAAATACGCACAGTGGAGCGTGTGGAACACACCAGGCAGGCCATAAAATAAAGTGGTTGCTATTTCGAAAAGGCATCTATCGGCCAACCATGCTGAAGGATTGCATAAATTTTGCTAAAGGTTGTCAAGAAAGCCAAAAACAAGCTGGGATACAGCGCGTTCCAGCCAGCGAATTACATTCGATAGTTAAACCCTGGCCATTTAGGGGTTGGGCTCTTGACGTGATAGGAGAAATCAAGCCCAAGTCATCCAAAGGCCATAGATATATTTTAGTTGGAATAGATTATTTTACCAAATGGGTAGAAGCAATAGCATTGCCCATTGTCACTCAAGATGCAGTGATAGAATTTATCCAACAAAATATCATTTATAGATTCGGTCTTCCAGAGACCATTACCACATATCAAGGATCTATATTTACGGGTAGAAAAATGGTAAAGTTTGCTGAAGAAACATGATATAAATTGTTAACTTCGACATCATATTATGCTCAAGCAAATGGTCAGGTTGAAGCAGCAAATAAAAATATTATTTCCATAATCAAAAGAAAAATCAAGAGGAAGCCTAAACAATGGCATAAAATCCTCAATGAAGCGTTTTGGGCATGTAGAACATCTCCGAAAGAATCTACTAATACTATTCCTTTTAGGCTAACATTTGGTCATGACGCTGTGCTACCAATTGAAATTTATCTACAGTCAACTAGAATACAGAGACAATGTGAGATTCCAACAAATCATTATTGGAATACGCTATTAGACGAATTAGTTGATTTGGACGAAGAAAGGATATTGGCATTAGAGGTCCTCATGAGACAAAAAGAAAGGGTAGAAAAGGCCTATAACAAAAAAGTAAAAGTAAAATTGTTTGCCCAAGGAGAATTGGTTTGGAAAGTCATCCTACCTATAGACAAGAAAAATAGTCGAAATTATTGTTGTTAACAATTTAGATGATAATGACTGGCGGAAACCAGTAGCAGATTATTTAGAAAATCCAGATGGGACAACCCATCGAAAGGTGAAATATAGAGCTTTAAGCTATGTTATCATATGGGACGAATTATTCAAAAAGACTCTGGAAAGAGTGTTGCTTAAATGTCTCGAAGAAGCAAGAGCTTATATGATTGTGTCCAATACAAACAGTGGAGCGTGTGGAACAAACCAGGCAGGCCATAAAATAAAGTGGTTGCTATTTCGACAAGGCATCTATCGGCCAACCATGCTGAAGGATTGCATAAATTTTGCTAAAGGTTGTCAAGAAAGCCAAAAACAAGCTAGGATACAGCGCGTTCCAGCCAGCGAATTACATTCGATAGTTAAACCCTGGCCATTTAGGGGTTGGGCTCTTGACGTGATAGGAGAAATCAAGCCCAAGTCATCCAAAGGCCATAGATATATTTTAGTTGGAATAGATTATTTTACCAAATGGGTAGAAGCAATAGCATTGCCCATTGTCACTCAAGATGCAGTGATAGAATTTATCCAACAAAATATCATTTATAGATTCGGTCTTCCAGAGACCATTACCACATATCAAGGATCTATATTTACGGGTAGAAAAATGGTAAAGTTTGCTGAAGAAACATGATATAAATTGTTAACTTCGACATCATATTATGCTCAAGCAAATGGTCAGGTTGAAGCAGCAAATAAAAATACTATTTCCATAATCAAAAGTAAAATCAAGAGGAAGCCTAAACAATGGCATAAAATCCTCAATGAAGCGTTTTGGGCATGTAGAACATCTCCCAAAGAATCTACTAATACTATTCCTTTTAGGCTAACATTTGGTCATGACGCTGTGCTACCAATTGAAATTTATCTACAGTCAACTAGAATACAGAGACAATGTGAGATTCCAACAAATCATTATTGGAATACGCTATTAGACGAATTAGTTGATTTGGACGAAGAAAGGATATTGGCATTAGAGGTCCTCATGAGACAAAAAGAAAGGGTAGAAAAGGCCTATAACAAAAAAGTAAAAGTAAAATTGTTTGCCCAAGGAGAATTGGTTTGGAAAGTCATCCTACCTATAGACAAGAAAAATAGTCGAAATTATTGTTGTTAACAATTTAGATGATAATGACTGGCGGAAACCAGTAGCAGATTATTTAGAAAATCCAGATGGGACAACCCATCGAAAGGTGAAATATAGAGCTTTAAGCTATGTTATCATATGGGACGAATTATTCAAAAAGACTCGGGAAAGAGTGTTGCTTAAATGTCTCGAAGAAGCAAGAGCTTATATGGTTGTGTCCAATACACACAGTGGAGCGTGTGGAACACACCAGGCAGGCCATAAAATAAAGTGGTTGCTATTTCGACAAGGCATCTATCGGCCAACCATGCTGAAGGATTGCATAAATTTTGCTAAAGGTTGTCAAGAAAGCCAAAAACAAGCTGGGATACAGCGCGTTCCAGCCAGCGAATTACATTCGATAGTTAAACCCTGGCCATTTAGGGGTTGGGCTCTTGACGTGATAGGAGAAATCAAGCCCAAGTCATCCAAAGGCCATAGATATATTTTAGTTGGAATAGATTATTTTACCAAATGGGTAGAAGCAATAGCATTGCCCATTGTCACTCAAGATGCAGTGATAGAATTTATCCAACAAAATATCATTTATAGATTCGGTCTTCCAGAGACCATTACCACATATCAAGGATCTATATTTACGGGTAGAAAAATGGTAAAGTTTGCTGAAGAAACATGATATAAATTGTTAACTTCGACATCATATTATGCTCAAGCAAATGGTCAGGTTGAAGCAGCAAATAAAAATATTATTTCCATAATCAAAAGAAAAATCAAGAGGAAGCCTAAACAATGGCATAAAATCCTCAATGAAGCGTTTTGGGCATGTAGAACATCTCCCAAAGAATCTACTAATACTATTCCTTTTAGGCTAACATTTGGTCATGACGCTGTGCTACCAATTGAAATTTATCTACAGTCAACTAGAATACAGAGACAATGTGAGATTCCAACAAATCATTATTGGAATACGCTATTAGACGAATTAGTTGATTTGGACGAAGAAAGGATATTGGCATTAGAGGTCCTCATGAGACAAAAAGAAAGGGTAGAAAAGGCCTATAACAAAAAAGTAAAAGTAAAATTGTTTGCCCAAGGAGAATTGGTTTGGAAAGTCATCCTACCTATAGACAAGAAAAATAGTCGAAATTATTGTTGTTAACAATTTAGATGATAATGACTGGCGGAAACCAGTAGCAGATTATTTAGAAAATCCAGATGGGACAACCCATCGAAAGGTGAAATATAGAGCTTTAAGCTATGTTATCATATGGGACGAATTATTCAAAAAGACTCGGGAAAGAGTGTTGCTTAAATGTCTCGAAGAAGCAAGAGCTTATATGGTTGTGTCCAAATACGCACAGTGGAGCGTGTGGAACACACCAGGCAGGCCATAAAATAAAGTGGTTGCTATTTCGAAAAGGCATCTATCGGCCAACCATGCTGAAGGATTGCATAAATTTTGCTAAAGGTTGTCAAGAAAGCCAAAAACAAGCTGGGATACAGCGCGTTCCAGCCAGCGAATTACATTCGATAGTTAAACCCTGGCCATTTAGGGGTTGGGCTCTTGACGTGATAGGAGAAATCAAGCCCAAGTCATCCAAAGGCCATAGATATATTTTAGTTGGAATAGATTATTTTACCAAATGGGTAGAAGCAATAGCATTGCCCATTGTCACTCAAGATGCAGTGATAGAATTTATCCAACAAAATATCATTTATAGATTCGGTCTTCCAGAGACCATTACCACATATCAAGGATCTATATTTACGGGTAGAAAAATGGTAAAGTTTGCTGAAGAAACATGATATAAATTGTTAACTTCGACATCATATTATGCTCAAGCAAATGGTCAGGTTGAAGCAGCAAATAAAAATATTATTTCCATAATCAAAAGAAAAATCAAGAGGAAGCCTAAACAATGGCATAAAATCCTCAATGAAGCGTTTTGGGCATGTAGAACATCTCCGAAAGAATCTACTAATACTATTCCTTTTAGGCTAACATTTGGTCATGACGCTGTGCTACCAATTGAAATTTATCTACAGTCAACTAGAATACAGAGACAATGTGAGATTCCAACAAATCATTATTGGAATACGCTATTAGACGAATTAGTTGATTTGGACGAAGAAAGGATATTGGCATTAGAGGTCCTCATGAGACAAAAAGAAAGGGTAGAAAAGGCCTATAACAAAAAAGTAAAAGTAAAATTGTTTGCCCAAGGAGAATTGGTTTGGAAAGTCATCCTACCTATAGACAAGAAAAATAGTCGAAATTATTGTTGTTAACAATTTAGATGATAATGACTGGCGGAAACCAGTAGCAGATTATTTAGAAAATCCAGATGGGACAACCCATCGAAAGGTGAAATATAGAGCTTTAAGCTATGTTATCATATGGGACGAATTATTCAAAAAGACTCTGGAAAGAGTGTTGCTTAAATGTCTCGAAGAAGCAAGAGCTTATATGATTGTGTCCAACACAAACAGTGGAGCGTGTGGAACAAACCAGGCAGGCCATAAAATAAAGTGGTTGCTATTTCGACAAGGCATCTATCGGCCAACCATGCTGAAGGATTGCATAAATTTTGCTAAAGGTTGTCAAGAAAGCCAAAAACAAGCTAGGATACAGCGCGTTCCAGACAGCGAATTACATTCGATAGTTAAACCCTGGCCATTTAGGGGTTGGGCTCTTGACGTGATAGGAGAAATCAAGCCCAAGTCATCCAAAGGCCATAGATATATTTTAGTTGGAATAGATTATTTTACCAAATGGGTAGAAGCAATAGCATTGCCCATTGTCACTCAAGATGCAGTGATAGAATTTATCCAACAAAATATCATTTATAGATTCGGTCTTCCAGAGACCATTACCACATATCAAGGATCTATATTTACGGGTAGAAAAATGGTAAAGTTTGCTGAAGAAACATGATATAAATTGTTAACTTCGACATCATATTATGCTCAAGCAAATGGTCAGGTTGAAGCAGCAAATAAAAATATTATTTCCATAATCAAAAGAAAAATCAAGAGGAAGCCTAAACAATGGCATAAAATCCTCAATGAAGCGTTTTGGGCATGTAGAACATCTCCGAAAGAATCTACTAATACTATTCCTTTTAGGCTAACATTTGGTCATGACGCTGTGCTACCAATTGAAATTTATCTACAGTCAACTAGAATACAGAGACAATGTGAGATTCCAACAAATCATTATTGGAATACGCTATTAGACGAATTAGTTGATTTGGACGAAGAAAGGATATTGGCATTAGAGGTCCTCATGAGACAAAAAGAAAGGGTAGAAAAGGCCTATAACAAAAAAGTAAAAGTAAAATTGTTTGCCCAAGGAGAATTGGTTTGGAAAGTCATCCTACCTATAGACAAGAAAAATAGTCGAAATTATTGTTGTTAACAATTTAGATGATAATGACTGGCGGAAACCAGTAGCAGATTATTTAGAAAATCCAGATGGGACAACCCATCGAAAGGTGAAATATAGAGCTTTAAGCTATGTTATCATATGGGACGAATTATTCAAAAAGACTCTGGAAAGAGTGTTGCTTAAATGTCTCGAAGAAGCAAGAGCTTATATGATTGTGTCCAATACAAACAGTGGAGCGTGTGGAACAAACCAGGCAGGCCATAAAATAAAGTGGTTGCTATTTCGACAAGGCATCTATCGGCCAACCATGCTGAAGGATTGCATAAATTTTGCTAAAGGTTGTCAAGAAAGCCAAAAACAAGCTAGGATACAGCGCGTTCCAGCCAGCGAATTACATTCGATAGTTAAACCCTGGCCATTTAGGGGTTGGGCTCTTGACGTGATAGGAGAAATCAAGCCCAAGTCATCCAAAGGCCATAGATATATTTTAGTTGGAATAGATTATTTTACCAAATGGGTAGAAGCAATAGCATTGCCCATTGTCACTCAAGATGCAGTGATAGAATTTATCCAACAAAATATCATTTATAGATTCGGTCTTCCAGAGACCATTACCACATATCAAGGATCTATATTTACGGGTAGAAAAATGGTAAAGTTTGCTGAAGAAACATGATATAAATTGTTAACTTCGACATCATATTATGCTCAAGCAAATGGTCAGGTTGAAGCAGCAAATAAAAATACTATTTCCATAATCAAAAGTAAAATCAAGAGGAAGCCTAAACAATGGCATAAAATCCTCAATGAAGCGTTTTGGGCATGTAGAACATCTCCCAAAGAATCTACTAATACTATTCCTTTTAGGCTAACATTTGGTCATGACGCTGTGCTACCAATTGAAATTTATCTACAGTCAACTAGAATACAGAGACAATGTGAGATTCCAACAAATCATTATTGGAATACGCTATTAGACGAATTAGTTGATTTGGACGAAGAAAGGATATTGGCATTAGAGGTCCTCATGAGACAAAAAGAAAGGGTAGAAAAGGCCTATAACAAAAAAGTAAAAGTAAAATTGTTTGCCCAAGGAGAATTGGTTTGGAAAGTCATCCTACCTATAGACAAGAAAAATAGTCGAAATTATTGTTGTTAACAATTTAGATGATAATGACTGGCGGAAACCAGTAGCAGATTATTTAGAAAATCCAGATGGGACAACCCATCGAAAGGTGAAATATAGAGCTTTAAGCTATGTTATCATATGGGACGAATTATTCAAAAAGACTCGGGAAAGAGTGTTGCTTAAATGTCTCGAAGAAGCAAGAGCTTATATGGTTGTGTCCAATACACACAGTGGAGCGTGTGGAACACACCAGGCAGGCCATAAAATAAAGTGGTTGCTATTTCGACAAGGCATCTATCGGCCAACCATGCTGAAGGATTGCATAAATTTTGCTAAAGGTTGTCAAGAAAGCCAAAAACAAGCTGGGATACAGCGCGTTCCAGCCAGCGAATTACATTCGATAGTTAAACCCTGGCCATTTAGGGGTTGGGCTCTTGACGTGATAGGAGAAATCAAGCCCAAGTCATCCAAAGGCCATAGATATATTTTAGTTGGAATAGATTATTTTACCAAATGGGTAGAAGCAATAGCATTGCCCATTGTCACTCAAGATGCAGTGATAGAATTTATCCAACAAAATATCATTTATAGATTCGGTCTTCCAGAGACCATTACCACATATCAAGGATCTATATTTACGGGTAGAAAAATGGTAAAGTTTGCTGAAGAAACATGATATAAATTGTTAACTTCGACATCATATTATGCTCAAGCAAATGGTCAGGTTGAAGCAGCAAATAAAAATATTATTTCCATAATCAAAAGAAAAATCAAGAGGAAGCCTAAACAATGGCATAAAATCCTCAATGAAGCGTTTTGGGCATGTAGAACATCTCCCAAAGAATCTACTAATACTATTCCTTTTAGGCTAACATTTGGTCATGACGCTGTGCTACCAATTGAAATTTATCTACAGTCAACTAGAATACAGAGACAATGTGAGATTCCAACAAATCATTATTGGAATACGCTATTAGACGAATTAGTTGATTTGGACGAAGAAAGGATATTGGCATTAGAGGTCCTCATGAGACAAAAAGAAAGGGTAGAAAAGGCCTATAACAAAAAAGTAAAAGTAAAATTGTTTGCCCAAGGAGAATTGGTTTGGAAAGTCATCCTACCTATAGACAAGAAAAATAGTCGAAATTATTGTTGTTAACAATTTAGATGATAATGACTGGCGGAAACCAGTAGCAGATTATTTAGAAAATCCAGATGGGACAACCCATCGAAAGGTGAAATATAGAGCTTTAAGCTATGTTATCATATGGGACGAATTATTCAAAAAGACTCGGGAAAGAGTGTTGCTTAAATGTCTCGAAGAAGCAAGAGCTTATATGGTTGTGTCCAAATACGCACAGTGGAGCGTGTGGAACACACCAGGCAGGCCATAAAATAAAGTGGTTGCTATTTCGAAAAGGCATCTATCGGCCAACCATGCTGAAGGATTGCATAAATTTTGCTAAAGGTTGTCAAGAAAGCCAAAAACAAGCTGGGATACAGCGCGTTCCAGCCAGCGAATTACATTCGATAGTTAAACCCTGGCCATTTAGGGGTTGGGCTCTTGACGTGATAGGAGAAATCAAGCCCAAGTCATCCAAAGGCCATAGATATATTTTAGTTGGAATAGATTATTTTACCAAATGGGTAGAAGCAATAGCATTGCCCATTGTCACTCAAGATGCAGTGATAGAATTTATCCAACAAAATATCATTTATAGATTCGGTCTTCCAGAGACCATTACCACATATCAAGGATCTATATTTACGGGTAGAAAAATGGTAAAGTTTGCTGAAGAAACATGATATAAATTGTTAACTTCGACATCATATTATGCTCAAGCAAATGGTCAGGTTGAAGCAGCAAATAAAAATATTATTTCCATAATCAAAAGAAAAATCAAGAGGAAGCCTAAACAATGGCATAAAATCCTCAATGAAGCGTTTTGGGCATGTAGAACATCTCCGAAAGAATCTACTAATACTATTCCTTTTAGGCTAACATTTGGTCATGACGCTGTGCTACCAATTGAAATTTATCTACAGTCAACTAGAATACAGAGACAATGTGAGATTCCAACAAATCATTATTGGAATACGCTATTAGACGAATTAGTTGATTTGGACGAAGAAAGGATATTGGCATTAGAGGTCCTCATGAGACAAAAAGAAAGGGTAGAAAAGGCCTATAACAAAAAAGTAAAAGTAAAATTGTTTGCCCAAGGAGAATTGGTTTGGAAAGTCATCCTACCTATAGACAAGAAAAATAGTCGAAATTATTGTTGTTAACAATTTAGATGATAATGACTGGCGGAAACCAGTAGCAGATTATTTAGAAAATCCAGATGGGACAACCCATCGAAAGGTGAAATATAGAGCTTTAAGCTATGTTATCATATGGGACGAATTATTCAAAAAGACTCTGGAAAGAGTGTTGCTTAAATGTCTCGAAGAAGCAAGAGCTTATATGATTGTGTCCAATACAAACAGTGGAGCGTGTGGAACAAACCAGGCAGGCCATAAAATAAAGTGGTTGCTATTTCGACAAGGCATCTATCGGCCAACCATGCTGAAGGATTGCATAAATTTTGCTAAAGGTTGTCAAGAAAGCCAAAAACAAGCTAGGATACAGCGCGTTCCAGCCAGCGAATTACATTCGATAGTTAAACCCTGGCCATTTAGGGGTTGGGCTCTTGACGTGATAGGAGAAATCAAGCCCAAGTCATCCAAAGGCCATAGATATATTTTAGTTGGAATAGATTATTTTACCAAATGGGTAGAAGCAATAGCATTGCCCATTGTCACTCAAGATGCAGTGATAGAATTTATCCAACAAAATATCATTTATAGATTCGGTCTTCCAGAGACCATTACCACATATCAAGGATCTATATTTACGGGTAGAAAAATGGTAAAGTTTGCTGAAGAAACATGATATAAATTGTTAACTTCGACATCATATTATGCTCAAGCAAATGGTCAGGTTGAAGCAGCAAATAAAAATATTATTTCCATAATCAAAAGAAAAATCAAGAGGAAGCCTAAACAATGGCATAAAATCCTCAATGAAGCGTTTCGGGCATGTAGAACATCTCCGAAAGAATCTACTAATACTATTCCTTTTAGGCTAACATTTGGTCATGACGCTGTGCTACCAATTGAAATTTATCTACAGTCAACTAGAATACAGAGACAATGTGAGATTCCAACAAATCATTATTGGAATACGCTATTAGACGAATTAGTTGATTTGGACGAAGAAAGGATATTGGCATTAGAGGTCCTCATGAGACAAAAAGAAAGGGTAGAAAAGGCCTATAACAAAAAAGTAAAAGTAAAATTGTTTGCCCAAGGAGAATTGGTTTGGAAAGTCATCCTACCTATAGACAAGAAAAATAGTCGAAATTATTGTTGTTAACAATTTAGATGATAATGACTGGCGGAAACCAGTAGCAGATTATTTAGAAAATCCAGATGGGACAACCCATCGAAAGGTGAAATATAGAGCTTTAAGCTATGTTATCATATGGGACGAATTATTCAAAAAGACTCTGGAAAGAGTGTTGCTTAAATGTCTCGAAGAAGCAAGAGCTTATATGATTGTGTCCAATACAAACAGTGGAGCGTGTGGAACAAACCAGGCAGGCCATAAAATAAAGTGGTTGCTATTTCGACAAGGCATCTATCGGCCAACCATGCTGAAGGATTGCATAAATTTTGCTAAAGGTTGTCAAGAAAGCCAAAAACAAGCTAGGATACAGCGCGTTCCAGCCAGCGAATTACATTCGATAGTTAAACCCTGGCCATTTAGGGGTTGGGCTCTTGACGTGATAGGAGAAATCAAGCCCAAGTCATCCAAAGGCCATAGATATATTTTAGTTGGAATAGATTATTTTACCAAATGGGTAGAAGCAATAGCATTGCCCATTGTCACTCAAGATGCAGTGATAGAATTTATCCAACAAAATATCATTTATAGATTCGGTCTTCCAGAGACCATTACCACATATCAAGGATCTATATTTACGGGTAGAAAAATGGTAAAGTTTGCTGAAGAAACATGATATAAATTGTTAACTTCGACATCATATTATGCTCAAGCAAATGGTCAGGTTGAAGCAGCAAATAAAAATACTATTTCCATAATCAAAAGTAAAATCAAGAGGAAGCCTAAACAATGGCATAAAATCCTCAATGAAGCGTTTTGGGCATGTAGAACATCTCCCAAAGAATCTACTAATACTATTCCTTTTAGGCTAACATTTGGTCATGACGCTGTGCTACCAATTGAAATTTATCTACAGTCAACTAGAATACAGAGACAATGTGAGATTCCAACAAATCATTATTGGAATACGCTATTAGACGAATTAGTTGATTTGGACGAAGAAAGGATATTGGCATTAGAGGTCCTCATGAGACAAAAAGAAAGGGTAGAAAAGGCCTATAACAAAAAAGTAAAAGTAAAATTGTTTGCCCAAGGAGAATTGGTTTGGAAAGTCATCCTACCTATAGACAAGAAAAATAGTCGAAATTATTGTTGTTAACAATTTAGATGATAATGACTGGCGGAAACCAGTAGCAGATTATTTAGAAAATCCAGATGGGACAACCCATCGAAAGGTGAAATATAGAGCTTTAAGCTATGTTATCATATGGGACGAATTATTCAAAAAGACTCGGGAAAGAGTGTTGCTTAAATGTCTCGAAGAAGCAAGAGCTTATATGGTTGTGTCCAATACACACAGTGGAGCGTGTGGAACACACCAGGCAGGCCATAAAATAAAGTGGTTGCTATTTCGACAAGGCATCTATCGGCCAACCATGCTGAAGGATTGCATAAATTTTGCTAAAGGTTGTCAAGAAAGCCAAAAACAAGCTGGGATACAGCGCGTTCCAGCCAGCGAATTACATTCGATAGTTAAACCCTGGCCATTTAGGGGTTGGGCTCTTGACGTGATAGGAGAAATCAAGCCCAAGTCATCCAAAGGCCATAGATATATTTTAGTTGGAATAGATTATTTTACCAAATGGGTAGAAGCAATAGCATTGCCCATTGTCACTCAAGATGCAGTGATAGAATTTATCCAACAAAATATCATTTATAGATTCGGTCTTCCAGAGACCATTACCACAGATCAAGGATCTATATTTACGGGTAGAAAAATGGTAAAGTTTGCTGAAGAAATATGATATAAATTGTTAACTTCGACATCATATTATGCTCAAGCAAATGGTCAGGTTGAAGCAGCAAATAAAAATATTATTTCCATAATCAAAAGAAAAATCAAGAGGAAGCCTAAACAATGGCATAAAATCCTCAATGAAGCGTTTTGGGCATGTAGAACATCTCCCAAAGAATCTACTAATACTATTCCTTTTAGGCTAACATTTGGTCATGACGCTGTGCTACCAATTGAAATTTATCTACAGTCAACTAGAATACAGAGACAATGTGAGATTCCAACAAATCATTATTGGAATACGCTATTAGACGAATTAGTTGATTTGGACGAAGAAAGGATATTGGCATTAGAGGTCCTCATGAGACAAAAAGAAAGGGTAGAAAAGGCCTATAACAAAAAAGTAAAAGTAAAATTGTTTGCCCAAGGAGAATTGGTTTGGAAAGTCATCCTACCTATAGACAAGAAAAATAGTCGAAATTATTGTTGTTAACAATTTAGATGATAATGACTGGCGGAAACCAGTAGCAGATTATTTAGAAAATCCAGATGGGACAACCCATCGAAAGGTGAAATATAGAGCTTTAAGCTATGTTATCATATGGGACGAATTATTCAAAAAGACTCGGGAAAGAGTGTTGCTTAAATGTCTCGAAGAAGCAAGAGCTTATATGGTTGTGTCCAATACACACAGTGGAGCGTGTGGAACAAACCAGGCAGGCCATAAAATAAAGTGGTTGCTATTTCGACAAGGCATCTATCGGCCAACCATGCTGAAGGATTGCATAAATTTTGCTAAAGGTTGTCAAGAGAGCCAAAAACAAGCTGGGATACAGCGCGTTACAGCCAGCGAATTACATTCGATAGTTAAACCCTGGCCATTTAGGGGTTGGGCTCTTGACGTGATAGGAGAAATCAAGCCCAAGTCATCCAAAGGCCATAGATATATTTTAGTTGGAATAGAATATTTTACCAAATGGGTAGAAGCAATAGCATTGCCCATTGTCACTCAAGATGCAGTGATAGAATTTATCCAACAAAATATCATTTATAGATTCGGTCTTCCAGAGACCATTACCACATATCAAGGATCTATATTTACGGGTAGAAAAATGGTAAAGTTTGCTGAAGAAACATGATATAAATTGTTAACTTCGACATCATATTATGCTCAAGCAAATGGTCAGGTTGAAGCAGCAAATAAAAATATTATTTCCATAATCAAAAGAAAAATCAAGAGGAAGCCTAAACAATGGCATAAAATCCTCAATGAAGCGTTTTGGGCATGTAGAACATCTCCCAAAGAATCTACTAATACTATTCCTTTTAGGCTAACATTTGGTCATGACGCTGTGCTACCAATTGAAATTTATCTACAGTCAACTAGAATACAGAGACAATGTGAGATTCCAACAAATCATTATTGGAATACGCTATTAGACGAATTAGTTGATTTGGACGAAGAAAGGATATTGGCATTAGAGGTCCTCATGAGACAAAAAGAAAGGGTAGAAAAGGCCTATAACAAAAAAGTAAAAGTAAAATTGTTTGCCCAAGGAGAATTGGTTTGGAAAGTCATCCTACCTATAAGACAAGAAAAATAGTCGAAATTATTGTTGTTAACAATTTAGATGATAATGACTGGCGGAAACCAGTAGCAGATTATTTAGAAAATCCAGATGGGACAACCCATCGAAAGGTGAAATATAGAGCTTTAAGCTATGTTATCATATGGGACGAATTATTCAAAAAGACTCGGGAAAGAGTGTTGCTTAAATGTCTCGAAGAAGCAAGAGCTTATATGGTTGTGTCCAATACACACAGTGGAGCGTGTGGAACACACCAGGCAGGCCATAAAATAAAGTGGTTGCTATTTCGACAAGGCATCTATCGGCCAACCATGCTGAAGGATTGCATAAATTTTGCTAAAGGTTGTCAAGAAAGCCAAAAACAAGCTGGGATACAGCGCGTCACAGCCAGCGAATTACATTCGATAGTTAAACCCTGGCCATTTAGGGGTTGGGCTCTTGACGTGATAGGAGAAATCAAGCCCAAGTCATCCAAAGGCCATAGATATATTTTAGTTGGAATAGAATATTTTACCAAATGGGTAGAAGCAATAGCATTGCCCATTGTCACTCAAGATGCAGTGATAGAATTTATCCAACAAAATATCATTTATAGATTCGGTCTTCCAGAGACCATTACCACATATCAAGGATCTATATTTACGGGTAGAAAAATGGTAAAGTTTGCTGAAGAAACATGATATAAATTGTTAACTTCGACATCATATTATGCTCAAGCAAATGGTCAGGTTGAAGCAGCAAATAAAAATATTATTTCCATAATCAAAAGAAAAATCAAGAGGAAGCCTAAACAATGGCATAAAATCCTCAATGAAGCGTTTTGGGCATGTAGAACATCTCCCAAAGAATCTACTAATACTATTCCTTTTAGGCTAACATTTGGTCATGACGCTGTGCTACCAATTGAAATTTATCTACAGTCAACTAGAATACAGAGACAATGTGAGATTCCAACAAATCATTATTGGAATACGCTATTAGACGAATTAGTTGATTTGGACGAAGAAAGGATATTGGCATTAGAGGTCCTCATGAGACAAAAAGAAAGGGTAGAAAAGGCCTATAACAAAAAAGTAAAAGTAAAATTGTTTGCCCAAGGAGAATTGGTTTGGAAAGTCATCCTACCTATAAGACAAGAAAAATAGTCGAAAGTATTGTTGTTAACAATTTAGATGATAATGACTGGCGGAAACCAGTAGCAGATTATTTAGAAAATCCAGATGGGACAACCCATCGAAAGGTGAAATATAGAGCTTTAAGCTATGTTATCATATGGGACGAATTATTCAAAAAGACTCGGGAAAGAGTGTTGCTTAAATGTCTCGAAGAAGCAAGAGCTTATATGGTTGTGTCCAATACACACAGTGGAGCGTGTGGAACACACCAGGCAGGCCATAAAATAAAGTGGTTGCTATTTCGACAAGGCATCTATCGGCCAACCATGCTGAAGGATTGCATAAATTTTGCTAAAGGTTGTCAAGAAAGCCAAAAACAAGCTGGGATACAGCGCGTCACAGCCAGCGAATTACATTCGATAGTTAAACCCTGGCCATTTAGGGGTTGGGCTCTTGACGTGATAGGAGAAATCAAGCCCAAGTCATCCAAAGGCCATAGATATATTTTAGTTGGAATAGAATATTTTACCAAATGGGTAGAAGCAATAGCATTGCCCATTGTCACTCAAGATGCAGTGATAGAATTTATCCAACAAAATATCATTTATAGATTCGGTCTTCCAGAGACCATTACCACATATCAAGGATCTATATTTACGGGTAGAAAAATGGTAAAGTTTGCTGAAGAAACATGATATAAATTGTTAACTTCGACATCATATTATGCTCAAGCAAATGGTCAGGTTGAAGCAGCAAATAAAAATATTATTTCCATAATCAAAAGAAAAATCAAGAGGAAGCCTAAACAATGGCATAAAATCCTCAATGAAGCGTTTTGGGCATGTAGAACATCTCCCAAAGAATCTACTAATACTATTCCTTTTAGGCTAACATTTGGTCATGACGCTGTGCTACCAATTGAAATTTATCTACAGTCAACTAGAATACAGAGACAATGTGAGATTCCAACAAATCATTATTGGAATACGCTATTAGACGAATTAGTTGATTTGGACGAAGAAAGGATATTGGCATTAGAGGTCCTCATGAGACAAAAAGAAAGGGTAGAAAAGGCCTATAACAAAAAAGTAAAAGTAAAATTGTTTGCCCAAGGAGAATTGGTTTGGAAAGTCATCCTACCTATAGACAAGAAAAATAGTCGAAATTATTGTTGTTAACAATTTAGATGATAATGACTGGCGGAAACCAGTAGCAGATTATTTAGAAATTCCAGATGGGACAACCCATCGAAAGGTGAAATATAGAGCTTTAAGCTATGTTATCATATGGGAGGAATTATTCAAAAAGACTCGGGAAAGAGTGTTGCTTAAATGTCTCGAAGAAGCAAGAGCTTATATGGTTGTGTCCAATACACACAGTGGAGCGTGTGGAACACACGAGGCAGGCCATAAAATAAAGTGGTTGCTATTTCGACAAGGCATCTATCGGCCAACCATGCTGAAGGATTGCATAAATTTTGCTAAAGGTTGTCAAGAAAGCCAAAAACAAGCTGGGATACAGCGCGTTACAGCCAGCGAATTACATTCGATAGTTAAACCCTGGCCATTTAGGGGTTGGGCTCTTGACGTGATAGGAGAAATCAAGCCCAAGTCATCCAAAGGCCATAGATATATTTTAGTTGGAATAGAATATTTTACCAAATGGGTAGAAGCAATAGCATTGCCCATTGTCACTCAAGATGCAGTGATAGAATTTATCCAACAAAATATCATTTATAGATTCGGTCTTCCAGAGACCATTACCACATATCAAGGATCTATATTTACGGGTAGAAAAATGGTAAAGTTTGCTGAAGAAACATGATATAAATTGTTAACTTCGACATCATATTATGCTCAAGCAAATGGTCAGGTTGAAGCAGCAAATAAAAATATTATTTCCATAATCAAAAGAAAAATCAAGAGGAAGCCTAAACAATGGCATAAAATCCTCAATGAAGCGTTTTGGGCATGTAGAACATCTCCCAAAGAATCTACTAATACTATTCCTTTTAGGCTAACATTTGGTCATGACGCTGTGCTACCAATTGAAATTTATCTACAGTCAACTAGAATACAGAGACAATGTGAGATTCCAACAAATCATTATTGGAATACGCTATTAGACGAATTAGTTGATTTGGACGAAGAAAGGATATTGGCATTAGAGGTCCTCATGAGACAAAAAGAAAGGGTAGAAAAGGCCTATAACAAAAAAGTAAAAGTAAAATTGTTTGCCCAAGGAGAATTGGTTTGGAAAGTCATCCTACCTATAGACAAGAAAAATAGTCGAAATTATTGTTGTTAACAATTTAGATGATAATGACTGGCGGAAACCAGTAGCAGATTATTTAGAAATTCCAGATGGGACAACCCATCGAAAGGTGAAATATAGAGCTTTAAGCTATGTTATCATATGGGACGAATTATTCAAAAAGACTCGGGAAAGAGTGTTGCTTAAATGTCTCGAAGAAGCAAGAGCTTATATGGTTGTGTCCAATACACACAGTGGAGCGTGTGGAACACACGAGGCAGGCCATAAAATAAAGTGGTTGCTATTTCGACAAGGCATCTATCGGCCAACCATGCTGAAGGATTGCATAAATTTTGCTAAAGGTTGTCAAGAAAGCCAAAAACAAGCTGGGATACAGCGCGTTACAGCCAGCGAATTACATTCGATAGTTAAACCCTGGCCATTTAGGGGTTGGGCTCTTGACGTGATAGGAGAAATCAAGCCCAAGTCATCCAAAGGCCATAGATATATTTTAGTTGGAATAGAATATTTTACCAAATGGGTAGAAGCAATAGCATTGCCCATTGTCACTCAAGATGCAGTGATAGAATTTATCCAACAAAATATCATTTATAGATTCGGTCTTCCAGAGACCATTACCACATATCAAGGATCTATATTTACGGGTAGAAAAATGGTAAAGTTTGCTGAAGAAACATGATATAAATTGTTAACTTCGACATCATATTATGCTCAAGCAAATGGTCAGGTTGAAGCAGCAAATAAAAATATTATTTCCATAATCAAAAGAAAAATCAAGAGGAAGCCTAAACAATGGCATAAAATCCTCAATGAAGCGTTTTGGGCATGTAGAACATCTCCCAAAGAATCTACTAATACTATTCCTTTTAGGCTAACATTTGGTCATGACGCTGTGCTACCAATTGAAATTTATCTACAGTCAACTAGAATACAGAGACAATGTGAGATTCCAACAAATCATTATTGGAATACGCTATTAGACGAATTAGTTGATTTGGACGAAGAAAGGATATTGGCATTAGAGGTCCTCATGAGACAAAAAGAAAGGGTAGAAAAGGCCTATAACAAAAAAGTAAAAGTAAAATTGTTTGCCCAAGGAGAATTGGTTTGGAAAGTCATCCTACCTATAAGACAAGAAAAATAGTCGAAAGTATTGTTGTTAACAATTTAGATGATAATGACTGGCGGAAACCAGTAGCAGATTATTTAGAAAATCCAGATGGGACAACCCATCGAAAGGTGAAATATAGAGCTTTAAGCTATGTTATCATATGGGACGAATTATTCAAAAAGACTCGGGAAAGAGTGTTGCTTAAATGTCTCGAAGAAGCAAGAGCTTATATGGTTGTGTCCAATACACACAGTGGAGCGTGTGGAACACACCAGGCAGGCCATAAAATAAAGTGGTTGCTATTTCGACAAGGCATCTATCGGCCAACCATGCTGAAGGATTGCATAAATTTTGCTAAAGGTTGTCAAGAAAGCCAAAAACAAGCTGGGATACAGCGCGTCACAGCCAGCGAATTACATTCGATAGTTAAACCCTGGCCATTTAGGGGTTGGGCTCTTGACGTGATAGGAGAAATCAAGCCCAAGTCATCCAAAGGCCATAGATATATTTTAGTTGGAATAGATTATTTTACCAAATGGGTAGAAGCAATAGCATTGCCCATTGTCACTCAAGATGCAGTGATAGAATTTATCCAACAAAATATCATTTATAGATTCGGTCTTCCAGAGACCATTACCACATATCAAGGATCTATATTTACGGGTAGAAAAATGGTAAAGTTTGCTGAAGAAACATGATATAAATTGTTAACTTCGACATCATATTATGCTCAAGCAAATGGTCAGGTTGAAGCAGCAAATAAAAATATTATTTCCATAATCAAAAGAAAAATCAAGAGGAAGCCTAAACAATGGCATAAAATCCTCAATGAAGCGTTTTGGGCATGTAGAACATCTCCCAAAGAATCTACTAATACTATTCCTTTTAGGCTAACATTTGGTCATGACGCTGTGCTACCAATTGAAATTTATCTACAGTCAACTAGAATACAGAGACAATGTGAGATTCCAACAAATCATTATTGGAATACGCTATTAGACGAATTAGTTGATTTGGACGAAGAAAGGATATTGGCATTAGAGGTCCTCATGAGACAAAAAGAAAGGGTAGAAAAGGCCTATAACAAAAAAGTAAAAGTAAAATTGTTTGCCCAAGGAGAATTGGTTTGGAAAGTCATCCTACCTATAAGACAAGAAAAATAGTCGAAATTATTGTTGTTAACAATTTAGATGATAATGACTGGCGGAAACCAGTAGCAGATTATTTAGAAAATCCAGATGGGACAACCCATCGAAAGGTGAAATATAGAGCTTTAAGCTATGTTATCATATGGGACGAATTATTCAAAAAGACTCGGGAAAGAGTGTTGCTTAAATGTCTCGAAGAAGCAAGAGCTTATATGGTTGTGTCCAATACACACAGTGGAGCGTGTGGAACACACCAGGCAGGCCATAAAATAAAGTGGTTGCTATTTCGACAAGGCATCTATCGGCCAACCATGCTGAAGGATTGCATAAATTTTGCTAAAGGTTGTCAAGAAAGCCAAAAACAAGCTGGGATACAGCGCGTTCCAGCCAGCGAATTACATTCGATAGTTAAACCCTGGCCATTTAGGGGTTGGGCTCTTGACGTGATAGGAGAAATCAAGCCCAAGTCATCCAAAGGCCATAGATATATTTTAGTTGGAATAGATTATTTTACCAAATGGGTAGAAGCAATAGCATTGCCCATTGTCACTCAAGATGCAGTGATAGAATTTATCCAACAAAATATCATTTATAGATTCGGTCTTCCAGAGACCATTACCACATATCAAGGATCTATATTTACGGGTAGAAAAATGGTAAAGTTTGCTGAAGAAACATGATATAAATTGTTAACTTCGACATCATATTATGCTCAAGCAAATGGTCAGGTTGAAGCAGCAAATAAAAATATTATTTCCATACTCAAAAGAAAAATCAAGAGGAAGCCTAAACAATGGCATAAAATCCTCAATGAAGCGTTTTGGGCATGTAGAACATCTCCCAAAGAATCTACTAATACTATTCCTTTTAGGCTAACATTTGGTCATGACGCTGTGCTACCAATTGAAATTTATCTACAGTCAACTAGAATACAGAGACAATGTGAGATTCCAACAAATCATTATTGGAATACGCTATTAGACGAATTAGTTGATTTGGACGAAGAAAGGATATTGGCATTAGAGGTCCTCATGAGACAAAAAGAAAGGGTAGAAAAGGCCTATAACAAAAAAGTAAAAGTAAAATTGTTTGCCCAAGGAGAATTGGTTTGGAAAGTCATCCTACCTATAGACAAGAAAAATAGTCGAAATTATTGTTGTTAACAATTTAGATGATAATGACTGGCGGAAACCAGTAGCAGATTATTTAGAAAATCCAGATGGGACAACCCATCGAAAGGTGAAATATAGAGCTTTAAGCTATGTTATCATATGGGACGAATTATTCAAAAAGACTCGGGAAAGAGTGTTGCTTAAATGTCTCGAAGAAGCAAGAGCTTATATGGTTGTGTCCAATACACACAGTGGAGCGTGTGGAACAAACCAGGCAGGCCATAAAATAAAGTGGTTGCTATTTCGACAAGGCATCTATCGGCCAACCATGCTGAAGGATTGCATAAATTTTGCTAAAGGTTGTCAAGAAAGCCAAAAACAAGCTGGGATACAGCGCGTTCCAGCCAGCGAATTACATTCGATAGTTAAACCCTGGCCATTTAGGGGTTGGGCTCCTGACGTGATAGGAGAAATCAAGCCCAAGTCATCCAAAGGCCATAGATATATTTTAGTTGGAATAGATTATTTTACCAAATGGGTAGAAGCAATAACATTGCCCATTGTCACTCAAGATGCAGTGATAGAATTTATCCAACAAAATATCATTTATAGATTCGGTCTTCCAGAGACCATTACCACATATCAAGGATCTATATTTACGGGTAGAAAAATGGTAAAGTTTGCTGAAGAAACATGATATAAATTGTTAACTTCGACATCATATTATGCTCAAGCAAATGGTCAGGTTGAAGCAGCAAATAAAAATATTATTTCCATAATCAAAAGAAAAATCAAGAGGAAGCCTAAACAATGGCATAAAATCCTCAATGAAGCGTTTTGGGCATGTAGAACATCTCCCAAAGAATCTACTAATACTATTCCTTTTAGGCTAACATTTGGTCATGACGCTGTGCTACCAATTGAAATTTATCTACAGTCAACTAGAATACAGAGACAATGTGAGATTCCAACAAATCATTATTGGAATACGCTATTAGACGAATTAGTTGATTTGGACGAAGAAAGGATATTGGCATTAGAGGTCCTCATGAGACAAAAAGAAAGGGTAGAAAAGGCCTATAACAAAAAAGTAAAAGTAAAATTGTTTGCCCAAGGAGAATTGGTTTGGAAAGTCATCCTACCTATAGACAAGAAAAATAGTCGAAATTATTGTTGTTAACAATTTAGATGATAATGACTGGCGGAAACCAGTAGCAGATTATTTAGAAATTCCAGATGGGACAACCCATCGAAAGGTGAAATATAGAGCTTTAAGCTATGTTATCATATGGGAGGAATTATTCAAAAAGACTCGGGAAAGAGTGTTGCTTAAATGTCTCGATGAAGCAAGAGCTTATATGGTTGTGTCCAATACACACAGTGGAGCGTGTGGAACACACGAGGCAGGCCATAAAATAAAGTGGTTGCTATTTCGACAAGGCATCTATCGGCCAACCATGCTGAAGGATTGCATAAATTTTGCTAAAGGTTGTCAAGAAAGCCAAAAACAAGCTGGGATACAGCGCGTTACAGCCAGCGAATTACATTCGATAGTTAAACCCTGGCCATTTAGGGGTTGGGCTCTTGACGTGATAGGAGAAATCAAGCCCAAGTCATCCAAAGGCCATAGATATATTTTAGTTGGAATAGAATATTTTACCAAATGGGTAGAAGCAATAGCATTGCCCATTGTCACTCAAGATGCAGTGATAGAATTTATCCAACAAAATATCATTTATAGATTCGGTCTTCCAGAGACCATTACCACATATCAAGGATCTATATTTACGGGTAGAAAAATGGTAAAGTTTGCTGAAGAAACATGATATAAATTGTTAACTTCGACATCATATTATGCTCAAGCAAATGGTCAGGTTGAAGCAGCAAATAAAAATATTATTTCCATAATCAAAAGAAAAATCAAGAGGAAGCCTAAACAATGGCATAAAATCCTCAATGAAGCGTTTTGGGCATGTAGAACATCTCCCAAAGAATCTACTAATACTATTCCTTTTAGGCTAACATTTGGTCATGACGCTGTGCTACCAATTGAAATTTATCTACAGTCAACTAGAATACAGAGACAATGTGAGATTCCAACAAATCATTATTGGAATACGCTATTAGACGAATTAGTTGATTTGGACGAAGAAAGGATATTGGCATTAGAGGTCCTCATGAGACAAAAAGAAAGGGTAGAAAAGGCCTATAACAAAAAAGTAAAAGTAAAATTGTTTGCCCAAGGAGAATTGGTTTGGAAAGTCATCCTACCTATAAGACAAGAAAAATAGTCGAAATTATTGTTGTTAACAATTTAGATGATAATGACTGGCGGAAACCAGTAGCAGATTATTTAGAAAATCCAGATGGGACAACCCATCGAAAGGTGAAATATAGAGCTTTAAGCTATGTTATCATATGGGACGAATTATTCAAAAAGACTCGGGAAAGAGTGTTGCTTAAATGTCTCGAAGAAGCAAGAGCTTATATGGTTGTGTCCAATACACACAGTGGAGCGTGTGGAACACACCAGGCAGGCCATAAAATAAAGTGGTTGCTATTTCGACAAGGCATCTATCGGCCAACCATGCTGAAGGATTGCATAAATTTTGCTAAAGGTTGTCAAGAAAGCCAAAAACAAGCTGGGATACAGCGCGTTCCAGCCAGCGAATTACATTCGATAGTTAAACCCTGGCCATTTAGGGGTTGGGCTCTTGACGTGATAGGAGAAATCAAGCCCAAGTCATCCAAAGGCCATAGATATATTTTAGTTGGAATAGAATATTTTACCAAATGGGTAGAAGCAATAGCATTGCCCATTGTCACTCAAGATGCAGTGATAGAATTTATCCAACAAAATATCATTTATAGATTCGGTCTTCCAGAGACCATTACCACATATCAAGGATCTATATTTACGGGTAGAAAAATGGTAAAGTTTGCTGAAGAAACATGATATAAATTGTTAACTTCGACATCATATTATGCTCAAGCAAATGGTCAGGTTGAAGCAGCAAATAAAAATATTATTTCCATAATCAAAAGAAAAATCAAGAGGAAGCCTAAACAATGGCATAAAATCCTCAATGAAGCGTTTTGGGCATGTAGAACATCTCCCAAAGAATCTACTAATACTATTCCTTTTAGGCTAACATTTGGTCATGACGCTGTGCTACCAATTGAAATTTATCTACAGTCAACTAGAATACAGAGACAATGTGAGATTCCAACAAATCATTATTGGAATACGCTATTAGACGAATTAGTTGATTTGGACGAAGAAAGGATATTGGCATTAGAGGTCCTCATGAGACAAAAAGAAAGGGTAGAAAAGGCCTATAACAAAAAAGTAAAAGTAAAATTGTTTGCCCAAGGAGAATTGGTTTGGAAAGTCATCCTACCTATAAGACAAGAAAAATAGTCGAAATTATTGTTGTTAACAATTTAGATGATAATGACTGGCGGAAACCAGTAGCAGATTATTTAGAAAATCCAGATGGGACAACCCATCGAAAGGTGAAATATAGAGCTTTAAGCTATGTTATCATATGGGACGAATTATTCAAAAAGACTCGGGAAAGAGTGTTGCTTAAATGTCTCGAAGAAGCAAGAGCTTATATGGTTGTGTCCAATACACACAGTGGAGCGTGTGGAACACACCAGGCAGGCCATAAAATAAAGTGGTTGCTATTTCGACAAGGCATCTATCGGCCAACCATGCTGAAGGATTGCATAAATTTTGCTAAAGGTTGTCAAGAAAGCCAAAAACAAGCTGGGATACAGCGCGTTCCAGCCAGCGAATTACATTCGATAGTTAAACCCTGGCCATTTAGGGGTTGGGCTCTTGACGTGATAGGAGAAATCAAGCCCAAGTCATCCAAAGGCCATAGATATATTTTAGTTGGAATAGAATATTTTACCAAATGGGTAGAAGCAATAGCATTGCCCATTGTCACTCAAGATGCAGTGATAGAATTTATCCAACAAAATATCATTTATAGATTCGGTCTTCCAGAGACCATTACCACATATCAAGGATCTATATTTACGGGTAGAAAAATGGTAAAGTTTGCTGAAGAAACATGATATAAATTGTTAACTTCGACATCATATTATGCTCAAGCAAATGGTCAGGTTGAAGCAGCAAATAAAAATATTATTTCCATAATCAAAAGAAAAATCAAGAGGAAGCCTAAACAATGGCATAAAATCCTCAATGAAGCGTTTTGGGCATGTAGAACATCTCCCAAAGAATCTACTAATACTATTCCTTTTAGGCTAACATTTGGTCATGACGCTGTGCTACCAATTGAAATTTATCTACAGTCAACTAGAATACAGAGACAATGTGAGATTCCAACAAATCATTATTGGAATACGCTATTAGACGAATTAGTTGATTTGGACGAAGAAAGGATATTGGCATTAGAGGTCCTCATGAGACAAAAAGAAAGGGTAGAAAAGGCCTATAACAAAAAAGTAAAAGTAAAATTGTTTGCCCAAGGAGAATTGGTTTGGAAAGTCATCCTACCTATAAGACAAGAAAAATAGTCGAAATTATTGTTGTTAACAATTTAGATGATAATGACTGGCGGAAACCAGTAGCAGATTATTTAGAAAATCCAGATGGGACAACCCATCGAAAGGTGAAATATAGAGCTTTAAGCTATGTTATCATATGGGACGAATTATTCAAAAAGACTCGGGAAAGAGTGTTGCTTAAATGTCTCGAAGAAGCAAGAGCTTATATGGTTGTGTCCAATACACACAGTGGAGCGTGTGGAACACACCAGGCAGGCCATAAAATAAAGTGGTTGCTATTTCGACAAGGCATCTATCGGCCAACCATGCTGAAGGATTGCATAAATTTTGCTAAAGGTTGTCAAGAAAGCCAAAAACAAGCTGGGATACAGCGCGTCACAGCCAGCGAATTACATTCGATAGTTAAACCCTGGCCATTTAGGGGTTGGGCTCTTGACGTGATAGGAGAAATCAAGCCCAAGTCATCCAAAGGCCATAGATATATTTTAGTTGGAATAGAATATTTTACCAAATGGGTAGAAGCAATAGCATTGCCCATTGTCACTCAAGATGCAGTGATAGAATTTATCCAACAAAATATCATTTATAGATTCGGTCTTCCAGAGACCATTACCACATATCAAGGATCTATATTTACGGGTAGAAAAATGGTAAAGTTTGCTGAAGAAACATGATATAAATTGTTAACTTCGACATCATATTATGCTCAAGCAAATGGTCAGGTTGAAGCAGCAAATAAAAATATTATTTCCATAATCAAAAGAAAAATCAAGAGGAAGCCTAAACAATGGCATAAAATCCTCAATGAAGCGTTTTGGGCATGTAGAACATCTCCCAAAGAATCTACTAATACTATTCCTTTTAGGCTAACATTTGGTCATGACGCTGTGCTACCAATTGAAATTTATCTACAGTCAACTAGAATACAGAGACAATGTGAGATTCCAACAAATCATTATTGGAATACGCTATTAGACGAATTAGTTGATTTGGACGAAGAAAGGATATTGGCATTAGAGGTCCTCATGAGACAAAAAGAAAGGGTAGAAAAGGCCTATAACAAAAAAGTAAAAGTAAAATTGTTTGCCCAAGGAGAATTGGTTTGGAAAGTCATCCTACCTATAAGACAAGAAAAATAGTCGAAATTATTGTTGTTAACAATTTAGATGATAATGACTGGCGGAAACCAGTAGCAGATTATTTAGAAAATCCAGATGGGACAACCCATCGAAAGGTGAAATATAGAGCTTTAAGCTATGTTATCATATGGGACGAATTATTCAAAAAGACTCGGGAAAGAGTGTTGCTTAAATGTCTCGAAGAAGCAAGAGCTTATATGGTTGTGTCCAATACACACAGTGGAGCGTGTGGAACACACCAGGCAGGCCATAAAATAAAGTGGTTGCTATTTCGACAAGGCATCTATCGGCCAACCATGCTGAAGGATTGCATAAATTTTGCTAAAGGTTGTCAAGAAAGCCAAAAACAAGCTGGGATACAGCGCGTCACAGCCAGCGAATTACATTCGATAGTTAAACCCTGGCCATTTAGGGGTTGGGCTCTTGACGTGATAGGAGAAATCAAGCCCAAGTCATCCAAAGGCCATAGATATATTTTAGTTGGAATAGAATATTTTACCAAATGGGTAGAAGCAATAGCATTGCCCATTGTCACTCAAGATGCAGTGATAGAATTTATCCAACAAAATATCATTTATAGATTCGGTCTTCCAGAGACCATTACCACATATCAAGGATCTATATTTACGGGTAGAAAAATGGTAAAGTTTGCTGAAGAAACATGATATAAATTGTTAACTTCGACATCATATTATGCTCAAGCAAATGGTCAGGTTGAAGCAGCAAATAAAAATATTATTTCCATAATCAAAAGAAAAATCAAGAGGAAGCCTAAACAATGGCATAAAATCCTCAATGAAGCGTTTTGGGCATGTAGAACATCTCCCAAAGAATCTACTAATACTATTCCTTTTAGGCTAACATTTGGTCATGACGCTGTGCTACCAATTGAAATTTATCTACAGTCAACTAGAATACAGAGACAATGTGAGATTCCAACAAATCATTATTGGAATACGCTATTAGACGAATTAGTTGATTTGGACGAAGAAAGGATATTGGCATTAGAGGTCCTCATGAGACAAAAAGAAAGGGTAGAAAAGGCCTATAACAAAAAAGTAAAAGTAAAATTGTTTGCCCAAGGAGAATTGGTTTGGAAAGTCATCCTACCTATAAGACAAGAAAAATAGTCGAAATTATTGTTGTTAACAATTTAGATGATAATGACTGGCGGAAACCAGTAGCAGATTATTTAGAAAATCCAGATGGGACAACCCATCGAAAGGTGAAATATAGAGCTTTAAGCTATGTTATCATATGGGACGAATTATTCAAAAAGACTCGGGAAAGAGTGTTGCTTAAATGTCTCGAAGAAGCAAGAGCTTATATGGTTGTGTCCAATACACACAGTGGAGCGTGTGGAACACACCAGGCAGGCCATAAAATAAAGTGGTTGCTATTTCGACAAGGCATCTATCGGCCAACCATGCTGAAGGATTGCATAAATTTTGCTAAAGGTTGTCAAGAAAGCCAAAAACAAGCTGGGATACAGCGCGTCACAGCCAGCGAATTACATTCGATAGTTAAACCCTGGCCATTTAGGGGTTGGGCTCTTGACGTGATAGGAGAAATCAAGCCCAAGTCATCCAAAGGCCATAGATATATTTTAGTTGGAATAGAATATTTTACCAAATGGGTAGAAGCAATAGCATTGCCCATTGTCACTCAAGATGCAGTGATAGAATTTATCCAACAAAATATCATTTATAGATTCGGTCTTCCAGAGACCATTACCACATATCAAGGATCTATATTTACGGGTAGAAAAATGGTAAAGTTTGCTGAAGAAACATGATATAAATTGTTAACTTCGACATCATATTATGCTCAAGCAAATGGTCAGGTTGAAGCAGCAAATAAAAATATTATTTCCATAATCAAAAGAAAAATCAAGAGGAAGCCTAAACAATGGCATAAAATCCTCAATGAAGCGTTTTGGGCATGTAGAACATCTCCCAAAGAATCTACTAATACTATTCCTTTTAGGCTAACATTTGGTCATGACGCTGTGCTACCAATTGAAATTTATCTACAGTCAACTAGAATACAGAGACAATGTGAGATTCCAACAAATCATTATTGGAATACGCTATTAGACGAATTAGTTGATTTGGACGAAGAAAGGATATTGGCATTAGAGGTCCTCATGAGACAAAAAGAAAGGGTAGAAAAGGCCTATAACAAAAAAGTAAAAGTAAAATTGTTTGCCCAAGGAGAATTGGTTTGGAAAGTCATCCTACCTATAAGACAAGAAAAATAGTCGAAATTATTGTTGTTAACAATTTAGATGATAATGACTGGCGGAAACCAGTAGCAGATTATTTAGAAAATCCAGATGGGACAACCCATCGAAAGGTGAAATATAGAGCTTTAAGCTATGTTATCATATGGGACGAATTATTCAAAAAGACTCGGGAAAGAGTGTTGCTTAAATGTCTCGAAGAAGCAAGAGCTTATATGGTTGTGTCCAATACACACAGTGGAGCGTGTGGAACACACCAGGCAGGCCATAAAATAAAGTGGTTGCTATTTCGACAAGGCATCTATCGGCCAACCATGCTGAAGGATTGCATAAATTTTGCTAAAGGTTGTCAAGAAAGCCAAAAACAAGCTGGGATACAGCGCGTCACAGCCAGCGAATTACATTCGATAGTTAAACCCTGGCCATTTAGGGGTTGGGCTCTTGACGTGATAGGAGAAATCAAGCCCAAGTCATCCAAAGGCCATAGATATATTTTAGTTGGAATAGAATATTTTACCAAATGGGTAGAAGCAATAGCATTGCCCATTGTCACTCAAGATGCAGTGATAGAATTTATCCAACAAAATATCATTTATAGATTCGGTCTTCCAGAGACCATTACCACATATCAAGGATCTATATTTACGGGTAGAAAAATGGTAAAGTTTGCTGAAGAAACATGATATAAATTGTTAACTTCGACATCATATTATGCTCAAGCAAATGGTCAGGTTGAAGCAGCAAATAAAAATATTATTTCCATAATCAAAAGAAAAATCAAGAGGAAGCCTAAACAATGGCATAAAATCCTCAATGAAGCGTTTTGGGCATGTAGAACATCTCCCAAAGAATCTACTAATACTATTCCTTTTAGGCTAACATTTGGTCATGACGCTGTGCTACCAATTGAAATTTATCTACAGTCAACTAGAATACAGAGACAATGTGAGATTCCAACAAATCATTATTGGAATACGCTATTAGACGAATTAGTTGATTTGGACGAAGAAAGGATATTGGCATTAGAGGTCCTCATGAGACAAAAAGAAAGGGTAGAAAAGGCCTATAACAAAAAAGTAAAAGTAAAATTGTTTGCCCAAGGAGAATTGGTTTGGAAAGTCATCCTACCTATAAGACAAGAAAAATAGTCGAAATTATTGTTGTTAACAATTTAGATGATAATGACTGGCGGAAACCAGTAGCAGATTATTTAGAAAATCCAGATGGGACAACCCATCGAAAGGTGAAATATAGAGCTTTAAGCTATGTTATCATATGGGACGAATTATTCAAAAAGACTCGGGAAAGAGTGTTGCTTAAATGTCTCGAAGAAGCAAGAGCTTATATGGTTGTGTCCAATACACACAGTGGAGCGTGTGGAACACACCAGGCAGGCCATAAAATAAAGTGGTTGCTATTTCGACAAGGCATCTATCGGCCAACCATGCTGAAGGATTGCATAAATTTTGCTAAAGGTTGTCAAGAAAGCCAAAAACAAGCTGGGATACAGCGCGTCACAGCCAGCGAATTACATTCGATAGTTAAACCCTGGCCATTTAGGGGTTGGGCTCTTGACGTGATAGGAGAAATCAAGCCCAAGTCATCCAAAGGCCATAGATATATTTTAGTTGGAATAGAATATTTTACCAAATGGGTAGAAGCAATAGCATTGCCCATTGTCACTCAAGATGCAGTGATAGAATTTATCCAACAAAATATCATTTATAGATTCGGTCTTCCAGAGACCATTACCACATATCAAGGATCTATATTTACGGGTAGAAAAATGGTAAAGTTTGCTGAAGAAACATGATATAAATTGTTAACTTCGACATCATATTATGCTCAAGCAAATGGTCAGGTTGAAGCAGCAAATAAAAATATTATTTCCATAATCAAAAGAAAAATCAAGAGGAAGCCTAAACAATGGCATAAAATCCTCAATGAAGCGTTTTGGGCATGTAGAACATCTCCCAAAGAATCTACTAATACTATTCCTTTTAGGCTAACATTTGGTCATGACGCTGTGCTACCAATTGAAATTTATCTACAGTCAACTAGAATACAGAGACAATGTGAGATTCCAACAAATCATTATTGGAATACGCTATTAGACGAATTAGTTGATTTGGACGAAGAAAGGATATTGGCATTAGAGGTCCTCATGAGACAAAAAGAAAGGGTAGAAAAGGCCTATAACAAAAAAGTAAAAGTAAAATTGTTTGCCCAAGGAGAATTGGTTTGGAAAGTCATCCTACCTATAAGATTAGAAAAATAGTCGAAATTATTGTTGTTAACAATTTAGATGATAATGACTGGCGGAAACCAGTAGCAGATTATTTAGAAAATCCAGATGGGACAACCCATCGAAAGGTGAAATATAGAGCTTTAAGCTATGTTATCATATGGGACGAATTATTCAAAAAGACTCGGGAAAGAGTGTTGCTTAAATGTCTCGAAGAAGCAAGAGCTTATATGGTTGTGTCCAATACACACAGTGGAGCGTGTGGAACACACCAGGCAGGCCATAAAATAAAGTGGTTGCTATTTCGACAAGGCATCTATCGGCCAACCATGCTGAAGGATTGCATAAATTTTGCTAAAGGTTGTCAAGAAAGCCAAAAACAAGCTGGGATACAGCGCGTCACAGCCAGCGAATTACATTCGATAGTTAAACCCTGGCCATTTAGGGGTTGGGCTCTTGACGTGATAGGAGAAATCAAGCCCAAGTCATCCAAAGGCCATAGATATATTTTAGTTGGAATAGAATATTTTACCAAATGGGTAGAAGCAATAGCATTGCCCATTGTCACTCAAGATGCAGTGATAGAATTTATCCAACAAAATATCATTTATAGATTCGGTCTTCCAGAGACCATTACCACATATCAAGGATCTATATTTACGGGTAGAAAAATGGTAAAGTTTGCTGAAGAAACATGATATAAATTGTTAACTTCGACATCATATTATGCTCAAGCAAATGGTCAGGTTGAAGCAGCAAATAAAAATATTATTTCCATAATCAAAAGAAAAATCAAGAGGAAGCCTAAACAATGGCATAAAATCCTCAATGAAGCGTTTTGGGCATGTAGAACATCTCCCAAAGAATCTACTAATACTATTCCTTTTAGGCTAACATTTGGTCATGACGCTGTGCTACCAATTGAAATTTATCTACAGTCAACTAGAATACAGAGACAATGTGAGATTCCAACAAATCATTATTGGAATACGCTATTAGACGAATTAGTTGATTTGGACGAAGAAAGGATATTGGCATTAGAGGTCCTCATGAGACAAAAAGAAAGGGTAGAAAAGGCCTATAACAAAAAAGTAAAAGTAAAATTGTTTGCCCAAGGAGAATTGGTTTGGAAAGTCATCCTACCTATAAGATTAGAAAAATAGTCGAAATTATTGTTGTTAACAATTTAGATGATAATGACTGGCGGAAACCAGTAGCAGATTATTTAGAAAATCCAGATGGGACAACCCATCGAAAGGTGAAATATAGAGCTTTAAGCTATGTTATCATATGGGACGAATTATTCAAAAAGACTCGGGAAAGAGTGTTGCTTAAATGTCTCGAAGAAGCAAGAGCTTATATGGTTGTGTCCAATACACACAGTGGAGCGTGTGGAACACACCAGGCAGGCCATAAAATAAAGTGGTTGCTATTTCGACAAGGCATCTATCGGGCAACCATGCTGAAGGATTGCATAAATTTTGCTAAAGGTTGTCAAGAAAGCCAAAAACAAGCTGGGATACAGCGCGTCACAGCCAGCGAATTACATTCGATAGTTAAACCCTGGCCATTTAGGGGTTGGGCTCTTGACGTGATAGGAGAAATCAAGCCCAAGTCATCCAAAGGCCATAGATATATTTTAGTTGGAATAGAATATTTTACCAAATGGGTAGAAGCAATAGCATTGCCCATTGTCACTCAAGATGCAGTGATAGAATTTATCCAACAAAATATCATTTATAGATTCGGTCTTCCAGAGACCATTACCACATATCAAGGATCTATATTTACGGGTAGAAAAATGGTAAAGTTTGCTGAAGAAACATGATATAAATTGTTAACTTCGACATCATATTATGCTCAAGCAAATGGTCAGGTTGAAGCAGCAAATAAAAATATTATTTCCATAATCAAAAGAAAAATCAAGAGGAAGCCTAAACAATGGCATAAAATCCTCAATGAAGCGTTTTGGGCATGTAGAACATCTCCCAAAGAATCTACTAATACTATTCCTTTTAGGCTAACATTTGGTCATGACGCTGTGCTACCAATTGAAATTTATCTACAGTCAACTAGAATACAGAGACAATGTGAGATTCCAACAAATCATTATTGGAATACGCTATTAGACGAATTAGTTGATTTGGACGAAGAAAGGATATTGGCATTAGAGGTCCTCATGAGACAAAAAGAAAGGGTAGAAAAGGCCTATAACAAAAAAGTAAAAGTAAAATTGTTTTCCCAAGGAGAATTGGTTTGGAAAGTCATCCTACCTATAAGATTAGAAAAATAGTCGAAATTATTGTTGTTAACAATTTAGATGATAATGACTGGCGGAAACCAGTAGCAGATTATTTAGAAAATCCAGATGGGACAACCCATCGAAAGGTGAAATATAGAGCTTTAAGCTATGTTATCATATGGGACGAATTATTCAAAAAGACTCGGGAAAGAGTGTTGCTTAAATGTCTCGAAGAAGCAAGAGCTTATATGGTTGTGTCCAATACACACAGTGGAGCGTGTGGAACACACCAGGCAGGCCATAAAATAAAGTGGTTGCTATTTCGACAAGGCATCTATCGGCCAACCATGCTGAAGGATTGCATAAATTTTGCTAAAGGTTGTCAAGAAAGCCAAAAACAAGCTGGGATACAGCGCGTCACAGCCAGCGAATTACATTCGATAGTTAAACCCTGGCCATTTAGGGGTTGGGCTCTTGACGTGATAGGAGAAATCAAGCCCAAGTCATCCAAAGGCCATAGATATATTTTAGTTGGAATAGAATATTTTACCAAATGGGTAGAAGCAATAGCATTGCCCATTGTCACTCAAGATGCAGTGATAGAATTTATCCAACAAAATATCATTTATAGATTCGGTCTTCCAGAGACCATTACCACATATCAAGGATCTATATTTACGGGTAGAAAAATGGTAAAGTTTGCTGAAGAAACATGATATAAATTGTTAACTTCGACATCATATTATGCTCAAGCAAATGGTCAGGTTGAAGCAGCAAATAAAAATATTATTTCCATAATCAAAAGAAAAATCAAGAGGAAGCCTAAACAATGGCATAAAATCCTCAATGAAGCGTTTTGGGCATGTAGAACATCTCCCAAAGAATCTACTAATACTATTCCTTTTAGGCTAACATTTGGTCATGACGCTGTGCTACCAATTGAAATTTATCTACAGTCAACTAGAATACAGAGACAATGTGAGATTCCAACAAATCATTATTGGAATACGCTATTAGACGAATTAGTTGATTTGGACGAAGAAAGGATATTGGCATTAGAGGTCCTCATGAGACAAAAAGAAAGGGTAGAAAAGGCCTATAACAAAAAAGTAAAAGTAAAATTGTTTGCCCAAGGAGAATTGGTTTGGAAAGTCATCCTACCTATAGACAAGAAAAATAGTCGAAATTATTGTTGTTAACAATTTAGATGATAATGACTGGCGGAAACCAGTAGCAGATTATTTAGAAAATCCAGATGGGACAACCCATCGAAAGGTGAAATATAGAGCTTTAAGCTATGTTATCATATGGGACGAATTATTCAAAAAGACTCGGGAAAGAGTGTTGCTTAAATGTCTCGAAGAAGCAAGAGCTTATATGGTTGTGTCCAATACACACAGTGGAGCGTGTGGAACACACCAGGCAGGCCATAAAATAAAGTGGTTGCTATTTCGACAAGGCATCTATCGGCCAACCATGCTGAAGGATTGCATAAATTTTGCTAAAGGTTGTCAAGAAAGCCAAAAACAAGCTGGGATACAGCGCGTCACAGCCAGCGAATTACATTCGATAGTTAAACCCTGGCCATTTAGGGGTTGGGCTCTTGACGTGATAGGAGAAATCAAGCCCAAGTCATCCAAAGGCCATAGATATATTTTAGTTGGAATAGAATATTTTACCAAATGGGTAGAAGCAATAGCATTGCCCATTGTCACTCAAGATGCAGTGATAGAATTTATCCAACAAAATATCATTTATAGATTCGGTCTTCCAGAGACCATTACCACATATCAAGGATCTATATTTACGGGTAGAAAAATGGTAAAGTTTGCTGAAGAAACATGATATAAATTGTTAACTTCGACATCATATTATGCTCAAGCAAATGGTCAGGTTGAAGCAGCAAATAAAAATATTATTTCCATAATCAAAAGAAAAATCAAGAGGAAGCCTAAACAATGGCATAAAATCCTCAATGAAGCGTTTTGGGCATGTAGAACATCTCCCAAAGAATCTACTAATACTATTCCTTTTAGGCTAACATTTGGTCATGACGCTGTGCTACCAATTGAAATTTATCTACAGTCAACTAGAATACAGAGACAATGTGAGATTCCAACAAATCATTATTGGAATACGCTATTAGACGAATTAGTTGATTTGGACGAAGAAAGGATATTGGCATTAGAGGTCCTCATGAGACAAAAAGAAAGGGTAGAAAAGGCCTATAACAAAAAAGTAAAAGTAAAATTGTTTGCCCAAGGAGAATTGGTTTGGAAAGTCATCCTACCTATAAGATTAGAAAAATAGTCGAAATTATTGTTGTTAACAATTTAGATGATAATGACTGGCGGAAACCAGTAGCAGATTATTTAGAAAATCCAGATGGGACAACCCATCGAAAGGTGAAATATAGAGCTTTAAGCTATGTTATCATATGGGACGAATTATTCAAAAAGACTCGGGAAAGAGTGTTGCTTAAATGTCTCGAAGAAGCAAGAGCTTATATGGTTGTGTCCAATACACACAGTGGAGCGTGTGGAACACACCAGGCAGGCCATAAAATAAAGTGGTTGCTATTTCGACAAGGCATCTATCGGCCAACCATGCTGAAGGATTGCATAAATTTTGCTAAAGGTTGTCAAGAAAGCCAAAAACAAGCTGGGATACAGCGCGTCACAGCCAGCGAATTACATTCGATAGTTAAACCCTGGCCATTTAGGGGTTGGGCTCTTGACGTGATAGGAGAAATCAAGCCCAAGTCATCCAAAGGCCAAAGATATATTTTAGTTGGAATAGAATATTTTACCAAATGGGTAGAAGCAATAGCATTGCCCATTGTCACTCAAGATGCAGTGATAGAATTTATCCAACAAAATATCATTTATAGATTCGGTCTTCCAGAGACCATTACCACATATCAAGGATCTATATTTACGGGTAGAAAAATGGTAAAGTTTGCTGAAGAAACATGATATAAATTGTTAACTTCGACATCATATTATGCTCAAGCAAATGGTCAGGTTGAAGCAGCAAATAAAAATATTATTTCCATAATCAAAAGAAAAATCAAGAGGAAGCCTAAACAATGGCATAAAATCCTCAATGAAGCGTTTTGGGCATGTAGAACATCTCCCAAAGAATCTACTAATACTATTCCTTTTAGGCTAACATTTGGTCATGACGCTGTGCTACCAATTGAAATTTATCTACAGTCAACTAGAATACAGAGACAATGTGAGATTCCAACAAATCATTATTGGAATACGCTATTAGACGAATTAGTTGATTTGGACGAAGAAAGGATATTGGCATTAGAGGTCCTCATGAGACAAAAAGAAAGGGTAGAAAAGGCCTATAACAAAAAAGTAAAAGTAAAATTGTTTGCCCAAGGAGAATTGGTTTGGAAAGTCATCCTACCTATAAGATTAGAAAAATAGTCGAAATTATTGTTGTTAACAATTTAGATGATAATGACTGGCGGAAACCAGTAGCAGATTATTTAGAAAATCCAGATGGGACAACCCATCGAAAGGTGAAATATAGAGCTTTAAGCTATGTTATCATATGGGACGAATTATTCAAAAAGACTCGGGAAAGAGTGTTGCTTAAATGTCTCGAAGAAGCAAGAGCTTATATGGTTGTGTCCAATACACACAGTGGAGCGTGTGGAACACACCAGGCAGGCCATAAAATAAAGTGGTTGCTATTTCGACAAGGCATCTATCGGCCAACCATGCTGAAGGATTGCATAAATTTTGCTAAAGGTTGTCAAGAAAGCCAAAAACAAGCTGGGATACAGCGCGTCACAGCCAGCGAATTACATTCGATAGTTAAACCCTGGCCATTTAGGGGTTGGGCTCTTGACGTGATAGGAGAAATCAAGCCCAAGTCATCCAAAGGCCATAGATATATTTTAGTTGGAATAGAATATTTTACCAAATGGGTAGAAGCAATAGCATTGCCCATTGTCACTCAAGATGCAGTGATAGAATTTATCCAACAAAATATCATTTATAGATTCGGTCTTCCAGAGACCATTACCACATATCAAGGATCTATATTTACGGGTAGAAAAATGGTAAAGTTTGCTGAAGAAACATGATATAAATTGTTAACTTCGACATCATATTATGCTCAAGCAAATGGTCAGGTTGAAGCAGCAAATAAAAATATTATTTCCATAATCAAAAGAAAAATCAAGAGGAAGCCTAAACAATGGCATAAAATCCTCAATGAAGCGTTTTGGGCATGTAGAACATCTCCCAAAGAATCTACTAATACTATTCCTTTTAGGCTAACATTTGGTCATGACGCTGTGCTACCAATTGAAATTTATCTACGGTCAACTAGAATACAGAGACAATGTGAGATTCCAACAAATCATTATTGGAATACGCTATTAGACGAATTAGTTGATTTGGACGAAGAAAGGATATTGGCATTAGAGGTCCTCATGAGACAAAAAGAAAGGGTAGAAAAGGCCTATAACAAAAAAGTAAAAGTAAAATTGTTTGCCCAAGGAGAATTGGTTTGGAAAGTCATCCTACCTATAGACAAGAAAAATAGTCGAAATTATTGTTGTTAACAATTTAGATGATAATGACTGGCGGAAACCAGTAGCAGATTATTTAGAAAATCCAGATGGGACAACCCATCGAAAGGTGAAATATAGAGCTTTAAGCTATGTTATCATATGGGACGAATTATTCAAAAAGACTCGGGAAAGAGTGTTGCTTAAATGTCTCGAAGAAGCAAGAGCTTATATGGTTGTGTCCAATACACACAGTGGAGCGTGTGGAACACACCAGGCAGGCCATAAAATAAAGTGGTTGCTATTTCGACAAGGCATCTATCGGCCAACCATGCTGAAGGATTGCATAAATTTTGCTAAAGGTTGTCAAGAAAGCCAAAAACAAGCTGGGATACAGCGCGTTCCAGCCAGCGAATTACATTCGATAGTTAAACCCTGGCCATTTAGGGGTTGGGCTCTTGACGTGATAGGAGAAATCAAGCCCAAGTCATCCAAAGGCCATAGATATATTTTAGTTGGAATAGATTATTTTACCAAATGGGTAGAAGCAATAGCATTGCCCATTGTCACTCAAGATGCAGTGATAGAATTTATCCAACAAAATATCATTTATAGATTCGGTCTTCCAGAGACCATTACCACATATCAAGGATCTATATTTACGGGTAGAAAAATGGTAAAGTTTGCTGAAGAAACATGATATAAATTGTTAACTTCGACATCATATTATGCTCAAGCAAATGGTCAGGTTGAAGCAGCAAATAAAAATATTATTTCCATAATCAAAAGAAAAATCAAGAGGAAGCCTAAACAATGGCATAAAATCCTCAATGAAGCGTTTTGGGCATGTAGAACATCTCCCAAAGAATCTACTAATACTATTCCTTTTAGGCTAACATTTGGTCATGACGCTGTGCTACCAATTGAAATTTATCTACGGTCAACTAGAATACAGAGACAATGTGAGATTCCAACAAATCATTATTGGAATACGCTATTAGACGAATTAGTTGATTTGGACGAAGAAAGGATATTGGCATTAGAGGTCCTCATGAGACAAAAAGAAAGGGTAGAAAAGGCCTATAACAAAAAAGTAAAAGTAAAATTGTTTGCCCAAGGAGAATTGGTTTGGAAAGTCATCCTACCTATAGACAAGAAAAATAGTCGAAATTATTGTTGTTAACAATTTAGATGATAATGACTGGCGGAAACCAGTAGCAGATTATTTAGAAAATCCAGATGGGACAACCCATCGAAAGGTGAAATATAGAGCTTTAAGCTATGTTATCATATGGGACGAATTATTCAAAAAGACTCGGGAAAGAGTGTTGCTTAAATGTCTCGAAGAAGCAAGAGCTTATATGGTTGTGTCCAATACACACAGTGGAGCGTGTGGAACACACCAGGCAGGCCATAAAATAAAGTGGTTGCTATTTCGACAAGGCATCTATCGGCCAACCATGCTGAAGGATTGCATAAATTTTGCTAAAGGTTGTCAAGAAAGCCAAAAACAAGCTGGGATACAGCGCGTTCCAGCCAGCGAATTACATTCGATAGTTAAACCCTGGCCATTTAGGGGTTGGGCTCTTGACGTGATAGGAGAAATCAAGCCCAAGTCATCCAAAGGCCATAGATATATTTTAGTTGGAATAGATTATTTTACCAAATGGGTAGAAGCAATAGCATTGCCCATTGTCACTCAAGATGCAGTGATAGAATTTATCCAACAAAATATCATTTATAGATTCGGTCTTCCAGAGACCATTACCACAGATCAAGGATCTATATTTACGGGTAGAAAAATGGTAAAGTTTGCTGAAGAAACATGATATAAATTGTTAACTTCGACATCATATTATGCTCAAGCAAATGGTCAGGTTGAAGCAGCAAATAAAAATATTATTTCCATACTCAAAAGAAAAATCAAGAGGAAGCCTAAACAATGGCATAAAATCCTCAATGAAGCGTTTTGGGCATGTAGAACATCTCCCAAAGAATCTACTAATACTATTCCTTTTAGGCTAACATTTGGTCATGACGCTGTGCTACCAATTGAAATTTATCTACAGTCAACTAGAATACAGAGACAATGTGAGATTCCAACAAATCATTATTGGAATACGCTATTAGACGAATTAGTTGATTTGGACGAAGAAAGGATATTGGCATTAGAGGTCCTCATGAGACAAAAAGAAAGGGTAGAAAAGGCCTATAACAAAAAAGTAAAAGTAAAATTGTTTGCCCAAGGAGAATTGGTTTGGAAAGTCATCCTACCTATAGACAAGAAAAATAGTCGAAATTATTGTTGTTAACAATTTAGATGATAATGACTGGCGGAAACCAGTAGCAGATTATTTAGAAAATCCAGATGGGACAACCCATCGAAAGGTGAAATATAGAGCTTTAAGCTATGTTATCATATGGGACGAATTATTCAAAAAGACTCGGGAAAGAGTGTTGCTTAAATGTCTCGAAGAAGCAAGAGCTTATATGGTTGTGTCCAATACACACAGTGGAGCGTGTGGAACACACCAGGCAGGCCATAAAATAAAGTGGTTGCTATTTCGACAAGGCATCTATCGGCCAACCATGCTGAAGGATTGCATAAATTTTGCTAAAGGTTGTCAAGAAAGCCAAAAACAAGCTGGGATACAGCGCGTTCCAGCCAGCGAATTACATTCGATAGTTAAACCCTGGCCATTTAGGGGTTGGGCTCTTGACGTGATAGGAGAAATCAAGCCCAAGTCATCCAAAGGCCATAGATATATTTTAGTTGGAATAGATTATTTTACCAAATGGGTAGAAGCAATAGCATTGCCCATTGTCACTCAAGATGCAGTGATAGAATTTATCCAACAAAATATCATTTATAGATTCGGTCTTCCAGAGACCATTACCACATATCAAGGATCTATATTTACGGGTAGAAAAATGGTAAAGTTTGCTGAAGAAACATGATATAAATTGTTAACTTCGACATCATATTATGCTCAAGCAAATGGTCAGGTTGAAGCAGCAAATAAAAATATTATTTCCATAATCAAAAGAAAAATCAAGAGGAAGCCTAAACAATGGCATAAAATCCTCAATGAAGCGTTTTGGGCATGTAGAACATCTCCCAAAGAATCTACTAATACTATTCCTTTTAGGCTAACATTTGGTCATGACGCTGTGCTACCAATTGAAATTTATCTACAGTCAACTAGAATACAGAGACAATGTGAGATTCCAACAAATCATTATTGGAATACGCTATTAGACGAATTAGTTGATTTGGACGAAGAAAGGATATTGGCATTAGAGGTCCTCATGAGACAAAAAGAAAGGGTAGAAAAGGCCTATAACAAAAAAGTAAAAGTAAAATTGTTTGCCCAAGGAGAATTGGTTTGGAAAGTCATCCTACCTATAGACAAGAAAAATAGTCGAAATTATTGTTGTTAACAATTTAGATGATAATGACTGGCGGAAACCAGTAGCAGATTATTTAGAAAATCCAGATGGGACAACCCATCGAAAGGTGAAATATAGAGCTTTAAGCTATGTTATCATATGGGACGAATTATTCAAAAAGACTCGGGAAAGAGTGTTGCTTAAATGTCTCGAAGAAGCAAGAGCTTATATGATTGTGTCCAATACACACAGTGGAGCGTGTGGAACACACGAGGCAGGCCATAAAATAAAGTGGTTGCTATTTCGACAAGGCATCTATCGGCCAACCATGCTGAAGGATTGCATAAATTTTGCTAAAGGTTGTCAAGAAAGCCAAAAACAAGCTGGGATACAGCGCGTTCCAGCCAGCGAATTACATTCGATAGTTAAACCCTGGCCATTTAGGGGTTGGGCTCTTGACGTGATAGGAGAAATCAAGCCCAAGTCATCCAAAGGCCATAGATATATTTTAGTTGGAATAGATTATTTTACCAAATGGGTAGAAGCAATAGCATTGCCCATTGTCACTCAAGATGCAGTGATAGAATTTATCCAACAAAATATCATTTATAGATTCGGTCTTCCAGAGACCATTACCACAGATCAAGGATCTATATTTACGGGTAGAAAAATGGTAAAGTTTGCTGAAGAAACATGATATAAATTGTTAACTTCGACATCATATTATGCTCAAGCAAATGGTCAGGTTGAAGCAGCAAATAAAAATATTATTTCCATAATCAAAAGAAAAATCAAGAGGAAGCCTAAACAATGGCATAAAATCCTCAATGAAGCGTTTTGGGCATGTAGAACATCTCCCAAAGAATCTACTAATACTATTCCTTTTAGGCTAACATTTGGTCATGACGCTGTGCTACCAATTGAAATTTATCTACAGTCAACTAGAATACAGAGACAATGTGAGATTCCAACAAATCATTATTGGAATACGCTATTAGACGAATTAGTTGATTTGGACGAAGAAAGGATATTGGCATTAGAGGTCCTCATGAGACAAAAAGAAAGGGTAGAAAAGGCCTATAACAAAAAAGTAAAAGTAAAATTGTTTGCCCAAGGAGAATTGGTTTGGAAAGTCATCCTACCTATAGACAAGAAAAATAGTCGAAATTATTGTTGTTAACAATTTAGATGATAATGACTGGCGGAAACCAGTAGCAGATTATTTAGAAAATCCAGATGGGACAACCCATCGAAAGGTGAAATATAGAGCTTTAAGCTATGTTATCATATGGGACGAATTATTCAAAAAGACTCGGGAAAGAGTGTTGCTTAAATGTCTCGAAGAAGCAAGAGCTTATATGATTGTGTCCAATACACACAGTGGAGCGTGTGGAACACACGAGGCAGGCCATAAAATAAAGTGGTTGCTATTTCGACAAGGCATCTATCGGCCAACCATGCTGAAGGATTGCATAAATTTTGCTAAAGGTTGTCAAGAAAGCCAAAAACAAGCTGGGATACAGCGCGTTCCAGCTAGCGAATTTCATTCGATAGTTAAACCCTGGCCATTTAGGGGTTGGGCTCTTGACGTGATAGGAGAAATCAAGCCCAAGTCATCCAAAGGCCATAGATATATTTTAGTTGGAATAGATTATTTTACCAAATGGGTAGAAGCAATAGCATTGCCCATTGTCACTCAAGATGCAGTGATAGAATTTATCCAACAAAATATTATTTATAGATTCGGTCTTCCAGAGACCATTACCACAGATCAAGGATCTATATTTACGGGTAGAAAAATGGTAAAGTTTGCTGAAGAAACATGATATAAATTGTTAACTTCGACATCATATTATGCTCAAGCAAATGGTCAGGTTGAAGCAGCAAATAAAAATACTATTTCCATAATCAAAAGTAAAATCAAGAGGAAGCCTAAACGATGGCATAAAATCCTCAATGAAGAGTTTTGGGCATGTAGAACATCTCCCAAAGAATCTACAAATACTATTCCTTTTAGGCTAACATTTGGTCATGACGCTGTGCTACCAATTGAAATTTATCTACAGTCAACTAGAATACAGAGACAATGTGAGATTCCAACAAATCATTATTGGAATACGCTATTAGACGAATTAGTTGATTTGGACGAAGAAAGGATATTGGCATTAGAGGTCCTCATGAGACAAAAAGAAAGGGTAGAAAAGGCCTATAACAAAAAAGTAAAAGTAAAATTGTTTGCCCAAGGAGAATTGGTTTGGAAAGTCATCCTACCTATAGACAAGAAAAATAGTCGAAATTATTGTTGTTAACAATTTAGATGATAATGACTGGCGGAAACCAGTAGCAGATTATTTAGAAATTCCAGATGGGACAACCCATCGAAAGGTGAAATATAGAGCTTTAAGCTATGTTATCATATGGGACGAATTATTCAAAAAGACTCGGGAAAGAGTGTTGCTTAAATGTCTCGAAGAAGCAAGAGCTTATATGGTTGTGTCCAATACACACAGTGGAGCGTGTGGAACACACGAGGCAGGCCATAAAATAAAGTGGTTGTTATTTCGACAAGGCATCTATCGGCCAACCATGATGAAGGATTGCATAAATTTTGCAAAAGGTTGTCAAGAAAGCCAAAAACAAGCTTGGATACAGCGCGTTCCAGCCAGCGAATTACATTCGATAGTTAAACCCTGGCCATTTAGGGGTTGGGCTCTTGACGTGATAGGAGAAATCAAGACCAAGTCATCCAAATGCCATAGATATATTTTAGTTGGAATAGATTATTTTACCAAATGGGTAGAAGCAATAGCATTGCCCATTGTCACTCAAGATGCAGTGATAGAATTTATCCAACAAAATATCATTTATAGATTCGGTCTTCCAGAGACCATTACCACAGATCAAGGATCTATATTTACGGGTAGAAAAATGGTAAAGTTTGCTGAAGAAACATGATATAAATTGTTAACTTCGACATCATATTATGCTCAAGCAAATGGTCAGGTTGAAGCAGCAAATAAAAATATTATTTCCATAATCAAAAGAAAAATCAAGAGGAAGCCTAAACAATGGCATAAAATCCTCAATGAAGCGTTTTGGGCATGTAGAACATCTCCCAAAGAATCTACTAATACTATTCCTTTTAGGCTAACATTTGGTCATGACGCTGTGCTACCAATTGAAATTTATCTACAGTCAACTAGAATACAGAGACAATGTGAGATTCCAACAAATCATTATTGGAATACGCTATTAGACGAATTAGTTGATTTGGACGAAGAAAGGATATTGGCATTAGAGGTCCTCATGAGACAAAAAGAAAGGGTAGAAAAGGCCTATAACAAAAAAGTAAAAGTAAAATTGTTTGCCCAAGGAGAATTGGTTTGGAAAGTCATCCTACCTATAGACAAGAAAAATAGTCGAAATTATTGTTGTTAACAATTTAGATGATAATGACTGGCGGAAACCAGTAGCAGATTATTTAGAAAATCCAGATGGGACAACCCATCGAAAGGTGAAATATAGAGCTTTAAGCTATGTTATCATATGGGACGAATTATTCAAAAAGACTCGGGAAAGAGTGTTGCTTAAATGTCTCGAAGAAGCAAGAGCTTATATGATTGTGTCCAATACACACAGTGGAGCGTGTGGAACACACGAGGCAGGCCATAAAATAAAGTGGTTGCTATTTCGACAAGGCATCTATCGGCCAACCATGCTGAAGGATTGCATAAATTTTGCTAAAGGTTGTCAAGAAAGCCAAAAACAAGCTGGGATACAGCGCGTTCCAGCTAGCGAATTTCATTCGATAGTTAAACCCTGGCCATTTAGGGGTTGGGCTCTTGACGTGATAGGAGAAATCAAGCCCAAGTCATCCAAAGGCCATAGATATATTTTAGTTGGAATAGATTATTTTACCAAATGGGTAGAAGCAATAGCATTGCCCATTGTCACTCAAGATGCAGTGATAGAATTTATCCAACAAAATATTATTTATAGATTCAGTCTTCCAGAGACCATTACCACAGATCAAGGATCTATATTTACGGGTAGAAAAATGGTAAAGTTTGCTGAAGAAACATGATATAAATTGTTAACTTCGACATCATATTATGCTCAAGCAAATGGTCAGGTTGAAGCAGCAAATAAAAATACTATTTCCATAATCAAAAGTAAAATCAAGAGGAAGCCTAAACAATGGCATAAAATCCTCAATGAAGTGTTTTGGGCATGTAGAACATCTCCCAAAGAATCTACTAATACTATTTCTTTTAGGCTAACATTTGGTCATGACGCTGTGCTACCAATTGAAATTTATCTACAGTCAACTAGAATACAGAGACAATGTGAGATTCCAACAAATCATTATTGGAATACGCTATTAGACGAATTAGTTGATTTGGACGAAGAAAGGATATTGGCATTAGCGGTCCTCATGAGACAAAAAGAAAGGGTAGAAAAGGCCTATAACAAAAAAGTAAAAGTAAAATTGTTTGCCCAAGGAGAATTGGTTTGGAAAGTCATCCTACCTATAGACAAGAAAAATAGTCGAAATTATTGTTGTTAACAATTTAGATGATAATGACTGGCGGAAACCAGTAGCAGATTATTTAGAAAATCCAGATGGGACAACCCATCGAAAGGTGAAATATAGAGCTTTAAGCTATGTTATCATATGGGACGAATTATTCAAAAAGACTCGGGAAAGAGTGTTGCTTAAATGTCTCGAAGAAGCAAGAGCTTATATGGTTGTGTCCAATACGCACAGTGGAGCGTGTGGAACACACCAGGCAGGCCATAAAATAAAGTGGTTGCTATTTCGACAAGGCATCTATCGGCCAACCATGCTGAAGGATTGCATAAATTTTGCTAAAGGTTGTCAAGAAAGCCAAAAACAAGCTGGGATACAGCGCGTTCCTGCTAGTGAATTACATTCGATAGTTAAACCCTGGCCATTTAGGGGTTGGGCTCTTGACGTGATAGGAGAAATCAAGCCCAAGTCATCCAAAGGCCATAGATATATTTTAGTTGGAATAGATTATTTTACCAAATGGGTAGAAGCAATAGCATTGCCCATTGTCACACAAGATGCAGTGATAGAATTTATCCAACAAAATATCATTTATAGATTCGGTCTTCCAGAGACCATTACCACATATCAAGGATCTATATTTACGGGTAGAAAAATGGTAAAGTTTGCTGAAGAAACATGATATAAATTGTTAACTTCGACATCATATTATGCTCAAGCAAATGGTCAGGTTGAAGCAGCAAATAAAAATATTATTTCCATAATCAAAAGAAAAATCAAGAGGAAGCCTAAACAATGGCATAAAATCCTCAATGAAGCGTTTTGGGCATGTAGAACATCTCCCAAAGAATCTACTAATACTATTCCTTTTAGGCTAACATTTGGTCATGACGCTGTGCTACCAATTGAAATTTATCTACAGTCAACTAGAATACAGAGACAATGTGAGATTCCAACAAATCATTATTGGAATACGCTATTAGACGAATTAGTTGATTTGGACGAAGAAAGGATATTGGCATTAGAGGTCCTCATGAGACAAAAAGAAAGGGTAGAAAAGGCCTATAACAAAAAAGTAAAAGTAAAATTGTTTGCCCAAGGAGAATTGGTTTGGAAAGTCATCCTACCTATAGACAAGAAAAATAGTCGAAATTATTGTTGTTAACAATTTAGATGATAATGACTGGCGGAAACCAGTAGCAGATTATTTAGAAAATCCAGATGGGACAACCCATCGAAAGGTGAAATATAGAGCTTTAAGCTATGTTATCAAATGGGACGAATTATTCAAAAAGACTCGGGAAAGAGTGTTGCTTAAATGTCTCGAAGAAGCAAGAGCTTATATGGTTGTGTCCAATACACACAGTGGAGCGTGTGGAACACACCAGGCAGGCCATAAAATAAAGTGGTTGCTATTTCGACAAGGCATCTATCGGCCAACCATGCTGAAGGATTGCATAAATTTTGCTAAAGGTTGTCAAGAAAGCCAAAAACAAGCTGGGATACAGCGCGTTCCAGCCAGCGAATTACATTCGATAGTTAAACCCTGGCCATTTAGGGGTTGGGCTCTTGACGTGATAGGAGAAATCAAGCCCAAGTCATCCAAAGGCCATAGATATATTTTAGTTGGAATAGATTATTTTACCAAATGGGTAGAAGCAACGGCATTGCCCATTGTCACTCAAGATGCAGTGATAGAATTTATCCAACAAAATATCATTTATAGATTCGGTCTTCCAGAGACCATTACCACAGATCTAGGATGTATATTTACTGGTAGAAATATGGTAAAGTTTGCTGAAGAAACATGATATAAATTGTTAACTTCGACATCATATTATGCTCAAGCAAATGGTCAGGTTGAAGCAGCAAATAAAAATACTATTTCCATAATCAAAAGAAAAATCAAGAGGAAGCCTAAACAATGGCATAAAATCCTCAATGAAGCGTTTTGGGCATGTAGAACATCTCCCAAAGAATCTACTAATACTATTCCTTTTAGGCTAACATTTGGTCATGACGCTGTGCTACCAATTGAAATTTATCTACAGTCAACTAGAATACAGAGACAATGTGAGATTCCAACAAATCATTATTGGAATACGCTATTAGACGAATTAGTTGATTTGGACGAAGAAAGGATATTGGCATTAGAGGTCCTCATGAGACAAAAAGAAAGGGTAGAAAAGGCCTATAACAAAAAAGTAAAAGTAAAATTGTTTGCCCAAGGAGAATTGGTTTGGAAAGTCATCCTACCTATAGACAAGAAAAATAGTCGAAATTATTGTTGTTAACAATTTAGATGATAATGACTGGCGGAAACCAGTAGCAGATTATTTAGAAAATCCAGATGGGACAACCCATCGAAAGGTGAAATATAGAGCTTTAAGCTATGTTATCAAATGGGACGAATTATTCAAAAAGACTCGGGAAAGAGTGTTGCTTAAATGTCTCGAAGAAGCAAGAGCTTATATGGTTGTGTCCAATACACACAGTGGAGCGTGTGGAACACACCAGGCAGGCCATAAAATAAAGTGGTTGCTATTTCGACAAGGCATCTATCGGCCAACCATGCTGAAGGATTGCATAAATTTTGCTAAAGGTTGTCAAGAAAGCCAAAAACAAGCTGGGATACAGCGCGTTCCAGCCAGCGAATTACATTCGATAGTTAAACCCTGGCCATTTAGGGGTTGGGCTCTTGACGTGATAGGAGAAATCAAGCCCAAGTCATCCAAAGGCCATAGATATATTTTAGTTGGAATAGATTATTTTACCAAATGGGTAGAAGCAAAAGCATTGCCCATTGTCACTCAAGATGCAGTGATAGAATTTATCCAACAAAATATCATTTATAGATTCGGTCTTCCAGAGACCATTACCACATATCAAGGATCTATATTTACGGGTAGAAAAATGGTAAAGTTTGCTGAAGAAACATGATATAAATTGTTAACTTCGACATCATATTATGCTCAAGCAAATGGTCAGGTTAAAGCAGCAAATAAAAATACTATTTCCATAATCAAAAGTAAAATCAAGAGGAAGCCTAAACAATGGCATAAAATCCTCAATGAAGAGTTTTGGGCATGTAGAACATCTCCCAAAGAATCTACTAATACTATTCCTTTTAGGCTAACATTTGGTCATGACGCTGTGCTACCAATTGAAATTTATCTACAGTCAACTAGAATACAGAGACAATGTGAGATTCCAACAAATCATTATTGGAATACGCTATTAGACGAATTAGTTGATTTGGACGAAGAAAGGATATTGGCATTAGAGGTCCTCATGAGACAAAAAGAAAGGGTAGAAAAGGCCTATAACAAAAAAGTAAAAGTAAAATTGTTTGCCCAAGGAGAATTGGTTTGGAAAGTCATCCTACCTATAGACAAGAAAAATAGTCGAAATTATTGTTGTTAACAATTTAGATGATAATGACTGGCGGAAACCAGTAGCAGATTATTTAGAAAATCCAGATGGGACAACCCATCGAAAGGTGAAATATAGAGCTTTAAGCTATGTTATCATATGGGACGAATTATTCAAAAAGACTCGGGAAAGAGTGTTGCTTAAATGTCTCGAAGAAGCAAGAGCTTATATGGTTGTGTCCAATACAAACAGTGGAGCGTGTGGAACAAACCAGGCAGGCCATAAAATAAAGTGGTTGCTATTTCGACAAGGCATCTATCGGCCAACCATGCTGAAGGATTGCATAAATTTTGCTAAAGGTTGTCAAGAAAGCCAAAAACAAGCTGGGATACAGCGCGTTCCAGCCAGCGAATTACATTCGATAGTTAAACCCTGGCCATTTAGGGGTTGGGCTCTTGACGTGATAGGAGAAATCAAGCCCAAGTCATCCAAAGGCCATAGATATATTTTAGTTGGAATAGATTATTTTACCAAATGGGTAGAAGCAATAGCATTGCCCATTGTCACTCAAGATGCAGTGATAGAATTTATCCAACAAAATATCATTTATAGATTCGGTCTTCCAGAGACCATTACCACAGATCTAGGATGTATATTTACTGGTAGAAATATGGTAAAGTTTGCTGAAGAAACATGATATAAATTGTTAACTTCGACATCATATTATGCTCAAGCAAATGGTCAGGTTGAAGCAGCAAATAAAAATACTATTTCCATAATCAAAAGAAAAATCAAGAGGAAGCCTAAACAATGGCATAAAATCCTCAATGAAGCGTTTTGGGCATGTAGAACATCTCCCAGAGAATCTACTAATACTATTCCTTTTAGGCTAACATTTGGTCATGACGCTGTGCTACCAATTGAAATTTATCTACAGTCAACTAGAATACAGAGACAATGTGAGATTCCAACAAATCATTATTGGAATACGCTATTAGACGAATTAGTTGATTTGGACGAAGAAAGGATATTGGCATTAGAGGTCCTCATGAGACAAAAAGAAAGGGTAGAAAAGGCCTATAACAAAAAAGTAAAAGTAAAATTGTTTGCCCAAGGAGAATTGGTTTGGAAAGTCATCCTACCTATAGACAAGAAAAATAGTCGAAATTATTGTTGTTAACAATTTAGATGATAATGACTGACGGAAACCAGTAGCAGATTATTTAGAAAATCCTGATGGGACAACCCATCGAAAGGTGAAATATAGAGCTTTAAGCTATGTTATCATATGGGACGAATTATTCAAAAAGACTCGGGAAAGAGTGTTGCTTAAATGTCTCGAAGAAGCAAGAGCTTATATGGTTGTGTCCAATACACACAGTGGAGCGTGTGGAACACACGAGGCAGGCCATAAAATAAAGTGGTTGTTATTTCGATAAGGCATCTATCGGCCAACCATGCTGAAGGATTGCTTAAATTTTGCAAAAGGTTGTCAAGAAAGCCAAAAACAAGCTGGGATACAGCGCGTTCCAGCCAGCGAATTACATTCGATAGTTAAACCCTGGCCATTTAGGGGTTGGGCTCTAGACGTGATAGGAGAAATCAAGCCCAAGTCATCCAAAGGCCATAGATATATTTTAGTTGGAATAGATTATTTTACCAAATGGGTAGAAGCAATACCATTACCCATTGTCACTCAAGATGCAGTGATAGAATTTATCCAACAAAAAACCATTTATAGATTCGGTATTCCAGAGACCATTACCACAGATCAAGGATCTATATTTACGGGTAGAAAAATGGTAAAGTTTGCTGAAGAAACATGATATAAATTGTTAACTTCGACATCATATTATGCTCAAGCAAATGGTCAGGTTGAAGCAGCAAATAAAAATATTATTTCCATAATCAAAAGAAAAATCAAGAGGAAGCCTAAACAATGGCATAAAATCCTCAATGAAGCGTTTTGGGCATGTAGAACATCTCCCAAAGAATCTACTAATACTATTCCTTTTAGGCTAACATTTGGTCATGACGCTGTGCTACCAATTGAAATTTATCTACAGTCAACTAGAATACAGAGACAATGTGAGATTCCAACAAATCATTATTGGAATACGCTATTAGACGAATTAGTTGATTTGGACGAAGAAAGGATATTGGCATTAGAGGTCCTCATGAGACAAAAAGAAAGGGTAGAAAAGGCCTATAACAAAAAAGTAAAAGTAAAATTGTTTGCCCAAGGAGAATTGGTTTGGAAAGTCATCCTACCTATAGACAAGAAAAATAGTCGAAATTATTGTTGTTAACAATTTAGATGATAATGACTGGCGGAAACCAGTAGCAGATTATTTAGAAAATCCAGATGGGACAACCCATCGAAAGGTGAAATATAGAGCTTTAAGCTATGTTATCAAATGGGACGAATTATTCAAAAAGACTCGGGAAAGAGTGTTGCTTAAATGTCTCGAAGAAGCAAGAGCTTATATGGTTGTGTCCAATACACACAGTGGAGCGTGTGGAACACACCAGGCAGGCCATAAAATAAAGTGGTTGCTATTTCGACAAGGCATCTATCGGCCAACCATGCTGAAGGATTGCATAAATTTTGCTAAAGGTTGTCAAGAAAGCCAAAAACAAGCTGGGATACAGCGCGTTCCAGCCAGCGAATTACATTCGATAGTTAAACCCTGGCCATTTAGGGGTTGGGCTCTTGACGTGATAGGAGAAATCAAGCCCAAGTCATCCAAAGGCCATAGATATATTTTAGTTGGAATAGATTATTTTACCAAATGGGTAGAAGCAACAGCATTGCCCATTGTCACTCAAGATGCAGTGATAGAATTTATCCAACAAAATATCATTTATAGATTCGGTCTTCCAGAGACCATTACCACAGATCTAGGATGTATATTTACTGGTAGAAATATGGTAAAGTTTGCTGAAGAAACATGATATAAATTGTTAACTTCGACATCATATTATGCTCAAGCAAATGGTCAGGTTGAAGCAGCAAATAAAAATACTATTTCCATAATCAAAAGAAAAATCAAGAGGAAGCCTAAACAATGGCATAAAATCCTCAATGAAGCGTTTTGGGCATGTAGAACATCTCCCAAAGAATCTACTAATACTATTCCTTTTAGGCTAACATTTGGTCATGACGCTGTGCTACCAATTGAAATTTATCTACAGTCAACTAGAATACAGAGACAATGTGAGATTCCAACAAATCATTATTGGAATACGCTATTAGACGAATTAGTTGATTTGGACGAAGAAAGGATATTGGCATTAGAGGTCCTCATGAGACAAAAAGAAAGGGTAGAAAAGGCCTATAACAAAAAAGTAAAAGTAAAATTGTTTGCCCAAGGAGAATTGGTTTGGAAAGTCATCCTACCTATAGACAAGAAAAATAGTCGAAATTATTGTTGTTAACAATTTAGATGATAATGACTGACGGAAACCAGTAGCAGATTATTTAGAAAATCCTGATGGGACAACCCATCGAAAGGTGAAATATAGAGCTTTAAGCTATGTTATCATATGGGACGAATTATTCAAAAAGACTCGGGAAAGAGTGTTGCTTAAATGTCTCGAAGAAGCAAGAGCTTATATGGTTGTGTCCAATACACACAGTGGAGCGTGTGGAACACACGAGGCAGGCCATAAAATAAAGTGGTTGTTATTTCGACAAGGCATCTATCGGCCAACCATGATGAAGGATTGCATAAATTTTGCAAAAGGTTGTCAAGAAAGCCAAAAACAAGCTTGGATACAGCGCGTTCCAGCCAGCGAATTACATTCGATAGTTAAACCCTGGCCATTTAGGGGTTGGGCTCTAGACGTGATAGGAGAAATCAAGCCCAAGTCATCCAAAGGCCATAGATATATTTTAGTTGGAATAGATTATTTTACCAAATGGGTAGAAGCAATACCATTACCCATTGTCACTCAAGATGCAGTGATAGAATTTATCCAACAAAAAACCATTTATAGATTCGGTATTCCAGAGACCATTACCACAGATCAAGGATCTATATTTACGGGTAGAAAAATGGTAAAGTTTGCTGAAGAAACATGATATAAATTGTTAACTTCGACATCATATTATGCTCAAGCAAATGGTCAGGTTGAAGCAGCAAATAAAAATACTATTTCCATAATCAAAAGAAAAATCAAGAGGAAGCCTAAACAATGGCATAAAATCCTCAATGAAGAGTTTTGGGCATGTAGAACATCTCCCAAAGAATCTACTAATACTATTCCTTTTAGGCTAACATTTGGTCATGACGCTGTGCTACCAATTGAAATTAATCTACAGTCAACTAGAATACAGAGACAATGTGAGATTCCAACAAATCATTATTGGAATACGCTATTAGACGAATTAGTTGATTTGGACGAAGAAAGGATATTGGCATTAGAGGTCCTCATGAGACAAAAAGAAAGGGTAGAAAAGGCCTATAACAAAAAAGTAAAAGTAAAATTGTTTGCCCAAGGAGAATTGGTTTGGAAAGTCATCCTACCTATAGACAAGAAAAATAGTCGAAATTATTGTTGTTAACAATTTAGATGATAATGACTGGCGGAAACCAGTAGCAGATTATTTAGAAAATCCAGATGGGACAACCCATCGAAAGGTGAAATATAGAGCTTTAAGCTATGTTATCATATGGGACGAATTATTCAAAAAGACTCGGGAAGGAGTGTTGCTTAAATTTCTCGAAGAAGCAAGAGCTTATATGGTTGTGTCCAATACACACAGTGGAGCGTGTGGAACACACCAGGCAGGCCATAAAATAAAGTGGTTGCTATTTCGACAAGGCATCTATCGGCCAACCATGATGAAGGATTGCATAAATTTTGCAAAAGGTTGTCAAGAAAGCCAAAAACAAGCTTGGATACAGCGCGTTCCAGCCAGCGAATTACATTCGATAGTTAAACCCTGGCCATTTAGGGGTTGGGCTCTAGACGTGATAGGAGAAATCAAGCCCAAGTCATCCAAAGGCCATAGATATATTTTAGTTGGAATAGATTATTTTACCAAATGGGTAGAAGCAATACCATTACCCATTGTCACTCAAGATGCAGTGATAGAATTTATCCAACAAAAAACCATTTATAGATTCGGTATTCCAGAGACCATTACCACAGATCAAGGATCTATATTTACGGGTAGAAAAATGGTAAAGTTTGCTGAAGAAACATGATATAAATTGTTAACTTCGACATCATATTATGCTCAAGCAAATGGTCAGGTTGAAGCAGCAAATAAAAATACTATTTCCATAATCAAAAGAAAAATCAAGAGGAAGCCTAAACAATGGCATAAAATCCTCAATGAAGAGTTTTGGGCATGTAGAACATCTCCCAAAGAATCTACTAATACTATTCCTTTTAGGCTAACATTTGGTCATGACGCTGTGCTACCAATTGAAATTAATCTACAGTCAACTAGAATACAGAGACAATGTGAGATTCCAACAAATCATTATTGGAATACGCTATTAGACGAATTAGTTGATTTGGACGAAGAAAGGATATTGGCATTAGAGGTCCTCATGAGACAAAAAGAAAGGGTAGAAAAGGCCTATAACAAAAAAGTAAAAGTAAAATTGTTTGCCCAAGGAGAATTGGTTTGGAAAGTCATCCTACCTATAGACAAGAAAAATAGTCGAAATTATTGTTGTTAACAATTTAGATGATAATGACTGGCGGAAACCAGTAGCAGATTATTTAGAAAATCCAGATGGGACAACCCATCGAAAGGTGAAATATAGAGCTTTAAGCTATGTTATCATATGGGACGAATTATTCAAAAAGACTCGGGAAGGAGTGTTGCTTAAATTTCTCGAAGAAGCAAGAGCTTATATGGTTGTGTCCAATACACACAGTGGAGCGTGTGGAACACACCAGGCAGGCCATAAAATAAAGTGGTTGCTATTTCGACAAGGCATCTATCGTCCAACCATGCTGAAGGATTGCATAAATTTTGCAAAAGGTTGTCAAGAAAGCCAAAAACAAGCTGGGATACAGCGCGTTCCAGCCAGCGAATTACATTCGATAGTTAAACCCTGGCCATTTAGGGGTTGGGCTCTTGACGTGATAGGAGAAATCAAGCCCAAGTCATCCAAAGGCCATAGATATATTTTAGTTGGAATAGATTATTTTACCAAATGGGTAGAAGCAATAGCATTGCCCATTGTCACTCAAGATGCAGTGATAGAATTTATCCAACAAAATATCATTTATAGTTTCGGTATTCCAGAGACCATTACCACAGATCAAGGATCTATATTTACGGGTAGAAAAATGGTAAAGTTTGCTGAAGAAACATGATATAAATTGTTAACTTCGACATCATATTATGCTCAAGCAAATGGTCAGGTTAAAGCAGCAAATAAAAATACTATTTCCATAATCAAAAGTAAAATCAAGAGGAAGCCTAAACAATGGCATAAAATCCTCAATGAAGAGTTTTGGGCATGTAGAACATCTCCCAAAGAATCTACTAATACTATTCCTTTTAGGCTAACATTTGGTCATGACGCTGTGCTACCAATTGAAATTTATCTACAGTCAACTAGAATACAGAGACAATGTGAGATTCCAACAAATCATTATTGGAATACGCTATTAGACGAATTAGTTGATTTGGACGAAGAAAGGATATTGGCATTAGCGGTCCTCATGAGACAAAAAGAAAGGGTAGAAAAGGCCTATAACAAAAAAGTAAAAGTAAAATTGTTTGCCCAAGGAGAATTGGTTTGGAAAGTCATCCTACCTATAGACAAGAAAAATAGTCGAAATTATTGTTGTTAACAATTTAGATGATAATGACTGGCGGAAACCAGTAGCAGATTATTTAGAAAATCCAGATGGGACAACCCATCGAAAGGTGAAATATAGAGCTTTAAGCTATGTTATCATATGGGACGAATTATTCAAAAAGACTCGGGAAAGAGTGTTGCTTAAATGTCTCGAAGAAGCAAGAGCTTATATGGTTGTGTCCAATACGCACAGTGGAGCGTGTGGAACACACCAGGCAGGCCATAAAATAAAGTGGTTGCTATTTCGACAAGGCATCTATCGGCCAACCATGCTGAAGGATTGCATAAATTTTGCTAAAGGTTGTCAAGAAAGCCAAAAACAAGCTGGGATACAGCGCGTTCCTGCTAGCGAATTACATTCGATAGTTAAACCCTGGCCATTTAGGGGTTGGGCTCTTGACGTGATAGGAGAAATCAAGCCCAAGTCATCCAAAGGCCATAGATATATTTTAGTTGGAATAGATTATTTTACCAAATGGGTAGAAGCAATAGCATTGCCCATTGTCACACAAGATGCAGTGATAGAATTTATCCAACAAAATATCATTTATAGATTCGGTCTTCCAGAGACCATTACCACATATCAAGGATCTATATTTACGGGTAGAAAAATGGTAAAGTTTGCTGAAGAAACATGATATAAATTGTTAACTTCGACATCATATTATGCTCAAGCAAATGGTCAGGTTAAAGCAGCAAATAAAAATACTATTTCCATAATCAAAAGTAAAATCAAGAGGAAGCCTAAACAATGGCATAAAATCCTCAATGAAGAGTTTTGGGCATGTAGAACATCTCCCAAAGAATCTACTAATACTATTCCTTTTAGGCTAACATTTGGTCATGACGCTGTGCTACCAATTGAAATTTATCTACAGTCAACTAGAATACAGAGACAATGTGAGATTCCAACAAATCATTATTGGAATACGCTATTAGACGAATTAGTTGATTTGGACGAAGAAAGGATATTGGCATTAGAGGTCCTCATGAGACAAAAAGAAAGGGTAGAAAAGGCCTATAACAAAAAAGTAAAAGTAAAATTGTTTGCCCAAGGAGAATTGGTTTGGAAAGTCATCCTACCTATAGACAAGAAAAATAGTCGAAATTATTGTTGTTAACAATTTAGATGATAATGACTGGCGGAAACCAGTAGCAGATTATTTAGAAAATCCAGATGGGACAACCCATCGAAAGGTGAAATATAGAGCTTTAAGCTATGTTATCAAATGGGACGAATTATTCAAAAAGACTCGGGAAAGAGTGTTGCTTAAATGTCTCGAAGAAGCAAGAGCTTATATGGTTGTGTCCAATACACACAGTGGAGCGTGTGGAACACACCAGGCAGGCCATAAAATAAAGTGGTTGCTATTTCGACAAGGCATCTATCGGCCAACCATGCTGAAGGATTGCATAAATTTTGCTAAAGGTTGTCAAGAAAGCCAAAAACAAGCTGGGATACAGCGCGTTCCAGCCAGCGAATTACATTCGATAGTTAAACCCTGGCCATTTAGGGGTTGGGCTCTTGACGTGATAGGAGAAATCAAGCCCAAGTCATCCAAAGGCCATAGATATATTTTAGTTGGAATAGATTATTTTACCAAATGGGTAGAAGCAACAGCATTGCCCATTGTCACTCAAGATGCAGTGATAGAATTTATCCAACAAAATATCATTTATAGATTCGGTCTTCCAGAGACCATTACCACAGATCTAGGATGTATATTTACTGGTAGAAATATGGTAAAGTTTGCTGAAGAAACATGATATAAATTGTTAACTTCGACATCATATTATGCTCAAGCAAATGGTCAGGTTGAAGCAGCAAATAAAAATACTATTTCCATAATCAAAAGAAAAATCAAGAGGAAGCCTAAACAATGGCATAAAATCCTCAATGAAGCGTTTTGGGCATGTAGAACATCTCCCAAAGAATCTACTAATACTATTCCTTTTAGGCTAACATTTGGTCATGACGCTGTGCTACCAATTGAAATTTATCTACAGTCAACTAGAATACAGAGACAATGTGAGATTCCAACAAATCATTATTGGAATACGCTATTAGACGAATTAGTTGATTTGGACGAAGAAAGGATATTGGCATTAGAGGTCCTCATGAGACAAAAAGAAAGGGTAGAAAAGGCCTATAACAAAAAAGTAAAAGTAAAATTGTTTGCCCAAGGAGAATTGGTTTGGAAAGTCATCCTACCTATAGACAAGAAAAATAGTCGAAATTATTGTTGTTAACAATTTAGATGATAATGACTGACGGAAACCAGTAGCAGATTATTTAGAAAATCCTGATGGGACAACCCATCGAAAGGTGAAATATAGAGCTTTAAGCTATGTTATCATATGGGACGAATTATTCAAAAAGACTCGGGAAAGAGTGTTGCTTAAATGTCTCGAAGAAGCAAGAGCTTATATGGTTGTGTCCAATACACACAGTGGAGCGTGTGGAACACACGAGGCAGGCCATAAAATAAAGTGGTTGTTATTTCGACAAGGCATCTATCGGCCAACCATGATGAAGGATTGCATAAATTTTGCAAAAGGTTGTCAAGAAAGCCAAAAACAAGCTTGGATACAGCGCGTTCCAGCCAGCGAATTACATTCGATAGTTAAACCCTGGCCATTTAGGGGTTGGGCTCTAGACGTGATAGGAGAAATCAAGCCCAAGTCATCCAAAGGCCATAGATATATTTTAGTTGGAATAGATTATTTTACCAAATGGGTAGAAGCAATACCATTACCCATTGTCACTCAAGATGCAGTGATAGAATTTATCCAACAAAAAACCATTTATAGATTCGGTATTCCAGAGACCATTACCACAGATCAAGGATCTATATTTACGGGTAGAAAAATGGTAAAGTTTGCTGAAGAAACATGATATAAATTGTTAACTTCGACATCATTTTATGCTCAAGCAAATGGTCAGGTTGAAGCAGCAAATAAAAATACTATTTCCATAATCAAAAGAAAAATCAAGAGGAAGCCTAAACAATGGCATAAAATCCTCAATGAAGAGTTTTGGGCATGTAGAACATCTCCCAAAGAATCTACTAATACTATTCCTTTTAGGCTAACATTTGGTCATGACGCTGTGCTACCAATTGAAATTAATCTACAGTCAACTAGAATACAGAGACAATGTGAGATTCCAACAAATCATTATTGGAATACGCTATTAGACGAATTAGTTGATTTGGACGAAGAAAGGATATTGGCATTAGAGGTCCTCATGAGACAAAAAGAAAGGGTAGAAAAGGCCTATAACAAAAAAGTAAAAGTAAAATTGTTTGCCCAAGGAGAATTGGTTTGGAAAGTCATCCTACCTATAGACAAGAAAAATAGTCGAAATTATTGTTGTTAACAATTTAGATGATAATGACTGGCGGAAACCAGTAGCAGATTATTTAGAAAATCCAGATGGGACAACCCATCGAAAGGTGAAATATAGAGCTTTAAGCTATGTTATCATATGGGACGAATTATTCAAAAAGACTCGGGAAGGAGTGTTGCTTAAATGTCTCGAAGAAGCAAGAGCTTATATGGTTGTGTCCAATACACACAGTGGAGCGTGTGGAACACACCAGGCAGGCCATAAAATAAAGTGGTTGCTATTTCGACAAGGCATCTATCGGCCAACCATGCTGAAGGATTGCATAAATTTTGCAAAAGGTTGTCAAGAAAGCCAAAAACAAGCTGGGATACAGCGCGTTCCAGCCAGCGAATTACATTCGATAGTTAAACCCTGGCCATTTAGGGGTTGGGCTCTTGACGTGATAGGAGAAATCAAGCCCAAGTCATCCAAAGGCCATAGATATATTTTAGTTGGAATAGATTATTTTACCAAATGGGTAGAAGCAATAGCATTGCCCATTGTCACTCAAGATGCAGTGATAGAATTTATCCAACAAAATATCATTTATAGTTTCGGTATTCCAGAGACCATTACCACAGATCAAGGATCTATATTTACGGGTAGAAAAATGGTAAAGTTTGCTGAAGAAACATGATATAAATTGTTAACTTCGACATCATATTATGCTCAAGCAAATGGTCAGGTTAAAGCAGCAAATAAAAATACTATTTCCATAATCAAAAGTAAAATCAAGAGGAAGCCTAAACAATGGCATAAAATCCTCAATGAAGAGTTTTGGGCATGTAGAACATCTCCCAAAGAATCTACTAATACTATTCCTTTTAGGCTAACATTTGGTCATGACGCTGTGCTACCAATTGAAATTTATCTACAGTCAACTAGAATACAGAGACAATGTGAGATTCCAACAAATCATTATTGGAATACGCTATTAGACGAATTAGTTGATTTGGACGAAGAAAGGATATTGGCATTAGAGGTCCTCATGAGACAAAAAGAAAGGGTAGAAAAGGCCTATAACAAAAAAGTAAAAGTAAAATTGTTTGCCCAAGGAGAATTGGTTTGGAAAGTCATCCTACCTATAGACAAGAAAAATAGTCGAAATTATTGTTGTTAACAATTTAGATGATAATGACTGGCGGAAACCAGTAGCAGATTATTTAGAAAATCCAGATGGGACAACCCATCGAAAGGTGAAATATAGAGCTTTAAGCTATGTTATCATATGGGACGAATTATTCAAAAAGACTCGGGAAAGAGTGTTGCTTAAATGTCTCGAAGAAGCAAGAGCTTATATGGTTGTGTCCAATACACACAGTGGAGCGTGTGGAACACACCAGGCAGGCCATAAAATAAAGTGGTCCAAAAACAAGCTTGGATACAGCGCGTTCCAGCCAGCGAATTACATTCGATAGTTAAACCCTGGCCATTTAGGGGTTGGGTTCTTGACGTGATAGGAGAAATCAAGACCAAGTCATCCAAATGCCATAGATATATTTTAGTTGGAATAGATTATTTTACCAAATGGGTAGAAGCAATAGCATTGCCCATTGTCACTCAAGATTCAGTGATAGAATTTATCCAACAAAATATCATTTATAGATTCGGTCTTCCAGAGACCATTACGACATATCAAGGATCTATATTTACGGGTAGAAAAATGGTAAAGTTTGCTGAAGAAACATGATATAAATTGTTAACTTCGACATCATATTATGCTCAAGCAAATGGTCAGGTTGAAGCAGCAAATAAAAATATTATTTCCATAATCAACAGAAAAATCAAGAGGAAGCCTAAACAATGGCATAATATCCTCAATGAAGCGTTTTGGGCATGTAGAACATCTCCCAAAGAATCTACTAATACTATTCCTTTTAGGCTAACATTTGGTCATGACGCTGTGCTACCAATTGAAATTTATCTACAGTCAACTAGAATACAGAGACAATGTGAGATTCCAACAAATCATTATTGGAATACGCTATTAGACGAATTAGTTGATTTGGACGAAGAAAGGATATTGGCATTAGAGGTCCTCATGAGACAAAAAGAAAGGGTAGAAAAGGCCTATAACAAAAAAGTAAAAGTAAAATTGTTTGCCCAAGGAGAATTGGTTTGGAAAGTCATCCTACCTATAGACAAGAAAAATAGTCGAAATTATTGTTGTTAACAATTTAGATGATAATGACTGGCGGAAACCAGTAGCAGATTATTTAGAAATTCCAGATGGGACAACCCATCGAAAGGTGAAATATAGAGCTTTAAGCTATGTTATCATATGGGACGAATTATTCAAAAAGACTCGGGAAAGAGTGTTGCTTAAATGTCTCGAAGAAGCAAGAGCTTATATGGTTGTGTCCAATACACACAGTGGAGCGTGTGGAACACACCAGGCAGGCCATAAAATAAAGTGGTTGCTATTTCGACAAGGCATCTATCGGCCAACCATGCTGAAGGATTGCATAAATTTTGCTAAAGGTTGTCAAGAAAGCCAAAAACAAGCTGGGATACAGCGCGTTCCAGCCAGCGAATTACATTCGATAGTTAAACCCTGGCCATTTAGGGGTTGGGCTCTTGACGTGATAGGAGAAATCAAGCCCAAGTCATCCAAAGGCCATAGATATATTTTAGTTGGAATAGATTATTTTACCAAATGGGTAGAAGCAATAGCATTGCCCATTGTCACTCAAGATGCAGTGATAGAATTTATCCAACAAAATATCATTTATAGATTCGGTCTTCCAGAGACCATTACCACAGATCAAGGATCTATATTTACGGGTAGAAAAATGGTAAAGTTTGCTGAAGAAACATGATATAAATTGTTAACTTCGACATCATATTATGCTCAAGCAAATGGTCAGGTTGAAGCAGCAAATAAAAATATTATTTCCATAATCAAAAGAAAAATCAAGAGGAAGCCTAAACAATGGCATAAAATCCTCAATGAAGCGTTTTGGGCATGTAGAACATCTCCCAAAGAATCTACTAATACTATTCCTTTTAGGCTAACATTTGGTCATGACGCTGTGCTACCAATTGAAATTTATCTACAGTCAACTAGAATACAGAGACAATGTGAGATTCCAACAAATCATTATTGGAATACGCTATTAGACGAATTAGTTGATTTGGACGAAGAAAGGATATTGGCATTATAGGTCCTCATGAGACAAAAAGAAAGGGTAGAAAAGGCCTATAACAAAAAAGTAAAAGTAAAATTGTTTGCCCAAGGAGATTTGGTTTGGAAAGTCATCCTACCTATAGACAAGAAAAATAGTCGAAATTATTGTTGTTAACAATTTAGATGATAATGACTGGCGGAAACCAGTAGCAGATTATTTAGAAAATCCAGATGGGACAACCCATCGAAAGGTGAAATATAGAGCTTTAAGCTATGTTATCATATGGGACGAATTATTCAAAAAGACTCGGGAAAGAGTGTTGCTTAAATGTCTCGAAGAAGCAAGAGCTTATATGGTTGTGTCCAATACACACCGTGGAGCGTGTGGAACACACCAGGCAGGCCATAAAATAAAGTGGTTGCTATTTCGACAAGGCATCTATCGGCCAACCATGCTGAAGGATTGCATAAATTTTGCTAAAGGTTGTCAAGAAAGCCAAAAACAAGCTGGGATACAGCGCGTGCCAGCCAGCGAATTACATTCGATAGTTAAACCCTGGCCATTTAGGGGTTGGGCTCTTGACGTGATAGGAGAAATCAAGCCCAAGTCATCCAAAGGCCATAGATATATTTTAGTTGGAATAGATTATTTTACCAAATGGGTAGAAGCAATAGCATTGCCCATTGTCACTCAAGATGCAGTGATAGAATTTATCCAACAAAATATCATTTATAGATTCGGTCTTCCAGAGACCATTACCACAGATCAAGGATCTATATTTACGGGTAGAAAAATGGTAAAGTTTGCTGAAGAAACATGATATAAATTGTTAACTTCGACATCATATTATGCTCAAGCAAATGGTCAGGTTGAAGCAGCAAATAAAAATATTATTTCCATAATCAAAAGAAAAATCAAGAGGAAGCCTAAACAATGGCATAAAATCCTCAATGAAGCGTTTTGGGCATGTAGAACATCTCCCAAAGAATCTACTAATACTATTCCTTTTAGGCTAACATTTGGTCATGACGCTGTGCTACCAATTGAAATTTATCTACAGTCAACTAGAATACAGAGACAATGTGAGATTCCAACAAATCATTATTGGAATACGCTATTAGACGAATTAGTTGATTTGGACGAAGAAAGGATATTGGCATTATAGGTCCTCATGAGACAAAAAGAAAGGGTAGAAAAGGCCTATAACAAAAAAGTAAAAGTAAAATTGTTTGCCCAAGGAGAATTGGTTTGGAAAGTCATCCTACCTATAGACAAGAAAAATAGTTGAAATTATTGTTGTTAACAATTTAGATGATAATGACTGGCGGAAACCAGTAGCAGATTATTTAGAAAATCCAGATGGGACAACCCATCGAAAGGTGAAATATAGAGCTTTAAGCTATGTTATCATATGGGACGAATTATTCAAAAAGACTCGGGAAAGAGTGTTGCTTAAATGTCTCGAAGAAGCAAGAGCTTATATGGTTGTGTCCAATACACACAGTGGAGCGTGTGGAACACACCAGGCAGGCCATAAAATAAAGTGGTCCAAAAACAAGCTTGGATACAGCGCGTTCCAGCCAGCGAATTACATTCGATAGTTAAACCCTGGCCATTTAGGGGTTGGGCTCTTGACGTGATAGGAGAAATCAAGACCAAGTCATCCAAATGCCATAGATATATTTTAGTTGGAATAGATTATTTTACCAAATGGGTAGAAGCAATAGCATTGCCCATTGTCACTCAAGATTCAGTGATAGAATTTATCCAACAAAATATCATTTATAGATTCGGTCTTCCAGAGACCATTACGACATATCAAGGATCTATATTTACGGGTAGAAAAATGGTAAAGTTTGCTGAAGAAACATGATATAAATTGTTAACTTCGACATCATATTATGCTCAAGCAAATGGTCAGGTTGAAGCAGCAAATAAAAATACTATTTCCATAATCAACAGAAAAATCAAGAGGAAGCCTAAACAATGGCATAATATCCTCAATGAAGCGTTTTGGGCATGTAGAACATCTCCCAAAGAATCTACTAATACTATTCCTTTTAGGCTAACATTTGGTCATGACGCTGTGCTACCAATTGAAATTTATTTACAGTCAACTAGAATACAGAGACAATGTGAGATTCCAACAAATCATTATTGGAATACGCTATTAGACGAATTAGTTGATTTGGACGAAGAAAGGATATTGGCATTAGAGGTCCTCATGAGACAAAAAGAAAGGGTAGAAAAGGCCTATAACAAAAAAGTAAAAGTAAAATTGTTTGCCCAAGGAGAATTGGTTTGGAAAGTCATCCTACCTATAGACAAGAAAAATAGTCGAAATTATTGTTGTTAACAATTTAGATGATAATGACTGGCGGAAACCAGTAGCAGATTATTTAGAAATTCCAGATGGGACAACCCATCGAAAGGTGAAATATAGAGCTTTAAGCTATGTTATCATATGGGACGAATTATTCAAAAAGACTCGGGAAAGAGTGTTGCTTAAATGTCTCGAAGAAGCAAGAGCTTATATGGTTGTGTCCAATACACACAGTGGAGCGTGTGGAACACACGAGGCAGGCCATAAAATAAAGTGGTTGTTATTTCGACAAGGCATCTGTCGGCCAACCATGATGAAGGATTGCATAAATTTTGCAAAAGGTTGTCAAGAAAGCCAAAAACAAGCTTGGATACAGCGCGTTCCAGCCAGCGAATTACATTCGATAGTTAAACCCTGGCCATTTAGGGGTTGGGCTCTTGACGTGATAGGAGAAATCAAGACCAAGTCATCCAAAGGCCATAGATATATTTTAGTTGGAATAGATTATTTTACCAAATGGGTAGAAGCAATAGCATTGCCCATTGTCACTCAAGATGCAGTGATAGAATTTATCCAACAAAATATTATTTATAGATTCGGTCTTCCAGAGACCATTACCACAGATCAAGGATCTATATTTACGGGTAGAAAAATGGTAAAGTTTGCTGAAGAAACATGATATAAATTGTTAACTTCGACATCATATTATGCTCAAGCAAATGGTCAGGTTGAAGCAGCAAATAAAAATACTATTTCCATAATCAAAAGTAAAATCAAGAGGAAGCCTAAACAATGGCATAAAATCCTCAATGAAGCGTTTTGGGCATGTAGAACATCTCCCAAAGAATCTACTAATACTATTCCTTTTAGGCTAACATTTGGTCATGACGCTGTGCTACCAATTGAAATTTATTTACAGTCAACTAGAATACAGAGACAATGTGAGATTCCAACAAATCATTATTGGAATACGCTATTAGACGAATTAGTTGATTTGGACGAAGAAAGGATATTGGCATTAGAGGTCCTCATGAGACAAAAAGAAAGGGTAGAAAAGGCCTATAACAAAAAAGTAAAAGTAAAATTGTTTGCCCAAGGAGAATTGGTTTGGAAAGTCATCCTACCTATAGACAAGAAAAATAGTCGAAATTATTGTTGTTAACAATTTAGATGATAATGACTGGCGGAAACCAGTAGCAGATTATTTAGAAAATCCAGATGGGACAACCCATCGAAAGGTGAAATATAGAGCTTTAAGCTATGTTATCATATGGGACGAATTATTCAAAAAGACTCGGGAAAGAGTGTTGCTTAAATGTCTCGAAGAAGCAAGAGCTTATATGGTTGTGTCCAATACGCACAGTGGAGCGTGTGGAACACACCAGGCAGGCCATAAAATAAAGTGGTTGCTATTTCGACAAGGCATCTATCGGCCAACCATGCTGAAGGATTGCATAAATTTTGCTAAAGGTTGTCAAGAAAGCCAAAAACAAGCTGGGATACAGCGCGTTCCAGCTAGCGAATTTCATTCGATAGTTAAACCCTGGCCATTTAGGGGTTGGGCTCTTGACGTGATAGGAGAAATCAAGCCCAAGTCATCCAAAGGCCATAGATATATTTTAGTTGGAATAGATTATTTTACCAAATGGGTAGAAGCAATAGCATTGCCCATTGTCACTCAAGATGCAGTGATAGAATTTATCCAACAAAATATTATTTATAGATTCGGTCTTCCAGAGACCATTACCACAGATCAAGGATCTATATTTACGGGTAGAAAAATGGTAAAGTTTGCTGAAGAAACATGATATAAATTGTTAACTTCGACATCATATTATGCTCAAGCAAATGGTCAGGTTGAAGCAGCAAATAAAAATACTATTTCCATAATCAAAAGTAAAATCAAGAGGAAGCCTAAACAATGGCATAAAATCCTCAATGAAGAGTTTTGGGCATGTAGAACATCTCCCAAAGAATCTACTAATACTATTCCTTTTAGGCTAACATTTGGTCATGACGCTGTGCTACCAATTGAAATTTATCTACAGTCAACTAGAATACAGAGACAATGTGAGATTCCAACAAATCATTATTGGAATACGCTATTAGACGAATTAGTTGATTTGGACGAAGAAAGGATATTGGCATTAGAGGTCCTCATGAGACAAAAAGAAAGGGTAGAAAAGGCCTATAACAAAAAAGTAAAAGTAAAATTGTTTGCCCAAGGAGAATTGGTTTGGAAAGTCATCCTACCTATAGACAAGAAAAATAGTCGAAATTATTGTTGTTAACAATTTAGATGATAATGACTGGCGGAAACCAGTAGCAGATTATTTAGAAAATCCAGATGGGACAACCCATCGAAAGGTGAAATATAGAGCTTTAAGCTATGTTATCATATGGGACGAATTATTCAAAAAGACTCGGGAAAGAGTGTTGCTTAAATGTCTCGAAGAAGCAAGAGCTTATATGGTTGTGTCCAATACGCACAGTGGAGCGTGTGGAACACACCAGGCAGGCCATAAAATAAAGTGGTTGCAATTTCGACAAGGCATCTATCGGCCAACCATGCTGAAGGATTGCATAAATTTTGCTAAAGGTTGTCAAGAAAGCCAAAAACAAGCTGGGATACAGCGCGTTCCAGCTAGCGAATTTCATTCGATAGTTAAACCCTGGCCATTTAGGGGTTGGGCTCTTGACGTGATAGGAGAAATCAAGCCCAAGTCATCCAAAGGCCATAGATATATTTTAGTTGGAATAGATTATTTTACCAAATGGGTAGAAGCAATAGCATTGCCCATTGTCACTCAAGATGCAGTGATAGAATTTATCCAACAAAATATCATTTATAGATTCGGTCTTCCAGAGACCATTACCACATATCAAGGATCTATATTTACGGGTAGAAAAATGGTAAAGTTTGCTGAAGAAACATGATATAAATTGTTAACTTCGACATCATATTATGCTCAAGCAAATGGTCAGGTTGAAGCAGCAAATAAAAATATTATTTCCATAATCAAAAGAAAAATCAAGAGGAAGCCTAAACAATGGCATAAAATCCTCAATGAAGCGTTTTGGGTATGTAGAACATCTCCCAAAGAATCTACTAATACTATTCCTTTTAGGCTAACATTTGGTCATGACGCTGTGCTACCAATTGAAATTTATCTACAGTCAACTAGAATACAGAGACAATGTGAGATTCCAACAAATCATTATTGGAATACGCTATTAGACGAATTAGTTGATTTGGACGAAGAAAGGATATTGGCATTAGAGGTCCTCATGAGACAAAAAGAAAGGGTAGAAAAGGCCTATAACAAAAAAGTAAAAGTAAAATTGTTTGCCCAAGGAGAATTGGTTTGGAAAGTCATCCTACCTATAGACAAGAAAAATAGTCGAAATTATTGTTGTTAACAATTTAGATGATAATGACTGGCGGAAACCAGTAGCAGATTATTTAGAAAATCCAGATGGGACAACCCATCGAAAGGTGAAATATAGAGCTTTAAGCTATGTTATCATATGGGACGAATTATTCAAAAAGACTCGGGAAAGAGTGTTGCTTAAATGTCTCGAAGAAGCAAGAGCTTATATGGTTGTGTCCAATACACACCGTGGAGCGTGTGGAACACACCAGGCAGGCCATAAAATAAAGTGGTTGCTATTTCGACAAGGCATCTATCGGCCAACCATGCTGAAGGATTGCATAAATTTTGCTAAAGGTTGTCAAGAAAGCCAAAAACAAGCTGGGATACAGCGCGTGCCAGCCAGCGAATTACATTCGATAGTTAAACCCTGGCCATTTAGGGGTTGGGCTCTTGACGTGATAGGAGAAATCAAGCCCAAGTCATCCAAAGGCCATAGATATATTTTAGTTGGAATAGATTATTTTACCAAATGGGTAGAAGCAATAGCATTGCCCATTGTCACTCAAGATGCAGTGATAGAATTTATCCAACAAAATATCATTTATAGATTCGGTCTTCCAGAGACCATTACCACAGATCAAGGATCTATATTTACGGGTAGAAAAATGGTAAAGTTTGCTGAAGAAACATGATATAAATTGTTAACTTCGACATCATATTATGCTCAAGCAAATGGTCAGGTTGAAGCAGCAAATAAAAATATTATTTCCATAATCAAAAGAAAAATCAAGAGGAAGCCTAAACAATGGCATAAAATCCTCAATGAAGCGTTTTGGGCATGTAGAACATCTCCCAAAGAATCTACTAATACTATTCCTTTTAGGCTAACATTTGGTCATGACGCTGTGCTACCAATTGAAATTTATCTACAGTCAACTAGAATACAGAGACAATGTGAGATTCCAACAAATCATTATTGGAATACGCTATTAGACGAATTAGTTGATTTGGACGAAGAAAGGATATTGGCATTATAGGTCCTCATGAGACAAAAAGAAAGGGTAGAAAAGGCCTATAACAAAAAAGTAAAAGTAAAATTGTTTGCCCAAGGAGAATTGGTTTGGAAAGTCATCCTACCTATAGACAAGAAAAATAGTTGAAATTATTGTTGTTAACAATTTAGATGATAATGACTGGCGGAAACCAGTAGCAGATTATTTAGAAAATCCAGATGGGACAACCCATCGAAAGGTGAAATATAGAGCTTTAAGCTATGTTATCATATGGGACGAATTATTCAAAAAGACTCGGGAAAGAGTGTTGCTTAAATGTCTCGAAGAAGCAAGAGCTTATATGGTTGTGTCCAATACACACAGTGGAGCGTGTGGAACACACCAGGCAGGCCATAAAATAAAGTGGTCCAAAAACAAGCTTGGATACAGCGCGTTCCAGCCAGCGAATTACATTCGATAGTTAAACCCTGGCCATTTAGGGGTTGGGCTCTTGACGTGATAGGAGAAATCAAGACCAAGTCATCCAAATGCCATAGATATATTTTAGTTGGAATAGATTATTTTACCAAATGGGTAGAAGCAATAGCATTGCCCATTGTCACTCAAGATTCAGTGATAGAATTTATCCAACAAAATATCATTTATAGATTCGGTCTTCCAGAGACCATTACGACATATCAAGGATCTATATTTACGGGTAGAAAAATGGTAAAGTTTGCTGAAGAAACATGATATAAATTGTTAACTTCGACATCATATTATGCTCAAGCAAATGGTCAGGTTGAAGCAGCAAATAAAAATACTATTTCCATAATCAACAGAAAAATCAAGAGGAAGCCTAAACAATGGCATAATATCCTCAATGAAGCGTTTTGGGCATGTAGAACATCTCCCAAAGAATCTACTAATACTATTCCTTTTAGGCTAACATTTGGTCATGACGCTGTGCTACCAATTGAAATTTATTTACAGTCAACTAGAATACAGAGACAATGTGAGATTCCAACAAATCATTATTGGAATACGCTATTAGACGAATTAGTTGATTTGGACGAAGAAAGGATATTGGCATTAGAGGTCCTCATGAGACAAAAAGAAAGGGTAGAAAAGGCCTATAACAAAAAAGTAAAAGTAAAATTGTTTGCCCAAGGAGAATTGGTTTGGAAAGTCATCCTACCTATAGACAAGAAAAATAGTCGAAATTATTGTTGTTAACAATTTAGATGATAATGACTGGCGGAAACCAGTAGCAGATTATTTAGAAATTCCAGATGGGACAACCCATCGAAAGGTGAAATATAGAGCTTTAAGCTATGTTATCATATGGGACGAATTATTCAAAAAGACTCGGGAAAGAGTGTTGCTTAAATGTCTCGAAGAAGCAAGAGCTTATATGGTTGTGTCCAATACACACAGTGGAGCGTGTGGAACACACGAGGCAGGCCATAAAATAAAGTGGTTGCTATTTCGACAAGGCATCTGTCGGCCAACCATGATGAAGGATTGCATAAATTTTGCAAAAGGTTGTCAAGAAAGCCAAAAACAAGCTTGGATACAGCGCGTTCCAGCCAGCGAATTACATTCGATAGTTAAACCCTGGCCATTTAGGGGTTGGGCTCTTGACGTGATAGGAGAAATCAAGACCAAGTCATCCAAAGGCCATAGATATATTTTAGTTGGAATAGATTATTTTACCAAATGGGTAGAAGCAATAGCATTGCCCATTGTCACTCAAGATGCAGTGATAGAATTTATCCAACAAAATATTATTTATAGATTCGGTCTTCCAGAGACCATTACCACAGATCAAGGATCTATATTTACGGGTAGAAAAATGGTAAAGTTTGCTGAAGAAACATGATATAAATTGTTAACTTCGACATCATATTATGCTCAAGCAAATGGTCAGGTTGAAGCAGCAAATAAAAATACTATTTCCATAATCAAAAGTAAAATCAAGAGGAAGCCTAAACAATGGCATAAAATCCTCAATGAAGCGTTTTGGGCATGTAGAACATCTCCCAAAGAATCTACTAATACTATTCCTTTTAGGCTAACATTTGGTCATGACGCTGTGCTACCAATTGAAATTTATCTACAGTCAACTAGAATACAGAGACAATGTGAGATTCCAACAAATCATTATTGGAATACGCTATTAGACGAATTAGTTGATTTGGACGAAGAAAGGATATTGGCATTAGAGGTCCTCATGAGACAAAAAGAAAGGGTAGAAAAGGCCTATAACAAAAAAGTAAAAGTAAAATTGTTTGCCCAAGGAGAATTGGTTTGGAAAGTCATCCTACCTATAGACAAGAAAAATAGTCGAAATTATTGTTGTTAACAATTTAGATGATAATGACTGGCGGAAACCAGTAGCAGATTATTTAGAAAATCCAGATGGGACAACCCATCGAAAGGTGAAATATAGAGCTTTAAGCTATGTTATCATATGGGACGAATTATTCAAAAAGACTCGGGAAAGAGTGTTGCTTAAATGTCTCGAAGAAGCAAGAGCTTATATGGTTGTGTCCAATACGCACAGTGGAGCGTGTGGAACACACCAGGCAGGCCATAAAATAAAGTGGTTGCAATTTCGACAAGGCATCTATCGGCCAACCATGCTGAAGGATTGCATAAATTTTGCTAAAGGTTGTCAAGAAAGCCAAAAACAAGCTGGGATACAGCGCGTTCCAGCTAGCGAATTTCATTCGATAGTTAAACCCTGGCCATTTAGGGGTTGGGCTCTTGACGTGATAGGAGAAATCAAGCCCAAGTCATCCAAAGGCCATAGATATATTTTAGTTGGAATAGATTATTTTACCAAATGGGTAGAAGCAATAGCATTGCCCATTGTCACTCAAGATGCAGTGATAGAATTTATCCAACAAAATATCATTTATAGATTCGGTCTTCCAGAGACCATTACCACATATCAAGGATCTATATTTACGGGTAGAAAAATGGTAAAGTTTGCTGAAGAAACATGATATAAATTGTTAACTTCGACATCATATTATGCTCAAGCAAATGGTCAGGTTGAAGCAGCAAATAAAAATATTATTTCCATAATCAAAAGAAAAATCAAGAGGAAGCCTAAACAATGGCATAAAATCCTCAATGAAGCGTTTTGGGTATGTAGAACATCTCCCAAAGAATCTACTAATACTATTCCTTTTAGGCTAACATTTGGTCATGACGCTGTGCTACCAATTGAAATTTATCTATAGTCAACTAGAATACAGAGACAATGTGAGATTCCAACAAATCATTATTGGAATACGCTATTAGACGAATTAGTTGATTTGGACGAAGAAAGGATATTGGCATTAGAGGTCCTCATGAGACAAAAAGAAAGGGTAGAAAAGGCCTATAACAAAAAAGTAAAAGTAAAATTGTTTGCCCAAGGAGAATTGGTTTGGAAAGTCATCCTACCTATAGACAAGAAAAATAGTCGAAATTATTGTTGTTAACAATTTAGATGATAATGACTGGCGGAAACCAGTAGCAGATTATTTAGAAAATCCAGATGGGACAACCCATCGAAAGGTGAAATATAGAGCTTTAAGCTATGTTATCATATGGGACGAATTATTCAAAAAGACTCGGGAAAGAGTGTTGCTTAAATGTCTCGAAGAAGCAAGAGCTTATATGGTTGTGTCCAATACGCACAGTGGAGCGTGTGGAACACACCAGGCAGGCCATAAAATAAAGTGGTTGCTATTTCGACAAGGCATCTATCGGCCAACCATGATGAAGGATTGCATAAATTTTGCAAAAGGTTGTCAAGAAAGCCAAAAACAAGCTTGGATACAGCGCGTTCCAGCCAGCGAATTACATTCGATAGTTAAACCCTGGCCATTTAGGGGTTGGGCTCTTGACGTGATAGGAGAAATCAAGACCAAGTCATCCAAAGGCCATAGATATATTTTAGTTGGAATAGATTATTTTACCAAATGGGTAGAAGCAATAGCATTGCCCATTGTCACTCAAGATGCAGTGATAGAATTTATCCAACAAAATATTATTTATAGATTCGGTCTTCCAGAGACCATTACCACAGATCAAGGATCTATATTTACGGGTAGAAAAATGGTAAAGTTTGCTGAAGAAACATGATATAAATTGTTATCTTCGACATCATATTATGCTCAAGCAAATGGTCAGGTTGAAGCAGCAAATAAAAATACTATTTCCATAATCAAAAGTAAAATCAAGAGGAAGCCTAAACAATGGCATAAAATCCTCAATGAAGCGTTTTGGGCATGTAGAACATCTCCCAAAGAATCTACTAATACTATTCCTTTTAGGCTAACATTTGGTCATGACGCTGTGCTACCAATTGAAATTTATTTACAGTCAACTAGAATACAGAGACAATGTGAGATTCCAACAAATCATTATTGGAATACGCTATTAGACGAATTAGTTGATTTGGACGAAGAAAGGATATTGGCATTAGAGGTCCTCATGAGACAAAAAGAAAGGGTAGAAAAGGCCTATAACAAAAAAGTAAAAGTAAAATTGTTTGCCCAAGGAGAATTGGTTTGGAAAGTCATCCTACCTATAGACAAGAAAAATAGTCGAAATTATTGTTGTTAACAATTTAGATGATAATGACTGGCGGAAACCAGTAGCAGATTATTTAGAAAATCCAGATGGGACAACCCATCGAAAGGTGAAATATAGAGCTTTAAGCTATGTTATCATATGGGACGAATTATTCAAAAAGACTCGGGAAAGAGTGTTGCTTAAATGTCTCGAAGAAGCAAGAGCTTATATGATTGTGTCCAATACACACAGTGGAGCGTGTGGAACACACGAGGCAGGCCATAAAATAAAGTGGTTGCTATTTCGACAAGGCATCTATCGGCCAACCATGCTGAAGGATTGCATAAATTTTGCTAAAGGTTGTCAAGAAAGCCAAAAACAAGCTGGGATACAGCGCGTTCCAGCTAGCGAATTTCATTCAATAGTTAAACCCTGGCCATTTAGGGGTTGGGCTCTTGACGTGATAGGAGAAATCAAGCCCAAGTCATCCAAAGGCCATAGATATATTTTAGTTGGAATAGATTATTTTACCAAATGGGTAGAAGCAATAGCATTGCCCATTGTCACTCAAGATGCAGTGATAGAATTTATCCAACAAAATATTATTTATAGATTCGGTCTTCCAGAGACCATTACCACAGATCAAGGATCTATATTTACGGGTAGAAAAATGGTAAAGTTTGCTGAAGAAACATGATATAAATTGTTAACTTCGACATCATATTATGCTCAAGCAAATGGTCAGGTTGAAGCAGCAAATAAAAATACTATTTCCATAATCAAAAGTAAAATCAAGAGGAAGCCTAAACAATGGCATAAAATCCTCAATGAAGAGTTTTGGGCATGTAGAACATCTCCCAAAGAATCTACTAATACTATTCCTTTTAGGCTAACATTTGGTCATGACGCTGTGCTACCAATTGAAATTTATCTACAGTCAACTAGAATACAGAGACAATGTGAGATTCCAACAAATCATTATTGGAATACGCTATTAGACGAATTAGTTGATTTGGACGAAGAAAGGATATTGGCATTAGAGGTCCTCATGAGACAAAAAGAAAGGGTAGAAAAGGCCTATAACAAAAAAGTAAAAGTAAAATTGTTTGCCCAAGGAGAATTGGTTTGGAAAGTCATCCTACCTATAGACAAGAAAAATAGTCGAAATTATTGTTGTTAACAATTTAGATGATAATGACTGGCGGAAACCAGTAGCAGATTATTTAGAAAATCCAGATGGGACAACCCATCGAAAGGTGAAATATAGAGCTTTAAGCTATGTTATCATATGGGACGAATTATTCAAAAAGACTCGGGAAAGAGTGTTGCTTAAATGTCTCGAAGAAGCAAGAGCTTATATGGTTGTGTCCAATACGCACAGTGGAGCGTGTGGAACACACCAGGCAGGCCATAAAATAAAGTGGTTGCAATTTCGACAAGGCATCTATCGGCCAACCATGCTGAAGGATTGCATAAATTTTGCTAAAGGTTGTCAAGAAAGCCAAAAACAAGCTGGGATACAGCGCGTTCCAGCTAGCGAATTTCATTCGATAGTTAAACCCTGGCCATTTAGGGGTTGGGCTCTTGACGTGATAGGAGAAATCAAGCCCAAGTCATCCAAAGGCCATAGATATATTTTAGTTGGAATAGATTATTTTACCAAATGGGTAGAAGCAATAGCATTGCCCATTGTCACTCAAGATGCAGTGATAGAATTTATCCAACAAAATATCATTTATAGATTCGGTCTTCCAGAGACCATTACCACATATCAAGGATCTATATTTACGGGTAGAAAAATGGTAAAGTTTGCTGAAGAAACATGATATAAATTGTTAACTTCGACATCATATTATGCTCAAGCAAATGGTCAGGTTGAAGCAGCAAATAAAAATATTATTTCCATAATCAAAAGAAAAATCAAGAGGAAGCCTAAACAATGGCATAAAATCCTCAATGAAGCGTTTTGGGTATGTAGAACATCTCCCAAAGAATCTACTAATACTATTCCTTTTAGGCTAACATTTGGTCATGACGCTGTGCTACCAATTGAAATTTATCTACAGTCAACTAGAATACAGAGACAATGTGAGATTCCAACAAATCATTATTGGAATACGCTATTAGACGAATTAGTTGATTTGGACGAAGAAAGGATATTGGCATTAGAGGTCCTCATGAGACAAAAAGAAAGGGTAGAAAAGGCCTATAACAAAAAAGTAAAAGTAAAATTGTTTGCCCAAGGAGAATTGGTTTGGAAAGTCATCCTACCTATAGACAAGAAAAATAGTCGAAATTATTGTTGTTAACAATTTAGATGATAATGACTGGCGGAAACCAGTAGCAGATTATTTAGAAAATCCAGATGGGACAACCCATCGAAAGGTGAAATATAGAGCTTTAAGCTATGTTATCATATGGGACGAATTATTCAAAAAGACTCGGGAAAGAGTGTTGCTTAAATGTCTCGAAGAAGCAAGAGCTTATATGGTTGTGTCCAATACGCACAGTGGAGCGTGTGGAACACACCAGGCAGGCCATAAAATAAAGTGGTTGCTATTTCGACAAGGCATCTATCGGCCAACCATGCTGAAGGATTGCATAAATTTTGCTAAAGGTTGTCAAGAAAGCCAAAAACAAGCTGGGATACAGCGCGTTCCAGCCAGCGAATTTCATTCAATAGTTAAACCCTGGCCATTTAGGGGTTGGGCTCTTGACGTGATAGGAGAAATCAAGCCCAAGTCATCCAAAGGCCATAGATATATTTTAGTTGGAATAGATTATTTTACCAAATGGGTAGAAGCAATAGCATTGCCCATTGTCACTCAAGATGCAGTGATAGAATTTATCCAACAAAATATTATTTATAGATTCGGTCTTCCAGAGACCATTACCACAGATCAAGGATCTATATTTACGGGTAGAAAAATGGTAAAGTTTGCTGAAGAAACATGATATAAATTGTTAACTTCGACATCATATTATGCTCAAGCAAATGGTCAGGTTGAAGCAGCAAATAAAAATACTATTTCCATAATCAAAAGTAAAATCAAGAGGAAGCCTAAACAATGGCATAAAATCCTCAATGAAGCGTTTTGGGCATGTAGAACATCTCCCAAAGAATCTACTAATACTATTCCTTTTAGGCTAACATTTGGTCATGACGCTGTGCTACCAATTGAAATTTATCTACAGTCAACTAGAATACAGAGACAATGTGAGATTCCAACAAATCATTATTGGAATACGCTATTAGACGAATTAGTTGATTTGGACGAAGAAAGGATATTGGCATTAGAGGTCCTCATGAGACAAAAAGAAAGGGTAGAAAAGGCCTATAACAAAAAAGTAAAAGTAAAATTGTTTGCCCAAGGAGAATTGGTTTGGAAAGTCATCCTACCTATAGACAAGAAAAATAGTCGAAATTATTGTTGTTAACAATTTAGATGATAATGACTGGCGGAAACCAGTAGCAGATTATTTAGAAAATCCAGATGGGACAACCCATCGAAAGGTGAAATATAGAGCTTTAAGCTATGTTATCATATGGGACGAATTATTCAAAAAGACTCGGGAAAGAGTGTTGCTTAAATGTCTCGAAGAAGCAAGAGCTTATATGGTTGTGTCCAATACGCACAGTGGAGCGTGTGGAACACACGAGGCAGGCCATAAAATAAAGTGGTTGCTATTTCGACAAGGCATCTATCGGCCAACCATGCTGAAGGATTGCATAAATTTTGCTAAAGGTTGTCAAGAAAGCCAAAAACAAGCTGGGATACAGCGCGTTCCAGCTAGCGAATTTCATTCGATAGTTAAACCCTGGCCATTTAGGGGTTGGGCTCTTGACGTGATAGGAGAAATCAAGCCCAAGTCATCCAAAGGCCATAGATATATTTTAGTTGGAATAGATTATTTTACCAAATGGGTAGAAGCAATAGCATTGCCCATTGTCACTCAAGATGCAGTGATAGAATTTATCCAACAAAATATTATTTATAGATTCGGTCTTCCAGAGACCATTACCACAGATCAAGGATCTATATTTACGGGTAGAAAAATGGTAAAGTTTGCTGAAGAAACATGATATAAATTGTTAACTTCGACATCATATTATGCTCAAGCAAATGGTCAGGTTGAAGCAGCAAATAAAAATACTATTTCCATAATCAAAAGTAAAATCAAGAGGAAGCCTAAACAATGGCATAAAATCCTCAATGAAGAGTTTTGGGCATGTAGAACATCTCCCAAAGAATCTACTAATACTATTCCTTTTAGGCTAACATTTGGTCATGACGCTGTGCTACCAATTGAAATTTATCTACAGTCAACTAGAATACAGAGACAATGTGAGATTCCAACAAATCATTATTGGAATACGCTATTAGACGAATTAGTTGATTTGGACGAAGAAAGGATATTGGCATTAGAGGTCCTCATGAGACAAAAAGAAAGGGTAGAAAAGGCCTATAACAAAAAAGTAAAAGTAAAATTGTTTGCCCAAGGAGAATTGGTTTGGAAAGTCATCCTACCTATAGACAAGAAAAATAGTCGAAATTATTGTTGTTAACAATTTAGATGATAATGACTGGCGGAAACCAGTAGCAGATTATTTAGAAAATCCAGATGGGACAACCCATCGAAAGGTGAAATATAGAGCTTTAAGCTATGTTATCATATGGGACGAATTATTCAAAAAGACTCGGGAAAGAGTGTTGCTTAAATGTCTCGAAGAAGCAAGAGCTTATATGGTTGTGTCCAATACGCACAGTGGAGCGTGTGGAACACACCAGGCAGGCCATAAAATAAAGTGGTTGCAATTTCGACAAGGCATCTATCGGCCAACCATGCTGAAGGATTGCATAAATTTTGCTAAAGGTTGTCAAGAAAGCCAAAAACAAGCTGGGATACAGCGCGTTCCAGCTAGCGAATTTCATTCGATAGTTAAACCCTGGCCATTTAGGGGTTGGGCTCTTGACGTGATAGGAGAAATCAAGCCCAAGTCATCCAAAGGCCATAGATATATTTTAGTTGGAATAGATTATTTTACCAAATGGGTAGAAGCAATAGCATTGCCCATTGTCACTCAAGATGCAGTGATAGAATTTATCCAACAAAATATCATTTATAGATTCGGTCTTCCAGAGACCATTACCACATATCAAGGATCTATATTTACGGGTAGAAAAATGGTAAAGTTTGCTGAAGAAACATGATATAAATTGTTAACTTCGACATCATATTATGCTCAAGCAAATGGTCAGGTTGAAGCAGCAAATAAAAATATTATTTCCATAATCAAAAGAAAAATCAAGAGGAAGCCTAAACAATGGCATAAAATCCTCAATGAAGCGTTTTGGGTATGTAGAACATCTCCCAAAGAATCTACTAATACTATTCCTTTTAGGCTAACATTTGGTCATGACGCTGTGCTACCAATTGAAATTTATCTACAGTCAACTAGAATACAGAGACAATGTGAGATTCCAACAAATCATTATTGGAATACGCTATTAGACGAATTAGTTGATTTGGACGAAGAAAGGATATTGGCATTAGAGGTCCTCATGAGACAAAAAGAAAGGGTAGAAAAGGCCTATAACAAAAAAGTAAAAGTAAAATTGTTTGCCCAAGGAGAATTGGTTTGGAAAGTCATCCTACCTATAGACAAGAAAAATAGTCGAAATTATTGTTGTTAACAATTTAGATGATAATGACTGGCGGAAACCAGTAGCAGATTATTTAGAAAATCCAGATGGGACAACCCATCGAAAGGTGAAATATAGAGCTTTAAGCTATGTTATCATATGGGACGAATTATTCAAAAAGACTCGGGAAAGAGTGTTGCTTAAATGTCTCGAAGAAGCAAGAGCTTATATGGTTGTGTCCAATACGCACAGTGGAGCGTGTGGAACACACCAGGCAGGCCATAAAATAAAGTGGTTGCTATTTCGACAAGGCATCTATCGGCCAACCATGCTGAAGGATTGCATAAATTTTGCTAAAGGTTGTCAAGAAAGCCAAAAACAAGCTGGGATACAGCGCTTTCCAGCCAGCGAATTACATTCGATAGTTAAACCCTGGCCATTTAGGGGTTTGGCTCTTGACGTGATAGGAGAAATCAAGCCCAAGTCATCCAAAGGCCATAGATATATTTTAGTTGGAATAGATTATTTTACCAAATGGGTAGAAGCAATAGCATTGCCCATTGTCACTCAAGATGCAGTGATAGAATTTATCCAACAAAATATCATTTATAGATTCGGTCTTCCAGAGACCATTACCACATATCAAGGATCTATATTTACGGGTAGAAAAATGGTAAAGTTTGCTGAAGAAACATGATATAAATTGTTAACTTCGACATCATATTATGCTCAAGCAAATGGTCAGGTTGAAGCAGCAAATAAAAATATTATTTCCATAACCAAAAGAAAAATCAAGAGGAAGCCTAAACAATGGCATAAAATCCTCAATGAAGCGTTTTGGGCATGTAGAACATCTCCCAAAGAATCTACTAATACTATTCCTTTTAGGCTAACATTTGGTCATGACGCTGTGCTACCAATTGAAATTTATCTACAGTCAACTAGAATACAGAGACAATGTGAGATTCCAACAAATCATTATTGCAATACGCTATTAGACGAATTAGTTGATTTGGACGAAGAAAGGATATTGGCATTAGAGGTCCTCTTGAGACAAAAAGAAAGGGTAGAAAAGGCCTATAACAAAAAAGTAAAAGTAAAATTGTTTGCCCAAGGAGAATTGGTTTGGAAAGTCATCCTACCTATAGACAAGAAAAATAGTCGAAATTATTGTTGTTAACAATTTAGATGATAATGACTGGCGGAAACCAGTAGCAGATTATTTAGAAAATCCAGATGGGACAACCCATCGAAAGGTGAAATATAGAGCTTTAAGCTATGTTATCATATGGGACGAATTATTCAAAAAGACTCGGGAAAGAGTGTTGCTTAAATGTCTCGAAGAAGCAAGAGCTTATATGGTTGTGTCCAATACGCACAGTGGAGCGTGTGGAACACACCAGGCAGGCCATAAAATAAAGTGGTTGCTATTTCGACAAGGCATCTATCGGCCAACCATGCTGAAGGATTGCATAAATTTTGCTAAAGGTTGTCAAGAAAGCCAAAAACAAGCTGGGATACAGCGCGTTCCAGCCAGGGAATTACATTCGATAGTTAAACCCTGGCCATTTAGGGGTTGGGCTCTTGACGTGATAGGAGAAATCAAGCCCAAGTCATCCAAAGGCCATAGATATATTTTAGTTGGAATAGATTATTTTACCAAATGGGTAGAAGCAATAGCATTGCCCATTGTCACTCAAGATGCAGTGATAGAATTTATCCAACAAAATATCATTTATAGATTCGGTCTTCCAGAGACCATTACCACATATCAAGGATCTATATTTACGGGTAGAAAAATGGTAAAGTTTGCTGAAGAAACATGATATAAATTGTTAACTTCGACATCATATTATGCTCAAGCAAATGGTCAGGTTGAAGCAGCAAATAGAAATATTATTTCCATAATCAAAAGAAAAATCAAGAGGAAGCCTAAACAATGGCATAAAATCCTCAATGAAGCGTTTTGGGCATGTAGAACATCTCCCAAAGAATCTACTAATACTATTCCTTTTAGGCTAACATTTGGTCATGACGCTGTGCTACCAATTGAAATTTATCTACAGTCAACTAGAATACAGAGACAATGTGAGATTCCAACAAATCATTATTGGAATACGCTATTAGACGAATTACTTGATTTGGACGAAGAAAGGATATTGGCATTAGAGGTCCTCATGAGACAAAAAGAAAGGGTAGAAAAGGCCTATAACAAAAAAGTAAAAGTAAAATTGTTTGCCCAAGGAGAATTGGTTTGGAAAGTCATCCTACCTATAGACAAGAAAAATAGTCGAAATTATTGTTGTTAACAATTTAGATGATAATGACTGGCGGAAACCAGTAGCAGATTATTTAGAAAATCCAGATGGGACAACCCATCGAAAGGTGAAATATAGAGCTTTAAGCTATGTTATCATATGGGACAAATTATTCTAAAAGACTCGGGAAAGAGTGTTGCTTAAATGTCTCGAAGAAGCAAGAGCTTATATGGTTGTGTCCAATACACACAGTGGAGCGTGTGGAACACACCAGGCAGGCCATAAAATAAAGTGGTTGCTATTTCGACAAGGCATCTATCGGCCAACCATGCTGAAGGATTGCATAAATTTTGCTAAAGGTTGTCAAGAAAGCCAAAAACAAGCTGGGATACAGCGCGTTCCAGCTAGCGAATTACATTCGATAGTTAAACCCTGGCCATTTAGGGGTTGGGCTCTTGACGTGATAGGAGAAATCAAGCCCAAGTCATCCAAAGGCCATAGATATATTTTAGTTGGAATAGATTATTTTACCAAATGGGTAGAAGCAATAGCATTGCCCATTGTCACTCAAGATGCAGTGATAGAATTTATCCAACAAAATATCATTTATAGATTCGGTCTTCCAAAGACCATTACCACATATCAAGGATCTATATTTACGGGTAGAAAAATGGTAAAGTTTGCTGAAGAAACATGATATAAATTGTTAACTTCGACATCATATTATGCTCAAGCAAATGGTCAGGTTGAAGCAGCAAATAAAAATATTATTTCCATAATCAAAAGAAAAATCAAGAGGAAGCCTAAACAATGGCATAAAATCCTCAATGAAGCGTTTTGGGCATGTAGAACATCTCCCAAAGAATCTACTAATATTATTCCTTTTAGGCTAACATTTGGTCATGACGCTGTGCTACCAATTGAAATTTATCTACAGTCAACTAGAATACAGAGACAATGTGAGATTCCAACAAATCATTATTGGAATACGCTATTAGACGAATTAGTTGATTTGGACGAAGAAAGGATATTGGCATTAGAGGTCCTCATGAGACAAAAAGAAAGGGTAGAAAAGGCCTATAACAAAAAAGTAAAAGTAAAATTGTTTGCCCAAGGAGAATTGGTTTGGAAAGTCATCCTACCTATAGACAAGAAAAATAGTCGAAATTATTGTTGTTAACAATTTAGATGATAATGACTGGCAGAAACCAGTAGCAGATTATTTAGAAAATCCAGATGGGACAACCCATCGAAAGGTGAAATATAGAGCTTTAAGCTATGTTATCATATGGGACGAATTATTCAAAAAGACTCGGGAAAGAGTGTTGCTTAAATGTCTCGAAGAAGCAAGAGCTTATATGGTTGTGTCCAATACAAACAGTGGAGCGTGTGGAACAAACCAGGCAGGCCATAAAATAATGTGGTTGCTATTTCGACAAGGCATCTATCGGCCAACCATGCTGAAGGATTGCATAAATTTTGCTAAAGGTTGTCAAGAAAGCCAAAAACAAGCTGGGATACAGCGCGTTACAGCCAGCGAATTACATTCGATAGTTAAACCCTGGCCATTTAGGGGTTGGGCTCTTGACGTGATAGGAGAAATCAAGCCCAAGTCATCCAAAGGCCATAGATATATTTTAGTTGGAATAGATTATTTTACCAAATGGGTAGAAGCAATAGCATTGCCCATTGTCACTCAAGATGCAGTGATAGAATTTATCCAACAAAATATCATTTATAGATTCGGTCTTCCAGAGACCATTACCACATATCAAGGATCTATATTTACGGGTAGAAAAATGGTAAAGTTTGCTGAAGAAACATGATATAAATTGTTAACTTCGACATCATATTATGCTCAAGCAAATGGTCAGGTTGAAGCAGCAAATAAAAATATTATTTCCATAATCAAAAGAAAAATCAAGAGGAAGCCTAAACAATGGCATAAAATCCTCAATGAAGCGTTTTGGGCATGTAGAACATCTCCCAAAGAATCTACTAATACTATTCCTTTTAGGCTAACATTTGGTCATGACGCTGTGCTACCAATTGAAATTTATCTACAGTCAACTAGAATACAGAGACAATGTGAGATTCCAACAAATCATTATTGGAATACGCTATTAGACGAATTAGTTGATTTGGACGAAGAAAGGATATTGGCATTAGAGGTCCTCATGAGACAAAAAGAAAGGGTAGAAAAGGCCTATAACAAAAAAGTAAAAGTAAAATTGTTTGCCCAAGGAGAATTGGTTTGGAAAGTCATCCTACCTATAGACAAGAAAAATAGTCGAAATTATTGTTGTTAACAATTTAGATGATAATGACTGGCGGAAACCAGTAGCAGATTATTTAGAAAATCCAGATGGGACAACCCATCGAAAGGTGAAATATAGAGCTTTAAGCTATGTTATCATATGGGACGAATTATTCAAAAAGACTCGGGAAAGAGTGTTGCTTAAATGTCTCGAAGAAGCAAGAGCTTATATGGTTGTGTCCAATACACACAGTGGAGCGTGTGGAACACACGAGGCAGGCCATAAAATAAAGTGGTTGCTATTTCGACAAGGCATCTATCGGCCAACCATGCTGAAGGATTGCATAAATTTTGCTAAAGGTTGTCAAGAAAGCCAAAAACAAGCTGGGATACAGCGCGTTACAGCCAGCGAATTACATTCGATAGTTAAACCCTGGCCATTTAGGGGTTGGGCTCTTGACGTGATAGGAGAAATCAAGCCCAAGTCATCCAAAGGCCATAGATATATTTTAGTTGGAATAGAATATTTTACCAAATGGGTAGAAGCAATAGCATTGCCCATTGTCACTCAAGATGCAGTAATAGAATTTATCCAACAAAATATCATTTATAGATTCGGTCTTCCAGAGACCATTACCACATATCAAGGATCTATATTTACGGGTAGAAAAATGGTAAAGTTTGCTGAAGAAACATGATATAAATTGTTAACTTCGACATCATATTATGCTCAAGCAAATGGTCAGGTTGAAGCAGCAAATAAAAATATTATTTCCATAATCAAAAGAAAAATCAAGAGGAAGCCTAAACAATGGCATAAAATCCTCAATGAAGCGTTTTGGGCATGTAGAACATCTCCCAAAGAATCTACTAATACTATTCCTTTTAGGCTAACATTTGGTCATGACGCTGTGCTACCAATTGAAATTTATCTACAGTCAACTAGAATACAGAGACAATGTGAGATTCCAACAAATCATTATTGGAATACGCTATTAGACGAATTAGTTGATTTGGACGAAGAAAGGATATTGGCATTAGAGGTCCTCATGAGACAAAAAGAAAGGGTAGAAAAGGCCTATAACAAAAAAGTAAAAGTAAAATTGTTTGCCCAAGGAGAATTGGTTTGGAAAGTCATCCTACCTATAGACAAGAAAAATAGTCGAAATTATTGTTGTTAACAATTTAGATGATAATGACTGGCGGAAACCAGTAGCAGATTATTTAGAAAATCCAGATGGGACAACCCATCGAAAGGTGAAATATAGAGCTTTAAGCTATGTTATCATATGGGACGAATTATTCAAAAAGACTCGGGAAAGAGTGTTGCTTAAATGTCTCGAAGAAGCAAGAGCTTATATGGTTGTGTCCAATACACACAGTGGAGCGTGTGGAACACACGAGGCAGGCCATAAAATAAAGTGGTTGCTATTTCGACAAGGCATCTATCGGCCAACCATGCTGAAGGATTGCATAAATTTTGCTAAAGGTTGTCAAGAAAGCCAAACACAAGCTGGGATACAGCGCGTTACAGCCAGCGAATTACATTCGATAGTTAAACCCTGGCCATTTAGGGGTTGGGCTCTTGACGTGATAGGAGAAATCAAGCCCAAGTCATCCAAAGGCCATAGATATATTTTAGTTGGAATAGAATATTTTACCAAATGGGTAGAAGCAATAGCATTGCCCATTGTCACTCAAGATGCAGTGATAGAATTTATCCAACAAAATATCATTTATAGATTCGGTCTTCCAGAGACCATTACCACATATCAAGGATCTATATTTACGGGTAGAAAAATGGTAAAGTTTGCTGAAGAAACATGATATAAATTGTTAACTTCGACATCATATTATGCTCAAGCAAATGGTCAGGTTGAAGCAGCAAATAAAAATATTATTTCCATAATCAAAAGAAAAATCAAGAGGAAGCCTAAACAATGGCATAAAATCCTCAATGAAGCGTTTTGGGCATGTAGAACATCTCCCAAAGAATCTACTAATACTATTCCTTTTAGGCTAACATTTGGTCATGACGCTGTGCTACCAATTGAAATTTATCTACAGTCAACTAGAATACAGAGACAATGTGAGATTCCAACAAATCATTATTGGAATACGCTATTAGACGAATTAGTTGATTTGGACGAAGAAAGGATATTGGCATTAGAGGTCCTCATGAGACAAAAAGAAAGGGTAGAAAAGGCCTATAACAAAAAAGTAAAAGTAAAATTGTTTGCCCAAGGAGAATTGGTTTGGAAAGTCATCCTACCTATAGACAAGAAAAATAGTCGAAATTATTGTTGTTAACAATTTAGATGATAATGACTGGCGGAAACCAGTAGCAGATTATTTAGAAAATCCAGATGGGACAACCCATCGAAAGGTGAAATATAGAGCTTTAAGCTATGTTATCATATGGGACGAATTATTCAAAAAGACTCGGGAAAGAGTGTTGCTTAAATGTCTCGAAGAAGCAAGAGCTTATATGGTTGTGTCCAATACACACAGTGGAGCGTGTGGAACACACGAGGCAGGCCATAAAATAAAGTGGTTGCTATTTCGACAAGGCATCTATCGGCCAACCATGCTGAAGGATTGCATAAATTTTGCTAAAGGTTGTCAAGAAAGCCAAAAACAAGCTGGGATACAGCGCGTCACAGCCAGCGAATTACATTCGATAGTTAAACCCTGGCCATTTAGGGGTTGGGCTCTTGACGTGATAGGAGAAATCAAGCCCAAGTCATCCAAAGGCCATAGATATATTTTAGTTGGAATAGAATATTTTACCAAATGGGTAGAAGCAATAGCATTGCCCATTGTCACTCAAGATGCAGTGATAGAATTTATCCAACAAAATATCATTTATAGATTCGGTCTTCCAGAGACCATTACCACATATCAAGGATCTATATTTACGGGTAGAAAAATGGTAAAGTTTGCTGAAGAAACATGATATAAATTGTTAACTTCGACATCATATTATGCTCAAGCAAATGGTCAGGTTGAAGCAGCAAATAAAAATATTATTTCCATAATCAAAAGAAAAATCAAGAGGAAGCCTAAACAATGGCATAAAATCCTCAATGAAGCGTTTTGGGCATGTAGAACATCTCCCAAAGAATCTACTAATACTATTCCTTTTAGGCTAACATTTGGTCATGACGCTGTGCTACCAATTGAAATTTATCTACAGTCAACTAGAATACAAAGACAATGTGAGATTCCAACAAATCATTATTGGAATACGCTATTAGACGAATTAGTTGATTTGGACGAAGAAAGGATATTGGCATTAGAGGTCCTCATGAGACAAAAAGAAAGGGTAGAAAAGGCCTATAACAAAAAAGTAAAAGTAAAATTGTTTGCCCAAGGAGAATTGGTTTGGAAAGTCATCCTACCTATAAGACAAGAAAAATAGTCGAAATTATTGTTGTTAACAATTTAGATGATAATGACTGGCGGAAACCAGTAGCAGATTATTTAGAAAATCCAGATGGGACAACCCATCGAAAGGTGAAATATAGAGCTTTAAGCTATGTTATCATATGGGACGAATTATTCAAAAAGACTCGGGAAAGAGTGTTGCTTAAATGTCTCGAAGAAGCAAGAGCTTATATGGTTGTGTCCAATACACACAGTGGAGCGTGTGGAACACACCAGGCAGGCCATAAAATAAAGTGGTTGCTATTTCGACAAGGCATCTATCGGCCAACCATGCTGAAGGATTGCATAAATTTTGCTAAAGGTTGTCAAGAAAGCCAAAAACAAGCTGGGATACAGCGCGTCACAGCCAGCGAATTACATTCGATAGTTAAACCCTGGCCATTTAGGGGTTGGGCTCTTGACGTGATAGGAGAAATCAAGCCCAAGTCATCCAAAGGCCATAGATATATTTTAGTTGGAATAGAATATTTTACCAAATGGGTAGAAGCAATAGCATTGCCCATTGTCACTCAAGATGCAGTGATAGAATTTATCCAACAAAATATCATTTATAGATTCGGTCTTCCAGAGACCATTACCACATATCAAGGATCTATATTTACGGGTAGAAAAATGGTAAAGTTTGCTGAAGAAACATGATATAAATTGTTAACTTCGACATCATATTATGCTCAAGCAAATGGTCAGGTTGAAGCAGCAAATAAAAATATTATTTCCATAATCAAAAGAAAAATCAGGAGGAAGCCTAAACAATGGCATAAAATCCTCAATGAAGCGTTTTGGGCATGTAGAACATCTCCCAAAGAATCTACTAATACTATTCCTTTTAGGCTAACATTTGGTCATGACGCTGTGCTACCAATTGAAATTTATCTACAGTCAACTAGAATACAGAGACAATGTGAGATTCCAACAAATCATTATTGGAATACGCTATTAGACGAATTAGTTGATTTGGACGAAGAAAGGATATTGGCATTAGAGGTCCTCATGAGACAAAAAGAAAGGGTAGAAAAGGCCTATAACAAAAAAGTAAAAGTAAAATTGTTTGCCCAAGGAGAATTGGTTTGGAAAGTCATCCTACCTATAAGACAAGAAAAATAGTCGAAATTATTGTTGTTAACAATTTAGATGATAATGACTGGCGGAAACCAGTAGCAGATTATTTAGAAAATCCAGATGGGACAACCCATCGAAAGGTGAAATATAGAGCTTTAAGCTATGTTATCATATGGGACGAATTATTCAAAAAGACTCGGGAAAGAGTGTTGCTTAAATGTCTCGAAGAAGCAAGAGCTTATATGGTTGTGTCCAATACACACAGTGGAGCGTGTGGAACACACCAGGCAGGCCATAAAATAAAGTGGTTGCTATTTCGACAAGGCATCTATCGGCCAACCATGCTGAAGGATTGCATAAATTTTGCTAAAGGTTGTCAAGAAAGCCAAAAACAAGCTGGGATACAGCGCGTCACAGCCAGCGAATTACATTCGATAGTTAAACCCTGGCCATTTAGGGGTTGGGCTCTTGACGTGATAGGAGAAATCAAGCCCAAGTCATCCAAAGGCCATAGATATATTTTAGTTGGAATAGAATATTTTACCAAATGGGTAGAAGCAATAGCATTGCCCATTGTCACTCAAGATGCAGTGATAGAATTTATCCAACAAAATATCATTTATAGATTCGGTCTTCCAGAGACCATTACCACATATCAAGGATCTATATTTACGGGTAGAAAAATGGTAAAGTTTGCTGAAGAAACATGATATAAATTGTTAACTTCGACATCATATTATGCTCAAGCAAATGGTCAGGTTGAAGCAGCAAATAAAAATATTATTTCCATAATCAAAAGAAAAATCAGGAGGAAGCCTAAACAATGGCATAAAATCCTCAATGAAGCGTTTTGGGCATGTAGAACATCTCCCAAAGAATCTACTAATACTATTCCTTTTAGGCTAACATTTGGTCATGACGCTGTGCTACCAATTGAAATTTATCTACAGTCAACTAGAATACAGAGACAATGTGAGATTCCAACAAATCATTATTGGAATACGCTATTAGACGAATTAGTTGATTTGGACGAAGAAAGGATATTGGCATTAGAGGTCCTCATGAGACAAAAAGAAAGGGTAGAAAAGGCCTATAACAAAAAAGTAAAAGTAAAATTGTTTGCCCAAGGAGAATTGGTTTGGAAATTCATCCTACCTATAAGACAAGAAAAATAGTCGAAATTATTGTTGTTAACAATTTAGATGATAATGACTGGCGGAAACCAGTAGCAGATTATTTAGAAAATCCAGATGGGACAACCCATCGAAAGGTGAAATATAGAGCTTTAAGCTATGTTATCATATGGGACGAATTATTCAAAAAGACTCGGGAAAGAGTGTTGCTTAAATGTCTCGAAGAAGCAAGAGCTTATATGGTTGTGTCCAATACACACAGTGGAGCGTGTGGAACACACCAGGCAGGCCATAAAATAAAGTGGTTGCTATTTCGACAAGGCATCTATCGGCCAACCATGCTGAAGGATTGCATAAATTTTGCTAAAGGTTGTCAAGAAAGCCAAAAACAAGCTGGGATACAGCGCGTCACAGCCAGCGAATTACATTCGATAGTTAAACCCTGGCCATTTAGGGGTTGGGCTCTTGACGTTATAGGAGAAATCAAGCCCAAGTCATCCAAAGGCCATAGATATATTTTAGTTGGAATAGAATATTTTACCAAATGGGTAGAAGCAATAGCATTGCCCATTGTCACTCAAGATGCAGTGATAGAATTTATCCAACAAAATATCATTTATAGATTCGGTCTTCCAGAGACCATTACCACATATCAAGGATCTATATTTACGGGTAGAAAAATGGTAAAGTTTGCTGAAGAAACATGATATAAATTGTTAACTTCGACATCATATTATGCTCAAGCAAATGGTCAGGTTGAAGCAGCAAATAAAAATATTATTTCCATAATCAAAAGAAAAATCAGGAGGAAGCCTAAACAATGGCATAAAATCCTCAATGAAGCGTTTTGGGCATGTAGAACATCTCCCAAAGAATCTACTAATACTATTCCTTTTAGGCTAACATTTGGTCATGACGCTGTGCTACCAATTGAAATTTATCTACAGTCAACTAGAATACAGAGACAATGTGAGATTCCAACAAATCGTTATTGGAATACGCTATTAGACGAATTAGTTGATTTGGACGAAGAAAGGATATTGGCATTAGAGGTCCTCATGAGACAAAAAGAAAGGGTAGAAAAGGCCTATAACAAAAAAGTAAAAGTAAAATTGTTTGCCCAAGGAGAATTGGTTTGGAAAGTCATCCTACCTATAAGACAAGAAAAATAGTCGAAATTATTGTTGTTAACAATTTAGATGATAATGACTGGCGGAAACCAGTAGCAGATTATTTAGAAAATCCAGATGGGACAACCCATCGAAAGGTGAAATATAGAGCTTTAAGCTATGTTATCATATGGGACGAATTATTCAAAAAGACTCGGGAAAGAGTGTTGCTTAAATGTCTCGAAGAAGCAAGAGCTTATATGGTTGTGTCCAATACACACAGTGGAGCGTGTGGAACACACCAGGCAGGCCATAAAATAAAGTGGTTGCTATTTCGACAAGGCATCTATCGGCCAACCATGCTGAAGGATTGCATAAATTTTGCTAAAGGTTGTCAAGAAAGCCAAAAACAAGCTGGGATACAGCGCGTCACAGCCAGCGAATTACATTCGATAGTTAAACCCTGGCCATTTAGGGGTTGGGCTCTTGACGTGATAGGAGAAATCAAGCCCAAGTCATCCAAAGGCCATAGATATATTTTAGTTGGAATAGAATATTTTACCAAATGGGTAGAAGCAATAGCATTGCCCATTGTCACTCAAGATGCAGTGATAGAATTTATCCAACAAAATATCATTTATAGATTCGGTCTTCCAGAGACCATTACCACATATCAAGGATCTATATTTACGGGTAGAAAAATGGTAAAGTTTGCTGAAGAAACATGATATAAATTGTTAACTTCGACATCATATTATGCTCAAGCAAATGGTCAGGTTGAAGCAGCAAATAAAAATATTATTTCCATAATCAAAAGAAAAATCAAGAGGAAGCCTAAACAATGGCATAAAATCCTCAATGAAGCGTTTTGGGCATGTAGAACATCTCCCAAAGAATCTACTAATACTATTCCTTTTAGGCTAACATTTGGTCATGACGCTGTGCTACCAATTGAAATTTATCTACAGTCAACTAGAATACAGAGACAATGTGAGATTCCAACAAATCATTATTGGAATACGCTATTAGACGAATTAGTTGATTTGGACGAAGAAAGGATATTGGCATTAGAGGTCCTCATGAGACAAAAAGAAAGGGTAGAAAAGGCCTATAACAAAAAAGTAAAAGTAAAATTGTTTGCCCAAGGAGAATTGGTTTGGAAAGTCATCCTACCTATAAGACAAGAAAAATAGTCGAAATTATTGTTGTTAACAATTTAGATGATAATGACTGGCGGAAACCAGTAGCAGATTATTTAGAAAATCCAGATGGGACAACCCATCGAAAGGTGAAATATAGAGCTTTAAGCTATGTTATCATATGGGACGAATTATTCAAAAAGACTCGGGAAAGAGTGTTGCTTAAATGTCTCGAAGAAGCAAGAGCTTATATGGTTGTGTCCAATACACACCGTGGAGCGTGTGGAACACACCAGGCAGGCCATAAAATAAAGTGGTTGCTATTTCGACAAGGCATCTATCGGCCAACCATGCTGAAGGATTGCATAAATTTTGCTAAAGGTTGTCAAGAAAGCCAAAAACAAGCTGGGATACAGCGCGTTCCAGCCAGCGAATTACATTCGATAGTTAAACCCTGGCCATTTAGGGGTTGGGCTCTTGACGTGATAGGAGAAATCAAGCCCAAGTCATCCAAAGGCCATAGATATATTTTAGTTGGAATAGATTATTTTACCAAATGGGTAGAAGCAATAGCATTGCCCTTTGTCACTCAAGATGCAGTGATAGAATTTATCCAACAAAATATCATTTATAGATTCGGTCTTCCAGAGACCATTACCACATATCAAGGATCTATATTTACGGGTAGAAAAATGGTAAAGTTTGCTGAAGAAACATGATATAAATTGTTAACTTCGACATCATATTATGCTCAAGCAAATGGTCAGGTTGAAGCAGCAAATAAAAATATTATTTCCATAATCAAAAGAAAAATCAGGAGGAAGCCTAAACAATGGCATAAAATCCTCAATGAAGCGTTTTGGGCATGTAGAACATCTCCCAAAGAATCTACTAATACTATTCCTTTTAGGCTAACATTTGGTCATGACGCTGTGCTACCAATTGAAATTTATCTACAGTCAACTAGAATACAGAGACAATGTGAGATTCCAACAAATCATTATTGGAATACGCTATTAGACGAATTAGTTGATTTGGACGAAGAAAGGATATTGGCATTAGAGGTCCTCATGAGACAAAAAGAAAGGGTAGAAAAGGCCTATAACAAAAAAGTAAAAGTAAAATTGTTTGCCCAAGGAGAATTGGTTTGGAAATTCATCCTACCTATAAGACAAGAAAAATAGTCGAAATTATTGTTGTTAACAATTTAGATGATAATGACTGGCGGAAACCAGTAGCAGATTATTTAGAAAATCCAGATGGGACAACCCATCGAAAGGTGAAATATAGAGCTTTAAGCTATGTTATCATATGGGACGAATTATTCAAAAAGACTCGGGAAAGAGTGTTGCTTAAATGTCTCGAAGAAGCAAGAGCTTATATGGTTGTGTCCAATACACACAGTGGAGCGTGTGGAACACACCAGGCAGGCCATAAAATAAAGTGGTTGCTATTTCGACAAGGCATCTATCGGCCAACCATGCTGAAGGATTGCATAAATTTTGCTAAAGGTTGTCAAGAAAGCCAAAAACAAGCTGGGATACAGCGCGTCACAGCCAGCGAATTACATTCGATAGTTAAACCCTGGCCATTTAGGGGTTGGGCTCTTGACGTTATAGGAGAAATCAAGCCCAAGTCATCCAAAGGCCATAGATATATTTTAGTTGGAATAGAATATTTTACCAAATGGGTAGAAGCAATAGCATTGCCCATTGTCACTCAAGATGCAGTGATAGAATTTATCCAACAAAATATCATTTATAGATTCGGTCTTCCAGAGACCATTACCACATATCAAGGATCTATATTTACGGGTAGAAAAATGGTAAAGTTTGCTGAAGAAACATGATATAAATTGTTAACTTCGACATCATATTATGCTCAAGCAAATGGTCAGGTTGAAGCAGCAAATAAAAATATTATTTCCATAATCAAAAGAAAAATCAGGAGGAAGCCTAAACAATGGCATAAAATCCTCAATGAAGCGTTTTGGGCATGTAGAACATCTCCCAAAGAATCTACTAATACTATTCCTTTTAGGCTAACATTTGGTCATGACGCTGTGCTACCAATTGAAATTTATCTACAGTCAACTAGAATACAGAGACAATGTGAGATTCCAACAAATCATTATTGGAATACGCTATTAGACGAATTAGTTGATTTGGACGAAGAAAGGATATTGGCATTAGAGGTCCTCATGAGACAAAAAGAAAGGGTAGAAAAGGCCTATAACAAAAAAGTAAAAGTAAAATTGTTTGCCCAAGGAGAATTGGTTTGGAAAGTCATCCTACCTATAAGACAAGAAAAATAGTCGAAATTATTGTTGTTAACAATTTAGATGATAATGACTGGCGGAAACCAGTAGCAGATTATTTAGAAAATCCAGATGGGACAACCCATCGAAAGGTGAAATATAGAGCTTTAAGCTATGTTATCATATGGGACGAATTATTCAAAAAGACTCGGGAAAGAGTGTTGCTTAAATGTCTCGAAGAAGCAAGAGCTTATATGGTTGTGTCCAATACACACAGTGGAGCGTGTGGAACACACCAGGCAGGCCATAAAATAAAGTGGTTGCTATTTCGACAAGGCATCTATCGGCCAACCATGCTGAAGGATTGCATAAATTTTGCTAAAGGTTGTCAAGAAAGCCAAAAACAAGCTGGGATACAGCGCGTCACAGCCAGCGAATTACATTCGATAGTTAAACCCTGGCCATTTAGGGGTTGGGCTCTTGACGTGATAGGAGAAATCAAGCCCAAGTCATCCAAAGGCCATAGATATATTTTAGTTGGAATAGAATATTTTACCAAATGGGTAGAAGCAATAGCATTGCCCATTGTCACTCAAGATGCAGTGATAGAATTTATCCAACAAAATATCATTTATAGATTCGGTCTTCCAGAGACCATTACCACATATCAAGGATCTATATTTACGGGTAGAAAAATGGTAAAGTTTGCTGAAGAAACATGATATAAATTGTTAACTTCGACATCATATTATGCTCAAGCAAATGGTCAGGTTGAAGCAGCAAATAAAAATATTATTTCCATAATCAAAAGAAAAATCAAGAGGAAGCCTAAACAATGGCATAAAATCCTCAATGAAGCGTTTTGGGCATGTAGAACATCTCCCAAAGAATCTACTAATACTATTCCTTTTAGGCTAACATTTGGTCATGACGCTGTGCTACCAATTGAAATTTATCTACAGTCAACTAGAATACAGAGACAATGTGAGATTCCAACAAATCATTATTGGAATACGCTATTAGACGAATTAGTTGATTTGGACGAAGAAAGGATATTGGCATTAGAGGTCCTCATGAGACAAAAAGAAAGGGTAGAAAAGGCCTATAACAAAAAAGTAAAAGTAAAATTGTTTGCCCAAGGAGAATTGGTTTGGAAAGTCATCCTACCTATAAGACAAGAAAAATAGTCGAAATTATTGTTGTTAACAATTTAGATGATAATGACTGGCGGAAACCAGTAGCAGATTATTTAGAAAATCCAGATGGGACAACCCATCGAAAGGTGAAATATAGAGCTTTAAGCTATGTTATCATATGGGACGAATTATTCAAAAAGACTCGGGAAAGAGTGTTGCTTAAATGTCTCGAAGAAGCAAGAGCTTATATGGTTGTGTCCAATACACACAGTGGAGCGTGTGGAACACACCAGGCAGGCCATAAAATAAAGTGGTTGCTATTTCGACAAGGCATCTATCGGCCAACCATGCTGAAGGATTGCATAAATTTTGCTAAAGGTTGTCAAGAAAGCCAAAAACAAGCTGGGATACAGCGCATTCCAGCCAGCGAATTACATTCGATAGTTAAACCCTGGCCATTTAGGGGTTGGGCTCTTGACGTGATAGGAGAAATCAAGCCCAAGTCATCCAAAGGCCATAGATATATTTTAGTTGGAATAGATTATTTTACCAAATGGGTAGAAGCAATAGCATTGCCCTTTGTCACTCAAGATGCAGTGATAGAATTTATCCAACAAAATATCATTTATAGATTCGGTCTTCCAGAGACCATTACCACATATCAAGGATCTATATTTACGGGTAGAAAAATGGTAAAGTTTGCTGAAGAAACATGATATAAATTGTTAACTTCGACATCATATTATGCTCAAGCAAATGGTCAGGTTGAAGCAGCAAATAAAAATATTATTTCCATAATCAAAAGAAAAATCAAGAGGAAGCCTAAACAATGGCATAAAATCCTCAATGAAGCGTTTTGGGCATGTAGAACATCTCCCAAAGAATCTACTAATACTATTCCTTTTAGGCTAACATTTGGTCATGACGCTGTGCTACCAATTGAAATTTATCTACAGTCAACTAGAATACAGAGACAATGTGAGATTCCAACAAATCATTATTGGAATACGCTATTAGACGAATTAGTTGATTTGGACGAAGAAAGGATATTGGCATTAGAGGTCCTCATGAGACAAAAAGAAAGGGTAGAAAAGGCCTATAACAAAAAAGTAAAAGTAAAATTGTTTGCCCAAGGAGAATTGGTTTGGAAAGTCATCCTACCTATAGACAAGAAAAATAGTCGAAATTATTGTTGTTAACAATTTAGATGATAATGACTGGCGGAAACCAGTAGCAGATTATTTAGAAAATCCAGATGGGACAACCCATCGAAAGGTGAAATATAGAGCTTTAAGCTATGTTATCATATGGGACGAATTATTCAAAAAGACTCGGGAAAGAGTGTTGCTTAAATGTCTCGAAGAAGCAAGAGCTTATATGGTTGTGTCCAATACACACAGTGGAGCGTGTGGAACACACCAGGCAGGCCATAAAATAAAGTGGTCCAAAAACAAGCTTGGATACAGCGCGTTCCAGCCAGCGAATTACATTCGATAGTTAAACCCTGGCCATTTAGGGGTTGGGCTCTTGACGTGATAGGAGAAATCAAGACCAAGTCATCCAAATGCCATAGATATATTTTAGTTGGAATAGATTATTTTACCAAATGGGTAGAAGCAATAGCATTGCCCATTGTCACTCAAGATGCAGTGATAGAATTTATCCAACAAAATATCATTTATAGATTCGGTCTTCCAGAGACCATTACCACATATCAAGGATCTATATTTACGGGTAGAAAAATGGTAAAGTTTGCTGAAGAAACATGATATAAATTGTTAACTTCGACATCATATTATGCTCAAGCAAATGGTCAGGTTGAAGCAGCAAATAAAAATATTATTTCCATAATCAAAAGAAAAATCAAGAGGAAGCCTAAACAATGGCATAAAATCCTCAATGAAGCGTTTTGGGTATGTAGAACATCTCCCAAAGAATCTACTAATACTATTCCTTTTAGGCTAACATTTGGTCATGACGCTGTGCTACCAATTGAAATTTATCTATAGTCAACTAGAATACAGAGACAATGTGAGATTCCAACAAATCATTATTGGAATACGCTATTAGACGAATTAGTTGATTTGGACGAAGAAAGGATATTGGCATTAGAGGTCCTCATGAGACAAAAAGAAAGGGTAGAAAAGGCCTATAACAAAAAAGTAAAAGTAAAATTGTTTGCCCAAGGAGAATTGGTTTGGAAAGTCATCCTACCTATAGACAAGAAAAATAGTCGAAATTATTGTTGTTAACAATTTAGATGATAATGACTGGCGGAAACCAGTAGCAGATTATTTAGAAAATCCAGATGGGACAACCCATCGAAAGGTGAAATATAGAGCTTTAAGCTATGTTATCATATGGGACGAATTATTCAAAAAGACTCGGGAAAGAGTGTTGCTTAAATGTCTCGAAGAAGCAAGAGCTTATATGGTTGTGTCCAATACGCACAGTGGAGCGTGTGGAACACACCTGGCAGGCCATAAAATAAAGTGGTTGCTATTTCGACAAGGCATCTATCGGCCAACCATGATGAAGGATTGCATAAATTTTGCAAAAGGTTGTCAAGAAAGCCAAAAACAAGCTTGGATACAGCGCGTTCCAGCCAGCGAATTACATTCGATAGTTAAACCCTGGCCATTTAGGGGTTGGGCTCTTGACGTGATAGGAGAAATCAAGACCAAGTCATCCAAAGGCCATAGATATATTTTAGTTGGAATAGATTATTTTACCAAATGGGTAGAAGCAATAGCATTGCCCATTGTCACTCAAGATGCAGTGATAGAATTTATCCAACAAAATATTATTTATAGATTCGGTCTTCCAGAGACCATTACCACAGATCAAGGATCTATATTTACGGGTAGAAAAATGGTAAAGTTTGCTGAAGAAACATGATATAAATTGTTATCTTCGACATCATATTATGCTCAAGCAAATGGTCAGGTTGAAGCAGCAAATAAAAATACTATTTCCATAATCAAAAGTAAAATCAAGAGGAAGCCTAAACAATGGCATAAAATCCTCAATGAAGCGTTTTGGGCATGTAGAACATCTCCCAAAGAATCTACTAATACTATTCCTTTTAGGCTAACATTTGGTCATGACGCTGTGCTACCAATTGAAATTTATTTACAGTCAACTAGAATACAGAGACAATGTGAGATTCCAACAAATCATTATTGGAATACGCTATTAGACGAATTAGTTGATTTGGACGAAGAAAGGATATTGGCATTAGAGGTCCTCATGAGACAAAAAGAAAGGGTAGAAAAGGCCTATAACAAAAAAGTAAAAGTAAAATTGTTTGCCCAAGGAGAATTGGTTTGGAAAGTCATCCTACCTATAGACAAGAAAAATAGTCGAAATTATTGTTGTTAACAATTTAGATGATAATGACTGGCGGAAACCAGTAGCAGATTATTTAGAAAATCCAGATGGGACAACCCATCGAAAGGTGAAATATAGAGCTTTAAGCTATGTTATCATATGGGACGAATTATTCAAAAAGACTCGGGAAAGAGTGTTGCTTAAATGTCTCGAAGAAGCAAGAGCTTATATGGTTGTGTCCAATACACACAGTGGAGCGTGTGGAACACACCAGGCAGGCCATAAAATAAAGTGGTTGCTATTTCGACAAGGCATCTATCGGCCAACCATGCTGAAGGATTGCATAAATTTTGCTAAAGGTTGTCAAGAAAGCCAAAAACAAGCTGGGATACAGCGCGTTCCAGCCAGCGAATTACATTCGATAGTTAAACCCTGGCCATTTAGGGGTTGGGCTCTTGACGTGATAGGAGAAATCAAGCCCAAGTCATCCAAAGGCCATAGATATATTTTAGTTGGAATAGATTATTTTACCAAATGGGTAGAAGCAATAGCATTGCCCATTGTCACTCAAGATGCAGTGATAGAATTTATCCAACAAAATATCATTTATAGATTCGGTCTTCCAGAGACCATTACCACATATCAAGGATCTATATTTACGGGTAGAAAAATGGTAAAGTTTGCTGAAGAAACATGATATAAATTGTTAACTTCGACATCATATTATGCTCAAGCAAATGGTCAGGTTGAAGCAGCAAATAAAAATATTATTTCCATAATCAAAAGAAAAATCAAGAGGAAGCCTAAACAATGGCATAAAATCCTCAATGAAGTGTTTTGGGCATGTAGAACATCTCCCAAAGAATCTACTAATACTATTCCTTTTAGGCTAACATTTGGTCATGACGCTGTGCTACCAATTGAAATTTATCTACAGTCAACTAGAATACAGAGACAATGTGAGATTCCAACAAATCATTATTGGAATACGCTATTAGACGAATTAGTTGATTTGGACGAAGAAAGGATATTGGCATTAGAGGTCCTCATGAGACAAAAAGAAAGGGTAGAAAAGGCCTATAACAAAAAAGTAAAAGTAAAATTGTTTGCCCAAGGAGAATTGGTTTGGAAAGTCATCCTACCTATAGACAAGAAAAATAGTCGAAATTATTGTTGTTAACAATTTAGATGATAATGACTGGCGGAAACCAGTAGCAGATTATTTAGAAAATCCAGATGGGACAACCCATCGAAAGGTGAAATATAGAGCTTTAAGCTATGTTATCATATGGGACGAATTATTCAAAAAGACTCGGGAAAGAGTGTTGCTTAAATGTCTCGAAGAAGCAAGAGCTTATATGGTTGTGTCCAATACACACAGTGGAGCGTGTGGAACACACCAGGCAGGCCAAAAAATAAAGTGGTCCAAAAACAAGCTTGGATACAGCGCGTTCCAGCCAGCGAATTACATTCGATAGTTAAACCCTGGCCATTTAGGGGTTGGGCTCTTGACGTGATAGGAGAAATCAAGACCAAGTCATCCAAATGCCATAGATATATTTTAGTTGGAATAGATTATTTTACCAAATGGGTAGAAGCAATAGCATTGCCCATTGTCACTCAAGATGCAGTGATAGAATTTATCCAACAAAATATCATTTATAGATTCGGTCTTCCAGAGACCATTACCACATATCAAGGATCTATATTTACGGGTAGAAAAATGGTAAAGTTTGCTGAAGAAACATGATATAAATTGTTAACTTCGACATCATATTATGCTCAAGCAAATGGTCAGGTTGAAGCAGCAAATAAAAATATTATTTCCATAATCAACAGAAAAATCAAGAGGAAGCCTAAACAATGGCATAATATCCTCAATGAAGCGTTTTGGGCATGTAGAACATCTCCCAAAGAATCTACTAATACTATTCCTTTTAGGCTAACATTTGGTCATGACGCTGTGCTACCAATTGAAATTTATCTACAGTCAACTAGAATACAGAGACAATGTGAGATTCCAACAAATCATTATTGGAATACGCTATTAGACGAATTAGTTGATTTGGACGAAGAAAGGATATTGGCATTAGAGGTCCTCATGAGACAAAAAGAAAGGGTAGAAAAGGCCTATAACAAAAAAGTAAAAGTAAAATTGTTTGCCCAAGGAGAATTGGTTTGGAAAGTCATCCTACCTATAGACAAGAAAAATAGTCGAAATTATTGTTGTTAACAATTTAGATGATAATGACTGGCGGAAACCAGTAGCAGATTATTTAGAAAATCCAGATGGGACAACCCATCGAAAGGTGAAATATAGAGCTTTAAGCTATGTTATCAAATGGGACGAATTATTCAAAAAGACTCGGGAAAGAGTGTTGCTTAAATGTCTCGAAGAAGCAAGAGCTTATATGGTTGTGTCCAATACACACAGTGGAGCGTGTGGAACACACGAGGCAGGCCATAAAATAAAGTGGTTGCTATTTCGACAAGGCATCTATCGGCCAACCATGCTGAAGGATTGCATAAATTTTGCTAAAGGTTGTCAAGAAAGCCAAAAACAAGCTGGGATACAGCGCGTTCCAGCCAGCGAATTACATTCGATAGTTAAACCCAGGCCATTTAGGGGTTGGGCTCTTGACGTGATAGGAGAAATCAAGCCCAAGTCATCCAAAGGCCATAGATATATTTTAGTTGGAATAGATTATTTTACCAAATGGGTAGAAGCAATAGCATTGCCCATTGTCACTCAAGATGCAGTGATAGAATTTATCCAACAAAATATCATTTATAGATTCGGTCTTCCAGAGACCATTACCACATATCAAGGATCTATATTTACGGGTAGAAAAATGGTAAAGTTTGCTGAAGAAACATGATATAAATTGTTAACTTTGACATCATATTATGCTCAAGCAAACGGTCAGGTTGAAGCAGCAAATAAAAATATTATTTCCATAATCAAAAGAAAAATCAAGAGGAAGCCTAAACAATGGCATAAAATCCTCAATGAAGCGTTTTGGGCATGTAGAACATCTCCCAAAGAATCTACTAATACTATTCCTTTTAGGCTAACATTTGGTCATGACGCTGTGCTACCAATTGAAATTTATCTACAGTCAACTAGAATACAGAGACAATGTGAGATTCCAACAAATCATTATTGGAATACGCTATTAGACGAATTAGTTGATTTGGACGAAGAAAGGATATTGGCATTAGAGGTCCTCATGAGACAAAAAGAAAGGGTAGAAAAGGCCTATAACAAAAAAGTAAAAGTAAAATTGTTTGCCCAAGGAGAATTGGTTTGGAAAGTCATCCTACCTATAGACAAGAAAATTAGTCGAAATTATTGTTGTTAACAATTTAGATGATAATGACTGGCGGAAACCAGTAGCAGATTATTTAGAAAATCCAGATGGGACAACCCATCGAAAGGTGAAATATAGAGCTTTAAGCTATGTTATCATATGGGACGAATTATTCAAAAAGACTCGGGAAAGAGTGTTGCTTAAATGTCTCGAAGAAGCAAGAGCTTATATGGTTGTGTCCAATACACACAGTGGAGCGTGTGGAACACACCAGGCAGGCCATAAAATAAAGTGGTTGCTATTTCGACAAGGCATCTATCGGCCAACCATGCTGAAGGATTGCATAAATTTTGCTAAAGGTTGTCAAGAAAGCCAAAAACAAGCTGGGATACAGCGCGTTCCAGCCAGCGAATTACATTCGATAGTTAAACCCTGGCCATTTAGGGATTGGGCTCTTGACGTGATAGGAGAAATCAAGCCCAAGTCATCCAAAGGCCATAGATATATTTTAGTTGGAATAGATTATTTTACCAAATGGGTAGAAGCAATAGCATTGCCCATTGTCACTCAAGATGCAGTGATAGAATTTATCCAACAAAATATCATTTATAGATTCGGTCTTCCAGAGACCATTACCACAGATCAAGGATCTATATATACGGGTAGAAAAATGGTAAAGTTTGCTGAAGAAACATGATATAAATTGTTAACTTCGACATCATATTATGCTCAAGCAAATGGTCAGGTTGAAGCAGCAAATAAAAATATTATTTCCATAATCAAAAGAAAAATCAAGAGGAAGCCTAAACAATGGCATAAAATCCTCAATGAAGCGTTTTGGGCATGTAGAACATCTCCCAAAGAATCTACTAATACTATTCCTTTTAGGCTAACATTTGGTCATGACGCTGTGCTACCAATTGAAATTTATCTACAGTCAACTAGAATACAGAGACAATGTGAGATTCCAACAAATCATTATTGGAATACGCTATTAGACGAATTAGTTGATTTGGACGAAGAAAGGATATTGGCATTAGAGGTCCTCATGAGACAAAAAGAAAGGGTAGAAAAGGCCTATAACAAAAAAGTAAAAGTAAAATTGTTTGCCCAAGGAGAATTGGTTTGGAAAGTCATCCTACCTATAGACAAGAAAAATAGTCGAAATTATTGTTGTTAACAATTTAGATGATAATGACTGGCGGAAACCAGTAGCAGATTATTTAGAAAATCCAGATGGGACAACCCATCGAAAGGTGAAATATAGAGCTTTAAGCTATGTTATCATATGGGACGAATTATTCAAAAAGACTCGGGAAAGAGTGTTGCTTAAATGTCTCGAAGAAGCAAGAGCTTATATGGTTGTGTCCAATACACACAGTGGAGCGTGTGGAACACACCAGGCAGGCCATAAAATAAAGTGGTTGCTATTTCGACAAGGCATCTATCGGCCAACCATGCTGAAGGATTGCATAAATTTTGCTAAAGGTTGTCAAGAAAGCCAAAAACAAGCTGGGATACAGCGCGTTCCAGCCAGCGAATTACATTCGATAGTTAAACCCTGGCCATTTAGGGGTTGGGCTCTTGACGTGATAGGAGAAATCAAGCCCAAGTCATCCAAAGGCCATAGGTATATTTTAGTTGGAATAGATTATTTTACCAAATGGGTAGAAGCAATAGCATTGCCCATTGTCACTCAAGATGCAGTGATAGAATTTATCCAACAAAATATCATTTATAGATTCGGTCTTCCAGAGACCATTACCACAGATCAAGGATCTATATTTACGGGTAGAAAAATGGTAAAGTTTGCTGAAGAAACATGATATAAATTGTTAACTTCGACATCATATTATGCTCAAGCAAATGGTCAGGTTGAAGCAGCAAATAAAAATATTATTTCCATAATCAAAAGAAAAATCAAGAGGAAGCCTAAACAATGGCATAAAATCCTCAATGAAGCGTTTTGGGCATGTAGAACATCTCCCAAAGAATCTACTAATATTATTCCTTTTAGGCTAACATTTGGTCATGACGCTGTGCTACCAATTGAAATTTATCTACAGTCAACTAAAATACAGAGACAATGTGAGATTCCAACAAATCATTATTGGAATACGCTATTAGAAGAATTAGTTGATTTGGACGAAGAAAGGATATTGGCATTAGAGGTCCTCATGAGACAAAAAGAAAGGGTAGAAAAGGCCTATAACAAAAAAGTAAAAGTAAAATTGTTTGCCCAAGGAGAATTGGTTTGGAAAGTCATCCTACTTATAGACAAGAAAAATAGTCGAAATTATTGTTGTTAACAATTTAGATGATAATGACTGGCGGAAACCAGTAGCAGATTATTTAGAAAATCCAGATGGGACAACCCATCGAAAGGTGAAATATAGAGCTTTAAGCTATGTTATCATATGGGACGAATTATTCAAAAAGACTCGGGAAAGAGTGTTGCTTAAATGTCTCGAAGAAGCAAGAGCTTATATGGTTGTGTCCAATACACACAGTGGAGCGTGTGGAACACACCAGGCAGGCCATAAAATAAAGTGGTTGCTATTTCGACAAGGCATCTATCGGCCAACCATGCTGAAGGATTGCATAAATTTTGCTAAAGGTTGTCAAGAAAGCCAAAAACAAGCTGGGATACAGCGCGTTCCAGCCAGCGAATTACATTCGATAGTTAAACCCTGGCCATTTAGGGATTGGGCTCTTGACGTGATAGGAGAAATCAAGCCCAAGTCATCCAAAGGCCATAGATATATTTTAGTTGGAATAGATTATTTTACCAAATGGGTAGAAGCAATAGCATTGCCCATTGTCACTCAAGATGCAGTGATAGAATTTATCCAACAAAATATCATTTATAGATTCGGTCTTCCAGAGACCATTACCACAGATCAAGGATCTATATTTACGGGTAGAAAAATGGTAAAGTTTGCTGAAGAAACATGATATAAATTGTTAACTTCGACATCATATTATGCTCAAGCAAATGGTCAGGTTGAAGCAGCAAATAAAAATATTATTTCCATAATCAAAAGAAAAATCAAGAGGAAGCCTAAACAATGGCATAAAATCCTCAATGAAGCGTTTTGGGCATGTAGAACATCTCCCAAAGAATCTACTAATACTATTCCTTTTAGGCTAACATTTGGTCATGACGCTGTGCTACCAATTGAAATTTATCTACAGTCAACTAGAATACAGAGACAATGTGAGATTCCAACAAATCATTATTGGAATACGCTATTAGACGAATTAGTTGATTTGGACGAAGAAAGGATATTGGCATTAGAGGTCCTCATGAGACAAAAAGAAAGGGTAGAAAAGGCCTATAACAAAAAAGTAAAAGTAAAATTGTTTGCCCAAGGAGAATTGGTTTGGAAAGTCATCCTACCTATAGACAAGAAAAATAGTCGAAAGTATTGTTGTTAACAATTTAGATGATAATGACTGGCGGAAACCAGTAGCAGATTATTTAGAAAATCCAGATGGGACAACCCATCGAAAGGTGAAATATAGAGCTTTAAGCTATGTTATCATATGGGACGAATTATTCAAAAAGACTCGGGAAAGAGTGTTGCTTAAATGTCTCGAAGAAGCAAGAGCTTATATGGTTGTGTCCAATACACACAGTGGAGCGTGTGGAACACACCAGGCAGGCCATAAAATAAAGTGGTTGCTATTTCGACAAGGCATCTATCGGCCAACCATGCTGAAGGATTGCATAAATTTTGCTAAAGGTTGTCAAGAAAGCCAAAAACAAGCTGGGATACAGCGCGTTCCAGCCAGCGAATTACATTCGATAGTTAAACCCTGGCCATTTAGGGGTTGGGCTCTTGACGTGATAGGAGAAATCAAGCCCAAGTCATCCAAAGGCCATAGATATATTTTAGTTGGAATAGATTATTTTACCAAATGGGTAGAAGCAATAGCATTGCCCATTGTCACTCAAGATGCAGTGATAGAATTTATCCAACAAAATATCATTTATAGATTCGGTCTTCCAGAGACCATTACCACATATCAAGGATCTATATTTACGGGTAGAAAAATGGTAAAGTTTGCTGAAGAAACATGATATAAATTGTTAACTTTGACATCATATTATGCTCAAGCAAACGGTCAGGTTGAAGCAGCAAATAAAAATATTATTTCCATAATCAAAAGAAAAATCAAGAGGAAGCCTAAACAATGGCATAAAATCCTCAATGAAGCGTTTTGGGCATGTAGAACATCTCCCAAAGAATCTACTAATACTATTCCTTTTAGGCTAACATTTGGTCATGACGCTGTGCTACCAATTGAAATTTATCTACAGTCAACTAGAATACAGAGACAATGTGAGATTCCAACAAATCATTATTGGAATACGCTATTAGACGAATTAGTTGATTTGGACGAAGAAAGGATATTGGCATTAGAGGTCCTCATGAGACAAAAAGAAAGGGTAGAAAAGGCCTATAACAAAAAAGTAAAAGTAAAATTGTTTGCCCAAGGAGAATTGGTTTGGAAAGTCATCCTACCTATAGACAAGAAAAATAGTCGAAATTATTGTTGTTAACAATTTAGATGATAATGACTGGCGGAAACCAGTAGCAGATTATTTAGAAAATCCAGATGGGACAACCCATCGAAAGGTGAAATATAGAGCTTTAAGCTATGTTATCATATGCGACGAATTATTCAAAAAGACTCGGGAAAGAGTGTTGCTTAAATGTCTCGAAGAAGCAAGAGCTTATATGGTTGTGTCCAATACACACAGTGGAGCGTGTGGAACACACCAGGCAGGCCACAAAATAAAGTGGTTGCTATTTCGACAAGGCATCTATCGGCCAACCATGCTGAAGGATTGCATAAATTTTGCTAAAGGTTGTCAAGAAAGCCAAAAACAAGCTGGGATACAGCGCGTTCCAGCCAGCGAATTACATTCGATAGTTAAACCCTGGCCATTTAGGGGTTGGGCTCTTGACGTGATAGGAGAAATCAAGCCCAAGTCATCCAAAGGCCATAGATATATTTTAGTTGGAATAGATTATTTTACCAAATGGGTAGAAGCAATAGCATTGCCCATTGTCACTCAAGATGCAGTGATAGAATTTATCCAACAAAATATCATTTATAGATTCGGTCTTCCAGAGACCATTACCACATATCAAGGATCTATATTTACGGGTAGAAAAATGGTAAAGTTTGCTGAAGAAACATGATATAAATTGTTAACTTTGACATCATATTATGCTCAAGCAAACGGTCAGGTTGAAGCAGCAAATAAAAATATTATTTCCATAATCAAAAGAAAAATCAAGAGGAAGCCTAAACAATGGCATAAAATCCTCAATGAAGCGTTTTGGGCATGTAGAACATCTCCCAAAGAATCTACTAATACTATTCCTTTTAGGCTAACATTTGGTCATGACGCTGTGCTACCAATTGAAATTTATCTACAGTCAACTAGAATACAGAGACAATGTGAGATTCCAACAAATCATTATTGGAATACGCTATTAGACGAATTAGTTGATTTGGACGAAGAAAGGATATTGGCATTAGAGGTCCTCATGAGACAAAAAGAAAGGGTAGAAAAGGCCTATAACAAAAAAGTAAAAGTAAAATTGTTTGCCCAAGGAGAATTGGTTTGGAAAGTCATCCTACCTATAGACAAGAAAAATAGTCGAAATTATTGTTGTTAACAATTTAGATGATAATGACTGGCGGAAACCAGTAGCAGATTATTTAGAAAATCCAGATGGGACAACCCATCGAAAGGTGAAATATAGAGCTTTAAGCTATGTTATCATATGCGACGAATTATTCAAAAAGACTCGGGAAAGAGTGTTGCTTAAATGTCTCGAAGAAGCAAGAGCTTATATGGTTGTGTCCAATACACACAGTGGAGCGTGTGGAACACACCAGGCAGGCCACAAAATAAAGTGGTTGCTATTTCGACAAGGCATCTATCGGCCAACCATGCTGAAGGATTGCATAAATTTTGCTAAAGGTTGTCAAGAAAGCCAAAAACAAGCTGGGATACAGCGCGTTCCAGCCAGCGAATTACATTCGATAGTTAAACCCTGGCCATTTAGGGGTTGGGCTCTTGACGTGATAGGAGAAATCAAGCCCAAGTCATCCAAAGGCCATAGATACATTTTAGTTGGAATAGATTATTTTACCAAATGGGTAGAAGCAATAGCATTGCCCATTGTCACTCAAGATGCAGTGATAGAATTTATCCAACAAAATATCATTTATAGATTCGGTCTTCCAGAGACCATTACCACAGATCAAGGATCTATATTTACGGGTAGAAAAATGGTAAAGTTTGCTGAAGAAACATGATATAAATTGTTAACTTCGACATCATATTATGCTCAAGCAAATGGTCAGGTTGAAGCAGCAAATAAAAATATTATTTCCATAATCAAAAGAAAAATCAAGAGGAAGCCTAAACAATGGCATAAAATCCTCAATGAAGCGTTTTGGGCATGTAGAACATCTCCCAAAGAATCTACTAATACTATTCCTTTTAGGCTAACATTTGGTCATGACGCTGTGCTACCAATTGAAATTTATCTACAGTCAACTAGAATACAGAGACAATGTGAGATTCCAACAAATCATTATTGGAATACGCTATTAGACGAATTAGTTGATTTGGACGAAGAAAGGATATTGGCATTAGAGGTCCTCATGAGACAAAAAGAAAGGGTAGAAAAGGCCTATAACAAAAAAGTAAAAGTAAAATTGTTTGCCCAAGGAGAATTGGTTTGGAAAGTCATCCTACCTATAGACAAGAAAAATAGTCGAAATTATTGTTGTTAACAATTTAGATGATAATGACTGGCGGAAACCAGTAGCAGATTATTTAGAAAATCCAGATGGGACAACCCATCGAAAGGTGAAATATAGAGCTTTAAGCTATGTTATCATATGGGACGAATTATTCAAAAAGACTCGGGAAAGAGTGTTGCTTAAATGTCTCGAAGAAGCAAGAGCTTATATGGTTGTGTCCAATACACACAGTGGAGCGTGTGGAACACACCAGGCAGGCCATAAAATAAAGTGGTTGCTATTTCGACAAGGCATCTATCGGCCAACCATGCTGAAGGATTGCATAAATTTTGCTAAAGGTTGTCAAGAAAGCCAAAAACAAGCTGGGATACAGCGCGTTCCAGCCAGCGAATTACATTCGATAGTTAAACCCTGGCCATTTAGGGGTTGGGCTCTTGACGTGATAGGAGAAATCAAGCCCAAGTCATCCAAAGGCCATAGATATATTTTAGTTGGAATAGATTATTTTACCAAATGGGTAGAAGCAATAGCATTGCCCATTGTCACTCAAGATGCAGTGATAGAATTTATCCAACAAAATATCATTTATAGATTCGGTCTTCCAGAGACCATTACCACATATCAAGGATCTATATTTACGGGTAGAAAAATGGTAAAGTTTGCTGAAGAAACATGATATAAATTGTTAACTTTGACATCATATTATGCTCAAGCAAACGGTCAGGTTGAAGCAGCAAATAAAAATATTATTTCCATAATCAAAAGAAAAATCAAGAGGAAGCCTAAACAATGGCATAAAATCCTCAATGAAGCGTTTTGGGCATGTAGAACATCTCCCAAAGAATCTACTAATACTATTCCTTTTAGGCTAACATTTGGTCATGACGCTGTGCTACCAATTGAAATTTATCTACAGTCAACTAGAATACAGAGACAATGTGAGATTCCAACAAATCATTATTGGAATACGCTATTAGACGAATTAGTTGATTTGGACGAAGAAAGGATATTGGCATTAGAGGTCCTCATGAGACAAAAAGAAAGGGTAGAAAAGGCCTATAACAAAAAAGTAAAAGTAAAATTGTTTGCCCAAGGAGAATTGGTTTGGAAAGTCATCCTACCTATAGACAAGAAAAATAGTCGAAATTATTGTTGTTAACAATTTAGATGATAATGACTGGCGGAAACCAGTAGCAGATTATTTAGAAAATCCAGATGGGACAACCCATCGAAAGGTGAAATATAGAGCTTTAAGCTATGTTATCATATGGGACGAATTATTCAAAAAGACTCGGGAAAGAGTGTTGCTTAAATGTCTCGAAGAAGCAAGAGCTTATATGGTTGTGTCCAATACACACAGTGGAGCGTGTGGAACACACCAGGCAGGCCATAAAATAAAGTGGTTGCTATTTCGACAAGGCATCTATCGGCCAACCATGCTGAAGGATTGCATAAATTTTGCTAAAGGTTGTCAAGAAAGCCAAAAACAAGCTGGGATACAGCGCGTTCCAGCCAGCGAATTACATTCGATAGTTAAACCCTGGCCATTTAGGGGTTGGGCTCTTGACGTGATAGGAGAAATCAAGCCCAAGTCATCCAAAGGCCATAGATATATTTTAGTTGGAATAGATTATTTTACCAAATGGGTAGAAGCAATAGCATTGCCCATTGTCACTCAAGATGCAGTGATAGAATTTATCCAACAAAATATCATTTATAGATTCGGTCTTCCAGAGACCATTACCACATATCAAGGATCTATATTTATGGGTAGAAAAATGGTAAAGTTTGCTGAAGAAACATGATATAAATTGTTAACTTTGACATCATATTATGCTCAAGCAAACGGTCAGGTTGAAGCAGCAAATAAAAATATTATTTCCATAATCAAAAGAAAAATCAAGAGGAAGCCTAAACAATGGCATAAAATCCTCAATGAAGCGTTTTGGGCATGTAGAACATCTCCCAAAGAATCTACTAATACTATTCCTTTTAGGCTAACATTTGGTCATGACGCTGTGCTACCAATTGAAATTTATCTACAGTCAACTAGAATACAGAGACAATGTGAGATTCCAACAAATCATTATTGGAATACGCTATTAGACGAATTAGTTGATTTGGACGAAGAAAGGATATTGGCATTAGAGGTCCTCATGAGACAAAAAGAAAGGGTAGAAAAGGCCTATAACAAAAAAGTAAAAGTAAAATTGTTTGCCCAAGGAGAATTGGTTTGGAAAGTCATCCTACCTATAGACAAGAAAAATAGTCGAAATTATTGTTGTTAACAATTTAGATGATAATGACTGGCGGAAACCAGTAGCAGATTATTTAGAAAATCCAGATGGGACAACCCATCGAAAGGTGAAATATAGAGCTTTAAGCTATGTTATCATATGGGACGAATTATTCAAAAAGACTCGGGAAAGAGTGTTGCTTAAATGTCTCGAAGAAGCAAGAGCTTATATGGTTGTGTCCAATACACACAGTGGAGCGTGTGGAACACACCAGGCAGGCCATAAAATAAAGTGGTTGCTATTTCGACAAGGCATCTATCGGCCAACCATGCTGAAGGATTGCATAAATTTTGCTAAAGGTTGTCAAGAAAGCCAAAAACAAGCTGGGATACAGCGCGTTCCAGCCAGCGAATTACATTCGATAGTTAAACCCTGGCCATTTAGGGATTGGGCTCTTGACGTGATAGGAGAAATCAAGCCCAAGTCATCCAAAGGCCATAGATATATTTTAGTTGGAATAGATTATTTTACCAAATGGGTAGAAGCAATAGCATTGCCCATTGTCACTCAAGATGCAGTGATAGAATTTATCCAACAAAATATCATTTATAGATTCGGTCTTCCAGAGACCATTACCACAGATCAAGGATCTATATTTACGGGTAGAAAAATGGTAAAGTTTGCTGAAGAAACATGATATAAATTGTTAACTTCGACATCATATTATGCTCAAGCAAATGGTCAGGTTGAAGCAGCAAATAAAAATATTATTTCCATAATCAAAAGAAAAATCAAGAGGAAGCCTAAACAATGGCATAAAATCCTCAATGAAGCGTTTTGGGCATGTAGAACATCTCCCAAAGAATCTACTAATACTATTCCTTTTAGGCTAACATTTGGTCATGACGCTGTGCTACCAATTGAAATTTATCTACAGTCAACTAGAATACAGAGACAATGTGAAATTCCAACAAATCATTATTGGAATACGCTATTAGACGAATTAGTTGATTTGGACGAAGAAAGGATATTGGCATTAGAGGTCCTCATGAGACAAAAAGAAAGGGTAGAAAAGGCCTATAACAAAAAAGTAAAAGTAAAATTGTTTGCCCAAGGAGAATTGGTTTGGAAAGTCATCCTACCTATAGACAAGAAAAATAGTCGAAATTATTGTTGTTAACAATTTAGATGATAATGACTGGCGGAAACCAGTAGCAGATTATTTAGAAAATCCAGATGGGACAACCCATCGAAAGGTGAAATATAGAGCTTTAAGCTATGTTATCATATGGGACGAATTATTCAAAAAGACTCGGGAAAGAGTGTTGCTTAAATGTCTCGAAGAAGCAAGAGCTTATATGGTTGTGTCCAATACACACAGTGGAGCGTGTGGAACACACCAGGCAGGCCATAAAATAAAGTGGTTGCTATTTCGACAAGGCATCTATCGGCCAACCATGCTGAAGGATTGCATAAATTTTGCTAAAGGTTGTCAAGAAAGCCAAAAACAAGCTGGGATACAGCGCGTTCCAGCCAGCGAATTACATTCGATAGTTAAACCCTGGCCATTTAGGGGTTGGGCTCTTGACGTGATAGGAGAAATCAAGCCCAAGTCATCCAAAGGCCATAGGTATATTTTAGTTGGAATAGATTATTTTACCAAATGGGTAGAAGCAATAGCATTGCCCATTGTCACTCAAGATGCAGTGACAGAATTTATCCAACAAAATATCATTTATAGATTCGGTCTTCCAGAGACCATTACCACAGATCAAGGATCTATATTTACGGATAGAAAAATGGTAAAGTTTGCTGAAGAAACATGATATAAATTGTTAACTTCGACATCATATTATGCTCAAGCAAATGGTCAGGTTGAAGCAGCAAATAAAAATATTATTTCCATAATCAAAAGAAAAATCAAGAGGAAGCCTAAACAATGGCATAAAATCCTCAATGAAGCGTTTTGGGCATGTAGAACATCTCCCAAAGAATCTACTAATATTATTCCTTTTAGGCTAACATTTGGTCATGACGCTGTGCTACCAATTGAAATTTATCTACAGTCAACTAAAATACAGAGACAATGTGAGATTCCAACAAATCATTATTGGAATAGGCTATTAGACGAATTAGTTGATTTGGACGAAGAAAGGATATTGGCATTAGAGGTCCTCATGAGACAAAAAGAAAGGGTAGAAAAGGCCTATAACAAAAAAGTAAAAGTAAAATTGTTTGCCCAAGGAGAATTGGTTTGGAAAGTCATCCTACTTATAGACAAGAAAAATAGTCGAAATTATTGTTGTTAACAATTTAGATGATAATGACTGGCGGAAACCAGTAGCAGATTATTTAGAAAATCCAGATGGGACAACCCATCGAAAGGTGAAATATAGAGCTTTAAGCTATGTTATCATATGGGACGAATTATTCAAAAAGACTCGGGAAAGAGTGTTGCTTAAATGTCTCGAAGAAGCAAGAGCTTATATGGTTGTGTCCAATACACACAGTGGAGCGTGTGGAACACACCAGGCAGGCCATAAAATAAAGTGGTTGCTATTTCGACAAGGCATCTATCGGCCAACCATGCTGAAGGATTGCATAAATTTTGCTAAAGGTTGTCAAGAAAGCCAAAAACAAGCTGGGATACAGCGCGTTCCAGCCAGCGAATTACATTCGATAGTTAAACCCTGGCCATTTAGGGATTGGGCTCTTGACGTGATAGGAGAAATCAAGCCCAAGTCATCCAAAGGCCATAGATATATTTTAGTTGGAATAGATTATTTTACCAAATGGGTAGAAGCAATAGCATTGCCCATTGTCACTCAAGATGCAGTGATAGAATTTATCCAACAAAATATCATTTATAGATTCGGTCTTCCAGAGACCATTACCACAGATCAAGGATCTATATTTACGGGTAGAAAAATGGTAAAGTTTGCTGAAGAAACATGATATAAATTGTTAACTTCGACATCATATTATGCTCAAGCAAATGGTCAGGTTGAAGCAGCAAATAAAAATATTATTTCCATAATCAAAAGAAAAATCAAGAGGAAGCCTAAACAATGGCATAAAATCCTCAATGAAGCGTTTTGGGCATGTAGAACATCTCCCAAAGAATCTACTAATACTATTCCTTTTAGGCTAACATTTGGTCATGACGCTGTGCTACCAATTGAAATTTATCTACAGTCAACTAGAATACAGAGACAATGTGAGATTCCAACAAATCATTATTGGAATACGCTATTAGACGAATTAGTTGATTTGGACGAAGAAAGGATATTGGCATTAGAGGTCCTCATGAGACAAAAAGAAAGGGTAGAAAAGGCCTATAACAAAAAAGTAAAAGTAAAATTGTTTGCCCAAGGAGAATTGGTTTGGAAAGTCATCCTACCTATAGACAAGAAAAATAGTCGAAATTATTGTTGTTAACAATTTAGATGATAATGACTGGCGGAAACCAGTAGCAGATTATTTAGAAAATCCAGATGGGACAACCCATCGAAAGGTGAAATATAGAGCTTTAAGCTATGTTATCATATGGGACGAATTATTCAAAAAGACTCGGGAAAGAGTGTTGCTTAAATGTCTCGAAGAAGCAAGAGCTTATATGGTTGTGTCCAATACACACAGTGGAGCGTGTGGAACACACCAGGCAGGCCATAAAATAAAGTGGTTGCTATTTCGACAAGGCATCTATCGGCCAACCATGCTGAAGGATTGCATAAATTTTGCTAAAGGTTGTCAAGAAAGCCAAAAACAAGCTGGGATACAGCGCGTTCCAGCCAGCGAATTACATTCGATAGTTAAACCCTGGCCATTTAGGGGTTGGGCTCTTGACGTGATAGGAGAAATCAAGCCCAAGTCATCCAAAGGCCATAGATATATTTTAGTTGGAATAGATTATTTTACCAAATGGGTAGAAGCAATAGCATTGCCCATTGTCACTCAAGATGCAGTGATAGAATTTATCCAACAAAATATCATTTATAGATTCGGTCTTCCAGAGACCATTACCACAGATCAAGGATCTATATTTACGGGTAGAAAAATGGTAAAGTTTGCTGAAGAAACATGATATAAATTGTTAACTTCGACATCATATTATGCTCAAGCAAATGGTCAGGTTGAAGCAGCAAATAAAAATATTATTTCCATAATCAAAAGAAAAATCAAGAGGAAGCCTAAACAATGGCATAAAATCCTCAATGAAGCGTTTTGGGCATGTAGAACATCTCCCAAAGAATCTACTAATACTATTCCTTTTAGGCTAACATTTGGTCATGACGCTGTGCTACCAATTGAAATATATCTACAGTCAACTAGAATACAGAGACAATGTGAGATTCCAACAAATCATTATTGGAATACGCTATTAGACGAATTAGTTGATTTGGACGAAGAAAGGATATTGGCATTAGAGGTCCTCATGAGACAAAAAGAAAGGGTAGCAAAGGCCTATAACAAAAAAGTAAAAGTAAAATTATTTGCCCAAGGAGACTTGGTTTGGAAAGTCATTCTACCTATAGACATGAAAAATAGTCGAAATTATTGTTGTTAACAATTTAGATGATAATGACTGGCGGAAACCAGTAGCAGATTATTTAGAAAATCCAGATGGGACAACCCATCGAAAGGTGAAATATAGAGCTTTAAGCTATGTTATCATATGGCAAGAATTATTCAAAAAGACTTGGGAAGGAGTGTTGCTTAAATGTCTCGGAGAAGCAGAAGCTTATATGGTTGTGTCCAATACACACAGTGGAGCGTGTGGAACACACCAGGCAAGCCATAAAATAAAGTGGTTGCTATTTCGACAAGGCATATATCGGCCAACCATGCTGAAGAATTGCATAAATTTTGCTAAAGGTTGTCAAGAAAGCCAAAAACAAGCTGGGATACAGTGCATTCCAGCCAACGAATTACATTCGATAGTTAAACCCTGGCCATTTAGGGGTTGGGCTCTAGACGTGATAGGAGAAATCAAGCCCAAGTCATCCAAAGGCCATAGATATATTTTAGTTGGAATAGATTATTTTACCAAATGGGTAGAAGCAATACCATTACCCATTGTCACTCAAGATGCAGTGATAGAAATTATCCAACAAAATATCATTTTTAGATTCGGTATTCCAGAGACCATTACCACAGATCAAGGATCTATATTTACGGGTAGAAAAATGGTAAAGTTTGCTGAAGAAACATGATATAAATTGTTAACTTCGACATCATATTATGCTCAAGCAAATGGTCAGGTTGAAGCAGCAAATAAAAATATTATTTCCATAATCAAAAGGAAAATCAAGAGGAAGCCTAAACAATGGCATAAAATCCTTAATGAAGCGTTATGGGCATGTAGAACATCTCCCAAAGAATCTACTAATACTATTCCTTTTAGGCTAACATTTGGTCATGACGGTGTGCTACCAATTGAAATTTATCTACAGTCAACTAGAACACAGAGACAATGTGAGATTCCAACAAATCATTATTGGAATACGCTATTAGTCGAATTAGTTGATTTGGATGAAGAAAGGATATTGGCATTAGAGGTCCTCATGAGACAAAAAGAAAGGGTAGCAAAGGCCTATATCAAAAAAGTAAAAGTAAAATTGTTTGCCCAAGGAGACTTGGGTTGGAAAGTCATCCTACCTATAGACAAGAAAAATAGTCGAAATTATTGTTGTTAACAATTTAGATGATAATGACTGGCGGAAACCAGTAGCAGATTATTTAGAAATCCAGATGGGACAACCCATCGAAAGGTGAAATATAGAGCTTTAAGCTATGTTATCATAAGGGACGAATTATTCAAAAAGACTCGGGAAGGAGTGTTGCCTAAATGTCTCGAAGAAGCAGAAGCTAATATGGTTGTGTCCAATACACACAGTGGAGCGTGTGGAACACACCAGGCAGGCCATAAAATAAAGTGGTTGCTATTTCGACAAGGCATCTATCAGCCAACCATGCTGAAGGATTGCATAAATTTTGCTAAAGGTTGTCAAGAATGCCAAAAACAAGCTGGGATACAGCGCGTTCCAACCAGCGAATTACATTCGATAGTTAAACCCTGGCCATTTAGGGGTTGGGCTCTAGACGTGATAGTAGAAATCAAGCCCAAGTCATCCAAAGGCCATAGATATATTTTAGTTGGAATAGATTATTTTACCAAATGGGTAGAAGCAATACCATTACCCATTGTCACTCAAGATGCAGTGATAGAATTTATCCAACAAAATATCATTTATAGATTCGATATTCCAGAGACCATTACCACAGATCAAGGATCTATATTTACGGGTAGAAAAGTGGTAAAGTTTGCTGAAGAAACATGATATAAATTGTTAACTTCGACATCATATCATGCTCAAGAAAATGGTCTGGTTGAAGCAGCAAATAAAAATATTATTTCCATAATCAAAAGGAAAATCATGAGGAAGCCTAAACAATGGCATAAAATCCTCAATGAAGCATTATGGGCATGTAGAACATCTCCCAAAGAATCTACTAATACTATTCCTTTTAGGCTAACATTTGGTCATGACGCTGTGCTACCAATTGAAATTTATCTACAGTCAACTAGAATACAGAGACAATGTGAGATTCCAACAAATCATTATTGGAATACGCTATTAGACGAATTAGTTGATTTGGACGAAGAAAGGATACTGGCATTAGAGGTCCTCATGAGACAAAAAGAAAGGGTAGCAAAGGCCTATAACAAAAAAGTAAAAGTAAAATTGTTTGCCCAAGGAGACTTGGTTTGGAAAGTCATCCTACCTATAGACAAGAAAAATAGTCGAAATTATTGTTGTTAACAATTTAGATGATAATGACTGGCGGAAACCAGTAGCAGATTATATAGAAAATCCAGATGGGACAACCCATTGAAAGGTGAAATATAGAGCTTTAAGCTATGTTATCATATGGGACGAATTATTCAAAAAGACTCAGGAAGGATTGCTGCTTAAATGTCTCAAAGAAGCAGAAGCTTATATGGTTGTGTCCAATACACACAGTGGAGCGTGTGGAACACACCAGGCAGGCCATAAAATAAAGTGGTTGTTATTTCGACAAGGCATCTATCGGCCAACCATGATGAAGGATTGCATAAATTTTGCTAAAGCTTGTCAAGAAAGCCAAAAACAAGCTGGGATACAGCGTGTTCCAGCCAGCGAATTACATTCGATAGTTAAACCCTGGCCATTTAGGGGTTGGGCTGTAGACTTGATAGGAGAAATCAAGCCCAAGTCTTCCAAAGGCCATAGATATATTTTAGTTGGAATAGATTATTTTACCAAATGGGTAGAGCAATACCATTACCCATTGTCACTCAAGATGCAGTGATAGAATTTATCCAACAAAATATCATTTATAGATTCGGTATTCCAGAGACCATTACCACAGATCAAGGATCTATATTTACGGGTAGAAGAATGGTAAAGTTTGCTGAAGAAACATGATATAAATTGTTAACCTCGACATCATATTATGCTCAAGCAAATGGTCAGGTTGAAGCAGCAAATAAAAATATTATTTCCATAATCAAAAGGAAAATCAAGAGGAAGCCTAAACAATGGCATAAAATCCTCAATGAAGCGTTATGGGCATGTAGAACATCTCCCAAAGAATCTACTAATACTATTCCTTTTAGGATAACATTTGGTCATGACGGTGTGCTACCAATTGAAATTTATCTACAGTCAACTAGAACACAGAGACAATGTGAGATTCCAACAAATCATTATTGGAATACGCTATTAGACGAATTAGTTGATTTGGATGAAGAAAGGATATTGGCATTAGAGGTCCTCATGAGACAAAAAGAAAAGGTAGCAAAGGCCTATAACAAAAAAGTAAAAGTAAAATTATTTGCCCAAGGAGACTTGGTTTGGAAAGTCATTCTACCTATAGACATGAAAAATAGTCGAAATTATTGTTGTTAACAATTTAGATGATAATGACTGGCGGAAACCAGTAGCAGATTATTTAGAAAATCCAGATGGGATAACCCATCGAAAGGTGAAATATAGAGCTTTAAGCTATGTTATCATAGGGGACGAATTATTCAAAAAGACTCGGGAAGGAGTGTTGCTTAAATGTCTCGAAGAAGCAGAAGCTTATATGGTTGTGTCCAATACACACGGTGGAGCATGTGGAACACACCTGGCAGGCCATAAAATAAAGTGGTTGTTATTTCGACAAGGCATCTATCGGCCAACCATGCTGAAGGATTGCATAAATTTTGCTAAAGGTTGTCAAGAAAGCCAAAAACAAGTTGGGATACAGCGCGTTCTAGCCAGCGAATTACATTCGATAGTTAAACCCTGGCCATTTAGGGGTTGGGCTCTTGACGTGATAGGAGAAATGAAGCCTAAGTCATCCAAAGGCCATAGATATATTTTAGTTGGAATAGATTATTTTACCAAATGGGTAGAAGCAATAGCATTGCCCATTGTCACTCAAGATGCAGTGATAGAATTTATCCAACAAAATATCATTTATAGATTCGGTATTCTAGAGACCATTACCACAGATCAAGGATCTATATTTACGGGTAGAAAAATGGTAAAGTTTGCTGAAGAAACAGGATATAAATTGTTAACTTTGACATCATATTATGCTCAAGCAAATGGTCAGGTTGAAGTAGCAGATAAAAATATTATTTCCATAATCAAAAGGAAAATCAAGAGGAAGCATAAACAATGGCATAAAATCCTCAATGAAGCGTTATGGGCATGTAGAACATCTCCCAAAGAATCTTCTAATACTATTCCTTTTAGGCTAACATTTGGTTATGAGGCTGTGCTACCAATTGAAATTTATCTACAGTCAACTAGAATACAGAGATTCCAACAAATCATTATTGGAATACGCTATTAGACGAATTAGTTGATTTGGATGAAGAAAGGATATTGGCATTAGAGGTCCTCATGAGACAAAAAGAAAGGGTAGCAAAGGCCTATAACAAAAAAGTAAAAGTAAAATTGTTTGCCCAAGGAGACTTGGGTTGGAAAGTCATCCTACCTATAGACAAGAAAAATAGTCGAAATTATTGTTGTTAACAATTTAGATGATAATGACTGGCGGAAACCAGTAGCAGATTATTTCGAAAATCCAGATGGGACAACCCATCGAAAGGTGAAATATAGAGCTTTAAGCTATGTTATCATATGGGACGAATTATTCAAAAAGACTCGGGAAGGAGTGTTGCTTAAATGTCTCGAAGAAGCAGAAGCTTATATGGTTGTGTCCAATACACACAGTTGAGCGTGTGGAACACACCAGGCAGGCCATAAAATAAAGTGGTTGTTATTTCGACAAGGCATCTATCGGCCAACCATGCTGAAGGATTGCATAAATTTTGCTAAAGGTTGTCAAGAATGCCAAAAACAAGCTGGGATACAGCGTGTTCCAACCAGTGAATTACATTCGATAGTTAAACCCTGGCCATTTAGGGGTTGGGCTCTAGACGTGATAGTAGAAATCAAGCCCAAGTCATCCAAAGGCCATAGATATATTTTAGTTGGAATATATTATTTTACCAAATGGGTAGAAGCAATACCATTACCCATTGTCACTCAAGATGCAGTGATAGAATTTATCCAACAAAATATCATTTATAGATTTAGTATTCCAGAGACCATTACCACAGATCAAGGATCTATATTTACGGGTAGAAAAATGGTTAAGTTTGCTGAAGAAACATGATATAAATTGTTAACTTCGACATCATATTATGCTCAAGCAAATGGTCAGGTTGAAGCAGCAAATAAAAATATTATTTCCATAATCAAAAGGAAAATCAAGAGGAAGCATAAACAATGGCATAAAATCCTCAATGAAGCGTTATGGGCATGTAGAACATCTCCCAAAGAATCTACTAGTACTATTCCTTTTAGGCTAACATTTGGTTATGAGGCTTTGCTACCAATTGAAATTTATCTACAGTCAACTAGAATACAGAGATTCCAACAAATCATTATTGGAATACGCTATTAGACGAATTAGTTGATTTGGATGAAGAAAGGATATTGGCATTAGAGGTCCTCATGAGACAAAAAGAAAGGGTAGCAAAGGCCTATAACAAAAAAGTAAAAGTAAAATTGTTTGCCCAAGGAGACTTGGGTTGGAAAGTCATCCTACCTATAGACAAGAAAAATAGTCGAAATTATTGTTGTTAACAATTTAGATGATAATGACTGGCGGAAACCAGTAGCAGATTATTTAGAAAATCCAGATGGGACAACCCATCGAAAGGTGAAATATAGAGCTTTAAGCTATGTTATCATATGGGACGAATTATTCAAAAAGACTCGGGAAGGAGTGTTGCTTAAATGTCTCGAAGAAGCAGAAGCTTATATGGTTGTGTCCAATACACACAGTTGAGCGTGTGGAACACACCAGGCAGGCCATAAAATAAAGTGGTTGCTATTTCGACAAGGCATCTATCGGCCAACCATGCTGAAGGATTGCATAAATTTTGCTAAAGGTTGTCAAGAATGCCAAAAACAAGCTGGGATACAGCGTGTTCCAACCAGTGAATTACATTCGATAGTTAAACCCTGGCCATTTAGGGGTTGGGCTCTAGACGTGATAGTAGAAATCAAGCCCAAGTCATCCAAAGGCCATAGATATATTTTAGTTGGAATATATTATTTTACCAAATGGGTAGAAGCAATACCATTACCCATTGTCACTCAAGATGCAGTGATAGAATTTATCCAACAAAATATCATTTATAGATTCGGTATTCCAGAGACCATTACCACAGATCAAGGATCTATATTTACGGGTAGAAAAATGGTTAAGTTTGCTGAAGAAACATGATATAAATTGTTAACTTCGACATCATATTATGCTCAAGCAAATGGTCAGGTTGAAGCAGCAAATAAAAATATTATTTTCATAATCAAAAGGAAAATCAAGAGGAAGCATAAACAATGGCATAAAATCCTCAATGAAGCGTTATGGGCATGTAGAACATCTCCCAAAGAATCTACTAATACTATTCCTTTTAGGCTAACATTTGGTTATGAGGCTTTGCTACCAATTGAAATTTATCTACAGTCAACTAGAATACAGAGATTCCAACAAATCATTATTGGAATACGTTATTAGACGAATTAGTTGATTTGGATGAAGAAAGGATATTGGCATTAGAGGTCCTCATGAGACAAAAAGAAAGGGTAGCAAAGGCCTATAACAAAAAAGTAAAAGTAAAATTGTTTGCCCAAGGAGACTTGGGTTGGAAAGTCATCCTACCTATAGACAAGAAAAATAGTCGAAATTATTGTTGTTAACAATTTAGATGATAATGACTGGCAGAAACCAGTAGCAGATTATTTAGAAAATCCAGATGGGACAACTCATCGAAAGGTGAAATATAGAGCTTTAAGCTATGTTATCATATGGTACGAATTATTCAAAAAGACTCGGGAAGGAGTGTTGCTTAAATGTCTCGAAGAAGCAGAAGCTTATATGGTTGTGTCCAATACACACAGTTGAGCGTGTGGAACACACCAGGCAGGCCATAAAATAAAGTGGTTGCTATTTCGACAAGGCATCTATCGGCCAACCATGCTGAAGGATTGCATAAATTTTGCTAAAGGTTGTCAAGAAAGCCAAAAACAAGCTGGGATACAGCGCGTTCCAGCCAGCGAATTACATTCGATAGTTAAACCCTGGCCATTTAGGGGTTGGGCTCTTGACGTGATAGGAGAAATCAAGCCCAAGTCATCCAAAGGCCATATATATATTTTAGTTGGAATAAATTATTTTACCAAATGGGTAGAAGCAATAGCATTGCCCATTGTCACTCAAGATGCAGTGATAGAATATATCCAACAAAATATCATTTATAGATTCGGTATTCCAGAGACCATTACCACAGATCAAGGATCTATATTTACGGGTAGAAAAATGGTAAAGTTTGCTGAAGAAACATGATATAAATTGTTAACTGCGACATCATCTTATGCTCAAGCAAATGGTCAGGTTGAAGCAGCAAATAAAAATATTATTTCCATAATCAAAAGAAAAATCAAGAGGAAGCCTACACAATGGCATAAAATCCTCAATGAAGCGTTTTGGGCATGTAGAACATCTCCCAAAGAATCTACTAATACTATTCCTTTTAGGCTAACATTTGGTCATGACGCTGTGTTACCAATTGAAATTTATCTACAGTCAACTAGAATACAGAGACAATGTGAGATTCCAACAAATCATTATTGGAATACGCTATTAGACGAATTAGTTGATTTGGACGAAGAAAGGATATTGGCATTAGAGGTCCTCATGAGACAAAAAGAAAGGGTAGAAAAGGCCTATAACAAAAAAGTAAAAGTAAAATTGTTTGCCCAAGGAGAATTGGTTTGGAAAGTCATCCTACCTATAGACAAGAAAAATAGTCGAAATTATTGTTGTTAACAATTTAGATGATAATGACTGGCGGAAACCAGAAGCAGATTATTTAGAAAATCCAGATGGGACAACCCATCGAAAGGTGAAATATAGAGCTTTAAGCTATGTTATCATATGGGACGAATTATTCAAAAAGACTCGGGAAAGAGTGTTGCTTAAATGTCTCGAAGAAGCAGAAGCTTATATGGTTGTGTCCAATACACACACTGTAGCGTGTGGAACACACCAGGCAGGCCATAAAATAAAGTGGTTGCTATTTCGACAAGGCATCTATCGGCCAACCATGCTGAAGGATTGCATAAATTTTGCTAAAGGTTGTCAAGAAAGCCAAAAACAAGCTGGGATACAGCGCGTTCCAGCCAGCGAATTACATTCGATAGTTAAACCCTGGCCATTTAGGGGTTGGGCTCTTGACGTGATAGGAGAAATCAAGCCCAAGTCATCCAAAGGCCATATATATATTTTAGTTGGAATAAATTATTTTACCAAATGGGTAGAAGCAATAGCATTGCCCATTGTCACTCAAGATGCAGTGATAGAATTTATCCAACAAAATATCATTTATAGATTCGGTATTCCAGAGACCATTACCACAGATCAAGGATCTATATTTACGGGTAGAAAAATGGTAAAGTTTGCTGAAGAAACAGGATATAAATTGTTAACTTCGACATCATATTATGCTCAAGCAAATGGTCAGGTTGAAGCAGCAAATAAAAATATTATTTCCCTAATCAAAAGAAAAATCAAGAGGAAGCCTAAACAATGGCATAAAATCCTCAATGAAGCGTTATGGGCATGTAGAACATCTCCCAAAGAATCTACTAATACTATTCCTTTTAGGGTAACATTTGGTTATGAGGTTGTGCTACCAATTGAAATTTATCTACAGTCAACTAGAATACAGAGATTCCAACAAATCATTATTGGAATACGCTATTAGACGAATTAGTTGATTTGGATGAAGAAAGGATATTGGCATTAGAGGTCCTCATGAGACAAAAAGAAAGGGTAGCAAAGGCCTATAACAAAAAAGTAAAAGTAAAATTGTTTGCCCAAGGAGACTTGGGTTGGAAAGTCATCCTACCTATAGACAAGAAAAATAGTCGAAATTATTGTTGTTAACAATTTAGATGATAATGACTGGCGGAAACCAGTAGCAGATTATTTAGAAAATCCAGATGGGACAACCCATTGAAAGGTGAAATATAGAGCTTTAAGCTATGTTATCATATGGGACGAATTATTCAAAAAGACTCGGGAAGGAGTGTTGCTTAAATGTCTCGAAGAAGCAGAAGCTTATATGGTTGTGTCCAATACACACAGTGGAGCATGTGGAACACACCAGGCAGGCCATAAAATAAAGTGGTTGCTATTTAGACAAGGCATCTATCGGCCAACCATGCTGAAGGATTGCATAAATTTTGCTAAAGGTTGTCAAGAAAGCCAAAAACAAGCTGGGATACAGCGCGTTCCAGCCAGCGAATTACATTCGATAGTTAAACCCTGGCCATTTAGGGGTTGGGCTCTTGACGTGATAGGAGAAATCAAGCCCAAGGTATCCAAAGGCCATAGATATATTTTAGTTGGAATAGATTATTTTACCAAATGGGTAGAAGCAATAGCATTGCCCATTGTCACTCAAGATGCAGTGATAGAATTTATCCAACAAAATATCATTTATAGATTCGGTATTCCAGAGACCATTACCACAGATCAAGGATCTATATTTACGGGTAGAAAAATGGTAAAGTTTGCTGAAGAAACAGGATATAAATTGTTAACTTCGACATCATATTATGCTCAAGCAAATGGTCAGGTTGAAGCAGCAAATAAAAATATTATTTCCATAATCAAAAGAAAAATCAAGAGGAAGCCTAAACAATGGCATAAAATCCTCAATGAAGCGTTATGGGCATGTAGAACATCTCCCAAAGAATCTACTAATACTATTCCTTTTAGGGTAACATTTGGTTATGAGGTTGTGCTACCAATTGAAATTTATCTACAGTCAACTAGAATACAGAGATTCCAACAAATCATTATTGGAATACGCTATTAGACGAATTAGTTGATTTGGATGAAGAAAGGATATTGGCATTAGAGGTCCTCATGAGACAAAAAGAAAGGGTAGCAAAGGCCTATAACAAAAAAGTAAAAGTAAAATTGTTTGCCCAAGGAGACTTGGGTTGGAAAGTCATCCTACCTATAGACAAGAAAAATAGTCGAAATTATTGTTGTTGACAATTTAGATGATAATGACTGGCGGAAACCAGTAGCAGATTATTTAGAAAATCCAGATGGGACAACCCATCGAAAGGTGAAATATAGAGCTTTAAGCTATGTTATCATATGGGACGAATTATTCAAAAAGACTCGGGAAAGAGTGTTGCTTAAATGTCTCGAAGAAGCAGAAGCTTATATGGTTGTGTCCAATACACACACTGGAGCTTGTGGAACACACCAGGCAGGCCATAGAATAAAGTGGTTGCTATTTCGACAAGGCATCTATCGGCCAACCATGCGGAAGGATTGCATAAATTTTGCTAAAGGTTGTCAAGAAAGCCAAAAACAAGCTGGGATACAGCGCGTTCCAGCCAGCGAATTACATTCGATAGTTAAACCCTGGCCATTTAGGGGTTGGGCTCTTGACGTGATAGGAGAAATCAAGCCCAAGTCATCCAAAGGCCATATATATATTTTAGTTGGAATAGATTATTTTACCAAATGGGTAGAAGCAATAGCATTGCCCATTGTCACTCAAGATGCAGTGATAGAATTTATCCAACAAAATATCATTTATAGATTCGGTATTCCAGAGACCAATACCACAGATCAAGGATCTATATTTACGGGTAGAAAAATGGTAAAGTTTGCTGAAGAAACAGGATATAAATTGTTAACTTCGACATCATATTATGCTCAAGCAAATGGTCAGGTTGAAGCAGCAAATAAAAATATTATTTCCATAATCAAAAGAAAAATCAAGAGGAAGCCTAAACAATGGCATAAAATCCTCAATGAAGCGTTATGGGCATGTAGAACATCTCCCAAAGAATCTACTAATACTATTCCTTTTAGGGTAACATTTGGTTATGAGGTTGTGCTACCAATTGAAATTTATCTACAGTCAACTAGAATACAGAGATTCCAACAAATCATTATTGGAATACGCTATTAGACGAATTAGTTGATTTGGATGAAGAAAGGATATTGGCATTAGAGGTCCTCATGAGACAAAAAGAAAGGGTAGCAAAGGCCTATAACAAAAAAGTAAAAGTAAAATTGTTTGCCCAAGGAGACTTGGGTTGGAAAGTCATCCTACCTATAGACAAGAAAAATAGTCGAAATTATTGTTGTTGACAATTTAGATGATAATGACTGGCGGAAACCAGTAGCAGATTATTTAGAAAATCCAGATGGGACAACCCATTGAAAGGTGAAATATAGAGCTTTAAGCTATGTTATCATATGGGACGAATTATTCAAAAAGACTCGGGAAGGAGTGTTGCTTAAATGTCTCGAAGAAGCAGAAGCTTATATGGTTGTGTCCAATACACACAGTGGAGCATGTGGAACACACCAGGCAGGCCATAAAATAAAGTGGTTGCTATTTAGACAAGGCATCTATCGGCCAACCATGCTGAAGGATTGCATAAATTTTGCTAAAGGTTGTCAAGAAAGCCAAAAACAAGCTGGGATACAGCGCGTTCCAGCCAGCGAATTACATTCGATAGTTAAACCCTGGCCATTTAGGGGTTGGGCTCTTGACGTGATAGGAGAAATCAAGCCCAAGTCATCCAAAGGCCATAGATATATTTTAGTTGGAATAGATTATTTTACCAAATGGGTAGAAGCAATAGCATTGCCCATTGTCACTCAAGATGCAGTGATAGAATTTATCCAACAAAATATCATTTATAGATTCGGTATTCCAGAGACCATTACCACAGATCAAGGATCTATATTTACGGGTAGAAAAATGGTAAAGTTTGCTGAAGAAACAGGATATAAATTGTTAACTTCGACATCATATTATGCTCAAGCAAATGGTCAGGTTGAAGCAGCAAATAAAAATATTATTTCCATAATCAAAAGAAAAATCAAGAGGAAGCCTAAACAATGGCATAAAATCCTCAATGAAGCGTTATGGGCATGTAGAACATCTCCCAAAGAATCTACTAATACTATTCCTTTTAGGGTAACATTTGGTTATGAGGTTGTGCTACCAATTGAAATTTATCTACAGTCAACTAGAATACAGAGATTCCAACAAATCATTATTGGAATACGCTATTAGACGAATTAGTTGATTTGGATGAAGAAAGGATATTGGCATTAGAGGTCCTCATGAGACAAAAAGAAAGGGTAGCAAAGGCCTATAACAAAAAAGTAAAAGTAAAATTGTTTGCCCAAGGAGACTTGGGTTGGAAAGTCATCCTACCTATAGACAAGAAAAATAGTCGAAATTATTGTTGTTGACAATTTAGATGATAATGACTGGCGGAAACCAGTAGCAGATTATTTAGAAAATCCAGATGGGACAACCCATCGAAAGGTGAAATATAGAGCTTTAAGCTATGTTATCATATGGGACGAATTATTCAAAAAGACTCGGGAAAGAGTGTTGCTTAAATGTCTCGAAGAAGCAGAAGCTTATATGGTTGTGTCCAATACACACACTGGAGCTTGTGGAACACACCAGGCAGGCCATAGAATAAAGTGGTTGCTATTTCGACAAGGCATCTATCGGCCAACCATGCGGAAGGATTGCATAAATTTTGCTAAAGGTTGTCAAGAAAGCCAAAAACAAGCTGGGATACAGCGCGTTCCAGCCAGCGAATTACATTCGATAGTTAAACCCTGGCCATTTAGGGGTTGGGCTCTTGACGTGATAGGAGAAATCAAGCCCAAGTCATCCAAAGGCCATATATATATTTTAGTTGGAATAGATTATTTTACCAAATGGGTAGAAGCAATAGCATTGCCCATTGTCACTCAAGATGCAGTGATAGAATTTATCCAACAAAATATCATTTATAGATTCGGTATTCCAGAGACCAATACCACAGATCAAGGATCTATATTTACGGGTAGAAAAATGGTAAAGTTTGCTGAAGAAACAGGATATAAATTGTTAACTTCGACATCATATTATGCTCAAGCAAATGGTCAGGTTGAAGCAGCAAATAAAAATATTATTTCCATAATCAAAAGAAAAATCAAGAGGAAGCCTAAACAATGGCATAAAATCCTCAATGAAGCGTTATGGGCATGTAGAACATCTCCCAAAGAATCTACTAATACTATTCCTTTTAGGGTAACATTTGGTTATGAGGTTGTGCTACCAATTGAAATTTATCTACAGTCAACTAGAATACAGAGATTCCAACAAATCATTATTGGAATACGCTATTAGACGAATTAGTTGATTTGGATGAAGAAAGGATATTGGCATTAGAGGTCCTCATGAGACAAAAAGAAAGGGTAGCAAAGGCCTATAACAAAAAAGTAAAAGTAAAATTGTTTGCCCAAGGAGACTTGGGTTGGAAAGTCATCCTACCTATAGACAAGAAAAATAGTCGAAATTATTGTTGTTGACAATTTAGATGATAATGACTGGCGGAAACCAGTAGCAGATTATTTAGAAAATCCAGATGGGACAACCCATCGAAAGGTGAAATATAGAGCTTTAAGCTATGTTATCATATGGGACGAATTATTCAAAAAGACTCGGGAAAGAGTGTTGCTTAAATGTCTCGAAGAAGCAAGAGCTTATATGGTTGTGTCCAATACACACAGTGTAGCGTGTGGAACACACCAGGCAGGCCATAGAATAAAGTGGTTGCTATTTCGACAAGGCATCTATCGGCCAACCATGCTGAAGGATTGCATAAATTTTGCTAAAGGTTGTCAAGAAAGCCAAAAACAAGCTGGGATACAGCGCGTTCCAGCCAGCGAATTACATTCGATAGTTAAACCCTGGCCATTTAGGGGTTGGGCTCTTGACGTGATAGGAGAAATCAAGCCCAAGTCATCCAAAGGCCATAGATATATTTTAGTTGGAATAGATTATTTTACCAAATGGGTAGAAGCAATAGCATTGCCCATTGTCACTCAAGATGCAGTGATAGAATTTATCCAACAAAATATCATTTATAGATTCGGTATTCCAGAGACCATTACCACAGATCAAGGATCTATATTTACGGGTAGAAAAATGGTAAAGTTTGCTGAAGAAACAGGATATAAATTGTTAACTTCGACAACATATTATGCTCAAGCAAATGGTCAGGTTGAAGCAGCAAATAAAAATATTATTTCCATAATCAAAAGAAAAATCAAGAGGAAGCATAAACAATGGCATAAAATCCTCAATGAAGCGTTATGGGCATGTAGAACATCTCCCAAAGAATCTACTAATACTATTCCTTTTAGGGTAACATTTGGTTATGAGGTTGTGCTACCAATTGAAATTTATCTACAGTCAACTAGAATACAGAGATTCCAACAAATCATTATTGGAATACGCTATTAGACGAATTAGTTGATTTGGATGAAGAAAGGATATTGGCATTAGAGGTCCTCATGAGACAAAAAGAAAGGGTAGCAAAGGCCTATAACAAAAAAGTAAAAGTAAAATTGTTTGCCCAAGGAGACTTGGGTTGGAAAGTCATCCTACCTATAGACAAGAAAAATAGTCGAAATTATTGTTGTTGACAATTTAGATGATAATGACTGGCGGAAACCAGTAGCAGATTATTTAGAAAATCCAGATGGGACAACCCATCGAAAGGTGAAATATAGAGCTTTAAGCTATGTTATCATATGGGACGAATTATTCAAAAAGACTCGGGAAAGAGTGTTGCTTAAATGTCTCGAAGAAGCAGAAGCTTATATGGTTGTGTCCAATACACACACTGGAGCTTGTGGAACACACCAGGCAGGCCATAGAGTAAAGTGGTTGCTATTTCGACAAGGCATCTATCGGCCAACCATGCTGAAGGATTGCATAAATTTTGCTAAAGGTTGTCAAGAAAGCCAAAAACAAGCTGGGATACAGCGCATTCCAGCCAGCGAATTACATTCGATAGTTAAACCCTGGCCATTTAGGGGTTGGGCTCTTGACGTGATAGGAGAAATCAAGCCCAAGTCATCCAAAGGCCATATATATATTTTAGTTGGAATAGATTATTTTACCAAATGGGTAGAAGCAATAGCATTGCCCATTGTCACTCAAGATGCAGTGATAGAATTTATCCAACAAAATATCATTTATAGATTCGGTATTCCAGAGACCATTACCACAGATCAAGGATCTATATTTACGGGTAGAAAAATGGTAAAGTTTGCTGAAGAAACAGGATATAAATTGTTAACTTCGACATCATATTATGCTCAAGCAAATGGTCAGGTTGAAGCAGCAAATAAAAATATTATTTCCATAATCAAAAGAAAAATCAAGAGGAAGCCTAAACAATGGCATAAAATCCTCAATGAAGCGTTATGGGCATGTAGAACATCTCCCAAAGAATCTACTAATACTATTCCTTTTAGGGTAACATTTGGTTATGAGGTTGTGCTACCAATTGAAATTTATCTACAGTCAACTAGAATACAGAGATTCCAACAAATCATTATTGGAATACGCTATTAGACGAATTAGTTGATTTGGATGAAGAAAGGATATTGGCATTAGAGGTCCTCATGAGACAAAAAGAAAGGGTAGCAAAGGCCTATAACAAAAAAGTAAAAGTAAAATTGTTTGCCCAAGGAGACTTGGGTTGGAAAGTCATCCTACCTATAGACAAGAAAAATAGTCGAAATTATTGTTGTTGACAATTTAGATGATAATGACTGGCGGAAACCAGTAGCAGATTATTTAGAAAATCCAGATGGGACAACCCATCGAAAGGTGAAATATAGAGCTTTAAGCTATGTTATCATATGGGACGAATTATTCAAAAAGACTCGGGAAAGAGTGTTGCTTAAATGTCTCGAAGAAGCAGAAGCTTATATGGTTGTGTCCAATACACACACTGGAGCTTGTGGAACACACCAGGCAGGCCATAGAATAAAGTGGTTGCTATTTCGACAAGGCATCTATCGGCCAACCATGCGGAAGGATTGCATAAATTTTGCTAAAGGTTGTCAAGAAAGCCAAAAACAAGCTGGGATACAGCGCGTTCCAGCCAGCGAATTACATTCGATAGTTAAACCCTGGCCATTTAGGGGTTGGGCTCTTGACGTGATAGGAGAAATCAAGCCCAAGTCATCCAAAGGCCATAGATATATTTTAGTTGGAATAGATTATTTTACAAAATGGGTAGAAGCAATAGCATTGCCCATTGTCACTCAAGATGCAGTGATAGAATTTATCCAACAAAATATCATTTATAGATTCGGTATTCCAGAGACCATTACCACAGATCAAGGATCTATATTTACGGGTAGAAAAATGGTAAAGTTTGCTGAAGAAACAGGATATAAATTGTTAACTTCGACAACATATTATGCTCAAGCAAATGGTCAGGTTGAAGCAGCAAATAAAAATATTATTTCCATAATCAAAAGAAAAATCAAGAGGAAGCATAAACAATGGCATAAAATCCTCAATGAAGCGTTATGGGCATGTAGAACATCTCCCAAAGAATCTACTAATACTATTCCTTTTAGGGTAACATTTGGTTATGAGGTTGTGCTACCAATTGAAATTTATCTACAGTCAACTAGAATACAGAGATTCCAACAAATCATTATTGGAATACGCTATTAGACGAATTAGTTGATTTGGATGAAGAAAGGATATTGGCATTAGAGGTCCTCATGAGACAAAAAGAAAGGGTAGCAAAGGCCTATAACAAAAAAGTAAAAGTAAAATTGTTTGCCCAAGGAGACTTGGGTTGGAAAGTCATCCTACCTATAGACAAGAAAAATAGTCGAAATTATTGTTGTTGACAATTTAGATGATAATGACTGGCGGAAACCAGTAGCAGATTATTTAGAAAATCCAGATGGGACAACCCATCGAAAGGTGAAATATAGAGCTTTAAGCTATGTTATCATATGGGACGAATTATTCAAAAAGACTCGGGAAAGAGTGTTGCTTAAATGTCTCGAAGAAGCAGAAGCTTATATGGTTGTGTCCAATACACACACTGGAGCTTGTGGAACACACCAGGCAGGCCATAGAGTAAAGTGGTTGCTATTTCGACAAGGCATCTATCGGCCAACCATGCTGAAGGATTGCATAAATTTTGCTAAAGGTTGTCAAGAAAGCCAAAAACAAGCTGGGATACAGCGCATTCCAGCCAGCGAATTACATTCGATAGTTAAACCCTGGCCATTTAGGGGTTGGGCTCTTGACGTGATAGGAGAAATCAAGCCCAAGTCATCCAAAGGCCATATATATATTTTAGTTGGAATAGATTATTTTACCAAATGGGTAGAAGCAATAGCATTGCCCATTGTCACTCAAGATGCAGTGATAGAATTTATCCAACAAAATATCATTTATAGATTCGGTATTCCAGAGACCATTACCACAGATCAAGGATCTATATTTACGGGTAGAAAAATGGTAAAGTTTGCTGAAGAAACAGGATATAAATTGTTAACTTCGACATCATATTATGCTCAAGCAAATGGTCAGGTTGAAGCAGCAAATAAAAATATTATTTCCATAATCAAAAGAAAAATCAAGAGGAAGCCTAAACAATGGCATAAAATCCTCAATGAAGCGTTATGGGCATGTAGAACATCTCCCAAAGAATCTACTAATACTATTCCTTTTAGGGTAACATTTGGTTATGAGGTTGTGCTACCAATTGAAATTTATCTACAGTCAACTAGAATACAGAGATTCCAACAAATCATTATTGGAATACGCTATTAGACGAATTAGTTGATTTGGATGAAGAAAGGATATTGGCATTAGAGGTCCTCATGAGACAAAAAGAAAGGGTAGCAAAGGCCTATAACAAAAAAGTAAAAGTAAAATTGTTTGCCCAAGGAGACTTGGGTTGGAAAGTCATCCTACCTATAGACAAGAAAAATAGTCGAAATTATTGTTGTTGACAATTTAGATGATAATGACTGGCGGAAACCAGTAGCAGATTATTTAGAAAATCCAGATGGGACAACCCATCGAAAGGTGAAATATAGAGCTTTAAGCTATGTTATCATATGGGACGAATTATTCAAAAAGACTCGGGAAAGAGTGTTGCTTAAATGTCTCGAAGAAGCAGAAGCTTATATGGTTGTGTCCAATACACACACTGGAGCTTGTGGAACACACCAGGCAGGCCATAGAATAAAGTGGTTGCTATTTCGACAAGGCATCTATCGGCCAACCATGCGGAAGGATTGCATAAATTTTGCTAAAGGTTGTCAAGAAAGCCAAAAACAAGCTGGGATACAGCGCGTTCCAGCCAGCGAATTACATTCGATAGTTAAACCCTGGCCATTTAGGGGTTGGGCTCTTGACGTGATAGGAGAAATCAAGCCCAAGTCATCCAAAGGCCATATATATGTTTTAGTTGGAATAGATTATTTTACCAAATGGGTAGAAGCAATAGCATTGCCCATTGTCACTCAAGATGCAGTGATAGAATTTATCCAACAAAATATCATTTATAGATTCGGTATTCCAGAGACCATTACCACAGATCAAGGATCTATATTTACGGGTAGAAAAATGGTAAAGTTTGCTGAAGAAACAGGATATAAATTGTTAACTTCGACATCATATTATGCTCAAGCAAATGGTCAGGTTGAAGCAGCAAATAAAAATATTATTTCCATAATCAAAAGAAAAATCAAGAGGAAGCCTAAACAATGGCATAAAATCCTCAATGAAGCGTTATGGGCATGTAGAACATCTCCCAAAGAATCTACTAATACTATTCCTTTTAGGGTAACATTTGGTTATGAGGTTGTGCTACCAATTGAAATTTATCTACAGTCAACTAGAATACAGAGATTCCAACAAATCATTATTGGAATACGCTATTAGACGAATTAGTTGATTTGGATGAAGAAAGGATATTGGCATTAGAGGTCCTCATGAGACAAAAAGAAAGGGTAGCAAAGGCCTATAACAAAAAAGTAAAAGTAAAATTGTTTGCCCAAGGAGACTTGGGTTGGAAAGTCATCCTACCTATAGACAAGAAAAATAGTCGAAATTATTGTTGTTGACAATTTAGATGATAATGACTGGCGGAAACCAGTAGCAGATTATTTAGAAAATCCAGATGGGACAACCCATCGAAAGGTGAAATATAGAGCTTTAAGCTATGTTATCATATGGGACGAATTATTCAAAAAGACTCGGGAAAGAGTGTTGCTTAAATGTCTCGAAGAAGCAGAAGCTTATATGGTTGTGTCCAATACACACACTGGAGCTTGTGGAACACACCAGGCAGGCCATAGAATAAAGTGGTTGCTATTTCGACAAGGCATCTATCGGCCAACCATGCGGAAGGATTGCATAAATTTTGCTAAAGGTTGTCAAGAAAGCCAAAAACAAGCTGGGATACAGCGCGTTCCAGCCAGCGAATTACATTCGATAGTTAAACCCTGGCCATTTAGGGGTTGGGCTCTTGACGTGATAGGAGAAATCAAGCCCAAGTCATCCAAAGGCCATATATATGTTTTAGTTGGAATAGATTATTTTACCAAATGGGTAGAAGCAATAGCATTGCCCATTGTCACTCAAGATGCAGTGATAGAATTTATCCAACAAAATATCATTTATAGATTCGGTATTCCAGAGACCAATACCACAGATCAAGGATCTATATTTACGGGTAGAAAAATGGTAAAGTTTGCTGAAGAAACAGGATATAAATTGTTAACTTCGACATCATATTATGCTCAAGCAAATGGTCAGGTTGAAGCAGCAAATAAAAATATTATTTCCATAATCAAAAGAAAAATCAAGAGGAAGCCTAAACAATGGCATAAAATCCTCAATGAAGCGTTATGGGCATGTAGAACATCTCCCAAAGAATCTACTAATACTATTCCTTTTAGGGTAACATTTGGTTATGAGGTTGTGCTACCAATTGAAATTTATCCAACAAAATATCATTTATAGATTCGGTATTCCAGAGACCATTACCACAGATCAAGGATCTATATTTACGGGTAGAAAAATGGTAAAGTTTGCTGAAGAAACAGGATATAAATTGTTAACTTCGACATCATATTATGCTCAAGCAAATGGTCAGGTTGAAGCAGCAAATAAAAATATTATTTCCATAATCAAAAGAAAAATCAAGAGGAAGCCTAAACAATGGCATAAAATCCTCAATGAAGCGTTATGGGCATGTAGAACATCTCCCAAAGAATCTACTAATACTATTCCTAATAGGCTAACATTTGGTTATGAGGCTGTGCTACCAATTGAAATTTATCTACAGTCAACTAGAATACAGAGATTCCAACAAATCATTATTGGAATACGCTATTAGACGAATTAGTTGATTTGGATGAAGAAAGGATATTGGCATTAGAGGTCCTCATGAGACAAAAAGAAAGGGTAGCAAAGGCCTATAACAAAAAAGTAAAAGTAAAATTGTTTGCCCAAGGAGACTTGGGTTGGAAAGTCATCCTACCTATAGACAAGAAAAATAGTCGAAATTATTGTTGTTGACAATTTAGATGATAATGACTGGCGGAAACCAGTAGCAGATTATTTAGAAAATCCAGATGGGACAACCCATCGAAAGGTGAAATATAGAGCTTTAAGCTATGTTATCATATGGGACGAATTATTCAAAAAGACTCGGGAAAGAGTGTTGCTTAAATGTCTCGAAGAAGCAAGAGCTTATATGGTTGTGTCCAATACACACAGTGTAGCGTGTGGAACACACCAGGCAGGCCATAGAATAAAGTGGTTGCTATTTCGACAAGGCATCTATCGGCCAACCATGCTGAAGGATTGCATAAATTTTGCTAAAGGTTGTCAAGAAAGCCAAAAACAAGCTGGGATACAGCGCATTCCAGCCATCGAATTACATTCGATAGTTAAACCCTGGCCATTTAGGGGTTGGGCTCTTGACGTGATAGGAGAAATCAAGCCCAAGTCATCCAAAGGCCATATATATATTTTAGTTGGAATAGATTATTTTACCAAATGGGTAGAAGCAATAGCATTGCCCATTGTCACTCAAGATGCAGTGATAGAATTTATCCAACAAAATATCATTTATAGATTCGGTATTCCAGAGACCATTACCACAGATCAAGGATCTATATTTACGGGTAGAAAAATGGTAAAGTTTGCTGAAGAAACAGGATATAAATTGTTAACTTCGACATCATATTATGCTCAAGCAAATGGTCAGGTTGAAGCAGCAAATAAAAATATTATTTCCATAATCAAAAGAAAAATCAAGAGGAAGCCTAAACAATGGCATAAAATCCTCAATGAAGCGTTATGGGCATGTAGAACATCTCCCAAAGAATCTACTAATACTATTCCTTTTAGGGTAACATTTGGTTATGAGGTTGTGCTACCAATTGAAATTTATCTACAGTCAACTAGAATACAGAGATTCCAACAAATCATTATTGGAATACGCTATTAGACGAATTAGTTGATTTGGATGAAGAAAGGATATTGGCATTAGAGGTCCTCATGAGACAAAAAGAAAGGGTAGCAAAGGCCTATAACAAAAAAGTAAAAGTAAAATTGTTTGCCCAAGGAGACTTGGGTTGGAAAGTCATCCTACCTATAGACAAGAAAAATAGTCGAAATTATTGTTGTTAACAATTTAGATGATAATGACTGGCGGAAACCAGTAGCAGATTATTTAGAAAATCCAGATGGGACAACCCATCGAAAGGTGAAATATAGAGCTTTAAGCTATGTTATCATATGGGACGAATTATTCAAAAAGACTCGGGAAGGAGTGTTGCTTAAATGTCTCGAAGAAGCAGAAGCTTATATGGTTGTGTCCAATACACACAGTGGAGCATGTGGAACACACCAGGCAGACCATAAAATAAAGTGGTTGCTATTTCGACAAGGCATCTATCGGCCAACCATGCTGAAGGATTGCATAAATTTTGCTAAAGGTTGTCAAGAAAGCCAAAAACAAGCTGGGATACAGCGCGTTCCAGCCAGCGAATTACATTCGATAGTTAAACCCTGGCCATTTAGGGGTTGGGCTCTTGACGTGATAGGAGAAATCAAGCCTAAGTCATCCAAAGCCCATAGATATATTTTAGTTGGAATAGATTATTTTACCAAATGGGTAGAAGCAATAGCATTGCCCATTGTCACTCAAGATGCAGTGATAGAATTTATCCAACAAAATATCATTTATAGATTCGGTATTCCAGAGACCATTACCACAGATCAAGGATCTATATTTACGGGTAGAAAAATGGTAAAGTTTGCTGAAGAAACAGGATATAAATTGTTAACTTCGACATCATATTATGCTCAAGCAAATGGTCAGGTTGAAGCAGCAAATAAAAATATTATTTCCATAATCAAAAGGAAAATCAAGAGGAAGCATAAACAATGGCATAAAATCCTCAATGAAGCGTTATGGGCATGTAGAACATCTCCCAAAGAATCTACTAATACTATTCCTTTTAGGCTAACATTTGGTTATGAGGCTGTGCTACCAATTGAAATTTATCTACAGTCAACTAGAATACAGAGATTCCAACAAATCATTATTGGAATACGCTATTAGACGAATTAGTTGATTTGGATGAAGAAAGGATATTGGCATTAGAGGTCCTCATGAGACAAAAAGAAAGGGTAGCAAAGGCCTATAACAAAAAAGTAAAAGTAAAATTGTTTGCCCAAGGAGACTTGGGTTGGAAAGTCATCCTACCTATAGACAAGAAAAATAGTCGAAATTATTGTTGTTGACAATTTAGATGATAATGACTGGCGGAAACCAGTAGCAGATTATTTAGAAAATCCAGATGGGACAACCCATCGAAAGGTGAAATATAGAGCTTTAAGCTATGTTATCATATGGGACGAATTATTCAAAAAGACTCGGGAAAGAGTGTTGCTTAAATGTCTCGAAGAAGCAAGAGCTTATATGGTTGTGTCCAATACACACAGTGTAGCGTGTGGAACACACCAGGCAGGCCATAGAATAAAGTGGTTGCTATTTCGACAAGGCATCTATCGGCCAACCATGCTGAAGGATTGCATAAATTTTGCTAAAGGTTGTCAAGAATGCCAAAAACAAGCTGGGATACAGCGTGTTCCAACCAGTGAATTACATTCGATAGTTAAACCCTGGCCATTTAGGGGTTGGGCTCTAGACGTGATAGTAGAAATCAAGCCCAAGTCATCCAAAGGCCATAGATATATTTTAGTTGGAATATATTATTTTACCAAATGGGTAGAAGCAATAGCATTGCCCATTGTCACTCAAGATGCAGTGATAGAATTTATCCAACAAAATATCATTTATAGATTCGGTATTCCAGAGACCATTACCACAGATCAAGGATCTATATTTACGGGTAGAAAAATGGTAAAGTTTGCTGAAGAAACAGGATATAAATTGTTAACTTCGACATCATATTATGCTCAAGCAAATGGTCAGGTTGAAGCAGCAAATAAAAATATTATTTCCATAATCAAAAGAAAAATCAAGAGGAAGCCTAAACAATGGCATAAAATCCTCAATGAAGCGTTATGGGCATGTAGAACATCTCCCAAAGAATCTACTAATACTATTCCTAATAGGCTAACATTTGGTTATGAGGCTGTGCTACCAATTGAAATTTATCTACAGTCAACTAGAATACAGAGATTCCAACAAATCATTATTGGAATACGCTATTAGACGAATTAGTTGATTTGGATGAAGAAAGGATATTGGCATTAGAGGTCCTCATGAGACAAAAAGAAAGGGTAGCAAAGGCCTATAACAAAAAAGTAAAAGTAAAATTGTTTGCCCAAGGAGACTTGGGTTGGAAAGTCATCCTACCTATAGACAAGAAAAATAGTCGAAATTATTGTTGTTGACAATTTAGATGATAATGACTGGCGGAAACCAGTAGCAGATTATTTAGAAAATCCAGATGGGACAACCCATCGAAAGGTGAAATATAGAGCTTTAAGCTATGTTATCATATGGGACGAATTATTCAAAAAGACTCGGGAAAGAGTGTTGCTTAAATGTCTCGAAGAAGCAAGAGCTTATATGGTTGTGTCCAATACACACAGTGTAGCGTGTGGAACACACCAGGCAGGCCATAGAATAAAGTGGTTGCTATTTCGACAAGGCATCTATCGGCCAACCATGCTGAAGGATTGCATAATTTTTGCTAAAGGTTGTCAAGAATGCCAAAAACAAGCTGGGATACAGCGTGTTCCAACCAGTGAATTACATTCGATAGTTAAACCCTGGCCATTTAGGGGTTGGGCTCTAGACGTGATAGTAGAAATCAAGCCCAAGTCATCCAAAGGCCATAGATATATTTTAGTTGGAATATATTATTTTACCAAATGGGTAGAAGCAATAGCATTGCCCATTGTCACTCAAGATGCAGTGATAGAATTTATCCAACAAAATATCATTTATAGATTCGGTATTCCAGAGACCATTACCACAGATCAAGGATCTATATTTACGGGTAGAAAAATGGTAAAGTTTGCTGAAGAAACAGGATATAAATTGTTAACTTCGACATCATATTATGCTCAAGCATATGGTCAGGTTGAAGCAGCAAATAAAAATATTATTTCCATAATCAAAAGAAAAATCAAGAGGAAGCCTAAACAATGGCATAAAATCCTCAATGAAGCGTTATGGGCATGTAGAACATCTCCCAAAGAATCTACTAATACTATTCCTTTTAGGCTAACATTTGGTTATGAGGCTGTGCTACCAATTGAAATTTATCTACAGTCAACTAGAATACAGAGATTCCAACAAATCATTATTGGAATACGCTATTAGACGAATTAGTTGATTTGGATGAAGAAAGGATATTGGCATTAGAGGTCCTCATGAGACAAAAAGAAAGGGTAGCAAAGGCCTGTAACAAAAAAGTAAAAGTAAAATTGTTTGCCCAAGGAGACTTGGGTTGGAAAGTCATCCTACCTATAGACAAGAAAAATAGTCAAAATTATTGTTGATAACAATTTAGATGATAATGACTGGCGGAAACCAGTAGCAGATTATTTAGAAAATCCAGATGGGACAACCCATCGAAAGGTGAAATGTAGAGCTTTAAGCTATGTTATCATATGGGACGAATTATTCAAAAAGACTCGGGAAGGAGTGTTGCTTAAATGTCTCGAAGAAGCAGAAGCTTATATGGTTGTGTCCAATACACACAGTGGAGCGTGTGGAACACACCAGGCAGGCCATAAAATAAAGTGGTTGCTATTTCGACAAGGCATCTATCGGCCAACCATGATGAAGGATTGCATAAATTTTGCAAAAGGTTGTCAAGAAAGCCAAAAACAAGCTTGGATACAGCGCGTTCCAGCCAGCGAATTACATTCGATAGTTAAACCCTGGCCATTTAGGGGTTCGGCTCTAGACGTGATAGGAGAAATCAAGCCCAAGTCATCCAAAGGCCATAGATATATTTTAGTTGGAATAGATTATTTTACCAAATGGGTAGAAGCAATAGCATTACCCATTGTCACTCAAGATGCAGTGATAGAATTTATCCAACAAAATATCATTTATAGATTCGGTATTCCAGAGACCATTACCACAGATCAAGGATCTATATTTACGGGTAGAAAAATGGTAAAGTTTTCTGAAGAAACAGGATATAAATTGTTAACTTCGACATCATATTATGCTCAAGCAAATGGTCAGGTTGAAGCAGCAAATAAAAATATTATTTCCATAATCAAAAGGAAAATCAAGAGGAAGCCTAAACAATGGCATAAAATCCTCAATGAAGCGATATGGGCATGTAGAACATCTCCCAAAGAATCTACTAATACTATTCCTTTTAGGCTAACATTTGGTTATGAGGCTGTGCTACCAATTGAAATTTATCTACAGTCAACTAGAATACAGAGATTCCAACAAATCATTATTGGAATACGCTATTAGACGAATTAGTTGATTTGGATGAAGAAAGGATATTGGCATTAGAGGTCCTCATGAGACAAAAAGAAAGGGTAGCAAAGGCCTATAACAAAAAAGTAAAAGTAAAATTGTTTGCCCAAGGAGACTTGGGTTGGAAAGTCATCCTACCTATAGACAAGAAAAATAGTCGAAATTATTGTTGTTGACAATTTAGATGATAATGACTGGCGGAAACCAGTAGCAGATTATTTAGAAAATCCAGATGGGACAACCCATCGAAAGGTGAAATATAGAGCTTTAAGCTATGTTATCATATGGGACGAATTATTCAAAAAGACTCGGGAAAGAGTGTTGCTTAAATGTCTCGAAGAAGCAAGAGCTTATATGGTTGTGTCCAATACACACAGTGTAGCGTGTGGAACACACCAGGCAGGCCATAGAATAAAGTGGTTTCTATTTCGACAAGGCATCTATCGGCCAACCATGCTGAAGGATTGCATAAATTTTGCTAAAGGTTGTCAAGAAAGCCAAAAACAAGCTGGGATACAGCGCGTTCCAGCCAGCGAATTACATTCGATAGTTAAACCCTGGCCATTTAGGGGTTGGGCTCTTGACGTGATAGGAGAAATCAAGCCCAAGTCATCCAAAGGCCATAGATATATTTTAGTTGGAATAGATTATTTTCCCAAATGGGTAGAAGCAATAGCATTGCCCATTGTCACTCAAGATGCAGTGATAGAATTTATCCAACAAAATATCATTTATAGATTCGGTATTCCAGAGACCATTACCACAGATCAAGGATCTATATTTACGGGTAGAAAAATGGTAAAGTTTGCTGAAGAAACAGGATATAAATTGTTAACTTCGACATCATATTATGCTCAAGCAAATGGTCAGGTTGAAGCAGCAAATAAAAATATTATTTCCATAATCAAAAGAAAAATCAAGAGGAAGCCTAAACAATGGCATAAAATCCTCAATGAAGCGTTATGGGCATGTAGAACATCTCCCAAAGAATCTACTAATACTATTCCTTTTAGGGTAACATTTGGTTATGAGGTTGTGCTACCAATTGAAATTTATCTACAGTCAACTAGAATACAGAGATTCCAACAAATCATTATTGGAATACGCTATTAGACGAATTAGTTGATTTGGATGAAGAAAGGATATTGGCATTAGAGGTCCTCATGAGACAAAAAGAAAGGGTAGCAAAGGCCTATAACAAAAAAGTAAAAGTAAAATTGTTTGCCCAAGGAGACTTGGGTTGGAAAGTCATCCTACCTATAGACAAGAAAAATAGTTGAAATTATTGTTGTTAACAATTTAGATGATAATGACTGGCGGAAACCAGTAGCAGATTATTTAGAAAATCCAGATGGGACAACCCATCGAAAGGTGAAACATAGAGCTTTAAGCTATGTTATCATATGGGACGAATTATTCAAAAAGACTCGGGAAGGAGTGTTGCTTAAATGTCTCGAAGAAGCAGAAGCTTATATGGTTGTGTCCAATACACACAGTGGAGCGTATGGAACACACCAGGCAGGCCATAAAATAAAGTGGTTGCTATTTCGACAAGGCATCTATCGGCCAACCATGCTGAAGGATTGCATAAATTTTGCTAAAGGTTGTCAAGAAAGCCAAAAACAAGCTGGGATACAGCGCGTTCCAGCCAGCGAATTACATTCGATAGTTAAACCCTGGCCATTTAGGGGTTGGGCTCTAGACGTGATAGGAGAAATCAAGCCCAAGTCATCCAAAGGCCATAGATATATTTTAGTTGGAATAGATTATTTTACCAAATGGGTAGAAGCAATACCATTACCCATTGTCACTCAAGATGCAGTGATAGTATTTATCCAACAAAATATCATTTATAGATTCGGTATTCCAGAGACCATTACCACAGATCAAGGATCTATATTTACGGGTAGAAAAATGGTAAAGTTTGCTGAAGAAACAGGATATAAATTGTTAACTTCGACAACATATTATGCTCAAGCAAATGGTCAGGTTGAAGCAGCAAATAAAAATATTATTTCCATAATCAAAAGGAAAATCAAGAGGAAGCCTAAACAATGACATAAAATCCTCAATGAAACGTTATGGGCATGTAGAATATCTCCCAAAGAATCTACTAATACTATTCCTTTTAGGCTAACATTTGGTCATGACGCTGTGCTACGAATTGAAATTTATCTACAGTCAACTAGAATACAGAGACAATGTGAGATTCCAACAAATCATTATTGGAATACGCTATTAAACGAATTAGTTGATTTGGACGAAGAAAAGATATTGTCATTAGAGGTCCTCATGAGACAAAAAGAAAGGGTAGCAAAGGCCTATAACAAAAAAGTAAAAGTAAAATTGTTTGCCCAAGGAGACTTGGGTTGGAAAGTCATCCTACCTATAGACAAGAAAAATAGTCGAAATTATTGTTGTTAACAATTTAGATGATAATGACTGGCGGAAACCAGTAGCAGATTATTTAGAAAATCCAGATGGGACAACCCATCGAAAGGTGAAATATAGAGCTTTAAGCTATGTTATCATATGGGACGAATTATTCAAAAAGACTCGGGAAGGAGTGTTGCTTAAATGTCTCGAAGAAGCAGAAGCTTATATGGTTGTGTCCAATACACACAGTGGAGCGTATGGAACACACCAGGCAGGCCATAAAATAAAGTGGTTGCTATTTCGACAAGGCATCTATCGGCCAACCATGCTGAAGGATTGCATAAATTTTGCTAAAGGTTGTCAAGAAAGCCAAAAACAAGCTGGGATACAGCGCGTTCCAGCCAGCGAATTACATTCGATAGTTAAACCCTGGCCATTTAGGGGTTGGGCTCTAGACGTGATAGGAGAAATCAAGCCCAAGTCATCCAAAGGCCATAGATATATTTTAGTTGGAATAGATTATTTTACCAAATGGGTAGAAGCAATACCATTACCCATTGTCACTCAAGATGCAGTGATAGTATTTATCCAACAAAATATCATTTATAGATTCGGTATTCCAGAGACCATTACCACAGATCAAGGATCTATATTTACGGGTAGAAAAATGGTAAAGTTTGCTGAAGAAACAGGATATAAATTGTTAACTTCGACAACATATTATGCTCAAGCAAATGGTCAGGTTGAAGCAGCAAATAAAAATATTATTTCCATAATCAAAAGGAAAATCAAGAGGAAGCCTAAACAATGACATAAAATCCTCAATGAAACGTTATGGGCATGTAGAATATCTCCCAAAGAATCTACTAATACTATTCCTTTTAGGCTAACATTTGGTCATGACGCTGTGCTACGAATTGAAATTTATCTACAGTCAACTAGAATACAGAGACAATGTGAGATTCCAACAAATCATTATTGGAATACGCTATTAAACGAATTAGTTGATTTGGACGAAGAAAAGATATTGTCATTAGAGGTCCTCATGAGACAAAAAGAAAGGGTAGCAAAGGCCTATAACAAAAAAGTAAAAGTAAAATTGTTTGCCCAAGGAGACTTGGGTTGGAAAGTCATCCTACCTATAGACAAGAAAAATAGTCGAAATTATTGTTGTTAACAATTTAGATGATAATGACTGGCGGAAACCAGTAGCAGATTATTTAGAAAATCCAGATGGGACAACCCATCGAAAGGTGAAATATAGAGCTTTAAGCTATGTTATCATATGGGACGAATTATTCAAAAAGACTCGGGAAGGAGTGTTGCTTAAATGTCTCGAAGAAGCAGAAGCTTATATGGTTGTGTCCAATACACACAGTGGAGCATGTGGAACACACCAGGCAGGCCATAAAATAAAGTGGTTGCTATTTCGACAAGGCATCTATCGGCAAACCATGCTGAAGGATTGCATAAATTTTGCTAAAGGTTGTCAAGAAAGCCAAAAACAAGCTGGGATACAGCGCGTTCCAGCCAGCGAATTACATTCGATAGTTAAACCCTGGCCATTTAGGGGTTGGGCTCTAGACGTGATAGGAGAAATCAAGCCCAAGTCATCCAAAGGCCATAGATATATTTTAGTTGGAATAGATTATTTTACCAAATGGGTAGAAGCAATACCATTACCCATTGTCACTCAAGATGCAGTGATAGAATTTATCCAACAAAATATCATTTATAGATTCGGTATTCCAGAGACCATTACCACAGATCAAGGATCTATATTTACGGGTAGAAAATGGTAAAGTTTGCTGAAGAAACAGGATATAAATTGTTAACTTCGACAACATATTATGCTCAAGCAAATGGTCAGGTTGAAGCAGCAAATAAAAATATTATTTCCATAATCAAAAGGAAAATCAAGAGGAAGCCTAAACAATGACATAAAATCCTCAATGAAGCGTTATGGGCATGTAGAATATCTCCCAAAGAATCTACTAATACTATTCCTTTTAGGCTAACATTTGGTCATGACGCTGTGCTACAAATTGAAATTTATCTACAGTCAACTAGAATACAGAGACAATGTGAGATTCCAACAAATCATTATTGGAATACGCTATTAAACGAATTAGTTGATTTGGACGAAGAAAGGATATTGTCATTAGAGGTCCTCATGAGACAAAAAGAAAGGGTAGCAAAGGCCTATAACAAAAAAGTAAAAGTAAAATTGTTTGCCCAAGGAGACTTGGGTTGGAAAGTCATCCTACCTATAGACAAGAAAAATAGTCGAAATTATTGTTGTTAACAATTTAGATGATAATGACTGGCGGAGACCAGTAGCAGATTATTTAGAAAATCCAGATGGGACAACCCATCGAAAGGTGAAATATAGAGCTTTAAGCTATGTTATCATATGGGACGAATTATTCAAAAAGACTCGGGAAGGAGTGTTGCTTAAATGTCTCGAAGAAGCAGAAGCTTATATGGTTGTGTCCAATACACACAGTGGAGCATGTGGAACACACCAGGCAGGCCATAAAATAAAGTGGTTGCTATTTCGACAAGGCATCTATCGGCCAACCATGCTGAAGGATTGCATAAATTTTGCTAAAGGTTGTCAAGAAAGCCAAAAACAAGCTGGGATACAGCGCGTTCCAGCCAGCGAATTACATTCGATAGTTAAACCCTGGCCATTTAGGGGTTGGGCTCTAGACGTGATAGGAGAAATCAAGCCCAAGTCATCCAAAGGCCATAGATATATTTTAGTTGGAATAGATTATTTTACCAAATGGGTAGAAGCAATACCATTACCCATTGTCACTCAAGATGCAGTGATAGAATTTATCCAACAAAATATCATTTATAGATTCGGTATTCCAGAGACCATTACCACAGATCAAGGATCTATATTTACGGGTAGAAAAATGGTAAAGTTTGCTGAAGAAACAGGATATAAATTGTTAACTTCGACAACATATTATGCTCAAGCAAATGGTCAGGTTGAAGCAGCAAATAAAAATATTATTTCCATAATCAAAAGGAAAATCAAGAGGAAGCCTAAACAATGACATAAAATCCTCAATGAAGCGTTATGGGCATGTAGAATATCTCCCAAAGAATCTACTAATACTATTCCTTTTAGGCTAACATTTGGTCATGACGCTGTGCTACAAATTGAAATTTATCTACAGTCAACTAGAATACAGAGACAATGTGAGATTCCAACAAAGCATTATTGGAATACGCTATTAAACGAATTAGTTGATTTGGACGAAGAAAGGATATTGTCATTAGAGGTCCTCATGAGACAAAAAGAAAGGGTAGCAAAGGCCTATAACAAAAAAGTAAAAGTAAAATTGTTTGCCCAAGGAGACTTGGGTTGGAAAGTCATCCTACCTATAGACAAGAAAAATAGTCGAAATTATTGTTGTTAACAATTTAGATGATAATGACTGGCGGAAACCAGTAGCAGATTATTTAGAAAATCCAGATGGGACAACCCATCGAAAGGTGAAATATAGAGCTTTAAGCTATGTTATCATATGGGACGAATTATTCAAAAAGACTCGGGAAGGAGTGTTGCTTAAATGTCTCGAAGAAGCAGAAGCTTATATGGTTGTGTCCAATACACACAGTGGAGCATGTGGAACACACCAGGCAGGCCATAAAATAAAGTGGTTGCTATTTCGACAAGGCATCTATCGGCCAACCATGCTGAAGGATTGCATAAATTTTGCTAAAGGTTGTCAAGAAAGCCAAAAACAAGCTGGGATACAGCGCGTTCCAGCCAGCGAATTACATTCGATAGTTAAACCCTGGCCATTTAGGGGTTGGGCTCTAGACGTGATAGGAGAAATCAAGCCCAAGTCATCCAAAGGCCATAGATATATTTTAGTTGGAATAGATTATTTTACCAAATGGGTAGAAGCAATACCATTACCCATTGTCACTCAAGATGCAGTGATAGAATTTATCCAACAAAATATCATTTATAGATTCGGTATTCCAGAGACCATTACCACAGATCAAGGATCTATATTTACGGGTAGAAAAATGGTAAAGTTTGCTGAAGAAACAGGATATAAATTGTTAACTTCGACAACATATTATGCTCAAGCAAATGGTCAGGTTGAAGCAGCAAATAAAAATATTATTTCCATAATCAAAAGGAAAATCAAGAGGAAGCCTAAACAATGACATAAAATCCTCAATGAAGCGTTATGGGCATGTAGAATATCTCCCAAAGAATCTACTAATACTATTCCTTTTAGGCTAACATTTGGTCATGACGCTGTGCTACAAATTGACATTTATCTACAGTCAACTAGAATACAGAGACAATGTGAGATTCCAACAAATCATTATTGGAATACGCTATTAGACGAATTAGTTGTTTGGACGAAGAAAGGATAATGGCATTAGAGGTCCTCATGAGACAAAAAGAAAGGGTAGCAAAGGCCTATAACAAAAAAGTAAAAGTAAAATTGTTTGCCCAAGGAGACTTGGTTAGGAAAGTCATCCTACCTATAGACAAGAAAAATAGTCGAAATTATTGTTGTTAACAATTTAGATGATAGTGACTGGCGGAAACCAGTAGCAGATTATTTAGAAAATCCAGATGGGACAACCCATCGAAAGGTGAAATATAGAGCTTTAAGCTATGTTATCATATGGGACGAATTATTCAAAAAGACTCGGGAAGGAGTGTTGCTTAAATGTCTCGAAGAAGCAGAAGCTTATATGGTTGTGTTCAATACACACAGTGGAGCGTGTGGAACACACCAGGCAGGCCATAAAATAAAGTGGTTGATATTTCGACAAGGCATCTATCGGCCAACCATGCGGAAGGATTGCATAAATTTTGCTAAAGGTTGTCAAGAATGCCAAAAACAAGCTGGGATACAGCGCGTTCCAACCAGCGAATTACATTCGATAGTTAAACCCTGGCCATTTAGGGGTTGGGCTCTAGACGTGATAGTAGAAATCAAGCCCAAGTCATCCAAAGGCCATAGATATATTTTAGTTGGAATAGATTATTTTACCAAATGGGTAGAAGCAATACCATTACCCATTGTCACTCAAGATGCAGCGATAGAATTTATCCAACAAAATATCATTTATAGATTCGGTATTGCAAAGACCATTACCACAGATCAAGGATCTATATTTACGGGTACAAAAATGGTGAAGTTTGCTGAAGAAACATGATATAATTTGTTAAATTCGACATCATATTATGCTCAAGCAAATGGTCAGGTTGAAGCAGCAAATAAAAATATTATTTCCATAATCAAAAGAAAAATCAAGAGGAAGCCTAAACAATGGCATAAAATTCTCAATGTAGCGTTTTGGGCATGTAGAACATCTCCCAAAGAATCTACTAATACTATTCCTTTGAGGCTAACATTTGGTCATGACGTTGTGCTACCAATTAAAATTTATCTACAGTCAACTAGAATACAGAGACAATGTGAGATTCCAACAAATCATTATTGGAATACGCTATTAAACGAATTAGTTGATTTGGACGAAGAAAGGATATTGGCATTAGAGGTCCTCATGAGACAAAAAGAAAGGGTAGCAAAGGCCTATAACAAAAAAGTAAAAGTAAAATTGTTTGCCCAAGGAGACTTGGGTTGGAAAGTCATCCTACCTATAGACAAGAAAAATAGTCGAAATTATTGTTGTTAACAATTTAGATGATAATGACTGGCGGAAACCAGTAGCAGATTATTTAGAAAATCCAGATGGGACAACCCATCGAAAGGTGAAATATAGAGCTTTAAGCTATGTTATCATATGGGACGAATTATTCAAAAAGACTCGGGAAGGAGTGTTGCTTAAATGTCTCGAAGAAGCAGAAGCTTATATGGTTGTGTCCAATACACACAGTGGAGCATGTGGAACACACCAGGCAGGCCATAAAATAAAGTGGTTGCTATTTCGACAAGGCATCTATCGGCCAACCATGCTGAAGGATTGCATAAATTTTGCTAAAGGTTGTCAAGAAAGCCAAAAACAAGCTGGGATACAGTGCGTTCCAGCCAGCGAATTACATTCGATAGTTAAACCCTGGCCATTTAGGGGTTGGGCTCTAGACGTGATAGGAGAAATCAAGCCCAAGTCATCCAAAGGCCATAGATATATTTTAGTTGGAATAGATTATTTTACCAAATGGGTAGAAGCAATACCATTACCCATTGTCACTCAAGATGCAGTGATAGAATTTATCCAACAAAATATCATTTATAGATTCGGTATTCCAGAGACCATTACCACAGATCAAGGATCTATATTTACGGGTAGAAAAATGGTAAAGTTTGCTGAAGAAACAGGATATAAATTGTTAACTTCGACATCATATTATGCTCAAGCAAATGGTCAGGTTGAAGCAGCAAATAAAAATATTATTTCCATAATCAAAAGGAAAATCAAGAGGAAGCCTAAACAATGACATAAAATCCTCAATGAAGCGTTATGGGCATGTAGAATATCTCCCAGAGAATCTACTAATACTATTCCTTTTAGGCTAACATTTGGTCATGACGCTGTGCTACCAATTGAAATTTATCTACAGTCAACTAGAATACAGAGACAATGTGAGATTCCAACAAATCATTATTGGAATACGCTATTAGACGAATTAGTTGATTTGGACGAAGAAAGGATATTGGCATTAGAGGTCCTCATGAGACAAAAAGAAAGGGTAGCAAAGGCCTATAACAAAAAAGTAAAAGTAAAATTGTTTGCCCAAGGAGACTTGGTTAGGAAAGTCATCCTACCTATAGACAAGAAAAATAGTCGAAATTATTGTTGTTAACAATTTAGATGATAGTGACTGGCGGAAACCAGTAGCAGATTATTTAGAAAATCCAGATGGGACAACCCATCGAAAGGTGAAATATAGAGCTTTAAGCTATGTTATCATACGGGACGAATTATTCAAAAAGACTCGGGAAGGAGTGTTGCTTAAATGTCTCGAAGAAGCAGAAGCTTATATGGTTGTGTCCAATACACACAGTGGAGCGTGTAGAACACACCAGGCAGGCCATAAAATAAAGTGGTTGCTATTTCGACAAGGCATCTATCGGCCAACCATGCTGAAGAATTGCATAAATTTTGCTAAAGGTTGTCAAGAAAGCTAAAAACAAGCTGGGATACAGTGCTTTCCAGCCAGCGAATTACATTCGATAGTTAAACCCTGGCCATTTAGGGGTTGGGCTCTAGACGTGATAGGAGAAATCAAGCCCAAGTCATCCAAAGGCCATAGATATATTTTAGTTGGAATAGATTATTTTATTAAATGGATAGAAGCAATACCATTACCCATTGTCACTCAAGATGCAGCGATAGAATTTATCCAACAAAATATCATTTATAGATTCGGTATTCTAGAGACCATTACCACAGATCAAGGATCTATATTTACGGGTAGAAAAATGGTAAAGTTTGCTGAAGAAACAGGATATAAATTGTTAACTTCGACATCATATTATGCTCAAGCAAATGGTCAGGTTGAAGCAGCAAATAAAAATATTATTTCCATAATCAAAAGGAAAATCAAGAGGAAGCCTAAACAATGACATAAAATCCTCAATGAAGCATTATGGGCATGTAGAATATCTCCCAGAGAATCTACTAATACTATTCCTTTTAGGCTAACATTTGGTCATGACGCTGTGCTACCAATTGAAATTTATCTACAGTCAACTAGAATACAGAGACAATGTGAGATTCCAACATATCATTATTGGAATACACTATTAGACGAATTAGTTGAATTGGACGAAGAAAGGATATTGGCATTAGAGGTCCTCATGAGACAAAAAGAAAGGGTAGCAAAGGCCTATAACAAAAAAGTAAAAGTAAAATTGTTTGCCCAAGGAGACTTGGTTAGGAAAGTCATCCTACCTATAGACAAGAAAAATAGTCGAAATTATTGTTGTTAACAATTTAGATGATAGTGACGGGCGGAAACCAGTAGCAGATTATTTAGAAAATCCAGATGGGACAACCCATCGAAAGGTGAAATATAGAGCTTTAAGCTATGTTATCATACGGGACGAATTATTCAAAAAGACTCGGGAAGGAGTGTTGCTTAAATGTCTCGAAGAAGCAGAAGCTTATATGGTTGTGTCCAATACACACAGTGGAGCGTGTGGAACACACCAGGCAGGCCATAAAATAAAGTGGTTGCTATTTCGACAAGGCATCTATCGGCCAACCATGCTGAAGAATTGCATAAATTTTGCTAAAGGTTGTCAAGAAAGCTAAAAACAAGCTGGGATACAGTGCTTTCCAGCCAGCGAATTACATTCGATAGTTAAACCCTGGCCATTTAGGGGTTGGGCTCTAGACGTGATAGGAGAAATCAAGCCCAAGTCATCCAAAGGCCATAGATATATTTTAGTTGGAATAGATTATTTTATTAAATGGATAGAAGCAATACCATTACCCATTGTCACTCAAGATGCAGCGATAGAATTTATCCAACAAAATATCATTTATAGATTCGGTATTCTAGAGACCATTACCACAGATCAAGGATCTATATTTACGGGTAGAAAAATGGTAAAGTTTGCTGAAGAAACAGGATATAAATTGTTAACTTCGACATCATATTATGCTCAAGCAAATGGTCAGGTTGAAGCAGCAAATAAAAATATTATTTCCATAATCAAAAGGAAAATCAAGAGGAAGCCTAAACAATGACATAAAATCCTCAATGAAGCGTTATGGGCATGTAGAATATCTCCCAGAGAATCTACTAATACTATTCCTTTTAGGCTAACATTTGGTCATGTCGCTGTGCTACCAATTGAAATTTATCTACAGTCAACTAGAATACAGAGACAATGTGAGAACCCAACAAATCATTATTGGAATACGCTATTAGACGAATTAGTTGATTTGGACGAAGAAAGGATATTGGCATTAGAGGTCCTCATGAGACAAAAAGAAAGGGTAGCAAAGGCCTATAACAAAAAAGTAAAAGTAAAATTGTTTGCCCAAGGAGACTTGGTTAGGAAAGTCATCCTACCTATAGACAAGAAAAATAGTCGAAATTATTGTTGTTAACAATTTAGATGATAGTGACTGGCGGAAACCAGTAGCAGATTATTTAGAAAATCCAGATGGGACAACCCATCGAAAGGTGAAATATAGAGCTTTAAGCTATGTTATCATATGGGACGAATTATTCAAAAAGACTCGGGAAGGAGTGTTGCTTAAATGTCTCGAAGAAGCAGAAGCTTATATGGTTGTGTCCAATACACACAGTGGAGCGTGTAGAACACACCAGGCAGGCCATAAAATAAAGTTGTTGCTATTTCGACAAGGCATCTATCGGCCAACCATGCTGAAGAATTGCAAAAATTTTGCTAAAGGTTGTCAAGAAAGTTAAAAACAAGCTGGGATACAGTGCTTTCCAGCCAGCGAATTACATTCGATAGTTAAACCCTGGCCATTTAGGGGTTGGGCTCTAGACGTGATAGGAGAAATCAAGCCCAAGTCATCCAAAGGCCATAGATATATTTTAGTTGGAATAGATTATTTTACCAAATGGGTAGAAGCAATACCATTACCCATTGTCACTCAAGATGCAGCGATAGAATTTATCCAACAAAATATCATTTATAGATTCGGTATTCTAGAGACCATTACCACAGATCAAGGATCTATATTTACGGGTAGAAAAATGGTAAAGTTTGCTGAAGAAACAGGATATAAATTGTTAACTTCGACATCATATTATGCTCAAGCAAATGGTCAGGTTGAAGCAGCAAATAAAAATATTATTTCCATAATCAAAAGGAAAATCAAGAGGAAGCCTAAACAATGACATAAAATCCTCAATGAAGCGTTATGGGCATGTAGAATATCTCCCAGAGAATCTACTAATACTATTCCTTTTAGGCTAACATTTGGTCATGACGCTGTGCTACCAATTGAAATTTATCTACAGTCAACTAGAATACAGAGACAATGTGAGATTCCAACAAATCATTATTGGAATACGCTATTAGACGAATTAGTTGATTTGGACGAAGAAAGGATATTGGCATTAGAGGTCCTCATGAGACAAAAAGAAAGGGTAGCAAAGGCCTATAACAAAAAAGTAAAAGTAAAATTGTTTGCCCAACGAGACTTGGTTAGGAAAGTCATCCTACCTATAGACAAGAAAAATAGTCGAAATTATTGTTGTTAACAATTTAGATGATAGTGACTGGCGGAAACCAGTAGCAGATTATTTAGAAAATCCAGATGGGACAACCCATCGAAAGGTGAAATATAGAGCTTTAAGCTATGTTATCATACGGGACGAATTATTCAAAAAGACTCGGGAAGGAGTGTTGCTTAAATGTCTCGAAGAAGCAGAAGCTTATATGGTTATGTCCAATACACGCAGTGGAGCGTGTGGAACACACCAGGCAGGCCATAAAATAAAGTGGTTGCTATTTCGACAAGGCATCTATCGGCCAACCATGCTGAAGAATTGCATAAATTTTGCTAAAGGTTGTCAAGAAAGCCAAAAACAAGCTGGGATACAGTGCGTTCCAGCCAGCGAATTACATTCGATAGTTAAACCCTGGCCATTTAGGGGTTGGGCTCTAGACGTGATAGGAGAAATCAAGCCCAAGTCATCCAAAGGCCATAGATATATTTTAGTTGGAATAGATTATTTTACCAAATGGGTAGAAGCAATACCATTACCCATTGTCACTCAAGATGCAGTGATAGAATTTATCCAACAAAATATCATTTATAGATTCGGTATTCCAAAGACCATTACCACTGATCAAGGATCTATATTTACGGGTAGAAAAATGGTAAAGTTTGCTGAAGAAACAGGATATAAATTGTTAACTTCGACATCATATTATGCTCAAGCAAATGGTCAGGTTGAAGCAGCAAATAAAAATATTATTTCCATAATCAAAAGGAAAATCAAGAGGAAGCCTAAACAATGACATAAAATCCTCAATGAAGCGTTATGGGCATGTAGAATATCTCCCAGAGAATCTACTAATACTATTCCTTTTAGGCTAACATTTGGTCATGACGCTGTGCTACCAATTGAAATTTATCTACAGTCAACTAGAATACAGAGACAATGTGAGATTCCAACAAATCATTATTGGAATACGCTATTAGACGAATTAGTTGATTTGGACGAAGAAAGGATATTGGCATTAGAGGTCCTCATGAGACAAAAAGAAAGGGTAGCAAAGGCCTATAACAAAAAAGTAAAAGTAAAATTGTTTGCCCAAGGAGACTTGGTTAGGAAAGTCATCCTACCTATAGACAAGAAAAATAGTCGAAATTATTGTTGTTAACAATTTAGATGATAGTGACTGGCGGAAACCAGTAGCAGATTATTTAGAAAATCCAGATGGGACAACCCATCGAAAGGTGAAATATAGAGCTTTAAGCTATGTTATCATACGGGACGAATTATTCAAAAAGACTCGGGAAGGAGTGTTGCTTAAATGTCTCGAAGAAGCAGAAGCTTATATGGTTGTGTCCAATACACACAGTGGAGCATGTGGAAGACACCAGGCAGGCCATAAAATAAAGTGGTTGCTATTTCGACAAGGCATCTATCGGCCAACCATGCTAAAGAATTGCATAAATTTTGCTAAAGGTTGTCAAGAAAGCCAAAAACAAGCGGGGATACAGTGCGTTCCAGCCAGCGAATTACATTCGATAGTTAAACCCTGGCCATTTAGGGGTTGGGCTCTAGACGTGATAGGAGAAATCAAGCCCAAGTCATCCAAAGGCCATAGATATATTTTAGTTGGAATAGATTATTTTACCAAATGGGTAGAAGCAATACCATTACCCATTGTCACTCAAGATGCAGTGATAGAATTTATCCAACAAAATATCATTTATAGATTCGGTATTCCAGAGACCATTACCACAGATCAAGGATCTATATTTACGGGTAGAAAAATGGTAAAGTTTGCTGAAGAAACAGGATATAAATTGTTAACTTCGACATCATATTATGCTCAAGCAAATGGTCAGGTTGAAGCAGCAAATAAAAATATTATTTCCATAATCAAAAGGAAAATCAAGAGGAAGCCTAAACAATGACATAAAATCCTCAATGAAGCGTTATGGGCATGTAGAATATCTCCCAGAGAATCTACTAATACTATTCCTTTTAGGCTAACATTTGGTCATGACGCTGTGCTACCAATTGAAATTTATCTACAGTCAACTAGAATACAGAGACAATGTGAGATTCCAACAAATCATTATTGGAATACGCTATTAGACGAATTAGTTGATTTGGACGAAGAAAGGATATTGGCATTAGAGGTCCTCATGAGACAAAAAGAAAGGGTAGTAAAGGCCTATAACAAAAAAGTAAAAGTAAAATTGTTTGCCCAAGGAGACTTGGTTAGGAAAGTCATCCTACCTATAGACAAGAAAAATAGTCGAAATTATTGTTGTTAACAATTTAGATGATAGTGACTGGCGGAAACCAGTAGCAGATTATTTAGAAAATCCAGATGGGACAACCCATCGAAAGGTGAAATATAGAGCTTTAAGCTATGTTATCATACGGGACGAATTATTCAAAAAGACTCGGGAAGGAGTGTTGCTTAAATGTCTCGAAGAAGCAGAAGCTTATATGGTTGTGTCCAATACACACAGTGGAGCGTGTGGAACACACCAGGCAGGCCATAAAATAAAGTGGTTGCTATTTCGACAAGGCATCTATCGGCCAACCATGCTGAAGAATTGCATAAATTTTGCTAAAGGTTGTCAAGAAAGCTAAAAACAAGCTGGGATACAGTGCGTTCCAGCCAGCGAATTACATTCGATAGTTAAACCCTGGCCATTTAGGGGTTGGGCTTTAGACGTGATAGGAGAAATCAAGCCCAAGTCATCCAAAGGCCATAGATATATTTTAGTTGGAATAGATTATTTTACCAAATGGGTAGAAGCAATACCATTACCCATTGTCACTCAAGATGCAGTGATAGAATTTATCCAACAAAATATCATTTATAGATTCGGTATTCCAGAGACCATTACCACAGATCAAGGATCTATATTTACGGGTAGAAAAATGGTAAAGTTTGCTGAAGAAACAGGATATAAATTGTTAACTTCGACATCATATTATGCTCAAGCAAATGGTCAGGTTGAAGCAGCAAATAAAAATATTATTTCCATAATCAAAAGGAAAATCAAGAGGAAGCCTAAACAATGACATAAAATCCTCAATGAAGCGTTATGGGCATGTAGAATATCTCCCAGAGAATCTACTAATACTATTCCTTTTAGGCTAACATTTGGTCATGACGCTGTGCTACCAATTGAAATTTATCTACAGTCAACTAGAATACAGAGACAATGTGAGATTCCAACAAATCATTATTGGAATACGCTATTAGACGAATTAGTTGATTTGGACGAAGAAAGGATATTGGCATTAGAGGTCCTCATGAGACAAAAAGAAAGGGTAGCAAAGGCCTATAACAAAAAAGTAAAAGTAAAATTGTTTGCCCAAGGAGACTTGGTTAGGAAAGTCATCCTACCTATAGACAAGAAAAATAGTCGAAATTATTGTTGTTAACAATTTAGATGATAGTGACTGGCGGAAACCAGTAGCAGATTATTTAGAAAATCCAGATGGGACAACCCATCGAAAGGTGAAATATAGAGCTTTAAGCTATGTTATCATACGGGACGAATTATTCAAAAAGACTCGGGAAGGAGTGTTGCTTAAATGTCTCGAAGAAGCAGAAGCTTATATGGTTGTGTCCAATACACACAGTGGAGCGTGTGGAACACACCAGGCAGGCCATAAAATAAAGTGGTTGCTATTTCGACAAGGCATCTATCGGCCAACCATGCTGAAGAATTGCATAAATTTTGCTAAAGGTTGTCAAGAAAGCCAAAAACAAGCTGGGATACAGTGCGTTCCAGCCAGCGAATTACATTCGATAGTTAAACCCTGGCCATTTAGGGGTTGGGCTCTAGACGTGATAGGAGAAATCAAGCCCAAGTCATCCAAAGGCCATAGATATATTTTAGTTGGAATAGATTATTTTACCAAATGGGTAGAAGCAATACCATTACCCATTGTCACTCAAGATGCAGTGATAGAATTTATCCAACAAAATATCATTTATAGATTCGGTATTCCAGAGACCATTACCACAGATCAAGGATCTATATTTACGGGTAGAAAAATGGTAAAGTTTGCTGAAGAAACAGGATATAAATTGTTAACTTCGACATCATATTATGCTCAAGCAAATGGTCAGGTTGAAGCAGCAAATAAAAATATTATTTCCATAATCAAAAGGAAAATCAAGAGGAAGCCTAAACAATGACATAAAATCCTCAATGAAGCGTTATGGGCATGTAGAATATCTCCCAGAGAATCTACTAATACTATTCCTTTTAGGCTAACATTTGGTCATGACGCTGTGCTACCAATTGAAATTTATCTACAGTCAACTAGAATACAGAGACAATGTGAGATTCCAACAAATCATTATTGGAATACGCTATTAGACGAATTAGTTGATTTGGACGAAGAAAGGATATTGGCATTAGAGGTCCTCATGAGACAAAAAGAAAGGGTGGCAAAGGCCTATAACAAAAAAGTAAAAGTAAAATTGTTTGCCCAAGGAGACTTGGTTAGGAAAGTCATCCTACCTATAGACAAGAAAAATAGTCGAAATTATTGTTGTTAACAATTTAGATGATAGTGACTGGCGGAAACCAGTAGCAGATTATTTAGAAAATCCAGATGGGACAACCCATCGAAAGGTGAAATATAGAGCTTTAAGCTATGTTATCATACGGGACGAATTATTCAAAAAGACTCGGGAAGGAGTGTTGCTTAAATGTCTCGAAGAAGCAGAAGCTTATATGGTTGTGTCCAATACACACAGTGGAGCGTGTGGAACACACCAGGCAGGCCATAAAATAAAGTGGTTGCTATTTCGACAAGGCATCTATCGGCCAACCATGCTGAAGAATTGCATAAATTTTGCTAAAGGTTGTCAAGAAAGCTAAAAACAAGCTGGGATACAGTGCGTTCCAGCCAGCGAATTACATTCGATAGTTAAACCCTGGCCATTTAGGGGTTGGGCTCTAGACGTGATAGGAGAAATCAAGCCCAAGTCATCCAAAGGCCATAGATATATTTTAGTTGGAATAGATTATTTTACCAAATGGGTAGAAGCAATACCATTACCCATTGTCACTCAAGATGCAGTGATAGAATTTATCCAACAAAATATCATTTATAGATTCGGTATTCCAGAGACCATTACCACAGATCAAGGATCTATATTTACGGGTAGAAAAATGGTAAAGTTTGCTGAAGAAACAGGATATAAATTGTTAACTTCGACATCATATTATGCTCAAGCAAATGGTCAGGTTGAAGCAGCAAATAAAAATATTATTTCCATAATCAAAAGGAAAATCAAGAGGAAGCCTAAACAATGACATAAAATCCTCAATGAAGCGTTATGGGCATGTAGAATATCTCCCAGAGAATCTACTAATACTATTCCTTTTAGGCTAACATTTGGTCATGACGCTGTGCTACCAATTGAAATTTATCTACAGTCAACTAGAATACAGAGACAATGTGAGATTCCAACAAATCATTATTGGAATACGCTATTAGACGAATTAGTTGATTTGGACGAAGAAAGGATATTGGCATTAGAGGTCCTCATGAGACAAAAAGAAAGGGTAGCAAAGGCCTATAACAAAAAAGTAAAAGTAAAATTGTTTGCCCAAGGAGACTTGGTTAGGAAAGTCATCCTACCTATAGACAAGAAAAATAGTCGAAATTATTGTTGTTAACAATTTAGATGATAGTGACTGGCGGAAACCAGTAGCAGATTATTTAGAAAATCCAGATGGGACAACCCATCGAAAGGTGAAATATAGAGCTTTAAGCTATGTTATCATACGGGACGAATTATTCAAAAAGACTCGGGAAGGAGTGTTGCTTAAATGTCTCGAAGAAGCAGAAGCTTATATGGTTGTGTCCAATACACACAGTGGAGCGTGTGGAACACACCAGGCAGGCCATAAAATAAAGTGGTTGCAATTTCGACAAGGCATCTATCGGCCAACCATGCTGAAGAATTGCATAAATTTTGCTAAAGGTTGTCAAGAAAGCTAAAAACAAGCTGGGATACAGTGCGTTCCAGCCAGCGAATTACATTCGATAGTTAAACCCTGGCCATTTAGGGGTTGGGCTCTAGACGTGATAGGAGAAATCAAGCCCAAGTCATCCAAAGGCCATAGATATATTTTAGTTGGAATAGATTATTTTACCAAATGGGTAGAAGCAATACCATTACCCATTGTCACTCAAGATGCAGTGATAGAATTTATCCAACAAAATATCATTTATAGATTCGGTATTCCAGAGACCATTACCACAGATCAAGGATCTATATTTACGGGTAGAAAAATGGTAAAGTTTGCTGAAGAAACAGGATATAAATTGTTAACTTCGACATCATATTATGCTCAAGCAAATGGTCAGGTTGAAGCAGCAAATAAAAATATTATTTCCATAATCAAAAGGAAAATCAAGAGGAAGCCTAAACAATGACATAAAATCCTCAATGAAGCGTTATGGGCATGTAGAATATCTCCCAGAGAATCTACTAATACTATTCCTTTTAGGCTAACATTTGGTCATGACGCTGTGCTACCAATTGAAATTTATCTACAGTCAACTAGAATACAGAGACAATGTGAGATTCCAACAAATCATTATTGGAATACGCTATTAGACGAATTAGTTGATTTGGACGAAGAAAGGATATTGGCATTAGAGGTCCTCATGAGACAAAAAGAAAGGGTAGCAAAGGCCTATAACAAAAAAGTAAAAGTAAAATTGTTTGCCCAAGGAGACTTGGTTAGGAAAGTCATCCTACCTATAGACAAGAAAAATAGTCGAAATTATTGTTGTTAACAATTTAGATGATAGTGACTGGCGGAAACCAGTAGCAGATTATTTAGAAAATCCAGATGGGACAACCCATCGAAAGGTGAAATATAGAGCTTTAAGCTATGTTATCATACGGGACGAATTATTCAAAAAGACTCGGGAAGGAGTGTTGCTTAAATTTCTCGAAGAAGCAGAAGCTTATATGGTTGTGTCCAATACACACAGTGGAGCGTGTGGAACACACCAGGCAGGCCATAAAATAAAGTGGTTGCTATTTCGACAAGGCATCTATCGGCCAACCATGCTGAAGAATTGCATAAATTTTGCTAAAGGTTGTCAAGAAAGCCAAAAACAAGCTGGGATACAGTGCGTTCCAGCCAGCGAATTACATTCGATAGTTAAACCCTGGCCATTTAGGGGTTGGGCTCTAGACGTGATAGGAGAAATCAAGCCCAAGTCATCCAAAGGCCATAGATATATTTTAGTTGGAATAGATTATTTTACCAAATGGGTAGAAGCAATACCATTACCCATTGTCACTCAAGATGCAGCGATAGAATTTATCCAACAAAATATCATTTATAGATTCGGTATTCTAGAGACCATTACCACAGATCAAGGATCTATATTTACGGGTAGAAAAATGGTAAAGTTTGCTGAAGAAACAGGATATAAATTGTTAACTTCGACATCATATTATGCTCAAGCAAATGGTCAGGTTGAAGCAGCAAATAAAAATATTATTTCCATAATCAAAAGGAAAATCAAGAGGAAGCCTAAACAATGACATAAAATCCTCAATGAAGCGTTATGGGCATGTAGAATATCTCCCAGAGAATCTACTAATACTATTCCTTTTAGGCTAACATTTGGTCATGACGCTGTGCTACCAATTGAAATTTATCTACAGTCAACTAGAATACAGAGACAATGTGAGATTCCAACAAATCATTATTGGAATACGCTATTAGACGAATTAGTTGATTTGGACGAAGAAAGGATATTGGCATTAGAGGTCCTCATGAGACAAAAAGAAAGGGTAGCAAAGGCCTATAACAAAAAAGTAAAAGTAAAATTGTTTGCCCAAGGAGACTTGGTTAGGAAAGTCATCCTACCTATAGACAAGAAAAATAGTCGAAATTATTGTTGTTAACAATTTAGATGATAGTGACTGGCGGAAACCAGTAGCAGATTATTTAGAAAATCCAGATGGGACAACCCATCGAAAGGTGAAATATAGAGCTTTAAGCTATGTTATCATACGGGACGAATTATTCAAAAAGACTCGGGAAGGAGTGTTGCTTAAATGTCTCGAAGAAGCAGAAGCTTATATGGTTGTGTCCAATACACACAGTGGAGCGTGTGGAACACACCAGGCAGGCCATAAAATAAAGTGGTTGCTATTTCGACAAGGCATCTATCGGCCAACCATGCTGAAGAATTGCATAAATTTTGCTAAAGGTTGTCAAGAAAGCTAAAAACAAGCTGGGATACAGTGCGTTCCAGCCAGCGAATTACATTCGATAGTTAAACCCTGGCCATTTAGGGGTTGGGCTCTAGACGTGATAGGAGAAATCAAGCCCAAGTCATCCAAAGGCCATAGATATATTTTAGTTGGAATAGATTATTTTACCAAATGGGTAGAAGCAATACCATTACCCATTGTCACTCAAGATGCAGTGATAGAATTTATCCAACAAAATATCATTTATAGATTCGGTATTCCAGAGACCATTACCACAGATCAAGGATCTATATTTACGGGTAGAAAAATGGTAAAGTTTGCTGAAGAAACAGGATATAAATTGTTAACTTCGACATCATATTATGCTCAAGCAAATGGTCAGGTTGAAGCAGCAAATAAAAATATTATTTCCATAATCAAAAGGAAAATCAAGAGGAAGCCTAAACAATGACATAAAATCCTCAATGAAGCGTTATGGGCATGTAGAATATCTCCCAGAGAATCTACTAATACTATTCCTTTTAGGCTAACATTTGGTCATGACGATGTGCTACCAATTGAAATTTATCTACAGTCAACTAGAATACAGAGACAATGTGAGATTCCAACAAATCATTATTGGAATACGCTATTAGACGAATTAGTTGATTTGGACGAAGAAAGGATATTGGCATTAGAGGTCCTCATGAGACAAAAAGAAAGGGTAGCAAAGACCTATAACAAAAAAGTAAAAGTAAAATTGTTTGCCCAAGGAGACTTGGTTAGGAAAGTCATCCTACCTATAGACAAGAAAAATAGTCGAAATTATTGTTGTTAACAATTTAGATGATAGTGACTGGCGGAAACCAGTAGCAGATTATTTAGAAAATCCAGATGGGACAACCCATCGAAAGGTGAAATATAGAGCTTTAAGCTATGTTATCATACGGGACGAATTATTCAAAAAGACTCGGGAAGGAGTGTTGCTTAAATGTCTCGAAGAAGCAGAAGCTTATATGGTTGTGTCCAATACACACAGTGGAGCGTGTGGAACACACCAGGCAGGCCATAAAATAAAGTGGTTGCTATTTCGACAAGGCATCTATCGGCCAACCATGCTGAAGAATTGCATAAATTTTGCTAAAGGTTGTCAAGAAAGCCAAAAACAAGCTAGGATACAGTGCGTTCCAGCCAGCGAATTACATTCGATAGTTAAACCCTGGCCATTTAGGGGTTGGGCTCTAGACGTGATAGGAGAAATCAAGCCCAAGTCATCCAAAGGCCATAGATATATTTTAGTTGGAATAGATTATTTTACCAAATGGGTAGAAGCAATACCATTACCCATTGTCACTCAAGATGTAGTGATAGAATTTATCCAACAAAATATCATTTATAGATTCGGTATTCCAGAGACCATTACCACAGATCAAGGATCTATATTTACGGGTAGAAAAATGGTAAAGTTTGCTGAAGAAACAGGATATAAATTGTTAACTTCGACATCATATTATGCTCAAGCAAATGGTCAGGTTGAAGCAGCAAATAAAAATATTATTTCCATAATCAAAAGGAAAATCAAGAGGAAGCCTAAACAATGACATAAAATCCTCAATGAAGCGTTATGGGCATGTAGAATATCTCCCAGAGAATCTACTAATACTATTCCTTTTAGGCTAACATTTGGTCATGACGCTGTGCTACCAATTGAAATTTATCTACAGTCAACTAGAATACAGAGACAATGTGAGATTCCAACAAATCATTATTGGAATACGCTATTAGACGAATTAGTTGATTTGGACGAAGAAAGGATATTGGCATTAGAGGTCCTCATGAGACAAAAAGAAAGGGTAGCAAAGGCCTATAACAAAAAAGTAAAAGTAAAATTGTTTGCCCAAGGAGACTTGGTTAGGAAAGTCATCCTACCTATAGACAAGAAAAATAGTCGAAATTATTGTTGTTAACAATTTAGATGATAGTGACTGGCGGAAACCAGTAGCAGATTATTTAGAAAATCCAGATGGGACAACCCATCGAAAGGTGAAATATAGAGCTTTAAGCTATGTTATCATACGGGACGAATTATTCAAAAAGACTCGGGAAGGAGTGTTGCTTAAATGTCTCGAAGAAGCAGAAGCTTATATGGTTGTGTCCAATACACACAGTGGAGCGTGTGGAACACACCAGGCAGGCCATAAAATAAAGTGGTTGCTATTTCGACAAGGCATCTATCGGCCAACCATGCTGAAGAATTGCATAAATTTTGCTAAAGGTTGTCAAGAAAGCCAAAAACAAGCTGGGATACAGTGCGTTCCAGCCAGCGAATTACATTCGATAGTTAAACCCTGGCCATTTAGGGGTTGGGCTCTAGACGTGATAGGAGAAATCAAGCCCAAGTCATCCAAAGGCCATAGATATATTTTAGTTGGAATAGATTATTTTACCAAATGGGTAGAAGCAATACCATTACCCATTGTCACTCAAGATGTAGTGATAGAATTTATCCAACAAAATATCATTTATAGATTCGGTATTCCAGAGACCATTACCACAGATCAAGGATCTATATTTACGGGTAGAAAAATGGTAAAGTTTGCTGAAGAAACAGGATATAAATTGTTAACTTCGACATCATATTATGCTCAAGCAAATGGTCAGGTTGAAGCAGCAAATAAAAATATTATTTCCATAATCAAAAGGAAAATCAAGAGGAAGCCTAAACAATGACATAAAATCCTCAATGAAGCGTTATGGGCATGTAGAATATCTCCCAGAGAATCTACTAATACTATTCCTTTTAGGCTAACATTTGGTCATGACGCTGTGCTACCAATTGAAATTTATCTACAGTCAACTAGAATACAGAGACAATGTGAGATTCCAACAAATCATTATTGGAATACGCTATTAGACGAATTAGTTGATTTGGACGAAGAAAGGATATTGGCATTAGAGGTCCTCATGAGACAAAAAGAAAGGGTAGCAAAGGCCTATAACAAAAAAGTAAAAGTAAAATTGTTTGCCCAAGGAGACTTGGTTAGGAAAGTCATCCTACCTATAGACAAGAAAAATAGTCGAAATTATTGTTGTTAACAATTTAGATGATAGTGACTGGCGGAAACCAGTAGCAGATTATTTAGAAAATCCAGATGGGACAACCCATCGAAAGGTGAAATATAGAGCTTTAAGCTATGTTATCATACGGGACGAATTATTCAAAAAGACTCGGGAAGGAGTGTTGCTTAAATGTCTCGAAGAAGCAGAAGCTTATATGGTTGTGTCCAATACACACAGTGGAGCGTGTGGAACACACCAGGCAGGCCATAAAATAAAGTGGTTGCTATTTCGACAAGGCATCTATCGGCCAACCATGCTGAAGAATTGCATAAATTTTGCTAAAGGTTGTCAAGAAAGCCAAAAACAAGCTGGGATACAGTGCGTTCCAGCCAGCGAATTACATTCGATAGTTAAACCCTGGCCATTTAGGGGTTGGGCTCTAGACGTGATAGGAGAAATCAAGCCCAAGTCATCCAAAGGCCATAGATATATTTTAGTTGGAATAGATTATTTTACCAAATGGGTAGAAGCAATACCATTACCCATTGTCACTCAAGATGCAGTGATAGAATTTATCCAACAAAATATCATTTATAGATTCGGTATTCCAGAGACCATTACCACTGATCAAGGATCTATATTTACGGGTAGAAAAATGGTAAAGTTTGCTGAAGAAACAGGATATAAATTGTTAACTTTGACATCATATTATGCTCAAGCAAATGGTCAGGTTGAAGCAGCAAATAAAAATATTATTTCCATAATCAAAAGGAAAATCAATAGGAAGCCTAAACAATGACATAAAATCCTCAATGAAGCGTTATGGGCATGTAGAATATCTCCCAGAGAATCTACTAATACTATTCCTTTTAGGCTAACATTTGGTCATGACGCTGTGCTACCAATTGAAATTTATCTACAGTCAACTAGAATACAGAGACAATGTGAGATTCCAACAAATCATTATTGGAATACGCTATTAGACGAATTAGTTGATTTGAACGAAGAAAGGATATTGGCATTAGAGGTCCTCATGAGACAAAAAGAAAGGGTAGCAAAGGCCTATAACAAAAAAGTAAAAGTAAAATTGTTTGCCCAAGGAGACTTGGTTAGGAAAGTCATCCTACCTATAGACAAGAAAAATAGTCGAAATTATTGTTGTTAACAATTTAGATGATAGTGACTGGCGGAAACCAGTAGCAGATTATTTAGAAAATCCAGATGGGACAACCCATCGAAAGGTGAAATATAGAGCTTTAAGCTATGTTATCATACGGGACGAATTATTCAAAAAGACTCGGGAAGGAGTGTTGCTTAAATGTCTCGAAGAAGCAGAAGCTTATATGGTTATGTCCAATACACACAGTGGAGCGTGTGGAACACACCAGGCAGGCCATAAAATAAAGTGGTTGCTATTTCGACAAGGCATCTATCGGCCAACCATGCTGAAGAATTGCATAAATTTTGCTAAAGGTTGTCAAGAAAGCCAAAAACAAGCTGGGATACAGTGCGTTCCAGCCAGCGAATTACATTCGATAGTTAAACCCTGGCCATTTAGGGGTTGGGCTCTAGACGTGATAGGAGAAATCAAGCCCAAGTCATCCAAAGGCCATAGATATATTTTAGTTGGAATAGATTATTTTACCAAATGGGTAGAAGCAATACCATTACCCATTGTCACTCAAGATGCAGTGATAGAATTTATCCAACAAAATATCATTTATAGATTCGGTATTCCAGAGACCATTACCACAAATCAAGGATCTATATTTACGGGTAGAAAAATGGTAAAGTTTGCTGAAGAAACAGGATATAAATTGTTAACTTCGACATCATATTATGCTCAAGCAAATGGTCAGGTTGAAGCAGCAAATAAAAATATTATTTCCATAATCAAAAGGAAAATCAAGAGGAAGCCTAAACAATGACATAAAATCCTCAATGAAGCGTTATGGGCATGTAGAATATCTCCCAGAGAATCTCCTAATACTATTCCTTTTAGGCTAACATTTGGTCATGACGCTGTGCTACCAATTGAAATTTATCTACAGTCAACTAGAATACAGAGACAATGTGAGATTCCAACAAATCATTATTGGAATACGCTATTAGACGAATTAGTTGATTTGGACGAAGAAAGGATATTGGCATTAGAGGTCCTCATGAGACAAAAAGAAAGGGTAGCAAAGGCCTATAACAAAAAAGTAAAAGTAAAATTGTTTGCCCAAGGAGACTTGGTTAGGAAAGTCATCCTACCTATAGACAAGAAAAATAGTCGAAATTATTGTTGTTAACAATTTAGATGATAGTGACTGGCGGAAACCAGTAGCAGATTATTTAGAAAATCTAGATGGGACAACCCATCGAAAGGTGAAATATAGAGCTTTAAGCTATGTTATCATACGGGACGAATTATTCAAAAGACTCGGGAAGGAGTGTTGCTTAAATGTCTCGAAGAAGCAGAAGCTTATATGGTTATGTCCAATACACAGAGTGGAGCGTGTGGAACACACCAGGCAGGCCATAAAATAAAGTGGTTGCTATTTCGACAAGGCATCTATCGGCCAACCATGCTGAAGAATTGCATAAATTTTGCTAAAGGTTGTCAAGAAAGCCAAAAACAAGCTGGGATACAGTGCGTTCCAGCCAGCGAATTATATTCGATAGTTAAACCCTGGCCATTTAGGGGTTGGGCTCTAGACGTGATAGGAGAAATCAAGCCCAAGTCATCCAAAGGCCATGGATATATTTTAGTTGGAATAGATTATTTTACCAAATGGGTAGAAGCAATACCATTACCCATTGTCACTCAAGATGCAGTGATAGAATTTATCCAACAAAATATCATTTATAGATTCGGTATTCCAGAGACCATTACCACTGATCAAGGATCTATATTTACGGGTAGAAAAATGGTAAAGTTTGCTGAAAAAACAGGATATAAATTGGTAACTTTGACATCATATTATGCTCAAGCAAATGGTCAGGTTGAAGCAGCAAATAAAAATATTATTTCCATAATCAAAAGGAAAATCAATAGGAAGCCTAAACAATGACATAAAATCCTCAATGAAGCGTTATGGGCATGTAGAATATCTCCCAGAGAATCTACTAATACTATTCCTTTTAGGCTAACATTTGGTCATGACGCTGTGCTACCAATTGAAATTTATCTACAGTCAACTAGAATACAGAGACAATGTGAGATTCCAACAAATCATTATTGGAATACGCTATTAGACGAATTAGTTGATTTGGACGAAGAAAGGATATTGGCATTAGAGGTCCTCATGAGACAAAAAGAAAGGGTAGCAAAGGCCTATAACAAAAAAGTAAAAGTAAAATTGTTTGCCCAAGGAGACTTGGTTAGGAAAGTCATCCTACCTATAGACAAGAAAAATAGTCGAAATTATTGTTGTTAACAATTTAGATGATAGTGACTGGCGGAAACCAGTAGCAGATTATTTAGAAAATCCAGATGGGACAACCCATCGAAAGGTGAAATATAGAGCTTTAAGCTATGTTATCATACGGGACGAATTATTCAAAAAGACTCGGGAAGGAGTGTTGCTTAAATGTCTCGAAGAAGCAGAAGCTTATATGGTTATGTCCAATACACAGAGTGGAGCGTGTGGAACACACCAGGCAGGCCATAAAATAAAGTGGTTGCTATTTCGACAAGGCATCTATCGGCCAACCATGCTGAAGAATTGCATAAATTTTGCTAAAGGTTGTCAAGAAAGCCAAAAACAAGCTGGGATACAGTGCGTTCCAGCCAGCGAATTACATTCGATAGTTAAACCCTGGCCATTTAGGGGTTGGGCTCTAGACGTGATAGGAGAAATCAAGCCCAAGTCATCCAAAGGCCATAGATATATTTTAGTTGGAATAGATTATTTTACCAAATGGGTAGAAGCAATACCATTACCCATTGTCACTCAAGATGCAGTGATAGAATTTATCCAACAAAATATCATTTATAGATTCGGTATTCCAGAAACCATTACCACTGATCAAGGATCTATATTTACGGGTAGAAAAATGGTAAAGTTTGCTGAAGAAACAGGATATAAATTGTTAACTTCGACATCATATTATGCTCAAGCAAATGGTCAGGTTGAAGCAGCAAATAAAAATATTATTTCCATAATCAAAAGGAAAATCAAGAGGAAGCCTAAACAATGACATAAAATCCTCAATGAAGCGTTATGGGCATGTAGAATATCTCCCAGAGAATCTACTAATACTATTCCTTTTAGGCTAACATTTGGTCATGACGCTGTGCTACCAATTGAAATTTATCTACAGTCAACTAGAATACAGAGACAATGTGAGATTCCAACGAATCATTATTGGAATATGCTATTAGACGAATTAGTTGATTTGGACGAAGAAAGGATATTGGCATTAGAGGTCCTCATGAGACAAAAAGAAAGGGTAGCAAAGGCCAATAACAAAAAAGTAAAAGTAAAATTGTTTGCCCAAGGAGACTTGGTTTGGAAAGTCATCCTACCTATAGACAAGAAAAATAGTCGAAATTATTGTTGTTAACAATTTAGATGATAGTGACTGGCGGAAACCAGTAGCAGATTATTTAGAAAATCCAGATGGGACAACCCATCGAAAGGTGAAATATAGAGCTTTAAGCTATGTTATCATACGGGACGAATTATTCAAAAAGACTAAGGAAGGAGTGTTGCTTAAATGTCTCGAAGAAGCAGAAGCTTATATGGTTGTGTCCAATACACACAGTGGAGCGTGTGGAACACACCAGGCAGGCCATAAAATAAAGTGGTTGCTATTTCGACAAGGCATCTATCGGCCAACCATGCTGAAGAATTGCATAAATTTTGCTAAAGGTTGTCAAGAAAGCCAAAAACAAGCTGGGATACAGTGCGTTCCAGCCAGCGAATTACATTCGATAGTTAAACCCTGGCCATTTAGGGGTTGGGCTCTAGACGTGATAGGAGAAATCAAGCCCAAGTCATCCAAAGGCCATAGATATATTTTAGTTGGAATATATTATTTTACCAAATGGGTAGAAGCAATACCATTACCCATTGTCACTCAAGATGCAGTGATAGAATTTATCCAACAAAATATCATTTATAGATTCGGTATTCCAGAGACCATTACCACAAATCAAGGATCTATATTTACGGGTAGAAAAATGGTAAAGTTTGCTGAAGAAACAGGATATAAATTGTTAACTTCGACATCATATTATGCTCAAGCAAATGGTCAGGTTGAAGCAGCAAATAAAAATATTATTTCCATAATCAAAAGGAAAATCAAGAGGAAGCCTAAACAATGACATAAAATCCTCAATGAAGCGTTATGGGCATGTAGAATATCTCCCAGAGAATCTACTAATACTATTCCTTTTAGGCTAACATTTGGTCATGACGCTGTGCTACCAATTGAAATTTATCTACAGTCAACTAGAATACAGAGACAATGTGAGATTCCAACGAATCATTATTGGAATATGCTATTAGACGAATTAGTTGATTTGGACGAAGAAAGGATATTGGCATTAGAGGTCCTCATGAGACAAAAAGAAAGGGTAGCAAAGGCCAATAACAAAAAAGTAAAAGTAAAAATGTTTGCCCAAGGAGACTTGGTTTGGAAAGTCATCCTACCTATAGACAAGAAAAATAGTCGAAATTATTGTTGTTAACAATTTAGATGATAGTGACTGGCGGAAACCAGTAGCAGATTATTTAGAAAATCCAGATGGGACAACCCATCGAAAGGTGAAATATAGAGCTTTAAGCTATGTTATCATACGGGACGAATTATTCAAAAAGACTAAGGAAGGAGTGTTGCTTAAATGTCTCGAAGAAGCAGAAGCTTATATGGTTGTGTCCAATACACACAGTGGAGCGTGTGGAACACACCAGGCAGGCCATAAAATAAAGTGGTTGCTATTTCGACAAGGCATCTATCGGCCAACCATGCTGAAGAATTGCATAAATTTTGCTAAAGGTTGTCAAGAAAGCCAAAAACAAGCTGGGATACAGTGCGTTCCAGCCAGCGAATTACATTCGATAGTTAAACCCTGGCCATTTAGGGGTTGGGCTCTAGACGTGATAGGAGAAATCAAGCCCAAGTCATCCAAAGGCCATAGATATATTTTAGTTGGAATATATTATTTTACCAAATGGGTAGAAGCAATACCATTACCCATTGTCACTCAAGATGCAGTGATAGAATTTATCCAACAAAATATCATTTATAGATTCGGTATTCCAGAGACCATTACCACAAATCAAGGATCTATATTTACGGGTAGAAAAATGGTAAAGTTTGCTGAAGAAACAGGATATAAATTGTTAACTTCGACATCATATTATGCTCAAGCAAATGGTCAGGTTGAAGCAGCAAATAAAAATATTATTTCCATAATCAAAAGGAAAATCAAGAGGAAGCCTAAACAATGACATAAAATCCTCAATGAAGCGTTATGGGCATGTAGAATATCTCCCAGAGAATCTACTAATACTATTCCTTTTAGGCTAACATTTGGTCATGACGCTGTGCTACCAATTGAAATTTATCTACAGTCAACTAGAATACAGAGACAATGTGAGATTCCAACGAATCATTATTGGAATATGCTATTAGACGAATTAGTTGATTTGGACGAAGAAAGGATATTGGCATTAGAGGTCCTCATGAGACAAAAAGAAAGGGTAGCAAAGGCCAATAACAAAAAAGTAAAAGTAAAATTGTTTGCCCAAGGAGACTTGGTTTGGAAAGTCATCCTACCTATAGACAAGAAAAATAGTCGAAATTATTGTTGTTAACAATTTAGATGATAGTGACTGGCGGAAACCAGTAGCAGATTATTTAGAAAATCCAGATGGGACAACCCATCGAAAGGTGAAATATAGAGCTTTAAGCTATGTTATCATACGGGACGAATTATTCAAAAAGACTAAGGAAGGAGTGTTGCTTAAATGTCTCGAAGAAGCAGAAGCTTATATGGTTGTGTCCAATACACACAGTGGAGCGTGTGGAACACACCAGGCAGGCCATAAAATAAAGTGGTTGCTATTTCGACAAGGCATCTATCGGCCAACCATGCTGAAGAATTGCATAAATTTTGCTAAAGGTTGTCAAGAAAGCCAAAAACAAGCTGGGATACAGTGCGTTCCAGCCAGCGAATTACATTCGATAGTTAAACCCTGGCCATTTAGGGGTTGGGCTCTAGACGTGATAGGAGAAATCAAGCCCAAGTCATCCAAAGGCCATAGATATATTTTAGTTGGAATAGATTATTTTACCAAATGGGTAGAAGCAATACCATTACCCATTGTCACTCAAGATGCAGTGATAGAATTTATCCAACAAAATATCATTTATAGATTCGGTATTCCAGAGACCATTACCACAAATCAAGGATCTATATTTACGGGTAGAAAAATGGTAAAGTTTGCTGAAGAAACAGGATATAAATTGTTAACTTCGACATCATATTATGCTCAAGCAAATGGTCAGGTTGAAGCAGCAAATAAAAATATTATTTCCATAATCAAAAGGAAATTCAAGAGGAAGCCTAAACAATGACATAAAATCCTCAATGAAGCGTTATGGGCATGTAGAATATCTCCCAGAGAATCTACTAATACTATTCCTTTTAGGCTAACATTTGGTCATGACGCTGTGCTACCAATTGAAATTTATCTACAGTCAACTAGAATACAGAGACAATGTAAGATTCCAACGAATCATTATTGGAATATGCTATTAGACGAATTAGTTGATTTGGACGAAGAAAGGATATTGGCATTAGAGGTCCTCATGAGACAAAAAGAATGGGTAGCAAAGGCCAGTAACAAAAAAGTAAAAGTAAAATTGTTTGCCCAAGGAGAATTGGTTTGGAAAGTCATCCTACCTATAGACAAGAAAAATAGTCGAAATTATTGTTGTTAACAATTTAGATGATAGTGACTGGCGGAAACCAGTAGCAGATTATTTAGAAAATCCAGATGGGACAACCCATCGAAAGGTGAAATATAGAGCTTTAAGCTATGTTATCATACGAGACGAATTATTCAAAAAGACTAAGGAAGGAGTGTTGCTTAAATGTCTCGAAGAAGCAGAAGCTTATATGGTTGTGTCCAATACACACAGTGGAGCGTGTGGAACACACCAGGCAGGCCATAAAATAAAGTGGTTGCTATTTCGACAAGGCATCTATCGGCCAACCATGCTGAAGAATTGCATAAATTTTGCTAAAGGTTGTCAAGAAAGCCAAAAACAAGCTGGGATACAGTGCGTTCCAGCCAGCGAATTACATTCGATAGTTAAACCCTGGCCATTTAGGAGTTGGGCTCTAGACGTGATAGGAGAAATCAAGCCCAAGTCATCCAAAGGCCATAGATATATTTTAGTTGGAATAGATTATTTTACCAAATGGGTAGAAGCAATACCATTACCCATTGTCACTCAAGATGCAGTGATAGAATTTATCCAACAAAATACCATTTATAGATTCGGTATTCCAGAGACCATTACCACAAATCAAGGATCTATATTTACGGGTAGAAAAATGGTAAAGTTTGCTGAAGAAACAGGATATAAATTGTTAACTTCGACATCATATTATGCTCAAGCAAATGGTCAGGTTGAAGCAGCAAATAAAAATATTATTTCCATAATCAAAAGGAAAATCAAGAGGAAGCCTAAACAATGACATAAAATCCTCAATGAAGCGTTATGGGCATGTAGAATATCTCCCAGAGAATCTACTAATACTATTCCTTTTAGGCTAACATTTGGTCATGACGCTGTGCTACCAATTGAAATTTATCTACAGTCAACTAGAATACAGAGACAATGTGAGATTCCAACGAATCATTATTGGAATATGCTATTAGACGAATTAGTTGATTTGGACGAAGAAAGGATATTGGCATTAGAGGTCCTCATGAGACAAAAAGAAAGGGTAGCAAAGGCCAATAACAAAAAAGTAAAAGTAAAATTGTTTGCCCAAGGAGACTTGGTTTGGAAAGTCATCCTACCTATAGACAAGAAAAATAGTCGAAATTATTGTTGTTAACAATTTAGATGATAGTGACTGGCGGAAACCAGTAGCAGATTATTTAGAAAATCCAGATGGGACAACCCATCGAAAGGTGAAATATAGAGCTTTAAGCTATGTTATCATACGGGACGAATTATTCAAAAAGACTCGGGAAGGAGTGTTGCTTAAATGTCTCGAAGAAGCAGAAGCTTATATGGTTGTGTCCAATACACACAGTGGAGCGTGTGGAACACACCAGGCAGGCCATAAAATAAAGTGGTTGCTATTTCGACAAGGCATCTATCGGCCAACCATGCTGAAGAATTGCATAAATTTTGCTAAAGGTTGTCAAGAAAGCCAAAAACAAGCTGGGATACAGTGCGTTCCAGCCAGCGAATTACATTCGATAGTTAAACCCTGGCCATTTAGGGGTTGGGCTCTAGACGTGATAGGAGAAATCAAGCCCAAGTCATCCAAAGGCCATAGATATATTTTAGTTGGAATAGATTATTTTACCAAATGGGTAGAAGCAATACCATTACCCATTGTCACTCAAGATGCAGTGATAGAATTTATCCAACAAAATATCATTTATAGATTCGGTATTCCAGAGACCATTACCACAGATCAAGGATCTATATTTACGGGTAGAAAAATGGTAAAGTTTGCTGAAGAAACAGGATATAAATTGTTAACTTCGACATCATATTATGCTCAAGCAAATGGTCAGGTTGAAGCAGCAAATAAAAATATTATTTCCATAATCAAAAGGAAAATCAAGAGGAAGCCTAAACAATGACATAAAATCCTAAATGAAGTGTTATGGGCATGTAGAATATTTCCCAAAGAATCTACTAATACTATTCCTTTTAGGCTAACATTTGGTCATGACGCTGTGCTACCAATTGAAATTTATCTACAGTCAACTAGAATACAGAGACAATGTGAGATTCCAACGAATCATTATTGGAATATGCTATTAGACGAATTAGTTGATTTGGACGAAGAAAGGATATTGGCATTAGAGGTCCTCATGAGACAAAAAGAAAGGGTAGCAAAGGCCAATAACAAAAAAGTAAAAGTAAAATTGTTTGCCCAAGGAGACTTGGTTTGGAAAGTCATCCTACCTATAGACAAGAAAAATAGTCGAAATTATTGTTGTTAACAATTTAGATGATAATGAGTGGCGGAAACCAGCAGCAGATTATTTAGAAAATCCAGATGGGACAACACATCGAAAGGTGAAATATAGAGCTTTAAGCTATGTTATCATATGGGACGAATTATTCAAAAAGACTCGGGAAGGAGTGTTGCTTAAATGTCTCGAAGAAGCAGAAGCTTATATGGTTGTGTCCAATACACACAGTGGAGCGTGTGGAACACACCAGACAGGCCATAAAATAAAGTGGTTGCTATTTCGACAAGGCATCTATCGGCCAACCATGCTGAAGGATTCCATAAATTTTGCTAAAGGTTGTCAAGAAAGCCAAAAACAAGCTGGGATACAGCGCGTTCCAGCCAGCGAATTACATTCGATAGTTAAACCCTGGCCATTTAGGGGTTGGGCTCTAGACATGATAGGAGAAATCAAGCCCAAGTCATCCAAAGGCCATAGATATATTTTAGTTGGAATAGATTATTTTACCAAATGGGTAGAAGCAATACCATTACCCATTGTCACCTAAGATGCAGTGATAGAATTTATCCAACAAAATATCATTTATAGATTCGGTATTCCAGAGACCATTACCACATATCAAGGATCTATTTTTACGGGTAGGAAAATGGTAAAGTTTGCTGAAGAAACAGGATATAAATTGTTAACTTCGACATCATATTATGCTCAAGCAAATGGTCAGGTTGAAGCAGCAAATAAAAATATTATTTCCATAATCAAAAGAAAAATCCAGAGGAAGCCTAAACAATGGCATAAAATCCTCAATGAAGCGTTTTGGGCATGTAGAACATCTCCCAAAGAATCTACTAATACTATTCCTTTTAGGCTAACATTAGGTCATGACGATGTGCTATCAATTGAAATTTATCTACAGTCAACTAGAATACAGAGGCAATGTGAGATTCCAACAAATCATTATTGGAATACGCTATTAGACGAATTAGTTGATTTGGACGAAGAAAGGATATTGGCATTAGAGGTCCTCATGAGACAAAAAGAAAGGGTAGCAAAGGCCTATAACAAAAAAGTAAAAGTAAAATTGTTTGCCCAAGGAGACTTGGTTAGGAAAGTCATCCTACCTATAGACAAGAAAAATAGTCGAAATTATTGTTGTTAACAATTTAGATGATAGTGACTGGCGGAAACCAGTAGCAGATTATTTAGAAAATCCAGATGGGACAACCCATCGAAAGGTGAAATATAGAGTTTTAAGCTATGTTCTCATACGGGACGAATTATTCAAAAAGACTCGGGAAGGAGTGTTGCTTAAATGTCTCGAAGAAGCAGAAGCTTATATGGTTGTGTCCAATACACACAGTGGAGCGTCTGGAACACACCAGGCAGGCCATAAAATAAAGTGGTTGCTATTTCGACAAGGCATCTATCGGCCAACCATGCTGAAGGATTGCATATATTTTGCTAAAGGTTGTCAAGAATGCCAAAAACAAGCTGGGATACAGCGCGTTCCAGCCAGCGAATTACATTCGATAGTTAAACCCTGGCCATTTAGGGGTTGGGCTCTAGACGTGATAGGAGAAATCAAGCCCAAGTCATCCAAAGGCCATAGATATATTTTAGTTGGATAAGATTATCCGGCTGCTCCACCTCCTCCGCATTTAAAGCAAAGACCTTTCCTGCCGCCTTCTTCGGCTTGGTACACTTGGTACTAATGTGACCCTTCTCACCACAATTGTAACAAGTAATCTCCTTCTTACACTCAAAAGACTTGTGACCCTCTTGTCCACACTTGTAGCAACTCTCATTCTCCTTGCAATCATTAGAGTAGTGACCCATAGCTCCACACTTGAAACACTTGACATCCGCTAAATTCGGCTTGGAGCCTCCACCACTCACTTTCTTCTTTCCTTTGTCCTTGTCGTACGGCTTCCCGGAACCATGACCCTTTCCTCTCTTCTCATTCATCGCCTTGTAATGATTCGCCTTGGCTTTACCAGCATCATCAAACATCCGACACTTCTGCACTAAAGTATCGAAATCTCAAATCTCCTGAACACACATATACTGATAGATGTCGTGCCTCAAACCACTCTCAAACTTCACACACTTAGAAACCATGGCATCCTCCGCATTGATGTACGGGCAAAACCTAGAAAGCTCCTAAAACTTAGCAGCATACTCAGCCACAGATGAACTCCCTTGCTTCAAGTTCAAGAATTCCACTTCCTTCTTGGTCCTCAAATCTTCCAGAAAGTACTTCCTCAAGAACTCACTCTTGAACCTAGCCCAAGTCACGACCTCATCACCAACCTTAAGTCTTCCCATAGCATGTAGCCACCAAAACTCGGCCTCTTCAGCAAGCATGTGCGTAGCCAACCGCACCTTCTGATCATCACTGGTCACCATAGCACGGAAGATCCTCTCCATGCCTTGCACCCACGTCTGAGCCCCCTCAGGGTCAAACCTTCCCTTGAACATTGGCGGATTGTTCCTCAAGAAACGATCGAGCCTCCGTTCCTCATCTTCTCCCTCATTCCGATGACTGACTGCCGCCTGCTCATTGGCTTGAGCTAACACTTGTGCCATTGCAGCCAAAGCCTGTGCAATCGCCGCATCATTCCTACCACCAGCCATCTCACTTCTACACTAAACCAAACCAACAGATAAGAACAACAGCATAACAAAACAAGTACCGAAGGTAACTCAATACCATTCGTGCACAACAGGAAAATCTACCGAATACTAGTCCGGACAAGACTGACCATGGCTCTGATACCAACTTGTAACACCCTATTTCTATTAAGCGGTAAAACGCGCGAACGTACAATATATTCTAGAAACAGATGCTACGACAACAAACAATTTCATAATTCGCAAGTATATATTATCATGGTTCATAAAATATAGCAGCGGAATATATCAAATCTATAGACAACATCTCCAAGTCTCATGATAATAAATACATAAAACATACTCAAGACATAGGATATAAAATAATCATAACATAACTCCTCAAATCAACATATGATTAAAATAGTTTAACAATAAAACGCTATCCTAGATCAGAGCCCCTAATCTAGACGCGCGCAAAAGATAAGGAGGATTCCTACTCCTCTGCAACATCATTCAAACAAGCTACTTATCCTGCACTCCATCTACCCGTCCGCACGAAAAGGTAAGTGGTAAACCACTGAGGGTTAGCATTACATCAACATAATTCACAATCAATAATCAAGAATATAATGTATAAAGATTACTAAATAATACAAACATCCTCATACACATATATATTCACACAAAAATCCAATATCAATTCAATTTACCAATCAAGTTCGCATGAACCAAATGCATCAATCACACATCACGACTCAATGCAATTCACCAAACAATGTATGCAATGTTCTAGACTCATCTAGATGCATGTGGTACCAAATCACCTCAAGGTCGTCACCTTCGATGCAACAAAAACATCGTTTGTAAGGTTTCACACCCCGCCTTACAATGAACATAAGTTCGTCACCAAACAATGAATGCATGAACATATGACTCGACTCAATGCATATGTTCACACCATGGTCACCTCAACAATCAACATGCATATATATCATTATGCAATCATCACCAAAACCATGCATATACAATTATGCAATCATCACCAACATTCAACAAGTATGCACACATCAACTCGCATTCAACATATATCATTCATTAGCCTCTACTTAATCATGTAAGATCAGTCATAAAATATTGCCAAACAAATGGTCTTTAAGTTAAGTTTTCACAAGGTTCTACTTATAATTCACGACTTTGAAAATATCGAAGTAATGAATCAAAATCAATCAAACGAGGTCAAATGCCTAAGCCATGTATACTCTTAAGTCACAATTGTGTACAGTAGGGATTACATAAGCTTTTCATCGGCCAATCATGACTAATTCACAAAAATCACGAAGTTCGTCTCTCTTTATCATATTGCAAAACCAATTCATTAAGAGAAGAAAACTAAGTTTGATTCAACAAGACATAGATTAGATGCTATTAAACATTATAATTAAACTCATAATACTCATATTTGTTGTTTGGAAGCAAACTAAAAGTTTTAGGTTGAGTTAGAAACGGTTATACTGAATTTTTCGTAAAAGTCTTCCAAGACCCACTTGAAGTGTTTCTATCATAACTCAAAATCCACAAAACATTTTCAAGTGAAACCACAGCCATTGGAAACCTAACTCAATTATCTAAAACTTTCATGTTTACACCAAATGCCAGTTCAAAACAGAAATGGGCGAAAAAGACGCAAGAATGCAAAACAGGGACTGCTGAAACTGCTTCTGAACATGTTTCTGAAGCAGCTTCTGAAGGAGCTTCTGAAATAGCTTCTGAAGTACTTCTGAAGTGGTTATGAACACTACGGTTTTCAACTCTTTTTCACCCAAAATTCCCAATTTTGATCTCCCAATGCCCAAATGTGTTTCCAAAGGTTGTTTATATTATTATGTACATAAAAGACACTCAAAACCATATAGAATTTGAAATCAAAACATCATTTCAACACAATTCAACAATTCATTTATTCTTCACAAAACTCTCAGCAACAACACAATTCCATAATTATGAACACCCATGGCATCAATCCTCAACAACAACATCTCATAATAACAACAACAGCTATCAGTCATGAATTCCTCAACATTCCAACAACAACAACATTATTCTTCATCAATTTTTCACATAAACCCAAATATTCATTTTGATACATTTTTGACATGTTAATTCAACAACGATTACACAATCATCATATAATTCATGTTTACAAACATAACATCAACATCCAAACACGAATTTCCAGAATTAATGCAATCAATCAAATTCATAGAAATGGGTAGAAATGAGAAATTTGAAGATTTTGTGTGAAAACTATCCCTCTTACCTCTAACACCAAGAATCCTAGCTCAAGCTTCAATTTAGCTCCTAGATTCAACCTCCCCTTTAGCTTCAACCCTCTTCTCTTGCTCTTGTCTCTCTAGCTTCTATTTCTCTACTCTTTGTGTGATGTGTGAATGACAAAGTCTAACCCTATTTTCTTAAAGTTATGGGTCAAATATTCACAACCCTAATGGGCCTAACCCATTCCATTTATGTAAAATTCATTGTCTTTCTTCGAGAGGGTTGTTCACATGTAAGTTCTGTTGTGTCCTGCAGGCTCTGGATTATGCCGGATGGGACTTCTTCGAGAGGGTTGTCCACACATCGATAAGACGAATCCGATGTTAACCATAGATAGGAATTTTCACCGGTATATATAGGGGTGTACTCCGGGGTTACTCCACTCGGATAGATTCCGTAAAATGAACCCAGATAACTATATGTATGTTCAACGCTAACATAATTAATTATATGAATACGAAAAGATTATGATATGATAATATGATGTACAGCCTGTGATTAAGAATCTCCAAATCACAGTATAGGGTAGGTGGAACTCACTGAGACATCATGTCTAATCCCAATGTCTTTAAATTTTTCAGGTACTCAAGAGGCACGTAGCAAGGGTAAGGAGAAAGCTACAGATTGATCGAGTCTTTCTTATATTTCAGCTTATGCAGTATGTCATGTCACATATTCGGATTAATACTATGTTGTATTATGTACTCAATAATATTAGATAAGATGTACTCGCTAGTTAGTACAGTATCTAGAAGATGTTTTGTATTTATGTTTCTGATCAAATGACTTGTAATAGTACATATGTATATGGTTAGGACTTTAATTTCTCTATTGCAATTAATGTATTCAGTACGAAATTGTTTCTATTATAACTAGATTTAATTGATTCTTTTAATTAAATATTTAAATAATAGTACACAAAATATAATATTGTAAATAGAAAAGTTTAAATGAAGGCTATAATTACAAGATAAATATCCATCTCAAAATAATGTATCCCTCGTGTGTAGATGATTATAAGTTTTTTTATAATATACCATAATCGATTAAATATTAACTTATATTGTTTTTGTTGTAGTGAAATTATTTTTATTATAATAAGATTTATTTTATTTTTTAATCAAATATTTAAGTAATAGTATACAATATATAAAATTGTCATTAGAAAAGTTTAATTGGAAGATATAATTTTAAAATAAATATCCAACGCATAATAATGTATAACTTTATAGGTATAGGTAAACTGTAAATGATAATTACAAAATTCGGAAGACTAGACCAACACTCAAGAAAAAAGAACCAAGGACTTCCAACATCTGCCTCGATAAAAACCTTCTTAAAATAGCCCAATGACATAAAATGCGAGTTTGTTAAAAAAAAAAGTGTAGAGCAACTAAACAACACAAAGACGAGATAAACAACATAAATTAAAGTTCAAGGAAAATTATTAATATTCCAATTTTATGACATACAAATAATTTATAATTTTATAAGTAAATTAAAATATAGCAATACATTATTTATCTCGCGAAAGAACGTTATTGCTTAAAGAAGCATAAACCAATGTGCGAGGGAAATGATTAAAGTAAAGTGGTTATAGTTGCACACATCTACAAACATTGTTCCTGCACCTTGTAGTTTTAGGGCCACACATTCGTTTTGGACAATGGCCTGTATGTTTGCAACCAATTTTCACTGTCAAGTCAAATAACAATAAATGAACGTCGTTAAAGGAATATTAAATATCGTGTCTAACATAAAGAAAATGAGAAAAGAATGTCAAGAGTTACTTACTTCCGCTGGTTAGCATGAGAAATAGAGAAAGAAACATTATCAAAGCATAAACATAGTTGAAAATTTGAGCCATATTTTTATTAATGTATATCTTTTTTTGGTTACACTCTGAATGTATATCTAAAATATAAAGTTTTGTTTAAACATTTTATAAGTAAAATTTAATTCTTTGGTAACATCAATTAAATCATCTTTCCTCAATAAAAATCAATTAAATAGTTTGTTTATCATTTAAGAATTGTAAGAAAGCATTTACTAAATTGAAGTTATTGTTAAATGTCTCTAATGTAGATCAATGTGACATATTTGTCCGTTAACTCACTAAATTGATTAGTTAAACATAATAAAGATCTCAATTAAACCTTTTGATGCTCGGCAAATATTCTTTGTTTTTTTAAGGTACAAAATCCCAAAATTAAAGAGAAATAATAGTGATGAACGATAATTGTTTTTTAGCTTTGATAATTATGCATTGAAGAGTTGATAAAACATTTATTGATAATTGTTTTTTTATGTAATACGCATTGTATGATGATTATGGACCTATTTAACAACTTACCTCCTTAAAATAATGTTTAATTTGAGTTTGTCTCCAAAGGAGGAACCATTGTTAACCAAAATTTTATCCAACCTTTTTTAGCTTGGATTCTTGCAAAATGCCTACTATAGTTCATTCTATTTATGTAATACTCATTTTATGATGATTATGGACCTAATTAATAAGTAACTTCCCAAAAATAAAGTTTAAACTGAGTTCGTCTCCAAAGAAGGAACCATTGTTAACCAAAATTTTACCCAACCTTTCTTAGCTTGGATTCTTGCAAAATGCCTACTATAGTTCATTCTATTTATGCAATACTCATTTTATGATGATTATGGACTCAATTAACAAGTAACTTTCCTAAAATAAAGTTTAAACTGAGTTCGTCTTCAAAGGAGGAAGTTTTGTGTACCAAAATTTTATCCAACCTTTTTTGGCTTGGATTCTTCCCAAATGCCTACGATGGTTCATTCCATTTATGTAAAATTCATTGTCTTTCTTCGAGAGGGTTGTCCACATGTAAGTTAAGTTGTGTCCTGCAGGCTCCGGATTATGCCGGATGGGACTTCTTCGAGAGAGTTGTCCACACATCGATAAGACGAATCCGATGTTAACCATAGATAGGAATTTTCACCGGTATATATAGGGGTGTACTCCGGGGTTACTCCACTCGGATAGATTCCGTAAAATGAACCCAGATAACTATATGTATGTTCAACGCTAACATAATTAATTATATGAATACGAAAAGATTATGATATGATAATATGATGTACAACCTGTGATTAAGAATCTCCAAATCACAGTATAGGGTAGGTGGAACTCACTGAGACATCATGTCTAATCCCAATGTCTTTAAATTTTTCAAGTACTCAAGAGGCACGTAGCAAGGGTAAGGAGAAAGCTACAGATTGATCGAGTCTTTCTTATATTTCAGCTTATGCAGTATGTCATGTCACATATTCGGATTAATACTATGTTGTATTATGTACTCAATAATATTAGATAAGATGTACTCGCTAGTTAGTACAGTATCTAGAACATGTTTTGTATTTATGTTTCTGATCAAATGACTTGTAATAGTACATATGTATATGGTTAGGACTTTAATTTCTCTATTGCAATTAATGTATTCAGTACGAAATTGTTTCTATTATAACTAGATTTAATTGATTCTTTTAATTAAATATTTAAATAATAGTACACAAAATATAATATTGTAAATAGAAAAGTTTAAATGAAGGCTATAATTACAAGATAAATATCCATCTCAAAATAATGTATCCCTCGTGTGTAGATGATTATAAGTTTTTTTATAATATACCATAATCGATTAAATATTAACTTATATTGTTTTTGTTGTAGTGAAATTATTTTTATTATAATAAGATTTATTTTATTTTTTAATCAAATATTTAAGTAATAGTATACAATATATAAAATTGTCATTAGAAAAGTTTAATTGGAAGATATAATTTTAAAATAAATATCCAACGCATAATAATGTATAACTTTATAGGTATAGGTAAACTGTAAATGATAATTACAAAATTCGGAAGACTAGACCAACACTCAAGAAAAAAGAACCAAGGACTTCCAACATCTGCCTCGATAAAAACCTTCTTAAAATAGCCCAATGACATAAAATGCGAGTTTGTTAAAAAAAAAAGTGTAGAGCAACTAAACAACACAAAGACGAGATAAACAACATAAATTAAAGTTCAAGGAAAATTATTAATATTCCAATTTTATGACATACAAATAATTTATAATTTTATAAGTAAATTAAAATATAGCAATACATTATTTATCTCGCGAAAGAACGTTATTGCTTAAAGAAGCATAAACCAATGTGCGAGGGAAATGATTAAAGTAAAGTGGTTATAGTTGCACACATCTACAAACATTGTTCCTGCACCTTGTAGTTTTAGGGCCACACATTCGTTTTGGACAATGGCCTGTATGTTTGCAACCAATTTTCACTGTCAAGTCAAATAACAATAAATGAACGTCGTTAAAGGAATATTAAATATCGTGTCTAACATAAAGAAAATGAGAAAAGAATGTCAAGAGTTACTTACTTCCGCTGGTTAGCATGAGAAATAGAGAAAGAAACATTATCAAAGCATAAACATAGTTGAAAATTTGAGCCATATTTTTATTAATGTATATCTTTTTTTGGTTACACTCTGAATGTATATCTAAAATATAAAGTTTTGTTTAAACATTTTATAAGTAAAATTTAATTCTTTGGTAACATCAATTAAATAATCTTTCCTCAATAAAAATCAATTAAATAGTTTGTTTATCATTTAAGAATTGTAAGAAAGCATTTACTAAATTGAAGTTATTGTTAAATGTCTCTAATGTAGATCAATGTGACATATTTGTCCGTTAACTCACTAAATTGATTAGTTAAACATAATAAAGATCTCAATTAAACCTTTTGATGCTCGTCAAATATTCTTTGTTTTTTTAAGGTACAAAATCCCAAAATTAAAGAGAAATAATAGTGATGAACGATAATTGTTTTTTAGCTTTGATAATTATGCATTGAAGAGTTGATAAAACATTTATTGATAATTGTTTTTTTATGTAATACGCATTGTATGATGATTATGGACCTATTTAACAACTTACCTCCTTAAAATAATGTTTAATTTGAGTTTGTCTCCAAAGGGGGAACCATTGTTAACCAAAATTTTATCCAACCTTTTTTAGCTTGGATTCTTGCAAAATGCCTACTATAGTTCATTCTATTTATGTAATACTCATTTTATGATGATTATGGACCTAATTAATAAGTAACTTCCCAAAAATAAAGTTTAAACTGAGTTCGTCTCCAAAGAAGGAACCATTGTTAACCAAAATTTTATCCAACCTTTCTTAGCTTGGATTCTTGCAAAATGCCTACTATAGTTCATTCTATTTATGCAATACTCATTTTATGATGATTATGGACTCAATTAACAAGTAACTTTCCTAAAATAAAGTTTAAACTGTGTTCGTCTTCAAAGGAGGAAGTTTTGTGTACCAAAATTTTATCCAACCTTTTTTGGCTTGGATTCTTCCCAAATGCCTACGATGGTTCATTCCATTTATGTAAAATTCATTGTCTTTCTTCGAGAGGGTTGTCCACATGTAAGTTAAGTTGTGTCCTGCAGGCTCCGGATTATGCCGGATGGGACTTCTTCGAGAGGGTTGTCCACACATCGATAAGACGAATCCGATGTTAACCATAGATAGGAATTTTCACCGGTATATATAGGGGTGTACTCCGGGGTTACTCCACTCGGATAGATTCCGTAAAATGAACCCAGATAACTATATGTATGTTCAACGCTAACATAATTAATTATATGAATACGAAAAGATTATGATATGATAATATGATGTACAGCCTGTGATTAAGAATCTCCAAATCACAGTATAGGGTAGGTGGAACTCACTGAGACATCATGTCTAATCCCAATGTCTTTAAATTTTTCAGGTACTCAAGAGGCACGTAGCAAGGGTAAGGAGAAAGCTACAGATTGATCGAGTCTTTCTTATATTTCAGCTTATGCAGTATGTCATGTCACATATTCGGATTAATACTATGTTGTATTATGTACTCAATAATATTAGATAAGATGTACTCGCTAGTTAGTACAGTATCTAGAACATGTTTTGTATTTATGTTTCTGATCAAATGACTTGTAATAGTACATATGTATATGGTTAGGACTTTAATTTCTCTATTGCAATTAATGTATTCAGTACGAAATTGTTTCTATTATAACTAGATTTAATTGATTCTTTTAATTAAATATTTAAATAATAGTACACAAAATATAATATTGTAAATAGAAAAGTTTAATTGAAGGCTATAATTACAAGATAAATATCCATCTCAAAATAATGTATCCCTCGTGTGTAGATGATTATAAGTTTTTTTATAATATACCATAATCGATTAAATATTAACTTATATTGTTTTTGTTGTAGTGAAATTATTTTTATTATAATAAGATTTTTTTTTTTTTTAATCAAATATTTAAGTAATAGTATACAATATATAAAATTGTCATTAGAAAAGTTTAATTGGAAGATATAATTTTAAAATAAATATCCAACGCATAATAATGTATAACTTTATAGGTATAGGTAAACTGTAAATGATAATTACAAAATTCGGAAGACTAGACCAACACTCAAGAAAAAAGAACCAAGGACTTCCAACATCTGCCTCGATAAAAACCTTCTTAAAATAGCCCAATGACATAAAATGCGAGTTTGTTAAAAAAAAAAGTGTAGAGCAACTAAACAACACAAAGACGAGATAAACAACATAAATTAAAGTTCAAGGAAAATTATTAATATTCCAATTTTATGACATACAAATAATTTATAATTTTATAAGTAAATTAAAATATAGCAATACATTATTTATCTCGCGAAAGAACGTTATTGCTTAAAGAAGCATAAACCAATGTGCGAGGGAAATGATTAAAGTAAAGTGGTTATAGTTGCACACATCTACAAACATTGTTCCTGCACCTTGTAGTTTTAGGGCCACACATTCGTTTTGGACAATGGCCTGTATGTTTGCAACCAATTTTCACTGTCAAGTCAAATAACAATAAATGAACGTCGTTAAAGGAATATTAAATATCGTGTCTAACATAAAGAAAATGAGAAAAGAATGTCAAGAGTTACTTACTTCCGCTGGTTAGCATGAGAAATAGAGAAAGAAACATTATCAAAGCATAAACATAGTTGAAAATTTGAGCCATATTTTTATTAATGTATATCTTTTTTTGGTTACACTCTGAATGTATATCTAAAATATAAAGTTTTGTTTAAACATTTTATAAGTAAAATTTAATTCTTTGGTAACATCAATTAAATAATCTTTCCTCAATAAAAATCAATTAAATAGTTTGTTTATCATTTAAGAATTGTAAGAAAGCATTTACTAAATTGAAGTTATTGTTAAATGTCTCTAATGTAGATCAATGTGACATATTTGTCCGTTAACTCACTAAATTGATTAGTTAAACATAATAAAGATCTCAATTAAACCTTTTGATGCTCGTCAAATATTCTTTGTTTTTTTAAGGTACAAAATCCCAAAATTAAAGAGAAATAATAGTGATGAACGATAATTGTTTTTTAGCTTTGATAATTATGCATTGAAGAGTTGATAAAACATTTATTGATAATTGTTTTTTTATGTAATACGCATTGTATGATGATTATGGACCTATTTAACAACTTACCTCCTTAAAATAATGTTTAATTTGAGTTTGTCTCCAAAGGGGGAACCATTGTTAACCAAAATTTTATCCAACCTTTTTTAGCTTGGATTCTTGCAAAATGCCTACTATAGTTCATTCTATTTATGTAATACTCATTTTATGATGATTATGGACCTAATTAATAAGTAACTTCCCAAAAATAAAGTTTAAACTGAGTTCGTCTCCAAAGAAGGAACCATTGTTAACCAAAATTTTATCCAACCTTTCTTAGCTTGGATTCTTGCAAAATGCCTACTATAGTTCATTCTATTTATGCAATACTCATTTTATGATGATTATGGACTCAATTAACAAGTAACTTTCCTAAAATAAAGTTTAAACTGTGTTCGTCTTCAAAGGAGGAAGTTTTGTGTACCAAAATTTTATCCAACCTTTTTTGGCTTGGATTCTTCCCAAATGCCTACGATGGTTCATTCCATTTATGTAAAATTCATTGTCTTTCTTCGAGAGGGTTGTCCACATGTAAGTTAAGTTGTGTCCTGCAGGCTCCGGATTATGCCGGATGGGACTTCTTCGAGAGGGTTGTCCACACATCGATAAGACGAATCCGATGTTAACCATAGATAGGAATTTTCACCGGTATATATAGGGGTGTACTCCGGGGTTACTCCACTCGGATAGATTCCGTAAAATGAACCCAGATAACTATATGTATGTTCAACGCTAACATAATTAATTATATGAATACGAAAAGATTATGATATGATAATATGATGTACAGCCTGTGATTAAGAATCTCCAAATCACAGTATAGGGTAGGTGGAACTCACTGAGACATCATGTCTAATCCCAATGTCTTTAAATTTTTCAGGTACTCAAGAGGCACGTAGCAAGGGTAAGGAGAAAGCTACAGATTGATCGAGTCTTTCTTATATTTCAGCTTATGCAGTATGTCATGTCACATATTCGGATTAATACTATGTTGTATTATGTACTCAATAATATTAGATAAGATGTACTCGCTAGTTAGTACAGTATCTAGAACATGTTTTGTATTTATGTTTCTGATCAAATGACTTGTAATAGTACATATGTATATGGTTAGGACTTTAATTTCTCTATTGCAATTAATGTATTCAGTACGAAATTGTTTCTATTATAACTAGATTTAATTGATTCTTTTAATTAAATATTTAAATAATAGTACACAAAATATAATATTGTAAATAGAAAAGTTTAATTGAAGGCTATAATTACAAGATAAATATCCATCTCAAAATAATGTATCCCTCGTGTGTAGATGATTATAAGTTTTTTTATAATATACCATAATCGATTAAATATTAACTTATATTGTTTTTGTTGTAGTGAAATTATTTTTATTATAATAAGATTTTTTTTTTTTTAATCAAATATTTAAGTAATAGTATACAATATATAAAATTGTCATTAGAAAAGTTTAATTGGAAGATATAATTTTAAAATAAATATCCAACGCATAATAATGTATAACTTTATAGGTATAGGTAAACTGTAAATGATAATTACAAAATTCGGAAGACTAGACCAACACTCAAGAAAAAAGAACCAAGGACTTCCAACATCTGCCTCGATAAAAACCTTCTTAAAATAGCCAATTGACATAAAATGCGAGTTTGTTAAAAAAAAAGTGTAGAGCAACTAAACAACACAAAGACGAGATAAACAACATAAATTAAAGTTCAAGGAAAATTATTAATATTCCAATTTTATGACATACAAATAATTTATAATTTTATAAGTAAATTAAAATATAGCAATACATTATTTATCTCGCGAAAGAACGTTATTGCTTAAAGAAGCATAAACCAATGTGCGAGGGAAATGATTAAAGTAAAGTGGTTATAGTTGCACACATCTACAAACATTGTTCCTGCACCTTGTAGTTTTAGGGCCACACATTCGTTTTGGACAATGGCCTGTATGTTTGCAACCAATTTTCACTGTCAAGTCAAATAACAATAAATGAACGTCGTTAAAGGAATATTAAATATCGTGTCTAACATAAAGAAAATGAGAAAAGAATGTCAAGAGTTACTTACTTCCGCTGGTTAGCATGAGAAATAGAGAAAGAAACATTATCAAAGCATAAACATAGTTGAAAATTTGAGCCATATTTTTATTAATGTATATCTTTTTTTGGTTACACTCTGAATGTATATCTAAAATATAAAGTTTTGTTTAAACATTTTATAAGTAAAATTTAATTCTTTGGTAACATCAATTAAATAATCTTTCCTCAATAAAAATCAATTAAATAGTTTGTTTATCATTTAAGAATTGTAAGAAAGCATTTACTAAATTGAAGTTATTGTTAAATGTCTCTAATGTAGATCAATGTGACATATTTGTCCGTTAACTCACTAAATTGATTAGTTAAACATAATAAAGATCTCAATTAAACCTTTTGATGCTCGTCAAATATTCTTTGTTTTTTTAAGGTACAAAATCCCAAAATTAAAGAGAAATAATAGTGATGAACGATAATTGTTTTTTAGCTTTGATAATTATGCATTGAAGAGTTGATAAAACATTTATTGATAATTGTTTTTTTATGTAATACGCATTGTATGATGATTATGGACCTATTTAACAACTTACCTCCTTAAAATAATGTTTAATTTGAGTTTGTCTCCAAAGGGGGAACCATTGTTAACCAAAATTTTATCCAACCTTTTTTAGCTTGGATTCTTGCAAAATGCCTACTATAGTTCATTCTATTTATGTAATACTCATTTTATGATGATTATGGACCTAATTAATAAGTAACTTCCCAAAAATAAAGTTTAAACTGAGTTCGTCTCCAAGGAAGGAACCATTGTTAACCAAAATTTTATCCAACCTTTCTTAGCTTGGATTCTTGCAAAATGCCTACTATAGTTCATTCTATTTATGCAATACTCATTTTATGATGATTATGGACTCAATTAACAAGTAACTTTCCTAAAATAAAGTTTAAACTGTGTTCGTCTTCAAAGGAGGAAGTTTTGTGTACCAAAATTTTATCCAACCTTTTTTGGCTTGGATTCTTCCCAAATGCCTACGATGGTTCATTCCATTTATGTAAAATTCATTGTCTTTCTTCGAGAGGGTTGTCCACATGTAAGTTAAGTTGTGTCCTGCAGGCTCCGGATTATGCCGGATGGGACTTCTTCGAGAGGGTTGTCCACACATCGATAAGACGAATCCGATGTTAACCATAGATAGGAATTTTCACCGGTATATATAGGGGTGTACTCCGGGGTTACTCCACTCGGATAGATTCCGTAAAATGAACCCAGATAACTATATGTATGTTCAACGCTAACATAATTAATTATATGAATACGAAAAGATTATGATATGATAATATGATGTACAGCCTGTGATTAAGAATCTCCAAATCACAGTATAGGGTAGGTGGAACTCACTGAGACATCATGTCTAATCCCAATGTCTTTAAATTTTTCAGGTACTCAAGAGGCACGTAGCAAGGGTAAGGAGAAAGCTACAGATTGATCGAGTCTTTCTTATATTTCAGCTTATGCAGTATGTCATGTCACATATTCGGATTAATACTATGTTGTATTATGTACTCAATAATATTAGATAAGATGTACTCGCTAGTTAGTACAGTATCTAGAACATGTTTTGTATTTATGTTTCTGATCAAATGACTTGTAATAGTACATATGTATATGGTTAGGACTTTAATTTCTCTATTGCAATTAATGTATTCAGTACGAAATTGTTTCTATTATAACTAGATTTAATTGATTCTTTTAATTAAATATTTAAATAATAGTACACAAAATATAATATTGTAAATAGAAAAGTTTAATTGAAGGCTATAATTACAAGATAAATATCCATCTCAAAATAATGTATCCCTCGTGTGTAGATGATTATAAGTTTTTTTATAATATACCATAATCGATTAAATATTAACTTATATTGTTTTTGTTGTAGTGAAATTATTTTTATTATAATAAGATTTTTTTTTTTTTAATCAAATATTTAAGTAATAGTATACAATATATAAAATTGTCATTAGAAAAGTTTAATTGGAAGATATAATTTTAAAATAAATATCCAACGCATAATAATGTATAACTTTATAGGTATAGGTAAACTGTAAATGATAATTACAAAATTCGGAAGACTAGACCAACACTCAAGAAAAAAGAACCAAGGACTTCCAACATCTGCCTCGATAAAAACCTTCTTAAAATAGCCAATTGACATAAAATGCGAGTTTGTTAAAAAAAAAGTGTAGAGCAACTAAACAACACAAAGACGAGATAAACAACATAAATTAAAGTTCAAGGAAAATTATTAATATTCCAATTTTATGACATACAAATAATTTATAATTTTATAAGTAAATTAAAATATAGCAATACATTATTTATCTCGCGAAAGAACGTTATTGCTTAAAGAAGCATAAACCAATGTGCGAGGGAAATGATTAAAGTAAAGTGGTTATAGTTGCACACATCTACAAACATTGTTCCTGCACCTTGTAGTTTTAGGGCCACACATTCGTTTTGGACAATGGCCTGTATGTTTGCAACCAATTTTCACTGTCAAGTCAAATAACAATAAATGAACGTCGTTAAAGGAATATTAAATATCGTGTCTAACATAAAGAAAATGAGAAAAGAATGTCAAGAGTTACTTACTTCCGCTGGTTAGCATGAGAAATAGAGAAAGAAACATTATCAAAGCATAAACATAGTTGAAAATTTGAGCCATATTTTTATTAATGTATATCTTTTTTTGGTTACACTCTGAATGTATATCTAAAATATAAAGTTTTGTTTAAACATTTTATAAGTAAAATTTAATTCTTTGGTAACATCAATTAAATAATCTTTCCTCAATAAAAATCAATTAAATAGTTTGTTTATCATTTAAGAATTGTAAGAAAGCATTTACTAAATTGAAGTTATTGTTAAATGTCTCTAATGTAGATCAATGTGACATATTTGTCCGTTAACTCACTAAATTGATTAGTTAAACATAATAAAGATCTCAATTAAACCTTTTGATGCTCGTCAAATATTCTTTGTTTTTTTAAGGTACAAAATCCCAAAATTAAAGAGAAATAATAGTGATGAACGATAATTGTTTTTTAGCTTTGATAATTATGCATTGAAGAGTTGATAAAACATTTATTGATAATTGTTTTTTTATGTAATACGCATTGTATGATGATTATGGACCTATTTAACAACTTACCTCCTTAAAATAATGTTTAATTTGAGTTTGTCTCCAAAGGGGGAACCATTGTTAACCAAAATTTTATCCAACCTTTTTTAGCTTGGATTCTTGCAAAATGCCTACTATAGTTCATTCTATTTATGTAATACTCATTTTATGATGATTATGGACCTAATTAATAAGTAACTTCCCAAAAATAAAGTTTAAACTGAGTTCGTCTCCAAAGGAGGAACCATTGTTAACCAAAATTTTATCCAACCTTTTTTAGCTTGGATTCTTGCAAAATGCCTACTATAGTTCATTCTATTTATGCAATACTCATTTTATGATGATTATGGACTCAATTAACAAGTAACTACCCTAAAATAAAGTTTAAACTGAGTTTGTCTTCAAAGGAGGAAGTTTTGTGTACCAAAATTTTATCCAACCTTTTTTGGCTTGGATTCTTGCCAAATGCCTACGATGGTTCATTCCATTTATGTAAAATTCATTGTCTTTCTTCGAGAGGGTTGTCCACATGTAAGTTAAGTTGTGTCCTGCAGGCTCCGGATTATGCCGGATGGGACTTCTTCGAGAGGGTTGTCCACACATCGATAAGACGAATCCGATGTTAACCATAGATAGGAATTTTCACCGGTATATATGGGGGTGTACTCCGGGGTTACTCCACTCGGATAGATTCCGTAAAATGAACCCAGATAACTATATGTATGTTCAACGCTAACATAATTAATTATATGAATACAAAAAGATTATGATATGATAATATTATGTACAACCTGTGATTAAGAATTTCCAAATCACAGTATAGGGTAGGTGGAACTCACTGAGACATCATGTCTCATCCCAATGTCTTTAAATTTTTCAGGTACTCAAGAGGCACGTAGCAAGGGTAAGGAGAAAGCTACAGATTGATCGAGTCTTTCTTATATTTCAGCTTATGTAGTATGTCATGTCACATATTCGGATTAATACTATGTTGTATTATGTAACACCTCATTTTAATTCTATTATTTTTAAATGATGTTTGAATATTGTTTATATAATTTTGCATGACTTATTTGATATATATATGATTTTATGCGAAAATATATGATTCATGTGTGATATATATATTATGTGTTATTTTATTATGTAGTTGTTTTATTATTTAAAATAAAATATGAGAAATAGAAATAAGTAGTAATAGTATTTATTTAGAATTAAGGGGGATTAATTGTAATTATGTGGATTAAGTGGGAGTTAAGGGAATGAAAAGGGGGGTTATGTTTTGGGAGTTAGTAAGGGTAAGAGTCAGACAAAACATTTTCACGTACAATAGAGAAAAAGGAGAGTTTTTGAGAGAAAGAGGAGAAAGACCAAGAGGCTAGGAGAAGAGCTAGGAAGGAATCAAAATTGTTGTAGGTTTTCAATTGTTGCTGAATTAAGATAAGGGTGGGATTCCTTTCACTAATGATGTATATAATTCTGAAAATTTGTGAATTGTGGTGTTCTTGGTTTTCTAGGTTTTAGAAGTTTTGTGTAATTTCTAAAATGGATGAATTGTGTTGTTGATTGCGAGTTTCAGTGTTTTTTTGTTGTCTTTGTTGTATACTGAACCCATAAACATCTGTGCTTACACGTTTTGGGTAATCAGCGATCAAAATTGGGTTTTTGGATGATTTAGGGTTAGAGAATTCGAGGATTTACCCTGCCCAGACAACCGTTCGCTTAAGTGAACTCCCCGAGACCTAGCTGAGACCGTTCGCTTGAGCGAGCCTTGAGCGAACTCGTAAGCGAAGTCACCCTCCCTCTCGGCGTTTTGCTCGCTTAAGCGAAGAAGGCTCTTATCAGCCGCATTTTGACATTGGTTCATACTTAAGGAGGCCCGTCCGGGTACTCCAAAATGCTTATGTTAAGCTGTATAACCCCTGATTAGGTACTAAACCTTATAGAAACTTCTTATTGCTTGAGAATGAATGAATTAAGTGAAATTGTGCATCCTTGGTGAACCTTATTGTAAGAATTTGGTTGAGTCATATTCAGTTGTAGTCGTAAGGTATGTCATAGTTGATTATGCATGCTAGATGTTGATGTTGATGTTGTCCTAGTTGTATGTTGAAATACACAAGTCGAGTCCATTGCATACTCATAACTGTTGGGGGCTTATCCCCTGGAATGTCTATCATTCACACCCGTTGGGGGCTTATGCACTGGAATGTTTATCATTCACCCGTTGGGGGCTTATGCCCTGGGATGCTTTAATCATCCAACTGTTGGGGGCTTATGCCCTGGAATGCTTAGCATTCAACGCGCGTAAAATGGTACCACATGCATAATGCATTTGTCGTTGTCGATGTCGCATTGTCGTAGTCGTTGTCGTCGGTCATGTCGTTGATGTTCATTGCAGATAATGACATTGTTGTCGCTGTTGTTTAATGTTGTTGAGGATAATTATGTCGCTATTATATATGTGTATATTTATTCACATTATATATGAATTGAATAATGCCTGTTGTAAGATGTCGTTGTTTCATTGATTTGATGAATTATATATATTTATTATTGATCGTGTATCTCACCCCTTCTGCTTGGAAACGTTGCCTTCCCTATGGGTAACTTGCAGGTAACGAAGATTAGTAGGATGATTGGCTCTGTGTCTAGGGCTCTGATACATATTAGGATGGGGGTCGTCGCGAATGTTTCCTTATTCTTTTATGTATCTTATTTATGAAAAGACTGTGTCGTGGGAGTTTATTATTGTTGAAAATAATATTTTATAACTGTTGAGGCCTTTGTGCCAGGATTATGTTGACGTTGAATTATAATTTATGAAGATTTATTTCGCTGCAGTTTATGAGAATTTATGTTGTTTTGAAATAACTAGTCTATTCCTATTTATGAAATTTTGAAAAGTAGTGTAATACTCCGTCGTTGAAATACTCTGATATAATTATCTTTATTATTACGTTGTTGGGAGAACGGGGTGTTACAATTGGTATCAGAGCAGGTCGGTTCGTCCGGCCAAGTAGTAGAGTCGAGTCGAGCCTAGTAAAGTTGTGTGACAATTTTGTATTGTCTTTGATGTCCTGATTGTTGTTGTAGTGTAGAATTTCTGAGATGGCTGGAAGGAATGATGTTGCTCTTGCTGTTGCGTTGCAAGCGATGGCTCAAGTCGTTGGACAGCAACAGAACAATGCTGCTGGTAATGATGGTGTGCGCATGTTGGAGACCTTCTTGAGAAACCATCCACCTACGTTCAAGGGCAGGTACGACCCTGATGGGGCTCAGACATGGCTGAAGGAAGTGGAAAGGATCTTCAGAGTCATGCAATGTACGGACGTTCAGATGGTGCGTTTTGGCACGCATATGTTAGCTGAGGAAGCTAATGACTGGTGGGTGAGTGTGCAACCTATTTTAGGACATGGAGGAGCTGCGATCACTTGAGTTGTGTTCAGGAGAGAGTTTCTGAGCAGGTATTTCCCGGAAGATGTCCGAGGTAAGAAGGAGATAGAGTTCCTAGAGCTGAAGCAAGCTGATATGTCCGTAACCGATTACGCTGCGAAGTTTGTGGAGCTTGCTAAGTTCTACCCACATTACACGGCGGAGAATGCAGAATTTTCTAAGTGCATTAAGTTTGAGAATGGTCTGCGTGCTGACATTAAGCGGGCCATTGGTTATCAGAAGATAAGAAACTTCTCTGAGTTGGTGAGCAGCTGTAGAATTTATGAGGAGGATACGAAGGCTCATTATAAGGTGATGAGTGAACGTAGAGGTAAAGGACAGCAGAGTCGTTCGATGCCTTACAGTGCCCCTGCTGACAAGGGTAAACAGAGGATGAATGAAGAAAGGAGACCCAGAGGTAGAGATACTCCTGCTGAGGTGATTTGCTACAAGTGTGGTGAAAAAGGCCACAAGAGTAATGCTTGTCGTGATGAGAAAAAGTGTTTCCGCTGTGGAAGGAACGGTCACACAGTGGCTGAGTGCAAGCGTGGTGATATTGTTTGCTTCAATTGTGATGAAGAAGGTCATCTTAGTTCCTAGTGCAAGAAGCCTAAGAAGACTCAGGCAAGTGGGAAGGTGTTTGCATTGACCGGTACTCAGACGGTTAATGAAGATCGACTTATCAGAGGTACTTGATCCTTGAATAGTATCCCGTTAATTGCTATTATTGATACTGGAGCTACACATTGTTTCATTGCTGTTGATTGTGCAAATAAGTTGGGTCTTGTTATGTCTAGTATGAATGGGGAGATGGTTGTTGAAACTCCAGCTAAGGGCTCAGTAGTCACTTCTCTTGTTTGCTTAAGTTGTCCGCTGTTTATGTTTAATAGAGATTTTGAAGTTGATCTTGTATGTCTGCCGTTAACTGGTATGGATGTAATCCTCGGTATGAACTGGTTGGAATACAACCATGTCAATATTAATTGTTTTAGAAAGACAGTATACTTTTCCTCTGCCGAAGAAGAGAGTGGAGCAGAATTTTTATCTACTTAGCAACTGAAGCAGTTAAGATGTGGTGGAGACTTGATGTTTTCCTTGTTGGCGTATTTGTTTGTGGAGAATCAAGCGGTAATTGATAGGTTGCCCATTGTAAATGAATTTCCAGAGGTTTTCCCTGATGAGATTCCTGATGTGCCGCCAGAAAGGGAGGTAGAATTTTCAATCGATCTTGTCCCGGGTTCGAAGCCTGTGTCGATGGCTCCTTACCGTATGTCAGCTTCTGAGTTGGCAGAGTTGAAGAAATAGTTGGAGGATCTACTTGATAAGAAGTTTGTTAGACCAAGTGTTTCACCTTGGGGAGCGCCGGTATTATTGGTTAAGAAGAAGGATGGTAGCATGAGGCTATGTATAGATTACCGTCAGCTGAATAAAGTGACGATAAAGAATAGGTATCCACTTCCGAGAATTGATGATTTGATGGATCAGTTAGTGGGTGCTCGCGTGTTTAGTAAAATTGATTTGAGATCAGGTTACCATCAGATCAAGGTGAAGGATGAAGATATGCAGAAGACGGCGTTTAGGACGCGATATGGTCACTATGAATATAAAGTGATGCCCTTCGGCGTTACTAATGCACCTAGTGTGTTCATGGAGTATATGAACATAATTTTTCATGCTTTCCTGGATAAGTTTGTTGTTGTGTTTATTGATGATATCCTAATTTATTCTAAGACTGAAGAGGAGCATGCAGAACACTTGAAGATTGTTTTGCAGTTGTTGTAAGAAAAGAAGCTGTATGCCAAGTTGTCGAAATGTGAATTCTGGTTAAGTGAAGTAATTTTTCTTGGCCATATTATTTCTGGTAGCGGTATTGCTGTTGACCCATCGAAAGTTGAAGCGGTGTCACAATGGGAGACTCTGTAACACCCCGTTTTCCCCAAGATTAAAATTTCAAACATAAATCAGAGTATCATATAAAACGGAATGCTACATCTCATTAAATTCTCAAAGGAAATAAATAAACATTTATTCTAGTCAAAACTGTTCTAACATCGCAGCGGATAAAATTTAATGTTAACAAATCGTTTTGGCACGCAGGCCTCATAAATAAGTCTCGACATAAATTAACTGAAAACTCAAGTCATAAACAAATACGTAAGGAATAGAAGTAAACATAAAGGTTCCCATCCCGTTACGTATCAGAGCACCTAAGGACATGGTGAGGATAGCCACTCACGTCAGCAACAAAAGCCTAATCACCTGCACTTGCCCACAAGGCGGCAATTCCAGCAGAAGGGGTGAGATTCTCAAAACAAAACATTAAACACATAATTCAACAATTACAATTAACAGCATAAATTCATCATCATATTTCATAATAAAAGTCAAGTAACGTCTTAAACAACATCATAATACAACATCATAGTTCAACTTAATAGTTATACTTGACAATGCAACTTCGACTCAACTTATGCAACTTAGACATCTTAATCATGCATGTGGTACCATATTGAGTATAAATGTACTCCTAGAGCATAAGCTCTCGTCGCTATTGAGCATAAAAATACTCCTAGAGCATAAGCTCTCGTCGCTGTTGAGCAAAAGCTCCTAGGGCATGAGCCCTCGTCTCTGGATGAATATGCATGGACTCGACTTCTTAAATCTTAGACATCTCAGAATAAATTTCAATAATTTGGATCACAACATCATAAATCTTATAACAACACATGCAGCTTTCAATTAATAAAACATGGCAGCATGGCAACAATCAACATCTCAAACATAGTGAAAACGTAAACATTCACATACATCACCTCTTATAATTCAGAAAAAGCATATACCAATGTATAGGTCGCAATAACGAATCAATTATTAGTTAACAGCTCTACATTTCTTCTTAATATCTCAGTATTTAATTCTAATCTAGGGGAAATCTCATAATTAATCGTGCGACAAGAGTCGCGTTACTCTAAAAGGTAGTCTGTTACTGGACTACTCGCTACGGCGAGTGGGATCTCTCGCCTCGCGAACCACTACAAAGGGTAACTCGCTATGGCGAGTTGGGTTGCTCGCCTCGCGAGCATCAGGGGTACTACTCGCTATGGCAAGTTGGGTTACTCGCCTGGCGAGCTCCTGGGTGTTGCTCGCTACGGCGAGTAGGATGTTCGCCTCGCGAACCTTATGGGGGTTGCTCGCTATGGCGAACTGTTCAATTCGCCTCGCTAGCTGATGAGTACTCGCCGTGGCGAGCGGCGACAGAACAGTTACGGGTTTACGAGGGTTTTCACCCAAATTTCATCCTAATTCTTCCAATTTTCGACTAATACAATGTTAAAGGGTTATTCTATGATCTGTAAACAGTTTCCTACGTCAACGGTACAGTTTTTCATCATCTAATCATCAATTTACCACTTTTTGACCTAACTCTTAATTCCTAATTCTCATGAATTAAACCTAGAATTGTTAACCATAATCATGAACTACATGTTCTAATGAAATTGTAATGATAGACTCACCCTTACCTTAAGAAATTCGAGCAACAGCCTCTCCGGTTCTTCTCTTCCGTTTTCTCCCTTTTTCTCCCAAAGCTCTGAATTGTACGTTCTGTACAATTCTAACCTAACTTCCCCCTTTTAAACCTCTTTTTGTTTGTTTTATTACATCTTTTTTCCCCACAACTATATCTAATTATAAAACAAACCCACAACTTATTATTTGTTTTATTTTCTAATCTTATTTTATTAAACAATAAAATAAGTCACAACACATCACATAAGTCGCATAAATCACATAATATCTCGAATATCACTTAATTCACGCAAAATCTTATAAATATACTCTATACTATGTAAAATAGTTTAAATAATTAAAACGGGCTTTACAGACTCCTAAGTCAGTTATAGAGATTAGAAGTTTTCTTGGTTTGGCTGGTTATTACCGTAGATTTATTGAAGGATTTTCGAAGGTTGCAATTCCTTTGACGCAGTTGACCTGTAAGGGTAAAGCTTTTGTGTGGGATATTCAGTGTGAGAATAGTTTCAATGAGTTGAAACAATGGTTGACGACAGCTCCGGTTTTGATTTTACCGAAGCCGGAAGAACCTTTTGTTGTTTATTGTGATGCGTCCAAGTTGGGCTTAGGTGGTGTACTTATGCAAGATGGTAAGGTGGTAGCTTATGCTTCGAGACAGTTGAGGATACATGAGAAGAACTATCCTACACATGATTTAGAGTTGGTTGCTGTGGTTTTTGTGTTGAAAATTGGAGACATTATTTGTACGGTTCCATATTTGAGGTGTTTAGCGATCATAAGAGTTTGAAATATTTATTTGATCAAAAGGAGTTGAATATGAGACAGAGAAAATGGCTTGAGTTGTTGAAGGACTATGATTTTAGTTTGAACTATCACCCAGGTAAGGCGAATGTGGTTGCAGATGCTCTGAGCAGGAAGACGTTGCACATGTCTGCTATGATGATTAAGGAATTGAAGTTGCTTGAGGAGTTTAGGGATTTGAGTATAGTTTGTGAACGGGAACCTCAGAGTGTACAGTTGGGTATGTTGAAGATCAACAGTGAATTCTTGAATAGCATCAAAGAGGCGCAGAAAGTTGATGTCAAGTTTGTAGACTTGATGGTTGCTAGCGATCAGACTGCAGATGGTGATTTTCAAGTTGATGATCAAGGTGTATTGAGGTTCCGAGGCAGAATTTGCATTCCAGATAATGATGAGTTGAAAAGGTCGATTTTAGAAGAAAGTCACAGGAGTAGCTTGAGTATTCATCCGGGAGCTACAAAGATGTATCATGATTTAAAGAAAATGTTTTCGTGGTCCGGATTGAAACGAGATGTTGCCCAATTTGTTTATGCTTGTTTGACTTGTCACAAATCTAAAGTTGAACACCAGAAGCCTGCGGGATTGTTGACACCGTTGGATGTGCCGGAATGGAAATGGGATAGCATCTCCATGGATTTTGTGACGAGTTTACCAAATACTCAAAGAGGGCATGATGCCATTTGGGTTATTGTCGATAGGTTGACGAAGTCGGCACATTTTATTCCGATCAATATTAGTTATCCGGTAGCTCAGTTGGCGGAGATTTACATTCATAATATTGTGAAGTTGCATGGTGTTCCGTCAAGCATTGTGTTGGATAGAGATCCGAGGTTCACTTCGAGGTTTTGGAAGAGCTTGCAAGAGGCTTTGGGTTCAAGGTTGAAATTGAGTTCGGCTTATCATCCGCAAACAGATGGTCAGTCGGAGAGAACAATTCAGTCGTTAGAGGATTTGTTGAGAGTGTGTGTACTTGAACAAGGTGGAGTTGGGATAGTCATCTACCGTTGATAGAGTTCACGTACAACAACAGTTACCATTCGAGTATTGGTATGGCACCATTTGAAGCTTTGTATGGTCGGTGTAACACCCCGAAATCCCAACTTAAAAATTTAATTTAAATAATCAGAGTATAACACATAAATCAGGATGTCACATTTCATAAAATCTTGAAAGTCAAATTGAATAATAATTTATTCTTAACCAATATTCAAACGTAGCAGCGGAATTCATAAACTTCTCAAAATCTTAAATAAATAGTTCTCGGCACAAAAGCCTCATAAAACATCTCAAATCAAGTTACGTCGCAGACATCATAATTAATCAACATGATACATAAAAGGAATAGAAATAATAATAATCCTCATCCCGTTACGTATCAGAGCTCCTAAGACTCCACAAGAACCTCTCACATCGACGAACCTAAGCTTGGTCACCTGCACTTGCCCACAAGGCGGCAATTCCAACAGAAGGGGTGAGATTCACAACAATTATATTAACATATAATTCAAATAATTATGCTTAACAACAACAACGATAATAATCTTCACATATAACTGAAAACATCTCAGACATCTGCGTATAATAAAATCATCTCAGAACATCTTCACATAGCAACGTCGCATAACATCTCAGACACAGGACTCGACTAAATGCAGCTCTAACATCTTAACATCATGCATGTGGTACCAATATTTTAGCTTTAATAAGCTTCACCGTCGCTTTGAGCAAATGCTCCACCGTCGCTTTGAGCATAAGCTCCACCGTCTCAAAATATGCAAATGCATGGACTCGACTCTTTAATTCTTAAACAAGATATCACAACGTCTTAACATCAAATACGACTCTTTATCGACACATGCAATTATACAATACATGGCAGCAGCTCAGTACACTTAGTATATATATTTACAGCACATAGTTATCGTCACAATCATCAATTATACTTCATTCATAAACTTCGCTTATTAAGTATTTAATCAAAGATTAACGCCAACAATTAAATATCCTCTTACAGCGTCATTACAGGTTCTAATTTAGGTCTTAAACATCTCTAATGCTATCCAAAAGTCTTCCCTCAAAGCCTCGCTCAAAACAGTGTTCTAAAACTCAAGTTATAGTGGTCTGAGACCACATTGCTCGTTGTGGCGAGTGGGACTGCTCGCCACGGCGAGCTACTTAAAATTGCATTCTGCCACTTGTTCGCTACGGCGAGTGATGTTGTTCGCCTCGCGCGCACTGAAGGGTTTCTCGCCACGGCGAGTGATGTTGCACGCCTCGCGAGTTAAACTGTTCTGCTCGCCACGGCGAATAGGTCTGCTCGCCACGGCGAGCGGTCGTAGAACAGGCTGCGGGTTCGCTCGAAACCTCGCCAAAACTCGTCCAATTCTTCGTTTTATGCTTCTAATCTATCAGAATTATAGTCCTAGTGATTAATCTAGGTTCTGTAATAGGTTTCTACACCAATTCACATCATTCTAACATCAATTCATCCAAAAATCCCCTAAACCCTAGTTTATGAAATCCCTCAAAATTACCTTCTAATTCCTTCGTTAATCATAAATAGATGAATTACAGTAATATAATTGAAGCTAGGCTCACCCTTACCTGGTATGTTCGCAGAATTGAGGTTCTCTCTTCACCGGCCACTTTTCTCTTCTTTTTGCAAAAGTCTGTAAGTACTGACTGTTTCTCTCAAAACCTAATTTCCTTTTATAATTCTTTCTATTCTCACTTATCCCCACAACTCTATCTTATTTATGAGAACAACCCCATCTCTCAAAATATTTGTTATTATATCCCATCTTAATTTTCATCACATATTTTATTTTATTAAACAATAAAATAAACGTCACACCACAACATCATCTCATACGTCACAAACATCATTAAAATCATATAATATATAATAATATACTATATACTCTAATAAAATGATTAAATAAATAAAGTGGGCGTTACAACTCTCCCCCACTTAAAGGATTTTCGTCCTCGAAAATCTTACCTCGATTAAATAACTCTGGATATGACTCCAACATCTTACTTTCAAGCTCCCAAGTTAAGCTTTCACCAGTCGCTCCACTCCAAACCACTCTCACTAGAGGTATCTCTTTGCCTCTCAACAACTTCACCTTATGATCATCGATCCTTAAGGGTAGAGTTTCAACCGTAAGGTTGTCCCTCACTTGTACATCGTCACTTTGGATCACATGAGATGGATCCGGAACGTACTTCCTCAGTTGCGACACGTGAAAAACATCGTGCAAATTCGATAAATGCGGTGGTAATCCAACACGATAAGCCACCGTCCCAATCCTCTCTGATATCTGATACGGACCAATAAACTTTGGAGTCAACTTCTTCGACTTGAAGGCACGACCTACACCGGTCATTGGAGTAACTCGCAAAAACACATGATCTCCTTCTTGGAACTCAAGGTCCTTCCTACGCTTGTCATGATAACTCTTTTGTCGACTCTGCGACGCATTCATCTTCTCTTGGATCATTCTTACCTTCTCAGTGGTTTGTTGCACAATCTCTGGTCCTAAAACCACACTTTCACCCGACTCAAACCAACACAACGGGGTTCTACATCTTCTTCCATACAAAGCCTCGAAAGGTGCCATTCCAATACTAGAATGGTAACTGTTATTATAAGTGAATTCTATCAACGGAAGATGACCATCTGTCTGTGGATGATACGTCGAGCTCAACTTCAACTGCGACCCTAAAGCTTCTTGCAAACTTTTCCAAAATCTAGAAGTGAATCTTGGATCTCTATCTGACACAATGCTCGAAGGAACACCATGTAATCTTACTATCTCTTGAATGTAAATCTCTGCTAACCGAACCATAGGAAAAGTGATATTGATCGGTAGAAAATGAACTGACTTGGTTAACCTATCAACAATCACCCAAATAGAATCGTTCCCCCTTGGAGTAGTTGGCAAACTCGTCACAAAATCCATGGATATGCTATCCCATTTCCACTCTGGCACGTCCAACGGTACCATCATACCAGCAGGTTTCTGATGTTCTATCTTCGATTTCTGACAAACTAGACAAGAATACACAAACTGTGCCACATCACGTTTTAATCCAGACCACCAAAACAACTTCTTCAAATCATGATACATCTTCGTAGCTCCTGGGTGAATACTCAAGCTACTTCTATGGCTCTCTTCAAGTATTGCCTTCTTCATTTCGTCGTTGTCCGGAATACAGATTTTACCTCGGAACCTCAACACACCGTGATCATCTACTCTAAAGTCACCATCTGCAGTCTGGTTACTCGCAACAAGCAAATCTACAAACTTAACATCTTCTTTCTGCGCTTCCTTAATATTTTTCAGAAAATCATTGTCAATTCTCAACATTCCTAGCTTTACACTCTGATGTGATCTTTCACAAACTATACTCAAATCTCTGAATTGTTCCAATAGTTCGAACTCTTCCGCCATCATAGCAGACATATGCAGCGTTTTCCTACTCAATGCATCAGCAACAACGTTAGCCTTACCCGGATGGTAACTCAAATCAAAATCATAATCTTTCAATAACTCAAGCCATCTCCTCTGTCTCATATTTAATTCTTTCTGGTCAAACAGGTACTTCAAGCTCTTGTGATCACTAAACACTTCAAACCTCGAACCATACAAATAGTGTCTCCAAATTTTCAACACGAACACCACTGCAGCCAACTCAAGATCGTGGGTAGGATAATTTCGTTCATGAATCCTCAACAGCCTGGATGCATAAGCAACCACTTTACCGTCTTGCATCAGTACACTACCTAAACCCAGCTTAGACGCATCACAATACACCACAAAAGGTACTTCAGGCTTTGGCAAAATTAAAACTGGAGCTGTCGTCAACCGCTTCTTCAACTCATTGAAGCTACTCTCACATTGAGCATTCCACACAAATGATTTACCTTTACACGTCAACTGCGTTAACGGAAGTGCCAACTTAGAAAACCCTTCTATAAACCTTCTATAGTAACCTGCCAATCCCAAAAAGCTTCTAATCTCCGTAACCGACCTCGGAGTCTCCCATTGCGACACTGCTTCAACTTTAGGCGGATCAACTGCTATTCCATCACCAGAAATCAAACAGTATCAATAATAGCAACTAAAGGTATATCATTAATATAGCAAGTACCTCTGATCAAACGATCCTCGTTCTCAGTCTGAGTGCAAGTCAACGCGAAAACCCTTCCAGTAGTCCTAACTTTCTTTGGCTTCTTGCACTACGAGCCAATATGTCCTTGCTCATCACAATTAAAACACACAACATCATCAAACTTGCAGTCTACGGTAATATGCCCTTTCTGTCCGCATCGGTAACACCTCTTCACATCAACAGGACACACATTACTCTTGTGGCCTTTCTGCCCGCAATTATAACAGGTAATCTCAGCAGGAGCATCCTTCTTCTGTGGTCGCCTCTCATCATTCACTCTTTGCTTACCCTTATCTCTAGGAGCATCATAAGGTTTGGGACGACTCTGCTGACCCTTCGCTTTTCTATCATTCACTACCTTGTAGTGAGCCTTGGTATCCTCTTCATAGATCCTGCAACTACTCACCAGCTCAGAGAAATTTCGAATCTTCTGGTAACCAATTGCCCTCTTAATCTCAGGACGCAAGCCATTCTCAAACTTGATGCACTTGGAAAACTCAGCATTCTCAGCTGTATAATGGGGGTAGAACTTTGCCAGTTCCACAAACTTCGACGCATACTCAGTCACGGACATATTTCCTTGCTTCAACTCAAGGAACTCGATCTCCTTCTTTCCCCGGACATCCTCAGGAAAGTAACGGTTCAGGAATTCCCTCATAAACACAGCCCAAGTCACAATAGCACCTCCTTCCTCCAAGATAGGTCGAATACCAACCCACCAGTCATCAGCCTCCTCTGCCAACATATGGGTACCAAACCGTACCATCTGACCATCTTCGCACTGCATCACTCTAAAGATCCACTCAACTTCCTTGAGCCACGTCTGAGCCCCATCAGGATCATATCTCCCTTTGAAGGTAGGCGGGTGGTTCCTCAGAAAAGTTTCCAACATCCTCGTCCCATCGTTTCCACCAGCGTTGTTCTGATTTCCCACAGCTTGGGCCATTGCTTGCAAAGCAGCAGCAAGAGCAGCATCATTTCTTCCAGCCATCTTATTCCTCTACCAAGCAAACATAAGTTAGAATAATATAACCATAATATTCTAACTCTAAGACACCATCACTCGACTCTCTAATTGGCCGGACGGACCGACCTGCTCTAATACCAATTGTAACACCCCGAAATCCCAGCTTAAAAATTTAATTTAAATAATCAGAGTATAACACATAAATCAGGATGTCACATTTCATAAAATCTTGAAAGTCAAATTGAATAATAATTTATTCTTAACCAATATTCAAACGTAGCAGCGGAATTCATAAACTTCTCAAAATCTTAAATAAATAGTTCTCGGCACAAAAGCCTCATAAAACATCTCAAGTCAAGTTACGTCGCAGACATCATAATTAATCAACATGATACATAAAAGGAATATAAATAATAATAATCCCCATTCTGTTACGTATCAGAGCTCCTAAGACTCCACAAGAACCTCTCACATCGACGAACCTAAGCTCGGTCACCTGCACTTGCCCACAAGGCGGCAATTCCAACAGAAGGGGTGAGATTCACAACAATTATATTAACATATAATTCAAATAATTATGCTTAACAACAACAACGATAATAATCTTCACATATAACTGAAAACATCTCAGACATCTGCGTATAATAAAATCATCTCAGAACATCTTCACATAGCAACGTCGCATAACATCTCAGACACAGGACTCGACTAAATGCAGCTCTAACATCTTAACATCATGCATGTGGTACCAATATTTTAGCTTTAATAAGCTTCACCGTCGCTTTGAGCAAATGCTCCACCGTCGCTTTGAGCATAAGCTCCACCGTCTCAAAATATGCAAATGCATGGACTCGACTCTTTAATTCTTAAACAAGATATCACAACGTCTTAACATCAAATACGACTCTTTATCGACACATGCAATTATACAATACATGGCAGCAGCTCAGTACACTTAGTATATATATTTACAGCACATAGTTATCGTCACAATCATCAATTATACTTCATTCATAAACTTCGCTTATTAAGTATTTAATCAAAGATTAACGCCAACAATTAAATATCCTCTTACAGCGTCATTACAGGTTCTAATTTAGGTCTTAAACATCTCTAATGCTATCCAAAAGTCTTCCCTCAAAGCCTCGCTCAAAACAGAGTTCTAAAACTCAAGTTATAGTGGTCTGAGACCACATCGCTCGCTGTGGCGAGTGGGACAAATTGCATTCTGCCACTTGTTCGCTACGGCGAGTGATGTTGTTCGCCTCGCGTGCACTGAAGGGTTTCTCGCCACGGCGAGTGATGTTGCACGCCTCGCGAGTTAAACTGTTCTGCTCGCCACGGCGAATAGGTCTGCTCGCCACGGCGAGCGGTCGCAGAACAGGCTGCGGGTTCGCTCGAAACCTCGCCAAAACTCGTCCAATTCTTCGTTTTATGCTTCTAATCTATCAGAATTATAGTCCTAGTGATTAATCTAGGTTCTGTAATAGGTTTCTACACCAATTCACATCATTCTAACATCAATTCATCCAAAAATCCCCTAAACCCTAGTTTATGAAATCCCTCAAAATTACCTTCTAATTCCTTCGTTAATCATAAATAGATGAATTACAGTAATATAATTGAAGCTAGGCTCACCCTTACCTGGTATGTTCGCAGAATTGAGGTTCTCTCTTCACCGGCCACTTTTCTCTTCTTTTTGCAAAAGTCTGTAAGTACTGACTGTTTCTCTCAAAACCTAATTTCCTTTTATAATTCTTTCTATTCTCACTTATCCCCACAACTCTATCTTATTTATGAAAACAACCCCATCTCTCAAAATATTTGTTATTATATCCCATCTTAATTTTCATCACATATTTTATTTTATTAAACAATAAAATAAACGTCACACCACAACATCATCTCATACGTCACAAACATCATTAAAATCATATAATATATAATAATATACTATATACTCTAATAAAATAATTAAATAAATAAAGTGGGCGTTACAGTCGGAGGTGCAGAACCCCTTTATGTTGGTTTGAGACTGGTGAAAGTGTTGTGTTGGGACCAGAGATTGTTCAGCAGACTACGGAGAAGGTCAAGTTGATAAGAGAACAGATGAAAGCGTCGCAGAATCGACAAAAGAGCTACCATGACAAGCGTAGAAAGGAACTTGAATTTCAAGAAGGTGATCATGTTTTCTTGAGAGTCACTCCTATGACAGGTGTAGGTCGTGCGTTGAAGTCTAAGAAGTTGACTCCGAAGTTTATTGGTCTGTATCAGATATCTGAGAGGATTGGAACGGTGGCTTATAGAGTGGGTTTGCCACCACATCTTTCGAATTTGCATGATGTGTTTCATGTGTCGCATCTGCGGAAGTACGTAGCGGACCCTTCGCATGTTATACCTAGGGATGATGTGCAGGTTAGAGACAACCTTACGGTGGAGACTTTACCGTTGAGAATTGATGATCGCAATGTGAAGAAGTTGAGGGGCAAGGATATACCTCTAGTGAGGGTTTTTTGGGGAGGAGTAACTGGTGAAAGTCTAACTTGGGAGTTGGAGAGTAAGATGCAGGAGTCTATTATTTTTAAATGATGTTTGAATATTGTTTACATAATTTTGCATGACTTATTTGATATATATATATGATTTTATGCGAAAATATATGATTCATGTGTGATATATATATATATATTATGTGTTATTTTATTATGTAGTTGTTTTATTATTTAAAATAAAATATGAGAAATAGAAATAAGTAGTAATAATATTTATTTAGAATTAAGGGGGATTAATTGTAAATATGTGGATTAAGTGGGAGTTAAGGGAAAGAAAAGGGGGGTTATGTTTTGGGAGTTAGTAAGGGTAAGAGTCAGACAAAACATTTTCACGTACAATAGAGAAAAAGGAGAGTTTTTGAGAGAAAGAGGAGAAAGACCAAGAGGCTAGGAGAAGAGCTAGGAAGGAATCAAAATTGCTGTAGGTTTTCAATTGTTGCTGAATTAAGGTAAGGGTGGGATTCCTTTCACTAATAATGTATATAATTCTGAAAATTTGTGAATTGTGGTGTTCTTGGTTTTCTAGGTTTTAGAAGTTTTGTGTAATTTCTAAAATGGATGAATTGTGTTGTTGATTGCGTGTTTCAATGTTGTTTTGTTGTCTTTGTTGTATACTAAACCCATAAACATCTGTGCTTACACGTTTTGGGTAATCAGGGATCAAAATTGGGTTTTTGGATGATTTAGGGTTAGAGAATTCGAGGATTTACCCTGCCCAGACAACCGTTCGCTTAAGCAAACTCCCCGTCGCTTAAGCGACCATTCATCATAGCTGCCCAGAACCTAGCCGAGACCGTTCGCTTGAGCGAGCCTTGAGCGAACTCGTAAGCGAAGTCACCCTCCCTCTCGGCGTTTTGCTCGCTTAAGCGAAGAATGCTTTTATCAGCCGCATTTTGACCTTGGTTCATACTTAAGGAGGCCCGTCCGGGTACTCCAAAATGCTTATGTTAAGCTGTATAACCCCTGATTAGGTACTAAACCTTATAGAAACTTCTTATTGCATGAGAATGAATTAATTAAGTGAAATTGTGCATCCTTGGTGAACCTTATTGTAAGAATTTGGTTGAGTCCTATTCAGTTGTAGTGGTAAGGTATGTCATAGTTGATTATGCATGCTAGATGTTGATGTTGCTGTTGTCCTAGTTGTATGTTCAAATACACAAGTCGAGTCCATTGCATACTCATAACTGTTGGGGGCTTATGCCCTGGAATGTCTATCATTCACACCCGTTGGGGGCTTATGTCCTGGAATGTTTATCATTCACCTGTTGGGGGCTTATGACCTGGGATGCTTTAACCATCCAACTGTTGGGGGCTTATGCCCTGGAATGCTTAGCATTCAACGCGCGTAAAATGGTACCACATGCATAATGCATTTGTCGTTGTCGATGTCGCATTGTCGTAGTCGTTGTCGTCGGTCATGTCGTTGATGTTCATTGCTGATAATGACATTGTTGTCGTTGTTGTTTAATGTTGTTGAGGATAATTATGTCGCTATTATATATGTGTATATTTATTCACATTATATATGAATTGAATAATGCCTGTTGTAAGATGTCGTTGTTTCATTGATTTGATGAATTATATATATCTTGTATCTCACCCCTTCTGCTTGGAAACGTTGCCTTCCTTATGGGTAACTTGCAGATAACGAAGATTAGTAGGATGATTGGCTCTGTGTCTAGGGATCTGATACATATTAGGATGGGGGTCGTCGCGAATGTTTCCTTATTCTTTTATGTATCTTATTTATGAAAAGACTGTGTCGTGGGAGTTTATTATTGTTGAAAATAATATTGTATAACTGTTGAGGCCTTTGTGCCAGGATTATGTTGACGTTGAATTATAATTTATGAAGATTTATTCCGCTACAATTTATGAGAATTTATGTTGTTTTGAAATAAATAGTTTATTTCTATTTATGAAATTTTGAAAAGTAGTGTAATACTCCGTCGTTGAAATACTCTGATATAATTATCTTTATTATTACGCTGTTGGGAGAACGGGGTGTTACATATTATGTACTCAATAATATTAGATAAGATGTACTCGCTAGTTACTACAGTATCTAGAACATGTTTTGTATTTATGTTTCTGATCAAATGACTTGTAATAGTACATATGTATATGTTTAGGACTTTAATTTCTCTATTGCAATTAATGTATTCAGTAGGAAATTGTTTCTATTATAACTAGATTTAATTGATTCTTTTAAAATAAATATTTAAATAATAGTACACAAAATATAATATTGTAAATAGAAAAGTTTAAATGAAGGCAATAATTACAAGATAAATATCCATCTCAAAATAATGTATCCCTCGTGTGTAGATGATTATAAGTTTTTTATAATATACCATAATCGAATAAATAATAACTTATATTGTTTTTGTTGTAGTGAAATTATTTTTATTATAATAAGATTTATTTTATTTTTTAATCAAATATTTAAGTAATATTATACAATATATAAAATTGTCATTAGAAAAGTTTAATTGGAAGATATAATTTTAAAATAAATATCAAACGCATAATAATGTATATTTTTATAGGTATAGGTAAACTGTAAATGATAATTACAAAATTCGGAAGACTAGACCAACACTCAAGAAAAAAGAACCAAGGACTTCCAACATCTGCCTCGATAAAAACCTTCTTAAAATAGCCCAATGACATAAAATGCGAGTTTGTTAAAAAAATAAAAGTGTAGAGCAACTAAACAACACAAAGACGAGATAAACAACATAAATTAAAGTTCAAGGAAAATTATTAATATTCCGATTTTATGACATACAAATAATTTATAATTTTATAAGTAAATTAAAATATAGCAATACATTATTTATCTCGCGAAAGAACGTTATTTCTTAAAGAAGCATAAACCAATGTGCGAGGGAAATGATTAAAGTAAAGTGGTTATAGTTGCACACATCTAGAAACATTGTTCCTGCACCTTGTAGTTTTAGGGCCACACATTCGTTTTGGACAATGGCCTGTATGTTTGCAACCAATTTTCACTGTCAAGTCAAATAACAATAAAGGAATGTTGTTAAAGGAATATTAAATATCGTGTCTAACATAAAGAAAATGAGAAAAGAATGTCAAGGGTTACTTACACTCTGAATGTATATCTAAAATATAAATTTTTGTTTAAACATTTTATAAGTAAAATTTAATTCTTTGGTAACATCAGTTAAATAATCTTCCCTCAATAAAAATCAATTAAATAGTTTGTTTATCGTTTAAGAATTGTAAGAAAGCATTTACTAAATTAAAGTTATTGTTAACTGTCTCTAATATAGATCAATGTGACATATTTTTCCTTTAACTCACTAAATTGATTAGTTAAACATAATAAAGATCTCAATTAAACCATTTGATGCTCGTCTAAAATTCTTTGTTTTTTTAACGTACAAAATCCCAAAATTAAAGAGAAATAATAGTGATGAACGATAATTGTTTTTTAGCTTTGATAATTATGCATTGAAGAGGTGATAAAACATTTATTGATAATTGTTTTGTTATGTAATACTCATCGTATGATGATTATGGACATAATTAACAACTTACCTCCTTAAATAATGTTTAAATTGAGTTCGTCTCCAAAGGAGGAGCCTTTGTTGACCAAAATTTTATCCAACCTTTTTTAGCTTGGATTCTTACAAAATGCCTACTATAGTTCATTCTTTTTATGTAATACTCATTTTATGATGATTATGGACCTAATTAACAAGTTACTTCCCTAAAATAAAGTTTAAATTGAGTTCCTCTTCAAAGGAGGAACCTCTGTTGACTAAAATTTTACCCATCCTTTTTTGGCTTCGATTCTTGCCAAATACCTACGATGGTTCATTCCATTTATGTAATACTCATTGTATTTCTTCGAGAGGGTTGACCACATGTAAGTTATGTTGTGTCCAGCAGGCTCCGGTTTATGCCGGATGGGACTTCTTCGAGAGGGTTGTCCACACATCGATAAGAGGAGTCCAATATTAACCTCATATAGGAATTTTCACCGGTATGTATGGGGGTGTACTCCGGGGTTACTTCACTCGGATTGATTATGTATAATGATGTACAACCTGTGATTAAGAATCTCCAAATCACAGTATAGGGTAGGTGGAACTCACTGAGACATCATGACTCATCCCAACCTCTATAAATTTTTTAGATACTCAGGAGGCACGTAGAAAGGGTAAGGAGAAAGCTACAGATTGATTGAGTCTTTCTTAAATTTTAGCTTATGTAGTATGTCATGTTACATATTTGGATTAATACTATGTTGAAATATGTACTCAATAATATTAGATAAAATGTACTCTTAGTTATTGCACTATCTAGAACATGTTTTGTATTTATGTTTACAATTTAAATGACTTGTAATAATACATATGTATATGTTTAGGACATTAATTTCTTTATTGTAATCAATGTACCCAGTATAAAATTTAACGATTGTAAGAGATCCTAGGCAATCTCATTACGGGTGTTACATTTGCTAAATTTAAGTTATTGGTAAATGTCTCTTATGTTGATCAATGTGACATATTTGTCCTTTAACTCACTATATTGATTAGTTAAACATAATAATGATCTCAATTAAACCTTTTGATGCTCGTCAACAACTCTTTTTTTTTTTTTAAGGTACAAAATCTCAAAATTAAAGAGAAATAATAGTGATGAACGATAATTATTTTTTAGCTTTGATAATTATGCATTTAATATGTGAGAAAACATTTATTGATAATTGATTTTTTTATGTAATACTCATTTTATGCTGATTATGGACCTAATTAACAAGTTACTTCCCTAAAATAAAGTTTAAACTGAGTTCATCTCCAAAGGAGGAGCCATTGTTAACCAAAATTCTATCCAACCTTTTTTAGCTTGGATTCTTGCAAAATGCCTTCTATAGTTCATTCTATTTATGCAATACTCATTTTATGATGATTATGGACCTAATTAACAAGTAACTTCCCTAAAATAAAGTTAAAACTGAGTTCGTCTCCAAAGGAGGAACCATTGTTAACCAAAAATTTATCCAACCTTTTTTGGCTAAGATTCTTGCCAAATGCCTACGATAATTCATTCCATTTATGTAATACTCATTGTATTTCTTCGAGAGGGTTATCCACATGTAAGTTAAATTGTGTCCAGCAGGCTCCGGATTATGCCGGATGGGACTTCTTCTAGAGGGTTGTCCGCACAGCAATAAGAGGAGTCCGGTGTTAACCTTAGATAAGAATTTTCACCGGTCTATATGGGGATGTACTCCGGGGTTACTCTACTCGGATAGATTCCGTAAAATGAACCCAGATAACTATATGTATGTTCAACGCTAACATAATTAATGATATGAATATGATATGATAATATGATTTACAGCCTGTGATTAAGAATCTCCAAATCACACTATAGGGTAGGTTGAACTCACTGAGACATCATGTCTCATCCCAATCTCTTTAAATTTTTCATGTACTCAAGAGGTACATGGCAAGGGTAAGGAGAAAGCTACAGATTGATCGAGTCTCTCTTATATTTCAACTTATGTAGTATGACATGACACATATTCGGATTAATACTATGTTGTACTATGTACTCATTAATATTAGATAAGATGTACTCGCTAGTTAATACATATGTATATGTTTAGGACTTCAATTTTTGTAATGTAGTTAATGTATTCAGTACATAATTTAACGGTTGTAAGAGATCCTAGGCAATGTCATTATAGGTGTTACATTTGCTAAATTGAAGTTATTGTTAAATGTCACTAATGTTGGTCAATGTGAAATATTTGTCTTTTAACTCACTAAATTGACTAGTTAAACATAATAAGGATTTCAATTAAACCTTTTGATGCTCGTCAAAGATTCTTTGTTTTTTTAAGATACAAAATCCCAAAATTAAAGAGAAATAATAGTGATGAACAATAACTGTTTTTTAGCTTTAATAATTATGCATTGAAGAGGTGAGAAAACATTTATTGATAATTTTTTTTTATGTAAAACTTATTGTAAGATGATTATGGACCTAATTAACAAGTTACTTCCCTAAAATAATGTTTATATTGAGTTCGTCTCCAAAGGAGGAGCCTTTGTTGACCAAAATTTTATCCAACCTTTTCTAGCTTGGATTCTTGCAAAATGCCTAATATAGTTCATTCTTTTTATGTACTACTCATTTTATGATGATTATGGACCTAATTAACAAGTAACTTCCCTAAAATAATTTTTAAATTGAGTTCGTCTTCAAAGGAGGAACCTCTGTTGACCAAAATTTTATCCAACCTTTTTTGGCATGGATTCATGCCAAATACCTATGATGGTTCATTCCATTTATGTAATACTCATTGTATTTCTTCGAGAGGGTTGTCCACATGTAAGTTATGTTGTGTCTAGCAGGCTCCGGATTATGCTGGATGGGACTTCTTCGAGAGGGTTGTCCACACAGTGATAAGAGGAGTCTGGTGTTAACCTTAGATAGGAATTTTCACCGGTATGTATAGGGGTGTACTCCGGGGTTACTCCACTCTAATTGATTTTGTAAAATGATGTACAACCTGTGATTAAGACTCTACAAATCACAATATAAGGTAGGTGGTACTCACAGAGACATCATGACTCATCCCAATCTCTTTAAATTTTTCAGGTATTCATGAGGCACGTCAAATGAGTAAGGAGGAAGCTACAGATTGATTGAGTCTTTCTTATATTTCAGCTTATGTAGAATGTCATGTGACATATTCGGATTAATACTATGTTGTACTATGTACTCAATAATATTAGATAAAATGTACTCTTAGTTATTGCACTATCTAGAACATGTTTTGTATTTATGTTTACAATTTAAATGACTTGTAATAATACATATGTATATGTTTAGGACATTAATTTCTTTATTGTAATCAATGTACCCAGTATAAAATTTAACGATTGTAAGAGATCCTAGGCAATCTCATTACGGGTGTTACATTTGCTAAATTTAAGTTATTGGTAAATGTCTCTTATGTTGATCAATGTGACATATTTGTCCTTTAACTCACTATATTGATTAGTTAAACATAATAATGATCTCAATTAAACCTTTTGATGCTCGTCAACAACTCTTTTTTTTTTTTTAAGGTACAAAATCTCAAAATTAAAGAGAAATAATAGTGATGAACGATAATTATTTTTTAGCTTTGATAATTATGCATTTAATATGTGAGAAAACATTTATTGATAATTGATTTTTTTATGTAATACTCATTTTATGCTGATTATGGACCTAATTAACAAGTTACTTCCCTAAAATAAAGTTTAAACTGAGTTCATCTCCAAAGGAGGAGCCATTGTTAACCAAAATTCTATCCAACCTTTTTTAGCTTGGATTCTTGCAAAATGCCTTCTATAGTTCATTCTATTTATGCAATACTCATTTTATGATGATTATGGACCTAATTAACAAGTAACTTCCCTAAAATAAAGTTAAAACTGAGTTCGTCTCCAAAGGAGGAACCATTGTTAACCAAAAATTTATCCAACCTTTTTTGGCTAAGATTCTTGCCAAATGCCTACGATAATTCATTCCATTTATGTAATACTCATTGTATTTCTTCGAGAGGGTTATCCACATGTAAGTTAAATTGTGTCCAGCAGGCTCCGGATTATGCCGGATGGGACTTCTTCTAGAGGGTTGTCCGCACAGCAATAAGAGGAGTCCGGTGTTAACCTTAGATAAGAATTTTCACCGGTCTATATGGGGATGTACTCCGGGGTTACTCTACTCGGATAGATTCCGTAAAATGAACCCAGATAACTATATGTATGTTCAACGCTAACATAATTAATGATATGAATATGATATGATAATATGATTTACAGCCTGTGATTAAGAATCTCCAAATCACACTATAGGGTAGGTTGAACTCACTGAGACATCATGTCTCATCCCAATCTCTTTAAATTTTTCATGTACTCAAGAGGTACATGGCAAGGGTAAGGAGAAAGCTACAGATTGATCGAGTCTCTCTTATATTTCAACTTATGTAGTATGACATGACACATATTCGGATTGATACTATGTTGTACTATGTACTCATTAATATTAGATAAGATGTACTCGCTAGTTAATACATATGTATATGTTTAGGACTTCAATTTTTGTAATGTAGTTAATGTATTCAGTACATAATTTAACGGTTGTAAGAGATCCTAGGCAATGTCATTATAGGTGTTACATTTGCTAAATTGAAGTTATTGTTAAATGTCACTAATGTTGGTCAATGTGAAATATTTGTCCTTTAACTCACTAAATTGACTAGTTAAACATAATAAAGATTTCAATTAAACCTTTTGATGCTCGTCAAAGATTCTTTGTTTTTTTAAGATACAAAATCCCAAAATTAAAGAGAAATAATAGTGATGAACAATAACTGTTTTTTAGCTTTAATAATTATGCATTGAAGAGGTGAGAAAACATTTATTGATAATTTTTTTTTATGTAAAACTTATTGTAAGATGATTATGGACCTAATTAACAAGTTACTTCCCTAAAATAATGTTTATATTGAGTTCGTCTCCAAAGGAGGAGCCTTTGTTGACCAAAATTTTATCCAACCTTTTCTAGCTTGGATTCTTGCAAAATGCCTAATATAGTTCATTCTTTTTATGTACTACTCATTTTATGATGATTATGGACCTAATTAACAAGTAACTTCCCTAAAATAATTTTTAAATTGAGTTCGTCTTCAAAGGAGGAACCTCTGTTGACCAAAATTTTATCCAACCTTTTTTGGCATGGATTCATGCCAAATACCTATGATGGTTCATTCCATTTATGTAATACTCATTGTATTTCTTCGAGAGGGTTGTCCACATGTAAGTTATGTTGTGTCTAGCAGGCTCCGGATTATGCTGGATGGGACTTCTTCGAGAGGGTTGTCCACACAGTGATAAGAGGAGTCTGGTGTTAACCTTAGATAGGAATTTTCACCGGTATGTATAGGGGTGTACTCCGGGGTTACTCCACTCTAATTGATTTTGTAAAATGATGTACAACCTGTGATTAAGAATCTACAAATCACAATATAAGGTAGGTGGTACTCACAGAGACATCATGACTCATCCCAATCTCTTTAAATTTTTCAGGTATTCATGAGGCACGTCAAATGAGTAAGGAGGAAGCTACAGATTGATTGAGTCTTTCTTATATTTCAGCTTATGTAGAATGTCATGTGACATATTCGGATTAATACTATGTTGTACTATGTACTCATTAATATTAGATAAGATGTACTCGCTAGTTAGTACACTATCTAGAACATGTTTTGTATTTATGTTTCTGATTAAATGACTTGTAATAATACATATGTATATGTTTAGGACTTCAATTTCTGTAATGTAGTTAATGTATTCAGTACATAATTTAACGGTTGTAAAAGATCCTAGGCAATCTCATTATAGGTGTTACATTTGCTAAATTGAAGTTATTGTTAAATGTCTCTAATGTAGATCAATGTGACATATTTGTCCTTTAACTCATTAAATTGATTAGTTAAACATAATAAAGATTTCAATTAAACCTTTTGATGCTCGTCAAAGATTCTTTGTTTTTTTAAGGTACAAAATCCCAAAATTAAAGAGAAATAATAGTGATGAACAATAACTGTTTTTTAGCTTTAATAATTATGCATTGAAGAGGTGAGAAAACATTTATTGATAATTTTTTTTTTATGTAAAACTCATTGTATGATGATTATGGACCTAATTAACAAGTTACTTCCCTAAAATAATGTTGATATTGAGTTCGTCTCCAAAGGAGGAGCCTTTGTTGACCAAAATTTTATCCAACCTTTTCTAGCTTGGATTCTTGCAAAATGCCTACTATAGTTCATTCTTTTTATGTACTACTCATTTTATGATGATTATGGACCTAATTAACAAGTAACTTCCCTAAAATAATGTTTAAATTGAGTTCGTCTTCAAAGGAGGAACCTCTGTTGACCAAAATTTTATCCAACCTTTTTTGGCATGGATTCATGCCAAATACCTAAGATGGTTCATTTCATTTATGTAATACTCATTGTATTTCTTCGAGAGGGTTGTCCACATGTAAGTTATGTTGTGTCTAGCAGGCTCCGGATTATGTTGGATGGGACTTCTTCGAGAGGGTTGTCCACACAGCGATAAGAGGAGTCTGGTGTTAACCTTAGATAGGAATTTTCACCGGTATGTATAGGGGTGTACTCCGGGGTTACTCCACTCTAATTGATTCTGTAAAATGATGTACAACCTGTGATTAAGAATCTACAAATCACAATATAAGGTAGGTGGTACTCACAGAGACATCATGACTCATCCCAATCTCTTTAAATTTTTCAGGTATTCATGAGGCACGTCGAATGGGTAAGGAGGAAGCTACAGATTGATCGAGTCTTTCTTATATTTCAGCTTATGTAGAATGTCATGTGACATATTCGGATTAATACTATGTTGTACTATGTACTCATTAATATTAAATAAGATGTACTCGCTAGTTAGTACACTATCTAGAACATGTTTTGTATTTATGTTTCTGATTAAATGACTTGTAATAATACATATGTATATGTTTAGGACTTCAATTTCTGTAATGAAGTTAATGTATTCAGTACGAAATTTAACGCTTGTAAGAGATCCTAGGCAATCTCATTATAGGTGTTACATTTGCTAAATTGAAGTTATTGTTAAATGTCTCTAATGTAGATCAATGTGACATATTTGTCCTTTAACTCACTAAATTGATTAGTTAAACATAATAAAGATCTCAATTAAACCTTTTGATGCTCGTCAAAGATTCTTTGTTTTTTTAAGGTACAAAATCCCAAAATTAAAGAGAAATAATAGTTATGAACGATAATTGTTTTTTAGCTTTGATAATTATGCATTGAAGAGGTGATAAAACATTTATTGATAATTGTTTTTTTAAGTAATACTCATTGTATGATGATTATGGACCTAATTAACAACTTACCTCCTTAAAATAATGTTATAATTGAGTTCGTCTCCAAAGGACGAGCCTTTGTTGACCAAAATTTTATCCAACCTTTTCTAGCTTGGATTCGTGCAAAATGCCTACTATAGTTCATTCTTTTTATGTAATACTCATTTTATGATGATTATGGACCTAATTAACAAGTAACTTCCCTAAAATAAAGTTAAAATTTAGTTCGTCTTCAAAGGAGGAACCTCTGTTGACCAAAATTTTATCCAACCTTTTTTGGCTTGGATTCTTGCCAAATACCTACGATGGTTCATTCCATTTATGTAATACTCATTGTATTTCTTCGAGAGGGTTGTCCACATGTAAGTTATGTTGTGTCCAGCAGGCTCAGGAATACGCCGGATGGGACTTCTTCGAGAGGGTTGTCCAGACATCGATAAGAGGAGTCCGGTATTAACCTCAGATAGGAATTTTCACTGGTATGTATGGGGGTGTACTCCGGGGTTATTTCACTCGGATTGATTATGTAAAATGATGTACAACCTGTGATTAAGAATCTCCAAATCACAATATAAGGTAGGTGGAACTCACAGAGACATCATGTCTCATCCCAATCTCTATAAATTATTAGGTACTCAGGAGGCAGGTAGAAAAGGTAAGGAGGAAGCTACAGATTGATCGGGTCTTTCTTATATTTCAGCTTATGTAGTATGTCATGTGACATATTCAAATTAATACTATCTTGTACTATGTGTACTCAATAATATTAGATAAGATGTACTCGCTAGTTAGTACACTATCTAGAACATGTTTTGTATTTATGTTTCTGATTAAATGACTTGTAATAATACATATGTATATGTTTAGGACTTCAATTTCTGTAATGTAGTCAATGTACTCAGTATGAAATTTAAAGCTTGTAAGAGATCCTAGGCAATATCATTATAGGTGTTACATTTGCTAAATTGAAATTATTGTTAAATGTCTCTAATGTAGATAAATGTAACATATTTGTCCTTTAACTCACTAAATTGATTAGTTAAACATAATAAAGATCTAAATTAAACCTTTTTATGCTCGTCGAAGATTCTTTGTTTCTTTAAGGTACAAAATCCCAAAATTAAAGAGAAATAATAGTGATGAACAATAACTGTTTTTTAACTATAATAATTATGCATTGAAGAGGTGAGAAAACATTTATTGATAATATTTTTTTTATGTAAAACTCATTTTATGATGATTATGGACCTAATTAACAAGTTACTTCCCTAAAATAATGTTTAAATTGAGTTCGTTACCAAAGGAGGAGCCTTTGTTGACCAAATTTTATCCAACCTTTTTTATCTTGGATTATTGCCAAATGTGTTGGAACAAAGGTGTTCAGCAATACCACGTTTTGAGTTTTGATGATAACAAGGTATTAAAAAGTTGTCAATTGGATATTGCTAATATTTGTTTAAGTATGCAAGATATCAATTAAGATTTATATCTTAGAAAGTATTCTGTTTGAACAAAGTTAAAGAGAAAAAAATCCAGAGAAGCTTGTTGCTTGTGATTCTGTTTCGAAGAGAGTCTGTAGACTGCATCGAAGAGAGTCTGAAGACTGCATCGAAGAGAGTCTGAAGACTGTGCCGAAGAGAGTCTGAAGACCATCAGAATCTGAGAACCAAGAGAGTCTGAAGACTGTATCAGAGTCTGAAGACCATCAGAATCTGAGAACCAAGAGAGTTTGAAGATTATCAGAAGAATAGTGCTACAGTGAGTCTGAAGCCACAAATTTGATAATCTGCTAACAAGGATTTCTACTGCATTGCGATGCAAAAAGAAACTCTCAAATGGAGTAACGGCTAGCTTCAAAGTCAACTTGAGCGTGGGAAGCACAAAGACAAAGATTGCAGGCCAGTACAGAGTACGTTGTACGAACTCTGTTTCCACTACTCCACTACCTCGTACAGTTGGTTTGGCAACTGTGTCTATCGGTATTAATCCTCAAAGGGAATGGAATTCAAATGATGCTATTGAAGGACTATTACCAAATCAAGCAACAGATCAACAGTCATTGATCAAGCTTCAGAAATCATCCTAATGTGCTGGATGACTCAACGTCTCTTTCCTACGCCTATATAAAGGATAGAAGACTTGGAGAATTGAGGACTCTAGAACTTGAGAAATTACATTGCGCTGCTTTCGTATTCAACTGAGTCTTAACAAAAGCACATCATCAACTTAGATTCTAACAAACTGAGTATTCTAGAATTTCTAAGTTTCACAGAAAAACAGAGTCTGTCTTTTGTGTAAAACAGAGTCTGTCTTTGTTGTAATTGAAACACTATTTGATTGTTGTCAAAGTGTTTCAACTCTATTCAATTTTCTGTAATTGTGTAAAAGTCTCTTGCTTTTGTGCTTGAGCAAAGGAAGTCTCTTGGCTGCGTCCATTGAGCAAAGGAAGTCTCTTAGTTGTGTCTTTAAGCAAGGAAGTCTCTCGCCTGTGTGCTTGAGCAAGGAAGTCTCATACTGTGTGTTTGAGCAACTTGTAATTTGGTATTACATTTTAGTGAACTCTCCTTGGAAGTACAAGGGGGACAGGACTACTTCCGGTTTGTGGAAGGAACCTGTATAATTGCATGTGTTCTCTCTTCTCTCTATCTCTTGATTATTTCGCTGCAATCAGAACCTAATCTCCTATCAGACTCTGATCTCATTCAGACTCTGAGTTTAAAGGAATTAGATTCTCACTCCTCAAGAGCTGCGAAAAGCAAACACAATTCAACCCCCCCTTCTTGTGTTTTTCTCACCTTCAGTTGGTATCAGAGCTCCGACTCTGTTGTGATAGCACTTAACCGTGTAACAGAAAAGATCCAGAGAAAAACATGTCTTCCAGTGAACCGTCTTCTTCTGGTGCCACTTCTGGTGCTGCTATACCATATGACTATGGATCCAATAACAGCAGTAAAAAGGCTGATTATGGAAAAATTCCTAAGTTCAATGGTGATCCTGAAGAATTTTTTTGGTGGAAAACCAACTTCTATAGTTATGTCATGGGTCTTGATGAAGAACTCTGGGACATACTTGAAGATGGTGTTGGTGACTTACAACTTGATGACGAAGGTGCTGCCATTGACCGCAAACTTCACACTGCTGCTCAAAAGAAAATCTATAAGAAACATCATATCATCAGAGGGGCTCTTGTCACTGCTATTCCTAAAACGGAATACATGAAGATGAGTGACAAATCTACTGCTAGAGCCATGTTTGCTTCTCTCTGTGCTAACTACGAAGGAAGCAAAAAGGTCTGGGAAGCTAAAGCTCTTCTATTAGTTTATCAATATGAACTATTTAAGATGAAAGAGGATGAAAGTATTGAGCAGATGTACTCAAGATTTCAAACTCTAGTATATGGTCTTCAGATACTGAAGAAGAGTTACATAGCTTTTGATCATGTTAGCAAGATTTTAAGGAGCTTACCCTCTAGATGGAGACCAAAGGTCACTGCAATTGAGGAAGCTAAAGATTTAAACACTTTAAGTGTTGAAGATCTTGTAAGCTCACTCAAGGTTCATGAGTTAAGTCTCAATGAACATGATTCTGCAAGAAAATCCAAAACCATTGCCTTAAAATCAAAAGGAAGGTCTTCAAAGGCTCTCAAGGTTGAAGAGTCTGAAAATGAGTCTTCAGCTTCTGAAAGCTCAGAGGAGGATCCTGATGTTGCAAAGGAAATGGCTATGCTTTCAAGCAGAATGCAGTACCTTGCTAAGAAGAACAAGAGATTTCTGAGCAAGAGCAGTGGGAAGGGGTTCAAAAAGGAGGATCAGAAAGGTTGCTTCAACTGCAAGAAAACTGAACATTTTATTGCTGAGTGTCCAGAACTGCAGAAGGAGAAACCCAAGTCAAAGAGGCCAACCTTCAAGTCAAGCAAGTTCAAGAAGCAGATCAAGAAAAGTCTGATGGCCACCTGGGAAGATCTTGATAATGAGTCAGGATCTGAAGATGATGATGCTGATGGTGAAGCCAATGTAGCTGTTGGACTAATGGCTACAACCGAATCTGTTAAAGAGACACCTGAGGCAGAATCAGATACAGACTCTGAAAATGAAACAGAGGTATATTCTGAACTCACAAGATCTGAACTTATAGAATCTGTCAATGAGCTTCTTGGTCATTTTAAAACTAAGACCACTGAGTTGAAGAAAGTCAAACAACAGCTTGATAAGTTGTCAAAAAGACATAATTCAACTCTGTTGGAATTAGAAGATTTAAAAGAAGAAAATATCTCTTTATTGATCAAGAAGTGTAGCTGTAAATACTTAAGTGAGCAAGATGTTGCTCTGCAAGAATTTATTGCTACTGGAATTGACAGATCAAGGGTTGCATCCATGATCTATAGCACGTATCAGAACAGAGGACAGGGTCTTGGATTCATTGGAGGAAACTCAAATGAAATGACTCTGAAATCTGGTCCTGATGGAGCCAGAGAGGCGTTGAAAAATCATTTTGTAAAAGAGTCTGTGAAAGGCAAGTTGAAACCTAAACCAAACGGTTCCAAACCCAAGGTATGGGAGAAAACATTGCCAATGACTTCAAGACGTAACTTACGAAAGGAGTTCAATGGTTCTAAGACTAACCAAAAAGGACCCATGAGAATATGGATACCTAAGTATGAAATTATTGATGCTGCAGGTATGTCTAAAAGGACTAGAAAAGCACAAGGCTTGGTACCTGGACAGTGGTTGCTCGCGTCACATGACGGGAGAAAAGTCTATGTTCCTAACCCTAACCATGAAAGAGGGAGGAACTGTGGGATTTGGAGGAAACCAGACTAGCAAAATCATTGGTACTGGAACCATTGGTAACTCTCTGATCTCAATCAGTAATGTGTGGTTCGTTGATGGACTTAGACATAACTTACTAAGCATAAGTCAATTATGTGACAGTGGTTATGATGTATTGTTTAATAAGAACAACTGCACAGTGGTTAACAAGGATGATCAGTCCATAGTCTTCAAGGGAAAACGAAGAAACAATGTATACAAGATAAAATTCTCAGAACTGACTGATCAGAAGGTAATGTGTCTTTTGTCAATGGGTGATAAGAAGTGGCTGTGGCATAGACTTTAGGGACATGCTAACTGGAGATTAATCTCTAAGCTTAGCAAGTTGCAACTTGTCAAAGGCCTACCAGACATTGACTATCACTCAGATGCTCTTTGCGGAGCATGTCAGAAAGGGAAAATTGTCAAGAGTCCCTTCAAGCCGAAAGAAATTGTTTCAACTTCCAGACCCTTGGAGTTACTTCATATTGACTTATTTGGACCAGTTAGCACTGCATCCTTATATGGAAGTAAATATGGACTAGTTATTGTTGATGACTACAGCAGATGGTGTTGGGTTAAATTTCTAAAAACTAAAGATGATTCATATTCTGTATTTAGTAAATTCTGCATCCAAATTCAATCAGAGAAGGAAATGAAAATCTTGAAAGTCAGAAGTGATCATGGAGGAGAATTTGAAAATGAACCGTTTGAGGTTTTCTGTGAAAAACATGGAATTATTCATGAATTCTCTGCACCTAGAACCCCACAACAAAATGGAGTTGTAGAGAGAAAGAACAGAACCTTACAAGAGATGGCTAGAACCATGATCCATGAGAACAATCTGACTAAGCATTTTTGGGCAGAAGCAGTAAACACAGCTTGTTATGTTCATAACAGAATCTATATTAGACCTCTGTTGAACAAAACAGCTTATGAACTCTTTAAAGGAAGAAAACCCAACATATCTTATTTTCATCAGTTCGGATGTACATGTTATGTCCTGAACAACAAAGTCTACCTAAAGAAATTTGATGCTAAAGCTCAAAAGGGAATCTTTTTAGGTTACTCTGAACGCTCTAAGGCATACAGGCTGTATAATTCAGAAACACAATGTGTGGAAGAATCTATGCATGTCAGATCCGATGACAAAATGCCTAGAAGTGAAACTCCAGTGCAAGATGAAAGTCATGCAGAATCTCAAGATTCTGATGATAACTCATAATCTGATCAGATTCCAGAATCTGAAGATACTTCAGAAGCTGGAACAACCCCTGAAGTTCCTAATGAAGAAGCTTCTGATGAAGCTCAAGATGGTTCTTTGCAAGCTAGTCAATCCAAACAATCTTTCAAATACAAGTCTTCACATCCAGAAGATCAGATAATTGGCAATAAAGAAAGTCCTATGAGAACAAGATCACATTTCAGACAAGAAGAGTCTGCTTTAGGATTATTATCTGTTATTGAACCAACCTCTGTTGAAGAAGCTCTTGGAGATGAAGGATGGATTCTGGCAATGCAAGAAGAACTGAATCAATTCAAAAGGAATGAAGTATGGGATCTAGTAGCTAAGCCTGATCACAAGAACATCATTGGAACCAAGTGGGTGTTCAGAAATAAGCTTAGTGAACAAGGAGAAGTAATCAGAAACAAGGCCAGACTTGTTGCGCAGGGCTACAGTCAGCAAGAAGGCATTGATTACACAGAAACGTTTGCTCCAGTTGCAAGATTGGAAGAAATCAGGTTACTTCTTTCCTATGCAGTTAATCACAACATAATCCTGTATCAAATGGACGTTAAGAGTGCATTTCTTAATGGTGTCATTTCTGAAGAAGTATATGTCAAAAAACCTCCTGGCTTTGAAGATTTAAGGCATCCAGAGCATGTTTATAAATTAAAGAAATCACTCTATGGCTTGAAACAAGCTCCCAGAGCTTGGTATGAAAGACTAAGTAATTTCTTAATTCAAAACAACTTTGAACGAGGACAACTTGACACTACTCTATTCAGAAAGACTCTGAAGAAAGACATTCTTATAGTTCAGATTTATGTTGACGATATCATTTTTGGTTCTACAAATAGTTCTCTTTGCAAAGAGTTTTCAAAAGTAATGCAGGATGAGTTTGAAATGAGCATGATGGGAGAATTGAAGTTCTTTCTTGGAATTCAAATCAACCAATGCAAAGATGGAGTCTACGTTCATCAGTCTAAGTATACGAAAGAGCTTCTGAAGAAGTTTAATCTTGAGGACTGCAAAGAAATGAATACTCCAATGCATCCAACCTGCACTCTGAGCAAAGAAGATCAAGGGACCAAAGTTGATCAGAAGCTGTATAGAGGTATGATTGGTTCTTTGTTATACCTAACTGCATCCAGACCAGATATTTTGTACAGTGTATGTTTGTGTGCAAGGTTTCAATCAGATCCTAGAGAATCTCACTTAACTGCTGTTAAGAGAATCTTTAGATATCTGAAAGGAACTACTAATCTTGGACTTCTTTACAAGAAATCCTCTGACTACAAGCTAGTTGGATTCTGTGATGCTGACTATGCTGGAGACAGGATTGAAAGAAAATCTACCAGTGGCAATTGTCAATTCTTGGGAGAGAATCTGATATCCTGGGCTAGCAAGAGGCAAGCAATCATTGCTTTGTCTACAGCAGAAGCAGAATACATCTCAGCTGCTAGTTGTTGTACACAGCTACTCTGGATGAAACATCAGCTTGAGGACTATCAAATAACTGAAAACCATATCCTAATTTATTGTGATAATACAGCAGCTATATGTTTGTCTAAGAATCCAATTCTGCATTCAAGAGCAAAGCATATTGAGATTAAACATCATTTTATAAGAGACTATGTTCAAAAGGGAATTTTAGATATTCAATTCATTGATACTGATCATCAATGGGCTGATATATTTACTAAACCCTTATCTGTTGAAAGATTTGATTTCATAAAGAAAAATTTGAACATGTGCTATGTCTCTGGGTAATATGCGCCTCTGAAAACAGAATTCAGACTCTGATAAAATTCAGAAGCTATTTGGGAATCAGACTCTCTTTTGGAGACTCTGATGAAAGCTTCTGATAAATTATTCAGACTCTGGTGAGGAATCTTTAGACTCTCAGAAGCTCGTATTAGTGGAAGCGTGACTGTTAAGTTCAGTAACACCTGCCCCACTATGGTGACAGTTACTTTACAGTTTCTTAGACGTGGCCTGTTTGTACTGGGTAAGAACTCAAAGGGCAATGATTTCATTACGTTAAACAAGTTACCTTCGCTTTGTCTCAATACGTTTACGGCTGCATGCTATATGTATTTAATGTTTGTGTTTGTTTGTCCCCTACTCTTTCCAAACAGGTTTCAAACTTTTTCTCTATAAATACATAACACACACAACTCACTTCTCTTTTCACTCTTTGATTTTCTCTCTGAACAAACTTCTTGTTTTCAATTCTTTGCAAAACTTTTTGTTCTTAAATCAAACATTTAGAAACCCCTATAATGGCAAGTGATCTCATCCAATCTGGTGTTATAATCAAGTCCGGAGGGTCCTATGTTATCAAACCCAGAACAATGAACATCATCAAGGACACTCTGGAAATCCAAGTTGAATCTCCAGTTGATTTTGGTTCACTCAGTCGTCATGGAATTGACGTTGCACCTCATTTCTTATCACAAGGAATGATGAGGTACTTTGGTATGTTGAATGGACCAACATATCAGGAGCTTGTTAGAGATTTTTGGGTTAGGTCAGAAGTCTACGACAAAGCTGAAGCTACTTTGGAAGAAACAGTAGCAATCTCAAACAACCCCAGTCTTGTTGGCAAGAACAGAGACCAAATGGGTTTAAGACCGTACAATGGTCTTGAAATAAGGTCTGCTGTGATGGGAATACCAATAGTTATCACTGAAGAGGTGGTAGCCAGGGCTTGTCAGATGGAAAGCGCTGGTAAATTTCAGTGGAATGTCAACAAGAAGAGTGAATGGGCTGTTGTCTGCAACAAGTTGTTATTTGAAGGGAGACCCTCAAATAAATTGGTGGATATGCATCCTGAGCATAGGGTGCTTCTAAAGATTATACTGGACAGTATGCTTCAGAAAAGAGGAGGAACAGACACATTGTCTGTGGATCACAAAGTTCTTCTTTATTTTCTTATAAACAAAATAAAGATCAACTTCCCCAGATATGTGATGCACCACATGTGTTGGGCCATCAAGAAGAGTCAATCAGAAACCAGGAGGCAAGTTCCTTTTAGAAGATTAATATCTGAGATTCTGTATCAAGGAGGCCTCTTGAAGGTCTTATCAGAATCTGGTGTGGTATCAGATATTCATCTAGGAACTGTGACCGGAAGAATCATTAATGGCAAGACTCTGCAGTACATGAAGATTGTCAAGAGATTCAACCCCTCTAAGCATGATATGAGAGAATCCTATGTACAATCTGACTTAATGATGGACTTCCCTCCCATATCCAAAGAAGATAATCCTGAAGTTCTTGCAAGATTTGTGGTGGATTACTTCAAGGAGACTGGTAGAATAATCAACTATTCTGCCATTCCTGAGACTGCTGGAGGAGGACCTCTTAAGGTCAAAGGTAAAAGGACCAAGGAAGTGGTTCTCAAGGAAGAGGAAGAGAAGCAGGAGCCTCTCAAGAAAAAGATCAAATCTACTGCTCTTCCTGGAGTGAAAATTGGTTCCCCTAAGACTTTAACTCTTATGCCTTCATCAACATCCTCTGCACTTCGTGAAATTAAGGATAGGATTAAAGAAACCAAGGATGAAAAGAAAGCCAAGAAAGATGAGAAGAAAGCGAAGAAAGGCAAGGCTGACAGAGACTTTGACAGAATGGCTCAAGATATTGCTGACTACCTTGATGCTGACTCTGAAGGTGAAGAGAGTCAGATCAAGAACAGAAAGGTGGATGTGATTCCTGTGGCTAGGGATGTAGCACAGAAGATAGGTACTTCTGTATCTATGATTGAGGATGAACATGCTGCTGGCAAGGCAATGGCAGCAGAAGTAGTGACTGAAGAATTAAAGGAAGAAACTGTCAAAGAAGCTGCTAAGTTGCTTGCTTCTGCTCTTAAACAGAAGAATCCTTCAGCAACTGCAGAAGCTGAGTTATCAGAAGCTACTGTGTCTGATCACCATGCCTCTCCAGAAGCTGGCATTGGCACCTCTGGCAACGTGGCATATAGCTCATCTTCATATCATCCCATAACCCACTTGACCCGGCAGTAGTTGATTATGTTGATTCAACTATGGACAGAGTAATTCAAGACACAATCACAGTGTCTATGAATCTTCCTGCTGATCATCCTGCTCAACCTTCATTTCTCAAACCACTTCAGGTAATTCAACCTTCTGAAAAGCCTGAAGCAACCATTCAATCCAAACAGCCATCCCCCCAAACTGAAACCATTTGTGTAGACTCTCCAGACACTCTAGATTCTCTTGAAAAACATCTAGGAGGAGAACTACCAAAAACCCCTGCAAAATCCAAATCAACAAAAGCTACTTCATCTGTTTCCAAACCAGACCCTGTACCTGAACCTACAGAGAATCTGACTTTAGCTTCTGTTGAACCTTCAGAACCTGTTGTTGAACCAGCTTTTGAAAATCTGGAACAAGCTTTTGATATTGTATCAGAAAATGTAACAGAATGTAGAGCTAAGACCAGAAGAGTTTCCCAACCTCTTTGTGACCCCATAACCAATTTCCCAGGTTTTGAAACTTTTCTAGCTTTGAGAGCTTCTCTACCCTCAACCTCTGAACCTCAAATTGACTTATTTGATTCAAGTAAGATAGATGAGTTCTATGCTTCTTCATGCAATAAGCTCAAAGAAGTTATTGAGCAAAGGTTTGTGCCAATACTTAATGTGAGCTATGAGGACAAGTTCTCTTCAGTGAAGACTGAGTTTTTGGATTTTATCACCAAAATTCAGAAGACTGCTGCCAGGGAACAAGCACTTGTTACTGCCAAGCATGTTGAAGAAATCAAGCGGGCTGAGAAAGCTGTTATCTTGAAAAAAGCTCCCATTCTGAGGATTAGAGATACACCCTTCTTTGATGAGGATCAGTATATTCCTAGAGAATCAGTGGCTTACAATTCTTTGAAGAGGAAATTGTATAAAGTTCAAGAAGAAGCTAGACAAGAAAGAGAAGCGCATTTGCGAAGAACTGAGGCTCTGGAAGAGATGGTAAAGAAACAGCAAGAGGATCTCCAGAAACTGATGGATCATCTTGCCAAACAAAACCAACCTTAGTTTAATTTCGTTTTGTTTTCTTTTTGTAATTCTTGTTTGCTATCTTCTAAACTTGCTTTTGCTTACAATTTATACAAGTTGTTTTTGATTCTATTTGCATTCTATTTTTTTTATGCTCTGAATCTTCTATGTTTTCCCTCTGAATCTCATTCTTCCTTAACACATGTTTACACCCTTATCTTAAGTCACTTAAAAAGGGGGAGGAACTTGTTCTAAACTTTTTTTTGTTGATGACAAAAGGGGGAGAAGGGAAAGTATTTATGTCAGGGAGAAGGGAAAATTTTCTTTTAATTACATTGCATGTATACGTAAAAGTTAAAGGGAAATCTGCGAAAGGTGCTTAGTTAGACTCTGAGCCCTGTTTAAGAATCAATTTTCTAAATATTCTGAGAATGAATTTGATTGACTATGAAAGTGAATTTAATTAACCTTGATAGAACTCAAGATGAGCTTACAAACCTCAACTTAAGAACTATCAGACTCAGGGGGAGTCAGAGCTTACAAACCTCAGACTCTGAGCTTACAAACCTCAGAACCCTTTAAGTCAACTTGTTAATTAGATTAACAACAATTGACCTTTTAAATACTAATGTTTGTCATCATCAAAAAGGGGGAGATTGTTGGAACAAAGGTGTTCAGCAATACCACGTTTTGAGTTTTGATGATAACAACGTATTAAAAAGTTGTCAATTGGATATTGCTAATATTTGTTTAAGTATGCAGGATATCAATTAAGATTTATATCTTAGAAAGTATTCTGTTTGAACAAAGTTAAAGAGCAAAAAATCCAGAGAAGCTTGTTGCTTGTGATTCTGTTTCGAAGAGAGTCTGAAGACTGCATCGAAGAGAGTCTGAAGACTGTGCCGAAAAGAGTCTGAAGACCATCAGAATCTGAGAACCAAGAGAGTCTGAAGACTGTATCAGAGTCTGAAGACCATCAGAATCTGAGAACCAAGAGAGTTTGAAGATTATCAGAAGAATAGTGCTATAGTGAGTCTGAAGCCACAAATTTGATAATCTGCTAACAAGGATTTCTACTGCATTGCGATGCAAAAAGAAACTCTCAAATGGAGTAACGGCTAGCTTCAAAGTCAACTTGAGCATGGGAAGCACAAAGACAAAGATTGCAGGCCAGTACAGAGTACGTTGTACGAACTCTGTTTCCACTACTCCACTACCTCGTACAGTTTGGCAACTGTGTCTACCGGTATTAATCCTCAAAGGGAATGTAATTCAAATGATGCTATTGAAGGACTATTACCAAATCAAGCAACAGATCAACAGTCATTGATCAAGCTTCAGAAATCATCCTAATGTGCTGGATGACTCAACGTCTCTTTCCTACGCCTATATAAAGGATAGAAGACTTGGAGAATTGAGGACTCTAGAACTTGAGAAATTACATTGCGCTGCTTTCGTATTCAACTGAGTCTTAACAAAAGCACATCATCAACTTAGATTCTTACAAACTGAGTATTCTAGAATTTCTAAGTTTCACAGAAAAACAGAGTCTGTCTTTTGTGTAAAACAGAGTCTGTCTTTGTTGTAATTGAAACACTATTTGATTGTTGTCAAAGTGTTTCAACTATATTCAATTTTCTGTAATTGTGTAAAAGTCTCTTGCTTTTGTGCTTGAGCAAAGGAAGTCTCTTGGCTGCGTCCATTGAGCAAAGGAAGTCTCTTAGTTGTGTCTTTGAGCAAGGAAGTCTCTCGCCTGTGTGCTTGAGCAAGGAAGTCTCATACTGTGTGTTTGAGCAACTTGTAATTTGGTATTACATTTTAGTGAACTTTCCTTGGAAGTACAAGGGGGACAGGACTACTTCCGGTTTGTGGAAGGAACCTGTATAATTGCTTGTGTTCTCTCTTCTCTCTATCTCTTGATTATTCCGTTGCAATCAGAACCTAATCTCCTATCAGACTCTGATCTCATTCAGACTCTGAGTTTAAAGGAATTAGATTCTCACTCCTCAAGAGCTGCGAAAAGCAAACACAATTCAACCCCCCCCCCTTCTTGTGTTTTTCTCACCTTCAAAATGCTCACTATAGTACATTCTATTTATGCAATACTAATTTTATGATGATTATGGACTTAATTAACAACTTACCTCCTTAAAATAAAGTTTAAACTGAGTTCGTCTCTAAAGGAGGAACCTCTGTTGACCAAAATTTTATCCAACCTTTTTTGGCATGGATTCTTGCCAAATACCTACGATGGTTCATTCCATTTATGTAATACTCATTGTATTTCTTCGAGAGGGTTGACCACATGTAAGTTATGTTGTGTCCAGCATTCTCCGGAATAAGCCGGATGGGACTTCTTAGAGCGGGTTGTCCACACATCGATAAGAGGAGTCCGGTATTAACCTCAGATAGGAATTTTCACCGGTATGTATGGGGGTGTACTCCGGGCTTATTTCACTCAGATTGATTATGTAAAATGATGTACAACCTGTGATTAAGAATCTCCAAATCACAATATAGGGTAGGTGGAACTCACAGAGACATCGTGACTCATCCCAATCTCTTTAAATTTTCCAGGTACTGAGGAGGCACGTCAGAAGGGTAAGGAGGAAGCTATAGATTGATCGTGTCTTTCTTATATTTCAGCTTATGTAGTATGTCATGTGACATATTCAAATTAATACTATGTTGTACTATGTACTCAATAATATTAGATAAGATGTACTCGCTAGTTAGTACGGAATTTAACGCTTGTAAGAGATCCTAGGCAATCTCATTATAGGTTATTGTTAAATGTCTCTAATGTAGATCAATGTGACATATTTGTCCTTTAACTCACTAAATTGATTAGTTAAACATAATAAAGATCTCAATTAAACCTTTTGATGCTCGTCAAAGATTCTTTGTTTTTTTAAGGTACAAAATCCCAAAATTAAAGAGAAATAATAGTGATGAACGATAATTGTTTTTTAGCTTTGATAATTATGCATTGAAGAGGTGATAAAACATTTATTGATAATTGTTTTTTTAAGTAATACTCATTGTATGATGATTATGGACCTAATTAACAACTTACCTCCTTAAAATAATGTTATAATTGAGTTCGTCTCCAAAGGAGGAGCCTTTGTTGACCAAAATTTTATCCAACCTTTTCTAGCTTGGATTCGTGCAAAATGCCTACTATAGTTCGTTCTTTTTATGTAATACTCATTTTATGATGATTATGGACCTAATTAACAAGTAACTTCCCTAAAATAAAGTTAAAATTTACTTCGTCTTCAAAGGAGGAACCTCTGTTGACAAAAATTTTATCCAACCTTTTTTAGCTTGGATTCTTGCCAAATACCTACGATGGTTCATTCCATTTATGTAATACTCATTGTATTTCTTCGAGAGGGTTGCCACATGTAAGTTATGTTGTGTCCAGCAGACTCCGGAATACGCCGGATGGGACTTCTTCGAGAGGGTTGTCCAGACATCGATAAGAGGAGTCCGGTATTAACCTCAGATAGGAATTTTAGCTGGTATGTATGGGGGTGTACTCCGGGGTTATTTCACTCGGATTGATTATGTAAAATGATGTACAACCTGTGATTAAGAATCTCCAAATCACAATATAAGGTAGGTGGAACTCACAGAGACATCATGTCTCATCCTAATCTCTATAAATTTATTAGGTACTCAGGAGGCACGTAGAAAAGGTAAGGAGAAAGCTACAGATTGATCGAGTCTTTCTTATATTTCAGCTTATGTAGTATGTCATGTTACATATTTGGATTAATACTATGCTGTACTATGTGTACTCAATAATATTAGATAAGATGTACTCGCTAGTTATTACACTATCTAGAACATGTTTTGTATTTATGTTTACAATTAAATGACTTGTAATAATTCATATGTATATGTTTAGGACTTCAATTTCTTTATTGTAATCAATGTACCCAGTATGAAATTTAACGCTTGTAAGAGATCCTAGGCAATATCATTATAGGTGTTACATTTGCTAAATTGAAATTATTGTTAAATGTCTCTAATGTAGATCAATGTGACATATTTGTCTTTTAACTCACTAAATTGATTAGTTAAACATAACAAAGATATAAATTAAACCTTTTGATGCTCGTCAAAGATTCTTTATTCCTTTAAGGTACAAAATCCCAAAATTAAAGAGCAATAATAGTGATGAACAATAACTGTTTTTTAGCTTTAATAATTATGCATTGAAGAGGTGAGAAAACATTTATTGATAATATTATTTTTTATGTAAAACTCATTGTATGATGATTATGGACCTAATTAAAAAGTTACTTCCCTAAAATAATGTTTAAATTGAGTTCGTTTCCAAAGGAGGAGCCTTTGTTGACCAAAATTTTATCCAACCTTTTTTATCTTGGATTATTGCCAAATGCATACTATAGTACATTCTATTTATGCAATACTAATTTTATGATGATTATGGACCTAATTAACAACTTACCTCCTTAAAATAAAGTTTAAACTGAGTTCGTCTCCAAAGGAGGAACCTCTGTTGACCAAAATTTTATCCAACCTTTTTTGGCATGGATTCTAGTCAAATACCTACGATGGTTCATTCCATTTATGTAATACTAATTGTGTTTCTTCGAGAAGGTTGTCCACATGTAAGTTATGTTGTGTCCAGCATTCACTGGAATATGCTGGATGGGACTTCTTCGAGAGGGTTGTCCACACATCGATAAGAGGAGTCGAGTATTAACCTCAGATAGGAATTTTCAGTGGTATGTATGGGGGTGTACTCCGGGGTTATTTCACTCGGATTGATTATGTAAAATGATGTACAACCTGTGATTAAGAATCTCCAAATCACAATATAGGGTAGGTGGAACTCACAGAGACATCATGACTCGACCCAATCTCTTTAAATTTTCCAGGTACTGAGGAGGCACGTCAGAAGGGTAAGGAGGAAGCTACAGATTGATCGAGTCTTTCTTATATTTCAGCTTATGTAGTATGTCATGTTACATATTTGGATTAATACTATGTTGTACTATGTGTACTCAATAATATTAGATAAGATGTACTCGCTAGTTATTGCACTATCTAGAACATGTTTTGTATTTATGTTTACAATTAAATGACTTGTAATAATTCATATGTATATGTTTAGGACTTCAATTTCTTTATTGTAATCAATGTACCCAGTATGAAATTTAACGCTTGTAAGAGATCCTAGGCAATATCATTATCGGTGTTACATTTGCTAAATTGAAATTATTGTTAAATGTCTCTAATGTAGATCAATGTGACATATTTGTCTTTTAACTCACTAAATTGATTAGTTAAACATAATAAAGATATAAATTAAACCTTTTGATGCTCGTTAAAGATTCTTTATTCCTTTAAGGTACAAAATCCCAAAATTAAAGAGCAATAATAGTGATGAACAATAACTGTTTTTTAGCTTTAATAATTATGCATTGAAGAGGTGAGAAAACATTTATTGATAATATTTTTTTTTATGTAAAACTCATTGTATGATGATTATGGACCTAATTAAAAAGTTACTTCCCTAAAATAATGTTTAAATTGAGTTCGTCTCCAAAGGAGGAGCCTTTGTTGACCAAAATTTTATCCAACCTTTTTTATCTTGGATTATTGCCAAATGCATACTATAGTACATTCTATTTATGCAATACTAATTTTATGATGATTATGGACCTAATTAACAACTTACCTCCTTAAAATAAAGTTTAAACTGAGTTCGTCTCCAAAGGAGGAACCTCTGTTGACCAAAATTTTATCCAACCTTTTTTGGCATGGATTCTTGCCAAATACCTACGATGGTTCATTCCATTTATGTAATACTAATTGTGTTTCTTCGAGAAGGTTGTCCACATGTAAGTTATGTTGTGTCCAGCATTCACTGGAATATGCCGGATGGGACTTCTTCGAGAGGGTTGTCCACACATCGATAAGAGGAGTCCGAAATTAACCTCAGATAGGAATTTTCAGCGGTATGTATGGGGGTGTACTCCGGGGTTATTTCACTCGGATTGATTATGTAAAATGATGTACAACCTGTGATTAAGAATCTCCAAATCACAATATAGGGTAGCTGGAACTCACAGAGACATCATGACTCGACCCAATCTCTTTAAATTTTCCAGGTACTGAGGAGGCACGTCAGAAGGGTAAGGAGGAAGCTACAGATTGATCGTGTCTTTCTTATATATCAGCTTATGTAGTATGTCATGTGACATATTCGGATTAATACTATGTTGTACTATGTACTCAATAATATTAGATAAGATGTACTCGCTAGTTAGTACACTATCTAGAACATGTTTTTTATTTATGTTTATGATTAAATGACTTGTAATAATACATATGTATATGTTTAGGACTTCAATTTCTGTAATGTAGTTGATGTATTCAGTACGGAATTTAACGCTTGTAAGAGATCCTAGGCAATCTCATTATAGGTTATTGTTAAATGTCTCTAATGTAGATCAATGTGACATATTTGCCCTTTAACTCACTAAATTGATTAGTTAAACATAATAAAGATCTCAATTTAACCTTTTGATGCTCGTCAAAGATTCTTTGTTTTTTTAAGGTACAAAATCCCAAAATTAAAGAGAAATAATAGTGATGAACGATAATTGTTTTTTAGCTTTGATAATTATGCATTGAAGAGGTGATAAAACATTTATTGATAATTGTTTTTTTAAGTAATACTCATTGTATGATGATTATGGACCTAATTAACAACTTACCTCCTTAAAATAATGTTATAATTGAGTTCGTCTCCAAAGGAGGAGCCTTTGTTGACCAAAATTTTATCCAACCTTTTCTAGCTTGGATTCGTGCAAAGTGCCTACTATAGTTCGTTCTTTTTATGTAATACTCATTTTATGATGATTATGGACCTAATTAACAAGTAACTTCCCTAAAATAAAGTTAAAATTTAGTTCGTCTTCAAAGGAGGAACCTCTGTTGACCAAAATTTTATCCAACCTTTTTTAGCTTGGATTCTTGCCAAATACCTACGATGGTTCATTCCATTTATGTAATACTCATTGTATTTCTTCGAGAGGGTTGTCCACATGTAAGTTATGTTGTGTCCAGCAGGCTCCGGAATACGCCGGATGGGACTTCTTTTAGAGGGTTGTCCACACATCGATAAGAGGAGTCCGGTATTAACCTCAGATAGGAATTTTCACTGGTATGTATGGGGGTGTACTCCGGGGTTATTTCACTTGGATTGATTATGTAAAATGATGTACAACCTGTGATTAAGAATCTCCAAATCACAATATAAGGTAGGTGGAACTACAAGAGACATCATGTCTCATCCCAATCTCTATAAATTTATTAGGTACTCAAGAGGCACGTAGAAAAGGTAAGGAGAAAGCTACAGATTGATCGAGTCTTTCTTATATTTCAGCTTATGTAGTATGTCATGTTACATATTTGGATTAATACTATGTTGTACTATGTGTACTCAATAATATTAGATAAGATGTACTCGCTAGTTATTGCACTATCTAGAACATGTTTTGTATTTATGTTTACAATTAAATGACTTGTAATAATTCATATGTATATGTTTAGGACTTCAATTTCTTTATTGTAATCAATGTACCCAGTATGAAATTTAACACTTGTAAGAGATCCTAGGCAATATCATTATAGGTGTTACATTTGCTAAATTGAAATTATTGTTAAATGTCTCTAATGTAGATCAATGTGACATATTTGTCTTTTAACTCACTAAATTGATTAGTTAAACATAATAAAGATATAAATTAAACCTTTTAATGCTCGTCAAAGATTCTTTGTTTCTTTAAGGTACAAAATCCCAAAATTAAAGAGCAATAATAGTGATGAACAATAACTGTTTTTTAGCTTTAATAATTATGAATTGAAGAGGTGAGAAAACACTTATTGATAATAATTTTTTTTATGTAAAACTCATTGTATGAAGATTATGGACCTAATTAAAAAGTTACTTTCCTAAAATAATGTTTAAATTGAGTTCGTCTCCAAAGGAGGAGCCTTTGTTGACCAAAATTTTATCCAACCTTTTTTATCTTGGATTATTGCCAAATGCATACTATAGTTCATTCTATTTATGCAATACTAATTTTATGATGATTATGGACCTAATTAACAACTTACCTCCTTAAAATAAAGTTTAAACTGAGTTCGTCTCCAAAGGAGGAACCTCTGTTGACCAAAATTTTATCCAACCTTTTTTGGCATGGATTCTTGCCAAATACCTACGATGGTTCATTCCATTTATGTAATACTCATTGTGTTTCTTCGAGAGGGTTGTCCACATGTAAGTTATGTTGTCTCCAGCATTCACTGGAATATGCCGGATGGGACTTCTTCGAGAGGGTTGTCCACAAATCGATAAGAGGAGTCCGGTATTAACCTCAGATAGGAATTTTCAGCGGTATGTATGGGGGTGTACTCCGAGGTTATTTCACTCGGATTGATTATGTAAAATGATGTACAACCTGTGATTAAGAATCTCCAAATCACAATATAGGGTAGGTGGAACTCACAGAGACATCATGACTCGACCCAATCTCTTTAAATTTTCCAGGTACTGAGGAGGCACGTCAGAAGGGTAAGGAGGAAGCTACAGATTGATCGTGTCTTTCTTATATATCAGCTTATGTAGTATGTCATGTGACATATTCGGATTAATACTATGTTGTACTATGTACTCAATAATATTAGATAAGATGTACTCGCTTGTTAGTACACTATCTAGAACATGTTTTGTATTTATGTTTATGATTAAATGACTTGTAATAATACATATGTATATGTTTAGGACTTCAATTTCTGTAATGTAGTTGATGTATTCATAACGGAATTTAACGCTTGTAAGAGATCCTAGGCAATCTCATTATAGGTTATTGTTAAATGTGTATAATGTAGAATAATGTGACATATTTTCCCTTTAACTCACTAAATTGGTTAGTTAAACATAATAAAGATCTCAATTTAACCTTTTGATGCTCGTCAAAGATTCTTTGTTTTTTTAAGGTACAAAATCCCAAAATTAAAGAGAAATAATAGTGATGAACGATAATTGTTTTTTAGCTTTGATAATTATGCATTGAAGAGGTGATAAAACATTTATTGATAATTGTTTTTTTAAGTAATACTCATTGTATGATGATTATGGACCTAATTAACAACTTACCTCCTTAAAATAATGTTATAATTGAGTTCGTCTTTAAAGGAGGAGCCTTTGTTGACCAAAATTTTATCCAACCTTTTCTAGCTTGGATTCGTGCAAAGTGTCTACTATAGTTCGTTCTTTTTATGTAATACTCATTTTATGATGATTATGGACCTAATTAACAAGTAACTTCCCTAAAATAAAGTTAAAATTTAGTTCGTCTTCAAAGGAGGAACCTCTGTTGACCAAAATTTTATCCAACCTTTTTTCGCTTGGATTCTTGCCAAATACCTACGATGGTTCATTCCATTTCTGTAATACTCATTGTATTTCTTCGAGAGGGTTGTCCACATGTAAGTTATGTTGTGTCCAGCAGGCTCCGGAATACGCCGGATGGGACTTCTTTGAGAGGGTTGTTCACACATTGATAAGAGGAGTCCGGTATTAACCTCAGATAGGAATTTTCACTGGTATGTATGGGGGTGTACTCCGGGGTTATTTCACTCGGATTGATTATGTAAAATGATGTACAACCTTTGATTAAGAATCTCCAAATCACAATATAAGGTAGGTGGAACTCACAGAGACATCTAGTCTCATCCCAATCTCTATAAATTTATTAGGTACTCAGGAGGCACGTAGAAAAGGTAAGGAGAAAGCTACAGATTGATCGAGTCTTTCTTATATTTCAGCTTATGTAGTATGTCATGTTACATATTTGGATTAATACTATGTTGTACTATGTGTTTTCAATAATATTAGATAAGATGTACTCGCTAGTTATTGCACTATCTAGAACATGTTTTGTATTTATGTTTACAATTAAATGACTTGTAATAATTCATATGTATATGTTTAGGACTTCAATTTCTTTATTGTAATCAATGTACCCAGTATGAAATTTAACGCTTGTAAGAGATCCTAGGCAATATCATTATAGGTGTTACATTTGCTAAATTGAAATTATTGTTAAATGTCTCTAATGTAGATCAATGTGACATATTTGTCTTTTAACTCACTAAATTGATTAGTTAAACATAATAAAGATATAAATTAAACCTTTTGATGCTCGTCAAAGATTCTTTGTTTCTTTAAGGTACAAAATCCCAAAATTAAAGAGAAATAATAGTGATGAACAATAACTGTTTTTTAGCTTTAATAATTATGCATTGAAGAGGTGAGAAAACATTTATTGACAATATTTTTTTTTATGTAAAACTCATTGTATGATGATTATGGACCTAATTAAAAAGTTACCACCCTTAAATAATGTTTAAATTGAGTTCGTCTCCAAAGGAGGAGCCTTTGTTGACCAAAATTTTATCCAACCTTTTTTATCTTGGATTATTGCCAAATGCATACTATAGTACATTCTATTTATGCAATACTAATTTTATGATGATTATGGACCTAATTAACAACTTACCTCCTTAAAATAAAGTTTAAACTGAGTTCGTCTCCAAAGGAGGAACCTCTATTGACCAAAATTTTATCCAACCTTTTTTGGCATGGATTCTTGCCAAATACCTACGATGGTTCATTCCATTTATGTAATACTAATTGTGTTTCTTCGAGAGGGTTGTCCACATGTAAGTTATGTTGTGTCCAGCATTCACTGGAATATGCCGGATGGGACTTCTTCGAGAGGGTTGTCCACACATCGATAAGAGGAGTCCGGTATTAACCTCATATAGGAATTTTCAGCGGTATGTATGGGGGTGTACTCCGGGGTTATTTCACTCGGATTGATTATGTAAAATGATGTACAACCTGTGATTAAGAATCTCCAAATCACAATATAGGGTAGGTGGAACTCACAGAGACATCATGACTCGACCCAATCTCTTTAAATTTTCCAGGTACTGAGGAGGCACGTCAGAAGGGTAAGGAGGAAGCTACAGATCTATCGTGTCTTTCTTATATATCAGCTTATGTAGTATGTCATGTGACATATTCGGATTAATACTATGTTGTACTATGTACTCAATAATATTAGATAAGATGTACTCGCTAGTTAGTACACTATCTAGAACATGTTTTGTATTTATGTTTATGATTAAATGACTTGTAATAATACATATGTATATGTTTAGGACTTCAATTTCTGTAATGTAGTTGATGTATTCAGTACGGAATTTAACGCTTGTAAGAGATCCTAGGCAATCTCATTATAGGTTATTGTTAAATGTCTCTAATGTAGATCAACGTGACATATTTATCCTTTAACTCACTAAATTGATTAGTTAAACATAATAAAGATCTCAATTTAACCTTTTGATGCTCGTCAAAGATTCTTTGTTTTTTTAAGGTACAAAATCCCAAAATTAAAGAGAAATAATAGTGATGAACGATAATTGTTTTTTAGCTTTGATAATTATGCATTGAAGAGGTGATAAAACATTTATTGATAATTGTTTTTTTAAGTAATACTCATTGTATGATGATTATGGACCTAATTAACAACTTACCTCCTTAAAATAATGTTATAATTGAGTTCGTCTCCAAAGGAGGAGCTTTTGTTGACCAAAATTGTATCCAACCTTTTCTAGCTTGGATTCGTGCAAAGTGCCTACTATAGTTCTTTCTTTTTATGTAATACTCATTTTATGATGATTATGGACCTAATTAACAAGTAACTTCCCTAAAATAAAGTTAAAATTTAGTTCGTCTTCAAAGGAGGAACCTCTGTTGACCAAAATTTTATCCAACCTTTTTTAGCTTGGATTCTTGCCAAATACCTACGATGGTTCATTCCATTTCTGTAATACTCATTGTATTTCTTCGAGAGGGTTGTCCACATGTAAGTTATGTTGTGTCCAGCAGGCTCCGGAATACGCCGGATGGGACTTCTTTGAGAGGGTTTGTTCACACATCGATAAGAGGAGTCCGGTATTAACCTCAGATAGGAATTTTCACTGGTATGTATGGGGGTGTACTCCGGGGTTATTTCACTCGGATTGATTATGTAAAATGATGTACAACCTGTGATTAAGAATCTCCAAATCACAATATAAGGTAGGTGGAACTCACAGAGACATCATGTCTCATCCCAATCTCTATAAATTTATTAGGTACTCAGGAGGCACGTATAAAAGGTAAGGAGTAAGCTACAGATTGATCGAGTCTTTCTTATTATTCAGCTTATGTAGTATGTCATGTTACATATTTGGATTAATACTATGTTGTACTATGTGTACTCAATAATATTAGATAAGATGTACTCGCTAGTTATTGCACTATCTAGAACATGTTATATATTTATGTTTACAATGAAATGACTTGTAATAATTCATATGTATATGTTTAGGACTTCAATTTCTTTATTGTAATCAATGTACCCAGTATGAAATTTAACGCTTGTAAGAGATCCTAGGCAATATCATTATAGGTGTTACATTTGCTAAATTGAAATTATTGTTAAATGTCTCTAATGTAGATCAATGTGACATATTTGTCCTTTAACTCACTAAATTGATTAGTTAAACATAATAAAGATATAGTTTAAACCTTTTGATGCTCGTCAAAGATTCTTTGTTTCATTAAGGTACAAAATCCCAAAATTAAAGAGAAATAATAGTGATGAACAATAACTGTTTTTTAGCTTTAATAAATATGCATTGAAGAGGTGAGAAAACATTTATTGATAATATTTTTTTTTATGTAAAACTCATTGTATGATGATTATGGACCTAATTAACAAGTTACTTCCCTAAAATAATGTTTAAATTGAGTTCGTCTCCAAAGGAGGAGCCTTTGTTGACCAAAATTTTATCCATCCTTTTTTATTTTGTATTATTGCCAAATGCATACTATAGTACATTCTATTTATGCAATACTAATTGTATGATGATTATGGACCTAATTAACAACTTACCTCCTTAAAATAAAGTTTAAACTGAGTTCGTCTCCAAAGGAGGAACCTCTGTTGACCAAAATTTTATCCAACCTTTTTTGGCTTGGATTCTTGCCAAATACCTACGGTGGTTCATTCCATTTATGTAATACTCATTGTATTTCTTCGAGAGGGTTGTCCACATGTAATTTATGTTGTGTCCAGCAGGCTCCGAAATATGCTGGATGGGACTTCTTCGAGAGGGTTGTCCACACATCGATAAGAGGAGTCAGGTATTAACCTCATATAGGAATTTTCACCGGTATGTATGGGGGTGTACTTCGGGGTTATTTCACTCGGATTGATTATGTAAAACGATGTACAACCTGTGATTAAGAATCTCCATATCACATTATAGGGTAGGTGCAACTCACAGAGACATCATGACTCATCCCAATCTCTATAAATTTATAAGGTACTCAGGAGGCATGTAGAAAAGGTAAGGAGAAAGCTACAGATTGATCGAGTCTTTCTTATATTTCAGCTTATGTAGTATGTCATGTTACATATTAAGATTAATACTATGTTGTACTATGTGTACTCAATAATATTAGATAAGAAGTACTCGCTAGTTATTGCACTATCTAGAACATGTTTTGTATTTATGTTTACAATTAAATGACTTGTAATAATTCATATGTATATGTTTAGGACTTCAATTTCTTTCTTGTAATCAATGTACCCAGTATGAAATTTAACGCTTGTAAGAGATCCTAGGCAATCTCATTACGGGTGTTACATTTGCTAAATTTAAGTTATTGTTAAATGTCTCTAATGTAGATCAATGTGACATATTTTTCCTTTAACTTACTAAATTGATTAGTTTTTTTTTTATCAATCAAAATGCAATAAAACTATCAGGAGCTGCCTGAACCACATACAGCAAAAATCAATGATATAAACCCAAACCCTACATGTCAGGGAAGGGAAACAGTCAATCAGAATTTAATCTAGCATAAGGTAACCCCAGTCTATCCCTAAGAAGAAGGGGAATGAGGAAAGGCGGAGGGGCAGTCCACCATTTGGAGGAGAACATTGACAAATTCTGCCCATTCTTAGCAAGCGCATATGCAACTGTAATGCCTTCCCTAAGCACATGAACACAGGAACATATTATGTTGCTGCAAAAAAACATACAGTTGAACCATCTGGCTCTCATCTGCCAAGGTACACCGTCTTGGTTCATAATGGCCTTCACCATTCTAAAGAATCAGTTTCCAAGCAAATAGCATTCAAGTGCATCTCCATAGCTTTCTCAATAGCAAGCATGCACGCTGAGAATTCCGCTTCTATGGCAGAAGCATGACCAACATTACTAGAGATTGCTCCCAAAAATGAGTGAGTAGAGTTCCGGATAACAAAACCAATGGCTCCACAAGGCTGCACCCCTATAGATGAACCATCACAGTTGAATTTAATAATGCATCTGAGGGGAGGGCACCAGTGAATTTCCTGAGTAACAATCAGCCTTTTAGCCTTGCAAGGAATATTAAAAAGTCTGGAGACTTTAAAATCATGCATATCAGCATTGCTCTTAACAAACACCAAATTGTAACTGAGTTTAACCTCCGCCAAAATACAGTTAAACAAGGTATTCATGGACTGATACTTGTTATGGAAGCACTGTTGGTTTCTCTCAATCCAAATAGTCCATTTAGTGTGTAATATGGCCGAGTTAAGAACTTTTTGGGTCAAAATACCACCTCTGCCAACAGTGTACATGACCAGATCCATACAACTGTCTAAATTTATAGCAGTGTCAGTTCCTATGCTTAGCCAGTGCCAGAGACGCTTTGTTACCTCGCATTCAAAGAAAATATGGCTTGATGATTCAGAATTCTGCAAACAGAAGCAGCATCTAGAGACTATGCAGCATCCTCTTTTTCTGAGATTGTCATCAGTTGGCAATTTGTTATGGATGAGTCTCCAAGTGATGAAGGCTCTAGTTGGGGGAATGAAAGCGTTCCATAAAAAATTGCACCAAGGGACTCTATGTGTGTTACCAAAGAGACTAGAGTAGGCCAGCTTGTTAGTCATGCTTCCATCCAAAGACAAAGTCCACTGCAACTTATCAGGAATGTCCTTAACAGGAAGAGTGACCCTTTGAATATTAGATGCCAGCGCAGGATCCTTCTGTTAATAAAGATCTCAATTAAACCTTTTGATTATGGACCTAATTAACAAATTACTTTCCTAAAATAAAGTTTAAACTGAGTTCGTCTTCAAAGGAGGAACCATTGGTAACCAAAATTTTATCCAACCTTTTTTGGCTTGGATTCTTGCCAAATGCCTACGATATTTCATTCCATTTATGTAATACTCATTGTATTTCTTCGAGAGGGTTTTCCACATGTAAGTTAAATTGTGTCCAGCAGGCTCCGGATTATGCCGGATGGGACTTCTTCTAGAGGGTTGTCCGCACAGAGATAAGAGGAGTCTGGTGTTAACCTTAGATAAGAATTTTCACCGGTATATATGGGGATGTACTCCAAGGTTACTCCACTCGGATAGATTCAGTAAAATGAACCCAGATAACTATATGTATGTTCATCGCTAACATAATTAATGATATGAATATGAAAAGATTATGATATGATAATATGATATACAGCCTGTGATTAAGAATCTCCAAATCACAATATAGGGTAGGTTGAACTCACTGAGACATCATGTCTCATCCCAATCTCTTTAAATTTTTCATGTACTCAATAGGTACGTGGCAAGGGTAAGGAGAAAGCTACAGATTGATCGAGTCTCTCTTATATTTCAACTTATGTAGTATGACATGACACATATTCGGATTAATACCTTGCTGTACAATGTACTCAATAATATTAGATAAGATGTACTCGCTAGTTAGTACTCTACTCCCTCCGTCTCACAATAATTGTCTCTTTACCTATTTTTCTTTTTCTCAAAATAATTGTCACTTTAGAATATCAATGCATCATTTATTATTATTTTCCATTATTATACCCCTATTTATTGAATTTTATCCAACTTAACTACTCCACTAACAACAATTAATAAGGGTCTTTTAGTAAATGATATTAATTTTACCATCAAAATCAACACAATTAATCATTTCCTTAATAATCGTTCATAAACCTTAAACGACTATATTTTAGAGACGGAGGGAGTATCTAGAACATGTTTTGTATTTATGTTTCTGATTAAATGACTTGTAATAATACATATGTATATGTCTAGGACTTCAATTTTTGTATTGTAATTAATGTTTTCAGTACGAAATTTAACGCTTGTAAAAGATCCTAGGCAATTTCATTACGGGTGTTACATTCTCTCCCCCCCCACCAATTTTCCAATACTAGCGATTTTGGCCCTTTGTTTATACTTGTTTTTGGTAAACGACGAGTTTTAGTTTGGTTACATTGTTTTTGGTATGGTGAAATTTTTTCTATTATAACAAGATTTAATTGATTCTTTTAATTAAATATATAAATAATTGTATACAAAATATAATATTGTAAATAGAAAAGTTTAAATGAAGGCTATAATTACAAGATTAATATCCATCTCGAAATAATGTATCCCTCGTGTGTAGATGATTATAAGTTTTTTATAATATACCATAATCGAATAAATATTAACTTATATTGTTTTTGTTGTAGTGAAATTATTTTCATTATAATGAGATTTATTTTATTTTTTAATCAAATATTTAAGTAATAGTATACAATATATAAAATTGTCATTAGAATAGTTTAATTGGAAGATATAATTTTAAAATAAATATCCAACGCATAATAATATATATCTTTATAGGTATAGGTAAACTGTGAATGATAATTACAAAATTCGGAAGACTAGTCCAACACTCAAGAAAAAAGAACCAAGGACTTTCAACATCTGCCTCGATAAAAACCTTCTTAAAATAGCCCAATAACATAAAATGTGAGTTTGTTAAAAAAATAAAAGTGTAGAAGACAAGATAAACAACATAAATCAAAGTTCAAGGAATATTATTAATATTCCAATTTTATAAGTAAATTAAAATATAGCAATACAATATTTATCTCCCGAAAGAACGTTATTGCTTAAAGAAGCATAAACCAAAGTGCGATGGAAATTATTAAAGTAAAGTGGTTACAGTTGCACACATCTACAAATATTGTTCTTGCACCTTGTAGTTTTAGGGCCACACATTAGTTTTGGACAATGGCCCGTATGTTTGCAACCATTTTTCACTGTCAAGTCAAATAACAATAAAGGAGTGTTCTTAAAGGAATATAAAATATTGTGTCTAACATAATGAAAATGAGAAAAGAATGTCAAGAGTTACTTACTTCCACTGGTTACCATGAGAAATAGAGAAAGAAACATTATCAAAGCATAAACATAGTTGAAAATTTGAGCCATATTTTACTTAATGTATATCTTTTTTTGGTTGCACTCTGAATGTCTATCTAAAATATAAAGTTTTGTTTCAACATTTTATAGTTAAAATTTAACGCTTTGTTAACATCAATTAAATAATCTTCCCTCAATAAAAATCAATTAAATAGTTTGTTTATCATTTAAGAATTGTAAATAAGCATTTACTAAATTGATGTTATTGTTGAATGTCTCTAATGTAGATCAATGTGACATATTTGTCCTTTAACTCACTAAATTGATTAGTTAAACATAATAAAGATCTAAATTAAACGTTTTGATGCTCGTCAAAGATTCTTTGTTTCTTTAAGGTACAAAATCCCAAAATTAAAGAGAAATAATAGTGATGAACAATAACTGTTTTTTAGCTTTAATAATTATGCATTGAAGAGGTGAGAAAACATTTATTGATAATATTTTTTTTATGTAAAACTCATTGTATGATGATTATGTACCTAATTAACAAGTTACTTCCCTAAAATAATGTTTAAATTTAGTTCGTCTCCAAAGGAGGAGCCTTTGTTGACCAAAATTTTATCCAACCTTTTTTATCTTGGATTATTGCCAAATGCATACTATAGTACATTCTATTTATGCAATACTAATTGTATGATGATTATGGACCTAATTAACAACTTACCTCCTTAAAATAAAGTTTAAAATGAGTTCGTCTCCAAAGGAGGAACCTCTGTTGACCAAAATTTTATCCAACCTTTTTTGGCTTGGATTCTTGCCAAATACCTACGATGGTTCATTCCATTTATGTAATACTCATTGTATTTCTTCGATAGGGTTGTCCACATGTAAGTTATGTTGTGTCCAGCAGGCTCCGGAATATGCCGGATGGGACTTCTTCGAGAGGGTTGTCCACACATCGATAAGAGGAGTCCGGTATTAACCTCATATAGGAATTTTCACCGGTATGTATGGGGGTGTACTCCGGGGTTATTTCACTCGGATTGATTATGTAAAATGATGTACAACCTGTGATTAAGAATCTCCAAATCACAATATAGGGTAGGTGAAACTCACAGAGACATCATGACTCATCCCAATCTCTTTAAATTTTCCAGGTACTGAGGATGCACGTCAGAAGGGTAAGGAGGAAGCTACAGATTGATCGTGTCTTTCTTATATTTCAGCTTATGTAGTATGTCATGTGACATATTCGGATTAATACTATGTTGTACTATGTACTCAATAATATTAGATAAGATGTACTCGCTAGTTAGTACACTATCTAGAACATGTTTTGTATTTATGTTTATGATTAAATGACTTGTAATAATGCATATGTATATGTTTAGGACTTTAATTTCTGTAATGTAGTTAATGTATTCAGTACGGAATTTAACGCTTGTAAGAGATCCCAGGCAATCTCATTATAGGTGTTACATTTGCTAAATTGAAGTTATTGTTAAATGTCTCTAACGTCGATCAATGTGACATATTTGTCCTTTAACTCACTAAATTGATTAGTTAAACATAATAAAGATCACAATTAAACCTTTTGATGCTCGTCAAAGATTCTTTGTTTTTTTAAGGTACAAAATCCCAAAATTAAAGAAAAATAATAGTGATGAACGATAATTGTTTTTTAGCTTTGATAAATATGCATTGAAGAGGTGATAAAACATTTATTGATAATTGTTTTTTTAAGTAATACTCATTGTATGATGATTATGGACCTAATTAACAACTCACCTCCTTAAAAGAATGTTATAATTGAGTTCGTCTCCAAAGGAGGAGCCTTTGTTGACCAAAATTTTATCCAACCTTTTCTAGCTTGGATTCGTGCAAAATGCCTACTATAGTTCATTCTTTTTATGTAATACTCATTTTATAATGATTATGGACCTAATTAACAAGTAACTTCCCTAAAATAAAGTTAAAATTTAGTTCGTCTTCAAAGGAGGAACCTCTGTTGACCAAAATTTTATCCAACCTTTTTTAGCTTGGATTATTGCCAAATACCTACGATGGTTCATTCCATTTATGTAATACTCATTGTATTTCTTCGAGAGGGTTGTCCACATGTAAGTTATGTTGTGTTCAGCAGGCTCCGGAATACGCCGGATGGGACTTCTTCGAAAAGGGTTGTCCACACATCGATAAGAGGAGTCCTGTATTAACCTCATATAGGAATTTTCACTGGTATGTATGGGGGTGTACTTTGGGGTTATTTCACTCGCATTGATTATGTAAAATGATCTACAACCTATGATTAAGAATCTCCAAATCACAATATAAGGTAGGTGGAACTCACAGAGATATCATGTCTCATCCCAATCTCTATAAATTTAATAGGTACTCGGGAGGAACGTAGAAAAGGTAAGGAGAAATCTACAGATTGATCGAGTCTTTCTTATATTTAAGATTATGTAGTATGTCATGTTACATATTGTGATTAATACTATGTTGTACTATGTGTACTCAATAATATTAGATAAGATGTACTCGCTAGTTATTGCACTATCTAGAACATGTTTTGTATTTATGTTTACAATTAAATGACTTGTAACAATTCAAATGTATATGTTTAGGACTTCAATTTCTTTATTGTAATCAATGTACCCAGTATGAAATTTAACGCTTGTAAGAGATCCTAGGCAATATCATTATAGGTGTTACATTTGCTAAATTAAAATTATTGTTAAATGTCTCTAATGTAGATCAATGTGACATATTTGTCCTTTAACTCACTAAATTGATTAGTTAAACATAATAAAGATCTAAATTAAACCTTTTGATGCTCGTCAAAGATTCTCTGTTTCTTTAAGGTACAAAATCCCAAAATTAAAGAGAAATAATAGTGATGAACAATAACTGTTTTTTAGCTTTAATAATTATGGATTAAAGAGGTGAGAAAACATTTATTGATAATTTTTTTTATGTATAACTCATTATATGATGATTATGGACCTAATTAACAAGTTACTTCCCTAAAATAATGTTTAAATTGAGTTCGTCTCCAAAGGAGGAGCCTTTGTTGACCAAAATTTTATCCATCCTTTTTTATCTTGTATTATTGCCAAATGCATACTATAGTACATTCTATTTATGCAATACTAATTGTATGATGATTATGGACCTAATTAACAACTTACCTCCTTAAAATAAAGTTTAAACTGAGTTCGTCTCCAAAGGAGGAACCTCTGTTGACCAAAATTTTATCCAACCTTTTTTGGCTTTGATTCTTGCCAAATACCTACGATGGTTCATTCCATTTTTCTAATACTCATTGTATTTCTTCGAGAGGGTTGTCCACATGTAAGTTATGTTGTGTCCAGCAGGCTCCGGAATATGTCGGATGGGACTTCTTCGTGAGGGTTGTCCACACATCGATAAGAGGAGTCCGGTATTAACCTCATATAGGAATTTTCACCGGTATGTATGGGGGTGTACTCCAGGGTGATTTCACTCGGATTGATTATGTAAAATGATGTACAACCTGTGATTAAGAATCTCCAAATCACAGTATAGGGTAGGTGAAACTCACAGAGACATCATGACTCATCCCAATCTCTTTAAATTTTTCAGGTACTCAGGAGGCACGTCATAAGGGTAAGGAGGAAGCTACAGATTGATCGTGTCTTTCTTATATTTCAGCTTATGTAGTATGTCATGTGACATATTCGGATTAATACTATGTTGTACTATGTACTCAATAATATTAGATAAGATGTACTCGCTAGTTAGTACACTATCTAGAACATGTTTTGTATTTATGTTTATGATTAAATGACTTGTAATAATACATATGTATATGTTTAGTACTTCAATTTCTGTAATGTTGTTAATGTATTCAGTACGGAATTTAACGCTTGTAAGAGATCCTAGGCAATCTCATTATAGGTGTTACATTTGCAAAATTGAAGTTATTGTTAAATGTCTCTAATGTATATCAATGTGACATATTTGTCCTTTAACTCACTAAATTGATTAGTTAAACATAATAAAGATCTCAATTAAACCTTTTGATGCTCGTCAAAGATTCTTTGTTTTTTTAAGGTACAAAATCCCAAAATTAAAGAGAAATATTAGTGATGAACAATAATTGTTTTTTAGCTTTGATAATTATGCATTGAAGAGGTGATAAAACATTTATTGATAATTGTTTTTTTAAGTAATACTCATTGTATGATGATTATGGACCTAATTAACAACTTAACTCCTTTAAATAATGTTATAATTGAGTTCGTCTCCAAAGGAGGAGCCTTTGTTGACCAAAATTTTATCCAACCTTTTCTAGCTTGGATTCGTGCAAAATGCCTACTATAGTTCATTCTTTTTATGTAATACTCATTTTTTGATGATTATGGACCTAATTAACAAGTAACTTCCCTAAAATAAAGTTAAAATTTAGTTCGTCTTCAAAGGAAGAACCTCTGTTGACCAAAATTTTATCCAACCTTTTTTAGCTTGGATTATTGCCAAATACCTACGATGGTTCATTCCATTTATGTAAAACTCATTGTATTTCTTCGAGAGAGTTGTCCACATGTATGGGAAGGGAAACAGTCAATCAGAATTTAATCTAGCATAAGGTAACCCAAGTCTATCCCTAAGAAGAAGGGGAATGAGGAAAGGCAGAGGGGGAGTCCACCATTTGGAGGAGAACATTGACAAATTCTGCCCATTCTTAGCAAGCGCATCTGCAACTGTAATGCCTTCCCTAAGCACATGAACACAGGAACATATTATGTTGCTGCAAAAAAACATCTAGTTGAACCATCTGGCTCTCATCTGCCAAGGTACACCGTCTTGGTTCATAATGGCCTTCACCACTCTAAGAGAATCAGTTTCCAAGCAAATAGCATTCAAGTGCATCTCCATAGCTTTCTCAATAGCAAGCATGCACGCTGAGAATTCCGCTTCTATGGCAGAAGCATGACCAATATTACTAGAGATTGCTCCCAAAAATGAGTGAGTAGAGTTCCGGATAACAAAACCAATGGCTCCACAAGGTTGCACACTATAGATGAACCATCACAGTTGAATTTAATAATGCCCTTGAGGGGAGGGCACCAGTGAATTTCCTGAGTAACAATCAGCCTTTTAGCCTTGCAAGGAATATTAAAAAGTCTGGAGACTTTAAAATCCTGCATATCAGCATTGCTCTTAACCAACACCAAATTGTAACTGAGTTTAAACTCCGCCAAAATACAGTTAAACAAGGTATTCATGGATTGATACTTGTGATGGAAGCACCGTTGGTTTCTCTCAACCCAAATAGTCCATATAGTGTGTAATATGGCCGAGTTAAGAACTTTTTGGGTCAAAATACCACCTCTGCCAACAGTGCACATGACCAGATCCATACAACTGTCTAAATTTAGAGCAGTGTCAGTTCCTATGCTTAGCCAGTGCCAGAGACGCTTTGTTACCTTGCATTCAAAGAAAATATGGCTTGATGATTCAGAATTCTGCAAACAGAAGCAGCATCTAGAGACTATGCAGCATCCTCTTTTTCTGAGATTGTCATCAGTTGGCAATTTGTTGTGGATGAGTCTCCAAGTGATGAAGGCTCTAGTTGGGGGAATGAAAGCGTTCCATAAAAAATTGCACCAAGAGACTCTATGTGTGTTACCAAAGAGACTAGAGTAGGCCAGCTTGTTAGTCAAGCTTCCATCCAAAGACAAAGTCCACTGCAACTTATCAGGAATGTCCTTAATAGGAAGAGTGACCCTTTGAATATTAGATGCCAGCGCAGGATCCTTCTGTTAATAAAGATCTCAATTAAACCTTTTGATTATGGACCTAATTAACAAATTACTTTCCTAAAATAAAGTTTAAACTGAGTTCGTCTCCAAAGGAGGAACCATTGGTAACCAAAATTTTATCCAACCTTTTTTGGCTTGGATTCTTGCCAAATGCCTACGATATTTGATTCCATTTATGTAATACTCATTGTATTTCTTCGAGAGGGTTGTCCACATGTAAGTTAAATTGTGTCCAGCAGGCTCCGGATTATGCCGGATGGGACTTCTTCTAGAGGGTTGTCCGCACAGAGATAAGAGGAGTCCGGTGTTAACCTTAGATAAGAATTTTCACCGGTATATATGGGGATGTACTCCAAGGTTACTCCACTCGGATAGATTCAGTAAAATGAACCCAGATAACTATATGTATGTTCATCGCTAACATAATTAATGATATGAATATGAAAAGATTATGATATGATAATATGATTTACAGCCTGTGATTAAGAATCTCCAAATCACAATATAGGGTAGGTTGAACTCACTGAGACATCATGTCTCATCCCAATCTCTTTAAATTTTTCATGTACTCAATAGGTACGTGGCAAGGGTAAGGAGAAAGCTACAGATTGATCGAGTCTCTCTTATATTTCAACTTATGTAGTATGACATGACACATATTCGGATTAATACCTTGCTGTACAATGTACTCAATAATATTAGATAAGATGTACTCGCTAGTTAGTACTCTACTCCCTCCGTCTCACAATAATTGTCTCTTTACCTATTTTTCTTTTTCTCAAAATAATTGTCACTTTAGAATATCAATGCATCATTTATTATTATTTTCCATTATTATACCCCTATTTATTGAATTTTATCCAACTTAACTACTCCACTAACAACAATTAATAAGGGTCTTTTAGTAAATGATATTAATTTTACCATCAAAATCAACACAATTAATCATTTCCTTAATAATCGTTCATAAACCTTAAACGACTATATTTTAGAGACGGAGGGAGTATCTAGAACATGTTTTGTATTTATGTTTCTGATTAAATGACTTGTAATAATACATATGTATATGTCTAGGACTTCAATTTTTGTATTGTAATTAATGTTTTCAGTACGAAATTTAACGCTTGTAAAAGATCCTAGGCAATTTCATTACGGGTGTTACATTCCCCCCCCCCCCCCCCCCCCAATTTTTCAATACTAACGATTTTGGCCCTTTGTTTATACTTGTTTTTGGTAAACGACGAGTTTTGGTTTTGTTACATTGTTTTTGGTATGGTGAAATTTTTTCTATTATAACAAGATTTAATTGATTCTTTTAATTAAATATATAAATAATTGTATACAAAATATAATATTGTAAATAGAAAAGTTTAAATGAAGGCTATAATTACAAGATTAATATCCATCTCAAAATAATGTATCCCTCGTGTGTAGATGATTATAAGTTTTTTATAATATACCATAATCGAATAAATATTAACTTATATTGTTTTTGTTGTAGTGAAATTATTTTCATTATAATGAGATTTATTTTATTTTTTAATCAAATATTTAAGTAATAGTATACAATATATAAAATTGTCATTAGAATAGTTTAATTGGAAGATATAATTTAAAAATAAATATCCAACGCATAATAATATATATCTTTATAGGTATAGGTAAACTGTGAATGATAATTACAAAATTCGGAAGACTAGTCCAACACTCAAGAAGAAAGAACCAAGGACTTTCAACATCTGCCTCGATAAAAACCTTCTTAAAATAGCCCAATAACATAAAATGTGAGTTTGTTAAAAAAATAAAAGTGTAGAAGACAAGGTAAACAACATAAATCAAAGTTCAAGGAATATTATTAATATTCCAATTTTATAAGTAAATTAAAATATAGCAATACAATATTTATCTCCCGAAAGAACGTTATTGCTTAAAGAAGCATAAACCAAAGTGCGATGGAAATTATTAAAGTAAAGTGGTTACAGTTGCACACATCTACAAATATTGTTCTTGCACCTTGTAGTTTTAGGGCCACACATTAGTTTTGGACAATGGCCCGTATGTTTGCAACCATTTTTCACTGTCAAGTCAAATAACAATAAAGGAATGTTGTTAAAGGAATATAAAATATTGTGTCTAACATAAAGAAAATGAGAAAAGAATGTCAAGAGTTACTTACTTCCACTGGTTACCATGAGAAATAGAGAAAGAAACATTATCAAAGCATAAACATAGTTGAAAATTTGAGCCATATTTTTCTTAATGTATATCTTTTTTTGGTTGCACTCTAAATGTCTATCTAAAATATAAAGTTTTGTTTCAACATTTTATAGGTAAAATTTAACGCTTTGTTAACATCAATTAAATAATCTTCCCTCAATAAAAATCAATTAAATAGTTTGTTTATCATTTAAGAATTGTAAATAAGCATTTACTAAATTGATGTTATTGTTGAAGTCTCTAATGTAGATCAATGTGACATATTTGTCCTTTAACTCACTAAATTGATTAGTTAAACATAATAAAGATCTAAATTAAACCTTTTGATGCTCGTCAAAGATTCTTTATTTCTTTAAGGTACAAAATCCCAAAATTAAAGAGAAATAATAGTGATGAACAATAACTGTTTTTTAGCTTTAATAATTATGCATTGAAGAGGTGAGAAAACATTTATTGATAATATTTTTTTTATGTAAAACTCATTGTATGATGATTATGTACCTAATTAACAAGTTACTTCCCTAAAATAATGTTTAAATTGAGTTCGTCTCCAAAGGAAGAGCCTTTGTTGACCAAAATTTTATCCAACCTTTTTTATCTTGGATTATTGCCAAATGCATACTATAGTACATTCTATTTATGCAATACTAATTGTATGATGATTATGGATTTAATTAACAACTTACCTCCTTAAAATAAAGTTTAAACTGAGTTCGTCTCCAAAGGAGGAACCTCTGTTGACCAAAATTTTATCCAACCTTTTTTGGCTTGGATCCTTGCCAAATACCTACGATGGTTCATTCCATTTATGTAATACTCATTGTATTTCTTCGAGAGGGTTGTCCACATGTTAGTTATGTTGTGTCCAGCAGGCTCCGGAATATGCCGGATGGGACTTCTTCGAGAGGGTTGTCCACACATCGATAAGAGGAGTCCGGTATGAACCTCATATAGGAATTTTCACCGGTATGTATGGGGGTGTACTCCGGGGTTATTTCACTCGGATTGATTATGTAAAATGATGTACAACCTGTGATTAAGAATCTCCAAATCACAATATAGGGTAGGTGAAACTCACAGAGACATCATGACTCATCCCAATCTCTTTAAATTTTCCAGGTACTAAGGAGGCACGTCAGAAGGGTAAGGAGGAAGCTACAGATTGATCGTGTCTTTCTTATATTTCAGCTTATGTAGTATGTCATGTGACATATTCGGATTAATACTATGTTGTACTATGTACTCAATAATATTAGATAAGATGTACTCGCTAGTTAGTACACCATCTAGAACATGTTTTCTATTTATGTTTATGATTAAATGACTTGTAATAATACATATGTATATGTTTAGGACTTCAATTTCTGTAATGTAGTTAATGTATTCAGTACGGAATTTAACGCTTGTAAGAGATCCTAGGTAATCTCATTATAGGTGTTACATTTGCTAAATTGAAGTTATTGTTAAATGTCTCTAACGTCGATCAATGTGACATATTTGTCCTTTAACTACTAAATTGATTAGTTAAACATAATAAAGATCTCAATTAAACCTTTTGATGCTCGTCAAAGATTCTTTGATTTTTTAAGGTACAAAATCCCAAAATTAAAGAAAAATAATAGTGATGAACGATAATTGTTTTTTAGCTTTGATAATTATGCATTGAAGAGGTGATAAAACATTTATTGATAATTGTTTTTTTAAGTAATACTCATTGTATGATGATTATGGACCTAATTAACAACTCACCTCCTTAAAATAATGTTATAATTGAGTTCGTCTCCAAAGGAGGAGCCTTTGTTGACCAAAATTTTATCCAACCTTTTCTAGCTTGGATTCGTGCAAAATGCCTACTATAGTTCATTCTTTTTATGTAATACTCATTTTATGATGATTATGGGCCTAATTAACAAGTAACTTCCCTAAAATAAAGTTAAAATTTAGTTCGTCTTCAAAGGAGGAACCTCTGTTGACCAAAATTTTATCCATCCTTTTTTAGCTTGGACTATTGCCAAATACCTACGATGGTTCATTCCATTTATGTAATACTCATTGTATTTCTTCGAGAGGGTTGTCCACATGTATGGGAAGGGAAACAGTCAATCAGAATTTAATCTAGCATAAGGTAACCCAAGTCTATCCCTAAGAAGAAGGGGAATGACGAAAGGCGGAGGGGCAGTCCACCATTTGGAGGAGAACATTGACAAATTCTGCCCATTCTTAGCAAGCGCATATGCAACTGTAATGCCTTCCCTAAGCACATGAACACAGGAACATATTATGTTGCTACAAAAAAACATACAGTTGAACCATCTGGCTCTCATCTGCCAAGGTACACCATCTTGGTTCGTAATGGCCTTCACCACTCTAAGAGAATTAGTTTCCAAGCAAATAGCATTCAAGTGCATCTCCATAGCTTTCTCAATAACAAGCATGCACGCTGAGAATTCCGCTTCTATGGCAGAAGCATGACCAATATTACTAGAGATTGCTCCCAAAAATGAGTGAGTAGAGTTCCGGATAACAAAACCAATGGCTCCACAAGGCTGCACCCCTATAGATGAACCATCACAGTTGAATTTAATAATGCCCTTGAGGGGAGGGCACCAGTGAATTTCCTGAGTAACAATCAGCCTTTTAGCCTTGCAAGGAATATTAAAAAGTCTGGAGACTTTAAAATCCTGCATATCAGCATTGCTCTTAACCAACACCAAATTGTAACTGAGTTTAACCTCCGCCAAAATACTGTTAAACAAGGTATTCATGGACTGATACTTGTTATGGAAGCACCGTTGGTTTCTCTCAATCCAAATAGTCCATTTAGTGTGTAATATGGCCGAGTTAAGAACTTTTTGGGTCAAAATACCACCTCTGCCAACAGTGCACATGACCAGATCCATACAACTGTCTAAATTTAGAGCAATGTCAGTTCCTATGCTTAGCCAGTGCCAGAGACGCTTTGTTACCTCGCATTCAAAGAAAATATGGCTTGATGATTCAGAATTCTGCAAACAGAAGCAGCATCTAGAGACTATGCAGCATCCTCTTTTTCTGAGATTGTCATCAGTTGGCAATTTGTTGTGGATGAGTCTCCAAGTGATGAAGGCTCTAGTTGTGGGAATGAGAGCGTTCCATAAAAAATTGCATCAAGGGACTCTATGTGTGTTACCAAAGAGACTAGAGTAGGCCAGCTTGTTAGTCATGCTTCCATCCAAAGACAAAGTCCACTGCAACTTATCAGGAATGTCCTTAACAGGAAGAGTGACCCTTTGAATATTAGATGCCAGCGCAGGATCCTTCTGTTAATAAAGATCTCAATTAAACCTTTTGATTATGGACCTAATTAACAAATTACTTTCCTAAAATAAAGTTTAAACTGCGTTCGTCTCCAAAGGAGGAACCATTGGTAACCAAAATTTTATCCAACCTTTTTTGGCTTGGATTCTTGCCAAATGCCTACGATATTTCATTCCATTTATGTAATACTCATTGTATTTCTTCGAGAGGGTTGTCCACATGTAAGTTACATTGTGTCCAGCAGGCTCCGGATTATGCCGGATGGGACTTCTTCTAGAGGGTTGTCCGCACAGAGATAAGAGGAGTCCGGTGTTAACCTTAGATAAGAATTTTCACCGGTATATATGGGGATGTACTCCAAGGTTACTCCACTCGGATAGATTCAGTAAAATGAACCCAGATAACTATATGTATGTTCATCGCTAACATAATTAATGATATGAATATGAAAAGATTATGATATGATAATATGATTTACAGCCTGTGATTAAGAATCTCCAAATCACAATATAGGGTAGGTTGAACTCACTGAGACATCATGTCTCATCCCAATCTCTTTAAATTTTTCATGTACTCAAGAGGTACGTGGCAAGGGTAAGGAGAAAGCTACAGATTGATCGAGTCTCTCTTATATTTCAACTTATGTAGTATGAGATGACACATATTTGGATTAATACCTTGCTGTACAATGTACTCAATAATATTAGATAAGATGTACTCGCTAGTTAGTTCTCTACTCCCTCCGTCTCACAATAATTGTCTCTTTACCTATTTTTCTTTTTCTCAAAATAATTGTCACTTTAGAATATCAATGCATCATTTATTTTTATTTTCCATTATTATACCCCTATTTATTGAATTTTATCCAACTTAACTACTCCACTAACAACAATTAATACGGGTCTTTTAGTAAATGATATTAATTTTACCATCAAAATCAACACAATTAATCATTTCTTTAATAATCGTTCATAAACCTTAAACGACTATATTTTAGAGACAGAGGGAGTATCTAGAACATGTTTTGTATTTATGTTTATGATTAAATGACTTGTAATAATACATATGTATATGTTTAGGACTTCAATTTCTGTAATGTAGTTAATGTATTCAGCACGGAATTTAACGCTTGTAAGAGATCCTAGGCAATCTCATTATAGGTGTTACATTTGCTAAATTGAAGTTATTGTTAAATGTCTCTAACGTCGATCAATGTGACATATTTGTCCTTTAACTCACTAAATTGATTAGTTAAACATAATAAAGATCTCAATTAAACCTTTTTATGCTCGTCAAAGATTCTTTGTTTTTTTAAGGTACAAAATCCCAAAATTAAAGAGAAATAATAGTGATGAACGATAATTGATTTTTAGCTTTGATAATTTTGCATTGAAGAGGTGATAAAACATTTATTGATAATTGTTTTTTTAAGTATTACTCATTGTATGATGATTATGGACCTAATTAACAACTTACCTCCTTAAAATAATGTTATAATTGAGTTCGTCTCCAAAGGAGGAGCCTTTGTTGACCAAAATTTTATCCAACCTTTTCTAGCTTGGATTCGTGCAAAATGCCTACTATAGTTCATTCTTTTTATGTAATAGTCATTTTATGATGATTATGGACCTAATTAACAAGTAACTTCCCTAAAATAAAGTTAAAATTTAGTTCGTCTTCAAAGGAGGAACCTCTGTTGACCAAAATTTTATCCAACCTTTTTTAGCTTGGATTATTGCCAAATACCTACGATGGTTCATTCCATTTATGTAATACTCATTTTATTTCTTCGAGAGGGTTGTCCACATGTAAGTTATGTTGTGTCCAGCAGGATCCGGAATACGCCGGATGGGACTTCTTCAAAAAGGGTTGTCCACACATCGATAAGAGGAGTCCGGTATTAACCTCAGATAGGAATTTTCACTAGTATGTATGGGGGTGTACTCCGGGGTTATTTCACTCGCATTGATTATGTAAAATGATCTACAACTTGTGATTAAGAATCTCCAAATCACAATATAAGGTAGGTGGAACTCACAGAGACATCATGTCTCATCCCAATCTCTATATATTTATTAGGTACTCAGGAGGCACGTAGAAAGGGTAAGGAGAAAGCTACAGATTGATCGAGTCTTTCTTATATTTCAGCTTATGTAGTATGTCATGTTACATATTTGGATTAATAATATGTTGTACTATGTGTACTCAATAATATTAGATAAGATATACTCGCTAGTTATTGCACTATCTAGAACATGTTTTGTATTTATGTTTACAATTAAATGACTTGTAATAATTCATATGTATATGTTTAGGACTTCAATTTTTTTTTTGTAATCAATGTACCCAGTATGTAATTTAACGCTCGTAAGAGATCCTAGGCAATATCATTATAGGTGTTACATTTGCTAAATTGAAATTATTGTTAAATGTCTCTAATGTAGATCAATGTGACATATTTGTCCTTTAACTCACTAAATTGATTAGTTAAACATAATAAAGATCTAAATTAAACCTTTTGATGCTCGTCAAAGATTCTTTGTTTCTTTAAGGTACAAAATCCCAAAATTAAAGAGATATAATAGTGATGAACAATAACTGTTTTTTAGCTTTAATAATTATGCATTGAAGAGGTGAGAAAACATTTATTGATAATTTTTTTTATGTAAAACTCATTGTATGATGATTATGGACCTAATTAACAAGTTACTTCCCTAAAATAATGTTTAAATTGAGTTCGTCTCCAAAGGAGGAGCCTTTGTTGACCAAAATTTTATCCATCCTTTTTTATCTTGTATTATTGCCAAATGCATACTATAGTACATTCTATTTATGCAATACTAATTGTATGATGATTATGGAACTAATTAACAACTTACCTCCTTAAAATAAAGTTTAAACTGAGTTCGTCTCCAAAGGAGGAACCTCTGTTGACCAAAATTTTATCCAACCTTTTTTGGCTTGGATTCTTGCCAAATACCTACGATGGTTCATTCCATTTATGTAATACTCATTGTATTTCTTCGAGAGGGTTGTCCACATGTAAGTTATGTTGTGTCCAGCAAGCTCCGGAATATGCCGGATGGGACTTCTTCGAGAGGGTTGTCCACACATCGATAAGAGGAGTCCGGTATTAACCTCATATAGGAATTTTCACCGGTATGTATGGGGGTGTACTCCGGGGTTATTTCACTCGGATTGATTATGTAAAATGATGTACAACCTGTGATTAAGAATCTCCAAATCACAGTATAGGGTAGGTGAAACTCACAGAGACATCATGACTCATCCCAATCTCTTTAAATTTTCCAGGTACTCAGGAGGCACGTCAGAAGGGTAAGGAGGAAGCTACAGATTGATCGTGTCTTTCTTATATTTCAGCTTATGTAGTATGTCATGTGACATATTCGGATTAATACTATGTTGTACTATGTACTCAATAATATTAGATAAGATGTACTCGCTAGTTAGTACACCATCTAGAACATGTTTTGTATTTATGTTTATGATTAAATGACTTGTAATAATACATATGTATATGTTTAGGACTTCAATTTCTGTAATGTAGTTAATGTATTCTGTACGGAATTTAACGCTTGTAAGAGATCCTAGGCAATCTCATTATAGGTGTTACATTTGCAAAATTGAAGTTATTGTTAAATGTCTCTAATGTATATCAATGTGACATATTTGTCCTTTAACTCACTAAATTGATTAGTTAAACATAATAAAGATCTCAATTATACCTTTTGATGCTCGTCAAAGATTCTTTGTTTTTTTAAGGTACAAAATCCCAAAATTAAAGAGAAATAATAGTGATGAACGATAATTGTTTTTTAGCTTTGATCATTTTGCATTGAAGAGGTGATAAAACATTTATTGATAATTGTTTTTTTAAGTAATACTCATTGTATGATGATTATGGACCTAATTAACAACTTACCTCCTTAAAATAATGTTATAATTGAGTTCGTCTCCAAAGGAGGAGCCTTTGTTGACCAAAATTTTATCCAACCTTTTCTAGCTTGGATTCGTGCAAAATGCCTACTATAGTTCATTCTTTTTATGTAATACTCATTTTATGATGATTATGGACTTAATTAACAAGTAACTTCCCTAAAATAAAGTTAAAATTTAGTTCGTCTTCAAAGGAGGAACCTCTGTTGACCAAAATTTTATCCAACCTTTTTTAGCTTGGATTATTGCCAAATACCTACGATGGTTCATTCCATTTATGTAATACTCATTGTATTTCTTCGAGAGGGTTGTCCACATGTAAGTTATGTTGTGTCCAGCAGGCTCCGGAATATGCCGGATGGGACTTCTTCGAGAGGGTTGTCCACACATCGATAAGAGGAGTCCGGTATTAACCTCATATAGGAATTTTCACCGGTATGTATGGGGGTGTACTCCGGGATTATTTCACTCGGATTGATTATGTAAAATGATGTACAACATGTGATTAAGAATCTCCAAATCACAGTATAGGGTAGGTGAACTTACAGAGACATCATGACTCATCCCAATCTCTTTAATTTTTTCAGGTACTCAGGAGACACGTCAGAAGGCTAAGGAGGAAGCTACAGATTGATCGTGTCTTTCTTATATTTCAGCTTATGTAGTATGTCATGTGACATATTCGGATTAATACTATGTTGTACTATGTACTCAATAATATTAGATAAGATGTACTCGCTAGTTAGTACACTATCTAGAACATGTTTTGTATTTATGTTTATGATTAAATGACTTGTAATAATACATATGTATATGTTTAGGACTTCAATTTCCGTAATGTAGTTAATGTATTCAGTACGGAATTTAACGCTTGTAAGAGATCCTAGGCAATCTCATTATAGGTGTTACATTTGCAAAATTGAAGTTATTGTTATATGTCTCTAATGTATATCAATGTGACATATTTGTCCTTTAACTCACTAAATTGATTAGTTAAACATAATAAAGATCTCAATTAAACATTTTGATGCTCGTCAAAGATTCTTTGTTTTTTTAAGGTACAAAATCCCAAAATTAAAGAGAAATAATAGTGATGAACGATAATTGTTTTTTAGCTTTGATAATTATGCATTGAAGAGGTGATAAAACATTTATTGATAATTGTTTTTTTAAGTAATACTCATTGTTCATGATTATGGACCTAATTAACAACTGAACTACTTTAAATAATGTTATAATTGAGTTCGTCTCCAAAGGAGGAGCCTTTGTTGACCAAAATTTTATCCAACCTTTTCTAGCTTGGATTCGTGCAAAATGCCTACTATAGTTCATTCTTTTTATGTAATACTCATTTTATGATGATTATGAACCTAATTAACAAGTAACTTTCCTAAAATAAAGTTAAAATTTAGTTCGTCTTCAAAGGAGGAACCTCTGTTGACCAAAATTTTATCCAACCTTTTTTAGCTTGGATTATTGCCAAATACCTACGATGGTTCATTCCATTTATGTAATACTCATTGTATTTTTTCGAGAGGGTTGTCCACATGTAAGTTATGTTGTGTCCAGCAGGCTCCGGAATACGCCGGATGGGACTTCTTCGAAAAGGGTTGTCCACACATCGATAAGAGGAGTCCGGTATTAACCTCAAATAGGAATTTTCACTGGTATGTATGGGAGTGTACTCCGGGGTTATTTCACTCGCATTGATTATGTAATATGATCTACACCTTTGATTAAGAATCTCCAAATCACAATATAAGGTAGGTGGAACTCACAGAGACATCATGTCTCATCCCAATCTCTATAAATTTATTAGGTACTCAGGAGGCACGTAGAAAAGTTAAGGAGAAAGCTATAGATTGATCGAGTCTTTCTTATTTTTCAGTTTATGTAGTATGTCATGTTACATATTTGGATTAATACTATGTTGTATTATGTGTACTCAATAATATTAGATAAGATGTACTCGCTAGTTATTGCACTATCTAGAACATGTTTTGTATTTATGTTTACAATTAAATGACTTGTAATAATTCATATGTATATGTTTAGGACTTCAATTTCTTTATTGTAATCAATGTACCCAGTATGAAATTTAACGCTTGTAAGAGATCCTAGGCAATATCATTATAGGTGTTACATTTGCTAAATTGAAATTATTGTTAAATGTCTCTAATGTAGATCAATGTGACATATTTGTCCTTTAACTAACTAAATTGATTAGTTAAACATAATAAAGATCTAAATTAAACCTTTTGATGCTCGTCAAAGATTCTTTGTTTCTATAAGGTACAAAATCCCAAAATTAAAGAGAAATAATAGTGATGAACAATAACTGTTTTTTAGCTTTAATAATTATGCATTGAAGAGGTGAGAAAACATTTATTGATAAAAAATTTTATGTAAAACTCATTGTATGATGATTATGGACCTAATTAACAAGTTACTTCCCTAAAATAATGTTTAAATTGAGTTCGTCTCCAAAGGAGGAGCCTTTGTTGACCAAAATTTTATCCATCCCTTTTTATCTTGTATTATTGCCAAATGCATACTATAGTACATTCTATTTATGCAATACTAATTGTATGATGATTATGGACCTAATTAACAACTTACCTCTTTAAAATAAAGTTTAAACTGAGTTCGTCTCCAAAGGAGGAACCTCTGTTGACCAAAATTTTATCCAACCTTTTTTGGCTTGGATTCTTGACAAATACCTACGATGGTTCATTCCATTTATGTAATACTCATTGTATTTCTTCGAGAGGGTTGTCCACATGTAAGTTATGTTGTGTCCAGCAGGCTCCGGAATATGCCGGATGGGACTTCTTCGAGAGGGTTGTCCACACATCGATAAGAGGAGTCCGGTATTAACCTCATATAGGAATTTTCACCGGTATGTATGGGGGTGTACTCCGGGGTTATTTCACTCGGATTGATTATGTAAAATGATGTACAACCTTTGATTAAGAATCTCCAAATCACAGTATAGGGTAGGTGAAACTCACAGAGACATCATGACTCATCCCAATCTCCTTAAATTTTTCAGGTACTCAGGAGGCACGTCAGAAGGGTAAGGAGGAAGCTACAGATTGATCGTGTCTTTCTTATATTTCAGCTTATGTAGTATGTCATGTGACATATTCGGATTAATGCTATGTTGTACTATGTACTCAATAATATTAGATAAGATGTACTCGCTAGTTAGTACACTATCTAGAACATGTTTTGTATTTATCTTTATGATTACATGACTTGTAATAATACATATGTATATGTTTAAGACTTCAATTACTGTAATGTAGTTAATGTATTCTGTACGGAATTTAACGCTTGTAAGAGATCCTAGGCAATCTCATTATAGGTGTTACATTTGCAAAATTGAAGTTATTGTTAAATGTCTCTAATGTATATCAATGTGACATATTTGTCCTTTAACTCACTAAATTGATTAGTTAAACATAATAAAGATCTCAATTAAACCTTTTGATGCTCGTCAAAGATTCTTTGTTTTTTTAAGGTACAAAATCCCAAAATTAAAGAGAAATAATAGTGATGAACGATAATTGTTTTTTAGCTTTGATAATTTTGCATTGAAGAGGTGATAAAACATTTATTGATAATTGTTTTTTTAAGTAATACTCATTGTATGATGATTATGGACCTAATTAACAACTTACCTCCTTAAAATAATGTTATAATTGAGTTCGTCTCCAAAGGAGGAGCCTTTGTTGACCAAAATTTTATCCAACCTTTTCTAGCTTGGATTCGTGCAAAATGCCTACTATAGTTCATTCTTTTTATGTAATACTCATTTTATGATGATTATGGACCTAATTAACAAGTAACTTCCCTAAAATAAAGTTAAAATTTAGTTCGTCTTCAAAGGAGGAACCTCTGTTGACCAAAATTTTATCCAACCTTTTTTAGCTTGGATTATTGCCAAATACCTACGATGGTTCATTCCATTTATGTAATAGTCATTGTATTTCTTCGAGAGGGTTGTGCACATGTAAGTTATGTTGTGTCCAGCAGGCTCCGCAATACGCCGGATGGGACTTCTTCGAGAGGGTTGTCCACACATCGATAAGAGGAGTCCTGTATTAACCTTAGATAGGAATTTTCACTGGTATGTATAAGGGTGTACTCCGGGGTTATTTCACTCGGATTGATTATGTAAAATGATGTACAACCTGTGATTAAGAATCTCCAAATCACAATATAAGGTAGGTGGAACTCAGAGACATATCATGTCTCATCCCAATCTCTATAAATTTATTAGGTACTCAGGAGGCACTGTAGAAAAGGTAAGGAGAAAGCTACAGATTGATCGAGTCTTTCTTATTTTTCAGTTTATGTAGTATGTCATGTTACATATTTGGATTAATACTATGTTGTACTATGTGTACTCAATAATATTAGATAAGATGTACTCGCTAGTTATTGCACTATCTAGAACATGTTTTGTATTTATGTTTACAATTAAATGACTTGTAATAATTCATATGTATATGTTTAGGACTTCAATTTCTTTATTGTAATCAATGTACCCAGTATGAAATTTAACGCTTGTAAGAGATCCTAGGCAATATCGTTATAGGTGTTACATTTGCTAAATTGAAATTATTGTTAAATGTCTCTAATGTAGATCAATGTGACATATTTGTCCTTTAACTAACTAAATTGATTAGTTAAACATAATAAAGATCTAAATTAAACCTTTTGATGCTCGTCAAAGATTCTTTGTTTCTATAAGGTACAAAATCCCAAAATTAAAGAGAAATAATAGTGATGAACAATAACTGTTTTTTAGCTTTAATAATTATGCATTGAAGAGGTGAGAAAACATTTATTGATAAATTTTTTTATGTAAAACTCATTGTATGATGATTATGGACCTAATTAACAAGTTACTTCCCTAAAATAATGTTTAAATTGAGTTCGTCTCCAAAGGAGGAGCCTTTGTTGACCAAAATTTTATCCATCCTTTTTTATCTTGTATTATTGCCAAATGCATACTATAGTACATTCTATTTATGCAATACTAATTGTATGATGATTATGGACCTAATTAACAACTTACCTCCTTAAAATAAAGTTTAAACTGAGTTCTTCTCCAAAGGAGGAACCTCTGTTGACCAAAATTTTATCCAACCTTTTTTGGCTTGGATTCTTGCCAAATACCTACGATGGTTCATTCCATTTATGTAATACTCATTGTATTTCTTCGAGAGGGTTGTCCACATGTAAGTTATGTTGTGTCCAGCAGGCTCCGGAATATGCCGGATGGGACTTCTTCGAGAGGGTTGTCCACACATCGATAAGAGGAGTCCGGTATTAACCTCATATAGGAATTTTCACCGGTATGTATGGGGGTGTACTCCGGGGTTATTTCACTCGGATTGATTATGTATAATGATGTACAACCTGTGATTAAGAATCTCCAAATCACAGTATAGGGTAGGTGAAACTCACAGAGACATCATGACTCATCCCAATCTCTTTAAATTTTTCAGGTACTCAGGAGGCACGTCAGAAGGGTAAGGAGGAAGCTACAGATTGATCGTGTCTTTCTTATATTTCAGCTTATGTAGTATGTCATGTGACATATTCGGATTAATACTATGTTGTACTATGTACTCAATAATATTAGATAAGATGTACTCGCTAGTTAGTACACTATCTAGAACATGTTTTGTATTTATGTTTATGATTACATGACTTGTAATAATACATATGTATATGTTTAGGACTTCAATTTCTGTAATGTAGTTAATGTATTCAGTACGGAATTTAACGCTTGTAAAAGATCCTAGGCAATCTCATTATAGGTGTTACATTTGCAAAATTGAAGTTATTGTTAAATGTCTCTAATGTATATCAATGTGACATATTTGTCCTTTAACTCACTAAATTGATTAGTTAAACATAATAAAGATCTCAATTAAACCTTTTGACGCTCGTCAAAGATTCTTTGTTTTTTTAAGGTACAAAATCCCAAAATTAAAGAGAAATAATAGTGATGAACGATAATTGTTTTTTAGCTTTGATAATTTTGCATTGAAGAGGTGATAAAACATTTATTGATAATTGTTTTTTTAAGTAATACTCATTGTATGATGATTATGGACCTAATTAACAACTTACCTCCTTAAAATAATGTTATAATTGAGTTCGTCTCCAAAGGAGGAGCCTTTGTTGACCAAAATTTTATCCAACCTTTTCTAGCTTGGATTCGTGCAAAATGCCTACTATAGTTCATTCTTTTTATGTAATACTCATTTTATGATGATTATGGACCTAATTAACAAGTAACTTCCCTAAAATAAAGTTAAAATTTAGTTCGTCTTCAAAGGAGGAACCTCTGTTGACCAAAATTTTATCCAACCTTTTTTAGCTTGGATTATTGCCAAATACCTACGATGGTTCATTCCATTTATGTAATAGTCATTGTATTTCTTCGAGAGGGTTGTGCACATGTAAGTTATGTTGTGTCCAGCAGGCTCCGCAATACGCCGGATGGGACTTCTTCGAGAGGGTTGTCCACACATCGATAAGAGGAGTCCTGTATTAACCTTAGATAGGAATTTTCACTGGTATGTATAAGGGTGTACTCCGGGGTTATTTCACTCGGATTGATTATGTAAAATGATGTACAACCTGTGATTAAGAATCTCCAAATCACAATATAAGGTAGGTGGAACTCAGAGACATATCATGTCTCATCCCAATCTCTATAAATTTATTAGGTACTCAGGAGGCACTGTAGAAAAGGTAAGGAGAAAGCTACAGATTGATCGAGTCTTTCTTATTTTTCAGTTTATGTAGTATGTCATGTTACATATTTGGATTAATACTATGTTGTACTATGTGTACTCAATAATATTAGATAAGATGTACTCGCTAGTTATTGCACTATCTAGAACATGTTTTGTATTTATGTTTACAATTAAATGACTTGTAATAATTCATATGTATATGTTTAGGACTTCAATTTCTTTATTGTAATCAATGTACCCAGTATGAAATTTAACGCTTGTAAGAGATCCTAGGCAATATCATTATAGGTGTTACATTTGCTAAATTGAAATTATTGTTAAATGTCTCTAATGTAGATCAATGTGACATATTTGTCCTTTAACTAACTAAATTGATTAGTTAAACATAATAAAGATCTAAATTAAACCTTTTGATGCTCGTCAAAGATTCTTTGTTTCTATAAGGTACAAAATCCCAAAATTAAAGAGAAATAATAGTGATGAACAATAACTGTTTTTTAGCTTTAATAATTATGCATTGAAGAGGTGAGAAAACATTTATTGATAAATTTTTTTATGTAAAACTCATTGTATGATGATTATGGACCTAATTAACAAGTTACTTCCCTAAAATAATGTTTAAATTGAGTTCGTCTCCAAAGGAGGAGCCTTTGTTGACCAAAATTTTATCCATCCTTTTTTATCTTGTATTATTGCCAAATGCATACTATAGTACATTCTATTTATGCAATACTAATTGTATGATGATTATGGACCTAATTAACAACTTACCTCCTTAAAATAAAGTTTAAACTGAGTTCTTCTCCAAAGGAGGAACCTCTGTTGACCAAAATTTTATCCAACCTTTTTTGGCTTGGATTCTTGCCAAATACCTACGATGGTTCATTCCATTTATGTAATACTCATTGTATTTCTTCGAGAGGGTTGTCCACATGTAAGTTATGTTGTGTCCAGCAGGCTCCGGAATATGCCGGATGGGACTTCTTCGAGAGGGTTGTCCACACATCGATAAGAGGAGTCCGGTATTAACCTCATATAGGAATTTTCACCGGTATGTATGGGGGTGTACTCCGGGGTTATTTCACTCGGATTGATTATGTATAATGATGTACAACCTGTGATTAAGAATCTCCAAATCACAGTATAGGGTAGGTGAAACTCACAGAGACATCATGACTCATCCCAATCTCTTTAAATTTTTCAGGTACTCAGGAGGCACGTCAGAAGGGTAAGGAGGAAGCTACAGATTGATCGTGTCTTTCTTATATTTCAGCTTATGTAGTATGTCATGTGACATATTCGGATTAATACTATGTTGTACTATGTACTCAATAATATTAGATAAGATGTACTCGCTAGTTAGTACACTATCTAGAACATGTTTTGTATTTATGTTTATGATTACATGACTTGTAATAATACATATGTATATGTTTAGGACTTCAATTTCTGTAATGTAGTTAATGTATTCAGTACGGAATTTAACGCTTGTAAAAGATCCTAGGCAATCTCATTATAGGTGTTACATTTGCAAAATTGAAGTTATTGTTAAATGTCTCTAATGTATATCAATGTGACATATTTGTCCTTTAACTCACTAAATTGATTAGTTAAACATAATAAAGATCTCAATTAAACCTTTTGACGCTCGTCAAAGATTCTTTGTTTTTTTAAGGTACAAAATCCCAAAATTAAAGAGAAATAATAGTGATGAACGATAATTGTTTTTTAGCTTTGATAATTTTGCATTGAAGAGGTGATAAAACATTTATTGATAATTGTTTTTTTAAGTAATACTCATTGTATGATGATTATGGACCTAATTAACAACTTACCTCCTTAAAATAATGTTATAATTGAGTTCGTCTCCAAAGGAGGAGCCTTTGTTGACCAAAATTTTATCCAACCTTTTCTAGCTTGGATTCGTGCAAAATGCCTACTATAGTTCATTCTTTTTATGTAATACTCATTTTATGATGATTATGGACCTAATTAACAAGTAACTTCCCTAAAATAAAGTTAAAATTTAGTTCGTCTTCAAAGGAGGAACCTCTGTTGACCAAAATTTTATCCAACCTTTTTTAGCTTGGATTATTGCCAAATACCTACGATGGTTCATTCCATTTATGTAATAGTCATTGTATTTCTTCGAGAGGGTTGTGCACATGTAAGTTATGTTGTGTCCAGCAGGCTCCGCAATACGCCGGATGGGACTTCTTCGAGAGGGTTGTCCACACATCGATAAGAGGAGTCCTGTATTAACCTTAGATAGGAATTTTCACTGGTATGTATAAGGGTGTACTCCGGGGTTATTTCACTCGGATTGATTATGTAAAATGATGTACAACCTGTGATTAAGAATCTCCAAATCACAATATAAGGTAGGTGGAACTCAGAGACATATCATGTCTCATCCCAATCTCTATAAATTTATTAGGTACTCAGGAGGCACTGTAGAAAAGGTAAGGAGAAAGCTACAGATTGATCGAGTCTTTCTTATTTTTCAGTTTATGTAGTATGTCATGTTACATATTTGGATTAATACTATGTTGTACTATGTGTACTCAATAATATTAGATAAGATGTACTCGCTAGTTATTGCACTATCTAGAACATGTTTTGTATTTATGTTTACAATTAAATGACTTGTAATAATTCATATGTATATGTTTAGGACTTCAATTTCTTTATTGTAATCAATGTACCCAGTATGAAATTTAACGCTTGTAAGAGATCCTAGGCAATATCATTATAGGTGTTACATTTGCTAAATTGAAATTATTGTTAAATGTCTCTAATGTAGATCAATGTGACATATTTGTCCTTTAACTAACTAAATTGATTAGTTAAACATAATAAAGATCTAAATTAAACCTTTTGATGCTCGTCAAAGATTCTTTGTTTCTATAAGGTACAAAATCCCAAAATTAAAGAGAAATAATAGTGATGAACAATAACTGTTTTTTAGCTTTAATAATTATGCATTGAAGAGGTGAGAAAACATTTATTGATAAATTTTTTTATGTAAAACTCATTGTATGATGATTATGGACCTAATTAACAAGTTACTTCCCTAAAATAATGTTTAAATTGAGTTCGTCTCCAAAGGAGGAGCCTTTGTTGACCAAAATTTTATCCATCCTTTTTTATCTTGTATTATTGCCAAATGCATACTATAGTACATTCTATTTATGCAATACTAATTGTATGATGATTATGGACCTAATTAACAACTTACCTCCTTAAAATAAAGTTTAAACTGAGTTCTTCTCCAAAGGAGGAACCTCTGTTGACCAAAATTTTATCCAACCTTTTTTGGCTTGGATTCTTGCCAAATACCTACGATGGTTCATTCCATTTATGTAATACTCATTGTATTTCTTCGAGAGGGTTGTCCACATGTAAGTTATGTTGTGTCCAGCAGGCTCCGGAATATGCCGGATGGGACTTCTTCGAGAGGGTTGTCCACACATCGATAAGAGGAGTCCGGTATTAACCTCATATAGGAATTTTCACCGGTATGTATGGGGGTGTACTCCGGGGTTATTTCACTCGGATTGATTATGTATAATGATGTACAACCTGTGATTAAGAATCTCCAAATCACAGTATAGGGTAGGTGAAACTCACAGAGACATCATGACTCATCCCAATCTCTTTAAATTTTTCAGGTACTCAGGAGGCACGTCAGAAGGGTAAGGAGGAAGCTACAGATTGATCGTGTCTTTCTTATATTTCAGCTTATGTAGTATGTCATGTGACATATTCGGATTAATACTATGTTGTACTATGTACTCAATAATATTAGATAAGATGTACTCGCTAGTTAGTACACTATCTAGAACATGTTTTGTATTTATGTTTATGATTACATGACTTGTAATAATACATATGTATATGTTTAGGACTTCAATTTCTGTAATGTAGTTAATGTATTCAGTACGGAATTTAACGCTTGTAAGAGATCCTAGGCAATCTCATTATAGGTGTTACATTTGCAAAATTGAAGTTATTGTTAAATGTCTCTAATGTATATCAATGTGACATATTTGTCCTTTAACTCACTAAATTGATTAGTTAAACATAATAAAGATCTCAATTAAACCTTTTGATGCTCGTCAAAGATTCTTTGTTTTTTTAAGGTACAAAATCCCAAAATTAAAGAGAAATAATAGTGATGAACGATAATTGTTTTTTAGCTTTGATAATTTTGCATTGAAGAGGTGATAAAACATTTATTGATAATTGTTTTTTTAAGTAATACTCATTGTATGATGATTATGGACCTAATTAACAACTTACCTCCTTAAAATAATGTTATAATTGAGTTCGTCTCCAAAGGAGGAGCCTTTGTTGACCAAAATTTTATCCAACCTTTTCTAGCTTGGATTCGTGCAAAATGCCTACTATAGTTCATTCTTTTTATGTAATACTCATTTTATGATGATTATGGACCTAATTAACAAGTAACTTCCCTAAAATAAAGTTAAAATTTAGTTCGTCTTCAAAGGAGGAACCTCTGTTGACCAAAATTTTATCCAACCTTTTTTAGCTTGGATTATTGCCAAATACCTACGATGGTTCATTCCATTTATGTAATAGTCATTGTATTTCTTCGAGAGGGTTGTGCACATGTAAGTTATGTTGTGTCCAGCAGGCTCCGCAATACGCCGGATGGGACTTCTTCGAGAGGGTTGTCCACACATCGATAAGAGGAGTCCTGTATTAACCTTAGATAGGAATTTTCACTGGTATGTATAAGGGTGTACTCCGGGGTTATTTCACTCGGATTGATTATGTAAAATGATGTACAACCTGTGATTAAGAATCTCCAAATCACAATATAAGGTAGGTGGAACTCAGAGACATATCATGTCTCATCCCAATCTCTATAAATTTATTAGGTACTCAGGAGGCACTGTAGAAAAGGTAAGGAGAAAGCTACAGATTGATCGAGTCTTTCTTATTTTTCAGTTTATGTAGTATGTCATGTTACATATTTGGATTAATACTATGTTGTACTATGTGTACTCAATAATATTAGATAAGATGTACTCGCTAGTTATTGCACTATCTAGAACATGTTTTGTATTTATGTTTACAATTAAATGACTTGTAATAATTCATATGTATATGTTTAGGACTTCAATTTCTTTATTGTAATCAATGTACCCAGTATGAAATTTAACGCTTGTAAGAGATCCTAGGCAATATCATTATAGGTGTTACATTTGCTAAATTGAAATTATTGTTAAATGTCTCTAATGTAGATCAATGTGACATATTTGTCCTTTAACTAACTAAATTGATTAGTTAAACATAATAAAGATCTAAATTAAACCTTTTGATGCTCGTCAAAGATTCTTTGTTTCTATAAGGTACAAAATCCCAAAATTAAAGAGAAATAATAGTGATGAACAATAACTGTTTTTTAGCTTTAATAATTATGCATTGAAGAGGTGAGAAAACATTTATTGATAAATTTTTTTATGTAAAACTCATTGTATGATGATTATGGACCTAATTAACAAATTACTTCCCTAAAATAATGTTTAAATTGAGTTCGTCTCCAAAGGAGGAGCCTTTGTTGACCAAAATTTTATCCATCCTTTTTTATCTTGTATTATTGCCAAATGCATACTATAGTACATTCTATTTATGCAATACTAATTGTATGATGATTATGGACCTAATTAACAACTTACCTCCTTAAAATAAAGTTTAAACTGAGTTCTTCTCCAAAGGAGGAACCTCTGTTGACCAAAATTTTATCCAACCTTTTTTGGCTTGGATTCTTGCCAAATACCTACGATGGTTCATTCCATTTATGTAATACTCATTGTATTTCTTCGAGAGGGTTGTCCACATGTAAGTTATGTTGTGTCCAGCAGGCTCCGGAATATGCCGGATGGGACTTCTTCGAGAGGGTTGTCCACACATCGATAAGAGGAGTCCGGTATTAACCTCATATAGGAATTTTCACCGGTATGTATGGGGGTGTACTCCGGGGTTATTTCACTCGGATTGATTATGTATAATGATGTACAACCTGTGATTAAGAATCTCCAAATCACAGTATAGGGTAGGTGAAACTCACAGAGACATCATGACTCATCCCAATCTCTTTAAATTTTTCAGGTACTCAGGAGGCACGTCAGAAGGGTAAGGAGGAAGCTACAGATTGATCGTGTCTTTCTTATATTTCAGCTTATGTAGTATGTCATGTGACATATTCGGATTAATACTATGTTGTACTATGTACTCAATAATATTAGATAAGATGTACTCGCTAGTTAGTACACTATCTAGAACATGTTTTGTATTTATGTTTATGATTACATGACTTGTAATAATACATATGTATATGTTTAGGACTTCAATTTCTGTAATGTAGTTAATGTATTCAGTACGGAATTTAACGCTTGTAAAAGATCCTAGGCAATCTCATTATAGGTGTTACATTTGCAAAATTGAAGTTATTGTTAAATGTCTCTAATGTATATCAATGTGACATATTTGTCCTTTAACTCACTAAATTGATTAGTTAAACATAATAAAGATCTCAATTAAACCTTTTAACGCTCGTCAAAGATTCTTTGTTTTTTTAAGGTACAAAATCCCAAAATTAAAGAGAAATAATAGTGATGAACGATAATTGTTTTTTAGCTTTGATAATTTTGCATTGAAGAGGTGATAAAACATTTATTGATAATTGTTTTTTTAAGTAATACTCATTGTATGATGATTATGGACCTAATTAACAACTTACCTCCTTAAAATAATGTTATAATTGAGTTCGTCTCCAAAGGAGGAGCCTTTGTTGACCAAAATTTTATCCAACTTTTTCTAGCTTGGATTCGTGCAAAATGCCTACTATAGTTCATTCTTTTTATGTAATACTCATTTTATGATGATTATGGACCTAATTAACAAGTAACTTCCCTAAAATAAAGTTAAAACTTAGTTCGTCTTCAAAGGAGGAACCTCTGTTGACCAAAATTTTATCCAACCTTTTTTAGCTTGGATTATTGCCAAATACCTACGATGGTTCAATCCATTTATGTAATACTCATTGTATTTCTTCGAGAGGGTTGTCCACATGTAAGTTATGTTGTGTCCAGCAGGATCCGGAATACGCCGGATGGGACTTCTTCGAAAAGGGTTGTCCACACATCGATAAGAGGAGTCCAGTATTAACCTCAGATAGGAATTTTCATTGGTATGTATGGGGGTGTACTCCGGAGTTATTTCACTCGCATTGATTATGTAAAATGATGTACAACCTGTGATTAAGAATCTCCAAATCACAGTATAGGGTAGGTGAAACTCACAGAGACATCATGACTCATCCCAATCTCTTTAAATTTTTCAGGTACTCAGGAGGCACGTCAGAAGGGTAAGGAGGAAGCTACAGATTGATCGTGTCTTTCTTAATTTCAGCTTATGTAGTATGTCATGTGACATATTCGGATTAATGCTATGTTGTACTATGTACTCAATAATATTAGATAAGATGTACTCGCTAGTTAGTACACTATCTAGAACATGTTTTGTATTTATCTTTATGATTACATGACTTGTAATAATACATATGTATATGTTTAAGACTTCAATTACTGTAATGTAGTTAATGTATTCTGTACGGAATTTAACGCTTGTAAGAGATCCTAGGCAATCTCATTATAGGTGTTACATTTGCAAAATTGAAGTTATTGTTAAATGTCTCTAATGTATATCAATGTGACATATTTGTCCTTTAACTCACTAAATTGATTAGTTAAACATAATAAAGATCTCAATTAAACCTTTTGATGCTCGTCAAAGATTCTTTGTTTTTTTAAGGTACAAAATCCCAAAATTAAAGAGAAATAATAGTGATGAACGATAATTGTTTTTTAGCTTTGATAATTTTGCATTGAAGAGGTGATAAAACATTTATTGATAATTGTTTTTTTAAGTAATACTCATTGTATGATGATTATGGACCTAATTAACAACTTACCTCCTTAAAATAATGTTATAATTGAGTTCGTCTCCAAAGGAGGAGCCTTTGTTGACCAAAATTTTATCCAACCTTTTCTAGCTTGGATTCGTGCAAAATGCCTACTATAGTTCATTCTTTTTATGTAATACTCATTTTATGATGATTATGGACCTAATTAACAAGTAACTTCCCAAAAATAAAGTTAAAATTTAGTTCGTCTTCAAAGGAGGAACCTCTGTTGACCAAAATTTTATCCAACCTTTTTTAGCTTGGATTATTGCCAAATACCTACGATGGTTCATTCCATTTATGTAATAGTCATTGTATTTCTTCGAGAGGGTTGTGCACATGTAAGTTATGTTGTGTCCAGCAGGCTCCGCAATACGCCGGATGGGACTTCTTCGAGAGGGTTGTCCACACATCGATAAGAGGAGTCCTGTATTAACCTTAGATAGGAATTTTCACTGGTATGTATAAGGGTGTACTCCGGGGTTATTTCACTCGGATTGATTATGTAAAATGATGTACAACCTGTGATTAAGAATCTCCAAATCACAATATAAGGTAGGTGGAACTCAGAGACATATCATGTCTCATCCCAATCTCTATAAATTTATTAGGTACTCAGGAGGCACTGTAGAAAAGGTAAGGAGAAAGCTACAGATTGATCGAGTCTTTCTTATTTTCAAGTTTATGTAGTATGTCATGCTACATATTTGGATTAATACTATGTTGTACTATGTGTACTCAATAATATTAGATAAGATGTACTCGCTAGTTATTGCACTATCTACAACATGTTTTGTATTTATGTTTACAATTAAATGACTTGTAATAATTCATATGTATATGTTTAGGACTTCAATTTCTTTATTGTAATCAATGTACCCAGTATGAAATTTAACGCTTGTAAGAGATCCTAGGCAATATCATTATAGGTGTTACATTTGCTAAATTGAAATTATTGTTAAATGTCTCTAATGTAAATCAATGTGACATATTTGTCCTTTAACTAACTAAATTGATTAGTTAAACATAATAAAGATCTAAATTAAACCTTTTGATGCTCGTCAAAGATTCTTTGTTTCTATAAGGTACAAAATCCCAAAATTAAAGAGAAATAATAGTGATGAACAATAACTGTTTTTTAGCTTTAATAATTATGCATTGAAGAGGTGAGAAAAAATTTATTGATAATTTATTTTATGTAAAACTCATTGTATGATGATTATGGACCTAATTAACAAGTTACTTCCCTAAAATAATGTTTAAATTGAGTTCGTCTCCAAAGGAGGAGCCTTTGTTGGCCAAAATTTTATCCATCCTTTTTTATCTTGTATTATTGCCAAATGCATACTATAGTACATTCTATTTATGCAATACTAATTGTATGATGATTATGGACCTAATTAACAACTTACCTCCTTAAAATAAAGTTTAAACTGAGTTCTTCTCCAAAGGAGGAACCTCTGTTGACCAAAATTTTATCCAACCTTTTTTGGCTTGGATTCTTGCCAAATACCTACGATGGTTCATTCCATTTATGTAATACTCATTGTATTTCTTCGAGAGGGTTGTCCACATGTAAGTTATGTTGTGTCCAGCAGGCTCCGGAATATGCCGGATGGGACTTCTTCGAGAGGGTTGTCCACACATCGATAAGAGGAGTCCGGTATTAACCTCATATAGGAATTTTCACCGGTATGTATGGGGGTGTACTCCGGGGTTATTTCACTCGGATTGATTATGTATAATGATGTACAACCTGTGATTAAGAATCTCCAAATCACAGTATAGGGTAGGTGAAACTCACAGAGACATCATGACTCATCCCAATCTCTTTAAATTTTTCAGGTACTCAAGAGGCACGTCAGAAGGGTAAGGAGGAAGCTACAGATTGATCGTGTCTTTCTTATATTTCAGCTTATGTAGTATGTCATGTGACATATTCGGATTAATACTATGTTGTACTATGTACTCAATAATATTAGATAAGATGTACTCGCTAGTTAGTACACTATCTAGAACATGTTTTGTATTTATGTTTATGATTACATGACTTGTAATAATACATATGTATATGTTTAGGACTTCAATTTCTGTAATGTAGTTAATGTATTCAGTACGGAATTTAACGCTTGTAAAAGATCCTAGGCAATCTCATTATAGGTGTTACATTTGCAAAATTGAAGTTATTGTTAAATGTCTCTAATGTATATCAATGTGACATATTTGTCCTTTAACTCACTAAATTGATTAGTTAAACATAATAAAGATCTCAATTAAACCTTTTGACGCTCGTCAAAGATTCTTTGTTTTTTTAAGGTACAAAATCCCAAAATTAAAGAGAAATAATAGTGATGAACGATAATTGTTTTTTAGCTTTGATAATTTTGCATTGAAGAGGTGATAAAACATTTATTGATAATTGTTTTTTTAAGTAATACTCATTGTATGATGATTATGGACCTAATTAACAACTTACCTCCTTAAAATAATGTTATAATTGAGTTCGTCTCCAAAGGAGGAGCCTTTGTTGACCAAAATTTTATCCAACTTTTTCTAGCTTGGATTCGTGCAAAATGCCTACTATAGTTCATTCTTTTTATGTAATACTCATTTTATGATGATTATGGACCTAATTAACAAGTAACTTCCCTAAAATAAAGTTAAAATTTAGTTCGTCTTCAAAGGAGGAACCTCTGTTGACCAAAATTTTATCCAACCTTTTTTAGCTTGGATTATTGCCAAATACCTACGATGGTTCAATCCATTTATGTAATATTCATTGTATTTCTTCGAGAGGGTTGTCCACATGTAAGTTATGTTGTGTCCAGCAGGATCCGGAATACGCCGGATGGGACTTCTTCGAAAAGGGTTGTCCACACATCGATAAGAGGAGTCCGGTATTAACCTCAGATAGGAATTTTCATTGGTATGTATGGGGGTGTACTCCGGAGTTATTTCACTCGCATTGATTATGTAAAATGATGTACAACCTGTGATTAAGAATCTCAAAATCACAATATAAGGTAGGTGGAACTCATAGAGACATCATGTCTCATCCCAATCTCTATAAATTTATTAGGTACTCAGGAGGCACTGTAGAAAAGGTAAGGAGAAAGCTACAGATTAATCGAGTCTTTCTTATATTTCAGCTTATGTAGTATGTCATGTTACATATTTGGATTAATACTATGTTGTACTATGTGTACTCAATAATATTAGATAAGATGTACTCGTTAGTTATTGCACTATCTAGAACATGTTTTGTATTTATGTTTACAATTAAATGACTTGTAATAATTTATATGTATATCTTTAGGACTTCAATTTCTTTATTGTAATCAATGTACCCATTATGAAATTTAACGCTTGTAAGAGATCCTAGGCAATATCATTATAGGTGTTATATTTGCTAAATTGAAATTATTGTTAAATGTCTCTAATGTAGATCAATGTGACATATTTGTCCTTTAACTCACTAAATTGATTAGTTAAACATAATAAAGATCTAAATTAAACCTTTTGATGCTCGTCAAAGATTCTTTGTTTCTTTAAGGTACAAAATCCCAAAATTAAAGAGAAATAATAGTGATGAACAATAACTGTTTTTTAGCTTTAATAATTATGCATTGAAGAGGCGAGAAAAAATTTATTGATAATTTTTTTTATGTAAAACTCATTGTATGATGATTATGGACCTAATTAACAAGTTACTTCTCTAAAATAATGTTTAAATTGAGTTCGTCTCCAAAGGAGGAGCCTTTGTTGACCAAAATTTTATCCATCCTTTTTTATCTTGTATTATTGCCAAATGCATACTATAGTACATTCTATTTATGCAATACTAATTGTATGATGATTATGGACCTAATTAACAACTTACCTCCTTAAAATAAAGTTTAAACTGAGTTCTTCTCCAAAGGAGGAACCTCTGTTGACCAAAATTTTATCCAACCTTTTTTGGCTTGGATTCTTGCCAAATACCTACGATGGTTCATTCCATTTATGTAATACTCATTGTATTTCTTCGAGAGGGTTGTCCACATGTAAGTTATGTTGTGTCCAGCAGGCTCCGGAATATGCCGGATGGGACTTCTTCGAGAGGGTTGTCCACACATCGATAAGAGGAGTCTGGTATTAACCTCATATAGGAATTTTCACCGGTATGTATGGGGGTGTACTCCGGGGTTATTTCACTCGGATTGATTATGTATAATGATGTACAACCTGTGATTAAGAATCTCCAAATCACAGTATAGGGTAGGTGAAACTCACAGAGACATCATGACTCATCCCAATCTCTTTAAATTTTTCAGGTACTCAAGAGGCACGTCAGAAGGGTAAGGAGGAAGCTACAGATTGATCGTGTCTTTCTTATATTTCAGCTTATGTAGTATGTCATGTGACATATTCGGATTAATACTATGTTGTACTATGTACTCAATAATATTAGATAAGATGTACTCGCTAGTTAGTACACTATCTAGAACATGTTTTGTATTTATGTTTATGATTACATGACTTGTAATAATACATATGTATATGTTTAGGACTTCAATTTCTGTAATGTAGTTAATGTATTCAGTACGGAATTTAACGCTTGTAAAAGATCCTAGGCAATCTCATTATAGGTGTTACATTTGCAAAATTGAAGTTATTGTTAAATGTCTCTAATGTATATCAATGTGACATATTTGTCCTTTAACTCACTAAATTGATTAGTTAAACATAATAAAGATCTCAATTAAACCTTTTGACGCTCGTCAAAGATTCTTTGTTTTTTTAAGGTACAAAATCCCAAAATTAAAGAGAAATAATAGTGATGAACGATAATTGTTTTTTAGCTTTGATAATTTTGCATTGAAGAGGTGATAAAACATTTATTGATAATTGTTTTTTTAAGTAATACTCATTGTATGATGATTATGGACCTAATTAACAACTTACCTCCTTAAAATAATGTTATAATTGAGTTCGTCTCCAAAGGAGGAGCCTTTGTTGACCAAAATTTTATCCAACTTTTTCTAGCTTGGATTCGTGCAAAATGCCTACTATAGTTCATTCTTTTTATGTAATACTCATTTTATGATGATTATGGACCTAATTAACAAGTAACTTCCCTAAAATAAAGTTAAAATTTAGTTCGTCTTCAAAGGAGGAACCTCTGTTGACCAAAATTTTATCCAACCTTTTTTAGCTTGGATTATTGCCAAATACCTACGATGGTTCAATCCATTTATGTAATATTCATTGTATTTCTTCGAGAGGGTTGTCCACATGTAAGTTATGTTGTGTCCAGCAGGATCCGGAATACGCCGGATGGGACTTCTTCGAAAAGGGTTGTCCACACATCGATAAGAGGAGTCCGGTATTAACCTCAGATAGGAATTTTCATTGGTATGTATGGGGGTGTACTCCGGAGTTATTTCACTCGCATTGATTATGTAAAATGATGTACAACCTGTGATTAAGAATCTCAAAATCACAATATAAGGTAGGTGGAACTCATAGAGACATCATGTCTCATCCCAATCTCTATAAATTTATTAGGTACTCAGGAGGCACTGTAGAAAAGGTAAGGAGAAAGCTACAGATTAATCGAGTCTTTCTTATATTTCAGCTTATGTAGTATGTCATGTTACATATTTGGATTAATACTATGTTGTACTATGTGTACTCAATAATATTAGATAAGATGTACTCGCTAGTTAGTACACTATCTAGAACATGTTTTGTATTTATGTTTATGATTACATGACTTGTAATAATACATATGTATATGTTTAGGACTTCAATTTCTGTAATGTAGTTAATGTATTCAGTACGGAATTTAACGCTTGTTAAAGATCCTAGGCAATCTCATTATAGGTGTTACATTTGCAAAATTGAAGTTATTGTTAAATGTCTCTAATGTATATCAATGTGACATATTTGTCCTTTAACTCACTAAATTGATTAGTTAAACATAATAAAGATCTCAATTAAACCTTTTGACGCTCGTCAAAGATTCTTTGTTTTTTTAAGGTACAAAATCCCAAAATTAAAGAGAAATAATAGTGATGAACGATAATTGTTTTTTAGCTTTGATAATTTTGCATTGAAGAGGTGATAAAACATTTATTGATAATTGTTTTTTTAAGTAATACTCATTGTATGATGATTATGGACCTAATTAACAACTTACCTCCTTAAAATAATGTTATAATTGAGTTCGTCTCCAAAGGAGGAGCCTTTGTTGACCAAAATTTTATCCAACTTTTTCTAGCTTGGATTCGTGCAAAATGCCTACTATAGTTCATTCTTTTTATGTAATACTCATTTTATGATGATTATGGACCTAATTAACAAGTAACTTCCCTAAAATAAAGTTAAAATTTAGTTCGTCTTCAAAGGAGGAACCTCTGTTGACCAAAATTTTATCCAACCTTTTTTAGCTTGGATTATTGCCAAATACCTACGATGGTTCAATCCATTTATGTAATATTCATTGTATTTCTTCGAGAGGGTTGTCCACATGTAAGTTATGTTGTGTCCAGCAGGATCCGGAATACGCCGGATGGGACTTCTTCGAAAAGGGTTGTCCACACATCGATAAGAGGAGTCCGGTATTAACCTCAGATAGGAATTTTCATTGGTATGTATGGGGGTGTACTCCGGAGTTATTTCACTCGCATTGATTATGTAAAATGATGTACAACCTGTGATTAAGAATCTCAAAATCACAATATAAGGTAGGTGGAACTCATAGAGACATCATGTCTCATCCCAATCTCTATAAATTTATTAGGTACTCAGGAGGCACTGTAGAAAAGGTAAGGAGAAAGCTACAGATTAATCGAGTCTTTCTTATATTTCAGCTTATGTAGTATGTCATGTTACATATTTGGATTAATACTATGTTGTACTATGTGTACTCAATAATATTAGATAAGATGTACTCGTTAGTTATTGCACTATCTAGAACATGTTTTGTATTTATGTTTACAATTAAATGGCTTGTAATAATTTATATGTATATCTTTAGGACTTCAATTTCTTTATTGTAATCAATGTACCCATTATGAAATTTAACGCTTGTAAGAGATCCTAGGCAATATCATTATAGGTGTTACATTTGCTAAATTGAAATTATTGTTAAATGTCTCTAATGTAGATCAATGTGACATATTTGTCCTTTAACTCACTAAATTGATTAGTTAAACATAATAAAGATCTAAATTAAACCTTTTGATGCTCGTCAAAGATTCTTTGTTTCTTTAAGGTACAAAATCCCAAAATTAAAGAGAAATAATAGTGATGAACAATAACTGTTTTTTAGCTTTAATAATTATGCATTGAAGAGGCGAGAAAAAATTTATTGATAATTTTTTTTATGTAAAACTCATTGTATGATGATTATGGACCTAATTAACAAGTTACTTCTCTAAAATAATGTTTAAATTGAGTTCGTCTCCAAAGGAGGAGCCTTTGTTGACCAAAATTTTATCCATCCTTTTTTATCTTGTATTATTGCCAAATGCATACTATAGTACATTCTATTTATGCAATACTAATTGTATGATGATTATGGACCTAATTAACAACTTACCTCCTTAAAATAAAGTTTAAACTGAGTTCTTCTCCAAAGGAGGAACCTCTGTTGACCAAAATTTTATCCAACCTTTTTTGGCTTGGATTCTTGCCAAATACCTACGATGGTTCATTCCATTTATGTAATACTCATTGTATTTCTTCGAGAGGGTTGTCCACATGTAAGTTATGTTGTGTCCAGCAGGCTCCGGAATATGCCGGATGGGACTTCTTCGAGAGGGTTGTCCACACATCGATAAGAGGAGTCTGGTATTAACCTCATATAGGAATTTTCACCGGTATGTATGGGGGTGTACTCCGGGGTTATTTCACTCGGATTGATTATGTATAATGATGTACAACCTGTGATTAAGAATCTCCAAATCACAGTATAGGGTAGGTGAAACTCACAGAGACATCATGACTCATCCCAATCTCTTTAAATTTTTCAGGTACTCAAGAGGCACGTCAGAAGGGTAAGGAGGAAGCTACAGATTGATCGTGTCTTTCTTATATTTCAGCTTATGTAGTATGTCATGTGACATATTCGGATTAATACTATGTTGTACTATGTACTCAATAATATTAGATAAGATGTACTCGCTAGTTAGTACACTATCTAGAACATGTTTTGTATTTATGTTTATGATTACATGACTTGTAATAATACATATGTATATGTTTAGGACTTCAATTTCTGTAATGTAGTTAATGTATTCAGTACGGAATTTAACGCTTGTAAAAGATCCTAGGCAATCTCATTATAGGTGTTACATTTGCAAAATTGAAGTTATTGTTAAATGTCTCTAATGTATATCAATGTGACATATTTGTCCTTTAACTCACTAAATTGATTAGTTAAACATAATAAAGATCTCAATTAAACCTTTTGACGCTCGTCAAAGATTCTTTGTTTTTTTAAGGTACAAAATCCCAAAATTAAAGAGAAATAATAGTGATGAACGATAATTGTTTTTTAGCTTTGATAATTTTGCATTGAAGAGGTGATAAAACATTTATTGATAATTGTTTTTTTAAGTAATACTCATTGTATGATGATTATGGACCTAATTAACAACTTACCTCCTTAAAATAATGTTATAATTGAGTTCGTCTCCAAAGGAGGAGCCTTTGTTGACCAAAATTTTATCCAACTTTTTCTAGCTTGGATTCGTGCAAAATGCCTACTATAGTTCATTCTTTTTATGTAATACTCATTTTATGATGATTATGGACCTAATTAACAAGTAACTTCCCTAAAATAAAGTTAAAATTTAGTTCGTCTTCAGAGGAGGAACCTCTGTTGACCAAAATTTTATCCAACCTTTTTTAGCTTGGATTATTGCCAAATACCTACGATGGTTCAATCCATTTATGTAATATTCATTGTATTTCTTCGAGAGGGTTGTCCACATGTAAGTTATGTTGTGTCCAGCAGGATCCGGAATACGCCGGATGGGACTTCTTCGAAAAGGGTTGTCCACACTTCGATAAGAGGAGTCCGGTATTAACCTCAGATAGGAATTTTCATTGGTATGTATGGGGGTGTACTCCGGAGTTATTTCACTCGCATTGATTATGTAAAATGATGTACAACCTGTGATTAAGAATCTCAAAATCACAATATAAGGTAGGTGGAACTCATAGAGACATCATGTCTCATCCCAATCTCTATAAATTTATTAGGTACTCAGGAGGCACTGTAGAAAAGGTAAGGAGAAAGCTACAGATTAATCGAGTCTTTCTTATATTTCAGCTTATGTAGTATGTCATGTTACATATTTGGATTAATACTATGTTGTACTATGTGTACTCAATAATATTAGATAAGATGTACTCGCTAGTTAGTACACTATCTAGAACATGTTTTGTATTTATGTTTATGATTACATGACTTGTAATAATACATATGTATATGTTTAGGACTTCAATTTCTGTAATGTAGTTAATGTATTCAGTACGGAATTTAACGCTTGTTAAAGATCCTAGGCAATCTCATTATAGGTGTTACATTTGCAAAATTGAAGTTATTGTTAAATGTCTCTAATGTATATCAATGTGACATATTTGTCCTTTAACTCACTAAATTGATTAGTTAAACATAATAAAGATCTCAATTAAACCTTTTGACGCTCGTCAAAGATTCTTTGTTTTTTTAAGGTACAAAATCCCAAAATTAAAGAGAAATAATAGTGATGAACGATAATTGTTTTTTAGCTTTGATAATTTTGCATTGAAGAGGTGATAAAACATTTATTGATAATTGTTTTTTTAAGTAATACTCATTGTATGATGATTATGGACCTAATTAACAACTTACCTCCTTAAAATAATGTTATAATTGAGTTCGTCTCCAAAGGAGGAGCCTTTGTTGACCAAAATTTTATCCAACTTTTTCTAGCTTGGATTCGTGCAAAATGCCTACTATAGTTCATTCTTTTTATGTAATACTCATTTTATGATGATTATGGACCTAATTAACAAGTAACTTCCCTAAAATAAAGTTAAAATTTAGTTCGTCTTCAAAGGAGGAACCTCTGTTGACCAAAATTTTATCCAACCTTTTTTAGCTTGGATTATTGCCAAATACCTACGATGGTTCAATCCATTTATGTAATATTCATTGTATTTCTTCGAGAGGGTTGTCCACATGTAAGTTATGTTGTGTCCAGCAGGATCCGGAATACGCCGGATGGGACTTCTTCGAAAAGGGTTGTCCACACATCGATAAGAGGAGTCCGGTATTAACCTCAGATAGGAATTTTCATTGGTATGTATGGGGGTGTACTCCGGAGTTATTTCACTCGCATTGATTATGTAAAATGATGTACAACCTGTGATTAAGAATCTCAAAATCACAATATAAGGTAGGTGGAACTCATAGAGACATCATGTCTCATCCCAATCTCTATAAATTTATTAGGTACTCAGGAGGCACTGTAGAAAAGGTAAGGAGAAAGCTACAGATTAATCGAGTCTTTCTTATATTTCAGCTTATGTAGTATGTCATGTTACATATTTGGATTAATACTATGTTGTACTATGTGTACTCAATAATATTAGATAAGATGTACTCGTTAGTTATTGCACTATCTAGAACATGTTTTGTATTTATGTTTACAATTAAATGGCTTGTAATAATTTATATGTATATCTTTAGGACTTCAATTTCTTTATTGTAATCAATGTACCCATTATGAAATTTAACGCTTGTAAGAGATCCTAGGCAATATCATTATAGGTGTTACATTTGCTAAATTGAAATTATTGTTAAATGTCTCTAATGTAGATCAATGTGACATATTTGTCCTTTAACTCACTAAATTGATTAGTTAAACATAATAAAGATCTAAATTAAACCTTTTGATGCTCGTCAAAGATTCTTTGTTTCTTTAAGGTACAAAATCCCAAAATTAAAGAGAAATAATAGTGATGAACAATAACTGTTTTTTAGCTTTAATAATTATGCATTGAAGAGGCGAGAAAAAATTTATTGATAATTTTTTTTATGTAAAACTCATTGTATGATGATTATGGACCTAATTAACAAGTTACTTCTCTAAAATAATGTTTAAATTGAGTTCGTCTCCAAAGGAGGAGCCTTTGTTGACCAAAATTTTATCCATCCTTTTTTATCTTGTATTATTGCCAAATGCATACTATAGTACATTCTATTTATGCAATACTAATTGTATGATGATTATGGACCTAATTAACAACTTACCTCCTTAAAATAAAGTTTAAACTGAGTTCTTCTCCAAAGGAGGAACCTCTGTTGACCAAAATTTTATCCAACCTTTTTTGGCTTGGATTCTTGCCAAATACCTACGATGGTTCATTCCATTTATGTAATACTGATTGTATTTCTTCGAGAGGGTTGTCCACATGTAAGTTATGTTGTGTCCAGCAGGCTCCGGAATATGCCGGATGGGACTTCTTCGAGAGGGTTGTCCACACATCGATAAGAGGAGTCCGGTATTAACCTCATATAGGAATTTTCACCGGTATGTATGGGGGTGTACTCCGGGGTTATTTCACTCGGATTGATTATGTATAATGATGTACAACCTGTGATTAAGAATCTCCAAATCACAGTATAGGGTAGGTGAAACTCACAGAGACATCATGACTCATCCCAATCTCTTTAAATTTTTCAGGTACTCAAGAGGCACGTCAGAAGGGTAAGGAGGAAGCTACAGATTGATCGTGTCTTTCTTATATTTCAGCTTATGTAGTATGTCATGTGACATATTCGGATTAATACTATGTTGTACTATGTACTCAATAATATTAGATAAGATGTACTCGCTAGTTAGTACACTATCTAGAACATGTTTTGTATTTATGTTTATGATTACATGACTTGTAATAATACATATGTATATGTTTAGGACTTCAATTTCTGTAATGTAGTTAATGTATTCAGTACGGAATTTAACGCTTGTAAAAGATCCTAGGCAATCTCATTATAGGTGTTACATTTGCAAAATTGAAGTTATTGTTAAATGTCTCTAATGTATATCAATGTGACATATTTGTCCTTTAACTCACTAAATTGATTAGTTAAACATAATAAAGATCTCAATTAAACCTTTTGACGCTCGTCAAAGATTCTTTGTTTTTTTAAGGTACAAAATCCCAAAATTAAAGAGAAATAATAGTGATGAACGATAATTGTTTTTTAGCTTTGATAATTTTGCATTGAAGAGGTGATAAAACATTTATTGATAATTGTTTTTTTAAGTAATACTCATTGTATGATGATTATGGACCTAATTAACAACTTACCTCCTTAAAATAATGTTATAATTGAGTTCGTCTCCAAAGGAGGAGCCTTTGTTGACCAAAATTTTATCCAACTTTTTCTAGCTTGGATTCGTGCAAAATGCCTACTATAGTTCATTCTTTTTATGTAATACTCATTTTATGATGATTATGGACCTAATTAACAAGTAACTTCCCTAAAATAAAGTTAAAATTTAGTTCGTCTTCAAAGGAGGAACCTCTGTTGACCAAAATTTTATCCAACCTTTTTTAGCTTGGATTATTGCCAAATACCTACGATGGTTCAATCCATTTATGTAATATTCATTGTATTTCTTCGAGAGGGTTGTCCACATGTAAGTTATGTTGTGTCCAGCAGGATCCGGAATACGCCGGATGGGACTTCTTCGAAAAGGGTTGTCCACACATCGATAAGAGGAGTCCGGTATTAACCTCAGATAGGAATTTTCATTGGTATGTATGGGGGTGTACTCCGGAGTTATTTCACTCGCATTGATTATGTAAAATGATGTACAACCTGTGATTAAGAATCTCAAAATCACAATATAAGGTAGGTGGAACTCATAGAGACATCATGTCTCATCCCAATCTCTATAAATTTATTAGGTACTCAGGAGGCACTGTAGAAAAGGTAAGGAGAAAGCTACAGATTAATCGAGTCTTTCTTATATTTCAGCTTATGTAGTATGTCATGTTACATATTTGGATTAATACTATGTTGTACTATGTGTACTCAATAATATTAGATAAGATGTACTCGTTAGTTATTGCACTATCTAGAACATGTTTTGTATTTATGTTTACAATTAAATGACTTGTAATAATTTATATGTATATCTTTAGGACTTCAATTTCTTTATTGTAATCAATGTACCCATTATGAAATTTAACGCTTGTAAGAGATCCTAGGCAATATCATTATAGGTGTTACATTTGCTAAATTGAAATTATTGTTAAATGTCTCTAATGTAGATCAATGTGACATATTTGTCCTTTAACTCACTAAATTGATTAGTTAAACATAATAAAGATCTAAATTAAACCTTTTGATGCTCGTCAAAGATTCTTTGTTTCTTTAAGGTACAAAATCCCAAAATTAAAGAGAAATAATAGTGATGAACAATAACTGTTTTTTAGCTTTAATAATTATGCATTGAAGAGGCGAGAAAAAATTTATTGATAATTTTTTTTATGTAAAACTCATTGTATGATGATTATGGACCTAATTAACAAGTTACTTCTCTAAAATAATGTTTAAATTGAGTTCGTCTCCAAAGGAGGAGCCTTTGTTGACCAAAATTTTATCCATCCTTTTTTATCTTGTATTATTGCCAAATTCATACTATAGTACATTCTATTTATGCAATACTAATTGTATGATGATTATGGACCTAATTAACAACTTACCTCCTTAAAATAAAGTTTAAACTGAGTTCTTCTCCAAAGGAGGAACCTCTGTTGACCAAAATTTTATCCAACCTTTTTTGGCTTGGATTCTTGCCAAATACCTACGATGGTTCATTCCATTTATGTAATACTGATTGTATTTCTTCGAGAGGGTTGTCCACATGTAAGTTATGTTGTGTCCAGCAGGCTCCGGAATATGCCGGATGGGACTTCTTCGAGAGGGTTGTCCACACATCGATAAGAGGAGTCCGGTATTAACCTCATATAGGAATTTTCACCGGTATGTATGGGGGTGTACTCCGGGGTTATTTCACTCGGATTGATTATGTATAATGATGTACAACCTGTGATTAAGAATCTCCAAATCACAGTATAGGGTAGGTGAAACTCACAGAGACATCATGACTCATCCCAATCTCTTTAAATTTTTCAGGTACTCAAGAGGCACGTCAGAAGGGTAAGGAGGAAGCTACAGATTGATCGTGTCTTTCTTATATTTCAGCTTATGTAGTATGTCATGTGACATATTCGGATTAATACTATGTTGTACTATGTACTCAATAATATTAGATAAGATGTACTCGCTAGTTAGTACACTATCTAGAACATGTTTTGTATTTATGTTTATGATTACATGACATGTAATAATACATATGTATATGTTTAGGACTTCAATTTCTGTAATGTAGTTAATGTATTCAGTACGGAATTTAACGCTTGTAAAAGATCCTAGGCAATCTCATTATAGGTGTTACATTTGCAAAATTGAAGTTATTGTTAAATGTCTCTAATGTATATCAATGTGACATATTTGTCCTTTAACTCACTAAATTGATTAGTTAAACATAATAAAGATCTCAATTAAACCTTTTGACGCTCGTCAAAGATTCTTTGTTTTTTTAAGGTACAAAATCCCAAAATTAAAGAGAAATAATAGTGATGAACGATAATTGTTTTTTAGCTTTGATAATTTTGCATTGAAGAGGTGATAAAACATTTATTGATAATTGTTTTTTTAAGTAATACTCATTGTATGATGATTATGGACCTAATTAACAACTTACCTCCTTAAAATAATGTTATAATTGAGTTCGTCTCCAAAGGAGGAGCCTTTGTTGACCAAAATTTTATCCAACTTTTTCTAGCTTGGATTCGTGCAAAATGCCTACTATAGTTCATTCTTTTTATGTAATACTCATTTTATGATGATTATGGACCTAATTAACAAGTAACTTCCCTAAAATAAAGTTAAAATTTAGTTCGTCTTCAAAGGAGGAACCTCTGTTGACCAAAATTTTATCCAACCTTTTTTAGCTTGGATTATTGCCAAATACCTACGATGGTTCAATCCATTTATGTAATATTCATTGTATTTCTTCGAGAGGGTTGTCCACATGTAAGTTATGTTGTGTCCAGCAGGATCCGGAATACGCCGGATGGGACTTCTTCGAAAAGGGTTGTCCACACATCGATAAGAGGAGTCCGGTATTAACCTCAGATAGGAATTTTCATTGGTATGTATGGGGGTGTACTCCGGAGTTATTTCACTCGCATTGATTATGTAAAATGATGTACAACCTGTGATTAAGAATCTCAAAATCACAATATAAGGTAGGTGGAACTCATAGAGACATCATGTCTCATCCCAATCTCTATAAATTTATTAGGTACTCAGGAGGCACTGTAGAAAAGGTAAGGAGAAAGCTACAGATTAATCGAGTCTTTCTTATATTTCAGCTTATGTAGTATGTCATGTTACATATTTGGATTAATACTATGTTGTACTATGTGTACTCAATAATATTAGATAAGATGTACTCGTTAGTTATTGCACTATCTAGAACATGTTTTGTATTTATGTTTACAATTAAATGACTTGTAATAATTTATATGTATATCTTTAGGACTTCAATTTCTTTATTGTAATCAATGTACCCATTATGAAATTTAACGCTTGTAAGAGATCCTAGGCAATATCATTATAGGTGTTACATTTGCTAAATTGAAATTATTGTTAAATGTCTCTAATGTAGATCAATGTGACATATTTGTCCTTTAACTCACTAAATTGATTAGTTAAACATAATAAAGATCTAAATTAAACCTTTTGATGCTCGTCAAAGATTCTTTGTTTCTTTAAGGTACAAAATCCCAAAATTAAAGAGAAATAATAGTGATGAACAATAACTGTTTTTTAGCTTTAATAATTATGCATTGAAGAGGCGAGAAAAAATTTATTGATAATTTTTTTTATGTAAAACTCATTGTATGATGATTATGGACCTAATTAACAAGTTACTTCTCTAAAATAATGTTTAAATTGAGTTCGTCTCCAAAGGAGGAGCCTTTGTTGACCAAAATTTTATCCATCCTTTTTTATCTTGTATTATTGCCAAATGTATACTATAGTACATTCTATTTATGCAATACTAATTGTATGATGATTATGGACCTAATTAACAACTTACCTCCTTAAAATAAAGTTTAAACTGAGTTCGTCTCCAAAGGAGGAACCTCTGTTGACCAAAATTTTATCCAACCTTTTTTGGCTTGGATTCTTGCCAAATACCTACGATGGTTCATTCCATTTATGTAATACTTATTGTATTTCTTCGAGAGGGTTGTCCACATGTAAGTTATGTTGTGTCCAGCAGGCTCCGGAATATGCCGGATGGGACTTCTTCGAGAGGGTTGTCCACACATCGATAAGAGGAGTCTGGTATTAACCTCATATAGGAATTTTCACCGGTATGTATGGGGGTGTACTCCGGGGTTATTTCACTCGGATTGATTATGTATAATGATGTACAACCTGTGGTTAAGAATCTCCAAATCACAGTATAGGGTAGGTGAAACTCACAGAGACATCATGACTCATCCCAATCTCTTTAAATTTTTCAGGTACTCAGGAGGCACGTCAGAAGGGTAAGGAGGAAGCTACAGATTGATCGTGTCTTTCTTATATTTCAGCTTATGTAGTATGTCATGTGACATATTCGGATTAATACTATGTTGTACTATGTACTCAATAATATTAGATAAGATGTACTCGCTAGTTAGTACACTATCTAGAACATGTTTTGTATTTATGTTTATGATTACATGACATGTAATAATACATATGTATATGTTTAGGACTTCAATTTCTGTAATGTAGTTAATGTATTCAGTACGGAATTTAACGCTTGTAAGAGATCCTAGGCAATCTCATTATAGGTGTTACATTTGCAAAATTGAAGTTATTGTTAAATGTCTCTAATGTATATAAATGTGACATATTTGTCCTTTAACTCACTAAATTGATTAGTTAAACATAATAAAGATCTCAATTAAACCTTTTGATGCTCGTCAAAGATTCTTTGTTTTTTTAAGGTACAAAATCCCAAAATTAAAGAGAAATAATAGTGATGAACGATAATTGTTTTTTAGCTTTGATAATTTTGCATTGAAGAGGTGATAAAACATTTATTGATAATTGTTTTTTTAAGTAATACTCATTGTATGATGATTATGGACCTAATTAACAACTTACCTCCTTAAAATAATGTTATAATTGAGTTCGTCTCCAAAGGTGGAGCCTTTGTTGACCAAAATTTTATCCAACCTTTTCTAGCTTGGATTCGTGCAAAATGCCTACTATAGTTTATTCTTTTTATGTAATACTCATTTTATGATGATTATGGACCTAATTAACAAGTAACTTCCCTAAAATAAAGTTAAAATTTAGTTCATCTTCAAAGGAGGAACCTCTGTTGACCAAAATTTTATCCAACCTTTTTTAGCTTGGATTATTGCCAAATACCTACGATGGTTCATTCCATTTATGTAATATTCATTGTATTTCTTCGAGAGGGTTGTCCACATGTAAGTTATGTTGTGTCCAGCAGGCTCCGCAATACGCCGGATGGGACTTCTTCGAGAGGGTTGTCCACACATCGATAAGAGGAGTCCGGTATTAACCTCAGATAGGAATTTTCACTGGTATGTATAAGGGTGTACTCCGGGGTTATTTCACTCGGATTGATTATGTATAATGATGTACAACCTGTGATTAAGAATCTCCAAATCACAGTACAGGGTAGGTGAAACTCACAGAGACATCATGACTCATCCCAATCTCTTTAATTTTTTCAGGTACTCAGGAGGCACGTCAGAAGGGTAAGGAGAAAGCTAAAGATTGATCGTGTCTTTCTTATATTTCAGCTTATGTAGTATGTCATGTGACATATTCGGATAAATAATATGTTGTACTATGTACTCAATAATATTAGATAAGATGTACTCGCTAGTTAGTACACTATCTAGAACATGTTTTGTATTTATGTTTATGATTACATGACTTGTAATAATACATATGTATATGTTTAGGACTTCAATTTCTGTAATGTAGTTAATGTATCCAGTACGGAATTTAACGCTTGTAAGAGATCCTAGGCAATATCATTATAGGTGTTACATTTGCAAAATTGAAGTTATTGTTAAATGTCTCTAATGTATATCAATGTGACATATTTGTCCTTTAACTCACTAAATTGATTAGTTAAACATAATAAAGATCTCAATTAAACCTTTTGATGCTCGTCAAAGATTCTTTGTTTTTTTAAGGTACAAAATCCCAAAATTAAAGAGAAATAATAGTGATGAACGATAATTGTTTTTTAGCTTTGATAATTTTGCATTGAAGAGGTGATAAAACATTTATTGATAATTGTTTTTTTAAGTAATACTCATTGTATGATGATTATGGACCTAATTAACAACTTACCTCCTTAAAATAATGTTATAATTGAGTTCGTCTCCAAAGGAGGAGCCTTTGTTGACCAAAATTTTATCCAACCTTTTCTAGCTTGGATTCGTGCAAAATGCCTACTATAGTTCATTCTTTTTATGTAATACTCATTTTATGATGATTATGGACCTAATTAACAAGTAACTTCCTTAAAATAAAGTTAAAATTTAGTTCGTCTTCAAAGGAGGAACCTCTATTGACCAAAATTTTATCCAACCTTTTTTAGCTTGGATTATTGCCAAATACCTACGATGGTTCATTCCATTTATGTAATATTCATTGTATTTCTTCGAGAGGGTTGTCCACATGTAAGTTATGTTGTGTCTAGCAGGCTCTGCAATACGCCGGATGGGACTTCTTCGAGAGGGTTGTCCACACATCGATAAGAGGAGTCCGGTATTAACCTCAGATAGGAATTTTCACTGGTATGTATAAGGGTGTACTCCGGGGTTATTTCACTCGGATTGATTATGTAAAATAATGTACAACTTGTGATTAAGAATCTCCAAATCACAATATAAGGTAGGTGGAACTCATAGAGACATCATGTCTCATCCCAATCTCTATAAATTAATTAGGTACTTAGGAGGCACTGTAGAAAAGGTAAGGAGAAAGCTACAGATTGATCGAGTCTTTCTTATATTTCAGCTTATGTAGTATGTCATGTTACATATTTGGATTAATACTATGTTGTACTATGTGTACTCAATAATATTAGATAAGATGTACTCGCTAGTTATTGCACTATCTAGAACATGTTTTGTATTTATGTTTACAATTAAATGACTTGTAATAATTCATATGTATATGTTTAGGACTTCAATTTCTTTATTGTAATCAATGTACCCAGTATGAAATTTAACGCTTGTAAGAGATCCTAGGCAATATCATTATAGGTGTTACATTTGCTAAATTGAAATTATTGTTAAATGTCTCTAATGTAGATCAATGTGACATATTTGTCCTTTAACTCACTAAATTGATTAGTTAAACATAATAAAGATCTAAATTAAACCTTTTGATGCTCGTCAAAGATTCTTTGTTTCTTTAAGGTACAAAATCCCAAAATTAAAGAGAAATAATAGTGATGAACAATAACTGTTTTTTAGCTTTAATAATTATGCATTGAAGAGGTGAGAAAAAATTTATTGATAATTTTTTTTATGTAATACTAATTGTATGATGATTATGGACCTAATTAACAACTTACCTCCTTAAAATAAAGTTTAAACTGAGTTCGTCTCCAAAGGAGGAACCTCTATTGACCAAAACTTTATCCAACCTTTTTTGGCTTGGATTCTTGCCAAATACCTACGATGGTTCATTCCATTTATGTAATACTCATTGTATTTCTTCGAGAGGGTTGTCCACATGTAAGTTATGTTGTGTCCAGCAGGCTCCGGAATACGCCGGATGGGACTTCTTCGAGAGGGTTGTCCACACATCGATAAGAGGAGTCCGGTATTAACCTCAGATAGGAATTTTCACCGGTATGTATGGGGGTGTACTCCGGGGTTATTTCACTCGGATTGATTATGTATAATGATGTACAACCTGTGATTAAGAATCTCCAAATAACAATATAGGGTAGGTGAAACTCACAGAGACATCATGACTCATCCCAATCTCTTTAAATTTTTCAGGTACTCAGGAGGCACGTCAGAAGGGTAAGGAGGAAGCTACAGATTGATCGTGTCTTTCTTATATTTCAGCTTATGTAGTATGTCATGTGACATATTCGGATTAATACTATGTTGTACTATGTACTCAATAATATTAGATAAGATGTACTTGCTAGTATCTAGAACATGTTTTGTATTTATGTGTTACATTTGCTAAATTGGACTTATTGTTAAATGTCTCTATTGTAGATCAATGTGACATATTTGTCCTTTAACTCATTAAATTGATTAGTTAAACATAATAAAGATTTCAATTAAACCTTTTGATGCTCGTCAAAGATTCTTTGTTTTTTTAAGGTACAAAATCCCAAAATTAAAGAGAAATAATAGTGATGAACGATAATTGTTTTTTAGCTTTGATAATTATGCATTGAAGAGGTGATAAAACATTTATTGATAATTGTTTTTTGATGTAATACTCATTGTATGATGATTATGGACCAAATTAACTACTTACCTCCTTAAAATAATGTTTATATTGAGTTCGTCTCCAAAGGAGGAACCTTTGTTGACCAAAATTTTATCCATCCTTTTCTAGCTTGGATTTTTGCAAAATGTCTACTATAGTTCATTCTTTTTATGTAATACTCATTTTATGATGATTATGGACCTAATTAATAAGTAACTTCCCTAAAATAATGTTTAAATTGAGTTCGTCTTCAAAGGAGGAACCTCTGTTGACCAAAATTTTCTCCAACCTTTTTTGGATTGGATTCTTGCCAAATGTCTACGATGGTTCATTCCATTTATGTAATACTCATTGTATTTCTTCGAGAGGGTTGTCTGTTGGAACAAAGGTGTTCAGCAATACCACGTTTTGAGTTTTGATGATAACAAGGTATTAAAAATTGTCAATTGGATATGCTAATATTTGTTTAAGTATGCAGGATATTAATCAAGATTTACATCTTAGAAAGTATTCTGTTTGAACATTTTTAAGAGCAAAGATCTAGAGAAGCTTGTTGCTTGAGATTTTGACTATCGAAGGAGAGTCTGAAGACTATATCGAAGAGAGTCTGAAGACTGTATCGAAGAGAGTCTGAAGACATTACCAAAGAGAGTCTGAAGACTATCAGAACATGAAGAACAAGGGAGTCTGAAGATCATCAGAAGCTAAAGTGCTACAGTGAGTCTGAAGCCTGCAATGTGAAAATCTCTTAGAAGTATTTCTAAAGGCATTGCGATGCAGAAGAACTCTCGTTTTGGAGTAACGGCTAGCTTCAATGTCAACTTGAGTGTGGGATGCTCAACGACAAAGAGTGCAGGCCAATACAGAGTACGTTGTACGAACTCTGTTTCCACTACTCCACTACCGCGTACAGTTTGGCAACTGTGTCTACCGGTATTAATCTTCAAAAGGAATGGAATTCAAAATATGCAATTAAAGGACTATTACCAAATCAAGCAACAGTTCAACAACTATTGATCAAGCTTCAGAAATCATCCTAATGTGCTGGATGACTAAACGTCTCTTTCCAACGCCTATATAAAGCAAGAAGACTTGAAGAATTGAGGACTCTACAACAACTGAAAAACTACGCTGAATAGCTATTGTATTCAAACTGAGTCGTAACAAAAGCACATCAACAACTTAGATAATTCTTACAACTGAGTATTCTAGAATTTCTAAGTTAAGCAGAAAAATAGAGTCTGTCTTTGATAAAACAGAGTCTGCCTTTGTTTGTATTTGGAACACATTTGATTGTTTGTCAAGTGTTTCAACCTATTCAATTTTCTGTAAATTGTGTTAGAAGTCTCTTGGCTGCGTCCTTGAGCAAAGAAGTCTCTTGCTTGTGTACTTGAGCAAAGAAGTCTCTTAGTTGTGTCTTTGAGCATTGGAAGTCTCTTGCCTGCGTGCTTGAGCATTGGAAGTCTCTTTCAGACTCTGACCTTACGGGATCAGATTCTCACTCTTCAAGAGTTGCGAAAAGCTAACACAATTCAACACCCCCCCCCCCTTCTTGTGTTTTTCTCACCTTCAGTTGGTATCAGAGCTCCGGCTCTGTTGTCATAGCACTTAAACGTGTGACAGAAAAGATCCCGAGAAAAACATGTCTTCCAGTGAACCTTCATCTTTTGGTGCTACGTCTGGTGCTGCTATACCATACGACTATGGATCCAATAACAGCAGTAAAAAGGCTAATTATGGAAAAATTCCTAAGTTCAATGGTGATCCTGAAGAATTTTCTTGGTGGAAAACCAACTTCTACAGTTATGTCATGGGTCTTGATGAAGAACTCTGGGACATACTTGAAGATGGTGTTGGTGACTTACAACTTGATGACGAAGGTGCTGCCATTGATCGTAAACTTCACACTGCTGCTCAAAAGAAGATCTACAAGAAACATCATATCATCAGAGGAGCTCTAGTCACTGCTATTCCGAAAACGGAATACATGAAGATGAGTGACAAATCTACTGCTAGAGCCATGTTTGCTTCTCTTTGTGCAAACTATGAAGGAAGCAAAAAGGTCAGGAAAGCTAAAGCTCTTCTATTGGTTCATCAGTATGAATTATTCAAGATGAAAGAGGATGAAAGTATTGAGCAGATGTACTCAAGATTTCAAACTCTAGTATCTGGACTTCAGATACTAAAGAAGAGTTACATAGCTTCTGACCATGTTAGCAAGATCCTAAGGAGCTTACCCTCTGGATGGAGACCAAAGGTTACTGCAATTGAGGAAGCTAAAGATTTAAACACGTTAAGTGTTGAAGATCTTGTCAGCTCTCTCAAAATTCATGAGTTAAGTCTCAATGAACATGAATCTGCAAGAAAGTCTAAAACCATTGCTTTAAAATCAAAGGGAATATCCTCAAAAGCTCTCAAGGTTGAAGAGTCTGAAAATGAATCTTTAGCTTCTGAAAGTTCAGAGGAAGATCCTGAGGTTGCTAAAGAAATAGTTATGCTTTCAAGCAAAATGCAATACCTTGCTAAAAAGAACAAGATATTACTGAGCAAGAGCAGTGGAAGGGTTTCAAAAAGGAGGAACAGAAAGGTTGCTTCAACTGCAAGAAAACTGGGCACTTTATTGCTGATTGTCCAAAGTTGCAGAAAGAGAAATCAAAGTCAAAAAGGCCAACCTTCAAGTCAAGCAAGTTTAAGAAGCAAATCAAGAAAAGCCTGATGGCTACCTGGGAAGATCTTGATAATGAGTCAGGGTCTGAAGATGATGATGCTGATGGTGAAGCTAATGTAGTTGTTGGATTAATGGCTACAACTGAGTCTGTAAAGGAGTCACCTGAAGCAGAATCAGATGCAGACTCTGAAAGTAAAACAGAGGTATTTTCTGAACTCACAAGATCTGAATTAGTAGATTCTGTCAAAGAACTTCTTGGTCATTTTAAAGTTAAAACCACTGAGTTGAAGAAAGTCAAACAACAGCTTGATAAGCTGTCTAAAAGACATAATTCAACTCTGTTGGCGTTAGAAAATTTAAAAGAAGAAAATGATACTTTATTGATCAAGAAGTGTAGCTGTAAATACTTGAGTGAGCAAGATATTGCTTTACAAGAATTTATTGCTACTGGAATTGACAGATCAAGAGTTGCATCCATGATCTATAGCACATATCAGAATAGAGGACAAGGTCTTGGATTCATTGGAGGTAGCTCGAATGAAGTGATTCTGAAACCTGGTCCTGATGGCGCCAGAGAAGCATTGAAAAATGACTTTGTAAGTGAGTCTGATGAAGTCAACACAGTGACTCATTCAGAACCTATAACCTATGTTTCTGATTAAATGACTTGTAATAATACATATGTGTATGTTTAGGACTTCAATTTCTGTAATGTAATTATTGTATTCAATAAGAAATTTAACGCTTGTAAGAGATCCTAGGAAATCTCATTACGGGTGTTACATTTGCTAAATTAAAGTTATTGTTAAATGTCTCTAATGTAAATCAATGTGACATATTTGTCCTTTAACTCACTAAATTGATTAGTTAAACAAAATAAAGATCTCAATTAAACCTTTTGATGCTCGACAAAGATTCTTTGTTTTTTTATGGTACAAAATCCCAAAATTAAAGAGAAATAATAGTGATGAACAATAATTGTTTTTTAGCTTTGATAATTATGCATTGAATAGGTGAGAAAAGATTTATGGATAATTGTTTTTTATGTAATACTCATTGTATGATGATTATGGACCTAATTAACAAGTTACTTCCCTAAAATAATGTTTAAATTGAGTTCGTCTTCAAAGAAGGAGCCTTTGTTGACAAAAAATTTATCCAACCTTTTTTATCATGGATTCTTGCCAAATGCGTACTATAGTTCATTGTATTTATGCAATACTAATTTTATGATGATTATGGACCTAATTAACAAGTTACTTCCCTAAAATAAAGTTTAAACTGAGTTCGTCTCCAAGGGAGGAACCATTGTTGACCAAAATTTTATCCAACCTTTTTTATATGGATTCTTGCAAAATGACTACTATAGTTCATTCTATTTATGTAATACTCATTTTATGATGATTATGGAACTAATTAACAAGTAACTTCCCTAAACTAAAGTCTAAATTGAGTTCGTGTCCAAAGGAGGAACCTCTGTTGACCAAAATTTTATCCAACCTTTTTTGGCTTGGATTCTTGCCAAATGCCTACGATGGTTCATTCCATTTATGTAATACTCATTGTATTTCTTCGAGAGGGTTGTCCTCATGTAAGTTAAGTTGTGTCCAGCAGGCTCCGGATTATGCCGGATGGGACTTCTTCGAGAGGGTTGTCCACACAGCGATAAGAGGAGTCCGGTATTAACCTCATATAGGAATTTTCACCGGTATGTATGGGGGTCTACTCTGGGGTTACTCCACTTGGATTGATTCTGTAAAATGTTGTACAGCCTGTGATTAAGAATCTCCAAATCATAGTATAGGGTAGGTGGAACTCACTGAGACATCATGTCTCATCCCAATCTCTTTAAATTTTTCAGGTACTCAGGAGGCACGTAGCAAGGGTAACGAGAAAGCTACAGATTGATCTTGTCTTTCTTACATTTCAGCTTATGTAGTATGTCATGTAACATATTAGGATTAATACTATGTTGTACTATGTACTCAATAATATTAGATAAGATGTACTCGCTAGTTAGTACGCTATCTAGAACATGTTTTGTATTTATGTTTCTGATTAAATGACTTGTAATAATACATATGTGTATGTTTAGGACTTCAATTTCTGTAATGTAATTATTGTATTCAATAAGAAATTTAACGCTTGTAAGAGATCCTAGGCAATCTCATTACGGGTGTTACATTTGCTAAATTAAAGTTATTGTTAAATGTCTCTAATGTAAATCAATGTGACATATTTGTCCTTTAACTCACTAAATTGATTAGTTAAACAAAATAAAGATCTCAATTAAACCTTTTGATGCTCGACAAAGATTCTTTGTTTTTTTATGGTACAAAATCCCAAAATTAAAGAGAAATAATAGTGATGAACAATAATTGTTTTTTAGCTTTGATAATTATGCATTGAATAGGTGAGAAAAGATTTATTGATAATTGTTTTTTATGTAATACTCATTGTATGATGATTATGGACCTAATTAACAAGTTACTTCCCTAAAATAATGTTTAAATTGAGTTCGTCTTCAAAGAAGGAGCCTTTGTTGACAAAAAATTTATCCAACCTTTTTTATCTTGGATTCTTGTCAAATGCCTACTATAGTTCATTGTATTTATGCAATACTAATTTTATGATGATTGTGGACCTAATTAACAAGTTACTTCCCTAAAATAAAGTTTAAACTGAGTCCGTCTCCAAGGGAGGAACCATTGTTGACCAAAATTTTATCCAACCTTTTTTATATGGATTCTTGCAAAATGACTACTATAGTTCATTCTATTTATGTAATACTCATTTTATGATGATTATGGAACTAATTAACAAGTAACTTCCCTAAACTAAAGTCTAAATTGAGTTCGTGTCCAAAGGAGGAACCTCTGTTGACCAAAATTTTATCCAACCTTTTTTGGCTTGGATTCTTGCCAAATGCCTACGATGGTTCATTCCATTTATGTAATACTCATTGTATTTCTTCGAGAGGGTTGTCCTCATGTAAGTTAAGTTGTGTCCAGCAGGCTCCGGATTATGCCGGATGGGACTTCTTCGAGAGGGTTGTCCACACAGCGATAAGAGGAGTCCGGTATTAACCTCAGATAGGAATTTTCACCGGTATGTATGGGGGTCTACTCTGGGGTTACTCCACTTGGATTGATTCTGTAAAATGATGTACAGCCTGTGATTAAGAATCTCCAAATCATAGTATAGGGTAGGTGGAACTCACTGAGACATCATGTCTCATCCCAATCTCTTTAAATTTTTCAGGTACTCCGGAGGCACGTAGCAAGGGTAACGAGAAAGCTACAGATTGATCTTGTCTTTCTTACATTTCAGCTTATGTAGTATGTCATGTAACATATTCGGATTAATACTATGTTGTACTATGTACTCAATAATATTAGATAAGATGTACTCGCTAGTTAGTACACTATCTAGAACATGTTTTGTATTTATGTTTCTAATTAAATGACTTGTAATAATACATATGTGTATGTTTAGGACTTCAATTTCTGTAATGTAATTATTGTATTCAATAAGAAATTTAACGCTTGTAAGAGATCCTAGGCAATCTCATTACGGGTGTTACATTTGCTAAATTAAAGTTATTGTTAAATGTCTCTAATGTAAATCAATGTGACATATTTGTCCTTTAACTCACTAAATTGATTAGTTAAACAAAATAAAGATCTCAATTAAACCTTTTGATGCTCGACAAAGATTCTTTGTTTTTTTATGGTACAAAATCCCAAAATTAAAGAGAAATAATAGTGATGAACAATAATTGTTTTTTAGCTTTGATAATTATGCATTGAATAGGTGAGAAAAGATTTATTGATAATTGTTTTTTATGTAATACTCATTGTATGATGATTATGGACCTAATTAACAAGTTACTTCCCTAAAATAATGTTTAAATTGAGTTCGTCTTCAAAGAAGGAGCCTTTGTTGACAAAAAATTTATCCAACCTTTTTTATCTTGGATTCTTGCCAAATGCCTACTATAGTTCATTGTATTTATGCAATACTAATTTTATGATGATTGTGGAACTAATTAACAAGTTACTTCCCTAAAATAAAGTTTAAACTGAGTTCGTCTCCAAGGGAGGAACCATTGTTGACCAAAATTTTATCCAACCTTTTTTATATGGATTCTTGCAAAATGACTACTATAGTTCATTCTATTTATGTAATACTCATTTTATGATGATTATGGAACTAATTAACAAGTAACTTCCCTAAACTAAAGTCTAAATTGAGTTCGTGTCCAAAGGAGGAACCTCTGTTGACCAAAATTTTATCCAACCTTTTTTGGCTTGGATTCTTGCCAAATGCCTACGATGGTTCATTCCATTTATGTAATACTCATTGTATTTCTTCGAGAGGGTTGTCCTCATGTAAGTTAAGTTGTGTCCAGCAGGCTCCGGATTATGCCGGATGGGACTTCTTCGAGAGGGTTGTCCACACAGCGATAAGAGGAGTCCAGTGTTAACCTCAGATAGGAATTTTCACCGGTATGTATGGGGGTCTACTCTGGGGTTACTCCACTTGGATTGATTCTGTAAAATGTTGTACAGCCTGTGATTAAGAATATCCAAATCATAGTATAGGGTAGGTGGAACTCACTGAGACATCATGTCTCATCCCAATCTCTTTAAATTTTTCAGGTACTCAGGAGGCACATAGCAAGGGTAACGAGAAAGCTACAGATTGATCTTGTCTTTCTTATATTTCAGCTTATGTAGTATGTCATGTAACATATTCGGATTAATACTATGTTGTACTATGTACTCAATAATATTAGATAAGATGTACTCGCTAGTTAGTACACTATCTAGAACATGTTTTGTATTTATGTTTCTGATTAAATGACTTGTAATAATACATATGTGTATGTTTAGGACTTCAATTTCTGTAATGTAATTATTGTATTCAATAAGAAATTTAACGCTTGTAAGAGATCCTAGGCAATCTCATTACGGGTGTTACATTTGCTAAATTAAAGTTATTGTTAAATGTCTCTAATGTAAATCAATGTGACATATTTGTCCTTTAACTCACTAAATTGATTAGTTAAACAAAATAAAGATCTCAATTAAACCTTTTGATGCTCGACAAAGATTCTTTGTTTTTTTATGGTACAAAATCCCAAAATTAAAGAGAAATAATAGTGATGAACAATAATTGTTTTTTAGCTTTGATAATTATGCATTGAATAGGTGAGAAAAGATTTATTGATAATTGTTTTTTATGTAATACTCATTGTATGATGATTATGGACCTAATTAACAAGTTACTTCCCTAAAATAATGTTTAAATTGAGTTCGTCTTCAAAGAAGGAGCCTTTGTTGACAAAAAATTTATCCAACCTTTTTTATCTTGGATTCTTGCCAAATGCCTACTATAGTTCATTGTATTTATGCAATACTAATTTTATGATGATTGTGGAACTAATTAACAAGTTACTTCCCTAAAATAAAGTTTAAACTGAGTTCGTCTCCAAGGGAGGAACCATTGTTGACCAAAATTTTATCCAACCTTTTTTATATGGATTCTTGCAAAATGACTACTATAGTTCATTCTATTTATGTAATACTCATTTTATGATGATTATGGAACTAATTAACAAGTAACTTCCCTAAACTAAAGTCTAAATTGAGTTCGTGTCCAAAGGAGGAACCTCTGTTGACCAAAATTTTATCCAACCTTTTTTGGCTTGGATTCTTGCCAAATGCCTACGATGGTTCATTCCATTTATGTAATACTCATTGTATTTCTTCGAGAGGGTTGTCCTCATGTAAGTTAAGTTGTGTCCAGCAGGCTCCGGATTATGCCGGATGGGACTTCTTCGAGAGGGTTGTCCACACAGCGATAAGAGGAGTCCAGTGTTAACCTCAGATAGGAATTTTCACCGGTATGTATGGGGGTCTACTCTGGGGTTACTCCACTTGGATTGATTCTGTAAAATGATGTACAGCCTGTGATTAAGAATATCCAAATCATAGTATAGGGTAGGTGGAACTCACTGAGACATCATGTCTCATCCCAATCTCTTTAAATTTTTCAGGTACTCAGGAGGCACATAGCAAGGGTAACGAGAAAGCTACAGATTGATCTTGTCTTTCTTATATTTCAGCTTATGTAGTATGTCATGTAACATATTCGGATTAATACTATGTTGTACTATGTACTCAATAATATTAGATAAGATGTACTCGCTAGTTAGTACACTATCTAGAACATGTTTTGTATTTATGTTTCTGATTAAATGACTTGTAATAATACATATGTGTATGTTTAGGACTTCAATTTCTGTAATGTAATTATTGTATTCACTCAAACTAATTGAGAATCAGACTCTCTCTTGGGGACTCTGATGAACATAAGCTTCTGAAGACACTCAAACTCTGTTAAGGAAACTTAGACTCTTAAGAAGCTCGTATTAGTGGAAGGATGACTGTTGAGTTCAGTAACACCTGTCCCACTACGGTGACAGTTACTTTTTAAGTTCTCAGACGTGGCATGTCTGTATTGGGTAGGAACTCAAAGGGCAATGATTTTATTACGTTTAACAAGTAACCCTCGCGTCTTCCCAACACTTTTACGGCTGCATGCTCACCAGTCTTTATTGCTTATGTTTGTTTGTCCCCTTTTCTTTTTCAAACGGTTTTCCATTTTCATTATAAATAGCAATCGCACATAACCCACTTCTCTTTTCACACCTTGAATTTTTCTCTGAACTACTCATTCGTTTTTAGTCTCTGAAAAAAATTTGTTCTCTAAATCAAACCTAGAACCTTAAAAATGGCTAGTGAACTCGTTCAATCTGGTGTGATCATCAAAATTGGAAAATCCTATGTGATTAAACCCAGAACAATGAATATCATCAAAGAGACTCTGGAAGTTCAAGTTGAATCTCTAGTTGATTTCGGATCCTTAATAAGGCATGGTATCGACGTCTCTTCTCATTTCTTATCACAAGGAATGATGAGTTACTTTGGTATGTTGAATGGACCAACATATCAAGAATTGGTTAGAGTCCTCTGGGTGAGGGTAGAAATTTTTGACAAAGATGACGCAACCCTAGAAGAAACTTCTGCAATCATGAACAACCCCTCCTTGGTTGGCAAGAACAGAAAGCAAATGGGTCTGAGACCGTACAAAGGTCTAGAGATAAGATCTGTTGTGATGGGGATTCCAATCCTTATCAATGAAGAAATAGTTTCCAGGGCATGTAGGGTAACAAATGAAGGAAAATTTCATTGGAATGTGGCTAAGAAGAGTGAATGGATGGGCATCTGCAACAAACTCTTATTTGAAGGAAGACCCTCAAATAAGTTGGTAGACATGCATCCAGAACATAGGATGCTTCTGAAGATCATTCTGGACAGTATGCTTCAGAAAGGTGGAGGAACAGACACTCTGTCTGTGGATCATAAAGTGCTTTTGTACTTTTTGATTAAAAATAAGAAAATCAACTTTCCAAGATACGTGATGCACCACATGTGCTGGGCAATCAGGGAAGGCCAAATCAAATCCAGAAGACAAGTTCCTTTTGGAAGATTGATTTCTGAGATTCTGTATCAAGGAGGCCTCTTGAAGGTCTTGACAGAATCTGGTGTTGTATCAGACGCTCAGCTTGGAACAGTAACATAGAGAATCATCAATGGCAAGACTCTTCAATACATGAAGATTGTCAGGAAGTTCAACCCTTCTAATCTAGATATGAAGGAATCTTCTATACAATCAGATCTAATGATGGACTTCCCCCCTATTTCCAAAGAAGACAATCCTGAAGTCCTTGCAAGATTTGTAGTAGATTACTACAATGATACTGGTAGAATAATCAATTATTCTGTCATTCCTGAGATTGCTGGAGGAGTACCTCTTAAGGTCAAAGGCAAAAGGACCAAGGAAGTCAATCTAGAGGAATAGGAAGAGAAGTAAGAACCTCCTAAGAAGAAGAAAAAGTCCAAATCAACAGCTCTTCCAGGAGTGACTATTGGTGCCTCTGAAACCATAGCTCCTATGCCTCCGTCTGTCTCTCCTGCATCCAAGGAAATTAAGGAAAGGATAAAGAAATCCAAGGATGAGAAGAAAACAAAGGACGAGAAGAAGGCAAAGGATGAGAATAAAGCGAAGAAAGGTAAAGCTGACAGAGATCACAAAAGGCTGGTTGAAGAAATTGCTGAATTTCTTGATGCTGATTCTGATGAAGAAGAAAGTCAGGTCAAGAAAAAGAAGATAGAAGTTGTTCCTGTGGCTAAGCATGTAGCATAGAAGATAGGTACTTCTGTATCTATGATTGAAGATGATCATGCTGCTGGCAAGGCAATGGCAGCAGAAGTTGTGACAGAAAGACTTAGAGATGAGACTATGAAGGAAGCTGCTAAGTTGCTTGCAGCAGCTTTGAAACAGAAGGGTCATGATGCCCCTACAGAAGCTGATCAATCAGAAATTACTCTATCTGATGCTTCTGACCAACAAGCTTCTCCAGAAGCCGGCATTGGCACATCAGGTAACATTTCATTTGACTCACCTTTCTCTTCTACGAATCAAGAGTCATTACCCTCATCTGAAACTGAATCAGATAACATACCCCTGAGCAAAGTCCTTCCATCCCTTCGAAATAAAACTCCCTCTCCAATCAAACCAATTTCATCATTTGATCCTCTTGACCCAAGAATAGGTGAATACGTTGATTCAACTATTGACAGGGTTATTCAAGACACCATCACAGTGTATCTGAACTTACCCTCTGACCATCCTGCTCAACCATCTTTTCTCAAACCACTTCAGGTAATTCAGCCTACTGAAGAACCTGAAGAACCCATTCAATCTGCTCAACCATCTACTCAACATGAAACAATCTTTGTAGACTCTCCAAATACCCTAGATTCTCTTGAAATACACCTAGGAGGAGAACTACCAAAGACCCCTGCAAAATCCAAAACAACCAACACTACATAATCTGTTTCAAAACCAGACTCTGTACCTCAACCTGAACCAGAAATTCAAACCTTAGCTTCAAACGAACCAGTTACTGTAACTGTAGAGTAACCAGTCTCTGAGACTCTGGAACAAGTTTCTAATGTCATACCTGACCTAGAACCTGTAACAGAATGCATAGCAGAGCCTGTGTCTGAAACAGTTACTGAACCTCTTTCCCAACCTCGAACTGTTGTAACTGGCCTTCAAACCTTACAAGCAATCGTAGCTTCTGAACCTTCAGCTTCATCTGAGCCAAACCAAACTCTTATTCCTCACAACCTCTTTGATTTGTTGAGAATAGATGAGTTTTATGGAGTGTCTAACTCAAAGCTCAAGGATATTATTGAGCAAAGATTTGTGCCAATCCTCAATGTAAGCTATGAGGATAAATTTGCTACTCTGAAGAATGAATTTGTGGATTTTGTCACCAAAATTCAGAAGGCTACAGTAAAAGAACAAGTTGTTGTTCTTGCCAAACATATGGAAGAAATCAAGAAAGCTGAGATAGAAAAGGCTAAGAGGAAGGCTCCTATTTTGCAATTGGCAAATAAACCATTCTTTGATGTTGATCAATACAATCCAAGGGAAACAATGGTTTATGATACGCTTAAGAAGAAGCTTCACAGAGTTCAAGAAGAAGCTAGACTTGAAAGAGAAGCTCATCTCAGGAGATAAGAAGCTCTTGAAGAAATAGTCAAGAAACAGCAAGAGGATCTCCAGAAATTGATGGATCACATTACCAAACAAAACCAACCTTAGTTGCACACCTAGTGTTTAATTTGTTTTGTTTTGCTTGTACTCTTATTTGCTGCTTTCTATTCTCTTCTGAACTTTTACTTCGTGTTATTCAATTTTTTTTCCTACTTCAATTATGTGTGCTTCTGATATATCTTGTTATATTTATCTTAGTACATCTGAAGTCTAACTACCGTATTCTACTTAGAATCTGTCCTGTTTCAGACTCTAATATGTTTTTGCTCTGAATCTTCTTTTCTCATTTTCTCTAAAAAAAAAAATTCCTCACTTGAAGTCGTATAAAAAGGGGGAGAAACTTGTCTTTAAACCTTTTTGTTGATGACAAAAGGGGGAGAAAGATCAGTGAGTATTTTTTTTAAAAGTTATTCATGCTAAGTCTGATGAAAAGGGAAGTTTGCGATAGGTACTTCGTTAGATTCTGAGCCCCATTAAATTAAATTCTTCAATTTAATTTAAAAAGAATCTTCTCTCATATTCTTTTATTATTCTGAGATTTGATTCAGCTATTTATGCTAAACATGAATTTAATTAACATGGATAGAACATAGGGGGAGCTTACAAACCTCAACATAAGGACTATCAGACTCAGGGGGAGTCAGAGCTTACAAACCTCAGACTCTGAGCTTACAAACCTCAGACCCTTTAAGTCAACCTGTTAATTAGATTAACAACAATTGACCTTTTAAATACTGATGTTTGTCATCATCAAAAAGGGGGAGATTGTTGGAACAAGGGTGTTCAGCAATACCACGTTTTGAGTTTTGATGATAACAAGGTATTAAAAATTGTCAATTGGATATGCTAATATTTGTTTAAGTATGCAGGATTTTAATCAAAATTTTAATCTTAGAAAGTATTCTGTTTGAACATTTTGAGAGCAAGACCAAGAGAAGCTTGTTGCTTGTGATTCTGAAGAACTAGAGAGTCTGAAGAATCATCAGAAGCTATGTCAAGAAGTCCTGAAGACTAAAAGAATCTGAAGTTCAAATAAATCTGAAGATGATCAGAACCTAAAAGTTCAAGAGAGTCTGAAGACTATCAGAACCTGAAGACCAAGAGAGTCCGAAGATCATCAGAAGCTGAAGTGCTACAGTGAGTCTGAGCCTACAATCTGAAGATCTGCTTAGAAGGATTTCTAAAGGCATTTCGATGCATAAGAAACACTCACTTGGAGTAACGGCTAACTTCAAAGTCAACTTGAGCGTGGGATGCTCAACGACAAAGAATGCAGAATAGGACAGAGTACGTATGTACGAACTCTGTTTCCACTACTCCACTACCTCGTACAGTTTGGCAACTGTGTCTACCGGTATTAAGCTGTTGGAACAAAGGTGTTCAGCAAAACCACATTTTGAGTTTTGATGATAACAAGGTATTAAAAGTTGTCAATTGGATATTGCTAATATTTGTTTGAAGTATGCAGGATATCAATCAAGATTTATATCTTGGAAAGTATTCTGTGTGAACAATGTTAAAGAGCAAAGAACCAGAGAAGCTTGTTGCTTGTGATTCTGTATCGAAAAGAGTCTGAAGACTGTATCGAAGTGAGTCTGAAGACTGTATCGAAGAGAGTCTGAAGACTATATCGAAGAGAGTCTGAAGACTGTATCGAAGAGAGTCTGAACACTGTATCACAGTCTGATGACTATCAGAATCTGAAAACCAAGAGAGTCTGAAGATCATCAGAAGCTTAGTGCTACAATAAGTCTGAAACCCGAAATCTAAAGATCTGCTAACAAGGATTTCTACAAGCATTACGATGCAAAAGAAACTCTCAATTGGAGTAACGGCTAGCTTCAAAGTCAACTTGAGCAAGGGAAACACAACGACAAAGAATGCAGGCCAGTACAGAGTACGTTGTACGAACTATGTTTCCACTACTCCACTACTTGAGCAATGGAATTCAAAATATGCAATTGAAGGACTATTACCAAATCAAGAAACAGATCAACAGCTAGTGATCAAGCTTCAGAAATCATCCTGATGTGCTGGATGACTCAACGTCTCTTTCCTTCGCCTATATAAAGGATAGAAGACTTGAAGAATTGTTGGACTCTACAACTAGAAAAACTACACTGCATTGCTTTCGTATTCAACTGAGTCTTAACAAAAGCACATCCTCAACTTAGATTATTCTTACAAAACTGAGTATTCTAGAATTTCTAAGTTAAAAAGAAAAACAGAGTCTGTCTTTTGTTTGAAACAGAGTCTGTCTTTGTTGTAAGAGAAACACATTTGATTGTTTGTCAAGTGTTTCAACTCTATTCAATTTTATGTAATTGTGTAAGAAGTCTCTTGGATGCGTCCTTGAGCAAAGAAGTCTTTTGCTTGTGTGCTTGAGCAAAGAAGTCTCTTAGTTGTGTGTTTGAGCATTGGAAGTCTCTTGCCTGTGTGCTTGAGCATTGGAAGTCTCTTACTGTGTGTTTGAGCAACTTGTAATAGATATTACATTTTAGTGGAACTCTCCTTGGAAGTGCAAGGGGGACAGAACTACTTCCGGTTTGTGGAAGGAACCTGTATAATTGCTTGTGTTCTCTCTTCTCTCTATCTCTTGTTCATTTCCGCTGCAACAGAATCTGATCTCCCTTCAGACTCTGATCCTTATCAAACTCTGTTCTCACGGAATCAGATTCTCACTCTTCAAGAGTTGCGAAAAAGAAAACACAATTCAACCCCCCCCCCCCCCCCTTCTTGTGTTTTTCTCACCTTCAGTTGGTATCAGAGCTCCGGCTCTGTTGTCATAGCACTTAACCGTGTGACAGAAAAGATCCAGAGAAAAACATGTCATCCAGTGAACCTTCATCTTCTGGTGCTACATTTGGTAATGCTATACCATATGACTATGGATCGAATAACAGCAGTAAAAAGGCATATTATGGAAAAATTCCTAAGTTCAATGGTGACACTGAAGAATTTTCTTGGTGGAAAACCAACTTCTACAGTTATGTCATGGGTCTTGATGAAGAACTCTGGGACATACTTGAAGATCGTGTTGGTGACTTACAACTTGATGACGAAGGTGCTGCTATTGACCGTAAACTTCACACTGCTGCTCAAAAGAAGATCTACAAGAAACATCATATCATCAGAGGAGCTCTAGTCACTGCTATTCCGAAAACGGAATACATGAAGATGAGTGACAAATCTACTGCTAGAGCCATGTTTGCTTCTCTCTGTGCAAACTATGAAGGAAGCAAAAAGGTCAGGGAAGCTAAAGCTCTTCTACTGGTTCATCAGTATGAATTATTCAAGATGAAAGAGGATGAAAGTATTGAGCAGATGTACTCAAGATTTCAAACTCTAGTATCTGGACTTCAGATACTAAAGAAGAGTTACATAGCTTCTGACCATGTTAGCAAGATCCTAAGGAGCTTACCCTCTAGATGGAGACCAAAGGTTACTGCAATTGAGGAAGCTAAAGATTTAAACACATTAAGTGTTGAAGATCTTGTCAGCTCTCTCAAAGTTCATGAGTTAAGTCTCAATGAACATGATTCTGCAAGAAAGTCCAAAACCATTGCTTTAAAATCAAAGGGAAGATCCTCAAAGGCTCTCAAGGTTGAAGAGTCTGAAAATGAATCTTCAGCTTCTGAAAGCTCAAAGGAAGATCCTGATATTGCAAAAGAAATGGCTATGCTTTCAAGCAGAATGCAGTACCTTGCTAAGAAGAACAAGATATTTCTGAGCAAGAGCAGTGGGAAGGGTTTCAAAAAGGAGGAACAGAAAGGTTGCTTCAACTGCAAGAAAACTGGACACTTTATTGCTGATTGTCCAGAGTTGCAGAAAGAGAAATCAAAGTTAAAGAAGCCAACCTTCAAGTCAAGCAAGTTTAAGAAGCAGATCAAGAAAAGTCTGATGGCCACCTGGGAAGATCTTGATAATGAGTCAGAGTCTGAAGATGATGATGCTGATGGTGAAGCTAATGTAGTTGTTGGATTAATGGCTACAACTGAGTCTGAAAAAGAGTCACCTGAAACAGAATCAGATGCAGACTCTGAAAGTGAAACAGAGGTATTTTCTGAACTCACAAGATTTGAATTAGTTGATTCTGTCAAAGAACTTCTTGGTCATTTTAAAGCTAAAACCACTGAGTTGAAGAAAGTCAAACAACAGCTTGATAAGCTGTTAAAAAGACATAATTCAACTCTGCTGGAGTTAGAAAGTTTAAAAGAAGAAAATGATACTTTATTGATCAAGAAGTGTAGCTGTAAATACTTGAGTGAGCAAGATGTTGCTTTGCAAGAATTTATTGCTACTGGAATTGACAGATCAAGAGTTGCATTCATGATCTATAGCACATATCAGAACAGAGGACAGGGTCTTGGATTCATTGGAGGTAGCTCGAATGAAGTGATTCTGAAACCTGGTTCTGATGGCGCCAGAGAAGCATTGAAAAGTCACTTTGTAAGTGAGTCTGATGAAGTCAACACAGTAGCTCAATCAGAACCTACAACTTCAAATTCTAAAGTTTTGACTAAGTCAAAAACTCATAATGCAAAGTCAAAAGTTCTGAAAAACATTGAATCTAAGGCTGCAGTGATTCAGACTCTAAAACATTCAGAGTCTGATAAACAAACTCAGAAGAAGCCAGAGTCTGGAAAACAAAAACCTAGGTTTCAAAGAAGAGAAACTGTGAAGGGCAAGTTGAATCCTAAACTAAACGGTTCTGAACCCAAAGTGTGGAGGAAAACTATGCCAATGACTTCAAGACGCACCTTACGAAAGGAATTCAATGGTTCAAAGACTAACCCAAGAGGACCCATGAGAATATGGGTACCTAAGTCTGAAATTGTTAATGCTGCAGGTATGTCTAAAAGGACTAGAAAAGCAGAAGGCTTGGTACCTGGACAGTGGTTGCTCGCGTCACATGACGGGAGAAAAGTCTATGTTCCTAACCCTAACCATGAAAGAGGGAGGAACTGTGGGATTTGGAGGAAACCAGACTGGCAAAATCATTGGTACTGGAACCATTGGTAACTCTCTTATCTCAATCAGTAATGTGTGGTTCGTTGATGGACTTAGACATAACCTTCTAAGCATAAGTCAATTATGTGACAGTGGTTATGATGTATTGTTTAATAAGAACAACTGCACTGTAGTCAACAAGGATGATCAATCCATAGTTTTCAAGGGAAAAAGAAGAAACAATGTCTACAAGATAAAAATCTCTGAACTGACTGATCAGAAGGTAGTGTGCATTTTGTCAATGGGTGATAAGAAGTGGCTGTGGCATAGACGTTTGGGACATGCTAATTGGAGGTTAATCTCTAAGCTTAGCAAGTTGCAACTTGTCAAAGGCCTACCAGACATTGACTATCATTCAGATGCTCTTTGCAGAGCATGTCAGAAAGGGAAAATTATCAAGAGTTCCTTTAAGCCTAAAGAAATTGTTTCTACTTCCAGACCCTTGGAATTACTTCATATTGATTTATTTGGACCAGTTAGCACTGCATCCTTATATGGAAGTAAATATGGATTAGTCATTGTTGATGATTACAGCAGATGGAGTTGGGTTAAGTTTCTGAAAACTAAAGATGACTCATATTCTGTGTTTAGTAAATTCTGCATCCAAATTCAATCTGAAAAAGAATTGAAAATTTTGAAAGTCAGAAGTGATCATGGAGGAGAATTCGAAAATGAGCCTTTTGAGGTTTTCTGCGAAAAACATGGAATTATTCATGAATTCTCTGCACCTAGAACTCCACAGCAAAATGGAGTTGTAGAGAGAAAGAACAGAACCTTACAAGAGATGGCTAGAACCATGATCCATGAGAACAATCTGGCTAAACACTTTTGGGCAGAAGCAGTGAACACAGCTTGTTATGTTCAGAACAGAATCTATATTAGACCTCTGTTGAACAAAACAGCATATGAAATCTTTAAAGGAAGGAAACCTAACATATCTTATTTTCATCAGTTCGGATGTACTTGTTATGTCCTGAACAACAAAGTCTATCTAAAGAAATTTGATGCCAAAGGTCAAAAGGGAATCTTCTTAGGTTACTCTGAACGCTCTAAGACATACAGACTGTATAATTCAGAAACACAATGTGTTGAAGAATCTATGCATGTCAGATTCGATGACAAAGTGCCTGGAAACGAAACTCCAGAGCAAGATGAAAGTTGTGCAGGATCTCAAGATTCTGATGACAACTCAGAATCTAATCAGATTCCAGAATCTGAAGAAGCTTCGAAAGCTGAAACACTCCCTGAAATTCCTAATGAAGAAGCTTCTGAAGAAGCTCAAGATGGTTCTCAGCAAGCTGGTCAATCCAAACATTCATTCAAATACAAGTCCTCACATCCTGAGGATCAAATAATTGGTAATAAAGATAGTCCCAGAAGAACTAGGTCGTACTTCAGACAAGAAGAGTCTGCTTTGGGATTACTATCTGTTATTGAACCAACCAATATTGAAGAAGCACTTGGTGATGAAGGATGGATTCTGGCAATGCAAGATGAACTTAATCAATTCAAAAGGAATGAAGTGTGGGATCTTGTAGCTAAGCCTGAACACAAGAACATTATTGGAACCAAGTGGGTGTTTAGAAACAAGCTTAGTGAACAAGGAGAAGTAATCAGAAACAAGGCCAGACTTGTTGCGCAGGGCTATAGTCAACAAGAAGGCATTGATTACACAGAAACGTTTGCTCCAGTTGCTAGATTGGAAGCAATCAGGTTACTTCTTTCCTATGCAGTGAATCACAACATAACCCTGTATCAAATGGACGTTAAGAGTGCTTTTCTTAATGGTGTCATCTCTGAAGAAGTATATGTCAAACAACCTCCTGGATTTGAAGATTTAAAACATCCAGAGCATGTTTATAAATTCAAGAAATCACTTTATGGCTTGAAACAGGCTCCCAGAGCTTGGTATGGAAGACTGAGTAATTTCTTAATTCAAAATAACTTTGAACGAGGGCAAGTTGACACTACACTATTCAGAAAGACTCTGAAGAAAGATATTCTTATTGTTCAGATTTATGTTGATGATATCATTTTTGGTTCTACAAACAGTTCACTTTGCAAAGAGTTTTCCAAGGTAATGCAGGATGAATTCGAAATGAGCATGATGGGAGAATTGAAGTTCTTTCTTGGAATTCAAATCAACCAATGCAAAGATGGAGTCTATGTTCATCAGTCCAAATACACAAAAGAGCTTCTGAAGAAGTTCAATCTTGAGGAATGCAAAGATATGAACACTTCAATGCATCCAACCTGCACTCTGAGCAAAGAAGATCAAGGAACCAAAGTTAATCAGAAGCTGTATAGAGGTATGATTGGTTCTTTGTTATACCTAACTGCATCCAGACCAGATATTTTATTCAGTGTATGTCTGTGTGCAAGATTTCAATCAGATCCTAGAGAATCTCACTTAACAGCTGTTAAGAGAATCTTTAGATATCTGAAAGGAACTGCTAATCTTGGACTTCTTTACAAGAAATCCTCTGACTACAAGCTAGTTGGATTCTGTGATGCTGACTATGCTGGAGACAGGATTGAAAGAAAATCTACCAGTGGCAATTGTCAATTCTTGGGAGAGAATCTGATATCCTGGGCTAGCAAGAGGCAATCAACCATTGCTTTGTCTACAGCAGAAGCAGAATACATCTCAGCTGCTAGTTGTTGTACACAGCTACTCTGCAGGAAACATCAGCTTGAGGACTATCAAATAACTGAAAACTGTATCCCAATTTATTGTGATAATACGGCAGCAATATGTTTATCTAAGAATCCAATTCTGCATTCAAGAGCAAAGCACATTGAGATTAAACATCATTTTATAAGAGACTATGTTCAGAAAGGAATTTTAGATATTCAATTCATTGATATTGATCATCAATGGGCTGATATATTTACTAAACCTTTATCTGTTGAAAGATTTGATTTTATAAAGAAAAATTTGAACATGTGTTATGTCTCTGGGTAATGTGTGCCTCTGAAAACAGAATTCAGACTTTGAAAAATATTCAGAAGCTATTTGGAAATCAGACTCTCTTTTGGAGACTCTGGTAAATATAAGCTTCTGATAAACCTTCAGACTCTGGTAAGGAATCTTTAGACTCTCAAAAGCTCGTATTAGTGGAAGCATGACTGTTGAGTTCAACAACACCTGCCCCACTATGGTGACAGTTACTTTATAGTTTCTCAGACGTGGCCTGTCTGTATTGGGTAAGAACTCAAAGGGCAATGATTTCATTACGTTAAACAAGTTACCTTCGCATTGTCCCAATACTTTTACGGCTGCATGCTATATGTATTTATTGTTTGTGTTTGTTTGTCCCCTATTCTTTCCAAACGGTTATCAAACTTTCTCTATAAATACATATCACACACAACTCACTTCTCTTTTCACTCTTTGATTCTTTCTCTGAACAAATTTCTTGTTTTCAATCCTTTGTAAAACCTTTTGTTCTCATATCAAAAATTTAGAAACCTCTAAAATGGCAAGTGATCTCATCCAATCTGGTGTCCTAGTCAAAACTGGAAAATCTTATGTGATCAAACCTAGAACCATGAACATCATCAAGGAGACTCTGGAAGTTCAAGTTGAATCTCCAGTAGATTTTGGTTCTCTTAATCGTCACGGAGTTGACGTTTCTTCTCATTTCTTAGCACAAGGAATGATGAACTATTTCGGTATGTTGAATGGACCAACATATCAGGAGCTGGTAAGAGATTTCTGGGTTAGGTCAGAAGTGTTTGACAAAGATGATGCTACCATCGAAGAAACGGCAGCAATCATGAACAACCCTAAACTGGCTGGCAAGAACAGAGAGGAAATGGGTTTAAGACCATACAGAGGTCTTGAAATCAGATCAGCCGTGATGGGGATTCCAGTCCTTATCACTGAAGACGTTGTTGCCAGAGCCTGCAGAGTGGTGAACGAAGGCAAATTTCAGTGGAATGTGGACAAGAAAAGTGAATGGATGGGAATCTGCAACAAACTCTTATTTGGAGGAAGACCCTTAAATAAGTTGGTGGATATGCATCCTGAGCATAGGGTGCTTCTGAAAATCATACTGGAAAGTATGCTTCAGAAGGGAGGAGGAACAGACACTCTGTCTGTTGATCACAAAGTTCTTCTGTACTTCCTTATCAATAAAATGAAGATAAACTTTCCAAGGTACGTGATGTACCACATATGCTGGGCTATAAGGAAAAGCCAATCTGAATCCAGAAGACAAGTTCCTTTTGGAAGGCTAATCTCTGAGATTCTGTATCAAGGAGGCCTCTTGAAGGTCTTATCAGAATCTGGTGTAGTCTCAGATGCTCATCTTGGAACAGTGACTGGGAGAATCATCAATGGTAAAACTCTTCAATACATGAAGATTGTCAAAAGATTCAATCCTTGTAATCAAGATATGAGGGAATCTTACGTGCAATCAGACTTGATGATAGACTTCCCTCCTATTTCCAAAGAAGACAATCCTGAAGTCCTTGCAAGATTTGTGGTAGATTACTTCCATGACACTGGTAGAATAATCAACTATTCTGCCATTCCTGAGACTGCTGGAGGAGGACCTCTTAAGGTTAAAGGAAAAAGGTCCAAGGAAGTGATTCTGGAGGAAGAGGAAGAGAAGCAAGAGCCTCCCAAGAAGAAGAAGAAATCTTCAGCTCTTCCAGGAGTGACTATTGGTGCCTCTGAGGCCATAGCTCCTAGGCCTGTATCAGCATCTTCTGCATCCAAGGAAATTAAGGAGAGGGTTAAGAAACCCAAGGATGAAAAGAAAGCCAAGAAAGATGAGAAGAAGGAAAAGGATGAGAAGAAAGCGAAGAAAGATGAGAAGAAAGCCAAGAAAGGCAAAGGTGACAGAGATTATGTCAAATTGGCTGATGATATTGCTGAATTCCTTGATACTGACTCTGATGGTGAAGAAAGTCAGATCAAGAAGAGAAAGATGGATGTGGTTCTTGTGGATAAGGATGTAGCACAGAAGATAGGTACTTCTGTATCTATGATTGAGGATGAACATGCTACGCAAGGCAATGGCAGCAGAAGTGGTTGCTGAAGAACTAAAGGAGGAAACTGTTAAAGAAGCTGCTAAGTTGCTTGCTTCTGCTCTAAAATAGAAGAATACGGTAGCTACTGCAGAAGCTGAGCTATCAGAAGCTACTGTGTCTGATCAGCATGCTTCTCCAGAAGCTGGAATAGGCATATCTGGCAATGTAGCATATAACTCATCTCCCTCTATGAATCAAGAGTCAGAATCTGATTCAGAATCAGACAACAAACCCTTAAGTCAAATTCTTCCATCCCTCAGAAATTCATCCCCCTCACCAATCAAACCCCTATCATCCTATGATCCACTTGACCCCAAAATAGTTGAATATGTTGATTCAGCTATGGACAGGGCTATTCAAGACACCATCACTGTGTCTATGCATTTACCTGCTGATCACCCCGCTCAACCGTCTTTTCTTAAACCACTTCAGGCAATTCAACCTTCTGAAGAACCTGAAGTAACCACTCTTTCAACAACTCAACCATCCCCCCAACCTGAACCTATCTGTGTAGACTCTCCAGACACCCTAGATTCTCTTGAGAAACATCTAGGAGGAGAACTACCAAAGACCCCTGCAAAATCCAAACCAACAAAAGCTACAAAGTCTGTTTCCAAACCAGACCCTGTACCTAATTCTACAGAAATTCTTACCTTAGCTTCTGTTGAACCCTCAGGACCTGTTGAAGAACCAGTTTCTGAAATTCTGGAACAAGCTTCTGATATCCTATCAGAACCTGTAACAGAATACAGAGCAAAAACTGTGTCTAGAACAGTTCCTGAACCTCTTTGTGATCCAATAACAGTTTGTCCTAATTTTGAAACTCTTCTAGCTTTAAGAGCCCCTGAACCTCATGACCTATTTGATTCAAACAGGATAGATGAGTTCTATGCTTCATCAAACACTAAGCTCAAGGACATTATTGAGCAAAGGTTTGTGCCCATCCTCAATGTAAGCTATGAGGACAAGTTCTCTACATTGAAGACTGAATTTTTGGAGTTTGTCACCAAAATTCAGAAGGCTGCTGTCAGGGAACAAGCATTTGTTACTGTCAAGCATGTGGAAGAGGTCAAGAGAGCTGAGAAAGCTATAACCATGGAGAAAGCTCCTATTCTGCGAATTAGAGATAAACCATGCTTTGATGAAGATCAATACAATCCAAGGGAATCAATGGTTTATAACTCTTTGAAAAGAAGACTGTACAGAGTTCAAGAAGAAGCCAGACTTGAAAGGGAAGCTCATCTGAGAAGAATTGAGGCTTTGGAAGCAATGGTCAAGAAACAGCAAGAGGATCTCCAGAAACTGATGGATCACCTTGCCAAACAAAACCAACCTTAGTTTTTTTTATGTTTTGTTTGTAACTTTTGTCTGCTGTCTTCTGAACTATTTTTAATCTTCAAATTTATACAAGTTATTATTTGATCTTATTTACATCTAATATATCTTGTGCTTTGAATCTTCTATGTTTTTTTTCTCTCTGAATCTTATTTTCCTTTAAATGTGTTTATATCCTTACCTAAAGTTATTTAAAAAGGGGGAGGAATTTGTTTCTAAAACCTTTTTGTTGATGACAAAAGGGGGAGAAAGGGAAAAGTATATGAGATTTGTGATTTTTTTTGGAGAAGGGAAAAGTATGAGATTTGTGATTTCTTTTTATCTACATTTTGCATGTTCTATGTAAAAGTTAAAGGGAAATTTGTGAAAAGTGCTTAGTTAGACTCTGAGCCCCTGATTAAGAATTTGTTCTCTAAATTCATTTATTATTCTGAGAATGAATTTAATTAACTTGGTTAGAACTTAGGAGGAGCTTACAAACCTCAAACTTAAGAACTATCAGACTCAGGGGGAGTCAGAGCTTACAAACCTCAGACTCTGAGCTTACAAACCTCAGACCCCTTAAGTTAACTTGTTAATTAGATTGACAATAATTGACCTTTTAAATACTGATGTTTGTCATCATCAAAAAGGGGGAGATTGTTGGAACAAAGGTGTTCAGCAAAACCACATTTTGAGTTTTGATGATAACAAGGTATTAAAAGTTGTCAATTGGATATTGCTAATATTTGTTTGAAGTATGCAGGATATCAATCAAGATTTATATCTTGGAAAGTATTTTGTGTGAACAATGTTAAAGAGCAAAGAACCACAGAAGCTTGTTGCTTGTGATTCTGTATCGAAGAGAGTCTAAAGACTGTATCGAAGTGAGTCTGAAGACTGTATCGAAGAGAGTCTGAAGACTGTATCGAAGAGAGTCTGAAGACTGTATCAGAGTCTGATGACTATCAGAATCTGAAAACCAAGAGAGTCTGAAGATCATCAGAAGCTTAGTGCTACAGTAAGTGTGAAGCCCGAAATTTGAAGATCTGCTAACAAGGATTTCTACAAGCATTACGATGCAAAAGAAACTCTCAATTGGAGTAACGGCTAGCTTCAAAGTCAACTTGAGCGTGGGAAACACAACGACAAAAAATGCAGGCCAGTACAGAGTACGTTGTACGAACTCTGTTTCCACTACTCCACTACCTCGTACAGTTTGGCAACTGTTTCTACCGGTATTAATCTTCAAGAGGAATGGAATTCAAAATATGCAATTGAAGGACTATTACCAAATCAAGCAACAGATCAACAGCTAGTGATCAAGCTTCAGAAATCATCCTGATGTGCTGGATGACTCAACGTCTCTTTCCTTCGCCTATATAAAGGATAGAAGACTTGAAGAATTGTTGGACTCTACAACTAGAAAAACTACACTGCATTGCTTTCGTATTCAACTGAGTCTTAACAAAAACACATCCTCAACTTAGATTATTCTTACAAAACTGAGTATTCTAGAATTTCTAAGTTAAACAAAAAAATAGAGTCTGTCTTTTGTTTGAAACAAAGTCTGTCTTTGTTGTAAGAGAAACACATTTGATTGTTTGTCAAGTGTTTCAACTCTATTCAATTTTCTGTAATTGTGTAAGAAGTCTCTTGGCTGGGTCCTTGAGCAAAGAAGTCTCTTGCTTGTGTGCTTGAGTAAAGAAGTCTCTTAGTTGTGTGTTTGAGCATTGGAAGTCTCTTGCATGTGTGCTTGAGCATTGGAAGTCTCTTACTATGTGTTTGAGCAACTTGTAATAGATATTACATTTTAGTGGAACTCTCCTTGGAAGTGCAAGGGGGACAGGACTACTTCCGGTTTGTGGAAGGAACCTGTATAATTGCATGTGTTCTCTCTTCTCTCTATCTCTTGTTTATTTCCGCTGCAACAGAATCTGATCTCCCTTCAGACTCTGATCCTTATCAGACTCTGTTCTCACGGAATCAGATTCTCACTCTTCAAGAGTTGCGAAAAAGAAAACACAATTCAACCCCCCCCCCCCCCCCCCCCCCCCCCTCTTTCTTGTGTTTTTCTCACCTTCATAAGCTTCAAAAGTAATGGAATTCAAAATATGCATTTGAAGGACTATTACCATATCAAGCAACAGATCAACAGCTATTGATCAAGCTTCCAAAATTCTCTTGATGTGCTGGATTGTCTCAACGTCTATATAAAGGATAGAAGACTTGAAGAATATGTTGGACTCTACAACTGAAAAACTACGCTGTCAAGCTATTGTATTCTAACTGAGTCAAACCAGAAACACATCAACAACTTATATTATTCTTACAAACTGTGTATTCTAGAAACTCTAAGTTCAAGTGTCTTCAACTTTATTCAATTTTCTGTAAATTGTGTCAGAAGTCTCTTGCTTGTGTGCTTGAGCAAAGAAGTCTCTTAGTTGTGTCTTTGAGCATTGGAAGACTCTTGCCTACGTGCTTGAGCAATTGGAAATCTCTTACTGTGTGTTTGAGCAACTTTTAATTGAAATTACATTTTAGTGAAACTCTCCTTAGATGTGCAAGGGGGACATGACTACTTCCGGTTTGTGGAAGGAACCTGTATAATTGCTTGTGTTCTCTCTTTCTCTCTATCTCTTGTTATTTTCCGCTGCAACAGAATCTGGTCTTCCATCAGACTCTGAATCTATTCAGACTCTGATTCTAGAGAAACAGATTCTTACTCTTCAAGAGTTTCGAAAAAGAAAACACAATTCAACCCACCCACCCCCCCCCCCCCCCCCCCTTATTGTGTTTTTCTCACCTTCAGGGACTTCTTCGAGAGGGTTGTCCACACAGCGATAAGAGGAGTCTGGTGTTAACCCCAGATAGGAATTTTCACCGGTATGTATGGGGGTGTACTCCGGGGTTACTCCACTCGGATTGATTCTGTAAAATGATGTACAGCCTATGATTAAGAATCTCCAAATCACAGTATAGGGTAGGTGGAACTCACTGAGACATCATGTCTCATCCCAATCTCTTTAAATTTTTCAGGTACTCAGGAGGCACGTAGCAAGGGTAAGGAGAAAGCTACAGATTGATCGAGTCTTTCTTATATTTCAGCTTATGTAGTATGTCATGTCACATTTTCGGATTAATACTATGTTGTACTATGTACTCAATAATATTAGATAAGATGTACTCGCTAGTTAGTACACTATCTAGAACATGTTTTGTATTTATGTTTCTGATTAAATGACTTGTAATAATACATATGTATATGTTTAGGACTTCAATTTCTATAATGTAATTACTGTATTCAATAAGAAATTTAACGCTTGTAAGAGATCCTAGGCAATCTCATTACGGGTGTTACATTTGCTAAATTAAAGTTATTGTTAAATGTCTCTAATGTAAATCAATGTGACATATTTGTCCTTTAACTCACTAAATTGATTAGTTAAACAAAATAAAGATCTCAATTAAACCTTTTGATGCTCGGCAAAGATTCTTTGTTTTTTTATGGTACAAAATCCCAAAATTAAAGAGAAATAATAGTGATGAACAAAGGCCCGAGTCATTGAGAGTTTGGTCGGGAGTTTAATAAAGTATATCTAAGAATTGTTTCCATCAGGAATCGAACCTGGATTGTCCCGAACAATTCATCATAGGGGAGCTATTTAACCATTGGAGTCAAATCACTTGGTTGACAATTGCATGAGTTGATCAAAGTGTTAAATAAGTTTTTGGTCTGTATAAATATATCATTTTATATGTTTTAACCCCTTTAAACAATGAACCCTGCAATGTTTTCTGTAAGCAAATTTAGACCTTGCTTGCCTTAATATCCCAATTTGTGTAATAAGATTAGAAACTTTTTCATTTGAGAGATGACATTTATATCTTATCTTGAAAATTCGAATGAAATAAATTAAAATGACTTGCATTTGAACAAACGTTTACAAAATATTTATAAGTTCATAAATGTACAACATTTAAATGAATCCTAAATCTAGACGAGTGATTGTGAGCAGACATTTACTAACATTTTGAAATAGATTATACACAAAAAATAATGTTAACATGGAATGAGATATTGACTATCAAAATAATCTTATTACTCAAATTGAGATGTTACACTATTACAATAAGATAAAGATACCGTTTGTCCCGGGTTTTTTTCTACTTCTCTACAATTTTAAGGAGAAGGTAGGCCAAACACAATATATTAAGTACTTACAAAAAAAAATACTTTTTTTAAAATGAATAAAATTGAATGGAATGAGCTTTTGTTCAAAGGAACTTTAGAACTACTTAACAAGGCAAGCTTAAATTCTTCTCCATTCATACACCCTCTTCGATTCATGATGACACCATTTTCTTTATTTTTTAATATTATATTTCAATTTATTCATCCTTTTAATTTTATTCATGTTGTGCATCTTTACTCCATTTAATTTATTCATGTTGGACACCTTTACAGTACCTCCAAGCCTCCTAGGTGACGTCTAAAATATATAAGGCATACAAGTGTCTAATTTTACCTCCACTTAATTCTCACCAAGTTCATAAACCCTCTACACCCACAAAATTTATATGTATATATATTTTTCACCTTTCATATTGTAACAAACTATACATATCTTTTTCAATATATTTTTGCACTTTCATATTTTAACAAACGATACATATCTCTTTTTCAATGATACCAACAATATATGAAGGAAAAAAAAAAAATGGTGATTCGTGATTTTGTTTTGGAACAAATCATGCCATATTTTATTTTAAAAGAAATCCTTGTATTTGATTTTATTCAAAATATGCCCTTTTGAAATGGATGTCGATATAGATTTTTTATATTTCTAATGTTGAAAGATTTAGAATTAAATCTTTTCTTTTTATCATCGTTGCCGTATTTTGGAATTCGAAATTCTTTTCACCTTGTATTATTCAAGCTGATATATTTATATATATGGTTTGCACTGTATGGTGAATCTGCATATTTTTTTAAAACGTTCGACTTTGTTTCTAAGAATTTGCTCTTGTTTTGAGCATTCAGTTCGAAGCTTTGATTTAAAAGATTTGTTTGTTAATATTCAATTTAAATTATTGAAATTGTTTCAATTTTCAAAATCAATTAGGGAATTAAATATTTCTTATTGTTGTATGTGTTTAGTCTTTGATTGCCTGAAAAAACAATTTTTAATCAAAATAAAGCTACTTGAACAAGAGTTTTGATTGTTTTCTTTTTGAATTTTTTGGTGATTGTCCTTGATCTATATGAAAAATAGTTTGGCACTTAATCTGATGTGTAGAAACATAGTATAGGCCCAAACACTAGGCCCATGATAGGTGGTGCCTAAGTTTACACGGTTATAAATAGAGATGTTAGGTAAAAAAATGTCTTCTAATCTATTTATAAAACAAAGCATATCAATTTAAATATGTAGCTAAACTAAAAAATATTATAATTATACATTTTTTACAAGGATATCAACCACTATGTTAATTATTGTTTGTCTTTAATATCTTTTGAGTCAAGTATAAGAAAAAAAATTATAAATTTTTCAAGTTAGGAGGGCATTTTGCACATAAGTGCAAAACTTCAAGGGGTATTTGCAAAACGTGATGTTGACTAACATAAGAATTTGACGGAGGAGGTAAATTGATTAACATTGTGCAATTTCAGGGATGTAATTGAAGTTTTGTTAATGTCATGGGGTAAATTGATTAACGTTGTACAATTTCATGGAGTAATTGCCATTCACTCGTTTGAGTACCTTAAAATCCACCTTCCCAAATTTCCAAAAAAACTAGTAATAGACAAGCGACGACGTAATTGAAGAGTTAAGATGCTCTCCATTTATAATTTTTTCCATTTCTTTCATTTAAAAAATAAAGACTCATTCAAATAATTAATAATGGTGGGACTCACTTAGTGGTAGAACCTACTATCTAATTTTTGTGTCTATCTCTTTTTAGATGACATTTTTCATTTATTTTTATAGATGAAGATGATCTTTACTCGTAATTGAATTCAATCATAGTAATATAAAGATCGATCATTTATTATAGTTTGATAGTCCACGTGAATGAACAACGAATATTTGACTCTTGCGACTACACGTCTTCGTAGGATCATTGTGGTAGAGTTGATTGAATGCATGAATTAATATTGAATATCCCTTCTTTTTTTGTGCAAGTCAGTGTGTTGCACATCTCTTACTCTTCCTTATTTAGTCCTTTACGATTTGTGTACGATTTTTAAAAAATTATTAATTTTGTTGATTTTAATGTTAAAAAATAATATTATTTATTAAAATATTTTTATTAATTGTAATTAGTGAATTGATTAAGTTGAATAAAATTAAATAAATAAGGATATAATAGCGGAAAAATAATAATAAATGTTGTATTGAGATTTTAAAGTGATAATTATTTAAAAGAAAAAAAAAATTAAAAAGACATTTATTCTGAGAATGATGGACTATGGACTATAAATCATTTTCATACCTTAAGTCCACAGTACTCTATATTTTTTATAGTACTCTATATTTTTTTTATCTCTTAAAAAAAAGTACTATATTTTTTATTTTTGACAAAAATAAACGATATTCATTCATTCAAATTGATAGAGTACATCGATACAATACAAATCCAAATTCGCTAAAAGCAAAAAGGATGAATCTGTGAAAAACTCACAGCATGTTAATAGCATAAAAACAGCAAAGTATATATGCCTACAACAAATATGACTAATATGACTATATTCAAGTCTCTGAAATACGCATGTCTCCGGATCTACAATGTTGACGACGTCAAAGTCATTGTCATTGATCGAATATGCACTTGCTCAAAACTAATCTTTCAACTTGAATCAAATAAACGCCAAAGTACTCTTTTTTGAATTTTAAGTAAGTCCTCACTATTTTATCATTCGTAAAAGTCATTTCATTTCATTGAGTATTGTATTTATTGTTTTTAACCTCAATTATAAAGTATTGTGAGAGTTTTAAATGTATCAAAGATGTCATGACTAATATCATAAGTAGAACAAAAATTAGTTTTCGAAAGACATTTGTGTTTCAAAATTTTGAATTATAAATATCATTTTTTTTTATCTTTCGCAATTATATTTTCGAGTGAAAATAATTTAACGTCCACAGTTATTTTTCAAAATACAAAAAACTTCCTTAAAAAAAACCAAAAACAAAAAAGTGTGAAATGTGGTAGGATTTCTAAGAGAAAGAAGTATTTTTGGTTGAGTGTGATTGTGAGGAGGTTGTTCAGTTGTAGGGTGCTGGTAACAACTCCAAAATTGTTTTTGTCAAAACAAAAAAAAAACTTCAAAATTGTTTTTTATTATTTGGCCAAGCCCTTGGGACTATCTCTTATGAATAACACTTTAGAGAAAAATGCTGTTTAAGTACCTTTAATTGCTTTCGACCTAAAAAATATCTTTAATTGCTCATAGGTACCTTGAAATATCATAAATCCTATCATCAGGAGTTATGAATTGTTTGCTTGTGAACGTAAGTTACAAACCATTTGCTTCTAATCGGTAGTTAAGAACCGATTCGGTGTGAATACACGTAGAAACTAAAACCATCATTTTTTTCAAAGCTACACTTTCCCTCCATGCTCCAACAAATCAAACTCCATCCAAATTCTTCAAACTCAAGAAACAAGTAAGTGTTCAAAATCTCAAAGCCTACATATTTCTTTGCCTTTTATATTTTACGGTTTTTGAAATCGATTAATGTGATTGTAAATTTGAGACATCCTTAGTTATTTGGGTAATTGTTGATTAATTAGAAGATTATTTTTAACTGTGAAGTTAGTTTAAATTAAATATTAGTGCAATCTAGTTGATTATGAATTGAAACACGACGGAAATTGTATGTTTACTTTGTGTTCAAGGTGTTCAATTAAATGCTTCAAAAAGGTTCAATTAATAAAAAAAAAATTGTTGGTTTTTGTGTAGATCAGGCAGAGGATGTTAATCAGCTGAGACTCAGCATGCTGACCAAGCATTGTTGCGCACGCAAAGTGCATGATTCAGCTAATCCTCCTCCTAAGCGGGGTCGACAAAGGCAAACTCTGAACGGCGATCAGTTAGGGCCCTTGCAGGTTATCAACCAGATGAAAAGAAATCATATATGATTTTTAGTCATCTTGTAGTAGCATTTTAGAATAAAAGTAGGTAGGTTATGCTTGTTATAGTCGAGTTTTGTAAAGAAATCTTTCAGAGTTAAGGTGTTTGCCCATATCTATCTCGCATCGCAAGCTATGAGTCATGCATCACATGAACAGAACGAGAGATCAAGGGGATCGATTATGTAGTTCTCGTATCACGAGTATGAGGCTTGCATTGCGAATCAACTTTCCCTAAAACTTAGGGAAACAAGCTCCTATAACTATTGGACCCCTAGGTTAGTGGAAAAAACACCTTTTCACGAGCAGGTGAAGGAAGAAACACCATTTCGAACGGATTTGTGTGACTGGAACCATCCAGAAACCAATGAATCATCAATCGGTGATCCTTTTATCATGTTTTCTTATTCATATCTAATTGGGTATGTTTAGAAGTTATGAGTAACTAATTCTCTCTAGATTAGGTCGCAAAAGAGGAACTTCCTTGAAATTGTTTGATTATGTAACTTTAAATGATTCTATAAATTTCAATTGATTACTTTGCTATTTTATTTCATTAATACTGTACTTAATTCTTTTTATGCGTTTACGAATGTCCATAAATCGATTTAGGTCATAATGATTTTTAACCCTAACTTTGTTGGCTTGGCCTTTTTTAGGCGTTAGTTATTGATTGAATTTAGACATAGACTAATGATAATTATTACTTACTCTGACGTTTTTAAACCTTCAAGGGTTATCGGTTCATCTAAAACATTAGGGAGCACTAACCATTGGCCTAAATATTTTGTTTAAAGTTATTAAAATTACATAATAAATAACATTGTACTCATAGATTGCAGTTACCCAAAGAGTTCATTGAAGGAAATTTGACATGACGTAGTCATTTCTTTCTATCTATTACGAAACTAGAACGAACCATTTTGCCAAGAGCAAACCCCCAATTTTATTATAAATAACCTAATCATAATCGCAATAGTAGAGTTGAAACTAAACAATCTTTATAAATACAAATTATTTTATAAATATCACTACTTGTCCATACACTGATACATTTGTTAGTATAAAGGAATGAGTATATAGTCACCATGATCCTTAAAGACTAAGACGTGAGGGAGGGATAAGAAGAAAAAAAATTAATTATATTGTATTTTGGAAACATTAAAAATTTGTGGTGATATAATTTATATTTTATATAGGTATGAAGTATACCTATCATGGACCCTTTATGAAGGCAACTAACCTCATGCTCAATATGCGGATAGGGAAGAGCCCAAAAAGATAAATATTACTCACACGCATGTTCTACCTATGCTGAAAAAAAAGGTGTAGGTACATGTTATAGGATAACTATTTTTTTACACACTATAACATTCATAAAACTCAAAGTTATTAAAATAAAGTTTAAATATGCATTTCATCCCTGCAATTAGGGGTCGTTTGAAATTTCATCCCTGAACTTACTAATCCTTCCATTTTGCCCCTGCAAATATTAATCATTTGAAAATTCGTCCATTAACCCACTTAATGACTGCCACGTCATCAAAAAGGCATTGAAAAAGATGTAAAAGGGTAATTTTTTAACCTAGAAAAAGGGTCATAAAAGATGATAATCCCAATCCCCAAATATATAGTATAAAACCTTCTCAAGTTTTAACTGCAACTATACAGTTTTATCAATGTTTGTGAACATACACACAGAACTATTCACAGGACATTGCCTTTTTAGACAATGTCAATGGAAAAGTTTAATCCTGCAGGTTGTTGAATGAAACATGTATGTACCTACCTATCATTAAAGGCATTGAAATGAAAGTGAAACATTTTGTCCAATAGGGAACTTATTGGTTAACTTGAGAGACAAGACAAGAAGAAACAACTCAGACAAACCCCTAACATAGTGCATATAGCCACTACTATATTTTGGTCCCCCCACACCTCCTTCCCTTGTGTCAATCATACAATCCTTTCATAAGATATGAAAAATTAAATAATTCAATAAACAATCTAGTCCCTAAGACCTTAGCCCCTCAAATTAACAAAACTTTGAAATTATTTCCAAAATTGAAAGAATTCCAATCATATTAGAATGTGTTTGGATGCACGTTCAGCACCATTTTCTCGCGTCCCAATGCATGTTCCACTGTGATAATCAGAAGCAACAAAATTCAGCTTTTATGTTGATGTGGTTTTTCACCGTATGTTTGGTTGTCGTGGTCGCAAGACCAAACAAGCATTTGGTCGATTTGAGACAATGGAATGGAGAAATTTTTAAATTACATACATCATTTAGAAAAATCATAAATCAAGTTGTATGATGCCAAAGATGAAAGGACTAAATCGATGATTCACTTAAGAAAGCCGAATTGAACCAAGAAAACTTCTTTGCTGACTTTTTAGTTGCACACATTGATATAAAAAGAACGGATACGGGTTGCGTGCAGTGTTACCGTATGCAATCCAAATTTCAAAGCTGATTTTGATCATATTTTTTCAAAACCTCAAATATAAAGCTTGATATATGGACTTTTGAATTGATCGAGATGTGGCTTACTACGTGCAGTCACGAGACTGACTGCTTGTGACCGCGCACAACCCAGATCTAAAAGGGACCATGCATCAGTCAGTGGCAGATGAGTACCCTATTGTGCTATCCCTCATCCTTTGAGACTATTAATTAAAAGGCTTAAAAACAGGTAAGCATGTAGCAAATAGAGCTGTATAAGGAACCCACATAGAAGCACTATCTGTAACTAGTGACCCCATCAAATATGCAGGTTCTGTATAATCCAACTGCTCAAAGAAAAAAGATACATTTTTTTGTCATTATTGCACATGAAATGATACAAAAATACACAACAACAAATACCTGTACTTTCCTATTTCTATATACTTAAAAATATGAAATGAAATGCAAGGAGTAATTGTTTCCATAGAATTTTAAATCCATTATATATGTCCCTACCTACAAACTATGCTCCCCTAAGAGACTATATATCCATATACCATTGAAAATAATGTCTTCAGTTATGCATTATATGCAAAATATTCTGCAGTAAAATGAAAAAAAAAATATCTTTTGCTTTAAACCATCAGAGGTTAAGTCATGTTGCATGAAACTAAATCCTTAGCTGATATCCGGTTGTAACATCGGGAAGAACGCCCAACTATTCACCGATTTACCTTCCTTTCCGTCAACTTTCTTGTTATTCCACCAGGAGGAACCATTCGCAGACGTACCAGAAACGTCGCCTTTTCTGTTGTCGAAATTGAATTCTTTGGAAGAACTAACAGAGTTACGCTTCGGACAGCAATGTTCTCCTCCTATTGCCTTCCCTGAACACACATCACAACAACTATTGGTTTCTTTTAGTATCTTTTCTCTGTCAATAGGGTCTTTTGCTAGTATACCCTGTGAAGAACTCGACATGTTTCGAAGTAATGCTCCTGTTTTATTTGCAAGACATCGTGCAACATCTTCACCAGTTAATTCAAACGAAACTCTGTGATCAACTAACGTAGCATTAGTTTGAGATCCATGATCTGAGTTTGCAACAGATACACCCTCAGGAATCTGGTTTTGCACGTCGATGCTGTCTCGATTGGTTGGGCCAAGGCCATCAGGAGTCAAAGAGCCTGAGCCTAACCTCGAGTCCTGACCTAAACCATCAGGTGTCGCACACCCGGAACCTAATCGCGATGCATGTGAAACACCATCGGGTGTCAAAGATCCCGAACCAAGTCTTGAACCTTGTCCTGTACCATCTGGTGTCAAGGATCCAGATCCTATCCTTGACATCCATCTTCGAGTGGAGAAGTGTTCAAAACCTAAGATCTTTGGTGGTTCCCCTTTTCGCAATTCCAGTGACGATCGTCTATCAGGGAAAGGAGTAGAGGTGCCAGAAGTTGAAATAACAGATCCAGGTGATACAAGTTGAGCACCAGGGCTTCCAGGATATTGTTGATAAGGCTGAAAGTCATAATTGTATAATGCAAACTTGTGGTTACTTTTACGAGCTCGGTCCAGGGAAGATGCCAACAATTGAGCAAATGGAACCTCAGGAGACGACGGTGTTGTCATCAGTACAGATTCAGGTGGAGGAGTAAAATTAGCAGTTGATGGTTCGGTCGTGAAGTTGGAAAATACCGGCGGTGAAACCAACTGCGTCTCATACGCATATGGGCCAATGGTAAACATCGATGCAGGACCACTAGTAGAGTAAGCATTGGCAGAGAGAGAGCTGAGCGAAAGTAATCCAGCCGCCGGTGAGTGAGTAGATGATGGCGGATCTGATTGAAGAAATGATGCAGGAGAAGACGGAGGAGCAATGAAAGGAATTACAATGGCAGTTGAAGGATTTGGTGCGGCATTAGAGACTGGAACTGTAGGTGCGACAGGTTCAGGAACAAGGACAGCATGGCCGATTCGCTTGCTAGTTTTATTATGAGATCCAAAGCAAGATGGCAGGCTAAAGCAGCTTCCCCAGCGTTTTTTCTGCAGTTAGCAAAGAAGCAATTGTAAGAAAAAGATAAAACAGAATCGAAATTCTACAACGTAATTACAGAGAAAGAAAAATGATATTCTTAAGAGTGAAGTTCATGTATTGGTAATAATTAAATGGAAATGGCCAAATATTACAAAATCTCTCACAATGAAGCAACAGATAATTTGATATATTACTCCATTACCAATTTGGTAATTTTATCACACATATCTAAAGTGAGTCTATCATTTCAGGACACAAAATATTACAGAAAAGGAATACCCATTAAAATTTTATCTTCCAGAATAAGCACACAGTGAATTACTCTAAAGCTCCTCATGTACTTGTAACCTTCTGAGATTTCCTATAGTATGTGATGTGATGAGGAAAGGGTGTTATAGGAAAGTAGAAGAAAGGCTTAAGTTTGCCATAGCAGCGCTATAGCGGAGCGGAATTTTAACAAGCCGCTATGATTCTACGATACGGATTTAGTACAAAGTGCTATGAAATAGTGGCAATAACAATGTGGCATAGCATAATTTGAATAAACCACTGAAGTTTGCTATGTCTCTCAAATGTTTGATTTGATGTTTTAGCTACATACATCAAAGATATCATATTGTGTAATGATGAGATGAAAACTAAGCTTCATTGCCATCTGGAATGGGAAGAGGAAGATTTCCACATAAATTTCAGACATCAATTCTCGTAAACTTACAAAATGATCTGTTTTCAGACCCGACAAAAGAGATTCACTAATGCTTACGGAAACTTTGCGTACGAATTTGTATGAAAACATTGCGACAACGGTTTAAATTTAAAAAAAAAAAAAAAACAAATTCAATTAACATAAGAACATAATACTGTTGAAATCAAATTGTCGTTTTTCGCAACATTCGCAACACGGTTGCATCATGTTTATCGTTTTCCCGGCAAAAAACACGCATAACAAACACAGAACATAAATTCTTGAAAGCCTACCAAAGATCCCCATCATGGATATATTGCAGTTCATTGGACTGACTCTAAGAACACAAAGTCATTATAATCACACTATATCAATAGTAAAAAAATCAGAACACAATGCTTAAAATTAAATCCAAATTATCATAAAGACAATGAAACAAAATTCATATAATCATTATGCATCAAAATTTCAACTCAAAATCTTCTTCAAAATCAATCCTTTCTCAATTAAACTATGTATTATCATGACTTTGAATTGCATCACACCAAAAAACAGCAGATTAAAAATAATGAATTCAACAGAAAAATTAGTATTTACTAATAATAGAATTAAACCCAATCATACCTATGAATCAATCAAAATCAAAATTCATGGAATGCACAAAACATAAAAAAAATTAAAAAAATAAATATAACTTTTCAAAAAATTAATAATTATAATAATTCATGGTTGCTTCTACTTTTTTTTCAGTTGTAAATTGCAATCATAGTCTTTCACTAATTATAGAAAAAAAGTACACTTAAGATCCAAATTCATAATTTTCCTTCTTTTCAGTTTCACACTTTTTGTAAACCAAATCAAAACAGTTTAAGAAATATTAAAAAAAGAAAAAAGTGATTCAATCTTTCAACGCAAGTCAATAAAGAAACAAACTTTCATCAGGATGAACTCAGCTTCGAGTTCGAGATCAACAATTCTTTATCAGACTTTACTTATCTGACCGGACCTTTTCTCTCAGAATCGGAGGGTTAACAATAAAAAATAAAAAAGCTGAAAATATTTAAAAAAAAAAAAAAAAAAACATAAAACACAGAACACAAGATCCCATAATTTTCTCTTTTTGGCACGTTGTTATTCTCGAAAACCAAAAAGAGTATCGAAAATCGAAACGAAAACGAGGAAACTGTGAAACACGTACGAGAAATAAAAAAAACGAATATTTCTAGAGAGAGAGACGAACCGGAGAGGAAGTGGGTTGGACACGTGATTCAGCGGAGACGATGGCGGTGGCAGCAGCGTTAACAGTATCGATGCTGTTGTTGTTGAGGCTACCCATGATGGTTTTTCCGGTGACCGGAGTTAGGGGGTTGACGGTGGTGGAGTGGTTTTACGATGAGATGCAATCATGGAGTTAGGAAGAGAGAGAGAGAGAGAGAGAGAGAGAGAGAGAGAGAGATTTGGAAAGTATGAACGTATATCAGAGAGAGAGAGAGAGAGAGTTGTATTTTGTGTGTGTCATGTGATGTGGTGTGGTTTTGTTTGTGTGATTGATTACTCAACATGGAAATGGAAATCGACAATGAATAGTACTTTTTTAATCCTTTCAATTTTATTTATTAAACGTGGCTTAACTTGATTGATTTCAAGTATCGATTTGGTAGGTCGTTTAGATTCCTTAACTTTATTTAAGGTATTAGTTTGGTCCTTTCTGATAATTTAATGTAAAAATTGTTAAATTTTGGTTCATTAACTTATTTAATAAGTATTAGTTTGGTCCTTAAACTTAACGTTTTTGAATTAAATTAACAGAAAAGATCAAACTGATACTTTAAATAAAGTTAAATGATCTAAACGGACTTTTTATTACTTATGGGACCAAACCGATTCTAAAAAAAATCATTTATGTCGCGTGTGTTTAGCTTAGATTTGGTAGGGACAATGTGTAGTATACATGCAAAGTTTTGAGTTCGAACTTCACCCATCACAAAAAAGAGTTTATTTTTGTCTCAAATTGTCTTTTTTTCAAGTAGTTTAGTGAATATAAATTAACTTTTTTAAGGTGACTAAATCTCAACATCTGCATATCTGCATATGTTGAGTATTAAGGGTTCAAATCTCAACATCTGTATATCTGCATATATTATGTAATGGTTTTATATCAACTAATTTAAGCTTGTGAGAACAGTTTAATTGTCTTTCTAAACGCTAAAGGGGGTATGTTTCATCAAGTTCCCAGCGAAGTTCCTATATCAAAACATTCGGGGTATAGATAACCTTAGGTCTTGAATTGCCTTGAACAATCTCTTGAATAATAGAGAGAATCAACTAACTAACCTTTAGGGTACGTGAAGTCACTCTTGGAATTCGATTATGATGCTAGCATTTTATATTATTTTGGGCGCTCATGAGAAAAACAAGTTGGCTCCATTAAGTCATCATTGTGCCGATTTTTTTAGAGAGATAAAGCAAAAACATAATAGAAGTATGAAAAAGAAAATTGTCACAAAAGTTGTTATAAAATAGTATTATTTTTCTAATTTTTATTAATCTTCTAAATGGAAATCAAACAAGGTGGAGTAAAATATATCTTGGAAGACTCGTGTTCTTAACACTTACATATTCAATGTGGATGACTCTTATCATTGGAGCTATGGCTTGTTTATATTGGGAAAAACTCAAGTCTCACGTCAGATAGATAAGAAGAGTTTATAAAGAGGAGACATTATTCACCGTACAAGTCGGGTTTGTAAGAATGAGTTAGGCCTCAAATAGGATAAATAGGATTCTTGAGAAAAGTTTATAAAGAGGAGACAGTGCTTACCGTACAAACCGATTTTATAAGGATAAGTTAGACCCCAAATTTCAACATTGTATGATGGTCAGCTTAAGGACTCATATGGTGTGTGGAAAATAAGTTGTCATCTATCATTCTTTAATTGGATGCAAAATTAATTGTGAACTTTCTATCAAAGCACATCAATTATCTCTCTCCATTCTCTTTTATCCAACAATATTGCTCATTTTTAATGACTTCCTAGTTGAAATAGTGTGTCTGCATCTCTGAGAGTTGGAAAGAGAGCATGTTAAGAAATTTAGTTGGATCTTTCCATATCACTTTTGTTTCTATATCTCTTCAAATGTTATCCTTTTTTTTTTAAATATATTCTTTTTTTTAAGAAATAGAAAGGATTATAATTCAAATCCACATTCATTATAAAAATTATTATTTAATATTTAATTGTTTGTGTTTATTTACTTTTAAATTAAACTCTTCTTTTAAACTTTTTTTTTTAGATTCGAAAAAACTACTACATATATCCTGACAAAAGATAATGATGTTATAACTTGTTACATAATAAAAAAAAAGATATATGTTGGTGATAGGAGAGCTCAACTTAATAGATTAGTTTATTAAATGAGAGAACCTTATAACTTAAGTATCACATCAAACATTTTTATTTATCCGACATAGGACTTTAAACAGTTTGATTGTGTGAAAAATCAATTAGTGTTTTCTTTTTTATCACATTTATAAACAAAAAAATATTTTTTTTAGATTTATTGAATAACTAATGTATCTGACTAATATATAAATCGGATACATAATTATTCAATGAATATAAAATGTTAGCTTTTTATTTATAAATTTGATCTAAGGTAATAAATATCAGGCTTAATACATGATTTAGTCCCTTAACTTATTTTTAGATTTCAATTTGGTCCCCTAACTTTAAGCTGTCTCAATTTGGTCTCGTCTCATAAGTATACCTCTCTGTTTACTCAAGTGGTCTCTTCTATTAATTTTTGTCAAAAAACGTTAACTTTTTTGGAATGCCAACATAAACAAAGTTAACGTTTTTTTTTGTTGACAAAAACTAACAGAAGGGACCACTTAAATAAACGGAAGTATATTTAAAGGATTAAATTGAGACAGTTTAAAGTTAGGGGATCAAATTGAAATCTAAAAATAAGTAAGTTAAAGAACTAAAATATATATTAAGCCTAAATATCAAGTTGAAATAAGAAGAAAAAAAGTCGCAATGCATCATTCATCGTCTCTCTTTTTATGTATGTTTCATGGTTCGGTTCACTTGCATACTCTGTCTTCCGCTTACCTCCATTTTTGCGCCAAACTATTTCCACGTCACTTGAAACGATATTGGGGCCCACAAACCTTTTATATGTTTTCCACAAGTTTGTTTTAAAGAAAATTGTGAAGGTATAGATAGTTATAATTTGATGATTTAAGGATTAAACATAGGTGGCCACTTTTACTCAAATCACTAAATGAGTGACTAAGTATTGATTAAAAATGTTTGTATAATTAATTAAGCTTGACTAAACGCATTTTACATGGTTTATGTTTCGACATGGACTTCTGATGGATATAGGGTTCACACTACTACCGATCAATATTTGCTTCATTCTATCTCTAATTTTTTTTTTTACTTGATTCATATTAAACATTTCATCATTGATGGTTACTTTTTTGACACTTAATGTTTCCTAGAAACATATATAAATGACTAAAAAGTTTAACGGTAGTTAACTACTATCGGTTTTCTAGTTATAAGCCAACGACAATTAACTACCGTTGGAAACATTTAAGTATTTTACATTTGTTTTTAGGAAATTTTTTATATTAGAAAAGCAATTTTCTTCACCATTTTCAAACACAAATTGACATGATGTTGTAGCCTCTGTTTGTTTTCACGCCAAAGAGACAATAGATGTGTGTTTCTTCAGAAGCTACTATTACTAACTTCTTGTTTCCACAACAAGAAGGAGTCCAAACACACGATTACTTCAACCAAACGCACAACCAAACACTCTAGTTTTTATAGATATTCTATTGTCAAACAACACAATCTCTACGGATTCCGGCCAAAGCCTCCACCATCAAAGCATTTGCTTCCATTGATCTATTTTCGCTCTCAGATACTCCATCTAATTTTTATTATAAAATAATTTATTTTTTAGGTTAATTGAATAACTGATATATTTGATCTACTGATCAAATTCATCAATTGTTTAATATACATAAAAGATTACTTATTTCATCAGAACGGACCATATAAACATATATTTTATTTTTATGGTAAAATGTTGTAGCCTTTTTTATATTTGAAAAAAAATTGTCCTTAACATTTTCAAAAAGTAAATTCTTTTGGTACTTTAGAGTTTAGTTGGATACGAGTATACTTTATGTAAAATTAGTTTAACATTTAAATTTATTTTAGGATAAATTAATTTGAAAATATGGTGTGACATTGAATCATTGAATAAATGATACATAATCAATCATACTACATGAATACCGTTGTGTTCATCAAAATGATCTCTTTTGCTTGGACAACATTTTAACAAATAAAAAAACAATTAATTTCTTATTTGACACAAACATTGTTTGGACACCTTTACGAATTGCGTGAAAACGTGAATTTGGCCTTTTGTAAAATAACTAAATAGGTATAAGAAGTATTATTCATAGCTTCGAAAAAGAAGTATTATTCATGGAATTTAAACTCTCTTTTTTAATGAATCAAAAGCAATGGAAGACATTAAGAGACGTCAAGACATTTCAATTAAGTTGGCATCTCAAGACCACCTCGACATCTGCCACCATGCTCAAAACAAAAATTAATAAAAGGAAAACTGTACAAGTTAAACTCTTGTAATATTGCTTGAAAATAGCATTAACTTTGTTTCAAGCGTCAAAGAGAATAGTGACGAAACTTAAATAAAATGTATGTTTGATGGTCGGGATAGGATTGAGACATGATACGATAGAAAATTAGACAGAGATAAAATATGGGAAAAATTGCAATAGAAGTCCTTTAAGTTATTTAATTGTATCAAATTGGTTTTTAAGTTTTTTTTTTCCGTACCACCTAGGTCATTTAAGTTAATTAATTATAACAAGTTGGTCTTTTATGTTTTTTCCATAGCAATTAAGTCCTTTAAGTTATTTAAGCGTAACAATTCGGGGGATTTTAGATCTTAGAAATGTAGTTATTTGGGGCCTAAATTTTTTAATTAAATAACTTAAAGGACCTAAGTGTTACGAAAAATACTTAAAGAATTAGCTTGTAACAATTAATTAGCTTATAGGGCCTAAGTGATGCGGAAAAAACATAAAGGACCAATTTATTACAAATAAATAACTTAAATGACCTCCTGTGTAATTTAACCTAAAATATGATATGGACAGAATAAATACTTAATATATCATGTGTTTAATGTGCACATGATAACAAATAAAATAAATAATTAAATGACAAAATTATTTTTATATTCAATTACATTCAAAATTCCTCTTATTTCTAAATATACTTTCTCTATGTCTTACGGTATAGAATCATCACCATTGGAGTGTTCACTGAAATTTTCTCTTCAATAAATACTCATGTCCTTCTTCATTGTGTTTTTAACTCAATTGACACTTATAAACAAAATGTAGCTGCAAGATTAAGCGCTAAGGTATAACATAGACCCATGAGACTAGTAACATGTGATCTAATTTTGGTTGAAGTAGTTACTCCAGAAACTTTAATTCATTCAAAGAAGTATGACCGATGACACTTATATGTGAAATCAAGCCATGTTGCATATTTGCCTTAAATCTAGTCTTTCATACGAGGACCAAATATATTGACATAGATTGTCCCCTTTTTAGGGCTAAGAGATTGCATGCAAAATACAAAGATGAAAGAGAGAGGGAGGGAGAGAGAGACGAAGATGTTGTAGGTAGAAGACGGATGTGAGAGATAAACAGATAGATAGACAGAGAGAGAGATGAAAATATAATTTTTATGAGTTTCTAATCATGATAGAATATTTCTAATCCAGCCTATACTCATGATAGAAAATACAAAGACAAAATTAGGATAGAATTAATAATAGGTTGAAAGTATCTTGTCGAATTAGTGTATCAAACGAAAGATATGAATATGATAGGATAGAGTTATCATATCATGTTTTAGCATGGCCATCACACTCGTACACCTATGTTTGTGTGTAAGGACAAAACCAAACTAACTACTAGAATGGTAAAAATTTAACACTCTCATGTTCCTTTTTAACCGTCGTCTTTGTAGGAAAATTTTACTCATATTTAATTGTCGTTTTCAAAATTCAATGTACTATCAATTTTGGCTACGCCAATAACACTCTTAGTTATTATATATAGAAGAGAGAGATACAATTGAAATAATAAATGATTAAAGATATTATAGGAAAAGATGAATTATCATTTTAAAATTTATTGGTGTTCTTGCTTTTATAAAAAGATTAAAAAACAACAATTAAAGATGAATGAAGTCTCCTTAAAAAAATGAATGAACTCAAAAAACGACAATTTTAATAGGTTTTTTCTAGTTATCCTTTTATGAATTGGGGATAATTTACCCCAATCAAATGAAAATTATATTTTTTTCATCTTTATTCTTACAATTAGTTATCATTTTAATCTTAAGAACATCATATTTCTTTATCTCCTTCATTTAACAAGTGATTTACATCTCTTTCGTCCCAAAGTCAAATTGTACTTGTCATTGGGGTAAATTACCCCAAATTCACCAAGGAAAAATGTAGGTTCATCAATAGGGGTTTTTCTCACCATCAGTTACCATTTTTCATCTCAAAAATATCAAACTTCTTCATTTCCTTCATTCAACATGTAATCTCCATCTTCTTCATTTCAGAATCGAATTTTATTTGTTTAGCCCTAATTCATCAAGGAGTATCGTAGACCGCACCCAATTAATAAGGAAGAAAGTAAGTTTAAATATACTTTATATTTCTTAGCACTCTTTAATAGATTAATTTTTAAATATTGGGTTGGAAAATACTTATTTGATCACGAGTATTTATACATTTTATTTAAAGACACACATTTGGAAAATGAAAAAAGAAAAAATAATTGTCGCGTCATTTTTCGGAGATCAAGGCTATTTGATTAGCTTTTGACTCACTAATTATTTCACGACTGAACATTTAATTTTTCAAAAGAAAGAGGAAAAAGGTTCAAATACCACATTTTAAAGATTAAGGGTTCGGGGGTTGGTTACATAAAGGGAAGGTATTAGCACCCTTTATGTTCGCAGTACTCTACGAGAACCTCTTGGTTTTATTCAATTTTATGTGCTATAACTTGCTTAGTTTTGAAAGAATGGAATTTAAAATGATTTAAGAGAAAAAACAGAAGAGAAGCCTATTATCTACATTTTTTATTGATTTGGAAGGACAAGTGTCCTTTGCCTACGTACCCGTGAGGGATCAAAACCTCGTAGTTCGGGGTAGAAATTGCGTTTGATTTGTTTGGTGTTTTTTATTAGTTTTGAAAAAGGTTTTAAAATGAAAAGCCAAGTGGCAAAAGGAATTTGTTTGTGTTTTTTATGTTTAAAGGAAAATGACTAAAAAAATATAATTAGGATTGATTGCAGTTTTGATTTATGAAAGAAGTAAAATAAAAGGATTACTTGATTTAAAAATCAAGGTTTGTTATGAAAATGTTTTTTTTGTGTTTTGTTATTTGCATGTTTTTGTTGTTTTTGAATGATAGTTAAAACTGAAAACTAAACTAACGGAGCATGAAAACTAAACTAACGGAGCATAAAAATAAAAGCGCAGGTACCACGTGGTGGCGTTGGACCACCACGAGGACCTCTAACCTAAACTAGAAGCGGGAAATAAAGCATACACCCACACACGCACACATGCACCTACAACTATTACATTAAACCTATTAATACATTCTAAGGTCTGCGGAAAATAGATAAATAAATTACATGAACACCTATTTACATTCTAAAATCTTTGCTGTAAAATAAATACGCAATAAATAAGTGAATGATAAATATGCAGTCTAAATCTAATTTTTTAAAAGGGAAAAGAAAAAAGTACTACATTTCTGTTTGGTTTGCTGTCTGTGAGAAAAAAAAACCTTCTGTTTGGTTTGCTGCCTGTGAGAAGAACCTTCTGTTTGGTGTGCTGTCTGTGAGAAAACACTTCTGTTTGGTCTGCTGTTTGTGCGAAGAAACTTCTGTTTGGTTTGCTGTCTGTGTGAAGAAACTTCTATTTGGTTTGCTGTTTGTGCGAAAATTGGTGTTTGGTTGACTGTTTATGCAAAAATTGGTACTTGTGATGTTCATGCGGGTTATGATCGAGAGTGAGCATTCGAGAATGGTTTCTTTGTAGGTTGTGAATTTAGGCCCCCTTCTTCTGTGTCTTTGCAGGTTGTATTTATAACATTAGGACTAGGGTTATGGTTTGTTAAAAAGATGCAAAAAAATTGGGGCTTGAGGAGGAGGAAAACGTGTTTGTTACAGATTGCATATTTTGGATTTATACTCTTTTTTGGACTTATCATCTAATAATATAAATAAAAATAAATAAAAAGAAAGGATAATTATGCAGACTTGGACTTTGGATACTATTTGGACTTATCGACATTTTTTTGGAATTTTTGGACAATTAATAATAAATAATTAAAAATAAAATAAAGTGAAAGTAATTATACTAAGAAAATAAAAATGACTAATTAAAAATAGGAATTAAAATTAAAGATTAAAAATAAGGAAATTAAACAAAAGATGGAAATTAAAAATATAAAAGTAAATATAAATAAAGAGAGAAGAGGACCCGACTCGGAACCAAAACATGAGGTATTTTAAAATACTTCTCTGCCGAAATTTTTACTGAAAAAGTTAAAGAGTGGTCAGGGTCAAATGACACGTGTCGGTGGGATCTTGGGTCAAAAATTGGGGTATGACAATAATTATATAATATATTTTCTTAAATAATTAATAATTAATATGTATTTTTTATATGTATGTGTTTAAATTATGTGTCTCAAATATTTGTGACTAATCGGGTTTGATGATCCAAAGAGTAGAACTTTTAGATTATAGCTTAATTGTTTAACTAATTCAACTGCGGTCGAATTGAAGGACATATATTTTTGAGGAAAATAGGAAAACTATTTGATATATTTTTTTGACTCATTTCAATTTGATGTTAACACTAGTGAATAAAGAGCAATTAATAAAGGAACGCGTATCTTATGAAAGATTCGAAACTAAAAAAAAATTCATTTGTCAATTTTAAGCCAATTGTAGTTTACATCTTCACGTGGGCTTAATGTTCTAGTAGTATCTAAATCATTTGGATCTCAATTAGCACAAAATAAAAAAAATTCTATCTCGAGTGCAAGTGGAAGTAGAAATGAGATTTATTTAAGAATAAATGATATAGTTGTATTAAATAATAGTATTACTATTTGGTCAAAATAAAATAAATAATAAGATTACTAACAACAAAAATAATAAATCCTTTGTAAAAAAGAAAACAATAATAAATTACCTAACAAAATAAACCATAACGATTATTGGGTTATGAGAAGATTCAGAGCGATCCACATTAGACGAGACGAGTGAGTTAAATATTACTCCTCCGGTTATATTTACAAGTAAAAAACTAATTTTTAAGTTCATTAAACATCTAATGTATTTGGTATATATTATAGACTAAATACATTAGATATTTAATAAACTTAAAAAATAATTTTTTATTTATAAATGTGACCCAAGGAAATACATTAAGTGTCGTTAACTTGATGTTTACCCGTGCTTTTGGTAAATAATAAAACTAGTTTTAAAATGTTGCTTGCATGATCAAATTAGAAATTCTAGGACATTTGTGTAAAGATTTTTTCAAAAAATATATGAATGTTCATCATATCCATGAGTTTGTTTATGAATAGGATAAATAAAATTGTTTTGTGACGAAGATAACTGTTTTTCGACAAGAATCAACAATGTCTTTGATGATTAAAAGACTTAGAATTTTAAAGGCAAAGAAACTTAGAGAAAAGTAAATTGCATTGCATTAAATGAAAATGGTTCAGCAAATCACTGTTACATACATTTCGCACTCATTTCTCTATACGATGATACTTTGGGTTTATGGAACTTTTGATAAATGATTTGTGATCCCTTTTTCTTATGAAAAACTACTTTATATACACAAGAAAAATATCTAACAGACCAACGTTTAGAAAAACTAAATTTCTTCAATAACTTTTTCCTATGCCTCCCACGTGTCTCGTCCCTCAACCTTGCCTCTTGAAAAAGTATTTAAAATCTCCTTGGTCGAAACCTTGAGAGCTTTGTGGAATTAGACCTGTCGAAATCCTCATCTTTTATCTTGGACTTAGAGAATTTCACAGTTTAGACAACCACCTTCACCCGTCAAAATACACATAAAAATATAAACTAACACTTGTTATACAACAATTTCTCTCAACTGCGAGTCTACCTTATTTATTTGATTAAATTTTTTCATCTACATATACTTGCTTTGTCGTCCTTAAACAACATTATCCTGTAAAATTTTGATGCAAAAAATTAATCTCTTTAATAACCATCGACTCTAATACCACATAATTGCATGTTTGGTCTCCTATGTTTATTTTAGATTTCAAGTTGGTCCCTTATGTTTTAAAAGTTTCAAGTTGGCATCCTTTGTTTTAAAAGTTTCAAGTTGGTTTAAAACGTTAATCACATTGAAATAATTTAGTCCTTTCCACAACGTTTCGTTTAAAGATTCGGATTGACAATATCAGTTATGAAATTTAACTTATTTAGAAAATCATTTCTAAAACAATTATTTTGTTTTATTAAACTCAGTATCATGTCGCGAAAAAGACTAACTTATTCAAACATGAGTAACATTTTGGACCAACCTGAAACTTTTAAAACGTAAGGGACCTACTTGAAACTTTTAAGACGTAAGGGACCTACTTGAAACTTTTAAACCATATGTCTTGTTAACCGATGTCCTCAGAGCACTAGTTAAGAAAATAAGAGTAGAAAATAAAGTCAAGTTTTACATTGGAAATAACATTTTTTTAACTTTCAAAAAGTAGAATGCACAATTTCCAAAAAATGTTTCCATTTATAATTCAGTAACAAGTGCCCCAGGACACTAATTAATAGGCAAAATTGGATTTTTGGTCCCTTAACTATTTAGGTAGTATCGCTTTGGTCCCTTAATTAAAATTCGATTTATTTTGATCTATTAACTTTCTCTGTTACACATTTTGGTCATTTATGTTAGTTTTAATTCAAAAACGTTAGGTTTTCTTCATTTTCTTTTGAAATTTTTCTGGGATTCTTGCTGTTGAAGGTTGATAGAGATGATATGAAGATGGAAATGAGGAGAAGAACATGAAGAATACCTAATATTTTTGAATTAAAACTAACGGAAATGACGAAAATGTGTAACAGAGAGAAGTTAAGGATTAAAATAAATTGAATTTTAATTAAGGGACCAAAGCGATACTACATAAATAGTTAAGGGACCACAAATACAATTTAACCTAATTAATATTTCCTTTAAAAATATAAATGAAGATCTTGAAATCTAAAATAAACATAAGAGATAATATGTGATTAAACCTAAAATTTATTAGGCCGTTGATGACGTGTTTGAATTCAACTAAGATTTCTTCATGATTAAGATCTAGCAACAAAGCTGTTACGGATAAAATAATGATGATGACAACGAAGCTAATGAATGTTGCAATGCATTCATAAAATTGACCTTTCTATTGGCAAAGATTTACCTTTTATGCCACTCAGTTAAAAAGGTACTATGAAATGATGTTGCTATAATGAGTTGTGTGAAATACTCGTGATTCACTGCATAGGTTGCTATGATCATTCACGTGACCCTCATGATAGTAATTGTGTAGTCAGGACCCTACATGCTATTGGTAGAACTCCATATTGGGCCAATCAGAAACGTGGATTCAGTAGACTAGTATGATCAGTTGACTACATCCAGGTCTAATTAATGTCAAGTATGAGAAATACGAATTCGACTCCTCTAAAATGAATAAAAAAAAGGTCTTGTTAACCATTGTCATCAGGACAATGATTAAAGATTTCAAAATAAAAATAATTTATAAGTTTTATGTACAAAATGTTACTTTTTAAACTTTCAATGTTTTGAATGCATCATTTTCAAGATAAAACTTCCTTTTTAGACTTCTTCTTAACCATTGCCCTAAGGGGAATGGTTAGCATTTCTCATAAAAAAAAGATGATATTTTTTTTATGAAAGAGTAATTTAAATTTATTTCATAAGATATATATTTGGATTCTACCATTAATCGACCCCTTGGTATGCTCGAGAATGAATTGAATAAAAAGTGATCGGTCTACTAGACTTCATAAACAAGTCACTAAGGCATCCTTCAAAACTTTCAGCTCATTAGAGAATATACCACAATCAGACAAAAAACATGACACTAGACACTAACTCTCAATCTCGAACAAAAGCGTTTAGCCCACGCGAATCTAGAAGACAAATCCCTTTGGAAGTCGACAGGGGGAATGGTAGCACAAACATAACGAGCTCGGAAAAAAGCTCAACTTGAAGACAACCCAAAATCGAAAGCAACACAAAATCAACCACGAAACAGTGAAAAACAACGCAAAAATGGCAAGAGCTAGCGGCGGCAGAAATGGATCCAGATCGAAGGTCACAAAGAGCAGACAAAAGAAGAAAAACAAAACAAACCCCAAATAATGCAACCAACCCACAAACTTTTCATCTTCACCACTACAACCAAAATTCACCACTATGCACAAAATCAACATTAAAATTCAAACTTCCAAACCAACAACACCAACCACCATGAATTGTTCGGCTTCATAATTCCTCAAATAAATGAGAAAAAAGAGAGGTCTGACGAACTAGTTCTGGGAAAATAGAAACTGAAACTCCGACATATTTTACCCGATGTAACTCAACAGCCAACAAAGATTATGATCCAAATCTGGATCCGAATCTACCACCACGAACCATCACTGATGACGGAACATCATATGATATTTTAGGCTATTTTAGTTATTTTCTTTGCATTTGAAGGCAAATAAGATGTTATTTAAAGGAGTTGTCAATGGTTTGAGTAACAATTTGTATTGTTTTCATTCGAGTCGTTATAATTAACTTTCATCATAAATAATGCAACTTCATAGGTGTTTTGAGTCTTTTTAGTGAGAAATCATGTAAATCGGAAAAACAAGACATCACATGAAAGCTCAAAGATATGAAGAATAAAGATCAATGGTTCTTAATAGGTTTTTGAAGACAATACAAGTTGGAGAAAATTCATCCCAAGATCCAAGACATTTTAAGACAGAAGAACGCTCAAAAAGGGGACTAAAACTGCAAAATTCACACAAGAGCTACAACCTCATGCGCCCTTGCGCATGAGATAACCTCTATTTTGGACTCATGCGCCCATTGTAACATCCTTGTGTTGGAACAAAGGTGTTCAGCAATACCACGTTTTGAGTTTTGATGATAACAATGTATTAAAAAGTTGTCAATTGGATATTGCTAATATTTGTTTAAGTATGCAGGATATCAATTAAGATTTGTATCTTAGAAAGCATTCTGGTTGAACAATGTTAACAAAGCAATAAATCCATAGAAGCCTGTTGCTTGTGATTCTGTATCAAAGAGAGTCTGAAGACTGTATCGAAGAGAGTCTGAAGACTGTGCTGAAGAGAGTCTGAAGACTGTATCAGAGTCTGAAGACCATCAGAATCTAAAAACCAAGAGAGTCTGAAGATTATCAGAAGCTTAGTGCTACAGTGAGTCTGAAGCCACAAATTTGATAATCTCCTAACAAGTGATCTCTACTGCATTGCTATGCACAAAGAAACTCTAATGGAGTAACGGCTAGCTTCTAAGTCAACTTGAGCGTGGGAAGCACAAAGACAAAGATTGCAGGCCAGTACAGAGTACGTTGTACGAACTCTGTTTCCACTACTCCACTACCACGTACAGTTTGGCAACTGTGTCTACCGGTATTAATCCTCAAAGGGAATGGAATTCAAATGATGCTATTGAAGGACTATTACCAAATCAAGCAACAGATCAACAGTCATTGATCAAGCTTCAGAAATTATTCTGATGTGCTGGAGGACTCAATGTCTCTTTCCTACGCCTATATAAAGGATAGAAGACTTGAAGAATTAAGTGACTCTATATCTTAGAAAAACTGCATTGCGCTGCATTCGTATTCAACTGAGTCTTAACATAAGCACATCATAAACTTAGATTCTTACAAACTGAGTATCCTAGAATCTCTAAGTTTCACAGAAAAACAGAGTCTGTCTTTTGTGTAAAACAGAGTCTGTCTTTGTTGTAATTGAAACACATTTTGATTGTTGTCAAGTGTTTCAACTCTATTCAATTTTCTGTAATTGTGTAAAAGTCTCTTGCTTTTGTGCTTGAGCAAAGGAAGTCTCTTGGCTGTGTCCTTGAGCATAGGAAGTCTCTTAGTTGTGTCTTTGAGCAAGGAAGTCTCTCGCCTGTGTGCTTGAGCAAGGAAGTCTCATACTGTGTGTTTGAGCAACTTGTAATTTGATATTACATTTTAGTGAACTCTCCTTGGAAGTACAAGGGGGACAGGACTACTTCCGGTTTGTGGAAGGAACCTGTATAATTGCTTGTGTTCTTTGTTCTCTCTTTATCTCTTGATTATTCCGCTGCAATCAGAACCTAATCTCCTATCAGACTCTGATCTCATTCAGACTCTGAGTTTAAAGGAATTAGATTCTCACTCTTCAAGAGTTGCGAAAAGAAAACACAATTCAACCCCCCCTTCTTGTGTTTTTCTCACCTTCAGTTGGTATCAGAGCTCCGGCTCTGTTGTCTTAGCACTTAACCGTGTAACATAAAAGATCCAGAGAAAAACATGTCTTTCAGTGAACCGTCTTCTTCTGGTGCCACTTCTGGTGCTGCTATACCATATGAATATGGATCCAATAACAGCAGTAGAAAGGCTGATTATGGAAAAATTCCCAAGTTCAATGGTGATCCTGAAGAATTTTCTTGGTGGAAAACCAACTTCTATAGTTATGTCATGGGTCTTGATGAAGAACTCTGGGACATACTTGAAGATGGTGTTGGTGACTTACAACTTGATGACGAAGGTGCTGCCATTGACCGCAAACTTCACACTGCTGCTCAAAAGAAAATCTATAAGAAACATCATATCATCAGAGGGGCTCTTGTCACTGCTATTCCTAAAACGGAATACATGAAGATGAGTGACAAATCTACTGCCAGAGCCATGTTTGCTTCTCTCTGTGCTAACTACGAAGGAAGCAAAAAGGTCAGGGAAGCTAAAGCTCTTCTATTAGTTCATCAATATGAACTATTTAAGATGAAAGAGGATGAAAGTATTGAGCAGATGTACTCAAGATTTCAAACTCTAGTATCTGGTCTTCAGATATTGAAGAAGAGTTACATAGCTTCTGATCATGTTAGCAAGATTTTAAGGAGCTTACCCTCTAGATGGAGACCAAAGGTCACTGCAATTGAGGAGGCTAAAGATTTAAACACTTTAAGTGTTGAAGATCTTGTAAGCTCACTCAAGGTTCATGAGTTAAGTCTCAATGAACATGATTCTGCAAGAAAATCCAAAACCATTGCTTTAAAATCAAAAGGAAGGTCTTCAAAGGCTCTCAAGGTTGAAGAATCTGAAAATGAGTCTTCAGCTTCTGAAAGCTCAGAAGAGGATCCTGATTTAGCAAAAGAAATGGCTATGCTTTCAAGCAGAATGCAGTACCTTGCTAAGAAGAACAAGAGATTTCTGAGCAAGAGCAGTGGGAAGGGGTTAAAAAAGGAGGATCAGAAAGGTTGCTTCAACTGCAAGAAAACTGGACATTTTATTGCTGAGTGTCCAGAACTGCAGAAGGAGAAATCTAAGTCAAAAAGGCCAACCTTCAAGTCAAGCAAGTTTAAGAAGCAGATCAAGAAAAGTCTGATGGCCACCTGGGAAGATCTTGATAATGAGTCAGGTTCTGAAGATGATGATGCTGATGGTGAAGCCAATGTAGCTGTTGGACTAATGGCTACAACCGAATCTGTTAAAGAGACACCTGAGGCAGAATCAGATACAGACTCTGAAAATGAAACAGAGGTATACTCTGATCTCACAAGATCTGAACTTATAGAATCTGTCAATGAGCTTCTTGGTCATTTTAAAACTAAGACCACTGAGTTGAAGAAAGTCAAACAACAGCTTGATAAGCTGTCAAAAAGACATAATTCAACTCTGTTGGAATTAGAAGATTTAAAAGAAGAAAATAATTCTTTATTGATCAAGAAGTGTAGCTGTAAATACTTAAGTGAGCAAGATGTTGCTCTGCAAGAATTTATTGCTACTGGAATTGACAGATCAAGGGTTGCATCCATGATCTATAGCACATATCAGAACAGAGGACAGGGTCTTGGATTCATTGGAGGAAACTCAAATGAAATGACTCTGAAATCTGGTCCTGATGGAGCCAGAGAGGCGTTGAAAAATCTTTTTGTAAAAGAGTCTGATGAAGTCAACACAGAGACTCATTCAGAACCTACAACTTCTACTTCTAAGATTCTGACTAAGTCAAAACTTCAGAATGTTAAGTTAAAGGGTCTGAAAAACTTTGAACCCAAAGCTTTAAAGTTTCAGACTCTGAAACATTCAAAGTCTGATAAACAGACTCTGAAAAAGCCAGAGTCTGAAAAACCAAAGTCTAAGTTTCAAATGAGAGAAACTGTGAAAGGCAAGTTGAAACCTAAAACAAACAGTTCCAACCCTAAGGTTTGGGAGAAAACATTGCCAAGGATTTCAAGACATAACTTGCGAAAAGAGTTCAATGGTTCTAAGACTAACCAAAAAGGACCCATAAAAATATGGGTACCTAAGTCTGATATTATTGATGCTGCAGGTATGTCTAAAAGGACTAAGAAAGCACAAGGCTTGGTACCTAGACAGTGGGTGCTCACGTCACATGACTGGAGAAAGGTCTATGTTCCTAACCCTAACCATGAAAGAGGGAGGAACTGTGGGATTTGGAGGAAACCAGACTGGCAAAATCATTGGTTCTGGAACCATTGGTAATTCTCTGATCTCAATCAGTAATGTGTGGTTAGTTGATGGACTTAAACATAACTTACTAAGCATAAGTCAATTATGTGACAGTGGTTATGATGTATTGTTTAATAAGAACAACTGCGCAGTGGTTAACAAGGATGATCAGTCCATAGTCTTCAAGGGAAAACGGAGAAACAATGTATATAAGATAAAATTCTCAGAACTGACTGATCAGAAGGTAATGTGCCTTCTGTCAATGGGTGATAAGAAATGGATGTGGCATAGACGTTTGGGACATGCTAACTGGAGATTAATCTCTAAAATTAGCAAGTTACAACTTGTCAAAGGCCTACCAAACATTGACTATCACTCAGATGCTCTTTGCGGAGCATGTCAGAAAGGGAAAATTGTCAAGAGTCCCTTCAAGCCGAAAGAAATTGTTTCAACTTCCAGACCCTTGGAGTTACTTCATATTGACTTATTTGGACCAGTTAACACTGCATCCTTATATGGAAGTAAATATGGACTAGTTATTGTTGATGACTACAGCAGATGGTGTTGGGTTAAATTTCTGAAAACTAAAGATGATTCATATTCCGTGTTTAGTAAATTCTGCATCCAAATTCAATCAGAGAAGGAAATGAAAATCTTGAAAGTCAGAAGTGATCATGGAGGAGAATTTGAAAATGAACCGTTTGAGGTTTTCTGTGAAAAACATGGAATTATTCATGAATTCTCTGCATCTAGAACTCCACAACAAAATGGAGTTGTAGAGAGAAAGAACAGAACCTTACAAGAGATGGCTAGAACCATGATCCATGAGAACAATCTGGCTAAGCATTTTTGGGCAGAAGCAATAAACACAGCTTGTTATGTTCAGAATAGAATCTATATAAGACCTCTGTTGAACAAAACAGCCTATGAACTTTTTAAAGGAAGAAAACCCAACATATCTTATTTTCATCAGTTCGGATGTACATGTTATGTCCTGAACAACAAAGTCTACCTAAAGAAATTTGATGCCAAAGCTCAAAAGGGAATCTTTTTAGGTTACTCTGAACGCTCTAAGGCATACAAGTTGTATAATTCAGAAACACAATGTGTGGAAGAATCTATGCATGTAAGATTTGATGACAAAGAGCCTGGAAGTGAAACTCCAGTGCAAGATGAAAGTCATGAAAAATCTCAAGATTCTGATGATAACTCAGAATCTGATCAGATTCCAGAATCTGAAGATACTTCAGAAGCTGGAACAACCCCTGAAGTTCCTAATGAAGAAGCTTCTGATGAAGCTCAAGATGGTTCTCTGCAAGCTAGTCAATCCAAACAATCTTTCAAATACAAGTCTTCACATCCAGAAGATCAGATAATTGGCAATAAAGAAAGTCTTATGAGAACAAGATCGCATTTCAGACAAGAAGAGTCTGCTTTAGGATTATTATCTGTTATTGAACCAACTTCTGTTGAAGAAGCTCTTGGAGATGAAGGATGGATTCTAGTAATGCAAGAAGAACTGAATCAATTCAAAAGGAATGAAGTATGGGATCTAGTAGCTAAGCCTAATCACAAGAACATCATTGGAACCAAGTGGGTGTTCAGAAATAAGCTTAGTGAACAAGGAGAAGTAATCAGAAACAAGGCCAGACTTGTTGCACAAGGCTTCAGTCAGCAAGAAGACATTGATTACACAGAAACTTTTGCTCCAGTTGCAAGATTGGAAGCAATCAGGTTACTTCTTTCCTATGCAGTCAATCACAACATAACTTTGTATCAAATGGATGTTAAGAGTGCATTTCTTAATGGTGTCATTTCTGAAGAAGTATATGTCAAACAACCTCCTGGCTTTGAAGACTTAAAGCATCCAGAGCATGTTTATAAATTAAAGAAATCACTTTATGGCTTGAAACAAGCTCCCAGAGCTTGGTATGAAAGACTGAGTAATTTCTTGATTCAAAACAACTTTGAACGAGGACAAGTTGACACTACTCTATTCAGAAAGACTCTAAAGAAAGACATTCTTGTAGTTCAGATTTATGTTGATGATATTATCTTTGGTTCTACAAATAGTTCACTTTGCAAAGAGTTTTCACAAGTAATGCAGGATGAATTTGAAATGAGCATGATGGGAGAATTGAAGTTCTTTCTTGGAATTCAAATCAACCAGTGCAAAGATGGAGTCTACGTTCATCAGTCCAAGTATACGAAAGAGCTTCTGAAGAAGTTCAATCTTGAGGACTGCAAAGAAATGAATACTCCAATGCATCCAACCTGCACTCTGAGCAAAGAAGATCAAGGAACCAAAGTTGATCAGAAGCTGTATAGAGGTATGATTGGTTCTTTGTTATACCTAACTGCATCCAGACCAGATATTCTGTACAGTGTATGTTTGTGTGCAAGGTTTCAATCAGATCCTAGAGAGTCTCACTTAACTGCTGTTAAGAGAATCTTTAGATATCTGAAAGGAACTACTAATCTTGGACTTCTTTACAAGAAATCCTCTGACTACAAGCTAGTTGGATTCTGTGATGCTGATTATGCTGGAGACAGGATTGAAAGAAAATCTACAAGTGACAATTGTCAATTCTTGGGAGAGAATCTGATATCCTGGGCTAGCAAGAGGCAAGCAACCATTGCTCTGTCTACAGCAGAAGCAGAATACATCTCAGCTGCTAGTTGTTGTACACAGCTACTCTGGATGAAACATCAGCTTGAGGACTATCAAATAACTGAAAACCATATCCCAATTTATTGTGATAATACAGCAGCTATATGTTTGTCTAAAAATCCAATTCTGCATTCAAGAGCAAAGCATATTGAGATTAAACATCATTTTATAAGAGACTATGTTCAAAAAGGAATTTTAGATATCCAATTCATTGATACTGATCATCAATGGGCTGATATATTTACTAAACCCTTATCTGTTGAAAGATTTGATTTCATAAAGAAAAATTTGAACATGTGCTATGTCTCTGGTTAATATGCGCCTCTGAAAAACAGAATTCAGACTCTGAAAACCTTCTGAAGCTATCTGGGAATCAGACTCTCTTTTGGAGATTCTGATGAAAGCTTCTGGTAAAATATTCAGACTCTGGTAAGGAATCTTTAGACTCTCAGAAGCTTGTATTAGTGGAAGCGTGACTGTTAAGTTCAGTAACACCTGCCCCACTATGGTGACAGTTACTTTACAGTTTCTCAGACGTGGCCTGTCTGTATTGGGTAAGAACTCAAAAGGGCAATGATTTCATTACGATAAACAAGTTACCTTCGCTTTGTCCCAATACGTTTACGGCTGCATGCTATTGTACTTATTGTTTGTGTTTGTTTGTCCCCTACTCTTTCCAAACAGTTTTCAAACATTTTTTTTCTCTATAAATACATAACACACACAACTCACTTCTTTTTTCACTCTTTGATTTTCTCTCTGAACAAATTTCTTGTTTTTCAATACTTTGCAAAACTTTTTGTTGTCAAATCAAACTCTTAGAATATCCTAATGGCAAGTGATCTCATCCAATCTGGTGTCATAATCAAGTCCGGAGGTTCTTATATTATCAAACCCAGAACAATGAACATCATCAAGGAGACTCTGGAAATTCAAGTTGAATCTCCAGTAGATTTCGCTTCAATCAGTCGTCATGGAGTTGACGTTGCACCTCATTTCTTATCACAAGGAATGATGAGATACTTTGGTATGTTGAATGGACCAACATATCAGGAGCTTGTTAGAGATTTTTGGGTTAGGTCAGAAGTCTACGACAAAGCTGAAGCTACGTTGGAAGAAACAGTAGCAATCTCAAACAACCCTAGTCTTGCTGGCAAAAACAGAGACCAAATGGGTTTAAGACCGTACAATGGTCTTGAGATTAGGTCTGCTGTGATGGGAATTCCTATAGTTATCACTGAAGATGTGGTAGCCAGGGCTTGTCAGATGGAGAGCGCTGGAAAATTTCAGTGGAATGTCAACAAGAAGAGTAAATGGGCTGTTATCTGCAACAAGTTGTTATTTGAAGGGAGACCCTCAAATAAATTGGTGGATATGCATCCTACGCATAGGGTGCTTCTGAAGATTATACTGGATAGTATGCTTCAGAAAGGAGGAGGAACAGATACATTATCTGTGGATCACAAAGTTCTTCTTTATTTTCTTATCAACAAAATAAAGATCAACTTCCCCAGATATGTGATGCACCACATGTGTTGGACCATCAAGAAGAGTCAATCAGAATCCAGGAGGCAAGTTCCTTTTGGAAGATTAATATCTGAGATTCTGTATCAAGGAGGTCTTTTGAAGGTCTTATCAGAATCTGGTGTGGTATCAGATATTCATCTAGGAACTGTGACCGGCAGAATCATCAATGGCAAGACTCTACAGTACATGAAGATTGTCAAGAGATTCAATCCCTCTAAGCATGATATGAGAGAATCCTATGTACAATCTGATTTGATGATGGACTTCCCTCCCATATCCAAAGAAGATAATCCTGAAGTTCTTGCTAGATTTGTGGTGGATTACTTCAAGGAGACTGGTAGAATAATCAACTATTCTGCTATTCCTGAGACTGCTGGAGGAGGCCCTCTTAAGGTCAAAGGAAAAAGGACCAAGGAAGTGATTCTCAAGGAAGAGGAAGAGAAGCAGGAGCCTCTTAAGAAAAAGATCAAATCTTCTGCTCTTCCTGGAGTTTCAATTGGTTCTCCTTCTGCATCTTCTGCACTTCGTGAAATTAAGGATGGGAAGAAGGCTAAGAAAGATGAGAAGAAGGCTAAGAAAGCTTATAAGAAAGCAATAATGGGCAAAGCTGACAGAGACTATGACAAGCTAGCTCAAGAAATTGCTGATTTCATTGATTCTGACTCTGCAGGTGAAGAGAGTCAGATCAAGAAAAGAAAGGTGGAAGTGATTCCTGTGGCTAAGAATGTAGCACAGAAGATAGGTACTTCTGTATCTATGATTGAGGATGAACACACTGCTGGCAAGGTTATGGCAGCAGATTTGATTGCTGAAGAGTTGAAGGAAGAGACTGTCAAGGAAGCTGCTAAGTTACTTGCTTCTGCTCTTAAACAGAAGAGTACCTCAGAACCTGCAGAAGCTGAGTTATCAGAAGCGACTGTGTCTGATCATTTTGCCTCTCCAGAAGCTGGCATTGGCACCTCTGGCAACGTGGCATATAGCTCATCTTCTTCTTTGAATCATGAGTCAGAATCAGATTCAGAATCTGACAACAAACCCTTAAGCCAAATTCTTCCATCTCTCAAAAATTCATCTCCCTCACCAATCAAACCCAAATCATCCCTTAACCCACTTGACCAGGCAGTAGTTGATTATGTTGATTCAACTATGGACAGAGTAATTCAAGACACAATTACAGTGTCTATGAATCTTCCTGCTGACCATCCTGCTCAACCCTCATTCCTCAAACCACTTCAGGTAATTGAACCTTCTAAAAAACCTGAAGCAACCATTCAATCCAATCAACCACCCTCCCAAACTGAAACCATTTGTGTAGACTCTCCAGACACTCTAGATTCTCTTGAAAAACATCTAGGGGGAGAACTACCAAAAACCCCTGCAAAATTCAAAACAACAAAAGCTACTTCATCCATTTCCAAACCAGACCCTGTACCTGTACCTACAGAGAATCTGACCTTAGCTTCTGTTGAACCTTCAGAACCTGTTGTTGAACCAGCTTCTGAAAATCTAGAACAAGTCTCTGATATCGTATCAGGAACTGTAACATCATGTAAAGCTCAGACCAGAAGAGTTTCTCAATCACTCTGTTATCCTATAACCTCTTTCCCTTTTGAAACTTTTCTAGCTTTGAGAGCTTCTCTACCCTCAACCTCTGAACCTCAAACTGACTTATTTGATTCAAATAAGATTGATGAGTTTTATGCTTCTTCATGCAATAAGCTCAAAGAAGTTATTGAGCAAAGGTCTATACCAATACTTAATGTGAGCTATGAGGACAAGTTCTCTTTAGTAAAGACTGAGTTTTTGGATTTTATCACCAAAATTCAAAAAGCTGCTGCCAGGGAACAAGCTCTAATCACTGCCAAGCATGTTGAAGAAGTTAAGCAGGCTGAGAAAGTTGTAGCTATGATTAATGCTCCTATTCTGAGGATAAGAGATACACCCTTCTTTGATGAGAATCAGTATATTCCTAGAGAATCAGTGGCTTACAATTCTTTGAAGAGGAAGATGTATAGAATTCAAGAAGAAGCTAGACTGGAAAGAGAAGAACATTTGCGAAGAACTGAGGCTCTGGAAGAGATGGTAAAGAAACAGCAAGAGGATCTCCAGAAACTGATGGATCATCTTGCCAAACAAAACCAACCTTAGTTTAATTTTGTTTTGTTTTATTTTGTAATTCTTGATTGCTTCTTCTGAACTGGTTGTTGCTTCTTTTTATACAAGTTGTTTTTCTCTTTACTATTTGCATTTCAATTCTTTTTTATGCTCTGAATCGTCTGTGTTTTCCCTCTGAATCTCTTTCTTCTTTAAAACATGTTTACACCCTTACCTTAAGTCATTTAAAAAGGGGGAGGAACCATGTTCTGAACTTTTTTTGTTGATGACAAAAGGGGGAGAAGGGAAAGTATTTATGTTAGGGAGAAGGGAACCTTCTTTTAATACATTGCATGTATACGTAAAAGTTAAAGGGACATTTGCGAAAGGTGCTTAGTTAAACTCTGAGCCCTGTATGTATATGTATGAATTTGATTGCGTTTGAAAAACAATTTAATTAACCTGGATAGAACTCAAGATGAGCTTACAAACCTCAACTTAAGAACTACCAGACTCAGGGGGAGTCAGAGCCTTCAAACCTCAGACTCTGAGCTTACAAACCTCAGAACCCCTTAAGTCAACTTGTTAATTAGATTAGCAACAATTGACCTTTTAAATACTAATGTTTGTCATCATCAAAAAGGGGGAGATTGTTGGAACAAAGGTGTTCAGCAATACCACGTTTTGAGTTTTGATGATAACAAGGTATTAAAAAGTTGTCAATTGGATATTGCTAATATTTGTTTAAGTATGCAGGATATCAATTAAGATTTGTATCTTAGAAAGCATTCTGGTTGAACAATGTTAACAAAGCAATAAATCCATAGAAGCCTGTTGCTTGTGATTCTGTATCAAAGAGAGTCTGAAGACTGTATCGAAGAGAGTCTGAAGACTGTGCTGAAGAGAGTCTGAAGACTGTATCAGAGTCTGAAGACCATCAGAATCTGAAAACCAAGAGAGTCTGAAGATTATCAGAAGCTTAGTGCTACAGTGAGTCTGAAGCCACAAATTTGATAATCTCCTAACAAGTGATCTCTACTGCATTGCTATGCACAAAGAAACTCTAATGGAGTAACGGCTAGCTACTAAGTCAACTTGAGCGTGGGAAGCACAAAGACAAAGATTGCAGGCCAGTACAGAGTACGTTGTACGAACTCTGTTTCCACTACTCCACTACCACGTACAGTTTGGCAATTGTGTCTACCGGTATTAATCCTCAAAGGGAATGGAATTCAAATGATGCTATTGAAGGACTATTACCAAATCAAGCAACAGATCAACAGTCATTGATCAAGCTTCAGAAATCATTCTGATGTGCTGGAGGACTCAATGTCTCTTTCCTACGCCTATATAAAGGATAGAAGACTTGAAGAATTAAGTGACTCTATATCTTAGAAAAACTGCATTGCGCTGCATTCGTATTCAACTGAGTCTTAACATAAGCACATCATAAACTTAGATTCTTACAAACTGAGTATCCTAGAATCTCTAAGTTTCACAGAAAAACAGAGTCTGTCTTTTGTGTAAAACAGAGTCTGTCTTTGTTGTAATTGAAACACATTTTGATTGTTGTCAAGTGTTTCAACTCTATTCAATTTTCTGTAATTGTGTAAAAGTCTCTTGCTTTTGTGCTTGAGCAAAGGAAGTCTCTTGGCTGTGTCCTTGAGCATAGGAAGTCTCTTAGTTGTGTCTTTGAGCAAGGAAGTCTCTCGCCTGTGTGCTTGAGCAAGGAAGTCTCATACTGTGTGTTTGAGCAACTTGTAATTTGATATTACATTTTAGTGAACTCTCCTTGGAAGTACAAGGGGGACAGGACTACTTCCGGTTTGTGGAAGGAACCTGTATAATTGCTTGTGTTCTTTGTTCTCTCTTTATCTCTTGATTATTCCGCTGCAATCAGAACCTAATCTCCTATCAGACTCTGATCTCATTCAGACTCTGAGTTTAAAGGAATTAGATTCTCACTCTTCAAGAGTTGCGAAAAGAAAACACAATTCAACCCCCCCCCCCTTCTTGTGTTTTTCTCACCTTCACCTTGAACCCCACAATAATTATTTTAATACAAATACAATAATTAATCGATATCACGCTCAAGGTGCCACGTTATTAAACCCCAAAGCATGCATATAATATTTTCATCAAAGTTACGCAACATAATAAATAGCATCTCCAAAATCATATCAATATCTCAACAACATAATTCAAATCTTATCTACACCTAAATGAAATAACAAAGTCTACATAAAATCCAACACAATATATAAACAAAATAACTCCCAACATGTCCTAATCAATGCCCTAATCTAGACTCCAAAAGCAAAGGAAATGAGGAAGCCACAAGCTACTCCTCGGTACTCATGCCGTCTCAAACGTTCTGGAGGATAAGTTTACATTCAACATTAAGAAACTACGAATTCAAGTATAGTATAATAGGATTTCAAATATCACATATACATACTTTCATAAATCAACAACATTAATCATACAAGAGTTTTCTTACATCATTTTCCATTTATCACAATCACCAAATTACACCAACATCATCATTTAGAAAACATAATCATTTACTTATCCCACATAATTCACATAATTCACCTCATTCACATAATTCACTTACGTCACATCATTCATCAAAATCAAACATAAGCCATCTCACATAGATTCACATGCATGCAATGTTCTAGACAAGACTCTATATGCATGTAGTACCGTTCTGGATGCCGGAGCTATGTTACCGATTGATCCCTATCGACAATATTCATCACCAATTTCCATAAACAATAGCCATTAACAATAGGACTTGACCATGTATGCATGAACATATGATTCAACACCGTATATATAAACATACAAAAAACTTAATTTCACAAAGTTCATCATACCCATATTTATCATAATCAATTAGCACGAAAATCAACTTAACATAACACCAATTTCATGAAAATTACTTAATCAAATAGGGGTGTTCGCGGTGCGGTTTGATTCGATTTTGAGGTTAAAGGTCATCCAAACCGCAAGATAAAAAAGTATGCGTTTTGGTTTAGTTCAGTTGACTTTTAAAATAAATTATGAACCAAACTAATGCAGTTTGATTTTGATCGGTTTGTGCGGTTTTTTTCGAGACAATACATTTTTTTCCAACATTAAAATTAAGTTTAAAAATATATTTTCAACAATGTTTTAAATTTCATCCATCATTACAATTTCATTTTCAATTAAATTTTTTCCCGACTACATAGACTAAAAGTGAAGAAAAAGTAATCATATTTTGTAAGAAATACAAAATACTAAGATTTTAACATTCAATATAAGTTTAAGTAGCATATGAATACACTTTTGAAATAAAAAGCAAAGAAGAAACTTATCAAGAGTGAAAATATGCAACTTATAAAAGTTTCCATTGAGTTTCTATAAGTATTGGTCTAGACGTCATATTTTTAATTAGTATTTTTCTTATGTTGCAGTTTGGTTTGGTTTGGATGGTAAAATATAAACTGCAAACCAAACCAAACCATGAAGTTGGATAAAAAAATGATTTGAATACATCTGAACCAAATGCGGTTTTTTGCAGTTTCAGTTTGGGTTGGTTCAGTTTCTGGTTTTTCTATTGGATTGGTTCGGTTCATAACACCCCTATAATCAAACATGACCCATAACCACTCTATCACTCATAATCTCTAAATGGTAAATATAAACTTTCCTCTTACCTTAACCTTCCAAAAGCTACTTTAATCTTCACTCTATTCTCCCTCTTGAGCTTCCCCCAAGCTAGATCTCCCTTTCTCTCCAATTCTCCTCTTCTACCTCTTTCTCTCTATTTCTCTCTCCTAGCCTCTTTTCTCTAAAATGAAGAAATGAACTCTTGACATAGTTTTCATAAAGACTAGGTTGGGTTACTGCTCTCCCTCTGCACAAAACACTCGCACCCTGTAGCCTTTCCAATTTTACTCATGCGCATGTTAAGTAACGCTGCGCAACTTAACTCACGAGCGCGAGTTAAGTCACGCAGAGTTACTGTTTTCGTATTTTTTACTCATGCGTAACTTAAGTCACGCCGCATGAGTTAACTCACGCAGAAATTAACACCTGCGTGAGTTAACTCACGTTGGTATTATTTTTGCATATTCACAATGTTTTTGTAGCATTTGTTTCATTTTAGCATATAGATAGACATGACTTACATAGACACCACTGTGGTGCTAGTTTTATACTACTACGGCACCAACATAACTCTAGATACGACAAAGTGCTACAAAACATTTATGAATTTGGAGGATTAACTGACTAGTTTTATACCGCAGAAATTGTTCAAATAAAAGTGCTCTTTTATTTTACTAATACTGATGCATGTCAGCTTACCTTTTAACATCAAAGTAATGAAGCAAAAGAACAAATATTAAATTTTTTCCGGTGCTTGTTCCCTCGTTTTGATAACGCCACATTTCTTCTTCTACTTTAGCAACTTTGCAACTTTGAACTAGCGTGAGTTGTCTCACACAGGTGTTAGTTTATGCGTGAGTTAACTCACGCGGCGTGACTTAAATCACGCATATGTAAAAAATACGAAATTTTAAGTTAAGTTAATTTTACATTTGCGTTAGTTAACTAGCGTAAGGGTATTTTCGACAAGGATGTAGGACGCGAGTGTTTTGTGCAGGAGAGAGCAGTATTCTAAAGACTATTCTCTTATATACTAGTGGACTTAGTCACACTCACTAGTGAATTTAGTAACTTTCTACCACTCATAAAATGTTACTACACAATTACTTCATTAAAACTCTCACTATTACTCATACACCACTTATTCTATTAATTACAATTACTCAAGTTACTGCTATTTCATTAAATAACTCGTCATACTCAAAAGTACCAAAATACCCTCCACACTAAAATGACCAAATTACACCTACTCATTAAATTACCAAAATATTCTTATTTTCTCTAAAACCTACATAATCAACGAATATAATACACCAAACAATTAAATAATTAATAAAGTAATTAAATGAATAAAATCTTAAAATTGGGTCGTTACTCCCATGTGTGTTACTCCTGCGCCCGTGCATGACTGTAGTAAAAAATTGATGTTTGCTTGTTTTTCAAGTTGGTTTGGTGGAAAAGGCCTAGTTTTCTTCTCTTAATTCCTAAGTAACGATGCTCTATAAATAGAGACCCCTGCACATATTTTTATTCATTCAGAAAATTAGATGTAGAAGAGATAAGGGTCAAACATCAGAGCTTCAAGGCAGATGATTTCGCTCCTTCTCATGTTCTCTCTAAGGTATATTTTTTTTGGCTTAAATGCTCAATTAGTCCCTTAACTTGATTTCAAGTATCGGTTTGGTCCTATAAGTAATAAAAGACCCGTTTAGGTCCCTTAACTTTATTTAAAGTAACGGTTTGGTCCATTCAGTTAATTTAATTCAAAAAAACGTTAAATTTTGGTCTTTTAACTTATTTAATTAGTATTAGTTTGGTCCCTTAACTTATTTAATTAGAATTAGTTTGGTCCTTAAACTTAACATTTTTTTGAATTAAATTAACAGAAGGGACGAAACCGATACTTTTAATAAAGTTAAGGGACCTAAACAAACCTTTTATTACTTATGAGACCAAACTGATACTTGAAATTAAGTTAAGGGACAAATTGAGCATTTAAGCCTTTTTTGTTTGTTTATTGTTTTGTAATAATGTATGTTGTTGTGTGAAACTAAACCTCTCTTGATTAGGGTTCCAAGGTGAACCTCTTCTTATTTGTTGGATTCAATCAATAAAGTTTTTTATTCAGTTTATGATTCAAGCGTCTAATTTAATTTGTATATGTTTGTTTCCATTGCTTTTCAACCAAAGGTTGAAACTGATTTGTAGGTGGAGTATATGATTGACAACCCTACCTCGGTCCGAACAAGACAATATTAAATTGCTTATTTTCTTAATTAATATCTTTTAATTGAATCTAAGTATGATCATCAAGGTTTTGATCCATCTTTAGGGATAATTGCAATTATAACTGGTTAAATTGCGGAGATATAAAATTAAAACCTCCACTGCTATATCGCAGGGTCATACCCTACTTTCGTAAATCAAAGATATGTCATAAACTAATAATTAACTGCATTAATTCCAACAAAGATGGAAAAAGGGATTCAAAGATACCTTAATCGCTGTTATGCATCTAAATCAAACCTACCTAATCTCACAATGTGCAGGACAATAAAAATCTGCAACCACTTTATCTCTTTTATTTTATTTCTAATAAATTTCGCTAATTTCTAAGTTATTATGGAGACGATAACTTACTATATTATTATTTATTTACTATTTGGTGCACTTACCAATTCCCGTCATCAAGCACCACCACAAAAACCAACACAAGCATTCATGAAACCACCTCCCAAACTACAACTAACCGCAAAGTACACTACCTCAAAACCAACCATCGGGAGAAAACAAGGAGCCACCATCACGAGTAGCTACTACAACCTCCTAAAGCCATCGACGCAAAGGTCATCATACGTATAGCCAAAGATGAGATGATGTGGAGGCCGTGTTCATTGCACCACCATCATTGGAATCTACGTCTTAAAGAAGAATGGTTGGATTTGAGGGAAAAGAAGGCGGCTATAAGATCTAGGACAAAAGATTTGGTTTAGAGAGAGAAAGATACTCCAATTTACACCCCAATTTACATGGTTTTTTTTATCTAATCAACCTATAAAGAGTCTAAATAAATGTTGATAGGATGAAAAACACGATGCCTAAATGTACTACCAAATTCTCAAAGATAACGTAAAAAAGTAGGTTGTTTTTAGAGAACTCTCCTTTCATAACAAACATTTTGCTAAGAAAGTTGGCATGCACACGTGTGCGGATCCACTTGCATTTTGATGAAATTGTGAATGGCTTTTCGTGCCTATAATTCCCTCATGTGTGCGAGAGAGATTGTGACATTCCCTAAAGAATCTAACTTTCTTTTAATTTTTTGGTACAAAACTTTCTCTCTTTCAAACTTGCACGGTTGGTTCACTTTACTCATTATACATTATCCTTTTCATCCATTATACATCAACACCCTCTTTTATCTCTCCCTCTCTCACTCTTCTAATTAACACTAACTAAAAGTAACTTTTTTGAACTCAACACCCCTTTTGAACCTTGTCTACAACATCAAAAGGTTGAAGAATATAATTGTACCTATAATTATTCAAAGATGAGCATGATTAACCCAAAGATACACTAGTTAACCACTAACTAAACATAAAAGATTAAAAAAGACATCGCAAGATACGTCAATGTCAATGTGATTCATCTACTTTATATATGTGTGGCTCATGATATGATTAACTTTTTTTTCCTTCAAAGCAATTCAATCAATTTATGTTTAAGAAATTACAAAGTGTAAATTTTGAAAAATCACGATGAATTCTTATAATTTTGACATATTTATCATGATATTTAATATAAATTAATGTTGTGTTTGGACCAACATTTTGTTTCTCATTCTCACGTCTTAAGACAAAACAAACTTGACTTTTAAGAAGCTACAATTAATAGCATTAGCTCTAACGTACGTCTAGACTTCTTGTGAGATTAACTCAGTTAATAAAGACAATGTATAATATATGCAAAGTTCAGAGTTCAAGCCAAACAAAACAAAACTCGTTTAAGTTTGTTTTGCCGCAGAAACAAACAGAGACTAAGAGATGTGAAAGTAACAAATCATATTATCCTTTGTTATATCATAGATTAACTTTTTCAAAATCGCATCACCAATCTAAAGTATTTTTTTCCTCTTAAATAAACAATATTTTTTCACCTCAAGATATATTGTAATATTGTATCCATTCTAAATTATTTGTTTGACTTTATAGGTTTACTTTCAATAATATAAATAGAGGGCATGAAAATAAAATGAAAAAGGCCGCTTATATATATATATATTTCTTTATTCACTTAGCAAAATCATTGATTGGTGGGTCCATTGAGAGGTGGAACTACCTGATATTTGACAAGATGACCCTCATATGGGATGGTTCTGTATGGTCATGGTCCCACCAGTCAAAAGTTAAACCAACACACCACATGTTCCATAACAAATAGGTGGTGGCTTTCTCTCTCTCTCTCTCTCTATATATATATATATATATATATAACACTTGGTCATGGAGATTGTTTGAAGGCCATGATTCTCCTTTATGAAATCACCTTTTGCTGTCCCTTGAGGATAAAATGAATCACTCTTAGCTATTTTTAAACACAGCTTATCCCCAAAGCCATTAGTAGGATCGGGAAAAAATTCTGTCACTATTCAAAATTTTATTTTCTTGCATTGTATATAAAATATAAGGTTAAATATGTTTTTAGTCCTTATAAATATATTAACTTTTCGTTTTACGCTTTCTAAAATTTTCTTTCAACTTTTAGTCTCTATAAAATTTTCAATCACTACTTTTGGTCCTTATTTTTAAGTTAAATTTTGTATTTTTTAATGAAATTGTGCAGAAATGTGTAGAATATTGTAAAAAAAATCCCAATTTTTTTTTAACAAAACACAAATTAAATATGAATTTTAAATCGTCAAAAATATAAAAATTCATATTAAATTCATGTTTTGTTAAGAAAATCTATTTTTTTGGGAGATATTCTTATAATATTATAAATTTGCAACCGCCAAATAAAAATAGACACCTTAAACGAAACATGTTTGTGCCAAATCAAGTCAACCTCCTGCCTATCATGCTGTATATCTTATGCTATGAGCATGTCATACACACTGCGAACCGAGTAACTACCAGCCGGATCCGGTAAAAGTTTAGGTTTTAGATATCTTTGTGAAAAAACTTTATTTTTCGAAAAACGCTTTTATAGACACAACCACAAATGATAAATATTTAGACATACTCACATCAAATGCAAAAATTAAATGAAAATAAAATTAAATCATATTGATTGATGTGATCTAATTATTTTTGCTTTAAATTTTTTCATTTGACGTGAGTGTGCTCAAATATTTATCATTTATGGTTGTATCCATAGAAGAGTTTCTCTTAATTTTCAACGCATGGTTATTAAACTCTTAAACTTTTTAAAATTTACACGTTCAATTTATTTCATACACCACGAAATTAATGATGAATTTTATTTTATCTTTTTTAGTGACTGTCATTCCTATTTCTACGGAGTCAATATATATGACATAGTTGAACTAATAGTTTTATTATTCTATCTTTGATGTGTATGGATTAACAAAGTATTGAGGAAGGTAATAACGCATGAGAGCATATGTGATATAAGAAAATTGTGAGATGCATAGAGAAATTTATTGATTGAAAATATTTGTTTGTTTGTACTATGTATGAAATTACATGGGTTTTTCTTTTCCCACCCTCCTCTCTTTTCACACACCCTCCAATATTCATAAATCAACCCTTTTGAATTATACAATTTGATTTTTTTTTTTTTTTTAGGATTTTCAGATTATACCATCCGAAAACTACCAAAACCCAAAGTTCAAACTATAATTGATACAAATGTATCAACCGATCATCATATTATCCTCACATAAACTATACGAGAATTTTAGAAATAGTAAGAATGGTCAACAATGTCCCAAATGAAAATCAAGAAAGAAAAATGAAGAATGAAAATGTTAAATAATGCAAGGCTACACAGAACGTTCCTAGAATGTAACTATAGTCAAATGAAACGTTTAAAATGCTCAAACCGATCAAAAAGGAACTAGACACCCAAAAAATGTCTACACCTTTTCTTCTAACGTCACAATCCAAATTTTGGGATGGTTCGAATTATATATTCCAAAAAAAATTCAAAATATTTCGTATTATATAACCCGAACCCTTCCCAAACTGTGTATAGACTTAAGGTTTGGAGGGTTTGCAAGGATTAAAATTATAAAATAAAAATTGTGCCAGAACACAGAAAATTTTAAAAAATTGACATTAAATCAAATTCTACAACAACATGTTGAAACAAAAAGTTTTTTCTCAAATGCTTTAATGATGTCAAACCTTATGGAATAAAGGCAAAGTTTTATGAATGGTGGTTTAATGATGTTTGTACTTAAGTCTTTTCACATAAGAATACCAAATCAGCAACATCACAAACTCAAATAAAATATTGAAAGAATATTGTTTAAATCAAAAGATTGTTGATTGAAGATTCAACAAAAAGATGAGCTTCATGAGTGATTGATTCATCCTCGTCACCACAAAGTTTTTATAAAATTCATAGTGAAAAGCTACAAAAGATTCCTCTTATAGCCATGTGAAAAAATGCACATTGAGTTGTGTTACATACCTTGAGTATTTACTTAAGAAATACACCTCAAACCAAATTATGCATACATTTTACAAGGACCTCAAAATATGCTCAAACTATCATTCTATCAAAGCTTTTTAAGACATTCAAAAATGATCTCCAAATAGTTTCTAAAAGAGTTTAAGGAGAAAGCATAAAAGTTTCATTCAAAGTAATGATTGGTTTACCTTCATGAGTACATTTTTGCCTAAACTAAAACATTTTAGAGTGATAATGAATGAAATCAATGTTTTAAGAAAATTTATATAAAAGGGGGGCTTAGCTACTAGAGGGGTTAATCTATTGTGTCAATCAATTCACTACAGTCATTGGCAGATACATGTACACTAGAATGGGGGCTCTTTAATTTTGGATCGCCACTACTGCAATGTCGCTTTACTTTCCATTGTAATCATAGATGTAAAATTGTAATTTTCACAATTTAGATCCTCAAAATTGAGAGTTTAACCTAATGAATCTTATTTTATTTTAATAAACCTTGTTAAGATGTAACATAATTTAACTTGTAAAAATAAAAGTATATGGGTCAAACTAAAATTATCAAGAGAAGTAAGATGATCATCACAAAGATGAAGTTTATAAGATATAATTTACAACTTCCCTAAAAAAAGATATAATTTACAACTAAGTATATCCCAAACAAAATATAGTTGTGTGTGATTATAACATAATTTTTTTTACAAATCTTATTATTACGATTATGAGAAATGATATTCACTTTTGTGAAATACATGATGTTGGTGTAAACATAATAGAAGAGAAGCAAAATCTTAGGTCTATATTTCACTTAGTGATGAATCTAGGAATACATTTCAAGTGTGGCTAAATAAGTAGCAACCAAAATAACGATCAATTTTTGATATTTTATACTTTAGCGACTGAATTTTCGGTCATTATTTTTGTCGCTAAACAAATTAGAGACAAATTTTCCTTTAGCGACTAAATTTTCAGTCACTATTTTTGTCGCTTAAAGTAATTAGCGACTGAAAACTTGGTCGCTAAAAAAAATCTATGTGTAGCTATAGCCACACATGGACATGATGTAGATCCTCCTTTTCACTTGATGGAGGGTCACAACATGGAGACCTTTTACAGACATTTGGATCACATATTTTTGTGAATATATGCCTTGACATGAATTCACTGGTTTTGATGATCGACAAAAGAAGTCCTAGAAAAACAAAGATGCAAAAAACGGAAAAGAAGATTCAAGCTTTCAAGTCTTGGATTTTATTTTTATTTGTTTTAGGACTATTTGTAAGTAGTAGAAAATGCTCTCATGAAAATAAATCACACACTCACAATGATTTTCATCTAAAGTGATTTTACTTGAAAATATTTTTGCATGAAAAGTTATAATTTATTTTGCAAATTGCATAATTATATTTGACAATTGAAACAATTTTAGCATGCATTAAAATTGGTCATGATTTGATATCAGAATGGATTTTAGCATGCAATTAATTTAATAACCGTTGGAAATTGTCTTGAATCGGTTTTAATTGGATTTGAGATTATATAATGATTTAGCACTAATGTCATTCACTATCATTGACTATGGCTAGGATTTTCATGAAAGCTTCCAACGGCTATTTCTCAATTAAATTGTCAAACGGCTAATTTTATTTTATGGCACCTCATTCTCATTTTCATATAAATAGGTGTGTCATGCTAGCATTTTACGAACAATTCATATTTGCACTAAAACTTTGTGAAAAATATTATTTCATCACTCTCATTATTTTTACACTTGTTAATTTATTATCTACATATTTGGTGTGATAATTTAAATTGTTATATTTCTTTTGTATTGGGTGTGATCCCATAATTTCAAGAGAGGTGATATTTCTTAGTTTTAGAGGCTCTTCTACAAAGGATTTTTTTGTTTGAAGAGTGCTCTCTTATTTGTAAAGGTTACTAGCTTATCCTGTTTAAAAGCTAGGTTAGTGAAAATCTCAAGGGGCTTTTCCTTGGGGACTAGACGTAGGCCTTGGTGTTTTAGGCCGAACTAGGATAAATCTTTTGGTGTCTTTTCTCTCATCCCTTATCTCTTTTACTTTATTTGTTATTTATTTTAGCAAAATTTCTCTAGTTTTCATCTTTATTAAAAACCTTTATAAGCACTTTATTTTCTGTGGTTAAAATCTTTTTTAAGTGCTTATTTAAATTGATTTTTAAAGAAACACAATTCACCTCCCTCTTGTGTGTTTGAAGTCACTTGTTCAACAATTTTTCCTTCTACGCAACAAGGTCTTAAACTTTGCATGTTGCCAACGTGAGCACTTGCAACAGCAACAACAAATAACACCAAGAATCTCAATAACATCTTCAACATAGTTTCCATTATAACTAAGCTTGGTTTGAAAATAAATGTTAATGCAACACTTAAATAGTTTTTAGCTTATACCACACTCAAATAATTTTGGTACATAAATCAAAATAAGTTCATTTCAAGTGCATATTTTTCCCTTTTAATCAAATAAGATATTGCTAATTTTGTCATGGAATAGTTCCTGTTTAATGGGTGTTAGTCAAATAATCTTTTAGTTAATATTTTAAGTATTATTATGAAAAGGATAAAATGAAAACACAGTAGTTTAAAGGAATGTTGTAATGATAATACGGAGTTCGGTCGGAATATAAGTAAAGTCTATCCAATAACTATTCCATCCAATAATTGAAATAAAGTTCAACTAAATAATTCGTTCTTTGATGGAGCTCATTAACCACTCGAATTCAATTGTTTGATTACTTATAAATATTTTATATTTTATATAATATATCATTTAACTATTTTAACAATACAAAATATTAGTATCCTTTAAAAAACAATATTGTGGTATATTAAGGACTGAAGATACTATATTTTACAAGCATAAATTTAACACTTATATTTTATATTATATATTTATTTGCCATTCAAAAAAGTTGTAATACTATTATCAAAGTAATAAGGCAATAGTAGTCGGTCAAATAATGAAACAAACAATATATGATAATTTTTTTTAATGAATACACATTATTATCATTTAAATATTTTCCAATTATGACATTGAAAAGGATTCTCACTTTGACTATAAATAAATATGCATTTCTTTACTATACCACTCACAATAAGATATCCAGTTTTCTTAACTTTTAAAATCAAGTTTAGTTATAATGGAAGCTCTCTTGAAATTGTTTTGGATGTTGTGTTACTTGTTGTTATTGACGGTGCTATGGTAGGCAACGTGCAAGGTCGTTTACCACGCTGCTGTCCAATTTCTACTGTATGTATCCCCATAATATGTGACAAATCCCCATGTTGCATCCCCCCACAACCTGCTGATTTGAAGCCCTAAAACTTTGCAGCTTTTATATTATTTTAAAACCAATCATTAATAATTTAAACAGGTGATATATAATAATTTCATTAATAAGATTGGTTAAGATATTATACTTTCTTATTCTCTATTATTTTTTCCTTCTATTTGATATTTTTGTGTTTCAATATATATATATATATATATATATATATATATATATATATATATTACGAACAAATATATAAATAGTTTGTGATATATTTAGGGATTGAGTTTGATTCGTTGTCAGATGTTTCTATGACTTTTAATGGGTATAATCTTCGTAATCCGTGTTTTAACAATTAGTGGAGCAAATGAAAGTTCTTCTTCGTCGGCTTTCTCTGCCATTCATGGTCATCGTGTGACCAACCGTATTGCCGATACTTTTAGCGAATTTGGTTTGTCTATTAATGACTGTATTAGGGTCTTTGAGACACCTCCTAATTTTATTTCTCCATGTTTAGTTGCATATCTTAGAGATGTAGCTTTTCCCATAGGTTTTTAGTTTTTTTTTTTGTTTATTTGCAGCTTGCCACTTTATTTCAACCATAAATAAAAGTAGGCTTAATTGGTTTTTTGTCTCCTAATTAGTTTTCAGTTTTCATTTTGGTCCCATAACTTTTAAAATCAACGTTTTGGATTTTTTGGATATAAAGATGAATATATGAAGATTGTGATGAAGATGGAGAAGAAGAGGGAAGAAGATGAAGAAATGTAAGAAAAAAAATTAGATGTTGATGATGCACACTAAGATATAATAAATCTGCATTATCCAGTGGCTTCCTTTTAAAACAAAAGATCAAATGGTTAAAGTTAAAAAAATTAATAGGATCTATGGTAGACCACTCTAAAGGTTGGTCCACCATAGACATTCGTGATTAAAGTTAACGGTCAGAGATTTATTTGAACAACAAAAACAAACATAAGGGACCAAAACATTGATTTTACGAGTTATGGGACGAAAATGAAAACTCGAAATTAATTTAGGGGATCAAAAGACCAATTAAGTTTGTAACACAAAGTTAACGGTCAGAGATTTATTTGAACAACAAAAACAAACATAAGGGACCAAAACATTGATTTTACGAGTTATGGGACGAAAATGAAAACTCGAAATTAATTTAGGGGATCAAAAGACCAATTAAGTTTGTAACACCCACACTAAACAAGTTTAGAATATTTAGCGTGTACGTTAAAATTGATACTGAATACATTAATTATACAATACGGAAGTCGACATAAGTTGAGATTCAGAGTACAAAGCCGTCTCAAGTCATATGTTACAATAATTATACATGTCAAGTCGAATGAAACAAAGATACATCGAGGTTCATAAAAACTGAGATATATAAACATGACATCGATGGAATAATATAAGTGCCAAATCCAACAAAGCACGATCATTCCGTATCATTCTCCTTACCTTTGCCACGAGCAACATGTAAACTTGAACAAATGAAGGAATGAGATGAGACATAATGTATCAGTGAGTTCTACTTAATCCTAGGCTATCGATAACCTTAGGGAAAACCTACGGTTACCACATGTCTACAATACAACTGATTGGGTGATTAACGTGTGTGAACTATTGCATACCCAAATGATTGTGCATACCTGGATCGTCGTCATTTGTATCTAAACTTGTACCGTATCATATCATGTCATAATTCGTATAAGACTCATATCATATCATGGTTTAACATATAAATTATCTGAGTTGATTTTACGGAGTGTATCAGGTGGAATAACCTCGAGTACAATCCCATACATGACCGATGAGTTCCTAGCTATGGTACATCAGACTCCTCTTAATACCGTGCGGGCCTATCTTGCGGAGCATATCCCGTCCCCCTAACGTGAACCTCTTGAAATCCCCCTGGTGTGGATCGCAAGAGACACAACATATCATACATAATCATAATCATATTCATATTACGCATTGAAGGCGTGCTAGCATACAAGTTCTCGACTGCCTAAGTCGAGGTTCTAGAGAATTTCCATACTCAGGGCTATTTTCTACCCGGACATAATTCACGTTCTACTCTCATATGCCATCCCTTGAAGAATTCGTTAATGTTTGCCTATAAACTTTTATTTTGAAAGTCTTTAGATGCAAGGAACAATAAATACTTGATGTTAAAGGGTTTTACTGTTATAAAAAACTACAGAAAAATTCCTCAGACGACATTTCTGGACCTACTGAATAAAAACAACACATGATGTGTTGCATCTGCCAATGTTTGCAGTGAATTGATTTCCAGAACCATTTCCCTCCAGTGAATTGATTGACACAATAGATTAAGCCCTATATTAAATAGGGCTTTATAGAAGATTAAAGAGTGAATCAAAACATCTTTCACTCATACTCTATTGTATATAAGTAATTGAATTTCTTCTTCTTTTTCAATGATACTAGAGTTTCTATTTTTTTCTTGTTCAACGTTGATATGTTATGCACTTTACAACACAGTTATTTAATGGTGCAGCACGAACAACGTTAATTAACATTATTGAGGTTAACTTAAATTCAGTTTAAGTAGGTACATGTAAATTTAGTTTACATAACCTACTTACACTGAGTTCACAAGTACATACTTAAAATATGATTACATAGAATCATTAAACAAGATTGAAGAGATTAAAGCAAAATTTAACTTTTAGTATGTACACTTAAACTCAGTTTACATGACCTATTTAAATTAAGTTTACATCAATTACTTAAACTTTGTTTAAGTATGTACATTTAAACTGTGTTTAAGTATGTACTTTAACTTTTAGTATGTACATTTAAACTCAGTTTGCATGACCTACTTAAACCAAGTTTAGTTTACATAACCTACTTAAACTAGATTTAAGATTAAATTAAATTTTATTTAAGGGTAATTTTATCATTTTAGAATGCAACCAGGAATACATGGGATGTAATACTGAGAACAACAGGTGGTTCTAGAAAATTTATTAGAAAAACATATTTCCCAATCTAAAATAAAAAATTGTAATTTTTATATAGAAAAATAATAGGAACACTGCCCCATTAATATCTTCCATTCGTCCCTAAACGAGTCTAACATAATTTTACTCAATCGTAACTATAAACTCATCAATTAGTTCCACAATAATTTAAATACAATGTCAAGTGAGAGTTCATAAGAGAGTATTTTGTTTTTGATTGGATTGAAAAGAGAATAGTAGAGAGCATTGTCATATCACTTTTATTTTATTTTTTGTCAAAATGAAACTTAAATTTAACCGGACAATGTCTAAAAGTATGTATTCAAGGTAATGTAATTTTTCATCCAACCCCCTAAAAATGTCGGATTTATTGGAAGTTAGTTTTCGGTAGTATATTTAATTTGGAAAAAAATTATTGAAAGTTGGGAAGTTAGCTTTGCATAGTGTAATTTGACAATTTTGAAGATATAAGACAAATGTGAAATCACCTTAAGACAAAGGTTATTGCTCAATTGACACTTGGAATTGCTCAAAATTCTGCCAAAACAAGCATATGGTCGGATTTTTAAGCTAGAAAATGTCCATCATAAGCTACGATCAAATAGTATGAGCAATTTTGAGGGGTTTATTGAGCGATCGTCTAAGACAAAGCATTAGACGGACCAAGTTAGCACAAATCAATCTCCAATATAAAAAATAAGCGTTTGGGCTTTTGTGTTTTTTGGTGGACAATAGTTTTACTTTTTGACTATTACTTTTCTCACCTTATCACCTTCTCACACACCCTATTTTTTTTTACAAAAATGTCCATACGATTTTGGATTATATAATCCGAACACAATTTGGATGTGCTCGGATTATATAATGTGAAATATGCTTATACAAAGCAACAATCACAATCTCTCTAATTTCAGCAGTTGTGAAGTTCGCTTTTAAAAACAAGGGTTAATTAAGTTTTTGGTCCCTATAAATATCTGCAGTTTTGTTTTTAGTGCTTATAAAAATAAATCACAGTTTTTAGTCCCTACAAATTTTTTTGTTAATGTTTTTAGTCCCTGTTAAATTAAAATTTGTTTAATTATGTTTAAAATTTTAATTTTTTAATGATTTTTTACATACTTGTTTAAAACAATATAAAACGTTCCACGACAATAAATTAGCTCAAAATTTTAGTTTTAGGTCCAAATTTTTGTTAGTTTTATCTTGAATTTTTGACGTTTAAATATAATTATATTTAAATCATTACATGTTAAAAAATTCTAATTTTTTATAAAAGAGATTATTATAATGTTATTAACATGTCTGTTAAAAGTCATTTAAAAATATAAAACTTTAAGTATGATTAAACAAATTTTAATTTAACAGGGTCAATACATACTTTTAGTCTTTGTAAAATTAAAAAAATTGCTTAGTTGTGCTTAAACTTTTAAATTTTTAACATATTTTTTACATACTTATTTAGAACATTATACAAAGTTCCTCCGCAAAAATGTGACTCAAAGTTTTATTATTAGTTCCAAATTTTCATTGATATAATCTTGAAAATTTGGCTTTTAGAAAAATTCATATTTAATTTATTACATGTTAAAAAACTAAAATTTCATAAAAGAGTGTTTTACATTGTTATGAACATTTCTGTTAAAAATCTTTCAAAAGTTTAAATGTTTAAGCATAATTAAACAAATTTTAATTTAACAGGGACTAAAAACACTAACGGAAAATTTTGTAAGGACTAAAAAGTGTGATTTATTTTTATAGAGACTAAAAACAAAATTGCAGATATTTATAGGGATCAAAAACTTAATTAACCCAAAAAACAACAAAAATTTAAGTAAAACAAATGATAAAAACATGTCAAATAAAATCAAAAAAATATATAAATACCACCAACAAATTCTAAAAAAATCAAATAAAACTAATGCAAATTTTTTCGGATTTTTTTGAGAATATGAAAAATAAAAATAAAATGAAAATGGGTCTAATTGATGGAATTTTGGATTTTGAAAGGCGGGATCCCGTAAGAAGTCCTTTTTAAGAGAGTCATGATCCTTGATTTTTTTTTTCCTGATTTTCCGGATAAGTTTTGAGGCCATTTGATCAAGTAGTACAAAAACCAGATTTTTTTATTAAGAACATTTAACAATGACCTAAAACAGAAGGATGAGGGTTACGAAGATTAGTATGGTCCTTAAATTGGTTATCCATGCTACAAACATACTCAAAGTTTATGATGTTAAAGTTCGGTTTATATAATCCGAACTATTTTTCCCCTGAATAAGGGTGTTTAGGGGGGGTGTTTGGATTCTATAACACAAAGAAAAAAAAAAAAGGAACGCGCTCTAAATTTTTAGGTTTTCGGATTATAAAATCCGAATTGGTGAAAAACTCATTTTTCCACCCCATAACAAAAGAAAAACTCAATTTGGATTTTAAAATGTGAAAATCAAATGAGCATTTTTGAAAAAAAAAAAATTTGACGCGCGAGAAATGGGTAAGGTGGAAAAAGTAATAGTCTTGTGTTTTTCCCTCTTCCTTTTCTCTCCCATGGATTGGGCTACAAAGTTAATATGTAGTCCAATGTTGCTAAACAAAATGTAACACAGCTGTTTCTTTCCCACCCTTTTCTCTTCTCGTGAACCCTTCAATTTTTCTAAAATAATATTCGTATTATATAATCTGAACATCATTTTGGTCTATTTTGGATTATAGAATCTGAGTCGTGTTCAATAAGTTCAATCAATTCTAGAGTGGTTAAGCCATAAATAGAGGGTGAAATTCTAGAGTGACAATGAATGAAATCAATGTTTTAAGAAAATTTACATAAAAGGACAATTTTACTATTATTATAAAATTTTAAGTAAATTTAGGTGTAACCAGAAATACATGGGGTGTGAATAGAAAAACTCCAAATTTTAATTGTGTTCCAAACAAGCAACATATATCTACATAAATTCTGCTATTTACCCAACAACTTTTACTCATTCCCAACTGAATTTATGAAATTGCCCCTGCGTGACTTAAGTCACGCCGGTGTAACTAGCAAAATTCAAATTTAATTAAGCAATTTAAATCTAAAAGGAATGTATTCAAATTTCAATAAGCAAATTTATTCAAGCCATTACATTAGAAAGGAATGTATAAAAATATCCTACTTTATTAGAAGGCATTACATTTAATTATCTTCTTCGTCGCTTAACTCAATTGGGTTGTCCTCGACAGTCCCTAGGGCACATGCTTTTGGTTGATGACCGAAATAGCAAGTACTCCCGCTCTTCCTCAACCTGGAATGGTTGTACACCGGTGTCATACCCCGATTTTTGACCTAGGATCGTTACATTCATACACCGACACGTGTCAGTTGACCTTACACTCGTATGCCGTTCGATCTTGATCAATCCCCGACTTTTCAGTAAAAAAATTCGGCAGAGAGGTATTTTAAAATACCTCATTTTTTTTTTGGGTTCCGAGTCGCGTCGTCGTCTCCTTTTATTTTTCTTCGTTCATTTAATTTTCATTTTTATTAGTCATTATTAAGTCCAGGTCCACATAATTTCCTTTTATCATTATTATCATTCATTTATCCATTTAATGCCATGTTTATTATTATTCCCTTTTTTATATATTTTATTAATTGGTAAAATCTTAAAAAAAAATCAAAATCCGATAATGTCAAGATTTGGTCCTGATCCAGAACAGCCTGTCATCCCTCCAATTCACAAGCAGAAACACGTTTTTGCAATTCATCCCAATCCGAAATGCAGGTTTTTCTACCTCATCCAACAAACCCTAAGTTCAATCTATAAACCCTATAAATATAATAAGCCGAAACACAAAAAGGGGGACTTTTTTTTTTCAGGGACGGCGGCGAAGAAACAGAACCTGCGAGATCAAAAAACAACTCCAAAAAAACAGAACCATCAACAGATGATAAGTCACAACATACAAAGCCAGTAACCTATACAAGCTCAATCACGCAAGCATAAACCCAAACCAGGACCAATCCGGAAAGAAAGAGTTGTAAAGGTACAATTTTGTTTGTGACCACCTAAGGTTTTGTATCTTTGTTTTATAAGAAATTTCAGAGTAAAACACATGTATAACCTAAAAATCGAAGCAAATCCGAAAAAACTCAAAGGAAAGGTAACTTTTCTCTCCCACTAGATCTAGGTCGACATGAATTGCTGTTGGGGTTTTTAAACTTAGAAACAGAAAAGACTAGAGTAGTAGAAAAGAAAAGAACCAAAAAGGGAATATTTTTATTATTTGTTTAGATCGTAGATCTAGGATTTTAGGGTTTGATTCTGAAATTTTGGAGGTTAGAAATGGAAAGAGGCGAAGGAGAGTGATTTAGAACACCGAAAAAAAAATTAAAAAAAATAAGCATAGGGTTCCGTCGCGGCGGCGCCGCCGTCAAGGCCGGTCACCACCGCCGGAACCCTCACCGGAGAGGCCACCGGCCACCGTACCCTCCACCGGAGGGGATGAATGTTCATCCCTCTCCTTAAGAAGAAGAAGAACAGTTAGAGAGAGAAGAGAGGATTTGAGGGAAGAGAGAAGGAAGAGAGAGAAAGGGGAATGCAAAAATGAGAAAATCTGAAGCCATAGCCTCTTTATATTGCCGTCCGGATTCTGTGTGCGCGGGTACACGCACTAACGTGTACCCCCACTGCCCTGGCCGTTCGATCTGGTCAGAAGAGCTACACTGCTCCGATCTGTAAACCAAATCCTGGCTATCTGATTGCAATCAGACGACCCAGGTAGAGGTCCTTGAGCCCACACGCGTCTGGGCTCCTCCAAGCCCAATTTTTTTTTTTTTTTAAGTTCTGCCCCCCTTTTTTACTGTTAACACCCCCCTGCCCGTAAATTTTTATTTCTTGCATTTTTTTTATGTTCTCGTTCGCATCCCGTACTCATACATATCATATTTTAATTACGCCATTTAATTTTATTTAACTCTATTGCGTGAATTTAGAATGTATATTTAGGCTTAATGTAATTTCTCCACGCATTTTAGTTTAGGTTTATTTACTGCATGATTTTAGAATGTATATTTAGGCTTGGATGTATTTTATTTATTAAATCGCGGACCGTAGAATGTATTATTAGGCTTTTTTGTAATAGCTTAGGTGCATGTGTGCGTGTGTGGGTTATGCGTTGTCTTTTATGATTCGTAGTTTAGGTTAAGGGTCCTCATGTGGTCCAAAGCCATTGTGAGTTCCCCGCGCTTTTATTTTTTTCCGCTCCGTTAGTTTATTTTATTTTAGTTCAATATTTAAAACAACAAAAACATTCAAAAACATTAAAACACAAAAAACATTTTAATAATAAACCTTGGTTGTTTAATCAAGCGATCCTTTACTTTATCATTTCGTAAATAAAAATTGCAATTAACCTAAATTCTATTTTCAGTCATTTTCTTTAATATAAAAAACACAAACAAATTTATTTTGCCACTTGGCTTTTTGTTTCAAATATTTTCAAAACTAATAAAAAACACCAAACAAATCAAACGCAATTTTCTACCCCGAACTACGAGGTTTTGCTCCCTCACGGGTACGTAGGCAAAGGACACTCGTCCTCTCAAATCAATAAAAAATGTAGATAATTAGGTTTTTCTTCTTAATCATTTTAAATTTCTTTTTTCATATTAAGTAAGTTATAGCACAGTAAATTAAGTAAAACCAAGAGGTTCCCGTAGAGTACTAAGGGCATGAAGGGTGCTAATACCTTCCCTTCGTGTAACTAACCCCCGAACCCTAAATCTCTTTAAATACGGGGTCTTTGAACTTTTTTCCCCTATTTTCTTTCAAAAAATTAAATGTTCGGTCGTGAAATAATTAGTGAGTCAAAAGCTAGTCGAATAGCCTTGATCTCCGAAAAATGACGCGACAGAAATGGCGACTTCACTGGGGACACCTCTAAGAGGGTTGAGCCTAACTTGGTTTTATTCAAATTATGTGCTATAACTTGCTTAAAAAAACAAAAACAAAAATAGAAATACGTGTATACATGTTCCTCCTCCTTCTTTCTCCTTTCTTAACGTGTGGGGTGAGATAAGTCCTAACCCGGACTTGAGAGAAACATAAGATAGGACGGTGGTATAATCATAGTCCCAGGCCAAGAGTACTCTTCGGTTTTGGCACATGTGATACAACCCCACTCAACGGAGGGATCTTGGATGCATACGTTGTCAACGTGATCACTCATGTTTGACATATTGCTTTCAAGTGACCGTCGAAGTTGAGAACCTTTAGTTACCTTTAACCCATCTTGGCCTTTTAGGGCGTAGTGCGGTGACTAATCAGGAGTACTCTTGAATTAGTCGATACGCGATACTACACTCAAATGAGACATTACTACGAATGTTATTGGACCGGGAGTACTCCCGTTGATCGACAACGTTCGAAAGTGGTCAGTGATTTTTGAGATCCAATAGAACCCGTGATACAGGTACATGAGAAACCATAGTCCTCACCATGTGGCGCGCTTACCCTTGACTCCATCATATTGAACCTGACCCCATGTTTTCTATGTTCTTTAACATATTCATGCATACATGCATTCATTCATAAACATTTTTTTTCATCAAGATCGAAGGACTCATCGAAACTTTTTTGCAAACATCGTAGATGAATTTCCCAAGAAGGAACCTTAAACAGTATAGTTTCAGGAGACCGGACCTTTCAAGTTTAAGGAAGCTAGCAAAAGAGGTGACTGACCGGGATTACTTTCGGGAACGACATGGAGGTTTGCTGGGTATTGTCAAAACAGATGTTGATGAGGGACTTCTCAATACTTGGGTCCAGTTCTACGATCCTCTCAATCACTGCTTCACCTTCCCAGGTTACCAGCTTGTTCCCACCCTTGAAGAATATTCTCATTGGATAAATTTACCAGTACTTGATGAACCACCTTTCAGCGGCCTTGAGAGAACACCCAAACATTCCACCATTGCTGCAGCTCTCCACCTTGAAACAGCCGAAGTAAAGGCAAACCTCATCCTCAAAGGAAATCTTTTGGGCCTACCTACCAAATTCCTCTATAAACAAGCTACCATTGTTGCCGAAGCAGCCAGCATCGACGCCTTTCACTCCATCCTTGCCCTGCTTATATATGGCCTTGTACTTTTCCCGAACATCAGCGACTTTGTTGACATCAATGCCATTAAGATCTTCCTATCAAGAAACCCGGTCCCTACCCTGTTGGCCGACACGTACCATTCTATCCATGAACGTACCCTGGCAGGCCGCGGAACTGTCCTTTGTTGCGCGCCTCTGTTACAGAGATGGATCACATCTCATCTACCCCAAACCCCTCGCTTTACAACCAATCCGGAAAATCTCCTTTGGTCCAAAAGAATCATGTCCCTTACCCCTACTGATGTAGTGTGGTACGACCGAGCTTACGATAAAGGAACCATCATTGACAGTTGTGGAGAATTCAATAACGTACCTCTCCTTGGTATACGCGGAGGAATTAGCTACAATCCTACTCTTGCCAGACGCCAGTTCGGGTATCCCATGGAAGGGAAGCCTCGTTACATCTATCTAGAGAATGTGTTTTACCATAACCAAGAAGACAGTAAAGGCATGAGAAAGAAGATTGTGCAAGCATGGAACACCATTCGAAGAAGGGATAAAGGCCAGTTAGGAAGGAAGACAGGTGCCGTCCATGAATCCTATACTCAGTGGGTTATTGACAGGGCTACCCAATACGGGATGCCTTATGAACTACCAAGGTTCATATCTGCTATTACTCCAGCACCACCTCTACCTATGACCTTCGATACCGAGAAAGAGTACCAGGAACGGTTGCAAGAGTCTCGCCGTGAAAGTGCTGTTTGGGAAGGAAAGTATCGAGTAGCTGAGCGTGAGAAGGATGCCATAATGAACCTGCTAGAACAAGAAAATTGGAAAAACCACAAGAAAGACCAGGAAATTGCTGAATTGAAAGACCGTATCAAGGAAAAGGATGCCATACTTGACCGGGTTCCCGGGAGTAAGAAGAGGTGCATGGACTTTTTTGCCGGCACACATCCAGATTTTGAAGAGTAGACCGCCTCAGGAGTTGGAAAGTTTCACAGTCTTTTTTTTTATCTTTTATGTCGTTTTCTAACTTTTTGTAATATAATTTGGAGTCCATCCCTTGACTCAGTTTATTAGAAAGGGAATTATCTTGTGGTATTTTAAATTATTATTCAATGAAACTTTCAACTACGATGTTTACAGAAATGTTTTTATAAGTCCTTCGATAAAAATGTGTCTTTTGCGTAAACATATCATGCATCATTCTGCATTCATAGTTTCAAATCCCAAGTCTCACACAAATTCTTTATTCTTAAAGGTCAACCCGTTTGAAAAGTGGCCCGGCGCATTCTCCACAAATCTACTCGCACTCACTACACTCGGGCAACTGTAAAGAAAAGAATGGACTTTCTCGAACAAGAAAACCGAGTACTCCGAGAAGCAAATGAGGCCATGCAGGCCAAGATGGACGAACTGACTGAATTGGTAAAGACATTAACGGCCGCGCAAGATCAGCTGCCACCACCACCTCCTCCCCCTGGCAGGACTCAGGCTGAGGCAGGTCCCTTTTTTGTTACCTCACAGCAAGTGACACCAGAAGGTCGTCCTTGGAGCATGCCTTTTAGCTTTGGTGAAGTACTCCGTCCTCATGGCTCAGAAACTCTAGTGTCTACCGTTCACAGTGCATTTTCCACTCCGACTGCAACCTACTCAATACCGCTGGTTCATACTATGCCACAAAGAGAAGACCCTATCATTCCCTCAGGGAGTACAGGGGCCCATGATAAGGTGATCGACTTACAGGAGAAGTTTGAGATGATGAATCGGGAAATGCAAGCCCTCCGTGGAAGGGAAATATTCGGGAAAGATGCTTATGATCTCTGCTTGGTACCAAATGTCCAGATACCCCACAAGTTCAAGCTCCCAGACTTTGAGAAATACAAAGGGACGTCCTGCCCTAAAGAGCATCTACGGATGTATATGAGAAAGATGTCCGAGTATGTACGTGACAACCAGGTCCTCATTCATTACTTTCAAGACAGTTTAGCTGGTGCCGCACTGAAGTGGTACATAAATCTGGATCGTACAGAGGTCCGAACTTTCAATAGTCTGTGTGAAGCTTTTGTGCAGCAGTACAAGTTCAATGTAGACATGGCTCCAGACCGAAGTGATCTCCAAGCCATGACTCAGAAAGACAGAGAAACATTCAAAGAGTATGCCCAGCGATGGAGGGATGTTGCTGCCCAGGTTAGCCCAGGTATAGAAGAAAAGGAGATGACCAAACTGTTCTTGAAAACTCTAGGTCAGTTCTATTATGAGAGGATGGTTGGAAGTGCGCCCAGAGACTTCACAGAGATGGTCAACATGGGGGTGCAGCTGGAAGAAGGGGTCCGAGAAGGACGGTTAGTGAAAGAAAGTACATCCATCGGCAGTACAAGAAAGTTCGGAAACAGTTTTTCAAAGAAGAAAGAACAAGAGATCAACATGGTGACCCACCAACCAAATTATCCAGCCTATAACCACATTGCTGCCATCACACCTACCACCAACACTACTCAACCACTAAATTATCAACTTCCCCAATTTCCTCAACAATATCTTCCCCAATATCCTCAGCAATATCCTCAACAATATCCCCAACAACCATATCAACAACGCCCATACCAGCAACAACCACACCAACAATATCCCCAACAACCATACCAACAGTATCCCCAACAGCCATATCGACAACAACAACCACGACCACAAGCTCAAAGATTACAAATTGACCCAATTCCCATTACCTATGCAGAATTGCTTCCAGGGTTACTCAAACAAAATATGATCCAAACTAGACCACCTCCTCCAGTGCCAGAAAAACCATCACCAGGGTACAGACCAGACCAGACCTGTGCTTTTCACCAAGGGGCCCCAGGCCATAACATTGAGAATTGCTATTGTTTGAAGAATGCAGTCCAGAGGCTAATCAATGAAAAGAGAATAAACTTCACCGACTCAAACCCAAATATTCAAACCAACCCGCTACCAAATCATGGTGCTTCAGCTGTCAACATGGTCGAAGACTGCCAAGAGACTCGCCTTGTTCTTAAAGTGCAACATATCCGAACACCATTGGTTCCATTACACGCCAGGTTATGTGAAGCATCTTTTTTCAAGCATGACCACACCGCCTGTGAGGTGTGCCGTCTAGATCCGTGGGGCTGCCAAGAAGTAAAGGATGATATCCAGGGACTACTGAATCGGGGAGAATTAATTGTTGAAAGAAAATGTGACGATGTGTGTGTCATGACTCCTGAGCCTTTGGAAATATTCTTTGACAGTCGGAAGTCAGCTGCTCCTTTAGTGATTTGCTTACCAGGGCCAATGCCTTATGTCTCTGAAAAAGCCATACCATACAAGTACAATGCCACTATGATAGAAGGAGGTCACGAGGTTCCTATACCATCTTTGCCATCTGTGGGTAATATTGCTGAAGATAGTAGAGTACTGAGGAACGGGCGTGTTATCCCTGCAGTGCTTCCGAAGAGGGTTAACGTCCCGTTAATTGAAGAGGTTCAAGCTAAAGTTTCTAACGTACTCCAAGATGTAGGTCAGTCTAGTGGGGCCGGTACGAGTTCTGATTTCGATGAGGTGCTCAAGCTAATCAAGAAGAGCGACTATAAGATAATTGATCAACTGATGCAGACTCCGTCAAAAATATCGATAATGTCCTTACTGCTGAATTCAGAAGTTCATAGGGGAGCTTTAATGAGCGTATTAGAGCAAGCATTTGTAGACCATGATGTGACTGTTGGTCAGTTTGGCGGAATAGTGGGGAATATCACTGCATGCAACAACTTGAGTTTCAGTGATGAAGAACTCCCAGAAGAAGGAAGGAACCATAACCGGGTATTACACATATCAGTGAATTGCAAGACAGATGCTTTATCGAATGTGTTGTTAGACACCGGGTCAGCTCTAAATGTGATGGCTAAAGCAACTTACAGCCAACTTTCCTACCAAGGCACACCGTTAAGACGAAGTGGAGTAATGGTGAAGGCTTTTGATGGTTCGAGGAAGACTGTTCTCGGAGAGGTGGACTTGCCCATTACAATCGGGCCACATGTTTTCCAAATTACTTTTCAAGTAATGGATATACAAGCATCATACAGTTGTCTATTAGGCCGACCTTGGATTCATGGAGCTGGGGCAGTGACGTCAACCTTACATCAGAAAGTGAAGTTTGTGAAGAATGGGAAACTGGTAACTGTGAATGGAGAAGAGACTTTGTTAGTAAGCCACTTGTCGGCTTTCTCTTTCATTGGTGCCGACAATACCGAGGGATCTTTATTTCAAGGACTTTCTTTAGAAGAAGAGAATTCGAAGAAGAATGGGGCATCTATTTCATCTTTCAAGGACGCTCAGAGGGTAGTCCAAGATGGTGTGTCTACAGGCTGGGGGCAAGTGTTAAGCTTACCAGAGAACAAGCATCGAGAAGGTCTCAGTTTCTCTTCATCAGCTGGAATCCCCGAGACAGGGTTCGTCATTGAGCCACAGAGAGGGATTTTTCGCAGTGCTGGATTCATTCATTCTCCGCCAGAAACCAACGCAGTCATTGAAGACAACCCCGAAGGAATTCCATGCAACTTTGTGACGCAAGGAGGATTTAACCATAACTGGGTTGCTGTCGACGTTCCTTTTGTTGCTCATTTGTCCAAGTAATGCACTTGTTTGTCTTTATGCTTTTAAAAAAAAATCCTTTCGTCCTGCCCCAAGCGAAAGTGAATTTATCTAGGGCTTTTTGCTTCAAAAATTACAATCATCAATAAAATGTCGTTTTGTTTCCGACTTTTGTTTTATTTTGTGCTTTTAAAGAAAAATGGTAATACAAAAAACCAAGAAAAACATGATCACTTCCAAAATGTCTGCATTTACACATTTCTTCTAAAATCAATCATTAAACATATGTGCAGATTAATTACCAATAAACCCGTTGAACAACGTGACTCTATGATCTCTCCCAACTTTGAGTTCCCTGTATACGAAGCAGAAGAAGAAGAGGTTGAAGAGATTCCCGATGAGATTTCTCGTTTACTTGAACAAGAAAGAAGAGCTATTCAGCCTTATGGGGAAGCATTAGACGTAATCAATCTAGGCTCTGAAGAAGACAAGAAAGAGATAAGGATCGGGGCGTCACTTGAAGCAAATGTCAAGAAACAAGTGATAGAACTTCTCAAAGAATATGTCGATGTGTTTGCTTGGTCGTATAAAGATATGCCGGGGCTGGATACTGATATTGTGGTACACCGTTTGCCTCTGAAGCCTGAATGTCCACCGGTCAAACAGAAATTGAGAAGAACTCACCCTGATATGGCTCTCAAGATCAAAGAGGAAGTACAAAAACAGATTGATGCAGGATTCCTCGTTACATCAGAATACCCTCAATGGTTAGCCAACATAGTGCTCGTTCCGAAGAAAGATGGTAAGGTCAGAATGTGTGTTGATTATCGTGACTTGAACAAAGCTAGTCCCAAAGATGACTTCCCACTGCCTCATATTGATGTGTTAGTTGACAGTACTGCAAAATCCAAAGTTTTCTCCTTCATGGACGGTTTCTCCGGTTACAATCAAATTAAGATGGCGCCTGAAGATAGAGAAAAAACATCCTTCATCACCCCTTGGGGCACTTTCTGTTACAAAGTAATGCCATTTGGGTTGATAAATGCAGGAGCTACTTATCAAAGAGGTATGACTACCCTTTTTCATGACATGATGCACAAAGAAATTGAGGTTTATGTGGATGATATGATCGTCAAATCAAGCACTGAAGAAGAACATGTCGAATACTTGCTGAAGATGTTCCAACGACTGAGAAAATACCAACTCCGTCTGAACCCCAACAAGTGCACTTTTGGTGTCAGATCCGGGAAGCTTCTGGGCTTCATTGTTAGTCAGAAAGGTATCGAAGTAGATCCAGACAAGGTCAAAGCCATCAGAGAAATGCCTGCTCCAAAAACAGAAAAACAAGTAAGAGGGTTCCTCGGACGTTTAAATTACATCTCCAGATTCATTTCTCATATGACTGCAACATGTGGGCCGATATTCAAGCTACTCCGCAAAGATCAAGGGATTGAATGGATAGAAGATTGCCAGAAAGCCTTCGACAACATCAAAGAGTACTTGCTAGAACCTCCCATTCTTATCCCTCCAGTTGAAGGAAGGCCGTTGATTATGTACCTAACTGTATTAGATGCTTCTATGGGTTGTGTGCTCGGGCAACAAGATGAGACCGGAAGAAAGAAGCATGCTATTTATTATCTGAGCAAGAAGTTTACTGATTGTGAGTCTCGTTATTCCATGCTCGAGAAGACTTGTTGTGCTTTAGCCTGGGCCGCCAAACGCCTCCGTCATTACATGGTTAATCATACCACTTGGTTGATATCTAAAATGGATCCGATCAAGTACATCTTCGAGAAGCCAGCTTTAACAGGAAGAATCGCCCGATGGCAAATGTTGTTATCCGAGTATGATATTGAGTACCGTTCCCAGAAAGCAATCAAAGGTAGCATCCTTGCCGATCACCTGGCTCACCAACCGATCGAAGATTATCAGCCTATAAAGTTCGATTTCCCTGACGAAGAGATTATGGGTATTGAAGAAGCCATCGATCTAAGAATCAAGAACCTCGACATCTATGGTGATTCGGCTCTCGTAATCAATCAGATCAAAGGAGAATGGGAAACTCGCCACCCCGGCTTGATTCCATATAAAGACTACGCGAGACGGTTACTGACCTTCTTCAACAAGGTCGAATTGCACCACATCCCCCGTGATGAGAACCAAATGGCAGATGCTCTAGCTACCTTATCCTCAATGTACCAAGTAAACCGTCGAAATGAAGTACCATTAATCAGTATTAGGTGTCTTGAAAGACCTGCTCATGTATTTGCAACTGAAGAAGTGGTTGACGACAAACCATGGTACCATGATATCAAGTGTTTCCTTCAAAGTCAAGAGTATCCACCCGGAGCATGCAACAAAGACAAGAAAACTTTAAGAAGACTATCTGACAACTTCTTCCTGAACGGAAACATTTTGTATAAAAGGAACTTTGACATGGTGTTGCTTAGATGTGTGGACGCCCGCGAAGCGGATTTATTGATGCATGAAATACACGAAGGATCTTTCGGTACTCACTCAAGTGGGCATGCAATGACCAAGAAGATATTAAGGGCAGGGTATTACTGGATGACGATGGAAGCGGATTGTTACAAGCATGCCAGGAGGTGTCATAAGTGCCAAATCTATGCTGATAAGATTCATGTTCCACCAACCGCACTCAACGTTCTCTCTTCCCCGTGGCCATTCTCCATGTGGGGCATCGACATGATTGGTAGGATCGAACCCAAAGCTTCAAACGGGCACCATTTCATCCTAGTGGCCATTGACTATTTCACCAAGTGGGTTGAAGCCGCATCTTATGCTAATGTGACCAAGCAAGTGGTGGTCAAGTTCATCAAGAATCAAATCATCTGCCGCTATGGCGTCCCTAGCAGAATCATTACAGACAATGGGACGAATCTGAACAACAATATGATGAAAGAACTGTGTGATGATTTCAAGATCGAGCATCATAACTCCTCTCCTTATAGGCCTCAGATGAATGGTGCTGTCGAAGCCGCAAACAAGAATATAAAGAAGATTGTCCAGAAAATGGTGGTAACTTACAAAGACTGGCATGAGATGCTTCCATTCGCATTACATGGATATCGTACTTCCGTACGCACGTCAACAGGGGCAACCCCTTTCTCTTTGGTATATGGCATGGAGGCAGTACTTCCCGTAGAAGTTGAGGTCCCTTCAATGAGAGTTTTAATGAAAGCCAAGTTATCAGAAGTTGAATGGGCTCAAAGTAGATATGATCAGTTGAACTTAATCGAGGAGAAACGCATGGCTGCTCTATGTCATGGACAATTATATCAAAAGAGGATGAAGCTGGCTTTCGACAAGAAAGTTCGTCCCCGTGAATTCAAAGAGGGTGATCTTGTGCTAAAAAAGATTTTGTCCTTCCAGCCCGACTCCAGGGGCAAGTGGACTCCTAACTATGAGGGCCCATACGTCGTCAAAAGAGTCTTCTCCGGTGGTGCCATGACTCTTCAAACTATGGATGGTGAAGAACTTGCGCGTACTGTAAACACGGATGCAGTCAAGAAATATTTTGTCTAAAAAATATAAGAACAGCTCGGTAAGTCGAAAACCCGAAAGGGCGGCTTATGCAAAAATGAGCGTCTCGGTGGACTGAAAACCCGAAAGGGCGGTCCAGGCAAAAATTAGAGACATTAAACAGAGATTATCCTGATAGGCTGAAAACCCGAAAGGGCGGTCTATGCAAAAATTAAGGATAAAGAAAAAGACAAAGTAACTGCATCCGGTCAGACGCCACTGATTTGGGGCATACCTACTACCAAAGAACCTCCGATCTGAAGCATCAGAACAGCAGAACTCAAAGTTGTTAGGGAAAATAGGGTCGCGAAGTTCAATGTACCCCTCCACAAATAAATTACCATTTTTTTAAATTTTTGTAAAGATCTATGGAGTCATGCCATCGGCTGACCACTGTTCAATCAATAAAATTTGAGTCATTTCCCCTTTATTTGAAATTCTCATTTTTTCTATTTTTCACACTTTCTTCTGTTTTTGATGGTAATATTGCGAAGCAAATTCTTAAAACTTTTTCACGTCTCTCAAAAGCATAAACAAATAAGTGCTCCTTAAGACTCACGAGTAAAATGGAGCGTACGTCGACATTCTCCTCCAGGAACGTTCGGACCCTACTAAACAAGCATGGCTAGACAATGTGGGAAGTTTTACGAAAGGAAACAAAAAATACAAAAAGAGAGCTCGCTAAGTCGAAAACCTGAAAAGGCGGCTTAGGCAATAGAGAGCGTCCCGGTGGACTGAAAACCCGAAAGGGCGGTCCAGGCAAAAAATAAGGGGCACAAAAAAAGGAATATACTCCCGGTGGATTGAAAACCCGAAAGGGCGGTCCAGGCAAAAGTTAGGGATTTCAAAAGAAAACAAACGAACAAACAAAAAACAAAAAGGAGCGCGGCTGCTGGGGCATACCAATGGATTGACACTCTATGCGAAATGGCGACTTCTACCCAAGGTTTTGGTCGATAACGGGCTCCCTCCCCAGGAAACATTGAGAACTGCTATCTTGTGCTAGGTTTCGCCATGAAAATTGCTCGATTAGTCCACAACAATGTTATCTTCAAGAAAGTTTGCCGAGTGTGGGTGCTGCAATGTCCGCCAGTCCCCCATCCTACCTGCTTTATCTCTTTCCGTCGAATTTACCTATTACAATCCAGTCTACACACTCATACATTCATTCACACATTCATACATTCATGCATTATTACTTTCACTCACGCACAACACATACACAACATCATTCACAAGTGGTTGCATCGGTCACCCGAAATCTTGTTTTGGCCACATCCTGTCATTTCAAGTCCTTATCCGTTTGCAAGCCGACAGTCCTACACAAGGGACCGCTTACATCTTACACTTTACTGCTTTCAAGCCGACAGTCCTACACAAGGGACCGCTTACATCTTACATTTTACTGTTTTCAAGCCGACAGTCCTACACAAGGGACCGCTTACGTCTTACACTTTACTGCTTTCAAGCCGACAGTCCTACACAAGGGACCGCTTACATCTTACACTTTACTGCTTTCAAGCCGACAGTCCTACACAATGGACCGCTTACACATTATTAGTTTAAAGCCGACAGTCCTACACAATGGACCGCTTACACATTATTCGTTTAAAGCCGACAGTCCTACACAATGAACCACTTACACTTTATCCGCTTTCAAGCCGACAGTCCTACACAACGGACCGCTTACACTCTTATCTGCTTTCAAGCCGACAGTCCTACAAAACGGACCGCCTACATTTTTACTGCTTTCGAGCCAACGTTCCTAAACAACAGACCACTTAAGTTTACTTTTTGCCTTGTCCTAAGCAACGGACACTCCACGTCTATCCGTCATTCCCTTGAGTGTCATCCCCAGCGCGTCTGGTCCAGAGATGTCATCAAAAGTTTTGTCTTTATTAAACTATGTTTCCAAACTAATACAATAGTAGACAATCACTTCCCCAATGAAACTACATTCCTCCAACAGAGTCAGATCCCTTTCTATAAAGAGTTCGGGTGCCCCGTCGTTATTACTCGTCCCCAATCGAGTCATCCATACCGTCTTACATTCATAATTGCGTCACACACATTCACACAGCATCTTAAGGTCAAAAATAGGTGTACTTTGTATTTAAGTCCCTTCGATCAGTCAAATCAAAGATTTCATCTTCAAATCTTCGGACGAAGAAACTTAAATAGGGGCATCTGTCATACCCCGATTTTTGACCTAGGATCGTTACATTCATACACCGACACGTGTCAGTTGACCTTACACTCGTATGCCGTTCGATCTTGATCAATCCCCGACTTTTCAGTAAAAAAATTCGGCAGAGAGGTATTTTAAAATACCTCATTTTTTTTTTGGGTTCCGAGTCGCGTCGTCGTCTCCTTTTATTTTTCTTCGTTCATTTAATTTTCATTTTTATTAGTCATTATTAAGTCCAGGTCCACATAATTTCCTTTTATCATTATTATCATTCATTTATCCATTTAATGCCATGTTTATTATTATTCCCTTTTTTATATATTTTATTAATTGGTAAAATCTTAAAAAAAAATCAAAATCCGATAATGTCAAGATTTGGTCCTGATCCAGAACAGCCTGTCATCACTCCAATTCACAAGCAGAAACACGTTTTTGCAATTCATCCCAATCCGAAATGCAGGTTTTTCTACCTCATCCAACAAACCCTAAGTTCAATCTATAAACCCTATAAATATAATAAGCCGAAACACAAAAAGGGGGACTTTTTTTTTTCAGGGACGGCGGCGAAGAAACAGAACCTGCGAGATCAAAAAACAACTCCAAAAAAACAGAACCATCAACAGATGATAAGTCACAACATACAAAGCCAGTAACCCATACAAGCTCAATCACGCAAGCATAAACCCAAACCAGGACCAATCCGGAAAGAAAGAGTTGTAAATGTACAATTTTGTTTGTGACCACCTAAGGTTTTGTATCTTTGTTTTATAAGAAATTTCAGAGTAAAACACATGTATAACCTAAAAATCGAAGCAAATCCGAAAAAACTCAAAGGAAAGGTAACTTTTCTCTCCCACTAGATCTAGGTCGACATGAATTGTTGTTGGGGTTTTTAAACTTAGAAACAGAAAAGACTAGAGTAGTAGAAAAGAAAAGAACCAAAAAGGGAATATTTTTATTATTTGTTTAGATCGTAGATCTAGGGTTTTAGGGTTTGATTCTGAAATTTTGGAGGTTAGAAATGGAAAGAGGCGAAGGAGAGTGATTTAGAACACCGAAAAAAAAATTAAAAAAAATAAGCATAGGGTTCCGTCGCGGCGGCGCCGCCGTCAAGGCCGGTCACCACCGCCGGAACCCTCACTGGAGAGGCCACCGGCCACCGTACCCTCCACCGGAGGGGATGAATGTTCATCCCTCTCCTTAAGAAGAAGAAGAACAGTTAGAGAGAGAAGAGAGGATTTGAGGGAAGAGAGAAGGAAGAGAGAGAAAGGGGAATGCAAAAATGAGAAAATCTGAAGCCATAGCCTCTTTATATTGCCGTCCGGATTTTGTGTGCGCGGGTACACGCACTAACGTGTACCCCCACTGCCCTGGCCGTTCGATCTGCTCAGAAGAGCTACACTGCTCCGATCTGTAAACCAAATCTTGGCTGTCTGATTGCAATCAGACGACCCAGGTAGAGGTCCTTGAGCCCACACGCGTCTGGGCTCCTCCAAGCCCAATTTTTTTTTTTTTTTAAGTTCTGCCCCCCTTTTTTTACTGTTAACACCCCCCTGCCCGTAATTTTTTATTTCTTGCATTTTTTTTATGTTCTCGTTCGCATCCCGTACTCATACATATCATATTTTAATTACGCCATTTAATTTTATTTAACTCTATTGCGTGAATTTAGAATGTATATTTAGGCTTAATGTAATTTCTCCATGCATTTAGTTTAGGTTTATTTACTGCATGATTTTAGAATGTATATTTAGGCTTGGATGTATTTTATTTATTATATCGCAGACCGTAGAATGTATTATTAGGCTTTTTTGTAATAGCTTAGGTGCATGTGTGCGTGTGTGGGTTATGCGTTGTCTTTTATGATTCGTAGTTTAGGTTAAGGGTCCTCATGTGGTCCAAAGCCATTGTGAGTTCCCTGCGCTTTTATTTTTTTCCGCTCCGTTAGTTTATTTTATTTTAGTTCAATATTTAAAACAACAAAAACATTCAAAAACATTAAAACACAAAAAACATTTTAATAATAAACCTTGGTTGTTTAATCAAGCGATCCTTTACTTTATCATTTCGTAAATAAAAATTGCAATTAACCTAAATTCTATTTTCAGTCATTTTCTTTAATATAAAAAACACAAACAAATTTATTTTGCCACTTGGCTTTTTGTTTCAAATATTTTCAAAACTAATAAAAAACACCAAACAAATCAAACGCAATTTTCTACCCCGAACTACGAGGTTTTGATCCCTCACGGGTACGTAGGCAAAGGACACTCGTCCTCTCAAATCAATAAAAAATGTAGATAATTAGGTTTTTCTTCTTAATCATTTTAAATTTCTTTTTTCATATTAAGTAAGTTATAGCATAGTAAATTAAGTAAAACCAAGAGGTTCCCGTAGAGTACTACGGGCATGAAGGGTGCTAATACCTTCCCTTCGTGTAACTAACCCCCGAACCCTAAATCTCTTTAAATACGGGGTCTTTCAACTTTTTTCCCCTATTTTCTTTCAAAAAATTAAATGTTCGGTCGTGAAATAATTAGTGAGTCAAAAGCTAGTCGAATAGCCTTGATCTACGAAAAATGACGCGACAACCGGCACCTTTGAATTGCTTTTTTTAATGGAACCATCACATTCAATTTCGTGCCATGTCACAATCGATTTTTGTTTCTTCTTCTTACCCTCCATTTTTAATTGAGCAGCATCGCCTTGTTTCTAAGACATATCAACAAAATGCAAATATAGGAGATGGAAGAAGAGGAGATAGTGAGAAGGAGAGTATGTGAGAAATGGTGAAGGTTGCAAGAATATTTATAGGGGAAATGCAAGTCTAGGTTGTATCTAACCATTATGGTGGGTCAAAAATGTGTAAAAAATGTGGTAAACCATCTGACCACCGTCCAAACCGTCCAACAAACGTGACAAATGTGGTGCATAAGGAGTGTGAGTTAACTCACACTACATGCCAAAGGTGCGTGAGTTAACTCACACTGAGATTTTGAACTAGCGTGAGTTAACTCACATTGCGTGAGTTAACTCACGCCGTGTGCAGTTATAAGGCCATGCAGAACCTCATTTCTTTATTTCCAATCTCAAATCTCTCTCAATGGCCGATATGTTCGACGTTCATGCACAATTCAACGATGGAGAACCTCAGAGGTTGAAGGTTCAGATCCTTGGTGTCACGTTAAGAGGTATCAAGGATCAACTGAATGAATTCAACCAAGGAGTCAACACCGAAGATACAAGGAGGGTGGAATACATTTGGTATAAACGTCCAACGCTCGACGATGGGAGAATATCATTCAATTGGGTGGAATTAATGAACGACGATAACGTGAGGAACATGTTTTGGGTGCACAATGGATCGATATGCGTGTAACATTGTTGAGATCAACTGAAGATATCATCAACAATTTGATTCCGCCAAAAGATTGTGATTAGATAGGGAATGCACCTTCCAACTACAACAATTGTCTTACTCTGAAATGAGGTAATTCAAACTTTGTAAACGGCAGTTCCCAAGCATTCACCCGACATTTCGATTGTTCCTTTCAAAAATTAAATTCTTGTTAGCTTGGTTTAAATGAATGTATTGAAGTGTCAAGGAATGCACCTCATTGTGTTGACACTTGAATACTATAATTTAAATCAAGCTAACAAGAATTTAATCTTTCGAATGGAACAATAGAAATGTCGGGTGAATGCTTGAGAGCTGTTGTTTAGCAAGTTTGAATTTAACCCATTTCAGAGGTAAGATAATTGTTGTAGTTGGAAGGTGCATTTCCGAATGTAATGTAATGTAATGGTAGGACATGTTTAGGAACTTTATGTAATGTAATGTAACTTTTATTCGAATTTATTTAATATGCAACATTATTCGAATTTATTTAATACAATTCTTTATTCGAATTCACGCTGAGTTTAATTAGTCTTTATTCAAATTTATTTATTCAATATGCAATCATAAAATAAATTCTCCATAAAAAAACTTCACATCACTGTAGCGTGAGTTAACTCACGCTGCCATGTGCATGCAACGTGAGTTAACTCACGCGAATGTTAAACCTAGCGTTAGTTAACTCACGCCAGTTTGGGCGGTGGTCACAAGTCAAGGACACGTTTTTTTAGACTTTAGTTAGTTATTCAACCTTGATTTTATAGATTTTTTACATGTTTATTTTTTATTTTTTTTGTTTTACAGTTTTTTGAGTGTATTTAGTGCATATAAAACCCATGTAACCATTCCACCTATAAATACCCCCTTAAACCTTCACCATTTCCTCATATTCTCTCATTCTTCTCCTCACTCTTTAACCTATATAGTTTTTGATTTTTTTTAGCTTTTTTGGCGGCCAATTGAGGGGTAAAATGGGTCAAGGGAGGGGCAAAAATAGGCCAACCTACTTGGGGCACAAAGAGGTCAACCCTTGGGGTAAAAGTAAATTTGCTTCTTTTTACCCCCAAGACTTTTTACCGTGGGTAAAAAGACTCTTTTTTGGGGTATAAAAAGAACCAAATTTAGATTTACCCCAAGGGTTGATGTCTTTTTGCCCCATGAAAGTTGGTCTCTTTTTGCCCCAATCTTGATCCTTTGTTACCCCAAAGTTGGTCTCTTTTTACCTCAAAGAAGCATATTTACTTTACTCGAATAAAATGTATCAATTTATGTAAGTATATCAATTATTAATAAAATGAGGTTTTATATATATTATTTATGTTCCTTTCTTCCTCTTTTTTATTTATATTAGCATTTATATTATGATTTTGTCATCTAAATAATGTTGTTGAGAATTTATATTACCACTTATATTAGCATTTATATTATTTATATTACCATTTAAATAAATTCAAATTTTTTTTTTGCATATTAATAAACGTGAGTTAACTCACGCTGCAATATTTTAAATCAACACTAGCGTGAGTTAACTCACACAGCGTGTTTTAACTCAAGCGAATTTTACACTAGTGTGAGTTAAGTCACACATGAGCATTTTGGTCATTTCAATTGGGAATGAGCAAAAATTGTTGAGTAAAGAGCATAATTCTATCTACCTTGGTCTCATTGAACAATTTCACATCTACCTTGTAATCTAAAGTAAGATGGCAAAAGTAATGATCGAATATTTTCCCTTCAGAGGAAAATAATGGTAAAAACTTATTCAAGATGAACTCAAGACTTAGAACCAATTAGTGATATGCTAAGGCTTTTATTTAAGCATTAAAAACAATAGTTACTATATTTTCAAGAGAAATTTTGATGAACTCACTCATTTGAAATAGTTGGTTGCCTATAGGTTACGAGATTGCTCACATCTTGAAAGAAAAGAAAAAAAACCGATCAGAAGTTAACTACCGATAGAAAAATAAATTGATAAGAATATATTTTTCTATAAGTTTGTGCTATCAAAAGATATATTCTGATAAATGAGTGAATAGGTAAAAACCCTCCCGAATTATTTCCCCATCATCAATATAAAGACTATCCTCCATTTTATCACCACTCCTGGCCACAAATTTTAGTGGCATGAAGAGCAAAGCTTTGGCTTTAAAGTCATTAGCATGCTATCAAAACTAGCTATTGCATTTTAAAATTATTGTTTTGAGTAAACAATGCACCTTTGCCTAACCTATTTTGATTAGTTGATCTATAGGTACACCCACATGCCACGTGTTGTCCAGCTATGTTTTCAATAAATTTACTACTTATTCAATGTTTGTAAAGCTAATTGATCTTTATTTTCATAACTTTACATAAATTTCATGCCGGTGGTTCTCATTTGCATTTTGGTGCCGGTTAATCCTTCAATTGTTTATAAATCACTATTTACATTTGAATAGAAAACAAACGCGCAACAAACTGCACCACTAAACTTTTTTAGATAGCAAAACCAATCATTGTAAACATAACATTTCATGCCTGAATTCATAATCCTAGGTTCCTGTTGCAAATGGAGGATAATCATATTTCTTGTTTGCCAATAGAACTTCCACACCTGCAAAGACTATATCCAAGTCAATTGTAAGAAAATATGTTGTTACTTACTTTTGTGGGATTCTAACATTGGAGCCATGTTGCTGGTTTTTTTTTCTTTTAATAGTTTTAAATTTGACGGGAATTTATACATAAATTTTAAATTTAAGGGGACATTTGCGTGTATGTTTTAAATTTGAGGATGGTATTTGTTACATAAAGTTTAAATTAAAAGAGGATATTTGCACGTAAGTGTTAGATTTTAGGGAGCATTTGTCTAATTTTATTTAAAATCAATTACCCCTTTTAACGTGGCATAACATTCAGTTCACATGGAGGTGTCTTGTGTATAGTTAACTGTCACGCTATAGGGTTTAACAACCAAAACAAATGGATAAAGATATTGACTAACGTTTGACAATTTTAATTTTTTTTTTGAAGTCGGATATATTGAAGAGATTTTATATTTTTGTGGTGGCCGGCGATCGAGCCCAGACTTTACATATATTATATATTATGCATTGTTCCTACCAACTGAACTAAATTTGAGGATAAATTGAAGAGATTTTGAACAAATATAAAAAGCCTATAGACCAATCTTTTATAAAATATGTCCAATGGCATAGTAGTAAGTTTACGAACATGTAAAGTGGACCCTTATCTCTTGTACCAAAAAAAAGAAAGTATCGATATAGTTTAATCTGCGAGTGTACCTTAGAAGTTGCATTTTATAAAACATGTCCAATGGCCTAGTAGTAAGTTTAACAAACGTGTAAAGTGGACCCTTATCTCTTGTACCAAAAAAGTAGGCCCCTTATCTTAAAATTCTCTCCTACCAAACATCAAACACATCCACCGATCAGTTTGGCATCGTTTGAAAACTCATTTACTCCACCGTCTTCTCTAGTCCTAGTCTATCGTACATACTCTAAACCTCTTATTTTTGAACCAACCCATATGATGGAAATTAAATCTGCACACATTTTGACCTATGGCTGTTCCCTACCGTTAGTGTCTTAACTAATCCCTCATAAGCAAGAAAACAGTTGCTATTTTTTTCTTTCTGATAGATACCTTTGTCTTCAACATAGGAGTATTTGTTAACCTTTTATATTGGAGAGTGAGAGGATATCGAAGAAACGACGGACTCAAATGTTTCATGATCATTAAGAGACTCAAATCTCTTATTTCAACCAAAAACCTTGAGACATTAGGTATGTGTGTCTTCTCTTTTATATATCCAACATTGATACGTGATGTATGAAATTATCACTCACACTTGAAACACCACAATAACCTCTGAGTCTCCACATCCTATAACAGGATCCGATCCCGCTCCCCCTCCAAAGCCGAACCAGGGCACTGAAACCACTTGTTGGAGGAGCCAAGGGACGCAAGAGAAACAACAGACTCAAATTCTTTAGAATCACTAAGAGAACCGGACACTATATCTCTACCAAAAACCTTAATACATTACGTATATATCTCTCTTCTCTTATATATCCAACAAACTGCGCTTAATTGTAATAAAAATATGTTGACAAGTACGTAGATAAAGTTATTTACAAATTCAAACATGCATCCTCCTAACACATAAAATATCTCTACAGCGTCTTACTGCTTAATTGTTAGTTATTTATAACTCGTTAATAAGTCAACATCAATAGGAGTTTGTTTAGGCAAACATATTTCATATGTGAGTTCCATCTGTATTGTTTTTCTTTATTTGCAAAATACAAAAGTAAGCAAATCAAGTATATTTTTCTTATCTTGATACTGACTTTCTTATCTTTTTTTGTTTGATCTGGAATAAATATTATGATTAATTATTTAACATCTTTACCAAAAAAATTTTCTGTTATTTCTGATTTTATTATTTGTATTTGTTTTTTTTTGTCAAGTAACCTAGTGAATAGAGCTCACATATTTTAAATGTGGAGAAATGGGTGTCAGGGGTTTGAACCCCTACTCCTTCATAAATTATGTAATGTCCTTACCAACTAAGCTAAGCTCACGGGGACATTATTTATATTTTTATTACTAGCAAATGCCAAGTAAAAAAGGATCCTTTTAAGATTTTTCTTTTTTTTTGACAAAGGATCCTCTTAAGATTATTCTGTATTCCTTTTAATAAGATCCATTTCAAATGTACAAATGCATTAATCTTAATTTTTTTCTATTAATGTACCCTTAATTATATTACATCTTTTTATGGAATTTGTAGTAAATACTATGAAAAAAAAGACTTTTCTCCTGAAATATAAATTTGTAAAACAATACCAATTTTTAACAAACTTAATATTACTACAAACTTAATTATAATGATTTACTCAATGCAGTATTTGTACAGAATCAATTATATTCTTAAATTAAAGAAGGTGCATTCTATTATTAAGATAAACTATGAAAGGTGCACTCTATTATTATTATTAAGATAAACTATGAAATTGTCGATAACATATCCAAACATTATTACCATGTTCAAATTAATTCAATCAAAGCATACAACCACCAAATACAAAAACCCTATCAAGCAACACACAACATTATATCAAATCAAATATACCTAAACATTAATATTTTTAAATAATAATCAAGCTAGTAGGATGAATCCCTTCAACAACCTAAAGAGTAGAACTTCCAAATTCCCTCAATACCCAACTTTTATTGCACAAATTCTTGATAGTTTAAATTATACTTCCATAAGAAATTCCTTATCTTGTTCCAACCTTCCCATAGCCTCAGGCTCCAATGTTAATTCAACATCAATGCTCCTCCCTCCACTCTTCCCTGGATACAAATAAATCATCCCATCAAATTTGTTATTGGTCCCACTTCTCACAATCTCTGGCTTCCCAAACCCAAAATCAATGTCATAAACCTTAAACCTAGGTGAACTTCCAACTGCAACACAATTCACACCAGCATCTTTGAATTGAAAAATCTTGGGTGCACTCTCCCACTCTTTGTTACGTTCATCAATAGCTTTAGCATCATGGCCTTCAATTACCTTTTGGATCAAAGAAGCACCGAATTGTGGCGGGTGGGCCGCTAAAAGCCCAGCAGCCGTGACAGTGAATATAGCCTGAATTAGGTTTCCAAAGTATGCCTCCGGCATTGGTGGGTTCACTCGTTTTCTACAATCTGCGAAGACCGTGAACACTGTGTAGTCTTCGGGTTTTAGGTCACGTGCAAGGCTCACATGGCGCCAAATATGAGTGGAGAGAGCTTGAAATGTTGAAAATGGTTTTGAACCGTCCGATGGAAGGGTTTGGTTGACTGTTGACTTTATTTTGTCGATGGCTGACTCGGAAAATTTGAAGATTTTTTCCCTAGGTATGGGCCTTGCCTCACCGTTGGCCGATGGTGGTGGGCCTTCGGGTTCAACCTTTGCCTCACCATTGGCTGATGGTGATGGGCCCTTGTGTTCATCCTTTACCTCACCGTTGGCAGATGGTTGTGGGCCTTTGGGCTCGGGTAGGGAGAGGTCAAGCTTCACACGTGTGTTTCGGGCCTTAGTTCGTTCCAAGAATGGTTGGGCTGTTGTGATGGGTCCTCCGCTGCATATCTCGGCCCATGAAGTCATAAAGTGCCACGTGGACGTTCCATCAAGGACAGCATGGTTAAAAGCCAAGCCCATTGCGAGCCCATCTTTGAGCTTTGTTAGCTGAAAAAGTCAAGATTTCAATCAAGTCATATATCGCGATAAAAGAAGAAATCATAAAAACAATGAAAGGAAAGGAAAGAATGTGAATATGACATGTGAAAGTTGGGTCTTATGCAGAATGTGAAGACTCTCCCAACAACATTTATTATCTTATTTTTAAATATTCGGTAAAAAAAGTGTATTCTCCATTTTTTAAATACACCGATGGTAATTTGGCAAACGGTACAATTATACATGAGCTGTTTCAAGCAAAAACGTGCAGGCTCTTCTTATCATTTGTCCTGTTTCATGACATTATAGGTTTAAAAATAACAAAAACAGGACATAGGAAAACAAAGTGAATCTCTTTATTTTTGGAAGTTATATATGGGAAGAGGAGTATAGTATAACATGTGTTCTTCCATTCCGATGAACTTAACTCAGTTGCTAGAAACAATGTATAATATATGCAAGATACGAGGTTCAAACTTCGGCAACAAAAAAAAAAATCTTCTTCCTCAAAAAAAAAATCTTCTTATAAATGATAACTTTTTATTTTTTAATTAAGTATCATCCACACGTAAATGTAAAAAGGATTTCCCCCGAAAACAAATGAACACAATTATTTTAATCATTTCATATGCTACAATGAGTTTAATCATAATCAACTGTCATAACCAAAACCATGCATTGCTCTAGTAATAAGAGAGTTTAATTTTTTAATCAATCATCATCATTATATAACGAACTTTTTTTTTTTTTTATCTAATCATAATATATAGAACTTAATTATTTACTCTTAATAAACAAATGACTTTATTTTGCTGTTTGTAGTTGAAGAAAATTAAATCCTCTATATGGTAGATTGGCATTTATCATTGACAAAAATAAAAATAAAAATAAAAATTGAGCAATGCACACTTGCGAGGTATTGATGTGTTTTTTTTTTTTTTTTATCTTATCTTTTTTATTGGTTGAGATTTATGACTCATTTATGAACTGCAACTAATTTTTCTGCGGAATTTAAAATATATTTTTGAGTACAAAATTTACAACTCATTAAACAACCATTAATGTAAGTTATTTAACGTGTGGTTGATCTTTTTCTGACTCAACGTCTGGTTGGCTTGGCTGATCTTTTCATTGAATGGATTGATCTAAAATAGTTAAAATACTTGGGATATTTTTTATATGCATACCGGGTATTCTCCACGTTTAACTGCATAAACTAATCCTTTTAGTCTTTTGGAATTTAAAAGGCGGCAAATTCTTTCAAATTTTTTAACATTGTCACATGTTTAAAACTGAATTCGAACTATGACCTTGATTAAGATAGAAAAGATTTGTTCCATTTCATCTAAGCCCTTCAAATTTAAAAATGAAATATAAGAAAAAGTGTTAACCGAAAAAATCAATGTATGTGGCTAAAAATTTAGTTCACGTATATCAATTTTTTAACTACTCTATTCGCTTATATTTCATTACGGGGGAAACTGAATGATCTGATAATGCCCTTGATCAAGTTATATGTTTGTGTTTCTCACCTTTAGTACAAACACTAGATACCTTAATGTAAATATAATGTAAAAAAGAGTAATTTGGCAAATACTACGGTTAACAAACTTTTACTCCAATCGTTACTTGGGCTTTTTTTAAACCAAAAGGTATTTGCTCTTCATCTATTTTTTTTTTTTAGTAACAAGTTCTTCATCTCATCTGTCCTATTCAATTATATTCTAAAATAGGAAAAATAAAAAAATAAAAACATGACAGAAGAAAACATAGAAAATCTCTATATTTGTGGAAGTTACATACTCCTATGGGATTAGCCATCCCTAAAACTCCTTTAATTTAGATCTGATACAACTACATTTACTATGATTTTTCCTAACACCTACATTTAGATAGTATTTGGCATTTGGAGAGAACTCCATGACTTTTACGACTTTGACTCTTTAACCAAACTATGAGGCTAATAATTATTTTGGTATGGACTAAACTATGATCTCTCTACCCACATATTAACTATAAATGTAAATTTTAATCTTAGCACTAATCATCTTTACATCTTATCACATTTGCATTAATAAGTTGAATTTCACCATTTAGACTATTATTTTAAATATATAAAAGAGTGACATTATTTAGCAAGAGACTAACTATGAGAAAATAAAAACTATAAAAAAAATGAAAATTAAGAAAAAAATTAATAAAAAATATATTAAATCAAAACCTACTTGTAGGAATCACCTAGTAGTATATTTTAATTTAAAAATGGCTAAAGAAGAACATAAATTAATTCAACAATAAATGTCAAAATTTAATAAATTACTTAAATTACCTGAACAGCCAACAAGGGTCTATGCATGCCTTCCAAATTCAAGACTCCACTATAAGGAATCAATTCCTTCAAAATGGCACTACTTTCAGCAACAGTTAGATCTTCAACACCAATCTCATCAGCAACAGCTTCAACAACTTCAACACCAAGCAAGTCATCATCATATTCAACAAAAAACACACCCTCTTCATCTTTACCTAATTTACCAGCTAGTTGATGAAACTCCTTCAAAACAACACTAAGCCCATTTTTGAGTTTCTCAACATTTTCTTCAAAGTTACCTCCTTTGTAAAAAATTAATTTTTGGTTGTAGTAAAATGCTAAGTAAGGTAGGTCAAATGTGACCAATTGATACTCCTTTTTTCCAATTTTTTCCTCAGGTTTCACATAGCTTTTGCTAGTGATTTTCACATTTAGAGATTCTTCTTTCTTGACTACTTCACTTGACATTTTGTTGAATGAAATTTTATGAAGTTTTTCTTGGAATTTGTTTGATTTGTGTGTGAGATGTGTTTTTTGGGGATTCTTATAGAAAAGTGTTGCTGGCATGCATTTATGGAATTCATGGAAGCGGTTGTGACCAATTAATAGCCCTTACTATGTTAGTTTGGTTGGAGGTAATTATAGTTGCGGCAATTGTTTGGTCAAAATAACAAAGACTTTAGTCTAGTGAGAAAGTAGGCTAAGTCCATAAGTTAGGGAGAATTTATACAAAATTGTTCTTTAGTGGAAATTCTTTGATCAGTTTATATATCTTCTCATATTGAAACATAATATTTCGTTAAGTTATAAACTTCAGCATTAAAATCCGATGGTATACTCTCTCTGTCTCACAATTACAATTGGAATTGTAGTTTAAGATTATATCCATTTCTTTAGATAGTCGGATATATTCAATAGTGTATTAATTTCTAGGATAAAATCATATATTCATTTATTATATAAGAGAAGCATTGGTGACTTTTGATGAATAATTTAATCAAGTGTATCAAATCGTTACCGAGTAATAAAGTGATAAGTGAGTGTCGTATGTATAAGGATTATTGTGCTAAGTAGGCAACTACCATTACTTATTTAAAACAGAAAATAAAAATAAAAAAAGTGGTAAATGGGGGCAATTTTGCAAGTTAAGTTTGATTGCGCAGAGCGGTAGTAAAGTAGTTACTAGGTTTTGATTGCAGAATGTTAGTAATGCTTAAGATTTTTTGAATCCCCTTTATTTATATGTTAGATTAAAGTAGCAATTAGTTATTCATTTATCGGTTAAATGGTATCAATTTAAGTGACGAGTTTGTGGGGGTGATTACGCCCCTCCAGCTGTTGAGTTGCATCGGATTCATATGTGGGTTAAGGCGATATATAGTCCTACGGTCGTCACTCCTAAAGTGGTTCCACAACAATTCACTAGTTTGTATTGTGGGGTCTTACTCTCTCTGACGTAATTAAAACAAAGAAGAAATATTAATAAATTGTCATCTAAAGGTTCTCCTTAATATATGAATCTTATAAGTGGATCAACATACCCTATCTTGCCTTGGTATATCTACAAACAAGCAAACACATGTCGTCAACCTTACCAAGGAGAAAAGGATAAAGTTAGTATGCAACGTTCAAAATAGGATTATGGCCTATTTCTAAGTTTAGACATCTTCTCTAGGCATGTCGCTGATGGTGTATGAATTGGCAAGTGCACTGCAGAGGTGGCCCTGAGAGCAGGCGCGAGTTACAATTGCAACGTCCCCTTAATACGAGTCATAGCACTAAATTCATACATAGATTCGATTAAAAAAAATAGTTTAGAAACTAAGGAATTTTTTAATGTCGAGATCTGACAGAATTAAGGTTGTATATCCTAATATCCTCAATCTAAGATATGGTATAGATACAAGCATATACATATTAAATCATACACTAGAATCATAAATTGAATAAAAGACTTAATTAATTGAATCCAACAACGAATAACGGGTTCATCGTGGAACCGTAATCAAAGAGGTTTAGTTGCACATGTCAACATACTGATAAAAGTTTTAAGATTAAGTCATGAATCATCAGATACAAATTATGACATATCATCGTTAACAAAGAAAGGAATAAGAAATTGTTTACCTTGTATGTTTAGGTTCATGAACTACCGTCATCAAGTTATGAGAGGAATAACTACCCTCATTCCGTTTAGCGTTAGGTTTTTAGAAAGAATAGCCCAATCACACATATTCATCAACTAGTTAGTGCTTAACACAATATACCATAATTTATAATATAATATTAACTTATAATAATTGATTATTGTCAATCCATAATTGATTAATTATAATATTAATCCAACATTCTCCCACTTGGATGACAATACTCAATTACAAAAAGAATATAAAATTTCACTTATCATAAAGAATAATTTTAAAATTATATGTATGGTCAAAACACTAATCATTCAAAAAGAGAAGTAAGTTTTAATGCTGCAGAAATTGAATCCGATAGGGAAAACAAATCATACAGGTCAAAGACTCACTTTTCTAACAAATGATGAATTTATAATGACACATTTGAATTAAAAAGAATGTGTCATTAAAAAATGGCCCAAACATTTTAGAAAAGCTATAACAAACTCCCACTAACCCAAAATATCATAGACTTGATCAAATCATTATGAGTTATAATACTCATATATATAAGTTTGTGGTTAGTAGTTCTACCAGTGAGTTTTTAATTTAAAAAAAAAGTCATATATCCACATAGGTGTAAAAATAGTAATTACTTATAGGGATAGCTTATTAAGAGAGTGTAATTACATTTAGTCAAAATCAATAAATGTTCTTTGACATTCAATTAATCCAAGTTTTAACAAAAAAGTGACTATGAAAATCCATTAGAAAATAGGAAATTCAAGAATCACCAAATTGGATCAACATAGACACTCAGTTCAAAGAAAATAAAATGTGGATTAATGTGGCTACTAGAATGTCTATAATGAACGAACATTTATGATTATCTCAGTTTATAAGTATTTCAAGAACACAATATCATACTCGATAGGAGTATTGATGTTATACATTGTACTTATTATTTATGAGCTTATAAAATGTGGAATGTTGGTAAAAGAGAAGCACAATTTATATTTGCATGTTGAGAGGTTATCGTTCATATTCCAACAAAATTGACTTGATCATCCAATTATGATGCTTATTGAGATTAAAAGAATTTTAATATATATCTCAATATAATAGAATGAGACTAGAGTTTAAAGTCTCTTAAACTATGCCATATTTTATAGTGTGCACAAGAGTATATGGCAATGACGAGAATTTTAAATTGTATGTATATAATATTGTGTACACATTTCTCTTGATCTCACGTATATATAAACAAAAGTGAGATTTCTCATTTGAGCTCATAGTATATAGTGTTGTGTACACACTCCCACTGATCCCACGTATATATAAATAAGAGTAAGTGGGATTCTCATTAGTGATCACTGATATATAAAAATATTTTAATAATGCAAAATATTCAATTCAATAGTGGGGTACCTGAGTGCAAGATTATCAACAAGTGGTTATATAATCTTAACTAATAGACTTTCATGAACTCAACCACATATTTTGCACATGAGTATAGCAGAATTATTAACACAAGTGGTAACTTAATTATAGTATGAAACCCTATGTATTTATTAATGGCAGATATTATTAAGAATTGAGTTTCGTAGTTAACCACATATTCTGCATTTAGAATTAAGGAGAATGTAAATTTTCATTTAAGAATTTTATAACACAAAATCTCCTTTTCAGAATTAAAATTTCAAAGAATTTTATAAATATAGTAACCTTTATATGATAGAGTATGATGGTTATATAAAAGGTTTATCATCATATGAGTGAGATTAAGTCTCTAGTCTTATAAAATAGGATGTGAGAATATATAGTTAAGTCTCTAATATTAAATCATAGGGTTTGAGAATCTATATACAATTTTTGTAACACACTCAAAACTCAATTGCTACAATTATACTTTCACACATTTGAGAAAAAAAATCAGGTTACACGCAACGGAAATACACGAGACTTATACTTTATTATTATTGAGGATATAAGAGAAAATAGTCATAAACTTCCATAAGTATTAAAGAATAGCAATAATATAAATATGTCTAAATATAGCTAAAATGGTAAAATTAAATATCTCAAATATACCATTTATAATTATTTAGAATAATGGTATAAATAAATTTTTCTCATTAGAGTTGTTAAGAGTTTTAGGATTTTGACATATTGCTTTTACAAAAATAAGTTTACAATAATATAAAAGAATATGGAAGTGTGTTATAATTTATGAGAAAAGAATATAATTAATATCCTCAATATAAGTCTCTACAATAATTTTATATCTAGAAGTATGAAACAAATAGATATATTTGTTTATGAGATATAGTTAATTGACATGTAGAATTTTTCCTCGCTTTGTTAAAGAATGATATTTTCTCCACCTGGTGGAGAATGATAGTTAAACTAATAAGGTATTTTTCTTACCCACACAAAAGAATGATGATGTTAAGTAATGTCATACTGATAGGGTATGTCCATCACGTTACACAATACATAGCAATGATTCTCCCACTTGATATAAAATATATAATGATAGTTTAATTAAAAGGTTTGAAAGATATTTTAAATAAAATATTCAACAATTTCTCTATCACAAAATGATATGTTAAGTAACGTCACACCGATAGGGTATGTCCGTCACTCATATAACAAATGGATAGTAGCAATCCAAAATATATATATATATATATAAATAACATTTAAGTAGAAATTTAATTTAAAAAATAGAATGATATTGAATTGCAAAATCTATATAGTTTTCTAAATGACTTTTAACAAAGTAACTTACTTATTGTAATCTCATTCAAGGATCTTAAGATAATAAGTAAGAATTATATCATCACAATGTACAATTCTTATGTCTTAAATTAAATATAGATAGGTTGCTCTACTTATATTTGACATAAGTATAACAAAATTAAGGTACATTGATTAATAGCAAAATTATATTAATAACAACACACCGACATGGTATAATTGTCACCAATATAATACTGATCTATTTAACAAAATTTGCATAATTGCATCCACGATAGGTGAGATTACAATTATACAAATCAATAATGTTTATGCTTGAAAGAATATGATAAAATAATATCATGCAGAAACAACCATATTTAATTTACTCAACTTCGGTCATATTCAAATAATAGAATGACATGCTTAACAATATTTTAAATTAGCATATCATAAATATAAATATAGAATGACATGCTTTAGAATTTATTTATATGAAATAGTATAATAACAAGAGTTATTATGTAGAATACAAGCGTGTCAATTAGTTTTCTATTTTATTCAGAGTAGAACTCTTAGAATAAATTTTTTCAATACTCCCACTATAAATTATAATATAAATACAACATGGAGTATTATAGTAATAATGTATAATAATTATATAGTTCTATTTAGAATATTCTGGAAAAAGGATTTCACTTCTATAAATGATATCATAATTGCACAACAAAAGAGAAGAATGAGTAAATGTCTTCATATGTGCAATAATATACGATAAGTCACAGGAGGATAAAATAATTAAATCAACACTAACCTTGCAATGTGTGACATTCATCATTATACTTTGAGCCAATGACTTTTGATGACTTAACGAGAATATCTTATAATATAGTCATCTCAAAATAATCATGAATAGAGAATAAGTCATTATAACTAAATATATATGAGACTCTAATTATAAATCATTATGATTTATATAAGTGTTCAGTTGTAAGAATGATTTAAAATTGCCTGAATCTTTAATATGTTGTTTTGATAATATTTAACGGATAAACAACAAAGAGGTGTGCAAATTTTAATTCATAATTAGAATTTTGGCATAAAATTGCAACAATGCATTATTCACTATGTATAATTTAATATTATTGTGATCCAAACATTTAATTGCAACAAGACACATAATTAGATAGTTAATAGTGTTTGTCACAGAATTTAGAGTAATAAATTACATGTATGAGTTAGAGAGTATAGTGGAAACTATAAGAATATATATTAAAGAGAAATATGCCAATTTTAGATTCAATTAATATAAATGACATATATAATATACAACTCACTATACTCATTTTAAAAATAAAATATTATTTGAACCCTTTAAATCAATGTGTGACAAGAATCAGAGACAAATGTATAAGTTTAAATATGTCACCAAATTTTTTAAATATGTCGCCAAAAAAATTATGAATTAGTAAACTTTGGATCTGTATGCTAAGACAGTATGAACTAAAGAGTATATTATATTAGAATATTTATAATGCCAAGAATATTTAAAATCATAAAATTTAAATTAATTATATTTGGCATTAAAATTAATAAAATTAAGCCTTCTATAAATTCACAGTCATATAACACTTTAAAAGAATATTTTATACAAGTGTTATTACTATAAAAAATATTTTCACATAGATATTTTAGACTCAAATTTAAAGAATATATGATTTAAAAGGAGCATATGATTCTCATATTAGTATACATCAAATATTTAGATATTTCATAAGTTGAATGCCAAATATTAAGAGTATAAGTAAAATCAAAATTTCCTAAGAATATTTTGAGTACAAGTGAATTTACAAGTTTATTTTGAGGATGAATAATTCATCATAGACACTCAATTTGTTGTAAAAGAGTAGGGAAATTTTATAAATTGGATTTGGTTCGGAAACAATTGATTGAGAGAAAACCTCCTTCGATTTCATGAATCATTAACCCAAGAGTGAGGATTCTTGGATCAAAAATTGGGGTTCATGGGGAATCTGATTTGTTAATAATTTGTTTGATAGAACACATATTTTCTTAGTATATTCAACAAGACATATTTAATACACGAAAATAAAACCCTACAAGAATTCTGGCATTAGAATTGAGGATTAAAGCCATGGGAGTTAACAACTTTTAGAAACCATGTATTTCTCATAAAATACCAATATACACCGATTTGCTTGGATTTGTTAAGGAACACAGTCGCTATACATTGGAGAAGGAAAGCCATTTAAGAATTTTGAGAATTGTTAATACTTGTGCTTGGATTGATCGATTCAAGTAGCCAACACCCATATATGATTGAAAACAAATTTCATATCATGCGACATAGAAATAAAATAATAAGGCCATATACGACATACAAAAACCCCTAATTTTTTATCAAGAATAATTGAATCGATCTATGCACAAATTCTGATTCAACCAAAACAAGGTTCATACGTGATAGCCATAATTGTATCTACTTGGCTCTGAGACCATCAGATACAAATTATGACATATCATCGTTAACAAAGAAAGAAATAAGAAATTGTGTACCTTGTATGTTTAGGTTCATGAACTACCGCCATCAAGTTATGAGAGGAATAACTACCCTCATTCCGTTTAGCGTTAAATTTTCAGAATAGTGTTCAGAATAATTAACCGTCTGATGAGGTGACGTTTAAATAGATAAACGGCTGAGGGCAGAGACCTCTCATTGGGCTTAGCTAAATGGTCCAACCCATCACGGTCCATTTAAAAAGAATAGCTCAATCACACATATTCATCAACTAATTAGTGCTTAACACAATAGACCATAATTTATAATATAATATTTGTAACGCCCTAGTTGTTAATTATTTATTTCTGATTAGTTTAGAGTCTTTCATATGATTTTAAATAATTATTGTTGAGTATGTGGTGTGTTATGTTTTATTATATGATTTATTATTATTATTTTATATATACAATGAGAATTATTATTATTTTAGAGGTTGGGGGTTAAATAATATTTATTTGGTTAAGTGGTAGTTAAGTGGAATTAAGAGGGAGTTATTTAATATAATAGAAAATATTTAAGAGGGTTAGGAGGAAAAAGGAAAACTGATAGAAACAGTTTCACGTACAAAAACATCAGTTTTGGGAGAAAGCCAAGAGGAGAACCAGGAGGGAGAGAATCAAAGGTCTTAGAATCTTCTTTCATCCGAATTCAGGTAAGGGTGAGATTTATGTTATGAATATAGTCATATAATTTGATTTGTGATTAAGAAGAGGTTGTAGAATTTGGGAATTTAGGGTTGAATTGATCCTTAGGGTGAAATTGAGTACAAGAATGTTGTTTAAGAGTGTTAGAGAGAGTCCTAGTTGTGGACAAAACCTTAATGGATTGCTGTAACTAGTTTTGGAGTTAGAATTTGGGAGAATTGGGGTTTGGGGTGAAAAACTGCAGAATCCCGTAACCTGTTCTGTCGCGACTCGCCTGGCGAATAAGCTTCTCGCCATGGCGAGCAACCTGTTCATCCCTCGCCTGGCGACAAGTCTGCTCGCCTGGCGACAACCTGTTTATCCCTCGCCTGGCGACAAGTCTATTCATCTGGCGAGAAACCTGCTTATTTTTCGCCTGGCGACAAGTCTGCTCGCCTGGCGAGGAACCCGTTCAACTCTCGTCTGGTGACAAGAGAACTCGCCTGGCGAACTGCCCAGTACCAGAAGCCGTTCTGTTTCGATTGAGGGATGATTTAGTGTGTGAGGTAGATGCTCTTAAATTACTAAGATAATTTGAAGGAGCTGTTGAACCTAAAATAACTGATTAGTCGACCGTTGTCCTATGATTAACTATATTAATTATTTATGCAAGTTGTGGAGTATAATTGTTAATGAGTTACATCATACAATATTATTATGTTGCTATTGACGAATGTTGCAGGGTAAGTCATATTTAATTATATACATTGTTGAGTCGTAGTAGTTGTGGTTCATGTTGTCGTTGTCGCAGGAGAGTTGTATGCTGATATACACTGAATAGAGTCCATTGCATACTCATAATTGTTGAGGGCTTATGCCCTGTGAGTGCTAGTTCAATCAATTGTTGAGGGCTCATGCCCTGGGAATGCTTTAACCATTCAACTGTTGAGGGCTTATGCCCTGGAATGCCTTGTCATTCAAACGCGTTAACGGTACCGCATGCATATTGCATTTAGTTGTTGTTGTTGGTCGTCTTGTCGTCGTTGTCGGTTGCATTGTCGTGTCATTGTGTTGTAGCCATTGAAGAAGTGTGTGAACACTAATGTTGTGAATATGTATAAATATATTTATTGATTTATTTATTGAAGTTGTTAAATGCAAATGATGATTATATTTCTATATTTATTGATGTGAATCTCACCCCTTCTGCTTGGAAACGTTGCCTTTCCTATAGGTAACTTGCAGATAATGAAGACTAGTAGGAGTGTTGGCTCAGCTGTCCTAGGGCTCTGATACGTAACGGGATGGGAAAATAGTTGTCATGTTTTATCATTCCTTTATGTATCAATTTTGAAACATGTTGTTGGAGCCTTTATTGTCATTGAACAGATGTTTGAAAAATTATCACGTTCAGGCCTTTGTGCCAGTTTGTTGGAGTTTCTTAACATGAAAATAATATTCCGCTGCAAAATGTTGGTTGCTAATACATTGTTGAATAAATAGTTTTATATTCTATTTATGAAATTGAGAAAGTAGTATAATACTCCGTCGTTGTATACTCTGATGATTTTATTATGAAATTTTTAATGTTGGGAAAGCGGGGTGTTACAATATTAACTTATAATAATTGATTATTGTCAATCCATAATTGATTAATTATAATATTAATCCAACACATACATCATTACAAAACAATAGAAAAACATATTATAGAGAGAGACAAGAGGAGGATGGCAATCCTCTGCCTTGAAGCTATGATGCTTGACTCTTGCCTTGTACCACTATCTTTAAAAATGAATAAGTTAGTGTGCAAGGGTTTCTACATCATTACTTAGGAGGGTAAGAGAAGAAAACTAAGGGTATTCCACTAAAATAGCTTGGAAAACAAGCAATCAACACCTCATGCCCTTAAGACATGCACATGGTGCATGGAATGGGGTTTAGGGACGCATGAGGCAGCAAGGATGTTGTCTCATGCACTGCATGTGCACAGTGGCGCATCAAAAACTACATCTTATGCGATTTTTGTAGTTTTCGTCCCTTTTTTCGACCACTCTTCCGTCTTGCAAAGAACTATCTATCTTTACTATTCATATGTTCAATCCTTCACGTGATGCATTCTTTTGCAGATTTACATGATTTCTAGCTAAAGAGACTCAAAAAACCTATGAAGTTGCATGATTTAGGATATAACTGAATTACAACGGTATGAATGAAAATAATACAAAATGTTTCTCAAAATGTTGACAATTCCTCTATGTAAATTCTTAATTGCCTTCAAATTTAAAGAAAATAAATTAAAACATAGCCAAAATAACATACGATGTTTCATCATTAGTCACCAGCCTTGGTCCAATGAAAGCTTTAAGAACTTTGGATCATAAAATTAAACATGACACATAAAATAACTGAATAAAAGACTTAATTAAAAATAATCAAATATAATAAAATATAGTTTCATCTTATTACCATGTCTAATTAATGTTTAGAAACTCACCGTAACTAAAGACAACTTACAAAAGAAATAAAACAAAACCTAGAGACTAAGGATAATGAGAGGGACTCTTACCTTGAAGATTTTAGTGATTGCCTTCCTCTTGAATCTTTTTGTTCCGAATGAGAATTTGTGAATGAGATGAGTGTTGAGGCAAAATCCCTAATTTATTTTATAGATAACAAACCTTGATGATTAAAGATCTAATGAACTTTGATTAATTTTTAGTATTTAATTTGTGTTTTTGAGTGTTTAACTAAGACATGAATAAAGTACAAATGAATCCAAGAAGCAAGCAATCAAAGCATATTAAGACTTATAAACTTAAACAAAGTTCAGAATGTTGGACATAGTTCTGAATATTGAACAGAGTTCAGAAGGATGTTCTTATGAGCATCAAGAACAAGCCCAAAAAATTCATGAATAATATGAAGAACATGCAAGGCTCACATGACATAAATAAAAGCCCAACAAAGTACATTGACTTATATCAATCAATGAATAAAGGCGTTTAATTAATTAAGTTCAAAAAGGCATCTTCAATGTTCATTCAAAAACTATGAACATTTGAGGTACAAAACAGTAGGAATATTCCATCAAGAATATCATCCTAGATGTTACACATACTACACTTCATTGATGTTTTAGCCTAGTGAGAAAGTAGGCTAAGTCCATAAGTTAGGGAGAATTTGTACAAAACTGTTCTTTAGTGGAAATTCCTTGATCAGTTTATATATCTTCTCATATTGAAACATAATATTTCGTTAAATCATAAACTTCAGCATTAAAATCCGATGGTATACTCTCTCTGTCTCACAATTACAATTGGGATTGTAGTTTAAGATTATATCCATTTCTTTAGATAGTCGGATATATCCAATAGTGTATTAATTTCTATGATAAAATCATATATTCATTTATTATATAAGAGAAGCATTAGTAACATTTGATGAATAATTTAATCAAGTGTACCAAATCGTTAAAGAGTAATAAAGTGATAAGTGAGTGTCGTATGTACAAGGATTATTATGCTCAGTAGGCAACTACCATTACTTATTTAAAACAGAAAATTAAAATAAATATGTGGTAAATGGGGGCAGTTTTGCAAGTTAAGTTTGATTGCGCAGAGCGGTAGTAAAGTATTAACTTGGTTTTGATTGCAGAATGTTAGTAATGCTTAAGATTTTTCGAATCCCCTTTATTTATATGTTAGATTAAATTATAAATTAGTTATTCATTTATTGGTTAAATGGTATTAATTTAAATGATGAGTTCGTTGGGGTGATTACGCCTCTCCAGCTGTTGAGTTGCATCAGATTCATACGTGGGTTAAGGCGATATATGGTCTTACGGTCGTCATTCCTAACGTGGTTCCACAACAATTCACTAGTTTCTAGTGTGGGGTCTTACTCTCTCTGACGTAATTAAAACAAAGAAGAAATATTAATAAATTGTCATCTAAAGGTTCTCCTTAATATATGAATCTTACAAGTGCATCAACATACCCTATCTTGCCTTGGTATTTCTACAAACAAGGAAACACATGTCGTCAATCCTACCAAGGAGAAAAGGATAAAGTTACTATGCAGCGTTCAAAATAGGATTATGGCCTATTTCTAAGTTTAGACATCTTCTCTAGGCATGTCGCTGATGGTGTATGAATTGGCAAGTGCACCGCCAAGGTGGCCCTGAGAGCAGGCGCGAGTTACAATTGCAACGTCCCCTTAATATGAGTCATAGCCCTAAATTCAAAACATAGATTCGATTATAAGAAATAGTTTAGAAACTAAGGAATTTACTAATGTCGAGTTCTGACAGAATTAGGGTTGTATATCATAATATCCTCAATCTAAGATATGGTATAGAATCAAGCATATACATATTAAATCAGAGACTTGAATCATAAACTGAATAAAAGACTTAATTAATTGAATCCAACAACGAATAACGGGTTCATCGTGGAACCATAATCAAAGAGGTTTAGTTGCACATGTCAACATACATCATTACAAAACAATAGAAAAACATACTATATAGAGACAAGAGGAGGATGGCAATCCTCTGCCTTGAAGCTATGATGCTTGACTCTTGCCTTGTACCACTATCTTTAAAAATGAATAAGATAGTGTGCAAGGGTCTCTACATCATTACTTAGGAGAATAAGAGAAGAAAACTAAGTGTTTTCCACTAAAATAGCTTGGAAAACAAGCAATCAACACCTCATGCCATTAACACATGCACATGGTGCATGTAATGGGGTTTAGGGATGGATGAGGCATCAAGGATGTAGTCTCATGCACGGCATGTGCACAGGGGTGCATCAAGAACTACATCTTATGCGATTTTTGTAGTTTTCGTCCCTTTTTTCGACCATTCTTCCGTCTTGCAAAGAACTATCTATCTTCACTATTCATCTGCTCGATCCTTCACATGATGTATTCTTTTGCAAATTTACATGATTTCTAGCTAATGAGACTCAAAAAACCTATGAAGTTGCATGATTTAGGATATAAGTGCACTACAACGATATGAATGAAAATAATACAAAATGTTTCTCAAAATATAGACAATTCCTCTATGTAAATTCTTAATTCCCTTCAAATTCAAAGAAAATAAATTAAAACATAGCCAAAATAACATACGATGTTCCATCATTAGTCATCGGCCTTGGTCCAATGAAAGCTTTAAGAACTTTGGATCATAAAATTAAACATGACACATAAAATAACTGAATAAAAGACTTAATTAAAAATAATCAAATATAATAAAATATAGTTTAATCTTATTACCATGTCTAATTAATGTTTAGATACTCACTGTAACTAAAGACAATTTACAAAATAAATAAAACAAAACCTAGAGACTAAGGATAATGAGAGGGACTCTTACCTTGGAGATTTTAGTGCCAGCCTTCCACTTGAATCTCTTTGTTCCGAATGAGAATTTGTGAATGAGATGAGTGTTGAGGTCAAATCCCTAATTTATTTTATAGATAACAAACCTTGATGATTAAAGAAATAATGGACTTTGATTAATTTCTTGTATTTAATTTGTGTTTTTGAGTGTTTAACTAAGACATGAACAAAGTACAAATCAATCCAAGAAGCAAGCAATCAAAGCATATTAGGACTTATGAACTTAAACAGAGTTCAGAAGGTTGGACATAGTTCAGTATATTGAACAGAGTTCAAAAGGTTGTTCTTATGAGCATCAAGAACAAGCCCAAAAAATTTATGAATAATATGAAGAACATGCAAGGCTCACGTGACATAAATAAAAGCCCAACAAAGTACATTGACTTATATCAATCAATGAATAAAGAAGTTTAATTGATAAAAGTCAAAAAGGCATCTTCAATGTTCATTCAAAAACTTTGACCATTTGAGGTACAAAACAGTAGGAATATTCCATCAAGAATATCATCCTAGATGATACACATACTACACTTCATTGATGTTTTAGCCTAGTGAGAAAGTAGGCTAAGTCCATAAGTTAGGGAGAATTTGTACAAAATTGTTCTTTAGTGGAAATTCCTTGATCAGTTTATATATCTTCTCATATTTAAACATAATATTTCGTTAAGTCATAAACTTCAGCATTAAAATCTGATGGTATACTCTCTCTTTCTCATAATTACAATTGGGATTGTAGTTTAAGATTATATCCATTTCTTTAGATAGTCGGATATATCCAATAGTGTATTAATTTCTTTGATAAACTCATATATTCATTTATTATATAAGAGAAGCATTGGTGACTTTTGATGAATAATTTAATCAAGTGTACCAAATCGTTACCGAGTAATAAAATGATAAGTGAGTGTCGTATGTATAAGGATTATTGTGCTAAGTAGGTAACTACCATTACTTATTTAAAACAGAATATAAAAATAAAAACAATATATAAAAGTGGTAAATTGGGGCAGTTTTGCAAGTTATGTTTGATTGGGCAGAGCGGTAGTAAAGTAGTAACTAGGTTTTGATTGCAAAATGTTAGTAATACTTATGATTTTTCGAATCCCCTTTATTTATATGTTAGATTAAAGTAGCAATTTGTTATTAATTTATTGGTTAAATGATATCAATTTAAGTGATGAGTTCGTGGAGGTGATTACGCCCCTCTTGCTGTTGAGTTGCAGCAGATTCATACGTGGGTTAAGGCGATATATAGTCTTACGGTCGTCACTCCTAAAGTGGTTCCACAACAATTCACTAGTTTGTAGTGTGGGGTCTTACTCTCTCTGACGTAATTAAAACAAAGAAGAAATATTAATAAATTGTCATCTAAAGGTTCTCCTTAATATATGAATCTTATAAGTGGATCAACATACCCTATCTTGCCTTGGTATATCTACAAACAAGCAAACACATGTCGTCAACCTTACCAAGGAGAAAAGGATAAAGTTACTATGCAACGTTCAAAATAGGATTATGGTCTATTTCTAAATTTAGACATCTTCCCTAGGCATGTCGTTGATGGAGTATGAATTGGCAAGTGCACCGCAGGGGTGGCCTTGAGAGCAGACGCGAGTTACAATTGCAACGTCCCCTAAATACGAGTCATAGCCCTAAATTCACACATAGATTCGATTAAAAGAAATAATTTAGAAACTAAGGAATTTACTGATGTCGAGTTCTGACAGAATTAGGGTTGTATATCCTAATATCCTCAATCTAAGATATGGTATAGAAACAAGCATATACATATTAAATTAGACACTTGAATCATAAACTGAATAAAATACTTAATTAACTGAATCCAACAACGAATAACGGGTTCATCGTGGAACCATAATCAAAGAGGTTTAGTTGCACATGTCAAAATACATCATTACAAAACAATAGAAACACATACTATAGAGAGCCAAGAGGAGGATGGAAATCCTCTTCCTTGAAGCTATGATGCTTGACTCTTGCCTTGTACCACTATCTTTAAAAATGAATAAGATAGTGTGCAAGGGTCTCTACATCATTACTTAGGAGGGTAAGAGAAGAAAACAAAGGGTTTTCCTCTAAAATAGATTGGAAAACAAGCAATCAACACCTCATGCCCTTAACACATGGAATGGGGCTTAGGGACACATGAGGCAGCAAGGATGTTGTCTCATGCACTGCATGTGCACAGGGGCGCATCAAGAACTACATCTTATGCGAATTTTGTAGTTTTCGTCCCTTTTTTCGACCGTTCTTGCTTCTTGCAAAGAACTATCTATCTTCACTATTCATATGCTCGATCATTCAGGTGATGCATTCTTTTGAAAATTTACATGATTTCTAGATAAAGAGACTCAAAAAACCTATGAAGTTGCATGATTTAGGATATAACTGAATTACAACGATATGAATGAAAATAATACAAAATGTTTCTCAAAATATTGACAATTCCTCTATGTAAATTCTTAATTGCCTTCAAATTCAATGAAAATAAATTAAAACATAGCCAAAATAACATACGATGTTCCATCATTAGTCACCGGCCTTGGTCCAATGAAAGCTTTAAGAACTTTGGATCATAAAATTAAACATGACACATAAAATAACAGAATAAAAGACTTAATTAAAAATAATCAAATATAATAAAATATAGTTTCATCTTATTACCATGTCTAATTAATGTTTAGATACTCACTGTAACTAAAGACAACGTACAAAAGAAATAAAACAAAACCTAGAGACTAAGGATAACGTGAGGGACTCTTACGTTGAAGATTTTAGTGCTTGCCTTCCTCTTGAATCTCTTTGTTCCGAATGAGAATTTGTGAATGAGATGAGTGTTGAGGCATCTTCAATGTTCATTCAAAAACTATGAACATTTGAGGTACAAAACAGTAGGAATATTCCATCAAGAATATCATCCTAGATGTTACACATACTACACTTCATTGATGTTTTACTATTAAGATTTGATTACATCAAATGGAAGTCTGACAAATCATACTAAGTAAAACAAACAGAATTATCTAAAGTCTCTAGAGTTCATAAAGTTCAATCCAACACATGCTTTAAGACTGACACGAACAATACAGTTGGTGATAAGCAATTAGCAATGCAAAAAGCAAGATATAGTCTTATTCAATCAAAATTAGACACGTATGTGAGTTGGTACAGTAAAAGCAAACCGAATCCCCTAAAGCATGGTCATGAAGTGATAGTTCCACTTTTCCTCTCTCTTGCACGCATTCCATGAAAGATCTAGAAAGGCAATTATCCAACAACATTCTGAAGTATGTACGAAAAACATACTCAAGGACAAGCCTAAATTCATGTGATAATCATATGATTAAACCCAGAAACACATATGACATTCATCCACATAAACCCACAAACAATATCTTGATGAACACAACAAAATTATGAAGAACACGACAATATTCTGAAGTCTTTCAAGTTCATAATGTTAACCAAGATTTTCAAGCAAAAGTTGCTAAGTCCTAGGACACGTGGCACAAGACTATTGGTCACACCCCAACGGATACAAGAGGTCATTAAACTCTATAAAAGGAGAGGAAGGCTCAACATTGAAGCACACAACTAACAAGCATACTTAAACATCTTATTAAAAGTGGTAAAGCTTCTTAGCAACTTGATTTCACAAATCAACTCTAAAGATTCCTAAAGTCTTCAAGAGTGTGTATCAAATTTCTCTCTCTTATATTTTCAAAGATAATCTTCCTCTTCTTATCCTCTTCCTCTTGTCTGATTTCTTTCAAACTTCTAAATCATTGTAAAGAGAAAAGTCTCATCTAGCTTTAAGGGTATTAAAGTGTTAGGTTGAGTAGAAAAGTTGTAAAGTCTTGTGTGACTTAGAAAACAAGGTTGCAAGTGTAACGCCCTACTTTTATTATTTATTATTTTATTGAGATTAGATGTCTTTTTATAATTTAGTCGATTTATTTTGATGAAGTGATATTTTGTTATGTTATATGTTGGTATTTATTTGTATAATATATACGTTATCTGGTGTAGAAATATATTTCTTATTTTGTGTGGAAATATATATGTTATATAGTATAGAAATATATTTGTTATTTTGTGTAGAGATATATTTGTTATTTGGTGTATTATTATTAAGTGGGGGAGAGATATATTTAATTTAGAAATAAATAAGATTATGAGGAAAAAAGTAGTTTTGAGGTGTAAGAGAAATTAGCGTTATTATATTAGGTAGAGAATAGAAAAGTTAGAAAACAGAAACACGTACAATAGTTTTGGAGAAAAATGGAGAAGACCTTAGGAGAGAAGAATGCTGCTGCTAATTCAGGAGTAAATCTAAGGTAAGGGTGGGGCTAACCTTCTTTAATCTTAAGCATATGATTCTGAAAAGATTAATCTCTTGTTGTTGTTGAAAATTGTTGTTGTGAAATTAGGTTTTGAGTTGAATTAGAATTGTTAAAAAAAACATAGGTAATCACATGAATTAATGTGAAAGTTGATGTTTAGGTTGTAAATTATCACTAGGCAATGTTTCCTATCAATTTTGGGAGTTGGGATGTCGAAATTTGGGTTTTTGGGTGAAAAATGGTGAGAAATCGTCAAAAAACGGGGTCCAGTTCGCTTGAGCGAGCCCCAAGCGAACTCACAAGCAAAATTGAGGTTTCTCTCGGCGTGAATCTCACTTAAGCAAGATTTGTCTCGCTTAAGCGAAATGCCCTCCGACAGCTTTTCCAGTTTCGCGTTCTTGCGTCTTTTAACACGTTTCTGTTTTGAATTGGCCTTCAGTGTAAACATGAAAGTTTTAGATAATTAAGTTAGCTTTCCAGTGGCTCTGGTTTGACTTGAAAATGTTTTGTGGATTTTGAATTATGATAGAAACACTCCAAGTAGGTCTTGAAAGACTTTTAAGAAAATTTAGCATAACCGCTTCTAAATCAACCCGAAACTTTTGGTTTGTTTCCAAACTTCGAATCCTAAGTATTATGAGTTTAATTAGAATGTTTAAGAGTATCTAATCTATGTCTTGTTGAATCAAACTTAGTTTTCTTTTGATAATGAATTGGTGAATTATATTGATATGTTGTTGTTGATTTATGGTTGAATATATGATTATATGAATGTTGTCTATGTGATGTTTATATGGAACTTATATGATGTTTATATGAAGTTTTTTTATATGATAGAAAGATGATATTGTTGTTGTATTTGAAGTTGTGTTCTTGTATAAATGATTTTTAAACGTTGGGGGCTTGATGCCTGTCAAGTCGAATTACGACATTACTTGTTGTTGTTGTTGCAGTTCTTAGTCTTATCATTGCATAAACATTTGTTAAAGTTGAAGGTTTGATGCCTTGTTAAAGTTGAAGGCTTGATGTCTTGTTAAAGTTGAGGGTTTGATGCCCTGTTTAGTCAAATTATGACATTATGTTGAGAGCTTGACGCTCTGTTGGTACCACATGCATTTTGTTGAGTTGTTGTTGTTATGTTGTTAAGTGGTTGTTGTTACGTTGTTAAGTTGTTGTTGCCACATTGCTAAGTTGTTGTTGCTACGTTGTTAAGTTGTTGTTACGTTGTTAAGTTGTTGTTGCCACATGGCTAAGTTGTCGTTGCTACGTTGTTAAGTTGTTGCTGTTACGCTGTTGAGTTGTTATTGTTACGTTGTTAAGTTGTTGTTGCCACATTGCTAAGTTGTTGTTGCTATGTTGTTAAGTTGTTGTTGTTATGTTGTTGAGTTGTTGTTGTTACATTGTTAAGTTGTTGTTGTTACGTTGTTAAGTTGTTGTTGCCACATTGCTAAGTTTTTGTTGCTACGTTGTTAAGTTTTTGTTGTTACGTTGTTGAGTTGTTGTTGTTACATTGTTGAATCGTTGTCATTGCATTGATAAATGAAGTAAATTGATAATTATATCTGAAATTACATGAAGTACTTGTTGATGATTATTGTGGCTGTTTTATGTTGATTTATTCTTATTTATGAATTGTTGCTTATTATTAATGAATGTAAAATCTCACCCTTCTGCTTGGAAATGTTGCTCTTCGTATGAGTAACTTGCAGGTGACCAAGAATAGTGCAGTTGAGAGTAATCTCCGCCGTGTCGTCTAGGATGCTCTGATACGTAACGGGATAGAGATTGTTTTGTTGCATGTTTCCTTGTTACGTATTTCCTTTTAAACAATGTTGAACTATTTTTATGAGAATTTATTTAAGATGTTGATGATGTGGCCTTTTAGAGCCAAAGACTATTAAAGATGTTGAAATTATTTCCGCTGCATGTTTGTTAAATTTTTATAAAAGCAGAAGTTTTAATAAATAGCAATTTAGCTATATTTATATTTGTTGGATTTTTGTAAAGTTGAATGTGACACTCTGTTTTTAAGTTGAAAAACTCTGATTAATCTATGTTATTTTAAAGTTGGGAAAACAGGGTGTTACAGCAAGCCTGCTGAGGCTTAGAGAATATGGTTTGTATTTGTTCCAAGGGAACAATGTTGTAAAGTGCAGGATTTGAGAGAGTATCTCAAGCATCATAGTATAAATTCTCAAAAGATTGTGACTAGTAGATTATTCCACATTGGGTGAACAACTATAAATTTGTGTGTGTTTTTCTTCGATTCCTTATACTTTTACTTATAGTAAACACAAAGCACACAAACGTATTTACTTTATTAATCTGTTTTTGCACTCATACTTCAGAACGTTCTGAAGTTAGTTTTTAACTTAACCATTGCAAATTTCAACTTGAGAATTACTTTTAAGTTACATGTTCAATTTTAAAAGGGTTATAATTCAAACCCCTCTTCCTTGTGAGTATTATATCTACTTCAATGAGTTGTATTTATAGGTTGATTTTCAAGTGGGTTTGGCCTGAAAAACTGGGTTTTTTTTTTTCTTTCTTCACAAATCCGTAGAGAAAAAATTACAAAAAGTTATTTTTACACGACCTCTCATGTGCGTTGTGCATGGAACGACATATGGGGCGGGCCAATGTATTTTTACACACTTGAGGCACACAACAGACACCCGGGGGTGCGTGATGGAAGAAATTGGCAAGTGCACCAAATCATAATAAGTAATAAAATAGTAAGTTTATTATTCTCCATAGGGATTGTCGTTCAAATCAGTAATTAGCAAAACTTGTTAGAAATAAAATAGAAAAGAGATGTAAAAGAGATTTGTAGGGTTCAATTGCCCTATCCAATGCGAGATAGGTTTGTGTGCTTCAGATGTGTAACAGCGATTAGAGAATCCTTGAATTCCCTCTTCCTTCTTTGATGGATCAATTCAAGGTCCCTATTAATCAAGACCTAAGAATTACATAAAAAATGGTTTACTATAGAAAAAATATTTCTACAGATGTCGAATTTTCCGTAACCTCCATAACTCAATTATGAGAGTCATGAACATGTCCTTTGACGGCAACATCTCGCGTGACTCCTAGATTGTCATTTAAAGGAATTATACATCATGAGATGTCTCAACCAAATACCCAAGTGGACCCTAATGAATTAAAGACACTTGAGAAAAATCAATAACTAATGATTCGGTTAAAGCACATGAACTAATTTATTAACCCTAACCTTGTTTGAAAAAGATTAAAAGGACGGAACATATGAAAAGCCAATATAATTCTAATCATAATTAACTTCGTAAAATAATATCCATGTGGTGTCTACTTTTGATTTAAGAAACTTGTTTATAAACTCCATTAAATCTTACGGCAACATGCGCTACAAGTTAACTAGTTAAAACTGTGGCGCTCCTAAAAGAAGAGAATAGAAAAACCTTAGTTTTCATACTTAATTTTCATTAACAATAATGAAGAACTAAGAAATTAGTACTTCCATGAACGGAGAGAGAAATTTAGGTTGTCAACCCCACCGATCTTCATAAGATCAATTTTCAAGATTACTGATACATATTCTTAATTAAAAAAGTAGTACGAGCAAACAAGTACAAATTAAACTGGACACAAGAAAATCATAAATAAATGAGAACTTTATTAATTTAATCGAACAAATAAGAAGGTGTTCGTCGTGGAATATTAATCAAGAGGTTTAGTTGCTCATGGTAACAAACATCATAACAAAACAATAGAAAAACATACCCTAGAAAGAATAAAAGGAGGAAGAATTCTGCCTTGAATCTCTGATGCTTAACCCTTGCTCTGAACCGTCAATGTTTCTGAATGAATAAAATAGTGTGCAAGGGTCTCTATTTATAGCATTAGGTTACTTAGGGGTTAAGAGGAGAAAATTGGGCTTTATCTGCCAATCCAGCCTGGAAAACAAGCAAAAAATGGATACTTACCCGATACTAGGCGTCAATGGTATAGGCACAGGGTATCTGAGGCAGTTCCTCAGGTAGGATTTCTTGCGCTTTCTTCCCGTTTTCGATCGTTATTTCATCTCAAAATTCCTAGGAACTTGGAATAAATTTTCTTCACTTTGTATTGTTTTCAACTTTTTAAGAACCCTTGGTCTTCAATTCTTCGTCTTTGATCCTTCACCCGATGTCTTGATTTGATGATTTACATGATTCCTCACTACAAAACACTCAAAACACCTATGAAGTTGCATGATCTAGGATAAAATTGAATTACAACGAATCGAATGAAAACAATATCACATGTTCCTCAAACCATTGACAAATTCTTTAACTCTCAGCTTATTTGTTTTCAAATGCAAATAAAAAGTACTAAAAACATAGCCAAATTGTCATGATGCTCTGTCATCAGCGCGCAACACTGCTCAGTAACATGTTTTCACGTTTTTCTTTGTCTTTTTTAGTGTCTTCTTCCATGAAACTTGTCTTGGGACTTGGAATATAATTTATTATCTTTGTAATGTCTTTAGAGGCCTCTTGAACATGTATTCACTGTCCTCCCAAATCCTCTAAAGGTGCTTTGCTTTTCCGATTTGCATGATTGTGCATTGAATTACATCAAAAACACCTAATAACTGCTTTGGTTTCGGGAAAACTAGGATTACAAGACTCGAAATGAAAACATTACAAAATGACGCGAACACCATAGGAAAGTGTTCTAGACTCCTCCATATTGGATCAAAAACTGAATAAAATGACTGAAAAATATGTTGAAAATAACGTATGATGACTTCTCATCAACTTTAGAAGAGGCATTTTACTTTGAAGCTTTTGATGGAAACAAGGTTTGAAGAATTGAGCATCTAAAGATGACGTCAGTAATCTGGGAGACTCTGACATGGTTTGTATTCTTCTGATGAAATGTCAATTTTAGGCTCTGAATAATACAAATTTTCTTCTTTTAACCACGTCCAAAAACTTACAAGAAAGTTCAAGGACAACGAGAATGTAACTGGTTATTATATAAGAAGCAAAGGATTTTTGAATGACTATTCAACTTCATTATCTATTTGAAGAAAATCTACAACGAGTCTAATCAAACTTCTCAACGACTCTGATTAAGCTTCTCAAAGAAAAATTTATGAGTTGGCACCTCTTCAAGAAATTCTCTATTATTCTCTCCTATATAAGCTACTAAGCAGTTGACGAAATATAACAAGACTTCTATCATTTTACAAGTGTCGTTACTCTATCAAATGTTTTAGCACACAAAAACTTCAATTTTTTTTTACAAACTTTCAATCTTATAATTTCTTGAGTGTTCAAAAGTCACTTGCACTTTAAGTTTATTACGCTAATGATTGGATATGAAGTGTAAACACAATCCCTTTTATTTGTTAAACTTTGATCGTAGAAATCCTCTTGTGTGAGGGAAGGAAGTCTCTTACTGTGTGTTTGAGCAAATTGTAATCTTGTCTAATTATAGTGAAAAAATTTTTGGAAGTGCAAGGAGACTGGAATAATCTCGGATTATGAGGGGCACCATGATAATTTTCATGTATTCTCTCTCTCTCTCTCTCTCTCTCTCTCTCTCTCTCTCTCTCTTTATCTTTGTTTCGCTAAAAACTTTTTTTGAGACCCCGATCAAGTTATGATAAACACTTAGAAAAGTTTTTGAAAGAAAAAACCAACACAATTAAACCCCCTTCTTATATTTTTCTCACCTTTAATTGACATCAAAGCGTCTGATCCGTTGTCTTAACACTTAATGGTGTAACAAATTAAGATCTTGAAAAAAAACATGTATATTCATACTACTGGTGGTTCTAATGCTAGTTCTGGTAATCATGTTGCGAGTCATGATTACAACAACATAAATTCCACTTCTAATAAAAATTCTTACTCAGCTAGACCTACATCTTTTAGTGGAGAAGTTGCACAATTTTCTTGGTGGAAAAGTAAAATTGTGTTAGCTTTTTCTTCTTTTTAAAACTAAGTTCAATGTTCAGTTTGTGATAAAGTTCAGAATCTTGAACAAAGTTCAGAGTCTTATACAGTGAAATAAGTAAACAGATAGAGAGAAGAGAAAGACACAAAGTAATTATACAGGTTCCTTCCACAATCCGGAAGTAGTCCTGTCCCCCTTGCAGTTCCAAGGAGAGTTCACTAAAATCAATATCTGACTACAATTGCTCAAGCAGCAAAGCAAGAGACTTCAAACTACTCAAGCACAAAAGCCAGAGGTTTCCTATGATCAAGCACAAAGGCAAGAGACTTCCTATGCTCAAACACAAAAGCAAGAGACTACTGATTGAAATAGAATTACAAAGAAAGTGTTTGAGGTTGAACACTTGACATACAATCAGTGGTGTTAAAAAATACAAATCAGATAAGACTCTTAAGACTCTAGAATTTCTAAGATATGAAAGTTGTTAAGAAATTCTAAGTGAACTTTGATCTGAAAAAATTTCAGCAGAGTTTCAGCACTAGTAAAATTGTTGTGAGTCTCATACAATCTTCAAGTCTTCACTCCTTTATATAGATGTGTGAAAGAGACGTTGTTGATTTCCAGCACATCAAAAGAGTCGTTGTTGAAGCTTGATAATCACCAATGATTTGTTGCCTGATTTGGTTATTGTCCTAAGAAGGAACAATTTCAAATCCATTCCCTGAATAGAGAGTCATCAACATATTCACAACTGTTGTCTTGTACCACTGCATACATGAAGAGTGGAGTAGTGGAGGTAGTGATTGTACAAATTGTATTATTGTCCTTTTCCTGCGCTCTTCAGTGGATAAGCATCCAATGCGTTCTAATTCCTCTGAAATAGTCGTTGCTCCAGGCTTCCATTCCTTCTGCAATCATATGCATTAGAATAACAAATTTGAACTGACTTCAACTTCCAGTCTTCAGCTTCTGATGATCTTCAGATTCTGATGACGTCAACTTCTGGAAGACAACTTCTGATTTGTTAAATTAGACGCTATCTTGCAACACAAGCTTCCTTTTTGTAAAATCCATTGCTCTTATTTGTTCTTCCAGAACCTATGCATGATTTAAAGTCAATTAAATTTTTGTCTATGGTCCTGCACACTTGAACAAATATTAGCATATCCAATTGACATTTTTAATACCTTGTTATCATAAAAACTCAAAGTGGTATTGTTAAACACATTTTTTTCCAACAAAGTTTATGTTTCAAATACCTTTGAATTAGCAAGACCTCGCACGTAAGGATCACTGTGTGATCAACAAGTGCAGTTAGCCATCGGAGGGATAAACCAATTAGGGTTAGTAACGTCCCAACGACCTCATCACTTGTATAGTCTATGCAAGATAAATAAACGCGACATTATTGTTACTTAAATTCCAACAATATATACAGAGGGGATTCGAAGAATCCTAACCGCTGCTTACTTTTCTACAACCAAAAACAGGTAAACTTGCTCAGTTGCAAATAGGTAGAAATTGCAACTAAACTTTTATACCGTCAACTTACAAAAATAAGTAACGCAAATTGTTTGGACGAAACGAGAATCCATGTGAATATGATACTCTACTTATCACTTTATTACTTGGTAAACAATTTGGCACACTTTCTAGAACCAAAACCGTGCATCACCTTGTCCCTAACCAAGGCTCGCCAATAATAGGTATATTAAACCCATAATCAAATTTCCACTGCGCATCGTGCTTGATAACCACCTTAGCACTTTGGATGCTACGCCAAGCAAAGTCTGGGTTATGGCCCAATTTTGAATTCAAATAGCTGTTATTCGGGTAATACCTAGATTTTAAGATTCTTGAAACTAATCTAGCAGAATTAGTTTGTAACTTCCAATCTTGTTTTCCAAGCATTGCAATATTAAAGCTGCAGGTCTTTGAAACTCATACTTTCAAGATTTTTGTGCACTGATAACTTTTCCCAGGATAACCAATGCATGCCTTTGTTACTTGCACTCACACATACCAACCAGAATGCAATTATCATATTTTCAATCTCGTCTAGAAGTGTATTTGGCAATTTAAAAATATTCATAAGATATGAAGGAGTAACTTGAAGGACAGAGTTGATCATGACTTCCCTCCATGCTTTAGATAAACAGTTGTTGCTGCTTATTTTTTTACACAACTTAACTATCTCACCAACTAAAATTAATAAATATGTTTTAATACATGATATTAGTTTTACCATTAAAATCAATCGAAATAATCATTTCCTAAAAAACCTGCACAACCCAAAAGCGAAGATCAAAATGAGACCAAGCGAGTACTTCCTCCTTCCTAAATTGTAAGCAAAAAAAAAAAAAAAAAAAGAAATCATACTTATTAAAAAAATTAATACATAAGAATTTGGGGTATAGTTTTTTGTGTTTTCTTTAGAATAAGTTTTTTAGGACGATGTGAAAAAATTCATTGGTTAGTGATTATTTAGAAAATGGAAGAGAAAGAAAGTTGGATGTAATTTGCGTTTAATTTCATGAGAATAAATAAATATTTTTCTTCGAAAAGATAGTTTTAAAAAAAAACAAGATTAAATAATATAAAAGTTTATCTTTTTTGCTTACATTTCGGGATAAGGAAAGTAAATTGTTTTGCTGATACTTTCTCTGATCACATTTATAACCAAAACAACAATATTTTAGGTTCATTGAATAACTAATGTATTTAGTCTATAAATGTAACTAAATACTCCATCCGTTTCAAAATACATGTCCATTTTGAAGAAATCACAGTAACCAAGAAACCAAATAAATTTTGTTATTTTTGATGAAGTTATGTGTGTTTCCTATAATATCCTTAACCATTTATTATTTCATTATACTTTTCTCTATCTACAATAAATATGCAAGGTATTATTGACAAGACAATAATTAATGTTGCATTGAAACTTAAAAATGACAAGTATTGTAAAACAAAATTATTCTCGAAAATGGACAAGTATTATGAAACGTAAGAAGTGCATTATTATTTTATGAACTTAAAAAGTTTTTTTTGCTTATAAACATCATCGGAGTATTTTCGAAAGAAGGGAGTATAGAAGTAGCCAGTATCAAAATAGTAATGTCATTTGTCAGAATCTATTTTGTGTCTATACAAATTAAACTCTATCAGTTTGTGAATACCATACATTTTCGGAACTGATCGAATTTATTGTTACAGAAAATGTCAAATTAAATAGCATTGAAGTTTGTGTGGTTTTGTTGACACTTAAAAGCAAAATATCTTTATTTTTTTTACCTACAAAATATCTAAGAAAAATAGTAACTAATGCACTTAGGACATTAGTTAAGAAGATTAATATAGAAAATATTCATTGGAAATTGGTGAAAAGTGAAATGTTTGACTTTATGAAAGTCAAAAAACTGTTGCTTTTAATAAATTTTTTATATTAATGAGCATGATTGCACGGCGAATTGTTGTGTGTATGAGGATGTTGATCATCTTTTTGTTAAGCGAAATGTTAACCCGTGTCCCTGGGGCACCGATTAAAGAATTACTCCATCCGTTTCAAAATATAAGCAAAAGTTGTTTTTTAGGTTCATTTATTTAATGATGTATGTGGTTTATAATATGGACCACATACATCATTAAATGAATGAACCTAAAAAACAAATTTTTCTTATATTTTAAAACGGAGGGAGTATAAAAGAAAATAATTCTTTGGAAATTGTGTATTCTATGTTTTAAATGTTAAAAAGCTACTCTCTTTTCAATGCAAATTATAATTTTTAGTTTTTTAACTAGTGCCCCGAGACACCGATTAACAAGACCCTTTTGTTAAATGTGATTTTTTGTGTGCAGAATTTGGTATTTTATTTTGAGTTGGCTTCGTTTCTCTACTGCTTTCAATGGCAGGGTGTTAGAGCATATATACCAGTTTGGTAGTTTAGGGGATTTCTCGCATAAGGTACGATGCTCTCTGAATGTTATTTGGCTATCTGCTGCTTGGATTATTTAGAAGGAACGTAACAAACATATTTTTCAGCGGAAGGAGGAAAATTTGCAGGCTCTATGTGAAAATGTGAAGTTTCAGTCCTATTGATGGTTTAAGGTCGAAATATGTTTTATTTGACTTTGAGTATCAATTATAGAGGCTAAATCCTATTTAATGTTTAACTGCAATTAGTGGCGTAGCCAGAACTCCGACTCAGGGGGTTCAGATTAATTGAAGAAAAAAAATATTAATTTGTAAATGTATATTGAGATAAATATGTCTCATTAATATAACTAAGTTGGTATGAATGTTGTAATATGTATGAATCGGGGTTCAAACTCCAGAATTTTCATTCATTTATTCATTTTAAGACATGGATCTCTAGCCATTAAACTACCTCCATTTCAAATATCATAAACATTTCAAATATTATATATATATATATATATATATATATATATTCTCAATGCTAATTTTAGACCAAGTTAAGTCTTATGTATTCTCGTAGCAGCTTGTTGGCAAAAAGTTGTTTTTGTTTCAGCCTAAACTTGAGTTTGATACCCACCTGTGCCTTTTTTGTGAAAATATTTTGAATACATCTTTATTAAATGTTGTTGTGTTGTGATTGCGGCAACTTTAATTCAAGAGAGAGAAGTGTTACTTTGCAATAAAGTGGGCTTTGACAGGAGAGAGGAAAGTAATATGGTGCAAACAGGTTCAAGATCTAAATTTCAGGGTGTTCAAAATCAATAAAATAGAGATTATTGGTGTAATTTTACAAGGTTAAGGGGGTTCACTTGCATCCATTGGGATGTATGTGGATCCGCCTCTGACTGTAGTTACCTAGCTTGTTTTTTGTTTCGTTTTTCTTTCTAATAGTTCAACATTGTAATTTGTTACTTTGTCAAGCTTCTCTCGGTACACCTTGTGTTGAAGTGGCGCGATTTGGTTTTTTAATATATCACTTCTAGGCCTTTTCAAAATATAATAATTCTATTTTTGACATCTTTATACTACACCTTTAGGATACTAGTTAGCAAAACCCTAATTAAAATTGATAGAATACATTGTTTACAACATAAATTCCATGTGCATGTAAAATTGAAAAAAAATGAATCTACCAACAAATTCACACATTTAAGTCAATAACATAAAATGGAAATATATATATGATAAAACTAAAGTAATTAGAATACTAATATCTATCATGACCAAATCATCATTGATAATTATGTAATGAGTCAAAATTGATATGTCCCTTCGAACGGAAAAAAATACCGCAACAAGTCGGAAATGTCAAACTATTTCTCAAATGATAAACAAAACATGCCACACTTGAACGATGAACTCACAACTAAAGAAGTCAAATCCATGTGAATAACACACTTACTAATTAAAATGAGAAAACAATTACACATTCTGATCATTATTATAAGTAAAAATCAACAATTTAAATTTATTCATTAAATGATATACGCGGTCTATAATAAAGATCATATACATTATTAATTAAATGAATCTTAAATATAATTTTTTTGCTTATAATATTAACTATGTATGCAAAATGGGTGATTTAGAGCTAAAAAATGACTCAAAACTACACTCCCTTGCGATGAATGAAAAAGATGCAAGATTAGAAATAAAGTTTCACTTACTAAATACATATAAGTAAAAGATCTACGTGTTTATTGGTTGAATGATTTACATTCTTCATTTCAAAAGAGATTTGCCTTTTTTTTTCCTTCCAAAAGATGGTAAAAAATACATCCTCCAGTGATTATTATAAACAAAAATCAACATTTTAAATTCATTCAATTCAATTAACGATGTATATAATCTTTATTATAGACCAAATACGTCATTTAAAGCGACTCAATGCAAATTTTAAAAAGTAAATATAGTCATCCTACGATTTCTTTTTAGTAAGCTCTGTCACATAAACATTGGGGAAAAAAAGGATTAATAAAACAATTTAAACGAACTTAAGTAAAACCCTCATGTACCAATAATAGATTTCTTCAAGTAGTAACAGATTTAAACATGAAAATTTTGTACATAAGAACAAAAATAAATCTTATATTTGACTTGATTCTTTTGAATATTGATGGATTTGTGATAGATCAAACAAAAAATACTAAGCTATGCCAAAAGAAAAGAGAAGAAAACGCATAAAAAAAAGATAAACAAAAGTTCAAATTTTTATTTATATCCTTGAAGGAGGCACACTTCCTCTTTAAATAGCTAGGTCAAATGTCTAGACATCATACAAGTTATGGGCCTGGGTCTCCTAGCATATCTCTACAAAGACAAAGTAATAAAATATAGATCCAATACTACTTAAGAATGTAAATTTTAATCTAAGATGGCTTAATAATAATTCTCTTAGGCCTTGGTGGGTCCAGAATGCTATCAATTATAGTTACTTAATTATGCCATATCTTAAATCTGCGTTGAAGTCCATCGTAATTTGATTGAACTTGAGTATTTGCTTATTATTCATGGGTGGTTTGTCAATGTGTATAGGCCTTGTGATGTGGGGGGAAGTAGTCTTTGTGATAGCGTTTAAGTGGTATCATGTCCAATCACGAGCGATCTCATTGGTGTGTTTGTGGGAATGTCAAAGCTATTCGATCCGAAGAGGAAAGGAAAAGTAGAGGGATGCCTCTCGTCGGGAGGATTCTATGTATTTTAATAACCTCGTTGATAATAACATAGTATTTTACAACAATTTTCTAAGAACTTAAAAGCCATGAATAAGGGCCCGTTTGTTATAGTTTTTTTAGGAAAATAATCACTTTTTTTTTTTTTTTAAGAAAGTAATCACTTTGAAGAGTTTTGCATCCGTTTGTTACAGATTTTTGAAAAAATCAAAATGTAAAAAAAAAAATCAGCTTCAAATGAGAAGCTGTTAAGAGTATCTTCTTAAAAAATAGATTTTTTTTAGAGGAGAGAGAAAATATGATTTAAAAAATTGAACTAATTTTGTAACAAAAAATCCCTTTTATATAGTTGTATTCAAACAAACTAGATTATTTGTTTAAAAAAAGTGATTTTTATTATGTAAACAAACGCAAAATAGATTCGGATTTTTCACAAAATCTCTAAAATATAATCTCTAAATTATTTTATGTCAAAATCACTTTTATTTTAATCTGTAATAAACGGGCCCTAAGTTGAAACTGAAAAAAGTGATTATGATTCATTATATTGAAATTTGTTACATAGAGTAGCTTATATACAAGCTAGAAATCACACCTCATCATAACTAAATGCAAGTTAAATAAAATACAAATTCATTCTAAATTCACAAAATGTAACTTGCGCTCTAAGTAATCTGTAATCTATCTTCTATATTAGCTTTCTTCTCATTATATCCTACTTATAAGAATTAACATAACTAGGACTAGGATATAAACAAACCATTGTCATTAACATTTTCATTCAATATTAACTAAGAAGATGGTTTAAATTGGTTTTTTCATTGAAGTTAATCCTACTTATGATAATTTTAACTTTTTTGGGTCATTGAATCATACAACGAGGCAATAAAATTTTCAATTTTGCTAAGAACAATAAAATATAAATTTTTATAAAAAAAATACCTTGAATATTTTCTTAATTTGACACGAATTACAACCTTCGAGTGTCTTTATTGATTATTCCAACACGACAATGTAATGCCATAAAACATTTTTCAAACCTATTGCTTGCTTCAATGTTAATGGTCCAGCTTAGAATTTATTTTAATTAGAGCAGGTCCACCTTAGACTTGAAATTGGTTTTGACTCTCAACATTTGAAACTTTTATATCTAGGGCCGTCCATTCTGTTAAGGAATTACCGATTTTTATTAATTTCGTCTGTCTATGACATTCAGATTTTATTAATTTTCCACCTGTCTGTCTATGACCATATGTGTAAATATTTCTAAGTAGCAAATATACTCAATCTTTCTCCTAATATTTCTATATATATACACACTCCAACTTGAAAATACATAAATAAATAAATAAAATACTCTATCTGTTTCTGTATCCGTTTCTTAGCAATTTGGACAAGTTAGCCACCCACACCCCATTTTAATTAGGGTTAATATGTCTTTACCCCCCTCCGGTTTACCTCCTGTAAAAGTTTAGATTCCAACCTTATAATATGAAGATTCTCCACAAAACACCCCTGACCTCATCATGACGTTGATGTGGCATGCCACTGTATAATTATTTTATTTTTTATTTTTTTTAAAACCTGACACGTGTGTAATGGACGCTGACGTGGCACACCACTGTGTAATTATTTTAATTTTAATTTTTAAAAAACCTGACATGTGTGTAATGGTTTAAAAAATTAGATTTAAAAGATAAAAAATAAAAAAAAACTGAAAATTAATTTTCAAAAAATTTAAAAAAAAAAAAAAATTTAAAAAACGAAAAAAAATTGGATTTTTTTTCAAAAAATCAGAAAAAAAATAAATATTCAAAAATTAGCTTTTGTTATTTTTTCAAATATTTTTAAAATTTTAATTTAATTTGGATTTTTTTAAAAAATTTCAAAATATAGTAAGTTTAGAAATTTTTGTATTTTTCATATAATTTTTTGGAATATATATATATATATATATATATATATATATATATATAGGCTTATTAGATCATTTGGTCCCTTAAGTTATTTCTTATTTTCAATTTGGTCCCATATTTAATAAACATGTCGAATTAGTCCCTCAAATTTTAATCCGTTTGCCAAAAAAATCCTTTCTGTCAAGTCCTTTATTTCCCGTTAGTTTACGTACACGTGTCTAATTTTGTGTGGTAGACATCCTTGCTGAAAACGTTCTAGAGAGAGAAGTGATGAACTGTTTTTGTTTTGAAAATAGAGAGAGAGGGAGACGAAAAGTCATGAACGACTCGAACAAATGGATCGCACTCGAATTCAACGATCTTCTGCAAAAAGAGAGAAATTCAACTCATCCCCAAAAGAATCACGATCTTCTGCAACCGTGTTCATTAGCAATGGCGTTTTCTTCAGCATTCCATGAACGACTCGAACAAATGGATCGCACTCGAATTCAACGCCTCTCCTTACTTCAGGTTCACTTCAATTCATCTCCACTTCCTTTCAATTCTGATCTCAGCATCCAATTTTTAAAATCTGCATATCAACTTTCAGGCTGAGAAAGAGTTGCAAGCGCACAAATCTCGTATTCTAGCTTCGAAGCTTGCAAATATCGGAGCCATGGAACAACGGTGCTTGCTGTTTGATCGAAAAATTGCATCGCAGAATTTCAATATTTTGTCTCTTAAATCTCAAATTGAGAATCTCAAAGCCAGATATGATTCCCTATGGCAAGAGTTTAGGTCATTGCAGAATGAGGTGGAGGAGATTGAAGAATTGCACAAAATGAGAGATAGGTTTTATGAGGCAAAGAAGATGGAAATGAAAGAATTCAAGGAGATGGCTGAAAAGTTTGTGGTGAAATGTGAATTTGAAGTTCGGATTTTGAGGAATGAAGTCAATGAGGTAACGGGAAAATCAGTAGCTACATACAGTTTTCTGTTTCATTTCGATTAGAAAATTAAACATACAATTTTCTATTTCATTTTGTTATTTCTGGTTTACAGCTGAGGTCGTCTTTCATGGATCTTAAAAGCAACAAAAGGAACTCGTGTAATTCTGAGATAGCTGATGCAGAAGCGAGGAGGTTGAGACTCTTAGCTGAGAAGGAAAATGTATGTAGAAATGTTGAATCTAAGCACCAAATAAAAGCACAGTTGCAAAAGCAACTTCAGAGTATTATGTGACACAAGCAAGCTCAATATAAGGGAACAGGGTTGAAGACTACCTAGCTGGTGTAACTTTGCTAAAGACATGTCTCTCTTCGCATATATCGTTAGACCTTAGAAAACAGTTCACCACTTCTCTCTCTAGAACGTTTTCAGCAAGGATGTCTACCACACAAAATTAGACACGTGTACGTAAACTAACGGGAAATAAAGGACTTGACAGAAAGGATTTTTTTGGCAAACGGATTAAAATTTGAGGGACTAATTCGACATGTTTATTAAATATGGGACCAAATTGAAAATAAGAAATAACTTAAGGGACCAAATGATCTAATAAGCCATATATATATATATATATATATATATATATATATACACATAAAAAGGAAACACATCGTAAAAAAAATTCATTCTGGAATCTGAATTTTCTTAAATTTTTAAATAAATTTGTATCCAGATTTTCAAAAATAAAAATATTTTCCAGATTTCTTTTGTTGAGAAAATTTAAAAAACTTTTTTTTCGAAAAAAAATATCTGTTTTAAATTTCGGAAAATATATATTTCTAAATTTTCGAAAATAATTTGAATTTATTTTTTTTAAATATATATTTCAAAATTTTCGATTTTTTTTAAAACATTATGGAAAATTTAAAAAAAAAATTGAAATATAGATTTTTCGTGAATTATAAATTTTGGAAAATATTTTTCGTAAAAAAAAAAATCCTGAATTTTTTTTTTTTTTTTTTACAAATTTAAAATAGGCACAAATGTCATGTGTACCTTTAAAAAAATTAATTATCAGTCAGCACGCCACGTCAGCAATTCGCCACGTCAGCAATTCTGCACAGTCACATGGGTCAGGGGCTAAAATCAAAGAATCTTATTTTACAGGGTTGGAATCTAAACTTTTTTTTACAGGGGGTAAACCGGAACTCGCCCATATTACAGGGGGTAAATACATATTAACCCTTTTAATTATATTAAAGAAAGTTATAATAAAATCAATGTCCGTGATTATTATTAAATTATCTTTTATATACGGAGGTTGTTAACTTATTTCCATCTTGTTGTGAATTGGATGAAAAAATCACACCAATTATAACAACTTGATGTATGGAGCAAGTTAATCAAGCAACCAATAATAAAGTGGATAGCAATAAAACACATGCAAAACTAGAAAAACAGCAAGAGAGAAAAGAAGAGAGAACACAAAAGAATTTGTTTACCGAGTTCAGTCCAAAATTGACCTAATCTGGAGGAGAGAGCAGCCATCCGTTTCACTATAATGATGAGTAACTTTACAAAAGAGATATCAATGGGTTACAAGAATAAGTCTACCGCCTAATTCTACCCAAAGCCCCAATCTCTTCACGTGACCAAGAGACTCAATTCTAATAGTGTTTCCCAAGGTGAATCAACCCTCAAACCCTAGTGTATGTTCTGAAGAGACAAACTCTATACAAACCTTAGTTTTGTTGTTGTCTTTCTAAACCTTTGTTTCAGCCCCCTCTATCTCAAAGTTTACTCTGATACAAGATTTATATTTATAGTAAAAGTATAACTCATAAATTTGGAACGAATAAGATACATTTCTTTTTTCTCCTTCAGTGAAAGAATATTTGCATCAAAAATACAATATTTCCTTTCAAAATATATTTGCATCAAATCGCCCTTCATACGGTACAAAATATATTTATTGTCTATAAATATATTTTCAGCACAAAATATATTTGAAACAAATTTTTTATATTTTTTGCAACAATATTCTTCATCCATCAAATTTGAAGTCATACTACAACACATCTAAAAATATTAAGCATTAAGTTAACAATCTACATCCATTTGATTTTGATTAAAAAACCAATTTCAACTGTTTAACTCACTTCGGTCAATAAAAATTATTTGAAGTCACTTAAAATTAATGTAGAGTTTCGACAATTTCACTTTAATAAAAAACACACAACCTTAAAAAAAAAAAGGGATTTATTTATAACACCGTTTTTCAATGAGATTACTCAAAAGAAAAGATAGGATCTAATTTTAACATTATATCGATTTAACTTTTTCCTACAGATAGATCCCAGAAGCATTTTCACTCCATGAACAATTTGATGGATGATGTACGAAGTTCATATACTAATAATATTTACTATAAATAGGAGGCAAACAAGCAACAAGCTGGGCCGCTAGACCTTTTTGGATCGAAAATCAATCATCGTAAACACAACATTCATGGATCTAAGAGACATAATATTGTTTATACATAACCCTTTGAACTCTATGTAGAAGGTCAACAATCTCTGATGCTAGAAAGTTGAAAGTGTCAAAAGCAAATGGTATAAAAGCATGCCCTAGGACCAATGGCATCAATGAGTAAAATAAGAGAGAAACCATTGACCTTGAAAAGAGAAACAACAAATGTTTCCCTAAAGTAAATGTTTTTTTTAAGAAGTCAAAACGAGTTTTAACCAAAGGAGATCGAAATCCGTATAAGAAGTGTTAGACTAGGACTCGAGTAATTACAAACAAAATACAAAACGGAAAAACCATCGTAACTGATAGTTAGCAATCCATACAACATTATAGCTAGGTAAGACGATTATACCATTGAAGGTAATACATCTATCGGTGATGAAAATCAAAAGCTAATAAGTTTATGTTTTTTGCTTTCAAGCACCAAAAAGAGAAGAGTTATTGTCATGAAATTTCCTTTTGCTGGAAAATACGGTTGTCTCTTCCTTTTAGAGAACCCAGACACAAGCCATCCAAATCAAATAAAGCGAAAACTGGATTTTCCTAGGTGAAATGATCAGAAATATGCAATCTGTTCGTTGAGGAAATACTCAGCTACTGTCGAAGAAGTGACTAAATGCTACAAAAAACTATGACAAACACATGAATTACACTTTCCTCCTTACCACAACCATGTTAGATGCAAAATGTCCAGGGTGAATCAGATTATCTTTCGTTAGTAAACAATTTAGTAACAACTTCCACATGAGGAAAGAAAATTTCAAACGAGCTTCTTTATTCTAAACAATATGATAGAATATAGAATTTCTAACCTGCACCAAAGGCAGCATATGGTAGGCACCATAGATTGTGTACCCTTTGCCTAGATTCAGATTCCAATCCCTTTTATCTTCCACCCTTTTGTGCAAAAAATAAAATAAAATAAGATAGAAAAATATTGCATTCCCCCATCTTCTCCTCGATAACTAATTTTGACAAGTGTACTAAACCATTTCAAGTAATAATGTAGTAAGTAAAATTGTCTCCATAGAGATTGTCGTTTCGACGATGCAACTAGATAAACCTATTAAAAGTGATTAGTAAAAGCAATAAAATGGGGGGACTTTGAATGGTTGATTTGATTGTGCCAAGCAGTTGGATTCATTACAGAAAAGTAAAGGTTTTGATTCATAGTTTAAAATTGATTAACATTCTTCGAATCTCCTCTATTTCTTTATTGGAAATAATACAACTAATTATTAGTTAGGAAACGAGGGTTCTTATTCAATCAATTAATTCAGTGGGATCTATTGTCCCTCCAAATGTCATGTTGCTCCTCAATCACCTTATAGGTCATATGTGCAATACGGGGTAAAAGGTCGTCGCTCCTTAAAGATTCCGCACATGGTCAGATACTTATTAAGTCGAGGACTTACACTCTCACACGTAATCATACTTGTATCTAATATAATCTTTCTTACAAAAGCTTATCCTGTCAAGCTATAATTAACCCTAATTTTTCCCTCCATTTTGTTAGCATTAACTCCTTCCAAGTGCTAAATCTAATCAGCATTCCACTTTGTAATTCTATTCCATTCATCAGCAGAACCCAATAGCCTTAACCAAGTCAGTATTAATTGCGCTGCTAATCTGGTTATTTCCAATGATGTGAACGAGAATGGATCCTTGGAAACAAACTCTTACCTTCTTTTTCCTTGGAAACATGTATTCTCCCCACTTTTCAAGAAAATCTTGCTTACTAAAGCTTATCCTGTCAAGCTATAATTAACCCTAATTTTTCCCTCCGTTGTGTTAGCATTAACTCCTTCCAAGTGCTAATCCTAATCAACATTCCACTTTGTAATTCTATTCCATTCATCAGCAGAACCCAATAGCCTTAACCAAGTCAGTATTAAATGCGCCGCTAATCTGGTTATTTCCAATGTTGTGAACGAGAATGGATCCTTGGAAACAAACTCTTACCTTATGGGTTTCACCAATTCTATTGTGTAGTATTCTGCTTAGAGGTTCGACATATCATTTCATAATGTGTTTCATTACTTTTGATTGATCACAGTTTCATTACATGATGGAAGCAGTTTTTTTCGTTTATGGTTTATACTATTGTGTGTAGATCTGCTTTGCTTTCAATTGATTCTTTATCTCTTATTTTCTTACATGATTTAGGTGATTTTTGCTTTTGGTTGTTTTTTCTTTAGATGAATTCTTAATTCTTCTATTTATCTTTAATTTTGCTAGACATTGTATTCCAAATGTGGCTGCTAAAGTGATTCCTGAAATTTGAGAAACAATGTTATGTAAATTTGATTCATTCTGTGTGATTTAAATCTTAACAGAACAACACAATTCAAATATTTCTCAAACACATTTTATTTTTAAGGTGTTAATGTTCTTTCTTAGTTTGTTTTGATGAAAGACTCAGTTATGGTAACATAATATCTGTAGACTAAGTATATCTTTCTTAGTCATTTCTTTTGTTACTTTTCAGAAGTTAGTTGCTCAAATTTTCAGGGAAGCCTAATGAAATTTTCACAGGTCTTTATACCATTCTTTGATTATTTTTGATGCTACAACAATAACATAATGTGTTATATTGAGAGGTTCAAGCGACAATTGCGGTAAAGGGGCCTTTTCACCAAGGTACTTTGCTAATACAATCATCTATCTCATGTATATCAATTTTGGATTTTCTTTTTGTGTTATGTTTCACCATTGGGTGTGATATTTACCAGTGCGATTGTATTGGGTGTGATATTAAATTATTTTATCTTATTAAATTACTCACTCCTTTAGATTCCTTTTGAGGTAAAATAACCATGTTCTCAATTTGATTAATTGGATCACTCATTAATCGGTTTAATATGGGGTTTAGAAGTTGTTTAATTTACATTCCTTCTAATTTACATCAAAAAGTATAATTGTTTTTGAGTTCTTTTTTTCTTCTCATTTTCAACATGATTTATGAATATAAATTTAGAAGAGGTTACTCAGTTCTTTTCCTCATCACTAATATTGGTCGATGCTTGACTAATGATGGTGGTTGTGTCATTAAGAACAATTATAATGACACATATGGTTTAAAAATATATGTTTTGATGTCTCTAATTGGAAAATTGTAACCTAACTATTCAGTTTTGTGAATGTTTCTATGAGGCTTAAAGAAGAAAGCAAGAAGGGTATAGAGAAATGGTTCGCCAAATTCAAACTGACTTATGTAGTGCATGCTCCTTTCTTCAAGGTAAATGTTCTTGCCTAATACTCCACTTGCTTTGAGTTGCAACATATAAACCCTCTGCTGATTTTCATTTGCTAACTTCACATTCCAAAGTTGATATATCATTTTTTTTCTTAACCTTTATTTTTCAAACTGTTATGACATTATGCATTTTCATATAATATGTTGAAAAGAAAGACTACAAAATATCTATAATATAAGGTTTTGTGAACATATACATCTTCACTTATGACTCTATCTTTGAATAGAATTCTATGTTATTACATACTTTGGTTGTTTGTCCAAAATTGAACTATGTTAGTTTTATAGCTAACATGTTAAGCACTAACCTAGGATATAGGGACATCAATGCCTATTTACTGCTAGACCAAGAAGGGAAATGTGATATATCAATGACATATATTATATATAACTAATTGTTTAAGGCAAGTATGTGGAAAAAAAATTGGGTAGTAATCTGGTGTGGCAAGTGCCACACCATGTTTCACTGTGGAACCCGCCCTGTGTATTATGTTCTAAACATTTGTTTTGGTGATGATAAAAATATAGAGCATTAGGAATTGCTTGATTTACCTGAAGTTTACACTTTGGAATTCTTACATGATGACTACACTGTCACTAATGTCTATTATATGGTTGAAACATAAAAAATTAAAAATATTGAAGCTTCCTGTTGATTTTATCCATTTAATATTAGACAGATATTTCCATAAATTGAATTCGAAAGTCAAATATCTATAAATAATATTCTCATGTTCAGAACTTTCACATTCTTCCAAATTTCACAAATATTGGAATGATGTTTGTGATTCTCACTCAGGTTGACAAAAAAAACTATCTTCGATTTTCCTAGATTACACTTGGAATTAAACAACTTAGTGGTAGTCCTTTTAACTATACAATGTCATGGTTCTAAGTGCTTTAGGAAATATAAATCCGATAAATACTATTAAGTTTTTTTTTTGTTGCAAAAATAACTTTTAATTGGTCAAAAGTGAGTTTTTTCTTATTCTTATAAGGAAAATGCTATTTATCTAGAAAAATAGCATCAAGAATTTTTCAAGAAACAGTTGGCAAGTTTTAATTGTATGATTTATTTGTTCACTTCCTATTTTTCAGCCACACCTCCTTGAATTGTGGCAAATAGTGCATTGTGATTGGTTGCTCTTTATTCTTGAAGAATTCTTGATGTTATTTTTCTAGAGATATAACATTGCTCTTCTTATAAACGGGGAAGAAGTGGAATTTTTTTCCATCTTATAATAGCGCTATATTAGCTTCAAAAAATAAAAAATAGTATATCAAACCATAAAATTATATAGATCCATGCATGTCAACATAATTATTACTTTGAGACTTTCAAATCACAAGTTAAGATTAAAAGTTGGATTGTCAATGATGCTATTAAGTAATATAGATTATTAAGTAATATAGATCAAATAGAATGATCATACAGTGGAACACGACTGATTATAGCAAGGATGGAGACATATATGCCAAAAGTAAATGTGATATCCGTACGACTGATTGTAGCTCATGGTTACGGTAGCTCGTGGTGACGGTTTATGCCGTGGTGATTGCCTACTATCTAGCGAACAGCGACCCATTGAAAAAACCATCACTGAAAATTTTCGCATCTCTAAAGCTTTCCGTTCAAACGCAGTTTAGATTTGGCGACCGAAGATTATAACTTTTTCGTTCATCTTCAATTCCTGATATAGAGTGAGTTTTTTCTTTTTTCTTCCATGCATTTGTTATCTTCCATGCATTTTTTAGACTTTGAAATTGTCTTTACCGCTGTTACATAATTGAATGAATTCTTTTCTTTTATTTTCTTTGTGAATTTAACTTTCAGTACTATTATGTGGGAGAATTAGAAGGAATAAAATATGGACTTTGATTATTTTCTTATCCAAGCCAGAGTTTATTTGATTTATATCGATCCAACGGTTAGAATATCATGTTCTGGTGGTGCCATGAGGTGAATCCACTTCGTAACAAAGTCGATAATTGGTGATGTTTCTTTTTTTGAATAAGAAATCACTTTGCAACACACGACAAAGTTCACTATGAAATGTTGGAGGGTAAACCATGATGCTACTCTCTAATTTTTTTGTGAACTCATCATTTGTTAGTTTGTTTCTTTTATTGCTTCTTTTTTGTAATGTAGAATTGTTCACAACAATAGCGAACATAGTTAACTATGTTACTCAATTTCAAATATTTATGAACTGCAATCCAATCACAACAAGAGTTTATTCTTATTTCGTTCCATCGCTAGGAGCAAAAAAGGAAAAAGAATTGGCAGAGTATTGATATATGACATAATATTATGTTTTATTTACCATAAGATTATTCTATGTACTATGTAAAATATTAATGATACGTGTATAAGATATGTGTATAAGATAAAATATTAATTTTGTATTTATATGTAATAAAATTATAATTATGTGTATATATTAGTATTATGTCAATATTATATTATAGTGTTAATTGTTAATTATATATAGATAGTTATTAGTAGTAGTTTTATGAAGTTATTAGTAGTTATAGGAAGGTAGTTACTTATTGGTGTGTTATATTAAGGTTGTAATGTGTGAATGAATGTTAAAGTAAGTTAATAAACAAAAGTTCTAGTCTTTCTCTCTTTCTTAGGAGAGATGTCTCTTCTCGAATTGGGATAATTGTTACTGTTAATTTTAATATTCTATCATTGGTGTTTTCATTTTTTGAACCATGGAAACAATAGATTCACACAACATTAACAATCTCCATGAATCTATCGCATCACTAACCTTTTCATTTCATGATTTCAAAGCAAATGAAGATCTTCACCATGAATCATTTCTCAAGAATATTCAAAACCTACATACCATCACTGAATCCATTTCACATGTTCATCATCAAACCATTTCATCTTTGAACTCTCATTCATTTTCAACGAACATTCCATCAATGAACTTCATTTCATCTTCAAAGATACATTCATCTTCCAACTCTATTTCATCCATGAATTTCAATTATCTCATATGCGAGTCATATAGAGAAATTGATCAACATATAATGAATCATTTTGTAAAATCATTCAAGCACTTACAAGAATAAATGACACATTGAAAAGAATGATTGATTCTGAATCGCCCATCGTCATGTCAGAATCTTCTATCACTTGAGCGATAAACTTAATTGCTTTGTTTCAACCGCATGTTATGGGGATTCAATAGCCCTTAGAAGTGGTGATGAAACAAAGTGATATCAATGCCAAATTGATTTCTCTACCAAAATCAACCGAAATCAATTCCTCTACAAAAACATTAAGGAATCATTCAGTTGTGTCTATCAAATTTCATGCTGAATTATTATTCATCAATGAAATTGACTTATGGCCTAAACAATCGGTTGCACCACATTTATGGGATACAACGCCATATGATCCGGGTGGATATTTTATTTGTTAAAATTACAACCTTGAGGACAAGGTTGTCATGGACGAATGAAGTAATGATACGTGTATAAGATATTAATATTAATAAGTAATTATATGTAATATAAATTATTAATTATGCGTATACATTAGTATTATGTCAATATTATATTATAATATTAATTATTAATTATATATAGGTAGATATTAGTAGTATGTTTAATGAAGTTATTAGTAGTTATAGAAAGGTAGTTACTTATTGGTGTGTTATATTAATGTTGTAATGTGTGAATGAATAATCAAGCAAGTAAATAAACAAAAGTTCTAGTCTTCCTCCCTTTCTTAGCAGAGATGTCCCTTCTCGAATTGGGATAATTGCTACTGTTAATTTCAATATTCTATCAATTACTTAGCTAAGATATTGGTGGCTGCATAGTTTTGTAATCACTTGTTTTGAGTTGTAATTTTCTCTATGTTGGAATTCTTGAATCAATTCAAAGACCCGCTTCATATTATTCTTGCATTTTGCATTGAAATTCATTCAACACTCCCCTGCATTTTAGTAATATGTCCTCACTTTGCATTGTAATTCTACGCTGTAACTTTAAATTTGCACTTGATATATCCATAATTTAGTTGCTAAGTAATATATAAAGAGTAATTTGTTTAGTAATTTTTCAGACATGAAAATTCATTACCCTCTTAAGACTGCTAAATTAGAAAGTTATTGGTTGATTCATTTCAATGGCAAACAGGAGCAAGAGTTTTGCAGCAAGCATGAATTTAGAAGGAACAAGGTTAACAAGTGAAGATTTTTGGGACTTATAAAATGTCACTGATTCTACAACTGCTCTTATTTCTTAATTAAATTGATAGTAAATAAATCCTCATGTTCCTCTACAAACCTAGTAGATCAATTACTGACGAGTGGATGTTTTTATTTTTAGAGATAGTGGTTGTTATTATTTGTCAATGGATACTATACAATTTTAAGTAACCTTATGGTTATTATAATGTCTGTTTAGCATGGTTTGATATAGATACTCGGCCATGTTTTATGCATAGCAATATTAATGTTGTTTAATGTGTGATATTGTGTAATGTGACCATCCATATGTTGTGGCTATGCTATGCCCCTTAATAATGATGCAGGAAAAAATGTTAGCTCCCATATGCGATCCCTTTTGCTGCAAATGCATCCATATTGGGTAAGGGGATCCTTTAGTTATGTATTACCATCTTAATACTATATCTACTAGAGTATGAAGGAGCATGAACAATAAATGGTATAATTTTGATAGTCAATGAAATCCACGGCTGGAGCAAGAGGGGAATTGGGGGTAAAGAGTGTCATTTTGATAAATTCATATGTACTATAAGAGGCTCTTGGGTCATGTATTAGTTTAATAGGGTGTCTAATGGTGCAATTTTATTTTGTTGATTGGAATGAGACAATATAAGAGTTACAATTTGAGCTTTTATGTGCTAAGTTCTATATTGTATCAAAACAGACTGAAAAGTCTATTGACCGATGAAGATGGCAATTGATTAATACTACATCAAATGTGGTATATAAAGAGGTCTTCCGGAATGTCTAATTTTTGTATTTTGAGATAAAAACTAGTTTGACTACTTTGGCTGAGTACCTACTCTGACACAAAGATAGGTAAATGCTGACCTGAGGTGTTTATATTTTGATAAGAAATTGTTATTGTACTGTATATAATTCTTTTAGTTCTTCCCATGTTTATGAAGTGAATTCAGTTTGTATGAGAGGTTATTAGCCACATATATATGTTTCATATAGATGAAACTGAGTGCCTATGAAGTACACCTGATGAGCCATACATGCTAAACAATATGTTTGTTGCTTTGAAGGGCATAAATATTTATTGGTATGTTCAGGTTCAATAGGCATATTTCTAAGAGAAACCTATTAATGTTTAGTTATTTGTGTTAATATAAACACTCATACCTTCCAAACTGTTTATATTTTTCATTCTTGATAGGTGATTTGGAAACTAAGTAAGCCAGTTTTGTTGTCATTACATGTATTGAAAATTGATTTTATTACATTGAAAATGTTGTATGGTATGATTTCAAATTGACGGCATATGTTTAATATTTGTTAGTGTATTTCGACTTATGGATAATGAAATCATGTTATCATATAAATCACATTAAGTTAATTGTATTGCTTTTGTCAAAGAAATTGTGATGATTCTGTGTCACATATTATTATGAATTGCAAGTGATGTTTTTAATTATATATCACCCATGCGGCAACACGGGTAGACGATCTAGTTGAAACATAAGCATAATAGACATTCCTAAATTGTCATTTACAAGAACCACATTTATGAGAAAGCTGGGAAACCACCATGAAGCACAACAATGAACGAGAATGGAAAGAAACTAAAAAGGATGAAACAAAAGAAAGTGTGGTGGCATGAATTATGAGCCAAAGTGTTTGTTAGTTTACTTTTCCAAATATATCCCACCTTAACCTCTACCAAGTTATAACCTTGAAAAGACCTCAATATTTCTGTGTGACGATATATAACTTAAATGTCTTTTTAGAATTGCTTCAAGCTCATAGAAAGGTACAATCACATGACGACTGAAGTGTGGAAAATTCCTTGACCAGCCTCACTGAATTTAGGAGGTACGTATGTGTATCTTGAAATTGTATGTGGTTGAAAGTAAAAGTATCTTCTCTAAGTCTATTCCGCTTGCATGGAAGTGGTAAGCTCTGATGGTGGAAAGAGGGACAATCAGAGAAAAATCTCTAAAAAGGTATGTTCTTATTCGTCAAATTCACATAAATTCTAACTTCTTGCTATTATGTTGCTTGAGGACAAGAACCGGTTTAAATTTTGGGTTGTGATGACAGAGCATCATATGATATTTTTGGCTATGTTTTAAGTACTTTTCTATGCATTTGAAGACAAATAAGATGAGAGTTAGAGGAGCTATTAGTGGTTTGAGGAACATAATATATTGTATTCACTCGAGTTGCTGTAATTCACTTTTATCCTAAATCATGCAACTTCATAGGTGTTTTGAGTGTTTTGTAGTGAGAAATCATTAGAAATCCTTTTTATCCTAGATCATGCAAGAATTTGCACACAGGGGCTTCCTCATCGTCCTCCTTCACACAAGACATGCACCTCTATGCATGAGCCAGTGTTTCCACTAAGTAATGATATGTCATAAATAGAGACCCTTGCACACATTATTATTCATGCAGAAATTTAGCGGTTCAAGGCAAGGGTCAACCATCAAAGTTCCAAGGAAAAGGATCTCCATTATCCTCTTGTTCTCTCTAGGGTACTATTTTCTATTGTTTTGTTATAATGTTTGTTGTCATGTGCAACTAAACCTCTTTGATTAGGGTTCTAAGATGATTCACTTCTTATTTGTTGGATTCAATTAATAAAGTTTCTATTCAATTATGTTTTTCTTGTGTCTGATTTAATTTGTTCTTGCATGTGCTTAATGCTTTTTCAATTTAGAATTTGTATCTGTAACCTTGAAAATTGATTCGTATAGAATTAGTAGAATTGACAACCCAAAATTATTCCTTTGTTCATAGAAGTTTTAATTACTTATTTGTTAATTATAGTTGATGAAATTAATTATGAAACTTTATACTTTCTATATATTCCTTCTTGTAACCCTGTAATTATAACTATATTATTTTACCGCACAAGTTGTTGTTAGGGTTAATAAGCATTTCTAAATTCAGTTTCTTAAATCATAAGTACACACTAGATGACTGATGTTTTACTAAGTTAATTCCAAGAAATACGAATGGGGGTTTCATAGATTCCCTAATTGTCGTTAAACCTCTGAATCACAAACTTTATCTCACAATGGGAAGGGCAATTAAAAACCTGTAATCTTTTCTTAATCTCTTTTAATTTCACTCATTAAAATAAGTTTTGCTAATCTCTAAGTTGAACGACAATCCCTGTGGAGAACGATAAACTTACTATTTTATTACTTGAGGCTTCCCCGTACAAACATTTACCGTAAAAGAAGTATCATGTCTCGTGATCAAGAACACTTTTGTGTTGTTAAAAGAAGGCTAAATCTAATATTTGGCTCCTTAATTAATATTTGAGTTTCGTTATGGTCCCCCAATTAATAAATTTTTTATTTTGGTCCCTTAAATTCATCCCCGTTTGTCAATTTGGTCTCATTCTGTTAATTTTAACCGAAAATATCTAAGGAGGACCAATAATATAGGTGGTCCACCATAGACCTTATAAAGTTTTTAAATTTTAACCCCATATCCTTTTCTAAAAAGTGTTACTATTGAATCATGCAAGTCTATTATATTTTATGGTGAACCACCAACTTTAATTTTTTTTCCTTTTCTTCTTCTTCCCATGTTCTTCGTCCATCTTCATACCCCTCGTTAATAATATCCAGAAAAAAAAACAGCAAAAGAGATAAACAATGCAGCAGCAAAGTTTCGTTGAGCCCTTTCTTCTTCGTCTTTTTAAGTTGTTCTTATCCATTTGAATGTTTGTTCCTTCTCTCTTATGTGTGGATCGAAATTGATTTCCATTCCTTACGGCCCTTTCTTTCACTGCGCTGAAAAATAGGATTTGATGAATCGAAAATAGGAAAAGAAAGAATTGGGTAGTTCAGTTGAATGGATGAACATATGAATATATTTTAGATTGGGTTAATAGTGCTTTATTCTAGTAAAATAGTTCGTTTCTGATTTACCCCTGTAAAAAAAAAATCAGATTTCATCATTGTAATTTGAAGATTTATTTTAGTTTTGGACCTCTATGGCTTCAAATTACAAAATTTATTGTACTTTCTCCCCCTGTAATTTGAGCAAATTTTGGTGTACCACACACCATATCATCGACTTTGTACCGTCAAAATTCATGAATTAATAAATGAGTTTCTAGTTGTGCACTGCTTGTTGCATAAATGTATAAAGAATTTGAGGGTTTTTTATCTCCTTTTTATGGGTATGATTAATGTGTATGAACATGAGGATGATGAAAGTGAAGAAGAGGAGGGATTAAGATGAAGAAAAGCTAAAAAAATATGGCTAAATTGCATATTTGGCCCCCTTAAATAATTTACGAGTTTCATATTGGTCTCCTAATTAATAAAATGTGGTGTACCAACGTTGAATATTGGGAATTGTTATGATATGAACTTGAAGAAATATAAGGTAAAAGATGAAGAAAAGGAAAGAAAAATTATATGTTGGTGATTTACTATTAGATTCAGTGGTCTTACACAGTCTTAGGGTCTATTTTGTTTCGAAATAATCAAATAGTTAAAATTTAATAAATCAATAAGGTCTAAGGTGGACCGCCTACAACGTTGGTCCACCATAAACATTTTGGGTTAAAATTAACATATTGGGATCAAATTGACTAACATAAGCATATTTAAGGGACCAAAACGAAATTTTTATTAATTAGAGGAATAATATGAAACTCTTAAATTATTTATGGGACCATATATGCAATTTAGCCAAAAAAATATTAAGGGTTTATGGTAGAAAAAGAATATAATAAAGGAAAAGAAGTTTTTTTAATCTCTTTTACTACATAAATCTGATAGTAGACGGTAGAGATGAGATGAATATTTTCTTTTTGGTTTTTGTTGTGCTTTTATGGATTTATATGAAGATTATAAAGATAAAGAAGAAGAACATGAGGAAGGGGAAGAAGAAAAGGGAAAAAATCAAAGGAAAAATTAATAAGATATATGGTGGACCACCTACAATGTTGGTCCACCTTAGATATTAATGATTAAAAACGGACGGAAGGGACCATTTTAACAAATAGAGAGGTTAAAAAACCAATACGGAACTTTTATTAATTAGGGGACTAAAACGAAACTAAAAAATTATTTAGTGGACCAAACATGTAATTTAGCCGCCAAACCAATGTGAACCGACGTACACATATCATACGTGATTAATATATCCTAACTTAGATCCGAAATAACATCCCTAGAACCTAAAAATGAAATTTTGTTTCAATTCACCTCTCAATTTTTTTGTTGTTTCGTAACTCACCCCTCAATTTTGACCTTAACCCACATAAAACCCATGAACACACTTTCCAAAACAATCATCACCCACCATGGCAGCAGCACGTAAAACACTAGTAACAGTGAAACCATCAATTTCAATACCTTTCAATCTCATATCCACAAAACACTCAAGTGCCTCACGAGGAACACTGTTTTTCACATACCCTTTAATCAAAGCAGTCCAAGCAACAATATCCCTTTCAAGACTTTCATCAAACACTTTACACGCACTTTTCATAAACCCAGAACACCCAAAAGCCAAGTTGTCAGCAAAAATATGAGAGGGAGAGGTCGCGTCGCTGTGAGAGAGGACCGGCTGCATCATCACCGCAGCCTGGTCCGCCGCGACATTGAGAGAGAGGATCGGCTGCATCAACATCGCAGCCTGGTCCGCCGGAGGTCCTTGTCTCCGGCTGAGAGAGCAATTTGGGGGGGAAGGGGGCCAAGCAGGGTGCCACTCAAAAGGGGGGATGGGGATGATTGGCTTGTGGTGAGTCCTAGGAGGAGGAAATCGTCGAGACAGGAGGTAAGAGGTCGGAACAGATTAAGGTCGTACCAACGTTTCAGGGACTGGGATGAGGCGGGGCTTCGACAGTCTAGGATGGGTGATTCTCGGTGGGTCGATAGTGGCTGCGACGGCGGAAGGTTTCCCGGTAGGCAGGCCGATCGTAACGATCGACAATTTCCATCTTCAGCGGCGCGCGGTGCAGTCCGGAGCTATCCAGGTTTGGCGGCGCGAGGTTTTGGTCGGGAACAGCATCGACGACGGGAGGAGGCACTGCTGCAGCGGCGAGGGTCGGGGGAGATGCGGTTGTTGCGGCGTCCGTCTGCACCTCATCAGGACGATGATCTTCTGCCACGCGCAGTCGTCTCCCTCAGCAACGATGCCACCATTGTTCCTCAGCGACGCAGGTTTGTTACGTTTTATTTTATGAACTTTCCTCCGTTAATTTCGAATTTTTATCTTCGCAAAGGTTTCGAGGTCTGTGGCATGCTGGAAGAGGTTGTTATCCCCAATCGTTATAATGTTAAGGGGGAACGGTACAGATTCGTGAGATTTTCCAATGTCCGGGACGTCAGTAAACTTCTGAAGGCGGTGAACGCTGTGTGTTTTGGCAACTTCCATATTGTGGCAAAGGTTGCTAATTTTGACAAGGAGGCAACTAAAGCGGTAGCTTCTGAGACCAAAGCTAACACTGTTGTTGATGTGGGGAACGAGGAACCGGTCGCTGTGTTGGCGCCTAAATCTTCCCGTGATGGAGGAGAGGGGTTGAACCACGGTAAGGAGGCGGGTGGTGAGGGACCTATTTTAGAACTGCGAGGGGCCACGGGCACCCAGGAGCCGGTTTCGGATGTAGGGGTGAGCGACGAAGCTGTGGTGATGGATAAGAAGAATCAAGGGAGTGCACCGTTAGGTAGGAGGAGGACTGTGGATCAGGTGACGGTAGGTGATGTGCCCGTGAGGTTGGGGGACGGAGAGCGTACCTATCACGTGTCAAAAGGGGGCAAGGGTGGTGCGGTCAGGCGTCCGCATGCTATTTTAAAAGTCGGAGGGCAACCTTCAATCCAAAAACAGGTGCGGAAGTACCGGTCCCAGACGGAAGATCTTCTTTGGGCCCGGAATGGCGTTACTGCTATTGTGCTTAATGGCGAGAGTGTGCCCCTTATACAGGATAAAATTGCGGATGTGGGTGTGACCGATATCGACATCATTCCGTTAGGTGCAGATCAGGTCTTTGTACGCAGTACCTCTGATGTCAGCGTGACTACAATTTTAAATGATGCTAACGAGTTCTTCGCCCATTTCTTCTCTAATGTTGTGCGCTGGGAGAAGAACGTCACGCCTTTTCAACGGGGGGCTTGGGTGCGGATGTATGGTATTCCGTTGCATGCTTGGAATGAGGGATTCTTTAAACTGTGTACCTTGGACGTCGGTAGATTTTTGCGTGCCGCACCTTGTACGGTGGAGAAAGTGCGGTTTGACTATGCAAGAGTTTTGGTGGCAACATCTTCTTTAGACTTTATTAACCGCAAAGACGAGATTCTTGTGGATGGAACTTTGGTGTATGTGCATATTGTGGAGGAGTGGGGGTTTCATCTAGGAGATGATGCGTGCCTTTATGAAGAAGATGACAACGCGTCCAACATTGTTAAGGCAGATCACGAGGATGTCCGGAGTGAACATGTGTTGGTTACAGATCATGCTAATGTGTTGGTGGATGAGATCGTTAGAGAGTTTGCTCAGGGCGAGGGAAAGGAGAATATCCCTCACCAGGATGAGGACGTGCACCCCTCTGACCCTGTGACGGATTGTCTTTATCAGAATCAGGGGGATAGGGATGATCGCCAGCCCGAGGAGGCGGTTTAGAAGGTCTCGGCTGGGCCGCTTGTGGATCAGTTCGAGGTCCAAGCCACTTTTTCTCAAGATCGCAATCCGGAGGGGGAAGCGGGGGTAACGATGAATGCGCCTAAACTCGTTTTGGACAAGGCCCCTTCGGGAACTATTAGGTCTTCGGGATCTGGACCCTGGAGCTTGGATTGGTTAGATGATCAGCATATTTGCGAGACCGAGGTTGGGTCGGTGGCGCGAAAGGATGTGAGTGCAGGGGCGTGTTCTGCAGGGAGCAAGGGTTCAACTGATGCGATGGTTAGCAGGCGAAAGAAGGTTAAAGGGGTGTTGCGCCATCCAGTTCATAGTCTGAAGAAAGTGGCAAGGATGCCCTCTAAAGACCGAGCGGCGGTCATGAAAGCTCTGAAGAAGAGGCCATGTAAGTTCAAAGGGTCAAATTCTCTCAAAAAGGTTGTGAGGATGATGTCCAATGCTAAGTGTGACTCGTCATCGTCGTCTAGTTCAGCTGTTAATTCTGATGACTGGAGACACTGGGTTGTCTTGCATGGGAGTGAGAAGGTGGTTCGGGACGACCTGAGGAGCCTGGGCGAGACCATTGGGGTAAGTATTACAGGAGGTAACAATATGTTTGGTGTTCTGGCAGGGAAAGGGAAAGGGAAGTTGAAGGAGGTCGAGCTTGTTGTTGGGAAGGGGGGAGAGGAGGTCAGTGGGACTTCTTAGTTGTGGGTGAGTGGGTCGCGGGTAGGGGGTGAAGGTGTGGGTTATGAAGTTACTTTCTTGGAATGTTAGGGGTTTGGGAGGTTTGGAGAAGCGTAAAGAGGTGCGTTCTTTGGCGAAGGATAAAAGCCCGTTCATCACGTGTCTTCAGGAAACTAAGCTCCAATCGTGCGATGATAGGGTGTGTAAGTCGGTGTGGGATAGGCAGTCAGTGGGCTTTTCTTTTCGTCCTTCGCGAGGGGCGTCAGGGGGGTTGTTGATCGTCTGGGATGTTGATGAGGTGGAGGTGTGGTCGACGTGCAGTTTTAGCCATGTTTTGGGTATCCACGGTCGGTTCATTAAATCTAATGTGGAATTTCATTTATTCAATGTGTACGCTCCTTGTGATGGAGGCGACAGACAAATTTTGTGGGAAGAGTTATCGGTGCGCCTTGTCAGTCTAAGAGGGAAGAAAGTGTGTATTTGTGGTGACTTTAATGTTGTTAGGTGTAGAGAGGAAAGACGCTCTATGGTGACTCACGGTGGTACGTCGGAGTACAGTTCTTTTAATACCTTTATAGAGGATAATAAGCTGATTGATCTACCGTTATGCAGGCGCAATTTCACGTGGTTTAAGGGGGACGGTAGGTCGATGTGTCGGTTGGATCGGTTTTTGTTTTCTGAGGATTGGTGCCTGGTTTGGCCTAACTGTTTACAGGTGGCGCAGCTGAGAGGTTTGTCAGATCATTGTCCTTTGTCATTGTCCATTGACGAGGAGAATTATGGGCCCCGCCCTTCCCGTTTTCTGAAGTGTTGGGCGGACACGCCTAGTTTTAGGCCCTTTGTTAGTGATACTTGGAAATCGTTGCGGGTGGAAGGCTGGGGTGGGTATGTGCTAAAAGAGAAGTTTAAGCTTATTAAAAAAGCTTTGAAAGAATGGCATTATTCTCATTCCCAAAATTTGCCGGCTAAAATCTCTTCTCTGAAAGACAGGCTGGCGGAGCTCGATAGCAAAGGGGAGGTTGATGTGTTGTCCGACTCTGAGTGTGGCGAGATGATTGAAGTGTCCGCAAACTTGCACTCTTTGTCCAGGCTTAGCCATAGTATTTGCTGGCAGCAGTCGAGGAATAGATGGTTGCGGGAAAGTGATGCGAATTCCAAAAAATTTCATTCTCTTATGTCCTCGCGGCGTCGTCATAATACTATTTGCTCTATTTTGGTTGATGGCGTTTTGATAGAAGGAGTTGTCCCCGTTAGAACCGCGGTGTTTAACCATTTCGCTAGTCACTTTCAAGCGCCGCTTGTGAACCGCCCAAGTGTGGAGAATCTTCAGTTTCGATCTTTATCTTTGGCTGAGGGCGGGGGTCTGATTAAGCCCTTTTCGGTGGATGAAGTGAAGGACGCTGTGTGGGACTGTGATAGTTTCAAAAGTCCGGGGCCTGATGGGGTGAATTTTGGTTTTATAAAGGATTTTTGGGGTGAGGTGAAGGATGATATTATGAGGTTTATTACCGAGTTCCACCGTAACGGGAAATTGACCAAGGGTATCAACACTACTTTTATTGTTCTTATTCCAAAGGTTGATAACCCTCAGCGTCTTAACGAGTTTAGACCTATTTCGTTGGTGGGGAGCATGTACAAGATTCTAGCTAAGTTGCTGGCTAATAGATTAAGAATGGTGCTCGGCAGTGTGATATCGGAAACGCAATCTGATTTTATTCAGAATAGGCAAATCCTTGATGGTATTCTTGTTGCTAATGAGGTGGTAGATGAAGCTACTAAGTTAAAAAAGGAGCTCATGCTTTTCAAGGTGGATTTCGAGAAGGCGTATGACTCGGTTGATTGGGGCTATTTGGACGCGGTGATGGCTCGTATGGCGTTCCCGGTTTTGTGGAGGAAATGGATTAAAGAGTGTGTGGGCACTGCCACAGCGTCTGTTCTTGTTAACGGCAGTCCCACTGATGAATTTCACCTCCATAGGGGTTTGCGTCAGAGGGACCCCTTGTCGCCTTTTTTGTTTCTCTTGGCGGCTGAAGGTCTTCACGTGTTGATGAAATCCATGGTGGATAATAATCTCTTTACTGGCTATTCGGTTGGATCTAACCCGGTTGATGTGACGCATCTTCAGTTTGCGGATGATACTCTGCTGATTGGTTAAAAATCTTGGGCCAATGTCCGGGCTTTGAGGGCGACTCTTGTATTGTTTGAATTGTTATCAGGTTTGAAAGTGAATTTTCATAAGAGTATGCTGGTGGGAGTTAATATAGCTGAATCTTGGTTAAGTGAGGCGGCATTGGTGCTGAATTGTAAAGTGGGGAAAATTCCTTTTGTTTATCTAGGCTTGCCTATTGGGGGTAATCCGCGGAGACTGTCTTTTTGGGATCCTGTTGTGAATCGCATTAGATCTAGACTGTCGGGGTGGAATAATCGGTTTCTTTCGTTTGGTGGTCGCTTGGTACTTCTGAAATCTGTTCTGACTTCTTTGCCTGTCTATGCACTTTCTTTCTTCAAAGCTCCTGCAGGTATAATCTCTTCCATTGAATCTTTGTTAAATAATTTTTTTTGGGGGGGGGGGGGGGGGGGAGTGAGGAGTGTTCTAAAATTACTTGGATCAAGAGTTTAATATAGCTTTGCTAGGGAAATGGGGCTGGAGGACGCTGGTGGATAGAGAGGGGTTGTGGTACTGTGTTTTAGCCGCCCGTTATGGCGATTTAGGTGGGAAGTTGGAGGTTGGGGGCCGGAGTTGTTCTACGTGGTGGAGGGAGGTGGGGAGGTTGCGTGAGGGAGGGGGAGATGTAGGGGGTGATTGGTTTGGTAGCAGTGTGTTTAGGCAGGTGGGTGATGGTGTTGGTACTTTGTTCTGGTTACATAGGTGGTGTGGAGATGTCCCCTTCCGAGAGAGGTTTCGTCGGTTGTTTGATCTAACTGTTAATCAAGCTATTTCGGTTGCGGAGCTGTTCTCTCGAGGTGTGGAGGAGGGAGGGGAGGGTCGGGTTTGGAGGCGTAGGTTGTGGGCGTGGGAGGAGGAGCTTTTAGCGGAGCTTAGGACTTTATTGCTTGATGTTTCTTTGTTGCCTGATGTTTCAGATAGATGGGTGTGGCTTCCTGATCCAGTAGGAGGTTACACTGTCCGTGGTGCTTATGATCTTTTAGCGGAGGGTAGCAGTCCTCCCGTGGATGAAGCTTCTGAGTTAGTTTTGCATCCCCAGGTTCCTCTGAAGGTCTCTATCTTTGCTTGGCGTCTTCTTAGAAATCGTCTTCCTTCAAAGACAAACATGGCAGTTCGACGGACTCTTTCTCCAGATGTGACTTTATGTGATTTAGGATGTGGCCTTGAGGAAACATCCGAACATTTGTTTTTGACTTGTCCGAATTCAGTATTGTTGTGGCAGCAGGTGCGTAACTGGATAGGTTGCATGGGAGTGGACTCCACTCATTTGTCCGACCACTTGTTGCAGTTCACTTTTTTGATTGGTGCGGGATAAGCGAAGCGCTCCTTTTTGCAGTTGATTTGGCTCCTGTGCACGTGGGTCTTGTGGTTAGAACGCAACAATAGAATTTTTAATAATGTTGTATCTGATGTACCCAGATTGTTAGATAAGGTTAAATTGTTATCCTTAGGTTGGCTCAAAGTTAAGAAGTCGTTGTTTATTTTTGGCTCTCAGATGTGGTGGTCAATGAAGGTGAGAAAAACACAAGAAGGGGGGGGGGGGGTTGAATTGTGTTAGCTTTTCGCAGCTCTTGAAGAGTGAGAATCTAATTCCTTAGTATCAGAGTCTGAAAGAGATCAGAGTCTGATGGGAGATTAGGTTTTGTTGCAGCAGAAATAATCAACAGAAAGAGAGAAGAGAGAACACAAGCAATTATACCGGTTCCTTCCACAAACCGGAAGTAGTCCTGTCCCCCTTGCACTTCCAAGGAGAGTTCCACTAAAATGTAATATCTATTACAAGTTGCTCAAACACACAGTAAGAGACTTCCAATGCTCAAGCACGCAGGCAAGAGACTTCCAATGTTCAAAGACACAACTAAGAGACTTCTTTGCTCAAGGACGCAGCCAAGAGACTTCTTTGCTCAAGCACACAAGAAAGAGACTTCTGACACAATTTACAGAAAATTGAATAGGGTTGAAACACTTGACAAACAATAACACGTGTTCCAATTACAACAAAGACAGACTCTGTTTCAAACAAAGACAGACTCTGTTTTTCTGCTTAACTTAGAAATTCTAGAATACTCAGTTTGTAAGAATAATCTAAGTTGTTGATGTGTTTCTGTTAAGACTCAGTTGAATACGATAGCAATGCAGCGTAGTTTTTTTCAGTTGTAGAGTCCAACAATTCTTCAAGTCTTCTATCCTTTATATAGGCGTTGGAAAGAGACGTTGAGTCATCCAGCACATCAGGATGACTTTTGAAGCTTGATCAATAGTTGTTGATTTGTTGCTTGATATGGTAATAGTCCTTCAATTGCATATTTTGAATTCCATTCCTTTTGAAGATTAATACCGGTAGACACAGTTGCCAAACTGTACGAGGTAGTGGAGTAGTGGAAACAGAGTTCGTACAACGTACTCTGTACTGACCTGCATTCTTTGTCGTTGAGTATCCCACGCTCAAGTTGACTTTGAAGCTAGCCGTTACTCCAAATGAGAGTTTCTTTTGCATCGTAATGCCTTTAGAAATCCTTCTAAGAAGATCTTCAGATTGCAGGCTTCAGACTCACTGTAGCACTTTAGCTTCTGACGATCTTCAGACTCTCTTGGTCTTCAGATTCTGATAGTCTTCAGACTCTGATAGTCTTCAGACTCTCTTCGATACAGTCTTCAGACTCTCTTCGATACAGTCTTCAGACTCTCTTCGATACGGTATTCAGATTCTCTTCGATACGGTCTTCAGACTCTCTTCGATAAAGAATCACAAGCAACAAGCTTCTCTAGATCTTTGCTCTTAAAATGTTCAAACAGAATACTTTCTAAGATATAAATCTTGATTAATATCCTGCATACTTAAACAAATATTAGCATATCCAATTGACAATTTTTAATACCTTGTTATCATCAAAACTCAAAATGTGGTATTGTTGAAAACCTTTGTTCCAACAATCTCCCCCTTTTTGATGATGACAAACATCAGTATTTAAAAGGTCAATTGTTGTTAATCTAATTAACAGGTTGACTTAAGGGGTCTGAGGTTTGTAAGCTCAGAGTCCGAGGTTTGTAAGCTCTGACTCCCCCTGAGTCTGATAGTTCTTAAGTTGAGGTTTGTAAGCTCCCCCTATGTTCTATTCAAGTTAATTAAATTCAAATTTCATAAACAGTTGAATTAATTCATAAACAGTTGAATTAATTCTCAGAATAATAGACGAATTAGAGAACAGATTCTTTCAACGGGGGCTCAGAATCTAACTAAGCACCTTTCGCAAATTTTCCCTTTAACTTTTACATAGAACTTGCAGTTAACAAAAAGTCACAAATCTCACAAAGCTTTCCTACTCCCCCTTTTGTCATCAACAAAAAGGTTTAGAAACGCGTTTCTCCCCTTTTTTAAATGACTTCAGGTAAGGATAAAAACAAATTTTAAGGAAAACAAGATTCAGAGCGAAAAACATATAAGATGCAAAGCACAATATATATTAGAGGCACAAAGATTAAATAACAACTTGAATAATCTTAAAAACGACGGTTCAAATGATAAAGAAAACAGCAGAAATAAGTTACAAGCAAAACAAAACACAAAGTAATTAAACTAAGGTTGGTTTTGTTTGGCAAGGTGATCCATCAATTTCTGGAGATCCTCTTGCTGCTTCTTAACAATTTCTTCCAAAGCTTCGATTCTTCTCAAATGAGCTTCTCTTTCAAGTCTTGCTTCTTCTTGAACTCTATGCAGTCTCCTCCTCAAAGAATCAAAAACCATTAATTCTCTTGGATTGTATTGATCTTCATCAAAGAATGGTTTATACTCAACCCGCATAATAGGAGCTTTCTTCTTAGCTTTGGCTTTCTCAGCTTTCTTAACTTCTTCCACATGCTTGGCAGTAACAACAACTTGTTCCTTGACAGCAGCCTTCTGAATTTTGGTGACAAAATCCAAAAATTCAGTCTTCAAAGTGGAGAACTTATCCTCATAGCTTACATTGAGGATAGACACAAACCTTTGCTCAATAATGTCCTTGAGCTTAGAGTTTGATGAAGCATAGAACTCATCTATCCTTAACGAATCAAAGAGGTTGTGAGGTTCAGAAGTTGAGGGTTGAGAGGCTCTTAATGCTCGAAAGGTTTCAATACCAGTTACAACTGTTCTAGATTCAGAAAGAGGTTCAGGAACCGTTTCAGACACAGGCTCTGCTATGTATTCTGTTACAGGTTCTAATAGGATATCAGAAGCTTGTTCCAGAATCTCAGAGACTGGTTCCTCTACAGGTTCTGAGGGTTCAACAAAAGCTATGGTGAGAATTTCTGTAGGTTTGGGTACAGAGTCTGGTTTAGAAATAGATTCTGTAGCTTTTGTTGATTTGGATTTAGCAGGGGTTTTTGGTAGTTCTCATCCTAGGTGTTTCTCAAGAGAATCTAGGGTGTCTGGAGAGTCTACACAAATAGGCTCATGTTGGGGGGATGGTTGAGTTGAATGAATGGTTACTTCAGGCTCTTGAGAAAAGATGGTTAAGCAGGGTGGTCAGCAGGTAAGTTCATAGACACTGTGATGGTGTCTTGAATAACTCTGTCCATAGTTGAATCAACATATTCAACTATTTTGGGGTCAAGTGGGTCATGGGATGATAAAGGTTTGATTGGTGAGGGGGATGAATTTCTGAGGGAAGGAAGAATTTGGCTCAAGGGTTTGTTATCTGATTCAGTATCAGATGAAGACTCTTGATTCGTAGAGGAAGGTGAGTTAAATGCCACATTACCAGAGGTGCCTATTCCAGCTTCTGGAGAAGCATGGTGATCAGACACAGTAGCTTCTGATAAATCAGCTTCTGCAGGAGCTACCTGACTCTTTTGTTTCAGAGCTGATGCAAGCAACTTAGCAGCTTCTTTAACAGTTTCTTCCTTAAGTTCTTCAGCAACCACTTCTGCTGCCATTGCCTTGCCAGCAACATGTTCATCCTCAATCATAGATACAGAAGTACCTATCTTATGTGCTACATCCTTAGCCACAGGAACCACTTCCATCTTTCTCTTCTTGATCTGACTTTCTTCACCATCAGAGTCAGTATCAAGGAATTCAGCAATCTCTTCAGCTAGTTTCACATAATCTCTGTCAGCCTTGCCTTCCTTCGCTTTCTTCTCATCTTTCTTTGCCTTCTTCTCGTCTTAGGGGCACCAATAGTTACTCCTGGAAGAGCTGTAGATTTCATCTTCTTCTTGAGAGGCTCTTGCTTCTCTTCCTCTTCCTTTGGAATCACTTCCTTGGTCCTTTTCCCTTTAACCTTAAGAGGTCCACCTCCAGCAGTCTCAGGAATGGTAGAACAGTTGATTATTCTACCAGTTTCATTGAAGTAATCCACCACAAATCTTGCAAGGACTTCAGGATTGTCTTCTTTGGAAATAGGAGGGAAGTCCATCATCAAGTCTGATTGCACATAAGATTCCCTCATATCTTGATTAGAAGGATTGAATCTTTTCACAATCTTCATGTATTGAAGAGTTTTACCGTTGATGATTTTCCCAGTCACTGTTCCATGATGAGCGTCTGATACTACGCCAGATTCTGATAAGACCTTCAAGAGGCCTCCTTGATACAGAATCTCAGAGATTAGCCTTCCAAAAGGAACTTGTCTTCTGGATTTAGATTGGCTTTTCTTTATAGCCCAGCACATGTGGTACATCACGTACCTTGGATAGTTTATCTTCTTTTTATTTATCAGAAAATAAAGAAGAACCTTGTGATCAACAGGCAGAGTGTCTGTTCCTCCACCTTTCTGAAGCATACTATCAGGTATGATCTTCAGAAGCACCCTGTGCTCAGGATGCATGTCAACCAACTTATTTGAGGGTCTCCCTTCAAATAAGAGTTTGTTGCAGATACCCGTCCAATCACTCTTCTTCTGGACATTCCACTGGAATTTACCTTCATTCACCACTCTACAAGCTCTGGCAACCACCTCTTCAGTGATAAGGATTGGAATCCCCATCACAGCGGACTTGATTTCAAGACCTTTGTACGGTCTTAACCCCATTTCCTCTCTATTTTTGCCAGCCAGCTTAGGGTTGTTCATGATTGCAGCAGTTTCTTCAATAGTAGCTTCATCCTTGTCGAAAACTTCTGCCCTAACCCAGAAATCTCTTACCAGCTCCTGATATGTTGGTCCATTCAACATACCAAAATAACTCATCATCCCTTGTCATAAGAAATGAGAAGAGACGTCTACTCCGTGACGAATAAGAGAGCCAAAGTCTACTGGAGATTCAACTTGAATTTCCAGAGTTTCTTTAATGAGGTTCATCGTTCTGGGTTTAATCACGTATGATTTTCCAGTTTTGACTAACACACCAGATTGAATGAGATCACTTGCCATTGAGTGGTTTCTAGGTTTTGATTTTTGAGAACAAAAAGTTTTACAAAGATTGAAAACAAGAAGATTGTTCAAAAAAAAAATCAAAGAGCAAAAAAAGAAGTGAGTTGTGTGTGATAGGTATTTATAAAGAAAAGTTGATAATTGTTTGGAAAGAATAGGGGACAAATAAACACGAACAATAAATACAGAGAGCATGCAGCCGTAAAAGTATTGGGACAATGCGAAGGTAACTTGTTAAACGTAATGAAATCATTGCCCTTTGCTGTAGACAAAGCAGTAGTTGCTTGCCTTTTGCTAGCCTAGGATATCAGATTCTCTCCCAAAAATTGATAATTGCCACTGGTTGATTTTCTTTCAATCCTGTCTCCAGCATAGTCAGCGTCACAGAATCCAACTAGCTTATAGTCAAAGGATTTCTTGTACAGAAGTCCAAGATTAGTAGTTCCTTTCAGATATCTAAAGATTCTCTTAACAACTGTTAAATGAGACTCTCTAGGATCTGATTGAAACCTTGCACACAGACATACACTGAATAAAATATCTGGTCTGGATGCAGTTAGGTATAACAAAGAACCTATCATACCTCTATACAGCTTCTGATCAACTTTGGTTCCTTGATCTTCTTTGCTCAGAGTGCAGGTTGGATGCATTGGAGTGTTCATTTCTTTGCAGTCCTCAAGATTGAACTTCTTCAGGAGCTCTTTCGTGTATTTGGACTGATGAACATAGACTCCATCTTTGCATTGGTTGATTTGAATTCCAAGAAAGAACTTCAATTCTCCCATCATGCTCATCTCAAACTCATCCTGCATTACTTTGGAAAACTCTTTGCAAAGTGAACTATTTGTAGAACCAAAAATGATATCATCAACATAAATCTGAACTATAAGAATGTCTTTCTTCAGAGTCTTTCTGAATAGTGTAGTGTCAACTTGCCCTCGTTCAAAGTTATTTTGAATTAAGAAATTACTCAGTCTTTCATACCAAGCTCTGGGAGCCTGTTTCAAGCCATAGTGTGATTTCTTCAATTTATAAACATGCTCTAGATGTTTTAAATCTTCAAAGCCAGGAGGTTGTTTGACATAGACTTCTTCAGAAATGACACCATTAAGAAATGCACTCTTAACGTCCATTTGATACAAGGTTATGTTGTGATTTACTGCATAGGAAAGAAGTAACCTGATTGCTTCCAATCTTGCAACTGGAGCAAATGTTTTTGTGTAATCAATGCCTTCTTGTTGACTGTAGCCCTGCGCAACAAGTCTGGCCTTGTTTCAGATTACTTCTCCTTGTTCACTAAGCTTATTTCTGAACACCCATTTAGTTTCAATGATATTCTTGTGTTCAGGCTTAGCTACTAGATCCCATACTTCATTCCTTTTGAATTGATTAAGTTCGTCTTGCATTGCCAGAATCCATCCTTCAACTCCAAATGCTTCTTCAATAGAGGTTGGTTCAATAACTGATAATAATCACAAAGCAGACTCTTCTTGTCTGAAATATGATCTAGTTCTTCTGGGACTTTCTTTATTGCCAATAATCTGATCCTCAGGATGTGAAGACTTGTATTTGAATGAATGTTTGGATTGACTAGCTTGTTGAGAACCATCTTGAGCTTCTTCAGAAGCTTCTTCATTAGGAACTTCAGGGGATGCTCCAGCTTCTGAAGTATCTTCAGATTCTGGAATCTGATCAGATTCTGAGTTGTCATCAGAATCTTGAGATCCTGCATAACTTTCATCTTGCTCTGGAGTTTCACTTCCAAGCACTTTGTCATCGAATCTGACATGCATAGATTCTTCAACACATTGTGTTTCTGAATTATACAGTATGTATGCCTTAGATCGTTCAGAGTAACCTAAGAAGATTCCCTTATGAGCTTTGGCATCAAATTTCTTTAGATAGACTTTATTGTTCAGGACATAACAAGTACATCCGAACTGATGAAAATAAGATATGTTAGGTTTCCTTCTTTTAAAAAATTCATATGCTGTTTTGTTCAACAGAGGTCTGATATAGATTATATTCTGAACATAACAAGCTGTGTTTACTGCTTCTGTCCAAAAATGTTTAGCCAGATTGTTCTCATGGATCATGGTTCTAGCCATTTCTTGTAAGGTTCTGTTCTTTCTCTCTACAACTCCATTTTGTTGTGGAGTTCTAGGTGCAGAGAATTCATGAATAATTCCATGTTTTTCACAGAAAATCTCAAAATGCTCATTTTCAAATTCTCCTCCATGATCACTTCTGACTTTCAAGATTTTCAATTCTTTTTCAGATTGAATTTGGATGCAGAATTTACTAAACACAGAATATGAGTCATCTTTAGTTTTCAGAAACTTAACCCAACTCCATCTGCTGTAATCATCAACAATGACTAGTCCATATTTACTTCCATATAAGGATGCAGTGCTAACTGGTCCAAATAAGTCAATATGAAGTAACTCCAAGGGTCTGGAAGTAGAAACAATTTCTTTCGGTTTGAAGGGACTCTTGACAATTTTCCCTTTCTGACATGCTCCACAGAGAGCATCTGAATGATAGTCAATGTCTGGTAGACCTTTGACCAGTTGCAACTTGCTAAGCTTAGAAATTAATCTCCAGTTAGCATGTCCCAACCGTCTATGCCACAGCCACTTCTTATCACCCATTGACAAAAGGCAAACTACCTTCTGATCAGTCAGTTCAGAGAATTTTATCTTGTAGAAATTGTTTCTTCTTTTTCCCTTGAAGACTATGGACTGATCATCCTTGTTAACCACAGTGCAGTTGTTCTTATTAAACAAAACATCATAACCATTGTCGCATAATTGACTTATGCTCAGTAGGTTGTGTCTAAGTCCATCAACGAACCACACATTACTGATTGAGATAAGAGAGTTATCAATGGTTCCAGTACCAATGATTTTGCCAGTCTAGTTTCCTCCAAATCCCACAGTTCCTCCCTCTTTCATGGTTAGGGTTAGGAACATAGACTTTTCTCCCGTTATGTGACGCGAGCAACCACTGTCCAGGTACCAAGCCTTCTGCTTTTCTAGTCCTTTTAGACATACATGCAGCATCAACAATTTCAGACTTAGGTACCCATATTTTATGGATCCTTTTGAGTTAGTCTTTGAACCATTGAATTCCTTTCGTAAGGTGCGTCTTGAAGTCATTGGCAGTGTTTTCTTCCACACCTTGGGTTTAGAACCGTTTGGTTTAGGATTCAACTTGCCTTTCACAGTTTCTCCTTTTTGAAACTTAGGCTTTTGTTATTCAGACTCTGGCTTTTTCAGAATCCGTTTATCAGACTCTGAATGTTTTAGAGTCTGAATCATTAAAGCTTTAGATTCAAAGTTTTTTTTAGAACTTTTGACTTTACATTCTGAGATTTTGACTTAGTCAATACCTTAGAACTTGAAGTTGTAGGTTCTGAATGAGTCACTGTGTTGACTTCATCAGACTCACTTACAAAGTGATTTTTCAATGCTTCTCTGGCGCCATCAGGACCAGGTTTCAGAATCACTTCATTCGAGCTTCCTCCAATGAATCCAAGACCCTGTCCTCTGTTCTGATATGTGCTATAGATCATGGATGCAACCCTTGATCTGTCAATTCCAGTAGCAATAAATTCTTGTAAAGCAATATCTTGCTCACTAAAGTATTTACAACTACACTTCCTGATCAATAAAGTATCATTTTCTTCTTTTAAATTTTCTAACTCCAACAGAGTTGAATTATGTCTTTTTGACAGCTTATCAAGCTGTTGTTTGACTTTCTTCAACTCAGTGGTTTTAGCTTTAAAATGACCAAGAAGTTCTTTGATAGAATCTACTAATTCAGATCTTGTGAGTTTAGAAAATACCTCTGTTTCACTTTCAGAGTCTGCATCTGTTTGCCTCAGCTGTCTCCTTTACAGATTCAGTTGTAGCCATTAGTCCAACAGCTACATTGGCTTCACCATCGGCATCATCATCCTCAGACCCTGACTCATTATCAAGATCTTCCCAGGTAGCCATCAAACTTTTCTTGATTTTCTTCTTAAACTTGCTTGACTTGAAGGTTGGCCTTTTTGACTTGGATTTCTCCTTCTGCAGCTCTGGACAGTCAGTAATAAAATGTCCAGTCTTCTTGCAGTTGAAGCAACCTTTTGTTCCTCCTTTTTGAAACCATTCCCACTGCTCTTGCTCAAAAATCTCTTGTTCTTTTTAGCAAGGTATTGCATTCTGCTTGAAAGCATAGCCATTTCTTTCGCAACATCAGGATCTTCCTCTGAGCTTTCAGAAGCTGAAGATTCATTTTCAGACTCATCAATCTTGAGAGCTTTTGAGGATCTTCCCTTTGATTTTAAAGCAATGGTTTTAGACTTTCTTGCAGACTCATGTTCATTGAGACTTAACTCATGAACCTTGTGAGAGCTTACAAGATCTTCAACACTTAAAGTGTATAAATCTTTAGCCTCCTCAATTGCAGTAACCTTTGGTCTCCATCTAGAGGGTAAGCTCCTTAGAATCTTGCTAACATGATCAGAAGCTATATAACTCTTCTTCAGTATCTGAAGACCAGATACTAGAGTTTGAAATCTTGAGTACATTTGCTCAATACTTTCATCCTCTTTCATCTTGAATAGTTCATACTGATGAACTAATAGAAGAGCTTTAACTTCCCTGACCTTTTTGCTTCCTTCATAGTTTTCACAGAGAGAAGCAAACATGGCTCTAGCAGTAGATTTGTCACTCATCTTCATGTATTCCGATTTAGGAATAGCAGTGACAAGAGCTCCTCTGATGATATGATGTTTCTTGTAGATCTTCTTTTGAGCAGCAGTGTGAAGTTTACGATCAATGGCAGCACCTTCATCATCAAGTTGTAAGTCACCAACACCATCTTCAAGTATGTCCCAGAGTTCTTCATCAAGACCCATGACATAACTGTAGAAGTTGGTTTTCCACCAAGATAATTCTTCAGGATCACCATTGAACTTAGGAATTTTTCCATAATCAGCCTTTTTACTGCTGTTATTGGATCCATAGTCATATGGTATAGCAGCACCAGAAGAAGAAGGTTCACTGGAAAACATGTTTTTCTCTGGATCTTTTCTGTAACAGGGTTAAGTGCTATGACAATAGAGCCGGAGCTCTGATACCAACTGAAGGTGAGAAAAACACAAGAAGGGGGGGTTGAATTGTGTTAGCTTTTCGCAGCTCTTGAAGAGTGAGAATCTAATTCCTTAGTATCAGAGTCTGACAGAGATCAGAGTCTGATGGGAGATTAGGTTCCGTTGCAGCGGAAATAATCAAGAGAAAGAGAGAAGAGAGAACACAAGCAATTATACAGGTTCCTTCCACAAACCGGAAGTAGTCCTGTCCCCCTTGCACTTCCAAGGAGAGTTCCACTAAAATGTAATATCTATTACAAGTTGCTCAAACACACAGTAAGAGACTTCCAATGCTCAAGCACGCAGGCAAGAGACTTCCAATGTTCAAAGACACAACTAAGAGACTTCTTTGCTCAAGGACGCAGCCAAGAGACTTCTTTGCTCAAGCACACAAGCAAGAGACTTCTGACACAATTTACAGAAAATTGAATAGGGTTGAAACACTTGACAAACAATCAAACGTGTTCCAATTACAACAAAGACAGACTCTGTTTCAAACAAAGACAGACTCTGTTTTTCTGCTTAACTTAGAAATTCTAGAATACTCAGTTTGTAAGAATAATCTAAGTTGTTGATGTGTTTCTGTTAAGACTCAGTTGAATACGATAGCAATGCAGCGTAGTTTTTTTCAGTTGTAGAGTCCAACAATTCTTCAAGTCTTCTATCCTTTATATAGGCGTTGGAAAGAGACGTTGAGTCATCCAGCACATCAGGATGATTTTTGAAGCTTGATCAATAGATGTTGATCTGTTGCTTGATATGGTAATAGTCCTTCAATTGCATATTTTGAATTCCATTCCTTTTGAAGATTAATACCGGTAGACACAGTTGCCAAACTGTACGAGGTAGTGGAGTAGTGGAAACAGAGTTCGTACAACGTACTCTGTACTGACCTGCATTCTTTGTCGTTGAGCATCCCACGCTCAAGTTGACTTTGAAGCTAGCCGTTACTCCAAATGAGAGTTTCTTTTGCATCGTAATGCCTTTAGAAATCCTTCTAAGAAGATCTTCAGATTGCAGGCTTCAGACTCACTGTAGCACTTTAGTTTCTGACGATCTTCAGACTCTCTTGGTCTTCAGATTCTGATAGTCTTCAGACTCTGATAGTCTTCAGACTCTCTTCGATACAGTCTTCAGACTCTCTTCGATACGGTCTTCAGACTCTCTTCGATACAGAATCACAAGCAACAAGCTTCTCTAGATCTTTGCTCTTAAAATGTTCAAACAGAATACTTTCTAAGATATAAATCTTGATTAATATCCTGCATACTTAAACAAATATTAGCATATCCAATTGACAATTTTTAATACCTTGTTATCATCAAAACTCAAAACGTGGTATTGCTGAACACCTTTGTTCCAACAGTCAAGTCCTTTGGCTTGTCTAGGTATTGGCTAAACCACAGTTTTTGTTATTACCTTGTGGTTGACTATTCTGTACTTTTGATAGTAGTTGTAGGCACACTTTGTGCTTGCAAGTGCTATGGTTTAGTAATATAATCCCATTTTGATTTCTTAAAAAAAAAAACATGTAATTTAGCCTTAAAAGAAATATCAATCATACAACTTAGCAGTATAAACAAATTATTGTTATGTCAAACCAAAATGACATGTTTAATATGTTAAAAATATTATATATTAATTGGTTTGTTGATGCTTAACTCCTTTACACTTAGTGACAATTATGTAATGCCAAAATATAAAGAATTATTTTTATACAAAAGCATATATTTAATCACTAACACACGAGGTAAAAAATGGTTAAAGGAACATTACATCATGTTCAATATCCAAAGGGGCCTTGAAGCAGACAACGAATTCTAGATAGATATGTGTGTTCATATTCATGTTCTAAACCACATAGTACTCTGAGCATTGAATGTCATTCACCACATTATCATATTCACAACCACTTGAACAAAGTTGATCATTTCCTGGACGAACTTCTTCATGTTTCCCATAATGACTTGGCATAAGACTAAATGCTTAATTCTATTTTCATCAAAATCACAATAAAGTGAACTATAAACATGAAAAAACTAAACCCTTTTAGCATTCAAGGATAATCTATATGAAAAATTATGAAGTTCGATGTTCTTCATAAGAAAACTAACAATGCATAAGGACAGGCAACAACAACAAAATGAACACCATAGATATATATTCCTTTAGATTGAGATAGTCCATAGTGATGAAGACCATATTCCGTCATCTTCGACAGTTCCTCTTTAGCACAAGCAAGCCACGCATAGCAGACATTAGCATCCCCCATAACTTCTTTTGTGATATCATCTTGCTTTTGGAATAACTCCAACCGTCTTTTCATTGACATGCTTATGTTGTGAAAAATATCTACTATGTCATACTCAATAATTCCCAATGAAGTCATTCATGTAAGAAACATCTCCTGGACAGAACCCAGATCCAATTTTCTAAATACAAATTCAATATAAACATCTAAATTTACATATGGCTCTTTCATAATAGTTATATCAACATTTTCACCACCCATTTTATGAATGATGTCATGACCATAAAATTTTACATCCTTAGCTCCACCACCCATTATACTCCATTTGATTGAATTCATCTGCCCCATTCATTCCAGTTGATAGATGTAATTTTATCTCATATGGATCGTTCGAATAAGAAATTTCTCCACGCTCTTGCTCGCTTATATTATTGGGTTCTTTAGTTAAACCAGAACAAACTTTAGGGAAAAAACATTTCCCTTTCTCATGAATCCAAGCAATCGTTGTTGCAAATCTGTTTTCTAATCCACATGATACATAAGTAGAAAATCTAACACAACCTCATTCACGTGGATTTGAAATAAGGTTGAAAATTAAGAAAGATTTCAAAGTCTTTATTTTGAAATCTTTCTTAACCAAGTCAACAACATCCTCCATATATTCAAACCATTCACCGTTTTTATAGAGCATCAAACATTTGGGCATCCCACTTTTTCTATATTTCAAATAAATCCTAGCCAAGGATCTAGAAATAACAAGATCAGAGTCATCTAGTTTGCTAATAGCTCCAACCAATCTCAATTGTTTGACAACCACACTTGTTGGTGATGAAACTATAGTTACAAGTGCAACACATCGGGTAGATAACTTTTGCTTCAAATTGACTGCTTTTCCATCCAAAACCTTTGAGGGTTTTGCTTCCATTTCTATATACTAGTTGACTATATGTATACACACGGTTAAATAAAAGCTCAGGTGCAGAAATTAAATACAACTATAGACCTTGAGCAACAAGAATATTTGGTAGTCCATAGATGTTTAAATCATTTGATAATAATGAACTAGTATAAAGGATGATGTGGTCATCATAATAATTTAATATTGACATAATAACAAAGAGAGTCAATAGAGCAGTCCTTGGAGAGAAAAACAAGTAATTTGAAGGTTGGTTCAGCATAGTGGAATATAACATCAAAGCAAAGTTTGAAGGTTGCTTCAGCATCATAGTCCAAGTAAACTCATAATCACAAAGTATATTGAAGTAACTTTTGATGGAATTGACTTTCCAAAAAAAAAAATTCTATTTCTAAAACTCTTCTTATGGTCTCCAAAAATCATTCAAAATAAACATTTAATGACAGGTATTATTTTCTTAAAAGTAACAAAACTTAATCAATTTATCATTAACTCATAAAAAATCATTGTGCATAAAAAATTTCAAACTTTCACATATTTGGGTATAACTTAAAACCACCATTAAAATTTTCACCATCTGATAGAGAGGATTGAACATAGTAACCAAACTAGCATTTACTAAAGGTTGTAACTAAAGATAAAACTATAAACACCATAAATAAAACATGAATAAAACCAAAAAAATAAAATAAACACAAGTAAGAAATGACTCAATTGACAACAATAACACAAAAAGGTATGTCTACCTAGCTTTGCTCATAGTAAACAAATTTATTAATACAAAAGATTATAACTTTTTTCAAAAAACTAAAATAAAAATAATGCTCTTAATCAAAACTGAAAACCAACAAGGATATAGATGCATCATTCACCAATTCCAACTTAACAAATTGTACCAATATTTTCCTAAATTTAAATAATTAAATAAGTCCACAACCCTTTTTCAATTTTTTTTTAATAAAAAATTTAAAATTTAAGTGCATCATTATGAATTACTGACATCCCAAATATGTTGGCACCCTAATAACCAAACAATCATCTGCGACACCTCGAAATAAAATCATTCAAAAACTATCAATGAGTTTCAACATCACTTCCAATAACAAAATCATCCCCAAAAATTGATGAAAAAGAAAAACTTAATTCCAACTCATTAATTACAATTTCAATCAAACACATAAATAAAACAAAATAATAAAAAATAAAAGTAAACTAAGCAAAAGACAAGACTTTAAGATTATACCTGAATTCAGAAATACGCACAACAATAGAATACCAAACAATTTTACAAGTAATTTATACTTATTTCAACGCAAAAACATAAACTCGAAATTAATCCATTAGGCGCGTTGGGTATCTCAAGGATACGCCTCAAATGGTAAACATTAACGGTTGATGTTTTCCTTGGTATGTATTTATTTTTTTGTCGTGTTCACATCTAGAATGTTGAGTAAGCACTTAGTCATTGTTCATTGTATTAGTTTTCTTTTTCAACAATTCACAAATCTTTGATATTTCCAGAATTCATATTTTCTATTTTTAACTTGAATTTCAAAGGATTGTTAAATTATTAAAAATAATAATATTTTAATGTGAAATCCAAATATGGACATTTGTTAAAAAATTCAGAATTGTTACTTTAAAATAAAGTTAATTGATATAGCAATAAATTTTTAAATTATATTGAAGGTGACATTGGCAATTACCATGTAAACGATTTTATTATATTACTTGTGTTGATTATGTATACTTGCAGACAATTTTTGCAAAAAAGTGTAAATTAGTTTTTCACTAACATCCATTTAAATTTAATGCCACCTTCAATATTTGACAACGACTTCCGGTACGACGGTGTTGAGTATTCGCGGTGGAACGAAAGGTGTCTGCAGGCAAGTTAGCACTCCGACGTTAAAGTCAGTAATGGACTTGAGAAAGAGTGTGTAAAAAGTGTTGTGAAAAGTGAATCATACCTTGAGGGTGAAACAAATTCACCCTTATATAGGCACGTGTTGGACATAACTGCCTCTGGTTTATGCAGCGTGTGATTAGGGATGGTAGAAGACACATGAAGAATAATCCTCGCGCGGGGGCGCGCTTTTGTGTGTAATGGTGCATTTAAGCTGGCGTGCTCCCTCAGGCGCGGAGCCTTATGACGATGTAAGTTATGCCACATGTTAACATGTGATTGGTCTTCTGAACGATCCAGAACAGTTGCCCCCTTAAGTCGTTGATGCCTTTATGGTTCAACGACTTTAGTTGTGAAAAGAGGCGTTTGATGGACCTCCCATGACAGTTAGCCCAATGGCGTTCAATGTGTTTTTTATAAGAAACTTTTATTCTATCCGCAGGGAGGTGACGCCCGATGTGAATTAGTGGTAGCAGTTGGCATTTAATTCCTTGAACTGAAACGATCATGACGTGTGGCTGATTAGTTTACTTTCTGTAACACCCCGTTTTCCCAACATAAAAATTTCATAAATAAATCAGAGTATTCACATAACGGAATGTCACAATTCTTTCAATAAAATCATAAACGGATTAAATAACTATTTATCCTTCAATTTCATTAACAAAATTTTTTAACGTATCACAGCGGAATTTATTTAAAACTTCTAAAATAGTCTTTGGCACAAAGGTCTCATCATAAACATCTAAAAAAACAAGTCAACATCATTGTCATAAACTTCATAAATAATACGTAAGGAATAGAAAAGAAATAACAAAGATCTCATCCCGTTACGTATCAGAGCTCCTAAGACACCACGAGAGAATCCTCACAGGACTTCACCTATTCTTGATTACCTGCAAGTTACTCATACGAAGAGCAACATTATCAAGCAGAAGGGGTGAGATTCACAAAACAATAATATCAAGCATATAATTCAACAATTATATTTAACAACATAAAATGAACATATTATAACAAGTATCAGGTAATATCATCATCATATTAATCAACTTCATAATCAGCTTCAAAATCAACTTCAAATTCACTTAACGACTTGACTCGACAATGCAACTTTAACTTGACTATGCAACTTAATCATCTTACTCATGCATGTGGTACCAATCTAGGGCATAAGCCCTCGTCGCTATCTGAGCATAAACATACTCCTAGGGCATAAGCCCTCGTCGCTATTTGAGCATAAATATACTCCTAGGGCATAAGCCCTCGTCTCTGTTGAGCAACAGCTCCTAGGGCATGAGCCCTCGTCTTTAAATGAATATGCATGGACTCGACATCTTACAACATAACCATCTTATATGACTCCAAGAATTTGGATCAATAACTCACAACTTAGACCGACACATGCAACTTTAAACAAATGTAAACAGCAACATGGCAGCACATTATTAGTCTCAAGATATAACAATATCAACATTTAAACATCGTCTCGAAGCATCATTATAATTCGCATAATGCATAGAGATATATATATATATATCATTAGTAGCAACATGTAATATATCCTATATCAACATCATAGTTCATTTTTAATGTCATAAACAACTCTATTTCTACCCCAGGGATCAACTCGCAACAACTCGATACGAAAGGACACAAGGTCATGAAACAAGGGTACTATTATTGTGTATCTCGCCAGGCGAGGTATATCTCACCATGGTGAGCTCAAAATCTGGGCTTCTTCGCCAAGCGAGCATTCACTCATCGTGGCGGACTAAAACTCTAACTCGCCGTGGCGAACCGTCACTCGCCGTGCCAAACTAAACTCTCACTCGCCATGGCGAGCAGTTACTCGCCGTGACGAGCTATAAATATTTGGGCAAGTTCAAGAACTGGGTTACTCGCCGTGGCGAGCGATGAATGTCAGGCTCGGGCAAAACGCAAATTTTCTCGAAAATCCGCCTAATCTCATGGTTTAAGGTCTAACATTGATTCCAGAAATCATCCTATGGATTATCTAAGGTCTGCAAACAGTTTCTACATCAATCTAACAATTTTTCATCAATTAATCATCAAATCACCACTTTTAACCTAATTCCCAAATCCTCAAAACTAATCCTACAATTGTTAAATGCAATTAGATGAATTACAGAATTAATATAATTGTATGCTAGGCTCACCCTTACCTTTGGTTAATCGATTGGCAGCCTCTCTTCTCAAGTTCTCTTCTTCTCTTGTCTTCTCCCTTTTTCTCCAAAAACAACTTGTTTAAGGTAAAAACTATTCTGACCTATTTTCTCCTATTTATTTCCTCAACCCTCTTTATCTTATTTCACTTATTCCCTCATAACTCTATCTAATTTTCGAAACAGCCTCACAACTCAATATTTATTTTATTTTCAAATCTTATTATACTAAATAATAAACTAAGTCACTTAATAAAACAACAACACATCTCATAAATCATATAAATCACTTAAATCTTATAAATCACCTAAATAGACACTAAATTCAATAAAATAATCAAATATTAAATAGGGCGTTACACTTTCCACATGTCTTCATCGTGGGTCGCAGGAGTTCCGGGCTTTGTGTTTTACATGCTCGCTACCTAAGTTTTCTTCTTGATTCGAGGTTGCATCTTAGCCAATGAATCGGGGGCCTCTTGGGTTTATAAAAGGAGGGAAACTTTTAGTTTCCAATTTTTACATTTCCCATCTTCTCATCCCCGGCTAATATTTATTTACCCTTAAACTTCATCCAAGAGTGTAGTGTGTTCCCTTTTCCATTTTTCCTTCATATCATCGTGCAAAAATCTATTCTTTTTGAGCCGCATTTTTTGGATTTTACGGTTCTACATTGTGTGTTCCTTTTTCTCTGGGAAACCTTCTAACTTCAAAGGTACCTCTTTATTCCTTTGAATTTTGTTAATTTCTTTCGTTTTTTCTAGGTTGATCAAGATGAGTATTTCTAGATTTATCATCCAACGGCTACTCTCGCTTGATCGGTTACGAGAGAGAGGTTCAAGAACGTCGTTTCCTTAGGTTGGGGGTTGGTCTTTGTTTCTCCGACGGATTCAGATTGTTCTGCTGCGGATGTGCGTTTTGTACATTAAAATGAAAGAGTCTCTCATCGTACTTCTGAAACTCCCACCTTCTCATGAAGAGATCATGGATTGGATGGAAAAATGTTCTAAAGCCCATCATTAGGGTTTTCGTTATCTTTCGAGGTCAATCGCCTCCACCTTTGCCCAAGAACGTAGATCAGATTGTTCAGCCTGCAGGTGGATATGTGGACCCAGTACTCCTTCCAGCGGCCGATGAGATGGATCCATCATTAGAACTTGTAGCTCTTCGAAAATGGTTAAATGATGACATTCTCCTTGAGGCTTCCTACTTTAATTCTCAAGTGAGACTCCAAAAGATTAACTAGGTTAGCTAGCTGGTCGGAAAGTGGCGTGTCGAGGCAGTCGATCCATCGAAGCGGGCATACATCTAGTTTGACGGGTGTTGCTTCTCTATACACGATGTATTGGTGCAAGATATTGGATTGATCGTTCCTTTTTCCGGTTTTGAGATGGGGGTTCTTTAACATCTGAAGATAGCGCCTTCTCAACTCCATTCCCTTTCTTGGGCGCTCGTTGTAACACCCTAATTCCCAACGTTGATTTAATAAATACTACGAATAAATTTAAACAAAAGGGATGTTACATATACTCATCAATCATTCATTCCAGTAATAAATAACACATCATATTTTAGAGTGCGGAAAATACTTCAAAAATATTTCATAAAATAAACATGTTTGATTCTTAAACATCATTATGGAAAATATCATACAAATTACAAATCCTTAAACTAGTTAAAGTTAAACATTCAACGTTTGACCCCAACCCTAGTGTTACAAATGTATCGTGCATATATCAATCACCAATTCAACTATTATTCATCATATTATCATTATCTCATAGTCATTCACAAGTTAACATAGCATGATTCATCATTTATCAAAGTCCGTCTATTTTCCAAAGTTCGTCTATTTTCACATATTTCACCAAAACCAAATTACATGCTCACGTAGATCCTTATCGATCCTACATGTTATTTCTAAGTCCATCTTGATAATATTTCAAACATAACAACATCGTTTCACTTGGAAAACTCCATTTCATTCTAAGCCAATTTCATATATTTAAAGTTTCACGAAAAATGCAGCATTACATACATGTAGCATATTCATCATAACTAAATTTATATAAATGAGAATGAAGTCAAACCAAAGCCAAAATAAATATAACATCCATATCTACAATTTTCATGTTTACATCGAAACCCAGTTTAGAACAAAAAAGAGTGCAAAAGTTGGTTTTTGTAATCCTAGGAAAAGTGCACGACCTTGTTAAACCATGTGTAGTAATTTGATCATAACATGAATAGTAATTTGGGGTCAAACCAACGCCCAATTAAATCTAACATTCATAGCTAGAAATTTTATGAAGACATTGAAGCCTTATTCCAAACATAAAAGTCCCAGTTTTTATTTTTGTTTCGAATACATAAATGAAAACTATATCGACACCAAGCTTGCGTTTTAGCCTCTTTTTAATGAGTGCTATTTATGCATCGAATGGTTGATTTTGTAATCTATATTGTTTTTGGCCTTTTTAAAAAAAAAAAACCGTAACATAAATTTGTAGAAGTATTGCTAACTCCATAAACCTTCCAACATTACCGTGGTGGCATCCATCCTGTTCGAGGATTCTCCTTCTCTAAAAGTAGATATTGTTCCCTTCTTTTGTCTTAAGTAATTCACATTGAGCAACAAATGATTAGAGAATCAATGTAAGAGCTTACACAAACATATCAATTTATTAATTCACATTGTCTATTAGATCACCCTTTGTGTTCCTTTCTCTCTAAAATTATAGAATAGATATTGAATGTCTAGGAAATATTTTCCTTTATTTTATAAGTACAATCAATTTATTAAAGAGAGACAAAAACTTTGTACTATAAGCATCGGGATACAAATACAAAGTCTACACCATAAGAAAGAAAAACAAATAACCATCCAAACATATAAATAAGACACTAATAAATTAACTAAGATTTGAGTATAATTATACGCTGCTGCGTTCTTAACACTTATATCTTAATTAGGGAGGCGGTCGAATTGGCCTTCGACGGTGTATATGTGGCGGATATCTTGAGTAGCCAATGGAAGGACGACCATAACCACCACCACGACCATTATAACCACTGCCATGTGGAGAAGAAGGAGAAGGAGAAGGAGAAGGAGAAGGAGATATAAAACTAGCAGCTGGTTGTGCATGTATTTGATGCTTTGGATTTCTTGCTATATCTGTGAGAGTAAGAACTGCAAGAAACAAAACTAGCAGGGATAAGTAAGACATCTTTACACACTTCTTAATTTTTATCAGCGGTATATGACACACAAAAAACTAGTGTAGAAATTTTAACAAAAACTCTTTAACACATCCAACGTTTTTTGTATACATAATCTTTGAAAGATGTTTATGTTCATTTATATATATTTTTGGAATTGGAAACTTTTATGTTTATCAGAAAATAAAGTCAATGTATGTTGGTTGGCAAAATTTATGACATATCAACTTCGGGACAGGTTAATTCAATGCGACCTTAGAGTATACCCATGTCAAAGTTTCTGGTCCTATTCTTCTTAGGCCAATTTTAATAGGTAAGTTTGACTTTTAAAAAAAAAGAAAATTGGAAGAGGTCAATTTAATACTCCCTCCGTTTTTAAATATAAGTAAAAATGACTTTTTATGTTCATTCAATTAATGGTGTATGTGGTCTATATTACAAACCACATACATTATTAAATGAATGAATCTAAAAAAATCATTTTTGTTTATATTTATAAACAGAGGGAGTATGTGTTTAGACATGAAGTTAAACTTTTATTAGGATTTCTTTATTTTTTTTTTTTGTTCTTCTCACCATAAGGAAACTTGTTACTCGCTTCGTCTCAAATTATAAGTCGCTTTCGAAAAAAGAATTTTTTTAAAATTTTTAGTTGTTGTGCAATACCAATAAAATATTAATGTTATTTTTTCTATTATTACCTTTAACTATTTATTTACTTTCCATTTTTCAGCTTTTTAATATTTCTCATATCATTTATTAAGAATAATTTTATAAAAAAACTCATAATATATTTTTTTCATACAAATTTAATTCCATTTCTTAATATGTCTGAAATTGTCAAAACAACATATAATTTGAGACGAAGGAGTATTTGACAAGTGGGAAATCCCTATAGAAAATCATAAATGCTTTTTGAGGAGTTAAACCTTAGTCAAACCTTAGCAAAATCCCCGTGGAAGAGCCCGTAATATAACAATTGTCAAATGCGTTTCGCTGAATGACAAGCTTTCTATTGATTTGACAACATGTCATTTTGACCGACAGAAACTTGTGAGAGATTTGCCTCAATCAAATGTTGAATTTATATATTATTAAAAGAATAATTTTATTTAGAATTTCGAATTAATTTTTTAAGGAAAATATTAATGAGTGCCCTAATAGCACTCTTTCAAAACTTTAGGTAATTTTTATGAAAATTTGTGAATTCAATGCATGAAAATTAAATGTTAAGTATTTTCAATGAATAATTCTTAATTAAGTATCATTAACGAGTGTCCTTAAGCATTCATTAGCAAGACCTATTTTTTAAATTAAATATAAATGATTATAAAATGCAATCTAAATATATATTATACTTATTTTTTATTAAAAAAAAACTGATGGATTCCACACAAAAAAAAAAAAAAAAAATCCCGAGAGCAACAATGTAAATGTAATATAAAATTGTAGAAGAATTAATTTTTTTTTTGTTGAAATAATTAAATTGCAGAAGTATTGATAACTCTGAAAATCCTCCCAACATTAATGTGGTGACATCCACTCTATACAAGGATTCTCCTCCCCCATCCCCATCTAAAAATAGAGAGTGTTCCCACTTCTGTCTTACCTTTCATAAGAGAAGAAATTCATGGTGGGCAATATTGGATCATAGAATCAGTGCAAGAACTTAGATTTAGGGTTGACGAACTCTCATCAAAGAAGCAATAATATAAAACATTTAGTCAACTTATTATTTATTTTTGTGGAAACAAGATTAAAATCAACGGTCATGAATCTTTTGTGGAAGAATGGTCACCTATAGGAATCATTGCAGGAGGGAACTGCCTTATTGCTCCTTTGTTTGAAGAATTCTCTGGGCTCATCAAGTTTATATCCAGTTACACTTACTCACCACACCTCATGATGAAAGTGGTTTGAATGGTATATTAAAATATGTCTATATTTATTGTATATTTGACTTGTAAATATTCATTAGCAATTGATTAGTCATGAATAATATTGTTTTTGAACAAGCTAAAATGGAATTATATAAAAAAGCAGTTCCAAAAGCACAAGGTGTGCCTTAGAGACTACAAAAGGAGTCAAGAGTCATGAATAATATTGTTTGTGAAATCTCACCCCTTCTGCTTGAAAACTGTTGGCCTTCATATAGGTAACTTGCAGGTAACCAAGAATAGTTGCGGTCGTATGAGGTTTCTCTCGCGCGTGTCTTAGGTGCTCTGATACGTAACGGGATGAGAATTTTGTTGTCGTTTTCTATTCCTTACGTATTGTTTTATGAACATGTTGATGAACTAAATTTATGAGATTTTGTGTTGAGGCCCTTGTGCCAAAGATTGTTTTGAAAAGTTGAAATATTTCCGCTGCGATCTATTAAAGGAATTTTATTCTATTTATGATTTTATGAAAAGAAGTGTGACATTTCGTTTACGTTGAATTACTCTGATATTATGCAAAAAAATTCAAGTTGAGAAAACGGGGTGTTACATGCACCATATGGGATAGGTAAGAAGTGGGAACGATTAGTACCAATGAACTGTTTTTGCTTTGGGCTATGCTTTATAACCACCCTGTTAACATTTGCTATTATTTGCTTTATTATCTTGTGTTTGTTGGTAAAAAGAAACATGATGGTAAGGGAGACATAGTAGTAGGTGGAATCATTACCTTCATTGCTAGAAAGTTTGGAGTGGTTGAGGAGAATGGAATCAATAAGATTGAGGGGAACATTAAGCTAAATTTAGAAACACTTGCCGCCATGTTCTTTCTTAAACCTTATGGCTTCTTCCACGATTTTCAATATGAGTGGAAAGTTAATAAGGTTTCTCATTTGATCATTCTACCTAATCCGGCAATAACTAATCTGGAGGTGGCAGAAAATTTGCTTTATGTTGGAACTAACCCACATGTACAAGTTGATGATGATGATGGAGATGAAGAAGAGGAGGAAGATGCTTACTTCCGCCATGAACAAGAAGCCGGAGAGATAAATAATGATGAACGGTGGGATTGGATGCAAACTAAGGTTCAAAGGATAAGCACCGAGCAACAAAGGCAAGGTATTGAAATCTCCGGGCTACGTATTGATGTCCAAAGGGGCAATCGTATTCATGAAGAAAATAATCAAATTCTTGTGAGAATGATGAATCAATTTAACCTCCAAGGTCCTCCTTATGGACCTCAATAAATTGTGAGCTCTCCTCTTCCTTTCTCTTCTCTTCTCTCTTCTACTCTTCTCTCTTCTACTCTTTTATTCCCTCTACTTCCTTTCTACTCCCCTTTCTTTGCATTTTATATTTTTCAAATCATTGAGGACAATGCTTCTCTCAAGTATGGGGGGAGCCAAATAAAGTGTCGTAGTGTTTCCAAACTCCCTTGAATTTTAATTTTTGATTTGTTTTATTGCGAAAGGTTTGGAAAGCAGCTTGTTTTTATTGTAAATTATGACATAAAGTTTTTGTTAAAGTCTCTTCCAACTGATTGTTTCTTGTACATGAAAGTGACTTCTTTTGTTTTGATTGTTCTTGCTATACCCACATCATGTTTTATTGTGAAAATTCTCTTTGAGAAAAGCAAAAAGTTGCAGTCTTTGAGTAAGTGTATGAGTAGGTATTTTAAGGAGCACGTTCTAACTCTAGTGGTAAATTAACCCTTCAAAGTTTTCAGAGTAAAAGTAGTATAAGTTAGTGTGGGGAATAAAGATCAAATCAAAGAGGAGCGGAAGCAAATATATCTATAAGGGAACATCATCAACACTTTAGTGATTTATTTCTTAGGGCTCAAGTCATTGTTAGACTATAAATAGAGCAACCACTAAACTTGTATAATCATCTTTTGTTCTTGAGAATAATAAGTGACAATTGTTTTTTTTAATAAAAGTTCTTTTTATTTATTTTATGTTCTTCTTCTTCTTCTCTAGGTCTACAATGAACATGAGTGAGTAGACTTCTTCTTGTCTTGGGATTGTTGGATAAGTCTAATGACATAATCCTAATCAAACCAAACCTCTAACCTTTACTTTATGTAAACTTGTTTTCTAATCTAAATTAATCGTTCCTAATAATCAATAACGAATATTGGACGATGGATCGAGAGATGAAGTCTGATAGTTGTTATTGATTCATCACAAATATTAAGCGATGGATCGAGAGATGAAGTTTTAATATTGGAACAAGTGAATTTAGACAAGGATTGCGAAACATGAGAATAGTCTAGCAAACCTTGACACATATAAAGTTTCGATCATTCAAGGATTTCAATAACAATCACCCATGAGAATAGGTGTGATTGTTAGAGAAACACACTCACTGAGACCGAGATGAGATGTGATAGGCTTAAGAGAAACTTGTCTTTAGAAAATAAGTCCAACATAAAGTCTAGGTTTATGGTTTGATTTGTGAAGGGTTTGTCATATGATGAACCAATAGTCCCAAGACGCTTTTTATTATTTTATAACATCAAAAATACAACCTTTTTCTACTGAACTTTTCTTCTAATCATTCTTGAGGTTAATTAAATTAACCAACTCTCTGTCGGAACGATACTCTTTTATTTCTACTTCGGTACACCGTGCACTTGCGGTTTATCTCATCACCGCCTGAAAGACGTTAATGACACTCCTGCTGAGCATTTCCATCTTATCTACTTGATCGAGAGTACTGAGGAAACTCCTATCGCCGCTGCTCAAGGCGTTTCTAATTTCCTATTTCGTTGAGGGAGGCTTCCCCATAGAAAACATTTAATGTAAAAGAAATATCACGTGTCATGATCAAGAAGACTTATGTGTTGTTAAAAGAAGGCTAAATCATATATTTGGTCCGTTAATTAATTTTTTAGTTTCGTTACGGTCCTCAAATCAATAAAAGTTTCAACTTGGTCCATTAATTTCATCTCAGTTTGTCAATTTGGTCTCATTCTGTTAATTTTAACCTAAAATATATAAGGTGGATCAACAATATATGTGGTCCACTATAAATCTTATAAATTTTTTAAATTTTAACCTCGCGAGCTTTTTCTAAAAATTATGACAATTGTATCATGCAAGTCTATTATATTTTATGGTGAACCACCAACATTTTTTTTTTCTTTCCTTTTCTTCTTCTTCCCATGTCCATCTTCATACCTCTCGTCAATAATACCTAGAAAAAACAGCAAAAAAGATAAAAAAAAAAATGTTTCTAATAGAGAAAGGGAGAGAGCAAGATGGCCATGTGTACGGTTGCTACAGAGTTTCATTGAGCCCTTCCTTTTTTAGTTCTTATTATCCATTTGAATATGTTTGTTCCTTCTCTCTTATGTGTGGATTGAAATTGATTTCCACTAGACTTTTGACCCGTGCTATCGCACGGGTCTTATCGACTGTAATAGAAAACAATAAGTGATCTTCGACCCGTGTAACGCCAGGTTTGATTTACTATTCAAGTAAATTATTATTTAAAAAACAATATATATCAATGGAAGTTTTTATCTCAAAATTTGTAATTTAGTGGTTAAAGGGTTGAGATGTTTCTTAAGAAAAAAGGGTTGAAACGTTAGAATATAAGATATAAGTAATTTATTTTGAGTTGTTTGATTATTAATGACTTGAAGGTTGGTCTATTAACAAAAAACCTTAATGTTAACTGAGGTGTATCTTTTGATTATAAAAAAATAGTTGTTGATATATATAATGCATAAGTGATTCAGTTTTATATATGCACATGCTATCATGAAGAAAATTAAACCATGAGAGGTGAAAGCATACAAACTAAATAAATCACAAATAAACCCACATACAAATTTGGCCTTAAATCTTTATCATACTCTAATATACACAATTTAATGGCCTTCTCATATTTATTTATTTCCTCTCATGAAAACAGTCAAATTTTCAGCTTGAACTTACTAAAGCACGTATACAAACTTAGCCTTTCTATAAAACAACGCTGCAGAGGCTACAATGTAGACAAAAAGACAGCAGCAAAAACAAAAAAGGCTCAAGAGGAGACGCTAACACAACACAGCTAGAGCAGAACAACAAAAGAAAAACTTTCTTCAATCAAACCTAAAGACTAAAGATTGATTTTAACACCAGAAAGAGTGTTAAAATCTACATCAGCAAGACCACTCCATGACAAAAAAAAAAAAAGACAAAAAAAACTACAGCAGCAAGACCACTCCATGACAGAACCTGCACTCTTGCAACACTATGCATAACTATGTTTTCACTAATGTTGTACTCCTTGTCATGCTCATCGGACCTAATAGCAAAGACTTTCTTTGCATCCATTCCCTTAGTGTTTTTGATCAATCCCGATTCTGCTAACATCGAAACATCTATATATATGGTGGAGCATTTGTGATCAAATCACATATTTTAATTCAAATGTAAAATAATAGTAAGAAAAAATCTCATAAGTGAAATAAAATAAATCTCAATAAATCAAAGAAGAGGAAACTTTGAAAGAATTAAAGCAATAAATAGAAACAGAACATAAAAGAGTAACTAAGCAGCATTCCAATGAGATAAAAAAAAAACCAAGAAAAAATGCATAAAAGATAAAGCTTAACTTCAACAAAATTATGTGGACTAACTTACTTTTTGGTAATTATGCATGAAATCGGATTGTAAGATCCCTCTGCAGGTATTACCACAAAAATTAATCCAAGTGAATTCAGAAACCATTGATAGAAATCATACCAAATATCAAATCCATTGAATCATCATTAGAAACATGGAGTACTAATCCAATTGAATTCATAAATAGACGATAACAATCATGCCAAATATCAAAAGTCATTGAATCATATTCTGAAATAAAGCAAATACAATTTCTTAAAACTGGAATTTGGCTGTAGATATAATGTGGATATAGATACTTTTCATGTACTACATTTATGATCCCTCAAAAAAAATGTACTACATTTATGTTGGGACTCCAACGCATATTTCTACAAATAAATAAACAAAATAGCAAATTTATAAGTATTCATACTTTATAGTTAGAAGGTCCAAAAATAGAAGTTTCACCCTCAACGAAAACATAATATGATAGTTTGCATCATTCACGAAAAAATAAGTAGGAAAAAAAAAAGGACCTATTGAGAAATTTCAATTGAAAGAACTTCAGTTCATGCCCTTGAATCAAAATAAGTTGCACAAAAACACAAAGCAAATACCCTTATAAACTCATAATAACAAAAAAAAAATTAAAGATATACAAAAGACCAATGAAATCAAACATAAAGCATAACATGGTAACTCATGGCAGTACTTACCTTGAGATATGTAAAAACAACATCACATGCTACTTGATTAGGGCATAGGGCGTCCAATATCCAGATTGATGGATTGCAGAATCCAATCACAAAGAAACATATACAATACAATGATAGCATAAAGTCAAATAAAGTAGGTGGAACAGCCAAATAAAACACATTTGTTAACCTAAAAAAAACCTATAATTTTATGTGATTAATAATGATGAATAGAGTCCTTTTTCCATTCTATCTCCATTCTTCATAAACTTATTATACTATAAAGCACTGCAAACGCTATCAAATGGGAAAGAAGTATATCACATATTGGAAACATAAGCACCACATATATCACATCCCAAAGATACCATGAAAAAATGAAAGAAAAACATTGAAGTTCACTTTCAAGGAAACAAAATAAAAGATGGGATATTATAGTTTAGAAAAATCACAGGAACAACATCATATCCCTAAACAAATTCAGCCAGAGTTCTCGAATCACACAATTAAAAAAATGGTTCAGAACAAATCTTACATGGAAATCTTTTGATGAATCAATGAACCTTGACTCTGCAATCCGTTAGGTCACCTTTCGCCACCGTCTTCACTCAATTTGCACACGGGTTAAGATCAAATCAAACCCACAACGATTACCTTGATTTATGAAAGAAACCTTCAAAAACGTTCGGCAAGCCACTCCCTGAAATTAGACACCGTTTACATATTATAGTCGCTTGAACTTCCCTTTTATGCAATATGCTGTGTTGCAGCAACTCTCTGGGAAAACAGCACACAAATTAGCAATCGAGCAACCAGTGGATCAGCGGAAGCAAAAAAGGAGGCAATTAAAATTCCTTCTTCCTCAATAATTAATAATTAAATGGTATCTCTATTACATGATAAACTTACAATGATAAAAAGGTACATAATGGCTTTCTTGGATTCAAACCCCACTCTTGTGGCAGGAAAAGATCAATAGTTTTGAATGTACCAACTGATTTTCCAGACTTACAAATTGTGTTTTTAGGGCATGACGAAAATCACCAAATCTTACTAAATACCAAAAAAAAAATTGAAATTAGGAACAAAAATCAGAAATGAAAAGCCCAAAAAATCTTACCGTAAACTACACATAACATGTGTTGAAGTGTCTCATTGAGTACACAGCTGAACACCAGTCACCGTCAAAAACCTCCATTGAAGCTCCATCGAAACTACAATCCTTCTGATCGCATCACTTTCAGCGCAGTCTCTGCCACGAGCACCAACCACAAGATCACAAAACGAATGCGACGGAGCAGGGTGACGGAACGACCCCGAACAGAAGGTAGCTGTTTCAAAACACAACCAAGACGGTGATAGTGAGATTTGTCTCTAGGAATCATTTAAGATTAGATTTGAAGAACCAAGTGAGAAGAGTTGAGATTGAAGATAGGCTATGAGAAAAAGAGATAGAGGGTAAATTAATTTTCCTTTCCTGGGAAATGAACATAATGAATCAGAGAGAAGAAGACCTGAAGTCTTGGTGCTATTTTTTGAGATGTATGCATGTTTTCAAAGTGATGTCTTGAGTAGTGTGAATAATAACGCGTGAATCGATGCTTAAGGGCTGAATGGGTAGTTGAGAAATTAGGGGCAATTAATGTGAGCTTAGGAGGGAAAACTTGAAGTGATTAGGGTTTAGTGCCAGCTTGGCAGGATTAGCTTTTATAATAAGGGATTCCTTATGGCCCCTTCTTTCAATGCGCTGAATAAATAGGATTTGGTGAATTGAAAATAGGAAAAGAAAGAATTAGGTCTTAAGTTGAATGGATGAACATATGAATATATTTTAGATTGAGAAAATAATGTTTTATTCTCTGTAACATAGGTCATTTTCGATTTACCCATGTAAAAATTTCTTTTTAGATTTCATCGTTGTAATTTAAAGAGTTTTTTAGTTTTAGACCTTCATGGCTTAAAATTTAAAAATATATGGTACTTTCTGTTAAATAACACAGAAGGGAATTTTATCTATATTATTCAAGTGCAAGAGAGTAGCTTTTTAGATAGATAAAACCAACTAAACAAAATGACTCCAAAACCAGAAATCTTCAAATTACAAAGACGAAAAAAATAATTATTGGTTAGAAATCCGAAAATGGCATATTTAAGGAGTAAAGCATTATTAACCTTTTTTTTTTAAAGATCTTTATCCTCTTTTTAATGAGTGCTATTTTTGATCCCTATGACGCACACCTTATGCTTCGAATGAGTGATTTAGTAATTTATATTGTTTTTGGCCTCTTTGAAAAAAGGTAACCATAACATAAATTTGTAGAAGTATTGCTAACTCAAAAACTCTTCCAACATTACCGTGGTGGTATCCATCATGTTCGAGGATTCTCCTCCCCATCCTCCTCTAAAAGTAGATATTGTTCCCTTCTTTTGTCTTAAGTAATTCACATTAAGCAACAAATGATTACAGAATCAATGTAAGAGCTTACACAAACATATCACGTCTATTAGATCACCCTTTGTGTTCCTTTCTAAAATTATAGAATAGATATTGGATGTCTAGGAAATATTTTCCTTTATTTTATAAGTACAATCAATTTATTAAAGAGAGACAAAAACTTTGTACAAATACAAAGTCTACACCATAAGAAAGAAAAACAAATAACCATCCAAACATATAAATAAGACAGTAATTAACTAAGATTTGAGTATAATTATACGCTGCTGCGTTCTTAACACTTATATCTTAATTAGGGAGGCGGTCGAATTGGCCTTCGACGGTGTATATGTGGCGGATATCTTGAGTAGCCAATGGAAGGATGACCATGGTGATAACCACCACCACGACCATTATAACCACTACCATGTGGAGAAGAAGGAGAAGGAGAAGGAGAATGAGATATAAAACTAGCAGCTGGTTGTGCATGTATTTGATGCTTTGGATTTCTTGCTATATCTGTGAGAGTAAGAACTGCAAGAAACAATTCACTACAAGATAATCTATGATTTGCTACGCCCATCTTCGCATCTAATTCGCAGCCAATTCCTAGCAAAAGAGTTTAGCTAGAGATATGCTACGGAATACCTATTGATTCGGCCGTAGCATGGATTGAGAGACAAATTTGTTAGGGAAATATTTCTTTGTAAATCCGTAGTTAAAAGAAACAAATTCCTAGTAAATATTTAGTTAATCTATAGCAAAAAGGTATTGAAAATACATTTTTCACAGCAACATAACTATGACATACCGTAGCAATTTCACAACAAATCCATAGCAACATAACTAAGACTAGTCATAGCAAATTTGCAACAAATCCATAGCAACATGACTAAAACTTATCATAACAAATCTACAACTATAATTTAACTAATTTGTGACTGGATCCTAGCAATTTGGAATTTTTCGTCCAATTATTTTATTTTTGCTGTATTTTTTTTACTATAGTATGTTGTATTACTATATTAATTTATTACTAAATAATCATGTATGATGTTCTACAAGATATTCTTAATATTAGAACAACAATTGAGATCATACAAAAGATTCTTCATAATATAACCATAATCCAGTTTGTGATGAAACCCAATTCAGACTACCTGTAACTCACTATCAATTATCAATTATTAAAGAGAGAAACTACATTTGAAAGTACCAAAAAGGTAGCAATACATAGATCACAAATGATCCAATATCTCTAGCAAATATTTATCTCAACATATAATAAAGAAAGATGTGGTCATGATATCTATTGCCTAATTTCAGCTACCTTTTTCAACCACAAGCAATCAAGTCCCACTATCAGCATCTCCCTGAAAATAAAAAGGAAAGAACATGAAATTATGTCCCTAAGAAATGCAATAAAGGAAACCTAAACCATCAAGGTGTATCAATATAACATCTTAGTATAATCAATGGCTGACATAAATCAGAATACAACATGGTAGAGAGTAATATTCTTCATTAGACAAGAACAGGAACAGAAACAACACCAGCCTTTTTTGATATATGCAATGCAAACTAGTTTGTAACATACTTCATTGTCTCCAAGGACGTTTTGAGTACCAACCCAACCAAGTAAAAACTTTGTATCCTCAATAATTACATAAATTATTCTTTGTTCAGGTTGCAAGAGCTATACTAGAAAATCCATAGGACAAAACCAACATAAATTTGATATATGCCACATATCATGACATTCTTCTAAAGGTAAATCTTCTTTGCCCTGTATTTGATATATGCCAATGTAAATTCGATATATGCCAATGCATCTATTTAGAAATTTTCAACTACAAAACTACACCAGATTTCGGAGCTATGGTATGCATCTATTTAGAGAACTCAACTTCGCTACTAGCAAGACTATTTTGGTAATTTTCAAATATTCAAAAGGTTGGACTGTCAGAATACAAGGATAGTATGGAAAAAAGAATTGTAACAAAAAAAAAGTATGGAAAAAAGAATATCCCACTCTATGTATAGAACTCATCAAACCTATCGTTGACAGAGCAGCAGTCACTCTAGTGAATGAGATAGTATATTAAGTTTAGTTCTCATCTCATCCTTATTAAATCTTGAAAAATAAAGGTATCTGTGTATAACAAGATTATTCAGGACAAGCCCACTTGTATCACATTAAAATATATTTCACCAGCCTCGGCAAGATATGTACCTATAACTGTTGCAGATCCAATGAGCAAGCATTTGTGCTTCAGAGGTACCTTACGGTGACCTCAGACCAGCATGTGAACTCAGATTAGAAGGAGAAAGTGCTAATGCTATCCTTTGGACTGATGATATAATTCTGTGAACATATTGGCGTGCCATGCATGCAACATTCTCTTGCACATATGACTTTCATATGCATATTCAAATGCTATTGTCATCACAGATCTCACACAACCAGAATTTCTAGCATTATCACTTGATTGTGTCTTCAGGAGAATGGGCAACTCCATCCAACTTAATGATTTCCAAAAACTAGCATAATTAAGCTAAAAGTTAGTACATGCAGAATTATAAAATTATATGATTAGTTTTCAGTAGAACATAAGCTTAACTACTATGCAAAGAAAAGACCAGACAGTAAACATTATGTACTGGATGTTTACAACATAGTAATAATTATGAGCTTGATTGACAAGTGTAATTGTCTAAAAAAAGTTCAGTGACATATTGTTATTTATCATTATAAAGAAATTCATTGAAATTGCTCACCATTCTGACCTGTAATAGCATTGATGCCTTGACACATAACACAACATTACTGACAGAAGGAAATCCATTGCCATCACTACCCCATCATTATCCGTCATTGTCCATCCTTCATCAGTAAACCCATTGAGTGCCTCATTCAAACCCCTGCCAAGAAGATGTCAGATTCCACATTTATTTGTGAAGTGTAAGAACAAAAATCATGCCCATTTAGCAAAGGATACTCACCGGCTCAATCTCTGGCTAAGTGCCCGCAAACCTGCTGGTCGTCTTCGCCATTGATTCAGTTCGTGCCTTCGTGGACGCAGTACTTCTGGAACGCTCCATGGCTATCAATAGTACCAAGATGCTTAAGTTAATGTTTAAGTTAAAAAATTATTATTATTATTATTATTATTATTATTATTATTATTATTATTATTATTACAACCAAGTTGAATAAATGTACCTCCAAGTCCATATGATCAACAATGTGAATGATGGAACCACCTCCTTCACAAGGTCTTATCAGGTACCACTAGGCAGTATGTCTGCTCTAACAAAATGCGGCACAGGAGGCATGCTTGGACCATTTTGATTATTTTTAGGAGACCTCTCACAGATCTAAAGCACACAAACAATGATTTAGACATATTTGTTGTAGGACTATAAAATATAACAGTAGGACTGGGTCATTGCACAAGGAATGTCAATTATTAACTACAAGATCTAATCAAATACAAATTTAGCACCACATAGCAATCAATATTTCTAATAGACAAATCAAAATCAAAAAGAAAATAGGGAAATGATAGAAGTAAAATACATAAGCCTGACTGGAATCATTACCCTATCTTTCTACTATACAATATAACTTCAATTTTAAGGTTTCATTTCATTTTGTCTTATGATCTAGGCTATATACATTGTCTCAACTGCCAAAAGAGGACAATGATTTGAACCATGGTTTTTACTAACAGGCGTACTGTTGTACTTTACTGCCTATGGTGAACACAAGTTAATCATACATACTTCAGGAAGTTTAAGCTATTTACTATTACAATAATCTATCAAAGTGTCAACATTCAAAAGCAACAACTTATAGAGGAACAAATGGAAACAAAAGTAAAGGATTCTAAGTCAACTAAAGAAGGAACATTATCAGCAAAAAAGTGACATATCAAACATATCAAACAAAAGCAAAGAATTCTAAGTCAACTCCAAGAAGCAAAACCACTCTAGTTACACATCAATGCTATTAAATCTACAGAACAAAATGAAGTTTAATCAAAAGGAATGACCCTAACACTAACCCGGTTGCACATTTCACAGTAATTCTCTGATTTATAGATGCTTGGATGAAAGATGAATTTGAGAAAATTTATTAAACATAATTATGTTGGAGAAAATTCTTTTTAATCAAACTTAATTTTACAAAATGATGTTTAATCAAAAGTAAAATTACCCTGTTGCTGCACATTTCACAGTAATTATCAATTTGTAGAACTTTATCAAGAACGGAACTACCAACACCGCTAGTTGTGTTGTGATTCACTGCGTTTTTAAAATGGTGGAGACGAGCATACAAGGGATACTGAAAAGGTCAGAAGAATTTACATACCTGATATCCAACTGGTGGACTAGGGCCCTGCCCAACTTTAATATCCTTGTATTGCAAACCTGATTCAGTAGTTACCATAAGTACTTTCATGCATAAAATACTCAGTGTTAGTCATTATCATTAACTATCGATAATAATGGTTATCTTGAATTTCATGCACTGTTATCTTGACATAATTAGACACTGCACAAGTATATTAGTTCTTAAATTTCATGCAACTGAACAGAGCTTCTGTCAGGGGATTTTTGGTTACAACCAAGCTTGAAATGGAATGGCAGCATACAATGAGTCTTCTGATGAGCCCCTCCTAGAAGGTTTAATTAGAATAAAGTAATGATCAATTAGAATAAAGGGGATTTTTGATTTCCATGTACCCCTCCTAGAAGGTTTAATTAGAATAAAGTAATGATCAATTAACCACTAAAGTAACTTCTTTAGAAGCTTCAATAAACCGTTTCAAGTGACACATCAATGCTATTAAATTTACAGGGCAAAACTACAAGAATCTAATAAATCTACAGAGCAATGTTTTTCTTACCTAAATCATAATTCAAAATTTCTTCAAGAAGAATTATCAATATGACTTAAAATATAACTTTAACCTAGAATTCAAATACAATCATAGTGCTAGGAAATTCAAACGACAAAATGCATTGTTACTTCAACAAGTTGGATAGGTCTTTGATTTACCTCCGGTCATGAATTAACGACTCCAAGAGACATTCCAAGTTCCAGCATCTACAGGCCAGCAGCAACAATCAGTAGAGGAAAGCATATTATTCTATAAGAAGCTAAGGGACTGTTTGGTTTAGCTTATCTGAGCTTACGAAAATAGCTTATAGCATATACAAAGACAATTTAAATTTATTTCATCATTTGCTATCAAAATAGCTTATGTAACTTTACAAATAAGTGCTAAACATGATAATTGTTTGTGCTATAAGCTCTAAATAAGCTGTTTATCCAAACAGGCCCCAAATGAATAGTCCTCTAAAATTTGATACAGCATACCAACAACTCGCACATGCTCCGTAGGGAATTTCAACATTGAATAACACCAAGACAAAATCTAGGTTGTGGAGGAATGAATTGACTAAAAACAAAAGTGCCAATTCGTTGATTTCAGTGAATATTTCACTTAGGCAAATTCACTTTCACTACAATTCAAAGAAGTTCATCCTAATTCAAACAAATCTGACTACTAGCTTGATTACAGGTGAAAAGATTCGAAAAAAGTCACATAAAAGATGAAATTGAGGTGAAATTACAAAAATTAGGGTTCTTACCGAAAAACACAGATCAGAGAATTGGAGAACAAATCATTTGAATCGGAAATGACTATAAGGTGGTGGTAAAATCGCTGGATTGAACATCAACGAATAATTTGAGGTTCTCGGCCATGGCGTCGACAAGAACGAAAACTCTGGTTTTTACCAAGAGATGGAGCGTAGTAGATTGGAGAGATGGTGGAAATCAGTGCGAAAGACGGTGACGGTGGTGATCGGAGCAAGCAACGGCGATGGTGACGGTGGTGATCGGAACAAGAAACGGCGACGGTGGTGATTGGTGTTGCGGTGGAGATGGATATCGGAATTCGCGATTGTGCATTTCTAAGAGGATGGGTTTGTTTTTTTTTTTTCTTTTCTAAATAAACCAAAAATAAATTGACCCCTGTAAAAAAGGATTTTTGACGGTAATTTATTTAAACATAAAAAAAATAAAGCTAGTATCTATCAAATGGTAGCAAATTGTTATGATATCTACTACCATTGTATTTCCTAGCATAGTTACCATAGTAAATCATGGATTTTCTTGTAGTGCAAAACTAGCAGGGATAAGTAAGACATCTTTACACACTTCTTAATTTTTATCAGCGGTATATGACACACAAATAACTAGTGTAGAAATTTTAACAAAAACTCTTTAACACATCCAACGTTTTTTGTATACATAATCTTTGAAAGATGTTTATGTTCATTTATATATATTTTTGGAATTGGAAACTTTTATGTTTATCAGAAAATAAAGTCAATGTATGTTGGTTGGCAAAATTTATGACATATCAACTTCGGGACAGGTTAATTCAATGCGACCTTAGAGTATACTCATGTCAAAGTTTCTGGTCCTATTCTTAGGCCAATTTTGATAGGTAAGTTTGACTTTTAAAAAAAAAGAAAATTGGAAGAGGTCAATTTAATACTTCCTCCGTTTTTAAATATAAGTAAAAATGACTTTTTATGTTCATTCAATTAATGGTGTATGTGGTCTATATTATAAACCACATACATTATTAAATGAATGAACTTAAAAAAATCATTTTTGTTTATATTTATAAACAGAGGGAGTATGTGTTTAGACATGAAGTTAAACTTTTATTAGGATTTCTTTATTTTTTTTTGTTCTTCTCACCATAAGGAAACTTGTTACTCGTTTCGTCTCAAATTATAAGTCGCTTTCGAAAAACGAATTTTTTTAAAATTTTTAGTTGTTGTGCAATACCAATAAAATATTAATGTTATTTTTTCTATTATTACCTTTAACTATTTATTTACTTTCCATTTTTCAGCTTTTTAATATTTCTCATATCATTTATTAAGGATAATTTTATAAAACAATTCATAATATATTTTTTTCATACAAATTTAATTCCATTTCTTATTATGTCTGAAATTGTCAAAACAACATATAATTTGAGACGAAGGAGTATTTGACAAGTGGGAAATCCCTATAGAAAATCATAAATGCTTTTTGAGGAGTTAAACCTTAGCAGAATCCCCGTGGAAGAGTCCGTAATATAACAATTGTCAAATGCACTTAGCTGAATGACACGCTTTCTATTGATTTGACAACATGTCATTTTGACCGACAGAAACTTGTGAGGGATTTGCCCCAATCAAATGTTGAATTTATATATTATTAAAAGAATAATTTTATTTAGAATTTCAAATTAATTTTTTAAGGATGAAACGAGCATTCGACAGAGGTGTTCGTCCTCGTGAATTCAGAGAAGGAGACCTTGTGGTCAAGTGCATCAATTCTTTTCAACCCGATCCCAGGGGCAAGTGGGCTCCGAACTATGAAGGCCCCTATGTTGTGAAAAAAGCCTTCTCTCGTGGAGCTTTGATTCTTACAAACATGGATAGAGATGAAATACCTAGTCCTGTGAACTCTGATGCAGTCAAGAAATACTTTGTCTATATATATATATATATATATATATATATATATATAAGAACAGCTCGGCAGGTCGAAAACCCGAAAGGGCGACTTGAACCAAAAATGAGCGTCTCGGTGGGCTGTAAACCTGAAAGGGCGGTCCAGGCAAAAATTAGAGACATAAAAAAAATCAAAAAAGAGTTATCCTGATAAGTCGAAAACCCGCAAGGGCGACCTATGCAAAAATTAAGGATTATGACAAGTAACTGCATCAGACGAAGCACCATTCACCTGGAATACCTTGACTATCAGAAGTTCCCCAACACTGAAGCATCTTAGACTGTGGAATTCAAAGTTGCTAGGAACTATAGCGGTTATTGTGTTCAGTGTACCACCCATATTTAATTACCATATCCCAACTTTTATAATCTGTGGTTCCATACCTTTGGCCGGTTACCATTTCTGTCACATCAATTTGAGTTTGTGCCTCTTTATTTGAAACTCTTGTTCATTCAATGTGCAAAACTTTCTTCCATTTTTAATAATTAGTACTTGAAGCAAAAACTTTGAAAAAAATCATTCCAAAAATCTGTGTTTTCTTTAAAAAGGTACAAAATTGACAAACATATCACTTTGAAATCATATATCGTGGAAGTACGCGTCAACACTTGATTTGCAAACTAGTAGATTCAACAAGAATAGTCATTGCTAAAAAAAAAAAAAAAAGAAGAGCTCGCTAAGTTGAAAACCCGAAAGGGCGGCTTAAGGCAAAAATGAGCACCCCGTTGGATTGAAAACCCGAAAGGGCGATCCAAGCAAAAATTAGGGGCATACAAAAGAAACAAGAGAAAATATATTCCCGGTGGATCGAAAATCCGAAAAGACTATCCAGGCAAAAGTTATGGATTTCAAAAGAAATACATATACAAAAAGCAATGAATATTCAAACATCTGAAGCATGGTGTCACACTTGTAAAATGGCGACTTTCTAACCCAGCAGTGTATTTAATTGAAGGGTTAGGCCCCAACAATGGTTGTTTCATCTCCAGTGACTTTACCCCCAATGAAAGCTTCGAGTGTTCACACGGTGGTGTCGGGCCACTCTCTTATAGACCTGCCCAATCTTGTCCCAACAATCTCACCATTACACAGTCAGACGAGTCTCATACATAACTCATTCATTCATGCAAACATAGCACACATACAAATATCATTCATACATTAATTGCATTATCCCCAGAAGTTTTATTACAATGTCCCCAAGTATCATCCCCAATGTGCTCACCTCAAAAAAAAAAAAAAAAACAAACACACCATCAAAATCAATCATATTTCAAAGCGGCAGGTCTCACCAAAAATCAATCACCACATACAATTCCTATTGTCTTCAAACAAATCTTTCCAATTCAAGTCTTTACATTAAGTCATTTAAATTTTGCCACACGTCGGCCAATCAAGTCTTTACTTTCAGTCTTTAAATTTTGCCACACGTCGGCCAATCAAGTCTTTACATTCTGTCTTTAAATTTCGTCACACGTCGGCCAATCAAGTCTTTACATTCTGTCTTTAAATTTCGCCACACGTCGGCCAATCAAGTCTTTACATTCTGTCTTTAAATTTCGCAACACGTCGGCCAATCAAGTCTTTACATTCTGTCTTTAAATTTCGCCACACGTCGGCCAATCAAGTCTTTACTTTCTGTCTTTAAATTTCGCCACACGTCGGCCAATCAAGTCTTTATATTCTGTCTTTAAATTTCTTCACACGTCGGCCAATCAAGTCTTTACTTTCTGTCTTTAAATTTTGCCACACGTCGACCAATCAAGTCTTTACTTTCTGTCTTTAAATTTCGCCACACGTCGGCCAATCAAGTCTTTACATTCAGTCATTTAAATTTCGCCACAGGTCGGCGAATCAAGTCTTTACTTTCTGTCTTTAAATTTCGCCACACGTGGGCCAATCAAGTCTTTACATTCAAGTCATTTAAATTTCGCCACACGTGGGCCAATCAAGTCTTTACTTTCTGTCTTTAAATTTTGCCACACGTCGGCCAATCAAGTCTTTACTTTCTGTTTTTAAATTTCGCCACACGTCGGCCAATCAAGTCTTAACATTCAGTCATTTAAATTTCGCCACACCTCGGCCAATCAAGTCTTTACTTTCAAGCTTTTAATTTCACCGCCTTGTCGGTTAATCATGTCTTTACGTTCAAGTTATCTAACAACAAACACAAACATCACATATTTTCTTCTTTCCCCAATGATACCTATCCAACTTATCTCTCAGTCAGTCTTTAATCATCATCTCTGCATTCATATCATCATCATACTCAATCATGACCTCACATTCATCAAGCATCGCATCTAGCATTTCAAACGGTCCAAAATTGACGTTTTTTTAAATATTTAAGTCTCTCCGACACTCCGGTTTAAAAGTTTTCTCTTCTAAACCCTTGTGACGAAGAAACTTAAATAGGGGCATCTGTCATACCCCAAATTTGGACCGTTCAAAACTTTTTTCAGTCATTTTAGAAAAGTGTGCCTTTAGTCTTTATCTGTCGTTTAGTCAGTCAAACTTGTGTTTTCTCTTCTTTACATCAGTCAAAAACCTTTTTTTGGACGCATTCTTGCATTTTTAAATGTTTCAGTCATCTTTAAATCAGTCAAGTCATTTTAAGTCAGTCAGTCGTTTTTTAACGCGTAAATCGCATTTTAAAACAATCAAGTCAATTTAAAAACATTTCAGTCTTTTTTAACGCGTCAGTCGTTTTTCAGTCAGTCGTGTCCGTTTTAGTCGTCTCAAACGAAATTTCGGCAGAGAGGTATTTTAAAATACCTTATTTTGGTTCCGAAAGGGACAATTTTAAATTTATTTGTTATTTTTGTTAGCTGCTTAGTTTTTTTACTTATTAATGTTTTAGTAGTATTTTTATTAATGTTTCTTTTATTTCTTCAAGTCATTTTCGTTTTTTATTTATTTATTAATTAACATTCAATTTTAGTTTTGTCCACATGTCATCATATTATTGGTCCTGGTCCAACTTTTTCTCCAAGTTTCAGTTAGAGGCATTTTGGTCATTCCAATGTATCAGAGAAACTTTACTATTTAAGCACTGTTCATGCGTCAGAAAAGGGGTCAAAAAAAGTCAGTCACCAATCACAATCACAAACCCTAATTTTCTCTTTTCCTTCTCTTTCCAAAATCAAACCATAAAAAAGATCACAAAAAAGATGAACATGAAGAACAACATGAACTTCATGAACTCTTAAACTCAAAATCCAAACCAACAAAATCCCATAAACCTCAAAATACAACACTCAAATTTGAATTTCATCACCATAACAACACTCAAATCCGAAATCCATCAACAAATCCATAACACCAAGTTTTTTTTCGGATTCTCTAACAACCACAAATATCACTGTTGATTTTGAACCACAACTAAGCACAACCATCCAAAAGAAGAATAGAATCGGATAAAGCAAGAGGGAAGAAGAACAAGCCGAAGCAAGAAGGAAAGAAGAAGAGAACCGAAATCAAAAAGAAAAGAGGTACAATTTTTTTTTCCAAAAACTTCATCTCTAGATCTAGCCCGTTTCCTCCACCCCTTTTTGAAAATGTTTGTGGAAAACAAAAGAGGAAAAGAAGAAGAAGCTTGTGGTATAAAAAATTTCAAAATAATAATAATAAAAAAAATCGCTCCGACGCGGCGGCGCTATGGCCGACCACCGCGCCGGAGCTATTCCGGCCGCCCTTTTCTTCTTCTTCCCCGTCGGCTCCTTTTAGAGAGAAGAGAGAGTTCCTCTCTCTCTAAGTCCCAACTTAGAGAGAGATTTGTTTTAAGGTTATGAGTTTCTTTGGTGCTAGTTTGCTTTTATACTTCTTTTTTTTATGAATCCTGTGTTGTGAGTGTGTATGGCTTCAGGACTAGGCCGTTGGATCTAAAATCCAACGTCCCAGGATGATCCTGTTGAGGTAATATTTGAGTTGCTCCCCTTTGGTTATCATGTGCTTGCGTTTTTTAACCGTCAAATCTTAGATCTGACGGTCCCTGTGTGTCTTTCTTCTTTTGCTATGTATGCAACTATGGCCCTGCAATGTGACCTCAAGACTAGACCGTCAGATCTCAGATCTGACCGTCCGGATGCTCTTGGGAGGATTCACCTTTTGCATAATTTTCTTCTTAATCCTCATTGTGTTCTTTTTTGTTTTAACTTTTGATCTTATATCAAGTGGCTGTGATGAGCCTGTGTAGTGTTTGAATCTTGCTCCCTTGATACATCAAGTGGTCCAGATTTATTCCTGCTGAGCCAAACCTTTATTTTATTTCTTTTAATTGTTTTATTCACTATTTTTAATCAATTTTACACCATTTTCTTAACATTTTTACACCTCAAAACTCTAAAAATATTTTCTATTACTTTTAATTGCTCTAAAAAATTTCTAACACACTTTCAAATCTATTTCACATATCTTATTTTTTTTATATATCTCAATTTTACTTGTTAAATTTCATAAGTCTTAATATTGCTTGATAATTTTGGCTTCCTTCCTTTAATTGATTGCTTATTAATTCCTTGGCATATGCATTTTTATTTTGCTCATCGTTATTAATATTTCTCATGCTTACTAATGGTTTATTTCCTTGTCTTGATCATAGCATACATTTTCATTCCTTCTTATCATTTTATTGTTATTTTTATCATTTGTTTAGTGTGTATAACTTAGGTATTTGATGTATATTTTATCATTGGTTTGTAGCTTGGCAAAGTGGCCATAGAATGTATCTAGGATTTTTGTAATAATGTAGGTAACACAAGCACTGACACAATCACTTTTACCGCCTTCCGCATTTATTTTCATCGACGTTACGCTAGCTTGACCGTTAGTTTAGAAAAATCATTTTCATCAAAAAAAATCAAACAACATTCAAACTCAGATCATTTTCTCAATAACATTTTCCCTTTGTTTTCTTAATCAAAATCATAATCAATTTGATTTCAAATTTTGACATATTTCAATTACTAAAAATCAATCCACCTCACTATTTTCTCCTACTCATGCCCTTGAGGCCTCTTTCCCCTTCATAAAACTCTCATTTTCAAAATCTAAAAAAAACAACCCAACCAACAAAAAATTATAAGACGAACTACATGGGTTTTGATCCCTTTATTTAAGGGTATGTAGGCAAAGGACTCTTAGTCTTTTCAAATCAATAAAAACAACAAAAACAAACATCTTCTCCCTCCATTCTCTAACTTAGAAGTTTTAGGCTAACAATTTCCAAATAAACAAATGATTTAGCATTAAGTAATTAGGTAAGAGGCTCCTTCGGAATACCGAAGTCGTTAGAGGTGCTTAACACCTTCCTTTAGCGAAACCGACCTCCGAACTCAAAGTCTCAAAAGGGTTTTTGACTCATTTTTTCCCTTCCCAAGAATAAAGATCGAGAGTCTAAGAATTGAAGGTTTGGAATTATTTAATATTTCGACACCCGAAAATCATCGACTACAACTTGGAAAACTCCATTTCATTCTAAGCCAATTTCATATATTTCAAGTTTCACGAAAAATGCAGCATTACATACATGTAGCATATTCATCATAACTAAATTTATAGAAAAGAGAATGAAGTCAAACCAAAGCCAAAATAAATATAACATCCATATCTACAATTTTCATGTTTACATCAAAATCCAGTTTAGAACAAAAAAGAGTGCAAAAGTTGGTTTTCGTAATCCTAGGAAAAGTGCACGACCTTGTTAAACCATGTGTAGTAATTTGATCATAACATGAGTAGTAATTTGAGGTCAAACCAACGCCCAATTAAATCTAACATTCATAGCTAGAAATTTTATGAAGATATTGAAGCCTAATTCCAAACATAAAAGTCCCAGTTTTTATTTTTGTTTCGAATACAGAAATGAAAACTATATAGACACCAAGCTTGCGTTTTAGCCTCTTTTTAGTGAGTGCTATTTTTGCTCCCTATGACGCACACCTTATGCATCGAATGGTTGATTTTGTAATCTATATTGTTTTTGGCCTCTTTAAAAAAAAAAAACCGTAACATAAATTTGTAGAACTATTGCTAACTCCATAAACCTTCCAACATTACCGTGGTGGCATCCATCCTGTTCGAGGATTCTCCTTCTCTAAAAGTAGATATTGTTCCCTTCTTTTGCTTAAGTAATTCACATTGAGCAACAAATGATTAGAGAGAGAATCAATGTAAGAGCTTACACAAACATATCACGTCTATTAGATCACCCTTAGTGTTCCTTTCTAAAATTATAGAATAGATATTGAATGTCTAGGAAATATTTTCCTTTATTTTTTAAGTACAATCAATTTATTAAAGAGAGACAAAAACTTTGTACTATAAGCACCGGGTTACAAACACAAAGGCTACACCATAAGAAATAAAAACAAATAACCATCCAAACATATAAATAAGACACTAATAAATTAACTAAGATTTGAGTATAATTATACGCTGCTGCGTTCTTAACACTTATATCTTAAATGAGGGTGGCGGTCGAATTGGCCTTCGAGGGTGTATATGTGGTAGATATCTTGGGTAGCCAATGGAAGGTAGACCACCACGACCATTGAAATTACGAACACCAACACCATAACCATAACCATGACCATTATAACTGCCATGTGGAGAAGAAGGAGAAGGAGAAGGAGAAGGAGATATAAAACTAGCAGCTGGTTGTGCATGTATTTGATGCTTTGGATTTCTTGCTATATCTGTGAGAGTAAGAACTGCAAGAAACAAAACTAGCAGGGATAAGTAAGACATCTTTACACACTTCTTAATTTTTATCAGCGGTATATGACACACAAATAACTAGTGTAGAAATTTTAACAAAAACTCTTTAACACATCCAACGTTTTTTGTATACATAATCTTTGAAAGATGTTTATGTTCATTTATATATATTTTTGGAATTGGAAACTTTTATGTTTATCAGAAAATAAAGTCAATGTATGTTGGTTGGCAAAATTTATGACATATCAACTTCGGGACAGGTTAATTCAATGCGACCTTAGAGTATACTCATGTCAAAGTTTCTAGTCCTAATCTTCTTAGGCCAATTTTGACAGGTAAGTTTGACTTTTTAAAAAAGAAATTGGAAGAGGTCAATTTAATACTCCTTCCGTTTTTTTAAATATAGGTAAAAATAACTTTTTATGTTCATTCAATTAATAGTGTATGTGGTCTATATTATAAACCACATATATTATTAAATGAGTGAACCTAAAAAAATCATTTTTGTTTATATTTATAAACAGAGGGAGTATGTGCTTAGACATGAAGTTAAACTTTTATTAGGATTTCTTTTTTCTTTTTTTTTCTTCTCACCATCTGATAGAGAGGATTGAACATAGTAACCAAACTAGCATTTACTAAAGGTTGTAACCAAAGATAAAACCATAAACACCATAAATAAAACATGAATAAAAAAAAAAAAAAAAAACACACACAAGTAAGAAATGACTCAATTGACAACAATATATAACACATAAAGGTATGTCTACCCAGCTTTGCTCATAGTAAACAAATTTATTAATACAAAAGATTATAACTATTTTCAAAAAACTAAAATAAAAATAATTCTCTTAATCAAAACTGAAAACCAACAAGGATATAGATGCATCATTCACCGATTCCAACTTAAAAAATTGTACCAATATTTCCTCAAATTTAAATAATTAAATAAGTCCACAACCCTTTTTCAATTTTTTTAATAAAAAATTTAAAATTTAAGCGCATCATTATGAATTACTGACATCCCAAATATGTTGGCACCCTAATAACCAAACAATCATCTGCAACACCTCGAAATAAAATCATTCAAAAACTATCAATGAGTTTCAACATCACTTCCAATAACAAAATCATCCCCAAAAATTGATGAAAAATTCCAACACAAAAGAAAAAGATCCTAACTTGATCCACTTAAACGACTCATTAATTACAATTTCAATCAAACACATAAATAAAACAAAATAATAAAAAATAAAAGAAAACTAAGCGAAAGACAGGACTTTAAGATTATACCTGAATTCAAAAATACGCACAACAATAGAATACCAAACATTTTTACAAGTAATTTGTTCTAACTTTGAAATTATACATCTAATTGAGGGAGTGAGAGGTGTAACAACCTGATTTTGTGATTTTTTGATTTTAATTGTTTTATGTGTGTATAATCATGTCTGTGTGCATTTTCATGAGTTTTCGTATTGGAAGGGTGTTTTAGTCATTTCACTAGAAAGGGTAAATTGGTAATTTGGAGAGAGATTAGTTTAGTGGTTAGTGAGAATTATCATTTTACTAAGTTATCGGTGTAGTAATTAGTGATTTACCGTTTAGTGACCGTTATCGACGTTTTACCGTTAATTGAGCGTTACTAGCATTTTACCGTTGAGAATAGTAGTAACATTTTAGAATTTAGCTAGAGTGGGTTAAGTCCACTAGAATTGAGTTGAGCCCATTAAGAGTTTGTGAATAATTGACCCATAACTTTGAGAAACTAGGGTTAGACCTTGTCATTCACACAAAACACAAAGAGTAGAGAAATAGAGGCTAGAGAGAGAGCTAGAAGAGAGGGTTGAAGCTAAAGGGGGAATTGAATCTAGGAGCCAAATTGAAGCTTGAGCTAGGATTCTTAGTGTTGGAGGTAAGAGGGCTAGTTTTCATGCATAATTTTCAAATTCTCATTTCTACCCTTTTTTATGATTTTGATCAATTGAAATGATTCTGTAAATTCGTGTTTGGATGTTGATGTTATGTTTTTAAACATGAATTATATGATGATGGTGTAATCGTTGTTGAATTAGCATGTCAAAAATGTATGAAAATGGATATTTGAGTTTATGTGAAAAATTGATGAGAAATGAGGTTGTGATGTTGAAACATGTATGAATTCGTGTTCCGTTGATGTTGTGAATGATTTATGAACTATTGCTAGTTGAATTGTTGAACTGGAATCACTGTGTGTGAATTGGAGATGAAATTTGTGAATGTTGTTGGTGTTTTGAGAAATTTATGAAATTTATTGAAATGAGTTGAGTTGTTGTTTATGATGCATAATTTGAGTTCCTTTAGGTGTGTTATAACCATTGTGGCTTATAAACACTTTCTGAAACACGTTTTGGGATTTGAGGGATCAAAATTGGGAGTTTTGGGTGAAAATGGGTTGGAACCCGTAGCATTTCTGCAGAATTTTTAATAGTCACTTAAGCGACGCTGCAGTTGCTGTCTGATGACTGTTCGCTTAAGCGAACGCTAAGCGAACAGGACCAGAAGCTACTGACTTGTGGACGCTTAAGCGTGCAGGTGGACGCTTAAGCGTGCAGAACTTTTTCCAGCACTTTTAAAACTTTGTTCCGAACTTCCGAGGGCCAATCCAAACTTCTTAAAACACTTCTTTTAACTTATATAAGAACTGTTTGTACAATTAATCCTACTGGAACACTTCCTTGAACAAGAATTGAACTTGGTTTATGAAATTGAATTCCAACTTTGAAAAATTGTCAAGAACGTTGATTTTTCCTAAATTCGAAATTCAAGGAAATGGAATGGGATTAAAGTAGTATAGAGATTATATGATAAATGAAAATGATTTCAATTGGTTCCAATTAACTATATCTTGTTTTGTCTTGGAAACTTGGAGTTTTGGGAAAAATAACAAAGTGAGACGAACTTCGCGATTTTTGTGAAAACATCGCGATTTGCCGATGAAAGGCTTATGTAATGTCTACTGCACACAAATGTGACTTAAGAGTATACATGACCTAGGAAATTAACCTTATTGGGTTGATTTTGATTCATTACTTCAATATTTTCAAAGTTATGAATTGTGAGTAGAACTTCATGAAAAACTTAGCTTAAAAACCAATTGTTTGGCAAACCTTTTGTGACTGATTTTATATGATTAAATTGAGACTTGTGAATGAATGATAGATGTTGATAATGATATATATCTTGTCATGGTATATGCGTCTCCGTTATCCGAATTTGTGAAAGACATGTATGTTTATAACGAAGTATGCAAATGAGATGAAATTGTTGAATGCATATATGTTGATTGTATGTTGGTGTGTGCATACTTGTTGAATGATGGTGATGATTGCATAGTGGTATATGCTGTAACACCCCGTTTTCCCAAAGTAAAAATTTCTTAAATAAAATCAGAGTATCACATAAACGGAATGCTACATTTCTTAAAATCTCAAAAACGGAATAAATAATAATTTATTCTAGTCAAAATTATTTAAACTTCGTAGCGGATAAAAATTCAAGTTAACAAAATAGTTTTGGCACGCAGGCCTCATAAAAACTTCTCAACATAAATTCAACTAAAAACTTAAATCATAATCAATACGTAAGGAATAGAAAATGGTTATAAAGTTTCCCATCCCGTTACGTATCAGAGCATCTAAGGACACAGTGAGGGTAGCCACTCACAACAGCAACAACAACTAAAGCTTAATTACCTGCACTTGCCCACAAGGCGGCAATTCCAACAGAAGGGGTGAGATTTCACATTCTATAATGATAAGCAACAATTCATGTAAAAGAATTAATCAACATAAAATAGCAACAAATCATATAAGAGAATCAATCCACATAAAACAGCAACAAATCATATAAGAGAATCAATTGACATAAAACAACAACAAATCATATAAGAGAATCAATCAACATAAAACAACAACAAATCATCATCAACAAGTACTTCATATAATTACAAATATAAATCATCAATTAATTTCAGGTATCAGGTAACATCATCATCATCTTAATCAACTTCATAACTTTAAAAATTTACTTAACCACTTGACTCGACAATGCAACTTTAACTTGACTATGCAACTTAATAATCTTACTCATGCATGTGGTGCCATATTGAGTATAAATATACTCCTAGGGCATAATCCCTCGTCGCTATTGAGTATAAAAATACTCCTAGAGCATAAGCTCTCGTCGCTATTGAGCAAAAGCTGCTAGGGCATGAGCCCTCGTCTCTGGATGAATATGCATGGACTTGACTTCTTAACTCTTAGACCTCTCAAAATAAATTCCAATAATTTGGATTACAACATCATAAACCTTATAACGACACATGCAGCTTTAAACAAATGTAAACAACAACATGGCATCACATTATTAGTCTCAAGATATAACAATATTTTAAACATCGTCTTAAAGCATCACTTAAAATTCGCATAATAAAATATCTATAAAAGATTTTCATGTCAAACCAAAGCTACTGGAAACATAATTTAATCATCAACAACTTTCATATAATCATCATATATATAAATTTCATATAAATATCATATAAATAACATATAAACAACTTTCATATAAATATCATATAAACAACTTTTCATATAAATAATTTTCATATAAATTCATGAATTATCTATACTCTTAACAACCTAATTCAATTCGAAATCTAACTTCTACAACAATAACAAAATTAACAACAACAAGATTAAACCTTTTTTTAGAATTATATGCTTATGATTAAAGAAGGTTAGTCCCACCCTTACCTTAGATTGATTGATTGCAAAGAATCTACACTTCTCTTCTCTCTGACTCTTCTCTTACTCTAGGTTTCTCCACTTTCTCCAAAACAGTTTGCACGTCATATTATTTTCTAACTCTAACTCTCCTTTTTATAATAACCATAATTTCTCTTACACCCCAAAACTACTTTTTTTCCTCGTAATCTTATTTATTTCTAAATTAAATATATCTCTCCCCCACTTAATAATAATAATACACCAAATAACAAATATATATCTTCACAAAATATATTTCTATACTAGATAACATATATTCCCACACAAAATAACGAATATATCTCTACACAAAATAACAAATATATTTATATACTAGATAACATATATATTTCCACACAAAATAACCAATATATTTCTATACTAGATAATATATATTTCCACATAAAATAACAAATATATCTCTACACAAAATAACAAATATATTTCTATAGCAAATAACAAGTATATTTTTTACACCAAATAACATATATTTCTATAACAAATAACAAATATACTTTTACACCAAATAATATATATTTCTACATCAAATAACAAATATATTATACTAATAAATACCAACATATAACATAACAAAATATCACTCATCAAAATAAATCGACTAAATTATAAAAAGATATATAATCTTAATAAATAATAAATAATAAAAGTAGGGCGTTACATATGCATTGTTTGGTGATGATTGCATAGTCGTATATGCATTGTTTGGTGATGATTACATAGTTGTATATGCATTATTTGGTGATGATTGCATAGTTGTATATGCATTGTTTGGTGATGATTGCATAATGTTATATGCATGTTGATCGATGAGGTGATCTTTGTGTGAACATATGCATTGAGTCGAGTCATATGTTCATGCATTCATTGTTTGGTGACGAACTTATGTCCAAATGTAAGGCGGGGTGTGAAACCTTACATACGATGTTTTTGTTGCATCGGAGGTGACGACCTTGAGGTGATTTGGTACCACATGCATCTAGATGAGTCTAGAACATTGCATACATTGTTTGGTGAATTGCATTGAGTCGTGATGTGTGATTGATGCATTTGGTTAATGTGAACTTGATTGGTGGATTGAATTGATATTGGATCATTGTGTGAATATACATGTATGATGATGTTTATATTATTTGATAATCTCTATACATGATATTATTAATTAATTGATTGAGAATTATGTTGATGTAATGCTAACCCTCAGTGGTTTACCACCTACCTTTCCGTGCGGACAGGTAGATGGAGTGCAGGATAAGTAGCTTGTTCGATTGATGTTGCTAAGGAGTAGGGATCCTCCTTATCTTTTGCGCGCGTCTAGATTAGGGGCTCTGATCTAGGATAGCGTTTTATATGTTAGACTTATTTTATCATATGTTGATTTGAGGAGTTATGTTATGATGATTTTATATCCAATGTTGAGGATAAGATTATGTATTTATTATCATGAGATTGAGAGATATGGTTTGTATGCCTGATTATATATTCCGCTGCTATGTTTATGAATCATGATAATTTATATCTTTGAATTTGTGTATTTGTGGTTGTCGTAGCATCTGTTTCTAGAATATATCGTATATTCGCGCGTTTTACCGCTTAATAGGAATAGGGTGTTTCAAGAGGTCCTTTTTATACTTATTTCAACCCAAAAACATAAACTCGAAATTAATCCATTAGGCGCGTTGGGTATCTCAAGGATACGCCTCAAATGGTAAACATTAACGGTTGATGTTTTCCTTGGTATGTATTTATTTTTTTGTCGTGTTCACATCTAGAATGTTGAGTAAGCACTTAATCATTGTTCATTGTATTAGTTTTCTTTTTCAACAATTCACAAATCTTTGATACATCCAGAATTCATATCTTCTATTTTTAACTTGAATTTCAAAGGATTGTTAAATTATTAAAAAAAAAATATTTTAATGTGAAATCCAAATATGGACATTTGTTAAAAAATTCAGAATTGTTACTTTAAAATAAAGTTAATTGATATAGCAATAAATTTTTAAATTATATTGAAGGTGACCTTGGCAATTACCGTGTAAACGATTTTATTATATTACTTGTGTTGATTATGTATACTTGCACACAATTTTTGCAAAAAAGTGTAAATTAGTTTTTCACTGATGTCGCGTCATTTTTCGGAGATCAAGGCTATTTGATTAGTGTTTGACTCACTATTTATTTCACGACTGAACATTTAATTTTTTAAAAGAAAGTGGAAAAAGTTCAAATACCACTTTAAAAAGATTTAGGGTTTGGGGGTTAGTTACATAAAGGGAAGGTATTAGCACCCTTTATGTTTGTAGTTTTTTACGAGAACCTCTTGGTTTTATTTAACTTTTCTGCTATAAACTTGCTTGCTTTTTGAAAATGAATTTAAAGTGATTAAAAGAAAAAGAAGAAAGAGAAACCTATTATCTACATTTTTTATTGATTTGGAAGGACGAGTGTCCTTTGCCTACGTACCCGTGAGGGATCAAAACCTCGTAGTTCGGGGTAGAAATTTCCGTTTGATTGGTTTTGTGTTTTTTATTAGTTTTTGAAATAAAAAACCAAGTGGCAAAATAAATTTGTTTGTGTTTTTTATATTAAAGAAAAATGACTGAAAATAGAATTAAGATTGATTGCAATTTTTATTTATGAAATGATAAAAATAAAAGGATCACTTGATTTAAACAATCAAGGTTTATTATGAAAATGTTTTTGTGTTTTGTTATTTGCAATGTTTTTGTTTGTTTTTTTTAATAATTAAACGAAAATTAAATCTATCGGAGCAAGAAAAGTGTAGGTACCACATGGTGGTGTTGGACCATCACGAGGACCTTTAACCTAAACTACCAAGCATAGAAAGTAAACATACAACCACACACGCACACATGCACCTAAAGCTATTACATAAAAACCTATAATACATGCTATGGTCTGCGAGAAAGTAAATGACGAAAAAAAAAATTACATTAAGCCTAGTTTACATTCTAAATTCCATACGATAAAACTAAAATGATATAAAAATAAATGTGCATGAATAATAAACCTAAACTAATAAAAATGCACGAGGAATAAAAATAAAATGCAAGAGAGAATTAAAAATGCATGAAAGACTAAAAAATAAAAGACTGGGGTCCAAACATAAGGTGGGGGTGTGTGTGAGTAAAAAGAAAGCTGAAAATGGGCTTTGAGACAAGCCAGGGGGTGCTGGGCTGGGTTAGACCGGTTCGGTTCAAATCTTGGGTCGGTTCCAGGAGAACCGAACCGGTTTGAGGCATATATATATGGGTTGTAAACCCGTTTTTCCTCATTTCCATCTTCAGTTTCTCTCTCTTCTACTTCCCTCTCTTCTTTTCTCTCTTCTCTCTCTTGTTCTTTTGTTCATCTTCTTCGGCGGAGAGATGGTGGTCAGAGCAGGCTCCGGTGCGGTGGCCGGCGAGCCATTGCGGCTGCGCCGGAGACAAAAGGGTCTCCTTTTTTAGTTTTATTTTTCGGTTTCAAACCTCTTTCCCTTCCTCTACTCGATTTTTAACACCAAAAATCCAAATAACCACTTCAACAGTCCTAGATTTAAGAAAATAAAGAAAGAAAATTTATACCTCTTTGTTGATTCTTTGCGGATCCGGTTCGGATTTGAGTAGTGGTGGTTCTGTGATATGTTTTTGTGGTCTCCTCTTCTCCCTTTTTATGTTACGGTCCCATTTTGGAGGTTTTGATTTTCGTTTGATATTCGCCCCTTTGCTGTTACCGTTTGGATGTTTGCAATGACTTTTTTTGTGATTTGGTGTTGATGATGTTGTTTTCCTCTGACCGAATTTGGATAATTTGGATAATCGTGGTTGGAGGGTTTATGGGTATTCAACTGTCTCCTTTTGATTACAGGTTGTTTGATTGTAAGTTGTGCGTGACTGGAATTTTTAGAGGTTAATTGTGATTTTTTTCCGTCCCCTTTCATGACTGCTGGGTTGGTGTTATACAGTGTCAGTGTTAGGTTATTAGGGTTTGTTGAATGATGGTCGAAAAACATGTACTGGATTGAGATGAGTGAAGACACAGACGTGTACTGGATGTGATTGTGATCAGACTGTTGATTTGGATCAGGACCATATTTTTGGATTTTTATCAAATAATAAAAAAATGAAATAAAATGAATAAATAAAAAAAGAAACTATGTAGACTTGGACCATTGGCAAGATAAACACTTAAAAAGATGGGATTAAAAATGATAAAGAAAGAAAGATTTTTGAAACAAAATTAAGGTTAATTAATTAACATTTTAAATAAAAGATGGAAATAAAAATAAAAATAAAATAAAGAGAGAAGAGGGCCCGAAATTTTACTGAAAAGTCAAAGACTGATCAGGGTTAGACGACGCGTGTCCGTGAAATCTTGGGTCAAAAATCGGGGTATGACAACTGACATCCATTTAAATTTAATGCCACCTTCAATATTTGATAACGACTTCCGGTACGACGACGTTGAGTATTCGCGGTGGAATGAAAGGTGTCTGCAGGCAAGTTAGCACTCCGACGCTAAAGTCGGTAATGGAACTGAGAAAGAGTGTGTCAAAAGTGTTGTGAAAAGTGAATCGTACCTTGAGGGTGAAAAAATTCACCCTTATATAGGCACGTGTTGGACATAACCGCCTCTGGTTTATGCGGCGTGTGATTAAGGACGGTAGAAGACACATGAAAGGTAATCCTCGCGCAGGGGCGCGCTTTTGTATGTAATGGTGCATTTAAGCTGGTGTGCTCCCTCAGGCGCGGAGCCTTATGGCGATGTAAGTTATGCCACATGTTAACGTGTGATTGATCTTCTGAACGGTCCAGAACAGTTGTCCCCTTAAGTTGTTGATGCCTTTATGGTTCAATGACTTTAGTTGTGAAAAGAGGTGTTTGATGGACCTCCCATGACAGTTAGCCCAATGGCGTTCAATGTGTTTTTTATAAGAAACTTTTATTCTATCCGCAGGCAAGTGACGCCCGATGTGAATTAGTGGTAGTAGTTGACATTTAATTCCTTGAACTGAAACGATCATGACGTGTGGCTGATTAGTTTACTTTCCACATGTCTTCATCGTGGGTCGCAGGAGTTCCGAGCTTTGTGTTTTACACGCTCGCTACTTGAGTTTTCTTTTTAATTCGAGGTTGCATCTTAGCCAATGATTCGGGGGCCTCTTGGGTTTATAAAAGGAGGGAACCTTTTAGTTTCCAATTTTTACATTTCCCATCTTCTCATCCCCGGATAATATTTATTTACCCTTAAACTTCATCCAAGAGTGTTGTGTGTTCCCTTTTCCAGTTTTCCTTCATATCATCGTGCAAAAATCTATTCTTTTTTAGCCGCATTTTTTGGATTTTACGGTTCTACATTATGTGTTCCTTTTTCTCTGGGAAACCTTCTAACTTCAATTATTCCTTTGAATTTTGTTAATTTCTTTCGTTTTTTCTAGGTTGATCAAGATAAGTATTTCTAGATTCATCATCTAACGGCTACTCTCACTCGATCGGTTACGAGAGAAAGGTTCGAGAACGTCGTTTCCTTAGGTTGGGGGTTGGTCTTTGTCCCTCCGACGGATTCAGGTTGTTCTGCCGCGGATGTGCGTTTTGTACATTAACATGAAAAAGTCTCTCATCGTACTTCTGAAACTCCGATCTTCTAATGAAGAGATCATGGATTGGTTGGAAAAATGTTCTAAAGCCCATCATCATTGGGGTTTTCGTTATCTTTCGAGGTCAATCGACTCCACCTTTTCCCAAGAACGTAGATCAGATCGTTCAGCCTGCAGGTGGATATGTGGATCCACTGCTCCTTCCAGTGGTCAATGAGATGGATCCATCGTTAGAACTTGTAGCTCTTCGAAAATGGTTAAATGATGACATTCTCCTTGAGGCTTCCTACTTTAATTCTCAAGTGAGACTCCAAAAGATTAACTAGGTTAGCCAGCTGGTCGGAAAGTGGCGTGTCGAGGTGGTTGATCCATCGAAGCGGTCATACAACTAGTTTGATGGGTGTTGCTTCTATATACACGATGTATTGGTGCAAGATATTAGATTGATCGTTCCTTTTTCCGGTTTGGAGATGGGGGTTCTTTAACATCTGAAGATAGTGCCTTCTCATCTCCATTCCCTTTCTTGGGCGCTCGTTGTAACTGTTGGAACAAAGGTGTTCAGCAATACCACGTTTTGAGTTTTGATGATAACAAGGTATTAAAAAATTGTCAATTGGATATGCTAATATTTGTTTGAGTATGCAGGATATTAATCAAGATTTATATCTTAGAAAGTGTTCTGTTTGAACATTTTGAGAGCAAAGATCTAAAGAAGCTTGTTGCTTGTGATTCTGACTATCGAAGAGAGTCTGAAGACTGTATTGAAGAAGAGTCTGAAGACTATAAGAATCTGAAGACTAAGAGAGTCTGAAGATCATCAGAATCTAAAGACTAAGAGAGTCTAAAGATCATCAGAAGTTGAAGTGCTACAGTGAGTCTGAAGCCTGCAATCTGAAGATCTGCTTAAGATGGATTTCTAAAGGCATTACGATGCAGAAGAAACTCTCATTTGAAGTAACGGCTAGCTTCGAAGTCAACTTGAGTGTGGGATGCTCAACGACAAAGAATGCAAGATAGTACAGAGTACGTTGTACAAACTCTGTTTCCACTACTCCACTACCTCGTACAGTTTAGCAACTGTGTTTACCGGTATTAATCTTCAAAAGGAATGGAATTCAAAATATGCAATTGAAAGACTATTACCATATCAAGCAACAGATCAACAACTATTGATCAAGCTTCAGAAATCATCCTGATGTGCTTGATGACTCAACGTCTCTTTCCAACGCCTATATAAAGGATAGAAGACTTGAAGAATTGTTGGACTCTACAACTGAAAAACTACGCTGCATTGCTATCGTATTCAAATTGAGTCTTAACAGAAACACATCAACAACTTAGATTATTCTTACAAACTGAGTATTCTAGAATTTCTAAGTTAAGCATAAAATCAGAGTCTGTCTTTGTTAAAACAGAGTCTGTCTTTGTTTGTAATTGGAACACGTTTGATTGTTTATCAAGTTTTTCAACCTTATTCAATTTTTTGTAAATTGTGTCAGAAGTCTCTTGCTTGTGCGCTTCAGCAAAGAAGTCTCTTGGCTGCGTCCTTGAGCAAAGAAGTCTCTTAGTTGTGTCTTTGAGCATTGGAAGTCTCTTGCCTGCGTGCTTGAGCATTGGAAGTCTCTTACTGTGTGTTTGAGCAACTTGTAATAGATATTACATTTTAGTGGAACTCTCCTTGGAAGTTCAAGGGGGACAGGACTACTTCTGGTTTGTGGAAGGAACCTGTATAATTGCTTGTGTTCTCTCTTCTCTCTATCTCTTGATTATTTCCGCTGCAACAGAATCTGATCTCCCATCAGACTCTGATCTCATTCAGACTCTGATCTTACGGAATTAGATTCTCACTCTTCAAGAGTTGCGAAAAGCTAACACAATTCAACCCCCCCTTCTTGTGTTTTTCTCACCTTCAGTTGGTATCAGAGCTCCGGCTCTGTTGTCATAGCACTTAACCGTGTGACAGAAAAGATCCAGAGAAAAACATGTCTTCTAGTGAACCTTCTTCTTCTGGTGCTGCTATACCATACGACTATGGATCCAATAACAGCAGTAAAAATGCTGATTATGGAAAAATTCCTAAGTTCAATGGTGATCCTGAAGAATTTTCTTGGTGGAAAACCAACTTCTACATCTATGTCATGGGTCTTGATGAAGAACTCTGGGACATACTTGAAGATGGTGTTGGTGACTTACAACTTGATGACGAAGGTGTTGCCATTGACCGTAAACTTCACACTGCTGCTCAAAAGAAGATCTACAAGAAACATTATATCATCAGAGGAGCTCTTGTCACTGCTATTCCTAAATCGGAATACATGAAGATGAGTGACAAATCTACTGCTAGAGCCATGTTTGCTTCTCTTTGTGCAAACTATGAAGGAAGCAAAAAGGTCAGGGAAGCTAAAGCTCTTCTATTAGTTCATCAGTATGAACTGTTCAAGATGAAAGAGGATGAAAGTATTGAGCAGATGTACTCAAGATTTCAAACTCTAATATCTGGACTTCAGATACTAAAGAAGAGTTACATAGCTTCTGACCATGCTAGCAAGATCCTAAGGAGCTTACCCTCTAGATGGAGACCAAAGGTTACTGCAATTGAGGAAGCTAAAGATTTAAACACTTTAAGTGTTGAAGATCTTGTAAGCTCTCTCAAAGTTCATGAGTTAAGTCTTAATGAACATGAGTATGCAAGAAAGTCTAAAACCATTGCTTTAAAATCAAAGGGAAGATCCTCAAAAGCTCTCAAGGTTGAAGAGTCTGAAAATGAATCTTCAGCTTCTGAAAGCTCAGAGGAAGATCCTGATGTTGCTAAATAAATGACTATGCTTTCAAACAGAATGCAATACCTTGCTAAAAAGAACAAGAGATTTCTGAGCAAGAGCAGTGGGAAGGGTTTCAAAAAGGAGGAACAGAAAGGTTGCTTCAACTACAAGAAGACTGGGCATTTTATTGCTGATTGTCTAGATTTGCAGAAAAAGAAATCCAAGTCAAAAAGGCCAACCTTCAAGTCAAGCAAGTTTAAGAAGCAAATCAGGAAAATTCTGATGGCTACTTGGGAAGATCTTGATAATGAGTCAGGGTCTGAAGATGATGATGCTGATGGTGAAGCCAATGTAGCTGTTGGACTAATGGCTACATTTGAATTTGTAAAGGAGACACCTGAGGTAGAATCAGATGCAGACTCTGAAAGTGAAACAGAAGTATTTTCTGAACTCACAAGATCTGAATTAGTAGATTCTGTCAAAGAACTTCTTGGTCATTTTAAAGTTAAAACCACTGAGTTGAAGAAAGTCAAACAACAGCTTGATAAGTTGTCAAAAAGACATAATTCAACTCTGTTGGAGTTAGAAAGTTTAAAAGAAGAAAATGATACTTTATTGATCAAGAAGTGTAGTTGTAAATACTTGAGTGAGCAAGATATTGCTTTACAAGAATTTATTGCTACTGGAATTGACAGATCAAGTTCTAAGGTTTTGACTAAGTCAAAATCTCAGAATGTAAAGTCAAAAGTTATGAAAAACTTTGAACCTAAGGCTTCAATGATTCAAACTCTAAAACATTCAGAGTCTGATAAACAAACTCTGAAAAAGCCAGAGTCTGAAAAACAAAAGCCTAAATTTCAAAGAACAGAAACTGTGAAAGGCAAGTTGAATCCTAAACTAAACAGTTCTAAACCCAAGGTGTGGAAGAAAACACTGCCAATGACTTCAAGACACACCTTACGAAAGGAATTCAATGGTTCAAGGACTAACCCAAGAGGACCATGAGAATACGGGTACCTAAGTCTGAAATTGTTGATGCTGCAGGTATGTCTAAAAGGACTAGAAAAGCAGAAGGCTTGGTACCTGAACAGTGGTTGCTCGCGTCACATGACAGGAGAAAAGTCTGTGTTCCTAACCCTAACCATGAAAGAGGGAGGAACTGTGGGATTTGAAGGAAACCAGACTGGCAAAATCATTGGTACTAGAACCATTGACAACTCTCTTATCTCTATTAGTAATGTGTGGTTTGTTGATGGGCTTAGACATAACCTACTAAGCATAAGTCAATTATGTGACTGTGGTTATGATGTTTTGTTTAATAAGAACAACTGCACTGTGGTTAACAAGGATGATCAATCCATAGTCTTCAAGGGAAAGAGAAGAAACAATGTCTACAAGATAAAATTCTCTGAACTGACTGATCATAAGGTAGTTTGCCTTTTGTCAATGGGTGATAAGAAGTGGTTGTGGCATAGACGGTTGGGACACGCAAACTAGAGGTTAATCTCTAAGCTTAGCAAGTTGCAACTAGTCAAAGGCCTACCAGACATTGACTATCATTCAGATGCTCTTTGCGGAGCATGTCAGAAAGGGAAAATTGTCAAGAGTTCCTTTAAACCGAAAGAAATTGTTTCTAATTCCAGACCCTTGGAGTTACTTCATATTGATTGATTTATTTGGACCAGTTAGCACTGCATCCTTATATGGAAGTAAATATCGACTAGTCATTGTTGATGACTACAGCAGATAGAGTTGGGTTAAGTTTCTGAAAACTAAAAGATGACTCATATTCTGTGTTGAGTAAATTCTGCATCCAAATTCAATCTGAAAAAGAATTGAAAATCTTGAAAGTCAGAAGTGATCATGGAGGAAAATTTGAAAATGAGTCTTTTGAGGTTTTCTGTGAAAAACATGGAATTATTCATGAATTCTCTGCACCTAGAACTCCACAACAAAATGGAGTTGTAGAGAGAAAGAACAGAACCTTACAAGAAATGGCTAGAACCATGATCCATGAGAACAATCTGGCTAAACATTTTTAGGCAGAAGCAGTAAACACAACATGTTATGTTTAGAACAGAATCTATATCAGACCTCTGTTGAACAAAACAACATATGAACTCTTTAAAGGATGGAAACCTAACATATCTTATTTTCATCAGTTCGGATGTACTTGTTATGTCCTGAACAATAAAGTCTATCTAAAGAAATTTGATGCCAAAGCTCAGAAGGGGATCTTCTTAGGTTACTCTGAACGATCTAAGGCATACAGACTGTATAATTCAGAAACACAATGTGTTGAAGAATCTATGCATGTCAGATTTGATGACAAAGTGCCTGGAAGTGAAACTCTAGAGCAAGATGAAAGTTATGCAGGATCTCAAGATTCTGATAGCAACTCAGAATCTGATCAGATTCCAGAATCTGAAGATACTTCAGAAGCTGGAGCATCCCTTGAAGTTCCTAATGAAGAAGCTTCTGAAGAAGCTCAAGATGGTTCTCAGCAAGCTAGTCAATCCAAACATTCATTCAAATACAAGTCTTCACATCCTGAGGATCAGATTATTGGAAATAAAGATAGTCCCAGAAGAACTAGATCGTATTTCAGACAAGAAGAGTCTGCTTTGGGATTATTATCTGTTATTGAACCAACCACTATTGAAGAAGCACTTGGAGATGAAGGATGAATTCTGGCAATGCAAGATGAACTTAATCAATTCAAGAGGAATGAAGTGTGGGATCTAGTAGCTAAGCCTGAACACAAAAACATTATTGGAACTAAATGGGTGTTCAGAAATAAGCTTAGTGAACAAGGAGAAGTAATCAGAAACAAGGCCAGACTTGTTGCGCAGGGCTACAGTCAACAAGAAGGCATTGATTACACAGAAACATTTGCTCCAGTTGCAAGATTGGAAGCAATTAGGTTACTTCTTTCCTATGCAGTGAATCACAACATAACCCTGTATCAAATGGACGTTAAGAGTGCATTTCTTAATGGTGTCATTTCTGAAGAAGTCTATGTCAAACAACCTCCTGGCTTTGAAGATTTAAAACATCCAGAGCATGTTCATAAATTGAAGAAATCACTATATGGCTTGAAACAGGCTCCCAGAGCTTGGTATGAAAGACTAAGTAATTTCTTAATTCAAAATAACTTTGAACGAGGGCAAGTCGGCACTACACTATTCAGAAAGACTTTGGAGAAAAACATTCTTATTGTTCAGATTTATGTTGATGATATCATTTTTGGTTCTATAAATAGTTCACTTTGCAAAGATTTTTCCAAAGTAATGCAGGATGAATTTGAAATGAGCATGATGGGGGAATTGAAGTTCTTTCTAAGAATTCAAATCAACCAATGCAAAGATGGGGTCTATGTTCATCAGTCCAAATACACGAAAGAGCTCCTGAAGAAGTTCAATCTTGAGGACTGCAAAGAAATGAACACTCCAATGCATCCAACCTGCACTCTGAGCAAAGAAGATCAAGGAACCAAAGTTGATCAGAAGTTGTATAGAGGTATGATTGGTTCTTTGTTATACCTAACTGTATCCAGACCAGATATTTTATTCAGTGTATGTTTGTGTGCAAGGTTTCAATCAGATCCTAGAGAGTCTCACTTAACAGCTGTTAAGAGAATCTTTAAATATCTGAAAGGAACTACTAATCTTGGACTTCTGTACAAGAAGTCCTCTGACTATGAGCTAGTTGGATTCTGTGACGCTGACTATGCTGGAGACAGGATTGAAAGAAAATCAACCAGTGGCAATTGTCAATTTTTGGAAGAGAATCTAATATCCTGGGCTAGCAAGAGGCAAGCAATTATTGCTTTGTCAACAGCAGAAGCAGAATACATCTCAGCTGCTAGTTGTTGTACACAGCTATTCTGGATGAAACATCAGCTTGACGATTATCAAATAGCTGAAAACTGTATCCCAATTTATTGTGATAATACAGCAGCTATATGTTTATCTAAGAATCCAATTCTGCATTCAAGATCAAAGCACATTGAGAGTAAACATCATTTTATAAGAGACTATGTTCAAAAAGGAATTCTAGATATTCAATTCATTGATACTGATCATCAATGGGCTGATATATTTACTAAACCTTTGTCTGTTGAAAGATTTGATTTTTTAAAGAAAAATTTGAACATGTGTTATGTCTCTGGTTAATGTGCGACTCTGAAAACAGAATTTAGACTCTGAAAGATACTCAGAAGCTAATTGAGAATCAGACTCTCTTTTGGAGACTCTGGTAAACATAAGCCTCTGATAGACTCTGTCAAGGAATCTTAGACTCTCAGGAGCTCGTATTAGTGGAAGCATGACTGTTGAGTTTAGTAACACCTGCCCCACTACGGTGACAATTACTTTTTAGTTTCTCAGACGTGGCCTGTCTGTATTGGGTAAGAACTCAAAGGGCAATGATTTCATTACGTTTAACAAGTTACCTTCGCAACTTCCCAATACTTTTACGGCTGCATGCTTACTGTATTTACTACTCTTGTCTGTTTGTCCCCTACTCTTTCCAAACGGTTATCAACTCTTTTCTATAAATACCAATCACACACAACTCACTTCTCTTTTCACACTTTGATTTTTCTCTGAACATTCATCTGTTTTTCAATCTCTGTAAAACTTTTTGTTCTCAAAATCAAAACCTAGAAACCTTCAATTGGCAAGTGATCTCATTCAATCTGGTGTGTTAGTCAAAACTAGTAAATCATATGTGATTAAACCCAGAACCATGAACCTCATTAAAGAAACTTTGGAAGTTCAAGTTGAATCTCAAGTAGACTTCGGCTCTCTCATTCGTCACGGTGTAGACGTCTCTTCTCATTTCTTATCACAAGGAATGATGAGTTATTTCGGTATGTCGAATGGACCAACATATCAGAAGCTGGTAAGAGATTTCTGGGTTAGGGCAGAAGTTTTCGACAAGGATGACGCTACCATTGAAGAAACGGCTGCAGTCATGAACAACCCTAAGCTGGCTGGCAAGAATAGAAAGGAAATGGGTTTAAGACTGTACAAAGGTCTTGAAATCAGGTCCGCTGTGATGAGGATTCCAATCCTTATCACTGAAGAGGTGGTTGCCAGAGCCTGCAGAGTGGTGAATAAAGGTAAATTCCAGTGGAATGTTGAAAAGAAGAGTGACTGGACGGGTATCTGCAATAAACTCTTATTTGAAGGAAACCCTCAAATAAGTTGGTTGACATGCATCCTGAGCATAGGGTGCTTCTGAATATCATACTGGATATTATGCTTCAGAAAGGTGGAGGAACAGACACTCTGTTTGTTGATCACAAGGTTCTTCTTTATTTTCTGATAAATAAAAAGAAGATAAACTTTCCTAGGTACGTGATGTACCACATGTGTTGGGCTATAAGGAAAAGCCAATCTGAATCCAGAAGACAGGTTCCTTTTGGAAGGCTAATCTCTGAGATTCTGTATCAAGGAGGCCTCTTGAAGGTCTTATCAGAATCTGGTGTAGTATCAGACGCTCATCTTGGAACAGTGACTGGGAGAATCATCAACGGTAAAACTCTTCAATACATGAAGATTGTCAAAAGATTTAATCCTTCTAATCAAGATATGAGGGAATCTTATGTGCAATCAGACTTGATGATGAACTTCCCTCCTATTTCCAAAGAAGACAATCCTGATGTCCTTACAAGATTTGTGGTAGATTACTTCAATGAAACTGGTAGAATAATCAACTATTCTGCCATTCCTGAGACTGCTGGAGGAGGACCGGTTAAAGGGAAAAGGACCAAGGAAGTGATTTCAAAGGAAGAGGAAGAGAAGCAAGAGCCTCCCAAGAAGAAGAAGAAATCATCACCTCTTCCAGGAGTGACTATTGGTGCCTCTGAGACCATAGCTCCCATGCCTTTGTCCGTATCTTCTGCATCCAAGGAAATTAAGGAGAGGGTGAAGAAACCCAAGGATGAGAAGAAAGCGAAGAAGGATGAGAAGAAAGCTAAGAAAGATGAGAAGAAAGCCAAGAAGCAAGTATTGAAAGAGAAGCTCATCTGAGAAGAACTGAAGCTTTGGAAGAGATTGTCAAGAAGCAGCAAGAGAATATCCAGAAATTGATGGATCACCTTGCCAAACAAAACCAACCTTAGTTGCATGTTTTTTGTTTTGTTTTGCTTGTAACTTGATTATGCTGTTTTCTTCTATCTTCTGATACTTTGTTTTTAAGATTATTCAAGTTTGTTTTTATTTTATCTATGTGTCTCTGATATATATTGTGCTTTGAATCTTCTATGTTTTTCGCTCTGAATCTTGTTTTCCTTAAAAAATTCTTTTTACCCTTACCTGAAGTCATTTAAAAAGGGGGAGAAATTTGTTTCTAAACCTTTTTGTTGATGACAAAAGGGGGAGAAGGAAAGCTTTGTGAGATTTGTGACTTTTACAAATGGAGAAAGAATCTGTAAGTTCTATAATTCGTAAAGTTAAAGGGAGAATTGTGAAAGGTGCTTAGTTAGATTCTGAGCCCCCATTTTAAGAATCTGTTCTCTAATTCGTCTATTATTCTGAGAATTAATTCAACTGTTTATGAAATTTGAATTTAATTAACTTGGATAGAACTTAGGGGGAGCTTACAAACCTCAACTTAAGAACTATCAGACTCAGGGGGAGTCAGAGCTTACAAACCTCAGACTCTGAGCTTACAAACCTCAGACCCCTTAAGTCAACCTGTTAATTAGATTAACAACAATTGACCTTTTAAATACTGATGTTTGTCATCATCAAAAAGGGGAAGATTGTTGGAACAAAGGTGTTCAGCAATACCACGTTTTGAGTTTAGATGATAACAAGGTATTAAAAAATTGTCAATTGGATATGCTAATATTTGTTTGAGTATGCATGATATTAATCAAGATTTATATCTTAGAAAGTATTCTGTTTGAACATTTTGAGAGCAAAGATCTAGAGAAGCTTGTTGCTTGTGATTCTGACTATCGAAGAGAGTCTGAAGACTGTATCGAAGAAGAGTCTGAAGACTATCAGAATCTGAAGACTAAGAGAGTCTGAAGATCATCAGAAGCTGAAGTGCTACAGTGAATCTGAAGCCTGCAATTTGAAGATCTGCTTAAGAAGGATTTCTAAAGGCATTACGATGCAGAAGAAACTCTCATTTGGAGTAACGGCTAGCTTCGAAGTCAACTTGAGCGTGGGATGCTCAACGACAAAGAATGCAGGATAGTACAGAGTACGTTGTACGAACTCTGTTTCCACTACTCCACTACCTCGTACAGTTTGGCAACTGTGTCTACCGGTATTAATCTTCAAAAGGAATGGAATTCAAAATATGCAATTGAAAGACTATTACCATATCAAGCAACAGATCAACAGCTATTGATCAAGCTTCAGAAATCATCCTGATGTGCTTGATGACTCAACGTCTCTTTCCAAGACCTATATAAAGGATAGAAGACTTGAAGAATTGTTGGACTCTACAACTGAAAAACTACGCTGCATTGCTATCGTATTCAAATTGAGTCTTAACAGAAACACATAAACAACTTAGATTATTCTTACAAACTGAGTATTCTAGAATTTCTAAGTTAAGCAGAAAAACAGAGTCTGTCTTTGTTAAAACAGAGTCTGTCTTTGTTTGTAATTGGAACACGTTTGATTGTTTATCAAGTGTTTCAACCTTATTCAATTTTCTGTAAATTGTGTCATAAGTCTCTTGCTTGTGTGCTTGAGCAAAGAAGTCTCTTGGCTGCGTCCTTGAGCAAAGAAGTCTCTTAGTTGTGTCTTTGAGCATTGGAAGTCTCTTGCCTGCGTGCTTGAGCATTGGAAGTCTCTTACTGTGTGTTTGAGCAACTTGTAATAGATATTACATTTTAGTGGAACTCTCCTTGGAAGTGCAAGGGGGACATGACTACTTCCAGTTTGTGGAAGGAACCTGTATAATTGCTTGTGTTCTCTCTTCTCTCTATCTCTTGATTATTTCCGCTGCAACAGAATCTGATCTCCCATCAGACTCTGATCTCATTCAGACTCTGATCTTACGGAATTAGATTCTCACTCTTCAAGAGTTGTGAAAAGCTAACACAATTCAACCCCCCCCCCCCCCTTCTTGTGTTTTTCTCACCTTCAGTAACACCCTAATTCCCAACGTTGATTTAATAAATACTACGAATAAATTTAAACAAAAGGGATGTTACATATACTCATCAATCATTCATTCCAGTAATAAATAACACATCATATTTTAGAGTGCGGAAAATACTTGAAAAATATTTCATAAAATAAACAAGTTTGATTCTTAACCATCATTATGGAAAATATCATACAAATTACAAATCCTTAAACTAGTTAAAGTTAAACTTTCAACGTTTGACCCCAACCCTAGTGTTACAAATGTATCATGCATATATCAATCACCAATTCAACTATTATTCATCATATTATCATTATCTCATAGTCATTCACAAGTTAACATAGCATGATTCATCATTTATCAAAGTCCGTCTATTTTCCAAAGTTCGTCTATTTTCACATATTTCACCAAAACCAAGTTACATGCTCACGTACATCCTTATCGATCCTACATGTTATTTCTATGTCCATCTTCATAATATTTCAAACATAACAACATCGTTTCACTTGGAAAACTTCATTTCATTCTAAGCCAATTTCATATATTTAAAGTTTCACGAAAAATGCAGCAATACATACATGTAACATATTCATCATAACTAAATTTAAAGAAATGAGAATGAAGTCAAACCAAAGCCAAAATAAATATAACATCCATATCTACAATTTTCATGTTTACATCGAAATCCAGTTTAGAACAAAAAAGAGTGCAAAAGTTGGATTTCGTAATCCTAGAAAAAGTGCACGACCTTGTTAAACCATGTGTAGTAATTTGATGATAACATGAGTAGTAATTTGAGGTCAAACCAACGCCCAATTAAATCTAACATTCATAGCTAGAAAATTTATGAAGATTTACAGAAATGAAAACTATATCGACACCAAGCTTGCGTTTTAGCCTCTTTTTAATGAGTGCTATTTTTGCTCCCTATGACGCACACCTTATACATCGAATGGTTGATTTTGTAATCTATATTGTTTTTGGCCTCTTTAAAAAAAAACCGTAACATAAATTTGTAGAAGTATTGCTAACTCCATAAACCCTTCCAACATTACCGTGGTGGCATCCATCCTGTTCGAGGATTCTCCTTCTCTAAAAGTAGATATTGTTCCCTTCTTTTGTCTTAAGTAATTCACATTGAGCAAGAAATGATTAGAGAATCAATGTAAGAGCTTACACAAACATATCAATTTATTAATTCACATTGTCTATTAGATCACCCTTTCTGTTCCTTTCTCTCTAAAATTATAGAATAGATATTGAATGTCTAGGAAATATTTTCCTTTATTTTATAAAACAATCAATTTATTAAAGAGAGACAAAAACTTTGTACTATAAGCACCGGGATACAAATACAAAGGCTACACCATAAGAAAGAAAGATAAATAACCATCCAAACATATAAATAAGACAGTAATTAACTAAGATTTGAGTATAATTATACGCTGCTGCGTTCTTAACACTTATATCTTAATTAGGGTGGCGGTCGAATTGGCCTATGACGGTGTATATGTGGCGGATATCTTGAGTAGCCAATGGAAGGATGACCATGGTGATAACCACCACCACGACCATTATAACCACTGCCATGTGGAGAAGAAGGAGAAGGAGATATAAAACTAGCAGCTGGTTGTGCTTGTATTTGATGCTTTGGATTTCTTGCTATTAGGGGTGGGAACAGGCCGAATCGTCCGACAGGGGCCTACGGCCTAGCCTATTTAAAGCCTAGCTCGGCCCAGCTCGTTTATTAACAAGGTCAGGCTCAAGTTTTTTATAAGGCCTATTTAATTAAACAGGCCAGGCTAAGGCTTGCAAAAAAGCCTATTAAGCCCGTCAAGTCGGCCTATTAAGCTTTTTATATATAATATATCTTCCATTATTGATATTTTTGAAGTTTTTTTTCTTAAACACAAGCCTTCATATGATTGGGTATTTAGTAGCTGATATATTGATGTGATTAGACCTTCATAAGAATTCATTATTTAGTAGCAAACATATTTGTGTGTTTTAGGCCTTAATAAGTTTTGCCTATTTAGGAGTAGGCTTACATGTGTTGTCAGACCTTAGCATAAAATAGGCTTTTAAATAGGCTTTCAGGCTTCATCAGGCCTTTAAAAAGGCCAGGCCAAGCCTCGAAAATGAACCTATGACGAGTAATAGGTCAGGCTCACGCCTATAATTTTTGAAGTAGGCCAGGCTTAGGCCTTACAAAACCCGGCCCGGCCTAACCCATTTCCACCCCTATTTGCTATATCTGTGAGAGTAAGAACTGCAAGAAACAAAACTAGCAGGGATAAGTAAGACATCTTTACACACTTCTTAAATTTTATCAGCTGTATATGACACACAAATAACTAGTGTAGAAATTTTAACAAAAACTATTTAACACATCCAACGTTTTTTGTATACATAATCTTTGAAAGATGTTTATGTTTATCTATATATATTTTTGGAATTGGAAACTTTTATGTTTATCAGAAAATAAAGTCAATGTATGTTGGTTGGCAAACTTTATGACATATCAACTTCGGGACAGGTTAATTCAATGTGACCTTAGAGTATACTCATGTCAAAGTTTCTGGTCCTTAGGCCAATTTTGATAGGTAAGTTTGACTTTTTTTAAAAAAGAAAATTGGAAGAGGTCAATTTAATACTCTTTCCGTTTTTAAATATAAGTAAAAATGACTTTTTATGTTCATTCAATTAATGGTGTATGTGGTTCATATTATAAACCACATACATTATTAAATGAATGAACCTAAAAAAATCATTTTTGTTTATATTTAGAAACGGAGGGAGTATGTGTTTAGACATGAAGTTAAACTTTTATTAGGATTTCTTTATTTATTTTTTGTTCTTCTCACCACAAGAAACTTTGTTACTCGCTTCGTCTCAAATTATAAGTCGCTTTCGAAAAAAGATTTTTTTTAAAATTTTAAGTTGTTGTAGAATACCAATAAGATATTATTGTTACTTTTTCTATTATTACCTTTAACTATTTATTTACTTTCCATTTTTTCAGCTTTTTAATATTTCTCATATCATTTATCAAGGATAATTTTATAAAACAACTCATGATATATTTTTTTCATACAAATTTAATTCCATTTCTTAATATGTCTGAAATTGTCAAAACAACATATAATTTGAGACAGAGGAGTATTTGACAAGTGGGAAATCCCCATAGAAAATCATAAATGCTTTTTGAGGGGTTAAACCTTAGTCAGACCTTAGCAAAATCCCCATGGAAGAGCTTGTAATATAACAATTGTCAAATGCGCTTCGCTGAATGACAAGCTTTCTATTGATTTGACAACATGTCATTTTGACCGACAGAAACTTGTGAGAGATTTGCCTCAATCAAATGTTGAATTTATATACTATTAAAAGAATAATTTTATTTAGAATTTCGAATTAATTTTTTAAGGAAAATATTAATGAGTGCCCTAATAGCACTCTTTCAAAACTTTAGGTAATTTTTATGAAAATTTGTGAATTCAATGCATGAAAATTAAATGTTAAGTATTTTCAATGAATAATTCTTAATTAAGTATCATTAACGAGTGTCCTTAAGCATTCATTAGCAAGACCTATTTTTTAAATTAAATATAAATGATTATAAAATGCAATCTAAATATATATTATACTTATTTTTTATTAAAAAAAAAACTGATGGATTCCACACAAAAAAAAAAAAAATTCCCGAGAGCAACAATGTAAATGTAATATAAAATTGTAGAAGAATTAATTTTTTTTTTTGTTGAAATAATTAAATTGCAGAAGTATTGATAACTCTGAAAATCCTCCCAACATTAATGTGGTGACATCCACTCTATACAAGGATTCTCCTCCCCCATCCCCATCTAAAAATAGAGAGTGTTCCCACTTCTGTCTTACCTTTCATAAGAGAAGAAATTCATGGTGGGCAATATTGGATCATAGAATCAGTGCAAGAACTTAGATTTAGGGTTGTCGAACTCTCATCAAAGAAGCAATAATATAAAACATTTAGTCAACTTATTATTTATTTTTATTTCATGAAATTTTAAATTTATGACTATTCATCAATTTTGAAGAATGACTTTTTTTCTTTCTTTCCTTTGATTCATATTTTGTAAAGAATAGCTTGTGAGCAGTGAGCAGTAACGTGATTTCGATATTAGCGTATGTCGCTACTTTGGTGTTGTATTTTAATATCTTATTTACTTCATGTGTTGTTAGTTCTTCAACTATATTATTGGTATGAATTTAATTGTTCATTAGAATTTTTTGATTAATCTTTGCTATAAGCTAGGAAGATTGGTTTGTAGATTTATCTTTTCGTATTATCTACGTTTAATCTTCGCGATAAGAAGATTTTTGTTCGTAATATGTATTTGGGTTTAGCAATCTTTCAGTGTATATTCTACGTTTTATCTTATCTAGTGGACCGTCATAATATTCCTAGGAGTCTTAAAGACTCCCCAGAAGGGCCTGTAGACCCTCCAAGAGGCCTTAGCGCCCTCCAGACGAGTTCTAAGGCCCAGGGCGCCGCCTCAAGTGGCTTGTAGAAACGTCTAGAACCCGCCAAATATACTAAAATATCTCTGTGGCTTGGAGACCAAGCCACCGAAGCCCAAGCCCACAACAGGCTATAAATACAACCCTTGAGAGCATTCTCAAGACATCCAATAATCAGTCTAAACCCTAATAGACAGAGAAAACCCTAGTATTCACTACTCGTACTCTTTGCAAGTACAGTTGGTGCCGTCTGTGGGAAAAGGTAAAACTAACCTAGACCACCTTCTTGAATGGCAACCGTGATTCAGGAACCCTCATCAATTTTCCGAATCACAAAACACTTCTGTCGTACAGAGAATCCAGCACTCAAAGCTTCTCAGGTCCAACAGCCAGCCGCCGCTTTTCCTCATGGCCATCCCGGAGGATTACGAAACCCTGAGAACCGACATGGCTCTCCTGCGAGAGCAGAACGAGGCTTTGCGCGCCTCGATGGAAACCGTCCAACAAAAGCAGCAAGAGGAGAAAGACGAGTCTCAGCAGGGCGAGATGGAGGACCCAGAGCCGCAGCTCCTGTCAGTAGAGATATGGAACGCTCCGATTCCAGAAAACTTCAAGCCTCCCCATCTTTCATCCTTTGAGGGAAAGAGTGACCCGATGGAACACATAACGGCGTTCAACACTCGTATGGTCGTTGTGGGCGCATCCGACTCTCTCAAGTGCAAACTTTTCGCAGGAACCCTAGCCGACGCAGCTTTACGTTGGTATATGAACCTTCCTCGTTTCTCTGTCATGAGTTACCAAGACATGACCAGGAAACTCACTCAGCAATTCGGAGCGAGCCGCCACCGGAAGGTCTTCGCCACCAGCCTTTTCAACGTCCGTCAAGGGCACAGTGAGTCTCTACGAGACTACTTAGCCAGGTTCAACGATACTACCATCAAGGTAATCAACCCTAACCAAGAAGTATTTGTGGGAGCTTTCCAGAATGGTTTAAGGGCGGGTCAATTCAATGAATCTTTGGCACAAAAGCCCGCCGATTCCATGGAAGAAATCATCGCCAGGGCCGACTGTTACATCAAGGGAGAAGAAAGCAACGCATAAAAGAAGGCCAGAGACGCAAAAAAGCGCACCTCTACTAACCAAGATCGAAGGAATCACCAACCACCAGCAGACCGAGATCAGGCGTTCTAAAGAAGGCAAGAGAGGTGCCCTCATGCGCCCTACAACCCCGAACTCCGTTCGGGCGGCTTCACACCCCTGAACACTCGCCCGGCACAAATATTCAAAGAAGTCTACGAATCAAAGGTTATTCCAGAAGCTACCAAAACAGGGCATACGAGCATGGGTTTGGACCGCAGCAGTTGGTGTAAATACCATCGAATCCAGGGTCACGATACGAATGACTGTTTCCACCTGAAAAAGGAAATCGAGAAGTTAATATAGAGTGGAAAGTTGAAGGGCTATGTTCAAACAGACAAAGAAGGAAGAAATCAAAGGCCTAGGAAAGAAACAAGCAGCGAAGAAAAGAGACATACCCTGAACACGATCTCAGGAGGCTTCGCAGGAGGTTGAGAGTCTAGCTCCTCGTGGAAAAAGTACGTCAGACAAGTAATGTTATGTCAGGAGTACGACTCAAAGGAAGAACGAGAACCTGAGATACACTTCACGCCCAAAGATATCCAGGGCGTCGTCCCGCACGATGATGACCCTATGGTTCTCACTGTCCAGATATTTAACTGGGATGTAAAGAGGGTTCTGGTAGACACAGGCAGTTCAGCTGATATTCTATATTATGAAACCTTCGAAAGGATGGGCCTAGACCCTCAACAGTTACAACCTTTCAAAGGAATCTTGGCAGGATTCACAGGGGAGCAGGTGCATGTACGCGGCTACGTCACTCTAAAGACGACCTTCGGTCATGGTTCTTCAGCAAAAACAATCTGGGTCAGGTATCTGGTGATCAATGCCCCTAACTCTTACAATATAATAATAGGGCGACCTGCTTTTAACCCGTTAGTAGGATTGTTATCCACAAAGTTCTTGGTGATGAAATATCCCCTAGACAACGGGAAAGTGGGAACAGTTAAAGGAGACCAGAAAGTCGCCAGAGAATGTTATCACAGCAGCTTGCGGCTACAGAGTACGAAAAAGAATAAAAATGTTGATAAGGATCACACCGTAAATGTGATAGACCTTGACCCAAGAGAAGATTTCCACCAACAACGCCTAGAACCAACTGAAGATTTGAAAGAAATATCTATTGGCCCAGAGGATCATCAGAAGACCAAAGTTGGGACAGCTCTAGACCCAATGGAGGAAGGCGCCCTCATCACCCTTCTGCAAAGAAATCTTGATTTGTTCACCTGGAAACCATCAGAAATGCCGGGAATAGACCCAAAAATTGCTTGTCATCATCTCTCCGTCAACCAAAATGTGAAACCAGTGGTACAACGAAAGAGAAAATTAGGCGAGGAAAGGCGCAGGGCCGTAGATGAAGAGGTTGGCAAGTTAGTAGATGCCTGTTTCATAAGAGAGATCCAGTATCCTACATGGTTGGCGAACATTGTCCTGGTAAAAAAATCAAATGGAAAATGGTGAATGTGCGTCGATTACAGTGATATGAACATGGCTTGTCCCAAGGATCCATATCCATTACCAAATATAGACCATCTCATCGACAACGCTTCGGGTTTTAAAACTCTGAGTTTCATGGACGCCTACTCCGGGTATAATCAGATAAGGATGGACCCCTTGGACGCATCCAAAACAGCTTTCATGACCAACAACAAAAATTATCACTATGAGGTTATGCCTTTTGGCCTCAGAAACGCATGTGCAACTTTTCAGAGAAGCATGGACATGGCTTTCGCCAAGCAAATAGGGCGAAACTTGGAGGTGTACATAGACGACTTAGTAGTTAAAACCAGGGAGGGCTGCAACCATACTGATGACCTCGAAGAGATCTTAGGCCAGGTGAGAAGGTACATCATACGCCTAAACCCAACAAAATGCTCTTTTGGGGTGCAGGCTGGAAAGTTTTTAGGTTTTCTATTGACGAGCAGAGGCATTGAAGCCAACCCAGATAAATGCCAAGCAATCATCAACATGAGGAGCCCGTCCAACATTAAGGAGGTTCAGCAGTTAACAGGGCGACTTGCAGCTCTATCGAGATTCCTGTCTTGTGCGGGCGATAAAGCTTTTTCTTTCATTGCTTCAATAAGAAAGAAGGAGAAGTTCGAATGGACTCCAGAATGTGAAGACGCTTTCCAGCAACTAAAAGTTTTCCTGTCAAGCCCACCCGTTCTGCACCGTGTTGGAACAAAGCTGTTCGCCAATACCACGTTTTGAGTTTTGATGATAACAAGGTATTAAAAGTTGTCAATTGGATATTGCTAATATTTGTTTAAGTATGCAGAATATCAATTAAGATTTATATCTTAGAAAGTATTCTGTTTGAATAATTTTAAAGAGCAAAGATTCAGAGAAGCTTGTTGCTTGTGATTCTGTATCGAAGAGAGTCTGAAGACTGTATCGAAGAGAGTCTGAAGAACTGTATCAGAGTCTGAAGACTATCAGAATCTGAAAACCAAGAGAGTCTGAAGATCATCAGAAGCTAAGTGCTACAGTGAGTCTGAAGCCTGAAATCTGAAGATCTGCTAACAATGATTTCTAAAGGCATTACGATGCTAAAGAAACTCTCATTTGGAGTAACGGCTAGCTTCAAAGTCAACTTGAGCGTGGGATGCTCAATGACAAGGAATGCAGGCCAGTACAGAGTACATTGTACGAACTCTGTTTCCACTACTCCACTACCTCGTACAGTTTGGCAACTGTGTCTACCGGTATTAATCTTCAAAGGGAATGAAATTCAAATTATGCAATTGAAGGACTATTACCATATCAAGCAACAGATCAACAGCTATTGATCAAGCTTCAGAAATCATCCTCATGTGTTGGATGACTCAACGTCTCTTTCCTACGCCTATATAAAGGATAGAAGACTTGAAGAATTGTTGGACTCTAAAACTGAAAAACTACGGTGCATTGCTTTCGTATTCAACTTAGTCTTAACAAAAACACATCAACAACTTAGATCATTCTTACAAACTAAGTATTCTAGAATTTCTAAGTTAAACAGAAAAACAGAGTCTGTCTTTGTTGTAATAGAAACACGTTTGATAGTCTGTCAAGTGTTTCAACTCTATTCAATTTTCTGTAATTGTGTCTGAAGTCTCTTGCTTGTGTGCTTGAGCAATGAAGTCTCTTAGTTGTGTCTTTGAGCATTGGAAGTCTCTTGCCTGCGTGCTTGAGCATTGGAAGTATCTTACTGTGTGTTTGAGCAACTTGTAATAGATATTACATTTTAGTGAACTCTCCTTGGAAGTACAAGGGGGACAAAACTACTTCCAGTTTGTGGAAGGAACCTGTATAATTGGTTGTGTTCTCTCTTCTCTCTATCTCTTGATTATTTCTGCTGCATCAGAACCTAATCTCTTATCAGACTCTGATCTCCTTCAGACTCCAATATTAAGGAATTAGATTCTCACTCTTCAAGAGCTGCGAAAAGCAAACACAATTCAACCCCCCTTCTTGTGTTTTTCTCTCCTTCAGTTGGTATCAGAGCTCCGGCTCTGTTGTCATAGCACTTAACTGTGTGACAGAAAAGATCCAGAGAAAAACATGTCTTCCAGTGAACCTTCTTCTTCTGGTGCTACTTCTGGTGCTGCTATAACATATGACTATGGATCAAACAACAACAGTAAAAAGGCTGATTATGGAAAAATTCCTAAGTTCAATGGTGATCCTGAAGAATTTTCTTGGTCGAAAACCAACTTCTACAGTTATGTCATGGGTCTTGATGAAGAACTCTGGGACATACTTGAAGATGGTGTTGGTGACTTACAATTTGATGACGAAGGTGCTGCCATTGACCGTAAACTTCACACTGCTGCTCAAAAGAAAATCTACAAGAAACATCATATCATCAGAGGAGCTCTTGTCACTGCTATTCCTAAAACGGAATACATGAAGATGAGTGACAAATCTACTGCTAGAGCCATGTTTGCTTCTCTCTGTGCTAACTACGAAGGAAGCAAAAAGGTCAGGGAAGCTAAAGCTCTTCTATTAGTTCATCAATATGAACTATTTAAGATGAAAGAGGATGAAAGTATTGAGCAGATGTACTCAAGATTTCAAACTCTAGTATCTTGTCTTCAGATACTAAAGAAGAGTTATATAGCTTCTGATCATGTTGGCAAGATTCTAAGGAGCTTACCCTCTAGATGGAGACCAAAGGTCACTGCAATTGAGGAGGCTAAAGATTTAAACACTTTAAGTGTTGAAGATCTTGTAAGCTCTCTCAAGGTTCATGAGTTAAGTCTCAATGAACATGAGTCTACAAGAAAGTCCAAAACCATTTCTTTAAAATCAAAGGGAAGATCCTCAAAGGATCTCAAGGTTGAAGGTTGAAGAATCTTCAGCTTCTGAAAGCTCAGAGGAAGATCCTGATATTGCAAAAGAAATGGCTATGCTTTCAAGCAGAATGCAGTACCTTGATAAGAAGAACAAGAGATTTCTGAGCAAGAGCAGTGGGAAGGGTTTCAAAAAGGAGGAACAGAAAGGTTGCTTCAACTGCAAGAAAACTGAACATTTTATTGCTGACTGTCCAGAGCTGCAGAAGGAGAAATCAAAGTCAAAAAGGCCTACCTTCAAGTCAAGCAAGTTTAAGAAGCAGATCAAGAAAAGTCTGATGGCCACCTCGGAAGATCTTGATAATGAGTCAGGGTCTGAGGATGATGATGCTGATGGTGAAGCCAATGTAGTTGTTGGACTAATGGCTACAACCGAATCTGTTAAAGAAACACCTGAGGCAGAATCAGATGCAGACTCTGAAAGTGAAACAGAGGTATATTCTGAACTCACGAGATCTGAATTAGTAGATTCTGTCAAAGAACTTCTTGGTCATTTTAAAGCTAAAACCACTGAGTTGAAGAAAGTTAAACAACAGCTTGATAAGCTGTCAAAAAGACATAATTCAACTCTGTTGGAGTTAGAAAGTGTAAAAGAAGAAAATGACACTTTATTGATCAAGAAGTGTAGCTGTAAATACTTGAGTGAGCAAGATGTTGCTGTGCAAGAATTTATTGCTACTGGAATTGACAGATCAAGAGTTGCATCCATGATCTATAGCACGTATCAGAACAAGGGACATGGTCTTGGATTCATTGGAGGAAGCTCGAATGAAGTGACTTTGAAACCTGGTCCTGATGGAGCCAGAGAAGCGTTGAAAAATCACTTTGTAAGTGAGTCTGATGAAGTCAACACAGTGACTCATTCAGAACCTACCACTTCAAGTTCTAAGGTTCTGACTAAGTCAAAATCTTCAAATGAAAAGTTAAAGGTTCTGAAAAACTTTGAATCTAAAGCTTCAATGATTTAGACTCTAAAACATTCAAAGTCTGATAAACAGACTCTGAAAAAGCCAGAGTCTGAAAAACAAAAGCCTAAGTTTCAAAGAAGAGAAACTGTGAAAGGCATGTTGAAACCTAAACCAAACGGTTCCAAACCCAAGGTATGGGAGAAAACACTGCCAATGACTTCAAGACGCAACTTACGAAAGGAGTTCAATGGTTCAAAGACTAACCCAAGAGGACCCATGAGAATATGGGTACCTAAGTCTGAAATTATTAATGTTGCAGGTATGTCTAAAAGGACTAGAAAAGCAGAAGGCTTGGTACCTGGACAGTGGTTGCTCGCGTCACATGACGGGAGAAATGTCTATGTTCCTAACCCTAACCATGAAAGAGGGAGGAACTGTGGGATTTGGAGGAAACCAGACTGGCAAAATCATTGGTACTGGAACCATTGATAACTCTCTTATCTCAATCAGTAATGTGTGGTTTGTTGATGGACTTAGACATAACCTACAGAGCATAAGTCAATTATGCGACAGTGGTTATGATGTATTGTTTAATAAGAACAACTGCACTGTGGTTAATAAGGATGATCAATCCATAGTCTTCAAGGGAAAAAGAAGAAACAATGTCTACAAGATAAAATTCTCTGAACTGACTGATCAGAAGGTAGTGTGCCTTTTGTCAATGGGTGATAAGAAGTGGTTGTGGCATAGACGGTTGGGACATGCAAACTAGAGGTTAATCTCTAAGCTTAGCAAGTTGCAACTAGTCAAAGGCCTACCAGACATTGACTATCATTCAGATGCTCTTTGCGGAGCATGTCAGAAAGGGAAAATTGTCAAGAGTCCCTTCAAGCCGAAAGAAATTGTTTCTAATTCCAGACCCTTGGAGTTACTTCATATTGATTTATTTGGATCAGTTAGCACTGCATCCTTATATGGAAGTAAATATGGACTAGTCATTGTTGATGACTACAGCAGATGGAGTTGGGTTAAGTTTCTGAAAACTAAAGATGATTCATATTCTGTGTTTAGTAAATTCTGCATCCAAATTCAATCTGAAAAAGAATTGAAAATCTTGAAAGTCAGAAGTGATCATGGAGGAGAATTTGAAAATGAGCCTTTTGAGGTTTTCTGTGAAAAACATGGAATCATTCATGAATTCTCTGCACCTAGAACTCCACAACAAAATGGAGTTGTAGAGAGAAAGAACAAAACCTTACAAGAAATGGCTAGAACCATGATCCATGAAAACAATCTGGCTAAGCATTTTTGGGCAGAAGCTGTAAACACAGCTTGTTATGTTCAGAACAGTATGTATATTAGACCTTTGTTGAACAAAACATGTTATGAACTCTTTAAAGGAAGGAAACCTAACATATCTTATTTTCATCAGTTCGGATGTACTTGTTATGTCCTGAACAATAAAGTCTATCTAAAGAAATTTGATGCCAAAGCTCAAAAGGGAATCTTCTTAGGTTACTCTGAACGCTCTAAGGCATACAGACTGTATAATTCAGAAACACAATGTGTTGAAGAATCTATGCATGTCAGATTCGATCACAAAGTGCCTGGAAGTGAAACTTCAGAGCAAGATGAAAGTTGTGCAGGATCTCAAGATTCTGATGACAACTCAGAATCTGATCAGATTCCAGAATCTGAAGATACTTCAGAAGCTGAAGCATCCCCTGAAGTTCCTAATGAAGAAGCTTCTGAAAAAGCTCAAGATGGTTCTCAGCAAGCTATTCAATCCAAACAATCTTTCAAATACAAGTCTTTGCATCCAGAGGATCAGATTATTGGTAATAAAGAAAGTCCCAGAAGAACTAGATCGCATTTCAGACAAGAAGAGTCTGCTTTGGGATTACTATTTGTTATTGAACCAACTTCTATTGAAGAAGCACTTGGAGATGAAGGATGGATTCTGGCAATGCAAGACGAACTGAATCAATTCAAAAGAAATGAAGTATGGGATCTAGTAGCTAAGCCTGAACACAAGAACATCATTGGAACCAATTGGGTGTTCAGAAATAAGCTTAGTGAACAAGGAGAAGTAATCAGAAACAAGGCCAGACTTGTAGCGCAGGGCTACAGTCAACAAGAAGGCATTGATTACACAGAAACTTTTGCTCCAGTTGCAAGATTAGAAGCAATCAGGTTACTTCTTTCCTATGCAATTAATCACAACATAACCCTGTATCAAATGGACGTTAAGAGTGCATTTCTTAATGGTGTCATTTCTGAAGAAGTGTATGTCAAACAACCTCCTGGCTTTGAAGATTTAAAACATCCAGAGCATGTTTATAAATTGAAGAAGTCACTCTATGGCTTGAAACAAGCTCCCAGAGCTTGGTATGAAAGACTGAGTAATTTCTTAATTCAAAATAACTTTGAACGAGGGCAAATTGACACTACATTATTCAGAAAGACTCTGAAGAAAGACATTCTTATAGTTCAGATTTATGTTGATGATATCATTTTTGGTTCTACAAATAGTTCACTTTGCAAAGAGTTTTCCAAAGTAATGCAGGATGAGTTTGAAATGAGCATGATGGGAGAATTGAAGTTCTTTCTTGGAATTCAAATCAACCAATGCAAAGATGGAGTCTATGTTCATCAGTCCAAATACACAAAAAAGCTTCTGAAGGAGTTCAATCTTGAGGACTACAAAGAAATGAATACTCCAATGCATCCAACCTGCACTCTGAGCAAAGAAGATCAAGGGACCAAAGTTGATCAGAAGCTGTATAGAGGTATGATTGGTTCTTTGTTATACCTAACTGCATCCAGACCAGATATTTTGTACAGTGTATGTTTGTGTGCAAGGTTTCAATCAGATCCTAGAGAATCTCACTTAACTGCTGTTAAGAGAATCTTTAGATATCTGAAAGGAACTACTAATCTTGGACTTCTTTACAAGAAATCCTCTGACTACAAGCTAGTTGGATTCTGTGATGCTGACTATGCTGGAGACAGGATTGAAAGAAAATCTACCAGTGGCAATTGTCAATTCTTGGGAGAGAATCTGATATCCTGGGCTAGCAAGAGGCAAGCAACCATTGCTTTGTCTATAGTAGAAGCAGAATACATCTCAGCTGCTAGTTGTTGTACACAGCTACTCTGGATGAAACATCAGCTTGAGGATTATCAAATAACTGAAAACTGTATCCCAATTTATTGTGATAATACGGCAGCTATATGTTTATCTAAGAATCCAATTCTGCATTCAAGAGCAAATCACATTGAGATTAAACATCATTTTATAAGAGACTATGTTCAAAAAGGAATTTTAGATATTCAATTCATTGATACTGATCATCAATAGGCTGATATATTTACTAAACCTTTATCTGTTGAAAGATTTGATTTTATAAAGAAAAATTTGAACATGTGTTATGTCTCTAGGTAATGTGCGCCTCTGAAAACAGAATTCAGACTCTGAAAAATATTCATAAGCTATTTGGGAATCAGACTCTCTTTTGGAAACTCTGATAAACATAAGCTTCTGATAAACCTTCAGACTCTGGTAAGGAATCTTAGACTCTCAGAAGCTCGTATTAGTGGAAGCATGACTGTTGAGTTTTGTAACACCTGCCCCACTACGGTGACAGTTACTTTATAGTTTCTCAGACGTGGCCTGTCTGTATTGGGTAAGAACTCAAAGGGCAATGATTTCATTACGATAAACAAGTTACCTTCGCATTGTCCCAATACTTTTACGGCTGCATGCTATATGTATTTATTGTTTGTGTTTGTTTGTTCCCTACTCTTTCCAAACAGTTATCAAACTTTTCTTCTATAAATACATATCACACACAACTCACTTCTCTTTTCACTCTTTGATTCTTTCTCTGAACAAATTTCTTGTTTTCAATCTTTAGTAAAACTTTTTGTTCTCAAATAAAAAAACTTAGAAACATCTCAATGGCAAGTGATCTCATCCAATCTGGTGTCCTAGTCAAATCTGGAAAATCTTATGTGATCAAACCTAGAACGATGAATCTTATTAAAGAAACTCTGGAAATTCAAGTTGAATCTCCAATAGATTTTGGCTCTCTTAATCGTAACGGAGTTGACGTTTCTTCTCATTTCTTAGCACAAGGAAAGATGAACTATTTTGGTATGTTGAATGGACCAACATATCAGGAGCTGGTAAGAGACTTTTGGGTTAGGTCAGAAGTCTACAACAAGGATGAAGCTACGATTGAAGAAACAGCTGCAGTTATGAACAACCCCAAGATGGCTGGCAAAAACAGAGAGGAAATGGGTTTAAGACCGTACAAGGGTCTTGAAATAAGGTCTGCTGTGATGGGGATTCCAGTCCTTATCACTGAAGAGGTGGTTTCCAGGGCTTGTCAAGTGGAGAATGCAGGAAAATTTCAGTGGAATGTCCAGAAAAAGAGTGACTGGACCGTTATCTGCAACAAACTTCTATTTGAAAGGAGACCCTCAAATAAACTGGTTGATATGCATCCTGAGCATAGGGTACTTATGAAGATCATACTGGACAGTATGCTTCAGAAAGGAGGAGGAACAGACACTCTATCTGTTGATCACAAAGTTCTTCTTTATTTTCTGATAAACAAAATAAAGATCAACTTTCCAAGATATGTGATGCACCACATGTGCTGGGCAATAAAGAAAAGCCAATCTGAAACCAGAAGGCAAGTTCCTTTTGGAAGGCTAATATCTGAGATTCTGTATCAAGGAGGCCTCTTGAAGGTCTTATCAGAATCTGGTGTTGTATCAGATATTCATCTTGGAACTGTGACTGGGAGAATCATCAACGGTAAAACTCTTCAGTACATGAAGATTGTCAGAAGATTCAATCCTTCTAAGCATGATATGAGGGAATCTTATGTGCAATCTGACTTGATGATGGACTTCCCTCCTATTTCCAAAGAAGATAATCCTGAAGTTCTTGCAAGATTTGTAGTGGATTACTTCAAGGATACTGGTAGAATAATCAACTATTCTGCCATTCCTAAGACTGCTGGAGGAGGACCTCTAAAGGTCAAAGGGAAAAGGACCAATGAAGTGGTTCTCAAGGAAGAGGAAGAGAAGCAGGAGCCTCTCAAGAAGAAGATCAAATCTACTGCTCTTCCAGGAGTGACTATTGGTGCCCCTAAGACCATAGCTCCTATGCCTTCATCAGTATCTTCTGCATCCAAGGAAATCAAGGATAGGATAAAAGAAACCAAGGATGAGAAGAAGGCTAAGAAAGATGAGAAGAAGGCAAAGAAAGATGAGAAGAAAGCGAAGAAAGGCAAAGGTGACAGAGATTATGTCAAACTAGCTGAGGAAATTGCTGAATTCCTTGATACTGACACTGATGGTGAAGAAAGTCAGATCAAGAAGAGAAAGGTGGATGTGGTTCCTGTGGCTAAGGATGTAGCACAGAAGATAGGTACTTCTGTATCTATGATTGAGGATGAACATGCTGCTAGCAAGGCAATGGCAGCAGAAGTGGTTGCTAAAGAACTAAAGGAGGAAACTGTTAAAGAAGCTGCTAAGTTGCTTGCTTCTACTCTAAAACAGAAGAATTCGGTAGCTACTGCATAAGCTGAGTTATCAGAAGCTACTGTGTCTGATCATCATGTTTCTCCATAAGCTAGTATAGGCACATCTGGTAATGTAGCATATAACTCATCTTCCTCTACGAATCAAGAGTCAGAATCTGATTCAGAATCAGATAACAAACCCTTGAGCCAAATTCTTCCATCCCTCAGAAATTCATCCCCCTCACCAATCAAACCCCTATCATCCCATAACCCATTGGACCCTAAAATAGTTGAATATGTTGATTCAACTATGGATAGAGTCATTCAAGACACAATCACAGTGTCTATGAACCTACATGCTGACCATCCTGCTCAACCATCATTTCTCAAACCACTTCAGGCAATTCAACCTTCTGAAAAGCCTGAAGTAACCATTCAATCAAACAAACCATCCCCCCAACACGAGACTATTTGTGTAGACTCTCCAGACACCCTAGATTCTATTGAGAAACATCTAGGAGGAGAACTACCAAAGACCCCTGCAAAATCCAAATCAACAAAAGCTACAGAATCTGTTTCCAAACCAGACCCTCTACCTAAACCTACAAAAATTCTTACCTTAGCTTCTGTTGAACCCTCAGAACCTGTTGAAGAACCAGTTTCTGAAATTCTGGAACAAGCTTCTGATATCCTATCAGAACCTGTAACAGAATGCATAGCAGAACCTGTGTCTAGAACAGTTCCTAAACCTCTTTATGATACAATAACAGTTGTACCAAATTTTGAAACCTTTCTAGCTTTAAGAGCCTCTCAACCCTCAACTTCTGAACCTCACGACCTATTTGATTCAAACAGGATAGATGAGTTCTATGCTTCATCAAACTCTAAGCTCAAAGACATTATTGAGCAATGGTTTGTGCCTATCCTCAATGTAAGCTATGAAGACAAGTTCTCTACATTGAAGACTGAATTTTTGGAGTTTGTCACCAAAATTCAGAAGGCTGCTGCCAGGGAACAAGCAATTGTTACTGCCAAGCATGTAGAAGAAGTTAAGAAGGCTGAGCAAGCTAAAACCATGGAGAAAGCTCCTATTCTGCGGATTAGGGATAAACCATTCTTTGATGAAGATCAATATAATCCAAGAGAATCAATCGTTTTTGACTCCTTGAAAAGAAGACTGTATAGAGTTCAAGAAGAAGCCAGACTTGAAAGGGAAGCTCACTTAAGAAGAACTGAGGCTTTGGAAGAAATTGTCAAGAAGCAGCAAGAGGATCTCCAAAAATTGATGGATCACCTTGCCAAACAAAACCAACCTTAGTTTAAAATTCTTTATGTTTTGTTTGTAACATTTGTCTGCTGTCTTCTGAACTGTTTTTACTTTCAAATTTATACAAGTTATTATTTGATCTTATTTGCATCTAATATATCTTGTGCTTTGAATCTTCTATGTTTTTCCCTCTGAATCTCATTTTCCTTAAAATGTGTTTTTATCCTTACCTAAAGTCGTTTAAAAAGGGGGAGGAACTTGTTTCTAAACCTTTTTGTTGATGACAAAAGGGGGAGAAGGGAAAAGTATGAGATGAGATTTGTGACGTTTTGATTATCTGTATATTGCAAGTTCTATGTAAAAGTTAAAGGGAAATTTGCGAAAGGTGCTTAGTTAGACTCTGAGCCCCTGTTTAATGAATTCGTTTATTATTCTGAGAATGAATCCAACTGCTTATGAAATTGAATTTAATTAACTTGGATAGAACTTAGGGGGAGCTTAAGAACTATCAGACTCAGGGGGAGTCAGAGCTTACAAACCTCAGACTCTGAGCTTACAATCCTCAGACCCCTTAAGTCAACCTGTTAATTAGATTAACAACAATTGACCTTTTAAATACTGATGTTTGTCATCATCAAAAAGGGGGAGATTGTTGGAACAAAGGTGTTCAGCAATACCACGTTTTGAGTTTTGATGATAACAAGGTATTAAAAGTTGTCAATTGGATATTGCTAATATTTGTTTAAGTATGCAGGATATCAATCGAGATTTATATCTTAGAAAGTATTCTGTTTGAACAATTTTAAAGAGCAAATATCCAGAGAAGCTTGTTGCTTGTGATTCTGTATTGAAGAGAGTCTGAAGACTGTATCGAAGAGAGTCTGAAGACTGTATCGAAGAGAGTCTGAAGAACTGTATCAGAGTCTGAAGACTATCAGAATCTGAAAACCAAGAGAGTCTGAAGATCATCAGAAGCTAAGTGCTACAGTGAGTCTGAAGCCTAAAATCTGAAGATCTGCTAACAAGGATTTCTAAAGGTATTACGATGCTAAAGAAACTCTCATTTGGAGTAACGGCTAGCTTCAAAGTCAACTTGAGCGTGGGATGCTCAACGAAAAGGAATGCAGGCCAGTACAGAGTACGTTGTACGAACTCTGTTTCCACTACTCCACTACCTCGTACAGTTTGGCAACTGTGTCTACCGGTATTAAACTTCAAAGGGAATGAAATTCAAATTATGCAATTGAAGGACTATTACCATATCAAGCAACAGATCAACAACTATTGATCAAGCTTCAGAAATCATCCTGATGTGCTGGATGACTCAACGTCTCTTTCCTACGCCTATATAAAGGATAGAAGACTTGAAGAGTTGTTGGACTCTAAAACTGAAAAACTACGCTGCATTGCTTTCGTATTCAACTGAGTCTTAACAAAAACACATCAACAACTTAGATCATTCTTACAAACTGAGTATTCTAGAATTTCTAAGTTAAACAGAAAAACAGAGTTTGTCTTTGTTTGAAACAGATTCTGACTTTGTTGTAATAGAAACACGTTTGATAGTCTGTCAAGTGTTTCAACTCTATTAAATTTTATGTAATTGTGTCTGAAGTCTCTTGCTTGTGTGCTTGAGCAATGAAGTCTCTTAGTTGTGTCTTTGAGCATTGGAAGTCTCTTGCCTGCGTGCTTGAGCATTGGAAGTATCTTACTGTGTGTTTGAGCAACTTGTAATAGATATTACATTTTAGTGAACTCTCCTTGGAAGTACAAGGGGGACAAAACTACTTCCAGTTTGTGGAAGGAACCTGTATAATTGCTTGTGTTCTCTCTTCTCTCTATCTCTTGATTATTTCCGCTGCATCAGAACCTAATCTCCTATCAGACTCTGATCTCCTTCAGACTCTGATATTAAGGAATTAGATTCTCACTCTTCAAGAGCTGCGAAAAGCAAACACAATTCAACCCCCCCTTCTTGTGTTTTTCTCACCTTCACACCGTCCCAGCAAAGACGTTATCCTTTATCTTTATTTAGCAATCTTTGATAATGCTATAAGTACAGTATTAGTAGAAGACTCGGACACGGGGGATAAGCCAATCTATTTCGTCAGCAGAGTTCTCAAAGGTGCAGAGTTACGATACCAGAAGATTGAGCGCCTAGCTTTGGCCGTTGTAACCACGGCAAGGAAGCTGCACCCATACTTTCAGAGCCACATGATCGTAGTCAAGTCAAACTACCCTGTTCGACAAGTCCTTAGTAAACTACATTTGGCAGGGAGGATGGTGGCATGGTCAATAGAGTTATAAGAATACGACATTCAATTCGTACCAAGAGGCGTTATCAAGTCACAAGTTTTGGCAAACTTCGTCGTCGAATTCGCCTCGCCACTTGAAGAAGAAATTCCATACGTATGGCTATTATCAGTTGATGGCTCTCTTCCAACCTCAAAGGAAGTGGAGCGGGAATAGTACTGGAGGGACCCAGCGAGCTTCTAATCGAGCAATCCCTTCGTTTTGAGTTCAAAGCAAGCAACAATCAAGCAGAGTATGAAGCTCTCATCACCGGTATGACCTTGGCGAGAGAGATGGGGGCCGAGAACTTACGAGCAAAGAGTGATTCTCAATTAGTAACCAGTCAAATCACAGGAGAGTATCAAACGAAGGACGCTCAACTTGTCAAGTATCTAGCCAAAGTTCAGAGTTTAGCAGCAACTTTCAAATTCTTTGAAGCCATTCATGTCCCAAGAGAGAAAAACTCTCAAGCAGACTTGCTCGCCAAGCTTGCCAGCACCAAGATACCAGGTAACAACAGAACTGTTATCCAAGAATTAATCACGTCTCCGTGTACAGAAACTTTAGAAGTAAATTCGTTAACAGAAGAGAGCGAAGGATGGATGGCACCACTACTGAAGTACTTAACAGGATCTTTCAAAGCAAAAGATGAAGATGAAGAGCAGACCGTCCGGAAAAGGGCCTCTAAATTTACCATCATTTCAGGGAAGCTGTACAAAATGGGAAAAGCTACTCCAATGCTACGTTGCCTAGCCGAAGGCGAGACTGAGTTAGTCTTTTTGGAGGTTCATGAAGGAGTTTGTGGAAGTCATATCGGAGGACGAGCTCTTGCTGCAAAGCTGCTCCGTGCAGAATATTACTGGCCTACTATGCTTCAAGACAGCTGTGAATATGTCCGGAAATGTGATAAGTGTCAAAATTTCTCCGATAAGAAGCACGCCCCAGCACATGAACTAACTTCAGTATACTCTCATTGGCCTTTTCACAAATGGGCGGTCGACATTGTAGGTCCCTTTCCTCTAGCACCGGGACAATTGAAGTTCCTTATTGTAGGAGTAGACTACTTCACTAAATGGATTGAAGCTGAAGCAGTCGCCAAAATCACCGCTGAAAGAGTAAAGAAGTATTACTGGAAGAAGATTATATGTCGTTTTGGTCTCCCTAAGTTCATAGTATCAGACAATGGAACTCAGTTTGCTAGTGCTACAGTAGTGGATTTTTGCAAACATCTGGGAATACAAACAAAATTCGTATTGGTTGTTCATCCTCAAGCTAACGGACAAGCAAAGTCAGCAAACAATGTAATCCTAAATGGAATCAACAAAAAGCTGGAAGTCGCCAAGAGCCTTTGGGCAGAGCATCTTCATGAGGTAATTTCCACATCCATTTCCTTTGCTTTATACAAATTCTCCAATAATAAAAAGCACACAGTGTCAGCATGGCAAGTGCAAATTATTCGACATGATAAGTACAGGTACTTTGGTCTTATCACACAACACCTCATTCTATAACCAAGGAAGCACCATTCACGATGGTCTATGGCACCGATGCAATGCTTCCAGTCGAGATAGACACTCTTACGTGGAGGCGAGATAATTTTTCTGAAGAAGGTAACTCTCAGAACAGTCTAAGGAAATTAACAAATGATTTTTGCAGGTTTTCATCAAATTCTGTTATCGCACCTGTTTTTCTGTTTTAAACTTATCAACTGAATTTATTGTGAGAAGCGAACGAAGTAGGTGTTCGATGTAGCCTGGACATGATCGATGAAGTCAGAGAGCAAGCTCACATTAGAGAGTTCGCTGCTAAGCAGAGAGCAGCCCGTCGATACAACTCTAGAGTCATTCCCAGAGAAATGAAGGTAGGCGACCTCGTTCTAAAAAAGGTTGTCGCCCCCACCAGAATTGGAAAACTACTCCCAAATTGGGAAGGACCTTATAGAATGAGAGAGAAGTTCTCTCACGGAGCCTATAAGTTAGAGGAAATGAATGGGGAAGCAGTGCCACGTACCTGGAATGTGGTAAACCTACGTCATTATTATAGTTAGAGCCTTATAGGCCAGCTTTTACTTTCATGCTTTGTATTTATTTTTCTAACCGGACAAGCTATATGCTATTCTTCTCTATTATTTATCTAATAAAAAGGGATAGGTCAGCACTCTTTTCCCCTGCAAGGGCAGGGGTTTTTAACGAGGCACCCTATCTTCTTCAAAAAAATGTGTGATGACTAATCTCCATTGCTTACTTTTCCGCTGTTTATACTCTTATTTTTCTCATTAGTACCAAGGTGAATAAAACTCCATGGCAATCTTACAACCCACGGTGGTTAAATATAAGTCGCCACGTTGTGCAATCTTACAACCCACGGTGGTTAAATATAAGTCGCCACGTTGCGCAATTCTACAACCCACGATGTTTAAATGTAGTTCGCCAAGTTGCGAAATCTTAATATAAGTCGCCATGATGTTTAGTTCGCCAAGTTGCGAAATTTTAATATAAGTTGCGAAATTTTAAAATAAGTCGCCATGATGCGTCAATCCTAAAGTCAACAACGACCCCATACAGGTCGGCCGGTAGCGCAAACTTAAGAGCAAATCAAAAGTTTCGCATACAAGTATAACGACCAATGTCGCTCAAGATAAGCGGGCGAACTCTAAATATAGCTTTAACGCCACCTAAACATTGCTAAGCAAATTATCTAACGAAAATCGAAGAAGCAAGGAAAACAAAGACCAATAACACAAATGGAAGCTAGTTAGAAGCAACACAAAGAGTTGTAAACATGATGTCAAGTGATAATCCGGTAAGGACCATCTTTAAGAAGTCAAGAGGTCACCATAAGAGGTCGCCCTCAATACAACTAAAACATAAAATTAAAAATAAAAGCGTCACGCAGGATTGCCACAAACGAAACCATAAAATAACAAGTCACTCTTCATCCATTAGCTGCCCATCAGCAAGAATCTTTCTCGAGTCAAGCTTGCTGAAATCTCCTTCAGGATAAAAATGTACAGCCTGAGCACGCGCTCGCTCAAAGCCATCGTCGAAGTATTCCATGAGTGCACTCTTGCACTCTTCCACCTTCTCTTCCAATTTGGAATTTGTCTCCTGAAGAGTGTCACGCTCTAGCCTCACTGCTTCATTCTCAGCAGTCGCAGTAGCAAGACTGGATTGAAGTTCCTTGGCTGAGGCTTCCGCCGTGCTTTTTGACTCCAAAGCCTCGTTTAGGCGAGTCTGTAAACCCGTTGCCTTATGCCTCCACTTCTCAACATCCTCAGTGACATCTTTTAACTTTGACTCCAAGTCACCATACTTCCTTTCCATCATATGGTTCAACATCAGGATCCTCAGGGCGAACTCCCCAACATCCATCAACAGGTCGCCAAATTTGCTCGTAAGGTCGGCTTCCATGTCAACCTCACAGAAGGGAACGTGCTCGCTCATATACCTGAATAAAATGGAAAAGTATATTAAGAAAATTGGTGAGTGAAGAATAAAATGGCAAGCAAAGCAAACGTATACTTACCCTCGGAAGTTAAAATCCTTGTGCCAAAAGGACTCTAGCACCTTCTCGTTCAAAGAAGTAGTCGCACGCATCCTTTTTTCCGCTCCTTCTCCCGTTAAAGGGAGATTCTGATCGTCATTTCTTCCACCTTTCCATCTTTTCCTCTTGGGAGAGTCGGAGACTTCAACAATAGCGTCCTCCGCAGCGGGCGTCTCCACTTGATCCATTTCCACCAAAGTAGAGACCCCGGATGCTTTCGGCGCCACATCCTTCTTCTTTACACGCCGATGCTGCACGCCGGCGGGATCACTGGTCATGTATCCTTCGGCAGTCTTATTCGCCTTAAGCTCGGCAAGATACTTCTTCCTCTCAGCAGGTGTAATTGGTGGCATTTTAGACTCTGCAAGAAAAACGAAGTTAATACATCACAACGTTAAAAATAAAATCAAACGAAGTTGTCACAAAAGGGAACTCACGCAAATAGTTATCTAGGTCTCCTGTATCGCCTTCTTTATTCAAAAGATCATGAATGTCAGAGTGTAACATCTTCTCCAGGAAGCAGACAATTCCTTGCACATAGGGCGTCAGCTTCTCAAAATTATACCCCGTCACAGCAGCTGGCGACGCAGTCCAAACCAATGGGAATTTCGGTTTTCCTTCCAGTAAAACAGAAGCCACCGAACAATGAGGCGCCCTTTTCACCTTGACAAATGTGTCTTTCCAATCCGTTTTAAAGTTAGAAGCATAAGGTGGAAACAGCTTCTTACCAGGATGAGCACAGATAGTCACCCAGGTACCTCTATTGACGTCCTTTGTCCCATAGAAATATAAAAAGGGACCAACCAGGGGCTCGAAACCCAACGCCCTACAAAGAATCTCGAAACCTCTGATAAACGCCCAACTATTCGGACGAATTTGAGAAGGCGCCACATTCATAAACCTTATAACATCCATCTGGAAATGACTAAGAGGAATTTTGACTCTAAACTCTTCAAATACTGCCGCATATATGAAGTATGTCTCCTCGCCCGCCAGATTCTGCGAGCATACGCTCTCGCCGGCGTCACAATGGATCAGCTCCACGTCCTCCTCGTGACCCGTGGAAGAGATGTCCATCTTACTTCTTATGAAGTTAATCGCCGCGTCTCTAGTATATAATGAAGTAACGCTAGATACTTCTTGCGCGAAAAATTTCATGTCTACACCCGTTTCGATCTTTTCGCTTCGGTCCACTAAAGGAAGTTTAGAGAGGCAAATCTCTCGATTCTGATTCAAACCTGGAATAGCACAAAGGAAAACGTAATCACTATCGGAACTGCTGCTACTACTGTCACTCTCAAACGAACCATTAGACATCGTATCACCCAGAAGACTAAGGAAGTAAACGTCCCAATCTATAACCCCATTAGAACGGGTTGCATGGTTTAAACAAGCCATTTATAGCTTGTTCATATCCCTAGAATCGGAAGGAACAACTTCCCTACCTTGATCATCACAATCTCTAATAACTACCATCGCTAAAAACCTAAAGGAAACTATTTCGGACAAAGTAAGGGAAAGGAAGAAAGGTTACCTGAAGGAAATTGATGAGTCGGAAGCTGGAGCCTGGAGAAAACGGCTGCGTGAAAACCATAAGTGGAAGAAGCAAAGGAAGTGGCAAGAGCGAAAACTGAAAAGAGAAGAAAACTGAAATAAGGGTTAAAACAAAACGAAACACAGCTTTATAGGACATAAGAGTTAAAGTCGCCTCGAAAAACGCGTTTTTCCATCAATGAACAAGAAGCACGTGCGGAGTAGGCTAGGATGTCAACACGTCACAGTAACCGGAAGGTCGACGAACCTGTGTCGTTCGATCTGCTTAGTGGAAACACCCGTCCCGCGCCCTCAAGCGGGCGAGATCATAAGTGTTTCCTCATATGAACCATCACGCCAAATCCTCACTGGCGAAACTGGGTGGACGATCTTATATGAAACAAACTTCCTTAAATATAGGAGGGATCTACAACTTTAAAGTAATACGTATACCCTTAAAAGAACTATCAAACAAATAGGAGAATTCGGATATAGCTCAAATCACTTCGCCTTGTCCCAAGACTCGTGCTTGTTGGGCTATATGGACCGTCAATAATTTCCTAATTGGCTAGAGGGACCTTCCCTGAAGGCTCCCACGCTTATAAAAGATATTAATCACTTTGCCTTGTCCCAAGACTCGTGCTTGTTGGGCTATGGACCGTCAATAATTTCCTAATTGGCTAGAGGGACCTTCCCTGAAGGTTCCCACGCTTATAAAAGATATTAATCACTTCGCCTTGTCCCAAGACTCGTGCTTGTTGAGCTATGGACCGTCATAATATGCCTAGGAGTCTTAAAGACCACCCAGAAGGGCCTGTAGACCCTCCAGACGAGTTCTAAGGCCCAGGGCGCGTCCCTTCTAGGGCGCCACCTCAAGTGTCTTCTAGAAACGTCTAGAACCCGTCAAATATACTAAAATATCCCTGTGGCTTAGAGACCAAGCCACCGAAACCCAAGCCCACAGCATGCTATAAATACAACCCTTGAGAGCATTCTCAAAGCATCCAATAATCAGTCTAAACCCTAATAGACAGAGAAAACCCTAGTATTTGATTGTTTTCAAGTAAAATATATGAAAGTAATCATTGTTAAGCAAAATAACTATGGGAGAATTGATGATCAAGACTTGCAGGTGATGTGGGTGCTGATGATCAAAAGGATTGTCACCTATAGGAATCATTCAAGGAGGGAATTAACTGCCTTCCTGCTCTTTTGTTTGAAATATTCTCTGGGCTCATCAAGTTTATATCCAATTACACTTACTCACCACACCTCATGATGAAAGTGGTTTGGATGGTAGAGTTGTAGGTAAGATGCACAGCTACAAAGATAGGAAGGGAAACATGTATGTTGATGATAGGAAAGGTTTTTGGTTCTATGATCATGTGTGTGTGGCAAAAGGAACTTTCTTCAAGTCAAGTGGAGGCAATTCATCAGTATCATCTGCAAGAAGACGTTGACTTGGAAGATGAAGGTGATGTGAACATGGAAGATGCTCACTTAATTTTGAATTCTAACTGGTTTTCCTTGGTACACACTCTATTTGAAGTTGTCAAAGGGGAGGAACTTATGTTGTGTATGTTGCTTGTTATGTTATGTTTGCTTCATGATGTTGTATTATGTTTGCTTAAGCTTGTTATGTGTATGGTATGCCTGTATATGATATGATTTGGTTGCTTGTATGCTGTCGCGTCATTTTTTGGAGATCAATGCTATTTGATTAGCGTTTGACTCACTATTTTATTTCACGACTGAACATTTTATTTTTTTAAAAGAAAGTGGAAAAAGGTTCAAATACCACTTTAAAAAAGATTTAGGGTTCGGGGGTTAGTTACATAAAGGGAAGGTATTAGCACCCTTTATGTCCGTAGTACTCTACGGGAACCTCTTGGTTTTATTTAATTCTTGTGCTATAACTTACTTGCTTTGAAAAAAGAAATTTAAAATGATTAAGAAAAAAACCTAATTATCTACATTTTTATTGATTTGAGAGGACAAGGTCCTTTGCCTACGTACCCGTGAGGGATCAAAACCTCGTAGTTCGGGGTAGAAATTGTGTTTGATTGGTTGAGTGTTTTTTGATGGTTTTTGAAAAATGTTTTAAAATGAAAGAAAGCCGAAGTGGCAAATGAGTATTTGTTTGTGTTTTTTAATAGTAAAGAAAGTGATCTTAAAATAAAGTTAAATTGATTGGAATTTGATTAAGAAAATAAAAGAAGAATCACTTGATTTAAGATCAAGGTTTGTTTTAAAAATGTTTTTTTTTGTGTTTTGTTATTTGCATGTTTTTGTTGTTTTTGAATGATAGTTAAAACTGAAAACTAAACTAACGGAGCATAAAAATAAAAGCGCAGGTACCACGTGGTGGCGTTGGACCACCACGAGGACCTCTAACCTAAACTAGAAGCGGGAAAATAAAGCATACACCCACACACGCACACATGCACCTACAACTATTACATTAAACCTATTAATACATTCTAAGGTCTGCGGAAAATAGATAAATAAATTACATGAACACCTATTTACATTCTAAAATCTTTGCTGTAAAATAAATACGCAATAAATAAGTGAATGATAAATATGCAGTCTAAATCTAATTTTTTAAAAGGGAAAAGAAAAAAGTACTACCTTTCTATTTGGTTTGCTGTCTGTGAGAGAAAAAAACCTTTTGTTTGGTTTGCTGCCTGTGAGAAGAACCTTCTGTTTGGTGTGCTGTCTGTGAGAAAACACTTCTGTTTGGTATGCTGTCTGTGCGAAGAAACTTCTGTTTGGTTTGCTGTCTGTGCGAAGAAACTTCTGTTTGGTTTGCTGTTTGTGCGAAAATTGGTGTTTGGTTTGCTGTCTGTGAGAAAAAGCTTCTGTTTGGTCTGCTGTCTGTGAGAAAAAGCTTATGTTTGGTCTGCTGTCTGTGTGAAGAAACTTCTGTTTGGTTTGCTGTTTGTGCAAAAATTGGTGGTTGGTTTGCTGTTTGTGCGAAAATTGGTGTTTGGTTGGCTGTTTTATGCAAAAATTGGTACTTGTGATGTTGATGCGGGATATGAACGAGAGTGAGCCTCTGAGAATGGTTTCTTTGCAGGTTGTGAATTAATTTTGGCCTCCCTTTTAACCGTGTTCTGCAGGTTCTTTTATAGTGAAGGGGTTAGGTTTAGGGTTTGTTGAAAGAGCAACAAAAAATGTGGCTTTGGATTGGAATGGATTGAAGCGTGTGATTGTGGAAATTTGCTACAGATGAGGTGTGAAGCTGTTTTTTGGATCAAGACTCTTTTTGGGACTTATCTTTTAATAATATAAATAAAAATAAATAAAAGGTGATAAATACGGATAAACTAAAAATTAAAAAGGTGAAATAAAATAATGAATAATAAATACAAAATAATAAAAGATGGAAATGGAAAAACTAAAAATTAAAAAGGATTAATAATAATAAAAAGTGTAAAAAGTGTCCGACTCGGAACCAAAAATGAGGTATTTTAAAATACCTCTTTGCCGAATTTTTTTACTAAAAAGCCAGAGACTGATAAGGGTCAAATGATGCGTGTCGGTGTATGAATGTACGATCTTAGGTCAAAAATTTGGGTATGACAGATGCCCCTATGTAAGTTTCTTCGTCTGAAGATTTGAAGATGAAATCTTTGATTTGACGGGCCGAAGAGACTTAAATATAAAGTACACCTATTTTTGACCCTAAGATACTGTGTGAATGCATGTGACACGATGATGAATGCAAGACGGTAGGGATGACTCGACTGTGACGAATGATAACGACGGGATGCCTGAATTTGTTGAAGAAAGGGATCCGACTCCTTTGAGGGAATGTAATTTTACTGGGGAAAACGATTGTCTACTGTCATGTTAGTTTGAAATGATAGTTTAAGGAATACAAAACTTTTTGGTGACACCTCTTGACTAGACACACTGGGGATGATACTTGCGAGAGAATGACGGGTAGGTACGAGCCATCCATTGTTTAGGACTAACAGCTTGAAACAAGACAAAAAGGTAAGCTTAAGCGGTCCGTTGTTTAGGATTGGCGGGCTGAAATAAAATAAAAAGTGTAAGCAGTCCGTTGTTTAGGACTGTCGGCCTGAAAGCAGTAAAAATGTAAGCGGTCTGTTGTTAGGACTGTTGGCTTGACACTAATGGGTGACACCTCTTGACCAGACACACTGGGGATGACACTTGTGATAAGAGAAGAAGTTTCCAAGTCCTCCGCTCGATTTGTGAAGGTTTGTCTAAATCCACCGGGATTTATAGAAGTTTGCGAGAATACACTCGGCTTTGATAAAAGGTTTGCGAGAATCCACTCGGCATTCGAAGAAAATGTTTTTGTAAAATGTATGCGAAAATCCACTCGGTCTTTGAAAAAAATGCATGCGAGAATCCACTCGGCATTTGATAAAATGCATGCGAGAATCCACTCGGCGTTTGATAAAATGTATGCGAGAATCCACTCGGCGTTTGATAAAATGTATGTGAGAATCCACTCGGCGTTTGATAAAATGTATTGATAAAATGTACGCTAGAATTCACTCGGCGTTTGATAAAATGTATGCGAGAATCCACTCGGCGTTTGGTAAAATGCATGCGAGAATCCACTCGGCGTTTGATAAAATGAATGCGAGAATCCACTCGGCGTTTGGTAAAATGCATGCGAGAATCCACTCGGCATTTGATAAAATGTGTGCGAGAATCCACTCGGCGTTTGATAAAATGTTCGCGAGAATCTACTCGGCCTTTGAGAAAATGTTTGCGAGAATCCACTCGGCATTTGATAAAATGTTTGCGAGAATCCACTCGGCGTTTGATAAAATGTTTGCGAGAATCCACTCGACATTTGATAGAATGTTTGCGAGAATCCACTCGGCATTTGATAGAATGTTTGCGAGAATCCACTCGGCATTTGAGAAAATGTTTGCGAGAATCCACTCAGCATTTGATAAAATGTTTGCGAGAATCCACTCGGCGTTTGATAAAATGTTTTGATAAAATGTATGCGAGAATCCACTCGGCATTTGATAAAATGTATGCGAGAATCCACTCGGCGTTTGATAAAATGTTTGATAAAATGTTTGCGAGAATCCACTCGGCCTTTGATAAAATATTTGCGAGAATCCACTCGGCATTCGATAAAATGTATGCGAGAATCCACTCGGCATTTGATAAAAATGTATGCGAGAATCCACTCGGCGTTTGATAAAATGTGTTGATAAAATGTATGCGAGAATCCACTCGGCATTTGATAAAATGTGTGCGAGAATCCACTCGGCATTTGATAAAATGTTTGCGAGAATCCACTCGGCATTTGATAAAAATGTTTGCGAGAATCCACTCGGCATTTGATAGGAGTAAAAGGTAGAAGCAAGTTGTTCGTTTGTTGGAATCCGCCACTCGACTAATGATGGATAAGGATCAAACCGAAGGTCATAACCAAACAAGACTCTGGATAACCAACGTAATCATGTATGAATGATAGTGTGTATATGTTGTGTAGGCATGAATGTACGAATGTATGAAAGTAATAATGTACGAATGTACGAATGTATGAATGTAACTTGTACGGCTGTGTAAACTAGATATGACAGGTGACTCGATGAAGCGAGACAAGACAAATAAGATGGAAAGTGGACCGACATCACAGTACCGGCACTCGGCAATCTTTCTTGGAGATGATATCATTGCGGAAAAAATCGAGTCATTGACAGGATGAAGCCCGATGTAAGGTGACAACCGATGCCTCCTAGGAGTAAAGTCCATTGTTGACCAGAAGTTTGGAAGAAGTCGCCATTTGCATAGAGTGCCAATCCATTGGTATGCCCCAGCAGTCACGCTCCTTTTTGTTTTTTGTCTTTTCGTTTTGTTTGTTTTGAAATCCCTAACTTTTGCCTGGACCGCCCTTTCGAGTTTTCAGTCCACCGGGAGTATATTCCTTTTTGTGCCCCTAATTTTTGCCTGGACCGCCCTTTCGGGTTTTCAGTTCACCGGGACGCTCTCTATTGCCTAAGTCGCCTTTTTAGGTTTTCAACTTAGCGAGCTTTCATTTTTTTTTTTTGTATTTTGGATTGTGACTGCATCTTGCTCAAAGTAGAGGTCCTCTTCATAGTGCTTAGACATGTTTCCCTTCCAGAGTAACCGTTCTCGAGGCGGCTGCTGATGTATGTTTCACCTACTCACGAGCTCAAAGAGAGTGTGTTTATTGTTCACACTTTTCAAAAGATGTAAAAAAAATGTTTTGTATTTTGAAATTTTTGCTTCGAGTGTTGCCATAAAAATAGAAACTTTTTGTAAATCGAATAAATGAGAGTTCCAAATAAATGGGTACGGGCTCAAACTTGATTAATTGAGTGGTGGCCTGCCAATGGCATGGCTCTACGGATCTTTGAAATATTTTGGAAAATGGTAAACGTAATGAGGAACGGTACATTGAACACGATAACCTCTATTCTCCCTAACAACTTTGAATGCCCCTGCCTCGAGTCTTTGATTTGTAGGTGCTTTGAATCGGAGATCTTTTGATAGCTGGGTGTCCCAAGTGGACTGTGCTTGATTTGATGCAGTTACTTTGTCATGATCCTTAACTTTTGCATAGATCACCCTTTCGAGTTTTCAATCTATCAGGATAATCATTTTTGTTAATGTCTCTAATTTTTGCCTGGACCGCCCTTTCGGGTTTTCGGTCCACCGAGACGCTCATTTTTGCCTAAGTCTCTTTTTCAGGTTTGCGACTTATCGAGCTTTTATTTTCGACAGAGTATTTCTTGACTGCATCGACATTCGTAGGACGTGTGAGTTTGTCACCATTCGTAGTTGTAAGAAGTCATTGCACACAAGCCTTCATAGTTAGGCATCCACTTGCCCCTGGAGTAAGGTTGGAAAGAGTGTTTTTTGCACAAAGTCTTCTTCTTGAGTCTTACAGGGATGAACCTTCTTGTTAGAAGTTTGTTTCAATCTCTTTTGATGTAGTTGTACAGGATCGTCATCCATTGTAAGTTCAATCAAAACTTGAGATTTTAGCAGAACTCCTGTTGACGGGATTTTGATCTCCATGAGGAGTCCTCCCTTCATGTCGTATACTGATAGAAGGAGGGGGGTTGCCCCTGTTGAAATGTTTATTGAAATACGATGCCCCTGTGAGGCAACGGTGCCATCTCTGCTGGTCTTTGTAAGTGACTGCCATCTTCTGGACAATCTTTTTATTTTTTGTTTGCAGCTTTGACGGCTAAGATTCCCTAGTAGGCGAGAGATCTTGTCGGGAATCACTTCATTCTTCTTTCCTTCATCTTTGGACACAAGGAATTCAAAGTCGAGAGAGAGTATATGGTTAAAGTGTTCAACGGGCTTATTTATGTTTAATCTGCATTTATGTTTGATTTTTAGAAAGTGAATGATTATATGCAGATATTTGGAAATGATTGAGGAAAAAGGAAAAGAATTTTTTTGGTTTTTTGTGTTACCATTTTTCCAGAAAAAGCACAAAATAAAAACAAAGTCGGGATCAAAACGACCTTTTTATTAATGATGGAAAATACATGAAGCAAAAAGCCCTACACAAGTTCATTTTCGTCTCGGGCGGGACGAAAAGATTTTTTTGGAAAAAGTAAACAGCAAACAAACACATTATTTGAACGGATAAGTAGCGGAAGAAAACATCAACAAAGATCCGATTGCGGCTAGCCATCCCGTGTATCACAAACACTACATATTATGATCTGGTAGCGGATTGACTTGCGTGTTCGGAGAGTCTTAAAAGGTCAGGCGGTTGGTCCTAATCAAGTTCTGGACTGCCTTCTTTAGTGTGTTACAATGTTCGACGTCATGTCCAGGTGCCCCTTGATGGAAAGTACAGAAAAGGTCAGGTCTATACCATGCTGGCAATCTTGTTGGTACTGGGGGAGGCGCTTTAGTCTGAACCAGATTCTTTTCTAGCAACTGTGGAAGCAAATCTCCGTATTTCACAGGGATTGGGATAAATTGTTTTCTTGAGACTCGTCGTTGCTGATAATGTTGCTGAGGATATTGTTGCTGAGGATACTGTTGGAATTGTGGCTGATCCTTTGTGACCATCAACGAAGATACCAGGTTAGTTAGCTTCTCTACTTTGGCCCGAAGCGTTGTCACCTCTTCACGAAGCTCGTGGACCTCTAGTTCAAGCTGATCCGTCTTTTGTGTTTTCACGAGTGTTTGCATGTGCGAGTTGAAATTGAACAAAGACATCGGACCACTTAATGATGGATCGACCTTTTATTGAAAAGACATGGTGTGAGACTCGGATTTGAAACTATGAATGCAGAATGATGCATGGTATGTTTATGCAAAAATAGACATTTTCATTGAAGGACTTATAAAAGCATTTACGTAAATATCGTAGTTGAAAATTTCAGTGAATAATAATTTAAAGCACCACAAGATAATTCCCCCTTTTTAACCAACTGAGCCAACGGATAGACTCCAAAATACATCACAGAGATCTAGAAAATGACATAGAGGATAAAAACAACTGCGAAGTTCCCCAACTCCTGAGGTGGATTACTCCTCGAAATCTGGATGAGTGCCAGCAAAGAAATCCATATGCTCTTTCTTGTTAATATGTCGTTTGAGAAGCTTGTTCTTCACTTGGATGTAAATATTCTGCGCGACAATTGTTCGACTTTGTTTGAGGAGTTTATGCTTGTGCTGTTCTATTTCCCCACTCATTGTTTCCATCTCGCGCATAGCTTCATCATATCTTCTTTTCCAAGTGACGCTTTCAAGGGTTGACTCAGTCAATCGCTCCTGATACTCCTCTTTAGTCTTGACAGGTATGGGTAGAGATGATGTTGGGGTAGTCGAGGATAAGTACCTCGGCAGGGTTTAAGGCATCCCATAGCTCGTGGCTCTATCAATAACCCATTGGGTATAAGATCCATGCACAAAGTCTCCCTTCTTCCCCAACTGGCTTCTATTAAGTTTACAGATGCCCCTCCAAGCTTGCACAAACCTATCTCTCTTGTTCAAGTAATCTTTGTCGTTGTAGTAGAATTCTCCGGTTAAAGGGAGGTTATCCGGTTGGGTTCTCATTGGATACCCGAATTGTCGTCGGGCAAGGATAGGGTTGTAACTAATTCCTCCATACACACCGAGAAGAGGCACGTTGGGATATTCACCGCAACTGGCGATGATGGTTCCGTTGTCACAAGCTGCATGGTACCAGACTATATAAGATGGGGTCATAGACATGATTTTTTGGGACCATGAATGACCCTCGGGATTGGCTTGAAAGGAATGGGTTTGAGGTAAATGTGAGGTAAACCATTTGTAAAGTAAACGTGCACAAAAGAGGATAGCTCCACGGCCTGCTAAGGTCCGATCATGGATGGAATGGTATATGTTGGCCAACAGGGTAGGGACGGGATTTTTGGTGAGGAAGATTTGAATGGCACGGATGTCCACGAAGTTATCAATATTTGGGAAACGTACAAGGCCATATATGAGTAGGGCTAGAATGGAGTAAAAGGCCTCGTTACTGGCTACATCAGCGAGAAAGGAGGCTTGTTGATAGAGGAATTTTGTCGTAAGGCCCTGAAGACCTCCTTTAACAATGAGGTTTGATTTTATGACAGAGGCTCCCAGATGGAGGGCGTTTGCAATGGTTGAGAGTTTAGGGACGGGTTCAAGGCCGTTGAATGGTATCTTGTCAAGCACTGGTAGACCAACCAAATAAGAGTACTCTTCGAGGGTGGGGACAAGTTGATAATCAGGGAACGTGAAGCAGTGGTAAAGAGGATCATAAAATTGGACTAAAGTTTCCAAAACTCCTTTTGCAACATCCGTTTTAAGGATACCAAGCAATCTCCCATGGCGAGCATGAAAATCTTCTGGACTAGATACCTTCTTCCCTAGCTCCCTTAATTTCAGCAAATCCGGTCTCTAGAAAGTGTATTTCTTAGTGTTTCTTCTTGCAATCTCCATCTATGATGTTTTACAAAAAAAATTATATAAGTCCTTCGATTGTTTGATGAAAAAAGGTTTATGAATGAATGTATGTATGCATGATTATGCTAAAGAACAGAGAAAACATGATGAGGTTAAGTCCATGATGTTGGAGTCAAGGGTGAGCGTGCCATTTGGTAGGGACTATGGTTTTATTTGTACCTGTATCACGGGTTCTACCAAGTTCTCAAGGTCTACAACCCCTTTCCGAAGATTATTGCACAGCGGAATTTACTTCCGGTCCAAAAAAATGTCCGTACGAGAGTCTCGCTCGAGTGTAGTATCGCGTATCAACTAGATCAAGATTTACTCCTGAATAGCCACCGCACTACGCCCTAAAAGGCTAAGATGGGTTAAAGGTATCTAAAGGTTCTCAACTTCGACGGTCACTCAAAAATAGTATGCCAAACACGAATACTCATGTCAACATTGTATACATCCAAGATTCCTCCGTTGAGTGGGGTTATCACATGTACCACAACCAAAAATCACCCTTGGCAAAGCACTATGATTATACCACCGTCCTATCTTATGTTTCCCTCAAGTCCGGGTGGGGGACTTATCTCACCACACACGTTAAGAAAGGAGAAAGAAGAAGGAGGAGCATATATACACGTATTTCCATTTTTGTTTTTTATTTTTAAGCAAGTTTATAGCACAAAATTTAAATAAAGCCATTTTTGACTCACTATTTTATTTCACGACTGAACATTTTATTTTTTTAAAAGAAAGTGGAAAAAGGTTCAAATACCACTTTAAAAAAGATTTAGGGTTCGGGGGTTATTTACATAAAGGGAAGGTATTAGCACCCTTTATGTCCGTAGTACTCTACGGGAACCTCTTGGTTTTATTTAATTCTTGTGCTATAACTTACTTGCTTTGAAAAAAGAAATTTAAAATGATTAAAAAAAAAACCTAATTATCTACATTTTTATTGATTTGAGAGGACAAGGTCCTTTGCCTACGTACCCGTGAGGGATCAAAACCTCGTAGTTCGGGGTAGAAATTGTGTTTGATTGGTTGAGTGTTTTTTGATGGTTTTTGAAAAATGTTTTAAAATGAAAGAAAGCCGAAGTGGCAAATGAGTATTTGTTTGTGTTTTTTAATAGTAAAGAAAGTGATCTTAAAATAAAGTTAAATTGATTGGAATTTGATTAAGAAAATAAAAGAAGAATCACTTGATTTAAGATCAAGGTTTGTTTTAAAAATGTTTTTTTTTGTGTTTTGTTATTTGCATGTTTTTGTTGTTTTTGAATGATAGTTAAAACTGAAAACTAAACTAACGGAGCATAAAAATAAAAGCGCAGGTACCACGTGGTGGCGTTGAACCACCACGAGGACCTCTAACCTAAACTAGAAGCGGGAAAATAAAGCATACACCCACACACGCACACATGCACCTACAACTATTACATTAAACCTATTAATACATTCTAAGGTCTGCGGAAAATAGATAAATAAATTACATGAACACCTATTTACATTCTAAAATCTTTGTTGTAAAATAAATACGCAATAAATAAGTGAATGATAAATATGCAGTCTAAATCTAATTTTTTAAAAGGGAAAAGAAAAAAGTACTACCTTTCTATTTGGCTTGCTGTCTGTGAGAGAAAAAAACCTTTTGTTTGGTTTGCTGCCTGTGAGAAGAACCTTCTGTTTGGTGCGCTGTCTGTGAGAAAACACTTCTGTTTGGTATGCTGTCTGTGCGAAGAAACTTCTGTTTGGTTTGCTGTCTGTGCGAAGAAACTTCTGTTTGGTTTGCTGTTTGTGCGAAAATTGGTGTTTGGTTTGCTGTCTGTGAGAAAAAGCTTCTGTTTGGTCTGCTGTCTGTGTGAAGAAACTTCTGTTTGGTTTGCTGTTTTTGCAAAAATTGGTGGTTGGTTTGCTGTTTGTGCGAAAATTGGTGTTTGGTTGGCTGTTTTATGCAAAAATTGGTACTTGTGATGTTGATGCGGGTTATGAACGAGAGTGAGCCTCTGAGAATGGTTTCTTTGCAGGTTGTGAATTAATTTTGGCCTCCCTTTTAACCGTGTTCTGCAGGTTCTTTTATAGTGAAGGGATTAGGTTTAGGGTTTGTTGAAAGAGCAACAAAAAATGCGGCTTTGGATTGGAATGGATTGAAGCGTGTGATTGTGGAAATTTGCTACAGATGAGGTGTGAAGCTGTTTTTTGGATCAAGACTCTTTTTGGGACTTATCTTTTAATAATATAAATAAAAATAAATAAAAGGTGATAAATACGGATAAACTAAAAATTAAAAAGGTGAAATAAAATAATGAATAATAAATACAAAATAATAAAAGATGGAAATGGAAAAACTAAAAATTAAAAAGGATTAATAATAATAAAAAGTGTAAAAAGTGTCCGACTCGGAACCAAAAATGAGGTATTTTAAAATACCTCTTTGCCGAATTTTTTTACTAAAAAGCCAGAGACTGATAAGGGTCAAATGATGCGTGTCGGTGTATGAATGTACGATCTTAGGTCAAAAATTGGGGTATGACATATGCTAAGTTTCACGAGGAGTAAAGTGCAAAGTCGACATCATTAACATTTGGTTGACATCATCAGAAAGGGGAAAATGTAGTTGTTCCTTCAATAATTTAGTTTTAGGTTTTGATGATGTTTTATTTTAATGATGTTTATGTCTTATGCTTTATATTTAAATAGCTTAATTGTGAAAGCACGCTAGTCAATCCATGATCTCAGGCCTTCAGTACCACAATTTTGGCTTTTAATAGCGTAATTTTAATAGCGATTTTGGATAAACGCTATTAAAAATGCAACTCATATATGTTAAAAACGGGGTTAGAGATTGGAACCCTAAAGACAAGGAGCATCTATCGTCGCCGCCGCCGCCATTGTCCTCCACGAACGGTAACAAATTGATGATGCTTTGTTAAATAGGAACAATTTTCTGTTGACTAGATACATTTTCTATTTTGGTTAGAGATTCTTAGAAAATCTTGGGGTTTAATTTTAGAAAAATCGATGAATTTATATATAGAAGATAGATAAGTAAGTACAATGCATCAGTTTGGTTATATCATAATCAATATTATTTTCATTGCAAAGGTCATGACATCAACAATATACAGAGGAATCATAGACATACAAGAATTCATTATAGTTCATGAATGTGAGAGGTTAATCTTCCTTATCCCAACATTGTGATCTAATTTGTCTACTTTTTGTTAACACAAGCATTGACAAGTAACAATCTTTTGATACTTTATTTTTTCTTAGTGTCTTATAACACAGTTAACTCTCACGTAGCAGAGACTAAACATAAGGCTTTCATTTGTTTAGTTTATGGAAATAATAATAATAATAATACTAAAAAAAATGGGGGTAAAAACCAAGTTAGTTTGATCCTTTTAAATTAGATGTAAGGTAGGCATAGTGAGGACTGAGGATAACATGATTTCTGCTATGGGTCATGTGTGTATCATTCTTAGTTGTGTGATTGCTTTTAGGTCTTCTGATACTATCAAATATTCCACACTATTTCTCAAAATTCCCTTTAGGTCTTCTGTTACAAGCCCCACTTCTCAAAATTCCCTTTTAAGTCTTCTGATACTATCAAATATCAATGCATCTTCCCCATCTTTTAGGGACACTGTGATAATGAGACATCCCTTTTATTATAGACAGAGATCCTGCACGATATTCACTGCATACCAGAGGGTGTAAGCTTCGGCTTCCAACGCTTCAGGGCCTCCAGGTATATGATGGGTAGCTGCTCGACGGAGGACTCCAGCAATCCCGGTTGCGGGTTAGATCCGGTATGTTCCCCTATCTCTCTCTTTGATTATGGCATCTCTGATCTGTGATACTCATAAGGCTAGGATGATGTGAACATTGACCTTGCATGTTCTGATTATAGTGAGTAGTATCTGTAACGATCTTAGTGTTGTTTATGGCTCTTTCGACAGTATCCGAGGACTAGAGGATTTGTTTTCATAAATTCTAAAATTTCTAGCTAGCCAAATGGAATCAATAATCTTAGGATGATGTGAACATTGATCTTGCATGTTCTGATTTCAAGCCTCTATATTCTTAAGAACTTACTCTTTCAACAGATCATTACGGTAATGGTTGAAACTGTTGTATGTGTTTCTTCGATGCAGTTGCGCTCAAAATGTGTGCCTTATATTTTTAATTTTAAGTACTATAGCTTCTTGGTTTGATTTTTTTTTATCATTAGTACTTTATCACAACATCGTAAGACTGTTATGTTGTATCTAAACATACAAGAAAGAGTTCATTGCAGATCATTGGCATGGATGAACTGTCCTTATAATGATTATCAGTAAATTTCAGTGACTGATATTGTGTAGATAGATACTCCTAATTCTGCAGAAAATTTCATGAATATAACATGACTATAGGAAATAGTAGTAATAGAATATGTGACATTAATTAAAGGAGTGTAACGCTGACTATGAATGGGGCGAAAATGAAACAGGGGACCTGAGGGGCATGTGGCTCTGTTTTTGCTATCTATTACTAGTTAGAAGCAACACTAGTACTACTATCATGCAATGCAATCTTTGTTCTTTTTTTCATATATATAAAAGCTAAAATATATTAAAAAAATAAAGTTAGTTTTTAGTCATTTAAGGGTCCGTTTGATGGTCAGGGTAGGATATAGGCAGAATATGATATAAAGTTAGATAGAGATAGGATATGATAAGGATATGATAAACATTATCATATCATGTGTTTGATGCGCACGTGATAACAAACATGATATTATTATAATTAAATGAAAAAATTGCTCTCATAATTAATTAAATACTATAAAAATAGCATGTTATTAATTACAATAGAAAATACAAGCTATCATTATTTTAAAAATGACAATATTTAAAAAATGGCAGAATATCAAGATAATAATTAAGGAATGATCTTCTAATCTCATCAGGATAATTTCTAACCCAGCTTATACTCAAGATAGAAATTACAAAGGAAAGTCAGGATAGGATAGAGAAATGATTTATTTTATCATATCCCTTTGGTGCATTAAATATGAGATTTAAGCAGGATATGATTAATATATCATATTCTGTCTCCCTATCATGACCATCAAACAGACCCTTAATGTGTTGCTAACAGGTAGCTTATGCTCTTCCTTGATACTTTATATTTGTGTTTGGGATATTGGCACTAATTCAACTAGAATGGTTTTCAACAAATATTCATGTTTCTTCCTTGTTCTATATCATGCATATAGAACAATTTGTGTGAAATGGGGGAGAGTGTTGAAGTAATTGGTTGTTATGGTTTGTTGTGAACTAGGGTGTTCGTGTCTAGAGATAGTTTTCCATTATAAAATCTCTTTTTAGGTTAATCTTTTTTTTTTTATTTAAGCTTTTGTAATTTTGCAATTTTTTTCCTAACTATTTTATGAATATTGCACTGGGAGTGTCAAATTAGAAAATGAATAATGAACTTAGAAAATGAATAATGTCTATTTATATATTGTGAAATATATTTAGTATCCTTACCAAATATGTTGCTTCCGTTCTTCACTTTTGGTGTTATTCTCAAATTTTCAATATTTGTTTCAAATGCGAGTGCATGCGTTCTTCTTCCCTGATCTCAGTCATTTACTTATTTTCTAGATTAAAGATTTTTCTATGATCGAGTATGGTTGTTAAGGGGCTAGTTACTCGAGGGTAGGAAAGACATTCACCATGGTAAGTGATATCAAATTTGTGTTCTCAAAGAGCATTTAGATAAAGAAAAAATGTTTTATATATGCCTTTGTGGTTTGTTGCAGGTATTTGAAAACATGCAAAGGTCGCTACCTTTCAAGAAGTGGATAAACTTTCGGTAAGTTTCTTTTGGTTAAACCAATAAATTATGAGCTATACGTGGGAAGATAATACACTATTCTTTTAATTTCTCCCATAGTTGTTCAAGAACTCAAATAATGTGTGTATACACGCCTAATTTAGACATATTACTTAAGAGCTTGAGATGTGAGAGAAGTGAAAAGTTTATTTCGACAGTAGAGAAGATTATTGAGTTGGTTCAAAACACACCTTAAACTAAGCTGCACTAGTTTGTCTAGTTACCGAGTCTGTTTAGCAGTTTTCTCGAGTAATTGTTCCAACTTCCTGCTAGCGATACAACACCTAAGATTGGTATCTTCTGATTGTTGGGTCTGCTGCATTTTCAGTTTTGTTTTGGTATCTATTTTGATATGTTATGGTTGTGTTTGTAATATGTTTTCACCCTACTAGGAACCTGTTACTCCCATTCAAGAGATTGATGGTGATAGCGACAACTAACAACTACATCTCTGGAGGTATTATTGTTTATCTACTTTTGGTTAGAATTATGGGGAAAAAGTCTTGTTGTGAACAAATATCATATAATGAATTATAAGTAATATTATGAAATTGGTTACTTCAGTGCAGACTTTGAATCACATGTTCAGCACTAATGTAGATTGACATAGGAGGTCGAACAACTTTGTGAAGAAGGTTGTGTTGGAAGTTCATAAAGAAATGATTGATCTTTAAAATTGTAATTAGATGTCCTCTAAGATTGTTTAATATTATGAGATTCGAGACTACGTTTTCGATCAAAAAGTTACTCATGTTTATTTTTGATCAATGGATTACTCATGTCTGCTATGAGATTTGTTACAAGTTTGTTAATATTTGCATTTGGAGAATAATATTAGTTTTTAGTGTTGTATTGAACTTTTATAAACAGGATTTCGGAAAAAGATAAAAAAAGAGAAGGGGGATTTATAATAGCGCTTTCAGAGAAATGCTAATAAAAAACTGTTCAGAAGGCCTATTTAATAGTACCAAAAGCAGGGCTATCTTAGCGCTTTGTTGAAAACGCTATTATAATATGGTCTTACTATAGCGCTTTAAAGCGCTATTATAGGTAAATGTGGTCTTACTATAGCGCTTTAAAAGCGCTATTATAGGTTTCTTACCTATAATAGCGGGGTCTTTAATAGCACTTGGAAAGTGCTATTAAAAGCAAAAAAATGCTTATACAATAGTATACTATGTGTGCAAACATTAGTGTTGTGTTTAGGATTTTATTGGGAATCAAGTTTTATCAAATTGTGCTTTTATGTGTGTTTGATTCGATTCAAAGTGTTGCCAAACATTTCATATTCTTATTGTCCCTTGTGTTAGGTTTCTTTGGTCTTTTGTTTATGATTAATATGATTCAAAACATTCTTTGAACTTTTTAAATCGATCGATTCATTTAAGCCCTTTGTATCTTATTATGAGTTAGTTGATCCTAGTGTTCTTTGAATCGTATCAAACTTCATATGATTTTCATTATACGATTCAAATTCTTACGATTCATTGTTCTTTTGATTCATATCAATCTTCACGTTCTTCAGATCCTCTCATTTTACATTATTTGAATAGTATCATGTTTTTCATGATTCGACTCAAGCTTGTTGTTTTGTGGATAAATTAACTTTTTTTACTCACACTGATCTATCTTCCTACTCACATACTTTTCTATTCATTGAATGAATTTGTAAATAGACTCTGAAATCTCCAAATCCTTTCTCTCTCCATCTTCTCCAGATTAAAAAAAAATTATATCAACTTTTGTAGAGTGTGAGGTCTAGATTGTAAGAGTGTTGTAGTACTTGTAAGATTGGTTTCTCTCAATGGTCATGATGGTGGATAAAGGACCTAAAGGAAAAGAAGGCTCTTTTCACCTCTATAGGGAATTGTGGCATTTTTCTCATCAATTCAAGGTTCAATGGGATCGAAGCAGAGACATAACAAAGAAAAATTCTCGGAGTAGAAGTTCAAGGGATTGCATGCAAGCTTGAGATTCGAAGACCATAAGGCTGTTTAAATTTAAAAGGTCTTGAAGATTGGGTCTTGTGTGATTTCTTAGCATAGAAGATTAGGAACGAAGGAATCTTTGTTGAATGTTGCTCTCCCCCATGCACAAAACACTCGCACCCTGCATGCTTTCCAATTTTACCCATGCACCTGTTAAGTAGCGCAGCGCAACATACCTCACGCAGCGCAAGTTAACTCACACAGCGCAAGTTAAGTTGCGCAGAGTTGATGTTTTCCGTACAAAACCCATCAATCCATAATCCAACCACAATTTTCTTTCCCTCCACCTTCAAAAACCCAAAAAGTGCGATTTTTGGGGTCAAAATCCTCATCCCAAATCATTGCAAATCGTCAGGAAGGAAGTTTCTACGCTCATCAAACACCAAATATCAGGTAATGTATCATCAAAACTCATCTCATTTTGCTGGTTTTTGTGCTTGGTTCGTCTGGTTTTCGTAGGCAGTAGGGCAAGGTGCGCAAGTTAACTTGCGCATGTGTTAGAGGCTACGTGACTTAAGACAGGTGTTAATGTGTTGCGTGACTTAAGTCATGCCACTGTATAGTCCTGTTTTTTGAATTTTTTGCGCCACTTTTGTTCTTGGTTGGCTTGTTACACAAGTAATTTATTTATTCTCACTTTGTAAATTATTTTATTCAATAGATATATATGGAGAAGGTTGACAATGTCGCGGGTGATGACGTCGAACCGAAACCGGCCAAAAATGAAGCTTTCAGCGATGGTTCCGGCAAAGGTTCCGACAATGTCAAACCGACCGTTAATGTGAAACTGTTTAAAGTCAAAATATCATTTCAAGCTTGCATTGGTAAAATTGAAGAACCTAAATCGGTACCTATCGGGGTTCTTTGCGAAGGTCACGACACCGCTTCTTTTTTATACAACAAATGCAAGATGGAGAGAGCGAGAAGAGTTACTTGCTTGGGTTCGTCGACAAGGGGTAAGGGCCGGATTTAGTGTTTGTATAGATAAATCTGTTTTAAAAAGGCCGTACTTGACGATGCAATGTGAAAAGAGTGGGATATACAAGCCACCTAAGACGAGGAAGAAACCCAACCTTGAAGGCATCGGTTCAAGGAAATGAATTGTCCGTTTAGGTTGAATGGTTTCTTTGATAAAGATACAAATGATTGGTGGCTTGCAATGCTTTGTGGAATGCACAACCATGAATTGGATGAAAAGTTAAAGGGGCACCTTATTGTGGGTAGGATTAGTGCGGAGGAGAAGAAAAAAGCTATCGACATGACAAAGAGCTTGACGGTGCCACGAAATATCCTCACCAATTTGAAGCAAAATAACAAAGAAAGTGACACAACTATCAAGCAAGTGGACAATGTGCGAACAAGATGGCGAAAGGGGGAAAGAGGTAACATGACGGAGTTGCAATTCTTGATTTCGAAGTTGGTGGAGCATAAATATGTCTATTACACAAGATACAATAGTGAGGAAAGCACTCTTGAAGACATATTTTTGCTCATCCGGAGTCAATTAAATTGCTCAACACTTTTCCAACCATTTTGGTCATGGATTTCACTTACAAAACCAACAACTACCGAATGCCGTTGTTTGAGATAATTGGTTGCACCTCTACAAAAATGACGTATTCCGTTGGTTTCGCCTTCCTTCACTTTGAACTAGAGGATAACTTTGCTTGGGCACTTACGATGTTGAAAGGTCTTTTGTCCTCAAAAGACAACATGCCTAAGGTGATTGTCACCGACACAGATGGTGCTTTGATGAATGTCGTTGGCACAATTTTCCTTAAAACATACACCATGCTTTGTTATTTTCATATTGGGAAGAATGTAAGGGCTAAGTGCATCACGGATCGTAGAGTTAACCCAAAGCCTCCTAAGGGTGCAAAAGTTGACAAGAAAGAATTGAAGAATAGCAAGGTGAAGAATAGAGAAGTTGTTGAGGAAGTCGTGATCGCTTGGAGAGACTTGGTCAAATCTCCTACGAAGGAATCATATGCAAGTAATTTATTTAAATTCAAAGAGGTATGCATGCCATTTCCGGAATTCATAAAATATGTTGAAGAAACGGTCTTGAACCTTAAGGAAAAATTTGTGAGGGCATGGATGGATAAAGTCTTGCATCTAGGGTGTAGAACCACCAACATTGTTGAATCGGCTCATGGAGTGTTGAAACAATATTTGAGGAGTAGCGTGGGTGATTTGGCATCATGTTGGGATGAAATAGACAAGATGTTTGTCGTGCAATTTGGTGAGATACAAGGAAGTTTTGGGAGGAACAAAACGGTCTTTGAACACAAATACAAAAAAATCAAGATGATGAGAGAGTTGGAGAGTTATGTATCTAGACGTGCATTGAAATTTATCTATGATGAATTGCAACGCTCCAAGACATTCGGCTTTGAGAATGAAGACTGTGGTTGTGTGCAAGCGACATCGTACAGGTTACCTTGTGCGTGTATTGTTGCCATGAGGTGCAAGCAAAAATTGCCTCTTGTCTTTGATGATATATACCCTCATTGGAGAAGGTTAAGTGTACAAGGAGAAGAGATTGATGAATATTTTTCCGTGGTGGAAGAGTGGAATGGCATTCAAGAACGTCTCAAGACAAGCCCTTACAATATGAACCTCCACATCAAAGAGATGATGCGTATGATAGCCTTTCCGAAAACCACAAATATGTGTCCACCTTCAAAAAAGGCGGTAACCAAGGGAGCACTTAAAAGGAAGAGGACTACTTAAAAGGAAGAGGACTACTTAACCACAAATATGTGTCCCCTCTAGGTGGGAGCCTATTGATTATCAAAATCTGGATAGTCAATCTTCACAACCCAAGAGGTCACTTCCAAAGAGAAAAGATGCACGCCTTGGCACTTACTTCCGCTCACAAGCTTCATCCTCTACTTCAAAACCACTTCGGAGCATCCCTTACATTTCACAAATTCCAAATCTCATGAGACCTTTTGTTGAAGACATTGTGAATGTTAAAGGGGATGGTCATTGTGGATTTCAAGTCATGGCTAAGCACTTGGGGATGGATGAGGAAGATCATGTATTGATTCGTCATCAACTTATTCATGAGTTGAGAACTCATAAGAGTGACTACATGCCGATATATGACACAGAGGAGCGTTATAACAAAATTTTGAATGGTTTACACCCTCCAAAATGTACAATTGGTATTGTGTCGGTAGATAAGTGGTTAACCACTTCGGATATGGGTCACATTATTGCGACTTGCTACAATAAAGTCGTTGTTCTATTGACTTTGCCCGAAATGGGTGGTGTATTGAGACATATTTCCCAATCCGAAGTGCTCCACCACTTAATCCACATGCCAACATCATGTGTCTTTGCTTTATTCCCGGCCACTATCTTCATGTTATTTTGAAGGAAGGGTGTCTGTTACCACCGAGTTGTACGGAGTGGATGTCCTTCAATGAGCTCATGTCGAAGGAGCCGAAGCCGCCAAAGAAACCAACAAATGAGCACAATCCAATATTTTGTGATAATACTCTCACCCCGCAAAAAAGGGAACAAGAGTTTGAAGCGATGGAAGACATTGAAGTAGAGGAAAATCTAGGAATGTCTCTATAATTCTTAGATAGGTTATAGGTTATGACACTTTTAGGTCGGTAGGTGTTCGTCCTATTTTTTGGTGGTATTACACCCCGACATATTTTTGGGTGGCCGGTTATGTACTTTGGATATTCGTGGCCAATATGTAACTAATATTATATATTAAATGAAATGAATTAATTTTTTGGTGGTCGGTTATGTCACACCAATTATTGCTCGCATTTACTTTGTCACTAATTATTCAACTATTTATTTTATCTCATTTCTCTCATATTTGATTTTCATTATATTTTTTGAAGTGAAACATGTATGAAGATGCACAAGATCCAGTTAAACTTCATGTTCGTTATGTAGATGTGCAAATGAAGGCTAGGTTTTTTGTAAAGCCCACTGGCAAGTTGGACGAGTTGAAGACAAAATTTGACAACTTCTTTATCCATATTGGTTTAAATCATAGAACATATGATGTAATTTTAAATGCGCCAGGCGTGGACTTGAGGAGGATAAGGAAGAGGACTTTTCGAAGACGGTGCATTTTCCACAACGTGTCGAAGATGATAGCGATGTCGCTAACATGTTTAACGTAATGGTTAAAGATAACGCTTTACATCTTTATGTCTGATCCGTCGAAGTGTAATATTTATTAACGTGTAATATCGTAATTTGTTCGAATTTGTGTCCGTATTATTGAATTTTAATGAATTTGTGTTTATGTAATTTAACGATGAATTTCGGTAATTTTAACCGTTAATGTGAGATTATGTGATTTTCAAGATTTATGGACAAATTGGTGTAATTTGGATCGTTTACATGTCATTAAGTGTGTTTAAGTGATTATGGATCATTACCAGCGAATTTATGAAATTTGGACCATTTGGATCGTTATGTGTGATTATGTGATTGTGAGAAAAACGATGTTTTTGTGTAATTTTGATCGATTATGTCGTATTATTCGATAATCTTGTCAAACTGTCGTAATTCGGTTCAATTATAAGCGTGTAAAGATTACGGGTCATTAATGACATTGATTGCATTGAATGCATATCAGTACAACATTTAATGTTGTACTGATATATCAGTAGTGCATGAGTTAACTCGCGCATATGTTAACACTTTGCGTGAGTTAACTCACGCAGTGTTTTACATTTTTAACACGTGTGTGACTTAAGTCACGCAGCGTTAGTTAACTGATGCATAGTTTTACACTTACGTTAGTTAACTATCGCATGGGTATTTTGGTCATGGCTGCAGGGTGCGAGTGTTTTGTGCAGGGGAAGAGCAATATTCATCTTTGTTATCATACACTTGTAAACATTTTCACAATAGTGGAAGCTTAAGCCCGTGATAGAGACGTTTTTTTATCATGAATAGAGGGTGTACCCATAGTGAGGACGAAAAGGAGGAACCTCTATAAACCTCGGTGTCCTTCTCTCTTTTATCTCTTTACTTTCGGCATTGATTGTGATATATTAATTACTTGATTAAAGCAATGATTGTGAATTTTGATTACATATTAACCTAATCTCAATTTCCTTAATTGAGATATTCAAACACTTAAATTTTTCACAATCAATCTTGAAAATTAGCTTCAACAGAATTCATTCATATATCATTTTTTCAAGTTCATGGTTAGTGTGATTTGTTATAAATTGTTTTGTTTGAGATAGTTTAGTTTTGTGATTTAGATTGTATGTTGATTGAGGAAATTTGCAATATTTCTTCTTCGCATCTTTGAAAGCAGTTCTTTGTACATTTGTAGGATTTGCAGCCAAATCTTCATAGCCATTTTGAACAATCTCAAGAACTTTTCGAGAACCAAACAATGAATTCATCAATGTGCTCCATCTTTCACTATTATTTTCATCAAGAATCAACAGATTTTATTGAACAAAATATCATTTATACCCATGATTGTTTTGCAATAAAATCTGAAATCACACTTCACTCGTGTTTCCCAAAGATAATCCCCATCACAAATATCTCATGTTTCCCAAAACCAGAACCCAAAACTCTTGATGTCAATTGTTAACGCAACCCACTTAACTTGCATCCAAAGCAATCAAGTAGAATGAATAGAAAATATAGAGAAATAGTTAACTTAGATGTTGAATATAAAGATATAGAGAGAAGAAAGTTTGTTGTATCTATATTTCTTTGATTGATGAAATTAAACGAGTGCAACTTATTTCTATAAGTAACTTATTGGTTAAGTAATCACAGTTAATTAACTAACAAAGCTAACCAATCTTAAAAGCTTTGTAACTAACTCTTTTATTTGCAATTATGGATTAATTAACTAACATTATCTAGGTTTTATTTCTTGAAAAAAAAAAAGCCTCTGGTCAAGCTTAGTTTAAGAAAGACTAGAATATAACTATTTATGTTTATTTTGAGTGGTAGATAGCAAAAATAGAACTTCTACTAGTCAATGGAACTATTGGTCCATGATAATTCATACACTTTGCTCTTCGACCTCACATAACACCACATCTTGAAGAATCCGGATTTGATCAATAAGTAGAAGATTACTGGGATTTTTTAAATCATGTGTTACGGTAATTTATCACTTGTGTGTATTATTCTCGTAAATAAATGGAATAAATTTGAATAACTTGGGCTCCATTTTGGAGTGAAAATCTTCTAAATTTTGCCTCTTTGTTGGTTCTTTTTGTAGGTAAACCATTCTATAACTATGTGGAATTATTTTTGTATGGACATAAGAGTGACACTAATGTTTATTCTTAAGCACATTGATTCTAATGTTTATTCTTTTAATTTATTGCAAAAAATAATTAAATTTATATTTTGATTTTTCGTAAATGTATCCAAAACTTCTAACCATAATTTTGTGGCCATGTAAAACTTGATCGTCTCCTTTTATATACAAAATAAAATGTTATTTACTCTCATATGTTAAAGAACCCATATATCTCACATGTTAACTAACAAATGGTTATTTATGCTTAGTTTGTTTTGACTTAAAAACAATTAATTTAGAGATTTTTTAGAAAAAACTAAATATATGATAAAAAATCATTTATTTAAGATTGAAAGTTTTTACACATGAGTTTGTTGTCTTTAGAGAAAAATATATATTTTAGAAAAACTTTTAGAAATAGCATTTTATTTTGAGAGTAAATCTGATTTTAAGACCAAATATATTTTTGAAAAAATCTGCAACAAACATTTTTAAAATAATAAAAATGAATTTTTAGTCAAAATAATATTTTACAAAAAATCCATAACAAACGGATACTCAACTTACATTCATTTCCATCGTAGCAAGGTAAAAATAAGAATATGACTTTGATGATATGATAATAGAACTGTCAAAACGGATCAGGAGTGCCGGGCCGGGTCGTAAAAGCCCAAAAAATGTCGGGCTTGAACATTAAAAATTAGGCCTGCTTAAAACAGGTTCTTTTTCGCCCGAACCCGTGGCGGGCTAGCCTGCATTAATATAATATTTATTAAAATTTATTATTATTAATTTTGTGGTATTAATTCAGCTTCATTTTGTTTAGTTTGTTTACTACTCTTTCAATTTCATTCATAAAGCACATTAGAATTTAGTCCCTGGTTGCAACAGGTTATTAGAAAAGCATTGGTCCTTGATATTTTGAGCACAAGCTGCATTATTTTACAACAAATAATAATCATTTTGAAAGTTTAGAAGAATATATGGTCCACTAAAAGTTTTTTTTTTGAGAGAATCCACTAAAAGTTATGAAGCAACATTATAAAGTACTTGAGACTTTTTTTAAAAAAAATGTTATTGTTTTAACTAAAAAAATAAAAGTTTTTATTAATCAGGCCGGCCCGATAAACCTGTTGCCCGCAAAGGGTCGGGCCTGGACGTTAATTTTGGAGAACCCGGCCCAAAAAATCACGGGCCTGACATGGGCCAGTCCGACGCGGGCTGGGTAGCCCGAATTGTCAGCTCTAATATGATATCTTTTTTTTAAATAAAGGGGCACTGTTTTTTTAAATGAAATATTTGGTCGAACTCGTGATTATATTTTCGACAAAGCAAATGAGTTATTTCAACATGCTGCAAACTGCAAAGGGATTTCGACCAATAACATGCAGACTTCGACCACCGCAATTTTGACCAAGGAAGTTAAAGTTGGAGTGCAACAAGGCAAAGTGGACGTGTAGTGGCAAACAAGGCTGAAGTGCATGAAAGTTATTTCCTAATGTCTTAATGCATGGAAGTTATTTTCTAGTGTCTTAGGAAGTTATAAGAAGTTATTTCTACTTTTAATCTAGACCGTAAGATTTAGTGGTAGTTTTTTCTACAAGGTCTATATATATATATATATATATATATATATATATATATCAGTTTGTAATAAGAACAAATGGTTGGTTTTCTTGATTTCTGAAACTCTAACACCCTCACCACGGAGCATATGGGCTCACGAGTGTATAGATTGAAGGATTCCAACCACCATTTACATTCATGGAATTTAATATTATTGTTCTTGGTTTATTTTCCTTTTTCTTTTTCTTTTTATCTTTCTTCTTCTTTTTAATATTCTCAATTGAGCATTTTTCTGTCATGTTGCCACGAGACAACTTGTTAATAAAAGATGTTGGATGCAATTCTGACATTAATGTTCTTAAAGAATGCATGAAGTTGGCGGATGTTGGTAGATAAAGGAGGGTTTTGATATAGAGTGTTGGTGGCGATATATGGTGAGGAGGCAGGGAGGTTGGAGGTTGGGGGCCGGAGTGTTTCTTCTTGGTGGAGAGAGATAGCGAAGATTAGGGATGGGGTAGCCGGAAATGATGGGGGTTGATTTGGTGAGAGGGTGTCTAAAGTTATAAGTGATGGAAAGAGTACTTTCTTTTGGTTTGATAACTAGTTAGGATTTGTCCCTTTGTGTCGAAGGTTTGGTCGTTTATTTGACTTAGCGACATACAAGTTAATTTCAGTGGAGGACATGTGTGCGTTAGGCTGGGAGGTGGGGGAGAGACGTTGAGTTGAAGGAGAAGTTTGTGGACGTGGGAAGAGGAGATATTAGAGAAGTGTAGGAAATTACTTGATGATATTATTGTGCAGGCTAATATTCTTAACAGTTGGTAGTGGGATTCAGATATTCATGATGGTTACACTGTCCGAGGGTCCTATCAGATTCTGAAAACTCAGGTCTCTTCCACAGTTGATGCAACAAGAGCCTTGTATGGCATAAGCAGGTTCCCCTCAAGGTGTCTATTGTCGCTTAACATCTGCTGAAAGACAAGTTACTACCAAAATGAATCTCCTTAGGCGAGGCATTCTCCAGCACGAGGGGGATAGGTGTGTGGCAATACATCAGGTCTTGGATTGGTGTGTCTGGTATAGACCCTCTCAATATTACTGATCATTTCTTTCAATTTACTCATTATACATGCCATTCAAAGGCTCGCCGATCGTTTTTCCAATTACTTTGCTTTCTGTGTGTTTGGTTGCTCTGGAGTGAACGTAATAACATGATATTCAGCAACATAGAAACTCCTATTTTACAGCTATTAGATCAAGTTAAATTTCATTCTTTATGGTGGCTTAAAGCTAATAATGTCACGTTTGTGCACGGTTCTCAAAGATGATGATCGGATCCCTTATTGTGTTTGAGTCTTGCCTGACCTTATTATCTTGTATATACTTTGTAAGACGGTTTGTTTTTTGGGATGACCTCTTTAATACAATTTGTACTAGGAAGCTCTCATTGTCATTGTTAATATATCCTATTTTGATTTTAAAAAAAAATTATAATCGAATAAATTCTGGGCAAAGTGATTTCTAAAAAAATAGAGTAAAGGATAATGTAACATGTTAAAATTATCAGAGAATGGTCCTAAGCATCACATGATCAAAATATTTTTTTTTCTTTTAAAATTATTGCAAGTGGTGATACCCTAGTTCGAAGTAGGAAAAACTTTTGAACTCAAAAAAGCGTAATAAAAAATTTACATTTATTTTACTTTAAGAACATTTTTTTTTAATAAGTGATGATGCAAAGTGCACTACCTATAAGAACATATTAGAATTTTTTTTTGGTGATTATAAGAACATTAGAATGATTCCAATTCAAAACTTAAAAGTTCAAAAACTATCGAAAATGATATTTGTATAACTAATTTTTAATAATTTTCGTGATAATTTTGTTTTTTATACTCATATTATGTTTTTACTTTATCTCTCTATTGCTTTAATTTTTGTGTCAATAGATCATTTTTCTTGTAAATCAATAATCATCTTTTAAATTGTCATTAAAATAGTTGATCAAATAACATAACTCCAATCTATTTTGTTATTGGTAAATCGTGTTCTTGGTGTCTAACATGACTAAGATCTTTTGCAAAGTTGCTCAATCGAAATCAAATCTATCACAAACAAACATTGTCTTGAAGCATCCACTCACTTATACAAGCATATTCCGGAAACATTACGTTAAAATTCTTGTCCCTTTCAGCTTTAATTCTTTTTTATCTTTACTAAAAACGACGTTTTAGGTCATTGGTAAAATTGAACCTTCTTGCTTCAACTTGTAGGCATCGAATCTAAATCACTTCATAAGAGGGAGAAGAATATGAATGTTAGTCACTGGATTAATTAATCACTTTCTAATGTTTTATAAGGTTGTGTTTGTTTTGGATTATTTTTGAAAAATATATTTTTTTTTTAATATAAAAAAGTCACTTTGGTTATTTTTAAGTGTTTGTTTAGGATTTTTATAAAAATCATTTTATCAAAAGAAATTATTTTCACTCCAAAATGAAAAGCTATTAAGATTAGCTTTTTACGATATCTATTTTTTCAAAAATAAGAAGGTAACACATGAACCAATTAAAAATCATTAATTTTCTTGACAAAAAAAAATCATTATTTTTAGAAAAGTGATTTTTTGAATAGTAAACAAACACAAATAGCTTCATTTTTTTTTTAAATCTCTAAAAAAAATATCTAGATTTTTTTAATACAAAATCTATTTTTCTTAAAGTTAAAACAAACGCACCCTAAATCTAATGCTATTTCATTAATTTCTCATTATAATTCGACAAGATAAAATTGAAACTATGGACTTTGGTGAATATTTGAACCAACAAAAATCACGTACAAGTACGATCACTAATCAGATGAAAGGTATAACCGAATGAATTAGACTCTCACAGCGTGACGAACCAAATACAAATGTCAATTAGAGAAATACTGAATTTTCCCTAAAAAAAATGAAAAATACTGAAATTATTGTCCATAGGGTAACATTAAAAAGTATCAATGCCATTGTTTAATATATGAATTTCATACTAAATAAGAAGTAGAAATAGCACAAATGACCATGTTATTGCTGTAAATTATACAGGATATAAAGAAAAATTCATTGAAAATGACGTGAATTTGATCTCCTTCATATTAACTTTTTCGCATAAGATTTAGAATTTGTGAAAAGATAAACTACAAAAATGACAGAAAATCCAACAAATGCAAGGTTTAATTAGAGAAATCAGACAACATATGCAAATTTTACACACAATTTAATTAATGTTCAAAGTATAATCTCTTTCTCAGCTTTTCCTTTATTGGCAGAAAAACACTTATCTCCAAAGTTTTCATTCTCTAGAAATCATCACCATCATAACCACCATCATCATCATAACCAAGATCATCTTCAACTTTATCAGCTGCATCATCTGCAATCTTATCCTCAAGATACTCAGCACCTTCCACCAGTGCAACTCCACCTAACACCCCAGCAACTGCACCCACAGCCAATCCTGTCCCCATCCCACCAAACTTACTTTTCTTCTTTTCCTCCACTTGTCCATACCCATAACTACTTCCTTGCCCATATGACGACCCGTACCCTGGCTCATACCCAGTAGTTTGAGGTCCCGCGTTATAAGGATAACCACTAGATGGCGCAGTTTGAGGCCCTGCATTATATGGATACCCTCCAGGTGGCGCTGCAGAATAACCATAATTCTGCGGCGGTGCACCATAAGGGTTTCCATATCCGGGAGCAGAGGGATTATAATTATAATCTCTCGATGACGCCTGAGGTGGAGGTACACCATAAGGAGGAGTGTAGTACTCACCCGACCCACGATAGCCTGGCTCTCTAATTATTACTTTAACATCAACTTTCCCATGTGGTCTTCCTGATGGTCTTTTCAACGTCAGGGATCGGCTGGCGCGCTCGCCGATCCCAACATCATCTAAAACTTCAACTAATTTAAGCCGAGCTGACCCGATAAGTGGCTTGGTATCTGGCTCCGAGCCGGCATGAACGATGTCGATGTACAAAGTAAGATCTTCAATTGGTTGAGGTGGTAAAGGGATTATGAGAGTTTGATCCCAATTGGCTTCTGTGTCTCCGCTTTCATCAACTTTGGTTGAGAATTTATTCTTTGGATCAATCCATACAACACCGTATGGTTTGTTTGAGCCGTGTCGCCAGTTCACGTTTTTGAGGTTGTAAGCTGATGAAAGTTTCACTTCAGCTTCATAGCGTGAAGCCATTTTAATTTTTTGAAGTTTGTGTTGAATTTGAGAATGTGATTATGTGATGAAACTTTGGTGTCTAAAATTGGTTTTATAGGTGAAGAGTAAGAGTGGAGATTGGTTTTTTTTAGTCCAAAGTTTTATGTTTAATCACAAAGTTGCCATTTAACTAACATGGATGACTTTTCGTTGGTGCACAGTCAAACCATGGAATCAAGTTTCACCTAAGCAAATAAATCAAATAATAAAAAAATACTTTAACTTATTAATTTATGTCTCAAAGTGGAGTGAAGATCACTATGTGAGTGAATGAGTTTTAATTATATAAGCATTGTTAGCTCCTCCTCGCAATTATTTTGCCTATGTTTTTTTTTTTGAGTTGCCTATGTTTTAGACAATATTGATTTTTAATTTTGAAATTGAAAGATAATAGGTCTTCAAGTTAATTTTGAAAATTGAAAAATAATGAGTTAATCATCCACTGTTTGGCTGATGGAAACTTGAGAAACTATGACCATCAAAGAATTTTATTAAGTTTCCATCATTTTGATTTTTTTTTTCAAATTTATCATCAAAACAATGAAATTCAAGATTCCTTCAAAAATTACATTACCTCTAAATATTCTTTCATCTAAACACATTTTTTAACACATTTTTAAAGATGGTTTCATGCTCTGTTTTAGTCTAACTACAAACTGGTAATAGTTGGTTTTGTAAATAATGAAGAGGGTATCTCAATTAGTTGACATTCTTAAGGATACACAAACATTATAAATACTCTTGATTTTATAATATAATTTATTCAACAATGATAATTATTAGATATTACTTAATTTCATACATCTATTTTACATCTTATTTTTTTTTCTTCTTATTATCACATCATGAAACTATAAAATCAATTACATCACTCTATTTTTCCCTTTTTTATTATTTGTTTCAAGGTGTATATCTATATAGGATGTACAAAAAATATTTCACTAGTTTATTTGTAGCAAGTAAATATGGTGGTTCATAGGTCTATATCATATCATAAACCCACAATATCATTGTATTAAATCTTTTCCTGTTGAGTATATCCATGAAATTATATGATCTCAAAAAAAATATACAATTTCAAAGATACATATAATGACAATTAACTAAAAAATAAAACAAATAAGCAATGGTAATTCCATTGTTGACCAGTGAGTACACCTTTCTAGACAATTGATTTTGGTGAGGGGTGGTTCAGTCAACTTTGATCAGGCTTGTTTGGTTTCAATCCTAACTGGGGAAAAGAACATCTTGGGTGGGGAATAAAATGCAAGTAGTGGCTTAGGGGTTAAGAATATGGCATTATTCGATATGTAAGATAAATTATAATAATTCTTTTGAATAAAATAAAATATAATAATCACTACCTTTTAAAAAAACAATCTCATCATACAAGACCTTAGTAATTTACTTATTTCTGTCAGATTTGTTTGATTACAATGCGTTCGCCATCTTCTAATTATTATTTTTATTATTAAGTTTTATCCTTTGATTTAGAAAGTAAGTTCTTTGATTGATAAAGAATGGTAAAAGAGAAGGATAAAATGGTAGGAAAAAGTTTAAGTGAAGGATAAAATTAGATGAAAAAATATGACACTAAAACTTAATTTTTTTTTTATATGAAAGTATACACATAGTAAAATTGAAACGGAAAAAATCACGTCAAAAATTTCGATCTGTCCTCTGATAATGGTTGAGTTGCAACAGCGGCAGAGAATGCTCCGGTGATCGGTAACGACTTTTGGTGCGGCAGAGATGAGCCTTCTGCGATGGAACGAAAGGTGCCTACAGGCATGTTAGCACTCTGACGCTCAAGTCGGTAATGGAACTGAAAGAGAGAGTGTAAGAAGTGTTGTGAAAAGTGAGTGTACCTTGAGGGTGAAACAAGTGCACCCTTATATCGGCGCGCTCGTGGCATAACCGTCTCCGGGTTATGTGGCGTGTGATTAGGAGCGGGGAAGGACACTTGTAGCGTGATTCCAGCAAGGAGGCGTGCTCCAATGTGGCAGGAGGCAGGCAAGTTGGCGTGCTCCCTTGGGTGTGTAGCCTTAAGGCGGTGTATTATTGTACACGTGTAGCCGTGTGAGTGGTCCATAAAAGTTGCCACCCAAGTTGTTGATCCATTTATTGCTCAATGGCTTTAGAAGCAGAAGGAGGCGTTCGATCGAAGGCGCTCGTCGACGGCTTAGTTCGGCGGCCCTCGATGTGTTGTGTCAGGAAGTTAAGCCCTCCCACAAAGAGTTTGGCGTCAGTTGATGATATAAGTTGGACGGCCCTTGAAGTGTTTCATCATGAATCTTTGATTCCGCCCGCGAGTAGTTGGCACCCCACTATGAGTTAGTGGGGGTAGTTGGCATTTAATGTTTCATATGGAACGTTGGCAACGTTATGGTTGTTCGGTTTTTCTTTCCACGTGTCTGGTTCGTAAGATGCATGTGTTTCGGGTTTTGAGTTGTACGCACACATTACTTGAGTACTTTTTTCGGCCTGCGGTCGAACCTCGATCGTTGAATTGTAAACCTTTGGCTTCCCCCACTTATAATCATCGATTCTTGGTTACCAGGTTTTATAAAAGCGTAGGATTTTTTTGTTGTCCTTTTTTCCTAAACCTCTCCTCTAGACATTTTGCTCACTCCCCTTTCATATCTCATGGGAATCTGGCGTGTTTTTGTCCCCATCTTTGCACAATAATCAGTTTTCTAGAGCTATATCTTTGGGTTTTCTGATCTTCCCGTTATTCTGTCCCCTTTTCTCTCCAGGAAGTTCTCTAATTTCTGCAGGTATTTCCCTTAACCTCTTTTCACATTGCTTTTTCCATTCGATTTTCTGGGTTGCTTGACATGAATGTTTGTTCGGAGGTCGTTGAGAATGCTTTGAGTTCGTCATCGAGCAGTTACTCTCTGTTGAGCAGTTACAAGGAGCACCACCGCTCTCGATCAAGGGTTGATCTCTTCTCTCCTCCGTTGGCTTCAGATTGTTCCGTCGCCGGAGTGAGTCCTGGGAAGGGTGTTTCGTACGGCAAGATGAGGAAATCCCTCACCAATGTGGTTTTCATTATCTTTTCAGGAGAGACGCTACCATTCTAATGGTTGAAAACGAAGATCCCACTTCCTATAATGATGCTTGTGTTACGGATCCACCGTCCCCTTCGACGGTTGATGCGGTGGATCCGTCACGGGAGTTGGCGGTCCTTTGAAAGTGGTTAAACGATGACGTCCTGGATGAAGTATCTTAGAAAACGGAGATATCAGGGATAATTTGTGCAAGAGATATATCTTTAGTGAAAATCGAGGCGTATTAAAAAACGGAGATAAAATATGCTCTCATTGTCTCGTAAATGTAGCTCAATTGGTAGCTATCAAGGATAATTTGTGCAGGGGTTGAGGTTCGAAACCCGAATTCCCCATTTCTCCACACATTATGTGTGTGAATCTAGTCACTATGTTACTTGACAAAAAAAAATGGTCCCATCTTTCTTTATTTTTTCACAAGCAAGAAATGGTATATAAAGTCGTTGTTGGTGCTGTACAAAAGAGTTTGCAACAGAGGATTTACACTTTATTTCATTGATTTTTCAAGAAATAATCTCTAGATCTTACTTTGAATGCTTAAACAATTGCCTAAAGATACTTGTTAGTATTTTCTATAATCTTTTTGGTGAATTTATTTTTTAATTGTACCATTCCTTTCTTTGAGGGGAATTTGCACCATTCGTGCAACTTTTAAAAATTTATTCAATGTGTATTTTTTTTCTCTAAATACCGACGGCATGAGATATGCCTTGAGTCTGAGTGCACTGCATTATCAGATGTGAAGATAACAAATAAATGTTGGATTACGTATTTGGCTAATGGTATGGTCCCGTTTCCACACGCAGAAAACACGGTCCACGTAATTATAAGTTAATTATTATTACAAGATGTTTTCTAGGAAAAGAATTACTTGAGGAAGTACAGAACTTTTAATGTTTACTGTACACAACAATCTCTTCGAGAAACATAGAAACACTTTTTAACAAGGTAGACCGAGCCTATCATAAATGTAATCTTGACCAATGAAAAAAGGAGCACCAAAGCATATTAGCATCTAGGTAGCCTTGAAAACGCAATCCAATTGCGTTTGATCGGCTAAAACATGAAGGACAGAATAAGATAACTTTAGTTGTACATCGGTTCGATTCGTAAAGTTGTTTCAGGGATAGGACAAACTGAATATAAGAGACACGACAAAATTTGAAATTCTTGTCCCTCATAAATTCAGAACACAAATTTTTATCCCAGTACATGTTGTCTAAAATACCAAAATAACCTTTTGTCCACCAAAAATTGTTTAAGACTAAGAATTATTCAATACCATAGACATTTGTCATGTGTTGTTATGCCTTGTGTTCTGTTGTTCTATTTAGTACTTACCGTTTAACGTATCAAACACGACATATGTATTTTTTAGGAGTTTTACTATTGCAAGTATACACTTTCTCAAAAGTAATAATATAAAAAGATCAAACTCATAGGAATGTTTATGTAGGTTTTCAGCTGTAAACTTATTTGCATAAGAATACAATAAATCATTGGATGAAACAACTATAAAAATAGAGTTTGCAAGCAATAAAGATTAAAGTAGCAAAAACACTTATAAGATCTCAAGAGTAAAGTGTGGTTGAGGGCAACGAATCAGTTATAACTTTATACAACTTTATGGTGACCAGGTGGTCTTATGAGTTTTAGAACTCAAACCATTGTGATAAGTGTGTAGCGACTACCCTTTTAGGGTACAATATTTTCAAACACTTATCATGCACAAATTTATGTGAAGTCTCGGTAGCTCTCCTCATGTAGAAGTTGAACCTTTGCCAAACCTTCAAGTTCTATGTTCTAAGTATATGTTCATATCAGGAAGTCTTTTAAGTTCCTTTTATTTTTCAAGACTATGGAAGTAACTCATATTAAATAAACACTTCTATTCACATCTCCAAGACTATTTGAGATTTGGGTAATAAATGAAAGAATTATCAAGTTTTACTTTTAAAGATTAGCAGAAAAATAATTTTTTTTAAAAAAGCTTGAAGCTATAACTTTCTAATCATAACCTCATCATTTTAAAAGTATTAAAGGGGTTTAGTTCATGATGAACCCCTTCTTTTTTGTTGGAATTTATTAATAAAGTTTTCCTTCAGTCTATTTTTCTTATTTGTGTTGAGATTTAAATTAGACCAGTAGTCGTTCTTAATGCTTTTGCAATTGGTTAGCTACGAGAGTAACCTTGTAAATTAATTTGTAAGGTAAAAGTAGGCACTGACAACCCGAAATCTCCAAGTTCATTGGCATTTTTAATGATTTAATCTTTTAGGTTACGTTTGTGTTGTCTCGATATTTCTTTTCCTTAGTTAGCGTAATACAAGACTCTGGTTGGTCCTACACAAGTTACTTAGGGACTTGGAACGAGTAATATCATCGTGGCACATTAAATCAGTGATCACGAAATAAGTTGTTTGATTTCTCAAAAGATAAGTTTCATTCAAAAACGAAGGGGGAGTCAAGGAAACCCTAATCGTCATTAATCATCTGAATAAAAAAAGCATAATCTCACACTGGATAGGGGTAATTAAACCCTGAAATTCTAATCATCTTTTTATTACTTTTCACTTTTGAAATAAGTTTTGCCAATTATTGAGTTGAACGACAATCCTTGAGAAGAACGATACAACTTACTACTTTACTACTTGTTGCGATTTGTCACACTTGCCAAATTCGTCCATCAAGTGTCACTAATCATTGGTCAAGTCGCAGTCTGAGTCAGCAAAAGTTGGTGTGAACATACAAAAAATACCCGTGGCTTCTCAGACACACGCAAAAGGATGAAACTACACCTAATTTAATTTTTCTTGGATACGAATCGAAATGGGGATTAAGGTTCTATAGAGTAGAAGACAAATCGAAACCATAAAAATCGAAATGAAACCGAAACGAAACTGGGATTGAAGAACTGAGAAGGAAAGACAAAACATCAAGAGAATCAAATCGAAAAGAAGGTATGCTATTCAAAAACTTATTTCGTGAAATATGAATGTATCTGCTTTGCATTACCGTATTCTATTGTGTATTTGCTTACCTGAATGTATTTTTTTTTCTTTCATTTTTTTCGTTGTTTACAATTTTCCAGTAATGGGTTTTTCTGTTAATTTTCATCATGGAGGTAGATTTGTTAGGGATTGGCTTATTACTTACAAAGGGGGGATGAAACATTGAAGGAAGGGTTATATGAGGATAGGTGGAGTTATTTTGAGATAAATGGATTAGTAGAAAATGATTTGAATGTTAAAAAACCTTGAGTTATGGTGGATGTTAGATGAAGAGGTGAATTTCGGAGTGATTAAAGTAGTTGTTGATGCTGGTGATATCAAAAATTATGCTTTGAAAAAAACTGTGGTTTTAATATTTTTGTTGAGTATCATATGGATTGCACTGAAACTCTATAATACACTCACAATGAAAGCAATCATGTAATTGATCAACAACTATCCAAAAAGGTCATCAATATCACAAAATAAAACCCTAACATATGAACAATTAAAAAACACTGAAGCATGCATATAAAACAAATAATGGGTAGTATACTTAGGGATTTTGACCATTTATTTGATTACTTCTTGAGTTGGAAATTTTTTGATGGAGTTGGATTTCTTAAAGTTTGAACAGAGTATGGTGTATGTTTAAGTGTTTTTGAATATGTGGGTGTTTATATTTCTTATTTTGATTCTGATGTATGATTTAACTATTGTTGGAAGCGAACGACAATTAACTACCGTTTAGGAGAGAACAATAATTAAGTGCCGCTGGAGATATGTTTAAAGGTTTTTTAATAACTACCGTTTGGAAGAGAGCAATAATTAATTGCCTCTGGAGATATGTTAAAGTGATTTTTAACATGGAGTTTGATGTATGTTTAACTATTTTTAGATATGTGGGTGCCTATGAGCAATGCATATGTGGCTAAAGAGTAATTTTCGTGGCTTTCTCATACTTTCTAATTGTTGTTGTTGGCCCAGGAGCTCCGTGCGTTTTAGGAAGTTTTACCTCACACCCTTACATTTATACTTTCATCCCAAAATTTGATTCAAACTACCTAAATTACCCTTTTATATAAATTACACTTTGGCTTGCTCACCCCACATTTCTCAGGAAACAGTTCTCAGAAGAAAATAAAAAAGGTTGATTACAGTAACCCCTCCATGCCTGAAACGTTTCTACGTTACATGCCTATTTTTCGATTTTCCTTGCTTAGATTACTGGAAACCTAAACTCCCTCAGAATCATTGATTAAGGTTTTCTAAGTTTGCCATGGTGTCTTAGTTTTCACTGAATCGAATTCCAGTTGATTGTTATCGGAACCCTTTATTGATGTTTTCCGGTTCAGGAGCATGTACCGTTTTTTTTCCTTTTCAGGATGAGATTTCCAATTTATACTCCAATCGATTTCCATTTGATTAATTTTTTTTTGTTCTTACTTTTTTTTACCGAAACTTTTTATAATAAAAGAAAGTAGAACTTTTTAGTAAAAGAACTTATGCGATTGTAACCATTTTTTATGTTCAAGGTTTTTGTTTTAGTTTACTATTTTTCCATTTATCAATTGTGGTTCGATGCAAGGGTTGGACACTTATCAATTATTTGTCTTTTTTATTTGAGATGTTTTTTTTTCTTCTGGAAAAGTAGAAGATGAGTGATCTGGAAATATTTTATAATAGAGAAATAAATTGGAAATACATACTTGGATGAATCATGTGGGGGTGAATTCATACTGCACGAAAATCGTTAAACGTGAGGGTGAAAAATTAGTATGTAAAAAGTTATATAGTAAAAAAGGCAAAATTGGAATTTTTGAAGTTTTGTAGGGGTGAAAGTAATAACACATGTTACTTAAAATTTCATGTTATTTTATCCTTAAACAAAAAACTCATTATTTTAACACATGCTTATTTTTTACTTAAATAATTATACGACATGAATTATTTGATTAGTGATATTTTTTATTTTTTCACGGAGTTAGTCATTACATATAAGAAATAAGAATCACCTCTGCATAATACACAAGGTGTGAACCATGAGCACAAAACAAGGTCGGATTTTTTTTATTTTTTAACGGTTTTCCAATTCTTTTTCTTAACAAGGTCGGATTTTTTTTTTAACGGTTTTCCAATTTTTTTTTAACGGTTTTCCAATTCTTTTACTGTGCACAAGACATGCAAAAGGTAAACCAACCAACAAAATTACAACAAAAAGGTGTTGTTGTTAAAAAAGCACCATCGAAAAGTTAGAGCAATTTACACAGGAACACCCATACAAGGAAGTTGATTTTTCCACCAGTCATGATAACTATAACTAAAAGATGCCTCTTTTGATTTCAGCCACAAGAAATAATTTAGTTTAACTTTTTCAGCTAGAGTAGAAGAATCACAAGCCGTATTTTGGAAAACACGATTATTTTTTTCCTTCCAAATAACCCACACAGAAGCAAACCAAACTATTTTCAAGAATGAGTGGATTACTTTAGGCAATCCAGCCATATTAGTCAATTGAATTAAATGTTGTCGAATGTCACCTGAAAGCACCACAGAGATACCCAACCAATGCAACACATGAGTCCAAAGCGAACTGAAAATGTTACAACAAAAAATATATGGGCTGCGGTTTCAGGTTCACCGCAGCCAGACACACATGCCAAGTTAATTAACAAAAGGACACGCCGCCACACCAAATTGTCTCTAGTAGGAAGTCTATTCCGGAGAAGGCACTACAGAAACAAAGACACCTTTGAAGTTATATACTTATGTCAGACGTCGTCTACCATCAACCTATCAAGAAAGTTACCATTATTGGTAAGAAAACGGTAAGCTTCCTGAACCGTGTAACCATGAGAAGGATCTAATAACCACCTCCAAGAGTCATGAGCATTTCCCTGAAAAACAACGTTAAGAAGTAACGCAGAGCACTCCTTACACTATCCCCCCTACCACGCCAATAACCTACGATGTCACTCCCACCCCTACCTCCATCCTTCCAACCTGCCCTCCACATCTCCACTGAACTCTTCTTACTGACAGCCAAATCAAAAAGATGGGGAAATTTACAACGCAAATGGATGTCCCCTACCCAATTATCATGCCAAAATAAAGTCTTCCTACCATCGCTAAGAACCCTACGGATGTTATTATCAAACCACCTCCCAACACCCTCACCCAACCCCTCCCGAATCCTACACACTGACCGCCACCACAAAGAACACTGGCGGCCTCCCTCCTGCACCCGCTCCCCAACCTCTCTGTAACGGGCTTTAAGGACTCTATACCATAACCCCTCCTTTTCAACCATCATCCTCCAACACCACCTTCCCAACAACGCCATATTGAAAGCTCCCACCCGCCTAACCCCTAACCCTCCATCCTCCTTTGGAGTATAAATCAACTCCCAATTTATCCAAGCAATTTTCCTAAAATCCTCACCCCCACCCCAATATTTTTTTTTTAAAATAGTTTCAATAGAAGAAGTTATACCTGCAGGGGCTTTGAAAAAGGAAAGAAAGTAAACCGGAATGGAGGACATGACGGATTTCAGAAGAGCCAGACGACCGCCGAGAGAAAGGAATTTATTACTCCACGACGACAGGCGCGAAACAATGTGATCAACAACAGGTTTCCAAAAGCTAAGTTTCCTAGGATCACCACCAATAGGCAGCCCCAAATAGACAAACGGGGTAGTTCCCATTCCACAATTCATAACCAACGCAGCTTCCAACAACCATGAATCAAGGAAATTTACACCTGTCAACATGCTCTTCTGAAAGTTTACCTTCAACCCCGAAACCTGTTCAAACAAAAGCAAAACCGACCCCATTGTTCGGACGTTCAACCAGCTTTTTTCACCAATAATAAGAGTGTCATCCACGAACTGAAGATGAGTCAGACAAACCTCGCCTACACGGTCAACATTGTACCCTGTGAACATGTTCGCGTCAACCACAACTTTCATCATCACATTGAAACCTTCTGCAGCCAACAGGAAAAGGAAAGGTGACAGAGGATCTCATTGACGAAGGCCCCTTTCAATAGAAAACTCTTCCGTCGGGATACCATTTTTTAAAACCGACGTTGTTGCTGTCTCGATGCATTCAGATATCCACTTTCGCCAAAGTCTTGAAAAGTTAATATTCTCCATTACCATATCCAGATACTTTAGATCATTTGAATCACACAGCTTTTCAGAATCATTTTTGAGCAACAACAACTCTTTGTTCATGCGACTAGCTTCACCAACCGCTTCATTAGCTATCAAAATACCATCAAGGATCTGCTTCCCCTGAATAAAAGCCGATTGGGACTCTGACACCATACAACCCACAACTGAACGGAGGCGAATGACAAGAACTTTATCAAGCACCTTATACAAACACCCGACTAAAGGAATAGGCCGAAAATCATTGAGCCATTGCAGACTATTAATCTTTGCAATTAACGCTATAAAAGTAGAATTTATGCCTTTTGTAAGTTTCCCATTTCGATGGAATTCCACCAAAAATCATCTTGCAACAAATCTCAAAACTGTTTTATGAAGCCAAAACTAATACCATCAAGCCCCGAGCTCTTATAACTATCACAATCCCAGACTGCCTGTTTCACTTCCTCAAGAGAAAAAGGTTTTGTCAAATTTTCGGCCTGAACACCACTTAATTTGCGAAATTGAAGGTTCTCCACACCCGATCGATCAGTCCCAATTGCTTTAAAATGAGAAGAAAAATGATTAAAAACAACAGCCCGAATATCATGAACCCCTCCCACAGTACCTCCATCGACAGACACTTGAATAATAGCATTGTGACGCCGTTTATTTGACATAACACCATATTTTTTTTTAATTTGGCATCCCTTTCCCTCAACCAATTCATTCGAGATTTCTGCCAACTGATACTATTCTGAGTATGAACCAAAGAATGAAGATTCACAAATAATTCATGTAACTCCTGCACCTCATCTTCCAAAAGCACTGGCATCTCTGCTTTCGAATCTAAAAGAGATAATTTAGTTTTTACCTCCGACATCCTACCTTCCAAATTTTGACATTGTTGATTATGCCACTCCTTTAAACAAATTTTCATCATTTTTAACTTCTTTTCCAACATGAAAACGCCCCATCCATGACAATCAAAAGAGCCCCATTTTTCACAAACGAAGTCTTCATAACCTGGATAATCAGACCAACACTTAAGCATGCAAAGTGGACGAGGACCCCAATTAGCGTCATCAACATGTAACAATAAAGGAACATGATCTAATAACCCCCATTGATACGCGATCTGAATATAGTTAGGACATTTTTCACACCACTTATTAGACAACAAAAACCTATCTAGTCTACTCATACACACTCCATCTTCTTTGTACCATTTAAATAGTTGACCTCAAATTGGCAAGTCAATAAGCAAGCTAACATGGATAAATGAGTTGAACACATCCGCGTCCCCCTACCTAAAGACACTGCCCCTTCCTTTCCTTTCATCAACACTACGAACTGAGTTAAAATCCCCCCCCCCCCCCCACACACACACAAGCATCATAGATTCACATTACTCAAAGCTAAAGTGCTTAATCGTTCCCACAACTCATTCTTAGTCGCCAAGTTATAAGGTGCGTACACATTAACGATAACAAATTCTTCCGAAGTACTAATATCATTTCCCTTGAAAATCAATGCATAACCAAAACTCATGGAGGTCCAAACATCAACACGTGGAGTATCCTACATTGTAATCAAACCACTTGAGGCCCTGACTGACGGTTGGAACAAAAATCCGCATGAGGCTGCCCCCCACACTGATTCAACCAACCTATCTGACACCGCATTCAACTTAGATTCTTGAATACAAAGCACCTGTGGTTGTTTCTCTTGAACTAGCCTTCTAACCTCCACCATCTTCTCACCTCCACCTAACCCTTTCACATTATAAGACATCACCTTCATTGAGACCACCCTCACTTTCAAACTCCCCATCTTCACCCCGAACCACCTCACCACCACTTGCTGCCCTCCACTCTCTCCTACCCTCCCTCGTTAACATATTAAAACTATTCTTAGTCACACAATGGTACTTCACACCCACTACCTTCCCTAAGTCCTTAACATCCGCCTTCGCCACACTCGCCTTGCCATGTAACAACACCCAATTCTCCCAGTCATTGTTAACAGAAGAAAGTGTATTTTTTGATGAATTATAAGTTGAATCAGATGTGTCATTGGAATTATTATTCATTGCCCGTTCCTTTCTCTTCCTCTTTTTCTTCTTTACAATGTGAAGGATTTGTTTTCTATCATGTGTCGGCATTCGAGCAATTTTCTTCATTAAACCAATGGAATGTTTGACATGTTCACCTTTCATCTTCTTTGGACGTGTCTTAGATGAAAAAAGAAGTAGTTTTACCTTTTTCCAAAGGCAAGTCTTCATTCGACCCCTCATTACAAATGGACATGAAGACAACACTTCCTTCCGATATCGGTTTTTGAGTCGATAGCTAGTCAACACTCCACGGTCCCTTAGTATTAAGATCAATCTGCCATGTGTCCTGAACCTTTTTCTTGTTTTCACGAATCAAAGCACCTTCATCTCTTGTCTGCTTGGCAATGGTTGTAAAACCGAAGACACTTGCACCTCAAAAAAATCCGCACCATGTGTTTTCTCAACTTGATTATTCAACACCGATGCATTAAAATTATAAGACGCATCCTTCTTAATCGCATGTGCACTCTATTCCTTATGCAAGTCATTCACCAGATCATCCAGTTCCCATTCCCCTTGAACCATATCCAATTTGTCGACATTTTTTGATTGGAATAACTCATGCGACCTAGGTTCAGGTTCATCTTCCGTCAAAAAAGCATCCTCTCCCAAGTTACAACCTCATTCCTCCACCTATCTGATTCACAATCTCAATATTGATACAAGAATACATGCATAATCTAAACGTGCTTTGTCCATCGTGCATTCATCAACTTGAATAAATCTCCCAACACCTGACACATATAATTTGAAAAAAGTTTCGTTCCAAGCATGAATGGGAACGCTATAAGTACCCATCCACGCCCCACGTTCATACCGAACCTCTATGACGACCACTTTTGAAAATTAGAAAATAAAATCCCAAAAAACTCTAGTGGTCCATGAATCAATTGCTAAACGTCGTCACCCCCATTGCAAGTAATGCACACTCTATCTCCTCCCAAAAGCGTGACAGTCACATTAGGGAATCCTGCATCCTCAACCCGTTGTTGAAAAACCAAAGCCGATTCCCCCACATTTACGAAAGCTATAATACCAGAAGATGCCCATGTCTGGTCCTCAACACATGTCCGATACACCAAAATTAAATTTATTTTTGGTTGTTCCTTAGGATCAATAGCCATAAACAAAACTGATTTCTTCCAAACATCCAGACTTACCATTCCCATTCCTTTCCCTACTCCTTCCTTCTCCCTCTTCTTCTCGGCCTCACCAATCCTCTCCACCGCCACACCTGAACCCGCGTCACTCACATCCTCCACCACCCTCCTCACCTTCGACCGATACCTCGACCTACCCTACCTTCACCGTTTTTTCTCCCTCATTCTGCTGGAAAACCTTCCCTGAACACTCCCACCTTAAATGTTTCCCTCCCTCAACCCTTTTCAACTCCACCCGTTTGCCCCTCCCTCGTTTTTTTTTTGCTTCCTTCCCCACCCGTCTTCATCACATCAGCCTTCCCCGAAGTAGCAACAACACTGTCATTGTGAGCAAATCGGTCAAACCGTGCCTCACGTGCCCACACACGACAATCCCCAATCCAAACAGAATTCAAAGATTGTAATAGTTTGTCTGAATTTTAAACATTAACATACCTTATGAAACCGAATTCATGGTCTTGCGATCCTGTACCGTGCGACATAGACATCTGATAACATACCACATACTTCAAAAGCTTGCCGTAATCTAAACAATGGAATGTTATCTGGAAAATTCAAAATATAGAAGGATGCATTCGTCCCCTCCAAACTGTCCTTGATAACAGTTCTAGAGCCGTGCCATTCTGCAGTTACAACACGGCCTCCCACTTTGTTGAAAAAATTGCCGCTAACCCTAGTCCCTTAGAAACTCAGTCAAAAACCTGTTGTTGATCCTGTCTGTTGCTTGTTGCCGCTCTTCCTTGCCCGTCAGAACCTCTTGATCCATCCAATCCTGTTTGATCCGGTTCCGTCACTTTCCTCTTCCTACACTTCACCACAGACCAATTTCCCCTATCCCCCCTGTAACGCCCTAGTTGTCGATTATTTAATTTCAGTTGATTTTAGTAAGTTTATGTGATTTTAAATAATTTATGTTGATTTTATGGTGTGTTATATTTTATTATATGATTGTTTTAAATTATTTAATTAATGTAGGTGATAATTATAATTATTAGAAGGTTGGGGATTAAAGTGAATTATTTAATATTTTAATAGGGGTTAATTGGAATTAAGGAGAAGTTAATAGGTATTAATAGGAAATAGAAGGAAAGAGAGTGAGAAGCAGTTTTACGTAGAAACAGTGAGAAACAGAGAAAAGGGAGAAAAACCTAGAACTAGAGAGAAGAAGCAAGAGGAGAGAAGAACGCTGCTTTTTCAGGAAGATAATCTAAGGTAAGGGTGAGACTAACTCTCAACTTTAGGTTCTTTAATTCGTTGATGAATGTAGGGTTGTTGGGGTTGATGAATTGAATTAGGTTAATGATGAATTGATGTTAAAAACTTGATTAATTCATGTAATTGTTGTTGTTTAATGCTGTTCTGATGTTAGAATGCATAGAGATGATGAAATTCATCAAAATTGAGCCTTTAGGTGTTGACTTTGGGGTTTAGGGTTGAAAAGTAGAAATCTGTTCATACAGTTCGTAGTTCTGTCAATCGCCGCTCGCCACGGCGAGTAAACCCACTCGTCAGGCGAGCAGTGCCTGTGTAGCTCGCCACAGCGAGCAGTCCCGCTCGCGAGGCGAGCAGTGAAACACCCGTAGCTCGCCACGGCGAGTTGCTTAATTAAAAAGTGGTTAATTGTCTTAATGAGGTTTTTGGGTGAATTTTTATATCAATTTGAGTGCCTTAATATGTTTAAGGATGAATGGCAGCTTTTTACAGAACTAAATTTGGGTTTTGGGAACTTAAAAATGAAGATTTTAGGTGAAAAATGTCAAAAACGCCGAGAGCAACCACTTTTGCTCGCCTTGAGCTCGCCCCCAACTCGCCACGGCGAGTAGCCCAATTTTATGAACTCGCCACGGCGAGTAATACTGTAGGTTACCTAAGTTGTTGAATTTTATTGTGATGCTTCGTTGTGACCCTTGTTGTGTCTTGTCGAATTAAGTTGGAGTCTTATCTCATAGCTGATTATGCATATAGTAGTTGTCGTTGCTTTCGTTGGGTTGTATGTAGATATACACCATTGAGTCCATTTCATACTCATATCACTGTTGAGGGCTTATGCCCTGGAGTGTTTCCACTCAATCGTTAAGGGCTTATGCTCTGGAGTGTTTATCACTCAATTGTTGAGGGCTTATGCCCTGGAATGTTATTTCATTCAACTGTTGGGGGCTTATGCCCCGGAATGCTTAGCATTCAACGCGCGTAAAATGGTACCACATGCATTTGCATTAGTCGCATTGTTGTCATTGTTGTTGTCGTTGTCGTCGTTGTTGTTGTTGGCTGAGTCGTCGGTGTCGTAGTTGAGGATGTTGCTGAATTGATTGAATTACAAACTGGTAGTTGATTATCATTATACTGTTGTTGTTGAATTAATTGATGAATTATAATATCTATTGTTGTTTGTGAATCTCACCCCTTCTGCTGGAATTGCCGCCTTGTGGGCAAGTGCAGGTAACGAAGATTAGTAGAGATGTCGGCTCAAGTGTCTTAGGGCTCTGATACGTAACGGGACGGGAATTTGTTGCTTGTTTTCTCTTTCCTTACGTATTAATTATGATTTATGAAACCTTTGATGAGGCCTGCGTGCCAAAGACTTATTTTGTTGTTTTAAATTAATTCCGCTGCGAAGTTTTGAAGGTTAATTTTTTTTGACTATTTTTATGGAGAATAATTATTCATCTATTTATTTGGAGATTTTATTTGAATGAAAATGTAGCATTCCGTTTTGGTGAAAAATTCTGATTTAATTTGTTAATTATTAATGTTGGGAGAACGGGGTGTTACAATTGGTATCAGAGCAGGTTGGTCCGTCCGGCCAAGTAGTAGAGTTGAGTCGAGCCTAGTAGAGTCATGTGACAATTTTGTATTGTCTTTGATGTCCTAGTTGTTGTTGTAGTGTAGATTTTCGCGATGGCTGGAAGGAATGATGTTGCACTTGCTGCTGCTTTGCAAGCGATGGCTCAAGCTGTGGGTCAACAGAATAATGCTGGTGGTAACGACGGTGTTCGCATGCTGGAGACCTTCTTGAGGAACCATCCACCAACTTTCAAGGGTAGGTATGACCCTGATGGGGCGCAGACATGGTTGAAGGAGGTTGAAAGAATCTTCCGAGTGATGCAATGCACTGATGTTCAGATGGTGCATTTCGGCACACATATGCTGGCTGAAGAGGCCGATGATTGGTGGGTGAGTGTGCAACCTGTGCTAGGTAATGGAGGAGCTGTGATCACTTGGGTTGTGTTCAGAAGAGAGTTTCTGAATAGGTATTTTCCGGAAGATGTCCGAGGCAAGAAGGAGATTGAATTTCTGGAACTGAAGCAAGGAGATATGTCAGTAACAGAGTATGCTGCCAAGTTTGTTGAGTTGGCAAAGTTTTACCCGCACTACACTCCTGAGACTGCTGAGTTCTCTAAGTGTATCAAGTTTGAGAATGACCTGCGTGCTGAGATTAGGCGGGCCATTGGTTATCAGAAGATCCGTAACTTTTCTGATTTGGTGAGTAGCTGCAGAATTTACGAAGAGGATACGAAAGCTCACTATAAGGTGTTAAATGAAAGGAAGAGTAAGAGTCAGCAGAACCGTCCTAAGCCTTACAGTGCTCCTGCTGATAAGGGGAAACAACGGGTGAATGATGAGAGGAGGCCCAGGAAGAATGAGACTCCTGCTGAGGTTATCTGCTACAAGTGTGGTGAGAAAGGCCACAAAAGTAATGCTTGCCACCGTGATGAGAAGAAATGCTTCCGATGTGGGAAGAAGGGACATACGATAGCTGAATGCAAACGCGGTGATATCGTCTGTTTCAATTCTGATGAAGAGGGTCATCTTAGTTCTCAGTGCAAGAAGCATAAGAAGGCTCAGCTTGGAGGGAAAGTGTTTGCATTGTCTGGTACACAAACGGACAATGAGGATCGACTTATTAGAGGTACTTGTTATTTTGATGATATTCCTTTAATTGCTATTATTGATACTGGTGCTACGCATTGTTTTATTGCTGTTAGTTGTGCTTCTAAGTTGGGGCTTACTATGTCTAATATGGATGGAGAAATGATTGTTGAAACTCCAGCTAAGGGCTCAGTGACTACTTCTCTTGTTTGTTTAAGTTGTCCACTGTCTGTGTTTGGTAGAAACTTTGAAGTTGATCTTGTATGTTTACCGTTGACGGGTATGGATGTAATCCTTGGGATGAACTGGTTAAAGTATAACCATGTCCTCATCAATTTTTTTAGTAAGACAGTACGTTTCTCTTCCGCCGAAGAAGAGAGTGAAGTTGATTTCTTGAGTACTAAGCAGTTGAAGCAGATAGAGCGCGAGGGAATTATGATGTTTTCCTTGTTAGCATATTTGTCAGTAGAGAATCAAGCAGTGATTGATAGCCTACCAGTCGTGAATGAATTTCAAAAAGTTTTTCCTGATGAGATTCCCGATGTGCCGCCAGAGAGGGAAGTTGAATTCTCTATTGATCTTGTTCCGGGTACGAAGCCTGTGTCGATGGCTCCTTACCGTATGTCAGCAGCTGAATTAGCAGAGTTGAAGAAGCAGTTGGAAGACCTACTTGATAAGAAGTTTGTAAGACCAAGTGTTTCACCTTGGGGAGCGCTGGTATTATTGGTTAAGAAGAAAGATGGTAGCATGAGGCTGTGTATAGATTATCGTCAATTGAATAAAGTGACGATAAAGAATAGGTATCCACTTCCGAGAATTGATGACTTGATGGATCAGCTAGTGGGTGCCCGAGTGTTTAGTAAAATCGATTTGAGATCAGGTTACCATCAGATCAAGGTGAAGGATGAAGATATGCAGAAGACGGCGTTCAGAACACGATATGGTCACTATGAGTATAAGGTGATGCCTTTCGGTGTTACTAATGCACCTGGTGTATTTATGGAGTATATGAACAAAATTTTCCATGACTTCCTGGATAGATTTGTTGTTGTTTTTATTGATGATATTATGATTTATTCTAAAACTGAAGAAGAGCATGCAGAGCATTTGAAGATTGTTTTGCAGGTGTTGAAAGAAAAGAAGCTGTATGCCAAGTTGTCAAAATGTGAGTTCTGGTTAAGTGAAGTAAGTTTTCTTGGCCGTATTATTTCTGGTAGTGGTATTGCGGTTGACCCGTCGAAAGTTGAAGCGGTGTCGCAATGGGAGACTCTGAGGTCAGTTACAGAGATTAGAAGTTTTCTGGGTTTAGCAGGTTATTACCGCAGATTTATCGAAGGATTTTCGAAGTTGGCACTTCCTTTGATACAGTTGACCTGTAAGGGTAAAGCTTTTGTGTGGGATACTAAGTGTGAGAATAGTTTCAATGAGTTGAAGCAACGGTTGACGACTGTTCCGATTTTAATTTTACCGAAGTCAGATGAACCTTTTGTGGTGTATTGTGATGCGTCCAAGTTGGGCTTAGGTGGTGTACTTATGCAGGATGGTAAGGTGGTAGCTTATGCTTCGAGACAATTGAGGATACATGAGAAGAACTATCCTACACATGATTTAGAGTTGGATGCTGTAGTTTTTGTGTTAAAAATTTGGAGGCATTATTTGTACGGTTCCAGATTTGAGGTGTTTAGTGATCATAAGAGTTTGAAATACTTGTTTGATCAGAAGGAGTTGAATATGAGGCAGAGAAGATGGCTCGAGTTGTTGAAGGACTATGATTTTAGTTTGAATTACCATCCTGGTAAAGCCAATGTGGTTGCAGATGCCTTGAGCAGAAAGACGTTGCATATGTCTGCTATGATGATGAAGGAGTTCGAGTTACTTGAGCAATTTAGAAACTTAAGCTTAGTTTGCGAATTGGCACCTCAGAGCGTGCATTTGGGTATGTTGAAGATCAATAATGAATTCTTGAACAGTATCAAGGAAGCGCAGGAAGCTGATGTTAAGTTTGTAGACTTGATGGTTGCTAGTAATGAAGCGGAAGGTAGTGATTTCCAGGTTGATGTTAAAGGTGTGTTAAGATTCCGAGGCAAAATTTGTATTCCTGATAATGATGGGTTGAAAAAGTCGATTTTGGAAGAAAGTCACAGGAGTAGCTTAAGTATTCATCCGGGAGCTACGAAGATGTATCACGACTTGAAGAAGTTATTTTGGTGGTCAGGATTGAAGCGAGATGTCGCGCAATTCGTTTATGCATGTTTGACTTGTCAGAAATCTAAAGTTGAACATCAGAAGCCGGCAGGGTTGTTGACACCATTAGATGTGCCAGAATGGAAGTGGGATAGCATATCCATGAATTTTGTAACGAGCTTACGGAATACTCCGAAGGGGCATGATGCCATTTGGGTAGTTGTTGACAGGTTAACAAAGTCAGCACATTTTATTCCGATCAATATCAATTATCCAGTAGCTCGGTTGGCAGAGATTTACATTCATAATATTGTGAAGTTACATGGTGTTCCATCGAGTATTGTGTCGGATAGAGATCCGAGGTTTACTTCAAGGTTTTGGAAGAGTTTGCTGGAGGCTTTGGGTTCTAAGTTGAAGTTGAGTTCGGCTTATCATCCTCAAACAGATGGTCAGTCGGAGAGGACGATTCAGTCGTTGGAAGATTTGCTAAGAGTGTGTGTACTTGAGCAAGGTGGAGCTTGGGATAGTCATCTACCGTTGATCGAGTTCACATACAACAACAGTTATCACTCGAGTATTGGTATGGCACCATTTGAAGCTTTGTATGGTCGGAGGTGTAGAACTCCGTTGTGTTGGTTTGAATCGGGAGAAAGTATAGTGTTGGGACCGGAATTAGTCCAGCAGACAACAGAGAAAGTTAAGTTGATAAGAGAGCAGATGAAAGCGTCGCAGAGTCGGCAGAAGAGTTACCATGACAAGCGTAGAAAGGAACTTGAATTTCAAGAGGGTGATCATGTGTTCTTGAGAGTCACTCCTATGACAGGTGTAGGCCGTGCGTTGAAGTCTAAGAAGTTGACTCCGAAGTTTATTGGTCCTTATCAGATATCGGAGAGGATTGGGCCAGTGGCGTATCGAATAGGTTTGCCACCACACCTTTCGAATCTGCATGATGTGTTTCATGTGTCGTAGTTGCGGAAGTACGTAGCGGATCATTCGCATGTTATACCAAGAGATGACGTGCAAGTTAGAGACAACCTTACGGTGGAGACTTTACCATTGAGAATTGATGATCGTAAGGTGAAGAAGTTGAGAGGCAAGGAGATACCTCTGGTGAGAGTTGTCTGGGGTGGAGTAACTGGTGAAAGCTTGACTTGGGAGCTGGAGAGTAAGATGCTAGAGTCTTATCCTGAGTTGTTTGCTTGAGGTAATATTTCGAGGACGAAATTCTTTAAGTGGGGGAGAGTTGTAACGCCCTAGTTGTCGATTATTTAATTTCAGTTGATTTTAGTAAGTTTATGTGATTTTAAATAATTTATGTTGATTTTATGGTGTGTTATATTTTATTATATGATTGTTTTGAATTATTTAATTAATGTAGGTGATAATTATAATTATTAGAAGGTTGGGGATTAAAGTGAATTATTTAATATTTTAATAGGGGTTAATTGGAATTAAGGAGAAGTTAATAGGTATTAATAGGAAATAGAAGGAAAGAGAGTGAGAAGCAGTTTTACGTAGAAACAGTGAGAAACAGAGAAAAGGGAGAAAAACCTAGAACTAGAGAGAAGAAGCAAGAGGAGAGAAGAACGCTGCTTTTTCAGGAAGATAATCTAAGGTAAGGGTGAGATTAACTCTCAACTTTAGGTTCTTTAAATCGTTGATGAATGTAGGGTTGTTAGGGTTGATGAATTGAATTAGGTTAATGATGAATTGATGTTAATAACTTGATTAATTCATGTAATTGTTGTTGTTTAATGCTGTTCTGATGTTAGAATGCATAGGGATGATGAAATTCATCAAAATTGAGCCTTTAGGTGTTGACTTTGGGGTTTAGGGTTGAAAAGTAGAAGTTTGTTCGTACAGTTCGTAGTTCTGTCAATCGCCGCTCGCCACGCCGAGTAAACCCACTCGCCAGGCGAGCAGTGCCTGTGTAGCTCGCCACAGCGAGTAGTCCCGCTCGCGACGCGAGCAGTGAAACACCCGTAGCTCGCCACAGCGAGCAGATGCACTCGCCACGGCGAGTTGCTTAATTAAAAAGTGGTTAATTGTCTTAATGAGGTTTTTGGGTGAATTTTTATATCAATTTGAGTGCCTTAATATGTTTAAGGATGAATGGCACCTTTTTACAGAACTAAATTTGGGTTTTGGGAACTTAAAAATGAAGATTTTAGGTGAAAAATGTCAAAAACGCCGAGAGCAACCACTTTTGCTCGCCTTGAGCTCGCCCCCAACTCGCCATGGCGAGGAGCTCAATTTTCTGAACTCGCCACGGCGAGTAGCCCAATTTTATGAACTCGCCACGGCGAGTAAGGTAGCTCGCCACGGCGAGTAATACTGTAGGTTACCTAAGTTGTTGAATTTTATTGTGATGCTTCGTTGTGACCCTTGTTGTGTCTTGTCGAATTAAGTTGCAGTCTTATCTCATAGCTGATTATGCATATAGTAGTTGTCGTTGCTGTCGTTGGGTTGTATGTAGATATACACCATTGAGTCCATTTCATACTCATATCACTGTTGAGGGCTTATGCCCTGGAGTGTTTCCACTCAATCGTTGAGGGCTTATGCCCTGGAGTGTTTATCACTCAATTGTTGAGGGCTTATGCCCTGGAATTTTATTTCATTCAACTGTTGGGGGCTTATGCCCCGGAATGCTTAGCATTCAACGCGCGTAAAATGGTACCACATGCTTTTGAATTAGTCGCATTGTTGTCGTTGTTGTTGTCGTTGTTGTTGTTGGCTGAGTCGTCGGTGTCGTAGTTGAGGATGTTGCTGAATTGTTTGAATTACAAACTGGTAGTTGATTATCATTATACTGCTGTTGTTGAATTAATTGATGAATTATAACATCTATTGTTGTTTGTGAATCTCACCTCTTCTGCTGGAATTGCCGCCTTGTGGGCAAGTGCAGGTAACGAAGATTAGTAGAGATGTCGGCTCAAGTGTCTTAGGGCTCTGATACGTAACGGGACGGGAATTTGTTGCTTGTTTTCTCTTTCCTTACGTATTAATTATGATTTATGAAACCTTTGATGAGGCCTGCGTGCCAAAGACTTATTTTGCTGTTTTAAATTAATTCCGCTGCGAAGTTTTGAAGGTTAATTTTTATTGACTATTTTTATGGAGAATAATTATTCATCTATTCATTTGGAGATTTTATTTGAATGAAAATGTAGCATTCCGTTTTGGTGAAAAACTCTGATTTAATTTGTGAATTATTAATGTTGGGAGAACGGGGTGTTACACCCCCCCCCCCCCCCCCCCCCCCCGCAATTTCTGCCACCCAGGCTGGACCCCGACCCCCCCCAACGTGCAACACTGCCGGTGAAATGCTCTGGCGCGGTTACCCTAGGGTTGCCCTAGAGGCACTGTAACGCCCTATTTTATTTAATTAATTATTCTATTAAATTTGGAATCTTTTCTTAATTATTTATTTAATTGTGATGTTTGTTGATATGTGATGTTGTGTGTTGATGAAGATAATGTTGTTAAGTTGTTTTGTTATATTTGGTGAAAAAAATATAATAAGGTTTGTTTAAGAAAAACAAAATAATTTAAGTAAGGATGAGTTGGTAATTAGATGAGTTTGTTAGAAAAGATTAGGAGAGGCTATAAATAGGAGGGAGTGGTAGAAGATTAGGTGAGAAACCAGAAATAGAGAAATAGAGAGAACGTGAAAGTGCAGCTTTTGGGAGAAAACTGTAGAGTTCTGTAAAATCAACAAAAATCCAAGGTAAGGGTGAGACTAGCCTTCTTTAATTTTAAGCACATGAATTCTAAAATTAATTTGATCATGTTGTTGTTGATTTGTGTTGTTTAAGAAATTAGGGTTGAATGAATTAGGTTGCTAAAAGCTTAGATAATCCGTTGAGTTAATGTTAAGACTGTTGCAAAGGTTGTAGTTAATCAGTAGAGGACGTTTCTTATCAATTTTGGGGAGTTTGGATGTCAAATATTGGGTTTTTGGGGCAAATTCTGAGTTGTTGTTCGTGCTGTTCATCCCCCTGTTCGTCTTCTCTCGCCACAGCGAGCGATTATCCCCGCCTCGCGAGTTGTAGATGACTCGCCATGGCGAGCACCTTAGGTCGCCTCGCGAGTGACCCCAGTTGTCATTCCCCATAGTGAGTACTTTGCTCGCAACGGCGAGAACATGGCAGAGAGTCACCACCTCTTCGCCATGGCGAGTAACCACACTCGCCACGACGAGTTAGGCAGTAGGTGTCTCGACTTTGTGTCGTGAAATATGATTCTGTTTCGAGTGGGACTTAGGTTTAAATTATGAAGTTGTTGTTGATTAAGTAGTGTACTCCAGTAGCTGTAGTTGACAAGAAAAATCTTTCGTTGGAAGTTTGATTTATGTGCATTATGTGTTATTGTCGTTGCATTGTTCTAAGTGGTCATGTTGCATAACCATTGGTCTAAGTCGAGGGCTTGATGCTATGTTAAGTTGTTAAGTTGTTAAGTTGGGGGCTTGATGCCCTGTTTAGTCGAATTACGACTTCCTGTTGAGAGCTTTATGCTCTGTTGGTACCACATGCATAAATATATTTCATACTGTTGAGTTGTTGTTGTGTCGTTGTATTGTTGAGTTGTTGTTGTTGTTGCATTGTCGAGTCGTCATTGTTGCATTGTTGAATAGTTGCTGTTGTAATTCATTAATAATCGTTAACTAAATTTACATGAAGTTCTTGTCAATTAATAAATGTTGTAGTTGTATGCTGATTAAATTCTGATTTTGAATTTGTTGTTTACTATTAATGAATGTGACATCTCACCCCTTCTGCTTGAAAATGTTGCTCTTTGTATGAGTAACTTGCAGGTGATCAAGAATAGTGCAGATGTGAGTTGATCCTCGTGTCGTCATAGGAGTCTTGCTCTGATATGTAACGGGATGGGGATATCTTCCATGTTTTGTTGTTTTTCCTTATTACGTAACTTTTAAGATGTTGTTGGACCATTTTAATTGGTATTTTATTATGTTGATGATGTTGAGGCCTAGTGCCAAGTTTTGGATTTAAGTTGAATAATTTTCCGCTGCGACTTTATTTTAAATATTATAAGCAAGTGTTTTATTTAAATAGTGGGTTTTAACTATACTTACGTTGAAATGGTTTTGGAATAAAAAGTAGCGTGACATCCTGTTTTATGTTGAACTCTAATAAAATTAAGTATTATTTATATGTTGGGAAAACGGGGTGTTACAATTGGTATCAAAGCAGGTCGGTCCGTCCGGCCAAGTAGATCGAGTCGTTTGTGTCGAGTGTTAGCTTAATTCAGTTTCGAATTTCCCTAATATGTTCTCGTTATGTAGTGAACTGAGATGCCTGGAAGAAACGATGCTGCCCTCTCTACTGCTTTGCCATCTATGGCTCAGGCTGTTGGGCAACAACCTGACGCTGGTGGTAACAATGGAGTGCGGATGCTGGAGACTTTTCTGAGGAACCATCCACCTACCTTCAAAGGCAGATATGATCCTGATGGAGCTCAGACTTGGCTCAAAGAGATTGAAAGAATTTTCCGAGTCACGGAATGCACTACACCTTAGATGGTTCGTTTTGGTACGCATTGTTTAGCTGAGGAAGCTGATGACTGGTGGGTTAGTGTTCGTCCGAATCTGGAGAACGATGGTGAAGTAACTTTGGCTGTTTTCAGGAGGGAATTCCTGAATAGATACTTTCCAGAGGATGTTCGCGGAAAGAAAGAGATTGAATTTCTCGAGCTGAAGCAAGGTGACATGTCGGTCACTGAATATGCTGCTAAGTTTGTTGAACTAGCTAAGTTTTATCCACACTACACTGCTAAGACTGCTGAATTCTCTAAGTGCATCAAGTTCGAGAATGGTTTGCGTGCTGATATTAAACGTGCAATTGGGTATTAGAAGATCCGTCAGTTTTCCGAGTTGGTAAGTAGCTACAGCATTTATGAGGAAGACACCAAAGCTCATTATAAGGTTCTAATTGAGAGGAAGGGTAAGCAACAACAAAGTCGTGGTAAGCCTTACAGTGCTCCTGCTGATAAGGGCAAACAGATAGTGAAGGATGAGAAAAGGCCAAATGAGAGAAGAGATGCTCCTACTGAGATTGTTTGCTTCCGATGTGGAGAGAAAGGTCACAACAGTAATGCTTGCAATGCGGGTGAAGTGAAACGGTGTTTCCGTTGTGGCAGAAAAGGGCATACAATTGTAGATTGTAAGCATGATGATATGGTTTGTTTTAAGTGCGGTGAAGAAGGAACAAGTTACAGGGAAAGTCTTTGCTTTGACTGGCACTCAGACAGTTAATGAAGATCGTCTGATTAGAGGTACATGTCTTATTAATAGTACTCCTTTAATTACTATCATTGATATTGGTGCTACGCATTGTTTTATTGTTGCTGATGTTGTTTCGAAGTTAGATCTTGATGTGTCTTTTATGAATGGGGAGATGGTTGTCGAAACCCCAGCTAAGGGTTCGGTGACTACTTCTCTTATATGTTTGAAATGTCCTTTGTCGATGTTTGGTAGAGACTTTGTCGTAGACTTAGTATGTTTGCCGTTAAGTGGGATGGATGTGATCTTAGGTATGAACTGGTTGGAATACAACTATGTCTATATTAATTGCTTTAGGAAGACGATGCGTTTTTCCTCTGCCGAAGAAGAAGAAGGAGAGACTAAGCTCTTGACTACTAAGCAGTTGAAGCAGTTGATGAGGGATGGAATTCCGATGTTTTCTTTGATGGCATCCTTGTCTATTGAAAATCAAGCGGGGATTGATAAGTTGCAAGTTGTGTGTGAGTTTCCAGAAGTTTTCCCTGACAAGATTCCTGATGTGCCGCCAGAGAGAGAGGTAGAATTCTCAATTGATCTTATCCCAGGTACGAAACCTGCTTCTATGGCGCCTTACCGTATGTCGGCTTCTGAATTAGCTGAGTTGAAGTAGCATTTAGAAGATTTACTTGATAAAAAGTTTGTAAGACCGAGTGTTTCACCTTGGGGAGCGCCTGTGTTATTGGTTAAGAAGAAAGATGGCAGCATGAGGTTGTGCATAGATTACCGGCAGTTGAATAAAGTGACAATAAAGAATAAATATCTGCTTCCGAGGATCGACGATTTGATGGACCAGTTAGTAGGTGCCCGTGTGTTCAACAAGATTGATTTAAGGTCGGGTTATCACCAGATCAAAGTGAAAGACGATGATGTTCAGAAGACAGCCTTTACGACTCGTTACGGGCACTATGAATATAATGTGATGCCTTTTGGTGTTACTAACGCGCCGGGAGTGTTTATGGAATATATGAATCGCATTTTTCATGCTTATTTGGATCGTTTTGTTGTAGTGTTTATAGATGATATTCTGATATACTCCAAGTCCGAGGAGGAACATGCCGAGCATTTGAGGATTGTTTTGCAGGTGCTGAAAGAGAAGAAGTTGTACGCCAAGTTATCAAAGTGCGAATTCTGGTTGAACGAAGTGAGTTTTCTTGGTCACATTATTTCTAGTAGAGGCATTGTTGTGGATCCATCTAAAATTGATGCGGTATCGCAATGGGAGACCCCGAAGTCGGTTACCGAGATTAGAAGCTTCTTGGGTTTAGCAGGTTATTATCGGAGGTTTATTGAAGGATTTTCCAAGTTAGCACTTCCGTTAACTCAGTTGACTTGTAAAGGCAAAGCTTTTGTGTGGGATGTTCAGTGTGAAAACAGCTTTAATGAATTGAAGAAGCGTTTGACGACAGCTCCGATTTTAATACTACCAAAATCTAATGAACAATTTGTTGTATATTGTGATGCGTCTAAGTTGAGTTTAGGGGGCGTGCTTATGCAGGATAATAAAGTACTAGCTTATGCATCAAGGCAGTTGAGGATACATGAACGTAACTATCCTACTCACGATCTTGAGTTAGCTGCAGTAGTTTTTGTGCTTAAGATTTGGAGGCATTATCTGTATGGTTCTAGATTTGAAGTGTTCAGCGATCATAAGAGTTTGAAATATTTATTTGACCAAAAGGAATCAAATATGAGACAGCGAAGGTGGCTTGAATTGCTAAAGGATTATGATTTTGGGTTGAATTACCATCCAGGTAAAGCTAATGTTGTTGCAGATGCCTTAAGTAGAAAAACCTTGCACATGTCTGCGATGATGGTTAAAGAGTTAGAGTTAATAGAACAGTTCAGAGACTTGAGTTTAGTTTGTGAAGTGTCGGCAAAGAGTGTGAAACTGGGAATGTTGAAGATCACCAATGAATTTTTGGATAGTATCAGAAAAGCTCAGAAAGAAGATGTGAAGTTGGTAGACCTAATAGTTGGAAGTAATAAGACTGATGATGGTGACTTTAAAGTTGATGATCAAGGAGTATTGCGATTTCGAAATAGGATTTGTATTCCCGATGATGCTGAGATGAGAAAGATGATTCTGGAAGAAAGTCACAGAAGTAATTTGAGTATTCATCCGGGAGCTACAAAAATGTATCATGATTTGAAGTTGTTTTGGTGATTCGAGTTGAAGCGTGATGTGGCACAACTTGTTTATGCATGTTTAACCAGCCAGAAGTCAAAAGTTGAACATCAGAAGCTTGCTGGATTGTTGACACCTTTAAATGTTCCAGAATGGAAGTGGGATAGCATATTCATGGATTTTGTGACTAGTTTACCGAGTACCCCAAAGGGGAATGATGCAATTTGGGTGATTGTAGATAGACTGACGAAGTCGGCTCATTTTATTCCGATAAACATTAGTTTTCCTATACCTCAGTTGGCAGAAATCTACATCCGTGAGATTGTGAAGCTGCATGGTATTCCATCAAGTATTGTATCAGATAGAGATCCAAGATTTACTTCTAGATTTTGGAAGAGTTTGCTAGAGGCTTTAGGGTCTAAGTTGAAGTTGAGTTCGGCGTATCATCCGCAGACAGATGGTCAGACGGAAAGAACGATTCAGTCATAGGAAGATTTGTTGAGAGTTTGTGTACTTGAGCAAGGAGGAACTTGGGATAGTCATCTTCCGTTGATAGAACTCACGTACAATAACAGTTATCATTCTAGTATCGGAATGGCATCTTTCGAGGCTTTGTATGGTCGGAGATGCAGAACTCCGTTGTGTTGGCTTGAGTCAGGTCAGAATGTGGTTTTAGGACTAGAAATTGTTCAACAGACTACTGAGAAGGTAAAGATGATTCAAGAAAAGATGAAAGCATCACAGAGTCGACAAAAGAGTTATCATGAAAAGCGTAGGAAAGACCTTGAGTTTCAAGAGGGAGATCATGTATTTCTAAGAGTTACTCCCATGACCAGTGTGGGTCGTGCATTGAAGTCAAAGAAGTTAACTCCGATGTTTATTGGCCCATATCAGATTTTGGAAAGAGTTGGGAAGATTGCGTATCGAGTGGGTTTACCACCGCATCTATCGAATTTGCACAATGTATTTCATGTGTCACAACTTCGGAAGTATGTTTCAGATCCATCTCATGTGATTCCAAGAGATGATGTGCAAGTGAGAGACAACCTTACAATCGAGACCTTACCAGTGAAGATTGAAGGTCGTGAAGTGAAGAAGCTAAGAGGCAAGGATATATCCCTTGTGAAAGTTGTTTGGGAAGGAGCGGCTAGTGAAAGTTTGACGTGGGAGTTGGAAAGTAAGATGTTAGAGTCGTATCCAGAGTTGTTTAAAAAAGGTAAATTTTCGAGGACGAAAATCTTCTAAGTGGGGGAGAGTTGTAACACCCTGTTTTATTTAATTAATTATTCTATTAAGTTTGGAGTCTTTTATTAATTATTTAATTAATTGTGATGTTTGTTGATATGTGATGTTGTGTGTTGATGAAGATAATGTTGTTAAGTTGTTTTGTTATATTTGGTGAAAAAAAATATAATAAGGTTTGTTTAAGAAAAACAAAATAATTTAAGTAAGGATGAGTTGGTAATTAGATGAGTTTGTTAGAAAAGATTAGGAGCGGCTATAAATAGGAGGGAGTGGTAGAAGATTAGGTGAGAAACCAGAAACAGAGAAACAGAGAGAACGTGAAAGTGCAGCTTTTGGGAAAAAACTGTAGAGTTCTGTAAAATCAACAAAAATCCAAGGTAAGGGTGAGACTAGCCTTCTTTAATTCTAAGCACATGAATTCTGAAATTAATTTGATCATGTTGTTGTTGATTTGTGTTGTTTAAGAAATTAGGGTTGAATGAATTAGGTTGCTAAAAGCTTAGATAATCCGTTGAGTTAATGTAAAGATTGTTGCATAGGTTGTAGTTAATCAGTAGAGGACGTTTCTTATCAATTTTGGGGAGTTTGGATGTCAAAAATTGGGTTTTTGGGGCAAATTCTGAGTTGTTGTTCGTGCTGTTCGTCCCCCTGTTCGTCTTCGCTCGCCACAACGAGCGATTATCCCCGCCTCGCGAGTTGTAGATAACTCGCCATGGCGCGCACCTTAGGTCGCCTCGCGAGTGACCCCAGTTGTCATTCGTCACGGCGTGTACTTTGCTTGCAACGGCGAGCACATGGCTGAGAGTCACCACCTCTTCGCCATGGCGAGTAACCCCACTCGCCATGGCGAGTTAGGAAGTAGGTGTCTCGACTTTGTGTCTTGAAATATGATTCTGTTTCGAGTGGGACTTAGGTTTAAATTATGAAGTTGTTGTTGATTAAGTAGTGTATTCCAGTAGCTATAGTTGACATGAAAAATCTTTCGTTGGAAGTTTGATTTATGTGCATTATGTGCTATTGTCGTTGCATTGTTCTAAGTGGTCATGTCGCATAACCATTGGTCTAAGTCAAGGGCTTGATGCTCTGTTAAGTTGTTAAGTTGGGGGCTTGATGCCCTGTTTAGTCGAATTACGACATCCTGTTGAGAGCTTGATGCTCTGTTGGTACCACATGCATAAATATATTTCGTAATGTGGAGTTGTTGTTGTGTCGTTGTATTGTTGAGTTGTTGTTGTTGTTGCATTGTCGAGTCGTCATTGTTGCATTGTTGAATAGTTGTTGTTGTAATTCATTAATAATCGTTAACTGAATTTACATGAAGTTCTTGTCAATTAATAAATGTTGTAGTTGTATGCTGATTAAATTCTGATTTTGAATTTGTTGTTTACTATTAATGAATGTGAAATCTCACCCCTTCTGCTTGAAAATGTTGCTCTTCGTATGAGTAACTTGCAGGTAATCAAGAATAGTGCAGATGTGAGTTGATCCTCGTGTCGTCATAGGAGTCTTGCTCTGATATGTAGCGGGATGGGGATATCTTCCATGTTTTGTTGTTTTTCCTTATTACGTAACTTTTAAGATGTTGTTGGACCATTTTAATTGGTATTTTATTATATTGATGATGTTGAGGCCTAGTGCCAAGTTTTGGATTTAAGTTGAATAATTTTCCGCTGCGACTTTATTTTAAATATTATAAGCAGGTGTTTTATTTTAATAGTGGGTTTTAACTCCACTTACGTTGAAATAGTTTTGGAATAAAAAGTATCGTGTTTTATGCTGAACGCTAATAAAATTAAGTATTATTTATATGTTGGGAAAACATGGTGTTACAGGCACCGCCGCTACTACTATCTCTAACTCTCATCACAAATTTTATCAGGCCCTATATTTTATTTCCAATTCTATTTTCTCACATATCATCTTTAATCGTTAGTTTAATTCAATGGCTGAAAATGATGAAATAGAAGGAGTTGTGGAGTATACTAATCCGATTTTATGCTAAAACAGACAAGCCAAATTTCCATAGATAAAATAATATGTAACAAGACACAATCAAATGAAATAAAATCATTATTTTATTTTTAAAGGGAAAAATCAATATCTATTTTTTCTAAAAAAATAAAAAACATTAAGTTATTAAATATCCTTTGAATAGATTTGATAAGAAAAATTTAAATAGATTTTATAAAAAAAAAAAAAGGTTTAAACACTCAATTTTTAGCCAGTCAACGATGCATGGCTTTCCATATATGTAATATTTTTAATTAAAAAATATTAAAATTGCCACACATGTATATTATGAATTAAAAAATTCGAAAAAGGAAAGAAAAAAGGGAGAATAACGTGAGTCTCTACTCTCTTCTTTCCTAACACCACCGTTGAATTAAAATCTATTGAATCAGGAAAGATGGTGAGAGTAGAGATACAAGAGAAGAGGAAACAGGGACGGACCCAGATTGGGTCTATGTGGGGGCTAAAGCTCCACATTCTTTTCCCTATTTTTTTTAGCGTAAATGATCCGACATTTGAAAAATTTGGTGAAACTGTGTTTTTGCTAGATGAGCTTCAATCATTTGTTTTTCTCTTCATGTTATATATGATGGTTGAGATTTTGGGAATCATAAATGATTTGAGTGTAGCACTACAAAGACGTGATCAAGATCTTTTGAATGCTTTATCACTTGTCAATGATACTAAAAAATAATTACAAGATATGAGGAATGAGGGGTGGGAAGAACTTATGTATAAGGTTATTAAAATTTGCAATAAGCATTATATTGATGTGGCTGATATGGATGCACCGTATGCACAAATGAAGAAAGCTAGACAACTTTCTTCAACTTCTAGTGTTTCTAATTTGCATCACTTTAAGAATGATTGTTTGTTTAGTGTTTTAGATTTGTTGTTGCATGAGCTTAATACTAGATTTGGTGAAGAGAATACTGAACTTTTACAGTGTGTTATATGCTTGAGTCCCGCAAAATCATTTACAACTTTTGATGTGAACAAATTATTGAGGATGACTCAGTTTTATCCAAATGATTTTATAGACGTGCCAGAAGTGGTGTTACGCCATCAACTTAAAGAATTATGTTACAAATGTTCAATCTGGCCCAAAATTTGCTAAGTTGGAACGGTTTTCATATCTTTGTATAAAACTTGTAGAAACAAATAAGTGCAACACATTTGGTATGGTTTATAAACTTTTGAAGTTGACTTTGCTCTTGCCTGTAGCAACTGCAAGTGTTGAATGTGTTTTTCAGCTATGAAAGTTGTGAAGAGTAACCTATGTAATAAAATGAGTGATCAATGGTTAAATGACCGTCTTGTAGTTTATATAGAAAGAGATGTTCTTTAACAAATGGTGTCATTTTTAGCTCATTTTTATCAGATGGATGAGAGACGATTTTCATTATAATGTATTATATAAAACAATGTTATTTCCTATTTTTAATATAGTTTGCATTATTGTTTTTTTGAAATTTTAGCTCCACATGCACCTAAAATGGATCCGCCCATGAGAGGAAATGGATTGTTAGCAAGTTGAATCTATTGAAACATCGTGATAAAAGTGAATGGTGTTTAAGACCAACTAATCAATGAAGTTAAATTGTTTTCTGTTTTTCAAATCCAAGTTTTGGGGGAAGAACACGTAAACATGAAGATATACACGTAGACATGAATTTTGAGAAAGAACACTAACATAAACACATAAGCAATTGATGAAGATAAAGTATTTCCAGATCTTACTATACTCACGTGTCACTTCCAATTTGTCTTCTCTTTTTTGATTATTTTTTTAATTCAAAATATACATGTTTGGTAATTTTAATATTTTCGTGTTGGCTCTTAACCTCCCAACACTCCGTACCATACAACATCATCCGTCTGACTACTGTCTGATAGAACTTTCCTTTCAACTTAAGTGGTACTTTATCATCGCACAAAACACTTGAGGCTCTTCTCCATTTCAACCATCCAGCTTGAATACAATGATTTACATCTGCTTCTATTTCTCCGTCATTTTGTACTATGGACCAAAGATATTTAAACCGTGTAACTTGGGGTATAATATGATCTCCAACTTTCACCTCCAAGGTAGACCTACTTCTCCTTTTGCTGAAGTTACATTTCATATACTCCTTCTTGCTTCTACTCAGGCGGAAACCATACGTTTCTAAGGTCTGCCTCCAGGTCTCTAGCCTCCCGTTTAATTCCTCTCTCGACTCACCAAGCAAGACTACATCATCTTCAAAAAGCATACATCTCGGTGCTAACTCTTGGATGTGTTCCGCCGGTACATGTAAAACTAAAGTAAAAGATAAGGACTTATGGTTGACCCTTGGTGCAATCTTATTGTTATGGAAAAATCTTCGGTATCACCATCCTGCATCCTGACATTAGTCGAAGCTCCCTCATACATATCCTTAAGATCTCTAATATAGGCAATCCTAACCCCTTTCTTCTCCAGGGCTTTCCACAAAATCTCTCTAGGTACTCTATGATACGCCTTCTCCAAATCAATGAAAACTAAGTGTAAGACTTTTTTATCCGTCCGATAACGCTTCATCACGCGTCGAAGTAAGTAGATTGATCTCATAGTCGACCTCCCAAGCATAAAATTAAATTGGTTATCCGTAACTCGAGTCTCTTTTCTATGTCTTCGTTCAATCTTCTTTTCCCATAACTTCATGGTATGACTCATTAGCTTAATTCCCCTATAATTCGTGCAATTCAGTATATCCCCCTTCACAAGCTTATATATAGATTTCTCTCCCTCTTCATCCTTAATACACTTCACTCGGTCCAAGTCTCTTGTCTTTCTTTCTCGTCCCTTCACAAGCTTATATATTGGTTTTTTCTCCCTCCTTGGTACCTAAAGATTGGTATAATCCTTCAAATGCTTGAGTTCTCACTTTGCTCACCGCCTTCTTAACCTCTTTCCTAGCTATCTTATATTTATGGGGTAAAACTCACTACATTTTAAAAGTTAAAAGCGCGTTTAAGCAAAAAAAAATACTAATTCCATTTTTAATTAAGAACTTGTTTTTTTTTTTAGGGAATTAAGAACTTAAAAAATGAGGTTTTATAATAAAATTGATTCAATTTTATTGAATTTCAAATTTCGTTTCACTTTATAATAACTAAAGTTTTGAATTTCATTATTATATTTCCTATTTACATCAAAAAATTAAAAATTAATCATGCTTCTAATTAAGAAAACAAAAAGGAGGTTTTAAACTAAAATTCAATACATTTTATTAAATTTCAAACTTCATTTCATTTAAAAATAACTTCAACATTGACTTTCATTATTACATTTCATTCTAACAAGTTTGCTTTATTTGACTTAATTGAAATTACATCGAAATCTTATGGAAAATAATCCCTTATTACTCCTCTTCATAGTACTCTTCATAGTACTCATTCACCTCCACTTTCTCAGCCGCACGATCTGCAATATTGTCCTCTATATGATCAATACCCTTCTCCAATGCTAGGGCACCAAGTCCTCCCACAACAGCCCCCATAACCAAACCTGTTCCCAAACCAAACTTGCTACTTTTCTTCTCCTGTTGCACCTCCCTTCCCACATTCACATTCACAGGAGGTTGGCTGGAACCGTAGCCTTGCTGACCACTTTGACCATATCCATAGCTCGGTTGACCGCTGTTTTTCTCCGGTGCCGCCCCTCCCACAGTCACATTGACAGTTGGTGCAGGTTGTCCATAACCACTACCTTGTTGACCGTAGCCGTAGTTTGGTTGGCCAATCATATTGTTTTTCTCCGGTGCCACAGCCCCTCCCACAGTCACATTCACAGATGGTGTACTTCCATAGCCTTGTTGGCTGCCCTGACCGTACCCATACGGTGCAGGTGTGGGTGCAGGTGCAGGGTAGCCTAGAGGGGGTGGTGCAGCATTGTATGGATTTCCATATGTTACACTCACACCTCCACCGTATGGATTTCCATACAGTGCAGGTGCTGGAGCACCGTATGGAGTCCCATAAGGTTGTTGAGGAGGGACACCATAAGGTTGTGGAACACCATAAGGAGCCTGATAGCCTTTGTTTTTGATTTTGACTTTAATGTCAACCGTGCCTTGTGGGCGCCCGGATGGGCGCTTCAATTTCAAGGTACGGTTGACTGATCCATCATCAATTTGCACTTCATTGAGTGGAAGTTGAGATGAGCCGATAATGAGAGGCTTGTCATTCGGCTCTGAGTGGAGAACATCAACGAAAAGGATGGAATCGTTGATGTTTGCCGATGGTGGCAAAGGGATGAGGAGTTTCTCATCCCAATTTGGTTGAGTGTCGCCAAACTCGTCGACGTTGCTGGAGCGTTTTTGTGTTGGATCCACCCAAACAACAGCGTATGGGCAGTTTGGGCCGTTCCGCCAATTCACGTTCTTGAGGTTGTTGGCAGAGGAAAGCTTCACTTCAACCTCATAGAACGCCATGAAAGCAAAATGGAGAAGAAATAGCAAGGTAAACAAAGGAATGAATTATTCAATTGTAAGAGTTGGGTTGGGTTTTATAAGGAGTTTCTGGAGCTATATATAATTCATGAACCTTGTTATTTTATTTCTTTGGTATAAGAATTTTGCTTCTTGACTAAGGAATGCATTAATTGTACATTATTTCTCTTCTTTTTTTTTGGTCAAAAATTATTTCTCTTTTTTATGAATAAAGAAATAAATATTTTTTAAAAAGACAAATATAAATGTTGTGTGTGAACGTATGTTTAAAACTTCTCTATTTTTCCATTAACAAAAAAAAAAGAAACTTTCCTAGTTTTGCAAATGACATTTACAGATTTTTCTGATATATATATATATATATATATATATATATATATATTATATATATATATATATATCTTACTTAACAATTAAGCGTTGAGTAGTTTAACTTGTTTGTGGTAAGGATCGAGAAGTTATAGGTTCAAAGTTCATGTTCAGGTAAGGAAAAAAACCTAACAAATCAATTAATATGTTAATATTTGTCAAAAAAAAATGTTAATATTTGTTATTAAAAAAACTTAACAATAATAGTGGTAGGAACATTATCTCTAATACTCATTTTTTTTTATAATATAGAATCAGTGTGGACTATACTTTGAAAATGTTGTGGAATCAGAATGAATTTTACTAAATAAGAGAAGCGGTGGGAATCCTAGCATTCCCAATGTAAATAGTAAATAGTTACTCTATAAAAAGAGATTCCCTTATGAGTAAGAAAGGTGCAAATCCTCTCCATTTGAAGAGAAAATGACAATCTCAAATTCTATGTCGTTTGCAAGATAATTTTTTATGGAGTAAAAAGTGAGAATTTTCCAGGGAACGTAAAAGAAAATTTGATAATTTTTAGGGACAAGAAAATATTTAAAACTTATAAATAAATTCATTAGTTTTAATTATATAAATTAAAAATTATTACTTATTAATTTTAAATGACTTTTATGCATAAATTTAGCCTTAGAAACATCATGACTTTTATGATCCTCCTTATCTTTTCCTTTATCTATACCTTAGCCGTCATAACTTTTTTCTTTTTGATCTATTAAAGAGGGGTAATTTTGGGTCCATTTTGACCCGAAATCACTCATCCGAATTGTTTTTTTTTTAGTTAAATAAATTATTTTTCACATATTTTCAGCTTTCATACGTTTGTTTTGTGATTTCGCGTCTAGCACAACTTTGTTTATTTTGATCTCTCGTCTTTGTGCAATTTGTTTTCGAATTACCGTCTTAATGCAATGTTTATTTGGTTAAGGTTGAAATATTAGCTTTGATTAAATGCAAATTCAATTAACGACTTTTGTATTGTCAATGTTGCAGATCCGAAAACATGAGTATTTTGGTGGGTTGAATATAGTCATATTTGTAGACATATTACTCTGCCGTTTTATGTTATTAACATGAATGATGTGTGTTTCTTCAAAAATTCATCCTTTTTTTAACGAATTTAAAATTGGATTGTATCGATGTACTCAATCAATTTGAATGAATAAATATCATTTTTTTTTGCAAATACACACACCACATCCAAAGTGAACACTAAAGTCTTCGTGACGTAAAAATATAATATGATAAATAAGTGTCTAGATTCAAACCTATATATTATCTTATTATTTACTTAAGAGGTGAAATTTTAGTCAATGGACTACTTCACATAAAAATAAAATGAATACCAAATGAGATCGCTAGTAACTACCAATTTTGGACATACTTTTTACGATTCACTTTTTATTTTTTGATTGGATTTTAAAAAAAAAATCGTTCCAAAACAACCCAAGTCCTTTGCTCAAGCCCTAACTAGTGTATGTGATATTATATCACCGTAGTTGGCAAAACCTATTATCAATGACGATCAATTGTCAATAACTATCCAAGAATATGAGTATCTAGGTGGTTTTGATGCATGCAAACACAACCTTCATGCAAGGATCATTCGGTGAAAGAATTCAATCCACATTAAAAGGATTTGTTAAAGTGGGAAGCATGTGGATCCACCATAAAGCATGGTGTGGCATCTGCCACAATAGATTATTACCCATTTTATTGTGGTACTTTAGAGAAGTTGGCTTGTGTGTCCTAGTAGTAACATCTGGAGCTTTTTACCGCATATATACAACACCTTGCATTTACGTACCTTTTAAAAATTTTAAATAGAACATTGTTCTTTTAAAAAAAATACATTTTTATTTTATTACGGATCTCTTCTCACTTGCAGAGCCGAGCATCCGAATTCGTGGGAATGGACCTGGTTGTAGGTTCGACTCCCACCATCAAATTTTTTTCATCTCTCTTGATTTTTTTAATTGCCTAGCCGTGAACCTGCGTTCCTGGCAGTTTAAGAAAACATTTTTTATCAAAACAAATACAATCCTTTTTGGTGCATAGAGAATCAATTAAAGGTATTTAGTTCAATTTTTTTGGATAATTAGCTTAAGGCTTATTACAATTTAAATTTTGTGTTTTTATCTTATAGTTTTACCTTATTTAAGTGACTCGTCTAATTTTTTTCATGACTCCGTCACTATTTTATGTGGAGACACTCACAACACTTGACAAGTTTTGTTTTTACAGCTTTGTTCCCTTCCTAATTTAAAATGAATTTTTGTTATTGTATTGTACATGCATTTTGGATTACTCTAATTGTGGATGTTCAGATTTTTGGGTTTCATTAATTATGATAGAAAAACTTCTTTCTTTACTTGTAATGTATTCTAGTTGTTGTTTTGTCTAGAGACGATTTTTATTGTAAATATATTGAATCAATTACAATGTTATTTATTATTTTTAGTATAATTTAATTTATTGATTCTTTTATATTTTTGCCACATCAAAATACAATGTCTGGATCCTCCCCTGGTGGGGAGTGATTTCACTAGGAAAAAAGGATTATATGAACTATCATTTTCAAGTTTGGAGGTTGTTAGTGTAACACCCTAAACCCTTAAAGCAATACATCACGCGAATAATACAATCATGTAAAGAGTTTAGATGCTACATCTTCAACTAATCCAAAACATGCATAAATGATTTTTTAAAATTCGCAATGGATTAATGTCATAACAAATCATCAATAGATAATAAAATCTTTAAAATAGTCATGTCATATATATCATAATACATCACCAAATAAAATCTTCAATATGAACATAATGAGTGATCAATCTCATAAAGACATGAAAGATAAACGACAAAGGACCGACGCCCTAATGAGAGGCCTAACTATGACTCCAAAGAAAAGAGACGAGGTAGCTCCAAAGCTAGTCCTCAAGCATACTCACAAGCAAGGCAAAGCAACTAATCCTACAAGCCGTCTACCCATTCATACAAATAGGCAGGAGGTCAACCAAATGACCACTAGGGGTTAGATAATATTTCGCAAATAATATATAATGAAATGAAAGTAAGACGACATATTCACACATATTCACCAAATTTCATCAATGCATATAATCACCAAATGACATAGTCAAGTATGACACGTTTCACCATTTATCAAATGCATATTATGCTCTAAACACGACTCTATATGCATGTAGTACCAATCATCGTCACTTGATACAACCGTATCATAAAAACCGTCACTGAATACAAAAGTATTCTAATCATCATTACTGAATACAAAGTATTCCAATCATCGTCACTGAATATAAATATCCTACTCAATAACTTATGAATGCATGAACGTATGACTCACCAATGCATACGTTCACTCAACAAATAATCATCTTTAACATCGTCATTTTTCATACATGCGTTCATTCAATAACATCACCACTTAGCATGTAAGAGTTCATCATCATTAATAAATCATCATCAATAACTATCACCTCAAAGAAACAATACATTTTAAAATCACATTTTTGCATAAAAGACGGACAACTAACCACATCATGACATTCATCATATTAACACCCAATCATAATTGATTCATTCTTATTATATCTTATCATCATAAATACAAAGCTATTTACAAGTTATCCGACCATAAAACCTTACTTTGACAAAGTTTGTCTATTTTCACAAAAACCGTCATTTTCCAAATAATTAATCGAAAACAAGGCATTCATATTCAAACACATCAACAAGGCATATCCACATATTGCATATGATCACAATAGTTCATACACATCCACATCATAACTTGATTCCGTTTAATTTAAAAAAAAATCTATGTTGGTCTCATTTTTCCCCTCTTTCAAAAGAAAGTCATTTTCAAAGTAAGACCAAGTTTAAAGCTCATCTGCACATTTCATAATCATTATAAAATCATTGTTACAGAAAACAAACCATAAACTTATCATTTCATTTGAGAAAAAAAAGTTTCGAAAATTTCTTCATTCTTGAACATTTTCAAATAAATTTCAATTTGATTCATCTAAACCATTTTAATCCATTCCAATTAATGTTCCAGTAAGTTCCTAAGTGAAAACAACAATCAAACACATCAAAAGAATCAATTAGGGGTGTCCGAAATGACTCCTAACTGCCCGGGACAACCATAATCATGGGTTCTGTCCTGGGCAACTTGCCACAACTTGCTAGGCGAGCTACCAGTACATGAACCCAGATTTTTGGGTTTCCTCTCGAGAACCCATCCAATTTTCCCCCAAAAACCCCGATTTTGATCCCCTTTGAACCAAATTCGTTTACCAAACTTTGTTATTAGTTAACATACATCAAAAGGCAATCAAAAAACTTCCAATCATGGATTCGTAACCTCATTTCATCACGAAGTCATCCTCAAACTCATTTTTCACAAAAAACTCATATTTTCACATTTTCATTCAAACTTCACAAACAACAACAACAACAATTCAAACCTGATAAGTCATAGTTTTATATGTATTTAGCATTTTAATTTAATAAGATTTCATAACTTTAGTTGTATTTCTTGAGCTATAATTACTACAAAACCCTTGGTTTTCGTTTCAGGTTTGTAATCAAAGGAGCATGAAAGTTTGGTTCAAGTTTGAATAAGAAAGGATCAAAAGTTAAGGGTGAAAAGGGGAAAAAACAGAAGAAAAGCACGGTCCGTGCGTTTTAGCACAGGACCGTGCGTTTTAGCATGCTTGAGAACCAAACCATGCGCATAAAAAACGCACGTTCTAGGAAGTTTGGCACGGGACCGTGCGTTTTGGCGCATGCTGGTAAGAGGGACCGTGCGCACCCTGCATGAAGAAGTTGGCTTGTTTGTCCTAGTAGTAACATCTGGAGCTTTTTACCGCATATATACAACACCTTGCATTTACCTTTTAAAAAATTTAAATAGAACATTGTTCTTTTAAAAAAAAATACATTTTTATTTTATTACAGATCTCTTCTCACTTGCAGAGCCGAGCCTCCGAATTCGTAAGAATAACCCTAGTTGTAGGTTCGTAGTTTAAGAAAACAACTTTTATCAAACAACTTTTATCAAAACAAATACAATCCTTTTTGGTGCATAGAGAATCAATTAAAGTTATTTAGTTCAATTTTTTTGGATAATTAGATTAAGGCTTATTACAATTTAAATTTTGTGTTTTGATCTTATAGTTTTACTTTATTTAAGCGACTCGTCTAATTTTTTTCATGACTCCGTCACTATTTTATGTGGAGACACTCACAACACTTGACAAGTTTTGTTTTTACGGCTTTGTTCCCTTCCTGATTTAAAATGAATTTTTGTTATTGTATTGTACATGCATTTTGGATTACTCTAATTGTGGATGTTCAGATTTTTGGGTTTCATTAATTATGACGGAAAAACTTCTTTCTTTACTTGTAATGTATTCTATTTGTTGTTTTGTCTAAAGACGATTTTTATTGGACTTTAGACCGTGCGTTTTTGCTGTTAACTTCTTGGCTGTTACGAAACTCTTTTTTTTCCATTTTAAGGCTTGTAATTTAACTTTAATGCATTGTCTATGACCTAAGGCTATAAATAAGTCCATTATTAGAATGCAAATGATCTTGGATCATTGAAAACTTGCTTATTATTGAAATACAAAGCTACTTTTGTTCTAAGTTCTTGTTATTCTAATTTTCTGCACTTTTACATTCTTGTTATTTACTTTTATGTTCTTTACATTTCCAATACTTTACATTCAGTCATTTACAATTATGCAATTTATTTTCTATTTTAATCTTATGTCTACTATGATCATGAGTGAGTAGACCTTTTAGTCTTGGGATTGTTGGAATAGGCTAATGACTTAATCCTATTCAAACCAAGTCTAAATATATATTTGTTTAACTTCTATTTTCTAATCTAATTTTTGTTTTCAAACTCAATAACAAGTATTAAACGAATGGCCGAAAGGTGAAGTTTAATAGTTGTTATTTCATCATCTCAAATATCAAATGAATGATCGATAGATGAAGTTTGATATTGGAATAAATGAAATTAGACAAGACGACACAAAACTTGATGGGAACACCCCAAATGAATAGTTTTGTGGAGTATTGAGGCAATAAGAGTCGCACTTAAAGGGTCTCAATAATAATCAACCATGAGAATAAGCTTGGTCGTTATTGAGATACATTTATGTATTCTAAAAGGAAACATAAAATATCTTAGAGATTCTTGCTTTTAGAAATGAATTTAACCTAAATATAGAGAAATAGACTTGGAATGTTTATGAATTAATATTAGATGAAACCAAGGATCCCATGAAACTTTTAATCTGAATTTTAAACCAAGAAACTATTGAGCTTTTAAACTTTAATCATTTTAGCTAATCACAAGTGGAAAAAATCGGTAATTACATATAACTCTCTGTGGATGATATTTTTACTACTCGATAAGAACCGTACGCTTGCGGATTTATGTCAAAATCCCAAATCATACAAAACACCAGAACATGTTCTCACTTCTCAGCCTAACAGGTTCACACTCTAGGATTCTACATGTACTTCCACAAACATGTCTAAATTTATTGGTTTATAGGTCGCGAACAGAAACCAACCACTGAAGGATTCTTCTGGGGTGATTATCACAGTAGAAGGGAATGGCAATCTTGTGATACACACAAAAAGGTTGTTTAATTCACATATGTTTCTTTCTCAAATGTAACATCCAACATGCTAGCAATAAAGCAATTCAAACATCCTAGCGATCCATATAACATAGTCTCTAAACATCTTAGTGCAGAATCATTGACAAAAAATGTGCTTGCATTAGGGGTTCATGGTTCTAAACTGCATTGTAACTGAACCACATTAATGGTTACAGTTCAGTTTTTAAAACCACTTTAAGAAAAACTGGTTTATTTTTAAAAACAATTCAGTTCAAGTTTAAAACCGGTTCAGAATCAGTTTAATATATTTAAACCATATTTTTTTTAGTGCACATTTTTTCTTCAGATTTCTATATTAATTTTTAATTAAATAATTTAAATGAATAATATAATAACTATAAAACAGCTTATTACGATATCTTTTTAAAAAACAACTTATTCAAAATAGCTTATTTATGCAAAACAACTTATTAGGATCTCTTTTTAAAAAACAACTTATTCAAAATAGCTTATTTATGCAAAACAACTTATTAGGATCTCTTTTTAAAAAACAACTTATTCGAAAATAGCTTATTTATGCAAAACAACTTATTAGAGATCCTAATAAGGTGTTTTCCATTAATAAGTTGTTTCGAATAAGATGTTTTGCATAAATAAGCTGTTTCGAATAAGCTGTTTTTGAAAAAGAGATCCTAATAAGGTGTTTTCCATAAATAAGCTGTTTCGAATAAGCTGTTTTTTTTATAGAAAGAGATCCTAATAAGCTTTTTTGCATAAATAATTTGTTTCGAATAAGCAGTTTTTGAAAAAGAGATCCTAATAAGGTGTTTTCCATAAATAAGTTGTTTCGAATAAGCTGTTTTTTTATAAAAAGAGATCCTAATAAGCTGTTTTGCTTAAATAAGCTGTTTCGAATAAGCTATTTTTGAAAAAGAGGTCCTAATAAGTTGTTTTTCATAAATAAGTTGTTTCGAATAAGCTGTTATTTTATAAAAAGACATCCTAATAAGCTTTTTTGCATAAATAAGTTGTTTTGAATAAGTAGTTTTTGAAAAAGATATCTTAATAAGTTGTTTTTTCATAAATAAGCTGTTTCAAATAAGCTATTTTTTTATAAAAAGAGATCCTAATAAGCTGTTTTGCTTAAATAAACTGTTTCAAATAAGCTGTTTCTGAAAAAGAGGTCCTAATAAGTTGTTTTCCATAAATAAGCTGTTTCGAATAAGCTGTTATTGAAAAAGAAATTTTAATAAGCTGTTTCGAATAAGCTGTTTTTGAAAAAGAAATCTTAATAATTTGTTTTTTCATAAATAAGCTGTTTTGAATAAGTTGTTTTTTTTAAAAGTGATCCTAATAAGTTGTTTTGTATAAATAAGCTGTTTCGAATAAGCTGTTTTTGAAAAAGAGATCCTAATAAGTTGTTTTTTTTAAAGTGATCCTAATAAGCTGTTTTGCATAAATAAGCTGTTTTTTTTTTATAAGAAGAGATCCTAATAAGTTTTTTTTGCATAAATAAGTCGTTTCGAATAAGCAATTTTTGAAAAAGATATTCTAATAAGTTGTTTTTTTTAAAGTGATCCTAATAAGCTGTTTTGCATAAATAAGCTGTTTTTTTTTATAAAAAGAGATTCTAATAAGCTGTTTTAATAAAAGTGCACTAAGAAAAATATGGTTCAAATATATTAAACTGGTTTTGAACCGGTTTTAAACTGAACTGAATTGGTTTAAATTTATGGTTCAGTTCATAAACCATTTAATATGGTGCAGTTTTTTTTGTGGTTCAGTTTGGTTCAGTTTATGGATACAATCCAGTTAACCACATTTTTGCACACCCCTAGCTTGCATAAGTGTGGGGCAAAATATCTTTGCTAGGAGAAAATGATAAATTCACCAAATAACAACGATTTCATCGATGAAACTCAAAAGAAAGTTGTATCAAACAGAAAATTGAATACAAACATTTACACTGCTGCAGAATTAAAATATTTCATAGAAAGAAGACACAGTTTCACTAAGTTTCGAGAGCTTAATTTGTAGAAGTCTAAGGGTGTATTTTGTTGTTCTGGATAAAAAGTGAACAGCAGTTTCCTACTATTGAGGGTAAAAAATATATTTTCAGACGTGGGAAGTATAATATTTTAATGAACTCCCTCAAAAAAAAAAAAACAAATTTTAATGAATATTTTTAAGAATACTTAATAATAAAAGTCAACAAAATTTAATGATCTGATCGGTAATTGAGAGTATAATATTTGAATTAAATTCATCTTTATTTTCTCTCTCAATTTTATAAGAATACACTAGTAGTTTTCAAGTAGAATGAAACCAAAACTCCAATAGAAAATATTAATGTGCTTATATAAATGATAATACAATGTTCAAGCTATATGGATAAAACAATGTTCTCTCGTATATCAAAGGGTTAAATATGTTTTTGGTCTTTATAAATATACCAACTTTTCGTTTTAGTTCCTCTAAAATTTTCCATCAACTTTTAGCCTCTATAAAATTTTAAATCACTGCTTTTGGTCTTTATTTTAAAGTTAATTTTTGTATTTTTAAATGAAATTATTCAGAAATACGTAGAATATTGTAAAAAAAAATTCCAAAAAAAATTAGAATTTTTTAACAAAACACAAATTAAATATGAATTTTTAACCTCAAAAATATAAAAATTCATATTAAATCCATGTTTTGTTAAAATAATCTAATTTTTTTTTTGGAAAGATTCTTATAATAATATTATGAATTTTCTACAGAATTTCATTCAAAAATATGAGTTCTACGTATGAGTTTATTTGAAAGGAATTGTTAAAGGATTAAAAGTTGAAGAAATTTTTTAGAGGGACTAAAACGAAAAATTAACATATTTATAGGGACCAAAAACATATTTAACCATATATCAAATGATTCCTATCCCAATCCAACTCAATCATAATACAACCCGAAATCAAATCAAGTTAATTATCTGCAAAAGAAAATCCCAACTAATGTAGTATGATTATAATAAACAATAAAATAAATTATTTTTTTATGAAAAAATACTTTCTAAGATCCCATATATAAGACACATCTTATGAAATAGTATTTTATTCATATGAAATTAAACTTCAATTTATAAATGTATCATATCATATAGAACACACTCAATAATATGTTGAAGTTTCAAATTCGTAAGAAAATAACTGAACCATACACCAATTTGGCCAAATATTTTCCACTAAAAAGAGAAAAAAGAATGGATACATGATTATGATTATTAAAATTAAATAAATAAAGATACAAATACAGCAAATCTTTCAATCAGACCGTTACACGTCTATATCTTCAATCATGATGTCAAAATCTTCCTCACGAATGTAAGGCATTATTTCCAGAATTTCCTTCCATGCTTGATCTTTCTCTGCACACATTGTTCAATATAAGTCTAAAATCACACCATATTTGATATAGTAAGAAAAAAGAGAAAGGAATAAAATGAAGAGATTCATTCAATTCAATTACCACTACTTGTTGGTTTTGTATGTTCTGCATCAGATTGCAATTTCAAATTCAAAAAAATTTGAGGAATGTGAGCTATCTTATGCCAATCTTCACCTATTCCTCTCTTGCATCTCTTCTTCAACTTAGGGCATTCAGCAATACTTAATCTTTGCAAGTTTTGGAGTTGCTGAAAGCTGTCTGGTAGTGATTTTAACTTTTCAAACCAATAGATTTCTAATACTTGAAGAGAAGTCATGGCACCCAAATTGTCTGGCAAGGATGTTCGTGAAGGAAAATAGATCAGAGACAAACTTTGCAGTGAGGGGATGTCTTCTATGCCATCTAGTATGTTTTCATTACCATCCCAGAGTATCAGTTGACGGAGGGAAGTTAGACTGTTCATGTTATGTGGAAAAACAAACTGTAGACAACCCATGATTTTAAGTGTCTCTAGACAAGTTAGGTGTCTCATACCGTCAGACAGGGATTTAAATCTAGAGCACGAAAAAACGTTCAAAGTTCGAAGAGAACTCAAACCTTGCAACAAGTGCTCTGATAATGACTCCAATTCATCACATTCATCAATTGTAAGAAATTCTAAAGCACTAAGTCTACTGAGTTCAACAGGTAATTCCTTGAGTTCTTTGAATCTTGAAATCGTAAGTGACTTAAGATTGTTACCAGAAATTCCTCGTGAAGAGGAAGCTACATCTTCACTGCAATTGTTGTAAGAAAAGGACTTCAATAATTCTTCATTTCCTCCACTAACAGAAAGTGACTCCACAGATGGAAGGGACTGCAATGTAAGTTTGGGGACATTTGTTATATCTAACTTCAAAAGTTGGGGTAGCATCTCTACTCCTTCGACTTCCAACACCCTCTCTAAATTTGGTAAATCGCACAAAGCCAACTTTTTCAATGACGTAAAAGCCTTCTCAGTTGCAGGTTCATAAGAGTCATCATCAATGTACTTTAAATCTTTCATTCCAGATAAATAAAGATAAGTTAAACATGGTAATTTACCAAATGGAGGAAGCTGCCTCCAGTTTTTGCAGTCATATAGAATAATATGAACTAGACCTTTTAGAATAGAAGTATTTCTCATCCAAGAAGGAAATTGTGTTCCTGTATAACCCTGCACCCCAAAACTCTTAAGACCTGAATGAGGCTCAAGAGCTTCTAGTACTCGCGCAGCATCAACACTACTAACATGTGAATTAGTATAATCACCCCATGACAAATATAAGCGATTTAAGTCCTTCTTGCCAATCAAATTAGCTTTTCTTGCATCCTCTTCATTCGACACTTTCTGAAGGCCTTTGATGTGTAGCTTGCCTCCTAATTGTAAGTTCTGTAGCTCTGCTAAACCATACCCAGTTTTGGAACCAACAATGAAAATGGTCAATTTTTTCAGACAAGTTAACTCCCCAATTCTAAAAGGAGTTGATTTCAATGATGGGCAATTTTCAATCATGAGATGTTGAAGGTCCTGTAGTTTTGTCAATTTTTTCGGAAAATTAGAAAGATAATCACAACCTTCAAGTTTAAGTGTTTGCAATTTCTGCAGTCTACAAACAGACGCGGGCAAGGTTGTGATATCACTTTTGTAAAGTTCCAAGTACCGCAAATGCATTAAACTCTTCAATGAAGAGAGATAACAAGACCTTCTACGTAAAGCTCTGAGAGGAGTGATCAATGGCAACACATATGAATCCACGAAGAGTGATGGTTCAAAGTCAAGAAAGGTTCGCAATGATTCAACTTTTTTTAAGAGGTTCAAATTTACTTTTGAAGAGAAGCAACTTATATGGTGAGCTCTAGTTGACAGATTAGTCAAGCCAGAAGCTTCAGAAGCCACACATTCTTCTCCTAAAACAGATTGAGCTAAATCATGGACTAAATCATGCATTTTGAATGTAATGTTACCTGCAAAATCTGATTTGACTTCCTGAAAGAATGACCTTTGGTATAATTCATCCCATACCTCATTACCAACATGCTCCATCTCTAAGTTTCCTCTAGATGTAACAAGTCCATTAGCCATCCAAAGTTGAATCAGATGTTCCTTCACCATTTCAAAATCTTTGGGAAAAACAGCACAGAAGGTAAAACATGGTCTCAATGACAGTTTCAAGTTAAAGTAACTAAGTCTCAATGCAGACATGATAGGATCATCCTCAGTTAAATTCCAAAGCTCACTTTCCTTGACAGAAAGCCATTGATGTTCCTCACTTTTAAAGCGCAAAAGGCTTCCTAATACTTTGGCAGCAAGAGGTGAACCCACACATTTTCTCACTATCTCCTTGCCTATTGCTACAAGCTCTGCATGATCTTCCCCATCTGGTCCAAAAGCCTGTTGTTTAAATAATGACCAAATGTCGTCATCATATAAACCTACCAAATGGTGAGCAGGGTGAGTTCCCATGATGGATGCAACAATCTCAAGTCGTGTTGTGACTAAAATAGATGCACCATTCGTTGTATTTCCACTCTTCAAAAAATGCTTCAACTTTTCCCATTTTACTTGTTCTTGGTTCCACACGTCATCCAGTACAAGTAAATACTTTTTGCTTTGCAAAACTTCTTGAACTTTTTTTTGCATCAATTCTAAAGTCAATAAATTATGATTTTGTCCAGTGGCAGATTCTATGATGGAGTGTAGGATTTTCATGATGCTGAAATCATCTGAAACACAAACCCATATTTTCAAATCAAAATGGGTGGTTATGCTTTCATCGTTGTAAACCAATTGAGCAAGTGTTGTTTTTCCATATCCACCGAGGCCAACAATGGAATAGACAGAGAGATTTTCACTGTTGCTAGCAGCCCTCAGAAGATACTCAACAATTTGTTCTTTATCTTTGTCTCTTCCATATACTTTGGATTCAGTGATGACAGAGGTAGTTTGCCGCCACTCTTTATCTTCTGGTTGGCGCTCCATAACCCCCACCTGTAATCCGAACTTCATCCTTTCTTCAGCAATATCATCGATCTTTTTAGCAACCTCCTTCATCCTCTTTCCAATGTTGCGACAAGCCAAAATCTTCATAGGATGGAAACGAGCGATCCGCTTGTTGCCGTCTTGTGCTTGTGCTTTTAAGGTTATTGAACATTCATCCAATATATCATCAAGCACATAAGCAGCATCAGACAGTTTCTGCAGCCAGTCTTTCACAGCATGACTTGTAATTTGCTTCTCTTCAGCATCTTTGAGGACAGCACGAATTGCAGTGAGATTTCCTCGTAGCTTCTGGGTCAATTCTTCAACACCCAAATAGGTTGCAAGCTCCTCTCCAACAAATGATCCGAGGGTTTCAATCACAATTTCAAGTAAAGCGTCAGCCATTTTCAGATATGAGAACAGAAATGAATCACAGTTGTTTGGGTTGGAGATGACTTTGCTCTAGAAAGATGAAATATGCGTTGTTATTTGTTTTCAAAGATTATCTATCAAATCAGTGGATGTAGTTCTCCTGCAACTTGTCAAAGTTGGCTCCTGTGGACAGAAATAACTAGTGCATGACGACAGTAAGGAAAACTACATGACAGTGGGGAAAAAACAAGATGTGAAGGTACATGAATTTGGAAAACTTATCTTATGAAACAACATCATGCCCGTTCATTTGATAATAATTGTTCTCTTTCTAAAATTTTGTTCTTGTGTGGCCTTGAGCATTTGAAATTAGAGAGTAATTAGGTGGCATCATTTCAACCTTTGGAATAGTAGGTATCCTTTCTTGGTCTATCCCCACATGATTTTTGAATACTAACAACAGACAAGTTATCACAAAATACTTTCATTGATTGTGTTGTGTGGCTGTAATCTTTTCAACAAGTTATCACAAAATATAAGATCAGATTGCATTATATTACACACAAAATCATATAGACCAGAATGATAATAGTATGCATGTTATACACTCATTTCAAATAATGAGTAATTTATTGTTTCAGGCAATTGATTGTTTCGTTGTATTTCAGTTTTAACTGCAATCAAATCTTAACACAAGACGGTCTCAACAGTTAAATCTTAACTCCATAAAGATCTTTAGTTTCATAAGCAAGGGCATTGCTATTGGAGATCAACTTGGTAGAAAGACAGAATGAGAGCTCTACTATTATTGATCAATCTCTTAGCGGTGAACTTGTGTGACACTGTATAATAAGTAACTTGTTTATCGTTAGAGTTTAATTTAAACGTAGAGATTATTGTTGAACTGTTATATAATGTTGAACTTTTATGAATTGTGCTTAGTACTTGGGCAATACTCAACTGAAAATACATATAACAAAATAACCAATAAACTGACAGTATTTTGACATAATGTTTAGATGTGATTAGAGAAAAAAGGAAAAGCCAAAAGCTATAGAAAAAATATAACCAAAAATGAGTGAAAATGTTTCTCGTACATTTCATTGCCTCTGTTAAGATTGCAAAGAAAAAGTAAACGAGGTATAGGCGAGAAATTGATGCGGTAGAAAAATTATATGTCTAGTTTCTATACCAATCAGGAGAAATTTCATAGCTCTAGTTTCAAGCCTTAAAACAAACATATCGTAAATGGAGTGCATAATAAACTGGACAAAAAAGAAGATAGAAATAGAATGTTGATAATGAGTATGAGAAGTAAATGCAACATGAATTAAGCACAAACTCCCCCAAGCTTTTGAGAATAGGACAGTCAACTGAATGAGCGGCAGTCCAATCTAACCGACACTTCCTAACCATGCTTCTGTAGCTCTTTCATTACTCTTAGCAAAGATGGCTGATCAACCTTGCATGATGATCAACCTTTCACCATAGAGGGTTCAACATTTCAGAACACAATGCACCCAGATGGCTGATCAACCTTGCATGATGATCGTCATTCATCACACTCCTACTGACAATACTATGAAGTATGAAGTATGAACACGAGAAAGAGAGAGGTCGAAAAAATTTGCGAGCTGATCCACACTCAGATTCATACGATGAAGAGAAAGTGATTAGGTATGTCCTAATGAGTGCCCCCTCCTTGGTTTTGTCCTTCAACATTTCTAGCACGGTGTCTCGATTTTTCACAAATTTCCATACATCAAGAGATGCAATAATGACGTCAAAAGCCTTGTGGAATTCTCCATCCATAAGAAGCCTTGTGACAACCATGACACAATCCTTAACATTTTCGGGGGGACCGTTGAATGTTTTTTGTTACTGATCTCGAGCAAGCAACTGAAATTCTTACTGATGATCCTAGCTTCACATCATGAATATTGGCCGCAATATTGAAAACTTCCAATAGCATAGCAGATATTAGATACACTTTTTCCAGTAGCTAATGATTTATGTGCATATGATATGGCATCTGTCGGCTTCTTTCCAACCTTTCCTGAAAGATAAGTAAATAAAGAGTTAATTGTTATGTTAAATAAACGCATGTACTCAATTGAATATGATGATTCCAATGAAAGAAAACTTAATAATTGAAGACTATAAGAATCAAAGACAGCGAGATTGTTAGAAGATGCAAAAAATGAATCTGTAAATTTATAATTTTCAACAAAGCATATAAAGGATTTAGGAAGGGTACTACAAAATGTTTTTAAAGAAATTAAGCATTGATTAATCCAAAGGAACAAGGTGTTCAAGCCTTTGTGATGTTTAACGCATAATGTAATCACATAAAATACAGAACATTGACAAAATTTCAATGTATTGTAATCCATATCAAATGTAATTAACTCTGCAAAAAGGAGAACAAGGCAATATGCAGCTAATAATCAAATCAAATTTCTGTTCAATACTGATCAACCATGTAAAGAGAAATAATGTGCCTAAACTGCAGTTTAGATCAACATTGATTTTAAATCAAACAGGAATTTCTTTAAAGCAGTGACATTCGATCTATTAAAATTATATATTTGAAAAAAGATGGGATTTAGTACCTGTTCTGGAGTCTTTTCATGACAACGACTCCACGCAACTCCTTGCGCGAGCAATTCTTTCAACCTTCCACCGGAATAAAGTTCAGACAGACAGTCATGAGCTTCAGAAACCAGCCCACCACGAAAAGCACATAGACCTAACTGTGACATAGCCCTGTTAAAAAAGTATTTTTTTTGAAACGTCCATGTGGTGAACATTTTCTTGCAAATGACTCATAGCTGCCACATTTTCTTTCAACCTTCCAGTTTTATTTCTTCCCCTAGCTGCCACAAGCCATTTGAACTTCTTATTAACAGTGTCCCATGTGATCAGCATCGATAATCTCATCATAGCTTTAATATTCTTCTTCAGAGTCCTCGCCGAAACACTCAGGATTCTCCCTGCACTTGTTAATCAAGTCCTCATATTGCTTATCATCTTTTTGACATCCTTATCTCGAAAAGCAACGGCCATAAAGTCTTCTGGAATTATAAGAGTCGTGATATTATGTTTAGGTATCTTTTTGGACACACCTGAATTTCTCAAGCTGATTGTTGATCATGTTAAAGTTCTCTTGCAGCCTTCCCAAATAATTATTATCCATGGCATTCTTTAATTAGATAGAAGAAATGGATGAAACTTATCCCAAGTCTGTATTTGGAATCTATGCTTTGAATCCTCGAGGAAATGTAGATAGAGGACAGAGATTATGGGAACAAGCAATGGAAACAGAAGAGGATTATTCAAGAATTGAGCCAACTAACAAGGAGAAATTGGGTAAACAGTACTGGACAGGTGGATGTTTGAGGAGGGAAACATTGCAGTGTGAGAGGGTATAAAGTAATAGATCTAAAGCCATCATAATATGAAGAAGAATTTCTAAGCAAGCAGGTAATTTCCTGCTATATCAGTCGGTATATCCGAATGGCTTTTGTGTACTTTTGATTACCTATAGATTGAAATGAATGTAACTATAGGGAAAAATCAGAAATGATATTTTGAATAGACAAGTTTTATAAGGTATACTAACTTATTCTTTATCAGCCAAAAAAAGAATAAAATATATAACCTATAGTTTGTTATCAAATTTCTTGCCATGCAACGATTGAACTTTTGCATTTAATTTTCTTTATTTTTTTTGGTAATCGAAGAAATTAGACAAGTTTCAGAAGTTATGTTACTAACCATAACATCATGCATGCATTTCGGCATAGGGGTGACACATAGGCAAAATTGAAGACTAGAAGTGTATCAGAATGCAGTACCTATCATTGTTTGATTTGTAACAAAATACTTTCACTGAGAAAATAAGCTTGGCCAGGGTTGTTTTAATCAAGTTTACAAAGTAAATTTTGTTTATGAAAATTCATCATACTCCAAGTCACAAACAAGCATTTCAATTTATATGTTTTGTTAGTTAATTTTCCAGGGAAAGTTACAAGATGGGCAGGATATAGCAGTTGAATTACTTTCGAAAGCATCAGGACTACATAGAGATTGGTCTATTAGTTCTCATTTTTAAACATAAGTGAAGGAATTGCTCGAGGATTGCTAAATCTTCATAGAGATTATAGACTACACAATACGTAGAAACTTGAAGGAAAGTATACGCCTTCCTCTTTATCCGAAAATGTCAGATTTTGGAATGGCTAAAATATTTGGAGACAGTGAAGTGGAGAATATGACAAGAATTGTTGGAACATAGAAAGCATACACCTTTCTCTTTTTTCCGAAAAGATTGTAGAAAATACGAAGAGCTCATACGTTTGAGCTTTAAATGAAGTCGCTGCATATTGCCCGAAGAAGAAACACGGGTATTTTTGACATTACAGGATTTGTATGCTTGTTTTTTTATTATTATTATTATTATTCATAGTGAGATTCAAGACAGAATAATTTCATTGTTCTCCATCAGCAAAATTAGACACTATCAGTTACTCAGTTGCTCTTCAATACTATTTTCCTGCACACCTGCACAACTGAACAAATATTAGTATAATGCCAATTGTTCTTCAATACTTTGTTATCATCAAAACCTTAGAGGAATTGTACAAGATCCTTCTTGTACAAACACATTAGCCTTTGATGCTGATGGATATAAGTTTTGTTCAATAGAGTGTTGCTTCATATGGCTGTAACTCACACTTTGAGATACAAGGTCTTAGTGGAGAGAAAAGGATTTGCATATTTTGTTAAACTTGATTACGGTAACTTACTAGATTTTTGTACTTGCTGCAAAAACATTGCTTACATTTGTCGATTTGTAAAAATATGACCATGAAGGATGTTCAAGATGAAATAAACGGAAATAAAAAGAGCAATATAATGAGGGAAGATATGATTAGGGAAAAATTGCGATAATCGTTAATCTTGATAAAATTGATGAAACAATAAAAGAAACAGATGTTGGCAAATATATAGTTGGTACATTTAATGGTAAACAAGTTGAAATGCGAAATTTAGAGTTCAATCAAGACATAAACATGAACATTCATCATGAAAAAGCTCATAAAGATAAAGATAACACTGATTTGGAAGAGGAGGACAATGAAAATGTTGGAAATCAAGTGTGAGTGATTAAGTCTCACATCGACTAGAAATGAAGGAAATATTAGATTTATAAGAGAGGGGACCCATATACCTAATGCCTTAAGGTTTCTGGTAGAGATGTGGTGTCAAGTATCTTAGTGGTCCAGGACGTTTAGCCTATTCCCACTCCGTACGCTCCCTGGACTCCCTAACAAGTGGTATCAGAGCCTTGATTAGGCTCGGTAGAGGAGTGGGAGCTCGGTAGAGGAGTGGGAGCGGGATCTTTGTCTAGATAAGAGAAGGGACCCATATATAGTCGCTTTAATACTTCAAGAAATTTGTTGTACTGCTTAATCTTTGGATGTTGGAGCTGCAGTGGTCTGCTTCTCCCCTTTGCTAGACTTTTGGAGATACAACATTTTGTATCTCTACCTCAATTGATTAAATACTTGAACTGACTTCCACTATGTCTAAGAGACTTTGATCCACAACTAGTCCCCTTTCCATCTCAATACTATCAAATTCCTTATCACTTTTGACACCATTTGCATTGACTGTCTCCTTTTGCTTATCCTTAGGAAATGCTTATTCAAGTTGACTAGGTAGAGAACCACTTGGCCTGTCATATATGGTATTATGATTTTGCTGAAACACAAACATCAAATTTTGAATATTAAAACCATAATAATACAATTATTAAAAATATTATAACCATAATAAAACACATATAAACACATATAATACCAAATTCATGATTTTGCTTCTTCAAGTTAATACAATGTATAAATGATTATGATTATTAAAATTAAATAAATAAAGATACAAAAACACCAAATCTTTCAATCAGAGCCTTACACGTCTTTATCTTCAATCATGCTGTCAAAATCTTGCGGAGGAATGTAAGCCTTTATTTCCAGATTTTGCTTCCATGCTTGATCTATCTCTGCACACATTGTTCAATATAAGTCTAGAATCACACATATTTGATATAGTAAGAAAAAAGAGAAAGGAATAAAATGAAGAGATTCATTCAATTCAATTACCACTACTTGTTGGTTCTGCATCAGATTGCAATTTCAAATTCAAATAAATTTGAGGAATGTGAGCTATCTTATGCCAATCTTCACCTATTCCTCTCTTGCATCTCTTCTCCAACTTAGGGCAAAAAGTAATACTTAATCTTTGCAAGTTTTGGAGTTGCTGAAAGTTGTCTGGTAGTGATTTTAACTTTTGAAACCCACAGATTTCTAATTCTTGAAGAGAAGTCATGGCACCCAAACTGTCTGGCAAGGATGTTCGTGAAGGAAAATAGTACAGAGACAAACTTTGCAGTGAGGGGATGTCTTCTATGCCATCCAGTATGTTTTCATTACAATCCCAGAGTAGCAGTTGACGGAGGGAAGTTAGACTGTTCATGTTATGTGGAAAAACGAACTCTGGACATTTATAGATTTCAAGTGTCTCAAGACAAGTTAGGTGTCTCTTACCGTCAGACAGGGATTTAAAACTACAACAGACAACAACAATCAAAGTTCGAAGAGAACTCAAACCTTGCAACAAGTGCTCTGATAATGACTCCAATTCATAACAATATTTAACTGTAAGAGATTCTAAAGCACTAAGTCTACTGAATTCAACAGGTAATTCCTTGAGTTCGTTGAAATCTGAAATCGTAAGTGACTTAAGATTGTTACTAGAAATTCCTCGTGAAGAGGAAGCTACATCTTCACTGCAATTGTTGTAAGAAAAGGACTTCAATAAGTCTTCATTTCCTCGACTAACATAAAGTGACTCCACAGATGGAAGGGACTGCAATGTAAGTTTGGGGACATTTGTTATATCTAACTTCAAAAGTTGGGGTAGCATCTCTACTCCTTCGACTTCCAACACCCTCTCTAAATTTGGTAAATCGCAGAAAGCCAACTTTTTCAATGACGTAAAAGCCTTCTCAGTTGCAGGTTCATAAGAGTCATCGTCAATGTACTTAAAATCTTTCATTCCAGATACATGTAGATAAGTTAAACATGGTAATTTACCAAATGGAGGAAGCTGCCTGCAGTTTTTGCAGTCATAGAGAATAATACGAACTAAACCTTTTAGAATAGAAGTATTTCTCATCCAAGAAGGAAATTGTGTTCCTGGATAACCCTGCACCCCAAAACTCTTAAGACCTGAATGAGGCTCAAGAGCTTCTAGTACTCGCTCAGCATCAACACTACTAACGTGTGAATTAGTATAATCACCCCATGACAAATATAAGCGATTTAAGTCCTTGCCAATCAAATTAGCTTTTCTTGCATCCTCTTCATTCGACACTTTCTGAAGGCCTTTGATGTGTAGCTTGCCTCCTAATTGTAAGTTCTGTAGCTCTGCTAAACCATACCCAGTTTTGGAACCAACAATGAAAATGGTCAATTTTTTCAGACAAGTTAACTCCCCAATTCTAAAAGTAGTTGATTTCAATGATCTGCACTTTTCAATCATGAGATGTTGAAGGTCCTGTAGTTTTGTCAATTGTTTCGGAAAATTAGAAAGATAATCACAACCTTCAAGTTTAAGTGTTTGCAATTTCTGCAGTCTACAAACAGACGCGGGCAAGGTTGTGATATTACTTTTGTAAAGTTCCAAGTACCGCAAATGCATTAAACTCTTCAATGCAGAGAGATGACAAGACCTTGTACGTAAAGCTCGGAGAGGAGTCATCAATGGCAACACATATGAACCCAGGAAGGGTGATGATTCAAAGTCAAGAAAGGTACGCAATGATTCAACTTTTTTTAAGAGGTTCAAGTTTACGTTTGAAGAGAGGCAACTTATATGGTGAGCTCTAGTTGATAGATTAGTCAAGCCTGAAGCTTCAGAAGCCACACATTCTTCTCCTATAACAGATTGAGCTAAATCATGGACTAAATCATGCATTTTGAATGTAATGTTACCTGCAAAATCTGATTTGACTTCTTGAAAGAATGACCTTTGGTTTAATTCATTCCATACCTCATTACCAACATGCTCCATCTGTAAGTTTCCTCTAGATGTAACAAGTCCATTAGCCATCCAAAGTTGAATCAGATGTTCTTTCACCATTTCAAAATCCTTAGGAAAAACGGCAAGAAAAGTAAAACATGGCCTCAAAGACAATTTCAAGTTAAAGTAACTAAGTCTCAATGCAGACATGATAGGATCATCCTCAGTTAAATTCCAAAGCTCACTTTCCTTGACAGAAAGCCATTGATGTTCCTCACTTTTAAAGCACAAAAGGCTTCCCAATACTTTGGCAGCAAGAGGTGATCCCACACATTTTCTCACTATCTCCTTGCCTATTGCTACAAGCTCTGCATGCTCTTCCCCGTCTGGTCCAAAAGCATGTTGTTTAAATAATGACCAAATGTCGTCATCATATAAACCTACCAAATGGTGAGTTCCCATGATGGATGCAACAATCTCAAGTCGTGTTGTGACTAAAATAGATGCACCTTTCGTTGTATTTCCACTCTTCAAAAAATGCTTCAACTTTTTCCATTTTACTTGTTCTTGGTTCCACACATCATCCAGTACAAGTAAATACTTTTTGCTTTGCAAAACTTCTTGAACTCTTTTTTGCATCAATTCTAAAGTCAAGAAATTATGATTTTGTCCAGTGGCAGATTCTATGATGGAATGTAGGATTTTCATCATGCTGAAATCATCTGATACACAAACCCATATTTTCAAGTCAAAATGGGTAGTTACGTTTTCATCGTTGTACACCAATTGAGCAAGTGTTGTTTTTCCATATCCACCTAGGCCAACAATGGAATAGACAGAGAGATCTTCACAGTTGCTAGCATGCCTTAGAAGATACTCAACAATTTGTTCTTTATCTTTGTCTCTTCCAAATACTACGGATTCAGTGATGACAGAGGTGGTTTGTCGCCACTCTTCATCTTCTGGTTGGCGTTCCATGACCCCCACTTGTAAACCAAACTTGATCCTGTCATTAGCAATAACATCAATCTTTTTAGCCACCTCTTTCAACCTCTTTCCAATGTCACGACAAGCCAAAATCTTCTTAGGATGGAAACGAGTGATGCACTTGTTGTCTCCATGTGCTTTTGATGTTATTGAACATTCATCCAATATATCATCAAGAACATAAGCAACATCAGACAACTTTTGCAGCCAATCTTTCACAGCATGACTTGTTATTTGCTTCTCTTCAGCATCTTTGAGGACAGCATGGATTGCAGTGAGATTTTCAGATAGCCTCTGGGTCATTTCTCCAACACCCAAAAAGGATGCAAGCTCGTCTCGAATAAAAGGTCCGAGGATTTGAATTGCAGTTGTAAGTAAAACATCAGCCATTTGCAGGTATGTATGAGAGCAGAAATCTATGAGAGCCGAAATGAATCAGAGTTTGCTCTAGGAAGATGGCTATACTAAAATTTTTATGTTTTCATAGATTATCTCATAAACATTTGCAGGTAAAGTACTTAAGTGTAAGTGTCCTGCTAACCGGTGCCCTGGGGCACCGGTATATCATAAAAATGAATTATTACCGTAAAAGGAAACTGTTTTTGACTTTATTATAAATTAATTATACAATTTCAACGCAATAACTACTATATAATTTCTTTTTTCATAGTGCCCCGGAAGCACAAGATAGCATTTCTCAATAATTAAAGTTATCGTGTAACTTTTCAAAGTTGGCTCTCATAAACAATACAATTAGTACTATCATATCACGCGCACTTATGTGTTCAATAAATAGAAAAATTGTTCACTTTCAAAGGTGTGCCTTAATTAACGGTAGTTGTTGTCGTTATTTTTAAAGGTTGCCTCCACTAAACCATGATAATTAGTATAATGGACATTATTAAATGTTCGAAATTGCAAACACAGTCATGTTCATAGTACCTTTTTCCTTTGTAACTTTATAGACTAAATTGATCAATAGAAAATATATATTCCACTATTAAATTGACCACCGAAAAACAAATTTGAGGATCAAAATAACTTATAAAAGAGACATGATACATGAGATTGCAATTTCGATACATTCAGATATTAATGTGACAATCAGTTACACTAACAGAACTAAATGGTGGTTTGCTCATAAAATTTAATCAATTCTGTAGAATAAAATAAACAATTGTATTTCAATGGTTTAGTGCCACTAAATTACAACTATTATATATTGTTTAAACTTAGAATTGGCCCTTAGGTTCTAAACTCCTTAGACATAAAATGAGAAATGTATCCCACGCAAGGTCTCAATGTAACTCATACCCACCATTTTTTTCTAAAGTTTCATATCATCGAACTAGGATCAGATATCAAATATCAAGCTTCATGAACTAGTATAACTCCAAAGAGTTAGTAAGAAATGTAATAATATCAAGAACTCAATTATTGAAAAGAAACTAAATCATTTTAGCCTATATGTGAGTCACACCATTTTTGTAATCAATCAAAGTTGAGAGATACTACTCACACCTAAAAAAACTCAAGTTACACCCTAGTATGACCAATATACCTTTTAAATTGAGTTTATGTAGTTAATGTAAACTGAGTTTACATAAGTTAAGTAAACTAAATGTACGTCTATGTATAAATCTGTTCACGCGCACTCTACATAAGTTGTACATACGTAAACTTAATTTACACTAGCCTCTCACGTAAACTAAATTTAGACTAACATCTCATAGTGAGTAATTGTACATACGTAAACTGAATTTACACAAACCTCACTTATAGTGTAATTGTACTTACGTAAACTGAATTTACACTAACCTCTCTCATAGTTTAATGTACATACGTAAATTGAATTTACACCAACCTCTCACAATGAGTAATAGTGCCTACGTAAAATCAAATTACGTTTACCTTAGTAATTAATATGTAATCTTAAATAACCTCTAAATTACATCTACCGAAATAATACCTACTTAATCTAAATTTACGTCTACCTTATATGTTGTCAACACATGCAATTTCATAATAAACAAGAAAACACACGACGAACAAGAAATAAATAGAAACTCTTTGATACTGAAATTCACTAACATTTATGAATAGAGTACCGATAAATGAAAAAGATGTTGATTCAATATTTGTTTTTGGTTTCACATCTTTGGTGGTTTGTGGGTGAAAGGGTTTGAAGGTTCAGAATGATCATGAAAAAGGGGTTTTTCGAATTTTACATGGTGAGTACAATTTCAATATTATTCTAAAATATTAAGTAAATCCAGGTGTAACTATGAGGTGAGACTAGAAAGAGTCATCAAAGTTGCCTTCATTATGCTTAGAAACTAGTTTAGACTTAATAACAAGAATCGGTTCTAAGGTATAATTTGTTGGGTGTAACATTTAAGTGTTTGTGAAGAGGGATAACATTTGTAAAATGAGGGGTGAGGTTAGCATCAGTTCTTTGGATCTCTAAATCAAAAATTGAGAACCCAACAAAACAAATTTGGCAAAGGTCGATCTGTTCGGTTTTGAACCAAACTACATAAGGTCGCATACTTTTTCGATTTTTTGTTTGAATTTTCGGTTTCGTCAATTTCGTCCGACTCGCATAGACCCCTACTAGAGGTCTTTAAAAAATAAAGAAAAAAATTTGAGGATTAGAGTGACTTATAAAAGAAACTTGAGATTGGAATTTTGTTACATTCAAATACTAATGTGACAACGAGTTACGCTTCTAGAACTAAAATAATGGTTTGGCAATATAATAATTTGTTGGAACATTGGTGTGAAGTTGGAAGAAAATTGGAAGGTTGAAAGACTTTGATCTAGTGTTGTGTGGATGTACCATGTAAAAATGCACATCAATAATGTTTAAATTATGGTATTTAATTCTTTAAATACCCGGTAATGATAAAAATCATAATAATTAATATTTTTTATCTATGGATATCACTTCTCGTAATTTTAGCTTATGTTGGTTATGATAAGATTGAGAATTAAACTGGGTTTCCTATCTTTCTTTCATTCATATCCAATTAGTTTGTTTCCTCCACTTTATGGGTTAACTACATCTTTTTGATTTTATGCTCAAAAGTTGTTGAACTGGTTAGTGGGTAAATTTCCTTTTCATCTTATCCACGAGAGTAAATGTTGCTGCAATTTTACTTAAAATTAGTTACAAAGTCTATATATATATAAATGACTCTACTCGGTTAAAAAAAATACACCAAAGAGTTCTACTAAGTTGTCGAGAACTCTTTATCTCGTCTCCCTCTTTATGCTCAATGCATTTACAAGCCACTTCTCCCTTTTCTTTCCTCTCCCTTTGAAATTAATAATGTTCTTAAGATCATAGTCCCTTGCAAGATACAATGTTCCATCAGAATTAATTATGATCTTAAGATCATAGTCCCTTCGATAATATATGTCTTTTTTGGAATAAAGAGTTGATCGTACCTGATCAAAAGGTGGTTGTTTGCGCTGGATTGAATATGGTGGTTCACGGTGGTTGTTTGTACTTCCGGTGAGCGTTGGACTAAACGGGGGTGTGTAAATGCAGACACTTTGACGCTCAAGTCAGTAGAGTTCAAAATGGGGGGTTTGAGAGTGTATTAGATTCTACCTTGGAGGCTGCAAGGAGCCTCCTATTTATAGAGGTGGGTGAATGCAGATTCGTTGTGCGGCACACGTGTGACCGACGGTTACGAAGTCAGCAAAAGTGTAACCGCCGGTGAGATATTCGCGGGAAGGTGGGTAAAGAGACATTATTGTTAGTTTCAAGAGGTCTCAGTTGCTCTGAACACCCCCCTCGCGGAGAAGGGGTGTGTTGCGAGTAATTTTCCAAATGAAGCATTTTGGCTTGGTTTGTTATTAGGCCTAAGTGATTAAGCCCAAGTCTTTGACCGGTACAGAACAATATCCCCCCAAGCCGTTGCTCTGGTCTAAGAGTGATGACTTAAGTCGTGGCGAGGGGGAAGACCGTGGAGGTCATAGATGTGTTTGAGGTGTACTCATGTGGAACTGGAAAGGACCGGCGTAAAGGTGTTATTTCAATTTTGTCATGGGTGATCTTCTCATTTGATGTAGGCGAGCATACCATGGGACTTACACTGGTGGTTACTTTTTCATTGGGGGCAGGAACGAAATGTGTATGTGAACATATGTTCGCTGCCCCTTTTTGCGTGTTCGCTGTGTTGTGCTGAGGTTGTTCTGTTTTGATGGTATGCCCGACATTCCTATGTTCGCCCGTGTTGGTCAGAAGTGAGAAAGATTCCCCCGTCAGAGAGTTGGTCGTTTGTCATTCAACAATTAATGCCCATGTCTCGAGGATGAGACTGAGGGGACATGACCTTTGGTTTCTAACTGCCACTTGTAAAGGCTCTGAGGGTACTTGAGTACCTAGCACCTTGATGGCTTCTCGATTTGTGTTTCTGAGGCGTTATCAGAACCGTTGATCTAATCCTGATGTTTGGGAACCAAAGGGATTTGATCAGAACCGTTGGATGCGTTTGTTGAGATGATCTGGAACGTTTCTTTGTTTAGTTGATGAAGAGTCATATGTGAAGACCTGCATTGGATCGTGTTCGCTTGGTTTCTGAAATGTTGTAAAGGAAGTATAAATATGTTTCAAACGTATGTTTGGAACACTTTGCATTTTTCCGTTTTAGCAGCTCAAGTTTTTCCAGAATTCTCTTTGGAACTTCAAGTGCAGTTTGGTCCTTCACCTCATCATCAACTACTTTTCCCTCCTTCAATCATCAACTCAGGTTTGTCATTTCTCTTTCTTTTTCTTCTGTTGTCATAGGATTTATAATTACTTGCAGTTTTTATGTGTAAAACTGTAACCTTGCATGCTTGTAGTGTTACTTTGTTGCGGTAGTTTCCACCGTTGTTTGGTGGTTGCCACTACATTTTGAGGAGTGTTAGGATTTTGAATCCGGTTTGAGTTTTCTGGAGGGAGAAATTTTGTCCTTTCTGCGAGTAGTTGTTGGCTTTTGGCCTTCTTTTTTCTTTGATATCGTTCATGCGGAGAAGTTCAATCTCTTCCTCACCATGGTCAATCTGATAAGTGGAGGAAGGGTGGATTTGATCGTTGGATTCACTTTTTTCCTTCCTTCCCTTTGAGGTTTTCTCATGGCCGATAGATTTTGGATTACGAATGATCCGCAAAAGACAATCTCGACATTCGCGGCGGATGAAGCGGCAAAAGTCCATTTCCGTACAATTGAGGCAGATGTGGATTGGGGGGTGGATCTTCCGACCACTTCCGATAGGGTGTGCTTGCACTTTCCGAACCATCTCTTCCCGATGTATGAGGTGGTATTTAAGGATGTGGGCCTCTGTTTTTCGTTCTCTGCCTTCCAATGGGAGATTTTTCGGTCAACGAAGCTTTGTCCTTCTCAAATTCATCCTAACTCTTATGCGTTTATGCGGGCGTTTGAGTTGGTGTGTCACTATTTGGAAGTTAACTCAATCCAAGAATGTATTTTTTGCCCTTTTCACCATTCAGCAAAGGACATAAATGGGTGGTGGTTCTGGTAGGGTGTGTAACAGCCCGATTTTGCGATTATTTGATTTTAATTGTTTTATGTGTATTCATTCATGTCTGTGCGCATTTTCATGGGTTTACGTATTAGGAGGGTATTTTGGTCATTTAGACTTAAGGGCATTTTAGTCTTTTGCATGGGAGGGTAATTTAGTAACCTTATGACAATAGTTATTTTAGCGTTCTAGTTAGAACCGTTATTAATTGTAAGAAGTTAAGTTGTCGATATAATTAATTAGGACCGAGGTTTCTAGTTAATTACCGTTAGTGAGTTAGAGTTAGCGGTGTGGTGTAATTAGATTTGAGCCAATTAGTTGGGATGGGTTAGGCCCATTAAAAGTTTGTGAATATTTGACCCATAACTTTGAGAAACTAGGGTTAGACATTGTCATTCACACATAACACAAGAGTAGAGAGAAAGAGGCTAGAGAGAAGAGCAAGAGGAGAGGGTTGAAGCTAAAGGGGGAATTGAATCTAGGAGCCAAATTGAAGCTTGAGCTAGGATTCTTAGTGTTGGAGGTAAGAGGGCTAGTTTTCATGCATAATTTTCAAATTCTCATTTCTACCCTTTTCTATGATTTTGATCAATTGAAATGATTCTGTAAATTCGTGTTTGGATGTTGATGTTATGTTTTTAAACATGAATTATTTGGTGATGGTGTAATCGTTGTTGAATTAGCATGTCGAAAATGTATGAAAATGGATATTTGAGTTTATGTGAAAAATTGATGAGAAATGAGGTTGTGATGTTGTAACATGTATGAATTCATGTTCAGTTGATGTTGTGAATGATTTATGAACTATTGCTAGTTGAATTGTTGAACTGGAATCACTATGTGTGAATTGGAGATGAAATTTGTGAATGTTGTTGGTGTTTTGAGAAATTTATGAAATTTGTTGAAATAAGTTGAGTTGTTATTTATGATGCATAATTTGAGTTCTTTTAGGTGTGTTATAACCATTGTGGCCTATAAACACTTTCTGGAACACGTTTTGGGATTTGGGGGATCAAAATTGGGAGTTTTGGGTGAAAATAGGTTGGAACCCGTAGCACTTTTTTATGCAGAATTTTGAATAGTCGCTTAAGCGACGCTGTAAGCGACTCTGCAAGCGACGCTGCAGTGGCTGTCTGATGACTGGTCGCTTAAGCGAACGCTAAGCGAACAGGACCAGAAGCTACTTACTTGTGGTCGCTTAAGCGTGCAGGTGGACGCTTAAGCGTGCAGAACTTTTTCCAGCACTTTTAAAACTTTGTTCTGAGCTTCCGAGGGCCAATCCGAACTTCTTAAAACACTTCTTTTAACTTATATAATCACTGTTTGTACAATTAATCCTACTGGAACTTCCTTGAACAAGAATTGGACTTGGTTTATGAAATTGAATTCTAACTTTGAAAAATTGTCAAGAACGTTGATTTTTCCGAAATTTGAAATTCAAGGAAATGGAATGGGATTAAAGTAGTGTAGAGATTATATGATAAATGAAAATGATTTCAATTGGTTCCAATTAGCTATATCTTGATTTGTCTCGAAAACTTGGAATTCTGGGAAAAATGACAAAGTGAGACGAACTTCACGATTTTTGTGAAAACATCGCGATTGTCTGATGAAAGGCTTATGTAATCTCTACTGCACACAAATGTGACTTAAGAGTATATGTTCATGCATTCATTGTTTGGTGACGGACTTATGTCCAAATGTAAGGCGGGGTGTGAAACCTTACATACGATGTTTTTGTTGCATCGAAGGTGACGACCTTGAGGTGATTTGGTACCACATGCATCTAGATGAGTCTAGAACATTGCATACATTGTTTGGTGAATTGCATTGAGTCGTGATGCGTGATAAATGCACTTGGTTCATGTGAATTTGTTTGGTGAATTGAATTGAGTTGTGATATGCGATATGTGATAAATGCACTTGGTTCATGTGAATTTGTTTGGTGAATTGAATTGAGATTAATGCATTTGTTTGGTGAATTGAATTGATGAATTGGAATGATATTGGAATATCATGTGATTGTATATGTGAAGATGTTTATATTATTTAGTATTCATTATACATCATATTCTCCTTTGTTTGTTTGACGGATTATGTTGATGTAATGCTAACCCTCAGTGGTTTACCACCTACCTTTCCGTGCGGACGAGTAGATGGAGTGCAGGATAAGTAGCTTGTTTGCTTGGTGTTGCTGAGGAGTAGGATTCCTCTATCTCTTTTGCGCGCGTCTAGATTAGGGGCTCTAATCTAGGATAGCGTATATGTGTTGAGTTTTATTTATCATATGTTAGATTTTATTTATCTTATGTTGATCCGAGGAGATATGTCATGATTATTTTATATCTGATGTTTGAGGATAAGGTTATGTATTTATTATCCTAAGATTTGGAGTTATGGTTTGTATTCTTGAATATATATTCCGCTGCTATGTTTATGAACCATGATAATTTATACTTGTGAACCTGAATTTGTTATTGGCGTAGCATCTATTTCTAGAATATATTTGTATGTTCGCGCGTTTTACCGCTTAATGGGAATAGGGTGTTACAAGTTGGTATCAGAGCCATGGCCAGTCTTGTCCGGACTAGTTTTCGTTGAATTCCCTGTTTGTATGCGACATGTACGGAAGTACTGTCGGTACTTGTTGTTTTGTTCCGTTCTTTTAGTTGGGTTTTAGCGTAGTGGGGGAGTAACAGGTTGTTTCTAGTGTGTTAGTCTGGCAAAGGAGGTATCTTTGGTTGCAGAGACTCAGTTGGTTGTGGTTTGTGTTAAGGTACATGTTGATTTCAAGTTGGATCTTGTGTGTCTTCCGTTGAAGAATATGGATGTGATTTTCGGTATGGATTAGATGTTAGCTTTTGGTGTTAGCATCAATTGTCTAACCGAGAGTTTAACGTTTTTGAAGCCGGTAGCTGAGGTAAGTGGAAGTTTGTTTACCGCGGAGCAAGTGAGTAAGTCCTTGGATGGTGAAGCTAGTGTGTTCATGTTGTTTGCTTCCTTGAAGGAGAGCAAGTTGTATGCCAAGATGTCGAAGTGCGAGTTTTGGTTGCGGGAAGTGAGTTTCCTTGGTCATGTGATTTCTAAGGGAGGTATTGTCGTAGATCCGGCGCAGGTTGGTGCAGTGTTGTAGTGGGAATCACCTAAGTCTGTTTTTGAGATTAGAAGCTTTCTTGGATTGGCAGGTTATTATCGGAGATTCATCGAGGGGTTCTCTAAGTTAGCGTTGCCATTGACGCAGTTGACTCGGAAAGGACAAGCCTTTGTTTGGGATGCTAAATGTGAGAAGAGTTTCCAAGAGTTGAAGAAGAGGTTGACTTCAGCTCCAGTGTTGATTTTACCGAACCCGACGGAGTCGTTTGTTGTGTATTGTGATGCTTCTAAGATGGGTCTTGGTGGCGTGCTTATGCAGAATCGTCAAGTTGTGGCTTATGCTTCGAGGCAATTGAAAGTGCGTGAGAAGAATTATCCGACTCATGATTTGGAACTGGCGGCAGTTGTGTATCCTTTGAAGATTTGGAGGCATTATCTTTATGATTCTAAGTTTGAATTGTTCAGTGATCATAAGAGTCTGAAGTATTTGTTTGATCAGAAAGAGTTGAATATGAGGCAGAGGAGATGGATGGAGTATCTTAAGGATTTTGATTTTCAGTTGAGTTATCATCCTGGAAAGGCTAATGTGGTAGCAGATGCCTTGAGTAGGAAGACTTTGCATATGTCTGCTTTGATGGTCAAAGAATTGGAATTGATTGAGCAGTTTCGAGATTTGAGCTTGGTTAGTGAGTTAACGCCTGATGGTGTAAGGCTGGGTATGTTGAAGTTGACAAGCAATATTTTAGAAGAGATTAAGTGTGGTCAGAAGGAAGATTTGGCACTTGAGGATAAGGTGGTGTTGGTTAATCAAGGTAAAGGTGTGGACTTTAGATTGGATGAGAACGGTGTTTTGATGTTTCGTGATCGAGTTTGTGTACCGGGTGTACCAGATCTTAAGAAGAGGATTTTGGAAGAAGGTCACAAGAGTAGTCTGAGTATTCATCCAGGAGCGACTAAGATGTATCAGGATTTGAGGAAGTTGTTTTGGTGGCCGAGAATGAAGAAAGAGATCGCAGAGTTTGTTTATGCTTGTTTGGTTTGTCAGAAGTCGAAGTTTGAACGTCAGACGCCGTCAGGTTTGATGCAACCGTTGTTTGTGCCCGAGTGGAAGTGGGATAATATCTCTATGGATTTTGTTGGAGCCTTATCGAAGACCGCTAAGGGTTTTGATTCGATTTGGGTAGTCGTTGATCGTTTGACGAAGTCGTCACATTTCATTCCTATTAAGACCGGTATGTCTGTGGCGAAGTTGGCTGAGATCTACATTGAGCAGGTTGTGAAACTGCATGGAATTTCTTCTAGTATTGTGTCGGATCGGGATCCGAGGTTTACTTCTAAGTTTTGGGAGAGTTTGCAAGCTTCTTTGGGAACCAAGTTGAGGTTGAGTTCTGCTTATCATCCCCAGACTAATGGGCAAACGGAGAGGAATATTCAGAGTTTAGAGGATCTGTTGAGGGCTTGTGTTTTGGAACAAGGTGTCAGTTGGATCGAATGTTTACCGTTGATTGAGTTTACTTACGACAATAGTTTTCATTCTAGTATCGGAATGACTCCGTTTGAGGCTTTGTATGGAAAGAGGTGTAGGACACCGTTGTGTTGGTATGAGTCAGCCGAGAGTTCTTTGTTAGGACCGGAATTGGTGCAAGAGACTACGGAAAAGGTTAGAATGATCCAAGAGAAGATGAAAGCGTCACAGAGCAGGCAGAAGAGCGATCATGATAAAAGGAGGAAGGATATTGAGTTTCAGGTTGGTGATCATGTGTTTTTGCGAGTGAATCATGTAACTGGTGTTGGGAGAGCTTTGAAGTGTAAGAAGTTGACTCCTCGTTTTGTTGGACCGTTTGAGATTGTAGAGAAAATTGGGGTTGTAGCGTATCGGATTGCGTTGCCACCATCTTTGTCGAATCTTCATGATGTGTTTCATGTGTCTCAGTTGCGGAAGTATGTGTATGATGATTCTTACGTGATTCAAGTGGATGATTTGGAGGTAAGAGACAATCTAACAGTTGAGACGTGGCCGGTTAGAATCGAAGACCGTGAGGTGAAGCGCTTGCGTGGCAAAGAGATTGTTTTGGTTAAAGTGATTTGGGTTGGACCGACCGGTGAAAGTGCCACTTGGGAATCAGAGAGTAAGATGAAGGTTTCGCTTCCAGAGTTGTTTCCGTCAGGTAATTTTCGAGGGCGAAAATTCTTTTTAGGGGGGGAGAGTTGTAACAGCCCGATTTTGCGATTATTTGATTTTAATTGTTTTATGTGTATTCATTTATGTCTGTGCGCATTTTCATGGGTTTACGTATTAGGAGGGTATTTTGGTCATTTAGACTTAAGGGCATTTTAGTCTTTTGCATGGGAGGGTAATTTAGTAACCTTATGACAATAGTTATTTTAGCGTTCTAGTTAGAACCGTTATTAATTGTAAGAAGTTAAGTTGTCGATATAATTAATTAGGACCGAGGTTTCTAGTTAATTACCGTTAGTGAGTTAGAGTTAGCGGTGTGGTGTAATTAGATTTGAGCCAATTAGTTGGGATGGGTTAGGCCCATTAAGAGTTTGTGAATATTTGACCCATAACTTTGAGAAACTAGGGTTAGACATTGTCATTCACACATAACACAAGAGTAGAGAGAAAAAGGCTAGAGAGAAGAGCAAGAGGAGAGGGTTGAAGCTAAAGGGGGAATTGAATCTAGGAGCCAAATTGAAGCTTGAGCTTGGATTCTTAGTGTTGGAGGTAAGAGGGCTAGTTTTCATGCATAATTTTCAAATTCTCATTTCTACCCTTTTCTATGATTTTGATCAATTGAAATGATTCTGTAAATTCGTGTTTGGATGTTGATGTTATGTTTTTTAACATGAATTATATGGTGATGGTGTAATCGTTGTTGAATTAGCATGTCGAAAATGTATGAAAATGGATATTTGAGTTTATGTGAAAAATTGATGAGAAATGAGGTTGTGATGTTGTAACATGTATGACTTCATGTTCAGTTGATGTTGTGAATGATTTATGAACTATTGCTAGTTGAATTGTTGAACTGGAATCACTATGTGTGAATTGGAGATGAAATTTGTGAATGTTGTTGGTGTTTTGAGAAATTTATGAAATTTGTTGAAATAAGTTGAGTTGTTGTTTATGATGCATAATTTGAGTTCTTTTAGGTGTGTTATAACCATTGTGGCCTATAAACACCTTCTGGAACACGTTTTGGGATTTGGGGGATCAAAATTGGGAGTTTTGGGTGAAAATGGGTTGGAACCCGTAGCACTTTTTTATGCAGAATTTTGAATAGTCGCTTAAGCGACGCTGCAGTGGCTGTCTGATGACTGGTCGCTTAAGCGAACGCTAAGCGAACAGGACCAGAAGCTACTGACTTGTGGTCGCTTAAGCATGCAGGTGGACGCTTAAGCGTGCAGAACTTTTTCCAGCACTTTTAAAACTTTGTTCCGAGCTTCCGAGGGCCAATCCGAACTTCTTAAAACACTTCTTTTAACTTATATAATCACTGTTTGTACAATTAATCCTACTGGAACACTTCCTTGAACAAGAATTGGACTTGGTTTATGAAATTGAATTCTAACTTTGAAAAATTGTCAAGAACGTTGATTTTTCCGAAATTTGAAATTCAAGGAAATGGAATGGGATTAAAGTAGTGTAGAGATTATATGATAAATGAAAATGATTTCAATTGGTTCCAATTAGCTATATCTTGATTTGTCTTGAAAACTTGGAATTTTGGGAAAAATGACAAAGTGAGACGAACTTCGCGATTTTTGTGAAAACATCGCGATTGGCCGATGAAAGGCTTATGTAATCTCTACTGCACACAAATGTGACTTAAGAGTATACATGGCTTAGGCATTTGACCTTGTTTGGTTGGTTTTGGTTCATTACTTCGATATTTTCAAAGTTGTGAATTATGAGTAGAACTTCATGAAGACTTAGCTTAAAGACCAATTGTTTGGCAAACCTTTTGTGACTGATTTTATATGATTAAATGGAGACTTGTGAATGAATGATAGATGTTGATAATGGTATATATCTTGTTATGGTATACGTGTCTCCGTTATCCGAATTTGTGAAAGACATGTATGTTTATAACGAAGTATGCAAAGGAGATGAAATTGTTGAATGCCTATATGTTGATTGTATGTTGGTGTGTGCATACTTGTTGAATGATGGTGATGATTGCATAGTTGTATATGCATTGTTTGGTGATGATTGCATCGTTGTATATGCATTGTTTGGTGATGATTGCATCGTTGTATATGCATTGTTTGGTGATGATTGCATAAGGTTATATGCACGTTGATTGATGAGGTGATCTTTATATGAACATATGCATTGAGTCGAGTCATATGTTCATGCATTCATTGTTTGATGACGGACTTATGTCTAAATGTAAGGCGGGGTGTGAAACCTTACATACGATGTTTTTGTTGCATCGAAGGTGACGACCTTGAGGTGATTTGGTACCACATGCATCTAGATGAGTCTAGAACATTGCATACATTGTTTGGTGAATTGCATTAAGTCGTGATGCGTGATAAATGCACTTGGTTCATGTGAATTTGTTTGGTGAATTGAATTGAGTTGTGATATGCGATATGTGATAAATGCACTTGGTTCATGTGAATTTGTTTGGTGAATTGAATTGAGATTAATGCATTTGTTTGGTGAATTGAATTGATGAATTAGAATGATATTGGAATATCATGTGATTGTATATGTGAAGATGTTTATATTATTTAGTATTCATTATACATCATATTCTCCTTTGTTTGTTTGACGGATTATGTTGATGTAATGCTAACCCTCAGTGGTTTACCACCTACCTTTCCGTGCGGACGGGTAGATGGAGTGCAGGATAAGTAGCTTGTTTGCTTGGTGTTGCTGAGGAGTAGGATTCCTCTATCTCTTTTGCGCGCGTCTAGATTAGGGGCTCTAATCTAGGATAGCGTATATGTGTTGAGTTTTATTTATCATATGTTAGATTTTATTTATCTTATGTTGATCCGAGGAGATATGTCATGATTATTTTATATCTGATGTTTGAGGATAAGGTTATGTATTTATTATCCTGAGATTTGGAGTTATGGTTTGTATTCTTGAATATATATTCCGCTGCTATGTTTATGAACCATGATAATTTATACTTGTGAACCTGAATTTGTTGTTGGCGTAGCATCTATTTCTAGAATATATTTGTATGTTCGCACGTTTTACCGCTTAATAGGAATAGGGTGTTACAGGGTGTCCTTCTGTCAGAAGGGGAAGATGTGTGGCATCTTTGCGGGAAATGTAAGGAGTTGGAAGGATCGTTACTTTTTGGTGAGGCCAAAGAGTGCGTTGGCCTTAGACAATATCTTGAGGCTGGCTGGAGTGCCCCAGGCAGACGACACGGTTCCTACCAGGGCATCATATTTCTCCTTAGAGTGGAGTGATGACCACAACAAATTTAAACCGAGCGATTATTGTTATTTCGTCGAGTGATTGGTAGCCGAGGAGCGAGAGGCTTACGATAAGTTGTGTGCTTATGTGAAAGCGTTCGTGCCCTTGAAATCGCTGGATGGAGATGGATATGAGGTCCATGTGGCTCGTGTCATCGATACCCACGACATGATGATATCGGAGAAACCGATGGACCTGCTTGGTAGCACTTTTTGTTTCTTTTCTCATTGCTTGGTTTTTGTCTATTTATACCATGCCTTGTATTTCTAACATATTTTCCCTACTTTGACTTCGCAGGAAAAATGAAGGACTTCCAAGAGCTTGTGAACATGACGAACCAGAAATTGAAGAAGAAGAAGATTGTCCTAGCCGTTAATCTGACAAAAGAGACGATTTCGGATGCTCCCCCTACTCTAGTGGTGAATCTGTCTGGAGAGGAGTGTGCGGGAAAGGAAGTGTTGTAATCCTCCAAGAGGAAGAGGATGGACGTGCCTGACAAGGGGGCGAGTTCGCCTATGCATGATATTCCTCTATGCTCCGAAGGGGATTTGCTCCCTATGTTCGACTTATGGTCTGAACTCGACCGCTATGGGCCCGATACTTTCTTCTACTTGAACGACCTGGACTTGAGGGTCATTCGTGATTTAGGGACCGCTGGCTAGAGCAAGGCGATTATTGCTGCGATGAAGGCGTCGACGGTTGCCGTGGTCGTGAATAACTCCTCGACTGAGGAGCAGGTCATGGCTGAAGCTCTTGGGAAGGAGCGGGAAACTCCCTTAGCCAAGGTATCCCAGCTAGAGGAGGATGTGGCCAAAGCTGAGAAAGAGTCGAAGGAACAGATTGTTGAGCTTAAAAAGCAGGTAGCGGAGACTCAAAAGACTCTAGAAGGGGAGGCTGATGCCCAGATGAAGCTTGCTGATAAGATCAAATTCCTTGAGTATTTCTGTAAGGCTAACTTTATCCTAGATGATGAGTCAGAGGATACAACCGGTCTGGATCGTGCCGGCCATTTGGAGAAGATGGTCATTTTTGAAGCCAACATGTTGAATGGGGTCAAGCATGGTTTTGACAATGTTGTGGCCTGGTTGAAGGTGGTTAATCTGGACGTGGAGATATTCGTCGAAGGGATTGGTTTCCTCAACTAGGTTGAAGATGGAGTAATCCGATCTCCCCCGCCTACTGAAATGGACATTGATTGGCATGTCGCAGATGCCCTGACCGAGGAGGTCGTGTAATTTTTATTGTTTCTTTTGAACAATTTTTGTTTGACTAGCCTGTGTGCCATAGACAATGTGCGCCCTTCGTGGTTAGCACAAAATATTATGTAATATTTTAACTTCATGGCGTTTTTGTCTTATTCACTCATTTCTTTATCGTTACTTGCAGATGTTTGTTTTATTTCTAAGTGTGATATGTGAATCGAGTGCTCGTTGTTGGAGGCTTTTTTCACATTAGAATTTGCTTAAAAATCCTAAGTGTTTTTGGAGCGACGTTTTATCCTTGTATATTTAAGAATAATGATGTACGTACTCACACTTTTCTTAACTTAGATGCATGCTTTGTAGGGTTTTGTAATAAAACCAAGCAATGAATCAAAATCAAGTTTCCTATGGCGGTAGTGAGGGTGTGCCCCTCTGGCAGTCGTCGCTCTATTGCCTGAAATAGATAGATGGCTGGGGTGGTTTTCGTCGAGCATGACCGTCTGGTGTGAGTCCTTTTTGACATTTGTGACTTAAAGGTATGCCCTTCCTCCCCCAAGTGTTGATTGTTGGAACAAGGGTGTTCAGCAATACCATGTTTTGAGTTTTGATAATATCAAGGTATTAAAAATTGTCAATTGGATATGCTAATATTTGTTTAAGTATGCAGGATCTTAATCAAGATTTTAATCTTAGTAAGTATTCTGTTTGAACATTTTGAGAGCAAAACCAAGAGAAGCTTGTTGCTTGTGATTCTGAAGATCTAGAGAGTCTGAAGAATCATCAGAAGCTGTGTCAAGAAGTCCTAAAGACCAAGAGAATCTGAAGTTCAAATGAGTCTGAAGATGATCAGAACCTAAAAGTTCAAGAGAGTCTGAAGAACCTGAAGATCAAGAGAGTCTGAAGATCATCAGAAGCTGAAGTGCTACAGTGAGTCTGAAGCCTACAATCTGAAGATTTGTTTAGAAGGATTTCTAAAGGCATTTCGATGCATAAGAAACATTCATTTGGAGTAACGTCTAGCTTCAAAGTCAACTTGAGCGTGGGATGCTCAACGACAAAGAATGCAGAATAGGACAGAGTACGTGTGTACGAACTCTGTTTCCACTACTCCACTACCTCGTACAGTTTGGCAACTATGTCTACCGGAATTAAGCTTCAAAAGGAATGGAATTCAAAATATGCAGTTGAAGGACTATTACCATATCAAGCAACAAATCGACAACTATTGATCAAGCTTCCAAAATTCTCTTGATGTGTTGGATTGTCTCAACGTCTCTTTCCAACGCCTATATAAAGGATTGAATACTTGAAGAATATGTTGGACTCTACAACTGAAAAACTACGCTGTCAAGCTATTGTATTCTAACTGAGTCAAACCAGAAACACATCAACAACTTAGATTATTCTTACAAACTGTGTATTCTAGAATCTCTAAGTTCATTAGAAAAATAGAGTATGTCTTTGTTTATATTATTAGAACACATTTGATTGTTTGTCAAGTGTCTCCAACTCTATTCAATTTTCTGTAAATTGTGTCAGAAGTCTCTTGCTTGTGTGCTTGAGCAAAGAAGTCTCTTAGTTGTGTCTTTGAGCATTGGAAGACTCTTGCCTGCGTGCTTGAGCAATTGTAAGTCTCTTACTGTGTGTTTGAGCAACTGGTAATTGATATTACATTTTAGTGAAACTCTCCTTGGAAGTGCAAGGGGGACATGACTACTTCCGGTTTGTGGAAGGAACCTGTATAATTGCTTGTGTTCTCTCTTTCTCTCTATCTCTTGTTTATTTCCGCTGCAACAAAATCTGATCTTCCATCAGACTATGAATCCATTCAGACTCTGATCTTGGAAAAACAGATTCTTACTCTTCAAGAGTTTCGAAAAAGAAAACACAATTCAACCCCCTCTTCTTGTGTTTTTCTCACCTTCAGTTGGTATCAGAGCTCCGGCTCTGTTGTCATAGCACTTAACCGTGTAACAGAAAAGATCCAGAGAAAAACATGTCTTCCAGTGAACCTTCTACTTCTGGTGCTGCTATACCATATGACTATGGATCCAATAACAGCAGTAAGAAAGCTGGTTATGGGAAAATTCCAAAGTTTAATGGTGATCCTGAAGAATTTTCTTGGTGGAAAACCAACTTCTATAGCTATGTCATGGGTCTTGATGAAGAACTCTGGGACATACTTGAAGATGGTATTGGTGATTTACAACTTGATGACGAAGGTGCTGCCATTGACCGTAAACTTCACATTGCTGCTCAGAAGAAGATCTACAAGAAACATTATATCATCAGAGGAGCTCTTGTCACTGCTATTCCTAAGTCTCAATACATTAAGATGAGTGACAAATCTACTGCTAAAGCCATGGGCACTTTATTGATGATTGTCCAGAGTTGCAGAAAGAGAAATCCAAATTAAAAAGGCTAACCTTTAAGTCAAGCAAGTTTAAGAAGAAAATCAAGAAAAGTCTGATGGCTTCCTGGGAAGATCTTGATAATGAGTCAAGGTCTGAAGATGATGATGCTGATGGTGAAGCTAATGTAGCTGTTGGATTAATGGCTACAACTGAATCAGTAAAAGAGGCACCTGAGGCAGAATCAGATGCAGACTCTGAAAGTGAGACTGAGGTATTTTCTAAACTCACAAGATCTGAATTAGTAGATTCTATCAAAGAACTTCTTAGTCACCATGAAGCTAAATCCACTGAGTTGAAGAAAGTCAAACAGCAGCTTGATAAGTTGTCAAAAAGGCATAACTCAACTCTGTTGGAATTAGAAAGTTTAAAAGAAGAAAATGATTCTTTACTGATCAAGAAGTGTAGTTGTAAATACTTGAGTGAGCAAGATGTTGCTCTACAAGAATTTATTGCTACTGGAATTGATAGATCCAGGGCAGCATCTATGATCTATAGCACATATCAGAACAGAGGAGAGGGTCTTGGATTCATTGGAGGTAGCTCAAATGAAGTGATCCTAAAACCTGGTCCTGATGGCGCCAGAGAATCATTGAAAAATCACTTTGTAAGTGAGTCTGATGAAGTCAACACAGTGACTCATTCAAAACCTAAATCTTCAAGTTCTAAAGTTATGACTAAGTCAAAATCTCAGAATGCAAAGTCAAAGGTTCTGAAAAACTTTGAACCTAAGGTTTCGATGATTCAGATTCTGAAAAAATCAGAGTCAGACTCTGAAGAAACCAGAGTCTGAAAAACAAAAGCTTAAGTATCAAAGAAGAGAAACTGTGAAAGGTAAGTTGGATCCTAAACTGACGGGTTCTAAGCCGAGTGGCAAATTGGAATTGATTTGTATTTTTTATTTGAAAGAGACTACTCATGATAAAATTAAATTGTTTTAGACATTTGATTAAGAAAAATAAAAAGAAGGATCACTTGATTTTTGGAACCAAGGTTTATTATAAAAAATGTTTTTTTGATTTTTGATTATTTGCATGTTTTTGTTGTTTTTTTTAATAATAATTAAAACTAAAGTTTAAACTAACGGAGCATAAAAATAAAAGCGTTGGTACCTTATGGCGGTGTTGGACCGCCACAAGGACCTCTTACCTAAACTACCAAGCATAAAAATAAACATACACCCACACACGCACACATGCACCTACAACTATTACATTAAACCTACACTACATGTTATGGTCTGCGAGAAAGTAAATAACGGAAAAATAAATAATGTGCATTCAAACCTATTATACATTCTAAGGTCTATAATAAAATAAAAGAGATAAAAAAATACGCAATAAATAAGTGAATGATAAATATGCAGTCTAGATCTGATTTTTTAAAAGGGAAAAGAAAAAAGTACTACATTTCTGTTTAGTTTGTTGTCTACGAGAAAAAAAACCTTCTGTTTGGTTTGCTGCCTGTGAGAAGAACCTTCTGTTTGGTTTGCTGTCTGTGAGAAAAAACTTCTGTTTGGTCTGCTGTCTGTGCGAAGAAACTTTTGTTTGGTTTGCTGTCTATGTGAAGAAACTTCTGTTTGGTTTGCTGTTTGTGCGAAAATTGGTGTTTGGTTTGCTGTTTGTGCGAAAATTGGTGTTTGGTTGACTGTTTTATGAAAAAATTGGTACTTGTGATGTTGATGCGGGTTATGAACGAGAGTGAGCCTCTGAGAATGATTTCTTTGCAGGTTGTGAATTTAGGCCGTAAAATTGTGTTTTGGTTGATGAATGATGATGTCGTGATGTTGGTTTGGTTATTGTTGTCTCTGTTGTTTTGTGACTATGTAACTATTGCAGGTTTTTGATTAATTTTGGCCTCCTTCTTCTGTGTGTTTGCAGGTTGTATTTATAGCATTAGGACTAGGTTATGGTTTGTTAAAAATATGCAAAAAATTTGGGGTTTGGGGAGGGGGAAAACGTGTTTGTAACAGATTGCATATTTTGGATTTATACTCTTTTTTGGACTTATCATCTAATAATATTAATAAAAAAAAAAAAGAAATGATAATTATGCAGACTTGGACTTTGGTTACTATTTGGACTTATCGACATTTTTTTGGAATTTTTGGACAATTAATAATAAATAATTAAAAATAAAATAAAGTGAAAGTAATTATACTAAGAAAATAAAAACGACTAATTAAAAATAGGAATTAAAATTAAAGATTAAAAATAAGGAAATTAAACAAAAGATGGAAATTAAAAATATAAAAGTAAATATAAATAAAGAGAGAAGAGGGCCCGACTCGGAACCAAAACATGAGGTATTTTAAAATACCTCTCTGCCGAAATTTTTACTGAAAAAGTTAGAGATTGATCAGGGTCAAATGACACGTGTTGGTGGGATCTTGGGTCAAAAATTGGGGTATGACAGATGCCCCTATTTAAGTTTCTTTGTCCGGAGATTTGAAGATGGAATCTTTGATTCGAACGGACCGAAGAGACTTAAATATAAAGTACACCTATTTTTGATCCTAAGATACTGTGAATGCATGTGACGCAATTATGAATGCAAGACGACGTAGAAGACTTGATTGGGACGAGTAATAACGACGGGATGCCTGAATTCTTTATAGAAAGGGATCTGACTTTGTTAGGGGAATGTAGTTTCATTGGGGAAATGATTGTCTATTATCGTATTGATTTTGAAATATAGTTTAATGAAGACAAAACTTTTGATGACATCTTTGGACCAAACGCGCTGGGGATGACGCTCGGGAGAATGACAGGTAGATGTAAGCGGTCCGTTGTTTATGACTGTCGGCTTGAAAGAAGGTAAAAAAGTAAACTTAAGCGGTCTGTTGTTTAGGACTGTCGGCTTGAAATAAGATAAAAATGTAAGTGGTCCGTTGTTTAGGACTGTCAGCTTGAAAGGAAATAAAAATGTAAGCGGTCCGTTGTCTAGGACTGTCGGATTGAAAGCGGATAAAAGTGTAAGCTTAAGCGGTCCATTATTTAGAACTAACCACTTGACACTGACGGGTGACATCCCTTGACTAGAAACGCTGGGGATGACACCATTGAAATTGAAATTGACTAGTGGCATCGCTGGAACAGCTACGCTGGGGATGACACCATTGAAATTAAGGATTTGTTGCACGTTATTCGCTTATGTGTGCGAGAATCCACTCGGCATTTGATGAAATCTTTGCGAGAATCCACTCGGCATTTGATAAAATCTTTGCGAGAATGCACTCGGCATTTGATAAAAATGTTTGCGAGAATCCACTCGCCATTTGATAAAATGTTTGCGAGAATCCACTCGGCATTTGATAAAATGTTTGCGAGAATCCACTCGGCATTTGATAAAATGTGTGCGAGAATCCACTCGGCATTTGATAAAATGTGTGCGAGAATCCACTCGGTATTTGATAAAATATGTGCGAGAATCCACTCGGCACTTGATAAAATGTTTGCGAGAATCCACTCGGCATTTGATAAAATGTATGCGAGAATCCACTCGGCGTTTGATAAAATGTTTTGATAAAATGTTTGCAAGAATCCACTCGGCATTTGATAAAATGTTTGCGAGAATCCATTCGGCATTTGATAAAATGTGTGCGAGAATCCACTCGGTATTTGATAAAATATGTGCGAGAATCCACTCGGCACTTGATAAAATGTTTGCGAGAATCCACTCGGCATTTGATAAAATGTATGCGAGAATCCACTCGGCGTTTGATAAAATGTTTGCAAGAATCCACTCGGCATTTGATAAAATGTTTGCGAGAATCCACTCGGCATTTGATAAAATGTATGCGAGAATCCACTCGGCATTTGATAAAATGTATGCGAGAATCCACTTGGCGTTTGATAAAATGTTTTGATAAAATGTTTGCGAGAATCCACTCGGCATTTGATAAAATGTTTGCAAGAATCCACTCGGCATTTGATAAAATGTATGCGAGAATTCACTCGGCGTTTGATAAAATGTTTTGATAAAATGTTTGCGAGAATCCACTCGGCATTTGATAAAATGTTTGCGAGAATTCACTCGGCATTTGATAAAAGGTATGCGAGAATCCACTCGGCGTTTGATAAGAGGAAAAAGGTAGATGCAGGTTGTTCGTTTGTTGGAACTTGCCATTTGACTAATGATTGATGAGAATCGACTGAAAGACATAACCAAACAAGACTCTGGATGACCAACGCAATCATGTGTGGATGATAATGTGTATATGTTGTGTAGGCATGAACGTGTGAATACATGAAAGTAATAATGTATGAATGTATGAATGTAACTTGTACGGCTGTGTAAACTAGATATGACAGGTGACTCGATGAAGCGAGAAAAGACATTTAAGATGGGAAGTGGACCGACATCACAGTACCGACACTCGACAATCTTCCTTGGATATGATATCATTGTGAACAAAATCGAGCCATTGACAGGATGAAGCCCGACATAAGGTAACAAACTGATGCCTTCTGGGGATAAAGTCCATCGTTGACCAGAAGTCTGGTAGAAGTCGCCATTTGCGTAGAGTGTCAATCCATTGGTATGTCCCAGCAGTCACGCTCCTTTTTGTTTTTTGTCTTTTTGTTTTGTTTGTTTTGAAATCCCTAACTTTTGCCTGGACCGCCCTTTCGGGTTTTCAGTCCACCAGGAGTATATTTCTTTTTTGTGCCCCTAATTTTTGCCCGGACCGCCCTTTCGGGTTTTCAGTCCACCGGGACGCTCTTTATTGCCTAAGTCGCCTTTTCAGGTTTTCAACTTAGCGAGCTTTCATTTTTGTTTTTTGTATTTTTGAATTGTGACTGCATCTTGCTCAAAGCAGAGGTCCTCTTCATAGTGCTTAGACATGTTTCCCTTCCAGAGTGTAACCGTTCTCGAGGCGGCTGCTGATGTATGTTTCACCTACTCACGAGCTCAAAGAGAGTGTGTTTGTTGTTCACACTTTTCAAAAGATGTAAAAAATAGTTTTGTATTTTGAAAATTTTTGCTTCAAGTATTGCCATAAAAAATAGAATAAATTTTGTAAATTGAATAAATGAGAGTTCCAAATAAATGGGTACGGGCTCAAACTTGATTAATTGAGCGGTGGCCTGCCAATGACATGGCTCCATGGATCTTTGAAATATTTTGGAAAATGGTACATGTAATGGGAAGGGTACATTGAACACGATAACCGCCATTCTCCCTAACAACTTTGAATGCCCTTGTTCTGAGTCTTTGATTTGCAGATGCTTCGAATCAGAGGTCTTTTGATAGCTGGGTGCCCCAAGCGGACTGTGCTTGATTTGATGCAGTTACTTTGCCATGATCTTTAACTTTTGCATAGATCTCCCTATCGGGTTTTCAATCTATCACGATACTCATTTTTGTTAATGTCTCTAATTTTTGCCTGGACCGCCCTTTCGGGTTTTCAGTCCACCAAGACGCTCATTTTTGCCTAAGTCCCCTTTTCAGGTTTGCGACTTATCGAGCCTTTATTTTTTGACAAAGTATTTCTTGACTGCACCGGTATTCATAGGACGTGCAAGTTTTTCACCATTTGTAGTAACAAGAAGTCATTGCACACGGGCTTTCATAGTTAGGCGTCCACTTGCTCCTTGAGTCTGGTTGGAGAGAGTGTCCTTTTGAGCACAAAGTCTCCTTCTTGAAATTCACGGGGACGAACCTTCTTCTGGGAAGCTTGTTTCAACTTCTTTTGATGTAGTTGTACAGGGTCGTCATGTATTGTAAGTTCAATCAAGACTTGAGATTTCAGCAGAATTCTTGTCGACGGGATTTTGATCTTCATGAGAAGTACGACCTTCATGTCGTATACTGATGGAAGGAGGGTGGTTGCCCCTGTTGAAATGTTTATTGAAACACGATGCCCATGTGAGGCAACGATGCCATCTCATGCTGGTCTTTGTAAGTGACTGCCATCTCTTGGCGATCTTCTTGATTTTGTTTGCAGCTTTGACAGCTAAGATGCCCCAGTATGTGAGAGGTTTTGTCGGGAATCACTTCACTCTTCTTCATCTTCGGACGCAGGGAGTTCAAAGTCGAAAAAGAGTATAGGTTAATATGTTCAACGGGCTTATTTATGTTTAATCTGCATTTATGTTTGATTTTAGAGAGTGAATGATTGTATGCAGACATTTGAAAATGATTAAAGAAAAAGATTTTTGGTTTTTTGTGTTACCATTTTTCTAGAAAAAAACACAAAATAAAAACAAAGTCGGGATCAAAACGACCTTTTTATTAATGATGGCAATACTTAAAGCAAAAAGCCCTACACAAGTTCACTTTTGTCTCGGGCGGAACGAAAGGATTTTTTTTTGGAAAATGTAAACAACAAACACATTATTTGAACAGAAAGCAGCAGAAGGAACGTCAACAACGACCCAATTACGGCAAGCCGCTCAACATGCCATCAAAATTAGGCACCACCTCTTTAGGATATTGATAGATGAGGCCCATGATTTGGTACTAGATTAGCTTCACACATTTGGAGTCAAGTCTTAGAAGGTCAGACGGTTGGTCCGGATCAAATTCTGGGCTGCCTTCTTTAGTGCGTTACAATGTTCAAAATCATGTCCAGGTGCCCCTTGATGGAAAGTACAGAAAAGGTCAGGTCTATACCATGTTGGCAATCTTGCTGGTACCAGAGGAGGCGCTTTGGTCTGGACCAGATTATTTTCGAGCAACTGTGGAAGCAAATCCCCATATTTCACAGGGATTGGGATAAATTGTTTTCTTGAGACCTGTTGTTGCTGATACTGTTGCTGAGGATACTGTGGGAACTGTTGCTGATAACCTGGTTGTTGAATGGCATTGGTAGCGGGAGTGATTGCAGCAACATGTTGATAAGCCAGATATTCTTGTTGAGGCCTCCCATATGCCATCATGCTCGCTTCTTGTTCGTTCTTTCTCGGAAAGTTGCTCCCGAATTTCTTTGTACTGTTGGTAGGTACACTTTCTCTTACTAACTGTCCTTCTTGGACTCCTTCTTCTAACTGTACACCTGCGTCAACCATCTCTGCGAAGTCCCTGGGCACACTTCCGACCATCTTCTCATAGTAGAATTGACTGAGAGTTTTTAAGAAGAGTCTGGTCATCTCTTTCTCTTATATACCCAAGCTGACTTGGGCAGCAACATCCCTCCATCGTTGGACATACTCCTTGAATGTTTCTTTGTCTCTTTGGATCATAGTCTGGAGATCGCTTCGATCTGGAGCCATGTCCACATTGAATTTGTATTGTTGCACAAAGGCGTCAAATTTATGTACCACTTCAGTGCGGCACCAGCAAAGCTGTCTTAACAGTAATGGATAAGGACCTGATGATCACCGGCATATGTGGACATCTTTCTCATATACATCCTTAGATGCTCTTTAGGACAGGAAGTCCCCTTGTATTTCTCGAAGTCCAGGAGCTTGAACTTGTAGGGTATCTGGACATTTGGTACCAAGCAGAGATCATAAGCATCTTTCCCGAATATCTCTTTTCCACGAAGAGCTTGCATTTCCCGACTCAGTATCTCAAACTTCTCCTGTAAGTCAATCACTTTGTCATAGGCCCCTGCACTTCCTGAAGGGACGAAGAGTTCTTCCTTTTGTGGAATAGCATGAACCAGAGGTACCGAGTAGGTCGCGGTTGGAACATGAATTGCATTTTGAGCAGTAGACACTTGAGCTTCTGAGACATAAGGGCGGAATATTTCACCAAGGCTAAGAGGTACGCCCCAAGGACGACCTTCAGGTGTAATTTGTTGTGAAGTATTGATAGATACTGTCCACCCAGGAATAGTAGAGGGACCTGCCTCAGCCTGAGTGCTGATAGGGGGAGGAGGTGGAGGTGGCATTTGATTTTGTGCAGCCGTCAGTGTCTTTACCAGTTCGGTCATTTCGTCCATTATAGTCTGCATGGTTTCATTTTCCTCCCGGAGTACTCGGTATTCTTGTTCGAGAAAGTCCATCTTCTTCTTTACGACTGTCCGAGTGTAGTGAGTACGAGTAGATTTGTGGAGAGTGCGTCGGGCCACTTTTCAAACGGGCTGACCTTCTACGGATGAAAAAGATTTGTGTGAGACTTGGGATTTGAGACCATGAAATGCAAGATGATGCATGATGTTTATGCAAAAAAGACACATTTTTTTATCGAAGGATATGTCAAAGTAATTGTAAACATCGTAAGGACCATGGTTTTATTTATAAAGATATTGCAATCAATTCCCTTTTCAAAGGCAAGAAGAAAGCCACGGAAGAAGCCTTTAACAAAAGCAAAAGCTTAGTTTAGATTTTTTGAAATTTTATTTTATGCTGTTCTTTCTTGCAAAGGTCCATACTTTTGATGTTTACAAGAACTTATCTTGTCCTTTGATATTTAATGAGAAAAAGTTTATGAATGAATGCATGATTATGCTAAAAGAAACGGAGAAAACATGGTGAGGTTTTAGGTCCATATCATGGAGTCAAGGGTAAATGCGTCATTTGGTAGGGACTATGGTTCCATATGTACCTGTATTACGGGTTCTACCAAGTTCCCAAAGTCCAACCCCCTCCTAACTTTATCGGATTCCCGGGACAACACCCGGTCCAACAGCGTTCGTAGGAAAGTCTCGTTTGAGTGTAGTATCGCATATCGACTAATTCCAAGACAACACTTGGTTAGCCACCGCACTACGTCCTAAAGGCCAAGATGGGTTAAAGGTAACTAAAGGTCCTTAGCTTCGACGGAAACTTAAAAGTAATAACGTCTAAACGTGACAACACACGCCGACATACATCACTTCAAGATCCTCCGCTAAGCGTGGTTATATCACATGCTCCAAAACACGAGAATACTCTCCGTACGTCACTTTGACTCTACCACTCCTATCTTATATTTCCCTCAAGCCCGGGTTAGGACTTATCTCACCACACACGTTTTAAGAATAGAGAAAGAAGAAGGAAGAACTATATACACGTATTTCCATCTTTTGTTTTTGTTTTTAAGCAAGTTATAGCACAAAATTTTAAATAAAGCTAAGTTAGGCTCAACCCTCTTAGGGGGGTCCCCAGTGAAGTCGCCATTTCTGTCGCATCATTTTTCCGAGATCAAGGCTATTTGATTAGCGTTTGACTCACTATTTTATTTCACGACTGAACATTTAATTTTTTAAAAGAAAGTGGAAAAAAGTTCAAATACCACTTTAAAAGATTTAGGGTTCGGGGGTTAGTTACATAAAGGGAAGGTATTAGCACCATTTATGTCCGTAGTACTCTACGGGAACCTCTCGGTTTTATTTAACTTTTGTGCTATAACTTACTTGCTTTTTGAAAATGAATTTAAAGTGATTAAAAGGAAAAGAAGAAAGAGAAGCCTATTATCTACATTTTTTATTGATTTGGAAGGACGAGTGTCCTTTGCCTACGTACCCGTGAGGGATCAAAACCTCGTAGTTCGGGGTAGAAATTTCGTTTGATTTGTTTGGTGTTTTTTTTTAGTTTTGAAAAAAGTTTTAAAGAAAAAGCCGAGTGGCAAATTGGAATTGATTTGTATTTTTTATTTGAAAGAGACTACTCATGATAAAATTAAATTGTTTTAGACATTTGATTAAGAAAAATAAAAAGAAGGATCACTTGATTTTTGGAATCAAGGTTTATTATAAAAAATGTTTTTTTGATTTTTGATTATTTGCATGTTTTTGTTGTTTTTTTTAATAATAATTAAAACTAAAGTTTAAACTAACGGAGCATAAAAATAAAAGCGTTGGTACCTTATGGCGGTGTTGGACTGCCACAAGGACCTCTTACCTAAACTACCAAGCATAAAAATAAACATACACCCACACACGCACACATGCACCTACAACTATTACATTAAACCTACAATACATGTTATGGTCTGCGAGAAAGTAAATAACGGAAAAATAAATAATGTGCATTCAAACCTATTATACATTCTAAGGTCTATAATAAAATAAAAGAGATAAAAAAATACGCAATAAATAAGTGAATGATAAATATGCAGTCTAGATCTGATTTTTTAAAAGGGAAAAGAAAAAAGTACTACATTTCTGTTTAGTTTGCTGTCTATGAGAAAAAAAAACCTTCTGTTTGGTTTGCTGCCCGTGAGAAGAACCTTCTGTTTGGTTTGCTGTCTGTGAGAAAAAACTTCTGTTTGGTCTGCTGTCTGTCCGAAGAAACTTCTGTTTGGTTTGCTGTGTGTGTGAAGAAACTTCTGTTTGGTTTGCTGTTTGTGCGAAAATTGGTGTTTGGTTTGCTGTTTGTGCGAAAATTGGTGTTTGGTTGACTGTTTTATGCAAAAATTGGTACTTGTGATGTTGATGCGGGTTATGAACGAGAGTTAGCCTCTGAGAATGATTTCTTTGCAGGTTGTGAATTTAGGCCGTAAAATTGTGTTTTGGTTGATGAATGATGATGTCGTGATGTTGGTTTGGTTATTGTTGTCTATGTTGTTTTGTGACTCTGTAACTATTGCAGGTTTTTGATTAATTTTGGCCTCCTTCTTCTGTGTGTTTGCAGGTTGTATTTATAGCATTATGACTAGGTTAATGGTTTGTTAAAAAGATGCAAAAATTTTGGGGCTTTGGGAGGAGGAAAGCATGTTTGTTACAGATTGCATATTTTGGATTTATACTCTTTTTTGGACTTATCATCTAATAATATAAACAAAAATACATAAAAAGAAAGGATAATTATGCAGACTTGGACTTTGGTTACTATTTGTACTTATCGACATTTTTTTGAAATTTTTGGACAATTAATAATAAATAATTAAAAATAAAATAAAGTGAAAGTAATTATACTAAGAAAATAAAAACGATTAATTAAAAATTGGAATTAAAATTAAAGATTAAAAATAAGGAAATTAAACAAAAGATGGAAATTAAAAATATAAAAGTAAATATAAATAAAGAGAGAAGAGGGCCCGACTCGGAACCAAAACATGAGGTATTTTAAAATACCTCTCTGCCGAAATTTTTACTGAAAAAGTTAGAGATTGATCAGGGTCAAATGACACGTGTCGGTGGGATCTTGGGTCAAAAATTGGGGTATGACATGCAGGTATGTCTAAAAGGACAAGAAAGGCAGAAGGCCTGGTACCTGGACAGTGGCTGCTTGCGACACATGACAGGAGAAAAGTCTATGTTCCTAACCCTAACCATGAAAGAGGGAGGAACTGTGAGATTTGGAGGAAACCAGACTGGCAAAATCATTGGTACTGGAACCATTGGTAACTCTCTAATCTCTATTAGTAATGTGTGGTTTGTTGATGGGCTTAGACATAACCTACTGAGCATAAGTCAATTGTGTGACAGTGGTTATGATGTTTTGTTTAATAAGAACAACTGCACTGTAGTCAACAACGATGATCAATCCATAGTCTTCAAGGGAAAGAGAAGAAACAATGTTTACAAAATAAAGTTCTCTGAACTGACTAATCAGAAGGTAGTTTTCCTTTTGTCAATGGGTGATAAGAAATGGCTGTGGCATAGACGGTTGGGACATGCAAACTGGAGGTTAATCTCTAAGCTTAGCAAGTTGCAACTAGTCCAAGGCTTACCAGACATTGACTATCATTCAGATGCTCTTTGTGGAGCATGTCAAAAAGGGAAAATTGTTAAGAGTTCTTTTAAACCAAAAGAAATTGTTTCTACCTCCAGACCCTTGGAGTTACTTCACATTGACTTATTTGGAACAGTTAGCACTGCATCCTTATATGGAAGTAGGTATGGACTAGTCATTGTTGATGATTACAGCAGATGGAGTTGGGTTAAGTTTCTGAAAACTAAAGATGATTCATATTCTATGTTTAGAAAATTCTGCATCCAAATTAAATCTGAAAAAGAATTGAAAATTTTGAAAGTCAGAAGTGATCATGGAGGAGAATTTGAAAATGAGCCATTTGAGCTTTTTTGTGAAAAACATGAAATTATCCATGAATTCTCTGCACCTATAACTCCACAACAAAATGGAGTTGTAGAGAGAAAGAACAGAACCTTACAAGAAATGGCAAGAACCATGATCCATGAGAACAGTCTAGCTAAACATTTTTGGGCAGAAGCAGTAAATACAACATGTTATGTTCAGAACAGGATCTACATCAGACCTCTGTTGAACAAAACAGCTTATGAACTCTTTAAAGGCAGGAAACCTAACATATCTTATTTTCATCAGTTTGGATGTAATGTTATATCATGAACAATAAAGTCTATCTAAAGAAATTTTATGCCAAAGCTCAGAAGGGAATCTTTTTAGGTTACTCTGAAAGATCTAAGGCATACAGACTATATAATTCAGAAACACAATGTGTTGAAGAATCTATGCATGTCAGATTTGATGACAAAATGCCTGGAAGTGAAACTCCAGAGCAAGATGAAAGCTTTACAGGATCTCAAGATTCTGATATCAACTCAGAATCTGATCAGATTCTGATATCCCCTGAAGTTCTTAATGAAGAAGCTCAAGATGGTTCTCAGCAAGCTAGTCAATCCAAACATTCATTCAAATACAAGTCTTCATATCCTGAGGATCAAATCATTGGCAACAAAGACAGTCCCAGAAGAACAAGATCATATTTCAGACAAGAAGAGTCTGCCTTGGGATTATTATCTGTTATTGAACCAACCTCTGTTGAAGAAGCACTTGGAGATGAAGGATGGATTCTGGCAATGCAAGATGAACTTAATCAATTCAAAAGGAATGAAGTATGAGATCTAGTAGCTAAGCCTGAACACAAGAACATTATTGGAACTAAATGGGTGTTTAGAAACAAGCTTAGTGAATAAGGAAAAGTAATCAGAAACAAGGCCAGACTTGTTGCACAAGGCTACAGTCAACAAGAAGACATTGATTACACTGAAACTTTTGCTCCAGTTGCAAGATTGGAAGCAATCAGGTTACTTCTTTCCTATGCAGTCAATCACAACATAATCTTGTATCAAATGGATGTTAAGAGTGCTTTTCTTAATGGTATCATTTCTAAAGAAGTTTATGTCAAACAACCTCCTGGCTTTGAAGATTTAAAACATCCAGAGCATGTTTATAAATTGAAGAAATCATTATATGGCTTGAAACAGGCTCCCAGAGCTTGGTATGAAAGACTAAGTAATTTCTTAATTCAAAATGATTTTGAAAGAGGACAAGTTGACACTACACTATTCAGAAAGACTTTGAAGAAGGACATTCTTATAGTTCAAATCTATGTTGATGATATCATTTTTGGTTCAACTAATAGTTCACTTTGCAAAGAGTTTTATAAGGCAATGCAGGATGAATTCGAAATGAGCATGATGGGAGAATTGAAGTTCTTTTTAGGAATTCAAATCAACCAATACAAAGATGGAGTCTATGTTCATCAGTCCAAATACACTAAAGAGCTCCTGAAGAAGTTCAATCTTGAGGACTGCAAAGAAATGAACACTCCAATGCATCCAACCTGCACTCTGAGCAAAGAAGATCAAGGAACCAAAGTTGATCAGAAGCTGTATAGAAGTACGATAGGTTCTTTGTTATACCTAACTGCATCCAGACCAGATATTTTATCCAGTTGATGTCTGTGTGCAAGGTTTCAATCAGATCCTAGAGAGTCTCACTTAACAACTGTTAAGAGAATCTTTAGATATCTGAAAGGAACTACTAATCTTGGACTTCTGTATAAGAAATCTTTTGATTATAAGCTAGTTGGATTATGTGATGCTGACTATGCTGGAGACAGGATTGAAAGAAAATCAACCAGTGGCAATTGTCAATTTTTGGGAGAGAATCTGATATCCTGGGCTAGCAAGAGGCAAACAACTATTGCTTTGTCTACAACAGAAGCAGAATACATCTCAGCTGCTAGTTGTTGTACACAGCTACTCTGGATGAAACATCAGCTTGAGGATTATCAAATAACTGAAAACTGTATCCCAATTTATTGTGATAATACATCTACTATATGTTTATCTAAGAATTCAATTCTGCATTCAAGAGCAAAACACATTGAGATTAAACATCATTTTATTAGAGACTATGTTCAAAAAGGAATTCTAGATATTCAATTCATTGATCATCAATGGGCTAATATATTTACTAAACCTTTGACTGTTGAAAGATTTGATTTTATAAAGAAAAATTTGAACATGTGTTATGTCTCTGAAGACAGAATTCAGACTCTGAAAGTTACTCAGAAGCTAATTAAGAATCAGACTCACTCTTGAAGACTCTGATGAATATAAGCTTCTGAAGACACTCAGACTCTGTTAAGGAAACTTAGACTCTTAAGAAGCTCGTATTTGTGGAAGGATGACTGTTGAGTTCAGTAACACCTGCCCCTCTACGGTGACAGTTACTTTTTAAGTTCTCAGATGTGGCCTGTCTGTATTGGGTAGGAACTCAAAGGGCAATGATTTTATTCCGTTTAATAAGTAACCCTCACGTCTTCCCAACATTTTTATGGCTGCATGCTTACTAGTCTTTATTGCTTATGTTTGTTTGTCCCCTTCTGATTTTCAAACTGTTGGAACAAAGGTGTTCAGCAATACCACGTTTTGAGTTTTGATGATAACAAGGTATTTAAAAAGTTGTCAATTGGATATTGCTAATATTTGTTTAAGTATGCAGGATATTAATCGAGATTTATATCTTAGAAAGTATTCTGTTTGAACAATGTTAAAGAGCAAAAATCCAGAGAAGCTTGTTACTTGTGATTCTGTATCGAAGAGAGTCTGAAGACTGCATCGAAGAGAGTCTGAAGACTGTATCAAAGAGAATCTGAAGCCTGTACCGAAGAGAGTCTGAAAGACTGTATCAGAGTCTGAAGACCATCAGAATCTGAAAACCAAGAGAGTCTGAAGATTACCAGAAGCTTAGTGCTACAGTGATTCTGAAGCCCAATAATCTGATAATCTGCTAACAAGGATTCCTACTGCATTGCGATGCAAAAGAAACTCTTAAATGGAGTAACGGCTAGCTTCAAAGTCAACTTGAGCGTGGGAAGCACAAAGACAAAGATTGCAGGCCAATACAGAGTACGTTGTACGAACTCTGTTTCCACTACTCCACTACCTCGTACAGTTTGGCAACTGTGTCTACCGGTATTAATCTTCAAAGGGAATGGAATTCAAATTATGCAATTGAAGGACTATTACCTAATCAAGCAACAGATCAACAGCCATTGATCAAGCTTCAGAAATCATCCTGATGTGCTGGATGACTCAACGTCTCTTTCCTTCGCCTATATAAAGGATAGAAGACTTGAAGAATTGTTGGACTCTACAACTAGAAAAATTACACTGCGCTGCTTTCGTATTCAACTGAGTCTTAACAAAAACACATCATCAACTTAGATTCTTACAAACTGAGTATTCTAGAATTTCTAAGTTCCACAGAAAAACAGAGTCTGTCTTTTGTGTAAAACAGAGTCTGTAATTGTTGTAATTGAAACACATTTGATTGTTGTCAAGTGTTTCAACTCTATTCAATTTTATGTGATTGTGTAAGAAGTCTCTTGCTTTTGTGCTTGAGCAAAGGAAGTCTCTTGGCTGCGTCCTTGAGCAAGGAAGTCTCTTGGCTGCGTCCTTGAGCAAGGAAGTCTCTTAGTTGTGTCTTTGAGCAAAGAAGTCTCTTGCCTGCATGCTTGAGCATTGGAAGTCTCTTACTGTGTGTTTGAGAAACTTGTAATTGATATTACATTTTAGTGAACTCTCCTTGGAAGTACAAGGGGGACAGGACTACTTCCGATTTGTGGAAGGAACCTGTATAATTGTTTGTGTTCTCTCTTCTCAGACTCTGATCCCATTCAGACTCTGAGTTTAAAGGAATTAGATTCTCACTCTTCAAGAGCTGCGAAAAAGAAAACACAATTCAACCCCCCCTTCTTGTGTTTTTCTCACCTTCAGTTGGTATCAGAGCTCCGGCTCTGTTGTCATAGCACTTAACCGTGTAACAGAAAAGATCCAGAGAAAAACATGTCTTCCAGTGAACTGTCTTCTTCTAGTGCTACTTCTGGTGCTGCTATACCATATGACTATGGATCCAATAACAGCAGTAAAAAGGCTGATTATGGAAAAATTCCTAAGTTCAATGATGATCCTGAAGAATTTTCTTGGTGGAAAACCAACTTCTATAGTTATGTCATGGGTCTTGATGAAGAACTCTGGGACATACTTGAAGATGGTGTTAGTGACTTACAACTTGATGACGAAGGTGCTGCCATTGACCGCAAACTTCACACTACTGCTCAAAAGAAAATCTATAAGAAACATCATATCATTAGAGGGGCTCTTGTCACTGCTATTCCTAATACGGAATACATGAAGATGAGTGACAAATCTACTGCTAGAGCCATGTTTGCTTCTCTCTGTGCTAACTATGAAGGAAGCAAAAAGGTCAGGGAAGCTAAAGCTCTTCTGTTAGTTCATCAGTATGAACTATTCAAGATGAAAGATGATGAAAGTATTGAGCAAATGTACTCAAGATTTCAAACTCTAGTATCTGGTCTTCAGATACTGAAGAAGAGTTATATAGCTTCTGATCATGTTAGCAAGATTTTAAGGAGCTTACCTTCTAGATGGAGACCAAAGGTCACTGCGATTGAGGAGGCTAAAGATTTAAACACTTTAAGTGTTGAAGATCTTGTAAGCTCACTCAAAGTTCATGAGTTAAGTCTCAATGAACATGATTCTGCAAGAAAGTCCAAAACCATTGCCTTAAAATCAAAAGGAAGGTCTTCAACGGCTCTCAAGGTTGAAGAGTCTGAAAATGAGTCTTCAGCTTCTGAAAGCTCAGAGGAGGATCCTGATATTGCAAAGGAAATGGCTATGCTTTCAAGCAGAATGCAGTACCTTGCTAAGAAGAACAAGAGATTTCTGAGCAAGAGCAGTGGGAAGGGGTTCAAAAAGGAGAATCAGAAAGGTTGCTTCAACTGCAAGAAGACTGGACATTTTATTGCTAAGTGTCCAGAACTGCAGAAGGAGAAATCCAAGTCAAAGAGGCCAACCTTCAAGTCAAGCAAGTTTAAGAAGCAGATCAAGAAAAGTCTGATGGCCACCTGGGAAGATCTTGATAATGAGTCAGGGTCTGAGGATGACGATGCTGATGGTGAAGCTAATGTAGCTGTTGGACTAATGGCTACAGCCGAATCCGTTAAAGAGACACCTGAGGCAGAATCAGATGCAGACTCTGAAAGTGAAACAGAGGTATATTCTGAACTCACAAGATCTGAACTTGTAGAATCTGTCAAAGAGCTTCTTGGTCATTTTAAAGCTAAGACCACTGAGTTGAAGAAAGTCAAACAACAGCTTGATAAGCTGTCAAAAAGACATAATTCAACCCTGTTGGAATTAGAAGATTTAAAAGAAGAAAATATCTCTTTATTGATCAAGAAGTGTAGCTGTAAATACTTAAGTGAGCAAGATGTTGCTCTGCAAGAATTTATTGCTACTAGAATTGACAGATCAAGGGTTGCGTCCATGATCTATAGCACGTAGCAGAACAGAGGACAGGGTCTTGGATTCATTGGAGGAAACTCAAATGAAATAACTCTGAGACCTGGTCCTGATGGAGCCAGAGAGGCGTTGAAAAATCACTTTGTAAAAGAGTCTGATGAAGTCAACACAGTGACTCATTCAGAACCTACAACTTCTACTTCTAAGGTTCTGACTAAGTCAAAATCTCAGAATGTTAAGTTAAAGGGTCTGAAAAACTTTGAACCCAAAGCTTTAAAGACTCAGACTCTGAAACATTCAAAGTCTGATAAACAGACTCTGAAAAAGCCAGAGTCTGAAAAACTAAAGCCTAAGTTTCAAAGAAGAGAAACTGTGAAAGGCAAGTTGAAACCTAAACCAAACGGTTCCAAACCCAAGGTATGTGAGAAAACATTGCCAATGACTTCAAGACATAACTTACGAAAGGAGTTCAATGGTTCTAAGACTAACCAAAAAGGACCCATGAGAATATGGGTACCTAAGTCTGAAATTATTGATGTTGCAGGTATGTCTAAAAGGACTAGAAAAGCAGAAGGCTTGGTACCTGGACAGTGGTTGCTCGCGTCACATGACGGGAGAAAGGTCTATGTTCCTAACCCTAACCATGAAAGAGGGAGGAACTGTGGGATTTGGAGGAAACCAGACTGGCAAAATCATTGGTACTGGAACCATTGGTAACTCTATGATCTCAATCAGTAATGTGTGGTTCGTTGATGGACTTAGACATAACTTACTAAGCATAAGTCAATTATGTGACAGTGGTTATGATGTATTGTTTAATAAGAACAACTGCACAGTGGTTAACAAGGATGATCAGTCCATAGTCTTCAAGGGAAAACGAAGAAACAATGTATACAAGATAAAATTCTCAGAACTGACTGATCAGAAGGTAGTGTGCCTTTTGTCAATGGGTGATAAGAAGTGGCTGTGGCATAGACGTTTGGGACATGCTAACTGGAGATTAATCTGTAAGCTTAGCAAGTTGCAACTTGTCAAGGGCCTACCAGACATTGACTATCACTCAGATGCTCTTTGCGGAGCATGTCAGAAAGGGAAAATTGTCAAGAGTCCCTTCAAGCCGAAAGAGATTGTTTCTATTTCCAGACCCTTGGAGTTACTTCATATTGACTTATTTGGACCAGTTAGCACTGCATCCTTATATGGAAGTAAATATGGACTAGTTATTGTTGATGACTACAGCAGATGGTGTTGGGTTAAATTTCTGAAAACTAAAGATGATTCATATTCTGTGTTTAGTAAATTCTGCATCCAAATACAATCAGAGAAGGAATTGAAAATCTTGAAAGTCAGAAGTGATCATGGAGGAGAATTTGAAAATGAACCGTTTGAGGTTTTCTGCGAAAAACATGGAATTATTCATGAATTCTCTGCACCTAGAACTCCACAACAAAATGGAGTCGTAGAGAGAAAGAACAGAACCTTACAAGAGATGGCTAGAACCATGATCCATGAGAACAATCTGGCTAAGCATTTTTGGGCAGAAGCAGTAAACACAGCTTGTTATGTTCAAAACAGAATCTATATTAGACCTCCGTTGAACAAAACAGCATATGAACTCTTTAAAGGAAGAAAACCCAACATATCTTATTTTCATCAGTTCGGATGTACGTGTTATGTCCTGAACAACAAAGTCTACCTAAAGAAATTTGATGCCAAAGCTCAAAAGGGAATCTTTTTAGGTTACTCTGAACGCTCTAAGGCATACAGACTGTATAATTCAGAAACACAATGTGTTGAAGAATCTATGCATGTCAGATTCGATGACAAAGTGCCTGGAAGTGAAACTCCAGTGCAAGATGAAAGTCATGCAGAATCTCAAGATTCTGATGATAACTCAGAATCTGATCAGATTCCAGAATCTGAAGATACTTCAGAAGCTGGAACAGCCCCTGAAGATCCTAATGAAGAAGCTTCTGATGAAGCTCAAGATGGTTCTTTGCAAGCTAGTCAATCCAAACAATCTTTCAAATACAAGTCTTCACATCCAGAGGATCAGATAATTGGCAATAAAGAAAGTCTCATGAGAACAAGATCGCATTTCAGACAAGAAGAGTCTGCTTTGGGATTATTATCTGTTATTGAACCAACCTCTATTGAAGAAGCTCGTGTAGATGAAGGATGGATTCTGGCAATGCAAGAAGAACTGAATCAATTCAAAAGGAATGAAGTATGGGATCTAGTAGCTAAGCCTGATCACAAGAACATCATTGGAACCAAGTGGGTGTTCAGAAATAAGCTTAATGAACAAGGAGAAGTAATCAGAAACAAGTCAAGACTTGTTGCGCAGGGCTACAGTCAACAAGAAGGCATTGATTACACATAAACGTTTGCTCCAGTTGCAAGATTGGAAGCAATCAGGTTACTTCTTTCCTATGCAGTTGATCACAACATAACCCTGTATCAAATGGACGTTAAGAGTGCATTTCTTAATGGTGTCATTTCTGAAGAAGTATATGTCAAACAACATCCTGGCTTTGAAGATTTAAAACATCCAGAGCATGTTTATAAATTGAAGAAATCACTCTATGGCTTGAAACAAGCTGCCAGAGCTTGGTATGAAAGACTTAGTAATTTCTTAATTCAAAACAACTTTGAACAAGGACAAGTTGACACTACTCTATTCAGAAAGACTCTGAAGATAGACATTCTTATAGTTCAGATTTATGTTGATGATATCATTTTTGGTTCTACAAATAGTTCACTTTGCAAAGAGTTTTCGAAAGTAATGCAGGATGAGTTTGAAATGAGCATGATGGGAGAATTGAAGTTCTTTCTTGGAATTCAAATCAACCAATGCAAAGATGGAGTCTACGTTCATCAGTCCAAGTATACGAAAGAGCTTCTGAAGAAGTTCAATCTTGAGGACTGCAAAGAAATGAATACTCCAATGCATCCAACCTGCACTCTGAGCAAAGAAGATCAAGGAACCAAAGTTGATCAGAAGCTGTATAGAGGTATGATTGGTTCTTTGTTTACGGCTGCATGCTATATGTATTTTTTGTTTGTGTTTGTTTGTCCCCTATTCTTTCCAAACGGTTATCATTTTTTTTCTATAAATACATAACACACATAACTTACTTCTCTTTTCACTCTTTGATTTTCTCTCTGAACAAACTTCTTGTTTTCAATACTTTGCAAAACTTTTTGTTCTCAAATCAAACACTTAGAAACCCCTATAATGGCAAGTGATCTCATCCAATCTGGTGTCATAATCAAGTCTGAAAAATCCTACGTTATCAAACCTAGAACAATGAACATCATCAAGGAGACTCTGGAAATTCAAGTTGAATCTCCAGTAGATTTTGGTTCTCTCAGTCGTCATGGAGTTGACGTTTCTCCTCATTTCTTATCACAAGGAATGATGAACTACTTTGTTATGTTGAATGGACCAACATATCAGGAGCTTTTTAGAGATTTTTGGGTTAGGTCAGAAGTCTACGACAAAGCTGAAGCTACTTTGGAAGAAACAGTTGCAATCTCAAACAACCCCAGTCTGGCTGGCAAAAACAGAGACCAAATGGGTTTAAGACCGTACAATGATCTTGAAGTAAGGTCTGTTGTGATGGGAATACCAATAGTTATCACTGAAGAAGTGGTAGCCAGGGCTTGTCAAATGGAGAGCGCTGGTAAATTTGAGTGGAATGTCAACCAGAAAAGTGAATGGGCTGTTGTCTGCAACAAACTGTTATTTGAAGGGAGACCCTCAAATAAACTGGTGGATATGCATCCTGAGCATAGGGTGCTTCTGAAGATTATACTGGATAGTATGCTTCAGAAAGGAGGAGGAACAGACACATTGTCTGTTGATCACAAAGTTCTTCTTTATTTTCTTATCAACAAAATAAAGATCAACTTCCCCAGATATGTAATGCACCACATGTGCTGGGCCATCAAGAAGAGTCAATTAGAAACTAGAAGGAAAGTTCCTTTTGGAAGATTAATATCTGAGATTCTGTATCAAGGAGGCCTCTTGAAGGTCTTATCAGAATCTGGTGTGGTATCAGATAGTCATCTAGGAACTGTGACCGGAAGAATCATAAATGGCAAGACTCTGCAGTACCTGAAGATTGTCAAGAGATTCAACCCCTCTAAGCATGATATGAGGGAATCCCATGTACAAACTGACTTGATGAAGGACTTCCCTCCCATATCCAAAGAAGATAATCCTGAAGTTCTTGCAAGATTTGTGGTGGATTACTTCAATGATACTGGTAGAATAATCAACTATTCTGCCATTCCTGAGACTGCTGGAGGAGGACCTCTTAAGGTCAAGGGAAAAAGGACCAAGGAAGTGGTTCTCAAGGAAGAGGAAGAGAAGCAGGAGCCTCTCAAGAAAAAGATCAAATCTACTGCTCTTCCAGGAGTGAAAATTGGTTCCCCTAAGACCATAGCTCCTATGCCTTCATCAGCATCCTCTGCACTTCGTGAAATTAAGGATGAGAAGAGCTAAGAAAGATGAGAAGAAGGTTAAGAAGGATGAGAAGAAAGCCAAGAAAGGCAAGGCTGACAGAGATTATGACATAATTGCTCAAGATATTGCTGATTTCCTTGATGCTGACTCTGATGGTGAAGAAAGTGAGATCAAGAAGAGAAAGGTGGATGTGGTTCCTGTGGCTAAGGATGTAGCACAGAAGATAGGTACTTCTATATCTATGATTGAAGATGAACATGCTGCTGGCAAGGCAATGGCAGCAGAAGTGGTTGCTGAAGAATTAAAGGAAGAGACTGTCAAGGAAGCTGCTAAGTTGCTTGCTTCTGCTCTTAAACAGAAGGATCCTATTGCTACTGCAGAAGCTGAGTTATCAGATGCTACTGTGTCTGATCACTATGCTTCTCCAGAAGCTGGCATTGACACCTCTAGCAACGTGGCAAATAGCTCATCTTCCTCTTTGAATCAAGAGTCAGAATCTGATTCAGAATCAGATAACAAACCTCTAAGCCAAATTCTTCCATACCTCAAAAATTCATCCCCCTCACCAATCAAACCCATATCATCCCATAACCCACTGGACCCTGCAGTAGTTGAATATGTTGATTCAACTATGGACAGAGTAATTCAAGACACAATCACAGTGTCTATGAATCTTCCTGCTGAACATCCTGCTCAACCTTCATTTCTCAAACCACTTTAGGCAATTCAACCTTCTGAAAAGCCTGAAGTAACCATTCAATCTAAACAGCCATCCCCCCAACATGAAACCATTTGTGTAGACTCTCCAGACACTCTAGATTCACTTGAAAAACATCTAGGAGGAGAACTACCAAAAACCCCTGCAAAATCCAAATCAACAAAAGCTGCTTCATCTGTTTCCAAACCAGACCCTGTACCTGAACCTACAGAAAGTCTTACCTTAGCTTCTGTTGAACTTTCAGAACCTGTTGTTGAAGCAGCTTCTGAAAATCTGGAACAAGCTTCTGATATCGTATCAGAAACTGTAACAGAATGTATAGCAGAAACTAGAAGAGTTCCCCAACCTCTTTGTGACCCTATAACTATCTTCCAGAGTTTGAAGCCTTTCTAGCCTTAAGAGCCTCTCTACCCTCAACCTCTGAACCTCAAATTGACTTATTTGATTCAAACAAGATAGATGAGTTCTATGCCTCTTCATGCAATAAGCTCAAAGACATTATTGAGCAAAGGTTTGTGCCAATCCTCAATGTGAGCTATGAGGACAAGTTCTCTTTAGTGAAGACTGAGTTCTTGGATTTTATCACCAAAATTCAGAAGGTTGCTGCCAGGGAACAAGCACTTGTCACTGCCAAGCATGTTGAAGAAGTCAAGCGGGCTGAGAAAGCTATTATCTTGGAAAGAGTACCTATTTTGAGGATTAGAGATACACCATTCTTTGATGAAGATCAGTATAATCCAAGGGAATCAATGGTTTATAACTCTTTGAAGAGGAAACTGTACAGAGTTCAAGAAGAAGCAAGACTAGAAAGAGAAGCGCATTTAAGAAGAACTGAGGCTCTGGAAGAGATGGTAAAGAAACAGCAAGAGGATCTCCAGAAATTGATGGATCATCTTGCCAAACAAAACCAACCTTAGTTTAATTTCGTTTTTTTTTTTTGTAATTCTTGTTTGCTATCTTCTGAACTATTTTTGCTTACAATTTATACAAGTTTTATTTGATTCTATTTGCATTCAATTCTGTTTTTATGCTCTGAATCTTCTATGTTTTCCCTCTGAATCTCATTCTTCCTTAAAATATGTTTGTATCCTTACTTTAAGTCATTTAAAAAGGGGGAGGAACTTGTTCTAAACCTTTTTGTTGATGACAAAAGGGGGAGAAGGGAAAAGTATTTGTGTTTTCTCAACAGGGAGAAGGGAAAATTTCTTTTAAATACATTGCATGTTCTATGTAAAAGTTAAAGGGAAATCTGCGAAAGGTGCTTAGTTAGACTCTGAGCCCCTGTTTAAGAATCAGTTCTCTAAATTCGTTTATCACTCTGAGAATGAATTCGATTGCTTATGAAATTGAATTTAATTAACCTGGATAGAACTTAAGAGGAGCTTATAAACCTCAACTTAAGAACTATCAGACTCAGGGGGAGTCAGAGCTTACAAACCTCAGACTTTGAGCTTACAAACCTCAGAACCCTTAAGTCAACTTGTTAATTAGATTAACAACAATTGACCTTTTAAATACTAATGTTTGTCATCATCAAAAAGGGGGAGATTGTTGGAACAAAGGTGTTCAGCAATACCACGTTTTGAGTTTTGATGATAACAAGGTATTAAAAAAGTTGTCAATTGGATATTGCTAATATTTGTTTAAGTATGCAGGATATTAATCGAGATTTATATCTTAGAAAGTATTCTGTTTGAACAATGTTAAAGAGCAATGTACTTGCAAAAAGTACGAGTAGTGAATAACTAGGGTTTTTTGTCTATTAGGGTTTAGACTGATTATTGGATGCCTTGAGAATGCTCTCAAGGGTTATATTTATAGCCTGCTGTGGGCTTGGGCTTTGATGGCTTGGTCTCCAAGCCATAGGGGTATTCTGGTATTTTAGGCGGGTTCTAGAGGTTTACTTAAGGCGGCGCCCTGGAAAGGGCGCGCCTTGGGCCTTAGAGCTCTTCTGGAGGGCGCTAAGGCCTCCTAGGGGGTCTGCAGGTCCTTCTAGAGGTCCTTAAGACTCTTAGGAATATTATGACGGTCCATAGCCCAACAAGCACGAGTCTTGGGACAAGGCGAAGTGGTTTAAGTTATCTGGACTAAACACAGGGGTCCTTTAGGAAGGATTCTATAAGTCTCTTGAGGAAATTCAATGACGGTCCATAGCCCAACAAGCACGAGTCTTGGGACAAGGCGAAGTGGTTTAAGTTATCTGGACTAAACACAGGGGTCCTTTAGGAATGATCCTATAAGTCTCTTGAGGAAATTCAATGACGGTCCATAGCCCAACAAGCACGAGTCTTGGGACAAGGCGAAGTGGTTTAAGTTATCTGGACTAAACACAGGGGTCCTTTAGGAAGAATCCTATAAGTCTCTTGAGGAAATTCAATGACGGTCCATAGCCCAACAAGCACGAATCTTGGGACAAGGCGAAGTGGTTTAAGTTATCTGGACTAAACACAGGGGTCCTTTAGGAAGGATCCTATAAGTCTCTTGAGGAAATTCAATGACGGTCCATAGCCCAACAAGCACGAGTCTTGGGACAAGGCGAAGTGGTTTAAGTTATCTGGACTAAACACAGGGGTCCTTTAAGTTTCTTGATAGCTTCGGAGGGTTGTCATATCACCCTTAAGTCATAGGTCCCTGCTGTATCGAAAAAAGTTTGCTTCATCTAATTCTTCCTTTTTAGTATAGGTTCCTAATCTACAGCGTGATATATCCCGCCTTGTTTTCTGGAAGGGCGAGATAGACGTTCCTTGGAATGTTGGCGAGGACTTTCACCTGCAAAACAGATCGAACGGTGTAGATTTCTTGACTCTTCAGTTGTTGTGACGTGTTTACATCTCGTCTTGCCACACACGTGTTTCCACTTTTTTTTTTTGCAGAGAAAGCGCGCTTTTCGAGGCAACTTTAACTCTTCTGTTCCTATATATTAGCGCTTCACTTCCTCTTCAAAACCTTATTTCATCCTTTTGTTTATCATCAGTTTTCGCTTCGTCTATTCTCTGCTTCCGTTTTCTCTTGTTTCAGCGCAGCCGTTTATTCCGATTTCCCCCCGTCGACTCTCCGATTTCTTCCAGGTAATCCCTTGTCTTTTCTCCTTTTTCTTTTTGAACTAGTCGTTTTAGGCTTTGTAACGATGGTAGTTATTAAGAAATGCGATGAACAAGGTAGAGAGGTCGTTCCCTCTGACCCTAAAGAACTTAACAAATTACGAATGGCCTGTTTGAAACATGCGACCCGTCCCAACGGCGTTATAGATTGGGATGCCTATTTTCGTAGTCTTCCGAACGACACAACCATAGATGAGTCGTCTGATAGCGATAGTAGTGATGACAGCAGTTCCAATATTGATTGCGTTTTGCTCTATTCTACTTCAGGTGTAAATCGGAGTCAAGAGATTTTCTTATTTAGGCCTGCCTTGATAGAGAGAGAAGACGCAATCAGGACGGGTGTGATAATGAGATTTTTTGCTCCGGAAGTGACGGATGTGGCTTCGCTGTATACGGTGGACGCGGCGATCAATTTTATAAGGAGTGAGATGGATATCTCGTCGACGGGACATGAAGAAGATGTCGAACTACTGCGGTGTGACGAGGGCGAGAGGGTTTGTTCGCAATCTTTGATGGGCGAGGAGTATTTCATGTATGGGGCGGTCCTTGAAGAATTCGGCGTGAAGCTTCCACTAAGTCCTTTTGAGATGGACGTGCTGAAATTTATGAACGTGGCGCCTTCTCAAATCCGCCCGAATAGTTGGGCGTTCATCCGAGGTTTTGAGATTCTGTGCAAGGCGTTGGGTTTTGAACCCTTGGTCGGTCCCTTTTTATACTTTTATGGGACTAAAGATGTTAGTAGAGGGACATGGGTAACAATCTGCGCTCATCCAGGTAAGAAGTTGTTCTCGCCGTATGCTTCTAACTTCAAAAAAGATTGGAAAGATACTTTCGTCAAAGTGAAGGGGGCGCTTAACTGTTCTGTGGCTTCTGTTCTATCGGAGGGAAAACCAAAGTTTCCACTGGTTTGGACTGCATCTCCAGCTGCTATAATGGGCTATAACTTTGAAAGAATGACACCTTATGAACAAGGGATTGTTTGCTGCTTAGAGAGAATGCTACACTGTGATATTCATGATCTCTTGGATAAAGAGGGCGATACAGGAGATCTAGAGAACTACTTGCGTGAGTAGTTTTACTAAAAGATCCAAATTTATTTTTGTCATACGATTACCCTACGACCATTTATTTTTTGACTTTCTTTCTAATCTTTTCCTCTTTTGTAGAATCGAAAATTCCGCCACTTACTCCTGCTGAAAGGAAAAAGTATCTCGCCGAGTTGAAGGCGAGGAAGACTGCTGAAGGTTACACGACTAGTGACCCTGCTCACGTGCAGCATCGGCGGGTGCAAAGAAAAGATCCACCCTCGAAGACTACGGTGGGTTCGTCTTCGACAGATGCAGAACCGCTAGAGACGCCTGCTATTGAAGGCGCGGCTGCTGAGGTCTCCGGCTCTCCTTCCCGAAAGAAAATCAGGAGTGGGAAGGGCGATAGCCAAAAACATCACCTAATTGCAAAGGGAACGGAGAGGATAACGCCGGCGACTACCTCCCTAAACGAAAAGGTAGTGGAGTCCTTCTGGCACAAGGACTTCAATTTCCGGAAGTAAGTATTTTCTCGGTTTTTTGCTTTGCCACTTTTTTCCTTATTTCTTTATTTGTAATACTGACGAATATTTCTTCTTATGGTTATATCAGGTATATGGGCGAGAACGTTCCCTTTTGTGAAGTCGATGTGGACGCCGGTGTGAAGAGCAGATTTGGTGACTTGGTGATGGATGCCGGGAATCTGCCTTGAGAATTCTGATGTTGAATCATACTATGGAGAGAAAGTATGGCGACTTGGAGAAAAAGTGCAAAGAAGCTGATGAAGATGCGGAGAAGTGGAGACATCAGGCGACTGGGTTGCAGACCCGCCTTGCTGAAGCTTTGGAATCAAAACAAAAGGCGGAGGACTTGATGAAATCCTTCGAAGTCAAAGCTGTCGAAGCTATCTCTGAGCTCGAAGCTGTTAAGCTGGAATGGAACGCGTTCCAGGAAAAGAACTTGAAACTGGAGGGAGAAGTTGATGAATGCAAGGGGGCACTAATGGAGTATTTCGACGATGGTTTCGAGAGGGCTCGTGCGCAAGCTGCGCACTTCTATCCTGAAGGGAATTTTGCCGATATGGATGCTGGGAAAGTAATTGTCGATGGGCAGCTTGTAGACGAGGAGTGACTCCAATCTTAAAGTTTTTCCTGCTTTTTTTTAGTTTTATGGCGACCCAGTGTGGCGCTTCAGTTGTTTTATATTTTGGGCGACCTTTTACTGCGCCCAGCTGACTCTTTGCTTAACAATGATCCTCCCGGATTTACGAATTCTTATATTGTCTTTAGACGTGGTAATGATTTTTTAGTTTACGAGCTTTCACGATGCTCCTTTAAATAGTTTTATCCTAGCAAGTGTTCAAAAGTATTGAATCTACTTATAAGCGTCTCTTCATTTATCATAACGTGATCTTTCATCTAATACTTTATAATTTGAGCAAATTCGGTGAGACTTTAATAATTTGCTGGCTTTGCGATACAAAGGTTGCGCTACGAGGCGTCTTTCAGGGGCGGCGGTACATGGCGACTTACAAGGTGCGCTACGAGGCGTCTTTCAGGGGCGGCGCTACATGGCGACTTACAAGGTGCGCTACGAGGCGTCTTTCAGGGGCGGCGCTACATGGCGACCTACAAGCTTCTATCTCAGAGCCCTCTTGGGTCTATCTCAGAGCCCTCTTGGGGTTGAGTTTTCACTGCCCAGTTGGGTCTTACGGCTTCTATAATTACTTGTTGTCTTCTTTTATTTACTCGACCATAATTTTTACAAGGCGCGCTACGTGGCGCTGTTCCTCCTTGATACTAAAATCAACAGTATTAGTTGTAGATAATAAAGGAAAAGAGAGAAATGGTCCAAATTTTTTGAAGGAGATAGGGTGCCTCGTTAAAAACCCCTGCCCTTGCAAGGGAAAAGAGTGCTACCCAGTCCCTTTTTATTAAGCAAATAACATAAAGCAAAGCATGTAGCTGGTCCGGTTTAAAAAGAAATAATAATACGGCAAGAAAAAACAAAAAACTGGCCTATAAGGCTCTAACTATAATAATGACGTAGGTTGACCACATTCCATGTGCGTGGCACTGCTTCCCCGTTCAGCTCTTCTAATTTATAGGCTCCATGAGGGAACTTCTCTCTGATCTTGTAAGGACCCTCCCAGTTTGGGAGCAGCTTCCCAATCCTAGTTGGGGCGACCACCTTTTTCAGCACGAGATCGCCTACTTTCATTTCTCTGGGGATAACTCTTGAATTGTATCGGCGAGCTGCTCTCTGTTTGGCAGCGAACTCTCTGATGTGAGCCTGCTCTCTGACTTCATCGATCATGTCCAAGCTACAACGGATGCCTATCTCGTTTGCTTCTTATAAGAAATGTGGTTTGTAAGTTTAGGTATAGAAGAAAAGAAACAACAGAAAATCATGAAAACCTGCAAAAAAGCTTGTTAAACTCTTTAAACTATTTTTGAAGTTACCTTCTTCAGAAAAATTATTCCGTCTCCATGTAGGAGTGTCTATTTCAACCGGAAGCATTGCGTCAGTGCCATAAACCATTGTGAATGGTGCTTCTTTGGTTGTAGAGTGTGGAGTTGTATGGTACGACCATAGCACCTGTACTTATCATGTTGAATATTTTATACTTCGTTAAGCTATCACTAGGTGATTATTGCTGTTGGAGAATTCATAAAGAGAAACATAATAGGTACAAAAAATTACCTCATGAAGATGATCTGCCCAAAGGCTTTTGGCGGCTTCCAATTTTTTCTTGATTCCATTTAGAATTACTTTATTTGCTGACTCTGCCTGACCATTAGCTTGGGGGTGAACCACTGAGACGAATTTTTTTAATATTCCCAGCTGTTTACAGAAGTCTACTACTGTAGCACTAGCGAACTGAGTCCCATTATCTGATACTATGAATCTGGGGAGGCCAAAGCGGCATATGATATTCTTCCAGTAAAACTTTTTTACTCTGTTAGCTGTGATTTTGGCGACTGCCTCTGCTTCGATCCACTTGGTGAAATAATCTACTCCCACAATAAGGAACTTTAACTGTCCTGGTGCTAACGGAAAAGGCCCTACGATGTCTACTGCCCACTTGTGAAAAGGCCAAGGCGAATATACCGACGTTAATTCATGTGCCGGGGCGTGCTTCTTATCTGAAAACCTTTGGCATTTATCACATTTTCGAACGTACTCGCAGCTGTCTTGAAGCATAGTAGGCCAGTAATATCCTGCTCGGAGCAACTTTGCAGCAAGAGCGCGGCCTCCAATGTGACTTCCACAAACTCCTTCGTGAACTTCCAAAAGGACTAGCTCTGTCTCGCCTTCAGCCAAGCAACGTAACATTGGTGTAGCCTTTCCCATTTTATAAAGCTTACCTGATATAATGGTGAATCTGGAAGCCCTTCTCCGAACAATCTGCTCCTCGTCTTTATCCTTCGCTTTGAAAGATCTTGTCAAGTACTTTAACAAGGGCGTCATCCACCCTTCACTCTCTTCTGTTAATGCATTTACTTCTAAAATATCCGTGCATGGAGCCGTGATTACTTCTTGGATGACAGTTCTGTTATTGCCTGGTCTTTTGGTGCTGGCGAGCTTGGCGAGTAAGTCTGCCCGGGCATTTTGCTCTCTTGGGACGTGAATGGCTTCGAAGAACTTAAAAGTAGCTGCTAAATTCTGAACTTTGGTCAAATACTTGACAAGTTGGGCGTCTTTGGTCTGATATTCTCCTGTGATCTGACTAGTTACCAGCTGAGAATCACTTTTTGCTCGTAGGTTCTCAGCTCCCATCTCTCTTGCCAGGGTCATTCCCGCGATGAGTGCTTCATATTCTGCTTGATTATTGCTTGCTTTAAACTCGAAACGAAGGGATTGTTCAATTAACAGCTCATTGGGTCCTTCTAACACTACCCCTGCCCCACTTCCTTTCAGATTGGAAGAGCCGTCAACTGATAACATCCACACATATGGTACCTCCTCTTCAATTGGGGGAGAGAATTCTACGACGAAGTCGGCTAGAACCTGCAACTTGATTACTCCTCTTGGTACAAACTGTATGTCGTACTCTGACAATTCTATGGACCAAGCTACCATCCTTCCTGCTAAATCCGGCTTACCCAGTACCTGCTTGACGGGATAGTTTGATTTCACCATGACCTTGTGACTTTGAAAGTAAGGGCGTAACTTCCTCGCTGTGGTTACCACAGCTAAAGCCAAACGTTCAATTTTCTGATACCGCAGCTCTGCTCCTTTAAGAACTCTGCTGACAAAATAGACTGGTTTTTCTCCCGCCTCTGAGTCCTCTACCAACACTGTACTGATGGCATTATCGGAAATCGCCAGATACAGAAAAAGGATGGCGCCTTTGCTGGGACGATGTAGGACAGGCGGGCTTGAGAGGAAAACTTTCAGTTGTTGAAAAGCGTCTTCGCATTCTGGAGTCCATTCAAACTTCTCCTTCTTTTTTATGGAAGCAAAGAAAGAAAAAGCTTTGTCGCCCGCACAGGATAAAAACCTGGAAAGGGCAGCTAGGCGGCCTGTCAGCTGCTGAACCTCCTTCAGGTTGGATGGGCTTCTCATGTTGATGATTGTTTGGCATTTATCTGGGTTAGCCTCGATGCCTCTGCTTGTTAACAAAAATCCCAGAAACTTTCCAGCCTGCACCACAAAAGAGCATTTTGATGGGTTCAGGCGTATGTTGTACTTCCTCACTTGCCCTAAAATTTCGTCTAGATCCTCAGTATGGTTGCCATTCTCCTTGGTTTTAGCTACTAAGTCATCAATGTACACTTCCAGATTACGCCCTATTTGCCCGGCGAACGCCATATCCATACTTCTTTGAAATGTTGCGCCTGCATTCTTGAGGCCGAAAGGCATGACCTCGTAATGATAATTCTTGTTGTTGGTCATGAAAGCTGTCTTGGGAGCGTCCAAAGGGTCCATTCTAATTTGGTTGTACCCAGAATAGGCGTCCATGAAACTTAAAGTTTTGAAGCCAGAAGCGTTGTCGATCAGATGGTCAATATTGGGTAGAGGATATGGATCCTTAGGACAGGCCAGGTTCAGATCAGTGTAATCCACGCATATTCGCCATTTGCCATTTGATTTTTTTACCAGTACCATGTTGGGTATTGGATTTCACTTATAAAACGGGCTTCTACCAGCTTGCGTACCTCTTCGTCCATTGCTTTACGCCTTTCTTCGCCTAACTTTCTATTCCGCTGTACGACTGGCTTAACATTCGGATTGATGGACAAGTGGTGACAGGCTATCCTCGGATCTATCCCAGGCATCTCTGCAGGCTTCCAAGCGAAAAGATCAAGGTTCCTCTGTAGAAGTGCGATGAGGGCGGCTTCCTCTGTAGGATCCAGGGCTGTTCCAATTTTGGTCTTCTGATGGTCTTCTGGGCCAATAGATATCTCCTTCAAGTCTTCTGTTGGTTCTAAGCATGGCTGTTGGAAATCCTCCCTTGGGTCAAGGTCTATCACGTTCACGGTGTGCTTTTGAACAATCTCATCTTTCTTCTTCTTCTGCAATCGCAGACTGCTATGATAACATTCTCTCGCTAACTTTTGGTCGCCCTTAACCGTTCCTACCTTCCCGTTTTCTAGGGGGTACTTCATAACTAGAAACTTTGTAGATAAAAACCCCCCCAACAGGTTAAAAGCAGGTCGCCCTATGATTATGTTGTAAGAATTAGGGGCGTTGATTACCAAATACCTGACCCGTATTGCTTTTGCTGAGGAGCCGTATCCGAAAGTTGTCTTCAAAGTGACGTACCCTCGTACGTGCACCTGCTCTCCTGTGAAGCCTGCCAAATGTCTCATAATATAGAATATCAGCTGAACTTCCTGTATCTACCAAAACTCTTTTCACGTCCCAGTTGAATATTTGGACGGTAATTACCATGGGGTCATCATCGTGAGGGACGACGCCCTGGAAATCTTTGGGCGAGAAGTGAATTTCGGGCTCCTTTTCTTCTCTTGAGTCGTACTCTTGACATAACATCACTTGCCTGACATACTTCTTACGTGAGGAGTTGGATTCACCTCCACCTGAAAATCCTCCTGAAATAGTATTCAAGGTGTGTCTTTTCTCTTCGCTGCTTGCCTCTTTTCTAGGTTTCTGAGATCTCCCTTCTCTATCAGTCTGGACGTATCCCCTTAACTTTCCATTCTGTATTAGCCGCTCAATCTCCCTTCTTAGGTGGAGGCAATCATTGGTGTCATGACCTTGAATTCTGTGGTACTTGCACCAACTGTTGGGCTCTGCTCCCATGACCTTGTGTCCTGTTGCCTTAGCCTCTGGGATGATTTTTGCTTCGTAGACTTCCCTGAGTATCTGTGCTGGGCGGGTATTCAAAGGTGTGAAGGCGCCCGGGCGGATCTTGGAGATGTAGGGTGCGTGGGGGCGCCTTTCCTGCCTCTTATAGAAAGATTGATCTCGGTCAGCCAGGGGCTGGTGATTTCTCCGATCTTGATTGGTAGAGGTGCGCTCTTTTGCATCCCTGGCTTTCTTCTCTGCGTTGCTTTCTTCTCCCTTGATGTAACAGTCGGCTCTGGCGATAATCTCCTCCATGGAGTCGGCGGGTTTTTGCGCCAAAGATTCATTGAATTGTCTCGCCCTTAAACCGTTTTGGAAAGCTCCCACAAAAACCTCTTGATTGGGGTTGACTACCTTGATGGTGGTATCATTGAATCTGGCTAGGTAATTTCGCAGTGACTCCGTGTGTCCCTGACGGACGTTGAAAAGGCTGGTGGCAGAGACTTTTCGATGGCGACTTGCCGCGAATTGCTGAGTGAGCTTCCTGGTCATGTCTGGGTAACTCATGATAGAGAAACGAGGGAGGTTCATGTACCAACGCAAAGCTGCATCGGTTAGGGTTCCTGCGAAGAGTTTGCACTTGAGAGAGTCAGTAGCGCCCACGACGGCCATGCGAGTGTTGAACGCCGTTATGTGCTCCACCGGGTCGCTCTTCCCGTCAAAAGGTGACAAATGAGGAGGCTTGAAGTGTTCTGGTACTGGGGCGTTCCAGATCTCTACTGAAAGAGGCTATGGCTCTGGGTTCTCCATCTCGCCATGTTGGGATTCGTCTCGCTCCTCTTGTTGTTTCTGCTGAACGGTTTCCACCGAGTCGCGCAGAGCCTCGTTCTGCTCTCGTAAGAGAGCCATGTCGGTTCTCAGGGTCTCGAAATCCTCCAGGGTGGCCATGAGGAAAGCGGCGGCTGCTCTGGGATCTGAGAAGCCCTGAATGCTGGACTTTCTGAATCACAGAGGTATGACTCGGAAAGCTGATGAGGGTTCCTGAACCACGGTTGTGATTCAAGAAGGTGGTCTAGGTTAGTTTTACCTTTTCCCACAGACGGCGCCAACTGTACTTGCAAAAAGTACGAGTAGTGAATAACTAGGGTTTTTTGTCTATTAGGGTTTAGACTGATTATTGGATGCCTTGAGAATTCTCTCAAGCGTTATATTTATAGCCTGCTGTGGGCTTGGGCTTTGATGGCTTGGTCTCCAAGCCATAGGGGTATTCTGGTATTTTAGGCGCGTTCTAGAGGTTTACTTAAGGCGGCGCCCTGGAAAGGGCGCGCCTTGGGCCATAGAGCTCTTCTGGAGGGCGCTAAGGCCTCCTGGGGGGTCTGCAGGTCCTTCTAGAGGTCCTTAAGACTCTTAGGAATATTATGACGGTCCAAGCAAAAATCCAGAGAAGCTTGTTGCTTGTGATTCTGTATCGAAGAGAGTCTGAAGAATGCATCGAAGAGAGTCTGAAGACTGTATCAAAGAGAATCTGAAGACTGTACCGAAGAGAGTCTGAAGATTACCAGAAGCTTAGTGCTACAGTGAGTCTGAAGCCCAAAAATCTGATAATCTGCTAACAAGGATTCCTACTGCATTGCGATGCAAAAGAAACTCTCAAATGGAGTAACGGCTAGCTTCAAAGTCAACTTGAGCGTGGGAAGCACAAAGACAAAATTGCAGGCCAGTACAGAGTACGTTGTACGAACTCTGTTTCCACTACTCCACTACCTCGTACAGTTTGGCAACTGTGTCTACCGGTATTAATCTTCAAAGGGAATGGAATTCAAATTATGCAATTGAAGGACTATTACCAAATCAAGCAACAGATCAACAACCATTGATCAAGCTTCAGAAATCATCCTAATGTGTTGGATGACTCAACGTCTCTTTCCTTCGCCTATATAAAGGATAGAAGACTTGAAGAATTGTTGGACTCTACAACTAGAAAAATTACATTGCGCTACTTTCGTATTCAACTGAGTCTTAACAAAAACACATCATCAACTTAGATTCTTACAAACTGGGTATTCTAGAATTTCTAAGTTCCACAGAAAAACAGAGTCTGTCTTTTGTGTAAAACAGAGTCTAAAATTGTTGTAATTGAAACACATTTGATTGTTGTCAAGTGTTTCAACTCTATTCAATTTTCTGTGATTGTGTAAGAAGTCTCTTGCTTTTGTGCTTGACCAAAGGAAGTCTCTTGGCTGCATCCTTGAGCAAGGAAGTCTCTTAGTTGTGTCTTTGAGCAAGGAAGTCTCTTGCCTGCGTGCTTGAGCATTGGAAGTCTCTTACTGTGTGTTTGAGCAACTTGTAATTGATATTACATTTTAGTGAACTCTCCTTGGAAGTACAAAAGGGACAGGACTACTTCCGGTTTGTGGAAGAAACCTGTATAATTGCTTGTGTTCTCTCTTCTCTCTATCTCTTGATTATTCCGCTGCATCAGAACCTAATCTCCTATCAGACTCTGAATTCATTCAGACTCTGAGTTTAAAGGAATTAGATTCTCACTCTTCAAGAGCTGCGAAAAAGAAAACACAATTCAACCCCCCCTTCTTGTGTTTTTCTCACCTTCACAAACGGTTTTCCACTTTCATTATAAATAGCTATCACACACAACCCAGTTCACTTTCCACACTTTGATTTTTCTCTGAACTACTCTTTCGTTTTTAGTCTCTGAAAAACTTTGTTTCTCAAAATCAAACCTAGAACCCTACAAATGGCAAGTGAACTCATTCAATCTAGTGTGATCGTCAAAACTGGAAAATCCTATGTGATTAAACTCAGAACAATGAACATCATCAAAGAGACTCTGGAAGTTCAAGTTGAATCTCCAATTGGTTTTGGATCCTTGATGAGGCATGGTGTCGACGTCTCTTCTGATTTCTTAGCACAAGGAATGATGAGTTACTTTGGTATGTTGAATGGACCAACATATCAAGAATTGGTCAGAGATCTCTGGGTGAGGGCTGAAGTTTTTGACAAAGATGATGCAATCATTGAAGAAACTGCTGCAATCATGAACAACCCCTCTTTGGCTAACAAAAGCAGGAAGCAAATGGGTCTGAGACCGTACAATGGTCTAGAAATAAGATCTGCTGTGATGGGGATTCCAATCCTTATCACTGAAGAAATAGTTGCCAGAGCATGCAGGGTAACAAATGAAGGAAATTTTAAGTGGAACGTGGATAAGAAGAGTGAATGAATGGGCATCTGCAACAAACTCTTGTTTGAAGGAAGACCTTCAAATAAGTTGGTAGACATGCATCCAGAACATAGGATGCTTCTGATGATTATTCTGGACAGTATGCTTCAGAAAGGTGAAGGAACAAACACTCTTTCTGTGGATCATAAGGTGTTTCTGTACTTTTTGATCAAAAAGAAGAAGATCAACTTTCCAAGATACGTGATGCACCACATGTGCTGAGCCATCAGAGAAGGCCAAATCAAATCCAGAAGACAAGTTCCTTTTGGAAGAATGATTTCTGAGATTCTGTATCAAGGAGGCCTCTTGAAGGTCTTGACAGAATCTGGTGTTGTATCAGACGCTTAGCTTGGAACAGTAACAGGGAGAATCATCAATGGCAAGACTCTTCAATACATGAAGATTGTCAAGAAGTACAACCCTTCTAATCTAGATATGAAAGAGTCTTCTGTACAATCTGATCTGATGATGGACTTCCCCCTATTTCCAAAGAAGACAATCTTGAAGTCCTTGCAAGATTTGTAGTAGATTACTACAATGAGACTGGTAGAATAATCAACTATTCTGCCATTGGTGAGACTGCTGGAGGAGGACCTCTTAAGGTCAAAGGCAAAAGGACCAAGGATGTTAATCTAGAAGAGGGGGAAGAGAAGCAAGAACCTCTTAAGAAGAAGAAAAAGTTCAAATCAACAGCTCTTTCAGGAGTGACTATTGGTGCCTCTGAAACCATAGCTCCTATGCCTCTATCTGTCTCTCCTGCACCCAAGGAAATTAAGGAAAGGATAAAGAAATCCAAGGATGAGAAGAAGGCAAAGGATGAGAAGAAAGCGAAGAAAGGTAAAGCTGACAGAGATCACAAAAGGCTGGTTGAAGAAATTGCTGAATTTCTTGATGCTGATTTTGATGAAGAAGAAAGTCAAGTCAAGAAAAGGAAGAAAGAAGTTGTTCCTGTGGCTAAGGATGTAGCACAGAAGATAGGTACTTATGTATCTATGATTGAAGATGATCATGCTGCTGGCAAGGCAATGGCAGCAGAAGTTGGGATAGACGGACTTAGAGATGAGACTGTGAAGGAAGCTGCTAAGTTGCTTGCAGCAGCTCTGAAACAGAAGGGTCATGATACCCCTGCAGAAGTTGATCAATTAGAAGCTACTCTGTCTGATGCTTCTGACCAACTAGCTTCTCCAGAAGCAGGCATTGGCACATCAGGTAACATTTTATTTGACTCACCTCTCTCTTCTACGAATCAAGAGTCATCATCCCCATCTGAAACTGAATCAGATAACTTACCCCTGAGAAAAGCCATTCCATCCCTTCGAAATAAAACCCCCTCTCCAATCAAACCAATCTCATCATTTGATCCTCTTGACCAAAGAATAGGTGAATACGTTGATTCAACTATTGACAGGGTTATTCAAGACACCATCACAGTGTCTCTGAACTTACCCTCTGACCATCCTGCTCAACCATCATATCTCAAACCACTTCAGGAAATTCATCCTACTGAAGAACCTGAAGAACCCATTCTATCTTCTCAACCATCTCCTCAACATTAAACAATCTTTGTAGACTCTCCAGATTCCCTAGATTCTCTTAAAAAACACCTAGGAAGAGAACTACCAAATATCCCTACAAAATCCAAAACAACCAAGACTACAGAATCTGTTTCAAAACCAGACTTTGTACCTCAACCTGAACCAGAAATTCAAAACATGGCTTCAAACGAACCAGTAACTGTAACTGTAGAGGAATCAGTCTCTAAGACTCTGGAACAAGTTTCTGATGTCATACCTGACCCAGAACCTGTAACAGAATGCATAGCAGAGCCTGTGTCTGAAATAGTTACTGAACCTCTTTCCCAACCTCAAACTGTTGTAACTGGCTTCCAAACCATACAAACAATCTTAGCTTCTGAACCTTCAGCTTCATCTGAGCCAAACCAAACTCTAATTCCTCACAACCTATTTGATTCGTTAAGAATATATGAGTTTTATGGAATGTCAAGCTCAAAGCTCAAGGATATTATTGAGCAAAGATTTGTGCCAATCCTCAATGTAAGCTATGAGGATAAATTTGCTGCTTTGAAGAATGAATTTGTGGATTTTGTCACTACAATTCAGAAGGCTGCAGTAAAAGAACAAGTTGTTGTTCTTGCCAAACATATGGAAGAAATCAAGAAAGCTGAGATAGCAAAGGCTAAGAAAAAGGCTCCTGTTCTGCAATTGGCAAATAAACCATTCTTTGATGCTGATCAATACAATCCAAGGGAAACAATGGTTTATGATACGCTTAAGAAGAAGCTTCATAGAGTTCAAGAAGAAGCTAGACTTGAAAGAGAAGCTCATCTCCGGAGAACAGAAGCTCTTGAAGAAATATGTTTAACATGCTTTGGCAATTGCTAATATATTATTCTTATGTTGGCCATAATGGTTACTACATTATATGGTTTCATCACACACTAAGAATAATATTTAAGCAAGGTTTTTTATTACATACATGCATTACGTGTTACTATTATCATATATGCCTAATTGATCATTGTGCCCACAACTTTTTCTAATTAAATTATCTTTCCAAAATTTGGCCAACGGCTAATATTTGGATTCAAGTGCACACAACGGCTATTTTCTTGGGAATGCATTTCATACACTTTTTCATGAATAGGTGTCATTTGAAATATGTGTCTATTCATTGACAAAACTTTTTGAAAAGTAGTGTTGCTTCATAAACATCATTTTAGCCTCTATAAATTCAATTGAGAATCAAAACAATTTTAAGACAACAACTTTCATTATCTCAATTGACATTTTCAATATCACTTGCTTTCAAACTTTCATTCAAATTGTTTGGAAAACATTGCTTACGCTTTAACATTTATTAAAAAGTTTTCGAGCACTAAGTCCATTTGTTTAAGAGTGATATGGATAAGATTATACAACCATACACATTTGATATTCTTCAATTACATTGTTGTAAAGTTTCTCATCATTTGTTGGTAGGAATTGTTGTAAAAGATAGTGGAGTGCTATCTTGTTTCTTTGTGAGAATTTCACCATAGGTTTGGAGATTCTTGTTGTAAAAGATAGCGGGGTGCTATCTTGGTGTATAGAGAAATATTGTTAGGGGGCTTTTGGGATTAAGGTTGCTTTGTAACAAAGATTCTTTACATAGTGAAATCCTTCGCGGGGTGAAGGGAGTGGAGTACCCTAAGGTTTAGAGGGGAACCACTATAATTCTCTTGTGTCTTTTCTTCTTCCCTTACTCTTTTATTTTTCCGCATTCATACCTTCATCATTATTTACCGGAAAAATTATCAACAACGCTAAACTAAGAAAAATTAACCAATATTCCTAGAAACCTAATTCACCCCCCTCTTAGGTTACAATCCGAACTTACATATTGAAATTCAAATTAAAAAAAATAGTTTTGGCATGCAGGCCTCATCAAAACTCCTCAACATAAACTCAACTGAAACATATTAATATTAACTCATAATCAATACGTAAGGAATAGAAAATAGTTATAAAGGTTCCCATCCCGTTACGTACTAGAGCACCTAAGGACACAGTGAGGGTAGCCACTCACAACAGCAAACAGCAGCTATAAGCTTAATCACCTGCAAGTTACTCATATGAAGAGCAACATTTCCAAGAAGAAGGGGTGAGATTCACAAAACAATGGCATTAAACATATAATTCAATAATTATATTTAACAACATAAACATCAAGTACATTCACAACAATAATCATATAACATCTTAATCAACAACATAATCATCATCATAATTCAGCATCATAGTTCAACTTAACAGTTTGACTCGACAATGCAACTTCAACTTGACTTATGCAACTTAGACATCTTATTCATGCATGTGGTACCAATCTAGGGCATAAGCCCTCGTCGTTATTTGACCATAAACATACTCCTAGGGCATAAGCCCTCGTCGCTGTTTGAGCATAAAAATACTCCTAGAGCATGAGCTCTCGTCTCTGTTGAGCAAAAGCTCCTAGGGCATGAGCCCTCGTCTCTGAATGAATATGCATGGACTCAACATCTTATAACTTTGACATCATAAATGACTCCAATAATTTGGATCACAACTCTTAATCTTAGAATGACACATGCAACTTTTAATCAATAACAAATAGTGTAACAGCCCGATCACAAAAGTTTGAAGTATTTGTTTGATCAGAAAGAGTTGAACATGAGGCAAAGAAGATGGATGGAATATCTTAAGGATTTTGATTTTCAGTTGAGTTATCATCCTGGGAAGGCTAATGTGATAGCAGATGCCTTGAGTAGGAAGACTTTGCATATGTCTGCTTTGATGGTTAAAGAGTTGGATTTAATTGAGCAGCTTCGAGATTTGAGTTTGCTTTGTGAATTGACACCGGTTAGTGTGAAGTTGGGTATGTTGAAGTTGACAAGCAATATCTTGGAAGAGATTAAGGGTGGTCAGAAGGAAGATTTGGAACTTGTGGATAAAGTGGTGTTGGTTAATCAGGGTAAAGGTGTGGACTTTAAATTGGATGAGAACGGTGTTTTGATGTTTCGTGATCGAGTGTATGTACCAGAGGTATCTGATCTAAAGAGAAAGATTTTGGAAGAAGGTCACAGGAGTAGTTTGAGTATTCATCCAGGAGCGACTAAGATGTATCAGGATTTGAAGAAGTTGTTTTGGTGGCCTGGAATGAAGAAAGAGATCGCCTAGTTTGTTTATGCTTGTTTGGTTTGTCTGAAGTCGAAGATTGAACATTAGAGGCCGTCAGGTTTGATGCAACCGTTGTTTGTGCCCGAGTGGAAGTGGGATAGTATCTCTATGGATTTTGTTGGAGATTTACTGAAGACCGCTAAGGGTTTTGATTCGATTTCGATAATCGTTGATCGTTTGACGAAGTCGTCACATTTCATTCCTATCAAGACCGGTATGTCTGTGGCGAAGTTGGTTGAGATCTACATTCAGCAGGTTGTGAAGCTGCATGGAATTCCTTCTAGTATTGTGTCGGATCGGGATCCGAGGCTTACTTCTAAGTTTTGGGAGAGTTTGCAAGCTTCTTTGGGAACCAAGTTGAGGTTGAGTTCTGCTTATTATCCCCAGACTGATGGGCAAACGGAGAGGACTATTCAGAGTTTAGAGGATCTGTTGAGGGCTTGCGTTTTGGAGCAAGGTGTCAGTTGGATTGAATGTTTACCGTTGATTGAGTTTACTTACAACAATAGTTTTCATTCTAGTATCGGAATGGCTCCGTTTGAGGCTTTGTATGGAAGGAGGTGTAGGACACCGTTGAGTTGGGTTGAGTCAGGCGAGAGTGCTTTGTTAGGACCGGAATTGGTGCAAGAGATTACGGAAAAGGTTAGAATGATCCAAGAGAAGATGAAAGCGTCACAGAGCAGGCAGAAGAGCTATCATGATAAGAGGAGGAAGGATATTGAGTTTCAGGTTGGTGATCATGTGTTTTTACAAGTGAATCCTGAAACTGGTGTTGGGAGAGCTTTGAAGTGTAGGAAGTTGACTCCTCGTTTTGTTGGACCGTTTGAGATTGTAGAGAAAGTTGGGGTTGTAGCGTATTGGATTGCGTTACCACCGTTGTTATCGAATCTTCAAAATGTGTTTCATGTGTCTCAGTTGCGGAAGTATATGTATGATGAGTCTCACGTGATTCAAGTGGATGATTTGGAAGTAAGAGACAATTTGACCGTTGAGACGTGGCCGGTTAGGATTGAGGACCGTGAGGTGAAACGTTTGCGTGGCAAAGAGATTGTTTTGGTTAAACTGATTTGTGTTGGACAGATCGGTGAAAGTGCCACTTGGGAATCAGAGAGTAGGATGAAGGTTTCGTTTCCAGAGTTATTTCTGTCAGGTAATTTTCGAGGGCGAAAATTCTTTTTAGGGGGGGAGAGTTGTAATAGCCCGATTTTACGATTATTTGATTTTAATTGTTTTATGTGTGTTTATTCATGTCTGTGTGCATTTTCATGAGTTTTCGTGTTAGGATGGTATTTTGGTAATTTAGACTTAAGGGTATTTTAGTCTTTTGCGAGGAAGGTTAACTTAGTAACCTTTTGACAATAGTTATTTTAGCGTTCTAGTTAGAACCGTTATTAATTGTAAGAAGTTAAGTTGTCGATATAATCAATTAAGACTGAGGTTTCTAGTTAATTACCATTAGTGAGTTAGAGTTAGCGGTGTGGTGTAATTAGATTTGAGCCAATTAGTTGGGATGGGTTAGGCCCATTAGGGTTGTGAATATTTGACCCATAACTTTGAGAAAATAGGGTTAGACTTTGTCATTCACACATAACACAAAGAGTAGAGAAATAGAGGCTAGAGAGACAAGAGCAAGAGAAGAGGGTTGAAGCTAAAGGGGAGATTGAATCTATGAGCTAAATTGAAGCTTGAGCTAGGATTCTTGGTGTTAGAGGTAAGAGAGATAGTTTTCACACATAATCTTCAAATTTCTCATTTCTACCCATTTCTATGAATTTGATTGATTGCATTAATTCTGTAAATTCGTGTTTGGATGTTGATGTTATGTTTGTAAGCATGAATTATATGATGATTGTGTAATCGTTGTTGAATTAACATGTCAAAAATGTATGAAAATGAATATTTGGGTTTTTGTGAAAAATTGATGAAGAATAATGTTGTTGTTGTTGGAATGTTGAGAAATTCATGACTAATAGTTGTTGCTGTTGTTATGAGATGTTGTTGTTGATGATTGATGCCATGGGTGTTCATAATTATGGAATTGTGGGGTGAATTGTGTTGTTGCTGAGAGTTTTGTGAAGAATAATTGAATTGTTGAATTATGTTGAAATGATGTTTTGATTTCAAATACTATATGGTTTTGAGTGTCTTTTATGTACATAATAATATAAACAACCTTTGGAAACACATTTGGGCATTGGGAGATCAAAATTGGGAATTTTGGGTGAAAAAGAGTTGAAAACCGTAGTGTTCATAACCACTTCAGAAGCAACTTCAGGAGCTACTTCAGAAGCTCCTTCAAAAGCTACTTCAGAAGCACCTTCAGAAGCTGCTTCAGAAGCTGCTTCAGAAGCCACTTCAGAAGCATCTTCAGAAGCTACTTCAGAAGCTCCTTCGGAAGGCCCTTCAGAAACCACATCAGAAGCATGTTTAGAAGCAGTTTCAGCATTCCCAGTTTTGCGTTCTTGCAACTTTTTCGCCCATTTTTGTTTTGAATTGTAAACATGAAAGTTTAAGATAATTGAGTTAGTTTTCCAGTGGCTTTGGTTTCACTTGAAAATGTTTTGTGGATTTTGAGTTAAGATAGAAACACTCCAAGTGGGTCTTGGAAGACTTTTACGAAAAATTCAGCATAACCGTCTCTAACTCAACCCGAAACTTTTAGTTTCCTTCCAGACATCAAATATGAGTATTATGAGTTTAATTATGATGTTTAATAGTATCTAATCTATGTCTTCTGAATCAAACTTAGTTTTCTTCTCTTAATGAATTGGTTTTGCAATATGACAAAGTGAGACGAACTTCGTGATTTAGTCATGATTGGCCGATGAAAAGCTTATGTAATCCCTACTGTACACAATTGTGACTTAAGAGTATACATGGATTAGGCATTTGACCTCGTTTGATTGATTTTGATTCATGACTTCGATATTTTCAAAGTCGTGAATTATAAGTAGAACCTTGTGAAAACTTAACTTAAAGACCACTTGTTTGGCAATCTTTTATGGCTGATCATATATGATTAAGTAGAGGCTAATGAATGATAAATGTTGAATGTAAGTTGGTGTGGGCATACTTGTTGAATGATGGTAATGATTGCATAGTTGTATATGCATAGTTTGGTGATGATTGCTTAATGATATATGCATGTTGATTGTTGAGGTGATCATGGTATGAACATATGCATTGAGTCGAGTCATATGTTCATGCATTCATTGTTTGGTGACGGACTTATGTCCAAAAATGTAAGGCGGGGTGTGAAACCTTACATACGATGTTTTTGTTGCATCAAAGGTGACGACCTTGAGGAGACTTGGTACCACATGCATCTAGATGAGTCTAGAACATTGCATACATTGTTTGGTGAATTGTATTGAGTCGTGATGTGTGATTGATGCATTTGGTTCATGTGACCTTGATTGGTGAATTGAATTGATAATTGGATTATTGTGTGGATATATATGTATAAGGATGTTTATATTATTTGGTAATATTTATACATGATATTCTTGAATACTTGATTGTGGATTATGTTGATGTAATGCTAACCCTCAGTGGTTTACCACCTACCTTTCCATGCGGACGGGTAGATGAAGTGCAGGATAAGTAGCTTGTTCGATTGATGTTGCTGAAGAGTAGGAATCCTCCTTATCTTTTGCACGCGTCTAGATTAGGGGCTCTGATCTAGGATAGCGTTTTATTGTTAAACTTATTTAATCATATGTTGATTTGAGGAGTTATGTTATGATTATTTTATATCCTATATCTTGAGGATGTTTTATGTATTTATTATCATGAGACTTGGAGATGTTGTCTATAGATTTGATATATTACGCTGCTATATTTTATGAACCATGATAATATATACTTGCAAATTATGAAATTGTTTGTTGTCGTAGCATCTGTTTCTAGAATATATTGTATGTTCGCGCGTTTTACCGCTTAATAGAAATAGGGTGTTCCTCCCAAATTCGACTATAATGATGTATAAGGGTTACCCTAAGGTCTGTAGACAGTTTTCTACAACAATGGTATTGTTTCTCATCATCTAATCATTAATTCATCACTTTTGACCTAGTTCTCAAATTCTAAATTTACATGAATTAATCCTAAAATCTGTTAACTATAATCATGAATTACATGCTTTAATGAAATTGTAATGCTAGGCTCACCCATACCTTAAGAAAATTGAAGCAGCGGCCTCTTGGTTCTTCACCTCTAGTTTTTCTCCCTTTTCTCCCCAAAACTGAATTGTACGTTCTGTACAATTCTAACCTAATTTTCCTTTTTATATCACTTCTATCTATTTTATCTTATTTCACTTAATCCCTCATAACTCTATCTAATTCAAAAACAGCCCCACAACTTAATATTTATTTTATTTTCAAATCTTATTTTATTAAACAATAAAATAAGTCACAACTCCACATAAAATCTCTAAAATCACATAAATCACATTAAATCATATAAATATTTTCTATACTTTATAAAATAATTTAAATAATCAAAACGGGCGTTACAGGTGTGCTGGAAAGAAAGAGGAAAGGGAAGAAGAAGTTGGTTGCGGCGGGTGAGGATAGAGGCAGTGGGAAGGTAGAGGGAGTCTGAGTGGGGTGGGTGCAAGGTGGTGAGTGGGGGGAGGGTGTGGAACATGAAGTTGGTATCATGGAATATTAGGGGTTTGGGTGGGTTTGAGAAGAAAAGGGAGGTTCGGTCTTTGGTGAAGGATAAGCGTCTGTTTATTATGTGCTTACAAGAAACTAAATTGCAAGTGTGTGATGATGGTGTTTGCTCGGCGTTGTGGGATCTGCAATCGATGGCTTATTCGTATCGACCTTCTCAAGGGGCGTGAGGTGGGTTGCTGACTGCGTGGGATGTGGCGGAGGTGGAGGTGTGGTGTTTTGTTTCCTTTGAGAATGTCTTGGTTATCCATGGGCGGTTCTTGAAATCAAATGAAGTGTTCTATTTGTTTAATGTTTATGCTCCTTGTGACAGTCGGGCTAGGCAGGTGTTGTGGGATTCCTTGTCTTTGCGCCTTGCTCCTTTGAGAGGAGCTCATGTTTGTGTATATGGGGATTTTAATGTTGTTCGTAGTAGGGATGAAAGAAGAACCGTGTCGGATTCTCGAGGGTTCCCAGACGTTGAACCTTTTAATCATTTTATTGAGAATAATTTTTTGTGTGATCTCCCGTTATGCGGTAGAAATTTTACTTAGTTCAAAGGTGATGGTAGGTCCATGAGTCGACTTGATAGATTTCTACTTTCCGAGGAGTGGTGTTTGAAGTGGCCGAACTGTCTTCAGGTTGCTCAGTTTAGAGGGTTGTTCGATCATTGCGCCTTATTTTTGTCTGTGGATGAAGAAAATTGGGGTCCCAAACCATCTAGATTTTTGAAATGTTGGTCCGATACAAGTGGTTATGCGGAGTTTGTCAAAGATAAGTGGATGTCCTTTCAGATCGATGGTTGGGGTGGTTATGTGCTAAAAGAAAAATTTAAATTGATGAAAGCGGCTCTTAAGGAGTGGCATGTTGCTCATTCTCAAAATCTTCCGGGGAAGATTGCTTCTCTAAAAGATCTCTTGGCGGTGTTAGATGGTAAAAGGGAAATTGAGGCATTGACGGACGCTGAATGTGATGAAATGCATGGTGTGACAGTAGACATTCACTTGTTATCCAGGTTGCATACTAGTATTTCGTGGCAACAATCTAGAAATCAGTGGCTTTCTGAAGGTTATGCAAATTCGAAGTTTTTTCTTTCTATCATGTCCTCTCGTCGACGTCGTAACGCGTTGAGCTCGGTTTTGGTGGAGGGTGTCGAGATTGAGGGCGTGCAACCAATTAGGCATGCAGTCTTGTCTCATTTTGCGAGTCACTTCCAGACGCAAAATGTTGATCGTCCGAGTGTGGAAAATCTTACGTTCCGGTCTTTGTCTGTGGTGGAAGAAGGAGGTCTCATTACGCCCTTTTCGGTTGAGGAAGTAAAGGCGGGTCTGTGATTGTGATAGCTTTAAAAGTCCGGGCCCAGATGGAGTTTATTTTGGTTTCATTAAGGAGTTCTGGTTGATTCTAAAAGATGATATCATGCGGTTTGTTTCTGAGTTCTACCGTAATGTTAAATTGACTAAAGGTATTATTTCTACGTTCATTGCTCTTATTCCAAAAGTTGATTGTCCGCGCCGTCTAAATGAGTTCCGACCCATCTCTTTGGTGGGGAGTTTGTATAAAATTTTGGCAAAAGTGTTGGCAAACCGCTTGAAAGTGGTGATTGGCAGTGTCGTTTCTGAATCTCAAACAGCTTTTGTGCAAAATAGACAAATTCTTGATGGTATTTTGATAGCTAATCAGGTGGTGGATGAGGCTCGCCGATGTAAGAAGGATCTTCTGTTGTGTAAGGTCGATTTTGAGAAGGCGTATGATTCTGTTGACTGGGGTTATTTGGATGCAGTTATGGATCAGATGTCTTTTCCGTCGTTATGGAGAAAATGGATTAGAGAGTGTGTGAGTACAACCACCGCATCTGTGCTAGTGAATGACAGTCCTACATATGAGTTTCAGTTGTCGAGGGGTCTTCGACAAGGGGATCCTCTATCTCCTTTCTTGTTTCTGTTAGCGGATGAGGGACTTAACATCTTGATGAAATCAATGGTTGATTCTCATATGTTTCAAGGTTATAGTGTGGGGGCGGCCAACCCTATGGTCTTGTCCCATCTTCAATTCGCGAATGATACATTGTTACTTGGTGTTAAAAGTTGGGTGAATGTTTGAACTCTCCATGCTACTCTTCTTATTTTTGAAGCTATGTCGGGGTTGAAAGTGAATTTTAATAAAAGTATGTTGGTGGGGATTAATATTTCAGATTCTGGGCTTTGTGAGGCACCTTCGGTGTTGCGGTGTGTAACACCCTATTCCTATTAAGCGGTAAAACGCGCGAACATACAAATATATTCTAGAAATAAATGCTACGCCAACAAACAAATTCAAGTTCACAAGTATAATTTATCATGGTTCATAAACATAGCAGCGGAATATATATTCAAGCATACAAACCATAACTCCAAATCTCATGATAATTAATACATAACCTGTCATACCCCAATTTTTGACCCAAGATCCCACCGACACGCGTCATTCGACCCTGACTTTTTCAAGTAAAAATTCGGCAGAGAGGTATTTTAAAATACCTTATTTTGGTTCCGATTCGGGTCCTCTTCACACTTTCTATTTTTATTATTAACCTTTTATAATTTTTATTTTTTCATTTCCATTGTTTATTATTTTTGTATTTATTATTCATTATTTTATTTCATTTCACCTTTTTAATTTTTAGTTTATTCGTATTTATCACCTTTTATTTATTTTTATTTTTATTTATATTATTAAAAGATAAGTCCAAAAAAGAGTCTTGATCCAAAAAACAGCTTCACACCTCATCTGTAGCAAATTTCCAGATTCACACGTTTCAATCAATCCCAATCCAAAACCACATTTTTTGCTGCTCTTTCAACAAACCCTAAACCTGATTCCTTCACTATAAATAACACTTGCACACACAGTCAAAAGGAGATCCGATTTTTAACCACACAATTTTCACACGCACAAAATATTCAAAAAAAAAACTGAAGGAAAAAACGCTAGCCAGAACACAACTTTATAATTTTGAAACCCTAGCTGCCGTAATGGAGAGATAGTCTCAGAACCCTTATTTTCCATAGAAGTTAACTTTCAGCTTGGCTTTATACTATTTACTATCATATTTTATATTGAAGTTCTGATGCATATCTTCTTTTCAATTTAAATCACAAGTTTCTAGTTTTCCTTATCATTCCCTTATATTCAATTAAAGTGCGGTGCCTTGACATATTCATGAACCGGTTCTGTGATGCACAAACTCTACTATAGTGATATTATTAGTTAGTTATTTGCTTTCTTATATTCCATAATTTCATTGTTGATTAAATTTGGTTACTGTTGCTGATTGTGTTCTTTTAACACTGCTGCGTGCTTGCCTGGCTAGTGCTATTCTTGTTTTATTACCATTTTGATGCTTGTTGTGACTAATTTCTTTTTTATTTAAGATTTCCAACTTTTCACGGTACCATTCAATTCATAGTGTAGTGATGTGCTTTTGTGTGTTGGTACCAATTCTATTCCAATTGCAAGGCCGGGGCTGTTCTCCAAAGTTAAAGAGATTTCGTCATAAAGAGAACTGGTGTTTGTCGTGGCTGTCCTATTCCATTCCAATTGCAAGGCCGTGGCTGCTCTCCAAAGTTAAAGAGATTCCATCATAAAGAGAATTGGTGACCTCATTTTGTGTTTTTAATTTCTTCATGCATTTTTATTTTCTCTAGCCTTTTATTTCTCTTTTCTCATGCATTTTTATTAGTTTAGGTTTATTATTCAGCATTTGTATTATTTATTCATACACATTTATTTTTACAGCAAGAATTTAGAATGTAAAAAATAGGTTTAATGTAATTTATTTATTTTTTCGCAGACTTTAGAATGTATTAATAGGTTTTTATGTAATAGTTTTAGGTGCATGTGTGCGTGTGTGGGTGTATGTTTCCTTTTATGCTCGGTAGTTTAGGATAAAGGTCCTCGTGGTGGTCCAACGCCACCATGTGGTACCTACGCTTTACTTTCCCGCTCCGTTAGTTTACATTTTAGTTCAATTATTCAAAAAATAACAAAAACATGCAAATAATCAAAATCACAAAAAACATTTTCACAATAAACTTTGATTCAAAATCAAGTGATCCCATTCTTTTATTTTATTTTCTTAATCAAATATCAATCCACTTAATTTTACTTTTGAGTTATTTTATTTTAATATAAAAAAAAAACACAAACAAATTCTTATTTGCCACTTGGATTTTCACTTTAAAACCTTTTCAAAAACTATTAAAAAACACACAACCAACCAAACTCAATTTCTACCCCGAACTACGAGGTTTTGATCCCTCACGGGTACGTAGGCAAAGGACCTTGTCCTCTCAAATCAATAAAAAATGTAGATAATAGGCTTTTTTATTCTTTTAATCACCTTTAAATCCATTTTCAAAAAAGAAAGTAAGTTATAGCACAAAAATTAAACAAAACCAAGAGGTTCTCGTAGAGTACTACGAACATAAAGGGTGCTAATACCTTCCCTTTATGTAACCAACCCCCGAACCCTTAATCTTTAAAAATGTGGTATTTGAACCTTTTTCCACTTCCTCTCAAAAATTAAAAGTTCAGTAGTGAAATAAAATAGTGAGTCAAACGCTAATCAAATAGCCTTAATCTCCGAAAAATGACGCGACATAACCTTATCCTCAACATCGGATGTAAAAGAATCATAACATACTCCTCAAATAAACATATGATGAAATAAGTCTAACATAAAAATGCTATCCTAGATCAGAGCCCCTAATCTAGACGCGCGCAAAAGAGATAGAGGATTCCTGCTCCTCAACAACACCAAGCAAACAAGCTACTTATCCTGCACTCCATCTACCCGTCCGCACGGAAAGGTAGGTGGTAAACCACTGAGGGTTAGCATTACATCAACATAATCCACAATCAAGTATTCAAGAATATCATGCATAAAAATCACCAAATAATATAAACATCCTCATACATATACGTTAACACAATAATCCAATACCAATTCAATTCATCAATTCAAGTTCACATGAACCAAATGCATCAACCACACATCACGACTTAATGCAAATCACCAAACAATGTATGCAATGTCCTAGACTCATCTAGATGCATGTGGTACCAAATCTCCTCAAGGTCGTCACCTTCGATGCAACAAAAACATCGTTTGTAAGGTTTCACACCCCGCCTTACATTGAATATAAGTTCATCACCAAACAATGAATGCATGAACATATGACTCGACTCAATGCATATGTTCATACCATGATCACCTCAACAATCAACATGCATATAATATTATGCAATCATCACCAAACAATGCATAAACAACTATACAATCATCACCATCATCCACGAGTATGCACACACCAACATACATTCAACATATATCATTCATCCACAAGTCTCCATTTAACCATATAAGATCAATCACAAAAGGTTGCCAAACGATTAATCTTTAAGCCAAGTTTTCATGAAGTTCTACTCACAATTCACAACTTTGAAAATAATTGAAGTAATGAACCAAAACCAACCAAAAAAGGTTAATTGCCTAAGCCATGTATACTGATGACACCTTGTCATTACGTAATTTTCTATGTATTTTGATAACAATTTAGAGTTCACAAGGTAACTTAAGCAGCAAGAAAAGCAGAAAAACTGAAGAATTCACAAAGGATCAAAATGTGTCACGATTGGGACAAAACGTGACACGATTCAAGAAGACTAAAACATGCTCTCTGCCAAGGCAAAAACGTGTCACGATGACTAAAACGTGACACAATTTGAAGAAACCCTAATTTAGAAGTTTGTTATACAAGGCAAATCATGTCATGATTCTGCAAAAACGTGACACGATTTTAGGCGAATTTAAGGTAAGCACTTCAAGGATGAGATGTCCTACCATCAACGAAAGAAGTTCTTCAAGGATGCAAACCATTATATGTGGGATGATCCTTATCTGTTTAAGGTAAGCATTGACGGTTTAATTAGATGTTGTGTTGCAGGTGAGGAAGCAAATAAGGTTATGTGGCACTGCCATAGCTCAGCTTATGGAGTCCACCATAGTGGGGAAAGAACAGCTGCAAAATTTTTGCAAAGTGGATTCTGGTGGCCTACCTTGTTCAAGGATTGCCATGACTTTGTAAAGCAGTGTGATAAATGCCAAAGGACAGGTAACATTTCCAAAAGGAATGAGATGTCTCTAACTGGAATCATTGAAATTGAACCATTTGATTGTTGGGGCATTGATTTCATGGGACCTTTCCCTTCTTCTCACTCTTATCTCCATATACTTGTCTGTGTTGACTACGTCACCAAATGGGTTGAAGCGATACCCTGTATTGCTAATGATGCTAAGACGGTGGTTAACTTTCTGCAGAAAAATATTTTCACTAGGTTTGGAACACCTAGAGTCTTGATCAGTGATGGGGGGAAGCACTTTTGCAATAATTTTCTTGAACATGTGCTCAGAAGGTATAATATCAAGCACAAAGTTGCAACTCCTTATCACCCACAAACTAGTGGACAAGTAGAGGTTTCAAACCGTCAATTAAAGCAAATCCTTGAAAAGACAGTAGCGTCAAATAGGAAAGATTGGTCTAAGAAATTAGATGACGCACTGTGGGCTTATAGGACAGCCTTCAAAACTCATATAGGGCTCTCACCCTATCAGTTGGTGTATGGTAAGGCTTGTCATCTTCCAGTTGAGCTAGAACATAAAGCGTATTGAGCCATTAAGGCCTTAAACTTTGATCAAGTAGCCGCTGGTAAGAAAAGACTCTTGAAACTTAATGAAATGGAAGAGATGAGGCTTAATGCATATGAAAATGCGCTCATCTATAAAGCCAGGACTAAAAGGTATCATGACAAAAACTTAGTGTCTAGGGATATTAACTCTGGGCAACTAGTTTTGTTGTTTAATTTCAGGTTGAAGCTGTTTCCTAGAAAGCTCAAGTCCAAGTGGTCGGGACCATTTGTGGTCAAGAGTGTGTCACCTCATGGAGCTGTTGAGTTAACCACGCCAGACGGTGACAAAATTTTCAAGGTGAATGGGCAAAGAGTTAAGCCATATCTAGGTGGCGACCTATCCAAAGAGAGGGTAGGACTTTTTCTGACGAACATTTAGGGGTCCTTAACAGTCAAGCTAGTGACGGTAAAGAAGCGTTTGGTGGGAGGAAACCCACATTTTTAAGTTCAGGTAGTAGTTTTTATTTTTTATTGCTTTCAAAAAATTCAAAAATACAAAAATATGTCAGCTGAAACAACAGAGGAAGAAAAAATTTCAAGTCCAATACTGGGAAAAATCGTGACACGTTTTGGGTAAAACGTGACACGGTTTTGCCTCCCACTGAACGGCTCAAAAAAAATTTCTAAGTTAAAAATGCATGCCTTCATGCCAAGCCAAATCGTGTCACGTTGGCCAAATCGTGACACGTTTTCTGGAAAAAAAAAATTCAAAAATTGAATATCGTGACACGTTTTTACCCAAACGTGACACAATTATGGTGGTTTTCAAAATCTGGCCGTTACAAAAGAAAATCGTGACACGTTTTTGGTCAAACGTGACACGATTTTCTCAGCCTATATATACACCCAACACGATTTTCATTCCATCCACTTCCAAAAGTAGCCAAACTCTGCCAAATTTTTCCCAGAACCCTAACCTACGATTTTCTTAACCTTTTTCACCAAATATCTTCATCTTTTCATCATCTAATCACCCTTTCATCAACCTAAACCGTCACCATCATCATTCATCCGACCAAAATTCATCACAACCACAAATTCATCAAACCCTAACTTTCACTAACCCTAACCCTAACCATGGTGGATACAAGAAAGAAATATCAACCAACCAAAAAAGCCAAAACCACCGCAAAAAGAAAACAACCAGTGAAACCTAAACCATCAAAACAACCACCACCACCTTCCACAGACAGATTCCTCAACCAAGAGGCTCGTGATCGCTTCAAGGATATCAAGCACTTTCGGGTGATTCAAGAGCGAGCATTCCTGCTCCCTAAACTTTTCGGTAACCCGGAATTTGAGAAGACATTGACAGCGAGGGATTGGCATGGGCTGAACGGGATGATCTTTGAGCAAGCCAACAAGACTTTGGCTTTGGAATTCTATGCCAACGCTCGATTCTCTGGGAGGAGGTACGGTTCTTATGTTCGTGGTAAGGAAATCGATTTCTCCCCTGCTGCTATTAATAATCTGTTAAAGCTTGTTCCTCCGGAACAATGTGATGTTAAGAGAAGGAGGGAGACTTGTGGAAGTTGGAACGATGAAGCATGGGAAGAGCTTCTGTTGCAACTGTGTGTAGAAGGAGCTAAATGGAAAGGAGGGAAACGGATGCTGTTGAAGTCTGACTTCAAGCCGGTTCCCAAGGCTTGGGCATCTTTTGTGGTGCAGACATTGGAGGGAACCTCGTGCACTTCTGAAATCCCATTGGCACGTGTTCATGTTGTGGCAGCAATCCTGGATGGTGCCCCGATTAATGTTGGTGAGTTAATTTCCGACAACATTGCTCTATTTGCTACAGATACGAAGAAGGCGGTACCACATCTGAGCCTCATTAACTGGTTATGTGAAGAGGCAGACTGCCAACTTTATGCAAATGATCTGGATGCTCCTATGATGAAGCCTCTGACAGACACTTACATAGCTGGGTTTGTGAAATACTACCAAGAGCGTCTGCTACAGATGGGAAGAGAGGAAGAGGCAGCAGCACAACAACAAGAACAACCTCCGGTACAACCACCTCCACCTCAACAGCAGTCTGTGCATGGAGAGGGGAGCAGTCAGCAGTTCACTCATGCGCTCATCCATCCCTTGGTGCTAGACTATATGTTTGGCCACTCTAACTGGATGAATGAAGTTTCTGATCAAGAGTACTGGAACCGTCCGAGGTTTGGGCAGGAACTCTCTGAGATGGTAGCCCTTAACAGGAGGCCTATGACTGGGTCTTTTGAGCGCTTTGATGGGTCCGAGGAGGCGATGGACCATTATTTTGATGTGACCAGAGGACGAGCTCAAGATCGAGAACAGGAGATTAGGGCTGATTTTGCTGCTGGAGGTGCTAGTTCCAGATATCATTTTGGAGAGGATTCGTATGCGGAGGAGAACCCGAACACGTGGATTGATCAGGATCAGATGGAGGATTGAGTGGACTACTGATGGTCCAGCTCTTTTGATTTTTTTTGTCTTTCTTTTGTTTTAGCATTTGTTTGATGTACTTTTAATTTAACTTGAACAATTTTATTGCTTTCCTATTATATTTCGGTTGTAATTCCCCTATTATGTGATTGATCTTGAACTTGTTTATTATTGATGAATTTGCTTGTTTAATTGAAAGTCTACAGTTTGATAACAAATGTTTGTTCAATTGGTATTCCAAAAGTTCAAAAGGAGGAGTGACTTGTGTTTCAAAGGCGAAGTGTACGGCAGTGAATGATAGGTAGTCACAACTCCCAGAAATCTAAACTCTGTAAGGTTCATGGCCAAATTTTATTTTTCAATTTACTTATATAAGAGTGTTCCATGCTTTTACATTTCTAGAACTTGCATTGTTTCTCTACTGTTGATTGGTTTTTGTTATTGCATACTGAGGCAAAAGTGCTTGGTCCTGTGAGCATTTTTGAAGCCTACCCTATTTATATTGAATTTATATCCTCTTTTTAGCCAAATTGAGCCGGTAGGTTTAGAACATTTTGTTCAGTGACAAACTACATTACAAGCTTAGAGACTTTTAGGATTTATCCCCATTGTTTTATCTGAGTTAGGCATTGTAGAATGTTGCTAAATAATAAGTTTGGGGTTGCTATTGGAATTTGCAACCAACTAAGTTTGGGGTGGTAGTACTAGAGAACAAAGAATAGAACAACTGTGAAAAAAAATGAATAAAAAATACACACAGAAAAATGGTGTATAAAAAAAAAAAGATTCAAAAGGGGACATATCATTGAAAATCCGAGTAACGTTAAACTCGATCGTCCCAAAAAGTTACAAATGTTCTCTAGCACCTGTACTAATTGATGTTTCAAAGGTGATTTTTAGGGTGAATTTGTGCTTTAATTTCCGTAGGAGTGCCTAACTCATGATTTTGTGTAGCCTACTTATCCAAATATTATCCCACCTTCACCTAAGTCCCGTTATAACCCTTGAAGACCTCAAAGTATGCATTGACATTAATTTTGATTGACGTTTAGAAACTTTTCAAGCTTATGATAATATATCGATTGCATGTCGACTATGTGTGAACCCTATTCAAATTGTTGCGTGGAGTTGTGAGTTGGTGGATGCTAACAAGTCAAACTAGCTCATCTTTAGCTAGTAAGGTGTTGAACTTTTGGGTACTATCGCTTGATCAAGTACTTGTTATTTTACCGTCAATTTTCAATTTCATAAGTAAATTCCTTGAGGACAAGGAATAGTTCAAGTTTGGGGTTGTGATGACACATTGTCATTACGTAATTTTCTATGTATTTTGATCACAATTTAGAGTTCACAAGGTAACTTACGCAGCAAGAAAAGCAGAAAAACTGAAGAATTCACAAAGGATCAAAACGTGTCACGATTGGGACAAAACGTGACACGATTCAAGAAGACTAAAACATGCTCTCTGCCAAGGCAAAAACGTGTCACGATGACCAAAACGTAACACGGTTTGAAGAAACCCTAATTTAGAAGTTTGTTATACAAGGCAAATCGTGTCACGATTCTGCAAAAACGTGACACGATTTTAGGCGAATTTCTGTTCCTATTTAAGCTGAAGGCTATTCTGAAAACAAGGGTTACGATTTGAGAAAAGCAAAGTGCGATTTTTAGACTTGAAGACGGCTGCATAGGCGATTTCTTCACCTTGTAACCAGTTCATGTATGTATTGTTACCTCTAATGATTATGTTATTTATAAATTCGATTATGAGTAGCTAAATCCATTAGAGGTTAGGTCTGAGATGATTCTTTGTAACCCTAATTGAGATATGTTGCTGTGAAACTCTATTTATTGTGAATGACAATTTAGTTTTTATTCAATTCAATTGTTCTTAATGCTTTATATATTCTGATCACATATATATGATTTGGTGAGAACGAATGACTACTGACCATAGCTTTCGACTTTGACCTAATTGAATTGTTCTAATAATTATAATTAGTCTAGGAATGGATAATTCTTTATTAGTGATATTAGGTTAACATACTTCAAACCTTCGAAGATTATTAGACCACCTAAGGGATTAGGGGCTATAATCTTAGAAGAGGGTCCTAACTCAAGGGATTGATTAGAACTATTTTGTTAACTATCGTGAAACTAAATTAATCATTCATAAGAATAGGTGCAGTGACCAATTAGGGGAACTCAGATGATTTAAAGATCTAACTCATCTCTCTCTTATTTTTAACAATTATTTTACTTTCTGTTACTAAGTTTATGCTATTAAACCAATCTACTGCCTAGTGGCAAACCAAAACAACTTTTACTACATCCTAATTTAATAACGTACTTGACTTTTTGAGATTCAAACCAGTCCTTGTGGGAACGATATTTTTACTACTTCGATAGTATTTTGTACACTTGCCAAAATTCTATCATATACTCTTAAGTCACAATTGTGTGCAGTAGAGGTTACATAAGCATTTCATCGGCCAATCACGACTAATTCACAAAAATCACGACGTTCGTCTCACTCTTCATTTTTCCCAAAAACAACTTTTCGTAGGATTAAGGCCTTCTACTATGATCACATGTTTTCTCTAAGTCCACAAGAACTATAGCTAAACCATGTAATCGCATTTCTTCACAAAATCCATTTTCCGGCAAAATCTCAAAAACCGATAAACGTCATAAGTTCAAGCCAAGTATGTTCCAGTTGAAAAGTAGTTTAAAACAGCAAAACATCATCTCAAGACGGTCGCGTCGGTACCCTACACAACTGCCACCAAGCACCGGAACACGGAACAACGTTTCCGTTGCTCCTGTATGGGCGCTTGGCGCCAGAAGTGCAGCGCCCAGCGCTACTCTCTGGAAGTGGGGGCCTAGCGCTCCAGTCCAGGCGCAGCGCTGTGAAAACGTGCGTTCTCGCGTGTTTCGGCCGCGGATTTATGTCAATTTTGCCCCAAATTTGAATGTTTAAGTTCCTCATTTGTTAAAATGATTCAAGGCATAACCCGAGACTCTAACACGTCGATTACACTTGCTTTCACGACATTTAAATAACTTGTGAAATAGTTTTTTATTAAAATAGTTTTCTCAAAACAACAAGCTCTAGCAACAACAACACCATTTTCACTAAAACAACTTATCCATCATCAACATTCACCAACAACAATCAATTCAACAACAACACTTATTCATAATCACAATTCACAATTCATGTTTACTTCCATAATTCAACAACAATCTTTATAATTCATCAATTCAAATAATCAAATCATGAAAATGGGTAGAAATGAAAAATTGAAGATTATGGGTGAAAACTATCCCTCTTACCTCTAACACCAAGAATCCTAGCTCAAACTTCAATTTAGCTCCAAGATTCAATCTCCCCTTTAGCATCAACCCTCTTCTCTTGCTCTCCTCTCTAGCCTCTATTTCTCTACTCTTTTGTGTTATGTGTGAATGACAAAGTCTAACCCTATTTTCCCAAAGTTATGGGTCAAATATTCACAAACCCTTATTGGGCCTAACCCATACTAACTAATTGGCTCAAATGTAATTACACCAAACCTCTAACTCTAAGTTACTAACGGTAATTAATTAGAAACCTCGGCTCTAACTAATTATATCGACAACTTAACCTCTTACAATTAATAATGGTTCAAACTAGATCGTTAAAATAACTATTGTCATAAGGATACTAAATTACCCTTACTCGTAAAGGACTAAAATACCCTTAAGTCTAAATGACCAAAATACCCTCCGAATACGAAAACTCATGAAAATGCACGCGAACATGAATAAACACACATAAAACAATTAAAATCAAATAATAGAAAAACCAGGTTGTTACAACTCCCCCCCCCCCTTGAAAAGAATTTTCGCCCTCGAAAATACCTGACGGAAACAATTTTGGAAACGAAACCTTCATCCTACTCTCTGACTCCCAAGTGGCACTTTAACCAAAACAATCGCTTTGCCACGCAAGCGCTTCACCTCACGGTCTTCGATTTTAACCGGCCACGTCTCAACTGTTAGATTGTCTCTTACCTCCAAATCATCCACTTGAATTACATGAGACTCATCATACACATATTTCCGCAACTGAGACACATGAAACACATCATGAAGATTCGACAAAGACGGTGGTAACGCAATCCGATACGCTACAACCCCAACTTTCTCTACAATCTCAAACGGTCCAACAAAACGAGGAGTCAACTTCCTACACTTCAAAGCTCTCCCAACACCAGTTACAGATTCACTCGCAAAAACACATGATCACCAACCTGAAACTCAATATCCTTCCTCCTCTTATCATGATAGCTCTTCTGCCTACTCTGAGACGCTTTCATCTTCTCTTGTATCATTCTAACCTTTTCCGTAGTCTCTTACACCAATTCCGGTCCTAACAAAGAACTCTCGCCTGACTGATACCAACACATCGGTGTCCTACACCTCCTTCCATACAAAGCCTCAAACGGAGCCATTTCGATACTAGAATGAAAACTATTGTTGTAAGTAAACTCAATCAACGGTAAACATTCAATCCAACTGACACCTTGCTCTAAAACACAAGCCCTCAACAGATCCTCTAAACTCTGAATAGTCCTCTCCGTTTGCCCATCAGTCTGGGGATGATAAGCAGAACTCAACCTCAACTTGGTTCCTAGAGAAGCTTGCAAACTCTCCCAAAACTTAGAAGTAAGCCTCAGATCCCGATCCAACACAATACTAGAAGGAATTCCATGCAGCCTCACAACCTGCTCAATGTAGAACTCAGCCAACTTCGTCACAGACATACCGGTCTTGATAGGAATGAAATGTGACGACTTCGTCAAACGATCAACGATTACCGAAATCGAATCAAAACCCTTAGCGGTTTTCGGTAAAGCTCCAACAAAATCCATAGAGATATTATCCCCCTTCCACTCGGGCACAAACAATGGTTGTATCAAACCTGACGGCCTCTGATGTTCAATCTTCGACTTCTGACAAACCAGACAAGCATAAACAAACTCGGCGATCTCTTTCTTCATTCCAGGCCACCAAAACAACTTCCTCAAATCCTGATACATCTTAGTCGCTTCTGGGTGAATACTCAGACTACTCCTGTGACCTTCTTCCAAAATCCTCTTCTTAAGATCAGGCACACGCGGTACACAAACTCGATCACGAAACATCAAAACAGTGTTCGCATCCAATCTAAAGTCCACACCTTTACCTTGATTAACCAACACCATTTTATCCACGAGTGCCAAATCTTCCTTCTGACTACTCTTAATCTCTTCCAAAATGTTGCTTGTCAGCTTCAACATACCCAGCTTCACACCATTAGGCTTTAACTCACTAACCAAACTCAAATCTCGAAACTATTCAATCAATTCCAATTCTTTGACCATCAAAGCTGACATATGCAAAGTCTTGCTACTCAAAGCATCTGCTACCACATTAGCCTTCCCAGGATGATAACTCAACTGAAAATCAAAATCCTTAAGATACTCCATCCATCTCCTCTGCCTCATATTCAACTCTTTCTGATCAAACAAATACTTCAAACTCTTGTGATCACTAAACACTTCAAACTTAGAACCATAAAGATAATGCCTCCGAATCTTCAAAGCATACACAACTGCCGCCAATTCCAAATCATGAGTCGGATAATTCTTCTCATGCACCTTCAATTGCCTCGAAGCATAAGCCACAACTTGACGATTCTGCATAAGCACGCCACCAAGACCCATCTTAGAAGCATCACAATACACAACAAACGACTTCTTCAGATTCGGTAAAATCAACACTGGAGCTGAAGTCAACCTCTTCTTCAACTCTTGGAAACTCTTCTCACATTTAGCATCCCAAACAAAAGCTTGTCCTTTCCGAGTCAACTGCGTCAATGGCAACGCTAACTTAGAGAACCCCTCAATGAACCTCAGATAAAAACCTGCCAATCCAAGAAAGCTTTTAATCTCAAAAACAGACTTTGGTGATTCCCACTGCAACACTGCACCAACCTTCGCCAGATCCACGACAATACCTCCCTTAGAAATCACATGACCAAGAAAACTCACTTCTCGCAACCAAAACTCACACTTCGACATCTTAGCATACAACTTACTCTCCTTCAGAACATTCAACACAATCCTCAGATGCTCAGCATGCTCCTCCTCAGACTTAGAATACACCAAAATATCATCTATGAACACCACCACAAAACGGTCCAATTAAGGATGAAATTTCCTATTCACATACCCCATGAATACACCTGGGGCATTAAACACTCCAAACGGCATCACGGAATACTCATAGTGTCCATACCTCGTTCGGAACGCAATTTTGGATATATCTTCCGCCTTCACTCTAATCTGATGATAGCCTGACCTCAAGTCAATCTTACTAAACACCTCTACACCAACCAATTGATCCATCAAATCATCAATCCTCGGAAGCGGATACCGATTCTTAATCGTCACCTTGTTCAACTGTCGATAATCCACACACAACCTCATGCTTCCATCCTTCTTCTTAACCAACAACAAAGGAGCTCCCCACGGCGAAACACTCGGTCTAATGAACTACTTCTCAAGCAACTCTTCCAACTGCTTCTTCAATTCACCCAACTCAGATGCAGACATCCGATACGGTGCAATCGAGATAGGACTCGTTCCTGGCACCAAGTCAATTGCAAACTCGACTTCTCTCTTCGGTGGCAACTCAGTAATGTCGTCCGGAAAGACTTCTGGAAACTCTTGTACTATCGGCAGATCACCACTTCTCTTCTCCTTACTTTCCTTCAAGGAAGCAAACAACATGAATACACTAGCTTCACCATCCAAGGACTTCCTCACTTGCTCTGCGGTTAACAAACTTCCACTTACCTCAGCTACCGGCTTCAAAAACGCTAACATCCAATCCATACCAAAAATCACATCCATATTCTCCAACGGAAGACACACAAGATCCAACTTGAAATCAACATTAAAATAACGGTTCTAACTAGAACGCTAAAATAACTATTGTCATAAGGTTACTAAATTACCCTTACTCGTAAAGGACTAAAATACCCTTAAGTCTAAATGACCAAAATACCCTCCTAATATGAGAACTCATGAAAATGCACGCGAACATGAATAAACACACATAAAACAATTAAAATCAAATAATAGCAAAATCGGGCTGTTACACGGTGTAAAGTGGGTAAGGTTCCTTTTGTGTACTTGGGCTTGCCTATTGGGGGTAATCCGTGTCGTCTTAGATTTTGGGATTCTATTGTGAGGCGTATTAAAGCTAGACTTACGAGTTGGAATAGCTGGTTTCTTTCTTTTGGCGGACGCTTGGTACTTTTAAAATCTGTCTTGACTTCTCTGCCTGTCTATGCTCTTTCTTTTTTCAAATCTCCATCAGGTATAATCTATTCCCTTGAATCTTTGTTTAATAGTTTCTTTTGGGGGGGTAGTGAAGATCATAGAAAAATTACTTGGATAGGCTGGAAAACTGTTTGTTCGAAAAAGGAGTACGGAGGTTTGGGGGTGAGGCAGTTGAAGGAGTTTAATAGTGCTTTGTTAGGCAAATGGTGTTGGCGGATGTTGGTGGACAAAGGTGGTTTGTGGTATAGTGTTTTAGTTTCCAGGTATGGCGAATTAGGTGGCAGGTTGAAGGTTGGGGGCCGGAGTGTTTCTTGTTGGTGGAGGGAGGTGAGTCGATTTAGGGACAGGGGCGGTGTTCGAGAGAGTGGTTGGTTCGATAGCCACGTGTTGCGGAGGGTTGTAGATGGGACTGATACGTCGTTTTGGTATGATAGATGGTTAGGGGACATTCCTTTATGTGATCGTTTTCATCGACTGTTTGACTTAACAGAGAATAAGTTATTGATTGTGGCAAACTTGTTCTCTGTTGATGTGGAGCAGTGGGGAGAGGTGTGGAGGTGGAGGCGTAGGTTGTGGCAGTGGGAGGAGGAGATGTTAGCGGAGTGTAGGGCTTTACTTCTTGATGTTCTCTTGTTTCCTAATGTTTCAGATAGATGGGTTTGGCTTCCTTCGCCGTCAGATGGATACACAGTTCGTGGTGCATATAATTTGTTAACCTCTCTGGATTATACTGGTGTGGCTTCTGCTTCGAAGCTGGTGTGGCATAAACAGGTTCCCTTGAAGGTTTCAGTTTTTGCGTGGAGACTCCTCCGTGATCGTCTTCCAACAAAGTCTAATTTGATTGCTCGGTAGGTTATGTCGACTGATATGTCCTTATGTGTCGCTAGTTGCGGTCATCCTGAAACGGCACAACATCTATTTTTATTGTGCAACACTTTTGGTTCCCTTTGGCATTTGGTCTGTGATTGGATTGGTTATTATGGGATGGATGCTAATAATATTTCCGACCATTTTCTTCAGTTTACTTATTTGACAGGTGGTGCTAAATCTAGACGTTCTTTTATGCAACTTATATGGCTTCTTTGTGTCAGGGTTGTGTGGAACGAGCGAAATAATCGTCTGTTTAATAATGTAGTTACTCCTATTCCCCGTTTACTAGATAAGGTTATGATTATGTCTTTAGGGTGGTTGAAAGCTAAAAAAGCTACCTTTGTGTTTGGTACTCAGCAGTGGTAGTCTTGCCCTCTTGTTTGTTTGGGTATAGGCTAGTGTTCGACTGTTGTGCTGTGTTTGTAATTGATGTAACTCTTAATTCCTTTTGTAGTCTCTAAGGCACACCTAGTGCTTTTGAGTCTGCTTTGTTTTATAATACCATTTTGGCTTGTTAAAAAAAAATTATTAATATAATGAAGAACGTTCACAAGTGCTTTGTTTATTCAACAATGATACGTGCACACATCTTATTTTCAAACATTCATTTGACACCTTATTTTCTCTCTCTATCTCTCTTTTCAACACAGTATCTACATACCACGTTATTCTATCTATATTTCTCTTTCAAAATGTATATATCTCTATAGGTGTACATCAAACGTTTTTCTTTGTTTATTAAATTTGATTAAGTATTAGCATGACACTCCTTTCTCCGCAGTCCACGGGGAAAGATCATAGTATAGTACGACAAGAAACAATTTGTGCAGCATCCCTGATTTTCTAATGTTCTTGATAGCGTGGCTATTTTAGACTTCTTTCTCTTTCTTTCTATCTTTTTTTTCATTATCATATTCACATTCATCATTACATATCTTCTTTTTCATTTTTTTTCTTCTTCCTCTGTATACTCATTACATATTTTTAAATACTTATGGCACATTGTTTTTGACTACTTTGATAAAGGTAAAAATCACATGAATTAAATAAAAGAACAACTTTTGCATTGGCACATTGTCAAATAAAATTTATTTGAACTCACATATGAATAATAAAATTTAAAATTATATGATTCGTTTTTTTTCAAATTCTATCGTTTATTTATATGTTTCCAAATATTTTTGATTTGGGACTGAATCCAATTAAGTCATTGGAAGGCATGCATGTAGATGAGGGTGTGCACCAGCACATCCTGGAATTTTTTACATTACCCTTATAATTCTATTTTATAGCTATTTGCACACCCTCACTTATCGAGTTTGCACTAACAATTCAGTTTGCACTAACCATCTCCATTTGTGTCTGATAAACATTTTCAATTACTCGTTCACATGCTTTTGTTTTTTATGGCAGATTGACCTGGATTTCATTTCCTTTTATATTATCTTATGTCTTTTTATTAGTTAATGTTTGGCTAAATTGCATTTTTTATCCCTTAACTATTTAGGTAGTATCGCTTTGGTCCCTTAATTAAAATTTGATTTCTTTTGATCCCTTAACTTCTCTCCGTTACACAATTTGGTCCCTTCCGTTAGTTTTAATTCAAAAACGTTAGGTTTTCTTCATCTTCTTCTCCTATTTTTCATCTTCATGTCATCTCCATCAACCTTCAACAATAAGAATCCCAGAAAAATTCTAGAAGAAAATGAAGAAAATTTAACTTTTTTGAATTAAAACTAACGAAAAGAACTAAAATGTGTAACGGAGAGAAGTTAAGGGACCAAAATAAATCGAATTTTAATTAAGGGGGCAAAGCAATACTATCTAAATAGTTAAGGGAACAAAAATGAAATTTAGTCTTAATGCTTTCAATTATCATTAGTTAATGCTTTTCAATTATCTAAAATCTAGCAAAACTAAACAACCTGGTCTTGAACCTGGATGCTTAGGTTGAAGGAAATGGTTTCAACCACTAAGCTAGAATGAGAGATGGTTTTAAAATCTGCAAATACAATTTAAAAAATAAGAATTTTATTATTTTAATACTTATTTTAATATTATTGAGGTTTTAAAATTTGCACCGCATAACTCAGGGTCTTAGATCCGCCACTGCATGAAATCTAGCATCTGCGGTGTGGTATAGTTTGGGCAGGTGGTTAGGTTGGGTTTTTTGTGTACATTCAGCTGTGTAGTCCATCTGAAAGGTTCGAATATTTTTAATTTTTTGATATGATAGTGGATGTTGAGCAAATGATTGATATGATTAAATTCTACTCGACAATAGATGTTGAGCAAATGGTTGATAAGATTAAATTCTACCCACGAAAATGGTTCATTTCTAAACACTACCCATAATGATTGGGTTGCATAACTTGTTTGCTTATGAGTTAGGACAACAACGTTCGTTATCTTGGTAGAGTTGATTCTGACCTGAAATGGGTTTGGGTGGGGCCCAGTCTCTCTCAGGTTTGTCATCAAGTGTGGGGCATCTACATCACTTAGCTTCTCGCAGCGGTGGTAGTTCTAGTTGTGGAATCGTGAAGGGGGGATCCCCAACCAGCTGATTTTTTTATATTCTTCGTATTGGTGTTTTATTGCATTTGTTGTTTTGTATTACTCAAGTGCTTGTTAGGTGTTTATTTTTGGGCTTAATTGATAATTCGGTCTTTTAATAATAATTCTTTTTTTAAAATTGGTCTTAACTATTAAACTATTTAATTTGGTTATTTATCTTTGTTTTTCTCAATCAATTGGTCTATTTTATTAATTTTAATCCGCTCGAAAAAGAGACCATTGGATAAAGGAAGTCCATAATATCTAACTGTATATCACCAACCTCTAATTAATTTTAATTTTATTCATCTTTTTCCCTCATCTTCATCTAACCTTCTTCATCAACGTTCATCATCGTCAACAAAATTATAATCTTCACCATCATCTTTCCACTCTCATTTTTTTTTATTCGCCAACAACTACAACAATGAATCCAATCATTTTCAGCAAAAACTAACAAATGAAAACCACCAGCGTCAAATCCGAGTTTTGTTGGTTCAAAGATCTCTTCTTGTTGGTGTTTCTCATATGAGTTTTGCATTTTCCTTCATTGGTATTCTTTGGATTATGATTTCTATGTAATGGGAAATGGGGTACTTAACATAGAAATATCAGCACACCACCATCACAAACCCTTGCTCATCTATTGCACCATGGATAAGTTCTAAAGCCTTATTTTTAGCTCCATATATCTGATAGTTATTAAACATCACTCCCCACTTATCTTTACAAGCTGTTTGCCATCCCTTAAGTTTCATATGAGGTGTCTGTTTCAGAATGGGTACCAACTTCTTACAAAATGATGTGCGGATTAAGCAAGTGTATCAAATCGTTACCAAGTAATAAAGTGATAGGTAAAGTATCGTATCCAAAGGGGTTATTGTTTCGTTCAAACAGTTCGCGTTACTTATTTATAGTGGACAATATAATAAAAGAGTTAAGGGTTAGAGATTTTCAAAAAAAAATCGGTTTGCAACAAAGCAAGTTTACCTGTTTTTGGTTGCAGAAAAGTAAGCAGCGGTAGGATTCTTCGAATCCCCCTATTTATATTGTTGGATATCAAATAACAGTAATGACACATTCATTTATCTTAGGTAGACTATAAAAGTGATGAGGCCGTTGGGACGTTACTAACCTAATCGGTCGCATGTTACGCCATTTGGTCACATGGTGATCCTTACGTGTGGGGTTTATACTTCTTGGTTGACCAGGTATATTCCTCCAATGTTTGGTTGCACCTGCTGGGCACACGGTGATCATTACGTGTGGGGTCTTACCACCTCAAATCTAATTGAAAGCATGGATTTTATGTTGGATTTCCACCATTTCCCAAGACAATGAAAGCCAAGGTTCCTTAGGTCCACCCATCTATGAATCTTAGGACACTCATAACACACACTCTCTCTCACACTTAGTAGTTCTACAAACGGGAAGTCTTATCATCGTCTACCTTAACAAGGGTTTTTAAGAGAATGGTTCTACTAGGCTATGACTTATTTCCTTCAAGTAGACATTTGTTTCCTTAATTATTATACTAGTTACATCTTAGTTTCAACACCTTTTACTCAATATTAGTATCAAGATATAAATATCAAGATATAAGCATCAGGATAGTAATATCAATATTAGGCCATGTTACAACCTAAGTATCTAATTTAGGGTTGCGTTGCTATAGAAATAAACTAAATTTCTAATAAAACTTAATAGAAAACAAAAGATAAATAAAATAAAAACGACACTATATTAAATAAATATCCAACAAAAATAAATAGGGGTTCATCTTAGAGCTCTAACCTAAAAAGAATTATTTATAAATGGTAATTAAAAACAAATTACTAAAGAAAAAAGAATTCCCTGAAAAATCAAGGAGAAGATAGAAACTTCACCGAAACTCTAGAAATGTCTTCCTCTTGAACTGCTCCAATTCTAAACGAGAAATTTTGAATGAGGAAGGTTGGTATTTGTAGTGAAAACGTGCGGGCTTTATCCATAAATAAACAGGTTTTTAAAAGCTCGGGCGCATGGCATTTGTGCTTAATGCATGTGAGTGCACCAAAAACCATGCCTTAGGCGCATGGCCATGTGCTAGGCGCATGGTTTGTATAAACCATGCCCTAGGCATGTGGTAAATGTGCTAGGCGCATGGCACTCTTTCTCGTGCCCAATTTCTCTGATTTTCCGTCGTTTTAGGTATTCATCTTCATTACAAATGTCTGGAAATCATATGTAATCGTTCTAATACTCCTCCTTTTTGCTGCTAAAACGTACTGAAAATGACTGAAAAACAAGTTAAGAATAACGTAAGATGACTTGTGATCCCAACACCAAACTTAATTTGTTGCTTGTCCTCAAGTAACAAAATAAAAACATAATTTATTCTTGACATATTTTCAGGAAAAACATACCTTTCTGAGAGTTGTGCTTAGGAGTCATTCATCACATTTATATCAGAGCAACAACTAAATTACCTTAATATACTCAAGAGGGCCCGGCATGACGAAAGTAACCTATATTTTATGTAGTATCAAAAGTAAGTATTTTTGTTTATCATCTCCATAGGGACTGGGGCGATATTCTAAGCCGTTCAACAATCGATGTCGTTTTGAGATAAGGTTTCAGAATATTTTGTTTCCTAAGCTATATAACTACGAAATGAAAAAAGGTTTAAGATTTAATTGGAAAATGATTATACTGGGATTAAACTTCATCAACCTACTTATACGTATTCTCAGATTAGTGTTGCGGATTCTAATTATCAATCAATATTATCACATATTGCTCGGCAACATCATTCGTGTCCAAATGATGTTGTGATTTCTATTGATTCGTTCAATCGTCAATTTCCCAAACTATTAAACGATCCAATAGTCGATTGTATTGTTGTATAGCTGATTTCCCAAACTATTAAACGATACAAAAGCTTTGGGTTCCAATATTAAAGTGATTATTAAAAACCTAAATTCCATGTCTAGAACAAAAAGCTTCGATAGAAGATTATTCTAACCTAGATTCAAAAGGTATTTTAAAATACAAATCAAATCCATAAGATTAAAATCATGGAAAACAAGAATAACTTCAACATCATGAGATAATTAAAATCAAACAACATCATAATCAAAGGGAATACATACTAGTAGAGTCTAACTACTCATTGTCATGGTAACCTTACAAGGACAAAAGAAGAGATGGAATGGAAGCAATCCATGATGTCTCAATGATCTTGTGAATGCCTTCAATCCTTGTGTTCCTAGCTACTTAAGGTTCTCTCTGAGTTTCCCCTGTATTTCTTGTCCCTAAAATGACCTAATATCTGATAATAATGTTTCTGAAATGAGAAGAAGAGGCTTTTATACTTCTGCAGAATTTTACTTTCTTGCCATGCAGGATTTTTGTCGCTATGGCGATAGGACCTTTCTTTGCCAGTGGGTTTCTGCCACGTTATAATCCACTTGCCTCAAACCGCCTTTTCTCGCCAGGCAGGGCATTTGTCACCATGGCGGCATCTGATCTTCAAAAATTAATGGTTCTGTTTCTCACTTCCTGGCATGGCGACATGTTATGGCCATGGCGACATGTTGAGGCCATGGCGACATCTCCTGGTCAAAAACATGTTATCTGTTTCCCACTTCCCGCCATGGCGACATGTTGTGGCCATGGCGACATTTGTTGTTTTTACTTCTAATTTGTTTCTTTCATTTTTTCCATGTCTTGATTACTTCTTTTCCTGCACAAATGGGTTAAGTAAGACACAAAGAGAATAATGAGGCTTTTTCATGGCTTATCCTCAATTAACTTGTGTAACAAGTAATCAAAGGTGCTTAATAAACATTATATTTCAACCCTTTCTAGCACTTATCAATATTCTCAGCAATACTATTTTATATGATACACGTATGTATCTCATCAAGCTAGTAGGGTTGGTCACGGCATTTTTCCACTCCAGTCGTCACATTAATTTAGCTTGATATAAATTTGAAACAATTCTAAACAGTCAGTCAAGTTAAAGTCATTCACACAATTTTTGGACTTTCAGGGTTATAACTTGGCTTAGGTTAAGGGTGGATATTTTGGAAAAGTAGGCTAACAAAATAACTTGGAGTTAGTTCATTAACATAGGGATTCCTACTAAACATTTATGGAATGTCATCCTTCCTTCCTTGGTTCAAACAAGATGGATAAAATAGTAGAACTTATTTGTCTTTATTTTTGATAGAAACATACACATATTTTTTAAAGAGACCAAAATCTTTGGCTTTTGATTTTTTTTTTCTATTTTTTGTGTGTGTAGATTCATGGTTATCTACATTTTTTTTTAATTTTTCTTTTCTGACATAATATGTTATACTGTTACCCCACCCACAAACTTAAGATGTTGCTAATTCCAAATAGCAACCTCAAACTTAGTTTCAAAACATGTGCAGTCATAATAATACCTATCTAACTCAGAGTGAAATCAAACTGGGTGCATTTAAATTATGGACTGTGACAAGATTCGTCACTAAGTAACATGAAAGAAATTTCATCTGGAGGCTCAAAGTGGTTTCAAACAGGATAATAAGAATATAAAATGGTGGCTTAAAAGGCTCAAGGTACCAAAGAAAAATGCCTCGTCTGTAATATAACCTAACCGATTGTCTGTAAAGAACGACCGCAAATTCAAGCAAAAATAACATTCATATGGAACACTCATAAATGGAAATATTTAAGTATCTAACAACCTAGAATGGATATGGAAATATTTGGCTCTGGATCTCGCCAGTTATATTATTTAGAAAAGAGATTGTGATCCTATAAGTACCTTCACTAACAATCCCCATAAAGTATCGTGCTCTTGAATGTAAGGGTAAAATAGCCTCCGTCGTGAATGCTTTGACTGACTACCAAAGACTAAAACAAATTAAAGCATGAAAGAAATATTGTATATGTAAATGCAAAAGAAATAAAATTTTATTAGATAATACTCTGAGGATTAGCAATAGAAAAAGAAAAGAAATTGATTAGTCCAATCATCTCAGCTTAGCAAATAGAAAAAATGTAGAAAAATAAAGATAATGAATTGCCTCCCATTCAGCGCTAGTTTAACATCTGAGACCTGATGATCAATAGGTTGCCTCCTATCCAGCGCATCTTTTAAGTCATTATCTTGACGAATTAGGTTGCCCCCTATTCAACGCTTGTTTAGTATCTCGAGCCTGACATATATGTCTATATGCCGCCTTTGAACCTCTTTGGAGCAAGTTCCTCTTCTCCTACGTGATACTCCATGATCTTGATTTCACTCAGATCAACATATGCATACCACATGACTTCATCCGAAATCAAAATTTTCTTGTTTTCTTGGATCTTGTTAACTAAGATTAGTCTGTCCCAGCCTTTCATTGCTTGTAAAGTGATTAAGTCCAGGTCTTTGATCGGTCCAGAATAAGATAGAATGGGAGCTCTAACATCCATTCACATTTGTTTCTCGTCCATTTCTTTGCATCTATGCGAAGATGGCAATAACTGGAAAAGTAAACGAGGTATAGGTGAGAAGTTGATGCAGTAGAAACAATATATGTCTAGTTTCTATCACGTCAACTTCCTTCTCACCTATACCAATGAGGAGAAACATCATCTCTCTAGTTTCCAGCCCTCCTAAAACAAACATACCCTAAATGAAATGCATAATAAACTGAAGGTGACAAAAAAGAAAAGAAAAATAATAATTGCGAGAAGTAAATGCAACATTAAGCACAAACTCCCCTAAGCTTTTGAGATAGGACATGTCTTGACGCCTGCCACCTGAAGGAGCGGTGGTACAATCCAACCGGCCAAAGCCTAACCTTTCATTACTCTCTGCAAGGATAGATAATTTCTTAGTCAACTTGAACGCCAAAGCCTGCACCCTTGAGTGTTCAACCTTTGGGAATACAATGCTCCCGGAAAGTTGATCCCACCTAGCATGAAGACCGTCATTCATTACACTCTTACTTACAATACTGCAAACACGAGCAGGGGAGAGGTCGAAATAATTTGCGATTTGATCAACGCTCAGATTCATATGATGCAGAGAAGGTGATTAGGTATGTCCTAAGTGCCTCCTCCTTGATTTTGTCCTTCTGCATTTCTAGCACGGAGTCTCGGTTTTTCACAAATTTCCATACATCAAGAGATGTAAATATTGTCAAAAGCCTTGTGGAAGTTTCCATTGATAAGAAGCCTAGTGACAACCATGCATGACATGATCCTTAACATTTTCGGGAGGACCGTTGAATTATATTTTGTTAGTGATCTCGAGAAAGCGACTGAAATTCTTACTGATGATCTTACGCTTTGCGTCATGAACATTGGCTGCAATATTGAAAGTATTTTCGGAATTTTCGGAATACAGTTTTATTTTCAAGATTGTAGAAAGTATATTAGGAGTATTATTTTTGAAGGAAGATAGTTATAAGTTTTATTTTTAATTAGAACAATATGCAGTTCTAAAAGTTCATTTAACGTACTCTCGAAAACATTTTTGCTAGTATTACTTACTTGACCCTTGCAAACAAGTAATAATTGAATGAGACAAACTGGTACCAGTTGATAAATTCACTTGAATAATAACTATTTAGTCTCAAACAGGGATTGGATTCAAACAATTACACTGCTGCATATTGAAATATTACACAGAAAACGGACACAGTTTCATTAAGTTTCGAGAGCTTGGTTTTCTACCATACCTGTGAAAAGTAAGGATTCATCCTAAGCATAAAGGAAGTTGTTAATTACATAGAAATAGTCAAGTTCTTGAAGGAATGCCAGTGCCCGCCATGGTTGCGTTGTAGGCCGCAATGACATGTTTCATATCAACTCTTGATATCCAACTTAATGTTATTTTCTTTTGGACAAAACTTACAATCATTAACATAAATATACTTTTGGTTCCAGATTTTCCCTATCATAATTTAACATGTGGATCATATATATTGCACATTGGACAAAAAAATGTTAATAGTCAAAATCATTTTCTTATTCATTTTACACACTGATTGGATGGAATGAGTAACTTAATGTTTCATGCAATTGACTGTTGCTTTATATCTAAAAAATCTTTTATGCCAGACACTTTAAATTGATATGATGTTTAACACTTTAATTAATCAAACTTCTATTCGTGATCAATCCACACAGAGAAGGTTTAGAGAAATTAAAAAGAAAAACTGAATAAAAGTGAAATCAAATTTTGTTGGTTTCTGTTTGGGACAGACCTAGAAATTTTTTACGCGTTAGAACAAATTGTGTTATTAGATCAATTTTGGATTTAGAACATGTTGCCTATGTCATAACAAACGATATTGGAGTATTTCATTTAGATTTCTACTCTTAACGGATGACAATTGATATTCTTGCACTGAAAATTATGTGATGAAAGTAAATTATCCATTCAAATTACTCAATCAAATCTATTAAAATTCTTAAGAAAAATTTATAACCTACTTATTTATGAACTTCAACCCTTCGCCTTTGTCTAACCTTTGATACTGCAGCAGACCGCATAATGTTTCTGTGCCAAGAGGACAACAGCATAGCAGGTCATGTTGCTGTTCTTCTATGGAGTATTTTTCAAAATCGAAACGATGTGGTATAGAATAATGGTAGGAAAACACCATTACATATACAACAGCAAGCTTTCAACTTAAGGCAGCAGTGATTTGAGCTGCACCAACACCATGATTGCTCGGCAAGCACGCAGCGTTAGTTCAGTCACTAATTACATTTAATGAGAACAGATCAATATATGATTTGTGTCCTTGTCAAACTAATAAATATAATGAAGAGAGCAAATCAACTACTTATTCACAGATGGATCAAGTACAATGGTTATGCAGGTTTCTTTGAATCAGAAGGAATAACAACGGCTGCAAGTTGTTTCTGGAACATCGGGGAAATGGGCGAAACTCTCTACCGTAGAAGGTGAAGTAGTGGCACTATTGTAGGCAATGAAGATTACATTCAATAGAGGTTTTAATCAAGTTGTGTTTCAGAGCGACTCTCATTTTCTAGTGAAAGCTATTTACTCGAAAGTCAAAGGCTCGTCTGAATTTAATGCTTTTGTTATTGTTTCTTGTATGTCTTCAAAGTTAAATTTTGAGGTCAAGTTAGTTAGGAGGCAAGCGAATATGATCCTCATACCCTTGCGAGGGGGCCATTTCATGGGATAATCACCGTTGTTTTGAGCTAATACCTCCCTGTCCTTTTCTATTTTTGTCACTGCTCCGACACTATAAAAGCATCTCTGTTTATCAGGAAACCAAAAATTTGAAAGTCAAATAACAGATGTAAGATTGGGAATAGTGTTTTAACATAATAGGAGGAATTGAATGAAGATTCTAATCTACACATAATACGTAGAAACGTGAAGGCAAGTATACGCCTTCCTTTTTGTCCAAAAATGTTAGATTTTGCAATGGCTAAAATATCCGGAGTGAGTGAAGTGAAGGATATGACAAGAATTGTTGCAACATAGAAAGTATACACCTTCCTCTTTCGCTAAAAATATTGTAGAAAATACGATGAGCTCATACATTTAAGCTTTATATGCAGTCGCTGCATATCTCACAAATACGCAATGCAAGAAGTTGTTTCTTAGCTATGTGATGTCTTTCGCTTTGGTGTATCTACTAGAGGATTTGTAAGCCCCTCATCATGGCTCCTTGTTTTATTATTAAACTTTAGCTGACATTATAGAAACACAAGTACTTATAATGTTTTGACATTAAACTTTAACTGATATATCATGTTTTTTCTTGTGGCATTGAGGTTAAGCAACAATGACAACATTACATCACTGGTAGATCCACAAATGTATCCATGGTTTTACATGTGCAAATTGGATTTATGTGTATGCAAGATCTTGTGAGAGAAAAACCAATCAAAGCCACGATAATAATTCCAATGCTTCATAATGAGATTCAAGGCATTAATGTTCTCCATTCGTGAGGTTACAATGTCAACTTTTGAAGGCAGACAGTTATAAAAATTATAAAATATTATGCATATAACGTACTCTCGAAAAATATGTGATTTTATAGATGTGTAAATGAGCCAATCAATATTAGTATGATACGTAGGACGTAAGTTGAGATGGTTAATGCAGACGAATCATGTACAAACCTGCTTGCGTACGCGTTGGGGCAAATATCTTTGCGACTACAAAATGATAAATTCACTGAATAACAACGATTTTATTGATGAAACTCTAAAGAAATTGGTTTCAAACAGACATCGAATACAAACATTTACACTGCTGCATAACTGAAATATTACAAAGAAAACAGAGACACAGTTTCACTAAGTTTCGAGAGCTTGGTTCTCTCCCATCCAAATAACTACTCAATAACCTTACAAACCAATACTTGTGTTAAAATGCATGAAAAAGTCGATGACCATTCCTTGCAATGAGTGAGTAAGTTGTTGTGAAGAACATCCTGATGATGAAGCTTGAGAAAGATGTCCATGAGTCTACAATTTCTTCTGCTACATCAAAATAATTGGATTTAAGTAGAAATCACTAACTTCCTATTAATTAAAGAACTTTTACTAACTTCCTTTTACTTGCAATAAAATATATAAAATACAGACCAATAAATAATAATAACAAAAGGCTTATATCTACTTTTGATCCTCTTATTCTAAAAAAAAAAAAGATTAAGTCATTTTAAAAACCAATTTTTCGGACCCCAATTTTACTTTCTTTTATCTTCGTGAATTTTGGTCCCTAAATTAATTTTTAGATCTGTTTTACTGATGTGACTGATGTATTTATGACGTGACAACTTTTATTAGACTGCACTTTACTATTCATATCAAGCGATACGGTCATAAATGAATATGTCACATTAAAAAATGACCAAAAATATAAGGATAACAAAAATTTTAAAAAAAGAAGTTAAATTGAATTACCAGATCAAAACTTTGTTTGTCCCATAATTGCTTCCATGTTGATATGATATTCGCTGCACACATTGTTCAACATAAGTATAAAATCACACCATATAATTTGATATTACAGTAAGACAAAAGAGAAAGGAATAAAATGAAGGGATTCGTTAAATTAAATTACCAGAAATTGTTGTATCTGCATCAGATTGCAATTTGAAGAACTATTTATCCATGTATTATGAGATTTTTTTCACACTAAAAGAAGAGCGTTCGTTAGGTTACACATCTATATGTAATTCTTCAATCAGCCACTCAAATTCACTCCAATAGGATCGAGTTGGGCGGTGCAAGAATTGCTTCCCCTTCTTACATGCTGATCTGATATTCTCTGCACACATTATTTAATATAATAAGTCTATAATCACACCATATAAATTTGATATTATAGTAACACAAAAGACAAAGGAATCAAATATAAAGAAAGGTGGCAAATCAATTAAATTACCACTGATTGTTGGTTTTGTTGGTTCTACAAAACGTGGTAAATCAGGAATGTGAGCTATCTTATGCCAATCTTCACCTATTCCTCTCTTGCATCTCTTCTCCAATATAGGGCAATTAACAATCCTTAACTCTTGCAAGTTTTGGAGTTGCTGAAAGTTTTCTGGTAGAGACCTTAACATCGGGCAACCGTAAATAATTAAGTTCTGCAAATTTCGAAGTTGTTGAACGTTGTCTGGTAGTGAACTTAACTTTGGAAAACTGTTAATGCTTAATTTTTGAAGAGAAGTCATGGCACCCAAACAGTCTGGAAAGGATGTTAGAGAAGGGAAATGGTTTAGATACAAAGATTGCAGTGAGGGGATGTCTACTAAGCCTTCTAGTATTTTTTCATCACCCACGGAGACAATCAGTTTACAAAGGGAAGTTAGATTGTTCATGTTATGTGGAAAAACAAACCGTGGACAGCCACTGATATTAAGTGTCTTAAGAGAGCTCAAACCTTGCAACAACTGCTCTGATAATGACTCGATTTTATTACAACAGTCAATTTCAAGAGATTCTAAAGCACTAAGAGTGCCGAGTTCAAACGTACCAGGTAATTCCATGAGTCTAGAAAATTTGTGTATGGAAAGTGACTTAAGATTACTGTTGTTAACAATGGACTTCAATAACTCTTCATTTCCTCCTTCAGCAGAAAATGATTTAACAGATGGAAGGGGTGGCAATGTAAGTTTGGGGACATTTGTTATATGTAAATTTAAAAGTTGTGGTAGCATCTCTACTCCTACGACTTCCAACACCCTCTCTAAATTTGGTAAGTCTTGCAAAGTCAACTTTTTCAATGACGCAGGTTCATACAAATCATCATCAATGTACTTTATATCTCTCATTCCAGATACAAAAAGAATATCTAAACATGGTAATTTACCAAATGGAGGAAGATGCCTGCAGTTTTTACAGTCATAGAGAATAATATGAACTAAACCTTTTAGAATAGAAGTATTTCTCATCCAAGGAGGAAATTGTGTTCCCGTATAACCACCCACCCCAACATGCTTAAGTCCTGAATGGGGCTCAAGAGCTTCAAGTACTCGCTCAGCATGAACACCACTAACTTGTGAATCATCCCATGACAAATATAAGCGATTTAAGTCTTTCTTGCCAATCAAATTAGCTTTTCTAGCATCCTCCTCATTTGACACATTCTCAAGGCCTTTGATGTATAACTTGCCTCCTAATTGTAAGTTGTGTAGCTCTGCTAAACCAAACCCAGTTTTTGAACCAACTATGAAATTGGTCAATGTTTGCAGACTAGTTAACTCCCCAATTCTAAAAGGAGTTGATTTCAATGATGGACAATATTTAATGATGAGATGTCGAAGGTCCTGCAATTTTTTGAATTGTTTGGGAAAACTAGAAAGATAATCACAACCTTCGAGTTTAAGTGTTTGCAATTTCTGCAGTCTACAAACAGGCAAGGTTGTAATATCACTTCCGTAAAGTACCAAGTATCTCAAATGTATTAAATTATTCAATGACGAGAGTAGATAAGAACTTGTACATAAAGCTCGGAGAGGAGTGCTTGATAACAACACATATAAATTCTTGGAGGGCCACCTATACTCAAGAAAAGTTCGCAAGGAATCAACTTTTTGGAAGGGAATCATGTAGTCATCTTTTGATTTGATATCAGTTAGCCTTATATGGTGAACTCTAATTGGCAAATTAGTCAATTTTGAAACATCACAAGAGACACATTCTTCTCCCATAATAGACTGAGCTAAGTCATGGACTAAATCATGCATTTTGAATGTAATGTTACCTGCTAAATCTGATTTGACTTCTTGAAAAAATGACCTTTGATATAATTCATTCCATACCTCATTACCAACATGCTCCATCTGTAAGTTTTTTCTAGACGTAACAAGTCCATTAGCCATCCAAAGTTGAATGAGTTCTTCCTTATCCATTTCAAAATCCTTAGGAAAAACAGCACAAAAAGTAAAACATGGCCTCAATGACAATTTCAAGTTAAAGTAGCTTAGTGTCAAAGCAGACATGATACGATCAACCTGAGCTAAATTCCAAAACTCACTTTCCAGTACAGAAATCCATTGATGTTCCTCTCGTTTAAAACGTAAACTGCTTCCCAATACTTTGGCAGCAAGAGGTGAACCCACACATTTTCTCACTAACTTCTTGCCTATTTCCACAAGCTCTGCATGCTCTTCTCCATTTGCTCCAAAAGCTTGTTGTTTGAACAAAGACCAGATGTCATCATCAGATAACGGTGCTAAACGATGAGCATCATAAGTTCCCATGATGGATGCAACAATGTCAAGTCTGGTAGTGACCAAAATTGATGCACCTTTCTTTCCATGTCGCAACAAAGACTTGAACTTATTCCATTTCTCTTGGTCTTCACTCCACACATCATCAAGAACAAGCAAATACCTTTTGTTTTGCAAAATTTCTTGAACCTTTTTTTGCCTTGACTCTAAAGACGAGAGATCTGGATTTTTTCCATTGGTGTTTTCTATGATGGAGTCCAAAACTTTCATCATACTGAAATCATCAGAAACACAAACCCATATTTTCAAGTCAAAATGTGTCTTTACCCTTTCATCATTGAAGACAGTTTGAGCAAGTGTTGTCTTTCCATATCCACCGTGGCCAACAATGGAATATACAGAAAGTTCTTCACTGTCACTAGCATGCCTTAGAAGAAACTCTACAATCTGCTCTTTATCTTTGTCTCTTCCAAATACTTTTGGTTCAGTGACGACAGAAATAGTTTGACGCCATTCATCATCTCCTTGTTGGCGCTCCTCAGCAACTCCCACTGGTTGAAATCCAAACTTGATCCTTTCTTCAGCAATAGCATCAATCCTTTTAGCAATCTCCTTCATCCTCTTTCCAATGTTGCGACGAGCCAAAATCTTCATAGGATGGAAACTAGTGATGCACTTGTCATCTCCATGTGCTTGTAAGGTTATTGAACATTCATCCAATATATCATCAAGTACATAAGCAGCATCACCTAGTTGCTGTAGCCACTCTTTCACAGCATCGTTTGTCATTTGTTTCTTTTCAGCATCTTTTAGGACAGCAAGGATTAAAGTGAGCTTTCTTGATAGGCTTTGCGTCAATTCTCCAACACCCAAAAAGGATGCAAGCTCCTCTCGAACAAAAGATCCGAGGTTTTCAATCACGATTCCAAGTAAAGCTTCAGCCATTTTTTAGGTATGAGAACAGAAATGAAACAAGGTTTGGATTGGAGATGACTTTGCTCTTGAAAGTTGAATATACGTTATTATTTCTTTTCAAGGGCTATTTGTTAAATCGGTGGTTGCAATTCTGATGCAACTTGTCAAAAATATTTAGTGCATGACAGTGAGCAAAACTACATGACAGTGGGGAAAATTCATTATAGCAGGGAAAAAACATGTTGTCACGGTACATGGCAATGAAGGGGAAAAAACAAAATTAGAAAAACAACATCATATCCATTCATTTGAAACCAATTGGGTTCTCAACACCATGGTTATAATAATATTATTTTTTAGTTATAATAATGTCATAAGAAAGTAATTGTCAAATGAACTTGATTATTACTTCAAAGTTTAGCAATGTGAAACTTTAAACAACATTATTAATAATAATATATAATGAATAAATATTGATTTTTAGAGAATGTTCCAAAAACACTTGTTAACCTTTTCCTTTAATAAATAAGTTTTGAAACCAAATAATCTATCATATTCAACTAAATAGCATATATGTGCAATAATATTTCCCTAAAAAACAAAGGTACAGTAATAGATGAGTTTTTGCCATCACCGAGTAAATATTGTTGTGTAAGCACAATTTATTCTCACTGCAACCTCTCACCCACTTCACTTTGAAATTTAATACAACCTTTAATTTTGAAATGGTGGTTGTATAGGTCTTACTACTCATGTGTGTCCTCTCCACCTTTAGGTTAAGTTTTCATTACAGCTCATGTGTTTATGCAAAGTTTTGGTTTAGTTGTTAAATCAAAGATTTTTCTACTTTGTTGTAAATGTAGCTAGCAAGCTAGCAAGAACTCTGCAACATCAATATTTTTATTTTAAAGAGACAAATTAATCAACTAAAATTAACAACAGAAGAAATAAAACATGAGAAAACAAAGAGATTCATTTTAAGAGTTATTTATATCTTTTCATACATTACCACTGTAACACCCTACGACCCCGACTTTGGATTATTAAATAAAAACATATATTTAATAATACAAGTGTCACACATACTCGACATTTCATTATTCATAAAACATAGATCATAATTCAGCACCAAAATTATTCATCAATTTCAAATGAAACAAATTAAGTTCTCAACACCATGGTAAAATAAATCAAAATTTCAAAACATTAACTCCAAGAATCATAATCAAACGACAAACCCCTGATCCTAGCGTTACAGATCAAGGAACGTAATTTGACTACGTAGATTTTTCATTAATAAAATATAATGGAAGGTTTATTGAAATGAAAAAACAAATTGGGTTTTGTTTTTTGTTGTCAACTTTTTGTTTTAAGATAAAAATAATGTTTTTTTGTTATATTATATTAAATTTTGGTACAAGATGACAATATTGTGTTGATTTGTTTATTCTAATATCATATGAATTTAAATTTAATGAAATTGTAGCTAAAGTCTCATTTTTTGATATTTTCTGTCTCATATTGATAATACGTGTCACTTTATGATATTTTGTAACTATTAAGAAAAGTGGTAAATTAGTTAAAGATCATAGTAGTTGTGTAAACTATAACTGAGTGATAACCGTGAAAATGTCGACATTGTTAGACTGAACACCACTCATGTTTGAACGAAATTCAAAACTGTTTGCAAGTTTTAAGATGTATTTGTCACTTTATCTATAGACAACAAAAATTCAGGTATTTGCAGAGATGCATAGTGAAAGAGTATGACTTTGAGGAAGAAAAAGAACAGTGACACTCATTTTGGAACACTTTTATTTTGCTAATATGATTCTTTAAATGGGAATGTAATATTTATCAGAACAAACATCTGATTGGTCTGAGTTATAATGGGCTCCAAAACATTAAGCAAGTAGAGGGTTTGAACCTTGAAAAATGTTGTTGACACATCACACAAGCTGAAAAACACCTTTAAAAGACTAAAATACCCCGTCGACAGTTAACTGCAGCCGGTTTCATTATTGTATCGGCAGTTAACTGCCGATGCATCCTGGAATCTGTAAATTGACAGAACCAGCTGATCCAGAACCTGTTACATGTGTTTTCACACATTGTAAAGACATCTTTTCAATGTCAAATCATAAAATGTATAATCGGAAATTGGCAACATAATTTAAATTGAAAATTTGATACGAAAACGAACAATTGTCATAGACATATGTCATCCAAATACAAACAAACTAACACCAAGTCATACTAATATTAAGTCATATAACGGAGCGAACAAGGAACATGAAAACGAACACCAAATCCTAAAAATCATAAACAAAAAATACTACTAATCCTGGTTCTGCTGATTCTATTGTTGCTGCCTCCTCGGCCTCTGGCCTCGCCTTCTAGTCAATATCGACACGATCTGCTTTCTAACATGGCTCATGGCCTGAAACCACTGTTGAGGGCTCATGACCTCCTCCTGAGCCATCTGCTCATCAGCATAGGCAACAGTGCATTAACCATGTCACAGGTATCAGGCGAGTTTCTCGCCTCATACCGCTCCCACTGTTGTGCAATGATCTGCTCTTCATTTGGTGGCCTTGGAAGATCTCCTGGAAGAGGCGGCAAAATCTGAGGGTGAGACACCCTATTGTACCATAACATATAGCCATCTGCCATCTACCATGTTTCAACTTCTGCCTGCTCACCCCAACCGGCCTCCTTAAGCGTGTAAGTGCGAAAGTCAAGGAATGCCTGCACAATCTGAGGTGGTCGCTATAATGCCCTATTTCTATTAAAGCGATAATCTGCATATAATCTAAATATATTCAAGAAAATAATCTAAATATTCAAGCAATAGACATTACGTCTCCAACAGATTTAAAACAACATGCATATATATATATATATATATATATATATTCTCAACAGTCGTAGCGAATATAAATCATACATCACATAAGTATACATGTCAACATATAAATCTCCAAATCCTGACACATGGACAATTCTCAACAACAAAATATATCCAGAATAATCAAACTAGAATAATCATAAAGGCATACGTCCTAGATCAGAACCTAATCTAAGACATCGAGACACAAATAGAGGAAGTTCCCGCTATCCTCGAGTGACTCGCCAAATAAGCAAACTACTCCTACACTTCGTCTACCTATTCATACAAACAGGTAGGCGGTCAAAACCACTGGGGGTTAGCTTCACATCAATCATATTCAACAATTATTAAAGACATGTAAGCATTGATTTAACTTGAAATAATTCAAATCAAGATACAAATCTACTTCAAACATGACACAAGAACAACAACAATTCACCACGTCACACTTATGCAATCACCACTTGTTAAGCACAAAGTATGTCAATCATCAAACACACCGAACACCAAGCACATCAACCATGAAGACTCATGCCACAACATTTATGCACCTAGACATGACTTCTAAATACATGCGGTACCGTCACCAACAACGTCTAGGCCATCACCCTATGATGCCAACAACACATCATAATCACCTCAACTAGATATAAAATCCATAACTATGAATACATGAACATATGACACGACTTATCAACATTATCAACGTATATGCATTCATCAACATTTCAACATGTATGCATTCATCAACAATTCAACATCGTTATAAAACGATAACTCCATACAATTTCTCATAATACAAGTAAGGAGAAAATACACCAAATCAAGATAATCATCATATTCAACACTCATCAAGCATTCATACATCTTCATATAATCATACCAAATTATATACAAAAGGTTTCCGAGATATTCGGTCTTAAAGACAAAATTTGATAAAGTTCGTCTATGGTTAAGCAAAACGACAAACATATACTTTTTCAAAGTAAAACCATCTGTTCAAGTTTGAAAACCTACAATTCATTCTTAATCAGTCATGTGAGCATGAATATAGGCCACTTACAAACTATCAAGCATTAGTTCAAAGATTATCCTAAGTCCACACACTAAATCCCAAGTTCGTCTCTCCCTTCATTTTTTCCAAAAACAAGTTTTCATATGATTAAGACCTTGCTCTATTACTACATGCTTTCTCTAAGTCCATAAGAATTGTATCTAAACCATGTAGTCGCATTTCTTCACCAAATTTCATTTGCCGACAAAATTCCAAAACCGACAAAACGTCATAAGTTCAAGTCATTTAGAAATTCCAAGTTTCGATCAAGCCAAATATGTTCCAGTATTAAAGTGAGTGAAAACAACAAAATATCACATCAAAACGGTCGCATCGGAGCCCTACACGCCTGCCTGTTGGAACTAGGGTGTTCAGCAATACCACTTTTAGTTTTGATGATAACAAGGTATTAAAAATTGTCAATTGGATATCCTAATATTTGTTTAAAGTGTGTAGGATCTTAGTCAAAGATTTTAATCTTAGATAGCATTCTGTAAAAACAAATGAAGAGAAAAATTCTCTAAGAAGCTAGTTGCTTGTGATTCTGAAGTCGAAGAGAGTCTGAAGAATCATCAGAAGCTATTTCGAAAGGTTCTGAAGACGCAGAGAGTCTTAAGAAGCTACTTAGAAGAAGTGCAAGTCAGAGAGTCTGAAGGAGCTGAAGAGAGTCTGAAGCTCATCAGAGTCTGAAGTTCTACAGAGAGTCTGAAGACCACAAATTGAAGATTTGCTTAGAAGATTTTCTGAAGGCATTTCGATGCAGAAGAAACGTTCGTATTGGAGTAACGGCCACTTTGAAGTCAACTTGTGCATGGTATGCATTGTAACAAAAAGAAAGCGCAGGATAAGGGAATAGTACGTGTACGACCACCTTCTCCACTACTTGTACTATCTTGTAGCTGTGTCTACCGGTAATCTCACCTCAAATGGAATGGAATTCAAAATCTGTATTGAAGGAAGATTACCATATCAAGCAACAGATCAACATCAATTGATCAAGCTTCAAAAATGACTATGTGATGTGCTGGCATGCCTCAACGTCTTTCTTCAACGCCTATATAAATGGATGAAGTCTTGAAGAAACTAGTTAGACTCTACAACTGAAAAACTACACTATTGAGCTATTGTATTCTCTCTGAGTCAAGCCAAAAACACATCAACAACTTAGGAAATTCTTACAAACTTTACATCCTAGAATTTCTAAGTCATTCAGAAAACAGAGTCTCTTTGTTTTGTATTGGAACACATTTGATTGTTTAATCAAGTGTTCAAACTCTATTCAATTTCTGTAAATTGTGTCAGAAGTCTCTTGGGTGTGTCCTTGAGCAAAGAAGTCTCTTGCTTGTGTGCTTGAGCAATTGAAGTCTCTTGCTTGTGTGCTTGAGCATTGGAAGTCTCTTACTGTGTGTTTGAGCAACTTGTAATTGTTGATTACATTTTAGTGAACTCTACTTGGAAGTGCGAGGGGGACATGACTACTTCCGATTTGTGGAAGGAACCTGTATAATTGCTTGTGTTCTCTCTTTCCTTTATCTCTTTATCATTTCCACTGCAACAGCTCTGATCTTCCATCAGAAGCTGAACTTGTTCAGACTCTGATCCTGGAAAACAGAATCAACTCTTTAAGAGACGCGAAAAAGAAAACACAATTCAACCCCCCCCCCCCCCCCCCCCCTTCTTGTGTTTTTCTCATCTTCACTACCCCCAAGCACCGGAACACGAAACAATGTCTCCGTTGTTCCTGTGCTGGCACCTGGCACCAGGGATGCAGCGCCCAGCGTTGGCTCTCTGGAAGTGGGCGCCCAACGCTCCACTCCAGCGCTACAAAAATGCGCATTTTCGCGTGATTCGGCCGCAGGTTTATGCCAATTTCGCCCCAAAATTGAATGTTTAAGTCCTCCATTTGTTAAAAATGATTCAAGGCATGACCCGGGGCTCTAACACGTCAAAGACACTCGTTTCGCGGCATTTGAATAACTTATGAAATTGTTTTAAAAAGAGTTTTCTGAAAACAACAAGTCTTAACAACAACAACAACAATCCATTTTCACCAAAACAACGTATCCATCATCAACATTCATCAACAACAATCACTTCATCAAACACCCAATCCAGGAATTGATGACAACAACAACAATTAATCATAATCACAACTCACAATTCATGTAAACATCTATAATTCAACATCAAACATCATAATTCACCAATTTCATAAATAATCAACATCATATCACTTGAGCATGTAATTTTCATGTTAACAACTTAATCAACAACTAATTCATTTACCCAAACATATCTACATCATATGAACAAGAAATTCAACAATTAAGTTCATGAAAATCACTTATTCAAATAAGCACTTGAACATAGAATTAGAGATGAAAATAAGTTAAGAGATTATCATTGAAATCTAACCCCCTTACCTTATTTCTTCACAATCTTAAGCTAGTGTCTCACTTTAACTCCAATCCATTGAGTCTCTAACCTTCTCTTGCTCCTCAAAATCTCTTCTCTTTAAAATCCTCTCTCTAGCTCTCCTCTTGAACTTCCTCTCTCTTCCTCTCTTTCTAAAACGTTTGAATGAATGTAGTAACCCCAATTTTCTCTCATCATGGGTTTATAAAGCCTATCCTCTTAATGGGCCTAACTCACCAAAGTTTCTAATTCATTAAACACAAGAGTTCTAATTCCCTCACGGTAAAAGTTAACGAATAAATAACGGTTCTAACTAATTACCACATCCTACATAGTAACTTAATAACATTAATGGTTCTCACTTGAAACGCTAAAAATAATTCTCACTGTGAAATTAATAATTTACCCTTCCTCGCTAAATGACCAAAATACCCTTCTAACAACGAATTTTACGAAAACACAAAAAAGCAATTACTCACATACGAGCAAAAATAAACACAAATAGGAGTTAATTAAATTAAATGTATCGAAAATTGGGTTGTTACAGTCGCAGCTCTACAACATCCGTCGGATGTCTAGGAACGCTCTGGACGTATCCGTACTGCCACAAAACCCTCTCTGGCAAGTGACGGTACACCCTAAAAACACCGCACATAATCCAACCTGAAGACCAGAAAATCTCCTCAAAAACCTGGATCTCCCTGTACTCCTCATACGGCCTCCAGCATACGTTATCAAACTGCAAATTATCAAGCAATGAGCGATACGTCACCCCCTCTCCATGACCCTTCTGTAACTTCCACTTCCCTGCAACCGGATAGTTTTCGATATAGTCGATGTTTGGATCAACATCAAAGAAGTAAGGAAAATGCGTCAAAAACCATCCCTACACAAACCAAACAAATCACATTTATAAGTTACTATGCACGAAAAATATAATAAAAAAATAATAGTTAAGGTTCAAAAGTGACAATTTCTTACAGTGATAGTGTCACGCTTCCCCCAAGAGCTCTATCTCCAGGCAAACAGGCCTCAGCTAAACAGTCGTATAGGAATGCTAGTGTCATTCCTCCCCAAGAATAATCATCCATCCCCGCGTAGCCGTTCTCCATGGTCGTCAGATAGACCAACTCGATGCGTTTGTTGCTTTTATAACCAAACAACAAGCATCCAACAAGATATAGGAGATAACATTTCACACAAGCAGTCCCAACCCTCTGCAGCTCCTGCTCCACCGCTGGATCCTCTGCTTCCGCCAATTTGGTAGCCTTATCAAGGTAACTCGTATATAAATCCCTTTGATTTGGATAACTAATGTAACCACCATATTCGTCACCGTAATTTTTCTCTGCATTCTTCTCCGACATACCTAAGTGTTTCACCATCAGTTCCGCTCCCTTACTCCGAGACATCATCTTCAGATGGCCCAACATTCTCCCTTCAATCGGAAGATGCATGAGACATTGATTTAGTATTTTTGCATCAAACAAGATAAGTATCTATAAATCGTCTCCACAGGGACTGATGCGATATTCTAAGCCGTTCAACAATCGATATTATTCTGAGCTAAGAGAGTAGTTTGCTTGTTTGTTTAAACTATATGAACTAAGTTGTAAAAGTAAAAGTCGAGATTAATAGGGCGCGAAACTTGTTAGGATTAAAGTTCCTTGACCAAGCACCACCTATAACCTAAGGATCGTATACGGATTCTAGCTTTTCTTTGATATTATCACGTATCCCTCGACAATATCATTCGTGTCCAAATGGTATTGTGAGATCAATTGCATCGTTTAATAGTCGATGTCTCAAACTATCGAACGATCCAAGAGTCGATCGTAACGTTTAATTGATGATGTCTCAATCTATTAAACATTCTGAGAGCATTAAGTTTGGATAGAAAAGAGTGATTACCAAATCATCAATTCCATGTCTAGAATTTATGTTTTGATAGATGATTATTCTAAAACTAGATTCAAGAGTATTTTTCAATAACAATTAAATCAAACATAAACAATAAAGTGCAAGATTAACATCAATATCAAATCAAGTGCTAGAACCATATATTAAAAGATCAAAAGATTACATGTTTAGAAAGGTCAAGTAGCTCTAATTCCAACAATGAAAATTTAGCTACTCATTCTCATGGTAGCCTTGCAAGATTGAATTAAAGGATGAGGATTCATTACAAACTTGTGATCTCTCAACAAATAAGGAAGAATCCACCTTCTATCACTCCCACTCTATGAAGAACAAGCCCTATCTCTCTCTAAGATGCTACAAAAAAGAAAATTGAAAGTACCCAAGAGCTCCTCAATGAATAGGTCAAGTGGCTTTTTATAGACATTCTGATCTGCCTAAGCTCGTCTTGCGAGTACCACCACTCGCCATGGCGAGTTGAGGTTTCTTCACCTCTGGTTTTGTGCCACGTCACTTCTGAAGATTTTGGCCGCCTTAACTCGCCTCGCGAGTAAATGTGCTCGCCATGGCGAGTTTTGCTCACCTTGCACTCGCCATGGCGCACTGGAGGCGAGTGGACTTGAACTCCCTGCCTGAGCTCGACTTGAGCTCGCCCTGAGCTCGCCGTGGCGAGTTAACCCTTGCATTTCTCCATGATTCCTTGCTTCTAAAGTGTCCAGGCATGCATTTTCCTACACAAAAGGTTGGTATTAGATGTAAAAAGCATATTTGGATAATTCTTTAGTATTTGTGAACTTTTTACTCGATAACTTGCAAACCAAGTAATCAAAGTGCCTAAAATGTATATTCTATTCAACTACTTTTTGACACTTATCAGACATGCGGCATCATCCAAAGTAATGGTCATTTAACCCAAGGGCAAGTGAAAAGTGCTGGTCTTAGGATGCCACCACTCGCATAAAGTCATATGCAATGGATGAGGCACAGTGGCGTAGCCCAGATAAACCAAATCATGTAACTCGGTCTCCTTAAGCGGACCCCAAAACCGATTAGTATTATTGTTTGGACATCGTAGATTCAAAATCTTAACCCCATGATTAATCGGTTTTACACTCTGCACCTTATGAACCTAAAATAATAAAAAAAAAACATATATTCAACAAATTAAACAATGTAAACATTAAAATAAACAAAATTTAAATTGCCGCACATATTTTTAATTTAAGACAAAACACGTAACAAAATTAGTACATTTAAATTGGCACGCACGTGTAATTTCAATTTATATTACGCGTGTCATTTTAAATTTAAATTGCACGCACCAATTTAAAACATAAATAAAATAATTAAACAAAAACACATATAAAAGTTGATATAATAATAATAAAAAACACATATTTAAAAAATTAAAGCATATGATAATTTTAGACAATTAAAAATAACACTTATGTTATTTGAATTATACCATAGCCGCAATGCCACATGGTTCATATAATAGTGCAGCAGAGATGTATCGTGCGGTCCTCCACGAAAGGAAGCTTCTGAAGGTAATGTCGTTGGTGTTGTCGCGAAGCCAATGTCATCGTGGTCCATTCCAGGAGGCACAACATCGTCCGGAATATGCTTGTTGTCATACCCACCATCAGTCACATCGTGGTGTACCTGATCCTGAAAATTCAGGTAATCCACCTGGGTCGGGTCAACCATCAGCGACTGTTCAGGCTGTGTAGCCTGAGAAGTCCCTATACCATCTGCCCTCCCTCTACCTCTTCCCCTTTTTGGTATATGTAAGTTTTTCCTCTCACGCCGGTGGCTGTGTGTCATAGCATGCCTACCACCAATCATCTTTGATGGATTGATCCCTGGTCCTGATCAGACATATCTACACAAAAATTTCAAAAATTAACATCATTTACATAACCTAATCAAGCACATTAAACCTAAACATAAACATTCACATTAAACCTAAAACCATTTAATATAATCATCATTTCAATATAATTTGTGTGCATCATTTCCATCATAACCTAAACATCATTCAATATAATTCTCATAACCTAAACTAACTAAATAATCAATAATCAATATAAACTTTATCAAACTATAATTAAACATCATTTACATCATTTCCATAACCTAAACTAACAAAATAATCAATATAATTGTCATTAAGGCATTTTATCAAACACTTTGTGTGCAAAGTGTCAAACATATTCAAATTGTGTTCATTTGACACCATTCAAAACCACATTATCATTAAACACTATTTAAACAGCATAGGCAACAACTACATTGATCTATAACATCTAAACAACACATGCAATCTACCAAAATATCAATTTCAACTTCAACCCTAACCACATGCAAACTACTCTAATTTTTCTAAAAAATTAACCTAAACAAACTAAAATTATGATTACAAAGATTAATGCAACTTACTTGTGGTAATGCGTGGTTGATTTGCTTGCAATTCGTGAAAATGGCTTTCATGAGAATTGGATAAAATTTGAGAGAAATTGGAAAAAATATGAAACTCATACGTTCTGGTTCTTCAGTTTCTGTATAAAGGACGCATCGGCAGTTAACTGCCGAGAAAAATGAAACTGGCTGCAGTTAACTGCCAAAGTTGCCGAAGGGTATTTTGGTATTCAACATGTGTTTCTCAGCCCTATGTGATATGTCATCAACAATTTTCTTGAACCTTTTTTGTCGTATAAACATGTTGTGAAGGTACATGCAGGCAATGAAAGGGAAAAAATAAAATTGGAAAAAAAAGTTGCTCTCTTTCAAATGTATTGCTTAAATTGATTTAACGAACTTAAAAAATGTTTTTGAAGGAAACAGTAAATGTACTTGTTTGCATATTCTACCATGTCTGCATGTACTTGTTTGCAATGAATACTTTTATTTTTTATTTTTTTAGAGACGGTTGGGTTTAGGCATGGCAATAAAACTCATACACGTGGGTATCCATCCGAACCAAATTCAATTTGATGGGTTTTTCTCGCTTTGACTGAGTTTGGGTATGAGTTTGAGGTTTTCCTGATTTCAAAACATAGGTACGGTACGGGTAATGGGGTTATAAATACTCACCTCAAACTCATACTCAAACTCGTCCCGACTGTAGAAAATTAATTTATGGCCTCTTTTATATAAAATATAAACAATCACAATCAGAGTCTCGGTCTTTTAGACTCACTTATTATAGTTCTCTCTTTTCTCCTTCAATATCTCACACTCTCAGCCACTCTCTTCTCTATCACCATAGGGATCGATCGTCATCATCTCTTTACTGGATAAGTATTACAACATTGCACTTGGGGATGAAAAATACATTTATTTTTATTAAAGAAAATTATCCACTATGGGGATGAGAATGGGGCGGGGATACCCAAACCCATCGAGGAAAGAGATGGGATTCGATTTCTCATCCCCACAGGGTATGGGTAGGATAACAGGTAGGTACATAAAGAGTAGGGTATGGAGACAAGGAAGGTAAAACTCGTTCCCATCTTTCTCCATTGTCATGCCTTGTTGGGTTTGGAGAATTTTTGCTCGAAAATATTACTAGGCTAATATAAGGGTTGAATAGCCAAACAGGCCCTTAAAAATTGTAGAGTTGAAAATTGTCATTTAACCTAAAGGGGTTGAATAGCCATGCCCAAACACGGGACCTCTAATAAATACTTTTAACCTAAAGTTGGACCTCATACACTGAGGCCTCTTGTAAGACCTATACAATCACCATTTCGAAATTAAAGATTGTATTAAATATCAATGGTAAGTGGTTGAGAGGTTGCAGTGAGAATAAATTGAGCTTACATGGTACTATTTAGTCGGTGATGGCAAAAACTTATCTATTAAAGTACATTTTTTTAGGTGAAATATTATTGCACATATATACTATTTAGTTAAGGAAAATGCTAAACAAATATATACTATTTAGTTAAGAAAAATGTTAAACAATGTTTTCAGAGTATTGATTTAGCAACCAAAATAAGTAACTTTTTATAAAAAGTGGTGTAATTGTAGTTTAATCCAAAGTCAAAACTTATATTTTCAAAACATATTTTCTATCTATAGTTTCATTAACCATAGTCCCGAGGTCACTAATTAGCAAGACCCTTTAGTTAAATATGATAGATTGTTTGGTTTCAAAGCTTATTTATTAAATAAGTTGCTATCATTCTGCTTTCCTTGTCCCTACTCTTTATGTACTTACCTGTTATCCTACCCATACCTTGTGGGGATGAGAAATCGAATCTCATCTCTTTCCTCGACGGGTTCGGGTATCCCCGCCCCATTCCCATCCCCGTAGTGGATAATTTTCTTTATTAAATAAGTTAGATCGTTTGTCAGAGTATATAACTCAGCTTACTTAAAGTCTATTTCAGCTACCTTATTTAGTAAAGAGATTCGACTCATCCTTATTTTTTAGAGTGTTACTTTTCCCATCCTGTAGTCTACTCACGCGCCCTGCGTTTTTGACAAAAATAATCTTTGGCTAGAGTATATAATCTGGACACTGTTAAGATTACATAATCCGAAATGTTCATAAAATCACGTTGCACCATGTCATTTCTGAAACATGGACTTGATCAGGGTCCAAGACTATCCGAAATTCTTAATACGGACAATATAGTTGTATTCCGGAATATGAAATCCAAACACCCTGTATTTGAACTGGGCTGGAAAAAGTGTCGTTTTATTCCGGAAAACATAATCCGAACAGCTAGGTTGTATATACTTTTTCAAAACCTAACTAAAGCTCACCACCTTTATTCACAAACACTCCCTACCATTTTTGGAACATCATTTTCGTCTGAATGTAAAGGTAATGTGTATATAAACCTTCCCTCATTCGTTTTTTAGAAGCTTTCCTTTTAATCACGTCAATGATCTGTACTGGAGCAGTCCAGAAAATGAAATCCGGATTAGATTCATGCATTTCAGTTTTTATAATCCGTACAACACCAGTACAAAAATTGTGTTCATTTTCTGACTCTGCTTCGCACTGTTTTCAGTTATGGTTGTTCCTCTTGATGCCCCAAATGATGATCCACCTGAGATTGAACTTCCTATTGTGTTGCCGGTTCTTTTACTTGAAGATGTGCATGATTCTAGAAATGCCAAATCTGAGAATCCCCCACCACCACCACCGAAACTTGAAATTTGTTTAGGCAATGCGAAATTAAAGGATGCTCCTCCTCATATTCCTTATGTGGTTTGTATTGGTCAGCGAGAACATTTTACTACTACACAAAAGTTTGCAACACGGAATGATTTGTTGGAGTGGGTTTGTGAGAAAGCTAGGAAGCTCGGTTTTTCCACTGTTATTGGTAAATCCGATAATTATGGCAATGGAAGAAACGCATTTGTTACTTTGATATGTGAAAGGGGTAGTTCATACACCGAGTACAAGAGAAAGACTCGGGGCGAGATAGTTGGTTCTGATAAATGCGAGTGTTCATTTCGGCTGAGAGGTTACTTGTTGACTGCTGGTAATTGGAGCCTCAAAGTTGGATATGGTAGACACAACTATGACATGACAGATGTGTTGAAATGTCATAAAACAGTTGGTCATCTAAACCTTCCAATAGAGATAATATAAGGAGAAGGATCAACAAATTCCCAAGTATATGATTAGCATTTAGTGCTTCTATTTAAGTTTGCATTGCTGCTATCCACCTAGAATCTTGATTAGCAGCATGGAAAATAGAAGGTTCAATTCCAGTGTTCAAAGTTGATATGAATCCAAGTGTACGGTTTTATCGGGTAGTAAAAATTTCGTTCCACAAAGAGTTATTGTAACTACCAATTTCGTTTTCAATGTTGATTAGCTGAAAAGATTAAGTATTCGAAGTCAACAATTTTTTTGGTTTAAATTCAGATTATAAAAAGCGTCTTTGGATTATTCGTTCGTATTAATAACAAATCATAAACAATTCAAGCCTATATTTTTATCTTATGTTAAATTTATTTTCTAAAGAAAAGTTTCTCTATTCAATCCACGAATGTATTTCAATAACAACCAATCCTATTTTCATGGTTGATTGTCATTTAAATCCTTTTAGTGCGAACTTATGGTCTCAAGGTTTACAAAACTATTCTCATGTTTTGCTCACCTTGTCTAATCTCATTTGTTTTAATATCAATCTTTATATTTCGATCATTCGATTGATATTTGAAATATAACTTAAAAATGATGAGATTAGATTAGAAAACAAATTTAAATAACACAAAGTTCTAGACTTGGTTTGAATAGGATTTAGTCATAAGACTCATCCAACACTCCCAACACTTAGAAAGTCTACTCACTCATGTTCATTGTAGACAAAAAGTAGAAATTAAAGGACATGGAATAATAATGCATAAAAGTAAATGGCTAAATGATAAATTGCAGAATTATAAAGAGCAAGGAAATAAAGTGCAGGAAGGTAAAAGTGCAGAAAAATAGAGCAAGAACTTAGAAAAAAATGATAAATTTGATTACAAATGTAAACAAGTTCACAAGATATTCCAAGTTGGTTTACAAGTCTGATATGAGCCCTATATATAGCATATAACATTAGACAAGACATTAAACTCGCATTATAAGGCAATAATGGACATAAACTAAGAGTTTTCATCATTAAAAACTGTCTTCACAACGTGCACGGTCGTGCTGATGAGGCACACGACTGTCCCTGATTTTAAAACGGCAAAAAGTAGGACACTGGAGGGACGCACAATTGTGCGGCTAAGGTGCATGGCCCGTACATGTCATTTGCAGTTGGTGCGCACGATATAGCCTTCAAGGACGCCCAGTTAGTGAAAAATGCGGCACGGCCTTGCCATGTGAAAATGGCATCGAAGATCATTTTTGTTGACTTCTTTGGCTTTCCATCCCTGACTTTGGTCCACATAAATAGTTGTTCATTATTTTTACCATAAAAAAAAAAAAACACTTTGAAGTAAACTAGCACTATAATATGTCAAAAACACACACATTTTATTTGAAATTGACGACTAACTGATGACTAAAAGCAACATAAACTATGACTTATCAAATTCCCCCATACTTGAATCTTTTCTTGTCCTCGAGCAAATGGCATAGAACACTAACAATATAAACAACTCAAACAATTTCAAATTTTTATTTCTTCAAAGGATTTGCTTTCGGTTTACACTTATCACAATCCAAAGAGCTTTTCATGATTCTTTTCAACCCAACAACCAGTTTCAAGTGAGTGTGTGTGTGGAGCCCAACTCTCTTTCGGTTAATAACTAATTACTTCCTAGATAGATAGATATTAATATGCAAGATATAAATATCAAGATATAATCATCAAGATAGTAATACCAATGTTAGACCCTATCACAACCTAAGTATCTAACCTAGAATTACGATTCTTTTAAATAAATTACTCATAATATAACTTAATAGCGAACAGAAAATAAATAAAATATAAACATCGTTAAATTAAATAAATATCCAACAAAATAAACATAGGTTCATCTTAAAACACTAACCTAAAAAGATTTAGTTTCACATGGTAACTAAAAACAAGGCTTAATTTCTATTTTCGTCCTTAAGTATTTTTTTAATATCACTTTGTTCCCATAAGTAATAAAAATCCCGTTTAAGTCCTTTAAATTCATTTTCGTTACACTTTTTGGTCTCTTCCGTTAGTGTTGTGAAAAAAATGTTAAGGGATTAACCCCAAATGTCTCAAGTGGGCCAACATTATAGGTGGTCCAACAAAGACCTTAGTAATATTTTTAATTTCAACCATTGAATATTATTTTATGGAAAAACAACCATTAGATCATACATGTCTACAAGATCTAACAGTGTGTCACCAATACTTAATTTATATGCTACCTTTCTTTACCTTCTTCATTCCTTCTATTCTCCATCTTCATCATCACTTTCATACATTCATCAAAAAATTCATCTTCAACTTAACTCCACCCCATCATCATCATCTTCTTCGTTTAAACCCACAAACACACACAAAATCCAAAGCTATAACCTTACCCAAACCTTACCCATTTTTTAAAACCCTAACCATTTAAGAAAGTGTGATATCCGACTCGTCAGTATTGGGTTATTACCAGCCAAACGTGTCAGAGGATGAATATTTAAGGAAAGCAAGTACAATGGAGAACATTTATTGTATAATATCAGTTAAGTGATTAAGACGGAAGGCATTTGTGTAATTGCACCATTGGAGTATATAAGTGATTTTGGGGACCAAATGCTCATAACACAACACTTTCTCTCTCTACGTTTTTGTAGTGAAGATTTTCTCCTCCTTCTCTCTACAAAAATCGCCCCTCTCCCTCTCTAAGCTATCTCTCAATCCAAGTTCTATGTTATTGATGAACAAACAAGAATCAAAGGAGCTTCATGATCAAGTTATATGCTATTGGTGAGTTAAAGATCATGGATGCATCAAGGTTAAGGGCTAGGTTCTTGGTTGAGGATTGAAGTTGATTTTGAAGCTTGATGAATGCTGATTATCACCAAGTGAGTTCTTAGGTTAGTTCACTGTTGGAACAAAGGTGTTCAGCAATACCACGTTTTGAGTTTTGATGATAACAAGGTATTAAAAATAGTCAATTGGATATGCTAATATTTGTTTAAGTATGCAGGATATTAATCAAGATTTATATCTTAGAAAGTATTCTGTTTGAACATTTTGAGAGCAAGACCAAGAGAAGCTTGTTGCTTGTGATTCTGACTATCGAAGAGAGTATGAAGACTGTATCGAAGAGAGTCTGAAGACTAAGCTGAAGAGAGTCTGAAGACTATCAAAACCTGAAGACCAAGAGAGTCTGAAGATCATCAGAAGCTGAAATGCTACAGTGAGTCTGAAGCCTGCAATCTGAAGATTTGCTTAGAAGGTTTTCTAAAGGCATTACGATGCACAAGAAACTCTCATTTGGAGTAACGGCTAGCTTCAAAGTCAACTTGAGCGTGGGATGTTCAACGACAAAGAATGCATAATAGTACAGAGTACGTGTGTACGAACTCTATTTCCACTACTCCACTACCTCGTACAGTTTGGCAACTGTGTCTACCAGTATTAAGCTTCAAAAGGAATGGAATTCAAAATATGCATTTGAAGGACTATTACCATATCAAGCAACAGATCAATAGCTATTGATCAAACTTCCAAAATCATCTTGATGTGCTGAATGACTCAACGTCTCTTTCCAATGCCTATATAAAGGATAGAAGACTTGAAGAATAGTTGGACTCTACAACTGAAAAACTACGCTGCTAAGCTATCCTATTCAAACTGAGTCTTAACATAAACACATCAACAACTTAGATTATTCTTACAAACTGAGTATTCTAGAATTTCTAAGTTAAGCAGAAAAACAGAGTTTGTCTTTGTTTAAAAAAGAGTCTGTCTTTGTTTTGTAATTGGAACACGTTTGATTTTTTATCAAGTGTTTCAACTCTATTCAATTTTCTGTAAATTGTGTCAGAAGTCTCTTGGCTGCGTCCTTGAGCAAAGAAGTCTTTTGTTGTGTCTTTGAGCATTGGAAGTCTCTTGCCTGCGTGCTTGAGCATTGGAAGTCTCTTACTGAGTGTTTAAGCAACTTGTAATAGATATTACATTTTAGTGGAACTCTCCTTGGAAGTGCAAGGGGGACATGACTACTTCCGGTTTGTGGAAGGAACCTGTATAATTGCTTGTGTTCTTTCTTCTCTCTATCTCTTGTTTATATCCGTTGCAACAGAATCTGATCTCCCATCAGACTCTGAACTCATTCAAACTCTGATCCTTCGGAATTAGATTCTCACTCTTCAAGAGTTGCGAAAAGCAAACACAATTCAACCCCCTCTTCTTATGTTTTTCTCACCTTCAGTTGGTATCAGAGCTCCGGCTCTGTTGTCATAGCACTTAACCGTGTGACAGAAAAGATCCAGAGAAAAACATGTCTTCTAGTGAACCTTCTTCTTCTGGTGCTGCTTCTGGTGCTGCTTCTGGTGCTGCTATACCATATGACTATGGATCCAATAACAGTAGTAAGAAAGCTGATTATGGAAAAATTCCAAAGTTCAATGGTGATTCTGAAGAATTTTCTTGGTGGAAAACCAACTTCTACAGTTATGTCATGGGTCTTGTTGAAGAACTCTGGGACATACTTGAAGATGGTGTTGGTGACTTACAACTTGATGACGAAGGTGCTGCCATTGACCGTAAACTTCACACTGCTGCTCAAAAGAAGATCTACAAGAAACATCATATCATCAGAGGAGCTCTTGTCACTGCTATTCCTAAATCGGAATACATGAAGATGAGTGACAAATCTACTGCTAGAGCCATGTTTTCTTCTCTTTGTGCAAACTATGAAGGAAGCAAAAAGGTCAGGGAAGCTAAAGCTCTTCTATTAGTTCATCAGTATGAATTGTTCAAGATGAAAGAGGATGAAAGTATTGAGCAGATGTACTCAAGATTTCAAACTCTAGTATCTGGACTTCAGATACTAAAGAAGAGTTACATTGCTTCTGACCATGTTAGCAAGATCCTAAGGAGCTTACCCTCTAGATGGAGACCAAAGGTTACTGCAATTGAGGAAGCTAAAGATTTAAACACTTTAAGTGTTGAAGATCTTGTAAGCTCTCTCAAAGTTCATGAGTTAAGTCTCAATGAACATGAATCTGCAAGAAAGTCTAAAACTATTGCTTTAAAATCAAAGGGAAGATCCTCAAAAGCTCTCAAGGTTGAAGAGTCTGAAAATGAATCTTCAGCTTCTGAAAGCTCTGAGGAAGATCCTGATGTTGCTGAAGAAATGGCTATGCTTTCAAGCAGAATGCAATACCTTGCTAAAAAGAACAAGAGGTTTCTAAGCAAGAGCAGTAGGAAGGGTTTCAAAAAGGAGGAACAGAAAGATTGCTTCAACTGCAAGAAGCCTGGACACTTTATTGCTGATTGTCCAGAGTTACAGAAAGAGAAATCCAAGTCAAAAAGGCCAACCTTCAAGTCAAGCAAGTTTAAGCAGCAAATCAAGAAAAGTCTGATGGCTACATGGGAAGATCTTGATAATGAGTCAGGGTCTGAAGGTGATAATGCTGATGGTGAAGCTAATGTAGCTGTTGGATTAATGGCTATAGCTGAATCTGTAAAGGAGACACCTGAGGCAGAATCAGATGCAGACTCTGGAAGTGAAACAGAGGTATTTTCTGAACTCACAAGATCTGAATTAGTAGATTCTGTCAAAGAACTTCTTGGTCATTTTAAAGTCAAACAACATCTTGATAAGCTGTCAAAAAGGCATAATTCAACTCTGTTGGAGTTAGAAAGTTTAAAAGAAGAAAATGATACTTTATTGATCAAGAAGTGTAGTTGTAAATACTTGAGTGAGCAAGATATTGTTTTACAAGAATTTATTGCTACTGGAGTTGACAGATCTAGGGTTGCATCCATGATCTATAGCACATATCAGAACAGAGGACAAGGTCTTGGATTCATTGGAGGTAGCTCAAATGAAGTGATTCTAAAATCTGGTCCTGATGGCGCCAGAAAAGCATTGAAAAATCACTTTGTAAGTGAGTTTGATGAAGTCAACACAGTGACTCATTCAGAACCTATAACTTCAAGTTCTAAAGTTTTGACTAAGTCAAAATCTCAGAATGCAAAGTCAAAAGTTCTGAAAAACTTTGAACCTAAGGCTTCAATGATTCTGACTCTAAAACATCAGAGTCTGATAAACGGATTCTGAAGAAGCCAGAGTCTGAAAAACAAAAGCCTAAGTTTCAAAAAGGAGAAACTGTGAAAGGCAAGTTGAATCCTAAACTGAACGGTTCCAAACCCAAGGTGTGGAGGAAAACAATGCCAATGACTTCAAGACACACCTTACGAAAGGAATTCTATGGTTCAAGGACTAACCCAAGAGGACCCATGAGAATATGGGTACCTAAGTCTGAAATTGTGGATGCTGCAGGTATGTCTAAAAGGACTAGAAAAGAAGAAGACTTGGTACCTGGACAGTGGTTGCTCGCGACACATGACGGGAGAAAAGTCTATGTTCCTAACCCTAACCATGAAAGAGGGAGGAACTGTGGGATTTGGAGGAAATCAGATTGGAAAAATCATTGGTACTGGAACCATTGGTAACTCTCTAATCTCTATTAGTAATGTGTGGTTTGTTGATGGGCTTAGACATAACCTACTGAGCATAAGTCAATTATGCGACAGTGGTTATAATGTTTTGTTTAATAAGAAGAACTACACTGTAGTTAACAAGGAGGTGAGGTTTAGTATGGGAAAGGAATGTTATTTCCCATCATGGGAAAGTGGACTTTTTACCATTAGATTTTATAAAAACACTGATCTTATCATAGTCTACTTACACCATATATTTATTTCATATTGTCTTCAACCTCATTATCCTCAAACTCATGAGATTGAAATATATTGATTATTTAGAGCTAGTTTCAAAACTGATTTCTAACTAAATCAATTAAAATTGATTAAAATAGTTAAGAAGAAAATCAACACCAATTAAAACGTTGCACCAAATCTCAAAATTAAATGCCTGCCTTATTTCATAATTGGTCCAAACTATCATTCTTCTTCTTTCTCTAAAGTCTGAACGTGAGCGGTTAATATAATTGGTTGCTGCTTAAAAATTTTGGTGCATGATTGTGTGATTTGGTTCACTTTATTTGATTATAAAATAACATAGAAATACCCAAATCTTGAGTTGAATCAGATTCAATAAAACTACATATATTGCTTGAATTGAGTCATCAAGAACACCTCTTTACTTCAATCTTAACAATGCTTCTTTTTCATAGAAATACCCAGAGATAAGTTGAAAGTTGAAGAAATACCCAAATTTGGTTTTGAATAATTTTGTTTTTGATGCAGAACAAAGAAATAGTGTGCATAAGTATGAACAATGAAATAATTTTGACAGGCCATGCTTCTTCAAAAAAAAATAATTGACAGGCCATTAAATATTATATTTAGGGTGAAGAACAAAGAAATAGGAGACACGAGGGTTCTTAGCAACAAAGGGTGTTGGGTTCATTTTTAAGCAGTAGCCACACAATCCATAAAGTTTCTCATAGTCATCAACCCATTTTCAAGTAAATCTAATTTAACACTTTCTTATTATCATCAACAATACATTTTCAAAAATATGTGTATTTGATTTTGGATGGCAGTGGTGATGTGGGAGGAGGGTGGGGAAGAGGGTGGTGGTGATGAAAGAGTAGGCGACCGATGGTGTGGAGGGAAGTTTGTTGTTGGAAGGAGAGATGGGAGGAGGTGGAGAGAGAAAGTGAGGGATATTTGATATTGAGAGTCCATGATAAAGATGTGTTCTTTACCAGATCTAATGGTCAGAAAAAGTTTTCCCATGGTGGGAAAAAACTAGCCTTTCCCAGGCTAAACGGCACCTAACAAGGATGATCAATCCATAGTCTTCAAGGGAAAGAGAAGAAACAATGTCTACAAAATAAAGTTCTCTGAACTAACTGATCAGAAGGTAGTTTGCCTTTTGTCAATGGGTGATAAGAAATGGTTGTGGCATAGACGGTTGGGACATGCAAACTGGAGGTTAATCTCTAAGCTTAGCAAGTTGCAACTAGTCAAAGGCTTACCAGACATTGACTATCATTCAGATGCTCTTTGCGGAGCATGTCTGAAAGGAAAAATTGTTAAGAGTTCCTTTAAACCGAAAGAAATTGTTTCTACATCCAGACCCTTGGAGTTACTTCACATTGATTTATTTGGACCAGTTAGCACTGCATCCTTATATGGAAGTAAGTATGGACTAGTCATTGTTGATGATTACAGCAGATGGAGTTGGGTTAAGTTTCTGAAAACTAAAGATGACTCATATTCTGTGTTTAGCAAATTCTGCATCCAAATTCAATCTGAAAAAGAATTGAAAATTTTGAAAGTCAGAAGTGATCATGGAGGAGAATTTGACAATGAGCCTTTTGAGGTTTTCTGTGAAAAACATGGAATTATTCATGAATTCTCTGCACCTAGAACTCCACAACAAAATGGAGTCGTAGTGAGAAAGAATAGAACCTTACAAGAAATGGCTAGAACCATGATTCATGAGAACAGTCTAGCTAAACATTTTTGGGCAGAAGCAGTAAATACAACATGTTATGTTCAGAACAGAATCTATATCAGACCTCTGTTGAACAAAACAACATATGAACTCTTTAAAGGAAGGAAACCTAACATATCTTATTTTCATCAGTTCGGATGTACATGTTATATCCTGAACAATAAAGTCTATCTAAAGAAATTTGATGCCAAAGCTCAAAAGGGAATCTTCTTAGGTTACTCTGAACGATCTAAGGCATACAGACTGTATAATTCAGAAACACAATGTGTTGAAGAATCTATGCATGTCAGATTTGATGACAAAGTGCCTGGAAGTGAAACTCCAGAGCAAGATGAAAGTTGTGCAGGATCTCAAGATTCTGATATCAACTCAGAATCTGAAGTTACTTCAGAAGCTGGAGCATCCCCTGAAGTTCCTAATGAAGAAGCTTTTAAAGAAGCTCAAGATGGTTCTCAGCAAGCTAGTCAATCCAAACATTCATTCAAATACAAGTCTTCACATCCTGAGGATCAAATTATTGGCAATAAAGATAGTCTCAGAAGAACTAGATCGTATTTCAGACAAGAAGAGTCTGCCTTGGGATTATTATCTGTTATTGAACCAACCACTATTGAAGAAGCACTTGGAGATGAAGGATGGATTCTGACAATGCAAGATGAACTTAATCAATTCAAAAGGAATGAAGTGTGGGATCTAGTAGCTAAGCCTGAACACAAAAACATTATTGGAACTAAATGGGTGTTCAAAAATAAGCTTAGTGAACAAGGAGAAGTAATCAGAAACAAGGCCAGACTTGTTGCGCAGGGCTACAGTCAACAAAGAAGGCATTGATTACACAGAAACATTTGCTCCTGTTGCAAGATTGAAAGCAATCAGGTTACTTCTTTCCTATGCAGTGAATCACAACATAATCTTGTATCAAATGGACGTTAAGAGTGCGTTTCTTAATGGTGTCATTTCTGAAGAAGTCTATGTCAAACAACCTCCTGGCTTTGAAGATTTAAAACATCCAGAGCATGTCTATAAATTGAAGAAATCACTATATGGCTTGAAATAGGCTCCCAAAGCTTGGTATGAAAGACTGAGTATTTTCTTAATTCAAAATGACTTTGAACGTGGGCAAGTTGACACTACACTATTCAGAAAGACTCTGAAGAAAGACATTCTTATTGTTCAGATTTATGTTGATGATATCATTTTTGGTTCAACTAATAGTTCACTTTGCAAAGAATTTTTCAAGGTAATGCAGGATGAATTTGAAATGAGCATGATGAGAGAATTGAAGTTCTTTCTAGGAATTCAAATCAACCAATGCAAAGATGGAGTCTATGTTCATCAGTCCAAATACACGAAAGATCTCCTGAAGAAGTTCAATCTTGAGGACTGCAAAGAAATGAACACTCCAATGCATCCAACCTGCACTCTGAGCAAAGAAGATCAAGGAACCAAAGTTGATCAGAAGCTGTATAGAGGTATGATTGGTTCTTTGTTATACCTAACTGCATCCAGACCAGATATTTTATTCAGTGTATGTCTGTGTGCAAGGTTTCAATCAGATCCTAGAGAATCTCACTTAACAGTTGTTAAGAGAATCTTTAGATATCTGAAAGGAACTACTAATCTTGGACTTCTGTACAAGAAATCCTCTGACTATAAGCTAGTTGGATTCTGTGACGCTGACTATGCTGGAGACAGGATTGAAAGAAAATCAACCAATGGCAACTGTCAATTTTTGGGAGAGAATCTGATATCCTGAGCTAGGAAGAGGCAAGCAAATATTGCTTTGTCTATAGCAGAAGCAGAATACATCTCAGCTGCTAGTTGTTGTACACAGCTACTCTGGATGAAACATCAGCTTGAGGATTATCAAATAACTGAAAACTGTATCCCTATTTATTGTGATAATACAGCAGCTATATGTTTATCTAAGAATCCAATTCTGCATTCAAGAGCAAAGCACATTGAGATTAAACATCATTTTATAAGAGACTATGTTCAAAAAGGAATTCTAGATAATCAATTCATTGATACTGATCATCAATGGGCTAATATATTTACTAAACCTTTGTCTGTTGAAAGATTTGATTTTATAAAGATACTCAGAAAGATACTCAGAAGCTAATTGAGAATCATACTCTCTTTTGGAGACTCTGGTGAACATAAGCCTCTGATAGACTTTCAGACTCTGTTAAGGAATCTTAGACTCTCAGAAGCTCGTATTAGTGGAAGCATGATTGTTGAGTTTATTAACACCTGCCCCACTACGGTGACAATTACTTTTTAGTTTCTCAGACGTGGCCTGTCTGTATTGGGTAAGAACTCAAATGGCAATGATTTCATTACGTTTAACAAGTTACCCTCGCGTCTTCCTAACACTTTTACGGCTGCATGCTCACTGTCTTTATTACTTTTGTTTGTTTGTCCCCTACTCTTTCCAAACGATTTTCTACTCTTTCACTATAAATATCAATCATACACAACTCACTTCACTTTTCACACTTTGATTTTTCTCTGAACATTTCTCTTGTTTCAGTCTCTGAAAAACTTTTTGTTCTCAAAATCAAAACCTAGAAACCTTCAAATGGAAAGTGATCTTATTCAATCTGGTGTGATAATCAAAACCGGTAAATCATACGTGATTAAACCCAGGACCATGAACCTCATTAAAGAAACTCTGGAAGTTCAAGTTGAATCTCCAGTGGATTTCGGTTCTCTCATACGTCATGGTGTAGACGTCTCTTCTCATTTCTTATCACAAGGAATGATGAGTTATTTCGGTATGTTGAATGGACCAACATATCAGGAGTTAGTGAGAGACCTCTGGGTCAGGGCAGAAGTTTTCGACAAGGAAGACGCTACCATTGAAGAAACTGCTGCAATCATGAACAACCCTACATTGGCTGGCAAGAATAGAAAGCAAATGGGTTTAAGACCGTACAAAGGTCTTGAAATCAGGTCTGCTGTGATGGGGATTCCAATCCTTATCACTTAAGAAGTGGTTGCCAGAGCCTGCAGGGTAGTGAATAAAGGAAAATTTCAATGGAATGTTGATAAGAAGAGTGATTGGATGGGTATCTGCAATAAACTCTTATTTAAAGGAAGACCCTCAAATAAGTTGGTGGACATGCATCCTGAGCATAGGGTGCTTCTGAAGATCATACTGGATAGTATGCTTCAGAAAGGTGGAGGAACAGACACTCTGTCTGTTGATCACAAGGTGCTTCTGTACTTTCTGATAAAGAAACAGAAGATAAACTTTCCTAGGTACGTGATGTACCACATGTGCTGGGTTATTAGGAAAAGCCAATCTGAATCCAGAAGACAAGTTCCTTTTGGAAGATTAATCTCTGAGATTCTGTATCATGGAGGCCTCTTGAAGGTCTTGACAGAATCTGGTGTAGTATCAGACGCTCACTTTGGAACAGTGATTGGGAGAATCATCAATGGGGGAAACTCTTCAATACATGAAGATTGTCAAAAGATTCAATCCTTCTAATCAAGATATGAGGGAATCTTATGTTCAATCAGACTTGATGATGGACTTCCCTCCCATTTCCAAAGAAGACAATCCTGAAGTCCTAGCAAGATTTGTAGTAGATTACTACAATGAAACTGGTAGAATAATCAACTATTCTGCCATTCCTGAGACTGCTGGAGGAGGACCTTTTAAGGTTAAAGGAAAAAGGACCAAGGAATTTTGTCTAGAGGAAGAGGAAGAGAAGCAAAAGCCTCCTAAGAAGAAGAAGTCAACAGCTTTTCCAAGAGTGACTATTGGTGCCTCTAAGACCATAGCTCTTATGCCTTTGCCTGTATCTTCTGCATCCAAGGAAATTAAGGAAAGGATAAAGAAACCCAAGGATGAGAAGAAAGCTAAGAAAGACGAGAAGAAGGCAAAGAAAGATGAGAAGAAAGCCAAGAAAGGCAAAGCTGACAGAGATTATGAGAAGTTGGCTGAAGAGATTGCTGAATTCCTTGATACTGACTCTGATGATGAAGAGAGTCAGGTCAAGAAAAGAAAGATGGAAGTGGTTCCTGTGGCTAAGGATGTAGCACAGAAGATAGGTACTTCTGTATCTATGATTGAGGATGATTATGCTGCTGGCAAGGCAATGGCAGCAGAGGTTGTGGCTGAAGAACTTAAGGAAGAAACTGTTAAAGAAGCTGCTAAGTTACTTGCATCAGCTCTGAAACAGAAGAGTCAGGTGGCCCCTGCAGAAGCTGATTTATCAGAAGCTACTCTGTCTGATGCTTCTGATCATCATGCATCTCCAGAAGCTGGAATTGGCACCTCTGGTAACGTTGCATTTAACTCACCTTCTTCTACGAATCAAGAGTCCTTATCTGATACTGAATCAGATAACAAACCTTTGAGCCAAGTTCTTCCCTCCCTCAGAAATTCATCCCCCTCTCCAATCAAACCTTTATCATCCTTTGACCCACTTGACCCCAGAATAGTTGAATATGTTGATTCAACTATGGACAGAGTTATTCAAGACACCATCACAGTGTCTATGAACTTACTTGCTGACCACCCTGCTCAACCATCTTTTCTCAAACTACTTCAGGCAATTCAACCTTCTGAAGAGCCTGAAGTAACCATTCAACCAACACAACCATCCCCCCAACATGAGCCAATTTGTGTAGACTCTCTAGACACCCTAGACTCTCTTGAGAAACACCTAGGAGGAGAACTACCAAAAACCCCCGCAAAATCCAAATCAACAAAAGCTACAGAATCTGTTTCAAAACCAGACTCTATACCCCAACCTTCAGAAAATCTAACCTTAGCCTCTATTGAACCTTCAGAAACTGTAGAGGAACCAGTCTCTGAGATTCTGGAACAAGCTTCTGATATCATACAAGAACCTCAGCCTGTGTCTGAAAGGGTTCCTGAACCTCTTACTGAACCTCAGACTATTGTAACTGGCCTCCAAACCTTACAAGCAATAGTAGCCTCTAAACCTTCAACTTCTAAACCTCACAACCTCTTTGATTCGTTAAAGATAGATGAGTTCTATGCTATGTCAAACTCTAAGCTCAAGGACATTATTGAGCAAAGGTTTGTGCCTATCCTCAATGTAAGTTATGAGGATAAGTTCTCCACTTTGAAGACTGAATTTTTGGACTTTGTCACCAAAATTCAGAAGGTTGCTGTCAAAGAACAAGTTGTTGTTATTGCCAAGCATGTGGAAGAAGTTAAGAGAGCTGATAAAGCAAAAGCTAAGAAGAAAGCTCTTATTCTGCAGTTGGAGTATAAACCATTCTTTGATGAAGATCAATACAATCCTAGAGAAACAATGGTTTTTGATTCATTGAGGAAGAGACTTCATAGAGTTCAGGAAGAAGCAAGACTTGAGAGAGAAGCTCATCTGAGAAGAACTGAAGCTTTGGAAGAGATTGTTAAGAAGCAGCAAGAGGATCTCCAGAAATTGATGGATCACCTTGCCAAAAAAAACCAACCTTAGTTGCATTTTTTTTGTTTAGTTTTGCCTGTAACTTGATTCTGCTGTTTTCTATTACCTTCTTTCTAAGATTATTCAAGTTTTTACTTCATCTATGTGTCTCTGATATATATTTTGCTTTGAATCTTATATGTTTTTCGCTCTGAATCTTGTTTTTCATTTTCCTTAAAAAAAAAATTTTACCCTCACTTGAAGTCATTTAAAAAGGGGGAGAAACTTGTTTCTAAACCTTTTTGTTGATGACAAAAGGGGGAGAAGGAAAAAGATTAGTGACTTTTACAAACTGTATGGAGAAAGATCTGTGAGTTCTATGTAAAGTTAAAGGGAAATTTGTGAAAGGTACTTAGTTAGATTCTGAGCCCCCATTAAAAGAATATGTTCTCTAATTCGTCTATTATTCTGAGATTTGATTCAACTGTTTGCGTAACTTGAATTTAATTAACTTGGATAGAACTTAGGGGGAGCTTACAAACCTCAACTTCAGAACTATCAGACTCAGGGGGAGTCAGAGCTTACAAACCTCAGACTCTGAGCTTACAAACCTCAGACCCTTTAAGTCAACCTGTTAATTAAATTAACAACAATTGACCTTTTAAATACTGATGTTTGTCATCATCAAAAAGGGGGAGATTGTTGGAACAAAGGTGTTCAGCAATACCACGTTTTGAGTTTTGATGATAACAAGGTATTAAAAATTGTCAATTGGATATGCTAATATTTGTTTAAGTATGCAGGATATTAATCAAGATTTAAATCTTAGAAAGTATTCTGTTTGAACATTTTGAGAGCAATACCAAGAGAAGCTTGTTGCTTGTGATTCTGACTATCGAAGAAGAGTCTGAAGACTATATTGAAGAGAGTCTGAAGACTGTATCGAAGAGAGTCTGAAGACTAAGCTGAAGAGAGTCTGAAGACTATCAGAATCTGAAGACTATCTGAACCTGAAGACCAAGAGAGTCTGAAGATCATCAGAAGCTGAAATGCTACAGTGAGTCTGAAGCCTGCAATCTGAAGATCTGCTTAGAAGGTTTTCTAAAGGTATTACGATGTACAAGAAACTCTCATTTGGAGTAACGGCTAGCTTCAAAGTCAACTTGAGCGTGGGATACTCAACGACAAAGAATGCAGAATAGTACAGAGTACGTGTGTACGAACTCTGTTTCCACTACTCCACTACCTCGTACAGTTTGGCAACTGTGTCTACCGGTATTAAGCTTCAAAAGGAATGGAATTCAAAATATGCATTTGAAGGACTATTACCATATCAAGCAACAGATTAACACCTATTGATCAAACTTCCAAAATCAACTTGATGTGCTGAATGACTCAACGTCTCTTTCCAACGCCTATATAAAGGATAGAAGACTTGAAGAATAGTTGGACTCTACAACTGAAAAACTACGCTGCTAAGCTATCGTATTCAAACTGAGTCTTAACAGAAATACATCAACAACTTAGATTATTCTTACAAACTAAGTATTCTAGAATTTCTAAGTTAAGCAGAAAAACAGAGTCTGTAAATTGTGTCAGAAGTCTCTTGGCTGCATCCTTGAGCAAAGAAGTCTCTTAGTTGTGTCTTTGAGCATTGGAAGTCTCTTGCCTGCGTGCTTGAGCATTGGAAGTCTCTTACTGAGTGTTTGAGCAACTTGTAATAGATATTACATTTTAGTGGAACTCTCCTTGGAAGTGCAAGGGGGACAGGACTACTTCCGGTTTGTGGAAGGAACCTGTATAATTGCTTGTGTTCTTTCTTCTCTCTATCTCTTGTTTATATCCGCTGCAACAGAATCTGATCTCCCATCAGACTCTGAACTCATTAAGACTCTGATCCTTCGGAATTAGATTCTCACTCTTCAAGAGTTGCGAAAAGCAAACACAATTCAACCCCCCTTCTTTTGTTTTTCTCACCTTCATTCACCACTTTTGGGGTTTTGTGATTCTAGCAAGAAATTTTGAATTATGCCATAATTTATATGATATGATCTTTGTACCCAAATTCCATTCTTGTTGTTATATGTTTAAAATTTCCATGCAATATGTTAACTAATGTTTATATGTGTTGCTGGACATGTAGTGTGCATTGCAGGATCAAGAATTGATGAATCTTGGGGTGAAAATGCAAAATCTTCACTACAGACCCGAAGAAATTCGCTATCAGCCAAAATTTGGCTAATAGCGAAATTCTTCCAGAGTGAATTCGCCATTAGCAAAATGAGGCTGACCTCCCATTTTGTTAATTGGCTTGTTGGCTCGTATGGGGACCTGTAGTGTCGTCCAATACTTTTTCTCGCAATGTTTTTCAACGATAAAACCCTTAAACATCATAAAATCATTGCACACTACATCGAATCGATTCTTGAATTATGAATCATGGCAATCTTAACATAGATAGGAAGAATGTCACAAGAGAATTTAAATTGCATTATTCGGGTAGCGATGAATTAAGGAAGGGAAAGGAATATAGAACCTCAACATAGATTGTCGAGAATTAGAATGTAGCAAGAACCCTAAGTATAGAAAGACTTAGAGATACAAGTTAAAGCCCTTTTCTTATAAGCGCAATGTTTAAGCCCTGAATTGGTTTGTAATCAATTTGTACATGTTTAAGAATGAATATGCACGTGCCTTACCGTCAATCGGTTAGGTCACGTACCCGTGTTAGCAAGATAGTGGGTTAATCCAAAACCCTCCATCTAATCTCAAGATCAACCATGTTAAGTCGTGAGTTGATATTATAATCTCTTCACATATGAATCAAGGATAATTATGCAAGTACGTTACCGTAATCGGGTAGATCACGGACCCGTGGTAAATAAGTAACAAGTTATTAAGTTAAGTTATCATGTTTAACCAAGACTATAAGCAAGATGTAGGTGTCGTGTCTCTTGTTATCCACGTCACGGGGATACAAGAGGTTCATGTCAGAGGGGACACGCTACGCAAGGTAGGCCCGCACGACACTGAGGGAGTCCGATGTGTCTCAGCTAGGTTTTCATCGGTCATGTAAGGGATTGTACTCGGGGTTACTCCACCCGATACATCCCGCAAAACGAATCAAGAAAATATGTTTGTTCAATGCTAACTCTAATTTAATAGAAATGAATCATGTATCGAGTTATGAAAAGATATGTTACGAGAAAGAAGTGCAAGTTTATGCAATAGTATGAGTAATGAATGAACATGACTACGATATGAAATGTTTATGATGTATTACAAGATATGTATAAAATTATGTAGCAAGACAAGATTATGATGTTACACCATTGACGAACTTAGGTTTTCCCCTCGATTGTCCGGTTTAGAATCATGTCATTAATATGTTATGTTAGGTCTTGATGCGTTTAGCGTATCTCGATATAGCAGTCTTAGGTTCCCTTGACCGCCATGACACGTAAGATGTAGGTGAAGACCTATAACCTAAGTTACTAAGAATCTACGACAGATCTAGTGGACACAACCGTCTAGATAAGTATCACCTATACACGTATAGTCAACCGGTAGGTTGCATTGTAGACACGTCGTAACCCTAGATTCTCCCCGAGGTTACCTACAACCTAGGATTAGGTAGAACTCACTGAGAGATTATGTCTCATCCCAATCTTTTTTGTTTTAGTTAAACAGGTTGGTTAGAAGGATGTAGCAAGCTTGTGGCCGAATGGATAATCAACAAGGACTCGTTCGTACCCGCTGCTGTAACACCCTATTTTTATTATTTATTTATTATATCGAGTTTAGTTTTATTTTAAATATTTTATTTGAATATTTGCGATGGGTGATTTTTGGTATTTATTAGTGGGTATTTATTAGTAGGTTGTTATGATATAAATAGTGAAGGAATCTAATTAGATTAGATTTAATGAGGCATAAGAGCAATTTTGGAATAAGGGGAATTTGTTTGTTAGGTTAAGAATAGAATGAGGTGTAAATAGTGAAGCTGAATAGTTGTTATAGAATTAGTAACCAACCTGAGGGTGTGTAGATAGTAAGCCCATTAAAAAGATTAAGTGAGAAACAAACTCTTGGTGGTTATAAATAGAGGAGGAGATTAGAGAATTAGGGTTAGAACAGTTTTTTTTGGAGAAAAAGATAGCGGAGGCATAAGGAGAAAACTAGGGTTGAGAGGAAGCCTGTAGAGTTCAGAACTTCAACCAATTTAAGGTAAGGGTGGGACTAACCTTCTTTAATCATAAGTATATAGTTCTGAAAAAAAATTAATCTTGTTGTTGTTGTAGAAGTTAGGTTTTGAATTGAATTAGGTTGTTAAGAGTATAGATAATCCCATGAATTATTGTGAAAGTTGATGTTTAGGTTGTAGATTATTAGTAGGCAATGTTTCCTATCAATTTTGGGAGTTGGGATGTCGAAATTGGGATTTTGGAGTGAAAAAAATGAGTTTTCCCGAGAGCTACCTGTCACAACACTCTCTGTTTCGTGTTCTTGCGTCTTTTTCACACATTTATGTTTTGAATTGGTCTTTGTTGTAAACATGAAAGTTTTATATAAGGATGTTAGCTTTCACTATCCTTTGGAGTGACTCAATTTAAAAGTCCAGAACTCTAGATATCATTAAAATACTACACACGGGTCAACAGGGTCGTGCTCTTGTCGATTTCTGTAATGGAAATAAAAACTGAGACTTTCTGTTCATAATTAGGTTTTGATGTCTTCATGAAAGTTTTAGATAATTAAGTTAGCTTTTCAATGACTCTGGTTTGACTTGAAAATGTTTTGTGTATTTGAATTATGATAGAAACACTCCAAGTAAGTCTTGGAAGACTTTTAAGAAAATTTAGCATAATCGCTTCTAAATCAACCCAAAACTTTTGGTTGCTTCCAAACTTTAAATCCTAAGTATTATAAGTTTAATTAGAATATTTAAGAGTATTTAATCTATGTCTTGTTGAATCAAACTTAGTTTTCTTTTGATAATGAATTGGGGAATTATATTGATATGTTGTTGTTGATTTATGATTGAATCTATGATTATATGATGAATATATGAAAGTTGTTTATATGTTATTTATATGATATTTATATGATGTATATATGAAAGTTATTTATATGATATTTATATGAAAGTTATTTATATGATATTTATATGAAAGTTGTTTATATGATATTTATATGAAAGTTATTTATATGATGTTTATATGAAAGTTGTTGATGATTAAGTTATGTTTCCAGTAGCTTTGGTTTGACATGAAAATCTTTTATAGATATATTTTATTATGTTAATTACTTGTTGTTGTTGTTGTTGCATTCCTGAGTCGTATCATTGCATAAGCATTTGCCAAAGTTGAAGGCTTGATGCCTTGTTAAAGTTGAAGGGTTGATGCCTTGTTAAAGTTGAGGGTTTGATGTCCTGTTTAGTCGAATTACGACATTAAAGTTGAAGGCTTGATGTCTTGTTAAAGTTGAGGGCTTGATGCCCTGTTTAGTCGAATTACGACATTAAAGTTGAAGGCTTGATGCCTTGTTAAAGTTGAGGGCTTGATGCCCTGTTTAGTCGAATTACGACATTAAAGTTGAAGGCTTGATGCTTGTTAAAGTTGAAGGTTTGATGCCATGTTTAGTCAAATTACGACATTAAAGTTGAAGGCTTGATGTCTTGTTAAAGTTGAGGGCTTGATGTCCTGTTTAGTTGAATTATGACCTTCCGTTGAGAGCTTGATGCTTTGTTGGTACCACATGCATAACTATATTGCATTTTGTTAAGTTGTTGTTGTTACGTTGTTAAGTTGTTGTTGTTACGTTGTTGAGTTATTGTTGTTACGTTGTTGAGTTGTTGTCGTTACGTTGTTGAGTTATTGTTGTTATGTTGTTAAGTTGTTGTTGTTGGTTGTTGTTACGTTGTTAAGTTGTTGTTGTTACGTTGTTAAGTTGTTGTTGCTGCGTTGTTGAGTTGTTGTCGTTACATTGTTGAGTTGTTGTTGTTACGTTGTTGAATCGTTGTTTTTGCATTGATAAATGAAGTTAATTGATAATTGTATCTGAAATTACATGAAGTACTTGTTGATGATTATTGTGGCTGTTTTATGTTGATTAATTCTTATTTATGAATTGTTGCTTATTATTAATGAATGTGAAATCTCACCCCTTCTGTTTGAATGTTGCCTTTACGTGGGTAACATGCAAATATCTAGGAGTAGCCGCTGATGTGAGTTGAGTTCTTGTGTTGTCATAGGAGTCATGCTCTGATACGTAACATGATGAGGATATTTATATGTTTTGTTTTTCCTTTGTTACGTATCTTTCTATAAGTTGTTGTCGAACCACTTTTAAATTTAGAGCTTTTACTATGTTGATGACGTTGAGGCCTAGTGCCAAGTATTGATTAAATGTTGAATATTTTCCGCTGCGACATTGTTTAAATTATTGAAAGCAGTTGTTTTAATAAATAGTGGATTTTAATCCTATTTTGATGAAATGATTTTTGAAGAACGAAATGTGACATCGTGTTTGCGATGAACTCTGATTTATTTTACATTTATTTATGTGCTGGGAAAACAGGGTGTTACAGCTGCAGGATGCTCATATGGATTTAGAAGTGTTGTTATATACATTGGATAGTTGTATTGTATTTTGTTGTTGTACGAATACGAATTGTTGTATATGATATTCATTCGAAGGAATAAAGTTGTAAATTTTAATGTATTCAGTACTAGTTCTAATGCACATGCTAAACTTTCTAGATACGTTTAGTGTGGGCGTTATAGAAATAACCAAACCGGAATGAAAATTAAATAAAAAACTAGATTGCAATTGAATTGAAAATTGGAATGCACAATTAACAATTTTTAATAGGAGAAAAAGGGAATAAACTAGCTTGGGAAATATGAGCTAGAGAGAAAGAGATCTACGAGGGAAAGAGAAAAAGAATAAACTAGCTTGGACCCTTATTTTCTTCCAATTGAATCTGGAACCTTCTTCTCCTTCATCAAATTGCTCTAGGATGAAACTTCACTTGTTGTTAGTCATCCTGGTTTGTGAAGAATGGTTGCATGTTAAGACATTTAGGAATTAATGTGAAAAGAGTATTGGAATATGAAATGTGTTGTTGATTCTAGTTTGGAGAAATCGGATAAAATTAATTTGGAAGAATATGAAGTATTTCATTTGATGATTCTATGTTTTTTTTGTAATCTCTTTTACTGTTGTTGTTGTTGGGTTTTGCTGTTGTTGTTATTAAATTTATTGTTATCATTGTTGTTGGATTTTGTTGATGTTGTTGTTCTTCATACTTTTTTCAGAAATGGATGAAGGAGTTGAAAGATTGAGATGGAGAAGATGAAGGAAATGAATTATGTTTACAACCAATGCAATGAGTTAACATTTTTTTCACAACCCTAACGAAAGGGACCAATAAGTGTAACAAAAACTAGATCGTCGACCCGTGCGTCGCACGGATCATATTGACAATAATATAAAAATAAAGTATAAAAGATAAAAAAGTTGATGTTATATAAGTTGTATAATCCCCTAAAAAAATTGTATGATGCAATTTTTTAAAAAGTTGTATAATACAATTAAATTAAGTACATTATTTTAATCATATAGTATAAAATATTTTTCTATAGATCACATTTGAAGTTACATTAGTATTTTCATCACTTATCAATATCTACATCCATTCTCTTGAAGTAATTCTTAAAATTACGACATAAAAGAACTACGTGTGTGTCTATATATATATATATATTCCAACACATACTTCAGTAACTCATGTAATCCTTTCTAGATCTTAGACGGGTCAGTCATATAATATTAACTAAAATTTAAGGTAAAATTGCATATGCTACCCAATTTTTTTCACTTTAAAATAGGATCTCACCAAACAACTACTCGTAGAAGGTATCCTTGTTCTTCATTATAAAGATTGATCCAATCTGCAACTAACACATGATATCTATGATTTGGTCTCTCATAGTATAAATATGATTTTTGTGTCTTTAAATTTTGTTCCAATCATAATGACCTTTCCTTCCTTACCAAAGCCTATTCTTCAAACTTGTGAGGACTAAAAAGAACAACAAAAATAACAAATAAAATAAACACCTCTATTTTAGATCAAGTTAAAGAGATTTTCAATTCTTCTATAGACTTTATTTGAATGCTATAAGATTTTTTCATGAATGTAAAGAAGTATTAAATATGAAAAATATGGATTCATGCTACGTTGAGAAACCGGATTTACTTTATGCAAGCAAACTCGTATCATTCCATTAAGAATAAAATTATGAACACAACATCCACATTACGGTTCATTATAAATTAGATCAATATATATTAGTATGATACATAAGACTCACATAAATTAGTATAAATTAGTATCAATATAAATTAGTATGATACATAATCTTGTGACTTCACTTTACCATATCAACTTGTGACTTGCATAAGAAGAACAATGACTAAAGAGTAATCACGTTGGCTGTAACATACATTGAAACCAAGCTTAATGGGTAGAGATTTAAAAAAAAAAAGTCAAAATTTTAGCCATTCTAAGCAATAATAAACCTACTTCTAAAATATTTGAAAATATAACCAAGATATTATCTATAATCTGTCAATTCTCTTTGTAAACACAGTATACAGCCAAAACAGTTAAGAGTAATTATAACAGTATGCTTTTAGGCTCTCCCACAACCACACAAGAAGTGATGGAAACGATCGAGAAGCGCAGCCACCACAGCCGAGCAAAAACCTCAAAACAAAACAAAACAAAACAAATAGCGTACTGTCAAACACCAGGAAAACACACAGCAGAACCAAAAGAAGGTATGGCAGCCGCACCACTACACCCTACAGCAGAAACTCAGCAAGCAAAAGGTGAAACAGAAACACGCAGCAAGCCAACAGCAGCGCAGCTGGACACCAAAACACAGCAGAAAACTGTCCGGACATAGGGCCGAAACACCACTCAGCCATGACAGATTTAAGCCTGCCCTAATTCACCTTGTGTTGTTCATGGCTCTGCCCCACTGCATTCTCTCGTCAAACATTCCTCCGGACCTGTTTACCATATTACACTCAAATGAATCACGTATATATTACACCATAGTCACGTAATTCTCTTGATATGTTGCGAACCGCGAATTGGTACTTGCGTACCGGTTCGTGGTACTTTTGCGATTTGGTTCGCACAAATTCCCCTTGAAATTCTTTAAAATTGGCGAACCGAGACAAGTGACTGATGATCGAAGAAAAAGCAAGAAGATGTTGAGTAACAGATAAAAGGCAAATAAATTTTGTAGAAAAATGTCTTTGGAGCTTGGAGAAAGAGAACTTCCTTTGCAGAATAACATTGATATAAAAGGAAAACAAACAAAAGAAAAGTGAATATAAAATAAAGTTTGTTACAACTTGCTACTATGATTCTTCTACTTGTTTGCAATATTAAAATAGCTTACTATACTTAAAATAGAAATATTAAAATAGCTTACTATACTTAAAATAGCTTACCAACTTGCTATTATGATTATTCTCATGTCGCGTACCGTGAACCCGTACTCGTACCGCGTATTAGCGCGATTGCGAATTATGTGACTATGTATTACCGCGTACCAGCGCGGTTGCGAATTATGTGATTATGTATTACTTATCAGAGTTGTATAACAGAAACCATGAGTCCTTTTTCTTTCACACGACCACTTAAAATTCATTTACTTGAGAATCTTGCAGCTTCATAATATGAAAGATTTTCCATTGATGTTATGTTTAAAGATTGCTCGTGGATGACAGAAAATAAATGGAAGATCTTTTAACATATATGGAAGATCATAAACTTCTCGGTTAGAAGGGAAACACATCATGATTAGCAACTTAGTTTCATATTATAGATTACACACTTTTTAAAGAAGTATTAGATTACAAACTTGATTGGTCATGGAAATAAAAAGCAAAAGAATATTTAAATTCATTATGAAATTGCAGTGAAGAAAAGAATAAAGATAGCAGATAGATATTGCTTAATTTAAAGCATGACTAAATTCAAAGAACTTGAAAAGAAGTATGAAAATGCATTATTAAGACTTAAAAAAAAAAAAAACTAAAAATAAAAGAACAAAACAATTTTATTTAATTAAAACACAGATTGGTCATTGCTAATATCCAAATTCTGTGGATTAAAAACGAGCAGTACCAAACAAATCACTAGAAGAATTCCTCATATTACTAAAACATCAAAATTTGTGAATCAATAATAGCAATATGAAACCACATACAAAAACTAAAAAATAGAACTTTCGTGTAACACCAAATACCTTGACACGAGTCTCTTATAAATAGCTATAAGAGAAACTGGTGCACCAAGTCTAAGCTTAACCCCTTCACAAAGTCTGCGAGCATCCACAAGCTTAACCCCTTCACAAAGTCTGCGAGCATCCACAAAACGCTTCCACTCCCCACCTATCTTGCAGTGACGGTACGGAGCACAGCTAAAAATCAAGATGCAATCCTAGGAGTTTCCATAATCATCCTGTTGTAGCGGATGACCGGAAAATGATTAACCTGCAAAATAACAAACGTGAAATAAACCTGAGGCGTGACTAAGTCACTGAACTAAGGAATTATCCGCAGAATTGCGCAACTCCCCTAGAGTCCCTAGAGTACAACAGGCTCTTCTCGGCGGTGAGCGTACCGAGGCTATTAAGACATGAGAAAAATACCGACTCAATGACTTAGGCTCTTAGAATTTTTGTAACACTGAAAGAAAGAAGTAGCTTTGAAGAAAATGGTTTCTAACTCTGTGTTTTCACGTAATGAAGATTTTGTACTTATATAATGCTATACTATACTGAGAGAGATATCAAGCACGTTTAATTTTTGTTCCAGTTAAATGCAAGTGGATGCTATGAATTAGGTAAGGGAGATTGACCACGAGTAGTTGCTAAAAAGATGCAAGACTCTTAGTAATATCTCAAGCTGGAAATGGCTGCTAATACCCCGTAAGCCGAGGAGCGAAAGGAGGAAGGAGGAATCCGCCCAAGGAGGGGCTCTCGTCTGATTAGCTAGTTGGTGAGGTAATACCTTACCAAGGCGGTGATCAGTAACTGGTCCGAGAGGATGATTAGCCATACTAGGACTGAGACAAGGTCAGACTCCTAGGGAGGCAGTAGTGGGGAATTTTCCGCAATAGGCGAAAGCATGACGGAGCAATTCCGCGTGGAGGTAAAAGGCCTACGGGTCATGATCTTCTTTTCCTGGAGAAGAAACATTGACGGTATCCAAGGAATAAGCATCGCCTAACTTTGTGCCAGCACCAGCAGCCGCGGTAAGCAAGTAAATAGGTAACAAATAATTCTGACTGTTGAACAAATTTAATTTAAATTTGAGAAATTATGGTCAACATGGTAACTTACCTTGAGATAAAGTAGGAGTTAAAAATCAACAATACAATCACGTTTCTTTTCCTCCTCTTTAATAGCCAAACATAATAATTATTATTATTATTATAAAAATAATAATAATAACTTTTAAAATAATTGCAAATATACGCATATTTCAAAAGTTTTAAATTAAGAAAATATATAGCCTGAGTCACCTTTGAGTGTAATGGAACCCGTCCTAGACTAATAAGACTTAACACAGTGAATTGGTTTAGCAAGCTATGGAACTCAATACACTTGGTGTATGCTAGAGGTCTCACAATCACATCACACTCCCACAATTCTCGTGTAATCGCTCTGTTGCGCATTTAGGCCGTGCGCGTGTTTGGTTTTCATGAGTGCTCTAGAGACCCGCCACGGTCTCATCTAAGCGGCCCCACTTGACACTCGTATAGGTGATTCCATCTAGTGTATGCAACAACCATACACCACTCTAAAGGCTTATGGTAATCATTAAAAGCATTTAAAGGTTACCCCTCAAATTTAAAATTTAATTAGCACTTCTCGTTGCATAACACTAGAGGAAAAGGACAACAATTTAGTGCTAGCAAAACTAACAAGTGACTTGTTTTTCTTATTGAACTTTTTTAATGGGATCTCCAATCATAAAGGTTGGGTTATCATCACTTGTCGTTTTCGAGTGGCATAGTATCATTTTCTTCTTTTTCTTCCCGGGCTTTTGTCTACGAATTCATTAAATTCTCAAATATTGATTAAGACGTTTGTTGATCAATTAATAGACTTGGTTTGCACTCAAGTTTGCTTAGATAAACTAAGCAAGACATATTCATCAATAAAATAAATCATTTTATTTTATTGGTTCATATTCAATTGTCATCATTGTATTATTTTAATACAATGGCTCTTTTAAACAATGTTTCTTTGATGTGCTTCAAAGAATATAGTATACTGTTAAGATAATTTTATCAAGTCAAGAAATATTAACATATTGAATGCAAGTATGTCGAAATACACAAACAGAACAACATTAATTTACTCCCACATTAGAAAGCATTTCAAGCAGGTCGAAGCAATTTATCTATCAACATAAACTATGCTCAGAGTTTTAAACTTTAGAAGGCATAACTCAATTTTATATACATAACTCAATTCATTGCATTCATGTAATAAAGAACTTAGTAAGTGCTCATAGAATATACCAATCAAGTAACTTTAATGAATCAGTTCACTCTTTATAACAAGGTTTGCAAAGAAGCATTATATATATCAAACTAACAAGAGAATGTAGTTTAACCATATTTTAATTCTAGGTACATTATATACTTCCACCTGAAAAATTCACTACAAATTGTAACATACCTCTCAGCATAATTATACCCATAGAATTTTTAACTTTAGACATTATAACTCAGGTTAATTAGGTTTTTGGTCCCTATAAATATTCATAGTTTTGCTTTTAGTCCCTATAAAATAAAATCACACTTTTTAGTCCCTATACAATTTTTCATCAACATTTTTAGTCCTTATAAATTTTTCCATCAGCACTTTTAGTCCCTGTAAAAAATTTCCATCAACAGTTTTAGTCCCTAAAATGCTTAAGGAAAATGTCACAGAGACTAAAAAGTGTGATTTTATTTTGTAGGGACTAAAAAATAAACTGTGAATATTTATAGGGACTAAAAACTTAATTAACCCTTATAACTCAATTTTATGCATTAACTTAATTCATAACAGAACATTATACACATACATGTATTCAACTTACAGTTGTCTTAAATTCTTTATAAAGGATAATTTTGGATTGAAATAGAATTTTAAGATTCATGCTGCTAAATCTTAACACACAGGAGGACACAATTTTATACATTAGGTTGCAATATCATAGTTAAAGAATTATAATAAACACGTTTTCTAAGTGTTATACACAGTATATATAAAATACAGGAATACCAAAACATATGAATGAAAATTGCATATATAAATGTCAAAGGAAACAGATTTATTGAAACTGAATAAATGACAGAAAGTAAAGCAACACTAATCAGAAACACTAAGAACAAACAACCCCTGATCACAGTACCCTTTCCCACCAAATACATTATTCTTTGTCATGACCATCTTATCGGATTCAAACGACACTTTAACCCCTACTTTGTTTAACTGTGCTTCAGAAATTAAATTGGTCCTAATGGTAGGCACATGTAGCACATCACTCAAAGCCAAGGTTTTGCCGGAAGAGAGCTTCAGAAGTACTTTGCCTTTGCCATTCACCGCAGCGGTTCTTGAATCACCAAGATAGACTTGATCTTCATCATCCCCCACAGAAGTGTAGGAGGTAAAGGCCTCTCTCTTTGCACAGATGTGTCTGGTAGCCCCTGAGTCTACCACCCATTTTTTGACATCACTGACAAGATGTACTTCAGATATGACAGCAGCAATAACATCATCGTCGTCATTTTTCTTATCATTTCCCTGAGTCAAATTTGCTTTTGGCTTACAAGGCTGGCCATTCACCTTCTGATATATGCAGTGATATGCTTTATGTTCTTTCTTTCCCCACACATAGCAGTCACCTAGGTTTGCTTTGAAATTGGGGTTAGTTACTTTGAGGGCATGATCAGATTTATTTTCATACCTCTGTTGTTTACGAGCATTGTTTTAGATCAGATTTGCTCTCGATTCCAAAGCTTTGGCTCGTGCAGCTCCGCATTCCTTTCTACTAGTGTCTTCAATGATTATGTGTACGATGAGATCATTAAGAGACATCTGCTTATGCTTATGTTTCAGTTGTTGCTTGTAATCATTCCATGAATCAGGCAACTTTTCAACCAGGGCACCAGCGACAAACATGTCTGGAAGTATGATGTTCTCCGCCTTCAATTCTTAGAGGAGTTGATGATACTCATTGATTTGCACTTTGATTTCCTTGTCTTCTTTCATTTGCCATCGCAGATAGTTTCCAACCACAAATTTCTTTGGCAACCTTGTATGAACAGTAAACATCGAAAAGTACATCAGATATTGTAGAAGGAATTGTATGAAGACAAATCTTGTTAGCATTATTCCATTTTTCAATTTGTTTGGCATCTGATTTGGCTTCATCTGGTTTAACAACAGAAGAGCGGAAGCGACACCGTGGACGTTCATTCCAACGACAGAAATTCTGTCAATCTGTAAAACCATTAAATGACGTTTTCGCCTTGCACATTTTGCATGCACGGGGCGCACAACACATGCCCTAGGTGCATGAGAGTGAGCTTGCATCATGCACTAGGCGCATGGTTGTGTGCTCCGGTCCCAGTTTCTCTGTTTTTCCGTCGTTTTAGGTGTTTTCTTCCAAATAATTAACTTGTCTCGGGACATGGGAACAAAATTCCTCCCTCTGTAAAGTCTTCTGAGTCCTCTTGAATCCTCTTTTCTGATCTTCCCAAAGTCTTCACAAATCTTCAGATGTTATTGATTTTCCGATTTGCATATTTTCTTCGTGAATTACTTCAAAAACACCCTAAAATTAATATGTTTCGGGAAAACTATAATTACAGACTCAAGTGTAGACAAAATTACAAATATCCCAAAATCATAGGCAATTGTTCTAATATTCCTTTTTGCTACTAAAACCTACTAAAAATGACTGAAAAGCATGCTAAGAATAATGTATGATGATCTGTCATCAACCACTCTATATGGTACAAGATCATTCTTACTTCCAAAGAGACAAAATTATGAAGGGACAAAATTCCAAAGGGACATAAAATTAGAGGAGGAAAAAAATATCTTTTCAACTCAAGCTAAAGGAGGAAAAAGAGAAAAAAACTTTGACAACTCGAGAGTTTTTGGTGTGAGTAGAAATAAAGAATGAGAGTTCTATTTATAGGTGATGAGTCAAATACGAGTTTCAGATGCAACAACCAAGATCATTTAATCGATACAAAATTAATGGTTTAATCTCTTCTCATAAATGAGCTATAATTGAGAAAGGTGATATGATAATTTTTTTAATGGGTTTTATATCATGTGCAAATTTGCACATGTTAAAAAGTTTAAAATAGTAAATTTCCATTGGAACTTATATATTTTGTATTAAATATAATGATTGTTGTTTTTCAATAAAAACTTGTTATTTTAGTTGCTTTAAAATTTGCAATATTGCACACGTTAGACAAATCATTTTTTAATTCACATTATAACACACCTTGGTCATGGTAAGAGTCGCGGTAAGAGCTTTGATGGTCGTGGTTATGTCAGCAAGCTCTGACCTCGTCATCAGTTGATCTCCCATGGCTGATCCATTAGGAAAAGAACAGGAGAAACATGCTATAATACCAACTGAAGCAGTACGTAAGCGTATGCTAGCAAGCGCTAAATGTAACGCCCGTTTTAATTATTTAAATTATTTGATATAGTATAGATAATATATATATATATATATATATGATTTTGTGTGAATTAAGTGATATTATGTGATTTATGTGATTTATGTGACTTATGTGATGTGTTGTGACTTATTTTATTGTTTAATAAAATAAGATTAGAAAATAAAACAAATAATAAGTTGTGGGTTGTTTTATAATTAGATATAGTTGTGGGGAAATAAGATAAAATAAAACAAACAAAAAGAGGCTTAAAAAGGGGGAATTAGGTTAGAATTGTACAGAACGTACAATTCAGAGCTTTGGGAGAAAAAGGGAGAAAACGGAAGAGAAGAACCGGAGAGGCTGTTGCTCGAATTTCTTAAGGTAAGGGTGAGCCTATCATTACAATTTCATTAGGACATGTAGTTCATGATTATTGTTAACAATTCTAGGTTTAATTCATGAGAATTAGGAATTAAGAGTTAGGTCAAAAAGTGGTAAATTGATGATTAGTCGAAAATTGGAAGAATTAGGATGAAATTTGGGGTTTTGGGTGAAAACCCTCGTAAACCCGTAACTGTTCTGTCGCCGCTCGCCACAGCGAGCAGCCAGCTCGCCACGGCGAGTACTCATTAGCTCGCGAGGCGAATTGAACAGCTCTCCATAGCGAGCAACCCCCAGAAGGTTCGTGAGGCGACCAAACTACTCGCCGTAGCGAGCAACACCCAGGAGCTCGCCAGGCGAGTAACCCAACTCGCCATAGCGAGTAGTACCCCTGATGCTCGCAAGGCGAGCAACCCAACTCGCCATAGCGAGTTACCCCTGTAATGGTTCGCGAGGCGAGAGATCCCACTCGCCATAGTGAGTAGTCCTGTATCAGACTACCTTTTAGAATAATGCGACTCTTGTCGCACGATTAATTATGAGATTTCCCCTGGATTAGAATTAAATACTGAGATATTAAGAAGAATTGTAGAGCTGTTAACTGATAATTGATTCGTTATTGCGACCTATACATTTGTATATGCTTTTCTGAATTATAAGAGATGATGCATGTGAATGTTTACGATTTTGCTATGTTTGAGATGTTGATTGCTGCCATGCTGCCATGTTTTATTAATTGAAAGCTGCATGTGTTGCTATAAGATTTATGATGTTGTAACCCAAATTATTGGAATTTATTTTGAGATGTCTAAGATTTAAGAAGTCGAGTCCATGCATATCCATCCAGAGACGAGGGCTCATGCCCTAGGAGCTTTTGCTCAAAAGCGACGAGAGCTTATGCTCTAGGAGTATTTTTATGCTCAATAGCGACGAGAGCTTATGCCCTAGGAGTATATTTATACTCAATATGGTACCACATGCATGATTAAGATGTCTAAGTTGCGTAAGTTGAGTCGAAGTTGCATTGTCAAGTCAGACCATTAAGTTGAATTATGATGTTGTTTAAGATGCTACTTGATTATTGTTATGATATATGATGATGAAGTTATGCTGTTAATTGTCATTATTGAATTATATGTTTAATGTTTTTGTTATGAGAATCTCACCCCTTCTGCTGGAATTGCCGCCTTGTGGGCAAGTGCAGGTGATTAAGCTCCTGTAGCTGTTGCTGTCGTGAGTGGTTACCCTCACAGTGTCCTTAGGTGCTCTGATACGTAACGGGATGAGAACCTTTATGCTTAAATTTCTATTCCTTACGTATTGATTCTAATCTAAGTTTTCAGTTAATTTATGTCGAGATTTATTTATGAGGCCTGCGTGCCGAAACGATTTGTTAACATTAAATTTTATCCGCTGCGATGTTAGAATAGTTTTGACCAGAATAAATGTTTATTTATTCCTTTTTGAGAATTTAACGAGATGTAGCATTCCGTTTTATATGATACTCTGATTTATTTTTATGAAATTTTGAATTTGGGAAAACGGGGTGTTACACTAAACCTATATAGAAAATAACAAGTTCGCAAGCGACAAACTTGTGAAAATAGGATTACGAAATCCACCAGAAATTGAGAAAAACTCTCTAAAATATAATTGATTGAATAAAACTTTTAAGTTACCTCTTAGGTTACAACTATTAAGCTTAAATAGGAAAATAACAAACCCTAATGGGCCTAAAAATAACAAACTGAAAACAAAATAGAAAGTTCTAGAAATTATGTTAAAATAAAATACTAATAAAATTATTAATAAAACCCTCCTGCATCACAGCATCATGTTTTAGCATCTTTAATCAAGTTGATTATTAATAAACATTATTAAGTTAGAGCATTATGGTTTTATAATATTAATTTTATGGTGAAAGACATTAAATAATATCATGTTTAAGCATCTTTAATCAAGTTGATTTTTAAGTTTATATATTTTATTAAAGTAATAATTTTATCTTAGAAATTGTACATTCAACTTATTGAAATAGTTAAAAGCAACTTTTTTTACATGAAATTTCACAATTATTTCCTTTTTTGATTATAAATGATTAGAAATAATCATTTCAGTCCATATAATTAATTTATAGATTGACTTTAATGAAACATGGTTGTAATTAATAGGAAATTAAAAATTCGACTACTTTAATATAAACCATGATGACTATGTTGGAAAAGATACAAAGTTCAGTCTAACTTAGATTGTAAAGCATAACAATTTTGTTTGGACCAAATTGATGTAGTAACTTCCGTAGCATGTTTGTAGCTATAAACAATTTGCAAAAGATTAGTTTCCTACCTATTTTCTCAATTAAAATTTCTTTTTGTTTTACTCTCATTTACATTATCCTTTTATTATTTCAATTACGAAAAATACATTTCTTACTTGTTCCATGAAATATTAACTAAATAAACTTATACATTTCAGAATATCTAATATAAGATACTCTATTTTTATTTATTACATATATGATTATGTATACTTTTGTACATTATTTTGTACAACAAGTTTTTAACATCGTTGTCGGGATTTAAAATAGAGTTCTATCATCCATATATCTTTGATTGACTTAATTATGGGATCACTTTTAGGATGCATGAGTTGTTAAATTTGTGAACCCATACACAATCAAACTTTGTATACCCATACACAGAGTTGGTTTCAGGTGAGAGATCAAACTCGGTGGTTAACTCCGTAAAGCAGGTGTGGAAAAGTTGGGCTTTGCCAAACGTCCAAGTCTTCTCTTGACAGCTTATTCTGAATAGGTTCCCTTCGCGTCAGAATCTTCTAAATCAAACGGTTTTAGTGGACCTTTCTAGTGATGTACTTGGTGTGTATGTGGCTTGGGTTTGAGTGGGTTCTGCCAGGGAATCTGGTTGGGTTGTTTCAGAATTGTGGTATCACCATATCTAAATGGTCTTAGCACCATAATAGGGTGGTCACAGTACCATATTAGAAGTGATTTCATTATTAAAGAGTGATCTTAATATCATAATAGAGGTGTAAATCTCAAACGATTTTCTACAATGTAGTAGTTAACTGCATAGTTGTAAGTGTGTTTGTTTTATCTTGAAGACGTTGTGGTTAATAGTCTCTCTTGTACAATTGTGGATAGTGCCACGAAATGTCTTCAAGATAGCGTTATTCACCAACTTCGGTTTACATTCTTTTTAAAAATAGGATTTGAAAATCCAAATACAACAGTTTGGAAATCCAAAAAGCCGTTAAAATGTGAGCGTTTTCATAGATTAACAGTAAGGTTATTTAAGCTACAATGTGAACGTTTTCATATATTCACGTTTTAATTGAGCTGATAATAAAGGACACTGTTAAAGTTTTTTTTTTTTTTTGAACAAGCCAGAATGGAATTATATTACCACATCAATAGCAGTACCCAAGCACAAGGTGTGCCTAGGAGACCACTACAAATATACAAAAAAGTTAAGTGTCAAAATGAGAAGCTACATATGGTGGTTAGACAATGTCCAGACAAGTCAAAGGACTTGACCCACCACCTATGAGTACCAAAAATAAATATGGCATTTTTTGCTTTCAGCCACTCTAACGATAACAATTTGATCTTATCAAGTAACTTAGGAACATCAGTTACAACATTATTAAACAGTCGATTGTTACGTTCGTTCCACAACACCCAAGTACAAAGAAGCCAAATTAACTGTAGAAACGAACTCTTAGCTTTGCCAACACCTGTCATAAAAGTAAACTACATCAAGTGATCTGATATGTTGTTAGAGTTCGCCCCCACAAACCCAATCCACTGGCGCACCTGCTCCCATAACGGTGTAAAAGAATTGCTAGATAAAAACAAATGGTCGGCCAATTCAACATGACCGCATCCTGACACACATAGAGTCACCTCTGTTTGAATTATACCACGAGCTGCCAAATTTGCTTTAGTAGGCAAACGGTCCCGAATAAGCCTCCAAGCAAAGATCGATAACTTCAAAGGCACCTGACGACGCCAAACGAAGTCCAAGGCGCTATCCACATTTGGATTGACAATAGCTGTTAATAAATCATAAGCACCTCGAACTAAATACCCTCCTATAGGATCAGGAAGCCACACCCAAGTATCTGAAACATTATGAAACAGGGAAACATCAAGCAGTAAAGCCCTACCCTCCTCTAAAACCTCCTCCTCCCACGCCTTCAACCTACGTCGCCAACTCCACCCCTCCCCACCCTGCACTAGATCAATGGAGAACATATCAGGCAAAGAAACTGTTTTGTTTTCGGCCAAATCAAACAACCTCGGAAACCGCTCACAAAGGGGCGCCCCACCACACCATCTATGAGACAAAAACAACGTATCGGTCCCATCACTCACCTTCCTCAACATACTATCACCAAACCAACCACCACCTGTAACGCCCTCTTTTTATTTAATTATTTTTAGTTAATATTTGAATACTTTTACATGATTTTATATTTGATAAGTGATAATATGTTTGTTATTTTGTTTAGAAATATATTTGTTATAAATATGTTTGTTATTTTGTTTAGAAATATATTTTTGTTATAAATATATTTGATATTTGTTATGGAAGTAATTTATATATATTTTTAAATAGAATATTAAGTTGTGGGGCTGTTTTTGAATTAGTTAGAATTATGAGGGAATAAGTGGAATAAGATAAAACAAATAGAAGAGGTATAAAAGGTAAAACCTAGGTCTAGGAACAGACAGTACGTACAATCAGTTTTGGGAGAAAAAGGGAGAAAACTAGAAGTGGAGAACCAAGAGGCTGCTGCTCCAATTTTATTAAGGTAAGGGTGGGATTTCCTTCAATAATCATAGTATATAATTCTGAAATTTGATGAATTGTTGTGTTCTTGAATTAGGGTTAGAAAGTTTATGTTAATTGATAAAATGAGATGAATTGTGTTGTTTGATGCATGTTCCTATGTTGTTTTGATTTCTATATTGCCTATTTGACTTGTAAACATCATTGTAAATCATTTTGGGTGATTAAGGGATCAAAAATTGGGTTTTTGGAGTGAAAATTGTTCTTTCCCGTAAGCGAATTCGGCCACCGATTTTCTGAAAGCCAAAACTGAAAATACACTCACTTTTCACACGTTTCTGTTTTGAATTAGCTTTCAGTGTAAACACAAACGTTGTAGGTATGGATGTTAGATTTTTAATGCCGTTGGTCTGACTTCTAAATGATTTATAGAACTTGAGTTATGGTCAAATTACTGCACGTAGGTCACAGTGACTATTTATGAATTTCAGCACAACCTTTTTCGAATTTGAAATGAAAACTGGTATTGATAGGTACAAAATTGGTCTTAGGTGTAAACACAAAAGTTGTAGGTATGGATGTTAGCTTTTTAATGTCGTTGGTTTGACTTCTAAATGATTTATAGAACTTGAGTTATGATCATATTACTTCACGTAGGTCACAGTGAATATTTATGAATTTCAGCACAACCTTTCCCGAATTTGAAATGAAAACTGATATTGATAGGTACAAAATTGGCCTTTGGTGTAAACATGAAAGTTATAGATAATTGTGTTAGCTGTCCATTTGCTTTGGTTTGACTTGAAAATGATTTTTGGTGTTTGAGTTATGATGAAAATACTCCAAGGAGACTTTAGTGAATTATTATATGAATGTATATGTTGATGATAATATATGATGTTTTTCCTGATTGATGAATTATTACATGAGTGTATATGTTGATGAATATGTTGTTTCATGATGTTGTTCATAATTGATGAATTGTTGTTGTTAATACGATGTTATATGATATTGTTTATGACTGATGAATTATGATATTATGATGTGAAGTCGTTGTCGTTGTCATTGCCACTGTTGTCGTCAATGTCGTTAAAGTTGCAAGTGTTGGTCTAAGTTGTCTGAGTTGTAAGTGGTTGTTCCAAAGTATTGGAGTCTTATAAGTTGTTGATGTTGTCTATGTTGTAAGTTGTTGAGTCCATGCATACTCATTTCAGTTGGGGGCTTGATGCCCTGTGAGTTTTTACTCTACACGTTGAGGGCTTGATGCCCTGGAGCTTTAGCTCATTTGCGATGAGGGTTTGACGCCCTGGAAGTATATTAATACTTATTACGTTGAGGGCTTGATGCCCTGGATTGGTACCACATGCATGAATAAGATGTCTAAGTTACATTGTCGAGTTGAAGTTGCGTAGTCGATGTCGAAGTTGCTGAGTTGTCTAAAGTTGTCGAGTTGTCTAAGTTGTCGAGTTGATAATTATCAATGAATCGTTAATGAAGAGTTATATGTTGTTGTTTATGTTGTTTATATAAAGTATCATTAAAGATGATTTGAAGTTGATTGTTGTTTATGTTGTTTATATTGTTATATGAAGTATTATTAAAGATGAACTACGTGGTTATTAGTATTACTAAGTGATGTTGTTATGATGATTACATGATGTTGCTTATGAGTTGTTAAAGAAGTACTATATGAAGAATTATTATTATTAATTGATGATGTCTATGCTGTTAAATGCATTTGATGAATTATATGCTCATTATTATTGTTTGTGAAATCTCACCCCTTCTGTTGGAATTGCCGCCTTGTGGGCAAGTGCAGGTGATCAAGCTTAGGTACGACGATGTGAGAGGTCCTTGTGGTGTCGTAGGAAATGCTCTGATATGTAACGGGATGGGGTTTTATTGAATTATATTCCTTATGTATCATGTTGAACTAATTATGATGTCTACGATCTATCTTTGAATTTTTGAGATGCATGTGAGGCCTTTGTGCCAAGAACTAATTCCTTTAAGGATTTTTGAATTATGATTCCGCTGCAAAGTTTTTGAAAAGATTTATGTTAATGAATTATGAAGGATAAAGAATTATTATTCTTTTTATTTTAAGGATTTTTATGATGTGTGACATCCCATTTGTGTTATACTCTGATAATTATGTATGAATTTTTATGTTGGAAATTTGGGGTGTTACACCACCTACCCCGTCTACACCATCACAGATCCTCTGTACCTCCCTCCACCAAGAAGAACAACTTCGGCCCCCAACCTCCAACCGCCCATCTACTTCCCCATAACAGGCGACTAAAACATGATACCACAAACCTTCTCTATCCACTAACATCCTCCAACACCATTTACCTAACAAAAAAACATTAAACTCCTTCAACTTCCTTACCCCCAACCCTCCAGACGCCTTTGAAGTACACAAAGTATTCCAACCTATCCAAGTAATTTTTCTACTGTCCTCACTCCCCCTCCAAAAAAAATTATTCAACAAAGATTCATTGGAAGAGATTATACCTGATGGAGCTTTAAAGAAAGAAAGTACATAGACAAGCAGAGAAGTCAGAACTGATTTGAGAAGGATCAAGCGATCGCCAAACGAGAGAAACTGGCTATTCTAACCCGACAATCTAGATTTAATTTGATTCACAAGAGGGTCCCAAAACAAAAGTCTTCGCGGATTACCCTCAATAGGTAAACCGAGATACATGAAAGGAACCTTACCTTTTACGCCCTATTTCTATTAAAGCAATAAAACATGCGATTATATAATTATTTAAGAAATAGACGCTACGTCTTCAACAAGTTTCCAAAATCAACATGCATGCATATATATAAAATTCTCAACAGTCGCAGCGGATATACATCATACATCAAGTAATCCAACATATAAGTATATAAGTCTCCGAGTCCCGACATATGGGAAAATAACAACATGATCCAAAACGATGAATATAAGACAACGTCATAATCAGTGCCTAACTCTAGACTCGATAGAAAAAGCAGAGGAAGCATCCGCTATCCTTGAATTAACTCACCAAGCAAGCAAACTAATCCTGCACTCCGTCTACCCGTCCATAAGGAAAGGCAGGCGGTCAAAACCACTAGGGGTTAGCTTTACATCAATAATAATCAACAATAAACAAACATAAGCACTCAAGGAATTCATGCACAACATATATACATAACCATCCCTCTTAGAATACTAGCATCACGTGAATATCGTCCCTCATTCCATACATAACATGCTATCATAGTTCTAACATAGCATATCATAGCATATTCAAACTTGAATCAATTCATCAACCTAAGCTCATCATTTATCAACATCAATCAATGCAAGGATTACTCACCTTATCTCATTTAGTCTAATAAACTCAACAAATACGATTCATCATTTCAAGTATAAGCAAGAAAGTCGTCATTACTAAAAGATCATGAAATCACATTCATATAAATTTTACTTCATTATTTCACCGAATAGATATCATCAATTGAGATCATCGAATTTACAAGTATCACCATTAACAACAAACATCAACAAGTACACATCTTCACATATTCATCAAATATCATCAAGTGTACGATTCACCACGGTTCACCAACACATGATCGAATATGAACGACTAAACATAAAATAGTCAAGTTAAGCTTTAATCAATTAACAAGAGCATTCAACCTCAACATACACATCAACACAACAAATCCAATCATCACAAGTATGTATGCATCGAATACACTTATCACCAACACAACCGTCATTAACACATACGCAAAGTAAGACTCATGTCAATTCATGCTATGCGCCTAAACTCGACTTCTATATGCATGTGGTACCAATCACCTCACGAAACGTCGTTGCCCATGATGCCAACTGCACATTATATGTAAGAGTACATCTCCTCTTACATTAACACCTCATCGTACGTCATATATGAGACTATGATGCATGAACATACAAGCAAAGACTCAACAATGCAAATTACCTCAACAACAACAATGTAAAAGTTCACCTTCATTTACATTGAACAACTTCAACAACAATTGCATTATCAAGAATTTACATCCGTACAATCAACAAGTCACAATTCAAATGCAATTCATCACCACCAATAATCAACATTAATTAGCATATATGAATTCCCACCAACATGTATACATTTACCAACAATTCAACATGTATTCATTTATCAACAATTCAACATGTTCACAACAACTCACCAACAATATCAACATGTATACATTCATCAACAATTCAACATGATTGTTATCTCAACTATCAACAAACATCATCACAACTTCATATAGCTTCTCACAATTAAAGTAAAGGAGAAAATCCACCAATCCAAGATAATCATCATATTCAACGTCTAGAAATCGTTCACGTATCCTCAAATATTCGTACAAAGTCATTTACAAAAGGTTTCCGAGATAATCGGCCTCAAAGATTAAATTTGACAAAGTTCGTCCATGATTAAACAAAACAACCAACATATACTTTTCAAAGTAAAACAATATGAATACCTCGGCTATGTGTGCTCTTAGATCACATATGTGTGCAGTTGAACATACATATGCATTTCATCGGCTAATTACAATGAATTCATAGAAGTCCCAAAGTTTGTCTCACTTTATCATATTGCAAAACCAATTCATTATCAAAAGAAAACTAAGTTTGATTCAACAAGTCATAGATTAAATACTCTTAAACATCCCAATTAAACTTCTAATACTCAGGATTTGATGTTTGGAAGCAAAACAAAAGTTTCGGTTTGATTTAGAAATGGTTATGCTAAATTTTCGTAAAAATCTTCCAAGACCCACTTGGAGTGTTTCTATCATAACTCAAAATCCACAAAACATTTTCAAGTAAAACCAAAGTCATTGGAAAGCTAACTCAATTATCTAAAACTTTCATGTTTACACCAAAGGTCAGTTCAAAACAAAAATGTGTGAAAAAGACACAAGAACGCGAAACAGGGAAAGTTGTCAGAGGGCTACTCACCTCCAACTCGCCATGGCGAGGTGGTCACAGGGAGTGACCCCCAACTCGCCTCCAACTCGCCATTGCGAGTTGCACCAGTACACTACACGGGAAAACTCCATTTTTCATCCAAAAACTCCCAATTTTAGTTCCCCATAGCCCAAATTGGTTTCCAAAGTTTGTATTAACATTTCTAGACATAAACAGACATTCAATTCCATATAAAGCTTGAATCACAACATCATTTCAACAAAATAATCACTTGACCCATATTCATAAATTCTTCAAGAACAACACAAATTCATAACAAGACTCCATGGTTATGAACACCCATAGGTTCAATCAACAACAACAACAACATCTTACAACGACAACAACATCATTTGATCATGATTTCAGCCATGAATCAACAACAACACACCAATATTCATCAATTGAGCATAATTCACAATATATTCATTTATACATATCATGAACATGCAATTTCATCAACAACAATTCAGTTATCATCAATTTCATGTACTCAAACATATCATCATAACAAGAGCACAAATTTCAACAATTAAATTCAAAAAATCACTTATTCAAATAAGCACTTATGAGATGGAGAAGAAAATGAGATTAAACAATTGATTATGAATGAAGACTAGCCCTCTTACCTCTTATTTTCACAAAGCTAAGCCAATTATTCACTCTCCCTTGCTCCTAGCTTGACTCCCCCTTGAATCTTCTCTCTAACCCTTTTCTATATCTCTAGCCTCTTAGGTGAAATGAATGAAAGGTTAACCTAGTCTCTCTAAGTTAAGCTTATATAGTCACCATTCTAAATGGGTTAGGGTATAACTCTTCTTAATGGGCCTAACACTCTCCCCAACTAATTAGAAATATTACTACTCATTAACTTAGTAAAATATCTAATTATCACCATAACTAAATAATTACTACTAAGCCCTTCTAATCTTAGTGAATTAACTATTCACCTCAAATACTAAAATAATTCTAATTCTAAGTTCACTAAAAATGTTCTTCTAGTAAATGACCAAAATACCCCTTAGTCTAAAATGACTAAAATACCCTTCTAACCCCAAATTCCGATAATCCCAACCAAAATACACACAGAGGCAATTAATCACATACAGACACAATTAAACACAATTCAAAACAATTAAAATAATACTAGCAAAAATCGGGCTGTTACATTACCCATTTTACAACTCAACACCGATGCTGCCTCAGCCAACCATAAATCAGAAATATTAATACCCACCAGCAAGCTTTTATTGAAATTCACCTTCAATCCTGACAATGAGTCAAAAATGACAAGAGTCGCCCGAAGTGTGCGAACATTAGCCCAACTTTTGTTACCTAACAACAGAGTATCGTCTGCAAACTGGAGATGAGAAACAACCACCGAATTTACTGACCCAACCGAATACCCCATGAACAATTGATTTTCAACCATTGCTTTCATCAAAATGTGAAGTCCCTTAGCTGCCAAAAGAAACAAAAAAGGGGACAGTGGATCCCCCTGCCTAAGACCCCTTTGAAGCGGAAATTCCTCCGTAGGGCTACCGTTGACAAGAACAGAAGCTGTAGCAGTGCAAACGCATTCTCTAATCCACTTCCTCCACAAGATAGGAATAGACATTCGCTCCATAACCGAGTCCAGGTATCCCCAATTAACTGAGTCGTATGCTTTTTCAAAGTTCACTTTAAACAACATGAGCTCCTTTTTTAATTTACTAGCTTCATCAACCGCTTCATTAGCTATCAGAATACCATCAAGGATTTGTCGATTCTTAATAAAGGCAGACTGAGTCTCGGAGATGACACTGCCAATAACCATCCTCAATCGGTTGGCTAACAATTTTGCTAATATTTTATACATGCTCCCCACCAAAGAAATGGGTCTAAACTCATTGAGACGCTATGGGTTATCCACTTTCGGAAATAAGAACAATGAAAGTAGTGTTAATACCTTCGGCCAATTTCCCATGACGGTGAAACTCAAAGACAAAACTATTAAAACTCACCCCGTCTGGACCCGGACTTTTAAAACTATCACAGTCCCACACAGCCGCTTTGACTTCATCCACAGAGAACGGTTTGATCAAGCCCCCACCCTCGGACCAAGACAGAGTACGGAACTAAAGGTTAGACACAGAAGGGCGCACCACATTTTGCGACCTGAATTGATGAGCGAAATGGGTGAAAATAGCGTTCCTAACAGGCTCCACTCCCTCAATCAACAAGTCGTCAACCATAACGTAACAAATGGCATTATGTCGACGACGAGAGGACATGGCATAATGAATTTTTTTTTAATTCGCGTCCTCTTCACGGAGCCACTGGTTCCTCGATTGTTTCAACAAATACTTGTATTTAACCTGGATAAGGAATGAATATTCTTGGAAACCCCATGTAACTCAACACATTCTGCCTCAGATAATTCCTCCACTTTCCCTTTACCATCCAAAGCGGCCAACCTGTCTTTCAAAGTAGCAATTGTCGCAGGTAAATTTCTAGAATGAGAAGCATGTCACTCCTTCAATGCCATTTTGATTAACTTGAATTTTTCTTTTAACACGTAGCCACCCCATCCATCCACCTGCAAAGATTTCCACTTATCGGACACAAATTGATTATAACCCGATGGGACACTGTTAAAGTTAACAACGTTCTCATCTAAGAGAAGTTTCAGTAAAATAATTGCTTATATCCAAGTTTACTCTTGAGATCAATTTTATTAAGTAGTGCATATTTAATTTCATAGAGCTCATTTGAGAGTAACCCCCTAAACTCAATTACCAGAATAATATCCAAAAACCATTTTAATGTAAAAGAATATGTTGAATCATCGTACTCCGATTCACAAAATTAAGATTTCTACAGCTTTTATTAAATATCAAATTCATGATAAGTTAGACGGAATATAGTAACGACCGAAGAGTGCTTAGATGAATTGATGCGGGTATCTTTTTGCTTAACCAAGATTTTGAGTTTGAATTCAGCCTTGGACATTCAGCAACGTTAAAATTCTTAAGGAGAGTTTTTTTTGTCCATTTAGGTCCCACAAAATTAGATGGATTAGTTTCGCAGTTATGCGCGGAGGATACCTAGTTTATGCGAAAAGAAAAAAAATATTGTAACGACCTCAGACTCTTATTTAGATAATGCATATCTTTAAAGAAAATATATACCAGTAGTTGCACCACACTTTTTGCTTGAGAAACAACACTTGCAAGCAATTAAGCAACTAAATCCCACACACACACCACAAAGACTGCAAACATTACAATTAGGCACTTAATAAGTACTATCTTACAACATTAAAAGTGGTATCCTTATTTTTTCCAATCAAATTTATAGATACCATTCTTCTCATACTTGCTGCACACACAATGCCTTATTTCCCACTTCTTGTCTTCAGACATTTTTCATATTGGAAGTGTTGGAATACTTTGTTCATGCCTGAATACATTTTCAGGATCCACTCTTCTCTTTATCTTAACCAACTTATCAAAATTACCCTTAAAGTACTTATAACCCCAACCACTTGCTTCTTTATAGCTTGAACTATTCTTAGAGTTAATTCCCAAATCAAGATCCCTATAATTTACATAAGCTGCCCTTGGAAACTTAGAAACATAAGGAGTCATGTAGTTATAAAGATTCCTAATCCAATCAACATGTTTTGCAGCATTCTTGTCACCATTTTGCCATGTAGTCAAGTATTGAATTTTTATACAATGTTCCATTTCCATGTGGAAAAGGGCTATCAGATTCTGAAAATTGACTCATTTTTCCACCATATGGATTCCAAATCATCAAAGGGTTATCTTCAATCAACAACCTTTGCCATAATCCTTCAATCCCAATTTTTGGTATTGGTTCCTCCACAAAATCTAATTTTGCTTTGAAAGAATTCTTAAATGTTGGTTTTCCTTTAAGAAGAATTTCAGGTGGTGTATCGCTTGGAAATCCGGCAACATATAGAACCGATTTGATCCAACTTGTTTCTTGACAATCTTTCTTTGTCAAACCTAATTCAGGAAAACTATTTTTCATTACTTGAAGGAGTGTTTTCGCCTCGCCAAGATAAACAGCGTTGTAAGAAGTTGTGATAGTTCTTTGAGTTTTGTTTCCAACACTTGTTGCTGGTTGAATGATGACTCTAATAAAGAGATTTTCATCAATATAAGGTGTTACTTCTTGCCATCTGTGAAGGATTTTTGTTGCACCTTGTTCTAGGCTTTTAGTGACAGTAAAAACTGTCGTTGTTGGCGGCACAGGGACAAGCTTTATTTTCCACCAAAGCAGTATACCAAAGCTTCCACCTCCACCACCTCTTATAGCCCAAAATAGATCCTCTCCCATAGCTTCTCTATCAAGAACTTTTCCGTTGGCATCAACGATTCGAGCTTCTAAGACATTATCAACACTAAGACCATATTTTCTCATCAATGTTCCATATCCACCTCCTGTTATGTGTCCACCAACATCTAAGCTTGGGCATAGGCCTGCAGGGTAACCAAGAACTGAACTTTTCTCGTATATTTTGTAATATACTTCCCCGATCGTGGCACCGGATTGAACCCAAGAAGTCTTGGTTTCAATGTCCACGCTTATGTCGTGAAGCTTGATTAAATCGATAACTATGAAAGGTGTTTCCATTTCAGAAACACATGAAAGTCCTTCGTAGTCATGGCCACCACTTTTTACTCTTAGATGGATTCCAAGTTTCATGGAGCAGATTACTGATGCTTGGACATGGGACTCGTGTGAGGGTGTGAATATGAATTCTGGTTTCCGTGCTGAAGGCGACAAAGACCTTTGGTTCATTTCAGAGGAATCACGGATGATTGTGAATGAAGCATCATTTGGAGTGTAATTTATTGTGTGAAATGGAAATGTTGTGTCCGAATTCATGTTGAGACATTGGTGAAAACTTTCTTGAAGTGAGAAAGATGAAACTTTTAATGAAAGTGATAGTACGAGGAAAAAAAATTGGTGACACCATGAGTACTCTTGTGTGTGTTATCATTTTTGTGGTGAAGGAGGTTGACACAAATGATCTATATATAATAACTTGAGGAGCTACTCAAATATTCTGAAGTAGTTAAGCAAACACAGTCACATACGTTATACAGTTGAAAAGTATTGGTCTTCATTTGGGGTCAATGTTTTAATTTTAATCACTATATATATATATATATATATATATATATATATATATATATAGAGCATGAATTTTTTTTAACCCAGTTCAGTACAATACTGACCTACCCTGGGGGAGAGAGTAGTTCTCCGTTACACTATAATGATGAGTAACTTTACAAAAGATTCAGAAAGGGTTATAAGAATTAATCTTCAAACCTAATTCTACCCAAAGTCCAGAATCTTTTCTCGTGACCAAGAGACTCAATCCTAACAGTGTTTCTTCAAGGTGAATCAATGAAAAATTCAATTTCAACCCTAGTGTTTATTGCAAAGAGAATTCTCTACAAACCCTAGTTTTGTTGTTGACTTCTGTAACGCCCTATTTCTATTAAAGCAATAAAACATGCAAATATAATAAATATTCAAGAAGTAGACGTTACGTCTTCTACAAGTTTCCAAAAACAACATGCATGCATATACCAAAAAATCTCAACAGTCGCAGCGGATACAATTCATACACAAAATAAGCAGACATGTAAATATATAAGCCTCCAAGTCCCGACATATGGACAAATAACAACATTATCCAAAACAACAAATATAAAGACAACGTCCTAATTAGAGTCTAATCTAGACTCGATAGAAAGAGAAGAGGAAGCATCCGTTATCCTCGGATCAACTCACCAAGCAAGCAACTACTCCTGCACTCCGTCTACCCATCCATAGGGAAAGGCAGACGGTCAAAACCACTGGGGGTTAGCTTTACATCAACAATAATAAACAATAATAACAATTAAAATTGATATCATTGCTTAGATCTCAAACAACAAGTGCATTAATTTATAACCTCATTCAACGTCTCAACATTCACAATCGTCACAAAATCCAATGCATTAACACATTTATCGTCAAACCACCATCAACACATAAGCAAATATGACTCATGTCAATTCATGTTATGCACCTAGTGTAACGCCATACTTTTATTATTTATTATTTTATTGAGATTAAATGTCTTTTTATAATTTAGTCGATTTATTTTGATGAAGTGATATTTTGTTATGTTATATTTTGGTATTTATTTGTATAATATATATGTTATCTGGTGTAGAAATATATTTTTTATTTTGTGTGGAAATATATATGTTATCTAGTATAAAAATATATTTGTTAATTTGTGTAGAGATATATTTGTTATTTGGTGTATTATTATTATTAAGTGGGGGAGAGATATATTTAATTTAGAAATAAATAAGATTATGAGGAAAAGAGTAGTTTTGGGGTGTAAGAGAAATTAGGGTTATTATATTAGGTAGAGAATAGAAAAGTTAGAAAACAGAAACACGTACAAAAGTTTTGGAGAAAAATGGAGAAGACCTTAGAAGAGAAGAACGCTGCTGCTAATTCAGGAGTAAATCTAAGGTAAGGGTGAGACTAACCTTCTTTAATCATAAGTATATGGTTCTGAATTAGAATTTAACATGTTTGTTGTTGTTTTATTTTGATGATTAGAGAAGTTAGGGTTTTGAATTGCAATTTAATTGATGAAATTCGTGCTCTAGTTGTAGTGATATGTTTGGGTATGTTAATTTGTTGATAAATGAATTGTTGATGATTGTTGTTGTTAATGTCATATTATGAGTTGGGTATGAATTATATTGAGTTGTTGTTGTTGATTGTGATGATTTTGAATGAATGTGAAGTTTGAATAATATAAGTTGCCTTTTTTCTGATTTTTTTATCTCTGCCCCGAATTTTGAAATGAAAACTGGTATTGATCGGTGCAGAATTGATCTTAGGTATAAACACAAAAGTTGTAGGTATGAATGTTAGTTTTATAATGTCGTTGGTCTGACGTCAAAACAATTAATAGAACTTGAGTTATGGTCAAATTACTGCACGTAGGTCATAGTGAATTTTTATGGACTTTCTGCACAACTTTTTCTAATTTGAAACGAAAACTGGTATTGATCGGTACAGAATTAGGTTTGGGTGTAAACATGAAAGTTTTAGATAATTTTGTTTGCTTTCCAGTGGCTTTGGTTTGACGTAAACATGACTTTTAGTTTTTGAGTTATAATGAAAATACTACAAGGAGGTCTTAGAGAAATTGTACGATGACAGCATTCTCTGTTTCATGTTTTTTTCGTCTTTTTCACACGTCTCTGCTTTAAATTGGTCTTTGGTATAAATATGAAAGTTGTTGATAATTGTGATAAATTTCTAGTATTCTTGGTTTGACATAGAAATATGTTATGTATAATTTATTATGTTTTTACAAAGATGCATGATGAATTGTTGATGTTTGAATACGATGTTATATGATGAATTATTGATGTTTGAATAGGATGTTATATGATGAATTGTTGATGTTTAAATACGATTTTATATGACGTTGTTTATGATTGATGAATATGAAATTATGATGTGAAGTCGTTGTCGTTGTCGTTACCACAGTTGTCGTCAATGTCTTCAAAGTTGTAAGTAGTTTGTCAATGTTGTTTAAGTTGTAAGTTGTATGTCAATGTAGTTGAAGTTGTTGGTCGTCAAAGTATTGGTTGATGAGTCCATGCATAGTCATTAAAGATGAGGGCTGATGGCCCTGAGAGCTTTGCTCTAAAAGATGAGGGCTGATGGCCTTGAGAGTTATTACTCTAACACGATGAGGGCTTATGCCCTAGGAGCTTTTGCTGAATAGCGACGAGGGCTCATGCCCTAGGAGTATATTTTTGCTCAAAAGCGATGAGGACTTATGCCCTGATTGGTTTGAGAGCACACAATTTTTTTTTACCCAGTTCAGTCCAATATCGACCTACCCTGGGGAGTGAGCAGCTCTCCGTTCCACTATAATAATGAGTAACTTTACAAAAGATTCCAAAAGGGTTACAAGAATTAATCTTCAAACCTAATTCTACCCAAAGTCCCGAATCTTTTTCCGTGACCAAGAGACTCAATCATAACAGTGTTTCTTCAAGGTGAATCAATGAAAAATTCAATTTCAACCCTAGTGTTTGTTGCTAAGAGAATTCTCTACAAATCCTAGTTTTGTTGTTGACTTCTAATCCTTGTTTTCCTACTCTCTACACTCCACCTAATACAAGATTTATATTTATAGTAAAGTCATCCCTCAAAAATTGGAACAAATCCACGCTGAAAAATATGTTTATGTTTTTCTACATCAGCGTAAAATCGAGCGCCAATTTTATCACTTCGGGCGCCGAATTTTGTCAAGACATAAGTCTCAAAACTAAGCCAAAAATTGGGCCCCGATTTTTCAAAAGCGGCCGCCTTAACTCTAAATTAGTGATAATGCCAATTTAACTATCAATCTCCTTGATGCTCTCTTGATGTTTCATCTTCCTTTGCGTCTAACTACACCATATAGCTCCACAAGATTCCATCCGTTGCCTTTTCAACCCTCAGAATGCCTTCCACCCTCTTGAAGATCCATGCATCCAACTACACTAGGAATTTTAGGTAGTTCTACAAGTCTACACCAAACCTCTTCGGCTCCTGGATGGATCAAATCTGTTCTTCGTGAATATTCACTTACCTCCAATTACCCTTGGTCTTTTCTGGTAATCCCAAGAGCCATGCTCATACATTCTTCAAACCCGGAAATGCCTTTCGTCCTCTTGAAAAATTCCCTTGCTCAAAACAAGAGCCTAGCACGCAAGGTCTCCATAGTCGTATCATTTCTGGTGTCATCAACTCCACCTCAAACTGAGCTTTCTCTACCTCAACTAGCAAATGAGTACATCCACTATGACTTTCATCTTGTAACTCCACCTCAAAGGTTGATCATGACTATTCTTACCTCCGCCTCTTTAGACTGACCATGAGTATTCTTATCACCGTCTCTCCAAGATGATATTGAGTGTTTAACGTCCCTCTAGACAAATACCTCTCAACAAGGCATCATTACCAAGGTGAGAAATGTAACGCCCTAGTTGCTATTATTTTAATTTCGGTTGATTTTAATAAGTTTATATGATTTTAAATAATTTATGTTGATTTTATGGTGTGATATATTTTATTATATAATTATTTTGATTATTTAATTAAAATAGGTGAGAATTATAATTATTAGAAAGTTGGGGATTAAAATGAATTGAATAATATTTTAATAGGAGTTAATTAGAAATAAGTGGGAATTAATTAGAATTAATAGGAGTTAGAAGGAAGGGAAAGTCAGAAAACAATTTTCACGTTGAAACAGTGAGAAACAGAGAAAAGGGAGAAAAACCTAGAACAAGAGAGAAGAAGCAAGGGGAGAGAAGAACGCAGCTTTGAATTCAGGAAGATAATCTAAGGTAAGGGTGAGACTAACTCTCAATTTTAGGTCCTATAATTCATTGGTTAATGTTAGGTTGTTAGGGTTGGTGAATTGAATTAGGTTAAGGATTAATTGATGTTAATAACTTGATGAATCCATGTAATTGTTGTTGTTTATTGCTGTTCTGATGTTAGAATGCATAGAAGTGATGCAATTCATCAGAATTGAGTTTTTAGGTGTTGAAAATGGGGTTTGGGGTTGAAAAGGAGAAGTCTGTTCGTACAGTTCGTAGTTCTGTCAGTCGCCACTCGCCAGGCGAGCACTGCCTGTGTAGCTCGCCATGGCGAGCAGACCCACTCGCCAGGCGAGCAGTTAACCCCCATAGCTCGCCACAGCGAGCAAATGCACTCGCCACGACGAGTTGCTTAATTTAAAAATTGTTAATCGTCTTAATGAGGTTTTCGGGCCAATTTTTATATCAACTTGAGTGCCTTAATATATTTAGGGATGAATGGCACCTTTTTACAGAATCAAATTTGGGTTTTGGGGACTTAAAAATGAAGATTTTAGGTGAAAAATGTCAAAAATGCCGAGAGCACCCAGTTTTGCTCGCCTTGAGCTCGCCCCCAACTCGCCTTGAGCACCCAGTTTTACTCGCCGTGGCGAGCGGCGAATGACAGAACTACGAACTGTACGAACATACTTCTCCTTTTCAACCCTAAACCTCTTTTTCAACACCTAAAGACTCAATTTTGATGAATTTCATCACTCCTATGCATTCTAACATCAGAACAGCAATAAACAACAACAATTACATGAATTCATTAAGTTATTAACATCAATTCATCTTTAACCTAATTCAATTCATCAACCCTAACAACCCTACATTAATCAACGAATTATAGAATCTAAAGTTGAGAGTTAGTCTCACCCTTACCTTAGATTATTTCCTGAATTCAAGCTGCGTTCTTCTCTCCTCTTGCTTCTTCTCTCTTGTTCTAGGTTTTCTCCCTTTTTCTCTGTTTCTCACTGTTTCTACGTGAAAACTGTTTCTGACTTTTCTTTCCTTCTAACTCCTATTAATACCACTTAATTCCTTCTTAATTCTAATTAACTCCTATTAAATATTAAATAATTCATTTTTATCCCCAACCTTCTAATAATTATAATTCTCACCTATTTTAATTAAATAATCAAAATAATCATATAATAAAATATAACACACCATGAAATCAACATAAATTATTTAAATTTATATAAACTTATTAAAATCAACTGAAATTAAATAAATAACAACTAGGGCGTTACAACTCTCCCCAACTTAAAGAATTTCGTCCTCGAAATATTACCTCAAGCAAACAACTATGGATATGACTCTAGCATCTTACTTTCTAGCTCCCAAGTCAAGCTTTCACCAGTTACTCCACCCCAGACAACTCTCACCAGAGGTATCTCCTTGCCTATCAACTTCTTCACCTTACGATCATCAATTCTCAACGGTAAAGTCTCCACCGTAAGGTTGTCTCTAACTTGCACGTCATCTCTTGGTATAACATGCGAAGGATCCGCTACGTACTTCCGCAACTGCGACACATGAAACACATCATGCAGATTCGAAAGATGTGGTGGCAAACCTATTCGATATGCCACTGGCCCAATCCTCTCCGATATCTGATAAGGACCAATAAACTTTGGAGTCAACTTCTTAGACTTCAACGCACGACCTACACCTGTCATAGGAGTGACTCTCAAGAACACATGATCACCCTCTTGAAATTCAAGTTCCTTTCTACGCTTGTCATGGTAACTCTTCTGCCGACTCTGCGACGCTTTCATCTGCTCTCTTATCAACTTAACTTTCTCTGTAGTCTGCTGGACTAATTTCGGTCCCAACACTATACTTTCTCTCGATTCAAACCAACACAACGGAGTTCTACACCTCCGACCATACAAAGCTTCAAATGGTGCCATACCAATACTCGAATGGTAACCGTTGTTGTACGTGAACTCAATCAACGGTTGATGACTATCCCAAGCTCCACCTTGCTCAAGTACACACACTCTTAGCAAATCTTCCAACGATTAAATCGTCCTCTCCGATTTACCATCTGTTTGAGGATGATAAGCCGAATTCAACTTCAACTTAGAACCTAAAGCCTCCTGCAGACTCTTCCAAAACCTTGAAGTAAACCTCGGATCTCTATCCGACACAATACTTGATGGAACACCATGCAACTTCACAATATTATGAATGTAAATCTCTGCCAACTGAGCTACTGGATAATTGATCGGAATAAAATGTGCTGACTTTGATAACCTGTCAACAACTACCCAAATGGCATCATGCCCTCTCGGAGTATTCAGTAAGCTCGTTACAAAATCCATGGATATGCTATCCCACTTCCATTCTGGCACATCTAATGGTGTCAATAACCCTGCAGGCTTTTGATGTTCAACTTTAGATTTCTGACAAGTCAAACATGCATAAACAAATTGCGCGACATCTCGCTTCAATCCTGACCACCAAAATAACTTCTTCAGGTCGTGATACATCTTCGTAGCTCCCGGATGAATACTTAAGCTACTCCTGTGACTTTCTTCAAAAATCAACTTTTTCAACTCATCATTATCAGGAATGCAAATTCTGCCTCGGAATTTTAACACACCCTGATCATCAACCTGAAAATCACTATCTTCCGCTTCGTTACTAGCAACCATCAAGTCCACAAACTTAACATCAGCTTCTTGCGCTTCCTTGATACTGTTCAAGAATTCATTATTGATCTTCAACATACCCAACTGCACGCTCTGAGGTGCCAATTCACAAACTAAGCTCAAGTTTCTAAATTGCTCAAGCAACTCGAACTCTTTCATCATCATAGCAGACATGTGCAACGTCTTTCTGCTCAAGGCATCTGCAACCACATTGGCTTTACCCGGGTGGTAATTCAAACTAAAATCGTAGTCCTTCAACAACTCGAGCCATCTCCTCTGCCTCATATTCAACTCCTTTTGATCAAACAAATATTTCAAACTTTTATGATCACTGAACACCTCAAATCTGGAACCGTAAAAATAATGCCTCCAAATTTTTAACACAAAAACCACAGCAGCCAACTCTAAATCATGTGTAGGATAGCTCTTCTCATGTATCCTCAATTGTCTCGAAGCATAAGCTACCACCTTACCATCTTGCATAAGTACACCACCTAAGCCCAACTTAGACGCATCACAATAAACAACAAAAGGTTCATCTGACTTCGCTAAAATTAAAATTGGAGCAGTCGTCAACCGTTGCTTCAACTCGTTGAAACTATTCTCACACTTAGTATCCCACACGAAAGCTTTACCCTTACAGGTCAACTGTGTCAACGGAAGCGCCAACTTTGAAAATCCTTCGATAAATCTGCTGTAATAACCTGCTAAACCCAGAAAACTTCTAATCTCTGTGACTGACTTCGGAGTCTCCCATCGTGATACCGCTTCAACTTTCGACGGGTCAACCGCAATACCACTACCCGAAATAATATGGCCAAGAAAACTTACTTCACTTAACCAGAACTCACATTTTGACAACTTGGCATACAACTTCTTTTCTTTCAACACCTGCAAAACAATCTTCAAATGCTTTGCATGCTCTTCTTCAGTTTTAGAATAAATCAGGATATCATCAATAAAAACAACAACAAATCTGTCCAGAAAGTCATGGAAAATTCTGTTCATATACTCCATAAATACACCAGGTGCATTAGTAACACCGAAAAGCATCACTTTACACTCATAGTGACCATATCGCGTTCTGAACGCCGTCTTCTGCATATCTTCATCCTTCACTTTGATCTGATGGTAACCTGATCTCAAATCAATTTTACTAAATACACGTGCACCCACTAGCTGGTCCATCAAGTCATCAATTCTCGGAAGTGGGTACCTATTCTTTATCGTCACTTTATTCAACTGACGGTAATCTATACACAGCCTCATGCTACCATCTTTCTTCTTAACCAATAATATCGGCGCTCCCCAAGGTGAAACACTTGGTTTTACAAACTTCTTATCAAGTAGGTCCTCCAACTTCTTATTCAATTCTGCTTACTCAGCTGCTGACATACGGTAAGGAGCCATCGACACAGGCTTCGTACCCGGAACAAGATCGATTGGGAATTCAACTTCCCTTTCTGGCGGCACATCGGGGATCTCATCAGGAAAAACTTCTGGAAATTCATTCACGACTGGTAGGCTATCAATCACTGCATGATTCTCCACCGACAAATACGCTATCAAGGAAAACGTCAGAATTCCGTCGCGCTCTAACTGCTTCAGCTGCTTTGTACTCAAGAAATCAACTTCACTCTCTTCTTCAGCGGAAGAGAAACGTACTGTCTTACTAAAACAATTGATGAGGACATGGTTATACTCTAACCAGTTCATCCCAAGGATTACATCCATACCCGTCAACGGTAAACATACAAGATCAACTTCAAAATCTCTACCAAACACAGACAGTGGACATCTTAAACAAACAAGAGAAGTAGTCACTGAACCCTTAGCTGGAGTTTCAACAATCTTTCTCCACCCATATTAGACATAGTAAGCCCCAACTTAGAAGCATAACTAACAGCAATAAAACAATGCGTAGCACCAGTATCAATAATAGCAATTAAAGGAGTACTATCAAAATAACAAGTACCTCTGATAAGTCGATCCTCATTGTCCGTCTGTGTACCAGACAATGCAAACAATTTCCCTCCAAGCTGAGCCTTCTTAGGCTTTTTGCACTACGAACTAAGATGACCCTCTTCATCACAATTGAAACAGACAACATCACCACGCTTGCATTCAGCTATTGTATGTCCCTTCTTCCCACATCGGAAGCATTTCTTCTCATCGCGGTGGCAAGCATTACTCTTGTGGCCTTTCTCACCACACTTGTAGCAGACAACCTCAGCAGGAGTCTCATTCTTCCCGGGCCTCCTCTCATCATTCACCCGTTGTTTCCCCTTATCAGCAGGAGCACTGTAAGGCTTAGGACGGTTCTGCTGACTCTTACTCTTCCTTTCATTAATCACTTTATAGTGAGCCTTCGTATCCTCTTCATAAATTCTGCAGCTACTCACCAAATCAGAAAAGTTGCGGATCTTCTGATAACTAATGGCCCGCTTAATTTCAGCACGTAGACCATTCTCAAACTTGATACACTTAGAGAACTCAGCAGTCTCAGGAGTGTAATGCGGGTAAAACTTTGCCAACTCAACAAACTTGGCGGCATACTCTGTTACTAACATGACACCTTGCTTCAGTTCCAGAAATTCAATTTCCTTCTTGCCTCGGACATGTTCCGGAAAATACCTATTCAGAAACTCTTATCTGAACACAGCCCAAGTGATCACAGCTCCTCCGTTCCCTAGAACAGGTTGCACACTCACCCACCAATCATCAGCCTCCTCAGCCAGCATATGTGTGCCGAAACGCACCATCTGAACATCAGTGCATTGCATCACTCTGAAGATTCTTTCAACCTCCTTCAACCATGTCTGCGCTCCATCAGGGTCATACCTGCCCTTGAAAGTTGGTGGATGGTTCCTCAAGAAGATTTCCAGCATGCGAACACCGTCGTTACCACCAGCATTATTCTGTTGACCCATAGCTTGAGCCATCACTTGCAAAGCAGCAGCAAGTGCAACATCATTCCTTCCAGCCATTGCGAAAATCTACACTACAACAACAACAAGGACATCAAAGACAATACAAAATTGTCACACGACTCTACTAGGCTCGACTCGACTCTACTACTTGGCCGGACGGACCGACCTGTTCTGATACCAATTGTAACACCCCGTTTTCCCAACATTAATAATTAACAAATTAAATCAGAGTTTTTCACCAAAACGGAATGCTACATTTTCTTTCAAATAAAATCTCCAAATGAATAAGTGAATAGTTATTCTCCATAAAAATAGTCAATAAAAGTTAACCTTCAAACTTCGCAGCGGAATTCATTTAAAACAACAAAATTCATTCTTCGGCACGCAGGCCTCATCAAATTCTCATAATTCATAAATAATACGTAAGGAAAGAGAAAACAAGTAACAAATTCCCATCCCGTTACGTATCAGAGCCCTAAGACACTTTGAGCCGACATCTCTACTAAACTTCGTTACCTGCACTTGCCCACAAGGCGGCAATTCCAGCATAAGGGGTGAGATTCACAAACAACAGTAGATATTATCATTCATCAATTAAATTCAACAGCAACAGTATAATGAATAATCAACTATCAGTTTATAATTTAAACAATTCAACAACATCATCAACAATGACAACAACTACAACGGCAACAACGACAACAACGACAACAACTACAACGGCAACAACGACAACTACAATGCGACTAATGCAAATGCATGTGGTACCATTTTACGCGCGTTGAATGCTAAGCATTCCGGGGCATAAGCCCCCAACGGTTGAATGAAATAACATTTCAGGGCATAAGCCCTCAACAATTGAGTGATAACACTCCAGAGCATAAGCCCTCAACGATTGAGTGAAAACACTCCAGGGCATAAGCCCTCAACAAGGTATGAGTATGAAATGGACTCAATAGTGTATATCTACATACAACTCAACAACAACAAGGACAACTATACTATGCATAATCAACTATGACATAAGACTCCAACTTAATCAATAGGACACGACAAAAGGGCACGACAAAGCCTCACAACAAAATTCAATCAATTAGGCATGGTACAGTATTACTCGCCGCGGCGAGCTACTTACTCGCCGTGGCGAGTTCAGGAATTTGAGCTACTCGCTATGGCGAGTTGGGGGCGAGCTCGAGGCGAGCAAAAGTGGTTGCTCTCGGCATTTTTGACATTTTTCACCTAAAATCTTCATTTTCAAGTTCCCAAAATCCAAATTTAATTCTGTAAAAAGGTGCCATTCATCCCTAAATATATTAAGGCACTCAAATTGATATAAAAATTGACCTAAAAACATCATTTAGACAATTAACGACTTTTAATTTAAGTAACTCGCCGTGGCGAGTGCATCTGCTCGCTGTGGCGAGCGATAAGGCTCCACTACTCGCCTGGCGAGTGGGACTGCTCGTTGTGGCAAACCACACAGGCATTGCTCGCCTGGCGAGTGGGTTTACTCGCCGTGGCGAGCGGCGACTGACAGAACTACGAACTGTACGAACAGACTTCTCCTTTTCAACCCTAAACCCCTTTTTCAACACCTAAAGACTCAATTTTGATGAATTTCATCACTCTTATGCATTCTAACATCAGAACAGCAATAAACAACAACAATTACATGAATTCATTAAGTTATTAACATCAATTCATCTTTAACCTAATTCAATTCATCAACCCTAACAACCCTACATTAATCAACGAATTATAGAATCTAAAGTTGAGAGTTAGTCTCACCCTTACCTTAGATTATTTCCTGAATTCAAGCTGCGTTCTTCTCTCCTCTTGCTTCTTCTCTCTTGTTCTAGGTTTTCTCCCTTTTTCTCTGTTTCTCACTGTTTCTACGTGAAAATTGTTTCTGACTTTTCTTTCCTTCTAACTCCTATTAATACCACTTAATTCCTTCTTAATTCTAATTAACTCCTATTAAAATATTAAATAATTCATTTTTATCCCCAACCTTCTAATAATTATAATTCTCACCTATTTTAATTAAATAATCAAAATAATCATATAATAAAATATAACACACCATGAAATCAACATAAATTATTTAAATTCATATAAACTTATTAAAATCAACTGAAATTAAATAAATAACAACTAAGGCGTTACACCTATCCTATCTTTAATCCTCACTATTTCCTGCTACTAAGAAGAACAACTCCGGCCCCCATCCTCCACTCCATACCTCGCCACCAACACCTTATCCCACAACCCCTCTCTCTACTAACAACCTCTAACACCATTTCCCCACCAAAGCAACATTAAACTCCCTTAACCTCCTAACTCCAATCCCTCCGTAGTCCTTCCTCAGACACCAACCAATCCAAGATATTTTTCTTTAGTCCTCACCCCCCCCCCTGGAAAAGAATAAATTATTTAACAAAGATTCAATGGAAGAGATTATACCTGACATAGCTTTGAAAAAGGAAAGTGCATAGACAGGAAATGCAACCAGGACAGATTTGAGGAGGATCAAGCGACCACCAAAAGAAAGGAACCAACTATGCCAACCAGACAATCTAGTTTTAATTCGATTAACAACATGCTCCCAAAATAATAATCGGCGCGGATCGCCTCCAATCGGAAGACCAAAATAGAGGAACGACACTTTACCCACATTGCAACCCAACACAGAAACAGCTTCAGACAACCAAGAGGCATTAATATTGACCCCAACCAGAGAGCTTTTATGGAAATTTACTTACAAGCCAGACATAGCCTCAAACAAAACCAAGCCAACCCACATTGCACGAACAATAGCCCAACTTTTATTTCCAATTAAGAGTGTATCATCAACAAACGGTAGATGTGACACAACCACCCGTATTTGCGCCACCCACCCTGTACCCTGTAAAGGTATCTGTTTCAACCAAGGCTTTCATCAATACATTCAAACCGTCTTCTGCCAATAAAAACAGAAAGGGAGATAGAGGGTCACCCAGACGTAAACTCCGTTCAAGATGAAACTCATCAGTAGGACTGCCATTCACTAAAACTGAAGCAGTAGCAGTACATACACACTCTTTAATCCATTTTCTCCATAAATTCGGAAAAGACATACTACCCATAACCAAGATACCCCCACTCAAGAGAGTCATACGCCTTTTCGAAGTCTACTTTGAACAACACAAGTTCTTTCTTCGATTTGCGGGCCTCATCAACCATATCATTTACTATTAGAATTCCATCAAGTATTTGTCTATTTTTTACAAAGGCAGATTGAACTTCTGACAAAACACTACCAATTACCTGTCTCAACCTGTTTGCTAAGATTTTTGCCAGAATTTTATAAAGACCACCCACCAACGAAATGGGCCGAAAATCATTCAATGACTGAGGACTCTCGACTTTAGGAATGAGAGCAATGAACGTAGAATTTATACATTTCGACAATTTCACATTCCTATGAAATTCTGAAGTACACCGCAAGATATCATCTTTCATCTCATGTCGGATGTTCTTAATGAACTCAAAGTTGATGCCATCTGGACCCAGACTTATAAAATTGTCGCTGTCCTACACCGCCGCCTTAAGTTCATTTGCAGAAAAAGGTTTTGTCAAGGTACCCATTTCCATGAATGAGAGCTTTTGAAATTGCAAATTTCCCACAGTAGGCCACACCACTCGATCCGACAAGAAATGATTCTTAATATAAAGTTATTTCTTAACTTGATTCTTTACTTTTATATGACATATGAAGCCCGGCCAAAATTCTCGATTACATCTGAAAATTGGAGGATTAACACCAAAATATAACTTATGAAGTTATGATATTTTACTTTTTTAAATAGTCTAAAATTATCAATATTTGTGTATTTTTTTAGTTTATTATTTTATATGTTATTCAAAAATATTAAAAAAAAATTGTCAAAAAAAAAATATAAAAAACTACTTCTCCGTTTCAAAATGAGTGTCGTTTTAGCCAATTGCACACAAATTAAGAAATGAAATGAAATAATAATTAGACATATCACTTTTACTAAACTGCCCAAGAAAAAGACAAACTTAAAGTTGCATTGAAAATTATGTGAGAGAAAAGTTGGAGTATTTATTGATGGTAAATTTGGAAGAAAAAAATTAAAATTGTATTGGAAATGTAAAGTGACATTTATTTTGAAACAATTTTTTTTTGACTAAAGTAACACTCATTTTAAAATGGAGGGAGTAATATAATTAAAAACGGTCCGACCTGATTCAACCCCGTTCGACCTTTGAACCTCGAACCCATAAACACGTCGGTTCAATAACTGGTTTGGTTTTGATTACCTTGATTATTAGACGTGTTTTTATTTCTTCCTTTTTTAGAAAATAAGATGTGGTTGGTTAAAAAAGAACGTGGTTTTTATGAGCGTTAAAAGAAGAGCTTGAATCTGTGGGGATCTCTTTCCTTCAAAAAGAAACTGTGGGGATCATCATGTTATTATTATTATCGTATCACATTATAAACGAGGGAGGACCATAAGTAGTAGTAGTAGGCCTATAAACTTCAATGTATACTGCTACGAGTAGGCCCTTGGAAAGATCCTCTATAGTTATGCTGCACTCTTCACCCATAATAATATTTACTGCTAAATACAATCTTAAATTTCATTGAGAAAACGACAATATGAAAACGACAATATATATATATATATATATATATATATATTTAGCATCCATTGACACCAAATGTAAGTCAACAGACTTACACCAAATTCCAACCACTAAACTAAATTAGGGTTTAGCTATTCTGTGCAATATTGCACATGTTAAGGATACTAAAAGAAACAACTTTTTATTGAAAATCACAACTATTTTTTAATATAAAATACACAGATTCCAATATACACTTGCTACTTAAACTTCTTAACATGTGCAAATTATGTTAGAAAAACCCATCAAATTAATCCAATGGTTGATAAAGGTTTCCTAACACATGCATGATAGTCCTTTTAAAACAACGTCCCCACTTGTGCAGTTTAATCTTGATTAATTTGTGGCTAAACCTCAATTTTCTTCCCTGCTAATCCTTTCTTCATCGAAGAAACCAAAGCTTTGTGATGGAAAAAAAATCACATAAATTTGAATTCGTTGGAACCTAATTTGCGATTCGGACAGTCAAGTTTTTTTCACAAAAATTAGTGTACTTGCAAAAAGTACGAGTAGTGAATACTAGGGTTTTCTCTGTCTATTAGGGTTTAGACTGATTATTGGATGCCTTGAGAATGCTCTCAAGGGTTGTATTTATAGCCTGCTATGGGCTTGGGTTTCGGTGGCTTGGTCTCCAAGCCATGGGAGTATTTTAGCATATTTGGCGGGTTCTAGACGTTTCTAGAAGCCACTTGAGGCGGCGCCCTGGAAAGGACGCGCTCTGGGCCTTATAACTCCTCTGAAGGGCGCTAAGGCCTCCTTGGGGGGTCTTCAGGCCCTTTTGGGGGTCTTTAAGACTCCTAGGAATATTATGACGGTCCATAGCCCAACAAGCACGAGTCTTGGGACAAGGCGAAGTGATTTATATCTTGGCAAGCGTAGGAGTCCTTTGGAAGGACCTTCTAGCTAATAAGAAAATTATTATGACGGTCCATAGCCCAACAAGCACGAGTCTTGGGACAAGGCGAAGTGGTTTATGTTATTTGGACAAACATAGGGATCCTTAGGAAGGATCCTTCTAGCTGTTCGATAGCTCCGGAGGGTGGTTATATTACCCTTAAATCATAGATTCCTCCTGTACCAAATTTTTTTTGCCTTATACAGAACTAATCGCCTAGTTTTATTTAGTACAGGTTCCTAAGTTACGGCGTAACACCTCTCGCCTCGTTTTCTGCATGGGCGAGACAGACGTTCCTTGGAATGTTGGCGAGGACTTTAACCTGTGAAATAGATCGGACGGTCTGGATTTCTTGACTCTTCAGTGGTCGTGACGTGTTCACATCTTGACCTGCCACGCACGTGTTTCCGCTTTTTTTGTAGAGAAAGCGCGCTTTTCGAGGCGACTTTAACTCTTCTGTTCCTATATATTAGCGCTTTACTTCCTCTTAAAAACTTATTTCATCCTTTCGCTTCTTCTACTCTCTCTGCTTCCGTTTTCTTCTATTTTAGCGCAACCGTTTATTCCGATTTTCCCTTTATTAACTCTCCGATTTCTTCCAGGTAAACCCTTATCCTTTCTCTTTTACTGCTTTTTGAATTAGTCGTTTTAGGCTTTGTAGTGATGGTAGTTATTAAGGAATGCGATGAACAAGGTAGAGAGGTCGTTCCCTCTGACCCTAAAGAACTTAACAAATTATGAATGGCCTGTTTGAAACATGCGACCCGTCCTAACGGCGTTATAGATTGGGATGCCTACTTTCGTAGTCTTCTGAATGACACAACCACAGATGAGTCGTCTGATAGCGATAGTAGTAACGACAGCAGTTCCGATAGTGATTGCGTTTTGCTCTATTCTACTTCAGGTGTAAATCAGAGTCAAGAGATTTGCTTATTTAGGCCTGCCTTGATAGAGAAAGAAGACGCGATCAGGACAGGTGTGATAATGAGGTTTTTTGCTCCAGAAGTGACGGGTGTGGCCTCGCTGTATACGGGGGATGCGGCGATCAATTTCATAAGGAGTGAGATGGATATCTCATAGACGGGACATGAAGAAGATGTCGAACTACTGCAGTGTGACGAGGGCGTGAGGGTGTGTTCTCAATCTTTGGTGGGCGAGGAGTACTTTATGTATGCGGCGGTTCTTGAAGAATTTGGCGTGAAGCTTCCACTTAGTTCTTTTGAGATGGACGTGTTGAAGTTTATGAACGTAGCGCCTTCTCAAATCCGCCCGAATAGCTGGGCGTTTATCCGAGGTTTTGAGATTCTGTGTAAGGCGTTGGGTTTTGAACCCTTAGTCGGTCCTTTTTTATACTTTTATGGGACTAAAGATGTTAATAGAGGGACATGGGTGACGATTTGTGCTCATCCAGGTAAGAAGTTGTTCCCGCCTTATGCTTCTAACTTCAAAAAAGATTGGAAAGATACTTTCGTCAAAGTAAAGGGGGCGCTTCTCTGTTCTGTGGCTTCTGTTCTATCGGAGGGAAAACCGAAGTTTCCACTGGTTTGGACTGCATCTCCAGCTGCTGTGATGGGCTATAATTTTGAAAGGACGACACCTTATGAACAAGGGATTGTTTGTTGCTTAGAGAAAATGCTACACTGCGATATCCATGATCTCTTGAATAAAGAGGGCGATACAGGAGATCTAGATAACTACTTGCGTGAGTGGCTTACTAAAAGATCCAAGTTTTATTTTTCTCATACGATTTTCCTATAAAAACTTATTTGTTGATTTCCTTTCTAACTTTCCTTCTTTTGCAGAATCAAAAATGCCACCACTTACTCCTGCTGAAAGGAAAAAGTATCTCGCCGAGTTGAAGGCGAGGAAGACTGATGAAGGTTATACAACTAGTGACCCTGCTGGCGTTCAGCATCGGCGGGTGAAAAGGAAAGATCCTCCCTTGAAGACCACTGTGTGTTCGTCTTCGACAGAGGCGGAACAATTAGAGACGTTTGCTACTAAAGGCGCGGCTGTTGAGACCTCTGGCTCTCCTCCGCGAAAGAAAGTCAGAAGTGGGAAGGGCGATAGTAAAAAACTTCACATGATTGTGGAAGGGACGGAGAGAATAATGCCGGCGGCTACCTTTCTAAACGAAAAGGTGGTAGAGTCCTTCTGGCATAAGGACTTTAATTTCCGGAAGTAAGTATTTCCTGGTGGTTTGCTTTGCTATTCTCTTCTTTATTTCTTTATGTATAAAATTGACGAAAATATCTTCTTATGGTATTATCAGGTATATGGGCGAGAACGTGCCTTTTTGTGAAGTTGATGTGGACGCCGGTATGAAGAGCAAGTTTGGCGACTTGGTGATGGATGCAGAGGAATCTGCCTTGAGAATTCTAATGCTGAATCATACTATGGAGAGAAAGTATGGTGACTTGGAGAAAAAGTGTAAGGAAGCTGATGAAGATGCGGAGAAGTGGAAACATCAGGCTACTGGTTTGCAGACCCGCCTTGCTGAAGCGTTGGAATCAAAACAAATGGTGGAGGACTCGATGAAGGCTTTCGAAGTTAAAGCTGCCGAAGCTATTTCTGAGCTTGAAGCTGTTAAGCTGGAACGAAACGCGTTCCAGGAAAAGAATCTGAAATTGGAAGGAGAAGTTGATGAGTGCAAAGGGGCACTTATGAAGTATTTCGATGATGGCTTTGAGAGGGCTCGTGCGCAAGCCGCGCACTTTTATCCTGAAGGGAATTTTGCTGATATGGATGTTGGGAAAGTAATTGTTGATGGGCAGCTTGTAGACAAGGAATGACTCCAATCTTAAAGTTTTTTCTTCTTTTAGTTTTATGGCGACCCTGCGTGGCGCTTTACTTGTTTTGTATTTAGGGCGACCTCTTATGGCGCCCAGCTGACTTTTGCTAAAAGTGATCCTTCCGGATGTTACGAATCCTAATACTGTCTTTAGATGTGTTAATGATTTTTGAGTTTACGAGCTTTCACGATGTTTCTTTAAATAGTTTTGACTTAGCAAGTGTTCAATAAAAGTATTGAATCTACTTATAGGCGTTGCCTTATTTATCATAACGTGATTTTCTTCTAACACTTTATAGCTTGGCGAAATTCAGTGAGACTTCATGGTTTGTTGGATTTGCGATACGAGACTTCTTATGAGAATGCGCTACAAAGCATCTTATAAAATTGCGCTACAACTTGGCGTCTTACAGGGCTGCGCTACGTGGCGTCTTACAGGGCTGCGCTACTTGGTGACTTACAGGGCTGCGCTACGTGGCGACTTACGGGGCTGCGCTACGTGGCGACTTACAGGGCTGCGCTACGTGGCGTCTTACAGGGCTGCGCTACTTGGCGACTTACAGGGCTGCGCTACGTGGCGACTTACAGGACTGCGCTACTTGGCGACTTACGGGGCTGCGCTACTTGGCGACTTACGGGGCTGCGCTACTTGGCGACTTACAGGGCCCTCGTGGTGCTTCATTCTCCTTGCTACTAAAAATCAATAGTATTAGTGGTAGATAATTAAGAAAAAGAGATAAATGGCACACATTTTTGAAGGAGATAGGGTGCCTCGTTAAAAAACCCCTGCCCTTGCAGGGGAAAAGAGTGCTACCCATTCCCTTTTTATTAAACAAATAACAGAAAGCAAAGCATGTAGCTGGTCCGGTTTAAAAAGAAATAATAATACGGCAAGGAAAAACAAAAAACTGGCCTATAAGGCTCTAACTATAATAATGACGTAGGTTGACCACATTCCAGGTGCGTGGCACTGCTTCTCCGTTCATCTCTTCTAATTTATAGGCTCCATAAGGGAACTTCTCTCTGATCTTGTAAGGACCCTCCCAGTTTGGAAGCAACTTCCCAATCCTGGTTAGGGCGACCACCTTTTTCAGCACGAGATCACCCACTTTCATCTCTCTAGGAATAACTCTTGAATTGTATCGGCGAGCTGCTCTCTGTTTGGCAGCGAACTCTCTGATGTGAGCCTGTTCTCTGACTTCATCGATCATGTCCAAGCTACAACTGATGCCTATTTCGTTTGCTTCTTATAAGAAATGTGGTTTGTAAGTTTAAGTATGGAAGAAAGGAAACAACAGAAAATCATGAAAACCTGCAAAAAAGCTTGTTAAATTCTTCAGATTATTTTTAAAGTTACCTTCCTCAGAAAAATTATCCCGCCTCCATGTAGGAGTGTCTATTTCAACCGGAAGCATTGCGTCGGTGCCATAAACCATTGTGAACGGTGCTTCCTTGGTTGTAGAGTGTGGAGTTGTATGGTATGACCATAGTACCTGTACTTATCATGTCGAATATTTTATACTCGTTATGCTGTCACTAGGTGATTCTTACTGTTAGAGAATTCATATAAAGGGAAACATAATAGGTGCAAAAATTACCTCATGAAGATGTTCTGCCCAAAGGCTTTTGGCGGCTTCCAATTTTTTCTTGATTCCATTTAGGATTACTTTATTTGCTGATTCTGCCTGTCCATTAGCCTGGGGGTGGACCACTAAGATGAATTTTGTTAATATTCCCAGCTGTTTGCAGAAGTCCACTACTGTAGCACTAGCGAACTGAGTCCCATTGTCTGATATTATGAATCTGGGAAGGCCAAAGCGGCATATGATCTTCTTCCAGTAAAACTTTTTTACTCTTTCAGCTGTGATTTTGGCGACTGCCTCTGCTTCAATCCACTTGGTGAAATAATCTACTCCTACGATAAGGAACTTCAACTGCCCTGGTGCTAGCGGAAAAGGTCCTACGATGTCAACTGCCCACTTGTGAAAAGGCCAAGGTGAATATACCGAAGTTAATTCATGTGCCGGGGCGTGCTTCTTATCTGAAAACCTTTGGCATTTATCACATTTTCGAACGTACTCGCAGCTGTCTTGAAGCATAGTGGGCCAGTAATATCCTGCTCGGAGCAACTTTGCAGCAAGAGCTCGTCCTCCGATGTGACTTCCACAAACTCCTTCGTGAACTTCTAAAAGAACTAATTTTGTCTCACCCTCTGCTAAGCAACATAACATTGGTGTAGCCTTTCCCATTCTATAAAGTTTGCCTAATATAATGGTGAATCTGGAAGCCCTTTTCCGAACAATCTTCTCCTTATCTTCATCCTTCGCTTTGAAAGATCCTATCAAGTACTTCAACAGGGGCGTCATCCACCCTTCGCTCTCTTCCGTTAATGAATTTACTTCTAAAATTTCCGTGCATGGGGCTGTGATTACTTCTTGAATGACAGTTCTGTTGTTGCCTGGTCTTTTGGTGCTGGCGAGTTTGGCGAGCAAGTCTGCCCGGGCGTTTTGCTCTCTTGGGACGTGAATGGCTTCGAAGAACTTAAAAGTGGCTGCTAAATTCTGAACTTTGGTCAAATACTTGACAAGTTGGGCGTCCTTGGTTTGATACTGTCCTGTGATTTGACTAGTTACCAGCTGAGAATCGCTCTTTGCCCGTAGGTTCTCAGCTCCCATCTCTCTTGCCAAGGTCATTCCTGCATTCCTGCGATGAGTGCTTCATACTCTGCTTGATTATTGCTTGCTTTAAATTCGAAACGAAGGGATTGTTCAATTAACAATTCATTGGGTCCTTCTAACACTATTCCTGCCCCACTCCCTTTCAGATTGGAGGAGCCGTCAACTGATAACATCCACACGTATGGCACCTCTTCTTCAATTGGGGGAGAGAATTCTACGACGAAGTCAGCTAGAACTTGCGACTTGATTACACCTCTTGGCACAAACTGAATGTCGTACTCTGACAATTCTATGGACCAAGCTACCATCCTCCTTGCTAAATCCGGTTTACTGAGTACATGTTTGACAGAATAGTTTGATTTGACTACAACCTTGTGACTTTAAAAGTAAGGGCGTAATTTCCTCGCTGTGGTTTCCACGGCCAAAGCCAAACGTTCAATTTTCTGATATCGTAGTTCTGCACCTTTAAGAACTCTGCTAACAAAATAGACTGGTTTTTCTCCCGCATCTGAATCTTCTGCCAACACTGTACTGATGGCATTATCGGATATTGCTAAATACAAAAAAAGGATGGCGCCTTTGCTGGGGCGATGTAGGACAGGCGGGCTTGAGAGGAAAACTTTCAGTTGTTGGAAGGCGTCTTCGCACTCTGTAGTCCACTCGAACTTCTCCTTCTTCTTTATAGAAGCAAAGAAAGAAAAAGCTTTGTCGCCCGCACAGGATAAGAACCTTGAAAGGGCTGCTAGGCGGCCTGTTAACTGCTGGACCTCCTTTAGGTTTGATGGGCTTTTCATGTTGATGATTGCTTGGCACTTATCTGGGTTGGCCTCGATGCCTCTGCTTGTTAACAAAAATCCCAGAAACTTTCCAGCCTGCACCCCAAAAGAGCATTTTGATGGGTTTAGGCGTATGTTGTACTTCCTCACTTGCCCTAAGATTTCGTCTAGGTCATCAGTATGGTTGCAGTTTTCCTTGGTTTTAGCTACCAAGTCATCAATGTACACCTCCAAATTACGCCCTATCTGTCCGGCGAACGCCATATCCATACTTCTTTGAAAAGTTGCGCCTGCATTCTTGAGGCCGAAAGGCATGACCTCGTAATGATAATTCTTGTTGTTGGTCATGAAAGCTGTCTTGGGAGCGTCCAAGGGATCCATTCTAATCTGGTTGTACCCAAAATAGGCGTCCATGAAACTTAAAGTTTTGAAGCCGGAAGCGTTGTCAATCAGATGGTCAATATTCGGTAGAGGGTATGGATCCTTAGGACAGGCCATGTTCAGATCGGTGTAATCCACGCACATTCGCCATTTGCCGTTTGATTTCTTTACCAGTACCGTGTTTGCCAACCATGTTGGGTATTGGATTTCGCTTATAAAACGGGCGTCTACCAGCTTACGTACCTCTTCGTCCACTGCTTTACGCCTTTCTTCGCCCAACTTTCTCTTCCGCTGGACGACTGGCTTAACATTTGGATTGACGGACAAATGGTGACAGGCTATCTTTGGGTCTATCCCGGGCATCTCTGAAGGCTTCCAAGCGAAAAGATCAAGGTTCTTCTGTAGAAGTGCGATGAGGGCGGCTTCCTCCATTGGATCTAGGGCTGTTCCAATTTTGGTCTTCTGATGGTCTTCTGGGCCAATAGATATTTCCTTCAAGTCTTCAGTTTGCTCTAGGCGTGGCTTTTGGAAATCCTCCCTTGGGTCAAGGTCTATCACGTTCACGGTGTGTTTCTTAACAATCTCATCCTTTTTCTTCTTCTGTAATCGCAGACTGCTGTGATAACATTCTCTGGCTATTTTTTGGTCGCCCTTAATCATTCCTACCTTCCCGTTCTCTAGAGGATACTTCATAACCAGAAACTTTGTAGACAAAAGTCCACCCAACAGGTTAAAATCAGGTCGCCCTATGATTATGTTGTAAGAATTAGGGGCGTTGATTACCAAATACCTGACCCGTATTGTTTTTGCTGAAGAGCCGTATCCGAAAGTTGTCTTCAGAGTGATGTAACCTCGTACGTGCACCTGCTCCCCTGTGAATCCTGCCAAGATCCCTCTGAAAGGTTGTAACTGTTGAGGATCCAGGCCCATTCTTTCAAATGTCTCATAATATAGAATATCAGTTGAACTTCCTGTGTCTACCAAAACTCTTTTCACGTCCCAGTTGAATATCTGGACAGTAATTACCATGGGGTCATCGTCATGAGGGACGACGCCCTGGAAATCTTTGGGCGAGAAGTGAATCTCGGGCTCTTTTTCTTCTCTTGAGTCATATTCTTGACATAACATCACTTGTCTGACATACTTTTTACGCGAGGAGTTGGATTCACCTCCACCTGAAAATCCTCCAGAAATAGTATTCAATGTGTGTCTTTTCTCCTCGCTGTTTGCTTCCTTTCTGGGCTTCTGAGATCTTCCTTCTTTGTCTGTCTGAACGTATCCTCTTAACTTCCCATTCTGTATTAGTCTTTCGATCTCCCTTCTTAAGTGGATGCAATCATTGGTGTCATGACCTTGGATTTTGTGGTACTTGCACCAACTGTTGGGATCTGTTCCCATGATCGTGTGTCCTGTTGTCTTAGCTTCTGGGATGATTTTTTCTTCGTAGACTTCCTTGAGTATCTGTGCTGGGCGAGTGTTCAAGGGTGTAAGGACGCCCGGTCAGATCTTGGAGATGTAGGGTGCGTGGGGGCGCCTTTCCTGCCTCTTGTAGAAAGATTTATCCCGGTCAGCCGGGGGCTGGTGATTTCTCCGATCTTGATTAGTAGAGGTGCGCTCTTTTGCATCCCTGGCTTTCTTTTCCACATTGCTTTCTTCTCCCTTGATGTAACAGTCAGCCCTGGCGATGATCTCTTCCATGGAGTCGGCGGGCTTTTGCGCCAAAGATTCATTGAATTTTCCCGCCCTTAAACCATTCTGGAAGGCTCCCACAAAAACCTCTTGATTGGGGTTGATTACCTTGATGGTGGTATCGTTGAATCTGGTATCGTTGACGGACGTTGAAAAGGCTGGTAGCGGAGACCTTTCGATGGCGACTTGCCGCGAATTGCTGAGTGAGCTTCCTGGTCATGTCTGGGTAACTCATGATAGAGAAACGAGGGAGGTTCATGTACCCACGCAAAGCTGCATCGGTTAGGGTTCCTGCGAAGAGTTTGCATTTGAGAGAGTCAGAAGCGCCCACAACGGCCATACGAGTGTTGAACGTCGTTATGTGTTCCACCGGGTCACTCTTCCCATCAAAAGATGAGAGATGGGGAGGCTTGAAGTGTTCTGGTACTGGAGCGTTCCAAATCTCTACTGAAAGAGGCTGCGGCTCTGGGTTCTCCATCTCGCCATGCTGGGATTCGTCTCGCTCCTCCTGTTGCTTCTGCTGAACGGTTTCTACCGAGGCGCGCAGAGCCTCGTTCTGCTCTCGTAGGAGAGCCATGTCGGTTCTCAGGGTCTCAAAATCCTTCGGGGTGGCCATGAGGAAAGCGACGGCTACTCTGGGACCTGAGAAGTTCTGAGTGCTGGACTTTCTGAATCACAGGGGTATGACTCGGAAAGCTGATGAGGGTTCCTGAACCACGGTTGTGATTCAAGAAGGTGGTATAGGTTAGTTTTACCTTTTTCCACAGACGGCGCCAACTGTACTTGCAAAAAGTACGAGTAGTGAATACTAGGATTTTCTCTGTCTATTAGGGTTTAGACTGATTATTGGATGCCTTGAGAATGCTCTCAAGGGTTGTATTTATAGCATGCTATGGGCTTGGGTTTCGGTGGCTTGGTCTCCAAGCCATGGGGGTATTTTAGCATATTTGGCGGGTTCTAGACGTTTCTAGAAGCCACTTGAGGCGGCGCCCTGGAAAGGACGCGCCCTGGGCCTTATAACTCCTCTGGAGGGCGCTAAAGCCTCCTGGGGGGGTCTTCAGGCCCTTCTGGGGGTCTTTAAGACTCCTAGGAATATTATGACGGTCCATAGCCCAACAAGCACGAGTCTTGGGACAAGGCGAAGTGATTTATATCTTTGCAGGCGTAGGAGTCCTTTGGAAGGACCTTCTAGCTAATTAGGAAATTATTATGACGGTCCAATTAGATTGGTTTGGCAATTAATCATGAGAGAACAAACCTAAGTTGGGGGTTTTTAGTGTGCACATGTGTAGGAAATAAATGGGGAATAAAAGGGAAATAGAAGCAACTAGTCACAGAGTGGGTTCACATAAATAAATTAAGCTATAATAAGGAGAAAAAAAAGGACTCACATACATCTCTTAGCAAACATTTGTGGACCATTGGATTAAATTGATTTAATGGTTGAGATTTGGTATAAGTAACGGATCCTATCTAATATATGTGTCTGTTAATTTACATCCGCCTAAAAACATTAAGGAATAATTTAACAATCCATATCTACCTAAATCTATTAAGGAGTAAGTTAACAACTTTCCTAAAAAAATAATAAGTTAACAACTACATCCCCTTGAATATTTAGACACATTTTTATAAATTGTATTAAATTAGTTACACCCACTTTTCTAATTATTTACACCCACTTTCATTATTTCAAATATTGTTTCTTTAAAAGTTATACTAAAAAAATGTAATTACAATAGCTTGTATTTACACTAATTCCTTAATATTGTTCTCGGGTTAATAGTGTTTTACCCCCTGTAATATAGGTCATTTCTGGTTTCCCTTCTGTAAAATATTTTTTTTGGATTCCCTCCTTACAATTTGAAGAATTTTTGGTTTTAGACCTTCCAGAAAAATTTTGCCCCTTGTAATTTGAGGAAATTTCGGATTACACCCCTGCAATTTGAGCAAATTTCGGTATACCCCCTGTTAATTTGACCAAATTTCGGTTTACTCCCCTACCATATCATCAATTTTGTACAATCAAAATTCATGAAGGTACAAAACCAAAAAACTTCAAATTACAAGGACGGAATCCAAAAAGAAAATTTTACAGGGGGAAAACCGGAAATGACCTATATTACGGGGGTAAAACACTATTAACCCTATTGTTCTCACTTTGATCCTTTTTGTTTTTATGTGGGTGTAAATAAAACACCATCTAACGTTTTTTTAATTAATACATGCTAGTATAATTTCATTGACTTTACTCGAAATTAGCAACTAGTTTTTAGTCAAAGAAAAAACTCTTCATCACCATTCGTAACCACTAAACCAATTCGAGCCCAGTTCAAATCATTAACGTGACTGTGTTCTTGCACCTGAATGTAATCCCTGCTCTACATGAACGTGAATTGAACCCTTTGAACCCTTCAACCTTCTACCTGCATCCTAAACCCCCACCACATCTATCTCTTCCCTCACCAGCGCACCTTCCTTCATCCCACTCTCCCCTACAAACCGAATCACCACCTCCCTAATTATCACTCCTCTCCATCCACCGTTCCCATCCGCCGAATCTCAGAGCTTACCCCCTTCTCCCTCGCCTGTTTTTCTCACCATGTTTTCTCCCTTCCCAACACGCCTCACCCCCTGCTTCCCCTCACTAACAAATTTTTCTCCCACACCAACATCATCATCCCCCCCCCCCCGGTTGTTCCACCCTACCCTTATCCACTGACTCCTTCACCCATACTCGCAAGTGGCCAAACCAATCTTTATTCAAAGCTTTTTTCGATTTAATTACATCTCTCACATTGAAAAACCACACAAACTGGTAAACTTGACCATTCACATTAAGCTTCTTAGCAACATATATATATATATATATATATATATATCACAAAGCATCCCACACACCTCAAAACTCTTTCTCAGATTAAAATACGACATTTGTTCAAGAAAATTATTGAAGTAAAAAGTTACAAACCGCTTAAGATTAGTCCCTAAATGCTGCTCCTAAATTCCTTCCTCCCGCTCGTAATCACGTGACCTAACCTTGTTGTGTCCGCGCGAAACAACATTGACATAACGATGTGATTGCACTGCTGCATAATGTAACACCCGTTTTAATTATTTAAATTATTTTATATAGTATAGATAATATTTATATGATTTTGTGTGAATTAAGTGATATTTGAGATATTATGTGATTTATGTGATGTTATGAAGTGTTGTGACTTATTTTATTGTTTAATAAAACAAGATTTGAAAATAAAATAAATAAAAAAACAAAAAAAAGAGGTTTAAAAGGGGGAAATAGGTTTAGAATTGTACAGAACGTACAATTCAGAGTTTTGGGAGAAAAAGGGAGGAAACAGAAGAGAAGAACCAGAGAGGCTGCTGCTCGATTTTCTTAATGTAAGGGTGAGCCTATCATTACAATTTCATTAGAACATGTAATTCATGATTATAGTTAACAAATTCTAGGTTTAATTCATGAGAATTGGGGATTTGAGAATTAGGTCAAAAGTGAGAAATTGAGGTTTAGATGATGAAAAAATGTACCAATGTTGTAGAAAACTCTTTAAAGGTCATAGGGAAACCTTTATACATCACCTTAGACAAATTTAGAGATTAACATGATGAAATTTGGGGTTTTTGGCGAAAATTGTCGAAAACCCGTAACTGTTCTGTCGTCGCTCGCCACAGCGAGTATTCATCAGCTCGCGAGGCGAGCAAAACAACTCTCCATAGCGAGCAACCCCCAGAAGGTTCGCGAGGCGAACAACTTACTTGCCATAGCGAGTAACCCCATGAGCTCGCCAGGCGAGCAACCCAACTCGCCATAGCGAGTCACCCTTGATGGTACGCGAGGCGAGCAGTTCCACTCGCCGTAGCGAGTAACCCTGTGATGGTTCGCGAGGCGAGAGATCCCACTCGCCATAGCGAGTAGTTTTGTATCAGACTACCTTTTAGAATAATGCGACTCTTGTCGAACGAACAGTTATGAGATTAACCCTGGATTAGAATTAAGTACTGAAATATTAAGACGACCTGTATAGCCGTTAACTGAGGCGTGATTTGTTATAAGTGACCTATATATATTTGTATATGCTTCCTTTGAACTATAAGAGATGATGTAGGTGAATGTTTATGATTTTACTATGTTTGGGATGTTGATCGCTGCCATGCTGCCATGTTGTTAATAATTAAAAGCTGCATGTGTTGTTATAAGAATTATGATGTTATAATCCAAATTATTGGAGTTCATTTGAGATGTCTAAGATTTAAGAGATTGAGTCCATGCATATTCATCCAGAGACGAGGGCTTATGCCCTAGGAGCTTTTGCTCAACAGCGACGAGAGCTTATGCTCTAGGAGTATTTTTATGCTCAATAGCGACGAGGGCTTATGCCTTAGGAGTATATTTATACTCAATATGGTACCACATGCATGATTAAGATGTCTAAGTTGCATAAGTTGAGTCGAAGTTGCATTGTCAAGTCAAACTATTAAGTTGAACTATGATGTTGAAATATGATGTTGTTTAAGATGCTACTTGACTACTGTTATGACATATGATGACGAAGTTATGCTGTTAAATGTAATTGTTGAATTATATGTCTAATGTTTTGTTTTGAGAATCTCACCCCTTCTGTTGGAATTGCCGCCTTGTGGGCAAGTGCAGGTGATTAAGCTTTAGTTGTTGTTGCTGTTGTGAGTGGCTACCCTCACTGTGTCCTTAGGTGCTCTGATACGTAACGGGATGGAAACCTTTACGTTTATTTTCTATTCCTTACGTATTGATTATGATTTAAGTTTTCAGTTGATTTATGTTGAGACGTACTTATGAGGCCTGCGTGCCAAAACGATTTGTTAACATTGAATTTTATCCGCTGCGATGTTAAAACAATTTTGACCAGAATGAATGTTTATTTATTCCCTTTTTGAGAATTTAAGAAATGTAGCATTCCGTTTTATATGATACTCTGATTTATTTATGAAATTTTTAATTTGGGAAAACGGGGTGTTACACATAACATGTGCGATTGCGTGTGAATTCTTCCCTAAACGAACTTGCCTGAACCTGATGCCTTGACCGTGAAGCATTGCTAACCCTAGATTGTCGAGCCATCTGAGTCGTACTGTAACGCCCCATTTTTATTATTTAGTTATTTTATCGAGTCTAGCGTTATTTTTATATATTTTATTTGAATATTTGCTATGTGATGATTTTTAGTATTTATTAGTAGGTTGTTATGATATAAATAGTGAAGGAATCTAATTAGATTAGATTTAATGAGGCATAAGGGTAGGTTGGTAAATGGAGGAGATTGTTAGGTTAAAAAGATTAAGTGAGAAACAAACTTTTGGTGGTTATAAATAGAAGAGAACATTAGAGAATTAGGGTTAGAACAGAAAACAGAGAGCACGTAGAAACAATTTTTGGGAGAAAATAGGAGAAGTCTGTAGAATTCTGTAAATCAACCAACCTAAGGTAAGGGTGTGACTAACCTTCTTTAATCATAAGTATATGGTTCTGAAATAGGGTTTAACATGTTTGTTGTTGTTTTATTTTGATGATTAGAGAAGTTAGGGTTTGAAAAGAATTTAGAGTTTTGAATTGCAATTTAATTGATGAAATTCGTGCTTTAGTTGTAGTGATATGTTTGGGTATGTTAATTTGTTGATAAATGAATTGTTGATGATTGTTGTTGTTAATGTCATATTATGAATTGAGTATGAATTATATTGAGTTGTTGTTGTTGATTGTGATGATTTTGAATGATTGTGAAGTTTGAATAATATAAGTTGCCTTTTCTGATTTTTTTTATCTCTGTCCCGAAATTTGAAACGAAAACTGGTATTGATTGGTACATAATTGGTCTTAGGTGTAAACACAAAAGTTGTAGGTATTCATGTTAGTTTTCTAATGCCGGTTGTCTGACGTCAAAACAATTTATAGAACTTGAGTTATGGTCAAATTACTGCACGTAGGTCATAGTGAATTTTTATGGACTTTTTGCACAATTTTTTCGAATTTGAAACGAAAACTGGTATTGATCGATACAGAATTGGCTTTGGATGTAAGCATGAAAGTTTTAGATAGTTTTGCTAGTTTTTCAGTGGCTTTGGTTTGACGTGAAAATGACTTTTATTTTTTGAGTTATGATGAAAATACGCCAAGGAGGTCTTAGCGAATTTGGACGGTGACAACATTCTCTGTTTCATGTTTTTGCGTCTTTTTCACACGTCTCTGTTTTAAATTGGTCTTTGGTATAAATATGAAAGTTGTTGATAATTGTGATATCTTTCTATTATCCTTGGTTTGACATGGAAATATGTTATGTATAATTTATTATGTTTTTACAAAGATGCATGATGAATTGTTGATGTTTGAATACGATGTTATATGATAAATTGTTGATGTTTGAATACGATGTTATATGATGAATTGTTGATGTTTGAATATGATGTTATATGATGAATTGTTGATGTTTAAATACGATGTTATACGAAGTTGTTTATGAGTGATGAATATGAAATTATGATGTGAAGTCGTTGTCGTTGTCGTTACCACAGTTGTCGTCAATGTCCTCAAAGTTGTAAGTAGTTTGTCAATGTCGTTTAAGTTGTAAGTTGTTTGTCGATGTTTTTGAAGTTGTTGGTCGTCAAAGTATTGTTGTTGAGTACATGCATCATCACTAAAGAAGAGGGCTTATGCCCTGGAGCTTATGCTCAATTAAAGAAGAGGGTTTATGCCCTAGAGTGCTTTGTCATTCACCCCTAAAGAAGAGGGCTTATGCCCTGGAGCTTATGCTCAATTAAAGAAGAGGGCTTATGCCCTGGAATGCTTTGTCATTCACCCCTAAAGAAAAAGGCTTATGCCCTGGAGCTTATGCTCAATTAAAGAAGAATGCTTATGCCCTGGAATGCTTTGTCATTCACCCCTAAAGAAGAAGGTTTATACCTTGGAGCTTATGCTCAATTAAAGAAGAGGGTTTATGCCCTAGAATGCTTTGTCATTCATTCTTAAAGAAGAGGGCTTATGCCCTGGAGCTTATGCTAAATTAAAGAAGAGGGTTTATGTCCTGGAACGCTTTGTCGTTCACCCTAAAGAAGAGGGCTTATGCCCTGGAGCTTATGCTCAATTAAAGAGGAGGGCTTATGCCCTGGAATGCTTTGTCATTCACCCCTAAAGAAGAAGGCTTATGCCCTGGAGCTTATGCTCAATTGCGAAGGGGGCTTATGCCCTGATTGGTACCACATGCATATAAGTTGTCAAGTTGATGAAGTTGTCGTTGCATAAGTAGTCGATGTTGAGTTGTCGATGTTGTTGTCGTGTTGTCAAGTTGCCATTATATTTAATGAGTTGGTTAATGAGTAATTATGTGAATCATCTATGTTGTATAATTGTTGTTTAACATTGTTAAATCTGTTGTTATTTATGTTGTTAAATTCTTTTAAAGAATTATATGCTTATTATTATAGAATGTGAAATCTCACCCCTTCTGCTTGGAAATGTTGCTCTTCGTATAAGTAACTTGCAGGTGACCAACAATAGTGCAGTTGAGAGTAATCTTCGTTGTGTCGTCTAGGATGCTCTGATACGTAACCGGATGGTGATTGTTTTGTTGCATGTTTCCTTGTTATGTATTTCCTTTTAAACAATGTTGAACTATTTTTATGAGAATCTATTTAATATGTTGAAATTATTTCCGCTGCATGTTTGTTAAATTTTTATAAAAGCAGAAGTTTTAATAAATATCAATTTAGCTATATTTATATTTGTTGGAATTTTGTAAAGTTGAATGTGACACTCTGTTTTTAAAGTTGAAAAACTCTGATTAATCTATGTTATTTTAAAGTTGGGAAAACAGGGTGTTACACGTACCACCTCCTTGTCGTATGCCCTGTACTCAATCAACTTGTCCCTACGCTTTTGGACGTCTTGGCGCTAAATCAACCCAATCTCGCCGATGCTCCCATTTTGTGGCACTTGCTTTGACCCTTTCCCTCAGTAGTATACCTCCGACAAAAAGAATTACTGACGCGGTTGCCTACGGCGAAATCGAGGGCCGTTGCCTCTCTCTCGCTGCATTTCTCTAATTTCCTCTCATACATTAATCATTATGTGGGTGTGTCTAAATTAATTTATTTATCAGTGAATACATTAGTACCCAAGTATACCACATACATATATATCATTTAATAAATGAATCTAATCTAAAATGTTGATTTTTCCTTATAATAATGATCGGAGGGTGTAATTTAATTGAGTATGTACCATCATTTAAACAAACGTTATATCATATCTTTATATTAATTTATTTTCAAATAAATTTAAAAGCTACACAAATTTTGTTTAAAAATATCGGTAACAAATCAAACTTCAAGGTACCTAATAATTTATTTTAATTCGTTTCTCATTTAATAACAAACGATTTGTAACTCATGTTCTCAAGCAAACACTTTGTACCTCTGTCCTCGTGAGTTTAGCGCGCAGTTGGTAGGAACATTGTATAATATATAAGGTCCGAGCTTCAAATCCTGGAAACAAAAAAATGTGGGTAAGCAATTGAATATGCCTAAAGGACAATCTTTAAATTCATGTAACATCAATCCAAACCCTAATCACCTGCTTTAATAGGGTTCGTTCGCTCCACATTGCTTCTTCATCAAAAAAATTATTTTATTTTTCAGTTGCTGTTTATGTCGTTATTTTTCCTTATTTGTTCATTCTTTAAATAAGTTCGTTTTGTCTTTCCTTATTTGTACAGTGAACTGAATTAAAGTTCCAACTCCCAACTGTACGTAATTCAATTGCATTTCAATTCCTCCACCGTCGCGCTGGGTTCATAATCATGAGTATCTTTTATTACCTAAAGTGGGGATAACTCTGCCCCCTCAAAGGATTTATCATGAATGTCTTTTATTACCTAAAGTGGGCATAACTTTGCCCATTAAGCATTAGAGTATCTTACAACTGGTCTTAAACAAATATTATATCATAGAGGGTTGAAGTATTAGGTCCAATAAAATAGTTTTTCAATTATAATAAAAAAATTGATAAAAAAAAATGATATTCATTCATTCAAATTGATAAAGTATATCAATATAATGCAGATTCGTTAAAAAAAAAGAAGATGAATTTGTGAACAAGCTTACAACATCCATGTTAATAGTATATAATGACAAAGAACAAAAGCCCGCACATATGACTATATTCAAGTGTTATGAATAGCCATGTCTCCTGATCTGCAACGTGAACAGTCCTACTATAGTTTTTTTTTTTTTTTGGAAAGAAACAAATTATAGTATTTGTCATCGACAAATTATTAAATTTAAGGGTTAAATAAGTAAATTGTCCCTCTAAATATACCAACATTTGATTTTAGTCCCTTTAAAATATTCTTTAGGTTTTTGGTCCCTCTAAAATTTTCCATCTATTGAAATTTTTCAGAAAATGATAGAATATTATGACAATCTCTCGCCAAAAAAAATTAAGTTTTTTAACAAAACATGAATTAAATATGAATTTTAATTTTTATGGTGCTAAAAAATTCATATTAAATTCATGTTATGTTAAAAAAAACTATTTTTTTAAAATATTGTTAGAATTTTCTACCCATTTCTGAAACATTTCATTAAAAAAATATGAAGGTTAGACATGAGTTGACTAAAAAATAGGAACTAATTCCATTAACGAAATTTTTTGGAGAGACTAATAGCTTAAGGAAAATTTTACGGGACTAAAGTCAAACATTGATATATTTAGAGGAACCGTTCACTTATTTAGGGGAACCAGAACCAATGATGTATCATTGTTTCTATATTGGTAGAGAAATGCATTTTTGTTTGTAATCTGAATATCTATACCCCTAAATAATGCATCTCCCTTAATATAATTTTTTTGGAGAAACCTTCCCTCATATTTAGGCTCTTTTGTACAATACTTCTACAATTATAAAAAAAATCGATATGTAATGATTTAAATACCATGTTAAAGATATAAACTCATATAATTTAATATCGTGAATCTTCTTTAATATATAAATTTTAAGAGATATAAATTAATAATCTAATGCCATGTTACCTTATATTCTAAAAACCATGAGTCATGTCCTTTGTTTGCATTAATTCTCCATCTAGGGCAAAATCAACCAAACTTGCTCTTAATGGCCAATATCTAGGGCAGAATTATCATTCTTTGTAAAAATATGTTGACATCATTTCTTGCACCCTTCTTCCTTTTTTACAGGAAATGAATGAATACAATTTATTTGCTGAGGAATCCAACGTGAATTTCCATCATACAGATGTGGAAGAGTTTCTTTCACATGACATAGCCAATGTCTTTCAAGAACAAAACAAACAACAATGTTTGACTTCGGGGTCCATTCCCACAACTCTCAGCAACAAATCCAGTAGTGACATAAACTTGGAGCTGAAAACAATTGATCATAGCAACAAAATCAATGAAACCTTTTCACCAAAACTTTCTCCATCTAATTCATCTTTTCAGTTTCAAATTCCATCTTTTAACAACTCTCCAAATTCACCCACTACTAATTCCTCACATTTTAGTGGATTTGAAAAATACGATCCAGTGTCTCAAATGTCAAAAGAGTCATCGAGAAAAAGGTCCCGTGGTAATCATGGTCATGATCATATCATGGCTGAGAGAAAGAGAAGAGAGAAACTCACCCAGAACTTCATTGCTCTGGCAGCTCTTGTTCCTAACCTTAAAAAGGTACAATAAGTAATTTTCACTTACCCTGTCAAAAAATTTATAATGCTTCCAAATAATAAGATCATGTATTTTTCTTTTTATGAAATAATCTTGGTTACACTATTTTTGTCACATTACTCACTAATCAATCATGTAAAAATTTGTTAGGTAGACAAGTATTCTATATTAATTGACACTATCAAATACTTGAAAGAGCTTAAAAAGCGTTTGAAAGTTTTGGAAGAACAAAATCAGAGTCACCTGTGGTTTTGACCAAACCAAGCCTCTCCAGCGATGACAACTCCTCGTCATGTGATAAGAGCATTCAAGTGGAAGCAAGAGTCTTAGGAAAATATATGTTGATTCGGATACAATGCCAAGAGCACAAGGGTCTTTTAGTTAAAATTATGGTTGAGATTCAAAGGTTTCAACTATTTGTTGTCAATTACAGTGTCTTACCATTTGGAGATTCTATCCTCGATATTACCATCATTGCTCAGGTATAGACTATCTCTCTATCTACCTATAAAATGCCACTGACATTTTTTTCTCTCACAATGTTTTAATTTTTGGTGCCATCACTATTACTATTATTATATCCACAAATCTTTTTTAATTTTTATTATTATTATTATTTTTAATTTTTTTATTCTAGGTTGTTTTCCGCTATAATTACTCTATTTCATCATTATTTTGTCTTTTGGTTTTGCTGTTTTTTTATTTTTATGTTATTTACTATTGTATTTAATACTAATCTTAATTATTTTATAGTTGGGTGAAGGCTACAACATGAGCATAAAAGAACTTGTGAAGAACCTACGCATAGCAACATTGAAGTTTATGTCTTGATAATAACATGAACATGAGCACGAATTTTGCTGGCTGCCAGTAAACAAAAGTCACAAATATTTTCTTTACTGATGTACAATTTTTCGATAAATGTGTTTTTTCATTACCTCATTTTAAAATTTTATTTATTTATGATTTTCTTAGAGTGTTGAAACAAATATTTTTGTGAAGATGTAAATCTCTGTTTAGTCTTTCTTCTTAGTTAAGATAGTATTACTATGTATGTTGGACAAATGACAATTATATTATTCTTATCGTCATTTTTCGGTATTTTAAGTTAACAAGGTCGATCTTTATTTATATATATATATATATATATATATATATATATATATTGAGAAACTATTCACTAAAGGCTTGATTTGATAAGAAGGCATTTTCGGTCCTTCGCATAGTAAGTATTATGTGATAAGAGGAAATCATATAGGGTTTTTAGTCCATAATTAAAGTCATTTTAGAGTTAAAGTAGGTAGTTTGAATGTATTTTTTTTCGTGTTTTCTAAAGCATTCGATAAAACATCGTGAAAGAACAAAAGAAGGAAAATAACAATGAAGCCATGGAAATCAACAAAAACCAGACAACTTTGTGATAGTACGTGGGGCATAGTTGTTACAGACGTTCTGGTGAGAAGAAATGGAACAAGGAGTGAAGAAGAAAGTTGGATTCAACCTCCACCTAAATCATGATGTGTGCTACGAGTTGTGCATCACGGAATCATAATGGACTTTGCATGATTCAACAATTGCATATCTTCCATTGCAAGCTATAAGCTCCACGTTGCGAGATATGAACCAAAGACGAGGTGTTGCTCTCTGTTTAACTTATGTGGTCAGCTATATACTCGCTCCGCGGGCCTACCTTCCCTAGTTTTTACAGAAATTTGTGCCTATGTAAGGCAAGCACTTAGGTTAGTGGAAAAACACTTTTTGATGAGAAGACGAAGGCAACGACTGTGAGAAAAACACAAAAGAGGGGGGGTGGATTGAATTATGTTGGCGTTTTCAAAACTTTTTCTAAGTGTTTTAGAACTGGTCAAAGTCTAATGACTTTAAAGTCTGTTTTGCAACGGACATATCAAACACAAAGATATATATATATATATATATATAGAGAGAGAGAGAGAGAGAGAGAGAGAGAGAGAGAAACAAAACAATTTATACTCGTTCCTCATACAAACCAGGAGTAGTCAAATCCCCTTGCACTTCCAAAGGATTTCACTATAATCACACAAGATTACAAATGTCAAGGACACTTCCAAGAGACTTTCAATTGCTCAAGCACACTTGCAAGATACTTTTAATGCTCAATCACAACTGAAAGAGACTTCCAATGCTCAAGCACATAAATAAGAGACTTCTAAAGTGTTTACAAATAAACAAATATGTTCTTACAACCTAGAATGGATATGGAAATATTTGCCTCTGAATCTCACCGGTTATGCTATTCGGAAAAAAGATGGTGATGATCCTATAAGTACCTTTCACTAGCAAGCCCCAAAGTATCGTGCTCTTAAATGTATGGGTAAACTAGCCTCCGCATTAAATGCTTTGAAATGAATACCTAAAAGTAAAACAAGTTTAAGCATAAAAGGAAAGGTTATAAATTTAATGCAAAAGAAATAAAATTTTATATGAAAATATTTGAGGGTTACCAATAGAAAAAGAAAAGAAATTGGTTAGTCAGATCATCCCAACTTAGCAGAGAATAAAAAATGCAGAAAATAAAGATAATGAGTTGTCTCACATTCAGTGCTTCTTTTATGTCTTGAGCCCGATGGTTCCCATGGGTTGCCTCCCATGCAACGCTTCATTTAACGTCTATTAGCTCGATGCCTCAATCCTGTTAGGGTGGCTTGTATGAAAGAAAGAACACATCATCCTTCCTATTTCTCTTTTTCGGAAGGAACTCCATGAATTTTGTAAGGAGGAGTAAGTGTTCCTGTGCTCCAATCTTTGCGTTTATGGAATATGTGCTCGTCTTCCTCAAGTGACACTGAGATTCTTGCAACAAGTGAGTCTTGTTTTGAGTCTCTGATGTCACAAAGTTTGATGAAGATTTTTATTCTTGCATTACTACGTCGTTCACCACTCCATCTGAATTTTTGATTGATCCATCTGCAAGTATTAGTTGACAGATGATGGTCGTGATAGAATACTTTTGAGCTTTCTTATCAGCCACATTGGAGTCGAGTATATGACTTCACCTATGCTACACTGAGCTTCTTTTATGGACATCTTCCCAATATAATTGAAACTTCTAGGGTCCTTCTTCTTTAGAGGTAATCGTCCTTGAAATATTGCCTTACAACTTCCAGTAAATGTAGCAAGGTATTTTCTCTTCAACTTCTGGGGATATGACAACTTGATGAAGTCAGGGAATCTGCAAAGGTTCTCACTTTAATCAAGGATTTGCCATCTACTCATTGTTTACATGAAATCCTTGTCGACAAGAGGCTCGAACATTAGAGTATTCTGCTTCTCTCTAAACTGGGTTTGAAGTGTTGGTTGCACTCCTAGAGCTTCTTCCTTTTTAAGATGAGTTTCCAAAATGTGGTCACAGTGCTATCCTTTCTTGAATTTTGTGAGAATGTATCCCTCAACATCATGTACTACAGTCTCAGGGGAGGATTTGTTTGGGGTATTTTCCTTTTTATCCTGCTCTTGTCCTATTGTCCAACTAGTGGTGTCATTAGTGAGAGAATTATGAGGTTTTACTGATTTAAGAGGAACTGAGGGCTCAGTTTGAGATGTTGTGAGCTCGTCTTCTTGCAATTCGCTTGAGTTGATACTTTGTAACATGTTACTTCATATTCTCTCAAAGAATTCTCTGCAATAGATGCGAGTTTTAATAATGTCGTTGATCCAATGATTAACCTCCTCTAAGCATTTCTTTTCTCTTATACTAATGATGTTTCCCAACTCCTCAACTTGTTTCTGAATTTCAGAAAATACAGCTAGTATAGCTTTTTTCTTTAACTCGTATCTGGCTTGCTCATAATCCCAGAAGTCAGAATCAGGCTCATGATACTCCATAGGGTAGATTTTGTTGTAATGATTGAACTGGTTTGTTGAAGAATGATCCATTATTCGTTTCCTGAAACAATCATAAACCAAAATACCCAGGTAGCACTTTTCTAGAAGTAACTATAAATAATAATAATTATAGTTAAAATTATTATGCTTATTGTACCCCTTTTTTTAAATAAATAATTACGAATAAGTAATTTAAATTATTTAGTCGAAAATATCAACAATCCCCGGCAACGGCGTCAAAAACTTGATGTTCGGATTAGGCAAGTGTACCAAATGTTTATCAAATAATAAAGTGATAAGTATAGTATCATATTCGTAAGGATTGTCGTTTCATCCAAACAATTTGCGTTAATTTTTTCAGTTTGACGGTATAATAAAAGATAAAGGTTGCAATTTTTATTTGTTTGCAACAAAGCAGTTTACCTGTTTTTGGTTCTAGAAAAGTAATCAGCGGTTAGGATTCTTCGAATCCCCCTTATTTATATTGTTGGATATTAAATAACAGTAATGTCGCGGATTTATCTTAGATAGACTATTCAAGTGATGATGTTGTGGGACGTGACTAACCTAGAAGGTTGGAGCTGCACCTGCTGATAACACAATGATCCTCACGTGTGGGTTCTATAAATCTCGGTTAACTAGGTCTATTCCTTCTAAGTCTGGTTGCACCTGCTAATCACACGGTGATCCTTACATGTGGGATCTTACCGTCTTTAAGGTAATTGAAAGCATAGACTTAAAGTAGTTTTCAAATATTTTCCAAGGCAATGAAGGTCAAGGTTCCTGTCGGTCTTCCCATCTATGAATCCTAGGACACTCATAGCACATTCTCTCTCACTTACATAGTAGCTCTACAAATGGACATCCATAATCTACGTCTACCTTACTAAGGGTTTAAGAGATTGGTTCTATTTAGGTTTATTCCCTAGAGTTGCTTGCTTCCTTAATTACTTACTAGTTAAATCCTAGGGTTAGCACATTTACAACTCAGTCTTAGTAATGTCAATTGCTAAGTACTTACTACTAGGGTCAACTCGTTTTCAGTATATTTCGCTAGTTACTAATTAATTAATTGGCTAAAATATGGTTTTGGTCCCTGCAAATATGCCTCGTTTTGGTTTTAGTCCCTGTAATTTTTTTTTAGTGTTTGGTCTCTGCAAAATGTTTTGTTTTTAAAAATAGTCCTTGAACAGACTATTTCCAAAAACAAAATATTTTGCAGGGACCTTTTTAAAAATCAAAATATTTTGTAGGGACTATTTTTCTTCAAAATGGGTTCAGTCATCATGTGTCATCTGTACAAATCATCACAAAAGTTGAGCCAGGGACCAAAACAAAAACTAGGCATATTTGCAGGGACCAAAAACTAAAAAAAAAAATACAGGGACTAAAACCAAAATGAGAGATATTTACAGGGACCAAAACCATATTTTAGCCTAATTAATTCCTAGATAGATAGTTATTAGTATAATTCTATAAATATCAAGATATAAGCAGCAAGATAGTAATAACAATATTAAGCCCTGTCACAACCTAAGTACCTAATCTAGGGTTACGCTCCTTTGAAATAAATAATTCCCAAATAAAACTAAATAATGAATAAAAGATAAATCATATAAATCGACATTAAATTAAATAAATATCCAACAAAAATAAACTGAGGTTCATCTTATAACTCTAGCCTAAAAAGATTTAGTTACACACGGTAACTAAACAGTTACAAAAGATAAAAAACATGCCCTAAAAAATCAAGGCGAAGATAGAAACTCTCTTGAAGCTCCAAAGTTGCCTTCCTATCTAACTGTCGCAGTTCTGAATGAGAAATTATGAATGAAGACTACTAGTATTTATAGTGAGAGTTTCAACCTGGGTTTGGGAAAAATGTGCGGGCTTTATCCAAAGCAGAAGCATGAAAAGATGCTTGTGCCCCGCATTTTTGCATGCACAGGGCGCATGGAAAACATGCCTAGTGCTTGTGAGTAGAGAGAAAACCATGCCTTAGGTGCAAGGAAAATTCCCTAAGCACATGGCTTGCTAATTCCATGCCCTAGGCATTTTTTTTCATTTGCTAAGCATTTTTCCCTTGTGCTAGGCACATGGCATTAGTTCGTGAGCCCAAATTCTCTGATTTTCTGTTGTTTTAGGTCTTCGTCTTCAAATAATTTGCCTCAGAACTAGGGAACATAATTCCTCCCTCTTGTAAGTCTCCTGAGGCCCTTGAATTTTCATTCTTGGTTTTCCTAATTCTTCACAATTCTTCAGATTATCTTGATATGCGGATTTGCATGATTTCTTCGTGAATTACTTCAAAACCCCCCTAAAATTTCTATGTTTTGGAAAAACTAGAATTATAGACTCAAATATAGAAAACATTACAAAAGTTCCGAAATCATAGGCAATTGTTCTAATACTTCTCCATTTTGCTGCTAAAACCTACTGAAAATAACTGAAATACATGCTAAGAATAACGTAAGATGACATGTCATCAGTAGGGATGGAAATAGGTACCCAATGGACAGGGTATTATAGTATCCATCCCCATATCTTCATTTGTAAAAAATGTCCGTACCCTAGCATGTATCCTCGCGGACAACAACTTTAGTGCCCTTCCCCATACCCTATGGTTACCTAAGTGCCCATACTCGCACCCATTACCCGCACTTTAACTATGAAAAAGCAATAAAAAAGCACCACAATTGAAATAAAAATATGATCCAAAATTTTTAAAACAACTCATAAAATAGTACGAATCGTAGTATTTAGCCAAATAAAAAAAATCCAAAATATCCCTCAAGAATTAAAATAAAAACATTCAAAATAATTATAAAAAAGTGCATGCTAAAATAAAAATAAAATTGATTTAAATCATCAATTTGTAGCTCCTGAGCCTATGTCATCTATATCCTAGAAAGAAAGAAAAAACACCTTACATCAGTTATCCATTAAAAATTTGCAGTTGCATGTTCAAGTCATAATAAATTGTTACAAAAGTTTTTGTATTATTTTACCTCATCTTCATAATCAGAGTCTTGAAAAGTTTGCAAGTACTTGACATTCACTTCTAAATATTGCATTGGTCCAATTATATCAATAGAAGCTATACCAACAAATAATTAATAGTTAGGCTAAAAACAATTTCATTGATAAAAAATTTAAATGTAATAATGAATATCTTTTTTTTCCAGCTTCATCCAACTTTGTGCACACATAAGTGCCTTCAAAGTATCCTCATGAAGCCTAGAACGATGAGGGCACAACAACCTATCGCTTGTGCTAAAAGCAGATCCTGAAGCAACAATTGTAACTGGGACGACCAAAATATCCTTATCAAGTTTTTGCAATGTGGGATACTTAATTCCATTTAATTTCCACCATCCTAGTATATCAAATGCAGCACTTCTAGGTAGTATCTTCTCTTCCAAGTAGTTATCTAGCTCAGACTTTGATTGTATATCATTGGTATCATCGACAAACGAGTCATAACCACTAAGACAGTTGTTATTAATAACATCATCAATATTTGAATCCTTATTATTGGACTTTTCAGTTGATCCTTCAACCATTTCATTGATTTTAACTTGATATTCTTCAAACAATGAAAAATATAATTGCTTGATGCTGCTAATTTCATTTGAAGATGCACTTCGATAAAGCAAAGGATATAAGTACTCTAATAACCTCATTTTATATCTTGGATCCAAAACAATGGCGCAATTCCCATAATTCCATGAATAACAGACCAATATTTTTCAAACTTAACAATCATTTTTGAAGCCACATTTCTAATAGATTCAATTGAACAAGTCTCCCATTTCTTCGAAGATAGTTTTTTTTTACAGACTAAAGGAAAAAAACTATGTTTGTTGTGGGATATTGTGTACCTGAAAACAACTTAGTTACACGATTAAATACTTCCAATCTATAACAAATTTCTTTTGTAGTTTCCCACTCACCTGCTGTAGGCAAAGATATATACAAGTGATCTTTTGTTCTTAAACGAATAAAAACATCTTTATAAGCCAATGCAACAATAAGCATGTGATAAGTAGAATTTCATCTGGTTTTGCAATCAAGAATGAGTTTCTTTGTGATTGTAACTTTTATTTGGCGTGCTGCTTATCTAAAACCTTGTTCTCTCTTAGGTGCGGCTGTCCAAAAAGCCACACTATTCCTAACCTTCTCAATACCATCTCCAAGAATACTTAAACCATCTTGAGAAATTAAATTTTGAATATGAGCACAACAACTCATATGAAACAACTGACCATCAAGCATAAGAGTAGAACAATCAAGCCTGTTTAACATCATACCAATAGCACAATCGTTAGTGTTACAGCTATCCAAAGTGATGGTTGCCAACTTTCTATCAATATTCCAATCTATCATGCATTTAAACAACTTGTTTGAAATAACTTCAATTGTATGTGGGCATTCTAAATACACAAACCTATCATTAAAGATATTTATTAGATATGATGACAATGAAAATTCTATATGTAAGATAAAGTTAACAACTTTTAAGTAAATATCATACCTTAATATGCGACTTTGCATACTCCAATCATCACCAATGTAGTGAGCTGCAATGACCATATACTATTTCTTTTAGTTGTTATCTGTCCACATATATGATGTTAAAGCAATCTTACTCTCGATCTTGTCAAGGAGTCCCATGGTCTTCAATTTTTCATTTTCATAGATCTTGATAATATCATTTTTAATCGTGTTTCGACAAGGAACCTATAACAAAGGTTGCAGACCTTCTGAATATACTCTAAACCATAAATGATCAACTATTGAAAGTGGATACTCGTGAATTATTATCATACTAGCAAGGTCTTTTCTTGACTTTTTCAGGATCAAAATGATAGTTACTCAAATAATGTTTCTTCAAATGATTAGTTCCATCAGTTCTTTTACCTGTCAAAGCTTTGTTGCAATAATTGCAGACAACTTTTTCCTCCCCGTTAATTGTTTCTTCTTTTGAAATGGTTCCAAACATCGGATGTCTTTTTTCTCTTGACCTCGTTAGTCAATTCACAAGCATCAACATCATCATCAGTAAGAGGAGTGATGTACGGATTTAGGCAAGTGTACCAAATCGTTTATCAAGTAATAAAGTGATAAGTAGAGTATCGTATCCACATGGATTGTCATCTTGTCCAAACAACTAGCATTACTTCTTTTTGTAAGTTTGACGATATAAAATTTAAGGGTTAGAGAGTTGAAATTTTTATCTGTTTGCAACAGAGCAGTTTACCTGTTTTCAGTTGCAGAAAGGTAAGCAGTGGTTAGGATTCTTCGAACCCCCTCTATTTATATTGTTGGATAATAAATAACAATAATATCGCGTTTATTTATCTTAGGTAGAATATACAAGTGATGAGGTCGTTGGGACGTTTCTAACCTAGTAGGTATATCCCTCTGATGGCTAACTGCACTTGCTAATCACACGGTGATCCTTACGTGCGGGGTCTTGCTAATTCAAAGGTAATTGAAACATAAACTTAAATTGGCGTTCCAGTTTTTCCCAAGTCAATAAAGGCTAAGGTTCCATTAGGTCATCCCATCTATGAATCTTAGGACGCTCATAGCACACCCTCTCTCCACTCTGAGTAGTTCTACAAACGGGCAGCCCTATCTCCAATTTTAAGAGAATGGTTCAATCTAGGTTTATTCCCCGAAGACGCTTGTTTCCTTAATTATGAACAAGTTACATTCTACGTTCAGTAGAGTTACTACTTAGTCTTAGTAATGTCACCCCATAATTACTTACCACAAGGGTCAACTCGCTTTCGGAATCGTTTGCAAATTACTAACTAATTACTTCCTAGATAAATCATTACTAGTATAATGTTATAAATATCAAGATATAAGCATCAAGATAGTAATAACAATGTTAGGCTCTGTCACAACCTAACTACCTAGTCTAGGGTTACGCTCCTTTGAAATAAATGACTAAATTAGGAACTTAATAGCGAACATAAAATAAGTAAAATAAACGACATTAAATTAAATAAATATCCAACAAAAATAAACAGAGGTTCATCTTAGAACTCTAACCTAAAAAGATTTAGTTACACATGGTAACTAAAAACAAATTACTAAAGTTAAAAACATACCCTCTAAAATTAAGGAAAAGATAAAAACTCTCTTGAAGCTCCAAAGATGCCTTCCTCTTGAACTGCCACAGCTATGAAGTATAAATTCTGAATGAGGAAGGCTACTATTTATAGTGAGAGTTTCTACTTGGGTTTGGGCTAAAAGCGTGGGCATTACCCATCATAGAAGCATAAAAAAGATGTTTGTGCCCCGCATTTTTTTATGCACGGGGAGCATGTGAGTGCCCCATGAATAATGCCCTAAGCGCATGGTAGATGCACGATGCGCATGGCTTGTGAAGTCCATGCCCTAGGCGCATGGAATCTGTTTATTGGGCCTAATTCTTCGATTTTCCGTCGTTTTAGATATTCGTCTTCAAATAACTTGCTTCGAAACTAGGGAACATTATTCCTCCCTCTTGTAAGTCTCATGAGGCCTCTTGAATCTTCATTATTGGTCTTCCCAAGTCTTCACAATTCTTCAGTTGTTCTTGATTTGCCGATTTTCATGATTTCTTCGTGAATTACGTCAAAACCCCCCTAAAATTGCTATGTTTCGTGAAAACTAGAATTACACACTCAAATATAGAAAACATTACAGAAGTTCCGAAATCATAGGCAATCGTTCTAAAACTCCTCTTTTTTGCTGCTAAAACCTTCTGAAAATAATTGAAAACATGCTAAGAATAACGTAAGAAGACCTGTCATCAGGGAGAAATAACATTTGTTGGGGATTGAGATTGATCTTTGTCGGAATTGTCCACATTATCACTAGGAGTAATTCCAGGTTGTGTGAGAGGATACCAAAAAAAGAAGTTATTATTAAAAAAAAAATTGGATATTTTATGGATTGATTACACAATTTTCAATGCAATAACTACTATATAATTTCCTTTTTTACTATCCTTAACAAGTGACCCAGGGCAACGGTTGACATTTCCTTTTAATTATTTTCCTTTTCATATTTTATCCATGGGTTTTTTCTAGCATGCGCAAGATGAAGGTGACAAAAACACAAGAAAGGGGGGTTGAATTGTGTTGGTTTTGTCTTCGTTTTCTCTTAAACTGAAATCACTGTTCAGAACCTGATAGAGTTTAGCTTCTAAGTGATGTTCAGAATCTAAATACAGCGGATAAAAACAGAGAGAGAGAGAGAGAGAGAGATGGAGAGAGAGAGAGAGAGAGAGAGAGAGAGAGAGAAGAAAGACACAAATCAATTATACAGGTTCCTTCCACAAACCGGAAGTAGTCTTGTCCCCTTGCACTTCCAAGGAAAGTTCACTAAAATCAATATCTGATTAAATTTGCTCAAACACTAAAGTAAGAGACTTCAAACTACTCAAGCACAACTGCAAGAGACTTCTATTCAAACAGAATTACAAAGAAAATTGTTTGAGGTTGAACACTTGATATACAATCAGTGGTGTTCACAATACAATTCAGATACAAACTCTAAAGACTCTAGAATTTCTAAGACATGAAAGTTGTTAAGAAATTCTAAGTGAACTTTGATGTGGAACAATTTCAGCAGAGGTTTGGCACTAGTAAAATTGTTGTGAGAGTCTAACAATTCTTCAAGTCTTCACTCCTTTATATAGAGGTGTGAAAGAGACGTTGTTGATTGCCAGCACATCAAAAAGAGTTGTTTGAAGTTTGATCAAATCACCAATGATAAGTTGCCTGATTTGGTTAATGTCCTATGAAGGAATAATTTCAAATCCATTCCCCGTATAGAGGAATAACCAGCGTTGTCACAACTGTTGTTCTTGTACATTTGCAGACACATAACAGAGTAGTGGAGGAGGTGGTTGTACAATTGTACTATTGTCCTTTTCCAACGTTCTTCAAGAAATAAGCATCCAATGCCTTCAAATTATCTAAATTAGTCGTTACTCCAGAGCTTCTATTCTTTTACAATGATAGGCGAGATTAAATCAGCTTTTGTCATCCATTTGTAGCTTCCAGTCTTCTAGCTCCTGATGAAGACAACTTCTGGTAGGCAGCTTCTGATGAAAGTGTTTCTGATGACGTCATCTTCAGAACCTCTTATCTTCAGAACCTCTTTTCTTCATATGCTTCCTTGCAACATAAGCTTCCTTTTTGTAGATTTCATTGCTCTCATTTGTTCTTCAGAACCTATGCTTGAATTTAAAGACACTGAATTTTTGTCTATGGTCCTGCACACTTGAACAAATATTAGCATACCCAATTGACAATTTTTAATACCTTATTATCATCAAAAATCAAAGGGTAATATTAAACACATTTTGTTCCAACACAAGATTCCACAGTTTAAGGTCTATTAAATACACCATTTTTTTGCTTTCTCAAACTCGGGAGGGGATTGTCTCCATTGGAAATTTCCTATTGTTCTCTTATGTGAAATAATCTTAGCCCTCCATTCTTTTTAATGACACCTTAACTCATCTTAGCCCTTCATTAATTTTTTTTTTACAAGTTCATTCACTTCTTTTAGATCATGCCACTCATTTACTCACAATTGCACAAATCTGTCTCAACCCATTTCCATCCAAACCCATCTCAACAGCGGTAGTGGTTGCACCGTGGAGATGTGTGGCGGCAACCCACAACGGAGGTTGTCCTTCCTTCTCTACTTTCCATATTCCTTCAAAATCCTTCTTTCATTATTTTGTGCGGCGACGACGGCGCACCACGACGGTGGATTACATTGAATACTAATTTGAATTTTATTTCAATTCCAATCATTTGAATGGATTACAGTGATTAAAGTAATTATAGTGATAATTTGGAAAAAAATATCTTAATAATTACAGTGATTACAAAATACAAATTTTCAATTTAGATCATTGGTCTTATTATTTTTTGTTTGAATGATACTCCTTATTTCTGAAGTGATTTGTGAATTATTGAATTTGAGTATTTAGATTTGTCCTTTAATGTTATTGTTTCCTTTGCCATTGAGGTTTCCCAGGTTGAACAAATTGAAGGTTTTTTTTTATGTCTACAACTCTAACTTAATTGGTGAAATACCTAAAAGAATTAGAGATATGTTTTATTTGGAGAAGTTTGTTATGTAACAAAATGGTTTATGTGGAGGAATTTTAAGTGGTTTGTTCATGTTGAAGAATCTAAGTATACTTGTATGGAAAATACAAGAAGATTTTGGAAACCAGCAAAATGAACATGGTTGATTAGCCTGAATTAGATTGTTTGTACATCAATGTAAAAGAGGAAGAGTTATTAGCTTGTATAAATTGTTTGTACATCAATGTAAAATTATAGTTATAGGTTTTACATGTGATATTTAAGATTTTGTACTTTGAAATTTTGATCAATGGAACCTAATTATTTGTATAGTTTGTACTTGTGATCAATGCAATATTTCTCTGCTTGCATTGTTCAAAAAAATATTTCTTTGCTTACGACAGCTTAAAATAACACATATAACTGATGCTACATGTTTTGTCCACTGATATGAAAAGTTGGACACCAAAACCAAATACACCAACACAAATATAATTTATGTTATGGGTATTGCACTGCTAGAATAGTGCAGAAAAACAACACATAAAACTGCCGCAACAACGTAGAAAACATCTAGAATAGTGCAGAAAAACAACACATAAAACTAATAGAATATTGTAGAATGTTTGGAACAAAGTAAATTGGTTGCGAACTTGACACGCTATGTAGGCTATTTGGAATAACATTTTCCTATGTAAAAGAAATACACAATTAAATTTAACTTGAGAAGTTAAAACATAGAGATTTATTAATGGAACAAGTTAAAACCATAGAAGCCGTAACTGAAATTACCTTTAGTCCATAACAATGAATGTTTGGAACAGAGTGAAGTGGTTGTAGACTAGGCACACCAGATAGGTTATTTGGAATAATAGTTTCCTATGTACGAGCAATAGAGAAGTTAATTTACCTATGTAAAAATACAAATTGCTTAGTTGATCAAATTAAAACATACATATTGTAATTAGAATTACCTTCAACCCATAACAATGATTATTTGGAACAAAATGAAGTGGTTGTAGACTTGACACGCTAAATATGCTATTTGAAACAATAGTTTCCTATGTAAAAGTAACACAGTTAAATTTAACTAGGTAAGTTAAAACACAAATTGCTTGATTGAGAAAATTAAAACATACAAGATAAAATTAAATTACCTTTCCCCTATTGTGTGCAGTATTGACATTTGACCCCCTATTTTCTTCTTTGTTTGCTTTTCAATACAACTTTCTGGACGCTTTCTAAAACTTTTCACGCCATTCTTTCTTTTTAAGCCTTTGACTTGTAGGTTGATAGATATAAACAAGTGTACTAAAAACTATCAAAGTAATAAAAATAAGTTTGTATCCATGAGGAATGTGTTAATCTAATAAGGTTAATATTTAGGATGTGTAAATTATTTTGTTTGCCCCAGGAAGTAGATTTGATTGCATAAAATTTAATAACAGAAAATAAAGATTCGTTTGGAAAATATATGGAGAGATGAGACTAGGTCATTCGAATCCTCTGATTTCCTCTATTCGGTACACTGCACCGATTTCCTATGGATACTCCTCTAGTTTCACGATGGTTAACTAAAATAGCCCTAATCAATCCCTTGACTTAGGACCCTCTTCTCAGATTAGAGTCTCTAATTCCTTAGGTAATCTAATATTCTTTGAAGGTTTTAAGAATGTTAACCTAATATAAAAAATAAACGATTATCCATTCTTAGACTAACCTTGTTTATTTGAACAATTCAATTAGGTCTAAATTGAAAGATATGGTCAGTAGTCATTCATTCTCACGAATTCATGTTTATATGTGATCAGTATATAAAAAGCATTAAGAACAATTGAATTGAATAAAACTAGATTGATATTCATATATGAAATAGAGTTTCACAACGACGTGATTCAAAAAGAGTACATCAAATTCATCTCAAACCATATCTCTAAGAGATTTAGCTACTCATAATTGAGTTTAAAAATAGCATAATCAATGGAAGAATTAAAACATACATAAACTGGTCAAGAGTTGGTATAGACAGCCTCCTCTTCAGTCTTCTGCTCTCAAAATCGCACTTTAGGTGTCCAAAATTCCGAACCCTTGTTTCTGGAATTGGTTTAGCTTAAATAGGAAATATTTTTTGTGTTAAAAATCGCGCCACGCCTATGAAAATCTTGACACGATTTATTACTAAACCCAAGAATCCTTTGAAATCCTTCTGTATAATCGTGTCACGCCACCTGAAATCGTGACACGATTTCAGTGGCAGAACCTAACTTTCATTCTGGTCCAATAATCGTGTCACGCAACATAAAATTGTGACACGATTCCTTGCTTCCTGGACTTCTAGATTTTCCGCTTTTCACACCCCTGGATAACTCATGTTGCCTCATAACTCTATCAAAATGTCAAAATAAGTCCTAGAAATTACGTAATGACAACATGTCATCATAGGTTATCATGACTGACTTGCAGGTTATCATGATTTACTTGCGGATTGTCGTGATTGACTTGTGGATTTTCATTGTCTGTTACCAATCCCAAGTTCTTACCGCATATGTCATATACTTGCTTACTCAACTCCCTTTATAACATTTTTCTACAAAGATATGTGCTTCCTTACAATCAGACACACTTCTAGCTATTCTCACTAATTTAGGACAACCCCTCTATACCAGTGTGTGCTATCAAGATTAATATCTTCTTGGACATTTCTTCCATGTGTATCTTTAACACATCCAATTTTTGCTTCCCTTGTCTACCTTTTCAAAATATATTTGTTAGGATTTGATTTGATATCTTTCACATCAAGAACCTGAAGGTGAGAAAAACACAAGAGGGTGGTTGAATTGTGTTATCTTTTTCTTCTAATTGAACCAAGTCCAATGTTCAGACTCTGAAGCAATGTTATAAGTTAAGTGCAACGAATAATAAAGAGAGAAGAAAGAGACACAAACAAATATCCTGGTTCCTTCCACAATCTGGAAGTAGCCTAATCCCATTGTCACTTACAAGAGATATTTCACTATAATCACACAGGATTACAATTACTCAAGCTGACAAGCAAGAGACTTCTAAACAAACAAGAATTACAAAGAAATAAATTTTTGGTTGAACACTTGATATACAATCAGTGATGTTCACAATAGAAAGCAGTATATACTCTATTACTTAAGAATTTATAAGATATAAATGCTAATAAGAAATTCTAACTATTTGATGCATAATAAATTTGACAGAGTTTTGGCACTTGTAAATAGTAAAGTCTTCACACAATGTCTTCAATTCTTTATTCTTTTATATAGAGGTATAAAAGAGACGTTGAGAGTGTTCCAACGCAACATAGATTCGTTAGAGAAGCTTGATCATAAAACACTTATTTGTTGCTTGATTTAGTTAATATCTTTAGAACCATTGTGCATGATCTTCAAATAATTATGACTTAATCTTCAAGGCTTCATCTCCTTTGTCCTTTAGCTAGTCCAGAGTCTGACCTTCAAAGTCTGAGTCTAGATGACCTTCAGAGTCATAGTCTTATTACAACGTAGCTTCTCATGAAAATTCTTGCTCTATAATTTGTTTTTCTAGAACCAATACTTGATTAAGACATAAAAAAAAAATAGTCTATGGTCTTGCACGCTTGAACAAATACTTGCATATCCAATTGAAATTTTAATACCTTGTTATCATCAAAACTTAAGAGGCATTGTTAAACTTATTTTGTTCCAACAGAACCTTGATTGCATGACAACACAAAATGCCAAAACTTTCAAACTTATTACAGCTGCACGAAATCGTTTCAATGGAATGATCAAACAAAACATTAAACTATGCACTTAACTTAGTAATGGGCCTAACACACTCACATCTGATTAAAAATAGTACTACTCACTTAACTTAGTAAAATGTCTAATTATTACCATCTCAAAAATAATTACTACTGGTTACCTCTAGTTTTAGTAAAAGAAACTATTCACCTCAAAGTACTTAAATAAATCTCAATTCTAAGTTTACTACAATTTCCTCCTCAATAAATGACCAAAATACTCTCGAGTCCGAAATGACTAAAATACCCTTCAAAAGCTAAACTCCACCAATTCCCGGATAAAATACACCCAAAGACAAATAATCGCAAACAAGCACATACAAACACATATAAACAATTCATAAAATAAATCTAGCGAAAATCGGGATGTTACAAGAAGCGCATCGCCAAACATCGCCACTCCTTTAAAGTGATTAAATCCTGCAAATACAGCCAGAGGTCTATATGCATTGTTACTACTATATGTAATGTCAAAAGTGACTATATCACCAAAGTATTCATAATCCATTATCATTCTTGCATCAGCCCAAAAGATATTTGGTATTTTTTCTTCAACATCTAATTTGACTCCATGATAAAATGATGGGTTTTCTACATACTTTTGTTGAAAGTGTTATAATATACTGCCAGCCTCCCCATATGCCATGTTTCTCAATATCTTGTTGAGAAGATAATTCTTTTGATCTACGTGTGTGTAATTAAGGTTCTCTCTACCATCAAATTCCTTCTCATTAGCTCAAATAAAGACCTTTGCTTGGTTCCTGCATCATCTGCCAAGCCAATCTCATGTGATTGAATTTCAGATAATTTCCGTTGAAATGCAAGCGTGTGAGTCGCCGCAGGAAGGTGCAGTTGATGATTATGCTCGTCAAACAAATCATGAATTTGATACTTCCCAATATCTTTTATGTATTTGATTCCCATCTTTATAGGGCTTCCAATTCTTGTTTCAAGCCGATGATTAGTTGTTAAGCAGTCTCGTTTATCTGGTTTACAAAAACCTTATTTACTACACAAAAATGTTCCAGAAAAAACCATTCCATCTTTGCTTTTGTTAAAATATGATGTTCGAACATTAAATCCAATTTTTTCAACATAAACATTTCAAAAATCCCTTGCTTCTTCCCAGGTATTTAATTATTTTACTAGTCGAGATTTCCACTCAAATTCGTTATCCATGGAGATGGCTTGTGGTGCAACAATAGAATCAATTGCCAACCTAATTGATTAAAATAAAAAGAACTATTTAAAATATATAATATAATAAGACAAAAGTATAAAGCTACTGCAGCTTAAATAATATGAAATGACAAAGTTGGTCACCTAAGTATGCTATCACCACTTTCATTCCACATAAACAAATTTCGAATGGATTGTCACATCTTACCTTGAGATAATGGTGACAATGAACTTGAGACAATGCCAGAGACGATGAATGAATGCTGCAATAGAGATAGAGACAACGTTAAATACTGGTGCGGAGACAACAACAACGATGATGGCAACGCCAATCAATAAGCACATTGGTAGTAATCAACGAAGCACGACGAAACGTCGTCAACCAAAGAGCACACAACGGCACCAACAATAATAGCATGTGACGAAATCAACATATAACACACGATGACGACGCCAATATAGATAATGTTCAGTGTTCACTGGGTCTGTGTTGTTATGGAAGAAGATGAAGTGGTTTCTATTATTTCTACAGGAAGCCAGAACGTGAAAAGGAAGGGAAATGAAATTGGAAAATTAAAATGAATGATGGTGTCATTAAAAAGAATGGACGACTAAGATTATTTCACAGAAGCAACTTTCCACTGGAGTGGATCCTCTCCCCTCAAACTCTTGTTAAAGTATTTTTCTTGAAAATTGATTTTCTTTTCTTCTCTCTTCTATCAACCATTATAGTTCCCGTACATTGAGAAATATAAGGAAAGTCAAAAGTTGCTTCTGCCAACACATAAAAGTTGAACTTTTTATTTTTCTGTCACGCCACCATTCTTACGTGCTCTTATATTAATATATTCTTCTATTATATCTTTATTAACCATTATAAATTCTTACTTGCTCTTTTAAGTTAATACATTTTTTCACATTTGTTATTTCAATTGCTCTACAAACCTACTCCACCATCCTGAGCATGATGCCACCCTTTTATACCTTCTGCTTTCAATTTATTTATGTAGGTTGAGAGTCAAAAATTTGGTTGATTTGGACAATCTTCCAAACAATGAACCATATTTAATTTGTGAAATAAAGCAAGAAGTTGTATTTTTTCAATAGAAGTTCCCACAATGTTACAACCAGCTATCACCAATAAAAAGAAGAATAAAGATCAAACACAACAAAATTTGAATCCTAAAACTTTTGGTGACATGTCATGAAACTAGAACAATAAATAATGACATTTTTGTGATTTTTAGAGACAAAGTTAATGTTAAAGTATGTTTATGAATATTGTCGTGCTGAATTTTAAATTGCTGCCATGTGATGTCACCTCTGCTGCAAAGTCTGCAGGTGTGCAATTAGCCAAGGAATTGGAGTGGCTATAGTTGTTATTTGTTATGAAACATGATATCCATGGAAGGAAGGAGAGAAAACTCAAAAGATCTTTCTATTGATGATAAATTTGTATATTACAAATGATAAAAGATGCAATCTAATGAGGTGGTTACAATTATATATACCACTATATGACTAATGCTAACTTATAACTATCCTATATCTCTAATAGTCCCCCGCAAGTAGGAAGGTGTTTACAACACTTCCAACTTGGGATGAACTATACAATTGTACATCAAACAAATGAAAATACAAGGAAAAATGCCGGAAATACATAGACCAAAAGCATAGTCAACATCCAAATGCTTATCCAACAAGAAGAAGCAAGCAACAAATCAATGCTTAACCACCATATGGTAGAAGCAAGCAGCATCAAAGCATATAAAGGTGCAACGCTTAACCATCCTTGGACTGAAGCACATCAACGCTTAACCATCCATCATAGACAAGAGCAGGGGCAGAGCCTTACATGTGCTAGGGTGGGCCGTCCCACCCAGAAAAATTAAAAAATTAATGACCCTAAGTCTATTTTGCGAGATATTAAACAATTTTGCTGCGATTTTAGTGTTCGGAAGACCTAAATCTCCACTAATTGGTCTAGTGGCCCACCTAGAAAATTAAAAAATTTAAAAAATCACAGGTCTATTTTCCGAGTTTTTAAACAATTTTTCAACCGTTTGAATTTTCGGCGGTTCTAAAAGTGACATATGCGATTTTTGTCATGCTTATACTTGGTTGAGTAGCGGAGGTTTACATACCTTATAATTTTTTGGGGTTTCAAATCTCCTTTATATTTTCTTATCAATTGAAAATTCCTCCATTTAACAGTTGTATTATAAAAAAATCGTAATTTATAGCAGTAGTAAACTATGTAATTTATTTTTTTAATGTAGCCGAGCTTCTTAGTCAAACTTTTATTGGCCCATTCAATAAAGGCTAAACAACATGAAGAAATCAAATCAACAAAGAATTTGGTGTAGAAACCATATAAGCCATCACTCATAAATCACATGCATATTGTCATGTATATATGATTGTACATGCCAAAGCTAACAGAGTCAGAAGTACCATTTCAGAACAGACGTGTCACTATACCACCATAATCATTACTAAGAGAACAAGAACAGCTTGTGGTTCTTGTAAATCAATCTCATAGCAACCATAAGCAAAAGCATTGGCCAAAAGCATCAATAACGACCCAGGACCAAATAGAAAGAGGCAATGAATCAATACTCAATAATGCATCTAGCAAAGAATCCAACCAAAGCCAACCAAAATTGTTATACAATTACTACTAAGTAAAGCAATTATACAGCAGATCCATAACCTCATCAGTACTCAATAATGCCAAAACCAAGAACCTTTAACCTATCTCCAAAGTGGATACAACGCAAACAACTTGTGCAAGTGATTGTGCTCAGCCACAACTATATATGCTTCACAAACTGGATATCATCGATCATTCTCGTAAGCCAACTCCTCAAACAAAGTTGAACCATTAAAGTAGAAAACTAAAATCAAACTTCAATAATTTGTTCAAACCATAACTCCCAAAAACGAGCAGAACCAACAACTAAGTCTCATCTAATCCCAAACTTGACAAAACCGTGTTGGATTCATACTTTCAGAATAAAGTCTAGACTCACCAATCATTGAATTAGCCAATATCAACGCAGTATGTAGAGGATAAAGCTGAAATGCACATGAACATTTGAAAATAACCACTAATTATCAACCAAATATTATGAAAAATGCAGTATGTATTGTATTCCAATCTATGGATCTCAAGAGTTTGAACCACCTTCAACAAAGTCTACCCCCAAAGTTTTGGATAAATGAAACACAATCCAAATATGAATCTCAGATAAAGCTTCAACAATAAAATTCACCATCAAACTCATTTATATGTGCTTCATGTAAAATGCTAATCACCAAGAAATCATGGGAACATATTCACAAAGTATCAATCCCTATACAATTCTCCCTTAATATATGTATAACCAAGACCTACTACATCTTAAAAAAAATGTAGCAGCAATAGAGAATTGAGATAGAAGGAATTCCAAAAAAACGTGTTGCCTTACTCATGATAAACCACAACTTAGCACATGAAGAGTTGTTTGAGAAGAACATCCGTGCTTCAGTACTTTTCCATGAACTGATGCAGATTGTAATTACCAGAAAATTTCATCAGGTAAATCCCAAACCAAGTGCAAACAACAATGTCAAACTTGCACTAAGCTTATTCACCACTTTAGTCCAATTCGATAAACTTCATATTCAAATCTCAAATTTGTGACACTTTCACGATCAAGAATCAAAACCAATCAAAATAGATTGAATTGTAAAACCTAGACCTTGAAGCCAACTCGAACAAGAAATCAAAACAGAATGGGAACCGTAAGAATTGGGGAAACTGACACAACAAGGAAATCGTTCAAATAACATGCAGACACAGGTGAAACCAGCTTGAGATCAAATTTGTAATAGCCTGTTTTTAGCTAGGAATATTATATTTATTATTTATATGTACTTATTTGATTATGTGTTTATTTGAAATGGGATTAGTTGATTTTTAGCCTAAAAGGGTACTTTGGTCATTTTTAGGACCGAGGGAATTTTAGTAATTTGTGGAATGAGGGTAATTTAGAGATTTTAGATTAAGGATTACTTTAGTATTTTGAAGTAAATAGTTATTTTAATAAATTAGAGTTAACTGGTGGTAATTATTTTAGATGGTAATAATTAGTCATTTTACTAAGTTAAGTGGGTAGTAACATTTCTAATTAGATGGTAAGAGTGTTAAATCCATTATGAGAGAATTTAACCAAGCCTAATTAAGAGGTGACTATATAAGCTTAATAGGTTAAAGCTTCATTTCATTTCTCATAACTAAAAATAGGCTAGAGTTAGAGGGAGGGGGGGGGGGGGGGAGAGAGAGAGAGAGAGAGCTAGGAACAAACGAGGAGTCGAGAAAAGTGAAGAATTGCTTAGGATTGTGAAGAAAAGAGGTAAGGGGATAGTCCTACTCACAATTAAGTTATAATATCATTTTTCTACTTTTGGGTCATAAGTGCTTTTATGTAAATTGTGATTTTGATGAATTTCAATGTTGATTTTCGTGTTCCTAAGTTGAGTGATGATTTAAATATGTGAATTTTTTTTAGAAACTTGTCGTGTGTACTTAATCTTCATTGTTGAACTATGTGAAATTGATTATTGTGAATTTTTAGCTTAAATTGATGAAAATTGATGTTGTTGTTGTTAATTGTTGATGAAATCATGATTATATGATATGAATGTTGTGAAGTTATATTGGTGATGATAATTCATGCATTGGGTGTTGAAAAATATTTTGTTATGATTGAGTTGTCGAGTTTTGTGAAAATGGGTACAAATGGAGATGTTTTATTTTGATGGATTTGAATGAATTAATGATGTTGTTGTGTTGAGTTAGGTTAAATAAAATTTTGTTTTGATTTAAAGATTTTGAATGTGGAATCGTTTGGGAGAAAATCATATTTTTGAGTTAAAATTCGTTTTAGGCACTTTTTGTGAAAAAAGTCATTTTGGGGTGAGTTGAATTAAGTTTTTTTGGAGTTTAAAACCAGGTTTTCAAGTGTAGTTTGGATGGTCTAAGTTGTTGGGATACATTGGCAAAAACGGATCGAAAATCTGAATTTTACGCGCGAAAACGAAAATAATCAAAAAATTGGACTTGTCATTGTGGAACAACCGTGCGCCCTTGTGGCACGGTCGTGTGTGTTTTCACGTGATTTGGTAGCACGACCGTGCGCCCTATTGGCACGGCCGTGCCAAACCCTTTGTTCCCCGAAACACTGATTTTTCACTTTTTAACTGTGTTTTAAGTAATGCAATGGATCCCAAACACCTAAACCTAACTTAATGGACTATAATTGAACTTCTAAGAGTGTTTAAACTTGGTTTTTCTTTAGATTTGTTTTGGTTCTGAATCATGAATTAAAAATAGACGAACTTTAAGATTTTGAGAAAATAAACGAACCTTGTGAAACCAAAAAGCTATGACTGATTTCCTTATATGTTGGATAGTGTGTAAGGTTGTTTTCATGACATGAAAGAATTTGAAATCGTACTTTTATTGAGTAAAATTGAAAATTGGCGATTTTGTAAAAATAGACGAACCTTGTTAAAATAGGGTTTTATGATCGGATAACTTGCAATTGGCTTTGTAAACCTAATAATAGGGTAGAATATGAATGAATTAATGATGGTTGGGTGTCTAATATGGTGAATGTCAAGATGTGGTTATTTGTCCATTTCTTATGCTAAGTGAGGTTATGAAACGTAATTGTTGATGTTGATTATGTTGGAACAAAATGAGTTTAACAATGCCACTTTGAGTTTTGTTGATAACAAGGTATTAAAAGTCAATTTGATATGCTAATATTTGTTCAAGTGTGCAGGACCATAGACTAAAATTTATAAGTCTTAAAACATAGTATTGGTTATGGAAGAACAAATTAGAGAAAAAGATTTTACAAGGGAAGCTTATTTGCAAGTCAAAGTCTTAAGACATCATAGTCTGAAGACCATTAGGAACTGACTGTCAGTTTCTGAAGATCACCCAGAGTCTGAAGTTCATCAGAGTCTGAAGTGAAGAATATGAAGTTAGTTAATTTTAAAGACAACAATGTGTAGAAGGAATAGAAGACTGATGCAAGAAATAATTCTAAGGAATTAGAAGGCATTGGATGCTTATCCAAAGAGAAAAGACAGTGAAGGACAAAAATTACAATTGTACGACCACTACTCCATTACTCAAACATTTCATGTGCATAGTACAAGCTACAATTGTGTCTCTACTAGTTAATTCTCCATACAAGGAATGGTTTTTAAATTATTCCCTCCTAGGACATTAACCATATCAAGCAACAAATTAATGATGATTGATCAAGCTTCTACAACGACTCTTTGATGCGCTGGCACCTCTACAACATCTTTTTCATACCTTTATATAAAGGAATAAGGATTTGAAGACTACTAGAGACTCTAAAACATTTAAACTGTGCCAAAACTTTGCTGAAATTGGTGTGCATCAAATACTTAGAATTTCTTAACAACCATCATATCTTAGAAATTCGTAAGTAAGTCTTAGAGTCTGAATTGTTTTGTATAGTGAACACCAATAATTGTATATCAAGTGTTCAACTTAAACTTATTTCTTTGTAATTTGTTTGTTTAGAAGTCTCTTCCTTTTATGCTTGAGCATAGGAAATATCTTGCTTGTGTGCTTGAGCATTTGTAATCATATTGGATTATAGTGAAAATCTCCTTGGAAGTGCAAGGGGGACTTGACTACTTCCAAATTGTAGAAGGAACCAATATAATTGCTTTGTGTCTTTCTCTTATCTCTCTATCTCTTTAATATCAGCTGCATTAGACTCTGAACATTGCTCCAGACTCTGAATTCTCTAAGACTCTGGACTTAGTATAAAAGGAAGAAAAAGATAACAGAATTCAACCCCCTTGTGTTTTTCTCACCTTTAGTTGGTACCAGAGCTTCGGTTCTGTTGTTATAACACTTAACAGTGTATAGAAAAGATCTGAGAAAAACATGTCTTTTGATGATGTTGGAAACTCTAGTGTTATTGTATCATATGATTATGGTACTGATGACAAGTCATCGGGTTCACACAAGCCACCTATGTTCAATGGTGACCATGATACATATTTTTGGTGGAAAAGAAAAATGTACAGTCGTATCATTGGCATTGATTAAGAGTTATGGGATATTCTTAAACATGGTGTTGATCTTACTTTGGATGAAGAAGGTGAAGCTATTGGTAGAAACAAACACATTTCTGCTCAAAAGAAGCTCTACAAGAAACATCACAAGATCAGAGGAATTTTTGTTGCTGCTCTACCTCACAACGAATACTTGAAAATGAGTGACAAATCTACTGTAAAGCTATGTTCAAGTCCTTATGTTCTAACTACGAAGGCATCAATAAGGTATAAGAAGCTAAAGCTATTATGATTGTTCAACAATATAAAATGTTCAGGATGAAGGAGAATCAAAGCATTGAGACTATGTACTCAAGGTTTCAGAATCTAGTCTCTGGACTTCAGATTTTGAAGAAAAGCTATGTAGTTGATGATCATGTGAAGAAAATTCTAAGCTTACATGCTAAGTGGAGACCTAAGGTGACAACTATTGAGGAAGCAAAAGATCTAAACACACTCAGTCTTGAGGATCTTATAAACTCTCAAATGTCATGACAGAGGCAATTGCTACAAAGGATCAAGTTCAAGGAAAGAAGATCAAAAAGGATGCTTCAACTGCAAGAAAACTGGTCACTTAATTACTAACTGTCTACACTTGAAGGACAGGTCAAAGGAGAAGTCAACGAAAACAAACTTCAAATCCAACAATTTCAGAAGGCAAATCAAGAATAGTCTGATGTCTACGTAGGAAGTTCTAGACAATGAATCAGAATCTGAGAAAGATGAAGCTGAAGAAGAAGCTAATGTGGTTATGGGTTTAGTAGCTCCAACAACTTCTGATGCAGAATCTGGAAATAGACTATGAGGATAAAGATGAGGTATATTCTAAACTAACTAGATATGAACTTATTGAGTCTGTCCAAGAACTTCTCAGTCACTTTCAAACTAGATCCAAAGAGTTAAAATATTTAAAATTAAAATATGTTAGTCTAGTGAGACAACATGAAAAAACTCTTTTGGATCTGGAGAAGTCAGAAAAAGAAAATGAGAGTTATGATTTTATTGTTCAAAATTTTGAAAAGAAACTAAAATATCTTTTTCTTAAACTGAATGATAAGTTTAATGAAAAACCTTTAAGTAAACAAGAAATTGTTCTTGAAGATTTTATTATGACTAGAATTGACAGAAGCAAGGTAGCTACCATGATTTATGGCATACACAAGAACAATGGCGAAGGAATTGGCTTCACATAAGGGAAACCTAATGTAGCTAATCTGAAATCATGTCCTGATTGAATTAAGGAAGGGTTAAAAGCTTGTGCTGGAATATGATAAAACTGAAGTTGTAATCCAGTAAGAACCTGAAGCTTCTTAATCTAAGGTTGTGAACATTTCAAATCCAAAGGTTCCTAAGTCTAAGGTTGTGAACAACTCTGAATCTGAGACTTCAAAGATTCAGATTCTAAAGAGACCATAACCTAAGTCTCAGGTTCTGATGAACTCAAAGTTTGATGTCTTAATTTCTAAGGATCAAAGGAGGAAAATTATTGTTGCTACGTGGGATTCAAAATTAAATGGTGTTAAACCTAGAGTCTTGAATGACCAATAGCCACATAACTTCAGGCATAAGGCACAAAAGAAGACTAAACCCTTCAAGACTAACCATAAAGAACCCATAGAGATATGGGTACCTAAGTCTGAAATTGTCTATGTTACAGATATGCTTAAGAGGAAAGGAAAAGCAGAGATCATGGTACCTAAAGAGTGGTTGCTCGCGACACATTACACGAGAAAAGTCTATGTTCCTAACCTTGACCATGAAAGAGGGAGGAACTGTGGGATTTGGAGGAAACCAGACTGGCAAAGTTATTGGTATAAGAACTATTGGTAACTCCTCTATCTCAATTAATAATGTGTGTTTTGTTGATGGACTAAGACATAACCTACTTAGCATAAGTCAATTCTGTGATAGTGGTTATGTAGTGACGTTTGATAAGAATAACTGCACAGTAATCAACAAAAGTGACAAATACATAATGTTCAAAGGTAAAAGAAAGAACAATGTCTATAAAATTAATTTCTCTGATTTGATTGATCAAAAGGTAGTTTCTCTTCTATCAGTGAGTGATAAGAAATGGTTGTGGCACAGAAGGTTAGGACATGCTAACTGAAGATTAATCTCTAAGCTTAGTATGTTACAACTGGTCAGAGGCTTACCAGACATTATTTATCACTCAGATGCACTCTGTGGTGCATGTCAGAAAGGAAAAATTGTGAAATCATCTTTTAAATCCAAAGACATTGTTTCTACTTCTTGACCCTTAGAACTACTGCACATTGGTTTGTTTGGACCAGTGAGTACCGCATCAATCAATGGAAGCAAATATGGATTACTTATTGTTGATGATTACAATAGATAAAGTTTGGTTAAATTCCTTTATAACTAAAGATAATGTGTTGGAACAAAGGTGTTCAGCAATACCACGTTTTGAGTTTTGATGATAACAAGGTATTAAAAAGTTATCAATTGGATATTGCTAATATTTGTTTAAGTATGCAGGATATCAATCAAGATTTATATCTTAGAAAGTATTCTGTTTGAACAATGTTAAAGAGCAATAAATCCAGAGAAGCTTGTTGCTTGTGATTCTGTATCGAAGAGAGTCTGAAGACTGCATCGAAGAGAGTCTGAAGACTGTATCGAAGAGAGTCTGAAGACTGCACCGAAGAGAGTCTGAAGACTGTGCCAAAGAGAGTCTGAAGACTGTATCAGATTCTGAAGACCATCAAAATCTGAAAACCAAGAGAGTTTGAAGTTTACTAGAAGCTTAGTGCTACAGTGAGTCTGAAGCCCAAAATCTGATAATCTGCTAACAAGGATTTCTACAGCATTGCGATGAAAAAGAAACTCTCAAATGGAGTAACGGCTAGCTTCAAAGTCAACTTGAGCGTGGGAAGCACAAAGACAAGAATGCAGGCCAGTACAGAGTACGTTGTACGAACTCTGTTTCCACTACTCCACTACCTCGTACAGTTTGGCAACTGTGTCTACCGGTATTAATCCTCAAAGGGAATGGAATTCAAATTATGCAATTGAAGGACTTTTACCAAATCAAGCAACAGATCAACAGTCATTGATCAAGCTTCAGAAATCATCCTGATGTGCTGGATGACTCAACGTCTCTTTCCTACGCCTATATAAAGGATAGAAGAATTGAAGAATTGTTGGACTCTACAACTTGAAAAATTACATTGCTCTGCTTTCGTATTCAACTGAGTCTTAACAAAAGCACATCATCAACTTAGATTCTTACAAACTGAGTATTCTAGAATTTCTAAGTTTCACAGAAAAACAGAGTCTGTCTTTTGTGTAAAACAGAGTCTGTCTTTGTTGTAATTGAAACACATTTTGATTGTTGTCAAGTGTTTCAACTCTATTCAATTTTCTGTAATTGTGTAAGAAGTCTCTTGCTTTTGTGCTTGAGCAAAGGAAGTCTCTTGGCTGCGTCCATTGAGCAAGGAAGTCTCTTAGTTGTGTCTTTGAGCAAGGAAGTCTCTTGCCTGCGTGCTTGAGCAAGGAAGTCTCATACTGTGTGTTTGAGCAACTTGTAATTTGATATTACATTTTAGTGAACTCTCCTTGGAAGTACAAGGGGGACAGGACTACTTCCGGTTTGTGGAAGGAACCTGTATAATTGCTTGTGTTCTCTCTTCTCTCTATCTCTTGATTATTCTGCTGCATCAGAACCTAATCTCCCATCAGACTCTGATCCCATTCAGACTCTGAGTTTAAAGGAATTATATTCTCACTCTTCAAGAGCTGCGAAAAGCTAACACAATTCAACCCCCCCTTCTTGTGTTTTTCTCACCTTCAGTTGGTATCAGAGCTCCGGCTCTGTTGTCATAGCACTTAACCGTGTGACAGAAAAGATCCAGAGAAAAACATGTCTTCCAGTGAACCGTCTTCTTCTGGTGCTGCTATACCATATGACTATGGATCCAATAACAGCAGTAAAAAGGCTGATTATGGAAAAATTCCTAAGTTCAATGGTGATCCTGAAGAATTTTCTTGGTGGAAAACCAACTTCTATAGTTATGTCATGGGTCTTGATGAAGAACTCTGGGACATACTTGAAGATGGTGTTGGTGACTTACAACTTGATGACGAAGGTGCTGCCATTGACCGCAAACTTCACACTGCTGCTCAAAAGAAAATCTATAAGAAACATCATATCATCAGAGGGGCTCTTGTCACTGCTATTCCTAAACCGGAATACATGAAGATGAGTGACAAATCTACTGCTAGAGCCATGTTGGCTTCTCTCTGTGCTAACTATGAAGGAAGCAAAAAGGTCAGGGAAGCTAAAGCTCTTATGTTAGTTCATCAATATGAACTATTTAAGATGAAAGAGGATGAAAGTATTGAGCAGATGTACTCAAGATTTCAAACTCTAGTATCTGGTCTTCAGATACTGAAGAAGAGTTATATAGCTTCTGATCATGTTAGCAAGATTTTAAGGAGCTTACCCTCTAGATGGAGACCAAAGGTCACTGCAATTGAGGAGGCTAAAGATTTAAACACTTTAAGTGTTGAAGATCTTGTAAGCTCACTCAAGGTTCATGAGTTAAGTCTCAATGAACATGATTCTGGAAGAAAGTCCAAAACCATTGCCTTAAAATCAAAAGGAAGGTCTTCAAAGGCTCTCAAGGTTGAAGAGTCTGAAAATGAGTCTTCAGCTTCTGAAAGCTCAGAGGAGGATCCTGATGTTGCAAAGGAAATGGCTATGCTTTCGAGCAGAATGCAGTACCTTGCTAAGAAGAACAAGAGATTTCTGAGCAAGAGCAGTGGGAAGGGGTTCAAAAAGGAGGATCAGAAAGGTTGCTTCAACTGCAAGAAGACTGAACATTTTATTGCTGAGTGTCCAGAACTGCAGAACGAGAAATCCAAGTCAAAGAGGCCAACCTTCAAGTCAAGCAAGTTTAAGAAGCAGATCAAGAAAAGTCTGATGGCCACCTGGGAAGATCTTGATAATGAGTCAGGGTCTGAGGATGATGATGCTGATGGTGAAGCCAATGTAGATGTTGGACTAATGGCTACAACCGAATCTGTTAAAGAGACACCTGAGGCAGAATCAGATGCAGACTCTGAAAATGAAACAAAGGTATATTCTGAACTCACAAGATCTGAACTTGTAGAATCTGTCAAAGAACTTCTTGGTCATTTTAAAGCTAAGACCAGTGAGTTGAAGAAAGACAAACAACAGCTTGATAAGCTGTCAAAAAGACATAATTCAACTCTGTTGGAATCAGAAGATTTAAAAGAAGAAAATATCTCTTTATTGATCAAGAAGTGTAGCTGTAAATACTTAAGTGAGCAAGATGTTGCTCTGCAAGAATTTATTGCTACTGGAATTGACAGATCAAGGGTTGCGTCCATGATCTATAACACGTATCAGAACAGAGGACAGGGTCTTGGATTCATTGGAGGAAACTCAAATGAAATGACTCTGAAACCTGGTCCTGATGGAGCCAGAGAGGCGTTGAAAAATCACTTTGTAAGAGAGTCTGATGAAGTCAACACAGTGACTCATTCAGAACCTACAACTTCTACTTCTAAGATTCTGACGAAGTCAAAATCTCATAATGTTAAGTTAAAGGGTCTGAAAAACTTTGAACGCAAAGCTTTAAAGACTCAGACTCTGAAACATTCAAAGTCTGATAAACAGACTCTGAAAAAGCCAGAGTCTGAAAAACTAAAGCCTAAGTTTCAAAGAAGAGAAACTGTGAAGGGCAAGTTGAAACCTAAACCAAACGGTTCCAAACCCAAGGTATGGGAGAAAACATTGCCAATGACTTCAAGATGTAACTTACGAAAGGAGGTCAATGGTTCTAAGACTAACCAAAAAGGACCCATGAGAATATGGGTACCTAAGTCTGAAATTATTGATGCTGCAGGTATGTCTAAAAGGACTAGAAAAGCACAAGGCTTGGTACCTGGACAGTGGTTGCTCGCGTCACATGACGGGAGAAAGGTCTATGTTCCTAACCCTAACCATGAAAGAGGGAGGAACTGTGGGATTTGGAGGAAACCAGACTAGCAAAATCATTGGTACTGGAACCATTGGTAACTCTCTGATCTCAATCAGTAATGTGTGGTTCGTTGATGGACTTAGACATAACTTACTAAGCATAAGTCAATTATGTGAAAGTGGTTATGATGTATTGTTTAATAAGAACAACTGCACAGTGGTTAACAAGGATGATCAGTCCATAGTCTTCAAGGGAAAACGAAGAAACAATGTATACAAGATAAAATTCTCAGAACTGACTGATCAGAAGGTAATGTGCCTTCTGTCAATGGGTGATAAGAAGTGGTTGTGGCATAGACGTTTGGGACATGCTAACTGGAGATTAATCTCTAAGCTTAGCAAGTTGCAACTTGTCAAAGGCCTACCAGACATTGACTATCACTCAGATGCTCTTTGCGGAGCATGTCAGAAAGGGAAAATTGTCAAGAGTCCCTTCAAGCCGAAAGAAATTGTTTCTACTTCCAGACCCTTGGAGTTACTTCATATTGACTTATTTGGACCAGTTAGCACTGCATCCTTATATGGAAGTAAATATGGACTAGTTATCGTTGATGACTACAACAGATGGTGTTGGGTTAAATTTCTGAAAACTAAAGATGATTCATATTCTGTGTTTAGTAAATTCTGCATCCAAATTCAATCAGAGAAGGAAATGAAAATCTTGAAAGTCAGAAGTGATCATGGAGGAGAATTTGAAAATGAACCGTTTGAGGTTTTCTGTGAAAAACATGGAATTATTCATGAATTCTCTGCACCTAGAACTCCACAACAAAATGGAGTTGTAGAGAGAAAGAACAGAACCTTACAAGAGATGGCTAGAACCATGATCCATGAGAACAATCTGGCTTATCATTTTTGGGCAGAAGCAGTAAACACAACTTGTTATGTTCAGAACAGAATCTATATTAGACCTCTGTTGAAGAAAATAGCTTATGAACTCTTTAAAGGAAGAAAACCCAACATATCTTATTTTCATCAGTTCGGATGTACGTGTTATGTCCTGAACAACAAAGTCTACCTAAAGAAATTTGATGCCAAAGCTCAAAAGGGAATCTTTTTAGGTTACTCTGAATGCTCTAAGGCATACATGCTGTATAATTCAGAAACACAATGTGTTGAAGAATCTATGCATGTCAGATTCGATGACAAAATGCCTGGAAGTGAAACTCCAGTGCAAGATGAAAGTCATGCAGAATCTCAAGATTCTGATGATAACTCAGAATCTGATCAGATTCCAGAATCTGAAGACACTTCAGAAGCTGGAACAGCCCCTGAAGTTCCTAATGAAGAAGCTTCTGATGAAGCTCAAGATGGTTCTTTGCAAGCTAGTCAATCCAAACAATCCTTCAAATACAAGTCTTCACATCCAGAAGATCAGATAATTGGCAATAAAGAAAGTCCTATGAGAACTAGATCGCATTTCAGACAAGAAGAGTCTGCCTTGGGATTATTATCTGTTATTGAACCAACCTCTATTGAAGAAGCTATTGGAGATGAAGGATGGATTCTGGCAATGCAAGAAGAACTGAATCAATTCAAAAGGAATGAAGTATGGGATCTAGTAGCTAAGCCTGATCACAAGAACATCATTGGAACCAAGTGGGTGTTCAGAAATAAGCTTAGTGAACAAGGAGAAGTAATCAGAAACAAGGCCAGACTTGTTGCGCAGGGCTATAGTCAACAAGAAGGCATTGATTACACAGAAACGTTTGCTCCAGTTGCAAGATTGGAAGCAATCAGGTTACTTCTTTCCTATGCAGTTAATCACAACATAACCCTGTATCAAATGGACGTTAAGAGTGCATTTCTTAATGGTGTCATTTCTGAAGAAGTATATGTCAAACAACCTCCTGGCTTTGAAGATTTAAAGCATCCAGAGCATGTTTATAAATTAAAGAAATCACGCTATGGCTTGAAACAAGCTCCCAGAGCTTGGTATGAAAGACTAAGTAATTTCTTAATTCAAAACAACTTTGAACGAGGACAAGTTGACACTACTCTATTCAGAAAGACTCTGAAGAAAGACATTCTTATAGTTCAGATTTATGTTGATGATATCATTTTTGGTTCTACAAATAGTTCACTTTGCAAAGAGTTTTCGAAAGTAATGCAGGATGAGTTTGAAATGAGCATGATGGGAGAATTGAAGTTCTTTCTTGGAATTCAAATTAACCAATGCAAAGATGGAGTCTACGTTCATCAGTCCAAGTATACGAAAGAGCTTCTGAAGAAGTTCAATCTTGAGGGCTGCAAAGAAATGAATACTCCAATGCATCCAACCTGCACTCTGAGCAAAGAAGATCAAGGAACCAAAGTTGATCAGAAGCTGTATAGAGGTATGATTGGTTCTTTGTTATACCTAACTGCATCCAGACCAAATATTTTATACAGTGTATGTTTGTGTGCAAGGTTTCAATCAGATCCTAGAGAGTCTCACTTAACTACTGTTAAGAGAATCTTTAGATATCTGAAAGGAACTACTAATCTTGGACTTCTTTACAAGAAATCCTCTGACTACAAGCTAGTTGGATTCTGTGATGCTGACTATGCTGGAGACAGGATTGAAAGAAAATCTACCAGTGGCAATTGTCAATTCTTGGGAGAGAATCTGATATCCTGGGCTAGCAAGAGGCAAGCAACCATTGCTTTGTCTACAGTAGAAGCATAATACATCTCAGCTGCTAGTTGTTGTACACAGCTACTCTGGATGAAACATCAGCTTGAGGACTATCAAATAACTGAAAACTGTATCCCAATTTATTGTGATAATATAGCAGCTATATGTTTGTCTAAGAATCCAATTCTGCATTCAAGAGCAAAGCACATTGAGATTAAACATCATTTTATAAGAGACTATGTTCAAAAGGGAATTTTAGATATTCAATTCATTGATACTGATCATCAATGGGCTGATATATTTACAAAATCCTTATCTGTTGGAAGATTTGATTTCATAAAGAAAAATTTGAACATGTGTTATGTCTCTGGGTAATGTGCGCCTCTGAAAACAGAATTCAGACTCTGAAAATATTCAGAAGCTATTTGGGAATCAGACTCTCTTTTGGAGACTCTGATAAAAGCTTCTGATAAACTATTCAGACTCTGGTAAGGAATCTTTAGACTCTCAGAAGCTCATATTAGTGGAAGCATGACTGTTGAGTTCAGTAACACCTGCCCCACTACGGTGACAGTTACTTTATAGTTTCTCAGACGTGGCCCGTCTGTATTGTGTAAGAACTCAAAGGGCAATGATTTCATTACGTTAAACAAGTTACCTTCGCTTTGTCCCAATACTTTTACGGCTGCATGCTATATGTATTTATTGTTTGTGTTTGTTTGTCCCCTATTCTTTCCAAACGGTTATCAAACTTTTTCTCTATAAATACATAACACACACAACTCACTTCTCTTTTCACTCATTGATTTTCTCTCTGAACAAATTTCTTGTTTTTCAATACTTTGCAAAACTTTTTGTTCTCAAATCAAACACTTAGAAACCCCTATAATGGCAAGTGATCTCATCCAATCTGGTGTTATAATCAAGTCCGGAAGATCCTATGTTATCAAACCCAGAACAATGAACATCATCAAGGAGACTCTGGAAATTCAAGTTGAATCTCCAGTAGATTTTGGTTCTCTTAGTCATCATGGAGTTGACGTTTCTTCTCATTTCTTATCACAAGCAATGATGAAATACTTTGGTATGTTGAATGGACCAACATATCAGGAGCTTGTTAGAGATTTTTGGGTTAGGTCAGAAGTCTACGACAAAGCTGAAGCTACTTTGGAAGAAACAGTTGCAATCTCAAACAACCAAAGTCTGGCTGGCAGGAACAGAGACCAAATGGGTTTAAAACCGTACAATGGTCTTGAAATAAGGTCTGCTGTGATGGGAATACCAATAGTTATCACTGAAGAAGTGGTAGCCAGGGCTTGTCAAATGGAGAGCGCTGGTAAATTTCAGTGGAATGTCAACAAGAAGAGTGAATGGGCTGTTGTCCGCAACAAACTGTTATTTGAAGGGAGACCCTCAAATAAACTGGTGGATATGCATCCTGAGCATAGGGTGCTTCTGAAGATTATACTGGACAGTATGCTTCAGAAAGGAGGAGGAACAGACACATTGTCTCTGGATCACAAAGTTCTTCTTTATTTTCTTATCAAGGAGAGTCAATCAGAAACCAGAAGACAAGTTCCTTTTGGAAGATTAATATCTGAGATTCTGTATCAAGGAGGCCTCTTGAAGGTCTTATCAGAATCTGGTGTGGTATCAGATATTCATCTAGGAACTGTGATCGGAAGAATCATTAATGGCAAGACTCTGCAGTACATGAAGATTGCCAAGAGATTCAACCCCTCTAAGCATGATATGAGGGAATCCTATGTACAATCTGACTTGATGATGGACTTCCCTCCCATATTCAAAGAAGATAATCCTGAAGTTCTTGCAAGATTTGTGGTGGATTACTTCAAGGAAACTGGTAGAATAATCAACTATTCTGCCATTCCTGAGACTGCTGGAGGAGGACCTCTTAAGGTCAAAGGTAAAAGGACCAAGGAAGTGGGTCTCAAGGAAGAGGAAGAGAAGCAGGAGCCTCTCAAGAAAAAGATCAAATCTACTGCTCTTCCTGGAGTGACAATTGGTCCCCCTAAGACCTTAACTCCTATGCCTTCATCAACATCCTCTGCACTTCATGAAATTAAGGATAGGATTAAAGAAACCAAGGATGAGAAGAAGGCTAAGAAAGATGAGAAGAAGGCCAAGAAAGATGAAAAGAAAGCGAAGAAAGGCAAGGCTGACAGAGACTATGACAAAATGGCTCAAGATATTGCTGACTACCTTGATGCTGACTCTGAAGGTGAAGAGAGTCAGATCAAGAAGAGAAAGGTGGATGTGGTTCCTGTGGCTAAGGATGTAGCACAGAAGATAGGTACTTCTGTATCTATGATTGAGGATGAACATGCTGCTGGCAAGGCAATGGCAGCAGAAGTAGTGGCTGAAGAATTAAAGGAAGAGACTGTCAAGGAAGCTGCTAAGTTGCTTGCTTCTGCTCTTAAACAGAAGGATCCTTTAGCTACTGCAGAAGCTAAGTTATCAGAAGCTACTATGTCTGATCACTATGCTTCTCCAGAAGCTAGCATTGGCACCTCTGGCAACGTAGCATATAACTCATCTTCCTCTTTGAATCAAGAGTCAGAATCTGATTCAGAATCAGACAACAAACCTTTAAGCCAAATTCTTCCATCCCTCAAAAATTCATCCCCCTCACCAATCAAACCCATATCATCCCATAACCCACTGGACCCTGCAGTAGTTGACTATGTTGATTCAACTATGGATAGAGTAATTCAAGACACAATCACAGTGTCTATGAATCTTCCTGCTGACCATCCTGCTCAACCTTCATTTCTCAAACCACTTCAGGTAATTCAACCTTCTGAAAAGCCTGAAGTAACCATTCAATCTAAACAGCCATCCCCCAAAACTGAAACCATTTGTGTAGACTCTCCAGACACTCTAGATTCACTTGAAAAACATCTAGGAGGAGAACTACCAAAAACCCCTGCAAAATCCAAATCAACAAAAGCTACTTCATCTGTTTCCAAACCAGACCCTGTACCTGAACCTACAGAGAATCTTACTTTAGTTTCTGTTGAACCTTCAGAACCTGTTGTTGAACCAGCTTATGAAAATCTGGAACAAGCTTCTGATATCGTATCAGAAACTGTAACAGAATGTAGAGCAGAAACTAGAAGAGTTCCCCAACCTCTTTGTGACCCTATAACCTTTTTCCCAGGTTTTGAAACTTTTCTAGCCTTGAGAGCTTCTCTACCCTCAACCTCTGAACCTCAAATTGACTTATTTGATTCAAGCAAGATAGATGAGTTCTATGCTTCTTCAAGCAATAAGCTCAAAGACATTATTGAGCAAAGGTTTGTGCCAATCCTTAATGTGAGCTATGAGGACAAGTTCTCTACAGTGAAGACTGAGTTCTTGGAATTTATCACCAAAATTCAGAAGACTGCTGCCAGGGAACAAGCACTTGTCACTGCCAAGCATGTTGAAGAAGTCAAGCGGGCTGAGAAAGCTATTATCTTGGAAAGAGCTCCTATTCTGAGGATTAGAGATACACCCTTCTTTGATGAAGATCAGTATATTCCAAGAGAATCAGTGGCTTATAATTCTTTGAAGAGGAGACTGTATAGAGTTCAAGAAGAAGCCAGAAAAGAAAGAGAAGCGCATTTGCGAAGAACTGAGGCTCTGGAAGAGATGGTAAAGAAACAGCAAGAGGATCTCCAGAAACTGATGGATCATCTTGCAAACAAAATCAACCTTAGTTTAATTTCGTTTTGTTTTATTTTGTAATTCTTGTTTGCTATCTTCTGAACTTGTTCAATTCTGTTTTGCTTACAATTTATACAAGTTGTTTTTGATTCTATTTGCATTCAATTCTGTTTTTATGCTCTGAATCTTCTATGTTTTCCCTATGAATCTCTTTATTCCTTAAAACATGTTTACACCCTTACCTTAAGTCATTTAAAAAGGGGGAGAAACTTGTTCTAAACCTTTTTTTATTGTTGATGACAAAAGGGGGAGAAGGGAAAGTATTTATGTCAGGGAGAAGGGAAAATTTCTTTTAATTACATTGCATGTTCTACGTAAAAGTTAAAGGGAAATCTGCGAAAGGTGCTTAGTTAGACTCTGAGCCCCTGTTTAAGAATCAGTTCTCTAAATTCATGTATTATTCTGAGAATGAATTTGATTGCTTATGAAAGTGAATTTAATTAACCTGGATAGAACTTAAGAGGACCTTACAAACCTCAACTTAAGAACTATCAGACTCAGGGGGAGTCAGAGCTTACAAACCTCAGACTCTGAGCTTACAAACCTCAGAACCCTTTAAGTCAACTTGTTAATTAGATTAACAACAATTGACCTTTTAAATATTAATGTTTGTCATCATTAAAAAGGGGGAGATTGTTGGAACAAAGGTGTTCAGCAATACCACGTTTTGAGTTTTGATGATAACAAGGTATTAAAAAGTTATCAATTGGATATTGCTAATATTTGTTTAAGTATGCAGGATATCAATCAAGATTTATATCTTAGAAAGTATTCTGTTTGAACAATGTTAAAGAGCAATAAATCCATAGAAGCTTGTTGCTTGTGATTCTATATCGAAGAGAGTCTGAAGACTGCATCGAAGAGAGTCTGAAGACTGTATCGAAGAGAGTCTGAAGACTGCATCGAAGAGAGTCTGAAAACTGTGCCAAAGAGAGTCTGAAGACTGTATCAGAGTCTGAAGACCATCAGAATCTGAAAACCAAGAGAGTCTGAAGATTACCAGAAGCTTAGTGCTACAGTGAGTCTGAAGCCCAAAATCTGATAATCTTTTAACAAGGATTTCTACAACATTGCAATGAAAAAGAAACTCTCAAATGGAGTAACGGCTAGCTTCAAAGTCAACTTGAGCGTGGGAAGCACAAAGACAAGAATGCAGGCCAGTACAGAGTACGTTGTACGAACTCTGTTTCCACTACTCCACTACCTCGTACAGTTTGGCAACTGTGTATACCGGTATTAATCCTCAAAGGGAATGGAATTCAAATTATGCAATTGAAGGACTATTACCAAATCAAGCAACAGATCAACAGTCATTGATCAAGCTTCAGAAATCATCCTGATGTGCTGGATGACTCAACGTCTCTTTCCTACGCCTATATAAAGGATAGAAGACTTGAAGAATTGTTGGACTCTACAACTTGAAAAATTACATTGCTCTGCTTTCGTATTCAACTGAGTCTTAACAAAAGCACATCATCAACTTAGATTCTTACAAACTGAGTATTCTAGAATTTCTAAGTTTCACAGAAAAACAGAGTCTGTCTTTTGTGTAAAACAGAGTCTGTCTTTTGTTGTAATTGAAACACATTTTGATTGTTGTCAAGTGTTTCAACTCTATTCAATTTTCTGTAATTGTGTAAGAAGTCTCTTGCTTTTGTGCTTGAGCAAAGGAAGTCTCTTGGCTGCGTCCATTGAGCAAGGAAGTCTCTTAGTTGTGTCTTTGAGCAAGGAAGTCTCTTGCCTGCGTGCTTGAGCAAGGAAGTCTCATACTGTGTGTTTGAGCAACTTGTAATTTGATATTACATTTTAGTGAACTCTCCTTGGAAGTACAAGGGGGACAGGACTACTTCCGGTTTGTGGAAGGAACCTGTATAATTGCTTGTGTTCTCTCTTCTCTCTATCTCTTGATTATTCCGCTGCATCAGAACCTAATCTCCCATCAGACTCTCATCCCATTCAGACTCTGAGTTTAAAGGAATTAGATTCTCACTCTTCAAGAGCTGCGAAAAGCAAACACAATTCAACCCCCCCCCCTTCTTGTGTTTTTCTCACCTTCATAATGCATATGATATGTTTAGTAACTTATGCATACAAGTACAGTCGGAAAAGGAGATGAAAATTTTAAAAGTCACAAGTGATCATGGTGGTGAATTTGAAAATGGCCATTTGAATCTTTTTGTGAAAAACATGGAATTATCTATGAGTTCTCTTCTGCTAGAACTCCACAACAAAATGGGGTTGTAGAAAGAAAGAACAGATCTTTACAAGAAATGGCTAGAACCATGATTCATGAAAATAATTTGGCTAAGCACTTTTGGGCAAAAGATGTAAACACAACATGTTATGTTCACAACATATGAACTTTGAACTTTTTAAATGAATAAAATCAAGCATTTCTTACTTTCATCAGTTTCGATGTACATGTTATAACTTAAACAACAATGTCTATCTAAAGAAATTTGATGTCAAGGCTCAAAGAAGAATATTTTTAGGTTACTCTGAAAGATCCAAGTCATACACAATGTATAATTCATAAACATAATGTGTTGAAGAATACATGCACATCAACTTTCATGACAAAGATCCCAAAAGTGAAATTCCAAAGCTAGTTAAAAGTTTTGCAGATATTCAGGTGTCTAAAGATCCTTCAGAACCTGGTCAGACTCCAGAGTCTGATGACCATCCTGAAAGTACATAAGCTGATACAACTCCAGAAGCTCATCAAGATGATGAAGCTTTTGATGAAACTCATGATGGTTCTCAACAAGAAAATCAATCCAAAAGCACATTCAAATACAAGTCTTCACATTAGAAGATCTAATTATTGGAAATAAAAAAAGTCCCATAAAGACAAGATCATCCTTCAGACAAGAACATTATGTTGGTATTATCATCGGTGATTAAACCTACTTCTGTTGATGAAGCACTTTCAGATGATGGATGGATAGTTTCTATCCAAGAAGAACTTAATCAGCTCCAAAGAAATGATGTCTATGATCTGGTACCTAAATTAACTCAAAAGAACATTATTGGAACAAAATGGGTGTTCACAAACAAGGTTAACGAACAAGGAGAAGTTGTCATAACAAAGCAAGACTTGTTGCACAAGGATATAGTCAACAAGAGGGTATTGATTACATTGAAACATTTGCTCCAGTTGCAAGATTGGAAGCAATTAGGTTACTTCTATACTATGTAGTTAATCATGGCATAACTCAATATTAAATGGATGTTAAGAGTGCATTTTTCAATGGTGTAATTTCTGAAGAAGTGTACGATAACAACCTCCAGGTTTTGTCGATTCAAAACATCTTTATTATGTTTATAAACTTAAGAAATCATTGTATGGTCTGAAACAAGTTCCCAAAGCTTGGTATGACAGACAAAGTAATTTCGTACTTGAAAATGATTTTAAAAGAGGACAAGTTAACACTACACTATTCAGAAGAACACTTGAGAAAGACATCTTAGTTTTGCAAATTTATGTTGATGATATAATATTTGGTTCTACTAATGCATCTCTTTGCAAAGAATTTTCTAAGTTAATGCAAGATGAATTTGAAATGAGCATGATGAGAGAATTAAAGTTCTTTCTTGGAATTCAAATCAACCAATGCAAAGATGGAGTATATGTCCATCAATCTAAATACACAAAGGAGTTTCTGAAGAAGTTCAATCTTGATGACTGTAAGGTGATGACCACTCCAATGCATCCAACTTGCACCTTAAGCAAAGAAGATATCGGAGCAAAGATAGCTCAGAAGTTATTTAGAGGTATGATAGGTTCACTGTTATACCTAACTGCTTCTAGACTATATATTCTATTTAGTGTATACTTGTGTGTAAGGTTTCAATTAGATCCTTGAGAATCTCACTTAACTGAAGTTAAGAGAATCAACCAATGCAAATATGGAGTATATGTTCATCAGTTTAAATACACAATAAAGCTTTTGAAGAAGTTCAATCTTGATGACTGTAACGTGATGATCACTCCAATTCATCCAACTTGCACCTTAAACAAAGAAGATCCACGAGAAAAGGTAGATCAAAAGTTGTTCATAGGTATGATAAGTTCACTGTTATATCTAACTGCTTCTATACCAGATATTCTATTTAGTGTATGCTTGTGTGCAAGGTTTCAATCAGATCATAGAGAATCTCACTTAACTATTGTTAAGACAATATTTAGATATTTGAAAGGAACAACTAATCTTGGAATTCTTTATTAGAAATCCTTAGATTATAAGTTGGTTCGATTATGTGATACTAATTGCAACACCCTATTTCTATTAAAGCGATAAAACACACGAATATAATAAATACTCAAGAAATAGACGCTACGTCTTCAACAGATTTCAAAACAACATGCATGCATATATATAAGTTCTCAACAGTCGCAGCGGATATAAACCATACATCACATAATTCAACATGTCAACATATAAAAATCTCCAAGTCCCGACATATGGGCAAATACTCAACAACATAAATCATATCGAATAAGTAAGATGACAACGTCCTAATCAGAGCCTAATCTAGACTCGATAGAAAAAAAATAGAGGAAGCATCCCCTATCCTTAAGCAACTCACCAAGTAAGCAAACTACTCCTGCACTCCGTCTACCCATTTATACAAACAGGTAGGCGGTCAAAACCACTGGGGGTTATCTTCACATCAATAATAATAAACATTTATAAAAGAAATGTAAACATTGAATTAACTTTAATAATTTAAATCAAGATACAAGTCCTTTCAACCATGTTACAAGAACATCAACAATTCATCACGTCACAATTACGCAAACATCACTTATTAAGCACAAGTATGTCAATCACCAAACACACCAACAACAAGCACATCAATAATAGAGACTCATGCCACAACTTTTATGCACCTAGACATGATTCTAAATGCATGCAGTACCGTCACCAACAACTTCTAGGTCGTCGCCCTATGATGCCAATTGATACATCATATGTAAGATTTCACAACCGTCTCACATTTTCAACGAAGTAAAAGTTCACACCCTTTTACAACACATATGAGACTATGATGCATGGACATACAAGCAAAGACTCGACAATGCAAAATCATCTCATATATATTCAACAACGACAATGTAAGAGATCTGAAGGTGAGAAAAACACAAGAAGGGGAGGGTTGAATTGTGTTTGCTTTTCGCAGCTCTTGAAGAGTGAGAATCTAATTCCTTTAAACTCAGAGTCTGAATGGGATCAGAGTCTGATGGAAGATTAGGTTCTGATGCAGCGGAATAATCAAGAGATAGAGAGAAGAGAGAACACAAGCAATTATACAGGTTCCTTCCACAAACCGGAAGTAGTCTTGTCCCCCTTGTACTTCCAAGGAGACTTCAATAAAATGTAATATCAATTACAAGTTGCTCAAACACACAGTAAGAGACTTCCAATGCTCAAGCACGCAGGCAAGAGACTTCCAATGCTCAAAGACACAACTAAGAGACTTCCTTGCTCAAGGACGCAGCCAAGAGACTTTTTTGCTCAAGCACACAAGCAAGAGACTTCTTACACAATTACAGAAAATTGAATAGAGTTTAAACACTTGACAACAATCAAACGTGTTTCTATTACAACAAAGACAGACTCTGTTTCAAACAAAAGACAGACTCTGTTTTTCTATGAAACTTAGAAATCCTAGAATACTCAGTTTGTAAGAATCTAAGTTGTTGATGTGATTTTGTTAAGACTCAGTTGAATACGAAAGCAATGCAGTGTAATTTTTCTAGTTGTAGAGTCCAACAATTCTTCAAGTCTTCTATCCTTTATATAGGCGTAGGAAAGAGACGTTGAGTCATCCAGCACATCAGGATAATTTCTGAAGCTTGATCAATAGCTGTTGATCTGTTGCTTGATATGGTAATAGTCCTTCAATTGCATAATTTGAATTCCATTCCTTTTGAAGATTAATACCGGTAGACACAGTTGCCAAACTGTACAAGCTAGTGGAGTAGTGGAAACAGAGTTCGTACAACGTACTCTGTACTGGCCTGCCTTCTTTGTCGTTGTGCTTCCCACGCTCAAGTTGACTTTGAGGCTAGCCGTTACTCCAAATGAGAGTTTCTTTTGCATCGCAATGCTTGTAGAAATCCTTGTTAACAAATTTTCAGATTTCGGGCTTCAGACTCACTGTAGCTCAAAGCTTCTGATAATCTTCAGACTCTCTTGGTCTTCAGATTCTGATAGTCTTCAGACTCTGATACAGTCTTTCGGACTCTCTTCGGTACAATCTTCAGACTTTCTTCGATACTGTCTTCAGACTCTCTTCGATACAGAATCACAAGCAACAAGCTTCTTTGGATTTTTTTGCTCTTTAACATTGTTCAAACATAATACTTTCTAAGATATAAATCTTGATTGATATCCTGCATACTTTAAACAAATATTAGCAATATCCAATTGACAACTTTTTAATACCTTGTTATCATCAAAACTCAAAACGTGGTATTGCTGAACACCTTTGTTCCAACAGAGATCACCTCCATTTACATTGATCAAAAAGAATTCCATTTTTTAAAGCAAAACAAGTTAATCCTCATTGAATTCATTCACAGTCATTTTTAGAAATCATGTATTCAATAAACAACCTTAACCTTACCCCTTTCCTTTGAGAAAAACGAGTTTCAGAGAAATCGACGTTCTTGGGTATTTTCAAAAGTTTAGTTCAATTCCTCAAATCAAGAAATCCAAGTCTAAAGATGTTCCAGTAGGTTTTTGAGTGAAAACAGTAGTTAAATAAGTTGAAATGAGTATTTAGAAAAGCTCGGAACGGCTCTCGGATGCTCGAAACAACAAAAACGGGGTTTGCTGTTTCTGCGAATCCTGTCGGGCATGCCATTTGGCGCCATGGCGAGAAGCTCAGAACCGCAACCCTGTTCTTATGTTTTTCCCTTATGGGAGTCAACCATTTTCAACCCCAAAACCCCAATTTTGATCCCTTTGACCCCAAATTTGTTCCCAAAGTTTGCATAAACGTTTATGTACACAAAAAAGCAATCAAAAACTTATAAAACTTGAAATCAAACATCATTCTAACAAAAATCACTATTTTGACCCATATTTGTAAAACATTCAAAAACCACAAAAAGTCACACCACAACTCTATGATTATGACTACCCAAGGTTCCAATCATCAACAACAACATCTCATAACAACAACAACAACATCAATTAGAAATGAATTTATCAACAATCCATCCACAACACCATCATAATTCACCAAATTCATCCAATTTCACAAATAAGCAACATCATATCAAAAAGCATTCAGTTTTCATGTTAACAACTTAATCATCAACTAATTCATATACCCAAACATATCTAGATCATATGAACAAGAAATTCAACAATTAAGTTCATGAAAATCACTTATTCAAATAAGCACTTATGCATATAATTAGAGAAGAAAATAAGCTAAGAGATTATCATTGAAATCTAACCCCCTTACCTTAATTCTTCACAATCATAAGCTAGTGCCTCACTTTAGCTCCAATCCCTTAGGTCTCTAACCTTCTCTTGCTCCTAAAGTCTCTTCTCTTCAAAACCCTCTCTCTAGCTCTCCTCTTGAACTTTCTCTCTCTCTTCCTCTTTTTCTACAACTTTTGAAATGACTGGAATAACCCTAAGTTTCTCTCATCATGGGTTTATAAAGCCTATTCTCTTAATGGGCCTAATTCACCAAAGTTTCTAATTCACTCGCGGTAAAATATAGCGACTAAACAATAGTTCTAACTAATTACCTCAACATACGTAGTAACTTAGTATAATTAATGATTCTCACTCGAAACACTAAAAATAATGATTACCTAGAAATCACTAAATTACCCTTCCTCGCTAAATGACCAAAATACCTTAAGTCCAAAATGACTAAATTACCCTTCTAACACTGAATTCTACGAAAAACACACAAAAAGGCAATTAATCACATACGAGCATAATTAAACACAATTAAAATCAATTAAATTAAATCAAACGAAAAATCGGGCTGTTACAACTGTCCACCCCTAAAAAGAATTTTCGCCCTCGAAAATTACCTGAAGAAAATAACTTCGGATACGGAACCTTCAACTTACTCTCTGATTCTCAAGTAGCACTCTCACCAGTTGGTCCAACCCAAATCACCTTCACCAAAATGATCTCTTTGCCTCGCAAACGCTTCACCTCGCGATTGTAACACCCGTTTTAATTATTTAAATTATTTTATATAGTATAGGTAATATTTATATGATTTTGTGTGAATTTAAGTGATATTTGAAATATTATGTGATTTATATGAGTTATGTGATTTTATGAAGGTTGAGACTTATTTTATTGTTTAATAAAATAAGATTTGAAAATAAAACAAATAATAAGTTGTGGGTTTGTTTTAGAATTAGATAAAGTTGTGAGGGAATAAGATAAAATAAAACAAATAGAGGTTTAAAAGGGGGAAATAGGTTTAGAATTGTACAGAACGTACAATTCAGAGTTTTGGGAGAAAAAGGGAGAAAACTAGAAGTGAAGAACCAAGAGGCTGCTGCTCCAATTTTCTTAAGGTAAGGGTGGGATTTCCTTCAATAATCATAGTATATAATTATGAAATTTGATGAATTGTTGTGTTCTTGAGTTAGGGTTAGAAAGTTTATGTTAATTGATAAAATGATATGACTTATGTTGTTTGATGCATGTTCCTAAGTTGTTTTGATTTCTATATTGCCTATTTGACCTGTAAACATCATTGTAAATCATTTTGAGTGATTAAGGGATCAAAAATTGGGTTTTTGGAGTGAAAACTGTTCTTTCCCGTAAGGGAATTCGGCCACCGATTTTCTGAAAGTCAACTGGAAAAATACTCACTTTACACCCGTTTCTGTTTTGAATTAGCTTTCGGTATAAACACGAAAATTGTAGGTATGGATGTTAGATTTTTAATGCCGTTGGTTTGACTTCTAAATGATTTATAGAACTTGAGTTATGGTCATATTACTGCACGTAGGTCACAATGAATATTTATGAATTTCAGCACAACCTTTCCCGAATTTGAAATGAAAACTGGTATTGATAAGTACATAATTGGTCTTAGGAGTAAACACGGAAGTTGTAGGTATGGATGTTAGTATTTTAGTGCCGTTGGTTTGACTTCTAAATGATTTATAGAACTTGAGTTATGGTCATATTACTGCACGTAGGTCACAGTGAATATTTATGAATTTCAGCACAACCTTTCCCGAATTTGAAATTAAAACTGATATTGATATGTACATAATTGGCCTTTGGTATAAACATTAAAGTTGTAGATAATTGTGTTAGATGTATGTTGGCTTTGGTTTGACTTGAAAATGATTTTTGGTGTTTGATTTATGATGAAAATACTCCAAAGAGGCTTTAGTGAATTATTATGTGATGATGTATATAATGCGATGAATATGAAGTTAATAATGATTAGGAGTTGAAGGATTTATTAATGAAATATTATATGAAGATTTAATGTTATTAGTTTATGGAGTTAAGCTGCTAAATGCTCTTGATGAATTAAATGCTTAATATTATTGTTTTGTGAAATCTCACCCCTTCTGTTGGAATTGCCGCCTCGTGGGCAAGTGCAGGTAATTAAGCTTTAGTTGCTGTTGCTGTTGTGAGTGGCTGCCCTCACTGTGTCCTTAGGTGCTCTGATACGTAACGGGATGGGGACCTTACTATTTGTTTCTATTCCTTTATGTATCGTTTTGGATTAATTATGTTATTTGTGACTTGACTATGAATTTTAAGGAGTTTTGAATTAAGATTCCGCTGCTACGTTTGAATATTGATGAGGAATAAATTATTATTCATTTGGTTTAAAGTTTTTATAAAATGTGACATCCTGAATATGCGATATACTCTGATTAAATGCATGAAATTTTTATGTTGGGATTTCGGGGTGTTACAATTGGTATCAGAGCAGGTCGGTAGATCGAGTCGTTAGTGTCGAGTGTTAGTTTAATTTTGTTTGAATTTCTCTAATCCGTTCTCGTTATGTAGTGAACTAAGATGGCTGGAAGAAATGATGTTGCTCTTGCTGCTGCATTACAAGCGATGGCTCAAGCTGTGGGCCAACAACAAAATGCTGGTGGAAATGATGGTGTGAGGATGTTGGAGACCTTTTTGAGGAATCATCCACCTACATTCAAGGGAAGATACGACCCCGATGGAGCTCAGACATGGCTCAAGGAGGTCGAAAGGATTTTCAGAGTGATGCAGTGTACGGACGTTCAGATGGTACGCTTTAGTACGCACATGCTGGCAGAAGAAGCTGACGACTGGTGGGTGAGTGTCCAACCGGTCTTAGAGAATGGAGGTGCTGCTGTGACTTGGGCTGTGTTTAGAAGGGAGTTCCTGAACCGTTACTTTCCGGAAGATGTTCGTGGGAAGAAGGAGATTGAGTTTCTAGAGCTGAAGCAGGGCGACATGTCAGTCACGGAGTATGCTGCTAAGTTCGTTGAGCTGGCTAAGTTTTATCCGCACTACACCGCTAAGACTGCTGAATTCTCCAAGTGTATCAAGTTCGAGAATGGCTTGCGTGCTGAGATTAAGCGAGCAATTAAGTATCAGAAGATCCGTCAGTTCTCCGAGTTAGTAAGTAACTGCAGAATTTATGAGGAGGACACCAAAGCCCATTATAAGGTTCTAAGGGAGCGGAAGGGTAAGCACCAACAAGGTCGTGATAAGCCTTACAGCGCTCCGGCTGATAAAGGTAAACATAAGGTGAATGATGAGAAGAGGGTGAAGGATGAGGAGAAACCTAGGAAAAGAGATGCTCCTACCGAAGTTGTTTGTTTCCAATGTGGAGAGAAAGGTCACAAGAGTAATGCTTGCAGTGTGGGTGAAGTGAAACGGTGTTTCCGTTGTGGCAGGAAAGGGCATACAATTGCGGATTGCAAGCATGATGATGTGGTTTGTTTTAACTGTGGTGAAGAAGGACATATTAGCCCTCAGTGTCAGCAACCCAAGAAAACCCAGTCTAATGGAAAGGTGTTTGCTCTAGCTGGTACTCAGACATGAGTGAGGTAATATTTTCTGTTGGAACAAAGGTGTTCAGCAATACCACGTTTTGAGTTTTGATGATAACAAGGTATTAAAAAGTTGTCAATTGGATATTGCTAATATTTGTTTAAGTATGCATGATATCAATCAAGATTTATATCTTAGAAAGTATTCTATTTGAACAATGTTAAAGAGAAATAAATCCAGAGAAGCTTGTTGCTTGTGATTCTGTATCGAAGAGAGTCTGAAGACTGTGCCAAAGAGAGTCTGAGGACTGTATCAGAGTCTGAAGACCATCAGAATCTGAAAACCAAGAGAGTCTGAAGATTACCAGAAGCTTAGTGCTACAGTGAGTCTGAAGCTCAAAAATCTGATCATCTGCTAACAAGGAATTCTACTGCATTGCGATGCAAAAAGAAACTCTCATATGGAGTAACGGCTAGCTTCAAAGTCAACTTGAGCGTGGGAAGCACAAAGACAAAGATTGCAGGCCAGTACAGAGTACGTTGTACGAACTCTGTTTCCACTACTCCACTACCTCGTACAGTTTTGCAACTGTGTCTACCGGTATTAATCTTCAAAGGGAGTGGAATTCAAATTATGCAATTGAAGGACTATTACCAAATCAAGCAACAAATCAACAGTCATTGATCAAGCTTCAGAAATCATCCTGATGTGCTGGATGACTCAACGTCTCTTTCCTACGCCTATATAAAGGATAGAAGACTTGAAGAATTGTTGGACTCTACTACTTGAAAAATTACAGTGCGCTGCTTTCGTATTCAACTGAGTCTTAACAAAAACACATCATCAACTTAGATTCTTACAAACTGAGTATTCTAGAATTTCTAAGTTCCACAGAAAAACAGAGTCTGTCTTTTGTGTAAAACAGAGTCTGTCTTTGTTGTAAATGAAACACATTTTGATTGTTGTCAAGTGTTTCAACTATATTCAATTTTATGTAATTGTGCAAGAAGTCTCTTGCTTTTGTGCTTGAGCAAGGAAGTCTCTCGGCTGCGTCCATTGAGCAAGGAAGTCTCTTAGTTGTGTCTTTGAGCAAGGAAGTCTCTTGTCTGCGTGCTTGAGCAAGGAAGTCTCATACTGTGTGTTTGAGCAACTTGTAATTTGATATTATATCTTAGTGAACTCTCCTTGGAAGTACAAGGGGGACAGGACTACTTCCGGTTTGTGGAAGGAACCTGTATAATTGCTTGTGTTCTCTCTTCTCTCTATCTCTTGATTATTCCGCTGCATCAGAACCTAATCTCCTATCAGACTCTGATCCCATTCAGACTCTGCGTTTAAATAGATTAGATTCTCACTCTTCAAGAGCTGCGAAAAGCAAACACAATTCAACCCCCTTCTTCTTGTGTTTTTCTCACCTTCAGTTGGTATCAGAGCTCCGGCTCTGTTGTCATAGCACTTAACCGTGTAACAGAAAAGATCCAGAGAAAAACATGTCTTCCAGTGAACCGTCTTCTTCTGGTGCCACTTCTGGTGTTGCCATACCATATGACTATGGATCCAATAACAGCAGTAAAAAGGCTGATTATGGAAAAATTCCTAAGTTCAATGGTGATCCTGAAGAATTTTCTTGGTGGAAAACCAACTTCTATAGTTATGTCATGGGTCTTGATGAAGAACTCTGAGACATACTTGAAGATGGTGTTGGTGACTTACAACTTGATGACGAAGGTGCTGCCATTGACCGCAAACTTCACACTGCTGCTCAAAAGAAAATCTATAAGAAACATCATATCATCAGAGGGGCTCTTTTCACTGCTATTCCTAAAACGGCATACATGAAGATGAGTGACAAATCTACTGCTAGAGCCATTTTTGCTTCTCTCTGTGCTAACTATGAAGGAAGCAAAAAGGTCAAGGAAGCTAAAGCTCATTTGTTAGTTCATCAATATGAACTATTCAAGATGAAATAGGATGAAAGTATTGAGCAAATGTACTCAAGATTTCAAACTCTAGTATCTGGTCTTCAGATACTGAAGAAGAGTTATATAGCTTCTGATCATGTTAGCAAGATTTTAAGGAGCTTACCTTCTAGATGGAAACCAAAGGTCACTGCAATTGAGGAGGCTAAAGATTTAAACACTTTGAGTGTTGAAGATCTTGTAAGCTCACTCAAGGTTCATGAGTTAAGTCTCAATGAACATGATTCTGCAAGAAAGTCCAAAACCATTGCCTTAAAATCAAAAGGAAGGTCTTCAAAGGCTCTCAAGGTTGAAGAGTCTGAAAATGAGTCTTCAGCTTCTGAAAGCTCAGAGGAGGATCCTGATGTTGCAAAGGAAATGGCTATGCTTTCAAGCAGAATGCAGTACCTTGCTAAGAAGAACAAGAGATTTCTGAGCAATAGCAGTGGGAAGGGGTTCAAAAAGGAGGAACATAAAGGTTGCTTCAACTGCAAGAAGACTGGACATTTTATTGCTGAGTGTCCAGAACTGCAGAAGGAGAAATCCAAGTCAAAGAGGCCAACCTTTAAGTCAAGCAAGTTTAAGAAGCAGATCAAGAAAAGTCTGATGGCCACCTGGGAAGATCTTGATAATGAGTAAGGGTCTGAGGATGATGATGCTGATGGTGAAGCCAATGTAGCTGTTGGACTAATGGCTACAACTGAATCTGTTAAAGAGACACTTGAGGCAGAATCAGATGCAGACTCTGAAAGTGAAACAGAGGTATATTCTGAACTCACAAGATCTGAACTTGTAGAATCTGTCAAAGAGCTTCTTGGTCATTTTAAAGCTAAGACCACTGAGTTGAAGAAAGTCAAACAACAGCTTGATAAGCTGTCAAAAAGACATAATTCAACTCTGTTGGAATTAGAAGATTTAAAAGAAGAAAATTAATCTTTATTGATCAAGAAGTGTAGCTGTAAATACTTAAGTGAGCAAGATGTTGCTCTGCAAGAATTTATTGCTACTGGAATTGACAGATCAAGGGTTGCGTCCATGATCTATAGCACGTATCAGAATAGAGGACAGGGTCTTGGATTCATTGGAGGAAACACAAATGAAATGATTCTGAAACCTGGTCCTGATGGAGCCAGAGAGGCGTTGAAAAATCACTTTGTAAGAGAGTCTGATGAAATCAACACAGTGACTCATTCAGAACCTACAACTTCTACTTCTAAGGTTCAAACTAAGTCAAAATCTCAGAATGTTAAGTTAAAGGGTCTGAAAAACTTTGAACCCAAAGCTTTAAAGACTCAGACTCTGAAACATTCAAAGTCTGATAAACAGACTCTGAAAAAGCCAGAGTCTGAAAAACCAAAGCCTAAGTTTCAAAGAAGAGAAACTGTGAAAGGCAAGTTGAAAACGGTTCCAAACCCAAGATATGGGAGAAAACATTGCCAATGACTTCAAGACGTAACTTACGAAAGGAGTTCAATGGTTCTAAGACTAACTAAAAAGGACCCATGAGAATATGGGTACCTAAGTCTGAAATTATTGATGCTGCAGGTATGTCTAAAAGGACTAGAAAAGCAGAAGGCTTGGTACCTGGACAGTGGTTGCTCGCGTCACATGACGGGAGAAAGGTCTATGTTCCTAACCCTAACCATGAAAGAGGGAGGAACTGTGGAATTTGGAGGAAACCAGACTGGCAAAATCATTGGTACTGGAACCATTGGTAACTCTCTGATCTCAATCAGTAATGTGTGGTTTGTTGATGGACTTAGACATAACTTACTAAGCATAAGTCAATTATGTGACAGTGGTTATGATGTATTGTTTAATAAGAACAACTGCACAGTGGTTAACAAGGATGATCAGTCCATAGTCTTCAAGGGAAAACGAAGAAACAATGTATACAAGATAAAATTCTCAGAACTGACTGATCAGAACGTAGTGTGCCTTTTGTCAATGGGTGATAAGAAGTGGCTGTGGCATAGACGTTTGGGACATGCTAACTGGAGATTAATCTCTAAGCTTAGCAAGTTGCAACTTGTCAAAGGCCTACCAGACATTGACTATCACTCAGATGCTCTTTGCGGAGCATGTCAGAAAGGGAAAATTGTCAAGAGTCCCTTCATGCCAAAAGAAATTGTTTCTACTTCCAGACCCTTGGAGTTACTTCATATTGACTTATTTGGACCAATTAGCACTGCATCCTTATATGGAAGTAAATATGGACTAGTTATTGTTGATGACTACAGCAGATGGTGTTGGGTTAAATTTCTGAAAACTAAAGATGATTCATATTCTGTGTTTAGTAAATTCTGCATCCAAATTCAATCAGGGAAGGAATTGAAAATCTTGAAAGTCAGAAGTGATCATGGAGGAGAATTTGAAAATGAACCGTTTGAGGTTTTCTGTGAAAAACATGGAATTATTCATGAATTCTCTGCACCTAGAACTCCACAACAAAATGGAGTTGTAGAGAGAAAGAACAGAACCTTACAAGAGATGGCTAGAACTATGATCCATGAGAACAATCTGGCTAAGCATTTTTGGGCAGAAGCAATAAACACAGCGTGTTATGTTCAGAACAGAATCTATATCAGACCTCTGTTGAACAAAACAGCTTATGAACTCTTTAAAGGAAGAAAACCCAACATATCTTATTTTCATCAGTTCGGATGTACGTGTTATATCCTGAACAACAAAGTCTACCTAAAGAAATTTGATGCCAAAGCTCAAAAGGGAATCTTTTTAGATTACTCTGAACGCTCTAAGGCATACAGGCTGTATAATTCAAAAACACAATGTGTTGAAGAATCTATGCATGTCAGATTCGATGACAAAGTGCCTGGAAGTGAAACTCTAGTGCAAGATGAAAGTCATGCATGTTGGAACAAAGGTGTTCAGCAATACCACGTTTTGAGTTTTGATGATAACAAGGTATTAAAAAGTTATCAATTGGATATTGCTAATATTTGTTTAAGTATGCAGGATATCAATCAAGATTTATATCTTAGAAAGTATTCTGTTTGAACAATGTTAAAGAGCAATAAATCCAGAGAAGCTTGTTGCTTGTGATTCTGTATCGAAGAGAGTCTGAAGACTGCATCGAAGAGAGTCTGAAGACTGTGCCAAAGAGAGTCTGAAGACTGTATCAGAGTCTGAAGACCATCAAAATCTGAAAACCAAGAGAGTCTGAAGATTACCAGAAGCTTAGTGCTACAGTGAGTCTGAAGCCCAAAATCTGATAATCTGCTAACAAGGATTTCTACAGCATTGCGATGAAAAAGAAACTCTCAAATGGAGTAACGGCTAGCTTCAAATTTAACTTGAGTGTGGGAAGCACAAAGACAAGAATGCAGGCCAGTACAGAGTACGTTGTACGAACTCTGTTTCCACTACTCCACTACCTCGTACAGTTTGGCAACTGTGTCTACTGGTATTAATCCTCAAAGGGAATGGAATTCAAATTATGCAATTGAAGGACTATTACCAAATCAAGCAACAAATCAACAGTCATTGATCAAGCTTCAGAAATCATCCTGATGTGCTGGATGACTCAACGTCTCTTTCCTACGCCTATATAAAGGATAGAAGAATTGAAGAATTGTTGGACTCTACAACTTGAAAAATTACATTGCTCTGCTTTCGTATTCAACTGAGTCTTAACAAAAGCACATCATCAACTTAGATTCTTACAAACTGAGTATTCTAGAATTTCTAAGTTTCACAGAAAAACAGAGTCTGTCTTTTGTGTAAAACAGAATCTGTCTTTGTTGTAATTGAAACACATTTTGATTGTTGTCAAGTGTTTCAACTCTATTCAATTTTCTGTAATTGTGTAAGAAGTCTCTTGCTTTTGTGCTTGAGCAAAGGAAGTCTCTTGGCTGCGTCCATTGAGAAAGGAAGTCTCTTAGTTGTGTCTTTGAGCAAGGAAGTCTCTTGCCTGCGTGCTTGAGCAAGGAAGTCTCATACTGTGTGTTTGAGCCACTTGTAATTTGATATTACATTTTAGTGAACTCTCCTTGGAAGTACAAGGGGGACAGGACTACTTCCGGTTTGTGGAAGGAACCTGTATAATTGCTTGTGTTCTCTCTTCTCTCTTCTCTCTATCTCTTGATTATTCCGCTGCATCAGAACCTAATCTCCCATCAGACTCTGATCCCATTCAGACTCTGAGTTTAAAGGAATTAGATTCTCACTCTTCAAGAGCTGCGAAAAGCTAACACAATTCAACCCCCCCTTCTTGTGTTTTTCTCACCTTCAGTTGGTATCAGAGCTCCGGCTCTGTTGTCATAGCACTTGTAACACCCCGAAATCCCAACTTAAAAATTCATTTATATAATCAGAGTATATCGCAATATTCAGGATGTCACATTTCATAAAATCTTTAAACAAAATGAATAATAGTTTATTCCTCATCTTTATTCAAAACGTAGCAGCGGAATCATAATTCAAACTCTTTAAAAAGATTAGTTCTTCGCACCAATGTCATAATTAATTCAAAAACGATACATAAAGGAATAGAAACAAATGATAATCCCCATCCCGTTACGTATCAGAGCCCCTAAGACTCCACAAGGACCTCTCACATCGTCAATCCTACGCTTGGTCACCTGCACTTGCCCACGAGGCGGCAATTCCAACAGAAGGGGTGAGATTCACAAAACAAAACATTAAACATATAATTCAACAATTATATTTAACAACATAATAATATCAAAACAATGGTCAAGTAACATCTTATTCATAATCAACGTCATAAATCCACATCATAATCATAATCAACATCATGTTCAACATCTTAGTCAACAATCTTAGTACGACTCGGTAATGCGACCTCGACTCGACAATGCAACTTAGACCCAACAATGCAACTTAGACATCTTAATCATGCATGTGGTACCATATTGAGTATAAATATACTCCTAGGGCATAAGCCCTCGTCGCTATTGAGTATAAAATACTCCTAGAGCATAAGCTCTCGTCGCTATTGAGCATAAAAATACACCTAGGGCATAAGCCCTCGTCGCTATTGAGCAAAAGCTCCTAGGGCATGAGCCCTCGTCTCTGGATGAATATGCATGGACTCAACTTCTTAAATCTTAGACATCTCAAATGGACTCCAATAATTTGGACCATTACATCATAAATCTTTAACAACACATGCATCTTTTATTTATTAACACATAGCAACATGGCAGCAATGAATCATCACAAGCATAGTAAAATCGCAAGCATTCACATACATCATCTCTTATCATTCAAAGAAAGCATATACTAATGTATAGGTCAATATCACTAATCAAGCATCATCTAGCAGCTCTACGGGTCGTCTTAATATTTCAGTACATAATTAAATCCAGGGGTAATCTCATAATCAATTGTGCGACAAGAGTCAAATTATTCAAAAAGGTAGTCTAATACGAGACTACTCGCTATGGCGAGTGGGATCCTCGCCTCGCGAACCATCAGGGGTAACTCGCTGTGGCGAGTTGGGTTGCTCGCCTCGCGAGCCATCACGGGTAGCTCGCTATGGCGAGTGGGGTTGCTCGCCTCGCGAGCTTACTAGGGGTAACTCGCTATGGCGATTGGGTTGCTCGCCTCGCGAGCCTACTAGGGGTAACTCGCTATGGCGAGTGGGTTGCTCGCTGTGGCGAGCTGCGACAGAACAGTTACGGGGTTACGAGGGTTTTCACCCAAAACCCCAAATTTCATCCTAAACCTTCCAAATTTCGACCATAATGATGTATAAGAGTTATTCTAAGGTCTGTAAATAGTTTCCTACGTCATCGGTACAGTTTCTCATCATTTAATCACCAATTCCTCACTTTTTAACCTAATTCTTAGTTCTTAAATTCTCATGAACAATTCCTAAACATGTTAACTATAATCATGAATCATAAGCTTAATGAATTTGCAATTGCTAGGCTCACCCTTACCTTAGGAAATTGAGCAGCAGCCTCTCTTGTTCTTCTCTCCTGCTTTCTCCCTTTTTCTCCCAAAAACTGAATTGTACGTACTGTACAATCCTAAACCTAATTTTCCTTTTTAAACCACTTCTATTTGATTTTATCTTATTTCACTTAATCCCTCATAATTCTACTTAATTCGAAAACAGCCCCACAACTTAATATTTGTTTTATTTTCAACCCTTATTCTATTAAATAATAAAATAGACCACCTAATACAATCACAACATAACACATAAATCACATAAATATATTCTAACTCGACAAATTAATTAAATAATTGAGACGTGCGTTACAACTCTCCCCAACTTATAGAATTTTCGTTCTCGAAAATTTACCTCATTCATGTCTGCGTACCAGTCAAAGCGAAAACTCTCCCAGTAGTCTGAGCCTTCTTCGGAATCTTGCATTGCGAACCAATATGACCTTTGTAACACCCCGTTTTCCCAAATTCAAAATTTCAAAAATAAATCAGAGTATCATGCAAAACGGAATGCTACATTTCTAAAATCATCAAAAGGGAATAAATAAACATTTATTCTAGTCAAAACTGTTCTAACAACGCAGCGGATAAAATCTAATTATTAACAAATCGTTTTGGCACGCAGGCCTCATAAATAAGTCTCGACATAAATTAACTGAAAACTTAAATTATAATCAATACGTAAGGAATAGAAAGTAAACATAAAAGGTTCCCATCCCGTTACGTATCAGAGCACCTAAAGGACACGGTGAGGATAGCCACTCACAACGGCAACAACAACAAAAGCTTAATCACCTGCACTTGCCCACAAGGCGGCAATTCCAGCAGAAGGGGTGAGATTCTCATAACAATAGCATTAAACATATAATCCAATAATTACAATTAACAGCATAACTTCATCATCATATATCATAATAACAATCAGATAGCATCTTAAACAACATCATAAATCAACTTAATAGTTTGACTTGACAATGCGACATCGACTCAACTTATGCAACTTAGACATCTTAATCATGCATGTGGTACCATATTGAGTATAAATATACTCCTAGGGCATAAGCCCTCGTCGCTATTGAGCATAAAAATACTCCTAGAGCATAAGCTCTCGTCGCTGTTTGAGCAAAAGCTCCTAGGGCATGAGCCCTCGTCTCTGTATGAATATGCATGGACTCGACTTCTTAAATCTTAGACATCTCAAATAAATTCCAATAATTTGGGTTACAACATCATAAATCTTATAACAACACATGCAGCTTTTAATTAATAAAACAAGGCATCATGGCAGCAATCAACATCTCAAACAATAGCAAGATCGTAAACGTTCACATACATCGTCACTTATGATTCAGAAAAGCATATACAAATGTATAGGTCACAATAACAAATCAATTATCAGCTAACAACTCTACATTTCTTCTTAATATCTCAGCACTCAATTCCCAAACCAGGGGTCATCTCATAACTAATCGTGCGACAATAGTCGCATTATTCTAAAAGGTAGTCTGATACAGGACTACTTGCTATGGCGAGTGGGATCTCTCGCCTCGCGAACCATTACAGGGGTTACTCGCTACGGCGAGCTGGGTTGCTCGCCTCGCGAGCATCAGGGGTACTACTCGTTATGGCGAGTTGGGTTAGTCGCCTGGCGAGCTCCTGGGTGTTGCTCGCTACGGCGAGTTGGGTTACTCGCCTGACGAACCTTCTTGGGGATTTCTCGCTATGGCGAGCTGTTCTACTCGCCTCGCGAGTTGATGAGTACTCGCCGTGGCGAGCTGGCTGCTCGCTGTGGCGAGCGGCGACAGAACAGTTACGGGGTTACGAGGGTTTTCACCCAAAACCCCAAATTTCATCCTAAATCTTCAGATTTTCGACTATAATGATGTCTAAGAGTTATTCTAATGTCCGTAACCAGTTTACTACGTCAACGGTACAGGTTTTCATCAATTTACCACTTATGACCTAATTCTAATATTCCTAATTCTCATGAAATAAACCTAGAATTTGCTAACTCTAATCATGAATTACATGTTCTAATGATATTGTACTGAAAGGCTCACCCTTACCTTAAGAAATTCGAGCAGCAGCCTCTCCGGTTCTTCTCTTCCGTTTTCTCCCTTTTTTCTCCCAAAGCTCTGAATTGTACGTTCTGTACAATTCTAACCTAACTCCCCCCCTTTTAAACCTCTTCTTGTTTGTTTTATTTTATCTTATTTCCCCCACAACTATATCTAATTATAAAACAAACCCACAACTTATTATTTGTTTTATTTTCTAATCTTATTTTATTAAACAATAAAATAAGTCACAACACATAAGTCACATAAACCACATAATATCTCGAATATCACTTAATTCACGCAAAATCATATAAATATACTTTATACTATATAGAATAATTTATATAATTAAAACGGGCGTTACAACTCTCCCCAACTTATAAGATTTTCGTCCTCGAAAATTTACCTTAAGCAAACAACTCGGGATAAGACTCCAGCATCTTACTCTCTAGCTCCCAAGTCAAGCTTTCACCAGTCGCTCCGTCCCAAACGACTTTCACAAGAGGTATCTCCTTGCCTCTCAACCTCTTCACTTCACGACCTTCGATCCTCACTGGTAAGGTCTCAACCGTCAGGTTATCTCTAACTTTCACATCATCCCTTTGAATCACATGGGATGGATCTGGAACATACTTCCGAAGTTGCGACACGTGAAACACATCATGCAAATTTGACAGATGCGGCGGTAAACCTACTCGATACGCCACTGTCCCAATTCTCTCTGATATCTGATACGGACCAATAAACTTCGGGGTTAACTTCTTCGACTTCAATGCACGACCCACACCGGTCATGGGAGTAACTCTTAGGAATACATGATCTCCCTCTTGGAACTTAAGGTCCTTCCTACGCTTATCATGATAACTCTTCTGCCGACTCTGCGACGCTTTCATCTTCTCTTGGATCATTTTTACCTTCTCAGTAGTTTGTTGAACAATTTCTGGTCCTAAAACCACATTCTCACCTGACTCAAACCAACACAACGGAGTTCTACATCTCCGACCATATAAAGCTTCGAAAGGTGCCATTCCGATACTAGAATGATAACTGTTATTGTACGTGAACTCTATCAACGGGAGATGACTATCCCAAATTCCTCCTTGCTCAAGTACACAAACTCTCAACAGATCTTCCAACGACTGAATCGTTCTTTCCGACTGACCGTCTGTCTGCGGATGATATGCCGAACTCAACTTCAACTTAGAACCTAAAGCCTCTTGCAAACTCTTCCAGAACCTAGAAGTAAACCTCGGGTCTCTGTCTGATACGATGCTCGAAGGAACATCATGCAACTTCACTATTTCACGAATATAAATCTCTGCCAACTGAGCTATAGGAAAACTGATGTTAATCGGAATAAAATGAGCCGACTTCGTCAGTCTATCAACAATTACCCAAATGGCGTCATTTCCTCTAGGCGTATTCGGTAAACTCGTCACAAAATCCATGGATATACTATCCCACTTCCACTCTGGCACATCTAAAGGTATCATCATCCCAGCCGGTTTCTGATGTTCCACTTTCGACTTCTGACAAACCAAACACGAATACACAAACTGTGCCACATCGCGTTTCAATCCGGACCACCAAAATAACTTCTTCAAATCGTGATACATTTTCGTAGCTCCCGGGTGAATACTCAAGCTACTTCTATGACTCTCTTCAAGATTCATTTTCTTCATCTCATCATCATCTGGAATGAAAATTCTACCTCGAAACCTCAACACACCTTGATCATCGACCTTAAAGTCACCGTCTTCGGTCTGATTGCTAGCAACTAACAAGTCCACAAACTTAACATCCAATTTCTGCGCCTCTCTAATACTTTTCAAGAATTCATTATCAATCTTCAGCATTCCCAACTTCACACTTTGAGGTGACCATTCACATACTAAACTCAAATCTCTAAACTGTTCTAGCAACTCAAACTCTTTAGCCATCAAAGCGGACATATGCAAAGTCTTCCTACTTAGGGCATCTGCAACAACGTTAGCTTTACCCAGATGATAATTCAAACCAAAGTCATAATCTTTCAACAACTCAAGCCACCTTCGCTGTCTCATATTCAATTCCTTCTGATCAAATAAATACTTCAAGCTCTTGTGGTCACTGAACACTTCAAACCTCGAACCGTACAGGTAATGTCTCCAAATCTTAAGCACAAATACCACTGCAGCTAATTCAAGATCGTGAGTAGGATAATTTCGTTCATGGATTCTCAACTGTCTTGATGCATAAGCAACCACCTTACCATCTTGCATAAGCACACCACCTAAACCCAACTTGGACGCATCACAATACACAACAAAAGGTTCATCGGGCTTAGGCAAAATCAAAACTGGAGCCGTCGTCAGACGCTTCTTCAATTCATTAAAACTATTCTCGCAATGAACATCCCACACAAATGCTTTACTTTTGCAGGTCATCTGCGTTAGCGGAAGTGCCAACTTCGAAAATCCTTCTATAAATCTTCTGTAGTACCCAGCTAATCCCAAAAAGCTTCTAATCTCTGTAACCGACTTCGGAGTCTCCCATTGCGACACTGCTTCAACTTTAGATGGATCAACTGCAATACCATTACCAGAAATAACATGGCCAAGAAAACTCACTTTGTTCAACCAGAATTCACACTTCGACAATTTAGCGTAAAGCTTCTTCTCTTTCAACACTTGCAAGACTATCTTCAAATGTTCCGCATGCTCTTCTTCAGACTTGGAGTAAATCAAAATATCATCGATGAACACAACCACGAATCGATCCAAGAATGCATGGAAGATGCGATTCATATATTCCATAAACACACCAGGTGCATTCGTAACACCGAAGGGCATCACCTTGTATTCATAATGCCCATAACGTGTTCTGAAAGCTGTCTTCTGCATATCCTCATCTTTCACTTTAATCTGGTGATAACCCGACCTCAAATCAATCTTGCTAAACACTCTACCAGTAGTCTGAGCCTTCTTAGGCTTCTTGCATTGTGAACCAATATGACCCTCTTCGTTACAATTAAAGCACACAACATCATCATACTTGCATGCCGAAGTAGCATGTCTCTTCTTACCACAGCGGTAACACCGCTTCACATCTCCAGTACAAGCATTACTCTTGTGGCCTTTCTCACCACAATTATAGCACACAATCTCAGCAGGAGCATCCTTCTTCTGAGGTCTCCTCTCATCATTAACTCTTTGCTTGCCCTTATCAGCAGGGGCACTATAAGGCTTCGGGCGACTCTGCTATCCTTTACTCTTTCTTTCATTCACTACCTTGTAGTGAGCTTTAGTGTCCTCCTCATAAATCCTGCAGCTGCTCACCAGCTCGGAAAAGTTACGGATCTTCTGGTAACCAATTGCCCTCTTGATATCAGCACGCAAGCCATTCTCGAACTTGATGCACTTAGAAAACTCCGCCGTCTCAGCAGTATAGTGTGGATAAAACTTAGCCAATTCCACAAACTTGGCAGCATACTCAGTCACCGACATGTTCCCTTGTTTCAGCTCAAGGAACTCAATCTCCTTCTTCCCGCGAACATCTTCCGGAAAGTAACGGTTCAGGAACTCCCTCCTGAACACAGCCCAAGTAACAGCAGCACCTCCATTCTCTAAGACCGGTTGGACACTCACCCACCAGTCGTCAGCTTCTTCTGCCAGCATGTGCGTCCCAAAGCGCACCATCTGAACGTCCGTACACTGCATCACTCTGAAAATCCTTTCGACCTCCTTGAGCCATGTCTGAGCTCCATCGGGGTCGTATCTTCCCTTAAACGTAGGTGGATGATTCCTCAAAAATGTCTCCAACATCCTCACACCATCATTTCCACCAGCATTCTGTTGTTGGCCCACAGCTTGAGCCATTGCTTGTAATGCAGCAGCAAGAGCAGCATCATTTCTTCCAGCCATCTAAGTTCACTACATAACGAGAACGGGTTAGAGAAATTCAAACAGAATTAAACTAACACTCGACACTAACGACTCGATCTACTTGGCCGGACGGACCGACCTGCTCTGATACCAATTGTAACACCCCGTTTTCCCAAATTCAAAATTTCAAAAATAAATCAGAGTATCATGCAAAACGGAATGCTACATTTCTAAAATCATCAAAAGGGAATAAATAAACATTTATTCTAGTCAAAACTATTCTAACAACGCAGCGGATAAATTCTAATTATTAACAAATCGTTTTGGCACGCAGGCCTCATAAATAAGTCTCGACATAAATTAACTGAAAACTTAAATTATAATCAATACGTAAAGAATAGAAAGTAAACATAAAAGGTTCCCATCCCGTTACGTATCAGAGCACCTAAAGGACACGGTGAGAATAGCCACTCACAACGGCAACAGCAACAAAATCTTAATCACCTGCACTTGCCCACAAGGCGGCAATTCCAGCAGAAGGGGTGAGATTCTCATAACAATAGCATTAAACATATAATCCAATAATTACAATTAACAGCATAACTTCATCATCATATATCATAATAACAATCAGGTAGCATCTTAAACAACATCATAAATCAACTTAATAGTTTGACTTGACAATGCGACATCGACTCAACTTATGCAACTTAGACATCTTAATCATGCATGTGGTACCATATTGAGTATAAATATACTCCTAGGGCATAAGCTCTCGTCGCTATTGAGCATAAAAATACTCCTAGAGCATAAGCTCTCGTCGCTGTTTGAGCAAAAGCTCCTAGGGCATGAGCCCTCGTCTCTGGATGAATATGCATGGACTCGACTTCTTAAATCTTAGACATCCCGAATAAATTCCAATAATTTGGGTTACAACATCATAAATCTTATAACAACACATGCAGCTTTTAATTAATAAAACAGGGCAGCATGGCAGCAATCAACATCTCAAACAATAGCAAGATCGTAAACGTTCACATACATCATCACTTATGATTCAGAAAAGCATATACAAATGTATAGGTCACAATAACAAATCAATTATCAGCTAACAGCTCTACATTTCTTCTTAATATCTCAGCACTCAATTCCCAAACCAGGGGTCATCTCATAACTAATCGTGCGACAAGAGTCGCATTATTCTAAAAGGTAGTCTGATACAGGACTACTCGTTATGGCGAGTGGGATCTCTCGCCTCGCGAACCATTACAGGGGTTACTCGCTACGGCGAGCTGGGTTGCTCGCCTCGCGAGCATCAGGGGTACTACTCGCTAAGGCGAGTTGGGTTACTCGCCTGGCGAGCTCCTGGGTGTTGCTCGCTACGGCGAGTTGGGTTACTCGCCTGGCGAACCTTCTTGGGGATTGCTCGCTATGGCGAGCTGTTCTACTCGCCTCGCGAGTTGATGAGTACTCGCCGTGGCGAGCTGGCTGCTCGCTGTGGCGAGCGGCGACAGAACAGTTACGGGGTTACGAGGGTTTTCACCCAAAACCCCAAATTTCATCCTAAATCTTCAGATTTTCGACTATAATGATGTCTAAGAGTTATTCTAATGTCCGTAACCAGTTTACTACGTCAACGGTACAGGTTTTCATCAATTTACCACTTATGACCTAATTCTAATATTCCTAATTCTCATGAAATAAACCTAGAATTTGCTAACTCTAATCATGAATTAAATGTTCTAATGATATTGTAATGAAAGGCTCACCCTTACCTTAAGAAATTCGAGCAGCAGTCTCTCGGGTTCTTCTCTTCCGTTTTCTCCCTTTTTTCTCCCAAAGCTCTGAATTGTACGTTTTGTACAATTCTAACCTAACTCCCCCCCTTTTAAACCTCTTCTTGTTTGTTTTATTTTATCTTATTTCCCCCACAACTATATCTAATTTTAAAACAAACCCACAACTTATTATTTGTTTTATTTTCTAATCTTATTTTATTAATTAATAAAATAAGTCACAACACATAAGTCACATAAACCACATAATATCTCGAATATCACTTAATTCACGCAAAATCATATAAATATACTTTATACTATATAGAATAATTTAAATAATTAAAACGGGCGTTACAACCTTCTTCATTACAGTTAAAGCACACGACATCGTCATGTTTGCATGCCGTAGTAGCATGTCCCTTCTTACCACAACGGTAACACCGCTTCACATCCCCCGTACAAGCATTACTCTTGTGACCTTTTTCACCACAGTTATAGCAGACGATCTCTGCAGGGGCATCTTCCTTCTGAGGTCTCCTCTCATCATTTACCTTCTGTTTACCCTTATCAGCCGGGGCGCTGTACGGCTTATCACGACCTTGTTGACGCTTACCCTTCCGCTCCTTCAGAACCTTATAATGAGCTTTGGTGTGCTCCTCATAAATTCTGCAGCTACTTACCAACTCAGAGAACTGACGGATCTTCTGATACCCAATTGCTCGCTTAACCTCAGCACGCAAGCCATTCTCGAACTTGATACACTTGGAGAATTCAGCAGTCTCAGCAGTGTAGTGCGGATAAAACTTAGCCAGCTCAACGAACTTCGCAGCATACTCCGTGACTGACATGTCGCCCTGCTTCAGCTCCAGGAACTCAATCTCCTTCTTCCCTCGAACATCCTCCGGAAAGTATCTATTCAGGAATTCCCTCCTGAACACAGCCCAAGTAACTTCACCCTCGTTCTCCAGATTCGGACGAACACTAACCCACCAGTCATCAGCTTCTTCGGCCAAACAATGCGTACCAAAACGAACCATTTGAGGTGTAGTGCACTCCATTACTCGAAAAATCCTTTCAATCTCCTTGAGCCAAGTCTGAGCTCCATCAGGGTCATACCTGCCCTTGAAAGTAGGTTGATGGTTCCTCAGAAACGTCTCCAACATTTGAACTCCATTGTTACCACCAGCGTTAGGTTGTTGCCCAACAGCTTGAGCCATAGCTTGCAAAGCAGCAGCGAGGGAAGCATCGTTTCTTCCAGCCATCTTATTCCTCTAAAAAGCAAACATAAGTTAGAATAATATAACTATAGTATTCTAACTCTAAGACATCGCCACTCGACTCTCTAATTGGCCGGACGGACCGACCTGCTCTGATACCAATTGTAACACCACGAAATCCCAACTTAAAAATTCATTTATATAATCAGAGTATATCGCAATATTCAGGATGTCACATTTCATAAAATCTTTAAACAAAATGAATAATAGTTTATTCCTCATCTTTATTCAAAACGTAGCAGCGGAATCATAATTCAAACTCTTTAAAAAGATTAGTTCTTCGCACCAATGTCATAATTAATTCAAAAACGATACATAAAGGAATAGAAACAACTGATAATCCCCATCCTGTTACGTATCAGAGCCCCTAAGACTCCACAAGGACCTCTCACATCGTCAATCCTACGCTTGGTCACCTGCACTTGCCCACGAGGCGGCAATTCCAACAGAAGGGGTGAGATTCACAAAACAAAACATTAAACATATAATTAAACAATTATATTTAACAACATAATAATATCACAACAATGGTCAAGTAACATCTTATTCATAATCAATGTCATAAATCCACATCATAATCATAATCAACATCATGTTCAACATCTTAGTCAACAATCTTAGTACGACTCGGTAATGCGACCTCGACTCGACAATGCAACTTAGACATCTTAATCATGCATGTGGTACCATATTGAGTATAAATATACTCCTAGGGCATAAGCCCTCGTCGCTATTGAGTATAAAATACTCCTAGAGCATAAGTTCTCGTCGCTATTGAGCATAAAAATACTCCTAGGGCATAAGCCCTCATCGCTATTGAGCAAAAGCTCCTAGGGCATGAGCCCTCGTCTCTGGATGAATATGCATGGACTCAACTTCTTAAATCTTAGACATCTCAAATGGACTCCAATAATTTGGACCATAACATCATAAATCTTTAACAACACATGCATCTTTTATTTATTAACACATAGCAACATGGCAGCAATGAATCATCACAAGCATAGTAAAATCGCAAGCATTCACATACATCATCTCTTATAATTCAAAGAAAGCATATACTAATGTATAGGTCAATATCACTAATCAAGCATCATCTAGCAGCTCTACGGGTCGTCTTAATATTTCAGTACATAATTAAATCCAGGGGTAATCTCATAATCAATTGTGCGACAAGAGTCGCATTATTCAAAAAGGTAGTCTGATACGAGACTACTCGCTATGGCGAGTGGGATCCTCGCCTCGCAAACCATCAGGGGTAACTCGTTGTGGCGAGTTGGGTTACTCGCCTCGTGAGCCATCACGGGTAGCTCGCTATGGCGAGTGGGGTTGCTCGCCTCGCGAGCTTACTAGGGGTAACTCGCTATGGCGAGTGGGTTGCTCGCCTCGCGAGCCTACTAGGGGTAACTCGCTGTGGCGAGCTGCGACAGAACAGTTACGGGGTTACGAGGGTTTTCACCCAAAACCCCAAATTTCATCCTAAACCTTCCAAATTTCAACCATAATGATGTATAAGAGTTATTCTAAGGTCTGTAAATAGTTTCCTACGTCATCGGTACAGTTTCTCATCATCTAATCACCAATTCCTCACTTTTTAACCTAATTCTTAGTTCTTAAATTCTCATGAACAATTCCTAAACATGTTAACTATAATCATGAATCATAAGCTTAATGAATTTGCAATTGCTAGGCTCACCCTTACCTTAGAAAATTGAGCAGCAGCCTCTCTTGTTCTTCTCTCCTGCTTTCTCCCTTTTTCTCCCAAAAACTGAATTGTACGTACTGTACAATTCTAAACCTAATTTTCCTTTTTAAACCACTTCTATTTTATTTTATCTTATTTCACTTAATCCCTCATAATTCTACTTAATTCGAAAACAGCCCCACAACTTAATATTTGTTTTATTTTCAACCCTTATTCTATTAAATAATAAAATAGACCACCTAATACAATCACAACATAACACTGAAATCACATAAATATATTCTAACTCGAAAAATTAATTAAATAATTGAGACGGGCGTTACAGCACTTAACCGTGTAACAGAAAAGATCCAGAGAAAAACATGTCTTCCAGTGAACTGTCTTCTTCTGGTGCCACTTCTGGTGCTGCCATACCATATGACTATGGATCCAATAACAGCAGTAAAAAGGCTGATTATGGAAAAATTCCTAAGTTCAATGGTGATCCTGAAGAATTTTCTTGGTGGAAAACCAACTTCTATAGTTATGTCATGGGTCTTGATGAAGAACTCTGGGACATACTTGAAGATGGTGTTGGTGACTTACAACTTGATGACGAAGGTGCTGCCATTGACCGCAAACTTCACACTGCTACTCAAAAGAAAATCTATAAGAAACATCATATCATCAGAGGGGCTCTTGTCACTGCTATTCCTAAAACGGAATACATGAAGATGAGTGACAAATCTACTGCTAGAGCCATGTTTTCTTCTCTCTGTGCTAACTATGAAGGAAGCAAAAAGGTCAGGGAAGCTAAAGCTCTTCTGTTAGTTCATCAATATGAACTATTTAAGATGAAAGAGGATGAAAGTATTGAGCAGATGTACTCAAGATTTCAAACTCTAGTATCTGGTCTTCAGATACTGAAGAAGAGTTATATAGCTTCTGATCATGTTAGCAAGATTTTAAGGAGCTTACCCTCTAGATGGAGACCAAAGGTCACTGCAATTGAGGAGGCTAAAGATTTAAACACTTTAAGTGTTGAAGATCTTGTAAGCTCACTCAAGGTTCATGAGTTAAGTCTCAATGAACATGATTCTGCAAGAAAGTCCAAAACCATTGCCTTAAAATCAAAAGGAAGTTCTTCAAAGGCTCTCAAGGTTGAAGAGTCTGAAATTGAGTCTTCAGCTTCTGAAAGCTCAGAGGAGGATCCTGATGTTGCAAAGGAAATGGCTATGCTTTCAAGCAGAATGCAGTACCTTGCTAAGAAGAACAAGAGATTTCTGAGCAAGAGCAGTGGGAAGGGGTTCAAAAAGGAGGATCAGAAAGGTTGCTTCAACTGCAAGAAGACTGGACATTTTATTGCTGAGTGTCCAGAACTGCAGAACGAGAAATCCAAGTCAAAGAGGCCAACCTTCAAGTCAAGCAAGTTTAAGAAGCAGATCAAGAAAAGTCTGATGGCCACCTGGGAAGATCTTGATAATGAGTCAGGGTCTGAGGATGATGATGCTGATGGTGAAGCTAATGTAGCTGTTGGACTAATGGCTACAACCGAATCCGTTAAAGAGACTCCTGAGGTAGAATCAGATGCAGACTCTGAAAGTGAAACAGAGGTATATTCTGAACTCACAAGATCTGAACTTGTAGAATCTGTCAAAGAACTTCTTGGTCATTTTAAAGCTAAGACCACTGAGTTGAAGAAAGTCAAACAACAGCTTGATAAGCTGTCAAAAAGACATAATTCAACTCGGTTGGAATTAGAAGATTTAAAAGAAGAAAATATCTCTTTATTGATCAAGAAGTGTAGCTGTAAATACTTAAGTGAGCAAGATGTTGCTCTGCAAGAATTTATTGCTACTGGAATTGACAGATCAAGGGTTGCGTCCATGATCTATAGCACGAATCAGAACAGAGGACAGGGTCTTGGATTCATTGGAGGAAACTCAAATGAAATGACTCTGAAACCTGGTCTTGATGGAGCCAGAGAGGCGTTGAAAAATCACTTTGTAAGAGAGTCTGATGAAGTCAACACAGTGACTCATTCAGAACCTACAACTTCTACTTCTAAGATTCTGACGAAGTCAAAATCTCAGAATGTTAAGTTAAAGGGTCTGAAAAACTTTGAACCCAAAGCTTTAAAGACTCAGACTCTGAAACATTCAAAGTCTGATAAACAGACTCTGAATAAGCCAGAGTCTGAAAAACTAAAGCCTAAGTTTCAAAGAAGAGAAACTGTGAAGGGCAAGTTGAAACCTAAACCAAACGGTTCCAAACCCAAGGTATGGGAGAAAACATTGCCAATGACTTCAAGACGTAACTTACGAAAGGAGGTCAATGGTTCTAAGACTAACCAAAAAGGACCCATGAGAATATGGGTACCTAAGTCTGAAATTATTGATGCTGCAGGTATGTCTAAAAGGACTAGAAAAGCACAAGGCTTGGTACCTGGACAGTGGTTGCTCGCGTCACATGACGGGAGAAAGGTCTATGTTTCGAACCCTAACCATGAAAGAGGGAGGAACTGTGGGATTTGGAGGAAACCAAACTGGCAAAATCATTGGTACTGGAACCATTGGTAACTCTCTGATCTCAATCGGTAATGTGTGGTTCGTTGATGGACTTAGACATAACTTACTAAGCATAAGTCAATTATGTGACAGTGGTTATGATGTATTGTTTAATAAGAACAACTGCACAGTGGTTAACAAGGATGATCAGTCCATAGTCTTCAAGGGACCCTTCAAGCCGAAAGAAATTGTTTCTACTTCCAGACCCTTGGAGTTACTTCATATTGACTTATTTGGACCAGTTAGCACTGCATCCTTATATGGAAGTAAATATGGACTAGTTATTGTTGATGACTACGGCAGATGGTGTTGGGTTAAATTTCTGAAAACTAAAGATGATTCATATTCTGTGTTTAGTAAATTCTGCATCCAAATTCAATCAGAGAAGGAAATGAAAATCTTGAAAGTCAGAAGTGATCATGGAGGAGAATTTGAAAATGAACCGTTTGAGGTTTTCTGTGAAAAACATGGAATTATTCATGAATTCTCTGCACCTAGAAATCCACAACAAAATGGAGTTGTAGAGAGAAAGAACAGAACCTTACAAGAGATGGCTAGAACCATGATCCATGAGAACAATCTGGCTAAGCATTTTTGGGCAGAAGCAGTAAACACAGCTTGTTATGTTTAGAACAGAATCTATGTTAGACCTCTGTTGAACAAAACAGCTTATGAACTCTTTAAAGGAAGAAAACCCAACATATCTTATTTTCATCAGTTCGGATGTACGTGTTATGTCCTGAACAACAAAGTCAACCTAAAGAAATTTGATGCCAAAGCTCAAAAGGGAATCTTTTTAGGTTACTCTGAACGCTCTAAGGCATACAGGCTGTATAATTCAGAAACACAATGTGTTGAAGAATCTATGCATGTCAGATTCGATGACAAAATGCCTGGAAGTGAAACTCCAGTGCAAGATGAAAGTCATGCAGAATCTCAAGATTCTGATGATAACTCAGAATCTGATCAGATTCCAGAATCTAAAGACACTTCAGAAGCTGGAACAGCCCCTGAAGTTCCTAATGAAGAAGCTTCTGATGAAGCTCAAGATGGTTCTTTGCAAGCTAGTCAATCCAAACAATCCTTCAAATACAAGTCTCCACATCCAGAAGATCAGATAATTGGCAATAAAGAAAGTCCTATGAGAACTAGATCGCATTTCAGACAAGAAGAGTCTGCCTTGGGATTATTATCTATTATTGAACCATCCTCTGTTGAAGAAGCTCTTGGAGATGAAGGATGGATTCTGGCAATGCAAGAAGAACTGAATCAATTCAAAAGGAATGAAGTATGGGATCTAGTAGCTAAGCCTGATCACAAGAACATCATTGGAACCAAGTGGGTGTTTAGAAATAAGCTTAGTGAACAAGGAGAAGTAATCAGAAACAAGGCCAGACTTGTTGCGCAGGGCTACAGTCAACAAGAAGGCATTGATTACACAGAAACGTGTGCTCTAGTTGCAAGATTGGAAGCAATCAGGTTACTTCTTTCCTATGCAGTTAATCACAACATAACCCTGTATCAAATGGACGTTAAGAGTGCATTTCTTAATGGTGTCATTTCTGAAGAAGTATATGTCAAAAAACCTCCTGGCTTTGAAGATTTAAAGCATCTAGAGCATGTTTATAAATTAAAGAAATCACTCTATGGCTTGAAACAAGCTCCCAGAGCTTGGTATGAAAGACTAAGTAATTTCTTAATTCAAAACAACTTTGAACGAGGACAAGTTGACACTACTCTATTCAGAAAGACTCTGAAGAAAGACATTCTTATAGTTCAGATTTATGTTGATGATATCATTTTTGGTTCTACAAATAGTTCACTTTGCAAAGAGTTTTCGAAAGTAATGCAGGATGAGTTTGAAATGAGCATGATGGGAGAATTGAAGTTCTTTCTTGGAATTCAAATCAACCAATGCAAAGATGGAGTCTACGTTCATCAGTCCAAGTATACGAAAGAGCTTCTGAAGAAGTTCAATCTTGAGGACTGCAAAGAAATGAATACTCCAATGCATCCAACCTACACTCTGAGCAAAGAATATCAAGGAACCAAAGTTGATCAGAAGCTGTATAGAGGTATAATTGGTTCTTTGTTATACCTAACTGCATCCAGACCAGATATTTTATACAGTGTATATTTTTGTGCAAGGTTTCAATCAGATCCTAGAGAGTCTCACTTAACTGCTGTTAAGAGAATCTTTAGATATCTGAAAGGAACTACTAATCTTGGACTTCTTTACAAGAAATCCTCTGACTACAAGCTAGTTGGATTCTGTGATGCTGATTATGCTGGAGACAGGATTGAAAGAAAATCTACCAGTGGCAATTGTCAATTCTTGGGAGAGAATCTGATATCCTGGGCTAGCAAGAGGCAAGCAACCATTGCTTTGTCTACAACAGAAGCAAAATACATCTCAGCTGCTAGTTGTTGTACACAGCTACTCTGGATGAAACATCAGCTTGAGGACTATCAAATAACTGAAAACTGTATCCCAATTTATTGTGATAATACAGCAGCTATATGTTTGTCTAAGAATCCAATTCTGCATTCAAGAGCAAGGCACATTGAGATTAAACATTCTTTTATAAGAGACAATGTTTAAAAGGGAATTTTAGATATTCAATTCATTGATACTGATCATCAATGGGCTGATATATTTACAAAACCCTTATCTGTTGAAAGATTTGATTTCATAAAGAAAAATTTGAACATGTGCTATGTCTCTGGGTAATGTGTGCCTCTGAAAACAGAATTCAGACTCTGAAAATATTCAGAAGCTATTTGTGAATCAGACTCTCTTTTGGAGACTCTGATAAAAGCTTCTGATAAACTATTCAGACTCTGGTAAGGAATCTTTAAACTCTCAGAAGCTCGTATTAGTGGAAGCATAACTGTTGAGTTCAGTAAAACCTGCCCCACTACGGTGACAGTTACTTTACAGTTTCTCAAACGTGGCCTGTCTGTATTGGGTAAGAACTCAAAGGGCAATGATTTCATTACGTTAAACAAGTTACCTTCGCTTTGTCCCAATACTTTTACGGTTGCATGCTATATGTATTTATTGTTTGTGTTTGTTTGTCCCCTATTCTTTCCAAACGGTTATCAAACTTTTTCTCTATAAATACATAACACACACAACTCACTTCTCTTTTCACTCTTTGATTTTCTCTCTAAACAAATTTCTTGTTTTTCAATAATTTGCAAAACTTTTTGTTCTCAAATCAAACACTTAGAAATCCCTATAATGGCAAGTGATCTCATCCAATCTGGTGTCATAATCAAGTCTGGAAGGTCCTATGTTATCAAACCCAGAACAATGAACATCGTCAAGGAGACTCTGGAAATTCCAGTTGAATCTCCAGTAGATTTTGGTTCTCTCAGTCGTCATGGAGTTGACGTTTCTTCTCATTTCTTATCACAAGGAATGATGAAATACTTTGGTATGTTGAATGGACCAACATATCAGGAGCTTGTTAGAGATTTTTGGGTTAGGTCAGAAGTCTACGACAAAGCTGAAGCTACTTTGGAAGAAACAGTTGCAATCTCAAACAACCCCAGTCTGGCTGGCAAGAACAGAGACCAAATGGGTTTAAGACCGTATAATGGTCTTGAAATAAGGTTCGCTGTGATGGGAATACCAATAGTTATCACTGAAGAAGTGGTAGCCAGAGCTTGTCAAATGGAGAGCGCTGGTAAATTTCAGTGGAATGTCAACAAGAAGAGTGAATGGGCTGTTGTCTGCAACAAATTGTTATTTGAAGGGAGACCCTCAAATAAACTGGTGGATATGCATCCTGAGCATAGGGTGCTTCTGAAGATTATACTGGACAGTATGCTTCAGAAAAGAGGAGGAACAGACACATTGTCTGTGGATCACAAAGTTCTTCTTTATTTTCTTATCAATAAAATAAAGATCAACTTCCCCAGATATGTGATGCACCACATGTGTTGGGCCATCAAGAAGAGTCAATCAGAAACCAGGAGACAAGTTCCTTTTGGAAGATTAATATTTGAGATTCTGTATCAAGGAGGCCTCTTGAAGGTCTTATCAGAATCTGGTGTGGTATCAGATATTCATTTAGGAACTGTGACCGGAAGAATCATTAATGGCAAGACTCTGCAGTACATGAAGATTGCCAAGAGATTCAACCCCTCTAACCATGATATGAGGGAATCCTATGTACAATTTGACTTGATGATGGACTTCCCTCCCATATCCAAAGAAGATAATCCTGAAGTTCTTGCAAGATTTGTGGTGGATTACTTCAAGGAAACTGGTAGAATAATCAACTATTCTGTCATTCCTGAGACTGCTGGAGGAGGACCTCTTAAGGTCAAAGGTAAAAGGACCAAGGAAGTGGTTCTCAAGGAAGAGGAAGAGAAGCAGGAGCCTCTCAAGAAAAAGATCAAATCTACTGCTCTTCCTGGAGTGACAATTGGTTCCCCTAAGACCTTAACTCCTATGCCTTCATCAACATTAAGGATAGGATTAAAGAAACCAAGGATGAGAAGAAGGCTAAGAAAGATGAGAAGAAGGCCAAGAAAGATGAAAAGAAAGCGAAGAAAGGCAAGGCTGACAAAGACTATGACAGAATGGCTCAAGATATTGCTGACTACCTTGATGCTGACTCTGAAGGTGAAGAGAGTCAGATCAAGAAGAGAAAGGTGGATGTGGTTCCTGTGGCTAAGGATTTAGCACAGAAGATAGGTACTTCTGTATCTATGATTGAGGATGAACATGCTGCTGGCAAGGCAATGGCAGCAGAAGTAGTGGCTGAAGAATTAAAGGAAGAGACTGTCAAGGAAGCTGCTAAGTTGCTTGCTTCTGCTCTTAAACAGAAGGATCCTGTAGCTACTGCAGAAGCTGAGTTATCAGAAGCTACTGTGTCTGATCATTATGCTTCTCCAGAAGTTGGCATTGGCACCTCTGGCAACGTAGCATATAGTTGATCTTCCTCTTTGAATCAAGAGTCAGAATCTGATTCAGAATCAGACAACAAACCTTTAAGCCAAATTCTTCCATCCCTCAAAAATTCATCCCCCTCACCAATCAAACCCATATCATCCCATAACCCACTGGACCCTGCAGTAGTAGACTATGTTGATTCAACTATGGACAGAGTAATTCAAGACACAATCATAGTGTCTATGAATCTTCCTGCTGACCATCCTGCTCAACCTTCATTTCTCAAACCACTTCAGGTAATTCAACCTTCTGAAAAGCCTGAAGTAACCAGTCAATCTAAACAGCCATCCCCCCAAACTGAAACCATTTGTGTAGACTATCCAGACACTCTAGATTCACTTGAAAAACATCTAGGAGGAGAACTACCAAAAACCCCTGCAAAATCCAAATCAACAAAAGCTACTTCATCTGTTTCCAAACCAGACCCTGTACCTGAACCTACAGAGAATCTTACTTTAGCTTCTGTTGAACCTTCAGAACCTGTTGTTGAACCAGCTTCTGAAAATCTGGAACAAGCTTCTGATATCGTATCATAAATTGTAACAGAATGTAGAGCAGAAACTAGAAGAGTTCCCCAACCTCTTTGTGACCCTATAACCTTTTTCCCAGGTTTTGAAACTTTTATAGTCTTGAGAGTTTCTCTACCCTCAACCTCTGAACCTCAAATTGACTTATTTGATTCAAGCAAGATAGATGAGTTCTATGCTTCTTCAAGCAATAAGCTCAAAGACATTATTGAGCAAAGGTTTGTGCCAATCCTTAATGTGAGCTATGAGGACAAGTTCTCTACAGTGAAGACTAAGTTCTTGGAATTTATCACCAAAATTCAGAAGACTGCTGCCAGGGAACAAGCACTTGTCACTGCCAAGCATGTTGAAGAAGTCAAGCGGGCTGAGAAAGCTATTATCTTGGAAAGAGCTCCTATTCTGAGGATTAGAGATACACCCTTCTTTGATGAAGATCAGTATATTCCAAGAGAATCAGTGGCTTATAATTCTTTGAAGAGGAGACTGTATAGAGTTCAAGAAGAAGCCAGACAAGAAAGAGAAGCGCATTTGCGAAGAACTGAGGCTCTGGAAGAGATGGTAAAGAAACAGTAAGAGGATCTCCTGAAACTGATGGATCATCTTGCCAAACAAAACCAACCTTAGTTTAATTTCGTTTTGTTTTATTTTGTACTTCTTGTTTGCTATCTTATGAACTTGTTCAATTCTGTTTTGCTTACAATTTATACAAGTTGTTTTTTGATTCTATTTGCATTCAATTCTGTTTTTATGCTCTGAATCTTCTATGTTTTCCCTCTGAATCTCTTTATTCCTTAAAACATGTTTACACCCTTACCTTAAGTCATTTAAAAAGGGGGAGGAACTTGTTCTAAACCTTTTTTTTTTGTTGATGACAAAAGGGAGAGAAGGGAAAGTATTTATGTCAGGGAGAAGGGAAAATTTCTTTTAATTACATTGCATGTTCTACGTAAAAGTTAAAGGGAAATCTGCGAAAGGTGCTTAGTTAGACTCTGAGCCCCTGTTTAAGAATCAGTTCTCTAAATTCATGTATTATTCTGAGAATGGATTTGATTGCTTATGAAAGTGAATTTAATTAACCTGGATAGAACTTAAGAGGAGCTTACAAACCTCAACTTAAGAACTATCAGACTCAGGGGGAGTCAGAGCTTACAAACCTCAGACTCTGAGCTTACAAACCTCAGAACCCTTTAAGTCAACTTGTTAATTAGATTAACAACAATTGACCTTTTAAATACTAATGTTTGTCATCATTAAAAAGGGGGAGATTGTTGGAACAAAGGTGTTCAGCAATACCACGTTTTGAGTTTTGATGATAACAAGGTATTAAAAAGTTATCAATTGGATATTGCTAATATTTGTTTAAGTATGCAGGATATCAATCAAGATTTATATCTTAGAAAGTATTATGTTTGAACAATGTTAAAGAGCAATAAATCAAGAGAAGCTTGTTGCTTGTGATTCTGTATCGAAGAGAGTCTGAACACTGCATCGAAGAGAGTCTGAAGACTGTATCGAAGAGAGTCTGAAGACTGCATTGAAGAGAGTCTGAAGACTGTGCCAAAGAGAGTCTGAAGACTGTATCGGAGTCTGAAGACCATCAGAATCTAAAAACCAAGAGAGTTTGAAGATTACCAGAAGCTTAGTGCTACAGTGAGCCTGAAGCCCAAAATCTGATAATCTGCTAACAAGGATTTCTACAGCATTGAGATGAAAAAGAAACTCTCAAATGGAGTAACGGCTAGCTTCAAAGTCAACTTGAGGTTCGGAAGCACAAAGACAAGAATGCAGGCCAGTACAGAGTACATTGTACGAACTCTGTTTCCACTACTCCGCTACCTCGTACAGTTTGGCAACTGTGTCTACCGGTATTAATCCTCAAAGGGAATGGAATTCAAATTATGCGATTGAAGGACTATTACCAAATCAAGCAACAGATCAAGAGTCATTAATCAAGCTTCAGAAATCATCCTGATGTGCTGGATGACTCAACGTCTCTTTCCCACGCCTATATAATGGATAGAAGACTTGAAGAATTGTTGGACTCAACAACTTGAAAAATTACATTGCTCTGCTTTCGTATTCAACTGAGTCTTAACAAAAGCACATCATCAACTTAGATTCTTACAAACTGAGTATTCTAGAATTTATAAGTTTCACAGAAAAACAGAGTATGTCTTTTGTGTAAAACAGAGTTTGTCTTTTGTTGTAATTGAAACATGTTTTGATTGTTGTCAAGTGTTTCAACTCTATTCAATTTTCTGTAATTGTGTAAGAAGTCTCTTGCTTTTGTGCTTGAGCAAAGGAAGTCTCTTGGCTGCGTCCATTGAGCAAGGAAGTCTCTTAGTTGTGTCTTTGAGCAAGGAAGTCTCTTGCCTGCGTGCTTGAGCAAGGAAGTCTCATACTTTGTGTTTGAGCAACTTGTAATTTGATATTACATTTTAGTGAACTCTCCTTGGAAGTACAAGGGGGACAGGACTACTTCCAGTTTGTGGAAGGAACCTGTAAAATTGCTTGTGTTCTCTCTTCTCTCTATCTCTTGATTATTCCGCTGCATCAGAACCTAATCTCCCATCAGACTCTAATCCCATTCAGACTCTGAGTTTAAAGGAATTAGATTCTCACTCTTCAAGAGCTGCGAAAAGCTAACACAATTCAACCCCCCCTTCTTGTGTTTTTCTCACCTTCAGTTGGTATCAGAGCTCCGACTCTGTTGTCATAGCACTTAACCGTGTAACAGAAAAGATCCAGAGAAAAACATGTCTTACAGTGAACCGTCTTCTTCTGGTGCCACTTCTGGTGCTGCCATACCATATGACTATGGATCCAATAACAGCAGTAAAAAGGCTGATTATGGAAAAATTCATAAGTTGAATGGTGATCCTGAAGAATTTTCTTTGTGGAAAACCAACTTCTATAGTTATGTCATGGGTCTTGATGAAGAACTCTAGGACATACTTGAAGATGGTGTTAGTGACTTACAACTTGATGACGAAGGTGCTGTCATTGACCGCAAACTTCACACTGCTGCTCAAAAGAAAATCTATAAGAAACATCATATCAACAGAGGGGCTCTTGTCACTGCTATTCCTAAAACGGAATACATGAAGATGAGTGACAAATTTACTGCTAGAGCCATGTTTTCTTCTCTCTGTGCTAACTATGAAGGAAGCAAAAAGGTCAGGGAAGCTAAAGCTCTTCTGTTAGTTCATCAATATGAACTATTTAAGATGAAAGAGGATGAAAGTATTGAGCAGATGTACTCAAGATTTCAAACTCTAGTATCTGGTCTTCAGATACTGAAGAAGAGTTATATAGCTTCTGATCATGTTAGCAAGATTTTAAGGAGCTTACCCTCTAGATGGAGACCAAAGGTCACTGCAATTGAGGAGGCTAAAGATTTAAACACTTTAAGTGTTGAAGATCTTGTAAGCTCACTCAAGGTTCATGAGTTAAGTCTCAATGAACATGATTCTGCAAGAAAGTCCAAAACCATTGCCTTAAAATCAAAAGGAAGTTCTTCAAAGGCTCTCAAGGTTGAAGAGTCTAAAAATGAGTCTTCAGCTTCTGAAAGCTCAGAGGAGGATCCCGATGTTGCAAAGGAAATGGCTATGCTTTCAAGCAGAATGCAGTACCTTGCTAAGAAGAACAAGAGATTTCTAAGCAAGAGCAGTGGGAAGGGGTTCAAAAAGGAGGATCAGAAAGGTTGCTTCAACTGCAAGAAGACTGGACATTTTATTGCTGAGTGTCCAGAACTGCAGAAGGAGAAATCCAAGTCAAAGAGGCCAACCTTCAAGTCAAGCAAGTTTAAGAAGCAGATCAAGAAAAGTCTGATGGCCACCTGGGAAGATCTTGATAATGAGTCAGGGTCTGAGGATGATGATGCTGATGGTGAAGCCAATGTAGCTGTTAGACTAATGGCTACAATCGAATCTGTTAAAGAGACACCTGAGGCAGAATCAGATGCAGACTCTGAAAATGAAACAGAGGTATATTCTGAACTCACAAGATCTGAACTCGTAGAATCTGTCAAAGAACTTCTTGGTCATTTTAAAGCTAAGACCACTGAGTTGAAGAAAGTCAAACAACAGCTTGATAAGCTGTCAAAAAGACATAATTCAACTGTGTTGGAATTAGAAGATTTAAAAGAAGAAAATATCTCTTTATTGATCAAGAAGTGTAGCTGTAAATACTTAAGTGAGCAAGATGTTGCTCTGCAAGAATTTATTGCTACTGGAATTGACAGATCAAGGGTTGCGTCCATGATCTATAGCACGAATCAGAACAGAGGACAGGGTCTTGGATTCATTGGAGGAAACTCAAATGAAATGACTCTGAAACCTGGTCTTGATGGAGCCAGAGAGGTGTTGAAAAATCACTGTGTAAGAGAGTCTGATGAAGTCAACATAGTGACTCATTCAGAACCTACAACTTCTACTTCTAAGATTCTGACGAAGTCAAAATCTCAGAATGTTAAGTTAAAGGGTCTGAAAAACTTTGAACCCAAAGCTTTAAAGACTCAGACTCTGAAACATTCAAAGTCTGATAAACAGACTCTGAAAAAGCCAGAGTCTGAAAAACTAAAGCCTAAGTTTCAAAGAAGAGAAACTGTGAAGGGCAAGTTGAAACCTAAACCAAACGGTTCCAAACCCAAGGTATGGGAGAAAACATTGCCAATGACTTCAAGACGTAACTTACGAAAGGAGGTCAATGGTTCTAAGACTAACCAAAAAGGACCCATGAGAATATGGGTACCTAAGTCTGAAATTATTGATGTTGCAGGTATGTCTAAAAGGACTAGAAAAGCACAAGGCTTGGTACCCGGACAGTGGTTGCTCGCGTCACATGACGGGAGAAAGGTCTATGTTCCGAACCCTAACCATGAAAGAGGGAGGAACTGTGGGATTTGGAGGAAACCAAACTGGCAAAATCATTGGTACTGGAACCATTGGTAACTCTCTGATCTCAATCGGTAATGTGTGGTTCGTTGATGGACTTAGACATAACTTACTAAGCATAAGTCAATTATGTGACAGTGGTTATGATGTATTGTTTAATAAGAACAACTGCACAGTGGTTAACAAGGATGATCAGTCCATAGTCTTCAAGGGACCCTTCAAGCCGAAAGAAATTGTTTCTACTTCCAGACCCTTGGAGTTACTTCATATTGACTTATTTGGACCAGTTAGCACTGCATCCTTATATGGAAGTAAATATGGACTAGTTATTGTTGATGACTACGGCAGATGGTGTTGGGTTAAATTTCTGAAAACTAAAGATGATTCATATTCTGTGTTTAGTAAATTCTGCATCCAAATTCAATCAGAGAAGGAAATGAAAATCTTGAAAGTCAGAAGTGATCATGGAGGAGAATTTGAAAATGAACCGTTTGAGGTTTTCTGTGAAAAACATGGAATTATTCATGAATTCACTGCACCTAGAACTCCACAACAAAATGGAGTTGTAGAGAGAAAGAACAGAACCTTACAAGAGATGGCTAGAACCATGATCCATGAGAACAATCTGGCTAAGCATTTTTGGGCAGAAGCAGTAAACACAGCTTGTTATGTTCAGAACAGAATCTATGTTAGACCTCTGTTGAACAAAACAGCTTATGAACTCTTTAAAGGAAGAAAACCCAACATATCTTATTTTCATCAGTTCGGATGTACATGTTATGTCCTGAACAACAAAGTCTACCTAAAGAAATTTGATGCCAAAGCTCAAACAGGAATCTTTTTAGGTTACTCTGAACGCTCTAAGGCATACAGGCTGTATAATTCAGAAACACAATGTGTTGAAGAATCTATGCATGTCAGATTCGATGACAAAATGCCTGGAAGTGAAACTCCAGTGCAAGATGAAAGTCATGCAGAATCTCAAGATTCTGATGATAACTCAGAATCTGATCAGATTCCAGAATCTGAAGACACTTCAGAAGCTGGAACAGCCCCTGAAGTTCCTAATGAAGAAGCTTCTGATGAAGCTCAAGATGGTTCTTTGCAAGCTAGTCAATCCAAACAATCCTTCAAATACAAGTCTTCACATCCAGAAGATCAGATAATTGGCAATAAAGAAATTCCTATGAGAACTAGATCGCATTTCAGACAAGAAGAGTCTGCCTTGGGATTATTATCTGTTATTGAACCAACCTCTGTTGAAGAAGCTCTTGGAGATGAAGGATGGATTCTGGCAATGCAAGAAGAACTGAATCAATTCAAAAGGAATGAAGTATGGGATCTAGTAGCTAAGCCTGATCACAAGAACATCATTGGAACCAAGTGGGTGTTTATAAATAAGCTTAGTGAACAAGGAGAAGTAATCAGAAACAAGGCCAGACTTGTTGCGCAGGGCTACAGTCAACAAGAAGGCATTGATTACATAGAAACGTTTGCTCCAGTTGCAAGATTGGAAGCAATCAAGTTACTTCTTTCCTATGCAGTTAATCACAACATAACCCTGTATCAAATGGACGTTAAGAGTGCATTTCTGAATGGTGTCATTTCTGAAGAAGTATATGTCAAACAACCTCCTAGCTTTGAAGATTTAAAGCATCCAGAGCATGTTTATAAATTAAAGAAATCACTCTATGGCTTGAAACAAGCTCCCAGAGCTTGGTATGAAAGACTAAGTAATTTCTTAATTCAAAATGACTTTGAACGAGGACAAGTTGACACTACTCTATTCAGAAAGACTCTGAAGAAAGACATTCTTATAGTTCAGATTTATGTTGATGATATCATTTTTGGTTCTACAAATAGTTCACTTTGCAAAGAGTTTTCGAAAGTAATGCAGGATGAGTTTGAAATGAGCATGATGGGAGAATTGAAGTTCTTTCTTGGAATTCAAATCAACCAATGCAAAGATGGAGTCTACGTTCATCAGTCCAAGTATACGAAAGAGCTTCTGAAGAAGTTCAATCTTGAGGACTGCAAAGAAATGAATACTCCAATGCATCCAACCTACACTCTGAGCAAAGAAGATCAAGGAACCAAAGTTGATCAGAAGTTGTATAGAGGTATAATTGGTTCTTTGTTATACCTAACTGCATCCAGACCGGATATTTTATACAGTGTATGTTTGTGTGCAAGATTTCAATCAGATCCTTGAGAGTCTCACTTAACTGCTGTTAAGAGAATCTTTAGATATCTGAAAGGAACTACTAATCTTGGACTTCTTTACAAGAAATCCTCTGACTACAAGCTAGTTGGATTCTGTGATGCTGACTATGCTGGAGAAAGGATTGAAAGAAAATCTACCAGTGGCAATTGTCAATTCTTGGGAGAGAATCTGATATCCTGGGCTAGCAAGAGGCAAGCAACCATTGCTTTGTCTACAGCAGAAGCAGAATACATCTCAGCTGCTAGTTGTTGTACACAGCTACTCTGGATGAAACATCAGCTTGAGGACTATCAAATAACTGAAAATTGTATCCCAATTTATGGTGATAATACAACAGCTATATGTTTGTCTAAGAATCCAATTCTGCATTCAAGAGCAAAGCACATTGAGATTAAACATCATTTTATAAGAGACTATGTTCAAAAGGGAATTTAAGATATTCAATTCATTGATACTGATCATCAATGGGCTGATATATTTACAAAACCCTTATATGTTGAAAGATTTGATTTCATAAAGAAAAATTAAACATGTGCTATGTCTCTGGGTAATGTGCGCCTCTGAAAACAGAATTCAGACTTTGAAAATATTCAGAAGTTATTTGTGAATCAGACTCTCTTTTGGAGACTCTGATAAAAGCTTCTGATAAACTATTCAGACTCTGATAAGGAATCTTTAGACTCTCAGAAGCTCGTATTAATGGAAGCATGACTGTCGAGTTCAGTAACACCTGCCCCACTACGGTGACAGTTACTTTACAGTTTCTCAGACGTGGCCTGTCTGTATTGGGTAAGAACTCAAAGGGCAATGATTTCATTACGTTAAACAAGTTACCTTCGCTTTGTCCCAATACTTTTACGGCTGCATGCTATATGTATTTATTGTTTGTGTTTGTTTGTCCCCTATTCTTTCCAAACGGTTATCAAACTTTTTCTCTATAAATACATAACACACACAACTCACTTCTCTTTTCACTCTTTGATTTTCTCTCTGAACAAATTTCTTGTTTCTCAATACTTTGCAAAACTTTTTGTTCTCAAATCAAACACTTAGAAATCCCTATAATGGCAAGTGATCTCATCCAATCTGGTGTCATAATCAAGTCTGGAAGGTCCTATGTTATCAAACCCAGAACAATGAACATCGTCAAGGAGACTCTGGAAATTCAAGTTGAATCTCCAGTAGATTTTGGTTCTCTCAGTCGTCATGGAGTTGACATTTCTTCTCATTTCTTATCACAAGGAATGATGAAATACTTTGGTATGTTGAATGGACCAACATATCAGGAGCTTGTTAGAGATTTTTGGGTTAGGTCAGAAGTCTACGACAAAGCTGAAGCTACTTTGGAAGAAACAGTTGCAATCTCAAACAAGAAGAGTGAATGGGCTGTTGTCTACAACAAATTGTTATTTGAAGGGAGACCCTCAAATAAACTGGTGGATATGCATCCTGAGCATAAGGAGGAGGAACAGACACATTGTCTGTGGATCACAAAGTTCTTCTTTATTTTCTTATCAACAAAATAAAGATCAACTTCCCCAGATATGTGATGCACCACATGTGTTGGGCCATCAAGAAGAGTCAATCAGAAACCAGGAGGCAAGTTCCTTTTGGAAGATTAATATCTGAGATTCTGTATCAAGGAGGCCTCTTGAAGGTCTTATCAGAATCTGGTGTGGTATCAGATATTCATCTAGGAACTGTGACCGGAAGAATCATTAATGGCAAGACTCTGCAGTACATGAAGATTGCCATGAGATTCAACCCCTCTAAGCATGATATGAGGGAATCTTATGTACAATCTGAAGAAGATAATCCTGAAGTTCTTGCAAGATTTGTGGTGGATTACTTCAAGGAAACTGGTAGAATAATCAACTATTCTACCATTCCTGAGACTGCTGGAGGAGGACCTCTTAAGGTCAAAGGTAAAAGGACCAAGGAAGTGGTTCTCAAGGAAGAGGAAGAGAAGCAGGAGCCTCTCAAGAAAAAGATCAAATCTACTGCTCTTCCTGGAGTGACAATTGGTTCCCCTAAGACCTTAACTCATATGCCTTCATCAACATCTTCTGCACTTCGTGAAATTAAGGATAGGATTAAAGAAACGAAGGATGAGAAGAAGGCTAAGAAAGATGAGAAGAAGGCCAAGAAAGATGAAAAGAAAGCGAAGAATGGCAAGGCTGACAGAGACTATGACAGAATGGCCCAAGATATTGCTGACTACCTTGATGCTGACTCTGAAGGTGAAGAGAGTCAGATCAAGAAGAGAAAGGTGGATGTGGTTCCTGTGGCTAAGGATGTAGCACAGAAGATAGGTAATTTTGTATCTATGATTGAGGATGAACATGCTGCTGGCAAGGCAATGGCAGCAGAAGTAGTGGCTGAAGAATTAAAGGAAGAGACTGTCAAGGAAGCTGCTAAGTTGCTTGCTTCTGCTCTTAAACAGAAGGATCATGTAGCTACTGCAGAAGCTGAGTTATCAGAAGCTACTATGTCTGATCATTATGCTTCTCCAGAAGCTGGCATTGGCACCTCTGGCAACGTAGCATATAGCTCATCTTCCTCTTTGAATCAAGAGTCAGAATCTGATTCAGAATCAGACAACAAACCTTTAAGCCAAATTCTTCCATCCCTCAAAAATTCATCCCCCTCACCAATCAAACCCATATCATCCCATAACCCACTGGACCCTGCAGTAGTTGACTATGTTGATTCAACTATAGACAGAGTAATTCAAGACACAATCACAGTGTCTATGAATCTTCCTGCTGACCATCCAGCTCAACCTTCATTTCTCAAACCACTTCAGGTAATTCAACCTTCTGAAAAGCCTGAAGTAACCAGTCAATCTAAACAACCATCCCCCCCAAACTGAAACCATTTGTGTTGACTCTCCAGACACTCTAGATTCACTTGAAAAACATCTAGGAGGAGAACTACCAAAAACCCCTGCAAAATCCAAATCAACAAAAGCTACTTCATCTGTTTCCAAACCAGACCCTGTACCTGAACCTATGGAGAATCTTACTTTAGCTTCTGTTGAACCTTCAGAACCTGTTGTTGAACCAGCTTCTGAAAATCTGGAACAAGCTTCTGATATCGTATCAGAAACTGTAACAGAATGTAGAGCAGAAACTAGAAGAGTTCCCCAACCTCTTTGTGACCCTATAACCTTTTTCCCAGGTTTTGAAACTTTTCTAGCCTTGAGAGTTTCTCTACCCTCAACCTCTGAACCTCAAATTGACTTATTTGATTCAAGCAAGATAGATGAGTTCTATGCTTCTTCAAGCAATAAGCTCAAAGACATTATTGAGCAAAGGTTTGTGTCAATCCTTAATGTGCGCTATGAGGACAAGTTCTCTACAGTGAAGACTGAGTTTTTGGAATTTATCACCAAAATTCAGAAGACTGCTGCCAGGGAACAAGCACTTGTCACTGCCAAGCATGTTGAAGAAGTCAAGCGGGCTGAGAAAGCTATTATCTTGGAAAGAGCTCCTATTCTAAGGATTAGAGATACACCCTTCTTTGATGAAGATCAGTATATTCCAAGAGAATCAGTGGCTTATAATTCTTTGAAGAGGAGACTGTATAGAGTTCAAGAAGAAGCCAGACAAGAAAGAGAAGCGCATTTGCGAAGAACTGAGGCTCTGGAAGAGATGGTAAAGAAACAGCAAGAGGATCTCCAGAAACTGATGGATCATCTTGCCAAACAAAACCAACCTTAGTTTAATTTCGTTTTGTTTTATTTTGTACTTCTTGTTTGCTATCTTCTGAACTTGTTCAATTCTGTTTTGCTTACAATTTATACAAGTTGTTTTTTGATTCTATTTGCATTCAATTCTGTTTTTATGCTCTGAATCTTCTATGTTTTCCCTCTGAATCTCTTTCTTCCTTAAAACATGTTTACACCCTTACCTTAAGTCATTTAAAAAGGGGGGGGAACTTGTTCTAAAGCTTTTTTTTTTGTTGATGACAAAAGGGGGAGAAGGGAAAGTATTTATGTCAGGGAGAAGGGAAAATTTCTTTTAATTACATTGCATGTTCTACGTAAAAGTTAAAGGGAAATCTGCGAAAGGTGCTTAGTTAGACTCTGAGCCCCTGTTTAAGAATCAGTTCTCTAAATTCATGTATTATTCTAAGAATGAATTTGATTGCTTATAAAAGTGAATTTAATTAACCTGGATAAAACTTAAGAGGAGCTTACAAATCTCAACTTAAGAACTATCAGACTCAGGGGGAGTCAGAGCTTACAAACCTCAGACTCTGAGCTTACAAACCTCAGAACCCTTTAAGTCAACTTGTTAATTAGATTAACAACAATTGACCTTTTAAATACTAATGTTTGTCATCATCAAAAAGGGGGAGATTGTTGGAACAAAGGTGTTCAGCAATACCACGTTTTGAGTTTTGATGATAATAAGGTATTAAAAAGTTATCAATTGGATATTGCTAATATTTGTTTAAGTATGCAGGATATCAATCAAGATTTATATCTTAGAAAGTATTCTGTTTGAACAATATTAAAGAGCAATAAATCCAGAGAAGCTTGTTGCTTGTGATTCTGTATCGAAGAGAGTCTGAAGACTGCATCGAAGAGAGTCTGAAGACTGTGCCAAAGAGAGTCTGAAGACTGTATCAGAGTCTGAAGACCATCAGAATCTGAAAACCAAGAGAGTCTGAAGATTACCAGAAGCTTAGTGCTACAGTGAGTCTGAAGCCCAAAATCTGATAATCTGCTAACAAGGATTTCTACAACATTGCGATGAAAAAGAAACTCTCAAATGTAGTAACGGCTAGCTTCAAAGTCAACTTGAGCGTGGGAAGCACAAAGACAAGAATGCAGGCCAGTACAGAGTACGTTGTACGAACTCTGTTTCCACTACTCCACTACCTCGTACAGTTTGGCAACTGTGTCTACCGGTATTAATCCTCAAAAGGAATGGAATTCAAATTATGCAATTGAAGGACTATTACCAAATCAAGCAACAGATCAACAGTCATTGATCAAGCTTCAGAAATCATCCTGATGTGCTGGATGACTCAACGTCTCTTTCCTACGCATATATAAAGGATAGAAGACTTGAAGAATTGTTGGACTCTACAACTTGAAAAATTACATTGCTCTGCTTTCGTATTCAACTGAGTCTTAACAAAAGCACATCATCAACTTAGATTCTGACAAACTGAGTATTCTAGAATTTCTAAGTTTCACAGAAAAACAGAGTCTGTCTTTTGTGTAAAACAGAGTCTGTCTTTGTTGTAATTGAAACACGTTTTGATTGTTGTCAAGTGTTTCAACTCTATTTAATTTTCTGTAATTGTGTAAGAAGTCTCTTGCTTTTGTGCTTGAGCAAAGGAAGTCTCTTGGCTGCGTCCATTGAGCAAGGAAGTCTCTTAGTTGTGTCTTTGAGCAAGGAAGTCTCTTGCTTGCGTGCTTGAGCAAGGAAGTCTCATACTGTGTGTTTGAGCAACTTGTAATTTGATATTACATTTTAGTAAACTCTCCTTGGAAGTACAAGGGGGACAGGACTACTTCCGGTTTGTGGAAGGAACCTGTATAATTGCTTGTGTTCTCTCTTCTCTCTATCTCTTGATTATTCCGCTGCATCAGAACCTAATCTCCCATCAGACTCCGATCCCATTCAGACTCTGAGTTTAAAGGAATTAGATTCTCACTCTTCAAGAGCTGCGAAAAGCTAACACAATTCAACCCCCCCCCCCCCCCCCCCTTCTTGTGTTTTTCTCACCTTCAATGCAGAATCTCAAGATTCTGATGATAACTCAGAATCTGGTCAGATTCCAGAATCTGAAGATACTTCAGAAGCTGGAACAGCCCCTAAAGTTCCTAATGAAGAAGCTTATGATGAAGCTCAAGATGGTTCGTTGCAAGCTAGTCAATCCAAACAATCTTTCAAATACAAGTCTTCACATCCAGAGGATCAGATAATTGGCAATAAAGAAAGTCCCATGAGAACAAGATCGCATTTCAGACAAGAAGAGTCTGCTTTAGGATTATTATCTGTTATTGATCCAACCTCTGTTGAAGAAGTTCTTGGAGATGAAGGATGGATTCTGGCAATGCAAGAAGAACTGAATCAATTCAAAAGGAATGAAGTATGGGATCTAGTAGCTAAGCCTGATCACAAGAACATCATTGGAACCAAGTGGGTGTTCAGAAATAAGCTTAGTGAACAAGGAGAAGTAATCAGAAACAAGGCCAGACTTGTTGCGCAGGGCTACAGTCAGCAAGAAGGCATTGATTACACAGAAACGTTTGCTCCAGTTGCAAGATTGGAAGCAATCAGGTTACTTCTTTCCTATGCAGTTAATCACAACATAACCCTGTATCAAATGGACGTTAAGAGTGCATTTCTTAATGGTGTCATTTCTGAAGAAGTACATGTCAAACAACCTCCTGGCTTTGAAGATTTAAAGCATCCAGAGCATGTTTATAAATTGAAGAAATCACTCTATGGCTTGAAACAAGCTCCCAGAGCTTGGTATGAAAGACTAAGTAATTTCTTAATTCAAAACAACTTTGAATGAGGACAAGTTGACACTACTCTATTCAGAAAGACTCTGAAGAAAGACATTCTTATAGTTCAGATTTATGTTGATGATATCGTTTTTGGTTCTACAAATAGTTCACTTTGCAAAGAGTTTTCCAAAGTAATGCAGGATGAGTTTGAAATGAGCATGATGGGAGAATTGAAGTTCTTTCTTGGAATTCAAATCAACCAATGCAAAGATGGAGTTTATGTTCATCAGTCCAAATACACGAAAGAGCTTCAGAAGAAGTTCAATCTTGAGGATTGCAAAGAAATGAATACTCCAATGCATCCAACCTGCACTCTGAGCAAAGAAGATCAAGGAACCAAAGTTGATCAGAAGCTGTATAGAGGTATGATTGGTTCTTTGTTATACCTAACTGCATCCAGACCAGATATTTTATACAGTGTATGTTTGTGTGCAAGGTTTCAATCAGATCCTAGAGAGTCTCACTTAACTACTGTTAAGAGAATCTTTAGATATCTGAAAGGAACTACTAATCTTGGACTTCTTTACAAGAAATCCTCTGACTACAAGCTAGTTGGATTCTGTGATGCTGACTATGTTGGGGACAGGATTGAAAGAAAATCTACCAGTGGCAATTGTCAATTCCTGGGAGAGAATCTGATATCCTGGGCGAGCAAAAGGCAAGCAACCATTGCTTTGTCTACAGCAGAAGCAGAATACATCTCAGCTGCTAGTTGTTGTACACAGCTACTCTGGATGAAACATCAGCTTGAGGACTATCAAATAACTGAAAACCGTATCCCAATTTATTGTGATAATACGGCAGCTATATGTTTGTCTAGGAATCCAATTCTGCATTCAAGAGCAAAGCACATTGAGATTAAACATCATTTTATAAGAGACTATGTTCAAAAGGGAATTTTAGATATTCAATTCATTGATACTGATCATCAATGGGCTGATATATTTACAAAACCCTTATCTGTTGAAAGATTTGATTTCATAAAGAAAAATTTGAACATGTGCTATGTCTCTAGGTAATGTGCGTCTCTGAAAACAGAATTCAGACTCTGAAAATATTCAGAAGCTATTTGGGAATCAGACCCTCTTTTAGAGACTCTGATAAAAGCTTCTGATAAACTATTCAGACTCTGATAAGGAATCTTTAGACTCTCAGAAGCTCGTATTAGTGGAAGCATGACTGTTGAGTTCAGTAACACCTGCCCCACTACGGTGACAGTTACTTTACAGTTTCTCAGACGTGGCCTGTCTGTATTGGGTAAGAACTCAAAGGGCAATGATTTCATTACGTTAAACAAGTTACCTTCGCTTTGTCCCAATACTTTTACAGCTGCATGCTATATGTATTTATTGTTTGTGTTTGTTTGTCCCCTATTCTTTCCAAATAGCTATCAAATTTTTTCTCTATAAATACATAACACACACAACTCACTCCTCTTTTCACTCTTTGATTTTCTCTCTGAACAAATTTCTTGTTTTTCAATACTTTGCAAAACTTTTTGTTCTCAAATCAAACACTTAGAAATCCCTATAATGGCAAGTGATCTCATCCAATCTGGTGTCATAATCAAGTTTGGAAGGTCCTATGTTATCAAACCCAGAACAATGAACATCGTCAAGGAGACTCTGGAAATTCAAGTTGAATCTCCAGTAGATTTTGGTTCTCTCAGTTGTCATGGAGTTGACGTTTCTTCTCATTTCTTATCACAAGGAATGATGAAATACTTTGGTATGTTGAATGGACCAACATATCAGGAGCTTGTTAGAGATTTTTGGGTTAGGTCAGAAGTCTACGACAAAGCTGAAGCTACTTTGTAAGAAACAGTTGCAATCTCAAACAACCCCAGTCTGGTTGGCAAGAACAGAGACCAAATGGGTTTAAGACCGTACAATGGTCTTGAAATAAGGTCTGCTGTGATGGGAATACCAATAGTTATCACTGAAGAAGTGGTAGCCAGGGCTTGTCAAATGGAGAGAGCTGGTAAATTTCAGTGGAATGTCAACAAGAAGAGTGAATGGGCTGTTGTCTGCAACAAACTGTTATTTGAAGGGAGACCCTCAAATAAACTGGTGGATATGCATCCTGAGCATAGGGTGCTTCTGAAGATTATACTGGACAGTATGCTTCAGAAAGGAGGAGGAACAGACACATTGTCTGTGGATCACAAAGTTCTTCTTTATTTTCTTATCAACAAAATAAAGATCAACTTCCCCAGATATGTGATGCACCACATGTGTTGGGCCATCAAGAAGAGTCAATCAGAAACCAGGAGGCAAGTTCCGTTTGGAAGATTAATATCTGAGATTCTGTATCAAGGAGTCCTCTTGAAGGTCTTATCAGAATCTGGTGTGGTATCAGATATTCATCTAGGAACTGTGACCGGAAGAATCATTAATGGAAAAACTCTGCAGTACATGAAGATTGTCAAGAGATTCAACCCCTCTAAGCATGATATGAGGGAATCCTATGTACAATCTGACTTGATGATGGACTTCCCTCCCATATCCAAAGAAGATAATCCTGAAGTTCTTGCAAGATTTGTGGTGGATTACTTCAAGGATACTGGTAGAATAATCAACTATTCTGCCATTTCTGAGACTGCTGGAGGAGGACCTCTTAAGGTCAAGGGAAATAGGACCAAGGAAGTGGTTCTCAAGGAAGAGGAAGAGAAGCAGGAGCCTCTCAAGAAAAAGATCAAATCTACTGCTCTTCCTGGAGTGACAATTGGTTCCCCTAAGACCTTAACTCTTATGCCTTCATCAACATCCTTTGCACTTCGTGAAATTAAGGATAGGATTAAAGAAACCAAGGATGAAAAGAAATCCAAGAAAGATGAGAAGAAGGCTAAGAAAGATGAGAAGAAAGCGAAGAAAGGCAAGGCTGACAGAGACTTTGACAGAATGGTTCAAGATATTGCTGACTACCTTGATGCTGACTCTAAAGGTGAAGAGAGTCAGATCAAGAAGAGAAAGGTGGATGTGGTTCCTGTGGCTAAGGATGTAGCACAGAAGATAGGTACTTTTGTATCTATGATTGAGGATGAACATGCTGCTGGCAAGGCAATGGCAGCAGAAGTGGTTGCTGAAGAATTAAAGGAATAGACTGTCAAGGAAGCTGCTAAGTTGCTTGCTTCTGCTCTTAAACAGAAGGATCCTTTAGCTACTGCAGAAGCTGAGTTATCAGAAGCAACTGTGTCTGATCACTATGCTTCTCCAGAAGCTGGCATTGGCACCTCTGGCAACATAGCATATAGCTCATCTTCCTCTTTAAATCAAGAGTCAGAATCTGATTCAGAATCAGACAACAAACCCTTAAGTCAAATTCTTCCATCCCTCAAAAATTCATCCCCCTCACCAATCAAACCCATATCATCCCATAACCCACTGGACCCTGCAGTAGATGAATATGTTGATTCAACTATGGACAGAGTAATTCAAGACACAATCACAGTGTCTATGAATCTTCATGCTGACCATCCTGCTCAACCTTCATTTCTCAAACCACTTTAGGTAATTCAACCTTCTGAAAAGCCTGAAGTAACCAGTCAATCTAAACAGCCATCCCCCCAAACTGAAACCATTTGTGTAGACTCTCCAGACACTCTAGATTCACTTGAAAAACATCTAGGAGGAGAACTACCAAAAACCCTTTGCAAAATCCAAATCAACAAAAGCTACTTTATCTGTTTCCAAACCAGACCCTGTACCTGAACCTACAGAAAGTCTTACCTTAGCTTCTGTTGAACTTTCAGAACCTGTTGTTGAACCAGCTTCTGAAAATCTGGAACAAGCTTCTGATATTGTATCAGAAACTGTAACAGAATGTAGAGCTAAAACCAGAAGAATTCCCCAACCTTTTTGTGATCCTATAACCTTTTTCCCAGGTTTTGAAACTTTTCTAGCCTTGAGAGCATCTCTACCCTCAACCTCTGAACCTCAAATTGACTTATTTGATTCAAACAAGATAGATGAGTTCTATGCCTTTTTAAGCAATAAGCTCAAAGACATTATTGAGCAAAGGTTTATGCCAATCCTCAATGTGAGCTCTGAGGACAAGTTCTCTTCAGTGAAGACTGAGTTCTTAGATTTTATCACCAAAATTCAGAAGGCTGCTGCAAGGGAACAAGCACTTGTCACAGCCAAGCATGTTGAAGAAGTCAAGCGGGTTGAGAAAGTTGTAGTTCTGGAAAGAGCTCCGATTCTAAGGATTAGAAAACACCATTCTTTGATGAAGATCAGTATAATCCAAGGGAATCAATGGTTTATCACTCTTTGAAGAGGAGACTGTACAGAGTTCAAGAAGAAGCAAGACTTGAAAGAGAAGCGCATTTGCGAAGAACTGAGGCTCTGAAAGAGATGGTAAAGAAACAGCAAGAGGATCTCAAGAAATTGATCGATCATCTTGCCAAACAAAACCAACCTTAGTTTAATTTCGTTTTGTTTTATTTTGTAATTCTTGTTTGTTATCTTCTGAACTTGTTCAATTCTGTTTTGCTTACAATTTATACAAGTTGTTTTTTGATTCTATTTGCATTCAATTCTGTTTTTATGCTCTGAATCTTCTATGATTTCCCTCTGAATCTCTTTCTTCCTTAAAACATGTTTACACCCTTACCTTAAGTCATTTAAAATGGGGGAGGAACTTGTTCTAAACTTTTTTTTGTTGATGACAAAAGGGGGAGAAAGGAAAGTATTTATGTCAGGGAGAAGGGAAAATTTCTTTTAATTACATTGCATGTTCTACGTAAAAGTTAAAGGGAAATATGCGAAAGGTGCTTAGTTAGACTCTGAGCCCCTGTTTAAGAATCAGTTCTCTAAATTCATGTATTATTCTAAGAATGAATTTGATTGCTTATAAAAGTGAATTTAATTAACCTGGATAAAACTTAAGAGGAGCTTACAAATCTCAACTTAAGAACTATCAGACTCAGGGGGAGTCAGAGCTTACAAACCTCAGACTCTGAGCTTACAAACCTCATAACCCTTTAAGTCAACTTGTTAATTAGATTAACAACAATTGACCTTTTAAATACTAATGTTTGTCATCATCAAAAAGGGGGAGATTGTTGGAACAAAGGTGTTCAGCAATACCACGTTTTGAGTTTTGATGATAACAAGGTATTAAAAAGTTGTCAATTCGATATTTCTAATATTTGTTTAAGTATGCAGGATATCAATCAAGATTTATATCGTAGAAAGTATTCTGTTTGAACAATGTTAAAGAGCAATAAATCCAGAGAAGTTTGTTGCTTGTGATTATGTATCGAAGAGAGTCTGAAGACTGTATCGAAGAGAGTCTGAAGACTGCATCGAAGAGAGTCTGAAGACCATCAGAATCTGAAAACCAAGAGAGTCTGAAGATTACCAGAAGCTTAGTGCTACAGTGAGTCTGAAGCTCAAAAATCTGATAATCTGCTAACAAGGAATTCTACAGCATTGCGATGCAAAAAGAAACTCTCATATGGAGTAACGGCTAGCTTCAAAGTCAACTTGAGCGTGGGAAGCACAAAGACAAAGATTGCAGGCCAGTACAGAGTACGTTGTACGAACTCTGTTTCCACTACTCCACTACCTCGTACAGTTTGGCAACTGTGTCTACCGGTATTAATCTTCAAAGGGAATGGAATTCAAATTATGCAATTGAAGGACTATTACCAAATCAAGCAACAGATCAACAATCATTGATCAAGCTTCAGAAATCATCCTGATGTGCTGGATGACTCAACGTCTCTTTCCTACGCCTATATAAAGGATAGAAGACATGAAGAATTGTTGGACTCTACTACTTGAAAAATTACACTGCGCTGCTTTCGTATTCAACTGAGTCTTAACAAAAACACATCATCAACTTAGATTCTTACGAACTGAGTATTCTAGAATTTCTAAGTTCCACAGAAAAACAGAGTCTGTCTTTTGTGTAAAACAGAGTCTGTCTTTGTTGTAATTGAAACACATTTTGATTGTTGTCAAGTGTTTCAACTCTATTCAATTTTCTGTAATTGTGTAAGTAGTCTCTTGCTTTTGTGCTTGAGCAAGGAAGTCTCTTGGCTGCGTCCATTGAGCAAGGAAGTCTCTTAGTTGTGTCTTTGAGCAAGGAAGTCTCTTGCCTGCATGCTTGAGCAAGGATGTCTCATACTGTGTGTTTGAGCAACTTGTAATTTGATATTACATCTTAGTGAACTCTCCTTGGAAGTACAAGGGGGACAGGACTACTTCTGGTTTGTGGAAGGAACCTGTATAATTGCTTGTGTTTTCTCTTCTCTCTATCTCTTGATTATTCCGCTGCATCAGAACCTAATCTCCTATCAGACTCTGATCCCATTCAGACTCTGAGTTTAAAGGAATTAGATTCTCACTCTTCAAGAGCTGCGAAAAGCAAACACAATTCAACCCCCCCCCCCCCCCTTCTTGTGTTTTTCTCACCTTCATTTTCGAGGAAGAAAATTCTATAAGTTGGGGAGAGTTGTAACGCCCGTTTTAATTATTTAAATTATTTTATATAGTATAGGTAATATTTATATGATTTTGTGTGAATTTAAGTGATATTTGAAATATTATGTGATTTATATGAGTTATGTGATTTTATGAAGGTTGAGACTTATTTTATTGTTTAATAAAATAAGATTTGAAAATAAAACAAATAATAAGTTGTGGGTTTGTTTTAGAATTAGATAAAGTTGTGAGGGAATAAGATAAAATAAAACAAATAGAGGTTTAAAAGGGGGAAATAGGTTTAGAATTGTACAAAACGTACAATTCAGAGTTTTGGGAGAAAAAGGGAGAAAACTAGAAGTGAAGAACCAAGAGGCTGCTGCTCCAATTTTCTTAAGGTAAGGGTGGGATTTCCTTCAATAATCATAGTATATAATTATGAAATTTGATGAATTGTTGTGTTCTTGAGTTAGGGTTAGAAAGTTTATGTTAATTGATAAAATGATATGAATTGTGTTGTTTGATGCATGTTCCTAAGTTGTTTTGATTTCTATATTGCCTATTTGACCTGTAAACATCATTGTAAATCATTTTGGGTGATTAAGGGATCAAAAATTGGGTTTTTGGAGTGAAAACTGTTCTTTCCCGTAAGGGAATTCGGCCACCGATTTTCTGAAAGTCAAAACTGGAAAAATACTCACTTTTCACCCGTTTCTGTTTTGAATTAGCTTTCTCTGTAAACACGAAAATTGTAGGTATGGATGTTAGCTTTTTAATTCCGTTGGTTTGACTTCTAAATGATTTATAGAACTTGAGTTATGGTAATATTACTGCACGTAGGTCACAGTGAATATTTATGAATTTCAGCACAACCTTTCCCGAATTTGAAATGAAAACTGGCATTGATAAGTACATAATTGGTCTTAGGTCTAAACACGGAAGTTGTAGGTATGGATGTTAGTTTTTAATGCCGTTGGTTTGACTTCTAAATGATTTATAGAACTTGAGTTATGGTCATATTACTGCACGTAGGTCACAGTGAATATTTATGAATTTCAGCACAACATTTCCCGAATTTGAAATGAAAACTGATATTGATAGGTACATAATTGGCCTTTGGTATAAACATGAAAATTGTAGATAATTGTGTTAGCTGTTCGTTGGCTTTGGTTTGACTTGAAAATGATTTTTGGTGTTTGATTTATGATGAAAATACTCCAAAGAGGCTTTAGTGAATTATTATGTGATGATGTATATAATGCGATGAATATGAAGTTAATAATGATTAGGAGTTGAAGGATTTATTAATGAAATATTATATGAAGATTTAATGTTATTAGTTTATGGAGTTAAGCTGCTAAATGCTCTTGATGAATTAAATGCTTAATATTATTGTTTTGTGAAATCTCACCCCTTCTGTTGGAATTGCCGCCTCGTGGGCAAGTGCAGGTAATTAAGCTTTAGTTGTTGTTGTTGTTGTGAGTGGCTGCCCTCACTGTGTCCTTAGGTGCTCTGATACGTAACGGGATGGGGACCTTACTATTTGTTTCTATTCCTTTATGTATCGTTTTGTATTAATTATGTTATTTATGACTTGACTATGAATTTTAAGGAGTTTTGAATTAAGATTCCGCTGCTACGTTTGAACATTGATGAGGAATAAATTATTATTCATTTGGTTTAAAGTTTTTATGAAATGTGACATCCTGAATATGCGATATACTCTGATTAAATGCATGAAATTTTTATGTTGGGATTTCGGGGTGTTACAACGATCCTCAATCCTAACTGGCCAAGTCTCAATGGTCAAATTATCCTTACTTCCTAATCATCCACTTGAATCACATGAGACGCGTCATACACATACTTCCGCAACTGAGACACATGAAACACTTCATGAAGATTCGACAAAGATGGTGGTAACGCAATTTGATACGCTACAATCTCAACCTTCTCAACAATCTAAAACTTTATGTCGCGTCATTTTTCGGAGATCAAAGCTATTTGATTAGCTTTTGACTCACTATTTTATTTCACGACTGAACATTTAATTTTTTTGAAAGAAGTGGAAAAAGGTTCAAATACCACTTTAAAAAAAGATTTAGGGTTCGGGGGTTAGTTACATAAAGGGAAGGTGTTAGCACCCTTTATGTCCGTAGTACTCTACGGGAACCTCTTGGTTTTATTTAATTCTTGTGCTATAACTTACTTGCTTTGAAAAAAGAAATTTAAAATGATTAAGAAAACCTAATTATCTACATTTTTATTGATTTGGAAGGACGAGTGTCATTTGCCTACGTACCCGTGAGGGATCAAAACCTCGTAGTTCGAGGTAGAAATTTCGTTTGATTTGTTTGGTGTTTTTTATTAGTTTTGAAAAAAGTTTTAAAGAAAAAGCCCAGTGGCAAATTGGAATTGATTTGTATTTTTTATTTGAAAGAGACTACTCATGATAAAATTAAATTGTTTTAGACATTTGATTAAAAGAAGAAAAAGAAGGATCACTTGATTTTTGGAATTAAGGTTTATTATAAAAAATGTTTTTTGATTATTTGCATGTTTTTGTTGTTTTTTTTTTAATAATAATTAAAACTAAAGTTTAAACTAACGGAGCATAAAAATAAAAGCGTTGGTACCTTATGGAGGTGTTGGACCGCCACAAGGACCTTTTACCTAAACTACCAAGCATGAAAATAAACATACACCCACACACGCACACATGCACCTACAACTATTACATTAAACCTACAATACATGCTATGGTCTGCGAGAAAGTAAATAACGAAAAATAAATAATTTACATTTAAACCTATTATACATTCTAAGGTCTATAATAAAATAAAAAAGATAAAAAAATACGCAATAAATAAGTGAATGATAAATATGCAGTCTAGATCTAATTTTTTAAAAGGGAAAAGAAAATAGTACTACCTTTCTGTTTGGTTTGCTGTCTGTGAGAAAAATACCTTATGTTTGGTTTGTTGCCTATGAGAAGAACCTTTTATTTGGTGTGCTGTCTGTGAGGAAAAACTTCTGTTTGGTCTGCTGTCTGTGCGAAGAAACTTCTGTTTGATTTGCTGTGTGTGTGAAGAAACTTCTGTTTGATTTGCTGTTTGTGCGAAAATTGGTGTTTGGTTTGCTGTTTGTGCGAAAATTGGTGTTTGGTTGACTGTTTTATTCAAAAATTGGTACTTGTGATGTTGATGCGGGTTATGAACAAGAGTGAGCCTCCGAGAATGGTTTCTTTGCAGGTTGTATTTATAGCATTAGGACTAGGGTTATGGTTTGTTAAAAAGATGCAAAAAATTTGGGGCTTGGGGAGGAGGAAAGCGTGTTTGTTACAGATTGCATATTTTGAATTTATACTCTTTTTGGACTTATCATCTAATAATATAAATAAAAATAAATAAAAAGAAAGGATAATTATGCAGACTTGGACTTTGAATACTATTTGGACTTATCGACATTTTTTTGGAATTTTTGGACAATTAATAATAAATAATTAAAAATAAAATAAAGTGAAAGTAATTATACTAAGGAAATAAAAATGACTAATTAAAAATAGGAATTAAAATTAAAGATTAAAATATAAGGAAATTAAACAAAAGATGGAAATTAAAAATATAAAAGTAAATATAAATAAAGAGAGAAGAGAGCCCCGACTTGGAACCAAAACATGAGGTATTTTAAAATACCTCTCTGCCGAAATTTTTACTGAAAAAGTTAGTGATTGGTCAGGTTCAAATGACACGTGTCGGTGGGATCTTGGGTCAAAAATTGGGGTATGACAGATGCCCTTATTTAAGTTTCTTCGTCCGGAGATTTGAAGATGGAATTTTTTATTTGAACGGACCGAAGAGACTTAAATATAAAGTACACCTATTTTTTATCCTAAGATACTGTGAATGCATGTGACGCAATTATGAATGCAAGACGACGTAGATGACTTGATTGGGACAAGTAATAATGACGGGATGCCCGAATTCTTTATAGAAAGGGATATGACTCTGTTAGGGGAATGTAGTTTCACTGGAGAAATGATTGTCTACTATTGTGTTAGTTTGGAACGATTGTTTAAGGAAGACAAAACATTTTTGTGACACCTCTAGACCAGCTATGCTGAGGATGACATTATTGAAATTGAAATTGACTAGTGACATCGCTGGAACAGCTACGCTATGGACGACACTTACTGAAATTGACTAGTGACATCGCTGGAACAGCTACGCTGTGGATGACACTATTGAAATTTAAAATGACTAGTGACATCGCTAGAACAGCTACGCTGAGGATGACATCATTGAAATTGAAATTGACTAGTGGCATCGCTGGAACAGCTACGCTGGGGATGACACCATTGAAAATAAGGATTTGTTGCACGCTATTCGCTTAAGTGTGCGAGAATCCACTCGGCATTTGATGAAATCTTTGCGAGAATCCACTCGGCATTTGATAACAATGTTTGCGAGAATCCACTCGGCGTTTGATAAAATGTTTGCGAGAAACCACTCGGCATTTGATAAAATGTGTGCGAGAATCCACTCGGCGTTTGATAAAATGGTTGCGAGAATCCACTCGGCGTTTGATAAAAGTAAAAAGGTAGATGCAAGTTGTTCGTTTGTTGGAACTTGCCACTTGACTAATGATGAATAAGGATCGAACTGAAGGTCATAACCAAACAAGACTCTGGGTGACTAATGCAATTATGTATAAATGATGTTGTGTATATGTTGTGTAGGCATGAACGTATGAATACATGAAAGTAATAATGTATGAATGTATGAATGTAACTTGTACGACTGTGTAAAATAGATATGACAGGTGACTCGATGAAGCGAGACAAGACAGTTAAGATGGGAAGTGGACCGACATTGCAGTACAAACACTCGGCAATCTTCCTTGGATATGATATCATTGTGAACAAAATCGAGCCATTGACAGAATGAATCCCGACATAAGGTAACAACTGATGCCTCATGGGGATAAAGTCCATTGTTGACCAGAAGTTTGGTAGAAGTCGCCATTTGCGTAGAGTGTCAATCCATTGGTATGCCCCAATAGTCACGCTCCTTTTTGTTTTTTGTCTTTTTAAAATCCCTAACTTTTTCCTGGACCGCCCTTTCAGGTTTTCAGTCCACCGGGAGTATATTCTTTTTTTGTGCCCTTAATTTTTGCCTGGACCGCCCTTTCGGGTTTTCAGTCCACCGGGGCGCTCTCTATTGCCTAAGTCGCCTTTTCAGGTTTTCAACTTAGCGAGCTTTCATTTTTCTTTTTGTATTTTTGGATTGTGACTGCATCTTGCTCAAAGCAGAGGTCCTTTTCATAGTGCTTAGACATGTTTCCTTCCAGAGTGTAACCGTTCTCAAGGCGGCTGCTGATGTATGCTTCACCTACTCACGAGCTCAAAGAAAGTGTGTTTGTTGTTCACATTTTTCAAAAGATGTAAAAAAAAAAAATTATTTTGAAAATTTTTGCTTCAAGTATTGCCATAAAAATAGAAGAAATTTCGTAAAATGAATAAATGAGAGTTCCAAATAAATGGGTACGGGCTCAAACTTGATTAATTGAGTGGTGGCCTGCCAATGGCATGGCTTCACGGATCTTTGAAATATTTTGGAAAATGGTAAATGTAATAGGAAGGGTGCATTGAACACGATAACCGCTATTCTCCCTAACAACTTTGAATGCCCCTGTTCCGAGTCTTTGATTTGTAGGTGCTTTGAATCGGAGATCTTTTGATAGTTGGATGCCCCAAGTGGATTGTGCCTGATTGATGCAGTTGGTTTGTCATGATCCTTAATTTTTGCATAGATCTCCCTTTCGGGTTTTCAATCTATCAGGATAATTATTTTTGTTCATGTCTCTAGTTTTTCCTGGACCGCCCTTTCGGGTTTTCAGTCCACCGAGACGCTCATTTTTGCCTAAGTCCCTTTTTCAGGTTTGCGACTTATTGAGCTTTTATTTTTGACAGAGTATTTCTTGACTTCACCGGCATTCATAGGACGTGTGAGTTTGTCACCATTCGTAGTTGGAAAAGTCATTGCACACGAGCCTTCATAGTTAGGCGTCCACTTGCCCTTGGAGTGAGGTTGGAAAGAGTGCATTTTTTAGCACAAAGTTTCCTTCTTGAAATTCACGGGGGACGAACCTTCTCCTAGGAAGCTTGTTTGAACTTCTTTTGATATAGTTGTACCAGGTCGTCATGCATTGTAAGTTCAAACAAAACTTGAGATTTCAGCAGAACTCCTGTTGACAGGATTTTGATCTCCATGAGAAGTCTGGCTTTCATGTTGTATAGTGATGGAAGGAGGGGGGTTTCCCTTGTTGAGATGTTTACTAAAGCACGATGCCCACGTGAGGCGACGGTGCCATCTCATGCTGGTATTTTGTAAGTGACTGCCATCTTCTGGACAATTTTCTTGATTTTTGTTTGCAGCTTTGACAGCTAAGATGCCCCAGTATGTGAGAGATCTTGTCGGGAATCACTTTCTTCTTTTCTTCATCTTCGGATACAGGGAATTCAAAGTCGAGAAAGAGTATAGGGTTAATGTGTTCCACGGGTTTATTAATGTTTAATCTGCATTTATGTTTGATCTTTAGAAAGTGAATGATTGTATGCAGACATTTGGAAATGATTAAAGAAAAAGATTTTTGGTTTTTTTGTGTTACCATTTTCCAGAAAAAGCCCAAAATAAAAACAAAGTCGGGATCAAAACGACCTTTTTATTAATGATGGAAAACACATGAAGCAAAAAGCCCTACACAAGTTCGCTTTCGTCTCGGGCGGGACGAAAGGATTTTTTTGAAAAAAGTAAACAACAAATAAACGCATTATTTGAACAGAGTAGTAGAAAGAACATCAACAATAAAAAAATTGCAGCCAAACAATCCATGTGTCCATATTAGGCACCATGATCCGGTAGTAGGTTAACTTGTATGTCCGAGATTAGTCTGGGAAGGGTAAGATATTGTTTCAGATCAACTTCTGAACTATTTTCTTCAAAGCAAAGCAGTGCTCAATATCGTGACCCGGTGCCCCTTGATGGAATGCACAAGAGAGGTCGGCTATATACCCTGCTGGCAATCTTGCTGGAACCAGGAGGGCTGCCTTAGTGTGGACCAAATTTCTTTCAAGCAACATTGGAAGCAATTCTGCGTACTTCATAGGAATCGGATCAATTTGTGTTCTTGGAGCATGTTGTCGAGGTTGTTGTTTATACTCTGGAAACTGGAGCTGATAATTTGGATTTTGAACGACATTGGTGTCGGGCATAACAGCGGCAACATGTTGATAAGCCGGATATTCCTGTTGAGGCCTCCCGTGGGCAATCATGCTCGCTTCTTGTTCGTTCTTTCTCGAAAAGTCGTTCCTAAATTTCTTTGCACTGCTGGTCGGTACACTTTCTCTTATTAACCGTCCTTCTCGGACTCCTTCTTCTAACTGTACACCCGCGTCAACCATCTCTGCGAAGTCCCTGGGCACACTTCCGACTATCTTCTCATAGTAGAATTAACTGAGAGTTTTTAAGAAGAGTTTGGTCATCTCTTTCTCTTCTATACCCGGGCTGACTTGGGCAGCAACATCCCTCCATCGTTGGGCGTACTCCTTGAATGTTTCTTTGTCTCTTTGGGTCATAGCCTGGAGATCGCTTCGATCTGGAGCCATGTCCACATTGAATTTGTATTGTCGCACAAAGGCGTCACATAGATCATTGAAAGTTCGGACTTCCGTACGGCCCAAATTTATGTACCACTTCAGTGCGGCACCGGCTAAGCTGTCTTGAAAGTAATGGATAAGGACCTGATGATCACCGGCATATGTGGACATTTTTCTCATATACATCCTTAGATGCTATTTAGGACAGGAAGTCCCCTTGTATTTCTCGAAGTCCGGGAGCTTGAACTTGTAGGGTATCTGGACATTTGGTGCCAAGCAGAGATCATAAGCATCTTTCCCGAATATCTCTTTTCCACGAAGAGCTTGCATTTCCCGACTCATTATCTCAAACTTCTCCTGTAAGTCAACCACTTTATCATAGGCCCCTGCACTTCCTGAAGGGACGAAGAGTTCTTCCTTTTGTGGAATAGTATGAACCAGAGGTACTGGGTATGTCGCAGTTGGAACAAAAAATGCATTTTGAACAGTAGATACTTGAGCTTCTGAGGCATAAGGACGGAATGCTTCACCAAGGCTAATAGGTAAGCCCCAAGGACGACCTTCTGGTGTAATTTGCTGTGAAGTATTGGTAGACATTGTCCAACCGAGAGTAGTAAAGGGACCTGCCTCAGCCTGAGTGCTGACCCGGGGAGGAGGTGGTGGTGGTAGTTGATTTTGTACAGCCGTCAGTGTCTTTACCAGTTCGGTCATTTCATCCATCCTAGTCTGCATGGTTTCATTTTCCTTCCGAAGTACTTGGTTTTCTTGTTCGAGAAAGTCCATCATCTTCTTTATGGTTGCCCGGGTACGAGTAGACTTGTAGAGAGTGCGTCGGGCCAACTTTCAAACGGGCTGACCTTCTACGGAAGAAAAAGATTTGTGTGAGACTTGGGATTTGAGACCATGAAATGCAAGATGATGCATGATGTTTATGCAAGACACATTTTTTTATCGAAGGATATGTCAAAGTAATTGTAAACATCGTAAGGACCATGGTTTTATTTATAAAGATATTGCAATCAGTTTCCTTTTCAAAGGCAAGAAGAAAGCCACGGAAGAAGCCTTTAGCGAAAGCAAAAGCTTAGTTTAGATTTTTTTGAAATTTTATTTTATGTTGTTCTTTCTTGCAAGGTCCATATCTTTGATGTTTACAAGAACTTATCTTGTCCTTCGATATTTAATGAGAAAAAGTTTATGAATGAAAGCGTGTGTGCATGATTATGCTAAGAGAACGGAGAAAACATGGTGAGGTTAAGTCCATGATGTTGGAGTCAAAGGCGAACGCGCCATTTGATAGGGACTATGGTTTTATTTGTACCTGTATCACGGGTTCTATTGGATCCCCAAAATCACTGACTACTTTCGAACATTGTCAGACAACGGGAGTACTCCCGGTCCAATAACATTCGTAGTAATGTCTCATTTGAGTGTAGCATCGCGTATCAACTAATTCAAGAGTACTCTTGATTAGCCACCGCACTACGTCCTAAAAGGCCAAGATGGGTTAAAGGTGACTAAAGGTTCTCAACTTCGACGGTCACTTGAAAATAACATGTCAAACATGAGTACTTACGTTAACAACATATGCATCCAAGATCCCTACGTTGAGTGGGGTTTGTATCACATGTGTCAAAACCGAAGACTACTCTTGGCCTAAGACTATGATTATACCACCGTCCTATCTTATGTTTCCCTCAAGTCCGGGTTAGGACTTGTCTCACCACACACGTTAAGAAAGGAGAAAGAAGAAGGAAGAACATACACGTATTTCCATCTTTTATTTTTGTTTTTAAGCAAGCTATAGCACATAATTTAAATAAAGCCAAGTTAGGCTCAACCCTCTTAGGGGGTCCCCAGTGAAGTCGCCATTTCTGTCGCGTCATTTTTCGGAGATCAAGGTTATTTGATTACCTTTTGACTCACTATTTTATTTCACGACTGAACATTTAATTTTTTTGAAAGAAGTGGAAAAAGGTTCAAATACCACTTTAAAAAAAGATTTAGGGTTCGGGGGTTAGTTACATAAAGGGAAGGTGTTAGCACCCTTTATGTCCGTAGTACTCTACGGGAACCTCTTGGTTTTATTTAATTCTTGTGCTATAACTTACTTGCTTTGAAAAAAGAAATTTAAAATGATTAAGAAGAAAACCTAATTATCTACATTTTTATTGATTTGGAAGGACGAGTGTCCTTTGCCTACGTACCCGTGAGGGATCAAAACCTCGTAGTTCGGGGTAGAAATTTCGTTTGATTTGTTTGGTGTTTTTTATTAGTTTTGAAAAAAGTTTTAAAGAAAAAGCCCAGTGGCAAATTGGAATTGATTTGTATTTTTTATTTGAAAGAGACTACTCATGATAAAATTAAATTGTTTTAGACATTTGATTAAAAGAAGAAAAAGAAGGATCACTTGATTTTTGGAATCAAGGTTTATTATAAAAAATGTTTTTTGATTATTTGCATGTTTTTGTTGTTTTTTTTTAATAATAATTAAAACTAAAATTTAAACTAACGGAGCATAAAAATAAAAGCGTTGGTACCTTATGGCGGTGTTGGACCGCCACAAGGACCTTTTACCTAAACTACCAAGCATGAAAATAAACATACACCCACACACGCACACATGCACCTACAACTATTACATTAAACCTACAATACATGCTATGGTCTGCGAGAAAGTAAATAACGAAAAATAAATAATTTACATTTAAACCTATTATACATTCTAAGGTCTATAATAAAATAAAAAAGATAAAAAAATACGCAATAAATAAGTGAATGATAAATATGCAGTCTAGATCTAATTTTTTAAAAGGGAAAAGAAAATAGTACTACCTTTCTGTTTGGTTTGCTGTCTGTGAGAAAAATACCTTATGTTTGGTTTGTTGCCTGTGAGAAGAACCTTTTATTTGGTGTGCTGTCTGTGAGGAAAAACTTCTGTTTGGTCTGCTGTCTGTGCGAAGAAACTTCTGTTTGATTTGCTGTCTGTGTGAAGAAACTTCTGTTTGATTTGCTATTTGTGCGAAAATTGGTGTTTGGTTTGTAGTTTGTGCGAAAATTGGTGTTTGGTTGACTGTTTTATTCAAAAATTGGTACTTGTAATGTTGATGCGGGTTATGAACGAGAGTGAGCCTCCGAGAATGGTTTCTTTGCAGGTTGTATTTATAGCATTAGGGCTAGGGTTATGGTTTGTTAAAAAGATGCAAAAAATTTGGGGCTTGGGGAGGAGGAAAGCGTGTTTGTTACAGATTGCATATTTTGGATTTATACTCTTTTTGGACTTATCATCTAATAATATAAATAAAAATAAATAAAAAGAAAGGATAATTATGCAGACTTGGACTTTGGATACAATTTGGACTTATCGACATTTTTTTTTGGAATTTTTGGACAATTAATAATAAATAATTAAAAATAAAATAAAGTGAAAGTAATTATACTAAGAAAATAAAAATGACTAATTAAAAATAGGAATTAAAATTAAAGATTAAAAAATAAGGAAATTAAACAATAGATGGAAATTAAAAATATAAAAGTAAATATAAATAAAGAGGAAGAGGGCCCGACTTGGAACCAAAACATGAGGTATTTTAAAATACCTCTCTGCCGAAATTTTTACTGAAAAAGTTAGTGATTGGTCAAGGTCAAATGACACGTGTCGGTGGGATCTTGGGTCAAAAATTGGGGTATGACACGGTCCAACAAAACGAGGAGTCAACTTCCTACACTTCAAAGCACGTCTGACACCAGTTACAGGATTCACTCTCAAGAATACATGATCACCAACCTGAAACTCAATGTCATTCCTCTTCTTTTCATGATAACGCTTTTACCTACTCTGAGACACTTTCATCTTCTATTGAATCATCTTAACCTTTTCCGTAGTCTCTTGCACAACTTCCGATCCTAATAAAGAATTTTCACCTAACTCATACAAACACAACGGTGTTCTACACCTCCTACCATACAAACGCTCAAACGGTGCCATACCGATACTAGAATGAAAATTGTTGTTGTAAGTAAACTCAGTCAACGGTAAACATTTGACCCAACTGACACCTTGCTCCAAAACACAAGATCTCAACAAATCCTCCAAACTCTGAATAGTCCTCTCCGTTTTCCCATCCGTCTGCAGATCATAAGCAGAACTCAATCTTAATTTAGTTCCCAAAGAAGCTTGCAGACTCTCCCAAAACTTAGAAGTAAACCTCGGATCCCAATCCGACACAATGCTAGAAGGAATACCATGCAACCTGACAATCTGCTCAATGTAGATCTCAGCCAACTTCGCCACAGACATATATCGGTCTTGATAGGAACAAAATGTGCCGACTTCGTCAACCGATCAACAATCACCCAAATCGAATCAAAACCCTTAACAGTCTTCAGCAAAGCTCCAACAAAATCCATAGAGATACTATCCAATTTCCACTCAAGCACAAACAACGGTTGCATCAAACCCGACGATTTCTGATGTTCAATCTTCGACTTCTGATAAACCAAACAAGCATAACAAACTCTGTAATCTCCTTCTTCATTCCAGACAACCAAAACAACCTCTGCAAATCCTGATACATCTCTGTTGCTCTTGGATGAATACTTAGACTACTCTTGTGACCTTCATCCAAAATCCTCTTCTTAAGGTCAGGTATATCCATTACACAAACTCGATCACGGAACATTAAAACGCCATTCTCATCCAATCTAAAGTCCACACCCTTACCTTGATTAACTAACACCACTCGATCAACAAGTTCCAAATCTTCCTTCTGACCATTCTTGATCTCTTCCAAAATGTTACTCGTCAGCTTCAACATACCCAACCTGTAACACCCCGTTTTCCCAAATTTCAAAATTTCATAAATAAATCAGAGTATCATATAAAACGGAATGCTACATCTCATTAAAATTCTCAAAAAAGAAGAAATAAACATTTATTCTAGTCAAAACTGTTCTAACATCGCAGCGGATAAAATTTAATGTTAACAAATCGTTTTGGCACGCAGGCCTCATAAATAAGTCTCGACATAAATTAACTGCAAACTTAAATCATAATCAAATACGTAAGGAATAGAAAGTAAACATAAAGGTTCCCATCCCGTTACGTATCAGAGCACCTAAAGGACACGGTGAGGATAGCCACTCACAACAGCAACAGCAACAAAAGCTTAATCACCTGCACTTGCCCACAAGGCGGCAATTCCAGCAGAAGGGGTGAGATTCTCACAACAATAACATTAAACATATAATTCAATAATTACAATTAACATCATAACTTCATCATCATATATCATAATAACAATCAAGTAGCATCTTAAACGACATCATAAATCAACTTAATAGTTTGACTTGACAATGCAACATCGACTCAACTTATGCAACTTAGACATCTTAATCATGCATGTGGTACCATATTGAGTATAAATATACTCCTAGGGCATAAGCCCTCGTCGCTATTGAGCATAAAAATACTCCTAGAGCATAAGCTCTCGTCCCTGTTGAGCAAAAGCTCCTAGGGCATGAGCCCTCGTCTCTGGATGAATATGCATGGACTCAATCTCTTAAGCTTAGATATCTCAAGATAAATTCCAATAATTTAAATTACAACATCATGAATCTTATAACAACACATGCAGCTTTTAATTAATAAAACATGGCAGCAATCAACATCTCAAACAATAGCAAGATCGTAAACGTTCACATACATCGTCACTTATGATTCAGAAAAGCATATACAAATGTATAGGTCACAATAACAAATCAATTATCAGCTAACAGCTCTACATTTCTTCTTAACACCTCAATACTTAATTCCCAAACCAGGGGTCATCTCATAACTAATCGTGCGACAAGAGTCGCATTATTCTAAAAGGTAGTCTGATACAGGACTACTCGCTATGGCGAGTGGGATCTCTCGCCTCGCGAACCATTACAGGGGTTACTCGCTACGGCGAGCTGGGTTGCTCGCCTCGCGAGCATTAGGGGTACTACTCGCTATGGCGAGTTGGGTTATTCGCCTGGCGAGCTCCTGGGTGTTGCTCGCTACGGCGAGTTGGGTGTTCGCCTCGCGAACCTTCTGGGGGTTGCTCGCTATGGCGAGCTGTTCTATTCGCCTCGCGAGCGGATGGGTACTCGCCGTGGCGAGCTGGCTGCTCGCTGTGGCGAGCGGCGACAGAACAGTTACGGGGTTACGAGGGTTTTCACCCAAAACCCCAAATTTCATCCTTATTCTTCCCAAATTCGACTATAATGATGTCCAAGAGTTATTCTAATGTCTGTAAACAGTTTCCTACGTCAACGGTACAGTTTTTCATCATCTAATCATCAATTTACCACTTTTGACCTAACTCTTAAATCCTAATTCTCATGAATTAAACCTAGAATTGTTAACCATAATCATGAACTACATGTCCTAATGAAATTGTAATGATAGGCTCACCCTTACCTTAAGAAATTCGAGCAGCAGCCTCTCCGGTTCTTCTCTTCCGTTTTCTCCCTTTTTCCTCCCAAAGCTCTGAATTGTACGTTCTGTACAATTCTAACCTAACTCCCCCCTTTTAAACCTCTTTTTGTTTGTTTTATTTTATCTTATTTCCCCTACAACTATATCTAATTATAAAACAAACCCACAACTTATTATTTGTTTTATTTTCTAATCTTATTTTATTAAACAATAAAATAAGTCACAACACATAAGTCACATAAATCACATAATATCTCGAATATCACTTAATTCACACAAAATCATATAAATATACTCTATACTATATAAAATAATTTAAATAATTAAAACGGGTGTTACACAACCTCTCACCATCCGGCGTCAATTCACTGACCAAACTCAATCTCGAAACTGCTCAATCAACTCCAACTCTTTAATGATCAAAGCTGACATATGCAAAGTCTTCCTACTCAAGGCATCTGCCACCACATTCGCCTTTCCATGATAATAACTCAACTGAAAATCGAAATCCTTAAGATATTCCAACCACCTCCTCTGCCTCATATTCAACTCTTTCTGATCAAACAAATACTTCAAACTCTTGTGGTTACTGAACACTTCAAACTTAGAACCATACAAATAATGCCTCCAAATCTTCAACACATACACAACTACCGCTAATTCCAAATCATGAGTCGGATAATTCTTCTCATGTACTTTCAACTGCCTCGATGCATAAGCCACAACCTGACGATTCAGCATTAACACACTATCAAGACCCATCTTCGAAGCATCACAATATACAACAAACGATTCCTTCGGATTTGGCAAAATCAACATTGGCGCTGAAGTCAACCTCTTCTTCAACTCTTAGAAACCCTTCTCACACTTAGCATCGCAAACATAAGCTTGTCCTTTCTGAGTCAACTGCGTCAATGGCCACGCTAACTTGGAGAATCCTTCGATAAACCTACGATAATAACCTGTCAAACCAAGAAAACTTCTAATCTAAAAAACTGATTCGGCGATTCCCACTGCAACACCGCATCAACCTTCGACGGATCCACCGCAATGCCACCCTTAGAATCACATGACAAAGGAAACTAACTTCTCGCAACCAAAACATACACTTCGACAACTTGGCACACAACTTACTCTCCTTCAAGACACGCAACACAATCCTCAGATGCTCAGCATGCTCCTCCTCCAACTTAGAATACACCAAAATGTCGTCTATAAACACTACCACAAAACGGTCCAGAAAAGGATGAAATATTCTATTCATATATTCCATGATGACACCTGGGGCATTAGACACTCCAAATGGCATCACAGAATACTTATAGTGTCCATACCTCGTTCAGAACACGGTTTTGGATATATCTTCCGACTTCACTCTTATCTGGTGATATCCTAACCACAAATCAATCTTTCTAAACACTTCCGCACCAACCAACTGATCCATCAAATCATCAATCCTCGGAAGCGGATACCGATTCTTAATCGTCACCTTGTTCAACTGTCGATAATCCACACACAACCTCATGGTGCCATCCTTCTTCTTAACCAACAACACTGAAGCACCCAACAGAGAAACACTCGGCCTAATGAACTGTTTCTCAAGCAACTCTTGCAACTGCTTCTTCAACTCACCCAACTCAGATGCAAACATCCGATATTGTGCAATCGAAATATGACTCGTTCCTGGTACCAGATCAATTGCAAACTCCACCTCTCGTTCCAATGGTAATTCGGTAATGTCGTCCGGAAAAACTTCTGGAAACTCTTGAACTACCGGCAAATCACCAATTCCTTTCTCACTACTTTCCTTCAACGATGCAAACATCATGAACACACTAGCTTCACCGTCCAAAGACTTCTTCACTTGCTCCGCGATTAAGAACCTTCCACCTACCGGCTTAAAAAATGTCACACTCTTGGTTAAACAATTAATGTTAACACCAAAAGACAACATCCAGTCCATACCAAAAATCACATCCATATGCTTCAACGGAAAAAACACACAAGATCCAACTTAAAATCGACATTACCAAAATTAACATGACACTTAGCATACACCAAAGAAGTAGTCACCGAGCCATTGGTCGGGGTGTCGATGACCATTCCACACGACAGCGGAGTTACAACCAAATTCAAACGCTCAACACAACTAACCGGGATAAAAAAATGAGTAGCACCGGTATCAATAATTGCAATCAAATGAGTACTATTGATAAAACACATACCTCGGATAAGATTATCCAGCTGCTCCTCTTCCTCTGCATTCAAAGCAACCACCTTTCTTGCCGCCTTCTTCGGCTTGGTACACTTATTACAGAAATGACCTTTCTCACCACAGTTGTAACAAGTAACATCCTTCTTACACTCAAAAGACTTGTGACCCGTCTGACCACACTTGAAGCAACTATCACCTTTCTTATAATCATTAGCAAAATGACCCAAAGTTCCACACTTGTAGAACTTCACATTAGAAACATTCGACCTAGAGATTCCATCAACCTCTTTCTTTTTTCCCTTGTCCTTGTTATACGGTCTCCCAAATCCATGATTCTTTCCTCTCTTGTCATGTACCGCCTTGTAATAGTTCACCTTGGCCTTACCGGAATCATCAAACATGCGACACTTGTGCACCAAAGTATCGAAATCCCGAATCTCATGAACGCATATGTACTGATAGATATGTGGCCTCAAACTGCTCTTAAACTTCACACACTTTGACACCATCGCATCCTCGGCATTGATGTAGGGACAAAACCTTGAAAGTTCCTCGAACTTAGCAGCAACTACAACCGCAACCAATTGAGCTTCTTCATCCAATAGATACTTCTCCAGCACCTGGAGTATGCTGCTTCTCCCCCACTAGCTCAGACCCACCTAAAAGAACGGAACACCAGAACAAGTATCGACAGTACTTCCGTACATGTCGCATATGACAAGAAAACAACCAACAGAACAACATCACAACAAAACAAGTACCAAAGGTAACTTAATACCATTCATGGACAAACAGGAAATTTACCGAATACTAGTCCGGACAAGACTGACCACGGCTCTGATACCAACTTGTAACACCCTATTTCTATTAAAGCGATCAAACACGTGAATATAATAAATATTCAATAAATAGACGCTTTGTCTTCAACAAATTTCAAAACAACATGCATGCATATATATAAGTTCTCAACAATCGCAGCGGATATAAACCATACATCACATAATTCAACATGTCAACATATAAAAATCTCGAAGTCCCGACATATGGGAAAATACTCAACAACATAAATCATATCAAATAAGTAAGACGACGACGTCCTAATCAGAGTCTAATCTAGACTCGACAGAAACAAAAATAGAGGAAGCATCCGCTATCCTCAAGCAATTCACCAAGCAAGCAAACTACTCCTGCACTCCGTCTACCCATTCATACAAACAGCTAGGCGGTCAAAGCCACTGGCGGTTAGCTTCACATCAATAATAATCAGCAGTTATAAAAGAAATGTAAACATTGAATTAACTTTAATAATTCAAATCAAGATACAAGTCCATTCAACCATGTTACAAGAACATCAACAATTCATCACGTCACAATTCCACAAAAATCACTTATTAAGCACAAGTATGTCAATCACCAAACACACTAACAACAAGCACATCAATCATAGAGACTCATGACACAACTTTTATGCATCTAGACATGATTCTAAATGCATGCGGTACCATCACTAACAACTTCTAGGTCGTCACCCCATGATGCCAATTGATACATCATATGCAAGATTTCACACCCGTCTTACATTTTCAACGAAGTAAAAGTTCACACCCTTTTACAATACATATGAGACTATGATGCATGGACATACAAGAAAAGACTCGACAATGCAAAATTACTTCATATATATTCAACAACAATAATGTAAGATATCACCTCCATTTACATTGATCAACTTTGACAACAATTGCATTATCAAGAATTTACGTCCACACAATCAACAAGTCACAATTAAAATAAGAGTCATCACCATATTATCATTTAACATAATCATTATCACAACTATCAACCAACATCACAACAACTTCATACAATTTCTCACAATTCAAGTAAAGGAGAAAATACAACACATTATGATAAACATCATATTCAACACCTAGCATTCATTCACATATCCTCACATAATCATATCAAACTATTTACAAAAAGGTTTCCGAGATATTCGGTCTTAAAGGCTAAATTTGACAAAGTTCGTCTATGGTTAAGCAAAACAACCAATATATACTTTTTCAAAGTAAACAACATTAATGCCTCAACTATGTATACTCTTAGATCACATATGTGTGCAGTTGAGCATACATGCACGTTTCACCGGCCAAATACGACGAAATCATAAAAATCACAAAGTTCGCCTCTCTTATCGCTTTTAAAAAAGAATTCCATTTTTCAAAGCAAAACAAGTTAATCCTCATTGAATTCATTCACAGCCATTTTTAGAAATCATGTATTCAATAAACAACCTTAACCCTACCCCTTTCCTTTGAGAATAACGAGTTTCGGAGAAATCGACGTTCTTGGGTATTTTCAAAAGTTTAGTTCAATTCCTCAAATCAAACATCAATCCAAGTCTCAAGATGTTCCAGTAGGTTTATGAGTGAAAACAATAGTTAAACAAGTTGAAAAGAGTATTTAGAAAATCTCGGAACTGTAACACACCGAAATCCCGACTTAAAAATTTCATAAAATCTAATAATCAGAGTATATCACAATAAATCAGGATGTCACATTTCATAAAATCTTTTAAATCAAATCGAATAATAATTTATTCTTAAACAATGTTCAAACCTAGCAGCGGAATTCATAAACGTCTCAAAATCTTAAATAAATAATTCTTGGCACAAAAGCCTCATAAAACATCTCAAATTAAAGTTGCGTCGCAAACATCATCATTAGTCAACATGATACATAAAGGAATAGAAATAATGATAAATCCCCATCCCGTTACGTATCAGAGCTCCTAAGACTCCACAATAACCTCTCACGTCGTCGAACCTAAGCTTGGTCACCTGCACTTGCCCACAAGGCGGCAATTCCAACAGAAGGGGTGAGATTCACAACAATTATATTAACATATAATTCAAATAATCATGCTTAACAATAACAACAATATTCGTCACATATAACTGAAAACATCTCAACACCTACATATAATAAATCATCTTAGGATATCTTCACAAATCAACGTCTCAAACATCTCAGACACAGGACTTGACAAATGCAACTCTAACATCTTAACATCATGCATGTGGTACCAATATTTTAGCTTTAATAAGCTTCACCGTCGCTTTGAGCATAAGCTCCACCGTCTCAAATTATGCAAATGCATGAACTCGACTCATATACTTAAACAAGTTAACACACAACATCTTAATATCATATACGACTCTTTATCGACACATGCAATTGCAACAGTACATGACAGCAGCTCAGTACACTTAACATATGTATATACAGCACAAAGTTATCATCGCAAACATCATTTATACTTCATTCATAAACTTCGCTTATTAAGTATTTAATCATAGATTAATGCCAACACTTAAATATCATCTTACAACGTCATTACAGGTTCTAATTAGGTCTTAAACATCTCTAATACTATCCAAAAGTCTACCCTCAAAGCCTCGTTCAAAACAGAGTTCTAAAACTCAAGTTATAGTGGTCTGGGACCACATTGCTCGCTGTGGCGAGTGGGTCTGCTCGCCACGGCGAGCTACTTAAATTGCATTCTGCCACTTGCTCGCTACGGCGAGTGATGTTGCTCGCCTCGCATGCACTAAAGGGGTTGCTCGCCACGGCGAGCTCAGCTGCTCGCCTCGCGAGTGAATACCTAACTGCTCGCCACGGCGAGTGAGTCTGCTCGCCACGGCGAGCTATCGCAGAGGGGTTACGGGTTTGCTCGAAACCCCGCCAAAATTCGTCCAATTCTTCATGTTATGCTTCTAATCTATCAGAATTATAGTCCTAGCGATTAATCTAGGTTCTGTAACAAGTTTCTACATCAATTCACATCATTCTCTCATCAATTCATCATAAAATATGCAAACCCTAACTTATGAAATCTCTCAAACTCTCTTTCAATCCCTATGTTAATCACAACTAGATGAATTACAGCAAATACAATTGAAGTTAGGCTCACCCTTACCTGATATGTTCGCAAAATTGAGGTTCTCTCTTCTCCAGCCACTTTCATCTCCTTTTTGCAAAAGTCTGTAACGTACTGACTGCTTCTTTCTAAACCTAACTCCCTTATATAATTCTTTCTATTCTCACTTATCCCCACAACTCTATCTTATTTATGAAAACGACCCCATCTCTCAAAATATTTGTTATTATATCACATCTTAATTTTCATCACATATTTTATTTTATTAAACAATAAAATAAACGTCACACCACAACATCATCTCATACGTCACAAACATCATTAAAATCATATAATATATAATAATATAATATATACTCTAATAAAATAATTAAATAAATAAAGTGGGCGTTACAACTCTCCCCCACTTAAAGGATTTTCGTCCTCGAAAATCTTACCTCGATTAAACAACTCTGGATATGACTCCAGCATCTTACTTTCAAGCTCCCAAGTTAAGGTTTTACTAGTCGCTCCACTCCAAACCACTCTCATTAGAGGTATCTCTTTGCCTCTCAACAACTTTACCTTGTGATCATCGATCCTTAAGGGTAGAGTTTATACCATAAGGTTGTCTCTTACTTGTACATCGTCACTTTGGATCACATGAGATGGATCCGGAACGTACTTCCTCAGTTGCGACACGTGAAAAACATCGTGCTAATTCGATAAATGCGGTGGTAATCCAACACGATAAGCCACTGTCCCAATCCTCTCTGATATCTGATACGGACCAATAAACTTTGGAGTCAACTTCTTCGACTTCAAGGCACGACCTACACCGGTCATTGGAGTAACTCGCAAAAACACATGATCTCCTTCTTGGAACTCAAGGTCCTTCCTACGCTTGTCATGATAACTCTTTTGTCGACTCTGCGACGCTTTCATCTTCTTTTGGATCATTCTTACCTTCTCAGTGGTTTGTTGCACAATCTCTGGCCCCAAAACCACACTTTCACCCGACTCAAACCAACACAACAGGGTTCTACATCTTCTTCCATACAAAGCCTCGAAGGGTGCCATTCCAATACTAGAATGGTAACTGTTATTGTAAGGGAATTCTATCAACGGGAGATGATTATCTCAAGCTCCTCCTTGTTCAAGTACACACACTCTCAACAAGTCTTCCAACGATTGAATCGTCCCCTCGGATTGACCATCTGTCTGTGGATGATATGCCGAGCTCAGCTTCAACTGAGACCCTAAAGCTTCTTGCAAGCTTTTCCAAAATCTAGAAGTAAATCTCGGATCTCTATCTGACACAATGCTTGAAGGAACACCATGCAATCTTACTATCTCTTGAATGTAAATCTCGGCTAACCGAACCATAGGAAAAGTGATATTGATCGGTAGAAAATGAACTGACTTGGTTAACCTATCAACAATCACCCAAATAGCATCGTTCCCTCTTGGAGTAGTTGGCAAACTCGTCACAAAATCCATGGATATGCTATCCCATTTCCACTCTGGCACATCCAACGGAACCATCATACCAGCAGGTTTCTGATGTTCTATCTTCGATTTCTAACAAACTAGACAAGAGTACAAAAATTGTGCTACATCGCGTTTCAATCCAGACCACCAAAACAACTTCTTCAAATCATGATACATCTTCGTAGCTCCTGGGTGAATACTCAAGCTACTTCTATGGCTCTCTTCAAGGATTGCCTTCCTCATCCCATCGTTGTCCGGAATACAGATTCTACCTCGGAACCTCAACACACCGTGATCATCGACTCTAAAATCACCATCTGCAGTCTGGTTACTCGCAACAAGGAAATCTACAAACTTAACATCTTCTTTCTGCGCTTCCTTAATATTTTTCAGAAAATCATTGTCAATCCTCAGCATTCCTAGCTTTACACTCTGATGTGATCTTTCACAAACCAAACTCAAATCTCTGAATTGTTCCAATAGTTCGAACTCCTCCGCCATCATAGCAGACATATGCAATGTTTTCCTACTCAAGGCATCAGCAACTACGTTAGCCTTACCCGGATGGTAATTCAGATCAAAATCATAATCCTTCAATAACTCGAGCCATCTCCTTTGCCTCATATTTAATTCTTTCTGATCAAACAGGTACTTCAAGCTCTTGTGATCACTAAACACTTCAAACCTCGAACCATACAAATAGTGTCTCCAAATTTTCAACACAAATACCACTGCAGCCAACTCAAGATCATGGGTAGGATAATTTCGTTCATGAATCCTCAACTGCCTGGATGCATAAGCAACCACTTTACCGTCTTGCATCAGTACACCACCTAAACCCAACTTAGACGCATCACAATACACCACAAAAGGTACTTCAGGCTTTGGCAAAATTAAAATTGGAGCTGTCGTCAACCGCTTCTTCAACTCATTGAAGCTACTCTCACATTGAGCATCCCACACAAAGGATTTACCTTTACACGTCAACTGCGTTAACGGAAGTGCCAACTTAGAAAACCCTTCTATAAACCTTCTATAGTAACCTGCCAATCCCAAAAAGCTTCTAATCTCCGTAACCGACCTTGGAGTCTCCCATTGCGACACTGCTTCAACTTTAGATGGATCAACTTCTATTCCATCACCAGAAATAATGTGACCAAGAAAACTAACTTCCTTCAACCAGAACTAACACTTAGACAATTTAGCATACAACTTCTTTTCTTTTAATACTTGCAAGACAATCTTCAAATGTTCAGCATGTTCTTCTTCGGATTTGGAATATATCAAAATGTCGTTGTCGCGTCATTTTTCGGAGATCAAGGCTATTTGATTAGCGTTTGACTCACTATTTTACGTCACGACTGAACATTTAATTTTTTCAAAAGAAGTGGAAAAAGGTTCAAATACCACTTTAAAAAAGATTTAGGGTTCGGGGGTTAGTTACATAAAGGGAAGGTATTAGCACCCTTTATGTCCGTAGTACTCTACGGGAACCTCTTGGTTTTATTTAATTCTTGTGCTATAACTTACTTGCTTTGAAAAAAGAAATTTAAAATGATTAAGAAGAAAACCTAATTATCTACATTTTTATTGATTTGAGAGGACGAGTGTCCTTTGCCTACGTACCCGTGAGGGATCAAAACCTCGTAGTTCGGGGTAGAAATTGTGTTTGATTTGTTTGGTGTTTTTTATTAGTTTTGAAAAAGGTTTTAAAATGAAAAGCCAAGTGGCAAAAGGAATTTGTTTGTGTTTTTTATGTTTAAAGGAAAATGACTAAAAAATATAATTAGGATTGATTGCAGTTTTGATTTATGAAAGAAGTAAAATAAAAGGATCACTTGATTTAAAAATCAAGGTTTGTTATGAAAATGTTTTTTTGTGTTTTGTTATTTGCATGTTTTTGTTGTTTTTGAATGATAGTTAAAACTGAAAACTAAACTAACGGAGCATAAAAATAAAAGCGCGGGTACCACGTGGTGGCGTTGGACCACCACGAGGACCTCTAACCTATACTAGAAGCGGGAAAATAAAGCATACACCCACACACGCACACATGCACCTACAACTATTACATTAAACCTATTAATACATTCTAAGGTCTGCGGAAAATAGATAAATAAATTACATGAACACCTATTTACATTCTAAAATCTTTGCTGTAAAATAAATACGTAATAAATAAGTGGATGATAAATATGCAGTCTAAATCTAATTTTTTTTAAAAGGGAAAAGAAAAAAGTACCACCTTTCTGTTTGGTTTGCTGTCTGTGCGAAGAAACTTCTGTTTGGTTTGCTGCCTGTGAGAAGAACCTTCTGTTTGGTTTGCTGCTGTGAGAAAAAACTTATGTTTGGTATGCTGTCTGTGCGAAGAAACTTCTGTTTGGTTTGCTGTCTGTGTGAAGAAACTTCTGTTTGGTTTGCTGTTTGTGCGAAAATTGGTGTTTGGTTTGCTGTTTGTGCGAAAATTGGTGTTTGGTTGGCTGTTTTATGCAAAAGTTGGTGTTTGGTTGGCTGTTTTATGCAAAAATTGGTACTTGTGATGTTGATGCGGGTTATGAACGAGAGTGAGCCTCTGAGAATTGTTTCTTTGCAGGTTGTGAATTAATTTTTTGGCCCCCTTTTATGTGTGTTTGCAGGTTGTATTTATAGTGAAGGATTATACCTAGGGTTTGTTGAAAACTGCCGAAAATTGTGGCTTTGGATTGTGATGATTTGGATTGGGATGAAAGAGAGTTTGTTACAAGACCTTTTTCTGGATTTGGATGAAAAGAAGTTTGTTACAAGACCTTTTTCTGGATTTGGATAAGCCGTGAACAGCTGTAATTCTTGGACTTATCGGACATTAAAAATAGAAAAAGAATAGATAAAATAATTGGACCTATCATCTATGAATAAAAATAAATAAAAGATAAATGTGTTTAAACTAAAATTAAATTAAAAAGTGAAATAGAAAATAAAAGATGGAAATGAATTAAAAATTAAAATTAAAAAGACTAAAAAAAAATGAGGAGGTATGACAGATGACATGTGTCGGTGGGATCTTGGGTCAAAAATTGGGGTATGACAGTCGTCAATAAACACAACCACGAAACGATCCAAAAATGCCTGAAAGGTTCGATTCATATACTCCATAAATACTCCTGGCGCGTTCGTAACACCGAAAGGCATCACTTTATACTCATAATGACCATATCGAATTCTAAAGGCCGTCTTCTGCATATCTTCATCTTTCACTTTTATCTGATGATAACCCGACCTTAAGTCAATCTTGCTAAACACACGTGCACCCACTAACTGATCCATCAAATCGTCAATTCTCGGAAGTGGATACCTATTCTTTATAGTTACCTTGTTCAATTGATGGTAGTCAATACACAACCTCATACTCCCATCTTTCTTCTTCACTAGCAAAACAGGCGCTCCCCAAGGTGAAACACTTGGTCTTATAAACTTCTTCTCAAGCATATCCTCCAATTGCTTCTTTAACTCAGCTAACTCAGAAGCTGACATACGATAAGGTGTCATAGACACAGGCTTCGTTCCAGGGACAAGATCAATCGCGAATTCAACTTCTCTTTCAGGAGGCACATCAGGAATCTCATCAGGAAATACTTCCGGAAACTCGCACACCACTTGCAATTCGTCAATCTTCTCTTGATTCTCAATAGATAAGGATGCCATCAGAGAAAACATCAAAACTCCATCTCGTTCTAACTGTTTCAGCTGCTTGGTAGATAAAAATTCTGCTCCGCTTTCTTCCTCTTCAGACAAGAAATACACCGTCTTGCGAAAACAGTTGATAAGCACACGGTTGTACTCTAACCAATTCATCCCGAGAATTACATCCATACTAGTCAAAGGTAGGCAGACTAAATCCATCTCAAAATTACGATCATACATAGACAACGGACAACTCAAACACACACGAGAAGTAGTCACCGAACCCTTAGCTGGAGTTTCGACAACCATCTCTCCATTCATATCAGATATAGAAAGACCCAACTTAACAGCACAATCAAAAGCAACAAAACAATGCGTAGCACCAGTATCAATAATAGCAACTAAAGGTATATCATTAATATAGCAAGTACCTCTGATCAAATGATCCTCGTTCTCAGTCTGAGTGCCAGTCAACGCGAAAACCCTTCCAGTAGTCCTAACTTTCTTTGGCTTCTTGCACTGCGAGCCAATATGTCCTTGCTCATCACAGTTGAAACACACAACATCATCAAACTTGCAGTCTGGGGTAATATGCTCTTTCTGTCCGCATCGGTAACACCTCTTCACATCAACAAGACACGCATTACTCTTGTGGCCTTTCTGCCCGCAATTATAACAGGTAATCTCAGCAGGAGCATCCTTCTTCTTTGGTCGCCTCTCATCATTCACTATTTGCTTACCCTTATCTCTGGGAGCATCATAAGGTTTGGGACGACTCTGTTGACCCTTAGCTTTTCTATCATTCACTACCTTGTAGTGAGCCTTGGTATCCTCCTCATAAATCCTGCAACTACTCACCAGCTCAGAGAAATTTCGAATCTTCTGGTAACCAATTGCCCTCTTAATCTCAGGACGCAAGCCATTCTCAAATTTGATGCACTTGGAAAACTCAGCATTCTCAGCAGTATAATGTGGGTAAAACTTTGTCAGTTCCACAAACTTCGAAGCATACTCAGTCACGGACATACTCCTTTGCTTCAGCTCAAGAAACTCGATCTCCTTCTTTCCCCGGACATCCTCAGGAAAGTAACGGTTCAGGAACTCCCTCCTAAAAACCGCCCAAGTCACAGCAGCACCTCCTTGTTCAAGGATGGGTCAAATACCAACCCACCAGTCGTCAGCCTCCTCTGCCAACATATGGGTACCAAACCGTACCATCTGACCATCTTCGCACTGCATCACCCTAAAGATCCGCTCAACTTCCTTGAGCCACGTCTGAGCCCCATCAGAATCATATCGCCCTTTGAAAGTAGGCGGGTGGTTCCTCAGAAAAGTTTCCAACATCCTCGTCCCATCGTTTCCACCAGCGTTGTTCTGATTTCCCACAGCTTGGGCCATTGCTTGCAAAGCAGCAGCAAGAGCAGCATCATTCCTTCCAGCCATCTTATTCCTCTACAAAGCAAACATGAGTTAGAATAATATAACTATAATATTCTAACTCTAAGACACCGTCACTCGACTCTCTAATTGGCCAGACGGACCGACCTGCTCTGATACCAATTGTAACACCCCTAAATCCCGACTTAAAAATTTCATAAAATCTAATAATCAGAGTATATCACAATAAATCAGTATGTCCCATTTCATAAAATCTTTTAAATCAAATCGAATAATAATTTATTCTTAAACAATGTTCAAACCTAGCAGCGGAATTCATAAACGTCTCAAAATCTTAAATAAATAATTCTTGGCACAAAAGCCTCATAAAACATCTCAAATTAAAGTTGCGTCGCAAACATCATCATTAGTCAACATGATACATAAAGGAATAGAAATAATGATAAATCCCCATCCCGTTACATATCAAAGCTCCTAAGACTCCACAATAACCTCTCACGTCGTCGAACCTAAGCTTGGTCACCTGCACTTGCCCACAAGGCGGCAATTCCAACAGAAGGGGTGAGATTCACAACAATTATATTAACATATAATTCAAATAATCATGCTTAACAATAACAACAATATTAGTCACATATAACTGAAAACATCTCAACACCTACATATAAAAAATCATCTTAGGATATCTTCACAAATTAACGTCTCAAACATCTCAGACACAGGACTTGACAAATGCAACTCTAACATCTTAACATCATGCATGTGGTACCAATATTTTAGCTTTAATAAGCTTCACTGTCGCTTTGAGCAAATGCTCCACCGTCGCTTTGAGCATAAGCTCCACCGTCTCAAATTATGCAAATGCATGAACTCGACTCATATACTTAAACAAGTTAATACACAACATCTTAATATCATATACGACTCTTTATCGACACATGCAATTGCAACAGTACATGACAGCAGCTCAGTACACTTAACATATGTATATACAGCACAAAGTTATCATCGCAAACATCATTTATTCTTCATTCATAAACTTCGCTTATTAAGTATTTAATCATAGATTAACGCCAACACTTAAATATCATCTTACAACGTCATTACAGGTTCTAATTAGGTCTTAAACATCTCTAATACTATCCAAAAGTATACCCTCAAAGCCTCGTTCAAAACAGAGTTCTAAAACTCAAGTTATAGTGATCTGAGACCACATTGCTCGCTGTGGCGAGTGGGTCTGCTCGCCACGGCGAGCTACTTAAATTGCATTCTGCCACTTGCTCGCTACGGCGAGTGATGTTTCTCGCCTCGCGTGCACTAAAGGGGTTGCCCGCCACGGCGAGCTCAGCTGCTCGCCTCGCGAGTGAATACCTAACTGCTCGCCACGGCGAGCGGGTCTGCTCGCCACGGCGAGCTATCACAGAGGGGTTACGGGTTCGCTCGAAACCCCGCCAAAATTCATCCAATTCTTCATGTTATGCTTCTAATCTATCAGAATTATAGTCCTAGCGATTAATCTAGGTTCTGTAACAAGTTTCTACATCAATTCACATCATTCTCTCATCAATTCATCATAAAATATGCAAACCCTAACTTATGAAATCTCTCAAACTCTCTTTCAATCCCTATGTTAATCACAACTAGATGAATTACAGCAAATACAATTGAAATTAGGCTCACCCTTACCTGATATGTTCGCAGAATTGAGGTTCTCTCTTCTCCGGCCACTTTCCTCTCCTTTTTGCAAAAGTCTATAACGTACTGGCTGCTTCTTTCTAAACCTAACTCCCTTATATAATTCTTTCTATTCTCACTTATCCCCACAACTCTATCTTATTTATGAAAACGACCTCATCTCTCAAAATATTTGTTATTATATCACATCTTAATTTTCATCATATATTTTATTTTATTAAACAATAAAATAAACGTCACACCACAACATCATCTCATACGTCACAAACATCATTAAAATCATATAATATATAATAATATACTATATACTCTAATAAAATAATTAAATAAATAAAGTGGGCGTTACAGGAACGGCCCTTGGATGTTCGAAACAACAAAAACGGGGTTTGCTGTTTCTGCGAATCCTGCCGGGCACGCCATTTAGTGCCATGGCGAGAAGCCCACAACAGCAACCCTGTTCTTGTGTTTTTCCCTTACGGGAATCCACCATTTTCAACCCCAAAACCCTAATTTTGATCCCCTTGACCCAAAATTTGTTCCCAAAGTTTACATAAACGTTTATGTACACAAAAAGGCAATCAAAAACTTATAAAATTTGAAATCAAACATCATTCTAACACAAATCACCATTTTGACCCATTTTTGTAGAACATTCAAAAACCACATAAAGTCACACCACAACTCTATCATTATGATTACCCAAGGTTCCAATCATCAACAACAATATCTCATAACAACAACAACATCAATTAAAAATAAATTTATCAACAATCCATCCACAACAACATCATAATTCACCAAATTCATCCAATTTCACAAATAAGCAACATCATATCATAGAGCATTCAATTTTCATATTAACAATTTAATCAACAACTAATTCATATACCCAAACATATCTAGATCATATGAACAAGAAATTCAACAATTAAGTTCATGAAAATCACTTATTCAAATAAGCACTTATGCATATAATTAGAGAAAAAAATAAGCTAAGAGATTATCATTGAAATATAACCTCCTTACCTTAATTCTTCACAATCCTAAGCTAGTGCCTCACTTTAGCTCCAATCCCTTGAGTCTCTAACCTTCTCTTGCTCCCAAAGTCTCTTCTCTTCAAAACTCTATCTCTAGCTCTCCTCTTGAACTTTATCTCTCTTCCTCTCTTTCTAAAACTTTTGAAATGAATGGAATATCCCTAATTTTCTCTCATCATGGGTTTATAAAGCTTATTATCTTAATGGGCCTAATTCACCAAAGTTTCTAATTCATTAACTCAACACTTCTAATTCACTCGTGGTAAAATATAACGACTAAACAACGGTTCTAACTAATTACCTCAACATACGTAGTAACTTAGTATAATTAATGATTCTCACTCGAAACACTAAAAATAACTCTTAACGTGAAATTACTAAATTACTCTTCCTCGCTAAATGACCAAAATACCCTTAAGTCCAAAATGACTAAAATGCCCTTCTAACACTGAATTCTACGAAAACACACAAAAGGCAATTAATTACATATGAGCATAATTAAACACAATTAAAATCAATTAAATTAAATCTAACGAAAAATCGAGCTGTTACACTAATTATGCTGGTGACAAGATTGAAATCAACTAGTGGAAACTGTCAGTTTCTTGGTGAGAATTTGATATCCAGGGCTAGCAAAAGATAATCAACTATTGGATTGTCAACAGCAGAAGCATAATACATCTCAGCTTCAAGTTGTTGTATATAACTACTCTAGATGAAATATCAATTAGAAGACTATCAGATTAATGAAAACAGTATTCCCATTTATTATTATAATACTGCTGTTATTTGTTTGTCAAAGAATCCAATTCTACATTCAAGTGTCAATTACATTGAAATTAAACATCATTTTATAAGAGACCATGTTCAGAGAGGAGTTTTGGATATTCAATCCATTGATACTGATCATTAATGGGCTAATATATTTACTAAACCCCTAACTAATAAAAGATTTGATTTTATAAAGAAAAATTTGAACATGCATTATATCGATCTCTGATTGATGCTTGCCTCTAAATGGGAATTCATACTCTGAAATTCACATTGTCACCCAAAATCTTTACACAGTCAAGTGACGAAAGGGGTCAACTTATTTAAATGTGAGTAACGTTTTAAACCAACTTGAAACTTTTGAAACAAAAGGGACCAACTTGAAACTTTTAAAACATAAAGGGCCAATTTGAAACATAAAATAAACATAAGGGACCAAACATGCAATTAAGCCTAATCAAAACTAGACATGTAGTTTACCAAAAACACGAGTAAACAATTCTGTATCAATTTTAAATGTCTAATAAACATGTATTTTGTTAACTTTGTATAACACATCTACGTTTTCTTTTTGTGAGATCCCACAAAAGACCAAAGGTGAAGATTTTTTTTATTTTCTTTAATAAATAAATAGAATGCAAAAGTATAGACAAATGTATGACGTCTCAACTAGGTTGGCACCTGACATAATAGATGTTAAAAAAATAATATTGTCTTGACAAAAAAATTGCACGAAAGTGAATGAAATCAAAAATATAAATTCAAGATAAAAAATTTAAACAAATGACACCCAAAAATAACAAAACAAATCATTATAATGTTGGTACTTCTCATGGAGCTTACATTGGGTTGTATCTTGCTATATGAGAAACCACACAAGTGAGATTAATATTACATCTTCATTCAAAATATCTAGGCACGTATATATTGGTCATCTCACGTATATGTTTTTCAACATTTACTACTATTCCATCAATTATAGAACTTTAACTCATACTTGACATATTAACATTTATCACCTAAGTGTGCAAGTCTATGTGTCCTTAATTATATAAATTAGTCAAATAAGGTCAAACAGAGGTATGACAGGTAAAAAAGGTGGGTTGATGGTTATTTAATGAAGGAAGATTTTTGTTCCTTTCTTTCATAAGAAAAGAGAAAGAAAGAATATGCAAATGAAATTTAAGATTAAGATAAATGACACCGGTAAAAAAATAATATGTTGTCCACGAGGTTATAAAAAATAAAGTGAATAAAATAAGTTGGAGATTTTTGAGTAATTAATTTCCCAAAAATTAGACTTAATTAAAAAAAACACAATAACATTTAGGAAATTCTAATAATTGAGCACCTACTGTGTTAATTCAACATAACACATTAGAGTTTTTCTATGGTTAAATCCCACCAAATACACAAAGTAAAGAAATTTAAATAATATGGATTGATTAAAAAAATTGCATGAAAATGAACAATTTAAAATGAGAGAAATGATAGGAAAAAAAGTAGTGAGTGTTTAGTCCGTGGAAATATTGAAAATTGAGCGAGTTATTGGTAATTTTATGGTTTAGTTGAAGTAGTTGGAGATTTACGAGTGATTATTATACCAAAATTAATAATTAAACTCAACAAAAAAAATGTCACATAATTTTAAAATGCCGCTTTGTCAACTCAGCAAAACACATGCATTTTTTCATTGTTAGATCTCACCAAAAAGCGAATGTGAATGTATTTTAAATAATAGAGGTTGAATAAAAAAAAATTGCATGAAAGTGAATGACTTCCAAATTGTATATTTAATATTAAAAAAATATAAGCAAACGAAATTCAAAAACTAACAAAACAGTTCATCACAATGTGAGGAGTTCGTAGAGTGCCTACAATGGGTTTGATCATCACATTTGATTAAGAGAAACCTCACATGTGAAATTCACACCACATGTAAACTCAAAATCTTAAGACTTTGGGTGTATTAGTCATCTCACTTATATGTTGCTCAATATCTACTTTACATATAGTGTAGAATTTAAATCACACATGACACATCAACGTATTTCCCACAGGCGTAAAACTATTTGTATTTATGATATGATAAAATAATCAAATAAGCTCAAAGATACAACAAGGTAAAAAATATGGTTGGTGGTAGTTTCATAGAGGGGTGTCTTTGTTCCTTTTTTTTAATAGAAAAGAGAAAGTAAATTCGAAAAAGAAATAAGATGAAAAAAGAATTTGTACACGAGACAAATGATAAGTGAAAAACTAAGGAGTGTGTGTTTTATTTGTGAGAGTATAGGAAATATAATGACTTGCTGGTAATTTTATGAATTTGTTGAAGGAGTTGGAAATTACTGGGTAATTATATGCTACCAAAATAATAGATTCATTAAAAATATATCACATCAATTTAAAATATCTAATAAGCATGTATTTTTTGTTAACGTAGCAGAATATTTTTTTCATTGTCAAATCGTACCAATGACCAACAGTGAAGAAATTTAAATAATATAGGTTGAATCAAAAATTGTTTGAAAGCGAATGACATCCCATAACTAACATTTAAGAAACAAAATTAAACAAATGGCACCAAAAATCTATCAAAACAAATCATCATAATGTTGAGACTTTCGTGGAACCTTTATTGGGCTGTATCATAACATTAGTCTATGAGAAAGCACACAAGTAGGATTGATATCACAACTTCACCCAAAATGTTAAGACATTAGATATATGAGTCATCTCACTTATATGTTGTTCAACATCTACTATTGCATTTAATGCGTTATTTTAACTCACACTTGACGCATTAACATATTTCTATTAAGTATGAGATTCTCCGTGTCTGTGATCCACCACCACGAACCACTTCCGCTCCCCAAAAATGTTGAAACATATATGATATCACCACTGGGACTTATGGGAAGCCAACACTTGTGTGAATCGACACATTGTAGAAAGAGCACAATCACACAAGTGAGAATGATGTTACATCTTCATCCAAAATTTTAAGGCTTAAATATATGAGTGTATTTTTCACTTATTTGTTTTTCACTTATTTGTTTTTCAACCTCCAATATTTTATCAAATGTTGAGATTTTACCGACACTTGATACATCACACTATTCTTTCCGTTGCTTAATACGGGTGTCCATACTAGTTTTCAATTCAAATAACATCAATCCAAACCCTAATAAATCACCTGTTTTAAATAGAGTTCATTTGCTCCACATTGCTTCTTCATCAGAAAATTTATTTTCTTTTTCTGTCGTTGTTTATGTCGTCTTTATTTTTCATTATTTGTTCATTCTTTAAATAAGTTTTTTCTTTCTTTCCTTATTTGTACAGTGAACTTAATTAAAGTTCCAACTCCCAACCGTACGTAATTCAATAGCATTTCAATTCCTCCACTGTCGGGCTAGGTACGGTCCCAACACACCATAAAGGCACACACAAGTGGGGTATATACGTAATCATGCATGAGAGATGACTTGGCCTGTTAAGCATCTTTTAACTGGTCCTAGACAAAAGTATGTCAAAGAGGATTGATCTATTAGGCATAGTTTTGAAACTCGGCTCGGACCGGTCGGTCGGACCAGGATCCGGTGGCCAGACCGGTTCGAGCCAACATTTGGATCGGTCATGCAGTTAACTCGGCGAGAACCGGTCAAAACCGGTAAAACCCGGTGACTCGGCCGAGTTGATGGTCAGACCGGTTCTTCCTTTTTTTTTTTCTTCTTTTAGCTTTTTCTTCAAGTTTGAACTTTTGTAGAAAAATCTGAAATATGAAAAAGTTAGCGACAAGAGGAATCGAACCGTGAACATTAAAATGAATGTTTGGAAGCTTAAGCACTACAACAACTTCTAATCGTTGTTACAAATAGAAATATATTATATATGTAAATATAATACATTTAAATTTTATAAGAGGAAAGAACACATCATTTTTGTTTTAGAAAATCTACATATTATATTAATTTAATATATTTCCTATCAACAAAATATAGTTGTACAAAGATTAAAATACATATTACATGTCAGTTTTTTTAGTTTTTAAGTGAACAAGTCATCGATTAAATCCGATTTAATCTGGTTAAATAGTTATATAAATTTAATCTCAAGACCGAGTTATCTAACGGAGTCATTCGAGTTGATCCGGTTCAGTCATGCGGTTCGACCAATGACTCAGTGGTTCGACCATTGACCCAGTGACCCAGTACCCCTACCGAGTCGATGACCGAGCCGAGTTTTAAAACTATGGTATTAGGTCAAATAAAATAGTTTTTAAATATATTTTCTCGATCATATTTATAAGCTACTGTTGTTTTTTCAAATTTATTTAATAACACATTTATTTGGTGTGTGTATTATAATCAAATACATTAATGAAAAACATGTATCTATGTAGATTAGCTTAATTGGTACTCCCTCCGTTTCAAAATATAAACAAAATTTACTTATATTGATATTGTATAATATACGTTGGGGTTGAGGTTCAAACCCCAAACACTTTATTTCTCCACATTTAAAATATGTGAAGTCTAGCTATTAGGCTATTTGACCAAAAAACAATAGTTTCGGTTTTTATTTTTTTAAAATATAGTGCAATATACGTTTTCTTTTTTAATGATATAGTAATATACTCTCTCTGTTTCAAAATATAAGTAAAAGTTACTTTTTAGGTTCATTCATTTAATGATGTATGTGGTTCTTAACCACATACATCATTAAATGAAGCAAATTTTGCTTATATTTTAAAACGGAGGGAGTAATATGAACCACATACATTATTAAATGAATGAATCTAAAAAGCAAATTTTGCCTATATTTTAAAACGGATGGAGTATTGACTTATCAAAAATTAATATAGCATGTTCCCTTCAAAAAAATATAATATAGCATGTTACCACTTGTGGGTAAATGATATAGCACACCCCTAAAAAAAAAACAAAGATAAAGCATGTTGCCAATAAATGATACATACCACACATGCTTAAAATTTAGTCGTATAAAAGATCCAACAATGGAAACTCTAATTCATCACAAATATAGTAGCCTTTGCTCTTACCCAATTTGAATGAGACAATGGGAGAAAACAACATCACAGCTATGAACGTATCATCAACCAACAACTGGTTATCTGATTTGGTAAGAAAATCAAAAGTTAAATTCACTCTTCTTATTTTCTAAATCCACAATTGGTTTGATTATAAATTAATTCTTTAAAAGTCTTACTAGATTTCTAATGAAAAAATTATTCTTTAAAAAGGTCAAAACTTCAAGTTCTAATGCATTAATTACATAAACTTTAACAAAAATACTTGCTCTAACAAGAGCGTTTCGTTAGCATTTCTCAATTATTATTTTTGTAAGAAGTTAAATTAACTCACTCAAATTAAAGCATTTCTCATTCTTTAATGCTTGAAATTTCCTTTTTTGCAGGAAATGGACGAATACAATTTATTTGCTAAGGAAAGCAACCTGAATTTCCTTGATACAGATGTGGTAGAGTTTCTTTCACATGACATAGGTAATGTATTCCAAGAACAAAACAAACAAAAATGTTTCACTTCGGGGTCCACTCCCACATCTCTTAGCAACTCATCAAGTTATGAAAAAAAATTGGACTCTTTTGACTTTGATTTTGATAAGCCAAATATGGAGCAGAAAACAATTGATCATAGCAACAAAATCAATGAAACCTTTTCACCAAAACTTTCTTCTTCACCATCAAATTCATCTCTTCAGCTTCAAATTCCATCTTTTGACAACTCTCCAAATTCACCCACTACTAATTCCCCAAAACAAAACTTGGAAACAAAAACCTCAAAGAGCAAAAGGTCTCGTACTCATCATGGTCAAGATCATATCATGGCTGAGAGAAAGAGAAGAGAGAAACTCACTCAGAACTTCATTGCTCTTGCAGCTCTTGTTCCTAACCTTAAAAAGGTACAATAACTAATTTTCTCACTTACTTATTGATCATAATCATGTATTTTTCTTTTTATGAAATAATCTTGGTTACTCAATTTTGTGTCACACTACTCATGGATCGATTGTGTAAAAATTTGTTAGGTGGACAAGTATTCTGTATTAGTTGACACTATCAAATACTTGAAAGAGCTTAAAAAGCGTTTGAAAGTTTTGGAAGAACAAAATGAGAAAACAAAAATAGAGTCACCGATAGTCTTGACCAAACCAGGCCTCTGCAACGATGACAACTCCGCATCATGTGATGAGAGCGTTGATTTACCATTTCAAGTGGAAGCAAGAATCTTAGGAAAATATATGTTGATTCGGATCCAATGTCAAGAGCACAAGGGGCTTCTAGTTAAAATTATGGTTGAGATTCAAAGGTTTCAACTATTTGTTGTCAATAATAATGTCTTACCCTTTGGAGATTCTATCCTCGACATTACCATCATTGCTGAGGTACATACCATCTCTATCTACCTTTAAATTGTCACTAAATTTATTTTTTTCACAATTTTTAAATTTTTGGTGCCATCACAAGCTATTACTGTTATTATACTGACAATTCTTTTTTAATTATTATTATAACTGTTATATTGTACTCCTCAGATCATATTTATAAGCAAAAAATAGTTTTTTAGGTACATTGAATAATTAATGTATTCGGTCATACTTACAAGTTAGATACATTAACTATTCAATGTACCTAAAATATTATTTTTTGCTCATAAATATGACCAGGGAGTAAGAAGTATTTTATTCTAGGTTGTTTTCCACTATGATTGCTCGATATAATCATTTTGTTGTCTTTTGATTTTGGTTTTTTTATTTTTATATTATTTACTATTGTATTTAATACTAATCTTAATTATTTTATAGTTGGGTGAAGGCTACAACATGAGCATAAAGGAACTTGTGAAGAACCTACGCATGGCAGCATTGAAGTTTATGTCATCATAACATGAACAGGAGCATGATTTTTGCTGGCTGCCAGTAAACAAAAGTCACAAATATTTTCCTTACTGATGTACAATTTTTGGATAAATGTGTCTTTGAATTACCTCATTTAAAATTTTATTTTATTTATAGTTTTCTGAAAGTGTTGAAACAAATATCTTTGTGAAGATGCAAATCTCTGTTTAGTTTTTCTTAGTTAAGATAGTACTACTGTGTATGTTGGATAAACGACAATAATCTTGTATATTCTTATCGTCATTTTTTGGTAATTCAAGTTATTATTTAAACAATATATTGAGAAACCATTCGATCAAGGCTTGATTTGAGATGTTATAAACACATCAACGTTACATTTTGTACTTTGATGAGTCCAATATTTCAGAAATGATCATTTTTCCTCCAATTTCACGAAATTGCTTTGATAATTTGAACTTGAAAATTCCTGTGATTCAAAATGCAATAAACAGAATGAAAAATGGATATTTGGGTTAAAATGGGCAAATGACATAATGTTGACCCAAACAAATTTTATGGACAAGATTGAACAAAGACTCAAAAATGGAGAAATTGAATGGACACGGACACCACACTTTCTAATCTAAGAAAGTGATAAGTCTATGGGATTGAGGATCACCACAAGAAAGGATTCTTGATGTGATCAAATTGGTCCAATCAAGAACCAAAGAGCAGTTGCTCAAAAACACACGTAGTGTAGTTTTTCACTCAAAATAGTCAAATTGGTCACATGTTGTAATACAAGGAATATCAAAGAAAATAACTCATGAAAACTCTTAGAATTCATCCATTAGTCTAACATCAATGCCTAGTGCTGAATAATTGCAAAAATAGTTACAAATTGATTTGGAATGAAATTGTGCAGCCATAATTGATGGTGGGGCGGCTCCCATGATGTTGAAAATGTTTCCAATGAATTTCATCAATGAGTGGGCTGAAAGAAAACAATTCATTGTGCTTTAATGTGTGCGGCAGAACCACTTCCTCCTTTCCTTTCATGTTCTTGATTTCTTTTCACTCTACTTGATTCAGCATATTATTTTCTTTATAAAATAAAGCAAGCACACCATTTAAAGCTTTAAAATGGATAAAACACACTAGAAAATCAAACTTAGTGTTTTTGGCCAAAATTGGTCCCTTACACTTTTATTACAAAATATAAATATATTAAAAAAAACATCAAAATGGGCAGAAACCGTGCATAGTAAAATGAATAAATATTCATTTTGTGTGTATTTTTTTTATAGGTTTCAATTTTGACTTATCTTTCTCATTGTTGTTTGTCAAGATTGAAATATTCTTAGTAGTTAATCATGGAAGCAAAACAAATGAAGAATTTTTTCTTTACAAGATGTCATGTGAATGATAAAGTTTGCGACTTGTTTATTCATAGAAAATATTGGATCACCATGGCAAGTACTTGTGGAGAAGTGGAAACTTCCAATTCTTGAACATCCGGAACTATATATTCTTTATAGTCTTGAGGATCCATAATTTAAAGATATGGTTGATGTTTTAGTGACCAAACAAGTGAGAGTGTCATTTACGGCCGGAGAATATGAAGATGAGGTTCTATGTGATGTGGTGCCTTCAAAAACGAGAGATTTATTACTTGGGCTTCCATGGCAGCAACAACTTCGAGGAAAGCTTGACGAACACACCAACACATTTTTCATTTAAAAATTGTCAAATCATTCTTGCACATGATAAGGTTGGTGATGATCAAATCTTGAAAAGAAGAGTGAGAGAAGAGAAGAAAGAGTGCAAAGGATTGAAAGAGGGATTGCTGCTATTTTTGGGGTTTGTTTGATGGTCAGGATATGATATAGGCAGAATATGATATAAAGTTAGATAGAGATAGGATATGATAAAGACATGATAAACATTATCATATCATGTGTTTGATGCGCACATGATAACAAACGTGATATCATTACAATTAAATGAAAAAATTGCTTTCATAATTAATTAAATACATGATATCATTATTTTAAAAATGACAATATTTTAAAAATGGCAGAATATCAAGATAATAATTAAGGAATGGTCTTCTAATCCCATCAGGATAATTTCTAACCCAGCCTATACTCAGGATAGAAATTACAAAGGAAAGTCAGGATAGGATAAAAAAAATGGTTTATTGTATCTTATCCTTTGATGCATCAAACATGAGATTTAAGCAGGATATGATTAATGTATCATATCATATCTCCATATCCTGACCATCAAACGGACCCTTAAAGTATTTGAGGAAAAGCTCCATCAAATTCAAAATGATTATAAAAATCGTGAAAGAGATGTTGAAAAAATAGAGGGTCTCGTTGTAAAAGAAAGTCATGAAAAAGACCGCAAGAAGGAAAGAGAAGAGACAAAAGAACTAGAGGAAAAAGAAGAGAAAAAGGTGAATGAGAAGGAAAAAAGAGAGGAAAATATTGGGAAGTTTTGGCCTCCAATTACGCTAGTACATTCATATAAGTTGATATGTGGTGTTAATTGTTGGAATTATACTGATATTTTTAAATCTCTTTATCTTCCTTTTTTGAGTTAAGATGGGAACCATGTGAATGAATAAGTATTTCTTCATCAAGTTGGAAAAAATTATGAGCCATGGAAATATGAGTTTGTCCAAAAATCACAAAAAGAAAAATTTCTACATAACTCGCTTTCATTATTTAATTCAGGTTTGGATTAGAGGGTAAATCCTTTTAAAGAGGGAGAAAATGATGAGATCAACAGTTCATTAAGAATGTGGAAAGAAACTTATTAAAAAAAATACACACACAACATGAATATTATATTCATTTTACTTTGCACGGTTTCTTTTATCAAAGTTTAACTCACAATTTGTTTGGTTTTGAATTATGGGAAATGCATTTCCTTGGTCCATGACTTTTCCTTCAATAATTTAAAAAAAAAAAAGGAAGAACCTGATTAGATACTTGAATAGTTGAGAGCAGCACGTGGAGAATTACTTGGTCATTCATTACATTAACAATTAATTGGATGAATATCTTAATTTCCATTGGTCTCTGGAGTTGAAAATTATTTAAGTGGATTTACGTTGCTGCAAGAATTAGTTGATATTAGTGTAATGCATAAATACGTATTTAGTAGTTTTAGATTCTAAATTAATAATAGGTGATATTCTATATATTGTTGTAAGTTTCCTAATGAAATAAAAAACAAGTTGAATTTTACACATATGTGTATTGAGAGTTTTGTCTCTTGTGGTTCTGGATTGAATCGTCTTTGATCTTATCAATTTTAGCAATTTTATAAACGTTTGTTCACATGATATATGTCAAATATTAAAATCACTCAACTTATAAAATAGAAGGAGAATTTAATTTTGAACATATCGTCGAAGGAACATTATTTTTCCACAAGAATGCATAGTACACAAGTTTCTTTTAAGTCTGAGTCAACTCAATCTTATTCAGTAGAAATCTAATTCAGAATCTTTCTTTTAAGTGATTAACCAGTGCTCAAATTTAAGAATTTGCACAAATTTTCTTGCATGGTTATTCCAAGAGCAATTCACTAATTTAACAACTGAATCCATCGCAATGAATTGCACCCCAAAAAATAATTAGTACATTACCAACAAATTTTTAATAGTAACCTAACCTATAAAAGGTTCGCAGCAAATTTTGATTTTTCAATATCAAGAATGAAGTCATATCCAACATTGGATTCATACTTTTATCAAATTGCATAAAAGTTCTTAGACAACGTTAGAAGTCAAAGGGGAACAAGCCATGTCGAATGAAATGCAGCGAGCGAGCGGCTTCTAATGCTAAGTAAGATCAACATTGCTCTTGTTGAATTTTAGTGTTGTAGTTTGAAACGACAATCACTCGTTTCAACTGAAATATGTAATTCTATAGCCTGATTTATCCTTGTTTTATTTTCTGGACAACGAAACCTTGTTTTATTTTCTGGACAACGAAACCTCAATACGTAATTTCTTCGAATACGTAATTTCTTCGGTAGACTAAGCAGTCGAAACGTCTTAAAATTGTTGTTTTTGGATTTCCTTACTGTTGTATTTGAATTTCCAAATTCTATTATCTACCAAAGTTGTTACTAGGTTGAGTCACGACCAGGTCGCTCTCTTTAAGACGTTTAGTGGCACTGCCCAAAATTGTGCAAGACAGACTATCAACTACGCCGCCTCCAGGATAAAACAAGCTCAGCTACAACTGTTTGATTAACTACTGCACTATAGAAAACCGTTCGAGAATTACACCTTCAATATGGTACTAAGACCACTCTTTTAATACAGAAACCAATATGGTACTATGACCACTCTATTATGGTGTTGAGACCACTCAAGTATGGTGTTACCACCATTCTAATTCTTAACTTCTCCAAATATCAATATGGTATTTCAACCACTCAATTATGGAGCTACGACCATTCTAACATCTAACTTCTCCATGAATTGAAGAAGAATATATATGTTTAAGATCATTCTTATCATACCGAAAAGGGACTATGATCTTAAAATATTATTTATTCTAAAGAGACATAAATAATTGAAGGGACTATGCTCTTAAGGTCATTCTTGATTCCGAAGGGACAACATACCGAAAAGGGACTATATGGTCTTAAGAACACTCTTAATTCTAAAGGGACAGAAAGGAGAAAGGAGTAGAAAAAGGAGAAGAACTTGACAACACAAGTCTAAGGAGGGAGAAGAGAGGAAAAACACAGGAAGCATCAACTGTGAATTTCGGTGTGTCGAATGCACTGTGTGAGCTCTCTATTTATAGAGAAAATTCACAACTAATAAGTGAGAAACTTTGGGAACAAGTAATACATTACTTTGTGATTAAGTAATTCACATATTAGATCTAGTACAAAAATATCTCAATTGAGTACCGAAATATATTATATTGAGTACAAAATATATTATTTAGTACATAAATATATTATTGTGTATCAAAATATATTTCAGATCATGTACCAAAATATATTATTGTGTATCAAAATATATTTCAGATCATGTACCAAAATATATTAGATTGCCTACCAAATTCTAGACTGCGTTCCAAACACTTTCTAATAATGATTAAATTAATTATTTAATTTATCATTTCCAAATAATAAAATATATATCATTATCTTTTTCCCTCTAGTGCTTACTTCGTTCACATATATTTGTGTACCCCTATTAATTAGAGGTACACCCCCACTATATCAACACTACTAATGTGTGTGATTCATCCGATGTGGGACTTCCATTTTTTTCAATTCACACAACACTAGTTCTACCCACCATGGGAATTTGTGTTTAGTCTTTTAACTCAATTTCCACACATGTTTCAACACTCTATGACTCTTATTACTAAATGCTAATTCTAATCCTAAACTAAATGGACCGACTCTTATTATTAACTTAATTAAACTAGACTCGATTTAATATAGATATTATAACAATTGTTATTTTTACTACGACTTCCTAGATGCAATGCTAAAAACTAAATATAACCCAAACCTAGACTCTAAAAATAAAAATAAACGAATTGGGTTAGTTCCTAAATAGGAAAAACAAAAAGAAAAGAAAAAATGGTTAGTACTAAATGGAAACAATAAACTAAATGCAAAATGGAAAAATAAACTATGTTTGTAATGACTGAAATAAATAAACCAAATGATAAACTAGACTCTAATAAAATGACTAAATATTTTTGGTATTTTAAAAAAAAAATATTGATTTTATTTTGGTATTTTTTAATTTTTTAAAACAGAAAAATAAAATGCGGAAAAATAAATGACTGAAATTTAAATGACAGAAAAGTAAAGATAGATAAAAATAAGTAATTTAAATTTGATGTGTAGATTAGACAAGTGTACAAAATCGTTAATCAAGTAATAAAGTGATACGTAGAGTATCGTATCCACATGAATTGTTTCGTCCAAACAATTCGCGTTACTTATTTTTGTAAGTTTGACGATATAAAAGTTAAGGGTTAGAAAGCTTGCAATTTTTATATCTATACTATATATAAAGAAAACTACCCCTTTCAGCACACTTTTGGGTTGAAATTTTCTTTCCAAAAATACCCTTAATATTAAATACAAATAACACATGTAACAAATAGATAAGAATAAATTTAAATATTAAAACAAATGTAACAAACATGGTGTGAATATATGTATATCTGTTTTTTTCCTTTATCATTTAAAAAATATAACAAACTATATGAGTATATTTATACTTACTTTTTCATTATTTCAATTATACCCTTAAACAATTTTTTTATAATAAAGATTGTTATTCATGTTATTAAAAAAAAAGCAACAACATTTATATTTTTACTTTTAATCAAAACCAAAATTTCATAAAAAAATACCGTTCATATTTTTCAAACTTTAGCGCAATAAAAAGAGTGGAAAGACGGACACGGAGTGCCCGTATTTTCGCTAGTGTTTGCAATAGAGCAAGTGTACATGTTTTTGGTTGCAGAAAAGTAAGCAGCGGTTAGGATTCTTCGAATCCCCCTATTTATATTGTTGGATATTAAATAACAGTAATATCGTGTATCTGCGTTAGATATATTAAACAAGTGATGAGACCGTTGGGACGTGAATAATCTAAAAGATTGGAAGTTGGACCTGTTGATCACACGGTGATCCTTACGTGTGGGTTCTACAAATCTCAGTTATCTAGGTTTATCTCTCCTAAGTCTGGTTGCACATGCAGATCGCACGGTGATCCTTACGTGAGGGGTCTTACCGTCTCTAAGGTAATTGAAAGCATAAACTTAAATTGGGCCTAGTTTCTCCGATTTTCGTTGTTTTTAGGTATTCATCTTCAAATAACTTGCCTCGGAACTTGGGAACAGAATTCCTCTCCCTGTAAAGTCTCCCGAGGCCTCTTGAATCTTCATTCTTGGTCTTCTCAAAGTCTTCACAATTCTTTGGATGTTCTTGATTTTCCGATTTGCATTATTTCTTCGTGAATTACTTCAAAACCTCCCTAAAATTGTTATGTTTCAGGAAAACTAGAATTACAAATTCAAATATATAAAACATTACAAAAGTCCCAAAATCATAGGCAATCGTTCAAATACTCCTCCTTTTTGCTGCTAAAACTTACTGAAAATGACCGAAAAACATGCTAAGAATAACGTTAGATGATCTGTCATCAATTATATGTAATTAAATGTATAGTATGATTGTAGTCATGTTTATCATGTTTATTAAGTGAAGTATTTTTTTTTAACAGGCAAAAATGATACTTATATTAACATCGAAACGTTGCTTCTTCCGCACAAGGTGTGCTGAAAGAAAGCGGCCATAATTACAACAAATGTTCTATCATAAGTGGAATAAAAACATAGGGGCTGCTAACCTATACCTAAACAAAGAATAGGACAAGATAGCCAATTATGAACCCCTAACACAAAAACTACATTAGCTGCCTTCATCCACCAGTAAGAATGTATTTGAACATTTTCGAAACACTAATGAATAGAAATACCGGTGTTATTAAACTGTCTATTATTTCGTTTAGTCCATAACACCCACACACATAAAAGCCAGAGAAGTTGCATAAAAGAATGCATTGTCGTTGCACCACCTAACAAATTAGTGAACTGAAAAAAGTGAGCATACACCCTAATCCAAGCACGAACTAGATACCATAACTCACTGAATATGGGACAGGAAACAAATAAATGCTGAGTTGTTTCCACTTCCCCACATTCAACGACGCACAATTGCACATCAGAACCAATCATACCATGAGTAACCAAATTCGCCTTAGTTGGCAAACGATTGCGGAGAAGATGCCAAACAAGGATTGACACCTTCAACGGAACATGTATGTGCTAAATTAAGTCTGAAGCCTCATCAACCATATTACTACCATCTGAAGTAAGCATATCATAAGTCGATCTAACATAATAGCTTCCTGTAGGATCGCGTAACCATCTTCAGTGATCTGGTGTATTATCCTGCAAAACAACATTAGTCAACAATAACCTACACTCCCCCACTAACACCTCCTCCCAATCCCACAACATCCTACGCCACTCCCACACCTCACCACCCTCGCCCCACCCCTTCACAAACATTTCCTCCATTGTTCGATTTTTGTTAGCATTTAAATCATACAAGCGTCTAAATCGAACCGACAACGCGATACCACCCAACCACGGATCAGTCCAAAAAAAGGTGTCCCGACCGTTCCCCGCTATTTTTGAAACATTATCGCGAAACCAACCATCTCCGACCCCTCCACCACTATTGTTGCGCACATGAACAACCTCCCGCCATCAATAAGAGGCGTGACCTCCGCCATCTAACACATTCCCATGTTCATCACCATATTGGGAAGCTAACGCTCTACACCACAAGCCCTCTCTATCTACTAACAACCTTCAACACCATTTACCTAGAAGGGCCAAATTAAATCCTCGCATTCTCCTCACCCCCAAACCTCCTTCCTCCTTACGAACACAAATATTTTTCCAGCTAATCCAAGAAGTTTTCCTATGTTCCTCACATCCCCTCCAAAAAAAATTATTAAACAAAGATTCAATAGAAGAGATTATACATGATGGAGCTTTGAAGAAGTAAAGTGCATAAACAGGAAGAGAAGACAGGACAGACTTAATCAAGATTAAATGGCCACCAAATGATAAGAATCTACTCTTCCAAGCGGACAACTTTTTCATAATCCGAGCAACAACAGGGTTCCAAAACGATATTCTCCTTGCATCCCCCCCAACAGGAAGGCCCAACTACAAAAAAGGCACCCTCCCCACCTTACAATTCAATGAAGAAGATGCTACCCCCAACCAAGAACCACATATATTAATACCAAACAACATGCTTTTATGGAAATTTACCTTCAAACCGGACACGCTTTCAAACAAAACCAAAACAGCCCTTAAAGCTCGAACATTGACCCAACTCTTCTCCCTCATCAACAATGTATCATCAGCGAATTGCAAATGGGAAACAGACACCCCATCTTGCAACCCAAATTTATAACCAGTAAACAACTGCGCATCCACCACTGCCTTCGTCAAAACATCTAGACCCTCCGCCGCCAAAAGAAATAAAACTGAAGATAAAGGATCACTACAAGAAATCATTGGAATTCTGAGGCACAAAACTCCTAGGAAAACCGTTATTTCTCCTCGGAATGTCGCTTTATTCCGAGGAAAATGGGTCCTTGGAAAATCATTGGTTGCAATCCAGGTTCCGAGGAAATAAAGTTACCGAGGAACAAATGTCTTCGGAATATTGATTTGACATCTGCACAACAGACTGGTACATCTGCGCTGACTGACACAAAGTAACTAGCATTTCCAAGGAAACTTGTACTCGGAATGTATGTTATTTTCTAATATTTTTAATTTATAATAAAGCGGCAATATTTGAATATCAAATTTTAAAAAAGCGCCAAATATTTAAAATTTAAAATATCAAAACACTTCGAGGAAAAAGTTCATCGGTATTCGTCGATATTAATTTTTATTAAAAATAATAAAAAACGGAATTTAATTAAAAAAAGTAAATGAATTAATTTTTTAAATGGATTTTTTTTCTCTTGAAACGGCAAATATTATACTCGTCGAGATTGTGTACGGAACAAATAAGCTCGCGGACAAAAATCAAACAAGATCCTGCTAGTACAATGGAATACTAAAATAACACCTACCAAATCCTCTCAACCAAAAACTTAAACAAATTAAGGTCTAAACCCAAAATTGCTGCTAACAGGCGACAAATCACAGCAGCAGCAAAACTGTCGAAACCAAAAATAAATAAATTACCACTAACACCAAAACAACCCAGCCCCTCAAACAATAATGCTAGCATATTCCAACAAAAGTTCAACCAGCTACACACTAGCCTAAACAAATAGCAGGCAACAAGCTTCTTGCTGATACTGAAACCACAAATGAGAATACCCCAGCAACACAGTCAAAAACCACCTACATTTTCAAATGCATCAGCAACCATAAATCATAACTTATATGTATTAGTAACTTCAAAATGTTTAACCAACATTTTCAAATGCATTAGTTACTTGACCCTAAATCAGAACTTATATGTATTTATTTCTAGTTACCTGAAACCATTCCAAAATCACATTCTCATCAACAGCCTTGTAAGTTTTCCAAAACTGCTTGAAGTTGGTTTGTATTGCCAACCTAATGTATTTGGCTTCGACTCCATTGGGCTCCAACCTAAATAAAAATTTGAAATATATGAATTAAATTGTTAATTTCAAAAATTAATATAAGTTAAGTCAAAATATAAATAGAAAATTAATTTGTTAATACTTACCCTCGATCAACAGGGAAGATAATAAATCGTTTACAGATTGGATGTCTTATATGATACTCAATATATTGCTCGTCCTCCTCCTCCTCCTCCACCTCCTCTTGGTTTTCCTTCTCATCCTCTTGTTGTTGTCCCTCATCTTGCCATATTCTTGCTTTTGGTGTACATGTTGCAGCTCATGTTGTTGCTCTTGGTTCAAAATAGTGGGTACTAGCATAAAGACTTTGGCAGATGGTTGTGAAGACAGTAGATTCACGAATTCTCCTGGTGGATTTGAACGTGCTCCAGGAATAAGTGGACGTTGTCCAAAATTTGGGGAGTGTGAATGGACAACTGAAATAGTGGGTGTAGGGATTGGAGTAGTGATGTATATGGGTGGAGTATGTGAAAGGAATAATGGTTGAGTGTGTGTCGGGAATGATGGATATTGTGTAGGAACATGTGAATGATAATTTGGGGAGTGGGAATGTACAACTAAAGTACTCGGTGTAGGGAATGTAGTAGTGATATATATGGGTGGAGTAAGTGAAGGGCATAATGGTTGAGTGAGTGTCGGGAATGATGGATTTTGTGTAGGGACATGTGAACGATAATTTGGGGAGTGGGAATGGACAGCTGAAGTATTCGGTGTAGGGAATGAATGAATGAACATTTCAACAAACCCTTAAAAATTGAAGCTTTCAGCATGTAAGCATTGAAACTGTAAAGAACATCATAATACAACTATGATGAATGGGAACCAATGAATGAAAATTTCTTTAAGCCCTTAAAAATTGAAACTTTCAGCATAAAAGTGTTGAAAACTATGATGAATAGGAACGAATGAATGAACTTTTCACTAAGCCCTTAAAAATTGAAACTTTAAACATGTTGAAAACTATAAAGACCATAATAAAAGATTACCTAGCAGCGGCGATGAGATTACGAGAGGGAGATGGCGAGAGGCAAGCTTCTTTCTATAATGGTGATAGACTGATGGTGAGATTGGAGAGAGAGAAAGGGATTTAGGGTTTTCTGATGGTTTGAGATCTAGACAATTATTTCTGAGTACTCGTTCTAATTTCTATCCTCTCCTATTCACTTTGTTATTAAAAAAAGGAAAAAGAAAAAGAAAATAATGAAATGACTTAAAACTGGGACGCACCATATAAAAAAAAGTGAGCGGGAGAGTGAAAAAAAAAGGGAAAAAGTGCTTCTATAAAATTAAGGAATACATTAAAACTCCTTATTATTACTTTAAAACTAATAAACTTATTATTTTAATCAAAATCTTATATATCATCACTACTATCTGTATCACCCCGATTGTAAGACATGTTATCTCCACTGCTATCTGCCACCTCCTCATTGTCATCCAACAAGTTAACTTCAACTTCTTGACCACCAACTTCTTAGTCAACTAATAAACTTGTAATTGGTTCGATTTCAACTACGTCGGGAACAGATGACATTTCATTATCTTGGTAAGCTACTTCTTCAATTAGGATGTTCGTTTCAATGTGACCTCTTGGGTTTGTCTTGATCGCGGCACACCATCCTCGTTTGCGTTGCTGAAACGAAGGGTAAGGTACATAACACACTTGTTTGACATTATGTGCCATGATGAATGGGTCAAATGCATTATACCTTTTTTCCATTCATATGTCAACAATTTTGAAGATGGAGTCAATTTTTGTCCCATTCCTTGAAGGGTCAAACCAATCACAGTAAAATAACACAACTTTGTTCTCATGTTCTACAAATTGGTAAAACAATTCATATATGTTTTTAATCACGCCATAGAAGTCATCTACACCTCCTTCTCCGACTCCTTTTACATAAACACCACTGTTATATGTTTTTTTGCCCACACTCCATGCATGAGTATGAAATTTATATCCATTCACAAAGTAAGTGTGATATTCTTTGACAAGTCTCTCTGGCCGTCGAGCTAGTCCTCTCAGATGACTGGCCACTCTAGTCGGTTCAATAATTGATACTTGATGTTTAAACCATTTTGTAAAATTAGCATATATATAACCAGAAGATTGTTGTTCACCAACGTTTGCCCAACTCAAAAATGCGTCATGGTGAAATTCAAAAGTTAACTTCAGTAATATTAAAAAAAAAAAATGATTAAAATAAACATATACATGATGGACGTACTCGAGGTATGGTTTAACTTTAATGCAATTAATCAACACATGAACTTCAACAGACCGCAACTCTTCATCTTTCATCCAGTATTCTTTGTTCCCAACATGACGCCCAGGAAGGCAAAAAACCGATAAGGAAAATGAGTGACTTCCACTTGCAGTATCAATTTCATTTCGTGTGTTTGTTGGAGTAAATGTCGATTTTATGAAGTAATGAGAGAGAAAATGTGTTGCTTCCTTATACGTGTAAGTTGTGCGTATTGATCCCTCAACCTTAGCCTTATTCTTCAGACATCGCTTTACATCACCCATGAATCTTTCAAAAGGATACATCCACCTATATTGAACAGGTCCACCGAGCATGGCTTCGTAAGCGAGAAGCACCGACATATGTTCCATAGAATCAAAGAAACCTGGTGGGAAAACTTGCTCAAGTTTACAGAGAGTGACTGGCGAATTCTGGTCCATTTTAACAAGTTCATTCGTTCTTAGAGTTGAAGCACAAAGATCTTTAAAAAATTAGCTAACTTCAGTCAATGGCTTTATTACATTGTTTGGCAATGAACTAAATGCAATTGGAAGTAAGCGTTCTAATAAAACATGACCATCGTGACTTTTCATCCCATGCAACTTTCCATTTTTGACATCGGCACACCTTGCTAAATTAGAAGAATAACCCTCCGGCATCCTCAGCTCTTTTAACCACGTACAAACAGATTTTGCTTCATCAGAGGTTAGACTAAAATCAGCCTTGGGTTTTCGAAATTTTCCATTTGGAAGAGGTTGTTGTTCCATTTCTGGTCTCTTACAATAAACCGACAAATCCAGTCTAGCCTTCTCACTATCTTTTGTTTTACAAGAGACATTCATAATTGTGTGAAGTATATTGTCAAAAAAATTCTTTTCAATGTGCATAACATCAAGATTATGTCTTAGTAAATTGTCTTTCCAGTAAGGAAGGTCCCAAAAAATACTTCTTTTGATCCAGTTGTGCTTTTCCCCATATTCATGGTATCTGATTCCTTTGCCAACATCTGAGAATCTCGATAGCCCACGGACCCTACGAAACACTTCACGAGATGTTATCTTAGGAGGCGGAGCATATTTTTCTATTTTATCTCTCCTGAACATATTTCTTTTCCTCCGAAATACATGACTTTATGCTAAAAACCTCATATGGTCAAACCACGAAGGCTTTCCTCCATAGTCCAAAGTAAACGCCTTTGTGTTCTCCATACAATGAGGGCAAACAAGTCTACCATGAGTCCCTCAACCAGACAACATCTCATACGCAGGAAAGTCGTTGATAGTCCACATCAAAGCTGCCCTCATATTGAAATTCTTCCTCTTTGCAATATCATACGTCAATTGACCAATCACAAACTTTTCAGATCATCAATCAAGAGTTTTAAATACACATCAATGCCATCAAGTGGACTCGACGGTCCTGGAATAAGACAAGTCAAGAACATGTAAGGTTTTTACATACACATCTTAGGAGGGAGGTTATATGGGGTAACAATAATTGGCCAACAAGAATAAGGTGTTGGCGACGCTTGGATATATGGTGTAAAGCCATCAGAGCATAATCCTAATCTCACATTTCGTGGATCTGATGCAAAATCATGATGAACACGATCAAAATGCTTCCATGCCTCGCCGTCACAAGGATGCCGTATCACGAGTGGATTTGAATTATTGTATAATGCCAGGTCATTTGATCAGCTGTTTGCATTGATGCATACAACCTCTGCAGTCTTGCTATTATTGGCAGGTAAAACGTTGACTTAACCGAGATTCGTTTGTGATTACGGTGAACATCATCATTGCGAACAACATACCTCGGTTCATTGCAAAATTTACACTCCTCAAGTGCACCACCATTTGTACCGAATTCATTGTCGTAAAACAACATGCACTCATTACTGCAACAATCAATCCTTTTAAATTCTAACCCCAACTTCGAGACTAATCTCTTGGCCTCGTAATAACTTTTTGGAAGATTGTCTTTAATGGGAGTAGCATCCAAAAGCATTTTCACGAAGTGCTCCAAGCACTTATCAGGTACATTCCAATTTGTCTTGGCAGCTAAAAGTCTCGCGCACATGGATAATTTAGAGTCATTCGATCCTTCAAACAACAGTTCATTTTTCTTTTCCAACAGGTTGTAAAAATCTTGTGCTTTCTTGTTCGGGGGTAACTCCTCCTCAACGGGCTCATCATAAGACATGTTCACTCCAAGAGCATCACCAATCATATCATCCATCATGTCAAACTGTTCAACATTCTCTGTATGTGTTCCATTGCAGGAACCTTGTGTATTCACATCGAACCCAATATTAATAGGCGGCATTTATTCACCATGATTAGTCCACACCCAATAGGAATCCATAAAGCCAACTCTTTTTAAATGTTTGATGACATCTTCTCTGCTCTGTATCAATCTACACGTACAAGTAAGACACGAACATCTTATTCCTCCCTCCCTCTCATAAATGGTTTGTGACATGGCGAAAGCAACAAATCCATGAATTCCTTCCTCAAATTGAGGTTTAAGTTTGGTTCTCCCCGAAAATGTTCTATCATACATCCAACTTCGATAGTAATAATATTGATCCATCTTCTGCATTGCTGACATTTGGTTAAATTCTTAAAACAAAATATAATATTTATGCATATTATTTTGTTTTTATACCAATATACATGCATATTTAATCAATAAAGTTATATATAAATAAATATATAATTAACAATACATATTATATACCTCATGTATGTATACTAAAATTTACGAACTAAGATTTTTACTAACTAGCATATTTATTACTACCTATTTACCAACTAACAATTTTTATAATTAAGTAATGTTTTTATTACAAACTAATTTTTTTCACAATATTTTAATTAATAATAACTAACATTTTACTAAGCTAATATTTTAAAACTACTTAACTTTTCAATAATTGTTTTTTGCCAACATAAATTCTTTTTAGAAATTAACATTTTTACTGCTAATTAACCTTACATTTGAAGAATTAAAAAAAATAAAAAAATTAAGCATCAACAATAAATTGATAGTGAAATTATAAATAACTATGATCAAAATTATATAAATAATTAATGATTGTGAGATTATAAATAAATTGATAAATTAACATTGTAAAAAAACTAAATCAACAATATTTATGAAATAAAAATTCATTTGAAAACCTTACCAATAAGAATGATCTGATGCTAAATTTCAATAGATTTAAGTGACAATGATTTTTTCTTCTTGATGAAAATGGAGTCAATATTGAGCAAATTTTAGTTTTATAGTGTTCAATTGGATGAAAATGTGTTATGGACAGATGCTTATGCTGCTACTTTGAGGGAAGTGAGTAATAAAATTAATACAAGCTACCAACATTTGTGCAATGTTGTAAAATAGTTAATGTTGCCAACAGTCGTATATGCTTTCCGAGGAACGTTTTCCTCGGAATTCATCATGTAAAAGCGTGCGCAGCAATTTGTGCAGGCTGGACATTAAAGATTCCTGACATATGCATTCCGAGGAAGTTCTTCCTCGGAAAACTTTTATTTTTGCGAGAAACAATGCTTCCTCGGAAATTTTTTGTCGGAATTCCAAAGTATTCTTGTAGTGGATCACCTTGTCGCAACCCACACTTCAAAGGAAACTCCGCCGTGGGGCACCCATTGAAGGGTACCGACGCTAAAGCCGTACCTATGCATTCTGTAATCCATTTCCGCCAAAGAGTTGGAAAACCCATTCTTAACATAACTGCATACAGATACTTCCAATCAATGGAATCATACACTTTTTCGAAAACAACCTTAAATAACAACAATTCTTTTTTCAACTTTCTGGCTTCATCCACCACCTCGTTTGCAATAAGGAGCCCATCCATAATTTGGCGACCCGAAACGAACGCATACTGAGTCTCTGACACCACCTTTCCCATAACTGACTTCAACCTATTCACAAGAACTTTCACCAAAATTTTGTAAAAACTCCCAATCAAAGAAACGGGCCTATAATCATTAAGCTTTTGAGGGCTCTCCACCTTCATGATCAACGCGATAAAAGTGTCATTAATCCCCTTTGTTAATTTGCCATTTCTATGAAAATCCCCGACAAACCGCATAATATCACCACTCGACTACGACCAAAAGTCCTTGATAATACCAAATTTGATTCCCCGATAAGTGAAGTAATTAATTGCACATGTGATGAACATTTTTTATCAAGTGTTAATGCATTGATGAGTGATATGTATATATACTTTCAATGTTTTTCAAGTTGATTATTTGTATTGAATTTGATTAATGATGTCTATACTTTTACTATTTATGTATTTACATATGTTGTGATGATATGTAAAATGTTGCATTTGCATATATGAGACAACAGTTGTAGAATGCACCCAGGTGAGTCAGCTGGAGATTGCCTTTATATTATTTTGAGTTGAAAATATATGCTCATGAATTCTCTATTATGTGTACGTTAGTTGGAGACTGCACGAATTGTGTCAGTTGAAGATCACCTCTATCCTGCAGGATTTATTGAGCCAATGCAAGATAGTTGGAGGCCACAAAATTAGTGGAAGTTGATTCCATGACACTTTGCGGAGTGGTAAATTCTAAAGTCATTTGCACTGTCATGCAGTCTTTATATTTTGGCTAATTATGCACTATTATGTCTTGTTTCATTTGAGTATAGAAAATGTTATGTGTTATGTCATGCCATATTATGCCTTGATATTTTGTAATGTTGTATACATGGTTTATTATACTATTATTGTGCACTTGGTTTATGCCTAGGTTGTTAAAGTTTTAAGAGACAGGTTGTTTACTTGGAATATTGTTCGGAAGCAGTGAGGCTTGATGCCAACCATGAATCCTAAATTCCTAGTCTTTAGAATTTCAAGATCAACTTAAGTACTATAAGGGCAACAAAAAAGGTCAATAGCACAAGTATTAAATTTCTTGAGCAAAATCTTTACCATTCACTACAATCTTCTTACTTAACTCGATGGCTCACCAATTACGCACAAATGGTATCCATATCAAATAAATAATATCAAATAGAAGTGTTAAATCTCTTGAGAAATTTATTTACATCCACTGCGATTATCTTATTCAACTCAAGGACTATTCAATTGCACACAAATGATATCTAATTAAAAAATTCAAGAAAATTGCTCTTCTCGTAGACAAAAATGCTCACTCATGTGAATTGACGAATATATCCCTACGTGACTTAAGTCACGTTCGGTACATATAATGTGAGCTAAGTCACGCTAAAATGCAACGTGAGTTAACTCACATTAGTATGTAGTACTGTTTTGGGACAAAATCCAACAGTTCCACGCTTCAACACCCATTTTCTTTCCTTATTCATCTCCTAAAACCCAAAAACTGCGAAAATTTGGAGCAAATTCTTAAGCTAAAATCATTGCAAATCATCAGGAAGCAAGTTTTTAAACTCATCAAACGTATAGAATCTGGTAATGCATCATCTTAACTACTTACATTTTACTGGTTTATGTGCATTGCTCGTTAGTCTGGGAAGCAATTCGTGGCATGAGTTAACTCGCGCTGGAGTTCAACGTGAGTTAATTGACGTAGGTGTAAGATCAACTTGACTTAAGTCATGTAGGTGTTAGCTTAACGTGACTTAAGTCACGTTGGTGCCCAATATTTGAATTTTTGCGCCATTTGTTTTCTTTCTTCGATTGTTGCACAAGTTATTTATATTTTTTTCCTTGTTATTTTTTTTATTCCATAGACATGGTGGTGGTTGAAAATATGGTGGATGATGGCGTTGAGCCGAAACCGGCCATAATGGAAGCTTTCAGTGAAGTTTCCGTTGATGTCAAACCAACCATTGATATGAAGGTTAAAGTCAAAATTTCCTTTCAAGCTCACATTGAAGAAAAACCTAAAGCGGCACCTACCGGTGTTACTAAGCTTCGCGGTTATGAAGTAAAGACCAACTTATTTTTTTTAACAAAGGAAAGATGGCGAGAACGAGATGATTTAATTGGTTGGGTTTATAAACATGTGGCAAGGGAGAGATTAACTATATCTATAGATAAATCTAGTTTAAAATATCCAACAATGATGTTGCAATGTCAAAGGAGTAGTTTATACAAACCACCGAGGAGGAGGAAGAAACCGAATCTTGAAAGGCACAGACTCAAGGAAATTGCTTGTTTCGGTTGTGTGGTTATTTTGAGAAGAATACAAATGATTAGTGGTTGGCCATGCTTAGAGGAATTCACAATCATGAGTTGGAGCCAAAGTTACACGGTCACCTTCTTGTGGGTAGAAGAAAAGAGTTGTTGACATGACAAAGATCTTGACGTTCCCTAGAAATATTCTCACGGATTTGAAGCAAAAAAAACAAAGAAAGTTTGACGAATATCAAACAAGTGTACAATGCACGAACTAGATGGTAAAAGGGGATAACATGTGACAATACGGAGATGCAATACTTGATTTTGAAGTTGAAGGATCATAAATATGTCTATTTCACAAGAGCAAATAATGAAGAAACCATTATTGAAGATATATTTTTTGCTCATCCGCAGTCAATTAAGATGTTTAACACTTTTTCGACCGTTTTGGTCATGGATTCCACTTAGAAAACTAATTTGTACCGAATGTCATTGTTTAAGATTATTGGTGTCACCTATACCGACATGACATATTCCATTGGTTTTGCCTTTCTTTCCTATGAACAAGAGGATAACTTTACCATGGCACTTGAGATGTTGGTTGATCTTTTATCCTCAAAACTCAACATGCGTAAGGTTGTTGTCACCGACAAGGACAATGCTATGATGAATGTCATTGCTAAAGTTGTCCCTGATACCTGCACTATACTTTGTTATTTTAATATTGGAAAGAATGTAAAAGCTAAGTGCATCACGGATTGTACAGTCAAAGCGAAACATAAAGATGTAAAAGTTGACGAGAAAGAAGCGAAGGAAGCGAAAAAGGAGAAGGCAAGTGATGTTGTTGATAAAATCATGACTCATGAGTGCTTGGAAAGATTTGGTTGACAAAATTGTGATTAACGACGAGTTTATGTCATTTTGATCGATTATGTGTGATAATATTGTTGAAATGATATAATTTGGATCAACTATGAGTGTATATTGACTATATGTCATTAATGGCTTGGTTGATGACATTCAATACTGTTCTGCTATTATACCAGAAGCTAGTGTGAGTTAACTCACGTTGACCGGTACTGAATGTGAGTTAACTCACATTGGAGTTCAATATGACTTAACTCGCGTTGATATAAGACGAACATACTTAAGTCACATATGAGGTATTTTCGTCAATTTATATGAAAGTAAACAATTTTGTACGGAAGAAGATCAATTTTCAAAATTTAATATCTATACTATATCCAACCCACTTGGGTTGCCCCAGTGGTATCGACTTGAAACCTGAGAGAGTGTGCTTCTCCTCGGAGTCTCAGGTTTGATTCTCTCCGATGTTAATTTAGGTCAGCTAATATAGCTTATTAAATATATATATATATATATATATATATATATATCCGTAGAATTTTTCTCTTTAGCCAACACATTTTGCTCATTCCCAATTGAAAAGATCAAAATGCCCATGCGTGAGTTAACTCACGCTTGTGTTGAATATGTGTGGGTTAAGTCACGTTGGATGCTGTTTTATGATTTTGTTTAAATTTTGATTTTTTTTGCATGTGATTTATATGTTTAGATGTTTGATTTTTTGCATATGATTTTTAATGTGATTTATATTTTTATATGTTTGCATGTTTATGTTGTAGTTATGAATTTTAGGGTTATGTTTAAATGTTGATTTTTTGTATGTGATTTATATGTTTAGATGTTTGATTTGTTGCATGTGATTTATATGTTTAAATGTTTGATTTTTTTGCATGTGATTTATATGTTTGATGTTTTTTGCATGTGAGTTTTTGTAGATATGAGTTTTAGGGTTTATGTATAATTTGCATTCCAAGTGTTTGATAAAATGTTTGAATGAGTTTTTCATTGATTGTTTAATTTTTTATGGTGTAGATTTGAAACAACGACCGACTTGTTCAGTGTTAGAATAAGCTTCAACGGTAGAAATCCTCAATTGTTCAAGGTTCGGTACATTAATGTCACATTAAAAGGTCTCAAGGATCAACTGGGTGAAATCAACCAAGGACTCAAACCCGGAGACACAATGAGAGTGAAATACATTTGGTATGAACGTTGTCGGCTAGAATTAAAGAAAGACGACGACGTGAGGAGCATGTCCTCGATTTTTTGGCAGCACAACATGTTCTCGTGGATCGATATGTTTGTCACGTTGCTGAGATCAACTGAAGATATTATCAATAGTTTGATTCCTCCAGAAGATCGTGATTATGTAGCATTTACCCTTCTGGATGGACCTTCCAACTACAACAATTGTCTTACCTCTGAAGTTGGATAAAGTCAAACCTGTTAAACAACAACTCTCAAGCATTCACTCGAAAGTTCTATGTTTAGGTAGTGTAGTGAAAAGTCAAAAGATTAAGAGAACACAACATGTACTATACATAATCAACTATATAAGTTATGATATCAAATTCCTTCACATAAGACGAGTGTCACATAATGCACCTCATTCTTTATGTGATGACTCTTCTTATATGAGGGAATTATGTGATAACATATATAATTGATTTTGTAGAATACATGCGCTGTGTTCTCTTCATTCTTTTGACTTTTCAATCAAAGTTGCAAATCTCTACCTGAATGTAATGTAACGTATATGAAATTAAAACTAAATACAATTGTGTATTTTTTGAATTGATTATGTGTACTTGTGACTTTATTTTTTACATTTATTTTTTGAACTGATTTTGAATTTATTTAATACGCTACTTTTTTCGAATTTATTCAATACCCGAATTTATTCAATACGCTACTTTTTCCGAATTTATTCAATACGCTACTTTTTCCAAATTTATTCAATACGCTACTTTTTCCAAATTTATTCAATACACTACTTTTTTCGAATTTATTCAATAGGCAACTTTTTCCGAATTTATTCAATACGCTACTTTTTCCGAAGTTATTCAATACACAACTTTTTCCAAATTTATTTAATACGCAAATATTATTGAATTTAAATAAAAAAAGAAAGGAACAAAATATATATGACAAAATCATAAAATAAATGCAAATATAAGTAAAAAGAAAGGAAAAAAGGAAAAAAATAATATATATAACATCTCATTTTATTAATAATTAATACATTTACAATAATTGATACATTTTATTCGAATTTACTAAACTACTTCTTTGGGATAAAACGAGATCAATCTTGAGGGAAAAAGAGACCAACCTTGGGGCAAAAAGAGACCAATCTTTTTGGGGCAAAAAGACATCAACCCTTGGGTAAATCTAAATAAGGTTCTTTTTATACCCCAAGAAGATTCTTTTTACCTATGGTAAAATGTTTTTGGGGTAAAAAGAAGCGAATTTAGTTTTACCCCAAAGTGTTGACATCTTTGTGCCCAAATTGATTGACCTATTCTTACCCCTCTTGACCTCTTTTTACCCATCGATTGATCTCTTTTTACCCCCAAAATGTAAAAAGACGAAAACTAAAAAAAGAAGAAAAGAATAAGGATTAAAGAATTTGACATGATAGTGTGAGGAAATGGTGAAAGTTTGAGGATTATTTATATGAGAAACGGTAACATAGGTGTTAACTACACTAAATGCAGTCAAAAAACGTGTAAAAATGGTGTAAAATCAAGGTTGAATAACTGATCACCGTCCAAAAAACGTGTTCTTGAGCTGAAACCACCGTATGCATCAACTGAGTTAACTCATGTCACCGACCAGAGGTGCGTGTCTTAAGTCATACAACGTGACTTAACCCACACTGGAGCAAAATGGTCTTTTCAGTTGAGAGCGAGCAATTCCTGTTGAGTAAAGGGCATAGTTCATGTCCGTATTGACACGGAGGAAAAAAATGTATTGGGCTTTTCATCTGGACTTCCGGGTCAACCCGTTTCCCGTATCTCTCTTTTCACTCCCGAGGCATAGAAAAAAAAATCAAAAATCACAAACCCTAATTTCAGCTATAAATTCATTTTCTTCTGCTTAAACCCTATTTTTCTCACAGTTCACTGTTGTAAACCTTTGTCGCCGTTAACACCAATCTCTTTGCAATTTCTTGAACATGGCTCCTCCTCGAGGTATCAATAAAATCTACTAACATTTTTCTGTTTCAATTTAATTTTTAAAATTTTTCAGTAATTTTGAATAAAAGAGTACCCTCTTGTTTAATTTATCATATTTGATATGGGTTTGGTTAATTATTAGTTAATTGAATTGAAAGTTCGGATTTTGAACTCATTGATGATTTTTTTTCCTTCATTTTTTTGTACCTTTGTGTTGAAATTTAATGGGTTTATAGTAATAGGCTTAAAGGAATGATTTTTGTTTGTTATTTTTTTATGAACTGTTTAGCGTAGCGTTTGAAGATCTAGCTGGTTTTGTGGTTCAGAAAACACTACTAATATTTATCTGTTTCAATCTATAATTTTCTTAATTTTTAGTTTTTTTTAATTAAAGAGTACCTTTTTGTTTATTTTATCATATTTAATATGGATTTATTGAAATATTAGTTAATTGATTAACATTTTTGGATTTTGGATTCATTAATCAAATGGGTTTATAGTTATAGGCTTGAAGGAATGATTTTTGATTTAATTTAATTTTGTATGAACTGTGTAGTGTTTGAAAATGTTTTTTCATTGATGTTGTTTTGGTTTTTGTTACTTTCATTTGTTTAAATCAAATGGGTTTATAGTAAGTGGGCTCAAAGCAATGTTATTTAGGGATCCTGTTTATGTGCAGTCGCGAGGGTCGTCACTGCAGTTAGTCAGTCACATCTTAATTGTCCGATAAAAGCCGAGCTTAAAACCTATACATGCATGCAGTTTGACTGTACTTATCCGAATCGAATTTTTACTGGGCTTTTATGAACTGTGTAGTGTTTGAAGAATGTTGATTTTATTTGTAGAAACTTGTAATCTAGCTGGATTTGTGTTGATAATGGAGTTTTTGAATATGTGCAGGTGGTGGTGGGTTCAGGGGAAGAGGAGGTGACAGAGGAGGAAGAGGTGGTGGTGGAGGTAGAGGTTTTGGTGGAGGAAGAGGGGGAGATTTTAAGCCCCGTGGTGGTGGTAGAGGTTTTGGAGGAGGCAGAGGAGCCCGTGGTGGAGGAAGGGGTGGTGGTCGTGGTGGCGGACGAGGTGGAATGAAAGGAGGAAGCAAGGTTGTTGTTGAGCCTCATAGACATGAAGGTATTTTCATTGCTAAGGGTAAAGAAGATGCTCTTGTTACTAAGAATCTTGTTCCTGGTGAGGCTGTTTATAATGAGAAGAGAGTTTCTGTTCAGGTAATTTATTTCTCATCGGTTTGAATTCATTTTGTACTTTTTAGTTGAGTGGTTACCTCTGCATGCTTTGAAGTAAGCATTTGGAGTGTTGTTTTAACTATATTTTACACTTCACTGGACAATAATGTTCACTCTTTTACTTGATTTTACTACAACAATATCTTTTCAAACCATGCGAAATAATTTTTATGTGTGTACATTATAAATGATTAATATAATGTACTGTGTAAATGATGAAAAACATAAGTATATATATATAACATCACACGAAATGCTTGCTCTTTAGGAAGTTAAGTTTGTTTTTTTCTAAGAAAGTTTGTTGTTTTTTGATTAGTACCAACTTTGGCCATTTATTGTGTATCACTTTCCATTAGTTTATTGTGTCATGACAATTTGTTGATATGTACATTGTGCAGAATGAGGATGGTACAAAAGTTGAGTATAGAATTTGGAACCCTTTCCGCTCTAAGTTGGCAGCTGCTGTCCTTGGTGGTGTTGACAACATATGGATTGTAAGCGACTTTGTTTTGCTTATCATAATCTCTTACTCGACATTGTCTTTCAGAAGCATTATATTGACATATGTTTTCTATTTTATGTAGAAACCTGGTGCTAAAGTCCTTTACCTAGGAGCTGCTTCAGGGACAACTGTCTCTCACGTGTCTGATATTGTTGGTCCAGTAAGTGTTCATTCAAATTTGTATATTTTTTTACTTATGTTGTCTAAGTCTGATTGGAATATCATATTCTGTGTATGTAGACTGGAGTTGTGTACGCAGTAGAATTCTCCCACCGAAGTGGACGTGATTTGGTTAACATGGCTAAGAAACGTACTAATGTCATTCCCATTATTGAGGATGCTAGACATCCAGCCAAGTATAGAATGTTAGTTGGCATGGTAGATGTCATATTTTCTGATGTTGCTCAGCCTGATCAGGTGTGGTTAATTTTTTCACTGATCTTTCTTAATGATGGTACCAGAATAATTTTTCCTGAACGTTATATATATATATATATATATATATATATATATAATATAATATTTATCTGCTGCTTCTAGCCAAGTAGATTCAGAACTTATATATATTTTTGCCATTTATTTCATGAGGTGCTATGTTCTTATGATCATATCTACTTGTTTTTGCATGAATCAACAGTTTTGACATATATTCTCTGACTTAAAAGCTTACAGTTAGGTTTCATTTTTCATGTTTTGCGTAGTTTCTCTTAACTTGTATTTTAAGTCCTTTTTTTGTTTTTGTTTTCTAGCATTCATTTCAAAGCTTAAAATGTTTTTGTTACTACAATATCAGTGCATATGATGAGTTACTCGGATTCCCCTTCAAGACTTCTTGAATGATGTAGACCCGAGATGCTGATGCACATAAAAAAATTTGCTTCTCTTTTTCTATACAATTTTCTTATCTTTATCTTTTTCTTTTTCAGTGCATCCTTTTTTATTTGACATTTTGAAGTTTGGTACTTTTCAGATTTTTCATTTTTTACATTTGCTGTTTGTTTGTTTTCTATAAAAGGATCTCATTTGAATAATACAGTCACCAAAATATGAGTTGGATGAGACTCTGTTGTTAAGTATCAGTTTTGTTTGTTCTAATTTGACGAGTACTGCAGGCTAGAATATTAGGGCTGAATGCTTCATATTATCTCAAAGCTGGAGGGCATTTTGTTATATCCATCAAGGTTTGTTCATAAACCTAATTTAATTTGTTATGACTTTCTAGTTGTATATTGGAGCCTGCTTAGTTTTCCCATGTTTTCTAGTTTCTTTCTTTTAGTTTTTTTATGACAAATATATCCCTTTGTTTGTGTCTCAAAATTTTGGAATTTAAGTATGATCTTAGTTTTTAATTTTCATTTCAAAATTTTAAGTGTTTTGGACGTCATGTATATCATTGCACGTGATGAGTAACTCGGATTCCCCTTCAAGACTTCTTGGATGATGTAGGCCCGAGACACTGATGCACATCAAAAGTTGTTTGTTTTTCTGTTTTATCTTTTGACGATGTTGGTCTTGTGTTAAATTCTATTCTATCATAGACCAAAAAAATAAAAAATATCTATTTTATCAAGGTTTGTTCCAAAAAATGTCAAAATTTACGACATTTATCACCATAAACGAAGTTATAATTAGGTTGTATATAAGTTAACCACTTACTTTTTAAGCTTTTGTGTATAAACTTACGACATTTAGTTTCTTTGGATAGTAAATGGTTGTACAAGTTGTGAATTAAATCTAAAATCCAGCTTAATCAAAAATTTATTTTGTATGGTAGGCCAATTGTATTGATTCGACAGTCCCTGCCGAGGCAGTGTTCAGCAGTGAGGTGAACAAGTTGAAGGCAGATCAATTTAAGCCATTTGAGCAAGTCACTCTTGAACCATTTGAGAGGGACCATGCTTGTGTTGTTGGTGGATACAGAATGCCTAAGAAGAAAAAGGATGCTGAATAGCCTAGCCTGCTTTTGAGAAAGCATGTAATTCTGTAACTTTAGCAACCTAGGATATTTTTGATGACAATGCAACCTAGGATTTCGATTTTGTTTTAAGGAATTCTCTCCTAATATACTCTTATTATGTGTGATATGTGTTGAGAGTTTGTTTGCTTAATTATAATTTATGTGGTTTATAATTTGCCAATGGACGCGCAACTATAATTTAGCACTGTTTCTTTTCGCATCATATGCCCTACGCAGTTTGGATTATAGAATCCAAGTAAACGTGCGAGAATCTCATAGGGTGGGTAAAGTTATGGTCTAATTTAACCTAGTCCTATTTGGATAAACAACTTAATTTGCAGTTTATAGCATAAATGTGATTATGATGATATCCTTTATGTATAAGCTATTTGCATAATTGAATGAAGTTAAATCATTTTTGTATAAGCTATTTCATAAGCTAAAAAATGGTTGGATAGGTTGATGAAAACAAACTCTTCGGAACAATATCATGTGTTTTCTGGTATGATCGTATATTGCCAACTAAGCGACCCAAAAAAACATTTTTCCTTGTAATGGGTTAAGCTTGGGTTATAAATGCGAGGCTAGAGGATGATTGTTCAATAGACACCTCAATCTACTTGTAATTCTTGATCAGCTATTTTTGGATGTAAATTTGCTATTTTCAGCAAGGTAAGCATTTTCAAGGTGTCTAGCAATCATTATATTTGATTGAATTGAAAGAGAACAGTCTTGGAGACTTTCCAAATAGGTGCTATATTATGACTTGTGAGCACAAGGGAGTAGGTATAGAGGAATTTCTACCTATGGTACATATATGAATGTGGAACAAATTAAACTCTATCATTCCTTATTCCTCATTGTACTTTTATTCTCTCTCTTTCTTTTTTTCTCTCTTTATTGTTATTGTCCAATGAGAATAGAGGAAAAAAGATTGTCACTAAAGTTGTTTGATTTTGGTTGTCCAAATATCACTCCTCTTTTCAAACCGTACGTATGAGACATGTTCTATAGTATCCTACTAAGACCTTACCCATTGTCATCTCTATTGAAGCTTAACTCTAATATTATCTTGCAAATTCATCTTCTAAAATTAGACGTCTCACTTATTAATATTAGGGCATATCTCATCAAATATAGTACTCATGCCTTATGCCTTGAGGCAACATTTATTGATAATGAGATGAGTCCTTAACTCTAGTATCCAAAGTGGTCATGCATGCACACATCAGAGAACGGTAGTCATAAAGAGCTAACTAATCTAAATAGATATAAATTTATTTAACATCATTAGATTAATAGGTCTCAATCGTATCTCATTTGATTCAATAACGAGACTCATTAATCATCTATTTGCCTATTATCAATGAAAAAGAGAAGAGCTAACTAGCCAAATTAAGGGATGTATACACTAATAAATTAATATCATATATGACATGTTACTGCAAATTTCTATCTGCAGATTTTTTTGAATTTGAAAGAAGCTTCTCACTCAACATTAATATTATATATGTCCTTTTGAAGGTTGTTACTTGTTAGAGATCCAGATTTGCATGCGATTTGCTGTTTGCTCTACCTGCAATCATATTCCATAAATTACACAATGAAATACTAACATTAAGTACTGCAAAACTTGAGTGATTTGATTTATCATATCCACTCAAATAGTTTATATTTGAAATTAGTTCTCTTATGATGTAGGAATTATAGAGACTAAAATCAACATTAATAAATATAAGAGATTTAAATTAAAACAAGTTGTAAGAACACAATTCTATATTTTAAAAAAATTAAGGGCAAAAAGGAAAAAAATTGATGTTTCAAATTAAAAGAAAAATATTTACATTTACTAAAATAAAATATGTTTTTAGTCCCTATAAAATCACAAGCTTTTAAATTTAATCCCTATCAAATTATAATGGAATTTTTTTTATTTTTTTGGTCAAGAAGCTTAGTGGTTAAGCATAGTGGTTAGAGCTCAAAGTGAATAATTGGAAATACGTGGCTTGAACCTCAGCCCCTATAGATTTCAATATTTCAAATTAATTGAGCTATGATTAAAAGAGGGATACTTAATTCGAGTGAATGATAATTGAAAGACTAAATTGATGGTTTATGAAAATAAAAATAATACAAGGTCTAAAAGATGATCTTGGTAGGATAGAAAACAAATCACTAATTGCTAGAATAATTAACAAGGCATACCACAAAACTTGATATTTTTTTTTTTGCCTAATAACTAGAAATTCACCTCTTAAGGTGAACAAGTTGAGTGTTCATAGTTTAAATCTCGACTCCTATATATATATATATATATATATATATATATATATATATATATATATTATACAATATTCCTAACAACTGAACTAAATTCACGGAGACAAACTTTAACTTAATTGGTTGCTAAAGATTGTAATTTTTTAATTTTAATTAAAAAAATCAAACATAATTACCTCCTTGGTCCAGTTGGTCTTACAAATAATGACTACAAGGACTATAATCTGAAGAATACTGGCGCATATCGTGCCTCCCCATAAACCCTAAGCCACAAAGATGTAAATTTGTAAGAAAATCATAATATAAGTTGAACATCAATGTCATGGTCGTCTGCCAAGCAAAGTAATGGTAAAATGACAAATTTAAATGTAAATATTCTTTGTACCAAAATAATGTAAATATTCAAAATATAAGCAACATTTTTTTTCAGAAACCATTTCGAGTGAAGTAAAAATATACTGTGTAACAATTATTTTAATTTTTTTCAAAAGTTTAACTAGTTCTAACTTAAGACCCTAGATAATGTTGAAAGAGATCCATGTCATTTCATGTAAATATTCTTATGTAGGATAATGGAAAAAACCAAATCCAGATATAGAAAAGTGATAAGACCAAATTTTATTTTACTTTTTTAAGAAAGGTCTCATATTTTTTTTTTTATAGAGTGATAATTTTACTTTATAAAATCTTTGTGAAAATGAGTTATATCTAACTCAAAACGCTATTCATTTTCATGTATGCTCAATATTGTTGAACGTGTAAGTATTGGAAGAATGCAAGTTTCATATTGAATAGAGGTAAAACCTAAAACTTAAAAATAGTTTATAAAAAGTAACACTCTTCATCTTAGAAGTCCATTTTATAAAGATGAATTATGTTAACATAAACACTTAATATAGGTAAATATATAAGAAACTTCATTCATGATTTAGGGAGGATACATTTTCTAGAGCAAGAATTTAGTGTTATACCTTGACCCCTAAATGCTGGTTGAAACCAAGGAAAATTCCAATAGGGAGTCCAACAATGTAATAACATGCCAAGTTTATGTAACCAACCATAACTTGCCATCCACATCCAATGACCACACCTATAAAAATCTCCTCAAAATTAAAATGTAAATAATAGTGTACTATAAGATGCACTCATGAGACTGAGACTATATGTTATAAATTGTGTTGGGTCAATGAGGGAGTCTGTGACTGTCCACCCTCTTACCCAAAACATTCAGGCAATGAGTTTATTGGCCCTTTTACTTATAAAGTGTTCAACCTTCAATTTTCTATCTGATGTGAGATATATAACTCACACTTGCATACAACAAATTGAACATTTTCTAGTCAACCAAGCAAGTAATTACCTGATATAGTTTGTGAAACACTGTTGAGTACCATGGTTATACCAAGAAAGTATGCTAATTCACTAGCAGCATGTATCATATCCACACTTTTGGTAAAGATGATGGCAAATTCTTGTTTGCTCAAGAAAATAACAGTCATGAAAATGATTCCAATGAAAAGAGACTGAGACATTGCCACCAAGAAAGAGTATTTGGATGCTCTTGGATGCGACATGCCAAGTGTATGAGAGACACGAACACTTGCAAGAAATTAGAATCAATATATAGTCAGTTTGAGCATTGAAAAAATTATATGGAAAACTATATAATCAAAATCAACATCTTAGATTTAATTGAATTTTAAAATTTATTTATTTATTGAGAAAAAAGTGTAGGTGTCTATGATTATGATGTGTCAACTAAGTGGTAAGAGTTTTTGTCTTATGGTCTAGGGGGGACGAAATTCAAATTCCCTAAAAATAAATGTAAAATGATCATTAATATCACTTTAATTAATAATAATAATTTCTCTCTTCCCCAACTCTTTTTTTTTTTTTTTTGCAAAAGAATAAAATTATAGATGAATTGAATCTCAAGTATGGTTGTTAAAATCAAAAGTTAACATGACATCGTACGATTCCACTAGTCTAGGTATACTCGGCCAAAAAATTATAGAAGATTTTTTTTTTAATTTTTTTTTTTATCTTTTTCTCTCATCTAATTTTTCACATTCAGTTCATTTTCTTTGATTTTTTTTCATGCCCATTTTCTTATTATAATTATAATTGAGTTGAAAATTTGAATATCGACGTGTTTACAATATTATATAAGTATATATGTCATATATTGGTTTACAATATCTAATGTTATTTTAATGAGGTAAACTCGTATGAGACTACGAGCCAATTTCATACAAGCAAAATGAATTTACTTCAATTCTCGATTTTGACAACCTTTATCTCGAGTTCATGCAAGCTTCATGGCTCAATGAGTGTTGACAATATATGCTTATTGACTATCACCAACCATGTACTTAGATTGACAATAAATTCTAAGGCAGGTTTGTTACATATTAATAAAAGGGTTAATAGTGTGTTACCTCTCTGTAATATATGTCATTTATGGTTTTCTCCCTGTAAAATAATTTTTTTTGGATCCCGTCCTTGTAATTTGAAGATTTATTGGTTTTAGACCTTCATGACAAATTTTACCCCCTGTAATTTGAGGAAATTTCGGTTTACCCCCTGTTAATTTGAGCAAATTTCGGTTTACCCTCTGCCATATCATCGATTTTGTACAGTCAAAATTCATGAAGGTCCAAAACGAAAAAACTTCAAATTACAAGGATGGAATCCAAAAAGAAAATTTTACAGGAGGAAAACCGGAAATGACATATATCACAGGGAGTAAAACACTATTAACCTTTAATAAAAATATTAGCTAACAAGAATATGAATTATGTTAACAAGTGCCCTAACATCATTGGTTTAGAAACTTATATAATAAGAAACTTCATCTTGAAAAAATGCAGGTCAAATAAATAGAAAAGCTAAAATTACACAACTTTTTATCTAAAAATTACTCCTTAAATTGCTTAAACAATGCCCTAAATGTAATTGTTAGTATTTTCCTAATTTGTTTAACTTATAGTCACTCACCTTAGTGCTGTACTTACTCCAAGAAGCAGCATGGAGTTCCAACCCTGAACATTAAGGCTAAAAGGATAAAAGTAAATATATGAAGAAAAGCAAGAAACCAAGAAACTGTAAAATTAGAATTTAATTCACCTATACACCATCAGTGCAAAGATTATTGACACTGTCAACCAATCATAATTGTCAAATCATTAAAGGTCTTTGACTTTAATTTTAATTACTTCTTAAAATAAATATGATATATTATGATTTGTTGACAATGTAAAATATTTTACACAAAATATAACAAAAGTATTATTGACAAATTAGAGTGTAAATATAAGTGAACGAAAATTATTTATTATCTTATACTTACCAAATTGAATAGGAACCAAGAGCAATCACAGGATTATCAAGGTGACCAGCAAGAAGGATAATGCAAACACTATACCATTGTTCTAACCAAATCATTCCAGATGAACCAAAACTTAGTATTGTAAATTCCCATAATTCCCTAAATGCCATCCAAGACAATCCATTCCATCCTTCTTTGGACCAACCAATGACATAAATTACTAGAGCAATAGAAAATCCCCATCCTGTGATATTACTTGCCATAGCTAAGCCAAATATTCCCCAATCAAATACACTGATGAAGATGTAAAGTAGAACATTTTGGATGAGTAATGTAACCATTGCTATGTACATAATAACATTAACTTTGCATTGTGCTTGAAGAAATTTCTTGATGGGTAAAGTGATAGCAAAGGAAAACATGTAGGGAATTATTTGAATTGCATATTTGCCAGCTAGATCAGCTATTTCTTGTTCTTGGCCAAGAAATTTTAAGATTGGGGTTGCATATATATGAATAGGCAAGAGTAGCATGCAAGTGGTGAAGAGTATAATCCATGACCTTTGAAGATAAATTCCAGCACTTTGAAATTGTCTTGCACCATATGCTTGGCCACATAGTGTTGCTAGTGCAGTTGACATACCAAACTGCAATTTTATATGTGAAATTTAGTTAGACATATATTTTTTTAGGCTAAATTACATTTTTGGTCCTTTTAGTTTGACATAATTCTCAAGTTAGTCCTTTAAGTTTCGAAAGTTTCAATTAAGTCATTTTAGTTTGACAAAATTCTCAAGTTAGTCCTTTAAGTTTCAAAAGTTTCAAATAGGTCCTTTTAGTTGATAAACTATTTCACCGTTACCCATGTTGTCAGAATCCGTTTAACTGATGCTGATGTAGTCGTAAAGTTGTCACAAATGATCATTTATAGTGCTAGAAAGACAGCTATTTACAACAACAAATACCTTTTTAGCATTATTAAACAACATTTATAGTGCTAGAATGATATTTGTGACCATTAAACGTAACGTGTTGACACTTTGGAGCTTTTAAAAGACAGTGTTTTGATCCAAGTTAACAATTTAACGGCTACATCAACATCAATTAATTATTAACTAACAACATGGGTAACGGTGAAATAGTTTAACAACTAAAAGGACCTATTTAAAACTTTTTAAATTTAAAGGACTAACTTGAGAATTCTGTCAAACTAAAATGATCTATTTAAAACTTTTAAAACTTAAAAAACTAATTTAAGAATTTTGTCAAACTAAAAGGACCAAACGTGGTATTTGAACTATTTTTTATTAACAAATGTTCCTGGTTAATTGTTTAGGAGACAAGAGAATTTGTTAGTACAAAAAAAAAAAAATCAAATTCTAAACCTCTTTCTTAATACTTCATCTCATTGACCCAACCCATAATATTGGTCTACACCTTTAAAGAGAAGTTCATCATACTAATGAGAATAATTAAATACTAGTTACCATCATGTGGCAAAAAGAAAATTCCAAGCCTACATTTATTCATTTTAATTTTTGGAGTGAACCCTTATCAAGATGGAAGAGACTCAAATCATCTCATCCAAGCGCTTTGGGTGCCTGTATTTACTATTTTTTGTAAATGTTAATTTTCTTTTAATGGTGTTTAGGCGATGAAATTCCTTTTTCACCTCGGTCCTAGATTGGTTAATGATAAGTGTCAAATTCATGTTATTTTCGTTAGCACTTATTGACTTATTTTACAAGTATTCTAGCCGAAAACCCCCAATTTCTTGTAAATATACAATTTATATGGAAGAATGCTACACAACTTTTAGTTGGGTTTTCACATGATTACAACAAAGTAAAGAATTTTGGCTACATTTGCTAAGCGAGCCAAGGTGAGATATGAAAAAGAGCCAAAGCGAGGTGAAGGTGAGCAATTCCAGATAGTTTCAGGGAGAAAGGCTAGAGCACCTTCGTTGGATGAGCAACACTTCGCCCATCGAAGTAAGGAGATTCAGTGACTGTTTGAAGATCAAATGATTTTCTCCTCTAACTGAAGAAACCTCGATTCATTGGGTGAACATGATTTCGCCCAACGAGTTTGCACTTTTGTACTTTTATAAGTACATTTGTATTAAAAAAAATTAGCAAATTCTTGAGCCCTTAAGCATGAACTAGAGAGAGAAAGAGAGTTAGATACTACTCTTTACCATTGGAGGCCATTAGAGCTTGGATTCATGCCTGTTGATGCTCCTATATCATTATTCTCCCATTCTTTGTTAATTAGTTACTTCTACTATGAGTAACCAATCTCTCTTTGTGTTTGGGATTAGATGTAGGTAGCTAGGACTGTTATGTATTACTCTTGATCTTGTTGGCTTTATATGATCTATCATTCAATATAAGCTCTGGTTTAAATCTATGCTTAATGCTTTTGCCGACATGTAATCCGAAAAGAATTATTTGATTTAGCAAGTGCGAGACACACTGTCTTGTTGTCTAAGGGATCTATTTTAAATCATGTATAGATGCTAAAGCCTAAACATAGGGTTAAGTTTATAATCATATTCAATTATTCGGTCATATGCCATTGAATCAATCAGTTATTTTGCTCAACATCGGAAGTCGATTGATACAATGGAATTTGTGTCGTTAGAAAGACACGTTAGATGAGGGATATGTGAATTTATATGTGAATCTTAGAAAGTATACAATTGATCAAGAGGAACCATTGAATGAATAGTCACTGAAGTTCAATCCCATCACAACTTTCCTTTATATTGTCAATCTGCTATTTAAAATTCTTTTAAACAAACAAACTTACGTTTAACTTGACTTAAAATTCTGTAAATTTAAGAACGATCTAAACTAATGGGCGGTCTCTATGGTTCCATACATAATTTCTTATAGATCGGCATAATACTTACTACTGTGCGAAGAAAATAAAGTTTGTTTCCTCTCCACCTTTAGTTCAAGTGTTTTCTTGAGCAATGACTGACTAGATGGGAATCCTTCTTCTTTCCAATGGAAAGCCAAAAAGTGAGGTTTGTGGACTATCATAGGGTTTTTATTGCCTTAGATGACTAGTTTACATAGACTCTATTCTTTATTCAAAGTAAAGAACGATTATTATTTAAGCTTGCCTCTTTATTGGTTCCAGAGTAGGACTTTGGATTTGTTGGTGTCTTTTCGACATGCAACCTTGTTAGGATGCCATCGTGTGGTCGGAGAGGTTTATTTGTAATTAGAAAATAGGAAACAAAACAAACACTAATTTGTGAAAATATTTATACTATTTTTTATTACAAAGGTTCACTCTTACATTCTTTTTTTGGGCATTTGGTGCCTTCACATTTTAAATTTAATATATCTTAAGTTCTTTTACATTCCAGGTATATGTATGACTTCTTCAGAAAGAGTATCTAAGATGAAGTAGGGTTGCTATTTGCCTTATCAAGTCTCCTCTTTGGGACCTTTAGTAGGAATTTGTTTGCAGACTCATCCTGACTGTTTGTATGCAAATGTTCAACTTAAGTGAAGTGTTGTGCTATGCTAAGTTCGACTATTAGTTTATGGAAGCCTTTGCTAGCCAAATGTGTTCCATTTTTAGTGAAAAATTCCCTATGGATAATTAGACTTGTCACAATATTCCTTTTGAAAAAATGAACGATGTTATTGGTTGTTATCTTAGTAAGACCTTCATCCTCTATCTATTTTTGAAGCAATCAACTGCCACGATTTGGTACTTCAAGTGTCTTGGAGCCATTGGGAAAGGTCCTACGATTTCCATGATCGACACAGAAATGACAAGGTGAAGAAGGAATATTTATTTATGCAAGTGGTTTTAGGTGTACATCGCCGAGATTTTATCATTCTTCACATTTCTTCATATGCTTCCTTCCATCATGATTAATCATTGGACAATAATATCCTTCTTTTAGGGCTTCCTTAGCTAAAGTTGTCTCCTCCCATATGTTGCCCAAATGTGCCTTTGTGAATTTCTTCATTGAATTTTGTGTAGCGCATTCTTGTAGAATTCATTTCGAGTGTGTGTTCTGGGGTGGTGTATTCCACGTACCTTGAGGATAAACCCTTGTTTATGTCTTTCCCCAAGTTTTATTTACGCTGCTTCTCGATCCCTTCATTGTATTGATTTCCTATACATGACCTTATTGGTTTCTCGAATTTCCTCACATTATTTTTACTTCTTAGCCCTTTTCATCAAGCGGTGGAAGTCCGTGGGTGTTTTAATTCCAATGCTTTATGCGAACTTTGTCTCTCTCTAGAGCCCTTGCCATAATAAACATATCTTCATCCTATCATTTGTATCCTTCACTAACATGACATGTTTGTTAAACTTTCTATCTACACCTGTCGTGGTTAGTCCTTCTTATAGCATATGGAACCCATACTCTTCACCAATTTAGGCTCCCTCTTAGAAATAATGAAATGGGTTGAAAAGGATCAACAATGCTCTATTGAGGAATTCATAAATCCAATATAAAAAACTTACACTTCAGCGAACCTCTAACATTGCAAAAAGAAAGAACAATGTAAATTGTCTCGACTTGGTCGTCAGAGACAGTGTTATCATTGTAGGATTCCAATGACAAGGGTTTCCGAGACTGGATACTAATTGATCATGTTGGTGTAAATGCATTATGACAATGTAATTTGTTTTCAACCAAGATATCACCGAAGAAGTAGAACGACGATAATAGTAACAGGATTAAGACTCGCTTTCATGACGCCTTCTCCCATTCTATCTTGAAGATGAGGGATAAACTTTGTAGCCTCCACCGCGATTGACGCTAATTCATGTAATTATGGTGGGGGATCTCTGACTAGGAGACACAAATTGGTAGCGACGATGTAGATCTAGCAAGCTACCGTTATGGGATGGAAAACACTGTTCCCCTTAATGGGTGCCAACGAGTTGATGAGTGTCTTGATTTTCAACAATGATTAATGACATTTCTTGTCGTTCACAATGTGGGAAAGACACTCTCCTTGTTCTTTAATGATTTTCATGTGTAAGGAGGACTTCATGAATACAACTTGAGTTCCACAATGCACAATGCATGTGTGCAATGAATCTAGTGCAAGGGTTTGACAATCATCTTTGTTGAGTCAAACATAGTTTTGAGCTGGAGTTAGATTCATCAACTATTAGAAGATCAAAATGAAGGAAATAGAAGGCGAAAAAAATCTTACATCAACAATACTTAACCCTAATTCTAATCTAAAAATTTCCATCATTTCTCCACGCAATTAATCTAAAAAATATTTATTGAAAAAAGCCTTTGAAAGTATAATATTTATTGAAAAAAGCCTTTGAAAGGATTTGAACCTGAGCCTTAATGGCTTCTTCTCAACATTTTCACCACTAAGCCACTAGGAATTTTCTTGATTTAATTTTGCTTCCATTAATTGATATCCAATATCAAACGCCTAGTTTTTTTTTTAGGGAATATCTCTTATTTTCTTGATTCTAATCTAAAATTTTTCCTCCTTTCTTCACGCAATTAATCTAAAAAAACCTTTGAAGGGATTCAAACGCGATCCTTAATGGCTTCTTCTCAACATTTTCACCACTAAGCCACTGACAATTTTCTTGATTTAATCATAGACCTTACTAAGGATAAATGTTAGTTCTATGTGGGTGGTTTTAATATTGTTTGAAGAAGTGTCAGGGCTAAAGGTGAATTTTCACAAGAGTATGTTGACTGGCGTGAATATTTCTGACTCGTGGTTGTCTGAGGCTGCTTTGGTGATGAACTGTCGGAAGGGGAGTATTCCTTTCGTTTATTTGGGGCTGCCCATTGGTGGGGATTCAAGGAAGTTGAGTTTTTGGAAACCTATTCTTGATCGGACAGTAGCACAATTATCAGCTTGGAATAATAAGTTTTTGTCTTTTGGTGGTCGACTGGTATTGCTGAAATATGTCTTGTCCTTTCGTCCGGTTTACTTTCTTTCCTTTTTCAGATCCCCTGCAGTGAGGAACATAGGAAAAATTCATGGATAAAATGGGACACAATTTGTTTACCAAAGGCGGAAACGGGGTTGGGGGTTAGGAAGGTGGGAGCATTTAATGTATCTTTGTTGGGGAAGTGGTGTTGGAGAATGGTGAATGAGAAAGAGGGTTTGTGGAACCGTATGTTGAAAGCTCGTTATGGCGAGGTAGGGAGGGGGGTCGCAAGAGGGGGGGAGGCGTGGCTCTCCTTGGTGGAGGAAGGTTTGTAGTGTCAGGGAGGGGGGGTGGGTGAGGGTGTAGGGAATTGGTTCAATACTAATTTCCAGAGGTTAGTTGGTAATGGGCGTGATACTTTGTTTTGGCATGATAGATGGGTGGGGGAAATACCTTTAAGAATTAAATTCCCTCACCTTTTTGACTTGGCTGTCAGCAAGGAGTGTTCAGTGGAAGAGATGAGGAGTAGGGGGTGGTTGGAAAGGGGAAGGGAGTGGGTGTGGAGACGCCGCCTGTTAGCGTGGGAGAAGGTAAGTGTTAGAGAGTGTTCTCTTTTATTACATGACATTGTTTTGGAGGACTCCGTGAATGATACTTGGAGATGGTTGTTAGATCCAATTCAGGGCTACTCAGTGCGGGAAGCATATAAGTATCTTACTCACACTGGAGATATTGTGGATATGACATTGGTGGATGACGTTTGGCATAGGCATATCCCACTCGAAGTGTCTCTGATGGCTTGGCGTCTTTTTCGCAACAGACTACCAACGAAGGACAATTTATCAAGGCGGGGTGTTCTTGGTGCAACAGATATCGTGTGCAGCTCCAGGATGCACAATTTCAGAAACAACATCTCATTTATTTCTTCATTACGACATCTTCTGACAGCTTTGGTCCAAAGTATGGAATTGGCTAGGTATTTCTTTGGTTACCCTGATCACTTGCGTCACTACTTTATTCAATTTTCCACAATGGCGGGTATGCCAAGATCTTCACATTTATTTCTTAGGACGAATTGGTTTGCTACAATATGGGCAATCTGGAAGGAAAGGAATTACTGTATATTCTGTAACGCCCGTTTTGATTATTTAAATTATTTTATAGAGTATAGGATGTATTTATATGATTTAATGTGATTTATGTGATTTTAGAGATTTTATGAGGTGTTGTGACTTATTTTATTGTTTAATAAAATAAGATTTTGAAAATAAAATAAATATTGAGATGAGGGGTTGTTTTGAGATTTTAGAGAGTTTTGGGGGAGAAAGAGGAATAAGATAGAATAGATAGAGGAGATATAAATAGGAGAAAAGTTAGGTTAGAAACCTTTTTTAACGTACGATCAGTTTTGGAGAAAAGAGAGAAAAGTCAAGAGAAGAGAAGAAGACCAAGAGAGGCTGTGATTTCGACTTCTTAAGGTAAGGGTGAGCCTAGCATACAATTCTATTGAGTCTGTAATTCATCTAATTGCATTTAACAAGTTGTAGGACTAATTTTTGAGGATTTGAGAATTAGGTTAAAAGTGGTGAATTGATGATTAATTGATGAAAAATTGTTAAATTGATGTAGAAACTGTTTACATACCTTAGATAATTCATATGACGATATTTGGAATCAATGTTAGACCTTAAACCATGTGATTAGGCGGATTTTCGAGAAAATCTGCATTCTGCCCGAGCCAGATATTCATCGATCGCCACGGCGACTGACTGCTCACCAGGGCGAGTAACCCAGTTCTTGAGCTCGCCCAGATATTCATCGCTCGCCACGACGAGTGACTTCTCACTGTTGGAACAAAGGTGTTCAGCAATACCATGCTTTGAGTTTTGATGATAACAAGGTATTAAAAAGTTGTCAATTGGATATTGCTAATATTTGTTTAAGTATGCAGGATATCAATTAAGATTTGTATCTTAGAAAGTATTCTGTTTGAACAATGTTAAAGAGCAATAAATCCAGAGAAGCTTGTTGCTTGTGATTATGCATCGAAGAGAGTCTGAAGACTGTATCGAAGAGAGTCTGAAGACTGCATCGAAGAGAGTCTGAAGACTGTGCCGAAGAGAGTCTGAAGACTGTATCAGAGTTTGAAGACCATCAGAATCTGAGAACCAAGAGAGTCTGAAGATTATCAGAAGCATAGTGCTACAGTGAGTCTGAAGCCACAAATTTGATAATCTGCTAACAGTGATCTCTACTGCATTGCTATGCACAAAGAAACTCTCATATGGAGTAACAGCTAGCTTCTAAGTCAACTTGAGCGTGGGAAGCACAAAGACAAAGATTGCAGGCCAGTACAGAGTACGTTGTACGAACTCTGTTTCCACTACTCCACTACCTCGTACAGTTTGGCAACTGTAACTACCGGTATTAATCCTCAAAGGGAATGGAATTCAAATGATGCTATTGAAGGACTATTACCAAATCAAGCAACAGATCAACAATCATTGATCAAGCTTCGGAAATCATCCTGATGTGCTGGATGACTCAACGTCTCTTTCCTACGCCTATATAAAGGATAGAAGACTTGGAGAATGCGATGACTCTACAACTTGAAATTGCATTGCGCTGCTTTCGTATTCAACTGAGTCTTAACAAAAGCACATCATCAACTTAGATTATTACAAACTGAGTATTCTAGAATTTCTAAGTTTCACAGAAAAACAGAGTCTGTCTTTTGTGTAAAACAGAGTCTGTCTTTGTTTTAATTGAAACACATTTTGATTGTTGTCAAGTGTTTCAACTGTATTCAATTTTCTGTAATTGTGTAAAAGTCTCTTGCTTTTGTGCTTGAGCAAAGGAAGTCTCTTGGCTGCGTCCTTGAGCAAGGAAGTCTCTTAGTTGTGTCTTTGAGCAAGGAAGTCTCTCGCCTGTGTGCTTGAGCAAGGAACTCTCATACTGTGTGTTTGAGCAACTTGTAATTTGATATTACCTTTTAGTGAACTCTCCTTGGAAGTACAAGGGGGACATGACTACTTCCGGTTTGTGGAAGGAACCTGTATAATTGCTTGTGTTCTCTCTTCTCTCTATCTCTTGATTATTCCGCTGCAATCAGAACCTAATCTCCTATCAGACTCTGATCTCATTCAGACTCTGAGTTTAAAGGAATTAGATTCTCACTCCTCAAGAGCTGCGAAAAGCAAACACAATTCAACCCCCCCTTCTTGTGTTTTTCTCACCTTCAGTTGGTATCAGAGCTCCGGCTCTGTTGTCATAGCACTTAATCGTGTAACAGAAAAGATCCAGAAACATGTCTTCCAGTGAACAGTCTTCTTCTGGTGCTACTGCTGGTGTTGCTGTACCATATGACTATGGATCCAATAACAGCAGTAGAAAGGCTGATTATGGAAAAATTCCTCAGTTCAATGGTGATCCTGAATAATTTTCTTGGTGGAAAACCAACTTCTATAGTTATGTCATGGGTCTTGATGAAGAACTCTGGGACATACTTGAAGATGGTGTTGGTGACTTACAACTTGATGACGAAGGTGCTGCCATTGACCGCAAACTTCACACTGCTGCTCAAAAGAAAATCTATAAGAAACATCATATCATCAGAGGGGCTCTTGTCACTGCTATTCCTAAAACGGAATACATGAAGATGAGTGACAAATCTACTGCTAGAGCCATGTTTGCTTCTCTCTATGCTAACTACGAAGGAAGCAAAAAGGTCAGGGAAGCTAAAGCTCTTCTGTTAGTTCATCAATATGAACTATTCAAAATGAAAGAGGATGAAACTATTGAGCAGATGTACTCATGATTTCAAACTCTAGTATCTGGTCTTCAGATACTGAAGAAGAGTTACATAGATTCTGATCATGTTAGCAATATTTTAAGGAGCTTACCCTCTAGATGGAGACCAAAGGTCACTGCAATTGAGGAGGCTAAAGATTTAAACACTTTAAGTGTTGAAGATCTTGTAAGCTCACTCAAGGTTCATGAGTTAAGTCTCAATGAACATGATTCTGCATGAAAATCCAAAACCATTGCCTTAAAATCAAAAGGAAGGTCTTCAAAGGCTCTCAAGGTTGAAGAGTCTGAAAATGAGTCTTCAGCTTCTGAAAGCTCAGAGGAGGATCCTGATGTTGCAAAGGAAATGGCTATGCTTTCAAGCAGAATGCAGTACCTTGCTAAGAAGAACAAGAGATTTCTGAGCAAGAGCAGTGGGAAGGGTTTCAAAAAGGAGGAACAGAAAGGTTGCTTCAACTGCAAGAAGACTGGACATTTTATTGCTGAGTGTCCAGAACTGCAGAAGGAGAAATCCAAGTCAAAGAGGCCAACCTTTAAGTCAAGCAAGTTTAAGAAGCAGATCAAGAAAAGTCTGATGGCCACCTGGGAAGATCTTGATAATGAGTCAGGGTCTGAGGATGATGATGCTGATGGTGAAGCCAATGTAGCTGTTGGACTAATGGCTACAACCGAATCTGTTAAAGAGACACCTGAGGCAGAATCAGATGCAGACTCTGAGAATGAAACAGAGGTATATTCCGAACTCACAAGATCTGAACTTATAGAATCTGTCAATGAGCTTCTTGGTCATTTTAAAGCTAAGACCACTGAGTTGAAGAAAGTCAAACAACAGCTTGATAAGCTGTCAAAAAGACATAATTCAACTCTGTTGGAATTAGAAGATTTAAAGGAAGAAAATATCTCTTTATTGATCAAGAAGTGTAGCTGTAAATACTTAAGTGAGCAAGATGTTGCTCTACAAGAATTTATTGCTACTGGAATTGACAGATCAAGGGTTGCATCCATGATCTATAGCACGTATCAGAACAGAGGACAGGGTCTTGGATTCATTGGAGGAAACTCAATTGAAATGACTCTGAAACCTGGTCCTGATGGAGCCAGAGGGGCATTGGAAAATCACTTTGTAAGAGAGTCTGATGAAGTCAACACAGTGACTCATTCAGAACCTACAACTTCTACTTCTAAGATTCTGACTAAGTCAAAATCTCTGAATGTTAAGTTAAAGGGTCTGAAAAAACTTTGAACCCAAAGCTTTAAAGTCTCAGACTCTGAAACATTCAAAGTCTGATAAACAGACTCTGAAAAAGCCAGAGTCTGAAAAACCAAAGCCTAAGTTTCAAAGAAGAGAAACTGTGAAAGGCAAGTTGAAACCTAAACCAAACGGTTCGAAACCCAAGGTATGGGAGAAAACATTGCCAATGACTTCAAGACGTAACTTACGAAAGGAGTTCAATGGTTCTAAGACTAACCAAAAAGGACCCATAAAAATATGGGTACCTAAGTCTGAAATTATTGATGCTGCAGGTATGTCTAAAAGGACTAGAAAAGCAGAAGGCTTGGTACCTGGACAGTGGTTGCTCGCGTCACGTGACGGGAGAAAGGTCTATGTTCCTAACCCTAACCATGAAAGAGGGAGGAACTGTGGGATTTGGAGGAAACCAGACTGGAAAAATCATTGGTACTGGAACCATTGGTAACTCTCTGATCTCAATCAGTAATGTGTGGTTTGTTGATGGACTTAGACATAACTTACTAAGCATAAGTCAATTATGTGACAGTGGTTATGATGTATTGTTTAATAAGAACAACTGCACAGTGGTTAACAAGGATGATCAGTCCATAGTCTTCAAGGGAAAACGAAGAAACAATGTATACAAGATAAAAATCTCAGAACTGACTGATCAGAAGGTAATGTGCTTTCTGTCAATGGGTGATAAGAAGTGGTTGTGGCATAGACGTTTGGGACATGCTAACTGGAGATTAATCTCTAAGATTAGCAAGTTACAACTTGTCAAAGGCCTACCAGACATTGACTATCACTCAGATGCTCTTTGCGGAGCATGTCAGAAAGGGAAAATTGTCAAGAGTCCCTTCAAGCCAAAAGAAATTGTTTCAACTTCCAGACCTTTGGAGTTACTTCATATTGACTTATTTGGACCAGTTAACACTGCATCCTTATATGGAAGTAAATATGGACTAGTTATTGTTGATGACTACCGCAGATGGTGTTGGGTTAAATTTCTGAAAACTAAAGATGATTCATATTCTGTGTTTAGTAAATTCTGCATCCAAATTCAATCAGAGAAGGAAATGAAAATCTTGAAAGTCAGAAGTGATCATGGAGGAGAATTTGAAAATGAACCGTTTGAGGTTTTCTGTGAAAAACATGGAATTATTCATGAATTCTCTGCACCTAGAACTCCACAACAAAATGGAGTTGTAGAGAGAAAGAACAGAACCTTACAAGAGATGGTTAGAACCATGATCCATGAGAACAATCTGGCTAAGCATTTTTGGGCAGAAGCAGTAAACACAGCTTGTTATGTTCAAAACAGAATCTATATTAGACCTCTGTTAAAACAAAACAGCTTATGAACTCTTTAAAGGAAGAAAACCCAACATATCTTATTTTCATCAGTTCGGATGTACGTGTTATGTCCTGAACAACAAAGTCTACCTAAAGAAATTTGATGCCAAAGCTCAAAATGGAATCTTTTTAGGTTACTCTGAATGCTCTAAGGCATACAGGCTGTATAATTCAGAAACACAATGTGTGGAAGAATCTATGCATGTAAGATTCGATGACAAAGAGCCTGGAAGTGAAACTCCAGTGCAAGATGAAAGTCATGAAGAATCTCAAGATTCTGATGATAACTCAGAATCTGATCAGATTCCAGAATCTGAAGATACTTCAGAAGCTGGAACAACCCCTGAAGTTACTAATGAAGAAGCTTCTGATGAAGCTCAAGATGGTTCTCTTCAAGCTAGTCAATCCAAACAATCTTTCAAATACAAGTCTTCACATCCAGAAGATCAGATAATTGGCAATAAAGAAAGTCCTATGAGAACAAGAACGCATTTCAGACAAGAAGAGTTTGCTTTAGGATTATTATCTATTATTGAACCAACTTCTGTTGAAGAAGCTCTTGGAGACGAAGGATGGATTCTAGCAATGCAAGAAGAACTGAATCAATTCAAAAGGAATGAAGTATGGGATCTAGTAGCTAAGCCTAATCACAAGAACATCATTGGAACCAAGTGGGTGTTCAGAAATAAGCTTAGTGAACAAGGAGAAGTAATCAGAAACAAGGCCAGACTTGTTGCGTAGGGCTACAGTCAGCAAGAAGGCATTGATTACACAGAAACGTTTGCTCCAGTTGCAAGATTGGAAGCAATCAGGTTACTTCTTTCCTATGCAGTTAATCACAACATAACCTTGTATCAAATGGACGTTAAGAGTGCATTTCTTAATGGTGTCATTTCTGAAGAAGTATATGTCAAACAACCTCCTGGCTTTGAAGATTTAAAGCATCCAGAGCATGTTTATAAATTAAAGAAATCACTCTATGGCTTGAAACAAGCTCCCAGAGCTTGGTATGAAAGACTGAGTAATTTCTTGATTCAAAACAACTTTGAACGAGGACAAGTTGACACTACTCTATTCAGAAAGATTCTGAAAAAAGACATTCTTGTAGTTCAGATTTATGTTGATGATATCATTTTTGGTTCTACAAATAGTTCACTTTGCAAAGAGTTTTCGAAAGTAATGCAGGATTAATTTGAAATGAGCATGATGGGAGAATTGAAGTTCTTTCTTGGAATTCAAATCAACCAATGCAAAGATGGAGTCTACGTTCATCAGTCCAAGTATACGAAAAAGCTTCTGAAGAAGTTCAATCTTGAGGACTGCAAAGAAATGAATACTCCAATGCATCCAACCTGCACTCTGAGCAAAGAAGATCAAGGAACCAAAGTTGATCAGAAGCTGTATAGAGGTATGATTGGTTCTTTGTTATACCTAACTGCATCCAGACCAGATATTTTATACAGTGTATGTTTGTGTGCAAGATTTCAATCAGATCCTAGAGAGTCTCACTTAACTGCTGTTAAGAGAATCTTTAGATATCTGAAAGGAACTACTAATCTTGGACTTCTTTACAAGAAATCCTCTGACTACAAGCTAGTTGGATTCTGTGAGGCTGACTATGCTGGAGACAGGATTGAAAGAAAATCTACCAGTTGCAATTGTCAATTCTTGGGAGAGAATCTGATATCCTGGGCTAGCAAGAGGCAAGCAACCATTGCTCTGTCTACAGCAGAAGCAGAATACATCTCAGCTGCTAGTTGTTGTACACAGTTACTCTGGATGAAACATCAGCTTGAGGACTATCAAATAACTGAAAACCATATCCCAATTTATTGTGATAATACAGCAGCTATATGTCTGTCTAAGAATCCAATTCTGCATTCAAGAGCAAAGCATATTGAGATTAAACATCATTTTATAAGAGACTATGTTCAAAAGGGAATTTTAGATATTCAATTCATTGATACTGATCATCAATGGGCTGATATATTTACTAAACCCTTATCTGTTGAAAGATTTGATTTCATAAAGAAAAATTTGAACATGTGCTATGTCTCTGGGTAATATGCGCCTCTGAAAACAGAATTCAGACTCTGAAAATATTCAGAAGCTATTTGGGAATCAGACTCTCTTTTGGAGACTCTGATGAAAGCTTCTGATAAATTATTCAGACTCTGGTGAGGAATCTTTAGACTCTCAGAAGCTCGTATTAGTGGAAGCGTGACTGTTAAGTTCAGTAACACCTGCCCCACTATGGTGACAGTTACTTTACAGTTTCTCAGACGTGGCCTGTCTGTATTGGGTAAGAACTCAAAGGGCAATGATTTCATTACGTTAAACAAGTTACCTTCGCTTTGTCCCAATACGTTTACGGCTGCATGCTATATGTATTTATTGTTTGTGTTTGTTTGTCCCCTACTCTTTCCAAACAGTTATCAAACTTTTTCTCTATAAATACATAACACACACAACTCACTTCTCTTTTCACTCTGAACAAATTTCTTGTTTTTCAATACTTTGCAAAACGTTTTTGTTCTCAAATCAAACTCTTAGAAAACCCTAATGGCAAGTGATCTCATCCAATCTGGTGTCATAATCAAGTCCGGTGGATCCTATGTTATCAAACCCAGAACAATGAACATCATCAAGGAGACTCTGGAAATTCAAGTTGAATCTCCAGTAGATTTTGGTTCACTTAGTCGTCATGGAGTTGACGTTGCACCTCATTTCTTATCACAAGGAATGATGAGGTACTTTGGTATGTTGAATGGACCAACATATCAGGAGCTCGTTAGAGATTTTTGGGTCAGGTCAGAAGTCTACGTCAAAGCTGAAGCTACTTTGGAAGAAACAGTAGCAATCTCAAACAACCCCAGTCTTGCTGGCAAGAACAGAGACCAAATGGGTTTAAGACCGTACAATGGTCTTGAAATAAGGTCTGCTGTGATGGGAATTCCAATAGTTATCACTGAAGAGGTGGTAGCCAGGGCTTGTCAGATGGAGAGTGCTGGTAAATTTCAGTGGAATGTCAACAAGAAAAGTGAATGAGCTGTTGTCTGCAACAAGGTGTTATTTGAAGGGAGACCCTCAAATAAACTGGTGGATATGCATCCTGAGCATAAAGTGCTTCTGAAGATTATACTGGACATTATGCTTCAGAAAGGAGGAGGAACAGATACATTGTCTGTGGATCACAAAGTTCTTCTTTATTTTCTTATCAACAAAATAAAGATCAACTTCCCCAGATATGTGATGCACCACATGTGTTGGGCCATCAAGAAGAGTCAATCAGAAACCAGGAAGCAAGTTCCTTTTGGAAGATTAATATCTGAGATTCTGTATCAAGGAGGCCTCTTGAAGGTTTTATCAGAATCTGGTGTGGTATCAGATATTCATCTAAGAACTGTGACAGGAAGAATCATTAATGGCAAGACTCTGCAGTACATGAAGATTGTCAAGAGATTCAACCCCTCTAAGCATGATATGAGAGAATCCTATGTACAATCTGATTTGATGATTGACTTCCCTCCCATTTCCAAAGAAGATAATCCTGAAGTTCTTGCAAGATTTGTGGTGGATTACTTCAAGGATACTGGTAGAATAATCAACTATTCTGCTATTCCTGAGACTGCAGGAGGAGGACCTCTTAAGGTCAAGGGAAAAAGGACCAAGGAAGTGGTTCTCAAGGAAGAGGAAGAGAAGCAGGAGCCTCTCAAGAAAAAGATCAAATCTTCTGCTCTTCCTGGAGTTTCAATTGGTTCTCCTTCTGCATCTTCTGCACTTCGTGAAATTAAGGATGAAAAGAAATCCAAGAAAGATGAGAAAAAGGCTAAGAAAGCTGAGAAGAAAGCAATGATAGGCAAAGCTGACAGAGACTATGACAAGATAGCTCAAGATATTGCTGATTTCCTTGATGCTGACTGATGGTGAAGAGGATCAGATCAAGAAGAGAAAGGTGGATGTCATTCCTGTGGCTAAGGATGTAGCACAGAAGATAGGTACTTCTGTATCTATGATTGAAGATGAACATACTGCTGGCAAGGTTATGGCAGCAGATTTGATTGCTGAAGAGTTGAAGGAAGAGACTGTCAAGGAAGCTGCTAAGTTGCTTGCTTCTGCTCTTAAACAGAAGAATCCTTCAGAAACTGCAGAAGCTGAGTTATCAAAAGCTACTGTGTCTGATCACTATGCCTCTCCAGAAGCTGGCATTGGCACCTCTGGCAACGTGGCATTTAGCTCATCTTCTTCTTTGAATCAAGAGTCAGAATCAGATTCAGAATCTGACAACAAACCCTTGAGCCAAATTCTTCCATCCCTCAAAAATTCATCTCCCTCACCAATCAAACCCATATCATCCCATAACCCACTTGACCCTGCAGTAGTTGATTATGTTGATTCAACTATGGACAAAGTGATTCAAGACACAATCACAGTGTCTATGAATCTTCCTGCTGACCATCCTGCTCAACCTTCATTTCTCAAACCACTTCAGGTAATTCAACCTTCTGAAAAGCCTGAAGTAACCATTCAATCCAAACAGCCACCCCCCCAAACTGAAACCATTTGTGTAGACTCTCCAGACACTCTAGATTCTCTTGAAAAACATCTAGGAGGAGAACTACCAAAAACCCCTGCAAAATCCAAATCAACAAAAGCTACTTCATTTGTTTCCAAACCAGACCTTGTACCTGAACCTACAGAGAATCTGACTTTAGCTTCTATTGAACCTTCAGAACCTGTTGTTGAACCAGCTTCTGAAAATCTGGAACAAGCTTCTGATATTGTATCAGAAACTGTAACAGAATGTAGAGCTAAGACCATAAGAGTTTCCCAACCTCTTTGTGACCCTATAACCTATTTCCCAGGTTTTGAAACTTTTCTAGCTTTGAGAGCTTCTCTACCCTCAACCTCTGAACCTCAAAGTGACTTATTTGATTCAAATAAGATAGATGAGTTCTATGCTTCTTCATGCAATAAGCTCAAAGAAGTGATTGAGCAAAGGTCTATACCAATACTCAATGTGAGCTATGAGGACAAGTTATCTACACTAAAGACTGAGTTTTTGGAATTTATCACCAAAATTCAGAAGGTTGCTGCCAGGGAACAAGCTCTTGTTACTGCCAAGCATGTTGAAGAAGTAAAGCAGGCTGAGAAATTTGTAATTCTGGACAAAGCTCCCATTCTGAGGATTAGAGATACACCCTTCTTTGATGAAGATCAGTATATTCCTAGAGAATCAGTGGCTTACAATTCATTGAAGAGGAAATTGTATAGAGTTCAAGAAGAAGCAAGACTGGAAAGAGAAGCACATTTGCAAAGAACTGAGGCTCTGGAAGAGATGGTAAAGAAACAGCAAGAGGATCTCCAGAAACTGATGGATCATCTTGCTAAACAAAACCAACCTTAGTTTAATTTCATTTTGCTTATATTTTTTTGTAATTCTTGTTTGCTATCTTTTGAACTTACTTTATGTTTCAATTTATGCAAGTTGTTTTTGATTCTATTTGCATTCAATTTTTTTATGCTCTGAATCTTCTATGTTTTCCCTCTGAATCTCATTCTTCCTTAAAACATGTTTACACCCTTACCTTAAGTCATTTAAAAAGGGGGAGGAACTTGTTCTGAACTTTTTTTTGTTGATGACAAAAGGGGGAGAAGGGAAAGTATTTATGTCAGGAAGAAGAGGTATTTATGTCAGGAAGAAGAGAAAAATTTTCTTTTAATTACATTGCATGTATACGTATAAGTTAAAGGGAAATCTGCGAAAGGTGCTTAGCTAGACTCTGAGCCCTGTTTAAGAATCAATTTTCTAAATATTCTGAGAATGAATTTGATTGATTATGAAAGTAAATTTAATTAACCTGGATAGAACTTAAGAGGAGCTTACAAACCTCAACTTAAGAACTATCAGACTCAGAGGGAGTCAGAGCTTACAAACCTCAGAACCCTTTAAGTCAACTTGTTAATTAGATTAACAACAATTGACCTTTTAAATACTAATGTTTGTCATCATCAAAAAGGGGGAGATTGTTGGAACAAAGGTGTTCAGCAATACCACGCTTTGAGTTTTGATGATAACAAGGTATTAAAAAGTTGTCAATTGGATATTGCTAAGATTTGTTTAAGTATGCAGGATATCAATTAAGATTTGTATCTTAGAAAGTATTCTGTTTGAACAATGTTAAAGAGCAATAAATCCAGAGAAGCTTGTTTCTTGTGATTATGCATCGAAGAGAGTCTGAAGACTGTATCGAAGAGAGTCTGAAGACTGCATCGAAGAGAGTCTGAAGACTGTGCCGAAGAGAGTTTGAAGACTGTATCAGAGTCTAAATACCATCAGAATCTGAGAACCAAGAGAGTCTGAAGATTATCAGAAGCATAGTGCTACAGTGAGTCTGAAGCCACAAATTTGATAATCTGCTAACAGTGATCTCTACTGCATTGCTATGCACAAAGAAACACTCATATGGAGTAACGGCTAGCTTCTAAGTCAACTTGAGCGTGGGAAGCACAAAGACAAAGATTGCAGGCCAGTACAGAGTACGTTGTACGAACTCTGTTTCCACTACTCCACTACCTCGTACAGTATGGCAACTGTGTCTACCGGTATTAATCCTCAAAGGGAATGGAATTCAAATGATGTTATTGAAGGACTATTACCAAATCAAGCAACATATCAACAGTCATTGATCAAGCTTCAGAAATCATCCTGATGTGCTGAATGACTCAACGTCTCTTTCCTACGCCTATATAAAGGATAGAAGACTTGGAGAATGCGATGACTCTACAACTTGAAATTGCATTGCGCTGCTTTCGTATTCAACTGAGTCTTAACAAAAGCACATCATCAACTTAGATTCTTACAAACTGAGTATTCTAGAATTTCTAAGTTTCACAGAAAAACAGAGTCTGTCTTTTGCGTAAAACAGAGTCTGTCTTTGTTGTAATTGAAACACATTTTGATTGTTGTCAAGTGTTTCAACTGTATTCAATTTTTTGTAATTGTGTAAAAGTCTCTTGCTTTTGTGCTTGAGCAAAGGAAGTCTCTTGGCTGCGTCCTTGAGCAAGGAAGTCTCTTAGTTGTGTCTTTGAGCAAGGAAGTCTCTCGCATGTGTGCTTGAGCAAGGAAGTCTCATACTGTGTGTTTGAGCTACTTGTAATTTGATATTACATTTTAGTGAACTCTCCTTGGAAGTACAAGGGGGACAGGACTACTTCCGGTTTGTGGAAGGAACCTGTATAATTGCTTGTGTTCTCTCTTCTCTCTATCTCTTGATTATTCCGCTACAATCAGAACCTAATCTCCTATCAGACTCTGATCTCATTCAGACTCTGAGTTTAAAGGAATTAGATTCTCACTCCTCAAGAGCTGCGAAAAGCAAACACAATTCAACCCCCCCTTCTTGTGTTTTTCTCACCTTCACTCACCAGGGCGAGTAAGAGTTTTAGCTCGCCATGGCGAAAACCCTGCTCGCCATGGTGAAGCAGCCCAGATTTTGAGCTCGCCATGGCGAAATATATCTCGCCTGGCGAAATACACAGCATCAATACCCTTGTTTTGCGATCTTGTGTCCTTTCGTACGAGTTGTTGCGAGTTGATCCTTGGGGTAGAGATAAGGTTGTTTATAATATTAAAAATGAACTATGATGTTGTTATAAGATAATTGCATGTTGTTACTAATGATATATATATATATATATATATATATATATATATATCCATGCATTATGCTAATTATAAGTGATGCTTTGAGACGATGTTTAAATGTTGATATTGTTATATCTTGAGACTAATAATGTGCTGCTATATTGCTGTTTACATTGTTTAAAGCTGCATGTGTCTGTCTAAGTTATGAGTTATTGATCCAAATTATTGGAATCATATAAGATGGTTGTGTTGTCTAAGTTGTAAGAGGTTGAGTCCATGCATACTCATTTAACGACGAGGGCTCATGTCTTAGGAGCTTTTGCTCAACAGAGACGAGGGCTCATGCCCTAGGAGATTTTGCTCAATAGCGACGAGGGCTTATGCTCTAGGAGTATATTTATGCTCATAAAGCGACGAGGGCTTATGCCTTAGATTGGTACCACATGCATGAGTAAGATGGTTAAGTTGCATAGTCAAGTTAAAGTTGCATTGTCGAGTCAAGTTGTTAAGTAAATTTTGAAGTTGATTATGAAGTTGATTATGATGATGATGTTACCTGATACTTGTTATAATATGTTTACGTTATGTTGTTAAATATAATTGTTGAATTATATGTTTAATATTATTGTTTTGTGAATCTCATCCCTTCTTCTTGGAAATGTTGCTCTTCGTATGAGTAACTTGCAGGTAATCAAGAATAGGTGAAGTCGTGTGAGGATTTCTCTCGTCGTGTCTTAGGAGCTCTGATACGTAACGGGATGAAATCTTTGTTATTGCTTTTCTATTTATTACGTATTATTTATGAAGTTTTATGATAATGATGTTAACTTTGTTTTATGAGACTTTTATGATGAGGCCTTTGTGCCAAAGACTATTTTAGAGGTTCAAGTAAATTTCGCTGCGATACGTTAAAGATTTTTGTTAACGAAATTGAAGGATAAATAGTTATTTAATCCGTTTATGATTTTAGGAAAGAAATGTGACATTCCGTTATGTGAATACTCTGATTTATTTATGAAATTTTTATGTTTGGGAAAACGGGGTGTTACATATTCCGAAATACTTCATCTACTTCCAGTGCTCTCCTCGAAAGAATCTAGCTAAATTCGTTCTTATGGGTATAATATAAGCATGTTTCCTTTTGTTATAGTTATACTGAATGGTGGAAACACCCGTTTTTGTGTATGGGTGTACAGGTGTAATTAGTTTGCTGTTGTTGTTGATGTCGTTTCTTTAGCAGCTTTGTTATTGTTTAAATACTTTCCGGTGTTTCTTCCTTTTTGCATGCTTTGTGCAGGTTGAATCACCGTAGTTAAATATATCTCATTTTGATTTGTTCAAAAAAAGGATAAATGTTAACTCGTCAAGCTATAAAATTTCTCTAATTAAACCCTAAATTTAATCTAAGAATTTCCCTCCTTTCTCCAAGCAATTAATCTAAAAAATATTTATTAAAAAAAGCCTTTGAAGAAATTCGAACCCGAGCCTTAATGGCTTCTTCTCAACATTTTAACCCGTCAAGTGATACTTAACCCTAATTCTAATCTAACGCAATTATTCTAAAAAATATTTATTGAAAAAAACCTTTGAAGGAATTCGAACCCGAGCCTTAATGGCTTCTTCTCAACATTTTCACCATTGACAATTTTCTTGATTTAATCATAGACCTTATTAAGGATAAAGTTAACCCGTCAAGCTATACTTAACACTAATTAAACCTTAAATTTAAAAAAGTCTTTGAAGGGATTCGAAGGATTCGAACCTTAGCTTTAATGGCTTCTTCTCAACATTTTCACCACTAAGCCATTGACAATCTTTTGATTTAATTTTGCTTCCATTAATTGATATCCAATATCAAACGCCCAATTTTTTTAGGGAGCATCTCTTATTATCTCTTATTTATAAATGTTAACCCGTCAAACTATACTTAGCCCTAATTAAACCCTAATTCTAATCTAAAAATTTCTTTCCTTTCTCCACGCAATTATTCTAAAAAATATTTATTGAAAAAAGCTTTGAAGGGATTCGAACCCAAACCTTAATGGCTTATTCTCAACATTTTCATCATTAAACCACTGACAATTTTCTTTATTTAATTATAGACCTTATTAAGGCTAAATTTTAAATTAACATTTTTGCAAACAACCAATTTTACCATGTTAATGGTTAGAATCTGAAAATCACATTTATAATCGATTTTCTAAATCTTCCTTTTTTTTTTTACAAAACACTAAAGGTATTTTAATTTCAACTACGAGTCAAATTTATAATGTGATATATTTTATTCTTATTCTTATATATTATTGTTTGTATAGTTTATATGACCCGTGCGAGACACGGGTCGATGGTCTAGTAGGTTATAAATTTTAAACACGTGGACTAAAATATATCCCTATATTAAATTAGGTTATAAAATAAAACTTGAAACAAGTACACAATATTTTTTGAGAGGAACGTACCCTAAAATATATCCTTATAGTAAATGTTATTTTTTTTGAGCTAATATTAAATGCTAAATTAAATATTATAAAGTTGTTCTGTGAATACCGAGCAGCATATTGCCCAAAAAAATTTGCGTAATAATCTGAGGAGGAAAGTGTCCACCTCACATCCTCACTGTTAAACTCAATTGCCTAAGGTTACGACGGTCCATCCACCTCACTGTTGTCATGTAATGCAGAAACACCTTAAATTACTTCGTCAATTTAATCATAACCTTTCATATCTTATCCAATGAAGAAGTAGAATAAACAACTCAACAAAATTAATTTTTACAATATTCGCTTTAAGGTTGTACCTAAGTGTAATGGTCTTTTTTAAGGTTTTGGTTTTGCCATATTATTCCTTATTTTTTAATATATGTTATGAGTCGATGACAGAGAATAGAGATTTTTTGACAATGTTGACTGAGTTGGGACGTCTAAGTTTCTCTTTGCTATCACTCTTAGTTTACCTAAAAAAATATTATTAATGCAAATTTGTTATTTCCTTCCACTAGATTCCCTTTAATTCCCTTGCTTTTTAAACCAAGAATAACATATAACTAAAACCCTTCTACTCTCATTTCATCCTCTACCTTGAAATAACTACACCTTTGGGTATAAATTATAAACCTTTTTATATCAAAATTTAGAAAATATCTAAAAGTTTTTTTTTTTTCCTTCTAGGTAACGTAGTGGACTAGGTTCACACACATTATACGTGGAGAAGTAGAGAATCCGAGGTTCGAACCTCGACTTCTGCACATAATGTCTCTGGTAGCTATCAAGCCTAATGGATTAGGTTCACACACATTATATGCATGTGGAGAAGTAAGGAATCCGGAGTTCGAACTCCGACCCCAGCATATAATGTCTCTTGTAGCTACCAACTGAGCTACACTTACAGACTCTAAAAGTTTGGTTTTAATTCCTATAATTGATTTAAGAGTTCTCCAAATGTACCGTCATTTAGATTAATCATGCAAATTATGAAGTCTCTTTTCCTCCCACATAAACATAGTACAAAACTTTTGAATTTGGATTAATGAGAGTGATAAGAAAGATAGAAACTAACCAGCAAAGAATAGATGCAATTGATGATACTTTGATAAAGAGAGAAAGAAGAGAGTTCAATATCTCCAAGATGACCAGCATAGATGGAAGTTGAAGTATTTGTGAGATACTGAAACAATGAACACAAAGCCACTGGAAGTGCTATCTTCCATATCTTCACTATCTCACTCCACAAAACATATTTAACATCCTTCAAACCTTTCACTGGCAAGTAATCATTTTCTGAAGTAAAACTTTTGATCAGCAATGGTGTTTCCATATTAGTTTAGAGATTCTACTCCACAACTTTTTCTAACTAATAGTATTATTTATGAACTTCTAATTCATTCCTAAACATATAAGATAATAAGACTTTGTTTTTTAGAAAGTGTAATTGGTCTTTAATTTCTTTTGTTGTCATGTGCATTAATAGCTTTTTGTCGCACGTAAAATCATAAAGACAAATGGGGACATGCAATCACTTTGACACGGTCGAAAGTTATAATGAGTGGACTTAATTTTTCATTTCACATCAATTAAAAAAATGAAACTAAGTACTATATATATATATATATATATGAATATGAGAGAGCGATATCTTAACTAAATTACACTCCCTGCCTTCGATTATAAAATCATTTAAACAAAAGTGTTTGTGCTTAAATACTCGCTCCGTCTCAAAATTTAAACAAAAATTGATCAATAAAAATTAATGTATTTTATTCAAAATTTGTGTATACATCAACTTATGTTGACTTATTTTTACTTATATTTTAGAATGGAGGGAATATGACATGTCCGTCGAAAAGAATAATAAGTGTTGTACTCCCTTCATATCATAACAACTGAGTCATTTGCAAAACAAATTTGTCCTAAAATAATTGACCACTTTAACTTTTTAATACAATATTAATAATTTTTTTTTCACTTATAGTTTTTGTTAATATCATTCTCATCATTTTCAATTCAATATATTTTATTTTGCATTTATAATAATAGAAATGCACAAATACTTGACAAAACACTTAAAATCATTTTCACTTGTACATTATTTCTTAATATGTGTTAAATGAAAAAAAAACTCACTTATAATGGAATATAGCGAGTATTAGTATTGTAAAACAGACAAATAATGTATAATAAAAAAAATTGTAAAGAAGACTTCTATTTTAAGAGGAAGTGAGTATTGTATAGATGAAATAAAATAAAAGATAAATATTCCCTTCGATCTTAGTTATAATTTATAAGAGATATTTGAGTCAACATAAATTGATATCCTTATTTATTAATTTTGTTAAGTTTGCAGCAACTTAACCTAATTTTTTCATTCATTAATCTCTTGTTAGGTTTGCAACAACTCAATCTTAAAATTTTGGTTCTAAATTTGCATCATTAAATGCTAATTCTCAACCCTAACATTTTGGCTTTAAATTTGCATCATTTGTGATTATCCAAGTAGAAAAAAAATTCAATTTCTCCAAGTAGCATAAATCTCCATTATTTTTGATTTTTTTTACATAAACCATAAATCTCTATTCTGACTTCATATTCAATACTTTTTTTACATTCATGAACAAATTTTATAGCATTCAGATAGAATCTATAGAAGAAATTGAATATATCCAAAACATTAGTGTTTATTACATTTGTTATTTTTGCTGTTCTTTTTAGTCCTCACATGCATAAAGATAAACTATAGTAAAGAAAGATTATTTTGATTGGAACAAATTTAAAGAAACAAAAGTAATATTTATAACATGGGATACAAATTATTTCATCTCTTATACTTTACTTTTATATATTACAGTCTATTTGACCTGTGCAGCGCACGAGTCAACAATCTAATATGATTCAACTTGTTAACATGATACATTAACTCTTGTTGACCTAAATTTCTCGATATTGAACTGGAAGGAGTATGTATATTTATAGAGACACATTTATTTGCCATCGTGATCGATCGTGGTCATACTAACCGAATTGCTATTGTTCCATATACTATTCCAATCGGTTGTTTTATTTCAAGAGGTTCTTGTTGTGTGTTCTATAGTCATTCAACATTATTGCAATCAATTCACTATACCATGTGTCAATTCACTGTTATAGCCAAGTCAAATTGTTGTTCGGTGGTGATTTTTCTATTGTTCGGTGGTGCTTGGTTCAGAAATCCATAATTTTTCGTGGTATCACTTTCCCACAACTCGACCAATATTTTGAGAAATTTAGTGACATCAGGGAGTAATTGTTTCTCACGTTGACTGAGGTGTTCAAGTCCTTGTAAGAGGGTAGAGGAACAAACACGTGTTGATGTTCAATAGTATTTTTTTTTCTTATGAAGATAGTACATGTCATGAGTCACATAAGCCATATAGATTCTTTAACGAAAACTAAGAAGAAAAAAAAGAAACGATGCAAACATTTTGAGATTTAAAGGACCTATAGGGTAAAAAAAATATAAACAACCAATTAGTAGAAATAGATAGAAGTAATAATTAAAATAATCGATTGGTTGGGACAAATTAAGACAAAAACAACCTAAAGTTTTTTTTTTAATCAGCAAATATTATTCACCACGAATGTGTATAAGATGCACTAAAACACTCACGGAAAGCGAAAAAGGAGGCGTACAAGAGTGCCGTAAATATGCGGAACACCCGAAGTCACCAAAAAGTCCCCACAATCCCCACTAAAAAACTCAGAAGTTCTAAAAGAGAGGGCCTAACCAAAAATTATGATGCTGGGGTATAAATGAAACCACAGCTCACGCATACACCAGCACCCACCGAACTAAACAGGGGGGGCGCAAAACCAGAAAAGGGGACAACAGCAAAGGAAAAACAGCAACAACACAGCCTAACTGGGCCTAAAAACAAACCAGCCCAGAACATCAAAGCAACCTGCGTGGGCTTAGAACCAGGCTCACCAGCAGAACTCCCAATGATAACAACACCCCCTGCATTCAGAACCAGCTCACAGCAATCGCAGGAAAATTCGCACCTCCACAACTATGCCACCAAAACCAATTACCGCATCAAGCACATTTGCGGATTCCAACTCCACTCATAGAATAAACATGTTTGGAAAGAAACACGACTCAAACTCCACTGCCAAGACATCAACTTTATTTTCGGTAATAATTCATCAACATATTTCATCTCATTCCGAAAAATAACATGATTCCTATCTTGCCAAATGACCTAAAAATAACACGATTCCCCTATACATAGGGTGTCGTCGGCATATTGGAGGTGTGAGATTCTCATACCTTCATTTTTTAACTTGAACCCCTGGAACAAATTACGACTCCCCGCATTCCTCATCACCCCACTAAAACCCCCGCAACCAAAAGGAATAAAAAAGGAGCTAGTGGGTCTCCTTGCTTCAACCCTCTATGAATATCTATTTCAACCGTCTGGCTACCATTCAAAAGAAATTTTCAAAAGTAAAATAAAAAAATCGCTTAAAATCAAACGAATTTATCCAATTTTACCAATTTTGCTATGAGTTAAATCGCTTAACTCAGTGCAAATTTTGATTTCACAAAAAACAAGTTTATCATCTAGTTTTTTGTTTTTTGACAGTTTATCATCTAGTTTACACTAAATTCACTCTTAAAAAACATAAACTTAGCCAAATTTACAAGTTAACACCGTAAAACCGAGGAGAACCAAATGCTTTTGGGTGAAGTGTCGACTTCAAGAAAAAAAGAATAATAAAATATTTTGATTATGGAGAGAGTTTTAAGATATTTAGGTTGAAGATAGTACATGTCATCAGTTCACATAAGCCATATAGATTCTTTACGAAAGCTTTAAAGAAAGAAAAATATGATGCAAACATTTTGAGATTTAAAGGACCTATAGGGTAAAAAAAAAATACAAACAACCTATTAGTACAAATACATGAGAGAAAGGAGAACAAATACAATTTGTCTAAATTCAAAATAATTTAATGGATCCATTAAAGGTGAGAATGTAACCATTGTAGAAAAGTGAGGACTTTCCATAGTAATGGATCCATTCTCCTTTTACGATATTATTCTGCTGCAATATTGCTAACTTACTAAAATGAGTTTTAACTTGAAAACTTTGGTTACAAAGGCTCGTCACAATTAGATAGAAGTAATAATTAAAATAATGGATTGGTTGGGACAAATTAAGACAAAAACAAGTGAAAGTTGAAACTTTTTAAGTGAGTTGAATCATGTTGTTCACCCCTATTTTCAATAGAAATGATACATGCACAACTATTTTTTTGATAATATTTTCTCTTATACTTATGTTATGGTTTTACTTTTTTTATCTGTTGCTTTGGTTTTTGTGTCAATACCTCATTTTCTTTGTAAATCAATGGTTGTCACATAAGTTATTATTTAAATAGTTGTTCAAATAACATAACTCTTTTCAATAACCTCATTTGTATAAGGAAAATTCTTTGAATGTACATAAACCTCAAAACAAAGAAATTAAGGTGTTGAATGAATGTAGAAAAATTAAGTGTTGAATGAAGGTAGAAGATAAAAAGATGTCTATTTAACATTGTTGTTCATATAAGTATCTTCTATTAAAATTCGTGAAATTTGTAGGTTTCATAACTCTAATATGATTCCATAATTCTGACTTGTCTTGGTTTCCTCTAATATGATATGATTCCATTCAAAAATATGATATGATTCCATTCAAAAAATATGACATGCGACTGATATTTTTTTTAGGGATGTAACTGAAAATTTCTAATTCATTATTTTTTATTTCTTACTTTAATTTCTTTTTTTGAAGAAATAAAACTGGAATATATTAACAACGGCGGTGAGACCTCCTTAGCACAAGGTGTACTAAAGAGATCACCCCAAAAAACCAAGAATCATACACAATAATTACAGAAACAAAGGTCAGTCGATACCAAAACAAAACATAGGATCCGACCACCATATCTGAGAACCGTACTTCTTACTTTAATTTCTAAATCTTTAATTGAAAATGTCTTCCATGCAGCATTTCAAATGACGTCTTTTTGAATGTTGTTAGAGCTCCAAATTCTCATGCGATTGGCTGTTTGCTCTACCTGCAGTTCATATTCAATATAATTTATACAATAAAATCTTAACAAATACTTTAGCATTGAAATTTATGATACAAAAGTTTAACATTGTCAACCTTGAGTATGTAGATCTAAATAAAACTCAGAAAACATCAATACAATCGTTAAAAATGTTTAGTTTAGTTTTAATCCATGAAAAGTAGGAAAAATTTACTTAATTCCGTAAATACATCTCAAATGGTAAAAAAACTATATTGATATATGATATGTTAGTAGCGAGTTCAAACAAAAAATAATATGATCTACAAACATAGTGCTACACAACTGTATGCAAGATTAGGAGAAAATCTTTCCTAGACTTCTCTCTCACCGCAACTACAAAATACCCCTCATAAAGGCTCACCACTCTCCTTGGAAGAATCTAGTCCCAACTAAGCCATCTAAAAGTCTTATTCCATACCCTAGCTCGAGGCAACCCCATAAGTAGCAAACAAATGATTATCAGTTTCAGGAACTTCCCCATATATATAAGTATACTTTTTTGTGTGTTTCTTTTATCAAATGGAATATTCCATTTATTTTGTTTAATAGAGAGGATCTCAACTCGTCTCACACAAAAGTTTCAATAGAATGAGTAGAAAGCAAAGAATTCTCTGCAAAACTTGGATTTAAAATAGTTAAACATATTTACCTCATTGGTCCAGTTGGTCTTGTATATAATGACTACGAGGACTAAAATTTGAAGAATATTACCGCACATTGTGCCTCCCCAAAGACCCTATGACACATAGATGTAAATTTGTAAGAAAACAAATCATATATAAGATAAGTTTGGACATCAAAGCCATAGTGCTTTTCCAAGCAATGTAAAGGTGGAATGACAAACTTAAATGTAAATCTTCTAAATAGAAGCACTTTTTTGGGTACATAAATTATGCCAAATAGGCAACCACTATAAGTTAGGTAACATATGTTATTGTACTTAAAAATTTTAACCCAACAAATTTAGGACTTCACGCGAGGTTTTAGACTCTTATTAAACCGAAAGATTTTTAGATCATTGCATCCAAATGGTCTTGGATAGGTTATTAAGAATAGTATAAATCTCTTTTCCAAAAAGAAAAAATAGTATAAATCTCTCATTAAAAAGAGATAAGATTTCAATTTTTGAAGAGTTTAAAAAAAGTGGCATCTTCACCTTAAAAGCTAGTTTTGTAAAAATGAGTTGGCGTTGATGCAAAAACATAAATATGGTATCAAAGTCTATTGATTCAGGACTACCATATTATTTCAGCAAGTCTAATAGTACTTAGTGTGACTAATTGAAAATATTGGAAAGAAAATAAAATCAAGTATCACAATGAAAATAGGTAAAATTTGAAAAAAATAAAATTACAAGGGTGACACTCAACATATTACAAACCGAATTTGTAAGATATAAAAGATTTAATATAAAAACTTATAATAGAAATATAGACCAAGGAAAATTTAGAGCAATAATAACTTTATACCTTCACCCCCAAATGCTGGTTGAAACCAAGGAAAATTCCAATAGGGAGTCCAACAATGTAATAACATGCTAAGTTTATGTAACCAACCATAACTTGCCATCCACATCCAATTACCACACCTATATAAATGTCCAAAAAGTTCGATTTTTAAAACGAGAGACTATTATCGTTACTTTGTAAAATAAAGGGGTCAAAACTGCAATTAAACTTTATCAAGTCCAAAAGCAAGTAAATCATAACCTGATATAGTTTGTGAAATACTGTTGATAACCATGGTTATACCAAGAAGGTATGCTAATTCACTTGCAGCATGTATCAAATCATCACTGTTGGTAAAGATGATGGCAAACTTTTCTTTACTCAAGAAAATTACAGTCATGAAAATGGTCCCAATGAGAAGAGACTGAGACATTGCCACCAAGAAAGAGTACTTGGATGCTCTTGGATGTGACATCCCAAGTGTATTAGAGACACGAACACTTGCAAAGCATTAGAATCAAATCAATATCTTATAAGATCTTATTTAATTTTAAATTTTAATTAATTTTTTTTAGAATAAAAGTTAAGATGCCTATGATTATAATGTGTCAACTTAGGGTTAATAGTTTTGTCATGAAGCATCAAGGAGCGAAGTTTAAATTCCCTTAATAACAGTTGTAAAATAGTTATAGTGCTATTTTAGTTAAATTTGGTTGAAGATAAGTAATGATATACTAAAAAATAGCTAATTACTTTTTATTTTATAGTTTCTTGAAATCATTTTTAAATAGGTTTTTGAGAAATTTTGACAAAAATGTGAATAGTATAAAATACTAATACATAAACATTATGCAAAATTACAAGTAAGTTTAAAAAAGAATTGTAATAAATATCTTAAATACTAATTAAACAAATATCTAGGTTTACAATGTACAACTCCTACTCTAATATATACGATGAGTTTATAGTAACTCACCTTAGTGCTGTACTTAGTCCAAGAAGCAGCATGGCGTTCCAACCCTGAATATTAAGGCTAAAAATATAAATGTTAAAATTTGAAGAAAACCAATAAACTAAGATATTTGGAAATTAATGTAAAAAAAAGATATTTTAAAATTAAAATTTGATTCATATACTGTGTCGGTGTAAATATTATTTACACTATCAATCAATTATAATTGTGAAATGATTAGAAATATTTAATTTTAATCATAATTACTTTTTTTTTTTAAAAAGAAACATAGTTACTTCTAAAAAGCCGTGTATGATTGATTGTGATTTATTGACAATGTAAAACATTTTACATATAATATATCAAAATTAAACTAAAAAGGTAATTCAAAATTAAACTAGATGGAAAAAAAATGATTATCTTTTCTTACCAAATTGAATAGGAACCAAGAGCAATCACAGGATTATCAAGGTAGCCAGCAAGAAGGATAATGATTGTAGTATACCATTGTTCTAAACAAATCATTACAGATGAACCAAAACTTAGCTTAGTAAATTCCCATAATTCTCTAAATGCCATCCAAGACAATCCATTCCATCCTTCTTTACACCAACCAATGGCATAAATTAGTTGAGCAACAGCAAATCCCCATCCGGTGATATTAGTTGCCATAGCTAAGCCAGTTATTCCCCAATCAAATACACTGATGAAGATATAAAGTAGACCATTTTGTACTAGCAATATCACAATTGCTATGTACATAATAACTTTAACTTCACTTTGTGCTTGAAGAAATTTCTGGATGGGTAAATTGAAAGCAATGGAAAACATGCTTGGAATTATAAGAATAGCATATTTGCCAGCTAGGTCAGCTATTTCTTGTTCTTGGCCAAGAAATTTCAAGATTGGAGTTGCATATATATTAATAGGCAAGAGGAGTATACAAGTGGTGAAGAGTATAATACATGATCTTTGAACATAAATACCAGCATTTTGAAATTGCCTTGCGCCATAAGTTTGGCCACACAGTGTTGCTATTGCAGTTGACATACCATACTGCAATTTTACATGTGAAATTTAGTTCAACATATATATTTTATGAACAAATTATATTGGTTAATTTCTATGAGATATGAGAATTTGTTAACAATAAAGATTGAATCATGAACCTCTTTCTCAATACTCCTTTATTGTTCCAGCCCATACTATTGTACAGTTTCAAAGACAAGCTCATCATATACTAATCAAGGATGGCAAAGCGGGCCGACCCACTCCATTTAAGCCCACCCAAAAACGGGACGAGATGAGTCGGATTAATTTAGTTGATCAAGTTCAAATTCCCACCTCGCCTCACTATGTGGCAAGTTGACGAGTTGGTGGACCGGCCCCATCAAACAAATAAAAACATTTTTAATGCACTTTATTTTTAAATTTTGTTGTCATAAAAAAACAAACTTACGAGAGAAATCCAACACCATCAACAAATTAAACAACATAATTAACAAATTTCAACATCATAACTAATAACAACACTCTTCTGATCAATAAAATTTATTTTTCAGTCTCAGTTTTCTCACGATTGTTATAATGTTTGAAATAAGAGTAAATGATTTTGGAAGAAGGTGAATGTGTGGCCGCAGTTTGGTGTGCAAGGCCGGTCATGATAAACAGCAAGTTAACTCGGTTGTTATGCAGAAACAGGAGGAGTGGAAGGCGTTTTTGGTGTTCATTGTGAGAAGGATACAATTTCATTTACTTTACAAACATATGTGAGCAATTACCTTATGTTATAATGCGGAAAGGGTTTGATGTTTGTGGCATTCTCTCTGATGTTTATGTGTCTACGAAGAGGAATATTCAAGGACTAACTTTAGGTTTTGTTCGCCTTGGTAAGGTGAAGGATGAAGGAAAATTGGAGGCCTCGTTGAATAATATTCGGTTTGGCCATTATCAGGTGTGGGATAGATTGGCACGTTTTGGACTTGATAGTAAGGTGGTTGTACAAAACGGTGTGGGGAAGGATAAGGAAGATTGAGTAAAGGTAGGGAGATGGAAGGGGGATAAAGTGATAAATGGGTTATGGGTGAAGGCGTGCTTGCGGTGGAGGAGGGAAAAAAAAGGTTAACATGGAGGAGAGTGTTGTGAGGAGGATGACGGTTGGTAATGGTGGGTGTAAGGAGGAGAAACAAACTTATGTGGAGATGGTGAGGAAGAGGAGGGGAGGGAGAGAATAATGAGGGAGGAAGAGGTAGAGAGGTTAGTGAATGACCTGTTCAAAAGTATGATTATGATAAAGAGGATGCCGAGTGGGCGATGAAGGGCGTGGTTGGAACGGTGTTTAAGGAGGTGAACATTGTACAGTTTACAACAGAGAACTTATGACACATGATTTGAGGATTTTCTTATTATCCCTCTTGGAGGTGATAAAGTGTTTATTTATTGTTTGAGGGTAAATGGCGTTAGGTTTGTGTTCAACTAAACTCTTGAGTTTTTCAGCAAATATGTCCATAATATGCAACCGTGGTTGCACAAGTTGACGGTGTACGAAAGGTAGAGAAAGTAGAGTATAAATTTTTAAAGGGACATGTTAACTTTTGTCTTTATGGCACATGTTAAGGATTTCATAAGTGGTAAATATTTATTACAAAATATTAATTTTTAATCTTTAAAAGAATAAATTGACACAATTTTTTAGACAAAATTTTCACTTTATGCTCCTTGACATATTCTTTAAGGGCACAAGTTAACATTTCTCATTTTTATATACTTAAACCAGTCTCCTAGTCATAGTTTTGAAACTCGGCTCGGACCGGCCGGTCGGACCGGTCGGATCAGGACCCGGTGGCCAGACCGGTTCGAGCCAACATTTGGATCGGTCATGCAGTTAACTCGGCGAGAACCGGTCAAAACCGGTAAAACCCGGTGACTCGGCCGAGTTGATGGTCAGACTGGTTCTTTTTTTTTTTTTTTTTCTTTTAGCTTTTTCTTTAAGTTTGGACTTTTGTAGAAAAATCTGAAATATGAAAAAGTTAGCGACAAGAGGAATCGAACCGTGAACATTAAAATGAATGTTTGGAAGCTTAAGCACTACAACAACTTCTAATCATTGTTACAAATTGAAATATATTATATATGTAAATATAATACATTTAAATTTTATAAGAGGAAAGAACACATCATTTTTGTTTTAGAAAATCTACATATTATATTAATTTAGTATATTTCCTATCAACAAAATATAGTTGTACAAAGATTAAAATATATATTACATGTCAGTTTTTTTAGTTTTTAAGTGAACAAGTCATCGATTAAATCTGATTAAATCCGGTTAAATAGTTATATAAATTTAATCTCAAGACCGAGTTATCTAACCGAGTCATCCGAGTTGATCCGGTTCAGTCATGCGGTTCGACCAATGACTCAGTGGTTCGGTGACCCAGTACCCCTACCGAGTCGATGACCGAGCCGAGTTTTAAAACTATGCTCCTAGCTGTCATGAGTCAATTTTTAAATTTGTCATGAGTCAATTTTAGAACTAAAATATCCTTATATTAAATATTAAAGTAAATATTATATATAGTTCTAAAATGTCAACTTGTAGCTACCTTCCACTATATTCCGTCTCCTAGTTCCTTTTAAAATTAAAACTAAGAATAACATAATTAAATCCCTCTCTTCTCTTCTTATCCGTATATTTGATTTTGAATGGAGGGTTTTGAAAGAGAGGGAAGAACTTGTTTTTCTCTTTTAATTACAGACATTATAGAATATTTTTAAAATCAATTAAATGCGATTTAAGTATTATATTATTACTTATAATGTTATTATTTCAAATTTTTAGATATAAAATATGGGTTTTGTTAACTAGTGTTTCCGGGACACTCTTTAAGTATGCTAAATTAAATAATTATTCTTTTAAAATTCAAAAGTTTTCAATTTCCAATGGACTGATTGCATAAACTTTTGTAAAAAGTTACTGTTAAAAGCCCTTGACCAGTGTTCCGGCGGCACTAGTTAACATTTTCCATAAAATATAAAGTTGTCCCTCTAAAACCTCCAAAAACCCCTCTCATACATACCCTTGGGTTAGGGTATAATTTGCAATTAAACAAATCTCAAACTACTTAGAATTTCTATATTAAACTGTAGAAAAATATCTACAACTTGGTTTTAACTCCTAATACAAATCTTTGAATGAATAAGAGTGATAAGAAAAATACAAACTAACCAGCAAAGAATAGATGCAATTGAGGACACTTTGATAAAGAGAGAAAGAAGAGAGTTCAATATCTCCAAGATGACCAGCATAGATGGAAGTTGAAGTGTTTGTGAGGTACTGAAACAAGTAACACAAAGCCACTGGAAGTGCTATCTTCCATATCTTCACTGTCTCACTCCACAAAACATGTTTAACATCCTTCAAACTTTTCACTTCCAAGTAATCATTTTCTGAAGTAAAGCTTTTGGTCATCAATGGTGTTTCCATATTACTTAGATTCTACTCCACAAATTGATATAGATAATACTTCTACTCAATGGAGTATTGTGTAAGAATTTGTGTTTAGGGAAATGTAATTGCATGGTCTTTATTACTTTTGGTTGCGTGTAATTAATTGGTTTTTGTCTTTAAAGTCAAAGTGGGGACTCGACTAGGAAAGCTTTGTCCTTTAATACATGCAATATGAAAAATCATTCTCAACGTCGTTAATACGTGTTAAAATTTTCACATGATTGAATGATTAGGTTGTACTCGCTCTATGGTACAAATTGTGTGATTAGGTTTTCAAAACTCAATTAATCCAATAGAAAAACCGCAAACTGAATCAATTCAAACCAAAACTGTAAAAAATGGTATTTGGTTCAGATGTATTCGGATCACTTTCTTACTCAACCATATGGTTTGGTTTGGTTTGCGGTTTTGATTTTACCAACCGCACCAAACCAAACCAAACCACAATATAAAAAAAAACATTAATTAAATATATATCACCTAGACCGATAGTCGTAGAAACTCAATGGAAACTTTAATAATATGACATATTTTTCTCTAATTGTTAAGTTTCTTCTTTGTTTTTTCTTATAATAATGTATTTATGTGGTTTTTTCTAAATTGCCTTGGAAAATTAGTGGGTAATTTACCCAAACCAATAAAAAAACATCCATGTGTACTTCATTATAAAAATTATCAAATTAATTATATTCTCATTCCTATCCAATCACTCTTTTCTTCTTTCTTTCAAATGTTCATCATTCAACCATTCTCATTCTTCCAATTAAGAATGGCTTTGAAAAATCATTAAAAATAAAAAATACCAATGCAGGGAATTGAACCAAGGTACACTCACTTATCATCATATAACTTAATCACTTAACTGATACATCTTTAGTGAAATGAATTGGAATGCAAAATTGTCAAGGTATTAGATGAAAATTGTCAAGGATAAATGTAATGCTTCTATTAAATATTTTTGTCTTTTATATGTAAAAAATTGGTTAAATATTTGCATTACGCTTGATGAGGATTTTATTTCCTTGTATCTCGATGTAAATTTTTATGTATTCATACGAGAAAGTTAATATGACAAAATTTTGAAAACTAATAATTATTTTTAAAATATCAATGTTAATGTAGTGTTTTTATTAAATATTTGTTTATTTTATTTGCAAAACAATGTTAAATAATTGGACTACACTCGTCGCAAAATATATGTGCTTATATTGCGGAAGCAATTCTTTATGTACCGGTATGAAAAAGTCAATTTCATAACTCGTGATTATTTTCTCGTTGAGATACGGGCGTATTTAAAAACAAATAAACTTGAATTCAACGAAATCATAACTTCCACCAAGACATTCATTGGGGAAGTAGGAGCCCTTTTGAAGAAAGTTATTCAAGAGAAGATGAATTTTTTTTTTACTTCCGGAACAAGTAGCAAAAAATTGATTAATAGTTTCATATCTTTATTATTTTTACTACCGAACTCGTCTGTTCGCTCTTTTTGGGTCATTGAAAGTTAAAAGTAATTTTGAAAGAAGAAAAAGTCAGCTCAGCAGGGCCAAAAAGAGGCAATATTTTGGTCCATGCTATTTGAACCAGAAAAAATGGACAAATTTCATTGACCCAAATAGTATGGACCGGATATTATATATTTAAAACAAATACGAATGATTCCATAATAATTCCAAAATAAAATAAATTTTTGTTTTTTGAGATTTTATGATTCCTGTGATTGAGAGAACGTGAGTCGGTGAAAAGATAAACAAATATTTGTTTTGACAACTTGATTTCATAATCAATGATCCAAGAATAAATATTTTATCTCACATAAGTTAAGAGAACTCACATATGATAAGAGTCACACTTTTACTTTCTAATTGCACCTTTGCAAATATTTTATCTTATTTATCGATGATAATTTTCCTTTTATTATTCCTTAAGATCTCGGGTATGATTCTTTTTTATACCAAATCGGGTGACATATAGTTTAAATTCTACAAAAAAATGGGTCATGCTAACTGGTGCCCCCGAACACCGGTTAACGATGCCAAAAAAGGATGTTATTGCTAAAAAAAGGAATTTTAATTATTACTTTTTATGGATTAATTACACAATTTTTAATGCAATAACTACTATATAATTTCCTTTTTTAATATCTTTAACCTTTGTCCGGGGCACCAGTTAGCATTTCCCAAAAAAAATTCCATTATATTATTGATTACTAGTGTAACACCCGACGTTCCCCGGGTTAAACAATATAATTAGAGGATGACAAAAATTAAGTATGCGTGGTATATGGAAGTAAAGTTCACCATGGACCGATACAGAATGAATATCTTAATGGGTACGCACGAATAAAATAAAATAAACCATATATTAAGTACCTGCAAATTAATAGATGCACATGCGAATAAAATTTAGTGCACTTAGTACAAAAAAATAATATCAAAGAATAACACAAGCCTCACGATAATTAGGTTTCTACTTGGATAGTTTGTCAGATCGACTTACACCGAAGATTTTAATTTCCGAAATTATTTTTCTTGCTTCGTTCTTATTCCGATGAGGTCATATTCAACAGTCTGATTGATTATATTTGATTCCGTTAGTCAGCTGGGTCCGTTTTAATCATCGGAGTAATGTCCTTCCATGTTGACTAGGTTTCTAATGAGATAGTTTGTCAGATCGACTTACACCGAAGATTCTGATATTTGAAGTTCCAGTTCTTGCTTTGTTCTTATTTCAACAAGGTCATATTCAAATGTCTGATTGATCATATGATGTATCAGTTAAGTGATTAAGTTATATGATGATGAGTGAGTGTATCTTGGTTCGATTCCCTGCATTGGTATTTTTTATTTTTAATGATTTTTCAAAGTCATTCTTAATTGGAAGAATGAGAATGGTTGAATGATGAATGATGAACATTTAAAAGAAAGAAGAAAAGAGTGATTGGATAGAAAGGAGAATCTAATTAGTTTGATGATTTAAATTGTAAAATGTCATTAATTTTAAAATGGGATACATGCAAAATAAAATAATAAATGTTATTTCTATAACGGAGTACACATGACTGTTTTTTATTGGTTTGGGTAAATTACCCACCAATTTTTAAAGGTAGCCTAGGCCTCACCTTATGTGCTACTTGATCTCTTAGAGAATGATAAAAAAAATTAGTCTTTTGTATTTCTTACGAAGTTGAATTACTTTTTGTCCATGTTTTAATTTGGTTTACGTAGTTGAGAACATTGTTGGATGAAAATAAAATTGTAATGTTGGATTAAATTTAAAACATTATTGAAAATATGTTGTGTTTTAACTTTTTAATTTGATTTTAATGTTGGAAACAAAAAAATATATTGTCTAAAAAAACTGCACCAACCGATCCAATCCAAACTACATACGTATGGTTTGATTTGGTTTGGATTGTATTTTAAAAGTCAATCAAACCAAGCCGCATACTTTTTTACCTTGCGGTTCGGATGACTTTTAGTCTCAAAACCGAACCAAACCATCCCGCGAATACCCCTAGATTAACGTGATATTGACAAAATAAAATATCATGACATGTTTAATTTATTTTATTGAAAAATGATATGTTTAATTAGAAAACCCATGGTAGATAAAATATCAATAGAATTTTTAATAATGTTGTATCTGATGTACCCAGATTGTTAGATAAGGTTAAATTGTTATCCTTAGGTTGGCTCAAAGTTAAGAAGCTGTTGTTTATTTTTGGTTCTCAGATGTGGTGGTCAAGTCCTTTGGCTTGTCTAGGTATTGGCTAAACCACAGTTTTTGTTATTACCTTGTGGTTGACTATTCTGTACTTTTGATAGTAGTTGTAGGCACACCTTGTACTTGCAAGTGCTATGGTTTAGTAATATAATCTCATTTTGAATTTTTCAAAAAAAAAAAAAAACCCATGGTAGAAATCCCTTAAAAAATGCCTAATTAGAAAAATACATTAGCGTTTTTAATTGAAGTAGTTATAATTTTCTTGAGGCATGACGACTAATGGCGGATCTTGAGTTATTTTTTTGATACCAAATGCTTATGTATTATACATTAAATTTAAATTAATTCAGAAAAGTGTCAAAATCATTAATTGGTCTAATGACTTGTTTTGCTTAAAATGTAAGGTAGTGTGGGGTGCGGGGTTCAAATCCCCGTAATAACATCTCCATAATAACTTTTTTTTAAATAAAATATCAATAATACAATAGAGAATTGATTGCTATTTTCGTGCCTTAAGTTTTTTGTAGTATAGCTTTGCTCCCATAAGTAAAAAAAATGTTTGTTTGAGTACTTTAATTTTATCTCCGTTACAACTTTTGATCCTTTATATTAGTTTTAATAAAAAAAACGTTAATTGTTGTACACATGTCATTTTGCCATTGACTCTGGAAATTCTTTCCACATCTTCATCATATTCATCAACTAAATCTACTAAACCTAGGGGAAGAAAAAAAACTGAAAAACTAAAGGTTTTGAACCCAACAAATCACCATTTTATCAAGCAAAAAAAACCCTCTTCGTCTCTATCATAAAACCGGTAGCACCACCACACTCGGGATACAATCCAAAAATCCATCTTTTTCCAAATTCACCAAAGAAATCCATCAACATTTAACAAAAAAAACAATCACAAAAGTTGGGCATAAGAATTAAAGGAATTCAATTCTAAAGAGAAACAAATGCAAAACTTTAATCCAATACCACTCCAATCTATATGAGTGAGATTCTACTTTGATCCAAATATACCAATAAGACTCACTTTCTTGTAGTACTAATTTTTTTGTGGATTTCCCAAGCAACAACCAAAAGCACGTGATAGATATTATATTATGCTGTGTTAGATTTTGTTGTTTGGGAAGTGTAATTTGACATTATTTATTTATTTTGTTTGCATGTGATGTGATTGATATATTTTTGTGAAAAAAGAAAGTGAAGTGGGACATGTCTTTTAATATCTTCTGCAAATTTATGTACTGATGATAAATGTCAGCCACATATTTATGTTAGAATAAATTGTCAATTTGAAATGTTTAATTAGAAAACCGTTGAAAAAATGTATGATTAGAAATCCCTTAAAAAATGTCTAATTAGAAAAATACATTAGTGTCTTTAATTCAAGTAGTTAAAATTTTCTTCAGGCATGACGACTAATGACGGATCTTGAGTTATTTTTTGGTACCAAACGCTTGTGAATTATACATTAAATTGTTTGAGAAAAGTGTCAAAATCACTAATTGGTCTAATGACTTATTTTGCTTAAAATTTAAGGTAGCGTGGTGTGCATGTTTCAAATTCTCATAAGAACTTTTTTTTAATAAAATATGCAAAATGCTAACATGTGCATCCGAGCCACCGGTTAAGATGCTAGAAAAATAAATTATATATAGTTATTGCTTTGAAAACTGAGTGGATTCTAGGGTGAGGGTCCAATTAGGTCCGTCACCGGTGGACCACAAGAAAAACACTAATGGATGAAATAGATGGCTCAGATTTATTCAAATTAAAAGAGAGAACATGCACAACTTTTCACATTCAATATTATTCTCAAATGGTTTCCACCTCTTTACAATTCATACTCTAATTCATCGTTCAAACCATAACAATTATCATTACCTCCAATTATCATGCACTCAAACCATAAAATCTGAGATCAAATCATGAACCCTAAATTAAAATAATTCTTATTCTTCTTCAAACATCAATTCCCCTTTTCATGTGCTATAAATAATGTTCTGTTAAGCCAGATGGAGAGGAGGAAAATTCCAAATCAATTAATCTTAATAAAGCCATCAATTATTTTACTGCCATCTTCATTTTTACCCATTTCAATTTCTCTCAATTATTTAATGGCTTATTTTCATTGGATCACTTTCTTGATTTACTGCACTTAATATTTCTTTGTTTTGCGCCTTGTCTCTCGGCTGCATTTAATGCAAAGGGTTCCTTTGAAGATTTTATGGAATTGCAATAATCAGATTTGTTGAAGAAGAAGAAATTAGTTAATTTTAGGGTTCATAACTTGATTTTCACATTTGATGGTTTGAGTCTAAGAGCGGTAGCTGTTCATGGAGGAATAATTAGAACATGAATTGTAACTAGACTGAAACCATATAAGGATAATATTGAATGTGAAAAGTTGGACATGTTCTCCCTTTTAATTTAAATACATTTGAACCATTTATTTAATCTATTGGTGGTTTTCTCGTGGTCCACCGATGAGAGACCTAATTGGACCCTCACCCTAGAATCCACCCTTTAATGATTCCTAATAAAGAAAGTATTCTTTGAAAAAGTAAAAAACTTCAATTTCCAAAGCATTGATTTCAGGTGAATTCTAGGGTGAGGGATCAACTAAGTCCTTCACCAGTGAACCACTATATATAATAATTGAAAGTCATTAGATCAATCAGCCCCACATGTTCTATTAAACACTCTATGCACCGGATCTTTTTTGTCTTTTCTTTTCCATCTTCCTCTTACCTTTTCCCATCTTCTCAGTGACTTTGCACAAGCCCGTCTCCTTTCTTCATTATATCGGTAAATTTCCACAATGTTGACCGACAATAGATCTCACATGATGTTGTTTTTAACTAAAATATGAAATTTATGGTTCCAGTTCCACTGGTGCTACGAAGAACACCCCACTCAAGATTTCATATTGTTTTTTCAATGAAAAGGCTTTCCTATAATTATCGGTGAGTTTACTAGTTGTGATTCATTTCAACTTCAAGGTTATAATGAAGAGAAGAGTACATGTCTAAAATTGTTGCAGAGGTTTTCATTCTTTTTCAATTTAAAATTCATTCATGTTTCATTATTCTCTCGTTAAAATTATGAAAATGAAAAGTTCATTTTTTGAATTATCAAATCATGTATGCATTGGACAGCAGAACCTTATAAATCATGTATCATTTAATGAAATAAGGGTGGTTATGAATCAATTTTGTGGGTGGTTATGTAACACCCCGAAATCCCAACATAAAAATTTCATGCATTTAATCAGAGTATATCGCATATTCAGGATGTCACATTCCATAAAAACTTTAAAAAAAATGAATAATGATTTATTCCTCATCAATATTCAAACGTAGCAGCGGAATCATAATTCAAAACTCCTTAAAAGGATTAGTTCTTGGCATAAATGGCATAATTAATTCAAAACGATACATAAAGGAATAGAAACAAATAGTAAATCCCTATCCCGTTACGTATCAGAGCTCCTAAGACATCACACAGGAAAATCCTCACACGTCGAACCTATACTTAGTCACATGCACTTGCCCACGAGGCGGCAATTCCAACAGAAGGGGTGAGATTCACAAAACAAAAACATTAACATATAATTCAACAATTATATTCAACAGCATAACTTCATCATCATAATATCACAACAACAGTCAAGTAGCATCTTAATCAACATCATAATCGACATCATAATCGACATCATAATCAACATCATAATCAATATCATAGTCAACATCATAGTCAACATCATAGTCAACATCATAATTTCAACTTAATAGTTTGACTCGACAATGCAACCTCGACACGACTTATGCAACTTTGACTCGACTTATGCAACTTCGACTCGACTTATGCAACTTTGACATCTTAATCATGCATGTGGTACCAATCCAGGGCATCGAGCCCTCAACGTAATAAGTATTAATATACTTCCAGGGCATCAAGCCCTCATCGCAAATGAGCTAAAGCTCCAGGGCATCAAGCCCTCAACGTGTAGAGTAAAAACTCATAGGGCATCAAGCCCCCAACTGAAATGAGTATGCATGGCCTCAACATCATACAACTTACACAACATCGACAACTTATAAGACTCCAATACTTTGGAACAACCACTTACAACTCAGACAACTTAGACCAACATTTGCAACTTTAACGACATTGACGACAACATTGGCAATGACAACGACAACGACTTCGCATCATAATATCATAATTCATCAGTCATAAACAATATCATATAACATCGTATTAACAACAACAATTCATCAATTATGAACAACATCATGTAACATCTTATACATTCATATAATAATTCATCAACCATGAACAACATATAACATCATATTCATCAACATATACATTTATATACTAATTCATCAATCAGGGAAAACATCATATATTATCATCAACATATACATTCATATAATAATTCACTAAAGCCTCCTTGGAGTATTTTCATCATAAATCAAACACCAAAAATCATTATCAAGTCAAACCAAAGCCAACGAACAGCTAACACAATTATCTACAACTTTCATGTTTACACCAAAGGCCAGTTTTGTACCTATCAATCCCAGTTTTCATTTCAAATTCGGGAATGGTTGTGCTGAAATTCATAAGTATTCACTGTGACCTACGTGCATTAATTTAACCATAACTCAAGTTCTATAAGTCATTTATAAGTCAAACCGACGGCATTAAAAAGCTAACATCCATACCTACAATTTTCGTGTTTACACCTAAAGCTAATTCAAAACATAAACGGGTGAAAAGTGAGTGTTTTCCAGTTTTGGCTTTCAGAAAATCGGTGGCCGAATTCTCTTACGGGTAAGAACAGTTTTCACTCCAAAAACCCAATTTTTGATCCCTTAATCACCCAAAATGATTTACAATGATATTTACATGTCAAATAGGCAATATAGAAATCAAAACAACATAGGAACATGCATCAAACAACACAATTCATCTCATTTTATCAATTAACATAAACTTTCTAATTCTAATTCAAGAACACAATAATTCATCACTTTTTAACCTAATTCTTAATTCTTAATCTCTCATGAAATACTCCTAAACATGTTAACTATAATCATGAATCATAAGCTTAATGTAATTGCAGTGCTAGGCTCACCCTTACCTGGTAATATTGCAGAATCGCGGGTCTCTCCTCTCTAGCCACTTTTCTCCCTTTTTATCCAAAACTTTGACAACGCTTACTATGTTTTTCTTAACCTAATTCCCTCTTTATATATCTTTTCTCCACTTGTCTTATTTTTCCACTAAATCCTCAACTTCTCTAAAATTTCATAACAACTATATTTCTAAACAAAATAACAAATATTTCTATAACAAATAACAAACATATTTATAACAAATATATTTCTAAATAGAATGACAAACATATTATCACTTATCAAATATAAAATCATGCAAAAATATTCAAATATTAACTAAAAATAATTAAATAAAAAGGAGGTGTTACAACTCTCCCCTACTTAAAGGATTTTCGTCCTCGAAAATTTACTTCGATTAAACAACTATGGATAAACTCCTGCATGTTAGTCTTCTACACAACAAGCAATAGTCAAAATAATATAACTATACTATTCTAACTCTAAGACAACGTCGCTCGACTCTCTAATTGGCCGGACGGACCGACCTGCTCTGATACAAATTGTAACACCCCGAAATCCCAACATAAAAATTTCATGCATTTAATCAGAGTATATCGCATATTCAGGATGTCACATTCCATAAAAACTTTTAAAAAAAATGAATAATAATTTATTCCTCATCAATATTCAAACGTAGCAGCGGAATCATAATTCAAAACTCCTTAAAAGGATTAGTTCTTGGCATAAATGTCATAATTAATTCAAAACGATACATAAAGGAATAGAAACAAATAGTAAATCCCCATCCCGTTACGTATCAGAGCTCCTAAGACATCACACAGGAAAATCCTCACACGTCGAACCTATACTTAGTCCCCTGCACTTGCCCACGAGGCGGCAATTCCAACAGAAGGGGTGAGATTCACAAAACAAAAACATTAAACATATAATTCAACAATTATTTTCAACGGCATAACTTCATCATCATAATATCACAACAACAGTCAAGTAGCATCTTAATCAACATCATAATCAACATCATAGTCAACATCATAATCAACATCATAATCAACATCATAGTCAACATCATAATCAACTTCATAATTTCAACTTAATAATTTGACTCGACAATGCAACCTCGACACGACTTATGCAACTTTGACTCGACTTATGCAACTTCGACTCGACTTATGCAACTTTGACATCTTAATCATGCATGTGGTACCAATTCAGGGCATCGAGCCCTCAACGTAATAAGTATTAATATACTTCCAGGGCATCAAGCCCTCATCGCAAATGAGCTAAAGCCAGGGCATCAAGCCCTCAACGTGTAGAGTAAAAACTCACAGGGCATCAAGCCCCCAACTGAAATGAGTATGCATGGACTCAACATCATACAACTTACACAACATCGACAATTTATAAGACTCCAATACTTTGGAACAACCACTTACAACTCAGACAACTTAGACCAACACTTGCAACTTTAACGACATTGACGACAACAGTGGCAATGACAACGACAACAACTTCGTATCATAATATCATAATTCATCAGTCATAAACAATATCATATAACATCGTATTAACAACAACAATTCATCAATTATGAACAACATCATGTAACATCTTATACATTCATATAATAATTCATCAACCATGAACAACATATAACATCATATTCATCAACATATACAGTTATATACTAATTCATCAATCAGGGAAAACATCATATATTATCATCAACATATACATTCATATAATAATTCACTAAAGCCTCCTTGGAGTATTTTCATCATAAATCAAACACCAAAAATCATTTTCAAGTCAAACCAAAGCCAACGGACAGCTAACACAATTATCTACAACTTTCATGTTTACACCAAAGGCCAATTTTGTACCTATCAATCCCAGTTTTCATTTCAAATTCGGGAATGGTTGTGCTGAAATTCATAAGTATTCACTGTGACCTACGTGCATTAATTTAACCATAACTCAAGTTCTATAAATCATTTATAAGTCAAACCAACGGCATTAAAAAGATAACATTCATACCTACAATTTTCGTGTTTACACCTAAAGCTAATTCAAAACAGAAACGGGTGAAAAGTGAGTGTTTTCCAGTTTTGGCTTTCAGAAAATCGGTGGCCGAATTCGCTTATGGGTAAGAACAATTTTCACTCCAAAAACCCAATTTTTGATCCCTTAATCACCCAAAATGATTTACAATGATGTTTACAGGTCAAATAGGCAATATAGAAATCAAAACAACATAGGAACATGCATCAAACAACACAATTCATCTCATTTTATCAATTAACATAAACTTTCTAATTCTAATTCAAGAACACAACAATTCATCACTTTTTAACCTAATTCTTAATTCTTAATCTCTCATGAAATACTCCTAAACATGTTAACTATAATCATGAATCATAAGCTTGATGTAATTGCAGTGCTAGGCTCACCCTTACCTGGTAATATTGCAGAATCGCGGGTCTCTCCTCTCTAGCCACTTTTCTCCCTTTTTCTCCAAAACTCTGACAACGCTTACTATGTTTTTCTTAACCTAATTCCCTCTTTATATAACTTTTCTCTACTTGTCTTATTTTTCCACTAAATCCTCAACTTCTCTAAAATTTCATAACAACTATATTTCTAAACAAAATAATAAATATTTCTATAATAAATAACAAACATATTTATAACAAATATATTTCTAAACAAAATAACAAATATTTCTATAACAAATAACAAACATATTTATAACAAATATATTTCTAAACAGAATGACAAACATATTATCACTTATCAAATATAAAATCATGCAAAAATATTCAAATATTAACTAAAAATAATTAAATAAAAAGGGGGCGTTACAGGTTACATGCAGCAAATTGAAACTCAAATTTACAAATTACAAATTGTAAATATCCACACGGTTTCAAGAAGCATATAAATGCTTATTAAAAAAAAGCTAAAGAGGTGCAACTTCATATTTCTGTTGCACGATTAAAAGAATTTATGGCAGCAAACCATTTTGTGCAGAATTTTTTGCTAGTGAGGAACCACGTGGGGAAGAGAAATGGAAAGAGACATGATTGTGTGTGGAAATATAAAGGTGTTCTCATTTTTATTTTCAACAAATTTGAACCATTAGTTAAATCCAATGGTATTTTGTTCATGGTCCACCGGTGAGGGACTTAATTGAACCCTCACCTTAGAATCCACCTGAAAACTGTGTAATTAATTTTATTTTTTGGCATCCTTAACCAATGTCCCGTTAGCATGACCCATAAAATATTAATAATACAATAGAGGCTACAATTGGTCTAATGGCTTATTTTGCTTAATATTTTCTTGCTATTTTCGTCCCTTAAGTTTTTTTTAGTATCGTTTTGGTCGCATAAGAAAAAAAAATTGTTTGAGTACTTTAATTTCATCTCCGTTACAACTTTTGGTCCTTTATGTTAGTTTTAATAAAAAAAAACGTTAACTGTTGTACACATGTCATTTGACAATTGGCTTTGGAAATTCTTTCCTCATCTTCATCAAAACCTTCATCATATTCATCAACTAAACTCAGTAAACCTAGAAAAGAAAAAAAAAACAGAAAAATTAAAGGTTTTGAACCTAACAAATCATCATTTTATCAAGCAAAAAAATCCTCTTCGTCTCTATCACTAAACCGGTATACAGAATCCAAAAATCCATCTTTTTCCAAATTCACCAAAGAATCCATCAACATTTAACAAAAAAAAAAACAATCACAAAGGTTGGGCATAAGAATTAACGAAATTCAATTCTAAAGGGAAACAAATGCAAAACTTTAACCCAATACCAATCCAATTCCATTTTTTCTATATATTAAAAAATAGGATTCCATTTTAATCCAGTATAATGTTTTAAAGAAAAAAAACTCTTCATAAAAAATGCAAAAGTAAAAGGAAGAAACAGCAAGATCAAGAGCATGTGTAAGGCTTCAAGTGTGTAATTAATGAGTGAAGCATAACATGATTCCAATTTCTCTACCATTTTCGATCTCGGAGGAAAAAATCACAAAGGAACAAAAGGGTTTTCTTGTAGAGACGTTCAAGGATTTGGATCCATTGAAGCCAACATCAAATTTTCTGGGTTTTGTAAATTTAGGTTTTTTGAGATTTCAGGATTTTGAATTTTAAGTTTAGAAGATGATGAAGGTGAGCATGAAGATGATGAAGATGTTCATAAGATTCTAATAAAGGAACTAGAAGATCTAGATTCTGTTCATATGAATAACTGAGGGGAATGAATAAAATTGAATCTTGCACATGAATGGATTTGATGGCACCATAAAAAGAATTGAAAAAAAATAGGAAAGGAATTGATTACAAAAATAGTGGTCTAGTGATGAGAGGATGAGGATAATGAACAAATTTATGATGATTATTTTAGGTTTCTAGGTTTGCATGGTTTTTTGATGAAGATGATGTTGAAGTTGGTGAAAATTTGGATGGAAGAAAAAAATCAGATGGTGACAGTGTACTATTACTTACAAAAAAACCTTCAAAATCCAATGGTTTATGTTTAACAAATAGATTAAACATTAAAGATTATCAAATTTAATGAGGTTTACGGTGGACCATCTATAATGTTAGTCCATTTAAGACATTTAGGGTTAACCCCGTGACGGAAGAGACCAAAAAATGTAACAAAAATGAAATTTCACAATTCCATGCCCTAGGTGCATGCTCTTGTGCTTCTAGATCCAATTTCTTCGATCTTCGTCGTTTTTAGGTTTTTGTCTTCAAATAACTTGCTCTAGAACATGGAAACAAAAATCCTTCATATGTAAAATCTCATGAGGCCTCTTGAATCTTCATTTTTTGTCTTCCTAAGGTCTTGACAATCTTCAGTTTTTCTTGATTTTCAGATTTGCATGATTTCTTCGTGAATTACTTCAAAAAACCCCTAAAATTGCTATGTTTCGGGAAAACTATAATTACAAACTCAAATATAGAAAACATTACAAAAGTCCCGAAATCATAGACAATCATTCTAATACTCCTCCTTTTTGCTGCTAAAATCTACTGAAAATGACTGAAAAACATGCTAAGAATAACATAAGATGACATGTCATTACAACCCCAAACTTAAACTGATGTTTGTCCTCAAGTAACGAAAGAAAAACATATTTTATTATTTGCATTTTTTCAAGAAAAACACACCTTTCTGGGAGTTGTGCTTTGGACATCATCCATCGCATTTATAGTAGAGCAACAACTAACTTACCACAGTACATTCAAGCGGGTCTGGCTTGGTAAAAGTAACTTATGTTCACAACCATACTCTTTTCCATGATACACGTATGTATCTCCTAAAACCAGTAGGGCTGGTCATGGAATTTGCCTACTCCAGTCATCACATGAATGTACCTTGCTATAAATTTTAAAAAATTCTAAACAGAAAGTCAAAAGCAGATTATTTACACACTTAGATGACTTTGAGGGTTATAAATTGGCTTAGGTTAAGGGTGGATATATTTGAGAAAGTAAGCTAACGAAGAAACTTGGAGTTAGTTTACTAACCTAGGGATTCCTACTAAAACATTACTCGACTGTCATCCTTCCTTCCTTAGTTCTATTAAAAATGGGTAAAATTGTAGATTTATTTGTCTTTTCAGAAACATTTTTTTTTTAAGGGACCATCTTTTTGGCTCTTGATTTTTTTTTTTATCGATCCATGGTCATTTACATTTTTTTCATTTTTTTCTAACATATGTGTTCTTCTGTTACCCCACCCCCAAACTTAAAATGTTGCTAATTTCAAAGAGCAACCCCAAACTTAGTTTCAAAACATGTGCGGTCATAAAAATTTCCTATCTAACTCCAAGTGAAATCAAACAGGTTTCATGTAAGTGCAGGACTATGACATGATTTGTCACTAATAAAGAAAATAAATTTTATCTGGAGGCTTAAAGTGGTTTCATGAGAGATAATTAGAATATATAAAAGGGTGGCTTGAAAGGCTCAAGGTACCAAAGAAAAGTTTCTCGTGTGTATAATAACCTAATTGATCGTCCGTAAAGAACGACCGTAAATTCAAGCAAGAATAACATTCATATGGAACACTCATAATATGTATTTTAAATATTTAAGTATCTAACAACCTAGAATGGATATGGAAATATTTGGCTATGAATCTCACCGGTTATACTATTCAAAAAAGAGTTGGTGATCCTATAAGTACCTTTACTAGCAAGCCCTGAAAATTTACCTCCTTTGACGAAAGAAAGAAATTTTGCTCTTGAATGTATGGATAAACTAGCATCTACCTTAAATGCTTTGAATGAATACCTAAGACTAAAACAAATTTAAGCATAAAAGGAAAGATCGTAAATGTAATGCAAAAGAAATATATATTTTTTTATAATACTTGAAAGAAAAGCACCCCGAAAAAGAAAAGAAATTGATTAGTCAGATTATCTCAGCTTAGCAAAAATAAAAGTGTGTAAAATAAAAATAATGGGGTGCCTCCCATTCATCGCTTATTTAACGTCTGAGTCCCGACGGTCAAATTTATGAAAATAAGTATGTAAAATTTATGAAAATTTTGCCACACCAATATCAAATGCCTAGATCCGCCCCGTAATCACCCAACTTCAATAAGTTTAAGATTAAATTCTACGTTCTACATTGTATCCAAAGTGGCTATGCATGTGCACAGCACGTGACCAGCAACTGAAAATTTCAAATCACATCGTTTTGAAGGTTGTTAGAGCTCCAATTTCTCATGCGACTGGCCGTTTGCTCTACCTGCAATCATAATCAATAAAACCATGAAAATGCTAACATCCTTTTTTTGACTCAATGTTAACATATACTTTTTTAGCATTGAAAAATTCGACTATTCGACTTGTCAAAAATATATAGGCTATATATGAGTTAACTTAGAAGTAGGGATTAAAAATTGTGATTGAAAATTTTATTGGCGCATTGGAAGTCGAAGGAATAATTTAGAGAGATTAAAACAAAAAATTGATATATTTATATGGGACAAAAATATATTTAACCTTTTTTTTTTTAAATCGAAAACATGAGTAATAGTTCACAAACAAAGGATTCACTGCAAAATCTTGGATTAAAAAATCAAACATAATTACCTCTTTAGTCCAGTTGGTTTTATAAATAATGACTATGAGCACTAAAATTTGAAGAATATTGCCGCACATTGTTCCTCCCCAGAGACCCTAAGCCAAAAAGATGTAAATTTGTAAGAAAAGGAAATCATCATAATATAAGGTTGGACATCAAAGAAGTGATGCTTTCCAGGCAAAGTATATGTAGAATGACATATTTAAATGTTTATACTCTAAACATAAGAACTATTTTTTGGTAGATAAATGGTACAAAATAGCAACGACTCATAGTTTGGTAGAAGACTATATTATACAACAAAATTATTTCTCAAAAAATTATAACATAATATTCTTAGAACTCATTCTCGATACTCATATTTAAGTTGAAAAAGATTTGTGTCATTTCATTTGAAATCTGAGGTAGGTTGTTGATAAAAACTCAAATCCCACATTAAAAGTAGATAGGTTCTCAAAAGAGTTCATAACAAATGAAATTCTCACTTTACAAACAAGTTTTAAAAGAATGAGTTCAAAAACACAATTTGGTACCAAATCCTATCATTTCGGGCCAACCACCATAGTAATCACGCAAGCCTATAATACGACTAGGTATGAGTAGGGGAAAATATTAGAGAAAATTCAACCATCACGTTGAAACAGTTAAGATTTGAAAAAAGTTTCTAAAGAGCGACACTCTTTATATTATAAACGGATTTGTAAGATGAGAAAGACATAATACGAAAACCTAATAAATAGACATATAAGCAACTTTGATGATTTAGGGAGGATACATTTTCTAGAGCAAGAATTTAATGTTATACCTTGACCCCTAAATGCTGGTTGAAACCAAGGAAAATTCCAATAGGGAGTCCAACAATGTAATAGCATGCCAAGTTTATGTAACCAACCATAACTTGCCATCCACATCCAATTACCACACCTATATAGATGTCCAAAAAGTTCGATTTTGAGACTATATTCGTTACTCGGTAAAATAAAAGGGTCAAAACTGCAATTAAACTTTTTCTAGTCCAAAAGCAAGTAAATCATAACCTGATATAGTTTGTGAGATACTATTGATAACCATAGTTATACCAAGAAGGTATGCCAATTCACTTGCAGCATGTATCATATCATCACTATTGGTAAAGATGAAGGCAAATTTTTCTTTACTCAAGAAAATAACAGTCATGAAAATGATCCCAAGGAGAAGAGACTGAGACATTGCCACCAAGAAAGAGTATTTGGATGCTCTTGGATGTGACTTACCAAGTGTATTAGAGACACGAACACTTGCAAGGCATTAGAATCAATCAATAATTAGTAAGAATTGAAAAAATATATTAACAAATATATAATCAACATTCTAGATTTAATTTCTGTTTAATTTTCTTTTCAGTCTTAGGAGTTCTGTAGAGATATGACAGTAGCATTTGTACTGAAATTCTTATGAAACATGAGTTATATCTTGACTAACATGAAAACCTTTGCTGGTATATTGAACAAACAAAGATCTATATATTGACAACTATGAAGCAAGGACATTCCACGGATTAGGGTTGTCCAAGTGTCAGACATGTGTCGGTGTCCAACACCGACACGATACCTATGATTACACTAAATTATGTAATTTTTTCAAATTATTATCAGTGTCGGCGTGGCAGTGTATATGTCGTGTCAGATGTCCGTGTCTGTGTCTGTGTTCGTGCTTCATAGCAAATATATCACCAGATTTCAATTCTAATGTGCTTAGTTTATAGACACTCACCTTACTGCTGAACTTACTCCAAGAAGCAGCATCATGTTCCAACCCTGAATATTAAGGCTGAAAATATAACAGTAAAAATAAAAATGAAGAAAACAAGAAACAAAGACAGTTAAAAAGTATCAGTAACAAATAAAAGTGCAAATATATATATATATGAAAAAATTACTTATCATCTTATTCTTACCAAATTGAAAAGGAACCAACAGCAATGACAGGATTATCAAGATGTCCAGCAAGAAGGATAATACAAGAAGTATACCATTGTTCTAAACAAATCATTACAGATGAACCAAAACTTAGCTTAGTAAATTCCCATAATTCTCTAAATGCCATCCAAGACAATCCATTCCACCCTTCTTTACACCAACCAATGGCATAAATTACCAATGCAATAGAAAATATCCATCCTGAGATATTACTTGCCATTGCTAAACCAATCATTCCCCAATCAAATACACTGATGAAGATGTAAAGTAAACCATTTTGGATGAGTAATGTAACCATTGCTATGTACATAATAACATTAACTTTGCTTTGTGCTTGAAGAAATTTCATGAGGGGTAAATTAACAGCATAGGAAAACATGTAGGGAATTACTAGAATAGCATATTTGCCAGCAAGATCAGCAATTTCTTTTTCTTGACCAAGAAGTTTTAAGATTGGAGTTGCATATAGTTGAATTGGCAAGAGGAGTATACAAGTGGTGAAGAGTACTATCCATGACCTTTGAAGATAAATACCAAGATTTTGAAATTTTCCTGCACCATAAGCTTGGCCACAGAGTGTTGCTAGTGCATTTGACATGCCATACTGCAATTTTACATGTAAAATTTAGTTTATAACATAATTATTTTGTAACCAAATGTTAGTGATTAAGGAAGGATCACATGCAAGGTGCTCTGCTCATTGGAACTGCCCTTCGTCTGACATGGAATCTCTCATCCTGAGAGATAAGTTTGGAACTTAATTTCGTCTTTTTCTTTTTCTCTCCTAAAGTCTCTTTAAATGACACTCACACTCTCTAGTTATCAAAATGCACTTACCTCTCTTGTACTCACTAAACAAATTGTGCATAATAGCGTCTGAAAAATAAACTATAAGCTCGTGAAATAAGTTATTAGTTCATGATGAAAAGATGGTTACCAAACAAGTTTGTTTTAGCCGGATGACCTTATAAGCTAGTTTATTGGAGAATTTCCACATAAAAATCTAGAAATACTTTAGTTATAAAAATAATGTAAAGAAAAATATCTAGAAGGAAGTTTTAACCGGGACAGTCACGAAATAATTCGAGTTTTTCAAATGCATCTACAATTACCTAGCCACGGTGATTTTGACAACGGTTATACTTTAGAGCTTCAACAATTACAAAGTCACTGTGATAACTCACCTCACCACAGTTATTCCAAACATGAACTTAGAAACTCTTCCCTTCCTCAAAGATAAACATAGTATAATTACCGCCGGTATCGAATATAAGCAAAATCAAAGTCAAACCAAGTAGATGTATCTGGTTTAAATTTTTAACCAGACACTTAAACTTTGTTTGATTTATTTTGCTTTTATTTAAGACCGGAGCAGTACTATTTATTAAATTTGGATAGAAGTGATAAGAAATTAAGATACTAACCAACATAGAGAAATGGATGCAATTGATGATACTTTGATAAAGAGAGAAAGAAGAGAGTTCAATATCACCAATATGACCAGCATAGATGGAATTTGAAGAGCCAATGAGGTTCTGAAAAAGTAAAGAAAAAGCCACTGGAATTGCTATCTTCCATATCTTCAATGTCTCATTCCACAAAACAAGTTTCACATCTTTCAAGTTTTTCAAAGGTGAATAATCATTTTCTGAAGTAAAGCTTTTATTCACCAATGGTGTTTCCATATGAGTGAGTTTCTACTTTGATCCACATATACCAATAAGACTCACTTTTTTATAGTACTAAGTTTTTCATGAACTTTTCAAGCAACAACCAAGACCACGTGGTAGATATTTATGTTGTGTTAGATTTTGTTGTTTGGGAAGTGTAATTTGACATTATTTATTTAGTATTTTGTTTGCATGTGATGTGATTGACATATTTTTGTGAAAAAAGAGAGTGAAGTGGGACATGTCTTTTAATATCTTTTGCAAATTTATGTAAGGATGATGAATGCTCATGCTAGCCACATTTTCCACCAAACAAAAAATGTCAGCCACATATTATATTTATGTAAGAATAAACTGTCAATTTTATTTATTCCTAAAACTATTAAAATCAATTAATGTCTCTAAATGAAAAATACATCAATTTAATTCTTAAACTATTATAGAAAACAACGAATTTTGTTAAATAAATAACAAATTTATTAGATGAGATAATAGTGGGAAAATATATGTTGAACAGTTTCATATCAATGAATATAATATAAAAACCTTTGTTGAGAATTAAGCACCAAAGTGTTTGATGTTTAAAGGATGGATGAATTTTGTGAGTGGTAAAATTGATGGAACAAAATTGCAATTAAAGGTTACATTTATCTAGGGTCGATCCAACAAATAATGAGGCTAAAGCAAATACCAAAATAAGGCCTTTAATTATATTTTATACAAATAAAAATTGTTTGAATAAAAAAAAATGCACTTTTCATGTGAGTAAAATTAAATAAAATTTGATCCGGTTAGACATAGGAAGATTGTTTGTTGGGTGAGATATGTTATGCAGTGGGATTGAGCTTTACATCGTCTTTCTTGCGCCCTTCTCCACAGGAGAGGGTGGCGTGGCTTAACGTGTCCAAGTCAGTAAGTGGTTCAAAAGAGAGTGCTACTATAACTGATCCGGTTGAACCGGAGAAGATGGTTTGTTGGGTGAGATCTATTGTGCAGTGGGATTGAGGGAAGACATTGGCTCCAGCACATCCAGATATGTGTTAGGTTTATAAAGATTCTCAATTATATTATTGATGCATTGCGTAGAGAGATCGATGAAGAAAATGAGGTCTAATTACGAGGATACTTCTAAGCATAAAATTTTACAACGGGGTTGGTTGCGTATAATACGAAGGTGTTACCGCCTTCTTTATCGCATTTGGATGGTTTTAACTAGGAGGTTTTGGCATTAAGTTATCTTATATTGCTGGACAATGTTACCCTGCTGGGAAGTTACAACACAATTATTGATAGTCTTTGCAAAGAGAAACGTGTAGTTGATGTGTTTAATTTATATTGCAATTAACTCATATCTCACACTTACTGAAATTATATCATGATGGTTTTCACTTTAGATTTTATAGAAGCAGTGCAGAATAGATGAAATTCTTAATTTATCAATCTTTAGATTTTATTAGTAATAACTGTTCAGATGCAATTTTGAGAAGTGATTGATACTCTTTTTGTTGGATATGCAGTTTTCTAGTACACTGATACTCTTATGGCTATCTGTTTTTCTTCGTTTTATATCTGTTTCAGTGTTTCGTCCTTCAAGACTCTCACGCCTTAGTAGTCGTTGCTTGATGAAAAATTGCGATGTTCTCAACAATATGCATAGCTTTGTGACTTGTGAGAGACACGGAATATGCAAGGTTCTTCTCTTCCTTGATAGCTTCCTTCTTCTATTTCATATTTAGAGTGTTTCTTCTTTTCGACTGTTTCTGTTTGATTGAAAAATAAGCTAAACAATTATTAAACTGTTTAGCTTTTTGAAAAACTCGAAATGATGGTTTAGGCAAAAGCTTATAGGTTTTGTGTGGAGATTTGAAAAGATAGACCAATGTGTTTGATCAGATGGGTTTTTCCGTTTTGCGTACTACTGATGTGGTCATAAGATTTACTTATCATACTTGATAGTCTAATAGTTTTCTGTAGCCAGTCTTCAATCATCTGCATTCTGCTGATGGAACACACTCATGTAACAAATATCTGTATGTATGATTTGCTATGAAACATCAACACTGATACGACATTGACACGTCGTTACTGATAATAATTTGAGAAAATGAATCAATTGAATGTAATCAAATATGTCTGTGACGTGCAGGTGTCGGACACTGATATGTGTCAGACACCAAACACACCTCCGATTAGAGGTGTCGGTGTTGCGGAGGATTTCAGTGAAGATATAGTATCTTATCTAGGGCTTGTTTGACTAGTGTTTTTCTTAAAAACACTTTTCTGTTTATAAAATTTATAATTCTAGAAAACTTGTTTGGCTCACTTTTTAGAAATTGTTTCCTAAAAAACCCTTTTAAATTTTGTTGTTTTTAAAACTAAAATACAAAACCACTGAAAGATGTTTTGCTTTTTAATTTACATTTCAGAATTGAAAACAAACAGTGTAGGCTATTCTAAAAAAAATACAGAGATGAAACTTTGATTCGCACATCATATCCAGAACCAAGAGAACCCACCCTAGCTCCCACCACATCGCGAGGAATCTCTCAGTTGCACACTGCATTCAAATGATTCCGTTAAGATGTCTCACACTGCCACAAAATCGTCAAACGACGCAGAAGCGTTTGTTCCGTGTGAGTAGCGATTTCTGGCTTATGGTGACCTGTGGTGCATGTGATTTGTTATTGGTTACTTTTTGAGTTTCTGGTTCCTGCCTTATGGTGATGTGATTTTATAGCACAATATTGTGAGTGTAATTTTATAAAATTTGACACTCATAAATTTTATAAAATTTGATACTCATATATACCTGCACAAATAAACTTTTGCACTCTGAATTTTGAATTTGGTTTTGCACTCTAATGGACTTGCAAATTGTGCTCTAATCTAATATGGCTATATGGTAACTTTTGCACTCTAATTCTCCCTCTTGTATGATTTAAACTTTTGCAAACAATCATAAAAAGTTTTTAACATTTTTTGTAAAAAAATCATAAAAAATGGGTTTAAAGGGACTTGAAGCCAGACCGTTAAGGTGAGATTTCATTCAACAAAAATGATATAAGATGGGACATACAACGATTTCATTCAACCAAAAAGTGAGTGATAAAGAGAGTATTAAAAAGTGAGTGTTGCTAACACGGTTATTAATGTAATATTTGTGATGCGCGAATGAAATGCTTTTCTTGCGTCCCTATGCTACAAGACATTTTATAAGCCCTTAAGATAAGTTTGAGAAAATGTCTCCCTAACATAATGCATAATAATTAATTATTTTTATAAACGATGAATGAGACATGCATTAATTATGTCATTATGTTGACACCTAAAACATCATATGTCAAATGCAACTCATCCAAGATATTGATACTTTGGCACATCATCTCATATGTTTTCAATATTAAATGTTTTTGGGACATTAATCAAGACATTTGCATTATTATCGGTTTCCTCGTTTTCATTTTCATGATCCTAATTTTCTTAGGTATCAACCTTTTTAAAAACTAATTTTATCAAGAACACTTTGTTGTGATTTTATTCCGTGTTATTTTTCTTCGTTTTTCACTACCAAATAATTGTTATTTAGGCAACATCGAAAAAAATATATATAACAAAAGCATCTGAGACTAGAATTGTTTATCTCAAAACAAAAACAAAAAACTAGAATTGTTTATTGTTTAATCAATATCGATTCAGAACATAATAGCAATTAATAGCAACACCTGCACAAAATCAATTCAAGAACAAAATTAAAAACCAGCAAACTAGCAATTAAAAGCTTATCACCATGAAATATCATGAAGTCTAATTATATTCTTTGATCTTTTATCATCGTCAAGTGGCAAGAGGGGTGTGAAAATTTATTTTTTGTACTTTTCATTCTTCTGAGTTTTGCTTCATTTAGGGTTTTACTTTTGCTTCTTTTGTGTTTTCCTCTTTAAATCCGCATTTTACTGCATAGGATGGGGGTGTGAAAATTAAAATATTGCAGAGTTGTAAAAATAGGGTCAAGGGCTATTATTTATGATAACGGTTAGGCCCACTTTCTGACTTTTGCTGTATATATCTCCATATAAACAATTATTTCTATATACACCACCCTACATGCTTGGGCCTTAGGCCACCGCACCCTTGACCTATGTTTAGGGTCGGCCCTGCTATGCAGACGTGAATTTTTAGATTCAACAAATAGTAGAATTAGCCAAAGGTGCGGTGGCAACGTTTTTCTTAGTTTTTCAAACAAACACTAAATAGTTTATGTTTTTGTGTAGTCTCTCGATTGGTTGTTCTTAATTTGTTCATTGAACATCGAAGGCAAATTTTGTCATAGCTAACGTCAGTTCTTCATTCTACCATCAAAATATGAAACTGCTCATTGCTTTTATTAGCATAAAGTTGAGTTGCTTCATATTGAAGAAATTGAAACTCAACTTGCCCAAGAGACTTGATTAGAAAAACAAGAGCAGAATAGTACAAGTTAGTCTTACTCAACACCTTTCCAACGGTCCGCGCAAATGCGGTTTAATATTGCAAGTCTCTCTGACTTCAAAGGGTTTAGTTATGCGTCATAAGTGCATTTTAAGTTTGGACACATCACAAATCATGTCGAAGTGATCTTGAGACTTTTCAGAACCCGATTGTCGAACGTGTAGAGCTCAGAAGTTCGACGTCTTTAAGGGAGTTATTTTATTAGATTAGGTTAGTAATTGACAATAAGTAGACATATTGTCTACCGCATACTTTTATTTTAGATTTGTTATTAAGTGTTCAATTTTGAGAATTTTAGCTATTTATGAATTTTTCAGTTGTATGCTTTTAGTTACAGATTTTACATGACTAAACAAATATATAGATTTTACTAATGGATGTTTTAAATAATAATAATTTATCACGCTTTATTTTTTATTAAACTTTTTTTTTTTGTTAATGTTAAATAATTATGTGCCTTCCTTCAAAAAAAATAGTTATGTACTTATTCAATTAATTATGAAGATGGTTGGTTATGAAATAAACCTTCTTTTTTTTTGACAGAAATAAACTAATATTTAGTGTGGCCCTTGCATCATGCATAAGGACAGATAAAAATATGCAAGAATCTTCTCAAGTCCCACTAACTTTTATATTCTTCCATAGTCAAATAAACTTTTTTAACATATAATTAAAAGAAACAAGTACCTTTTACAAGACCAATTCTTTTCAAATTTTCAAAGCGTTTCTCTCCTTCCATTGATTTTCAAATGGAAGAATCTTCTCAAAACACTCCTTCTTTTATAAGTGATTTTACTTTAATATTTAATTAATTTTTTTTGCTAAACTTCTCATGTGCATGTTAGACTAGTGTGTCTACATTTGAAATATTCAAAAGAATTTATGAAAATTCACAAGACATTAATCACTTGAGAGTTTAATTGTGATATAAAAAATTCTACACTATCAAAAATTCATAACTATACATATGTGTGAGATACGAGTGGTTTTAAACGTAGTTATGATTAAAATCAAATAATTTTTACGATTTAACATTTATGATTGATTTAACATATGCAAGGATCGAGTCAAACCTTAAAAATTCTTATATATTTATACGGTGAATTTTTAATCATGAGACTATTTAAAAAAAGGTTAGCCTAGGGTAAATAAATAGCATGAGCTAGAAAAGAAAAACAAATTAATTTTGATCTGACCATCATTCATATTGTCGTTTGTTTTTGGCTACCAGTTTTAGGCTTTTAGCTCCCTCTACGTTTAGGTTATGCTAGGTTCTAAAATTTGGACCAACCTATGTCTAGGTCTTCATTTGTAGGGGATGTATAGGTCTTTATATAGATGATTTTTCTGAGTAAGTATATAACTTTTTTTGTCAATAGTGTATGCAAACCACCGTATCAAATAAAAGGAAATGCTGATTATTTTCAAACCATATTGTGGTCTAATCGATTAGAAAAAATGCTTAATTTAATTAGTAGAGTAAAAATAGAATTATGGTAATATTTGTTTTTGGCTTTAATATGCGTTTCGTCCCTACAACTAGGGGTCATTTGAAAATTGGTCTCTGTAATCGTTAATCCTGGCAAATTACCCTTTCAAAGTTTAATCATTTAAAATTTGGTCATTGAACCCAGTTAATTACTGTCACGTCACTAATTAGCTGACGTAACAGTTTTGATTAGCTTATTTCATGTGAACGGACCAAAATACCCCTGAAGCTTCCAGGGACCAATTTTTAAATGACCCCTAATTGTAGGGACGAAACACATATTAAAAGTCTTATTATTTTAATTTTTTAAATTGGTTGGGACACGTGGTAGATGACCATTGGGGAAAAAGCACATGCCTTTGGCGCCAAAAGTCACTAAAGTGCTTCCCGTTTCTTCACTACCTGCACGAAGTTTCTTTAGTACGTATAATTTGCAACAGTGAACACGGAAATCTATCTACATGCGCGCAGGCTCCAATGTAGTTCCAATTATTGCACGGATTGCACCATTCGACTTTGTGCTGGAAACCACAATGTGAAGGGAAGCACTTCAGTGACTTTTGAGCGCCAAAGGCATGTGCCTTTGCCCAATGGTCATCTGCCACGTGTCCTGGCTAATTTTAAAAATTAAAATAATAAAGTTTTAATGTGTTTCGTCCCTGCAATTAGGAGTCATTTAAAAATTGATCCCTGAAAGCTTTAGGGGTATTTTGGTCCGTTCACATGAAATAAGCTAATCAAAATTGTCACGTTAGCTAATCAGTGGCGTGGCAGTAATTAACTGGGCTTAGGGACCAAATTTTAAATGATTAAACTTTGAAATGGTAATTTGCCAAGATTAACTATTACATAGACCAATTTTTAAATGACCCCTAATTGCAGGGACGAAATACATATTAAAGTCTTTGTTCTTTAATCGACTAAGTAAACTATTTAATCAATTAAATTTTTCTCTTCCAATTTTGTTATTAGTATAGTGGCCAATACATATTCACATAAACCCACATAGAAGGGGAACTTTTATGATTGAGTTCGAACTCATGATTATTTCACATAAAACATATTCACGGTTAAACCCTAGGTTGTAGCAATGAGATATATATCCCTTTAAAGAAAACAAAATTTTATCATGGCTACTATTTACACAAATGCGATTTAATATGGTATACAATGCTTTCTATGAAGATCCTAAAAGTCACTCATATTTAAGCTTTTATTTTAAAATGATGTAAATAAACCTATATTGATCTTGCCAACAAAACAATTTCTTGTTTTTTAATTACACGCAACATGAAAGCTGGAAATGGAGTGTGGTTTCGTGTGTGTGTGGGGCAGGGGCGCGTAATCCTTCATATGAAACATGGGACCCATTTGATCTAAATGACCATATTACCCTTGAAACTTCAAGTTAGATTCTTTGTACACGACCTAACACACAAACTGAGAAAAAGATAGACTGCGGTTTTTCCGCCGAAAATAATTTGTGCGTGTGTAAATGATGCTTTACACCACCAATTGGATCCTAACTTACGGTGTAGACTCGTTTAAACAAAGGAACCTCTTATAGGTGTGAAGAACGAATTTTCAACCAAGTGATTTAGAGTAATGTTATTTCTCTAGATAAAATACGTTTGGAATTGCTAGCGAAAACTTATCCTCCAATCAATTTCCTTCCTGCTAACAAATTATGGGAGGTGGTGGGGCTTAATTTTGACAGATACTAAATGAATATTCTTTTAAAGAAATTATCGGAACAATAGTTCTCGTGATACATAGCATTATGCGTGATTTTATGATAAACGTTAAATAAAGTGAGTTTGTAACATTTTTTCATCAACTTAGAACGGCTTCAACAAGTTTAGAAGCATAAAACACGATCTTCACCTTTATCAACTTAACTAAGTAAACATTCACTATTGAATTATCATATTATATACTTATTATTAAATTAATCCTCACTACTAAAAAAGCAAAAATTAATGAAGGAATTTTAGTGAGAGAAAACGTGAAATCCTGCTCTAATTCCGTCACTGAATTCTGCGACAAAGAATTTGTGAAGAATTTTATTTTTTCTGTCACTAATTTCCCTCTTTAATTTTGCTTTTTTTAGTAGTGTCTTTTGAGATCTACTTTTAACTTAAAATGTTAAGGCTTAAAGCTCTAACTTGGACCATTTGATCTTACCGTCATTCATGTTGTCATTTGTTTTCGTTTACCAGTCAATATATTGTGTTATGTTAGGCCCTTAAATTTTGCAACACGTCAAAATATAATTTCGATCTAACCCTTAACATTGGGTTATGTTAGGTCTTAAATTTTGGACCAGCCTATTTCCATGTCTTTATATAGAACATATTTCTGAGTAGGTATATAACATTTTTTTTTGTCAATTGATTTTGCAAACACTATCAAATAGTCAAACTCACATTATACCTCAGCTAGTGATTTTGTAAACCAACACAACCAATAGCAGAAAATGTATTTCTTGCTGATCCAGCACTTTACAAGTTTTTCATAAACAATTGTGTTAGGTGCCCATAAAATTATTAGGTAAATATCTCTTTTCGTCCATGTAATATTAGCGAATTTCGGTTTTAGTCCTTGTAAAAAAAGATTTAGATTTTGTCTCTATAATTTCATATTCTTCCACTTTTGGTCCCTCATTTCACCACGTCATCTGAAATTACAGAAACATAATCTACATCCTTTTTCTACAGAGACTAAAACCGGAATTCGCTAGACGAAAAGAGATTTTACAAGTTTTTCATAATATCGTTTCTAATCCATGCAAAACAAAACTCTAACTATCTCCTTGGGCGTGGGAATTATGAATTATACAATGCTTTGTATCAAGATCCTAAATATCAATCATCATCTTTCAATCTCATAAAATTTTCTGCACTTAAGAGAGAGAAATATCTAAAGTATAAATAATAGATAACACACGTAGACATAGATAAGTGTGACCCTACTTCTTCATTTAATTTATGCATATGGACGAGACAACACTCGCTGAGGTTCTTCAATGAAGGTAGGGAGAAGAAGAAAAATAAGAAAAAGACTAGGATTTAAAATTAGTGGGAGGACCATAATATATATTTCTAATTATTGATAGGGATTCTGATCAAAAATATTATTGATAGGGATTGCGTCAAAAAAAAAATATTGATAGGGATCACAATGTATCCTATAAAATCATTGATACATATTTTCAAAACATAAATGTTCTTTTGACATATAAAAAGTTGATTGGCATTGTTTTATGCAATTTTTTTTATATATATTAAGTTTCTCTATACATTTCAATCAAATCAACACATAATTGGACGTATTTTCACGGTTTGTGATACGAGCAATTATATGAGCGGCAATGAATTAGGATCTAAGATTGGGTCCAATGAATTAGGGAGACCTAAAAAGATCTTTATCAAAAGTTGAGTGAGTATATTGTTATTAAGTGGTGACTAATTAATTTTAAGAGTAAATTATACTCTCCTCCTCTCAAATATGCTTAAATTACATTTTTCTCCCTTCTTATGTTAAAAAAGGCTAAAATATGGTTTTGGTCTCTGTAAATATGACTCATTTTGGTTTTAGTCCCTGTAATTTTTTTTTTAGTTTTTGGTCCCTGTAAATATGCCTAGTTTTGGTTTTGGTCCCTGGTCCCACTTTTGTGATGATTTGTACACGTGGCACATGATGACTGAACCCATTTTGTAGAAAAATAGTCCTTGCAAAATATTTTGATTTTTAAAAAGGTCCCTGCAAAATATTTTGTTTTTGGAAATAGTCCTTGCAGGGACTATTTTTAAAAACAAAATATTTTGCAGGGACCAAAAACTAAAAAAATATTGCAGGGACTAAAATCAAAACGAGACATATTTGCAGGGACCAAAACCATATTTTAGCAGTTACAAATATACATTTCCCTTTCTTAAAAGGTAAAATTTATACTCCCCCTCCCTTATAAGATGCTTGAACTACAACCCCCTCCCTTAGTAATTAAATATGCACTACACTTTAATCTATTTTGACATAAATAAATATTTTTATGATATATATTAATTTTGAACCAGCATTTAAGAAAAATTAATTCATTTCTTTATAATTTAAATGTCAATGATAATTAAATTTAAATATTTTGCTATTAGTTTTATAATTTAGAGTATAAAATTAACTTTTAAATAACCATGCTTTATTGTTTTTAGTACTTTTTCACATATTTTAATTTTATTTTGGATTGTTTCATATTTTATAATAGGGTTTAAAATCACGTGTTAATGAAATTGTGAATACAAAATAGCGAAAAACTATGTATTCAATTTTTTATTATATTAAAGTAGACTCGCAATACTATTCTAATTGTGTTAGATTATTAATTTTTTGTTAGATTATTAGAAATAAAAAAAAAATATATTGAAGGAGTAAAGTGTAGATTTTAACATAAGAGGGAAGATGAATGTAATTCAAGCTTCTCTTAAGGGAGGTTAGTGAAAAGTTTTCTAATATGTTTTGAACAAGAGGAGAGGAGAGTTTATATTTTAACATAAGAGGGAAGATGAATGTAATTCAAACATTTTTTTTTTTGTAACCTAGTGGCTAAAGCTTACACATTTTAAATGTGGAGAAGTGGGATGTCAAGGATTCAAACCCATACCCCTGCATAAATTATGCAATGTCCATACCAACTGAACTAAACTCGTGCAATGTCCCTATCAACTAAACTAACAAGGACGTAAATCAAACATTTTAAAGAAAGAGAAGTGTAATTTACTCTAATTTTAAAAGATTAATTTATTAAAAAAAAATTAAAAGATTAATGACTCACTAGTTTGTTAGAAAAAATCTAAAATCATGTTTTTATATATATATTATATATATATATATATATATATATATATATATATATATATATATATATATATAAGATCTTGTACTCATACTCTTTTTTTTAAATCATCAACGAAGTATAATTCTCTAAGTTGCCTCTCTCCTTAACATTTGGGACAAGATCCCCACTAAAATGAAGTTTCATTGGTAGGACCAAACTATATATCGTTTTAATTATGTAAAAAAGAAAGTTTAAAAAAAAAAAAAAAAAGCCTATTTATTGATTAATTAGTCATGAAACCCAAACCGTTGGTTCATATTGACCTTAGCAATCTGAATCACATGCCAGCAGATTAATTTTTGTAATAACACACGACATGAAAGCTGGAAATGGGAGTGTGGGTTTCGTGTGGCGTGGAAGGCGCGTGTGGTTCTCGCCCTATAGTTATGCGCGTGGGGAATCTGCGTCGGCACTAGTGGGACCAGGTTATTCACCAAACATGGGACCTACCTTTTGAAATGACAATGTTAGCCTCCAGTCTTTAAGTTAGATACTTTCTTGTACACGACAGCCACACGAACTGAGAACATAATTTGTGCGTGCAATAATCAATGCAAAAGGATGTTAATACAATAACACCCTACACATACACATACATGTACACATAAATAGGGCGGATACACTTGCATTATGTCACGACGCGAGTTACAATAAGATCTAACATCTAGCATTTCCTTCAGATCTCGTGATGCGCATCTTATGAGGTGCGCTTCATGAGATCTGATGTGAGATTAAATATGGCTAACTCTCTTCAGATCTTCTGAAGTGCAACTCATAGCACACATCGTGAGTGAGGTTGAGGCTGGGTTACGTTATTTTTGTTATTTGTTGTTCCATTTCTTCTCACAAAAATGTCAGTAACGACTATGTTCCAAAAATCAATCATGATAAGCTTGTAGAAAAACATAGCACGGTCATAACGATCATAGGTTTGTTTGGTTTGGGTGAATTTCCTTGGTTTCGAGGCTATTTTACTATTTTTTCCGTTTCATGACTTTTTATCGAATCTTTTACAAACTCAATCAAAGTACAAAACTGGCTACTTTAACTCTAAAGTGACTCGAAAAAAAGAGCTAAAAACCCTATATGATTTCTTGTTATCACGGACTATAATCCCTTACTACTTGAACCAATTCATTATTGAAATGTAAATTTTCCCTTCCTCCAAGTTTGCACATTGGGGTTACTCGTCATTATATGGTAACTAATAAACCCTGATTACCACCAAACACAGACCCCACTTATTTGAAATAATCATATCATCATCAAAACTTTAAGTTAGGTTCTTTCCTGTATACGATGACCAATGTACAAAGTTGATTGTGGTGTTTCCACATAAAATTATTCGTTCGTGTATGACGAATGTTTACCCTTCCATAAATTAGATGTTGTCTGGTTCAAATTTACTAAGTATGTGTTTGGTTATCCATTTCAATTTAAAGTCTGACTTTACATATCAACGTTCTTGTCATTTCCAATTGAGTTATATTTATGTAATGAAGAAGTTAAACATTATACATAATTATTTTACTACTACATTTAATTTCAACAACTAATAAAGAAATTGATATTCAATTTGAGACAGGAACCAACATCATTGTTTGACACAACTCGAATATGATTATCTATAGTGGTCGAAATATATGAAAAATCAAAAAGAAAATCAAATATTGCTATTTAAACAGTAGAAATCATGATAAAATTTATTTTTCTTTCACTCAAATTAATTATTTTCTTGACAACTTATATTACCTAATATTTGTTTTTTGGTGAATACATTATCTAAACTAATACTTATAATAAAAATAATGATAATTATCTTAAGAATTTGATGTTAACAGATAGAGGTGTTTTTCTTTGGCTAATGATTTAAGCATTTAAGGTTGAGTATACCCAAAAGTTGGTATGGGTAAGAATCATGTGGGCATCTTACGTGTGGCACTAATGAACTAAACAATGCAAAAGAGGTTAGGTAAATTTGAAATTAGGATTGGCCATTTGGGGAAAATTTGATCATTGAAAATTAGGAACCAAGGTAGAGAATGGAGGTAGTAGTTGAGTTTAAGTAATTGTATTGTTGTTTTTATAGTAAAAGTGTTGTGTTGGTTATTATGCTAAAAAAATGCCAATATATGTGACGTATTACTTCTGTGTCTTCCACGTGAGAGCCTTATTAACCATGTCTCAATAATATCAAATTGAAAAAGAAAAAAAAAACAGAAAAAAAAAACTTCAAAAGTTATAATTTTCACCCAGAAAAGACAACTTCAAAATTCTACACGTACTTAGTAACAGAAATTTCTTAGGTTAAATTGCATTTTTAGTCCCTTAACTATTTAGGTAGTATCGTTTTGATGTCTTAATTAAAATTCGATTTATTTTAGTCCATTAACTTCTCTCTGTTATATATTTTGGTCCTTTCCGTTAGTTTTAATTAAAAAACGTTAGGTTTTCTTCATCTTCTTCTCCTCTTTTACATCTGCATATCATCTCCATAAACCTTCAACAACAAGAATCCGAGAAAAATTCCAGAAAAAAATGAAGAAAATCTAACGTTTTTGAATTAAAACTAACGGAAATGACCAAAATGTGTAATAGAGATAAGTTAAGGGACCAAAATAAATCGAAATTTAATTAAGGGACCAAAGCAATACTACCTAAATAGTTAATGGACCAACAATACAATTTAGCCAATTTCTTATCATAAAAAAAAAAATAATCTTCTACAAAAAAAAATATAGAAAGACATTTCTTTCGATAAAAAAGCTTAATTACCTTTTTATTGTCTTATTATTTTGACTTACTCACATAGTTTATGTTCGTATTTTCAAAATAATTCAGTTTTAATCTCTTTTTTAAAAGTTTTAACTTAAAACTATTGACATATCATTTATAAATCAAAGTTTTTGAAGGATTTGATGTAATTTCATGGTTAGTGATTATTAAATAATTGTATGCCATGAAGAAAAAAAATTAAAAATTGAGTTACTTTGAAATGGGTGAGCAATTATGTGAGTGAGTGATAATAAGAGGATTAAAAACCTAATTAAATCTTTTGTAAAGAAAAACGTAATAAAATCAAAAAAATAACTATTTTATATAGTTACTTTTTTGGTGTGGGAGATGAAAGTGTGAAGAGTGTTCTGTTTTGTTAAATAATATTACTTTGCAGGATCATATTTATGACAAATGGAGGTGGCTGCTAGACCTTATTCAAGGTTATTTGGTTTGTGGGACTTACCACTTTCTTATGTCTTTTGATGAACCTGTGGATAGGGGCGTCATTCACAGTGTGTGGCATAAGCAAGTCCTTTCAAAGGTTTCCATGTTCGCATGACGTCTACTTAGAGACAGAATTCCAACAAAAAATAATTTGGTGAGACGTCACGTCCTTCAAACAAACGACAACTTGTGTGTTGGAGGGTGCAGTCACATTGAGACGGTGGATCACTTTTTTATCGGTTGCGACATCTTTGGTAGTGTTTGTTATCTAGTCTGGCATTGGCTTGGTATTTCCTTAGTTTCTTTCAGACACGATTCGCGACAACTATGCTCAGTTTACTGACTTGGCGGGTATGCCGTGTGATCTTCACATTCTTTTTTAAAGGTTATTTGGTTTGCTTGTGCTTGGGTAATATGGAAGGAAATTAATAACCGTGTCTTAAAAAAGTGGCTTCTGATCCTTACAATCTCCTTGATCAAGTTATGCTGAATTCCTTCTTATGGCTGAAATCGAATTAGGTTTCGATTGATTTTTGTTATCGTGACTGGTGGTGACACTCGCTTCTTTGTATGGGTGTTTTTATGTATATTTTCTAGCTCTTTTGCTTGTTGGTGACCTCTTGTTTAAACACCATTGACATTGTAACTGTTGTGTGATTCGCCACTTTCAGCACACCTTGTGCAGGGTGAATCACTTTTGGATTGAGTAATATATTTTTGTTGTTTTTGGATTTTCAAACTGTTGTATCTAGATTTCCAAATTCTAAAATGAATATGTACCGAAATTGTTACTAGGTTGAGTCATGACCAAATCATTCTCTTTAAGATATTTCGTGGCACTGCCCAAAATTGTGTAAGGCAGACTATCAACCACACCACCTCCAAGATAAAACAAGTCCAACTACAATTGTGTGGTTAGCTACTACATTGTAGAAAACTGTTTGAGATTTACACCCTTAAATATGGTACTAAGACCACTCTTTAATACTGAAACCACATTAATATGGTATTGTTACCACTCTGTTATGGTGCTGAGACCACTAAAATATGGTGTTACCGCCATTCTAACTTTAAGTTCTCCAAACTATCAATATGGTACTATGACCACTAAAATATGGTGATACTACCATTTTGATTTTTAATTTCTCCTCAAATAAAAAAATATTGAAAGAATATTTATACACGGTTAAGATCATTCTTGATTTCGACGGGACATTTTTGTTCCAAAAGGGACTATGATCTTAAAAGTACTCTTTATTCCGAAGGCACACACATTATCGTAGGGACCATGTTTTTAAGACATTTCTTAATTTCGAAGGGACATGATACCGAATAGGGACTAAGGTCTTAAGAACACTCTTATTTTCGAAGAAATAGACAAAAAAGGAGATGATGAGAAGAATATCTCGTCAACACAATATGGAGGGAGAAGAGAGAAAGAGTTCTCGACAACTCAATAGAAATTATTTCGTGTGATTTTTGAACTGAGAACTTGTAACTAATTTAGCAAAAATTGCAGCAACAATTACTCTAATAGATAAGATCAAAAGGGAACTTATCCATTAATCAGTTCAACAACAGTTTTGGATAAGATCAAAAGAAACAAATCCATAAAAGTGGAGGGAACAAACTCATTGGATATAATTAAATACCGCAATTTAAGCACTACTAATGTGTGTTCTATTTTATGTGGGATCTCCGCATTCTATTTTTTTTTAATTTACACAACATTTTAATGTATAAATACTTGATGTTTAATCTCTTAATTTTTCTTCCAACATCAACCAATGTTCCACCAATCTCATTTTACCTTGTTAAAAAAAAATAACTATTTCATATAAAAGAGAGTATATTCATTTATGCGTGGGGTTGTTTAATTTTGGATGTAGGTTTGGATATTTAACGTTAATCATTATGAAGTTTTTTGAAGAAGAAAGAAGGAGAAGAAGTTAATCATTATGAAGTTGATGTGTCATAAAAAAGAAACAATATTTTCGTCTTCATTCTAAGTAATCTCTTTTGCCATTGTAGGGTAATTTTTTATCCTAAAATTTTAGAATGAGGTAATCTTGTCTTAGTCGAATAAATCTTTGATTTTTAAGTTCAATGATTATCTTTTCACCGCTAAATCAAATATTTAGAGTTATGGAACATGAGGATGGAATTTTTCGAAATGAAATAAAGTAAGATGATTGATCAAATAAATCTCTCACTTGTTTGGATATAGAAATTGATGCGTGCCAAATAAGGGTGGATCGTCGTGACTTAAACAATACTTTTTTAATGAATTAAATATTTACTTAATCAGTAAATAAATTTTGTTGAAATAAAAATTTACCTAATAATTGTCAAAAAAAAAATTGTACCAGATAATTCGAATAAACTCACCGTGATGCCTCCTCTTTCTCTTGACCTGTCAAAAAATAATATTATTTAATGATCAATTAGGTAAATTACAGTAGTTTAAAATCAATCAATTTAAGTTGGTTTAGAATTTTGGAGTGTGCTCATCTTCAAGGTACAATTTTTTTTAACAGTCCTCAAGGAATAAATTGAGTAGACTAGTTTATCTTCTTAAAAAAAGCAATAGTTTAAAATTGTAATAAAAAATATTTAATTGTTTTTTTACGATAAATTTTGTTTTTAAAAAATAATAAGCAATTTTAATTTTTTTTTGGAACAATTTTATACCACTGATATTTACTTAATCAAGACTTAGGGTCCCTTTGGTTCGAGAATTAGGAGGGGAGGGCAGGGGAGGGAAGATATTTTTAATTAAAAATGTGTTTGGTTCGCAAGGGGAGGGGAGGGGAGGGATTTTAAGATTATTTTACTATTTTACCCTTGAACTTAATTAAATAAAAAAACTGTTAGTTTTTACGATTTCAGAAACCGACGAAAGAGTAGCACACATCTAAGCTGTTTATTTTATCTCAAATTGGCTCATGTATTTTACTCCATGCATCATATATATTTTTATATATTTTTTTATAAGAGCAATTCTTTGTAATCCTTGCACTTTTTGCCAAATACTTCCGTAAAAAAATAGCACATCTCTTAATATATAATCAAAGTTGTTATAAGGAAAATATAACAAAATAATAAAATTTGTTACAAGAATAAGATAACCTAATAATAATATGATTGTTATAAAATAATATAATCTAATAATAATAAAAGTTGTTACAAGGTTAATATTGAGATTTGAAATTAATTTAAGGATAATTATGGTAATGTAATAAATAAAATTTTAAAGAGATTTGCTTCCCTCCCCTCCTCTCTCCTCCCTGTCTACAAATTGAACCAAACGCATCAAATTAAGAATCTTCACTCCCCTCCCCTCCAAAACTCTCGAACCAAACGGACCCTTAGTTAGTAATTAAGAGTAGTAGATGTATATATGAATAATAACTAATAATTAAATAAATTCTAAGTCTTGCCAATGACGATAATGTTTTTTTTTGGATAAAAAATGACGATATTGTTGATGATGATAAAGTTAAAATATTAAAATGTACTTAGTTGATGTTATAGGCTAACTAGTGTCCAATATTGATGTTGATGATAATGATATCCTACATGTTTATGTTGCATTCATGTAAAAAGATATGTCGAAAGTTGTGAGTACTTGCAGTGAGGACAATATCGATAATTAGAATTTAGTCTGTTTAGGTCATGTCTTTAAGAATGCTTTTAAGGTAGTATTTATAGCCTTATTTGGGATTGTATTTCCGTGATTTAGGCCCTAAGTCAAGTTTCTTAGGTGGAGAGCGTATTCTAGATGCTTCTAGAAACCCATGAAGACAGTGGCAAGTTTACTAAAGGCAGGACACGTCATATGGTCGGTTAGCCCTTGCAAAGGGATACTAAGCCTTTAATAGAGTATTGATGGTCCACCACCACAAAGGGCGTAGCCCTTTATGTGGAAGGGGTAGCCTTGGCTACCCCAAAAACAATATTATTCTTGAGTTGGTATGTATGTATTTATATTCAGCTACTCCAAATAATAAACATTGAGCTACCCAAAATAAGTTTAGTTGCCGAAAATTAGCATAGATAAGAAAGTTAAAAAAATTACTACATGTTTGATAGGTTCATTTGTATTGAAAAAAACATTATTAATCTATTTTGTAAACAACCAATTATAGATAAAATTGGCTTCTTGAAACGCATTTTTTCCAACTTTTCTAAATAGCTATTGTCAATTTTTGTCATTTGTTGCTGCTATAAGCTAACCGTCATGTATTGACTAATTTTTGGATTATTTTGTTTTTAGTCTATACAACTAGCAATTTTTTAAATTATAGTCCTTAATTTTTTTTTGTTATATAGATCAAATCCAAGATTAAAAATACTTTTTTTTAAAAGATTTTAAAAATCAAGACAAAAATTGAATAATTTTTTTAAGGACTAAAAACATATTTCATCCTTAAATTTAATATGTTGGTTTTGAAAAAAAAAATTCCTTCAAAAAAATTTATTTTATTTTTTATTTTTAGTTGGCCCCTACATAAATATTTTGCTAGCTTCGCCGCTGACCACCGCAGCCCTAGTAGTTAGCTTCACCTGTAAATCACAAATTTTTTCTTCTGACCCATTATTTAGAAGGTGCTTTTTTAAACCATTTTCCGAACAGTTATGAAGCATATCCAAAACAACTTGAGCTATGCCTTGGATGTGATAAAAAAAAAAACTCAATCTTAGAATTTTCATCATCGGAAAGATAGTATCCATAAATATAACACGATTTGAGAATTTTTCTGCATTCAACTATATGTTTCATTGCATCCTTTACCATGAAATTACCAAAATAAGTTCCAGACTTTTTTCTTGAAATTTCATTGTTAGCCCAACCTTGATGGTAGTAAGTGCACCTATCCAAATTATTTTTTGTAGGGTTTGTTTGCATTTCATCTCCAAATAACTCTTGAAATTCCTGAACCTGCGCGCAATCGACACAATCACAACAAATAGAGAAATTTTATTGACATTTATGACATCTTTTTGTGTTAGCACTAATCCGACCACTAGTAGTGATCTTAAATTCCGAAAACTTATCTTCTTCATCCATTTAGCAACAGTTTCACAATCAACAGGTGTGTGAGCTTCTTCACCATAATTCCAACAAAAGTTATGAAAACAAAGACATGTAACATCATAACTTATTCAAGATTAACGGTCCAAAGCCTCCCAAACACGAGTCTTAGGAAAAGACGAAGTGGTTTGTGTTTAAGTTAACGGTCCACAACCTCCAAACACAAGTCTTGGGACAAGGCGATGTGGTTTGTATTGAGCTCGGGCGAGCTCCATTAGGTCGCCTATTTTGATCCAACAATCCATGATTGGCGACTTGCCATTTCTGCTATCATGACCGAATCTCATACGATCACATCTCAACTTTGACACGTGCCCCAAAAAAAGGCTGAGGATGTTGGGTTTCCCGAGGTGGTTTTTAATGTTTGCACCTATATAAAAAGGATCATTTCTCCCTTTTTTCATCTTTTATGTCTTCTTCGTTTTCCTTCACATTTCCTTTCCTTGTGACGTCAGCTATTTTTGGTGATTTCTCAGCATTTTTCAATCCACATTCATCTCTTTTTTCAGGTATCCTTCCGTTCACTCCAGTCTCCTTTGCGGTCCAATTTATCTTAGCTTTGTAGTGATGGTTTTGGGTTAGGGATTGTGAGGAAATGGGTAGAGTAGTAGAGCCGGTGTCTTTTTAGGAGCAATGTAGGTTATCGAGAGATAGCATCCATCATGCTAGACGTCTTGATGGGACGATAGAGTTTAAGGATCAGGCTCGTCAACTTCCTCGTGTTGGAGTTCGTCATGCTCATGTTGATGTTACTGGATCGTTGCCATGGAGGCTTTCAGGGCTTCTTTCTTTTGCAACTGTTTGATTTGGAGTTTCATTGTTGGCATAGCCTCACAGTCGGTTTGGTTATCATCGGCCATCGTTTTGTGGGAACTGGACGTTTTTAGATTTTCGAGTGCAGCCTAGGTTAGTTTTATTGAGTCCCCACAGTGGGTGGAAAATGTAAGTGCAGCGAGTACAATATCGATAACTATGGTTTAGTCATTTTAGGTCATGCTTTGAAAATGCTCTCAAGGTGGGTATTCGTAATCCTTTTTGGGATTGTAGTTCCGGGACTTAGGCCCCATGTAACTTAGGAACTAAGTCACGTTTCTTAGGTGGAACACGTATTTTAGATGCTTCTAGAAGCCCGTGAAGGCAAGGGTGAGTTTATTGGAGGTAGGCGCGTTGTAGGGTCAGTTGCCCTAGTGAAGGGATATTAAGCCATTAATAGAACATTGACGGTTCATTGTGTCATGATTGAACCGTTGACTTTCTGTTAAGGAAACCTTGAAGGGGTCATTAGTAGCCTGATCTTGCGTAAAGTTGACATATCGTTATATATGATGTTTGTGTTAAATATTGAATCACCTTGACTAGACACTTATGTCAATGGGACAGAAGGTGGCTTTTCTATGAATAAGAGAAGGAGGGAACTCCTAGGGTTTGTATATAACGATTATAAAGTTATAAAACATGCTTATGTAGAGGCTTGTGGTTTGTTAGGTCAAGTTTCGTGGGTCAAATACGAATCCAGATTATTTAGATAAGTCTGATATATGTTTAAAACTCAACCATGAAAATGTGTTGATATAGCGCACCTCAACTTTTGTAAAGCGGAAAAAAAAATTGCATCAACTACACCACTTTACTGTTTTGACCATTAATTGAGCTAAAAGAGGATTCTTATTTTTACATACTTTATGGTGTTGAAAAAAACCATGATCTTTTTCTAATGACAACTACAGAATAACATTATGTGAAAATTGTTCCAAAGATAATATTTAAACAATCCCTCACAACACTTAACATGAGGGTATAAGAGAAAGAAAAGAGGCAAATATAAACTTAAAGTGTTTATGACTGGTCATCTTGTAACGAAGAAATATAGTTTATATATATGCATTGTTCTGCTTATCTTGTACTTCAAGAAACAAACTTGTTGCCTTAAAGAGTTGTTAATCTAGAAAGTAAACAAGTGAAGGAACTGTCTTGTTTTTCATGCAATATGAGATTTATTCAATATCAATATATATATATATATATTCAACCAACACCAATAATTTTCACCATTATAGAAAATGATACATTTGATTTCATTGTCGTCACTGGTACTCATAGCTCAAAAAAAAACTATCATATTCTACAATAAATAGTAAAATCGCTTGAACCTAAATTACTACACAAAAACTCACATTATCTTTCATTGACAATCATAGTTCAAAATAACCACCAAACTCCATCATAAGGATTATATTTCACTCGAAGCTAAACCATTTCAAGAATTTCCACATGTAGACAAACATGCAAAAAACCTATGGTGCAGCTTCCATGTCGACAATAAATTCTTCAACCACCAACATAATGTCACAACACACCTTGCATTAATATGAATCAATGCACATGTACTAACCCTTTAGCAATACTCATCATTTTACATGGAAATGCAGTAATTCTATGAGTACATACTTCTTAATTTTCATAAAGCATCATTATCTTCAATGGTGTGGGAGACATTGCTTGCATTTTACTCATAACCTTTTTCCGAAGTTGCTCCATCAAGACACTTATACCTTACATGCCCACGCTTTAGACATTTCCAACATCTCAAAATAATTCAATTGCATTCCTTTATATAAGACTATTCGAATCATTTGCAAAAAGTGATGGGAAATAGCTTTTTAGATTAAAATCATTTGCGAAAAGTTTGGTTTAAAAATCCCCTTTGAAATATATGACTATTCGAATTTGTGCATAAAGTACAAATGACGTGAGATTAACAATATGAAAACTACATTGTTAACTAAATACAACTTAACTAAATACTAAATCACCAATGAGTTGATTTTAGAGTCAGAATTTAATTTTATGGTCTGCACAGTCAAACACACATTTGAGTATCTAATTGTTCTTTCCTACATTGTTATCATCAAAACCTTAAAAACATTGTTCTAAAACCCACTTTGGATAAACATCTTCCCTCTTATATAAATACAAATGTATATAAGATGTTGTTCAATTTGTTTCAATGAATATTTCTAAAATATCAAAATTTTATAGTTTTTTTACTATAGAAAACTAAAGATTGTATTAATAGTCAAAATTGTGCATTGACATATGTGAATTATTTGAAAGCGACATGTATTTAGGAAAGAATGAAGTATTTTCTATGTGGGACTTGGTTTTTCCCGATACACCCTTTCACACCCAACATTATTGGATTTAGAGTGTGTGTATACAAATGGTGGGTGGTCTGATCGATAAACTATGATACCATATTACCCCCTTCATCCCTAAATATAAGACTATTTACAAACAAACAAAAAGTTGTCGTCGAATATAAAACTAACTACAAATTTTTAGATGCATTTATTTTTTTTTTCAAAACATACCTCTTATTGATATTATCAATATATCTTGAAATATGAAAAGTTAACATTAAACATATCTATGCATCAGAGACAATTTGGTAAAACATACACACGTTTGTGACAAATTTATTACTTCAACAACTTTTCTTAATACTCGTGTTTTTTGTAAACTAGTCTTACAAAAAAGGATGGAGGGAGTAGATTTTTAATAAGACTTGTGTTATTTGAAAACCCATTTGAATGACAACTTATAAAATAATTATAGATTTACAAAGAAAGAATGGTATCGACACAAAAAACCAAATCAATAGAGAAATAAAGTAAAAATATAATGTGAATATGATAGAAAAAGTTCTCATAAAAGTTATAAAAAATAATAATTGTACAAGTATCATTTCTCTATTAATATAAAGTCAAACTTATTATTACAAAACAAGTTTCTAAGAGTAGAGATGTTTATCAATGTAGAATTTTATCAAAAGTTCTATCTTTTCTACATGGGACTAAGGTTTTTTCCAGTACTTTTTTTTTAATTATAAATAGACGAAATAACAATTAACTATTGAAACTCACAATCACAATTGGATGGATGAGAGTTTAAATCTGATCATGGTGTTCGATCTAACAATTCTGATATTTTATCGGTTGCATGAGATTTGGACATGTTTTTTCCAATATTAACCGTCAAAATTTTGTGAATTTGTGAAAGAGTCAAAAGGTGTGTGTACAGGGAACAAGACAGGAAATAACTACAAAGAGCATATGAATTTATTACGAGTTAATTTGATACATTTGACATTTTTGTCATCTTCTACATTGACGTCATTCACAATAATAACATAACACAAAATATATGAAAGAAAGAGAAATTGATACGCAAATTTATGTTCAAATTTTAATGGCGCTCATTCATTTCTTTTATTGGCTTGTGTTAGGCACAACAAACAAGGATCCTAAGTTTGAGAACCACGGTGTTGTGTCATGGCTTACGTGTGCAATGACAAATAATGTTTAATCAACTAACATTTTGATCTCTGAATATATAGTAAATCAATATATAATATTCTTCAAATATATTCAATATGCAAGCAAATTATATGTAAGTGTTTTCTTTTTAATTTTTAATTATTTCAATCACTGCATATTTTTTTATGTAGTTAAATTAGAAATCAAATGTATTTTTTATTGTTCAATTTAGTTGATAAAATTATTACAAAAGTGACATTAGAATTGTTTGCAATTTTGATATATGAGAAATGTTAAAATTACTATCGTTTTGACATTTTTTAACAACCATTCTTTTATTTGATGAAACTTATGGGGATCAAACCATTTTATATATGATATGTTCATAACACCCCTCTTCGATATATTTAAAGATTATTGTAACAATATTTATGTTGGAAACTCCGAAGGAGTCTTATGTATATGTTTTTATTAAACGGGATGGGCCGAACTAAACTTTTAATAGGCTAGGATGTAGGTTCTTGTCAGACATGTACACACCCCTACATAAATAGATGGAGCAGTGTTCAAATTCGATTACGGTGTTCAATCTAACAATTTCAATATTTTATCAGTTGATGTGAGAATTGAACATGTTTTTCCAATATTAACCATCACAAATTTAATTAATCAATTTTCTTAATTTTTTTAAATTCATGAAAGAGCCAAGAGGTGTTTCAAGGAAAGGAACAGTTGGATAATTTTCAGGTTTCCCCTGGCTACTGGCTTTTCAAGGAAATTATTGTGGTTACTTGGAAAGCTCCAACTTCTGGTTGGATGAAAGCCAATACTTATGGGTCTGTGAAAACTAGTTTGGCTTCGTGCGGAGGTATCTTTCTAGATCATAGATGTACTTTTCTTGGTGCTTTTGCTAGTAATCTTGGTGATGTATAAGTTTTCGAGGCAGAGCTGACAGGTATCCTTATTGTCATGGAGTATGCCGCCTCCAATTCGTTGCACAATCTTTGTAAAGAGTGCGACTCGACTTCTACTGTCCGGGCTTTTAAGAATGCTGACATCATTCATTTCCGTCTTTGGAACCGTTGACATAACTGTTTCCAACTTGGGATTCATGCTCTTTGATCCCATGTCTATCGCGAAGGAAATCGTTGTGCAAATAAATTAGCAGACTATGGGCATTCCATTACGGGAATGTTTGGTTAGGTTCTCTGCCACAGTCCTTGTCGGCTGACTTCTTCCATGACCGGGTGGGTTTACCGAATTATCGGTTTTCTTAGTCTCTGGGTATTTGTTTTTTGTTTTAAGAGTTTTGGCCTAGTCCCCCCTTTTGTACTTAATATTCCCTCCTTTTTTTTAATAATATATAGAGTTAGTGGTAGACGATGGAGGTGACAGTTGGGTGCCAACCTAGTTGGGATACTTCTGTCTCCTCTTGATGTCGTCCTTACATCTTTGCTTATCAAAAACAAAATTGTGAAGTTAGTAGAAACTTTAGGGAATAAGAGAATACAATTGTGTAAGTAAAAGGGGGTATAAGTGAAGTAAATGTGTAGTGTTATTTTTATTAGGAAGTATAATGACTAAGCTCAATAAGAGTTAAGTGAACCAAATCCAATTCATGTGGATATAAAAGAGTAGTAGTCTTCACAATTTATGGTTAAAAAATCATTTGATAAGTTTTGCAGACTAAAAAGCAAATAAAAAGAATAGATAAGCAAAAGAGGATCCAAAGGGATAAGAAGGGAAAAGCTTGAAAACCAAAGGGAAGAGGTAGATTAAAGCTTGTAGGAAGCTAGCTTATTGGATTAAGAGGTAAGAGGAAAGGTTATTTTCACCATCTAAATCTATGAACAATTGAGTGGTTGCGGATTATGTGTTTTCTTATACTTTCATAAATTTGTTGATGAATTTAGTGTTAATTTCGTGCTCAAGTTTTTGTTGTGATTATGGGTATTTCTCTGACTTGTTTGAATCGATTCAAAAAAGGTGAATCGATTCAACCTTAAGTGTCTTCATGAAAGTTGTAGATATGGATGATATCTTTCTTTTTCATTTGGTTTGACTCCCTTCGGACATCTAGACCTTGAGTTATGATCAAAATACTACATGTGGGTCATGCTCCGTTTTTCATGAAATTTCAGTATAACTTTTACAATGAACTATGAAATATCTATCAAAGCAATAGTGAATGAGATTATATGAATAATGAATATGGTTAATTGATATGTGACCAATTCTTACTTTGGATTGAATTATTTTAAGTAATTTTAAGACGAAATAGAATTAAACTTGGAACTTAAACATGATTATATAATGTGAATAGTGTGATGAGTAATGGTTGGGTAATTTAATAAAGGGTTAATATGTTTTTACCCCCTATAATTTGGGCGAGTTCCGGTTTACCCCCTGTAAAAAAAAAGTTTAGATTCCAACCCTATAATATGAAGATTCTCCACAAAACACCCATGTAATATGAAGATTCTCCACAAAACACCCCTGATCTCATCCAAACGTTGACGTGGCACGCCACTGTGTAATTTTTTTTATTTTTTTTAAAACCAGACACGTGTGTAATGGACACTGACGTGGCGTGTAATTATTTTAATTTGACATGTGTGTAATGGTTTAAAAAATTATTTTAAATTGATAAAAAATAAAAAAAACTGAAAATTAATTTTCAAAAATTTTAAAAATAAGAAAAAAAATCTTTTTTTTTTAAAAAACGAAAAAAAATTGAATTTTTTTCAAAAAATAAAAAAATTCAGAAAAAAATAAACATTCAAAAATTAGCTTTTGTTATTTTTTCGAATATTTTTAAAAATATTTAATTTGGATTTTTTAAATAAAATTTCAAAATATAGTAAGTTTAGAAATTTTTGTGTTTTTCATATAATTTTTTGGGAAATATATATATAAAGAAAACAACCCCTTTCAGTTATTTTGGATCGGCTGTTTCTTTTCAAAAATGCCATCAATTTTCAATACAAATACCACATGTATCAAATATATAAGAATAAATTTAAATATTTAAAAAAATTCCAAATTTTTTTATTCTCAATTTTTAAATATTAAAAAAAATTCTCAAATCTGTAACACATCGTAAAAAAAATTCTGGAATAAATTTTCGAAAAAAAATCCGAATTTTCCTAAATTTTTAAATAAATTTCTATCCAAATTTTTAAAAATAAAAATATTTTCTAGATTTCTTTTGTTGAGAAAATTTAAAAAACTTATTTTTTGAAAAAAATTATCTTTTTTAAATTTCGAAAAATATATATTTCCAAATTTTCGTTTGAAATTTTTTTTTTGAAATATATATTACAAAATTTTCGAAAGTTTTTTTGAAACATTATGGAAAATTAAAAAATTTTGAAATATATATTTTTCGTAAATTATAAATTTTGGAATTTTCGGAAAATATATTTTTCAAAATTTTGGAAAATATTTTTCGTAATAAAAAAATCCTGAATTTATTTTATTTTTACTATTTTTTTAATAAAATGAAAAACAAAATTAATTATACAGTCAGCTCGCCACATCAGCAATTCTGCACAGTCACATGGGTCAGGGGCTAAAATCAAAGAATCTTATTTTACAGGGTTGAAATCTAAACGGGGTAAACCGGAACTCGCCCAAATTACAGGGGGTAAAGACATATTAACCCTTTAATAAAAATGTGAATGAAATATTGTTTAACTAAGTGTAAATTATAAATTGTGAATTGTAAAATGATGGCATGAATGTGTTTATGAGATAAGATGAATATATGTTGATATGATGATGTGAACATTATAATGGTGGTGGATTATTGACAAGAATAAACATCATGATGTGGTTATAATAACATGATGTTGTTGATGTGATAAACATGATGATGTGGTTATGATGATGTGACGATGTTGATGTTGATGAGATAAACATGATGATGAGATTATGATGATGATGATTTAAAGAAGTGTTGATGTGTAGTCGTTGAATCGTATGAATGTTGTGCGCTGTCGAGTCTTGGTGAAATGTTGATGCATGCATAAGTCTTGTAATCATGATGATGAGAATCACGATGATGAGGGATAAAATCGATAACATAACTTTGAATTGTCCAATAATCTTAACGATGTGGGATCAATCGGTAACATAACTCCGACATCTAAAAACAGTATAACATGCATATAGAGTCAAGTTAGATTTTGCACACATATGAGTCCGTGCAAGTTGTGTACTTGACTATGTGAATCTATGTGAGAATGTTTGAATTGATTACGTGCATGTATGTGAACGAAATGTGATTTAATTATGGTGATGAGGTGTGAATGCTATGTATTCAACTTGGTGACTATTTGAGGATGTGAATACTTGTTAATATTTTTGTGATGATGATTTGTGATTCATTTTATCTATTTAAATATTTGAATGAAATTACATGTGAATACAGTTTTGCTTGAGATGAATATGTGCATATTTGATGTTGTGATCCTAATGTTATGCATGCGTTGTATTTTCTTTATGTTGAATGCATATCTTACCCTCAAGTGGAAGTTTGGTCGCCTACATCCTTGTGGTGTAGACGTGCAGGTTGAGGACGCATAGTCGACGTGAGTTTCTGAGGACGACGCGAGTTTCAGAGTTTGGTCTAGTAGGGCTATGATTAGGACGTTGGGATACTTTATTTATGTTTCAGATTATATTTGAGGAACCATTGAGTTCAGTTTGATGATGTAGCTGAGATTTGATATATGACTTTTGTATGATGAGACCTTTTATTTCCGCTGCGACTGATTATCTATATAATGAACTATTTATGTTTTGGATTTATGGAGAAGAAAGACCTTGAGTATCAGATTAATTGTTGCATTAATAATTAAATATTGTATGTGCGGTTTAAGGGCGTTATAGATCTTATTCGTTTCTTTAATTGACTTGTGTTAGACACAACAGACAAGGATCCTAAGTTTGAGAACCACGGTATTGTGGCATGGTCAACGTGTGCAACGACAAACAATGTTGAATCCTCTATCATTTTTATCTCTAAATATATAGTAAATCGGTATGTAATATTCTTTGAATATATTGAATCAACAAACAAATCACATGCTAGTGTTTTTGTATTAGTTTTAATTATTTCAATCACTGCATATTTTTTTATGTAGTTAAATTAGCAATCAAATGTATTTTTTATTGTTTAGTTTAAATGATAAAATTATTATAAAAGTGACATTAGAATTGTTTGCAATTTTGATACTTGAGAAATGTTAAAACTACTCTTGTTTTGATATTTTTTAATACTCATTCTTTTATTTGATGAAATTTATGTGGATCAAACCATTTTATATATGATATGTTCATAACACTCCTCTTTGATAGATTTAAAGATTATAGTAACAATGTTTATGTTGGAAACTCCAAAGGAGTCTTATGTATACATTTTTTCTAAACAAGTTGGGCCGAACTTAAAATTTAATAGGCTAGACTTTAGGCTCCTGTCGAACAGCCGGACATGTTCCCACCACTACATAAATAGATGGACCAGTGTTCATATCCAATCACGGTGTTTGATCTAAAAATTTCAATATTTTATCAGTTGACTTGAGTTTTGGAAATGTTTTTTTTTTTTCCAATATTAACCGTAAAAATTTTAATTAATCAATTTTGTGAATTCGTGAAAGAGCCAACATGTGTGTGTACGTAGAACAAGACAAACAATAACTGTGAAGAGCATATGCATTTATTACGGGGTAATTTGTTTAATTTGACATTTCTTTCATCTCCTACATTGACGTCATTCACAATAATAACATAACACAAAATAAATGAAAGAAAGAGACATTGATACGCAAATTTTTGTTCAGTTTTTAATGGCTCTCATTCATTTCTTTAATTGGCTTGTGTTAGACACAACAAACAAGGATCCTAAGTTTGAGCACCATGATTTTTTGGCATGGCCTACGTGTGCAACCACAAACGATATCGAATCAACTACACTGTTTGTCTTTAATTATAAAATCATTTTTAAAAAAAAGTTTATGCTGAAGGTCATATATAATTTTTTAGATAAATTTATTATTCGTTTTTTAATATATTATTTATTAATACTATCAATTTGTTTTGGTATATGAATTTTTTTTAACAAGCCAATGTGAAATATGATATTAAAACGTGACTGAATTTACCGCGCACAAGGCGTGAAACGAATGAAACACCCAAAAATAGTAACAAAGTCATTGGTGCCTATTCAAGAGAGCACTGCCAAAAGAAATAAATAACGATGAAATAATTACACAAAAATACCCATACATGAAAGAGGGTGTCGCCACCAATCATGATAGTCAAAAACGAAAGTAAACAAATTTGCCTTCAACCACAAAAAAGAATTTAGCTTTACTTTATCGAGAATGGCATAAGGATCAGACACAGTATTGCTGAAAACCGGCAGTTCCTTTTCTTCCAAATGACCCAGACACAAGCAAGCCAAATATTCTTGAAGAATGAATGAGACAATCGCGGCATCGCCGCCATTGGCTAAATTGAAAAAAGTGGACATGAAGCGCACATGGGGATACTAAAGTAAGATGGAACCACTCCCAAACAAGGGACCAGACACGATCCAAAGCTGCACAACCTAAAAAGAGATGGCATGCCGTCTTCTGAGGGCCACATCCACCCGCACACGAATTGTTTTCTGCTGTAAGAACTCGACGTCGCACTAGATTGTCTTTAGTCGGATTTCTATTGCAGAGAAGGTGCCACACGAATAAGGAGACCTTTAAAGGTACTTTTTTGTGCCAAACATCATCAATGAGGTCCCTATCTGTAGGCTCAACCGCGGACGTGAGAAATTGATAATCCCCACACACAGAATAGCCATGGATATGATCGAGCAGCCACTTCCACTTATCATGAATATGATCCTGTAAAACAAAGTTAAGTAACAAAGCAGAGCATTCCCTCACATTTTCCTCCTCCCACGCTAAAAGGCGTCTCTTCCACATCCACACTCCCCCTTCCTCCCAACCTAACCTCGCCATTTCTTCCATCGAGCTCTCTCTATCTATGGCTAAATACAAAAGCCGACGGAATTTGTCTCGTAAAGGAACACCTCCCACCCAATTATTATTAAATATATCTTAAATTAAGGGAAATTTAGTACCAATCATACAATTGATACAACTTTATTTCACAAAAAAAAATTCTTAATAGTCGTGATTTTTGTAAAGTATTTCTATAAAAAAGAATGGAAGGAGTGTTATTTTGATCTCTAAATATGTAGTAAATCATTATATAATATTCTTTGAATATATTGAATATGCAAATAAATTATATGTAACTGTTTTTTTGGTCAGTTTTAATTATTTAAGTCATTGAATTTTATTTTTATGTACTTAAATTAGCAGTCAAATATATTATTTATTGTTCGATTTACCTGATAAAGTTGTTACAAAGAGTAGCACTGAAATTGTTTGCAATTTTGATACATTAGAAATGTTTTTTTTAATAGCAAATATTATTCTCGACGAGAAAATGCAAGAAGCAATCAAACTCGCGGTAAAAAGGTAGAAGCAAACAATAAAAGATACCGCATATATACGGAACACCTAAAACCCAAATAAAATACCAAAGGCGGAACCCGGTCTTGAGGCCAACATATACTTACGAAAAAGGACCGCAAGCATATACCTGCCTCAACACCTACACGCCCGAACTGCCCCCACCAACAAGAAAACAACAAGAAAGAAAGAAAAAAAGGTGCCAAGGCCAAACCCCACATTCCCCGAACCCAACATAAACCATAGTAGCAAAACCAGGTTGCTAGTGCGCAAAAGCAAGGGGAGCGGATGCACACAGCAGAACCTACCCAACCGAAACTTAGCAACAAAAAACCAAAAGCCCCTGCTACAGCAAATCAGGCCGAACAGTACTCCTAGAGAGGCACCAAAGAGGATTCCAAATCCACTCAAAATACAAACAAACCGGAATGTGCAAATTACTCATAACCCACCTCCTCCACCATAGCATCTACCTCAAAATTAACATCATTAAAAACCTTGCTATTTCTAGCTTTCCACAAGGTCCAAATAGTTGTGAGCCAAATCACTCCCATCCCCTTAATCATATTCTTGTTTGTTTCCCCTACATGCCAACACTCCCAATGGACGAAGAGATTTGGTGGGGATATAAAAAATCGATCAAGCCACCTCATTAAATTTAACCAAACCGAGTTCGACACTTCACAATGAAGAAAAAGGTGAAGAGCGGATTCCTCCATCCTATTACACAATACACACAAAGAGTTGGCTTCCAGCCCTAGAATATTTCTCAAAACAAGATTGGCTTTAGTTGGGACACGAGTAAGGATAGCCTTCCAAGCAAAAGCCACCACCTTTGAAGGTGCCGGAAACTTCCACAAGATATCAAAGACTCTTTTCTCCTCATGTCCCCAACCCACATCGTTAAAGACCAAGGCCTCCAATTTCTTATAAGCCGACTTCATCGAGAATGTAATAGCCCGATTTTGTGATTATTTGATTTTAATTGTTTTATGTGTGTTTATTCATGTCTGTGTGCATTTTCATGAGTTTTCGTATTAGAAGGGTATTTTGGTAATTTAGATTTAAGGGTATTTTGGTCTTTTACGAGTAAGGGTAATTTAGTAATTTAAAGTAGTAGTTATGTTCTTTTAGCGTTCTAGTTAGAACCATTATTAATTGTAAGAGATTAAGTAGTCGTTACAATATTAGTTAGAGCCAATGTTTCTAATTAATTACCGTTAGTGAGTTAGAGTTAGCGGTGTGGTGTAATTAGAATTGAGCCAATTAGTTGGTGTGGTTTAGGCCCATTAAGGGTTGTGAATATTTGACCCATAACTTTGAGCAAATAGGGTTAGAGACTTTGTCATTCACACAAACACAAAAGAATAGAGAAAAAGAGGCTAGAGAGAAGAGCAAGAGAAGATGGTTGAAGCTAGAGGGGAGATTGATCCTAGGAGCTAAAGTGAGGCTTGAGCTAGGATTCTTGGTGCTAGAGGTAAGAGGGATCTGTTTGTAAGCATGAGTTATATGATGATTGTGTAATTGTTGTTGAATTAACATGTCATAAATGTATGAAAATGAATATTTGGTTTTATGTGAAAGATTGATGAGAAATGAAGTTGTGATGTTGTATCATGTATGAATTCGTGTTCAGTTGCTATGAATGATTTGTGAACTGTTGGAAGTTGATTTGTTGAACTGGAATCACTGTTTGTGAATTGGAGATGAAATTTGTGAATGTTGTTGGTGTTTTGAGAAAATTATGAAATTTGTTGAAATGAGTTGATTTGTTGTTTATGATGCATAATTTGAGTTCCTTTAGGTGTGTTTTAATGATTGTGAGTTATAAACACTTTCTGGAACACGTTTTTGGGATTTGGGGGTTTAAAATTGGGTTTTGAGTGAAGAAGGGTCAAGAACTCGTGAACAATGGTCTGCCCAGATGATTGTTCGCTCAAGCGAGCCCCGTTCGCTTCAGCGAACATTCATTGAGCTACCCAGTTCGCTTGATTGAGCTGTAAGCGAGCTCCAAGCGAACGAGACTTTGCTCTCGACGTTCTGGTCGCTTAAGCGAACCAGACTTCGCTTAAGCAAACTATGTCCTATTCAGCCCCATTTGATTTTTTATTTGTGAACCTTGGGACCTATCCGAGCATTCCTTAATGTTCCTTTTAACTCATATAAACATTTTTTGCATAGTTAATCTCACTGGAACTTCTCTATGATCGAATTGAATTGAATTTTGTGAAATCGAATTTGATTTTGAATAATGCTCAAGAACATGAACTTTTCCGAAATGGATCTTTTTCAAAGAAACAAAGTGGGATTAGGCTTGTACCTTGTTTATGTGCATTCTAAAAATGATTTCAATTGGTTCCATTGATTTATGTCTTGTTTTGTCTTGAAAACTTGGAATTTTAGAAAAGTGACAAAGTGAGACAAACTTCATGATTTTTGTAAATTCATCGTGATTGGCCGATAAAAGGCTTATGTAATCTCTATTGTACACAATTGTGACTTAAGAGTATACATCGCTTAGGCAATTAACCTTGTTTGGTTGGTTTTGATTCATTACTTCAATATTTACAAAGTTGTGAATTATAAGTAGAACCTTGTGAAAACTTAACTTAAAGACCAATTGTTTGGCAACCTTTTGTGACTGATCTTATATGATTAAATGGAGACTTGTGAATGAATGTTTTATGTTGAGTGTATGTCGGCGTGTGCATACTTTTTGAATGATGGTGGTGATCGCATAATTGTATATGCATTGTTTGGTGATGATTGCATAATGTTATATGCATGTTGATTGTTGAGGTGACTATGGTATGAACATATGCATTGAGTCGAGTCATATGTTCATGCATTCATTGTTTGGTGACGGACTTATGTCCAATGTAAGGCGGGGCGTGAAACCTTACATATGATGTTTTTGTTGCATCAAAGGTGACGACCTTGAGGAGACTTGGTACCACATGCATCTAGATGAGTCTAGAACATTACATACATTTGTTTGGTGAATTGCATTGAGTCGTGATGTGTGGTTTATGCATTTGGTTCATGTGAACTTGAATTGATGAATTGAATTATTGTGTGAATATATATATGAGGATGTTCATACTATTTAGTAATCTTATACATGATATTCTTGATTATTTGATTGTGAATTATGTTGATGTAATGCTAACCCTCAATGGTTTACCACCTACCTTTCCGTGCAGACGGGTAGATGGAGTGCAGGATTAGTAGCTTGTTTGTTGATGTTGCCGAGGAGCAGGAGTCCTCTTTTTCTTTTGCGCGTGTCTAGATTAAGGCTCAGATCTAGGATAACGTTTATATGTTGAACTTTGTTTACTATTTGTTAATCCGAGGAGTTATGACATGATTTATTTATATCCGATGTTGAGGATAAGAATAAGTATTTATTATCATGAGATTGAAGATGTTGTTTATATGTTGATATATTCCGCTGCTATGTTATGAACCATGATAATTTATACTTGTGAACTTTGAAATTTTTTGTTGGCGTAACATCTATTTCTAGAATATATTTGTATGTTCGCGCATTTTACCGCTTAATAGGAATAGGGTGTTACAGAGAACACACCACTCTCTTCTAACTTCCACCTTCATTCATCATCATGATTATCCAACCTCACACCTTCTAAATCCTCCAAGTGGCTTAAAAGAACCTCCTCTTTCCACATAAAGAGATGTCTTCTCCAAGTAAAATTCCAATCCATTCCAACACCCGACACCTCCCCCACCTCACCCACCAACACCTCCTTTTGGGTTGAAATTAAGAAAAGCCTAGGGTATTTAATTCGGAAACAACTATCCCCTCTCCAAATATCACCCAAAAAGCTAGAGGATAGCCCATCTCCTACCTTACACGTAACCTTCGAATTAAACTAATTAGTGACTCCAAAATCACCTACCTTTAGGAGCTCCTTCCACTAATATGAAGCCAATCTCGGCACCCCCATACCACCACCCACCAATAAATTGTCCACATAATCACCATATTTCGCCTTCAAAACCTCTTTCCAAAAATCCGAATCTCTATCTATTAACCTCCAACGCCACTTTGCTAAGAGACGAACATTCATAAGACGCAAATCTTTAACCCCCAAACCCCCATTTCTTTTACTTTCACAAACCGTCTCCCATTTCACCCAACTAATTTTCTTGCCTCCTCCCACGCCACCCCATAAGAATTCTCTTTGGATACGCACAATCCTTCTCCAAACTTGAACCGGAAGCTTCAAGAATGACTAGTAAAAAATAGGAATTGCATTAAGTACCGAATTTAAGAGCGAATTTAAGAGAACAATCCTTCCTCCAAAGCTAATATTCTTATGGCCCCACGTGTCAATTTACCGCTAAGATTCTCCACCAATGGCGCCCAAGTAGACATACTCCTAGCATTAGCACCTACCGGAAGCCCCAAATACTTGAAAGGTATGCTCCCTTTGCTACAATTCAAGAAATTGCAAGCCATATCCATGAAACCTTCATCCACATTGACACCTACCAACGAGCTTTTAAAGAAGTTAATCCTAAGACCCGACACCATTTCAAAACCTCTAAGAAGGTATTACAAAGCCCAAAGATTATCCACCGTTGGCTTCCCAATACAAAGAATGTCATCGACATATTGTAAATGAGAAACTACCAAGCCTCCATTACCAAGCGAGAAACCCTCAAACAAGTTACGGTCCACCACACTCCTCATCAACCCACTAAAACCTTCCGCAACCAACAAAAACAAAAAAGGTGCAAGCGGATCCCCTTGTTTGAGACCTCAATGGATACATATTTCCTCCGTAGGGCTACCATTAATAAAAATTGACATACTTCCACCAAAGACACAAGCCTTCATCCAAGAAACCCAGTTCACACACATACCTACCCTCCTAATCATGTACTCCAAAAATCCCCAATCCACCGAATCATAAGCCTTCTCAAAATCGACCTTAAAAATTAGACATTCTTTCTTAGTTTTCTTGGCACAATCCACCAATTCATTAATCACCAAACCCCATCCACCAAATGTCTACCTTTAAGAAAAGCCGATTGGGATGTCGAAATAATAAAATTCATCACACACGCAAGTCTTCTTGCCAATATCTTTGCTAGTAATTTATATAAACAACCTAGCAAGGATATAGGCCTAAAATCCTTCAACTCCAACGGGGATGACAGTTTCGGAATGAGAGTTACAAAAAATGCCAACATACTTTTCGGCAATGTTTCATTAGCATGAAATTGATCAAACATAATTCTAACCTCATCTTTTAACAAATACCAAAATTCTTTGATGAAAGAAAAGTTGAATCCATCCGGGCCCGGACTTTTACCACCATCACTATCTCTCACCACCGCCTCCATTTCCAACAAGGAAAAAGGAGCTACCGAACGACCATTCTCGACATCATTTAAGCTCCCAAAATCCACCCCATCCAACTTCGGTCGTTCCCACCTCTCCTCCGCAAAGTCGCAGCGGAAAATTATTCAACTTTAAATCCAAAACTTGGCACTAGGCATCAACATCATCAACATAATTAAAATACCAAATAAAAATAGTCTACAACATCTTAAAAGTTACGTATTAAGGAAAAACGACAAAACATAAAAGGTATCCCCATCCCGTTACATATCAGAGCAAGACTCCTATGACGACACGAGGATCAACTCACATCTCCACCATTCTGGATCACCTGCAAGTTACTCATACGAAGAGCAACATTTTCAAGCAGAAGGGGTGAGATTTCACATTCATTAATAATAAGCAATAAATTCAAAAATCAGAATTTAATCAACATACAACTACAATTATTTATTAATTGACAAGAAATTCATGTAAATTCAGTTAACAATTATCAATGAATTACAATAGCAACTGTTCAACAATGCAACAAATGACGACTCGACAATGCAACAACAACAACAACTATACAATACAACGACACGACAACAACTCAACAATATGCAATATATTTATGCATGTGGCACCAACAGAGCATCAAGCTCTCAACAGGATGTCGTAATGCGACTAACCAGGGCATCAAGCCCTCAACTAATAACAAGGCATCAAGCCTTCAACTAATATAAATGCTTATGCAATGATAAGACTCAGAAATGCAACAACAAACACAATAACATCTTTCATATAAGCATCATATAAACAACCTTCATATAAACATCATATAATCATAGATTTAACCATAAATCAACAACAACATATCAATATGATCCACCAATTCATTATCAAAAGAAAACTAAGTTTGATTCAACAAGACATAGATTAAATACTCTTCAAGATTCTAATTAAACTCATAGTATACGGGATTTGAAGTTTGGAAGCAAACAAAAAGTTTCGGGTTGATTTAGAAGCGGTTATGCTAAATTTTCTTAAAAGTCTTTCAAGGCCTAGTTGGAGTGTTTCTATCATAATTCAAAATCCACAAAACATTTTCAAGCCAAACTAGAACCATTAGAAAGCTAACTTAATTATCTAAAACTTTCATGTTTACACCAAAGGCGAATTCAAAACAGAAACATGTTAAAAAGACACAAGAACATGAGACAGAGAATGCTGTCACTGTGCGATTTTGCTAAGACCTCCTTGGAGTATTTTCATCATATATCCCAAAACAAAAATCATTTTCAAGTCTAACCAGATCCATTGGAAAGCTAACTTAATTATCTAAAACTTTCATGTTTACACCAAAGACCAATTAAAAACAAAAACGTGTTAAAAAGACACAAGAACACGAAACAGGAAAAGTTGTCAGAGGGCATCTCGCTTAAGCGAGATTCACGCCGAGAGAAACCTCAACTTCGCTTGTGAGTTCGCTTGGGGCTCGCTTAAGCCAACCGGGACCCGTTTTTTGATGATTTCTCACCATTTTTCACCCAAAAACCCAAATTTCGACATCTCAACTCCAAAAATTGATAGGAAACATTATCTAGGAGTATTCTACAACCTAAACATCAACTTTTTACATTAATTCATCGGATTATCTAGGTTTCTAGCAACCTAATTTGATTCAACCCTAATTTCTTCAACAACACAAATTAACAACAACATAATCAATTCAATTTCAGAATTCATGTACTTAGAATTAAGGAAAAGCTAGTCCCACCCTTACCTTGGATTTTCTTGGTTTTACAGAACTCTACAGTTTTCTCCCAAAAGCTGCACTTTCACGTTTTCTCTGTTTCTCTGATTCTGGTTTTATAACCTAATCTTCTATTACTCCCTCCTATTTATAGCCTCTTCTAAACTTCCTAACAAACTCTCCTAATTACCAAATTATCCTCACTTGAATTATTTTATTTTTCTTAAATAACTTTATTATATTTCTTTACCAAATATAACAAAACAACTTAATAATAATCATCATCAACATCAACACACCACATCACAACTCAACAAATATCACAATTAATTAAATAATTAATAAAAGACTCCAAATTTAATAAAATAATTAATTAAATAAAATAGGGCGTTACAACTCTCCCCGCTTAAAAGATTTTCGTCCTCGAAAATTTACCTTTCTCAAAAAACTCTGGATACGACTCTAACATCTTACTTTCCAACTCCCACGTCAAACTTTCACCAGCCGCTCCTTCCCAAACAACTTTCACAAGGAATATATCCTTGCCTCTTAGCTTCTTCACTTCACGACCTTCAATCCTCACTGGTAAGGTCTCGATCGTGAGGTTGTCTCTCACTTGCACATCATCCCTTTGGATCACATGGGATGGATCCGGAACATACTTCTGAAGCTGCGACACATGAAACACAACATGCAAATTTGAAAGGTGCGGTGGTAGACCCACTCGATACGCCACCGTTCCAATTCTTTCTGATATCTGATACGGACCAATAAATTTCGGAGTTAACTTCTTTGACTTCAATGCACGACCCACACCGGTCATGGGAGTAACTCTTAGGAATACATTATCTCCTTCTTGAAACTCAAGGTCTTTCCTACGCTTATCATGATAACTCTTTTGTCGACTATGTGACGCTTTCATCTTTTCTTGAATCATTTTTACCTTCTTTGTAGTCTGTTGAACAATTTCTGGTCCTAAAACCACATTCTCACCTGACTCAAACCAACACAACGGAGTTCTGCATCTCCGGCCATACAAAACCTCGAAAGGTGCCATTTCGATACTAGAATGATAACTGTTATTGTACGTGAACTCTATCAACGGAAGATGACTATCCCAAGTTCCTCCTTGCTCAAGTACACAAACTCTCAACAAATCTTCCAACGACTGAATCGTTCTTTCGGACTGACCATCTGTCTGCGGATGATAAGCCGAACTCAACTTCAACTTAGAACCCAACCCTTCCTGCAAACTCTTCCAAAATCTAGATGTAAATCTTGGATCTCTATCTGATACAATACTTGATGGAACACCATGCAACTTTACAATCTCACGGATATAGATTTCTGCCAACTGAGGTATAGGAAAACTAATATTTATCGGAATAAAATGAGCCGACTTCGTCAGTCTATCTACAATCACCCAAATTGCATCATTCCCCTTTGGAGTATTCGGTAAACTAGTCACAAAATCCATCGATATGATATCCCACTTCCACTCTGGAATATCTAAAGGTGTCAATAATCCAGCAGGCTTCTGATGTTCAACTTTTGACTTCTGACAAACTAAACATGCATACACAAACTGTGCCACATCGCGCTTCAACCCAGACCACCAAAACAACTTCTTCAGGTCATGATACATTTTTGTAGCTCCCGAATGAATACTCAATTTACTTCTGTGGCTTTCTTCCAGAATCATCTTTCTCATCTCAGCATCTTCAGGGATACAAATCCTATTTTGAAATCACAATACTCCTTGATCATCAACTTTAAAGTCACCATTATTAGTCTGATTACTTCCAACTATTAAGTCTACCAACTTCACATCTTCTTTCTGAGCTTTTCTGATACTATCCAAAAATTTGTTGGTGATTTTCAACATCCCCAGTTTCACACTCTCTGACGACACTTCACAAACCAAACTCAAGTCTCTGAACTATTCTAGTAATTCTAACTCCTTAACCATCATAGCAGACATGTGCAAAGTTTTTCTACTTAAGGCATCTGCAACAACATTAGCTTTATCCGGATGGTAATTCAACCCAAAATCATAATCTTTTAACAACTCAAGCCACCTTCGCTGTCTCATATTTAATTCCTTCTGGTCAAATAAGTACTTCAAACTCTTATGATCGCTGAACACTTCGAATCTAGAACCATACAAATAATGTCTCCAAATCTTAAGAACAAAAACTACCGCGGCTAACTCTAAATCATGAGTAGGGTAATTTCTTTCATGAATCCTCAACTGCCTTGATGCATACGCCACTACCTTGTTATCTTGCATAAGTACTCCGCCTAAACCCAACTTAGACGCATCGCAGTACACAACAAATTGTTCATTAGACTTTGGTGATATCAAAATCGGAGCTGTCGTCAGACGCTTCTTCAATTCATTAAAACTGTTCTTTCACTGAACATCCCATACGAAAGCTCTACCCTTACAGGTTAACTGAGTTAACGAAAGTGCTAACTTAGAAAACCCTTCAATAAATCTTCGGTAATAACCTGCTAATCCCAAAAAGCTTCTAACTTCGGTAACCGACTTCGGAGTCTCCCATTGCAATATCGCATCAACCTTAGATGGATCCACAACAATACCACTACCAGAAATAATGTGACCAAGAAAACTCACCTCGTTCAGCCAGAATTCACACTTTGACAACCTGGCATATAACTTCTTCTCATCATTCATTCTCTGCTTCCCCTTATCAGCATGACCATTGTAAGGCTTACCACGACTTTGTTGCTGCTTCCCTTTACGTTCATTCAGAACCTTATAATGAGCCATAGTGTCCTCTTCATAAATTCTGCAGCTGCTTACCAACTCAGCAAACTGACGGATCTTCTGATACCCAAATGCCCGCTTAATCTCAGCATGCAAACCATTCTCAAACTTGATGCACTTGGAGAATTCAGCAGTCTCAACGGTGTAGTGCGGGTAGAACTTGACCAACTCAACAAACTTAGTAGCATATTTCGTGACTAACATGTCACCTTGCTTCAACTCTAGGAACTCAATCACCTTCTTCCCGCGAACATCTTCCGGAATGTACCTATTCAAGAATTCTATATTAAAAACAGTCCAAGTTACCTCTTCACCTCCGTTCTCCAGGTTTGGACGAACACTTACCCACCAATCATCAGCCTCTTCAGCTAAACAATGTGTACCAAAACACACCATCTGAGGCGCAATGCATTCCATGACTCGAAAAATTCTCTCGATCTGTTGGAGCCATGTTTGTGCTCCATCAGGATCATATCTGCCTATGAAGGTAGGTGGATGGTTCCTCAGAAAAGTCTCCAGCATCCGTACTCCATTGTTACCACCAGCGTTAGGTTGTTACCCAACAACTTGAGCCATAGCTTGCAAAGCAGCAGCGAGGGCAGCATCGTTTCTTCCAGCCATTTCAAATCACAACACAACGGACATGGGTTAGGAAACTCAAAGACAGTGTTAAACCGTCACACGACGCAACGACTCAATCTACATGGCCGAACGGACCGACCTGCTCTGATACCAATTGTAACACCCCGTTTTCCCAACATATAAATACTGCTTAAATTAATCAGAGTTCAACATAAAACAGGATGTCACACTACTTTTTATTCCAAAAAGTCATTTCAACATGAGTGGAGTTAAAACCCACTATTTAAAATAAAATACCTGCTTATAATATTTAAAATAAAGTCGCAGCGGAAAATTATTCAACTTTAAAGCCAAAACTTGGCACTAGGCATCAACATCATCAACATAATTAAAATACCAAATAAAAATAGTCTAACAACATCTTAAAAGTTACGTATTAAGGAAAAACGACAAAACATAAAAGGTATCCCCATCCCGTTAAATATCAGAGCAAGACTCCTATGACGACACGAGGATCAATTCACATCTGCACTATTCTAGATCACCTGCAAGTTACTCATACGAAGACCAACATTTTCATGCAGAAGGGGTGAGATTTCACATTCATTAATAATAAGCAATAAATTCAAAAATCAGAATTTAATCAACATACAACTACAATTATTTATTAATTGACAAGAAATTCATGTAAATTCAGTTAACAATTATCAATGAATTACAATAGCAAATGTTCAACAATGCAACGAATGACGACTCGACAATGCAGCAACAACAACAACTATACAATACAACGACACGACAACAACTCAACAATATGCAATATATTTATGCATGTGGCACCAACAGAGCATCAAGCTCTCAACAGGATGTCGTAATGCGACTAACCAGGGCATCAAGCCCTCAACTAATAACAAGGCATCAAGCCTTCAACTAATATAAATGCTTATGCAATGATAAGACTCAGAAATGCAACAACAAACACAATAACATCTTTCATATAAGCATCATATAAACAACCTTCATATAAACATCATATAATCATAGATTTAACCATAAATCAACAACAACATATCAATATGATCCACCAATTCATTATCAAAAGAAAACTAAGTTTGATTCAACAAGACATAGATTAAATACTCTTCAAGATTCTAATTAAACTCATAATATACGGGATTTGAAGTTTGGAAGCAAACAAAAAGTTTCGGGTTGATTTAGAAGCGGTTATGCTAAATTTTCTTAAAAGTCTTTCAAGGCCTAGTTGGAGTGTTTCTATCATAATTCAAAATCCACAAAACATTTTCAAGCCAAACTAGAGCCAATTGAAAGCTAACTTAATTATCTAAAACTTTCATGTTTACACCAAAGACCAATTCAAAACGGAAACGTGTTAAAAAGACACAAGAACACGAAACCGGAAAAGTTGTCAGAGGGCATCTCGCTTAAGCGAGATTCACGCCGAGAGAAACCTCAATTTCGCTTGGGGATCGCTTAAGCGAACTGGGCCCCATTTTTTGACGATTTCTCACCATTTTTCACCCAAAAACCCAAATTTCGACATCCCAACTCCCAAAATTGATAAGAAACATTACCTAGGAGTATTCTACAACCTAAACATCAACTTTTTACATTAATTCATCGAATTATCTAGGTTTCTAGCAACCTAATTTGATTCAACCCTAATTTCTTCAACAACATAAATCAACAACAACATAATCAATTCAATTTCAGAATTCATGTACTTAGAATTAAGGAAAAGCTAGTCCCACCCTTACCTTGGATATTCTTGGTTTTACAGAACTCTACAGCTTTCTCCCAAAAGCTGCACTCTCACGTTCTCTCTGTTTCTCTTATTCTGGTTTTATAACATAATCTTCTATTACTCCCTCCTATTTATAGCCTCTTCTAAACTTCCTAACCAACTCCTAATTATCAAATTATCCTCACTTGAATTATTTTATTTTTCTTAAACAACTTTATTATATTTCTTTACCAAATATAACAAAACAACTTAATAATAATAATCATCAACATCAACGCACCACATCACAACTCAACAAATATCACAATTAATTAAATAATTAATAAAAGACTCCAAATTTAATAAAATAATTAATTAAATAAAATAGGGCGTTACAATGACAAGATGTCATCTTTTCTAAGCCTCCTCAACCACCTTTTTGAACTCTCCATTTTTAAGCCAAAAATTATTGAAACGGAAAGGCGTTGGTCCCCAACTCCATCCTCCGTTGCGAAGCACTAAGGGGCAATGATCAGAAACGTCCCTTGGCAACACCCAAAGAGAATTATCGCCCCAAACATGGGTCCACTCTTCCGAGACAGGCATCTTATCAATCCTACTCATTGACATCCCATTAGGATGGTAACAAGTAAACCTACGCCCCAACACATTGAGATCCTCCAACTCCATATCGCATAAGAAGGAAATAAAGAGGAACATTAAAATCTCCAAGAACACACTAAAAAACATTAACCACGGTACAACAAATTTTCTCCACCCCCACTCCAAAATAACCCCTACATAACCTTCACCTTGAAAAGAAGAGACCAAAGTAGCACAAGATTTCCTCCAAATAGAAAGAATACCACCACTACTACCATCTGAGGCCCTAAACACCCAATCACAATCTTCACTCCCCGAAATAGAGAAACAAAGAAAAGGAGTTACCTCATGAGCCTTAGTTTCTTGTACCGCCAAAAAATCAAGATTATTATGACGGATGAGCTCACATAAGTTATTCTTCTTCACTCTACCACCAAGCCCTCTAACATTAAAGGTTGATATAATCATTAAACCAACCTTACACCCTCCTTTGTAGCCTTAAAATTCACTGCCTTTTCTTCCATCTCTACAAGCTTATCAATGATCCTCTCTTCCTTCATAGTGTGAGAAACCTCTGCCACGTTTTGAGTAACTAGCTCTTTTTTTCCCGCCAAAACATTTAGATGTCTCCCTCAATCATCCTCAATCCCCAAGAATGAAACTTCCTCAACTTCTTTATTAGTTAGGAACAAAATACCAATGCCAGATCCTTTTGTATGCCTCAAATCCAACGATTGCGCTTTTCCTTCTCCCCTTACTAGCCCTCCCAACGGGACTTCCTCCTCACTCCAACCTTCCTCCCTACACTCTGGAAAAGACACTGCTCTTCTATGCGTCGAGCAAACTCGATACCTTCATTTCCTCGCTTTAGGGGTGCCCTCGAAGTGTTCCTCAAGAACCGGTCCAGAATGCTTCTTAGCCAAAGAAATAGATTTTTTCTTCTTTCTATTTTTATGCCTCGATTTTAAAGTTCTCCGCACTTCCCCCTCCGACACTTCAATAGAGTCACTAAAATCCGATAAATCAGACTCCGAAAAAATTCTAATATGTTGGTTCACCGGACCTCTGTAACGCCCTACTTTTATTATTTATTAATTTATTGAGATTAGATGTCTTTTTTATAATTTAGTCGATTTATTTTGATGAAATTATATTTTGTTATGTTATGTGTTGGTAATTTATTTGTATAATATATTTGTTATTTTGTGTAGAAATATATTTGTTATTTTATGTGGAAATATATATTATCTAGTATAGAAATATATTGGCTATTTTGTGTGGAAATATATATGTTATCTAGTATAGAAATATATTTGTTATTTTGTGTAGAGATATATTGGTTATTTTGTGTGGAAATATATATGTTATCTAGTATAGAAATATATAGGTTATTTTGTGTGGAAATATATATGTTATCTAGTATAGAATTATATTTGTTATTTTGTGTAGAGATATATTTGTTATTTTGTGTGGAAATATATATTATCTAGTATAGAAATATATTGGTTATTTTGTGTAGAAATATATATGTTATCTAATATAGAAATATATTTGTTATTTTGTGTAGAGATATATTTGTTATTTGGTGTATTATTATTATTAAGTGGGGGAGAGATATATTTAATTTAGAAATAAACAAGATTATGAGGAAAAGAGTAGTTTTGGGGTGTAAGAGAAATTAGGGTTATTATAAAAAGGAGAGTTAGAGTTAGAAAATAATATGACGTGCAAACTGTTTTGGAGAAAGAGGAGAAACCTAGAGAAAGAGAAGATTCAGAGAAGAGAATCCTTGCAATCAATCAATATAAGGTAAGGGTGGGACTAACCTCTTTAATCATAAGCATATCATATAATTCTGAAAAAGGTTTAATCTTGTTGTTGTTGTAGAAGTTAGGTTTTGAATTGAATTAGGTTGTTAAGAGTATAGATAATCCCATGAATTTATATGAAAGTTTTGTTTATATGTTAATTATATGATATTTATATGAAAGATGTTTATATGATATTTATATATATTTATATAAAAGTTGTTTATATGATATTTATATGAAAGTTGTTTATAAGTTATCTATATGATATTTATATGAAAGTTGTTTACATGTTTATTTATTTATATGATATTTATATTAAAGTTGTTTATATATTATTTATATGATATTTATATGAAAGTTGTTTATATGTTATTTATATGAAAGTTGTTTATATATTATTTATATGATATGATATTTATATGGAAGTTGTTTATATGATATTTATATGAAAGATGTTTATATGATATTTATATATATTTATATGAAAGTTGTTTATATGATATTTATATAAGAGTTGTTTATATGTTATTTATATGATATTTATATGAAAGTTGTTTATATGATATTTATATGAAAGTTAATTATATGATGTTTATTTGAAAGTTAATTATATGATGTGTATATGGAAGTTATTTATATGATGTTTATATGATATTTATTTGATGTTTATATGAAAGTTATTTATATGATGTTTACTTTAAGTTATTTATATGATGTTTATATGAAAGTTATTTATATGATGTTTATATGGAAGTTATTTATATGATGTTTATATAAAAGTTGTTGATGATTAAATTATGTTTGAAAGTTATTTATATGATGTTTATATGGAAGTTATTTAAATGATGTTTGTATGAAAGTTGTTGATGATTAAATTATGTTTTCAGTAGCTTTGGTTTGACATGAAAATATTTTATAGATATTTTATTATGTGAATTTTAAGAGATGCTTTAAGACGATGTTTAAATGTTGATATTGTTATATCTTGACACTAATAATGTGCTGCCATGTTGTTGCTGTTTACATTTGTTTAAAGCTGCATGTGTCTGTCTAAGTTGTGAGTTATTGATCCAAATTATTGGAGTCATATAAGATGGTTGTGTTGTCAAAGTTGTAAGACGTTGAGTCCATGCATATTCATTTAAAGACGAGGGTTCATGCCCTAGGAGCTTTTGCTCAACAGATACGAGAGCTCATGCTCTAGGAGCTTTTGCTCAATAGCGACGAGGGCTTACGCCCTAGGAGTATATTTATGCTCAAAAAGCGACGAGGGCTTATGCCCTAGATTGGTACCACATGCATGAGTAAGATGATTAAGTTGCATAGTCAAGTTAAAGTTGCATTGTCGAGTCAAGTGATTAAGTAAATTTTGAAGTTGATTATGAAGTTGATTAAGATGATGATGATGTTACCTGATACTTGAAGTTAATTGATGATTTATATCTAAAATTATATGAAGTACTTGTTGATGATGATTTGTTGTTGTTTTATGCTGATTGATTCTCTTATATGATTTTGTTGTTGTATTATGCTGATGGATCCTCTTATATGATTTGTTGCTGTTTTATGTCGATTGATTATCTTATATGAATTGTTGTTGCTTTAGGTTGATTAATTCTTTATATGAATTGTTGCTTATTATTATAGAATGTGAAATCTCACCCCTTTGCTTGGAAATGTTGCTCTTCATATGAGTAACTTACAGGTGACCAAGAATAGTGTAGTTGAGAGTAATATCCGATGTGTCGTCTAGGATGCTCTGATACGTATCGGGATGGGGATTGTTTTGTTGCATGTTTCCTTGTTACGTATTTCTTTTTAAACAATGTTGAACTATTTTTATGAGAATTTATTTAAGATGTTGATGATGTGGCCTTTTAGAGCCAAAGACTATTTAAGATGTTGAAATTATTTCCGCTGCATGTTTGTTAAATTTTTATAAAAGCAGAAGTTTTAATAAATAACAATTTAGCTATATTTATATTTGTTGGATTTTTGTAAAGTTGAATGTGACACTCTGTTGAAAAACTCTGATTAATCTATGTTATTTTAAAGTTGGGAAAACTGGGTGTTACAACCTCTCCCCTTCAACACAATTTTTGAATGCACCACATCATCAGTCTCAACCATTTGTGTTGCCTGAACATGAACTGGTGCTAATATAAAAGAAGGATGCTAGGAAAAATTGGAAGAAATTGAATCCTCCAGCACCTGCACCTCCTTCCCATTGTTACTGCAAGACCGAGGGCCCTCAAAAGGGTGGGCCTTTGGAGAAGCCGGCCCACCAACCAGCTGCTGCCCCAGACCCGACATCACTTCCTCATCACAACAAGTTGACGCTCCCACCAAATCCAGCGCGTTGGGAGCAACACCGTAATGTTCCCCCAAAACTTGCAGGTTGGACACGTGTGGGATATGGAGGGTAGTTTTAATCACGCCTCCCAACACTGCCTCCCCCAGGTCAACTTCATATTTTACACAATTTTCCACCTCTTCTCTTCTCAAGTCAAATCTAAGCCCCCCAGCTGCCACATGGTTACCTATGAATGGATCAATTGAAAAACCAGCCTCTAAAAGGGATTGTAAAGGCTGACAATTTTTAAAAAAATCTGCCTGCACATCCCTTATTCCACCTTTCCCCTGCTGCTCCTGCCTAAACAAGTCACCCACGTGGGGCCCATTCTTCACCTCTTCCTGGACCCTAGGTAGACCCTCCTCCTTTGAGAAACAACCAACATCCTTCCTCTGCATCTCACCCTCACATGAGCTACCAAAAGACACCTTCACACACTCCTCCCTCCACCCACAACCTGAAAATCGCCCCCATCACCTTGAGACTCAACACCTCATCTACTAAGCCTTTCCTCTTTGTAGACACTTGAATCCTTGCAACATCCAACCTCTTTCTCTCAATGGTGGCATCACCAAAATCAATAAAAACTCCAAAAAAAGAGCCAATCATTTTGAACAAAGGTTCATCCCAAACATGAAGGGGAATTCCATGGACAGTAATTCACACCACTCTACTCTCAGCAACCATTTGAGGAGTCCAATTCTTCACACTCTTGAACATATCATCCCACCAATGTTGGTGATTACACCGAACAGACTCAATATCTCCAATACCCTCTACATGTAGCAGCATCAGTTTTTCTCCCATCACTGTGACTTTCACCCGATGAAGGCCCTCCATAACCATTGCTTGTTGAAGTGCTTTGGGATCCATATCCTGGTAGAGTTCTCCCACAAAACCCCACTTCAAGAACTCCAGCATATCCTTTGATGGAAGGATGTCCAGACAAGGAACTTCCTTGTTGAGAGCAGGGAAGTGTTCTTTCCCCCAGCTAAACGGAGGTTTAGCAACACTCCCAGGCAAAACCGCAACCCCACCATTCTCGTTCGCCTTTGTACTCCTCCTCCAACTTCTGGTCATCCCTCCCAGAACGAGCTCTATTAACCTTCAAACGCACATTCCGGAACCAAACCTCCTCCAAACGCGCTTCGAGATCTGTCACCACTCCCACATTCTTGAACTTTACAAAACCGAATTTCCTTCCCCATTTGTCAAATTTCAGAGGAATAAACACCTCTTCAACCTGACCGTAACGCGTAAAAACCTTCCAAAGGTCGGAATTCTTTGCATTTTCCGAGAATCTTGTGAAGAAGAAAGAAATGGTGGTGATGTCAAGGTGTTTGAAGCTGATCCACCTCCCTGCTGCCACCTTACTGGAGTCTGCCATAGCCTTTCCTTTGGAAGTAACACGTACTTTTGTCCCAGTGGGCCCAATCCCCCCGAGCATCTCTCTCTAGTTTCTCACTCATCCTTGTTGTCATAAATCCACTCATACATTATAAATGTTAAAACACTATTTTTACTATTTTCTAACACTAGGTCTTCTATTCGATAAACTTATGTGGATCAAACCACTTTATATAAGATTCGTTCATAGCACTCCTCTTCAATACATTCAAAGATTATAGTGTTAATGTTTTGGAAATTTGTACGGTAGGTGTACTGATACTCTTACTCCATAAATTTATAAATTAACCATCAATTTATGAAATAAAAAACTATTTGTCAATATTTATATTTTAGAAAACATCATTTCATAAGAAAAAAACATTATTTCATTGTTTATAAGAATCTTATTAAATTTTTAACATTTTCTCATAAAAAATAATCAATATTCTTTATTATGAGTAATAAAATTCAAAAAAAGTAAATTTGATTTCGTCGATGCTTTTGGTAAATAAGATTTAATTATTATAATTTTCATTGATAGACAATAATTCTTTTTCTTCAAAAAAAATAACTCATTTAATTATTAATTTAACGATTTAGTGTACCGGTACACTTGAATTTTTGGGTGTACCATAAAATTTGCTAATGTTTTTTGTTGGAAACTCTGGTGGAGCGCAAGAGCAATTTAACCCTCATATGTAAAACCCAACAATTTTTCTCTCAAGTGTATGTTTCCACCTACTATAACATAATCCAACTCTCGCTCCTCCGTCAATTCAAACCAAAAGTTGAAAGAAACAACATGTCAATATTTTAGGATCACAAAAAATAAATACATCAAATCACATATAATATGAGACTAAACACTCACACTTAAAATCTAACAGTTACACACATTCACAAATCAAAATAACAAAACGATTCGAGGTTCTTCATGTCAACTTACTAGTGTCAGTAACCGCTACAACTGACTGGGAATAGCCGGTTGCAAAAAACCAGCTAATGGAATTTGGAATCCAGTGTACGGGTTTGGGATATCTTATAGCGACAAGCAACGAAACTCATCTGCTCTCAATGCACGATTTCGTTGGTCCACGTGTGCACATTTTTAGGTGCTCCTTTTATTTTTGGGTACAAATAGGTGTGTCTTTTCAAATGTTCAAGAACAACCGTATGCAAAAAAAAGTAAGCACTCACGCGATAAAATTTCTTTTTGCCGGTCTCCTAGGGTTTCCATCTCCTAGGGTTCCAGCCGCCACCCTCCATTGGGCTGCAGCCGCACCTTGGGCCGGATTTCCCTTGTGAGAAGTTGTTTCTCATCTGATCCATGATCTAGATGTTTCTATTCCTGCATATATATCCTCTTGTTTTCACAGCTTTTGACTCACTGAACCCTAGCTGCCTCTGTAACTGCTTTCCTGTACGTTTCCTGCGTCTGTCTCCTTCTTTCTTGCTTTCTCCACTGTTTCCCTGTGTTTCCCTTCTGTTTCAACGTCCTCATGGATCCCACGAACCTTAACCTTGATGGTATCACCTTGTCGGAGGAGGGTCTAACCCTTAACCTCGCGTCTGAACCTGTCTCTGTTACCGTCTTGGACCACTGCCTGATTGGCCGCGTCTTGGCTGACCGTGAAATCCAGTTTGCCTATTTCAGCGAGCGCATGTCTCGTGCTTGGAAGCCAGGCAAACGGGTTATGATAACCAAATTAGTGGCTGAGCGCTACCTCTTTCAATTTCACCACAAAGTCGATGCCGCTCGCGTTCTTGATGAAGGCTCGTGGCTTTACGACAATTTCCATATTGTCCTCGACCGTATTTCCCATGGTGCTGTTCCATCTCTTGTCCCCTTGAATCAAATCGATTTCTGGGTTCAGGTTCACGGTCTCCCTTTTGGTTTCATTCAGGAAAGAGTAGGTCAAGGTATAGGAAGTTTTCTAGGTACCTTTAGGGCTTTTGATGTCCGTAACACAATTCACAGTTCCTACATGAGAATCAGAGTTTCTATAGATATTATTGTCCCACTCAAACAGGAGTGGCGTGTCTGTGCTAGCAACGACGAATATGTGACTGTTTATTTTAAATACGAAAAGCTTGGTGTTTTTTGTCACAGGTGCGGAGTTATCGGACATACAGACAAAGTGTGCCCGGAGCTGTTTGAATTGGATTCAGATGATGGTGTCCGTAATTGGGTCCGCACTTGAAACCTATATCTCAATGCATTGGCACAGCTGCAACAAACAGATGGCTTCAGGATCCTATTCCTCCAACGGTGCCGCGACAAAATCATGTTGATGTTGGTGCTGCTGCTGGCCGAAACACAAGTAGTGCGGGTTCAGGAAATTTGACAACATTCAATGACCGGATGCTTGCAGTCCAGAGTCAACTCACAGCCATGAAACAAGATGTCCTTGCTGCCCAGCACGCGGTGTTTGCTAAACAAGGTAACGGCCCTATTTCTGCTTGCAAAGTGAACCTCCTGGCTTCTTCTTCCACAGGTACTTCAGCCTCTAGCCTGCTTCCAGGTTGTTCTTTAGTGCATGGCTTACCGGCTGCACCTCTCCTTTTCGACAACAATGATGAACTGCTTGAGGACAATGGCTCGGAATTGAAGAAAAGAAAGTGTATGCTAGCTCTTCAGAATGGAGAACCTTTTGCTGCTGATGGGGATTTTGGGAACAATGTAATAGGAACAAATGTTAGTCATGGGGGGGATGTTGAAATGAATGTAATTCCTAACCCTTTGTATGATGAAAATGATGTAACGGCAGGTGCTGATGATCAGGCCTGCCTAGGCAAATGAGTTTAGTAGCATGGAATTGCCGGGGTGTAGGTAGCCCGAGCGCAATTCCTGATCTTAAGTACCTAGTTCGGCACTTCAATCCGGACCTTCTTTTCCTTAGTGAGACTCTAGCTCACCGCAATAAAATTGAAGAACTTCATTTTTTGCTTGGTTACGATTGTTGTTTTCCTGTAGACCGCACCGGCAGAGGCAAGGGTCTTGCTTTATTTTGGTGTAACTCTTTAAATTGTCAGCTTGTTGATTTTTCTAGCAATCACATCACTGTTGAAATTAAAAATAATGTTCTTGGTACTTGGCGACTCACCGGCTATTATGGTTATCCAAATTGAGGCCGTCGAACAGCCGCTTGGAATTTTCTTTGACAACTTTCTAACCAATTTACAGGTCCTTGGTGTATCTTTGGTGACTTTAACGAAATTCTTGACGCAAGGGAGAAAAGAGGGCGCAATCATAGACCTTCATGGCTTATTAACGGTTTCCGGCAAGCTGTTATTGACTCCGGTTTGTCGGATATTCCGATTGAAGGTTACCCTTTTACTTGGTTTAAAAGTCTTGGCACTCCGCGTGCAATCAAAGAAAGGTTAGATCGTGCACTTGCTAATAATTCTTGGTTTAACTTTGGTGGCACCTGCTTATGATCACTATCCTATTTTTGTAAATGTTGCTCCCATTCCTCGGCCTAGTGTTTATAAACGCCACTTTCGCTATGAAAATGTGTGGCACCTTGAACCGGGGTTTAAGGATCTCGTTACCAATTCTTGGCAGGGATACTCTAATCACACTATTATTCCAAAACTTGTATCATGTGCGGACGACATGTCTGTATGGAAAAAGAATCATTGCAACAAACTAAAAATTGATATTGCAGATTGTTGTAAACAGTTGCAGGAAACTCGGCTAGGCTCTAATGGCGAGGATCAAGTCCGCATGTTTGAGCTTCGGAAACGCATGCAAAGATTGTTGTCCCAAGACGATGCTTATTGGTGCAACGTGCAAAGAATCACTGGTACAAGGATGGCGACAGAAATACAAAAAAAATTCACGCATCGGCTACGGCTCGTAAGAAGGTAAACCGTATTATTTCTCTTGATGATGATGCTGGTAATAAAATTACTAATGAGCAAGGCATGCAAGATGTGGCCCGACAATATTTTGTTAATATTTTTCAACAACAAAACAACGAGTTCTCGCTTGTTATTGACGTTATTAATACGTATGTTTCTTCTACTGATAATGATATGCTAACGGCACCTTTTACAAAAGCCGAATTTAAGGAAGCCACTTTTTCTATGCACCCGGACAAGTGTTCCGGCCCTGATGGTTATAGTCCAGGCTTTACCAACAATTTTGGAACTTATGTAGCGATGATATTTTTAAGGAGTGTTGTAGTTGGTTAGACACGGGCCAATTTCCATCGGACTTAAATATTACTAACATTGCTCTTATTCCAAAAGGCTCTATGCAGGCTAGTATGAAGGATTGGCGGCCAATAGCACTTTGCAATGTCCTTTACAAAATCATTTCGAAAGTGCTAGCAAACAGACTGAAGAATGTGCTACCTACATGCATCTCAGACAATCAATCCGCGTTTGTCCCGAGACGTTCTATTCTGGATAATGCTATGGTGGCAATTGAGGTTTTACACTTTATGAAAGCCAAGACGCGAGGGGATGACAGATATGTCGCGCTAAAGCTTGGTATTAGCAAGGCCTACGATCGTATGGATTTGAATTACCTGAGGGCTGTTTTGACCAAGATGGGTTTCCATCATCGATGGATTTACTGGATGGGTATGTGTGTCGAAACCGTAGATTATTCTGTGATTGTCAATGGTGAACAGGTTGGTCCTATCATTCTAGGCCGTGGTCTCCGTCAAGGGGACCCTCTCTCGTCGTATTTATTCATAATTTGTGCCGAAGGTTTATCCTCCCTTATCAAAGATGCCGAAACAAGAGGTGCTCTCACGGGTACGAAGGTTTGTCGTCAAGCACCGTCTGTTTCACATCTTTTGTTTGCTGATGACTGTTTTTTGTTTTTTAAAGCTACTGAGGATCAGGCACAAGTTATGAAAAATATTTTATCCACCTAAGAGATAGCTTCTGGTCAAGCAATCAGTTTGCCCAAATCTAAAATTTATTGTAGCAGAAATGTCCCCGAGGCCCTAAAAAATAACATCACTAATATTTTAGGCGTGCAGGTGGTTTTGGGTACAGGTAAATACCTTGGGCTGCCTTCCATGATTGGTCGCGACCGCCATGCCACTTTTGCTTATATCAAAGACCGTGTTTGGCAGAAAATAAACTCTTGGAGTGGTAAGAGTCTCTCCAAAGCAGGTCGGAAGGTGATGATAAAATCTGTGTTGCAGGCTATTCCTTCTTACGTGATGAGCATCTTTCAATTACCTACCACGTTAATAGACTCCATCGAAAAGATGTTGAACTCCTTTTGGTGGGGTCATGGTAGAGCAACTCGCAGGGGCATCCATTGGATGAACTGGGAGAAATTGTCTGCACCAAAGATCCATGGAGGTATGGGCTTCAAAGACCTCTCTGTCTTTAATTTGGCTATGCTGGGTAAACAGGGATGGAAGTTTATTACGGAACCGGACTCTCTGGTGGCACGCATTTTCAAAGCTCGGTACAATCCGACAGGTTCTTATCTCACGGCCACTGTTGGGCATAACCCCAGCTATGTTTGGCGTAGTATTATGTGCGCTAGGTTTCTTGTCCGAGGGGGTGCCCGTTGGAGCATCGGTTCAGGTGCGTCCATTTCCATCCTAAATGAACCATGGTTGACTAATGGTGAGTTTATTGGCAGCGATATTCCAGGTGCCCACTTTGTTCATAATTATACTATTAATAGCTTGATGAATTTATATGACAAAAGCTGGCATGAACAGGTGATTAGACAGGTTTTTAGTGATGATATAGCAAACAAAATTCTGTGTACACCACTATTTTCTCAGGTCGAGGCAGATAGAAGCATTTGGAAAGCGGAAAGGAATGGTAGGTATTCTGTCAGAAGTGCATACAGGTTATGTGTCACAGAGTTAATAGATTCTTCTTATAACTGGCGCCCGGGGTACTGGTCTGGTATTTGGAACCTTAAGGTTCCACCGAAGGTCAAGAACTTAATCTGGCGTATGTGTCGTGGCTGTTTACCAACCTGTGTCCGTCTGTTGGACAAAGGTGTTGTCTGTCCAACCAACTGTGCTAGTTGCACCTCAACTCACGAGGACTTTCGGCATGTTTTCTTTGAATGTCCTTTTGCTATACAGGTTTGGAACACGACAGGGCTTTGGGGTTCGGTGCAACACGCCCTTGCTAACACGGCCTCGGCATCGGAAGCCATTTTCTCTTTGTTAGAACATTTGTCTGTGGGTTTAAAGCAACGTCTGGCAACGGTTATGTGGAGTATTTGGAAACACCGCAACCTCCGTATTTGGGAAGATGCAACAGAAACGAGCGCCACGGTTGTAACGCGTGCTATGAATATGGTGACAGACTGGCAGCTGGCAAATGCACCGGATATGCTGGCTTCAGGGGTGAATCATACATCCGTACCGGCCCCTTCTTTGGAGGTCTCCGCCTCACATCAACATCGAACAAGGTGGCAGCCCCCTGAGGTTGGTAGGTACAAATGTAACATAGATGCAGCTTTTTCTTCCCATTTCAACCGTACAGGCATAGGTATCTGTGTTCGGGATGCAGAAGGTACTCTTGTTCTGGCTAAAACTCTTACTTTTCCCTGCACAGTCTCGGTGGATGTGGGTGAGGCCTTAGGACTGCATTGCGCTCTGCAATGGCTTAGTGACATGTTGTTTACCAATGTATATTTTGAGACAGATTCTAAGTTGACAACTGATGTCTTCCTCTCTAACAAGAACGACTTGTCAGAATTTGGCTGTATTATTTCTTCTTGTCGCTCTTTGTTTACTGCCTACTTTTCTAACTCTAGGGTGGAGTTTGTTAGGAGACAAGCCAACGAGGTCGCTCATGCTCTCGCAAGAGAGGCCACGTCTTTAGCTAGTCCCGTCGTTTATTTCGAGATACCCAATTGTATTGAAACTCTTATTATTAATGAAATGTTATAAGCATGTTTCTTTAAAAATAAAAAAATAAAAAGGTGTGTCTTTTCAATCGACATATTAGACCAAAATATTCTTTTTATATAATTACTTAACATATGATTCTTATTTTATTTTTAAAAAAAAAGCATATGATTCTTATTATTGGTTAATTTATACTCTCCCGTCCCAAATTGTAAAGAAAAAAAAATCACATTTATTATGAAAACTGAAATATAAGTATTTGGAATGTAGTTTTTTGTGTTTTCTTTCGAAATTTTTTTATAGAAAAATGTAAAAATAATTTTCATTGACTATTAGTTGGAGAAAATGAAAGAGAAAAAATTGAATGTAATTCGCATTTAATTTCATGAGAATAAACATAAGCTTTTCTTGAAAAAGATGGTTTTTTAAAAAAACAAAATTAAATAGAGTAGGATAAATGTTTGTCCTTACATTTTGGAATAAAGAAATTGAGTTTTTTTTTTTTTACATTTTGTGACGGAAGGAGCATATGTATTTCATTCATGCAACTTGCAAGTATATTAATTTCTTTTTTAGTATTTGTATATATTTTTTATTTTGGTCTAGTAGTCTAGAATAGATGTTAGATATTCACCTTTATAAAGTGAATAAATGAAAATTTTGAAGTTGGAACTTCTATCCTAATTACATATATAATATTACATCCGATCCTTATAATAAGAAACAATTGACTTTTTAAGTTTATTGAATAATTAATGTAACTCATTATCAATATAGACTAGGTACATCATTTACACAATGAATCTAAAAAGTCAATTTTTTCTTACAATAAAGACCGAAGGGTACAACTAACATATGTTTACCGAAACGTATTTTAATCATTACATATATAATCTTTCTTGTTATCCCTAATTTTCCTCTTTATGAACACAATTTGCAAAGTTGATTTAAATTAAAAGATTCAACATGGTACAAACCTCATATACAACAATTGCAAAGAAAATGAATATTGTAAATTTTAGACTGGACCTCAATATTTATTTTCTAACAATAAATATTTAGGTTAATATTTACCCTTATGTCTATGTTTGAACTCAATCCTCAAATTCCTATTAGTATATTAAAAGTGTCCCTTCATCATGGTATCATATGAGTTGCCTTGAAGAGACATTTCCCATTCTGTATTTTTCTAATACCCAAAGTTTGTTAATAATTGTTAGAATATTAGTGGGTGAGGATTGAAACAACACCTATTGAACTTGAATGTATTATGATATTGTTTTTTTAGGATCATCAACCATCAATTGACTCCCCTTCTATTTCATGAATGTATTAAGACATAATTTTAACCATAAAATATATATTTTTGTTAAGTAATTTAATGATTAAAAATTCACCTTTTAAAAATAAATAAACGAGATTCATTCAAAAAAATGAATAAATAAGATGTTTAAAGTTCGAACCTCATATTTGATTATTATAATGTATTGCTTATGGGAAAAAAATATATTAAAACTACATATTTTATTTAACAAAAAAAGACAAAGTTTATAAAGTTATTATTTTAATAGGCAATGATTGATAAATCTACAATCTTTGTGTGGATGGATTAAACTTAATAATTGTCACACAAAAATATGAATTGAGCCTTAATAATATAGAGAGAAGAAATTAAGAATGTTTATAAGAATGATAATGGCGTGTGTGGATACACTTTTTGATATCTGTCCCGTCAGGTGAAAGATGCATTCATTCTCACTCACGAGTGCATACAACACATTATTCAAACCATGTCATAGTTTTTACACGCGCGCGCGTATGCATATTACACTGACATATTTCTAAGCTGTTTCCAAGCTTTTATCCAATTTGATTCTGCTATTTCACAGTTCAAAAGTACTTTTCAATTTAAAGCCCTGCCCCTCCTCCCGTCAAGGTGTTCATGGGACCCAAATGGAGGAGATACATGAATTATATTTTTATAATAATCGTGACATTTGAACATAAAATATGGTTGTGATACAAGTGGTGATCTATATTTTATCCCAATTGTTGATCTATATTTCTCTTAGGGTTTATTCACAAAGCTTTTGTACTTATTTTTAATATTTTGAAATATAGAAGTTCGCTCTTTAGGGTTTTGAAACCATTGTCGTGTATGTAAAGCTGTCAAAACAGGATACCCGACTCGTTTAAGGTCGGTCTTAATAGACTTCAGGCTTTATCTGGTCGGGTCAAAAAGCCTGGTTAGAAAACATGCTTGAAATATAATACCCGAGTCCGGCTATACATGGGTCACGGGTTAAACGGGTTGGCTCGTGTTATTTTTATATAAAAAGTACTATATAATACTCCTATAAAATTTCTTATAAATAATAATTTTATATGTTTAATAATCTTTAGCACAAAAATAAATTGTAAACATTTTCGTAAAAACGTCGTAAACTAAAGCGGCGAGGAAAGCAATTTAAATAAACTACATATGTTATGGTTATAGATATTTATATATTCGATCTTTAAAATTATAAATAACGAAACGAGTAAATATAATTGTCTATTACTTTTATATTTGTGTGCAAATTCATTGAATTTTCACTTTTATTTTTACTTTCATAATTAACTAATCAAAGAATTGTTTAAATAATATATATAATATATAGATTTTTTTTTGTAATGCGGGCAAACAGGCTACCCACGGCCCGTTCGGGCTAGCCCTAACGGGTACCAGGATTTTTAGGTCCGAGCTAAAAAGCCTATTAAAATTCGGGCTCAATATTTAAGGCTCAAACCCTATAACTAATCGGGCTAAATGGGTCGTCCCATTTTGACAACTCTACGTGCATCGTAGTGATCATGTCGTCGTCGGCTATCATCCAATGGAGCTTCCAGGGAAAAATATCATACCCATGACAGAGGCTTCTTCCAAACTTTCTTTTCAACGGATGAGTTTCACAGAGGCTCTCTGCAATATGATCGACCTTTTAGTGAGTCAGATGTCTAAATTTTTTATCAAAGGTGATCACTTTACATCAAGATCACAAGAGCAATGTCAATGTGAGTTTAGGTGTGTCGATGTTGTCTTAAACATTTCCAGGGCCTTTGTGGGATAGCGAATGTGTAGAAGGGCCACATTTCAACGATAACAAATGTGTAGAAGGGTCATATTTATCCCTAGTTTACCCATTGATCCTTGTATGACAACTCAATTTGCACAATCTATGGGACAACCTTGAGGGGTGTAACAAGAAAAACATACATGGACATTTTATGCTTCCCAAGGGATCAAAACTAATGATCACGACTGACTTGTATCTTAAGCTAACAAATATATGGAAACCTATTGGTGAATGAACCATTACACCGATTGGCAAAGGTTTCTTCGATATGGGTTTCACTTCTAAAAAGGATCTTTAAAGTGTGTTGACAGTAGGAATGTGGACTCTTAACTATTGACTCAAAGATTTTCTAAATGGGTGCTAGATTTCAACCCTAATTTGCAAAGGCAAGCTGATTTGCGGACTTGAATTAGGATCTTTAATTTACATTTGGAGTATTGACTACCACATATTTTATTTGAAATTGCTTCTAGTGTTGGCACGAAATCTCTTTGGATGAGAAGAGTAAGTTAAAAAAAAACATATGGGTGCTATGAGAGCGTACTAATTGATGTTAACTCTCAAGTAAGTTTCTCAATAGTCTCCGGTGCACCATGTAGTTCTTATTGTAGACATGGAATAGAAGATTACAATGTATATATATGAGAATGAAGAATGAGAGTCAAAGTTCCTATTGAAAATAAGTGATGTAAGAATGTAGATAGAGAATCAGTGTACACTTTTTTATGAGCCCAGTCAAAATTTGTCTCTTGATCACAGCATTACCAATTCCACTTAGGGTGCTAATTTTACTCCTAATGTTACAATGTCAGAATAATTCCAAGCTTTAGCGAAAAGGAGCTCACTGCTTAGGTGTAGAAATATCTTAGATTGGTCAAAGAGGTCATGGGGTTATTTATGGTGTATGTATGAGTCGGCAAGTGCACCGAATCTTACTTAAGTAATAAAGTAGTAACTTATCGTATCCACAGAGATTGTCGTTCAACTCGGAAATTAGATGAATTTATTTGAAAGCAAATAAAAGAATAGATTAAAAGTGGTTGTAGGGTTTTAATTGTCCTTTATTAACTCGGTGTTAAATTTCATCCATATCTTCTATTTGTCTTTTATGGAGATGTCGGTAGAAGTTTGGAGGAAAATAGTTAGAATCCAAAGAGAAATTTGAGTTAAGTCAATGTATGGAAAGCTGAAATAGTTGTTTCTTTTAGAAGAAATTTGAGTGAAGATGAGCATAAGGATTTTGACGAGTTGTGGAAGAGTGCGGCACCGTAAAAAATGTTTGATTTTTCTTGGAAGCTCTTGTTGGACCATATACCAACTAGAATTAACCTTGCTAAGAGGAACAACTTGCCTATGGACGAAACAACAAACTGTGTATGGTGCGAGAGGGTGGACGAAGAGGCCACACATCTCTTTCTTCATTGCGATTTTGTGAGGGGTGTGTGGACGAAAGTTATGAGGTTGCCGAATGGTTACTTACTAATCCCACTAAATATTTTCTTTCATGTCGCAGGTTGGTGTGATGTGGGAAAGAAGAAAAAGGAAAAGAAAGGGTTTTATATTATTTGGCCAACTACAATTTTGGTGATGTGGAAAGCAAGGAATAATAGAATTTTTAATAAATCAACTTGTGGTGTGGAAGAGATTGTGGAAGAGATTAAGGTGTTGTCGTGGCGTTGGTCTTTGTCTAGGCTTCATATTTCCCCATGTTTATTATATGAATAGGCTTGGAATCCAAGGGACTGTCTCTTGAGGTAGTTGTTTAGATGTGTTGCTTTTGTTTTTCGGATTGACAGGTTGAGGTTTAGGTCACAGTTTTGTGTCCATTTTTCTGTTTTCCAATGGTTATGCACTGATGTTGTTGGCAAGTTTTTGGATAGTCCCTTGCGGGTAAAAATTTGAGTTGCTGTTGTACTGATTTATTTTTCTAGTTTGTTGCAGGTTGTGTTGCAGAAGTCTCTTTTAGTATCTTTTCTGTCATGCTAGGACAACAACAACTATTTTGGTTTAGGCTGTTTTGTATTGTTGGGTGTCAGGACTATTTTTAATAGGAGGCAACACTATGGGATGCTTTTGTAACGCTTCTATCGATGTTGATAATGAGGCAGTGGTATAAATAATGCATTGTTTATGTATACTACATCTTCAACTTTTGTTAATGAGGTGCTGCTTTTTATTTCCTCTGGTTTTCTTGTTTGAGGAAGACTGAGGTGGGGGTTGCAAGGTGTTTCGCCTATATACGACACCTTCTTTTGTATCTTGCCTTGTTTTTCTGCTTTCTGTGAGTTTAAGTGTCTTCTTACAAACTTGTCGTGAATAAAATTTAGTTGTTTCAATAAAAAATGTCATGCCCAATGCGAGATTAGGCTTTGTGATTCAGAGGTGTAATTGATTAGGGAATCCTTGAATCCCCCTTCCATCTTTTTTGGAACTAACTCAGTTGATTATTAGTTTATGAACTGTGTTTTTGGATTTAAGAAAGTAGAACATGACCCCGTGATGAATCAGTGAAATTTCCATGTGCAAGGGTCTATATTTATAATACATCATTACTTAGGATCAAAGAGAAGAAAAATACATTTTTTTTTAACTAAACAAACTTAAAAAACAAGCAACCAGCACCTTCTGCCTGTAAGACATGCGCAAGGTGCATGGAGTGAGGCGCAAAGGTGCATGAGACAACAAGGAATGTTGTCTTATGCGCAAGGGCACATGAGGCAATGCCTCAAATGCAAATTTTGTAGTTTTCGTCTCTTTTTCGAACGTTCTTCTGTCTTGCAATGCCTTAGAACTTGAAATGAATTTTCTTCACTTTGTATTGTCTTCAAATTTCTTCTAAGAATCATTGATCTTCAATCTTCATATTCTCAATCCTTCGTGTGATGTCTTGTTTTTTCGATTTACAAAATTTCTCACTAAAAAGACTCAAAACACCTGTGGAGTTGCATGATTTAGGATAAAACTGAATTACAATGAATTGAATGAAAACAATACATATAGTTCCTCAAACCATTGACAACTCTAAATGACTTCCAATTTTCCTTCAAATGAAAAGAAAATAACTAAAAACATAGCTAAAAATATCATATGATATTTCATCATCAGTGATGCTGCTCAAAATGAGATTTGAAGATAATAAGGATAAAGGTTTCACATTAGTTAGTCATAAGAAGAGAAAAAAAAGAAAGTTAAAACTCTTCGTATTAGAAAACAATAACACATATAATAAGGTATTTCAAAATTTACTCCTTAATGAAATTCATTTAGTGGAATGCTAAAGGTATATGTAATGATAACTCAAGCAGTCTAGCACCATAAATTGTGTTGTTTGCACTATCCATATTTTGTTTTCTAAGTCAAACCTAGGATATATTTTGATAGAGTTCATTCCTCCTTTTGGCCTAGAGAAACTTAAAAGTTGTTTGCTTAACACTAAAGATCAACTCTCTCTCTCTGGTGTCTTTGCTATGTTGGTATTTCCCCTTCTATACACCATGCCACTTCTTAATCTTGTGCCATTAAATTACAAACTTCTTTGGCTACTCTAAATATTGCAGTATTTTATGCTTATACCTTCACTATATCATAAGGCGTCTTTGAAATGATCTCACAAAGGGAAACTGGGATCATACAAACATAAATATCGCACCAGAATATTAAAAGTTTCCGGTAAGTCAGATCATTATGAATGATCATGTATTAGTGATCGATGATTACCTCTTGTAATGTAGTTCCTATGCAGTTGAAATCGAGGATTATATCATGAGTGTTGCACGAACGTCAACACCTTTACTCATGGGTGACCTTATGGGAATTTACCAAGAAATCTTGCGAGTAAGGACAAAAAACGTTGAAAAAGACTCGTGTTAGTTTATAGGGTTAGTCGGCAATACTCAAAGTCATCTAGGATGTTATAAGTCATATCAGAGCATACCTCTCCCAGTATGATATGGTTCGGGGACGAAACCAATCAAAAGTTGGTAGGCATGTAACATCGAAGGTTGTAGAGGGAGGGGAGTGGTTGCTAGTGCATAAGGCATGACAATGAGCGGATCCTAGCAACCTCTTAGAAAAAAGGATCGAATCAAATTGAAATAAGAGAGATCTTTAGGTCATTTAGGTATGGGACTACATGATTGAAGGAAGACTTATAAGAATTGTTTGGTACTACCTATACAAACAAGATGCATTTTGTTTTTGGTAGCCCATTCCAAAAGAACTCCACAATTAAACTTGCTTGACTTGGAGCAATTTTGAGATGGGTGACCTTTTTGGAAGTTTAAAGGAAAACGTACGAGTGAGGAAAAAACACATCAAAAAGACTCGCGTTAGTTTGTAGGGTTAGTCTGAAATACTCAAAGTCGTCTAGAATGTTATAGGTTTGACCAATTTTCATCAAATTCATGTAAGATATTTTCATTCAGAAATTCTTATTATTCTCATATTACTTTAATGTTATGATTGTTTGTATTCTCGAAGAGATACATGAGGGGAACCTTATTCAATTGTATACAGTGACTCAGAATTGAGGTATGTGTGGTTGAATGAACGATGTGTCTATGACTTCTTGTAACTTCTCCATTGATGGTTAATCACCTTCTCCGCATTGGAACTTGTTGGTGAGAGGTTTTGTTTGGGCTCTGCAGGTCCTCGACCAAGACCTGGATGTTCTACAGTGTCTCATTATTTGCAGATCATACTATCTAATTCATGTTGGTAAAGCAACTTCAAGGAAACAATTTTACTGCGACACCACGGTGGGTACTAATTGTTATTGCTTTAGAACTTTATATCAAACCTAGTAGGCAAAGTACCTGATATTAGGCCTATAATGTTTATCCTTTCAGAGGGGGAGGGGAGATGTATGAAAAGTGAATAAATTATGGTTTGGCTATAGGACTCCTTATATAGGAAATTTTTTTAAGGTTTTTCCCATATGGCTCAGTAGTTGTTCCCTATATTTGAGGGCAATAATTAGCTCCTCTAGTATCATCTTGTCGTTAGGTTGGGATGTCTGAGCGCTTCCTTTTCCCTCAATCCTTATCCAACGAGGGAAGGGAAGGCTTGGCTCCTCAACCACGTGACCTAGACGTTCGTGTTATGGGCTTCTTGGTTCTCCAAGCGGTTGAAATATGGATTAAGCGACCTAACCCGCTATAGTTCATTACAGTTCGGACAAGCTCACAAATTCACGACATTCAATGAAATATTTACATCAATAATGCTTGAGATCATTGAAATTGAAGGTGAATGCTTATCAAATGGATTAACCTACATTCTTAAGGTTAATTTTTTTTAAAGAGGCTAAAATGAAAAATATTACCACAATAAGTGTCAACCAACACAAGAAGTGCTTAGGAAGACATCAAAGATCCAAGATACAATTCAAAAGGAAAAATTAAGTTACAACAGTGAGGCACATCAAAGGGTTTTGCCTCCAAACATTGTAGTAAAATTGAAGGAAACAAACTTCGATTTAAACCACCAAAAAACTAGAAATTTAACCTGCTCACAGATTGAATGAATAGACTCTTCCTTTTGTTGGAAATACTTATATTTCTCTATTTCCAAATAACATAAAAATCTACCAACAAAATCATCTTGATAGCTAAACACAATTTTTAACCAATGGTCAAACAATCTGTTAAATCTAATTGACAACAGGTTTCCACCTAACCAATGGTCCTTTCAAAAAAGAGTGGAAGACCGATCACCTGCAACCTTAACTATGTTGTTAACCAACCACCTCCATCCAACAACCCAACACTTTCCACAATGGAATTCAATTGTTGGCACCAAACCAATTCACCTTTATCCCCTAACCGCAACCTACCCTGATCCTCTCCATAACGAGCACATAAGACCATATGTCATAGACTCCCCCTTTCCTCCAACCCCCCCCCCCCCCCCCCCCCCCCCAAAAAAAAAAAAAGATTCAAGGATATAAATGATATTTGAGGGAGCCTATAAGAAGAAAAGAAAGAAAGAAAGTAGATCGGAATGGAGGACATGACAGATTTCAGAAACACTAGCCGACCCCCATAGATAAGTTGCGACTTTTCCAACTAGATAGCCTACTTTTAACACGATCCACTAGAGGATACCAAAAACGGAGCTTACGAGGATCACCATCAATAGAAAGACCCATATACATAAAAGGTAAGCGGCCATGTTTAGAATTCGATACCCTTGCCGCCTCATGAAGCCAAAAAGTACTAACATTCATCCCTACCAACATATTCTTATGATAATTAATTTTAAGGTCAAATAAAGTTTTAAATAACAAAAGACACCTTTTAAACTCCTAACATTTTTAAGGTTATTGTTATTTATTTTTTTAAGGAAAGGCTATTGTTATTTTGTTGATCCATAAAATTAAGATATGATATTATAATTAAATTCGTTGCTATTTAATGATCTTTTTTGATACCAGTAGTTAATGATTTTAAATTAATAATTTGTGATGCGTTTGAAACTAAATAAATTACAATGTTATTAATATTGCATAATTTCATGTGTAATTCTAATACAACCTCAAAAAAAAATTATAATTCTAATACAATTTAAGAAATTAAGTTCCTCAAAACGAAATTAATTAAATTGATACATTCCTACTATTTAATAAAACACAAGTTGGGTATATTCACTCAATGCATATAACTTTTAATCATCATAGTACGACACAAGTCGTATTTAAGCAACATATAAGAATTAGTCAAAAAAAAAAAAACATATAAGAAATTTGATCACAGAGTCACGTATTTTTATTTTTTATCAATTCACCGAGTCATGTATAGTTGCAGAGTCTCTAAAAAAAATGTATAGTTGCACAGTTTTGACTTGTTCATTGTGTGTGGTTCTAGTCTTCTAGATCAATTTAGCATATTTTTTCTGTTTTGTTTAAATTCAAGATTCAATGAATATGTCTGATTTAATTTGATGATGATAGTGCACACGTGATTGGTCAATGGATTTTCATAAAAGTATAATTTTAAACATTACATAACGAGTTGTCTAAATAAACATTACGTATCACCCCAAAAAATACTTAGAGTTTAAAGGAGTTTTCTGATTTCGAATACAAGCGGTTAAACATGACTTTGTTAGAGATATTCTTTTTTATTTAGTTTGGCGAATGAGAGTATCTACAAAGAAGGAGGTGTTTGTGAACCTCTTGACCGATCAATAAGAGGAAAAATTTATACTTGAACTACAAATACTCTAATGTACGGATGGATAGGAGAAAAATAAATATGTATGAGCTTGACTATGGTTCCCCACTTGTGGGATTGAGGACCGGAACATAAATTGTGGGATATGTAGCGCTCTCAAAGCCGCTTCAAGCAAAGTGGTCAAATATGAGAAAATGTGTTACAACAATAAATATGATGTTATACCATTTGCATTTGATACTTTTGACTTTCTAGCAATAGATGTGTTGAATCTGTAAAAAGGGTCATGCATAGTATTATTGTGTTTGTTAGGTCTATGGTTGTTGTTTTTAAGAAGGATTATATTTAGGGTCTTGTTAACGAGTGTCTCCAGAGCACTCTTTAAGCATGCTAAATTAAGTAAATATTATTGCAAAATTCAAAAGTTTTCAATTTCCAATGCACTGATTGCACAAACATTTATAGAAAATTACTATTTAAACCCCTTAATCAGTGCCCCGGAGGCACTAGTTAACATTTCCCTTATTTTTATTATCCAAAAAAAGATAGCGGCGCATCTTATTGTGTGTTTACTTTCTATTTATGTGTAATTTTTCATATATATTATAGATTAAAATAATCAACTAATGAAAATCTAATATTTTGTCATGTAAGCCTACTTTATAAATTGTCCATTGAAAATATCTACTACATACTCTATCTTTTTTCTGTTAAATAGTCTAGTAGTTAGAAAAATTCCCACCTATAAGGTGAATAAATAGGCATTGAAGATTGAATTTCGACTCCTGCACATATTAAACATTATCTCTTATCAAGTGAGTTAAATTTACGGAAACACATACTTTACTTTTATTGAACGCTAATATAAAATTAGATTAAACTAATAGCACGTATTTTTTACGGTTTAATACCAAATAAAAAGCTTAACTGCACATTTTCTTTCCATTTCTTGATTTGTAATCAATTTCTAACTTTAGGTACTGCTTGTGCCAAGGTTTGATCAATATATTATGCTGATTAAAAAAAATCATAAAAATAATCATTTCTTTTTAAAATCAAACGTTTTGGTACCTATATCTTTAAAATTGTTGCAACTTTAATTTGATCACAACGCATGTTTTTCCTTAAAAATGATGATTTATTGCGGAAAGAGGTCATTTATTGCCCCAACTTTGAACTAAAAAATTAATATCATTTTTTAGATCAATTTTTTTTTTATTGCCAAAACTAGGGGTGGCAAAGCAGGTCAGCCCGCCCCGTTTAGGCCCGGCCTGCTTAAGCCTGCTAAAAGCGAGACGAGACGAGCCGAGTCAAATTTATTGACCGAGTCAAGAATCTCACCCCGCCCCGTTTAGTGGCGGACTAGCGAGTTGGCCAAACATAAAAATTTGATTTTTTTTACAACTTAATTGTTAAAAAAAAATTATTTTGCTTTTATCGTAAAAAAAGTTAAAAGAATAGGTAGCATATAAATTTGTGAAAAACAAGATAATTAACAAATTATCGAATTCAACATCATAATTAATAGCAAAATAAGGCAAATGCGCAACATAAAACAAATCATAAAATAAATTCACAACCAAATTAAATCCAAAAGAATATAATAAGTCTCAAAATAAATAAACTCAACAACCAAGATAAATCAAAAAGCATAAATTAAGTCTCGGAATAAATCTAACAACCAAAATAAATCTAAAAGCATAAAATAAGTCTCAAAATAAATAAACTCAACAACCAAGATAAATCAAAAAGCATAAATTAAGTCTTGGAATAAATCTAACAACCAAAATAAATCTAAAAGCATAAAATAAGTCTCAAAATAAACTAAACAACCAAGATAAATCCAAAAGCATAAAATTAGTCTCAAAATAATACGAGTTAAGCGAGCCGCCCGCCCCGCCTCATGCCCGCCCCGTTTTCCAACGAGTTAAGCGGACCGCCCCGCCCCGCCTTGTGCCCGCCCCGTTTTTCAACGAGACGAGCCGAGCCAACTACAAAAAGCGAGTTCAAAACTTCGACTCAGCCCGCCAAAAATAGCGGGCCAAACGGGCCGACCCGACGGATCAGACCCGTTTTGCCACCCCTAGCCAAAACTCACAATCTTTAGGGCATAAAACATGTGCTAACATAAAAATATATTGCAACAAATATAAAAATAGATGGATCAAAAAGTTTGATTTATAAAAGAGGAAGTATTTTCTTTAATAGTTAGGGATCGTCTCTGTGAACTTAACTCAGTTGTTAGAGACATTGTATGATATATGCAAGAGTCGAAGTTTGAACTTCGGACAACTCACTAATTCATCTTAAAAATGTGAATTTCTAACCATTAGACTATTGATCGAAAAAAGACAATTTTGAGTATATAAAATAGCAAACGATGATTGAGTAAGGCTAAACTATCACAACATAGCGAAACAAGTATCCAATCATGATTAAAAACATACTCATATATAATATCCGACAAGTCTTGAATGAAACTAGCTCCGGTCAAAGAAACCTATTAGTATATAAAAAAATTAAATCAAATGTTTCAGAAATCAGGTTTTAAAAATGAGAAATGCTAGCAACACACTCTTTTTGATCAATTAAAATTTATATGGGTTCCATCAAATTTATTTAAGTCTCACATGATTTGATGATATCCATGTGAATTTTAACCGATCAAAAAGATGTATTAAAATGTGTTTTAATAGTATTCCTAAAAAAAAAAATATGAAAAGTGATGGATGATCGCAATCTCCATCTTAGCAAACCCTTTTTCCTTTCCCTCACCAATTTAAACACGAAATTTGATCTCCGAGTCATGTGTATCAGTATCACACAAGTTTCTTTTTTCCTAATAAAAATTGTATGTTACACAATTTTGACTTCTTCATCGTGTGTAGTTTTAGATCAATTTAATAAAAAAATTGATTCAATGAAAACATATATTTACACGTGACTTGTCAAAGCATTTCCACGCAATTGTATACATAATTTAATGTTAACGATGTGTAGACTCAAATGTAACAACATCAAAAGAAGTAGTTAAATTTCATATGCTATAGTTTTCTTTTAAGAAGTTAAAAAAAATTATATTAATCAAACAACTTTACTATGCATAAGAAGTGTCCGGGAAAAAAAAAAACAGTTACATCAAAATACGGAAAGAAAGCCAAGAAACTAATATTACAAGTTCATCGTGCCACCACAAATGGTAGTTCAAAACAAAGTTGATATGTTTTGCCTTCAACCATCAAAAAAATTGAATTTTAGTTTGTCAAGAAGGTGATGAAAAACATCCTTCTTTGTTGGAAAATGCGAGTATTTTTTTCTCTCTAGAGGTCCAAACAGCCGAGAATCGTATCAAATGAAAAACGACGCATACCTTTTTAGGAAAGCCTCTCAAGGCAACACAATTAATTGAATGATCTAAAACATGAAACAAATTGACGATGATGAACCCTAGCCAGTTATAAACAACATTCCAAATTTGTGTGTAAAATTTACATTGAAAAAAAAAATTATCTACGTCCTTTGGATTACCATACTCTCCCACAAAAAGCAACATAAATGAAAACATAAAAAACTAAATTAATAGGTAAAATTGAGCTAGTAACATATTAAAATCCAAGAAGGAAAGAGGTGAACTTGAAGCATCACCTAATTAATCATAACTTTAAATCACTAAAAACTAGCACGCATGCTCATCTATGGAGAAGATGAGCTGAAGTGAGAACTCTAGTGCGGCTAACCCTAGCTGGACTTGTCCACTCAATTCACAAGTGCAAAATTTTGGACCCCTGACACTATTATATGGTTATCCTTTTATAGTATAAGGTCAACCAGTACAAGTTGTCCTCTTTGGTCATTTTTCCAATGTCGTTATCTTATCCTTTCAGCATCATGCATATTCAGTATTCCTTGCATTGCCAATCATTGGTGCTAGTCCATAAAACTTACTCATTAAGTAATGATAAGAAGGACCTCATGAGTTTGTACAGTTGTACGATAGATTGACGATCTGGTGTGCTACGTCTTCTTATGTCGTCAATGATGCATCTTCAATTCCAAGTTGTAGCTCCCGAGATCTCCAGTGTCATTCTTCACCTTGTTTCATCAAACATTGCATTACTAATTCAAAATGATCAAATGACACTAAAAACTAATTGAGTGAGTGAGTTATCATGTTGCACTTATCATGTTTCACTCAATTTCTCGTTCATTACGAGGGATAAGTGCAACATGATAACTACAAATTTGTTGGTTATCAACATGATAAAACCCCTTTTCAAATGATTTAACACCGTTGATATTTGGTTCAAATTCAAATCTTGTAATTAAGCTAAGAGATAATATTATCTTCTCATTCAATTCCGTTTGAATTTAATTTGAATCATCTCTTTTTCCTCATTTTGTCTTTTCTACTCCTTCTAATAGTTGTGTCTATCTCTCTAAATCTTCAAAGCAGATCATCACAATCCCCTCATTCTCTTATTCTTCCTTCTTCCACGATGTGTTTTCATCTATCTCTTGATTCTCTCTATATAATATTTTTTTATCTTTCTTTTTTATCCTCTCTTGATTTTTAGTTCTAAAATGAGAATGAGATAACAAGATAAAGAACATTATTCAAATCTATAGAAATAAATTCTAGAAGGAAAGGGAATAACCGGAAGATAAAAAATCCAATTTGGTTTGAGTTATTCCATTCCATCTTTTCATTTAAAAATAGAAATAGAAATAGAAATAAATAGTAAAATACAAAAGTGATTGATTAACGCAATCTCCCTCTTATCAAGAAATTTTACCCTCATTTTCTAACAAATTTACAATGATTTTAAGAAGTTTCACAAAGAACATGGAAACAGAACCAAACACACACTTTACGTGTTATTACACGCGCCAGGTAGATAGCGTGAACACTTGGATTACCGAAAATTGAAGTTCGTTAACAAATACACACAACAGAGGAAGAGTCAGTTTCGGCTTTGATGCGGTACAATATTGACCGTTAGATGTAGCTGAATCTGGTCGAAATCTAGAATCTGAAATTAATCAACGGCTTGATCTTAATGCGTACAAACTCTGATACGAAACATTCCACACTCATATTTAAATAAACCAAAAATATTGATTAATATTTAATACATTAACGACAACGACAACCATAATGCAAAATAATCTTTCAAAAAATAAAAAACCATAATTCAAGATAAATTTAACTCTAAAAAAAAATACAAGATAATTAGAAATTAGAAAATGAGTAAATGATCCGTTTGATGGTCAGAATATGGAGACATAATATGATACATTAATTCTATCCTCCTACTTAAGTCTCATGTTTAACGGCGAAAATGAAACAATTTTTCAGTCTTATCCTAATTTTCCTTTGTAATTTTTATCCTGAGTATAAACTGGATTAAAAATTATCATGATAAGATTAGAAGATCATTCATTATTTATTATCTTAATATTCTACCATTTTTAAAATATTGTCATTTTAAAAATAATGTTAGTGTGTATTTTCTATTATAATTAATAACATGTCATTATTACAATATTTAATTAATTATGAGAGTAATGTTTCATTTAATTATAATGACATCATCATGTTTGTTTGTTATTACGTGCACATCATCAAACACGTGATAAGATTAATATTTATCATATCTTTGTCATATGATATCTCTATCCAATTTTATATCATGTCATGCATATATTTTATTATGTCAATCAAACCGACCTTAAAACTTATAATAATATTATGATAATTGAAAAATATTTTTTACTCAAACAAAGAGAGAAAAATGAATACGTTATTGTTTGTCTTTTAGTTTAAGGGATTATTGTCTGTCTTTTCGTTAATCATAAAGAGGGTATGAGTTATTCTAACAAAAAGAATGAAAAATAAATAGTTTATGAGTTACTCCATATTTATTTTTGGTTAGAATATCAGTTACTTATATGGTTACCAACTAAAAAAATAATACACAAATCTATTCTTGAAAGCAAAACACAAAATTCTCATTATGTTTTTGTTTCACCCAACCATTTTTACATGAAAAAATGTAAAACTAATTAAATAAACGTTAATTACATGAGATAAGATCAATCCAGGTCAAACCATTTTAAATATAGAAATAATAAAAATTAATAAATAATAAATGAAATAGAAAAAAAATATCATAACTTTCCTCCGTTATATTCACCAGAATCAATTCAACTCCATAAAAGAACCCACTCACATTCTCTCTCTATAATGTGTCTCATGCGTTTCTCCGAAAACAAAACATTTTAACTCTTTCTTTCTTTCTTTCTTATTTTCTTCGCTGTTTCAATGTCATCGCCGGGATTCAATGCCGGCGGTGGTGCTGGCTCGTCGGAGTTTTTCTCCGGCAGATCAAATAATACCATCAACAATCTTATCACCACCACCAACCACCATAACAACCACCATCTTCTTCCTTCTCTCTACCGTACCCAACACCACCAACAACAACCACTTCCTCCAATTTTTCTAGATCCTTCTTCACAGATCCAACAAAATCGCTTCATCGGAAAACGTACTTTAGCTGAATTTCAAACACAGCAACAAAATCACAGTTTCAACAACCTTAACCTTGTCAACACCAACAACAACAACAACGTTAATTTCAACAGCAGTCATGTTCTGTCCAATCTTTTACTTCGTTCTGTTAAACCAAGAACAACTACAACATCAACAACAAATTTTCAGTTTCATAATAATAATAATCATAATAATACCCATAATACCCCTTTATCTTTCTCACTACCTGAATTACAACAATACCCTTACCACCAAACTCAACGTTTAGGTGTTCCTCTTCTTCATCAACCAACGATTAACCCAAATTTTCATCATCACTACAGAAACTCCAATTTAGGTCAAATAACAAGCTCTATTCAAACCGTTCCAACGGTTCAAACCATACCCGTGTCCGGTAAAGTAGAAGAAAACAACAACAACAACAACAACGATCACACTCTTCTACAAGAGTTGGAGAAGCAGCTTCTCGAAGATAACGACGAAGAAGGTGAAACGGAAACAGCTTCTGTTATTACAACAAGTGAATGGTCAGAGACTTATCAGAATCTAATTGGGCCTGGGCTTGGGTCTGGGCCTGGTCAGGCTCAACCACAAGCCCAGAAACTGGTATCTTCATCACCTACTTCTTCAACAACGTCATCAACTTCTTCATCAGCGGCTTCACCTGCTTCTGTTTGTTCAAAACAAACGCTAATTGAAGCTGCTAATGCGATTTCCGAAGGTAAGAATGATGTTGCTTTAGAGATCTTAAACCGTTTGGTTCAGAATTTGAATCTGAATTCGATGAATTCGGATCAAAGGTTGGCGAATTTCATGGTGAAAGCCTTGAAATCAAGGATGAATCCTGTTGAAAATCCACCTGTTGTTGCGGAATTGTTTAGTAGAGAACATGCTGAGTCGACTCAGTTGTTGCTGGAAAACTCGGTTTGTTTCAAGGTTGGTTTCATGGCTGCAAATCTCGCAATTCTTGAAGCTGCATTTGAAGAAAACGGTAACAGTTTCTGTGTAATTGATTTTGAAATTGGACAGGGGAAACAGTATGTTAATCTTCTTCACGCTCTCAAAGCGCGTGAGACGGCGCGTGAAGAATTTTTTTTGAAGATTGTTGCCGTGGCGGAGAACGGCGGTGATGATAGAGTGATAGCGGTGGGTGAGATGTTGAGGATTCAAGCGGAGAAGTTAAGAATTGGTTTCGAGTTTCGTGTTGTTTCGGTGTCTCAAAGACAAGTCTACGAGTTGACCCGCGAGTTATTGGGATGTGATGCTGAAGAGACAGTAATTGTGAATTTCGCTTATAAGCTGAATAGAATTCCTGATGAAAGTGTGTCAACGGAGAATCCACGTGATACACTTTTGCGGCGCGTGAAGAAACTCGCGCCGCTTGTTGTCGTTATTGTGGAGCAAGAAATGAATTGTAATACCGCGCCGTTTTTGGCGCGTGTTGGTGAGTCTTGGGGTTATTATTCCGCTTTATGTGACTCGGTCGAGGAAAATTCCGACCGAGTCAAAATTGAGGAAGGAGTGAGTCGAAAATTGTGTAACTTGGTGGCATGTGAAGGCAGGGATCGTGTTGAAAGGTGTGAGGTATTTGGCAAATGGCGCGCAAGGATGAGCATGGCGGGGTTTAAGATGAAACCAATGAGTCAAAATGTTGCCGAGTCGATTAAATCGCGACTCAATTTTGGTAATAACGAGTCGCGAGTTAACTCGGGACTCAGTGTGAAAGAAGAGAATGGTGGAATTTGCTTTGGTTGGATGGGAAGAACACTCACGGTTGCTTCTGCTTGGCGTTAACTTTGGTCACTTTTTTTTTCTTTCTTTTTTCTTGTTTTATTTTTTTAATTTGGTTCCATGAATATTATTAATGTTATTGTTACATGGTTACTATATTGTAACGTTATCTAGACATAATGGAAAAGCATAGAGAATAGAATTTGATAAATAATATATCATGAAAAAAAAAAAAGGTTTGATGTAGAAAATCCCAATGAGAACCCATCCTTCCTACCTTCCATCCATCTTGGTTCTACCAAACGAAAATTAATAATAAATAAAGCATATTAGATTCCAATAAAAGTAGCTAGGTTATATTTCTGTTTTTTTAATTTGCTAGTTGTTATATTCTTCAACTAACAAAACAATGTACTAGTTGCTATTAGGATGTATCTGCTAGGTTACATTTCTGTGTTCTGAATGTACTAGGTGCTATATTCTTCAACAAACAAAAAATGTACTAGATTCTATTAGGACGCAGTTTATATGTTGCAAGGTTGTGAATTCAATTTTTTATCATTCATGCAATTGTTTTTTTGTTTGCTATGTTTGTTTCTGTTGCGATGGGTTGGCTTATGGTGCGATCAATGGAGGAAAGCTATTAGGGTTGTGCGAAAAAAGTGGTACTAAGTCAAACATACACTTTGTTACGATTAAAATTGTATTTCGTCTCTCGTGACCGAATTTTATCTTTGTGGCTATGTCGTAATTGTCACTGATCAATCTCTATTGAGGTGATGATCTAATGATTTGATTTGATCTGATCGATTACCATTTTACTTGATATATAACATTCAACTTTATTGACAGATAATAGGTAAAACTTCTTTAAACGTTCATTGAGCATTTAGGAATGTCCTTATTACTCCATATTTGTGTTTTGGCTACTCGAGACTGAATTTTATCTTTGTTGATATGTCGTGTTCGTGAGGAATCAATCTTAATTTCGAGGTGATGATCTAGTTATTTGATTTAACACGATCGATTGCCATTTTACTTGACATATAACATTCAATATTATTGATAGATAATATGTAAAACTTCTTTAAACATTCATTGAGCATTTAGGAATGTCCTGATTACTCCATATTTGTGTTTTGGCTACTCGAGATTGAATTTTATCTTTGTTGATATGTCGTGTTCGTGAGGAATCAATCTTCATTTCAAGGTGATGATCTAATTATTTGATTTAACTCAATCGATTACCATTTTACTTGACATATAACATTCAATATTATTGATAAATAATACGTAAAACTTCTTCAAACGTTCATTAAGCATTTAGGAATGTTGTGATCACTCTAGAAGAGGTCCTAATTTCAACTCAACTAAGTAAATTTGTATAGGAAATAATGGAATACAACTAAGTAAATTTTTATATGAAATAATTGAGTATAAAAGAAAGAAATGTACGGGTGATATATTTTTTTAATCATATTAACTTGAGTGTGTGAAAGGAGTTGGTTGAAGTTTGGTAGATATATATAGCTAGCTTGTATGCATTGGTTTGCCCTTACAATACCGACAAATGAGGGCTCCACACTTTATGTTATGCGTTTTTGGGGTTTTAGTTGGAGTTGGAACTTCCCTATTATCGAATTTCTACTTCCAAATTTGTAAAGTCTTCTAAAATAATGTTGTTATTTGCCCATAATGCTTTATAAGTTATTTGCAGTGAATGATTCAATATATTTTGGCCATATACTTTTTTGTGGTTCACACTAGAGATCCTTTACACACAAAAATGGAAAAAAATAAACAAATTTGATTTATAACACCCAAGGCATTGTACCATACAATGAATATTATGATTTCACGGATGAAATAATAAATACTTATGTATGCCAATTAGACGTGAATTCATGGAGTTTTTTTGGTGATAAGAATGAATTTATGGATTTGATTCATTTTATTTTTTTTACTTCTATGTATAATGCAGGGCGGATCTGAGATAGGGACCTAACTTGAAGCATTCAAATAATATGATATGCTATAAGTTAACATTTGATTGAGAGATTTATTAAAAAAATAAAACATATATCTTTCTCTTTGAATGAGTATTTATTTTTTAATGAGTGAGGTTTCCGATAAATTAAGATAAATATGACATTAAGACCATCAAGGAAATCTCGACGTGAATCTCGTTGTTCATCATGTATCTTTTAGATACGTCTGATTTGTGTTGTGTTAGGGGCTAATTTAGAACAACAATAAACAACCAAGCCGTATCCTATTAGGTGGGGTCGAATACGAATCAAACTTTGTCATAGTGTTATATTAAAAATTATATATTTTTTCAATTCATGTATCTCTATATCATTGTTAATAGTTTCTCTTATAAGTCATCTTGGGTTTAGCTTAGTTGGTACGAACAATGCATAATATGTGCAAGGTCCTGGGTTAAAATCCCGACCACCACCAAAAAAATAGTTTCTCTTATAATTTGTTAAGGTATTCCTCTACCTCTATTGACTTCCCTCCACCAAAGTCGTCTCTCTACATGTCTAAACCATCGAAGTCTAGTTTCTACTATCTTTTCTACTATAAATGCTACCTCAACCCTCTCTCTCTCTCTCTCTCTCCCTCTCTCTCTCTTTCTCTCTCTCTCTCTCTCTCTCTCATGTAGTCATTTCTAATTCTATCCCTATTAGTTTTACCAAACATATCATGTTATCATATCTGTTACGCTTAACTTATGTTCGTGATGGTTTTTTACTCACCAACACTCTATTTTGTACAACATCATCGATCTTACTATTGTCTGATTCTCTCTAACCCAAACAATATTTTTGCATCACATAAAACACACAAGGAAGCCCTTTCAACCACCTAATTTTTATTCGATGGTTTACATCTTCTTCTATTTCTTTGTCGTTTCATATCATAGACCTAAGATATTTATACCATGTAACTTGTGCTACGACATGATCTCTCACTTTCACCTCTGAGCTAGAAACGCTTGCCTCATGCTAAAATTACATTCCATATACTTTGTCTTGCTTCTACTTCGAGAAAATCCATATGTTTCTAAGGCTTGTCTCCAAGTCACCAACCTTCCATTTAAATTTTCCCTCGACTCTCCAAGTATGATGATATCATCTGCAAAGAACATGTGCTTGGATGATCGCTCTTGGATGTATTCCGTAAGTGCATCCAAAACTAAGCTGAAAAGTTTAGTGCTTAGAGTTGAATTTTGGTGCAATCCTATTGTTATAAGAAAATATTCAGTGTCTCCACCTTGTGGTCTCACACTATTTGATACCTCCCCCCTCATACATATATTTGATAACTCAAATATAAGCAACCCTAACACCTTTCTTCTATGAGGTTTTCACAAAATCTCTCTAGGAGTTCTATCACATGCGTTCTCCAAATCAATGAAAATTAAGTGCAAATCCTTTTGATACATTCAATATCGCTACATGACACATCGTAGTAAATACATTGCTTCTGTTTTTGACCTCTGAGGCATAAATCAAATTTGTTTTCAGTAACTTAGTCTATTTTCTTAATCTTTGTTCAATCATTCTTCTCGTATCTTCATGGTATGACTCATGAGTATAATCCCCTAATCCCCTATATAAATTGCATACTTTTGCATATCTCTCGTGTTCTTAAAGATCGACACTAGAGCGTTTTTTCTCCATTCGTTGAAAAGTTTGGTGAGCCATCTGATGCTTCTATCTCTAAGATTTTTTCATAACTCAATAAGTATGTTGTCTGGCCCCAACTACCTTCCCATTACTTATCCTTTTTAATGTTTAATTTATTTCGTATTCTTGAATACGACAATAGTAATTGTGATCTCGGTCCTCTTATCTAATGTTTAGTTTGTTAGCGTCCGGTAAAATCGTATATCCTTCATGAAACAATTTGGAGATATACTTATTTCATTTATCCATTTTATCTTTTTTCTGAACCAAAACTTCACATTCTTTATCTTTAATACATTTCACTTGATCTAAATCAATTGTCTTGTTTTCCGTCCACGAGCAAGTCTATATATATGTTTTTCTCTCTCCTTAATGCCTATAGATTTTTCTCCCTCGAGAACAATATATATTTCTTGGGCATATAATATTTAAACATATTTACAAAATCTAAACTTAGAACCTACACTTTATATAATTTTGTACGCATGAAGTGCGATTTGAATTTGATATACACTTTGTGAGAACCTTATTGGACCAATTGTGCTAGCCCCCCCAGTGTATCAAAGTCAAATATCTTGGAGACTACTTGAGAATGTAAAAACATAACTTTCAATTTATATATATAAAAAATTAAAATTCACTTTTTCTTTTATGATTGGTAAAAAATTACACAAGATGTGAAACAGATGCAAAAGGTAAGTTACTATTTATAGGATATTGTTTATGGTGAACTGAATAATGTTTCAACTTGTTTGTGTTCAGTGTTCTTCACTTCACGAGTCATGTTGGTTATTCTTTTTATCTTTTGGCCGTATTATTAGGGAGCCAACAACACAAGTCTTTGTATATTTTATTATTCACAAAATTGTTGCAATGCATTGCACCACTTTTGTACAAGTTTTATTTGTTTAAACAATTAAAAAAACACACATATCCAACTAGATACCATAGTTTGGATATATTATATGATCACTCCAAAATAATTTAAAATTTATTTTCTTTTGGAAAGGAAGTAGACAAATATTTAAATAATATTTAAAAGTAAATAATATTTAAAAGATTATTTGGCTTGCATGTGACTGAGTCGTTTGGAAGGAAAGGAATGAGCGAGTTTTCTACAATACAACGTCCGATCCTTATACCATCCTCAAGAGAGTAAAGCTAATTTTTTTTTTTTTTGTGGTTGAAGGCAAATTTGTTTACTTTTGTTTTTGACTATCATGATTGGTGGCGACATTGTCATTCATATATGAGTGTTTTTGTGTAATTTTTTATCGTTACTACTTTCTTTTGGTGGTTCTCTCCTGATAGGCACCAATGATTTTGTAACTTTTTTTGGATGTTTCATTCGTTGCACCGTCTTGTGCGCGACGATTCACTCCCGGTTTAATATCATATTTTATTTTGGCTTGTTAAAAAAATTAAGTAATAAGATTTTATTATATATATATATATATATATATATATATATATAATTGTACAATTTGGATATTTTTTTGTGCAAATTGATCAGTCACTGAAACAGCCTACTTATTGTCTAATTTTTAATGTCATGTGCTCTGTGGCCATTGTGAGTAGTAGTTGATGCTCATTTAAGCTAACTTGGCAAGTTTCTAGCTACACCAACTTATCAATTTGGCATTAAGTTAGTGTAGGATAACCGAATCAAAAATTTAAATGGGTAATTATATAAAGTACAAAATTGGAGTGTTTCAGAAGGTAAACAAAAAACTCACATGGTAAAAAACTACAATGCATTTAATGATTTAAATGCTGGTGCGTGGGTTTGAAGACACGTTTTTACCCCTTCTCGTCATTTAATGTTGTATTATTTGCGACATTAGACTCGTTAGAACCAAAAATAAATTTGAAACTTATATATGGAACTAAATAATTTATACGGTCCACTCAATTGATAAGTAAATTGCATAATATATAGGGGTTAAAGTTCAAATCATCACTAAGACTAAAAAAAAAAAGTTTGAATCACCAATTTCCGATTTCTTCATATTTAAAAATGTGCGAGCTTTAATGATTTCAATCACTAGGTTATTTGATCAAAATGACTCGGTGAACATTTCTAACCCAATTCACCTGGATTTAAAAAGTAAACAAAAAAAACTGCACTATTAAATGTATGTTTTGTTCCACTTCTAGAGAAATCAAAACTGATTTTAGAGATGTAGAATTGATTCTGACATATTTGGTTCAAGTGGATTTGATTCAACCTCCATAATTGATTCCACATGAAGTTATGGTTTGTAACTTTTGATTCTACAATTGATCTTCACACATAAATTTATAGTTCAATTCAGTTTTATATAAATGTATCCAAACAAAAATCACTTTTAATCAGAAATACTTCCAACCAAACACAATCTAAAACTTCTAGTTTAAAGAGCACAATTAAAACTATTTTGTTAGAAGTAAAATGTTAACTAGTACCTCCAAACACTATAGATAAAAAATTACAAAAGGAAATATTTTTTTGAAAATTGCGTATGCTATTTTTTGAAACTTGAAAAGTGTTGTTTTTATGTTAATTTTCTCTTTTCTTGCTATTTTTAGTTGCTTAACCGATGTCGAAGACACCGGTCAGATTAATGCACAATTAAAACAAAAGAATGAAGAAAAAAACCAAAAGAAAGAAAGGTATTAAGCTGTAGTAGATACTAGATAGGATAGAATGTCACAAGCACATGTTAGTTGATAGTACTATTTAATGGTGACACGTTAATTTTGTTGCCATAGATTTCGCCTAGCAGTCAGCTCAAGCAGTAAAGTTCCAAGTTGTAAAGTGTCTACAAATGATATAGATGCCTTATTTATTTCTTTTCAATCTACAGGTAAATGATTTTTGTCACCCTTCTATTCTAAACTAAATAAATGTCAATATGATTCAATGATATTTTACCTTTTATGGTCTGGCCCCCCTCTCCCTTGTTCCCCTAGAATATACCCAAATAATTGTGGATAAACAATGCCAACATAGTGACACACACAAATTCTTACACCATTTAAAATCATAATGTTTTTCTTTTTACAAAAACAAAAGACATTCATTTATTCAAATTGATACAGTACATCGATATAATGAAAATTCGCTAAAAATAAAAAGGATGAATCTGTGAACAAACTCATAGCATCCATGTTAATAGCATAAAACGTCCAAACCGGCTTTCTTCTCTAGATATGCGAAGCAGAAGAAAATAAGTGCGAGACCGCGGAAGAATGCTAAGGGAATAGCGAATAATAATGTTATGATTTTTTTGGAATAACGAATAATATTATATTAATTGTTATGTTAGTTTTCTTCTTATGAGACTTGAATCTTGAACTTTTAATTTTTGGGGTTCGAACTCCGGATATTCACTTATTTACGTTGAAAAATGTGAATTCTAACCACTAGACTACTTGACAAAAAAAGTGTATCGTATTTTCACTCACTTGACTAGTGTCGGAAAAATAATATTTTCATTAGACTATTTGACCAGTTTAATTTATTTTTTTTATGCATGGTATTAATAAAAAAACTTAAATAGGAAGTTATGTTTTTTTTATTTTGTTGTGACATTGTTTTTTTTGGTTGAGAAATTTGTTGTGACAATGTTGTTGTCATATCAAATGATGTAATGTGATAATATATTATTTGACACATGGGTAAAATATTTTTACACATGGATTATATATATATATATATATATATATATATATATATATAAAAGCTAAAATGAAATATATATTAAACACATCAATATTCTCCCTAGCATAAGAAGTGCATAAAGATAACTAAAAGTATTACTTATAAAAAAAAGTGTTGAAGAACTATGGAGACAACATAGAAACACAACTAGTGGGCTAAACCAAAATACATCAAAGAATTAATCTGCCGCTGTATAAGATCAGAACCTAAATTTGGATTGTTTACTTTCAACCACCAACAAAATAACAATTTTACTTTATCAAACATACGACCAATTTAATCTGTCTTTTACTGAATTCAACGATAATTTCTTTTCTTTCGGGGTACCCATGCACAAGCTAGAAAAATAGCGCGAAAATAATAACATATTTTGCTTGAGAAACCATTGAGCGCGATAAACAATCTACATCGCTATTTCCAAGCATCACCCCTAATTGTCCATCCTAAAGCATACATCTTGGCTATTGTTATTAAAAGTTCTCAGCTAAATCATATAGTATTCTAAACCTATCATAAAATGCTCCCGCTCCATCCATGCATCTTACCAAAAAAATGTTTTTGTCCCATCACCTATAACCCTCAACAAATTATCATCAAACCATCTCGCAACCGCCATCCCATCTCCCGTACGAATACCTTCCATCTGCATTTACCAAACATATCCTAACCGCCCACTTTCCCTTATACAACCCACGTGTTCCTCATACTTCATTTCAAGCACCTTAAACCAAAACTACCTGTATCCATATACAACCTCCATCAACATTTACCCAACGATGCTAAGTGAAATTCCCGAATCCTTCGAACCCCAATCAATCGTTCTCCCCTTGTAAGCAAATTGTTTCCTATATAATCCAAGGTATTTTCCTAGTTTCCTCTTCTCCACGGAAGAAACCAAGATTGGTCGTTTGAATTTTCTCACTTATATGTTGCTAAACAACTACTCTTTCATCTACGGTAAATTTTTTAACTCACATTTAACATATGAACATATTCCACCAAGTAAAATATCTACCAACGAAAATCAAAAAAGAGTGTGAAGAAAACATTGGTTATATTTTTGTGATTCATGTGTGAGAAGAATTTTTGAAGTCGGAATAATGGAATGAGTATCTTTTCTTGGTGTCAATACTTTAATGGGTGTTCCTCTTTAAATTTGAAAACCATTCGTAAATTGCGTGGGTTCACAATTCAAGACTTGAAATATTCATCATCATATTTATATTTATGCACATGAAAGGTTAAAGATTCATTGGTTTTTAAATCCTTTTTAGGAATAATTTTTTTCCTTAGATGTATCTTTTTAAAGGATTTTCTATCTAGCATTATTGGTGTGGGTCTAAAGTCTAAACTTTGTTGAAAATTATAAACGTATATCATTTTGATATGGGGCCTTAATTCTTGCATGAATAGTTGCTAGAAGAATATCATCTTTCTTCTCACATAGGCTAGTTAGTTACTTTAGCAAGATAATTAGGTTAAAGTAATGAAACAAAGATTCCCATAGAATTTGGTAATACATATATTACTTTTGAAAGCCAATTTATTTATACTATGATTCTGAGAAGGATAATTAGGCTAAAGTACTAGTACTAAAATAACTTGAACTTCCAATGGCAGAGTATCTTTAGGTTAGGTCAACACAATGGAAAGCCATACTGTGGAAGTGATAGTGGCCAAAATAATGGCTAAAGGGTAAAGTGGTAAACAACTTTTTTTTTTGGACAGAAAGTTGTAAACAGCTACTCCCTCCATAAAACAAGTGTCCTTTTGATGGATATTTTACATGAATCTGTACCATAAAAAATGTACAAGAATAAAAAGATTTTTTAATTTTTTCATATTCTCATAAAAATTGCACTAGCATTATTTGATTTATAAGTTCTTTAGTGGTATTTTTAATATAATTTTTTTATAGGTTTTTGTCATTTTTCACTTTATTTTTTGGTGATCTTTATGACAAAATTCAAAACTGCTAAAATAGAAATTTGAATTGCTAAAATAGAAGGATGATCTGATGTTGGTTATCTATATGCAGATCTTAAATTATATATAGTTTAAACTGTTTTTTTCTTCAAATTATATAATCTGACAGAATAAATAAGAATTTTGGAGGGTACATGAGAAGTGAGTAGGATGGAAAAAGAAAATATCTTTTATGCGTTGGGGTTATGATGCATCTGTAAAGTATGGTACATGTATCTAGTATGATATACGACTGTTTGAAAAAAAATAATAAAATAGGGGTATGTCAATAAAAAAATAAATTCTTTTATTTATACAACTATACAAAAACAACTTTAAAATGTTCACAAGTCTTAACTTAACTTGTAGACATGTCAAAATTGATTGGCGGAATGTTGTGACTGAGGTTTAAATCTCAGTTCCTCTACTATGAATTTTTAATGACTGTTGTTATTTCATCTATTTACAATGTTTTTAACCAAAGCTGATGCATGAAGCATCCCACAAAATATAATACCAAAAAGAAGAGAAAGTACATAAAGGAAAAGAGGGATTGAGCAAGGACCTTTTCAAAAGGTAATGAATCTAAAGTTGGGCATACCCGACCTATTCTTAACGTACTCCATCCTAAGAAATTCAAACAAATATACCCACAAAGCTAAAATAGGAAAGGAAAGGGTTAAACCAAAATCGACCAATCTATCTGCATATTCATTTCCTCTCTGTATATACAAGTAAAAAATAAAGTGATATTAATAGTTAGAATTAAGCAGTTTAGCCACATATTTCTTAGCCTCAAAGGAACCATTTAGATGGGCTTCAAAACTTGAATGACAAGCTGAGAATCAATTTCTAGCCACAGATGAGTGTATTCTTTAGAAGCTGCGACTTCAATTGCAATCATTGAAGCGTGCAATTCAACATACAAGGTAATACTAAGACCTAGGTTTTGAGCAAAGCAGGCAATGCACATGCCATTAACATCCTTTTTTTTAAGAAGCTAAATTAATCCACCTAAATTGACACAAGAGATAATCGAACATGAGACCTTAAGGAAGAGTACACTCATAAATCCCAAAGATAATGAAAAGAATATGTATACGAATAAAATTAACGTGCTTGCCTTTCCGTAGTATAATATAACATGGGTTAAAAGTTCAATTCACAAAAGAAAAAAACACAACAAAAATTTAATAAGTTAAAAAAATATGTTCCGTTTACAACAATAAAAAAACTCAAATACACAAATAATATCATATTATATTAGTTGAGAAAGCCTAAAATTTCATTAGAAACAAAATATTGAAAGAGAAAAAAAATCAAAATACTAAACAAACATCGTAGGCCTACTAGTACTAAACTCGCACCCAAACAATACACATGCTTCATTGTTTCACAAGTATCCTTGATTTAAAGGTTTGAGGGAGGTGATTATGCTAATTTTCTTTTATGAAAATCGAATATCATCTATGCTCAATTACAAAGAGTAATCCCACGAGCTGAGTAGAACCACAATAATACAATTTTTCAAGAGATTTAATACTGTTTCATTTCTAATGTTGAATTCGAATCTAGGACCTCAGTTAAGCTGGAAAAGATTGCTTGTAATCTCATCCAAATTTTCTTAGGTTTATTGTGCCAATTTGACTACACCATGTTTTTCTTAACTTCATAATAATTTGACTACAACCATGTTTGAAAGAAATGATGGTTTCTGTTTTTCTAATTCTATATGTGCACAATAGAACGATTCATAATATTAATGTTCAGCAACAAACAATTTGTAGTTCTTGTTTAGCAGCGAACAATTTGTAACTATGGGGGTATTTTCGCAAGTTTGAGGTGTTTGTGAGCATCCAAGATGCTAAAGAGCAATTTCCTTAAAAATATACAATTTAATTCGAAGCTCAATCCATATCTTTCTTTTGGTCTTCTTTTTGAAAATTTATTTTTAGGCCCTCATATCTATGTAGACCTACTAAAACTACGAATATGCCCTTATTAACACATAGAATATATATCGATCAAAGCCTTCGATACGTAACTATTGGATATTCATTTTATAATTCAATGTTTACATCTCTTGAAAGAGCACCTCATGACTAATCATAAGGTGAATCAACAAACAAATGCATAATATTCACTTGGTATAGACAAATAAATGCATAATCATGATCATAAAAAAACAAAAACTACACTAAATTTGCAAAAATAAAATAATTTTAGATTTATCAGAACTTACTCGTTGTGGTGTAGATGAATCGAGGAAAAAGCTTTAAAAAAATGGAGAATATTTGGTTGGGGATAAAAAATTGGATGAAGAAATGGTTTGGAGAGCAAAATGTTTGGTTTTGGAAGAAAGAAGCAACCGAGGACGTGTATTCTGTTCTCGCATGTATATATACTACTTGTCCGATAGGTATCTTTCAAAGGTACAAAAATTAAATTTTAAAATGATCATCCTGTATTTTGGTACCTGATGCTCCGTCATCTTGAGCTTAGCTCAGTTGGTAAGGACAATGCATAATATATGTAAGGTCTATGGTTCAAACATCAGCCACCACAAAAAAGGTACATGATGCTCTAGTAGTTATATACCGGATATGTTATTAAACTGAAATTCATAACATAATTTCAGGGGCATAAAGAGATGGGGGGCTAAAAAGAAATATTCCATCTTTTTTCTTCTATGAAAGCAATCTCACTTCCAAAAAAAAAAAAAGCCCATGACATCTCACACAAAAACAAACAGTTTTTTTAAATTTAACAAAACCCTTAAACCACAAAATTGAGTAACTCCCATCAAATCTGCCGTTGTCTCTTTGAACTCAACTGACCGGCCACTAACCGCAGTCAGAGTTCGTCGTCAGACGCAATAGAAACCTGCCCAGGTTCGATTTTTTATTTTTTGCATTTCCCTTGTGCATGTTTGAATTGACGGTGAGTTTGACAGAATCACGGTGTAGAGATGCATCCTGGCACCTCGCACCGTGATTTCGTTATTTTTGCAATATTAAAAAGAAACTTAGAATGGAATCATGTGGTAAATTGTTGATAGATTATTGGAATTTTGTCATGAAGAGAGTTAGGTAGTATACTATTCTCGCTTTGGTCATTGTTGCAAGCAAATATTCATTCAATTGATTTGAAAAAAGAATCTTGCTTATAACAGTGATCGGAGGGATTACTCCGTTGCAACCATAAACAAAAAGCAGAGATTTAGCTTGATTTTATTGTATTTTATATATTTTTTGCATTACCCATCCCCTCTCCTATATCACTATCAATAGTTGATTCGATTCTGTGAATGTTTGAACGGTGCATGTTTGAATTGATGGTGAGTTTGACAGAAGAAGATGCATAGCAGTACTATTAGGAAAAAAATGGATTTACTTATTTGAGTTTATATACCGACATAAACACTTGTGACACTGATTGGGAGAACTTAGGATAACAACCTATGATTGATTTATGATAGAACATTATGTTGTAATTTGATCCATGTAGTTGACTCTACTTAGTGAGACAAGGCTTGGTTGTTGTTGTTGTACATGTTCATAAGTTGTTTTCAGCTTATTTCCATAATCTCTTCAGGATAGCTAATAAAATGACTTATAGCGGTGAGGGCGGGTTTTGGTGCACAGGTTTTTTGACATTTTGGGGCTGTAACTGTCTGAGGCATTGGGCTGCCTGTGTTCAGTTTCTGGAGCTGTCTGTTGCACAGATTTTTGCTTGTTTTTTGACCTCTGTCGTGTGTTCGTTTGTGGCAGGCAGCTGTTGTTTTATTTGGCTTTTGTTCATGTTGGTTTTATTCGGTTGTGCTAGGGAGATGTCTGTGCATTTTGGTTTTTTGATTGCCTATTTGGCCTCTTTTGTAGTTCCCTGCCATTGCACTTCTTGTGCTAGGCTTTGTTATAAATTATGCTGTTTAAAAAAATAAAAGATTATACAAAAACAGATAGACATTATTTTATGGTGTTTTATAGAAATAGCCTATGCATAAGCGCTTGTGCTATAAGCTGCAAAATAAGCTGTTTATCCAAACAGGGCCATAGTCCATTTATAGTTATTCCAAACAGAGCCATAATCAATTTCTAGAAAATGCTAGTCTCAAAATCTAACTAATCGATAAGCTAATAGAAGCTTCCAGATTATCTACAATCAATTTCGGATTCTAGTTACTACACATGTTTATTATTTTCTCTGTTTTTGGGTTGCAGGTACTTGTTTTTATTGAACTGAAAGAATTGAAAATGTTGGCTATCGATTCTACAAGAAAGATATCGTTTAATAGAACAATAAGTAACGGTGATTTGGTAATTGTTTATGCAAGGCATGACAACATGAAGCCAGTAACGGTATCTGAGGGATCGGTTTTACAGAATCGATTCGGTGTTTTTAAACATTCAGATTGGATAGGAAAGTCATTTGGGTCTAAAGTATTCAGTAATAAGGGCGGTTTTGTTTACTTGTTAGCTCCTACACCTGAATTATGGACATTGGTTTTAAGCCACCGGACACAGATTCTATATCTTGCGGATATCAGCTTTGTTGTTACGTATTTGGAGATTGTTCCTGGTTGCGTCGTTCTTGAATCTGGTACTGGAAGTGGGTCTTTAACCACTTCACTTGCAAGGGCAGTTGCTCCTACAGGACATGTTTATACGTTTGATTTTCACGAACAAAGATCTGGATCAGCTAGGTAATACTGCACTTGTCTTTCTCTGTCGATGTTTGATATACATGTGCTAATTTTAGGCAATGTTGTATGTGTTATTTTCTAGTGTTGTCAAATATTGGCGCTATAGCATAGCGGATTTTGATGAATCCGCTTAAAAAACTGCAACACTAATACACTATCCTAGTTTTGCCGTTGTTCTTGTTTTTTGTTAGTTGATGTTGCAACAATAGCAGAAAAAAAAATGATTTTTTTTGGGAGTGTTGTCAATGGTCTAAGGCTATAAATCTGCCCTATAAACACACCTTTACAGCCTATGGTGCTGCCATGGTGGGCATCTCTTCATAAATTGGCTATGGCGGGTGCCAAAAACCTGCCACATCATTTGTGGCCAACATTTGTGAAGGGCATGTTTATACATTTGACTTCCATGAGCAAAGGGCTGGATCAGCTATATATAATACTGCACCTGGCTTTCTCTGATGTTTGATACATGTGTGTTTATGTTTAGGAAATGTCGAATATGTTTTTTCCAATGTTGTCAAATTGAATCAACAGTGGAACTATAGTGCTATCACATGGTGGATTTTGATAAGTCCACTATGAAAACCGTGACACTCCCAGTTTTGCTATCAGGGCAATAGCGGCAGCTATTAAAGATTTTGATAAGGCTTATTTTTACAATGGAGAAACTTATGAGTCGGTGAATATTACTTCTGTATTCACCGTAGTACAATATATAAGCCATGCTCTGCCTCCATTCCCTTTTTTATTTGTATGCAGGGTGCCTTGTTTTATATATAATTGACTTATTTCAACTGATATGCGGTTTCTGCTATTTGCCCGAAACACTATCTTCTATTTCACATAGCGGATTTTCTGTAATATGCTATTAATGGTATTTTCATGGCTTTGCATTATATTTTGTTCTCTTTCTCTAGTAATTGCAAGTAATATTATTGGTGGTCTAATACGTAATACCCTACTGTTCAGAATGTCAATGCTTAAGTGCAAATTTATTTAATTGTACTCGAGTTTTGTTGGATTCATTTATGTGCTTGTACACACGTGTGTGCGGTGATAAACTTGAGATGTTCAGTGTAAAGGTAAATTACAGATATGAATATTGTTTTTCTCCTTGTAGGGATGACTTTGAGAGGATTGGTATAAGCAGCTTAGTCACTGCGGGAGTGAGGGACATTCAAGGCGAGGGATTTCCTGAAGAATTTGCTGGCTTGGCTGATGCAGTTTTTTTGGATCTACCTCAACCTTGGCTAGCTATTCCTTCAGCTGCAAAAATGTTACGACATGACGGCACTTTATGTTCTTTCTCCCCGTGTATTGAACAAGTACAACGGTCATGTGAAACAATGCAATCCAACTTCACTGGTACTTCCCGATTTTCCTCTTATATATGTTTCTTATTTTCGCTCTCTCTCACACGTAGTAGTTATGCAACTAATGGTAATTTTATTTACGCACTGACAAAACTCCTTTGTAAACGTTTGTTTATGTGAAAGATATAAGGACTTTTGAGGTACTCCTACGGACATACGAAGTTCGAGAAGGGAAAATGGAAAGCTCAGAGATTAACGGTAATGACGGCTCGAATGGTTCTCTTCCTTGCAAGAGGAGGCAACGTTCGGATGGAGCTAGTGTTGTCAGCTATCCGAATTCTTCTTCCGTAATGGCTAGACCATGTGGAGAAGCTAGAGGTCACACTGGTTATTTGACATTTGCAAGACTTAATTAAATAGTCTGTCATCAAGATTGTTATTGTAATTTTATGATCTATTCAATTTTGAACTTTTACAACAGTGTCATTTTTATCTTAATTCACAATCATATGCTTTTATCTCCAACAACAACCATGAACCATGTGTTTGGTTTCTGATAATTGTATTCTCCATATACATAGGGAAATTCATATTTGACGATTTTGTATTAAGTTGAGATATAAATTCATTGCAGTCACTGGATGAATAGGTTTGAATTCAATGGGTGGAGATTGAATAGCTCATAATGTGATTTTAGTAAAAAGCTTTTCATCTTTATGTTACAATGAAGTTTTTTATGTTCTACACAATTCCCCCCCCAACCCACCGTAATTAGGATCTTTGACCTCAATAGGCGTTCACTTAGGCTTCGAGTCCACCACGGGACTAATTATCGAATTGGACCAAACATACTTCTATGTTTATTTTTTATTTTTTTATCAGGGTAGGGTTGGAATCACGATGCTATGTTTTTAGCAATTTATTTTTAAATGAAATTGCAAATATTATTTAGGAAACCTAGTTTGTTTATAAAACTTTTATTTATTATTTCCTTATGTTAAAAACTAATGTTATCACAATAATGACTTACTGATTTTCTTAAAATATTTTACAATTTTATTTGAAGAGCTAAACTAGCCCGCCTTAATTGACACTAGAGATAATTGAATTTAAGACCTAGAAGAACACACTCTAAGATTAGAACATAGTTAAACGTTCTCGTAAGCTTAACTCAGTTGGTATGAATAATGAATGTATAAGGTTCAAACCCCGACCACCACCAAAAAAGAACACAATTAAACAAAGCTCAAACTTTTGATGGCTCCAAGTTCAAATTTGCTACCCTAGTAAACCAAAAACTTGAAAACTTGTTTGGTTATGAATATACTTAGATCGGATCACATACAATCTGTTTGAATGTTATAATAACTAACAAAACTCTAGAGAATAAGATTTGCCACTTTATCTAAGAGTTAAAAACAAAAGCATACAAGATTTTAAAAATCATTGCTAAATAGTAGCAAATTAACCTCCACCTCCACACCCTCCATACAATCTTAAGACCCTCCACACCCTCCACCTCCACAACCTCCTCCACCTCCACAACCTCCTCCACCATGATGACCACCTCCACCTCCACAACCTCCCCCACCATGATGACGACCTCCACCTCCACAACCTCCCCCAGCCATAGAAGTACTCATAATCACCATGTTGTTATCCTTGAGAGCACTTGAACTTCTTTTGACTTGTCGCCTAGTTTTAGTGACTTGTTGCTTAGTTTTAATGACTTGAGCATCATTATTCCGAGGCTCTTTTAGTCTTGATGCAGAACCATTCTTTAACTTGTTTCTATGATCTTCATCGCTTACTTTTTCGGTAGGTTTGGAACAACAGCTTCCCATATCGTAAAATTTTATATATCACACAAAAAGATTGTACTATGTACTGATGCACAAAGGTAGGTCTAGTATTTATAAGGGGAGAATGTAACAAACCTAAGATAAGGGAGAACATAACAAACCGGATATATAAGAGAGATGCATTTAATTTTATGGCTAGTGACAAATATTAAAAAAAAAAGATTCTTTCAAAAAAAAAAAATATTAAAAAAAAAGATTGTATTACTCCCTCCGTTTCTTTTTAAGTGTTGATTTAGGGTGAATTTTTCGTTCTTATTTAACCGTCGTTTTACTATTTTAAGGTTATGAGTTGTCAATTATATCCTTTGTCAATTACTCTTATATTTTTCAATAAAACTAATTAATGCTATATATTTGGAAAACTAAAGTTTGTTTTGTTTTAAAACAAAATTTGTTTCTTGTTATCTTCAAATTTAAACAAACTTTTGTTACTTATGATAATGGTGCCATTGACGCTCTCTTGTAACTCCTCTTCTAAGTTATCTTCATATGACTTCTAGAAAAATATAGGTTGGTTTGTTAATGATGTTTCAACATCAGTATTTAAATATGGTAAAGGATTAATCTCAACATTCAAATCTATGTCACACGATGTGAATCTAACATTGGTTAATGCCATAGTTGCCTTAATTTTGAGTTAGAGGAAAGTTAATTTTTCTTACCTTTTGATTAATGTGAAGTTGAATAATTTTGATATAGACTTAAAATAATTAAAGAGATATGCATAATATTTAAAAAATTGAAAATTGTTTATTATGAAAAAAAGATAAAACATGCAAATAAGAGAGAACGTAACAAACTAGAGATATAAGAGAGATGCATTTAATTTTATGGCTAGTGACAAACATTAAAAAAAAAATCGTATTATCTACTAATGCACAAAGGAAAGTCTAGTATTTAAACTAACTAGTGTGTAAACCCGTGCGGGGCACGGGGAAAATTATGTTAAAATGTTTAATATTTTAAAATAAAATATTAACATTTAAAACAGAAAAATATGAAGAAGAAAATAAAAAATAGATTTATGATATAAATAGTTTAAGTAATTGCTACGTATTTGTTTGAGCTTTTGTAACCTAGAAAAAAAATATTGCTACTTATCTGCATATCAATCTCAACAGTTATATGCTATTAAAAAAAAAAAACATATTCAACAGTTTTATCTCACAAACTCATCTATTCATATGAAGGTTTTTTATCACAGTTGAAATTCTCATAATTCTTAATGAGTTAAAAAGCATGACCCCTAAAGAGAAGTAAGTGAAACAGTAAAGGTATTACATAGTAAACAATAAGTGACAGAGAAATTACAAATTGTTGAAAATCTCATTGTAGACAACATTTGTAGTGTCAGCACATGGATTTCCTTCATCATCCAAAATAAGGATCTTCAAACTTTTCCTTGTCCTTGCCCTTGAAATAGCCATGTAGAATTGGCCATGAGTGAAAACAGGTCGTTGCAAATATAGACCAACTTGAGAAAGTGATTGACCTTGGCTCTTATTTATAGTCATTGCGAAACACAGCGACAATGGAAATTTACGTCTCTGAAACTTAAATGGAAAGCCTGTATCAGATGGAATCAAATTCATCCTTGGTATGAAAATATTGTCACAGATGTTTTTTCCCGTAATGACAGTTGCACCGATAATATTTGAACACAATTCATTTATTAGCAACCTTGTTCCATTACATAGCCCATTGGCTTGATCTATATTCCTCAAAAGCATGACTGGAACACCAATCTTCAACCTTAATCGGTGATTTGGAATTCCTGAACATTTCATGTCATTCAAAAATTCAAGGGTGAACCAACTCTGAGTTTGATACGGTACCTTTTAAGAGAACAAAGTAATGAAATTAGATTATAAAATTATAAATTGCATACAAAGAAAAAACAGTCACCAAATCAAAGAGGATAATAGGGATACAAACCTTGGAACAATTGACCAGACATGTTTCTTACACTTAGAACAAAAGAGCCTCATGGAATTAACAACAACTCCTTTGTTGCAGACACATGCAGCATACCAAAAATCATTGCCACCAAGAACATGTTTGATTGTGCCTAACACAACACAAACCATGTCCTACAAACAACATTAACATTATTAAATAAACATTATAAATGCTCTGTATAAAACAATATGTAAAATATATGACTTAGAAATAAAATATTACATTACGACAGTCCTTTAGCTCTTCAATTGTCTTGCGCTGACTAAGATTCAAAAACTCCTATTCTAAAGTCATCTCAGAAGCATCCTTCATGTAGCTTAAGGGCCGAGTAAGTGAGCCAATGTTATTGGAGTTTTTGACGAAATCAGTGACTTTCGGTATGTCAGGGTTGAACAATAGCTTGGTGCAATTCATTCCATTCTGCAACTGAACTTTACCATTAAACATTTTCATCTTAAGATACTGAGCAAGCACGACAACATTTTTTGTGTAGCCGGATTGGAGGTATGCATCGAGGTCATCCACATATGGTCCAAAAAGTGTACATTCAAGCTTCATACTACACAAAAAATTGAAACTACTCAAAACGACAGATTGATAAAAAAATAATATTTTAATGTGATATAACATAAGACAGATTACCCATTGGACTCCAACTCGATAACTTTAAATTTAGTAGTTACGCGATTCCTCTCATATGCCCTTTCACATCCAACCCCAGACAAAATTTCCACCACATCTATCATAGAGTTAAGACAACACAAATTGGGTCAGATAAAAATATGAAACAATAGCAATATAATAAATTACAAAACATATATAAGAATGATATGTTGGAATCAAATTACCAATCAGATAATCCTTGTCGATATTGCCAACAATTTATGGGAAAGACACAAATGAGTACGGAGACACCGTGATCAGACCTGTTCCAACTTCTCTAACAACAGTACCATTTTGCAGGTTCAGCTTAAATTGGTGTTTTGTTGTCCTAAAAGCTCCACAATTAGCGGCAACACCAAATGATCAGATATTATAAACAGTTCCCTCACGAATCTTGTTCTCAAATCGAGTCATGAGATTCTTTCTAACTGTTGCCTGAATCTTGTCACCCTGAAAATGTAAAAATAAAAATAAAAATCGATTAAGCTAAGATTAGAATTAAAAAAAGTATATATGTGTTAATCATAAAGTCAGAAACAAACCTTATCATCCATAAGCACCATCTCCATTGCAAAAAACTTCTGATTTGCATAGTTGTCTGGTACAAACCACAAACGCACAACTCGAACCACGATGTCCCATGATTCCTTAGCAGGAGTGATTGAAGCAACAAAATCTTGAACTCCAGACATTGCAAAAGTCAGTTTCGACAATAAACTCAAGAAAAATGATGAGGAAGAAAACTGTATCCAAAATGGATAAAGTGAATCATATTTATAGATGAAGATAAACATAATCAGAACAATAATTATCCTCTTGTTCCAAAAGAAATTAAATTACCTTGAGAAATTGGAAGGGGCTTTCAATATAGGATTTGAGGAAGAAATCAATTTTGTGCATGGATGAAGTGTCCCGATGAATTATCCTGATGAAATGTATCGGGGGTTTGCATTGAAGAAGAATGAACCGGTGGAGATGAGATTGAATCACGGTCGGTGAGAAGGTAATTGGTTTGGCGTTTCTGATACCTTTCAATATTCCAAGTTAATATCTTTATTTAAATTAAATTAGCTGATTCTTAAAAATAAAAAATTATAAAAAATCTGTTTAACGAAACAAATTAACAAATCCCAATTGTTTTGGTAAAAAAAAAAAGATCCCAATTTTTTGAAACAAATCCCAATTGTCATTAATAAAAAAATAGATTAGCGAAAACTGAACATATTTGTTTATATATATATATATATATATATATATATATATATATATAATATTTTATTTTTTTTGAAAAGATTCCATAAAAAACTATATTGAAAAGATAACAACAATTAATGATAACCATTTCCTATGTATCCCACCATTATTTAAATAAAAATTTAATAATTTTAAAAATAATAAATTATAAGTTAGATTAGGAAACATTAATTTTAATAAAGGAAACATTCTTAAAACTTGACACATGGCAAACTTGCTATAATGCTAAGCTTGCTTTATTATTATCTATATGAGAATCTAACAAACGCAAGATAAGGGACATATATTTCTCACATAACTTTTTTTATATATTTATTTGTGACAAATATTTGTCACATAACTTTTTTATATATTTATTTGTGACAAAAACTCTTTTATATTTTTATTTGTCACATAACTTTCTGGCTAGTGACAAATATTTCTCACATAACTTTTTTATATATTTATTTGTGACAAATATTTGTCTCATTTTTTCATATATATGTACCATAAAAGAAGACTTCTATAGTACACTCACAAACTTTAATGTACCGGTACTCTTGTTTCACAAAATTTATAAAGTAACGATCATTTTTATGAAATAAAAAGCTATTTGTCAATATTTATATTTTAGAAAACATTATTTCATAAGAAAAAACATCATTTCATTGTTTATAAGGATCATATTAAAAAATTTACATTTTGTCATAAAAAATAATCAATATTCATTGTTATGAGTAATAAAAATTCGTAAAAATTAAATTTTATTTCGTGGAAGCTCTTGGCAAATAAAATCTAATTACTATAGTTGTCAATGGTATAAAATAATTATTTTTCTTCAAAAAAACAACTCATTTATTATTAATTTAACGACTTGGTGTACCCGATACATCCAAATTTATTGGATGTAACATATAAATTGCCTAAAAAAAATGTACATGAATAATTTTTTTTAAATTTTTTCATAGCATTAGCATTATTTGATTTATAGTTATTTTGTGGTATTTTTAATATATATATATATATTTTATAGGTTTTGTCATTTTTCACTTTATTCTTTGGTGATCTTCTATGACAAAATTCAAAACTGCTAAAATAGAAGGATGGTATGATGATGGTTATCTTTATCCATGTCTCGGATTGTATATAGTATAAATTGTTTTTTTCTTCAAATTATATAATCCTACAGAATAAATAAGAATTTTGGAGGGTACGTGAGAAGTGAGTAGGGTGGAAAAAGAAAATATATTCTATACGTTGGGGTTATGATGCATGTATGGTACCTCTATCTAGTATGATATACGATAGTTTGAAAAAATAAATAGGGGTATATCAATAAAAAATAAATTCTTTTATTTGTACAAGTATATAAAGACAACTTTAAAATGTTCACAAGTCTTAACTTAACTTGTAGACATGTCAAAATTGTTTGGCCGAATGTTGTGGCCGAGGTTTAAATCTCAGCTCCTCCTCTGTAAATTTTCAATGACTATTGTCATTTCATCTATTTATAATTTTTTTTAACCAAAAGTGATGCATGATAGGGGTGGGAATAGGCCAGGCCAGGTTTTGATAGGCCTGAGCTTGGCCTACGAACAGTTTTGCAAGCCTGAGCCTGGCCTATGGCCTATCAAAGACCTACTTTTTTGGCCTGGCCTGGCCTAGAAGCCTATTTACAGGCCTACTTCATATAAAAGTCATTAAATATTCAATTTTATCTACTTTTAAATAGGCCTAATTGGCCTTAAAGCCTATTTCACTGTAAGGCCTCTCTATCACTATAAGGCCTTAAAAGCCTATTTCGATATAAGGTCTTAAATCCTATTTAAAAAGTTCATTTTTTGAGTTTTTTTAATGATTTTTATGTTTAATATAAATTATATTTTAATATAAAAAAATAAATTTTTAATAATATGCATAAATAGGCCGGCCTATTAGGCTTCATAGGCTTTTTTTGATAGCCTAAGCCTGACCTATTTACTTAAATAGGCTTTTTCAAAAGCCTAAGCCTAGCCTGTTACATAAACAGGCCATGCCAGGCCAGGCCTAAACAGGCCAGGCCGTAGGCCCCTATAGGCCGGCCTGGCCTATTCCCAACCCTATGCATGAAGCACCACACAAAATAAATACCAAAAAGAAGAAAAAGTACATAAAGGAAAAGGGGGGTTGAGCAATGACCTTTTCAAAAGGAATAAATCTAAAGTTGCGCATACCCGACCTATTCTTAATGTACTCCATCCTAAGAAAGTCAAACAAATATATCCACAAATCTAAAATAGGAAAGGAAAGGGTTAAGCCAAAATCGATCAGTATATCTGCACATTAATTTCCTCCCTATATATATGAGTAAAAAAGTCATATTAATAGGTAGAACTAAGCAGTTTAGCCACCTATTTCTTAGCCTCAAAGGAACCACTGAAATGGGCTTCAAAACTTGAAAAATAAGCTGAGAATCCATTTCTAGTCATAGATGAGTGTATTCTTTAGAAGCTGCGACTTCAATTGCAATCATTAAAGCGTGCAATTCAACATACAAAACATTACAAAGACCTAGGTTTTGAGCAAACCAGGCAATGCACATGCCATTAACATTCTTAAAGCTAATTAAAAAAGAAAGTTTTAAATTTAAAATGTCACTTTTTATACTTTTAAGATCTTAAATGCATAAGTTCCAATGTAACTAACATTACTACATTTGGTTTCCTTAACTAGTGTCCCGGATTAACATTTTCCAAAGTTCAATAAAATTAATGTGTTTGCCTTTCCGCGAGTATAATATAACATGGGTTAAGAGTTCAATTCACTGAAAAAAATAAATCACAATAAAAATTTAAAAAGTTAAAAAAATATGTTTCGTTACAACAATAAAAAAACTCAAATACACAAATAATATCATGTTATATTAGTTGAGAAAGCCTAAAATTTCACTAGAAACAAAATATTGAAAGAAAAAATAAACAAAATACTTGACAAACATCATAGACCTACTAGTACTAAACTCGCACCCATACAATACAAATACTTCATCATTTCACAAGTATCCTTGATTTAAAGGTTTGAGGGAGACGATTGTGCTAATTTTCTTTTATGTAAATCGAATATCATCTATGCCTAACTATAAAGATAAATCTCACGAGTTGAGTAGAACCGCAATAAAACAATTTCTCAAGAGATTCAACACTGTTGCATTTATAAGGCTGAATTCGAATCTAGGACCTCAGTTAAGCTGAAAAAGATTGCTTGTAATCTCATCCAAATTTTCTTAGGTTTATTGTGCCAATTTGACTACACCCATGCTTATATTAACTTCATAATAATTTGACTACAACCATGTTTGAAAGAAATGATGGTTTCAGTTTTTCTAATTCTATATATGTGCACAATAAAACGATTCATAATATTTAGGCTTAAATGCATTTTCACCCCCTATGTTTAAAAAGTTACGATTTTGACCCCCTTTTAAAAAAAATGGATATTTTGACCCCGTAACTTTTGGCCCTCTTTTGATTAGCTGATTTTATGTGAATTTCTCAGTCTCTGATGGTGTAAACTGGCATGAGGATAGAAGGATGTTGATAAGTGGAGTCCAAACTTGCATGGTTTCCAAACTGACATGATAAGTGGAGTCCAAACTGATAAGTGGATCCGGGGGTCAAAAGTTACACCATGCCAGTTTGGACTCCATTTATCAGGAAGAATACGGATTTGAAACCTAAGAAGATTGAGAATAAAGATTGCGTCATTGAGAGTGAAGATTCTCTTACGTGAGTTTGATGTTTGCTTCTTTGAAGAAGAAGAATGTTTCTCATGTTGTTGTTTTGGATTTTGCAAACAAGAAGAAGAACTTTATTTATTTGCCATTGAAAATTTATTTGCCATTGAAAGAAAGAAAAGAAATTTAGGAAAAGATAGAGTGTAATTTAGGAAGAAGAATAACTTATTTATTTTCTCATGAGTTTTCTTAGAACAAAATCTTTCGTCTCATAACCTAAAATTTCTTTTCTTACTTTCAATGACAAAGAAATCAAGTTCTTGTTCTTGTTCCCAAAATAAAAAACAACAACATGAGAAACACTCTTCTTTCTCAAAAAAGCAGACATCAAACTAACGTAAGAAAATATTCACTCTCAATGACGAAATCCTTATTCTCAATCGCTTCTTAGATTTCAAATCTGAAACGGGTCAAAATACAATGACAGATTACACTTCTTTTTATAATTTCGATAAGGATTTGCTTAGCTTCAAACCCACATAAAAACAACTTAGACAAACGATCTGGAAATTAAAACAAAAATTTGAGAACATGAAGAAAGATGAATACCAAATATTTCCTGCTAGATCCCATATACTGCTCATGAGAAGAAAATATTTAACATTTCTCATAGGATTTGGGGACAAGACAATGAAGAAAAGAAGACAAATACAGCTAAGAAGGAGGAGCTAGAGTCTGTTATTGTTGTTCATAAGGAAGAGTAAATTGGAGTGTTTTCAGTTAGTTAAGGAGTCCTTCATATTTAAAGCATTGCGAAGATTGTCATCATCTTCAACTTAGATATGAAAGAACATAGAGGATATAACAATTGTGTTAGTGATGTTTTGATTAGATTATATTACCAATTAAGCAACAATGCACCACATAAATTGTGGATTATGTTTTGACGATGTTGCTTAACCCTTGTTTATCGTGTTTCCTTATATGCACACATACACATAAATAAACAAAAATAAAAATATTTAAAAGATAATAGACCAACTTTTCACTTTAGTTCCTCTAAAATTTTCCTTCAACTTTTAGTCCTTATAAAATTTTCAATCACTACTTTTGGTCCTCATTTTTAAGTAAATTTTTTCATTTTTTAATGAAATCGTGCAGAAAAGTATAGAATATTGTAAAAACCACTCAAAAAAAAAAATTAACAAATTTATGTTTCGGTAAAAATTTCTAATTATTTTTGGGAGAGATCTTTATAATATTATACATTTTTTTTGCAAAATTTTATTTAAAAATATGAATTCTACATATGAGTTTACTTTAAAGGAGGGACCAAAAGTGAAGATGGAAAATTTTTAGTGACTAAAAGTTGAAGAAATTTTTTAGCGGGACTAGAATGAAAAGTTGACATATTTATAGGGACTAAAAACATATGTAACCATAGAATTAAATGATATCCAATGGTATGAATAAATGAGACATATCCATGCAATATAATCATCTTTACAAGTTCTTTCTTAGAAATATCTTGACTAAAATTGTAATTTACAACAACAAACGATTCTTTAGTATTTTCCGACACTTCTAACACAAGGCTTGTTTTGGACATGTTTATTGCGAACTAGACATATGTTAAGATGGTCATGTAAATGCAAAGTACCTGATATTGTGTCACCACTAAGTTTCTTCTCACAATATATGGCCTACCATCCTGATTAGTGTTAGGGTTTACATTGTTTTTCGCAGTTTTGATTTGCTGCTTTCAGCTTGCACTATTGTACCGGCAACGTTCCCGTTTACACTTCTTGTGTCGGGTATTGTTTCAATAATATTATGCTGATTAAAAAAAACTAAAAATCACAACACCTTAAAAAGATAAACCCTACGCTAACATTCCCATACAAGATCATCAGCATTACTAAGTAGTAAGTGGAGCATAGCCATGCCATGTTAAGAAACTGAACCCTAAACCCAACACCTCAAATCACTCCATCCCACCAAACAATTTTCTCCAAAATATTAAAAGATGCAAGTTTTGTCACATTAAATAAAAGAGAAATAAAAGGGAAATGAAGTATAATAGAGGAAAACATACATATTCAGAACATGGGATAGAAAAACAAATATTGCTAGTCAATAAAATGACACCTTCAAAAGATCGTATTACTGTTGCTACAAGTCAATAAAGTGACAAACTCACACCATCTAACACCCTAAAAAAGAACCCTAAACATGTGACAAAACATCAACCCTAAACATACGATCCCACACAAAATCATCAACATTACTAAGTATAACATAGCCATGGCAAGAAACTAACTATAAAATTATTTGGGATTTCTCTTGAAAATCCAAACCCTAAAAATCCAAGATCTTAAATCCCTCCAACGCACAAAACAGTTATCTCCAGAAAATCAAAAGATGCAGAAATTTTCACATAAAATAAAAGAGAAAAGAAGTAAAGTCGTATAAAACTTACATATTCAGAACACGAAAGAGAAGAACACATCTTTCTAGTAACAAAATGAGGAGGCGGCAGAGAGGTGAGAGAGGCGAGAAGCTCTGAGAGAGTAGGAGGCTGCTACACTTATAGAGTAATAGTGATTAGGGTTCTGAGTCTGACTTTTTAATTTCTCTTTTTAATTTTTCTTAGGAATTTTTTGGTTTATTTTTTTAAATATATGAAAAGACAAAAAAAAAACTATAAAATTATAGCGCTCCTAATTTACACCCACTATATCCACCTAAAATCATTATGGTGTAACCTAGAAACTTACACCACTTGAATTTACAGTCATTTTTATAAGTTTTATCATATTGTTTACACCCACTTTTATGTTTCAAATAAACAATTGTAATCATGAAATAAAAGCTAAATAAACGCAACAACATTTTTTTTTTATGAAAAATCAATTTTCTCTCGTGTCTTATTAGTTAAATCATTTTTTTTAGAGGAATTCAAAACATTAGTTGAATAAAAGAAAAGTTACTTCTGTTTCTTTTTTACGAACCTTATGTTAATTAATAATTATAAACTGAGGTTTTTTTTAGAAAATAAACTGAAGTTTTTGGATATTAATTATGAACTACATTTTATTTTTTTACTAGTTAATGATATGAAGTTTTTCCTTAAAAAATAATGATGTGAAGTTTTACATTTGCAAATGCATTGAAGTTAAATGGTTCTATTTTTCTTCCTAACATGCATTGAAGTTAATCGGAATTAATCGAACTCCAACCGAAATTCTGCTGAAAAACTAGGAAAAACAATTATGTTCCTAAGCTAGTTACAAAATTGTCCTTCTATTTAAGACATATCAAGTGAGAGCACCAGTTATTGGAAGAGATGAGAGGAGTAAATAATAGTCCTTGGATTTAAATCAATGATTCTAATTGAGTTTTAAATTTTCAAACTGTACCGTACATTATAATTTCTCGCCCACTCACATGTTTCCACCTAATGGTTTTTTTATGCGATACTAATGCAAACAATTTGAAGAATGCATAGAACCCTAAATTATTAAATTGGGATGTAAGGTTCGTTTTTTTTTTTTGGAAAAGCTAAAATGATATATAAACAATAGTGATTCACCCTGCACAAGGTGTGCAAGGGGAGAACCACCCAACAGTAATTACAACAGTCAAGGTGCCAACAAATTCAAGCACCGGTAACAAACAGACACAAAAACAACGCAAAAACAACTATAGAAGAACTCCCATGCAAGGAAGCGGATTCTGACACCACTCATGATAACTATAGGTGAAAGTAACCTGTCTTGCTTTGATCCACATAAAAGAGTTTAATTTCACCTTTTCCAGTAAAGCAGAAAGCGTAGAAGTCGCCTGTTGAAAGACCTGGTTGTTCCTTTCCTTCCATATTACCCACGCAGAAACAAACCATATAATTTTTAAAAACAAATGAATACCTCTTGGTAGCCCTGCCATATTAATAAATTGATGTAAATGATTCCTGATATCGCCAGGGCTAACAGAAGAGATGCCTAACCAATGCCATACATGATACCATAAAGAGCTAGAAAGCTTGCAGTTAAGAAATAAATGTTTGGCCGTTTCTGGATGACCACACCCTGATGCACACGCCGCATTAGCTAAAGTAAGAACCCTCCGATGTAACAAATTGTCTTTAGTTGGCAACCTATTACGCAAAAGCCGCCAAACAAACAGAGAGACCTTGGACGGGATGAGATTGTGCCATACATTGACAGCATGATTGCTGTCCACCGGATCGCCTGAGTCAGTAAGAAAGCGGTATGCAGTTATCACTGAATAACCTTTAGTAGGATCTAGATACCACCGCCATTTATCTGCTACATGATCCTGCAAAACAATGTTATGAAAAAAGGATGAACACTCCTTCACACTTTCCTCCTCCCAAGCCAACAAACGCCGCCTCCACAACCACGCTCCGCCCCCCTCCTCCCACCCTAGATTACTCATCTCCGCCACCGTGCGCTCTTTATCCACCACCAAATCAAACAATCGAGGGAATTGGACACACAACGGAGTGTCTCCCACCCACGTATCATACCAAAACAAAGTGTCTCGACCGTCTCCGACAACCCGTTGAATGTTATTTTCAAACCATCTCCCAACACCTTCTCCAACCCCCTCCCGAACCCTACACAACATCCGCCACCAAGGCGAACTATGGATACCCCCCTCTACCAACCGCCCCCCTACTTCTCCATACCGGGCTTTTAGAACCCTATACCACAGCCTGTCCTTATCTGTCAATAACCTCCAACACCACTTCCCCAACAAAGCTGAATTAAAAGCACCTATCTGCCTAACCCCCAAACCACCATTATCCTTTGGAGTACAAACAGACTCCCATTTTATCCAAGCAATTTTCCTATGTTCCTCACTCCCCCCCCCAAAAAAAAGTAATTTACTATTCCACGACGACAGGCGAGAAGGAAAGAAAGTAAGTAAACCGGAAGAGAAGATAGGACAGATTTCAAGAGAACCAGACGTCCATCGAAGGAAAGGAATTTATTATTCCACGACGACAGGCGAGAAGCAATGCGATCGACAACCAGTTTCCAGAAACTAAGTTTCCTTGAATCACCACCGATAGGCAAACCTAAATAAGTAAAAGGAACCGTGCCCCTTCAACAATTCATAACCAGTGCAGCCTCTGACAGCCAAGATTCGGAAATATTAACACCTGTCAACATGCTTTTATTGAAATTAACCTTCAACCCCGACACTTCCTCAAACAACAACAGGACATCCCTCATAGATCGCACGTTCAGCCAGCTTTTATCCCCTATAATAATAGTGTCATCTGCAAACTGAAGACGTGTGATCCTAACCTCATTAGCAATTCCAACACCATACCCAGTAAAGCATTGAGCCGTGACCACCGCATTCATAAGCACGTTGAAACCTTCCGCGGCAAGCAAAAACAAGAAAGGTGACAAAGGATCTCCTTGCCGAAGACCTTGATCAATTTGAAACTCATCCGTCGGACAGCCGTTAACCAACACAGACGCCGTTGCTGTCCCAACACATTCAGAAATCCACTTGCGCCAAATTTTTGGAAAATTCATATTCTTCATAACCGCATCAAGATAACGTAAATCAATTGAGTCATATGCCTTTTCAAAATCAACTTTAAACAATAGTAATTCCCTCTTCAATCGTTTAGCTTCATCAACAATTTCGTTGGCTATCAAAATGCCATCTAAAATTTGCTTCCCTTTGACAAAGGCTGATTGGGATTCAGATACCACACTGCCCATTACCTCTCGAAGTCTGTTGGCAAGAACTTTGGACAACACCTTATAAACACATCAGACTAACGAGATAGGTCTGCAATCATTAAGTCTTTGAGGATTGTTAACCTTTGGAATCAAGGCGATAAAAGTAGAATTCAACCCCTTTGTCAATTTCCCATTGCGGTGAAATTCCATCATAAATCTCATGAAATCATCCTTCAAGATGTCCCAAAATTCCTTTATGAAACCAAAGCTAATACCATCTGGGCCTGGACTTTTAAAACTGTCGCACTCCCACACCGCCTGTTTGATTTCCGCCAAAGAAAATGGTTTTGTCAAATTACCCGCTTCACCAATAGACAATTTACGAAAGGAGAGGCCATCCACCCCAGGACGGCGAACAGCGTTAGATTTATAATGATGGGAGAAATGGTGAAACACCGATGCACGAATGTCTGTCACTCCTTCAACCCTTGCGCCTTCCACAGACAGCGCTATAATGGAATTATGGCGTCTACGGCCAGACAAGATCCCATGAAAAAACTTTGAGTTCGCATCACCCTCTTGTAACCAATTCAATCTTGACTTTTGCCAATTAATACTAGTCTGAATCCGAGCCATGGAATGCAATTTAACTGATAACTCCTGAAGCTCTGAAATCTCTGCACTAAGAAGGTTCGACACCTCACCTTTGGAATCTAAGGCCGCTATTTTATTTTTTACCTCCACTATCTTGTTGTCAATGTTGTGAGAATGCTGATTATGCCAGTCCTTAAAGCAGTTTTTTAACAATTTAAATTTTTGTTGAAGCACGTAGCCCCCCATCCTTGACAATTAAACGACCCCCACTTTTCACGAACAAAATCTCCATAACCAGGAAAATCGGACCAACATTTAAGCATACGAAAAGGTCGGGCCCCCCCAATTTACTTCATCAGCATAAAGCAAAAGCGGAACATGATCTGAAAGACCCCGCTGTAAAGCTAATTGAACACAATTTGGCCACCCATGACACCATTTATAAGATAACAGAAAACGGTCTAACCTGCTCATAGACACACCGTCTCCCTTGAACCATGTGAACAAACGTCCACTAATTGGCAGATCAATTAAGAAACCATCAGAAATAAATTTATTAAACAAATCAGCCTCCGCTTGTCTGAACATAGCTCCCCTGCCTTTCCTCTCCTCCGTCCCACGAACAGAGTTAAAATCCCCACACACACATAAGCAGCCACCCGAGTTAGTATCAACTATAGGGAGCAAGCGATCCCATAACAACTTTTTAGCTGTTGAATCGCAAGGAGCATACACATTGATAATGGTAAAATCTTCCAATGTAATAATATCCGTTCCTTTAATAACAAGAACATGACCAAAACTCATCGAGGACCAAACATTAACACAAGCAAGTCCCACACCGTTAGCAACCCACCAGATGCTCCGACTGAAGATTGATAGGAAAAACCACAAGGAATATCTCCCCAAACCGCCTTAATTACCGAATCATTTATCACAGACAACTTTGTTTCTTGAATACACACCACTGACGGACGCTTCTCATTGACCAACTTCCGAACCTCCACCCTCTTTTCGCCTCCCCCTAACCCCCTCACATTATAAGTAATAATCTTCATCGATAACCAAACTCCCCTCCACCGCACGCCTCTACACCCCCTCCAACTTACTCCTCTACAACTCCCTCGGAACCCTTTGCTAACTCCCTCACCATCTCACAAACACCTGTGGCCCTCCACTCTCTTCTACCATCCTTAGACAACAAATTGAAACTGTTATTAGTGTCACAATGATATTCTAACCCCCACATCCTTTCCTAATTTCCGAACATCCGCCGCCAACACCTTTTTATCATGAACCAACACCCAATTTTCCCAATCTTTGTTAACCGAAGAATGAGACGTCATAGAGTTTTTGGAATTAATAGAAGATCCCGAAGTTGTTACCTCAACAGATTGAGATTGCTCCTTGCTAACCTGAACTTTCTTTTTAACATGGCGCTTGTGTTTTTTCAGAATATGGAGGATTTGCTTGCGATCAGCATCTGGCATGCGTGCAATCTTTTTCATAAACCCAACTGAATGTTTAGAGAGCCTGCCATTAATTTTTCTAGAGGTCGCTTTTGTAGCTTGAGAGGGAACTTTATCTGAGCCTATATTGAAGGAGGTCTCGGCCTGCAGATCTGTTGACTCATCGATTTCGTTGCATACCGGCGTCTGTTTCGTCATCCAATTTAAGCTCCAAGGATCGAGCTTAGGATTAGCTTGCACCAAATTACTAGCTTCTGCTGCAGCGCCAACCAAAGGAGAGGAATGTTGCTTTACCGGTTCCAACACCGGAGATAAATTCACTTGAAAAAATTCTTCCTTCGCCGAAGCCTCTTTTGTCTGTTGGTCAAGAGATTTTCTCGTTGCAATTGTTTTCTTATTATACTGATTCCAGTCCTCATGTAGATCTTGTACCAATTCGTCGAGTTCCCATTCACCTTGAACCTCCTCCGCAACATAATCACTATATGGTGGAAAAAAATTATCCGGCCTCGTCATAGTGTCGTCCTCCGTCATAAAAACATCCTCTCCTAAATTACATCCCCATTCCTCCACTATCTTGATTTCATATTTGTTACCATCAATAATAAATTCAGACAACGTGTTAACTATTTCAATGATAGGAGTTGTTATAAGTACACGTGCATAATCTAACCTGACCTTTTCGATAGTGCAATCATCAGCTTGAATAAATCTGCCTAAACCGTTCACACATAACTTGAGAAAAGCGTCATGCCACGCGTGAACAAGGATACCGTAAATCCGCAACCAAGCCCCCCGTTCATACCTGACATCCTTTGTCATCCATTTATGAGCATTGGAAAAAAACAAGTCAAATAATTCTCGTGCGCCATTAAAAACATGCCATGCATCCGTCCCTTCAAGACTATGAATAAAAACTCTATCCCCCCATTCCCAAAGGAGTGACAACCAAGTTGGAAAAGCCTGCATCCTCTACCTTTTGCTGTAGAGCCACTGCTGATTCACCGGAAACTAACGTCGCCACCAGCCCTGCGTTCGCCCACTGCTTATCCTCCGCTCGTGAATTGAAAACAGGAACAAATTGTTGAACATTTCGAATCTGTTTTGTGTGCTGCTCCTCTACCAAAATCGACCCAGGCTTAGCCCTCTTCCTTTCCAACAGCTCCTTCGATGGGCCCCCACCTCCGGGCACCGCCGTCCTCCGAGACGACTGTTTGAGAAACACGTCCCCCACCGGCACCGAAACTGCACCAACAATCACAAAATCCTCTCCCTTGCTATTCTTCTCCGGCGCTGATGCTTCCGACCCTTCCGCAACCATCTTGCCCGCAGCTGTTCTGTCAGTGGTAGGCGCTAACTGCGCTGTCGGCCGTGAATGCAATGGTGCCACGTCGTGACGTGCAAATCGATCGAACCTCGATTCACTTGCCCAAATCCGATATTCATCCACCCATACGTTATTCAAGGCCTGTAAAAGCTTTTCCATATTTTTCACGTTTACAAACCTAACAAAACCAAATTCTTGTCCACGAGCGTTTCGATGCCGTGCAATATAGACATCAGTTAAAATACCACAAACCTCGAATGCTTGCCGTAACCGAAACAATGGCAGATTGTCAATAAAATTTGTGACGTGGAATGAAGCTTTCTGCCCTGTCTTACCTACTGCCGAAACTGCACCAGTCCCATGCCACTCAGAAGAAGCAACACGTCCTCCCACAATCTTGGAGGTCCGACCGGTAACCCTTCCTTCATCTGCTTGCCTGTCTCGATAGTAATCCGCACAAACCCAACGCGAACCCTGTTGCCGAGCCTGCCGTAAACCTGTCGTCGCCTTGCCGTGTCCGTAGTCGCCCCTTGATCTGTCCCAAGATGTAAGGTTCGTGTTCCATCATGGACAATCAACGAGCAACTAAGGGATCTTCTTGCTAATCTTTCATTCAATGATTTGTGGTTTTGCTCATCCCATGGTCAAGTCTTGAATTATAGAAGCATTCTTCATTGAAAGGAGTTTCACAATAATTGAAGGGTCTTGTATCAATTTTTTATAGACTTTTCTTTTTAATCATGTCGTTTTACATGATTGTGGATTAATTTGTATTAGGAGCTGTGGATCAATTTCTGAGTTTTATTAAATCAATTTCTGGATTGTGGATTTAATCATGTCATTTTACATGATTGTGGATTCATTTCGATAATGAGTTCTTAAATATAGCAATTCATCTTAGATTTATTCTTGAAGTCAACATACTCCACTCACACACACACTATTATCACATATCTATAAATTTTAGTTAATATCGAATTAATCAGAAGTAACTATAACTGTGTTCTGTGTTCGATTAAAAAAATATTTACTCAAACTTTTTCGTACATACCATCCGATTCCTAGATAACCAATTCTCTTCGTACTTTGTTGGGTGCCAACCTTGTTAGAATGCTTCAGAATTCTCACGGATGCTCAACTTTACTCTTGACCTTATTTAATGAGTTTTTCACAATCATATGTTAGGAAATATGATATTCAATTCCCCAATATGTCCCTTTTCAATTAAAATGCACATGGTTTTAGCATTTTTCTAATATTTATTTTACTTAATGGGCCCTTAATTTTAAATTTTGGGGCCTAAATTTTGAACTTATTTTTTGGAACCTAGAACGGTCGTCCTCCTTGTCCTGTCTCAGATACGGCTCTGCTATGTGCACGTTCCATCATCTTTACATAATGTTATTGTTGTTTAATTTCTAACTTTAAAAATTTGTGTACATTAATTTTGCGTGTTTTAAAGATAAAAGTAGTAGTAATTTTTATTTTTATAGGATAAAATAAGGCATTTTTTTTACAATATAAAATAAGGTATCTTAATCATAAGCAAAAAAAATATTGAATTACAGAGTTGGATCAATTTGATAAGAAAATTATATTTAATAGTTGGATTAGTGAAATTTATTCTTTATAGTGAGTTTTTCTTTTCGATAATGAGTCATTAAATATAGTAATTCATCTTAGAGTTATTTTTGAAGTCAACATACTTCACTTACACATACTATTATGGCATAACTAAGAATTTTAGATAATATCGAATTAATCAGAAGTAACCGTGTTCAATTAAAAAATATTTACTTAAATATAGTAATTTATTTGCTGTGATAATCCACAACAAATTCATAGCCATTTCTGGCCTAACAGTCCAAGTTCAATCACTAAGAATCGAACCGGATTCCATAACGAGTATAACCACCCAAAACACTGACGTTATGTCTGTCGACGAGCCAAGCCAGGAAAACTGCAGACCTCAACATGTCTGGAAGAATCAGAATTCGACAGGCGGAGCATCAACACAACGACGAGTTGCCGGCGGCAAGAAAACTATCCCAGTAACTTCCAAACCTTGAATCGATCCAATATAACGGCCAACTTTCAAACGAATCACACCTGATAAGGAAACAGTGGGAAGACCGCCGCCACAGACGGCGACAATCGACCCATTTCATAACGGCAAACAACAACCCACATCTGAACCAGAAGGTTGATGTCAAACACAAGCAGAACGATGGCGGCGCAAGAAACTCATTCTGGCGACGACGTCGATATCAAATCACCCAATCTGAACATCGACGGACAGGGAGAGGGACACTGGTGGTGCGGAGGGTGAAGCTCGTCGCACCACCATCCATTAATACTACATCGGAGCAGATCAATTTTGGATTTGGAGGGGGTAGGCGCGGCGGCGGTAGAAAAGGGTTGAGTTTGGAGAAGACGAAGTGTTTTTCTATATTTTATTTAGACTGTTTTTCTAAAGAAGATGAATTCCTTTAGGTATTTTTTATTAAAAGATTAAGATGAACGAATGAATTAGATTTTTAGGGTTGTGGGCATTAGTTTTCTTGGTTGAAGGTGAAGATGAAGATAAAGAGAGGAAGAAGATGAAGTTGTTGATTTTATTTTTAAATATTCAGAATTTAAATTTATTTTTAATTAATTACCAAAAATAGATAATGGAAAAATTGATTATACTATTGACAAGTCATTTACACATCAACATTTTTAAACAAGAAAATAGAAAAAGGGGAAAATTGTACACATTTTAAAACATAAAGGATTTAAGTGGGAAAAAAGAAGATAAATGACCTAAGTGTTACAAATAAATAAGATAAAGGGCCTTTGCTGTAATTTTGCTAAAATAAAACTGTAATGTTGGATGAAATTTCAAACATTACTGGAAATATGTCGTGTTTTACCATTTAAACTTGATTTTAATGATGAAAAAAAAGTATTGTCTAAAAAACCTCGCACCAACCGATTCAACCCAAACTGCATTGGTTTGGTTTGGATTTTATTTTAAAATTCAACGAAACCAAATTGCATGTTTTTTATTTTGCGGTTTGGATGACTTTTAACTTCAAAACCGAACCAAATTAAAATACATCGTGAACACATCTTTGAGCTTCTCTTAGTGAAAAATAAATTGTATTTGAATTTATCCATTTAGACAACGAAAGTTTTTTCGTATTCTTGTATTTTTTTGTGGTGAATCTTGTATAAATTTTTTGATACAATTATATAATGAATTGTATTGTGAATATATTTATAAACAGCATTTATTATGAGTTAATATTTTATTATAAATACTTGCGATCGCAAGACATCCTTCGATTCCTTTATTATTTACAACTCGCGCAAAAATATCGCCATCGTCGTACCTCCGCAATGGTTATGTAAGAACTAGTTGTTGGAGGTTCGATCCTCGGCACTCCTGATCAAAAACTTCAAGCAAATTAATGAGGTACTTTAAAGTAACCTCTCTTTTTATATATTTTTTCCCATTAAAAACATTTATTTAAAACTAATATGTTTATTTTATATCACTAAATTGTTGCGTAATACATAAAAATATCAAAATTTAAACATTTGTAAATCAATACACGTCAGTAAATTGAGTCAAACAAATAAATGTGACTAAAGATGTGAGTTATTAAGAATATTTTGGTTCCTTAAAATCAAAACTATATATCTTCATTATTGTATCTTTAAATCAATATATGAGGATAAGTAAATAAAATTGAAATAATTGTGTGAAGGAGAAGGAGTGTATTTTTATGTTAACATTTCTTTAAGTTTAATCAATATTTAATTATTTAAGTCATTTATGGACTTTTCAAGTCATTTTGGAGGGATGGCAATGGGTACCCTATGGGTAGGGTACCACAATGCCCTTTCCCATACCTGCATTTGTAAAAAATACTTGTACCCATGCCCATACCCTCGTGGGCAACAACTTTAGTGCCTTTTCCTGTACCTTATGGGTACTTAAGTGCCCATACCCGCACTCATTACCTGCACTGTAACTATGAAAAGATAATAAAAACATCACAATTGAGTTTAATAATTATTTTATCCTAGGTAAACAGAATGAGAGAAACCCTAGGAGAGGCGGTTAGAACTGCGAGAGGCGGTGGCAACCGGAATAGCTGGACACCACCGCGCCGGCTTTTTTCTCCGGTGGAAAGATATTAGGGAGGGGTGGGGACATCTGCCAGGGAGGCACAAACGGGGGGGAGACAGGGTGAATGGTCTTGGGTGAGTCGCAGAGGTAGGAAAGCATTGGAACCGGTTCGCAGCGGACAGAACGGACAGCGGCGGGTCGACGGATACGGAGGTTCAGGTTCAGCAAGGGGTGCGGGTTTCGTCAGGCATGGTGAAGACAGGTACTGGAACAGGTCACGTCATAGAGAGGGAAGGCAGGCTTTGCGGCCAAGTGATAGAGGCTTGCATGGCTACAGACGGGGACGATCATCGACACACCGTCGTGATCGTTCGTTTTCGTGCTCAAGAGAGGCTTCTGTATACGGCAAGAATGATCTCAAGCGTGCTGGGAATGTAACAGTGCACAGTGGTATTGGTTCGAAAGTGGAAAAGTCCGATGGTAATGGCAAAGCTCCGGCTATGGCAACTCAGGTATCAGCGGTCTTTTATATTACAAATTTTCCCAATCGTCTGTTGTATATGGATTTAAGGAAGGGACTAGAGGTCTGTGGAATTATGTCGGATGTCTATGTTTCTCTACACCGTAATATACATGGCCAGCGTTATGGTTTTGTCAAATTCTTGAAAGTAAGAGATGTGACTAAATTGAATAAGGCTTTAAATAATGTGTTCTTTGGAGACTTGCGTCTGTTTGCTAATGTAGCAAAGTTTGATAGGTTTGTGTGGGAGGAAGGCAGGAGCGAGGGAGTAGGAGGAAGGTCTAACCTTTGGAGTAATGGGGGAGAAAAAAATGGTGATGAGTTGGAAGGAAAAAATAAGAGGGAGTTGAAGGGAGCTGAAGTGGTGAGTGGGGGCATCCGTAAGGTTGAATTAGAAAAGGTGAAGGAGATAGCCATTCGTTCGGAGGAGGAGAGGGAGAGGGAGATGGTGGTTAAGGTGGGGGAAATTTGCTGTTCGGGGAGAAAGGAGAGGGGGAAACCGAATATTGTAGGAGGGGAGGGTAAGGTGGTAGTGAAGCTTGATGAAGGGGAGAGGAAGGATACGGTTGGTGCTATTGAGTTTGAAGATAAGGTGTTGTGTAAATTCTTGCCATTGACGGAGGACATTGTCTGGGCATCGAGGAGTTATGTTGCTAAATTAAAGAATGGATGTTGTTTGCCTTGGGTTCAACAATCGTTCTTGGATGCGGGGTTTGTTGATTTTCGGTTAATTTCAATGGGCGGAGATAATGTGTTATTGCACCCTTGTGTGGTTGGTGATGTCATGGAAATTTTGAGGGAGGCGGCTGATCTGATCGGTCATTTCTTGGATGATTGTAAACCTTGGACGAGCGAGACGATTTTGAATTATGAGCGAGGTGCTTGGGTGCGATGTTATGGGGTACCCCTTCAGGCATGGAATGATATCTTTTTTTTGGAGTTGGCATCAACACAAGGTCGGCTCCTTAAAATAGATGATTGTACTGTCTACAAAGACAGGCTGGACTTTGCCCGGGTTCTAGTCGCTACTCCTCTTTTGAAAGAAATAAATGTTACCGAAGATGTCTGGATTGATGGGAAAATTTATCCAATTCGTATTATTGAGGATGTTGAATTTGGTTTTGCTGAGGACGCTTGCTTAGTTGAGTGTGAAGATGATAATAAATCTCAGTGTTCGGCTCTGGAAGGATTCAAAGAGGATGAACCTATTGTGGATGCTATTGTGAAACAGTTACATGACGACTGGGTTGAAAAGACGAAGGACGACAAGAATTATCCGAGTGATACGGTTAACCAACAACCTATGCCACCTCTATAGGACACCGGATGTGCTGTGGCCAAGGAAACCGGTAGTGGTCCTAGTGTCAACTCTTTGGCCGAGGGTGATGTAGGTTTATCCCAAGGAGAGTCGCGCAAAGTTGTTACCCTTTCGCAACAAGCTCGCACAAGAAGGAAAGTGGTTCCTTCGATGAAAGACTTAAAGGAAATTGCTCGATTATCCGCATCAGATAGAAGGGAGTTGATTCGGTTGTTGAAACGTTCAAAGAAGAAGAAGGTGTCGTCAAATACATCTACATCCTCTTCAAGTCAGAAGAAGGGTGTCTCTTTGTCAGCTGGGCTTGGTAAGTCGGCCAACTCAAAAGGCTGGAAAAATTGGGTTACATTACATGGTGATGTTCAGGGAGTGGAGGAAGATATTGTGCAGGTTGGAGAGGCTATCGGAGTTCGGTGTAAAAACAGTTTCCAGGTGTTGACGAGAGGAGGTGGGAAGTAGGGTGTGAGAGTGGCGGTTTGGAGGAGGTAGGGGTAGGGGGTGTCCAATGAAGTTTTTTTCCTTTAATATTCGTGGCTTGGGGGCGGATGGAAAAGAAGCGGGAGATTAGAAAGATGATTTCAGAAAAAAAGCCGGATGTCTTTTGTGTTCAGGAAACCAAGTTGGCAGTTGTTGATGATTTTTTGTGTCATTCTTTGTGGGGTTCTGAAGATGTTTCTTATTCTTTTAAACCTTCCGTCGGTGCTTCTGGAGGTGTTTTGACGATGTGGGATCCTAGTGTGGTAGACATATGGATGACTATAAATTTATCTAACGCTTTGGTTGTTAAAGGGAAGTCTATTAAAAACAACGTCAACTTTGTTTTGGCCAACGTTTATGCTTCGTGTGCTCACAAAGGTCGTCAGGTGTTATGGAATGAGTTAGGTGGGCTGATTCAAAGGTTTGGTTTGGTTCCTTGGTGTGTTCTTGGAGATTTCAACGCCGTTCGGTCTAGTGAAGAGAGAAAAAGTGGTTCAGCGACCATTGGTAACGACGACTTCGCACCTTTCAACAATTTCATCGACGGTAATTATCTAATTGATTTGCCTCTTTGCGGTCGCAAGTTTACTTGGTATCGTGGCGATGGCTTGTCAATGAGTCGCATGGATCGTTTTTTATTAACAGAGGCTTGGCTTTCAGTTTTTCCCAATTGTATTCAAGTGGCTCTTCCGCATGGTTTGTCTAATCACTGCCCCATCTTATTAACTATTGATGACCAAAATTGGGGGCCTAAACCTCTTAGAATGTTAAAATATTGGGTAGATATTCCTGGTTATGATGAGTTCGTAAAGAATTTTTGGCAATCAACTCATATTTATGGTTGGAAAGGTTATGTCTTAAAGGAAAAATTGAAGTTGTTAAAGGAGAAGTTAAGGGAATGGCATTTGAACCATACATCGAATATTGACGGTAGAATCCGAGAAGCTAAGGTCAGAATGGAAGCCCTTTGTCATACCCCATATTTTGACCAATTTAAAACGGTTTATTTCGTACGTCGTTTGTATTTTAATAACTTTTCGTTCGCGCTCTAATTCCCGTGATATCTGTTTTTATTCGTATTGTGATCGCATTTTATTTTTTCACTTCGTTTACATTTTAATGTCACTCGCGTACTAATTTCTTAATTTTATCCGCGTTTTATTTGTATTTTATTTATCGTCAAGTTTGCGTTGTAAAACTCATTTTGTTCGCGTCATTGATTTACTATTTTATTAGCGTTTTTTAAGCCGTATCATTCCGTCGTCTCAGACGAAATTTCGGAAGAGAGGTATTTTAAAATACCTCATTTTTGGTTCCGAAGGGACATTTTTTTATTTTATTTTATTTAGTCATAATTATTATTTCTTTTATTATTTTCGTTTTATTTATTTATTTATTTACTTAGTTGTTATTTATTTATTTATTTATTTATTTTTTAACCAAAAGGAGGAGTAGCAAAGTGCTACTACCTCAAAATTTAAATAGAAAAAGAAGAAAATACAAGAAAAAGGAGGGGGACAGGAGCCAAAACCTCCTAGGCATTTGAAACCCTAAAAATAGGCAATTCCTTGTGCAATTTAGTTGTTTTTTATTTATTTAGCCTTTTAGTGCAATTTTGTCCTGTCCATGTGTCACTTTGTTATTGGTCCTGGTCCAACTTTTTCTCCAAGTTTCAGTCAGGGGCATTTTGGTCATTCCAATGCATCAGAAATTTTTATTATTTAAGTACTGTTCACGCGTCAGAAACGGGTCCCAATCAGTCAGATTTTTTTTTTACTCAATCAATAGTCATAAACACATTTTCACTTTCTCTTTCCAACTTTCCAAATCAAAATCCACAAAAAAATAAAAAAAACTCATGAACATGAAGAACACTCATGAACTCAAAATCAATTCAAAAAATTGAACCCTTCTTTCTCTTTCGGCCATAACCGAATCATCCACACATACACATAACCGGAATAAAATCCAGCCATAACAACATCACCTACACTAATTTCGGCCTCAATCTCTCACAAACAACAACAAACCGAAGTCAAAACAAGAGGAAGAAGGTTCGGAATTGGAACAAACGGAGCAAACCAACATAAATCCAACCGAATCAAACCGAAATCGAAGTAAAGAGGTAAAAAAAAAAAATTCGAAATTTAAATTCTAGATCTAGGCTTTGTGTTCATTCTTTTGTCATTTTTGAGTTGATATTTGAAAAGAGGAGTAGAAAATGAAGCTTGGGATGTAAAAAAAAAAATAAAACAAAATAAAACTCCGACGCGGCGGCGCTACCGCCGACCACCGCGCCGGAGGAACTCCAGCCACCCACCTTCATCTTCTACGGCCAACTGTTTTAGAGAGAAGGGAGAGAAGCTTTTTTTTTAAATTTTTTTAGAGAGAAGGTGTAAAGAAGGAAATGAAAGGAAAAAACCAGCATGGGCTCTTTTATACTCCCTCTATTTCTGCGGCCCAATCCTTTTTTCTTGCTGAAACTGTTTTTGCTTTTTCTAACCCCTTAACTACTTGCTATACCCCCCTCTCTCAAGCCCATATTCTCTTCCCTTGAGCCCATTTCGGTTGCTGTTGGTCCTCCTGCTTGCTATTTGAACCTCCCAGTTTTGCTGCATGCACCCTTCTCCTATTTTATAGTGACTTTTTTTAAATTCATGCATTTTATTTATTTTGTTTAGTGGTTGAACTATGTTTTCCATGCATTTTTAATTAGTGTTTTAATTTCCATATCATGCATTTCTTTAGTTCATTTAATAGTCAAGTTTTTATCTCGTATATTTTAGTTTATTTTGGCTTTTAAAAAATCTCTACATGCATATTTGTTTCTTTCAATCTTGCTTTGTCTAGCATTTGTGTTTACTTCATGTGTTTGCATTTTTATTGCTTTATTATGATAACTTGTTTAAATTGCATATTTTTTTAGTATATATATAATAAGTTTCGTGTGAATATCGCATGCATATTTAATTTTCGTCATTCATTTTATTATTACTTTCTTGATACTTGCTTGTTTATTATTAATTGTGGTTTGTTTCATGCTCATTTCCTTTCATGTTTACTTTTAGTTTAAGTTTGTTTAGAATTATGGCATGCATATTTAATTTTCGTCATTCATTATTGCCATTGGTTTAGTGTGTATAATTAGGGAAATGATGTAATTTATTTTTGTGCATTTTTATTTCTCGCTATCATATTTCTCTTGAGACCATAAAATGTATTTAGGGTATGTAATATGTAACCGACACAAGCACTGACACACGCACCGACACTTCACCATTTTATTTATCGCTTTACGCTCATTTATTTTTCGCCGTTACGCTAGTTCACCGTTAGTTTAGAAAAATACTTTATCAAAAAAATCAAAAAAGGTCAAAATTCAAATTTCTTTAAAGTAAACCTTGGCTTGTAACCCAAGTGTTTTCCATTTATTTTTCTTAATCAAATGTTAATCAATTTAATATCCACATTAGACATGGATTTCTTGCAATTAAAATTAACCAACTTCACCGTATTTTTTCTCTCATGCCTTGAGGCCTCTTATCTCTTCTTAAAATCTTTTTTTTCAAAAATGTTAAAATCAATTCAACCCATCAAATAAGTTCTTTAGCCGAACTACTTGATTTTGATCCCGATTTATTTGGGTAAGTAGGCAAAAGGCTTTGGCCTTTCCAAATCAAATAAAAATAACCAAAACATGCTTCATCTTCCTCCATTCATTCATTTAAACTCTTAAACAATAATTTTCAGATAAGTAAAAATAATTTAGCGCAAGATTAAGAATAGGTAGAAGGTTCCTATGGGATACCATAGTCGGTTCGGGTGCCTAACACCTTCCCCAATCGAAACCAACCCTCGGATCCAAGGTCTTATAAGGGTTTTTACTCACTTTTTCCCTTCCCACGAGTAAAAGATGAGAGTTTAAAGATTAAAGGTTCAAATCCGATTAATGATTTTGATACCCGAAAATCGAGAGCACAGAAATGGCGACTTCACTGGGGACCTTTTAGAGGGTTAAGCCTAACTTATCTTTCTTTACTTTTGCGCTTTATTATTTGCTTATACTTTGTAAATACGTGCCTATTTGTTTACTTTCTTTCTTACGTGAGCGGCGAGATAAGTCCTACACCCGGGTTTGAGTGAAATGTAAGATAGGACGGAGTACAATCATAGTGCCATGCCGGGAGCGGTCCCGTGTTATGTGTGCATGTGATATAACTCCACTCGACGTAGGCCTCTCGGAAGTAATATAACGTCGTCATGAACAATCGTGATCGGCAGTATTATTTTTGAAGTCCGCTAAACGTCGAGAACCTTTAGATCACCCTTAAACCATCTTGGCCTTTTAGGATGTAGCGCGGTGGCTAACCAAGAACAATCTTGACTTAGTCGATACGCGATGCTACACTCAAACTAGACTACCTTGTGAATGTTATTGGACTAGGAACAGTCCTTTACACCGATAATATTCAAAAGGGGGTTGGAATTTGAGAACCTTGGTAGAACCCGTGATACAGGTACATGTGGAACCATAGTCCTTACCAAATGGCGTTGTTACCCTTGACTCCAACATTGTGGACTTAATCTCCCATGTTTTATAGGTTCTTTAGCATAATCATGCATACATGCATTCATTTATAAACCTTTTTCATCAAAAATCGAAGGATCTAGACAAGTCGTCTTGTAAACATCAAAGGTATGGACCTTGTAAGAATGAACACCGAGAAATACAACTTCAAAAATCTTAACTAAGCATTTGCTTTTCTTAAGAATTTCTTCCTTGGTTTCACTCTTACCTTTTAAAAAAGGAAACCGATTGCAATATCTTTACGAATTTTCAACTGAAACCATGTTCCCCTGCGATGTTTACCAATCACTTTGACAAATCCTTCGATAACAAAAAATTGTACTTTTTTTTAGTAGCATATCATGCATCATTTGGCATTCATAGTTTCTGGTCCGTGTCTCACACTGTGTCTTCTCCAAAAAGGTCAATTCATCAGCCTACTCGCATCTACAACACTCAGGTAAATCTGAATGGATCATCTGGAACAAGAGAACCACAAGCTTCGTGAAGAGGTTGTAACCCTCCGGGCCGAAAATGAGATTTTGAGGAACTTGATATCTTTGGTGACGGTTGCACAAAGTCAGCCATCAACTCTTCCTATTGTCAGCACTCAAGCTCAGCCGGTTGCTTCCACTACCCCGATTTCAACGGTGTTCGCTAGTACTCCTCAAAATGCTATGCTGGAAGGTTATCTTTGGAGCACACCTTTAAGTTCTGATGAAGTTATCCGTCCTGTTGTCTCTGAGGTTCAAGCTCCTTTTGTGCAAATGACAACGCCTATCCCTCAATCGGGCCCCTTGTTCCCTCAAGCTGCTATGACCTACTCATCTCCTTTGGTCAACACTGTTAAGCAAAACCACGAACCCATCCATCACTCAGAAGGTGTGGCTGCATATGACCGGATAGATGAACTGGAAGAAAAGTTTGATAAAATACAGCTGGAATTGAAAGCTCTCCATGGGACAGAACTGTTTGGCCAGGATGCTTATGACCTTTGCTTGGTTCCCAATGTCGTGATACCACCCAAATTTAAGGTCCCCGATTTTGAGAAGTACAAAGGGAGCACTTGCCCTAAGGATCATCTGGTGATGTATGTGAGAAAGATGTCTGCTCATATCAAGGATGATGAACTTCTTATCCATTGTTTCCAAGAGAGTTTGATTGGTGCCGCACTGATATGGTACATGGGTATGAACAAGGTTGATATCAAAACTTTCAATGATTTGTGCGAGGCTTTCGTTCAGCGATACAACTACAACTTGAACTCGGCCCCAAAAAGAGGTGAATTGCAGGCCATGACCCAAGATGATAATGAGTCCTTCAAAGCTTATGCCCAACGTTGGAGAGATTTCGCCGCACAAGTCCGTCCATCTCTGGAAAAGAAAGAGTTGCCCGAGATTTTCCTTGATACTCTGGATCAGTTCTATTATGAGCGTATGTTGACAAGTGCATCCGGCAGCTTCGCAGAGATGATAACCGTGGGTATGCGCATTGAAGAATTGGTCCGAAAAGGACGTTTGGTCAAAGGAAGTGTTCCCACTGATGGATCAGAGGACGAAGACCAGGAAACGAGTATGGGGGAAGGTTGGCCTCAACAACAGTATTTGGCTTATCACCCTGTTGCCTCTATTATGCCAATCACAAACGTTGTTTCAAATCCAGTTTGTCAACCCCAGTTTCAACAACAGCCTCGACAACAGGCTCCAAGAACACAGATTGATCCTATTCCTTTGAAATATGTAGATTTGTTTTCAATATTGCTTGAAAGGAATTTGGTCTACACCAAGGCACCTCTTCCGTTGCCAGCAAAATTGCCAGCCCGGTACAGACCCGATCGCTTTTGTGCCTTCCATCAAGGGGCACCAGGTCACGATATTGAAGACTGCTTTGCTTTGAAGAAGATAGTTCAGAAGCTGGTCCAAAAGAACCTATGGTCATTCTAAAATTTGAACTCTGACATGGAAGTTAACCTACTACTGGATCATGATATTTGTTGACACGTGGAATGTTTAGTTGCACTTGGGTCGTTGCTGATGTTTCTTTCTACTACTCATTTGTTCAATTAATATGTTTGTTTGCTGTTTTATGTTTTTTTTAAAAAAATCTTTTCGTCCCACCCGAGGCGAAAGTGAACTTGTTTAGGGCTTTTTTTTGCTTTATGTATTTTCATCATTAATTAAAAAGTCGCTTTGATCCCGACTTTGTTTTATTTTGTGCTTTTTCTGGAAAAATGGTAATACAAAAAAACCAAAAATTTCTTTTTCTTTAGTCATATTCGCATAATCATAACTTTCACTTATCTGTCAAAATCAATAATCAAAGCATGCATTAATAAACCCGTTGAACACTTTAATCTTGTACTCTCTCTCGACTTTGAGTTCCTTGTGTTTGAAACTGAAGAAAAGGAGGATGAATTCCCAATGAGAAATCTTGCCTACTGGGGCATCTCAGCCATTGAAGCTACAAAGAAATATCAAGAAAGACTGTCCAGAAGCTGGCATTCAATTACAAAAGTTGGCAATGAGATGTTAGCATTTGCCTTGTATAAGAATTGTACTCCAGTACACACTTCAACAGGGGCAACCCCTCCCACCATCCTTCAGTATACAACATGAAGTTCAGAGTCCCGTCAATGGAAGTTCTGATGAAGGCTAGGCTTGTTTGCACTTAAATACATTGTGGTCTTATGTCATGGACGGTTATATCAAAAGGATGAAGCAAGTTTCGACAAAGAAGGCTCGTCCCCATGAATGTCAAAAAAGTGGCTTTGTGCTTAAACGTATGTTATCTGATTTTAACCAGACTCCAGGGGAAAAAGAATGCCTAATTGTAAAGAATGGTGATAAATTTGTATTGTCCTGTGAATACCGATACAGTCAAGAAATACTTAAAATAAAAAGCTCGATAATTCGCAAATCTAAAAGTTGCTTAGGCAAAAAAGAGCGTCTCGGTGGACTGAAAACCCGAAAGGGCGGTCCACGCAAAAGTTAGAGACATGTAAAAAAAAAAGAGAGAAGAAGAAAATGAAAAAATGTTTATCCTGATAGGTTGAAACCCGCAAGGGAGATCTATGCAAAAATTAAGGATTATGACAAAGTAACTGCATCTGGTTGGACATTAAATAACTTGGGGCATTTCAGCCGTCAAAAGACCTTCGCCTCGTGGCAAAGCAACGACATCAAATCAGACATGATTCACTTGAGGCATCTTAACTGTCAGAAGACCTCCGATATGAAGCCTGCAAATCAAGTACTTGGAACAGTGGAATTCAAAGTTGTTAGGGAGAACCGTGGTTATTGTGTTCAATGTACCTTTCCCATATAATTACCATTTTCCAAAATTTTCAAAATCTGTGGAGCCACGCTTTTGGCGGACCACCACTCCATTTACATTAATTTGAGCCTGTGCCAATTTATTTGAAATTCTCATTTATTCTTTATTTGCGAAATTTTCTTCTATTTTTGATGGTAATATTTAAAGCAAAAAAAGCAAAAAAATATATTTTTTTCATGTCTTTTGAAATGCATAAACAACAGGTACACCTTCTTTGAACTTATGAGTAGTTGAAGCATACATCAACATCCGTCTCAAGGACAGTTAAAACTCTTCAAGTTAAGTGTGACCAAAGGCTATGAGATGACCTATGTCAAAAAAGAAAAGCTCGCTAAGTCGAAAACCCGAAAGGGCGGCTTAAAAAAAAATAAAAAATGAGCGTCCCGGTGGACTGAAAACCCGAAAGGGCGGTCCAGGCAAAAATTAGGGACATACAAAAAAGAATATATTCCCGGTGGATTGAAAACCCGAAAGGGCGATCCAGGCAAAAGTTAGGGATTAAAAAAAAACAATACAAAAAAAAATGATGAAAAGAAAACAAAGACAGAGACATCACAATTCAAGTGGGCCAAATGCACTTCATGCTGGTTTACAAATGACAACTTCTGCCAAATTGTTGTTTGATGGATTTTGTTCCCAGTGAATGGCGACTTCTGCCGATTTGATTTATTGATGGACTTGGTTCCTAGTGAATGGCGATTTCTGCCAGACTTATGATTGATGGACTTGTTCCCAGCAAATGGCGACTTGTGCCGATTTGTTGATTGATGGGCTTGTTCCCAGTGAATGGCGACTTGTGCCGATTTGTTGATTGATAGACTTTGTTCCCAGTGAATGTCGACTTGTGCCGATTTGTTGATTGATGGACTTTGTTCCCAGTGAATGGCGACTTCTGCCGATTTGATTGATTGATGGATTTTGTTCCCAGTGAATGGCGACTTCTGCCTGTGGTTTGATTATTGGTTACTTCTGCCAGAATGATTGGTTAATGGGTTGTTACCCTTCAGTGGTTTGATTAACGGGTTGTTACCTTTTAGTGGTTTGATTATTGGGTCTTTCCATATCAATGGTTTGATTATGGAGCTTTACCCCATCAGTGGTTCGGTTAGCGGGCTGTACCCCGATAGTGTTTTGATTCATCTCCAGTAATAATATCCCCATTGAAGATTGCCGAGTGTTTGTACTGCGATGTCGGTCCACCTCTTATCTTACTTGTCCAGTCTTGTTTCATCAAGTTATATACAGCCATATGGTCGTACAAGTTTCCTGCATATATTCATACATTCATTCATATACATATTCATGCACATAAACATTCATGCACGTAACATGCACAATATCATTTATACATTATTGCATTAACCATCTTGTGTCTTATTTCAAATGTATCGCATAAAAGCGTCATCCCTAATGTGTCTGATCAGTGATGTCACCCTTAGTCTTGATGGGTCGTATTGTTGGAACAAAGGTGTTCAGCAATACCACGTTTTGAGTTTTGATGATAACAAGGTATTAAAAAGTTGTCAATTGGATATTGCTAATATTTGTTTAAGTATGCAGGATATCAATTAAGATTTGTATCTTAGAAAGCATTCTGTTTGAACAATGTTAAAGAGCAATAAATCCATAGAAGCTTGTTGCTTGTGATTCTGTACTGAAGAGAGTCTGAAGACTGTTTCGAAGAGAGTCCGAAGACTGTATCGAAGAGAGTCTGAAGACTGTGCTGAAGAGAGTCTGAAGACTGTATCAGAGTCTGAAGACCATCAGAATCTGAAAACCAAGAGAGTCTGAAGATTATCAGAAGCTTAGTGCTACAGTGAGTCTGAAGCCACAAATTTGATAATCTCCTAACAGTGATCTCTACTGCATTGCTATGCACAAAGAAACTCTAATGGAGTAACGGCTAGCTTCTAAGTCAACTTGAGCGTGGGAAGCACAAAGACAAAGATTGCAGGCCAGTACAGAGTACGTTGTACGAACTCTGTTTCCACTACTCCACTACCACGTACAGTTTGGCAACTGTGTCTACCGGTATTAATCCTCAAAGGGAATGGAATTCAAATGATGCTATTGAAGGACTATTACCAAATCAAGCAACAGATCAACAATCATTGATCAAGCTTCAGAAATCATCCTGATGCGCTGGATGACTCAATGTCTCTTTCCTACGCCTATATAAAGGATAGAAGACTTGAAGAATTGTGGGACTCTATAACATAGAAAAACTGCATTGCGCTGCTTTCGTATTCAACTGAGTCTTAACAAAAGCACATCATAAACTTAGATTCTTACAAACTGAGTATCCTAGAATCTCTAAGTTTCACAGAAAAACAGAGTCTGTCTTTTGTGTAAAACAGAGTCTGTCTTTGTTGTAATTGAAACACATTTTGATTGTTGTCAAGTGTTTCAACTCTATTCAATTTTCTGTAATTGTGTAAAAGTCTCTTGCTTTTGTGCTTGAGCAAAGGAAGTCTCTTGCTTTTGTGCTTGAGCAAAGGAAGTCTCTTGGCTGCGTCCTTGAGCATAGGAAGTCTCTTAGTTGTGTCTTTGAGCAAGGGAGTCTCTCGCCTGTGAGCTTGAGCAAGGAAGTCTCATACTGTGTGTTTGAGCAACTTGTAATTTGATATTACATTTTAGTGAACTCTCCTTGGAAGTACAAGGGGGACAGGACTACTTTCGGTTTGTGGAAGGAACCTGTATAATTGCTTGTGTTCTCTGTTCTCTCTTTATCTCTTGATTATTCCGCTGCAATCAGAACCTAATCTCCTATCAGACTCTGATCTCATTCAAACTCTGAGTTAAAAGGAATTAGATTCTCACTCTTCAAGAGTTGCGAAAATAAAACACAATTCAACCCCCCCTTCTTGTGTTTTTCTCACTTTCAGTTGGTATCAGAGCTCCGGTTCTGTTGTCTTAGCACTTAACCGTGTAACAGAAAAGATCCAGAGAAAAACATGTCTTCCAGCGAACCGTCTTCTTCTGGTGCCACTTCTGGTGCTGCTATACCATATGAATATGGATCCAATAACAACAGTAGAAAGGCTGAATATGGAAAACCAACTTCTATAGTTATGTCATGGGTCTTGATGAAGAACTCTGGGACATACTTGAAGATGGTGTTGGTGACTTACAACTTGATGACGAAGGTGCTGCCATTGACCGCAAACTTCACACTGCTGCTCAAAAGAAAATCTATAAGAAACATCATATCATCAGAGGGGCTCTTGTCACTGCTATTCCTAAAACGGAATACATGAAGATGAGTGACAAATCTACTGCTAGAGCCATGTTTGCTTCTCTCTGTGCTAACTACGAAGGAAGCAAAAAGGTCAGGGAAGCTAAAGCTCTTCTATTAGTTCATCAATATGAACTATTTAAGATGAAAGAGGATGAAAGTATTGAGCAGATGTACTCAAGATTTCAAACTCTAGTATCTGGTCTTCAGATACTGAAGAAGAGTTACATAGCTTCTGATCATGTTAGCAAGATTTTAAGGAGCATACCCTCTAGATGGAGACCAAAGGTCACTGCAATTGAGGAGGCTAAAGATTTAAACACTTTAAGTGTTGAAGATCTTGTAAGCTCACTCAAGGTTCATGAGTTAAGTCTCAATGAACATGATTCTGCAAGAAAATCCAAAACCATTGCCTTAAAATCAAAAGGAAGGTCTTCAAAGGCTCTCAAGGTTGAAGAATCTGAAAATGAGTCTTCAGCTTCTGAAAGCTCAGAGGAGGATCCTGATGTAGCAAAGGAAATGGCTATGCTTCAGTGGGAAGGGGTTCAAAAAGGAGGATCAGAAAGGTTGCTTCAACTGCAAGAAAACTGGACATTTTATTGCTGAGTGTCCAGAACTGCAGAAGGAGAAATCCAAGTCAAAAAGGCCAACCTTCAAGTCAAGCAAGTTTAAGAAGCATATCAAGAAAAGTCTGATGGCCACCTGGGAAGATCTTGATAATGAGTCAGGATCTGAAGATGATGATGCTGATGGTGAAGCCAATGTAGCTGTTGGACTAATGGCTACAACCGAATCTGTTAAAGAGACACCTGAGGCAGAATCAGATACAGACTCTGAAAATGAAACAGAGGTATATTCTGAACTCACAAGATCTGAACTTATAGAATCTGTCAATGAGCTTCTTGGTCATTTTAAAACTAAGACCACTGAGTTGAAGAAAGTCAAACAACAGCTTGATAAGCTATCAAAAAGACATAATTCAACTCTGTTGGAATTAGAAGATTTAAAAGAAGAAAATAATTCTTTATTGATCAAGAAGTGTAGCTGTAAATACTTAAGTGAGCAAGATGTTGCTCTGCAAGAATTTATTGCTACTGGAATTGACAGATCAAGGGTTGCATCCATGATCTATAGCACGTATCAGAACAGAGGACAGGGTCTTGGATTCATTGGAGGAAACTCAAATGAAATGACTCTGAAATCTGGTCCTGATGGAGCCAGAGAGGCGTTGAAAAATCTTTTTGTAAAAAGGTCTGATGAAGTCAACACAGAGACTCATTCAGAACCTACAACTTCTACTTCTAAGATTCTGACTAAGTCAAAACTTCAGAATGTTAAGTTAAAGGATCTGAAAAACTTTGAACCCAAAGCTTTAAAGTCTCAGACTCTGAAACATTCAAAGTCTGATAAACAGACTCTGAAAAAGCCAGAGTCTGAAAAACCAAAGTCTAAGCTTCAAAGGAGAGAAACTGTGAAAGGCAAGTTGAAACCTAAACCAAACGGTTCCAACCCTAAGGTTTGGGAGAAAACATTGCCAAGGATTTCAAGACATAACTTGCGAAAAGAGTTCAATGGTTCTAAGACTAACCAAAAAGGACCCATAAGAATATGGGTACCTAAGTCTGATATTATTGATGCTGCAGGTATGTCTAAAAGGACTAAGAAAGCACAAGGCTTGGTACCTAGACAGTGGGTGCTCGCGTCACATGACGGGAGAAAGGTCTATGTTCCTAACCCTAACCATGAAAGAGGGAGGAACTGTGGGATTTGGAGGAAACCAGACTGGCAAAATCATTGGTTCTGGAACCATTGGTAACTCTCTGATCTCAATCAGTAATGTGTGGTTAGTTGATGGACTTAGACATAACTTACTAAGCATAAGTCAATTATGTGACAGTGGTTATGATGTATTGTTTAATAAGAACAACTGCACAGTGGTTAACAAGGATGATCAGTCCATAGTCTTCAAGGGAAAACGAAGAAACAATGTGTACAAGATAAAATTCTCAGAACTGACTGATCATAAGGTAATGTGCCTTCTGTCAATGAGTGATAAGAAGTGGATGTGGCATAGACGTTTGGGACATGCTAACTGGAGATTAATCTCTAAAATTAGCAAGTTACAACTTGTCAAAGGCCTACCAAACATTGACTATCACTCAGATGCTCTTTGCGGAGCATGTCAGAAAGGGAAAATTGTCAAGAGTCCCTTCAAGTCGAAAGAAATTGTTTCAACTTCCAGATCCTTGGAGTTACTTCATATTGATTTATTTGGACCAGTTAACACTGCATCCTTATATGGAAGTAAATATGGACTAGTTATTGTTGATGACTACAGCAGATGGTGTTGGGTTAAATTTCTGAAAACTAAAGATGATTCGTATACTGTGTTTAGTAAATTCTGCATCCAAATTCAATCAGAGAAGGAAATGAAAATCTTGAAAGTCAGAAGTGATCATGGAGGAGAATTTGAAAATGAACCGTTTGAGGTCTTCTGTGAAAAACATGGAATTATTCATGAATTCTCTGCACCTAGAAATCCACAACAAAATGGAGTTGTAGAGAGAAAGAACAGAACCTTACAAGAGATGGCTAGAACCATGATCCATGAGAACAATCTGGCTAAGCATTTTTGGGCAGAAGCAGTAAACACAGCTTGTTATGTTCAGAACAAAATCTATATTAGACCTCTGTTGAACAAAACAACTTATGAACTCTTTAAAGGAAGAAAACCCAACATATCTTATTTTCATCAGTTCGGATGTACATGTTATGTCCTGAACAACAAAGTCTACCTAAAGAAATTTGATGCCAAAGCTCAAAAGGGAATCTTTTTAGGTTACTCTGAACGCTCTAAGGCATACAGGCTGTATAATTCAGAAACACAATGTGTGGAAGAATCTATGCATGTAAGATTTAATGACAGAGAGCCTGGAAGTGAAACTCCAGTGCAAGATGAGAGTCATGAAAAATCTCAAGATTCTGATGATAACTCAGAGTCTGATCAGACTCCAGAATCTGAAGATACTTCAGAAGCTGGAACAACCCCTGAAGTTCCTAATGAAGAAGCTTCTGATGAAGCTCAAGATGGTTCTCTGCAAGCTAGTCAATCCAAACAATCTTTCAAATACAAGTCTTCTCATCCAGAAGATCAGATAATTGGCAATAAAGAAAGTCCTATGAGAACAAGATCGCATTTCAGACAAGAAGAGTCTGCTTTAGGATTATTATCTGTTATTGAACCAACTTCTGTTGAAGAAGCTCTTGGAGATGAAGGATGGATTCTAGAAATGCAAGAAGAACTGAATCAATTCAAAAGGAATGAAGTATGGGATCTAGTAGCTAAGCCTAATCACAAGAACATCATTGGAACCAAGTGGGTGTTCAGAAATAAGCTTAGTGAACAAGGAGAAGTAATCAGAAACAAGGCCAGACTTGTTGCACAAGGCTTCAGTCAGCAAGAAGGCATTGACTACACAGAAACTTTTGCTCCAGTTGCAAGATTGGAAGCAATCAGAATGAATTTGAAATGAGCATGATGGGAGAATTGAAGTTCTTTCTTGGAATTCAAATCAATCAGTGCAAAGATGGAGTCTACGTTCATCAGTCCAAGTATACGAAAGAGCTTCTGAAGAAGTTCAATCTTGAGGACTGCAAAGAAATGAATACTCCAATGCATCCAACCTGCACTCTGAGCAAAGAAGATCAAGGAACCAAAGTTGACCAGAAGCTGTATAGAGGTATGATTGGTTCTTTGTTATACCTAACTGCATCCAGACCAGATATTTTGTACAGTGTATGTTTGTGTGCAAGGTTTCAATCAGATCCTAGAGAGTCTCACTTAACTGCTGTTAAGAGAATATTTAGGTATTTGAAAGGAACTACTAATCTTGGACTTCTTTACAAGAAATCCTCTGACTACAAGCTAGTTGGATTCTGTGATGCTGATTATGCTGGAGACAGGATTGAAAGAAAATCTACCAGTGGCAATTGTCAATTCTTGGGAGAGAATCTGATATCCTGGGCTAGCAAGAGGCAAGCAACCATTGCTCTGTCTACAGCAGAAGCAGAATACATCTCAGCTGCTAGTTGTTGTACACAGCTACTCTGGATGAAACATCAGCTTGAGGACTATAAAATAACTGAAAACCATATCCCAATTTATTGTGATAATACAGCAGCTATATGTTTGTCTAAAAATCCAATTCTGCATTCAAGAGCAAAGCATATTGAGATTAAACATCATTTTATATGAGACTATGTTCAAAAAGGAATTTTAGATATCCAATTCATTGATACTGATCATCAATGGGCTGATATATTTACTAAACCTTTATCTGTTGAAAGATTTGATTTCATAAAGAAAAATTTGAACATGTGCTATGTCTCTGGGTAATATGTGCCTCTGAAAACAGAATTCAGACTCTGAAAATTTTCAGAAGCTATCTGGGAATCAGACTCTCTTTTGGAGATTCTGATGAAAGCTTCTGGTAAAATATTCAGATTCTGGTAAAGAATCTTTAGACTCTCAGAAGCTTGTATTAGTGGAAGCGTGACTGTTAAGTTCAGTAACACCTGCTCCACTATGGTGACAGTTACTTTACGGTTTCTCAGACGTGGCCTGTCTGTATTGGGTAAGAACTCAAAGGGCAATGATTTCATTATGTTAAACAAGTTACCTTCGCTTTGTCCCAATACGTTTACGGCTGCATGCTATATGTATTTATTGTTTGTGTTTGTTTGTCCCCCACTCTTTCCAAACAGTTTTCAAACATTTTCTCTATAAATATATAACACACACAACTCACTTCTCTTTTCACTCTTTGATTTTCCCTCTGAACAAATTGCTTGTTTTTCAATACTTTGCAAAACCTTTTCTTTTGTTCTCAATCAAACTCTTAGATAACCCTAATGGCAAATGATCTCATCCAATCTGGTGTTATAATCAAGTCCGGAGGTTCTTATGTTATCAAACCAAGAACAATGAACATCATCAAGGAGACTCTGGAAATTCAAGTTGAATCTCCAGTAGATTTTGGTTCAATCAGTCGTCATGGAGTTGACGTTGCACCTCATTTCTTATCACAAGGAATGATGAGATACTTTGGTATGTTGAATGGACCAACATATCAGGAGCTTGTTAGAGATTTTTGGGTTAGGTCAGAAGTCTACGACAAAGCTGAAGCTACTTTGGAAGAAACAGTAGCAATCTCAAACAACCCTAGTCTTGCTGGCAAAAACAGAGACCAAATGGGTTTAAGACCGTACAATGGTCTTGAAATTAGGTCTGCTGTGATGGGAATTCCTATAGTTATCACTGAAGAGGTGGTAGCCAGGGCTTGTCAGATGGAGAGCACTGGTAAATTTCAGTGGAATGTCAACAAGAAGAGTGAATGGGCTGTTGTTTGCAACAAGTTGTTATTTGAAGGGAGACCCTCAAACAAATTGGTGGATATGCATCCTACGCATAGGGTGCTTCTGAAGATTATACTGGATAGTATGCTTCAGAAAGGAGGAGGAACAGATACATTATCTGTGGATCACAAAGTTCTTCTTTATTTTCTTATCAACAAAATAAAGATCAACTTCCCCAGATATGTGATGCACCACATGTGTTGGGCCATCAAGAAGAGTCAATCAGAAACCAGGAGGCAAGTTCCTTTTGAAAGATTAATATCTGAGATTCTGTATCAAGGAGGTCTTTTGAAGGTCCTATCAGAATCTGGTGTGGTATCAGATATTCATCTAGGAACTGTGACCCGGCAGAATCATCAATGGCAAGACTCTACAGTACATGAAGATTGTCAAGAGATTCAATCCCTCTAAGCATGATATGAGAGAATCCTATGTACAATCTGATTTGATGATGGACTTCCCTCCCATATCCAAAGAAGATAATCCTGAAGTTCTTGCTAGATTTGTGGTGGATTACTTCAAGGAGACTGGTAGAATAATCAACTATTCTGCTATTCCTGAGACTGCTGGAGGAGGCCCTCTTAAGGTCAAAGGAAAAAGGACCAAGGAGGTGGTTCTCAAGGAAGAAGAAGAGAAGCAGGAGCCTCTCAATAAAAAGATCAAATCTTCTGCTCTTCCTGGAGTTTCAATTGGTTCTCCTTCAGCATCTTCTGCACCTTCTGCACTTCGTGAAATTAAGGATGGGAAGAAGGCTAAGAAAGATGAGAAGAAGGCTAAGAAAGCTGATAAGAAAGCAATAATGGGCAAAGCTGACAGAGACTATGACAAGTTAGCTCAAGAAATTGCTGATTTCATTGATGCTGACTCTGAAGGTGAAGAGAGTCAGATCAAGAAGAGAAAGGTGGATGTGATTCCTGTGGCTAAGGATGTAGCACAGAAGATAGGTACTTCTGTATCTATGATTGAGGATGAACACACTGCTGGCAAGGTTATGGCAGCAAATTTGATTGCTGAAGAGTTGAAGGAAGAGACTGTCAAGGAAGCTGCTAAGTTACTTGCTTCTGCTCTTAAACAGAAGAGTACTTCAGAACCTACAGAAGCTGAGATATCAGAAGCTACTGTGTCTGATCATTTTGCCTCTCCAGAAGCTGGCATTGGCACCTCTGGCAACGTGGCATATAGCTCATCTTCTTCTTTGAATCATGAGTCAGAATCAGATTCAGAATCTGACAACAAACCCTTGAGCCAAATTCTTCCATCTCTCAAAAATTCATCTCCCTCACCAATCAAACCCATATCATCCCATAACCCACTTGACCAGGCAGTAGTTGATTATGTTGATTCAACTTTGGACAGAGTAATTCAAGACACAATTACAGTGTCTATGAATCTTCCTGCTGACCATCCTGCTCAACCTTCATTCCTCAAACCACTTCAGGTAATTAAACCTTCTGAAAAACCTGAAGCAACCATTCAATCCAAACAACCAGCCCCCCAAACTGAAACCATTTGTGTAGACTCTCCAGACACTCTAGATTCTCTTGAAAAACATCTAGGGGGAGAACTACCAAAAACCCCTGCAAAATCCAAAACAACAAAAGCTACTTCATCCATTTCCAAACCAGACCCTGTACCTGTACCTACAGAGAATCTGACCTTAGCTTCTGTTGAACCTTCAGAACCTGTTGTTGAACCAGCTTCTGAAAATCTAGAACAAGCCTCTGATAGTGTATCAGGAACTGTAACATCATGTAAAGCTAAGACCAGAAGAGTTTCTCAACCACTCTGTGATCCTATAACTTTTTTCCCTTTTGAAACTTTTCTAGCTTTGAGAGCTTCTCTACCCTCAACCTCTGAACCTCAAAATGACTTATTTGATTCAAATAAGATTGATGAGTTTTATGCTTCTTCATGCAATAAGCTCAAAGAAGTTATTGAGCAAAGGTCTATGCCAATACTTAATGTGAGCTATGAGGACAAGTTCTCTACAGTGAAGACTGAGTTTTTGGATTTTATCACCAAAATTCAAAAAGCTGCTGCCAGGGAACAAGCTCTTATCACTGCCAAGCATGTTGAAGAAGTAAAGCAGGCTGAGAAAGTTGTAACTCTGGTAAATGCTCCTATTCTGAGGATAAGAGATACACCCTTCTTTGATGAGGATCAGTATATTCCTAGAGAATCGGTGGCTTATAATTCTTTGAAGAGGAAGATGTATAGAATTCAAGAAGAAGCTAGACTGGAAAGAGAAGAACATTTGCGAAGAACTGAGGCTCTGGAAGAGATGGTAAAGAAACAACAAGAGGATCTCCAGAAACTGATGGATCATCTTGCCAAGCAAAACCAACCTTAGTTTAATTTTGTTTTGTTTAATTTTTTTGTAATTTTATTTCTGAACTTGTTTTTACTTCTATTTATTCAAGTTTTTTTTTACTTTGCATTCTATCTATGCTCCGAATCTTCTATGTTTTCCCTCTGAATCTCTTTCTTCTTTAAATACATGTTTACACCCTTACCTTAAGTCATTTAAAAAGGGGGAGGAACCATTTTCTGAACTTTTTTGTTGATGACAAAAGGGGGAGAAGGGAAAGTATTTATGTCAGGAAGGAGAGAAAGCCGTCTTTAATTACATTGCATGTATATGTTAAAGGGAAATCTGCGAAAGGTGCTTAGTTAGACTCTGAGCCCTGTTTAAGAATCAATTTTTCTATATAGTCTGAGTATGAATTTGATTGCGTTTGAAAAACAATTTAATTAACCTGGATAGAACTCAAGATGAGCTTATAAACCTCAACTTAAGAACTATCAGACTCAGGGGGAGTCAGAGCCTTCAAACCTCAGACTCTGAGCTTACAAACCTCAGAACCCTTTAAGTCAACTTGTTAATTAGATTAACAACAATTGACCTTTTAAATACTAATGTTTGTCATCATCAAAAAGGGGGAGATTGTTGGAACAAAGGTGTTCAGCAATACCACGTTTTGAGTTTTGATGATAACAAGGTATTAAAAAGTTGTCAATTGGATATTGCTAATATTTGTTTAAGTATGCAGGATATCAATTAAGATTTGTATCTTAGAAAGCATTCTGTTTGAACAATGTTAAAGAGCAATAAATCCATATAAGCTTGTTGCTTGTGATTCTGTACTGAAGAGAGTCTGAAGACTGTTTCGAAGAGAATCTGAAGACTGTTTCGAAGAGAGTCTGAAGACTGTATCGAAGAGAGTCTGAAGACTGTGCTGAAGAGAGTCTGAAGACTGTATCAGAGTCTGAAGACCATCAGAATCTGAAAACCAAGAGAGTCTGAAGATTATCAGAAGCTTAGTGCTACAGTGAGTCTGAAGCCACAAATTTGATAATCTCCTAACAGTGATCTCTACTGCATTGCTATGCACAAAGAAACTCTAATGGAGTAACGGCTAGCTTCTAAGTCAACTTAAGCGTGGGAAGCACAAAGACAAAGATTGCAGGCCAGTACAGAGTACGTTGTACGAACTCTGTTTCCACTACTCCACTACCACGTACAGTTTGGCAACTGTGTCTACCGGTATTAATCCTCAAAGGGAATGGAATTCAAATGATGCTATTGAAGGACTATTACCAAATCAAGCAACAGATCAACATTCATTGATCAAGCTTCAGAAATCATCCTGATGCGCTGGATGACTCAATGTCTCTTTCCTACGCCTATATAAAGGATAGAAGACTTGAAGAATTGTGGGACTCTATAACATAGAAAAACTGCATTGCGCTGCTTTCGTATTCAACTGAGTCTTAACAAAAGCATATCATAAACTTAGATTCTTACAAACTGAGTATCCTAGAATCTCTAAGTTTCACAGAAAAACAGAGTCTGTCTTTTGTGTAAAACAGAGTCTGTCTTTGTTGTAATTGAAACACATTTTGATTGTTGTCAAGTGTTTCAACTCTATTCAATTTTCTGTAATTGTGTAAAAGTCTCTTGCTTTTGTGCTTGAGCAAAGGAAGTCTCTTTCTTTTGTGCTTGAGCAAAGGTCTTGGCTGCGTCCTTGAGCATAGGAAGTCTCTTAGTTGTGTCTTTGAGCAAGGGAGTCTCTCGCCTGTGAGCTTGAGCAAGGAAGTCTCATACTATGTGTTTGAGCAACTTGTAATTTGATATTACATTTTAGTGAACTCTCCTTGGAAGTACAAGGGGGACAGGACTACTTCCGGTTTGTGGAAGGAACCTGTATAATTGCTTGTGTTCTCTGTTCTCTCTTTATCTCTTGATTATTCCGCTGCAATCAGAACCTAATCTCCTATCAGACTCTGATCTCATTCAGACTCTGAGTTAAAAGAAATTAGATTCTCACTCTTCAAGAGTTGCGAAAAGAAAACACAATTCAACCCCCCTTCTTGTGTTTTTCTCACTTTCACGTATCCCTTCGGTTTGGTCCTTTTTCATCATTGTGTGTCAAGCGAATAACTTGCAAACCTCTATTGTTACCTGGGTGCCAAGCGAATAGCTTGCAAACATCTCTTGTTACCTGTGTGTCAAGCGAATAGCTTGCAACCTTTTTTGTTCCATGTGCGTCAAGCAAATAGCTTGCAAACACCTTTTGTTCCATGTGGGTCAAGCGAATAGCTTGCAGACTACATTTGTTACATGTGTGTCAAGCGAATAGTTTGCAATACCTTTGGAGTCGGATTTGATATCCTGCTTAATGCCTTTGAATCAGGTTAATACCCTGCAAATGCTCTGAATCAGGATAATAGCTCGCAATTACTTGTGTGTCAAACAACCATTTTATCAATGTCTTTTCAATCTCCCCGAGTGACTATTCCAAAAGTGTCCTTTGTTAAATGCTTGAATGTTCGTCGTTACCTCAGTAAAGGTAATAGACAGTTTTACCCTTTGTGTTGTTCGTCGTTACCTCAGTAAAGGTAATAGACAGTATTTCTTTTCGTATCTTCGTCGTTACCCCAGTAAAGGTAATAGACAATAGTTTATTTCGTATGTTTGTCACTACCCCAATAAAGGTAATAGACAGTATTTCTTTTCGTATCTTCGTCGTTACCTCAGTAAAGGTAATAGACAGTTTTACCCTTCGTATGTTCGTCGTTACCTCAGTAAAGGTAATAGACAGTTTTACCCTTCGTATGTTCGTCGTTACATCAGTAAAGGTAATAGACAGTTTTACCCTTCGTATGTTCGTCGTTACCCCAGTAAAGGTAATAGATAGTATTTCCTTTCGCATTGTTCGTCTTTATTGCAGTAATGGTAACATACATCCTTTCCTCCCCAGTGACACTCATTATTTGGTTCCCCAGTCGGTATTTTCGTCGTCCTTGCATTCGTACTTGCATTACAGACAACTCATATCATTACATTCATAGAGCATTACTTTCTTGACGTCCGAGTTGGTCAAAAATTGGCGTACTTAATATTTAAGTCTCTCCGACCCGTTGATTTAAAATTTTCACCTTTTTAAATCCTCGTGACGGAGAAACTTAAATAGGGGCATCTGTCATACCCCAAATTTTGACCAATTTAAAATGGTTTATTTCGTATGTCGTTTGTACTTTAATAACTTTTCGTTCGCGCTCTAATTCCCGTGATATCTGTTTTTATTCGTATTGTGATCGCATTTTATTTTTTCACTTCGTTTACATTTTAATGTCACTCGCGTACTAATTTCTTAATTTTATCCGCGTTTTATTTGTATTTTATTTATCGTAAAGTTTGCGTTGTAAAACTCATTTTGTTCGCGTCATTGATTTACTATTTTATTAGCGTTTTTTAAGCCGTATCATTCTGTCGTCTCAGACGAAATTTCGGCAGAGAGGTATAATTATTATTTCTTTTATTATTTTCGTTTTATTTATTTATTTACTTAGTTGTTTTTTATTTATTTAGCCGTTTAGTGCAATTTTGTCCTGTCCATGTGTCACTTTGTTATTGGTCCTGGTCCAACTTTTTCTCCAAGTTTCAGTCAGGGGCATTTTGGTCATTCCAATGTATCAGAGATTTTTATTATTTAAGTACTGTTCACGCGTCAGAAACGGGTCCCAATCAGTCAGATTTTTTTTTTTTACCCAATCAATAGTCATAAACACATTTTCACTTTCTCTTTCCAACTTTCCAAATCAAAATCCACAAAAAAATCAAAAAAACTCATGAACATGAAGAACACTCATGAACTCAAAATCAATTCAAAAAATTGAACCCTTCTTTCTCTTTCGACCATAACCGAATCATCCACACATACACATAACCGGAATAAAATCCAGCCATAACAACATCACCTAAACTAATTTCGGCCTCAATCTCTCACAAACAACAACAAACCGAAGTCAAAACAAGAGGAAGAAGGTTCGGAATTGGAACAAACCAACATAAATCCAACCGAATCAAACCGAAATCGAAGTAAAGAGGTAAAAAAAAAAAATCGAAATTTAAATTCTAGATCTAGGCTTTGTGTTCATTCTTTTGTCATTTTTGAGTTGATATTTGAAAAGAGGAGTAGAAAATGAAGCTTGAGATGTAAAAAATAAATAAATAAATAAAACTCTGGCGCGGCGGTGCTACGGCCGACCACCGCGCCGGAGGAACTCCGGCCACCCACCTTCATCTTCTACGGCCAACTGTTTTAGAGAGAAGGGAGAGAAGCTTTTTTTTAAATTTTTTTAGAGAGAAGGTGTAAAGAAGGAAATGAAAGGAAAAAACCAGCATGAGCTCTTTTATACTCCCTCTATTTCTGCGGCCCAATCCTTTTTTCTTGCTGAAACTGTTTTTGCTTTTTCTACCCACTTAACTACTTGCTATACCCCCCTCTCTCAAGCCCATATTCTCTTCCCTTGAGCCCATTTCGGTTGCTGTTGGTCCTCCTGCTTGCTATTTGAACCTCCCAGTTTTGCTGCATGCACCCTTCTCCTATTTTATAGTGACTTTTTTTAAATTCATGCATTTTATTTATTTTGTTTAGTGGTTGAACTATGTTCCATGCATTTTTAATTAGTGTTTTAATTTCCATATCATGCATTTCTTTAGTTCATTTATCAGTCAAGTTTTTATCTCGTATATTTTAGTTTATTTAGGCTTTTAATAAATCTCTACATGCATATTTGTTTCTTTCAATCTTGCTTTGTCTAGCATTTGTGTTTACTTCATGTGTTTGAATTTTTATTGCTTTATTATGATAACTTGTTTAAATTGCATATTTTTTTAGTATATATATAATAAGTTTCGTGTGAATATCGCATGCATATTTAATTTTCGTCATTCACTTTATTATTACTTTCTTGATACTTGCTTGTTTATTATTAATTGTGGTTTGTTTCATGCTCATTTCCTTTCATGTTTACTTTTAGTTTAAGTTTGTTTAGAGTTATGGCATGCATATTTAATTTTCGTCATTCATTATTGCCATTGGTTTAGTGTGTATAATTAGGGAAATGATGTAATTTATTTTTGTGCATTTTTATTTCTCGCTATCATATTTCTCTTGAGACCATAGAATGTATTTAGGGTATGTAATATGTATTTAGGTCTTATAAGGGTTTTTACTCACTTTTTCCCTTCCCACGAATAAAAGATGAGAGTTCAAAGATTAAAGGTTCAAATCCGATTAATGATTTTGATACTCGAAAATCGAGAGCACATACATTCTTTTCTCCCAAGTGACACTTATTAATTGGTTCTCCAGTCAGTTTTTATTTGTAGTCTTTGCATTCATACTTGCATCGCAAGCATTCATGTCATTATTTTCATAAGCATTGCATTTCCTGCATCTCAACTGGTCAAAAAAATTGGCGTACTTAATATTTAAGTCTCTTCGACCCGTTGATTTAAAAGATTCATCTTCTAAATCTCCGTGACGGAGAAACTTAAATAGGGGCATCTGTCATACCCCATTTTTTGACCACTTTTGAAAATTTTACTCGTTTTTAAAAGCCGAGAGGTTCCGTCGTTTCAGAAGAAATTTTGGCAGAGAGGTATTTTAAAATACCTCATTTAGTTACCGAAAAGGACAGTTTTACTTTTTATTAATTCATTTATTTTAGTTTTATACTATTAATTGTCTTTGTTTAATTTCCTTTTTTTACTTCATGATTTTTATTCTATTTATTTTGTTTCCTTTTTTACTATTTCGTTTTCTTCTTTTTTTGTCACGTTTGTGTTTTTTTTTAGTTAGTATTCTTTTTGTTTTATTTTTTTAAAAAGTCTTTTAGTCCTTTTAAAATTCTTTGGTCCTTGGTCCATGGTCCAAGTCAGTCCAATTCTATTCAGCCAGCTGCAAGGGTATTTTGGTCTTTTCTTCGTACCAGAGAAACCCTAGTCTTTTTACTATTTAAAGTCAGCATTAATTGCTGTGCCAGGGAGGTCCCACCAGTCATAATTTTTCTACCCAATCAATAGCCACAAACACATTTCCACTTTCTTTTTCCAACTTTCCAAATCAAAGTCCACAAAAAAATCAAAAAAGTATGAACTCATAAAGAACATTGAAACATTCATGAAATTTCCAGCAACATACAAATCAACAAAAATCCGTACAAATCATTCTTACTAAGAACAACACAAATTTTTTCGAACTCAAACAACCCCAAGCACTACAAATCCGAACCAGATCAAGCAACCGGAACGGATCCGAAAAAGAAAGAGAAGAACACGTGAAAAAGAAGGTGAAGCCGAGCTGATTTTCGCAAGGAAGAAAGAACAAAATCGAACCACAACAACAACGTCCATCTCAACAAGAACAACAAGGATCCGAAGCAAAGGTAAGTGAAGGTTTGTTCCTTTTTTTTTTGAATTTTCAAGTGTAGATCTAGGCTTGCATGATACTTGTTTGATTTTTTTGAGTCCGGATTTGTGTTTAGAAAGAAAAAGGCTATTAGAAAAGTAAAATAAAAATTAAAACGGAGTAGGAAGGGATTTTCCGACGGCGGCGCCACCACCCTAGGGTGGCCGGCCACCGCGCCGGACTCATCTTCTCCGGCCCCCCCTTGTTCTTATGTTTTTCTAGAGAGAAGGGAGATGATTTTGAGGTTAGAGAGAGAAAGGGTGAGAAAGGGCTCCTTGACCCAGCCTACTGTCTTCTGTTTGTTTTCCAGTTTTTGTTGCATAAACCTCCAAGTTTTGCTGCCTGCACCCCTCTCCCTGTACATATTTTATAGTAACTTTTTTTTAAATTCAAGCATTTTATTTTTTAATTCATATAATGTTTGAACTATGTTTCATGCATTTTTAATTAGTGTTTTAATTTTCATATCATGCATTTTTTAGTTCATTTAATAGCCAAGTTTCTATCTCATGTATTTTTAGTTTATTTAGGATTTTAAAGAAATCTTTACACACATATTTGTTTCTTTTAATCTTGCTTTATCTAGCATTTGTGTTTATTTCATGTGTTTTCAATTTATTGCTTTATTATGTTAACTTGTTTAAATTGCATATTTTTTTAGTGTGTATAATAGGTTTCGTGTAAATATTGCATGCATATTTAATTTTCGTCATTCATTTTATTATTGCCATTGGTTTAGTGTGTATAATTAGGGAAATGATGTAATTTATTTTTGCGCATTTTATTTCTCGCCATCATATTTCTCTTGAGACCATAGAATGTATTTAGGGTAGGTAATATGTAACCGACACACGCACTGACACTTCACCATTTTATTTATCGCTTTACGCTCATTTATTTTTCGCCCTTACGCTAGTTCACCGTTAGTTTAGAAAAATACTTTATCAAAAAAATCAAAAAAATTCAAATTTCTTTAAAGTAAACCTTGGCTTGTAACCCAAGTGTTTTCCATTTATTTTTCTTAATCAAATGTTAATCAATTTAATATCCACATTAGACATGGATTTCTTGCAATTAAAATTAACCAACTTCACCGTATTTTCTCTCTCATGCCTTGAGGCCTCTTATCTCTTCTTAAAATCTTTTTTTTCAAAAATGTTAAAATCAATTCAACCCATTAAATAAGTTCTTTAGCCGAACTACTTGATTTTGATCCCGATTTATTTGAGTAAGTAGGCAAAAGGCTTTGGCCTTTCCAAATCAAATAAAAATAACCAAAAAATGCTTCATCTTCCTCCATTCTTTCATTTAAACTCTTAAACAATAATTTTCAGATAAGTAAAAATAATTTAGCGCAAGATTAAGAATAGGTAGAAGGTTCCTATGGGATACCATAGTCGGTTCGGGTGCCTAACACCTTCCCCAATCGAAACCAACCCCCGGATCCAAGGTCTTATAAGGGTTTTTACTCACTTTTTCCCTTCCCACGAATAAAAGATGAGAGTTCAAAGATTAAAGGTTCATATCCGATTAATGATTTTGATACTCGAAAATCGAGAGCACACCCTTGATGTTATTGGTGAGGGCCGCGGCCTATTATCTGAAGAGGAGACCGAGTTGAATTGCTTATCTGGCGATATTATGGCATTGTCAAAGTTACAAGCTAGTATGACGTGGCAGAAATCGCGTGTAAACTGGCTGAAAGAAGGCGATGCAAATTCTCGATTCTTCCATGGTATTATGTCTTCCCGCAAGCGATCTAACGCTATAATTTCTTTAAATGAAAATGGGGTTTCTATCGAAGGGGTATCAGAGGTGCGTTATGTTGTTTTCCAACACTTCAAAAATCATTTCAAGCGGCCTCAGCAGCCTCGGCCAGACATTGAGGGATTGGCTTTTAATTCATTATCGACAGCGGAAGGGGCTGACCTCATCAAACCTTTTATGCTTGAAGAAATTAAGATTGCTGTTTGGGACTGTGATAGCTTCAAAAGTCCCGGACCTGATGGCGTTAACTTGGGATTCTTTAAGGATTTCTAGGATATCTTGAAGATTGACTTGCTGAATTTTTTTGCCGAATTTCATCGTAATGGTAAGCTTACTAAGGGGCTGAACTCTACCTTTATTGCTTTAATTCCAAAGGTCGACAATCCGCAACGTGTAGCTGATTTCCTCCCAATCTCGTTGGTGAGTAGCATTTACAAAATTCTTTCCAAAGTGCTGGCAAATAGATTACGAAAGGTGGTTGGTAATGTTGTCTCAACAACTCAGTCGACTTTTATTAAAGGTAGACAAATTTTAGATGGAATCTTGATTGCTAATGAACTCGTCGATGACGCTACACGTGCTAAAAGAGAGCTTCTTCTGTTTAAAGTTGATTTTGAGAAGGCGTATGATTCGGTGGATTGGGGTTATCTTGATAAGGCGATGCTTAAAATGAATTTTCCTATGCTTTGGCGCTCTTGGATCATGGAGTGCGTTACGTCCGCAATAGCGTCAGTGTTGGTTAATGGGTGCCCCACCGATGAATTTTGTTTTGAGCGTGGTCTTCGTCAAGGGGATCCTCTCTCCCCTTTTTTGTTTCTCTTGGCTGCCGAAGGTCTCAATGTTATGATGTCGGCGTTGGTGTCAAACAATATATTTACACCTTATAGTATAGGGGCGCAAGTCTCTATCTCTCATCTCTCCAGTTTGCGGATGACACCTTGTTGGTGGGGGTTAAGAGTTGGGCCAATGTCTGAGCTTTACAGGCGGTTTTATTGTTATTTGAATCGATATCAGGGTTGAAAGTCAATTTTCACAAGAGCATGTTGTTTGGTGTAAATATAAATGATTCTTGGTTGCACGAGGCAGCATCGATAATGCGGTGTAAGCATGGTTACATTCCTTTCTGTATCTGGGGCTGCCGATTGGTGGGGATCCGCGGAGGCTTCAGTTTTGGTTTCCGTTGGTTGATAGGATTCGTCGCCGGTTGTCTAGTTGGAAATGCAAGCATTTATCTTTGGGTGGTCGGTTGGTTCTGCTTAAGTCTGTTCTGTGTGCCGTCCCGGTTTATTTCCTTTCTTACTTCAAAGCTCCCTCAAGTATTATTTCTTCCCTTGATTCTATTTTTTGCAATTTTTTTGGGGGGGCGGTGAGGATTTTAGGAAAATTTCTTGGATCAAATGGGATACAATTTGTTTACAAATGGAGAACGGAGGTCTGGGGGTGAAAAGATTGAAGGAGTTTAATTATTCTCTATTAGGTAAATGGGTGTGGAGGTTATTGGAGGAAAGGGAGAGTCTTTGGAATGTAGTTCATCGTGCCAAGTATGGGGAGGTGGGGGGTAGGGTGCGGTTTGATGATGGTGGTGGATCGATTTGGTGGCGTTCTTTAAACCAAATTCGGTCGGGGTTGGGTATGGTTGATGACAGGTGGTTGTTAGATAACATTAGTAGGAAGGTGGGGGATGGCCGAAGTACGTTGTTTTGGGTGGAGCCGTGGTTGGATGGTTGTCTGTTGGAAAGGTCTTTTTCGAGGCTTTTTCAGCTTGCGGACAACAAGCTAACGACGGTATCAGAGATGTACGAGCTTGGGTGGGGGGGTGGAGGTTGTTGGAACAAAGGTGTTCAACAATACCACATTTTGAGTTTTGATGATAACAAGGTATTAAAAATTGTCAATTGGATATACTAATATTTGTTTAAGTATGCATGATATTAATCAAGATTTGTATCTTAGAAAGTATTCTGTTTGAACATTTTGAGAGCAAGACCAAGAGAAGCTTGTTGCTTGTGATTCTGAAGATCTGAAGAGTCTGAAGAATCATCAGAAGCTGTATCAAAAGAGTCTGAAGACTATCAGAACCTGAAGTTCAAGAGAGTCTGAAGACTAAGCTGAAGAGAGTCTGAAGACTATCAGAACCTGAAGACCAAGAGAGTCTGAAGATCATCAGAAGCTGAAGTGCTACAGTGAGTCTAAAGTGTAACACCCCGTTTTCCCAAAGTTCAAAATTTCATAAATAAATCAGAGTATCATTTAAAACGGAATGCTACATCACATTAAATTCTCAAAAAGGAATAAATAAACATTTATTCTAGTCAAAATTGTTCTAACATCGCAGCGGATAAAATTTAATGTTAACAAATCGTTTTGGCACGCAGGCCTCATAAATAAGTCTCGACATAAATTAACTGCAACTTAAATCATAATCAAATACGTAAGGAATAGAAAGTAAACATAAAGGTTCCCATCCCGTTACGTATCAGAGCACCTAAAGGACACGGTGAGGATAGCCACTCACAACAGCAACAGCAACTAAACTTATTCACCTGCACTTGCCCACAAGGCGGCAATTCCAGCAGAAGGGGTGAGATTCTCATAACAATAGCATTAAACATATAATTCGATAATTACAATTAACATCATAACTTCATCATCATATATCATAATAACAATCAAGTAGCATCTTAAACAACTTCATAAATCAACTTAATAGCTTGACTTGACAATGCAGCATCGACTCAACTTATGCAACTTAGACATCTTAATCATGCATGTGGTACCATATTTTGAGTATAAATATACTCCTAGGGCATAAGCCCTCGTCGCTATTGAGCATAAAAATACTCCTAGAGCATAAGCTCTCGTCGCTGTTGAGCAAAAGCTCCTAGGGCATGAGCCCTCGTCTCTGGATGAATATGCATGGACTCAAACTCTTAAACTTAGACATCTCAAATAAACTCCAATAATTTGGATTACAACATCATGAATCATATAACAACGCATGCAGCTTTTAATTAATAAAACATGGTAGCATGGCAGCAATCAACATCTCAAACAATAGCGAGATCGTAAACGTTCACATACATCGTCACTTAAGATTTAGAAAAGCATATACAAGTGTATAGGTCACAATAACAAATCAATTATCAGCTAACAACTCTACATTTCTTCTTAATACCTCAGTACTTAATTCCCAAACCAGGGGCATCTCATAACTAATCGTGCGACAAGAGTCGCATTATTCTAAAAGGTAGTCTGATACAGGACTACTCGCTATGGCGAGTGGGATCTCTCGCCTCGCGAACCATTACAGGGGTTACTCGCTACGGCGAGCTGGGTTGCTCGCCTCGCGAGCATCAGGGGTACTACTCGCTATGGCGAGTTGGGTTACTCGCCTGGCGAGCTCCTGGGTGTTGCTCGCTACTGCGAGTTGGGTGTTCGCCTCGCGAACCTTCTGGGGGTTGCTCGCTATGGCGAGCTGTTCTATTCGCCTCGCGAGCTGATGAATACTCGCCGTGGCGAGCTGGCTGCTCGCTGTGGCGAGCGGCGACAGAGCAGTTACGGGGTTACGAAGGTTTTCACCCAAAACCCCAAATTTCATCCTAATTCTTCAGATTTTCGACTATAATGATGTCCAAGAGTCATTCTAATGTCTGTAACCAGTTTACTACGTCAACGGTACGGTTTTTCATCATCTAATCATCAATTTACCACTTATGACCTAATTCTCATATTCCTAATTCCCATGAAATAAACCTAGAATTTGCTAACTCTAATCATGAATTACATGTTCTAATGATATTGTAATGAAAGGCTCACCCTTACCTTAAGAAATTCGAGCAGCAGCCTCTCCGGTTCTTCTCTTCCGTTTTCTCCCTTTTTCTCCCAAAGCTCTGAATTGTACGTTCTGTACAATTCTAACCTAACTCTCCCTATTTAAACCTCTTTTTGTTTGTTTTATTTTATCTTATTTCCCCCACAACTATATCTAATTATAAAACAAACCCACAACTTATTATTTGTTTTATTTTCTAATCTTATTTTATTAAACAATAAAATAAGTCACACAACATAAGTCACATAAATCACATAATATCTCGAATATCACTTAATTCACACAAAATCATATAAATATACTTTATACTATACAGAATAATTTAAATAATTAAAACGGGCGTTACAACTCTCCCCAACTTATAAGATTTTCGTCCTCGAAAATTTACCTTAAGCAAACAACTCGGGATAAGACTCCAGCATCTTACTCTCTAGCTCCCAAGTCAAGCTTTCACCAGTCGCTCCGTCCCAAACGACTTTCACAAGAGGTATCTCCTTGCCTTTCAACCTCTTCACTTCACGACCTTCGATCCTCACTGGTAAGGTCTCAACCGTCAGGTTATCTCTAACTTGCACGTCATCCCTTTGAATCACATGGGATGGATCTGGAACATACTTCCGAAGTTGCGACACGTGAAACACATCATGCAAATTTGACAGATGCGGCGGTAAACCTACTCGATACGCCACTGTCCCAATTCTCTCTGATATCTGATACGGACCAATAAACTTCGGGGTTAACTTCTTCGACTTCAATGCACGACCCACACCGGTCATGGGAGTAACTCTTAGGAATACGTGATCTCCCTCTTGGAACTCAAGGTCCTTCCTACGCTTATCATGATAACTCTTCTGCCGACTCTGCGACGCTTTCATCTTCTCTTGGATCATTTTTACCTTCTCAGTAGTTTGTTGAACAATTTCTGGTCCTAAAACCACATTCTCACCTGACTCAAACCAACACAATGGAGTTCTACATCTCCGACCATATAAAGCTTCGAAAGGTGCCATTCCGATACTAGAATGATAACTGTTATTGTACGTGAACTCTATCAACGGAAGATGACTATCCCAAATTCCTCCTTGCTCAAGTACACAAACTCTCAACAGATCTTCCAACGACTGAATCGTTCTTTCCGACTGACCATCTGTCTGCGGATGATATGCCGAACTCAACTTCAACTTAGAACCTAAAGCCTCTTGCAAACTCTTCCAGAATCTAGAAGTAAACCTCGGGTCTCTATCTGATACGATGCTCGAAGGAACACCATGCAACTTCACTATTTCACGAATATAAATCTCTGCCAACTGAGCTATAGGAAAACTGATGTTAATCGGAATAAAATGAGCCGACTTCGTCAGTCTATCAACAATTACCCAAATGGCGTCATTTCCTCTAGGCGTATTCGGCAAACTCGTCACAAAATCCATGGATATACTATCCCACTTCCACTCTGGCACATCTAAAGGTATCATCATCCCAGCCGGTTTCTGATGTTCCACCTTCGACTTCTGACAAACCAAACACGAATATACAAACTGTGCCACATCACGTTTTAATCCGGACCACCAAAACAACTTCTTCAAATCGTGATACATCTTCGTAGCTCCCGGGTGAATACTCAAGCTACTCCTATGACTCTCTTCAAGAATCATTTTCTTTATCTCATCATCATCTGGAATGCAAATTCTGCCTCGGAACCTCAACACACCTTGATCATCGACCTTAAAGTCACCGTCTTCGGTCTGATTGCTAGCAACTAACAAGTCCACAAACTTAACATCCAATTTCTGCGCCTCTCTAATACTTTTCAAGAATTCATTATCGATTTTCAGCATTCCCAACTTCACACTTTGGGGTGACCATTCGCATACTAAACTCAAATCTCTAAACTGTTCCAGCAACTCAAACTCTTTAGCCATCATAGCGGACATATGTAAAGTCTTCCTACTTAAGGCATCTGCAACAACATTAGCTTTACCCGGATGATAATTCAAACCAAAGTCATAATCTTTCAACAACTCAAGCCACCTTCGCTGTCTCATATTCAATTCCTTCTGATCAAATAAATACTTCAAGCTCTTGTGGTCACTGTACACTTCAAACCTCGAACCGTACAGATAATGTCTCCAAATCTTAAGCACAAATACCACTGCAGCTAATTCAAGATCGTGAGTAGGGTAATTTCGTTCATGGATTCTCAACTGTCTTGATGCATAAGCAACCACCTTACCATCTTGCATAAGCACACCACCTAAACCCAACTTGGACGCATCACAATACACAACAAAAGGTTCATCGGGCTTAGGCAAAATCAAAACTGGAGCCGTCGTCAGACGCTTCTTCAATTCATTAAAACTATTCTCGCAATGAACATCCCACACAAATGCTTTACCTTTGCAGGTCAACTGCGTTAGCGGAAGTGCCAACTTCGAAAATCCTTCTATAAATCTTCTGTAGTACCCAGCTAATCCCAAAAAGCTTCTAATCTCTGTAACCGACCTCGGAGTCTCCCATTGCGACACTGCTTCAACTTTAGACGGATCAACTGCAATACCATTACCAGAAATAACATGGCCAAGAAAACTCACTTCGTTCAACCAAAATTCACACTTCGACAATTTAGCGTAAAGCTTCTTCTCTTTCAACACTTGCAAGACTATCTTCAAATGTTCCGCATGCTCTTCTTCAGACTTGGAGTAAATCAAAATATCATCGATGAACACAACCACGAATCGATCCAAGAATGCATGGAAGATGCGATTCATATATTCCATAAACACACCAGGTGCATTCGTAACACCGAAGGGCATCACCTTATATTCATAATGTCCATAACGCGTCCTGAAAGCTGTCTTCTGCATATCTTCATCTTTCACTTTAATCTGGTGATAACCCGACCTCAAATCAATCTTGCTAAACACCCATGCACCCACTAACTGATCCATTAAATCGTCAATTCTCGGAAGTGGATACCTATTCTTTATAGTTACCTTGTTCAGCTGTCGGTAATCAATACATAACCTCATACTACCGTCCTTCTTCTATACTAGTAATACTGGCGCTCCCCAAGGAGAAACACTTGGTCTAACAAACTTCTTTTCAAGTAAATCTTCTAACTGTTTCTTCAACTCAGCTAACTCGGAAGCTGACATGCGATAAGGTATCATAGACACAGGCTTCGTTCCCGGAATAAGATCAATCGAAAATTCAACTTCTCTTTCTGGAGGCACATCAGGAATTTCATCGGGAAAGACTTTTGGAAAATCGCATACCACTTTCTGCTTATCAATCAACGTTTGGTTCTCAATAGATAAAGATGCCATCAAAGAAAACATCAACATTCCTTCACGTTCTAACTGCTTCAGCTGTTTAGTAGATAAAAACTCTGCCCCACTCTCTTCTTCATCAGAGGAAAAATACACTGACTTGCGAAAACAATTAATATGTACATGATTGTACTCTAACCAATTCATACCCAGAATCACATCCATACCACTCAAGGGTAGACAAACTAAATCAATTTCAAAATCACGATCATACATCGACAAAGGACATCTTAAACACACAAGAGAAGTGGTCACCGAACCCTTAGCTGGAGTTTCGACAACCATTTCTCCATTCATATTAGACATAGTAAGACCCAACTTAGAAGCACAATCAATAGCAATAAAACAATGTGTAGCACCAGTGTCAATATTAGCAATTAAAGGAGTACTATCAAAATAACAAGTACCTCTGATTAAACGATCCTCATTCTCTGTTTGTGTGCCAGTCAAAGCAAACACTCTACCAGTAGTCTGAGCCTTCTTAGGCTTCTTGCATTGTGAACCAATATGACCCTCTTCGTTACAATTAAAGCACACAACATCATCATACTTGCATGCCGAAGTAGCATGTCCCTTCTTACCACAGCGGTAACACCGCTTCACATCTCCAGTACAAGCATTACTCTTGTGGCCTTTCTCACCACAATTATAGCAGACAATCTCAGCAGGAGCATCCTTCTTCTGAGGTCTCCTCTCATCATTAACTCTTTGCTTGCCCTTATCAGCAGGGGCACTATAAGGCTTCGGGCGACTCTGCTGTCCTTTACTCTTTCTTTCATTCACTACCTTGTAGTGAGCTTTAGTGTCCTCCTCATAAATCCTGCAGCTGCTCACCAGCTCGGAAAAGTTACGGATCTTCTGGTAACCAATTGCCCTCTTGATATCAGCACGCAAGCCATTCTCGAACTTGATGCTCTTAGAAAACTCCGCCGTCTCAGCGGTATAGTGTGGATAAAACTTAGCCAATTCCACAAACTTGGCAGCATACTCAGTCACCGACATGTTCCCTTGTTTCAGCTCAAGGAACTCAATCTCCTTCTTCCCGCGAACATCTTCCGGAAAGTAACGGTTCAGGAACTCCCTCCTGAACACAGCCCAAGTAACAGCAGCACCTCCATTCTCTAAGACCGGTTGGACACTCACCCACCAGTCGTCAGCTTCTTCTGCCAGCATGTGCGTCCCAAAGCGCACCATCTGAACGTCCGTACACTGCATCACTCTGAAAATCCTTTCGACCTCCTTGAGCCATGTCTGAGCTCCATCGGGGTCGTATCTTCCCTGAAACGTAGGTGGATGATTCCTCAAAAAGGTCTCCAACATCCTCACACCATCATTTCCACCAGCATTCTGTTGTTGGCCCACAGCTTGAGCCATCGCTTGTAATGCAGCAGCAAGAGCAGCATCATTTCTTCCAGCCATCTTAGTTCACTACATAACGAGAACGGGTTAGAGAAATTCAAACAGAATTAAACTAACACTCGACACTAACGACTCGATCTACTTGGCCGGACGGACCGACCTGCTCTGATACCAATTGTAACACCCCGTTTTCCCAAAGTTCAAAATTTCATAAATAAATCAGAGTATCATTTAAAACGGAATGCTACATCACATTAAATTCTCAAAAAGGAATAAATAAACATTTATTCTAGTCAAAATTGTTCTAACATCGCAGCGGATAAAATTTAATGTTAACAAATCGTTTTGGCACGCAGGCCTCATAAATAAGTCTCGACATAAATAAACTGCAACTTAAATCATAATCAAATACGTAAGGAATAGAAAGTAAACATAAAGGTTCCCATCCCGTTACGTATCAGAGCACCTAAAGGACACGGTGAGGATAGCCACTCACAACAGCAACAGCAACTAAACTTATTCACCTGCACTTGCCCACAAGGCGGCAATTCCAGCAGAAGGGGTGAGATTCTCATAACAATAGCATTAAACATATAATTCGATAATTACAATTAACAGCATAACTTCATCATCATATATCATAATAACAATCAAGTAGCATCTTAAACAACTTCATAAATCAACTTAATAGCTTGACTTGACAATGCAGCATCGACTCAACTTATGCAACTTAGACATCTTAATCATGCATGTGGTACCATATTTTGAGTATAAATATACTCCTAGGGCATAAGCCCTCGTCGCTATTGAGCATAAAAATACTCCTAGAGCATAAGCTCTCGTCGCTGTTGAGCAAAAGCTCCTAGGGCATGAGCCCTCGTCTCTGGATGAATATGCATGGACTCAAACTCTTAAACTTAGACATCTCAAATAAACTCCAATAATTTGGATTACAACATCATGAATCATATAACAACGCATGCAGCTTTTAATTAATAAAACATGGTAGCATGGCAGCAATCAACATCTCAAACAATAGCGAGATCGTAAACGTTCACATACATCGTCACTTAAGATTCAGAAAAGCATATACAAGTGTATAGGTCACAATAACAAATCAATTATCAGCTAACAACTCTACATTTCTTCTTAATACCTCAGTACTTAATTCCCAAACCAGGGGTCATCTCATAACTAATCGTGCGACAAGAGTCGCATTATTCTAAAAGGTAGTCTGATACAGGACTACTCGCTATGGCGAGTGGGATCTCTCGCCTCGCGAACCATTACAGGGGTTACTCGCTACGGCGAGCTGGGTTGCTCGCCTCGCGAGCATCAGGGGTACTACTCGCTATGGCGAGTTGGGTTACTCGCCTGGCGAGCTCCTGGGTGTTGCTCGCTACTGCGAGTTGGGTGTTCGCCTCGCGAACCTTCTGGGGGTTGCTCGCTATGGCGAGCTGTTCTATTCGCCTCGCGAGCTGATGAATACTCGCCGTGGCGAGCTGGCTGCTCGCTGTGGCGAGCGGCGACAGAGCAGTTACGGGGTTACGAAGGTTTTCACCCAAAACCCCAAATTTCATCCTAATTCTTCAGATTTTCGACTATAATGATGTCCAAGAGTCATTCTAATGTCTGTAACCAGTTTACTACGTCAACGGTACGGTTTTTCATCATCTAATCATCAATTTACCACTTATGACCTAATTCTCATATTCCTAATTCCCATGAAATAAACCTAGAATTTGCTAACTCTAATCATGAATTACATGTTCTAATGATATTGTAATGAAAGGCTCACCCTTACCTTAAGAAATTCGAGCAGCAGCCTCTCCGGTTCTTCTCTTCCGTTTTCTCCCTTTTTCTCCCAAAGCTCTGAATTGTACGTTCTGTACAATTCTAACCTAACTCTCCCTATTTAAACCTCTTTTTGTTTGTTTTATTTTATCTTATTTCCCCCACAACTATATCTAATTATAAAACAAACCCACAACTTATTATTTGTTTTATTTTCTAATCTTATTTTATTAAACAATAAAATAAGTCACACAACATAAGTCACATAAATCACATAATATCTCGAATATCACTTAATTCACACAAAATCATATAAATATACTTTATACTATACAGAATAATTTAAATAATTAAAACGGGCGTTACATAAAGCTTGCAATCTGAAGATATGCTTAGAAGGTTTTCTAAAGACATTTCGATGAACAAGAAACTCTCACTTGGAGTAACGGCTAGCTTTAAAGTCAACTTGAGCGTGGGATGCTCAACGACAAAGAATGCCGTACAGTACAGAGTACGTGTGTACGAACTCTGTTTCCACTACTCCACTACCTCGTACAGTTTGGCAACTGTGTCTACCGGTATTAAGCTTCAAAAGGAATGAAATTCAAAATATGCATTTGAAAGACTATTACCATATCAAGCAACAGATCAACAACTATTGATCAAGCTTCCAAAATTCACTTGATGTGCTGGATTGTCTCAACGTCTCTCTCCAACGCCTATATAAAGGATAGAAGACTTGAAGAATCGTTTGACTCTACAACTGAAAAACTACGTTGCTAAGCTATTGTATTTTCACTGAGTCAAACCAGAAACACATCAACAACTTAGATTATTCTTAGAAACTGTGTATTCTAGAATCTCTAAGTTAAGCAGAAAAATAGAGTTTGTCTTTGTTTAAAATAGAGTCTGTCTGTGTTTTGTAATTGGAACACATTTGATTGTTTGTCAAGTGTTTCAACTCTATTCAATTTTCTGTAATTTGTGTCAGAAGTCTCTTGCTTGTGTGCTTGAGCAAAGAAGTCTCTTAGTTGTGTCTTTGAGCATTGGAAGTCTCTTGCCTGCGTGCTTAAGCATGGGAAGTCTCTTACTGTGTGTTTGAGCAACTTGTAATTGATATTACATTTTAGTGGAACTCTACTTGGAAGTGCAAGGGGGACATGACTACTTCCGGTTTGTGGAAGGAACCTGTATAATTGCTTGTGTTCTCTCTTTCTCTCTATCTTTTGTTTATATCCGCTGCAACAAAATCTGATCTCCCATCAGACTCTGATCCTGAAGAATCAGATTCTTACTCTTCAAGAGTTGCGAAAAGTTAACAAAATTCAACCCCCCTTCTTGTGTTTTTCTCACCTTCAATTGGTATCAGAGCTCCGGCTTTGTTGTCATAGCACTTAACCGTGTGACAGAAAAGATCCAGAGAAAAACATGTCTTCCAGTGAACCTTCTTCTTCTGGTGCTACTTCTAGTGCTGCTATACCATATGACTATGGATCCAATAACAGCAGTAAGAAAGCTGATTATGGAAAAATTCCAAAGTTCAATGGTGATCCTGAAGAATTTTCTTGGTGGAAAACCAACTTCTACAGCAATGTTGAAGGTGAGAAAAACACAAGACGAGAGGGGGGGGGGGGGTTGAATTGTGTTAGCTTTTCGCAACTCTTGAAGAGTGAGAATCTAATTCCGTAGGATCAGAGTCTGAATGAGATCAGAGTCTGATGGGAGATCAGATTCTACTGCAGCGGAAATAAACAAGAGATAGAGAGAAAAGAGAACACAAGCAATTATACAGGTTCCTTCCACAAACCGGAAGTAGTCCTGTCCCCCTTGAACTTCCAAAGAGAGTTCCACTAAAATGTAATATCTATTACAAGTTGCTCAAACACACAGTAAGAGACTTCCAATGCTCAAGCACGCAGGCAAGAGACTTCCAATGCTCAAAGACACAACTAAGAGACTTCCAATGCTCAAAGACACAACTAAGAGACTTCCAATGCTCAAAGACACAACTAAGAGACTTCTTTGCTCAAGGACGTAGCCAAGAGACTTCTTTGCTCAAGCACACAAGCAAGAGACTTCTGACACAATTTACAGAAAATTGAATAGAGTTGAAACACTTGATAAACAATCAAACGTGTTCCAATTACAAAAAAAGACAGACTCTGTTTTAAACAAAGACAGACTCTGTTTTTCTGCTTAACTTAGAAATTCTAGAATAGTCAGTTTGTAAGAATAATCTAAGTTGTTGATTTGTTTCTGTTAAGACTCAGTTTGAATACGATAGCTTAGCAGCGTAGTTTTTCAATTGTAGAGTCCAACAATTCTTCAAGTCTTCTATCCTTTATATAGGCGTTGGAAAGAGACGTTGAGTCATCCAACACATCAGGATGATTTATGAAGCTTGATCAATAGCTGTTGATCTGTTGCTTGATATGGTAATAGTCCTTCAAATGCATATTTTGAATTCCATTCCTTTTGAAGCTTAATACCGGTAGACACAGTTGCCAAACTGTACGAGGTAGTGGAGTAGTGGAAACAGAGTTCGTACACACGTACTCTATACTATTCTGCATTCTTTGTCGTTGAGCATCCCACGCTCAAGTTGACTTTGAAGCTAGCCGTTACTCCAAATGAGAGTTTCTTCTGCATCGTAATGCCTTTAGAAAACCTTCTAAGCAGATATTCAGATTGCAGACTTCAGACTCACTGTAGCTTTACAACTTCTGATGATCTTCAGACTCTCTTGGTCTTCAGGTTCTCATAGTCTTTAAACTCTGATAGTCTTCAGATTCTGATGGTCTTCAGATTCTGATGGTCTTCAGACTCTGATAGTCTTCAGATTCTGATGGTCTTCAGACTCTTCTTTGATACAGTCTTCGGAGTCTTCTTCGATAGTCAGAATCACAAGCAACAAGCATCTCTAGATCTTTGCTCTTAAGATGTTCAAACATAATACTTTCTAAGATATAAATCTTGATTAATATCCTGCATACCTAAAAAAATAATAGCATATCCAATTGACAATTTTTTAATATCTTGTTATCATCAAAACTCAAAACGTGGTATTGCTAAACACCTTTGTTCCAACAATCTCCCCTTTTTTGATGATGACAAACATCAGTATTTAAACGGTCAATTGTTGTTAATCTAATTAACAAGTTGACTTAAGGGGTCTGAGGTTTGTAAGCTCAGAGTCTGAGGTTTGTAAGCTCTGACTCCCCCTGAGTCTGATAGTTCTTTAGTTGAGGTTTGTAAGCTTCCCTTAAGTTCTATCCAAGTTAATTAAATTCAAATTACATAAACAGTTGAATTAATTCTCAGAATAATAGACGAATTAGAGAACATATTCTTTTAATGGGGGCTCAGAATCTAACTAAGTACCTTTCGCAAATTTCCCTTTAACTTTACATAGAACTCACAGATTCTTTCTCCATACAGTTTGTAAAAGTCACTAATCTTTCCTTCTCCCCCTTTTGTCATCAACAAAAAGGTTTAGAAACAAGTTTCTTCCCCTTTTTAAATGACTTTAGGTGAGGGTAAATTTTTTTTTTAAGGAAAATGAAAAACAAGATTCAGAGTGAAAAACATATAAGATTCAAAGCACAATATATATCAGAGGCACATAGATTAAGTAAAAACTTGAATAATCTTAAGAACGAAGGTTCAGAAGATAAAAGAAAACATCAGAATCAAGTTACAAGCAAAACAAAACAAAAAGAAATGCAACTAAGGTTGGTTTTGTTTGGCAAGGTGATTCATCAATTTCTGGAGATCCTCTTGCTGCTTCTTAACAATCTCTTCCAAAGCTTCAGTTCTTCTCAGATGAGCTTCTCTTTCAAGTCTTGCTTCTTCCTGAACTCTATGAAGTCTCCTCCTCAATGAATCAAAAACCCTTGTTTCTCTGGGATTGTATTGATCTTCATCAAAAAATGGTTTATACTCCAGCCGCAGAATAGGAGCTTTCTTCTTAGCTTTAGCTTTCTCAGCTCTCTTAACTTCTTCCACATGCTTGGCAATAACAACAACTTGTTCCTTGACAGCAGCTTTCTGAATTTTGGTGACAAAGTCCAAAAATTCAATCTTCAAAGTAGAGAACTTATCCTCATAGCTTACATTGAGGATAGGCACAAACCTTTGCTCAATAATGTCCTTGAGCTTAGAGTTTGATGAAGCATAGAACTCATCTATCCTTAAAGAATCAAAGAGGTTGTGAGGTTCAGAAGTTGAGGGTTGAGAGGCTACTATTGGTTGTAAGGTTTGAAGAACAGTTACAATAGTTTGAGGTTCAGGAACCGTTTCAGATACAGGCTCTGCTATGCATTCTGTTACAGGTTCTGGTATGATATCAGAAGCTTGTTCCAAAATCTCAGAGACTGGTTCCTCTACTGTTTCTGAAGGTTTAACAGAAGCTAAGGTTATAATTTCTGAAGGTTGGGGTACAAAGTCTGGTTTAGAAACAGATTCTGTAGCTTTTGTTGATTTGGATTTTGCGGGGGTTTTTGGTAGTTCTCCTCCTAGGTGTTTCTCAAGAGAGTCTAGGGTGTCTGGAGAGTTTACACAAATAGGCTCATGTTGGGGGGATGGTTGTTTTGATTTAGTGGTTACTTCAGGTTCTTCAGAAGGTTGAATTGCCTGAAGTAGTTTAAGAAATGATGGTTGAGCAGGGTGGTCAGCAGGTAAGTTCATAGACACAGTGATGGTGTCTTGAATAACCCTGTCCATAGTTGAATCAACATATTCAACTATTCTGGGGTCAAGTGGGTCAAAGGATGATAAAGGTTTGATTGGTGAGGGGGATGAATTTTTGAGGGAGGGAAGAATTTGGCTCAAGGGTTTGTTATCTGATTCAGTATCAGATGAAGACTCTTGATTCGTAGAGGAAGGTGAGTTAAATGTCACGTTACCAGAGGTGCCAATCCCAGCTTCTGGAGATGCATGATGATCAAAAGCATCAGACAGAGTAGCTTCTGATAAATCAGCTTCTGCAGGAGCCACCCGACTCTTCTGTTTCAGAACTGATGCAAGCAACTTAGCAGCTTCTTTAACAGTTTCTTCCTTAAGTTCTTCAGCCACAACCTCTGCTGCCATTGCATTGCCAGCAGCATGTTCATCCTCAATCATAGATACAGAGGTACCTATCTTCTATGCTACATCCTTAGCCCTAGGAACCACTTCCATCTTTCTTTTCTTGACCTGACTTTCTTCACCATCAGAGTCAGTATCAAGGAATTCAGCAATCTCTTCAGCCAACTTCTCATAATCTCTGTCAGCCTTGCCTTTCTTAGCTTTCTTCTCATCCTTTGCCTTCTTCTCATCTTTCTTTGCTTTCTTCTCATCCTTGGGTTTCTTAACCCTCTCCTTAATTTCCTTGGATGCAGAAGATACGGACAAAGGCATGGGAGCTATGGTCTCAGAGGCACCAATAGTCACTCCTGGAAGAGCTGTTGAATTTCATCTTCTTCTTGGGAGGCTCTTGCTTCTCTTCCTCTTCCTTTAGAATAACTTCCTTGGTCCTTTTCCCTTTAACCTTAAGAGGTCCTCCTTCAGCAGTCTCAGTAATGGCATAATAGTTGATTATTCTACCAGTTTCATTGAAGTAATCTACTACAAATCTTGCTAGGACTTCAGGATTGTCTTCTTTGGAAATGGGAGGGAAGTCCATCATCAAGTTTGATTGCACATAATATTCCCTCATATCTTGATTAGAAGGATTGAATCTTTTGACAATCTTCATGTATTGAAGAGTTTTACCATTGATGATTCTCGCAGTCACTGTTCCAAGGTGAGCGTCTGATACTACACCAGATTCTGATAAGACCTTCAAGAGGCCTCCTTGATACAGAATCTCAGAGATTAGCCTTCCAAAAGGAACTTGTCTTCTGGATTCAGATTGGCTTTTTCTAATAGCCCAGCACATGTGGTACATCACGTACCTAGGAAAGTTTATCTTCTTTTTCTTTATCAGAAAGTAAAGAAGCACCTTGTGATCAACAGACAGAGTGTCTATTCCTCCACCTTTCTGAAGCATACTATCCAGTATGATCTTCAGAAGCACCCTATGCTCAGGATGCATGTCAACCAACTTATTTGAGGGTCTTCCTTCAAATAAGAGTTTGTTGCAAATACCCATCCAATCGCTCTTCTTATCAACATTCCATTGGAATTTCCCTTCATTCACAACTCTGCAGGCTCTGGCAACCACCTCTTCAGTGATAAGGATTGGAATCCCCATCACAGCAGACCTGATTTCAAAACCTTTGTATTGTTTTAAACCAATTTCCTTTCTATTCTTGCCAGCTTAGGGTTGTTCATGATTGCAGCAGTTTCTTCAATGGTAGCGTCTTCCTTGTCGAAAACTTCTGCCCTGACCCAGAGGTCTCTCACTAGCTCCTGATATGTTGGTCCATTCAACATACCGAAATAACTCATCATTCCTTGTGGTAAGAAATGAGAAGAGACGTCTACACCATGACGAATGAGAGAGCCGAAGTCCACTGGAGATTCAACTTGAACTTCCAGAGTTTCTTTGATGAGGTTCATGGTTCTGGGTTTAATCACGTATGATTTACCAGTTTTAATTATCACACCAGATTGAATAAGATCACTTGCCATTTGAAGATTTATAGGTTTTGATTTTGAGAACAAAAAGTTTTTCAGAGACTGAAAACAAGATAAATGTTCAGAGAAAAATCAAAGTGTGAAAAGAGAAGTGAGTTGTGTGTGATTGGTATTTATAGAAAAGAGTTGAAAACCTTTTGGGAAGAATAGGGGACAAACAAACAAGAGTAATAAAGACAGTAAGCATGCAGCCGTAAAAGCTTTGGGAAGATGAGAGGGTTACTTGTTAAACGTAATGAAATCATTGCCCTTTGAGTTCTTACCCAATACAGACAGGCCACGTCTGAGAAACTAAAAAGTAACTGTCACCGTAGTGGGGCAGGTGTTACTAAACTCAATAGTCATGCTTCCACTAATACGAGCTTCTGAGAGTCTAAGATTCCTTGACAGAGTCTGAAAGTCTATCAGAGTCTCCAAAAGAGAGTCTGATTCTCAATTAGCTCCTGAGTATCTTTCAGAGTCTAAATTCTGTTTTCCGAGGCGCACATTAACCAGAGACATAACACATGTTCAAATTTTTCTTTATAAAATCAAATCTTTCAACCGACAAAGGTTTAGTAAATATATCAGCCCATTGATGATCAGTATCAATGAATTGAATATCTTGAATTCCTTTTTGAACATAGTCTCTTATAAAATGATGTTTAATCTCAATGTGCTTTGCTCTTGAATGCAGAATTGGATTCTTAGATAAACATATAGCTGCTGTATTATCACAATAAATTGGGATACAATTTTCAGTTATTTGATAATCCTCAAGCTGATGTTTCATCCAGAGTAGCTGTGTACAACAACTAGCAGCTGAGATGTATTCTGCTTCTGTTGTAGACAAAGCAATGGTTGCTTGCCTCTTGCTAGCCCAGGATATCAGATTCTCTCCCAAAAATTGACAATTGCCACTGGTTAATTTTCTTTCAATCCTGTCTCCAGCATAGTCAGCGTCACAGAATCCAACTAGCTTATAGTCAGAGGATTTCTTGTACAGAAGTCCAAGATTAGTAGTTCCTTTCAGATATCTAAAGATTCGCTTAACAGCTGTTAAGTGAGACTCTCTAGGATCTGATTGAAACCTTGCACACAGACATACACTGAATAAAATATCTTGTCTAGATGCAGTTAGGTATAACAAAGAACCAATCATACCTCTATACAGCTTCTGATCAACTTTGGTTCCTTGATCTTCTTTGCTCAGAGTGCAAGTTGGATGCATTGGAGTGTTCCTTTCTTTGCAGTCCTCAAGATTTAACTTCTTCAGGAGCTCTTTCGTGTATTTGGACTGATGAACATAGACTCCATCTTTGCATTGGTTGATTTGAATTCCTAGAAAGAACTTCAATTCTCCCATCATGCTCATTTCAAACTCATCCTGCATTACTTTGGAAAACTCTTTGCAAAGTGAACTATTTGTTGAACCAAAAATGATATCATCAACATAAATCTGAACAATAAGAATTGCTTTCTTCAGAGTCTTTCTGAATAGTGTAGTGTCAACTTTCCCTCGTTCAAAGTTATTTTGAATTAAGAATTTACTCAGTCTTTCATACCAAGCTCTGGGAGCCTGTTTCAAGCCATATAGTGATTTCTTCAATTTATAAACATGCTCTGGATGTTTTAAATCTTCAAAGCCAGGAGGTTGTTTGACATAGACTTCTTCAGAAATGACACCATTAAGAAATGCACTCTTAACGTCCATTTGATACAAGATTATGTTGTGATTCACTGCATAGGAAAGAAGTAACCTGATTGCTTCCAATCTTGCAACTGGAGCAAATGTTTCTGTGCAATCAATGAAGGTGAGAAAAACACAAGAAGGGGGGGGGGGTTGAATTGTGTTTTCTTTTCGCAACTCTTGAAGAGTGAGAATCTAATTCCTTTAAACTCAGAGTCTGAATGAGATCAGAGTCTGATAGGAGATTAGGTTCTGATTGCAGCGGAATAATCAAGAGATAAAGAGAGAAGAGAGAACACAAGCAATTATACAGGTTCCTTCCACAAACCGGAAGTAGTCCTGTCCCCCTTGTACTTCCAAGGAGAGTTCACTAAAATGTAATATCAAATTACAAGTTGCTCAAACACACAGTATGAGACTTCCTTGCTCAAGCACACAGGCGAGAGACTTCCTTACTCAAAGACACAACTAAGAGACTTCCTTGCTCAAAGACACAACTAAGAGACTTCCTTTGCTCAAGGACGCAGCCAAGAGACTTCCTTTGCTTAAGGACGCAGCCAAGAGACTTCCTTTGCTCAAGCACAAAAGCAAGAGACTTTTACACAATTACAGAAAATTGAATACAGTTGAAACACTTGATAACAATCAAAATATGTTTCAATTACAACAAAGACAGACTCTGTTTTACACAAAAGACAGACTCTGTTTTTCTGTGAAACTTAGAAATTCTAGAATACTCAGTTTGTAAGAATCTAAGTTAATGATGTGCTTTTGTTAAGACTCAGTTGAATACGAAAGCAGTGCAATGCAGTTTTTCTAAGTTGTAGAGTCCAACAATTCTTCAAGTCTTCTATCCTTTATATAGACGTAGGAAAGAGACGTTGAGTCATCCAGCGCATCAGGATGATTTCTGAAGCTTGATCAATGACTGTTGATCTGTTGCTTGATTTGGTAATAGTCCTTCAATAGCATCATTTGAATTCCATTCCCTTTGAGGATTAATACCGGTAGACACAGTTGCCAAACTGTACGAGGTAGTGGAGTAGTGGAAACAGAGTTCGTACAACGTACTCTGTACTGGCCTGCAATCTTTGTCTTTGTGCTTCCCACGCTCAAGTTGACTTAGAAGCTAGCCGTTACTCCATTAGAGTTTCTTTGTGCATAGCGATGCAGTAGAGATCACTGTTAGCAGATCATCAAATTTGTGGCTTCAGACTCACTGTAGCACTATGCTTCTGATAATCTTCAGACTCTCTTGGTTCTCAGATTCTGATGGTCTTTAGACTCTGATACAGTCTTCAGACTCTCTTCGAAACAGTCTTCAGACTCTCTTCAGCACAGTCTTCAGACTCTCTTCGAAACAGTCTTCAGACTCTCTTTGAAACAGAATCACAAGCAACAAGCTTCTCTGGATTTATTGCTCTTTAACATTGTTCAAACAGAATACTTTCTAAGATACAAATCTTAATTGATATCCTACATACTTAAACAAATATTAGCAATATCCAATTGACAACTTTTTAATACCTTGTTATCATCAAAACTCAAAACGTGGTATTGCTGAACACCTTTGTTCCAACAATCAATGCCTTCTTGTTGACTGTAGCCCTGCGCAACAAGTCTGGCTTTGTTTCTGATTACTTCTCCTTGTTCACTAAGCTTATTTCTGAACATCCATTTGGTTCCAATAATGTTTTTGTGTTCAAGCTTAGCTACCAGATCCCATACTTCATTCCTTTTGAATTGATTAAGTTCATCTTACATTGCCAGAATCCATCCTTCATCTCCAAGTGCTTCTTCAATAGAGGTTGGTTCAATAACAGATAATAATCCTAAAGCAGATTCTTCTTGTCTGAAATACGATCTAGTTCTTCTGGGACTATCTTTATTGCCGATAATATGATCCTCAGGATGTGAAGACTTGTATTTGAATTAATGTTAGGATTGACTAGCTTGCTGAGAACCATCTTGAGCTTCTTCAAAAGCTTCTTCATTAGAAACTTGAGGGGATGCTCCAGCTTCTGAAGTATCTTCAGATTCTGGAATATGATCAGATTCTGAGTTGATATCAGAATCTTGAGATCCTGCACAACTTTCATCTTGCTCTGGAGTTTCACTTCCAGGAACTTTGTCATCAAATTTGACACGCATAGATTCTTCAACACATTGTGTTTCTGAATTATACAGTTTGTATGCCTTAGATCGTTCAGAGTAACCTAAGAAGATTCCTTTTTGAGCTTTGGCATCAAATTTCTTTAGATAGACTTTATTGTTCAGGATATAACATGTACATCCGAACTGATGAAAATAAAAGATGTTAGGTTTCCTTCCTTTAAATAGTTCATATGTTGTTTTGTTCAACAGAGGTCTGATATAAATCCTGTTAAGAACATAACATACTGTGTTTACTGCTTCTGCCCAAAAATGTTTTGCCAGACTGTTCTCATGGATCATGGTTCTAGCCATTTTTTGTAAGGTTCTGTTCTTTCTCTCTACAACTTCATTTTGTTGTGGAGTTATAGGTGCAGAGAATTCATGAATAATTCCATGTTTTTCACAGAAAACCTCAAAAGGCTCATTTTCAAATTCTCCTCCATGATCACTTCTGACTTTCAAAATTTTCAATTCTTTTTCAGATTGAATTTGGATGCAGAATTTGCTAAACACAAAATATGAGTCATCTTTAGTTTTCAAAAACATAACCCAACTCCATCTGCTGTAATCATCAACAATGACTAGTCCATACTTACTTCCATATAAGGATGCAGTGCTAACTGGTCCAAATAAATCAATGTGAAGTAACTCCAAGGGTCTGGGTGTAGAAACAATTTCTTTCGGTTTGAAGCAACTCTTAATAATTTTCCCTTTCAGACATGCTCTACAAAGAGCATCTGAATGATAGTCAATGTCTGGTAAGCCTTTGACTAGTTGCAACTTGCTAAGCTTAGAGATTAACCTCCAGTTTGCATGTCCCAACCGTTTATGCCACAGCCATTTCTTATCACCCATTGACAAAAGGCAAACTACCTTATGATCAGTCAATTCAGAGAACTTTATTTTGTAGACATTGTTTCTTCTCTTTCCCTTGAAGACTATGGAATGGTCATCCTTGTTAACTACAGTGAAGTTGTTCTTATTAAACAAAACATCATAACCACTGTCGCATAATTGACTTATGCTCAGTAGGTTATGTCTAAGCCCATCAACAAACCACACATTACTAATAGTGATTAGAGAGTTACCAATGGTTCCAGTACCAATGATTTTTCCAGTTTGGTTTCCTCCAAATCATACAGTTCCTCCCTCTTTCATGGTTAGAGTTAGGAACATAGACTTTTCTCCTGTCATGTGTCGCGAGCAACCACTGTCCAGATACCAAGCCTTCTGCTTTTCTTGTCCTTTTAGACATACCTGCAACATCAATAATTTCAGACTTAGGTACCCATATTCTCATGGGTCCTCTTGGGTTAGTCCTTGAACCATTGAATTCCTTTCGTAAGGTGTGTCTTGAAGTCATTGGCATTGTTTTCCTCCAGACTTTGGGTTTAGAACCGTTCAGTTTAGGATTAAACTTGCATTTCACAGTTTCTCTTCTTTGAAACTTAGGCTTTTGTTTTTCAGACTCTGGCTTCTTCAGAGTCTGTTTATCAGACTCTGAATGTTTTAGAATCTGAATCATTGAAGCCTTAGGTTCAAAGTTTTTCAGAACTTTTGACTTTACATTCTGAGATTTTGACTTAGTCAAAACTTTAGAACTTGAAGTTATAGGTTCTGAAAGAGTCACTGTGTTGACTTCATCAGACTCACTTACGAACTTATTTTTCAATGCTTCTCTGGCGCCATCAGGACCAAGTTTCAGAATCACTTCATTCGACCTACCTCCAATGAATCCAAGACCCTGTCCTCTGTTCTAATATGTGCTATAGATCATGGATGATACCCTAGATCTCTCAATTCCAGTAGCAATAAATTCTTGTAAAGCAATATCTTGCTCACTCAAGTATTTACAACTACACTTCTTGATCAATAATGAATCATTTTCTTCTTTTAAACTTTCTGCAACTCTGGACAATCAGCAATAAAGTGCCAAGGCTTCTTGCAGTTGAAGCAACCTTTCTGTTCCTCCTTTTTGAAACCCTTCCCACTGCTCTTGCTCAGAAACCTCTTGTTCTTTTTAGCAAGGTATTGCATTCTGCTTGAAAGCATAGCCATTTCTTTAGCAACATCTGGATCTTCCTCAGAGCTTTCAGAAGCAGAAGATTCATATTCAGACTCTTCAGCCTTGAGAGCTTTTGAGGATCTTCCCTTTGACTTTAAAGCAACGGTTTTAGACTTCCTTGCAGATTCATGTTCATTGAGACTTAACTCATGAACTTTGAAAGAGCTTACAAGATCTTCAACACTTAAAGTGTTTAAATCCTTAGCTTCCTCAATTGCAGTAACCTTTGGTCTCCATCTAGAGGGTAAGCTCCTTAGGATCTTGCTAACATGGTCAGAAGCTATGTAACTCTTCTTTAGTATCTGAAGTCCAGATACCAGAGTTTGAAATCTTGAGTACATCTGCTCAATACTTTCATCCTCTTTCATCTTGAATAATTCATACTGATGAACTAATAGAAGATCTTTAGCTTCCCTGACCTTTTTGCTCCCTTCATAGTTTGCACAAAGAGAAGCAAACATGGCTCTATCAGTAGATTTGTCACTCATCTTCATGTATTCAGATTTAGGAATAGCAGTGACAAGAGCTCCTCTGATGATATGATGTTTCTTGTAGATCTTCTTTTGAGCAACAGTGTGGAGTTTACGGTCAATGGCAGCACCTTCGTCATCAAGTTGTAAGTCACCAACACCATCTTCAAGTATGTCCCAGAGTTCTTCATCAAGACCCATAACATATGTTGGAACAAAGGTGTTCAGCAATACCACGTTTTGAGTTTTGATGATAACAAGGTATTAAAAAAGTGTCAATTGGATATGCTAATATTTTTTTAAGTATGCAGGATATTAATCAAGATTTATATCTTAGAAAGTATTCTGTTTGAACATCTTAAGAGCAAAGATCTAGAGAAGCTTGTTGCTTGTGATTCTGACTATCAAAGAAGAGTCTGAAGACTGTATCGAAGAAGAGTCTGAAGACTGTATCGAAGAAGAGTCTGAAGACCATCAGAATCTGAAGACTATCAGAGTCTGAAGACCATCAGAATCTGAAGACCATCAAAATCTGAAGACTATCAGAGTCTGAAGACTATCAGAACCTGAAGACCAAGAGAGTCTGAAGATCATCAGAAGCTGTAAAGCTACAGTGAGTCTGAAGCATGCAATCTGAAGATCTGCTTAGAAGGATTTCTAAAGGCATTACGATGCAGAAGAAACTCTCATTTGGAGTAAGGGTTAGCTTCAAAGTCAACTTGAGCGTGGGATGCTCAACGACAAAGAATGCAGAATAGTATAGAGTACGTGTGTACGAACTCTGTTTCCACTACTCCACTACCTCGTACAGTTTGGCAACTGTGTCTACCGGTATTAAGCTTCAAAAGGAATGGAATTCAAAATATGCATTTGAAGGACTATTACCATATCAAGCGACAGATCAACAGCTATTGATCAAGCTTCATAAATCATCCTGATGTGTTGGATGATTCAACGTCTCTTTCCAACGCCTATATAAAGGATAGAAGACTTGAAGAATTGTTGGACTCTACAATTGAAAAACTACGCTGCTAAGCTATCGTATTCAAATAGAGTCTTAACAGAAACACATCAACAACTTAGATTATTCTTACAAACAGAGTATTCTAGAATTTCTAAGTTAAGCAGAAAAACAGAGTCTGTCTTTGTTTGTAATTGGAACACGTTTGATTGTTTATTAAGTGTTTCAACTCTATTCAATTTTCTGTAAATTGTGTCAGAAGTCTCTTGCTTGTGTGCTTGAGCAAAGAAGTCTCTTGGCTGCGTCCTTGAGCAAAGAAGTCTCTTAGTTGTTTCTTTAAGCATTGGAAGTCTCTTAGTTGTGTCTTTGAGCATTGGAAGTCTCTTAAGTGTGTCTTTGAGCATTGGAAGTCTCTTGACTGCGTGCTTGAGCATTGGAAGTCTCTTACTGTGTGTTTGAGCAACTTGTAATAGATATTACATTTTAGTGGAACTCTCCTTGGAAGTGCAAAGGGGACATGACTACTTCCGGTTTGTGTAAGGAACCTGTATAATTGCTTGTGTTCTCTCTTTCTCTCTATCTCTTGTTTATTTTCGCTGCAACAGAATTTGATATCCCATCAGACTCTGATCTTATTCAGACTCTGATCCTACGGAATTAGATTCTCACTCTTCAAGAGTTGCGAAAAGCTAACACAATTCAACCCCCCTTTCTTGTGTTTTTCTCACCTTCAGTTGGTATCAGAGCTCCGACTCTGTTGTCATAGCACTTAACCGTGTGACAGAAAAGGTCCAGAGAAAAACATGTCTTCCAGTGAACCTTCTTCTTCTGGTGCTACTTTTGGTGCTGCTATACCATATTACTATGGATCCAATAACAGTAGTAAGAAAGCTGATTATGGAAAAATTCCAAAGTTCAACGGTGATCCTGAAGAATTTTCTTGGTGGAAAACCAACTTCTACAGCTATGTCATGGGTCTTGATGAAGAACTCTGGGACATACTTGAAGATGGTGTTGGTGACTTACAACTTGATGACGAAGGTGCTGCCATTGACCGTAAACTTCACACTGCTGCTCAAAAGAAAATCTACAAGAAACATCATATCATCAGAGGAGCTCTTGTCACTGCTATTCCTAAATCGGAATACATGAACATGAGTGACAAATCTACTGCTAGAGCCATGTTTGCTTCTCTTTGTGCAAACTATGAAGGAAGCAAAAAGGTCAGGGAAGCTAAAGCTCTTATATTAGTTCATCAGTATGAATTATTCAAGATGAAAGAGGATGAAAGTATTGAGCAGATGTACTCAAGATTTCAAACTCTAGTATATGGACTCCAGATACTAAAGAAGAGTTACATAGCTCCTGACCATGTTAACAAGATCCTAAGGAGTTTACCCTCTAGATGGAGATCAAAGGTTACTGCAATTGAGGAAGCTAAATATTTAAATACGTTAAGTTTTGAAGATCTTGTAAGCTCTCTCAAAGTTCATGAGTTAAGTCTCAATGAACACGAATCCGCAAGAAAGTCTAAAACCATTGCTTTAAAGTCAAAGGGAAGATCCTCAAAAGCTCTCAAGGTTGAAGAGTCTGAAAATGAATCTTCAGCTTCTGAAAGCTCTGAGGAAGATCCTAATGTTGCTAAAGAAATGGCTATGCTTTCAAGCAGAATGCAATACCTTGCTAAAAAGAACAAGAGGTTTCTGAGCAAGAGCAGTGGGAAGGGTTTCAAAAAGGAGGAACAGAAAGGCTGCTTCAACTGCAAGAAGACTGGACACTTTATTGCTGATTGTCCAGAGTTGCAGAAAGAGAAATCCAAGTCAAAAAGGCCAACCTTCAAGTCAAGCAAGTTTAAGAAGCAAATCAAGAAAAGTCTGATGGCTACCTGGGAAGATCTTGTTAATGAGTCAGGGTCTGAAGATGTTGATACTGATGGTGAAGCTAATGTAGCTGTTGGACTAATTGCTACAACTGAATCTGTAAAGGAGACACCTGAGGCAGAATCAGATGCAGATTCTGAAAGTGAAACAAATGTATTTTCTGAACTCACAAGATCTGAATTAGTAGATTCTGTCAAAGAACTTCTTGGTCATTTTAAAGCTAAAACCACTGAGTTGAAGAAAGTCAAACAACAGCTTGATAAGCTGTCAAAAAGGCATAATTCAACTCTGTTGGAGTTAGAAAGTTTAAAAGAAGAAAATGATACTTTATTGATCAAGAAGTGTAGTTGTAAATACTTGAGTGAGCAAGATATTGCTTTACAAGAATTTATTGCTACTGGAATTGACAGATCAAGGGTTGCATCCATGATCTATAGCACATATCAGAACAGAGGACATGGTCTTGGATTCATTGGAGGTAGCTCGAATGAAGTGATTCTGAAACCTGGTCCTGATGGCGCCAGAGAAGCATTGAAAAATCACTTTGTAAGTGAGTCTGATGAAGTCAACACAGTGGCTCGTTCAGAACCTATAACTTCAAGTTCTAAAGTTTTGACTAAGTCAAAATCTCAGAATGCAAAGTCAAAAGTTCTGAAAAACTTTGAACCTAAGGCTTCAATGATTCAGACTCTAAAACATTCAGAGTCTGATAAACGGAATCTGAAGAAGCCAGAGTCTGAAAAACAAAAGCCTAAGTTTCAAAGAAGAGAAACTGTGAAAGGCAAGTTAAATCCTAAATTGAACGGTTCTAAACCCATGGTGTGGAGGAAAACACTGCCAATGACTTCAAGACACACCTTACGAAAGGAATTCAATGGTTCAAGGACTAACCCAAGAGGAACCATTGGTAACTCTCTTATCTCTATTAGTAATGTGTGGTTTGTTGATGGACTTAGACATAAACTACTGAGCATAAGTCAATTATGCGACAATGGTTATGATGTTTTGTTTAATAAGAACAGCTGCACTGTAGTAAACAAGGATGATCAATCCATAGTCTTCAAGGGAAAGAGAAGAAACAATGTCTACAAGATAAAGTTCTCTGAACTGACTGATTAGAAAGTAGTTTGCCTTTTGTCAATAGGTGATAAGAAATGGTTGTGGCATAGACGGTTGGGACACGTAAACTGGAGGTTAATCTCTAAGCTTAGCAAGTTGCAACTAGTCAAAGGCTTACCAGACATTGACTATCATTCAGATGCTCTTTGCGGAGCATGTCAGAAAGGGAAAATTGTCAAGAGTTCCTTTAAACCGAAAGAAATTGAGTATCAGACTCTCTTTTGGAGACTCTGGTGAACATAAGCTTCTGAAAGACTCTCAGACTCTGTTAAGGAATCTTAGACTCTCAGAAGCTCGTATTAGTGGAAGCATGACTGTTGAGTTTAGTAACACTTGCCCCACTACGGTGACAGTTACTTTTTTAGTTCTCAGACGTGGCCTGTCTGTATTGGGTAAGAACTCAAAGGGCAATGATTTTATTACGTTTAACAAGTAACCCTCACGTCTTCCCAACACTTTTACGGCTGCATGCTCACTAGTCTTTATTACTCTTGTTTGTTTGTCCCCTTCTCTTTCCAAACGGTTTTACACTCTTTCACTATAAATACCAATCACACACAACTCACTTCACTTTTTGTTCTCAAAATCAAAACCTAGAAACCTTCAAATGGAAAGTGATCTTATTCAATCTGGTGTGATAATCAAAACCGGTAATGAAGGTGAGAAAAACACAAGAAGGGGGGGGGGGTTGAATTGTGTTTTCTTTTCACAACTCTTGAAGAGTGAGAATCTAATTCCTTTAAACTCAGAGTCTGAATGAGATCAGAGTCTGATAGGAGATTAGGTTCTGATTGCAGCGGAATAATCAATAGATAAAGAGAGAAGAGAGAACACAAGCAATTATACAGGTTCCTTCCACAAACCGGAAGTAGTCATGTCCCCCTTGTACTTCCAAGGAGAGTTCACTAAAATGTAATATCAAATTACAAGTTGCTCAAACACACAGTATGAGACTTCCTTGCTCAAGCACACAGGCGAGAGACTTCCTTGCTCAAAGAAACAACTAAGAGACTTCCTTTGCTCAAGGACGCAGCCAAGAGACTACCTTTGCTCAAGCACAAAAGCAAGAGACTTTTACACAATTACAGAAAATTGAATACAGTTGAAACACTTGATAACAATCAAAATGTGTTTCAATTACAACAAAGACAGACTCTGTTTTACACAAAAGACAGACTCTGTTTTTCTGTGAAACTTAGAAATTCTATAATACTTAGTTTGTAAGAATCTAAGTTAAAGATGTGCTTTTGTTAAGACTCAGTTGAATACGAAAGCAGTGCAATGCATTTTTTCTAAGTTGTAGAGTCCAACAATTCTTCAAGTCTTCTATCCTTTATATAGACGTAGGAAAGAGACGTTGAGTCATCCAGCGCATCAGGATGATTTATGAAGCTTGATCAATGACTGTTGATCTGTTGCTTGATTTGGTAATATGCCTTCAATAGCATCATTTGAATTCCATTCCCTTTGAGGATTAATACCGGTAGACACAGTTGCCAAACTGTACGAGGTAGTGGAGTAGTGGAAACAGAGTTCGTACAACGTACTCTGTACTGGCCTGCAATCTTTGTCTTTGTGCTTCCCACGCTCAAGTTGACTTAGAAGCTAGCCGTTACTCCATTAGAGTTTCTTTGTGCATAACAATGCAGTAGAGATCACTGTTTGCAGATCATCAAATTTGTGGCTTCAGACTCACTGTAGCACTATGCTTCTGATAATCTTCAGACTCTCTTGGTTCTCAGATTCTGATGGTCTTCAGACTCTGATACAGTCTTCAGACTCTCTTTGAAACAGTCTTTAGACTCTCTTTAGCACAGTCTTCAGACTCTCTTCGAAACAGTCTTCAGACTCTCTTCGAAACAGAATCACAAGCAACAAGCTTCTCTGGATTTATTGCTCTTTAACATTGTTCAAACAGAATACTTTCTAAGATACAAATCTTAATTGATATCCTGCATACTTAAACAAATATTAGCAATATCCAATTGACAACTTTTTAATACCTTGTTATCATCAAAACTCAAAACGTGGTATTGCTGAACACCTTTGTTCCAACAGGTAAATCATACATGATTAAACCCAGGACCATGAACCTTATTAAAGAGACTCTGGAAGTTCAAGTTGAATCTCCAGTGGATTTCGGTTCCCTTATAAGACATGGTGTAGATGTCTCTTCTCATTTCTTATCACAAGGAATGATGAGTTATTTTGGTATGTTGAATGAATCAACATATCAAGAGTTGGTAAGAGACCTTTGGGTTAGAACAGAAGTTTTCGACAAGGACGACGCTACCATTGAAAAAACTACCGCAATCATGAACAACCCCTCTTTGGTTGGCAAGAATAGAAAGCAAATGGGTTTGAGACCGTACAAAGGTTTTGAAATCAGGTCTGCTGTGATGGGGATTCCAATCCTTATCACTGAAGAAGTAGTTGCCAGAGCTTGCAGGGTAACTAATGAAGGAAAATTTCAATGGAATGTGGACAAGAAAAGTGAATGGATGGGTATCTGCAACAAAGTCTTATTTGAAGGTAGACCCTCAAATAAGTTGGTAGACATGCGTCCTGAGCATAGGGTGCTTCTGAAGATCATACTGGATAGTATGCTTCAGAAAGGTGGAGGAACAGACACTCTGTCTGTTGATCACAAAGTACTTCTATACTTTCTGATTAAGAAGCACAAAATAAACTTTCCAAGGTACGTGATGTACCACATGTGCTGGGCTGTCAGGAAAAGCCAGACTGAATCCAGAAGACAAGTTTCCTTTAAAAGGTTAATCTCTGAGATTCTGTATCAAGGAGGCCTCTTGAAGGTCTTGACATAATCTGGTGTTGTATCAGACGCTCACCTTGGAACAGTGACTGGGAGAATCATCAATGGCAAGACTCTCTAATACATGAAGATTGTCAAAAGATTCAATCCTTCTAATCAAGATATGAAGGAATCTTATGTTCAATCAGACTTGATGATGGACTTCCCTCCTATTTCCAAAGAAGACAATCCTGAAGTCCTAGCAAGATTTGTAGTAGATTACTACAATGAAACTGGTAGAATAATCAACTATTCTGCCATTCCTGAGACTGCTGGAGGAGGACCTCTTAAGGTTAAAGGCAAAAGGACCAAGGAAGTTAATTTAGAGGAAGAGGAAGAGAAGCAAGAGCCTCCCAAGAAGAAGAAAAAGTCTACAACTCTTCTAGGAGTGACTATTGGTGCCTCTGAGACCATAGCTTTTATGCCTCTGTCTGTCTCTTCTGCATCCAAGGAAATTAAGGAAAGGATAAAGAAACCCAAGGATGAGAAGAAAGCGAAGAAAGACGAGAAGAAGGCAAAGAATGAGAAGAAAGGCAAAGCTGACAGAGATTACAAGAAGCTGGCTGAAGAAATTGCTGAATACCTTGATATTGACTCTGATGGTGAAAAAAGTCAGGTCAAGAAAAGAAAGATGGAAGTGGTTCCTGTAGCTAAGGATGTAGCACAGAAGATAGGTACTTCTGTATCTATGATTGAAGATGAACATGCTGCTGGCAAGGCAATGGCTGCAGAAGTTACTTGCATCAGCTCTGAAACAGAAGAGTCAGGTTGCCCCTGCAGAAGCTGATCTATCAGAAGCTACTATGTCTGATGCTTCTGATAAGCAAGCCTCTCCAGAAGCTGGCATTGGCACCTCAGGTAACATTACATTTAACTCACCTACCTCTTCTACGAATCAAGAGTCCTCATCTGATACTGAATCAGACAACACACCCTTGAGCCAAGTCCTTCCATCCCTCAGAAATAAAACCCCCTCTCCAATCAAACCTATATCATCCTTTGACCCACTTGATCCCAGAATAGTTGAATATGTTGATTCAACTATTGACAGGGTTATTCAAGACACCATCACAGTGTCTCTGAACTTACCTTCTGACGACCCTGCTCAACCATCATTTCTCAAACCACTTCAGGCAATTCAACCTACCGAAGAGCCTGAAGTAACCATTCAATCAACACAACCATCCCCCCAACATGAGCCTATTTGTGTAGAATCTCCAGACACCCTAGATTCTCTTGAAAGACACCTAGGAGGAGAACTACCAAAGACCCCCGCAAAATCCAAAACAACAAAAGCTACAAAATCTATTTCAAAACCAGACTCTGTACCCCAACCTTCAGAAAATCTAACCCTAGCTTCAACTGAACCAAACTCTGAAACTGTAGAGGAACCAGTCTCTGAGATTCTGGAACAAGCTTCTAGTGTCATACCAGAACCTGTAACAGAATGCATAGCAGAGCCTGTGTCTGAAAAGAGTTACTGAACCTCTTACCCAACCTCAAACTGTTGTAACAGGCTTCCAAACCTTACAATCCATAGTAGCCTCTGAACCTTCAACTCCTGAACCTCACAACCTCTTTGATTCGTTAAAGATAGATGAGTTTTATGGAATGTCAAACTCTAAGCTCAAGGATATTATTGAGCAAAGGTTTGTGCCTATCCTCAATGTAAGCTATGAGGATAAGTTCTCCAATCTGAAGACTGAATTTGTGGATTTTGTCACCAAAATTCAGAAGGCCGCTGTAAAAGAACAAGCTGTTGTTCTTGCCAAACATGTGGAAGATGTTAAGAAAGCTGAGGAAGCAAAATCTAAGAAGAAAGCTCCTATTCTGCGATTGGAATATAAACCATGCTTTGATGTTGATCAATACAATCCAAGGGAAACAGTGGTTTATGATTCACTAAGAAGGAGACTTCACATAGTTCAGGAAGAAGCAAGACTTGAGAGAGAAGCTCATCTCAGAAGAACTGAAGCTCTAGAAGAGATTGTCAAGAAACAGCAAGAGGATCTCCAGAAATTGATGGATCACATTGCCAAACAAAACCAACCTTTGATGCATATTTTTAATGTTTTGTTTTGTTTTGCTTGTAACTTTATTTTGTTGTTTTCTATTATCTTCTGAACTTTCATTCTATGGTTATTCAAGTTTTTGCTTCTGATATTTTTTTTTTTGCTCTGAATCTTGTATGTTTTCGCTCTGAATCTTGTTTCTCATTTTCTTTAAATTTTTTTGTTACCCTCACTTGAAGTCATTTAAAAAGGGGGAGAAACTTGTTTCTAAACCTTTTTGTTGATGACAAAAGGGGGAGAAAGATTAGTGACTTTTACAAACTGTATGGAGAAAGATCAGTGAGTTCTATGTAAAGTTAAAGGGAAATTTGCGAAAGGTACTTAGTTAGATTCTGAGTCCCCATTAAAAAGAATCTTTTCTCAAATTCGTTTATTATTCTGAGATTTGATTCAGCTATTTGCGTAACATGAATTTAATTAACTTGGATAGAACTTAGGGGGAGCTTACAAACCTCAACTTAAGAACTATCAGACTCAGGGGGAGTCAGAGCTTACAAACCTCAGACTCTGAGCTTACAAACCTCAGACCCTTTAATTCAACCTGTTAATTAAATTAACAACAATTGACCTTTTAAATACTAATGTTTGTCATAATCAAAAAGGGGGAGATTGTTGGAACAAAGGTGTTTAGCAATACCCATTTTGAGTTTTGATGATAACAAGGTATTAAAAATTGTCAATTGGATATGCTAATATTTGTTTAAGTATGCAGGATATTAATCAAGATTTGTATCTTAGAAATTATTCTGTTTGAACATTTTGAGAGCAAGACCAAGAGAAGCTTGTTGCTTGTCATTCTGACGATCTGAAGAGTCTGAAGAATCATCAGAAGCTGTATCAAAAGAGTCTGAAGACTATCAGAACCTGAAGTTCAAAAGAGTCTGAAGACTAAGCTGAAGAGAGTCTGAAGACTAAGCTGAAGAGAGTTTGAAGACTATCAGAACCTGAAGACCAAGAGAGTCTGAAGATCATCAGAAGCTGAAGTGCTACAGTGAGTCTAAAGCCTGCAATCTGAAGATCTGCTTAGAAGGTTTTCTAAAGGCATTTCGATGCACAAGAAACTCTCACTTGGAGTAACGGCTAGCTTCAAAGTCAACTTGAGCGTGGGATGCTCAACGACAAAGAATGCAGTATAGTACAGAGTACGTGTGTACGAACTCTGTTTCCACTACTCCACTACCTCGTACAGTTTGGCAACTGTGTCTACCGGTATTAAGCTTCAAAAGGAATGGAATTCAAAATATGCATTTGAAGGACTATTACCATATCAAGCAACAGATCAACAACTATTGATCAAGCTTCCAGAATTCACTTGATGTGCTGGATTGTCTCAACGTCTCTCTCCAACGCCTATATAAAGGATAGAAGACTTGAAGAATCGTGTGACTCTACAACTGAAAAACTACGCTGCTAAGCTATTGTATTCTCACTGAGTCAAACCAGAAACACATCAACAACTTAGATTATTCTTACAAACTGTGTATTCTAGAATCTCTAAGTTAAGCAGAAAAATAGAGTCTGTCTTTGTTTATAACAGAGTCTGTCTGTGTTTTGTAATTGGAACACATTTGATTGTTTGTCAAGTGTTTCAACTCTATTCAATTTTCTGTAAATTGTGTCAGAAGTCTCTTGCTTGTGTGCTTGAGAAAAGAAGTCTCTTAGTTGTGTCTTTGAGCATTGGAAGTCTCTTGCTTGCGTGCTTGAGCAATGGAAGTCTCTTACTGTGTGTTTGAGCAACTTGTAATTGATATTACATTTTAGTGGAACTCTCCTTGGAAGTGCAAGGGGGACAGGACTACTTCCGGTTTGTGGAAGGAACCTGTATAATTGCTTGTGTTCTCTCTTTCTCTCTATCTCTTGTTTATATCCGCTGCAACAGAATCTGATCTCCCATCAGACTCTGAATCCATTCAGACTCTGATCCTGAAGAATCAGATTCTTACTCTTTAAGAGTTGCGAAAAGTTAACACAATTCAACCCCCCCTTCTTGTGTTTTTCTCACCTTTAGAGGTGAGGCGTGGAAGTGGCGGAGGAGGTTATTTGCGTGGGAGGAGGAACTACTTATGGAGTGTGTGGAACGTCTGTCCTCGTGTGTTTTTCAGGTTGGAATCCTTGACAGGTGGGTGTGGAGTCTTCATGCATCGCAACGCTACACAGTTAAGTCAGCATACTCCTTCTTGACGGCAGTGGACACTAATCTTAATGTCGGTTTCGATAGTTTTTTGTGGCTTAAAGAGGTTCCTTTGAAGGTGAACATATTTATTTGGCGACTCTTCTTAAACAGGCTGCCTACCAAGAACAACCTATTTCGGAGAGGTGTTATTGATATTCCACAGCTTTAATGTACGGCTCTATGTGGGGAAGCAGAAGACATTGGTCACTTATTCTTTCGGTGTGACTTTTATGGGAGATTATGGCTACTGGTTTCTAAGTGGTTGGGGTTTGTTTCAGCGCATCACGGCAACACTGTTGCTCATGCTTATCAGTTTCGTGGTCTTGGAGGGTCCTCCAAAAACTCCAGGACGGCGTTTACCATTATTTGGTTCTCGGTTTTATTTGTTATTTGGAAAGAATGCAACAAAAGGATTTTTCACGACAAGTCGGACGAGCTTGTGACGTTGGCAGAGAAGGTCAAACTCCTAACGTTTTGGTGGTTGAAATCGCACTACGTTTTGTTCGATTTTGATTACTCTGAATGGAGATTGAATCCTTTACCCTGCCTGCAAGTGATTGTGTAGTTACTTGCTTGTTTTTGTTATTTTGTCTCCTCTTGATTTGACATTTGTGTAACTTTAACTCTTCAACTCTCTTAAGCATTCCTTGTGCTTGACAGGTTGCTTGTTGCTTTTTATAATATTATTAGTTTCTTCAAAAAAAAAAAATCATTACTTATATTATAACTCAAAATTTATTAAATGAACCATTAACATCTACCTAAAATGTAAAATAAAAGAAATCTCAGTTGTGTAGATTGAAATATTAATCAAGAATATGTGTTTAGAATGAATAGAATGTGCACATGTAAGAAAAAACATGTCCTTTTTCTATTAGTTGTTCGAAGGTTTAAATGTTATGATGAATGTTGAGGGATGGTGACAATAGGGATTGGTCTCAAACACAGTGGGAACAAATCCTCGCGAAAGTAATATTCTTCTTCTTTGTTACAACCGCGCCGTTCTCTTCCTAAGATTCAATCTCTCTTCTGATCCATCTCTCTCTCTCTCTCTCTCTCTCTCTCTCTCTCTCTCCCCTGACTCCTTCAGTACAACCGCGTTGTCCTCTTCCTAACCCCCTTTGGCTGATGTAACGGTGGCAGTGAGGGGTGCGACGGTCGGCGCTAGCCACCCGCACCATCTTGAAACCCAATCTGCCAGCGGTTCTCGCGGCGGTGGGTCAGTTTGTTCGATTCCGGATGTGATGGTGGTTTCCGTCTTCTCTCCAGTGGCTTTGGTTTAAACTGGTTTTTCCCTCTCCGCCGATTCTGTGTTGTTACACACACGACGGCGACATGTGGTGACCGATTCCGTGTTTGTTCTTATTTCAACCGTGATATGTCTTTGTCTGACATATCTTTGGCGGTTGTGGGTTTTTTTGACGGATTTTCTTATGTCCGAGCTTGAATTGGTATTGGTTCTCAAAAGGGTGTTTCATACCACTTTTGTGTTGTTACTGTGTGTATCATCCGTTAGGTTTGTTTTGGTGGTTTGACACCCTCAGTGTTGTATTGCTCCTCCAAGAGCATGGATGTGCTTCGTAACATGTCTTTTAGGCTAGAAATGGTCGTGCACTTGTTGTCCGTTGTTGCTTCGATTGGGGTGCGGGTGTTACCGTGTTGGCGATGCTCAGACCTGTTGATTGACAATCTCACGATCTGGCCTTCAATTGGTTTTGAGCTACTTTCTATTGGATTTGGCTCGAAATGGCTGTGAAGCTTTCTGTCGCAGCATAGTGGATTGTAGGCGTGGGGTTCCGTATCCGTGTTGGCGGTAGAATCTCTCACCTTCACAAAGTTTGGCTTTATATAACTTGGGGGAGGTTTCAAAATCCTCATCAGTCTAGCTGATGTTGGACCGTGTGACTCGAAAGAGACGTTATACTTGTTGCTGTCGCCAGAAGTTTTTGGTTCTTAGATCCATTCAGTGTTGACGGTTTGTCCTTACACCGCATGTTAGACATTCACTAGTGTTGTTTTTATTTCTTTGCATAACCCGATTGGGTTGACATACACTTTGTGTGGATTGACTGGGTTATGTTTATGCCCCCCCAGTTCTTTTTAGTATTTATTTTTTCCTTTTTTAAATAATACATATGAGCACTCGACATCGACTGAAATTGCAAGACATTCCAACTTTTGGATTGTTTTCTATTCCATTTTTATGTCAATGGACTCTTGCCTTATAAAAATGTTATGATGAATATGATAGTGGATAATTTAATTGGTACAATGTTAGGGCGCAAAATGTTTTGTCCGTAACTTATTTACAATTTGCTGATGATACCCTTTTGATTGGTGGAAAAAGTTAGGCGAATGATCGCGCTTTGAAGAAAGTTTTGCTTTTGTTTGAGAAAATATTTGGGATAAAAGTAACTTCTCATAACACATGGTGTTTGGTATTAATGCGGTGGGTTCTTGGCTTCATGAGGCGGTGGCTGTTATGAATTGTAACATTGTTGTTTACCTTTTGCGTACTTGGAGCTGCCTATTGGTGGTGATCTGTGAAAGCTACAGTTTTGGAACCCTTTGGTTGATCAGATTAGAAGTAGTCTGTCTGGTTGGATAAGCGAAAACCTTTCGTTCGAGGGTCGACTAATTCTCCTTAAGTCTGTAATGTCCTCCATTCCGGATTATTTTCTTTCCTTCTTGAAAGCTCCCTTCGATATAATTTCTACCATTGACTCTATTTTTTGTAATTTTTTTTTGGTGTGTGTGGGGAGGAGCGGGGGATGTTAGGAAATTGTCTTCGGTAAAACGGGGTACTTTTTGTTTACATAGGGAAAATGGAGGTTCGGGGGTCTGGAGGCTTAAGAAGTTTAATTTTTCTCTTCTTGGTAAAGAAATGTGGAGGATGTTGGTTGAACGAGGAAGCTTGTGGTATAATGTGTTGTGTGCGGAAGTATGATGAGGAGGGAGCGGTTATGTGTTGGTCGTGGAGGGTGTTTTGTGTGGTGGAAAAACGTGAACTATATTTGGAGGGGGGAGGTTTGTTAGATGATCGGTGGCAGTTGGATAATATTTATTGACAGGCGGGAGATGAGGTTTCTTCGTTGTTCTAGAAGGATCCTTGGTTGGATGGTGTTTCTTTAGATGTTAGATATGTTAGATTGTTTAATCTTACTATTAACAAATGTGTCACTGTTGCGGAGATGTTCTCTTTGGGTTGGGATGTAATTGGTGAGGCTTGTAATTGGAGAATGAAACTGTTTGCGTGGGAGGAAGGGTTGGTGAAGGAGTGTGCGGAGAAGCTTTCACTTGTGGTTTTGCATGAATCTGTTTACGAGAAATATCTTGGATTATAATGATTCATTTTGTTCAGCAGTTTGCAGATTGGTTGAGGATCATGATCATTTGTTCTTTTCTTGTGTTTTTTATGGTCAACTTTGGATTTTAATATTTCGATGGTTGGGCATCTGAACAACTCTTCAAGGTTCCTTATTTGAGCATTTTCTTTATTTTGGAGGTCTTGGGGGGTTTTCAAAGAAGTCTCGTTTGACTTTTAACATTATTTGGATTTAAGCTCTTTTTACTATTTGGAAGGTTCGCAATATGCCACATTTTCACAATATCGAAACAACATCTATCTTTATTGGAAATGGTTAAACTCCAAGTATTTTTGGAGTTTTAATTCTTATTATGACGTTTTTTGATTTTGAGTATCCTGTTTGGAGGTTAAATCATTTATTATGTTTTTTGGTTGTAACGTTATTTTATTTTTCTTGGCTGCGTTGTCGTAGCTTGTGGATTATCTCATTGTAATTTCTGGATACTTTAGTTTCCTTTGGTTCACCTTGTGCTAGAGGAGTTTGTGTTTGTGTTTTAATATAATTTGTTTAGCTTCTTCAAAAAACGAAAAAAAAGATTTCCTTATATATAAAATTGATTAAAATAAATAATTTTATTTCAATCAAATAATTAATTAAAATTTTCTCTTAAAAAATGATTTTTTTTAGGTTACAAAAAATTCATGTGAGCTCTAGGTGCTCATCAGGATCTCAAGCTCAAAGAGCATTTACATATGTACTTATAGATCACTCATAAAAGATGTCCACACATCGAGATTAATTTTTTTGCATAATAAACAAAACTTATTGAATCAAATTATTTTATAGTTAAAATTTTAATCTAATTAAACCATATTTTAAAACATGGATCCAAGGATAATGTTTGTGATTTAAATTTGGTATAGTTTGTTGAGAAATATTTGCTGCATAAAAATATTTAATTTTGTAAACATAAAAATAAGGATTTAAATTTGGGTCGGGAAAATGCCTTTGCATTTCCAATTTCCTAGACTCTTTGATTTAGCCATAAATAAGGATTGCACGGGAGGTGGAGGGAAGGGCGTGGGAGTGGAGACGTCGCTTGTTAGCCATGGAGGAGGAGAGTGTGAGGGAGTGCTCCGATGTGTAACATAACATTGTTTTGCAGGTTGATGTTACTAATACGTGGAGATGGCTTTTAGATCATGTTCGTGGTTATTCGGTGCGGGATTCCAATCGCTTTATCACAACTTCTGGTGAACAGGTGGATAGGAGTCTTATTGATGATGTCTGGCATATGCATATTCCTGTGAAAGTGTCTATATTTGTGCGGCGTCGCTTGCGTAACCGGCTTCCTACAAAAGATAATCTATTGCGGCGGAATATTATTCATGCTAATGACTTGACATGTGCAACCGGATGTGGAGCTTCTGAAACAATTACTCACCTTTTTCTAGATTGCAAATTGTCATATATCTTGTGCGAATTGTCTAGAATTGGGTGGGGCTCTCGGTGGTTCCTCCTTGTCAGCTCCGAGATCATTTCATTCAGTTTTCTTTTATGACGGGGATGCCGCATGGTACTCATTTATTCTTTAAGGTTATTTGGTTTGCTTGCGTTAGGGTAATTTGGAAGGAATGTAATAGTCGTATCTTCAAAAATACGACGTCTACTCCTTTGGTTCTTATTGTTAAAGTCAAGTTACTCTCTTCTTTGTGGTTAAAAGAAAAGCAGGTGTCCTTTAATTACTGTTATCATGATTGGTGGAAACATCCGCTACCCTGTATGGGTATCCACTAATTATTTATTTTGTCTGTTCTGCTGGTGCCTCTTTTTTGGCTCCTTATTTATGTAAACTTTGATCGGTGGTGTTCTATGCACTCCTTGTGCAGGGAGCTTCACCGTTGGTGTTGTTAATATAAATATCATTTTGATTTGTGCAAAAAAAACATAATAGATACTACGTGCATAAAATTATACATTAAGATAAAGTAAACTTTCTTAAATTTAAATAAAGATTAAATACTTTTTGTTAAAGTAAAAGAATGATGCAGGGATCATCATTCAAAATTCAATAAAAAAAAAGAGTACAAAGAAGAAAAGAGGGACTAAGCTAGGACCTTTTAAAAATTTGCAAACCTATAGCTAACTAATCCCATCCTATTTCTAATGTACTCTCTCCTAATGTTATGAGGGCTAGTATTAAACCAAAAAAAGTGTTGAAAGAGGAATAAAGGCCAATGTTACCTAATCGATCAATACAAGTATTCTCATCCCTATAAACATGAGAGAAATTGAAATGAATATTTCTAAAAAAGGCCAAATAGTTTAACCACCTATTTCTTAAAGGCCAAGGCACAAACACAAAAGACTTGAGAGCTAAGATAACCAATTGAGAATTAACTTCCAGCCATACATAGTTATAACCTTTCCTTTGAGCAGTTTCCATAGCCAACATAGCAGCAACATGTTCAGCATGAAAATCATTGACATTCCATAAGTTTTGGGAAAATCAACCAATCCAAAAACCATCCCTATCTCTGCAAATTCCTTTTGCAGAAGGCTTTTTAGAAGCAGCACCATCAGTGTTCACTTTTGTCCAGTTGAAAGTGGAGGAAATCATATGACTTCTTTAATATATGGAGCTTTAGGAGGATGTAGTTCAATGTTGTAACTCTTCAAGATAATAAAATCTCTTATGTCCCTAGAAGAGGTTTTGTTGGTTTTACATAAACAGGAGAAATTATGCCATTTATTATAACCTTCCAATGAATAGATTTGTCATAAAATCGCATTTGATTTCTCCTATACCAAATGGCATTGATGATGTGCACAATGCAAGATTTAATCACAACTTGGCATTGAGGGGACCAATTTCTGTCACAAATATGCCAAATGTTCTCCATAGAGGCAAATTGAAGGGTTGTATTAGAATTCTTGCAAACCAGCACCAAAGCAAGCAAAATCGCATTTAAAGAATAAATGAAAATATAATTCAGAATTTTTGATGCAGTTTGAACACATTTAAGGCAAGGCACAACCTCTGGAAATAAGGTTCTCATATGTAGAAATTATGTTATACATACAATCAATACATACATATGAATAAACAGACATACTAATTTGTTTATACCTGCAACAGAGACAAGTAACCTGGCAAATGCTTGGTATTGTAATAAGAGGCATTGTTAACCTCCTCTTACAAGTGTGCAAGTGCAGCAACTTCCCATGCATAACCAGCCACATGCTCTAGGTCTCTGAAGTACTTTCGATAAGCAACATCCACATAGTAGGTGCTCTTGTCAGTGAAGAACGTGAAATCCACCAAGTATTGCAAATATATGCGGAGAGCTTGCTCCTGGAACATCCTTGCCAAAACCAAATCACCCTCATTGGACGCCTCCAACTGCTCCAAAATCCGCTCATTGAATATCCTCCTCAAGTAGCTAAAACGTGCATGTCCACCATTAGTGTCAATCACCTCCTTCAATGCGTCTCCCGGTTCAATTCTTAAATGCTCAATCATCATCTCCATAGCCTCGTGCCTTGCCATACTCTCGTGGGACAACAACATACCATCAATGGGGAGATGTAGCAAAAAGGACACATCATCAAGTGTCACTGTCATCTCCCTAAATATAAGATGGAAGCTCGATGTCTCCTCGTGCCACGTCTCCACAAATGCATAACACATCCCAAGGTCAATCTGGCTGTAGCTGGTATCCTGCAGCCACTGAAGACCTATGGCTCTCAGTCCATCACGCCACCACCGTGCTGTCATGACAATCTTGTTTTACTTATCAAGTATTACATCTATCTTTTTCCTGTTGTTTACACATTTTAAATTCCCCCGCCACTGCAAAAATTAAAAACAAAATATTAATAAAATAATACATTAAATTAAAATAATGTATATTACAAAAATTAACTAACATAATAAGTGCACAATTAACCAAAATTAATAAAATGTATATTACAAAAATCAACCAACAATAAAAATGCACAATTAACCAAAATTAATCAAATGTATATTACACAAAATTAACCAAAATAGTAGTGTCTTACCTAACCATCAGCCACCATCCTGACCACGTGAACATGATACCTTGTCAACCCAGTTGTGTTGTGTGGCCCACGAGGATAGTCATCAAGCTGCTCTGGCTCCGACACACGCCTCTTTCGCTGCTGCTGCTCCTCCTCATCATCACCCATTTCCTCCTCAGCATCATCCTCGATCTGATGCTCCACCTCCATCTCCATGTCCATCCGAGGCTGAGGCTCGTACTATGGCTCATGCTCGTCATCAGCTCCAACACGGCGTGTCCTACGTGTAACACCCCAATTTCTAATTTGTAATTAATTCAATAATGTTGAATAGGTGAATCTTTGGTTAATCTTATTTTTGACGCTGATTGTACTTGAGTATTACTTTGTTGTTGAGAAATATAGAATATTGATGATGATTGAGAAGTAGTATCAGAATTTAATTAAAATGAAGGGAAGAGTCAAAATAAAATAATATAGAGTTAGAGGTATGGAAAGTAAGATTTAAATAAGTGGGAGAGAGGGGAGTAAAAGAGTAGTGCATAGAAGAGAAAAATATTGTAACAGATGACAAACCCATATATAAATAGGAATAATAGAAGTTAGAGGTTAGTATTTTGGTGAACATGAAAAAGAATGGAAAAGAGGAGCGGAGGAGGAGAAAACCCTAGCCGCCAAGAAGAGAGCCAAAAGCTGTAACTCTGAAGAATTCAAGGAAAGGGGGAGATTCCTTTCACTTTAGGGTATCGATTATATGATGGGGGTTGTTTGAACTCTTTGAATGTTAATGTTGTTATGATGTGAATTTCGATGACAAAATAACGATGAAAGTATATGATGATGTTTAAAGGTTAGAATTGAGGGATCTAATTCAGGGTTTTGAATTGAGTCCATAGCCTTAAAAGGGGTAGATAATAAGGTAGGTTAATGGAGAATTAGTGATAGAATGATAGGGTAACCTTATGATGATGATTTAAGAGTGATGTAATTGAGTCTAGTGGTTTAAAAGTGATTATTGGGTGAAAAACTCACTTTGAAACTGATTTTTGAAGCTGTTTGTTAACCCAAAATCGGGCCCCGAAGTACTAAAATCGGCCCCCGATTTTGAGCAGCTTTTCACACTTTTGGTTCAACAAAAATCGGCCAGACAACCTTGGAAAATTCAACTTTTTCACCATTTTCCGTTTTGAACTGGGTTTCGGTGTAAACATGAAAGTTGTAGGTATGAAAGTTAGATTTCTAAGGTCTTTGGTTTGAGTTCCATATGATTTTTAGATTTTGAGTTATGGTGAATATACTACATAGGTATTGATGCAATTTTATGAAAATTCAGCAAAACTCTTTCAACGGATTCCAAAACCACTTTGAAAATTATATGAATTAGTTTAAGGGAGAAGTTAGAGTGAGAAACAAATGTAATGATCCTAAACTAATAAACAAAAATTATGAAGTGTACCTAGGCATAATACAAAGGTGATTAGCTCAATTTATTAGTGAGACTAGAGTTAGAATCGAAAAAGGGTAATTAAGGGGAGACAAGGGGACCGTTATGAATAGGTCTTAAACCAATAAAGGAATAATATAAGATTAAAATAAAGGAATAATAGGATACAATTATTTAAGATAATTAAGAATGCAAAGAGAACTAATGATGAGAGATAAACAACTTATGTTAAAATAAAAGGAGTGACCCTCAGATGGGAGGGGTTTAATTAAGGGTCATAAGAGTATTTTTGTAGACCATAATGTATTTTAAATAAGACGAGTATCAAGAGTATTAGAGAATAATAAAGGTGAAGATAAGACAAATTAGAAAAGCAAGAACTAGAGTAAACCAAGAATACGAAGATAGAAGTCTAGAGATTAATGAGGAACTAATACATGATGATAAGATCTTGAAAACTTAATAAGCTAGTCGCATAGACGGAACCCATTATGTGGGATAGGTCTAGATGTTTGGGGGTAGCTCCCTTAGAGTAAAAGTGAGTCAAGAGGGGGACTAACTAGAAAGATGTAGTAATGGAGAGAACAAATGATGAGAGTAGATTCTAAATGTAGTATTGATTAACAGAGGAAGGGAATATGTATGTATGCTTGTGTAAGATGTTAATTAATGATGAGAAATTACTGTTGTATGAGGATGATTTATGACGAGATAATAATTATTGAATAACGCTGATGAATGATGTAATAAATGATGCATGTCAATGATGAGAAATGACGATGACATACATTGTTTATGGTGACGAGTAAATGTTGTAATGAGTTATGTTGTGAGTAAGGGTTAAGGCATTGGATAAGGTCGAGGATGGTAATATCGGTGAGAAAAGATATCAAGTTAATTGAGGTTAATAAGACGATACTTTAATAGTGAAAATAGTATAGTATAGGTATGAGACAATGATAATAGAGGATATGAAGTGGGTGCTTTACTGGGTAACCAATGAAGTTAAACATAATCTTCTTAAACTAATAATGAGTTTGAGAATATTGTTAAGTGCAAGAGTAAAAGAACCAAAGTAGTTAAAGAACTTAAGATGAATGTTAGATAGTAACGTATAAGGTATACCATTGAATAAATAATATATATAGAAGTCTAATTTAGATGATTGTAAATGATGAGAGGGTCATTAAGACGAAATGTAAGGGAAGATAAGGAGTTGTATATTAAATAATGAAAGATAGTAGGAATGATGATAACGATGAATGAGACATGGATCAGTTATAAGATAGCAAGATGAATAGGAAAGATGATAGGATGCAATAGTTATATAGGTTGACGATAATAATAATAACGATACTGATAGAATGAAACCTTGAATTATAATGAAGTCTTAGTGAGGAAAATGACTGAAGTCGAAAGTGGAGATAAGATGAGATATTAACTTTAAATTAGAATGAAGTTAAGATTAGGAGAATGGTCGATGTATAGATGGCGACGAGTGTCAGAACGAAGTAATAAGGTACAAGGTCCCTTTAATGTGAAGAATAAGTAGGAGAGAGTTAATGAAGATAGTGAGGAAGAACCTAGTTGTATAAGGAGGAGACATTATATGTAATGAAAATGAATAAGAGAACATGTTGAGACTAAGAATGAGAAGTAGGGTATGATATTAGAAATAAAGTATACATAGAGTCTAAAATAGATACGAGAATAGAGTATGTCCATAAGATGAATAATAAAATAAAACAGAGGGATGTTGATATAGAAATGAGTCACGTGTAAGGGTTGGATTAATGAAGAGATATGATGATGATATAAATGGTTGATAGAGAGTAATGATGAGGAATTCATAATGTGACGAAGAGTGACGACGATTGATATTATATATATGTAAATAAATAAAAATGATGAGAAATGATAATGTCTATATTTTAGTGATGATGAGGATGATGACAACTATATCTTTATGACAAGGAGAATGATGACGTATAATTACGATGATGATTTGAATAATGATACCTAATATACATTTATGATGAGAACGACGATGTTTACCTATGATGATGATGTGAATGACGATGATGTGTTTTGTCTTGATGTTGTGCATAACAGGAAGAGTCTGCATTTATGATTATGATTTGTTGATGTTGTTATGATCTTTTAATACTCAAAGAGTCTGTCTCATGCATGCATATAGAGTTGTGTCTAGGAATCATGATGACGAAATGACGATCAAAGTCCAATAACATATCTCTGGCAAATTATGACGATGAAAGTCCAGTAACATACCTCTGGCAAATTATGACGATAGGTGTGGTACCACATTCTTATAGGTCGTTAGGAGAGTCCATATGCATGTATATATTGATGTTTATGCTAAGTGTTTATGTGTGAAAATGATCTGTTGTTGTGATATGTGAAATGAAGAGATTATACATAATAACTGTTGAAACAATGAGTTAATAGAGATTATATTCAGATATATATTTAATGTGCGTGCTTTTTCCTATGATTATGTTATGGCAGGATTTCACACCCCTTTCTTGTTGTTGTATTTATGGTGTCTATACCCGTGGGGTATAGATACTTAGGACGAGGAGATCTAGTTGTGGGACGCCTAGAAGGTTGTGATGGGAATTACGTTCCGTAAATTTTATTTTAGTAAGGATTAGACATGTAGTCGAATGCGAGCTCTGATATGTAACACCAGGGTTGGGGTTGACGTTCAATCTATTTAACTTTGTGTTTAAATTCTTGAGAATTATTGTTATTTCTATTTCGATGTTGAATAACAAGAGAAATTTTATTAATGAGATCAGGGAATTGTTTTCCGCCATTGGAATTATTATTTTAAGAGAAAATTTATGTTGATATGTGATATCATGTGATGTTTTGTAACAACCTTATTATTAAATTTATTCCTATTATTTAATAATTATCGTCGGGAAAGTAGGGTATTACACTACGCCCACCACCCCAACGCCTGGGAACTCTACCCTCTGTCCCGAGTTTCCCCAAATGCTCTCTCCTAACAGAAGCATCCATTGCTTCTCCATCACCCCTTCTACGCTCGGCATGATCCATACATGTAACATGCATAATAAGGTAACACACAATTAACAGAAAATACACAAAACAGGGTCAAATAATTGCTACTGAAATAATTCGGATTTTAAAATCCAATCTGCAACAATCCAGTTCAGATTTTAAAATCCAAACATGTTCAATGTCTAGAAAAAAAACTTACGAACTAATAGGCTAGTATACAGGGGGAATCATGACTAACCTTCAATTTGTTGCCTGATTAACCTTCAAATGCGATGATTTTGAGCGAAAAACTCCAAGTTTGGGTAAATTTGTGTGGTTCAGATTTTGGGATGAGAGAGAGAGAGAGAAGTTAAAAGTAAAACTGTAAAACGGGGGGAGAGGGTGAAGTTGGGCTTATATATCGGAATAGTTCGGATTATATATTCCGAACCAATTTTTGTATTATTTCGGATTTTATAATCCGAAGGGTAGTTTTAAAATTTTTGCAGGACGCGTGAGTACTTCATAGAATGGAAAAGTGATAGATTTTTATTAGGGTTGGATTACCTCGCAAATGGGCTATTTCAAAAATTAAACTCCTGTTCTTTTCCTTTCTTCAAAGTTATTTTGTCAACTCTCTCAATACCATATTATTACATTTTCAACGACTTATAATACATATTTTTTTAAAGTTATCATTTTTTTTTTTAAATATTTTTAAAGTTATCTTGTTTTCAACAATTTATACTACTAATTGTTTTGTAAGTGAAATTGAAATTATCTATACTATCTATACTATATATAAAGAAAACTACCCCTTTCAACATATTTTTGGGTTGAAATTTTCTTTCCAAAAATACCCTTAATTTTCAATACAAATAGCACATGTAACAAATAGATAAGAATAAATTTAAATATTAAAACAAATGTAACAAACACGATATGAATATATGTATATCTGTTTTTTTTTCCTTCTCTTTATCATTTAAAAAATATAACAAACTAAATGAGTATATTTATACCCTTAAACAACTTTTTCTATAATATAGATTGTTGTTCGTGTCATTAAAAAAAACAACCAACATTCATATTTTTACTTCTAATCAAAACCAAAGTTTCATAAAAAAAAATACCGTTTATAATTTAACAACGTTAGGGCAATAAAAAGAACAGAAAGACGGGCGCGGAGTGCCTGTCTTTTCGCTAGTATATATAAAAAAAATCACCCCAATACTTTTGGTATGAATTTTTCTTTCCAAAAATGCTCTCATTGTTTAATATAAATAACACATGTAACAAATAGATGAGAATAAATTTAAATATTAAAAAAATGTAACAAACACGATATGAATATATAATTGTCTGTTTTTTTTTTCTTTATGATTTAAAAAGTGTTACAGACAAAATGAGTATATTTATACTTAATTTATTTTTATTATCCCAATTATACCCTTAAACAACTTTTTTTATAATAAAGATTGTTGTTGTTGTTGTATTGAAATAGATAATCATGTTTAATTTGGTTTGTTATAACAAACATTTATATTTTTAGTTTTAATCAAAATCAAAATTTCATAAAAAGATATAGTTCATAATTTACAAATAGCGCAGTAAAAAGAGCGGAAAGACGCGTAGTTTTTTTATAATAGAAATAATTTCTTTGTTACTACTAGCTTTTTTTTTTAGCATGTAGACACTTACTTATAGTAAAACTAAAATTATAACAAGGGCTAATACTTTTCTGCAAATATTTTACAAAATAAGTAAATACTTTTCTTAAAACAAAGAAAAAGTTGAAACACAGTTGAACGAATTGTAAAGAGTAAACACTGTTATGAAGAGTCTCAGTTTTTGCCTCATTTGATTAATGTCAATGTCAATCTCTTTGATTCATAGAAAAAATTAAAAAGAAAGAAAGATGAGGAAATTTCCAATTTAAATTACATGATGAACCCTCCACCATGATGACCACCTCCTTGATTTCAAGCACCAACAGCCATTAAAGTAGTGATATCCTCCTTGGTCTCTTTCATTTTTGACTCACCTTGAACATCGTTCTTCTGCAGCTTTTTTAGTTTTGAATATGCAAAATCTTTCTTGAACTTGTTTCTATAATCTTCATCGCTTACTTTTTCGGTAGGTTTGGAACAACAGCTTCCCATATCGTAATTTTATGAGACAAAAAGATTGTATTATGCACTGCTTCTAATGCACAAAGGTAGTATTTATACTAATAGTAAGGGAGACTGTAACAAACCAAAGATAAGGGAGAGCGTAACAAACAGAAGATAAAGGAGGTGTATTTTATGGCTAGTAACAAATATATTTCACATAACTTTTAGGGACAAACGATATAAAAAAATCCCCTCAAACAAAAACTAAAAAATATAAAATAATAGCTTCCACTAAAACAAACAGATTTATGTCTCGTAAATATAGTCTTTTAGTTTTTTTTTTTTGAAGAAAGTGTTTTAGTTGTATAGGGATATTGTGAATATTATGGAGCCAGATTCCATCAACAAGTGATCATCATCAATGGAAACAAAGGTGTTTTCCTTTATATAAAAAAAGTTTTTTGTTTTAACCTTTAACAGATAGAAAACGGTGTTAGCTTCAAAGGGATGTATTTACCTATTTTAAAAAAACTTAAGGTCAGCTAGCGTTTACTATAAAACTAGAGGGGGTGTTTGTGTCATTTAGAGAGACCTTAGGGGAGGTCAATGTAATTTTCCCTATAGTTTTTGAAACGCACGTGATATATTATGTTAATGGGATTTTTATGTTTATACTTGTAAGTAGTTTTCTTATAGAAAAATAGAAGAAATTCTAAGTAGATTAATCTTTTTTGACAAAAAAGTCGTTTAATCTTTTATAAGCTCCACCTGATGCCGACCGTTCGGTGTTGTCTGGACTGTGGAGTATGGAGTGGTTAAATGACCACAATCATGGCGATGTAGGATTTATTTTTTTCTACAAAAAAGAGAAGATTCTGAAAAAGTTGAGGTATAGTCTAGTTCTTTGTAAAGAGTATGATAAAGTACAAAATAAAAGAAAGGCAGGTGGACTACTTCGTCATCCTGTTCATAGTCTAAAAAAAAGTGGCTCGGTTACCTAGTATAGATCGAAAAGAAGAAGTATTAAAGGTTTTAATGAAAAAGGTGTGAAGCCGTAGTGGAAGAAACAATGGAGGTTTTAAGGTAGAGTCTTCCGCAACATCTGTTAATAATGATTGGAAATATTGGGTGGTTATGCATGGTTCAGAGAGGGTGGTTGCGGAGGACGTTTAGGGGGTTGGTAAAGCGATTGGTGTAAAGTTTAACGATGATAGTGTGCTTTCTAGTGCAGGGAGAGGAAAGAGGGGAAAAAAGTAAGGTGGATGGAGAGGGTGTGGGGTCGGTGGAGGGCGGGTTCTAGGGATGTGGGGTGGGGTGGGTGGTGAGGGTGGGGAGGATAGTGTGGTTAATGAAGATCTTATCATGGAATGTTAGGGGGTTGGCGGGTGAGAAGACTCCCTCGATCCTTTGTATTGAAGAGACTAATTTGGAGGTTTGTGATGTTGTTATGTGCGCTTCTTTGTGGGGGTAGTTCGCCACATGATTTTTCTTTCCGTCCGTCAGTAGGGGCTTCCGGGGGTTTCTTGATTATGTCGAATGTGTTAGAGGTGGAGGTGTGGTCCTCATTCAGTTTTGAGCATGTCCTGATGATTCATGGCAGGTTTATTCATATAAATGAGGAGTTTCATTTGGCCAATGTATATGCCCCTTGTGATTTTGGTGCTAAGCAACTTTTGTAGGATTCTATTTCGGCTCGGCTTCAGTTGTTAGCTGGGGAGAAGGTCTTTATGTGTGTGTGTGGTGACTTTAATGTAGCACGACTTGAGGAGGAGAGGCGCTCTATTTTGAGTGTGTTTATCTCGATGGATCATTCCTCTTTTAACAGATTCATTGACGATAATGCTTTAGTGGATTTACCATTGTGTGGTCTCCGTTATACTTGGGTTAAAAGAGATGGTCTTTCTATGAGCCGTCTGGACCGATTTTTACTCTTTGAGGAGTGGTGTCTATCCTGGCCGAATTTCATGCAGGTGGATCTTCTGAAGAGCTTGTCTGATCATTGTCCGTTGATGACTTCGATGGATGAGGAAAAAAATTGGGGGCCCAAACCTTTGTGAATGTTGAAATGTTGGCAGGAAACTCCAGGATATTATCAGTTTGTTACTACTAAATGGAAGAGGTTTCAGGTGGACGGATGGGGCGGATTTGTTTTAAAAGAGAAGCTAAAGATGATAAAATTGGCTCTGAGGAAGTGGCATAAAATTGATGTTATAAAGAATCGTCTAGCTGTTTTAGATCATGAAGGGGATGATAGGCACTTATCAGACTTTTAAATAGAGGAGATGCATGGTATTACTGCGGACATCCATTCCTTGTATCACATTAATACTAGTATTTTTTGGCAACATTCTAGATTATTGTGGCTCAAAGAGTGTGATGCAAATACCAGATATTTTCACTCTGTTTTAGCGAGCCGTCGGAGACGGAACGCGTTGTCATCTATTTTGGTGGAGGGGCGGTTGTGGATGGAGTGGATCCCATTCATCAGCCATTTTTCTCTCATTTTGCGACTCATTTCAAGGCTCAAACAGTTGAAAGATCGGAGGTGGATAATCTTTAATTTAGGAGGTTATCTTGGGAATAAGGTGGTAGCCTAACCAAGCCGTTCTCGTTGGAGGAGGTCAAAAGTGCGGTGTGGGATTGTGATAGTTTTAAGAGTATGGGCCCTGATGGTATTAAGTTTGGTTTTATCAAATATTTTTGGATGGACCTTAAGGATGATATCATGCAGTTTATTATAGAGTTTCATAGGAATGGTAAGTTAACTAAAGGTATAAATTCTACGTTTATAGCACTTATACGTAAAGTTGATTGCTCTCAAAAGTTAAGTGATTTTCGGCCTATCTCTTTGGTGGGGAGTGTAACACCCTAAACCCCAAAAAACGATAACACACATAAATGATAAAATCATATAAAGAATTTAGATGTTACTTCTACTATAAATCCACAAACATGCATATTAAATTTTTCTCAAAACATCGCAGCAGAATAATCATCTCAGCAATTCATCAATAATAAATAAATCTCCAAGTAGCCATGTCATCATACTACTTATATCATCATCAATACATAGTCTCAAATATCCTCAACAATCATAATAAACAGACTCCGACAACTGACACCTAATCAGAGTCCTAAAGACTACGACACCAAAAGCAGTAGACGAGGTAGCATCCATGCTAAACTCAGGCAACTCACCAAAGCAAATCAAACTATTGTTGCACACCATCTACCCAGTCGTAAGAATAAGGAAGAGAGATAAATAGCCTGATTTCTTGCCTCTACCAGCTCATCAAGACTATCAAAAATATTCTTGCACACCTTTGTAAGAACCAGGTTGAGGTTAAGGTTGGAGGATGTGAAATGGTAATTTGTTGAGAAGTTAAGGGGACATGGATGGTTTGGGTTTTTGCGACAATGTACTATGGAATATCTTGTTCATCATCAAATACTTCCATAAAAGTTGAATTGTCATCAGAGGCTAAGGTTATGATAGATTGGCTTCTAGGAGATAAGGGGTTGGTTAATATAACGTCTTATTTCTATTAAAGCGATAAAACATGCGAATAATCCAAATATTTAAGAAATAGACGTCACGTCTCAAAATCCACAAACAAGCATATTAAAAGTTTTTCAAAGTCGCAGCGGATATATAACATGCATCTCCAAAATAGCCAGGTCATAACACCAAACCCGACATGTGGGTAAATCTCATCAACAAAAACAAATCCAGAATAACATATAACAATAACATCCTTCATCAGAGTCTATCTAAGATGCTACAAAAAAACAACAGAGGTAGCTCCCGCTATCCTCGAGCACTCACCAAGCAAGCTTTTCAAACTAATCCTGCACGCCGTGTACCCGTCCATACAGATAGGTAGGCGGTCCACCACAGACCACTGGGGGTTAGCTTCACATCAATCATAATCAAAATAAACAATTATAAGCATTCAAGGATTCATGCATAATACATATGCATACCCATCCCTCCTAGGATATTAACATCACATGAATATTGTCCCACATTCCATACACATCATGCTATCACAATTATAACATAACATAGCAAGCATATTCAAACTCTAAATCAAGTCATCGACATAAGCTCATCTTCTATCAACATCAATCAATGAAAGGATTACTCACCTTATTCTTCATTTAGCCTAATCAACTCAACAAATACGATTCATCATTTCAAAGTATAAACAAGAAAGTCATTATTACCAAAAGATCATAAAATCACATTCATATAAATTGCACTTCATTATTTTCACCGAAATAAACATCATCAATACAACAAGTCGAATTATTACAATTATGCATTCATTGATTATACTTATCACCAAATAATAATCAATAACACACATCAATTACGACTCATGCAAAAATATGTTATGCGCCTATACACGACACATATATGCATATGGTACCAATCACCTCGAAGGTCATCACCTTATGATGCAACAAAAACATCATATGTAAGAGTACACCTCCTCTTACAAATCACCTACGTAAAAGTCCTCCTTTTACGCAATCACATACGACTCAATATGACTATTATGCATGAACATACAAGCAAAGACTTCCTAATGCAAATCACCCAACATATACATTCACCAACAACAATGTAAAAGTACACCTCCATTTACATTGATTAGTTCACCAACATTTGCATTATTAAGTATTTACGTCCACACAATTCAACAAGTCATAATTCACATAAGAGTCATCACCAAAGAATTTCAACATTTCATACAATTTCTCACAATCAAATATAGGAAAGAAACATACCAATCATGAATCGACATTATATGTAACACCTATCAAGTATTCATACATCTACATACAATCATATCAAACCATATACAAAAGATTTGCAAGGTATCCGGTCTTAAAGACCACTTTTGACAAAGTTCGTCTATTGTTTCATAAATTCAAAATAATTGTGATGATTTAATCAAAACTAAGCCAACAAGCTCTATTGCCTCAATTATGTATGCACATAGATCACATATGAGTGCAGTTGTGCGTACATGTGCGTTTCACCGGCCAAATGCGACAAAATCACAAAGTTCACAAAATTCGTCTTACTTTATCATTTTTCAAAGAATTCAAGTTTTCAAAGTAAAACCAAGTTAAATACCATAATCTCCATCCTAAACATTTTTACAAATCATAACTAGAGTAAACAAACTTAGTCCCACACTAACTCTTTGAGAAAAATGAGTTTTTCGGAAAAAAGCGCGTTCTTGAACATTCTTGAACAATTTACAAAAAGCTTGATTTAATCCAAGAAACCAAGTTCAATCTAATTAATTTGATGTTTCCAAAGGTTTAGGAAGCATAGAAATAGTGAAAACATCAAAGGAATCAGTTTTGGAAGTCCGGAATTGACCCCGAAGCACCCAACAAAAGCACAACAAAACAGTCACCCATGAGGGCCTGCCTTGCTGCGCCCAGGTGCTGGCATGCTGCGCCCAGGCGTGGGCAGGCAGCAGCCAGTGTCCTGTGCTGCGGCTCTCTGTAGTTCTGGGTTTTCCGGTTTCTCTATCTCGTTCGTAAAATAGCGACCGTTAACCCAATTTCAATTCCGTTTTTGCCTACGGGTTCTACTCAATTAATCCTATCATATTTTTCTGGAAAACCATATTATTACAATCTCAAAACAGCTTATCCCAGAATCACTTATTTCCCAAAAACACTAAAAATCACTTACACACAAAATCCCAATTTTCTTCCAAACGAGTTCTCAACACCAATCAATAACCAAAAACAGAAAATCATTATACCATAACTCATCATAATGAACTTGTTTCATTCATTAAAAATCATTAACACCACAATTCAACTTAATTCATCATTTTCACTAAAACTTAACAACACCCAACAACACACCAAACATTAATAAATTCATGGAATCTCTAACATCCATAGCATAATTTATCATTACCATCATAACACAACATCATTCAAGACATAATTCCACAATTTCATCAACAAACAACAATCACAACTTCATTTTCACTTATTTAAGCAAAAATAACAAAGTAATCAATTCTATATAACTTGAGCATGAAAATTCCACATTAACAACTCAATTAACATTCAATTCACATACCCAAACATAGCACTATCATAAGAGTACGAATTTCATCAATTAAGTTCACAATAATCACTTTTCACAATTAAGCACTTTTGAATTGAGATAGAAAAAAAATATTATTCTAAAGAGATTACGAGAGAAAACTAGCCAACTTACCTCAAAGAAACTCACCCCTAGCCTTGGCCTCAATTAAGCTCCTTGAATCTCTAATCCCTTGTTGATCTACAAGCTTTCTCTTCTAACCATTTTCTTCTCTTCCTCTAGCACTTTCTCTCTCTACCTCTTTCTAAAATTTTATGAATGAATGATGTAACCCTAATTCCCTCATAACATGGGCTTATAAAGTCTTACCACTTAATGAGCCTAACTCACAAATGTTCTAATTTATTAATCACAAAGTTTCTATTCATTCGCGGTAAAAAGATAACGAATAAATAACGGCTCTTAACTAATTACCACAACCACTTAGTAACTTAGTAAAAATAATGGTTCTCACTTGAAACACTAAAATTAATCCTCACATGCAATTACTAATTTACCCTTGCTCACTAAAAGACTAAAATACCCCTAAGTCCAAAATACCCTTTTAACACCGAATTCCACTAATCCCAACCAAAATACACACAAAGGAAACTGATTACATCCAAACACATATAAACACATATAAAAATCAATTTAAATAAATCTAATGAAAATCGGGCTGTTACAGTTAACATCACTCTTACATCATCTATTGCATTGTTCCTGATTACATTAGAATCTGTAAGAATGATTTCAGGCTTGGCAAAGTGTAAAGGTTGGACAATGAAAGGTTTGTCATTGAAGATATATCAGAGACTGAATGGTGTTGATGCAAGAGGGTTTTATTAGTAATTTAGTAGTATTTATTATTTAGCTAAATCTTAGTAATTTTCTAGAACTTTCTATTATTATTTCGGTCCACGGGTTTGTTATTTCTTTCACTATATAAGCATAACTTATGTAGCCTAAGAGGCACACTTTTTGATTCAATAAAATTATTCGAGATTTTCTCTCAATTCTTGTGGATTCCAGAAAACCTTATTTTGATAGGTTTGTCGCTTGCAACCCTATTTTCACAAGTTTGTCGCTTGCAAACTTGTTCTTTTCTATTTAGGTTTAGCGCTTGCTAGCCTACACTTCCGTAATGCGTCAGTTGGTATCAGAGCAGGTTTCTCCTGTTCTTTTCCTAACGGATTAGCCATGGGAGATCAACTGATGACGAAGTCAGAGCTTGCCAGCATAACCACGACTCTTACCACCACCATCAAAGCTCTATCAGATCAGATGGCGACGATGACAGCTAAGGTTGACGACATCAACATCAACAACAAAAACAAAAACAACAATCCGAACAGGAGAGAAGAACCAATTCCGGTTAGTAGGGTTTGTAATAACAATCACCATGATTACCGCGTAAAGGCTGATATTCCATTGTTAAACAATGGATGTAGAAGAATTTTTGGATTGGGAGATTGATGTTGACAGATTTTTCGACATCATGGACGTCTCGGAAAACAAGCTAGTTAAGATGGCTGTGAACAGACTGAAAAGTACCGCATCTGATTGGTTTGATAGACTCGTTGTTCAGAGACAGAGACAAAGAAAAAACCTATTCAAACTTGGAGAAGGATGAAATAGTTGATGATTGAAAGATTTGTCTCTCTCGCAGCATGTTTCAAATGGAAATTTGGAGAGGAGGCAGTTCTTGTCGCCGCGGATGTATCAAACTCCGATGAAGGGTGATTATGATGAGGTAGTGAAAGAACAAACAGTGGATCAACAATGTTTGATGAACCAAGAAAATTCAGTCATCAAACCTGTTGTTAGTATTGAGGAGACTAATGAGCACATAGTTTCACTATGTGATGGAGCAAATAGGAATGATGAATCACAAAATAAAGAAAGGAGTACTGAGGTGAAGAAGACTGAAAATTTCATGTTTGTTCCAACTATTAATCCTTATGATGGAGGAGTTTGCAACGCCATGTCAAACACTCATGCGGTCAAGGAAGGTGATGAAAATTATAACGGAGGCAATAATAAACATAATGATAAAGAAGGAACTATTGATCCTTTGGTTGAAGATGAGCGTTGCTGAAGCTACAAAGTAAGCTATCAAACATAAAATTGCGCAAGACACATCTGTTGATTTTCAGTCACAGAGTCCACCTACAAAGCCAAAGCCATCAATAATTTATGGTAGTGATATTACAAAATTGTGTGTTCCGGCGCCAGCACCAAAACCTCTAGATCCATGGTTCTCGACAACGACGGGAAAATCATATATCGTGAAGGAGATCACCACTACTGATTTTTCGTTATACATTGAAGATCTTGTACCAGTAGCTTTCAGAAAGTATTTAAAAGCTATGATTTCAACCATGCGTCATTCTCAGACTACTGCTTCTGTTTCAGTGAGTAGTCCTAACTATGTGTTGGAGAGAATGTTTACTTTACTTATGGAGCAAGGAAGCTTATGGCCAGAAATATTCAGCTTGCATGAAATTGGGGGTCCTAGTTTATCTGAGAGTATCCTGTATGGGCATCTGCATGACCATATAGCATTGTTGGAGACAAATGGAAAACTGGAAACTCTTGAAACAATTAATGAGAAGATTCGAAAACGTTTTAGGAATCCTAAACTCTTAAATAGTAGCTATGCAAAAGTTTGTAAGCATACTTCTGTTTCTTTGTGTTGATCTCTTATATAAAATTTGGCACAAACCACTCATGTATCAAGTGGATTCTCAAAAGGGATTCAGGTCCATGATTTGACTGATGATGGAATGGAAAATAACGAGTTTCTCTGTATTGATTTGCAACAACATGAATTATGGATTACAATTTTTGAAGATCCATTTCTTTTAGAAAATATCGAAACACAATGGAGGGCCTTTTTTTCAAAAATAAAGGATATACTGATAAAGAAAGCTTCTGATGAAAATTTAGAAATAGCAAACACTTTGCTTAAAGCTTGCTATAATTTTTACCGGGAGAGTTCTTCTGTGGTGCTTCTGACGCGCAAGAAAGATATAGCTTCGTATTCTTGTGCTGAATTAGTTTGTAGGAATACCTTGAAATTGTGTGGAGGGTTACCACTAACAATTGTGGCAATAGATGGTGTTTTGGCTACAAAAGGAAGATCAAACATAAAAGTGTGGCAGATAGTTTTCAGAAGTTTTGGTTATAAGGTTGAAGGCAATGATAGACTGGAAAATATGAAGAAACTACTTGGCTTAAGTTTCAATGAATTGCCTTACTCTCTAAAATCATGCTTGTTGTATTTAAGCGTCTTTCCCGAATTTCACGCTATCAAGCATATGAGATTGATTCAGATGTGGATAGATGAAGGATTTGTAAACGGTAAAGACGGTAAGACACTCAATGCAGTTGCAGATCGTTACCTTAAGAAGCTTTTAAACAAAAGTTTGCTCCAAGAGGTAGAAAAAACCAGTGATGGAAAGATGAAGACGTGTCAAATGTATGATCTTCTAAGGGAAATTGTTAATTCTAGTTCAAGAGATCATAACTTTGCAACAATAACCAAAGAACAAGACTTACAAGATGCACCTTTGGAGGTTTTTCTTGTTGAAATTGTCAACCTGTACCTTCGGAAGCATCTAAGTTTGAAGAATACAAAGGTGAAAATATTGAGACAGAGGGTAAAAGTATTTGGGACATTTGTGAAAGGCCTTCGGACTACTGTGAGCTTGTTGTTTCTACTACAGAAAGAGCAGCCTCTAATATTATCCTTGACCAAAGTTTTTAAACTTCCGATTCTTACTGGAAATGATGGGCGCAATCAATTTCTTACTCAGTTTGAAGCAGTTGTAGATAGTGATTTCCCAAATTACCAAAATCATGATGTTACATACACAGATGCCGAAACACTCACTATACTTGCTGGAATATTTTTGGAGAAATCTACTTAATGGTTTAAAGTTGTTCACTCCATCAATTACATTGATATACTAAGATCTTTTGTTGTTACTTCTAGCTTTTCATGTGGAATTATGTTTAGGCTTGTCACAGTGTCAACATCAAAATGTGCAAGTAGAGATAGTGAAGCACCTGTGCTCATCATGAAGGGACTATGGCATCAAAAATTCTATGTTTTCCCGTCGGTGTCATCTCCGTCACTAAAATCACCGGATCTTCAATCACCATCCTCAATGTCGAAGAAACCACCGGATCGACATGTTTCTACATGTAACGACCAACCGTGTGATTATGTTTCTTTAAAAAATTCCCACAACTCATGGATTGGTCACCTAGTACCATGATTAAATTCGAAGCTAAAATGGAGGATCAAGAAGGTATTCGACATGCTACTACATTTCTTCAGTGGGATCCAGGAGGGTGGTCTCTTGTTCACCGGAGGTGTCAAGGAAGCTCTTTGTCAAAATAAGAACTCAGGTCGAGTTCTTCAGAGGTGGAGGAGACTGATGCAGGAGGGTTTTATTAGTAATTTAGTAGTATTTATTATTTAGCCAAATCTTATTAATTTTCTAGAACTTTCTATTATTATTTCGTTTTATTTTATTTCGGCCCACAGGTTTGTTATTTCTTTCACTATATATGCAGAACTTATGTAGCCTAAGAGGCACACTTTTTGATTCAATAAAATTATTCGAGATTTTCTCTCAATTCTAGTGGATTCCAGAAAGCCTTATTTCGATAGGGTTGTCGCTTGCAACCCTATTTTCACGAGTTTGTCGGTTGCAAACTTGTTCTTTTCTATCTAGGTTTAGCGCTTGCTAACTTACGCTTCCGTACTGCGTCAGGTGTGCAGGTAGTTTAAATGTTGTTGTTGTTTTGCTTTCTGATACAACTTGCTCAGAAGTTGTTGTATCAAAGGTTGTTTGTGAGGATGAGTTTGGTTGATATTGATTTTATGAAACTATGATGGCAATGCATAGTTTATAGTCTGTTTCTAGTGTAGGTTCAGAGTTAGTTGAGGGGAGTTCACCACCTAGATGTTGAGATAGATTATCCAACATTGGTGAAGAACTTTGTGTAGGTTGAGAAGGGTTGGAAGTGGATGTTGATGTACCAGAAGCAGCTAGAGCAACATCTAATGCTCTTTTGGTTCTAAGTGCACTTTCTCTACAATGAATTTCATCATCTAGCTTCACTCTATGACTGCCTAGTTCATCAAGTTTAGCTTGTGCATCTAAGTATTCTTCAGGGATTTCTGTTGAACCTTCAAACTACTCACCAGGATGCATAGTCTGAAGAGGCTCAAGAGAAGAAGCTTTGAATCATTGATTGGACTTTGGCACATCAACATGTTTGGGTTGGGGTGCATGTGTTGGTAAGGAAGTCTTAGCTTTTTGTAGGTTTGAGTGTACATAGCTAAGTGGTTAGTCATCATTTGGTGAGGGTGTGTGTTCAGGTGAGTCAAGGTTCATAGGTTATAGAGATGAAGATTGTGCAAGAATACCTGAAGCAGAAGCATCAACTTTTGTCTTAGCAGCATCTGAAGTTCCTTATTCATTCTTAACTTTCATGCGAGTCATTATAATCTCACCAGCTTTACCCAGTGCAGCTTCTTTCGAATCCTCAGTCAGATTCAACACCTTCTTAGCAACTTCAACTTGGTTTTCTTCAACTACATGAGCCACTGAACTTCCACCTTCTTCAGAAATATCCTCTAGAGCTTCATCAGACATCTTGAGATTCCTCACAGTTCTCCTTGTCTTATGCATAGACTCCTTAGCAGCCACCTGAGCAGGTGAAGTTCTACCAGAACCTCCACCTTTAGTTCTCCTTGGTAGGATCTGAGAAGACTCTAACTCTGCTATTTCCTTCTGAATAGTAGAAGCAACATGTTTAACAGACTTAGCCTTTTTTGATGGCTTCTGAGGCACATCCTTTACTTCATCAGAACCAGCTTTCCTCTTCCTTCTGATGACCCTTAGAGGATCATTTGGATGGTTTGAAATCTACTCCCAAGTAATAACTTCTCCAGTATCCTTAAAATGTTGTGCAATGTGCTGAGCTAAAACTTTAGGAGGGTCTTCATGAGAGATTGGTGGGAAGTCATCCGTTTGTTTTGACATTACATAAGATGCTTTGAGGTCAGATTTTAATGAAATAACACCCTTCTTCTCTATTATCTTCATGCTTCCAGTAGAGCTCCATTGATTACTCTACCAGTGCAGCTTCCAATCTCAGTATCAGAGGCTAGTCCAAACTGCTTCAGACTCTGAAGTAGCTTACCATATAAAAAATTTCAGAAAACACATATCAAACCTGCTTTTTTTTTCTTAGAAATTCCTTCCTTCATTGAGGTGCACATATAGTTGAAGATGTAGGCAGGAAGAACAATCGAAAAGGGGAAGAAAATCCAATAAATCGCACCCGAGGGCTCCCGCAGGCTCCCTGCACCTCACCCTTTGCACCCTACGCCTCAGGAAGCATTTTTCTACTGCCCCAAGCGCCATGCACCTGGGAGTGGGTCAAAACCAGCTTTTTGCTGTTTTTCAAGCAGGATCAGCAGAAAAAACCCTGTTTTCTCGACATAAAACCTAAGCAACCTTATTCTATAAATGGAGACCCTTGCACGCTGTATTATTCATTCAAAAACATTGACAGTTCAGAGCAAGGGTCAATCATTAGAGATTCAAGACGGAATTTCTCCTCCTTTTATTCTTGCAAAGGTATGTGTCTCTTTTATTTTGTTATGATGTATGTTGCCATTAGCAACTAAACCTCTTGATTAGGTTCCATGATGAACCCTTTCTTATTTGTTGGATTCAATTAATAAAATTTTCATTTAGTTATGTGCTTGTGTCTAATTTAATTTGTACTTGTCTGTTTGTAACTCGTTTTCAATTGAGAATTAGTATTGTATTCGTAGAAGATTAGTAGGATTCACAACCTGAAGTTTTTTCTTCGTTCATGGTAGTACTAATTGCTTATTTATTCATTATTGTTAATCTAAGTAAGAAACCTAGGGTTTTCTATCCTCTTCTTTTGGGAACGCCACAATTTTAACTAGGTTAACTTGTAGCACATGTTGTTGTAAGATATAATGGAGTTTAGAAACTAGTTTCTTTAATCAAAGTATAGACACCACATAACTGTTGATTTACCGAGTTAATTATGATTTGAATTATATCGGCTTTTTCTATGTTTTGTCGTTTCAATCTTTTGCAAACAAAGTTAATGTTGATAAACTAACTATTGCGCTTTAATCGAATCGTTACATATGCCTTTTACTCGTGTCTTTTAATTCAACTAGAATATCATGAGAACTTACCCGAACATGATTATAAGTAAAGATGAGAAACAAACATATTTAAGTGGGTGAACTCTTTGATGCCTATGAAAAAATAAATAAACAATTGTTCAATCAAGGACAAGCAATAACAATTTAAATTAAATAAATTGCTAACTGGTAAATACTACCGATTATTTAACATATGACATTAGTTTTATAAATCAAATGCTAAAACTTCACTCAAAAAAAAAAAAAAATTAACGCTAAAATTAAATACTACTTAGGTTGTACGTGATTATGGACAAATCAGTTACAACTTGCAATAACCATGTTATCTGATTATTTATCATATTGCAGCCACAATAGCAGTCAAAATAACAATTTTATCATCCTTCAGAGCACGAGAACTATCGTCATAACTTTTTGTGACTTGAGCATCGTTATTCTTGGTCTCACCTTGATCCATGTTTCTATAATCCTCATCGCTTACTTTTTCTGTAGGGATGGAAAAACAACTTCCCATATCGTAAAATTTTATGAGACAAAAGATTGTATGTTACTGATGCACAAAGGTAGGTCTAGTATTTAAACTAATGATAAGGGATAATGTAACGAACCTACGATAAGGGAGAACGTAACAAACCGAAGATATAAGGGAGGTGCATTTTAGGGCTAGTGACAAATATTTTTCACATTCCTTCAAAAAAAAAATTCACATAACTTTTTTATATTATTATTTGTGACAAAAAATATAATAGAATATTATACACCAAATTTCATTCACTATCTATTTCTTGATCTCTCTCAAAATATAAAAAACGGCATTTTCTATTATCACTATTAGACTAGATCATAACAAACTAATATAATTTTTTTCGTCTTTCCGCTCTTTTTATTACGCTAACGTTTGAAAATTACGAACGGTGTATTTTTTTATGAAATTTTTATTTTAATTAAAACCAAAAATATAAATGTTTGTTATAATAAATCAAACTATCTATTTCAATGACACCAACAATATAACCAAAAAAATATAATATAGTTTTTTCAATGACACCAACGACAATCTTTATTATATAAAAAGTTGTTTAAGGTATAATTGGGAAAATGAACAAGTAAGTATAAATATACTCTCTTAAAAAAATATAAAAATAATATACTCATATAGTTTGTTACACTTTTTAAATGATAAATGAAAAAAAAGAAGCTAAACATGTATATGTATGCATATCATGTTTGTTACATTTTTTTTAGTATTTAAATTTATTATTATCTATTTGTTATATGTATTATTTGTATTGAAAATTGAGTGCATTTTTGCAAAGAGAGAAAGTCAGCTCTTTTTGAGCTGAAAGAAGTTATTTTCTTTATACTCTCTCCGTTCCTTTTTAAGTGTCGTTTTAGAAAATTAACACCAAAATAGCAAAGTGAATTTTTGCACATTTTCTTTCAATTATACCTTCAATTCAATCCACCAATATATTCCTATTTTTTGGCACACTTTATTTTCCAATAAATTTAATATCTTAATTCTCTTGTAACAAATATTTGTTCAAATCAAATTCATAATCTGCTTCTTCATTAATCAAAATCCATTAGTACTCTTGATGAAACTTCTTCTTCTTCATTGTCATCTCGTTCATGTTCTTGTTCTTGTATATTGTCAAATGAGTCTTCAACTATTTCTTCATCTTCATCTCCCATCAGCCGTTCCAATGAGTCTTCCACTCTTTCTTCCTTTTGAACATTCTTGGAGTTTTTTTTTTCTCCCAAATCTGTTCTTTTAATTTGCACTTGAAATTTTTAACAATTATTTATCTTATTTATAGAATTTTAACCCTTCATAGAACCATTATTATTTATAGAATTTTAACCCTTCATAGAACCATTGTTTTATATGTAACAACATTTTTTTTAAATATGAAGATAACAAGAAAAAAAATTTGTTTAAAAAAAACAAACAAACTTTGTTTAAAACAAACTTTAGTTTTCCAAATATATAGCATCAATTATTTTTACTGAAAAAGATAAAAGTAATCAAACAAAGAAAAAGATGCGAGTAATTGACAAATGATATAATTGACAAATCGTACCCTTAAAATACCAAAAATACAGTTAAATAAGAACGAAAAATTCACTCTTAAACGGCACTACAGAGGGAGTATATAGTATAGAATAGAAGATTATTGTCCCATAAATCCTAGCTCAACTGGTAAAAATGCCGAAATTGTTAAGCCGTACGTCAAGGGAGGAAGTGTGCAAGTTACAACTCTTAGGGTCAATTTTTCCTTTAGAAATTTGTTATGGCAGTTACATAGTTGTTATATTGGTTATGTTGTTTTTGAAAATTACGACAGAGCTTTGAAATGATTACTGGGGCGAGTCACGACCAGGTCGCTTTCTTTAAGACGTTTCACGGCACTACCTGAAATGTGCAAGATAGACTATCAATCGTGCGTCTCCAGGATAAAACAGCCCAGATTCTTTTTCTGTACGATTAAAGGCTGCACCGCCCAGAATGGGTCGAGAATAACACCTCTGAGAAGAATATGGTTTTAGAAAAAACCACTCGAGAAAACAAAAGAGGAAAAGAACGATTCGTCAACACAAATCGCGGGAGATGAGAAGGGGAGAAAACTAGAGAAGAGCGTTCGGTTCTCGGTTTTGATGTGAAGAATGAGGATCCCGAGCTCTCTATTTATAGAGGGGATTTGACCTCGCCGACCCGGTTCACGACCCGCTCGCGCAAGCCCACGCTCCAGTAACGGTAACCCACGAGGCGTGTGCTGGCGTGTGCCGGACTCGGTCTAAGCTTGCAGGATTCTCGGAGCAAAAAAGAAAATAATATTTATTTTCTGAGCACCAAAAAATATTCTTTTATGGCCCAAGCCCAAGCCCAAGCTCGGCCCGGTCGGTCGGCGGCGTCGTCGCGCGCGCGTGTTAATAATTTTTTGGCATTAGCTCACTCCGTTCACAAAAGTGTGTACCCCAAGGGCACACCCTTGGAGGTGATATCCCACATATATAAACACTACTAGAGTGTGTGATCTATCCAATGTGGGACATAGGATTTTTCAATTCACACTTAACACTAGTTTCTCCACTTGTGTTTACATTTCAAACTTCACAAACTCACTAGTAAACTCTCTAGTGTTCCAACAATCCCCCACTTGAATTCAAAATTGGTTTCTCAGATTACGTTTTAAACGTTTCCTAAAGATTGCTAGTAAACAAAGGTGTGTTTAACACTTGAACCTTTGCATAGTGAGTAGAATTCCGATTAACAAGAGTTGCTTACAGCATTGAACTCTATCTCAGACATAGGACTCACACACAACCTTTTCTTAGGTGTTTTCTAAAAGCCCGTGCGTTTAAGGCCTTGCACGTCTATCCCAGTTTTAACGAATGGTCTAGGAATTCTGCCTCGAAATTCCATAAGAACCAGCCTCAGTTCTACATACGTATAGGTGAGTCTATCAGAAGTACTCCTGTAGCTATGTACTCCACTCCATAAGGAGTATAGATCTCGTTAAGAGTTTCTATTATCTCAACCTTCTGTCACTGCAGGATCATGCATTCTCATAGCATGTTCTATCACTTGTGACTAGTTGTTACCCATTGAACCTAGTTCTTGGGATCTCCAGTCATTTAGGTCGGGTTGCCCTCACTTATGATCAATAGGCATTAGTAAGTCCCATCCTGATGGATGTATTTGCGACTTTCTCTCTGTTTAGTCCTTTTGTCAAAGGATCAGCTAAGTTTTCATTTGTTCGTACGAAATCTACTCTTACCGTTCCATTCGAAAGATATTCTCTTATCGTGCTGTGTTTTCGTCTTATTTGTCGTCTCTTACCATTGTAGTAACGATTCTCAATCTTTGCGATAGCCGCGGTACTATCACAATGAATCAACACAGCAGGTAACAGTCTTTCCCATAATGGGATTTCAGATAGCAAGCATCTTAGCCAACTTGCTTCTTCACTAGCAGCAGCTAGTGCTATCATCTCAGATTCCATTGTGGATTGAGCCAGAATGGTCTGTTTCTTGAATTTCCAAGAAACAGCTCCTCCAGCAATGGTAAATATATACCCACTGGTCGCTTTGGAATCATCTGATAAGGTGTTCCAATCTGCGTCACTATATCCTTCAAGCACTGCAGGATATCTCTGATAATGCAGTCCTAGGGTCATGGTCTTCTTCAAGTATCTCATGACTCTTTCGATAGCTTGCCAATGCTCCATGCTTGGCCTGCTAGTAAACTTGCATAGTAATCCCACGGCGTAGCCGATGTCGGGTCTAGTACAATCAGTGGCATATCTGAGACTGCCAATGATGCTCGCATATTCAGATTGTCTTACACTGTCTCCAGTGTTCTTAAATAGCTTCACACTTGGGTCACAAGGTGTGCTCGCAGGTTTACAATCGAAGTAATTATATTTCCTTAAGATCTTCTCAACATAGTGAGATTGATTCAAGGAGATTCCATTATCAGTTCTAGTAATCTTGATTCCAAGAATTACATCTGCTTCACCTAGATCTTTCATATCAAAGTGGTTGCACAGCAAAGTTTTCACTTCTTTAATGACGTTGAGGTTCGAACCAAACATGAGTAAGTCGTCTACGTATAGACATATGATCGTGCAAGTGTTATTGCCGTATTTGTAATAAATACACTTGTTGCTTTCATTCACCTTATACTCATTCTCAATCATTAGGTTGTCGAATTTCTCATGCCATTTTTTCGGTGCTTGTTTTAAACCATACAGAGATTTGTCCAACTTACAAACTTTGTTTTCCTGTCCATGGACTACAAAACCTTCTGGTTGATCCATGTAGATTTCTTCTTCTAATTCACCATTTAAAAAAGAAGTTTTTACGTCCATTTGGTGTATTATCAAATTGTGGATGGCCGCCAAAGAGATTAGTACCCTAATGGACGTGATTCTAGTAACAGGTGAATAAGTATCAAAGAAATCTACATTTTCTCTTTGTCTAAAACCTTTGGCTACAAGGCGTGCCTTGTATTTGTCGATTGACCCGTCAGGTTTTAGTTTCTTTTTCAGAATCCACTTACACCCTATTGTCTTGCTTCCAGGAGGCAAGTTAGTTAGGTGCCAGGTTTCGTTGGACATTAGAGAATCCATTTCATCATTTATAGCTTCTTGCCATAAGTCAGCGTCAATTGAAGACAAAGCTTCCTTGATGCTTGATGGATCCTCCTCTATTGTATATGCCACATAGTCGGGGCCATAATCTTTAGCTATTCTTGCTCTCTTACCTCTACGAGGTTCTATAACATCTCTTTCGATGTTTTCGTTGCTTGTTCTGATTTCAGAAGGTTGATCAAGAGTTGACTCAATGGTACCCCCACTATTACCCCCACTGTCTCCTGACTTAAAGGGAAATTTATTTTCAAAGAAGTCAGCATCATTTGATTCTATGATCATTTTAGATTTCAGGTCGTAAAACCTATAGGCTTTACTGTTTAAGGCATACCCAATGAATACACATTCATAGGCTCTACTTGCTAGTTTAACTCTTTTGGGGTCTGATTTTCTTACATAGGCAAGACTGCCCCATGTTCTAAAATAAGACAAGTTTGGTTGTCTTTTCTTCAAAATTTCATAAGGGGAAGTTTTGTTCTTAGTTTTGGGTACTCTGTTTAGCACATAGCAAACAGTCAATAAAGTTTCTCCCCACCAGTAAGGTGCTGCCCCGGAATTAAGCATGGTTGCAACTACTAATTCGGTAAGCGTTCTATTTTTTCTTTCCGCTTTACCGTTCATTTCTGGAGAATAAGGAGCAGTTGTTTCATGAATAATTCCGAGTTCTTTATAATACTCATTGAATGTATGTGATCCGTATTCAGTACCTCCGTCACTTCTAAAACGCTTGATTCTAATATTGAATTGATTTTCAATTTCTTTTACATACTGTTTAAACATTTCAAGCGCTTCATTTTTATTTCGCATTAAAAACACATGTGTGTAATCGGAGCAGTCATCTATAAAAGTGATGAAATATCTTTTTCCATTTCTTGTCAAGTTACCGTCTAATTCGCATAAATCAGAATGAATTAATTCAAAAGGTTCAGTTATTCTGGTTACTGATTTATGAGAACTTTTAGTTATTTTCGCTTGACTGCAATATTGACATTTTCCAAAATCGTTTAAAGATACTTTAGGTATTAAACCTAAACCGCTCAAATTTGAAATAATTCTTTTATTAACGTGACAGAGTCTAGAATGCCAAATATTAAAATCACACAACATATAAGCAGAAGAAGAAATTTTATTAATATCAATGTTTAACTTAAACATGCCATCAGTGGCGTACCCTTTCCCAACAAAAATACCATTCTTAGTGATGGTGTACAAATCAGCCCCAATGCTTTGGACAAACCCAGCCTTATTCAAAAGAAAACCTGAAACTAAGTTCTTCCTAATCTTAGGAGTGTGCAACACATCCTTCAGTATCAGAGTTTTTCCAGAGGTGAATTTCAGCTCTATATCTCCGATTCCAGCAACATCAGTGGAGTGAGAGTCTCCCAGCAACACCTTCTGATCATCACAAGCAATATATGTTTTAAACATATCTCTGTCATAGCAGACATGGCGAGAAGCACCAGTGTCCATCCACCAGCCATCAGAACCTGCAATCATGTTAATCTCAGTAATCATAGCCACGTAGGGCTCATCAGGCACAGCAGCAATAGCCAAGTTAGCCTGTGCAGGTCGGTTGCTTCTGTTTCTGCACTTGCGTGCCATATGACCTGCCATCCCACAGTTGTAACAGTTGAAGGGAGGGGCACCGTCATTCTTGGGTGGCTGATGAATCTGGGGTCTTGGATTGTTCCCAGTCTTATTCCTGTTGGAATTCTTATTCATAGGGCGGTTCTGATTCTTAAATTGTTTGCCAGTAGGCTTCAGAACAGCACCTACAGATTTCTTTTTAGTGTTGTTGTTAGAAACAGCATACACTTCTTCATTCTGATCCTGCTTTCTCGCTTCTTCTTCAATACGAAGGCGAGTAATCAGACTTTCAAGAGAGAACTCCTTAGTTTTGTGTCTAAGTTGACTCTTGAAGTCCTTCCAAGCAGGAGGCAGCTTATCAATAATCACAGCAATTAGAAATTGTTCTGGGAGTTGCATCCCTTCAGCTATGATCTCGTGAGCAATTTGTTGCAGCTCATGTGATTGTGCCTCGACGGGCTTATCATCACTCATTTTGAAATTCAGATAGCGGCTCACCGCATATTTCTTAACACCAGCCTCTTCGGTGTCATATTTTTTCTGTAGTGCCTCCCATAATTGTTTGGCAGTATCACAGAGTCTATAGTAATCATACAGAGGGTCTGTGAGTCGATTAAGAATATAATTCTTACAGAGGTAGTCAGTTTCTTTCCACAGAGCAATGTCTATGGACAGCTGTTTATCAGTAACAGCTTTCTCAGCAGAAGAAGCAGGGTCCACTGTTTTATCCTTGTCATTCGCTCTAGCAGGAGTCGAACTCGTAGGTGCCACAGGCAGGGGTTCGTTCAAAACGTAGGCAACCTTTTTAGTGGTTAAGAAAAACAGCATTTTTTGTTGCCAACGTTTGAAGTGGCTGCCTGAGAACAGAAACGGTTTATTAAAATCATCAGCAGCAGTAATTTTTTCAGAACTCATCGTATCGTATTTGAAACGTCTTAAAATTGTTGTTTTTGAAAATTACGACAGAGCTTTGAAATGATTACTGGGGCGAGTCACGACCAGGTCGCTTTCTTTAAGACGTTTCACGGCACTACCTGAAATGTGCAAGATAGACTATCAACCGTGCGTCTCCAGGATAAAACAGCCCAGATTCTTTTTCTGTACGATTAAAGGCTGCACCGCCCAGAATCGGTCGAGAATAACACCTCTGAGAAGAATATGGTTTTAGAAAAAACCACTCGAGAAAACAAAAGAGGAAAAGAACGATTCGTCAACACAAATCGCGGGAGATGAGAAGGGGAGAAAACCAGAGAAGAGCGTTCGATTCTCGGTTTTGATGTGAAGAATGAGGATCCCGAGCTCTCTATTTATAGAGGGGATTTGACCTCGCCGACCCGGTTCACGACCCGCTCGCGCAAGCCCACGCTCCAGTAACGGTAACCCACGAGGCGGAAACGTGCGGAAGTGTGCCGAAACGTGGATGCGCGTGGAGGCGTGTGCTGGCGTGTGCCGGACTCGGTCTAAGCTTGCAGGATTCTCGGAGCAAAAAAGAAAATAATATTCTTTTACGGCCTAGGCCCAAGCCGGCCGGCGGCGTCGTCGTCGCGTGTTAATATTTTTTTGGCATTAGCTCACTCCGTTCACAAAAGTGTGTACCCCAAGGGCACACCCTTGGAGGTGATATCCCACATATATAAACACTACTAGAGTGTGTGATCTATCCAATGTGGGACATAGGATTTTTCAATTCACACTTAACACTAGTTTCTCCACTTGTGTTTACATTTCAAACTTCACAAACTCACTAGTAAACTCTCTAGTGTTCCAACAGGTTATGATTCACTTAGCTTTTGTATATGATCTAACAAAATGTGTGTATATAAGACAATTATATTGAATAACCAAAGTTTAGAGAATGTGTGATACATCTTTTATTCATTCTCTCCTTTCTTTCAAAAAATTCTTCTTCAATCAAAACACAGAAGTGTGCATGAGTGCACAAGGGAATCAAAGTGACACTTCTCTTGTTTTCCAACAATAAGGAAGGAAGCGCAAAAGAACATCAACGTTGACGAGGAACAAAATGAAGGTGCAGGATGAATAAACAACAACGATGGTGAGACACGAACTCACGGGAGGTGATTTGACGATGTTTGTTTCTTTTTTTTCTCCTTTGCATAAACCATTAGATCAATTTAAATTAGCAGTTGAGATTTGATGTAAGTCACTTGATTTACACCTAGTTCTTTATAAGAATGATATATCTTGTTATCATTGACGATGTAAGGAATTTATATTATATTTCTTATATTGTTGTTGTCATTGAAAAATATAAATAGAGTTTGTTACATTTTTAAAGCCACTGATATATATATATATATATATATAGTAAAAAACAAAATTTCATAAAACATAAAGAAAAATCACACTTGTTGTCCGTTGATTTATCTTAACAATTTCGTCATTTTTGTTCTTTTGGATTAATTTGCATATGGATTTCTAAGCATCGAATATAAAACTCATATGAAAACATGAGTGAAGAACCATATATTTGAACATTAAGAGTTCATATTGAAATAAAACCAAATATTTGAATCTAAAAAATGATAAAAAAAAAGGACAACAATGACAAAATAAAATATAAATAACGAAATTGTTACACGAAATTATGTTAAGCGTTAGCGAGAGTAGTTTTTCATAAGTGAAAAAATTTACACGCAAGCAAAGTTTTGACTAAATGACATTATCAATTATTTTATTGCAAGTCGTCGTTTCAAGAAACCGGGTCACATACTCGACCCGGAAACCCACAACACTAGAACAAAAGGAATCAATCGATTTCGTCGTCAAAGGGTTGGAAAACATCACGGATGTTGTTAGAGGAGAGTGCCGCTCCAACTGATTACGCATTTTCTCATCGCCTAGGTCGTGCAGCTACATCAAGCAAGGTTTCCACTACGTCGCCTTGGTGAAGAAACAATGATGCGTGCAATCGTACAATGTCACGAGTTGTAGCTCGGTCTTGATAACCGTGCTATTTTATACAAGGGTAATACTTGTTGATACAAACACACTAAAAATGATATGAACGGCACCATATGATATGTTGAATTTCAGCACCACAATACCATGATTTTCATTCAATACATAATTGTTAATATTTTATTCCTTTAAGAAATTCCACAATTATTAAAGCTAATAAAACTACATATCAAACATATAGATGCATGAGTATTCTAACGGGAGATCTGGTGGCGGCAAAGAGGGCAAGAGTTGCAGCGATCGAGCCATTCAGTGATGCAGTTTGAGTGGTACACATGACCACAAGGAACTCGTCTGTTTGTCACCCTAAACAAACTGTTTCCTCCTCCTTCTGAATTGTGTGATTCTTCAAAGTCTTCCATGCAAATAGAGCAAATATCATCCTTAGTGAAATCCACAACCTCCGGTAAGTTTTCGACAAAGTTCTTCCACGGAACAAACTTGTATAACGGCGTTTTGGAGACCGCAACAAGACCCTCAAACTCGTCAATCGTAAATTCTATGAAACTTGTCGACACCGGATTAAACGACATGATTACTGTAAAATTATAGATATGTCTGAATGGTGTGTGTGTTTAGAAAGAGCATACTTGTTTGTATTTATAATAGAGACATAAACAATTACAATTAATGATAATTAAACATAATTATATGACAACTAATAAATTATAAATTTGATTAGTAATTGATTTTATAAATCACTGAAAAGATGGTTTCTTGACTCATATTAATAAGTTGCTAATGTTATCCGCCACTAGCGGAAAGACGACACTAATTTGTTCATCTGTTCATTTTTTTAATGCTCTTAATTGTTTATTGACATTATTATATCTGGTAATAAAGTTTTTATCATATACCTCTCTTTAAAGTACCATCTTTATCTTTTTTTAATAAGATATTGTTTCTATAGCAATGAAGTAGTTGATATTATCATGTGATTTATCTAATTTTACAATTTAAAATTTTACATAATATTATAAAAAAGATGAATCTATAAGTATGGCGAGAGGATTCATTGCTATTTAAATTGGAGGATTAAATAAAGACATATCTATAACAACAGAATCATAATTAATAAATTTAAGAGTAAACATGTTTGACGATGATTTAGGTATATTGAAATTATCTTACACACAAAAAAATTATGTATTCACTTTATTAGTAGTATAGATGTAGATACAACTCATACTCGTGAATATAACTTAGTTGGAAGGAATATTGTAATATGCAGAGGTCGGAGTTTTCCACTTATTCCTTAGATGGGGTGAAATTATGGCCATTATGCTATTTGATAATTTTTTTTAGAGGAAATAAATATATATATATATATATATATATATATAATTGAATACTCCCTCGGTTCTCTTTTAGATATCTTTTTTGTAGAAATGTTTTGTTTCAATTTAACTGCCATTTTCAAAGTTCAATGCAATATTACCCTTAGTTATTTATTACATAAAGAGAAATATACGAAATGAGATATTAAATGAATGAGGATATTATTGAAAAATGATAAATTGTTGTATAAATAATAGTAACATTTATTGATTGTCTTGATTTATGTAAAATGTCAAAAAATAACTTTTAAAAAGGAACGGAGGTAATAAATTGGTTGAAGGTCAGAAAATTATGTTGTTTGACTATCACTAAATAACTTGATTGTTGTTTACTCAACTGCCTTAATTCTTCACATTGTCGGTACCCTTGTGTGTTAACTTCGTTGTTATCATGTTTTCCACCAATTTAATAATCGCATTGACTAAATATATGTTGCTTCTATTATATTGATGAATGATGATGTGTGTGGATGTGATCGTCTAATTCTTGATGTGTTGATGACGATTCAATCAGAAATTAATGGTTGAGATCAAATTGTGTATATCTAAGCCGTCAGGTTTTCTTTTACGATTGAAATCGACTACTATGTGAAACTGCGTGAAACAGTTACCATGGGCAAAAGCTAAGACCCTCTCTCTTGACCATTTCATTTTTAATAATCTCTCTGTCCCAAATTGTATGTCATTTTAGAAAAAAGAATTATCCCAAATTATATGTCGTTTTACAATAACAATGAAACATTAATGTTACTTTTCTTATTATATTTTTAACTATTTGTTACTTTCTCTTCTTTTAATTCTTTCACTTTTCTTTCTCATATCATTTATTAAGGACAATTTTGCAAAACAACTCATGAACTAATTCTGAAGTTCAGAAAGTTAGTTAACTTGTGCTCTTGAGTGTTTTTACTAAGACAGGAACATGGTTTAAATCTCACCAAGATATAAGAAATCAAATAACATTACATTCATGAACTAATTCTGAAGTTCAGAAAGTTAGTTCAGAATGTTGATCAGAACGTTCTTACAGAGTACAAAAGGTTGTTCATAAACAAACCCAGAAAACTCAAGAACATCATCAAGATGCAAGATATACGTGACATAAAGTAAATGACCAAATAAAGTACATCTGCAATGGATCCAACAATCAATAAAGGCATTTACAAAGATCTATGTCAAAAAGGTCTCCAAGGTTCATTCAAGACTATGAACACTTGAAGTACTAGGAATATTCCAAAGAGAATAATATCCTAGATGTTACAAAATAAGATTGATTACTTTAAAAGCAAGTCTTACAAATCATCCTGAGTAAGAACAAATGGAACATTCTAATGATTAGAATGTTCATCTCTGCACATGCTTCATACTATGAACAATATAGTTGGTGAAAAGTCAAAAAGCAAAGAAAAATGAGATCTTGTCCTAATCAATCAGAGATGGACACGTTTCTTGATGGTACTCTTCAGTATCAAGCAAAATCTCCTAAAAGCATGGGCCTGAAGCTGCAGATCCACAACTAACTTTCCTGCACACAAACCAATGCAAATATGAACAACTTTATCCTACTTTATCCAGTAACATTCTGATGCATATGGAAAAGTTAATACACATGGATATTGCCCAGAAAACTATATGAAATGCATTGTACAAACCCATAAACTCATCCTACCTTCATCATTGATGAACCCAGATGAAGAACATCATGAACATCAACATTCTGATGAAAAACACAACAACATTCTGATGTTCATCCTGAAGAACACAACAACATTCAGATGGTCATAATGTTCACCCAGATTTTCAAGTAAAAGCTAGTGGGGCCCAAGACACGTGGCAAAAGACCATTGGATCAAGGAAACTTTTCTTTTCTAACAAATGTGAAGAACCTAACATATGTGAAGTAAGACAAACCTCCTCTAACAAACTTTTCTTTTCTGGATCAAGGAAAAAGAACTTATATGTTTTAGATTTAAATGATATGTCAGTTGAATCAAGTTTTATATCTCTTGAAAAAGATAAATGGATTTGGCACAAAAGAGCTTTCCATATAAGTATGAAAACCATTGCTAAACTTTCTGAACTTGATCTTGTTAGAGGGTTGCCTAAGATTAGCTTTGAAAAGGACAAAATATGTGAAGCTTGTGTTAAAGGAAAACAAGTTAAAAGTAGTTTCAAAACAATTGAGTTTATTTCAACTTAGAAACCTTTAGAGCTTCTTCACATTGATCTCTTTGGTCTAGTTCAAACTGCAAGTCTCAATGACAAAAGATATGGTTTTGTTATTGTTGATGACTTTTCCAGAATTACATGGGTTCTAATTTTAAAACGCAAAGGTGAATCTTTTGAAGTATTCCAAAACTTTTGTAAAAGAGTTCAAAATGAGAAAGGTTCAAATATCATCACTATAAGAAGTGATCATGGAGGTGAATTTGAAAATGCATCCTTCAAAACATTCTTTCATGAAAATGGTATAAAACATAATTTCTCTTGTGCAAGAACTTCACCACAAAATGGAGTTGTTGAAAGAAAAAATAGAACTTTGCAAGAAATGACTAGAACAATGCTAAATGAATCAAATGTTGAAAACTATTTTTGTGCTGAAGCCATTAACACATCTTGCTATATTTTAAATATATTTTCAATAAGAAAGGTTCTTAATAAAACCTCATACAAACTCTGAAAAAATATCAAACCTAGCATATCTTATTTTCACATATTTGGCTACTATTGCTACATTATGAATGATAAAGAAAAATTGGGTAAGTTTGATCCTAAATCACACAAAACTATCTTTTTAGGATACTCTACAACCTCTAAAGGTTATAGAGTATACAATCTAAAAACCCAAACAGTTGAAATCAGTATGCATGTCATATTTGATGAATATGATGAACATTCTCAACCAAAAGAAAGTGAAGACACTGAGGTATCATCACCTCAGAATGTTCCCACTCAAAATATTGTAAGTACAGTAGAGAAAGAAGATGATCAAAATGTTCAGGATCTGACCCTTCAAAGTCAACCTAGAAGTTGGAGAATGGTAGGAGATCATCCTGTAGATCAAATCATTGGAAGCACAATTGATGGTGTAAGAACCAAGACGTCCTTTCAAGATAACAACATGGCAATGATTTCTCAGTTGGAACAAAAGTCAATCAATGAAGTAATTATTTATGACTCCTGGATTGACACCACGAAGGAGGAACTTTCTCAATTTGAAAGAAACAAAGTTTGGAACTTAGTTCCAAATAATCAAGGTAAAACCATCATTGGCATAAGATTGGTTTTCAGAAACAAACATGATGAAGAAGGTAAGGTTGTCAGAAATAAAGGAAGGCTAGTTGCTCAAGGCTACAACCAACAAAAAGGTATAGACCATGATGAGACTTTTGCACCAGTTTCCAGGTTTAAAGCCATCAACATTCTTCTTTCTTATGCTGCACATAAAAGCATTAAACTTTTTCAAATGGATGTGAAAAGTGCATTTTTAAATGGTTTTCTTAATGAGGAAGTTTATGTAAGTCAACCTCCTGGCTTCATAAATGAAGAGAAACCAAATCATGTTTTCAAACTCACTAAAGCACTCTATGGTCTTAAACAAGCTCCTAGAGCTTGGTATGATAGACTGAGCACCTTTTTAATTGAAAATGGTTTTTCAAGAGGTAAAATTGATACCACATTTTTTAGAAAAATACATAATTCTGACTTACTTATAGTTCAAGTTTATGTAGATGATATCATTTTTGGTGCAACCAAAGAAAAAATGTGTGTGGAATTTTCCAATCTTATGCAAAGTGAATTTGAGATGAGCATGATGGGTGAACTTGGTTTCTTCCTTGGTTTACAAATTAAACAACATCCAAATGGAATCTTTATAAATCAAGAAAATTATGCCAAAGATATTCTCAAAAAGTATAAAAAGAATGAAGCAAAAATCATGGTGACCCATATGCATCCATCTTCAAGTTTGGAAAAGGATGAAAGTGGAAAATCTATTTCTGAAAAATAATATAGAAGCATGATAGACTCATTATTATATTTGACTGCTGACAGACCTGACATTGTGTTCTCAGTAGGTTTATGTGGTAGATTTCAAACATGTGCAAAAGAATCTCACTTAACTGCAGTTAAAAGGATTTTTAGATATTGAGCAGGTACTACTGATCTTGGCCTTTGGTATAGAAAAGGTTCTAGTTTTGATCTTGTAGCCTATTGTGACGCTGATTATGCTGGAGACAAAATTGAGAGGAAAAGTACAAGTGGCTCCTGTCAATTCTTGGGACAAGCATTGATTGGATAGTCTTGCAGAAAGCAAAACACCATTGCACTCTCCACAACTGAAGCTCAGTATGTATTTGCATCAAATTGTTGCTCTTAAGTTTTGTGGATCAGAAATCAGTTGGAAGATTACTAAATAAGGTACACAGATGTTCCTATTTTATGTGATAACACAAGTGCTATTAATATTTCAAAAAATCCTATTCAACATTCTAGGTCTAAACATATTGAAATAAAGCATCATTTCATTAGAGATCATGTTCAGAAAAAGGATATTGTGTTAAGTTTTGTTGATACAGAAAATCAGCTAGCTGACATTTTCACTAAACCTTTAGTTGATGATAGATTCAATTTTATTAAAGATAAATTGTTAATCATGAAAAATCCCAATAAACTTTGATCATTGATCACTAAGGGCCTTAGACTAAATCCCCTGATGTTGTCTGATTCATTTCAGAAATATCAACCTTAATCAAAATGTTCATCAGTATGTTCATACGATCAGAATGTTCATTCAATCAGAATGTTCATCTGATACTTCATCAGGTCAGAATGTTCATACAGTTCAGCGTTCAGAACCTGAACTTTGAGACAGAAATCTCAACGTGAGATTTTGTGTTGATCTAATCCAAAAATCTCTCTATAATCTTAAGCATTTAATGTGCATTTAATGTTTGGTTATAAGAAGAAAGGATTAATGATTAACCACTATGTAAAACCATAACCATGAATCAACCAATCCTTTCACATGACTCAAACGGCTAGTTTCTCTCTCCTGAAACTGATTTTCAGTTTCATATTTTCCAGTGCAAAATTGTCAAGTCACATCCTTTTTCCTCTTCCAACTGACCACGTTTGGTTCTATAATAACCAACATTGTGTTCATATTTTTTTTCACACTCATCTCTCTTCAAGACATCTTTCTCTTAGCAAAATTACGAAAACAAATCAAACTTTGTTTTTGGAGAAAACGGCTCGTACCAAAACAGCGTCTGTTAATTCTGAAACTCACTCACCACCACCAAACGCTGCTAATGATCAACCCACCGATCATTCTCCACTCAACGAAACCTCCTTACGCACCATTATTCAGGATGTAATTATTCTTGCTTTTGATACCCCTAAATCATCTAACCCCAAGTCTTCTAAAAATCAAACCAGAAGATCTCAGAGGATGAAGAAAGAATCTTCATCTACACCAACTACTACTCACGTAGATCTGGTCTCTGATGATGATTAGAAAGAAGAATCAAATGATGAAATGAATGAAGCCTCTGAAAAGGAAGCTATCCCTGAAAAAGGAAGAGTTTTTGAGAAACCTGAAGATGAAGAGAAAGTTCTGTCAGAGAAGGAACTCTCTTTGAGATGGCCAAGGCTGCAAGGAATGTCTACAGGAAGGCAAAGAAAGCTGCGACCACAACTTCAACTCCATCTATAGAGAAACCATCTTCTCCATCTCAGCAAAATGAAGAAGATGAACTAGAGGAGATTGTTGAAGAAGAAGTGAAGGAAACCACTTCTTAGAAAAGAGGAAAAGGCAAGGACATTGTCATACTTGCTTCAACCTTAAAGGCTCAGAACATTGAGAAAATGACCTTTAGACCAATCAACAGAGCCAAGTACTTTGATTTTGAAAGCCTCAAAACAAAAGGATGGAATCTAAGGGAGTTCACAGACCCTCAAGGATGGTTTAAGTTTGTATCTACTCAAGAACCAACATTTGATAACTTGGTGAAATAGTTATATGCATCAATGAGAGTGAAAGAAAGCAATGAAGAAAAATTCTTAATCTCCACAGTCAAAGGAGTGAAAATCAAACTCAGTCAAGACTCTCTCTCAAGTATTCTAAATATCCCAAATGAATGTAACCAACCCTTTAACTCATGGTTTTCTAGCCTAGGTGTTATACGTGAACAACTTATTCTAGAATTTACGAAACCAGAGCATGATTTCAACTCAACAAATCTCAAAGATGCCCCCAAAATCCTCCAAAACATGATTAGGAACACTCTTCTACCTAGATGTGGAAGCTTTGAGGTTATAACTGACACATATTTGTGTATCATCCATCAACTAATGACCAAAACTCTCCTCAATCTTTGCTATGTCATGATTCAATATATAATTGAGCAGTGCTTCTCAATAAAGCAAAAAGTTGCTGGTCTACCATATGGGATGAACCTCACCCCCATTTTTAAAGCTGTTAAAATCTCTTTTGATGAAAAGGTAGGTCAGGAAACCTTCATGAGGTTTACAACTAAAACCATTAGCCAACTACGTATCATATCCACCAACATGCCTATCCCTCAAAAGATTGGATCAGTCAAAACAAATATGTGGGAGAAGGATCTCACAAAACTAAGTCCACTACAGCTACTGAAGTCTTTGCTCATGTTGCTGAACATGAAAGAGAACTGATTGAAGAAAGCTCTCAACAATTTGAAGTTATGCTTACTCAGAAAGTTGTTGAGAAGGTTGGAGAATCTGCTGATGGTCATCAGAAAGTTGAAGATACTATGAATCAAGGTGTTGAAGAACCCTATGAAGATATAAGAGTTGAAGAAAATACTGAGCTACAAGCTCAGAATGTTGATAAAGATACTATGGAAGTTGTTGAGATCCTAGTATCCAACTCTTTTGGAAGTAAAGATCAACAAATGGGGGTTGATGAAGAAACCCAGCCAGAACAAGGAAATATTGAGATTCAAGTTGACTTTGATCTTAATATGGAAGACACTATGAATGATTTCAATGATGAAATCTTCCAAGATGCTCAGGTCGAAAATGACAACATTCAGCCATAAAATGTTCAGCAAGAAAACATTCAGGAAAATGATCAGAATGTTCAAAACTTGACTGATCAGAATGTTCAAGGTCAGAATGTTTTGGATCAGAATGTTAATGAAAATTTGGTTCAAGATGTTGCAGCTGAACCAGTTGACCAGCTGTTAGTAGATCCTAATCCATTGGCTTCAGGATCTTTGCCCTCTACTGAGGTACATCTTCTTGCTCAAACTGATCAGAATGTTCATCCTTCCCAACCTGCTTTGAACATGGAACAAGCTCAGTTTGTTAACCTTTCCACTTCAACCATGGGATCTACTGCTGGAATTAGCAAGTATTTGGTGTCCTCTCTACCAACACCCAGTACAATTCCCTCATCTACTCCACCACTACCTCTCACCAAAACCACAAACAACCTTCCAAATATGTCTGCTCTCTTTGACTCCCTAAACACGTCTGTCACAGCCAATAAGGAGAAAGTTGAAACATCTGGTGCTGCTTCTCATTCTAAACCTTCTAAGGCTGAAAAGATTGCTTCTAGAGCTCTTAGAGTTTCCACAAAAACTCATAAGATTATGTGTGAGCTGGCTAAGTGGACATTGGAAGTTCATGCTCCTGGCCTAGCTATTGCACCACTTGTCTTTGATGATCCTACAGTGTTTGAGTCTGAACCATCCTCTGATTATGGGGATTCAACTCTCTGAATCTTTTCAAGACTACCTCCCTAACCTTTTTGTGGATGACTAAAGGGGGAGAAACTTTATGATTTATGTTCTTAAGTGTTTCTAAGTTTAGGAAAGTAGGTCTAATGATCAATAGTTATTGGAGTCTTATAAAACTTCATCTTTTGCTTGATCATATGTACTTTGAATTTATTTTTTGTTTTTGAACCATTTTCATCATGTAATTGTACTTCATGCTTAAACATTAATGAATGAATTTGATTTTGGTTCAATTATGCATATTTTTATTTATGCAACGGATTATAAAATTGATGGGGAGTATTTTAAAACTTCTAAAAACTCATCATGGATTGTAAAAATGAGGGGGAGCATTAAAATAAAATTTTCAAGCTCTGAAATTCGTCATATATAATCAAAATCCATAATCCTAAATCATAAGTCTATCATCTTCAGAAAGGGGGATATTGTTGAGGCAAAATCCCTAATTAATTTTAAAGATAATAAACTTTAAATGATTAAGGACTTAAGGGATTTTGATTAATTTCTTCGTATTTAACTTGTGCTCTTGAGTGTTTTTACTAAGACAAGAACAAGGTTTAAATCTCACCAAGATACAAGAAATCAAATAACATTACATTCATGAACTAATTCTGAAGTTCAGAAAGTTAGTTCAGAATGTTGATCAGAAAGTTGATTAGAACGGTTTGACAGAGTACATAAGGTTGTTCATAAACAAACCTAGAAAACTCAAGAACATCATCAAGATGCAAGATATACGTGACATAAAGTAAATGACCAAATAAAGTACATCTGCAATGGGTCCAACAATCCATAAAGGCATTAGCAAAGATCTATGTTAAAAAGGTCTTCAAGGTTCATTCAAGACTATGAACACTGGAAGTACTAGGAATATTCCAAAGAGAATAATATCCTAGATGTTACAAACACTGCACTTCAGTTGTATCTTTACTATTAGGATTGATTGCTTTAAAAGCAAGTCTTACAAATCATCCTATGTAAGAACAAATGGAATATTCTGATGGTCAGAATGTTCATCTCTGCACATGCTTCATACTAAGAACAATATAGTTGGTGAAAAGTTAAAAAGCAAAGAAAAAGGAGTTCTTGTCCTAATCAATCAGAGATGGACACGTTTCTTGATGGTACTCTTCAGTATCAAGCAAAATCTCCCAGAAGCATGTGCCTAAAGCTGCAGATCCACAACTAACTTTCCTGTAGACTAACCAATGCAAATATGAGCAACTTTATCCTACTTTATCCAGCAACATTCTGATGCATATGGAAAAGTTAATACACATGGATATTGCCCAAAAAACTATATGAAACGCATTGTACAAACCCAGAAACTCATCCTACATTCGTCATTGATGAACCCAGATGAAGAACATCATGAACATCAACATTTCTGATGAAGAACACAACAACATTCTTATGGTCAGAATGTTCTCCCAGATTTTTAAGTAAAAGCTAGTGGGGCCCAGGACACGTGGAAAAAGACTATTGGTCACCCTCGAACAGCTACAAGAGCTCAAGGACTCTATAAATAGAGATCAAGGCCTCAACAATACTTGCACCTTTGCAAAGCATAAAAGAAAAACAACATAAAAGTGTTTGGAAACTTTAGCAAAAATTGATCATCACAAAGATTCCAAGAAGTCTTAAAGTGTAAATCAATTCTCTCTTATCTTTCATAAAAGATAAACTTCTCTCTTCTTTCTTCTCTTGTTTGATTTTAATCATTCAAACTCCATACTTCATACAACTTGTAAAGAAAGTCTCATCTAGCTTTAGGGGTACTAAAGTGTTAGTTTGAGCAGAATGGTGTAAAGTCTAAGTAGGCAACTTAGCAGGAAAAGTGTAAGCCTGTTGAGGCTTAGAGAATACAGAGGTGTAATTGTTCAGGTGAACAAGTTTGTACGGTGCATGAATTGAGAGGTTATCTCAAGCATCATAGTGGAAACTCTTACAAGATTGTGAGGAGTGGACTAACCCACATTGGATGAACCACTATAAATTTCTATGTGTTCTTTCTCTCTTTCATTTACTCTTTACTTTCAGTAAACAAACACACACAAACTCTTTGAATATTTTAAACTGTTTCTACACTAACTCTTCAGAACGTTCTGAAGACTAACTGCTAACTTTATCATTCCAAGTTTTAACTTGAGAATTACTTTTAAAGGTAGAGGATAATTTTTAAAGGGTCACAATTCAAACCCCCCATTCCCTGTGACTATTTTATTTACTTCAACTTCTACCTTCGATCTTATCTATGCATAAGATATAATTTATTTTAAAATATAAAAATAATAAAAGATAATTCCGATATAAAAAATAAGAATATAGTAAATAAATATATTGAAAAATTATTTCTCAAAAATATTTCATTGAAAATTGTTTTATACTTTGTTTACACCAAAAAGTGTAATTATCTTGTTAATCAACATCGATAGATAGATGATTAAGGGTTAGGCGAGTGTCCAACCAATAGGTGGAAGGTTAGAGCAACACTTTGAGTCAAATATTCTATTTTGAATGTTCAAATGTGAATGCTATTTTTTATCAAATCTGTGGTTGCTTTTTTCCGAACTATCGACCATATTATACTACACATGAGACACTTTCTTATTATTATTATTAACCTTTGCCAACCTCCTTTGAGCCTCCATGCAATAATTTCTTTTGTTGTTACTAAGTGGCGAGTTATGTCACAAGTTTTGAATCTTAACGTCATTTATTTGATTTCTCTTGGTGTTAGATAGAATATTTTTAATAACTTAGTATGATTAGAACCTAAGATTGTGGTTGATCTTTTGAATTAACGACATTTTAATTTTAGGGCAAGGTACCAGTAAAACTTGGTTATTAAAAAAATTAAACACAGTAGATAAACTATAAAAAAAAATATGGATCTACAAAAAGAAAAAGAAAAATCAAGGCAAAAATTCAAAAAAAAATTCATAGCAAGATACATTTACTCGACAACTAGAATGGACAAATGTCGTGACCAACCGCACTAACCTTATAAGATAGATACGTGCTTCTTGGAAAAGAGTGTGGATGAAAACATGAACTATCTTCTCTAAGTTTTTCCCCCTTACATGAAAGTGGTAATAAATGAGACGCGATGAGGATCTAGGCAACCCCTTTGGAGAGGTATGTTTTCCCTATAATATATGAAAAATTTAAGATCTACTTTCTTTTTTTTCTTGCTTTTTGAGGATTTTGGTTTTGCCCCGCTCTTATATATACATTTTCTATATTTTTAATAATAATATATTATGAGTAGGCGACATATGATGAGGGTAGTCTTTCAGACTCGTCTTGATGCCTCATCTGTCTCTTGGCCTATAAAAAAATAATCTCATATAAAATGTTTTAAAATTATTGAAAAATAAGATCACTTTTATTTTGATATGTGAAAAAAGGATTGTATGAGGACGTTTATTGTAATTTTTTTTAGGAAAAAATCTCTTTAAAAAATAAAATCACTTTAAAGAGTATTGTATCCCTTTGTTAAAGTTAAAAACAAAAACCTTAAATGAAAAGTTTTTTTTTCTTTCCGAAAATAGATTTGTTTAGATAGGAGATAACTTGTTTAAGGGTAACATGAAATATATTTTTCTTTTTAACCTTTACTGTGTATACTCTTTATTTATATTCTTGTAGCAACATGTTGAAGGGTAACATGAAATATATTTTTATTTGCATAGAGTTAAAAAGAAATATACTCCTTTTAATAAAAAACAATGAAGTTAACTTGCACCAAGATAAGGGAAAACTAAGTTTCACCAAGTTTCTAACTTGCACATATATGTTAATGAAGATATCTCACCTGCTGCATGGTTCTTGGTCCCATAGGAGTTCCAAGTATTATGGTTATGAGGCAACAACTCAGCAGATTCCACCACCGTTGCCTCTCATCCTTCCTTAATGTATTAACTTTTTTAGGCTTGAGATTGTTGAACCACTTTGTTTCGTATCTTTTTCACTCTCTCCAAGTACTTATGACACCGATGGTAATTTTATTTAAGCATTGACAAAAGTCCTTTATGAATGTTTGTTTATGTGAAAGATATAAGGAGTTTTGAGAGGAAGTTGATTTTTTTTTTCCAGTGAGATCACACGAAAAAACGAAAGTCATGCTTTTCTCTAGCGATTTTATTACTGTTCATTGTCATCTCTTCTAAACCCATACCAATCCACCACCTCCACACCAAATCACCCTCCGATGACTCCACAACCTTTCACCCTAGCTTGGCCTTGCCTTATAGATTATGAACCTTCAAAGATCGTTCCCCAAACTAACCCTAAAAAACAAAAAACCTTTGCCCAGGCTGTGAACAACATTTGCAATATCCCACCCAGCCAGTTTCTAAACCTCATGGTAAAGGTAAAGATTTTGCTATTCCAATCCCATATGAGGAATACGACCTTGGTGTGGAAACATGCAAGAATAATTTGCATGCGCGCATCATTTGGCCCAAGGGCACCACTCCGTTGACGGTGTATGCCTTACGTGAGAAGTTAAAACCAATTTGGAAGTCCTTAGGGCGTTGGGGAGTCACCTCGATTGGTAAAGGATATTATGAGTTCTCATTCTCATCTTTGGAGGATGCTAGAACAGTTAGATCAATAGGATCTTGGAATCTCAATCTAGGGTTACTTAAGTTGTTTGCTTGGAGCAAGGATTTTAGCCATGCTCTTAGAGATCTTTTATTGAGATATGCTGAATGCTCAGGTCAGTTTATCAATCCTACAAAGTCCATAATTTTTTCTGGCTCAATTTTTCAATCAAGAATGAATCAATAGTTAATCTCTTGGGTTTCAACACTGGTTCTTTACCATTCACATACTTGGGGGTCCCTATTTTTAAAGGTAAGCCAAAGTTTATTTTCTTGCAACCTTTAGCTGACAACATCAAACAAAAACTAGCTTTTTGAAATGCGTCTTTACTTTCCATTGCTGGAAGAATCCAGCTAGTCAAGTCTGTCATTTATAGTATGTTAACTCATAGCATTATTATATACTCCTGGCCCATCTCATTGTTAAAGGATATTGAAAAATTTGTGAGAAATTTCATATAGAGTGGGGATGTCAACAAAAGGAAACTTAGGTATTAGGTCCCTTTCCACTCTTAATGAAGCTTCCAATCTCAAATTGTGTTGGGAACTGCTATCTTCTAATCAGCCTTGGGCAACACTTCTAAGAAATAGAGCAATACCCAAATGGAAACCTATCTCCTATCACATTTATTCATCTCTTTGGAGCAGCTGCAAATCTGAGTATAACACCTGCATCCTTAACTCTCAATGGCTTCTTGGTTCTGTTAATTTGATCAATTTTTGGAAAGACACTTGGTGCGGTCCACCCTTATTAGTAGCTTTAAACCTCCCTCCTGCTGCAATTCCTTATCTCTTCTCTTATGCCAGTGATTTTATCTCTGACTTTGTTTGGAGCATACCTCATTCAGTGTAGATTACCTTCCCTAATCTAAACAACATTGTTAGCAAGATTACTATTCCTAAAGTAACTACTGATGACAAGTTGATTTGGATCAAGACTAATTCAGGTGAATTACCTCTAAAGGAAGCTTTCCTTTTCAAATCTGTTGTTGGCGAGAAGTCTCATTGGGCTAAAACAGTTTGGAGCCCTGACATACCGCATTCAAAATCATTCAATGCTTGGAGAGTCATGCATGATAGAATGTCGACTGATGAAAAGCTGATGGAAAGAGGTTGCAATATTCCCTCAATGTGCAGCTTGTGCAGAATCCACTTTTCATTTATTTTTCAATGTTCATTTGCCATCAAGCTTTGGTCTTGGTTTGCTACCATTTTGAATACCCCCTTTCAATTCAACTCGATAGATGACATATGGAAAATTTGTGATAGATTATGGACTCCTTAATGTAAGCTGGCTATAAAATCTTGTGTCATTAATCTTCTTAACACTATTTGGTTGGCTAGAAACCAAGCTAGATTTCAAAACTCTACATTACATTGGAGATCATCAGTGAACACCATCATTTCCAATGTTTCTTTGTCTGGCTCTAAAACAAAGAAAACGACTGAATTTGTGATACTCAAAGCCTTGCAGATTACCATTCACCCTCCTAAAGCACCAATTGTCAAAGAAGTCATATGGGACCCTCCTGTTAGATATTGGTTGAAAGCTAACACTGATGGCGCCCTTACTAAAAACCCTACGAAGTCAGCTTGTGGTGGTTTGTACAGAGACTGTCAAGGTAATTTCATTGGAGGCTTTTCACAGAATCTGGAAGTTGAGTCCGCTTTCATGGCAGAATTGATTGCGGCAATCATGGCCATAAAGTTTGCTGAGCAAAGGAACTGGAATAATGTTTGGCTAGAGACCGACTTCATGTTGGTTATGCTTGCTTTCAAATCTTCTTCTTTAGTGTCGCGGTCCCTAAGAAACAGGTTTCTTAACTGCATTGAGATCACCAAGAGAATGAATTTCTCAATCACTCATATTTTCAGGGAAGGGAATGAGTGTGCTGATATTTTAGCTAATCACGGTTTACATATCTCAGGTTTCATTTGATGGGACAACTTACCTGATTTTGTTTCCAGGGAGGTGGTTAGAAATAGGCTTGGAATGCCAAATTATAGATTTGTTACCTTTTATTAGGTGGAAGCCTGGCTTCCTTTTCCCTTATTTTGTACTTCCTTTACTCAATCAATGAAATTGGGTAATGCACTTGCATTACTCTTATAAAAAAAAATAAAAAATAAGGAGTTTTGAGGTACTCCTGCGAACATACGAGGTAACAAATAAAATTATATAATTATTATGAAATGTTAATTTTGATAAAATAAATGTTTTTTGCTTTCAAATTATAACAAACCAAACTTACCATGATTATCTATTTCAATGAAACCAACAATATAACAAAAAACTATAATCTAAATTCTTTTTTTAAGGGTATAATTGAGATAATGAAAAGGTAAGTGTGTGTATATATATATATATATATATATATATATATATATATATATACACCCATCTAGTTTGTTATACTGTTTAAATGATAATGAAAAAATTTGAACATTTATTTTTGTTACACTTTTATTTTAATATTTAAATTTATTATTATATATTTGTTACATGTGTTATTTGTATTGAAAATTGAGGGTATTTTTGGAAAGGAAAAATCCAGTCCAAAAGTGCTTAACGGATAATTTTTTTTATATATAGTAGGGAAGTATGAATTGTACAAAAAAAAGTAAACACGTTTCTTAAAATAAATAAAAAGGAAATGCTAACAAATGCTTTTAAGATACTACTTGCTAAGAACAACACAATTTCTTTTTTTGTCTTCAAACTTTTTTATTTCAAAAAGAAATCTTACTTTTATAAGGGGCAAAATCAAAAGTGACATAGATTATAAGACACAAAACACTATTAAACATTCAATTTATCTATTATTTTCATTTTTGTATCATTAACAAGTACTCTTGCCCCAATAACACTTGTTAATAAGACTCTGAAGAAAAAGTTAAAACTTATTTAACCAAACTCAAACTTTTGATGGCACAAACTCAAAGTGGCTATCCTATTTTATTTCTATGAAAACTCGATATCTGATTTAAGGACTGACTAATCCGAAGGGATCAATCCCACGTGGCTACTCTATTAAACCAAAAACGTGGAAACTTGTGTTGCTATAAACGTGAAATTTTTTCATTTGAGAACTATCCTCGTTATGATTTTGAGCCTCAATTTTTCAATCAAGGACAAACAATAACAATTTAAATTACATGAGAACAGACCCGAATTGCTAACTGTAAATACTACTTTGTTTAAATAAAAATAAAAAAACTTTAGTTTTCCCCATAGATAGCATTATTAGTTTTATTGAAAAATATAAAAGTACGTAATTGACTAAGGTAATCGTGAAATCATACCTTTACAAATACCAAAAAAAACAGTTAAATAGGAATTAAAAATTCACTCTAAAGAAAACACTTAAAAAGGAACGGAGGAAGTACGTGAGAACATACCCGAATTGCTAACTGGTAAATACGACTGATTATTTACCACATAACTAGAATATCATGAGAACTTACCCCGAACATGATTATAAGTAAAGATGAGAAACAAATATATTTAAGTGTGAACTCTTTGATGCCTATGAAAAAATAAATAAACAGTTGTTCAATCAAGGACAAGCAATAACAATTTAAATTACATAAATTGCTAACTGGTAAATACTACCGATTATTTACGATATGACACTAGTTTTATAAATCAATGCTAAAACTAAATACAACTCAGGTTGTGTGTGATTATGGACAAATCAGTTACAACTTACAATAACCATGTTATCTGATTATTTATCATATTGCAGCCACAATAGCAGTCAAAATAACAATGTTATCATCCTTCAGAGCACGAGAACTATTGTCATAACTTTTTGTGACTTGAGCATCGTCATTCTTGGTCTCACCTTGAACCATGTTTCTATAATCTTCATCGCTTACTTTTTCTGTAGGGATGGAAAAACAACTCCCCATATCGTAAAATTTTGAGACAAAAGATTGTATTTACTGATGCACAAAGGTAGGTCTAGTATTTAAACTAATGATAAGGGATAATGTAACGAACCTAGGATAAGGGAGAACGTAACAAACCGAAGATATAAGGGAGGTGCATTTTAGGGCTAGTGACAAATATTTTTCACATTCCTTCAAAAAAAAAAATTCACATAACTTTTTTATATTATTATTTGTGACAAAAAATATAAGAATATTATCCACCAAATTTCATTCACTAACTATTTCTTGATCTCTTTCAACATATAAAAAACGGCATTCCCTGTTATTACTAATAGATCATAAGAAACTAATATAAAAAATTTATTCCTATTAGAAACAAGACACATGTCGGTTACAATTTATTACTCGTAGTAAAAAAAAAGCTCTGAGCAATGAGGAGAGGGGGTAAGCGAGAGAACCGCGATGGTCAATAGCTCCGCAACGGACCATTGCGCTGGCATGCTTCGCCAGTGGTGAGGAATATTGGGGGGGGGGGGGGGGGGGGGGGGGGGTTAGGGATTCCGGCTGGGTGCCACAAAGGGGTGGGAATGAGGATAAATGTATCGATGTGAGACCGCGACGGAGAAAAGCGCTGCAACAGGATTATCAAGGTTAGCTCAGGTTTCAGGGAGAAGAACGGTTGCGGGATAGGGACGACTTTAAGCTTTTCCAATCTAGGGTTAGGTTTGCACCACAGAAGGATCAGTATTATGATGATTTTGATTCAAGCTCGGATTTCTCGGATGGTAGGACAGTGTTGTGGGGTGATTGTGAATTCGACTCTAATGAAAGAGCTGATCGCTCTTGATGGCAATGCGAACGACGCTTTCCAACTCACAGGCTGGGAAAACGCGATTTGAAACCAACTCCAATGACCACAGATGTTCGTGTGATCAAACCAAGTGCAATGGCCACAAATGTTCGCATGACCACTCACGCTGGGGAACAACACGTTGAAGGCATGGTTTCAAACTCGAATTTCAAATACTAATTTTCCTCCTCAAGTTTCAAACTTTTCTTGAGAAAAGGCTTTGAAGTTTGCGGTATTCTTGAAGATGTTTTTATTTCAATCACTAGGAATAATAATGGAGAGGTTTATGGTTTTGTACCATATTTTAAGGTTCATGATGCTGATTAGTTGTTGAAAGCTTTAAATAATGTCTGATTCGGTCAATTTCGAGTACGTGCAGTGCTTGCTAGGTTCGATAGGAAGGTGTCAGGAGGGAAGAAGGTCGAGGGTGTAGGCGGTAAGGGTGAGGGTAGATGAGGGGTGGTTAGGGAGAGGAAGAAGGAGGCAGAGGGAGAAAAGAGTGAGGATGGGCCGAGAGTACAAGGGAAGAAGAAGGCGGGAGAGGCGAAGGAGGGAGATGAGGGAGAGGTGAGGGTGGGTTCGGTGTTGGTGAAGATGGGAGGGACAGGGAAGAAGGGTGTTGAGGGTGAGGTTAGGAAGGACGGGCCTGTAGGGGACAAGGGGAAGACGGGTAGGCTTGCAAGCACGGAGAATATGTTAGGGTTAACAAAGCTTGTAAACAAGTATCGGTCGAGTGAGGAGGATTTGAATTGGGCATCTCGTGGTTTGATACGCACAGTGATTGATGGGGCGTCTATTCCGCTTATACAACATAGGGTGGATGATGCAAGTTTTATGGACAATGATATTATACCAATTGGAGCTGACAAGGTATTTATTCACTCTTTGTCGGGTGCTGATGTTTTTACAATTGTGAATGAAGCAAAACAATTCTTTGACTTGCTATTCTTTAATATGGTTTGTTGGAAGAAAGCGGTGCTACCATTCTAGAGGGGAGCATGGATTCGTTTATATGGCATACCGTTTCACGCTTGGAATGAAAGTTTCTTTAAATTATGTGTGCTTGATTGTGGCAGATACATAAGAACAGATTATTGCTCCTTAAATAGAGAAAGGTTTGACTATGCTAGAGTGTTGATTGCCACATCATCTTTGGATGTGGTGAATGTGATTGAACAAATTCTTATTGATGGCACGTTGGTGGAGATAAAATTAGTAGAAGAATGGGGATTTAATTTAGGTGACGATGTCTGTTTATATGATGAGGAAGAAAAGTCTAGTTCAGAGTCACAGGTTAACACAGACATACATGACGACATTGATTTCAATAATAATGTTGAGATTGCGACGAACAAAACAATTCAAGATTTAGTAGAAGCGGATGGAGAAATCAGCAATGATAAGGACAATAACGTGAAAGTAGATGTGGATACTACGGACTTTGCTGAGAAGCACGATGTACAAGTTTCTTAACTGCATTGAGATCACCAAGAGAATGAATTTCTTAATCATTCATATTTTCAGGGAACGAAATGAGTGTGCTAATATTTTAGCTAATCACGGTTTACATATCTCAGGTTTCATTTGGTGGGACAACTTACCTGATTTTGTCTCCAGGGAGGTGGTTAGAAATAGGCTTGGAATGCCAAATTATAGATTTGTTACCTTTTATTAGGTGGAAGCTTGGCTTCCTTTTCCCTTATTTTGTACTTCCTTTTCTCAATCAATGAAACTGGGTAGTGCACTTGCATTACTCTTATAAAAAAAATAAAAAATAAAGAGTTTTGAGGTACTCCTACGAACATATGAAGCTCGAGAAGGGAAAATGAAAAGCTAAGAGATCATCGGTAATGACGGTTCCAAAGTTATAACAAGGTCTGATACTTTTACTCAAGTACTAGCAAAAAGATGGGCACGTTGCACTCACGTGTCTGTCTTTCCGCTATTTTACTAGCTAAAAATGAAAATGTTTTTTGCTTTCAAATTATAACAAATCAAACTTACCATGATTATCTATTTCAATGAAACCAAAAATATAATAAAAAATATAATTTAAATTCTTTTTTTAAAGGTATAATTGGGATAATGAAAAAGTAAGTATATATATTCCCATCTAGTTTGTTACACTTTTTAATTTATTTTAATATTTAAATTTATTTTTATCTATTTGTTACATTTGTTATTTATATTGAAAATTGAGGGTATTTTTATAAAGGAAAAATTCAGTCCAAAACTGCTTAATGGGATAGTTATTTTTTATATATAGTATAGAAGTATAAATTGTACAAAAAAAGTAAACACGTTTCTTAAAATAAAGAAAAAGGAAATGCTAACAAATGCTTTTAAGACACTTGCTAATAACAACGTAATTTCTTTTTTTGTCTTGAAACTTTTTTATTTTAAAAAGAAATCTGAACTTTTTTTAATTTCTATTTTTTTATTTTTGAAAATTAAATTCCATAATTTTTAAATATCTCCTTGATTTCGAAAAAAAATCCGATTTTTTTCTAATTTTTTAAATTTTAGGAGAAAAGCTTTTTTTTTGAATTTTTAAAAAAAATTGATTTTTTTTCGATTTTAGATTTTTTAAATTGTTTTATAATCTTTTTAAAAATTAAATATAACGTGTTAAATGAATTTCACGCGTGGCATTAAAAAATGAAAATTAAAAAAATAATTCCATGTCAAGCACAATGTCATGGAATATGGTGAGTCATTTGGCCTAGGGAGCAAGGGGCAAAACACTATTACAAGGGGCAAAATCAAAAGTGATATATATTATAAGGCACAAAACACTATTAAACATTAAATTTATCTATTATTTTCATTTTTGTATCATTAACAAGTACTCTTGCCCCAATAACACTTGTTAATAAGACTCTCAAGAAAAAGTTAAAACTTATTTAACGAAACTCAAACTTTTGATGGCGCAAATTCAAAGTGGCTATCCTATTTTATTTCTTTGAAAACTCGGTATCTGATTGAAGGATCGACTAATCCGAAAGGACCAATCCCACATGGCTACCCTATTAAACCAAAAACGTGGAAACTTGTGTTGCTATAAACGTGAAATATTTTCATTTGAGAACTATCCTCGTTATTATTTTGAGTCTCAATTTTTCAATCAAGGACAAACAATAACAATATAAATTACATGAGAACAGACCCGAATTGCTAACTGGTAAATACTACTTTGTTTAAAAAAAAAAACAAACAAACTTTGTTTGTTTTTTTAAAAAGAAAACTTTAGTTTTCCACATAGATAGCATTATTAGCTTTATTGAAAAAGATAAAAGTACGTAATTGACTAGAAGTATAATCGAGAAATCATACCTTTACAAATACCAAAAAACAGTTAAATAGGAATTAAAAAACAATTTAAAAAAACACTTAAAAAGGAACGGAGGGAGTACGTGAGAACATACCCGAATTACTAACTGGTAAATACGACTGATTATTTACCACATAACTAGAATATCATGAGAACTTACCCCGAACATGATTATAAGTAAAGATGAGAAACAAATATATTTAAGTGTGAACTCTTTGATGCCTATAAAAAAATAAATAAACAGTTGTTCAATCAAGGACAAGCAATAACAATTTAAATTACATAAATTGCTAACTGGTAAATACTACCGATTATTTACGATATGACACTAGTTTTATAAATCAATGCTAAAACTAAATACAATTCAGGTTGTGTGTGATTATGGACGAATCAGTTACAACTTACAATAACCATGTTATCTGATTATTTATCATATTGCAGCCACAATAGCAGTCAAAATAACAATTTTATCATCCTTCAGAGCACGAGAACTATCGTCATAACTTTTTGTGACTTGAGCATCGTCATTCTTGGTCTCACCTTGAACCATGTTTCTATAATCTTCATCGCTTACTTTTTCTGCAGGGATGGAAAAACAACTTCCCATATCGTAAAATTTTATGAGACAAAAGATTGTATGTTACTGATGCACAAAGGTAGGTCTAGTATTTAAACTAATGATAAGGGATAATGTAACGAACCTAGGATAAGGGAGAACGTAACAAACCGAAGATATAAGGGAGGTGCATTTTAGGGCTAGTGACAAATATTTTTCATATTCCTTCAATAATTCATAACTTTTTCATATCAATAGTATATATATAAAATAAAATAAGGTTTTTTATGTCATGTGTCACTTCCACGTTTATTCTCACAATTTCAATTATTTTTCTATTTTTTAAAACAAATATTTTATTTGACATAAATATCTCAACAAACTTTTGATCTTATACACTAAATATTTTATTTAATATTTTTATTAAATTCATAATATTTTATGTAGCAAAAATATCTCAACAAACTACATATAATATTTTCAATCGTCCTTTCGATTTAATAAAAATATAGAATACTTTCAATCATATCCTTTTAACTTTAAATATTTCACTGTTTTTAGGAATTAAATACTTCACATTTTTAAATAATTTTTGGTCTAAATAATTAATTAATTAATTAATGTCTATTTCACTTTTAGCATTATTTGTTTCAAAAAATGTAATTTTTTGTTTAAAACTGGTTTTTTCTTCGAATTTTCTAATATTTCTTTGAATTTTCATCATATTCGCTAAAAACTTCATTCTACCAAAAACTATTAAAGTTTAGTTAAAATTTTAAATTTCATACATACTACATTTAATTTTAAAATATTATACCACACTTTTAACATAACTTGATTATTTAAATTAATTTTGTAATTTTTTTATGCATGTGTGCTGATGATACATTTTTAATTAATTTTGTAATTTTTTTATGAGTGTGCTACTAATATATAGAGTTTTTTCAAATAATTATTATTTTTTATCTGTTTCATAAATATCTTAACAAATTTATATAGACGAACTTATTTCAAGATAAAAAGGCTCCAATTAGTTTGTTTTTTAGGAAAAGAAGCTTCAATTAGTTACAATGTAATCTTTTAGCACCGTATTATTCAATTAGTTTTTCTTTGAGGAAAAAAAGAGTTTCCGTTAGTTATTATATTATCTTTTAGCAGCATATTCTAATGCAAATTTTAACTAAAAATAAAGAAGTTTTTGTCAATCACATATTCACGTATTTTGAACACAAACGACTATCCAAACTTTCATTTGATCTAACCTTATTCTTTCCTCAGGTCTGGCTAACACCAATTCTATTATATTTTTTTATATATACTTTGATTTTTAATATATATGGTTTTGTTAGAAGACACCTTTTATGAAGGCGTCGTTTAGCAAGTTATAACTAAAAAGTGGATAATCACACCTTGAGATGTGCATTGCTAAAAGACACATTCATGGGTGTCTTCAAGCAAAACCTATATATATATAGTTTCTAATGCTACTTTTTAATGTAACATACTTTCATCTTTTTGTTATATTTGATTTTTTTTATCTTTGAAGACAAGTTTTCAAACATCTTAAAAATTTCTAATGATATTCACACACACACACACACTCATAATACCTTTATTCAATTTTGATTCCTAAATAACAAAATCATAAATTTCATCATTATTTTTTTTTTTAATTTTTCTTTTTCAGAAATTATGGCTACAAAATCTGACTTCATTGATAGCATAATCATCAATAATAAATACAAAGCATGGAGATTCAAGATTAAGATGATTAGAATGTGGGGAATGCCTAACTTCAAAGATTAAAACCAAATTGATTAATATGGATGTTATTATGAAAGACACATACTCTGAATCACAACGGTCATGTCGTGGATGTCCATCGAATAATTGTTTCGTTGAGGGTTAGAGAGAAAGATGATTGATATCACTGTTGGAGATGTGAGGATGACTATGTGTCATTTGTCTTAGGTACTTATGACTTCGTTTCTATTTTTTTTCTTCTTTTGTCTTTTTGAAAATAGAACTTCTTTGTTTTGTGCTAATTTTAATTATAGTTACCAAGGCTTAGAAAAATTCCTAATTCCCCTTTGGGGGCCTCAACTCTCACATAAAGTTCTTGTTTCGGCAATTCAAAAGTCGGAGACGATTTTTTACCAATGAATCGATATTCAAAATCATTCCATTCTGGCTCCTTTTCTCTATCAAAGGAGCGAATTTCTAAATTTTCATATGGACCACCTGGAATTCCTTCCAAAGCCTGTTGAATAATTTTAATAGATTCCATCATTTCACCAATTCGAACTAAATAACGAGCTAATGAATCTCCTTCTTTTTGCCATTGAACTTCCCAATCAAATTCCTCGTAACACTCATAATTATCGACTTTACGTAGATCCCATTGTATTCCGGAAGCCCGAAGCATCGGTCCTGATAACCCCCAATTTATAACTTCCTCTCTACCAACAACACCTACGCCTTCAACTCGTTCTAAAAAAATTGGATTTCGCGTAATCAGTTTTTGATATTCAATAACCCTTGTTAAAAAATAATTGCAGAAATCAAAACATTCATGTTGATGTTGGTGTGATTTAAATAGGTATAACCCTCAAATTAAGGTGATTGATCACACCGATTCAACTGTTTTTGTTATATTAAACGATGAAAGTGTAAATTTTTTAAAAAAAAGTGTTGTTGACCTTCAAGAGTCTTATGTTGCAAGGGTAAAAGATTAAATTTACCCTTTTATTTTATTTTATTTTAAATTTCATTTATTGATTGATAATGTTATTGTGAATTCATTACTAAATTTTACTCCGTGACAATTATGTGAAATTGATGAGTTATATCTTCGCCAAATCAACTCTTTCAGAGAACACAGATTTTTGTTCACGATTAAGGTGAAAAAAAATATTTGTTCAAAAGTATGGAGCATAAAAGTTTCACATTATCAAGATTGTGTTATGATGATTCATTAATAAGCAACGTTATTGAGAATTACAAATTGGAACAGGTTAGATTAAACTGATAAATTTTTTTTATATAATAATTAATTATATTTTTAATATCAATTATGTTTTTTTTAATGTAGGGTGATTTTGAACAAAAATTAGTTATGGTTTTTCTCATTATTTTCAGGGCCCATTACAAATGTATTTTTACAAAATCATTTTTTTTATTTTTTTATATGATTATAACATGCTACTTTCCCTGTTCAAAGTGAGATGAATTCTTCAAATCTATATATGTTCATCTGCATAAAATTTTGTTTATAATAATTAACTCAGACAACGCCTAGTATCTAAACTGGTTATTATTTATGACAAAAAATATAAGAATATTATCCACCAAATTTCATTCACTAACTATTTCTTGATCTCATTCAACATATAAAAAACGGCATTCCCTATTATTACTAATAGATCATAACAAACTAATATAAAAAATTTATTCCTATTAGAAACAAGACACATGTCAATTACAAATTTTTACTCGTAGTAAAAAAAGAGCTCTGAGCGATGAGGAGAGGGTGTGAGCGAGAGAACCGCGATGGTCAATGGCTCCGCCACGGACCATCACGCTGGCATGCTTTGCTAGTGGTGCGGAATATTGGGGGGGTTAGGGATTCCGATTGGGTGACACAAATGGATGGGAATGAGGGTCGATGGATCGACGTGAGACTACGACGGAGAAAAGCGCTGCGACAGGATTATCAAGGTCAGGTCAGGTTTCAAGGAGAAGAACGGTTGCGGGATAGGGACGACTTTAAGCTTTGCCAATCTAGGGTTAGGTTTGCACCACAGGAGGATCAGTATTTTGGTGATTTTGATTCAAGCTCGGATTTCTCGGATGGTAGGATAGTGTTGTGGGGTGATTGTGAATTCGACTCTATTGAAAGAGCTGATCGCTCTTGTTGGCAACGCGAACAATGCTTTACAACTCGCAGGCTGGGAAAAAGCGATTTGAAACCAAGTGCAATGGCCACATATGTTCGTGTGATCAAACCAAGTGCAATGGCCACAAATGTTCACATGACCACTCACGATGGGGAACAACACATTGAAGGCATGGTTTCAAATGCTAATTTTACTCCTCGGGCTTCGAACTTTTTCTTAAGAAAAGGCTTTGAAGTTTGCGGTATTCTTGAAGATGTTTTTATTTCAAACACTAGGATTAATAATGGAGAGGTTTATGGTTTTGTACAGTATGCTAAGGTTCGTGATGCTGATAAGTTGTTAAAAGCTTTAAATAATGTCTGGTTCGATCAATTTCGAGTATGTGCAGTGCTTGCTAGGTTCGATAGGAAGGTGTCAGGAAGGAAGAAGGTCGAGGGTGTAGGTGTAACGCCCGTTTTGATTATTTAAATTATTTTATATAGTATGGAGAATATTTATAAGATTTTACGTGATTTATGTGATTTATATGATTTATGTGATATGTGTGATTTTATTAAGTGATTTATTTTATTAAAATAAGATTTGAAAATAAAATAAATATTAAGTTGTGAGGTTGTTTTAGAAGTAGATAGAATTATGAGGGTTTAAGTGGAATAAGATAAAATAAAGTAGAAGAGGTTTAAAAGGGAGAGTTAGGTTTAGAATTGTATAGAACGTACAATTCAGTTTTTGGGAGAAAAAGGGAGGAAACAGAAGAGAAGAACCAGAGAGGCTGCCGCTCAATTTTCTTAAAGTAAGGGTGAGCCTAGCATTACAATTCCTTTAAACTTATGATTCATGATTATAGTTAACAGATTTTAGGAGTAATTCATGAGAAACTAGAAATTGAGAATTAGGTCAAAAAGTGATGAATTGATGATTAAATGATGAGAAACAGTACCATTAATGTAGAAAACTGTTTACAGACCATAGGGTAACCCTTAAACATCATTATAGTCGAAATTGGGGAGGAATATGATGAAAATTGGGGTTTTATAGTGAAAATTGTCATAACCCCGTAACTGTTATGTCATCGCTCGCCACAGCGAGCAATCAACTCGCCACGGCGAGTGCTCTTCAACAGCTCGCGAGGCGAGAAACCCACTCGCCATAGCGAGTAACCCTTAGATGGCTCGCGAGGCGAGCAAACACACTCCCCATAGCGAGTAGCACCCTGATGCTCGCAAGGCGGGCAGCCCAACACGCCATAGCGAGTGACCCATGATGGCTCGCAAGGCGAGCAACCCAACTCACCACAGCGAGTGACCTCTGATGGCTCGCAAGGCGGGAGATCCCACTCGCCATAGTGAGCAGTTCTGTATCAAACTGCCTTCTTAGAATTACGCGACTCTTGTTGCACGAATTGTTATGAGATGACCCTTGGGTTAGAATTAAGTGTTACTGTAATATTAAAGACGACCTGTAGGGTTATTAATTAATGTTTGGCTTTTGTTAGTAGTGACATATATACATGCATATGCCTTTGTGAACTATAAGTAATGAAATGTGCGATTATTTATGATATGATTATACTCTGGAATATTTGATGTGCTGCCATGCTGCTATTTATTATTGATTAAAAGTGGAATGTGTCGTCCTATGGTTATGAGTTGTAATCCAAATTATTGGAGTTTAATTGAGATGTCCAAGGTTTAAGGAGTTTAGTCCATGCATATTCATACAGAGACGAGAGCTTATGCTCTATGAGTATTTTTATGCTCAATAGCGACGAGGGCTTATGCCCTAGGAGTATATTTATACTCAATAGCGATGAGGGCTTATGCCCTAGATTGGTACCACATGCATGTAAAAGATGTCTAAGTTGCATAAGTCGAGTTGAAGTTGCATTGTCGAGTCAGACTAATAAGTTGAACTATGATGCTGAGTTATGATGATGATTACGAAGTTGATTAAAGATGTTATATGATTATTAATGTGAATGTATTTGACGTTTATGTTGTTAAATGTAATTATTGAATTATATGTTTAATGTCATTGTTTTGTGAATCTCACCCCTTCTGCTTGGAAATGTTGCTCTTCATATGAGTAACTTGCAGGTGATTAAGCTTTAGCTGCTGTTTGCTGTTGTGAGTGGCTACCCTCATTGTGTCCTTAGGTGCTCTGATACGTAACGGGATGAGAATCTTTATAACTATTTTCTATTCCTTGCGTATTGATTATGATTTAATGTTATTAAGTTTCAGTTGAATTTATGTTGAGAAGCTTTGATGAGGCTTGCGTGCCAAAACTATTTTGTTAACTTGAATTTTTATCTGCTGCGAAGTTTTGAACCTTTTATAATTATTACTTTATGAAGGATAAATCATTATTTATTCTATTTTGAGATTTTTAGAAATGTAGCACTCTGTTTGTTGAGAAACTCTGATTATTATTTAAGAAATTTTTACTTTGGGAAAACGGGGTGTTACAGTAGGCGGTAAGGGTGAGGGTGGATGAGGGGTGTTTAGGGGGAGGAAGAAGGAGGAAGAGGGAGAAAAGAGTGAGGATGGGCCGAGAGTAGACGGGAAGAAGGCGGGAGAGGCGAAGGAGGGAGATGAGGGAGGGGTGAGGGTGGGTTCGATGTTGGTGAAGACAGGAGGGACACGGAAGAAGGGTGTTGAGGGTGAGGTTAGAAAGGACAAGCCTGTAGGGCACAAGGGGAAGATGGGTAGGCTTGCAAGCACGTAGAATATGTAAGGTTAACAAAGCTTGTAAAGAAGTATCGGTCGAGTGAGGAGGATTTGAATGGGGCATCTCGTGGTTTGATAGGCACAGTGATTGATGGGGCGTCTATTCCGCTTATACAACATAGGGTGGATGATGCAGGTTTTACGGACATTGATATTATACCAATTGGAGCTGACAAGGTCTTTATTCACTCTTTGTCTGGTGCTGATGTTTTTACAATTGTGAATGAAGCAAAACAATTCTTTGACTTGCTATTCTTTAATATGGTTTGTTGGAAGAAAGCGGCGCTACCTTTCCAAAGGGGAGCATGGATTCGTTTATATGGCATACCGCTTCACGCTTGGAATGAAAGTTTCTTTAAATTATGTGTGCTTGATTGTGGCAGATACATAAGAACAGATTATTGCTCCTTGAACAGAGAAAGGTTTGACTATTCTAGAGTGTTGATTGCCACAACATCTTTGGATGTGGTGAATGTGATTAAACAAGTTCTTGTTGATGGCACGTTGGTGGAGATAAATATAGTAGAAGAATGGGGATTTAATTTGGGTGATGATGTTTGTTTATATGACGAGGAAGAAAAGTCTGGTCAGAGTCACAGGATAACAAAGATATACACGACGACATTGATTTCAATAATAATGTTGAGATTGCGACGTACAAAATTATTCAAGATTTAGTAGAAGCAGATAGAGAAATCAGCAACGATTGGGACAGTAACGTGAAAGTAGATGTGGATACTAAGGACTTTACTGAGAAGCACAATGTACAAGTGCCATCAACTGAAGTTTCGTACAGTTCCATGTGTGCATCAATTCCAAAGGACGTAAATGAGAAGATGGAGGTGCCTAGGCTATCGGTCGGTTCAGCTCAAGAGAAAGGAAGTGTTGTTTCTTTTGTGCCTGTTACGAAGGAACTAGTGACAGTTAAGGGAAATAAAGATTTATTGGCAGCGGTTGACCATACTTCTATTGACGTGGAAATGGCTAGTAAAAGAAGAAATAAATCGTTAAAGCGTAAGAAGGGTACTGATCGGTCATTTAATTCAGGTCCGTGGAGTGTGGATTGGCTAAATAACATTCAACATGGAGACATAGCTCTTATTTCTTCCATAAATAAGAGACTAAAGAAAGTGATGAAGGTCAATAATGATGAAGGTGGGAGTTTAAAGACTAGCGCTGGTAGAATAAAGGCGGGTGGTATTCTTCGACATCCGGTGCTCACACTGAAAAAGGTGGCAAGTCTACCAAGTAAAGATAGACAAGAGGTGATGAAGCTGTTGCATAAATCAAATTTTTTGAAAGTCTTGAAACAAAACATTCGAAACCATAAACGTCTAAGGGAGAAAGTAACAAGGTCGTTGGAGGAGGTAAATCATAGTTCTATCAATGAATCTTCTTTTTCAGCTTCCGTGAATAATGATTGGACGAATTGGGTTATTTTAAATGGAAGTGAGTAGACAAAGGCGGCAAATGTTCAGAATATTGGTAAATATATAGGTGTTTCTTTTAAGGGGAGAAATTATAACAAATTCAATGTTTTATCTCGGACTAATAATATTCAGTTATGGCCGGTGTTGACACCTCAGGTGGATGGGGGAGATTTGGTTGTTGGGGATGTTTAGGAGTTGTGGAGTGATGTCGGGTGTGGGCGTGGAGGGTGGGATTTATGAAATTGGTTTCCTATAATGTACAGGGGTTAGGTGGGTTAGAGAAGAGGAAGGAATTGAGGAAGCTGGTGGCTGAAAAGAATTCGTCTATTTTATGTCTTTAAGAAACAAAACTGGTAGTATGTGATGTTAATTTATGTTCTTCGCTGTGGGGTGACAATAATCAAGCTTTTTCTTATCGTCCGTCAGTAGGGGCTTCTGGTGGATTGTTAACTATATGGGACTCTAAAGAAGTGGAGGTGTGGTCATCTGTTAGTCGTGAACATGTTATCTTAATTCATGGCAGATTCATAAAAAATAATTAGGAGTTTTATTTATTTAATATATATGCTCCTGTGAACCTCGATCAAAATAGGAATTGTGGGTTTCTTTATCAGCTCGTTTGCATATGTTAGGAGGCGAGAAGGTGTGTGTGTGCGGGGACTTTAATGCGGTCCGTAATGTCGACGAAAGACGGTCGGTAAGTGGAAGTATTAAAACAAAGGAAGCTCAACTTGTCAGCCTCTTATTGATGAAAATGGGTTGATAGATTTTTCGTTATGTGGCCGTCGGTTTACGTGGTACAAAGGTGATGGTACATCCGTGAGTAGGTTAGACCGTTTCCTACTTTCAGAAGAATGGTGCCTTCAATGTCCGTTGCATTTGTCTGTTGATGAGGAAAACTGGGGACCCCGTTCGACTAGAATCTTGAAATGCTGGCAAGATTTGCCGGGTTACAAACAGTTTGTGAAAGATAAATGGAAGTCCTTTCAAGTTGATGGGTGGGGTGGTTATTTTCTTCGAGAAAAATTAAAAATGATCAAAGTGGCATTAAAAGAGACGCATTCAGTTCATGCTCAAAATATTCCAGGAAACATTGATGGTTTAAAAATCCGTTTATCTGAATTAGATGAAAAAGGGGAGGATGGTGGATCATCGGCGGATGAAGTAGAGGAGTTGAGGGGTATAACTCATGACATACAATCTTTGTCTCGTGTTAGTACAAGCATCAGTTGGCAGCAGTCACAGACTCGTTGGTTAGAGGATGGAGATGTTAACTCTAAGTATTTTCATTCAATTATTTCTAGCCGTCGGAGAAGAAATGCCATTGTTTCTTTACTGGTAAATGGTAACTTAGTGGAAGGCGTGTAGCCAATTTGTAACACAGTTTACTCTCACTTTAAAGAACATTTTGCGGTCCAGAATGTCTTAAGGCTAGGGGTCAGTAACTTGATGTTCAAACACTTGAATCATGCGGAAGGCAGTGGCCTAATCAAACCTTTTTCAGAAGTGGAAGTAAAAACAGCGGTGTGGGTCTATGATAGCTACAAAATTCCTGGTCTGGATGGAGTGAATTTTGGTTTCATCAAGGATTTTTGGCAAGACATTAAAGTTGATGTGATGCGCTTCATATCGGATTTTCACCGGAACGACAAATTGACAAGAGGTATAAACATTATTTTTATAGTTCTTATTCCGAAAATTGATAGCCCTAAGAGATTATAGGATATTCGACCCATTTCCTTGGTTGGGAGTTTGTATAAAATTTTGTACAAAGTGTTGGCGAACAGGTTGAGAATGATTGTTGATTGGGTTGTATCAGAAACTCAGACAACTTTTGTAAAAAATAGGCAGATTCTTGATGGCATTCTAATATCAAACAAAGTGGTTGATGAGGCGAAAAAGAATAATAAAGAGCTGATGCTCTTTAAAGTTTATTTTGAAAAAGCTTATGATTCAGTGGATTGGGGTTATCCGGATGCAGTAATGCAAAAGATGACGTTTCCGGTGTTATGGAGGAAATGGATAAAAGAGTGTGTCAGTACAGCAACTGCATCTATATTAGTGAGCGGAAGTCCAACTGATGAGTTTACTACGCAAAAAGGTTTACGCCAAGGAGATCCACTTTCTCCTTTCCTATTTTTGCTAGCCGCAGAGGGCCTGAATGTTATGATGCAATCGGTGGTGGAGAATAATCTGTATAAGGGCTATGGGGTCGGTTTTTCCAATTCAGTTGCGGTGTCTCATTTGCAATTTGCGGATGATACGTTACTTTTAGGAGAAAAGAGTTGGGCGAATGTCTGAGCTTTGAGGGCGGTGTTGAACTTGTTTGCAGATATATCTGATCTTAAAGTGAATTTTCATAAGAGCTTATTGATGGGCATTAATATCGGAGAGTCATGGTTGAGAGAGGCAGCCTCTATTTTAAATTGTAAAGTGGGTAACATTCCGTTCTTGTATCTTGGTTTGTCAATTGGAGGTGATCCTCGCAGATTGGTTTTTTGGAACCAGTGATGTCTACCATTAAAACTAGATTGGCTGGGTGGCAAAGTCGCTTTTTTATCTTACGGGGGTCGTTTAGTTCTTCTCAAGTCTGTCCTGACCTCGCTTCCTACCTACGCCCTTTCCTTATTCAAAGCTCTGTTAGGTATCATTTCTTTCATTGAATCTTTATTTAAAAAAATTTCTTGGAAGGGAGTGAGGATATAAGGAAAATTTCCTGCATCGCTTGGATTTCTTTTAAGTTGGGAGTGAGGAAGTTGAAAGAATTTAATTTAGCATTGTTAGGTAAATGGTTCTGGAGACTGTTGGTGGTTAGAGAGGGCTTTTGGTATAGGGTTCTGGAGGCAAGATATGGTGAGGAGGCAGGGAGGTTGAAGGTTAGGGGGCGGAGTGGGTCTCATTGGTGGAGGGAGATAGCGAAGATTAGGGAGGGAGGTGGAGAGAATGATGGGGGCTGGTTTGCAGGGAGGGTCTCAAAGGTAGTAGGGGATGGACTGAACACTCTTTTTTGGTTAGATAGATGGGTATGAGATGTACCTATTTGTAGGAGATTTTCTCGCTTATTTGATCTTACGATAAATAAGTTTAGCACGGTGGAAGATATGAGTTTTCTTGGTTGGGAGGAAGAGGGAGAGGCGTGGAGTTGGAGGAGACGGTTGTGGGCATGGGAAGAGGACTTGCTAGGGGAGCATAGGGCTTTACTTAACACTGTTGTTGTGCAGTCTAATGTTTTGTACAGGTGGCAGTGGGATCCGGATCCTTATGACGGATACACAGTGAGAGGAGCTTATCAGACTCTGACATCTTTGGCTATAACCACCGCTGATGTAAAAGAAGAACTTGTCTGGCACAAACAGGTTCCGCTAAAGACGTCCATTGTTGCTTGGCGTTGGTTGAAGGACATATTACCATCTAGAATTAATTTACAAAGGCGTGGTCTTCTTGAGAGGACATCAAACATGTGTGTGTCAGGGTGTGGCAATGAAGAATCAGCTTCCCATTTGTTTCTTCATTACGGCATCTTTGGATTTTTATGGCAGCACATCAGGTCATGGATTGGCGTATCTGGAGTAGATCCTCACAATATTAGTGAGCATTTATATCAATTTATACACTATACAAGTCATTCAAAGGCTCGTCGGTCATTCCTTCAATTAATTTGGCTACTATGTGTTTTGTTGATTTGGAATGAACGCAATAACAGGCTATTCAATAACATTGAAACTCCGATTATACAGTTGTTATAAAAAGCAAAATATCATTCGTTGTGGTGGTTAAAAGTTAAAAAAGGGTCGGAGATGGTGGTTGGACCCTTTACTTATTGTAAATACATTGTAAACTTATATTTTTCAGGGTGGTTTCTCTGGTACATCTTGTACTAAGAAAATTTCATTGTCGCTGTTAATATATTCCATTTTGATTTCTTCAAAAAAAATTTTATTCCTATTATTAATAGATCGTAAAAAAATTCTTGATCGATTCTAGGGTAAGGGCTCAACTAAATCCCTAGTCAATGGACCACTAATTATGACTTTTAGATTAAAAAGACTCGCATGATTTCCATACTCATTACCACATTGTATATTATGTTCCTCTCTTTCTTCCCCGCCAAACTTCATACCTCTCACTGATGTTGTTTATAGTTACATTTTTTGCAAATAAAAATGGGCTTTTTTTTTTCGTTCTCTAAAACATTTTTTTCTCGATGTTTGCAAATTGAGATTTACTTAACCCTATTGAATTAAAAAAAAATACTACCTAAGGTTTCAATATAATAGAGAGAGGGAATTAGAATACTAAGTGACATCTTAGGGGCCATGAATTGAAGCCCACCTCGTATATATTAATTGTATGAGACCGTCTTTCCGCTCTTTTTATTGCGCTAACGTTTGAAAATTATGAACGGTATTTTTTTTATGAAATTTTGATTTTGATTAAAACTTAAAAAATATAAATGTTTGTTGCTTTCAAGTTATAAAAAATCAAACTAACCATGATCATTTATTTCAACGACATCGACAATAATACAATATAACAAAAAAAATATAATCTAAATTCTTTTTTTAATGACACCAACAACAATTTTATTATAGAAAAAGTTGTTTAAGGGTATAATTAGAATGATGAAAAATTAAGTATAAATATACTCATCTAGTTTGTTACACTTTTGAAATGATAAAGGAAAAAAACAAAAAGATATATATTCATATCGTGTTTGTTACATTTGTTTTAATATTTAAATATATTCTTATCTATTTGTAAATGTGTTATTTGTATTCAAAATTGATGGTATTTATGGAAAGAAAAATCCAACCCAAAAGCGCTGAAAGGGGTAGTTTTCTTTATATATATATATATATATATATATATATAATATAGATATAGATATAGATTATGATTCAATTTCTTTTATATTGAATCACTCATGGATTTGATGATAAATATCAATTTATATTGTCATAAAAAAATATGGATACTTTGGTAAGAAAATTAGAATACGGAAAAAATACAATAGCCTTGGATGGGAAATTATGAAACTGTTCTGGACTAGTTAGATGACTAATCACGGGACAACATATGGTATAAGATACACTGCCTTAAGGCTCCGCTTCTGAAGGAGCACACCAGCTCTCATGCGTTGTACTACACAGGAGCTCGCCCTCGCGTAAGGATTACCCTACATGTGTCATACTTCGTCCCTAATCACTCGCCGTATAATCTGGAGACGATTATGGCCAACGTGCGCCTACATAAGGGTGAACTTGCTTTACCCTCAAGGTACACATCACTTTTCATAACACTTCTTACACACTCTTTCTCAATTCCATTACTGACTTGAGCGTCAGAGTGCTAACGTCCTTGCAGGCTCCTTTCGTCCCACTGTGAATACTCATCGCCGCCGTGCCGGAAGAAGTTATCATCACACTGGAGAATTCTCCGTCTCCGTTTCCACTCAATCGTTTTCATCGGACATATCATTTGACGCTAGAAGGAGGGGATCATTCGCTAACTACCGCGGTCAAACGATCCTCCACCGTAACTGTTATCTATTACGCTCATCTCTGCCGTAACCGCATTCAGCTACACATTCCTCAACCGCAACGGTTAACAATTATTGCTCCTCTCTCCAAAGTAATGGCTGGAACTCGCAGGAGAACCGATGCGAGCCGTTTCCCCACCTCTCAAGCACCATGTTCAACGATTCAAATTTTCTAAATTGAACGGTTCTAATTCTTGAACCGGTGAATCTTGAGGAAGACGACGATATCCTCAGAACTAGGACTGACACCTGCGCTACAACCTTGTTGAACACAATGATGCTACCTCTGCCTCCTCTGCACGAAGAGGACGTTCTGAAGTTGAGAAAAACACAAGAAATGGGGGTTGAATTGTGTTAACTTTTTCTTCTTTTTAAACTAAGTCCAGAGTCTGATAGAGTTCAGAGTCTGAAATAATGTTCAGAGTCTAATGCAGCGGATAAAGTAGAGATAGATAGAGAGAAAGAGAGAGAGAGAGAGAGAGAGAGAGAGAGAGACAGAGAAGAGAAAGACACCAAGCAATTATACTAGTTTCTTCCACAATCCGAAATTAGTCCAGTCCCCTTAGCACTTCCAAGGAGATTTCACTATAAATCTAAATCTGATTACAAATGCTCAAGCACACAAGCAAGAGAATTTAAATACTCAAGCACACAAGCAAGTGATTTCATATGCTCAAGCACAAAAGCATGAGACTTATAAACAAACAAATTACAAAGAAATAAGTTTGGTTTGAACACTTGATATACAATCAATGGTGTTTACAATACAAATCAAATCAGACTGTTGAGACTCTAGAATTTCTAAGATATGAAAGCTGTTAAGAAGTTCTAAGTGTTTGATGTACAACAATTTCAACAGAGTTTTGGCACAATTTAAATGTTGTTGAGTCTCTACAAATCTTCAAGTCCTCATTCCTTTATATAGAGGTATGAAAGATACATTGTAGAATTGCCAACACATTAAAGAGTCGTTGTAGAAGCTTGATCAATCACCATTGATCTGTTGCTTGATTTGGTTAATGTAATAAGAATGAATAAATTGAAATCCATTCCTTATATGCAGAATTAACCAGGAGAGACACAATTGAAGTAGATTAAATAGTCACAAGGAAGGGGAGTTTGAATTGTGACCCTATAAAAATTATCCTGTAGCTTAAAAAGGATTCTCAAGTTGTATACTTGGAATGGTTAAGTTAATAGACATACTTCAAAACGTTCTGAAGTGTTAGTTCAAAAAACAGTTTAATAAAGTAAATGTGTTTGTGTGTGTTGTGTATACTGTAGGTAAAGAGTATAGGGAAGAGAAGAATAACACACAGAGATTTATAGTGATTCCCCCAATGTGGGTTAGTCCACTCCTCACAATCTTGTGAGAGTTTCCACTATGATGCTTGAGATAACCTCTCAAATCCTGCACCTAACAATCTTGTTCTCCTTAACAATTACAACAACTGTATTCTCTAAGCCTCAGTAGGCTTACACCTTTCTTGCTAAGTTTCCTACTTAGACTTTTACACTTATCTGCTGAAACTAACAGTTTAGTACCCCTAGAGCTAGATGAGACTTTCTTTACAATTTGTATGAAGTATGGAGTTTGAATGACTGAAGTCAGACAAGGGAAGAAAGAAGAGAGAAGTTTATCTTTTATGAAAGATAAGAGAGAATTGATTTACACTTTTAGAATTCTTGGAATCTTTGTGATGATCAATTTTTGATAAAGCTTCAAAATAATCTTTGTTGTTTTTCTTGTATGCCTTGCAGAGGTGTATTTAATGACGAGGCCTCGATCTCTATTTATAGAGTTTCTTGAGCCTTTGTAGTCGTTGGAGAGTGACCAATGGTCATATGCCACGTGTCTTGGGACCCACTAACTTCCACTTGAAATTCCGGGCAAACTGTCATACTTCAAAATGTTGTTGTGTTCTTGAGAATACTTCAGAATGTTGTTGTGTTCATCATGATCTTCATCTGGGTTCATGTGGATGAACGGTCAGATATGCATCTGGGCCTTATCAGATGAATGTCACATGAATTTCTGGGTTGTACTATGAAGATTGTTCTTGTACGACTTCAGAATGTTGTTAAATCATATCTTATTTGAAATCTGTCTTGGAATATATGCAGGATCTCATAAAGTAGCGTTGTCACTTCAAGTCCATGCTTTAGGGGATTTGGTTTGCTTTGTACAGTACCAACTCCTTTATGTGTCGAATTCTTGTTGAATCAGACTTGATTTTGCTTTTGGATTTGCTTTTTACTTTCCAACCACTGTATTGTTCATGCCAGAAAAAGCATGGAGCAGGATCGAACTTTCTGAACTCAGGGGACTTCAGAATGTTTCTTTTGTTTTACTTAGGATGATTTGTAAGACTCTTATTTTATGTAATGAAATTCTAATAGTAAAACATAAATGAAGTGCAGTATGGAAAACATCTAGGATGATATTCTTAATGGAATATTCCTAATGTTTTGTACTTCAAATGTTCATAGTCTTGAATGAACATTGAAGATGCCCTTTCTAACTTTAAACAAATAAATGCCTTTGTTCCTTGATTGATCTTAGTCATGTACTTTACTGGGCTTTTATTTAAGTCGCGTGAACCTTGTATGTTCTTCATTTGGTTCATGAATTTATGGGCTTGGTTCTTGATGTTCATCATGAAGAACCTTCTGACCTCTATCCAACCTTCCGAACTATTTTAACTTTCTGAACTCTGACTGAGTTCTTTAAGTCTTTAAGTCCTTTGATTTCTTGTATCTTGGTATGGTTTAAACTTTGTTCCTGACTTAGTTAAACAATCAAGAGAACAAGTTAAATACCAAGAAATTAATCAAAGTTCATTAATTCCTTAATCATCAAGGTTTGTTATCTTTAAAATTAACTAGAGATTTTTCCTCAACAACAATTGTAGCAGTACTATGCATAATTAATATTGTAGTAGTAGTTGTACAATTTTACTATTATCCTTTCTCTGAGCTTCTTCAGTGGATACATATTCAATGCCTTCTAATTCCTCTGAAATAGACGTTGCTCCAGACTTCCATTTCTTCTACAAACTTGTGTATTCAAATAATAAAAATAACTGACTTCAGGTTCAGACTTTGATGGCTTCAGATTCTGACGGTCAGCTTCTGATGGTCTTCAGACTCTGACTTGCAACATAGCTTCCCTTGAAATGTCTTTTGCTCTCAATTGTTATTCTAGAACCAATACTTTGTTTTAAGACTTATAAAATTTTAGTCTATGGTTCTGCACACTTGAACAAATAGTAGCATATCCAATTGAACTTTTAATATCTTGTTATCACCAAAACTTAAGGTGGCAATGTTAGACACATTTTGTTCCAACATTCTCCCCAATTTTTATGATGACAAACACTAGTATTAATAGTCAATTGTTGTTAATCTAATTAACAAGTTGCATTAGGGTCTGAAGTTTTAATCTCCCCCTGAGTCTAATAGTCCTTAAGGTGAGGTTTGTAAGCTCCCCTTGAGTTCTAATAAAGTTAAATAAATTCATTTTTAGCATAAATACGTCACTCAGAAATAATTCAAATGAAATCCAATGACTAAGAGATGAGAAGAAGGTTCTCCTAAATTAATTTTAATCTTAATTTAGTGGGCTCAGAGCTTAAATGTAACTATGTCTTACTCCCCTTTTGGTCATCACAAAAAAAACTGAAATATTAAAGAGTAAGAAAGGATAAGGACAAAACATGAATTAACTATGATCAGAGCAAACAATATTGCTATCATAAGCACAAAAAGTAATAACCAGAGACATGAGAGGTCAGAAGCAGTAAAATTCAGAGACAAAGATGATAAAAACAAATCAGAAGCATGTGCAACTAAGGCTAATTTTGTTTCTTCATCATCTCAAGTAGAGTAGAAATTCCATTCTTAATCTCAGATTGCTCAGCCATGGTTTCCTCATGTTGCTTCTGTACCGTTTGTTCAAATTCCTCCTGCCTCCTGATGTTTTCCAAATGTTGTTTTTTCATTTTCTTTTCTAGTGCTTCCTGATTCATCTTTAATTCAAGCATATGAGCTTCCGCAACTTCTATCTTCATCTTTTGAGAGTCTAAGTCAGCTTATAGCTTGTCTTGAAATGCAATGATCTCAGGATCTTGACTTCTGACAATGATAGACTATGAATTCTTGATGAAGTTAGCTAGCAAAGAACCTTGAAGTCCAGATTTCACTACTTCTGGCACTTCTGGTATAGCAGCTTCTTGAGAAGGCTCAAGCTCCTTGATCAATGTTGAATGTACAATTTGTAACAACCGGTTTTTCGCTAGAATTATTTTATTTATTTATTATGTGTGTTTATATGAACTTGTGTGTGATTAATTGTCTATGTGGGTATTTTATTTGGGATTAGTGGATCTTGGCTTACAAATGATATTTTAGTCATTTTAGACTCAGGGATATTTTGCTCATTTGGTGAGCAAGGGTAAAATAGTCATTTTATTAGAAAAGTTATTTGGTGTTTTAAGTGGGATTAATTAGTTTTACTAGGTTCCTAGTGAGTGGAGTAATTAATTAGAGATGATAATTATTCAATATTTTAACGGTTTAAGTGAGTAGTAACTTTGGTGAATTAGTTGGTAACAATATTGAGCCCATTAATACCATTAAAAAAGTTAGCCCAATTAAAAGGTGGTATATAAGCATAACTCTTGTGAGAATTAGATTAAACCTTATTCATTTCACAAAAACATAAGAGGTAGAGAGAGAAAGTGAATCAAGAGGATATAAGAGGAGCTAGAGAAAGAGAGTTTGAGATTTGAAGAGTTAGGAGCTAAAGCGAAGCCAAAGTTAGGCTTCTTAAAGATTAGAGGTAAGAGGGATGGGTTAAGTGCTTTTGGGTTAATTGTGACTTTTATGAATTTTGAATGATGAAATTCGTACTTCTAATTCAAGCGAATGTGTGGGTATATTAATCTTGATGAAATTGATGTATTAAGATCTTAAAACTCATGGTTATTGTTGTTGATAAGTTGTTTTGATAATTTTTGCTTAAATGGATAAAAATGAAGTTATTGTTGTTGATTGTTGATGAAATTATGAGACTATAATTTGATTGATGTTATGTTATGTTGTTGATGATAAATTATGCCTTGGGTATTACTAATTGTGAAGCTATAGTTAAGTTGTTGTTGAGTTAATGAGTTTTGAATGAAAATGGGTCATAAATGGTGAATTGTGATTCTTGATGATTTGAGGTGAATTATTGATGTTGTTGTGTTGAGATAGGTTAGATGAACTTCTGTTTTTGATTATAAGTTTTGGTTATGAAAAGTTTTGGGAAGAAACTTGGGTTTTTGTATGAAAAGTTAGTTTAAGTGATTTTGGAAAAAAAGTGGTTATAATTGATTTTGAGTAAGCTGTTTTGGGATGGAAGAAACATGATTTGAATTAACGGTTTGAATTTTATGCGCGAAACGGAGGAGAAGCAAAAAAATTGGATTTCTGGACTGTCAGTCGTGCACGACCGTGCTTGTGACAGGAACGGACTATGCGGCTGGTTCACACGACCGTGCAGCCTGCAGGAACGATCATGCGGCCTGTACAGGTGTCCAGAAATGCAATTTTTCGTGTTTTCGCGGTCGTTTAAGTATCTCTATGAGTTCCAAACACCAAACCCTATCTAATAGATGTGTAATTGGATATCTAAGAGTGGTTTAACTTGGCTTGCTTTAAAAAATTGAATACCATTGAAAATGGTAAAATGAGACGAACTAAGGCGAATTTTGGAACTAATCGAAATTGGCCTATGATACGTACATGTATATGCTACTTCACTCATATGTGAATTGTGTATGTACTTGGTTAAGGCATTTGAACTTGGTTACTTTGTTTTTGTGGAATAATCGGAAAGTGCTATTTTTTATAAACATAGACGAACTTTGTCAAAACTTATACTTTATGGTTGAATAACTTGTAAGAGACTTTGAATTCATGTTAGTATAATAGAATGTGAGTGAATTGATGATGAATGAGTGTTAATATGACGAATGTCATCATATGGATAGATATCTGTCTTTTAGGTGAAATGTGAATTGAAAACTTTATCGTTTATTTGAGGTGTTAAATGTTGATGATGATTTTCATGTTGGTAATTTATTCTTGATGGTGTATTCTTACATGCAAATTGGTTATGATTTTGGTGGTGATTGCATGTATGGAAAATGTTGGTGCTTGTTGATGTACGTTTTATCTTTCGATTAGCGTAATTGCGAAATGGCAAGTGTACCAGTCATTTTCATCAAGTTATAAAGTGATAAATAAAGTATCGTATCCACATGGATTGTCCATTCATCCGAACAATTCTTGTTACTTTTTTTTGTAAGTTTGACAGTATAAAAGTTAGGTTGCAATTTTTATATGTTTGCAACAGAGCGAATTGACCTGTTTTGGTTTACATAAAAGTAAGCAGCGGTTATGATTCTTCGAATCCCCTATGTATATCCGTTGTTGGATAATAAGTAATATAAATGTCGTGTTTATTTATCTTAGATAGAATATACAAGTGATGAGGCCGCTGGGAGTTTTCTAAATAAGTGGGATACCACTTGACCCAATGGACATCATCCATTGGGTACCTAATTATGCATTTTCCTCCGATGGCTAACTGCACCTGTTGATCGCATGATGATCCTTACGTGCGGGGTCTTGCTAATTCAAAGGTAATTGAAACATAAATTTTATATTGGCTTTTCGGTGTTTCCTAAGGCAATGAAGGCCAAGGTCCCCTTAGGTCTGCTCATCTATGAATCTTAGAATACTCATAACACACTCTCTCTACGCTTACTTAGTAGTTCTACAAACGGGAAACCCTAATCTACGTCTACCTTACTAAGGGTTTCAAGAGAATGGTCTTAATACGATATATATCTAAGTCAGACAGCTAGGTGTTTGTTTCCCTAATTCCTAGTTTCGGTAATGCACCACACGGCCCAATGGGTCAACAATTCCTATGGTATCTTTAGCTAATTAATAATCACTTACTTCCTAGACAGACAATTATCAGTAAAAGGATATAAATATCAAGATATAAGCATCCAGTTAGTGATAGCAATATTAGGTCCTATCACAACCTAAGTACCTAATCTAGGGTTGCACCTCTCACAAAAATAAAAACTAAATCCTAATAAAATTTAATAGCGAACGAAAAAATAAATAAAATAAAATAAATGACATATTGAAAAAGATAAAGATATTGATTTAACTTTTAATAAATATGAATAATTAGAGGGAAAAAAGAAATGTTGAACCGGGAAAAGGAAGTAGAGTTTGAAATCAGAACGAAAAAATGTGAGAAGTGATACGTGACTCACTTAAGTCTTATTTTAATCTCTCCTTCGGAATAAAAAAAGTCTTATTTTAATCTCAATTTTCCTTTTAATATGTGTTACTATTATTAAAAAATAGAAATATAGAAAAAGGAGATAAGAGAAAGACGCTCGTGAGTTGTTGTAAAATAATAACCTTTAGTATATAAAGTAGAATAGAAAAATTTATGCTACACAAGCAGAAAGATGGGCGTCCGTCTGTCCGCTCTTTCTACTGCGCTAACACATGTGATTATTTTAATATGTTTTTATTGTATAATTTTGATTAAAGTTTTTAAATTTTTAAATATTATAGAAATTATTGATATATATTGATTTATAAACAAAATATTTTCAAAGCATATAATAAAATTATTTTTGAACTCAACATATTTTAGTTTGCTGCATATAAAATTAAGGTACAATAATGATCATTTATTGTTTATTCTAATAGTAATTAGTAACATCATAACATAAATGTGTATGTTGTGTAAAAGAAACATCATAAATAAACCCTAACATTTTTGAATTAAAACTAACGTAAAAGACCAAAATGTGTAACAAAGAGAAAGTTAAGGGACCAAAATAAATCAAATTTTAATTAAGGGACCAAAGCGATACTACCTAAATAATTAAGGGACCAACAATGAAATTTAGCCATAAATGTGTAAATGACATGTTATGTAAAAGAAACATTGCTATGATTGCGATAAAATAATATCTTTAAAAACTACTTTTTTCGTAAAGTCTTCATCTTCTCCTTCTATCTTCCCTTCTTTAATGATAACTTTTGTTGAATTTTGAGAAACTTCTCTTGATAAAGCTACATATAATTGACTATGGCTGAAAACATGTCCTGGAAGATAGATTTGGACATTGGAAATGGTCAGTCCTTGTGACTTATATATGGTAATAGGAAAACTTAGTTTAACGGAAAACTGTTTTCTACTAAGCACAAAGGGAAGTCATGAACTCGCATTTGTTTTTAATTTAATTCTGGGCAAGAATGCTCTTTTTCCAGCATTGCTTCATGTTAGGATTTCCACATCCAACATATTCTTAAATAAACTACGACAAAACATTCATGTTCCATTACACAGGGCATATCTAGAGTCTATGTTTCGCAACAACATCAAAGGTGCACCTTTTTTTACCTTTAAAATATATGGTGGGATACTTCTTTGAGCAGTTGAGTTTAGGAATTTCTATTGATATAAAATATGAGTATCCCCTTCAACCTCGTTAAATGACAACAAATTATGTTATTCTCCTGAAAACTAATTGATAATTATGTCATTCAATTTTTTAACATCATCATTTGTAGGTGTAATTATGGCTCTTTCGACCATATATGAATTATGATATTACTCCTCGCCTATGAATCACATAGACTCGTCATATTAGATGTGTCTGAACACGTGTTGCATCCACATCCACAAATATAATTACCCTAAATTATGTGATTTTCTACAATTATCACCGTTATTGGTGTGTCACCCTAAATTATGTGATTTTCTAAAATTATCACCGTTATTGGTGTGTCAGTATCCATGTTGTATTTAGTGTCGGTGTTCATATCCATACTTCTTAGCGGTGCTATCTTTTTATGGCCTCTCAGATGGTGGTTTGAATGTAACAAAAAACAAAAGATGGTGGTTTGAAGCTTTCTAGTGTTTATGTTTTTAGTTGTTGGTAAAATGAGTGTGATTATCGTAATTTGAATTGTTTAAATGGTATTAACAAACACTTTGATTTCACTGTATTTTGTTTGATATTGGATGAGGGCCATGGAAGCAGTTCCTCATTTGTATACATGCAAAACGTTTGAAATCAGAACGAAAAAAGCAATGTTTTTATTCCTTTAAACGACAGTGGAAGGAGCTTAACGACAGGGGATGTTATTGCTTATTTTCTATGTATTTAATAATTAAAAAAACCACGGTTCTCTTTATATAAAAAAAAGAAGAAGAAGTCATGCTATCATAGTTTGTATAAGCAATTATAAACCAGCAAAGTCAAATAATTCTTAAAATTAATTGTAAACAATTTGAATCATAATCGCTTATAAATCAGCAAAGTCAAATATATAATCCATAAAATTAATCAACTTTGATTAGTTGTAACATAAAAGAAAAAGAAAAAAACTAAACAGGTTAATTCTGAATTGTGATACAGAGAGTTGAAAAAGAAAAAAAACTAAACAGGTTAATTCTGAATTGTAAACAATTTGAATTTAATCGCTTATAAATCATTCTAAATTTTTTGCTCAAGTTTGTTATTAGTCTTTTTTTTGAGGATTTAAAATCCAATCTTTAACATTATTTTTTGCTCATGTTTGTTACTAATCTTTTTTTCAAAGTATTTAAAGTCCAATCTTTAACATTATTATTTTTTGCTCACGTTTGTTACAAATCTTTTTTTAGAGGATTTAAAGTCAAATCTTTAACATTATTTTTTGGTCACATTTGTTACTAATAATTTTTTTAGAGATTTAAAGACTAATCTTTAACAATTTGTTTTGCTCACGTTTGTTACTTATCTTTTTTAGAGGATTTAAAGTTCAATCTTTAACATTAATTTTTTCTCATGTTTGTTACAATTGATCAAAGGCTAAGGAAGATTAACTTGTTTTTATTAAATAATAAAAGGTCTATTGGCGCAGCTTGTTGCCCGTTTGTCTTCTATTCAAATGTAAATAATGGTTTATATAATAAAATAATATGGAAATATTGTTTTTTGTGGAAGTAATAAAATAATATGGAAGTGTGCATGAGTGCACAAGAGAATCAAAGTGAGACTTCTCTTGTTTTCCAACAATAAGGAAGGAAGCGCAAAAGAACTTCAATGTTGACGAGGAACGAAATGAAGGTGTAGGATGAATGAACAACAACGATGGTGAGACACCAACTCATGGGAGGTGATTTGACGATGTTTGTTTCTTCTTTTTTCTCCTTTGCATAAACCATTAGATCAATTTAAATTAGCAGTTGAGATTTGATGTAAGTCACTTGATTTACACCTAGTTATTTATAAGAATGATATATCTTGATATCATTACCAATGTAAGGAATTTATATTATATTTCTTATATTGTTGTTGTCATTGAAAAATATAAATAGAGTTTGTTACATTTTTAAAGCCACTAATATATATATATATATATTTAATAAAAAACAAAATATCATAAAACAGAAAGAAAAATCACACTCGTTGTCCGTTGATTTATCTTAACAATTTCGTCATTTTTGTTCTTTTGGATTAATTTGCATATGGATTTCTAAGCATCGAATATAAAACTCATATAAAATAGCAACGGTGGCTGAAATGTATTCTCTTGGGTGGGGGGTTGAGGGAGTAGCTTGGCAGTGGCGGCGTCGTTTGTTAGCTTGGGAGGAGGTGAAGGTGCGGGAATGTTGTGATATTTTATCTAATATTGTTTTGCAGCCTACTCATCCTGACAGGTGGATTTGGCACTTACATGCATCCAACAGTTATAATGTCACAAGTGCTTATAACCATATGTTGACATCAACTAGTAACAACTTGGCGGTTACTCACATTACTGAAATTTGGAACAAGGAAGTGCCTCTGAAAATCAGTCTCTTTGCTTGGCGCTTATTACGTGATAGATTACCAACAACGGACAATCTAATTAAAAGACATATTTTACATTTGAATGCTCAGTTATGCGTTGGCGGTTGTGGTACGATAGAAGATGCAAAGAACTTATTCCTCTCTTGTGATTTTTTTGGCAAGCTTTGGTATGGTATTTCTCACTGGCTTGGTTACAACATAGTGTTTCCTGAAAATGTGTCAGACCACTTATATCAATTTGGCACCATTAGCGGTTTTTCAAACAGCAGGCGCTCCACTCTTAACCTTATTTGGTTATCATGTGTGTGGGTGATTTGGCTTTAAAGGAATGCTCGGATCTTTCACCAAAAAGAAGCTTCTTTTAATCAATTGATAGATAAAGTTAAGCTTCAATCTTATTGGTGGCTGAAGGCAAATCGTCCTAGTTTTGTTTTCTCCTACCAATCATGGTGGTTGAATCCTTTACCTTGCTTGGGAATATTTTTGTAACAGGGCATCATTCCTTTTTTGAGCTTGTTTTGGCTACAAATGTTTGTTATTTCTTGTATTTGACTCTTTCAGCCGAGGTTTAGGCACTCCTTGTGCTGAAACCTTCAGGCCTTCAGTAATTTAATCCATTTTAGTTTCTTCAAAAAAAACATGAGTGAAGAACCATATATTTGAACATTAAGATATCTAAAAAATGATAAAAAAAGGACAACAATGACAAAATAAAATATAAATAACGAAATTGTTACGCGAAATTATGTTAAGCGTTAGCGAGAGTAATTTTTCCTAAGTGACAAAATTTACACGCACGCAAAGTTTTGACTAAATGACATTATTAATTATTTTATTGCAAGTCGCCGTTTCAAGAAACCGGGTCATATACTCGACCTGGAAACCCACAACACTAGAACAAAAGGAGTCAATCGATTATATCGTTAGAGGGGCGGAAAACATCATGAAAGTTGCTAGAGAAGAGTGCCGCTACAACTGATTACGCATCTTCTCATCGCCTTTGTCGTGCCGTTACATCTAGCGAGGTTTCCACTGCGCCGCCTTGGTGAAAAAACGATGAAGCGTGCAATCGTACGACCTCACGAGTTGTAGCACGGTCTTGACAACCGTGCTATTTTATACAAGAATAATACTCATTGGTACTAACACACTAAAAATGATATGAACGACACTATATGATATTTTGATTTTCAACACCGCAATACCATGATTTTCATTCAATACATAATTGTTAATATTTTATTCCTTTAACAAACTGCAAAGCTTTTTAAAGCTAATAAAAGTACATGCCAAACATATAAAAGCATGAGTATTCTAACGGGAGATATGGTGGCGGCAAAGAGGGCAAGAGCTGCAGCGTTCGAGCCATTCAGTGATGCAGTTTGAGTGGTACACATGACCACAAGGAACTGGTTTGTTTGTCACCCTAAACAAACTGTTTCCTCCTCCTTCTAAATTGTGTGATTCTTCAAAGTCTTCCATGCAAATAGAGCAAATATCATCCTTAGTGAAATCCACAACCTCCGGTAAGTTTTCGACAAAGTTCTTCCACGGAACAAACTTGTATAACGGCGTTTTGGAGGCCGCAACAAGACCCTCAAGCTCGTCAATCGTAAATTCTATGAAACTTGTCGACACCGGATTAAACGACATGATTATTGTAAAATTATAGATATGTCTGAATGGTGTGTGTTTAGAAAGAGCATACCTTGTTTGTATTTATAATAGAGACATAAACAATTACAATTAATGATAATTAAACATAATTATATGACAACTAATAAATTATAACATTTGATTAGTAATTGATTTTATAAATCACTGAAAAGATGGTTTCTTGACTCATATTAATAAGTTGCTAATGTTATCCGCCACTAGCGGAAAGACGACACTAATTTGTTCATCTGTTCATTTTTTTATTGCTCTTAATTGTTTATTGACATTATTATATCTGGTAATAAAGTTTTTATCATATACCTCTCTTTAAAGTACCATCTTTATCTTTTTTTAATAAGATATTGTTTCTATAGCAATGAAGTAGTTGATATTATCATGTGATTTATCTAATTTTACAATTTAAAATTTTACATAATATTATAAAAAAGATGAATCTATAAGTATGGCGAGAGGATTCATTGCTATAACAACAGAATCATAATTAATAAATTTAAGAGTAAACATGTTTGACGATAATTTAGGTATATTGAAAATATCTTACACACAAAAAATTATGTATTCACTTTATTAGTAGTATAGATGTAGATACAACTCATACTCGTGAATATAACTTAGTTGGAAGGAATATTGTAATATGCAGAGGTCGGAGTTTTCCACTTATTCCTTAGATGGGGTGAAATTATGGCCATTAGGCTATTTGATAATATTTTTTAGAGGAAATATATATATATATATATATATATATATATATATATATAATTGAATACTCCCTCCGTTCTTTTTTAGATATCTTTTTTGTAGAATTGTTTTGTTTCAATTTGACTGTCATTTTCAAAGTTCAATGCAATATTACCCTTAGTTATTTATTACATAAAGAGAAATATACGAAATGAGATATTAAATGAATGAGGATATTATTGAAAAATGATAAATGGTTGTATAAATAACGGTAACATTTATTGATTGTCTTGATTTATGTAAAATGTCAAAAAATAACTTTTAAAAAGGAACGGAGGTAATAAATTGGTTGAAGGACAGAAAATTATGTTGTTTGACTATCACTAAATGACTTGATTGTTGTTTACTCAACTGCCTTAATTCTTCACATTGTCGGTACCCTTGTGTGTTAACTTCGTTGTTATCATGTTTTCCACCAATTTAATAATCGCATTGACTAAATATATGTTGCTTCTATTATATTGATGAATGATGATGTGTGTGGATGTGATCATCTAATTCTTGATGTGTTGATGACGATTCAATCAGATTAATGGTTGAGATCAAATTGTGTATATCTAAGCCGTCAGATTTTCTTTTACGATTGAAATCGACTACTATGTGAAACTGCGTGAAACAGTTACCATGGGCAAAAGCTAAGACCCTCTCTCTTGACCATTTCGTTTGTAATAATCTCTCTGTCCCAAATTGTATGTCATTTTAGAAAAAAGATTTATCCCAAATTATACGTTGTTTTACAATAACAATGAAACATTAATGTTACTTTTCTTATTATATCTTTAACTATTTGTTACTTTCTCTTCTTTTAATTCTTTCACTTTTCTTTCTCATATCATTTATTAAGGACAATTTTGCAAAACAACTCATGAACTAATTCTGAAGTTCAGAAAGTTAGTTAACTTGTGCTCTTGAGTGTTTTTACTAAGACATGAACATGGTTTAAATCTCACCAAGATACAAGAAATCAATGAACATTACATTCATGAACTAATTCTGAAGTTCAGAAAGTTATTTCAGAATGTTGATCAGAACGTTCTGACAAAGTACAAAAGGTTGTTCATAAACAAACCCAGAAAACTCAAGAACATCATCAAGATGCAAGATATACGCGACATAAAGTAAATGACCAAATAAAGTACATCTGCAATGGATCCACCAATCAATAAAGGCATTTACAAAGATCTATGTCAAAAAGGTCTCCATAGTTCATTCAAGACTATGAACACTTGAAGTATTAGGAATATTTCAAAGAGAATAATATCCTAGATGTTACAAAAACTGCAGTTCAATTGTGTCTTTACTAATAGGATTAATTACTTTAAAAGCAAGTCTTACAAATCATCCTAAGTAAGAACAAATGGAACATTCTAATGATCAGAATGTTCATCTCTGCACATGCTTCATACTATGAACAATATAGTTGGTGAAAAGTCAAAAAGCAAAGAAAAATGAGATATTGTCCTAATCAATCAGAGATTGACATGTTTCTTGATGGTACTCTTCAGTATCAAGCAAAATCTCCTAAAAGCATGGGCCTGAAGCTGCAGATCCACAACTAACTTTCCTACGCACAAACCAATGCAAATATGAACAACTTTATCCAGCAACTATATGAAATGCATTGTACAAACCTAGAAACTCATCCTACATTCATCATTGATGAACCCAGATGAAGAACATCATGAACATCAACATTCTGATGAAAAACACAACAACATTCTGATGTTCATCCTGAAGAACACAACAACATTCAGATGGTCATAATGTTCACCAAGATTTTCAAGTAAAAGCTAGTCGGGCCCAAGACACGTGGCAAAAGACCATTGGTCACCCTCCAACAGCTACAAGAGCTCAAGGACTCTATAAATAGAGATCAAGGCCTCAACAATACTTGCACCTTTACAAAGCATAAAAGAAAAACAACATAAGAGTGTTTTGAAGCTTTAGCAAAAATTGATAGTCACAAAGACTCCAAGAAGTCTTAAAGTGTAAATCAATTCTCTTTTATCTTTCTTTAAAGATAAACTTCTCTCTTCTTCATTCTCTTGTCTAATTTCAATCATTCAAACTCCATACTTCATACAAATTGTAAAGAAAGTCTCATATAGCTTTAGGGGTACTAAAGTGTTAGTTTGAGCAGAAAGGTGTAAAGTCTAAGTGTAAGCCTGCTGAGGCTTAGAGAATACAGAGGTGTAATTGTTCAGGTGAACAAGTTTGTACGGTGCAAGAATTGAGAGGTTATCTCAAGCAACATAGTGGAAACTCTCACAAGATTTTGAGGAGTGGACTAACCCACATTGGGTGAACCACTATAAATTTTTGTCTGTTCTTTCTCTGTTTCCTTTACTTTCAAATTTCAGTAAACACAAACAGACACAAACACTTTAAATATATTAAATTGTTTTTATACCAACTCTTCAAAACATTCTGAAGACTGACTGCTAACTTTATCATTCCAAGTTTCAACTTGAGAATTACTTTTAAAGTTACAGAATAATTTTTAAAGGGTAACAATTCAAATTCCCCCCCTTCCTTGTGACAATTTTATTTACTTCAATTGGCATCAGAGCCCGATTCTAAGAGTTTGAACACTTAAACAAGTGTTAGAGAAAAGATTTAGGAAGTATGTCTAAAGTCAAGTACATAGCTGAAGAAGGATCATCAAACAAGCCACCACTTTCTGATGGCTCAAACTACTACTTCTGGAAAGGCAAGATGGAACTCTTTCTTAGATCTCAAGACAATGATATGTGGACATTTATCACAGATGGGGATTTGTTCCAACAACCAAAGAAGGAGCTATTAAAGAAAAGAGTGCATGGTCAACAGATCACAAAACTCAGGTATTGTTAAACTCTAAAGCTAGACTCTTTTTATCATGTGCACTAACATTGGAAGAAAGTGAAAGATTTGATGAATGAAAGAATGCTAAAGAAGTATGAGATACCTTAAGAGTACATCATGAAGGTAAATCTCATGTTAAAGAAACTAGAATTGACATTGGAGTCAGAAAGTTTGAAGTCTTTGAAATGAGTGAAAATGAAACCATTGATGAGATGTATGCCAGATTTACTACAATAGTAAATGAAATGAGATCTCTTGGAAAGACATATTCCACTCATGAGAGAATCAGGAAAATATTAAGATGTCTTCCAAGTATGTGGAGACCTATGGTCACTGCAATTACTCAAGCCAAAGATTTAAAATCTATGAACCTGGAAGATCTCATTGGTTCACTAAGATCCCATGAAGTTGTGCTTCAAGGAGACAAACCAGTAAGAAAGGTAAAATCTCTTGCCTTGAAAGCATCTCAACAAACTTCATCAGCATCTGAAGATGATGCACAAGAAACATAAGAGATAGAAGAAGTTCATGAAGAAGAAGCTGAAGATGAACTAGCATTAATCTCCAAAAGAATACCAAGAATGATGATGAGAAGAAATCAAATTAGAAAGAAGTTTCCCAACACAAACAACAACAAAACTGAGACTGACAAGAGTCAGGTCACCTGTTTTTGATGCAACAAAACTGGACATTACAAAAGTGAATGCATTGACATTAAGAAGGTTTAAAGAAAACCACCTTTCAAGAAGAAGGCTATGATCACGTGGGATGAAATGGAAGAAACAAAACCACAAGAAGATGAAGAAGCCAACTTAAGTTTAATGGCTCAATCAGATGATGAGGAAAAGGTAATTGTCTACAAAACTCATCCTTTATATTTAGAACTTGAAAGTAAAATTGATAGTCTCTTATATGACTCAAACTTTTTAACTAATAGATGTCATTAACTAATAAAGGAACTTTCTGAACTAAAAATAGAAAAAGAGAAAATTCAAATCAAGTATGACGATTCTAGGAAAACCATACAAACTTTGCAAGACTCTCATTTTAAAATGTCTGAACAACAGAAAGAATTAAACAAGAAACAAAAGAACATTGTTTGTAAACCTTCTGAAATACAAAATGAAAACATTCTTTTGAAAAAGGAAGTTGAAAAACGAAAAGATGATCTTACATGTTTTATCACATCCACAGAAACATTTAAAAATATTTTAGGATCACAAAATGGAAGTGCTGAAAAATCTGGCTTAGGGTTTAAAGACCTAAACAAAAATATCCTTAAGAGTTTTGTACCTCATAAGGATGAAGTAAAAATGAAATGCTCATACTTTGATAGGCTAGGACATATGGATTTTGTATGTTATCATAAAAAGAATTTTATTAGAAAAAATAAAATTAATCTTAGTTCATAACGTTCTCATCTTAATAGATCAAAAAGTTCACAAAAGGCTGAGAAGGCTAAGAAGATATGCTCCTACTGTTACAAATCTGATCAGAAAAGACAGAATGTTACAATAAGAAAAGATCACTTAGAAGAACTATCCCTCAAGGGCCCAACATTACATGGGTACCTAAAGTTTTTATATTGTCAAATGTAGGTTCCACCTCAGGGTGCAAGAACAAAGCCATGGTACTTGGATAGTGGTTGTTCTAGACACATTACAGATGATAGAAATTGTTTTCTAACCTTTGAAAAAAAGGATGGAGGACTGGTGACATTTGGAAACAATGGCAAAGGTAAAATCAGAGGTAAATATACTATAGGTAAGCTTAATTTGCTATAATAGAAAATGTTCAGTATGTAGAAGGTTTGAAACACAATCTACTTAGCATAAGTCAATTATGTGATAGTGGATTTGAGGTTATTTTTAAACCTAACATATGTGAAGTAAGACAAACGTCCTCTAACAAACTTTTCTTTTCTGGATCAAGGAAAAAGAACTTATATGTTTTAGATTTAAATGATATGTCAGCTGAATCAAGTTTTATATCTCTTGAAAAAGATAAATGGATTTGGCACAAAAGAGCTTTCCATATAAGTATGAAAACCATTGGTAAACTTTCTGAACTTGATCTAGTTAGAGGGTTGCCTAAGATTAGCTTTGAAAAGGACAAAATATGTGAAGCTTGTGTTAAAGGAAAACAAGTGAAAAGTAGTTTCAAAACAATTGAGTTTATTTCAACTCAGAAACCTTTAGAGCTTCTTCACATTGATCTCTTTGGTCTAGTTCAAACTGCAAGTCTCAATGACTAAATATATGGTTTTGTTATTGTTGATAACTTTTCTAGATTTACATGAGTTCTAATTTTAAAATGCAAAGGTGAATCTTTTGAAGTATTCCAAAACTTTTGTAAAAGAGTTCAAAATGAGAAAGGTTCAAATATCATCACTGTAAGAAGTGATTATGGAGGTGAATTTGAAAATGCATCCTTCAAAACATTCTTTGATGAAAATGGTATAAAACATAATTTCTCTTGTGCAAGAACTTCACAACAAAATGAAGTTGTTGAAAGAAAAAATAGAACTTTGCAAGAAATGAATAGAACAATGCTAAATGAATTAAATGTTGAAAACTATTTTTGAGCTGAAGCCATTAACACATCTTGTTATATTTTAAATAGATTTTCAATAAGAAAGGTTCTTACTAAAACCTCATACAAACTCTAGAAAAATATCAAACCTAGCATATCTCATTTTCACATATTTGGCTACTATTGCTACATTCTGAACAATAAAGAAAAATTGGGTAAGTTTGATCCTAAATCAGACAAAACTATCTTTTTAGGATACTCTACAACCTCTAAAGGTTATAGAGTATACAATCTAAAAACCCAAACAGTTGAAATCAGTATGCATGCATATTTGATGAATATGATGAACATTCTCAACCAAAAGAAAGTGAAGACTCTGAGGTATCATCACCTCAGAATGTTCCCACTCAAAATACTGTAAGTACAGTAGAGAAAGAAGATGATCAAAATGTTCAGGATCTGACTCTTCAAAGTCAACCTAGAAGTTGGAGAATGGTAGGAGATCATCCTGTAGATCAAATCATTGGAAGCATAACTGATGGTGTAAGAACCAGGATGTCCTTTCAAGATAACAACATGGCAATGATTTCTCAGTTGGAACAAAAGTCAATCAATGAAGTAATTATTGATGACTCCTGGATTGACGCCATGAAGGAGGAACTTTCTCAATTTGAAAGAAACAAAGTTTGGAACTTAGTTCCAAATAATCAAGGTAAAACCATCATTGGCACAAGATGGGTTTTCAGAAACAAACATGATGAAGAAGGTAAGGTTGTCAGAAATAAAGGAAGGCTAGTTGCTCAAGGCTACAACCAACAAAAAGGTATAGACCATGATGAGACTTTTGCACCAGTTTCCAGGTTTAAAGCCATCAGAATTCTTCTTGCTTATGCTGCATATAAAAGCATTAAACTTTTTCAAATGGATGTGAAAAGTGCATTTTAAATGGTTTTATAAATTAGGAAGTTTATGTAAGTGAACCTCCTGGCTTCATAAATGAAGAGAAACCAAATCATGTTTTCAAACTCACTAAAGCACTCTATGGTCTTAAACAAGCTCCTAGAGCTTGGTATGATAGACTGAGCACCTTTTTAATTGAAAATGGTTTTTCAAGAGGTAAAATTGATACCACATTTTTTTAGAAAAATACATAACTCTGACTTACTTATAGTTCAAGTTTATGTAGATGATATCCTTTTTGGTGCAGCCAAAGAAAAAATGTGTGAGGAATTTTCCAATCTTATGCAAAGTGAATTTGAGATGAGCATGATGGTGAACTTGGTTTCTTCCTTGGTTTACAAATTAAACAACATTTAAATGGAATCTTTATAAGTCAAGAAAATTATGTCAAAGACATTCTCAAAAAGTATAAAATGAATGAAGCAAAAATCATGGTGACCCCTATTCATCCATCTTCAAGTTTGGATAAGGATGAAAGTGGAAAATCTATTTCTGAAAAAGAATATAGAGGCATGATAGGCTCATTATTATATTTGACTGCTGATAGACCTAACATTGTGTTCTCAGTAGGTTTATGTGCTAGATTTCAAACATGTGCAAAAGAATCTCACTTAACTGCAGTTAAAAGGATTTTTAGATATTTAGTAGGTACTACTGATCTTGGCCTTTGGTATAGAAAAGGTTCTAGTTTTGATCTTGTAGCCTATTGTGTTGCTGATTATGCTGGAGACAAAATTGAGAGGAAGAGTACAAGTGTCTCCTGTCATCTCTTGGGACAAGCATTGATTGGATGGTCTTGCAGAAAGCAAAACACCATTGCACTCTCCACAACTGAAGCTGAGTATGTATCTACATCAAATTGTTGCTCTTAAGTTTTGTGGATCAGAAATCAGTTGGAAGATTACTCCATAAGGTACACATGTGTTCCTATTTTATGTGATAACAGAAGTGCTATTAATATTTCAAAAAATCCTATTCAACATTCTAGGTATAAACATATTGAAATAAAGCATCATTTCATTAGAGATCATGCTCAGAAAACGGATATTGTGTTAAGTTTTGTTGATACAGAAAATCAGCGAGCTGACATTTTCAATAAACCTTTAATTGAGGATAGATTCAATTTTATTAAAGAAAAATTGTTAATCATGAAAAATCCCAATAAACTTTGATCATTGATCACTAAGGGCCTTAGACTAAACCCCTTGATGTTTTCTGATTCATTAAAAAAAATTCAACCTTAATCAGAATGTTCATATGATCAAAATGTTCATTCAATCAAAATGTTCATCTGATAGTTCATCAGGTCAGAATGTTCATACAGTTCAGCGTTCAGAACCTGAACTCTGAGACAGAAATCTCAACGTGAGATTTTGTGTTGATCTAATCCAAAAATCTCTCTATAATCTTAAGCATTTAATGTTTGGTTATAAGAAGAAAGGTTTAAGGATTAACCACTATGTAAAACCTTAACTATCAATCAACCAATCCTTTCACATGGCTCAAACGGCTAGTTTCTCTCTCCTGAAACTGCTTTTTCAGTTTCATCTTTTCCAATGCAAAATTGTCAAGTCACTTCCTCTTTCTTCTTCCAACTACCCACGTTTGGTTCTATAATAACCAACATTGTGTTCAGATTTTTTTCACACTCATCTCTCTTCAAACAATCTTTCTCTTAGCAAAATTACAAAAACAAATCAAACTTTGTTTTTGGCGAAAACGGCTCGTACCAAAACTGCGTCTGTTAATTCTGAAACTCACTCACCACCACCAAATGCTGCCAATGATCAACCCTTTGATCATTCTCCACTCAACGAAACCCTCTTACGCACCATTATTCATGATGTAATTATCCTCTGAGATCTTCTATAAAGCAAACCAGAAGATCTCAGAGGATGAAGAAAGAATCTTCATCTACACCAACTACTACTCACGTAGATCTGGTCTCTGATGATGATAAGAAAGAAGAATCAAATGATGAAATGAATGAAGCCTCTGAAAAGGAAGCTATCCTGAAAAAGGAAGAGTTTCTGAGAAACCTGAAGAAGAAGAGAAAGTTCTGTCAGAGAAGGAACTCTCTTTGAGATGGCCAAGGCTGCAAGGAATGTCTTCAGGAAGGCAAAGAAAGCTGCAACCACAACTTCAACTCCATCTATAGAGAAATCCTCTTCTCCATCTCAGCAAAATGAAGAAGATGAACCAGAGAAGATTGTTAAAGAAGAAGTGAAGGAAACCACTTCTAAGAAAAGAGGAAAAGGCAAGGACATTGTCATACTTGCTTCAACCTTAAAGGCTCAGAACATTGAGAAAGTGACCTTTAGACCAATCAACAGGGCCAAGTACTTTGATTTTGAAACCTCAAAACAAAAGGATGGAATCTAAGGGAGTTCACTGACCCTCAAGGATGGTTTGAGTTTGTATCTACTCAAGAACCAACATTTGATAACTTGGTGAAATAGTTCTATGCATCAATGAGAGTGAAAGAAAGCAATGAAGAAAACTTCTTAATCTCCACAGTCAAAGGAGTGAAAATCAAACTCACTCAAGACTCTCTCTGAAGTATTTTGAATATCCCAAATGAATGTAACCAAACCAGAACATGATTTCAACTCAACAAATCTCAAAGATGCCCCCAAAATCCTCCAAAACATGATTAGGAACACTCTTCTACCTAGATGTGGAAGCTTTGAGGTTATAACTGACACAGATTTGTGTATCATCCATCAGCTAATGACCAAAACTCCCCTCAATCTTTGCTATGTCATGATTCAATATATGATTAACTAGTGCTTCTCAATAAAGCAAAAAGTTGCTGGTCTACCATATGGGATGAACCTCACCGCCATTTTTAAAGCTGTTAAAATCTCTTTTGATGAAAAGGTAGGTTAGGAAACCTTCATGAGGTTTACAGCTAAAACCATTAGCCAACTACGTATCATATCCACCAACATGCCTATCCCTCAAAAGATTGGATCAGTCAAAAAACTTGCTGATCAGAAAGTTCAAGAGTGTAGAAAGAAGCAGAAAGTTGAGAAAGTTGGAAAGGTCGCAACAACTCTCAAGAAATATGTGGGAGAAGGATCTCATAAAACTAAGTCCACTACAACTACTGAAGTCTTTGCTCATGTTGCTGAACATGCAAGAGAACTGATTGAAGAAAGCTCTCAACAATTTGAAGTTATGCTTGCTCAGATAGTTGTTGAGAAGGTTGGAGAATCTGCAGATGGTCATCAGAAAGTTGAAGATACAATGAATCAAGGTGTTGAAGACCCCTATGAAGATATAAGAGTTGGAGAAAATACTGAGCTACAAGCTCAGAATGTTGATAAAGATACTATGGAAGTTGTTGAGATCCTAGTATCTAACTCTTTTGGAAGTAAAGATCAACAAATGGAGGTTGATGAAGAAACCCAGCCAGAACAAGGAAATGTTGAGATTCAAGCTGACTTTGATCTTAATATGGAAGACACTATGAATGATTTCAATGATGAAATCTTCCAAGATGCTCATGTAGAAAATGACAACATTCAGCCAGAAAATGTTCAGCAAGAAAACATTTAGGAAAATGATTAGAATCTTCAAAACTTGACTGATCAGAATGTTCATGGTCAGAATGTTTTCGATCAGAATGTTAATGAAAATTTGGCTCAAGATGTTACAGCTGAACCAGTTGACCAATTGTCAGTAGATCCTAATCCACTGGCTTCAGGATCTTTGCCCTCTGCTGAGGTACATCTTCTTGCTCAAACTGATTAGAATGTTCATCCTTCCCAACCTGCTCTGAACATGAAACAAGCTCAGTTTGCTAACCTATCCACTTCAACCATGGGATCTACTGCTAGAATTAGCAAGTATCTAGTGTCCTCTCTATCAACACCAGTACAATTCCCTCATCTACTCCACCACCACCTCTCACCAAAACCACAAACAACCTTCCAAATATGCCTGCTCTCTTTGACTCCCTAAACACGTCTGTCACAACCAATAAGGAGAAAGCTGAAACATCTGGTGCTGCTTCTCATTCTAAACCTTCTAAGGCTGAAAAGATTGCTTCCATAGCTCTTAGAGTTTCCACAAAAACTCATAAGATTATGTGTGGGCTGGCTAAGTGGAAATTGGAAGTTCATGCTCCTGGCCTAGCTATTGCACCACCTGTCTTTGATGATCCTACTGTGTTTGAGTCTGAACCATCCTCTGATTCTGGGGATTCAACTCTCTGAATCTTTTCAAGACTACCTCCCTAACCTTTTTGTGGATGACAAAAGGGGGAGAAGCTTTATGATTTATGTTCTTAATTGTTTCTAAGTTTAGGACCTAAGTAGGTTTAATGATCAATAGTTATTGGAGTCTTATAAAACTTCATCTTTTGCTTGATCATATGTACTTTGAATTTATTTTTTGTTTTTGAACCATTTTCATCATGTAATTGTACTTCATGCTTAAACATTAATGAATGAATTTGATTTTGGTTCAATTATGCATATTTTTATTTATGCAACGAATTATAAAATTGAAGGGGAGTAATTTAAAACTTCTAAAAACTCTTCATGGATTATAAAAATGAGGGGGAGCATTAAAATAAAATTTTCAAGCTCTGAAATTCTTTATATATAATCAAAATCCATAATCCTAAATCATAAGTTTATCATCTTCAGAAAGGGGGAGATTGTTGAGGCAAAATCCCTAATTAATTTTAATGATAATAAACTTTAAATGATTAAGGACTTAATGGATTTTGATTAATTTCTTGGTATTTAACTTGTGCTCTTGAGTGTTTTTACTAAGACAAGAACAAGGTTTAAATCTCACCAAGATACAAGAAATCAAAGAACATTACATTCATGAACTAATTCAGAAGTTCAAAAAGTTAGTTCAGAATGTTGATTAGAAAGTTGATTAGAACGTTCTGATAGAGTACATAAGGTTGTTCATAAACAAACCTAGAAAACTCAAGAACATCATCAAGATGCAAGATATACGTGACATAAAGTAAATGACCATATAAAGTACATCTGCAATGGGTCCAACAATCAATAAAGGCATTAACAAAGATCTATGTTAAAGAGGTCTTCAAGGTTCATTCATGACTATGAACATTGAAAGTACTAGGAATATTCCAAAGAGAATAATATCCTAGATGTTACAAACACTACACTTCAGTTGTGTCTTTACTATTAGGATTGATTGCTTTAAAAGCAAGTCTTACATATCATCCTATGTAAGAACAAATGACATATTCTAATGGTCAAGATGTTCATCTCTGCACATGCTTCATGCTATGAACAATATAGTTGGCGAAAAGTTAAAAAGCAAAGAAAAAGAAGTTCTTGTCCTAATCAATAAGAGATGGACATGTTTCTTGATGGTACTCTTCAGTATCAATCAAAATCTCCCAAAAGCATGTACCTGAAGCTGCAGATCCACAACTAACTTTCCTGCACACTAACCAATGCAAATATGAGCAACTTTATCCTACTTTATCCAGCAATATTCTGATGCATATGGAAAAGTTAATACACATGGGTATTGCCCAGAAACAATGTTTACAAAATAAAATTCTCTGAACTTGCTGATCAGAAGGTAGTTTGCCTTCTGTCAATGGGTGATAAGAAATGGCTGTGGCACAGACGGTTGGGACATGCAAACTGGAGGTTAATCTCTAAGCTCAACAAGTTGCAACTAGTCAAAGGCTTACCAGACATTGACTATCATTCAGATGCTCTCTATGGAGCATGGCAGAAAGGGAAAATTGTTAAAAGCTCTTTCAAACCAAAAGAAATTGTTTCTACCTCCAGACCCTTGGAACTACTTCACATTGACTTATTTGGACCAGTCAGTACTGCGTCCTTATATGGAAGTAAATATGGATTAATCATTGTTGATGATTACAGTAGATGGAGTTGGGTTAAGTTTCTGAAATCTAAAGATGATTCATATTCTGTGTTTAGTAAATTCTGCATCCAAATACAATCTGAAAAAGAATTGAAAATTTTGAAAGTCAGAAGTGATCATGGAGGAGAATTTGAAAATGAGCCATTTGAATTTTTTTGTGAAAAACATGGAATTATCCATGAATTCTCTGCACCTAGAACTCCACAACAAAATGGGGTTATAGAGAGAAAGTGAAGGTGAGAAAAACACAAGACGGGGGGGGTTGAATTGGGTTAACTTTTCGCAACTCTTGAAGAGTAAGAATCTGATTCTTCAGGATCAGAGTCTGAATGGATTCAGAGTCTGATGGGAGATCAGATTCCGGTACAGCGGAAATAAACAAGAGATAGAGAGAAAGAGAGAACACAAGCAATTATACAGGTTCCTTCCACAAACCGGAAGTAGTCCTGTCCCCCTTGCACTTCCAAGGAGAGTTCCACTAAAATGTAATATCTATTACAAGTTTCTCAAACACACAGTAAGAGACTTCCAATGCTCAAGCACGCAGGAAAGAGACTTCCAATGCTCAAAGACACAACTAAGAGACTTCTTTGCTCAAGCACACAAGCAAGAGACTTCCAATGCTCAAAGACACAACTAAGAGACTTCTTTGCTCAAGCACACAAGCAAGAGACTTCAGACATAATTTACAGAAAATTGAATAGAGTTGAAACACTTGATAAACAATCAAATATGTTCAAATTACAAAACACAGACATACTTTGTTTTAAACAAAGACAGACTCTGTTTTTCTGCTTAACTTAGAGATTCTAGAATACACAGTTTGTAAGAATAATCTAAGTTGTTGATGTGTTTCTGGTTTGACTCAGTAAGAATACAATAGCTTAGCAGCGTAGTTTTTCAGTTGTAGAGTCACACGATTCTTCAGGTCTTCTATCCTTTATATAGGCGTTGGAGAGAGACGTTGAGACAATCCAGCACATCAAGTGAATTCTGGAAGCTTGATCAATAGTTGTTGATCTGTTGCTTGATATGGTAATAGTCCTTCAAATGCATATTTTGAATTCCATTTCTTTTGAAGCTTAATACCGGTAGACACAGTTGTTAAACTGTACGAGGTAGTCGAGTAGTGAAAACAGAGTTCGTACACACGTACTCTGTACTATACTGCATTCTTTGTCGTTGAGCATCCCACGCTCAAGTTGACTTTGAATCTAGTCGTTACTCCAAATGAGAGTTTCTTGTGCATCGTAATGCCTTTAGAAAACCTTCTAAGCAGATCTTCAGATTGCAGGCTTCTGATTCACTGTAGCACTTCAGCTTCTGATGATCTTCAGACTCTCTTGGTCTTCAGATTCTGATAGTCTGCAGACTCTCTTGAACTTCAGGTTCTGATAGTCTTCAGACTCGTCAGATCGTCAGAATCACAAGCAACAAGCTTCTCTTGGTCTTGCTCTCAAAATGTTCAAACATAATACGTTCTAAGATACAAATCTTGATTAATATCCTGCATAGAAGAGGTAGGTGAGTTAAATGCAATGTTACATGAGGTGCCAAAGCCAGCTTCTAGAGAAACTTGCTGATCAGAAGCATCAGACAGAGTAGCTTCTGATACATCAGCTTCTGTAGGAGCAACCTGACTCTTCTGTTTCAGAGCTGATGCAAGTAACTTAGCAGCTTCTTTCACAGTTTCTTCCTTAAGTCCTTCAGCCACAACTTCTGCAGCCATTGCCTTGCCAGCAGCATGTTCATCTTCAATCATAGATACAGAAGTACCTATCTTCTGTGCTACATCCTTAGCCACAGAAACCACTTCCATCTTTCTTTTCTTGACCTGACTTTCTTCACCATCAGAGTCAGTATCAAGGAATTCAGCAACTTCTTCAGCCAGCTTCTTGTAGTCTCTGCCAGCTTTGCCTTTCTTGGCTTTCTTCTCATCCTTTGCCTTCTTCTCGTCTTTCTTAGCTTTCTTCTCATCCTTGGGTTTCTTTATCCTTTCCTTAATTTCCTTGGATGCAGAAGAGACAGACAGAGACATAGGAGCTATGGTCTCAGAGGCACCAATAGTCACTCCTGGAAGAGCTGTAGACTTTTTCTTCTTCTTGGGAGGCTCTTGCTTCTCTTCCTCTTCCTCTAGATTAACTTCCTTGGTCCTTTTGCCTTTAACCTTAAGAGGTCCTCCTCCAGCAGTCTCAGGAATGACAAAATAGTTGATTATTCTACCAGTTTCATTGTAGTAATCTACTACAAATCTTGCTAGGACTTCAGGATTGTCTTCTTTGGAAATAGGAGGGAAGTCCATCATCAAGTCTGATTGAACATAAGATTCCTTCATATCTTGATTAGAAGGATTGAATCTTTTGACAATCTTCATGTATTGGAGAGTCTTGCCATTGATGATTCTCCCAGTCACTGTTCCAAGGTGAGCGTCTGATACAACACCAGATTCTGTCAAGACCTTCAAGAGGCCTCCTTGATACAGAATCTCAGAGATTAACCTTCCAAAAGGAACTTGTCTTCTGGATTCAGTTTGGCTTTTCCTGATAGCCCAGCACATGTGGTACATCACGTACCTTGGAAAGTTTATTTTGTGCTTCTTAATCAGAAAGTACAGAAGTACTTTGTGATCAACAGACAGAGTGTCTGTTCCTCCACCTTTTTGAAGCATACTATCCAGTATGATCTTCAAAAGCACCCTATGCTTAGGATGCATGTCTACCAACTTATTTGAGGGTCTTCCTTCAAATAAGACTTTGTTGGAGATACCCATCCATTCACTCTTCTTATCCACATTCCATTGGAATTTTCCTTCATTAGTTACCCTGCAGGCTCTGGCAACTTCTTCTTCAGTGATAAGGATTGGAATCCCCATCACAGCAGACCTGATTTCAAGACCTTTGTACGGTCTCAAACCCATTTGCTTTCTATTCTTGCCAACCAAGGAGGGGTTGTTCATGATTGCGGTAGTTTCTTCAATGGTAGCGTCGTCCTTGTCGAAAACTTCTGCTCTAACCCTGAGGTCTCTCACCAACTCTTGATATGTTGGTCCATTCAACATACCAAAATAACTCATCATTCCTTGTGATAAGAAATGAGAAGCGACATTGATGACACCCTGTCATTACGTAATTTTTTATGTATTTTGATCACAATTTAGAGTTCACAAGGTAACTTAAGCAGCAAGAAAAGCAGAAAAACTGAAGAATTCACAAAGGATCAAAAATGTGTCACGATTGGGACAAAACGTGACACGATTCAAGAAGACTAAAACATGCTCTCTGCCAAGGCAAAAACGTGTCACGATGACCAAAACGTGACACGATTTGAAGAAACCCTAATTTATAAGTTTGTTATACAAGGCAAATCGTGTCACGATTCTACAAAAACGTGGCACGATTTGAGGCGAATTTTTGTGCCTATTTAAGCTGAAGGCTAGTCTGAAAACAAGGGTTACGATTTGAGAAGAGCAAAGCGCGATTTTTACACTGGAAGACGGCTACAAGGGCGATTTCTTCACCTTGTAACCAGTTCATGTATGTATTGTTACCTCTAATGATTATGTTATTTATAAATTCACTTATGAGTAGCTAAATCCATTAGAGGTTAGGTCTGAGATGATTCTTTGTAACCCTAATTGATATATGTTGCTGTGAAACTCTATTTATTGTGAATGACAATTTAGTTTTTATTCAATTCAATTGTTCTTAATGCTTTATATATTCTGATCACATATATATATATGATTTGGTGAGAACGAACGACTACTGACCATAGCTTTCGACTTTGACCTAATTGAATTGTTCTAATAATTATAATTAGTCCAGGAATGGATAATTCTTTATTAGTGATATTAGGTTAACGTGCTTCAAACCTTCGAAGATTATTAGACGACCTAGGGGATTAGGGGCTGTAATCTTAGCAGAGGGTCCTAACTCAAGGGATTGATTAGGACTTTTTTGTTAACTATCGTGAAACTAGAAAATCATTCACAAGAATAGGTGCAGTGACCAATTAGGGTAATTCAGATGATTCGAAGACCTAACTCATCTCTCTTTTATTTTTAACAATCAATTACTTTTTGTTACTAAGTTTTATGCTATTAAACCAATCTACTGCCTAGTGGCAAAACAAAACAACTTTTATTACATCCTAATTTAATAACGTACTTAACTTTTTGAGATTAAAACTAGTCCTTGTGGGAACGATATTTTTACTACTTCGATAGTATTTGGTACACTTGCCAAAATTCTATCAAGTTTTTGGCGCCATTGCCGGGGACTGTTGATTTATTTCAACAAGGCAATTGCGTTATAATTTAGGATTTCTGCAATTTATTTTCTGTTTAAAAGTATTAAATTGATTCAGTGTTCATTATTTAATTTGCATTTTGCGGTGCTACTAAGGTATTTTGCTGTTTATGCGAGGTAGAAGGAGTTCAGACGACCTAGAATACGATCCTGAGATCGAAAGAACTGCAAGAGCTAATCGGAAAACCGTCCGGTTAGCCAAATCAAAGTCAGTTCCACCGGGTGTACGTGAACAACTACCTAATTCAACACTAGTTGAACCTGAATCAATCTCTTCTCCTAAATCTATCACGATGGGAGATCAACCACAAAGGCCTAAGTTGGGAGACTATGGTTTAGCTAACAACCGTGGTCGACTAACTCACACTTTCCAACCTGCTAATCCTATTGCGTTTGACATCAAAACCTCTGTTCAGAATGGCTTAAAGGAGAAACAATTTGATGGGTCTGATGCGATGAGCCCTCATGAACATTTAAGCCACTTTCATGAAACCTGTGAGTTTTGTGTACCTCCAGCCACAGTGACTGAAAACCAAAAGAAGCTGAGGTTGTTTGCTTTTACTCTCACCGGGAGAGCAAAGGATTGGTTACTTTCTTTACCTAGTGGAACCGTTCAAACATGGGAGGAACTTGAGCTGAAGTTTTTAGAGAAATACTTTCCGATGTCTAAGTATTGGGATAAGAAGCAGGAGATTTCAAATTTCAGGCAAGGGGAAAGTGAATCATTATATGATGCATGGGAGAGATTCAATTTGCTTCTAAAAAGATGCCCTAACCACGAGTTCTCTGAGAAATAATACCTCCAAATCTTTACTGAGGGGCTAACTTCCAACAACAGAATGTTCTTAGATGCTTCAGCTGGAGGAAGCCTGAAAGTGCAAGCTTTAATTGAGAACATGGCTGCAAACGAATACTGTGCTGATGCGGAAAAGAAGAAGAAGGGCGTGTTTAATGTTAGTGATCAAACTTCTATCCTAGCCAACCAAGCAGCAATGAATAAGCAACTGGAGATTCTCACTAAAGAATTTCATAGCTATATGATATCCAACAAACCTCAACAAGTTGCTGATGTCAACTGTGATTTCTGTGGAGAGGGACATGCCAATGGCGAGTGTGTTCCAGAAGGAGGCAGTGAAGAGATAAATTACATGGGAAACTATCAAAGACAGAATCCTTACTATAATTCAGGGTTTAACAAACATCCTAACTTGAGTTACTCCAACAATAACACTTTGAACCCTTTGTTACCAAACCCTCAACAACAGCAACAACCAAGGAAGCCCTCAGCTTTAGAGGAGACTATAATCAATTTCATGAAGATGACTCAAGGAAACTTTGAAGATATGAAAAAGAGTCAAGAAACTGAAAGAAAGAACAATGAGGCCTCTAGGAAATTGCTTGAAACTCAAATAGGGCAGATGGCGAAGCAACTGGCTGAGCAGAACAAAGGAGGATTCTCCGGTAACACCAAGGAAAACCCTAAGAATGAAACTTGTAATGCTATAGAGTTGAGGAGCAAAAAGGTGCTAGCACCTCCAACTCAACAAAACTGGAAGAAGGTTGACGCAGTTGTTGAAGAGGAGGATGATGGTGGAGTGGTTGAAAAGAATGTTGGGGAAGAAATATCAATGGATGAAGATGAACAGGGCGAAGTTGAAAAAGAGAGTACTCATGGCGTAGTTGAAAATGAAAAGAAGAAAAAGACTAATGAGGAAGAAAGTAATGAGAAGTTAATAGATGTTGACTCGATCTTAAGAAGATGTAAAAACCAACTGCTGAAGGATGGGAACAAGGATCAAGTAATTCCATCTTATGTGAAGCTTCCTTACCCTCATTTGGCTAAGAAGAAGAAGAAGAAGGAAGAAGGACAATTCAAGAAGTTTATGGCACTTTTCTATCAACTCCAGGTCAACATTCCTTTTAGTGAAGCTCTTGATCAGATGCCTGTTTATGCTAAGTTTATGAAAGAACTATTGACTGGAAGAAGGAAACCGAAGGATGACGAGAACATTTCACTTTCTGAAAATTGTAGTGCAATACTCCAGAAGAAACTACCTCCTAAGTTGAAAGATCCAGGAGCCTTTACCATCCCTTGCTCCATCGGAAAATTAGATGTCGGAAGAGCTCTATGTGATTTGGGGGCAAGTATAAATTTGATGCCTCTATCAATGATGAAGAAGTTAGGATGTGGGGAGCCAAAACCTACAAGAATGACTCTCACATTAGCTGATAGGTGAATCTCTTATCCTTATGGTATATTGGAAGATGTTTTGGTCAAAGTCAATGACTTGGTGTTTCCTGCGGATTTTGTTATCTTGGATTTTGCTGAAGATGAAGATATTCCCTTACTTTTGGGGAGACCTTTCCTTGCAACTGGTCGTGCTTTGATTGATGTTGAAAGATCTGAACTCATGTTAAGATTCCAAGATGAACAAGTTGTGTTTAATATTTTTGAAGCTATGAAGCACCGAAGTGACAATCCTCAATGTTACCGTATCGATGTTATTGAAGAAATAGTGGAAGACAATTCATGTGAACCTCAAACCACACAACCTATGGAGAGAACAATTGTGAACTCTATAGTGACTTGTGACGCTGATGAAGATCTCGAGGTGATGGAATGTGTTGAACAACTTGAGGCAAACAAGCAAGAGAAAGGATCAGTAAAAATTGAAGAGTTACATGATGAGGAATCTAAAGGAGTACAGCCATTGAGCAAGGAGGATAAGAACAATCCAGATTTGAAAGTTTTGCCTCCTACATTGAAGTATGTTTTCCTTAGCAAGGATAATTCTCAACCAGCAATTATAAGCAGCACCTTAACACCTTTGGAGGAAGAAAAGCTAATGAGAGTGTTGAGAGAGAACAAGGAAGCCATATGATGGTCGATTTCTGATTTGAAGGGTATTAGCCCAACCTACTGCATGCACAAGATACATATGGAGGCTGAATATAAACCGGTGGTTCAACCTCAAAGAAGACTAAACCCGACGATGAAGGAAGTGGTGAAGAAGGAAGTTCTAAAATTGCTAGATGCTGGTATGATTTACCCTATTTCTGATAGTGCATGGGTAAGTCCTGTTCATGTTGTGCCTAAGAAAGGTGGTATGACGGTGGTGGCTAATGATAAAAATGAATTGATTCCCACCCGCACCGTCACTGGTTGGAGAATGTGTATAGACTACCGAAGGTTGAATACAGCAACAAGGAAGGATCACTTCCTGTTACCATTCATGGATCAAATGATAGAGAGGTTGGCTGGCCAGGCTTTTTACTGTTTTTTGGATGGGTACTCGGGGTATAATAAAATTGCTGTGGCTCCGGAAGATCAAGAGAAGACCGCGTTCACTTGTCCCTTTGGAGTGTTTGCATATAGAAGGATGCCTTTTGGACTGTGTGGTGCACCAGCAACCTTTCAACGGTGTATGCTCTCCATCTTTGCTGATATGATAGAGAAGAACATTGAGGATTTATGGATGATTTCTCCGCGTTTGGTAAGTCTTTTGATCAATGCCTGTTCCGTTTAGATGTTGTCCTTAAAAGATGCACCGAAATGAACCTCGTTTTAAATTGGGAAAAATGCCATTTTATGGTAACTGAAGGTATCGTTTTGGGACATAAAATAAGTGCTAAGGGCATCGAGGTGGATCAGGCCAAAATAGAGGTTATAGAGAAACTTCCCTCTCCTGTTAATATTAAAGGAGTGAGGAGTTTCTTGGGGCATGCTGGTTTCTACCGGTGTTTTAAAAAAGATTTTTCAAAAATTGCCAAGCCCCTTTGTAACCTCTTAGTCAAAGAAAATGAGTTTAATTTTGATTCTGAATGCTTAGAAGTTTTTTCTTTGATTAAAACCAAGTTGGTGACTGCACCAATAATCATTGCTCTTGATTGGGATTTACCGTTTGAACTTATGTGTGATGCAAGTGATTATGTTGTTGGTGCAGTCCTAGGCCAACGCAAGAACAAATTTTTCCATGCAATTTACTATGCAAGCAAGGTTTTGAACGAAAATCAAGTGAACTATTCCACTACTGAAAAAGAATTGCTCGCGGTAATATTTGCTTTGGAAAAATTTTGTTCTTATCTAATTGGCTCCAAAGTCATTGTTTTTACAGATCATGCAGCTCTTAAATATCTCCTCACCAAGGGGGAGTCAAAACCTCGATTGCTGAGATGGATTCTCTTGTTGCAAGAGTTTGATCTTGAGATTTGTGACAAAAAGGGAGTCGAAAATGTGGTGGCTGATCATCTTTCGCGGCTCGATAACGAAGAGGTCACAAAGAAAGAGAAGGCCATTATGGCCGAATTCCCAGATGAAAAACTATTCACTGTGGATGTCAGGCCATGGTTTGCCGACATAGCGAATTTTAAGGCCGGTAACATCATACCGGATGAGATGTCCTACCATCAACGAAAGAAGTTCTTCAAGGATGCAAACCATTATCTGTGGGATGATCCTTATCTGTTTAAGGTAAGCATTGACGGTTTAATTAGACGTTGTGTTGCAGGTGAGGAAGCAAATAAGGTTATGTGACACTGCCATAGCTCAGCTTATGGAGGCCACCATAGTGGGGAAAGAACAGCTGCAAAAATTCTGCAAAGTGGATTCTGGTGGCCTACCTTGTTCAAGGATTGCCATGACTTTGTAAAGCAGTGTGATAAATGCCAAATGACATGTAAATTTCCAAAAGGAATGAGATGCCCCTAACTGGAATCATTGAAATTCAACCATTTGATTGTTGGGGCATTGATTTCATGGGACCCTTCCCTTCTTCTCACTCTTATCTCCATATACTTGTCTGTGTTGACTACGTCACCAAATGGGTTGAAGCGATACCCTGTATTGCTAATGATGCTAAGACGGTGGTTAACTTTCTGCAGAAAAATATTTTCACTAGGTTTGGAACACCTAGAGTCTTGATCAGTGATGGGGGGAAGCACTTTTGCAATAATTTTCTTGAAAATGTGCTCCGAAGGTATAACATCAAGCACAAAGTTGCAACTCCTTATCACCCATAAACTAGTGGACAAGTAGAGGTTTCAAACCGTCAATTAAAGCAAATCCTTGAAAAGACAGTGGCGTCAAATAGGAAAGATTGGTCTAAGAAATTAGATGACGCACTGTGGGCTTATAGGACAGCCTTCAAAACTCATATAGGGCTCTCGCCCTATCAGTTAGTGTATGGTAAGGCTTGTCATCTTCCAGTTGAGCTAGAACATAAGGCGTATTGGGCCATTAAGGCCTTAAACTTTGATCAAGTAGCCGCTGGAAAGAAAAGACTCTTGAAACTTAACGAAATGGAAGAGATGAGGCTTATAGCATATGAAAATGCGCTCATCTATAAAGCCAGGACTAAAAGGTATCATGAAAAAAACTTAGTATCTAGGGATATTAACTCCAGGTAACTAGTTTTGTTGTTTAATTCCAGGTTGAAGTTGTTTCCTCGAAAGCTCAAGTCCAAGTGGTCGGGACCATTTGTGGTCAAGAGTGTGTCACCTCATGGAGCTGTTGAGTTAACCACGCCAGACGGTGACAGAAGTTTCAAGGTGAATGGGCAAAGAGTTAAGCCATATCTAGGTGGCGACCTACCCAAAGAGAGGGTAGGACTTGTTCTGACGGACCTTTAAGGATCCTTGACAGTCAAGCTAGTGACGGTAAAGAAGCGCTTGGTGGGAGGCAACCTACATTTTTAAGTTCAGGTAGTAGTTTTTATTTTTATTGCTTTCAAAAAAAAATTAAAAATACAAAAATATTTCAGCTGAAACAACAGAGGAAGAAAAATTTTCAAGTCCAATACTGGGAAAAGTCGTGACACGTTTTGGGTAAAACGTGACACGAATTTGCCTCCCTCTAAACGTCTCAAAAAATTTCTAAGTTAAAAATTTGTGCCTTACTGCCAAGCCAAATCGTGTCACGTTGGCCAAATCGTGACACGTTTTCTAGGAAAGAAATTTTCAAAAATTGTTTATCGTGACACGTTTTTACCCAAACGTGACACGATTATGGTGGTTTTCAAAATCTGACCGTTACAAAAGAAAATCGTGACGTTTTTGGCCAAACGTGACACGATTTTCTCAGCCTATATATACACCCAACACGATTTTCATTCCATCCACTTCCAAAAGTAGTCAAACTCTGCCAAATTTTTCCCAGAACCCTAACCTACGATTTTGTTAACCTTTTCCACTAAATATCTTCATCTTTTCATCATCTAATCACCCTTTCATCAACCTAAACCGTCACCATCATCATTCATCCGATCAAATTCATCACAACCACAAATTCCTCAAACCCTAACTTTCACTAACCCTAACCCTAACTATGGTGGATACAAGAAAAAAATCTGAACCAACCAAAAAGGCCAAAACCACTGCAAAAAGAAAACAACCAGTTAAACCTAAACCATCAAACCAACCACCAACACCTTCCACAGATAGATTCCTTAACCAAGAGGCTCGTGATCGCTTCAAGGATATCAAACACTTTAGGGTGATTCAAGAGCCAGCCTTTCTGCTCCCTAAACTTTTCGGTAACCCGGAATTTGAGCAGACACTGACAGCGAGGGATTGGCATGGGCTGAACGGGATGATTTTTGAGCAAGCCAACAAGACTTTGGCTTTGGAATTCTATGCCAACGCTAGATTCTCTGGGAGGAGGTACGGTTCTTATGTTCGTGGTAAGGTAATCGATTTCTCCTCTGCTGCTATCAATAATCTGTTAAAGCTTGTTCCTCCAGAACAATGCGATGTTAAGAGAAGGAGGGAGACTTGTGGTAGTTGGAATGATGAAGCATAGGAAGAGCTGCTTTTGCAACTATGTGTAGAAGGAGCTAAATGGCAAGGAGGGAAACGGATGCTGTTGAAGTCTGACTTCAAGCCGGTTCCCAAGGCTTGGGCATCTTTTGTGGTTCAAACTTTGGAGGGAACCTCGTGTACGTCTGAAATTCCATTGGCACGTGTGCATGCTGTGGAAGAAATCCTGGATGGTGCTCCGATTAATGTTGGTGAGTTAATTGCCGACAACATTGCTCTATTTTCTACAGGCACGAAGAAAGCGATACCGCATATGAGCCTCATTAACTGGTTATGTGAAGAGACAGACTGCCAACTGTATGCAAATGATCTGGATTCTCGTATGATGAAGCCTCTAACAGACACTTACATAGTGGGTTTGTAAAGGACTACCAAGAGCGTCTGCTACAGATGGGAAGAGAGGAAGAGGCAGCAGCACAACAACAGGAGCAACCTCCGGTACACCCACCTCCACCTCAACAGCAGTCTGTGCATGGAGAGGGTAGCAGTTAGCAGTTCATTCATGCGCCCATCCATCCCTTGGTGCTGGACTACATGTTTGGCCACTCTAATTGGATGAATGAAGTTTCTGATCAGGAGTACTGGAACTGTCCGAGGTTTGGGCAGGAATTCTCAGAGATGGTAGCCCTTAACAGGAGGCCTATGACTGGGTCTTTTGAGCGCTTTGATGGGTCCGAGGAAGCGATGGACCACTATTTTGATGTGACCAGAGGACGAGCTCAAGATCGAGAACAGGAGATTAGGGTTGACTTTGCTGCTGGAGGTGCTAGTTCCAGATATCATTTTGGAGAGGATTCGTATGCGGAGGAGAACCCGAACACGTGGATTGATCAAGATCAGATGGAGGATTGAGTGGACTATTGATGGTCCAACTCTTTTGATGTTTTCTTTTCTTTCTTTTGTTTCAGCACTTTTTCGTGATGTACTTTTAATTTAACTTGAACAGTTTTATTGTTTTTCTTTTATATTTCGGTTGTAATTCCACTATTATGTGATTGATCTTGAACTTGTTTATTATTGATGAATTTGCCTGTTTAATTGAAATTTTGCAGTTTGATAATAAATGTTTGTTCAAGTGGTATTCCAAAAAGTTCAAAAGGAGGAGTGACTTGGTTTCAAAGGCGAAGTGTACGGCAGTGAATGATAGGTAGTCACAACTCCCAGAAATATAAACTCTGTAAGGTTCATGGACAAATTTTATTTTTCAATTTACTTATATAAGAGTGTTCCATGCGTTACATTTCTAGAACTTGCATTGTTTCTCTACTGTTGATTGGTTTTTGTTATTGCATACTGAGGCAAAAGTGCTTGGTCCTGTGAGCCTTTTTGAAGCCTACCCTATTTATATTGAATTTATATCCTCTTTTCAGCCAAATTGAGCCGGTAGGATTAGAACTTTTGTTCGGTGACAAACTACATTACAAGCTTAGAGACTTTTAGGATTTTCCCCATTGTTTTATCTGAGTTAGGCATTGTAGAATGTTGCTAAATAATAAGTTTGGGGTTGCTATTGGAATTTGCAACCAAATAAGTCTGGGGTGGTAGTACTAGAGAACAAAGAATAGAACAACTGAAGGAAAAAAAAATGAATGAAAAATACACACAGAAAAATGGTGTATCAAAAAAAAGATTGAAAAAGGGACATATCATTGAAAATCCGAGTAACTTTAAACTCGACCGTCCCAAAAAAAAAGTTACAAATGTTCTCTAGTACCTGTACAAATTTTTGTTTCAAAGGTGAATTAAGGGATTGAATCCATGCTTTAATTTCTGTAGGAGTGCCTAACTCATGATTTTGTGTAGCCTACTTATCCAAATATTATCCCACCTTCACCTAAGCCCCGTTATAACCCTTGAAGACCTCAAAGTATGCATTGACATTAATTTTGATTGACGTTTAGAAACTTTTCAAGCTTATGGTAATATGTAGATTGCATGTTGACTATGTGTGAACCCTATTCAAATTGTTGCGTGGAGTTGTGAGTTGGTGGATGCTAACAAATCAAACTAGCTCATCTTTAGCTAGTAAGGTGTTGAACTTTTGGGTACTATCGCTTGATCAGGTACTTGTTATTTTACTGTCAATTTTCAATTTCATAAGTAAATTCCTTGAGGACAAGAAATAATTCAAGTTTGGGGTTGTGATGACACCCTGTCATTACGTAATTTTTTATGTATTTTGATCACAATTTAGAGTTCACAAGGTAACTTAAGCAGCAAGAAAAGCAGAAAAACTGAAGAATACACAAAGGATCAAAAATGTGTCACGATTGGGACAAAACGTGACACGATTCAAGAAGACTAAAACATGCTCTCTGCCAAGGCAAAAACGTGTCACGATGACCAAAACGTGACACGATTTGAAGAAACCCTAATTTATAAGTTTGTTATACAAGACAAATCGTGTCACGATTCTACAAAAACGTGGCACGATTTGAGGCGAATTTCTGTGCCTATTTAAGCTGAAGGCTAGTCTGAAAACAAGGGTTACGATTTGAGAAGAGCAAAGTGCGATTTTTACACTAGAAGACGGCTACAAGGGCGATTTCTTCACCTTGTAACCATTTCATGTATGTATTGTTACCTCTAATGATTATGTTATTTATAAATTCACTTATGAGTAGCTAAATCCATTAGAGGTTAGGTCTGAGATGATTCTTTGTAACCCTAATTGATTTATGTTGCTGTGAAACTCTATTTATTGTGAATGACAATTTAGTTTTTATTCAATTCAATTGTTCTTAATGCTTTATATATTCTGATCACATATATATATGATTTGGTGAGAACGAACGACTACTAACCATAGCTTTCGACTTAGACCTAATTGAATTGTTTTAATAATTATAATTAGTCTAGGAATGGATAATTCTTTATTAGTGATATTAGGTTAACGTGCTTCAAACCTTCGAAGATTATTAGACCACCTAAGGGATTAGGGGCTATAATCTTAGCAGAGGGTCCTAACTCAAGGGATTGATTAGGACTATTTTGTTAACTATCGTGAAACTAGAAAATCATTCATAAGAATAAGTGCAGTGACCAATTAGGGTAACTCAGATGATTCGAACACCTAACTCATCTCTCTCTTATTTTTAACAATCAATTACTTTATGTTACTAAGTTTTATGCTATTAAACCAATCTACTACCTAGTGGCAAAACAAAACAACTTTTATTACATCCTAATTTAATAACGTACTTGACTTTTTGAGATTAAAACTAGTCCTTGTGGGAACGATATTTTTACTACTTCGATAGTATTTGGTACACTTGCCAAAATTCTATCAGTCATCTACACCATGTCTTATAAGGGAACCGAAATCCACTGGAGATTCAACTTGAACTTCCAGAGTCTCTTTAATAAGGTTCATAGTCTTGGGTTTAATCACGTAAGACTTACCGGTTTTGATAATCACACCAGATTGAATAAGATCACTTGCCATTTGAAGGTTTCTAGGTTTTGATTTTGAGAACAAAAAGTTTTTCAGAGACTTGAAAACAATAGAAATGTTCAGAGAAAAAATCAAAGTGTGAAAAGTGAAGTGAGTTGTGTGTGATTGGTATTTATAGTGAAAGAGTAGAAAACCGTTTGGAAAAAGAAGGGGACAAACAAACAAGAGTACTAAAGACTAGTGAGCATGCAGCCGTAAGAGTGTTGGGAAGACGCGAGGGTTACTTGTTAAACGTAATAAAATCATTGCCCTTTGAGTTCTTACCCAATACAGACAGGCCACGTCTGAGAACTAAAAAAGTAACTGTCACCGTAGTGGGGCAGGTGTTACTAAACTCAACAGTCATGCTTCCATTAATACGAGCTTCTGAGAGTCTAAGATTCCTTGACAGAGTCTGAGAGTCTTTCAGAAGCTTATGTTAACCAGAGTCTCCAAAAGAGAGTCTAATACTCAATTAGCTTCTGAGTATCTTTCAGAGTCTGAATTCTGTTTTCAGAAGCGCACATTAACCAGAGACATAACACATGTTCAAATTTTTCTTTATAAAATCAAATCTTTCAACAGACAAAGGTTTAGTAAATATATCAGCCCATTGATGATCAGTATCAATGAATTGAATATCTAGAATTCCTTTTTGAACATAGTCTCTTATAAAATGATGTTTAATCTCAATGTGCTTTGCTCTTGAATGCAGAATTGGATTCTTAGATAAACATATAGCTGCTGTATTATCACAATAAATTGGGATACAGTTTTCAGTTATTTGATAATCCTCAAGCTGATGTTTCATCCAGAGTAGCTGTGTACAACAACTAGCAACTGAGATGTATTCTGCTTCTGCTGTAGACAAAGCAATGGTTGCTTGCCTTTTGCTAGCCCAAGATATCAGATTCTCTCCCAAAAATTGACAATTGCCACTGGTTGATTTTCTTTCAATCCTGTCTCCAGCATAGTCAGCATCACAGAATCCAACTAGCTTATAGTCAGAAGATTTCATGTACAGAAGTCCAAGATTAGTAGTTCCTTTCAGATATCTAAAGATTCTCTTAATAGTTGTTAAGTGAGATTCTCTAGGATCTAATTGAAACCTCGCACACAGACATACACTGAATAAAATATCTGGTCTGGATGCAGTTAGGTATAATAAAGAACCTATCATACCTCTATACAGCTTCTGATCAACTTTGGTTCCTTGATCTTCTTTGCTCAGAGTGCAGGTTGGATGCATGGGAGTGTTCATTTCTTTGCAGTCCTCAAGATTGAACTTCTTTAGGAGCTCTTTCGTGTATTTGGACTGATGAACATAGACTCCATCTTTGCATTGGTTGATTTGAATTCCTAGAAAGAACTTCAATTCTCCCATCATGCTCATTTCAAATTCATCCCGCATTACCTTAGAAAACTATTTGCAAAGTGAACTATTAGTTGAACCAAAAATGATATCATCAACATAAATTTGGACAATAAGAATGTCCTTCTTCAGAGTCTTTCTGAATAGTGTAGTGTTAACTTGTCCTCTTTCAAAGTCATTTTGAATTAAGAAATTACTTAGTCTTTCATACCAAGCTCTGGGAGCCTGTTTCAAGCCATATAATGATTTCTTCAATTTATAAACATGCTCTGGATGTTTTAAATCTTCAAATCCAGGAGGTTGTTTGACATAAACTTCTTCAGAAATGACACCATTAAGAAATGCACTTTTAACGTCCATTTGATGCAAGATTATGTTGTGATTCACTGCATAGGAAAGAAGTAACCTGATTGCTTCCAATCTTGCAACTGGAGCAAATGTTTCTGTGTAATCAATGCCTTCTTGTTGACTGTAGCCCTGCGCAACAAGTCTGACCTTGTTTCTGATTACTTCTCCTTGTTCACTAAGCTTATTTCTGAACACCCATTTAGTTCCAATAATGTTTTTGTGTTCAGGCTTAGCTACTAGATCCCACACTTCATTCCTTTTGAATTGATCAAGTTCATCTTGCATTGCCAGAATCCATCCTTCATCTCCAAGTGCTTCTTCAATAGTGGTTGGTTCAATAACAGATAATAATCCCAAGGCAGACTCTTCTTGTCTGAAATACGATCTAGTTCTTCTGGGACTATCTTTATTGCCAATTATCTGATCCTCAGGATGTGAAGACTTGTATTTGAATGAATGTTTGGATTGACTGGCTTGCTGAGAACCATCTTGAGCTTCTTTAGAAGCTTCTTCATTAGGAAGTTTAGGAGATGCTCCAGCTTCTGAAGAATCTTCAAATTCTAGAATCTCATCAGATTCTGAGTTGATATCAGAATCTTGAGATCCTGCACAACTTTCATCTTGCTCTGGAGTTTCACTTCCAGACACTTTGTCATCAAATCTGACATGCATAGATTCTTCAACACATTGTGTTTCTGAATTATACAGTCTGTATGGCTTAGATCGTTCAAAGTAACCTAAAAAGATTCCCTTCTGAGCTTTGGCATCAAATTTCTTTAGATAGACTTTATTGTTCAGGATATAACATGTACATCTAAACTGATGAAAATAAGAGATGTTAGGTTTGCTTCCTTTAAAGAGTTCATATGCTGTTTTGTTCAACAGAGGTCTGATATAGATCCTGTTCTGAACATAACATGCTGTATTTACTGCTTCTGCCCAAAAATGCTTAGCCAGATTGTTCTCATGGATCATGGTTCTAGCCATTTCTTGTAAGGTTCTGTTCTTTCTCTCTACAACTCCATTTTGTTGTGGAGTTACAGGTGCAGAGAATTCATGAATAATTCCATGTTTTTCACAGAAAACCTCAAAAGGCTCATTTTCAAATTCTCCTCCATGATCACTTCTGACTTTCAAAATTTTCAATTCTTTTTCAGATTGAATTTGGATGCAGAATTTGCTAAACACAAAATATGAGTCATCTTTAGTTTTCAGAAACTTAACCCAACTCCATCTGCTGTAATCATCAACAATGACTAGTCCATACTTACTTCCATATAAGGATGCAGTGCTAACTGGTCCAAATAAATCAATGTGAAGTAACTCCAAGGGTCTGGTTGTAGAAACAATTTCTTTAAGTTTGAAGGAACTCTTAACAATTTTCCCTTTCTGACATGCTCCACAAAGAGCATCTAAATGATAGTCAATGTCTGGTAAGCCTTTGACTAGTTGCAACTTGCTAAGCTTAGAGATTAACCTCCAGTTTGCATGTCCCAACCGTCTATGCCACATCCATTTCTTATCACCCATTGACAAAAGGCAAACTACCTTCTGATCAGTCAGTTCAGAGAACTTTATCTTGTAGACATTGTTTCTTCTCTTTCCCTTGAAGACTATGGATTGATCATCCTTGTTAACTATAGTGCAGTTGTTCTTATTAAACAAAACATCATAACCACTGTCACATAATTGACTTATGCTCAGTAGGTTATGTCTAAGCCCATCAACAAACCACACATTACTAATACCAATGATTTTGCCAGTCTGGTTTCCTCCAAATCCCACAGTTCCTCCCTCTTTCATGGTTAGGGTTAGGAACATAAACTTTTCTCCTGTCATGTGTCGCGAGCAACCACTGTCCTGGTACCAAGCCTTCTGTTTTTCTTGTCCTTTTAGACATACTTGCAGCATTAACGATTTCAGACTTAGGTACCCATATTCTCATGGGTCCTCTTGGGTTAGTCCTTGAACCATTGAATTCCTTTCGTAAGGTGTGTCTTGAAGTCATTGGCATTGTTTTCCTCCACACTTTGGGTTTTGAACCGTTCAGTTTAGGATTCAACTTGCCTTTCACAGTTTCTCTTCTTTGAAACTTAGGCTTTTGTTTTTCAGAGTCTGGCTTCTTCAGAGTTTGTTTATCAGACTCTGAATATTTTAGAATCTGAATCATTGAAACCTTCAGTTCAAAGTTTTTCAGAACTTTTGACTTTGCATTCTGAGATTTTGACTTAGTCAAAACTTTAGAATTTGAAGTTATAGGTTCTGAATGAGTCACTGTGTTGACTTAATCAGATTCACTTACAAAGTGATTTTTCAATGCTTCTCTAGCGCCATCAAGACCAGGTTTCAGAATCACTTCATTTGAGCTACCTCCAATGAATCCAAGACCCTGTCCTCTGTTCTGATATGTGCTATAGATCATGGATGCAACCCTAGATCTATCAATTCCAGTAGCAATAAATTCTTGTAAAGCAATATCTTGCTCACTCAAGTATTTACAGCTACACTTCTTGATCAATAAAGAATCATTTTCCTCTTTTAAACTTTCTAACTCCAACAGAGTTGAATTATGCCTTTTTGACAGCTTATCAAGCTGCTGTTTGACTTTCTTCAACTCAGTGGTTTTAGCTTTAAAATGGCCAAGAAGTTCTTTGATAGAATCTACTAATTCAGATCTTGTGAGTTCAGAAAATACCTCTGTTTCACTTTCAGAGTCTGCATCTGATTCTGCCTCCGGTGTCTCCTTTACAGATTCAGTTGTAGCCATTAATCCAACAGCTACATTAGCTTCACCATCAGCATCATCATCTTCAGACCCTGACTCATTATCAAGATCTTCCCAGGTAGCTATCAAACTTTTCTTGATTTGCTTCTTAAACTTGTTTGACTTAAAGGTTGGCCTTTTTGACTTGGATTTCTCTTTCTGCAACTCTGGACAATCAGCAACAAAGTGCCCAGGCTTCTTGCAGTTGAAGCAACGTTTCTGTTCCTCCTTTTATAAACCCTTCCCACTACTCTTGCTCAGAAACCTTTTGTTCTTTTTAGCAAGGTATTGCATTCTGCTTGAAAGCATGGCCATTTCTTTAGCAACATCAGGATCTTCCTCAGAGCTTTCAGAAGCAGAAGATTCATTTTCAGACTCTTCAACCTTGAGAGCTTTTGAGGATCTTCCCTTTGACTTTAAAGTAATGGTTTTAGACTTTCTTGAAGATTCATGTTCATTGAGACTTAACTCATGAACTTTGAGAGAGCTTACAAGATCTTCAACACTTAAAGTGTTTAAATCCTTAGCTTCCTCAATTGCAGTAACCTTTGGTCTCCATTTAGAGGGTAAGCTCCATAGGATCTTGCTAACATGGTCAGAAGCTATGTAACTCTTCTTTAGTATCTGAAGTCTAGATACTAGAGTTTGAAATCTTGAGTACATCTGCTCAATACTTTCATCCTCTTTCATCTTGAATAATTCATACTGATGAACTAATAGAAGAGCTTTAGCTTCCTTGACCTTTTTGCTCCCTTCATAGTTTGCACAAAGAGAAGCAAACATGGCTCTAGCAGTAGATTTGTCACTCATCTTCATGTATTCAGATTTAGGAATAGCAGTGACAAGAGCTCCTCTGATGATATGATGTTTCTTGTAGATCTTCTTTTGAGCAGCAGTGTGGAGTTTACGGTCAATGGCAGCACCTTCGTCATCAAGTTGTAAGTCACCAACACCATCTTCAAGTATGTCCCAGAGTTCTTCATCAAGACCCATGACATAACTGTAGAAGTTGGTTTTCCACCAAGAAAATTCTTCAGGATCACCATTGAACTTTGGAATTTTTCCATAATCAGCTTTCTTACTGCTGTTATTGGATCCATAGTCATATGGTATAGCAGCACCTGAAGTAGCACCAGAAGAAGAAGGTTCACTGGAAGACATGTTTTTCTCTGGATCTTTTATGTCACACGGTTAAGTGCTATGACAACAGAGCCGGAGCTCTGATACCAACTGAAGGTGAGAAAAACACAAGAAGGGGCGGTTGAATTGTGTTAACTTTTCGCACCTCTTGAAGAATAAGAATCTGATTCTTCAGGATCAGAGTCTGAATGGATTTAGAGTCTGATGGGAGATCAAATTCTGTTGCAGCGGAAATAAACAAGAGATAGAGAGAAAGAGAGAACACAAGCAATTATACAGGTTCCTTCCACAAACCGGAAGTAGTCCTATCCCCCTTGCAATTCCAAGAAGAGTTCCACTAAAATGTAATATCTATTACAAGTTGCTCAAACACACAGTAAGAGACTTCCAATGCTCAAGCACGTAGGCAAGAGACTTCCGATGCTCAAAGACACAACTAAGAGACTTCTTTGCTCAAGCACAAAAGCAAGAGACTTCCAATGCTCAAAGACACAACTAAGAGACTTCTTTGCTCAAGCACACCAGCAAGAGACTTCTGACACAATTTACAGAAAATTGAATAGAGTTGAAACACTTGATAAACAATCAAATGTGTTCCAATTACAAAACACAGACAGACTCTGTTTTAAACAAAGACAGACTCTGTTTTTCTGCTTAACTTAGAGATTCTAGAATACACAGTTTGTAAGAATAATCTAAGTTGTTGATGTGTTTCTGGTTTGACTCAGCAAGAAAACAATAGCTTAGCAGCGTAGTTTTTCAGTTGTAGAGTCACACGTTTCTTCAGGTCTTCTATCCTTTATATAGGCGTTGGAGAGAGACGTTGAGACAATCCAGCACATCAAGTGAATTCTGGAAGCTTGATCAATAGTTGTTGATCTGTTGCTTGATATGGTAATAGTCCTTCAAATGCATATTTTGAATTCCATTCCTTTTGAAGCTTAATACCGGTAGACACAGTTGTTAAACTGTACGAGGTAGTGGAGTAGTGGAAACAGAGTTCGTACACACGTACTCTGTACTATACTGCATTCTTTGTCGTTGAGCATCCCACGCTCAAGTTGACTTTGAATCTAGCCGTTACTCCAAATGAGAGTTTCTTGTGCATCGAAATGCCTTTAGAAAAACTTCCAAGCAACTCTTCAGATTGCAGGCTTCAGATTCATTGTAGCACTTCAGCTTCTGATGATCTTCAGACTCTCTTGGTCTTCAGATTCTGATCGTCTTCAGACTCTCTTGAACTTCAGGTTCTGATAGTCTTCAGACTCTTCAGATCGTCAGAATCACAAGCAACAAGCTTCTCTTGGTCTTGCTCTCAAAATGTTCAAACATAATACTTTCTAAGATACAAATCTTGATTAATATCCTGCATACTTAAACAAATATCAGCATATCCAATTGACAATCTTTAATACCTTGTTATCATCAAAACTCAAAAGGTGGTATTGCTGAACACCTTTGTTCCAACAGAAAGAACATAACCTTACAAGAAATGGCAAGAACCATGATTCATGAGAACAATCTGGCTAAACATTTTTGGGCAGAAGCAGTAAACACAGCATGTTATGTTCAGAACAGGATCTACATCAGACCCTTGTTGAACAAAACAACATATGAACTTTTTAAAGGGTAGGAAACCTAACATATCTTAGTTTCATCAGTTTGGATGTACATGTTATATTCTGAACAATAAAGTCTATCTACAGAAATTTGATGCCAAAGCTCAGAAGGGAATCTTCTTAGGTTACTCTGAAAGATCTAAGGCATACAGACTGTATAATTCAGGAACACTATGTGTTGAAGAATCTATGCATGTCAGATTTGATGACAAAGTGCCTGGAAGTGAAACTCCAGATGTAACACCCCGATTTCCCAAATTAAAAATTTCATAAATAAATCAGAGTATCATATAAAACAGAATGCTACATTTCTTAAATTCTCAAAAGGGAATAATTAAGCATTTATTCTAGTCAAAATTGTTCTAACATCGCAGCGGATAAAATTAAATGTTAACAAATCGTTTTGGCACGCAGGCCTACATAATACGTCTCAACATAAATCAACTGAAAACTTAATTCATAATCAATACGTAAGGAATAGAAATTAAACATAAAGGTTCCCATCCCGTTCCGTATCAGAGCACCTAAGGACACAGTGAGGGTAGCCACTCACAACAGCAACAACAACTAAAACTTAATCACCTGCACTTGCCCACAAGGCGGCAATTCCAACAGAAGGGGTAAGATTCTCAAAACAAAAACATTTAAACATATAATTCCACAATTACGTTTAACAACATAACTTCATCTTCATATATGTCATAACAATAGTCAAGTAACATCTTAAACAACATCATAATTCAACATCATAGTTCAACTTAATAGTTTGACTTGACAATGCAACTTCGACTCAACTTATGCAACCTTGACATCTTAATCATACATGTGGTACCATATTGAGTATAAATATACTCCTAGAGCATAAGCTCTCGTTGCTATTGAGCATAAAAATACTCCTAGAGCATAAGCTCTCGTCGCTGTTGAGCAAAAGCTCCTAGGGCATGAGCCCTCGTCTCTGGATGAATATGCATGGACTCAATCTCTTAAATCTTAGACATCTCAAATGAACTCCAATAATTTGGACTATAACATCATAAATCTTATAACGACACATGCAGCTTTTAATTATTAACAAATCATGGCAGCATGGCAGAAATCGACATCACAAACATAGTACAATCGTAAACATTGACATACATCATCTCTTATAATTCAAAGAAAGCATATACAAATGTATAGGTCACTATAACAACTCAAGCATCAGTTAACAGCTCTACAGGTCATCTTAATATTTCAGGGCTTGATTCTAATCCAGGGTAATCTCATAACCAATCGTGCGACAAGAGTCACATTATTCTAAGAGGTAGTCTGATACAGAACTACTCGCTATGGCGAGTGGGAACTCTCTCCTTGCGAACCATCACAGGGTTACTCGCTACGGCGAGTGGAACTGCTTGCCTCGCGTACCATCAAGGGTGACTCGCTATGGCGAGTTGGGTTGCTCGCCTTGCGAGCTTCAGGGGGTACTACTCGCTATGGCGAGTTGGGTTGCTCGCCTGGCGAGCTCCTGGTTGTTACTCGCTATGGCGAGTAAGATTGTTCGCCTCGCGAACCTTATCGGGGTTGCTCGCTATTGCGAGCTGTTTGGCTCGCCTCGCGAGCTGATGAATACTTGTCGTGGCGAGCTAACTGCTCGCTGTGGCGAGCGACGACAGAACAGTTACGGGTTTTCGACAATTTTCACCAAAAACCCCAAATTTCATCATGTTAATCTCTAAATTCGCCTAAGGTGATGTATAAAGGTTACCCTATGATCTGTAAACAGTTTTCTACAACATTGGTACAGTTTTTCATCATCTAAACCTCAATTCCTCACTTTTGACCTAATTCTCAAATCCTGATTTCTCATGAATTAAACCTAGAATTTGATAACTATAATCATGAATTACATGTTCTAATGAAATTGTAATGATAGGCTCACCCTTACCTTAAGAAAATCGAGCAGCAGCCTCTCTGGTTCTTCTCTTCTGTTTTCTCCCTTTTTCTCCCAAAACTCTGAATTGTACGTTCTGTACAATTCTAAACCTATTTCCCCCTTTTAAACCTCTTTTTGTTTTATTTTATCTTATTTCGTCACAACTTTATCTAATTCTAAAACAAACCCACAACTTAACATTTATTTTATTTTCAAATCTTATTTTATTAAACAATAAAATAAGTCTTAACCTTCATAAAATCACATAACCCACATAAATCACATAATATTTCAAATATCACTTAAATTCACACAAAATCATATAAATATTATCTATACTATATAAAATAATTTAAATAATTAAAACGGGCGTTACAACTCTCCCCAACTTATAAGATTTTCGTCCTCGAAAATTTACCTTAAACAAACAACTCTGGATAAGACTCCAGCATCTTACTCTCTAGCTCCCATGTCAAGCTTTCACCAGTCGCTCCGTCCCAAACGACTTTCACAAGAGGTATCTCCTTGCCTCTCAACCTCTTCACTTCACGGCCTTCGATCCTCACCGGTAAGGTCTCAACCGTCAGGTTATCTCTAACTTGCACATCATCCCCTTGAATCACATGGGATGGATCTGGAATATACTTCCGAAGTTGCGACACGTGAAACACATCATGCAAATTCGAAAGGTGCGGCGGTAAACCTACTCGATACGCCACCGTCCCAATTCTCTCTGATATCTGATACGGACCAATAAACTTCGGGGTTAACTTCTTCGACTTCAATGCACGACCCACACCGGTCATGGGAGTAACTCTTAGGAATACATGATCTCCCTCTTGGATCTCAAGGTCCTTCCTACGCTTATCATGATAGCTCTTTTGTCGACTCTGCGACGCCTTCATCTTTTCTTGAATCATCTTTACCTTCTTAGTAGCTTGTTGAACAATTTCTGGTCCTAAAACCACATTCTCACCTGACTCAAACCAACACAACGAAGTTCTACATCTCCGGCCATATAAAGCCTCGAAAGGTGCCATACCGATACTCGAATGGTAACTGTTGTTGTACGTGAACTCAATCAACGGTAGATGACTATCCCAAACTCCACCTTGCTCAAGTACACACACTCTCAGCAAATCTTCTAATGACTGAATCGTTCTTTCCGACTGACCATCTGTCTGCGGATGATATGCCGAACTCAACTTTAACTTAGAACCTAAAGCCTCTTGCAAACTCTTCCAGAATCTAGAAGTAAACCTCGAGTCTCTGTCTAATACGATGCTCGAAGGAACACCATGCAACTTCACTATTTCACGAATATAAATCTCTGCCAACTGAGCTATAGGAAAACTGATGTTAATCGAAATAAAATGAGCCGACTTCGTCAGTCTATCAACAATCACCCAAATGGCGTCATTCCCTTTAGGCGTATTCGGCAAACTCGTCACAAAATCCATGGATATACTATCCCATTTCCACTCTGGCACATCTAAAGGTATCATCATCCCAGCCGGTTTCTGATGTTCCACTTTCGACTTCTGACAAACCAAACACGAATACACAAACTGGGCCACATCACGTTTCAATCCAGACCACCAAAACAACTTCTTCAAATCATGATACATTTTCGTAGCTCCCGGGTGAATACTCAAGCTACTTCTATGACTCTCTTCAAGAATCATTTTCTTCATCTCGTCATCATTTGGAATTCAAATTCTACCTCGGAACCTCAACACACCTTGATCATCGACCTTAAAGTCACCGTCTGGACCGTCATAATATTCCTAGGAGTCTTAAAGACCCCCCAGAAGGGCCTGTAGACCCTCCAAGACGCCTTAGCGCCCTCCAGAAGAGTTCTAAGGCCCAGGGCGCGTCCTTTCCAGGGCGCCGCCTCAAGTGGCTTCTAAAAACGTCTAGAACCCGCCAAATATGCTAAAATACCCCCATGGCTTGGAGACCAAGCCACCGAGGCCCAAGCCCACAGCAGGCTATAAATACAACCCTTGAGAGCATTCTCAAGGCATCCAATAATCAGTCTAAACCCTAATAGACAGAGAAAAACCCTAGTATTCACTACTCGTACTTTTTGCAAGTTCAGTTGGCGCCGTCTGTGGGAAAAGGTAAAACTAACCTAGACCACACTCATAAACAAAAAAACCTCCCGGCGATCTCGAAAAGCGTTGGCCAGCAAAGACCAAATCATTAGGTCTCGTAAGCAAGCTGAACATCTTTGGCAAGACTTCGTCAGAAACCAAACCAGGTTTTATCTATCCAAAATTGTGTTATTCTCAATTCTAATTTATTATTCATCCATTCGTCTGATTTTATATTTCCACTGGTGTCAATCTTATTATTCAATCAGCGTTGTTTGCTCTTGTTTGAATCTATATGGCATCTGGAGACAAATCTAAAGATAGCCTTCGTAATGTCGATACGGAATAACAATTTAAATACGACGATGGCCTTTTTTGCTGAATGATTTTAATAAGCTCTCCTTCATTGGTGTGGGACACACGAGACGTTAACTAATATACATGTTTTCTAATTGATTTCCAATCGGTGCTAAAATCTGTGAATAATTGTTTTTTGTTTCTAGCACTATTGCGTATGTTCGTTGAGTGATTTCATGAATTTTCAATAACCAATCTTATGTGATTCATATTTAGGATCACTTGAATTCCAATTATGCCATCTTGAAAAATCAAAAGTATAAACAACAGATTTAGGCGCATAAAAAGAATCACTTCGATTCCAATAATAATCTTATGTTATAATAGTACCCTTGATAGCCAATATTTGACTGTTTCTATTGTTCTACGTGAAATATTTATCTATGATTGTACTGATGTGATGGTTGATGTGATGGTTAATGAAGGAATATCTTCTAATGAAATATTTATCTTCGGCCAAATTTGGAGCTACACATAACGCCCCTAGACTTAGCAGCGATCTCGAAATGATGATGACCTAGAAAGATCAAACCAACATCAGGTCTCAAATTCTAGACGACGACATACTCTCCCGAAGCGATTCTTCCATCCAAAAGCAATTCTCTTTCGAAGGAATATCAGGTTCTATACTTTTAAAAAAAAAAAAAAAGAATTATATATTATTTGATTTGAAGCAAATTTATCACTTAATGTATTATGAGAAATATATTATTTGATTTGATGAAAATTTATCGCCCAGTATATTTTGTGAAAATATACTATTTGATTGATTTGAAGAAAATTTTACGTTCAATATATTTGGAGACAATATATTTCCACCTTTTGATTCGACAAAAATTTATTTCCCAATATATTTTGAGAAGATATATTTACTCTTTTTTATTTGAAGAAAAATTTATGTTCAATATATTTGAGAAAATATATTTACAATTTAAGATTTGAAGAAAATTTATTGTCGTATATATTTTGAGAAGATGTATTTACACTTTTGGATTTGAAGAAAATTTTAGCATCAGTATACTTTGAGAAAATATTTACACTTTTGGATTTGAAAATTTTTTTAGCATCAGTATACTTTGAGAAAATATTTACACCTTTGGATTTGAAGAAAATTTTATGATCAATATATTTTGAGACAATATATATTGCTTGATTTAAAAAATAAAATTTATCGCCTAATATATTTTGAGAAAATATATTATTTGATTTGAAGAACATATTTTGAGAAAATATACTATTTGATTTGAAGAACATATTTTGAGAAAATATATTACTTGATTCGGAAAGAATTTATTGTCAAATATAGTTTTAAGGAAATATATTCTTTGATTTGAAGAAATTTTATGTTCAGCATATTTTGGGAAGATATATTGTTTAATTAGAAGAGAATTTATTGAAGAACATATTTTGAGAAAATATACTATTTGATTTGAAGAACATATTTTGAGAAAATATATTATTTGATTTGAAGAGCATATTTTATGAAAATATACTATTTGATTGATTTGATGAAAATTTATGTTCAATATATTTGGAGACTATATTTCCACCTTTTGATTCGAAGAGAACTTCTTGCCCAATATATTTTGAGAAAATATATTATTGTAACCTTACGAAGGATCTTATCAATGTTGTTTATTTTACAATTGTTTGTTGGTGCATATACATCATATTTGGACAATAAGTCTTATAGACAAATTAGCTTTAACTTAATTTGCTTCACTTGATATTAATTTTTCGTTGGGCGATTCAATTACAATGTAATGAAGAAAGAGTGATAAGTAAAACACAAGACATAGGACTAAGTTATTAAAGCAAAACTACTCTAGATACCCGGTGGCACAAGTGAAGTGTAGTATTGATAAAAGGTCACATAGAAGGGATTCTGTCAAGGAAAGCCTTGGTATTTAAGTGGTCCAGGTGACCCACCTCGCTTTCCTGGGAACCCCTTTCATGCACCATTTACTTTGCAAACTGAACTAAGTGCCTGAACTAACTGCTTAGTAAATGTAAATAATGGATTAATAGAGCCATGTAGAAGAATAAAGTTGAGTAGCAAACTCAGTCCTAATACATAGGAGAAGGTGAAGACATAGAAAATAATGTAATGAGTTAGTTAGTTCAGATTTAATAGGAGAACGATAAGTTAATGGGCGAGATATTTAAGAGGAGTACAGAGTATAAGCGAGCTAAATAAGGAAGACAAAGAGCAGTTAGTCCCCGCTGAATATAATTGCATATGATTAAAGACTACTTTATTCATGATACTGATTACTTTGGAAGTGTGGAAGAATTGTTATATTTCAGATAAATCAAGGTTGGGATACTGGCAATTCCGCAAAGGGCGAGATTTACAAAAGGAGCCAAACAGCACGCCATAATTAATTCAAGATGCGTGGAAGCAACGTCCCGCCATTAAATTTTTTGAAGATGAAACACGAAGTGATTCTAAACCTTTTCTGTTTGTTATTTTGTTCAGGTGCTACTACTACAATATCCACAGGAATCTACAAATCGACTAGAAGCCGTAAGACCCAACTGGGCAGTGAAAACTCAACCCCAAGAGGGCTCTGAGATAGAAGCTGTAAGACACCACATAGCGCAGCCCTGTAAGTCACCAAGTAGCGCAGCCCTGTAAGTCGCCACGTAGCGCAGCCCTGTAAGAAGCCATGTAGCGCAGCCCGGTAAGACGCCACGTAGCGCAGCCCCGTAAGTCGCCAAGTAGCGCAGCCCCTGTAAGTCGCCACGTAGCGCAGCCCTGTAAGACGCCACGTAGCGCAGCCCTGTAAGACGCCACGTAGCGCAGCCCCTGTAAGTTGCCAAGTAGCGCAGCACCGTAAGTCGCCAAGTAGCGCAGCCCCGTAAGTCGCCACGTAGCGCAGCCCCGTAAGTCGCCACGTAGCGCAGCCCCGTAAGTCGCCACGTAGCGTAGCCCCGTAAGTCGCCACGTAGCGCAGCCCCGTAAGTCGCCACGTAGCGCAGCCCCGTAAGTCGCCACGTAGCGCAGCACTGTAAGTCGCCATGTAGCGCAGCCCTGTAAGTCGCCACGTAGCGCAATCTTGTAAGACGCCATGTAGCGCAATTCAGACGACCCATGGAGGTGAACTGTATTTCGCCAAGTTGCGAAGTTTTAAATGGAAAAAAGCCCATAATGCTAAATACAAATGTCACGACTACTGAAGGGTCAAGAAATCTACACCGTCTGGTCTACTTCGCAGATGCGGAATCCTCGCCAATATTTAAAGGAAGGTCCATCTCGCCCCTCAAAAGGACGAGGCGAGAGATATCACGCCGTATCGTATCTTAAGAAACATATACTGAAGAAACTAGGCGGACAATCCCATATGAAGCAAACTTTTTTCAATACGGAAGGGATCTACGACTTAGGGGTAATACATATACCTTCAAAGCTATCAAACATATCAGGAATATCACGAGGGAATATCAAGATGATATAAATCACTTCGCCTTGTCCCAAGACTCGTGCTTGTTGGGCTATGGATCGTCATAATAATTTCCTTATTAGCTAGGAGGGTCCTTCCTAAGGACTCCTACGCTTGCCAAGATATAAATCACTTCGCCTTGTCCCAAGACTCGTGCTTGTTGGGCTATGGACCGTCATAATAATTTCCTTATTAGCTAGGAGGGTTCTTCCTAAGGACTCCTACGCTTGCCAAGATATAAATCACTTCGCCTTGTCCCAAGACTCGTGCTTGTTGGGCTATGGACCGTCATAATATTCCTAGGAGTCTTAAAGACCCCCAAAAGTGCCTGTAGACCGTCCAAGACGCCTTAGCACCCATCCAGAAGAGTTCTAAGGCCCAGGGCGCATCCTTTCCAGGGCGCCGCCTCAAGTGGCTTCTAAAAACGTCTAGAACCCGCCAAATATGCTAAAATACCCCCATGGCTTGGAGACCAAGCCACCGAGGCCCAAGCCCACAGCAGGCTATAAATACAACCCTTGAGAGCATTCTCAAGGCATCCAATAATCAGTCTAAACCCTAATACACAGAGAAAAACCCTAGTATTCACTACTCGTACTTTTTGCAAGTACACCGTCTTCAGTCTGATTGCTAGCAACCAACAAGTCCATAAACTTAACATCCAATTTTTGCGCCTCTTTAATACTTTTCAAGAATTCATTATCAATCTTCAGCATTCCCAGCTTTACACGCTGAGGTGACCATTCACAAACTAAACTCAAATCTCTAAACTGTTCCAACAACTCAAACTCTTTAGCCATCATAGCGGACATATGCAAAGTCTTCCTACTTAAGGCATCTGCAACAACGTTAGCTTTACCCGGATGATAATTCAAACCAAAGTCATAATCTTTCAACAACTCAAGCCACCTTCGCTGTCTCATATTCAATTCCTTCTGATCAAATAAATACTTCAAGCTCTTGTGGTCACTGAACACTTCAAATATCGAACCATACAAGTAATGTCTCCAAATCTTAAGCATAAATACCACTGCAGCTAATTCAAGATCGTGAGTGGGGTAATTTCGTTCATGGATTCTCAACTGTCTCGATGCATAAGCAACCACTTTACCATCTTGCATAAGCACACCACCTAAACCCAACATGGACCTATCACAATACACAACAAAAGATTCATCGGACTTAGGCAAAAATAAAACTGGAGCCGTCGTCAGACGCTTCTTCAATTCATTAAAACTATTCTCGCAGTGAACATCCCACACAAATGCTTTACCTTTGCAGGTCAACTGCGTTAACGGAAGTGCCAACTTCGAAAATCTTTCTATAAATCTTCTGTAGTACCCAGCTAATCCCAAAAAGCTTATAATCTCTGTAACCGACTTAGGAGTCTCCCATTGCGATACTGCTTCAACTTTAGACGGATCAACTGCAATACCATTGCCAGAAATAACATGACCAAGAAAACTTACCTCGTTCAACCAGAATTTGCACTTCGACAATTTAGCGTAGAGCTGCTTCTCTTTCAACACTTGCAAGACTATCTTCAAATGTTCCGCATGCTCTTCTTCAGAATTGGAGTAAATCAAAATATCATCAATGAACACAACCATGAATCGATCCAAGAATGCATGAAAAATTCGGTTCATGTACTCCATAAACACACCAGGTGCATTCGTAACACCGAAAGGCATCACTTTGTATTCATAATGCCCGTAACGCGTCCTGAACGCTGTCTTCTGCATATCTTCATCTTTCACTTTAATCTGGTGATATCCCGACCTCAAATCAATCTTGCTAAACACTCGTGCACCCACTAACTAATCCATTAAATCATCAATTATCGGAAGTGGATACCTATTCTTTATAGTTACTTTATTCAGCTGTCGGTAATCAATACACAACCTCATGCTATCGTCCTTCTTCTTTACTAGTAATACCGGCGCTCCCCAATGGAGAAACACTTGGTCTAACAAACTTCTTGTCAAGCAAATATTCTAACTGTTTCTTCAACTCAGCCAACTCAGAAGCTGACATGCGATAAGGTGTCATAGACACAGGCTTCGTTCCCGGAATAAGGTCGATCGAAAATTCAACTTCTCTTTCTGGAGGCACATCAGGAATTTCATCGGGAAAGACTGTAACGCCCTAGTTGTCGATTATTTTATTTCAGTTGATTTTAATAAGTTCTTATGATTTTAAATAATTATGTTGATTTTTGGTGTGTTATATATTTTATTATATAGTTATTTTTATTATTTAATTAAAATAGGCAAGAGTTATAATTATTAGAAGGTTGGGGATTAAAATGAATTATTTAATAATTTAATAGGAGTTAATTAGAATTAAGGAGAAGTTAATAGGTATTAATAAGGGAAGAAAGAGTCAGAACCAGTTTTACGTAGAAACAGTGAGAAAAACAAGAAAAAGGGGAAAAACCTAGAAGAAGAGAGAAGAAGCAAGAGGAGAGAAGAACGCTGCTTTTAATTCAGGAAGATAATCTAAGGTAAGGGTGAGACTAACTCTCAACTTTAGGTTCTTAATTCGTTGATGAATGTAGAATTGTTAGGGTTGATGAATTGAATTAGGTTAATGATGAATTGATGTTAATAACTTGATTAATTCATGTAATTGTTGTTGTTTTATGCTGTTCTGATGTTAGAATGCATAGGGATGATGAAATTCATCAAAATTGAGCCTTTGGGTGTTGAATTTGGGGTTTAGGGTTGAAAAGTAGAAGTCTGTTCGTACAGTTCGTAGTTCTGTCAATCGCCGCTCGCAACGGCGAGTAAACCCACTCGCCAGGCGAGCAGTGCCTGTGTAGCTCGCCACAGCGAGCAGTCCCACTCGCGAGGCGAGCAATGAAACACCCGTAGCTCGCCACAGCGAGCAGATGCACTCGCCACGGCGAGGAGCTCAATTTTCTGAACTCGCCACGGCGAGTAATACTGTAGGTTACTTAAGTTGTTGAATTTTGTTGTGTGGCTTTGTTGTGCCCTTTGTTGTGTCCTATCAATTGAGTTGGAGTCTTATGCCGTAGCTGATTATGCATATAGTAGTTGTTGTTGCTGTCGTTGGGTTGTATGTAGATATACACCATTGAGTCCATTTCATACTCATATCACTGTTGAGGGCTTATGCCCTGGAGTGTTTACACTCAATCGTTGAGGGCTTATGCCCTGGAGTGTTTATCACTCAACTGTTGAGGGCTTATGCCCTGGAATGTTATTTCATTCAACCGTTGGGGGCTCATGCCCCGGAATGCTTAACATTCAACGCGCGTAAAATGGTACCACATGCATTTGCATTAGTTGCATTGTTGTTGTCGTTGTTGTTGTTGTTGGTTGAGTTGTCGGTGTCGTTGTTGACCATGTTGTTGAATTGTTCAAATTATAAATGATAATTGATTATTCATTATATTGTTGCTGTTGAGTTTAATTGATGAATTATGTTATCTATTGTTGTTTGTGAATCTCACCCCTTCTGCTGGAATTGCCGCCTTGTGGGCAAGTGCAGGTAATGAAGATTAGTAGAGATGTCGGCTCAAGTGTCTTAGGGCTCTGATACGTAACGGGACGGGAATTTGTTGCTTGTTTTCTCTTTCCTTACGTATTAATTTTGATTTATGAAACTTTTGATGAGGCCTGCGTGCCAAAGATTATTTAGTTGCTTTAAAATAATTCCGCTGCGAAGTTTTGAAGTTAATTATTATTGACTATTTTATTGGAGAATATTTATTCATCCGTTAATTTGGAGATTTTGTTTTGAACGAAAAATGTAGCATTCCGTTTTTGGTGAAAAACTCTAATTTAATTTGTAAATTAATACTGTTGGGAGAACGGGGTGTTACAAAGACTTCTGGAAAATCGCATACCACTCTCTGCTTATCAATCAATGTTTGGTTCTCAATAGATAAAGATGCCATCAAAGAAAACATCAACATTCCTTCACGTTCTAACTGCTTCAGCTGTTTAGTAGATAAAAACTCTGCTCCACTTTCTTCTTCATCAGAAGAGGAATACACCGACTTGCGAAAACAATTAATATGCACATGATTGTACTATAACCAATTCATACCCAGAATCACATCCATACCACTCAAGAGTAGACAGATTAAATTAATTTCAAAATCACGATCATACATCGACAGAGGACATTTTAAACACACGAGAGAAGTAGTCACCGAACCCTTAGCTGGAGTTTCGACAACCATTTCCCCATTCATATTAGACATAGTAAGACCCAACTTAGCAGCACAATCAATGGCAATAAAACAATGTGTAGCACCAGTGTCAATAATAGCAATTAAAGGAGTACTATCAAAATAACAAGTACCTCTGATCAAACGATCCTCATTCTCTGTCTGTGTGCCAGTCAAAGCAAACACTCTACCAGTAGTCTGAGCCTTCTTAGGCTTCTTGCATTGTGAACCAATATGACCTTCTTCGTTACAATTAAAGCACACAACATCATCATATTTGCATGCTGAAGTAGCATGTCCTTTCTTACCACAGCGGTAACACCGCTTCACATCTCCACTACAAGCATTACTCTTGTGGCCTTTTTCACCACAATTATAGCAAACAATCTCAGCAGGAGCATCTTTCTTCTGAGGTCTCCTCTCATCATTAACTCTTTGCTTGCCCATATCAGTAGGGGCATTATAAGGCTTCGGACGACTCTGCTGTCCTTTACTCTTTCTCTCATTCACTACCTTGTAGTGAGCTTTAGTGTCCTCCTCATAAATCCTGCAGCTGCTCACCAGCTCGGAAAAGTTACGGATCTTCTGGTAACCAATTGCCCTCTTGATATCAGCACGCAAGCCATTCTCGAACTTGATGCACTTAGAAAACTCGGCAGTCTCAGTGGTATAGTGTGGATAGAACTTAGCCAACTCCACAAACTTGGCAGCTTACTCAGTCACCGACATGTTCCCTTGTTTCAGCTCAAGGAACTCAATCTCCTTCTTCCCGCGAACATCCTCCGGAAAGTAACAGTTTAGGAACTCCCTCCTAAACACAACCTAAGTAACAGCAACGCCTCCATTCTCTAAGACCGGTTGGACACTCACCCACTAGTCATCGGCTTCTTCTGCCAACATGTGCGTACCAAAGCGCACCATCTGGATGTCCGTACACTGCATCACCCTAAAGATCCTCTCGACCTCCTTAAGCCACGTTTGAGCTCCGTCGGGGTCGTATCTTCCCTTGAACGTAGGTGGATGATTCCTCAGAAAAGTCTCCAACATCCTCACTCCATCATTTCCACCAGCATTTTGTTGTTGGCCCACAGCTTGAGCCATCGCTTGTAATGCAGCAGCAAGAGCAGCATCATTTCTTCCAGCCATCTTAGTTCACTACATAACGAGAACGGGTCAGAGAAATTCAAACAGAATTAAACTAACACTCGATATGGACGACTCGATCTACTTGGTTGGACGGACCGACCTGCTCTGATACCAATTGTAACACCCCGATTTCCCAAATTAAAAATTTCATAAATAAATCAGAGTATCATATAAAACGGAATGCTACATTTCTTAAATTCTCAAAAGGGAATAAATAAACATTTATTCTTGTAAAAATTGTTCTAACATCGCAGCGGATAAAATTAAATGTTAACAAATCGTTTTGGCACGCAGGCCTTCATAATACGTCTCAACATAAATCAACTGAAAACTTAATTCATAATCAATACGTAAGGAATAGAAATTAAACATAAAGGTTCCCATCCCGTTACGTATCAGAGCACCTAAAATACAAAGTACACCTATTTTTGACCCTAAGATACTGTGTGAATGCATGTGACACCATTATGAATGCAAGACGACGTAAATGACTTGATTGAGTAATAACGACGGGATGCATAATTTCTTTATAAAAGGGATCTGACTCTGTTAGGGGAATGTAGTTTCACTGGGGAGAATGATTGTCTATTATCGTGTTAGTTTGGAAACCTAGTTTAATGAAGACAAAACTTTTGATGACATCTCTGGACTAGACACACTTGGGATGACACTTGCGAGAGAATGAAGGGTAGGTACGAGCCGTCCATTGTTTAGGACTAGCAGCTTGAAACAAGACAAAAAGGTAAGCTTAAGCGGTCCGTTGTTTAGGACTTGCGGCCTGAAATAAAATAAAAAGTGTAAGCGGTCCGTTGTTTAGGACTGTCGGCTTGAAAGCAGATGAAAATGTAAGCGGTCCGTTGTTTAGGACTGTCCGCTTGAAAGCAGTAAAAATGTAAGCGATCCGTTGTTAGGACTGTCGGCTTGACACTGATGGGTGACACCTCTTGACCAGACACGCTGGGGATGACACTTGTGATATGAGAAGAAATTTCCAAGTTGTCCGCTAGATTTATGAAAGTTTGTGAAAATCCACCGGACCTTGGAAAGGACTGCTGGAACTCATCGGGCTCTATAGAGGTTTGTGAGAATACACTCGGCTTTGATAAAAGGTTTGCGAGGATCCACTCGGCATTGATAAAAGGTTCGCGAGAATCCACTCGGCATTTGATAAAATGTTTGCGATAATCCACTCGGCATTTGAAAAAAATGTGTGCGAGAATCAACTCGGCAAAATGTATGCGAGAATCCACTCGGCCTGTGATAAAATGTTTTGCTAAAATGTATGCGAGAATCCACTCGGCATTTGATAAAATGTATGCGAGAATCCACTCGGCATTTGATAAAATGTATGTGAGAATCCACTCGGCATTTGATAAAAATGTTTGCGAGAATCCACTCGGCATTTGGTAAAATGTTTTGATAAAATGTATGCGAGAATCCACTCGGCATTTGATAAAATGTATGCGAGAATCCACTCGGCATTTGATAAAAATGTTTGCGAGAATCCACTCGGCATTTGATAAAAGGTTTTCGAGAATCCACTCGACATTTGATAAAATGTTTGCGAGAATCCACTCGGCATTTGATAAAATGTATGCGAGAATCCACTCGGCGTTTGATAAAATGTTTTGATAAAATGTAAGCGAGAATCCACTCGGCCTTTGATAAAATGTATGCGAGAATCCACTCGGCATTTGATAAAATGTATGCGAGAATCCACTCGGCCTTTGATAAAATGTATGCGAGAATCCACTCGGCGTTTGATAAAATGTATGCGAGAATCCACTCGGCCTTTGATAAAATGTATGCGAGAATCCACTCGGCATTTGATAAAATGTATGCGAGAATCCACTCGGCCTTTGATAAAATGTTTGAAAGTAGATGCAAGTTGGTCGTTTGCTGGAACTTGCCATTTGACTAATGATGGATAAGGATCCAACTGAAGGTCATAACCAAACGAGACTCTGGATGACCAACGCAATCATGTATGAATGATAGTGTGTATATGTTGTGTAGGCGTGAATGTATGAATGTATGAAAGTAATAATGTATGAATGTATGAATGTAACTTGTACGGCTGTGTAAACTAGATATGACAGGTGACTCGATGGAGCGAGACAAGACAGTTAAGATGAAAAGTGGACCGACATCACAGTACCGACACTCGGCAATCTTCCTTGGATATGATATCATTATTGGGAACTAATCGAACAATTTACATGGTGAAACCTGGCACAAGATAGCAACCGATGTTTCCTGGGGAGGGAGCCCGTTATTGACCAACACTTTAGGTAGAAGTCGCCATTTCGCATAGAGTGTCAAACCATTGGTATGCCCCAGCAGTCACGCTCCTTTTGTTTTTTGTTTGTTCGTTTGTTTTCTTTTGAAATCCCTAACTTTTGCCTGGACCGCCCTTTCGGGTTTTCAGTCCACCGGGAGTATATTCCTTTTTTGTGCCCCTAATTTTTGCCTGGACCGCCCTTTCGGGTTTTCAGTCCACCGGGACGCTCTCTATTGCCTAAGTCTCCTTTTCAGGTTTTCAACTTAGCGAGCTTTCATTTTTCTTTTTGTATTTTTGGATTGTGACTGCATCTTGCTCAAAGCATAGGTCCTCTCCATAGTGCTTAGTCATGTTTCTCTTCCGGAGTGTAACCGTTCTCGAGGCGGATGTTGATGCGCGCTTCTCTTGCTCACGAGTTCGAAGAGAGTGTGTTTGTTGTTCGTGCTTTTCAAAAGATGTAAAAAAAAAATTTGCATTTTTAAAATTTTTTCTTTAAGTATTGCCATAAAAATAGAAGAAATTTTGTAAATTGAATAAATGAGAGTTCCAAATAAATGGGCACAAGCTCAAATTTGATGAATTGAGTGGTGACACGCCAATGGCACGACTCCATGGATCTTTGAAATATTTTGGAAAATGGTAAATGTAATGGGAAAGGTACATTGAACACGATAACCGCTATTCTCCCTAACAACTTTGAATGCCCCTGTTCCGCGTCTTTGATTCGCAGATGCTTTGAATCAGAGATCTTTTGATAATTGGATGCCCCGAGTGGATTGTGCTCGATTTGATGCAGTTACTTTGTTATGATCCTTAACTTTTGCATAGATCGCCCTTTCGGGTTTTCAATCTATCAGGATGATCATTCTGTTTATGTCTCTAATTTTGCCTGGACCGCCCTTTCGGGTTTTCAGTCCACCGAGACGCTCATTTTTGCCTAAGTCCCTTTTTCGGGTTTGCGACTTATCGAGCTTTTATTTTTGACAGAGTATTTCTTGACTGCACCGGCATTCGTAGGACGTGTGAGTTTGTCACCATCCATTGTTGTAAACGTCATTGCACACGAGCCTTCATAGTTAAGCGTCCACTTGCCCCTGGAGTAAGGTTGGAAAGAGTGTTTTTTGCACAAAGTCTTTTTCTTGAGTTTTACAGGGACGAACCTTCTTGTCAGAAGTTTGTTTCGACCTCTTTTGATGTAGTTGCACAGGATCGCCATGCATTGTAAGCTCAATCAAAACTTGAGATTTTAGCAGAACTCCTGTTGACGGGATTTTGATCTCCATGAGGAGTCCGCCCTTCATGTCGTATACTGATAGAAGGAGGGGGGTTGCCCCTGTTGAAATGTTTATTAAAGTACGATGCCCATGTGAGGCGACAGTGCCATCTCATGCTGGTCTTTGTAAGTGACTGCCATTCTCTTGGCGATCTTCTTGATTTTGTTTGCAGCTTTGACGGTTAAGATGCCCCAGTATGTGAGAGGTTTTGTCGGGAATCACTTCATTCTCCTTCATCTTTAGACACAGTGAATTCAAAGTCAAGAAAGAGTATAGAGTTAACGTGTTCAACGGGCTTATTTATGTTTAATCTGCATTTATGTTTGATTTTAGAGAGTGAATGATTGTATGCAGACATTTGAAAATGATTAAAGAATTTTGGTTTTTTGTGTTACCATTTTTCCAGAACAAGCAAAAAAATAAAAACGAAAGTCGGGATCAAAACGACATTTTTATTAATGATGACAATACTTAAAGCAAAAAGCCCTACACAAGTTCACTTTTTTCTCGGGCGGAACAAAAGGATATTTTTTGAAAAGCGGAAAGCAACAAGCAAACATTATTTGAACAGATGAGTAGCGGAAGAAAACATCAGCAAAGACCCGATTGCGGCTAGCCCCTCCAGATGTCACAAACACGAAGTATTACATTCTGGTGTCGGATTGACTTGCACGTTTAGAGTCTTAGAAGGTCAAGCGGTTGGTCTGGATCAAGTTCTGGACTGCCTTCTTTAGTGCATTGCAACGTTCGACATCATGTCCAGGTGCCCCTTGATGGAAAGTACAGAAAAGGTCAGGTCTATACCATGCTGGCAATCTTGTTGGTACTGGGGGAGGCGCTTTAGTTTCGACCAGATTCTTTTCTAGCAACTGTGGAAGCAAATCTCCGTATTTCACAGGGATTGGGATAAATTGTTTTCTTGAGACTTGTTGTTGCTGATAATGCTACTGAGGATACTATTGTTGAGGACACTGTTGTTGAGGATATTGTTGTTGAGGATACTGTTGCTGAGGATACTGTTGTTGAGGATATTGTTGCTGAGGATACTGTTGGAATTGTGGCTGATAACCTGGTTGTTGAATGGCATTGGGAGCGGGAGTGATTGCAGCAACATGTTGATAAGCCGGATATTCTTGTTGAGGCCTCTCATGGGCCGTCATACTTGCTTCTTGCTCGTTCTTTCTCGGGAAGTTGTTCCCGATTTTTTTTGCATTGCTGGTAAGTACACTTTCTCTTACTAATCGTCCTTCTCGGACTCCTTCTTCTAACTGTACACCCGCGTCAACCATCTTTGCGAAGTCCCTGGGCACACTTCCGACCATCTTCTCATAGTAGAATTGACTGAGAGTTTTTAAAAAGAGTCTGGTCATCTCTTTTTCTTCTATACTCGGGCTGACTTGGGAAGCCACATCCCTCCATCGTTGGGCATACTCCTTGAACGTTTCTTTGTCTCTTTGGGTCATAGCCTGGATATCGCTTCGGTTCGGAGCCATATCCACATTGAATTTGTATTGTTGCACAAAGGCTTCACACAGATCATTGAATGTTCGGACTTCTGTACGGTCCAGATTTATGTACCACTTCAGTGCGGCACCGGCTAAGCTGTCTTGAAAGTAATGAATAAGGACCTGATGATCACCGACATATGTGGACATCTTTCTCATATACATCCTTAGATGCTCTTTAGGACAGGAAGTCCCCTTGTATTTCTCGAAGTCCGGGAGCTTGAACTTGTAGGGTATCTGGACATTTGGTACCAAGCAGAGATCATAAGCGTCTTTCCCGAATATTTCTTTTCCACGGAGAGCCTTCATTTCACGGTACATCTCATCATACTTCTTCTGTAAGTCAATCACTTTGTCATAGGCCGTTGTACTTCTTGAAGGGACGAAGAGTTCTTCCGTTTGTGGAATAGCATGAACCAGAGGTACTGAGTAGGTCGTGGTTGGAACAGGAATTGCATTTTGAACAGTAGACACTTGAGCTTCACCAAGGCTAAAAGGTATGCCCCCGGGATGTCCTTCTGGTGTAATTTGCTGTGTAGTATTGGTGGACACTGTCCAACCAAGAGCAGTAGAGGGACCTACCTCAGCCTGAGTGCTGACCCGGGGAGGAGGTGGTGGTGGCAGCTGATTTTGTGCAGCCGTTAGTGTCTTTACCAGTTCGGCCATTTCGTCCATTCTAGTCTGCATGGTTTCATTTTGCTCCCGGAGTACTTGATTTTCTTGTTCGAGAAAGTCCATCTTCTTTCTTTACGAATGTCCGAGTGTAGTGAGTACGAGTAGACTCGTAGAGAGTGCGCCGGGCCACTTTTCAAACGGGCTGACCTTTTATGGCGGAAAAGATTTGTGTGAGACTTGGGATTTGAGACCATGAAATGCAAGATGATGCATGATGTTTATGCAAAAAGACACTTTTTTTTTCGAAGGACATATCAAAGTAATTGTGAATATCGTAAGGACCATGATTTTATTTGTAAAGATATTGCAAAGGCAAACGCTTAGTTTAGATTTTTTTGAAATTTTATTTCATGTTGTTCTTTCTTGCAAGGTCCATACGTTTGATGTTTATAAGAACTTATATTCGTCCTTCGATATTTAATGAGAAAAATTTTATGAATGAGTGCATGTATGCATGATTATGCTAAAAGAACGGAGAAAGCATAGTGAGGTTTAGTCCATAATGATGGAGTCAAGGGTAAGTGCGCCATTTGGTAGGGACTATGGTTCCATGTGTACCTGTATCACGGGTTCTACCAAGTTCCCAAAGTCCAACCCCCTCCGAACTTTGTCGGATGCCCGGGACAACACCCGGTCCAACAGCGTTCGTAGGAAAGTCTCGTTTGAGTGTAGTATCGCATGTCGACTAATTCCAAGACAACACTTGGTTAGCCACCGCACTACGTCCTAAAGGCCAAGATGGGTTAAAGGTAACTAAAGGTCCTTAGCTTCGACAGATACTTAAAAGTAATAACGTCGAAACGTGACAACACACGCCGACATACATCACCTCAAGATCCTCCGCTAAGTGTGGTTATATCACATGCTCCAAAACACAAGAATACTCTCGGTATGTCACTATGATTCTACCACTCCTATCTTATATTTCCCTCAAGCCCGGGTGGGGGACTTATCTCACCACACACGTTAAGGAAGGAGAAAGAAGAAGGAAGAACATATATACACGTATTTGCATCTTTTGTTTTTGTTTTTTTAGGCAAGTTATAGCACAAAATTTAAATAAAGCCAAGTTAGGCTCAACCCTCTTAGGGGATCCCCAATGAAGTCGCCATTTCTGTCGCGTCAGGAGATCAAGGCTATTTGATTAGCGTTTGACTCACTATTTTATTTCACGACTGAACATTTAATTTTTAAAAGAAAGTGGAAAAAAGTTCAAATACCACTTTAAAAGATTTAGGGTTCGGGGGTTAGTTACATAAAGGGAAGGTATTAGCACCCTTTATGTCCGTAGTACTCTACGGGAACCTCTTGATTTTATTTAACTTTTGTGCTATAAACATGCTTGCTTTTGAAAATGGAATTAAAGTGTTAAAAGAAAAAGAGCAGCCTATTATCTACATTTTTTATTGATTTGGAAGGACGAGTGTCATTTGCCTACGTACCCGTGAGGGATCAAAACCTCGTAGTTCGGGGTAGAAATTGTGTTTGATTTGTTTGGTGTTTATTATTAGTTTTGAAAAAGGTTTTAAAATGAAAAGCCAAGTGGCAAAAGGAATTTGTTTGTGTTTTTTATGTTTAAAGGAAAATGACTAAAAATATAATTATGATTGATTGCAGTTTTGATTTATGAAAGAAGTAAAATAAAAGGATCACTTGATTTAAAAATCAAGGTTTGTTATGAAAAATGTTTTTTTGTGTTTTGTCATTTGCATGTTTTTGTTGTTTTTGAATGATAGTTAAAACTGAAAACTAATCTAACGGAGCATAAAAATAAAAACGCAGGTACCACGTGGTGGCGTTGGATCACCACGAGGACCTCTAACCTAAACTAGAAGCGGGAAAATAAAGCATACACCCACACACGCACACATGCACCTACAACTATTACATTAAACCTATTAATACATTCTAAGGTCTGCGGAAAATAGATAAATAAATTACATGAACACCTATTTACATTCTAAAATCTTTGCTGTAAAATAAATACGCAATAAATAAGTGAATGATAAATATGCAGTCTAAATCTAATTTTTTTTAAAAGGGAAAAGAAAAAAGTACTACCTTTCTGTTTGGTTTGCTGTCTGTGAGAAAAAAAACTTTCCGTTTGGTTTGCTGCCTGTGAGAAGAACCTTCTGTTTGGTTTGCTGTCTGTGAGAAAAAACTTATGTTTGGTCTGCTGTCTGTGCGAAGAAACTTCTGTTTGGTTTGCTGTCTGTGTGAAGAAACTTCTGTTTGGTTTGCTGTTTGTGCGAAAATTGGTGTTTGGTTTGCTGTTTGTGCGAAAATTGGTGTTTGGTTGACTGTTTTATGCAAAAATTGGTACTTGTGATGTTCATGCGGGTTATGAACGAGAGTGAGCCTTCGGGAATGGTTTCTTTGCAGGTTGTGAATTTTTTTGGCCCCCTAATGTGTGTTTTGCAGGTTGTATTTATAGTGAAGGATTAGACCTAGGGTTTGTTGAAAACTGCCGAAAATTGTGGCTTTGGATTGGGATGAAAGGGAGTTTGTTACAAGACCTTTTTCTGGATTTGGATGAAAAGAAGTTTGTTACAAGACCTTTTTCTGGATTTGGATGAGCCGTGAACAGCTGTAATTCTTGGACTTATCGGACATTAAAAATAGAAAAAGAATAGATAAAATAATTGGACCTATCATCTATGAATAAAAATAAATAAAAGATAAATGTGTTTAAACTAAAATTAAATTAAAAAGTGAAATAGAAAATAAAAGATGGAAATGAATTAAAAATTAAAATTAAAAAGACTAAAAAAAAAGTCAGAAGAGGTATGACAGATGACACGTGTCGGTGGGATCTTGGGTCAAAAATTGGGGTATGACATAAGGGTTTTGGTTTTTCCTCGCTCTTATATATACATTTTCTATATTTTTAATAATAATATATTATGAGTAGCGACATAAGATGAGGGTAGTCTTTCAGACTCATCTTGATGCCTCGTCTGTCTCTTGGCCTATAAAAAAATAATCCCATATAAAATGTTTTGAAATTATTGAAAAATAAGATCACTTTTATTTTGATATGTGAAAAAAGGATTGTATGAGGTCGTTTATTATAATTTTTTTAAGGAAAAAATCTCTTTAAAAAATAAAATCACTTTAAAGAGTATTGTATTCCTTTGTTAAAGTTAAAAAATAAAACTTTAAATGAAAAGTTTTTTTTTTCTTTCCGAAAATAGATTTGTTTAGATAGGAGATAACTTGTTTAAGGGTAACATGAAATATATTTTTCTTTTTAACCTTTACAGTGTATACTCTTTATTTATATTCTTGTAGCAACATGTTGAAGGGTAACATGAAATATATTTTTATTTGCATAGAGTTAAAAAGAAATATACTGCTTTTAATAAAAAACAATGAAGTTAACTTGCACCAAGATAAGGGAAAACATCTCACTTGCTGCATGGTTCTTGGTCCCATAGGAGTTCCAACTATTATGGTTATGAAGCAACAACTCAGCAGATTCCACCACCGTTGCCTCTCATCCTTCCTTAACGTATTAACTTTTTTAGGCTTGAGATTGTTGAACCACTTTGTTTCGTATCTTTTTCACTCTCTCCAAGTACTTATGACACCGATCGATGGTAATTTTATTTAAGCATTGACAAAAGTCCTTTATGAATGTTTGTTTATGTGAAAGATATAAGGAGTTTTGAGAGGAAGTTGATTTTTTTTCACTGAGATCCACACGAAAAAACGAAAGTCATGCTTTTCTCTGGAGATTTTATTACTGTTCATTGTCATCTCTTCTAAACCCATACCAATCCACCACCGCCATACCAAATCACCCTCCGATGACTCCACAACCTTTCACCCTAGCTTGGCCTTGCCTTATAGATTATGAACCTTCAAAGATCGTTCCCCAAACTAACCCTAAACAACAGAAAACCTTTGCCTAGGTTGTGAACAACATTTGCAATATCCCACTCAACCAATTTCCTAAACCTCGTGTTAAAGGTAAAGATTTTGCTATTCCAATCCCAGATGAGGAATACGACCTTGGTGTGGAAACATGCAAGAATAATTTGCATGCGCGCATCATTTGGCCCAAGGGCACCACTCCGTTGACGGTGTATGCCTTACGTGAGAAGTTAAAACCAATTTGGAAGTCCTTAGGGCGTTGGGGAGTCACCTCGATTGGTAAAGGATATTATAAGTTCTCATTCTCATCTTTGGAGGATGCTAGAACATTTAGATCAAAAGGATCTTGGAATCTCAATCCAGGGTTACTTAAGTTGTTTGCTTGGAGCAAGGATTTTAGCCCTAGCAATAAAAAAAACTCTTCTGCTCAGGTGTGGTTAAGGATTCATGGTTTGTCCCAGGAGTAGTGGAGGCCAAAAATCTTGTTTGCAATAGCGAGTAGCGTGGGGAGCCCTATTTGCACTGATGCAAGTACTGGTAAGCCTATGATGGAGCACGATTTTGGACATTTCGCTAGGGTTTTAGTGGATGTTGACCTAGCTTAGGAGTTGAAACATAGGGTTTTGGTTGAAATGAAATGTTTCGCTATGTTTGTTGAGTTTGAATACGAAAATCTGTCGAAGTTTTGTACCATGTGTAAGATGGTTGGACATAATAATGGGGACTGCAGAAGGTTTGCTGGAACAGATGAAGGAAAATCCAGAAAGGATCAAATGAATCAGAAAGATGGCAAATTCAATAAGGAAGACAAAGGTAAATATGTTGTTGATGTTGAAAAAGAGGTAGTGGAACTGGACGTTTCGGACCAAAACAAGCAATAGTTGCATAAAGGAAACACATCTGTTGTTGACTAAACACATATCTTCTTCTAACCAGCAATCAAAAAAATGAAGAAAACAGAACAGCTGATCACAATTTGGCTGTTAACGAGGATGTGGATGTTGGAACAAGGGTGTTCAACAATACCACTTTTAAGTTTTGATGATAACAAGGTATTAAAAAATTGTCAATTGGATATGCTAATATTTGTTTAATTGTGCAGGATCTTAATCAAGATCTCAATCTTAGAAAGCATTATGTTAGAACAAATTAAGAGCAAAATTCCTGAGAAGTTTGTTGCTTTTAATTCTGAAGTACTAGAGAGTCTGAAGAATCATCAGAAGCTGTTTCGAGAGGTCCTGAAGACGAAGAGAGTCTGAAAGCTCATCAGAGTCTGAAGTGCTACAGAGAGTCTGAAGACTGCAAATTGAAGATTTACTTAGAAGGATTTTTGAAGGCATTTCGATGCAGAAGAAACGTTTGTCTGGAGTAACGGCTAGCTTCAAAGTCAACTTGAGCATGGGATGCTCAACGACAAGAATGCAGAATAGGACAGAGTACTTTTGTACGAACTCTGTTTCCACTACTCCACTACCTCGTACATTTGGCAGCTGTGTCTACCGGTAATTCGCCTCAAGAGGAATGGGATTCAAAATTTGTATTTGAAGAACTATTACCATATCAAGCAACAAATCAACAACTATTGATCAAGCTTCCAGAAGACTGTGATGTGCTGGATTGTCTCAACGTCTCTTTCCAACGCCTATATAAAGGATAGAAGACTTGAAGAATATGTTGGTCTCTACAACTGAAAAACTACGATATCAAGCTATTGTATTCTCTCCGAGTCAAGCCAAAAACACATCAACAACTTAGCAAATTCTTACAAACTGTATATCCTAGAATTTCTAAGTTAATCAGAAAACAGAGTCTCTTTGTTTTGTAATTGGAACACGTTTGATTGTTTATCAAGTGTTCAAACTCTATTCAATTTTCTGTAAATTATGTCAGAAGTCTCTTGGTTGTGTCCTTGAGCAAAGAAATATGTTGTGTCTTTGAGCATTGGAAGTCTCTTACTATGTGTTTGAGCAACTTGTAATTGTTAATTACATTTTAGTGAAACTCTCCTTGGAAGTGCAAGGGGGACAAGAGTACTCCTGATTTGTGGAAGGAACCTGTATAATTGCTTGTGTTCTCTCTTTCCTTTATCTCTTTATTATTTCCGCTGCGATAGACTCTGGTCTTCCATCAGGTCCTGAACTCTTTCAGACTCTGATCCTAGAAAACAAATTCTTACTCTTCAAGAGTTGCGAAAAAGTTAACACAATTTAACCCCTCCTTCTTGTGTTTTTCTCACCTTCAGTGGAGGTACATGGAACATTTCAGGACACATATGATGAGGATTCTTAAGCTTCTCAATTCGTAGATGCAACACAACAAGATGGAGAAAGTGATACTGCTTCTTCACAAAGTTAGATAGAAACTACTCCGGAGAGAATTCAAAAGGATATGCACTTCTTGCACCAATCATGGGCCAATCTTGCTGATCAAGAGAAGGTGCACAGTGACTTGGTGATTAGAAGAACATTTGATGGTAACCAACAACAACTTGAGAAAGAAATTGATGCAGAAATCTTGAGGGAGGAACAAAGAAACATAGAGGCCTCTGGTTTTCAGCTCGTGACCAACCGTACTAGCCTTATAATAGTTACAATATCATAAAACTAAATAAAATCTAAACATTGTTTCAAAGCATTGACTTAATTAAATTACATTAAGTCTTTCTAAAATCAAACTAGCACAACGTTCTTGAACATTTGTCATTTCATCATCAGTAAACGGAGTTTCGTCTCCAAAAATCTGGAAAAAAAAGTAGTTAAGATAACATATTAGAATATGATCAAATAATTAACTTTAAAAAAACATAAGAAAGTGAATAATAAAACCTTCCATTAGCTTTGAAATGGAATGGGCCTCCGTTGAAACATTTAACACAAGGACAATAAAACCTTTCATTATTCTCAGGAAGTTTTTCAAAAGCAAATTGTATAAAACAGTAGCTAGCACTTCAAATTTATGCAGATTGGATATCTAGCTTGTGAATTCTAGACCTGAAGGTGCATTACTACTAGCACTTCAACTTTGGATCATATTATATAGTTCACAAATCCAATTTAAAACTATTATAACCAGACTAAAACAAAATTATACAGAATAGCCAACAACCAAGTTGAAATAACAGTAGAAGCACATATTCTATATAACATCAACTAGGTACTTATAGTAACTATTAATCTAATAATAAAAATTAAAAGTAAGCATAATTTAACCATCCTAAAAAAGGCTATTTTAATGTTTACAAAATCATTTCATCAAACAAAAAGGAGGCAAAAACAAAACCACTGCTTTTAAAATCAGTACCCCTACATAAGAACCAGGAATGAATCAAACCCCACAATCTCATTTATCTAAAAAGCTTGCACTGACTTTCAGTGAACGACACGATAATTAGACTAATAAGATTCCCAATAGAGATATACCCCATAAAGAATATGCATACAATTCAAGAAAACCATGGACAGAAAGTACTACAAATCTTCAATTTAGTATCACATTGAGGAACAAAGCTCAATGTTTTTTTCTAATTTTTTCAATTTCGGGAAAAAAGCTCAATGTTTTTTCTGATTTTTTCTTATTTTTGAAAAAAATTGATTCACGTTTCTTAAAATAAAGAGAAAGGAAATGTTAACAAATGCTTTTAAGACACTTGCTAAGAACAACAAATTTCTATTTTTGTCTTCAAACTTTTTTATTTCAAAAAGAAATCTGAACATTTTTTTATTTCGAAAATTAAATTCCATAATTTTTAAATATCTCCTTAATTTTGAAAAAAATTCGATTTTTTTAAATTTCGGGAGAAAAGCTCAACGTCCTTTTCTGTTTTTTTTTTTTAATTTTTGAAAAAAAATTGATTTTTTTTTTCGATTTTAGATTTTTTAAATTGTTTTATAATCTTTTTTAAAATTAAATATAATCTTTTTTAAATTGATTTTAAAATTGTTTTATAATCTTTTTAAAAAAAAAAAAAACAAACTTTAGTTTTCCACATAGATAGCATTATTAGTTTTATTGAAAAAGATAAAAGTACGTAATTGACAAAAGGTATAATCGACAAATCATACCCTTAAAAATACCAAAAAACAGTTAAATAAGAACGAAAAATTCACTCTAAAAAACACTTAAAAAAGAAACGGAAGGAGTACATGAAAACATACCCGAATTGCTAACTGGTAAATGCTACTGAATATTTACCACATGACTAGAATATCATGAGAACTTACCCGAACATGATTATAAGTAAAGATGAGAAACAAATATATTTAAGTGTGAACTCTTTGATGCCTATGAAAAAATAAATAAACAGTTGTTCAATAAGGACAAGCAATAACAATTTAAATTACATAAATTTCTAACTGGTAAATACTACCGATTATTTACGATATGACACTAGTTAAATCAATGCTAAAACTAAATACAACTCAGGTTGTGTGTGATTATGGACAAATCAGTTACAACTTACAATAACCATGTTATCATCATCATTCTAACTTCAGAGACTTGACCATCATAATAACCATGTTATCTGATTATTTATCATATTGCAGCCACAATAGCAGTCAAAATAACAATTTTATCATCCTTCAGAGCACGAGAACTATCGTCATAACTTTTTGTGACTTGAGCATCGTCATTCTTGGTCTCACCTTGATCCATGTTTCTATAATCTTCATCGCTTACTTTTTCTGTAGGGATGGAAAAACAACTTCCCATATCGTAAAATTTTATGAGACAAAAGATTGTATGTTACTGATGCACAAAGGTAGGTCTAGTATTTAAACTAATGATAAGGGATAACGTAACAAACCTTAGGATAAGGGAGAACGTAACAAACCGAAGATATAAGGGAGAACCTAGTGACAAATATGATTCACATTCCTTAAAAAAAAAGAAAAATCACATAACTTTTTTATATTACTAATTGTGACAAAATATAAAAGAATATTATCCACCAAATTTCTGCTCAAAAAAATAAATTATCCACCAAATTTCGTTCACTAAACATTTCCCGATCTTTTTCAAAATATAAAACACGACGTTCCCTATTATTACTAATAGATCATAATTAACAAACTAATATTTCCGGTTCTTTTTACGAGCCGTTTTTTTATGGCGTTAACGTTTGAAAATTATGAACAGTGTTTTTTTATAAAATTATAATTTTGATTAAAAGTAAAAATATAAATGGTTTTTGCTTTCAAATTATAACAAATCAAACAAACCATGATTATTTAAATTCTTATGTTTTAATGACACCAACAACAATCATTATTATAGAAAAAGTTGTTGTTTAAGGGTATAATCCTTTTAGCGAACTCTGGGAGCGATTTTGCTCTGCTAGGGTTTCCCTGATCAAATCACACCTTGCCATTGCCTTCACCTTCCTTCTTTGTTTCCTTGCCATTTTGCACCCCTATTTCCAGAAGCCCTGCCATGGCTTTTGATTGGCAATCAGAATTGGCTTCCACGGGGAAACCCCCCTCTCCTTCCACCGTGGTTGCACTCCCCATTAATAGTAATCCACCAAAAAAAATCTTTTGCCCAAGCTCTTGCTGCTGCAGCCGTGACAGATACTTCTACACTGTTTTCAATGTTGTTGAATATTCTTTTCTTTAATTAGTGTTGTTGAATATCATGTTGTTAAACATATATATATATATATATATATATATATATCGTGTTTGTTACATTTTTTAAATTAGTATTTAAATTTAATATTATCTATTTGTTACATGTATTATCTGTATTGAAAATTGAGGCATTTTTTGAAAGAAAGAAAGTCAGTCCAAAGGAGCTGAAAGAGGTTATTTTCGTTATCTTTTTTTTATGAAATTTTGATTTTCACTACTAGAAAAATTGAAATTAGAGACATGCAAAATCCGTCTCTATACACACTACAATAATTCCCCAATTTACTAACCAATTAAAAATTGCATTACTGAGGGATTTAGACCCTCAATAATTACTGACAGAATAAACCTCCAGTAAACCAAAAAAACCCTCAACAATGTTATTGACAGAAAAAAAAATCCTCAATAATCAAGTTACTTTCATTACTTACGGATAAATCCGTCAGTAATTTCATAAACGAATCTTCCATGTGGGTACACTAATTATTCCGCTGTGTACTGCTAGTTGTGGATAAATCCGTTGTGTACTGCTAGTTGTGGTGTACACTAATTATTCCACGTGTCATAGTTTTAATGGGCAACAGCAAAAACAGTGTATAAGGAATTGTTTATAAATTTTGTCCTTCTTTTATTTCCAAAATAATCATTTTCTTTTCCTATTATCACAACAGACGTCGATGGTTAGGTGCATAACGCCGCAGTCAAACAAACGCCCTCGCCTACAACCCCAATCTGTGTGTAGTGATCATGAAGAGCATCATAAACCTCATATTCCTGTAGACTGTAGTTGATCGCCATACGTCTTCTTCGACGGGATCCGCTATCAATGTTGTTGATTTCAACATACCAGGAGGTGAATATTTTTTAAGAAACTTTAGTAATTTTATGGATAATGCTTCACAAGAAAATCCCCAAAATATGGGTAGAGGAGGAAATAGATCATCAGGTGGGAGATCGGGATCAAATTTGCCCCAATACTATGATGATTAGTTTGGACTATTCTCTGTGATGTGGTGGTTTTGGGAAATAGGCGGTCTTGGCAAATAGGCATTGGTTTTCTTGTTTTGTAGACTAGTTGGTTGGTTTTTATTTTGCTGTTGTTAGAACTTTTAGCTTTAGCTTTCTAAGTTATTCAGTTTTTGGTCTCAGCAGTGCAGAATGAGGGAGCACCCAAGGACTGTCTGTGTGTGCTTCCCTTGTTATCTTGCTTTAGTTTTTTTGCTGCTGTTAGAACTTTGTATTTCTTTACTTTGCTAGAGTTGGAACACCTTCCTCTGCTAATGAAAATTATTTGTTGATCCAACAAAAAAAATTATTTCTTTAATTTATTTTTGTCTAATTCATTTTGTTGCATTAGGAAGTGCTCTAAAAAAAACAGTGGAAATTTAATTTATCTTTTTAATTAATTAATTAAACTTTTTTAAAAAAAAAGGTATTACTGGCAGATATTTCTGGCATTATTGATTATCACCGCAGTGATTACTGGCGGAATTAATATTCAATATTAATTGGAAGAGATATTACTGGCGGATTTATTTGTGAGTAATAACGGTCGTAACATTACTGACGGAATATATATGTCCATCGTTATATATCTTATCTTGTTCCATATTATTGACAGATATTTATGTCAGTAATTACTGGCAGATTATTCCGCCAGTAATTACTGAAGGAAAATTCCCTCAGTATTGCTTCCTCAAATCACCCTCAACACTACTGAGGGAAAATTCCCGCCAGTAACATTATTTATGCCAGTATTACTGAGGGATCATTTTTGTCACAAAAACGGCCAGTAATGTGTATTACCGAGGGATTTAATTCAATACTTTAGTATTTATTTTACCAATAATAACCAAAATTCTTGTAGTGACATGTATGAGACAGAATTAGAGACGGAACAAGTTTTGTCGTTGATTTCGTGGTCGCTAATCACTTTGGAGATGGATTTGCATTTATGTGTCTGATTAGAGACTGAAAAATTCCGTCTAACTAATAGATTCCGTCGCTCAAAATTACAGGGAGGTGAAATAAATCCGTCTCTAACAGAGACAGAAACTGCCGTCTCTAATCTAAAAATTTATGTCTCTGAACCCCATAATTTAGATAATAATTTATGTCTCTATTTGTTGATCACCTCAGGTGAGAACTCTACACATTTGCCACACACAAATACTTTCCTGAATTCCTTGCTCATAGGACTATCATAGTCTTTTGGAATGTTGACTATGAATTCCTTGACCAGCCTTTCATAACATTCTCCAAGGTTACTGGCACATTTCCCCAAACCAATTCTATTTATGAGGTCCATTAATTTCTTGCATTCAAGAGCATCTGTAATGCCCTATTTTATTATTTATTTATTTTATTGAGTTTAGATATCTTTTTATAATTTAGTCGATTTATTTTGATGAGTGATATTTTGTTATGTTATATGTTGGTATTTATTAGTATAATATATATGTTATCTGGTGTAGAAATATATATGTTATTTGGTATTTGTTATAGAAATATACATGTTATTTGGTGTAAAAAAATATACTTGTTATTATTTGCTATAGAAATATATTTGATATTTGTTACGGAAGTAATTTATATATATTTTTAAATAATTAATAAGTTGTGGAGCTGTTTCTGAATTAGTTAGAATTATGAGGGAATAAGTGAAATAAGATAAAACAAATAGAAGAGGTATAAAAGGTAAAACCTAGGTTTAGGAACAGACAGTACGTACAATCAGTTTTGGGAGAAAACTAGAAGTGGAGAACCAAGAGGCTGCTGCTCCAATTTTATTAAGGTAAGGGTGGGATTTCCTTCAATAATCATAGTATATAATTCTGAAATTTGATGAATTGTTGTGTTCTTGAGTTAGGGTTAGAAAGTTTATGTTAATTGATAAAATGAGATGAATTGTGTTGTTTGATGCATGTTCCTATGTTGTTTTGATTTCTATATTGCCTATTTGACCTGTAAACATCATTGTAAATCATCTTGGGTGATTAAGGGATCAAAAATTGGGTTTTTGGAGTGAAAACTGTTATTTCCCGTAAGCGAATTCGGCCACCGATTTTCTGAAAGCCAAAACTGGAAAAACACTCACTTTTAACCCGTTTCTGTTTTGAATTAGCTTCTGGTGTAAACACGAAATTTGTAGGTATGGATGTTAGCTTTTTAATGTCGTTTGTTTGAATTATAAATTATTTATAGAACTTGCGTTATGGTTAAATTACTGCATGTAGGTCACAGTGAATATTTATGAATTTCAGCACAACCATTTCCGAATTTGAAATGAAAACTGGTATTGATAGGTACAGAATTAGTATTAGGTGTAAAAACAAAAATTGTAGGTATGGATATTAGATTTTTAATTCCGTTAGTTTGACTTCTAAATGATTTATAGAACTTGAGTTATGGTCAAATTACTGCACGTAGGTCATAGTGAATATTTATGAATTTCAGCACAACCATTCCCGAATTTGAAATGAAAACTGGTATTGATAGGTACAGAATTGGTGTTAGGTGTAAACACGAAATTTTTAGGTATGGATGTTAGCTTTTTAATGCCGTTGGTTTGACTTCTAAATGATTTATAGAACTTGAGATATGGTCAAATTACTGCACGTAGGTCACAGTGAATATTTATGAATTTCAGCACAACCTTTCCCAAATTTTGAAATGAAAACTGATATTGATAGGTACAGAATTGGCCTTTGGTGTAAACATGAAAGTTGTAGATAATTGTGTTAGCTTTCCATTGGCTTTGGTTTGACTTGAAAATTATTTTTGGTGTTTGAGTTATGATGAAAATACTCCAAAGAGGCTTTAGTGAATTATTATATAAATGTATATGTTGATGATAATATATGATGTTTTTCCTGATTGATGAATTAGTATATGAATGTATATGTTGATGAATATAATGTTATATGATGTGTTCATGATTGATGAATTATTATATGAATGTATAAGTTGATGAATATGATGTTACATGAAGTTGTTTATAATTGTATTGTCTTTCAGTGAGTCTGAATTAATATGAATATTGTTGTTGAATAAATTGAGATACATATATAATTGTATATGCCTTTTGAGAACTATAAGCGATGAACTATGTGATTGTTTATGTTATTGTCATATCTTGAAATATTTGATGTGCTGTCATGTTGTTGTTTATTATTGACTAAAAGCCGCATGTGTCAGTCTAAGATTAGGAGTTGTTGATCCAAATTGTTGGAATCCTAAGATATCGATGTTGTGTAAGTTGTATGATGTTGAGTCCATGCATACCCATTTCAGTTGGGGGTTTGATGCCCTGTGAGTTTTTACTCTACACGTTGAGGGCTTGATGCCCTGGAGCTTTAGCTCATTTGCGATGAGGGCTTGACGCCCTGGAAGTATATTAATACTTATTACGTTGAGGGTTTGACGCCCTGAATTGGTACCACATGCATGAATAAGATGTCTAAGTTGCATAGTCGAGTTGAAGTTACGTAGTCGATGTCGAAGTGGTCGAGTTGTCTAAGTTGTCGAATTGATAATTATCAATGAATCGTTAATGAAGAGTTTTATGTTGTTGTTTATGTTGCTTATGTGAAGTATCGTTAAAGATGATTTGAAGTTGATTGTCGCTTATGTTGTTTATATTGTTTATATGAAGTATTATTAAAGATGAACTACGTGGTTATTTGTATTACTAATTGATGTTGTTATGATGATTACATAATGTAGCTTTTGAGTTGTTAAAGAAGTACTATATGAAGAATTATTATGATTAATTGATGATGTCCATGTTGTTAAATGTATTTGATGAATTATATGCTTATTATTATTGTTTGTGAAATCTCACCCCTTCTGCTTGAAAATGTTGCATTCCCTATGGTTAACTTGCAGGTAACCAAGAATAGTTGCGGTCGTGTGAGGTATCTCTCGCGTGTGTCTTAGGTTCTCTGATACGTAACGGGATGTGAATTTTGTTGTCGTTTTCTATTCCTTACATATTGTTTTATGAACATGTTGATGAACTAAATTTATGAGATTTTGTGTTGAGGCCCTTGTGCCAAAGATTGTTTTGAAAAGTTGAAATATTTCCGCTGCGATGTATTAAAGGAATTTTATTCTATTTATGATTTTATGAAAAGAAGTGTGACATTCCGTTTACGTTGAAAAACTCTGATTAATCTATGTTATTTTAAAGTTGGGAAAACGGGATGTTACAGCATCCCTTCCTAGTTCCCTTTCTAATGCTAATATCATTTGGCATACATAACTCCATTTTAAGGCATTGGCCACACGATGAAGAGGAAATGTTATTTGTAGGTGTTTTAGGTACATTATCAGGGATCTTTTTCCTTCCAACAACTCTTTTTTTTGCAACAAGAAAAATGTCCAACACATCTTCCTCGACATCATAGTCAGAGTCACTAACATGAGCTTCCTTCCTCTTGTTAGATTTTTTCTTGGTAGCATGTACATAGACTTTGCTCCATCTTTTGGTAGGTTCCACAATGGTCTTTCTTTTGGTATCCTTTAGGGGCAGACTATCAATAGCTTTCCCTTTTCCTTTATACAATCTCCTTCCTATAGGAATATCATCAAAATCCATATACTCCATAGTCAAGATATTAGTATCTTGATTCCTAATAACATCAGCAGAAATATTACTTTTGCTTCCTTCATTACCTGCATTTTCTTCTTCCTCAGTCAGCCTCTCATTATCTTTTTCTTTGTCAAAGTCATCACCAGGTACATCCTTATCACTCTCTCTCTTAGGTGCGTCCTTCACAACATCATCCTCACTTTCTAAATCGCTGTCTTCATCAGTACCAGTCACATTCTTATTTCCTTCACTATCAGAAATCCTCAGCTCTTCACTATTATCAGAGACCACTTTTTGTTGTGAGTTATCGCATCTAGACACTAATTCAGATTCAGACTCTTTGCAGAGATTACCATGGGTGGTTTCAACATGAGCATCATCGGGCACAACATTAGGACAAGTTAAGGTTTCTTTGTGAGATTCAACAACTGAGACATTAGCCATCTTAGGCACATCAAGAACATGATCATTTAATAAGTTCTCAGAGGGAAAAGCAGAAGGACTTACACAAGAATATTTGATCTTTTTCGCAAATGGAGTTATGGCTCTCCTCTTGGTGGGAACATGTCCTGGAACAATCGAGACATGGACATCATTGATCACAGTTTCTGAGCATCCTTCTTTGGCTTTAGAGTGCGTAGTACAAGTCCTAGAAGGAGTTGGAATATGTAGGTCATATGTTTGTGACATCTTGGTCTCTTGATCTTTTGCAAAAATCATCTTGTTGAGAATAAAAGAATTTGAAGATTGTGGGAGATGAAGCGATATGTGGGTCAATTTTCTGAGTTTAGATAGAGAAAAGGATTGAAACGTGAGATGGTTGGATGGAGTGTTGGTAGGGTGTTAGCTTCAAATGATTTCCCTAAATCGGCGTGCACCAGTAAATGGAGGGAAGAGAGAGTGTCTGTTGCACGCTTAAGCCTAGTCTTCGCTTCAGTTAATTTTCTGATGGTGTGATAATTGATGTCAAAAGGTTTGTTCCTGCCGTTTTGGAGGAGATTCTCAGAGATGATGACCGCTTCAGGACTAGTTTTGTATGATGTCATGACATCCTGCTGAACATTATGTTCTACTGATATTTCCGATATTCAAGACAATTGAGCACATCTATCTCTTTTGTTGTCAAGTCGGCTTTGAGTAGAATACAAGAGTAGACAAGTTTGCTTCTGGTTGACCAAAGAAATAGAGTAGTTTTTCAGACTGATCGATTCAAATTGTGTGGCATTTCCTTTGTTTGCAATATATATCCACACCTTATCACAATATTGTTGAAGAACATGACTGCTAATCTCCGTTTGTCTATTATGTGGTCTAATAATCTTCAATTTGCACTCCTCATGTTCTGACAAATAGCTTGACATGTCATCACAGTATTTCTGAGCAACCACAAAAATTTCTTCAGCAACTTCTGTTATGTTAACGATCAACCCCTTGTTCCTGCCATCAGTACTGTCCTCATCAGATATGTTCATGCATATCCACATCCCATTTATATTCTGAGGTTGAAAGGTCAGGGTCCTCATTTTATATGTTCTTATTTGAAGTCTTTGACAGACATTTTCAGGGTCATACCTATTTTGTCAAAAGATTATTTTTCAACAAAGTTACATGGTCTATCTTCATTTTTGTCTTGTATACTTCCAACCGGATCCATAAGAAGTTCACTATATCTTGAACGGATCTGATGACTTTTCTTTTGATGTGACATCAGTTGACAAACTTCTCAAATTTTACTTTCTTCTCTAGATGTCCATAAGTAGCAGTCATCTTTTGATCTTTCTCCTCTCATGTGAACATTATTTTCAATATCAGTAACCAAACACTCTAAAACATTAAAAATGACTTTAAATGCTTGATCACATAACTGAGTAATGCTTATCAGATTAGAAGTGAGTCATTTCACAGGCAGGACATCAACAAGTTTAGGATGTCTTGGACTAGCTGATGCTGGCAATGTTTGAGTATTGTATTGATTAGCGTAGTTGCACAATGGCAGGTGTACCAGTCATTTTCACCAAGTAATAAAGTTAGTAAGTAGAGTATCATATCCATAAGGACTGTCCTTTTGTCCGAACAATTCTTGTTGCTTATTTTTGTCAGTTTTGACGGTATAAATGTAAGTTGCATTTTCTGTATGTTTGCAACAGAGCGAATTTACCTGTTTTCTGTAAGTTGCAATTCCTGTTGCTTCTTTGAATCCCCTCTATAAATTTATTGTTGGATAATACATAATCTAATTGTCGCGTTTATTTATCTTTTGGTGACTATAGAAATGATAAGGCCGTTGGGAGTTTCCTAAATAGGTAGGGCAGCACCTGACCCAATGGGTTTTAGCCACTGGGTACCTAATTAGGCCTTTCCCTCTGATTTCTAACTACACCTGTTGATTCCTAGGTGATCCTTATGTGCAGGGTCTTGCTAATTCAAAGGTAATTGAAACATAAACTTAAATTGGCTTTCCAATGTTTCCCAAGGCAATGAAGGCCATGGTTCCCTTAGTTCGGTTCATCTATGAATCTTTGGACACTCATAGCACACTCTCTTTAAGCTTACTTAGTAGTTCTATAAATGTGCATCCCTAATCAACATCTACCTTACTAAGGGTTTCAAGAGAATGATCTTACTAGGTTATAGTCTTAAGTCGGACAGCTAGGTGCTTGTTTCCCTAATTACTAACCAATTAATTCCTAGCTTCGGTAATGCACCACACGACCCAATGGGTTCTAGCCACTGGGTACCAACGTCTAGGGTCAACCATTCTTATGGCATCTTTGGCTAATTAATAATAACATACTTCTTATATAGATAGTTATCAGTAAAGGGATATAAATATCAAGATATAAGAATCCAATTAGTGATAGCAATATTAGGTCCTGTCACAACCTAAGTACCTAATCAAGGGTTGCACCTCTACCAGAAATAAAACTACTTCATAATAAAACTCTATAGTGGACAAAAGCATAAATAAAATAAATAAACGACCAATTAAATTAAATAAATATCCAACAAAACTATACAGAGGTTGATCTTAGAACTCTAACCTAAAAAGATTTAGTTACACATGGTAACTAAAAACAAATTACTAAAGATAAAAACATACCCTAGAAAATCAAGGTGAAGATAGAAACTCTCCTGAAGCTCCAAAGTCACCTTCCTCTTAAACTGCCACAGTTCTGAACGAGAAATTATGAATGAGGAAGGCTGGTTTTTATAGTGCAAGACTTTACCCTAAATAATAACAGGAAAAAACAATTGTGCCTCGAGTTTTCAGGCGCTCGAGACACATTGTTAGTGTGCCTAGTGCATGAGAGTATGGAAAAAGCCATGCCCAGGACGACATGAACAATGCGCTTGGTGCATGGATGCCTACTCCATGTGCTAGGAACATTCCAAATGTGTTAGGCGCATGGCACCTCTTTCCTGGGGCCAAATTCTCCGATTTTCTGTCGTTTTCAGTCTTTGTCTTCAAATAACTTGCCTCGGGACTTGAGAACATAATTCCTCCCATTTGTAAGTCTTCTGAGGCCTCTTGAATCGTCATTATTCGTTTCCTTGAATCTTTGTAATTCTTCGGATGTTCTTGATTTGCCGATTTTCATGATTTCTTCGTGAATTGCTTCAAAAACCCCCTCAAATTGTTATATTTCGGGAAAACTATAATTACACACTCAAATATAGAAAACATTACAAAAGTCCTGAAATCATAGGCAATCGTTCTAATACTCCTCCTTTTTGCTGCTAAATCCTATTAAAACAAACTGAAAAACATGCTAAGAATAACGTAAGATGACCTTTCATCACTAACCAGTTTTCTAACTCCCTTGATTTGACCTCTACCTCCATCACCAAAAGTGACAAAGCCAGTTATGCCTGGACTAATGTTACCCAAATAACTTTTGTTACCAGTCACCTTCCTAGAGTAACCATTGTCAATGTACCATCTATCAAAGACCTTTAGGTTTTCTAATTTTTGATAGCAGAGTTAGTAGGTATAGGTGATAACTTCTGTTTAGGATAACCATAGAGATCATAACAGTAGGGCCTTGTGTGACCTTTTATACCACAGTGGTGACACCTCCAAGGTATGAATTTGGTTTTGATTTGTTTCGTATGAAGGTTGTCAGGATGTTTGGACATGGTGTTTGACATTATGATCTTACTTTTAGGAAAAATAAGCCTATTCTAAGAAGATTCACCTTGTTCATTTATAGATTTTGATGATGTTTTTATAATGTTGATCTTGTAGACTTGTGTGTCTTTTTGTTGATTAGCTTAATTATTACCTAGAATTTAGATTGTACAAAGCACCCTAGTGAGCCTTGAACCCTTGATCAAATTATCTCAACTTATCTCCTTTCCAATTACATTTCTTTGTGTCTTGGATAAGCTGTCTTTGCTCTCTGACTCTGCATGAATCGTATCATCCAAGGGTTGAATCGATTCATTCAGCCTCTAAATAAAAATGGTACTCTCTGACTTCTTCTGAATCGTATCACTTGTATAGTGAATCAATTCAATCCTTTATCGTATCATTTTTAATTGAAACGATTCACCAAACTCTATGACATGTTCTGAATCGATTCAAATTTGCCTTGAATTGTATCAATCATTTTCTAGGCTAATTGATTCGATTCATTTATCACTTGACACACTTCATTCTTCATCATAATTTTTCCTTGTCTTATGTGGTTTGAATCAATTCAACTAGTAAGTGAATCGATTCACACAGTTGATTTTGTGCAAAAATTCAGTCTTTCCCTTTCCTCCTATATATTGTTTTCTCCTCACAACTACTAAAGCATTGAATTATTTGCATCTATTTTCTCTAGGTCTCAAAAACTCATTGTTCATACATTCTTTAAGATTAATCACTTTTTCTTAGAATCACATTGTTCTTTAAGTGTATAGATTCTCTAGGGTGCTAGTAGGGATTGTAAGTTGGTTCTCTCAAGAAGATTGGTTGGGCTTAATCAAGGCTTCAAAGGAAGTGAATAATCTCATTCCACCTCTAAAGGACTTGGGGGTCTTTCAAACCATTCTTGAAGTTGAAGGGGGTTCGTTTATCGGACGTAGCATTGAAGACTCGGGTGAAGAGTTCGAAGGAATGCACGGGTAATTCAAGGAGCACCAAATTCAAGGGGTACTCGAAGTTTGGGGGAGTGTTTTACATAGGAGTTGAAGAATTAGGGTTTTAATTTTAAGGAACTCTTGTAAACATTGTAATCAACTTTTGTTACATAGTGGATGACCTTTGTGAAGGTGTACTTCATCATGTAGAGTAGACGTTGCCCTTAGCAAAGACGAAAAAGGGTGAACTATTATAAATACCAGTGTCATCTCTCTTTCCCTATCCTTTTTACTTTTGATATTGCATGTGATTAATTGAATAATTGATACGTTAATTGCTAGTGTTGATCTAAGTAGTTTTCATTGAAAATTAACCTAATTCATTGAGTTACGTTTCATATTATTTTCTTAGATCAGTTGATTGCAAAATCTATTCAATTCTTCAATTACACTTGCTTTGTGTTTTTGATTTGATAGCATAGTGTTTTGTTCATATAGGTTTGGTTTGAAATTGTGTATTGTTTTGCATTTTGTTTAAGGCTTATTAATATTTGATTGTATAATAAGATTTGTATCGTGAATCTCTCAATTCTAAGATTAAATCTTATTACACATATATTTGTTTTTTGTTGAATCGTTGATTGTGATTGTTCAAGCAAAATTCCAATATTCAATTTCATTAAAATCCGTTTTTATTAAATCTCCTGAAAATCTTTTGAAAAGCTATTATGCCCCCCTCTAGCTTGGTACCTATCTAGCCATATAGACCAACAAGTTTTTCATTTTCATCTTCCAACTTTATAATTATGCTTTTTTGTTTTTCATTTTTAAGGCAAATTTCTTCATAGGAATCAAACAGTTCATCATAGGAAATTTAACCATTAAAGAAATCTTTATCAGACTCACATCTTCGAGTAAGATCAGCAACATGATTGGCAACTTCTCCATTCAACTCTTCTTCATCATCAGACCAGGAGACATAGTGACCTTTTTGTTGTAGACCTTTCCCTTGACTAGGTTGATCTTTAGTTTTCGTCTTTCTCTAAAAATCACAGTTTTTTCGATGTCAAACGTGATGTTCTTGACATTTGGTCTTCGTCCTATGTCAATTATTATCATAATGTTGTTAAACTGGCTTTCAACCAGCACCATTGCCTCAAATATTTCTTCATCAGCCTCAAAGTCAACTTCAATTTGATCATTGATGGTGCTGGACACGAAGGCAATGCCTTTGTTTTTCTTTTAAGACTTATCACTTATGGCCATTTCAAGTTTGAAGTGACCCTATATCTTCTTTATTTTCATGCTCTTAATGTCTTGGGCTTCCTCAATGGCAGTCACTTTCATGTCAATTTTTATTGGAAGAGATCTCATAATCTTTCTTACCAAATTTTCTTCAGGCATTTTTTCTCCCATAGCACCAGAGGCATTTGCAAGATCAAGAACCTTTATGTGAAAATCCCGAATAGATTCATCATCAATCATTTTGAGATTCTCAAATTTAGTGGTGATCAACTAAAGCTTGGACATCTTGACCTTTGATATGCCTTCATGCGTGGTTCTCAATATGTCCTAAGCTTCCTTCGCTATAGTGCAATTATTTATTAGTCTAAACAAGTTTTTGTCAACACCATTGAACGGGGCATTTAATGCCTTAGAATTTCCAAGAGCAAGATCATCTTCTTCCTTTGACCACTCTTCTTCCGGCTTCAACTCAGTTGTGTCCTTACCATCTTTATCCTTCAAGAGAGGCTGATCCCAACCATTTAGAAGGGCTTTCCACGTCCTGCTGTCAATAGACTTGAGGAAAATGACACCATGCGTACGTTCCAGTAATCATAGTTGGACCCATCCAGAACAGGTGCTCTGTTAACTTGTCCTTCTTCCCGTTCCATAGTACTAGAAAATATTTTCCCTAGAGCTCACCCAGAAACATAACAGTGTGATTGCTCTGATGCCAATTGAAATTCTGGCACGCAGTAAAGATGTTATAAACGATGTCGAGACAAGTGAGATGTCAAGAACTATGTCAAGACTTCGTAATAACACAGTAAACAAATAATTATAAAAGGACAATAAGTATGTTTGTTGACCCAATTCGGTGCAACTTCACCTACGTCTGGGGGCTACTAAGCCGGAAAGGAAATTCACTAAGTAGTATTAATTCAAAGCATACATATAAACCCTCGGTCTACAACTTCTCAATTAATCACTACCCGTAAAATTTCTACGTAATACTCTCCATAGTCCTAAATATGAGAACCTTCGCTCACTTCCTCTTAATCATAGATCCAATGACCTTCCATTTAAAAATTAACAAGATGGATACACTCTCAAAATCCTAAGAATCAACTTGTGCTTACAAGCTTTGAGTGATTTCTATAACATCCCAATTTTCGGTAAATTTATTTTATTAATTATCTATGTGTTTTTATGTGCTTGTTTGCGATTATTTGTCTTTGGGTGTAATTTATTCAGGATTGGTAGAGTTTAGCTTGTGAAGGGTATTTTTGTCATTTCGGACTCGAGGGTATTTTGGTCATTTTGCGAGCGAGGGTAAATTAGTAATTTCGCCATGAGATTTAAGTGTAGTGTTTTGGGTGGCGAAGATTATATTTACCAAGTTTCTAGTCGGTTAGAGTAATTAATTAAGGGCCGGTATCTATTCGTTATTTTTAACCGTAAGTGAGTAGAAACTTTGTGGATTAGTTAATTAGAACTTTGGACCCATTATAAACATTTGAGGGTTAATCCCATTAGTGGAGAGCCTTTATAAACTTTAGTGTTTAGAGGAATTAGGGTTTAACACTCATTTCATAAACTTTAAAGAGAGGTAGAGAGAAAGAGCTAGAGGAGGAGAAGAAGAGTTTTGAGAGAAGAGGAGCTTGGAGATCAAGGAGAGGGTAGAGAATCAAGGAGCAAAAGTAAAGCTAAGGCTAGGTTTGTGCTCATTTGAGGTAAGGGGGCTAGCGTTCTCTCATAATCTTTTAGCATAATCTCTTTTCTACCTTAAATCATAAGTGCTTAAGTGTGAAAAGTGATTATTGTGAAATTAATTGATGAAATTTGTGCTCTTATTTTGATACAATGTTTGGGTATGTGAATTTGATGATAATTAAGTTGTTGATGTTGTATTTACATGCTTAAGATGTATATATGTGAATACTTTGTATTTTGCTCAAAATTGGTGAAGTATGATATTAATGTTGTTAGATTGTTGATAAATTCATGGTCAATTAATGTTGTTGTTGTTATAAGATGTAGTTGTTGATGATTCATGATATGGGTATTCATAATTATGGAGTTGTGGTGTGAATTGAGTTGTTTTTGAAAGTTTTATGAAAAATGGGTGAATTGATGATTTGTGTTGGAATGATGTTTTGATTTCAAGTTTTATATGGTTTTGATTTCCTTTTAAAGTACATAAATGTATAGATAAACTTTGGGGTGAATTTGGGTGTCGAGGAATCAAAATTGGAATTTTTGGGTGAAAAATGGTGTAAAAACCGTAAAAATAGGGGAAAACTCGCTTATGGCGAGTTCTCTCTGAAACAATTTCGCGAATAGCCAGAAACTGGCTATTGGCGAGTTACTCAGTGACAACATTCTCTGTTTCATGTTCTTGCGTCTTTTTCACACATTTCTGTTTTGAATTGACCTTTGGTGTAAACATGAAAATTTTCGATAATTGAGTTAGCTTTCCAATTGCTTTGTTTTAATTGAAAATGTCTTGTAGATTTTGAGTTATGATAGAAACACTCCAAGTAGGTCTTGGAACAATTTTACGAAAATTCCGCATAACCATTTCTAAATCAACTCGAAACTTTTGGTTTGTTTCCAAACTTCAAATCTTGAAATGTTTTAAAGTTATGAAACGATAGACGAACTTTGTCAAAAATGGTCTTTAAGACTGTATACCTTGAAAAAAAATTGTGAATAGTTTGATATGATTGTATGAAGATGTATGAATGATTAATAGGTGTTGAAAATGACGTTTATTATGAATGGATGTACTTTCCTCCTTTGTTTTGATTGTGAGAAATTGTATGAAGTTGTTGATTTGTGATGATGTAGTTGATGTTGATTAATGCATATATGATAAATGATGGTGATTTTGTTGGTCAATGCATATGTGTTAATTAATGGTGATGATGTTGGTGAATGTGTTGTTGAATATATGCATAATGCATCATATGTTCATGCATCATAAGTCTTAGGATGTTTATGTTGGTATAAGCCCTAGAGGCCAATAGTTTATGTGAAACTTATCTTATGTATCATGACTTTTATTATTAAATAATATATGGCACTCTTTATTATATATTTATAATAATGTTAATAAAGTCCTTAGAATAGATAGTTCATGTAATAATATATTAAGTGTGACTTAATCATGATATTACATGTGCTCGTGATTTTCGGGTATCAAAATCATTGATCGGATTTGAACCGTTAATCATTGAACTCTCAACTTTTATTCGCGGGAAGGGAAAAAATGAGTAAAAACCCTTATAGACCTTGGATTCGGAGGTTGGTTTCGATTGGGGAAGGTGTTAGGCACCCGAACCGACTATGGTATCCCATAGGAACCTTCTACCTATTCTCTAATCTTGCGCTAAATTGGTTTTACTTATTAAAAAAGTTAAGAGTTAAAGTGAAAGAAGGGAGAAAGAAGAAGCATGTTTTTGGTTATTTTTATTGATTTGGAAGGGTCGAAAACCCTTTGCCTACTTACCCGAATAAATCGGGATCAAAATCAAGTAGTTCGGCTAAAGAACTTATTTGATGAGTTGAATTGATTTTAACATTTTTGAAAGAAAAGTTTTAAGAAGAGATGAGAGGCCTCAAGGCATGAGAAGAAAATACAATGAAGTTGGTTAATTTTAATTGTACGAAATCCATGTCTAATGTGGATATTAAATTAATTAACATTTGATTAAAGAAAATAAAAAGAAAATCACTTGGATTACATACCAAGGTTTACTTAAAAGAAATTTGAATTTGATTTTTTTGATTTTTTGAAGAAAATATTTTTTCTAAACTAACGATGGAATCGCGTAACGGCGGAAAAAATAAATAGCATAAAGCGATAAATAAAGTGGTGTGTCGGTGCGCGTGTCAGTGCGTGTGCCGATTACATATTACATACCCTAAATACATTCTATGGTCTTAAAAGAAAAAAAAGCATAAAATAAATTACATTCATTCCCTAATCACATACTAAATATAATACATAACAAAAAAAATTAAACGATGCATGGGATTATACTAGAGATGATACAAAATGAGATATAACGAAACATTAAGCATAAAAAAGAACACCACATATAAAAATAACTACCAACTAAAATGCATGATATCCAACGTATTTTTTTTTAAAGTATGAAACGCAAGTGTTCGAGAAAAAAGAAAATATTAGTTAGAAAAATGCATGAGTTTGAAATTAAATTAATAAGTAGATTATACTATGCATGATATGAGATGCTAATTAAACACAATGCATAAAAATAGGAATTCAACTATTAAAAGGTAATATATGCATAGAATTAAAACATTAGGCAAAAATAGGAAAAATATAAAATGTTACTTCATAACTTAAAATGAACTAAACATAAGAGATAAAAAATAAAAATGCATGATATGAAGATTAAAATACTAGTAAAAAATGCATGAAAATATAATATAACACTTAAATGAAATAATTAAGAAGATAAACACATGAAATTTAAAGAAACACAAGAATTACGACACAAGGCAGGGGGGTGCAGTAGCAAAATGGGGGGGTGAAAACAGCAAACAGAGGCAAAACTGGGCTTGGGTATGGGTGCTGGAGCTGGGCATGGGTACTGGGTCAACCCATGGGTGACCCGCCCAGCTCCCATTAAATGAGTATATAAAGGTTTTTCCAAAAAAAACAAACAAAAAAAACAAACACTTCTCCCCTTCCAATTTCGGTTTTAGAGAGAGAGAGCAACCTCTCTCTAAAACCCAGCCACCTTCATCCTCTCCACTCAACCCTCCCGCTCCGGTGCGGTGGTGGCCGGCCCAACAGGGCGGCGCCACCGTGCCGGAGAAATCAAAGTTCTCCGTTTAAAAAAAAAAAACACATTTTTACATACCTTTTTCTTCCCTCTACTCGAATATCAACTCAAAAACAACAAAAACCAAACGTACACACCTAGATCTAGAAAACAAAATCGAAAAGGAAAACTTCCATATTACCTTTTAAATTCGGTTTCCTCCTTCTCTCTTTCGGATTCTTCTTCTTTCTCCTTGTTACGGTTCGGATTCACGTTCTGCTTCTTTCTTTACATTTGTTCCTTTTTCCATTCGTTTTTTCACAGTTCCGTTTGGGTTCTACTGTTCGCGTTTTCTTTGAGTCCGTCTTCCTCTTTTTTTTGCGTGGACCGGCCTTGGTTGATGATGTTTATGATTTAGTGCTGTTGGTTCGAATCTGGTGTGGTTCGGATTTGGCGTTTTTGAGTGTTTATGATTGTTGTTTGATGATTTCGAAAATGATTTGTGTGTTGGTGGTTTTCGGATTTGATATTGTTGTTATGGATTTGGGTTTGTTGTTGGTTGTGTTGGCCGAAAATGATCTTGTATGAGATATTGATATTGGTTTGAGGTATGGATTTGGTTTATGAGTTTATGTTGTGAGGCTTTGTTCACAAAAACGAAAGAAAAGCTATGAATCATGAGTCTGGAAATTTTATGTTCATGTTGTTCTTGATAAAGTTCTTGGTGAAAAATGGTTTTTTGATCTGTTTTTGAGGCTGCTGAAAATGAAATAGTGTTTTTTTGGAAATTTGTGCCTCCCTAATTAATTCTGACAAAAACCCTTAAGTAACTGATACATGGAATGGACGAAAATACCCTTAGCTGAGTCTTGGAGAGAAAGTTGGACCAGAACCAATGATAAGTTGACAAGTGGACAAAGACTAAAAAAATAAAATAATAAAACTGGTAAATAAATAACAATAAGTAAGTAAATGGAAAAAATAAATAACTAAATAAATGATTAAAAATGAAAAACGAAAATTAAATAAATAAAAATAAAAATGTCCCGTCGGAACCAAAAAATGAGGTATTTTAAAATACCTCTCTGCCGAAATTTCGTCTGATACGACTGAGATACTCGGCTAAATTACGCTAAATAAACGATAAATCAACGACGTGAATAAAATGAACTTTACGAACGCAGACGTTACGCTACGCTAAAAAACGCACAAAACGCGAGTAAAAAAACGGAAACGATACGCGCGCGATATTAAAATATAAACGACGCACGAAAAATAAATGCGACCATAAATACGAACAAAAGCAGACATTACGAGAATTTGCGCGTGAACGGGCGACTGGAAAACAAACAACGTACGAATAAAAATAAAATAAATCGGTCAAAAATTAGGGTACGACAGATGCCCCTATTTAAGTTTCTCTGTCACGAGGATTGAAAAAGACGAAGATTTTTGAAATGACGTGTCGGAGAGACTTAAATATCAAGTACACCAATTTTTGACCAATCTCAGAAGTCGAGAAAGTTCTATGGATGTGATGATATGAGTTGTCTGTTATGCAAGTACGAATGCAGTGACGACGAAAATACTAACTAGAGGATCAAATAAAGTGTTACTGGGGAGGAAAACACTGTCTATTACCTTGGGTAAAGACGAACATACGAAATGAAATACTGGTCATTACCTTTACTAGGGTAACGACAAACATACGAAAGGGTAAAACTGTCAATTACCTTTATTGAGGTAATGACGAACATACGAAAGGGTAAAATTGTCAATTACCTTTACTGAGGTAATGAAGAACATACGAAAGGGTAAAACTGTCAATTACCCTTACTGAGGTAATGACGAACATTCAAACATTTAACAAAGGACACTTTTGGAATAGTCAATCAGGGAGATTGAAAAGACATTGGTAACATGGTTGTTTGACACACAAGTAATTGCGAGCTATTATCCTGATTCAGAGCATTTGCAGGGTATTAACCTGATTCAAAGGCATTAAGCAGGATATCAAACCCGACTCCAAAGGTATTGTAAACTATTCGATTGACACACATGTAACAAATGTGGTCTGCAAGCTATTCGCTTGACACACACGGAACTAAAAGAGATTTACAAGCTATTCGCTTGACACACGCATAACAAAAGAGATTTGCAAGTTATTCGCTTGACACACACGTACCAAAAGAGGTTTGCAAGCTATTCGCTTGACGCACACATAACAAAAGTGATCTGCAATCTATTCGCTTGACACACACGTACCAAAAGAGGTTTGCAAGCTATTCGCTTGACGCACACATAACAAAAGTGATATGCAAGCTATTCGCTTGACTCACACGTACCAAAAGAGGTTTGCAAGCTATTCGCTTGACGCACACATAACAAAAGTGATATGCAAGCTATTCGCTTGACTCACACGTAACAACAGATATTTGCAAGCTATTCGCTTGACACACATGGAACAAAAGGTGTTTGCAAGCTATTCGCTTGGCACACAGGTAGCAAAGGAGGTTTGCAAGCTATTCGCTTGACACACAAGGATGAAAAAGGACCAAACTGAAGGATACGACCCATCAAGACTAGGGGTGACATCACTGATCAGACACATTGGGGATGAGACTTTTATGCGATGCACTTGAAATAAGACACAAGAGGGTCAAAGCAAAAATGTATAGATGATATTGTGCATGTTACATGCATGAATGTTTATATGCATGAATATGTATATGAATGAATGTATGAATATATGCAGGAAAATTGTACGACCATATGACTGTATATAACTTGATGAAACAAAACTGGACAAGTAAAATAAGAGGTGGACCGACATCGCAGTACAAACACTCGACAATCTTCAAAGGGGATATCATTACTGGGGATGAATCAAAACACTATCGGGGTAAAGCCCGCTAACCGAACCACTGATGGGGTAAAGCTCCATAATCAAACCATTGATAGGGAAAGACCCAATAATCAAACCACTAAAAGGTAACAACCCGTTAATCAAACTATTGAAGGGTGACAACCCATTAACCAATCATTCTAGCAGAAGTCGTCATTCATTGGGAACAAAATCCATCAATCAAACAAATCGGCAGAAGTCGCCATTCACTGGGAACAAAAGTCCATTAATCAACAAATTGGCGGAAGTCGCCATTCACCGGGAACAAAGTCCATCAAACAACAATTTGGCAGAAGTCGCCATTTGTAAACCAGCATGAAGCGCATTCTTCCATTTGGCCTACTTGAATTGTGATGCCTCTGTCTTTGTTTTCTTTTTATCATCATTTTTTGTATTGTTTTTCTTTTGAATCCCTAACTTTTGCCTGGACCGCCCTTTCGGGTTTTCAATCCACCGGGAATATATATTTTTTTTTTGCATGTCCCTAATTTTTGCCTGGATCGCCCTTTCGGGTTTTCAATCCACCGGGACGCTCATTTTTGGCTTAAGCCGCCCTTTCGGGTTTTCGACTTAGCGAGCTTTTTCTTTTTTCACTTTTTCTCTTTTTTTTTTGACAGAGGTCATCTCATAGCCTTTGGTCCCACTTAACTTGCAGAGTTTAACTGTCCTTGAGACGGATGTTGATGTATGCTTCAACTACTCATAAGTTCAAAGAAGATGTACCTGTTGTTTATGCACTTCAAAAGACATAAAAATATATTTTTTTTGAATTTTTTTGCTTTAAATATTAACATCAAAAATAGAAGAAAATTTCGCAAATAAAGAATAAATGAGAATTTCAAATAAATTGGCACAGGCTCAAATTAATGTAAATGGAGTGGTGGCCCGCCAAAAGCGTGGCTCCATAGATTTTGAAATTTTTTGAAATTGGTAATTATATGGGAAAGGTACATTGAACACATTAACCACTGTTCTCCCTACCAACTTTGAATTCCATTGTTCCAAGTACTTGATTTGTAGGCTTCATATCGGAGGTCTTCTGATAGTTAAGATGCCCCAAGTGAATCATATCTAATTTGATGCGGTTGCTTTGCCACAAGGCGAAGGTCTTTTGACGGCTGAAATGCCCCAAGTGATTCACGTCCAAACAGATGCAGTTACTTTGTCACAATCCTTAACTTTTGCATAGATCGCCCTTGCGGGTTTCAACCTATCAGGATATACATTTTTCATTTTTTCATCATTCTCTTTTTTACATGTCTCTAACTTTTGCGTGGACCGCCCTTTCGGGTTTTCAGTCCACCGAGACGCTCTTTTTTGCCTAAGCCGCCTTTTCAGATTTGCGACTTATCGAGCTTTTTCACTTTAACAAAGTATTTCTTGACTGCATCGGTATTCACATGACATACAAGTTCATCACCATTCTTTTCAATTAGGCATTCTTTTGCCCCTGGAGTCTGGTAAAAATCAGATAACATATGTTTGAGCACAGGGCCACTTTTTGACATTCATGGCGACGAGCCTTCTTTGTCGAGACTTGCTTCATCTTTTGATATAACTGTTCATGATATAAGACCACAGTGTATTTAAATGCAAACAAGCTTAACCTTCATCAGAACTTCCATTGACGGGACTCTGAACTTCATGTTGTATACTGAGGGATGGTGGGAGGAATTGCCCCTGTTGAAGTGTGTACTGGAGTACAATTCTTATACAAGGCAAATGATAACATCTCATTGCCAATTTTTGCAATTGAATGTCGTCTTTTGGACAGTCTTTCTTGATACTTCTTTGTAGCTTCAATGGCTGAGATGCCCCAGTAGACAAGATTTCTCATTGGGAATCCATCCTTTTCTTCCATTTCGGACACAAGGAACTCAAAGTCGAGAGGGAGTACAAGATTAAAGTGTTCAATGGGTTTATTAATGCATGCTTTGATTATTGATTTTGACAGATAAGTGAAAGTTATGATTATGCGAATATGATTAAAGAAAAAGATTTTTTTTGTTTTTTGTATTACCATTTTTTCAGAAAAAAGCACAAAATAGAACAAAGTCGGGATCAAAGCGACTTTTTAATTAATGATGAAAATACATAAAGCAAAAAGCCCTAAACAAATTCACTTTCGCCTCGGGTGGGACGAAAGGATTTTTTTGAAAAACATAAAACAACAAACAAACATATTAATTGAACAGATGAGTAGTAGAAAGAAACATCAGTAACGACCCAAGTGCAGCTAAACATTCCACGTGTCAACAAATATCATGATCCAGTAGTAGGTTAACTTGCATGTCAGAGTTCAAATTTTAGAATGACCAGAGGTTCTTTTGGACCAGCTTCTGAACTATCTTCTTCAAAGCAAAGCAGTCTTCAATATCGTGACCTGGTGCCCCTTGATGGAAGGCACAAAAGCGATCGGGTCTGTACCGGGCTGGCAATTTTGCTGGCAACGGAAGAGGTGCCTTGGTGTAGACCAAATTCCTTTCAAGCAATATTGGAAACAAATCTGCATATTTCATGGGAATAGGATCAATCTGTGTTCTTGGAGCCTGTTGTCGAGGCTGTTGTTGAAACTGGGGTTGACACACTGGATTTGAAACAGCGTTTGTGATTGGCATAATAGAGGCAACAGGGTGATAAGCCAAATACTGTTGTTGAGACCAACCTTCCACCATACTCGCTTTCTGGTCTTCATCCTTTGATCCATCAGTGGGAACACTTCCTTTGATCAAACGTCCTTTTCGGACCAATTCTTCAATGCGCATACCCACGGTTATCATCTCTGCGAAGCTGCCGGATGCACTTGTCAACATACGCTCATAATAGAACTGATCCAGAGTATCAAGGAAAATCTCGGGCAACTCTTTCTCTTCCAGAGATGGACGGACTTGTGCGGAGAAATCTCTCCAACGTTGGGCATAAGCTTTGAAGGACTCATTATCATCTTGGGTCATGGCCTGCAATTCACCTCTTCTTGGGGCCGAGTTCAAGTTGTAGTTGTATCGCTGGACGAAAGTCTCGCACAAATCATTGAAAGTTTTGATATCAACCTTGTTCAGACCCATGTACCATATCAGTGCGGCACCAATCAAACTCTCTTGAAAACAATGGATAAGAAGTTCATCATCCTTGATATGAGCAGACATCTTTCTCACATACATCACCAGATGATCCTTAGGGCAAGTGTTCCCTTTATACTTCTCAAAATCGGGGACCTTAAATTTGGGTGGTATCACGACATTGGGAACCAAGCAAAGGTCATAAGCATCCTGGCCAAACAGTTCTGTCCCACGGAAAGCTTTCAGTTCTAGCTGTATTTTATCAAACTTTTCTTCCAGTTCATCTATCCGGTTACATGCAACCACACCTTCTGAGTGATGAATGGGTTCGTGGTTTTGCTTAATAGTGTGGACCAAAGGAGATGAGCAGGTCATAGCAGCTTGAGGGAACAAAGGGCCTGATTGAGGGATAGGCGTTGTCATTTGCACAAAAGGAGCTTGAACCTCAGAGACGACAGGACGGAATAATTCATCAGAACTTAAAGGTGTACTCCAGAGATAACCTTCCAACATAGCATTTTGAGGAGTACTAGCGAACACCGTTGAAATCGGGGTAGTGGAAGCAACCGGCTGAGCTTGAGTGCTGACAATAGGAAGAGTTAATGGCTGACTTTGTGCAACCGTCATCAAAGATACTAAGTTCCTCAAAATCTCATTTTCGGCCCGGAGGGTTGTCACCTCTTCACGAAGCTTGTGGTTCTCTTGTTCAAGGTGATCCATTCTGATTTGCCCGAGTGTTGTAGATGCGAGTAGACTGATGGGTTGACCCTTTATGGAGAAGACAAAGTGTGAGACACCGACCAGAAACTATGAATGTCAAATGATGCATGATGTGCTTATGCAAAAATATACAATCTTTGTTATCGAAGGATTTGTCAAAGTGAATTGTAAACATCGCAAAGGAACATGGTTTCAGTTGAAAACTCGTAAAGATATTGCAATCAGTTCCTTTTCAAAAGGTAAGAGTGTAACCAAGGGAGAAGTTCTTAATAAAAGCAAAAGCTTAGTTAAGATTTTTTTTGAAGTTGTATTTCTTGGTGTTCATTCTTACAAGGTCCAATACCTTTGTGATGTTTACAAAAACTTGTTTAAGTCCTTCGATTTTTTTGATGAGAAAAAGGTTTATGAATGAATGCATGTATGCATGATTATGCTAAAGAACATAGAAAACATGGTGAGGTTAAGTACACAAAGTTGGAGCTGAGGGTAAACACGTCATTTGGTAAGGACTAGGGTTTCAGATACACTTGTAACTAGGGTTCTAACACAGTTCCCAAATTACAACCCCCTCCGAACTTTATTGGATTCCCGGGACGACACCCGGTCCAACAGCGTCCGTAGGAGAGTCTAGTTTGAGTGTAGCATCGCGTATCGACTAAGACCAAGACAACACTTGGTTAGCCACCGCACTACATCCTAATGGCCAAGATGGGTTAAAGGTAACTAAGGTCCTTAGCTTCGACGGAAACTTAAAAGCAATAATGTCTAAGCGCGACAACACACGCCGACGTATATCACTTCAAGATCCTCCGCTAAGTGTGGTTATATCACATGTTCCACCACACGAGAATACTCTCGGCATGTCACTATGATTCTACCACTCCTATCTTATATTTCACTCAAGCCCGGGTATAGGACTTATCTCGCCACTCACGAAAAAAAGTAAACAATTAGGCACGTATTTACAAAAGCATAAGCAAATAAAGCGCAAAAGTAAAGAAAGATAAAATAGGCTTAACTCTCAAAAGGTCCCCAGTGAAGTCGCCATTTCTGTGCTCGTGATTTTCGGGTATCAAAATCATTGATCGGATTTGAACCGTTAATCATTGAACTCTCAACTTTTATTCGCGGGAAGGGAAAAAATGAGTAAAAACCCTTATAGACCTTGGATTCGGAGGTTGGTTTCGATTGGGGAAGGTGTTAGGCACCCGAACCGACTATGGTATCCCATAGGAACCTTCTACCTATTCTCTAATCTTGCGCTAAATTGGTTTTACTTATTAAAAAAGTTAAGAGTTAAAGTGAAAGAAGGGAGAAAGAAGAAGCATGTTTTTGGTTATTTTTATTGATTTGGAAGGGTCGAAAACCCTTAGCCTACTTACCCGAATAAATCGGGATCAAAATCAAGTAGTTCGGCTAAAGAACTTATTTGATGAGTTGAATTGATTTTAACATTTTTGAAAGAAAAGTTTTAAGAAGAGATGAGAGGCCTCAAGGCATGAGAAGAAAATACAATGAAGTTGGTTAATTTTAATTGTACGAAATCCATGTCTAATGTGGATATTAAATTAATTAACATTTGATTAAAGAAAATAAAAAGAAAATCACTTGGATTACATACCAAGGTTTACTTAAAAGAAATTTGAATTTGATTTTTTTGATTTTTTGAAGAAAATATTTTTTCTAAACTAACGATGGAATCGCGTAACGGCGGAAAAAATAAATAGCATAAAGCGATAAATAAAGTGGTGTGTCGGTGCGCGTGTCAGTGCGTGTGCCGATTACATATTACATACCCTAAATACATTCTATGGTCTTAAAAGAAAAAAAAGCATAAAATAAATTACATTCATTCCCTAATCACATACTAAATATAATACATAACAAAAAAAATTAAACGATGCATGGGATTATACTAGAGATGATACAAAATGAGATATAACGAAACATTAAGCATAAAAAAGAACACCACATATAAAAATAACTACCAACTAAAATGCATGATATCCAACGTATTTTTTTTTAAAGTATGAAACGCAAGTGTTCGAGAAAAAAGAAAATATTAGTTAGAAAAATGCATGAGTTTGAAATTAAATTAATAAGTAGATTATACTATGCATGATATGAGATGCTAATTAAACACAATGCATAAAAATAGGAATTCAACTATTAAAAGGTAATATATGCATAGAATTAAAACATTAGGCAAAAATAGGAAAAATATAAAATGTTACTTCATAACTTAAAATGAACTAAACATAAGAGATAAAAAATAAAAATGCATGATATGAAGATTAAAATACTAGTAAAAAATGCATGAAAATATAATATAACACTTAAATGAAATAATTAAGAAGATAAACACATGAAATTTAAAGAAACACAAGAATTACGACACAAGGCAGGGGGGTGCAGTAGCAAAATGGGGGGGTGAAAACAGCAAACAGAGGCAAAACTGGGCTTGGGTATGGGTGCTGGAGCTGGGCATGGGCACTGGGTCAACCCATGGGTGACCCGCCCAGCTCCCATTAAATGAGTATATAAAGGTTTTTCCAAAAAAAACAAACAAAAAAAACAAACACTTCTCCCCTTCCAATTTCGGTTTTAGAGAGAGAGAGAGCAACCTCTCTCTAAAACCCAGCCACCTTCATCCTCTCCACTCAACCCTCCCGCTCCGGTGCGGTGGTGGCCGGCCCAACAGGGCGGCGCCACCGTGCCGGAGAAATCAAAGTTCTCCGTTTAAAAAAAAAAACACATTTTTACATACCTTTTTCTTCCCTCTACTCGAATATCAACTCAAAAACAACAAAAACCAAACGTACACACCTAGATCTAGAAAACAAAATCGAAAAGGAAAACTTCCATATTACCTTTTAAATTCGGTTTCCTCCTTCTCTCTTTCGGATTCTTCTTCTTTCTCCTTGTTACGGTTCGGATACACGTTCTGCTTCTTTCTTTACATTTGTTCCTTTTTCCATTCGTTTTTTCACAGTTCCGTTTGGGTTCTACTGTTCGCGTTTTCTTTGAGTCCGTCTTCCTCTTTTTTTTGCGTGGACTGGCCTTGGTTGATGATGTTTATGATTTAGTGCTGTTGGTTCGAATCTGGTGTGGTTCGGATTTGGCGTTTTTGAGTGTTTATGATTGTTGTTTGATGATTTCGAAAATGATTTGTGTGTTGGTGGTTTTCGGATTTGATATTGTTGTTATGGATTTGGGTTTGTTGTTGGTTGTGTTGGCCGAAAATGATCTTGTATGAGATATTGATATTGGTTTGAGGTATGGATTTGGTTTATGAGTTTATGTTGTGAGGCTTTGTTCACAAAAACGAAAGAAAAGCTATGAATCATGAGTCTGGAAATTTTATGTTCATGTTGTTCTTGATAAAGTTCTTGGTGAAAAATGGTTTTTTGATCTGTTTTTGAGGCTGCTGAAAATGAAATAGTGTTTTTTTGGAAATTTGTGCCTCCCTAATTAATTCTGACAAAAACCCTTAAGTAACTGATACATGGAATGGACGAAAATACCCTTATCTGAGTCTTGGAGAGAAAGTTGGACCAGAACCAATGATAAGTTGACAAGTGGACAAAGACTAAAAAAATAAAATAATAAAACTGGTAAATAAATAACAATAAGTAAGTAAATGGAAAAAATAAATAACTAAATAAATGATTAAAAATGAAAAACGAAAATTAAATAAATAAAAATAAAAATGTCCCGTCGGAACCAAAAAATGAGGTATTTTAAAATACCTCTCTGCCGAAATTTTGTCTGATACGACTGAGATACTCGGCTAAATTACGCTAAATAAACGATAAATCAACGACGTGAATAAAATGAACTTTACGAACGCAAACGTTACGCTACGCTAAAAAACGCACAAAACGCGAGTAAAAAAACGGAAACGATACGCGCGCGATATTAAAATATAAACGACGCACGAAAAATAAATGCGACCATAAATACGAACAAAAGCAGACATTACGAGAATTTGCGCGTGAACGGGCGACTGGAAAACAAACAACGTACGAATAAAAATAAAATAAATCGGTCAAAAATTAGGGTACGACATTACATTATCATAAAGAACGCTATTCTTAAATGTATCCGTAGTCAAGCTTTAATATGAATTAGGATAATAATAAAGCGTCGAGACTGTTATGTATGAAGACTGTTGACCGCATCTCATGGGTCATAGATATGAGATATCAAGTCTATACATAGGTATAAATGTTAGGAGTAATATTTATACTGGATAGACCCATCGTGAGAATACTACATAGTAAGTTATGAGATTGTCATAAGATATTCTCACAATGATAATAGTGTACATTGCTCTTTGACCTGAAACCACTATGATCCCTAGATGTGGACTCAAGTGCTTTGTTGCCATTCTAACGTTGTCTGTAAAAGGATAACCATAACGTTGGTTGATGGGTACTTGATGAATCATGCTGAGGGACATGAGTGTCCTAGATGAGATTTGTCCCTTCTCATAAACAGGAGATATATCTATAGGCCTCTTGATGAAATATGACTGTAAAACTGCATGGCCATGCCGAACTAAGTCGATATAGGATATTGGACTTATTCGTTATTCAGTATATTTTGGAATCAAGAAATATAAATATTGATCTACACAATGGTGACAAAATCTATGCATTGAGATCAATAAAGATATTAGGACAAAGGAGTAATCGTATACGTAAGTATTATCATGGAAAAAGGTTTCGTCAGATCACTTGACATTCTTGTCACTTGGGTAGCAATGATGTGTTGCTAGATACCGCTCATTGTTTATAGTATTAAATATTAGATTTAATATTGTTGCCAACGTGACTAGAACCTATAGGGTCACACACAAAGAACAGTCAAAAGAGAAATATATAAGTATGACTTATATAAGGGGTGCGTTTAGTAAATAACGCTAATTAGTTCGCAGAATTACTAAACTCGTTATTGGTCTTACAGAAGCCCAATAGTGACTTCTAAACTTGCAAAGCACACTAAGAGGTCTATAAATAGAAGCCTAGTGCTGAAGTTTGAGGTTACACGTTTTGAAACCCTAAACTCTCTGAAACTTCTGATTCGTTGGCTAGCACCGTGTTTTGGAGGAGCACTGTTCGTGTGGACTTGCTAGAGGCTTTGCTGCTTGCTGCTTGCTTTGCTATGATCGTGTTTCCAGTTTCCAGCTTTCAGATTCCACACTTCGAGGTAACAATCGAATCACTGATCATGTGTAATTCGTAATGATCCAAGGAAATTTATATCAAGTGGTGTGATTTGAATACTTTTTATTCAATGGATATATGATTATTTTTTTGCATCATGAGGTGACAACCTGTTGTTGGTGATGGTACCACATACATGTAGGAGTCGTGTCTAGGTGCATAACATAACGTGGCATGAGTTCTAATTGTGTATGTGCTTGGTGATTTGGTGTGATTGATGTCTTGCTTATATATGATGTTATGAACCTTGTCTGTGTTGATGAATGATGTTGAATGTGACTTATCTTTTGTTTAATTATTTGAAGTTTAATTCAATGAATATCTTTTCAATTGTTTATACTTAATTATGATTGATGTGAAGTTAACCCCCAGTGGTTTGTGGTGGACCGCCTACCTATTTGTATGAATGGGTAAATGGCGTGCAAGATTGATATTTTTAGCTTGCTTGGTGAGTTGCTTGAGGATAGCGGGAGCTTCCTCTGTTTATTTGTTTTAGAGTATTAACATAGGCTTTGATGTAGGTTGTCAGTCTGTATTTGTTTTAGATTGATTATGTTTGTGAGACTTTATCCATATGTGGATATTTGGAGTTTATTTGATGTTGTATCTGATATTTATGCTATGGCTACTTGGTGATGTATGCTAATTATCTGCTGCGAAGTTTTTGAGAAATTTTAATATGCATGTTTGGAGATATTTGGAGAACGTAATGTCTATTTCTTGAATAATTGCATTATTCACGTGTTTTATCTCTTCAATAGAAGTAGGGCATTACAATTTCTAAGAAATACAACTCAACTGCAAAGTCCAGCTCAATGCATCAACATGATACAAGAGAAATAACAAAGAACAAACTAAAACCCTAAATGACTCTTTGTAAATGACGGCTTCAATGAGTAATTTAGATATTAAGTCTTTCTTATATAGCCTTATTGTGAAATGAACTTGATGCGCAAGTCCGGCTAATCATCAGTTGAATCACGAGATTTCAGTACAAAATATTCAGAAGCAAATCCGATGTTTCTTTAAATGTTGCAACAACATTCTTAAGGACTAAGCTAAGCATAAACCGCCTTTCTTTGCTTCTAGAAACACGCTTCCTGGTCAACTCTTCACGCAAAGTAAATCTTCATAGAATATTCAAGGATCTTCATGTTTTAATTTGATCTCCAAGAAAGTGGAACAAGACACGCTATGATGTCGTACCAACATGTTAAGACACCTTGTATGACATCTTGCTAGAACTATTACTTTAACAAAATGTAGCCAACACATGTCTACAAACCCAAAATAAATTAAGGTGTAGGATGAATGAAAAACAACAATGGTGAGAAACGAAGTCACTTTTTTTTTCTTCTTTTTTATCCTTTGCATAAACTGTTAGATCAATTTAAATTAGCGGTTAAGATTTAATGCAAGTCACTTGATTTACACCTAGTCCTTTGTAAGAATGATATATATTGATATCATTGAAAATGAAAGGAATTTATATTATATTTCCTATATTGTTGTTGTCATTGAAAAATATAGAGATTTTTACTAATGTAGTAAATCCGCAAGTGGATGGTTTACCGATGTAGTAATAAAGAGTATCGTTCCGACAAGGAGTTATGAATTCAATTAACTTTTAAATAATGATTGGATGAGAGTTTAAGATTAAAAAGTTTGGATGTTTATTTTAATGAAGATAATAATAATAATAATAAAAGCACATTGGGATTATTGGTTTGTCATGGTGACAAATCCTTCACAAATCAAACCTTAAACCTAGAACTCTATGTTGGACCTATTTTCTAAAGACAAGTTTCTATTTGGCCTATCACATCTCCATTCGGTTTCAGTGAGTGTGTTTCTCTAACAACCACGCATATTCTCATGGTTGATTGCTATTGAAATCCTTGAAGCACGAAACTTTATTGTCTCAAGGTTTGCTAGACTACTCTCATGTTTCGCAATCTTTGTCTAATTTCACTTGTTCCAATATTAAAACATCATCTTTCGATACTTCGCTTAATATTTGTGATTATGAATTAACAAGTACTAACCCTCCGTTGTCGCTTTATGAATTTGATACTTGTTAATTCATTATAAAAACAGTGAAATTAGATTAGAAAATAGATTTACATAAAATTAGGGTTCAATGCTTAGTTTGATAGGGATTAAGTCATTAGACTCATCCAACAATCCCAAGACAAGAAGAGTCTACTCACACATGTTCATTGTAGACATAGAGAAGAAGGAGAAGAAGAAGAAGAATACAAAAGTAAATAACAATAAAATAAAGGTGATCTTTTACAAAAGATGATTCTACAAATCTGATAGCTCCTCTATTTATAGTTTAAGGAGCATCATAAATTTGCACTAAATCGGAATATAAATTTGTACTAAATCGGTACATAAAACTGCACCCAATTAGAACATAAAATTGCACTAAATCTGTCCATAAATTTGTGCTAAATCAGCTCATAAAATCTGCACCAAATCTTTATTGTACTTGCAAAAAGTACGAGTAGTGAATAACTAGGGTTTTCTCTGTCTATTAGGGTTTAGACTGATTATTGGATGCCTTGAGAATGCTCTCAAGGGTTGTATTTATAGCCTGCCGTGGGCTTGGGCTTTGATGGCTTGGTCTTCAAGCCATAGGGGTATTCTAGTATTTTAGGCGGGTTCTAGAGGTTCACTTAAGGCGGCGCCCTGGAAAGGACGCGCCCTGGGCCTTAGAACTCTTCTAGAGGGCGCTAAGGCCTCCTGGGGGGGGTCTATAGGCCCTTCTAGAGGTCCTTAAGACTCCTAGGAATATTATGACGGTCCATAGCCCAACAAGCCCGAGTCTTGGGACAAGGCGAAGTGGTTTATGTTATCTGGACAAACGTAGGGATCCTTAGGAAGGATCCTTCTAGTTGTTTGATAGCTTCGGAGGGTGGTTATATTACCCTTAAGTCATAGATCCCTCCTTTACTGAAAGAAGTTTGCCTCATACAGAACTGATCGCCTAGTTTTCTTTAGTACAGGATCCTAATCTATGGCGTGATACTTCCCGCCTCGTCCTCTGGAAGGGCGAGACAGACGTTCCTTGGAATGATGGCGAGGACTTTAACATGCGAAATAGATCGGATAGTGTAGATTTCTTGACTCTTCAGTTGTCGTGACGTGTTCACATCTCGGCCTGCCACGCACGTGTTTTCGCTTTTTTGTAGAGAAAGCGCGCTTTTCGAGGCGACTTTAACTCTTATGTTCCTATATATTAGCGCTTTACTTCCTCTTCAATACCTCATTTCATCTTTTCACTTCTTCTTTTCGCTTCTTCTATTCTCTCTGCTTCCGCTTTCTTCTGATTTAGCGCAGCCGTTTACTCCGATTTTCCCTTCATCAACTCTCCGATTTCTCCCAGGTAAACCCTAATCCTCTCTCTTTTACTGCTTTTTGAACTAGTCGTTTTAGGCTTTGTAGCGATGGTAGTTATTAAGGAATGCGATGAAAAAGGTAGAGAGGTTGTTCCCTCTGACCCTAGGGAACTTAACAAGTTGCGAAAGGCCTGTTTGAAACATGCGACCCGTCCCAATGGCCTCATAGATTGGGATGCCTACTTTCGTAGTCTTCCGAATGAAACAACTACAGATGACTCGTCTGATAGCGATAGTAGTAGCGACAACAGTTCCGATAGTGATTGCGTTTTGCTCTGTTCTACTTCAGGTTTGAATCGGAGCCAAAAGATTTGCTTATTTAGGCCTGCCTCGATAGAAAAAGAAGACGCGATCAGAACGGGTGTGACGATGAAGTTTTTTGCTCAAGAAGTAACAAGTGTGGCCTCGCTGTATACGGGAGATGCGGAGATCAACTTCATAATGAGTGAGATGGATATCTCATCAACGGGTCATGAAGAAGATGTCGAACTACTGCAGTGCGACGAGGGCGAGAGGGTGTGCTCACAATCATTGGTGGGCGAGGAGTATTTCATGTATGCAGCGGTCCTTGAAGAGTTTCGTGTGAAGCTCCCCCTTAGTTCTTTTGAGATGGACGTACTGAAACTTATGAACATAGCACCCTCACAAATCCGCCTGAATAGTTGGGCATTTATCCGAGGCTTTGAGATTATCTGTAAGGCGTTGGGTTTTGAACCCCTAGTTGCCCCTTTTTTATATTTCCATGGAACTAAGGATGTTAACCGAGGGACATGGGTGACGATCTGTGCTCATCCTGGTAAGAAATTGTTCCCGCCCTACGCTTCAAACTTCAAAAAAGATTGGAAAGATACATTCATCAAGGTAAAGGGGGCGCCTCATTGTTTTGTGGCTTCTGTTCTGTTGGAGGGAAAACCAAAATTTCCACTAGTTTGGACTGCGTCGCCAGCTGCTGTAATGGGTTACAATTTTGAAAAGATGACACCATATGAACAAGGGATAGTTTGTTTCTTAGAGAAGATGCTACACTCCAATATCCACGACCTCTTGAATAAAGAGGGCGATACAGGAGACCTAGATAACTATCTGCGTGAGTGGCTTTCTAAAAGCTCATAGTTATGTTATTATTATGCGATTACCTGATGAAAGTTTGTTTGTTGACTTCTTCCTTAATTTTTCTTCTTTTGCAGAATCCAAAATGCCGCCACTTACTCCAGCGGAGCGGAAAAAATATCTCGCCGAGTTGAAGGCGAAGAAAACCTCTGAAGGCTATACAACCAGTGATCCTGCTGGCGTGCAGCATCGGCGGGTGAAAAGAAAGGATCCTCCTTCCAAGACTTCAGTGGGTTCATCCTCAGCAGAGGTGGAGCAAGCGGAGATGCCTGCTGCGGGAGGCACGGCTGTTGAGACCGCCGGTTCCCCTCCACGAAAGAAAGGAAAAAATGGAAAGTGCGATAGCCAGAAACTTCACATGATTGTGGAAGGGACGGAGGGAAGAACGCCGACGACCACCTCTCTAAACGAAAAGGTGGTAGAGTCTTTCTGGCATAAGGACTTTAATTTTCGGAAGTAAGATTCTCTTAGTGGTCTGTTTGCTATCCTCTTCTTTATTGTGTTACGTACAAAGCTGACAAAAATATACTCTGTTGGAATTATCAGATATATGGGCGAGAATGTGCCCTTTTGTGAAGTTGATGTGGATGCCGGCTTGAAGAGCAAATTCGGCGACCGGATGATGGATGCAGGGGAATCTGCGTTGAGAATTTTGATACTGAACCATACGATGGAGAGGAAGTATGGTGACCTGGAGAGAAAGTGCAAAGAAGCGGACGACGACGTGGAGAAATGGAAACATCAGGCTACTGGGTTGCAGATCCGCCTTACCGAAGCGTTGGAGTCAAAACAAATGGCGGAGAACTCGGTGAAGGCTTTCGAAGTTAAAGCTGCCGACGCCATTGCTGAGCTTGAAGCTGTCAAGCTGGAGCGAGATGCGTTCAAAGAAAAGAACCTCAAGCTGGAAGGAGAAGTTGATGAGTGCAAGGGCGCGCTGTTGGAGTATTTTGATGATGGTTTCGAGAGGGCTCGTGCGCAAGCTGCACACTTTTATCTTGGAGGGAATTTTGCCGACATGGACGCGGCGAAAGTTATCGTGGACGGACAACTCGTAGACGAGGAGTAACTCCAAATTCAAAATTTTCTTTTCGTGCTTTGATGTTCTTTCCCCTCTCTTTTTTTATGGCGACCCTGCGTGGCGCCTTACTCTGCTTGTATTGAGGGCGACCTCTCATGGCGCCCAAATAACTTTTCTCTAAAAGTGATCCGTATTGAATGCTTTGAATTTTAAGATACCGCTTTGTTATATTTTTCTATGTCGTCGTTAGCCATGTTAATAGTGTTCGCTTTTCCGCGTATTTTCGGTGTGTCCTAAATAATTTTGTTTTAGCAGTGTTCAACGAAGTATTGAAGCTACTTGTAGGCTTCGCTTTCCTAGCGTAACGTGATTAGTCATGACGCTTTTATTTTAGCGTTTTGGGCTTTCTTCCTTCTAAAAATTTACAGCTTCGCAAAGTACGGTGAACCTTCGTGGTTTGTCGGACTTACGCTACGAGGCGTCTTACGGGATTGCGCTACAAGGCATCTTACGGGACTGCGCTACAAGGCGTCTTACTGGATTGCGCTACAAGGCGTCTGACAGGATTGCGCTACATGGCGTCTTACGGGACTGCGCTACATGGCGTCTTACGGGACTGCGCTACAAGGCGTCTTACTGGAATGCGCTACAAGGCGTCTTACAGGATTGCGCTACATGGCGTCTTACAGGATTGTGCTACATGGCGTCTTACAGGATTGCGCTACAAGGCGTCTTACAGGATTGCGCTACAAGGCGTCTTACAGGATCGTCATGGTGCTTCATTCACCTTGCTACTAAAAATAAAATAGTGTAAGCAGCAGATAATTAAGCAAAAGAGATAAATTGGCACGTATTTTTGAAGGAGATAGGGTGCCTCGTTAAAAACCCCTGCCCTTGCAGGGGAAAAGAGTGCTACCCTGTCCCTTTTTATTAAACAAATAACAGAAAGCAAAGCATATAGCTGGTCCAGTTGAAAAAGAAATAACAATATGACAAGAAAAATAAAAGGCTGGCCTATAATGCTCTAACTATAATAGTGACGTAGGTTGACCACATTCCAGGTGCGTGGCACTGCTTCCCCGTTCATCTCTTCTAATTTATAGGCTCCGTGAGGGAACTTTTCTCTGATCTTGTAAGTGGAAGCAGCTTCCCAATCCTGGTTGGGGCGACTACCTTTTTCAGCACGAGATCGCCTACCTTCATCTCTCTGGGAATAACTCTCGAATTGTATCGGCGAGCTGCTCTTTGCTTGGCAGCGAACTCTCTAATGTGAGTCTGCTCTCTGACTTCATCGATCATATCCAAGCTACAACGGATGCCTACTTCGTTTGCTTCATCAGAAAAATTATCGCGCCTCCATGTAGGAGTGTCTATCTCGACCGGAAGCATTGCGTCGGTGCCATAAACCATTGTGAACGGTGCTTCCTTGGTTGTAGAATGTGGAGTCGTATGGTATGACCATAGTACCTGTACTTATCATGTCGAATAATTTATACTTGTCATGCTGTCATTATGTGATCCTTACTATTGGAGGATTCATATAAAGGAAAAACAATAGGTGTAAAAATTACCTCATGAAGATGTTCCGCCCAAAGGCTTTTGGCGACTTCCAACTTTTTCTTGATTCCATTTAGGATTACTTTATTTGCTGATTCTGCCTATCCATTAGCCTGGGGGTGGACCACTGAGACGAATTTTGTTTTTATTCCCAGCTGTTTGCAGAAATCCACTACTGTAGCACTAGCGAACTGAGTTCCATTGTCTGATACTATGAATTTAGGAAGGCCAAAACGGCATATGATCTTCTTCCAGTAAAACATTTTTACCCTTTCAGCTGTGATTTTGGCGACTGCCTCTGCTTCGATCCACTTGGTGAAATAATCCACTCCTACAATAAGGAACTTCAACTGCCCTGGCGCTAGCGGAATGGGTCCTACGATGTCGACCGCCCATTTGTGAAAAGGCCAAGGTGAATATATCGAAGTCAACTCATGTGCCGGGGCGTGCTTCTTGTCTGAGAACCTTTGGCACTTATCACATTTTTGAACGTACTCACAGCTGTCTTGAAGCATAGTGGGCCAGTAATATCCTGCACGGAGCAACTATGCAGCAAGAGCTCGTCCTCCAATGTGACTTTCACAAACTCCCTCATGAACCTCTAAAAGAACTAATTTTGTCTCGCCCTCTGCCAGGCAACGTAGCATTGGTGTAGCCTTTCCCATTTTATAAAGTTTGCCTGATATAATGGTGAATCTCGAAGCCCTTTTCCGAACAATCTGCTCCTCATCTTCATCCTTCGCTTTGAAAGATCCTGTTAAGTACTTCAACAGGGGCGTCATCCACCCTTCGCTCTCTTCTGTTAATGAATTTACTTCTAAAATTTCTGTGCATAGGGCTGTGATTACCTCTTGGATGACAGTTTTGTTGTTTCCTGGTCTCTTGGTGCTGGCGAGCTTGGCGAGCAAGTCTGCTCGGGAGTTTTGCTCTCTCGGGACGTGAATGGCTACAAAGAATTTAAAGGTTGCTGCTAAACTCTGAACCTTGGCCAAATACTTGACAAGCTGGGCGTCCTTTGTTTGATACTCTCCTGTGATTTGGCTAGTTACTAACTGAGAATCGCTCTTTGCCCGTAGGTTCACAGCTCCCATCTCTCTTGCCAAGGTCATTCCGGCGATGAGTGCTTCATACTCTGCCTGATTGTTGCTTGCTTTGATTCAAAACGAAGGGATTGTTCGATTAAAAGCTTGCTGGGTCCTTCTAACACTATTCCTTCTCCACTTCCTTTTAGATTGGAGGAGCCGTCAACTGATAACAGCCATACATATGGCACCTCTTCTTTAATTGGGGGGGGCGAACTCCACGACGAAGTCGGCTAGAACTTGATTACGCCTCTTGGTACGAACTGAATGTCGTACTCTAACAACTCTATGGACCAAGCTACCATCCTCCCTGCCAAGTCTGGCTTACTGAGTACCTGCCTAACGGGATAGTTTGACTTGACTACGACCTTGTGGCTTTGAAAGTATGGGCGTAATTTCCTTGTTGTGGTTACCACGGCCAAAGCCAGGCGTTCAATTTTCTGATATCGCAGCTCTGCACCTTTGAGAACTCTGCTGACGAAATAGACTGGTTTCTCCCCCGTGTCTGAGTCTTCCACCAACACCGTACTGATGGCATTATCAGAGATTGCTAAATACAGGAAAAGGATGGCGCCCTTACTGGGGCGATGTAGGACAGGCGGGCTTGAGAGGAAGACTTTCAGTTGCTGGAAGGCGTCTTCGCATTCCAGAGTCCACTCAAACTTCTCCTTCTTCTTTATCGAAGCAAAGAAAGAAAAAGCTTTGTCGCCCGCACAGAACAGGAACCTTGACAGGGCTGCTAGGCGTCCTGTTAACTGCTGGACCTCCTTTAAGTTTGATGGGCTTCTCATGTTGATGATTGCTTGGCACTTATCTGGGTTGGCCTCGATGCCTCTGCTTGTTAACAGAAATCCCAAAAACTTTCCTGCCTGCACCCCAAAAGAGCATTTTGTTGGGTTTAGGCGTATGTTGTACTTCCTCACTTGCCCTAAAATTTCTTCCAGGTCATCAGTATGGTTGTAGTCCTCCTTGGTTTTAGCTACTAAGTCATCAATTTATACCTCCATATTGCGCCCTATCTGCCCGGCGAAAGCCATATCCATGCTTCTTTGAAAAGTTGCGCCGCGTTCTTGAGGCCGAAAGGCATGACCTCATAATGATAATTTTTGTTGTTGGTCATGAAAGCTGTCTTGCGTGCGTCCAAGGGATCCATCCTTATCTGGTTATACCCAGAATAGGTGTCCATGAAACTCAAGGTTTTGAAACCGGATGCGTTGTCGATCAGATGGTCTATATTTGGTAAAGGATATGGATCCTTGAGACAAGCCATGTTTAGATCGGTGTAATCCACACACATTCGCCACTTGCCATTTGATTTCTTTACCAGCACCGTGTTTGCCAACCATGTTGGGTATTGGATTTCGCTTATAAAGCGGGCGTCTATTATCTTACCCACCTCTTCGTCTACTGCTTTACGCCTTTCTTCACCCAACTTTCTCTTCCGTTGGACGACTGGCTTCACGTTTGGGTTGACGGACAGATGATGACAGGCTATCTTCGGGTTTATCCTAGGCATCTCCGAAGGTTTCCAGGCGAACAAATCAAGGTTCTTTAGTAGAAGTGCGATGAGGGCGGCTTTCTCCATTGGATCTAGGGCTGTTCCAATTTTGGTCTTTTGATGGTCCTCTGGGCCAATAGATATTTCCTTCAAGTCTTTCGTTGGCTCTAGGCGTGGCTGTTGGAAATCCTCCCTTGGGTCAAGGTCTATCACGTTTACGGTGTGATCCTTGTTAATAACTTCATCCCTCTTCTTCTTCTGTAAGCGTAGACTGTTGTGATAACATTCCCTGGCTATTTTCTGGTCGCCCTTAACCGTTCCTACATTCCCATTATCTAGGGGATACTTCATAACCAAGAACTTTGTGGACAAAAGTCCTCCCAGCAGGTTAAAAGCAGGCCGCCCTATGATTATATTGTAAGAATTAGGGGCGTTGATTACCAAATACCTGACCCGAATCGTTTTTGCTGAAGAACCGTACCTGAAGGTCGTCTTTAGAGTGATGTAACCTCGTACGTGTACCTGCTCACCTGTGAATCCTGCCAAGATTCCTCTGAAAGGTTGTAACTGTTGAAAATCCAGGCCCATTCTTTCAAATGTCTCATAATACATAATATCAGCTGAACTCCCTATGTCCACCAAAACTCTTTTCACGTCCCAGTTGAATATCTGAACAGTAATCACCATGGGGTCATCGTCGTGAGGGGCGACGCCCTGGAAATCTTTGGGCGAGAAGTGTATCTCGGGCTCTTTCTCTTCCTTTGAATCATACTCCTGACATAACATCACCTGTCTGACATACTTTTTACGCGAGGAGTTGGATTCACCTCCACCTGAAAATCCTCCAGAAATAGTATTCAAGGTGTGTCTTTTCTCTTCGCTGCTTGTTTCCTTTCTAGGCTTCTGAAGTCTTCCTTCTTTGTCTATCTGAACGTACCCTCTCAATTTCCCATTCTGTATTAGTCTTTCGATCTCCCTTCTCAGGTGGTGGCAGTCATTAGTGTCATGACCTTGGATTCTGTGGTACTTACACCAACTGTTGTCGTCCGATCCCATGGTCGTGTGTCCTGTCGTCTTAGCCTCTGGGATGATTTTTGCTTCGTAGACTTCTCTGAGTATCTGTGCTGGGCGAGTATTCAAGGGGGTGAGGACGCCTGGACGGATCTTGGAGATGTAGGATGCGTGGGGGCGCCTTTCCTGCCTCTTATAGAAAGACTAATCCCGGTCTGCCGGTGGCTGGTGATTTCTCCGATCCTGAATAGTGGAGGTGTGCTTTTTTGCATCCCTGGCCTTCTTTTCTGCATTGTTTTCCTCTCCCTTAATGTAACAGTCAGCCCTGGCGATGATTTCTTCCATGGAGTCGGCGGGCTTTTGCGCCAAAGATTCATTGAATTGTCCCGCCCTTAAACCATTCTGGAAAGCTCCCACAAAAACCTCTTGGTTAGGGTTGATTACCTTGATGGTGGTATCGTTGAATCTGGCCATGTAGTCTCACAGCGACTCAGCGTGCCCTTGGCGGACGTTGAAAAGGTTGGTGGCGGAGACCTTTCGATGGCGACTTGCCGCGAATTGCTGAGTGAGCTTCCTGGTCATGTCTGGGTAACTCATGATAGAGAAACGAGGGAGGTTCATGTACCAACGCAAAGCTGCGTCGGTTAGGGTTCCTGCGAAGAGTTTGCACTTGAGAGAGTCAGAAGATGACAGATGGGGAGGCTTGAAGTGTTCTGATACTGGAGCGTTCCAAATCTCTACTGAAAGGGGCTGCGGTTCTGGGTTCTCCATCTTGCCATGCTGGGATTCGTCTCGCTCCTCTTGTTGCTTCTGCTGAACGGTCTCTACCGAGGCGCGCAGAGCCTCGTTCTGCTCTCGCAGGAGAGCCATGTCGGTTCTCAGGGTCTCGAAATCCTCCGGGGTGGCCATGAGAAAAGCGGCGGCTGCTCTTGGACCTGAGAAGTTCTGAGTGCTTGTCCTTCTGAGCCACAGGGGTGTGACTCGGAATGCTGATAAGGGTTCCTGAACCACGACTGTGATTCAAGAAGGTGGTCTAGGTTAGTTTTACCTTTTCCCACAGACGGCGCCAACTGTACTTGCAAAAAGTACGAGTAGTGAATAACTAGGGTTTTCTCTGTCTATTAGGGTTTAGACTGATTATTGGATGCCTTGAGAATGCTCTCAAGAGTTGTATTTATAGCTTGCCGTGGGCTTGGGCTTTGATGGCTTGGTCTCCAAGCCATAGGGGTATTCTAGTATTTTAGGCGGGTTCTAGAGGTTCACTTAAGGCGGCGCCTTGGGCCTTAGAACTCTTCTGGAGGGCGCTAAGGCCTCCTGGGGGGTCTATAGGCCCTTCTGGAGGTCCTTAAGACTCCTAGGAATATTATGACGGTCCATTTATAAATGCTTAGTCTTTGAAACAAAATAGCAAAAAGGGGAATTGATATTTTTGCATAAGATCTCCATTTTTTTACCAGAATCAGCTCCAAATCTCCTTTTTTTTTTGCTCCAAGACTCAATCTTTCAAATATTTGTTCCTGAAATTAAATAACTTGCAATTGAAGTAAAATAGCTCTAGAAATTAAATAAAAACATATAAAATATAAATAAAATAGAGTCAAATAATATATTAAAAAAACTAATTATTAACTCATCAAACTCCCCATACTTGAATCTTTGCTTGTCATCAAGCAAAAGGCATAAACATTAGCAGTATAAACAAGATTTAACATATGACAACATTATCAAAAACTTTGTCCCCTCCAAGGCTTTGTTTCAAGCGTACACTAATCACAACTTCAAGCATTTATAATGAACCTATTCAACCTAACAACAAGTTTCAAGTGAGTGTATGTGTGTGTAGTCCAGCCCTTTTCTTACACTTGTGTAAGAGGTATTATGATGAAACAGGTTCTAACCTTAATACTAAATTAACCGAGAAAAGTCCTTTCTTCATTTCATATAAGAGAGGTGGGAATCATTTTGATCTTTTGACAATTATAATTTAGGAAGGAATTACAGAAGCAACTTTTAATTGTTAGAGAAACACCACCTTCACGTGGGAAGTTAGTGAGGCCTACTCCTGCCCCTCCAGAGTCAGTGATGTTCCCTTATAGACATATTTGCTTCCGACCTTCTTGATAATCAACCAGTTTCAGGCACTTGATCATTTTAATAAATGTCTTGGTGACCAACCAGTTTCAGGCACTTGATCACTTTGATTTGATCTTTTTATTTCCCCCACACTAACTTATACTACTTTTACTCTAAAGACTTTTAAGGGTCAATTTACCACTAAAGTTAGAACGTGCTCCTTAAAATACCTACCTACACAATTACTCAAAGACTGCAACTTTGTGCTTTTCTAAATGAGAATTTTCACAATAAAACATGATGTGGGTATAGCAAGAACACTTAAAACACAAGAAATCACTTTCATGTACAAGAAACAACCATTTCGGAAGAGACAAGAAAAAGAATTATGTCATAATTTACAATAAAAACAAGCTGCTTTACATGCTTTTTGCAACAAAACGAAACAAAAAATTAAAATTCATGGGAATTTGGAAACACTACAACACTTTATTGGCTCCCCCATACTTGGGTGAAGCATTGTCCTCAATGATTTAAAAAGAAATAAAAGATTGCAAGAAATAAAAGGAAAAGGAAAAGGGAAAGCTCAGAATTTTGTGGATGAGGAAGAGAGAATTTTTTTTGTGATATTTTTAGCCTGGATATCGCGCAGGGCCGTGCCACTGAATGCACGGGCCGTGCCCCCCTTGCGTAAAAATCCTGGTTTTGTCAAGGGTTGGGGTGGCACGGCCGTGCCACCAGAGGCACAAGCCGTGCCAACCTGTCTGGTCAACTGGCTCCATTTTTTTTTCATTTTCTTCCTCTCTTTTGGACAATTATCTACAAAACAAATTAAAACAAACAAAATAAAAGCAATTAAACCTGTGGGTTGCTTCCCATAAAGCGTTCTTTTAGCGTTACTAGCTAAAAAGTTTTACTTTCTCAATCTGGGTTACGTAGACCATTGTGTGTAGATAATGCTAAAGAACATTCTTTCACATGAAGATCAATCACATCAATCATACAACATGAATCAAAAATAAAGGGGCCCTTCATCAATTTGGAAATTTCAAACTCTACCTTCTCATCACCTACATGAAAAACTATCTTACCATACTTAACATTAATAACAACACCCGTAGTAGCGAGGATTAGCCTTCCTAAAAGGATTGGAATTTCGGAATCCTCTTTAATGTCTACTACCATAAAATCCGCCGGGATATAAATTTTTCCCACCTTAATGGGAATATCCTCAAGAATTCCAGCTGGATAGATAATGGAACGATCGGCTAACTCCAAGGTCATCTTAGTGAGTTTCAAATCACCTATATCAATCCTCTTCAAGAGGGACAAGGGCAACAAGCTAACACTAGACCCTAGATCACACATGGCTTTCTCAATGGTTTCCTTCCCAATCACACAAGGGATGGAAAAGCTACCGGGATCTTTGAGCTTTGGAGGCAATTTCTTTTGTATGAGAACACTACATTCTCTTGTTAGAGTTATTGTCCCATTATCCTCTATTTTTCTTTTCTTTGATTAAACATCTTTCAAATTTTTTGCATAAAGAGGCATTTGAGACAAAGCTTCAGTAAAAGGAACATTGATGTATATTTTTTTCAACATATCTACAAACTTTTTAAACTGCGCATCTAGGTTAGGTTTAGCAAGGCTTTCTGGAAAAGGATTTTTTGGCTTATAAGGTGTTGGGACAATTGGCTTCTCACCCTCTCCTACGGCTTTCTCACTTTGTGGCTCATTACTCTATTTTTCAACCTCACTAGTCTTGGATTTCCCTACGGGGTCCTCTAGTTGCCTACCATTCCTAAGTGTAATAGCATTCAAATGGTTGGTTTTAGGTTGGCTAACTTGTTGGGCTACTTGAGATATTTGATTTTCTAACATTTTGTTGTGAGTAATAATGGAGTCCACTTTTGATGTAAGCTTGACAAGAGAGTCATTCAAAAATCCAGTTTGAATTTTAAGCTCTTGGAGCTGCTTGGATTGATTCATAACATAATTTTCCATTAAAAGTTCCAAGCTGGATTTTTGAGGGACTCTTTGGTTGTTTGCATAACCGGGTGGTGTTGTTTGCTGTCCAAAGGGATTTTGAGGAGTTTTATTTAAAAAAATTTGATTTGGCCTCATCCCTTGGTTATATTGATCATATTTCAATTGCTCGGGACTTTCAACAACACTACCTAGTTGGCATTCAATGCTAGTATGACCCAATATTCCACAAATTTCACAGGTGGTGAAACAGGAGCAGGTGTGACAACACTTACACTTAATTTATCAAATTTTTGAAAAATTGTGTCCACCTTAGCATTCAAATGACCAAGGGCAGAAACTTCATACATACCTGCCTCTTTTTTAGAGGGTGAAGGAGAAATAACAGTGATGGCTCTCTCACTTGTCCACTGATAGTAGTTTTGGGCCATGTCCTCGATCAAAGCATATGCTCATGCAGCTTAATCAACATTCAATTTTTGTAGTATATAAAATACCATTATAAAAAGTATGGATAATTAGTCACTTCTCTAAACCATGATGGGGCCAAAGCCTAAGCATTTCTTTGAAATGCTCCCACGCATCGTAAAGAGAAAGGAAACAATGCAGTAATAGAACCAACCTGCAATGAATGAAACCATGCACTAGCTCAATCCCTCAAAGAGAAAGGAAAGAGGTGCAGCCTGACGGCCTCTTGGTTTTCCTTCAAAGTTTCACTGAGTCTTAAAAAAATTGAAATGTGAAGATTCGGATCATCAGTGGGTGATCCGAAAAATTTATTTTGTTGCACTATGTAAATAAGTGCAGGTTTTATTTCAAAATTATTTCCTTCAACCGTTGGGTACACAATAATAGCATATGGCTCTTCTGTGGAAGGAGTTGCATACTCCTTAAGAATGTGTTCCTCAGTCATAGCATTATTATTTGGTGCTTCTCTTCTCCTTTTATGCAAGAAACTTTCGATCTCGGGAACGAATTTACCATGACTTTTGCTTCTTCGCATAAAAGAATAAGAACCCAAGAAGTTAATGATAAAAGAAGAAAAGAAGAAAAAGAAGAAGAAAAAAAAGAAGAATAAGAAGAAAAAGAATAATGAAAAATTCTAACCACTACTAAAAAGTTAATCAAATTAACTAACTCCCATGCAGCAGCGCCAAAAACTTGATGTAGTAAATCCGCAAGTGCACGGTTTACCGATGTAGTAATAAAGAGTATCGTTCCGACAAGGAGTTATGAATTCAATTAACTTTTAAATAATGATTAGATGAGAGTTTGAGATTAAAAAGTTTGGATCTTTAATTGAATGAAAATAATAATCATAAAAGCGCCTTGGGATTATTGGTTCGTAATGGTGACAAATCTTTCAAAAGTCAAACCTTAAACGTAGAACTTTATGTTGGACCTATTTTCTAAAGACATGTTTCTCTTTAGCCTATCACATCTCCTTTCGGTTTCAGTGAGTGTGTTTCTCTATAAACCACACCTATTCTCATGGTTGATTGCTATTGAAATCCTTGAAGCATGAAACTTTATTGTTTCAAGATTTGCTAGACTAGTCTCATATTTCGCAATCATTGTCTAATTTTACATGTTCCAATATAAAAACTTCATTTTTCGATACTTCACTTAATATTTGTGAATATGAATTAATAAGTACTAACCCTCAATTGTCGCTTTATGAATTTGATATTTGTTAATTCATTATAAAAACGATGAAATTAGATTCAAAAATAGATTTACATAAAATTAGGGTTCAAGGCTTAGTTTGATAGGGATTAGGTCAATAGACTCATCCAACAATCCCAAGACAAGAAGAGTCTACTCACACATGTTCATTGTAGACATAGAGAAGAAGAATAAAAAAGTAAATACAAGGCATTCTCAAGGCTATAAATACAACCCTTGAGAGCATTCTCAAGGCATCCAATAATCAGTCTAAACCCTAATAGATAGAGAAAAACCCTAATAGACAGAGGAAAACCCTTGTATTCACTACTCGTACTTTTTCGCAAATACAGTTGGCGCCGTCTGGGGGAAAAGGTAAAACTAACCTAGACCACCTTCTTGAATCGCAGCCGTGGTTCAGGAACCCACATCAGCTTTCCGAATCACAGAATACTTTTGTGGTTCAGAAAATCCAGCACTCAAAAGCTTCTCAGGTCCAGAAGCAGCCGCCACCTTCCTCATGGCCACCCCGGAGGATTTCGAGACCCTGAGAACCAACATGGCTCTCCTACGAGAGCAGAACGAGGCTCTGCGCGCCTCGGTGGAAACCGTTCAGCAGAAACAACAAGAGGAGCGAGACAAGTCCCAACATGGCGAGATGGAGTACCTAGAGCCACAACCCCTTTCAGTGGAGATATGGAACGCTCTAGTACCAGAAAACTTCAAGCCTCCCCATCTTTCATCCTTTGATGGGTAGAGCAACCCGATGAAGCACATAACGGCGTTCAACACTCGTATGGCCGTTGTGGGCGCGTCTGACTCTCTCAAGTGAAAACTCTTCGCAGGAACCCTAGCCGATGCAGATTTGCGTTGGTATATGAACCTTCCTCGTTTCTCTATCATGAGTTACCCAGACATGACAAGGAAGCTCACTCAGAAATTCACAGCAAGTCACCACCGAAAGGTCTCCACCACCAGCCTTTTCAACGTCCGTCAAGGACACGCTGAATCATTGCGAGACTACTTAGCCAGATTCAACGACACTACCATCAAGGTAATCAACCCTAACCAAGAAGTATTTGTAGGAGCTTTTCATAATGGTTTAAGGGCGGGACAATTCAATGAATCTTTGGCACAAAAGCCCGCCAATTCCATGGAAGAAATCATCGCTAGGGCTGACTGTTACATCAAGGGAGAAGAAAGCAATGCATAAAAGAAGGCCAGGGATGCAAAAGAGCGCACCTCTACTAATCAGGATCGGAGAAATCACCAACCACTAGCAGACCGGGATCAGGCTTTCTACAAGAGGTAGGAGAGGCGCCCTCATGCACCCTGTCATACCCCAATTTTTGACCTAAGATCGTTTACATTCATACACCGACACGTGTCAGTTGACCCTACACTCGTACGCCGTTCGATCTTGATCAGTCCTCGACTTTTCAGTAAAAAATTCGGCAGAGAGGTATTTTAAAATACCTCTTTTTTTTTTGGGTTCCGAATCGCGTCGTCGTCTCCTTTTATTTTCGTCCATTAATTTTAATTTTATTAGTCATTATTAAGTACAGGTCCACATAATTCCTTTTATCATTATTATCATTTATTTATTCATTTAATGCCATTTTCATCATTATTCATTTTTTATATATATTATTAATTGATAAAATCTTAAAAAAAATCAAAAAAAATCTGATAATGTGAAGATTTGGTCCGATCCAAAAAACACAGCCTGTCACGCGTAAACGTTTTTTTTCATCCTCATCATTTCATTCCAATCCGATTCCATCCCAATCCAACCACAATTTTTCTGCAGTTTGTAAACAAACCCTAGTAGTATAAATACAACCAGCACACACTACATAGGGACGGAAAAAATTCAAGAAAAAAACCTCCTTCACAAAGGCCGAAAATTTGAACAAAGAACCTAGATTAGAACAACATCAGGGGCGGAAACTCACAGAAGAAAAGGGTGGGATCGATTTTACATCAAGAAACTTGCAAGTCATAAACCACAAATCCAGAATCAATTCAAAAAAACTGCAACTTTTTTCAAGTTACAAAGAACACTTTCGAACCACAACAGGAAGCAAGACGCACCAGAACCAGATCGGTCGAGCAACCCTCCAATCCGAATCAGATTCATCCGAATCCAAAAGTAAGGATCCCTTTTAACTTTGTTTTCTAGATCTAGGGCTGGTACTTTATTGTTTGGGATCTTGGGGTTTATAAATAGAAACGGAAAGAGGAATAGAAGAGAAACAGCAAAAAAAAAAAAAAACAAAAAAAAGCATATCTAGGGTTCCGGTACGGCAGCGCCGCCGGAACCCCACCGTAACCTACGCCGGCCACCGTGCCGGTCCCCTACCTTCTCGCCGGAGAAGAAGGACGGAATTCTAGAGAGAAGGCAGGGCCTCTCTCTCTAGAATGAGAGAAGAGAGAGAAGAGAGTAGGGAAAATGAAGGAAAATAGAGGCTACAGCCTTTATATATCCTCCCCGAATCCTGTGCGCGCTAGCCTATGTCCTAATGTACACCTTCATGCCTTTGTCCTTTGATCTGAATCCTGTGGCTCTTGATGCCTCACTGGAGATCAGATCTAGGCTGTCTGATCTTGATCAGACGGCCCTGATCTGACCCTTAAGCCCAACGCCCCTCAGCACCCATTAGGCCCAATTTCCATCTTTTTTTCCTTACTGCACATCCCTGTTTACTATTTGCACCCCCTTTTCTGCATCCATTTATTTTTGTTCTTTTTTTTCTTTTCTATTTTCATCATGTTTATTTTTCCATGCATTTTTTTTTACTTTAATTGCATTTCTATGATACCTTAGTTTACTTTTGCATTTTTAAATCATTATCATTTCATTTTCCAAATTATTAGTTTGTATATTAGGTTCAAATGTAAATAATTCATGCATTTTAGTTTAATTTTTAGCATTGCGCATTTTTTAATTTAGCTCGTAGTCTATGGCACAAATCTTAGAATGTATATAGGCTTTAATGTAATTTATTTATTTTTCGCAAACCCTAGAATGTATAATAGGTTTTTATGTAATAGTTTAGGTGCATGTGTGAGTGTGCGGGTGTATGTCTTGTCGTTTATGCTTCGTAGTTTAGGTTAAGGGTCCTCATGTGGTCCAACGCCACTATGAGTCCCCCGCGCTTTTAATCTTTCCTGCTCCGTTTAGTTTACTTTTATTCCAATTATTTAAAAAAGCAAAAAAATACATATAACAAAAATCACAAAAATATTTTTTTTTTAAATAAACCTTGATCTTAAATCAAGTAATTTTTCTTTTATTTTCTTAATCAAATTCCAATCAATTTAACTTTATTTTGAGATCAGTTTCTTTACTATTAAAAAACACAAACAAATACTCATTTGCCACTTCGGCTTTCTTTCACTTTAAAACATTTTTCAAAAACCATCAAAAAACACTCAACCAATCAAACACAATTTCTACCCCGAACTACGAGGTTTTGATCCCTCACGGGTATGTAGGCAAAGGACATTCGTCCTTCCAAATCAAATAAAAAATGTAGATAATAGGCCTCTCTTTTTCTTTTTCTTTTAATTACTTTAAAACCATTTTCAAAAAAAAAAAAAAAAAAAAAAAGCAAGTTTATAGCACAAGAATTAAATAAAACCAAGAGGTTCCCGTAGAGTACTACGGACATAAAGGGTGCTAATACCTTCCCTTTATGTAACTAACCCCGGAACCCTAAATCTTTTTTAAAGTGGTATTTGAACCTTTTTCCACATTCTTTTAAAAAATAAAATGTTCAGTCGTGAAATAAAATAGTGAGTCAAACGCTAATCAAATAGCCTTGATCTCCGAAAAATGACGCGACACACCCTACAACCCCAAAGCCCGTCCAGGCGTCCTCACCCCTCTGAATACTCACCCGACACAAATATTCAAAGAGGTCTACGAAGCAAAAATCATTCCAGAAGCTAAGAAGACAGGGCATACAACCATGGGAACGGACCACAACAGTTGGTGTAAATACCACAGAATCCAAGGTCACGACACTAAAGGAAAATCGATAATGAACAGAATAAGCAGCGGATAAAAAAATTCGATTTTCTTTCCTTGGATCATTACGAATTACACATGAATCAGTGATTCGATTGTTACCTCGAAGTGTGAAATCTGAAAGCTGGAAACTGGAAGCACGATCACAGCAAAACAAGCAGCAAGCAGCAAAGCCTCTAGCAAGTCCACACGAACAGTGCTCCTCCAAAACTCGGTGCTAGCCAATGAATTAGAAGTTTCAGAGAGTTAAGGGTTTCAAAACGTGCAACCTCAAACTTTAGCACTAGGCTTCTATTTATAGAACTCTTAGTGTGTTCTGCAAGTTCAGAAGTCACTATTGGGCTTCTGTAAGACCAATAACGAGTTTAGTAATTCTGCTAACTAATTAGCGTTATTTACTAAACGCACCCCTTATATAAGTCATACTTATATATTTCTCTTTTGACTGTTCTTTGTGTGTGACCCTATAGGTTCTAGTCACGTTGGCAATAATATTAAATCTAATATTTGATACTATAAACAATGAGCGGTATCTAGCAACACATCATTGCTACCCAAGTGACAAGAATGTCAAGTGATCTGACGAAACCTGTTTCCATGATAATACTTATGTATACGATTACTCCTTTGTCCTAATATCTTTATTGATCTCAATGCATAGATTTTGTCACCATTGTGTAGATCAATATTTATATTTCTTGATTCCAAAATATACTGAATAACGAATAAGTCCAATATCCTATATCGACTTAGTTCGGCATGGCCATACAGTTTTACAGTCATATTTCATCAAGAGGCCTATAGATATATCTTCTGTTTATGAGGAGGGACAAATCTCATCTAGGACACTCATGCCCCTCAGCATGATTCATCAAGTACCCATCAACCAACGTTATGGTTATCCTTTTACAGAGAACGTTAGAATGGCAACAAAGCACTCGAGTCCACATCTAGGGATCATAGTGGTTTCAGGTCAAAGAGCGATGTACACTATTATCATTGTGAGAATATCTTATGACAATCTCATAACTTACTATGTAGTATTCTCACGATGGGTCTATCCAGTATAAATATTACTCCTAACATTTATACCTATGTATAGACTTGATATCTCATATCTATGACCCATGAGATGCGGTCATCAGTCTTCATAAATAATAGTCTCGACGCTTTATTATTATCCTAATTCATATTAAAGCTTGACTACGGATACATTTAAGAATAGCGTTCTTTATGATAATGTAATCTCATGATTAAGTCACACTTAATATATTATTACATGAACTATCTATTCTAAGGACTTTATTAACATTACTATAAATATATAATAAAGAGTGCCATATATTATTTAATAATAAAAGTCATGATACATAAGATAAGTTTCACATAAACTATTGGCCTCTAGGGCTTATACCAACAATCTCCCACTAGCACTAGAGCCAATCAGGCATAAACCTAATACCTATAGATCTAGTATGACCATCATGCTTCTGCTGGGCAAGAGCTTTAGTAAGTGGATCAGCAACATTGTCTAATGTTGGTACTTTGCATATTTTAACATCTCCTCTTTCGATAATCTCTCGAATAAGATGATAGCGCCTTTGTATGTGTTTGGATTTCTGGTGAGATCTAGGTTCTTTGGCTTGTGCGATTGCTCCATTGTTATCACATAGTAATTCAATGGGATCCGCAATGCTTGGAACTATTCCAAGATTAGAAATGAATTTCTTAATCCAAACAGCTTCCTTTGCAGCATTAGATGCAGCAATGTACTCGGCTTCTGTTGTAGAATCAGCGATTGTTTCTTGCTTTGAACTCTTCCAGCTCACAGCACCACCATTTAAGCAAAACACATATCCAGATTGCGATTTGAAATCATCATGATCTGTCTGAAAACTAGCATCAGTGTAACCAATTACAGAGAGCTCTTCTTGACCTCCATAGATCAAGAAAGTATCCTTAGTTCTTCTCAAGTATTTAAGGATATTCTTGACAGCAATCCAATGATCGTTGCCAGGATTAGACTGGTATCTGCTCGTAGCACTTAAAGCATACGAGACATTTGGTCGAGTACATATCATAGCATACATGATAGACCCAATTGCCGAAGCATATGGAATATCACGCATTCGATCCCTTTCTTCATTAGTCGAAGGGGATTGAGTCTTTGATAGATTTATTCCTGACGACATAGGGATGAATCCTTTCTTGGAATCATGCATATTGAAACGTCTCAGAACTTTATCTATATATGTACCCTGACTTAAGCCAAGCAATATGTGTGATCTATCTCTATAGATCCTGATTCCTAATATATAGGAGGCTTCACCTAAGTCTTTCATAGAAAAGCATTTCCCTAACCAAGTTTTTATTTCTTGTAATGTAGGGATGTCATTTCCGATTAATAATATGTCATCCACATATAAAACCAGAAATGAGACTATGCTCCCACTAACCTTCTTGTAAACACAAGCCTCGTCTTCATTTTTAATGAATCCATATTGTTGTACAGTTTCATCAAAACGAAGATTCCAACTCCTAGAAGCTTGCTTCAATCCATAAATTGATCGCTGTAATTTGCATACTTTCTTGGTTGCTTTAGGATCGCCAAATCCTTCAGGTTGTGTCATGTACACATCCTCAAGAAGATTTCCATTAAGGAAAGCAGTTTTGACATCCATTTGCCAGATTTCATAATCATGGTATGCAGCGATAGCAAGTAAGATCCGAATGGATTTAATCATTGCAACTGGTAAAAAGGTTTCATCATAATCCACACCATGAATTTGTTTGAAGCCTTTAGCAACCAGCCGCGCTTTGTAGGTATTAACCTTTCCGTCCATGTCAATTTTCTTTTTGAAAACCCACTTGCATACTATAGGATTAATTCCTTCAGGTGCTTCAATCAAGTTCCAAACTTGATTTGTGTACATGGAATCCATTTCAGATTTCATGGCTTCAAGCCACTTCTCAAAATCAGGGCCAGTAATGGCCTCCATGTAAGTCACAGGTTCATCGTGGTCCATGAGCAATACATCACCCTCTTGTGATATGAGATACCCATATCTCTCGGGTTCTTGACGTATCCTACTAGACCTACGTGGTTCTTGTGTTACTGGAATAGGATTTTCTATCATAATAGTTTGTGTATCCTGTTCCTGTTCCTCCATCGGTATTTCATTACTTTGTGGGTCTTGAATTTCTTCAAGATCTACTTTGCTCCCACTGATTCTTTTGGAGACAAAATCCTTTTCAAGGAAGACTCCATTTCTGGCAACAACAATTGTGCCCTCAGAAGGTTTGTAAAAGTAGTATCCTCTAGTTTCTTTAGGATATCCCACAAAGAAACATTTATCAGATCTTTGTTCAAGCTTAGTAGACATAAGTCGTTTTATATAAGCTTCACAACCCCAAATCTTCAAATGTCCCACATTGGGTTTTCGACCGTTCCATATCTCATATGGTGTCTTTTCTACCGCTTTGGATGGAACTCGGTTAAGCGTATAAGCTGCAGTTAATAAGGCGTATCCCCATAAGGAATTTGGAAGTTCAGCATGACTCATCATTGATCGGACCATGTCTAATAAGGTTCGATTTCTCCTTTCAGAAACACCATTCCATTGTGGCGTTCCAGGAGGTGTGAGTTGGGATAAGATCCCGCATTCTTTTAGATGATTGTCAAACTCTAAGCTCAAATACTCTCCACCTCGATCAGATCGAAGCATTTTGATTTTCTTGCCTAGTTGGTTTTCTACTTCATTTTGAAATTCTTTGAATAAAGTAAATGATTCAGATTTATGTTTCATTAGATACACATATCCAAATCTACTAAAGTCATCAGTGAATGTAATGAAGTAGTGAAAACCTCCTCTAGAAGTTATGTTTAGGGGTCCACACACATCAGTATGTATGAGTCCTAAGAGATCACTAGCCCTTTCACCTTGACCAGAAAAAGGGGCCTTTGTCATCTTTCCTAATAAACAAGATCGACATGTCTCATATGATTCAAAATCAAAAGAGTCCAAAAGTCCATCTTTATGGAGTTTGGAAATGCGATTTTCATTTATATGGCCTAAACGACAATGCCAAAGGTAAGTCGGATTCAACTCATTAGGTTTCATCCTTTTAGCATTAATGTTATAGATAGGCATATCAAGATCCAGGATATAAAGTCCATTAATCAAAATTGCATTAGCATATAGAATATTATCCAAATAAACGGAACAACAATTGTTCTTAATGGTAAAATAAAAACCAGCCTTGTCCAAACAAGAAATTGAAATAATATTCCTGCTAATGGCAGGTACATAATAGCAGTTTTCTAAATTCAATAAAAGACCACTAGGTAAGGTCAATACATAAGTTCCAACAGCTAAAGCAGCAACCTTTGCTCCATTGCCAACTCTAAGATCGACCTCGCCTTTTGCCAATGCTCTACTCGTTCTCAACCCCTGCACATCAGTACAAATATGAGAACCACATCCAGTATCTAATACCCATGATGTAGAAGTAGACATATTAATTTCTATAACAAAAATACCTGTAGAAGTAGTAGGAACATTTCCATTCTTCTTATCTTCCAGATACTTTGGGCAGTTTCGCCTCCAGTGCCCCTTATTGTTGCAATAGAAGCACTTGCCCTCTTTAGCCACGCCTCCAGTAGGCTTCAAAGCTTTGGTTGATGGCTTGGCAACAACTTTGCCCTTGCCATTTCCCTTAGACTTATTAGGCTTCTTATTGTGCTTTTTGGACTTGCCATTATTAACCATCAAAATGGCCTTTCCCTTTCCTTTCATGTTTTTCTCAGCAGTTCTCAACATAGCTGCAAGCTGTGGAAGTGTTTTGTCCATATCATTCATTAGAAAATTCTGGACAAAACTGCTGAAGCTTTCAGGCAACGATTGCAAGACAAGATCAACAACCAGTTCCTGCTCAAGGACAAATCCCAATCGGGCTAGGTTCTCAGAATACCCAATCATTTTGAGTACATGAGATCCTACAGGACTTCCTTCTGACAACTTGGTAGAGAAAAGGGCTTTAGAGACATCAAACCTCTCATGCCTTGCCTGCTCTTCATAAAGAGTCTTAAGATGTCCGATCATATCGAACGCGGTCATCCCTTCATGTTGTTTTTGCAGCTCGGGAGTCATGGTTGCTAGCATGATGCATGAGACTTCCACGGAATCATTGAGATGCTTGGTATGAGCATTTCTCAGAGCCGCAGAAGCTCCAGCAGGTGGTGCCTCAGGAATGGGTTCATCCAGCACATACAGCTTTTTTTCGTGGGTGAGGACAATCCTCATGTTACGGAACCAGTCCAAAAAATTAGTTTCAGTCAATTTTTCCTTTTCAATGAGAGATCGCAAAATGTTTGTTGATGTGTTATTGGCCATCTACAATTTTAAAATATACAAAATAAGTATCATGAAATAACATATTTAATTTGGCCTTTAATTAAATACGCTCCCACTATTTTACTCAAATCAAATGACCTTCAAACACTTGACTCGGAAAATCCCGTTGGAAGATTTTCTAGTGGATTGAAATCCTTATTTCACTTTGCTTTAAGTCAACGGGGGCTGTACTTAAAACTTAGTTATTTAGGTAGGAACATTTCCAATTGTATCTTATACAACTTTCAAATCAATTAGGTGAATAACTCTTACTCAAGTCTATCATATAGACATTACCTAATTATTGCTTCTAAATTTATTCTAATCTTATTAAAATTAATTTAGTTAAGTTAAACCCAAAAGAATAACACTTGGGTAAATTGGATTACCGCACCGCAACTTACTAGTATAAAATATGCGCTTCACGGAGGCAAAACCCACATATTCGATATTAGTCTTGAAGGGTGTTAAACTTTTGGAAAGCATTAAACTTAATATTTCAAATTTGAAGGATTTTTATTAAAGTTGATCTCACCTCACCACGGCTTATATATCATATATATTCGCACTCCAATCATAACATGCATAACAATTATACAAAGTAAAAGTGACATGATTATGGCCATCTTAACGCTATGATTCTCTCAAGCCAATGAGAGAATCTAAACTAATCCTAGAAACGACCTTGCTTCTCCAAGCTTGACTTCCAGGACTATCCTAAAGTCTTGAGTCCTATTACCTCCTTGTATTCTATTTACATTACATATTAAAGAAACTCGTTTTACATACGAGGGAGTGGATGAGAAGAGAATGTAGAATAGAGACATAAGAGAGAGGCACGACACGCAGGCCGTATTTCAATATCCAAAAGAAATAAATAAAAGGACTAAGGCCATAATCGTTCACATGATAATAATAACAAACATACTTTTATTATTATTACTTATACCTTATAATTAAACAAATTAAATTAAAATTCGACATATGATCACACTACGCAGATCACCCGACACAAATATTCAAAGAGGTCTACGAAGCAAAAATCATTCCAGAAGCTAAGAAGACAGGGCATACAACCATGGGAACGGACCACAGCAGTTGGTGTAAATACCACAGAATCCAAGGTCACGACACTAAAGGAAAATCGATAATGAACAGAATAAGCAGCGGATAAAAAAATTCGATTTTCTTTCCTTGGATCATAACGAATTACACATGAATCAGTGATTCGATTGTTACCTCGAAGTGTGAAATCTGAAAGCTGGAAACTGGAAGCACGATCACAGCAAAACAAGCAGCAAGCAGCAAAGCCTCTAGCAAGTCCACACGAACAGTGCTCCTCCAAAACTCGGTGCTAGCCAATGAATTAGAAGTTTCAGAGAGTTAAGGGTTTCAAAACATGCAACCTCAAACTTCAGCACTAGGCTTCTATTTATAGAACTCTTAGTGTGCTCTGCAAGTTCAGAAGTCACTATTGGGCTTCTGTAAGACCAATAACGAGTTTAGTAATTCTGCTAACTAATTAGCGTTATTTACTAAATGCACCCCTTATATAAGTCATACTTATATATTTCTCTTTTGACTGTTCTTTGTGTGTGACCCTATAGGTTCTAGTCACGTTGGCAATAATATTAAATCTAATATTTGATACTATAAACAATGAGCGGTATCTAGCAACACATCATTGCTACACAAGTGACAAGAATGTCAAGTGATCTGACGAAACCTGTTTCCATGATAATACTTATGTATACGATTACTCCTTTGTCCAAATATCTTTATTGATCTCAATGCATAGATTTTGTCACCATTGTGTAGATCAATATTTATATTTCTTGATTCCAAAATATACTGAATAACGAATAAGTCCAATATCCTATATCGACTTAGTTCGGCATGGCCATGCAGTTTTACAGTCATATTTCATCAAGAGGCCTATAGATATATCTCTTGTTTATGAGGAGGGACAAATCCCATCTAGGACACTCATGCCCCTCAGCATGATTCATCAAGTACCCATCAACCAACGTTATGGTTATCCTTTTACAGACAACGTTAGAATGGCAACAAAGCACTCGAGTCCACATCTAGGAATCATAGTGGTTTCAGGTCAAAGAGCGATGTACACTATTATCATTGTGAGAATATATTATGACAATCTCATAACTTACTATGTAGTATTCTCACGATGGGTCTATCCAGTATAAATATTACTCCTAACATTTACACCTATGTATAGACTTGATATCTCATATCTATGACCCATGAGATGCGGTCATCAGTCTTCATACATAATAGTCTCAACGCTTTATTATTATCCTAATTCATATTAAAGCTTGACTACGGATACATTTAAGAATAGCGTTCTTTATGATAATGTAATCTCATGATTAAGTCACACTTAATATATTATTACATGAACTATCTATTCTAAGGACTTTATTAACATTACTATAAATATATAATAAAGAGTGCCATATATTATTTAATAATAAAAGTCATGATACATAAGATAAGTTTCACATAAACTATTGGCCTCTAGGGCTTATACCAACAGACACTAATGACTGCCTCCACCTGAGAAAGGAAATCGAAAAGTTAATACAGAGTGGGAAATTGAGAGGCTATGTCCAAACAGACAGGGAAGGAAGACCTCAAAAACCTAGGAAGGAAACAAACAGCAAAGAAAAAAGACACACCATGAACACTATCTCAAGAGGTTTTGCAGGCGGAGGAGAATCTAGCTCCTCACGTAAAAAGTACATCAGACAAGTGATGTTATGTCAGGAGTACGACTCAAAGAAAGAACGAGAACCTGAGATACACTTCTTGCCCAAAGATTTCTAGGGCTTCGTCCCTCACGATGATGACCCTATGGTTATCACTGTCCAGATATTTGAGTGGGATCTTAAGAGGGTTCTGGTAGACATAGGAAGTTCAGCTGATATTCTATATTATGAGACCTTCGAAAGAATGGGTATAGATCCTCAACAGTTACAACCTTTCAGAGGAATCTTGGCGGGATTCACAGGGGAGCAGGTACATGTACGAGGTTACATCACTCTAAAGACGACCTTTGGGTATGGTTCTTCAGCAAAAACGATTCGAGTCAGGTACCTGGTAATCAACTCCCCTGACTCTTACAATGTAATCATAGGGCGACCTGCTTTTAACCTGTTAGGAGGATTGTTGTCTACAAAGTTCTTGGTGATGAAATATCCCCTAGATAACGGGAAGGTGGGAACAGTTAAGGGCGACCAGAAAGTCGCCAGAGAATATTCCCACAGCAGCCTACGGCTACAAAAGAAGAAGAGGGATGAAGTTATTAACAAGGATCACACCGTAAACGTGATAGACCTCGACCCAAGAGAAGATTTCCAACAACCACGCTTAGAACCAACTGAAGATCAGAAGGAAATATCTATTGGTCTAGAGGATCATCAGAAGACCAAAATTGGAACAGCTCTAGATCCAATGGAAGAAGGCGCCCTCGTCGCACTTCTGCAAAGAAACCTTGATTTGTTCGCCTGGAAACCTTCAGAAATGCCTGGAATAGACCCAAAGATCGCTTGTCTTCATCTCTCCGTCAACCCAAATGTGAAACCAGTAGTACAACGGAAGAGAAAGTTAGGCGAGGAAAGGCGCAAGGCCGTGGATGAAGAAGTTGGCAAGTTAGTAGACGCCCGTTTCATAAGCGAAATTCAATATCCAACATGGTTGGCAAACACTGTGCTGGTGAAAAAATCAAATGGAACATGGTGAATGTGTGTCGATTACACCGATCTAAACATGGCTTGTCCCAAGGATCTATATCCATTACCAAATATAGACCATCTCATCGACAACGCGTCCGGTTTTAAAACTCTGAGTTTCATGGACGCCTACTCCGGGTATAATCAGATAAGGATGGATCCCTTGGACGTGCCCAAGACAACTTTCATGACCAACAACAAAAATTATCACTATGAGGTCATGCCTTTCGGCCTCATGAACGCAGGTGCAACCATACTGATGACCTCGAATAAATTTTCGGCCTCAAAAATTATCGATGACTTAGTAGCTAAAACCAAGGAGGACTGCAACCATACTGATGACCTCGAAGAAATTTTACGGCTGGTGAGAAAGTACAACATACGCCTGAACCCAACAAAATGTTCTTTTGGGGTGCAAGCTGGAGAGTTTTTGGGTTTTCTATTAACAAGCAGAGGCATTGAGGCCAACCCAGATAAGTGCCAAGCAATCATCAACATGAGGAGCCCATCCAGCATAAAGGAAGTTTAGCAGTTAACAGGGCGACTTGCAGCTCTGTCAAGATTTTTGTCTTATGCGGGCGATAAAGCTTTTTCTTTCTTTGCTTCAATAAGGAAGAAGGAGAAGTTCGTATGGACTCCAGAATGCGAAGACGCCTTCCAGCAGCTGAAAGTTTTCCTATCAAGCCCACTCGTTCTACATCGCCCCAGCAAAGGCGCTATCCTTTTTCTTTATTTAGCAATCTCTGATAATGTTATAAGTACAGTATTAGTAGAGGACTCAGACACGGGGGAGAAACTAATCTATTTCGTCAGCAAAGTTCTCAAAGGTGCAGAGTTAAGATATCAAAAGATTGAGTGCCTGGCATTGGTTGTCGTAACCACAGCAAGGAAGCTACGCCCGTACTTTCAGAGCCACAAGATCGTAGTCAAGTCAAACTACCCCGTTAAACAAGTCCTCAGTAAACCAGATTTGGCGGGGAGGATGGTAGCATGGTCAATAAAGTTATCAGAATACGACATTCAATTCGTACCAAGAGGCGTTATCAAGTCACAAGTTTTGGCAGACTTCGTCGTCGAGTTCGCCTCCACACTCGAAGAAGAGATTCCATATGTATGGCTGTAATCAGTTGACGGCTCTTCCAATCTAAAAGGAAGTGGAGCGGGAATAATATTAGAAGGACCCAGCGAGCTTTTAATCGAGCAATCCCTTCGTTTTGAGTTCAAAGCAAGCAACAATCAGGCAGAGTATGAAGCACTCATCGCTGGAATGACCTTGGCGAGAGAGATGGGAGCTGAGAACTTACGAGCAAAGAGTGATTCTCAGTTAGTAGCAACTTTCAAATTCTTTGAGGCCATTCACGTCCCGATAGAGCAAAACTCTCGAGCAGACTTGCTCGCCAAGCTCGCCAGCACCAAGAGACCAGGTAACAACAGAACCGTCATCCAAGAGGTAATCACATCTCCGTGTACGGAAACGTTAGAGGTAAATTCGTTAACAGAAGAGAGTGAAGGGTGAATGGCACCCCTACTGAAGTACTTAACAGGATCTTTCAAAGCAAAGGATGAAGATGAGGAGCAGATTGTTCGAAAAAGGGCTTCCAAATTTACCATCATCTCAAGGAAGATGTACAAGATGGGAAAGGCTACTCCAATGTTACGCTGCCTAGCAGAAGGCGAGACAGAATTAGTCCTTTTGGAAGTTCATGAAGGAGTCTGCGGAAGCCACATCGGAGGACGAGCTCTTGCTTCAAAACTGCTCCGTGCAGGATATTACTGGCCTACTATGCTTCAAGACAGCTGTGAGTATGTCCGAAAGTGTGATAAGTGTCAAAGGTTCTCCGACAAGAAGCACGCCCCGGCGCATGAATTGACTTCAGTATACTCGCCTTGGCCTTTTCACAAATGGGCGGTCGACATTGTAGGACCTTTTCCGTTAGCACCAGGACGGTTGAAATTCCTTATTGTAGGAGTGGACTACTTCACCAAATGGATCAAAGCAGAAGCAGTCGCCAAAATCACACCTGAAAGAGTAAAAAAGTTTTATTGGAAGAAGATTATATGTCGTTTTGGCCTTCCTAAGTTCATAGTATCAGACAATGGAACTCAGTTCGCTAGTGCTACACTGGTGGATTTTTTCAAACATCTGGGAATACAAACAAAATTTGTCTCAGTGGTTCACCCTCAGGCTAACGGACAAGCAGAGTCAGCAAACAAAGTAATCCTAATTGGAATCAAGAAAAAGTTGGAAGTCGCCAAGAGCCTTTGGGCAGAACATCTTCATGAGGTAATTTCTACACCCATTTCTTTTCCTTTATACAAATCCTCCAATAGTAAGGATCACATAGTGACAACATGACAAGTGCAAATTATTCGACATAATAAGTACAGGTACTTTGGTCTTATCAAACAACACCACATTCTACAACCAAGGAAGCACCCTTCACAATGGTCTATGGCACCGATGTGATGCTTCCAGTCGAGATAGACACTCCTACATGGAGGCGCGATAATTTTTCTGAAGAAGGTAACTCTAGGAATAGTCTAAGGAAATTAACAAGTGATTTTTGCAGGTTTTCGTCAATTATTGTTATCTCGTTTGTTTTTCTGTTTAAACTTATCAACTGAATTTATTGTGAGAAGCAAACAAAGTATGTGTCCGATGTAGCTTGGACATGATCGACGAAGTCAGAGAGCAGGCTCACATTAGAGAGTTCGCTGCCAAGCAGAGAGCAGCCCGCCGATACAACTCTAGAGTCATTCCCAGAGAAATGAAGGTAGGCGACCTCGTTCTAAAAAAAGTTGTCGCCCCAACCAGAATTGGAAAGCTACTTCCAAACTGGGAAGGTCCTTACAAGACCAGAGAGAAGTTCCCTCACGGAGCCTATAAGTTAAAAGAGATGAACGGGGAAGCAGTGCCACGTACCTGGAATGTGGTCAACCTACGTCATTATTATAGTTAGAGCCTTATAAGCTTGTTTTTATATTTTCGTATTTTGTATTTCCTTTCTAACCAGACAAGCTATATGTTATTGCTTCTATTATTCATTTAATAAAAAGGGATAGGGCAACACTCTTTTCCCCTGCAAGGGCATGGGTTTTTAACGAGGCACCCTATCTTCTTCAAAAAATATGTGATGACTTATCTCTGTTGCTTACTTTTCTGCTGCTTATACTTTTATGTTTCTCATTAGTAGCAAAGTGAATAAAGCACCATGGTAATCAGACAACCCACAGAGGTTATATTTAAGTCGCCACGTTGCGCAAATCAGACAACCCACGGAGGTTATATTTAAGTCGCCACGTTGCGCAAATCAGACAACCCACAGAGGTTATATTTAAGTCGCCACGTTGCGCAAATCAGACAACCCACGGAGGTTATATTTAAGTCGCCACGTTGTGCAAATCAGACAACCAACGGAGGTTAAATGTAGTTCACCAAGTTGCGAAGTTTTAAAACCCATGGAGGTTAAAATTAGTTCGCCAAGTTGCGAAGTTTTAAAAACCCGCGGAGGTTAAATGTAGTTCGCCAAGTTGCGAAGTTTTAAAAACCCACGGAGGTTAAAATTAGTTCGCCAAGTTGCGAAAGTTTTAAAAGAAAAAACCCGTGATACAAGTATCACGACTAATGTCGCTCAAGATAGGCGGGCGAACCCTAAAAATATAGCTTCAACGCGATTTAAACATTGCTAAGCAAATTATCTAACAAACATCGATGAAGCACGGAAAACAAAAACCAATGGCAAAAAAGTTGTTTAGAAACAACAGAAAGAGTTGGAAACTTAATGTCAAGGGATAATCCTGTAAGGACCATCCTTAAGAAGTCAAAAGGTCACCATAAGAGGTCGCCTTGAATACAGCTAAAACACAACATTCAAAAATAAAAGCGTCACACAGGATCGTCACAAACAAAACCATTAGCAATAACAAGTCACTCTTCATCCACCAGCTGCCCATCAACAAGAATCTTCCCCGAATCAAGCCTGCTGAAGTCCCCTTCAGGATTAAAATGTACAGCCTGAGCACGCGCCCGCTCAAAGCCATCGTCGAAATATTCCATAAGTGCACTCTTGCACTCTTCCACCTTCTCTTCCAATTTGGAATTTTTCTTCTGAAGAGCGTCACGCTCTAGCCTCACTGCTTCATTTTCAGCAGTCGTAGTAGCAAGACTGAACTGAAGCTCCTTAGTTGAGGCTTCCGCCGTACTTTTTGACTCCAAAGCCTTGGTTAGGCGAGTCTGTAAACCTGTTGCTTTATGCTTCCATTTCTCAGCATCTTTTAACTTTGACTCCAAGTCGCCATACTTTCTTTCCATCGTATGGTTCAGCATCAAGATCCTCAGGGCGGACTCCCCAGCGTCCATCACCAAGTCGCCAAATTTGCTCTTAAGACCAGCTTCCACATCAACCTCACAGAAGGGAACGTGCTCGCTCATATACCTGAACAACATCAGAGAGTATATCAACAAAATTGGCAAGTGAAGAATAAAATAGCACTCAAAGCAAATGTATACTTACCCTCAGAAGTTAAAATCCTTATGCCAAAAGGATTCCGCCACCTTTTCATTCAGAGAGGTGGTCGCCGACGTTCTTCTCTCCGCTCCTTCCACGATTATTTGAAGCTTCTGACCATCGCTCTTTCCACTTTTTCCATTTTTCCTTGGAGGAGAACCGGAGGTCTCAACAGCCACGCCCTCAGTAGGAGGCGTCTCCACTTGTTCCGCCTCTGCTGAGGATGAACCCACAGAAGTCTTTGAAGGAGGATCTTTCCTTTTCACCCGCCGATGCTGCACGCCAACAGGATCACTGGTCTTCAGCAGTTTTCTTCGCCTTCAATTCGGCGAGATACTTTTTCCTCTCAGCAGGAGTAAGCGGTGGCATTTTCGATTCTGCAAAAGAAGAAACGTTGAGGATGAAGTCAACAAACAGTTTTGATAAGACATTCACGCCAAGGAAATAATAAATTATAAAGCTTAAAGCTTTTAAAAAGCCACTCACGCAAGTAGTTATCTAGATCTCCTGTATCGCCCTGTTTATTCAAAAGATCATGGATATCAGAATGTAACATCTTCTCCAGGAAACAGACAATTCCTTGCTCATAAGGCGTCATTTTCTCAAAATTGTAGCCCATCACGGCAGCTGGAGACGCAGTCCAAACCAATGAAAACTTTGGTTTTCCTTCCAGCAAAACAGAGGCCACGGAACAATGAGGCGCCCCTTTTACCTTGATAAAAGTGTCTTTCCAATCTTTTTTAAAGTTAGAAGCGTAAGGCGGGAACAATTTCTTACCAGGATGAGCGCAGATAGTCACCCATGTCCCTCTATTAACATCCTTAGTCCCATAGAAATACAAAAATGGACCAACTAAAGGCTCAAAACCCAACGCTTTACAAAGAATCTCAAAACCTCGGATAAACGCCTAGCTATTCGGGCGGATTTGAGAAGGCGCTACATTCATAAACCTCAACACGTCCATCTCAAAAGAGCTGAGTGGAAGCTTCACGCCGAACTCTTCAAGAACCGCCGCGTACATGAAGTACTCCTCGCCCACCAAAGACTGTGAGCACACCCTCTCGCCCTCTCCACATTGTAGCAGTTCCACATCTTCTTCATGGCCCGTCGACGAGATATCCATCTCACTCCTTATAAATTTGATCTCCGCATCGCCTGTATACAGCAGGGCCACACCAGATACTTGTGCGAAAAACTTCATCGTCACACCCGTTTTGACCGTGTCTTTTCGTTCTATCGAGGGAGGTCTAAATAAGCAAATCTCCCGGCTCCGATTCAAACCTGAAGTGGAACAGAGCAAAACGCAATCACTATTGGAACTGCTGTTGCTACTACTATCACTACCAGACGAATCATCTGTTGTTGTTTCACTCGGAAGACTATGAAAGTAGGCATCCCAATCTATGAGCCCATTAGGACGGGTCGCATGATTTAAACAGGCCATCCTTAACTTGTTAATCTACCTAGGATCAGAGGGAACGATCTCTCTGCCTTGCTCATCACAGCCCTTAATAACTACCATCGCTAAAGAACCTAAAACAACTAGTTCAAAACAGTAAAGGTGAGAGGATTAGGGTTTACCAGGAAAGAGTTGAAGATTTGGAAGATAGAAAACCAGAGGGAACGGCTGCGCGAAAACCAGAGGAAGTAGAAAGAACGAAAGATGAAATGAGGGTTAAAAGAAGATCTGAAGCGCAAATTTATAGGAACAGAAGAGTTAAAGTCGCCTCGAAAAACGCGCTTTTTTCCATCAATAAGCGGAGACACGTGCGTAGCAGGCTTTGATGACAACACGTCACGACTACTGAAGGGTCAAGGAATCTACACCGTCCGATCTATTTCGCAGATGCAGAGTCCTCGCCAATATTTAAAGGAATGTCTGTCTCGCTCCTCCAGAGGACGAGGCGAGAGGTATCACGCCGTATCTTAAGAAACCTATACTGAAGAAACTAGGCGGACAGTCCCATATGAAGCAAACTTCTTTCAATACAGGAGGGATCTACGACTTAAGGGTAATACATATACCCTCAAAAGCTATCAAACAAATCAGAAATATCATGAGGGAATATCAAGATAACATAAACCACTTCGCCTTGTCCCAAGACTCGTGCTTGTTGGGCTATGGACCGTCATTGAATTTCCTAATCAGCTAGGAGGATCCTTCCTAAGGACTCCTACGCTTGTCAAGATATAAACCACTTCGCCTTGTCCCAAGACTCGTGCTTGTTGGGCTATGGACCGTCATAATATTCCTAGGAGTCTTAAAGACCCCCAGAAGGGCCTGTAAACCCTCCAAGAGGCCTTAGCGCCCTCTAGAGGAGTTCTAAGGCCCAAGGCGCGTCCTTTCCAGGGCGCCGCCTCAAGTGGCTTCTAGAAACGTCTAGAACTCGCCTAAAATACTAAAATACCCCTGTGGCTTGGAGACCAAGCCACCGAAACCCAAGCCCACAGCAGGCTATAAATACAACCCTTGAGAGCATTCTCAAGGCATCCAATAATCAGTCTAAACCCTAATAGACAGAGAAAAACCCAAATAGATAGAGAAAAACCCTAGTATTCACTACTCGTACTTTTTGCAAGTACAATAAAATACCATTATAAAAAGTATGGATAATTAGTCACTTCTCTAAACCATGATGGGGGCAAAGCCTAAGCATTTCTTTGAAACGCTCCCACGCATGGTAAAGAGAAAGGAAACAATGCAGTAATAGAACCAACCTGCAATGAATAAAACCATGCACTAGCTCAATCCCTCAAAGAGAAAGGAAAGAGGTGCAGCCTGACGGCCTCTTGGTTTGCCTTCAAAGTTTCACCGAGTCTTAAAAAAGTTGAAATATGAAGATTCGGATCCTCAGTGGGTGATCCGAAAAATTGATTTTGCTGCACTAAGTAAATAAGTGCAGGTTTTATTTCAAAATTATTTCCTTCAACCGTTGGGTACACAATAATAGCATATGGCACTTCTGTAGAAGGGGTTGCATACTCCTTAAGAATGTGTTCCTCAGTCATAGCATTATTATTTGGTGCTTCTCTTCTCCTTTTATGCAAGAACCTTTCGATCTCGAGAACGAATTTACCAAGACTTTTGCTTCTTCGCATAAAAGAATAAGAACCCAAGAAGTTAACGATAAAAGAAGAAAAGAAGAAAAAAAAAGAAGAAAAAAAAGAAGAATAAGAAGAAAAAAAAAATGAAAAATTCTAACCACTACTAAAAAGTTAATCAAATTAACTAACTCCCATGCAGCGGCGCCAAAAACTTGATGTAGTAAATCCGCAAGTGCACGGTTTACCGATGTAGTAATAAAGAGTATCGTTCCGACAAATAGTTATGAATTCAATTAACTTTTAAATAATGATTAGATGAGAGTTTGAGATTAAAAAGTTTGGATCTTTAATTGAATGAAAATAATAATAATAATAATAAAAGCGCCTTGGGATTATTGGTTCGTCATGGTGACAAATCTTTCACAAATCAAACCTTAAAGCCTAGAACTTTATGTTGGACCTATTTTCTAAAGACATGTTTCTCTTTAGCCTATCACATCTCCTTTCGGTTTCAGTGAGTGTGTTTCTCTAGAAACTGTAACACCCCGTCTTCCCAAAGTAAAAATTTCTTAACTAAATAAATAATCAGAGTTTCTCGTATAAACGGAATGTCACACTTCTTAAAATCTCAAATGGAATAAATAACAATTTATCCTTCAAAAAATAATAATCATAATTATTCAAAACTTGGCAGCGGATTAAAATTCAAATTAACAAAATAGTTTTGGCACGCAGGCCTCAACAAAACTTCTCAACATAAATTCAACTGAAACTTATTAATATTAAATCATAATCAATACGTAAGGAATAGAAGATAGTTATAAATGTTCCCATCCCGTTACATATTAGAGCACCTAAGGACACGGTGAGGGTAGCCACTCACAACAGCAAACAGCAGCTATAAGCTTAATCACCTGTAACTTACTCATACGAAGAGCAACATTTCCAAGCAGAAGGGGTGAGATTCACAAAACAATGGCATTAAACATATAATTCAATAATTATATTTAACAACATAAACATCAAATACATTCACAACAATAGTCATATAACCTCTTAATCAACATCATAATCATCATCATAATTCAGCATCATAGTTCATGCATGTGGTACCAATCCAGGGCATAAGCCCTCGTCGCTATTTGAGCATAAATATACTCCTAGGGCATAAGCCCTCGTCGCTGTTTAAGCATAAAAATACTCCTAGAGCAAAAGCTCTCGTCTCGTCTCTGTTGAGCAAAAGCTCCTAGGGCATGAGCCCTCGTCTCAGAATGATTATGCATAGACTCCACATCTTATAACTTAGACAACATGAATGACTCATATAATTTGGATCACAACTCATAAACTTAGAATGACACATGCAACTTTTAATCAATAACAATTCGTTTCGAAAGAACACAAGATCACGAAACAAGGGTACTGATGCTGTGTATTTCGCTAGGCGAGACATATTTCGTCATGGCGAGCTCAAAATCTAGGCTGCTTCGCCAGGCGAGACATATTTCGCCACGGCGAGCGATGACAGAACAGTTACGGGGTTACGACAGTTTTCACCAAAAATCCCAATTTTCATCATGTTCCTACCCAAATTCGACTATAATGATGTATAAGGGTTACCCTATGGTTTGTAAACAGTTTTCTACAACAATGGTAATGTTTTTCTTCATCTAATCATCAATTCATCACTTTTGACCTAATTCCCAAATTCTCAAATTACATGAATTAATCCTATAATCTGTTAACTATAATCATGAATTACATGTTTTAATGAAATTGTAATGCTAGGCTCACCCTTACCTTAAGAAAATTGGAGCAGCAGCCTCTTGGTTCTTCACTTCTAGTTTTCTCCCTTTTTCTCCCAAAAACTGAATTGTACGTACTGTCTGTTTCTAAACCTAGTTTTCCCTTTTTATATCTCTTCTATCTATTCTATCTTATTTCACTTATTCCCTTAAACAGCCCCACAACTCAATATTTATTTTATTTTCAAATCTTATTTTATTAAACAATAAAATAAGTCACTTAAATAATCCACAACACATCTCATGAATCAGATGAATCACTTAAATCAAATTTAAATCATATAAGTAGACTCTAAATCCAATAAAATAATCAAATAATTAAATAGGGCGTTACGGAAACCACACTTATTCTCATGGTTGATTGCTATTGAAATCCTTGAAGCACGAAACATTATTGTTTCAAGATTTGCTAGACTATTCTCATATTTCGCAATCATTGTCTAATTTTACATGTTCCAATATTAAAACTTCATTTTTCGATACTTCACTTAATATTTGTGAATATGAATTAACAAGTACTAACCCTCCATTGTCGCTTTATGAATTTGATACTTGTTAATTCATTATAAAAACAGTGAAATTAGATTAGAAAATATATTTACATAAAATTAGGGTTCAAGGCTTAGTTTGATAGGGATTAGGTCATTAGACTCATCAAACAATCTCAAGACAAGAAACTAACAATAAAATAAAGGTGATCTTTTATTCAAAGAAATAATTGTCACTTAGAATTCCCAAGAACAAAAGATGATTCTACAAGTCGATAGCTCCTCTATTTATAGTCTAAGGAGCATCATAAATTTGCACAAATCGGAATATAAATTTGTACTAAATCGGTACATAAAACTGCACCCAATTTGAACATAAAATTGCACTAAATCTGTCCATAAATTTGTCCTAAATCAGCTCATAAATCTGCACCAAATCTTTCCAAATGCTTAGTCTTTGAAACAAAACAAAACAGCAAAAACGGGAACTGATTTTTTGCACAAGATCTCCATTTTTTTACCAGAATCAGCTCCAAATCTCCTTTCTTTTGCTCCAAGACTCAATCTTTCAAATATTTGTTCCTGAAATTAAATAACTTGCAATTGAAATAAAATAGCTCTAGAAATTAAATAAAAACATATAAAATATAAATAAAATAGACTCAAATAATATATTAAAAACACTACTTATTGACTCATTAGTTACATTTTTAAAGCCACAAATATCTATATCTATATTTTTAATCAAAATAAAATTTCATAAAACAGAAAGAAAAATCACACTCGTTATCCGTTGATTTATCTTCAAATAACAATTTCGTCATTTTTGTTCTTTTGGATTAATTTGCATATGGATTTTCAAGCATCGAATATAAAACTCTTATAAAAACATGGGTGAAGAACCATAGATTTGAAGTTCATATTGAAATTAAACCAAAGATTTGAATCTTAAAAATGATCAAAAAATTTATCAAAGATTTTAAGTAAAAAAAAAAAGATAAAAAAAGGACAAAAATGACAAAAAATAATATAAAAGATGAACTTGTTACACGAAATTATGTCAAGCGTAAGCGAGAGTAATTTTTCCAAAATGACATAATTTACACGTACGCAAAGTTTTGACTAAATGACATTATTAATTATTTCATTGCAAGTCGCCGTTTCAAGAAACCGGGTCATATACTCGACCCGGAAACCCACAACACTAGAACAAACCGGGTCATATACTCGACCCGGAAACCCACAACACTAGAACAAAAGGAGTCAATCGATTCCGTCGTCAGAGGAGCGGAAAACATCACGAAAGTTGCTAGAAAAGAGTGCCGCTACAACTGATTACGCATCTTCTCATCGCCTCTGTCGTGCCGTTACATCTAGCGAGGTTTCTACTGCGCCGCCTTGGTGAAAAAACGATGAAGCTGCAATCGTACGATTTCACAAGTTGTAGCACGGTCTTGACAACCGTGCTATTTTTATACAAGAATAATACTCATTGGAACTAACACACTAAAAATGATATGAACGACACTATATGATATTTTGATTTTCAACACCGCAATACCATGATTTTCATTCAATACATAATTGTTAATATTTTATTCCTTTAACAAACTGTAAAGCTTTTTAAAGCTAATAAAAGTACATGCCAAACATATAAAAGCATGAGTATTCTAACGGGAGATATGGTGGCGGCAAAGAGGGCAAGAGCTGCAGCGTTCGAGCCATTCAGTGATGCAGTTTGAGTGGTACACATGACCACAAGGAACTGGTTTGTTTGTCACCCTAAACAAACTGTTTCCTCCTCCTTCTAAATTGTGTGATTCTTCAAAGTCTTCCATGCAAATAGAGCAAATATCATCCTTAGTGAAATCCACAACCTCCGGTAAGTTTTCGACAAAGTTCTTCCACGGAACAAACTTGTATAACGGCGTTTTGGAGGCGGCAACAAGTAATAAATTATATGACAACTAATAAATTATAACATTTGATTTGTAATTATATGACAACTAAACTTGTATAACGGCGTTTTGGAGGCCGCAACAAGTAAACATAATTATATGACAACTAATAAATTATAACATTTGATTTGTAATTGATTTTATAAATCACTGAAAAGATGGTTTCTTGACTCATATTAATAAGTTGCTAATGTTATCCGCCACTAGCGGAAAGACGACACTAATTTGTTCATCTGTTCATTTTTTTATTGCTCTTAATTGTTTATTGACATTATTATATCTGGTTATAAAGTTTTTATCATATACCTCTCTTTAAAGTACAATCTTTATCTTTTTTTAATAAGATATTGTTTCTATAGCAATGAAGTAGTTGATATTATCATGTGATTTATCTAATTTTACAATTTAAATTTTTACATAATATTACAAAAAAGATGAATCTATAAGTATGGCGAGAGGATTCATTGCTATTTAAATTGGAGGATTAAATAAAGACATATCTATAACAATGGAATCATAATTAATAAATGGCTAAAATATGCATTTCATCCCTGCAATTAGGGGTCGTTTGAAATTTCATCCTTGAACTTACTAATCCTCCCAATTTGCCCCTGCAAATATTAATTATTTGAAAATTCGTCCATTAACCCACTTAATGACTGCCACGTCATCAAATTAGCAAAATGGCATGGGAAAAGACAAAAATACCCTTTTTTAATTAAAAATCTGAAAAAAATTAAAAAATCTGAAAAAAAAAACTGTTAAAATTAAAAATTTTGAAGAACAAAGTGAAAATTAAATTTTCGAAAATTATTTTTTTATTAATTTAAAAATTATATATTACTTTTTTTTTCGAAAAATTAATTTCTGGATTTAAAAAATTAATTCCCACTTTTTTCTTCATCTTTAAAAAAAATTGGAATTTTTTTATGATTTTTAAATTTTTTAAGATTTTTTAATTAAAAAAGGGTATTTTTGTCTTTTCCCATGTCATTTTGCTAATTTGATGACGTGGCAGTCATTAAGTGGGTTAATGGACGAATTTTCAAATGATTAATATTTGCAGGGGTAAAATGGAAGGATTAGTAAGTTCATGGATGAAATTTCAAACGACCCCTAATTACAGGGATGAAATGCATATTTAAGCCTTAATAAATTTAAGAGTAAACATGTCTGACGATAATTTAGGTATATTGAAAATATCTTACTGACAAAAAATTATATGTATTCACTTTATTAGTAGTATAGATGTAGATACAACTCTTACTCGTGAATATAACTTAGTTGGAAAAAATATTGTAATATGTAGGGGTCAGAGTTTTCCACTTATTCTGTAGATGGGGTGAAATTATCACCATTAAGCTATTTGATAAAAAAATTTAGAGGAAATATATATATATATATATATATATATATATATATATATATATATATATAATTGAATACTCCCTCCGTTCTTTTTTAGATATCTTTTTTTAGAAATGTTTTGTTTCAATTTAACTGTCATTTTCAAAGTTCAATGCAATATTAAATGTTGTTTTTCCAATATTACCCTTAGTTATTTATTACATAAAGAGAAATATACGAAATGAGATATTAAATGAATGAGGATATTATTGAAAAATGATAAATTGTTGTATAAATAATAGTAAAATTTATTGATTGTCTTGATTTATGTAAAATGTCAAAAAATAACTATTAAAAAGGAACAGAGGTAATAAATTGGTTGAAGGTTAGAAAATTATGTTGTTTGACTATCACTAAATGACTTGATTGTTGTTACTCAACTGCCTTAATTCTTCACATTGTCGGTACCCTTGTGTCTTAATTTCGTTGTTATCATGTTTTCCACCAATTTAATAATCGCATTGACTAAATATATGTTGTTTCTATTATATTGATGAATGTTGATCAGAAAGTTGATCAGAACGTTCTGACAGAGTACAGAAGGTTGTTCATAAACAAACCGAGAAAACTTAAGAACATCATCAAGATGCAAGATATACGCGACATAAAGTAAATTACCAAATAAAGTACATCTGCAATGGATCCAACAATCAATAAAGGCATTTACAAAGATCTATGTCAAAAAGGTCTCCATGGTTCATTCAAGACTATGAACACTTGAAGTACTAGGAATATTCCAAAGAGAATAATATTCGAGATGTTACAAAAACTGCAGTCCAATTGTGTCTTTACTAATAGGATTGATTACTTTAAAAGCAAGTCTTACAAATCATCCTAAGTAAGAACAAATGGAACATTCTAATGATCAGAATGTTCATCTCTGCACATGCTTCATACTATGAACAATATAGTTGGTGAAAAGTCAAAAAGAAAAGAAAAATGAGATCTTGTCCTAATCAATCAGAGATGGACACGTTTCTTGATGGTACTCTTCAGTATCAAGCAAAATCTCCTTAAAGCATGGGCCTGAAGCTGCAGATCCATAGCTAACTTTCTTGCACACAAACCAATGCAAATATGAGCAACTTTATCCTACTTTATCCAGGAACATTTTGATGCATATGGAAAAGTTAATACACATGGATGTTGCCCAAAAAACTATATGAAATGCATTGTAAAAACCCAGAAACTCATCCTACCTTCATCATTGATGAACCCAGATGAAGAACATCATGAACATCAACATTCTGATGAAAAACATAACAACATTCTGATGTTCATCCTGAAGAACACAACAACATTCAGATGGTCATAATGTTCACCCAGATTTTCAAGTAAAAGCTAGTGGGGCCCAAAACACGTGGCAAAAGACCATTGGTCACCCTTCAACAGCTACAAGAGCTCAAGGACTCAATAAATAAAGATCAAGGCCTCAACAATACTTGCACCTTTGCAAAACATAAAAGAAAAACAACATAAGAGTGTTTTGAAGATTTAGCAAAAATTGATCATCACAAAGATTCCAAGAAGTCTTAAAGTGTAAATCAATTCTCTCTTATCTTTCTTCTCTTGTCTGATTTCAATCATTCAAACTCCATACTTCATACAAATTGAAAAGAAAGTCTCATATAACTTTAGGGGTACTAAAGTGTTAGTTTGAGCAGAAAGGTGTAAAATCTAAGTAGGTAACTTAGCAAGAAAAGTGTAAGCCTGCTGAGGCTTAGAGAATACAGAGGTGTAATTGTTCAGGTGAAAAAGTTTGTATGGTGCAAGAATTGAGAGGTTATCTCAAGCAACATAGTGGAAACTCTCACAAAATTTTGAGGAGTGGACTAACCCACATTGGGTGAACCACTATAAATTTATGTGTGTTCTTTCTCTGTTTCCTTTACTTTTTACTTTCAGTAAACACAAACACTTTGAATATATTAAACTGTTTTTATACTAACTCTTCAAAACGTTCTGAAGACTGACTGCTAACTTTATCATTCCAAGTTTCAACTTGAGAATTACTTTTAAAGTTACAGGATAATTTTTAAAGGGTCACAATTCAAATTTCCCCCCTTCCTTGTGACAATTTTATTTACTTCAATTGGCATCAGAGCCCGATTCTAAGGGTTTGAACACTTAAACAAATGTTAGAGAAAAGATTTAGGAAGTATGTCTAAAGTCAAGTACATAGCTGAAGGAGGATCATCAAATAGGCCACCATTTTTTGATGGCTCAAACTACTACTTCTGGAAAGGCAAGATGGAAATCTTTCTCAGATCTCAAGACAATGATATGTGGACAGTTATCACAAATGGGGGCTTTATTCCAACAACCAAAGAAGGAGCTATTAAAGAAAAGAGTGCATGGTCAACAGATCACAAAGCTCATGTATTGTTAAACTCTAAAGCTACACTCTTTTTATCATGTGCACTAACATTCGAAGAAAGTGAAAGAGTTGATGAATGAAAGAATGCTAAAGAAGTATTAGATACCTTAAGAGTACATCATAAAGGTAAATCTCATGTTAAAGAAACTAGAATTGACATTGGAGTCAGAAAGTTTGAAGTCTTTGAAATGAGTGAAAATGAAACCATTGATGAGATGTATGCCGGATTTACTACAATGGTAAATGAAATGAGATCTCTTGGAAAGACATATTCCACTCATGAGAGAATCAGGAAAATATTAAGATGTATTCCAAGTATGTGGAGACCTATGGTCACTGCAATTACTCAAGCCAAAGATTTAAAATCTATGAACCTGGAAGATCTCATTGGTTCACTAAGATCCCATGAAGTTGTGCTTCAAGGAGACAAACCAGTAAGAAAGGTAAAACCTCTTGCATTGAAAGCATCTCATCAAACTTCATCAGCATCTGAAGATGATGCACAAGAAACATAGGAGATAGAAGAAGTTCATGAAGAAGAAGCTTAAGATGAACTAACACTAATCTCCAAAAAGAATACCAAGAATGATGATGAGAAGAAATCAAATCAAAAAGAAGTTTCTCAACACAAACAACAACAAAACTGAGACTAACAAGAGTCAGGTCACCTGTTTTTGATGCAACAAAACTGGACATTACAAAATTGAATGCATTGACATTAAGAAGGTTCAAAGAAAGCCACCTTTCAAGAAGAAGGCTATGATCACATGGGATGAAATGGAAGAAACAGAACCACAAGAAGATGAAGAAGCCAACTTAAGTTTAATGGCTCAACCATATAATGAGGAAAAGGTAATTGTCTACAAAACTCATCCTTTATATTTAGAACCTGAAAGTAAAATTGATAGTCTCTTATATGACTCAAACTTTTTAACTAATAGATGTCATTCACTAATAAAGGAACTTTCTGAACTAAAAATAGAAAAAGAGAAAATTCAAATCAAGTATGACGATTCTAGGAAAACCATACAAACTTTGCAAGACTCTCATTTTAAAATGTCTGAACAACAGAAAGAATTAAACAAGAAACAAAAGAACATTGTTTCTAAACCTTCTGAAATACAAAAGGAAAACATTCTTTTGAAAAAGGAAGTTGAAAAACTAAAAGATGATCTTACATGTTTTATTACATCCACATAAACATTTAAAAATATTTTAGGATCACAAAATGGAAGTGTTGAAAAATCTGGCTTAGGGTTTAAAGACCTAAACAAAAATATCCTTAAGAGTTTTGTACCTCATAAGGATGAAGTAAAAATGAAATGCTCATACTTTGATAGGCTAGGACATATGGATTTTGTATGTTATCATAAAAAGAATTTTATTAGAAAAAATAAAATTAATCTTAGTTCATAACGTTCTCATCTTAAAAGATCAAAAAGGTCACAAAAGGCTGAGAAGGCTAAGAAGATATGCTCCTACTGTAACAAATATGATCAGAAAAGACAGAATGTTACAATAAGAAAAGATCACTTAGAAGAACTATACCTCAAGGGCCCAACATTACATGGGTACCTATAGTTTTTATCTTGTCAAATGTAGGTTCCACCTCAGGGTGCAAGAACAAAGCCATGGTACTTGGATAGTGGTTGTTCTAGACACATGATAGAAACTGTTTTCTATCCTTTGAAAAAAAGGATGGAGGACTGCTGACATTTGGAAACAATGGTAAATGTAAAATCAAAGGTATATATACTATAGGTAAGCTTAACTCTGCTAGAATAGAAAATGTTCAGTATGTAGAAGGTTTGAAACAAAATCTACTTAGCATAAGTCAATTATGTGATAGTGGATTTGAGGTTATTTTTAAACCTAACATATGTGAAGTAAGACAAACCTCCTCTAACAAACTTTTTTTTTTCTGGATCAAGGAAAAGGAACTTATATGTTTTAGATTTAAATGATATGTCAGCTGAATCAAGTTTTATATCTCTTGAAAAAGATAAATGGATTTGGCACAAAAGAGCTTTCCATATAAGTATGAAAACCATTGCTAAACTTTCTGAACTTGATCTAGCTAGAGGGTTGCCTAAGATTAGCTTTGAAAAGGACAAAATATGTGAAGCTCGTGTTAAAGGAAAACAATTGAGTTTATTTCAACTCAGAAACCTTTAGAGCTTCTTCACATTGATCTCTTTGGTCTAGTTCAAACTGCAAGTCTCAATGACAAAAGATATGGTTTTGTTATTGTTGATGACTTTTCCAAATTTACATGGGTTCTTATTTTAAAACACAAAGGTGAATCTTTTGAAGTATTCCAAAACTTTTGTAAAAGAGTTCAAAATGAGAAAGGTTCAAATATCATCATTGTAAGAAGTGATCATGCAGGTAAATTTGAAAATGCATCCTTCAAAACATTCTTTGTTGAAAAAGGTATAAAACATAATTTCTCTTGTGCAAGAACTTCACAACAAAATGGAGTTGTTGAAAGAAAAAATAGAACTTTGCAAGAAATGACTAGAACAATGCTAAATGAATCAAATGTTGAAAACTATTTTTTGGCTGAAGTCATTAACACATCTTGCTATATTTTAAATAGATTTTTCAATAAGAAAGGTTCTTAATAAAAACCTCATACAAACTCTGGAAAAATATCAAACATAGCATATCTTATTTTCACATATTTGGCTACTATTGCTACATTTTGAACATTAAAGAAAAATTGGGTAAGTTTGATCCTAAATCAGACAAAACTATCTTTTTAGGATACTCTACAACCTCTAAAGGTTATAGAGTATACAATCTAAAAACCCAAACAGTTGAAATCAGTATGCATGTCATATTTGATGAATATGATGAACATTCTCAATCAAAAGAAAGTGAAGACACTGAGGTATCATCACCTCAGAATGTTCCACTCAAAATACTGTAAGTACAGTAGAGAAAGTAGATGATCAAAATGTTCAGGATCTGACCCTTCAAAGTCAACCTAGAAGTTGAAGAATGGTAGGAGATCATCCTGTAGATCAAATCATTGGAAGCACAACTGATGGTGTAAGAACCAGGCTGTCCTTTCAAGATAACAACATGGCAATGATTTCTCAGTTGGAACAAAAGTCAATCAATGAAGTAATTATTGATGACTCCTGGATTTGATGCCATGAAGGAGGAACTTTCTCAATTTGAAAGAAACAAAGTTTGGAACTTAGTTCCAAATAATCAAGGTAAAACCATCATTGGCACAAGATGGGTTTTCATAAACAAACTTGATGAAGAAGGTAAGGTTGTCAGAAATAAAGGAAGGCTAGTTGCTCAAGGCTACAACCAACAAAAAGGTATAGATCATGATGCGACTTTTGTACCAGTTTCCAGGTTTAAAGCCATCAGAATTCTTCTTGCTTATGCTACACATAAAAGCATTAAACTTTTTCAAATGGATGTGAAAAGTGCATTTTTAAATGGTTTTCTAAATATGGAAGTTTATGTAAGTGAACCTCCTGGCTTCATAAATGAAGAGAAACCAAATCATGTTTTCAAACTCACTAAAGCACTCTATGGTCTTAAACAAGCTCCTAGAGCTTGGTATGATAGACTGAGCACCTTTTTAATTAAAAATGGTTTTTCAAGAGGTAAAATTGATACCACATTTTAGAAAAATACATAACTCTGACTTACTTATAGTTCAAGTTTATGTAGATGATATAATTTTTGGTGCAGCCAAAGAAAAAATGTGTGAGGATTTTTCCAATCTTATGCAAAGTGAATTTGAGATAGCATGATGTGTGAACTTGGTTTCTTCCTTGGTTTACAAATTAAACAACATCTAAATGGAATCTTTATAAGTCAAGAAAATTATGTCAAAGACATTCTTAAAAAGTATAAATGAATGAAGCAAAAATCATGGTGACCCCTATGCATCCATCTTCAAGTTTGGATAAGGATGAAAGTGGAAAATCTATTTCTGAAAAAGAATATAGAGGCATGATAGGCTCATTATTATATTTGACCGCTGATAGACCTGACATTGTGTTCTCAGTAGGTTTATGTGCTAGATTTCAAACATGTGCAAAAGAATCTCACTTAACTGCATTTAAAAGGATTTTTAGATATTTAGTAGGTACTACTGATCTTGGCCTTTGGTATAGAAAATGTTCTAGTTTTGATCTTGTAGCCTATTGTGATGCTGATTATGCTGGAGACAAAATTGAGAGGAAGAGTACAAGTGGCTCCTGTCAATTCTTGGGACAAGCATTGATTGGATGGTCTTGCAGAAAGCAAAACACCATTGCACTCTCCACAACTGAAGTTGAGTATGTATCTGCATTAAATTGTTGCTCTTAAGTTTTGTGGATCAGAAATCAGTTGGAAGATTACTCAATAAGGTACACAGGTGTTCTTATTTTGTGTGATAACACAAGTGCTATTAATATTTAAAAAAATCCTATTCAACATTCTAGGTCTAAACATATTGAAATAAAACATCATTTCATTAGAGATCATGTTCAGAAAAAGGATATTGTGTTAAGTTTTGTTGATACAGAAAATCAGCTAGCTGACATTTTCATTTTTCACTAAACCTTTAGTTGAGGATAGATCCAATTTTATTAAAGAAAAATTGTTAATCATGAAAAATCCCAATAAACTTTGATCATTGATCACTAAGGGCCTTAGACTAAACCCCCTGAGGTTGTCTGATTTATTTTAGAAATATCAACCGTAATCAGAATGTTCATCAGTATGTTCATATGATCAGAATGTTCATTCAATCAGAATGTTCACCTGATAGTTCATCAGGTTAGAATGTTCATACAATTTAATGTTCAGAACCTAAACTCTGAGACAGAAATCTCAACGTGAGATTTTGCGTTGATCTAATCTAAAAATCTCTCTATAATCTTAAGCATTTAATGTTTGGTTATAAGAAGAAAGGTTTAAGGATTAACCACTATGTAAAACCTTAACCATCAATCAACCAATCCTTTCACATGCCTCAAACGGCTAGTTTCTCTCTCCTGAAACTGCTTTTTCAGTTTCATCTTTTCCAATGCAAAATTGTCAAGTCGTTTCCTCTTTCAGAAAATTTGTGATAGATTATGGACTCCTCACTGTAAGGTGGCTATAAAATCTTGTGTCATTAATCTTCTTAACACTATTTGGTTGGCTAGAAACCAAGCTAGATTTCAAAACTCTAGATTACATTGGAGATCATCAGTGAACACCATCATTTCCAATGTTTCTTTGTCTGGCTCTAAAACAAAGAAAACGACTGTTGTCAACATGACTTAATTTGTGATACTCAAAGCCTTGCAGATTACCTTTCACCCTCCTAAAGCACCAATTGTCAAAGAAGTCATATGGGACCCTCCTGTTAGGTACTGGTTGAAAGCTAACACTGATGGTGCCCTTACTAAAAACCCTACGAAGTCAGCTTGTGGTGGTTTGTATAGAGACTGTCAAGGTAATTTCATTGGAGGATTTTCATAGAATCTGGAAGTTGAGTCCGCTTTCATGGCAGAATTGACTGCGTCAATCATGGCCATAGAGTTTGCTGAGCAAAGGAACTGGAATAATGTTTGGCTAGAGACCAACTCCATGTTGGTTATGCTTGCTTTCAAATCTTCTTCTTTAGTATTGTGGTCCCTAAGAAACAGGTTTCTTAACTGCATTGAGATCACCAAGAGAATGAATTTCTTAATCACTCATATTTTCAGGGAAGGAAATGAGTGTGCTAATATTTTAGCTAATCACGGTTTACATATCTCAGGTTTCATTTGGTAGGACAACTTACCTGATTTTGTCTCGAGGGAGGTGGTTAGAAATAGGCTTGGAATGCCAAATTATAGATTTGTTACCTTTTATTAGGTGGAAGCTTGGCTTCCTTTTCCCTTATTTTGTACTTCCTTTTCTCAATCAATGAAACTGGGTAATGCACTTGCATTACTCTTATAAAAAAAATAAAAAATAAAGAGTTTTGAGGTACTCCTACTAACATACGAAGCTCGAGAAGGGAAAATGAAAAGCTAAGAGATCATCGGTAATGACGGTTCCAAAGTTATAACAAGGTCTGATACTTTTACTTAAGTACTAGCAAAAAGAGGGGCACGTTGCACTCACGTGTCTGTCTTTCCGCTATTTTATTGCGCTAACATTTGAAAATTATGAACGGTGTTTATTATGAAATTTTAATTTTGATAAAAAAATAAAAATGAAAATGTTTTTTGCTTTCAAATTATAACAAATCAAACTTACCATGATTATCTATTTCAATGAAACCAAAAATATAACAAAAAATATAATTTAAATTCTTTTTTTAAGGGTATAATTGGGATAATGAAAAAGTAAGTATATATATACCCATCTAGTTTGTTACACTTTTTAATTTATTTTAATATTTAAATTTATTTTTATCTATTTGTTACATGTGTTATTTATATTGAAAATTGAGGGTATTTTTATAAAGGAAAAATTCAGTCCAAAACTGCTTAATGGGATAGTTATTTTTTATATATAGTATAGAAGTATAAATTGTACAAAAAAAGTAAACACGTTTCTTAAAATAAAGAAAAATGAAATGCTAACAAATGCTTTTAAGACACTTGCTAAGAACAACACAATTTCTTTTTTTGTCTTCAAACTTTTTTATTTCAAAAAGAAATTTGAACTTTTTTGAATTTCTATTTTTTTATTTTGAAAATTAAATTCCATAATTTTTAAATATCTCCTTGATTTCGAAAAAAAATCCGATTTTTTTCTAATTTTTTAAATTTCAGGAGAAAAGCCTTTTTTTTCATTTTTTTTTAAAAACATTGATTTTTTTTTATTTTAGATTTTTTAAATTGTTTTATAATCTTTTTAAAAATTAAATATAATGTGTTAAATGAATTTCACGCGTGGCATTAAAAAATGAAAATTAATAAAATAATTCCATGTCAAGCACAATGTCATGGAATATGGTGAGTCATTTGGCCTAGGGAGCAAGGGGCAAAACACTATTACAAGGGGAAAAATCAAAAGTGATATATATTATAAGGCACAAAACACTATTAAACATTAAATTTATCTATTACTTTCATTTTTGTATAATTAACAAGTACTCTTGCCCCAATAACACTTGTTAATAAGACTCTCAAGAAAAAGTTAAAACTTATTTAACCAAACTCAAACTTTTGATGGCACAAATTCAAAGTGGCTATCCTATTTTATTTCTTTGAAAACTCGGTATCTGATTGAAGGATCACTAATACGAAGGGACCAATCCCACATGGTTACCCTATTAAACCAAAAACGTGGAACCTTGTGTTGCTCTAAACGTGAATTTTTTTCATTTGAGAACTATCCTCGTTATGATTTTGAGTCTCAATTCTTCAATCAAGGACAAACAATAACAATTTAAATTACATGAGAACAGACCCGAATTGCTAACTGGTAAATACTACTTTGTTTAAAAAAAAAAAAAACAAACTTTGTTTGTTTTTAAAAAAAAAAAAACTTTAGTTTTCCACATAGATAGCATTATTAGCTTTATTGAAAAAGATAAAAGTACGTAATTGACCAGGGGTATAATCGAGAAATCATACCTTTACAAGTACCAAAAAACAGTTAAATAGGAATTAAAAATTCACTCTAAAAAAACACTTAAAAGGAACGGAGGGAGTACATGAGAACTTACCCGAACATGATTGTAAGTAAAGATGAGAAACAAATATATTTAAGTGTGAACTCTTTGATGCCTATGAAAAAATAAATAAACAGTTGTTCAATCAAGGTCAAGCAATAACAATTTAAATTAAATAAATTGCTAACTGGTAAATACTACCGATTATTTAACATATGACATTAGTTTTATAAATCAAATGCTAAAACTTCACTAAAAAAAAAAAATTAATGCTAAAATTAAATACTAGTTAGGTTGTACGTGATTATGGACAAATCAGTTACAACTTGCAATAACCATGTTATCTGATTATTTATCATATTGCAGCCACAATAGCAGTCAAAATAACAATTTTATCATCCTTCAGAGCACGAGAACTATCGTCATAACTTTTTGTGACTTGAGCATCGTTATTCTTGGTCTCACCTTGATCCATGTTTCTATAATCTTCATCGCTTACTTTTTCTGTAGGGATGGAAAAACAACTTCCCATATCGTAAAATTTTATGAGACAAAAGATTGTATGTTACTGATGCACAAAGGTAGGTCTAGTATTTAAACTAATGATAAGGGATAACGTAACAAACCTTAGGATAAGGGAGAACGTAACAAACCGAAGATATAAGGGAGAACCTAGTGACAAATATGATTCACATTCCTTAAAAAAAAAGAAAAATCACATAACTTTTTTATATTACTAATTGTGACAAAATATAAAAGAATATTATCCACCAAATTTCTGCTCAAAAAAATAAATTATCCACCAAATTTCGTTCACTAAACATTTCCCGATCTTTTTCAAAATATAAAACACGATGTTCCCTATTATTACTAATAGATCATAACAAACTAATATTTCCGGTTCTTTTTACTAGCGAAAAACGGGCACGTTTTCCGTTTTTTTATCGCGTTAACGTTTGAAAATTATGAACAGTGTTTTTTTATAAAATTATAATTTTGATCAAAAGTAAAAATATAAATGGTTTTTGCTTTCAAATTATAACAAATCAAACAAACCATGATTATTTAAATTCTTATGTTTTAATGACACCAACAACAATCATTATTATAGAAAAAGTTGTTGTTTAAGGGTATAATCCTTTTAGAGAACTCTGGGAGCGATTTTGCTCTGCTAGGGTTTCCCCGATCAAATCACACCTTGCCATTGCCTTCACCTTCCTTCTTTGTTTCCTTGCCGTTTTGCACCCCTATTTCCAGAAGCCCTGCCATGGCTTTTGATTGGCAATCAGAATTGGCTTCCACGGGGAAACCCCACTCTCCTTCCACCGTGGTTGCACTCCCCATTAATGGTAATCCACCAAAAAAAATCTTTTGCCCAAGCTCTTGCTGCTGCAGCCGTGACAGATACTTCTACACTGTTTGTAATGTTGTTGAATATCCTTTTCTTTAATTAGTGTTGTTGAATATCATGTTGTTAAACATATATATATATATATATATATATATCGTGTTTGTTACATTTTTTAAATTAGTATTTAAATTTAATATTATCTATTTGTTACATGTATTATCTGTATTGAAAATTGAGGCATTTTTTGAAAGAAAGAAAGTCAGTCCAAAGGAGCTGAAAGAGGTTATTTTCGTTATCTTTACTAACGAAAAGACGGGCATGAGTGCCCGTCTTTCTTCATTCTAAAATTTGAAAATTATAAACTATACTTTTTTTTATGAAATTTTGATTTTCACTACTAGAAAAATTGAAATTAGAGACATGCAAAATCCGTCTCTATACACACTACAATAATTCCCCAATTTACTAACCAATTAAAAATTGCATTACTGAGGGATTTAGACCCTCAATAATTACTGACAGAATAAACCTCCAGTAAACCAAAAAAACCCTCAACAATGTTATTGATAGAAAAAAAAATCCTCAATAATCAAGTTACTTTCATTACTTACGGATAAATCCGTCAGTAATTTCATAAACGAATCTTCCATGTGGGTACACTAATTATTTCGCTGTGTACTGCTAGTTGTGGATAAATCCGTTGTGTACTGCTAGTTGTGGTGTACACTAATTATTCCACGTGTCATAGTTTTAATGGGCAACAACAAAAACAGTGTATAAGGAACTGTTTATAAATTTTGTCCTTCTTTTATTTCCAAAATAATCATTTTCTTTTCCTATTATCACAACAGACGTCGATGGTTAGGTGCATAACGCCGCTGTCAAACAAACGCCCTCGCCTACAACCCCAATCTGTGTGTAGTGATCATGAAGAGCATCATAAACCTCATATTCCTGTAGACTGTAGTTGATCGCCATACGTCTTCTTCGACGGGATCCGCTATCAATGTTGTTGATTTCAACATACCAGGAGGTGAATATTTTTTAAGAAACTTTAGTAATTTTATGGATAATGCTTCACAAGAAAATCCCCAAAATATGGGTAGAGGAGGAAATAGATCATCAGGTGGGAGATCGGGATCAAATTTGCCCCAATACTATGATGATTAGTTTGGACTATTCTCTGTGATGTGGTGGTTTTGGGAATATTTTCAGAGTCTCCAAAAGAGAGTCTGATTCCCAGATAGCTTCTGAATATTTTCAGAGTCTGAATTCTGTTTTCAAAGGCGCATATTACCTAGAGACATAGCACATGTTCAAATTATTCTTTATGAAATCAAATCTTTCAACAGATAATGGTTTAGTAAATATATCAGCCCATTGATGATTAGTATCAATGAATTGAATATCTAAAATCCCCTTTTGAACATAGTCTCTTATAAAATGATGTTTAATCTCAATATGCTTTGCTCTTGAATGCAAAATTGGATTTTTAGACAAACATATAGCTGCTGTATTATCACAGTAAATTGGGATATGGTTTTCAGTTATTTGATAGTTCTCAAGCTGATGTTTCATCCAGAGTAGCTGTGTACAACAACTAGCAGCTGAGATGTATTCTGCTTCTGCTGTAGACAGAGCAATAGTTGCTTGCCTCTTGCTAGCCCAGGATATCAGATTCTCTCCCAAGAATTGACAATTACCACTGGTAGATTTTCTTTCAATCCTGTCTCCAGCATAATCAGCATCACAGAATCCAACTAGCTTGTAGTCAGAGGATTTCTTGTAAAGAAGTCCAAGATTAGTAGTTCCTTTCAGATATCTAAAGATTCTCTTAACAGCAGTTAAGTGAGACTCTCTAGGATCTGATTGAAACCTTGCACACAAACATACACTGTATAAAATATCTGGTCTGGATGCAGTTAGGTATAACAAAGAACCAATCATACCTCTATACAGCTTCTGATCAACTTTGGTTCCTTGATCTTCTTTGCTCAGAGTGCAGGTTGGATGCATTGGAGTATTCATTTCTTTGCAGTCCTCAAGATTGAACTTCTTCAGAAGCTCTTTCGTATACTTGGACTGATGAACGTAGACTCCATCTTTGCATTGGTTGATTTGAATTCCAAGAAAGAACTTCAATTCTCCCATCATGCTCATTTCAAATTCATCCTGCATTACTTTTGAAAACTCTTTGCAAAGTGAACTATTTGTAGAACCAAAGATAATATCATCAACATAAATCTGAACTACGAGAATGTCTTTCTTTAGAGTCTTTCTGAATAGAGTAGTGTCAACTTGTCCTCGTTCAAAGTTGTTTTGAATCAAGAAATTACTAAGTCTTTCATACCAAGCTCTGGGAGCTTGTTTCAAGCCATAGAGTGATTTCTTTAATTTATAAACATGCTCTGGATGCTTTAAATCTTCAAAGCCAGGAGGTTGTTTGACATATACTTCTTCAGAAATGACACCATTAAGAAATGCACTCTTAACGTCCATTTGATACAAAGTTATGTTGTGATTAACTGCATAGGAAAGAAGTAACCTGATTGCTTCCAATCTTGCAACTGGAGCAAAAGTTTCTGTGTAATCAATGCCTTCTTGCTGACTGAAGCCTTGTGCAACAAGTCTGGCCTTGTTTCTGATTACTTCTCCTTGTTTCTTAAGCTTATTTCTGAACACCCACTTGGTTCCAATGATGTTCTTGTGATTAGGCTTAGCTACTAGATCCCATACTTCATTCCTTTTGAATTGATTCAGTTCTTCTTGCATTGCTAGAATCCATCCTTCATCTCCAAGAGCTTCTTCAACAGAAGTTGGTTCAATAACAGATAATAATCCTAAAGCAGACTCTTCTTGTCTGAAATGCGATCTTGTTCTCATAGGACTTTCTTTATTGCCAATTATCTGATCTTCTGGATGTGAAGACTTGTATTTGAAAGATTGTTTGGATTGACTAGCTTGCAGAGAACCATCTTGAGCTTCATCAGAAGCTTCTTCATTAGGAACTTCAGAGGTTGTTCCAGCTTCTGAAGTATCTTCAGATTCTGGAATCTGATCAGATTCTGAGTTGTCATCAGAATCTTGAGATTCTTCATGACTTTCATCTTGCACTGGAGTTTCACTTCCAGGCTCTTTGTCATCGAATCTTACATGCATAGATTCTTCCACACATTGTGTTTCTGAATTATACAGCCTGTATGCCTTAGAGCGTTCAGAGTAACCTAAAAAGATTCCCTTTTGAGCTTTGGCATCAAATTTCTTTAGGTTGACTTTGTTGTTCAGGACATAACATGTACATCCGAACTGATGAAAATAAGATATGTCGGGTTTTCTTCCTTTAAAGAGTTCATAAGCTGTTTTGTTCAACAGAGGTCTAATATAGATTCTGTTCTGAACATAACAAGCTGTGTTTACTGCTTCTGCCCAAAAATGCTTAGCCAGATTGTTCTCATGGATCATGGTTCTAGCCATCTCTTGTAAGGTTCTGTTCTTTCTCTCTACAACTCCATTTTGTTGTGGAGTTCTAGGTGCAGAGAATTCATGAATAATTCCATGTTTTTCACAGAAAAGCTCAAACGGTTCATTTTCAAATTCTCCTCCATGATCACTTCTGACTTTCAAGATTTTCATTTCCTTCTCTGATTGAATTTGGATGCAGAATTTACTAAACACAGAATATGAATCATCTTTAGTTTTCAGAAATTTAACCCAACACCATCTGCTGTAGTCATCAACAATAACTAGTCCATATTTACTTCCATATAAGGATGCAGTGTTAACTGGTCCAAATAAGTCAATATGAAGTAACTCCAAGGGTCTGGAAGTTGAAACAATTTCTTTCGGCTTGAAGGGACTCTTGACAATTTTCCCTTTCTGACATGCTCCGCAAAGAGCATCTGAGTGATAGTCAATGTTTGGTAGGCCTTTGACAAGTTGTAACTTGCTAATTTTAGAGATTAATCTCCAGTTAGCATGTCCCAAACGTCTATGCCACATCCACTTCTTATCACCCATTGACAGAAGGCACATTACCTTCTGATCAGTCAGTTCTGAGAATTTTATCTTGTATACATTGTTTCTTCGTTTTCCCTTGAAGACTATGGACTGATCATCCTTGTTAACCACTGTGCAGTTGTTCTTATTAAACAATACATCATAACCACTGTCACATAATTGACTTATGCTTAGTAAGTTATGTTTAAGTCCATCAACGAACCACACATTACTGATTGAGATCAGAGAGTTACCAATGGTTCCAGTACCAATGATTTTTCCAGTCTGGTTTCCTCCAAATCCCACAGTTCCTCCCTCTTTCATAGTTAGGGTTAGGAACATAGACCTTTCTCCCGTCATGTGACGCGAGCAACCACTGTCTAGGTACCAAGCCTTGTGCTTTTCTAGTCCTTTTAGACATACCTGCAGCATCAATAATATCAGACTTAGGTACCCATATTCTTATGGGTCCTTTTTGGTTAGTCTTAGAACCATTGAACTCTTTTCGTAAGTTATGTCTTGAAGGAACCGTTTGGTTTAGGTTTCAACTTGCCTTTCACAGTTTCTCTCCTTTGAAACTTAGACTTTGGTTTTTCAGACTCTGGCTTTTTCAGAGTCTGTTTATCAGACTTTGAATGTTTCAGAGTCTGAGACTTTAAAGCTTTGGGTTCAAAGTTTTTCAGACCCTTTAACTTAACATTCTGAAGTTTTGACTTAGTTAGAATCTTAGAAGTAGAAGTTGTAGGTTCTGAATGAGTCACTGTGTTGACTTCATCAGACTCTTTTACAAAATGATTTTTCAACGCCTCTCTGGCTCCACAGGACCAGATTTCAGAGTCATTTCATTTGAGTTTCCTTCAATGAATCCAAGACCCTGTCCTTTGTTCTGATACGTGCTATAGATCATGGATGCAACCCTTGATCTGTCAATTCCAGTAGCAATAAATTCTTGCAGAGCAACATCTTGCTCACTTACGTATTTACAGCTACACTTCTTGATCAATAATCAAATATTTTCTTCTTTTAAATCTTCTAATTCCAATAGAGTTGAATTATGTCTTTTTGACAGCTTATCAAGCTGTTGTTTGACTTTCTTCAACTCAGTGGTCTTAGCTTTAAAATGACCAAGAAGCTCATTGACAGATTCTATAAGTTCAGATCTTGTGAATTCAGAATATACCTCTGTTTCATTTTCAGAGTCTGTATCTGATTCTGCCTCAGGTGTCTCTTTAACAGATTCGGTTGTAGCCATTAGTCCAACAGCTACATTGGCTTCACCATCAGCATCATCATCTTCAGATCCTGACTCATTATCAAGATCTTCCCAGGTGGCCATCAGACTTTTCTTGATATGCTTCTTAAACTTGCTTGACTTGAAGGTTGGCCTTTTTGACTTGGGTTTCTCCTTCTGCAATTCTGGACACTCAGCAATAAAATGTCCAGTTTTCTTGCAGTTGAAGCAACCTTTCTGGTCCTCCTTTTTGAACCCCTTCCCACTGCTCTTGCTCAGAAATCTCTTGTTCTTCTTAGCAAGGTACTGCATTCTGCTTGAAAGCATAGCCATTTCCTTTGCTACATCAGGATCTTCCTCTGAGCTTTCAGAAGCTGAAGACTCATTTTCAGACTCTTCAACCTTGAGAGCCTTTGAAGACCTTCCTTTTGATTTTAAAGCAATGGTTTTGGATTTTCTTGCAGAATCATGTTCATTGAGACTTAACTCATGAACCTTGAGTGAGCTTACAAGATCTTCAACACTTAAAGTGTTTAAATCTTTAGCCTCCTCAATTGCAGTGACCTTTGGTCTCCATCTAGAGGGTAAGCTCCTTAAAATCTTGCTAACATGATCAGAAACTATGTACCTCTTCTTCAGTATCTGAAGACCAGATACTAGAGTTTGAAATCTTGAGTACATCTGCTCAATACTTTCATCCTCTTTCATCTTAAATAGTTCATATTGATGAACTAATAGAAGAGCTTTAACTTCCCTGACCTTTTTGCTTCCTTCGTAGTTAGCATAGAGAGAAACAAAAATGGCTCTAGCAGTAGATTTGTCACTCATCTTCATGTATTCCGTTTTAGGAATAGCAGTGACAAGAGCCCCTCTGATGATATGATGTTTCTTATAGATTTTCTTTTGAGCAGCAGTGTGAAGTTTGCGGTCAATGGCAGCACCTTCGTCATCAAGTTGTAAGTCACCAACACCATCTTCAAGTATGTCCCAGAGTTCTTCATCAAGACCCATGACATAACTATAGAAGTTGGTTTTCCACCAAGAAAATTCTTCAGGATCACCATTGAACTTAGGAATTTTTCCATAATCAGCCTTTCTACTGCTGTTATTGGATCCATATTCGTATGGTATAGCAGCACCAGAAGTGGCCCCAGAAGAAGACGGTTCACTGGAAGACATGTTTTTCTCTGGATCTTTTCTGTTACACGGTTAAGTGCTAAGACAACAGAGCCGGAGCTCTGATACCAACTGAAGGTGAGAAAAACACAAGAAGGGGGGGTTGAATTGTGTTTTCTTTTCGCAACTCTTGAAGAGTGAGAATCTAATTCCTTTAAACTCAGAGTCTGAATGAGATCAGAGTCTGATAGGAGATTAGGTTCTGATGGCAGCGGAATAATCAAGAGATAAAGAGAGAAGAGAGAACACAAGCGATTATACAGGTTCCTTCCACAAACCGGAAGTAGTCCTGTCCCCCTTGTACTTCCAAGGAGAGTTCACTAAAATGTAATATCAAATTACAAGTTGCTCAAACACACAGTATGAGACTTCCTTGCTCAAGCACACAGGCGAGAGACTTCCTTGCTCAAAGACACAACTAAGAGACTTCCTTTGCTCAAGGACGCAGCCAAGAGACTTCCTTTGCTCAAGCACAAAAGCAAGAGACTTTTACACAATTACAGAAAATTGAATACAGTTGAAACACTTGATAACAATCAAAATGTGTTTCAATTACAACACAGACAGACTCTATTTTACACAAAAGACAGACTCTGTTTTTCTGTGAAACTTAGAGATTCTAGAATACTCAGTTTGTAAGAATCTAAGTTAATGATATGCTTTTGTTAAGACTCAGTTGAATACGAAAGCAGCGCAATGCAGTTTTTCTAAGTTGTAGAGTCCAACACTTCTTCAAGTCTTCTATCCTTTATATAGGCGTAGGAAAGAGACGTTGAGTCATCCAGCGCATCAGGATGATTTCTGAAGCTTGATCAATGACTGTTGATCTATTGCTTGATTTGGTAATAGTCCTTCAATAGCATCATTTGAATTCCATTCCCTTTGAGGATTAATACCGGTAGACACAGTTGCCAAGCTGTACGTGGTAGTGGAGTAGTGGAAACAGAGTTCGTACAACGTACTCTGTACTGGCCTGCAATCTTTGTCTTTGTGCTTCCCACGCTCAAGTTGACTTAGAAGCTAGCCGTTACTCCATTAGATTTTCTTTGTGCATAGCAATGCAGTAGAGATCACTGTTAGCAGATCATCAAATTTGTGGCTTCAGACTCACTGTAGCACTATGCTTCTGATAATCTTCAGACTCTCTTGGTTCTCAGATTTTGATGGTCTTCAGACTCTGATACAGTCTTCAGACTCTCTTTGGTACAGTCTTCAAACTCTCTTCGAAACAGTCTTCAGACTCTCTTCAGTACAGTCTTCAGACTCTCTTTGGTACAGTCTTCAGACTCTCTTCGAAACAGAATCACAAGCAACAAGCTTCTCTGGATTTATTGCTCTTTAACATTGTTCAAACAGAATACTTTCTAAGATACAAATCTTAATTGATATCCTGCATACTTAAACAAATATTAGCAATATCCAATTGACAACTTTTTAATACCTTGTTATCATCAAAACTCAAAACGTGGTATTGCTGAACACCTTTGTTCCAACATATTCTATTTATGATTTTATGAAAAGAAGTGTGACATTCCGTTTACGTTGAAAAACTCTGATTAATCTATGTTATTTTAAAGTTGGGAAAACGGGATGTTACAACATCCCTTCCTAGTTCCCTTTCTAATGCTAATATCATTTGGCATACATAACTCCATTTTAAGGCATTGGCCACACGATGAAGAGGAAATGTTATTTGTAGGTGTTTTAGGTACATTATCAGGGATCTTTTTCCTTCCAACAACTCTTTTTTTTGCAACAAGAAAGATGTCCAACACATCTTCCTCGACATCATAGTCAGAGTCACTAACATGAGCTTCCTTCCTCTTGTTAGATTTTTTCTTGGTAGCATGTACATAGACTTTGCTCCATCTTTTGGTAGGTTCCACAATGGTCTTTCTTTTGGTATCCTTTAGGGGCAGACTATCAATAGCTTTCCCTTTTCCTTTATACAATCTCCTTCCTATAGGAATATCATCAAAATCCATATACTCCATAGTCAAGATATTAGTATCTTGATTCCTAATAACATCAGCAGAAATATTACTTTTGCTTCCTTCATTACCTGCATTTTCTTCTTCCTCAGTCAGCCTATCATTATCTTTTTCTTTGTCAAAGTCATCAACAGGTACATCCTTATCACTCTCTCTCTTAGGAACGTCCTTCACAACATCATCCTCACTTTCTAAATCATTGTCTTCATCAGTACCAGTCACATTCTTATTTCCTTCACTATCAGAAATCCTCAGCTCTTTACTATTATCAGAGACCACTTTTTGTTGTGAGTTATCGCATCTAGACAATAATTCAGATTCAGACTCTTTGCAGAGATTACCATGGGTGGTTTCAACATGAGCATCATCGGGCACAACATTAGGACAAGTTAAGGTTTATTTGTGAGATTCAACAACTGAGACATTAACCATCTTAGGCACATCAAGAACATGATCATTTAATAAGTTCTCAGTGAGTGACTTATCCTAGTTTCATCAGTAAGATTAACAACAAGGTGATTATCACTTAATGATTCACCAGATCTTGGGTTATCTGGACAAGGGTTCATTTCTATTGTCTTGGAAGATGTTTGAACATGATCATCAGTTTTAGAGTAGAGGATGTTAATATCAGGATTACCATTTGAACAAGTGACATTGTGAAAGACATCATGACCTAAGATGGGGTCAATATTAGACATGGTGTGAGGTTTCTTAGCAACATGTAATTCATCGACGAGATCAACATCAACAGGTTTAGTTTTGCTAACTAGAATACTAGGAGTCACAGAGGGAAAAGCAGAAGGACTTACACAAGAATATTTGATCTTTTTCGCAAATGGAGTTATGGCTCTCCTCTTGGTGGGAACATGTCCTGGAACAATCGAGACATGGACATCATTGATCACAGTTTCTGAGCATCCTTCTTTGGCTTTAGAGTGTGTAGTACATGTCCTAGAAGGAGTTGGAATATGTAGGTCATATGTTTGTGACATCTTGGTCTCTTGATCTTTTGCAAAAACCATCTTGTTGAGAATAAAAGAATTTGAAGATTGTGGGAGATGAAGCGATATGTGGGTCAATTTTCTGAGTTTAGATAGAGAAAAGGATTGAAACGTAAGATGGTTGGATGGAGTGTTGGTAGGGTGTTAGCTTCAAATGATTTCCCTAAATTGGCGTGCACCAGTAAATGGAGGAAAGAGAGAGTGTCTGTTGCACGCTTAAGCCTAAATGTTATAATTCAAATTTGTGAATTTCCAAAATAACCCTTGATTTCTCAATTATTCCGTTGTTCAATTCATCAGAAGATGTCTCTTTCGACTGCGTTTTTGTGATCAAGTTCTCCTGAGTGATAGTCTTTGCTTCAGTTAATTTTCTGATGGTGTGATAATTGATGTCAAAAGGTTTGTTCCTGCCGTTTTGGAGGAGATTCTCAGAGATGATGACCGCTTCAGGAATAGTTTTGTATGATGTCATGACATCCTACTGAACATTATGTTCTACTGATATTTCCGATATTCAAGACAATTGAGCACATCTATCTCTTTTGTTGTCAAGTCGGCTTTGAGTAGAATACAAGAGTAGACTGGTTTGCTTCTGGTTGACCAAAGAAATAGAGTAGTTTTTCAGACTAATCGATTCAAATTGTGTGGCATTTCCTTTGTTTGCAATATATATCCACACCTTATCACAATATTGTTGAAGAACATGACTGCTAATCTCCATTTGTCTATTATGTGGTCTAATAATCTTCAATTTGCACTCCTCATGTTCTGACAAATAGCTTGACATGTCATCACAGTATTTCTGAGCAACCACAAAAATTTCTTCAGCAACTTCTGTTATGTTAACGATCAACCCCTTGTTCCAGCCATCAGTACTGTCCTCATCAGATATGTTCATGCATATCCACATCCCATTTATATTCTGAGGTTGAAAGGTCAGGGTCCTCATTTTATAAGTTCTTATTTGAAGTCTTTGACAGACATTTTCAGGGTCATACCTATTTTGTCAAAAGATTATTTTTCAACAAAGTTACATGGTCTATCTTCATTTTTGTCTTGTATACTTCCAACCGGATCCATAAGAAGTTCACTATATCTTGAACGGATCTGATGACTTTTCTTTTGATGTGACATCAGTTGACAAACTTCTCAAATTTTACTTTCTTCTCTAGATGTCCATAAGTAGCAGTCATCTTTTGATCTTTCTCCTCTCATGTGAACATTATTTTCAATATCAGTAACCAAACACTCTAAAACATTAAAAATGACTTTAAATGCTTGATCACATAACTGATTAATGCTTATCAGATTAGAAGTGAGTCATTTCACAGGCAGGACATCAACAAGTTTAGGATGTCCTGGACTAGCTGATGCTGGCAATGTTTGAGTATTGTATTGATTAGCGTAGTTGCACAATGGCAGGTGTACCAGTCATTTTCACCAAGTAATAAAGTTAGTAAGTAGAGTATCATATCCATAAGGACTGTCCTTTTGTCCGAACAATTCTTGTTGCTTATTTTTGTAAGTTTTGACGGTATAAATGTAAGTTGCATTTTCTGTATGTTTGCAGCAGAGCGAATTTACCTGTTTTCTGTAAGTTGCAATTCTTGTTGCTTCTTTGAATCCCCTCTATAAATTTATTGTTGGATAATACGTAATCTAATTGTTGCGTTTATTTATCTTTTGGTGACTATAGAAGTGATAAGGCCGTTGGGAGTTTCCTAAATAGGTAGGGCAGCACCTGACCCAATGGGTTTTAGCCACTGGGTACCTAATTAGGCCTTTCCCTCTGATTTCTAACTACACCTGTTGATTCCTAGGTGATCCTTATGTGCAGGGTCTTGCTAATTCAAAGGTAATTGAAACATAAACTTAAATTGGCTTTCCAGTGTTTCCCAAGGCAATGAAGGCCATGGTTCCCTTAGTTCGGTTCATCTATGAATCTTTGGACACTCATAGCACACTCTCTTTAAGCTTACTTAGTAGTTCTATAAATGTGCAGCCCTAATCAACATCTACCTTACTAAGGGTTTCAAGAGAATGATCTTACTAGGTTATGGTCTTAAGTCGGACAGCTAGGTGCTTGTTTCCCTAATTACTAACCAATTAATTCCTAGCTTCGGTAATGCACCACACGACCCAATGGGTTCTAGCCACTGGGTACCAACGTCTAGGGTCAACCATTCTTATGGCATCTTTGGCTAATTAATAATAACATACTTCTTATATAGATAATTATCAGTAAAGGGATATAAATATCAAGATATAAGAATCCAATTAGTGATAGCAATATTAGGTCCTGTCACAACCTAAGTACCTAATCAAGGGTTGCACCTCTACCAGAAATAAAACTACTTCATAATAAAACTCTATAGTGGACAAAAGCATAAATAAAATAAATAAACGACCAATTAAATTAAATAAATATCCAACAAAACTATACAGAGGTTGATCTTAGAACTCTAACCTAAAAAGATTTAGTTACACATGGTAACTAAAAACAAATTACTAAAGATAAAAACATACCCTAGAAAATCAAGGTGAAGATAGAAACTCTCCTGAAGCTCCAAAGTCACCTTCCTCTTAAACTGCCACAGTTCTGAACGAGAAATTATGAATGAGGAAGGCTGGTTTTTATAGTGCAAGACTTTACCCTAAATAATAACAGGAAAAAACAATTGTGCCTCGAGTTTTCAGGCGCTCGAGACACATTGTTAGTGTGCCTAGTGCATGAGAGTATGGAAAAAGCCATGCCCTGGACGACATGAACAATGCGCTTGGTGCATGGATGCCTACTCCATGTGCTAGGAACATTCCAAATGTGTTAGGTGCATGGCACCTCTTTCCTGGGGCCAAATTCTCCGATTTTCTGTCGTTTTCAGTCTTCGTCTTCAAATAACTTGCCTCGGGACTTGAGAACATAATTCCTCCCATTTGTAAGTCTTCTGAGGCCTCTTGAATCGTCATTATTCGTTTCCTTGAATCTTTGTAATTCTTCGGATGTTCTTGATTTGCCGATTTTCATGATTTCTTCGTGAATTGCTTCAAAAACCTCCTCAAATTGTTATATTTCGGGAAAACTATAATTACACACTCAAATATAGAAAACATTACAAAAGTCCTGAAATCATAGGCAATCGTTCTAATACTCCTCCTTTTTGCTGCTAAATCCTATTAAAACAAACTGAAAAACATGCTAAGAATAACGTAAGATGACCTTTCATCACTAACCAGTTTTCTAACTCCCTTGATTTGACCTCTACCTCCATCACCAAAAGTGACAAAGCCAGTTATGCCTGGACTAATGTTACCCAAATAACTTTTGTTACCAGTCACCTTCCTAGAGTAACCATTGTCAATGTACCATCTATCAAAGACCTTTAGGTTTTCTAATTTTTGATAGTAGAGTTAGTAGGTATAGGTGATAACTTCTGTTTAGGATAACCATAGAGATCATAACAGTAGGGCCTTGTGTGACCTTTTATACCACAGTGGTGACACCTCCAAGGTATGAATTTGGTTTTGACACGTCCCGATAGAGCAAAACTCTCGAGCAGACTTGCTCGCCAAGCTCGCCAGCACCAAGAGACCAGGTAACAACAGAACCGTCATCCAAGAGGTAATCACATCTCCGTGTACGGAAACGTTAGAGGTAAATTCGTTAACAGAAGAGAGTGAAGGGTGAATGGCACCCCTACTGAAGTACTTAACAGGATCTTTCAAAGCAAAGGATGAAGACGAGGAGCAGATTGTTCGAAAAAGGGCTTCCAAATTTACCATCATCTCAAGGAAGATGTACAAGATGGGAAAGGCTACTCCAATGCTACGCTGCCTAGCAGAAGGCGAGACAGAATTAGTCCTTTTGGAAGTTCATGAAGGAGTCTGCGGAAGCCACATCGGAGGACGAGCTCTTGCTTCAAAACTGCTCCGTGCAGGATATTACTGGCCTACTATGCTTCAAGACAGCTGTGAGTATGTCTGAAAGTGTGATAAGTGTCAAAGGTTCTCCGACAAGAAGCACGCCCCGGCGCATGAATTGACTTCAGTATACTCGCCTTGGCCTTTTCACAAATGGGCGGTCGACATTGTAGGACCTTTTCCGTTAGCACCAGGACGGTTGAAATTCCTTATTGTAGGAGTGGACTACTTCACCAAATGGATCAAAGCAGAATCAGTCGCCAAAATCACACCTGAAAGAGTAAAAAAGTTTTATTGGAAGAAGATTATATGTCGTTTTGGCCTTCCTAAGTTCATAGTATCAGACAATGGAACTCAGTTCGCTAGTGCTACACTGGTGGATTTTTGCAAACATCTGGGAATACAAACAAAATTTGTCTCAGTGGTTCACCCTCAGGCTAACGGACAAGCAGAGTCAGCAAACAAAGTAATCCTAAATGGAATCAAGAAAAAGTTGGAAGTCACCAAGAGCCTTTGGGCAGAACATCTTCATGAGGTAATTTCTACACCCATTTCTTTTCCTTTATACAAATCCTCCAATAGTAAGGATCACATAGTGACAACATGACAAGTGCAAATTATTCGACATGATAAGTACAGGTACTTTGGTCTTATCAAACAACACCACATTCTACAACCAAGGAAGCACCCTTCACAATGGTCTATGGCACCGATGTGATGCTTCCAGTCGAGATAGACACTCCTACATGGAGGCGAGATAATTTTTCTGAAGAAGGTAACTCTAGGAATAGTCTAAGGAAATTAACAAGTGATTTTTGCAGGTTTTCGTCAATTACTGTTATCTCGTTTGTTTTTCTGTTTAAACTTATCAACTGAATTTATTGTGAGAAGCAAACGAAGTATGTGTCCGATGTAGCTTAGACATGATCGACGAAGTCAGAGAGCAGGCTCACATTAGAGAGTTCGCTGCCAAGCAGAGAGCAGCCCGCCGATACAACTCTAGAGTCATTCCCAGAGAAATGAAGGTAGGCGACCTCGTTCTAAAAAAAGTTGTCGCCCCAACCAGAATTGGAAAGCTACTTCCAAACTGGGAAGGTCCTTACAAGACCAGAGAGAAGTTCCCTCACGGAGCCTATAAGTTAGAAGAGATGAACGGGGAAGCAGTGCCACGTACCTGGAATGTGGTCAACCTACGTCATTATTATAGTTAGAGCCTTATAGGCTTGTTTTTATATTTTCGTATTTTGTATTTCCTTTCTAACCAGACAAGCTATATGTTATTGCTTCTATTATTCATTTAATAAAAAGGGATAGGGCAACACTCTTTTCCCCTGCAAGGGCAGGGGTTTTTAACGAGGCACCCTATCTTCTTCAAAAAATATGTGATGACTTATCTCTGTTGCTTACTTTTCTGCTGCTTATACTTTTATGTATCTCATTAGTAGCAAAGTGAATAAAGCACCATGGCAATCAGACAACCCACAGAGGTTATATTTAAGTCGCCACGTTGCGCAAATCAGACAACCCACGGAGGTTATATTTAAGTCGCCACGTTGCGCAAATCAGACAACCCACGGAGGTTATATTTAAGTCGCCACTTTGCGCAAATCAGACAACCCACGGAGGTTAAATGTAGTTCGCCAAGTTGCGAAGTTTTAAAAACCCATGGAGGTTAAAATTAGTTCGCCAAGTTGCGAAGTTTTAAAAACCCGCGGAGGTTAAAATTAGTTCGCCAAGTTGCGAAAGTTTTAAAAGAAAAAACCCGTGATACAAGTATCACGACTAATGTCGCTCAAGATAGGTGGGCGAACCCTAAAAATATAGCTTCAACACGAGTTAAACATTGCTAAGCAAATTATCTAACAAACATCGATGAAGCACGGAAAACAAAAACCAATGGCAAAAAAGCTGTTTAGAAACAACACAAAGAGTTGGAAACTTAATGTCAAGGGATAATCCTGTAAGGACCATCCTTAAGAAGTCAAAATGTCACCATAAGAGGTCTCCTTGAATACAACTAAAACACAACATTCAAAAATAAAAGCGTCACATAGGATCGTCACAAACAAAACCATTAGCAATAACAAGTCACTCTTCATCCACCAGCTGCCCATCAACAAGAATCTTCCCCGAATCAAGCCTGCTGAAGTCCCTTTCAGGATAAAAATGTACAGCCTGAGCACGCGCCCGCTCAAAGCCATCGTCGAAATATTCCATAATTGCACTCTTGCACTCTTCCACCTTCTCTTCCAATTTGGAATTTTTCTTCTGAAGAGCGTCACGCTCTAGCCTCACTGCTTCATTTTCAGCAGTCGTAGTAGCAAGACTGAACTGAAGCTCCTTAGTTGAGGCTTCCGCCGTACTTTTTGACTCCAAAGCCTTGGTTAGGCGAGTCTGTAAACCTGTTGCTTTATGCTTCCATTTCTCAGCATCTTTTAACTTTGACTCCAAGTCGCCATACTTTCTTTCCATCGTATGGTTCAACATCAAGATCCTCAGGGCGGACTCCCCAGCGTCCATCACCAGGTCGCCAAATTTGCTCTTAAGACCAGCTTCCACATCAACCTCACAGAAGGGAACGTGCTCGCTCATATACCTGAACAACATCAGAGAGTATATCAACAAAATTGGCAAGTGAAGAATAAAATAGCACTCAAAGCAGATGTATACTTACCCTCAGAAGTTAAAATCCTTATGCCAAAAGGATTCCGCCACCTTTTCATTCAGAGAGGTGGTCGCCAACGTTCTTCTCTCCGCTCCTTCCACGATCATTTGAAGCTTCTGACCATCGCTTTTTCTACTTTTTCCATTTTTCCTTGGAGGAGAGCCGGAGGTCTCAACAGCCACGCCCTCAGTAGGAGGCGTCGCCACTTGTTCCGCCTCTGTTGAGGATGAACCCACAGAAGTCTTTGAAGGAGGATCTTTCCTTTTCACCCGCCAATATTGCACGCCAACAGGATCACTGGTTGTATAGCCTTCAGCAGTTTTCTTCGCCTTCAATTCGGCGAGATACTTTTTCCTCTCAGCAGGAGTAAGCGGTAGCATTTTCGATTCTGCAAAAGAAGAAACGTTGAGGATGAAGTCAACAAACAGTTTTGATAAGACATTCACGCCAAGGAAATAATAAATTATAAAGCTTAAAGCTTTTAAAAAGCCACTCACGCAAGTAGTTATCTAGATCTCCTGTATCGCCCTCTTTATTCAAAAGATCATGGATATCAGAATGTAACATCTTCTCCAGGAAACAGACAATTCCTTGCTCATAAGGCGTCATTTTCTCAAAATTGTAGCCCATCACGGCAGCTGGAGACGCAGTCCAAACCAATGAAAACTTTGGTTTTCCTTCCAGCAAAACAGAGGCCACAGAACAATGAGGCGCCCCTTTTACCTTGATAAAAGTGTCTTTCCAATCTTTTTTAAAGTTAGAAGCGTAAGGCGGGAACAATTTCTTACCAAGATGAGCGCAAATAGTCACCCATGTCCCTCTATTAACATCCTTAGTCCCATAGAAATACAAAAATGGACCAACTAAAGGCTCAAAACCCAACGCTTTACAAAGAATCTCAAAACCTCGGATAAACACCCAGCTATTCGGGCGGATTTGAGAAGGCGCTACATTCATAAACCTCAACACGTCCATCTCAAAAGAGCTGAGTGGAAGCTTCACGCCGAACTCTTCAAGAACCGCCGCGTACATGAAGTACTCCTCGCCCACCAAAGACTGTGAGCACACCCTCTCGCCCTCTCCACATTGTAGCAGTTCCACATCTTCTTCATGGCCCGTCGACGAGATATCCATCTCACTCCTTATAAATTTGATCTCTGCATCCCCTGTATACAGCAGGGCCACACCAGATACTTCTTGTGCGAAAAACTTCATCGTCACACCCGTTTTGACCGTGTCTTTTCGTTCTATCGAGGGAGGTCTAAATAAGCAAATCTCCCGGCTCCGATTCAAACCTGAAGTGGAACAGAGCAAAACGCAATCACTATTGGAACTGTTGTTGCTACTACTATCACTATCAGACGAATCATCTGTTGTTGTTTCGCTCGGAAGACTATGAAAGTAGGCATCCCAATCTATAAGCCCATTAGGACGGGTCGCATGATTTAAACAGGCCATCCTTAACTTGTTAATCTACCTAGGATCAGAGGGAACGATCTCTCTGCCTTGCTCATCACAGCCCTTAATAACTACCATCGCTAAAGAACCTAAAACAACTAGTTCAAAACAGTAAAGGTGAGAGAATTAGGGTTTACCTGGAAAGAGTTGAAGATTTGGAAGATAGAAAACCAGAGGGAACGGATAGAAAACCAGAGGGAACGGCTGCGCGAAAACCAGAGGAAGTAGAAAGAACGAAAGATGAAATGAGGGTTAGAAGAAGATCTGAAGCGCAAATTTATAGGAACTGAAGAGTTAAAGTCGCCTCAAAAAACGTGCTTTTTTTCCATCAATAAGCGGAGACACGTGCGTAGCAGGCTGTGATGACAACACGTCACGACTACTGAAGGGTCAAGGAATCTACACCGTCCGATCTATTTCGTAGATGCAGAGTCCTCGCCAATATTTAAAGGAATGTCTGTCTCGCTCCTCCAGAGGACGAGGCGAGAGGTATCACGCCGTATCTTAAGAAACCTATACTGAAGAAACTAGGCGGACAGTCCCATATGAAGCAAACTTCTTTCAATACAGGAGGGATCTACGACTTAAGGGTAATACATATACCCTCAAAAGCTATCAAACAAATCAGAAATATCATGAGGGAATATCAAGATAACATAAACCACTTTGCCTTGTCCCAAGACTCGTGCTTGTTGGGCTATGGACCGTCATTGAATTTCCTAATCAGCTAGGAGGATCCTTCCTAAGGACTCCTACGCTTGTCAAGATATAAACCACATCGCCTTGTCCCAAGACTCGTGCTTGTTGGGCTATGGACCGTCATAATATTCCTAGGAGTCTTAAAGACCCCCAGAAGGGCCTGTAAACCCTCCAAGAGGCCTTAGCGCCCTCTAGAGGAGTTCTAAGGCCCAAGGCGCGTCCTTTCCAGGGCGCCGCCTCAAGTGGCTTCTAGAAACGTCTAGAACTCGCCTAAAATACTGAAATACCCCTGTGGCTTGGAGACCAAGCCACCGAAACCCAAGCCCACAGCAAGCTATAAATACAACCCTTGAGAGCATTCTCAAGGCATCCAATAATCAGTCTAAACCCTAATAGACAGAGAAAAACCCAAATAGACAGAGAAAAACCCTAGTATTCACTACTCGTACTTTTTGCAAGTACAATAAAATACCATTATAAAAAGTATGGATAATTAGTCACTTCTCTAAACCATGATGGGGACAAAGCCTAAGAATTTCTTTGAAACGCTCCCACGCATCGTAAAGAGAAAGGAAACAATGCAGTAATAGAACCAACCTGCAATGAATAAAACCATGCACTAGCTCAATCCCTCAAAGAGAAAGGAAAGAGGTGCAGCCTGACGGCCTCTTGGTTTGCCTTCAAAGTTTCACCGAGTCTTAAAAAAGTTGAAATATGAAGATTCGGATCCTCAGTGGGTGATCCGAAAAATTGATTTTGCTGCACTAAGTAAATAAGTGCAGGTTTTATTTCAAAATTATTTCCTTCAACCGTTGGGTACACAATAATAGCATATGGCACTTCTGTAGAAGGGGTTGCATACTCCTTAAGAATGTGTTCCTCAGTCATAGCATTATTATTTGGTGCTTCTCTTCTCCTTTTATGCAAGAACCTTTCGATCTCGGGAACGAATTTACCAAGACTTTTGTTTCTTCACATAAAAGAATAAGAACCCAAGAAGTTAACGATAAAAGAAGAAAAAAAAAGAAGAATAAGATGAAAAAGAAAAATGAAAAATTCTAACCACTACTAAAAAGTTAATCAAATTAACTAACTCCCATGCAGCGGCGCCAAAAACTTGATGTAGTAAATCCGCAAGTGCACGGTTTACCGATGTAGTAATAAAGAGTATCGTTCCGACAAAGAGTTATGAATTCAATTAACTTTTAAATAATGATTAGATGAGAGTTTGAGATTAAAAAGTTTGGATCTTTAATTGAATGAAAATAATAATAATAAAAGCGCCTTGGGATTATTGGTTCGTCATGGTGACAAATCTTTCACAAATCAAACCTTAAACCTAGAACTTTATGTTGGACTTATTTTCTAAAGACATGTTTCGCTTTAGCCTATCACATCTCCTTTCGGTTTCAGTGAGTGTGTTTCTCTAGAAACTGTAACACCCCGTCTTCCCAAAGTAAATTTTTTTTAACTAAATAAATAATCAGAGTTTCTCGTATAAACGGAATGTCACACTTCTTAAAATCTCAAATGGAATAAATAACAATTTATCCTTCATAAAATAATAATCATAATTATTCAAAACTTGGCAGCGGATTAAAATTCAAATTAACAAAATAGTTTTGGCACGCAAGCCTCAACAAAACTTCTCAACATAAATTCAACTGAAACTTATTAATATTAAATCATAATCAATACGTAAGGAATAGAAGATAGTTATAAAGGTTCCCATCCCGTTACATATTAGAGCACCTAAGGACACGGTGAGGGTAGCCACTCACAACAGCAAACAGCAGCTATAAGCTTAATCACCTGTAACTTACTCATATGAAGAGCAACATTTCCAAGCAGAAGGGGTGAGATTCACAAAACAATGGCATTAAACATATAATTCAATAATTATATTTAACAACATAAACATCAAATACATTCACAACAATAGTCATATAACCTCTTAATCAACATCATAATCATCATCATAATTCAGCATCATAGTTCATGCATGTGGTACCAATCCAAGGCATAAGCCCTCGTCGCTATTTGAGCATAAATATACTCCTAGGGCATAAGACCTCGTCGCTGTTTGAGCATAAATATACTCCTAGAGCAAGAGCTCTCGTCTCGTCTCTGTTGAGCAAAAGCTCCTAGGGCATCAGCCCTCGTCTCAGAATGATTATGCATAGACTCCACATCTTATAACTTAGACAACATGAATGACTCATATAATTTGGATCACAACTCATAAACTTAGAATGACACATGCAACTTTTAATCAATAACAATTCGTTTCGAAAGAACACAAGATCACGAAACAAGGATACTGATGCTGTGTATTTCGCCAGGCGAGACATATTTCGCCACGGCGAGCGATGACAGAACAGTTACGGGGTTACGACAGTTTTCACCAAAAATCCCAATTTTCATCATGTTCCTCCCCAAATTCGACTATAATGATGTATAAGGGTTACCCTATGGTCTGTAAACAGTTTTCTACAACAATGGTACTGTTTTTCATCATCTAATCATCAATTCATCACTTTTGACCTAATTCCCAAATTCTCAAATTACATGAATTAATCCTATAATCTGTTAACTATAATCATGAATTACATGTTTTAATGAAATTGTAATGCTAGGCTCACTCTTACATTAAGAAAATTGGAGCAGCAGCCTCTTGGTTCTTCACTTCTAGTTTTCTCCCTTTTTCTCCCAAAAACTGAATTGTACGTACTGTCTGTTTCTAAACCTAGTTTTCCCTTTTTATATCTCTTCTATCTATTCTATCTTATTTCACTTATTCCCTCATAATTCTATCTGATTTCCAAAACAGCCCCACAACTCAATATTTATTTTATTTTCAAATCTTATTTTATTAAACAATAAAATAAGTCACTTAAATAATCCACAACACATCTCATGAATCAGATGAATCACTTAAATCAAATTTAAATCATATAAGTAGACTCTAAATCCAATAAAATAATCAAATAATTAAATAGGGCGTTACGGAAACCACACTTATTCTCATGGTTGATTGCTATTGAAATCTTTGAAGCACGAAACATTATTGTTTCAAGATTTGCTAGACTATTCTCATATTTCGCAATCATTGTCTAATTTTACATGTTCCAATATTAAAACTTCATTTTTCGATACTTCACTTAATATTTGTGAATATGAATTAACAAGTACTAACCCTCCATTGTCGCTTTATGAATTTGATACTTGTTAATTCATTATAAAAACAGTGAAATTAGATTAGAAAATATATTTACATAAAATTAGGGTTCAAGGCTTAGTTTGATAGGGATTAGGTCATTAGACTCATCAAACAATCTCAAGACAAGAAACTAACAATAAAATAAAGGTGATCTTTTATTCAAAGAAATAATTGTCACTTAGAATTCCCAAGAACAAAAGATGATTCTACAAGTCGATAGCTCCTCTATTTATAGTCTAAGGAGCATCATAAATTTGCACAAATCGAAATATAAATTTGTACTAAATCGGTACATAAAACTGCACCCAATTAGAACATAAAATTGCACTAAATCTGTCCATAAATTTGTCCTAAATCAGCTCATAAATCTGCACCAAATCTTTCCAAATGCTTAGTCTTTGAAACAAAACAAAACAGCAAAAAGGGGAATTGATTTTTTTGCACAAGATCTCCATTTTTTTACCAAAATCAGCTCCAAATCTCCTTTCTTTTGCTCCAAGACTCAATCTTTCAAATATTTGTTCCTGAAATTAAATAACTTGCAATTGAAATAAAATAGCTCTAGAAATTAAATAAAAACATATAAAATATAAATAAAATAGACTCAAATAATATATTAAAAACACTACTTATTGACTCATTAGTTACATTTTTAAAGCCACAAATATCTATATCTATATTTTTAATCAAAATAAAATTTCATAAAACAGAAAGAAAAATCAAACTCGTTATCCGTTGATTTATCTTCAAATAACAATTTCGTCATTTTTGTTCTTTTGGATTAATTTGCATATGGATTTTCAAGCATCGAATATAAAACTCTTATGAAAACATGGGTGAAGAACCATAGATTTGAAGTTCATATTGAAATTAAACCAAAGATTTGAATCTTAAAAATGATCAAAAAATTTATCAAAGATTTTAAGTAAAAAAAAAAAGATAAAAAAAGGACAAAAATGACAAAAAATAATATAAAAGATGAACTTGTTACACGAAATTATGTCAAGCGTAAGCGAGAGTAATTTTTCCAAAATGACATAATTTACACGTACGCAAAGTTTTGACTAAATGACATTATTAATTATTTCATTGCAAGTCGCCGTTTCAAGAAACCGGGTCATATACTCGACCCGGAAACCCACAACACTAGAACAAAAGGAGTCAATCGATTCCGTCGTCAGAGGAGCGGAAAACATCACGAAAGTTGCTAGAGAAGAGTGCCGCTACAACTGATTACGCATCTTCTCATCGCCTACTGCGCCGCCTTGGTGAAAAAACGATGAAGCGTGCAATCGTACGATTTCACGAGTTGTAGCACGGTCTTGACAACCGTGCTATTTTATACAAGAATAATACTCATTGGTACTAACACACTAAAAATGATATGAACGACACTATATGATATTTTGATTTTCAACACCGCAATACCATGATTTTCATTCAATACATAATTGTTAATATTTTATTCCTTTAACAAACTGCAAAGCTTTTTAAAGCTAATAAAAGTACATGCCAAACATATAAAAGCATGAGTATTCTAACGGGAGATATGGTGGCGGCAAAGAGGGCAAGAGCTGCAACGTTCGAGCCATTCAGTGATGCAGTTTGAGTGGTACACATGACCACAAGGAACTCGTCTGTTTGACACCCTAATCAAATTGTTTCCATCTCCTTCTGATTTGTGGGATTCTTCAAAGTCTTCCATGCAAATAGAGCAAATATCATCCTTAGTGAAATCCACAACCTCCGGTAAGTTTTCGACAAATTTCTTCCATGCAACAAACTTGTATAACGGCGTCTTGGAAGCCGCCACAAGACCCTCAAGCTCATCAATTGTAAATTCTAGGAAAGCTGTTGACACCGAATTAATCGACATGATCACTGTAAAATTATAGATATGTGCAAATGGTGTGTGTCTAGAAAGAGCATACCTTGTTTGTATTTATAATAGAGACATAAACAATTACAATTAATGATAATTAAACATAATTATATAAAAACTAACAAATTATAACATTTGATTTCTAATTGATTTTATAAATCACTGTAAAGATGGTTTCTAGACCGATTTTGATAAGTTGCTAACGTTATCCGCCACTAGCCGAAAGACGACAGTAATTTTTTCATCTATCCTTTTTCTATTGCTTTTAATTGTTTATTGACATTATTATATCTGGTAATAAATTTTTATCATATACCTCTCTATAAAGTACAATTCTTTCTCTTTTTTTAATAAGATATTGTTTCTATAACAATGAAGTAGTTGATATTATCATGTGATTTATTTAAGGGGACTTCTACGGTACACTCACAAATTTTAGTGTACCGGTACTTTTGTCTCATAAAATTTAGAAATTAAAGATTATTTTTATGAAGTAAAAAGTTATTTGTCAATAATTATATGTGAGAAAACATCATTTCATAAGAAATAAATATCATTTCATTATTTATAAGGATCATATTAAAATATTTACATTTTGTCATAAAAAATAATCAATATTCATTGTTATGAGTAATAAAAATTCGTAAAAATTAAATTTTATTTCGTCGAAGCTCGTGGTAAATAAGATTTAATTACTATAGTTGTCAATGATAGAAAATAATTATTTTTCTTCAAAAAAAACAATTCATTTATTATTAATTTAACGATTTGGTGTACCAATACACCCAAATTTATTGGGTGTACCATAGAAATTGCCATTATTTAATTTTACAATTTAAAATTTTACATAATATTATAAAAAAGATGAATATATAAGTATGGTGAGAGGATTTACTATTTAAATTTGCGGATTGAATAAAGACATATCTATAACAACACAATCATAATTAATAAATTTAAGAGTAAACATGTTTAACGATAATTTAGGTATATCGAAAATATCTTACACACAAATAATTATGTATTCACTATATTAGTAGTATAAATGTAGATACAACACATACTCGTGAATATAACTTAGTTGGAAGGGATGTTGTAGTATACAGGGGTCAAAGTTTTCCACTTATTCCTTAGAAGGGGGTGAAATTATGGCCATTAGGTTATTTGATTTTTTTTATAGGAAATGTGTGTGTGTAATTGAATACTCCCTCTGTTTTTTTTAAGTGTCTTTTTTTGTAGAAAACTTTTGTTTCAATTTAACTGTCATTTTCAAAGTTCAATGCAATATTAAATATTGTTTTACCAATATGACCCTTAGTCATTTATTACGTAAAGAGAAATATATAAAATAAGATATTAAATAAATGAGGATATTATTGAAAAATGATAAATTATTGTATTAAAAATAGTAACATTTATTGATTGTCTTGATTTATGTAAAATGTCGAAAAATGAATATTAAAAAGGAACGGAGGTAATAAATTGGTTGAAGAGAAAATTATGTTGTTTGACTATCACTAAATGACTTGATTGTTGTTTCAACAACGGCCTTAATTCTTCACATTGTCGGTGGCCTTGTATGTTAACTTCGTTGTTATCATGTTTTTCACCAATTTATACATTGCATTGACTAAATATATGTTGCTTCTCTTATATTGATGAATGATGATGTGTGTGGATGTGATCATTTATTTGTTGATGTGTTGATGACGATTCAATCAGAAATGAATGGTTGAGATCAAATTGTGTATATCTAAACCGTTGGATTTTCTTTTACGGTTGAAATCGACTACAATGTGAAACTGAGTGAAACATTTACAATGAGAAAAGCGAAGACCCTCTCTCTTGACCATTTTGATTTTAATACTTCCTCCGTCCTAAATTGTATGTCACTTTAGAAAAAAGGTTTGTCCCTAATAATTATATGTCGTTTCACAATAGCAATGAAACATTAATGTTACTTTTCTTATTATATCATTAACTATTTGTTACTTTGTTATCTTTCAATTCTTTCATTTATCTTTCTCTTATCATGTTTTCCACCAATTTATTCATTGCATTGACTAAATATACGTTGCTTCTCTTATATTGATGAATGATGATGTGTGTGAATGTGATCATTTATTTGTTGATGTGTTGATGACGATTCAATCAAAAATGAATGGTTGAGATCAAATTGTGTATATCTAAACCGTTGGATTTTCTTTTACGGTTGAAATCGACTACAATGTGAAACTAAGTGAAACACTTACAATGAGCAAAGCCAAGACTCTCTCTCTTGACCATTTTGATTTTAATACTCCCTCCGTCCCAAATTGTATGTCACTTTAGAAAAAAGGTGTGTCCCTAATAATTATATGTCGTTTAACAATAACAATGAAATATTAATGTTACTTTTCTTATTATATCATTAACTATTTGTTACTTTGTTATCTTTCAATTCTTTCATTTATCTTTCTCTTATCATGTTTTCCACCAATTTATTCATTGCATTGACTAAATATACGTTGCTTCTCTTATATTGATGAATGATGATGTGTGTGGATGTGATCATTTATTTGTTGATGTGTTGATGACGATTCAATCAGAAATGAATGGTTGAGATCAAATTGTGTATATCTAAACCGTTGGATTTTCTTTTACGGTTGAAATCGACTACAATGTGAAACTGAGTGAAACATTTACAATGAGCAAAGCCAAGACCTTCTCTCTTGACCATTTTGATTTTAATACTCCCTCCGTCCCAAATTGTATGTGACTTTAGAAAAAAGGTGTGTCCCTAATAATTATATGTCGTTTAACATTAACAATAAAACATTAATGTTACTTTTCTTATTATATCATTAACTATTTGTTACTTTGTTATTTTTCAATTCTTTTATTTATCTTTCTCTTATCATTTATTAAGGATAGTTTTGTAAAACAACTCATAATATCTCTTTCACAGACAATATTAATTACAAATCAACCATTTCAAGGTTTCTGTACTCACAAGTCTAAATTTAAATCATTTAGGTAGACTCACACAAATAGAAACAAGTAGTGAGAGATTCATCAATTTTTTCTTTTTAATAAAATATTTAAATGATGTATTTTTTTTTATGTGTGCACCTAGGTGATTTATATGCACAATATCAATGGATACTCAAAACTTTAGCTGAGTTGATCTTGAAGATAACTTCTACCTCCGATCTTATCTATGCATAAAATATAATTTATTTGAAATATAAAAATAATAAAAGATTATTTCAAAATAAAAAAAAATAAGAATATAGTAAATAAATATATTGAAAAATTATTTCTCAAAAATATTTCATTGAAAATTGTTTTATACTTTGTTTACACCAAAAAGTAATTATTTTGCTAATCAACATCGATAGGTGGAAGGCGAGTGTCCAGCCGATAGGTGGAAGGGCAAGACTTTGAGTCAAATATTCTATTTTGAATGTTCGATGTGAATGCTATTTTTTCTTGGATTTGTGGTTGTTTTTTTTTAACTATCGATCATCTTATACTACACATGAGACACTTTCTTTTGGTACAATGAGCCTTTTAAAGTCACCCTTATTATTATTATTATTATTATTATTATTATTATTATTATTTTCGTTTGCTAACCTCCTTTGAGCCTCCATGCAATAATTTCTTTTGTTGTTACTAAGTGGCTAATCATGTCACAAGTGATGAATCTTAACGTCATTTATTTGATTTCTATTGATGTTAGATATAATATTTTTAATAACTTGGTATGTTTTGAAACTAAGTTTGTGGTTAAACTTTGAAATTAGGGACATTTTAATTTTAAGGCAAGGTACAGGTAGAACTTGGTTATTAAAAAAATTAAATACCATAGATAAACTATAAAAAAAATAGAGATCTGCAAAAAAAAAAAAATCAAGGAAAATTTAAAGAAAAAAATCTGTCTCTAAAAAAATAGAAAAATAAAAAGACAAGTAGTTATACTTGTATCCATCTTGTGATGGTTTAAGCAAGGAAGGTGGTAATACTTCACTATTTAGTAGGAATTCCTAGGTTGAAAATTCCAAGTTATTCTATTAGCCTACTTTCACAAATGTATCACACCTTAATCTAAACCACGTTACAAACCCAGAATCCTCATAAGTGTGTAAATTGTATGATCTCGAATGTCTGTTTATAATTGTTTCAAATTCATAGCAAAGTCACTCAACAACTAGAATGGACAAATGTCGTAACCAACCGTTCTAGCATTATGAGATAGATATTGCATTTTGGAATTGTTGATAAAAACATGAACTATCTTCTCTAAGTTTTTCCCCTTACATGGAAGTGGTAATAAATGAGACGCAATGAGGATCTAGGCAAACTCTTTGGAGAGGTATGTTTTCCCTAAAATATATGAAAATATCTTACACACAAATAATTATGTATTCACTTTATTAGTAGTATAAATGTAGATACAACACATACTCGTGAATATAACTTAGTTGGAAGGGATGTTGTAGTATACAGGGGTCAAAGTTTTCCACTTATTCCTTGGAAGGGGGTGAAATTATGGCCATTAAGTTATTTGATTTTTTTTATAGGAAATGTGTGTGTGTAATTGAATACTCCCTCTGTTTTATTTTTAAGTGTCTTTTTTTGTAGAAAATTTTTGTTTCAATTTAACTATCATTTTCAAAGTTCAATGCAATATTAAATATTGTTTTACCATAATGACCCTTAGTCATTTATTACGTAAAGAGAAATATATAAAATAAGATATTAAATAAATGAGGATATTATTGAAAAATGATAAATTGTTGTATTAAAAATAGTAACATTTATTGATTGTCTTGATTTATGTAAAATGTCGAAAAATGAATATTAAAAAGGAACGGAGGTAATAAATTGGTTGAAGAGAAAATTATGTTGTTTGACTATCACTAAATGAGTTGATTGTTGTTTACCCAACGGCCTTAATTCTTCACATTGTCGGTGGCCTTGTATGTTAACTTCGTTGTTATCATGTTTTTCACCAATTTATACATTGCATTGACTAAATATATGTTGCTTCTCTTATATTGATGAATGATGATGTGTGTGGATGTGATCATTTATTTGTTGATGTGTTGATGACGATTCAATCAGAAATGAATGGTTGAGATCAAATTGTGTATATCTAAACCGTTGGATTTTCTTTTACGGTTGAAATCGACAACAATGTGAAACTGAGTGAAACACTTACAATGAGCAAAGCCAAGACCCTCTCTCTTGACCATTTTGATTTTAATACTCCCTCCGTCCCAAATTGTATGTCACTTTAAAAAAAACGTGTGTCCCTAATAATTATATGTCGTTTAACAATAACAATGAAACATTAATGTTACTTTTCTTATTATATCATTAACTATTTGTTACTTTATTATCTTTCAATTCTTTCATTTATCTTTCTCTTATCATGTTTTCCACCAATTTATTCATTGCATTGACTAAATATATGTTGCTTCTCTTATATTGATGAATGATGATGTGTGTGGATGTGATCGTTTATTTGTTGTTGTGTTGATGACGATTCAATCAAAAATGAATGGTTGAGATCAAATTGTGTATATCTAAACCGTTGGATTTTCTTTTACGGTTGAAATCGACTACAATGTGAAACTGAGTGAAACACTTACAATGAGCAAAGCCAAGACCCTCTCTCTTGACCATTTTGATTTTAATACTCCCTCCGTCCAAAATTGTATGTCACTTTAGAAAAAAGGTGTGTCCCTAATAATTATATGTCGTTTAACTATAACAATGAAACATTAAAGTTACTTTTCTTATTATATCATTAACTATTTGTTACTTTGTTATCTTTCAATTTTTTTATTTATCTTTCTCTTATCATTTATTAAGGATAATTTTTTAAAACAACTCATAATATCTCTTTCACTGACAATATTAATTAGAAATCATCCATTTCAAGGTTTACGTACTCACAAGTCTAAATTTAAATCATTTAGGTAGACTCACACAAATAGAAACAAGTAGTGAGAGATTCATCAATTTTTTCTTTTTAATAAAATATTTAAATGATGTATATTTTTTTATGTGTGCGCCTAGGTGATTTATATGCACAATATCAATGGATAATCAAAACTTTAGCTGAGTTGATCTTAAAGATAACTTCTACCTCCGATCTTATCTGTGCATAAAATATAATTTATTTGAAATATAAAAATAATAAAAGATTATTCCAAAATAAAAAAAAATAAGAATATAGTAAATAAATATATTGAAAAATTATTTCTCAAAAATATTTCATTGAAAATTGTTTTATACTTTGTTTACACCAAAAAGTAATTATTTTGTTAATCAACATCGATAGGTGGAAGGCGAGTGTCCAGCCGATAGGTGGAAGGGCAAGACATTGAGTCAAATATTCTATTTTGAATGTTTGATGTGAATACTATTTTTTCTCGGATTTGTGGTTGTTTTTTTTTAACTATCGATCATCTTATACTACACATGAGACACTTTCTTTTGGTACAATGAGCCTTTTAAAGTCACCCTTATTATTATTATTATTATTATTATTATTATTATTATTATTATTATTATTATTATTATTATTATTATTATTATTATTATTATTATTATTCTTATTTTCCTTTGCTAACCTCCTTTGAGCCTCCAAGCAATAATTTCTTTTGTTGTTACTAAGTGGCGAATCATGTCACAAGTGATGAATCTTAATGTCATTTATTTGATTTCTCTTGATGTTAGATATAATATTTTTAATAACTTGGTATGTTTTGAAACTAAGTTTGTGGTTGATCTTTGAAATTAGCGACATTTTAATTTTAAGGCAAGGTACCAGTAGAACTTGGTTATTAAAAAAATTAAATACCATAGATAAACTATATAAAAAATATAGATCTGCAAAAAAAAAAATCAAGGAAAATTTAAAAAAAAAAAAAAAATTGTCTCTAAAAAAATAGAAAAATAAAAAGACAAGTAGTTATACTTGTATCCATCTTGTGATGGTTTAAGCAAGGAAGGTGGTAATACTTCACTATTTAGTAGGAATTCCTAGGTTGAAAATTCCAAGTTATTCTATTAGCCTACTTTCACAAATGTATCACACCTTAATCTAAACCACGTTACAAACCCAAAAACCTCATAAGTGTGTAAATTGTATGATCTCGAATGTCTGTTTATAATTGTTTCAAATTCATAGCAATGTCACTCAACAACTAGAATGGACAAATGTCGTGACCAACCGTTCTAGCCTTATGAGATAGATATTGCATTTTGGAAGTGTTGATAAAAACATGAACTATCTTCTCTAAGTTTTTTCCCCTTACATGGAAGTGGTAATAAATAAGACGCAATGAGGATCTAGGCAAACTCTTTGGAGAGGTATGTTTTCCCTAAAATATATGAAAAAATTAAGATCTACTTTTCTTTTCCTTGCTTTTTGAGGGTTGTGGTTTAGCCCCCTCTTGTATATAAATTGTATATTTTTGTAAATAGTATATTATAAGTAGGCGACATAGCTAGGATGAGGGTAGTCTTTCAGACTCATCTTGATGCCTCATATGTCTCTTGGCCAATAAAAGAAAAACAATCCCATATAAAATGTTTTTAAATTATTGAAAAACAAAATCACTTTTATTTTGATGTGACAAAATGATTGTAGGAGGTCGTTTGTTATAATTTTTTTAAGAAAAGAATCTCTTTTTAAAAAATAAAATCACTTTCAAGAGTATTGTATTCCTTTGTTACACTTTTTTTTATAAAAAAAAAAAATCCATAAATGTAAAGTTTTTTTTTTTCAAAAATAGAATTGTTTAGATAGGAGACAGTGTAACGCCCGTTTCGATTATTTAATTAGTTTGTCGAGTTTAGAATATATTTATATGATTTACGTGATTTATGTGTTATGTTGTGATTTTATTAGGTGGCTTATTTTATTATTTAATAGAATAAGATTTGAAAATAAAATAAATATTAAGTTGTGGGGCTGTTTTTGAATTAGATAGAATTATGAGGGAATAAGTGAAATAAGAAAAAATAGATAGAAGAGGTATAAAAGGGAAAACCTAGGTTTAGAAACAGACAGTATGTACAATCAGTTTTGGGAGAAAAAGGGAGAAAACTAGAAGTGAAGAACAAGAGGCTGCTGCTCCAATTTTCTAAAGGTAAGGGTGAGACTAACATTCAATCTTATTAAGTCTGTAATTCTGATGGTTATGTTTAACAAGAGTAGGTAGAGTTTTGGAGGATTTGAGAATTAGGTTAAAATTGATGAATTGAGGATTAGATGATGAGAAGTTGTTAGATTGATGTAGAAAACTGTTTACAGACCATAGGGTAACTCTTAAACATCATTATAGTCGAAATTGGGGAGGAACATGATGAAAATTGAGATTTTTGATGAAAATTGCCGTAAGCTCGTAACTGTTCTGTCATCGCTCGCTACAACGAGTGTTCTTCATCAGCTCGCGAGGCAAGCTATCCCACTCGCCATAGCGAGTAATGCCTTAGATGTCCGCGAGGAGAGCAATCCCACTCGCCATAGCGAGTAACACCCTTGATGACCCGCAAGGCGAGCAACCGAACTCGCCATGGCGAGTGACCCTAGTTGGCTCACAAGGCGAACAGCCCAACTCGCCATAGCGAGTAACCCCGAGGCAGACTACCTTATAAGACTTTTAAGTGACTTTTGTCGCATAGTTAGATGTGAGATGATCCTTAGAGTAATGAATTAGTTTAGGCTACTGTTGTAGTTCTGAGAATATAAATTAAGGAAATGTAAATGTTTTTACTAATGAGATATAATTGTATACGCCTCGTGTGAAATATATATAAAGTCTAAGATGAAGTTGTTGCGTATTATCATTTGATTACTGTCATGATTAAGCTGCTGAATTCTATTGTTGATTGATTCTATTTTCATTAAGTTGCAAGAGTCGGCCTATAAAATAAGAAGTTGCTCCAAATTGTTGGAATCCTAAGATGTCGATGTTTTGTAAGTTGTATGATGTTGAGTCCATGCATACCCATTTCAGTTGGGGGCTTGATGCCCTGTGAGTTTTTACTCTACACGTTGAGGGTTTGTTGCCCTGAAGCTTTAGCTCATTTGTGATGAGGGCTTGACGCCCTGGAAGTATATTAATACTTATTACGTTGAGGGCTTGACGCCCTGGATTGGTACCACATGCATGAATAAGATGTCTAAGTTGCATAGCCGAGTTGAAGTTGCATAGTCGAGTTGAAGTTGCATATGTTGAGTTCAAGTTGTAGAAGTCACATTGTCGTTGTCGTTAAGTTGTCAATTGTCAATGAGTTGTTGATGAAGAACTAAGTGAAGTATTAATATTTATTAATCGTGATTGTTTAGGTTATTATGAGATGATGATTATGTTGTGTTGTTTATGTTATTATGTGATGATGTATGATGTTATATGATGATGATTATGATTGATTATTATGTGTTATGTGATGATGTATATAATGCGATGGATATGAAGTTAATAATGATTAGAAGTTAAATGAGTTATTAATGAAATATTATAATAAAATTTTATGTTATTAATTTATGAAGTTAAGTTGTTAAATGCTCTTGATGAATATAATGCTTATTATTATTGAATGTGAAATCTCACCCCTTCTGCTTGAAAATGTTGCTCTTCGTATGAGTAACTTGTAGGTGATCCAGATCAGTGCAAATGTGAGTTGATCCTCGTGTCGTCATAGGAGTCTTGCTCTGATATGTAAATGGATGGGGATACCTCTTATGATTTGTAGTTTTTCCTTAATACGTAACTTTTAAGATGTTGTCAGACCATTATAATTGGTATTTTAATTATGTTGATGATGTTGAGGCCTAGTGCCAAGTTTTGGATTTAAGTTGAATAATTTTCCGCTGTGACTTTATTTTAAATATTATAAGCAGGTATTTTATTTTAAATAGTGGGTTTTAACCCCACTCACGTTGAAATTGGTTTTTGGAATAAAAACTAGTGTGACATCCTGTTTTATGTTGAACTCTAATAAAAAAAAAATTTAAGTATTATTTATTTGTTGGGAAAATGGGGTGTTACAATTGGTATCAGAGCAGGTCGGTCCGTCCGTCCAAGTAGATTGAGTCGTTTGTGTCGAGTGATAGTTTTACTGTCACTGTTTTCTTAACCTGTTCCCGATGTGTAGTGAACTGAGATTGAACTGAGATGGCTGGAAGGAACGATGCTGCCCTCGCTGCTGCTTTGCAAGCTATGGCTCAAGCTGTTGGGCAACAACCTAACGCTGGTGGTAACAATGGAGTTCGAATGTTGGAGACGTTTCTGAGGAACCATCCACCTACCTTCAGAGGCAGATATGATCCTGATGGAGCTCAGACTTGGCTCAAAGAGATTGAAAATATTTTCCGGGTCATGGAATGCATTGCACCTCAAATGGTTCGTTTTGGTACGCATTGTTTGGCTGAGGAAGCTGATGACTGGTGGGTTAGTGTTCGTCTGAATCTGGAGAACGGTGGTGAAGTTACTTGGGCTATGTTCAGGAGCGAATTCCTGAATAGATACTTACCAAAGGATGTTCGCGGAAAGAAGGAGATTGAGTTTCTAGAGCTTAAGCAGGGCGACATGTCAGTCATTGAGTATGCTGCTAAGTTCGTCGAGCTGGCTAAGTTTTATCCGCACTACACCGCTGAGACTGCTGAATTCTCCAAGTGTATCAAGTTCGAGAATGGCTTGCGTGCTGAGATTAAACGAGCAATTGGGTATCAGAAGATCCGTCAGTTTTCCGAGTTGGTGAGTAGCTGTAGAATTTATGAGGAGGACACCAAAGCTCATTAAAAGGTTCTGAAGGAGCGGAAGGGTAAGCACCAACAAGGTCGTGATAAGCCTTACAGCGCTCTGGCTGATAAGGGTAAACAGAAGGTGAATGATGAGAAAAGGGTGAAGGATGAGGAGAAACCTAGGAAAAGAGATGCTCCTACCGAAGTTGTTTGTTTCCGATGTGGAGAGAAAGGTCACAAGAGTAATGCTTGCAGCGTGGGTGAAGTGAAACGGTGTTTCTGTTGTGGCAGGAAAGGGCATACAATTACGAATTGCAAGCATGATGATGTAGTTTGTTTCAACTGTGGTGAAGAAGGACGTATTAGCCCTCAGTGTCAGCAACCTAAGAACACCCAGTCTAATGGAAAGGTGTTTGCTCTAGCTGGTACTCAGACATGAATGAGGTAATATTTTCGAGGACAAAAATTCTATAAGTTAGGGAGAGTTGTAACGCCCGTTTCGATTATTTAATTAATTTGTCGAGTTTAGAATATATTTATATGATTTACGTGATTTATGTGTTATGTTGTGATTTTATTATGTGACTTATTTTATTATTTAATAGAATAAGATTTGAAAATAAAATAAATATTAAGTTGTGGGGCTGTTTTTGAATTAGATAGAATTATGAGGGAATAAGTGAAATAAGATAAAATAGATAGAAGAGGTATAAAAGGGAAAACCTAGGTTTAGAAACAGACAGTACGTACAATCAGTTTTGGGAGAAAAAGGGAGAAAACTAGAAGTGAAGAACCAAAAGGCTGCTGCTCCAATTTTCTTAAGGTAAGGGTGAGACTAACATTCAATCTTATTAAGTCTATAATTCTGATGGTTATGTTTAACAAGAGTAGGAAGAATTTTGGAGGATTTGAGAATTAGGTTAAAATTGATGAATTGAGGATTAGATGATGAGAAGTTGTTAGATTGATGTAGAAAACTGTTTACAGACCATAGGGTAACTCTTAAACATCATTGTAATCGAAATTGGGGAGGAACATGATGAAAATTGAGATTTTTGATGAAAATTTCCGTAACCCCGTAACTGTTCTGTCATCGCTCGCCACAGTGAGCAACCAGCTCGCCACGGCGAGTGTTCTTCATCATCTCGCGAGGCGAGCTATCCCACTAGCCATAGCAAGTAATTCCTTAGATGTCCGCGAGGCGAGCAATCCCACTCGCCATAGCGAGTAACACCCTTGATGACCCGCAAGGCGAGCAGCCTAACTCGCCATAGCGAGTGACTCTAGTTGGCTCGCAAGGCCAGCAGCCCAACTCGCCATAGCGAGTAACCCAGAGGCAGACTACCTTATAAGACTTTTAAGTGACTTTTGTCGCACAGTTAGATGTGAGATGATCCTTAGAGTAATGAATTAGTTTAGGCTACTGTTGTAGTTCTGAGAATATAAATTAAGGAAATGTGAATGTTTTTACTAATGAGATATAATTGTATACGCCTCAATTGAAATATATATAAAGTCTAAGATGAAGTTGTTGCGGATTATCATTTGATTACTGTCATGATTAAGCTGCTGAATTCTATTGTTGATTGATTCTATTATCATTAAGTTGCATGAGTCGGTCTATGAAATAAGAAGTTGGTCCAAATTGTTGGAATCCTAAGATGTCGATGTTTTGTAAGTTGTATGATGTTGAGTCCATGCATACCCATTTCAGTTGTGGGCTTGATGCTCTGTGAGTTTTTACTCTACACGTTGAAGGCTTGATTCCCTGGAGCTTTAGTTCATTTGCGATGAGGGCTTGACGCCCTGGAAGTATATTAATACTTATTACGTTGAGGGCTTGACGCCCTGGATTGGTACCACATGCATGAATAAGATATCTAAGTTGCATAGCCGAGTTGAAGTTGCATAGTCGAGTTGAAGTTGCATATGTTGAGTTCAAGTTGTAGAAGTCGCATTGTCGTTGTCGTTAAGTTGTCAATTGTCAATGAGTTGTTGATAAAGAACTAAGTGAAGTATTAATATTTATTAATCGTGGTTGTTTAGGTTATTATGAGATGATGATTATGTTGTGTTGTTTATGTTATTATGTGATGATGTATGATGTTATATGATGATGGTTATGATTGATTATTATGTGCTTTGTGATGATGTATATAATGCGATGAATATGAAGTTAATAATGATTAGAAGTTGAATGAGTTATTAATGAAATATTATAATAAAATTTTATGTTATTAATTTATGAAGTTAAGTTGTTAAATGCTCTTGATGAATATAATGTTTATTATTATTGAATGTGAAATCTCACTCCTTCTGCTTGATAATGTTGCTTTTCGTATGAGTAACTTGCAGGTGATCCAGATCAGTGCAGATATAAGTTGATCCTCGTGTCGTCATAGGAGTCTTGCTCTGATATGTAACGGGATGAGGATACCTGTAACGCCCTAGTTGTCGATTATTTTATTTCAATTGATTTTAATAAGTTTTTATGACTTTAAATAATTTATGTTGATTTTGTGGTGTGTTATATTTTATTATATGGTTATTTCGAATTATTTAATTAATATAGGTGATAATTATAATTATTAGAAGGTTGGGGAGTAAAATGAATTATTTAATAATTTAATGGGAGTTAATTAGAATTAAGGAGAAATTAATAGGTATTAATAGGAAATAGAAGGAAAGAAGAGTCAGAATCAGTTTCACGTAGAAACAGTGAGAAACAGAGAAAAGGGAGAAAAACCTAGAACAAGAGGGAAGAGGCAAGAGGAGAGAAGAACGCTGCTTTTTCAGGAAGATAATCTAAGGTAAGGGTGAGACTAACTCTCAACTTTAGGTTCTATAATTCGTTGATGAATGTAGGGTTGTTAGGGTTGATGAATTGAATTAGGTTAATGATGAATTGATGTTAATAACGTGGTTAATTCATGTAATTGATGTTGTTTAATGCTGCTCTGATGTTAGAATGCATAGGGATGATGAAATTCATCAAAATTGAGCCTTTAGGTGTTGAATTTGGGGTTTAAGGTTGAAAAGTAGAAGTCTATTCGTACAGTTCGTAGTTCTGCCAATCGCCGCTCGCCACGGCGAGTAAACCCACTCGCCAGGCGAGCAGTGCCTGTGTAGCTCGCCACAGCGAGCAGTCCCACTCGCGAGGCGAGCAGTGAAACACCCGTAGCTCGCCACAGCGAGCAGATGCACTCGCCACGGCGAGTTGCTTAATTAAAAAGTTGTTAATTGTCTTAATGAGGTTTTTGGGTGAATTTTTATATCAATTTGAGTGCCTTAATATGTTTATGGATGAATGGCACCTTTTTACAAAATTAAATTTGGGTTTTGGGAACTTAAAAATGAAGATTTTAGGTGAAAAATGTCAAAAATGCCGAGAGCAACCACTTTTGCTCGCCTTGAGCTCGCCCCCAACTCGCCACGGCGAGGAGCTCAATTTTCTGAACTCGCCACGGCGAGTAAGGTAGCTCGCCACGGCGAGTAATACTGTAGGTTACCCAAGTTGTTGAATTTTGTTGTGATGCTTCGTAGTGACCTTTGTTGTGTCTTGTCGAATTAAGTTGGAGTCTTATGTCATAGCTGATTATGCATATAGTAGTTGTCGTTGGGTTGTATGTAGATATACACCATTGAGTCCATTTCATACTCATATCACTGTTGAGGGCTTATGCCCTGGAGTGTTTCCACTCAATCGTTGAGGGCTTATGCCTTGGAGTGTTCATCACTCAATCGTTGAAGGCTTATGCCCTGGAATGTTATTACATTCAACTGTTGGGGGCTTATGCCCCGGAATGCTTAGCATTCAACGCGCGTAAAATGGTACCACATGCATTTGCATTAGTCGCATTGTTGTCGTCGTAGCTGTTGTCGTCGTTGTTGTTGTTGGTTGAGTTGTCGGTGTCGTTGTTGACCATGTTGTTGAATCGTTCAAATTATAAATGAAAATTGATTATTCATTATACTGTTGTTGTTGAATTTAATTGATGAATTATGTTATCTATTGTTGTTTGTGAATCTCACCCCTTCTGCTGGAATTGCCGCCTTGTGGGCAAGTGCAGGTAACGAAGATTAGTAGAGATGTCGGCTCAAGTGTCTTAGGGCTCTGATACGTAACGGGACGGGAATTTGTTGCTTGTTTTCTCTTTCCTTACATATTAATTATGATTTTATGAAACTTTTGATGAGGCCTGCGTGCCAAAGATTTATTCAGTTGTTTTAAACTAATTCCGCTGCGAAGTTTGAAGTTAATTATTATTGACTATTTTATTGGAGAATATTTATTCATCCGTTAATTTGGAGATTTTATTCGAATGAAAATGTAGCACTCCGTTTTTGGTGAAAAACTCTGATTTAATTTGTTAATTATTAATGTTGGGAGAACGGGGTGTTACAATACCTCTTATGCTTTGTAGTTTTTCCTTAATATGTAACTTTTAAGATGTTGTCAGACCATTATAATTGGTATTTTAATTATGTTGATGATGTTGAGGCCTAGTGCCAAGTTTTGGATTTAAGTTGAATAATTTTCCGCTGTGACTTTATTTTAAATACTATAAGCAGGTATTTTATTTTAAATAGTGGGTTTTATCCTCACTCACGTTCAAAATGGTTTTTGGAATAAAAAGTAGTGTGACATCCTGTTTTATGTTGAACTCTGATAAAAAAAATAAAAATTAAGTATTATTTATATGTTGGGAAAATGGGATGTTACAGACAGCATATTTATGGGTAACATGAAATATAGTTCTCATTTTAACCTTTACAGTGTATACTCTTTATTTATATTCTTGTAGCAACATGTACATGAAATATATTTTTCTTTTTTGCATAGACTTAAAAAGAAATATATTGCTTTTAAGTAAAAACAATGAAGTTTTGTCAAAAAAAGAAAGTAAAAACAATGAAGTAAAAAGTAAAACAAAGAAATATATTTTTGACGGAAGCTTTTGGACCTAGCGAAAAGGAGATAATAAGCCTTCGCGCAAGCAAGCGCGAGAGAAGCAAGCAAAGTAGAAGCTTTTGTTATTAAAAACTATTTTTGTAGGTACTATTTTGTTGTCCAACATTGTATTATATATTGTATAAACATAATTTTGTAGTTATAAATGATATAATTTTGAAAAATGCTATTTATCTAAAAAAATAGCATCAAGAATTTTTCAAGAAACAATTGGCAAGTTTTAATTGCATGATTTATTTGTTCACTTTCTATTTTTCAGCCACACTTCCTTGAATTGTGGCAAATAGTGCATTGTGATTGGTTGCTCTTTATTCTTGAAGAATTCTTGATGTTATTTTTCTAGAGATATAACATTGCTCTATATTTTTATATAGTATTAAATATGTTCACCAAGATAGGGGAAAACTAAGTTTCACCAAGTTCCTACCTTGCACATATATGTCAATGAAGATATCTCACTTGGTGCCCAGCTCCCATGCTTTCCAGCTAGAAAAGTATCATAAATATAAACAATGTTTGGTTCAAGAATCCCATTGTTGAATACGGGAACTCTATCGTAGGAATGAAGGATGAAGTTGATGACATATAAGACGGTAATACAGGCGGTGGAATTGGAGGGTAAGAGTATGGAATTTATACGGGGGAAGAACCCTGATCAAGTATAGGGTAAATATTAACCTGCCAAGAATTGACACGGTTTGGATTCTGCGACATATCAGGATCATACCAGTTAACCTGTGATGAAGAGATAAAAACTGGTAAGAATCAATATCAGTCGTCTGAAATATTTGATAAACTATAACATGCATTTACACATCTAAGAACTTACTTAGCATCAAGAGTTTTAGAGTATTTACAATGAGAAATGTTAGAAGGTTCTTAAACATCATAATTATTTCTTAAAGAATATTACTATTCGAGCATGTTAAGTAGAATATTACTATTCTAAATTGCAATCTGATTACGTAAAGTATACATATGTAAACAAATATAGTCAGAGAAATTAATTCATTAGAGTATAAAATTGCTAAACTCATTGAACTGAATGTGTTATGGTAGCACTCATAACCAAAGAATAAAGCATCTATAAGTTTCTTAAGAAAATCAAAGAAAATTAAATTTACATTTTTAGATGAGTGACCCAAAATCATTACAAAATAGCTTCTGTATACATTTAAAAGGGCAAGAACACAAGTAAGCATAAAATCCCGCTCTTATCTCATTATGCGTCACTACCGTATAGGGTCGGCCCTAACGAGCTCCGAGCTTTATCAGGTCAGGCCAAAAAGCTCGGTTGAAAAACGGCTTGAAATATACTACCCGAGTCCGGCCTTACACGGGCCGCGGGCTAATCGGACCGGCCCGTATTAAAAATTACATTTAAAAAAAATTACTATAAAATACTCCTAAATTTCTTATAAAATTTTGTAAAAAAATAACATGTTTAAATAATGCCTAGCACAAAAAAAATTGTAAACATTTTTGTATAAACGTTATAAACTAAAACGGCGAGGAAAACAATTTTAAATAAATTACATACGTTATGATTATAGATATTTATATATTCGATCTTTAAAATTATAATAACGAAACGAATAAATAAAATTTTATATTACTTTTATATTTGTGTCTTAATTCATTGAATTTTCACTTTTATTTTTTACTTTGATAATCAACTAAGTAGAGAATTATTTAAAAATATATATATAATTTAAACAATTTTTTTTGTTATGTGGACTAACGGGCTACCCGCGGCCCGTTCGGGCTAGCCTTAACGGGTACCGGGATTTTTAGGGCCGGGCTATAAAGCCCTATATAAATCCGGGCTCAATATTTAAGGCCCAATCCTATATACTAGCGAAAACACAAGCACCCATGTGTCTGTCTTTCCACTCTTTTTATTAATGTTAACGTTTGAAAATTATGAATGATGTTCTTTTTATTAAATTTTGATTTTGATTAAAACTAAAAATATAAATGTTTGTTGCTTTAAAGTTATAACAAACCAACTAACCATAATATATGCAAGGTGTAACATCCGAGACTCCTTTTAGCATTGTCGACTGACCCATAAGAGAATAATTATGGTCAAAGGTTGATGTGAGCCACACGGTTTGTGAGTTTTTTCCAAAATGAAATATTGGCAAAAGGTTACAAGAAATGGACATACAATAATTAGATAATTAAGTTGGTCAAAACACTCTTAATTGTTTGTAGCAATAATTATTTTTATTCTTGACACATCGAATTGTTTTAAAACAAATAAATAAATAAAATAGATTAGAATAAAAATATAACTCTAAATAGTTAATTAAAATTTCGTATACATATACATTATAAACAATTAATTAAAAAATGGGTTCAATAATTTTCTTACATTTTTAACACATAAATCATTCTTTTAGAAAACCAAGAAAATTACTAAAAGGATATACATAAATTATATAAAATTTTGGGATGTTACACAAGGTCCAGGGTACAAACCTCGACCACCACTAAAAAAATCAAACTAACCATGACTATCTATTTAAATGACATCAATAATATAACAAAAAAGTATAATCTAAATTCTCTTTTTTAATGACACCAACAACAATCATTATTAAAGAAAAAATTGATTAAGAGTATAATTGGGATAATGAAAAAGTAAATATAAATATACTCGTCTAGTTTGTTTCATGGATATTTGTTTCTTTTGATTTTGCTTATCTTGCATTTATGTTTATTTCATATGTTTGCATTTTATTGCTTTGTTATTTAATTTGTTTAAATTGCTTTTTTTAGTATGTATAATAGGTCTCGTAGAAGTATTGCATGCATATTTATTTTTTTCCGTAATTTATTTTATTATTGCCATTTGGTTTAGTTTGTAATTAGGGAAATGATGTAATTTATTTTTGCGCATTTTTATTTCTCGTCATTTTATTTCTTTTGAGACCATAGAATGTATTTAGGGTATGTAATATGTAACCGACACACGCACTGACACGTGCACCGACACTTCACTATTTTATTTACCGCTTTACGCTTATTTATTTTTCCGCCGTTACGCGAGTTCACCGTTAGTTTAGAAAAATATTTTCATCAAAAAAATCAAAAAGTCAAAATTCAAATTTCTTTAAAGTAAACCTTGGTTTGTAACCCAAGTGTTTTTTTTTCTTTTATCTTCCTTAATCAAATGTTAATCAATTTAATATCCACGTTAGACTTGGATTTCTTGCAATTAAAATTAACCAACTTCACCGTATTTTCTTCTCATGCCTTGAGGCCTCTCATCTATTCTTAAAATCTTTTTTTCAAAAAAATGTTAAAATCAATTCAACCCATCAAAGAAGTTCTTTAGCCGAACTACTTGATTTTGATCCCGATTTATTTGGGTAAGTAGGCAAAGGGTTTTGGCCCTTCCAAATCAATAAAAATAACCAAAAACATGATTCATCTTCCTCTTTTCTTTCACTTAAACTCTTAAACTTTTTTTTAATAAGTAAAATTAATTTAGCGCAAGATTAAGAATAGGTAGAAGGTTCCTATGGGATACCATAGTCGGTTCGGGTGCCTAACACCTTCCCCAATCGAAACCAACCCCCGGATCCAAGGTCTTATAAGGGTTTTTACTCACTTTTTCCCTTCCCGCGAATAAAAGTTGAGAGTTCAAAGATTAAAGGTTCAAATCCGATTAATGATTTTGATACCCGAAAATCGAGAGCACAGAAATGGCGACTTCACTGAGGACCTTTTAGAGGGTTAAGCCTAACTTATCTTTATTTACTTTTGCGCTTTATTATTTGCTTATACCTTGTAAATACGTGCCTAATTGTTTACTTTTTTACGTGAGTGGCGAGATAAGTCATATACCCGGGCTTGAGTGAAATATAAGATAGGAGTGGTAGAATCATAGTGACATGCCGAAAGTATTCTCGTGTGGTGGAACATGTGATATAACCACACTTAGCGGAGGATCTTGAAGTGATATATTCGGCGTGTGTTGTCGCGTTTAGACATTATTACTTTTAAGTTTCCGTCGAAGCTAAGGACCTTAGTTACCTTTAACCCATCTTGGCCATTAGGATGTAGTGTGGTGGCTAACCAAGTGTTGTCTTGGTCTTAGTCGACACGCGATGCTACGCTCAAACTAGACTCTCCTACGGATGCTGTTGGACCGGGTGTTGTCCCGGACATCCAATAAAATTCGGAGGGGGTTGTAATTTGGGAACTTTGTTAGAACCCTGGTTACAAGTGCATATGAAACCTTAGTCCTTACCAAAATGGCGTGTTTACCCTCAGCTCCAACTTTGTGTACTTAACCTCACCATGTTTTCTATGTTCTTTAGCATAACCATGCATACATGCACTCATACACGATAACCGCTATTCTCCCTAACAACTTTGAATGCCCCTGTTCCGAGTCTTCGATTTGTAGGTGCTTTGAATCAGAGATCTTTTGATAGTTGGATGCCCCAAGTGGACTGTGCTTGATTTGATGCAGTTACTTTGTCATGATCCTTAACTTTTGCATAGATCGCCCTTTCGGGTTTTCAATCTATCAGGATAGTCATTTTTGTTAATGTCTCTAATTTTTGCCTGGACCGCCCTTTCGGGTTTTCAGTCCATCGAGACGCTCATTTTTTCCTAAGTCCCCTTTTCAGGTTTGCGACTTATCGAGCTTTTATTTTTGACAGAGTATTTCTTGACTGCACTGGCATCCATAGGACGTGTGAGTTTGTCACCATTCGTAGTTGTAAGAAGTAATTGCACACGAGCCTTCACAGTTAGGCGTCCACTTGCCCCTAGAGTAAGGTTGGAAAGAGTTCCTTTTTGAGCACAAAGTCTCCTTCTTGAAATTCACAGGGACGAACATTCTTGTTGGAAGTTTGCTTCAACTTCTTTTGATATAGTTGTACCAAGTCGTCATGCATTGTGAGTTCCATCAATCTTGAGAGTTCGGCCGAAACCCTGTTGGCGGGACTTTGATCTCCATGAGAAGTCCGCCCTTCGTGCCGTATACTGATGGAAGGAGGGGGGTTGCCCCTGTTGAAATGTTTATTGAAACACGATGCCCATGTGAGGCAACGGTGCTATCTCATGCTGGTCTTTGTAAGTGACAGCCATTCTCTTGGCGATCTTCTTGATTTTGTTTACAGCTTTGACGGTTAAGATGCCCCAGTAGGCGAGAGATCTTGTCGGGAATCACTTCATTCTTCTTTTCTTCATCTTTGGACACATGGAATTCAAAGTCGAGAAAGAGTATAAGGGTTAATGTGTTCAACGGGCTTGTTTATGTTTAATCTGCATTTATGTTTGATTTTTAGGAAGTGAATGTATGCAGATATTTGGAAATGATTAAAGAAAAAGATTTTTTTTGGTTTTTTGTGTTACCATTTTTCCAGAAAAAGCACAAAATAAAAACAAAGTCGGGATCCAAAACGACCTCTTTTTTTTATTAATGACGGAAAATTCACAAAGCAAAAAGCCCTTCACAAATTCACTTTCGTTTCGGGTGGAACGAAAGGATTTTTTTTGGAAAAAGTAAACACCAAACAAACGCATTATTTGAACAGATAAGTAGCGGAAGAAAACATCAACAAAGATCCGATTTCAGTTAGCCATCCCATGTGTCACAAACACTATGTATTATGATCTGGTAGCGGATTGACTTGCGCGTTCGGAGAGTCTTAGATGGTCAGGCGGTTGGTCCGGATCAAGTTCTAGACTGCCTTCTTTAGTGCGTTGCAATGTTCGACATCATGTCCAGGTGCCCCTTGATGGAAGGTACAGAAAAGTTCAGGTCTATACCATGCTGGCAATTTTGTTGGTACCGGAGGAGGCGCCTTGGTCTAGACAAGATTCTCTTCGAGCAACTGTGGAAGCAAGACTGCATATTATCGGGGATTATGGTAAATTGTGTCCTTGAGGCCTGTTGCTGCTGATATAGTTGATGAGGATATTGTTGCTAAGGATGCTGTGGGAATAATAGTTGACCCTCGGGGGACAGGGTGTTAGCTTGGATTAACTTCTGAACTACAGTCCTGAAAGCAAAACATTGCTCGATATCGTGACTTGGTGTCCCTTAATGGAAAGCACAAGAAAGGTCGGCTCTATACCCCATTGGCAATCCTTTCGGCACTGGAAGAGGTGGTCTAGTTTGGATTAGGTTCTCCTTAAGCAGTGTGGGAAACAGCTCCGCGTATTTCACTGGAATTGGATCAAATTGTCGCGCTCTCCGAGCCTGATTTTGTGGATTGGATAGTTGGGGAGCCTGTTGTCGAGGCTGTTGTATGCACAATGGCTGACATGGTGGCGGCGGGCCTCGCTGGAATTGTGGCGAATCCTTTGTAACCATCAGCGAAGATACCAGGTTAGTTAACTTATCTACTTCAGCCTAAAGCGTTGTCACCTCTTTCACGAAACTCGTGGACCTCTTGTTCAAGTTGATCCGTCTTTTGTGTTTGCACGAGCGTTTGCATGTGCGAGTTGAAGTTGAACGAAGACATCGGACCACTTACTGATGGATCGACTCTTTTATTGAAAAGATATAGTGTGAGACTCGGATTTGAAACTATGAATGCAGAATGATGCATGGTATGTTTATGCAAAAAGGACACATTTTTTTCGAAGGATGTGTCAAAGTAATTGTAAACATCGTAAGGACCATGGTTTTATTTATAAAGATATTGCAATCAGTTCCCTTTTCAAAGCCACAGAAGAAGTCTTCAACAAAAGCAAACGCTTAGTTTAGCTTTTTTTGAAATTTTTGAGATTTTGTTTGACGTTGTTCTTTCTTGCAAGGTTACCTTTGATGTTTACAAGAACTTATCTTGTCCTTCGATATTTAATGAGAAAAAGAGTTTATGAATGAATGCATGTATGCATGATTATGCTAAAGAACAGAGAAAACATGGTGGGGTTTTAGGTCCATATCGTGGAGTCAAGGGTAAGTGCGCCATTTGGTAGGGACTATGGTTTTATTTGTACATGTATTACGGGTTCTACCCAGTTCCCAAAGTCCAACTCCCTACAACCTTTGTCGGATGCCCGGGACAACACCCGGTCCAACAGCGTTCGTAGGAAAGTCTCGTTTGAGTGTAGTATCGCGCGTCGACTAATTCCAAGACAACACTTGGTTAGCCACCGCACTACGTCCTAAATGCCAAGATGGGTTAAAGGTAACTAAGGTCCTTAGCTTCGACGGACACTTAAAAGTAATAACGTCTAAACGTGACAACACACGCCGACATACATTACCTCAAGATCCTCCGCTAAGTGTGGTTATATCACATGCTCCAAAACACGAGAATACTCTCGGTATGTCACTTTGATTCTACCACTCATATCCTATATTTCCCTCAAGTCCGGGTTAGGACTTATCTCACCACACACGTTTAAGAATGGAGAAAGGAGAAGGAAGAACATATATACACGTATTTCCATCCTTTATTTTTGTTTTTCTTAGTAAGTTATAGCACAAAACTTTAAATAAAGCCAAGTTAGGCTCAACCCTCTTAGGGGGTCCCCAGTGAAGTCGCCATTTCTGTCGCGTCATTTTTTGGAGATCAAGGCTATTTGATTAGCATTTGAACCACTATTTTACGTCACGACTGAACATTTAATTTTTTTCAAAAGAAGTGGAAAAAGGTTCAAATACCACTTTAAGAAAGATTTAGGGTTCGGGGGTTAGTTACATAAAAGGAAGGTATTAGCACCCTTTATGTCCGTAGTACTCTACGGGAACCTCTTGGTTTTATTTAATTTTTGTGCTATAAACTTGCTTGCTTTTGAAAATGGATTTAAAGTGTTTAAGAAAACAAAGACCTAATTATCTACATTTTTTATTGATTTGGAAGGACATGGTCCTTTGCCTACGTACCCGTGAGGGATCAAAACCTCGTAGTTCGGGGTAGAAATTGTGTTTGATTGGTTGAGTGTTTTTTGATGGTTTTTGAAAAAATGTTTTAAAATGAAAGAAAGCCGAAGTGGCAAATGAGTATTTGTTTGTGTTTTTTAATAGTAAAGAAAGTGATCTTAAAATAAAGTTAAATTGATTGGAATTTGATTAAGAAAATAAAAGAAGAATCACTTGATTTAAGATCAAGGTTTGTTTTAAAAATGTTTTTTTTTGTGTTTTGTTATTTGCATGTTTTTGTTGTTTTTGAATGATAGTTAAAACTGAAAACTAAACTAACGGAGCATAAAAATAAAAGCGCAGGTACCACGTGGTGGCGTTGGACCACCACGAGGACCTCTAACCTAAACTAGAAGCGGGAAAATAAAGCATACACCCACACACGCACACATGTACCTACAACTATTACATTAAACCTATTAATACATTCTAAGGTCTGCGGAAAATAGATAAATAAATTACATGAACACCTATTTACATTCTAAAATCTTTGCTGTAAAATAAATACGCAATAAATAAGTGGATGATAAATATGCAGTCTAAATCTAATTTTTTTTAAAAGGGAAAAGAAAAAAGTACTACCTTTCTGTTTGGTTTGCTGTCTGTGCGAAGAAACTTCTGTTTGGTCTGCTGCCTGTGAGATGAACCTTCTGTTTGGTTTGCTGCTGTGAGAAAAAACTTATGTTTGGTATGCTGTCTGTGCGAAGAAACTTCTGTTTGGTTTGCTGTCTGTGTGAAGAAACTTCTGTTTGGTTTGCTGTTTGTGCGAAAATTGGTGTTTGGTTTGCTGTTTGTGCGAAAATTGGTGTTTGGTTGGCTGTTTTATGCAAAAATTGGTGTTTGGTTGGCTGTTTTATGAAAAAATTGGTACTTGTGATGTTGATGCGGGTTATGAACGAGAGTGAGCCTCTGAGAATGGTTTCTTTGCAGGTTGTGAATTAATTTTTTTTTGGCCCCCTAATGTGTGTTTTGCAGGTTGTATTTATAGTGAAGGATTAGACCTAGGGTTTGTTGAAAACTGCCGAAAATTGTGGCTTTGGATTGGGATGATTTGGATTGGGATGAAAGGGAGTTTGTTACAAGACCTTTTTCTGGATTTGGATGAAAAGAAGTTTGTTACAAGACCTTTTTCTGGATTTGGATGAGCCGTGAACAGCTGTAATTCTTGGACTTATCGGACATTAAAAATAGAAAGATAAAATAATTGGACCTATCATCTATGAATAAAAATAAATAAAAGATAAATGTGTTTAAACTAAAATTAAATTAAAAAGTGAAATAGAAAATAAAAGATGGAAATGAATTAAAAATTAAAATTAAAAAGACTAAAAAAAAAGTTAGAAGAGGTATGACAGATGACACGTGTCGGTGGGATCTTGGGTCAAAAATTGGGGTATGACAGTCCTTATGTGGTCAAGAGAGCTTTCTCTGGTGGTGCTTTAATCCTTACAACTATGGATGGTGAAGATTTACCTCGTCCTGTGAATTCTGATGCAGTCAAGAAATACTTTGTCTAAAGATATATGAAAGAACAGCTCGGTAAGTCGAAAACCCGAAAGGGCGGCTTAAACCAAAAAAGAGCGTCTCGGTAAGTCGAAAACCCGAAAGGGCGGCTTAGGCAAAAATTAGAGACAAAAAAAAAAAGAGAATTGAAAAAAAAAGAGTTTATCCTGATAGGTCGAAAACCCGAAAGGACGATCTATGCAAAAGTTAAGGATTATGACAAAGTAACTGCATCAGATCAAGCATCACCCATTTGGGGGCACATTAGCTATCAGAAGTTCTCTGATACTAAAGCATCTAAATAGTGGTTCAAAGTTGTTAGGGAATGTAGTGGTTATTGTGTTCAATGTACCTTCCCCATGTAATTACCATTTTCCAATTTTTGTAATCCGTGGAGCCATGCCTTTGGCCGGTTACCACCCTATTAAATCAATTAGAGCTGGTGCATCTTTTTGAAATTCTTGTTTATTCTCTGTGCAAATTTTCTTCTTCCATTTTTAACGTCAATACTTGAAGTAAAAACTTTGAAAATTCTTTTAAATACTTTTTATATTTTCTTTTGAAAAAACACAAAAAAATGACAAACATATTATCTGTAGATTCATGTATCATGGAAGCATGTGTCAACGCCCGTTCAAACACAGATAAATTCAACAGAGAGGATCATAATCTTGCAAAAAAAAAAAACAAAAAAAGAGAAAAGCTCGCTAAGTCGAAAACCCGAAAGGGCGGCTTAAGCCAAAAATGAGCGTCCCGGTGGATCGAAAACCCGAAAGGGCGGTCCAGGCAAAAATTAGGGACATACAAAAAAAAGAATATATTCCCGGTGGATTGAAAACCCGAAAGGGCGGTCCAGGCAAAAGTTAGAGATTTCAAAAAATGAATACAAAAAAAGCAATGACTATGGGAAGCACGAATTTGAGAAGGTACTTTGGTTCAGTTCAGAAATGGCGACCTCAGCCAGGTTTTTGTGTTATGTGTTCCTTACCCAGCATTGGTTTGGTTAACAGGTGGTACCCCGTTAGTGATTTGATTCATCTCCAGTGATATCATCCCCAATGAAGAATGCTAAGTGTTGGCACTATAATACCGGGTCACTGCCCTTACGACCTGCCCAATCTTGTCTCATCAGTCTCACCAGTATATTTTCATACATGTTCATTCATTCATGCATACATATCATGCATACTGATATGATTCATTTGTGTTTTACCTGTGTGTCTTACTCCATATGTATCTAGTAAAATATGTCATCACCAATGTGTTCGATCCATTTCTCACCAATCAAGTTTACTTCAAGTGGCAGGTCCCACCTTGCAGTTCATTTCGTACCTTTCAATTTCCCCCAGTATTTTGTTTGAGCTACATTCGTAACAAGAGTATTTATTTTTACCCTGTACTTGTTTGTTTAGCAGAAGTTGCCTCAGTAATAGTAGCGCATCAACAGTATTTCATTTCGTATGTTCGTCATTACCTCAGTAAAGGTAATAGACAGTATTTCATTTTTGAATGTTCGTCTTTACCCCAGTAAAGGTAATAGACAGTTTTATCCTTTTCGTATGTTCGTCTTTACCCCAGTAAAGGTAATAGACAGTATTTCATTTCGTATGTTCGTCGTTACCCCAGTAAAGATAATAGATAGTATTTTCCTCCCCAGTGACACTTATTATTTGGTTCTCGAGTTAGTATTTTCGTCGTCCTTGCATTCGTACTTGCATAACAGACAACTCATATCATTACATTCATAGAGCTTTACTTTCGTGATTTTTGAGTTGGTCAAAAATTGGTGTACTTAATATTTAAGTCTCTCCGACTCGATGATTTAAAATTTTCATCTTTTTAAATCCTCGTGACGGAGAAACTTAAATAGGGGCATCTGTCATACCCCAAATTTTGACCAATTTTATTTTGTTTATTTTCGTATGTCGTTCGTTTTTAACTTTTCGTTCGCGCTCTAATTCTCGTGATATCTGTTTTTTTTATTCGTATTGTGATCGCACTTTATTTTTTACTTCGTTTATATTTCAATGTCACTCGCGTTTTAATTTCTTATTTTTTATTATTCGCGTTTTATACGTATTTTATTTATCGTAAAGTTTACGTTTTTAAAATTCATTTTGTTCACGTCGTTGATTTACTATTTTATTTAGCGTTTCAAAAGCCGCGTATTTCTGTCGTCTCAGACGAAATTTCGGCAGAGAGGTATTTTAAAATACCTCATTTTTTTTGGTTCCGACGGGACATTTTTTTTAGTCATGTTTATTATTTCTTTTTTTATTTTATCTTAATTTTCGTTTTTTTATTATTTATTTATTTAGTTATTTCTTTTATTTATTTATTTATTTGTTGTTATTTATTTATTTATCTGATTTTATCATTTAGTCCACATGTCAGTTTGTTATTGGTCATGGTCCAACTTTTCCTCCAAGTTTCAGCAGGGGTATTTTCGTCATTTTAATATATCAGAGATTTTGTACTATTTAAAGTACTGTTCACGCGTCAGAAAGGTCCTAATCAGTCACAATCAGTTAGAAAAATCATCAAATCACTAGAAACACAAATTTCTTTCTCTCTCCACCAATTCTGAATCAAAACCACAAAAAACTCATGAACACTCATGAATGTTCATCATGAACTTCATCCAACAATCATCCCAGTGATTTTTTTTCGAATTCTATCCTCATCCAAACAATAACAACAACAGATCCGAATCAATATCTCATATCCACAAGGCCATTTTCGGCCTTAAAACAACAATCCTCAACACCACAATCTCGGATCAACACGCAAAGAAGAAAGAAAACGCAAGGAAGGAACAAAAACCGAAACGAAAAGGGAAGAAAAACCGAAACGAAAAGGAAAGAAATAACCGAACGGAATACAAAGGATTTCGGACCGGATCTATACGTCGCTAGACCGATCTTTCACGTTGTGAGCCAAATCAGAACTGCTTTAGAGGTAACAACCTTGTCTCATTTCGTTTTTTGTACAACTTTGGTGAAATTTCAAACTTAGATCTAGGCTCTTGTGTGGTTTATCATGAAAAACTAAGTCCATATTTGAGTAGAGGAGTAGAAAACGGTTTTAAAAAGTGAAAAAAAAATCGAAAACGGAGAAGGGTGGCGTTTTCCGGCGGCGGCACCACCACCCTAGGGTGGCCGGCCACCACGCCGGAGCGAGCTTTGCTCGCTGGAGAAGATGAAGATTCATCTTCTCCAGCCACCCCTCATGCATTTTCCGGCGAGGCTTTTAGAGAGAAGAGGGAGAGCTTTTTGTTTCATTTTTTTTAGAGAGAGAAGGAGAAAGGAGAAATGAAGAAAAGAACATAAAAAACATTTTTATACTCCCCTTCTAAAACCGGTTCGGTTCACCTGAACCGATCCAGGATGAACCGAACCGGTTCCTCAATTAGCCCAGCCCATTTGCTTTGTTCCTTTGGCATATTATTTTGGTTTCTGTTGCTATTTACACCCCTTTTTTTTGCTGCCTGCACCCCCTCCTGCATGTATTTTTTTGTAGTAACTTTTTTATAATTTCATGCATTAATTTTTTTAATTTATACAATATTTGAACTATGTTTTATTCATTTTTATTTAGTGTTTTAATCTTCACATCATGCATTTTTTTTTAGTTCATTTAATATCTAAGTTTCTATCTCATATAGTTTTAGTTTATTTAGGCATTTAAAAAATCTTTTCATGGATATTTGTTTCTTTTGATCTTGCTTATCTTGCATTTATGTTTATTTCATGTTTGCATTTTATTGCTTTGTTATTTAATTTGTTTAAATTGTTTTTTTTAGTATGTATAATAGGTCTCGTAGAAGTATTGCATGCATATTTATTTTTTTCCGTCATTTATTTTATTATTGCCATTTGGTTTAGTTTGTAATTAGGGAAATGATGTAATTTATTTTTGCGCATTTTTATTTCTCATCATTTTATTTCTTTTGAGACCATAGAATGTATTTAGGGTATGTAATATGTAACCGACACACGCACTGACACGCGCACCGACACTTCACTATTTTATTTACCGCTTTACGCTTATTTATTTTTCCGCCGTTACGCGAGTTCACCGTTAGTTTAGAAAAATATTTTCATCAAAAAAATCAAAAAGTCAAAATTCAAATTTCTTTAAAGTAAACCTTGGTTTGTAACCCAAGTGTTTTTTTTTTTTCCTTTTATCTTCCTTAATCAAATGTTAATCAATTTAATATCCACATTAGACATGGATTTCTTGCAATTAAAATTAACCAACTTCACCGTATTTTCTTCTCATGCCTTGAGGCCTCTCATCTCTTCTTAAAATCTTTTTTTCAAAAAAATGTTAAAATCAATTCAACCCATCAAAGAAGTTCTTTAGCCAAACTACTTGATTTTGATCCCGATTTATTTGGGTAAGTAGGCAAAGGGTTTTGGCCCTTCCAAATCAATAAAAATAACCAAAAACATGCTTCATCTTCCTCTTTTCTTTCACTTAAACTCTTAAACTTTTTTTTAATAAGTAAAATTAATTTAGCGCAAGATTAAGAATAGGTAGAAGGTTCCTATGGGATACCATAGTCGGTTCGGGTGCCTAACACCTTCCCCAATCGAAACCAACCCACGGATCCAAGGTCTTATAAGGGTTTTTACTCACTTTTTCCCTTCCCGCGAATAAAAGTTGAGAGTTCAAAGATTAAAGGTTCAAATCCGATTAATGATTTTGATACCCGAAAATCGAGAGCACAATATTGTTGTTATTTATTAGTCAAAGAATCCAATTTTACATTCAAGAGCCAAGCATATTGAGATTAAGCATCATTTTATAAGAAATTATGTTTAAAAAGGTACTTTGGATATACAATTCATTGATACTGAACATCAATGGGCTGATATATTCACAAAACTTTTAACTGTTGAAAGGTTTTATTTTATAAAGAAAAATTTGAACATACATTTTGTATTTGATTAATGCTTGCCTCTAAATAGGAATTCAGAATCTGAAGATGTTCAGAAGTTAAGGTCTATAAGACTCTCAACTCCTGAGACTCTGAAAAAATTCAGCCTCAAAAGAAATTCGCGTTACCGCAGTAAGAAAAGATGAAAAGAATGACTCGTGAGTGCCCGTTTTTTCGCTAGTACAAATAGTGTTTGCTAGATAATAGTTTATTATTTGGTTTATTTTGTTGGGCTAAGTTTTTTTTTTATTAGTCGTCTAACACGCTGCTTTATTATTAGGAAAACACTTTTTCCCACGAACCATGAAACCACGAAAACCAAGAATTTCAATTACCACCACCCATGTTTTCCACCAAAAACCAATTATTATTTATTCCTTATTTAATTTAAAAATAACTGTCAAATGTTTGTGTGGTATCGTGGAATTCGTGGCTTGTTATTTTGTGGTGTATAGCATTAGCCTTATTATTATCATTGCAACACTTATTTTTAATCAAACTTTCTTGGAACCCTAACCCTATATTCTTTGTCTTTCTCCTCTTTTGCTATCTATTTTGTTAACACAAGTAAACCCGAGTACGTGAATTAAAAAAACAAGCTCCATAGATATACTTTCACATACAATTACTATTTTATCTTCTCTTCTTTTCTGTCCTTCTTCAACAAAGTTATATGGCAATAACAATGAAAACAATGGCGTGTGGGGGAGCATCAGTTTTACGGTGTTTTACCATAGTGTTAATGGCAGCGGCACTACTTATAGTAGTTAATGATGTAAAAGATAGCAACTTTTTATCAGATGAACCACCATGTGATGAATTTTACATGGTTAAAGAAGGGGAAACCTATTATAGCATAGCGGAGAAGTGTGATGATCAATCTATCTTGTTCTCCAATCCAGATATCCATGATTCGGAAGATATCGTTCCTGGTGTCATACTTAGAATAAACCCTAAGTGGTGAACACATCGGTACATATGGAATTCGAAAGATATGTTATGGCTAGATCATGTGGTAAAGTTAGAGATTACATGGTTATTTGGCATTTGCAGTGTCATGAAGATTGTTATTTAAACATCAAAGTCTCTTTTGGATCATCATCATACTTCTATAATTGGAATTAATTTTCAAGTTTCTCCAGTTTTGGGCTAAAAGACTCAAAACATTAGTACTTAACATGTAGTGCTCTTTTCTCACTAGGTACACAATCATTTTCTCATGTTTTCAATACATCTAACAACTATTTCTAGGCATACAACACTTATCATTATTATCTCAAATCACACATTAGGCACACATAAAGGTTTTAGAGATCTTTGCAATGACATCACAACCACAATTGTAACCCCATCGGCCGTATTTTCCCATCTTTTGACGCAGTAATAAGGTTCGCAACGCGAGCGCTAGAGCAATCTAGAACCATGGTTGTTACGCATTTACTTTTGGAATTTTCGAGAGGTTAAATTCATCAATTCACTCTTTTCAAGTTATGCGCATTCTGTTGTATACACGTTATATGAATTGTTAGAGAACAGGAAAATTAACACGCACAATATTTCATTTTCAATGTAAACGATCAAAGGGCCCTTGGTCTGCTAGGTTATGGTTTTTGCGCTTATTTCTTCTATTGATATTTTTTGGTTTTGAAAAATAAATAACATTTATAAATGAGAGCCACGATTAACGGCTCTATGTAGCACCGAAACTTCAGATTGAAGACATATTTGTTTTTCAATACGTGTCAATGTACAAGATACTTCTCAAGATCAGAATGAGTGTTGTTTGATCTTGATCAACAATTGGTTTTAATGATTGATTGATTGCAAGAAATCCAAATCTGAAATTAAATTCTAACAATACAAACAAGTGTTTCAATAAACTTAAATAAATTTAGATTTCAATCCTCGAAGTTATAAAGTACGTCAGTCTCTCAAATTTAAGAAATATCAAATTAGTCTCTTAAATTAAAGAATGCCCATCAATTAAGTTTTTTCCTTCAAAATAAATATTTGCTATATATTCAATTCAATAAAAGAACTACATATCACTTGAATGTGCTAAGAACGAGTGTTCATGAGCTCCTAATAGTGCATTGGCACCTTAAAAATATGTTAGCAAGATAACTTCCAATTTGGTTTTATTGTATATCTAAACATCAAAAATGATAATTTCTACAAGTGTTTTAGAACCATTAATCCAAAACCAATACCTAAAAATGTTGCAATTGAAACACCAAAAATGCCTGTAAGAATTCCAGGAACAACTAAAGATTCCCAGCCTTTAGCCTTAGCCATTCCACAAGCTGTTGTAGGGCCTCCAATATTAGCATTTGATGCTAAAAGTAATAGCTTCAAATCAAGCTTAAATAACTTTCCTAATCCAAGAACAATGAAAAGATGGATAGTTACTTGAACCAGTGCAAACATGAATATACTTGGGGCAGTTTGGATAACATTCAATATACTTCCGCTAGCTCCAACCACCACAAAAAATACCTGCGAACGAAATAGATTGTATGTTAACCAAGTTGCTTGGGCTCCAGTGGCAAGGAGCTTCTTCCAAGGATGTACCCGGGGAATACCGGGTTCGATTCCCAGGGGGAACAACGCTTGGCCAGTGCGCATACCTCTACGCACTAGCCAGATTAGTCGTCCACCTTTGGTGGGTCGGAAACGGGTCGGAAACGTTATAATTGTCAACATAAAGAACATTCATTTTGGTCCTTCAATATGTATTTCGTTAGTCAATTTGGTCCTCAAATATTATTTTCATTTGTTAATTTGGTCCCGATTGTGTCTTTTGATTAGTTAATTTGGTTCATAAAACACACACATGGGGATGATTCTATTTCAATGCATACAAATATTATAGACAGCGCTTCACACATACGAGACGACTCAAAATAGAATCAACAAAGTTTGTTGTTACCTGCATCAAGACCAAGGCAACAGTATGACCAGCAGGTATAAGGGGAGTAATCAGCTTTGGTAGAAGAGTGGCTAAAACGACGGTGATTGCAGTTACGCCTGGAAGAGTTCCTCCTTGGATACCGTATAATTTTGTGAAGTATGTGGCAGCTCTACATATTAAAAATGATGTAGCAACTGCAGTAGCTGTCTGCAACACTGGCATGTTTCCCTGGTTTTCTGACTTCATATTCATGGCTTTATCTGCAGAGATTACTCATCAAATCAAGATAAAGAATTTCCAATCAAGATGAACTGAAACTTTTTGTAAAACTTCCATAGTAAGAAAATGAATGACTTCATCATGATTATAGTTCTAAATTGTAATTCACAACTGTTATTGTACACACAATATAAACGTTTTAGAGGTCTCGCTGCTGCAATTGCCTGCATCTTGCCTCGATATCAAAGTTCACATGCAGCCTCTATTTAGAACCATAATCATGATAAATGAAGTATTCATTCCACAAAATCTGGCTGAAGCACAGAAAAGGCAACAAGATATGTGTTACATTAAATTAGAAAACTGTACCAGTGGTTGGTGGTGTAATCTCTGCAGGTATTTTAGAAGCCAATGCAAACAACACCATAAAATAAAGAGCAGTGATAACATTATCTGCTGCCACTCCTGCAGCTAAAACTGATGCAGACAAACCAAGCGCCTCTGAAATGGCAACATAATTAACAGCTACAACAATCAACATGGAAGGGTCAAGGGAAACTCATTCAACTTTAATTTACCATTGTAAAAATCAATGAACATTTTTTAAATAATACCAAGAAACCCTACCTAGCTACCCATATAGTTGCAAGAAAATATGTACAAAATCATGTTTTTAATGGCATCGAGTATTCAAGTGGTATATAAATGCTTCATCCCTATCTTAGTATGAATTTGGTAAACTTATTTGGGGACTAAGAAGCAAGCATATGCTTAGTCGACTCCAATGTTCTAAACTAATTAGAGAATTGAATTCTCTTTGGTCAATCAGTCGTGGATCTCTACTGTTAGCCGTTAGGTGAAGATCAAACAACTTATATTTTGAGATGTACTTTAAATTTAATTTGCTGAAATCATTCGAGAACGAGTCGTCATATCATGCAACAGTCAAGTTGCCGTGACTGCATGTTTTCTTGACTGTAGAGAGTTTAGATCCCTGATTTTGAAGCAAATACTTTATTGAAGGAAGTTTACGTCATATATTTTGTCTTTTGATTAGCCTTGCTAGTGTCTTGTCAAAAACATATCAGTTATTATAGGCATGTAATCTATGGCGAAACCCCTATAAGTATCTGGCATTTAAATCTGTTTTAAACACGCCTAATCCGAGGAGTGTCCGTGCTTCATAGGTTACGGTCCTACAGATATAGTTATAAATTGCGCTCTGCAACTGCAGTATAAAGATTTTAGAGATCATCGCAACTGTAATTACTGCTGCATCGACCTCATTTACTGAATTTTGCCACAATGTCAACGTTCACAGAGTAACTGCTGCTGCGAGCTCAACTGTAGTTTAGAACTACGGTTATAGATATACAGTAGTTCATTAGTTCTATAAATATGCGGAAGATAAAATCAAACAATCAAAAGGACTGTTTGATTTGAGTTGATTATTTATGGTCATCATAAAAACTACAATTCATCCAAACATGCATTGTGTGTAGAAGCAAACAACAATCAAGCATGGAAAGTTTGTTTAGGCACTTACATCCACCAATATAACTTCCCATGAGAGCTGCTGCTATTTTCCAGTTGTCAGGACCAAGAGATCTCATAGGCACTAAAAGAAATGCCACTAGAGTGCCAATTACAGTAGCAACTACAATCCAAAACATCAGAATCAGTTTCATTGGACAAATTCAAAAGTCTCATAGTGTGCCTTAATAAGCTGATACACAAACACAGACACAGACGTCGAACACAAAAACATTGATACCAATAGTAATTTGAAAAAAATGGATTGATTAAATGTAACATCGACACATGTTAGACACCAAACACAGCTTCAATCTGAACTCGGCCCATTTGTATAGATAAATAGAATCACCTGACCCAAGTAAGAAAGCTACCAGAAGCATTCCAGTTGAACGAACTACTTGTTGCAAATTTGCTCCAAACAATAGCAATGGAATAGTAAGAGGTAACAGAAACTCCAAGGCAATAGAATATGCCGGTGCATCATGTGGAAGCATTCCAAGATTACTTGCTGCAAGTCCAACTAACGTGCTCACCAATGCAGCACTCACCATGCTCCCAATTTTAGTCTTCTCCGACCTTGCAATTGACAAAATGTATATGTTCATTTACTTTATACAATACATATAATTCTTCAGAGAAAAGAAAATCATAAGACCAAATCAATGGTCACATACAATAATTTACGAATTTCATAATCTACTTTTAATTTCATTTACTTGAATTCAATAATTAAAATATCAAATTGAACTCATTACAATAACAAATATTGTGTTAAACTAAACCATCCTAACATATAATGTTTGAAATTATACTAATCAAACTAGAAAATAAAAGTTTACATCAGACAGAAAAAGTTTAGGATTAATTAGCCTAATGCATTTTTACATATGAAGCACAAACACTTCTAGGACTAGGCATGTTGCGGTGTCCGACACACCTACGACACTTGCAGGACACGTGTCAGAAAACTCAGACAAGTGTCCCAAAAAAATTGTTTCTTTCTTTATTTCGACACTCCTTAGACCGGTGTCTAAGAGTTATGTAACACTCATACGAGGCGTGTCGGACAACTCAAACTTTTCACTATTTATTTAAGACAAAAGATTCAATTTGCTCCCTCACAACTTTTTGTGACCGAATTCGGTCCATAACAAAAAGTAATACTCAAATTATTTGCTAACATTTTCTTACGCTAACATAGTACTTCCTGCAATAATCGATGATTCTTTTTTCAGATTTACTGAACTGTATCTGGTATAGATACATCAATTATTCAATCAATCTTAAAAGAGAATTTTTATTATAATAATGTCCGAAGAGAGTAACCTTTGTGTTATAATGAGCCAAAGTTAACTGGGATACTGGTTTCTCCCTGCTATAAAAATGTGAGGAGTATTTTGATTATATATTTTGATTAAACATTATCCTAGTTCTCAATAAACCACATAGAAATTGAGTTAGAAAATGAGCACTACAAAATTGCACAAAATAAATAAATGTATGTTTGGTATCACGATGGATATGTCAATCAAAATGACCTACTATGATTTATCCAAAGCTGCATTTCATAGCTTCTGAAAAATCACGGTAGATTATCGCGATTCTGAGATACCCCAAACATATGTTAAAAAAATAAATGAATATATGAAAGAGAGAAATGAATGAATAAAATTACCAAATCCCAAAAGCACCAATGCTGAAGATAGCAGACCAAACACCCCAATGATCATTCGGAGATATGATAGGATATCTCAGCTGTGACTTCAGTGCAACAACACTTCGAGTTATACGAGGTTCCTTAGACAGATACGAGGTTATTGTCGTGGTCGTGTTTTGAGGTTGTAGTACGAGGTTCGGATATGAATTGAGGTTGTTGGAGAATCTAGTATGGAGAGAATGTCGGAGTGACACGTGGCGTGATGGGATTGGTTGTGGATAGAGAACAGTGGCAGGTGGGTGTTTAAGGAGAGACATTGGTGTTGTCTATGTGTGTGTGGAGATTGTGAAATGATGATAGGGAGTTGAAGGACATCTGATCATGTATTTATATGGTGATGGCTGCATTTTCAATGAGAAACAAAAAGAGCATATATCACTCACAAACTTTAGTGTACGATGTTCTTGTTTTACAAAATTTATAAATTAACGATCTTTTTTGTGAAATAAAAAACTATTTGTTAATATTTAAGGAGAGTTGGAATATATGTTAAACAAATTATTTTAGAAAAAGTTGGGTAAAAAAAAATAAAAGTTTCAGAAAAAGGATGTGATACGCATTCATTTTTATCCAAGTTTGTATCAAAAATAATCAAGGATAAAAAAGTTCCATAACTTGTAAGAAAAAAGAACCAAAATCCGGTTTCAAAAAATGCGGACTTTGTTAAAAAAAAAACAGTGGATTAAAATTTTTAAAAAATAAAAGGTGGATTAAAAGTTAATTTTGAGGAAAATAGGAGGAAAGAAATGTAACACATGTTTAATTTTGGATCATGTGTTACACTAGTACTAAAAAAACTTAAAAGCTATCAATTTTTAGTTTGATAAGTTCTTTACAAATTTATGCTTAAAAATACAGTTTATTTAAAATTCAAAATTAAAAATATACAAGATAATATAAATATTACAAAATTAAAACTAATTACAATAAGCATGAGATGAGGTAAAGAGCCGACCCTAGTTTTTGATGATTAAGGTAGAGCAGTTGATCCTAGTTTTTTAGTGAGAAAAACTGCACTTGTTTTTTAAGTTCTTTTTCTCTTTCACTCATCGAGGAATTGTGGTTTTAGGTTATTTTGTTGACCTAAAACCACCTTTTGGAAGAAACTTGAAGAGTTCTGAAAAATCAATCAATGTAAGGTAAGGGTGAGACTAACCTTCTTTAATCATGAACATATGATTCTGATTAGATTAATCTCTTGTTATTGTTGAAAATTGTTGTGGAAAAATTAGGTTTGAATTGAATTAGGATTGTTAAAAACCTAGGTAATCACATGAATTAATGTAAAAGTGGCTGTCTAGGTTGTAGTTTATCGGTAGAAAATGTTTCCTATTAATTTTGGGAGTTAGGGTGTCGAAAATTGGGTTTTTGTGTCAATATATGAATTTATATTCGTGTTGTTCGTAGTCCTGTTTGTCGTCGCTCGCCACAGCGAGCAATTATCCTCGCCCCGCGAGTAACAGTTAACTCGCCATGGCGAGTAGGTTTAGTCGCCTCGCGAGTGACCCAGTTAGTCACTCGCCACAGCGAGTAGTTAGCTCGCCACGGCGAGACCTATGCCGTGAGCAACTGCCAGCTCGCCACTGCGAGCAATCCCACTCGCCACAGCGAACTGCTTGATGGCAGACTGCCACGTTTCACGTTGTTGTGTCTTTTTCGCATGTTTCTGTTTTGAATTGGCTTTTGGTTTGAATATGATGAATATTGTTGTTGATTAAATTATGTATCCAGTAGCTTTGGTTTGACATGAATATCTTTTATAGATAATTTATTATGTGGATTACGATGTCATAAGTTGTTGCATGTCGGAGTCTTATCATTGCATAAGCATTTGTTATAAGTTGAAGGTTTGATGCCTTGTTTACGTTGAAGGCTTGATGCCTTGTTTACGTTGAAGGCTTGATGCCTTGTTATTAGTTGAGGGCTTGATGCCCTGTTTAGTCGAATTACGACATCATGATGAGAGTTTGACGCTCTGTTGGTACCTCATGCATATTATAATGCATTTTGTAAGTTGTTGTTGTCATTGCATTATTAAGTTGTCATTGACATATTGTTGAGTTGTTGCTGCCGCATCATCAAGTTGTTGTTGATATTGTTAAGTTGTTGTTGTTGTTGCATCATCAGGTTGTTGCTAATATTGTGAAGTTGTTTTTGTTGTTGTTGCATTGACAAATGAAATTAATTGATGAAAATATATGAAATCATATGTAGTACTTGTTGATGATGGTTGCGGCCATAATATGTTGATTAATTCTTATTATGAATTGTTGTTTATTATTATCGAATGTGAAATCTCACCCCTTCTGTTTGAATGTTGCCTCTACGTGGGTAACGTGCAGATAACCAGGAGTAGTCCGCTGATGTGAGTTTATTCTCGTGTCGTCATAGGAGTCTTGCTCTGATATGTAACAGGATGGGGATATTCAATTGTTTTGTTTTTCCTTTAATTACGTATCACTTTTAAGATGTTGTTGTTGAACCATTTATTTGGAAGCTTTTATTATGTTGTTTACGTTGAGGCCTGGTGCCAAGTTTTGACTTTTAATGTTGAATGATTTCCGCTGCAACGTTATTTGAATTATTAAAAACAGGTGTTGAATTAAATAGTGGACTTTAACCCTATTTATAATGAAATGATTTTTGAAGTACGAAATGTGACATCCTGTTTAAGGTGCACTCTGATGTATTTTGCATTTATTTATATGTTGGGAAAACGGGGTGTTACAATTGGTATCAGAGCAGGTCGGTCTGTCCAAGTAGATTGAGTCGTTTGTGTCGTGTGACAGCTTAATTCTGTTTTGAATTTCCTAACCTATAGCCGTTGTGTAGTTAATCGAGATGGCTGGAAGAAACGATGTTGCTATTGCGGCTGCCTTGCAAGCTATGGCTCAAGCTGTGGGACAACAACCTAATGCTGGTGCTGGAGGTAACATTGGGGTTCAGATGCTGGAGACTTTCCTGAGGAACCATCCACCTACTTTCAAAGGAAGATACGATCCTGATGGAGCCCAGACACGGCTCAAGGAGATCGAGAGAATTTTTCGAGTCATGGAATGCACTGCGCCTCAGATGGTGCGCTTTGACACACATTGCTTAGCCGAGGAGGCTGATGATTGGTGGGTAAGTGTTCGCGGAAAGAAGGAGATTGAGTTCCTAGAGCTGAAGCAAGGTGATATGTCAGTCACGGAATATGCTGCAAAGTTTGTGGAGTTAGCCAAGTTTTATCCACACTACACTGCTGAAACTGCTGAATTCTCCAAGTGTATCGAGTTCGAGAATGGTTTGCGTGCTGAGATTAAGCGGCAATTGGGTATCAGAAGATCCGTTAGTTTTCTGAGTTGGTAAGCAGCTGCAGAATTTATGAAGAAGATACCAAGGCTCACTATAAGGTTATGAATGAACGAAAAGGGAAGCAACAACTAAGTCGTGGTAAGCCTTACAGTGCTCCTGGTGATAAGGGCAAACAAAGAATGAAGGATGAGAAGAGGGTGAATGATGAAAAGAAACCTTGAAGAAGGAATGCTCTCGCTGAAATTGTCTGTTACCGATGTGGATAGAAAGGTCACAAGAGTAACGCTTGTACTGGAGATGTGAAATGGTGTTTACGTTGTGGCAAGAAAGGGCATGCAATGCCAGATTGCAAGCATGATGATATGGTTTGCTTTAACTGTGGTGAAGAAGGACATATTAGTCCTCAGTGTCCTAATCCTAAGAAGGAACAAGTTAGAGGAAAAGTGTTTACTTTGACTGGCACTCAGACAGTTAATGAGGATCGTCTGATCAGAGGTACATGTTTTATTAATAGTACTCCCTTAATTACTATTATAGATACTGGTGCTACACATTGTTTTATTGCTGCTCACTGCGTTTCGAAATTGGGTCTTGATGTGTCATTTATGAATGGGGAAATGGTTGTCGAAACCCAGCCATGGTTTCGGTGACTACCTCTCTAGTATGTTTGAAGTGTCTTTTGTTGATGTTTGGTAGAGACTTTGTTGTAGATTTAGTATGTTTGTCGTTAAGTGGGATGGATGTGATTCTAGGTATAAACTGGTTGGAGTACAACTATGTCTATATTAATTATTTTAGGAAGACGGTGCGTATTTCCTCTGCCGAAGAAGAAGAAAGAGAGACTGAGATTTTGACTACTAAGCAGATGAAACAGTTGATGCGTGATGGAATCCCGATGTTTTCTTTGATGGCGTCCCTGTCCATTGAGAATCAGGCAGTGATTGATAAGTTGCAAGTAGTATGCGAGTTTCCAGAAGTTTTTTCCGATGAAATTCATGATGTGCCGCCAGAAAGGGAGGTAGAGTTTTCAATTGATCTTATTCCGGGTACAAAGCTGGTTTCTATGGCGCCTTACCGTATGTCAGCTTCTGAATTGGCTGAGTTGAAGAAGCAGTTAGAGGACTTGCTTGACAAAAAGTTTGTGAGACCGAGTGTTTCACCTTGGGGAGCGCCGGTGTTGTTGGTTAAAAAGAAAGATAGAAGCATGAAGCTATGCATAGATTACCGACAGTGTAATAAAGTAACGATAAAGAATAAATATCCACTTTCGAGGATCGACGATTTGGTGGATCAGTTAGTGGGTGCCCGTGTGTTCCGTAAGATTAACTTGAGGTCGGGCTATCACCAGATCAAAATGAAAGATGATGATATTCAGAAGACAACCTTTAGGACACGTTACGGACACTACGAATATTTTGTGATTCCTTTTGGTGTTACTAATGCGTCTGGAGTGTTTATGGAATACATGAACCGTATTTTTCATGCTTTTTTGGATCGTTTTGTTGTTGTGTTCATAGATGATATTATGATATACTCCAAGTCCGAGGAGGAACATGCCGAGCATTTTAGGATTGTTTTGCAAGTGTTAAAAGAAAAGAAATTATGCCAAGCTATCTAAGTGCGAATTCTGGTTGAACGAGGTAAGTTTTCTTGGTCATATTATTTCTGGTAGTGGTATTGCTGTAGATCCATCTAAGGTTGATGCAGTATCGCAATGGGAGACTCCGAAGTCGGTTACCGAAGTTAGGAGCTTTTTGGGTTTAGAAGGTTATTACCGAAGATTTATTGAAGGATTTTCCAAGTTAGCACTTCCGTTAACCCAATTAACTTGTAAAGGTAGAACTTTCAAATGGGATGTTCAATGTGAAAACAATTTTTAGTGAATTGAAGAAGCGTTTGACGATAGCCCCGATTTTAATATTACCAAAGTCTGATGAACAATTTGTTGTGTACTGCGATGCGTCTAAGTTGGGTTTAGGTGGTGTGCTTATGTAGAACAATAAAGTAGTAGCTTGAGCATCAAGACAATTGAGGATTCATGAGTGTAACACCCCGTTCTCCCAACAGTATTAATTAACAAATTAAATCAGAGTTTTTCACCAAAAACGGAATGCTACATTTTCGTTCAAATAAAATCTCCGAATTAACGGATGAATAAATATTCTCCAATAAAATAGTCAATAATAATTAACTTCAAAACTTCGCAGCGGAATTATTTTAAAGCAACTAAATAATCTTTGGCACGTAGGCCTCATCAAAAGTTTTATAAATCAAAATTAATACGTAAGGAAAGAGAAAACAAGCAACAAATTCCCGTCCCATTACGTATCAGAGCCCTAAGACACTTGAGCCGACATCTCTACTAATCTTCATTACCTGCACTTGCCACAAGGCGGCAATTCCAGCAGAAGGGGTGAGATTCACAAACAACAATAGATAACATAATTCACCAATTAAACTCAACAGCAACAGTATAATGAATAATCAATTATCATTTATAATTTGAACAATTCAACAACATGGTCAACAACGACACCGACAACTTAACCGACAACAACAACAACGACAACAACTACAACGACAGCAACAATGCAACTAATGCAAATGCATGTGGTACCATTTTACGCGCGTTGAATGCTAAGCATTCTGGGGCATGAGCCCCCAACGGTTGAATGAAATAACATTCCAGGGCATAAGCCCTCAACAGTTGAGTGATAAACACTCCAGGGCATAAGCCCTCAACGATTGAGTGTAAACACTCCAGGGCATAAGCCCTCAACAGTGGTATGAGTATGAAATGGACTCAATGGTGTATATCTACATACAACCCAACGACAGCAACAACAACTACTATATGCATAATCAGCTATGGCATAAGACTCCAACTTAATTCGACAAGACACAACAAAGGTCACAGCGAAGCATCATAACAAAATTCAACAACTTAAGTAACCTACAGTATTACTCGCCGTGGCGAGCTACTTTACTCGCCGTGGCGAGTTCAGAAAATTGAGCTCCTCGCCGTGGCGAGTTGGGGGCGAGCTCAAGGCGAGCAAAAGTGGTTGCTCTCGGCATTTTTGACATCTTTCACCTAAAATCTTCATTTTTATGTTCCCAAAACCCGAATTTAATTCTGTAAAAAGGTGCCATTCATCCCTAAACATATTAAGGCACTCAAATTGATATAAAAATTCACCCAAAAACCTCATTAAGACAATTAACAACTTTTTAATTAAGCAACTCGCCGTGGCGAGTGCATCTGCTCGCTGTGGCGAGCTACCGGTGTTTCATTGCTCGCCTCGCGAGTAGGATTGCTCGCTGTGGCGAGTTACACAGGCACTGCTCGCCTGGCGAGTGGGTTTACTCGCCGTTGCGAGCGGCGATTGACAGAACTACGAACTGTACGAACAGACTTCTACTTTTCAACCCTAAACCCCAAATTCAACACCCAAAGGCTCAATTTTGATGAATTTCATCATCCATATGCATTCTAACATCAGAACAGCATAAAACAACAACAATTACATGAATTCATTAAGTTATTAGCATCAATTCATCTTAACCTAATTCAATTCATCAACCCTAACAATTCTACATTCATCAACGAATTAAGAACCTAAAGTTGAGAGTTAGTCTCACCCTTACCTTAGATTGTCTTCCTGAATTAAAAGCAGCGTTCTTCTCTTCTCTTGCTTCTTCTCTCTTCTTCTAGGTTTTTTCCCCCTTTTCTTGTTTTCTCACTGTTTCTACGTGAAAATGGTTCTGACTCTTTCTTCCCTTATTAATACCTATTAACTTCTCCTTAATTCCAATTAACTCCTATTAAATTATTAAATAATTCATTTTAATCCCCAACCTTCTAATAATTATAATTCTCACCTATTTTAATTAAATAATAAAAATAACTATATAATAAAATATATAACACACCAAAAATCAACATAATTATTTAAAATCATAAAAACTTACTAAAATCAATTGAAATAAAATAATCGACAACTAGGGCGTTACAACTCTCCCCCACTTAAAGAATTTCGTCCTCGAAATATTACCTCAAGCAAACAGCTCAGGATAAGACTCTAGCATCTTACTCTCCAGCTCCCAAGTCAAGCTTTCACCAGTTACTCCACCCCAGACAACTCTCACCAGAGATATCTCCTTGCCTCTCAACTTCTTCACCTTACGATCATCAATCCTCAACGGTAAAGTCTCCACCGTAAGGTTGTCTCTAACCTGCACGTCATCCCTTGGTATAACATGCGAAGGATCCGCTACGTACTTCCGCAACTGCGACACATGGAACACATCATGCAGATTTGAAAGATGTGGTGGCAAACCTATTCGATATGCCACTGGCCCAATCCTCTCTGATATCTGATAAGGACCAATAAACTTCGGAGTCAACTTCTTCGACTTCAACGCACGACCTACACCTGTCATGGGAGTGACTCTCAAGAACACATGATCACCCTCTTGAAACTCAAGTTCCTTTCTACGCTTGTCATGGTAACTCTTTTGCCGACTCTGTGACGCTTTCATCTGTTCTCTTATCAGCTTAACTTTCTCTGTAGTCTGCTGGACTAATTCTGGTCCCAACACTATACTTTCTCCCGATTCAAACCAACACAACGGAGTTCTACACCTCCGACCATACAAAGCTTCAAATGGTGCCATACCAATACTCGAATGATAACTGTTGTTGTACGTGAACTCAATCAACGGTAGATGACTATCCCAAGCTCCACCTTGCTCAAGTACACATACTCTTAGCAAATCTTCCAGCGACTGAATCGTCCTCTCCGACTGACCATCTGTTTGAGGATGATAAGCCGAACTCAACTTCAACTTAGAACCCAAAGCCTCCTGCAAACTCTTCCAAAACCTTGAAGTAAACCTCGGATCTCTATCCGACACAATACTCGATGGAACACCATGCAACTTCACAATACTATGAATATAAATCTCTGCCAACTGAGCTACTGGATAATTGATATTGATCGGAATAAAATGTGCTGACTTTGTTAACCTGTCAACAACTACCCAAATGGCATCATGCCCCTTCGGAGTATTCGGTAAGCTCGTTACAAAATCCATGGATATGCTATCCCACTTCCACTCTGGTACGTCTAGTGGTGTCAACAATCCTGCAGGCTTCTGATGTTCAACTTTAGATTTCTGACAAGTTAAACATGCATAAACAAATTGCGCGACATCTCGCTTCAATCCAGACCACCAGAACATCTTCTTCAAGTCGTGGTACATCTTCGTAGCTCCCGGATGAATACTTAAGCTGCTCCTGTGACTTTCTTCCAAAATCATCTTTTTCAACTCGTCATTATCAGGAATACAAATTCTGCCTCGGAATCTTAACACACCTTGATCATCAACCTGGAAATCACTATCTTCCGCTTCATTACTAGCAACCATCAAGTCTACAAACTTAACATCAGCTTCTTGCGCTTCCTTGATACTGTTCAAGAATTCATTATTGATCTTCAACATACCCAACTGCACGCTCTGAGGTGCCAATTCACAAACTAAGCTCAAGTCCCTAAATTGCTCAAGTAACTCGAACTCTTTCATCATCATAGCAGACATGTGCAACGTCTTTCTGCTCAAGGCATCTGCAACTACATTGGCTTTACCCGGATGGTAATTCAAACTAAAATCATAGTCCTTCAACAACTCGAGCCATCTTCTCTGCCTCATATTCAACTCTTTCTGATCAAACAAATATTTCAAACTCTTATGATCACTGAACACCTCAAATCTGGAACCGTACAAATAATGCCTCCAAATTTTTAACACAAAAACTACAGCAGCCAACTCTAAATCATGTGTAGGATAGTTCTTCTCATGTATCCTCAACTTCCTCGAAGCATAAGCTACCACCTTACCATCCTGCATAAGTACACCACCTAAGCCCAACTTGGACGCATCACAATAAACAACAAAAGGTTCATCTGGCTTCGGTAAAATCAAAATCGGAGCAGTCATCAACCGTTGCTTCAACTCATTGAAACTATTCTCACACTTAGCATCCCACACAAAAACTTTACCCTTACAGGTCAACTGTGTCAAAGGAAGTGCCAACTTCGAAAATCCTTCGATAAATCTTCGATAATAACCTGCTAAGCCCAGAAAACTTCTAATCTCTGTAACGGACCTCGGAGTCTCCCATTGCAATACCGCTTCAACTTTCGACGGGTCAACCGCAATACCACTACCAGAAATAATGTGGCCAAGAAAACTTACTTCACTTAACCAGAACTCACATTTGGATAACTTGGCATACAACTTCGTTTCTTTCAACACTTGCAAAACAATCTTCAAATGCTCTGCATGCTCTTCTTCAGTCTTAGAATAAATCAGAATATCATCAATAAAAACAACAACAAATCTGTCCAGAAAGTCATGGAAAATTCTGTTCATATACTCCATAAATACACCAGGTGCATTAGTAACACCGAACGGCATCACCTTATACTCATAGTGACCATATCGCGTTCTGAACGCCGTCTTCTCCATATCTTCATCATTCACCTTGATCTGATGGTAACCTGACCTCAAATCGATTTTACTAAACACACGGGCACCCACTAGCTGATCCATCAAGTCATCAATTCTCGGAAGTGGATACCTATTCTTTATCGTCACTTTATTCAGCTGACGGTAATCTATACACAGCCTCATGCTACCATCTTTCTTCTTAACCAGCAACACCGGCGCTCCCCAAGGTGAAACACTCGGTCTTACAAACTTCTTATCAAGTAGGTCTTCCAACTGCTTCTTCAACTCTGCCAACTCAGCTGCTGACATACGGTAAGGAGCCATCGACACAGGCTTCGTACCCGGAACAAGATCAATTGAAAATTCAACTTCCCTTTCTGGCGGCACATCGGGAATCTCATCAGGAAAAACTTCTGGGAATTCATTCACGACTGGTAGGCTATCAATCACTGCTTGATTCTCTACTGACAAATATGCTAACAAGGAAAACATCATAATTCCGTCACGCTCAATCTGCTTCAACTGCTTAGTACTCAAGAAATCAACTTCACTCTCTTCTTCAGCGGAAGAGAAACATATTGTCTTACTAAAACAATTTATGAGGACATGGTTATACTCTAACCAGTTCATCCCAAGGATTACATCCATACCCGTCAACGGTAAACATACGAGATCAACTTCAAAATTTCTACCAAATACAGACAGTGGACAACTTAAACAAACAAGAGAAGTAGTCACTGAACCCTTAGCTGGAGTTTCAACAATCATTTCTCCATCCATATTAGACATGGTAAGTCCCACCTTAGAAGCACAACTAACAGCAATAAAACAATGCGTAGCACCAGTATCTATAATAGCAATTAAAGGAGTATCATCAAAATAACAAGTACCTCGAATAAGTCGATCCTCATTGTCCGTCTGTGTACCAGACAATGCAAACACTTTCCCTCCAAGCTGAGCCTTCTTAGGCTTCTTGCACTGAGAACTAAGATGACCCTCTTCATCACAATTAAAACAGACAATATCACCACGTTTGCACTCAGCTATTGTATGTCCTTTCTTCCCACATCGGAAGCATTTCTTCTCATCACGGTGGCAAGCATTACTCTTGTGGCCTTTCTCGCCACACTTGTAGCAGACAACTTCAGCAGGAGTCTCATTCTTCTTGGGCCTCCTCTCATCATTTACCCGTTGTTTCCCCTTATCAGCAGGAGCACTGTAAGGCTTAGGATGGTTCTGCTGATTCTTACTCTTCCTTTCATTAAGCACTTTATAGTGAGCTTTCGTATCCTCTTCGTAAATCCTGCAGCTACTCACCAATTCAGAAAAATTGCGGATCTTCTGATAACCAATGGCCCGCTTAATCTCAGCACGCAGACCATTCTCAAACTTGATACACTTAGAGAACTCAGCAGTCTCAGGAGTATAATGCGGGTAAAACTTTGCCAACTCAACAAACTTGGCAGCATACTCTGTTACTGACATATCACCTTGCTTCAGTTCCAGAAATTCAATCTCCTTCTTACCTCGGACATCTTCCGGAAAATACCTATTCAGAAACTCTCTTCTGAACACAGCCCACGTGATCACAGCTCCTCCATTCCCTAGCACTGGTTGCACACTCACCCACCAATCATCAGCCTCCTCAGCCAGCATATGTGTGCCAAATCGCACCATCTGAACATCAGTGCATTGCATCACTCTGAAGATTCTTTCAATCTCCTTCAACCATGTATGCGCCCCATCAGGGTCATACCTACCCTTGAACGTTGGTGGATGGTTCCTCAGGAAGGTTTACAACATGCGAACACCGTCGTTACCACCAGCATTATTCTGTTGACCCACAGCTTGAGCCATCGCTTGTAGAGCAGCAGCATGTGCGACATCATTCCTTCCAGCCATCGCGAAAAACTACACTACGACAACAACCAGGACATCAAAGACAATACAAAATTGTCACACGACTCTACTAGGCTCGACTCGACTCTACTACTTGGCCGGACGGACCAACCTGCTCTGATACCAATTGTAACACCCCGTTCTCCCAACAGTATTAATTAACAAATTAAATCAGAGTTTTTCACCAAAAACGGAATGCTACATTTTCGTTCAAATAAAATCTCCGAATTAACGGATGAATAAATATTCTCCAATAAAATAGTCAATAATAATTAACTTCAAAACTTCGCAGCGGAATTATTTTAAAGCAACTAAATAATCTTTGGCACGCAGGCCTCATCAAAAGTTTTATAAATCAAAATTAATACGTAAGGAAAGAGAAAACAAGCAACAAATTCCCGTCCCATTACGTATCAGAGCCCTAAGACACTTGAGCCGACATCTCTACTAATCTTCATTACCTGCACTTGCCCACAAGGCGGCAATTCCAGCAGAAGGGGTGAGATTCACAAACAACAATAGATAACATAATTCACCAATTAAACTCAACAGCAACAGTATAATGAATAATCAATTATCATTTATAATTTGAACAATTCAACAACATGGTCAACAACGACACCGACAACTTAACCGACAACAACAACAACGACAACAACTACAACGACAGCAACAATGCAACTAATGCAAATGCATGTGGTACCATTTTACGCGCGTTGAATGCTAAGCATTCCGGGGCATGAGCCCCCAACGGTTGAATGAAATAACATTCCAGGGCATAAGCCTTTAACAGTTGAGTGATAAACACTCCAGGGCATAAGCCCTCAACGATTGAGTGTAAACACTCCAGGGCATAAGCCCTCAACAGTGGTATGAGTATGAAATGGACTCAATGGTGTATATCTACATACAACCCAACGACAGCAACAACAACTACTATATGCATAATCAGCTATGGCATAAGACTCCAACTTAATTCGACAAGACACAACAAAGGTCACAGCGAAGCATCACAACAAAATTCAACAACTTAAGTAACCTACAGTATTACTCGCCGTGGCGAGTTCAGAAAATTGAGCTCCTCGCCGTGGCGAGTTGGGGGCGAGCTCAAGGCGAGCAAAAGTGGTTGCTCTCGGCATTTTTGACATTTTTCACCTAAAATCTTCATTTTTAAGTTCCCAAAACCCGAATTTAATTCTGTAAAAAGGTGTCATTCATCCCTAAACATATTAAGGCACTCAAATTGATATAAAAATTCACCCAAAAACCTCATTAAGACAATTAACAACTTTTTAATTAAGCAACTCGCCGTGGCGAGTGCATCTGCTCGCTGTGGCGAGCTACCGGTGTTTCATTGCTCGCCTCGCGAGTAGGATTGCTCGCTGTGGCGAGTTACACAGGCACTGCTCGCCTGGCGAGTGGGTTTACTCGCCGTTGCGAGCGGCGATTGACAGAACTACGAACTGTACGAACAGACTTCTACTTTTCAACCCTAAACCCCAAATTCAACACCCAAAGGCTCAATTTTGATGAATTTCATCATCCATATGCATTCTAACATCAGAACAGCATAAAACAACAACAATTACATGAATTCATTAAGTTATTAGCATCAATTCATCTTAACCTAATTCAATTCATCAACCCTAACAATTCTACATTCATCAACGAATTAAGAACCTAAAGTTGAGAGTTAGTCTCACCCTTACCTTAGATTGTCTTCCTGAATTAAAAGCAGCGTTCTTCTCTCCTCTTGCTTCTTCTCTCTTCTTCTAGGTTTTTTCCCCCTTTTCTTGTTTTCTCACTGTTTCTACGTGAAAATGGTTCTGACTCTTTCTTCCCTTATTAATACCTATTAACTTCTCCTTAATTCCAATTAACTCCTATTAAATTATTAAATAATTCATTTTAATCCCCAACCTTCTAATAATTATAATTCTCACCTATTTTAATTAAATAATAAAAATAACTATATAATAAAATATATAACACGCCAAAAATCAACATAATTATTTAAAATCATAAAAACTTACTAAAATCAATTGAAATAAAATAATCGACAACTAGGGCGTTACAATGAGTGTCCTACTCATGATCTTGAGTTAGCTGCAGTAGTCTTTGTACTTAAAATTTGGAGGCATTATCTGTATGGTTCTAGATTTGAAGTGTTCAGCGACCATAAAAGTTTGAAGTATTTATTTGACCAAAAAGAATTAAATATGAGACAACGAAGGTGGCTTGAATTGCTAAAGGGTTATGATTTTGGGTTGAATTACCATCCGGGTAAAGCTAATGTTGTTGCAGATGCTTTAAGCAGGAAAACTTTGCATATGTCTGCTATGATGGTTAAAGAGTTGGAATTACTAGAACAGTTCAGAGACTTGAGTTTGGTTTGTGAAGTGTCGTCACAGAGTGTGAAACTGGGAATGTTGAAGATCACCAACGAATTTTTAGATAGTATCAGAAAAGCTCAGAAAGTAGATGTGAAGTTGGTAGACTTAATAGTTGGAAGTAATCAGACTGATGATGGTGACTTTAAAGTTGATGATCAAGGAGTATTGCGATTTCGAAATAGGATTTGTATTCCTGACGATGTTGATATGAGAAAAATGATTATGGAAGAAAGTCACAGAAGTAATTTGAGTATTCATCCGGGAGCTACAAAAATGTATCATGATTTGAAGAAGTTGTTTTGGTGGTCCGGGTTGAAGCGTGATGTGGCACAATTTGTTTATGCATGTTTAATCTGTCAGAAGTCAAAAGTTGAACATCAGAAACCTACTGGATTGTTGACACCTTTAGATGTTCCAGATGGAAGTGGGATAACATATCCATGGATTTTGTGGCTAGTTTACCGAATACTCCAAAGGGAAATGATGCAATTTGGGTAATTGTGGATAGACTGACGAAGTCGGCTCATTTTATTCCGATAAACATTAGTTTTCCTATACCTCAGTTGGCAGAAATCTATATCCGTGAGATTGTGAAGCTGCATGGAATTCCATCGAGTATTGTATCAGATAGAGATCCAAGATTTACTTCTAGATTTTGGAAGAGCGTGCAGGAAGCGTTGGGTTCTAAGCTGAGTTTCAATTCGGCGTATCATCCACATACAAATGGACAGACTGAGAGGACGATTCAGTCGTTGGAGGACTTGTTAAGAGTTTGTGTGCTTGAGCAGGGAGGAACTTGGGATAGTCATCTGTCATTGATCGAGTTCACTTACAATAACATTTACCATTCTAGCATTGGAATGGCACCATTCGAAGCATTGTATGGCCGGAGATGCAGAACTTCGTTGTGTTGGTACGAGTTCGGTGAGTTTCAAGAAGGAGACCATGTGTTTTTGAGAGTCACCTCTGTGACCGGTGTTGGACGGGCACTGAAATCGAAGAAGTTGACTCCAAGGTTTATTGGCCCGTATCAGATTTTGGAAAGAGTTGGGAAGGTTGCGTATATAGTGGGTTTACCACCGCATCTATCGAATTTACAAAATGTATTTCATGTGTCACAACTTTGGAAGTATGTTTCAGTTCCATCTCATGTGATTCCAAGAGATGATGTGCAAGTGAGAGACAACCTCACGATCGAGACCTTACCAGTGAGGATTGAAGGCCGTGAAGTGAAGAAGCTAAGAGGCCAGGATATATCCCTTGTGAAAGTTGTTTGGGAAGGAGCGGCTGGTGAAAGTTTGATGTGGGAGTTGGAAAGTAAGATGTTAGAGTCGTATCCAGAGTTGTTTGAGAAAGGTAAATTTTCGAGGAGGAAAATATTCTAAGTGGGGGAGAGTTGTAACACCCTATTATTTATTTACTTATTTTTATTGAGTTTGGAGTCTTTTGTTGATTAAATTGATTAATTGTGATATTTGTTGATATGTGATGTTTTCTTTTAAGATTTATTAGTAGGTTGTTATAACATTAAAAGTAAAGGAATTTGAAAAGATTAGATTAATTAAGGGTAGTTCGATAATTAGAGGAGTTTGTTAAGTTATGATTAGTGGAGATTATAAATAAGGGAGAACACTAGAGATTAGGGTTAGAAACCAGAGAAGCAGCTTTTTGGGAAAAACAGAGACAATGTTTCCTATTAATTTTAGGAGTTAGAGTGTCGAAAATTGGGTTTTTGGGTCAATTTCTGAATTTCTGTTCGTGCTTTTCGTAGTCCTGTTCGTCGTCGCTCGCCACAGCGAGCGATTATCCTCGCCCCGCGAGTAACAGTTAACTCGCTATTGCGAGTAGGTTTAGTCGCCTCGCGAGTGACCCAGTTAGTCACTCGCAACATCGAGTAGTTAGCTCGCCACAGCGAGACCTATGCCGTGAGTAACTGCCAGCTCGCCACGGCGAGCAATCTCACTCGCCACACCGAACTGCTTGATGGCAGACTGCCACGTTTCGCGTTCTTGTATCTTTTTCACATATTTCTGTTTTGAATTGGCCTTTGGTCTGAATATGAATATTGTTGTTGATTAAATTATGTATCCAGTAGCTTTGGTTTTACATGAATATCTTTTATAGATAATTTATTATGTGGATTACGATGTGATAAGTTGTTGCATGTCGGAGACTTATCATTGCATAAGCATTTGTTATAAGTTGAAGGCTTGATGCCTTGTTTACATTGAAGGCTTGATGCCTTGTTATTCGTTGAGGGCTTGATGCCCTGTTTAATCGAATTACGACATCATGTTGAGAGTTTGACGCTCTGTTGGTACCTCGTGCATATTATAATGCATTTTGTAAGTTGTTGTTGTCGTTGCATTATTAAGTTGTCATTGATATATTGTTGAGTTGTTGTTGCTGCCGCATCATCAAGTTGTTGTTGATATTGTTAAGTTGTTATTGTTGTCGCATCATCAGGTTGTTGCTAATATTGTGAAGTTGTTGTTGTTGTTGTTGTTGCATTGACAAATGAAATTAATTGATGAAAATATCTGAAATCATATGTAGTACTTGTTGATGATGGTTGCGGCCATAATATGTTGACTAATTCTTATTATGAGTTGTTGTTTATTATTATCGAATGTGAAATCTCACCCCTTCTGTTTGAATGTTGCCTCTATGGGGTAACATGCAGATAATCAGAAGTAGTCCGCTGATGTGAGTTGATCCTCGTGTCGTCATAGGAGTCTTGCTCTGATATGTAACGGGGTGAGGATATTCAATTGTTTTGTTTTTCCTTTAATTTGTGCGCCAACGTTGCAGAACCGGAAGAATGGATATTCTGGTGATTTATATTTTCTCATATTATTTGTAGACATTTTGTTGTTGTATGCTATTAACTTAGGTGTTGCAATTTGTTCGTAGGTTCACCTTTTAGATTTTATGATATTATTTTATCTGATGTATTCTATCAATTTGAATGAATGCATATCGTTTTACTTTTATTAAAAAAAAAAGTTATAAATAAATCTCCTAAATAACATATAAATAAATAAGATATATAAAAATAAAATAAAAAACGAACATAGAGTTAATGCTCTCTTCAGCTGCTAGAAAAAAAATAAAACAATAAAATAAAAAGAAAAGTAACTTTTTTTAAAGGCTAGGCTTTTTTCGGTTTAAAAGCTACTTTAAAACAAAGTTAAAATAAAGCTCTTTAAGGAAGAAGTTAAAGTTGTTTGGTTTCTTTATTGTTTTTTAGTTTTAAAGTTATTTTTAAGTTAAAAGTTGTTTGGCAAAATATTGTACAAAACCTTGAATTTATTATTTTTTTGTGGTGTCCGGAGTTCTCGAACCCCGGACATTGCATATATTTACGCGTTATCTTTATCAACTGAGATAAGCTCGCAAAGACAAAACATTGAATTTATTATGAATTAACATACTAAATAAAAAAGTGTTGACTTAAATGCAATTTTGATCCCCTATTTAAAAAGTCAACAAAATTTTTGGTCCCCCTCCCTCTTAGGATGACGTGGCATGCTCATTAATGACAAGGAGGTTACGTGGCATTGCTTACATGGTTTATTATTTAGCACCTCATTTTCATGTCATTTTAATTATAAATTATATTACAATTATCAAAAATTAAATAGCAAACTATTATTGAAATTAAAAAAGAATCAGAGGAATTAAAAAAAAATTGAAATCCCCAAATTGATTACCACTTATCGAAGAACCCTAACACCAAAAATATTCAAATTGATTTTATTTTCCTTCTTCCTTCAATTTTTTTATTGAAAATCAAACAGTAAAAACATTAAATTGCATATTGCAAAATTGGAAGAGAGTGATGGAAAGGGGAAAGTTATATAATTAACTACATCTTATAAATCAAATTTAATTGTTATCTTGTGTTCAGGAGTAGTTTAGAAAATTCAATCAAAGAAAGCCAATAAACTGAACAATAGAATAAAAGAACACTTTTTTGGGGCTACTTGTTCTTGTGGGATACTAATGAACAAAGAAACGATGATGCTTAAGGAAGAAGGAAAGGGGGAAATTGGTGTTAGGGTTCTTCAATAGGTGGAAATCAATTTAGGGATTTAAGTTTTTTTTTAATTTCCCAATTCTCTTTTAATTTCAAAAATAATTTGCTATTTAATTTTTTGATAATTGTAATATAATTTATAATTAAAATAACATAAAAATGAAGTGTTAAATGATAAACCATGTAAGCAAGGTCACGTAAGCTTCATGTCATTAATGAGCATGCCACGTCATCCTAAAAGGGAGGGGCCAAAAAAATTGTTGACTTTTTAAATAGGGTGATCAAAAAACATGTTTTAGAAAAAGGGGTATCAAAAGTTAATAATTTCAAAAATAGGGGGATCAAATTTGCATTTAAGCCAAAAATGTTTAAAATGTTTTTTGAAGGGAAAAAATATTTAAAAGATAAGAATTTATATTATATAATATTATATTTGTTACATTGTTGGTGTCATTGAAAAAGATATGTTTAATTTTTTTTAATAAGAAAAAGATATGCATAGTTTGTTACAATACAAATGTGTAAAATATATATAAGTATAATTTTTTTAGGCAACTACACTTGTACTTTTAATTAAAATTAAAATTTTTAAAAAATAATTATACGCATTAGCGTAACAAAAAAAACAGACAGACGGACATAAAGTATTACTCTAAACGCTAACGTGTGTGTATATATTTCCAATGTTGAAGAAAGGAAATAAAAATATTCGGTGTCATTCAATGACAACGTGAATAAAAATATTTGCAAGGTTGTGATAGTTAAAAGATGTTGAAATTAATATATAAGTGATAAAAAGATAATAAAATTCCTTCAAAAATAGATAATAAAATTAAATGGACCCTCATTAAAAAAAATTAAATGGACCGGTTAAAAAAAAATGGAAGAAAAAAGCATATTGAAAAATAAAAGAAAAAGTTGCCGGCTTGAGTTGAAGAGAGGTGCTTCTAAAATAAATTGTCGAGAAGTAGATTTTTGAAGTATCATTCAACAACTTTTGGTCAAAGCTCATTCCATTCAATTTTATGCATTCTAAAAAAAAATACTACTTTAGAAGGTACTTTATTGATATTGTGTTTGGCCTAGCTTGTCCTTAAAAATGTAGAGAAGCTGAAAAAAATCAGGTCAAACGGTATCATAGTACGTTATGAATTTATGATTGTCATTTGGCAGGAGTCTATTGCAATTAAGGAAAACAAGGCTCTAGAAGTTTCTGAAACATTGAAGTTATTTTGTTAAATTAAAAAGGTTTAATAGCTGTTTTCGCTCTCTAATTTTCACGAAGTTGCGATTTTGACCCTCTAAGAAATAAAACTACAAAACTATCCTCTAAGTTTTGCAATTGTAGCAGTTTTGGTTCTCCAAAGCCAAAAAAATTAAATAAAATAACACGTGGCACCTCACTTAGGGTGCCACGTCAGCATAGACAGAGTCAAAATTAGTCTTTGGGGCCAAAACTGCCACAGGTGCAAAACTTAAGGGACAGTTTTGTAATTTTTTTCTTAAAGGGCCAAATCGCAACTTTAGAAAAGTTATGGGCTAAAATTGCTATTAAACCAATTAAAAAAAGTAATAAAAGGCTAGTACACAACTATCTCTTTGAAGAGTTTAATTTGTATATATACTTACCAAGTTCAATTCAATGTTTCACCACCTATTTCAGTATCCCACTACTAATTAATAAAACTTTTTTTTAGGGTTAAATATGTTTTTGATCCCTATAAATATGTCAACTTTTCGTTTTAGTCCCTCTAAAATTTTCCTTTAATTTTTAGTCACTATAAAATTTTCAATCTTCATTTTTGGTCCCTCTTTGAAAGTAAGCTCATATGTAGAATTCATATTTTTTAATAAAATTTTCCAGAATAATTCTAAATATTATAAGAATCACTACGAAATTTTTTTAGAATTTTTCAAAAAATCATGAATTTAATATGAATTTTTATATTATTTACGGTTAAAAATTCATATTTAATTTGTGTTTTGTTAAAAAATTCTAATTTTTTTTAGAATATTTTACATATTTCTGCACAATTTTATTAAAAAATACAAAAATTAAATTAAAAATAGGGACCAAAAGTAGTGATTGAAAAATTTATAGGGACTAAAAGTTGAAAGAAAATATTAGAGGGACTAAAACGAAAAGTTGACATATTTATAGGGACTAAAAACATATTTTACCCTTTTTTTTATATTCGAAATGTTATTAACTATTTAAAAACTCATACACATACGTAGATGATTATGAGTTCGAACATTGGTCACCCACAACATTCTACTAGACGATTTTGATATTTATCACTTGAGTTAAGGTAGGAACCTCTAGACAATCAATCTAACTTCTAATTACCTTTGTTACCATTGGGAGATGATAATAAACTTTCTTTGAATTGAGTTAGGCTTTTATATGAAGGTGTGTCCAAACACATACACATTTGGTAACTTGGAAAACTTGGCAAAGTAAAATTTTAATACAACTTCAGTGCATGTCTCTGCACCTATCGTGGATTCTAGATCCAATTTTTATATTGCAATCCTTAATCTATCTGATCTAATATCATGTCAAATAGATTTGGATCATTCCTAAATGCTGGTTCGTAAAATAGATGAAAGTGGAAATTTATTCCAAGAGTGTTACATCATCATAATTCTAACTTAACCTTAAATAGAGTAAGAAGTTTTTTCTAAGAGGGTCACATCATTACAGTTTAAGACTAGTTTACAATATAGTATAGATTGCACAATCCAAAAACAATGGCTATGTGGAACTCAAATACTTTATATAAAAAGCCTACTTAACCTAGATTAATTTTCATATTCTTATGGTTTTCTAGACTACAGTTAAATCTAATTTTCCAAATTTACCATTTTCTTAACAAAAATTCAAACATGAAAACCAAAAAAAGTTGAATTGTTCTTAACTATTGATTGAAATGTCAACTTGAGAATAAAAGAACTGAACTCTAAGCTCAATTAAATCCCTTCACTTGTTTTTACACTCAGAAAACAACAGTCCATTTCATTAAGAATTAAGATTCCAGATTCCACCTCAAATTAAAGAAAACTTGAATCACATTTTCCAAACTGCAATTTAATTTAACAGTGTTACAAGCACATTCAATTTATAAGCCACAGAATATTCCCCTGATTATACAGATTTTACTATAACATTATTGATTCAAGATATATTGTCACTCAGCTTCTGTTTCTTTGTCTTAGAGTTATCCTCTTCTAAAGACTTCAACTTGTTCTTTATTGCAGCTATTTTCGCACTCCGACTCGTCTGTGCCATGCCACCACCAGTGAGATGCAACTTGTGCCCTTCACTTACTGCTTTTGTAGAGCTATCTGCCTTTTCCAGGGCGTACCTCTCACCGGCAAGGCGAACAACCAATGGTCGGCTGCAAGCTAACCTCCCGTGCATTTTCTCCTTGGCCAATATTGCTTCCTGCATTCTCACTTTAAGAATGGAAATCAGAAATTGCTTGAATGTGAAATCAACAAAAGTATGCTATGAAGGTACCTCATTTGTTTCTATCAACGGATAAAAAAAAACGTACCTCTTTTGTGCTATACTGGATAAAAGCGAAACCGCGTGGCTCCCCTTGTTTCGGGCCGCGGGTGTGCCACAAGAAGTCCTCGGACACAATCTTTCCATAAGGAGAAAACATTTTGAGCAGAGCAGCTCTGGAAAATGATGGAAACAGAGAAAGAGGATAAGAATATGCATATAGTACAAGGAAAAGAAACCGAACAGGTGTGCCACGAAATCTAGGTTTTTGATGTATTCGTGCCCATGATTGAGGTCGAACCAGTCACATTTGATTGGCATACTCACAATAGCAAGGATCACAGTGCAACTGCAATTGTTACCGTGATTTAAGAACTTGATTCCTGCTACCGTTTGTCATGGCAATGGTTACTGCATGTTTGGATTTCTGTTATGAGGAACTCAAACCAATGTTTGAATCTCTCTTGGCTGATCAACTCAAACATAAGTTTGAGAAATTGAGTTGTTTCAATTGAAATCCAAACATGCTTTAAGAAATCGAGAAACAGAAAGTGTTAATTTAAAAAACAGTACTTTAGGCATTGGTAACTTCAAAAGCCTATACTTTTCAATGCACACTTTACATCTTTGATTCCTTAACAAGCCTTCATAAGAAATGTTAGCGTTTGCCAAAAAAACAAAAATTAAGCCAAGTTGAGGAGTTAGCGAGTCTCACTCTGTAATTCTGAGATCAAGATTGCCAACATAGAGTCTATTTTCACACTTATCATCGACATAACCACTAGGATCCTGCATTCCGTAATACATAAAAATAAGTTCCACAATACATTGACATGGAAAATATCAATATCCACTGGATCAATTTAGATACTATCATGTTAAGTTAATGCTATCAATTTCAAAATATGAATTTATCTATGGGATGAAATATACTCTCCTGAATATCGTCATTCTTTTTGCAAACATTGTCCAGCCAATAGATATTTTTCACAGCAATACAAAGATATGCACACTAAGACAAGTATACTATTCATAGCATTAGACGGGATCTCTTTACCAGTCGTATAGAGAAGGATGACAAAATTCCTAACACTAAAAATTGAAATCAAACATCATATATATATATATATATATATAGTTAAAGGAATGCTGTCAATTGCAGATTATGGAAAGAAGTGGTTTGTTCAAATTTTGCTACACTACAACGCCATAGTGCGGAAATAGCCACCAACACTTCGTAGTTTACCCTACGAGTAAACCACCAAATTGGTCCCTGTCTTTGTAAGAAATTCTCAAATTAGTCCCTCACTCTATTAATATTTCAAACTACTCCCTGTTTTTGTCAAAAGTATCTCAATTAGGTCCCTCGTCATGGCACAAAAACATAAAGACAGAGACCTAATTGAGAAACTTTTGACAAAAACAGGGGCTAGTTTGAAATATTAATAGAGTCGGGGACTAATTTGAGAATTGCATACAAAGACATGGACCAATTGGATGGTTTACTCTTTATCCTACATAGTGCATTGGGGAACAATAGCAATTTGTTCAAATTACGCTACACTATTCTATAGCACTGCTCAAGCTTCTATTTGACAGCACTAAGCTAAAGAGATTGAACATACCATGACAGAAAACCAGGCGAGTGAAACTTCAAGTAAAACTCTGAAGCATCAAATAAGCATCACCCTGCAAATGAAAGATCAATCATAAAAATCAAGTCTTTACATCTTATTCAAAACAGCATGTTCACAAAGAGGTTACATGGATAGAGCCAAAAAATGCAGTATCACAGAGTACAATCCTAAGTTGCACTCATACTTCTGATGGAAAGAGTGTGATACCAGACATGTGTTGGTGCCTGACACCGACATGACACATGTAGTTACATTCAACCACTTCAATTTTTTTTTAATTATTACCGATCTCTATGTGTCAGTGTCGTGAATTGTGTATGTGTCGGTGCTTGATTCCTATACAACTATCACATAGACAACAAATGATCATCATTCAATTTTCAATTACAAAATCACAAGCTGCAATAAAAAATTAATTTTAATTGAAACAACACGAAAAATAAAAATAAAACAAATCACTTACTTTTACTTATCAATAATAAAAAAAAATTAAAAAAATTGGAAGTGATCAAAATTTCAATTTTGCAAAATGGGTTTTTTATTTCAAGAACAATATCACACCCAAAATAAAACTTACAAAAAAAAAATCCCATTACATTCAAACCCGATACAATTAAACAAAATGAGAAACAAGAATTCACAGATAATTACCGTATTGAAGAATTGAAGCGTTGGTTGTATGGTAGGAAACAGATGCAAAACAAAGGAATTAGGGTTTTACTCTCTCTTCTTTTCTGTGCGTGTTTGTATTTGTCTCGCGCAAAAGAAAGGACAGAGAAACAAAACAAAAGATAAGTTCAACTTTTTGTCTTTGATATTTCAACGGTTGAGATTTGTTATTTGATACCGTTTTTTTTTGGTTGAGGTTCGAATCCGGATGATGCATATATTATGCGATGTCTTTGTTTATTTAGTTAAACTAACTCACTACTATACTGGCTATATTAACTTTTAGGGAGTTTTCATAATAATTAAGGATTAAAAATATATTTTAAGAAAATCATCACCATTTTTTATATCTATTTTTAAGTCAACTTACATCATTCATGTAATCTTTGGATTTTAGAATGAAATTTTTCATGATTGTTTATAATATTATAATAATTTCTCAAAAAAAAAATCTAGAATTTTTTATCATAATATGAATCAAATATAAATGTTTATGTTTTTTACGCTTAAATATTTATAAATCTATTTAAATATGAACTTCTTTTTTAGAGATTGTTATATTATTCTACACATTTAAACAAAATTTCATTTAAATATATGAAGGCTACACATGAGCCGACTTAAAAACGTGATCAAAAGTAGTGGAACTAAAAGTTGAAAAAAAAATTTAAAAGGATAAAATGAAAAATTGATATATTTATTGAGGCAAAAAAAATTTTTTGCCAGAAAAACAATATGATTGCTGATTTAACTGGTTGGGATAAAACCGATGTAACTGAAAAATTATAAATTTTGTTGATCTCTTTTGGACTTTAGGTTCGTTTAAAAACTGAATCAAAAGAAACCGAATAAAATTGGTTAAGTTATTGATTTTTAATTTTGAAATCAAAAGAAACCGAATATGAGTGGGGCGGCACAGGAGGATTTGTCATGCATTATTGTTGTCCGACATGTGATAGGTATCGGAAAGTATTTGAGATTACCTTCGATGATTGGTAGAGTTAATAGGTTCGTTTTTTCCATTATCAAGGATCATATCTAGAAACGAATAAATGTGTGGAGGGGACGAGCATTATCGAAGGAGGGTAAGGAAGTTATGATCAAATATGTGCTACAATCTATTCCTTCATACATAATCAGTTTTTACCTTCTGCCGAATTCAGTTATAGATGATATTGAGAAGATGATCAATGCGTTTTGGTGGAGAGGACAGAGTAATAATCGAGGGATTAAATGGATGGCATGGGAATGCGTTGCATGCCCAAAAGAGTTTGGTGGAATGGGGTTTCGAAATTTCAAAGATTTTAATCTCGCTATGGTAGCTAAGCAAGGATAGAGCTTTCTGTCTAAGCATGAATATCTGGTTGCTAGAGTTTTTAAATTGAGGTACTTTCCCATTCTTCATTTTTGGGTCCTAAACTCGGTTATAATCCGAGCTTTGCTTGACGGAGTATTTGGAATTCTTGTCAATTACTTTTAAATGGTTGTAGGTGGACAATTGGACATGGGCAGAAGGCCAACATGATGAATGATTCGTGGGCTTGAGGTGTTCATGGTAGTTGGATTCAATCCCCACACCAAGGTGTGCATAGTTTACGTGTGTCTGATTTGATAGCTGACGAGGAAAATGTTTGCAGAAGCTATTACAAGGAAATGTAACGAAAGGGTAAGACTGGTTATAGACTGGCTTAATGGAGTTGTTACACACTGATCGGTTACATGTTGAAGGAGAATGACATAGAATCTGGAAGGTGAATTCCCCTCAGAAAATACATAATTTGTTATGGAGGATTAGCATGGGGTGTGTTCTGCTGCATCTTCGATAAAATAAATTTGCAGAAAAATAAAATAAATTGTGGTATTGGAAATTTGAAGGAATCGTAAATTTATTAATATAATGGAGTATATATAATTACACATATATGGACCGGTCTGGTAGGCCTAGTACATAAGCCTTAACTTGACTTATTTAAATTAATGAGTTCTTTAAAAAACCTGAGTCTAACCTATTTTCTATATGAGCTAGGTTGAGTTTTGAAGTAGGTCGGACCATAGGCCCTTAACGAGTGGCCTGATCTGTTCCCACTCCCACTTGTAACCCCAATCCTCTCATCTCATCTTAGCATAACTCAAAAATATAACTAAACCCAAAACACAAAGAACCGCCTTCTATTTAGAGATCATTCCAAAAATAATTGTTCTTGCATTCCCCACAATACGCACCTAACCTTCCTCAAACCACCCACACTCACACAACTATATCCCCTCCCTGACAACCCATAAATTCTTCTTCCAAACAGATGACTTACTTCCTCTATCGTGATGCGACAACCCACATTGTAACCCTATATTTAGCTATCAACACCATTTCCATAACAATGCCAAATTAAACTCCTTAATCCTCCGAACCTCCATATTATCCAATGAATTTTTCAAATCACAGACACACACACACCTTCCATCACAAACACACGTACACTCGCACTCATGTTGTGCACGCATGCGCGCGCACACACACACACCCACACGCGCACACACACACACACATGATTTTAAAAGGGATTTAAAGCATATGATTCGATTGATTGGAGGTACTTAGGATAGATTATGGTTAAAATAAATTTTCCTCCGATTCGGCAAAAGTGGATTTTAGAATGTGTTACAACAGCGTCAGCGTCTATTTTTGTGAATGGGAGTCTAACTCATGAATTTCATTTTGAAAGATGTCTTCGACAAGGTGACCCCATTTCTCCTTTTTTTGTTTCTATTAGCGGCTGGAGGCCTAAATGGATTATTTACTGGTTAAGGTGGGGGGGGGGGGGGGGGGGGGGGGATATACCATGCCAGTATCCCATCTTCATTTTGTGGAAGAACCTTATTGGTTGGGGTCAAAAGTTGGGTGAATGTTAGAGCTTTGAAGGCGGTATTACTTTTGTTTGAAGAGTTATCTTGTTTAAAAATCAATTTTCACAAAAGCATGTTGTTTAATGTTAATGTAGCGGAATCATGTTACATGAGGCTGTTGTGGTGTTGAATTGTAGACATGGTCGTCTTCCTTTTGTGTTTTGGGATCGCCTATTGGTGGAGATCCTAGAAAACTTTGTTTTTGGTATCCCGATCTTATCTGTAGTAGATTGTATGGCTGGGAGAGCAAGAATCTTTCTTTAAGGGTCGACTAATTCTCCTTAAGCCTGTATTGTCCTCCATAAAAAAAGATGAGTGTTATTTGAACAATCATTTGATTGACAACATATGGTACAACCATAATTTACAAGGAAAAAGTAGATATTTGCACAAAAACTAAAGCAATAGAAAGACAAAGTAAATTATATGTGGAAGAACCTTATTGGTTGGGGTCAAAAGTTGGGTGAATGTTAGAGCTTTGAAGGCGGTATTACTTTTGTTTGAAGAGTTATCTTGTTTAAAAATCAATTTTCACAAAAGCATGTTGTTTAATGTTAATGTAGCGGAATCATGTTACATGAGGCTGTTGTGGTGTTGAATTGTAGACATGGTCGTCTTCCTTTTGTGTTTTGGGACCGCCTATTGGTGGAGATCCTAGAAAACTTTGTTTTTGGTATCCCGATCTTATCTGTAGTAGATTGTATGGCTGGGAGAGCAAGAATCTTTCTTTAAGGGTCGACTAATTCTCCTTAAGCCTATATTGTCCTCCATAAAAAAAGATGAGTGTTATTTGAACAATCATTTGATTGACAACATATGGTACAACCATAATTTACAAGGAAAAAGTAGATATTTGCACAAAAACTAAAGCAATAGAAAGACAAAGTAAATTATATGTGGAAGAACCTTATTGGTTGGGGTCAAAAGTTGGGTGAATGTTAGAGCTTTGAAGGCGGTATTACTTTTGTTTGAAGAGTTATCTTGTTTAAAAATCAATTTTCACAAAAGCATGTTGTTTAATGTTAATGTAGCGGAATCATGTTACATGAGGTTGTTGTGGTGTTGAATTATAGACATGGTCGTCTTCCTTTTGTGTTTTGGGACCGCCTATTGGTGGAGATCCTAGAAAACTTTGTTTTTGGTATCCCGATCTTATCTGTAGTAGATTGTATGGCTGGGAGAGCAAGAATCTTTCTTTAAGGGTCGACTAATTCTCCTTAAGCCTGTATTGTCCTCCATAAAAAAAGATGAGTGTTATTTGAACAATCATTTGATTGAAAACATATGGTACAACCATAATTTACAAGGAAAAAGTAGATATTTGCACAAAAACTAAAGCAATAGAAAGACAAAGTAAATTATATGTGAGTATGAGAGATAAAGTTATCACAAAAATTGTCACAAAATAGATGTTTAAATATCATTTCTCATAAAAAAAATAGGGCGCGCAAAAATAAATTAGAGTGGTAAAAGTAATAGTCAATTTTTAAAGTCACATATTTATGATTGGTTATGGTTATATGCCTAGCCCAACCCATGAGCTGAATCTACACATCCATGAGCTTAAATTCACACAATCACTTTTTATCTAGCAAAATTGATTCTCTTATTTTTGTGTGCCCTAATGATGAGTTAGTGTTTTTAATATAATATTTGAGTCTGTTTCATTTATATTTGATTTCGTTTTATTTAATATTATTTCCTTTTTAGAACTATTTTACTTCAATTGCAAGCTTTTATATTTCAGAAACAAATATTCAAAAGATTGAGTCTTGGAGCAAAAGAAAGGAGATTTGGAGCCAAAATATGAAGATCTCATGCAAAAATATCCTTGGAGCTAATTTGTTCTAAAAATATGAAGATCTTGTACAAGAAAATATATTGTGCAAAGAAGTTTGAAGATCCTTCACCATAATATACAATTGGCGCCTCATAATACCCTTTTGCTGCTTTTGCTTCTTCAACAAACTGCCTATTTTAGTTTATTTCTGACCAAGAGCCCATGGTTTCTTGTGCAACACTTTAGTGATTTATTTCTTAGGGCTTAAGTCATTGTTAGACTATAAATAGAGCAGCCACTAGACTTCTTCTTCTTCTCTTCTATGTCTAAATAAACGTGAGTGAGTAGACTCTTCTTGTCTTGGGATTGTTGGATAAGTCCTTATGACATAATCCTAATCAAACCAAACCATAAACCCTAATTTTATATAAATTTACCTTCTAATCTAATTTCACCGTTTTTATAATGAATTAACAAATACCAAACTCATAAAGCGAACGCGGAGGGTTAGTATTTGTTAATTCATCATCATAAATATAATTCATAAAGAAAACGCGGAGCTTTGATATTGGAACAAGTGAAATTAGACAAGGATTGTGAAAAAGAATAGTCTAGCAAACTTTGAGACACATAAAGTTTCGTTCTTCAAGGATTCTAATAGCAATCAACCATGAGAATAAGCATGGTTTCTAGAGGAACACACTCAATAACTTTGAGTTGTCTTTTGAAAGTGGGTTCAATATAAAATTAACGGTTTAGGGTTTGTTTGAGTTTGTTTGTGAAGGACTTGTTATTAAGATGGACCAATAATCCCAAGGCGCTTTTATTCTTATTATTATTCTTTCAAAACTAAAAGCAAACCTTTTAACTTTTAAAACTTTCATTCTAATCATCTTCTAAAAGTTAATTAAATTCATAACTCCCTGTCGGAATGATACTCTCTTTTTACTACTTCGGCAGAACCGTGCACTTGCAGTTTTACTCATCACCTAACCAAGTAAGTTTTGTTCATCACCACCTTTGTACTGTGTGTACTGTGATTTAGGGTTTTACTTTTTATCCTTCTTAATATAAGAAAGGAATATCCTCTAGAAAACCTTATTATGCCCTAAACCCTTAATCTGCCACGACCCACAAATGAGGGTATTTGTAGTCTAAATATATTTTTATAACTAAATGACATCATTTAAGTTAAGTGATGTCATGTAACTAAATGAGCGTATTTGTTTACTTCATTTACAGATGAAACTAACTTATCCATTCTATATGCAACTAAACTGTATATTACCTGCTGTCAAATTCGGCCACCGAATACATCCATTCGGCCACTCATAAATGTCGAACCAAAAGGCCAAAAAACAGAGTGCAAATTCGGCCACTGAGCCATCCCATTCGGCCACCGAATTTGACAGCATCAGAATTCCAATTTCTTCAATTTTGAGGCACTTTCACAACAATTCTTCCCTAACATCTGTTGTTAGTTATGTATAGAAGAGAAGATGTTTATGAAGAACTTATATTACAGGATGTAGATTTGTCATTCAAGACGAATTATCAGTACATCAACACATGATAATAAGACCCATAATAGTTTTGGGTTAATGTAATACCCCAAATTTGGACCGTTCGAAACTTTCTTCAGTCATTTCAGAAAAGTGTGCCTTTAGTCTTTATCTGTCGTTTAGTTAGTCAAACTTGTGTATTTTCGCCTTTACATCAGTTAAAAACCAATTTTTGGACGCATTCTTGCATTTTTAAGTATTTCAGTCATCTTTAAATCAGTCAAGTCATTCTAAGTTACTCAATCGTATGTTTAAGTCAGTCAGTCGTTTTTTAAGGCGTCAATCGTATTTTAAAACAATCGAGTCAATTTAAAAATATTTCAATCGTCTTTTAACGCGTCAGTCGTTTTTTGGTCAGTGGTGTCCGTTTTAGTAGTTTCAAATGAAATTTCGGCAAAGAGGTATTTTAAAATACCTCATTTAGGATTATGAAGGGACAATTTTATTACGTTTTAATTATTTAGTTTTTTTATTTTATTTCACTTTCATTTATTTTTAATTTTGTTTCCTTTTTTATTATTCTTTTTTATGTTTCTCATCTTTTATTGCTTTTATTTTAAGAGTTCACATTTTTATTAATTTTTATTGTCCAGAGTCCTTTTTACAAATCAAGTCCCTCGGGTCCCACTTTTGTCCACATGTCATCATATTATTGGTCCTGGTCCAACTTTTTCTCCAAGTTTCAATCAGGGGCATTTTGGTCATTCCAATGTATCAGAGAAACTTTACTATTTAAACACTATTCACGCGTCAGAAAAAGGGGTCAAAAGACGCGTCAGAGTCAGGAATCACTATTCACAAGTCTGACCCAATCCACAAACACCAATCCATTTCTCTCTCATCAAATTCCAGATCAAACAAAAAAAAAATCACAAAAAAATGAAGAACACAACAAGAACAAATTTTCTAGATTCATAAATCATAACATAATTCTTCCATTTTTGAACAAAAACTTCCAAATACAAGTTCACATCCACAAATCACCAATGTTCATCACAAATACACCTCCAACAAGGAACAAATTCGGATCCTTGTAGAACAACATATTACAAAGTTCCAACAATCCATTCATACACAAACAAACCGAAACAGTGAGCAAAAACGTGAAAAAGGAACAAGAAGAAACATTTCAGTAAGGTCAAGACGGATTCAAGCATCAACAACACCAAATCGGTCCAGATTCAAACGAGAAATAGTGCCAAAGAAAGCAAGGCAGAAGGAGGGAACCGAGGCGAAACTGAAAGCAAAGAAGGAAGAACAAAACCGGAATCCGAAACAAAGGTGGAGTGAGGTATTTTTTTTTTAAACTTAAACTTTGGATCTAGGCCATATGTGTTTGATTTTGTGAAAACCGAGACCGGATTTGAGCTTAGGGAAGAAAAAGATGTTTGAATCTTAAAAAAAATTTTGAAAACGGAGAAATTTTTTTTACTCCGGCGGCGGCGCCATCAACCTAGGGTTGCCGGCCGCCGCGCCGGAGCAAAGAACCTTGCCGGAGAAGATGAAGTTCATCTTCATGCTTTTCATGTTTATTTTTCAGAATTTTAGAGAGAGGTGGGAGCTTTTTCATTGTAGAGAGAGAAGTTTATGTTAAAAATGAGTAAGAAAACCTTGGAATATTCTTATATACTCTTTTAAATAGGTTTGGTTCGCCTGTGAACCGATCCAGGCTTGAACCGAACCGGTTCCTCCTCCTTCAGCCCATGTATTTTTCTCCCTAGGCCCAGTTTCTCTTTTGATTTATTCTGCCTACTAACTGCATCCCAATCTGCTTGCTGTACCCCCTGTTTCTTTGCATATTTTTTTGTAGTTATACTTTCATGCATTATAATTCAAAAAAAAATTATATCATGCATTTTTTTAGTTTGTTTAGTGCCTTAAACCTTTTTTTCATGTATCTTTTAGTATGTTAATATCATGCATTTTATTTGCTAGCTTAATTTAGTTTTTTTAACTTTATAGGTTTTATTCACTACTTTCAATCAATGTTTACACCACTTTCTTAACATTTTTACACCTCAAAACTCTAAAAAATATTTTCTATCACTTTTAATTGCTTTAAAAAAAATTTCTAACACACTTTCACATCTATTTTGCACATTTTATCTTTTATATTTCAATTTCACTTGTTAAATTTCATAGGTCTTAGTATTTGCTTGGTAGTTTTAGCTTCTTTCCTTTAATTGATTGCTTATTAATTCCTTGGAATATGCATTTTAATTTTGCTCATTGTTATTAATATTTCTCGTGCTTACTAATGGTTTATTTTCTTGTCTTGATCATAACATACATATTCATTCCTTCTTATCATTTTATTGTTATTTTAGTCATTTGTTTAGTGTGTATAATTTAGGTATTTGATGTATATTTTATCATTGGTTTGTAGCTTGGCAAAGAGGCCATAGAATGTATCTATGATTTTTTGTAATAATGTAGGTAACACAAGCACCGACACAATCACTTTTACCGCCTTCCGCATTTATTTTCATCGACGTTACGTTAGCTTAACCTTTAGTTTAGAAAAATCATTTTCATCAAAAAATCAAACAACATTCAAACTCAAGTCATTTTCTCCATAACATTTTCCCTTTGTTTTCTTAATCAAATCTATAATCAATTTAAATTCAAATTTTGACATATTTCAATAACTAAAAATCAATCCACCTCACTATTTTCCCCCCCTCATGCCCTTGAGGCCTCTTTCTCCTTCATAAAACTCTCATTTTTAAAATCTTAAAAACAACCCAACCAACAAAAATTTATTAGACGAACTACATGGGTTTTGATCCCTTTATTTAAGGGTATGTAGGCAAAGGACTTTTAGTCCTTTCAAATCAATAAAAACAAACAAAACAAACATCTTCTCCCTCCATTCTCTAACTTAGAATTTTTAGGCTAACAATTTTCAAATAAACAAATGATTTAGCAATAATTTGTTAGGTAAGAGGTTCCTTCGGAATACCGAAGTCGTTAGAGGTGCTTAACACCTTCCTTTAGCGAAACCAACCCCCGAACTCAAAGTCTCAAAAGGGTTTTTGACTCATCTTTTCCCTTCCCAAGAATAAATATCGAGAGTCTAAGGATTGAAGGTTCGGAATTATTTAATATTTCGACACCCGAAAATCATCGACTACAAAATGGCGACTTCACTGGGGATTTTCGCGGGTTAAACCAACCTTGCTTTATTTATCTATTGCTTTATTATTTGTTTATTCTTTGTACATACTTGTTCACTTTTTAACGTGAGGGGCGAGAATATAAGTCCTATACCCGGGCTTGAGTGAAACATAGGATTTAGGAACGGGGTAAAACCATAGTGTCATACCAAGAGCATTCTTGGACCATGTTTACATGTGGTAACCCTACTCGGTGGAGGTTTCACGGAAGATAGTAGTCTTGTTGACGTGAGCATTCGTGTCGACTTTATTACTTTCAATGTGTGTGTCGTCGAAGCTGTGGACCTTTAGTAACCCTTAATCCATCTTGGCCTATTAGGACGTAGTGCGGTGACTAAACCAAGAGCATTCTTGACTTTGGTCGACACGCGAGACTACACCCAAACTAGACTTACTTATGGATGTTATTGGACTAGGAGCATTCCTATACACCATTATATTCATAGGGGAAGTTGCAATTTGGGAACTTGGTAGAACTCTTGTTACAAGTTGAATCTTAAACCATAGTCTTTACCAAATGGCGTTGTTACATTAAACCCCTCAAGTGTCTTATGTACTTTAACATCATCATACATACATGCATACATGCATCCATGCATCAACAAACTTTTGCATATATCGAAGGACTTAATTAAATCTTTTTGTAAACATTGTAGATATGGCAACTAGGAGTATCAAAAAGTACCGGTTCTTGAGTCAAGACTTGGAAGAGGTAAGGAAGTTAGGAGGGCTTGTCACGGATCATTGGGGCTTTCGGACTCGACAAGGGAAGTTGCTCAACATCCTCAACTTGAAGTTCGATGAAGGTATCCTCAAGACCTTGGTTCGATTCTAAAACCCTCACCTCCATTGCTTCATGTTTTCCGATTATCTCCTTCTCCCTACTCTCGAGGAGTATGCTTACTTGGTTGGATTACCCGTGCTCGATGAGATACCTTTCAGTGGCCTTGAAGAACACCCTAAACCCATAGCCATCTCCAAAGCCCTCTTCCTCAAGCTTACCGACATCACCTCTAACCTCACCACTCGAGGGAAAGAGAACCTCCCCGGATTGACCGCTAAATTCCTCATTAGCAAAGCCCACATTTCTCTCAAAGCCAAAAACACCCAAGCCTTTGAAGCTATCCTTGCATCACTCGTATATGGCTTAGTGTTCTTCCCGACCTATGATGGCTTTGTGGACGCCAATGCTATCCAAATCTTCATCACAAAGAACCCCACCCCTACACTTCTTGGAGACACTTACCATTCCATTCACCATAGGGTTAGGCAACAAGATGGGCTCATTCTTTGCTGTGCACCCTTGCTTTACAAATGGTATACTTCTCATGTACCCCGATCTTACCTCACCCGAGACAAAGGTGTATACTCTGAGAAGATTATGTCTCTAGCTCCAGCAGATGTGGTATGGTTTAACCCAGCTTATGACACCGGGACCATTATTGACAGTTGTGGGGGATTTAACACCGTGCCTCTCCTTGGAAGACGTGGTGGAATCAACTACAACCCTGTACTTGCTAGGCGTCAGTTTGGGTACTCTTTGAAGAACCGACCTCTCGGAATCCACTTAGAGAATATCTTCTACCATAACCAGGATGACAGCACGGGTATCAGAGATCAGATTGTGAAAGCTTGGCACCATGTCCATAAGAAGAGTGATAACCAGCTTGGGGAGAAGTCGGACCTTGTTTATGAGACCTACACCCAGTGGGTGATAGATGAAGCCACTCGGTTCCAGAAGCCTTACCCGATACCGAGATACTTGTACTCCACCACCCCAGAGCTTCCTTTACCTTTACCTCCTACCACTCAAGAGAAGTATAGGGATAACATAAACAAGTTGAGCCGTGAGTGTGCGGGATGGAAGAAGAGATATGAGAAGGAGGTCGTCAAAGTCAGTGACAGAGACATGGAGATCACCCTACTCAAGCATGCACTCCTCAAAAAGGAACAACAGATTGTGAAGTTGAATGAGGCGATCTTAGATAGGGATGCACTCCTTAACCAAGACTCGATAAACAGGAAGAGGTAGAGGGCCTTCTCATGTTCCCACACATCTCCTTAGAGACACCTCCAGAGCCTTTTGTTTTAGTTTATGTTTTATTCTCAGTCTTTCATTTGTACAAGTCTATCCTTTGGCTTCGTTGTTTAGAAAAGGATTTATCTTGTAATCTTTAAAATTCAATTCTATCCCTTGGCTTTGTTTTTAGAAAGGGAATTATCTTGTATTTACTTTGTTTTGTTTAATGTAATGTTTAGGTTGTTTAGAAAGTTATTTCTTTAAGTCCTTCGAAAAAAAACAAAACATATAAATTGCATCTTTTTGCATATAACATATCATGCATCATGTTGCATTCTTCAAAGTGTCAAAACCAAGTCTCACGCTTCACTCATTTCTGCCGCAGTAATCGAAAGTGGCCCGACGAATTCAGTACAAACCCACTCGCGTCCACAACACTCGAGCTTACATCAGAAAAAGATGATGACAGCAGAACAAGAGAATGTTCGGCTAAAGGAAGAGGTTGGCAACCTCAGGAGTGAAGTGGAGAGAATGACTATCTTGATGGAAAAGATGTTGGCTGAAAAGACGGCAGCTACTAAGTCGAACCCTACCGTGGTTGTTTCGGCTGCACTTGAGGGCTCTCCATAGCCGACTCCTGTTACTACTTTGACTGCTGGCACTACACAGCCTCTGATGGCCGAATCTTCCGGTTTCCGTCCTTATGGTTCCCAGGGTTTCTTCTCAACTCCTCAGTTCACCATGCCTCCAGGCTACCCATGTGGCATGCCATTTATGACTAATGAGGCTGTTCGCCCAACTGCTACTAAAGTGCCGTTTGCTTACGGTCAGTAGAGTTCACCGCTTTTTCAGAACAGTCAGCCGATTCCTCAGGCTACCATGACCCAAGCTGGGCCCGTTGTGCATGTTGAGCCACAACCTGAGGAGCAAATCTACCACTCGGACAGTGTAATGGGTGACGACAAGGTTATTGATTGGGAAGAGAGGTTTGGTGCACTAGAAAAACAGATGAGCAATATGCGCAACAAGGAAACGGTGGTTCCAAAAATGTATGACATCTGCTTGGTCCCTGATGTGGACATCACCTAACTATGTACGTCAGAAAGATGATAGCCTATAAGAATAATGTGCCTCTGCTTATTCACTGCTTTCAGGATAGTCTGACAGGTCCTGCTCACACCTGGTTCATGGGTCTGAAAGGGATTACTACGTTTGAGCAACTGGCTGAAGCCTTCACTCAGCAGTATAAATATAACACCTATCTAGCGCCTAGTCGCAAGGAATTGCAGTCTTTAACTCAGAAAGATAAGGAATCATTCAAAGAGTATGCTCAGCGCTTTGTTCAAAAGTCTTCCCAAATTCATCCATCCTTGGACAAAAGAGAGTTGTCAAAGATGTTTTATGAGACCTTGAGCCCGTACTATTCAGAAAAGATGCTTGCATGTGCGTCCCAGAAGCTCACAGACTTGGTGGAAACAGGGGTACGCATTGAAGAGTGGGCCCGTAAAGGGGCTGGTATTTCAAGAAGTTCTTCAAGTGGTTCTACACGAAGGTCATCTAATGGTAACAAGAAGTTTGGTAACAGTTACCCAAAGAAGAACACACATGAGGTCGGCATGGTGGCCCATGGCGGATCTCATCCTATGTACCCTAACCAGCCTTATGTTGCCAACACCACCCCACAAACCCTCGCTCCACAAAATCCCGGCTACCAACCACCAGGACATCAAGCTCCACAGCCATACTATCCTCCATTATACCAACAACCATATAACCCTCAACAACCATATTACCAACAACAGTCATACCAGCAGAGATCACATTATCCTCCGCAACAAGAACAACCTCGCCCTCAAGCTCCTTATAACAACCAAAGGCCTAAGCAAGACTTTGACCCCATACCCATGACATATGAAGCGTTACTTCCATCTTTGATTGCTCAGAACTTGGTTCATACCATACCACCTCCTCGCATACCTGACATTCTACCACGTTGGTACCGTCCTGACCTACATTGCACCTTCCATCAAGGGGCACCTGGACACGATGCAGAACGCTGTTATGCTCTCAAGAAAGAGGTACAAAAGCTAATCAATTCCAAAGAACTACCCTTCACTGACCCGGCAGTCCCAGATAACCTTTTACCTGCCCATAGGCCCGCCGTGAACATGATCCAAGACAGTCTGGAAGATGTCTATGTCCTTCATACTTGTGATATCAAAACTCCTCTGGTACCAATCCATGTGAAGATGTGTGAGGTGGCTCTCTTCAGCCATGATCACGAGGCTTGTGATGTATGCTCAATGAATCCTCGTGGTTGTGCACAGGTGCAGAGCGATGTACAGAGCCTTTTGGACAGGAAAGAGCTTGTGGTCACAAGGGAAGTCAAGAATAAGGATGTATGTGTTGTCACACCGGTGTTCCGAGCCAGGAAACCACTTGTGATAGATCCTACTGGTGCGAAACCTGCTGGTACTCCTTTGGTAATCTGCGTGCCCAGACCTGCTCCTCCTATCTCTTAGAAAGCATACCGTACAGATATGAAGGCACAATTTTAGAAGCGGGAAGCGAAAAGACGTCATCCTCTCCTCTTGCTGTGGATAACATTGCTGAAAGTAGCCAGATCCTGAGAAGCAGCCGTGTCCTGCCTGCGGTAGTTCAGAAGAATGTTAATACTCCGGTTGATGAACCAGTGAAAGAACGAAACACAGGTAAAGGCAAGGTCGGGGAACAGCCCAAAAGTATTGATTATGAAGATACTGACAAGGTCTTAAAGCTAATCAAAAGGGGCGAGTATAGGGTCGTTGATCAGTTATTGCAAACACCTGCAAAGATTTCCATCATGTCACTTCTATCAAGCTCCGATGCTCATCGGGATGCTTTGAAGAAAGTGCTAGACCAGGCCTTTGTGGACTATGATGTAACTTTGGGCCAGTTTGAGAGTATTGTGGGGACGTTACTGCATGCAACAACTTAAGTTTCAGTGATGAGGACCTCCCGGCGGAGGGAAGAAAGCACAATGAGGCACTGCTTATCTCAGTACTTTGTAGGACAGATGTTTTATCCAATGTCTTGATAGATACTGGCTCTGCTCTCAATGTCATGCCTAAATCAACCCTGGATCAATTGACATACCCTGAGGCATTCTTAAGGCCCAGTAAGGTGACTGTAAGGGCGTTTAATGGGACAAGAAGGTCTGTGTATGGGGAGATAGATTTGCCAATATCAGTTGGCCCGCATGAGTTTCAAGTTACCTTCTAAGTTATGGAGATTCAGGCCTCATTCAGTTGTTTACTGGGCCGACCATGGATTCACAACGCTGGGGTAGTGACCTCCACTCTCCACCAGAAGTTGAAGTTTGTAAGCCAGGGAAAGCTAATCACTGTAAGTGGCGAGTCAACCTTTTTAACCAGCAATTTGTCTGCTTTCTCTGTTATTGGTGGTAGTAGTTCAGACGGTTCTTCATTCCAGGGGCTCTCTGCTGAAGGAAGTGTGGGGAAGATCTAAACTTGCATGGCTTTGCTGAAGGATGTGCAGAGAGTTATTCAGGAGGGTAAGACTGAAGGCTGGGGTTAGCTGGTCGAGCTTCCGGAAAATAAGAACAAGGAGGGAATTGGTTTCCCAAACAGCAAGCCAGGGAGGTTCAACCCTACCGAAGGCTCCTTTTGTAGTGCTGGGTTCATCATTGGGTCGCCAGAGACTAATGCCATTTTCGAGGATGCACCTGAAAAAGTGACACCTACCTTTGTTACACCTGGAGGAGCCTGTTGCAATTGGATTACCGTCGATGTTCCTTCTGCGATTCCTTTTTCTAAGTAATATGTTTGTCATGTCTTTAGTCTTCTTTTTAAGAAAACTCCTTGCATCCCGCCCAAGGTGCAAGTGAAATCATGCAGGGCCTGTCTTTGCTTCTAGTACTTTTGTTTTAAATGAAAATTGTCGTCTTTATCCCGACTTTTATTTTACTTACATTATTTTACTTTTAGTGCTTTTTCTGGAATTAAACGGTAATACAAAAAACCCAATTTGCTCTCTTTTTCTTTTAAAAAAATAAAAAAAAAATTCAAATTCAAAAGTCTGCATTTACTCATTAAAATCAATCATGACTCATGTGCAGACTGAACATAAATGAACCCGCTGAACACAGTAATCCTATGCTTCCCCCCAACTTTGAGGACCTGGTTTATGAGGCTATGGTAGATGAGGATGATGAGATTCCTGATGAACTTAGATGGATGTTGGAGTAGGAAAGAAAGTCTATTCGGCCTAATCAAGCAGAGATAGATATTATCAACCTGGGTACAGAGGAAGACAGGAAAGATATCAAGATTGGGGCATTGTTAGAAGCATCTGTCAAGGTAAGAGTGATTGAGCTTCTCCATGAATACGCCGACATATTTGCATGGTCATACAAAGACATGCCCGGTCTAGACCCTGATGTGGTGGAACACCGCTTGCCCCTAAAGCCTGAATGTCCTCCAGTAAAGCAAAAGTTGAGAAGGTCTCATCCTGATATGGCCCTCAAGATCAAAGAGGGGGTACAAAAACAGATTGATGCAGGATTCTTGGTTACATCAGAATATCCTCAATGGCTAGCCAACATAGTACTAGTGCCGAAGAAAGATGGCAATGTCAGAATGTGTGTTGACTACCGAGACTTGAACAAAGCCAGTCCGAAAGATGATTTCCCTTTACCTCACATTGATGTATTGGTTGATAACACGGCTAAATGAAAAGTCTTCTCCTTCATGGATGGTTTCTCCGGTTACAATCAGATAAAGATGGCTACTGAAGACAGAGAGAAGACGTCTTTCATCACAGCTTGGGGTGCGTTCTGTTACTTGGTGATGCCTTTTGGGTTGATAAATGCTGGTGCCACCTCCCAAAAGGGCATGACGAAGATCTTTCATGACATGATTCACAAAGAGATTGAAGTCTATGTGGATGATATGATCGTCAAATCAGGCACAGAAGAACAACATGTTGAGTATTTGTTGAAAATGTTTCAGCGGTTGAGAAAGTATAAGCTCCGTTTGAATCCTAACAAGTGTACCTTCGGTGTTAGGTCCGGTAAACTCCTGGGCTTCATTGTCAGTCAAAAGGGCATTGAAGTTTATCCCGACAAAGTTAAAGCTATCAGAGAGATGCCTGTTCCAAAGACAGAAAAACAAGTCAGAGATTTCCTTGGCAGATTGAACTATATCTCCAGGTTTATTTCCCACATGACTGCAACATGTGGGCCCATCTTCAAGCTACTCCGCAAGAATCAGGGTATTGAATGGAATGATGATTGTCAGCATGCCTTTGACCAAATTAAAGAATACTTGGTAGAACCTCCGATTCTTGTCCCTCAAGTTGATGGGAGACCTTTAATCATGTACCTGACAGTGCTGGAAGATTCCATGGGCTGTATATTGGGTCAACAAGATGAAACCGGAAAGAAAGAGCACGCCATTTGCTACCTGAGCAAGAAGTCCACGGACTGTGAGTCCCGCTATACCGTGAAACACCCCAAATTTCCAACATAAAAATTCATACATAATTATCAGAGTATAACACAAATGGGATGTCACACATCATAAAAATCCTTAAAATAAAAAGAATAATAATTCTTTATCCTTCAAAATTCATTAACATAAATCTTTTCAAAAACTTTGCAGCGGAATCATAATTTCAAAATCCTTAAAATAATTAGTTCTTGGCACAAGGCCTCAAAAGCATCTCAAAAATTCAAAGATAGATCGTAAACATCATAATTAGTTCAACATGATACATAAAGGAATATAATTCAATAAAACCCTATCCCGTTATATATCAGAGCATTTCCTACGACACCACAAGGACCTCTCACATCGTCGTACCTAAGCTTGATCACCTGCACTTGCCCACAAGGCGGCAATTTCAACAGAAAGGGCGAGATTTCACAAACAATAATAATGAGCGTATAATTCATCAAATGCATTTAACAACATAGACATCATCAATTAATAATAATAATTCTTCATATAGTACTTCTTTAACAACTCATAAGCAACATCATGTAATCATCATAACAACATCAATTAGTAATACAAGTAACCACGTAGTTCATCTTTAATAATACTTCGTATAACAATATAAACAACATAAACAACAATCAACTTCAAATCATCTTTAATGATACTTCATATAAACAATATAAACAACATAAACAACAATCAACTTCAAATCATCTTTAATGATATTTTATATAAACAATATAAACAACATAAGCAACAATCAACTTCAAATCATCTTTAACGATACTTCACATAAACAACATAAACAACAACATATAACTCTTCATTAACGATTCATTGATAATTATCAACTCGACAACTTCGACATCGACTCGACTATGCAACATCAACAACTTTGACTTGACAATCTTTGACTCGACAATCTTCTTAATCATGCATGTGGTACCAATCCAGGGCGTCAAGCCCTCAACGTATTAAGTATTAATATACTTCCAGGGCGTCAAGCCCTCATCGTAAATGAGCTAAAGCTCAAGGGCATCAAGCCCCCAACGTGTAGAGTAAAAACTCACAGGAAATCAAGCCCCCAACTGAAATGAGTATGCATGGACTCAACAACTTACAACATATACAACGTCAACAACTTATAAGACTCCAATACTTTTGAACAACCACTTACAACTCAGACAACTTAGACCAACACTTGCAACTTTAACGACATTGACGACAACAGTGACAATGACAACGACAACGACTTCGCATCATAATATCATAATTCATCAGTCATAAACAATATCATATAACATCGTATTAACAACAACAATTCATCAATTATGAACAACATCATGAAACAACATATTCATCAACATATACACTCATGTAATAATTCATCAACCATGAACAACATCATGTAACATCTTATACATTCATATAATAATTCATCAACCATGAGCACATCATATAACATCATATTCATCAACATATACATTTATATACTAATTCAGCAATCAGGGAAAACATCATATATTATCATCAACATATACATTCATATAATAATTCACTAAAGCCTCCTTGGAGTATTTTCATCATAAATCAAACACCAAAAATCATTTTCAAGTCAAACCAAAGCCAACGGACAGCTAACACAATTATCTACAACTTTCATGTTTATACCAAAGGCCAATTCTGTACCTATCAATATCAGTTTTCATTTCAAATTCGGGAAATGTTGTGCTGAAATTCATAAATATTCACTGTGACCTACGTGCAGTAATATGACCATAACTCAAGTTCTATAAATCATTTAGAAGTCAAACCAACGGCATTAAAACGATAACATCCATACCTACAACTTTCGTGTTTACACCTAAGACCAATTCTGTACCTATCAATCCCAGTTTTCATTTCAAATTCGGGAATGGTTGTGCAGAAATTCATAAGTATTCACTGTGACCTACGTGCATTAATTTAACCATAACTCAAGTTCTATAAATCATTTAGAAGTCAAACCAACGACATTAAAAATATAACATCCATACCTACAACTTTCGTGTTTACAGCTAAAGCTAATTCAAAACAGAAACGGGTGAAAAGTGAGTGTTTTTTCAGTTTTGGCTTTCAGAAAATCGGTGGTCGAATTCGCTTACGGGAAAGAACAATTTTCACTCCAAAAACCCAATTTGTGATCCCTTAATCACCCAAAATGATTTACAATGATGTTTACATGTCAAATAGGCAATATAGAAATCAAAACAACATAGGAACATGCATCAAACAACACAATTCATCTCATCTTATCAATTAACATAAACTTTCTAACCCTAACTCAAGAACACAACAATTCATCAAATTTCAGAATTATATACTATGATTATTGAAGGAAATCCCACTCTTACCTTAATAAAATTGGAGCAGCAGCCTCTTGGTTCTCCACTTCTAGTTTTCTCCCTTTTTCTCCCAAAACTGATTGTACGTACTGTCTCTTCCTAAACCTAGGTTTTACCTTTTATACCTCTTCTATTTGTTTTATCTTATTCCACTTATTCCCTCATAATTCTAACTAATTCAAAAACAGCCCCACAACTTAATATTCTATTTAAAAATATAGATAAATTACTTCCATAACAAATATCAAATATATTTATAACAAATATATTTCTAAACAAAATAACAAACATATTTATAACAAATATATTTCTAAACAAAATAACAAACATATTATCACTTATCAAATATAAAATCATGTAAAGGTATTCAAATATTAACTAAAAATAATTAAATAAAAAGGGGGCGTTACATACCGCGCTTGAAAAGACTTGATGTGCCTTAGCCTGGGCTGCCAAGCGTCTCTGTCACTATATGATTAATCACACAACTTGGTTGATATCCAAAATGGACCCAATCAAGTATATATTTGAGAAGCCTGTGTTGACAGGAAGAATTGCTCGCTGGCAGATGTTATTGTCCGAGTATGATATTGTATACCGCACTCAAAAAGCAATCAAAGGCAGTGTCTTGGCAGACCATTTGGCCCATCAACCAATTGAAGATTACCAACCATCAAGTTTGACTTCCATGATGAAGAGGTCATGTATTTGAAAATGAAAGATTGTGACGAACCAGAGCTCAGAGAAGGTCCTGACCCTAAATTAGAATGGGGATTGATATTCGATGGAGCCGTCAATGTCTACGGTAGTGGAATCGGGGCAGTCCTCACTACTCTTAAAGGCACTCACATCCCTTTTACTGCAAGGTTGAGATTTGATTGTACAAACAACATCGCAGAGTACGAAGCTTGTATCATGGGTATTGAAGAAGCCATCGATTTGAGAATCAAAAAGATTTCCATCTATGGAGATTCAGCTCTTGTCATTAACCAGATCAAAGGTGAATGGGAAACTCGTCATCCTGGATTGATCCCTTACAGAGACTATGCAAGACGGTTGTTGACTTTCTTCACCAAAGCAGAGTTGTATCATGTCCCCCAGGATGAGAATCGAATGGCGGATGCCCTAGCTACTCTATCCTCAATGATCAAAGTGAATGGTCACAACATGGTGCCATTAATCAGTGTTCAATTCCTTGACCGGCCTACTTATGTGTTTGTAGCTGAAGCAGTAGTGGATAATAAACCATGGTACCATGACATCCAAACTTTCCTCCGATATCAAGAATACCCACCTGGGGCATCCAATAAAGACAAGAAGACTCTGAGAAAATTGGCAAGTCGTTTCTTCCTCAGTGAGGATGTGTTGTACAAAAGGAACTTTGATGGGGTTCTACTCAGATGTGTGAATGAACATGAAGCAGAGAAGCTGATGCAAGAGATACATGAAGGCTCCCTTGGTACTCATTCCTACGGGGAGGCCATGACAAAGAAAATATTGAGAGCAGGGTACTACTGGATGACAATGCATGCTGATTGCCACAAACATGCCAAAAGATGCCACAAGTGCCAAATTTATGCTGACAAGATACATATTCCACCATCTCTGCTCAACACGATCTCTTCCCCATGGCCCTTTTCTATGTGGGGCATCGACATGATTGGTCGAATTGAACCAAAAGCTTCAAATGGACATCGCTTCATACTAGTTGCGATTGATTACTTCACCAAGTGGGTTGAAGCCGCATCTTATGCTAATGTGACCAAGCAAGTGGTAGTCCGGTTCATCAAGAATAATATCATCAGCCGCTACGGTGTTCCCAACAGAATCATCACAGACAATGGCATGAATTTGAATAACAACATGATGAAAGAATTGTGTGATGAATTCAAGATTCAACATCATAATTCATCCCCTTACATGCCACAGATGAATGGAGCAGTTGAAGCCACAAATAAGAACATCAAGAAGATCATACAGAAGATGGTAGTCACCTATAAGGACTGGCATGAAATGTTACCCTATGCTCTCTATGGATATCGTTCTTCAGTGCGAACCTCAATAGGGGCAACCCCTTTCTCTTTGGTATATGGTATGGAAGTTGTGCTCCCAGTGGAGATGAGATCCCTTCTCTAATAGTCTTGATGGAAGCTGAGTTGACTGAAGCCGAATGGTGCCAGAGTCGGTATGACCAATTGAATTTGATCGAAGAGAAACGTATGGCTGCTTTGTGTCACGGACAGCTTTATCAGTCAAGGATGAAACGAGCATTCGACAGGGGTGTTCTTCCCCGTGAATTCAGAGAAGGAAACCTCGTGGTCAAGTGCATCAAGTCTTTTCAACCTGATCCCAGGGGAAAGTGGGCTCCGAATTATGAAGGCCCCTATGTTGTGAAGAAAGCCTTCTCTGATGGTGATTTGATTCTTACAAACATGGATGGAGATGAACTACCTCGTCCTGTAAACTCTGATGCAGTCAAGAAATACTTTGTCTAGATATATATATATATATAAAAGAACAGCTCGACAGGTCGAAATCCCGAAAGGGCGGCTTGAACCAAAAATGAGCGTCTCGGTGGGCTGAAAACCCGAAAGGGCGGTCCAGTCAAAAATTAGAGACACAAAAAAAGAAATAAAAAAAAAATCAATCAAAAAAAAGTTATCCTGATAGGTCGAAACCCCGCAAGGGCGACCTATGCAAAAATTAAGCATTATGACGAGTAACTGCATCAGATGAAGCACCATTCACCTGGGATACCTTGACTGTCAGAAGTTCTCCAACACTGAAGCATTTTAAACTGTGGAATTCAAAGTTGCTAGGAACTATAGCGGTTATTGTGTTCAGTGTACCACCCATATATAATTACCATATTCCAACTTTTGTAATCCGTGGTGCCATGCATTTCGCCGGTTACCATTTCTATTACATCAATTTGAGCCTGTGCCTCTTTATTTGAAAGTCTTGTTTATTCAATGTGCTAAACTTTCTTCCATTTTTAATAATTAGTACTTGAAGCAAAAACTTTGAAAAAATCATTCCAAAAATCTCTGTGTTTTCTTTAAAAAGGTACAAAATTGACAAACATATCACTTTGAAATCATATATCGTGGAAATACGCGTCAGCATTTGATTTGAAAACTGGTAGATTCAACAAGAATAATCATTGCTAAAAAAATTGATGTAAAAAAAAAAGAAGAGCTCGCTAAGTCAAAAACCCGAAAGGGCGACTTAAGGCAAAAATGAGCACCCCGTTGGATTGAAAACCCGAAAGGGCGATTCAAGCAAAAACTAGGGGCATACAAAAGAAACAAGAGAAAAATGTATTCCCGGTGGATCGAAAATCCGAAAGGACGATCTAGGCAAAAGTTAGGGATTTCAAAAGAAGTACATATACAAAAAGCAATGACTATTCAAACATGGAAGCATGGTGTCACACTTGTAAAATGGCGACTTTCTACCCCAGTAGTGTATTTAATTGAAGGGTTAGGCCCCAACATTGGTTGTTTCATTTCCAGTGACTTTACCCCAAATGAAGGCTTCGAGTGTTCACACGGTGGTGTCGGGCCACTCTCTTATAGACCTGTCTAATCTCGTCCCAACAATCTCACCATTACACAGTCAGACGAGTATCATACATAACTCATTCATTCATGCATACATTGCATACATAGCACTCATACAAATATCATTCATACATAAACGCATTATCCCCATAAGTCTTATTACAATGTCCCCAAGTATCATCCCCAATGTACTCACCTCAAAAAAAAAACGAACACACCATCAAAATCAATCATGTTTCAAAGTGGCAGGTCTCACCAAAAATCAATCACCACATACTTTTCCTCTTGTCTTCAAACAAATCTTTCCAATTCAGTCTTTACATTCAGTCTTTAAATTTCGCCACACGTCGGCCAATCAGGTCTTTACATTCAGGCTTTAAATTTCTCCACACGTCGGCCAATCAAGTCTTTACTTTCAGGCGTTAAATTTTGCCACACGTCGCCCAATCAAGTCTTTACTTTCAGTCTTTAAATTTTGCCACACGTCGGCCAATCAAGTCTTTACATCCAGTCTTTAAATTTCGCCACACGTCGGTCAATCAAGTCTTTACTTTCACTCTTTAAATTTCGCCACACGTCGGTCAATCAAGTCTTTACTTTCACTCTTTAAATTTCGCCACACGTCGGCCAATCAAGTCTTTACTTTCAGTCTTTAAATTTCGCCACACGTCGGCCAATCAAGTCTTTACTTTCAGTCTTTTAAATTTCGCCACACGTCGGCCAATCAAGTCTTTACTTTCAGTCTTTAAAATTTCGCCACATGTTGGGCAATCAAGTCTTTACGTTCAGTCTTTAAATTTCACCGCCTCGTCGGTTAATCATGTCTTTACCTTTAAGTTATCTCACAACAAACACAAACATCACATGTTTTCTTCTTTCCCCAGTGATACCTATCCAACTAACCTCTCAGTCAGTCTTTAATCATCATCTCTACATTCATATCATCATCATACTCAAATCATGACCTCACATTCATCAAGCATCGCATCTAGCATTTCAAACGATCTAAAATTGGCGTTTTTTTAATATTTAAGTCTCTCCGACACTCTGGTTTAAAAGTTTTCTCTTCTAAACCCTTGTGACGAAGACACTTAAATAGGGGCATCTATCATACCCCAAATTTGGACCGTTCGAAACATTCTTCAGTCATTTCAGAAAAGTGTGCCTTTAGTCTTTATCTGTCGTTTAGTTAGTCAAACTTGTGTTTTCTCGCCTTTACATCAGTCAAAAACCAATTTTTGGACGCATTTTTGCATTTTTAAGTATTTCAGTCATCTTTAAATCAGTTGAGTCATTCTAAGTTAGTCAGTCGTATGTTTAAGTTAGTCAGTCGTTTTTCAACGTGTCAATCGTATTTTAAAACAATCGAGTCAATTTAAAAACATTTCAGTCGTCTTTTAATGCGTCAGTCGTTTTTTGGTCAGTGGTGTCCGTTTTAGTCGTTTCAAACAAAATTTCGGCAAAGAGGTATTTTAAAATACCTCATTTGAGATTCCGAATGAACAATTTTATTACGTTTTAATTATTTAGTTTTTTTATTTTATTTCACTTTCATTTATTTTTAATTTTGTTTCCTTTTTTATTATTCTTTTTTATGTTTCTCATCTTTTATTGCTTTTATTTTAAGAGTTCACATTTTTATTAATTTTTATTGTCCAGAGTCCTTTTTTCAAATCAAGTCCTTCGGGTCCCACTTTTGTCCACATGTCATCATATTATTGGTCCTGGTCCAACTTTTTCTCCAGGTTTCAGTCAGGGGTATTTTGGTCATTCCAATGTATCAGAGAAACTTTACTTTTTAAACACTGTTCACGCGTCAGAAAAAGGGGTCAGAAAACGCGTCAGAGTCAGGAATCACTATTCACAAGTCTGACCCAATCCACAAACACCAATCCATTTCTCTCTCATCAAATTCTAGATCAAACAATCAAAAAATCACAAAAAATGAAGAACACATCAAGAACAAATTTTCCAGATTCATAAATCATAAGATAATTCTTCCATTTTTGAACAAAAACTTCCAAATACAAGTTCACATCCACAAATCACCAAAGTTCATCACAAATACACCTCCAACAGGGAACAAATTCGGATCCTAGTATAACAACATAATACAAAGTTCCAACAATCCATTTGTACACAAACAAACCGAAACAGTGAGCAAAAACGTGAAAAAGGAACAAGAAGAAACATTTCAGTAAGGTCAAGACGGATTCAAGCATCAACAACACCAAATCGGTCCAGATTCAAACGAGAAATAGTGCCAAAGAAAGCAAGGCAGAAGGAGGGAACCGAGGCGAAACTGAAAGCAAAGAAGGAAGAACAAAATCGAAATCCGAAACAAAGGTGGAGTGAGGTATTTTTTTTGAAACTTAAACTTTAGATCTAGGCCATATGTGTTTGATTTTGTGAAAACCGAGACCGGATTTGAGCTTAGGGAAGAAAAGGATGTTTGAATCTTAAAAAAATAATTGAAAACGGATCAAATTTTTTTACTCCGGCGGCGGCGCCACCACCCTAGGGTGGCCGGCCGCCGCGCCGGAGCAAAGAACCTTGCCGGAGAAGATGAAGTTCATCTTCATGTTTTTCATGTTTATTTTTCAAAATTTTAGAGAGAGGTGAGAGCTTTTTCATTGTAGAGAGAGAAGTTTATGTTAAAAATAAGTAAGAAAACCTTGGAATATTCTTATATACTCTTTTAAACCGGTTCGGTTCGTCTGTGAACCGATCCAGACTTGAACCGAACCGGTTCCTCTTCCTTCAGCCCATGTCTTTTTCTCCCTAGGCCCAGTTTCTCTTTTGATTTATTCTGCCTGCTAACTGCATCCCAATCTGTTTGTTGTACCCCATTGTTTCTTTGCATATTTTTTTGTAGTTATATTTTCATGCATTATAATTCAAAAAAAATTATATCATGCATTTTTTTAGTTTGTTTAGTGCCTTAAACCTTTTTTTCATGTATCTTTTAGTATGTTAATATCATGCATTTTATTTGCTAGCTTAATTTAGTTTTTTTAACTTTATTGGTTTTATTCACTACTTTCAATCAATGTTTACACCACTTTCTTAACATTTTTACACCTCAAAACTCTAAAAAATATTTTTTATCACTTTTAATTGCTTTAAAAAAAATTCTAACACACTTTCACATCTATTTTGCACATTTTATCTATAATATTTCAATTTCACTTGTTAAATTTCATAGGTCTTAGTATTTGCTTGGTAGTTTTAGCTTCTTTCCTTTAATTGATTGCTTATTAATTCCTTGACATATGCATTTTAATTTTGCTCATTGTTATTAATATTTCTCGTGCTTACTAATGGTTTATTTTCTTGTTTTGATCATAGCATACTTATTCATTCCTTCTTATCATTTTATTGTTATTTTTGTCATTTGTTTAGTGTGTATAATTTAGGTATTTGATGTATATTTTATCATTGGTTTGTAGCTTGGCAAAGAGGCCATAGAATGTATCTAGGATTTTTTGTAATAATGTAGGTAACACAAGCACCGACACAATCACTTTTACCGCCTTCCGCATTTATTTTCATCGACGTTACGTTAGCTTAACCTTTAGTTTAGAAAAATCATTTTCATCAAAAAATCAAACAACATTAAAACTCAAGTCATTTTCTCAATAACATTTTCCCTTTGTTTTCTTAATCAAATCTATAATCAATTTAAATTCAAATTTTGACATCTTTCTCCTTCATAAAACTCTCATTTTCAAAATCTTAAAAAAACTCAACCAACAAAAATTTATTAGACGAACTACATGGGTTTTGATCCTTTTATTTAAGGGTATGTAGGCAAAGGACACTTAGTCCTTTCAAATCAATAAAAACAAACAAAACAAACATCTTTTCCCTCCATTCTCTAACTTAGAATTTTTAGGCTAACAATTTTCAAATAAACAAATGATTTAGCAATAAGTAATTAGGTAAGAGGTTCCTTTGGAATACCGAAGTCGTTAGAGGTGCTTAACACCTTCCTTTAGCGAAACCAACCCTCGAACTCAAAGTCTCAAAAGGGTTTTTGACTCATCTTTTCTCTTCCCAAAAATAAAGATCGAGAGTTTAAGGATTGAAGGTTCGGAATTATTTAATATTTCAACACTCGAAAATCATCGACTACAGTTAGGAGACATATGAACACACTATATCTGATAGTCTTCTTGCAATAAGTCATACTAAGTAAAATGAATTAGAACTTGATCATAAGCCTTTCATTTTGATGTTGTAAAATTCATTTGCGATAGTGTTATATTGTTCTGTTATCTAGGCTTTTATGTATACTGATGAATCATTAAGGTCTAGTAAATAGTTTCAGTAATAAATTAAATTGTAAAACTAGCGTTCACCTTTGAATGCAAATTAACCGGTATAACAAGTAAACTAGTATGTAAACTATTATTTATTTTTTAATAATGTTGGTAATTAAATCCCCTAAAAAAATATTGTTGAAACATGTGTGGAAATTGAGTTAAAAGACTAAACACAAATTCTCATCTTGGGTAGAACTAGTGTTGTGTGAATTGAAAAAAGTGGAAGTCCCACATCGGATAGAACACACACATTAATAGTGTTTATATAGTAGAGATGTAATTAAGCACTACAGAAAAAGTATATATTGATTATATATTTGATTATTTGGAAATGATAAAGTTAATTTAATCATTATTAGAAATTGTTCCCAAACTTTGCTAAAATTGTCTAATCGTGGCTCAACCTAGTAACAACTTCGATAGATATTCTTTATCAAAATTGAATTTAGGAACCCAATACAACAATTTGAAAATTCAAAAATAACAAATGTTAATATTAGTTCTTAGATTAATATTTACTCATTCTTCCGAGTTTAAAGCTAGGACCTTCATTTTTTTATCCCTTATCTTAAACCTATTGACTGAGGCACAATTTCAAGGCTTCCTTGAAGATTTTGAAATATAGTATTCTAATTTAATGATTCTTATTCATTATCGCTGAGGGTATAGATGTAGTAAATATAAATTCTGTTGAGAACCAAGATTGAATATAAATGGTAGGTTTATATGGAAATGCCTTCAAGGAAAAACTTTCCCAACACTTCAACATGAGTTTGAATGTTTATCAAATAATAAATGAAAATTGATCTTCTTCCCTCAAGATTTGCTCACTCCTATACAAACTGACAAAAATATCCCTTACACGAATTAAGTCACGCAGGTGTTATATCCAACGTGATTTAAGTCACATTAAATTCAATGTGAGTTAACTCACGCTCATTACAGGTCAATGTGACTTAACTCACATAGGTTATAATCTAGCGTGAGTAAAGTCACGTTAGATCTGTGTCTACTACTAGAACAACTGTTTTGACATTTATCCCTAATTTCCTTCATTCATTCATACTTCCATACATCCATTCCATCATTTTCATCCCTGCACTCATCCATTCATGCAATAATTCATCCATATACATACATACATTCATTCATTCATTCATTCAAAATTTAAATATACAAAATAAACGGAAAATTATCCAAAATGTCATAAAATAACACAAAAATAACAAATGTTAATATTAGTTCTTAGATTAATATTTACTCATTCTTCCGAGTTTAAAGCTAGGACCTTCATTTTTTTATCCCTTATCTTAAACCTATTGACTGAGGCACAATTTCAAGGCTTCCTTGAAGATTTTGAAATATAGTATTCTAATTTAATGATTCTTATTCATTATCGCTGAGGGTATAGATGTAGTAAATATAAATTCTGTTGAGAACCAAGATTGAATATATATGGTAGGTTTATATGGAAATGCCTTCAAGGAAAAACTTTCCCAACACTTCAACATGAGTTTGAATGTTTATCAAATAATAAATGAAAATTGATCTTCTTCCCTCAAGATTTGCTCACTCCTATACAAACTGACAAAAATATCCCTTACACGAATTAAGTCACGCAGGTGTTATATCCAACGTGATTTAAGTCACATTAAATTCAATGTGAGTTAACTCACGCTCATTACAGGTCAATGTGACTTAACTCACATAGGTTATAATCTAGCGTGAGTAAAGTCACGTTAGATCTGTGTCTACTACTAGAACAACTGTTTTGACATTTATCCCTAATTTCCTTCATTCATTCATACTTCCATACATCCATTCCATCATTTTCATCCCTGCACTCATCCATTCATGCAATAATTCATCCATATACATACATACATTCATTCATTCATTCATTCAAAATTTAAATATACAAAATAAACGGAAAATTATCCAAAATGTCATAAAATAACACAAACGTGCAAATGAAGCAAACATGCAAATGTAAATATATCACATCCATATCCGCCAAAGTGTCATAAAAACATCTAAATATATACAAATGTGACAAATATACTAAAAAAACCTACTCTTGTGGACTATGACTCCTAGTCTTCCTCCGTAAAACCAGCTCCTCTTGCAGCATGCAATACTCCGACCCGATACCCTCCATAATGTCGGCAACGAGAGGATTTAAAAACACATTAGGATGCTCCATTGCACTATTCACCCTGGCTTTGATGTTCTCGATGATTTGGAGTGGGTCGGGAATCTTTCTGACCCACTGCTACTTAACAATAAGCTCCTCGTAAGGAGGGACAGAAGTTGTGTACTCAGCAACGGGCACATGCTCGCTCATATGTGGATTTGATACACGGTATAACCATTTGATGTACCCCTCACATACTTCCACCTGACCCCTCTCCCCTTAGCTAAGGACATGGACAACAAAATCTCTAAAGGCGATAACCACATCCTCTGGCTCAAAATCGCCAATCGTCGTAAGAGGTCTGAGAATGGTCTGAATATAGCCGTACTACGTTAGAACCTACTCCGGAAAGTGACTTCTCATATTTTCTTTGTTGGCCATAATCCATCCGGAGTACCAGTTTATGTCCTGAAAAGGCGTAGGGCCTTGCTGATCCTCGTACGACCTCCAAATGACATTAGTATTCTCCATCAAATCAATAAAGCCTATGTAGTATCCAACATCAGATAGCCCCTGGGGGTTTCCATCTAGCCACAAGCGGGTGAGCACGCTCGTACTCTGGCTCAAGCCTCCTCGGAACGATCTTTTCGTAAGTGCGCCAAAACCAATCCGTACAAATACAAAGAGGCAAAATTATATCAACACAAGTATCATACAAACAAATATACATTTATGATCCACTAAAAAAAATAAGAAAATATATATTACCTCAAGTTCTTGTTGGCAAAAATGGTGTAGTCCCCCAAGAGCACCACAAACTCCTTAATGCAGACGGTCCTAACAACACTCTGCTCCTCATCCTCCTCGTCTGATGCAGGCTCATCAACTGATTACACCTATTCAATAGTCTTTCATAATACTTCTTCATCTTAGTGTAACTGACATGCTCACCCCCACTGTTTTTTCATCTCTGCCATCGCCTCCTCCTCCGTAAAACCCAATTCCTCCTCCAACAGATGTATGCCCTGGTCATAAGATATTTCTTCCTCCTCAATGAGCCTCACAGTGATGGGGATGTTTAGAAGACACGTCACATCATCTAGTGTGACGATCATCTTCCCAATGGGAAGATGGAAGTTGCTGGTTTCCTTATGTCATCTCTCTGAAAATGCACAAATGAGTCCATGACTGATGTTCTCGTACCCAATCTTAAGGAGGGTGGAAAGACTGGATGCATTCACCGGCGTCCAGAACCATTCCTTCCCATTTCCCGAAACTTTCAAGGTATCAGGACTAAGCTTATTCTTAAGCGAGACAACGTTCACCTTATGCGACTTCTGAAACTGAAATAAATAAAAAAGAAACAACAACACCGTTAAAAAAAATTAAAATAAACATTAAATATTCTAACATAAATTTAAATTCATAAATGACATGCATAATTTAAATTTTTGGGCTTAATTTAAATTCTTACGCGTCAATTTAATTTACACATGTCCTTTAAATTCTCGCGCGTAATTTATATTCTTACGCGTCAATTTAAATTACACGTGTCATTTAAATTCTCGCACTTCACTTTAACTGACACACATCATTCAAATTGAAGCGTGTAATTTAAATTCTCGCGCGTAATTTAAATTGACACGTAATATAAGTCAACTTAAATTGTTTTAACATAAAAAAATTAAATCATTAAAAGTAACATATCACTAAAATAAAATTAAACAATTATACTTACTTAAGCATCGACCCATAGCTTGCACGCCACGTGTTTACCGAAATTCGGTAGAAGCAACCTCAATAGGCCCTTAGAAGCCCTGCGGACCGGGCTGAAACTCCATATCCTTCTCCTTCTGAGCCTCACCCTCCTGCTGGTGAGACTGCTCATACTGAGGCTGATACTCCTCATGCTGATGCTAATATTGCGTCGGATGCACTATCTGAGACGCACCCGCCTGTGACGATGTCCCCTCTGCATCATCACCTCTACCAATCCTCGTGGCCCCTTGTCTCCGTCTATAACAACATGCAGCATGAGATAAATCACGTTGGGTTTACAACCTACGTGAGTTAACTCACACTTAAAGTATCGAGTGTGACTTAAGTCACGCTGGAGGTACTTTCATCCGTTTAGTGGAGAATTAGTGTTTTTTGTTGTGAGAAGAGCAATTTTCATAGAAAAATAACTGATTTTGGGCCATCTTTCGGATAATCTATGCCGTTTGGAAATAGCATTCAAAAAATGAAGTTTTATATCAAAAATAAATGCCTACCAAAATTATTTAACTATCCTTTTCCCTAACTTTTTTAACTTTACATTTTAAATCTTACAAAGGCTAAAATTGGTAGTTCAAGTTCCAAAAATGCGTCACAATTCTTTTGTCAATTTGGATTAACAATACACCCGTCACAAACACTATCATCTCTAAAGCAAAATCAATTTTTTAAAGCTATTTCGGGTATTTCGCGACTATATCAACTTTCCAACTTTAATCTAATTCAACTTTACAACTTTACTAAAAATTAATTTTCCTCTTTTCTTTTTCTTTATAATTTCATCTTTCTATAACATTTTATCATTGATTCATTTTCAAAAGTTTCAATTATGCTATTTCTCATTCATTTATTCCTGCATATTTCTTTACCAAAACGTCATTCATTTTTATTGTTCAAAACCCATATATGCTAACATCTCTTTTCCTACATAATTTTATTTTAGATTTGACAGGTTACAACATATATGCAAATATGGTGACATTCTATCTTCAAACAATAGTAGTGTTACTAACTTTCTTCTTTCTTCAATTATGAATAATTTTCATATTTTATTTATCATTCGTAGGAATACATGAGTAAACTTATGAGATAACTCTACAAGAAAAAATATATTGGTAACTTTATAAAATTCTTTCATTCTCAGGTATCAGCTATGTATGTTACTTTCTTTTTCCTCGTACAACTCTATTTTGATCAAAAGTGTTTTCTAATATTTCATTTATTTATTTTGCAGAAAACTTAAGGCTTTCTTTTTTACAAAACTTCATGTCTTTTTGTTAAATCACATATGCTTGCAAGAAAAAAAACTCATAAAACCATTAAAAATTATTCTTTTCAATTAGCAACAAAAATAACAAATCTATGCAAAAAATATCTTTTTTTTTTCCGGTCAAAACAAAAGTTTTTTTTTTCACTAAACATAAAAAATACTACAGACCCATACAAATCTAGATATATATCAGATCCAAAATACATAAACAGATGCATTAATCTTAAAACAAAATCATGTGTATGAAACATGATTCAAGAGAGAGAAAATATTAAAAAAAAAACTTCAAAATCAGATTTAATCTTATCATTTGATTGTTGTTGTTGTTTCAAGTATGACAGTGGTGGAGAACAAAATATCTCTTCCCCATCTTGACATGAAGACCTACCAACAACAGAAAGAGGTGAATCTGATGCACTACGAATTTCCGACTTGGTGGTTGTCGACGAAGTTGCTCCAATGGTCTTTCTTTATGATTGTTGGTGTCGTAGTTAACATGAACAAGATGATTGAATTTATTGTTGGTGTGCTAGTTAACATGAATAAGCATCGTAGACGATTAATCATTTACACCTAGTTGATCTTTGTATCATATACATATCAATCACCAATTCAATTATCATTCACCACCTTATCATTATCACGTAACCAATTACAAGTTAACATAGCATAATTCATCATTTTCCATGGTCCGTCTATTTCCACATTTCACAAAGTTTGTCTATTTTTATCATTTCACATAAATCAATCTACTTCCAATCTAAGTTAGGTTAATCATTCATATACATCTAATGTTTAGGCACTTGGGGACCCATTTATACTCATTAGAAACCTTAAAAAGTCACAAAATTGGGATATCCCGACACAGTACAGGCCGCACGGTCGTGCACACTGGGTGCACGGTCATGCTATCCAAAGTCGAGTGACACGCACAGTCCGTGCCTCAGGGGCGCACAGTCGTGCTACACTGACAGGACAAAGATCCTGAATTTTTTGTGTTTTCACGCGTAAAACTCCATATTCAAAACCGTTTTTTGATCCAATTCGCGTCAAATTCATCCCAAATACTTAAACCACTTATACTCAATCAATTAACATTATTTCTAACCCAAAACAACCTAATTCAACTTACTTCAACATCAATTAATCCAAATAGTCACTTAAAACAACTTATTTCATAAAAACCCATTTACACCAACTTAATCCCACCTCAAACAAGTTAACAACTTCCATGAATGTTACCCATTTCTCACAAAATTCATCACACCACAAAATTTTCATCCAAACAAGGCATTAACATCACAACATCCATGAATATCAACATAAACTCATACCTAATTACATAACAAATAGATAGAACATGGATTTAACAATAATCATCAACAACTTTATGAATTTCACACAAATAAGCTAAAATCTCAAAAACACTTATTTTATATAATCAAACATGAGTTTTAGCACAACAACAACATTATTTCACAATTTTTCTCATACCCAAAATAAGCATAATTAATGGAGCACGAAAATTCACTTAATTCATCAATAATTCATGAAAACACAACAAACAAGATTCTACCCATTTAAACAATCATTCCTAAAGATGAATAAATCTCTCTCTCTCTCTCTCTCCTCCCTCCCTCCCTCTCTCTCTCTCTCTCTCTCTTATGAAAACTTACCAAATGATTTCAAAACCTTAATTTGCGGGCTATTACTTTTCCCACCCTATTGGATTCTCACGCACCTTGTAAATTTTTCAAAAGTGTCCTTGTGCAATTCGGATTTCATAATCCGAATTCATGTTTCACTAATTCAGATTTTATAATCCGAACTATGCTTATGTATAATGAACAATCAGAATCTCTCACATTTTTAGCAGTTTTGATGATAAAACCTGTCAAATAAAGTCATAAAAATAGCACAAAAATTTCTAAAAATGAAATAAAACTAATGTAAACTTTTTCGGATATTTCTGAGAATATGAAAAATAAAAATAAAAATGAAAAATGGGTCTAAACGATGGAATTTTAGATTTTGAGGCGCGAAGTCCCGTTAAGACGTTCCTTCTAAGGGAGTCTTGATCCTTGATTTTTTTCTGATTCTCGGGGGAAGTATCGGAGAAATCTGATCAAGTAGCCCGAAAACCCAATTTTTGACTAAGAACAACTAACAATGACCAAAACAGAAAGATGAGAGTTAGGATTATTATATTGTCCATAAAATTACCATTCATGTTACAAACATGTTTATAATTTGTGCTGATACAGTTCGGATTATATAATCCTAATTGTTTTTCCCTTGAAAAAAGGTGTTTAAGGGGTGTTCGGATTATATAATCCGAAAAAATTCCGTAACTCATTTTTTCACCCTATGACAAAGGAAAAACTGAATTCAGATTATGAAATCCGAAAATTTCAAGGGCATTTTCAGAAGAAAAAAAAATAGGGCGCGCGAGAAATAAATAGAGTGGAAAAAGTAATAGCCTAATTTGTGACCACTAACTCTCTTATATAGCTACACCAATTTGGTTTGTTTTCTTTTATTTCTTATTGGGTTTAGTAACTATTCTTACTCACAAAAATAACACTACTCAATTACTTCACTTAAAGCCCCCTTGATTACTTATACACCATGATTCTCTAAATTACTCCAAATTTCTACTAACTTTATTAATTTATCCTCCACTTCTAAATTATCAAAGTACCCTTATCGTCTAAGAATCCACTAACCCACCAAATCAACACATCAAATTATAAATTAAATAAATATAATAATATCATAAAAATTGGGATGTTACGACACCTGTTGCTCATCTCTTATGGAAGACCATTTACACTACTTACGTGATTGCTCTCATTCCAAGGAGCTTTGGCTCCACTTGAGAATGGGAGGACAAAAGGACCTTTTTCTCCCTAACAGAGCCATAACTTGGGTCAAGCAAATGACATGTGGTACTCCATCGGCTTTATTTCTTGCAGGTTTATGGTAGACTTGGTGCTGGAGAAATAATAGTATTTTTGAGAAACAACCTTGTCAGATTCACGAAGTGGTGAGGAAGACTCAAGCATTGCATGACAAGTTCATTACTTTTTGCCAACTTACAGGCTCTAACACATCTATTGCCCAAATTTTAGTGCATTGGAACCCACCTCCTGAGGGTCTCATCAAGCTCAACGTGGATGACATTTTTCATGAAGACAGTTCTCGTCTAGACGCTGGTGAAGTTCATCGTGGACATGACGGTAACTGGACAGCGGGGTTCATTCACTTGGCAAATGTTGGCGATGCCCTCTTGACGAACTTCATGCTATTCAACTTGAGATTCCAACTTTTTATGATATCGTTGTACAAACTTCATTTGCGAGAGTGATTGTTTGAAAGCGATAGACCTTATTCTTAATATGACAAATGTAAGTTTGCAAGTGTATGTCTTTGTGTTACTAGAAATCTCAGATGCTTTGCAACATGAGACTATCAATTTAGTTCACATTTTATAGAAGCAGAATAAATATGTTGATTTTATGACTAAGAAGGATGTCCATACCGCTTATTAAATTTACTGGGATCACAACAAAAAAAAACTTCTCGACAGAAATTTATTTAACCACGGGCACCATAGTAGTTAATTTTTATATTCGTATTTTCTCATTTACAAAGATTCCAACATTAGTTCTTTAATTCTTCTAACTTCAGCTCAAATTAATTGATGAAGCCGTCCATTCTGACTTTAGGTAATGGAAGATGAGTGAACTTTGTCAATATTGAGAAATTGTGAATTTGTGATGAGCTGGACATTATGGAAAGCCGCCAGCTAATGAGAAAAAATTCTAGTAACATTCATTTTTCAACCACTTAAATGAAAGAGGCCAACCAAACTATTGATCTAGGAAGACATTAATGATTGCTAAATAGACTAGATGCAAATCAGTATCATTTCCACTTCCACTCCTGAAAATTAAATAAAATTAGCTGTAACATTTGATTTTTCAATAGTCTCTAGCAAACATTTCCTCAAAAAAAAAAAAAGTCTTAAGAAAACATAATAAGATTGTCATTTTGACTCACCAACATCCTTTATTTAATTGAAAAAAAACATCTTTATTTTACTCAACATCTTGAAATTCAATATGAGATAGTTATTATTTTGAATAAATGGTCAATTTTGCTTCTAAAGTTGTAGTGATGTTACCAATCTAGTCTCACATTATTAATATTCTAAAATGATTAGTGAAGTCGTAAAATGTCAATCAAATTTATTCTTCTTCATAGATCTGATATCAATTGTATTTTTTATTTTTATTTTTACAAAATATCAATTGTGTTATTTTTTTGACATCATCAATTGTATTATTATTGTTATAACGGGACGCGAGAATAATGACAATAATAGTAAAAGACAGAATGAAAAACGACACAAGATTTAACGTGGTATCCAGCAATGTGCCGACTAATCCACGGGCAGAGCCACTGAAAAGAGATCACTATAATCGATAATTCAAGTTACAAATACTGAATAGTAGAGGTAACACTAGCTATAGCAAAACCCACTAATTATTGGTGCAAGAAATACTAATACACAAGGCTTTTATTTATATGACCGAATTGTTGCATATTTCTTCATATTACCCGATGTGGGACATTTTCCTAACACTAATTCAAGGCATATTTCAACAAACCTCAACCTTGACTTGAATCTTCTCCATCACCAGATGAACCAGATGCATTGCACAGAATGCCCAGATGAGCCTGCCTTGCCTCAGGCCTCCCTCCAAGGGCAATCAACAACTTCTAACATTGAGCAAGTTCAAACAATGTTGAAACTTGCTCTGCGGAACTGGCTTGGTAAACATATCATCTGGGTTGTCTGTTCTACCCACTTTGTTTACCTCAAAAGTGGATGGCTCATGAGGACCCATTTCCTCTGCAACCTGTAATGCATAAGGAACCATGTTCTCATAGTCATACCTCGTAGGAGATACCCCAAAATTAGCTCTTTTGGAACGATTAAGAGCTATAGTGTGATGTTCCCCTGATGCTAATGGAACAACTGATGCTTCTGCCTCTGAATGTGACTGAGGAGAGCCCTCTTCTGCTTCACAAGTAGTCTCAGTTTCTCTCTGCTCCACCTGTTTCTCAATACCACAGTCTTTCCGGAATAGTGAACTTCACAAATGGGTTAAACATGAAATTTTCATCAAAGACAACATTATTACTTAAAATAACCCTCTTCTCAGATGGAGACCAGATCTTATATCCTTTCCAACCATCCCCATAACCTACAAATACTCCTTTCTTCGCTCTTGGCTCCAACTTCCCCTTGTTGACATGATAGTAGACAGTGCAACCAAAAACCCTCAAATTAGAGCAATCAACAGATTTTCCATACCACAATTCATAAGGAGTTTTTAGATTTATACCTGTGTGAGGTCCACGATTTATCATATAACATGTTGTGTTAACTGTTTTCGCCCATAACATTTTGTTAACCCAACATTCGAGAGCATACACCGGGCTCTTTCCAAAAGTGTATGATTCATACGTTCTACTTCACCATTCTGCTGAGGTGTATTTCTAACTGTATGATGCCTGCCAATCCCTCCAGTCTTGCAAACCTCATTAAATTTAGACCAACAGAATTCCAAACCATTATCAGTTCGCAATCTCTTGACCTTCTTCCCAGTTTGATTATCCTCTAATGCCTTCCATTGCTTGAAGTTCTTGAAAGCATCACTCTTATGCTTCATTATGAATATCCAAGTCATCCTTGAATAATCATCAATCAGCGATAGAAAGTACCTGTGACCCCCCAAAGACTCTACACGTGAAGGCCCCCAACAATCAGCGTGGATGTAATCTAGTGTGCCTTTGTTCTATGAATCGTATTAGGAAACTTGTTGCGATGTAGTTTCCCAAAAACACAGTGTCACAAAACCCAAGATCCTTTATCTTATGCCCACAAAGACGATCGTCTTTAGCCAGAATTTGCATTCCCCTCTCACTCATATGCTCAAGCCTCATATGCCAAAACTTCGTCATATCTTCTTGGTCAATTTCGCAAGAAGCAATAACAACATAATCAGTTAACGTAGTACCTTGTTGAAAGTACAGAGTACCCTGCTTCACACCTTTCAGAATCACACTTGAACCCTTGCAAACATGTATAACTCCACCTTCACCTTTGAAACTAAACCCCTTCTTGTCCAGAAGACTCAGAGATATCAAATTCTTCGTCATGTGTGGAACATGTCTAACTTCATTCAGTGTACATAATTTGTCATCATGAGTCCTAATCTTGATAGAGCTTATCTCAACAACCTTGCAGGCATAACTATTGGCCATAACAATATTTCCACCATCCAATTGCTCATATGTTGAAAACCATTCTCTCCTAGGACAAATATGATAAGACGTTCCAGAATCCAAAACCCACACATCAGTGTAATGTGTGTGGCCATCAACAACTAAGCTGATATCCTCTTCAGAATATGTACTATCCTCGGTAACAACGACGGTATCTGATGCCTTTTGTTGTTGCATATGCCTCTTATTGGGACAATCATTCTTCCAATGCCCCTTCTCTTTACAGTAATTGCAAATATCAGTCGGTTTCATACCCCTACTGATTGGTTTCTTAGAGAACTTATTTTCCCCTGATTTACCATATCCCTGATTGTTGTTTGCTACTTGTTAGCCTGAATTTTCGACAAGCTATATTAAATGTAGTCAACGGAGTTTGACATTGAATTCTGAAGAAAGTTAATATATTCGACATCCTCATCTGGTTGAAAATATGGACTTAGCAAGATTTTTTGTTTCGAAGATTATAGTTTCGACAAGCAAGAAGATGTCAAAGGAAAGTTGATTCTAGATAAGCCAAGTGATGGTTACGTTCAGAAGGCGCTATTTGAATTTCAATTCGAAGAAATGTTTGCAACCGTTAGTAGAAGTTAGTTTTGAATGTTTATGTATAGTTAGTTTTCTAGTATAAATATCAATTTCTCATAGGAAAAGCGGGTCACAATTCAACCATATATAAAACTTTCACTCAAACTATCTGCATTTAGAGAGAAACGAGTAACAAGTCAGAATTGATGAATCTGTGTACCAATTCACATTCAATCAATGCAATTTATGTTTATTCCTTTAAATTCCTTTGCAATTTACTTTTTCCTTTCAAGTAATTTACTTTATATTTTTGGAAATAACTTTGACGGATTTAACCTTTGTTAAATTCAACAATTATATTTATCTTTTACATAAAAATATCAAGAACATTCACCAATATGTCCCAAAGATTTACTGGTTGATCTTGCAAGTAATAAACTTCAAACCAGCGGTTGTTTACCAAAAATCAAGGTAAAGACTACTAAGCCAACAACCTGACCATCCGAAACAGTGCCACTACTGTGAAGGGCAGACCTAACTTCTTCCACAGACAGCGAATCTTTACCACTAATGAAAGACTTTGTAAAGTTCTCACATAGCAATGGTAAAGAAACTAACAAAATCAAGGCAGCATCCTAATCATCAATCTTAATATCAATATTATGCAGATATAATAATATTGAATTCAATTGATCTAAATGTTCTCTCAATTACATACCTTCATGCATACGTAGACCGAACAAACGTTGCTTCAAGAGCAACTTGTTGGTTAAGCTCTTCGTCATGTAGACTCTCTAGCTTACATCACAGACCGGCAGTAGTATGCTCTTCAGCAAACTCAGTGATGATATGATCATCCAAAGCAAGGAGCAACGTAGAACGTGCTTTCTCCTTCAGAGTGGTGAAATCAGCAGGTAGAGGGTTTGACGCATGCTTTAACAAAGGTGTCCATAGACCCTTATGTTCAAGCAACGCCCAGATCTTGATATACGACAAACTGAAATTGTTCCTCCCAGTGAACTTGCCAGTGAACTTGTTGACTTTCAAACTTTTACCTCCAGCTCTTGATCCACGAGTAGAGCAACTGAAAAAATACACTATAATCGATAATTCAAATTACAGATACTGAATTGTATAGGTAACACTAGCTATAGCAAAACCCACTAACTATTGATGCAAGAAATACTAACACACAAGACTTTTATTTATATGGTCAAGCCTTTGCATATTTCTTCTTATTATTCGATGTGGGGCATTTTCCCAACACTAATTCAAGGCATATTTCAACAATGATCACCTTCAATCTTTGTATTCATATTTTTATTATAATATAGAATTTCACTTTCGCTTAAATTTTTTTGTATCATTGACATTATTCTCCTTTAGATGCATCCTCAATATTAACAACGTAATGTTTATTTTTGTAAAAAAATATTTATTTATGTAAATTGATAGAGTACATTAATACAATGACATATTCAACTTCTCTAAACATATAGATGATGAATATGTGAACAAATTCACAACATCCAAATTGACAACATACGATAAATAATATGATAAAATCAAAATGACTGAAATACTCATGCCTTTGTATTTGCAACGTAGACATTCAAATCGTTGATTAAATTAATAATTGAGCAAAGCCAATCTTTCATTAAAAATCAAACAAACAACGACACACAAAACGACGAGCAACTGAAACGTAAAAATCACATAAATACCTAAATCCATGTCAAAATAAATTAATCAGATTAGAATAGCGATCTTGAATGATTTTGATTCAAAAATTGACCATAAATCCATCCATCAAGAAAGAAAATGAAAAAGAAAACATAGAGAGAGAAATTTAAGGTTGAATTGTTTAACCTGTTGATTTGGTTCTAACTTGATTATTTTATTGTTTTAGAGTTCTGTCTCATCATAATGTTATTATAGTCTCTATAAACATCTCCAAAAAGATTATGTTAGGAAGTTCGGCAGAGTGCAACAAAGAAAGTCATCACATAAGAGAAAAAAGAAATTTGGAATTGATAAAATGAAATGTACTACTAGTAACTATTGTAGACTATTTTAACATATAAAAATGGTTTATCAGTGTTTTACCTCATTTCTGGTTTTTCTCCTATGAAATATTATTTTGGGATTCCGTCTTTGTAATTTGAAAATTTATTGGTTTTAGACATTCATGAAACATTTTGTTCAATGTAATTTGAGGAAATTTTGGTTTATCCCCTGTAATTTGAGTAAAATTTTCCCTGTTAACTTGAGCAAATTTCGGTTTACCCCCTGTCATATCATCGATTTTGTACGGTCAAAATTCATGAAGATCCATAACAAAAAAACTTCAAATTACAATGACGGAATCCAAAAAGAAAATTTTATATGAAAAAAACCAGAAATGACTTATATTTCAGGATAAAACATTTTAACCCTATAAAAAAACATTCATTTCAATTTCACATATTTTAATCCTTCCCAAAAAAGTCACTAAATGTCTCTACCAAACAAACAGTGGCATTAATACCTGCCAGAATCTAGATGCATCAAAAGAGAAGACACACTGAATGTGAAAAAGGTTGTTTCTAAATCAAAAACATTACCAGTAATCAAATGAAGTTAATGTCAGCAATCTCTTTGACTTGTATACCAAACCAAATTCATGTTCATATACTGTTTCTTTTCCTCTCTCTTTATTACTCTTCACTGCAAAATATCTTCAGTTTCTAACTTACCAACCAAACAAAAAAACACTTCAGTTTCTAACTATTCTTGATGTGAATTTCAAAAACCATAGCTTTTTTCTTCTTCCATGGACACAAAAAATCTGATTATACATTTCATTCTTCTCATTTTCATTCCATTTTCATCATCTTCTTTCACTCCTACAGATAACTACCTTCTCAACTGTGGATCAAATAACAATGCTACCATTTTCAACAGGCTTTTCATAGGTGATGATTCCACCAACCAAGGCTCAAATTTTCTCTCTGCAGAGAAATCAATTTCTTTAACCAACCAAAACCCATCTCCAAATTTGGCTACTTTGTATCACACTGCAAGAATTTTCACTAGCAAGGGAAGCTACAGATTCACCTTGAAACAAAATGGTACCTTCTTTGTTCGTTTTCATTTTTCGTCTTTTATGGCTCAAGGTTTTGATCTAAAAGATGCAAAGTTTAATGTCTTGGTTGGTGAGAATTTGGTTCTGAGTAATTTCCATATTAATCTCAAGCCTAGTAATGATACAATTATTAAAGAGTTCATTTTGAAATTTGAGTCAAATTTGCTTGAAATTGTGTTTAGACCTGTTAGTGATTCTGGTTTTGCTTTTGTCAATGGTATTGAAGTGTTTTCTGCTCCTGAAGATTATGTAGTAGATTATGGAGCTAGGTTTGTTGGTCCTTTTGGCGTTAGGGAATACAAGAATCTTTCTAATGTTTTAGAAACTATTCATAGGATTAATGTTGGAGGAGTGAAATTAACTCCTTTTAATGATACCCTTTGGAGAACATGGATTCCTGATAAGGATTTTCTGGTTTTTAAGGATGCAGCTAAGGCTGTAGTGAGCACTCACACACCAGATTATCAGACAGGGGGTGCGACTAGAGAGATCGCGCCGGATAGTGTTTATATGACTGCTCAGGAGATGAATAGGGATCATAATTCCATTTTAGCTTCACAATTCAACATAACATGGAATTTTTCAGTGGATTCTATTGGTGTTCGACATCTTGTTAGGTTGCATTTCTGCGATATTGTTAGTCCTTCTCTTAATTTGCTATACTTTGATGTGTATATCAATGGTTATTCTGCGTATAAGGATGTTGATTTGTCGTCCCTTACATTCCATATGCTTGAATCTCCGGTTTATGTGGATTTTGTTGTTGATTCTGATGATTCGGGTGTAATTCAAATAAGTGTTGGCCCTTCTGATCTTAGTAGTTCAATGAGGATGAATGCGATACTTAATGGTGCAGAGATAATGAAGTTGTTGAATGTTACGGATTCACATGTTACTCATAGGAAGAAAAAGTTGTTGGTATTGGTTGGTTCAATTGTGGGAGGAATTATAGTTTTACTTTTAGCTATAGCTGTTTTTCTAGTTTGTTGCAGACGCAGGAAGATGAAACCGAAACTAAGGACGGTGGGAAGTATTGGATGGACGCCTTTACGCATGTTTGGAGGGAGTTCTCTTAGTAGAATGTCGGAAGGGACAGCTTATCCGTCTCCCGGATCATGTGGATATTTAGGGTTGAAAATCTCTTTTTCTGATATACAATTAGCAACTAACAATTTTGATGAAAGTCTAGTTATAGGATCCGGTGGATTTGGTAAGGTTTACAAAGGAGTGTTAAGAGACAATTTAAAAGTTGCGGTCAAGAGAGGCATGCCCGGATCAAGACAAGGACTACCAGAATTCCGAAGAGAAATATCAATTTTATCCAATATTCGACATCGCCATCTTGTTTCATTAGTTGGATTTTGCGAAGAAAATTCGGAAATGATCCTCGTCTACGAGTATGTTGAAAAAGGTCCACTCAAAGATCATTTATATGGTTTAGAAGGACTTCAACCTTTGTCTTGGAAGCAGCGTCTCGAGATATGCATCGGTGCAGCTCGAGGTCTACACTATCTTCACACTGGTTTTACACGAGGAGTCATCCATCGAGACATTAAATCCACCAACATTTTGCTCGACGAAGATCATGTTGCTAAGGTTGCTGATTTCGGTCTTTCAAGATCCGGACCTTGTATCGATGAAACCCATGTGAGTACTAATGTGAAAGGTAGTTTTGGTTATCTTGATCCAGAGTATTTTAGAATGCAACAACTAACGGATAAATCGGATGTTTATTCTTTTGGAGTTGTGCTCTTCGAGGTTCTTTGTGTTAGACCTGCTGTTGATCCACAACTTGATAGGGAACAGGTGAATTTAGCAGAATGGGCTCTTAAATGGCAGAAGAAGGATATGTTGGAGCATATTATTGATCCTTATCTTGTTGGAAAGATCAAAGACAGGTCATTGAAGAAATTTGGCGAAACAGCAGAGAAATGTTTGGCCGAATACGGCGTTGATAGGCCGTCAATGGGTGATGTATTGTGGAATTTGGAATATTCACTTCAGCTTCAAGAAAATGGTCAAGAAGTGAATGTCATTACTAATGCAGAAGTGAATGTAACATCTACTATATAATTCCTTGAAATCCCAAAGTTCTTTCTCAACTAATGACTAGTGAAAGAAACTAGATATAGGAATTCTCTTAGGATATGTTTGGATATTTTAAAACAAGCAAATTGGAATAAATTAGAGCTTCCACTCTATTGTTTGTGTATTTTATAACAAAACTGAACAAAGTTCTCATTCCATTGTTTCAGTTGGTAAAAAATTGTATCAGGCAGTAAATGTGCTTTTATTAGATATTCCTTCATTATAGATTTTAGTTTCTTATGGGATGCAGTGATTGGAGATTGATAGTTTCTTAAAAATGTTTGGATAAGCTCAAGATTGTTCTTAAACAAGATTTTTCTTCTTGGTCATATATTTAATGGTAGGATCATATATTTAGGATCATATGTTTTTCTTAAAAAGTTAGAATGATGATTTAATCACATGTGAGATATTTTCAAAATATAAATTTAGAATGTTAGATTATTTGAATGTGCAAATATGGGATTGTGATTGAGTAGATTTGCCGAGAGAAAGTGATGATATGTCGTTATTTTCAGCATATTTTTCAATCATTTTAGTAACAATTTGAGTCAATAAAGAGGAGTTCTAGAGAAGTTGTTCATGGTTTCATGGATATTTTGTAATGTTTTCATATCAAGTCATGTAATTTTAGTTTTTCCCTATATGAAGCAATTCATAGGTGTTTTTGAAGTATTTTATTGTAAAATCATGTAATTCGGCAAATTAAGACACCTCAAGGAAAATAGAATACATGAAATGAAGATTCAAGAGGCCTCTGAAGACATTACAAGTTGGGGAAATTTTATCTCAAGTCCCAAGACCAATTTAGAAGAAGAAAACACTTAAAAAGACGAAGAAAAAGGAAAAACGACACTGAGGGCTAAAGCTATGCGCAAGGCCCGTGCCACATGCGCATGAAACATAGAGCAAAATCTCTTTGTTTAGTTGTCACACGCGGTTTGCATCCTCGGATGCGTGGGGCGCGTTCGGTTCCGAGAAAAAGCAACTAAATATTTTTTTCTATGCGGGTTCGTGGAAAAGCCTAGTTTTTCCAACTTAATCCAAGCTGGAAACTTACCTATAAATACAAGAGTATTCATTCACAAATTCTCATTTAGAACTCGACAGTTCAAGAGGAAGACAATCACTGGGAGCATCAATGATATATCATATACATTATTTCCAACATATTTTTCAGTCATTTTACTTATGATTTGATCCAAATTATAGAAGTTTTAAAATAATTGTTGGTTTAATGGACATTCTGTAATATTTTCATATTGAGTCATGTAATTCTAGTTTTCCCTAAACCAAACAATTTTCATGTGTTTTTTGATGCAATTTGATACGAATCTGCAAGTGTATGGTTCTATCGAGTCGTAAAAAGATTATCGTCCACAGAGAGTTAAAGTAATTACTGATCTTGTTTTCAATGATGATTAGCTCAAAAGGTTAAGGATTAAGAGTTCAATGTTCAAGGTTTAAATTCGGATTAAAAAGCGTCATGGGATCGTTGGTTTCATTTAGATGTTTATTCCTAAATATTCAAAGTCTATTATTATATCTTTAGTTTAAATTCTTTTCTAAAAGCAAGAATATTTTAGGTATTTTATGTTTTCTTTCAGATTACATAAATGTATCTCAATAACAACCAAGCCTATTCTTATGCTTGATTATTATTGAGGTCCTTTAAGTGCAACTCTTATATATTGCCTCAAAATTTCACAAAACTATTCATTTCGGATTTTCCCATTAAGTTTTGTGTCATCTTGTCTAATTTCATTTGTTCCAATATCAAACTCCATCTTTCGATCATTCGTTTGATATTTGAGATGATGAAATAACAACTATTAAACTTCACCTTCCGCTCCTTCGTTTAACACTTGTTACTGACTTTGAAAACAATGAAATTAGATTAGAAAATAAAGTTAAAAAAATAGATATTTAGACTTGGTTTGAATAGGATTAAGTCATTAGACTATTCCAACAATCTCAAGACTAAAAAGTCTACTCACTCATGATCATAGAAGACATGAGATTAAAATAGAAAACAAATTGCATAATTGTAAATGACTGAATGTAAATTTCTAAATTATAAAGAACAAGGAAATAAAGTGCAAAAAGGTAATGTGCAGAATTTTTTTGAATAACAAGAACTTAGAACAATAACTTTGTATTTTAATAATAAACAAGTTTCTAATGATCCATGATGATTACAAATCTGATGAAGGACCTATTTATAGCATAAAATTTCAAGAAAAGGCATTCAGCCAAAACGCATGGTCTGGGTGCTAAAAACGCACGATCTGGATCCTCCATCCTGTTTTGCTCTTTTCTTGCCCAAACATTAACCAAATCATCTTGATTCTTTGACAATCAACCTAAAATGAAAACCATAGCTTTTGTAGTAAAATAGCTCAAGAAATATGACTAAAACTAACGAAAACTTATTGAATTAAAATACTAAAAACAATAAAAACTACAACTTATCATAATTCATTGAAAAACTATGTAATTCGGAAAAGCAGGACACCTCATGTTTGTAAATCACTTTAAAGATCATATAGATGATCAAGCTAGGTCAGAGAATTTACAGTTCCATTTTTTAAACCATGTTGAGCTCATGTATTTGATCAAACCTTTTAGTATGGATGAGGTAAAACAAGCAGTTTGAGATTTGTGATAGTTTCAAAGGCCCTTGACCGAACGACATTGATTTTGGTTTTATTAAAGAATTTTGTGATGAAGTGAAAGATTACCTTTTTGTCTCAAAATTCAATTGCAATAGTAAGTTGATGAAGGGTATCAATTGTACTTTTATAACTCTTATTCCTAAGGCAAATAACGTCACTTATGCATTTGATCCTTATGTGTTTTCTCTTGTAGTTGGTGGCTTAATCCTTAAGTTTGTTTCGAAAAATAACTTCTGCATCCATAATTGGTGGCTTAGTCCTTTAGTATGTTTGAGTTTCGGCCTGTAATTTTCTCCTCCCCATAGTTGGGTTGGCGTTGTCTTGTAATTATTCTTAACTTGTTGTGTTCAGATTTTCACTCCTTGTGCTTTTCAAAATGCTTATTTCGTATTAGTATATTCCATTTTTATGGATAATAAAAAAATATAGTGTAATCCACAAAAGAACTGTCATATCATAAAAATATGTGAAATTGTGGTTGAAGGAAAAAATCGTAAATAACAAAAACTAGGGGGCTAAAAATCTGAATTTTAAAACAGGGGACTTCAAATCCAAAATTAGTTAAATTATAAGGGGTAAAACTGCACTTAAACTCAAATTATAATTACTCTTTTTATTATCATCATCATTATTATTATTATTATTATTATTATTATTATTATTATTATTATTATTATTATTACTATTATTATTATTATTATTATTATTATTATTATTATTATTCAGAAGATACATAAAAAAAAACTTAATTTTTACATTATCTTTCCTTGCCCAAACATCAACCAAACCATCTTGCTTCTTTGACAATCAACCTAAAATGAAAACCATAGCTTTTGTAGTAAAATAGCTCAAGAAATATGACTAAAACTAACAAAACTTTATTGAATTAAAATACTAAAAACAATAAAAACTACGACTTATCATAATTCGTTGAAAACCCATGTAATTCGGAAAAGCATGACACCTCATGTTTGTAAATCACTTTAAAGATCATATAGTTGATCAAACTAGGTCAGAGAATTAACAGTTCCATTTTTTAAACCATGTTGAGCTCGTGTATTTGAACAAACTTTTTAGTCAGGATGAGGTGAAACAAGCAGTTTGGGATTTGTGATAGTTTCAAAGGCCCTTTAACGAACGACATTGATTTTGGTTTTATTAAAGAATTTTGTGATGAAGTGAAAGATTACCTTTTTGTCTCAAAATTCCACTGCAATAGGAAGTTGATGAAGGGTATCAATTGTACTTTTATAACTCTTATTTCTAAGGCAAATAATGTCACTTATGCATTTGATCCTTGTGCGTTTTCGCTTGTAGTTGGTGGCTTAATCTTTTAGTTTGTTTCGAAAAATAACTTCTGCATCCATAATTGGTGGCTTAGTCCTTTAGTATGTTTGAGTTTCGGCCTGTAATTTTCTCCTCCCCATAGTTGGGTTGGCGTTGTCCTGTAATTATTCTTAACTTGTTGTGTTCAGTTTCTGCACTCCATGTCCTTTTCAAAATGCTTATTTCGTATTAGTATATTCCATTTTTATGGATAATAAAAAAATATAATGTAATCCACAAAAGAACTGTCATATCATAAAAATTTAGCGGAATTGTGGTTGAAGGAAAAAATCGTGAAAAACAAAAACTAGGGGGGCTAAAAATCTGAATTTTAAAACAGGGGACTTCAAATCCAAAATTAGTTAAAATATAAGGGGTAAAACTGCACTTAAGCCTAAATTATAATTACTATACTATAGCTACTCTTATTATTATTATTATTATTATTATTATTATTATTATTATCATGATTATTATTATTATCATTATTATTATTATTATTATTAGTAAGTTGATGAAGGGTATCAATTGTACTTTTATAACTCTTATTCCTAAGGCAAATAACGTCACTTATGCATTTGATCCTTGTGCATTTTCCCTTGTAGTTGGTGGCTTAATCCTTTAGTTTTTTTTTTCTTTTCGAAAAATAACTTCTGTATCCATAATTGGTGGCTTAGTCCTTTAGTATGTTTGAGTTTCGGCCTTTAATTTTCTCCTCCCCATAGTTGGGTTGGCGTTGTCTTGTAATTATTCTTAACTAGTTGTGTTCAAATTTTGTATTCCTTGTGCTTTTCAAAATGCTTATTTCATATTATTCTCCATGTGGCATTTTTTATTTTCCTTTCACGCGAGTGAGATGCACACGCAGAAAGGGGCGCGTGTGGGAAGCTGTTACGCAGAAAGAGAAAGTGGAAAAAGATAAGCTCTAACACATGGCAAATTCTGATTGACTGTCTGAATTTTACTTATTTTAATAATTTGAACTCAATTATTTCATTGCAAATAATTTTATAACCAAAATTCATGATTTTTTTTTTGTCTATAAATAGAGACTTGGTTCATTTGATTTGGACACAGGAAAAAAAAACCAAGTTTTTCACGATCTTAATCTTATTATCTTTCTATTTTTTTAAGTTTTAAACTTCTTTTTAGTGAAATGGATCCCAATAATAATCATTTCAACACCCAGAATTCTTCTAATACTCATTTAAATAAGAATATGAAATAAAAAGGGGGTGAGGTAGAATGTTGAATGGAAAATCATTGGAGAGGGTAACAGTTGAATGAATGTTGAATTATTAGGTGGAAGAGAGAGAAAATGATGTGAAGTGTTGGGAAGAGAAAAAGTGGGTGTTAAAAGTATGAACCATTGCAAATGATTTTATATTGTTCTAGTTACACCCAATTTTTTTAAAGTTTTTACAATAATACCGTAATTGCCCTCTCCTTGTAAATTTCTTAAGAACTTTTTTCTTTATCACTTTGAATCTATATCCTTTTTTATCCACAAACCTCCATGGATGCGCAATCAATACCCACTAAAATTACCTATTGAATCAACATCTTTTTCATTGATTTCTACTCTATTCATACAAGTAAGTGAATTTCATAAATTTCTCTGAGTTTGTATTTATCGTTTTCTCTATGATTTATTCGATGTTGTTAATTTCACCATGAATATTTGTCAATGTCGTTTTGCTTGTTCAATGATATAACGTGATTTAAGTTTACGTGGACAAAGTAGCGTAATTTAAGTTTATATATGTCACATGTGAATTTAGTTTATGTATATATTCTAAAGAGGGGCGGCGTAATTTAAGATTACGGAGAGTAGTTTAAGTTATATGTGTACACGTAAACTCAGTTTACATGAACTAAGTAAACTCAGTTTACATAAACTGTGTAAACTTAATTTACGTTAGTTTACTTAACTTATGTAAAGTGAGTTTACTTAGTTTATGTAAACTCAATTTACATAGTAAGCTTATAATGTGGGTGAACACGTGAACATGTGCATGTAAACTTAGTTTACTTAACTTATGTAAACTCAGTTTACATAAACTAAGTAAATTGAATTTACATAAACTATGTAAACTGAATTTACATGTAAATAACTAATGTGCCTAAACACGTGAACATGTACACGTAAACTTAATTTACTTAACTTATGTAAACTCAGTTTATATAAACTAAGTAAATTAGTTTACATAATCTAAACATCCACCACATTTCTGTCAATTTCGCAGTGTTTTATATTATGTTTCAATCAATTTTACAATTTTTTTTCTCGCTTCAATAAATAAACATCGAAGACGATACGCAAGCAGAAGGATATGAAGGCGTGTGCGTGATTCTTTCTAGGTTTGAGGATGAATACGTGAATTTTTTATGGGTTTTATGATTGAGCGAGAGTGCAAGATAAATGAAAGAATTTTGAATTAAATTGAATTTTTTATTTTAATTAAAGGGTATATTGGTAATTTTGGGGTGTAACTTGGATTATTTGAGGTGTGGATAGGATCCGTCAAAATTTTGTTTTAATTGACAATTTTTTAGGAAAATTCTAATTACAATCATCAAGATAATGAATGGAGGTTAAAAGAAAAAGAAAAACATAAAAAGGTATAATTTTTTATTTATTCATTCTGGCTGGCAAACAAAGGTAAGAATATTGGTGAGTTGGTATGCAAAATAATTAAAAAAATTACGGTGCCACATTTTTTTCTTAGATTAAAATGAATATTTTTTGTAGGCAAAGTTTGTTATTTTGATAAAGTTATGCTTTTGTTTGTTTCGAATTCCTAATTTACAGCATTTCCATTTTGATACATGCTCTCTTCATAAAATAGATGATATAGGCTGCTTCACCACGTTCGGTTGTGTTTTAATTTGCATTAGAATCTTGAAATCACTCTTCCATTTTGTTAGCTATCGTTGATTTTTGTTGTAGGCAATGATGAAACAAATATTCCTCACCTTCATCAGAATCTTGAAATCACTCTTTTCACGTTCATCTTAACCCTAAAGTCACTCTTTGTCTCTTCCGAGTTCCGACCCACCATCGCTCCCAATGGATCTCATGGAAGACATTCTGTGTAGGCTTCCGGTCAAGCTCCTCATACAACTTCGATGTCAAAGTAAGTCCATAAATACCCTAATTTCCGATCCCAAATTTGTTAGAAAACACCTTAGCATGTCGACCATGCATCACCACCACCACCTCGTCATAACCTACACAAATTCTGAGATAAGCTTAAGCCCAGGAGGGTCAAGGGTAATCTCTTACCCACTTCACTCCATTTTCTACCCACGCTACTCCATTTTTAACTCGATCCTTGAACACACCGAATTAGAGTATCCTTTCGACTAAGAATTTATTATTAATTGTGGCTCTTGCAATGGAATACTTTGTTTAGCTTTGAAACAAAAATATGATGCTAAAGTAAATGATATCCTTTTGTGGAACCCTTCCATAAAAAAATTCAAATTATTGCCTTCTTTGAAAAACACTCCTGTAAACAACTACCGTCATGATCCTGTAATTGGCTTTGGATATGATCATGTATTTGATGTCTACAAGGTTGTTGTTATTTTTTCCAAAACTCAAGGAATGATTCATACTTTGGGTACTGATACATGGAGATTGATTAATGGGGAGTTCCCTCTTCCTGTTTATGATTTGAGATTCGTGAGTGGTGCGCTGAATTGGATTCCATATCTGAAGAATTATATTCATAGTCTTGCTTCTTTTGATTTGGTGACTGAGTCATATAAAAGACTTTTGCAGCCTAACTATGGAGCGGAATTTGTGTATAATTTGATCTTGGATGTTTCGAGGGATTGTTTGCGTATCTTTGCTAGTAGACAAAGGTTTTCTGATGTTTGGCTGATGAAGGAGTATGGAATTGAAGAGTCTTGGACTAAAGTGTTTCGTGTTACTTACTTGGAAGAAGATCCTTTCATTTCTAAATATGCCACCTACCCGTTGTGGCTTTCCGAAGAAGACCAAGTGCTAATGCATCATACATTATCGTTGCAAAGTGCTTGGAATTATTTGTCCATTTATGATTTAAAAAATGGTACTTTTAAGTTTCCAAAGATTCATAACATCAAAAGTTATAAGGGGGTTATCCTTGAAGTTTGCGTTGAGAGTTTGATATCACCTTGTTTCTAATGCGAGGACGTCAATGCGTTGTTGTGTGACTTGAACTTTAGACTCAATTGCAACTGATATGTTAATTTCTGTTTATGTTATTTATTTTATATTTGTTTCAATTAGTAATGACTTTATTTATTATCATTGTTAATTAATGGTCGATTAATGATTCTGTTGTATATTGGCTTCAAATTGTATTTGCAGAATCAGCCCAGAAATCGTGACACGATTTGGGCATCGTGGCACGATTTGCTTGGCAGAGAGCATGCCTTGTGAGATGGAAAATCGTGACACGATTTGGGAAATCGTGACACGATTCAACAACTTCCTCAGCAAGTTTACCTGAAAGGGACTGGTCACAACGGTTGGAAAAGCAGAATCGTGACACGATTTTGGAAGTGTGACACGATTTTGGGCGCCTGTGACTAGTATTTAAGTGGTTTTTTGCATTCTTTGAAGTAGAGCTGAAGCAAGAGGTCTAGGGTTCACAAAGGGGGGAACTTGAGGGTTGAGTACCTTTGTAGGGATAGTCTCTTGGGTTGTGATAAACATTGTAAACACCTTGGGTAGTGAGATTATATCATTGGAAGGATCATAAGCTTCCTCTAGTATAATCTCTTGTAGGTTCATATGAGTTAGGTGGGTCAAGACAAGGGTAGAGATTAGGATTGAAGGCTGATTTCTTGTAACCTTTGTAACATCTTATCATAGTGGATTGGAGAGCTGCTCCTCCCCCAGATTAGGTCATATTGACTGAACTGGGTTACCATTTTTTGTGTGTGTTTGTTTTTCTTAAGCTTTCTTATCTTCATGCTTGTTAGTGTCATTGTTTTAAGCTCTACACTTAGGCTTTGGGTCTGTTTTGTTGTTGTTGCTTGAAGACACTTAGACCTAGGATTACCACTACCTTTTGCTCCACACATCTATACAAGTATTGGTGTGATTTCGAACCGACAGTGATCTGGTTTTTCACAACAATTGGCGCCCACCGTGGGGCATAGGCGTAAAGTGGTATAGTTGGTATCATGGGTTCAAAGTGGGACATCGAGAAGTTCACCGGAAGTAATGATTTCGGGTTGTGGAAGGTTAAGATGCAAGCGGTTTTGACACAACAAAAGTGTGTAGAAGCATTGAAGGGTGAAGCGGCGATGCCGACACATTTGACACAAGCGGAGAAGCGTGAGATGATAGACAAGGCAAAGAGTGCCATTGTTTTATGTCTCGGAGATAAGGTTTTAAGGGATGTCGCGAGGGAACCAACCGCGGCATCGATGTGGGCTAAGATGGAGTCATTGTACATGACGAAATCGTTGGCTCATAGGCAACTCTTGAAGCAATAACTCTATTCATTCAAGATGGTGGAGTCTAAATCGATCTCGGAGCAATTGGCGGAATTTAACAAGATTCTTGATGATTTGGCCAACATTGAAGTCAATGTGGATGATGAGGACAAGGCATTGTTGTTACTTTGTTCATTACCAAAGTCTTTTGAGCATTTCAAGGATACCATCCTTTATGGTAAGGAGGGCACCACTACTTTGGAGGAAGTCCAAGCGGCTTTGAGAACCAAGGAATTGACCAAGTTCAAGGACTTGAAGGTTGATGATAGCGGTGAAGGCTTGAATGTTTCAAGAGGGAGGAATGAGCATAGAGGAAAAGGCAAGGGAAAGTCAAGGTCCAAGTCTAGGTCCAAGGGTTTTGACAAATCAAAGTATAAGTGCTTTCTTTGTCACAAACAAGGTCACTTCAAGAAGGATTGTCCGGAAAAGGAGGGCAATGGTAGTTCTTCCGTTCAAGTTGCGGTGGCGTCCGATGAAGATGGTTATGAAAGTGCGGGTGCACTAGCGGTCACAAGTTGGGAACCGGAGAAGAGCTGGGTTTTGGACTCGGGATGCTCTTATCACATGTGTCCTAGAAAGAAATATTTTGAGACTTTGGCTCTAAAATAAGGAGGAGTTGTTCGACTCGGAAATGACAAAGCGTGCAAAGTCCAAGGTATGGGAAACGTCCGTCTAAAGATGTTTGATGGCCGTGAATTCCTTTTAAAGAAAGTGAGGTATGTTCCCGAACTTAAGCGAAATTTAATTTCCATAAGCATGTTTGATAGTCTAGGTTATTGTACTAGAATTGAGCATGGGGTTTGTAAAATTTCGCATGGTGCATTGATTACGGTCAAGGGGTCTAAAATGAATGGTTTATACATTTTAGATGGTTCCATAGTAATTGGTAATGCATCGGTAGCTAGTGTAGTACATCATAATAATTCTGAATTGTGGCATATGAGATTAGGGCATGTTAGTGAAAGAGGTTTAGTTGAACTAGCCAAACAAGGTTTGCTAGGTAAAGAAAAGTTGGATAAGCTAGAATTTTGTGAACAATGCATACTAGGAAAACAACATAGAGTTAAGTTTGGTAGTGGCATGCATAATTCTAGTAGACCTTTTGAGTATGTACATTCAGACCTTTGGGGTCCTTCCAAGACTCTTACTCATGGGGGAGGATCCTATTTTCTTTCCATTATTGATGATTATTCTAGGAGAGTGTGGGTCTTTGTTTTGAAAAACAAAAGTGACACCTTTGAAAAGTTCAAAGAATGGCACTCTCTCATAGAAAATCAAATGGGAACTAAACTAAAAGGTTTAAGAACTGACAATGGCCTGGAGTTTGTTTCAGAGCAGTTTAATGAGTTTTGCAGGTTAAAAGGAATCAAGAGGCATAGGACCGTACCGAGAACACCGCAACAAAATGGTCTTGCTGAACGCATGAATAAGACTCTTTTGGAGCGTGTGAGGTGTATGATACTAGGAGCTGGGTTACCTAAGAGTTTCTGGGGTGAAGCAGTGACGACTGCAGCTTATTTGATCAACAGATGTCCATCAACGGCAATCGACTTCAAGACACCTATGGAAGTATGGAGTGGGAAACCGGCAAACTACTCAACTTTGAAGGTTTTCGGAGCTTTGGCATATGCGCATATCAAGCAAGACAAGCTTGAGCCTAGAGCTTTGAAATGTGTCTTCATTGGTTATCAGGAAGGTGTGAAGGGCTACAAGTTGTGGAAATTGGAATCTGGTGGAGGATCAAAAGTCTTGATTAGTAGGGATGTTACCTTTGATGAGACCCGTATGGGGATGAAGTGTAAAGACCTAGAGACTTTAGTACCGGAAACAAGGGTGGAGAAAACTCAGTTTGAGGTGGAGCTTCCAAGTGAAGAAGAAAACGATGTGGAAGATGAAGATTCAACATCGGAGCCAAGTGGAACTCAACCGGTAGTGGATCCTGATTATCTTTTGGCTAGAGATAGGGAAAGAAGGACCATTACGGCACCTAGTAGATATGGTTATGCGGACTTGGTGTGTTTTGCTCTAAATGTGGCTGAAGGTGTGCAAGACTCGGAGCCTAGAAACTTCAAGGAGGCATTTGAGAGCAAAGAAAGCAAGTATTGGTTGAAGGCAGTGAATGAAGAAATGGATTCATTGGAGAAGAACCAAACTTGGAAACTTGTGAAGCTACCTAAACACCAAAGGGTAGTTGGATGCAAGTGGATCTTCAAGAAAAAGGAGGGTATTCCGGGAGTTGAGGGTCCAAAGTACAAAGCAAGACTTGTGGCAAAGGGTTTCACTCAAGTGGAGGGGATTGACTATAATGAGATCTTCTCACCGGTGGTGAAACATTGTTCCATAAGGATTCTCATGGCTATTGTGAATTATTTCAATCTTGAGTTGGAGCAAATGGATGTAAAGACCGCTTTCTTACATGGTGACCTTGAAGAGACAATCTACATGGAGCAACCAGAAGGTTTTGTGGAGGACAAGTCTAAGGTGTGTCTTTTGAAGAAATCTTTGTATGGGTTGAAACAAAGCCCTAGGCAATGGTATCGTCGGTTTGATGAATTTCTTTTGAAGACCGGTTTTGTGAGAAGCGGATATGATTCATGTGTGTACATGTTGAAGAATGGTGAGAAAGTCGTTCTTTATCTTCTTCTATATGTGGATGATATCTTGATGGCAAGTTCTAGCAAGGATGAGATTATGTGGCTCAAAGAAAAGTTAAATGAATAATTTGAGATGAAAGATCTTGGTCCGGCAAAGCGAGTTCTTGGAATTGATATCGTGAGGAATCGTGACAAAGGTGAACTTTTCTTATCTCAACTTAGTTACTTGAAGAAGGTGGTGAAGCGTTTTAGAATGTCAAACTCTAAAATTGTGAGCACTCCCTTGGGTCACCACACGAAGTTGTCCATAAAACAATGTCCTCAATCCGAGGATGAAAAACAAGCGATGGCTAGTACTCCCTATGCTAGTGGGGTTGGAAGCATCATGTATGGAATGGTTTGTAGTAGACCGGACTTGGCTTATGCGGTTAGCATTGTGAGTCGGTTTATGGCAAATCCGGGTATTGTGCATTGGCAAGCTTTGAAGTGGGTGTTGAGGTATTTGAATGGGTCTTTGAAGGGCGGTTTGAAGTACACAAGAGCAACTCAAGGGAAAGACGCTTTGGAGGGGTATGTGGATTCAGATTATGCGGGCAATGTAGACACTAGAAAATCTCTATCGGGGATTGTGTTTACTCTCTATGGCACGACTATTAGTTGGAAGGCAAATCAACAATCCGTGGTGGCATTATCTACAACTCAAGCGGAATACATTGCCCTTGTTGAAGGGGTGAAAGAGGCCATGTGGCTGAAAGGGATGATTGGTGAGTTAGGAATTACTCAAGAATGTGTGAAGATACATTGTGATAGCCAAAGCGCGATTCACTTGGCAAATCATCAAGTGTATCATGAGAGGACAAAGCACATTGACATTCGCCTGCACTTTGTTAGAGACATGATTGAATCCAAAGAGATCATGGTGGAAAAAGTGGCATCGAAAGAGAATCCGGCGGATGTGTTTACCAAGTCATTGCCTAGATCACGGTTCAAGCATTGCTTGGACTTGATCAATTTTGTTGAAGAGTAATTCCCTTATGGAGAGAGCAGCATGGTGGTTGATGGTTAAACTGGCATCATCACCAATTAGAAGTCAAGGTGGAGAATGTTGTATATTGGCTTCAAATTGTATTTGCAGAATCAGCCCAGAAATCGTGACACGATTTGGGCATCGTGGCACGATTTGCTTGGTAGAGAGCATGCCTTGTGAGATGGAAAATCGTGACACGATTCAACAACTTCCTCAGCAAGTTTACCTGAAAGGGACTGGTCACAACGGTTGGAAAAGCAGAATCGTGACACGATTTTGGAAGCGTGACACGATTTTGGGCGCCTGTGACTAGTATTTAAGTGGTTTTCTGCATTCTTTGAAGTAGAGCTGAAGCAAGAGGTCTAGGGTTCACAAAGGGGGGAACTTGAGGGTTGAGTACCTTTGTAGGGATAGTCTCTTGGGTTGGGATAAACATTGTAAACACCTTGGGTAGTGAGATTATATCATTGGAAGGATCATAAGCTTCCTCTAGTATAATCTCTTGTAGGTTCATATGAGTGAGGTGGGTCAAGACAAGGGTAGAGATTAGGATTGAAGGCTGATTTCTTGTAACCTTTGTAACATCTTATCATAGTGGATTGGAGAGCTGCTCTCTCCCCCAAATTAGGTCATATTGACTGAACTGGGTTACCATTTTTTGTGTGTGTTTGTTTTTCTTAAGCTTTCTTATCTTCATGCTTGTTAGTGTCATTGTTTTAAGCTCTACACTTAGGCTTTGGGTCTGTTTTGTTGTTGTTGCTTGAAGACACTTAGACCTAGGATTACCACTACCTTTTGCTCCACACATCTATACAAGTATTGGTGTGATTTCGAACCGACAGTGATCCGGTTTTTCACAACAGATTCGTTGATTCTTGCATTACCGTTTATCTAGTTCACAACTATGGCTTGCTTTCTATGCATTTTAATTTCAATTTCAGGTATAGACTCTCCCTTGCATCAGAAGTGTTTTGTTGACCCTTTTGTTACTTCAGCAGCACGCTAATGACTAAACTATTCTTGTATCACTCCTTCCGTCACACGGTCCCCTCTATACGACACACATATGATGTGCGCACAAGTGCACTAACATAAGCAATGTGTACCACAATCAATGGTATAATCACATAAATTTGGTTAAATTTGTTTGAAAGAAAACTGTAAATGATTCATAATAGATATAATTGATGATTGTTTTTGCATGTTATGTTCATAAAGGTTAACCTGATTACACTCACACCACTGACTATGCTCCATTTGCTAAATCGGACTAAGATCGCACCACTACCACCTCAATCTGGCGGTGCAACCGCCACTGATTCTGACACCACTATGCGTGAAGATGTTTTTTATAAGTTGGAACAACTTTCAGCATAACAAGATTTTACTTCAAAAATTGATAATCCAAAAAATTGTTGCGATAATTTTCACAACTTTTTCAGTTTACATAATGTTAGCATATTCCAGAAATTAATGTTTATATTCAAATTGATAAAATTCTATCAAAACAATGAGGTCTATATTGTTCATGACAAGAATTTGTACCATTTTTCACCCAAATTTTCTAATTTTGGTTTAAGCTTTGGTTAACCATGAACTATCCATGGAGTATGGCGATGGGTCTTTTATTCGGGTAACGAAAGATCTATGGATTCTTGGAGAAGGTTCAGCATGGGTTCATTCACCTCAACCTTAGAGGTTCACAATATGGCCGTGAAGAATTTAATGATTCAAGGAGAAAGAAGATGGGCTTATTCGAGACCAAGTGCAGATTTTTTCTTCAACATCCGTTATGATTGTTGATGTTTTAGCCCGGGAAGACGATGTTGATTGCGGAATTATGGCAGAGCAGAAATAACCTATTGTTGAATCAAAAGAACGTACAGCCATGGCAAATCTGTCAAACAGCATATCTGAAGATGCAACGAGAGAGATAGAGTTGGCGAAAATTAGATGCAGAGGAATAGCCTTGCAATTTTTAACTCGCAAACATATGTAGAACTTCAAATAATTATTATTGAGTAAATGGCCATTTTGTCTCTACTCAAGTTTTGATCTAATGGAAGGAAAATTTTGTATCTTGGGTTGAGGAAAATTGAGTCTGAGTAATTCTTCATGTATTAAAAAGTCTATTTTGAAAGTTGAGTCAAATATGCTTGAAATTGTGTTTAAACGTGTTAGCAATTCTGATTTTGGTTTTGTCAATGGTACTTTTGTGTTTAAATATAGAGCAAGATTTGTTGGTACTTTTGGTTTTAGAAACTACTCATAGGATTAATGTTGGAGGTTTGAAAATAACTCCTTTTCATGGTGCAGAAAGGAGGCGTGAATCGACAGATCGCACTGGATGGTGTTTATTTGACTGCTCAGGCGATGAATAGGGATTTGGGATCATAATTCCATTATTCAGTGGCTTCGATTGATGTTCGATACTTAGTTCGGTTGCATTTCTGTGATATAGCTAGTCCTTTTCTTAATTTGCTATTCTGTAAAATGTTACCACGTAAGTAAAATGTTTGACATGGGAAAAATAACCCGTCGAGACCAAACAGCAGATGAAACCAAAGACACTGATAGCAATAAAACCAAAAGACTATGCATCAAGAAAAAAGGAGAAACCGCAAGGAACTGAACCACCACAGAATTGCAGCAAAAACAACAGTTTGCAATCGATGAACCGACACTACCTTTAAGTTATCACAATGCTAAGTTTTTTTAATAACCAAAACCGACTGCAGAAAACGGGCCGAGCATAACTTGATAAGTAGGGACAATGCTTATCTTACATTCCAATTTCATAGGGTTGAGTTAGGTCCAACCCAAAATTCTAAGACTATAGATACAAAAATGAAAGAACACCTTGAATGAGAAAACCCCAAATCACAAAATGAGAAAACCTTGAATGTATAATTATAGCAAGCTAACATGGAACCAAAGAAAGCCTCTTCTTAATCATCCAATTTAAACAAATATAAAACAAGTAGCATAAACAAAAATTAGCATTTAAGTTGCAATTGATTCTAAAGGTCAAGCCACATATCACCATATCGACATCCTCACGTCAGAGATCCATAGTGGCTTGATATTTGAACCGCGGAAAGAATCTTCCATGTAATAAAAACGAAACAATTTAGTCCAAGACTCTTCTTTTCCATATTCCTTCATCATCCAAACAGTAGAAAACTTAAAATTATGCGCAAATAAACACAAACAATCACCGGAGACACCCAAGTTAACATCATCCATATGTTCCCCTCCATGATTAGGCTGCAAAAGTGTTATATATGACTCATTGACCAGTTCAAATGAAACAACACTATGAATATTATCCCTAGATGGAATCCAATTAAGCGCACCACTCACAAGTTTCAGCGATTCATCAATACCATTTGGAAGAGGTAACTCCCCATGAATCGTTCTCCAAGAATTAGTACCCAAAGTATGAATCATTCCTTGAGTTTTTAAAACCATTATTACTTGAACAACCAGAAAAAATAGCAAGCACCTTGTAAACACCGTTTACAAGATCATAGCCAAAGCCATATACGATAGGACCGAATCTTTGTGAGTATTTTGAAGTAGGAAGTATTTTGAATTCCCTAATGGAAGGGTTCCATAAAAGTACATTAATTTGATTAGTAAGTCTTTGTTCATGAGCCAAACAAAGGATTCCGTTGCAAGAGCCAACGATAGAATGGTATTGTTGGTCAAATTGATAGTGTAGTCGGGTGGGTTTATTAGTTGCGTAGTTAAAAATGGATTGAAGTGGATAAGAGATTGTAAGATCCCTATATTTTGAGTGGGATAAGACGAGGTAGCGACGTGTGTTTGAAATGGAAAGGTGTTTCTTGGCGAATTCATGATCACAAATTAGAGTATTGAAGGACTTACTGAGGCATCGAAGTTGAAGGAGAAGATTGACGGGAAGCCGGCACAGAATTTCTACGATAAGATCAAACGGGAGAGTGGGCAGTGGCTGAGATGGGTCGGAAGAGAGGAAGAGTGAACGTTTGAGCGATATTAGGGCTCCGATAAAGTTTCCGGTCATTTTGGTTGTGTTCCTCTTGCTTGTTTCCCCCATCATTGATAACAATTTAACTCAAACTCAATGAATCTTCAGAAACTGCAATGTAAGAAAACATATAATAAAGGCAAAACAATGGTTTGGTGCTGCATATTTGCCCTTCCAAAAATACTATTTGATTCAGTTTTTTGTTTCAACTTTAACTTCTCATCGTACCCCACTAAGCCAAGAAATAACTGATTAAAGGCAATTTTATTATCCGATTGTTTTTCTAAAACACATTCTTCAGATGATTCATATCTTCTATACCATTTCCTCCCATCATTCTATACCTTTTTCAAACCATTGTCTATATAAATTTTATGACAAATTAAAATGATACTTTTTGGTTACTACTATATAAAATGGATCTTAGATTTCTTGTGGATTCTGTTTTTTTTTTTTTTTAATTAAAACAAATAGATATTATGCTCTTATTCCTTAAGAAAAAAAGATATTATGCTCTTAAATTATTTAAAAAGCTACTCTTAATATTTTTTATTTGAAGTTGTTTTTATATTTGTTTTGTAGATCATGGATTTAAAAAAAATTAAAACAAATAAATATTATGCTTTTTAAAGTGATTTTTTTCAAGTTATACAAATATCCTCAATAGGGCTCCATTGTCACATATTAAAATTAAAGTATTTATACATTCAATAATTTAGAGATTATTTGTTTTAAAGTTTTTTGAAAAATTAGAAAGGCTCCATTGTGTTATGAGGTTTTCTCTGCACTCTATGTGTGGTTCAAAGCAACATATATACAAGCCAAGCCAAGAATATGACTGTTGCATTAAAATGAAGAGCAATGTTATATCTCAAGAAAGATAACATCAAGAATTCTTCAAAAACAAAGAGTAGCTAATCACAATGCACTATTTGCCTATTTGCCACAATTTAAGGAGGTGTGGCTGAAAATTAGGAAGTGAACAAATAAATCATGCTATTAAAACTTGTCGATTGTGTCTTGAAATTTTTTTATGCTATTCTTCTAGATAAATAGCATTTTCCTAACATGAATGTGGGAGAATTAATCAGTTTCTTTGAAACCTAGTCATAGCCCAAATATAGAGATATTAGAAAGGCTAGTTTCATGAATACGTTAGAATTAGTCAACAGTTGCTAAAATCATGCCAAGTTATTCTTAAGAATTACAGCTAAATAAAAACATGTATTTGCTTTGATGACTCATAGAGAAATTAAAGGAATGGGTTGTTAGTGTATATATAGAATCGGTCAAAATAAGAGTAAAATTCTAGTAATAAAATTTTCACAATTAATTTATGATTTTCAACTAAAATTATTTTTCACTTATTCTAAGTAATAATTATATTTGAACTTTTGGAATATAAGTAATATTTACAACAATCCCCTACATATTTTAAAAGTTTAAATGAAAATTATTTGGCTTAAACATGTAAAAAGTTCGCGTGTTTTTGGTTTTCGTCCCTGTAATTTGTTTCGTTCTAAAACAAACCCTGTAAGTTGTTAATTTTTTGGTTTTAGTCCCTAACATTAACTTCTGTTAAAAAAACGCGTTGCTGGCAAACGGAAACACGCGTGACGAAGGCTGAGTTGGCGTTAGTGGCTTACGTGGTCTGACAGATGATAAGTGACTAGTTTTTAGGGACCAAAACCAAAAACGCAAATTTGCAGAGGGACGAAATTGAAAAAACGTAAACACCAAATTTTAAAATTTTAAAATTAGATCTTCTTCGTCCATTTGTTTTCTCTTGTTCTTCTACCTACCAATTTCTTCATCTCCCTGGAATGTTCTCATCAATAATGTCTTATTCTATAGTTGCATTGTTCTCATCAATAAAATCTCATTTCTTCAACATGTTCATTCACATATGATTAACATGGACCATTTCAGTTTCATGCTTTGAAACAACAAGAGAAAATGATGAAAATGGCAGGCTGATGCTCTTTTTCAAAGCATGTTACTGTAACAATTTATCAATAAGAAATTATAGACCATTATTGTACGGAAAATAGAACATTGCAATCTTGCATTCATTGATAAAAATGGAAAGATCCAACTAAAAATGAAAATGGTAAAACTCACATAGACACCCCGGGAGAAATTATCAGATGCTTTGCAACGATAAGGTATGACCAAAAGTACATGTGTGTAGATGTACATGTTTTTTAAGGTGATATTGTTATGGAACTGCCACTGCCATATGACAGACATATTGCAATACTTATGATTTGTTATGCACCTTTCTGTTTCTCTTGTGCTGATTTTCCCATTCTATGTCAATCATACGATAACTTTTTACGAAGATTTCCTAAAGCCACCCAACTGCAGCGCCTTGTAAGATCTGGTATACACATGCAACCATTATAGTATGTGATATTAGTCATAAAGGTAAGACTTATAATACCTGTTATAAAACCAAATAGACAACTCATAAGTTGACATCAAGGCCTCTCCACAAAGTCTAAATTGAGATTCACATGAATGCTTTGAAGACAACACTGAAGAAGTGATAAGGTTAGTACGCAAGTTGGAACAACAACAAGCAGACAACTCCGATTTACACACCAATAAACACCACAATGATGGCAAAGTTAGCTGTGGCAAATGATATGAAAACGTATACAAGTGTCGCAAAATTTTGATGAAGAACAAAACTGAGATATCTGAGGAAGAACGCCGAGATCATGAAACATATTTTGACCTTATTAGAGAAAAACTAGCTGATATATTGAACAAAACTAGCAGTCGAAAATGCTAAGCTACGTTAATATGATGTTTTATGTCCTATCAAATCAAATTATCATTGCATAGATTTGGAATAAAATTGCATAGTTTGCGTAACATGAGTTAATAGCAATGGAATGAGAAGACAATCCAGGGAGATGAAGAAATTGGCAGGGAGAAGAACAAGAGAAAACAAATGGATGAAGAAGATCTAATTTTAAAATTTTAAAATTTGGTGTTTACGTTTTTTCAATTTCGTCCCTCTGCAAATTTGGGTTTTTGGTTTTGGTCCCTAAAAACTAGTCACTTATCATATGTCAGACCACGTAAGCCACTAACGCCAACTCAGCCTTCGTCACGCGTGTTTCCGTTTGCCAGCAACGCGTTTTTTAACAGAAGTTAACGTTAGGGACTAAAACCAAAAAATTAACAACTTACAGGGTTTGTTTTAGAACAAAAAAAATTACAGGGACTAAAACCAAAAACACGCGAACTTACAAGGACCTTTTACATATTTAAGCCAAATTATTTAAAGACTTTCTAGGTTAACACGTGGATGTGATGCATTAAACCAGTGTAACAAGCTATATGAACCAAAGACACTTGTGTATGTTAGAGGTCTATCACCCGCATCACAACCCCACAATTCTTGCCGTTGGCACTGTGGTGCCCAAATAGGCCGTGCGCGTGCTTGGATTTTTCATGAGTGTTCTAGAGATATCACCAATATCTCATACAAGCGGCCCCACTTGACACTCACATAGGTGATTTCATCAAGTGTATGCTGCTGATCATACACCACCCATAAGGGGATATGAAATTCATTAAAAGCTACATATACTTATCCTCTCTGTAATGCAGTGTCTAGCACTTCTCACTCACACCATAGGAAAGAGACAAAAAACAAAAATTAATTAACTAATTTTTGGTGTTAGCAGAACTAATAAGTGACTTGTTATTACCCATATGAACCTTATTCATGGGATCTCCAATTACAAAGGTTGGGTTCCTATCACTTATTAATTTCGAATGGCTCAAGTCTGATTCCCCTCAATGTGTCACATATTATTTTCCTCCCTAGGGGATTTGTCGGTTCCGTTAAATTCACAATATTGACTATGACGTCTCTTAATCAATTAATCTCATATTTACGAGTCTCATGAACTCGGTATATATATAATAGATTTATACAGATCTACTTAGATATTTACTGAACGACAACACTCCCACAATGAGTAAAATTCATACTCGTGGGTTCAACTCAAATTAACATGATTGTATTATTTTACTACAATGGCTCGGACACTCTAAGCAATATTACAAATCACATTATAAAGTAATTTTGCAGAAAATTTAATGAACCACATGTTAGCTCGTAAAATTTCTTAGTCGTATCGAAGACAGTCTTAAAGAAAAGGTTCATTTTGCTGATAGTTCGATCATAATATTTCTTTAGCAAAGGGGTAAAGCTTTCCTATAGAAAGAAAGTGGCGTGCAGTTATTTATCGAGAAGAAGTTATGGAAAGAATAACCAGAAAGAAACAGTTTTGATCGAACAAATGGATAAAGACAATTCGTTTATAGCAGTTATAGTTTTGAATTCGAATTTAGGCAGTTATGTTTCTTTAGTATAAATAGTAGTTTTTCATAGGAAAAACAGGTCACAGTCCAATCATACAAAACTTACACTCAAATTATCCGCATGGAAGAGAGAAACGAGTCACAAGTTGCAATGTATGAATCTGTGTACCAATTTACATTCAAGCAATGCAATTTAAGTTCATTTTCTTAAGTATATTTACATTTCGTTTTATCTTGTTTAAAGCAATTTATCTTAGTTTGTTTTGAAGTTGGTTTCAACGAGTTTAACTGGGTTAAATTCGATAAACATTACTCACAAGTTTTATTTTATTTCATGAAGAATTATTAACAAATCCAAAGAATATTAACGAAACTAAACACAAATATGTCCTTAAGATTTACTGGTTGTTCTTGCAAGTTATTAATTTAAACCAGCGATTGTTTACCAAATTCCAACGTAAGCAAATTGGCACGCCTAGTGGGACGGTTTTGTGTCTAGTTTGAGTTTGGTTTTGTTGAGAAATTTGTGGATTTCGATTTCAAAAATTTACATGATACATGTTATGTATGCGTTTGAGAAGTAAAAAACAACTTCCTGAGATGGTACGTCCTTCGAATCAAACTGCGGCGGCGTCATAAAGCGCCAACGCAAAGGAAACAGGAACTGTAACACCCCGTTTTCCCAACATAAAAATTTTGTAAATAAAATCAGAGTTTCACATAACGGAATGCTACATTTTCTTTTCAATAAAATCTCTCAATGAATAAATAACTATTTATTCTTCATAAAAAGTAGTCAATAAAAATTAACCTTCAAACTTCGCAGCGGAATTAATTTAAAACAACAAAATAAGTCTTTGGCACGCAGGCCTCATCAAAATCTCATAATTCATAAGTAATACGTAAGGAAAGAGAAAGTAAGTAACAAATCCCCATCCCGTTACGTATCAGAGCCCTAAGACACTTTGAGCCGTCATCTCTACTAATCTTCGTTACCTGCACTTGCCCACAAGGCGGCAATTCCAGCAGAAGGGGTGAGATTCACAAACAACAATAGATATTATAATTCATCAATTAAATTCAACAACAACAATATAAAGATAATCAACTTTCAGTTTATAATTTAAACAATTCAACAACATCATCAACTACGACACCGATGACTCAACCAACAACAACGCAACAACGACAACAACGACAACAACAATGTGACTAATGCAAATGCATGTGGTACCATTTACGCGCGTTGAATGCTAAGCATTCCGGGGCATAAGCCCCCAACAGTTGAATGAAATAACATTCAAGGGCATAAGCCCTCAACGATTGAGTGATAAATACTCCAGGGCATAAGCCCTCAACGGTTGAGTGAAAACACTTCAGGGCATGATCCCTCAACAAGGTATGAGTATGAATGGACTCACTAGTGTATATCTGCATACAACTCGACAACAGCAACGACAACTACCATATGCATAATCAACTATGACATAAGACTCCAACTTAATTCGACAGGACACAACAAAACGGGTACGACAAGGTCTCACAACAAAATTCAACAATTAAGGCATGCTACAGTCCTACTCGCCGTGGCGAGCTACTTTACTTGCCGTGGCGAGTTCAGGAAATTGAGCTACTCGCTATGGCAAGTTGGGGGCGAGCTCAAGGCGAGCAAAAGTGAGTGCTCTCGGCATTTTTGACATTTTTCACCTAAAATCTTCATTTTTAAGTTCCCAAAACCCAAATTTGATTCTGTAAAAGTGGTATTGTTAAACACCCTTTGTTCCAACAATCTCCCCCTTTTTGATGATGACAAACATAAGTATTTAAAAGGTTAATTGTGAAGGTGAGAAAAACACAAGAAGAGCGGGTTGAAGTATGTTAACTTTTTCGTGTCTCTTAAAAGGATTGATTTTGTTTTCCAGGATCAGAGTCTGAACAAGTTCAGGACCTGATGGAAGATCAGAGTCTTTTGCAGCAGATTAAGTAAAGAGATAAGAGAAAGAGAGAACACAAGCAATTATACAGGTTCCTTCCACAAACCGGAAGTAGTCATGTCCCCCTTGCACTTCCAAGGAGAGTTCACTAAAATGTAATAACAAATTACAAGTTGCTCAAGCACACAGCAAGAGACTTCCAAATGCCCAAGCACGCAGGCAAGAGAATTCAATTGCTCAAGGACACACCCAAGAGACTTCTATTGCTCAAGCACACAAGCAAGAGACTTTTGACACAATTTACATAAAATTGAATAAGAGTTTGAACACTTGATATACAATCAGTGGTGTTCCAAATACAAGAGCTTCCTTCTTCATATCCTCAGCTTGCTTCTTTACAATTTCTTCAAGAGCTTCTGTTCTCTTGAGATGAGCTTTTTCCTTAAGTCGTGCTTCTTCTTGAACAGACAAAAGCTTCTTCTTCAGCTTCTCTATTACCTTGGATTCTCTAGAAAAGTACTCTCCCTCAGAGTAGTAAGGCTCATTGGCTAGAAGCAGAATCTCACCCTGAGATTGTTCTTCAGCTCTGCGTAGCTCCTCCAGATGTTGTGCAATAATTATTGCTTCCTCTTTTGCACACACATCCTTGATTGAAGACAGGAACACATAAATTTCCTTCATAAAAGATGTCCAGTTATCTTCATAGCTTACAGTTAAGACAAGAACACTCTTGAGCTTGACCAGTCCATTGATCTTCCTGCACATCTTCACAAAGAAGTCCTCTATGTACTTTGGATTAAGATGGTCAGGTTGTTGTTGTTGAGTTTGGATTGGTTAAGATGAAGAGGGTTGGTCTTTATGAATGTGAATAAGAGAGTGAGTTTCTGGTTGCTCAGTTTCTTGCTCAGGTTCAGAATCTGGGTAATATTTGCAACAAGTTCTGGCTGAACAGTCTCAGGTTCTGAAGAACATTGAGTCTGAGTTTTGGATTTTTCAGGAGTTATTGGAAGTTCTCCACCTAGATGTTTTTCAAGAGAGTTTAAGGCTTCTGGAGAACCTATATTTGTAGGCTCTTGGTTGGTTGAAGGTTCTTGGTTTATTGTTGGTTCTTGAGGATGGATAGATGGCTCTTCAGGATATTCAGTAGGCTGAAGAACCTGAAGTGGTTTCAAGAATTCTAGTTGGCATGGATGGTCAGGAGGAAGTTGTTGACATATGTTGATAGCATTCTGGATAGTGGTATCCATTGTAGTATCAACATATTCAGCAATTTTTGGGTCAAGAGGGTCATATGAAGAAATTGGTTTTATTGGAGATGGGGTGGTCTTTTTGCAAAGTGTTGGGACGACTTTACTCAGGGGTACATTATCTGAGTCTGTTTCTGTATGAGATGAGGAGGGGGAATCCATATTAAAGTACATATCAGACTCTTTGTGAGAATTATCTGAAGCAGTTGGTCCGGAAGCACCAACTTCTGATGCTCTTATTTCTGAAGCACCAGCTTCTGCAGACACTACAGGATCTTTATGCTTGAGAGCCTTCACAAGCATTTCAGTGGCTTCCTTCACTGCCTGATCCTTGATTTCTGCTGTAATTACTTCAGCAGCTAAAGCTTTTGCAGCAACGTGTTGATCAGTGACTAAAGGTACTGAAGTACCCAACTTTTGTGCCAGGTCCTTTGCAGCAGGAACATCTTCTATTTTCTTCTTCAGAAAAGTCTCTTCTTCTGCTCTATCATCTTCCTCAAAGCATTTACCGATTTCCTTGTTCACCCTCTTCATGCTTCTTTCTCATTTACCTTTTTTCCTCTTGGGTTCCTTTGATACTACCTTAGGAGCACCAATAGTCAGACCAGGCAGACTAGAAGCAGCTGACTTGGTAACTTTGGATTTCTTTGCAGCAGGTTCTGGCTTGTCTTCTTCTTCTTCGCTGACTGGTTTGCTCCTTTTTCCTTTGACCTTCAGAGGAGCACCTCCTAATGTATCAGGAATTGAGCTGTAGTTGATTATCTTTCAGTCTCTTGAAAGTGTTCAACCACAAACCTAACCAGAACCTCTGGATTGTCTTCTTCTGATATTGGGGGGAAATCCATCATTAGATCAAACTGAACTAATGACTCCTTCATGTCCTCCTTATGAGGCTCATGTTTCTTGATGATTTTCATGTACTGGAGAGTTTTTCCATTAATGATTCTTCCAGTAACTGTTCCAAGTTGATTATCAGACACTACCCCAGTGCCTTTCAGGATCTCAAGTAATCCTCCCTGATAGAGGATCTCAGACAGAAGCCTCCCATAGGGAACTTGCCTCCTCTGTTTGATCTGGCTCTCCTTGATGGTCCAGCTCATGTGGTACATCACGTATTTTGGGAAGTTGATCTTCTCCATTGTAGCCAAGAAATATAAGACAACTTTGTGGTCCAGTGACAAAGTGTCAGAACCTCCACCCTTTTGAAGCACCATGTGGTCCAGTCAGTGATGAGCTTCAGAAGCACCATGTGGTCCTTGTGCATATCCACCAACTTGTTTGATGGTCTTCCCTTGAAGAAAAATTCATTGCATCTTTCTGCCCAGTCTGATTTCTTGCTGATGTTCCACTGAAATTTCCCTTCATTGGCCACTCTGCAGGCCCTTGCAATAATCTCTTCTGTGATGGTAATTGGAATTCCCATCACTGCTGATCTAATCTCCATACAAGTGTATGGTTTCAGACCCATCTCTGCTCTCGTCTTTCCCACCAAAGACGGATTATTGTTCACAGCTTGAACTTCCTCATATGCAGCTTCTTCCTTGTCGTAAACTTCAGCCCTTACCCATAGATCTCTTATAAGCTTCTCATATGTTGGTTCATTCAACATACCGAAATACTCATTCATACCTTGACACAAAATCTGAGTATGAACATCTATTCCATGTCTATGCAGCGCTCCAAAATCCACTGGAGATTCAACTTGAACTTCTAGAGTCTCTTTTATCATAGACATAGTTCTTGGTTTTATGACATAAGATTGTCCTAGGTTGATATTCAGGATCGAAGTATTGGAAGAATTTGCCATTTGAATGTTTCTAGGTTTTTTGAGTTTTCAAAAAAAATTCACAGAACGAGAGAGAAGAGGGTTTATAACAGAGTAAGTGTGGGTAGTGAGAGTGAAAGTAGTGTGTGATTGAGACTTAGTGTATTTTGATAAAACTTTTGCAATTACACAGGGGACAAACAGACATAAGCATTAAAGACAAACAAGCATGCAGTCATGAAGCAAAGGGAAAGCGCGAGGATACATGTTAAAACGGATACTATCATTGCCCTTTGAGTTATTACCTAATACAGACAGACCACGCCTGAGAACCACAAAAGTAACTGTTATTGTAGTGGGGTAGGTGTCGTTGGTCATAACTGCCACCTTACCACTAATACATGCTACTTCAGAGTCTAAGTTTCCTTAACAAAGTCTGAGTGTCTCAGAGGCTGATTTTTCTCTGAGTATCCAAAAGAGAGTCTGATACTCAAGTAGCGTCTGAATAACTTTCAGAGTCTGAATTCTATGTTCAGAAGCAAGCATTACACAGAGACAAAACACATGTGTCATACCCCAAATTTTGACCTAAAATCGTACATTCATACACCGACACGTGTCATTTGACCCTACACTCGTACGCCGTTCGATCATGATCAGTCGCTGACTTTTCGGTGAAAATTTCGGCAGAGAGGTATTTTAAAATACCTCATTTTTGGTTCCGAGTCGGGCCCTCATTCTTTATTGATTTATCGTTTATTTTTTTAATTTCCATCTTTTACTTTAATTGTTTTTAAATTCTTATTTTTAATTAGCCATTTTTATTTTAATTACTTTCATTTTTATTTTGTTTTGTTTTATTTAATTGTCCAAAAATCCAAAAATGGGTCAAAAAACGGTCCTGATCCAAAACAGTTCACGCCTCAAACACAACCTGTTCACATCCAAATCTCCAGTTCATTCTGATCCAAAAGCACAAGTTTTTCTCTGCTTTCTCAACAAACCCTAGCCAAGACCTGGTACTATAAAATAGAACCAACAAAGAACACACGGGGAGGGCCGAAAAATTCACAAACAATTTGAACGCACAAACAACAGGAACAATCACCTGCAATCAAAATCAAAAACAACAGATACAACAACAACACCAGCTACGCGGTTCCAAACCAGTCACGATACAATTCGAATCCGCCGTATCACCGTCACAATCAACAAAAATCATAATCTCAAATCCCAATACCCCTAAACCGACCGTACAACAAGGACCGCAGCCTGTCCGAATTCGGGAACGTCACACAGCCGTAAAACAACCAACCGGCCAGTACCTCAACACAAGTCAGAAACAACAACAAACAATCCCAGGTCGGATTTGACATCAATAAAAAGGTAGTACTCTTCTTCCTTTTTTAACTTTTTGGATCTAGGCCGCATATTGTAATTGTTGTTTGTTTTGAGTGGAAAAGACAGAACAAGAAGAGCGTAGGAGAAAAGGAAAAAGCCAAAGAATATAAAAAAGGTATATTTATTTTTTAAAACTTAAGATCTAGGGCTTTAGGAGTTTTGTTTGGGAATTTTGAAGTAAGAAACGGGTGTAGAAGAGAATAATCAAAAATAAAAATAAAAAAAAGTAATAATATAGGGTTCTGGCGGCGGCGCCACCACCAAAGGTGGCCGGCAACCGCGCCGGAGTCTGGGATTCACGGCGGTGTTGATGAACACTCGCCGGAATCTTCATGGTTCTTGAAGAACCCAGAAGAAGAGAAAGAAGAGAGAGAGAAGAGAGAAAAGGAGAGAGAGAAAGAATTGTAGAGAGAGAAGTAAAAGGCAAAAATGATTAAAAAAACCGGTGCTCCCTATTTAAAGGGAGACCGAACCGGTCTGAACCGGTTTAAGCCCAGCGCCCCCTTTTTCCTCTCTGAAGCCCAATCCACTTATTTTCCGCGGACCTTAGAATGTATCTTAGGCTTAATGTAAATCATGCATGTGTGCGTGTGTGGGTGTGTGCCTTTTATCTTCGTTCTAGCTTAGGGTAATGGTCTTGGCGGTGACCCTACGTCACTACAAAGTGCCTACGTTTTACTTTCTTGCTCCGTTAGATTTAATTTTTGTTTAATTATTCAAAAAAAAAACAACAAACAAAAAAACATTGCAAATAACAAAACACAAAAAAACATTTTCATAATAAACCTTGATCTATAAATCAAGTGATCCTTTATTTTATTCTTTCACAAATCAAAATTGCAATCAACTTTAATTCTACTTTAAACCTTTTTCCTTTAAATAAAAAACACAAACAAATACTCTTTTGCCACTTTGGCCTTTTACATTTTAAAACTTTTTTCAAAACTAATAAAAAACACACAACCAATCAAACGTCAATTTTTACCCTGATTTATGAGGTTTTGATCCCTCACGGGTACGTAGGCAAAGGACACTCGTCCTCTTAAATCAATAAAAAATGTAGATATTAGGCCTCTTTCCTTTCTTTATTCACAGTTCATTTCTTTTTAAATTAAGCAAGTTATAGCACAAAAATTAAACAAAACCAAGAGGTTCTCGTAGAGTACTACGAACATAGAGGGTGCTAATACCTTCCCTTTATGTAACCAACCCCCGAACCCTAAATCTCTTATAGTGGTATTTGAACTTTTTTCCACTTTCTTTTAAAAATTAAATGTTCAGTCGTGAAATAAAATAGTGAGTCAAACGCTAATCAAATAGCCTTGATCTCCGAAAAATGACGCGACAACATGTTCAATTTTTTCTTTATAAAATCAAATCTTTCAACAGTTAAAGACTTAGTAAATATATCAGCCCATTAATGATCAGTATCAATGAATTGAATATCTAAAATTCCTTTTTGAACATAGTCTCTGATAAAATGATGTTTAATTTCAACGTGCTTGGCTCTTGAGTGTAGAATTGGATTCTTAGATAAACATATAGCAGCTGTATTATCACAATAAATTGGGATACAATTTTCAGTTATTTGATAATCCTCTAACTGATGTTTCATCCAGAGTAGTTGTGTACAACAACTAGCAGCTGAGATGTATTCTACTTCTGCTGTTGAAAAAGCAATAGTTGCTTGTCTCTTGCTATCCCAGGATATTAGATTCTCTCCCAGGAATTGCCAATTGCCACTGATTGATTTTCTTTCAATCCTGTCACCAGCATAGTCAGCATCGCAGAATCCAACTAGCTTATAATCTAAGGATTTCTTATACATAAGTCCAAGATTAGTGGTTCCCTTCAAATATCTAAAGATTCTCTTAACAACGGTTAAGTGAGACTCTCTAGGATCTGATTGAAACCTTGCACACAGACATACGCTGAATAAAATATCTGGTCTGGATGTAGTGAGATATAACAGAGAACCTATCATACCTCTATACAGCTTCTGGTCAACTTTTGTTCCTTGATCTTCTTTGCTCAGAGTACAAGTTGGATGCATTGGAGTGTTCATTTCCTTACAATCTTCAAGATTGATTTTCTTCAGGAGCTCTTTAGTGTACTTGGATTGATGAACATAGACTCCATCTTTGCATTGGTTGATTTGAATTCCCAGAAAGAATTTCAATTCTCCCATCATGCTCATTTCAAACTCATCCTGCATTGACTTAGAAAATTCCTTGCAAAGAGAACTATTAGTTGAACCAAAAATAATATCATTGATGACTGTGCATCAACATTAGTTTTTAGTCATGTTTATGACGTTTTTATCGCTTTTAGAGAGACAACTGCTTGTAAATCATGGTGCAATCGGACTAAAATAGGAACAAAGATCAAAGAGAAGAAACTGAGAAAAAGAGGAAAAATTCCTAAGAGTGAAGCAATGTGCCACGATGGAAGCAAAACGTGGCACGTTTGATGAGCGTGGGACAAAGGTTCAGCACTGGAAATTTCGTGGCACGAAGAAAGATGGAACGTGCCACGATTTGAGATTTTGTCTGCTGCCACGTAGGATTAATGAGGCCATCGTGCCACGATTGGATCGTAACGTGGCACGATGGTGGGCTTTTCTGAAACCCTAAAAATCTTTCTATAAAAGCCAGCTGCGGTCAAGGATTAAGGGACCGATTTTGATTACGATTTTGAGCATAGAAGACACCTGGAGACCGACGAACAAGCCCTGAATCTCACACCAACTCATAGTTGGTCCGGATTTATGTATGTTCATTATTGTTTATGCTTATAATTGTTAGTTATGAGTAGCTAAACTCTTAGTTTGATTGAGCCATGATGAACCTATTGTAATATATGAATCGGTAGTTGATACTCTCTCTTATTATTAATCTATTCAGTCTTTATTCAGAATTACTTTTGTTTATTGCTTTTTATATGATTTGCTTTTATGACTATTAACCCTAGCTTTTGGTAAATCAATAAATTGATCATAGGAATTGAATGACTATTAACCCTAGCTTTTAATCCTGAAATAGTAACTCTGTTTAATTCAACATAGGAACTTAGAGATATGAAATTGAGAATTATGACATATGAATTAACGTTCTGACATTGCTTCCGCGGTTATTCAATCGATTTAAGAGATTAAGAGGTTATAACTTAGGAAAGGGTTTTGAGTCAAGAGATTGATCAAAACCACTTAGTTAATTTGTCGTAAAGATTGAATAGTAATTAAGAAATAAGAGAGGTAAACTACTCATATAGGCGCGATAGTGGATTCATCGGCTTGATCATTCATCTCCAATCATCTTTTAAAACAAACGTGTTTTCACTTCTGTCAATCTCAAATTACTGCCTAGGGCAACTAAAATAACTTTTACACATCCTAATTAATAATGTACTTGCTATAATTGGAGTTAACATAGTCCTTGTGGAACGATATTTTTTACTACTTCGATAGCTTTTTGTACACTTGCCAATTATCTATCAAGTTTTTGGCGCCGCTGCTGGGGACTGTTGAATTATTTCAACAAGGCAATTGCGTTTCAAATTAGGATTTATGCAATTTAAATTTCTGTTTGTCTAAAAAAAAAAGAAAAATTTGAATTTTTGTTTCAGTATTCATTAATCGATTGGTATTGTGCAGTGCTATTAAAGTATTTTGCTGTTTATGTAAGGTACCAGAAGTTCCGACGATCTTAATCTTGAATACGATCCTGAAGTAGAAAGAACTGCGAGAGCCAATCGGAAAGTTGTCCAGTTGTTAAGGTTGTCGAAGTCAGTTCCACCGAGTGCACGACAACAAGCACCTGACCCTATTGAAGCTGAAACATCAGTTTCTCCTCAATCTAGCATTATGGGAGAACCTCAACCACCAAGGGCTAAATTGGGAGATTATGGGCTAGCAAACCACCTTGGCCGCCTAACTCATACCTTTCGACCCGCAAAGCCGGTGGCCTTTGATATCAAGACTTCGGTGCAGAATGGTTTGAAGGAGAACCAATTTAATGGGTCTGAAACTATGAGTCCTCATGAACACTTGAGCCATTTTGCTGAAACTTGTGAGTTTTGTGTACCCCCAGCCACTGTGACCGAAGACCATAAGAAACTTAGGCTATTTCCCTTTACCTTGACTGGTAGAGCTAAAGATTGTTTACTATCTATACCAAATGGGACCATCCAAACTTGGGAAGAGTTAGAGCTTAAGTTCTTAGAGAAATATTTTCCCATGTCCAAATATTGGGACAAGAAACAAGAAATCTCCAACTTTAGGCAAGGGGAGAATGAGTCACTATATTATGCTTGGGAGCGATTTAACTTGCTTCTTAAGAGATGTCCTAACCATGAGTTTACTGAAAAACAATACCTCCAAATCTTTACTGAAGGGTTGGCACATAACAATAGGATGTTCTTAGATGCATCAACTGGTGGGATTCTGAAGAATAAAACCAATCATGAGGTCCAAGATTTAATTGAGAACATGGCTAGCAATGAATATCGTGCTGAAATCAAGAAAAGAGGTGTTTTTGGGGTAAGTGACACTACTTCTATACTAGCCAACCAAGCATCCATGAATAAACAACTTGAGAATCTAACCAAGGAAGTACATGCTTCTAAACTGGCCAACGGTCAACCACAGGTAGCTGCAATAAGTTGTGATTTATGTGGAGAAGGACATGCAAATGGAGAGTGTGTACTTGAAGGAGCTAGTGAAGAAGCAAACTACATGGGAAGCTATCAAAGGAAAAATCAATATTACACTCCAGGCATTAACAGGCATCCAAACCTAAGGTACTCAAACAACAACACGTTGAACCCTCTGATGCCTAATCCTCAACAGCAGCAAAGAAAGCCTTCTGGCTTAGAAGAAACTATGGCTAATTTCATGAAGATGACGCAATCTAATTTTGAAGGCATCATGAAAAGTCAAGAAGCTGAAAGGAAGAATAATGAGGCAATAAGAAAGATCATGGAGACTCAAATTGGCCAATTGGCTAAGCAAATGGCTGAACAAAACAAGGGGGAATTCTCAGGCAATACTAACACCTTTGATTCCAATGAGTTAAGGAGCAAAAAGGTTTTAACACCTTTGATTCCAAAAGCTCCTAAGAAGGTTGATGAAGTAGCTAGTGAAGAAGAAAAAGAAGGGGATGTTGAAGAGAGTGTTGATGACGTAGTTGAAAAAAAAGGTGAACATGATGAGTTGAAAATGAAAAGAAGGAAAAAATAGAGGGAGAAAAAAGTGAGAAATTGATAGACGAAGATTCAATCTTGAGGAAGTCTAAAAGTCAAATATTGAAGCATGGAGATAAACCACAAGTTATTCCATCATATGTTAAACTTCCTTACCCTCATTTGGAGAAAAAAAAGAAGAAGGAGGAAGGCCAATTCAAAAAATTCATGGAGCTGTTTTCGCAATTACAAGTCAATATCCCTTTCGGTGAAACTCTTGATTAAATGCTCATTTATGCTAAGTTTATGAAAGAGTTATTGACGGGTAGAAGGAAGCCAAAAGATGATGAAAACATTTCTCTTTCAGAAAATTGTAGTGCTATTCTCCAAAAGAAACTTCCTCCGAAGTTAAAAGATCCTGGTGCTTTAACTATTCCTTGTTCAATTGGACCGGTAAAAGTTGATCGCGCTCTATGTGATTTAGGGGCTAACATCAACTTGATGCCCCTTTCTATGATGAAGAAGCTTGGATGTGGTGAGCCAAAAGCAACAAGAATGACCCTCACTCTAGTTGATCGGTCAATCTCTTATCCTTTCGGTGTGCTTGAAGACGTGCTAGTAAAAGTGAATGATTTAGTGTTTCCAGCTGATTTTGTGATTCTAGACATGGCTGAAGATGAAGACATGCCACTCATTCTAGGAAGGCCTTTTCTCATGAATTGTTCAAAGTCACAACAATCTTCTTGAAAACAATTGATCAACCATAATAATACAACTCTTGTATAGTTAGGTACCCTAATACGACAATCAAATATCAATAGTTTTAACAATTATTTGTTTAGTATGGACAACCGGATCTTTGATGCTTCACCAGAATCGGATATTCAGATATCGAAGCTCAATCTCACGAATTGTCTACAAATTCACAATCAATTTCATAAAACCTATTGAACGAATGACATCATCAATATATCACATATAATAGCCGAATATATCACAATCAAAGGAAGGCCTTTGATTGTGAATTTGTAGACAATTCGTGAGATTGAGCTTCGATATCCGAATATTCGATTCTGGTGAAGCATCAAAGATCCGGTTGTCCATACTGAACAAATAATTGTTAAAACTATTGATATTTGATTGTCGTATTAGGGTACCTAACTATACAAGAGTTGTATTATTATGGTTGATCAATTGTTTTCAAGAAGATTGTTGTGACTTTGAACAATTCATGAGATTGAGCTTCGATATCCGAATCTGGTGAAGCATCAAAGATTTGCTTGTTCATGTTAAACAAGCAATTCTTGAAATTATTTATTTTTAATTTTATTCAAATTGGTGAAAGGTAGTAAATTTAAAAGATCATATTTTGAAAGAGTTTCAATATCACATATGACTTTTGAATTTGGTAATAAAATATTTGCTTAATTTTAGCACCATAATTTATTTTGGAAACAAATTGGTTGCCAAAATAATGCATATTTAATTATAATAATTATTGAATGTCAATATTACTATAATTGTAAATAAAAATTCTACATTTTGGATTGTTTTTCAAAAGTTGCTTGCAAAGGTAATAAAGGTAATAAATGATCCTAATTTATTTCTAATTTAAAAGGATCATGATTTTGAAAAAGTTTCAATATTAGATATGATCTTTTAGATTTGGTCCTAAAATTTGCATATTTTAATTTTATTTATGATCCGATTGATTTTGAAAATATTTTCAAAATGAATATATACATATATATGAATCAATTTTATATGACATATATCTCGGTCAAAAATATTATTTCTAAATCTTGATTGATTATAAAATTGTTTAAAATAATAAATAGTTATTATTATTTATTTTAAGGTATATGGTTATGACCTTAGTTTATTTTGGTGTCGTGATTTATTTTATTTAAATACGGCCTGCGTGTCGTGGTTTACTTTATTTATTTTATTTAAGTGTTAAATAATGTAAATGCTCAATTTGAAGAGAAGACAACACCAAAAGATGATTTCGATGGAGAAATTTTTGAAGCTTGCTCGTGGGTCAAAGAATTGTAATAAAATAGTTTAGTTAGCGCATGTATGAGATGTATGCTTAACATGTTTTAGATGTATGTTAGCATGTATGTTTTAAATGTTTTATATACTTGCTTTCTATGAGCATGAATGTCATGCATCTTTAAAGATGCGTGTATGAGATACACATGTCAATGAGATTAAACTAAATAAAAATCCTTCAAATAGAATATGAAGTAAATTGTTTTCAAAAGTATAACACACTTCAAGACTAATATCGAAATGTGTAGGTTTCGCCTCCCTGAAGTGCACTATCTATACTAGTAAGTTGTGGTGCGGTAATTCTATTTACTGACTGTTTATTTTTGGATCTAAATTATTTTAATAAGATTAAAATATATATATATTTACTTCAAAAGAATATTAAGTTATTTGCTTTCCCAAAGGATGACACCCTTCAAGACTAATATCGAGATGTGTAGGTTTTGCCTCCGTGAAGTGCACTTTGCACTTTCTATACTAGTAAGTTGTGGTGCGGTATTTCCATTTACCCGACTGTTATTCTTTGGGTCCAACTTAACTAAATTATTTTAATGTGATTAAAATAAATTTAGAAGTAATGTTTGGGAACATCCATATGATAGATTAGAGTAAAGAGTTATTCACCCAAAATGATTTGAAAGTTGTATAAGATACAATTGGAAGGAGTTCCTACCTAAATAGCTAAGTTTTGGGTGATCATCCCCCGCTGACTCAAAACGAAGTGAAATATGGATTTCAACCCACTAGAAAATCTTCCAATGAGATTTTCCGAATCAAATGTTGAAGGTCATTTGTTTTGAATAAAATCAGTGGGAGCATATTTAATTAAAGACCTAATTAAATATGTTTTTTTTTTCAATCATGATACATTTATTTTATTTATTTTCTCTGTTTAGAATTTCTTTAGCATATGCATTTTATTATACTGTTAAACGTTCTTATGAAGAACAAAATCTTAAGGAAAGAGTTTCTGAATTGGTACAAAATTAAGAATTGTTCTTAAGAATGAGAAAAACTGTTAAAGAGTTAAAATAGAAGTACGACTTCTTATTTGCTCATATAGTTATAGAAAGTTAAATTTCTACTTCTGCATTATAAGTATATGATACTTGATGATTAATCTCATATTTGTTGAAATATAGAGAGTTTTAAAGAAGCGGGACATTAACTATAAGTGAAGTCCATTTACGTCTAGAATGAAACAAATTGTTTCATTGACATAGGAGTTAATGTTTGGACTTAAATTTAACTTGATATGGAACCAAATAAACGTTATTAAATTCCATATAAAATAAAAGAATTAAATCATAAATCTTGTATTGACAAGAGAATGATTATGTAGTTGAATAATAGACAAACATTGTCCTATTATGCAAATTATGTTTCCTATATAAGTATGCTAATCAAAGTAATGGATTTGAGTTTCATGAACTTGATAAGATGGTCTATAACATATGAGAAAAGGATCAAATAAGATTAGAATCTGGACCGTCATAATATTCCTAGGAGTCTCAGACCCCCAGAAGGGCCTGTAGATCCCCCCAGGAGGCCTTAGCGCCCTCCAGAAGAGTTCTAAGGCCCAAGGTGCGTCCTTTCCAGGGTGCCGCCTCAAATAGCTTCTAGAAACATCTAGAACTCGCCTAAAATACTGAAATACCCCTATGGCTTGGAGACTAAGCACCGAAACCCAAGCCCACAGCAGGCTATAAATACAACCCTTGAGAGCATTCTCAAGGCATCCAATAATCAGTCTAAACCCTAATAGACAAAGATAAACCCTAGTATTCACTACTCGTACTTTTGCAAGTACAATGTGATTTATGTGGAGTTGTGTAATTGAACATGTGGATTAGTGATATTAGTACACTTGAGATATTGGTATTAAGGTAATGAGTTCTTGTTAATAATCACTTACTTTTTAGACATATAGTTTATTAGTAAAGGGGTATAAATATCAAGATATAAAAATCCAATTAGTAATCTCAATATAAAGCCCTGTCACAACGAAAGTATTTAATCTTGCACCTATCACAGAAATAAACTACTTCATAATAAAACTTAATAACGAACAAAAGAATAAATAAAATAAAATATTCGACATATTATATTAAATAAATAACCAACAAAAATATAAAGACGTTCATCTTAGAACTCTAACCTAAAAAGATTTAGTCACACATGGTAACTAGAAACAAATTACTAAAGATAAAAACTTATCCTAGAAAATCAAGGAGAAGATAGAAACTCTCCCAAAGCTCCAAAGTTGCCTTCGTCTGGAACTGCGACAATTTAGAACGAAAAATTCCGAATGAAGAAGGCAAATATTTATTGTGAGAGATTCTACCTGGGTTTGGGCTAAAAGTGCGGGATTTACCCGAAATAAAAGCAAGAAAAGACGCTTGTGCACTGCATTTTCAGAAGCACGGGGCACATTGCTAGTGTGCCAAGCGCATGAGAAAGAGAGAGGGAAAACCATGCCCCTAGGCGCATGAACAATGCCCTAGGCTCATAGATGCTTCTCCATGTGCTAGGCACATTTTTCATGTTCTAAGCACATTGCAGATGTGCTAGGTGCATGACACCTCTTCCTGGGCCCAAATTCTCCGATTTTCCTTCGTTTTAGGTTTTCGTCTTCAAATAACTTGCCTCAAGACTTGGGAACAGAATTCCTTCCATTTGTAAGTCTTCTGAGGGCTCTTGAATCATTATTCTTCGTTACCTTGAATCTTCACAATTCTTTAGATGTTTTTGATATGCCGATATGCATGATTTCTTCGTGAATTACATCAAAAACCCCCTAAAATTGCTATAATAATATTGTTTAGATGCTATATCTAAATTATTTCAAAAACATGCATAATTTGGTTTCCATAAAAATTTGCAACGGAAGATAATAAACAACTTATTATCTCATTATCAAGTAATAATCCTCAACATGACATGATTCACTCGACATAAATTCATCACCATGATACATTTATCATCATCATAAAATTAACATAAGTCAACAAACAGTATCAAAAGAGAAGGTCATCTTATCCATCACGGTGTTTAAGAGAAACAACGATTGATTCATTCTCGGCTTTTGCATAGTAATGGTGGTATAAGGAGGATGGAGGCTGACGATGATATGACGATTTGTTTCTAAATCGGCGATGAAGGATGCAATTTAGAGGTTGCAGTTTGGTTTAGGGTTTCCAAGTCACAAGGTGTGACTCAGAAAACGTGGTCGAGGCTAGTTTTACCTTTTCCAACAGACGACGCCAACTGTACTTGCAAAAAGTACGAGTAGTGAATACTAGGGTTTTTTCTGTCTATTAGGGTTTAGACTGATTATTGGATGCCTTGAGAATGCTCTTAAGGGTTGTATTTATAGCCTGCTGTGGGCTTGGGTTTCGGTGGCTTGGTCTTCAAGACATGGGGGTATTTTAGCATATTTGGCGGGTTCTAGACGTTTCTAGAAGCCACTTGAGGTGTCGCTCTGGAAAGGACGCGCCCTGGGCCTTAGAACTCTTCTGGAGGGCGCTAAGGCCTCTTGGAGGGTCTACAGGCCCTTCTGAGGGTCTTTAAGACTCCTAGGAATATTATGACGGTCCATAGCCCAACAAGCACGAGTCTTGGGACAAGGCGAAGTGAATTATATCTTGGCAAGCGTAGGAGTCCTTAGGAAGGACCCTCCTAGCTAATTAGGAAATTATTATGACGGTCCATAGCCCAACAAGCACGAGTCTTGGGACAAGGCGAAGTGATTTATATTACATCGACATCCCCTTATGATATTTCTGATTTGTTTGATAGCTTTTGAGGGTATATGTATTACCCTTAAGTCGTAGATCCCTTCTGTATTGAAAAAAGTTTGCTTCGTATGGGACTGTCCGCCTAGTTTCTTCAGTATAGGTTTTATGATAAGGCGTGATGCTTCTCGCCTCGCCCTCCTGAGGGGCGGAATAGATGTTTCTTTAAAGATTGGCGAGGACTCTTGAAGTTAAAATTGCTGACGCCATTGCTGAACTTAAAGCTGTCAAGTTGGAGCGAGATGCTTTTTAGGAGAAGAGCCTCAAGTTGGAAAGAGAAGACGAAGAGTGTAAAAGCGCTCTTATGGAGTATTTTGATGTTGGTTTTCGAGAGAGCCCGTGCGCAAGCCGCACACTTTTATCCTGAAGGGAACTTTGCTGCATGGATGCAGCTAAAGTTATCGTTGATGGTACGCTCATAGATGAGGAATGACTCCAAACTTAACGTCTCTTTCTATCGCTTTAATGATTCCTTTTCCGATGGCGACCCTGTGTGGCGCCTTATTTTGCTTGTATTGAGGGCGACCTCTTATGGTGCCCTGCTGACTTTTAAAAACGATCCTTACTGGACGCTTTGACACTTTAATATATCTTTCGTTGCATTATTTCTATCCAGCTTTTATCTGTGCTACTGGCACTTGTTTTACGTGCTACTTTGATGCTTGCTAAATAACCTGCTTAGCAGTGTTTAACTAGTGTTGAAGTTATATTTTAGGATTTGCTTGCCTATCTTGAACGACATTAGTCGTGACATTTGTAATTAGCATCACGGGCTTTTTTCCTTTTAAAACTTCGCAACTTGGCGAAATACAGCTAACCTCCGTGGGTTGTCTGAATTGCGCTATGATGACACTCTGTCATTACGTAATTTTTATGTATTTTAATCACAATTTAGAGTTCACAAGGTAACTTAAGCAGCAAGAAAAGCAGAAAAAACTGAAGAATTCAAGAAGGACCAAATCGTGTCACGATTGGTACAAAACGTGGCATGATTAAAGAAGACAAAAACATGCTCTCTGCCAAGGCAAAAACGTGTCACGTTGACCAAAACGTGACACGATTTCTAGAAACCCTAATTTAGAAGTTGTTATACAAGGAAAATCGTGACACAATTCCACAAAAACGTAACACGATTTTAGGCGAATTTCTGTGCCTATTTAAGCTGAAGGCTATTCTAAAAACAAGGGTTACGATTTGAGAAGAGCATAGTGCGATTTTTACACTGGAAGACGGCTGCAGGGACGATTTCTTCACCTTGTAACCAGTTCATGTATGTATTGTTACCTCTAATGATTATGTTATTTATAAATTCAATTATGAGTAGCTAAATCCATTAGAGGTTAGGTCTGAGATGATTCTTTGTAACCCTAATTGACATATGTTGCTGTGAAACTCTATTTATTGTGAATGACAATTTAGTTTTTATTCAATTCAATTGTTCTTAATGCTTTATATATTCTGATCACATATATATTTGATTTGGTGAGAACGAACGACTACTGACCATAGCTTTCGACTTTGACCTAATTGAATTGTTCTAATAATTATAATTAGTCTAGGAATGGATAATTCTTTATTAGTGATATTAGGTTAACGTTCTTCAAACCTTCGAAGATTATTAGACCATCTAAGGGATTAGGGGCTGTAATCTTAGAAGAGGGTCTTAACTCAAGGGATTGATTAGGACTATTTTGTTAACTATCGTGAAACTAGAAAATCATTCATAAGAATAGGTGCAGTGACCAATTAGGGGAACTCAGATGATTCAAAGACCTAACTCATCTCTCTCTTATTTTAAACAAGCAATTTATTTTCTGTTACTAAGTTTTATGCTATTAAACGAATTTACTGCCTAGTGGCAAAACCAAATAACTTTTACTACATCCTAAATTAATAACGTATTTGACTTTTTGAGATTAAAACCAGTCCTTGTGGGAACGATAGTTTTACTACTTCGATAGTATTTAAGACACTTGCCAAAAATCTATCAAGTTTTTGGCGCCGCTGCCGGGGACTGTTGATTTATTTCAACAAGGCAATTGCGTTTTAATTTAGGATTTCTGCAATTTATTTTCTGTTTAAAAATACTAAATTGATTCAATGTTCATTATTTAATTTGCGTTGTGCAGTGCTACTAAGGTATTTTCCTGTTTATGCGAGGTAGAAGAAGTTCAGACGACCTAGAGTACGATCCTGAGATCGAAAGAACTGCAAGAGCTAATCGGAAAACCGTCCGGTTAGCCAAATCAAAGTCAGTTCCACCGGGTGTTCGTGAACAACTACCTAATTCAACACTAGTTGAACCTGAATCAATCCTCTCTCCTAATTCTATCACCATGGGAGATCAACCACAAAGGCCTAAGTTGGGAGATTATGGTTTAGCCAACAACCGTGGTCGACTAACTCACACCTTCCAATCTGCTAACCCTGTTGCTTTTGACATCAAGACCTCTGTTCAGAATGGCTTAAAGGAGAAACAATTTGATGGGTCTGATTCGATGAGCCCTCATGAACATTTAAGCCACTTTCATGAAACCTTTGAGTTTTGTGTACCTCCAGCTACGGTCACTGAAAACCAAAAGAAGCTGAGGTTGTTTGCTTTTACTCTCACCGGGAGAGCAAAGGATTGGTTACACTTTTTACCTAGTGGAACCATCCAAACATGGGAGGAACTTGAGCTGAAGTTTTTAGAGAAATACTTTCCTATGTCTAAGTATTGGGACAAGAAGCAGGAAATTTCAAATTTCAGGCAAGGGGAAAATGAGTCACTATATGATGCATGGGAGCGATTCAATTTGCTTCTGAAAAGATGCCCTAATCACGAGTTCTCTGAGAAACAATACCTTCAAATCTTTACTGAGGGACTAACTTCCAACAACAAAATGTTCTTAGATGCTTCAGCTGGAGGAAGCCTGAAAGTGAAGACTGACCATGAAGTACAAGCTTTAATTGAGAACATGGCTGCAAATGAATACCGTGCTGATGCGGAAAAGAAGAAGAAGGGCGTGTTTAATGTTAGTGATCAAACTTCTATCCTAGCCAACCAAGCAGCAATGAATAAGCAACTGGAGATTCTTACTAAAGAATTTCATAGCTATATGATATCCAACAAACCTCAACAAGTTGCTGCTGTCAAGTGTGATTTCTATGGAGAGGGACATGCCAATGGCGAGTGTGTTCCAGAAGGAGGCAGTGAAGAGGTGAATTACATGGGAAACTATCAAAGACAGAATCCTTACTTTAATTCTGGGTTTAACAAACATCCTAACTTGAGTTACTCCAACAATAACACTTTGAATCCGTTGTTACCAAACCCTCAACAACAGCAACAACCAAGGAAGCCTTCAGCTCTAGAGGAGACTATGATCAATTTCATGAAGATGACTCAAGGAAACTTTGAAGATATGAAGAAGAGTCAAGAAACTGAAAGAAAGAACAATGAGGCCTCTAGAAAATTGCTTGAAACTCAAATAGGGCAGATGGCGAAGCAACTGGCTGAGCAGAACAAATGGGGATTCTCAGGTAATACAAAAGAAAACCCTAAGAATGAAACTTGTAATGCTATAGATTTGAGGAGCAAGAGGGTGTTAACACCTCCAGCTCCACAAAACCAGAAGAAGGGTGACACAGTTGTTGAAGAGGAGGATGATGGTGAATTAGTTGAAAAGAATGTTGGGGTAGGAATAACTGTGGATGAAGATGAACAAGGCGAAGTTGAAAAAGAGAGTACTAATGGCGTAGTTGAAAATGAAAAGAAGAAAAAGACTCTTGAGAAACAAGGAAATGATAAGTTAATAGATGTTGATTCGATCTTAAGAAAAAGTAAAAGCCAACTGCTGAAAGATGGGAACAAGGATCAGGTTATTCCATCTTATGTGAAGCTCCCGTACCCTCATTTGGCTAAGAAGAAGAAAAAGGAAGAAGGACAATTCAAGAAGTTCATGGCACTTTTCTCTCAACTATAGGTCAATATTCCTTTTAGTGAAGCACTTGATCAGATGCCTGTTTATGCTAAATTTATGAAAGAGCTATTGACTGGAAGAAGAAAACCGAAGGATGATGAGAACATCTCACTTTCTGAAAATTGTAGTGCAATACTCCAGAAGAAACTTCCCCCGAAGATGAAAGATCCAAGAGCATTTACTATTCCATGCTCCATTGGCAACTTAGACGTCGGAAGAGCTTTATGTGATTTGGGGGCAAGTATAAACCTGTTGCTTCTATCAATGATGAAGAAGCTAGGATGTGGGGAACCTAAGCCTACAAGAATGACTCTCACATTAGCTAATCGGTCAATCTCTTATCCTTATGGTATTTTGGAAGATGTTTTGGTCAAGGTTAATGACCTGGTGTTTCCTGCCGATTTTGTTATCTTGGATTTTGCTGAAGATGAAGACATACCTTTACTCTTGGGGAGACCTTTCCTTGCAACAGGTCGCGCTTTGATTGATGTTGAAAGAGGTGAACTGATGTTATGATTCCAAGATTAACAGGTTGTGTTCAATATTTTTGAAGCCATGAAGCACCGAAGTGACAACCCTCAATGTTACCGTATCGATGTTATTGAAGAAATAGTGGAAGATGACTCATGTGAACCTCCGACCACACAACCTATGGAGAGAACAATTGTGAACTCTATAGAAACTTGTGAAGTTGATGAAGACCTTGAGATTAAAGAATGTGTTGCACAACTTGAGGCAAATAAGCAAGAGAAAGGATCGGTAAAAATTGAAGAGTTACATGCTAAAGATTCTAAGGGAGTTCAACCCTTGAGCAAGGAGGAGAAGAACAGTCCAGAATTGAAGGTTTTACCTCCAACATTGAAGTATGTTTTCCTTAGCAAAGATACTTCTCAACCAGCAATTATAAGCAACACTTTAACACCTTTGGAGGAAGAAAAGCTAATGAGGGTGTTGAGAGAGAACAAGGAAGCCATAGGTTGCTCAATCTCTGATCTGAAGGGTATTAGCCCAGCTTATTGCATGCACAAGATACATATGGAGGCCGAATATTAGCCTGTGGTTCAACCTCAAAGAAGACTAAACCCAACAATGAAGGAAGTGGTGAAGAAGGAAGTTCTAAAACTGCTCGATGCTGGTATGATTTACCCTATTTCTGATAGTGCATGGGTAAGTCCTGTTCATGTTGTGCCTAAGAAAGGTGGTATGACGGTGGTGGCTAATGATAAAAATGAATTGATCCCCACCCGCACCGTCACTGGTTGGAGAATGTGTATAGACTACCGCAGGTTGAATACAACAACAAGAAAGGATCACTTTCCGTTACCATTCATGGATCAAATGATAGAGAGGTTGGCTGGCCAAGCTTTTTACTGTTTTTTGGATGGGTATTCGGGGTATAATCAAATTGATGTGGCTCCGCAAGATCAAGAGAAGACCGCAATCACTTGTCCCTTTGGTGTGTTTGCATATCGAAGGATGCCTTTTGGGCTGTGTGGTGCACCAACAACCTTTCAACGGTGCATGCTTTCCATCTTCTCTGATATGATAGAGAAGAACATAGAGGTATTTATGGATGATTTCTCCGTGTTCGGTAAGTCTTTTGATCAATGCCTGTTCCATTTAGATGCTGTCCTTAAAAGATGTACCGAAACGAATCTTGTTTTAAATTGGGAAAAATGCCATTTTATGGTAACTGAAGGTATCGTTTTGGGACATAAAATAAGTGCTAAGGGCATTGAGGTGGATCAGGCAAAAATAGAGGTTATAGAGAAACTTCCCCCTCCTGTTAATATTAAAGGAGTGATGAGCTTCTTGGGGCATGCTGGTTTTTACCGGCGATTTATAAAAGATTTTTCAAAAATTGCCAAGCCCCTTTGTAACCTCTTGGTCAAAGAAAATGAGTTTAATTTTGATTCTGAATGTTTAGATGCTTTTTCTTTGATTAAAACTAAGTTGGTGACTGCACCAATAATCATTGCTCCTGATTGGGCTTTACCTTTTGAACTTATGTGTGATGCAAGTGATTATGCTGTTGGTGCAGTCCTAGGCCAACGCAAGAACAAATTTTTCCATGCTATTTACTATGCAAGCAAGGTTTTGAACGAAAATCAAGTGAACTATTCCACTACTGAAAAAGAGTTGCTTGCGGTAATATTTGCTTTGGAAAAATTTCGTTCTTAACAGATCATGCAGCTCTTAAATATCTCCTCACCAAGGGGGAGTCAAAACCTCGCTTACTGAGATGGATTCTTTTGTTGCAAGAGTTTGATCTTGAGATTCGTGACAAAAAGGGAGTCGAAAATGTGGTGGCTGATCATCTGTCGCGACTTGAGAACAATGAGGTTACAAAGAAAGAAAGGGCCATTATGGCTGAATTTCCGGATGAAAAGCTATTCAATGTGAATGTAAGGCCATGGTTTGCCGACATGGCGAATTTTAAGGCCGGTAACATCATTCCGGATGAGATGTCCCATCATCAACGGAAGAAGTTCTTCAAAGATGCCAACCATTATCTGTGGGATGACCCTTATCTGTTTAAGGTAAGCACTAACGGTTTAATTAGACGTTGTAATGCAGGTGAGGAAGCTAATAAGATTATGTGGCACTGCCATAGCTCAGCTTATGGAGGCCACCATAGTGGGGAAAGAACAGCTGCAAAAGTTCTGCAAAGTGGATTCTGGTGGCCTACCTTATTCAAAGATTGCCAGGACTTTGTTAAGCAGTGTGATAAGTGCCAACGGACAGGTAACATCTCCAAAAGGAATGAGATGCCCCTCACTGGAATCATTGAAATTGAACCATTTGATTGTTGGGGCATTGATTTCATGGGACCCTTTCCTTCTTCTCACTCTTATCTCCATATACTTGTCTGTGTTGACTACGTCACCAAATGGGTTGAAGCGATACCCTGTATTGCTAATGATGCTAAGACAGTGGTCAATTTTCTGCAGAAAAATATTTTCACTAGGTTCGGAACACCTAGAGTCTTGATCAGTGATGGGGGGAAGCACTTTTGCAATAATCTTCTTGAAAATGTGCTCAGAAGGTATAACATCAAGCACAAAGTTGCAACTCCTTATCACCCTCAAACTAGTGGACAAGTAGAGGTTTCTAACCGTCAACTAAAGCAGATCCTTGAAAAGACAGTGGCGTCAAATAGGAAGGATTGGTCTAAGAAATTAGATGACGCACTGCGGGCTTATAGGACAGCTTTCAAAACTCATATAGGGCTTTCGCCCTATCAGTTAGTGTATGGTAAGGCTTGTCATCTTCCAGTTGAGCTAGAACATAAAGCGTATTGGGCGATTAAGGCCTTAAATTTTGATCAAGTAGCCGCTGGTAAGAAAAGACTCTTGAAACTTAATGAGATGGAAGAAATGAGGCTTAGAGCATATGAAAATGCGCTCATTTATAAAGCCAGGACTAAAAGATATCATGACAAGAACTTAGTATCTAGGGATATTAACTCTGGGCAACTAGTTTTGTTGTTTAATTCCAGGTTGAAGCTGTTTCCTGGAAAGCTCAAGTCAAAGTGGTCAGGACCGTTTGTGGTCAAGAGTGTGTCACCTCATGGAGCTGTTGAATTAACCACGCCAGACGATGACAGAAGTTTCAAGGTGAATGGGCAAAGAGTTAAGCCATATCTAGGTGGCGACCTACCCAAAGAGAGGGTATGACTTGTTCTGACGGACCTTTAAGGGTCCTTGATAGTCAAGCTAGTGACGGTAAAGAAGCGCTTGGTGGGAGGCAACCCACATCTTTAAGTTCAGGTAGTACTTTATTTTTATTATTGCTTTCAAAATAATAAAAAATACAAAAATATTTTAGCTGAAACAACAGAGGAAGAAAAAAATTTCAAGTCCAAAACTGGGCAAAATCGTGACACGTTTTGGGTAAAACGTGACACGATTTTACCTCCCTCTGAAGGTCTCAAAAATTTTCTAAGTTAAAAAAGTTTTCCTTACTGCCAGGCCAAATCGTGTCATGTTGGCCAAATCGTGACACGATTTCTAGGAAAGAAATTTTTCAAAAATTGAAAATCGTGACACGTTTTTACCCAAACGTGACACGATTATGGTGGTTTCAAAATCAGACCGTTACAAAGTAAAATCGTGACACGTTTTTGGCCAAACGTGACACGATTTTCTCAGCCTATATATACACCCAACACGATTTTCATTCCATCCACTTCCAAAAGTAGCCAATCTCTGCCAAATTTCTCCCAGAACCCTAACCTGCGAATTTCTTAACCCTTTTCACCACATTCCATCATCTTTTCATCATCTAATCACCATTTCATCAACCTAAACCATCATCATCATCATCTACCCGATCAAATCCGTCAGCCCCACAAAATTCTCAAACCCTACTTTCATTAACCCTAACCCTAACCATGGTTGACACAAGAAAAAAATCCCAACCAACCAAAAAGGCCAAAACCACCGCCAAAAGAAAGCAACCAGTTAAACCTAAACCTTCAAACCAACCACCACCATCTTCCACAGACAGATTTCTCAACCAAGAGGCTCGTGATCGCTTCAAAGCTATCAAACACTTTAGGGTGATTCAAGAGCGGGCCTTTTTACTTCCTAAACTTTTCGGTAACCCGAAATTTGAGCAGACCCTGACGGCTAGGGATTGGCATGGGCTGAATGGTATGATATTTGAGCAAGCCAACAAGACTTTGGCCTTGGAGTTTTATGCCAACGCTAGATTTTCTGGGAGGAGGTACAGTTCGTATGTTCGTGGTAAGGTAATCGATTTCTCCCCTGCTGCTATCAATGATCTGTTAAAGCTTGTTCCTCCGGAACAATGCGATGTTAAGAGAAGGAGGGAGACTTGTGGGAGTTGGAATGATGAGGCATGGGAAGAGCTTCTGTTGCAGCTGTGTGTTGAAGGAGCTAAGTGGCAAGGAGGGAAACAGATGCTGTTGAAGTCTGACTTCAAGCCGGTTCCCAAGGCCTGGGCATCTTTTGTGGTGCAAACTTTGGAGGGAACTTCGTGCACATCTGAAATTCCATTAGCACGTGTTCATGCTGTGGCAGCAATACTGGATGGTGCCCCAATTAATGTTGGTGAGTTAATTGCCGACAACATTGCTCTTTTTGCTACAGGTACAAAGAAAGCGGTACCACATTTGAGCCTCATTAACTGGTTATGTGAAGAGGCGGACTGCCAACTGTATGCAAATGATCTAGATGCTCAGATGATGAAGCCTCTGACAGACACGTATCTAGCTGGGTTTGTGAAGGATTACCAAGAGCGTCTGTTACAGCTGGGAAGAGAGGAAGAAGCAGCTGCACAACAACAGGAACAGCCTCTGGTACAACCACCTCCACCTCAACAGCAATCTGTGGATGGAGAGGGTAGTAGTCAGCAGTTCACTCATGCGCCCATCCATCCTTTGGTGCTAGACTACATGTTTGGCCACTCAAACTGGATGAATGAAGTTTCTGATCAGGAGTACTGGAACCGTCCGAGGTTTGGGCAGGAATTCTCAGAGATGGTTGCCCTTAACAGGAGGCCTATGACTGGGTCTTTTGAGCGCTTTGATGGGTCCGAGGAAGCGATGGACCACTATTTTGATGTGACCAAAGGACGAGCTCAGGATCGAGAACAGGAGATTATGGCTAATTTTGCTGCTGGAGGTGCTAACTCCAGATATCATTTTGGGGAGGATTCTTATGCGGAGGAGAACCCGAACACATGGATTGACCAGGACCAGATGGAGGATTGAGTGGACTACTGATGGTCCAGCTCTTTTGATGTTTTTCTTTTCTTTCTTTTGTTTCAGCACCTTTTTATGATGTATTTTTTATTTCACTTGAACAATTTTATTGCTTTACTTTTATAATTAAGTTGTAACTCCCCTATTTTGTGATTGATCTTGAACTTGTTTATTATTGATGAATTTACCTGTTTAATTGAACTTTTACAGTTTGATAACAAATGTTTGTTCAAGTGGTATTCTTAAAGTTCAAAAGGAGGAGTGACTTGTGTTTCAAAGGCGAAGTGTATGGCAGTTAATGATAGGTAGTCACAACTCCCAAAAATCTAAACACTGTAAGGTTCATGGCCAAATTTTATTTTTCCAATTTACTTATATAAGAGTGTTCCATGCTTTTACATTTCTAGAACTTGCATTGTTTCTCTACTGTCGATTGATTTTTGTTATTGCATACTGAGGCAAAAGTGCTTGGTCCTGTGAGCCTTTTTGAAGCCTACCCTGATTTCTTATTGAATTTATATCCTCTTTTTAGCCAAATTGATCCGGTAGGTTTAGAACTTTTTGTTCGGTGACAAACTACATTACAAGCTTAGAGACTTTTAGGATTTATTCCACTTTGTTATCTGAGTTAGGCATTGTAAACTGTTGCTAAATACTAAGTTTGGGGTTGCTTTTGAAATTTGCAACCAAATAAGTTTGGGGTGGTAGTACTAAGAGAACAAGAAAAAAAAAAATAATGAAAATGTGATAAATGAAAAATATACACAAAAATGGTGTAGGAAAAAAAGAATGAAAAAGGGACATATTATTGAAAATCCGAGTAACTTTAAACTCGATTGTCAAAAAAAAAAAAAAAAAGTTACAAATGTTCTCTAGTACCGTTACATATTGTTGTTTAATAGGTGAATGAAGGGGTTGGATCTTTGTTTTAATTTTTGTAAGAGTGCCTAACTCATGATTTTGTGTAGCCTACTTATCCAAATATTATCCCACCTTCACCTAAGCCCCGTTATAACCCTTGAAGACCTCAAAGTATGCAGTGACATTAATTTTGATTGACGTTTAGAAATTTTTCAAGCTTATGGTAATATGTAGATTGCATGTCGACTATGTGTGAACCCTTTTCAAACTGTTGCGTGGAGTTGTGAGTTGGTGGATGCTAACAAGTCAAACTAGCTCATCTTTAGCTAGTAAGGTGTTGAACTTTTGGGTACTATCGCTTGATATGGTACTTGTTATTTTACTGTCTAATTTCAATTTCATAAGTAAATTCCTTGAGGACAAGGAATAGTTCAAGTTTGGGGTTGTGATGACACTCTGTCATTACGTAATTTTTATGTATTTTAATCACAATTTAGAGTTCACAAGGTAACTTAAGCAGCAAGAAAAGCAGAAAAAACTGAAGAATTCAAGAAGGACCAAATCGTGTCACGATTGGTACAAAACGTGGCACGATTAAAGAAGACAAAAACATGCTCTCTGCCAAGGCAAAAACGTGTCACGTTGACCAAAACGTGACACGATTTCTAGAAACCCTAATTTAGAAGTTGTTATACAAGGAAAATCGTGACACAATTCTACAAAAACGTGACACGATTTTAGGCGAATTTCTGTGCCTATTTAAGCTGAAGGCTATTCTAAAAACAAGGGTTACGATTTGAGAAGAGCATAGTGCGATTTTTACACTGGAAGACGGCTGCAGGGACGATTTCTTCACCTTGTAACCAGTTCATGTATGTATTGTTACCTCTAATGATTATGTTATTTATAAAATCCATTAGAGGTTAGGTCTGAGATGATTCTTTGTAACCCTAATTGACATATGTTGCTGTGAAACTCTATTTATTGTGAATGACAATTTAGTTTTTATTCAATTCAATTGTTCTTAATGCTTTATATACTCTGATCACATATATATATATGATTTGATGAGAACGAACGACTACTGACCATAGCTTTCGACTTTGACCTAATTGAATTGTTCTAATAATTATAATTAGTCTAGGAATGGATAATTCTTTATTAGTGATATTAGGTTAACGTTCTTCAAACATTCGAAGATTATTAGACCATCTAAGGGATTAGGGGTTGTAATCTTAGAAGAGGGTCCTAACTCAAGGGATTGATTAGGACTATTTTGTTAACTATCGTGAAACTAGAAAATCATTCATAAGAATAGGTGCAGTGACCAATTAGGGGAACTCAGATGATTCAAAGACCTAACTCATCTTTCTCTTATTTTAAACAAGCAATTTATTTTCTGTTACTAAGTTTTATGCTATTAAACGAATTTACTGCCTAGTGGCAAAACCAAATAACTTTTACTACATCCTAAATTAATAACGTATTTGACTTTTTGAGATTAAAACCAGTCCTTGTGGGAACGATAATTTTACTACTTCGATAGTATTTGGTACACTTGCCAAAAATCTATCACGCTACAAGGCGTCTTACTGGATTGCGCTACAAGGCGTCTTACTGGATTGCGCTACGAGGCGTCTTACTGGATTGCGCTACGAGGCGTCTTACTGGATTGCGCTACAAGGCGTCTTACTGGATTGCGCTATGAGGCGTCTTACTGGATTGCGCTACAAGGCGTCTTACTGGATTGCGCTACGAGGCGTCTTACTGGATTGAGCTACAAGGGGTCTTACTGGATTGCGCTACAAGGCGTCTTACGGCTTCTATCTCAGAGCCCTCTTGGGGTTGAGTTTTCACTGCCCTGTTGGGTCTTACGGCTTCTATCTCAGAGCCCTCTTGGGGTTGAGTTGTCACTGCCCAGTTGGGTCCTACTGCTTCTAGTCGATTTGTAGATTCCTGTGGATATTGTAGTAGTAGCACCTAAACAAAATAACAAACAGAAAAAGCAAAATATTTGTAGACATTAAGTTGCCTCGTTAAAAACCTGCAAAACAAATCTCGAAGGTTGAGAAAGGTTTAGAATAACTTCGTGTTTCATCTTCAAAAAATTTAATGGCGGGACCGTTGCTTCCACACATCTTGAATTAATTATGGCGTGTTGTTTGGCTCCTTTTGTAAATCTCGCCCTTGGCGGAATTGTCAGTATCCCAACCTTGATTTATCTGAAATATAACAACTCTTCCACACTTCCAAAGTAATCAGTATCATGAATAAAGGAGTCTTTAATCATATGCAATTATATTCAGCGGGAACTAACTTCTCTTTGTCTTCCTTATTTAGCTCGCTTATACTCTGTACTCCTCTTAAATATCTCGCCCATTAACTTATCGTTCTCCTATTAAATCTGAACTAACTAGCTCATTGCATTATTTTCTATGTCTTCACCTTCTCCTATGTATTAGGACTGAGTTTGCTACTCAACTTTATTCTTCTACATGGCTCTATTAATCCATTATTTACATTTACTAAGCAGTTAGTCCAGGCACTTAGTTCAGTTTGCAAAGTAAATGGTTGCATGAAAGGGGTTCCCAAGAAAGAGAGGTGGGTCACCTGGACCACTTAAATACCAAGGCTTTCCTTGACAGAATCCCTTCTATGTGACCCTTTATCAATACTACACTTCACTTGTGCCACTGGGTACCTAGAGTAGTCTTGCTTTAGTCCTATGTCTTGTGTTTTACTTATGACTCTTTCTTCATTACATTGTAATTGAATCGCCCAACGAAAATTAATATCAAGTGAAACAAATAAATTAAGTTAAAGTTAATTTGTCTATAAGACTTATTGTCCACATATGATGTATATGCATCAACCAATAATTGCAAAATAAACAAAATCGATTAGAGCCTTCGAAATTCAGGTTGTAAAAATATATTTTCTCAAAATATATTGGGCAAGAATTTTTCTTCGAATCACAGAGTGAAAATATATTGTCTCAAAATATATTGATCATAAAATTTCTTCCAAACTAAATATATTTTCTCAAAATATTTTCAACGATAAACTCTCTTCAAATATAAACAATATATTTTCTAAAAATATATTTGTCAATAAATTTTCTTCAAATCGAACAGTGTAAATATATTTTGTTAAAGTATATTGAACATAAATTTTCTTCAAATCAATCAAATAGTATATTTTCACAAAATACATTGGGCGATAAATTTTCTTCAACTCCAATAATATATTTCTCAGAATATATTAAGTGATAAATTTTCTTCAAATCAAAGAATATATTTTCTCAAAATATATTCGGCAATAAATTCTCTTCAAATCAAGTAATATATATTGTCTCAAGATATACTATTTGATTAAATAATTGTTGAGCACAAAAATAATATTTTTATCTGAAACTGATGGTACCTCGCCAAGTCAACTGCTCATCTAACCTTATCTGAAAGTGATGGGGCGAGTACTACCTCGCCAAGGAACTAGCTTGTCCCACCTTCGTCATTTTCGTTGAAGTCTTCGTCCGACCTTGTTTTGTGGAAAATTCAGCTATAATTCAGACAACTTCTAGTTTACTTCAAGTCGAGGTATTTTCAGCTATAATTTTTAGGAAAATTCATTCTAAAGCACCATATATCAGAAAATTATGGGCACTGATGAGAAGCTAAATATTTCTTTACCTTCGTCCCTTGTTTGGTTATGAAAAACCAATTGCTACTTGACCATTCTTTTATTAAATAACTAATAAATCAGACAACTTCTAGTTTTCTTCGTACTAGCCGCTTAAATAACTAGCTAGTAAATTAAATAAGATACACCTTATACGCATATGTTAATTTAATTATTCCTTTATGAATATTACGCTAAAACCTTCGATTTAAAAAACCAAGAATTCAAAACCAGAAATAAAAACAGGATAAATATAATTTTGAAACCTGGCATCGTGGATCATATATGTGCTCTTTTAAACAAACATAATCTTGTAGCCATCAATTAAGAAACAGAGAAGTGCATATGAATATTAGCGTGCTAATTCATTGAACATAACTAAAGATAAAGATATGGTAGGAATACACTCAATACCCAATAAACTCAACACACTCGATTTGACTTTGGAAAACAATATTGATTGACGCTTTGAATTACGTAATTTCGATCATATTGACGATTACGTGTTGAAAAAATATGAGAATCGCTGACTTCTTATTTTTTTTATTTTTTAACAACGATACAAAGCCATCAACGAGAACCCGGTTTACAAAATCAAACTACCATTAATTCGCACATACATGAGGCATATTCATATTCATATAATAAAAAAGAAAGATAACACCTGATAGTCGGTGGTCCTCTTGAGAGATTTTATAATATGGGAAAACACTTCCATCACGGTGTTTAAGAGAAACAACGATTGATTCATTCTCGGCTTTTGCATAGTGATGGTGGTATAAGGAGGATGGAGGCTGACGATGATATGACGGTTTGTTTCTAAATCGGCGATGAAGGATGCAATTTAGAGGTTGCAGTTTGGTTTAGGGTTTCCAAGTCACAAGGTGTGACTCAGAAAACGTGGTCGAGGCTAGTTTTACCTTTTCCCACAGACGGCGCCAACTGTACTTGCAAAAAGTACGAGTAGTGAATACTAGGGTTTTTTCTGTCTATTAGGGTTTAGACTGATTATTGGATGCCTTGAGAATGGTCTCAAGGGTTGTATTTATAGCCTGCTGTGGGCTTGGGTTTCGGTGGCTTGGTCTCCAAGACATGGGGGTATTTTAGCATATTTGGCGGGTTCTAGACGTTTCTAGAAGCCACTAGAGGGCGCTAAGGCCTCTTGGAGGGTCTACAGGCCCTTCTGAGGGTCTTTAAGACTCCTAGGAATATTATGATAGTCCACACCAAGTCACCTATTCAAGTACGATACTTTTCACCAACTTTTAGATATAATTTTACCGTATTGAATCCACTAACGTAATTTCTCTCCAATTACGTTCTTCACCAATAATATAGTTTCTCTCCGACTATGTTCTTCACCAAAGACTCGACATGATTATGAATGCATGAACTCCAAGTAAAGATTCGACAATGCATAAATCACCAATTCTATATTATAAAATTCACACCAACATACAATATCTTCACTAAAAATTAACCATTTGCATTATCAAGTATTTACATCCATACAGTTCAAAAACTTATAATCAACAAAGAATCATCATCATATTAATCAATCAACATTTATAACCATAAAGAGGTTCTGAGGAAAAATGTGCTTCTGATGACATCATCATCTGAACTCCAGAATATGAACTCTTTGCTTCTAAAATAGTAAAATTTGTGGAAATGTTGGAAGTTACTCTTTAGTAACACCTGTCCTACTTACTTACTAGTTACTCTGAAATATTCTAACGTGGCTTAAATGTATTTGCTTATAACGTAAGAGGGCAATGATGATTTTAAGCTTTTAAAGTACCATCTCGCTCCCCCTTTGTCATTAATGCTATGTTTGTTTGTCCCATTCTGAATCGCAATCGTTTTTACTAAAAACACTTAGACAAAAACATACACTTCTCACTTCACTACCTACACTTTCTAAGTTTTAGACTGATTCTTTGAAAACTCTCATCATTTCAAAAACAACAAACCTAGAATCCTCAAATCATCTTCAATCATCAATGGCATCATCTAGCTCAAATCAAAGTTCTGCCATGCAACTGAATACTGGAGAGTCTCTTCAAATCAAAGGAGGAACAATGATATTGGAAGAGGGTCAGGTAACAGTTCAAGTGGAGAATCGATGGATTTTGTATCCTTGACTCGCCATGAATGTGATCGTACTGGGTTCTTGAGATTTTAAGAATGGGCAGGATACTTGACTATGTTGGATGGTCCAATGTATGAAAACTTGGTTAAATATTTTTGGGTTAGAGCTGAAGTCTTCGACAGAAAGGCTGCTAAAGCTGAAGAGAATCATATGATTCTAATTGATCCAAGTCTTGCAGGAAAGACTAGAGAGCAACTGGGTTTGAAACCTTACACTGGTATAGAGATACGCTCTAGTATAATGGGGATTCCAATCATCATTTATGAAGAAGCTGTAGGAAAAGCTTGCAGATTGAATGTTGAAGGAGAATTCAAAGACAATCTGAACAACAAGACAAGTCCTTGGAAGGCTGTCGTAATCAAGTCCTTGTTTAATGGAAACAAGAAAAATTATATAATATCTTCACCAAAAATTCACCATTTGCATTATCACTTTGGAACAAATGGGTTTAACAATACCACTTTGAGTTTTGATGATAACAAGGTATTAAAAATTGTCAATTTGATATGCTAATATTTGTTTAAGTGTGCTGGATCTTAGTCAAAGTTTTTATTCATAGAAAGAATCCACTATGAACAAACGAGGAGCAAAATCCTAAAAGAAGCTCGTTGCAAGTGATTCTGAAGAAAGCCTGAAGAATCATCAGAAGCTATTTCGGGAGGTTCTGAAGACTTGGAGAGTCTGAAGAAGCTATATCGAAGAAGTACAAGATTCGGAGAGTCTGAAGAAGCTGTTTCGAAGAAATGCTAAGCAAGAGGTTCTGAAGACCCAGAGCATCTGAAGAACAAAGAGAGTCTGAAGGAGCTGAAGAGAGTCTGATGCTCATCAGAGTCTATACGGTCTACAGAGAGTCTGAAGATTGCTAATCAAGTATTTGGTTATATGAATCCCTGAAGGTATTTCGACTGCAAAGAAACGTTTACATGGTATAATGGCTAGCTTCAAAGTCAACTTGAGCATGGGATGCTTAACGACAAGAATGCAGAAATAGGACAGAGTACTTTGTATGAACTCTGTTTCCACTACTCCACTACCTTGTATAAATTGACAGCTGTGTCGACTGGTATTTCGCTTCAAATGGAATGGAATTCAAAATATGTATTGTAGGACGATTACCATATCAAGCAACAGATCAACAATATTTTATCAAGCTTCCAGATGACTCTGTGATGTGCTAGATTATCTCAACGTCTCTTTACAACGTCTATATAAAGGGATAAAGGCTTGGAGAATAGATTACTGACTCAAAAACGTATTATCAAGCTATTTGCTATTCTCCCTGAGTCAAACAAACACATCAACAACTTAGAGAATTCTTACAAACTTTTTTATCCTAGAATTTCTAAGTATCACAGAAAACAGAGTCTCTCATTGTTTTGTATTTTGGAACACCACTGATTGTATATCAAGTGTTCAAACTCTCTTTCAATTTTCTGTAAATTGTGTTAGAAGTCTCTTGCCTGCGTGCTTGAGCATTTGAAGTCTCTTGGGTGTGTCCTTGAGCAAAGAAGTCTCTTGCTTCTGTGCTTGAGCATTGGAGCCATGTGAGATTTGAGGAAAGCACTTATGTGAGATTTCCAATAGTCATAGTTGGAACCATCCAACAAAGGGTATGTTCACAATCCTCCTTCCTTGTCCATAATTCCAAGAAGTATCTTCCTTGGAGCTCACTAGAAAATAGGCAGGGTGCCTGCTCTGATGCTAATTGAAATTTTAGCACGTTTGCTTTCAGATGTTTTATACGATGTTTCAACACCAGACACAAAAGACGAATGTTGAGTTTAATGTTTAAACATCGTGCTAACAATAAAAAAAGAATTAGATAAAAGTAACAGACAAGAAAATATATTGCACATGTAAATTGTTAACCCAGTTCGGTGACAAACACACCTACTCTGAGGGCTACCAAGCCAGGAAGGAAATCCACTAATGTAGTCCTTGTTCTAAGTTCTCAGCAAACTCCAAGTTCACAACTTATAACCTAAGACCTACCCATATTGACTTCAACCTAGGAACTCCTAGATCTGAGATCCCATCTCACTTCCACTTAATCACACACCCTGTGATTATCTGATTACAAAACAATGATGAAGTTACCTTCAAACACAAACTACCTTCGTGCTTCAAAGCTTAGGAGTAGTATACACAATTACAACTCAATAAAACACAGTCCCTATCATGTATCAAGGTGACACAAGAAAAAGGTCACAAATAAACAATGACTCAAAACCCTAAAAGCTATAATATAAAATAACGACTTAAATCAATAATTAGGTTTTGCATCCTTGTATAAATACTGAAGCAGTACGGGCTGAATAATCTTGTTGGGCTTTAGAAACACTACAATTCCAAGAGCCAATCCGCTTCACAAGAATCAGGAATAAACAAAGTGATTCCTAAAATGTCGGAACATCTTTAGGATCAACAAATACACATCAAAAGTTTCCTAAAATATTGTCACTACTTTAGGAAATAATCACACATCTGATTCTGGAGAAAAAGCAAGTGTCATGGCCTGCAAGTAACTGGGTGTGTATTCCTTAAAAAGATAAAGCGTGCGTAAAACATGAACCACAATCAGGGCACACTGAACCGTACCCAGATGTTGGAACATCGTATCCAACATCATGCATGAATATTTGTTTTAGCAATAATGAAGCCAATATAAAAATATCCAACATAATGTTGTACTTGAAACGAGCGCGTTAATTTTTCGTCTTGTCATTGTCATTGTGTCGTTTATCGTCATCGCTCTTTCGTGATTATTTGATTTTAAGTGCCTCTTATGCCAACTTCTTCTCTTCGTAGTTAATGTACGGCTGGACATAGGTCAGCATGTTATTCATCTCTCTTGCATCCCGGAGGCCCACCTCCTCTATGAATTTACAATCGTCACAAAGGTTGTTCTCAAAAATTAAATACTTCAAGTTGTCTTGGGCGCCATGGACTTCTATGCCCGCTCGCGTGATTTGCTCGACGTACTCCCTTAGGGTTTCTTTATTTATTTGAACAATGGCGTTTAGCATGGCCATGGTTTTTCGTTTCTTTTGTCTCGCAGTAAAGTGAGAGGCAAATTCGTCACACAGATTTTTCAAGGAGTTGATAAAATTATCCTCCAGCCCCTTGAATAATATGCATTTCACTGCACCTTGCGCCTGGTGGTAATCGAGGACGATATCTATGTGTTCCACATGTTCGTCCGAATTTGTGGTGTTGTCGCAAGTATCTATCTTTGGCGGTTTTGCAAAAATGCGGGGATTAGGATCAGTTATCTTCCTGATGAAATATCATTTGTGGTAGTTCATGTGATGGAGCTCTAGGGGAGTAATCTTCCTTCTTTCGACTGCTTTGAAGCGGGGGATAGTATTACCCTCTGTTGCAAATCAAAGGTTTATCGCGCACGGTGGGGAGACGGACTACTACTTCCTATTTCTAAGTCAATGGGAGCCTTTTTCTCGCCTTTTCGACGGTTCGCCAGAATGGAGGCGGCGTCATTTACAACACCGATGTTGCACGACGTTTGTTCCACTGAGCTTTTTTGATTTGTGTGGCGACTTCCGTCAGAATCTTTTTTTGATTCTTTTCCATCATTGGAGCCTATTATTTTGTTGTTGAAGCAAGTTCACCGGATTCGTCAGGATTTCATTCGTTTCTAGAGGTGGAGCATGTAATACCCGTTTTTTGCTAGAAATATTTTAATTATTTATTACGTGTGTTTAAAATGCGCTTCTATGTGATTATTTGTCTCTGTGTGTATTTTATTCGGGATTGGTGGATTTTGGCTTAAGAAGAGTATTTTAGTCATTTATAGACTTAGGGGTATTTTGGTCATTTGTTGAGCAAGGGTAATTAGTCATTTTATTAATAGGATTATTTTTGGTGATTTGGTGAGAATAGTTATTTTTACTAAGTTATGTTGGGGTAGTTATTTAGAGACGGTAATTATTCGTTATTTGACGGATTAAGTGAGTACTAACTTTGGTGAATTAGTTGGTAAGAATATTGACCCCATTAACACAATTAGAGACCTAGCCCAATTAAAAAGGTTAGGGGGTGGTTACCTTTTCATAATTAAGTTATAAACACCTATTTTCAATTATGGCTTTAAATTCTTTTATGTAAATTCTGACTTTTATGATTTTTGAATGATGAAATTTGTGCTCCTAATTCAAGTGAATTTGTGGGTATGATAAATTGCATGAAATTGTTGTGTTAAGAGTTTAAACTTCATAGTTGTTGTTGTTAAGTTGTTTTGATGATTTTTGATTAATTTAGTGTAAATCAAGAATTGGTGAGTGATTGTTGTTGAATCATGTTTGAATTCACTTCATGAATGTTTGTTTATGTTTGTAAGTTGATGGAGTTTGATTTGGTGTGGTTGTTTGTGAAGTTTGAATGAAAATTGAGAAAAATGGTGGGTTTTGGTGCAAAATGAACTAGGTGATGAATTTGAGGTGAATTTGTGTTATGATTCCAAGTTTGTTGTTGTTTTGAATGTCTTTTGATGTTTATAAACTAATGTACAAGTTTTGGGGTCGAATTTCAGGTCAAGGGGATAAAAATTGGGATTTTTGGATGAAAATTGAGTGAGTTCCCGAGAGGAACCCAAAATATGGGTTCCCCTGTACTGGTGCACTCGCTAAGCGAGTGACTACTTGCTGTAGCGATTTGCTCAATACAACAACTCATGATTTTTGCGTTTCGGGCACTACAGGGCCGATCCGGACCATACAAATTGATTCTTTTGATGTACTTAATTGTATTTAAGCTTACTAAACCTTTGGAAACATCAAATGAATTAGATTGAATTTGGTTTTGTAAAATCGAATCATACTTTTAAAAATGTTTTGGAAGGTTATCATGAGCTTTAACTTCAAAAAAATAAAATGAAATTTTTTCGTATAATGGTAAATCGATACGAACTTGGGTAGATTTTGGAATTTATCGAAATTGACCTATGATACGTATATGTATATGCTACTGCACTCATATGTGAATTGTGTATGTACTTGGTTGAGGCATTTGAACTTGGTTACTTTGGTTTTGGTGGAATAATCGGAAAATCCTAGTTTTTATAAACATAGACAAACTTTGTCAAATTAATACTTTTTGGTCGGATAACTTGTAAGATGTTTTGAATTCATGTTAGTATGATAGAATGTGTATGAATAAGTGATGGTTGGTTATGTATAATATGATGAATACCATAATGTGGATAGGTGTCTGTCTTTTAGGCAAAACATGAGTTTGAAAATATTATCGTTTCTTTGAGGTGTTAAATGTTGATGATTATTATGATGATGATTATTTTGGTGATTATAAATTGATGAATTTATGATGACTTATTTATTGTATGGATGTAAGTATTTGATAATGCAAATGTTGGTGAATAACATAATTGGTGATGATTATCATGTTGATGTATATATGTTGGGGAGTATGCATTGTTGAGTCCTTACATGAAGTTCATGCATTCATAGTCATATTAAGGTGAAATAAAGAATGTAATTGGTGATGTTTATTACATAGCTTCTGCAAAACATAATTCATGATGTTTATTATGTTGGTCGATTCATTAACGGTAAAATTATCTCCGAAATCCTATGGTATGACATGCATCTAGGTGAGTCTAGAACATTCCATACATTTAAAAATTGGTGAGTCGTGTCATACTTGAATATGTGAATCGGTGTATATGTGCATTGGTGAACTTTTGGTGATCGTTGTGAATACTCGAAAAAGGTGAATTGTATGTCTTCCGTGATTGTGCTTGCATACTCAATGATTTATGATGATGTTGAGGTTATTAAATATGTGAATTTAAATAATGCTATTTACTTTCATTTGATTATGTTTATTTGTGAATTGTGAACTAACCCCCAGTGGTCGTTTGGTTGGCTACCTACCTTATTCTTATGAATGGGTAGAAGGCGTGCGGTAATAGTTTTCTTTAACTTGGTGAGTTGCTGGATGTTAGCTTTGGAGCTACCTCGTTTTGCTTTTGGAGTCTTAGAGTCAGGCACTGATTTAGGGGTGTCTGCCTGTTAATTTACTTTTATGACTTGTGGAGATTTTACTCACTCGGTATGTTGAGTTGAGGTTTTATATTTGGTGATTGTTTACCGATGTTTTTGCTAAACAATACGAATTGGTTTTTATTTTTACGAGAAGGACCAAACCAGAGATCCTAGGACATGTTGTGCATTTTGTTTATGTGCGTTCATCGGGTTCGTAGGTTGCCAAACAAACAGGACGAGACCGTGCGGCATCTTTCGACATTAAAAGGTTTTAAAAGCAAGGTAAATGCATTAATTTTTATACATAGAAAATAAGTGGAAAGAAACTAATCCTACGATCATCACTCCTTCCATGTAGACAACCACTTATCTCCCACGCTTTTCTTTGAGGAAACCACTTCTCTTTTGAAATTCAAACTTTCCCGCTTCAAAGGCAGCTGTTTGACTTCGACGGTTTTTGCTAAGTCCAACATCTTGTCGAAACTCCTTTAATTAAGGAAAAGGCTTTGATTCCTGCAAGATTAAAAGTCAGCTAATGTTGACCACAATAATTGAGGATGGTGAAAATACCAGCTAAGATTGATGTAGTATGATTATGTGACATGGCTACTTGGAGATGTTTTATTTAATTGTTGATGTGATGATATTATTATTCCGCGGTGATGTTTGAGAATTTTTTTATGCATGTTGAACTTATAGAAGAAATAGCATCTAAATCCATTGCATGAATTGTAATATTTGCCTAATTTTTCTCTCATGGGGTTTAGGGTGTTCCAGAGCAACAAGAAGAAGTGGTGGAGGTGGAGGAACATCCATTGTGCAGGCAGGTGTTCGCCTGTGATTTTGGCAAACGGGGGCTAGTTCATATGATTACATGAGAGACCAAACTAGAAATTGCAAGACCTTTATGCAAAGGTTTTTTGTATAGAAAAGTAGTTTGAAAGAAAGGGGATCGAGATGCACTCAGATTTCTTAGAGGGAAGGACGGGTCCGGAAGTGGGTTTACGCACGTAAACTAAAAGGAAATGTAAAATGCAATGCATTAAAATAAAGGATTGTGGTCAACAAATCGGTTTACATACATTCTTATAACTCGTATCTCTGAACGTTGGTAGTTTGAGTGTTGTAGGATTCTATAAATGATCCGCGGCCCATTTTCCAACTTGGAAACACTTATTTATTCTAATAAATCTAACTGGCGAACCACTCATCCCATGATCAGCACTTCTTCCATATTTGGCAACCACTTGCCCCACGTTCCCACTAAGGAAAATAGTCTCCAAGCTTGAAATCGTGCTTTCCTGCCTTAAATGCTTGACTTCGACGCGATCATGCTTCCAGCCTTGCTTTGTCGAAACACTGACTTTGTGTGCTAGGCTTGATGTCTTGTCAAAATCCTCCAATTTGAAGTGCATAAGCCTTCGATTCCTACAAAGTTCAAGGTCAAACAAATGTTGACCATATCAAATGAGCCTGATGAATTTACAGGCGAACAAAATGCCTCCCGAAAATGCCATTTTCGACGAAAACGACTCACAAGAAGAGAATATTTGCATTTTTGAATAATGCCTTAAATCATTTAAAGCATGACGTCATCCCACTTATTATACTCCAAACATGATCTTTTCAGTTTCTTTCACTTTAATCATTTTAGGCTTTGAGTGGGCCACATCTTTTAACCTGAAAACCGTCTAGAAATTTATTTATGACCGCAAGGAGCCATTTGTCATTGGTTGAACTCTTCATATTCACTTCCATTGTGATCTCCCACCCTCATCATTTCTATGCCTTCCTTTACAAGATTCCCAATGGTTAATGCCTCTCAAGACAATTAATTGTCTCCAATTTCAAGGCGCCTTTACCTTCTTTCATCCACGTGGCAACTATGAGGGAAACGAAGATGAAAAGGTTGTCCCATCAATTGTGTTTGTCATTATAAAAGAGGTTGATCTCCAACAAACCTTTTCACTCTTTGTGTTTCCCCTTTCTTTGCAAGGAAAACATTAACTTCGCACCATGGAAATACTTCTCCCAGAAATCCAGATCTTCATCGTTAAAAAGATCGTTGCTTCATTTATTAGAGAATTGCTATCTTTTAGGGCATCTGCAAGACTCCACCGGCGACTATCTGAGGATTTTGAAGTGCTCATAGTTGTTTCTGATGACTTCTTGCGTCTCCTTCTTCTTCCTTTGCCCGACGCAGGGCAAGGACGACTCATGCAACAACTCACTCTTAGTGGCCATGCATGCCACTGTGTCGTTAGGGTTGCTCGACTGCTCCATCAAACTCGACCAAACTTGCAACAGATTCAACTCGTGCTAAGAAACGCTCTTCTTGCAAGGTCAGATGAGGCTGCATATTTTCTGCTCGTGTTGAGAGTGTTGGCCTGCGGGTTTTGACAGGAATCATGTTTTTTTCCATCTGTAGGGGTCTTTTCGTTCGACAACGCCTTGCTTGTTGTAGGGATGCTATTAATGTTGACGCCTTTCTTGGTTGGGGTGAGCTTGCACTTGCGCTGTGTTTGATGGCCCCTGGCTTGGTTTACCGTTTTAATTGTCTTGCCAATGGGGCTTGTGTGAAAAGCAATAGGATTTACAACCTTTACTTACCCTCTCCAAGTGCAGACGATGATTACAACATGGTGAACTTTTGTCTCTTTTGCCATCTCGACATCAAACTTGCGTGGTTTTTAGACCATTTTGGATTAACCATTTTGGATTTTTCGACTTGGTGTATTTTGACCAAGTAGTTGTTTTTGGATTTTTCGACTTGGTGTATTTTGACCAAGTAGTTGTATTTTGACCAAGTAGTATGTGTCAAGCAAGTATAGCTTTGGTTAACCATTTTGGATTTTTCGACTTGGTGTATTTTGACCAAGTAGTTGTTTTTGTGTTGTTTAATTAATTCAAGGTCGAAAATTTATTTCTTTGTCGAAACTTTAATAATTGTGCTGTTTTATTTTCACACAATAGGCTTATATTCTCAATATGTGCCTTTATTTCGACATATTATCAAAGACGCTAATTCCTCTGACAAATTGTAGAAAAAGGTAAAGAGTTTCAATTTTCAAGATAAGAATTAATTACAACACCAAAATAAGTATTTGCAAATAAACCATAGTTTGTAACGAGGCTTTAATAAACACAATTCTCTGCTTTCACCTTTTATTATCGGTTAGAATACAAATGAGGTTCGAAACAAGAATTATATCCATTTTGGCTTGGACCAATTCTTTCGGTTTCTAATCCAAAATTTTGAATATCAATCAAATCTATGGTCGATTAACCATCAGTTACTTAAGTTTTAACTTAAGTATTTTGACAGTATCTTTCTAATGGTTTTTAACCATCTTTGTCTAAATATTAGCCATTTAAGGCCTTTTTTATCCCACACACCGGCTACACAACCGTAATTTTGTTCTAAGAGTTTTGCTTAGATGTGATGATCAGCTTCATCAGTCCTTAAGGCTAGGGAATTCAGGTCTTCCACATTTGGCTCTGTGTCAAAATTTTCTCTTTCCCACATGAAACCATGAGTCGGATGGACCCTTACAGAAATTGCATCTGCTTGATTAGTATTATCAGATTTTGCAGATGAAAATGGAGAAATATTTGCTAGATTCTTGTCAAAAGTTTTCCTTGTGATTTGATTAACTTCAGCAAGAAAATAACTTTGGTCAACCTCAATATTTTCGACTATACCATCATCTCTCTAAATTGAGATTCTTTGATGCATGGATGAGGGAGGATCACCTATCCAATGAATCCGCTCTCTCCCTAACAACAAATTGAAGTTAGCTTTCGATGGGACTACCATGAACAAAGTTGATCTAACCACAGTTCCCACCGTCAGATTCACTTGGAGAGCCCCAAGGGAATGACCGGCCTTTCCTTCATAATTCGACAGAATTACATTATAAGGCTTCAAATCTTTGTCGGTCTTGTCAACCTTCTTGTGTAAGGATTGAGGCATCAGATTAATAGCAGCACCATCGTCGACCAACACTTTGTCGACACCAATCTCATCCACTTTAGCTTGGATGAACAATGGTTTAAGATGATTTTTCATTGAATCGTCTGGTTGTACAAACATGGCTTTCCGATCAGCTTCAGAGCCATCATTTGTTACAAAGTAACACATGGGTTTGTATTCCTCTCTGTCTTTAGGGTCGAACTCCTACTCTGAATCATCAATTTCAGACACCATATCATATTCTACTGGCAAAATGGAAACCATGTTGCATATGACATGGTTCTGAATTCATAAACTCTGATCTTAATTTATCATCTTCTTTTACTGGAGGGAGAGACAACATTTCTTTTGCTGGTCTTCTTCAAGGCTTGTAGAAATGCCTTTCGTAGACTTTTGGTACCTTCTCCATTAAGTCCTTGTCATGGGATTCTTTCCCTTGTAGTTGTTGTTGTAAGCATACTTTTTCGACTCAAAAGCAGTACCATCTTTGTTGCCATCGACAACATTGTTGGTTTTTTTCACCACATTGTTCATCCCATGATGCACATTTATATGGGTAGATTGAACCCATTTTCTGATTAGGTGCATAAGGGAACGAAGCTTTTCCTTGGCCACTATTATTGGCATAATTGGTGGTCGAAGAGTTATTGATGAAAGGAATATAACTCTTTGTAAAGGAAAACTTAGTTCTATGATCACCATACCAATTTCCCCTTTTCTTAGGTTTTGGGATAGAACCTTCGAGGCCTTTAGTTGCCCCTTTGTCAAATATAGCACTACATCTAGGGCAGAGCATTACCTCAGAATTCTTCAGCTTGCATCGATTGAGTAAGTTAATGAATTCTTCTTCAGCTGTAGGGTAGGTTGTCTTTAGCTTCTCGTCGAACAGAGGCTTTGGAGTAGTCTCTTCGACATGTTCTGCACCTTTAGTGATGTCCACTTTTTAACATTCTGCAACATGCTTTTGTTTCCACTTCTGCTTCGACAAACAAATTTTCAACAACATCAGTAATTGCGTCGACCATAATGCAGCCTTCAATGTCAGCGTACATCATACTTAAATCCTTCAACGGATCATATTCTACTTGCATTTGAGGCTTTGGTTTGTTTCCAGACTTCAATCTTCCTTTATTGAGACCCTTCTGAACCAAATCCCTGAAAAGGCAACATCGAGAAGTGTTATGTCCCCGAAAATTATGGTATTTACAAAAACCTCTTTTCTGATGTTGTCCTAGTGGTGGGATTTTTATATCCTTAGGTTCTACCACTTGACCATCAGCAACTAAGAGATCATAAATCTCATCGCATTTGGTAATGTCGAACGTATATGTTTTGGGAACATATCTTTCATTGCTTGATTCGATAGGATTATTCCCATTGGAGGGCCTTAACGATTTACACGTATACGGGGTCTCTGGTTTCAACTAAGCAATATTAACCTCTTTTGCTTCGACAACACCATAAGCTATGTAGAATTCTTGGTTGCCTTTGTCTTATTCGATATAAACAACCTTTTCTCTTTTGTGATATCTTTGAGTTTTGGCTTTCCCAGCTTTTAGTCTTTTAACTTGTTGAACTCTATCGACCAATTGGGCCATATCTCTCAAGTATTGAGTGTCTAATTTCTTCCGAATGGAATAATCTAGGCCACCAGCAGCCATTTCGAATAACTCATGTTTAGGCACTTGGGTGAAACATCTTGCCTTCAATAATCTGAATGTATTTAGATATTCATCAACAAATTCAGTGGAACTCCTCTTAACACGCGCCAATTGTTTTAGACTTATCTTAGATTGGCCCATGTAGAATTGTTCATCGAATAACCTTTCTAATTCAGTCCAACTTTGGAACGAATGCGATGCAAGGGTTGTAAGCCATATGAAAGCATTTTTCATTAGAGAATTTGAAAAGTATTTCAACTTCAAATTCTCATCATTTGCTGTCAGATATTGTGCGATATGTTCGATAATGGACTCACTAGTATCCCCAACAAATTTGGTGAACCTAAGAATTTTATAACCTCTAGGAAGTTCTGATTCTAATACCAATTCCGACAAAGGAGAAAGAAATTTTGTCCTATGTAGGCCAATGTTTAAACCATTTTGAGCCATTAAAGTGTCGACCAAATTGGCTATATTGTTATATGCTCCTATGTTTTGTTGTCGGACATTCATAACAACTTCATGGGCATTATCGTTTCTATCTACCAAGATCACATCAAGTTGACCTTGATTTACTGGTTCGACCGGTTGAGATTGAGGCATAGGTTTTGGCCTCTGAACCATTGGTTCGACTAACCGTAACGGCTAACTTTGAACCTGTGGAGACCGTTGGTATACCGGTTGTGGGGGTGCAAAGAAATCTGCTATCCTCCCCATTTGTGTGGTTAAGGCTTGATAACTCCGGCTTGTGTTCCTTATCAAAGGATTAAACACAGTACCAATTTGTTGCGTTAATATATTAACCATTTCGTGGTTACTTTCATCCATTTGTTGTCTTAACAAATTCATCGAATCTGTTGTCAACGTTGGTAGAGTATTTCGACCGAAAACGCTAGAATTTGAGGGACTATGTACGATGTGCATTGTGAAAGGATTTGCTTGGTCTGCAAAAATGGACGCACTATTAAGTACATTTACCATCATTGAAGTTGGCATACCATACGGTTGTTCCCTAGAAATGTTCTACACATTTATATTTCGATCATCAGGCCTAGGCCTAACTAAAGACGAACTTGAAACACTGGTAGTCGAAGGAACACCACCAGTAAATGGGGGTAAAACAGTTCTCATTTCTGATCGTGTCATTGGGATGGACGTAGAAATAGTCGAGGGAGCAGTTACTCCCATTTTCGTCGAAACTGGCATAGCCATGTTAGCCCCCAGAGGGGTCGACACGTTTGAATCTCATAAAGGAGAGGTCGCTTGTAAAGGATGTGCTTTGTTGGAACAAGGGTGTTCTGCAATACCACGTTTTGAGTTTTGATGATAACAAGGTATTAAAAATTGTCAATTGGATATGCTAATATTTGTTTAAGTATGCAGGATCTTAATCAAGATTTTAATCTTAGAAAGTATTCTGTTTGAACATTTTGAGAGCAAGACCAAGAGAAGCTTGTTGCTTGTGATTCTGAAGATCTGGAGAATCTGAAGAATCATCAGAAGCTGTGTCAAGAAGTCTTCAAGACTAAAAGAATCTAAAGTTCATATAAGTTTGAAGATGATCAGAACCTAAAAATTCAAGAGAGTTTGAAGACTATCAGAACCTGAAGACCAAGAGAGTCTAAAGATCATCAGAAGCTGAAGTGCTACAGTGAGTCTGAAGCCTACAATATGAAGATCTGCTTAGAACGATTTCTAAAGGCATTTCGATGCATAACAAACACTCACTTGGAGTAACGGCTAGCTTCAAAGTCAACTTGATTGTGGGATGCTCAATGACAAAGAATGCAGAATAGTACAGAGTACATATGTACGAACTCTGTTTCCACTACTCCACTACCTCGTACAGTTTGGCAACTGTATCTACCGGTATTAAGCTTCAAAAGGAATGGAATTCAAAATATGCATTTGAAGGACTATTACCATATCAAGCAACAGATCAACATCTATTGATCAAGCTTCCAGAATTCTCTTGATGTGCTGGATTGTCTCAACGTCTCTTTCCAACGCCTATATAAAGGACAGAAGACTTGCAGAATATGTGGGACTCTACAACTGAAAAACTACGCTGTCAAGCTATTGTATTCTCACTGAGTCAAACCAGAAACACATCAACAACTTAGATTATTCTTACAAACTGTGTATTTTAGAATCTCTAAGTTCATCAGAAAAACAGAGTCTGTCTTTGTTTAAGTTATTGGAACACATTTGATTGTTTATCAAGTGTCTCCAACTCTATTCAATTTTCTGTAATTTGTGTCAGAAGTCTCTTGCTTGTGTGCTTGAGCAAAGAAGTCTCTTAGTTGTGTCTTTGAGCATTGGAAGACTCTTGCCTGCGTGCTTGAGCAATTGGAAGTCTCTTACTGTGAGTTTGAGCAACTTGTAATTGAAATTACATTTTAGTGAAACTCTCCTTGGAAGTGAAAGGGGGACAGGACTACTTCCGGTTTGTGGAAGGAACCTGTATAATTGCTTATGTTCTCTCTTTCTCTCTCTCTCTTGTTATTTTCCGCTGCAACAAAATCTAGTCTCTCATCAGACTCTGAATTTATTCAGACTCTGATCCTGTAGAAACAGATTCTTACTCTTCAAGAGTTTCGAAAAAGTAAACACAATTCAACCCCCCCCCCCCTTCTTGTGTTTTTCTCACCTCAGTTGGTATCAGAGCTCCGGCTCTGTTGTCATAGCACTTAACCGTGTAAAAGAAAAGATCCAGAGAAAAACATGTCTTCCAGTGAACCTTCTACTTCTGGTGCTAATTTTGGTGCTGCTATACCATACGACTATGGATCCAATAACAGCAGTAAGAAAGCTGATTATGGGAAAATTCCACAGTTCAATGGTGATCCTGAAGAATTTTCTTGGTGGAAAACTAACTTCTATAGCTATGTCATGGGTCTTGATGAAGAACTCTGGGATAAACTTGAAGATGGTGTTGGTGACTTACAACTTGATGACGAAGGTGCTGCCATTGACCGTAAACTTCACACTGCTGCTCAAAAGAAGATCTACAAGAAACATCATATCATCAGAGGAGCTTTTGTCACTGCTATTCCTAAATCTGAATACATGAAGATGAGTGACAAATCTACTGCTAAAGCCATGTTTGCTTCTCTTTGTGCAAACTATGAAGGGAGCAAGAATGTCAGGGATGCTAAAGCTCTTCTATTAGTTCATCAGTATGAATTATTCAAGATGAAAGAGGATGAAAGCATTGAGTAGATGTACTCAAGATTTCAAACTCTAGTATCTGGACTTCAGATACTAAAGAAGAGTTACATAGCTTCTGACCATGTTAGCAAGATTCTAAGGAGCTTACCCTCTAGGCGGAGACCAAAGGTTACTGCAATTGAGGAAGCTAAGGATTTAAACTCTTTGAGTGTTGAAGATCTTGTCAGCTCTCTCAAAGTTCATGAGTTAAGTCTCAATGAACATGAACCTGCAAGAAAGTCTAAAACCATTGCTTTAAAGTCAAAGGGAATATCATCAAAAGCTCTCAAGGTTGAAGAGTCTGAAAATGAATCTTCTGCTTTTGAAAGCTCTGAGAAAGATCCTGATGTTGCTAAAGAAATGGCTATGCTTTCAAGCAGAATGCAATACCTTCCTAAAAAGAACAAGAAGTTTATGAGTAAGACCAGTGGTAAGGGTTTCAAAAAGGAAGAACAAAAAGGTTGCTTCAACTGCAAGAAGCCTGGGCACTTTATTGCTGATTGTCCAGAGTTGCAGAAAGAGAAATCCAAATCAAAAAGGCCAACCTTTAAGTCAAGCAAGTTTAAGAAGCAAATCAAGAAAAGTCTGATGGCTACCTGGGAAGATCTTGATAATGAGTCAGGGTCTGAAGATGATGATGTTGATGGTTGTAACGCCCTAGTTGTTATTTATTTAATTTCAGTTGATTTTAATAAGTTTATATGATTTTAAATAATTTATGTTGATTTTATGGTGTGATGTATTATATTATATGATTATTTTAATGTTTAAAATAAAATAGGTGAGAAACTATAATTATTAGAAAGTTTGAAGGTTAATTTTTATTGACTACTTTTTATGAAGAATAAATAGTTATTTATTCATTTGGAGATTTTATTGAAAGAAAATGTAGCATTCTGTTATGTGAAAACTCTGATTTTATTTATGAAATTTTTATGTTGGGAAAACGGGGTGTTACAATTGGTATCAGAGCCTGGTTGGTCCGTCCAGCCAAGTAGTAGAGTCGAGTCGAGCCTAGTAGAGTCGTATAACAATTTTGTATTGTCTTTGATGTCCTGGTTGTTGTTGTAGTGTGGATTTTCGCAATGGCTGGAAGAAATGATGTTGCACTTGCTGCTGATTTGCAAGCGATGGCTCAAGCTGTGGGTCAACAGAACAATGCTGGTGGTAACGATGGTGTTCGCATGCTGGAAACCTTCTTGAGAAACCATTCACCAACTTTCAAGGGTAGGTATGGCCCTGATGGAGCGCAGACATGGTTGAAGGAGATTGAAAGAATCTTCAGAGTTATGCAATGCACTGATGTTCAGATGGTGCGTTTTGGCACACATATGCTGGATGAGGAGGCTGATGATTGGTGGGTGAGTGTGCAACCTGTTATAGGGGACGGAGGAGCTGTGATCACTTGGGCTGTGTTCAGAAGAAAGTTTCTGAATAGGTATTTCCCGGAAGATGTCTGAGGCAAGAAGGAAATTGAATTTCTGGAACTGAAGCAAGGTGACATGTCTGTAACAGAGTATGTTGCCGTGTTTGTTGAGTTGGCAAAGTTTTATCCGCATTACACTCCTGAGACTGCTGAGTTCTCTAAGTGTATTAAGTTCGAGAATGGTCTGCGTGCTGAGATTAAGCGGGCCATTGGTTATCAGAAGATCCGCAATTTTTCTGACTTGGTAAGTAGCTGCAGAATCTATGAAGAGGATACGAAGGCTCACTATAAAGTGATTAATGAAAGAAAGAGTAAGAGTCAGCAGAGTCGTCCTAAGCCTTACAGTGCTCATGCTGATAAGGGTAAACAACGGGTGAATGATGAGAGGAGGCCCAGGAAGAATGAGACTCCTGTTGAGGTTGTCTGCTACAAGTGTGGTGAGAAAGGCCACAAGAGTAATGCTTGTCACCGCGATGAGAAGAAATGCTTCCGATGTGGGAAGAAAGGACATACAAGAGCTGAATGCAAACGTAGTGATATTGTCTGTTTCAATTGTGATGAAGAGGGTCATCTTAGTTCTCAGTGCAAGAAGCCTAAGAAGGCTCAGTTTGGAGGGAAAGTTTTTGCATTGTCTGGTACACAGACGGACAATGAGGCTTCTGATAACAAGGTATTCAACAATACCACGTTTTGAGTTTTGATGATAACAAGGTATTAAAAAGTTGTCAATTGGATATTGCTAATATTTGTTTAAGTATGCAGGATATCAATCAAGATTTATATCTTAGAAAGTATTCTGTTTGAACAATGTTAAAGAGCAAAAATCCAGAGAAGCTTGTTGCTTGTGATTCTGTATCGAAGAGAGTCTGAAGACTGTATCGAAGAGAGTCTGAAGACTGTATCGAAGAGAGTCTGAAAGACTGTATCAGAGTCTGAAGACTATCAGAATCTGAAAACCAAGAGAGTCTGAAGATTTCCAGAAGCTTTGTGCTACAGTGATTCTGAAGCCCAAAATCTGATAATCTGCTAACAAGGATTTCTACAGCATTGCGATGCAAAAGAAACTATCAAATGGAGTAACGGCTAGCTTCAAAGTCAACTTGAGCGTGGGAAGCACAAAGACAAGAATGCAGGCCAGTACAGAGTACGTTGTACGAACTCTGTTTCCACTACTCCACTACCTCGTACAGTTTGGCAACTGTGTTTACCGGTATTAATCTTCAAAGGGAATGGAATTCAAATTATGCAATTGAAGGACTATTACCAAATCAAGCAACAGATCAACAGCCATTGATCAAGCTTCAGAAATCATCCTGATGTGCTGGATGACTCAACGTCTCTTTCCTACGCCTATATAAAGGATAGAAGACTTGAAGAATTGTTGGACTCTACAACTAGAAAAATTACACTGCGTTGCTTTCGTATTCAACTGAGTCTTAACAAAAACACATCATCAACTTAGATTCTTACAAACTGAGTATTCTAGAATTTCTAAGTTCCACAGAAAAACATAGTCTGTCTTTTGTGTAAAACAGAGTCTGTCTTTGTTGTAATTGAAACACATTTGATTGTTGTCAAGTGTTTCAACTCTATTCAATTTTCTGTAATTATGTAAGAAGTCTCTTGCTTTTGTGCTTGAGCAAAGGAAGTCTCTTGGCTGCGTCCTTGAACAAGGAAGTCTCTTAGTTGCGTCTTTGAGCAAGGAAGTCTCTTGCCTGCGTGCTTGAGCAAGGAAGTCTCTTACTGTGTGTTTGAGCAACTTGTAATTGATATTACATTTTAGTGAACTCTCCTTGGAAGTACAAGGGGGACAGGACTACTTCCGGTTTGTGGAAGGAACCTGTATAATTGCTTGTGTTCTCTCTTCTCTCTATCTCTTGATTATTTCGCTGCATCAGAACCTAATCTCCCATCAGACTCTGATCCCATTCAGACTCTGAGTTTAAAGGAATTAGATTCTCACTCTTCAAGAGCTGCGAAAAGCTAACACAATTCCCCCCCCTTCTTGTGTTTTTCTCACCTTCAGATCATACTTCTGGCAAGGCAGTGGCAGCAGAAGTTGTGACAGAAGGACTTAAAGATGAGACTGTGAAGGAAGCTGCTAAGTTGCTTGCAGCAGCTTTGAAACAGAAGAGTCACGTTGCCCCTGTAGAAGCTAATCAATCAGAAGCTACTCTATCTGATGCTTCTAACCAAAAAGCTTCTCCAGAAACTGGCATTGGCACATCAGGTAACATTTCATTTGACTCACCTTTCTCTTCTACGAATCAAGAGTCTTCACCCTCATCTGAAACTGAATTAGATAACATACCCCTGAGCAAAGTCTTTCCATCCCTTCGAAATAAAACCCCCTCTCCAATTAAACCTATCTCATCATTTGATCCACTTGACCCAAGAATAGGTGAAAATGTTGATTCAACTATTGACAGGGTTATTCAAGACACCATCACAGTGTCTCTGAACTTACCCTCTGACCATCCTGCTCAACCATCATTTCTTAAACCACTTCAGGCAATTCAGCCTATTGAAGAACCTGAAGAACCCATTCAATCTGTTCAACCATCTCCTCAACATGAAAAAATCTTTGTAGACTCTCCAGACACCCGAGATTCTCTTGAAAGACACCTAGGAGGAGAACTACCAAAGACCCTTTAAAAATCCAAAACAACAAACACTACAGAATCCGTTTCAAAACCAGACTTTGTACCTCAACCTGAACCAGAAATTCTAACATTAGCTTCATTTGAACCAGTTACTGTAACTGTAGAGGAACCAGTCTCTGAGACTCTGGAACAAGTTTCTAATGTCATACCTGACCCAGAACCTGTAACAGAATGCATAGCAGAGCCTGTGTCTGAAACAGTTACTGAACCCCTAAATCGAACTGTTGTAATTGGCCTTGAAACCTTACAAGCTATCGTAGCTTCTGAACCTTCAACTTCATCTGAGCCAAACCAAACTCTTATTCCTCACAACCTCTTTGATTCATTGAAGATAGATGAGTTTTATGGAGTTTCCAACTCAAAGCTCAAGGATATTATTGAGCAAAGATTTGTGCCAATCCTCAATGTAAGCTATGAGGATAAATTTTCTACTCTGAAGAATGAATTTCTACTGCTGTAAAAGAACAAGCTGTTGTTCTTGCCAAGCATTTGGAAGAAATTAAGAAAGCTGAGACAACAAAGGCTAAGAAGAAGGCTCCTATTCTGCAGTTGGAAAATAAACCATTCTTTGATGCTGATCAATACAATCCAAGGGAAACAGTGGTTTATGATTCGCTTAAGAAGAAGCTTCATAGAGTTCAAGAAGAAGCTAGACTTGAAAGAGAAGCTCATCTCAGGAGAACAGAAGCTCTTGAAGAAATTGTCAAGAAACAGGAAGAGGATCTCCAGAAATTGAATCACATTGCCAAACAAAACCAACCTTAGTTGCACACCTAGTGTTTAATTTCTTTTGTTTTGCTTGTACTTTTATTTGCTGATTTCTATTATCTTCTGAACTTTTACTTCATGTTATTCAATTTTGTTTTACTTCAACTATTTGTGCTTCTGATATATCTTGCTTTATTTATCTAAGTGCATCTGAAGTCTATCTACCGAATTCTACTTAGAATATATCTTGGGAGTATTATCTGTTATTGAACCAACCACTGTTGAAGAAGCACTTGGAGATGAAGAATGGATTCTGGCAATGCAAGATGAACTTTTACATTCAAACGGAATGAAGTGTGGGATCTAGTAGCTAAGCCTGAACACAAGAAAATTATTGGAACTAAATGGGTGTTCAGAAATAAGCTTAGTGAACAAGGAGAAGTAATCAGAAACAAAGTCAGACTTGTTGCGCAGGGCTACTATCAACAAGAAGGCATTGATTACACTTAAACATTTGCTCCAGTTGCAAGATTGGAAGCAATCAGGTTACTTCTTTCCTATGCAGTCAATCACAACATAATCTTGTATCAAATGGATGTTAAGAGTGCTTTTCTTAATGGTGTCATTTCTGAAGAAGTTTATGTCAAACAACCTCCAGGCTTTGAAGATTTTAAACATCCAGAGCATGTTTATAAATTGAAGAAATCACTATATGGCTTGAAACAGGCTCCCAGAGCATGGTATGAAAGACTAAGTAATTTCTTAATTCAAAATGATTTTGAAAGAGGACAAGTTGACACTACACTATTCAGAAAAACTCTGAAGAAGGATATTCTTATAGTTAAAATCTATGTTGATGATATCATTTTTGGTTCGATTAATGGTTCACTTTGCAAAGAGTTTTCTAAGGTAGTGCAGGATGAATTCGAAATGAGCATGATGGGAGAATTGAAGTTCTTTCTAGGAATTCAAATCAACCAATGCAAAGATGGAGTCTATGTTTATCAGGAAAAATACACTAAAGAGCTCCTGAAGAAGTTCAATCTTGAGGACTGCAAAGAAATGAACACTCCAATGCATCCAACCTGCACTCTGAGCAACGAAGATCAAGAAACCAAAGTTGATCAGAAGCTGTATAAAGGTATGATAGGTTCTTTGTTATACCTAATTGCATCCAGACCAAATATTTTATTCAGCGTATGTCTGTGTGCAAGGTTTCAATCAGATCATAGAGAGTCTCATTTAACAGCTGTTAAAAGAATCTTTAGATATCTGAAAGGAATTACTAATCTTGGACTTCTGTATAAGAAATCTTCTGATTATAAGCTAGTTGGATTCTGTGATGCTGACTATGCTGGAGACAGGATTGAAAGAAAATCAACCAGTGCAATTGTCAATTTTTGGGAGAGAATCTGATATCCTGGGCTAGCAAGAGGCAAGCAACTATTGCTTTGTCTACTACAGAAGCAGAATACATCTCAGCTGCTAGTTGTTGTACACAGCTACTCTGGATGAAACATCAGCTTGAGGATTATGAAATAACTGAAAACTATATCCCAATTTATGGTGATAATACAACTGCTATATGTTTATCTAAGAATCCAATTCTGCATTCAAGAGCAAAGCACATTGAGATTAAACATCATTTTATAAGAGACTATGTTCAAAAAGGAATTCTAGATATTCAATTCATTGATACTGATCATCAATGGGCTGATATATTTACTAAACCTTTGACTGTTGAAAGATTTGATTTTATAAAGAAAAATTTGAACATGTGTTATGTCTCTGGTTAATGTGCGCTTCTGAAAACAGAATTCAGACTCTGAAAGATACTCCGAAGCTAATTGAGAATTAGACTCTCTGATGAACATAAGCTTCTGAAGACACTCGGACTCTGTTAAGGAAACTTAGACTCTTAAGAAGCTCGTATTAGTGGAAGGATGACTGTTGAGTTCAGTAACACCTGCCCCACTACGGTGATAGTTACTTTTTTAGTTCTCAGACGTGGCCTGTCTGTATTGGGTAAGAACTCAAAGGGCAATGATTTTATTACGTTTAACAAGTAACCCTCGCGTCTTCCCAACAATTTTACGGCTACATGCTCACCAATCTTTATTACTTATGTTTGTTTGTCCCCTTCTCTTTTCCAAACGGTTTTCCATTTTTCACTATAAATAGCAATCACACACAACCCACTTCACTTTTTACACTTTGATTTTTTTCTCTGAACATCTCATTCGTTTTTAGTCTCTGAAAATTTTTGTTCTCTAAATCAAACCTAGAACCTTACAAATGGCAAGTGATCTCGTTCAATCTGGTGTGATCATCAAAACTGGAAAATCCTATGTGATTAAACCCAGAACTATGAATATCATCAAAGAGACTCTGGAAGTTCAAGTTGAATCTCCAGTTGATTTTGGATCCTTGATAAGGCATGGTATCGACGTCTCTTCTCATTTCTTATCACAAGGAATAATGAGTTACTTTGGTATGTTGAATGGACCAACATATCAAGAGTTGGTAAGAGACCTCTGGGTAAGGGCTGAAGTTTTTGACAAGGACGACGCAACCATAGAAGAAACTGCTGCAATCATGAACAACCCCTCCTTGGTTGGCAAGAATAGAAAGCAAATGGGTCTGAGACCGTACAAAGGTTTAGAGATAAGGTCTGCTGTGATGGGGATTCCAATCCTTATCAATGAAGAAATAGTTGCCAGGGCATGCAGGGTAACAAATGAAGGAAAATTTCAGTGGAATATGGACAAGAAGAGTGAATGGATAGGCATCTGCAACAAACTCTTATTTGAAGGAAGACCCTCAAATAAGTTAGTAGACATGCATCCTGAACATAGGATGCTTCTGAAGATCATTCTGGACAGTATGCTTCAAAAAGGTGGAGGAACAGACACTCTGTCTGTAGATCATAAAGTGCTTCTGTACTTTTTGATTAAAAAGAAGAAAATCAACTTTCCAAGATATGTGATGAATCACATGTGCTGGGCCATCAGGGAAGGCCAAATCAAATCCAGAAGAAAAATTCCTTTTGGAAGATTGATTTCTGAGATTCTGTATCAAGGAGGCCTCTTGAAGGTCTTGACAAAATCTGGTGTTGTATCAGACGCTCAGCTTGGAACAGTAACAGGGAGAATCATCAATGGCAAGACTCTTCAATACATGAAGATTGTCAGGAAGTTCAACCCTTCTAATCTAGATATGAAGGAATCTTCTGTACAATCAGATCTGATGATGGACTTCCCCCCTATTTCCAAAGAAGACAATCCTGAAGTCCTTGCAAGATTTGTAGTAGACTACTACAATGAAACTGGTAGAATAATCAACTATTCTGCCATTCCTGAGACTGCTGGAGAAGGACCTCTTAAGGTCAAAGGCAAAAGGACCAAGGAAGTCAATCAAGAGAAAGAGGAAGAGAAGCAAGAACCTCCTAAGAAGAAGAAAAAGTCTACAGCTCTTCCAGGAGTGACTATTGGTGCCTCTGAAACCATAGCTCCTATGCCTTTGTCTGTCTCTCCTTCATCCAAGGAAATTAAGGAAAGGATAAAGAAACCCAAGGATGAGAAGAAAACAAAGGACGAGAAGAAGGCAAGGGATGAGAAGAAAGCTAAGAAAGGTAAAGCTGACAGAGATCACAAGAGGCTGGTTGAAGAAATTGCTGAATTTCTTGATACTGATTCTAATGAAGAAGAATGTCAGGTCAAGAAAAGGAAGATAGAAGTTGTTCATGTGGCTAAGGATGTAGCACAAAAGATAGGTACTTCTGTATCTATGATTGAAGATGATCATACTGCTGGCAAGGCAATGACAGCAGAAGTTGTGACAGAAGGACTTAAAGATGAGACTGTGAAGGAAGCTGCTAAGTTGCTTGCAGCAGCTTTGAAACAGAAGAGTCAGGTTGCCCCTGCAGAAGCTGATCAATCAGAAGCTACTCTATCTGATGCTTCTAACCAACAAGCTTCTCCAGAAGCTGGCATTGGCACATCAGGTAACATTTCATTTGACTCACCTTTCAATTCTACAAATCAAGAGTCTTCACCCTCATCTGAAACTGAAGCAGATAACATACCCCTGAGCAAAGTCCTTTCATCCCTTCGAAATAAAACCCCCTCTCCAATCAAACCTATCTCATCATTTGATCCACTTGACCCAAGAATAGGTGAAAATGTTGATTCAACTATTGACAGGGTTATTCAAGACACCATCACAGTGTCTCTGAACTTACCCTCTGACCATCCTGCTCAACCATCATTTCTTAAACCACTTCAGGCAATTCAGCCTATTGAAGAACCTGAAGAACCCATTCAATCTGCTCAACCATCTCCTCAACATGAAACAATCTTTGTAGTCTCTCTAGACACCCTAGATTCTCTTGAAAGACACCTAGGAGGAGAACTACCAAAGACCCTTTAAAAATCCAAAACAACAAACACTACAGAATCTGTTTCAAAACCAGACTTTATACCCCAACCTGAACCAGAAATTCTAACATTAGCTTCATTTGAACCAGTTACTGTAACTATAGAAGAACCAGTCTCTAAGACTCTGGAACAAGTTTCTAATGTCATACCTGACCCAGAACCTGTAACAGAATGCATAGCAGAGCCTGTGTCTGAAACAGTAACTGAACCCCTAAATCGAACTGTTTGTAATTGGCCTTGAAACCTTACAAGCTATCGTAGCTTCTGAACCTTCAACTTCATCTGAGCCAAACCAAACTCTTATTCCTCACAACCTCTTTGATTAATTGAAGATAGATGAGTTTTATGGAGTGTCCAACTCAAAGCTCAAGGATATTATTAAGCAAAGATTTGTGCCAATCCTCAATGTAAGCTATGAGGATAAATTTTCTACTCTGAAGAATGAATTTCTACTGCTGTAAAAGAACAAGTTGTTGTTCTTGCCAAGCATTTGGAAGAAATTAAGAAAGCTGAGACAACAAAGGCTAAGAAGAAGGCTCTTATTCTACAGTTGGAAAATAAACCATTCTTTGATGCTGATCAATACAATCCAAGGGAAACAGTGGTTTATGATTCGCTTAAGAAGAAGCTTCACAGAGTTCAAGAAGAAGCTAGACTTGAAAGAGAAGCTCATCTCAGGAGAACAGAAGCTCTTGAAGAAATTGTCAAGAAACAGGAAGAGGATCTCCAGAAATTGATGGATCACATTGCCAAACAAAACCAACCTTAGTTGCACACCTAGTGTTTAATTTCTTTTGTTTTGCTTGTACTTTTATTTGCTGATTTCTATTATCTTCTGAACTTTTACTTCATGTTATTCAATTTTGTTTTACTTCAACTATCTGTGCTTCTCATATATCTTGCTTTATTTATCTAAGTGCATTTGAAGTCTATCTACCGAATTCTACTTAGAATCTGTCCTGTTTCAGACTCTAATATGTTTTTGCTCTGAATCTTCTTTTCTAATTTTCTTTAAAATTATTTTTTCCCTCACTTGAAGTCATATAAAAAGGGGGAGAAACTTGTTTTTAAACCTTTTTGTTGATGACAAAAGGGGGAGAAAGATCAGTGAGTTATTTTTTTTAAAAGTTATTTATGCTAAGTCTGATGAAAAGGGAAGTTTGCGATAGGTACTTCGTTAGATTCTGAGCCCCATTAAATTAAATTCTTCAATTTAATATAAAAAGAATCTTCTCTCATATTCGTTTATTATTCTGAGATTTGATTAAGCTACTTATGCTAAACATGAATTTAATTAACTTGGATAGAACTTAGGGGGAGCTTACAAACCTCAACTTAAGGAATATCAGACTCAGGGGGAGTCAGAGCTTACAAACATCAGACTCTGAGCTTACAAACCTCAGACCCTTTAAGTCAACCTGTTAATTAGATTAACAACAATTGACCTTTTAAATACTGATGTTTGTCATCATCAAAAAGGGGGAGATTGTTGGAACAAGGGTGTTCTGCAATACCGCGTTTTGAGTTTTGATGATAACAAGGTATTAATAATTGTCAATTGGATATGCTAATATTTGTTTAAGTATACAGGATCTTAATCAAGATTTTAATCTTAGAAAGTATTCTGTTTGAACATTTTGAGAGCAAGACCAAGAGAAGCTTGTTGCTTGTGATTCTGAAGATCTGGAGAGTCTGAAGAATCATCAGAAGTTGTGTCAAGAAGTCCTGAAGACTAAAAGAATCTGAATTTCATATAAGTCTGAAGATGATCAGAACCTAAAAATTCAAGAGAGTCTGAAGACTATCAGTACCTGAAGACCAAGAAAGTCTGAAGATCATCAGAAGCTGAAGTGCTACAGTGAGTCTGAAGCCTACAATCTGAAGATCTGCTTAGAAGGATTTATAAAGGCATTTCGATGCATAACAAACACTCACTTGGAGTAACGGCTAGCTTCAAAGTCAACTTGAGTGTGGGATGCTCAACGACAAAGAATGCAGAATAGTACAGAGTACGTAAGTACGAACTCTGTTTCCACTACTCCACTACCTCGTACAGTTTGGCAACTGTGTCTACCGGTATTAAGCTTCAAAAGGAATGGAATTCAAAAAATGCATTTGAAGGACTATTACCATATCAAGAAACAAATCAACAACTATTGATCAAGCTTCCAGAATTCTCTTGACGTGCTGGATTGTCTCAACGTCTCTTTCCAACGCCTATATAAAGAATAGAAGACTTGAAGAATATGTTGGACTCTACAACTGAAAAACTACGCTGTCAAGCTATTGTATTCTCACTGAGTCAAACCAGAAAGACATCAACAACTTAGATTATTCTTACAAACTGTGTATTTTAGAATCTCTAAGTTCATCAGAAAAACAGAGTTTGTCTTTGTTTAAGTTATTGGAACACATTTGATTGTTTATCAAGTGTCTCCAACTCTATTCAATTTTCTGTAAATTGTGTCAGAAGTCTCTTGCTTGTGTGCTTGAGAAAATAAGTCTCTTAGTTGTGTCTTTGAGCATTGGAAGACTCTTGCCTGCGTGCTTGAGCAATTGGAAGTCTCTTACTGTGTGTTTGAGCAACTTGTAATAGAAATTACATTTTAGTGAAACTCCCCTTGGAAGTGCAAGGGGGACAGGACTACTTCCGGTTTGTGGAAGGAACCTGTATAATTGCTTGTGTTCTCTCTTTCTCTCTATCTCTTGTTATTTTCCTGTGCAACAGAATCTGGTCTCTCATCAGACTCTGAATCCATTCAGACTCTGATCTTGTAGAAACAGATTCTTACTCTTCAAGAGTTTCGAAAAAGTAAACACAATTCAACCCCCCCCCCCCCCTTTCTTGTGTTTTTCTCACTTTCATGCTTGTGAAGATGATTGTGAAGAGGACGAACTGGCACGAGCCATATGTTTACCACTTCTCATATGTATACATAAACAAGTTGGTGTTTTTAGCAATAAACTTACCCGGAAATAGTAACAGAATCCTAAAAACAGATCTCAGAAAGAGATAGATTTTAAAAAAAAAAAAGATTTTAAAAAGTTTTTTAAAATCAATTGCACAAACTGGGTCCCACCGGGCATGCCAATTTGTTCACCTGTGATTTGGCAAACGGGGGCTAGTTCTAATGATTACAAGCTAGACCGAACTAGAAATCTCAAGGCAGTTGTGCAAAGGTTTTTTGTATACAAAAGTAGTTTGGAAGAAAGGGGCTCAAGATGTACTCAGGTTGCTTAGAGGGCAGGATGGGTCCAGAAGTGAAAGGCACTGTCTTTCGACAGGTTTGATATTGCAAGAAAATAAAAGATAAAGATAAAAGCAGTGGGTTTACGCACGTAAAATCAAAAGAAAGGTAAAATGTAATGCGTTAAAATAAAGGTTTGTGATCAACAAATCAGTTTACATACAATCTATATAACTCATTTCCCTATACGCCAGTAGTTTGAGTGTTGTAGAATTCTTTAAATGATTTGCGACTAAGGGAAACCGTCTCCAAGCTTGAAATCATGCTTTCCCGCCTTGAACGCTTGACTTTGGTGTGATCACGCTTCCAGCCTTGCTTTGTCGAAACACTGACTTTGTGCGCTAGGCTTGATGCCTTGTCGGCATCCTCCAATTTGAAGTGAAGAAGCCTTCAATTCCTGCAAAGTTAAAGGTCAAACAAATGTTGACCATATTAAATGAGCCTGTTGAATTTACAGGCTAATATGAGGAGGTGGAGGAAGGAGTGTTACGCTCATCATCGTGGAAGGACGTGCATCAATCGTAGCGTCGAGGATAATGTTGTTGTCGTTTCCTTTTGCATTCACAAATTCGAGGATTAGAACCATTCAATCTTTGAGGATTTAAATCGGAGGACGTGATTCTTGTGAAGTGGAGTAGAGAATCACGGTCGTTGTCCTATAAATTTCGGCCATTATTTTGGATAATGGAGCAGTAACTATCAACTTGTGCAATGGAGGAACTTGTAACTGAAAACAGTTATGGCGGAAGAGCGAGTAACAAAAAACAGTTACAGTGGAGGATCAATAGACCGTCGAGGTTAGCGATTGATACCCTCGCGCGGGGCGTGCTCATATGTGGTGTTGTGCATTAAAGTTGGCGTGTTCCGTTAGGCGCATTGCCATAAGGCGGTTTAAGTTAGGCCACGTGTCAACATGGAATAGTTTTTTAACCGCTCCAAACAAGAAGGATAGCTAATGAAGGAAGAAATGTTTTTCACCTTTGGTCATTGTAGTATTATAAATGCTCTTTGTGAAGTAACATGTGTTAAAGACGCAAGTAACGATCTAACACAAAGGAAAGCAAATGATATGAATGTGGGATAGTTTGATTGGCACCATATGTAGCGCCTAGGCGACACCGGCAAGGAATGGAACAAGAAGAGGTTCACCAACCTCTTGAAAGGTAAGAAGAATTAGCATTGAGGAGGGATAATGCCATGGTTGATACGAGCAAAGCTATGTATGTACCTACGGATTAGTTTGGATGTGATCCAAAGTTGGAGGCTTCCATGAGAGAGACAAAGGTAGGCCCAACCAATTTTTCTCTGTTTGACAAATACCACACAAACAAAAGTTTTCTAGAGTATCACAATATCAAGAGAAGCTAGCATTTCATAAAAAGTATCAAAGTCAACTTAAGGAATTCGAAATGGAAGAAAGGCAGCACCAAGCAAAGGAAAATTGAGACATGCTTAATATGCTGAAGGTAAAAAATATATATTATCTATACTATAGTTTTAATGAAAATCAACTTATTTTAATCTTAATTTCATAAAAACCATCTTCCATAATTTATGCGCATTAACTCAATAAGAAAAGAAGATAGACGGGCATGAAGTGATATATATATATATATATATATATATTATATTAACTGTAAAACGTCATAATAAATGATACAATGTTTTGTCCTCGTGAGCTTAGCTCAGTTGATATAAATAATGTATAATATATGCAAGGTTCGGGGTTCAAATCTCGGCCACCACAAAAAAATATGATACAATGTTTTTTCATACAAATGGTTAATTACATTTAGTCAACAAAAGAAAATTGACCAACCTAGAAACTTTTTATTATTATTATTATTATTATTATTATTATTATTATTATTATTAACAATATTCTTATGTGCATTTAGTATTCCATCTATGTGGTCAAATAGATAATTAATATGAAGAAAAAAACTAATTAATATTTGTAATTTTTAAAAGAATAAAAATTATTCTTCATAATGTTCGTCGTTATATATAACAAGAAGTAGCTCATATATGTTTCAATACTAATATATCATTTCTCTATTTCTAAAGAATGATGGTTTCAATCTCCAAAATTGCTTTCTCAATTCCAATGTTACTAATTATTTTGGTTGCTTTGCAATTCACAAATGGTCAAACTGATGGGGTCATTCCTCCGATTGTTGCTCCAATAGGCGGGCTCATTCCTCCAATTCTTCCTCCAATAGGCGGCCTCATTCCTCCGATTCTTCCTCCAATAGGCGGACTCATTCCTCCGATTCTCCCTCCAATAGGAGGCCTCGTTCCTCCGATTCTTCCTCCAATAGGCGGGCTCATTCCTCCGATTCTTCCTCCAATACCCGGGCTCATTCCTCCGATTCTTCCTCCCACAGGTGGGGTCATTCCTCCGATAGTTCCTCCAACAAGCGGGGTCGGGGTCATTCCTCCGATTGTTCCCCCAACAGGAGAGAACATTCGTCCGGTTATTTCTCAAACAGTTGGGGTCATTCCTCCAATTGTTCCTCCATCAGATGGGGTCATACCTCCAAAAGTTGCTATGTAACACATGCAAGATTTACTCAAAAAGAAAGAAAAAAACAACTTAGTGATGAGAATACTACTCTTAACTTGTACCTCAATTTATGTTGATTGAATAATAAAAATAAGGAAGTAGCTTATTATGACTTTTGTTATAGTAAATCATCTATATTGATAGCAAGAATTATGAATTTGGTCTTCCTTACTTCCTCAAAAAAAAAAAAAAAATTATTTTGATAGAAAAAGTTTGTTTCTTAATGCAATTTTATTTGTTTTATACAAAAGATGTTTCCTTTAAAACAGGGTCAGCCTAATTGATTAAGAGGATAAGAAATATTATGGAGGCCTTTTAAAATATATGTTTTTAACCAAGTGCTTATAAAAAACATTAAAAATAATTCATTTTGTATTGAGCATGGTGTTGACCAAGATTTGAATCCATGACCAAGAGTACTTGAGACATTTTCCATAACCAATTAAGCTATGTAATGTCAATCAATTATCTAATATATTATAAATTTATAACCATATTATTATTTACCGTCCATTATTTTACCCAAAATTTTAAGGTTAAATTCCTTGCTTGACATTTGGGTCGTCCCCGCTTTAAAAGTAAATACTTTATCTATTATTGTATAACATCAATGTGTTCCTCTTTTTTTAATTGCATTAGTTTCTTTGGAAACAATTATTTTTGTAAGAGGGCAATAGTTTTTTGTTTATGAGAGGGCAATAGTTATAATATGAAAAAATTTATTTGATATATACATATTTCAACTTGAAAAAAAATAAACCCAACTTGCAAAAACCCATCTATTATTTTATAGGAGGAGGTTCTGCCAACTCCAAAATTAATTTCAAGTAATTTTAAAGAGTACCCCTCAAAATAAAAAGGTAATTAAAATGCAATTTCGACAGGCTCATTTAATATGGTCAACATTTATTTGAAGGCCTCCTCATTCCAAATCGAGGGTTTCGACAAGACACAAGCCTAGCGTGAAAAATTCAGAGTTCGAAAAGACAAGGCCAAAGACATGATACCGTTGAACCCAAGCAACATCATTTGACGCGAGAATATGTAAATCCAAGCCAAAGACGGTTTCCTCAAGTGGAAACATGAGGAAAAGCGGTTGTCCAAGATGGAGGAAGTGATGCTTATGGGATTAGGCTTTTACCAGTTATTTTCTTTATGTATAAATAAGAGTTTCCCAGTCGGAAAACTGGTAGCATATCATTTATAGAAACTCTACAACACTCAAACTACCGTCGTATAGGGAAACGAGTTATACAAAATGTATGTAAATTTATTTGTCGGACCAATTTACATTTATGCAATACATTGCACCTTTCCTTTAAGTTTATGTGTTTAAATTTTTACCTTTATGCATGTCTTTTCAAAACTGTCGATAGACATTGCACTTTTTTAACCCTAAAACCCGTCTTGCTCTCTAAGTAACCTGAGTGCATTTTGTGTTCTTTTTCAAACTATTTTCCTCATAACCTTTGCACAACATGTCCTTGGATTTCTAATTCGGTCCCGCTTGTATTAATCAGAACTAGCCCGCAATTTACCGGAAACACTGGTAAACAAATTTGCACGCCCAGTGGGACCCTATTTGTGCAATTGATTTTCAAAACCTTTTTTCAAAAATCTTTTTCAAAATTCATCTCCTTAAGATATCTGTTTTTAGGATTTTGTTACTATTTCATGGTAATTTAATTACTAAAAACACCAAGTTGTTTGTGTATGACTTTGAGAAATGGTAAATATATGGCTTCCGTCAACTCTACCTCTTCACAATCATCTTCGTAAGCACCATCTTTACAAGTGACTTCTCCGTTAGGAGATTTAAACGTGTCAACCTTAGTGGGGGCAACCATGGTTATTCCAATTTCAACGAAAACGGGAGTAACCGCTCCCTCAACCATTTCGAAGTCCGCACCAATGACATGATCATAAATAGAAACCTTTGTGCTCTCATTCACTACTGTTGTTACTTTGTCCACCAGTGTCCCAAGTTCTCCTCTTCCTTCTGTCAGGCTCAGGCTGGATGGTCGAAATGTAAGTGTGCAGAACCTTTCTAGGGATCAACCGTATGGTATACAAAATAGTGCGTCCATGTTTCCAAACCAAGCAAATCCTTTCAAAATTCACAACGCACATAGACCTTCAAGTTATAGTGTTCTTGGTCGAAACTCTCTACCAGCCTTAACTACTGCTTTGATGAGATCTTTAAAGTAGCAAATGGATGAGATTAATCATGAAATGGTTAATTTGTTAACACAACAAATTGGCACCATGTTTAATCCTTTGATATAGGAAACAAACCGAAGTTACCAACCTCTAGCCACTAAAATGGGGAGAATATCATATTTCTTTGCTCCTCTAGAACCTATTCATCAATCTTTGAGGATTTAAATCGGAGGATGTGATTCTTTTGCAGTGGAGGAGTGAATCACGGTTGTTTTCCTACAAATTCCGGCCATTACTTCGGATCATGGAGCAGTAACTGTCAACTGTTGCGATGGAAGAACATGTAACTAAAAACAATTATGGCGGAGGAGCGCGTAAGAAAAAACAGTTACAGTGGAGGATCAATAGACCGTCGAGGTTATGTATCGATACCCTCTTTCTAGCGCCAAAATATATGTCTGGTGAGGATGAATAAGAGGAAACGATGGCGGAAATTGCTTCGGTACGGTGGCAATGAGTCTTCGCATTGGAATGAAAGGTGCATGCAGGCACATTAACACTCCAATGCTCAAGTCAGTAATGGAACTCAGAATGAGTGTGTTGAAAGTGTTGTGAAAAGTGAATCATACCTCGAGGTTGATTCAATGTCACCCTTATATAGGCGCGCGTTGGGCATTACCTCCTCCGGGTTTTGCGTCGTGTGATTAGGTACAGTTAGAGGACATGTGTAGGGTGATCCTCGCGCGGCACGTGCTCATATGTAGTGTTCTGCATTAAATTAGTTTTCTAGCCGGTCAAAACAAGAAAGAGAGCTAATGAAGGAAGAAATGTTTTTCACCTTTAGTCATTGTAGTATTATAAATGCTCTTTGTGAAGTAGCATGTGTTAAAGACGCAAGTAACGATCTAACACAAAGGAAAGCAAATATTATGGATGTGGGATAGTTTGATTGGCACCATATGTAGTGCCTAGGCGACACCGGCAAGGAATGGAACAATAAGAGGTTCACCAACCTCTTGAAAGGTATGGAGAATTAGCATTGAGGAGGGATAATGCCATGGTTGATACGAGCAAAGCTATGTATGTACCTACGGATTAGTTTGGATGTGATCCAAAGTTGGAGGCTTCCATGAGAGAGACAAAGGTAGGCCCAACCAATTTTTCTCTGTTTGACAAATACCACACAAACAAAAGTTTTCTAGAGTATCACAATATCAAGAGAAGCTAGCATTTCATAAAAAGCATCAAAGTCAACTTAAGGAATTCGAAATGGAAGAAAGGCAGCACCAAGCCAAGGAAAATTGAGACATGCTTAATATGCTGAAGGTAAAAAATATATATTATCTATACTATAGTTTTAATGAAAATCAACTTATTTTAATCTTAATTTCATAAAAACCATCTTCCATAATTTATGCGCATTAACTCAATAAGAAAAGAAGATAGACGGGCATGAAGTGATATATATATATATATATATATATTATATTAACTGTAAAACGTCATAATAAATGATACAATGTTTTGTCCTCGTGAGCTTAGCTCAGTTGATATAAATAATGTATAATATATGCAAGGTTCGGGGTTCAAATCTCGGCCACCACAAAAAAATATGATACAATGTTTTTTCATACAAATGGTTAATTACATTTAGTCAACAAAAGAAAATTGACCAACCTAGAAACTTTTTATTATTATTATTATTATTATTATTATTATTATTATTATTAACAATATTCTGATGTGCATTTAGTATTCCATCTATGTGGTCAAATAGCTAATTAATATGAAGAAAAAAACTAATTAATATTTGTAATTTTTAAAAGAATAAAAATTATTCTTCATAATGTTCGTCGTTATATATAACAAGAAGTAGCTCATATATGTTTCAATACTAATATATCATTTCTCTATTTCTAAAGAATGATGGTTTCAATCTCCAAAATTGCTTTCTCAATTCCAATGTTACTAATTATTTTGGTTGCTTTGCAATTCACAAATGGTCAAACTGATGGGGTCATTCCTCCGATTGTTGCTCCAATAGGCGGCCTCATTCCTCCGATTCTTCCTCCAATAGGCGGACTCATTCCTCCGATTCTCCCTCCAATAGGAGGCCTCGTTCTTCCGATTCTTCCTCCAATAGGCGGGCTCATTCCTCCGATTCTTCCTCCAATACCCGGGCTCATTCCTCCGATTCTTCCTCCCACAGGTGGGGTCATTCCTCCGATAGTTCCTCCAACAAGCGGGGTCGGGGTCATTCCTCCGATTGTTCCCCCAACAGGAGAGAACATTCGTCCGATTATTTCTCAAACAGTTGGGGTCATTCCTCCAATTGTTCCTCCATCAGATGGGGTCATACCTCCAAAAGTTGCTATGTAACACATGCAAGATTTACTCAAAAAGAAAGAAAAAAACAACTTAGTGATGAGAATACTACTCTTAACTTGTACCTCAATTTATGTTGATTGAATAATAAAAATAAGGAAGTAGCTTATTATGACTTTTGTTATAGTAAATCATCTATATTGATAGCAAGAATTATGAATTTGGTCTTCCTTACTTCCTCAAAAAAAAAAAAAAAATTATTTTGATAGAAAAAGTTTGTTTCTTAATGCAATTTTATTTGTTTTATACAAAAGATGTTTCCTTTAAAACAGGGTCAGCCTAATTGATTAAGAGGATAAGAAATATTATGGAGGCCTTTTAAAATATATGTTTTTAACCAAGTGCTTATAAAAAACATTAAAAATAATTCATTTTGTATTGAGCATGGTGTTGACCAAGATTTGAATCCATGACCAAGAGTACTTGAGACATTTTCCATAACCAATTAAGCTATGTAATGTCAATCAATTATCTAATATATTATAAATTTATAACCATATTATTATTTACCGTCCATTATTTTACCCAAAATTTTAAGGTTAAATTCCTTGCTTGACATTTGGGTCGTCCCCGCTTTAAAAGTAAATACTTTATCTATTATTGTATAACATCAATGTGTTCCTCTTTTTTTAATTGCATTAGTTTCTTTGGAAACAATTATTTTTGTAAGAGGGCAATAGTTTTTTGTTTATGAGAGGGCAATAGTTATAATATGAAAAAATTTATTTGATATATACATATTTCAACTTGAAAAAAAATAAACCCAACTTGCAAAAACCCATCTATTATTTTATAGGAGGAGGTTCTGCCAACTCCAAAATTAATTTCAAGTAATTTTAAAGAGTACCCCTCAAAATAAAAAGGTAATTAAAATGCAATTTCGACAGGCTCATTTAATATGGTCAACATTTATTTGAAGGCCTCCTCATTCCAAATCGAGGGTTTCGACAAGACACAAGCCTAGCGTGAAAAATTCAGAGTTCGAAAAGACAAGGCCAAAGACATGATACCGTTGAACCCAAGCAACATCATTTGATGCGAGAATATGTAAATCCAAGCCAAAGACGGTTTCCTCAAGTGGAAACATGAGGAAAAGCGGTTGTCCAAGATGGAGGAAGTGATGCTTATGGGATTAGGCTTTTACCAGTTATTTTCTTTATGTATAAATAAGAGTTTCCCAGTCGGAAAACTGGTAGCATATCATTTATAGAAACTCTACAACACTCAAACTACCGTCGTATAGGGAAACGAGTTATACAAAATGTATGTAAATTTATTTGTCGGACCAATTTACATTTATGCAATACATTGCACCTTTCCTTTAAGTTTATGTGTTTAAATTTTTACCTTTATGCATGTCTTTTCAAAACTGTCGATAGACATTGCACTTTTTTAACCCTAAAACCCGTCTTGCTCTCTAAGTAACCTGAGTGCATTTTGTGTTCTTTTTCAAACTATTTTCCTCATAACCTTTGCACAACATGTCCTTGGATTTCTAATTCGGTCCCGCTTGTATTAATCAGAACTAGCCCGCAATTTACCGGAAACACTGGTAAACAAATTTGCACGCCCAGTGGGACCCTATTTGTGCAATTGATTTTCAAAACCTTTTTTCAAAAATCTTTTTCAAAATTCATCTCCTTAAGATATCTGTTTTTAGGATTTTGTTACTATTTCATGGTAATTTAATTACTAAAAACACCAAGTTGTTTGTGTATGACTTTGAGAAATGGTAAATATATGGCTTCCGTCAACTCTACCTCTTCACAATCATCTTCGTAAGCACCATCTTTACAAGTGACTTCTCCGTTAGGAGATTTAAACGTGTCAACCTTAGTGGGGGCAACCATGGTTATTCCAATTTCAACGAAAACGGGAGTAACTGCTCCCTCAACCATTTCGAAGTCCGCACCAATGACATGATCATAAATAGAAACCTTTGTGCTCTCATTCACTACTGTTGTTACTTTGTCCACCAGTGTCCCAAGTTCTCCTCTTCCTTCTGTCAGGCTCAGGCTGGATGGTCGAAATGTAAGTGTGCAGAACCTTTCTAGGGATCAACCGTATGGTATACAAAATAGTGCGTCCATGTTTCCAAACCAAGCAAATCCTTTCAAAATTCACAACGCACATAGACCTTCAAGTTATAGTGTTCTTGGTCGAAACTCTCTACCAGCCTTAACTACTGCTTTGATGAGATCTTTAAAGTAGCAAATGGATGAGATTAATCATGAAATGGTTAATTTGTTAACACAACAAATTGGCACCATGTTTAATCCTTTGATATAGGAAACAAACCGAAGTTACCAACCTCTAGCCACTAAAATGGGGAGAATATCATATTTCTTTGCTCCTCTAGAACCTATTCATCAATCTTTGAGGATTTAAATCGGAGGATGTGATTCTTTTGCAGTGGAGGAGTGAATCACGGTTGTTTTCCTACAAATTCCGGCCATTACTTCGGATCATGGAGCAGTAACTGTCAACTGTTGCGATGGAAGAACATGTAACTAAAAACAATTATGGCGGAGGAGCGCGTAAGAAAAAACAGTTACAGTGGAGGATCAATAGACCGTCGAGGTTATGTATCGATACCCTCTTTCTAGCGCCAAAATATATGTCTGGTGAGGATGAATAAGAGGAAACGATGGCGGAAATTGCTTCGGTACGGTGGCAATGAGTCTTCGCATTGGAATGAAAGGTGCATGCAGGCACATTAACACTCCAATGCTCAAGTCAGTAATGGAACTCAGAATGAGTGTGTTGAAAGTGTTGTGAAAAGTGAATCATACCTCGAGGTTGATTCAATGTCACCCTTATATAGGCGCGCGTTGGGCATTACCTCCTCCGGGTTTTGCGTCGTGTGATTAGGTACAGTTAGAGGACATGTGTAGGGTGATCCTCGCGCGGCACGTGCTCATATGTAGTGTTCTGCATTAAATTAGTTTTCTAGCCGGTCAAAACAAGAAAGAGAGCTAATGAAGGAAGAAATGTTTTTCACCTTTAGTCATTGTAGTATTATAAATGCTCTTTGTGAAATAGCATGTGTTAAAGACGCAAGTAACGATCTAACACAAAGGAAAGCAAATATTATGGATGTGGGATAGTTTGATTGGCACCATATGTAGTGCCTAGGCGACACCGGCAAGGAATGGAACAATAAGAGGTTCACCAACCTCTTGAAAGGTATGGAGAATTAGCATTGAGGAGGGATAATGCCATGGTTGATACGAGCAAAGCTATGTATGTACCTACGGATTAGTTTGGATGTGATCCAAAGTTGGAGGCTTCCATGAGAGAGACAAAGGTGGGCCCAACCAATTTTTCTCTGTTTGACAAATACCACACAAACAAAAGTTTTCTAGAGTATCACAATATCAAGAGAAGCTAGCATTTCATAAAAAGCATCAAAGTCAACTTAAGGAATTCGAAATGGAAGAAAGGCAGCACCAAGCCAAGGAAAATTGAGACATGCTTAATATGCTGAAGGTAAAAAATATATATTATCTATACTATAGTTTTAATGAAAATCAACTTATTTTAATCTTAATTTCATAAAAACCATCTTCCATAATTTATGCGCATTAACTCAATAAGAAAAGAAGATAGACGGGCATGAAGTGATATATATATATATATATATATATATATATATATTATATTAACTGTAAAACGTCATAATAAATGATACAATGTTTTGTCCTCGTGAGCTTAGCTCAGTTGATATAAATAATGTATAATATATGCAAGGTTCGGGGTTCAAATCTCGGCCACCACAAAAAAATATGATACAATGTTTTTTCATACAAATGGTTAATTACATTTAGTCAACAAAAGAAAATTGACCAACCTAGAAACTTTTTATTATTATTATTATTATTATTATTATTATTATTATTATTATTAACAATATTCTGATGTGCATTTAGTATTCCATCTATGTGGTCAAATAGCTAATTAATATGAAGGAAAAAACTAATTAATATTTGTAATTTTTAAAAGAATAAAAATTATTCTTCATAATGTTCGTCGTTATATATAACAAGAAGTAGCTCATATATGTTTCAATACTAATATATCATTTCTCTATTTCTAAAGAATGATGGTTTCAATCTCCAAAATTGCTTTCTCAATTCCAATGTTACTAATTATTTTGGTTGCTTTGCAATTCACAAATGGTCAAACTGATGGGGTCATTCCTCCGATTGTTGCTCCAATAGGCGGCCTCATTCCTCCGATTCTTCCTCCAATAGGCGGACTCATTCCTCTGATTCTCCCTCCAATAGGAGGCCTCGTTCCTCCGATTCTTCCTCCAATAGGCGGGCTCATTCCTCCGATTCTTCCTCCAATACCCGGGCTCATTCCTCCGATTCTTCCTCCCACAGGTGGGGTCATTCCTCCGATAGTTCCTCCAACAAGCGGGGTCGGGGTCATTCCTCCGATTGTTCCCCCAACAGGAGAGAACATTCGTCCGATTATTTCTCAAACAGTTGGGGTCATTCCTCCAATTGTTCCTCCATCAGATGGGGTCATACCTCCAAAAGTTGCTATGTAACACATGCAAGATTTACTCAAAAAGAAAGAAAAAAACAACTTAGTGATGAGAATACTACTCTTAACTTGTACCTCAATTTATGTTGATTGAATAATAAAAATAAGGAAGTAGCTTATTATGACTTTTGTTATAGTAAATCATCTATATTGATAGCAAGAATTATGAATTTGGTCTTCCTTACTTCCTCAAAAAAAAAAAAAAAATTATTTTGATAGAAAAAGTTTGTTTCTTAATGCAATTTTATTTGTTTTATACAAAAGATGTTTCCTTTAAAACAGGGTCAGCCTAATTGATTAAGAGGATAAGAAATATTATGGAGGCCTTTTAAAATATATGTTTTTAACCAAGTGCTTATAAAAAACATTAAAAATAATTCATTTTGTATTGAGCATGGTGTTGACCAAGATTTGAATCCATGACCAAGAGTACTTGAGACATTTTCCATAACCAATTAAGCTATGTAATGTCAATCAATTATCTAATATATTATAAATTTATAACCATATTATTATTTACCGTCCATTATTTTACCCAAAATTTTAAGGTTAAATTCCTTGCTTGACATTTGGGTCGTCCCCGCTTTAAAAGTAAATACTTTATCTATTATTGTATAACATCAATGTGTTCCTCTTTTTTTAATTGCATTAGTTTCTTTGGAAACAATTATTTTTGTAAGAGGGCAATAGTTTTTTGTTTATGAGAGGGCAATAGTTATAATATGAAAAAATTTATTTGATATATACATATTTCAACTTGAAAAAAAATAAACCCAACTTGCAAAAACCCATCTATTATTTTATAGGAGGAGGTTCTGCCAACTCCAAAATTAATTTCAAGTAATTTTAAAGAGTACCCCTCAAAATAAAAAGGTAATTAAAATGCAATTTCGACAGGCTCATTTAATATGGTCAACATTTATTTGAAGGCCTCCTCATTCCAAATCGAGGGTTTCGATAAGACACAAGCCTAGCGTGAAAAATTCAGAGTTCGAAAAGACAAGGCCAAAGACATGATACCGTTGAACCCAAGCAACATCATTTGACGCGAGAATATGTAAATCCAAGCCAAAGACGGTTTCCTCAAGTGGAAACATGAGGAAAAGCGGTTGTCCAAGATGGAGGAAGTGATGCTTATGGGATTAGGCTTTTACCAGTTATTTTCTTTATGTATAAATAAGAGTTTCCCAGTCGGAAAACTGGTAGCATATCATTTATAGAAACTCTACAACACTCAAACTACCGTCGTATAGGGAAACGAGTTATACAAAATGTATGTAAATTTATTTGTCGGACCAATTTACATTTATGCAATACATTGCACCTTTCCTTTAAGTTTATGTGTTTAAATTTTTACCTTTATGCATGTCTTTTCAAAACTGTCGATAGACATTGCACTTTTTTAACCCTAAAACCCGTCTTGCTCTCTAAGTAACCTGAGTGCATTTTGTGTTCTTTTTCAAACTATTTTCCTCATAACCTTTGCACAACATGTCCTTGGATTTCTAATTCGGTCCCGCTTGTATTAATCAGAACTAGCCCGCAATTTACCGGAAACACTGGTAAACAAATTTGCACGCCCAGTGGGACCCTATTTGTGCAATTGATTTTCAAAACCTTTTTTCAAAAATCTTTTTCAAAATTCATCTCCTTAAGATATCCGTTTTTAGGATTTTGTTACTATTTCATGGTAATTTAATTACTAAAAACACCAAGTTGTTTGTGTATGACTTTGAGAAATGGTAAATATATGGCTTCCGTCAACTCTACCTCTTCACAATCATCTTCGTAAGCACCATCTTTACAAGTGACTTCTCCGTTAGGAGATTTAAACGTGTCAACCTTAGTGGGGGCAACCATGGTTATTCCAATTTCAACGAAAACGGGAGTAACCGCTCCCTCAACCATTTCGAAGTCCGCACCAATGACATGATCATAAATAGAAACCTTTGTGCTCTCATTCACTACTGTTGTTACTTTGTCCACCAGTGTCCCAAGTTCTCCTCTTCCTTCTGTCAGGCTCAGGCTGGATGGTCGAAATGTAAGTGTGCAGAACCTTTCTAGGGATCAACCGTATGGTATACAAAATAGTGCGTCCATGTTTCCAAACCAAGCAAATCCTTTCAAAATTCACAACGCACATAGACCTTCAAGTTATAGTGTTCTTGGTCGAAACTCTCTACCAGCCTTAACTACTGCTTTGATGAGATCTTTAAAGTAGCAAATGGATGAGATTAATCATGAAATGGTTAATTTGTTAACACAACAAATTGGCACCATGTTTAATCCTTTGATATAGGAAACAAACCGAAGTTACCAACCTCTAGCCACTAAAATGGGGAGAATATCATATTTCTTTGCTCCTCTAGAACCTATTCATCAATCTTTGAGGATTTAAATCGGAGGATGTGATTCTTTTGCAGTGGAGGAGTGAATCACGGTTGTTTTCCTACAAATTCCGGCCATTACTTCGGATCATGGAGCAGTAACTGTCAACTGTTGCGATGGAAGAACATGTAACTAAAAACAATTATGGCGGAGGAGCGCGTAAGAAAAAACAGTTACAGTGGAGGATCAATAGACCGTCGAGGTTATGTATCGATACCCTCTTTCTAGCGCCAAAATATATGTCTGGTGAGGATGAATAAGAGGAAACGATGGCGGAAATTGCTTCGGTACGGTGGCAATGAGTCTTCGCATTGGAATGAAAGGTGCATGCAGGCACATTAACACTCCAATGCTCAAGTCAGTAATGGAACTCAGAATGAGTGTGTTGAAAGTGTTGTGAAAAGTGAATCATACCTCGAGGTTGATTCAATGTCACCCTTATATAGGCGCGCGTTGGGCATTACCTCCTCCGGGTTTTGCGTCGTGTGATTAGGTACAGTTAGAGGACATGTGTAGGGTGATCCTCGCGCGGCACGTGCTCATATGTAGTGTTCTGCATTAAATTAGTTTTCTAGCCGGTCAAAACAAGAAAGAGAGCTAATGAAGGAAGAAATGTTTTTCACCTTTAGTCATTGTAGTATTATAAATGCTCTTTGTGAAGTAGCATGTGTTAAAGACGCAAGTAACGATCTAACACAAAGGAAAGCAAATATTATGGATGTGGGATAGTTTGATTGGCACCATATGTAGTGCCTAGGCGACACCGGCAAGGAATGGAACAATAAGAGGTTCACCAACCTCTTGAAAGGTATGGAGCATTAGCATTGAGGAGGGATAATGCCATGGTTGATACGAGCAAAGCTATGTATGTACCTACGGATTAGTTTGGATGTGATCCAAAGTTGGAGGCTTCCATGAGAGAGACAAAGGTAGGCCCAACCAATTTTTCTCTGTTTGACAAATACCACACAAACAAAAGTTTTCTAGAGTATCACAATATCAAGAGAAGCTAGCATTTCATAAAAAGCATCAAAGTCAACTTAAGGAATTCGAAATGGAAGAAAGGCAGCACCAAGCCAAGGAAAATTGAGACATGCTTAATATGCTGAAGGTAAAAAATATATATTATCTATACTATAGTTTTAATGAAAATCAACTTATTTTAATCTTAATTTCATAAAAACCATCTTCCATAATTTATGCGCATTAACTCAATAAGAAAAGAAGATAGACGGGCATGAAGTGATATATATATATATATTATATTAACTGTAAAACGTCATAATAAATGATACAATGTTTTGTCCTCGTGAGCTTAGCTCAGTTGATATAAATAATGTATAATATATGCAAGGTTCGGGGTTCAAATCTCGGCCACCACAAAAAAATATGATACAATGTTTTTTCATACAAATGGTTAATTACATTTAGTCAACAAAAGAAAATTGACCAACCTAGAAACTTTTTATTATTATTATTATTATTATTATTATTATTATTATTATTATTAACAATATTCTGATGTGCATTTAGTATTCCATCTATGTGGTCAAATAGCTAATTAATATGAAGAAAAAAACTAATTAATATTTGTAATTTTTAAAAGAATAAAAATTATTCTTCATAATGTTCGTCGTTATATATAACAAGAAGTAGCTCATATATGTTTCAATACTAATATATCATTTCTCTATTTCTAAAGAATGATGGTTTCAATCTCCAAAATTGCTTTCTCAATTCCAATGTTACTAATTATTTTGGTTGCTTTGCAATTCACAAATGGTCAAACTGATGGGGTCATTCCTCCGATTGTTGCTCCAATAGGCGGCCTCATTCCTCCGATTCTTCCTCCAATAGGCGGACTCATTCCTCCGATTCTCCCTCCAATAGGAGGCCTCGTTCCTCCGATTCTTCCTCCAATAGGCGGGCTCATTCCTCCGATTCTTCCTCCAATACCCGGGCTCATTCCTCCGATTCTTCCTCCCACAGGTGGGGTCATTCCTCCGATAGTTCCTCCAACAAGCGGGGTCGGGGTCATTCCTCCGATTGTTCCCCCAACAGGAGAGAACATTCGTCCGATTATTTCTCAAACAGTTGGGGTCATTCCTCCAATTGTTCCTCCATCAGATGGGGTCATACCTCCAAAAGTTGCTATGTAACACATGCAAGATTTACTCAAAAAGAAAGAAAAAAACAACTTAGTGATGAGAATACTACTCTTAACTTGTACCTCAATTTATGTTGATTGAATAATAAAAATAAGGAAGTAGCTTATTATGACTTTTGTTATAGTAAATCATCTATATTGATAGCAAGAATTATGAATTTGGTCTTCCTTACTTCCTCAAAAAAAAAAAAAAAATTATTTTGATAGAAAAAGTTTGTTTCTTAATGCAATTTTATTTGTTTTATACAAAAGATGTTTCCTTTAAAACAGGGTCAGCCTAATTGATTAAGAGGATAAGAAATATTATGGAGGCCTTTTAAAATATATGTTTTTAACCAAGTGCTTATAAAAAACATTAAAAATAATTCATTTTGTATTGAGCATGGTGTTGACCAAGATTTGAATCCATGACCAAGAGTACTTGAGACATTTTCCATAACCAATTAAGCTATGTAATGTCAATCAATTATCTAATATATTATAAATTTATAACCATATTATTATTTACCGTCCATTATTTTACCCAAAATTTTAAGGTTAAATTCCTTGCTTGACATTTGGGTCGTCCCCGCTTTAAAAGTAAATACTTTATCTATTATTGTATAACATCAATGTGTTCCTCTTTTTTTAATTGCATTAGTTTCTTTGGAAACAATTATTTTTGTAAGAGGGCAATAGTTTTTTGTTTATGAGAGGGCAATAGTTATAATATGAAAAAATTTATTTGATATATACATATTTCAACTTGAAAAAAAATAAACCCAACTTGCAAAAACCCATCTATTATTTTATAGGAGGAGGTTCTGCCAACTCCAAAATTAATTTCAAGTAATTTTAAAGAGTACCCCTCAAAATAAAAAGGTAATTAAAATGCAATTTCGACAGGCTCATTTAATATGGTCAACATTTATTTGAAGGCCTCCTCATTCCAAATCGAGGGTTTCGACAAGACACAAGCCTAGCGTGAAAAATTCAGAGTTCGAAAAGACAAGGCCAAAGACATGATACCGTTGAACCCAAGCAACATCATTTGACGCGAGAATATGTAAATCCAAGCCAAAGACGGTTTCCTCAAGTGGAAACATGAGGAAAAGCGGTTGTCCAAGATGGAGGAAGTGATGCTTATGGGATTAGGCTTTTACCAGTTATTTTCTTTATGTATAAATAAGAGTTTCCCAGTCGGAAAACTGGTAGCATATCATTTATAGAAACTCTACAACACTCAAACTACCGTCGTATAGGGAAACGAGTTATACAAAATGTATGTAAATTTATTTGTCGGACCAATTTACATTTATGCAATACATTGCACCTTTCCTTTAAGTTTATGTGTTTAAATTTTTACCTTTATGCATGTCTTTTCAAAACTGTCGATAGACATTGCACTTTTTTAACCCTAAAACCCGTCTTGCTCTCTAAGTAACCTGAGTGCATTTTGTGTTCTTTTTCAAACTATTTTCCTCATAACCTTTGCACAACATGTCCTTGGATTTCTAATTCGGTCCCGCTTGTATTAATCAGAACTAGCCCGCAATTTACCGGAAACACTGGTAAACAAATTTGCACGCCCAGTGGGACCCTATTTGTGCAATTGATTTTCAAAACCTTTTTTCAAAAATCTTTTTCAAAATTCATCTCCTTAAGATATCCGTTTTTAGGATTTTGTTACTATTTCATGGTAATTTAATTACTAAAAACACCAAGTTGTTTGTGTATGACTTTGAGAAATGGTAAATATATGGCTTCCGTCAACTCTACCTCTTCACAATCATCTTCGTAAGCACCATCTTTACAAGTGACTTCTCCGTTAGGAGATTTAAACGTGTCAACCTTAGTGGGGGCAACCATGGTTATTCCAATTTCAACGAAAACGGGAGTAACCGCTCCCTCAACCATTTCGAAGTCCGCACCAATGACATGATCATAAATAGAAACCTTTGTGCTCTCATTCACTACTGTTGTTACTTTGTCCACCAGTGTCCCAAGTTCTCCTCTTCCTTCTGTCAGGCTCAGGCTGGATGGTCGAAATGTAAGTGTGCAGAACCTTTCTAGGGATCAACCGTATGGTATACAAAATAGTGCGTCCATGTTTCCAAACCAAGCAAATCCTTTCAAAATTCACAACGCACATAGACCTTCAAGTTATAGTGTTCTTGGTCGAAACTCTCTACCAGCCTTAACTACTGCTTTGATGAGATCTTTAAAGTAGCAAATGGATGAGATTAATCATGAAATGGTTAATTTGTTAACACAACAAATTGGCACCATGTTTAATCCTTTGATATAGGAAACAAACCGAAGTTACCAACCTCTAGCCACTAAAATGGGGAGAATATCATATTTCTTTGCTCCTCTAGAACCTATTCATCAATCTTTGAGGATTTAAATCGGAGGATGTGATTCTTTTGCAGTGGAGGAGTGAATCACGGTTGTTTTCCTACAAATTCCGGCCATTACTTCGGATCATGGAGCAGTAACTGTCAACTGTTGCGATGGAAGAACATGTAACTAAAAACAATTATGGCGGAGGAGCGCGTAAGAAAAAACAGTTACAGTGGAGGATCAATAGACCGTCGAGGTTATGTATCGATACCCTCTTTCTAGCGCCAAAATATATGTCTGGTGAGGATGAATAAGAGGAAACGATGGCGGAAATTGCTTCGGTACGGTGGCAATGAGTCTTCGCATTGGAATGAAAGGTGCATGCAGGCACATTAACACTCCAATGCTCAAGTCAGTAATGGAACTCAGAATGAGTGTGTTGAAAGTGTTGTGAAAAGTGAATCATACCTCGAGGTTGATTCAATGTCACCCTTATATAGGCGCGCGTTGGGCATTACCTCCTCCGGGTTTTGCGTCGTGTGATTAGGTACAGTTAGAGGACATGTGTAGGGTGATCCTCGCGCGGCACGTGCTCATATGTAGTGTTCTGCATTAAATTAGTTTTCTAGCCGGTCAAAACAAGAAAGAGAGCTAATGAAGGAAGAAATGTTTTTCACCTTTAGTCATTGTAGTATTATAAATGCTCTTTGTGAAGTAGCATGTGTTAAAGACGCAAGTAACGATCTAACACAAAGGAAAGCAAATATTATGGATGTGGGATAGTTTGATTGGCACCATATGTAGTGCCTAGGCGACACCGGCAAGGAATGGAACAATAAGAGGTTCACCAACCTCTTGAAAGGTATGGAAAATTAGCATTGAGGATGAATAATGCCATGGTTGATACGAGCAAAGCTATGTATCTACCTACGGATCAATTTGATGGTGATCCAAAGATGGAGGCTTCCATGAGAGAGACAAAGGTAGCCCCAACCAATTTTTCTTTGTTTGACAAATACCACATAAATAAAAGTTTTCTAGAGTATCAAAATATCAAGAGAAGCTAGCTTTACATAAAAAGCATCAAAGTCAACTTAAGGAATTCGAAATGGAAGAAAGGCAGCACCAAGCGAAGGAGAATTGAGACATGCTTAATATGCTGAAGGTTAAAAATATCTATTATCTATACTAAAATTTTAATGAAAATCAACTTATTTTCATCAAAATTTCATAAAAACCACCTTCCATAATTTATGCGCATTAACTCAATAAGAAAAGCAGATAGACGGGCCTGAAGTGATATATATATATATATATATATATATATATATATTACCTGTATAATGTCATAATAAATGATACAATGTTTTGTCCTCGTGAGCTTAACTCACTTGATATAAATAATGTATAATATATGCAAGGTGCGGCGTTCAAATCCCGGCCACCTCAAAAAAAAAAAAATACAATGTTTTTTCATACATACAAATGGTTAATTACATTTAGTCAACAAAAAATAAATTGACCAACCTTGTCGCGTCATTTTTCGGAGATCAAGGCTATTTGATTAGCTTTTGACTCACTAATTTATTTCACGACTGAACATTTAATTTTTCAAAAGAAAGTGGAAAAAGGTTCAAATACCACTTTAAAAAAAAGATTTAGGGTTCGGGGGTTAGTTACATAAAGGGAAGGTATTAGCACCCTTTATGTCCGTAGTACTCTACGGGAACCTCTTGGTTTTATTTAATTCTTGTGTTATAACTTACTTGCTTTGAAAAAAGGAATTTAAAATGATTAAGAAGAAAAACCTAATTATCTACATTTTTATTGATTTGAGAGGACAAGGTCCTTTGCCTACGTACCCGTGAGGGATCAAAACCTCGTAGTTCGGGGGAGAAATTTCCGTTTGATTGGTTTTGTGTTTTTTTATTAGTTTTTGAAAAGGTTTTGAAATAAAAAGCCAAGTGGCAAAATAAATTTGTTTGTATTTTTTATATTAAAGGAAAATGACTGAAAATATAATTAAGATTGATTGCAATTTTGATTTATGAAATGATAAAATAAAAGGATCACTTGATTTAAACAATCAAGGTTTATTATGAAAATGTTTTTTGTGTTTTGTTATTTGCAATGTTTTTTGTGTTTTTTGAATAACAATTAAACTAAAATTGAAACTATCGGAGCAAAAAATAAAATAAAAGCGGAGGTATTTTGTGGTGACGTTGGATCACAACAAAAAACCTTTAACCTAAACTAAGCATGAAAGATAAACATACACACACGCACACACACATGCACCTAAGGCTATTACATAAAAACCTATTATACATTCTAAAGTTTGCGGGAAAATAAATGACAAGAAAAATAAATTATTCACATTACGCCTAGTTTACATTCTAAATTTCATGCGATAAAAATAAATGACATAAAAATAAATAAATATGCATGAGTAGATAATTGAGTGCAGGATAATCCTAAATTAAGAATGCATGAATTATTTACATTGCCGAATATACATTCTAAAATCTGCGCGATAAAATATACGACGGAAAAATAAACATGAAATGATATTAATAATGGATTAAACGCTAATAATAAAAAATGAGAAAGAAAATAATAATAATAATAATAAGAATGATATGCATGAAATGATGTTAACGATAATTTAAATGTGCTAATAACAAAGAAAAAAAATAAATAATTATCAACAAATAAAGGTAATAGTAACAATGACAATGATAAAAAGAAAAAAACAAGGTCCTTTCATGTCTACCATAGTAAAAACAAGTTTGATAAAGTCACATGGAGTGAGATCCCTGTATATATTTAAATTAAAACAAGAAGGTTTGATGGTCTATGTTCAATGATTAAGTTACGTGACTGTTAAATGCAGAAAATAAAAGAAGGAAATACAAAGCATAACAACAAACTCAATAAGATGAAAGCTTAAGATTATAATGGGAGGTAAGCCAAGCTTAAATCGACACTAAGGGGATTGTTCACCGGAATCATTAGAATCAGCATGAGATGGGTGAAGTTTTGAACCAGGTTTGGTCCCATCCCAACATATTTGGCTGATTTAAGCATTCACATGATCATAACAGCAATATTTACAAAGCATAATTAGAAGAAAATAAACAAGCAGTCATGAATATAAAACCTAGGAACCTATTAGAAGAAAAAGAAGTGATCGTGTTGGCTTAGAACTTGTCAGAAATCTACCTTGATTGAAAGAAAACAAAGAAATAATATGAAGAAGCAAAAATGAGAGGTTGCGGCCGAGTCCCTTCCAGTCCCTCTGATGCAGGTTTTCTTTTATAGGATTAGGGTTGAGGAAAAAGGAAATAATTTGGTGAGGAAAAAAAGGTGTTGACCCTAAAAATGTGGCACAGAGAAGAGAAGATATTTTTTTGCAGATTTGAATTGTTTTGGACTTATCACCTAGTAATATAAATAAAATAAATAAACATGCATATCTTTTGGATGTTGACCACTTTGGGACTTATCTAATAATATAAACAAAAATAAATATAAAACAGATAAATACGAAACTAAGATTATAAAAAAGGTGCAATAAAAAAAATAAAATATAAAAAATAATGAATAATAGTAAAAAAAAGATGGAACTGAATTAAAATAAAAATTAAGAGGACCGATAATAATAAAAAGTGAGAAGAGGGCCCGACTCGGAACAAAGAACGAAGTATTTCAAAATACCTCCCTGCCGAAATTTTCCTTAAAAGTGAGGGTCGAATGACGCGTGTCGGTGGGATCTTGGGTCAAAAATTGGGGTATGACAGATGCCCCTATTTAAGTTTCTTCGTCCGGAGATTTGAAGATGGAATCTTTGATTTGACGGGCCGAAGAGACATAAATACAAAGTACACCTATTTTTGACCCTAAGATACTGTGTGAATGCATGTGACGCAATTATGAATGCAAGATGGTATGGATGACTTGACTGGGACCAGTAATAATGACAGGATACCCGAATTTGTTGAAGAAAAGGATCCAACTCCGTTGGAGGAATGTAGTTTCACTGGGGAAATAATTGTCTATTATTGTATTAGTTTGGAACGATGGTTTAATGAAGACAAAAACTTTTGATGACATCTCTGGGCCAGACACACTGGGGATGACACTCGAGGGTATGAAAGGTAGGTACAGATTGTCTGTTGTTTAGGACTAGCAGCTTGAAACAAAAAAAAAATTTAAACTTAAGCGGTCCGTTGTTTAGGACTGTCGGTTTGGAAGAAGATAAAAATGTAAGCGGTCTGTTGTTTAGGACTGTCGGCTTGAAAGCAGTAAAAATGTAAGCGGTCCATTGTTTAGGACTGTCGGTTTGAAAGAAGATAAAAATGTAAGCGGTCCGTTGTTTAGGACTGTCGACTTGAAGGAAGGTGAAAATGTAAGCGGTCTGTTGTTTAGGACTGTCGGCTTGAAATAAGATAAAAGGTAAACTTAAGCGGTCCGTTGTTTAGGACTGTCGGCTTGAAAGCGGATAAAAATGTAAGCGGTCCGTCGTTTAGGACTGTCGGCTTGACACTAACGGGTGACATCTCTTGACCAGACACACTGGGGATGACACTTGTGATAAGAGAAGAAATTTCCAAGTTGTCCGCTAGATTATGAAAGTTTGTCGAAATCCACCGGACCTTGGAAAGGACTACCGGAATCCATCGGGCTTTATAGAAGTTTGTGAGAATACACTCGGCTTTGATAAAAGGTTTGCGAGAATCCACTCGGCATTTGATAAAATTTTTGCGAGAATCCACTCGGCATTTGATAAAAATGTTTAAGAGAATCCACTCGGCATTTGATAAAAATGTTTGCGAGAATCCACTCGGCATTTGATAAAATGTTTGCGAGATGCCACTCGGCATTTGATAAAATGTTTGCGAGAATCCACTCGGCATTTGATAAAAATGTTTGCGAGAATCCACTCGGCATTTGATAAAATGTTTGCGAGAATCCACTCGGCATTTGATAAAATGTTTGCGAGAATCCACTCGGCATTTGATAAAATGTTTGCGAGAATCCACTCGGCATTTGATTAAAATGTTTGCGAGAATCCACTCGGCATTTGATAAAATGTTTGCGAGAATCCACTCGGCATTTGATTAAAATGTTTGCGAGAATCCACTCGGCATTTGATAAAATGTTTGCGAGAATCCACTCGGCATTTGATAAAAATGTTTAAAGGTGGATGCAAGTTGGTCGTTTGTTGGAACTTGCCATTTGACTAATGATTGATGAGGATCGACTGAAAGACAATATTATACAAGACTCTGGATGACCAACACGCTCATGTATGAGTGATAATGTGTATATGTTGTGTACGCATGAACATATGAATACATCAAAGTAATAATGTATGAATGTATGAATGTAACTTGTACGGCTGTGTAAACTAGATATGACAGGTGACTCTATGAAGCGAGACAAGACAGTTAATATGGGAAGTGGACCGACATCACAGTACCGACACTCAACAATCTTCCTTGGATATGATATCATTGTGAACTAAACCGAGCCATTGATAGGATGAAGCCCGACATAAGGTAACAACTGATGCCTCCTGGGGATAAAGTCCATCGTTGACCAGAAGTCTGGTAGAAGTCGCCATTTGCGTAGAGTGCCAATCCATTGGTATGCCCCTGCAGTCACGTTCCTTTTTGTTTTTTTGTCCTCTTGTTTTGTTTGTTTTAAAATCCCTAACTTTTGCCTGGACCGCCCTTTCGGGTTTTCAGTCCACCGGGAGTATATTCCTTTTTTGTGCCCTTAATTTTTTCCTGGACCGCCCTTTCGGGTTTTCAGTCCACCGGGACACTCTCTATTGCCTAAGTCGCCTTTTCAGGTTTTCAACTTAGCGAGCTTTCATTTTTTGGTTTTGTATTTTTGGATTGTGACTGCATCTTGCTTAAAGCAGAGGTCCTCTTCATAGTGCTAGACATGTCTCCCTTTCGGAGTGTAGCCGTTCTTGAGGCGGATGCTGATGTGCGCTTCTCCTACTCACGAGTTCAAAGAGAGTGTGTTTGTCGTTCGTACTTTTCAAAAGATGTAAAAAACAGTTTTGTATTTTGAAAATTTTTGCTTTAAGTATTGCCATAAAAATAGAAGAAATTTTGTAAATTGAATAAATGAGAGTTCCAAATAAATGGGTATAGGCTCAAACTTGATTAATTGAGTGGTGGCCTGCCAATGGCGTGGCTCCACGGATCTTTGAAATATTTTGGAAAATGGTAAATGTAATGGGAAAGGTACATTGAACACGATAACCACTATTCTCCCTAACAACTTTGACTGCCCCTGTTTCGAGTCTTTGATTTGTAGGTGCTTTGAATTGGAGATCTTTTGATAGCTGGATGTCCCAAGTGGACTGTGCCTGACCTGATGCAGTTACTTTGTCATGATCCTTTACTTTTGCATAGATCGCCCTTTCGGGTTATCAGGATAATCATTTTTGTTCATGTCTCTAATTTTTTCCTGGACCGCCCTTTCAGGTTTTCGGTCCACCGAGACGCTCATTTTTGCCTAAGTCCCTTTTTCAGGTTTGCGATTTATCGAGCTTTTATTTTGACAGAGTATTTCTTGACTGCACCGGCATTCGTAGGACGTGTGAGTTTGTCACTGTTCGTAGTTGTAAGAAGTCGTTGCACACGAGCCTTCATAGTTAGGCGCCCACTTGCCCCTGGAGTAAGGTTGGAAAGAGTGTTTTTTGCACAAAGTCTTCTTCTTGAGTTTTACAGGGACGAACCTTCTTGTTAGAAGTTTGTTTCAACCTCTTTTGATGTAGTTGTACAGGATCGTCATGCATTGTAAGTTCAATCAAAACTTGAGATTTTAGAAGAACTCTTGTTGACGAGATTTTGATCTCCATGAGAAGTCCAGCCTTCATGTCGTATACTGATAGAAGGAGGGGGGTTGCCCCTGTTGAAATGTTTATTGAAATACGAAGGCCATGTGAGGAAACGGTGCCGTCTCATGCTAGTCTTTGTAAGTGACTGTCATTCTCTTGGCGATCTTCTTGATTTTGTTTGCAGCTTTGATGGCTAAGATGCCCCAGTATGTGAGAGGTTTTGTCGGGAATCACTTCATTCTTCTTCATCTTCGGACACAGGGCATTCAAAGTCGAAAAAGAGTATAGGGTTAATGTGTTCAACGGGCTTATTTATGTTTAATCTGCATTTATGTTTGATTTTAGAGAGTGAATGATTGTATGCATACATTTGGAAATGATTAAAGAAACAGATTTTTTTGGTTTTTTGTGTTACCATTTTTCCAGAAAAAATCACAAAATGAAAACAAAGTCGGGATCAAAACGACCTTTTTATTAATGATGACAATACTTAAAGCAAAAAGCCCAACACAAGTTCACTTTTGTCTCGGGCAGAACAAAAGGATATTTTTGAAAAGTGGAAAGCAATAAACAAACATTATTTGAACAGATGAGTAGCGGAAGAAAACATCGGCAAAGACCCGATTGCGGCTAGCCCCTCCAGATGTCACAAACACTAAGTATTATGTTCTGGTGGCGGACTGACTTGCACGTTTAGAGCCTTAGAAGGTCAAGCGGTTGGTCCGGATCAAGTTCTGAACTGCCTTCTTTAGTGCGTTACAATGTTCGACATCATGTCCAGGTGCCCCTTGATGGAAAGTACAAAAAAGGTCAGGTCTATACCATGCTGGCAATCTTGTTGGTACTGGGGGAGGCGCTTTAGTCTCGACCAAATTCTTTTCTAGCAACTGTGGAAGCAAATCTCCGTATTTCACAGGGATTGGGATAAATTGTTTTCTTGAGACTTGTTGTTGCTGATAATGTTGTTGAGGATACTGTTGCTGAGGATACCATTGTTGAGGATATTGTTGCTGAGGATATTGTTGCTGAGGATACTGTTGGAATTGTGGATGATAACCTGGTTGTTGAATGGCATTGGGAGCGGGAGTGATTGCAGCAACGTGTTGATAAGTCGGATATTCTTGTTGAGGCCTCTCATGGGCCATCATACTTGCTCCTTGTTCGTTCTTTCTCGGAAAGTTGTTCCCGAATTTCTTTGCATTGCTGGTAGGTACACTTTCTCTTACTAACCGTCCTTCTCGGACTCCTTCTTCTAACTGTACACCCGCGTCAACCATCTCTGCGAAGTCCCTGGCACACTTCCGACCATCTTTTGGTAGTAGAATTAACTGAGAGTTTTTAAGAAGAGTCTGGTCATCTCCTTCTCTTCTATACTCGAGCTGACTTGGGAAGCAACATCCCTCCATCGTTGGGCATACTCCTTGAACGTTTCTTTGTCTCTTTGGGTCATAGCCTGCAGATCGCTTCGGTCTGGAGCCATGTCCAATTGAATTTGTATTGTTACACAAAGGCTTCACACAGATCATTGAAAGTTCGGACTTCTGTACGGTCCAGATTTATGTACCACTTTAGTGCGGCACCGGCTAAGCTGTCTTGAAAGTAATGGATAAGGACCTGATGATCACCGGCATATGTGGACATCTTTCTCATATACATCCTTAGATGCTCTTTAGGACAGGAAGTCCCTTTATATTTCTCGAAGTCTGGGAGCTTGAACTTGTAGGGTATCTGAACATTTGGTACCAAGCAGAGATCATAAGCATCTTTCCCGAATATCTCTTTCCCACGAAGAGCCTTCATTTCATGGTACATCTCATCATACTTCTTATGTAAGTTAATCATTTTGTCATAGGCCCCTATATTTCCTGAAGGGATGATAAGTTCTTCCTTTTGTGGAATAGCATGAACCAGAGGTACTGAGTAGGTCGCGGTTGGAACAGAAAATGCATTTTGAACAGTAGACACTTGAGCTTCTGAGGCATAAGGACGGAATACTTCACCAAGGCTAATAGGTACGCCCCAAGGACGACCTTCTGGTGTAATTTTATGTGAAGTATTGATAGACACTGTCCAATCAAGAGCAGTAGAGGGACCTGCCTCAGCCTGAGTGCTGACCCGGGGAGGAGGTGGTGGCAGTTGATTTTGTGCAGACGTCAGTGTCTTTACCAGTTCGGTCATTTCGTCCATCCTAGTCTGCATGGTTTCATTTTCCTCCCGGAGTACTTGATTTTCTTGTTCGAGAAAGTCCATCTTCTTCTTTACGACTGCCCGAGTGTAGTGAGTACGAGTAGACTTGTAGAGAGTGCGTCAGACCACTTTTCAAACGGGCTGACCCTTTATGGAAAGGAAAAAAATTGTGTGAGACTTGGGATTTAGGACCATGAATGCAGAATGATGCATGGTATGTTTATGCAAAAATAGACATTTTTTATTTATCGAAGGACATGTCAAAGTAATTGTAAACATGGTAAGGACCATGGTTTTATTTGTAAAGATACTGCAAGCGATTCCCTTTTCAAAAGCAAGAATGAAGCCACAAAAGAAGTCCTTATGAAAAGAAAAGGCTTAGTTTAGATTTTTGAAATTTCATTTCTTTCTTGCAAGGTCCATACCTTTGATGTTTACAAGAACTTATCTTGTCCTTCGATATTTAATGAGAAAGAGTTTATGAATGAATGCATGTATGCATGATTATGCTAAAAGAACGGAGAAGACATGGTGAGGTTTTAGGTCTATAATGATGGAGTCAAGGGTGAATACGCCATTTGGTAGGGATTATGGTTTGATTTGTACCTGTATCACGGGTTCTACCAAGTTCCCAAAGTACAACCCCCTCCGACCTTTGTCGGACGCCCGGGACAACACCCGGTCCAACAGCGTTTGTAGGAAAGTCTCGTTTGAGTGTAGTATCGCGTGTCGACTAATTCCAAGACAACACTTGGTTAGCCACCGCACTACGTCCTAAAGGCCAAGATGGGTTAAAGGTAACTAAAGGTCCTTAGCTTCGACAGAAACTTAAAAGTAACAACGTCTAAACGTGACAACACACGTCGACATACATCACTTCAAGATCCTCCGCTAAGTGTGGTTATATCACATGCTCCAAAACACAAGAATACTCTCGGTATGTCACTATGATTCTACCACTCCTATCTTATATTTCCCTCAAGTCCGGGTGGGGGACTTATCTCACCACACACGTTAAGAAAGAAGAAGGAAGAACATATACACGTATTTCCATCTTTTGTTTTTGTTTTTAAGCAAGTTATAGCACAAAATTTTAAATAAAGCCAAGTTAGGCTCAACCCTCTTAGGGGAATCCCCAGTGAAGTCATCATTTCTGTCGCGTCATTTTTCGGAGATCAAGGCTATTTGATTAGCTTTTGACTCACTAATTTATTTCACGACTGAACATTTAATTTTTCAAAAGAAAGTAAAAAAAGGTTCAAATACCACTTTAAAAAAAATATTTACGGTTCGGGGGTTAGTTACATAAAGGGAAGGTATTAGCACCCTTTATGTCCGTAGTACTCTATGGGAACCTCTTGGTTTTATTTAATTCTTGTGCTATAACTTACTTGCTTTGAAAAAAGGAATTTAAAATGACTAAGAAGAAAAACCTAATTACCTACATTTTTATTGATTTGAGAGGACAAGGTCCTTTGCCTACGTACCCGTGAGGGATCAAAACCTCGTAGTTCGGGGGAGAAATTTCCGTTTGATTGGTTTTGTGTTTTTTTATTAGTTTTTGAAAAGGTTTTGAAATAAAAAGCCAAGTGGCAAAATAAATTTGTTTGTGTTTTTTATATTAAAGGAAAATGACTGAAAATATAATTAAGATTGATTGCAAAGCTATGTATCTACCTACGGATCAATTTGATGATGATCCAAAGTTGGAGGCTTCCATGAGAGAGACAAAGGTAGCCCCAACCAATTTTTCTTTGTTTGACAAATACCACATAAATAAAAGTTTTCTAGAGTATCACAATATCAAGAGAAGCTAGCTTTACATAAAAAGCATCAAAGTCAACTTAAGGAATTCGAAATGGAAGAAAGGCAACACCAAGCGAAGGAGAATTGAGACATGCTTAATATGCTGAAGGTTAAAAATATCTATTATCTATACTAAAATTTTAATGAAAATCAACTTATTTTAATCAAAATTTCATAAAAACCACCTTCCATAATTTATGCGCATTAACTCAATAAGAAAAGCAGATAGACGGGCATGAAGTGATATATATATATATATATATATATATATATATATTACCTGTATAATGTCATAATAAATGATACAATGTTTTTTCCTCATGAGCTTAACTCACTTGATATAAATAATGTATAATATATGCAAGGTGCGGCGTTCAAATCCCGGCCACCTCAAAAAAAAAAATACAATGTTTTTTCATACAAATGGTTAATTACATTTAGTCAACAAAAAATAAATTGACCAACCTTGTCGCGTCATTTTTCGGAGATCAAGGCTATTTGATTAGCTTTTGACTCACTAATTTATTTCACGACTGAACATTTAATTTTTCAAAAGAAAATGGAAAAAGGTTCAAATACCACTTTAAAAAAAAGATTTAGGGTTCGGGGGTTAGTTACATAAAGGGAAGGTATTAGCACCCTTTATGTCCGTAGTACTCTACGGGAACCTCTTGGTTTTATTTAATTCTTGTGCTATAACTTACTTGCTTTGAAAAAAGGAATTTAAAATGATTAAGAAGAAAAACCTAATTATCTACATTTTTATTGATTTGAGAGGACAAGGTCCTTTGCCTACGTACCCGTGAGGGATCAAAACCTCGTAGTTCGGGGAGAAATTTCCGTTTGATTGGTTTTGTGTTTTTTTATTAGTTTTTGAAAAAGTTTTGAAATAAAAATCCAAGTGGCAAAATAAATTTGTTTGTGTTTTTTATATTAAAGGAAAATGACTGAAAATATAATTAAGATTGATTGCAATTTTGATTTATGAAATGATAAAATAAAAGTTGGCGTGTTCCGTTAGGCGCATTGCCATAAGGCGGTGTAAGTTAGGCCACGTGTCAACATGGAATAGTTTTTTAACCGCTCCAAACAAGAAGGATAGCTAATGAAGGAAGAAATGTTTTTCACCTTTGGTCATTGTAGTATTATAAATGCTCTTTGTGAAGTAACATGTGTTAAAGACGCAAGTAACGATCTAACACAAAGGAAAGCAAATGATATGAATGTGGGATAGTTTGATTGGCACCATATGTAGTGCCTAGGCGACACCGGCAAGGAATGGAACAAGAAGAGGTTCACCAACCTCTTGAAAGGTAAGAAGAATTAGCATTGAGGGGGATAATGCCATGGTTGATACGAGCAAAGCTATGTATGTACCTACGGATTAGTTTGGATGTGATCCAAAGTTGGAGGCTTCCATGAGAGAGACAAAGGTAGGCCCAACCAATTTTTCTCTGTTTGACAAATACCACACAAACAAAAGTTTTCTAGAGTATCACAATATCAAGAGAAGCTAGCATTTCATAAAAAGCATCAAAGTCAACTTAAGGAATTCGAAATGGAAGAAAGGCAGCACCAAGCAAAGGAAAATTGAGACATGCTTAATATGCTGAAGGTAAAAAATATCTATTATCTATACTATAGTTTTAATGAAAATCAACTTATTTTAATCTTAATTTCATAAAAACCATCTTCCATAATTTATGCGCATTAACTCAATAAGAAAAGAAGATAGACGGGCATGAAGTGATATATATATAGATATATATATATATATATATATATATATTTTATATTATCTGTAAAACGTCATAATAAATGATACAATGTTTTGTCCTCGTGAGCTTAGCTCAGTTGATATAAATAATATATAATATATGCAAGGTTCGGGGTTCAAATCTCGGCCACCACAAAAAAATATGATACAATGTTTTTTCATACAAATGGTTAATTACATTTAGTCAACAAAAGAAAATTGACCAACCTAGAAACTTTTTATTATTATTATTATTATTATTATTATTATTATTAACAATATTCTTATGTGCATTTAGTATTCCATCTATGTGGTCAAATAGCTAATTAATATGAAGAAAAAAACTAATTAATATTTGTAATTTTTAAAAGAATAAAAATTATTCTTCATAATGTTCGTCGTTATATATAACAAGAAGTAGCTCATATATGTTTCAATACTAATATATCATTTCTCTATTTCTCAAGAATGATGGTTTCAATCTCCAAAATTGCTTTCTCAATTCCAATGTTACTAATTATTTTGGTTGCTTTGCAATTCACAAATGGTCAAACTGATGGGGTCATTCCTCCGATTGTTGCTCCAATAGGCGGGCTCATTCCTCCGATTCTTCCTCCAATAGGCGGACTCATTCCTCCGATTCTCCCTCCAATAGGAGGCCTCATTCCTCCGATTCTTCCTCCAATAGGCGGGATCATTCCTCCGATTCTTCCTCCAATACCCGGGCTCATTCCTCCGATTCTTCCTCCAATACCCGGGCTCATTCCTCCGATTCTTCCTCCCACAGGTGGGGTCATTCCTCCGATTGTTCCCCCAACAGGAGAGAACATTCGTCCGATTATTTCTCAAACAGTTGGGGTCATTCCTCGAATTGTTCCTCCATCAGATGGGGTCATACCTCCAAAAGTTGCTATGTAACACATGCAAGATTTACTCAAAAAGAAAGAAAAAATCAACTTAGTGATGAGAATACTACTCTTAACTTGTACCTCAATTTATGTTGATTGAATAATAAAAATAAGGAAGTAGCTTATTATGACTTTTGTTATAGTAAATCATCTATATTGATAGCAAGAATTATGAATTTGGTCTTCCTTACTTCCTCAAAAAAAAAAAAAATTATTTTGATAGAAAAAGTTTGTTTCTTAATGCAATTTTATTTGTTTTATACAAAAGATGTTTCCTTTAAAACAGGGTCAGCCTAATTGATTAAGAGGATAAGAAATATTATGGAGGCCTTTTAAAATATATGTTTTTAACCAAGTGCTTATAAAAAACATTAAAAATAATTCATTTTGTATTGAGCATGGTGTTGACCAAGATTTGAATCCATGACCAAGAGTACTTGAGACATTTTCCATAACCAATTAAGCTATGTAATGTCAATCAATTATCTAATATATTATAAATTTATAACCATATTATTATTTACCGTCCATTATTTTACCCAAAATTTTAAGGTTAAATTCCTTGCTTGACATTTGGGTCGTCCCCGCTTTAAAAGTAAATACTTTATCTATTATTGTATAACATCAATGTGTTCCTCTTTTTTTAATTGCATTAGTTTCTTTGGAAACAATTATTTTTGTAAGAGGGCAATAGTTTTTTGTTTATGAGAGGGCAATAGTTATAATATGAAAAATTTTATTTGATATATACATATTTCAACTTGAAAAAAAATAAACCCAACTTGCAAAAACCCATCTATTATTTTATAGGAGGAGGTTCTGCCAACTCCAAAATTAATTTCAAGTAATTTTAAAGAGTACCCCTCAAAATAAAAAGGTAATTAAAATGCAATTTCGACAGGCTCATTTAATATGGTCAACATTTATTTGAAGGCCTCCTCATTCCAAATCGAGGGTTTCGACAAGACACAAGCCTAGCGTGAAAAATTCAGAGTTCGAAAAGACAAGGCCAAAGACATGATACCGTTGAACCCAAGCAACATCATTTGACGCGAGAATATGTAAATCCAAGCCAAAGACGGTTTCCTCAAGTGGAAACATGAGGAAAAGCGGTTGTCCAAGATGGAGGAAGTGATGCTTATGGGATTAGGCTTTTACCAGTTATTTTCTTTATGTATAAATAAGAGTTTCCCAGTCGGAAAACTGGTAGCATATCATTTATAGAAACTCTACAACACTCAAACTACCGTCGTATAGGGAAACGAGTTATACAAAATGTATGTAAATTTATTTGTCGGACCAATTTACATTTATGCAATACATTGCACCTTTCCTTTAAGTTTATGTGTTTAAATTTTTACCTTTATGCATGTCTTTTCAAAACTGTCGATAGACATTGCACTTTTTTAACCCTAAAACCCGTCTTGCTCTCTAAGTAACCTGAGTGCATTTTGTGTTCTTTTTCAAACTATTTTCCTCATAACCTTTGCACAACATGTCCTTGGATTTCTAATTCGGTCCCGCTTGTATTAATCAGAACTAGCCCGCAATTTACCGGAAACACTGGTAAACAAATTTGCACGCCCAGTGGGACCCTATTTGTGCAATTGATTTTCAAAACCTTTTTTCAAAAATCTTTTTCAAAATTCATCTCCTTAAGATATCCGTTTTTAGGATTTTGTTACTATTTCATGGTAATTTAATTACTAAAAACACCAAGTTGTTTGTGTATGACTTTGAGAAATGGTAAATATATGGCTTCCGTCAACTCTACCTCTTCACAATCATCTTCGTAAGCACCATCTTTACAAGTGACTTCTCCGTTAGGAGATTTAAACGTGTCAACCTTAGTGGGGGCAACCATGGTTATTCCAATTTCAACGAAAACGGGAGTAACCGCTCCCTCAACCATTTCGAAGTCCGCACCAATGACATGATCATAAATAGAAACCTTTGTGCTCTCATTCACTACTGTTGTTACTTTGTCCACCAGTGTCCCAAGTTCTCCTCTTCCTTCTGTCAGGCTCAGGCTGGATGGTCGAAATGTAAGTGTGCAGAACCTTTCTAGGGATCAACCGTATGGTATACAAAATAGTGCGTCCATGTTTCCAAACCAAGCAAATCCTTTCAAAATTCACAACGCACATAGACCTTCAAGTTATAGTGTTCTTGGTCGAAACTCTCTACCAGCCTTAACTACTGCTTTGATGAGATCTTTAAAGCACAACATATTGATATCATGTTTAATTCTTTGAAACAGGACACAAACCGAAGTTACCAACCTCTAGACACTAAAATGGGGAGAATATCGAATTTCTTTGCTCTTCTAGAACCTATTCATCAACCGATTCCACAAGTGCAAAACCCACAGCCGTTACGCTTGGTCAAACCAATGGGTCAGAGGCCACAACTTGTTCCTCAACTTAATCCATTCAAACCAGTTGTTCAAGTCCAACATGAAGTAGTCCGAGTAAATAGGAATCATGATGCATATGAAGTTGTTAGACATGTCCAACAACATAACATAGAAGCACACAACAATATAGCTAATTTGGTCGAAAACATAATGGGTCAAAACGGTTTGAATGTTGGCCTACATAGGCCAAATTTGTTTTCTCCATTGTTGGATTTGGTATTAAAATCTGAACTTCCTATGGGTTACAAGATTCCTAAATTCACTAAGTTTGCAGGAGATACCAGTGAGTGCACTGTCGAGCATATTGCACGATATTTGACAAAGGCATGAGATCTAGCAAATGATGAGAATTTAAGGTTAAAATACTTTCCAAACTCTCTAACAAAGAATACCTTTACGTGGTTCACCACCCTTGCACCACATTCGATTCAACATTGGACTCAATTAGAGAGGCCATTCCATGAACAATTTTACATGGGCTAATCTAAGATAAGTCTAAAGGAATTGGCGAGTGTCAAGAGAAAACTTTCCAAATCAGTTGATGATTATCTCAATAGATTCAGACTGTTAAAGGCCAGATGTTTCACTCAAGTGCCTAAACATGAGTTAGTCCAAATGGCCGCTGCTGGCCGAGATTATTCCATCAGGCAGGGTCGAGATTATTCCATTAGACAATCAACACTTGAAAGATATGGCCCAACTGGCCGAAGAGTTAGAAATGTCGAAAGACTAAGGCCTAAAAAATCTAGAACTCAGAAATATTAGAAAAAATAAAATGTTGCTTACTTTGAGTCAAACGAAAGCGATAAAGAACTCGACATAGCCTTTGGTGATGTCGAAAGAGGTGAGGTTAACATTGTCGAATTAAAACCAGAGCCTCCTTATACGTGCAAATCGTTAAGGCTCTCAGATGGGAGAAATCATGTCGAACCGAGCAGTGAAAGATATGTTCCTAAAACCTATACGTTTGATGTAACCAAATGTGACGAGATCTTTGATCTGTTAGTTGCTGACAGTCAAGTGGTAATTCCTAAGGATTTAAAAATCCCACCACTATAGAAACATAAGAAAAGAGGTTTTTTCAAATAGCATAATTATTTGGGACATAACACCTAGCGTTGTTCCCTTTTTAGGGATTTAGTTCAAGAAGGTCTCAATGAAGGCAGGATAAAGTTTGGAGATAAGCCAAAGCCTCAGATGCAAGTGGACTCTGATCCTATGAAAGATATGGATATGATGTACACTGAAATTGAGGGTTTCAACATGGTCGAAGCTATTGTTGATACTGTCGAAAAGTTATAAGTCGAAGCAAAGGGAGAAGCAAAAGTTGATGTTGCAGAATGTCAAATGGTGCACATTACCAAGGATCCACATAACGTCAAAAAGACTGTCACCGAGCATCAATTCGATGGGAAAGAAAAGAAATCATTTACTGAAGACTATAGAGATTTGAATAGTGTACCACCGAAGGACAAACACTCAATGTTGGTGGCAGAGATGCTAGTCGATTCTGTAGTAGGTTTTGAATATGCGAGTATGCTCGACGGCTACTCTAGTTATATTCAAATTTCCATTGTAGAGAAGGATGTATAAAAAACATCCTCTCGATTCCAAGGAAGGTTGGGTACGTACGAATGGGTAGTAGTGCCATTTGGTTTAAAGAATATTGGAGCAACATACAAAAAAGTGAAGGAAGTAATCATATATGAGCGAAATGCTTGGAACAAGATTACGGTTTACTTAGCCAAAACGAAATCAAGAAAGTCGTAGAGGCTAGGTTGTAGCGAAAAAGGTTAAAATAACCATTTAATAAAGATACTATTGAAACACTTAGGGAAAAGCTTGAGAAAATAATGATTGATTGACCATAAATTTGACTGTATCTTTGTTGAGAAGTTTATATTATTCCTTATTGTAATTCAAAAGGTGCAATTCGGGATTAGTTGCCTTGAGATCCAAAGTTTGGATAGGAACCAAAGGGAGTAATAGAAATCAGTATTAATGTAATTCCTGTTCAAGGCCTTTCGACACAGTTGTCAATGACAAAACATGTGACATCAAGGAGATATATTTATATTTCTAGTTACGACTAGGTTTGCAATCTCTGTTGTTGTTGCAAATATTTTACTATCCTGAAATTTTTTGCCATTTAACAATTTGTCAAAAAAACTAGTTTATTTTGGTGATGTGTTCGAAATAAAGGCACATATTGAAAACTATAAGCCCGTTGTTTGAAAGTGAGAGTAACATAAAATCAATTTCGACGAAAGAAGAAATTTGGCATCACGAAAATAATTATTGCCATTATAAGTTTCAAATTCAGAAGTTGCAAAAAAGGGAAATATTGTTGAAACATTACAGAAAATGGATAGTCCTAAGTTGGAGAAATCACTTAACAAATCAAAACAAAAAGAAATTAAAGCGGTAAACTGTTAGAATTAAAACTAAATGTTTTTGTTTCAAGGCTTCATAAGATGCTATAGCATGCTGCAGCCTTGAATCCACCAGAGCTTCAGCTGCTAATAGAGTGGCCCTAAAAGCCTTGATCGCAGCGGCGTTTTCCAAATGTTGAAGAGTGGCTTCTGCCTTTGCCTTTTGCTCAGCTGTGATCGAAACCAAGCTCGAGCCATTAATTTCAGCTTGTCTTTTCTTCCATGCGTCGACTTTTTCCTGTAACCTTCTAATTTTATCTTCAAACAAAGGGATGTTAACTTCTAGACTTTCTAGCTCAGACTTTTCCTTTTGGGCCCGGATGTCTAGGGAAAAGTCTTTCATTCTAATGGATTTGCCTTGGCTTAGCTTCTTTTGTCGAAGGAGATCCTGTTTGTCATCATCAGCAACAATCTTTCTCTTTTTCTGAAAATCTCGTGCAAGAGTACCTAAGAGAGGTCTGAACCTAAGTAGGAAACGAAGCAATTCACCGTTGTTTGCTGTTTCTGGATAATTGTTGAGGGATTCGAGCAGACCTTTGATCTCAAAATAAGTTGTGTCGCCTTGTTGAAGGGATTGAACCAGATCCACATTTAGAATTCTTGTTTTGAATTTCTTAAGGATTTGGTCATAAGAATCATATGGGGGGTCATTACTTGCTAAAATATAAGTGCCTTATGCTTTGGTTGCTCTAAGAGACCAACTGTAAGGTAGCTAAGGAATCTCGTTTTCTAAGTTTAGTAGAGGTCTCTTGTCCTACAAGAGTTAGAAGACTGGCAAGCAGGGTTGTTATAATGTCGGGTCCTGAAGGGAAATCACCACCATCTCTGATTCCCCCACAAAGAGGCGATTCTGTTACCCTGTTTACCTTGGTTTTTAGTACAAACGCTGGTTTCAGAAAACAGCTAGCTTAAGAGATCAACCAGAAGATATCGGGGTATATTATGTTAGTGTTTGATAGAAATCGCGATCGTTTTTGACGTGAACCAAAAAAGTGTAAAAATCAGGATCGAACACGCGTCGGATCCTTGAGTAGATTGTTGAGAAAAGGGGATAAATTGCAAGGAATTTAAAGGAAAAGGGTAAAATTGCATAAATTAATTAAAGGTGGTACACAGATTCATACATTTGAGACTTGTGTACTCGATTCTCCTATAGTTCGGATAGTTTGAGCATGTAAGTCTTGTGTGTATGCAAATTGTGACTTGTTTTCCCTATGGAAAACTCTTATTTATACTAAGTAACTGCCTATACAGAAACCATCGGGCATAACCGCAAGAAAAAACCATAGACATTATTTGAATTTCAAATATTATCTCTTCAATAGTAACTGCTTTTCGATCATATATCTGGCACCAACTTCTCTTTGATTGTTCTGCTTGCTTGTCGAAGCTTCTTCGTCGAACGACAAAGTCTCTTTTAGTTCTCGAACCAGGCTCAACTTCTGTGTCGAACTTGATCAGACTTCTCCAAAACTTGAGTGGTACTTGATCAACTGTATTTATTGTAGCCTGTCGAAAATACAGGCTAACATATCCCAGCCTCCTTTAGAGGTTGATTTGGTAAGGATGTTAGAGCTTGCTTGACCATAATGGTATCATGGCTTGGATATTTTCCAAACCAGTCAACACCTTCGATAGAGGGATCATCATTGTTGGTCGCAGCCTCCTTATTCATGTTCAGATGAATCTCATTGTCCTCACGATTCTGTCAAATTCTGCATGCACTGAACTGGGTCGGTTTCATCACTTGCGTGCACTGAACTGTCAAATTCTGCCTCTTCAGCAACAGGATTTAAAGAGGAAGAGATATGGGATTAATTTTTCTTTGGACCGATATAATGTCCAACAATAGATGAAGTGTCCTATAATCAAACAGATCAATTTCCAGTCAACTTAAGTAATCAATTTTCAATGTGAAAATGAAGAAAGTTCTAAGGAAAAATCACTACCTTGTCACTTTTGGGGCAAGAGTCAGTGTAACGCCCTAGTTGTTATTATTTATTTTGGTTGATTTTTAATATTTTATATGATTTTAAATGGTTTATGTTGATTTGATGGTGTGGTATACTTTATTATATGATTATTTTATTGTTTAAATTAAATAGGTGGGAAGTTATAATTATTGGAAGTTTGGGGATTAAAAAGAATTGACTAATATTTTTAAATAGGAGTTAATTAGAATTAAGTGGAATTAATAAGGAGTTAGAGAAAAGGGAAGGGAGAAGTCAAAAAACAGTTTCACGTAGAAACAGAGAGAAACAGAGAAAAGGGAGAAAACCAAGAACCAAGGGAGAAGAGCCAAGTGAGGAGAATTGTAGAGCTTTGTTCATCAAAATTCAGGTAAGGGTGAGACTAACTCTCAATTTTAGGTCATATAATTCGTTAATTGATGTTGTTGTTGTTAAGGCTGATGAACTAAATTAGGTTGAAGATGAATTAGTTTTAAAAACTTGATGAATTCATGAAAATGTTGTTGTTTATTGCTGTTCCGATGTTAGTTTGAATAGAAGTAATGTAATTCATCAAAATTGGGTTTTTTGGGTGTTGAAATTGGGGTTAGGGTTGAAAAGTAGAAGTCTGTTCCTACAGTTCGTAGTTCTGTAAATCGCCACTCGTCACAGCGAGCAAACCCACTAGCCACGGCGAGCAAAACCTGTGTAGCTCGCCACAGCGAGCAAATGCACTCGCCACGGCGAGTTGCTTTAATTAAAAATCGTTAATTGTCCTAATGATGTTTTTGGATCAGATTTTATATCAATATGAGTACCTTAATATGTTTAGAAATGAATGTCACCTTTTTACAGAATCAAATTTGGGTTTTGGGAACTTAAAAACGAGAATTTTGGGTGAAAAATGTCAAAAATGCCGAGAGCACCCAGTTTTGCTCGCCCTTAACTCGCCATAGCGAGTAGCACATTTTCTTGAACTCGCTATCGCGAGTAAAATAGCTCGCCACGGCGAACAGTACTGTAGCATGCTTTATTTGTTGGATTTTGCTGTGAGACTTTGTTGTGTCATTTTGTTGTGTTTCTTCGATCAAGTTGGAGTTTATGTCATAGTTGAATATGCATATAGTAGTTGTTGTTGCTGTTGTTGAGTTGTATGCAGATATACACTATTAAGTCCATTTCATAATCAATCATTGTTAAGGGCTTATGCCCTGGAATGTTATTTCATTCAAACTGTTGGGGGCTTATGCCCCGGAATGCTAGTCATTCAAACGCGTTAAATGGTACCACATGCATTTTCATTAGTCGCATTGTCGTCATCGGAGTCGTTGTTGTCGGTCGAGTCGTTGATGTCACAGCTTGTTGATGATGTTGTTGATTGTTTAATTATAAACTGACAGTTGCTTATTGTTTACATTGATGTTGCTTAATTTAACTGATGAGTTATATTATGTGTTGTTGTTTGTGAATCTCACCCCTTCTGCTTGAAAATGTTGCCTTTCCTATGGGTAACTTGCAGGTAACGATGATTAGTAGAGATGTCGGCTCAAAGTGTCTTAGGGCTCTGATACGTAACAGGATGAGAATTTTATTACTTGCCTTCTCTTTCCTTACGTATTACTTATGAATTATGAGACTTTTGATGAGGCCTGCGTGCCAAAGACTAATTTATTGATTTGAATTAATTCCGCTGTGAAGTTAAAAGTTTATTATTGACTACTTTTATGAAGAATAAATAGTTATTTATTCATTTGGAGATTTTGTTGAAAGAAATGTAGCATTCCGTCATGATCAAAACTCTGATTTAATTATGAATTTTTATGTTGGGGAAAACGGGGTGTTACAATTTGTATCAGAGCAGGTCGGTCCGTCCGGCCAAGTAGTTGAGTCGTGTCGAGCCTAGTAGTGTTGTGTGACAGCTTTATACTGTCTGTTGTGTCCTAATTTTTGTCGTTGTGTAGATTTCCAAAATGGCTGGAGGGAACGATGCTGCACTTGCTACTGCTTTGCAAGCGATGGCTCAAGCGGTGGGTCAACAGAACAATGTTGGGGGTAACGACGTTGTTCGCATGCTAGAAACCTTTTTGAGGAACCATCTACCGACTTTCAAGGGCAGGTATGACCCCGATGGATCGCAGAAATGGTTGAAAGAAGTTGAAAGAATCTTCAGGGTTATGCAATGCACTGATGTTCAGATGGTGCGCTTTGGCACACACATGCTGGCTGAGGAGGCAGATGATTGGTGGGTGAGTGTGCAACCAGTTCTAGGGAACGGAAGAGCTGCGATCACTTGGGCTATGTTCAGAAGAGAGTTTCTGAACAGGTATTTCCCGGAAGATGTCCGAGGTAAGAAGGAAATCGAATTCCTGGAATTGAAGCAAGGTGACATGTCTGTAACGGAGTATGCTGCCAAGTTTGTTGAGTTGGCAATGTTTTACCCGCATTACACTCTTGAGACTGTTGAGTTCTCTAACTGTATCAAGTTCGAGAATGGTCTGTGTGCTGAGATTAAACGGACCATTTAGATACTTCCACGAGTTGGAGATGTTATACGGTGGATATGACCGATGGCTGACAGTTGGTGTTTGAGATGTTGAAGTGTTCTACTAACTTTCCAACTGCTTAAAGTGGCCCACTAAATGGTGTTTTCCGTTAGTGTGGTGCTCCGAAATGCATCAGAGTAATTTTTCAAAAATGCCAATCTTCTCCTTTCTGAGGATTGTTTCAGTCGAAAATGACATTTTTGGGGGGCATTTTACTAGCCTGCAATTTCGACAGGCTCATTTAATATGGTTGATGAGTCAATATTTAGTGATTTTAATATAATATTTAAGTCTATTTTATTTAGATTTGATTTTGTTTTATTTAATATTATTTCCTTTTAAAATTATTTTACTTGAATGGCAAGTTTTTATATTTCAGAAACAAATACTCAAAAGATTGAGTCTTGGAGCAAAAGAAAGGATATTTGGAGTCATAATATGAAGATCTTATGCAAAAATATCCTTGGAACAAATTTGGAGCTAAAATATGAAGATCTCATGCAAAAAAATCCTTGAAGCTAAATTTTTTCTCAAAATATGAAGATCTTGTACAAGAAAATATATTGTGCAATGAAGTTTGAAGATCCTTCACCATAATATATAATTGGCGCCCAATAATACCCTTTTGCTGCTTTTGCTTCTCCGACAAGCTGCCTATTTTAGTATTTCTGACCTTTAGCCCATGGTTTCTTGTGCAACACTTTAGTTATTTATTCTTGGGGCTCAAGTCAATGTTAGACTATAAATAGAGCAACCATCTAGTTTGTAAAATCATCTTTTTCTCTTGAAATTCAATAGTGACAATTCTTTTCCTTAATAAAAGTTCTTCCTTTTATTTTCTTATTATTTTATGTTCTTCTTATCTTCTATGTCTACTTCAACCATGAGTGAGTAGACTTTTCTTTGTCTTGGGATTGTTGGATAAGTCTTAATGACATAATCCTAACAAACCAAACCTTAAACCCTAATTATATATAAACTATTTTCTAATCTAATTTGACTATTTTTATAATGAATTAACAATTACCAAACTCATAAGGCTAACGTGGAAGATTTGCTGAGAATGTGTGTACTCGAGCAAGGTGGAGCTTGGGATAGTCATCTACCGTTGATTGAGTTCACGTACAACAACAGTTACTATTCGAGTATTGGTATGGCACCATTCGAAGCTTTGTATGGTCGGAGGTGTAGAACTCTGTTGTGTTGGTTTGAGTCGGGTGAAAGTATAGTGTTGGGGCCATAAATAGTTCGGCAGACTACAGAGAAGGTCAAATTGATAAGAGAGCAGATGAAAGCGTCGCAGAGTCGGCAGAAGAGTTACCATGACAAGCGTAGAAAGGACCTTGAATTTCAAGAGGGTGAATCATGTGTTCTTGAGAGTCACTCCTATGACAGGTGTAGGTCGTGCGTTGAAGTCTAAGAAGTTGACTCCAAAGTTTATTGGTCCTTATCAGATATCGGAGAGAATTGGGACAGTGGCATATCGAGTAGGTTTGCCACCACATCTTACGAATCTTCATGATGTGTTTCATGTGTCGCAGCTGCGGAAGTACGTAGTGGATCCTTCGCATGTTATACCAAGGGATGATGTGCAAATTAGAGACAACCTTACGGTGGAGACTTTATCATTGAGAATTGATGATCGTAAGGTGAAGAAGGTGAGAGGCAAAGACATATCCGGATTTGTTTGCTTGAGGTAATATTTCGAGGACGAAATTCTTTAAGTTGGGGATAGTTGTAACGCCCTAGTTGTTAATATTTATTTTTGGCTGAATTTTAATAGTTTATATGATTTTAAATGGTTTATGTTGTTTTGATGGTGTGGAATAATTTATTATATGATTATTTTATTGTTTAATTAATATAGGTGAGAATTACAATTATTGGAAAATTTGGGGGTTAAAAAGAATTGACTAATATTTTAATAGGAGTTAACTAAAAATAAGTGGGAATTAATTGAAATTAATAGGGAGTTAGAGAAGGGAAAAAGTCAGAAAAACAGTTTCACGTAGAAACAGAGAGAAACAAAGAAAAGGGAGAAAAACCAAGAACCAAGGGAAAAGAGCCAATTGGGGAGAAGTGTAGAGTTTTGTTCATCAAATTCAGGTAAGGGTGAGACTAACTCTCAATTTTAGGTCGTATAATTTGTTAATTGATGTTGTTGTTGTTAATGCTGATAAACTGAATTAGGTTGAAGATGAATTAGTTTTAGAAACTTGATGAATTCATGAAAATGTTGTTGTTTATTGCTGTTCTGATGTTAGTTTGTATAGAAGTAATGCAATTCATCAAAATTGGGTTTTTGGGTGTCAAAATTGGGGTTTAGGGTTGAAAAGGAGAAGTCTGTTCGTACAGTTCGTAGTTCTGTAAATCGCCACTCGCCAGGCGAGTAAGACTTGTGTAGCTCGCCACAGCGAGCAGACCCACTCGCCATGGCGAGTAATGAACCTGTATAGCTCGCCACATCGAGCAAATGCACTCGCCACGGCGAGTTGCTTAAATTAAAAAGTGTTAATTGTCTTAATGATATTTTTGGGTCAATTTTTATATCAACATGAGTGCCTTAATATATTTAGGAATGAATGACACCTTTTTACAGAATCAAATTTGGGTTTTGGGGACTTAAAAATGAAGATTTTGGGTGAAAAATGTCAAAAATGCCGAGAGCACCCAATTTTGCTCGCTTTCAGCTCGCCCCCAACTCGCCATAGCGAGTAGCCCGTTTTCCTGAGCTCGCCATAGCGAGTATAGTAGCTCGTCACGGTGAGCAGCACTATAGCATGCTTTAATTGTTGAATTTTACTGTGAGACTTCGTTGTGCCCTTTTGTTGTGTCCCGTCGATCAAGTTGGAGTTTATGTCATAGTTGATTATGCATATTGTAGTTGTCGTTGTTGTTGTCAAGTTATATGCAGATATACACTATTGAGTCCATTTCATACTAATACATCGTTGAGGGCTCATGCCCTGGAGTTTTTTCACTCAATCGTTGAGGGCTTATGCCCTGGAGTGTTTATCACTCAATCGTTGAGGGCTTATGCCCTGGAATGTTATTTCATTCAAACTGTTGGGGGCTTATGCCCCGGAATGCTAGTCATTCAAATGCGTTAAATGGTACCACATGCATTTGCATTAGTCACATTGTTGTCGTCGTTGTTGTTGTTGTTGTCAGTCGAGTCGTCGGTGTCGTAGCTTGATGATGATGTTGTTGATTTGTTTTAATTATAAACTGACAGTTGATTATCATTTTATTGTTGTTTTTTAATTCAATTGATGAATTATAATATCTATTGTTGTTTTTGAATCTCACCCCTTCTGCTTGAAAACGTTGCCTTTCCTATGGGTAACTTGCAGCTAATGAAGATTAGTAGGATCAAAGGCTCTGTGTCTAGGGCACTGATACATATTAGGATGGGAATCGTCGCGAATGTTTTCCATTAATTCTTTTATGTATCATATCTATGAAAAGACCATATTGTTGGAGTTTTATTATTGTTGAAAATAATATTTTACAATCGTGAGGCCTTTGTGCCAGGATAATGTTGACGTTGAATTTAAGTTGATTTATGACCTTGATGATTTATTCCGCTGCAGTTTATGAGGATTTATGTTGTTTTAAAATAAATAGTTTATCCCTATTTATGAAATTTTGAAAAGCAGTGTGACACTCCGTTGTTTGATTTACTCTGATATTTTTATTTAAGATTACGATGTTGGGAGAACGGGGTGTTACAGCGTTGGTGACTTAGAACTTGATGATGAAGGAGCTGCTCTTGGCAGAAAGAAACAGACTGCTGCTCAGAAGAAGAGCTACATAGCCTCTGATCACGTAAGCAAGATTCTGAGAAGTCTTCCCTCAAGATGGAGACCTAAGGTAACTGCCATTGAGGAAGCTAAGGATCTAAACACTCTGAGTGTTGAAGATCTTGTCAGTTCCCTCAAGGTTCATGAGTTAAGTCTCAATGAACATGACTCTGTAAGAAAGTCAAAAACCATTGCTCTAAAGTCAAAAGGAAGATCCTCTAAGGCTCTCAAAGTTGAAGAGTCTGAAAATGAATCTTCTTCTTCTGAAGGTTCTGAGGAAGATCCTGATGTTTCTAGAGAAATGGCAATGCTTTCAAACAGACTGGAGTACCTGGCCAAGAAGAACAAGTAGTTCTTGAAGAAAGGAAGTGCTAAAGGATTCAAGAAGGAAGAACAGAAAGGTTGCTTCAACTGCAAGAAGCATGGGCACTTTATTGCTGATTGTCCAGAGTTGCAAAAAGAGAAATCCAAGTCAAAGAAGCCAACCTTCAAGTCAAACAAGTTCAAGAAGTAGATCAAAAAGAGCTTAATGGCTACTTGGGAAGATCTAGACAATAAGTCAGGATCTGATGAAGATGATGCTAAGGATGAAGCCAATGTAGCTGTTCAATTGGTTGCAACAACTGAACCAGAAAAAGAATCATCCAATGCAGAAACTGATACAGATTCTGAAAGTGAAACTGAGGTATACTCTAAATTTACTAGATCTGAACTTATTGATTCTCTCAAGGAACTTCTTGGTCATTATGAAACCAAATCTACAGAGTTGAGAAAAGTTAAAAAACAACATAATAAGTTGTTGAAACAACATGACTCAACTATGTTGGAAATGGATGCTTTAAAGAAAGAAAATGAAAACTTAATGACTAAGAAATGTAATTGTAAACACTTGAGTGAGCAGGATGCTGCTTTTCAAGAGTTTATTGCTACAGGAATTGATAGAACCAAGGTAGCATCTATGATTTATAGCACATATCAGAACAAAGGTAAAGGTCTTGGATTCATAGGAGGTAACTCTAATGAGGTGATCCTAAAACCTGGTTCTGATGGCGCCAGAGAAGCACTTGAAAATCATTTTGTGTTGGAATCTGAAAAAGTCAACACAGTGACTCATCCAGAATCTAAGGCTTCAGGCTCTAAGGCAATGAGTATATCAAAGCCAAAGAACCTAAAGTCAAAAGTACTGAACAACTTGGAATCAAAGGCTCCAAAGGTTCAGATTCTGAAGAAAACAGAGTCTGGTAAACAGATTCTGAAGAAGCCGGAGTCTGGATATCAGAAGCCCAAGACTCAAAGAAGAGAAGCTGTGTGTGGTAAGTTGGACCCTAGACTTAAATGTTCTGAACCTAGAGTCTGGAAGAAAACGAAACCTCAGACTCCCAGATACACAACCAAAAAGAGATTCAATGGTTCAAGGACTAACCCCAAAGGACCCATAAGGATATGGGTACCTAAATCTGAAATTGTTGATGTTGCAGACGTGTCTAAAAGGACAAGAAAAGCAGAAGTCCTGGTATCTAGACAGTGGCTGCTCGCGACACATGACGGGAGAAAAGTCTATGTTCCTAACCCTGACCATGAAAGAGGGAGGAACTGTGGGATTTGGAGGAAACCAGACTAGCAAAATCATTGGTACAAGAACAATTGGTAATTCTCTAATCTCAATTAATAATGTGTGGTTTGTAGATGGACTTAGACATAACCTACTAAGCATAAGTCAATTGTGTGACAATTGTTATGATGTTTTGTTTAATAAGAACAACTGCACAGTAGTCAACAAGGATGATCAATCCATAGTTTTCAAGGGAAAGAGAAGAAACAATGTTTACAAAATTAAATTCTCTGAATTGGTTGATCAGAAGATAGTTTGTCTTCTATCAATGAGTGATAAGAAACGGCTGTGGCACAGACGGTTGGGACTTCAAACAGGAGGTTAATCTATAAGCTTAGCAAGTTGCAACTGGTCAAAGGCTTACCAGACATTGACTATCATTCAGATGCTCTCTGTGGAGCATGCCAGAAAGGGAAGATTGTTAAAAGCTCTTTTATACCAAAAGAAATTGTTTCTACCTCCAGACCCTTGGAACTACTTCACATTGACTTATTTGGACCAGTCAGCACGACATCCTTATATGGAAGTAAATATGGATTAGTCATTGTTGCTGATTACATTAGATTGAGTTGGGTTAAGTTTCTGAAATCTAAAGATGATTCATATACTATGTTTAGTAAATTCTGCATCCACATACAATCTGAAAAAGATTTGAAAAGTTTGAAAGTCAGAAGTGATCATGGAGGAGAATTTGAAAATGAGCCATTTGAACTTTTTTGTGAAAAACATGGAATTATCCATGAATTCTCTTCTCCTAGAACTCCACAACAAAATGTGGTTGTAACGAGAAAGAACAGAACTTTACAAGAAATGGCAAGAACCGTGATTCATAAAAACAATCTGGCTAAACATTTTTGGGCAGAAGCAGTAAACACAGCATGTTATGTTCAAAACAAGATCTACATCAGACCTTTGTTGAACAAAACAACATATGAACTCTTTAAAGGCAGGAAACCTAACATATCTTACTTTCATCAGTTTGGATGTACATGTTATATTCTGAACAATAATGTCTATCTAAAGAAATTTGATGCCAAAGCTCAAAAGGGAATCTTTTTAGGTTACTCTGAAAGGTCTAAGGCATATAGACTGTATAATTCAGAAACACAATGTGTTGAAGAATCTATGCATGTCAAATTTGATGACAAAGTTCTAGGAAGTGAAACTCCAGAGCAGGATGAAAGTTTTGCAGGTTCTGAAGAATCTGATGATAACTCAGAAACTGATCAGACTCCATAGTCTGATAATACTCCTGAAGTTGTAGCATCCCCTGAAGTTCCTGATGAAGTAGCTTCTAAAGAAGCTCAAGATGGTTTTCAGCAAGCCAACCAATCCAAACATTCATTCAAATACAAGTCTTCACATCCTGAGGATCAAATTATTGGCAACAAAGAAAGTCCCAGAAGAACAAGATCACACTTCAGACAAGAAGAGTCTGCGTTGAGATTGTTATCAATAATTGAACCTGCCTCAATTGAAGAAGCACTTGCAGATGAAGGATGGATTCTGGCTATGCAAGATGAACTCAACCAATTCAAAAGGAATGATGTATGGGATCTAGTAGCTAAGCCTGAGCACAAGAACATTATTGGAACTAAATGGGTGTTAAGAAACAAGCTTAGTGACCAAGGAGAAGTAATCAGAAACAAGGCCAGATTAGTTGCTCAAGGCTACAGTCACCAAGAAGGCATTGATTACACTGAAACATTTGCTCCAGTTGCAAGATTGGAAGCAATCAGGTTACTTCTTTCCTACGCAGTAAATCACAACATAATCCTATATCAAATGGATGTTAAGAGTGTCTTTGTTAATGGTGTCATTACTGAAGAAGTGTATGTCAAGCAACCTCCTGGTTTTGAGGATCTAAAACATCCTGAACATGTTTATAAATTGAAGAAATCACTATATGGCTTGAAACAAGCTCCCAGAGCTTGATATGAAAGACTAAGTAATTTCTTAATTCAAAATGATTTTGAAAGAGGGAGTTTTTGTTCATCAAATCAACCAGTGCAAAGAAGGAGTTTTTGTTCATCAATCCAAGTATACCAAAGATCTCCTGAAGAAATTTAATCTTGAGGATTGTAAGGAAATGAACACTCCAATGCATCCAACCTGCAGTCTAAGCAAAGAAGATCAAGGAACAAAAGTTGACCAGAAGCTGTATAGAGGTATGAAGGTATGATAGGTTCTCTGTTATATCTCACTGCATCCAGACCAGATATTTTATTCAGTATATGTCAGTGTGCAAGGTTTCAATCAGATCCTAGAGAATCTCACTTAAGTGATGTTAAGAGAATCTTCAGATATTTGAAAGGAACCACTAATCTTGGACTTCTGTATAAGAAATCTTTAGATTATAAGCTAGTTGGATCATGTGATGCTTACTATGCTGGAGACAGGATTGAAAGAAAATCAACCAGTGGCAATTGTCAATTTCTAGGAGAGAATCTGATATCCTGTGCTAGTAAGAGGCAAGCAACTATTGCATTGTCAACAGCAGAAGCTAAATACATCTCAGCTGCTAGTTGTTGTACACAACTACTCTTGATGAAACATCAGCTTGAGGATTATCAAATAACTGAAAACTGTATCCCAATTTATTGTGATAATACAGCTGCTATATGTTTATCTAAGAATCCAATTTTGCATTCAAAAAGGAATTTTAGATATTCAATTCATTGATACTGATCATCAATGGGCTGATATATTTACTAAACCTTTAACTATTGAGAGATTTGATTTTATAAAGAAAAATTTGAACATGTGTTATGTTTTTGTGTAATGTGTGCTCCTGAAGACAGAATTCAGATTCTGAAAGTTACTAAGAAGCTACTAAAGTATCAGACTCTCTTTTGGAGACTCTGAGAAATATAAGCTTTTGAACACACTCAGACTTTGTTAAGGAAACTTAGACTCTGAAGAAGCTCGTATTAGTGGTAAGGTGTTTGTTGTGATTAATAACACCTGTCGCACTACGTTGACAGTTACTTTTGAGGTTCTCAGTCGTGGTCTGTTTGTATTGGGTAGAAACTCAAAGGGCAATTATTTTATTCCTTTAACAATGAACCTCGTGTCTTCCCAATACCTTTTCGGCTGCATGCTTATTTGTCTTAAATGCTTGTGTTTGTTTTTCCCCTTTGCATTTCAAACGTTTTCTTCAAAATCACTTAAATAGCAAACACACACAACTCACTCACACTTCCAAACACTTTATTCATTTTCTGAACCCTTTTCTCTCATTTTCTCCGAGAAACATTTTCAGAAACTCAAACCTATAAACCTTCTAATGGCAAGTTCATCAGCTCCTTCTGGTGTTGTAATCAAATCTAGACAGTCGTACGTCATCAAGCCCAGAACTATGAATATTATCAAGGAAACCCTGGAAGTTCAAGTTGAATCTCCGGTGGACTTTGGGTCACTTCTAAAACATGGGATTGATGTCTCTACTCACATTCTCTCACAAGAATAGATGAACTACTTCGGTATGTTGAATGGACCAACATATCAGGAACTGATAAGAGATCTTTGGGTTAGAGCAGAGGTCTACGACAAGGATGAAGCTACACTTGAAGAGGTTGCTGCTATCAAGAACAATCCATCATTTGTTGGTTAGACAAGGAAACAAATGGGTTTGAAACCGTTCAACGTTTAGAAGTTAGATCAGCTATGATGGGGATTCCAATCATCATCACTGAAGAAATTGTTGTTAGGGCATGTAGGGAGTCCAATGCAGGAAAATTTCAGTGGAACGTTACCAAGAAAAGTGACTGGGCTGAAATTTGCAACAAGTTTTTGTTTGCAGGAAGACCTTCAAACAAGTTGGTGGATATGCACCAGGATAATAGGGTGCTTCTGAAGATCATAACCGACTGCCTACTTCAGAAAGGAGGAGGATCTGATACTCTCTCATTGGACCACAAGGTGGTTCTGTATTTACTGATTAAAATGGAGAAGATCAACTTTCCAAGGAAATCAAGGAAAGGATAAAGAAAACCAAGGATGAGAAGGAAGTCAAGCAGTATCTTGATGCTGAAATAGAAGAAGAAGAAAGTGGGATCAAGAAAAGGAAGATGGAAGCTATTCCGGTGGCTGAGGATTTGGCACAAAAGATAGGTACTTCAGTATCTATGGTGGTGGATAAACACGCTGCTAGCAAGTTTATGGCAACAGAGGTGGTGACTAAGAAACTAAGAAATGATACGGTAAAGGATGCAGCTAAATTGCTCGCAGAGGCTCTGAAGCAGAAAGGGCCAGCTGAGTTTGCAGAAGCTGATCAACCAGGACCTGCACTGATAACTGCTCCTGAACATCCAGCTTCTCTAGAAGATATCATTTCAGGTAATATTTCTAATGACTCACATTTCTCATCAACGAATCAAGAGTCACCCTCATCCTCTGAAACAGAAACGGATGAAGATAATACTCCTCTGAGTAAAGCCATCCCATCCTTACGCAAAAAGACCCCTTCACCAATCCAACCAACTTCATCATATGACCCACTTGACCCAAGAATAACCAAGTATGTTGATACAACCATTGACAGAGTTATTCAAGACACCATCACAGTGTCTCAACTCTTTCCATCTGACCATCCATCTCAACCTGAATTTCTTAAACAACTTCAAGTAATTCAGCCAAATGAAGAACCGGAAGAACCCACTCAATCTCAACAACCCTCATTCCAACCAGAATCATTAAACATAGGTTCTCCTGAAACCCTAGAGTCTCTTGAGAAACATCTAGGAGGAGAATTTCCTATAACCCCAGCAAAATCCAAAACAACAAATACTGCAGAATCTGTATCGCAACCATAATATGTACCCCAACCAGAACCGGTATCTGAAAAAGAACCAGTGTCTGAGACTCTGGAGCAGGTGTCTGCTGTCATTCCTTACACAGAACTTGTAACAGAATCTGTTACATAGGCTACTTTTGAATCATCTACTGAAGCCCTTCAACAACCAACAACCATACCCTCTAAACCTTTACAAACAACCATACCTTCTGAACCATCCACTTCAATTGAGCCAACCCAAACTCACATAATTCCCAACCCTTTTGATTCGTTGAGAATAGATGAGTTCTTTAGAATGTCTAGTTCAAAGCTCAAAGACATTATTGACCTAAGACATGTTCCAGTCCTCACTGTTAGCTATGAGGATCAATATTCTGCTCTGAAGAATGAGTTCCTCGATTTCGTCACTAAGATTCAGAAAGTGGCAGTAAAGGAACAAGCTAAAGTTCTTGCTAAGCATATGGAAGAAATCAGAAGAGCTGAAGAAGAAAAGGTTAAGAAAAAGCCTCCAGTCCTGGATTTGACCAATGAACCTTGGTTTGGATCAGAAGAATATAATCATAAGGATTCAATGGTTTTTGAGACTTTGAGCAAAAAGATGCTTAGAGTTCAAGAGGAAGCTAAGCTTAAGAAAGAAGCTCATCTTAAGAGAACATAAGCTCTTGAGGAAATTGTAAAGAAGCAAGCTGAGGATTTGAAGAAACTGATGGATCTTTTTGCCAAACAAAACCAGCCTTAGTTGCACACCTAGTTTTTTTTTTGTTTTTGTTTGTATTTCATTGCATCTGTTTCTTTGCTTCTGACCTTTAATTATTTTTTTGAATCTTAGCTTCTGAATCTTTGCACTTCTGGATAGTTTTTAGCTTCTGTATGATTGTGCTCCTGATATTCTTTGATATATTTATTTGAGTACTTCTGAAGTTTAACTATCTTGTCTTATTGAGATTCTGTTTATTTGGTTTTATTAAACTCTTGTGTTTTTAAAACTTTGTTTTCTCTTTAAAACAGACTCTAATAAGTTTTTGCTCTGAATCATCTCTTCTCATTTCTCTTAAAAAAAAAATTCCCTCATTTGGAGTTATGTAAAAAGGGGGAGAAACTTGTCTTTAAACCTTTTTGTTAATGACAAAAGGGGGAGAAAGAACTGTAAGGTATTTTGGAACTTTAATCATGTAAGTCTAAGAAAAGGGAAGTAGAAATAGGTATTTTGTTAGATTCTGAGGCCCCATAAGTTAAATTTTTCGCAATTTAGTTTAAGAGAATCTTCTCCCAACTCTTGTCTTTTACTCATTGTGAGATTTGATTTTGATATTTTTGTTAAAAATAAATTTAAAGACTTAAAGACTATCAGACTCAGGGGGAGTCAGAGCTTTCAAAACTCAAACTCTGAGCTTACAAACCTCAGACCCTTAAGTCAACTTGTTAAATAGATTAACAACAATTGACCTTTTAAATACTTATGTTTGTCATCATCAAAAAGGGAGAGATTGTTGGAACAAGGGTGTTCAGCAGTACCACTTTTAGTTTTGATGATAACAAAGTATTAAAAATTGTCAATTGGATATGCTTATATTTGTTTAAGTGTGCAGGATCTTAGTCAAAGATTTTAATCTTAGAAAGCATTATGTAAGAACAAATGAAGAGCAAATTCTCTAAGAAGCTTGTTGCTTGTGATTCTGAAGTCCAAGAGAGTCTGAAGAATCATCAGAAGCTGTTTCGAGAGGTTCTGAAGACTCAGAGAATCTGAAGAACAAAGAGAGTCTGAAGGAGCTGAAGAGAGTCTAAAGCTCATCAGAGTCTGAAGTACTACAGAGAGTCTGAAGACCTCAAATTGAAGATTTGCTTAGAAGATTTTCTGAAGGCATTTCGATGCAGAAGAAACGTTCGTTTGGAGTAACGTCTAGCTTCAAAGTCAACTTGAGCATGGGATGCTTAACGACAAGAATGCAGGTATAGGACAGAGTACTTTGTACGAACTCTGTCTCCACTACTCCACTACCTTGTACAATTGGCAGCTGTGTCTACCGGTATTTCGTCTCAAAAGGAATGGAATTCAAAATCTGTATTGAATGACGATTACCATATCAAGCAACAGATCAACAACATTAGATCAAGCTTCTAGATGACTCTGTGATGTGCTGGATTGTCTCAACGTCTCTTTACAACGCCTGTATAAAGGGAGTGAAGACTTAGAAAATAGACTACTGACTCTGACCTTTTTATCAAGCTATTTGCTATTCTCCCTGAGTCACAAAAACACATCAACTACTTAGGAAATTCTTACAAACTTTATATCCTAGAATTTCTAAGTTATTCAGAAAACAGAGTCTCTTTGTTTTGTAATTGGAACATGTTTGATTGTTTATCAAGTGTTCAAACTCTATTCAATTTTCTGTAAATTGTGATAGAAGTATCTTGCTTGCGTGCTTAAGCATTGGAAGTCTCTTGGGTGTGTCCTTGAGCAAAGAAGTCTCTTGCTTGTGTGCTTGAGCATTGGAAGTCTTTTACTGTGTGTTTCAGCAACTTGTAATTGTTGATTACATTTTAGTGAACTCTCCTTGGAAATGCAAGGGGGACATGACTACTTCCGGTTTGTGGAAGGAACCTATATAATTGCTTGTGTTCTCTCTTTCCTTTATCTCTTTACCATTTCCGTTGCTACAGACTCTGATCTTCCATCAGGTCCTGAACTTGTTCAGACTCTGATCCTGGAAAACAGATTCCTACTCTTTAAGAGTTGCGAAAAAGTTAACACAATTCAACCCCCCCTCTTCTTGTGTTTTTCTCACCTTCAGTTTCCTCAAGTGGGAACGTGAGTACAAGCGGTTGTCCAAGATGGAGGAAGTGTTGATCATGGGGTTAGTCTTTTACCAGTTATTCTCTTTATGTATAAATAAAAGTTTCCCAGTCAGAAAATGGGTAGCAAATCATTTATAGAAATTTTACAACACTCAACCTACCGGCGCATAGGGAAACGAGTTATACATAATGTATCTAAATTGATTTGTCTGACCACTTTACTTTTATGCATTGCATTTTACCTTTCCTTTAAGTTTATGCGTTTAAACTTTTACCTTTATGCATGTCTTTTCATACTTGTCGAGAGACAATGCCTTTTTTTAACCCTAAAACTCGTCTTGCTATCTAAGTAACATTAGTGCATTTCATGGCCTTTTTCAAAATGTTTTCGTCAAAACCTTTGCACAACATGTTCTAGAATTTCTAGTTCAGTCCCGCTTGTAATAATCTGAACTACCCAGTAGTTTTCCGAAAATACCGGTAAACAAAGTCTTATTAATAATCAATTTGTCGGATTTGATGAATATTTATTGTTTATAAACACAATTAATTAGTGGGAAGTTTGATTTATTTTGCATGGATAAAAGCAATATGTTGAATCTAGATAGTGAGAAGATAAATATGAGAATTTTAGTTTTGAATCTGGATATGAGATCATGCCATCTTAAGATCCGTTCTCGGATAAGACATTTGTACCATCTATGAGAATTGATCGTGATCCCTTCCAGATTTTCTCAAATCCACCACCATAAATGTTTTTCACAAATGTAACGGTCTCGGTTACGACTTTCCGATGGCCGGTTCTCAGTCTACACGTGTAAGAGACAACTCAAGAACGACCACAACTCTTAGTTTTGTGGTAAAAATTCTTCAAGATCTCTTTTATCTGATTCTTTCTCCTTTGATCAAAGGTGAAGCTTCACAATGCACTTCCACTTTCGGACCGGACTTCGGCTCAATCCAATAGGTGTTTATAGTCTATTTAGCGAGAAATCATGTAAATTGGTAAAAACAAGACATCACATTAAGGATCAAGAATAAGAAGATTGAAGATCAATGATTCTTAGAAGGTATTGAATGCAATACTAAGTAAAGAAAATTCATTTCAAGTTCCAAGGCATTAAAAGAAGGAAGAACGCTCGAAAAAGGGACGGAAACTCCAGAATCTGCACATAAACTACAAAATCGCAAGAGGAAGCCTTGTATACTATCTCATGCACCCATGCCCTTCACTCTATGTGTCCTACATATGAGCACAACAAGGGAGTGTCGTTTTGCTTTTCCAAATCGTTTTAGTTGGAAAACCCTAGTTTTCTTCTCTTAACCCCTAGTAATGATGCATTATAAATAAAGACTCTTGCGCACTCTTTGATTCATTCAAAAAGCTAGAGGTATAAGACAAGGGTTGAGCACCATAGTTTCAAGGCAGAGGATCTCCATCAGTCAATCCTTTCCGTATAAATACCTCGACCTCATGCATGGCATTGGATATTGCATTTCACCACACAATAATCAATACATACAGACTGTTTATATTCACCAAAAGTCATAAACAACCACATATATTTCATTTAATTTAATTAAGCTTCCTTTTTAGTTCACTTTTAGAGCATCTACAAAAATATAAAATAAAAAGCAATGCTATATCTTTAGAAAAATAACATCAAGAATTCTTCAAGAATAAAAAGAAACCAATCACAATGCACTATTTGCCACAATTTAAGGAGGTGTGGCTGAAAAATGGGAAGTGAACAAATAAATCATGCAATTAAAACTTGTCAACTGTTTCTTGAAAAAAATTTGATGCTATTTTTCTAGATAAATAGCATTTTCCTAATATAAATGGAGGGTAGTTTGTTTAAGTTTGTGTTTATTGTACATGTTTTGTGTATTGTAAACACATTAGTGCATGGACAAGGGACACGTATAGGATTCTATTCAAGTACATGTTCTCAAGATGAATCATTGTTAAGTCCACAATTACGTCTCATGTTAGCTCCGACTCTTCTTTATCTTCTGGTTTACTTAGGATGCACTTTGATGATTGCTTTTTACAAACTTATGATGCGTCTGTACCTGTTTTCAGTTCAGGTACAGAGAAAACAACTTTTCCAAACCATGGTTTAAGAGGTCTTAAAGTTATTGATTAAGCTAAGACAAAACTTTAGGCTGCATGTACCAGTGTTGTCTCTTGTGCTGATATCATTCCCTGTCTTGTGATTCAGTTGTTCTGGTAATTAACAAACTTAACTATATATCGAGTATTTTACATCCACCAAATCATGATGTCGATGTAATTGACCAAAACAACAAAGCCACACCCAGCAGAAATTATAGACAAAAGAAGTTATTGTTGATAAAAGCATACCCCTGCATCACAATCCAGGAGAAATCCAGTCCCCTTGTACTTTCAAGGGCTTTCACTATAATCATAATTGATTACAAAATATTCAAGAACACTTCCAAGAGACTTCTTTATGATCAAGCACAACTTTAAGAGACTTCTATTTGCTCAAACACAATAGCAAGAGACTTCTATTTGTTCAAGCATAAATGTAAGTGTTTTTTGTGCTCTAGGACTCTCTACCTAAAGACTTCTACTCCACAATTCTACCTAAAACTTCCCTTGCTTAAGCACACTTCTTAAAACTTCCCTTTGCTCAATCTCCACTGATTGAGACTCCTAAGTGTTCAAGGTTTCACCAAAAAACTTATATGCTTAAACTATGTTGTTAAACTTTTTTAAGTAATAAGTGTAAACTGAACAAATGAACAAGACTCCATAGGATTTCTAAGATTTGACTTGAAATAAATCATAAGTGTTTTTGCGCTATTAAATTTCACAGAGTAATGACATATATATCTTTCAAAATCCGTTCTCTCAAGCTTCTAAAGTCAATTTCCTTCATGATTCTGAGTATTATATTTTACCAAACTCAATTTCATGATTTGAGTAAACATTTTAATTTTATGAAATCTTTTATGTGACTACAGAAACAATAGTGTTTAATTGTACCCCAAAAAATATATAATTGAGATAATTTTTTGGCTTAATTTTCATAATAATAGAAATAATCTTGTAGTGTAAAGTACGGAAAGAAAATTTAATTAAATGCACCAATTCTAATAGTTGGACATTAAAAAAATGTTAGAGTTTATAACCGGATAAAAGAGTAAGATTACTGCAAACCAATCAAAGAATTAACTTTCATTGATATCAATTACTTTTTCTGAAATTGTTCAAAAAAAAATTATTTTTTCTGAATTACTAAGTCGCTTTGCTGTTTGTTAACACTATCTTACTCACTTGGTTGATCAATGTGGGACTTTCTATAGCCCTTTTCTTCATTTTTTGAAGTGTAGAAGAAGAAATTACATAAAAAAGAATAACTCATAAGGAATAATTTATTCTTCATCAAGCCATCGTTTGTTTTCTTTTCGAAAATGCTCACTTAAAAAACAGTCTTGGAGAGCCCAGCTAGTCTTTTGGCAATGTAAGTTAAACTCTATCCGAGCATGCTATTGAAACTGCAAACCACTACTACAGAAATGACATTTCACATCGGTTGAAATCGACATTTCACATCGGGTGACGACCGATGTAACTAAAGCTGATGTTGTATGTCAGTCACTTGTCACATCGGTTATTGAACCGTTGTGATATGACATAAACCACATCGGGCAGTAAAACACTGATTTGCTATGTGAGCCAATAGTCTGAAAAGATAGGATTTCACATCGGCTGTACAAAGTAGCCGATGTTACATAGGTATAATTCACATCAGCAATAATATGCACCGATGTGAATTTGAGTTTGGTAAAACACCTTTAACATCAAGTGGATACGCACCGATGTGAATTACCATATTTTTTTAAATTTTTTTTGAATTTTTTGGTTACTAGCCTGGTACGGTACTTTAATACTTATAACTACAGCCATACTTTTAAATCAATCAAAACCTTCAAAAAGTCAATGTCACCGGCAACCAAAACACAAGAAGGGGTACATCCACAACAAACAAGAAAGTTCATATATACACACAAAATAAATATGTAGTAATGCTAGAAATAACAGATATCCATGTAGTACCAAAACACATAAAAAAAGATCTCAATGTAGTAATATTTATTCCACAATTTTCCTATAAGAAATACGCAACCCAATTCCAGACAACACTACACGACCAAAACTAGACAGCACTACAAAACCACCTACTGCCCTGACCAGCTAAAACAACGGCCAGCAGCTGCTGCTACATGCACAAAATTCTGCTTAAAAACACTTAAATTGGGCGTAAAACAACAGCATCCCTGAACCAACAGTAACAAACCGCAAAAACACCAAAAAATTATATTACGAGATAATGATAACTTTACTGAAGTTGTATTGTTTGGAGCAATCAACAGCCGAAGACAAGTTAGAATAGGTTAGAATATAAGTAGCGTTAAATAACAAGTATTAATTCAAGTAGAAAAATAGAAACTAGCCTAAGGGTTTAATATCAACTAGACTTGGCGATAAAAAATCAATGAGAGTGAGAAATATAGTAACTCAGGGAAATAAACATTATTTAATCTACATTTATGTTACTACATTTAGACATCAATTTCAGCTCTTTTATAAACTCAAAATATGAAGAAAACCAATTATGCAGAAAAAACATAATTCAAAATATTCATTATCACTAATCTCCACTACTCACTATACAAAACACACATGCGAGCTTTCTATTTCTTAGTTTAATTATATCTTCTCTCCTTTCTTAGTTCACAAGGAAGTCCATCTTCAACATGTTTTTAAATTGTGAATCAAAACAATTTGAATCTCAACATTGCTACTAAAAGAGATGAAATGTAAACCCAGCAAAGATAACAAATATGTCAAAACACCCAATACCAGGCTGCTAACAAAGTAACGAACCAGCCCACAAAAATTCAGTCAATAAAATTACTAACAACAGAGACACTCGAAATATATTTAAGACCAAAATGGTTGTTTGCTCTTTTTTATTTCTAACAAGTGAATAAACAAACATGAAGAACAGAGCAATGAAGCACAAGAGCCTAATTTTTCATTTTGGAGGTTGAGTCTAACAAAATAATTTGTATATCTCTGTTAATTTGTGATGTTACACCTTCAAAGTAAGAACTAGAAACTAACTATTGACACATAATCATTAGAGCCAAAGAAAAACTAAAGATAAACATATAAGCACTTTTTTCCAAAGTACCTACAATGACATTGGCAAGGTAAACCAAGTATACACATTTTTTTGCTTCATTGAGGTACCATTTAATGGCCATTGTTCATATTCTTATTCATTGAAATAGAATAATATAGAAAAATGACACGTTTATAACTTCTGATATAATTTTTTAAAATAAAAAATTTTTTTGGTACAAAATATATAATTTTTCTATATAGCTTTTTTGCCGACAATCTAATTTATATTTTGTTTATTACCAGCTGACAATTCAATTCTTACTTGAATATACATGTGGTAAAATTAGAAGGAGGAATATGAGCCATATAAACTAGCGTTGAAGGTGATTATATGACTTAAGTTTATGAGGATAATTCAACTCAAAATGACTAGTTTGATTAGGTAGGAGAGTATCACAATTTAGATATCATATATAGATAATGTAAGACTCATAATATAAGGTTATTTTTATTTCAAAGTTTGAAAGGGGGAGTAAGAGAAACGTAAAAACCAAATATCAAAGGATAAAAATGTGTTAGAGAAAATAATGAATTATAAAGTATCTCAACCACCATTTGAAATGTTTTTTTTAGTATAGCTCATTTACCAAATATCACTACTTTGATGAAAAAAACTTATAAACTAGCTAAATAAGTTATTCAGACTAATTTATTCTTTTGCCAAATAGTTATAGAACCTTATTCGAGGGCAACATCAGACCAAACAATACACTATGCTGCAGCAAAATGATTACCGAGCAAACATATTGATGCTCAAATTCAGTTTTGCAAGGTGTTCATAGTAGGCATCAGAGCCATGCTGAAAACTGAAAATGAAAAGTCCCAGAGATATGATATTGTTTTTGAGGATGCTATCTCGTCTTCTAACTCAACAACTTCTCTTACTGTTTTATTTACATTTCTTAATACCAACACCCAACATGTTTGTATCAATACTTCATAGCACACAAGCCTCGCAATAATGTTACACATAGTTTCCTATTCTGACACAATTCAACACAACAAATTAAAATAGAAAAACTCAACTGATTACCTTCAATAAGAAACCTCAAACAAATAAGAATTACCTCAACAAATCAAATAATGATAATAATAAGTATACCCACAACAATTGAGGTTCATAAACTAGCCAACATCAACAATAACCAGTAAGTGATGTTTATAAACAAACCCTAAAAATTTCAAATTTAAATTTCAACGCATAAAAAAAATCACTACCTCAAAAATCACTAAAAATTCATTATGTAATCGAAATTCAAGCAATCAGACACCAAACAAAAAACAAAAACCTCAACTCGGTGAGGACTTACGGCGTACGACAAGAACAACGACGAGCGAGGATGACAATTTCCACCAGAGAACACCAGTTCTGATATCTTCAAAGCTATGGGTTCACGAATTAGAGATGTGAGTGAATCAAAACTTCCAACTGAGAACGAAAATGTCAAAACAGAACTTACAGTGTTAATAGTGAATGTCGAATTTACAGTGAATGAGAACTTAGCTAGTGTCAAAACGAGTTCAAATGGTTTGAGAACTTACAGTGAATGTCGAATTGCAGAATCACGGTGGCCAATCCTTTTGGAAATCGAGATTGGGTTCAAGATTGAGGAACAAATTGGGTTCGTGAATGATAACTTAGTGAATGAGAACGAATTGGGTTCATGATGAACAGATTGAATTGGGTTCGTTGATTTAGTGAGTGAGATTTAGGGTTTGTGTGAATTGGGTTCGTGAAAACACGTCTGAAGAATATGTGAAGAAAGAGAAAAGGGTTCGTGATTTTGAAAAAAGAGAAAAGGGAAAGTTTTTAAGTTAAAAGTGTGATATATTTCCCCTCAGGTATTATATCTGCTGATGTCAAAATTCATTGATAATTGTTTTCCCCTTCAGGTATTTCTCAACCGATGGGAAAACCCTTTGCAAAGTTCACTTTAATTACAAAAATGCCACCGCGTTGCTTTTGCCATCAAGTAATTGGTCCACTGATGTGAAATCTCTGATGTTAAATGTCTGTTTTCTAGTAGTGAACAAAACATATCCTAATGATACATGATGCAGAAACTATATGGTTAATTATCTTCTTTAATCTCACAATTTGTGTTTTCTAATATGGATGACAAATATGAAATAGCTACTAAGAAATCATGCATATATACAGCTACATACTTCAATTTTCCTTTTCTTTGGGTCATGAAATTTTCCTCTATCACTGTATGGATTGTTCAGTTCTTTATTTTGAAAGTATCATCTATCATCTTTATTTTGAAAAAATATTTGATATAAACATTACATTGATAATTTTCATTGAATATCTTTAAAAAATTAACAATATTACCTATATTCTTGTTTTCTATATAATTTGCAATCAAGGTTTTCAAAATCGGGATTTTGCTTCAGGTCAAAAGACAAGAGCAAAATCGACAATCGTAAATTTGCCACCAAAATCTTAGACCTTAAGGAGGAACACGCTATAAGATCCCAAATCAATACCATCAGGCCGACCCAAATGGATTTAATACCAAATATATATTATAAATGGTATATAGTCATAAATGACTTAGTTTAAAAGAAATCATATAATCTAAATATATGTTATAAATGGTATATAATCATATATGTTAAAGGTGAAGAAAGTTGCAAAATCCAGAATTTAAGGATTTAAGTCGGAATTTTGGCAACAATGATCGCAATGTTACACTACCGGTATAAATGCACATATCTTTTACAAGTATTCCAATAAACATAGTTTTCTGTATTTTGTTAAGTATTGATGATAAATGTTTCTCTAAGATTTTTTTATATAGTGTTCATAATTGAAATGTATTTATTAAGGTTTTTATCCCTATAAAATATGTTTGGTATAATTTATTTGGTAGTGAAAAGTGAATTATTATGGAGAAACTTCTTATAGTTGACCGTTATTATGGCGAAGTTTGTTTAAATTGAATGTTTTGTTATTTGTGTCTCTTTGGATACTCTTTAGATGCATTCATAGTTGGCAGGTTTTTAGACGGTAGGAAGAGAGTTATTATGCTCAACTTTGTTTTAAATTAAAAGTGAGTTTTGTTATACACAATAGTGTTTTTACCCTGCATTGCCCGGGTTATATATATAAGTAGGAATGACCAAAATTTTGTATGCATGGTATTCACAAACAAAATTTATCACGAACCGATTTGGAACGAATATCTTAAGGAATATTCACAATACAAATCAGATACAGACTCTTTAAGACTCTAGAATTTTTAAGATATGAAAGTTGTTAAGAAATTATAAGTGAACATTTGAATGCAAAACAATTTCAGCAGAGTTTTGGCACATGTAAATTGTTGTTGAGTCCTTGCCATTCTCTAAGTTTTCACTGCTTTATATAGAGGTGTGAAAGAGACGTTGTGAATTACCAGCACATCAAAATAGAGTGTTTGAAGCTTTGATCAATCACCAATGATCTTTTGCCTGATATGGTTATTGTCCTATAAATGATCAATTTCAAATCCATTCCAATTGTGAAGGAACATCGTTGCAGGCAGAGCAGTTTTTCTTGTCTTGTAGCAGAGACAAAAACAGAGTAGTGGTTGTACACTTCGTACAATTGTACTTTGTTAACGCTCTTTAAAGAACAAACATCTAATGCCTTCAAATTCTTTCAAAATAGTCGTTGTTTCAATCTTCTGGTCTTCTGCAATGCTTAGACGAGATTAAATCCATTGGACATCCTTTGAAGCTTTAAGTCTTGCATCTCCTGATAAACTTCAGCTTCTGGTGATCTTCAGCTTCTAATGAGATGCTTCTGACGAACTTGCTTCTGATGATGTCATCACTTCAGGAGCACTAAACTTCAGGAGCACTTCTCTTCAGATGCTTCAAGCTTCCTGTTTGTTGATTCCTTACCTCTCTTTTGTTCTTTCAGAACCTATTTAAGATGTCAAATTTTTGTCTATGGTCATGTACACTTGAACAAATATTAGCATATCCAATTGACAATTTTTAATACCTTGTTATCATCAAAACTCTCAAAAGGGTAATTTTAAACACATTTTGTTTCAACAATATATTCATGCATTCATAAGTGTTTAGAGGCGATGTTCAGAGGCGATGGTTATGATACTAATTCGTATCAAGAGGCGATGTTTTGAGGTGACGACCTTGACGATGATTCGATACCACATGCATATAGAGTCATGTCTAAGAGAATTGCATACATTTGGTGAAGTTGTTAAATGTGTCCTATTTAATTATATGCTTGGTGAACAATGGTGATTTATGTGCATTGGTGAATTTTGGTGAATGGTGTATTTGGTGAAATTTGGTGAACATGTGAAGATGTGCACTTGGTGATTTAATTAATGATGTTTATTTTGGTGAAAATAATGGAGTGAGTTATATGTATGCAATTTGATGATCTCTTTGGTGATGCTGGTTTCCTTGCTTATGCTTTTGAAATGATGAATTATGTTTGTTGAGTTAATTATGCTAAATGAGGAATAAGGTGAGTAATTCCTATATTGATTGATGTAGTTAAGTGATGAATGTTGGTGATGATTTAAAGTATGAATATGCTTGATGTGTTATGATAGAAATATGATAACATGATTGATGTTGAACTGGGGAAAATATAAATATATATATATATTGTGTGTGTGTGTGATGGTAATATTCTAGGAATGTTGAGTATGTATAAGTGTTATTCATGAATACTTGAATGTTTACGCTTGATTATGTTTAGTTGTGAATTATAAACTAACCTCAGTGGTCGTTCGGTTGACCGTCTTCTTTATCCGTATGGATAGGTAGATGATGTGCAAGGATATATTTGTTTGCTTTGGTGAGTTGGCTTGAGGATAGCTTGGAGCTACCTCAGTTATTTATTTCGGAGTCTAGTGTGTCGGCTTTGATTAAGACGTCTTTGTGTTTTAAGTATTTTGACTATTTGTTATCTTTATAATTTAGTTGTTGAGATGAGAATTTATGATGATGTGGTATTATGATTTATTGAGACATGGCTACTTGGAGACTTATTTATGTTGGATGACTCTTGAGATATTTTATTTAGGCGTTAATGACATGATGTTTTATTACGCTACGATGTTTTGAGAAAATTGTTTATTTATGCATGTTTGGTGATTTATTGAAGATGTAACATCTAGATTGTTGATATGTCGTATCATTAGCGTAATTTATCGCCTTAAGAGTTTATGGTGTTGCAAGGATTTCATCGCAGTTAAGTGCCGATGTTCTGTTATAAGAACAGAAGAACACCTAGGAGTTTCCAAAACTCCATTATTGCGCATTGAAGTTCAAGAGTAGCGAATTTTTTCAATTGTTGCGGATTCAACGCTAATTACGATTAGAAAATCAAGTAAGTTGTTATCATCCTATTGCATTGTTGTTTTGTGATTGAATTGTTAGTTTTTTTGGTTAAATTGTCACATAATTAGGTTTTGTTGATTTTATGATTTGATGTTAGATTAGAGTTGAATATAATATTATTGTATAATTGTTAGAAAATTGTGGTCGAATTTTTAGGACTAGTTTAGGTTTTGATCATTGATTTCCTTTATGTAGATATGTCTCAGAATCAGGGTGATGTTCAGTTAAACAAAAAGGATGGTGATGAGAAGTAGAAAGCAAAATCAACAGTAACATGGCACACAATCGAATGTGATGGTTCCGTTAAAAAAAGAATTTGAAGGTGCCGGAGTATAGTCAGTCCAGGCTGAAGAGGAGAGGGAGGACATGTTATTTTGGTCCTCAGCCAAAAGCATGTGCCCCAGGTACTGTCGAGGACAACCCAATTGAGATAAGCTACGAGTGAGATGATTAAATAATGTAATGGCTTGTAATAATCATCAATATGCCACACATTTTGGAACATTTTTTTATTGAATAAACTTGCGTTTTGAATAAATTTTAAGCGAAATTGTGTATTGATTAAATTTGAAGCGAAATTGTGTATTTATTCAAATTTAAAATCATCTACATTACATTACATTCTTCGAAAATATGTCGTATACTTCACGTAGAGATTTCCAACTTTAATTAAAAAAGTCAAAAGATTGAAGAGAACACAACACATGTATTCTACAAAATCAACTATATATGTTATCACATCGATTTCCCTCATATAAGACGAGTCATCACATAAAGGAATGGATTCTAACAGGTTGCTTTGAGTTAAATCTTACTGCCCCGCCGACTGACAAGTTTCAATTGACAGAGGAGCACGATCAAACTCAAAGTAACCTCTTATAGGTGCACTTCATGACACTCATCTTATATGAAGGAATGTGATATCATATGTTATATAGCTGATTCTACATAACACATTTTGTGTTCTCTTAATCTTTTGACTTTTCAAAGTGGCTTGCAAATCACTACATTCACTATAACAAAATAAATACACTACCTAAACATAGAACTTCCGCGTGAATGCTTGAGAGTTGTTGTTTAACAGGTTTGACCTTATCCAACTTCAGAGGTAAGATAATTTTTGTAGTTGGAAGGTCCACCTGGAAGGGTGAATGCTACCTAATCACGATCTTCTGGCGGAATCAAATTGTTGAGAATATCTTCAGTTGATCTCAGCAAAGTGACAAACATATCGATCAACGGGAACATGTTGTGCTACCAAAAAATCGAGAAAATGCTCCTCACGTCATCGTCGTTCTTTAATTCTAGCCTACTGAATGTTATTCTTCCGTCGTCCAATGTTGGATGTTCATACCAAATGTATTCCACTCTCCTTGTGTCTCCGGGGTTGAGTCCTTGGTTGATTTCATCCAGTTGATCCTTGAGACTTTTTAACGTGACATTAATATACCGAATCTTGAACATCTGAGGATTTCCACCATTGAAGCGTATGTAAACACTGAAAAAATCGGTCATTGTTGCAAACCTACACCATAAAAAATCAAACAATCAATGAAAAACTCATTCAAACATTTCATCAAACACTTAGCGTGCAAATTATGTATAAACCCTAAAAATCATAACTATGACATAAACATGCAAAAAAAATTAACAAAATTAATCAACTTATATCTACTCTTAAAATGAATCATATACTCTTATAAATCTGCTCAAAAACTAAAATTAAAAAAAAATAGAGAACACCAAAATTCAAAATAACGCTAAAAATCATAACTATAACATAAACATCATGCAAACATTTTACGAAAATTAGTTAACTTACATTTACTCTAAAAATGAATCATAACATGTAAATTCACTCAAAACTAAAATTATAAATAAAATAAAAACAACAAAATTTACATCAACCTAAACCTAAAACTAAAACGAAAAAACATTTAAAACAACTAAAATGTTAGTTAATAGCACTATGATTACTTACTTCTGATTTTGTTAAATAAATTTGGTTGGGATTTTTAGAGAGATTTGAGAAATTTTTAGAGATTGAGAGTAATAATGGATGAGATAGCTTATGCCTGGATTTGTATCAGGATCGCATTGATAGTTAATTGTCGATGGATCTCGCGGTAGTTAACTACCGCCGGTTCTTTACGTCATTGGTAGTTAACTGCCGTCGGGGCATTTAAATCCTTTTTTGGTGTTTTTCGGCCATAACAAATGTTTCAACAACAAATTTTCATTTATATTCTCTTTTTTCTGCTTGGTTCTCTCAACACTTAATGGACTTAGTCTCTTTTTATTCTTCACAAATAAAACACTACTCTTTTACTTCACTTAAACCTCATATTTACTAATACACCTCTATTTTCTTAATTCCTTGTAATTTCATAATTCCAATAACCTTGCAAAAATACCCATTACTCCTTAATTACCAAAATATCCATCACTGCTAAAATACCAAAATACCATTATTCTCTAAAAGTCAACCAACCCATCAAATAAATTTTTAATATTACTAATAACACATAAAAATAATATTAATAAACTAATAATAAAAATCGGGTTGTTACATGAGACTTGGTGACTAGATAATACATTTTTTCAGAGAAAGTGGTTAGGTAATAAATTGTTGCATTTGTTCGGTTATTTGTATACATTTTTTTTCTCTAAAGAAGGTCTTTTAAAAAAAAAGGTTATATACCTATTCTGGCTATATTATTAATTATCACATATCATATATCTGTTTTGTAGCCGGATGGATATTCAGCAATTGATCGTTCATACCCGCTGCAGGAGGATGTGGATTTGAGGATGTTTCATATATATTTTGGACAGTTGTATTTGTGTGTATTAATGTGAAAACTTGAATTTGATGTAAATGATATTCATTTGAAACAATAAAGTTGTAAATTTTAATATATCTAGTATCAGTTCTAATGTGCATACTAAACTTTCTAGATACGCGGTTTAGTATGGGCGTTATAATTGGTATCAGAGCAGGTCGATTCAAATTGTGTCGTGGGTCATTAAGTTACAACTTAGTAGTGGTACATTGAGTTCCGGGTAATTGTTAGGATTGTTGTTGTTAAATGAGCCTGATCAACTCAATTTAGCATACGATGATTATAACAGATGCCTGAGAGCTAAATGGTACCCAGGAAGAACGAAGTGTATGTCGGGAATGAAGGACTCGAAGAGAGTAAGGTTAAGAAGTTGATAGTAACCGAAGGTAGTCGGTAAACCAAGCAGTCGAAGTTAGTCCCTCAGAGGACACATAGTATTCTTAGGAGTAAGAGGGGTGTACCCCGACAACGTGGAATACATTGCAAGTGGAATTCAGTATGTTTGAAAGTGAAGGATGCATGTTTTAATCAGTATTTTTGATTAAGAAATTGTCGCTCGATTAGTGTTATAACATGCCATGCATTGTGCTTTTCAGAAATCCATGTTATTGAGTATTTAGGGATACTTGTATGCAAAAGATTTAAGGTTTTTCCTATCCAGAAAGAAAAAAAATTCAATTTTTCCAAGAGAAATTCGCTAATAGCGAATATTCCGCCAATGGCGAGAATATTACAGAAGATTTCGCTAATAGCGAAAATCCCCATAATTTCTCAAGGAATTCGCTGATAGCGAAATGTTCTGGAATTTCAGAAACATTTCGCCATTAGCGAAACCTGCCAGGCTAATCTTTTTTTTTTTTTGAAAACCTCATTGTAAATATATTTAGATGCAACGCCTTGCTACTTGAGATTAGTATGGAAACTTTTATAATTTAAGAAAACTTTCAGTTTTGAAGAACACAATTCATAACCCTAAATCAAAATTTTATTTACTTTAAACGAACAATGCATGGGATGTGCGAATCTTGAGCAACAATGTGAGAAGTTCAGGATGGAGTAGCCGAAGTCGGGGAACTCTCAAGGTTGATCTTATGTGTATGAAGCCGAAGATTGGCTATTCAAGATGAACAAGATTATGACGTTGAGAAGTAGAGTAAGACAGCAGGGAAGTAAGTGAAGTCATCCGACACAATTGAATCTAGGGTGAAGGGAAGAAGATACGCAAGTATAATAAGGACAGATAATATTAGTTTCCAAATACCGTACGCTGTATTGAGTCGTTGTTAATGATTGCCATGTGATGATTTAAACTAGTTTCAATATCACAGATAAGTAATGTGCATTAGAACTGCTGCAAATCAAGGAATTTGTGAAAAACATGTTTATGAGAAAACTAAACTGAAGAAACTCGTTGATAGCCAAAATTTCGCTAATAGCGAGATTGCTCCAGAGCATTTCGCTAATAGCCAAGCCTGGGGCGAAATTCTCAGTTTATCAGAAAGTTGTCAGTTCGTCCCTAGAGTTTATAGTGGCTATCATGGGTCCTCTTCGCGGTCTTTTATACTATGAAAACCCTTGTGGCGTCAAGTATCGAATGCACATTTCATCTTAAGGTTTTTAACGAGAAAACATGGACAATCACTAACGGAACCGGTTGATTTTAAGGTAGCATTGAAAACTAGAGGTTCAAGAAGTAAGATGAGGCTCGAACCAAAATTTTCAGAGGTTTTGGCTTACGGGAAGACGTTGCAGATAATAAGATATGAAGTATGAAAAACAGAAATGATAAGTCGTATGCCTCCACGAGTAGTAAGTTTCTGCAAGTTGTTCGGTGACTGAGAATTCTTCACTTCAAGAGGTAAACGAGACTGTGGGGATAAGAGTTCTGATCGTAGGGTTACAATTATCCCTCGAATTTATGTCTTTTCTCGATTAACCTACTAAGGCTCGCTATGATAAAAGTTTTAAATGTTTACAAGGTTTCAGAGATCGATACATGCATATGAGTAATTGGAGTTAGTGTTTTAGCTTAAATGTGAAGTCTGTAGGTCCTGGTTGTTACAACTTGCTTAAAGCGAGCTGAACTCACCTGGAGCGAGACTTGACAGCACAGTTGTCGTGTCAAGTCGTTCCGTAATTCAGTAGTAACCTACGAGGACCAGATTCACTATAAACTATGCGGAAAGGAACTATCAATGCCAACGACTCATGAGTGAGTATCTTGAAACTTACTTTAAGAAAAAGAAATCAACGAGCAAGTATTGGTATGATCAAGCAAAACGTAATACACAAGGATGTGAATGTGCCTACATTAGAAATTAGATGGTTCAGAGACGAACTTGAGTAAGTGTACCTCCATATCGATATAAGATGATGTGAGATCCAAGCAATTATGTGGTGGTAAGATTATAAAGTTTCAGAAGTTTCATCAGATGAAGATTGGTAAATCAGAGTAACGCAGCAGAAGTAGATCAGTGAGAAAGTGATATATGTCTAAGATATACATATGAGCTAAAGAAGAAAGTAGAGAATATTTCTTAGAAGTCAAGAGTATTACTACAAGGAAGATACGAGTAACAAGTTTCGCACGAAGTGATCCATACCTCTTATGCCATGCTTGTAAGTGATAACGATACTTGCCACAATATGACGAACCGTGATTTTATAATTTCTAGAGTTCAGAGACGATACAAGGGACTTGGAATCGAAGCTTATTTTAAGACAAAATATTTTTACATTTATGAAACTGATGAGACACGTCATAAGCGAGTAAACTCACTTAAGGCGTATGTACTTAGAGCCACCTCGTAATTGGCGAGCTTGGGACGAACTACCAAACTTTTTAAAATACAACAGCTCGTCCTGTGGTTCAGCAGTACTGTTATGCACCTGTTATTCCAAGGGCCCGTGTATCAATGTCTAAACGTTTCTTGAAAACAAAGTGTCAGGACAAGTATCTTTACCACCTAACAAGGTACGACATTTGTAGAAGTATGCGAAGACCCGACAACATGACTTTGGAAGTTACTTATCATAAAGAATGTACGGGTTTCCGCTAAGAGTATTCAAGTGTTTTAAGTCGAAAGTTTCATGAGTATGAGGTTTGGAAGACTGTTTAATGATTGTCAAATGTATTCGCCTATTCGATTTCGCTTCTTTATGATAAATCATGGTTATTACGGAGATGTTCAAGTGATATGTGAACTAAATCAGAATGAATTACATGATTTCGGTAAGAAAAGCATACTTCGGACCCATTTGATCAAGCGTAACCAGTCATCGCAAGGGTGGGAACCAGAGATGATAAGTATTCATCGTCGCAATTATTAAGGAATCTCTAAATTTCGAGGACGAAATTTCTTTAATGGGGGTAGAGTGTAACATCCCACTCGCCAGTGTTGGAATTTTATCAGAGTGAATGTGTCGAAGAAATAATGTCTTGCATAATACGTTAACGAGAGATATTATCGTACAATGTCAGACAAGCAGGATCAACTATCATAGTTAAGTTAAGCGTGTTAGAAAGAAAGGGCTTTTTAGTAATTGCTCATAAGGGGTATATAAGTTCATTTGGTCTTGAACAATTCATTTTCTACCAAGCATTTCTCTCACTAAGCTCTAAGAACAGAATTATCCTTCTCTCTCTCTCTAAGTTGGCGCCCCTCTCCCTCTATGGTAAACTCTAATCTGTTCCTAGCCCTTGTTGTAGGATCATGATGCATGTTGGTGGATTTCCACGCTTTTAGTTATGGAAATCAAGGACTTAAGCTTTATTTCACTCCAAGACAAATTTGAAGCCTAGAAGAATTCATGAGTAAAGTTAGGGTTTTGGTGTAGAAGCTTGTGATCTTGTAATCAACTTCAGAAATCCTTAGATGAGTTCTTTAGTTAGATTTCCCACCTAAGAATGTGTGATTGCTTGAATTTGAAGATTGAATCTTGATAATATGTTTGATTCAATTATTGCCATTGATTATTGAATTCCTTGCTGTTTATTTGCCATGCAAATTGCTCTATCAATGTTTTGATATTTTATGAGTGAAATGTGGTCATTGTAAGCTTGAATTTGAGGTTTTTCAGTCGAATTTATGAATTCTGCAAGTCTGGAACGATGAGTGCTCGCTCAAGCGAGAGAAATCTTGCTCAAGCGAGATTCTGCAGGAAAGAACATGAAGGTTCGCTCAAGCTAGATGAATCTCGCTTAAGCGAAATCAATGTCGAACCAACTTAGAATTTCGCTTGGAATCTCGCTTGCGCGAGATTCCACAGCACAACAAAAATTTTGGAAAACTTTTATGACTCAGATATGTCGATGACGTCCTTTCTTGCAGTTCCTTTAAACTTAAACCCCTCAAATGTCGAGTAATTAATCCCATTACATCTCAGGACACTAAAGATGAATTTCATGAGTAACCAAATAGCAAATTCAGTGATAAATGGTAAATGAGAGTTTTGTTAATCTCTATGGTATTTAACGAGGTAGATTTGTGTCCAGGAATAGGTGTAAACTAGAGCCTCGACTTAGTAGTCGAGAACGTTAGCTAGTATGGCACGTAGTCTGAATCAAGATACGACTATAATTAAGTATGTTTAAGCCGTGAATAGGTTTGAAATCAGTTCGCATATGTTTAAGAAATGATTATGCACGTAACTTACCGTCAATCAGCTAGATCATGTACCCGTGTTAACAAGCTAGTGGGTTAAGTCAAAACCCTTCATGTATGTTTAAGACCAAGCATATTTATTACCATATACAAGTAGATCACGGACTCGTGGTAATAATAAGTTGAGACCAGTTATCAGTTTAACCAGAGTTTATCAGATAATTTATATGACTATAATAAGGAAGTGTAGGTCTCGTGTCTCTTGTTATCCACGCCAAGGGGATGCAAGGGGTTCACGCCAGGTGAATGGGACAGCCCGCACGTCACTAAGGGAGTCCGATGTACCTCATATAGGTTTTCATCAAATAATCAGGGATTGTACTCAGGGTTACTTCACCCGATACACTCCGTAAAACGAATCCAGATTAACTTGTTTGTTATACGCTAACATAATTAACAGAAATGAATTATACACTAAGTTTACAAGATAAGCTATTTTATCAGACGAGCAAGTTTACACGGTATATAGTTATAAAGATACGACACGTATGTAGTGTACTGTAAAGCATGATAAGTTGAGGAGTAAGTCAGATCAGATTATGAGAATGTTTTTGGTAGAAATGTTGTTTCTACCAAAAATGTTGAGCATGTTTTTGTGTTGTTTCTGGTAGAAATGTTGAGCATGTTTTTAAGAATATTGTTTAGGAATGATAGTAATTTTTTTTAGGAATAATTATGTTGATGAAGAAGAATATGACAGAAGAAGATGAAGAAAGGTGCAAAAAATATTAGGTGTTGGTGGTTTACAATAAAATACAATAGATCCTACATGATCCAACAATTCTCTTTTAAAGAAAAAATCAAAAGGTTAAACTTTAAAATTTTAATAAGGTCTATGGTGGACTACCTTTACACATGCTTTAAACATTGTTCACCTTAGATATTTGATGTTAAAAACTAACGGAGAGGACCAAAACAGTAAAAAGAAGACGATTTTTAGGATCAAATTGATACACTTTATAGTTAGGGGACCAAAGGGAAAACGAAAAAATAAGTTAAGGGACCAAATGATGTTTTAAGCCTAGTTTTTATTATGTGTTTGTTATATGTTGTTGAACTAAATTATTTTGTTATGTTTTAAATAATATATATTATCTAAATTTTCATTACGTGTTGTTTTACGCCAATAATCCGAATTCAACTCAATTTTAAAGGGTCTAAGTACATTTCGGGTTATCTAATCCGAATTCAAATAGGGTGTAAGTGTAATTCGGATTATGTAATCCGAAATTCCTCAGCATAAGATTCTTTTGTATGAACCACATTGCACGGACAGTTTTTGTGGTCCACAACGTCTAGATACCTTTATAAATAAGTGTTTCCAGGTTTCATCTTTATTTCCAGCAAAACACACAAACACACCAAAGAAATCATGCAAATTTTTGTCATTAAGTTGGGGATCTTTCTTACGTGCTCGCCAATAGATAGCTTTATATTTGACTGCGAGATGAAGATCTTGATCATGCTGTTAAAAATACAAACAAACACACCAAAGAAACCATGAAATTTTCTCTCATGTTGTTTTAAATATATAGCTCTCTATATAACGACATTATGAAGATCCTCAGCATGCTGTCAAAAATATATAGATACAAAGAGGTTGCTCTATATTTGAATACCAAGAGGTTTGCTAGATCGTGATGCCTTGACGATAAAAATATCCTAGTTACCAAGGCAACATGATTTAACTCAAAACAATCCTCTTGAAACACCTTGTCTTTCATCGTTATGTTGTAGATCTGAATTTGAAAAGGTTTTTATGGCCTTCCGATAGATATATGTCAGTTGGCAAGCCAGCAGGATCGAGTTCAAAAACACCTCTTCGAACACCATCCTAGAATATTATGTTGTTTATGTTGTTTTAAGATGCTTACTTGTTTTTTTATGCATTTTTTTACTTATTTTCTGTCATATTCCTTGAAAACACTTCAAAAACACATTATGGTGCTGTTTGGATTATATAATCCGGATTTTCTTAGTGCTTTCCGGATTATATAATCCGGAAACCCTTAGTTTGTTTGGACGGTGGCGTTTCACCAAAGGTTTGGCTGGTTAGTGGAGTTTTAATGTAATTTTGGACGGTTTTGAATGTGGACCACGTTTTATTTGACTCTACTTATGACCTATGACTGGTTTAAGGCTATAAATAGGATTAGATCTTCAACAATTTCCTTCATTCTTCACTTCATCTATTTTCTTACTTTTTCTTCAAAAAATATTAGTTTTTTAGGAGTGTTTGTGGTGTCATGGTCATTGTTGACCGTTCATGGAACCCCTGCAAATGTTTTGCAGCTTATGCGGGGATTATGTAACAGTCAAGAGAGACCTTTGACATTAAAGGAAATATAGAAAATAACATATTGTAATAGTACGGATTTCGTTTTCCGAAATCTCTAACAATCTTGTTCGGGGGTATTTGTGTTTTTTCTAAGGCGCGAGAACATAGGAGGGTAGGAAAAGTAATAGTTCTCTAAAATTGATTCATGAAAAATACATGTCTATTTTCTGATCCCTTTGTGTGGCTCATTGTTTGAATCTACTTTTGAAATATATTTGTAGCATGCCTTGTGTTGCAGAGCTTTCTTCATAGGCTTTCAACGTTAACATCGTCTGTATATAATCACATGATATTTGTAACATTAGAGGGGTAACTCGATTCTCTACTTCTTTAATTGCATTTTTATTTTTAATAATAAGTATTGCATATAAGCTTTAATTACTTTAACTCGATTTGTTACTAATTTAACTACATTGAAATGTATGCATGATCACATACATGATTTGCAAACTTTGATGGAGAAAAACATTTTAGTACACATAAGCTAGAAAAGTCTATAGCAAGAAAAATTGTTGGTGATATTATTTTGGATCGTAAATTCTGAAATGATTGTTTCATGATTGCAAAACTAAAACGTATGGCTTCCAACATTTAGGTACTAATGTTGTTTGGTGCTAATTATTTAGTGTAGGCAGACTGCCATAGAATTGGATTTGGAGTGCTTGTTAATTATTGGTGGTCAAAGTTTGCATTATCCATCTTCGTTTGTAATGAGGCAATTATGTACACCTCAGTCCTCACAAACTCCTTGTACCTTTTGCTCAGTTTTTGCACATCTTGTTCTTGCTCTTGAGCTTATTAATATTTTTTGCCTGTTAAAAAAAAATTGCAAAAATTGACAGTTTGTCTTCTTAGCCAAACTTCCTTTTCATTAGGGTGTGAGACAAATTTAAATGTCTTTGAACATATCCATAAAAAGAGAAGAAATAGACTTGAACATCAAAGTCTTATTGATCTTGTCTATATTGCTTATAATTTACGTTTGAAGAATAGGTATAAAAAATTTATGCTCAAAGTCACAAATATTGCTTTCACTTATTGACGTATATGTTGTTGTAGGCAGAAATCCAAGAAGATATGTGTTGATCGACTTGATTATGAATCCCTTGATTAAATTAATGATTGAGGAAGAAAAACTTGATATTAATGAGATCGAGAATTAGGAGTGGCAACAGGGTCTATGGCCTAGCCTATTTAAAGTCTAACTCGGCTCATATCGTTTAATAAAAAGGTCAGACTCAAGTTTTTTACAAAACATATTTACTTAAATAGGTCAGACTAAGACTTACAAAAAAGCCTACTAAGCTCGTCAGGCCAGTCTATTAATTTTTTTATATATAATATATCTTTCATTATTGATATTGTTGAACTTTTTTCTATGTGAACTCAAGCTTTCATATGATTTGGTTATTTAGCAGCATGTATATTGTGTGATAAGACCTTCGTAATATTTTGTTAACTCTTGAATTGTGTTTACTTTTTCGTAACTCTTGAAGAGTAAGAATCTGTTTTCCAGGATCAGAGTCTTAATAGATTCAGAATCTGATGGAAGACCAGAGTCTGTTGCAGCGGAAATAAACAAGAGATAGAGAGAAAGAGAGAACACAAGTAATTATACAGGTTCCTTCCACAAACCGGAAGTAGTCATGTTCCCGTTGCACTTCCAAGGAGAGTTTCACTAAAATGTAATATCAATTACAAGTTGCTCAAACACACAGTAAGAGACTTCCAATTACTCAAGCACGCAGGTAAGAGTCTTCCAATGCTCAAAGACACAACTAAGAGACTTCTTTGCTCAAGCACACAAGCAAGAGACTTCTGACACAATTTACAGAAAATTGAATAGAGTTGGAGACACTTGACAAACAATCAAATGTGTTCCAATAACTTAAACAAAGACAGACTCTGTTTTTTAGATAAACTTAGAAATTCTAAAATACACAGTTTGTAAGAATTTTCTTGACAGCGTAGTCTTTCAGTTGTAGAGTCCAACATATTCTTCAAGTCCTTTATCCTTTATACAGGCGTTGGAAAGAGACGTTGAGACAATCCAGCACATCAAGAGAATTCTGGAAGCTTGATCAATAGTTGTTGATCTGTTGTCTGATATGGTAATAGTCCTTCATATGCATGTTTTGAATCTCATTCCTTTTGAAGCTTAATACCGGTAGACACAGTTGCCAAACTGTATGAGGTAGTGGAGTAGTGGAAACAGAGTTCGTACACAAGTACTCTGTCCTATTCTGCATTCTTTGTCGTTGAGCATCCCACGCTCAAGTTGACTTTGAAGCTAGCCATTACTCCAAGTGAGTGTTTCTTATGCATTGAAATGCCTTCAGAAATCCTTCTAAACAGATCTTCAGTTTGTAGGCTTCAGACTCACTGTAGCACTTCAGCTTCTGATGATCTTCAGACTCTCTTGTTCTTTAGGTTCTGATAGTCTTCAGACTCTCTTGAACTTTAGGTTCTGATCATCTTCAGACTCATTTGAACTTCAGATTCTCTTGGTCTTTAGGACTTCTTGACACAGCTACTGATGATTCTTCAGACTCTCTAGATCTTCAGAATCACAAGCAACAAGCTTCTCTTGATTTTGCTCTCAAAATGTTCAAACAGAATACTTTCTAAGATTGAAATCTTGATTAAGATCCTGCATACTTAAACAAATATTAGCATATCCAATTGACAATTTTTAATACCTTGCTATCATCAAAACTCAAAACATGGTATTGCTGAACACCCTTGTTCCAACAATCTCCCCCTTTTTGATGATGACAAACATCAGTATTTAAAGGTCAATTGTTGTTAATCTAATTAACAGGTTGACTAAAGGGTATGAGGTTTGTAAGCTCTGACTCCCCCTGAGTCTGATAGTCCTTAAGTTGAGGTTTGTAAGCTCCCCCTAAGTTCTATCCATGTTAATTAAATTCATGTTTAGCACAAATAGCTGAATCAAATCTCAGAATCTAACAAAGTACCTATCGCAAACTTCCCTTTTCTTCAGACTTTGCATAAATAACTTAAAAAATACTCACTGATCTTTCTCCCCCTTTTGTCATCAACAAAAAGGTTTAAAGACAAGTTTCTCCCCCTTTTTATACGACTTCAAGTGAGGGAATTTTTTTTTAGAGAACATGAGAAGAGAAGATTCAGAGCAAAAACTTATTAGAATCTGTTAAAAACATGACAGATTCTAAGTAAGATACGATAGTTAGACTTCAGATGTACTTAGATAAATATAACAAGATATATCAGAAGCACAGATAATTGAAGTAGAGAACTATCAGAAGTAAAAAAAAATTAAATGAATATAACGAAGTAAAAGTTCAGAAGTCAATAGAAAAACAGCAAATAACTGTACAAGCAAAACAACACAAAATAAACACTAGGTGTGCAACTAAGGTTGGTTTTGTTTGGCAATGTGATCCATCAATTTCTGGAGATCCTCTTGCTGTTTCTTGACTATTTCTTCAAGAGCTTCTGTTCTCCTGAGATGAGCTTCTCTTTCAAGTCTAGCTTCTTCTTGAACTCCGTGAAGCTTCTTCTTAAGCATATCATAAACCATTGTTTCCCTTGGATTGTATTGATCAGCACCAAAGAATGGTTTATTTTCCAAAGCCAGAACAGGAGCTTTCTTCTTAGCCTTTGCTATCTCAGCTTTCTTGATTTCTTCCATATGTTTGGCAAGAACGATGGCTTGTTCTTTTACTGCAGCCTTCTGAATTGTAGTGACAAAATCCAGAAATTCATTCTTCAAAGCAGCAAATTTATCCTCATAGCTAACATTGAGGATTGACACAAATCTTTGCTCAATAATATCCTTGAGCTTTGAGCTTGACATTCCATAGAACTCATCTATTCTCAACGAATCAAAGAGGTTGTGAAGAATTAGAGTTTGGTTTGGCTCAGATGAAGTTGAAGGTTCAGAAGCTAAGATTGTTTGTAAGGTTTGGAAGCCAGTTACAATAGTTTGAGGTTGGGAAAGAGGTTCAGTAATTGTTTCAGACATAGGCTCTGCTAAGCATTTTGTTACAGGTTCTAGGTCAGGAATGACATCAGAAACTTGTACCAGAGTTTCAGAGACTGATTCCTTTTCAGTTACAGTAACCGGTTCGTTTGAAGCTTTGGTTTGAATTTCTGGTTCAGGTAGAGTTACAGAGTTTGGTTTTGAAACAGATTTTGTAGTCTTGGTTGTTTTGGATTTTGCAGGGGTCTTTGGTAGTTCTCCTCCTAGGTGTTTTTCAAGAGAATCTAGGGTATCTGGAGAGTCTACAAGGATTGTTTCTTGTTGAGGAGATGGTTGTGAAGATTGAATGGGTTCTTCAGGTTCTTCAGTGGGCTGAATTGCCTGAAGTGGTTTGAGAAAAGATGGTTGACCAGGATGGTCAGAGGGTAAGTTCAGAGACACTGTGATGGTGTCTTGAATAACCTTGTCAATAATTGAATCAATGTATTCACCTATTCTTGGGTCGAGAGGATTAAATGATGAGATTGGTTTGATTGGAAAGAGGGTTTTATTTCGAAGGGATGGAAGGGATTTGCTAAGGGGTATGTTATCTGATTCAGTTTCAGATGAGAGTGATGACTCTTGATTCGTGGAAGAGAAAGGTGAGTTAAATGAAATGTTACCTGATGTCCCAATGCCAGCTTCTGGAGAAGCTATTTGTTCAGAAGCATCAGACAGAGTAGCTGTAACACCCCGTTTTCCCAAAGTTCAAAATTTCATAAATAAATCAGAGTATCATTTAAAACGGAATGCTACATCACATTAAATTCTCAAAAAGGAATAAATAAACATTTATTCTAGTCAAAACTGTTCTATCATCGCAGCGGATAAAATTTAATGTTAACAAATCGTTTTGGCACGCAGGCCTCATAAATAAGTCTCGACATAAATTAACTGCAACTTAAATCATAATCAAATACGTAAGGAATAGAAAGTAAACATAAGGGTTCCCATCCCGTTACGTATCAGAGCACCTAAAGGACACGGTGAGGATAGCCACTCACAACAGCAACAGCAACTAAACTTATTCACCTGCACTTGCCCACAAGGCGGCAATTCCAGCAGAAGGGGTGAGATTCTCATAACAATAGCATTAAACATATAATCCAATAATTACAATTAACAGCATAACTTTATCATCATATATCATAATAGCAATCAAGTAGCATCTTAAACGACATCATAAATCAACTTAATAGTCTGACTTGACAATGCAACATCGACACAACTTATGCAACTTAGACATCTTAATCATGCATGTGGTACCATATTTTGAGTATAAATATACTCCTAGGGCATAAGCCCTCGTCGCTATTGAGCATAAAAATACTCCTAGAGCATAAGCTCTCGTCGCTGTTGAGCAAAAGCTCCTAGGGCATGAGCCCTCGTCTCTGGATGAATATGCATGGACTCAAACTCTTAAACTTAGACATCTCAAATAAATTCCAATAATTTGAATTACAGCATCGTAAATCTTATAACAACACATGCAGCTTTCAATTAATAAAATATGGCAGCATGGCAGCAATCAACATCTCTAACAACAGCAAATCGTAAACATTCACATACATCACTTATGATTCAGAAAAGCATATACAAATGTATAGGTTACAACAGCGAATCATTTATCAGTTAACAGCCCTACATTTCTTCTTAATACCTCAGTACTTTACTTCCCAAACCAGGGTAATCACATAGCTAATTGTGCGACAAGAGTCGCACTTCCCTAAAAGGTAGTCTGATGCAGGACTACTCGCTATGGCGAGTGGGATCTCTCGCCTCGCGAACCATTACGGGGGTTACTCGCTACGGCGAGCTGGATTGCTCGCCTCGCGAGCATCAGGGGTACTCTCGCTATTGCGAGTTGGGTTATTCGCCTGGCGAGCTCCTGGGTGTTGCTCGCTACGGCGAGCTGGGTTTTCGCCTCGCGAACACTTCTGGGGGTTGCTCGCTATGGCGAGCTGTTCTATTCGCCTCGCGAGCGGATGAGTACTCGTCGTGGCGAGCTGGCTGCTCGCTGTGGCGAGCGGCGACAGAACAGTTACGGGGTTACGAGGGTTTTCACCCAAAACCCCAAATTCCATCCTAATTCTTCAGATTTTCGACTATAATGATGTCTAAGAGTTATTCTAATGTCTGTAAACAGTTTACTACGTCAACGGTACAGTTTTTCATCATCTAATCATCAATTCACCACTTATGACCTAATTCTCATATTCCTAATTCTCATGAAATAAACCTAGAATTTGCTAACTATAATCATGAATTACACGTTCTAATGATATCGTAATGAAAGGCTCACCCTTACCTTAAGAAATTCGAGCAGCAGCCTCTCCGGTTGTTCTCTTCCGTTTTCTCCCTTTTTCTCCCAAAGCTCTGAATTGTACGTTCTGTACAATTCTAACCTAACTCTCCCTATTTAAACCTCTTTTTGTTTGTTTTATTTTATCTTATTTCCCCCACAACTATATCTAATTATAAAACAAACCCACAACTTATTATTTGTTTTATTTTCTAATCTTATTTTATTAAACAATAAAATAAGTCACACAACATAAGTCACATAAATCACATAATATCTCGAATATCACTTAATTCACACAAAATCATATGAATATACTTTATACTATACAGAATAATTTAAATAATTAAAACGGGCGTTACAGTAGCTCCTGATTGATCAGCTTCTGCAGGGATATCATGATCCTTCTGTTTCAAAGCTGCTGCAAGCAACTTAGAAGCTTCCTTCACAGTCTCATCTCTAAGTCCTTCTGTCACAACTTCTGCTGCCATTGCATTGCCAGCAGCATGATCATCTTCAACCATAGATACAGAAGTACCTATCTTCTGTGCTACATCCTTAGCCACAGGAAAAACTTATTTCTTCCTTTTCTTGACCTGACTTTCTTCTTCATAAGAATCAGTATTAAGATATTCAACAATTTCTTCAGCAAGCCTTTTGTGATCTCTGTCAGCTTTGCCTTTCTTAGCTTTCTTCTCATCCTTTGCCTTCTTCTCGTCCTTTGTTTTCTTCTCATCCTTGGATTTCTGTATCCTTTCCTTAATTTCCTCAGATGCAGGAGAGACAGATAGAGGCATAGGAGCTATGGTTTCAGAGGCACCAATAGTCACTCCTGGAAGAGCTGTTGATTTGGACTTTTTCTTCTTCTTAGGAGGTTCTTTCTTCTCTTCCTCCTCTTCTAGATTGACATCCTTGGTCCTTTTGCCTTTGACCTTAAGAGGTGCTTCTCCAAGAGACTCAGGAATGGCAGAATAGTTGATTATTCTACCAGTCTCATTGTAGTAATCTACTACAAATCTTGCAAGGACTTCAGAATTGTCTTCTTTGGAAATAGGGGGGAAGTCCATCATCAGATCAGATTGTACAAAAGACTCCTTCATATCTTGATTAGAAGGGATGTACTTCTTGACAATCTTCATGTATTGAAGAGTCTTGTCGTTGATGATTCTTCCTGTTACTGTTCCAAGCTGAGCGTTTGATACAACACCAGATTCTGTCAAAACCTTCAAGAGGCCTCCTTGATACAGAATATCAGAGATCAATCTTCCAAAAGGAACTTGTCTTCTGGATTTGATCTGGCCTTCCTTGATGGCCCAGCACATGTGGTGCATCACGTATCTTGGAAAGTTAATCTTTTCCTTTTTGATCAAAAAGTAAAGAAGCACCTTATGATCCACAGACAGAGTGTCTGTTCCTCCATCTTTCTGAAGCATACTGTCCAGAATGATCTTCAGAAGCATCCTATGTTATGGATGCATGTCTACCAACTTATTTGAAGGTCTTCCCTTAAATAAGAGTTTGTTACAGATGTTCATCCATTCACTCTTCTTATCCACGTTCCACTGAAATTTGCCAAGGTTAGTTACCCTGCATGCCCTGACAACTATATCTTCGTTGATAAGAATTGGAATCCCCATCACAGCAGATCTTATTTCTAGACCATTGTACGGTCTCAGACCCATTTTCTTCCTGCTTTTGCCAGCCAAAGAGGGGTTGTTCATGATTGCAGCAGTTTCTTCGACGGTTGCATCATCCTTGTCAAAAACTTCAGCCCTCACCCAGAGATCTCTAACCAGTTCTTGATATGTTGGTCCATTCAACATACCAAAGTAACTCATCATTCCTTGTGCTAAGAAATGAGTTGAGACGTCGACACCATGCTTCATCAAGGATCCAAAATCTACTGGAGATTCAACTAGAAAATCCAGAGTCTCTTTGATGATGTTCATTGTTCTGGGTTTAATCACATAGGATTTTCCAGTTTTGACGATCACACCAGATTGAATGTGTTCACTTGCCATTTGTAGGGTTCTAGGTTTGATTTTGAGAAACAAAGTTTTTCAGAGACTAAAACGAAAGCGTAGTTCAGAGAAAAATCAAAGTGTGGAAAGTGAAATGGGTTGTGTGTGATTACTATTTATAATGAAAGTGGAAAACCGTTTGAAAATAAGAAGGGGACAAACAAACATAAGCAATAAAGACTAGTGAGCATGCAGCCGTAAAAGTGTTGGGAAGACGCGAAGGTTACTTGTTAAACGGAATAAAATCATTGCCCTTTGAGTTCCTACCCAATACAGACAGGCCACGTCTGAGAACTTAAAAAGTAACTTTCACCGTAGTGAGGCAGGTACTGAACTCAACAGTCATCCTTCCACTAATACAAGCTTCTTAAGAGTTTAAGTTTCCTTAACAGAGTCTGAGTGTCTTCAGAAGCTTATATTCATCAGAGTCTCCAAGAGAGAGTCTGATTCTCAATTAGCTTTTGAGTAACTTTCAGAGTCTGAATTCTGTCTTCAGAAGCACACATTAACCAGAGACATAACACATGTTCAAATTTTTCTTTATAAAATCAAATCTTTCAACAGTCAAAGGTTTAGTAAATATATCAGCCCATTGATGATCAATATCAATGAATTGAATATCTAGAATTCCTTTTTGAACATAGTCTCTAATAAAATGATGTTTATTCTCAATGTGCTTTGCTCTTGAATGCAGAATTGGATTCTTAGATAAACATATAGCAGCTGTATTGGATAATCCTCAAGCTGATGTTTCATCCAAAGTAGCTGTGTACAATAACTAGCAACTGAGATGTATTCTGCTTCTGCTGTAGACAGGGCAATTGTTTCCTGTCTCTTGCTAGCCCAGGATATCAGATTCTCTCCCAAAAATTGAGAATTGCCACTGATTGATTTTCTTTCAATCCTGTCTCCAGCATAGTCAGCATCACAGAATCCAACTAGCTTATAATCAGAAGATTTCTTATACAGAAGTCCAAGATTAGTAGTTCCTTTCAGATATCTAAAGATTCTCTTAACAACTGTTAAGTGAGACTCTCTACGATCTGATTGAAACCTTGCACACAGACATACACTGAATAAAATATCTGGTCTGGATGCAGTTAGGTATAACAAAGAACCTATCATACCTCTATACAGCTTTTGATCAACTTTGGTTCCTTGATCTTCTTTGCTCAGAGTGCAGGTTGGATGCATTGGAGTGTTCATTTCTTTGCAGTCCTCAAGATTGAACTTCTTGAGGAGCTCTTTAGTGTATTTGGACTGATGAACATAGACTCCATCTTTGCATTAGTTGATTTGAATTCCTAAAAAGAACTTCAATTCTACCATCATGCTCATTTCGAATTCATCCTGCACTGCCTTAGAAAACTCTTTGCAAAGAGAACCATTAGTTGAATCAAAAATGATATCATCAACATAGATTTGAACAATAAGAATGTCCTTCTTCAGAGTCTTTCTGAATAGTGTAGTGTCAACTTGTCCTTTTTCAAAATCATTTTGAATTAAGAAATTACTTAGTCTTTCATACCAAGCTCTGGGAGCCTGTTTCAAGCCATATAGTGATTTCTTCAATTTATAAACATGTTTTGGATGTTTTAAATCCTCAAAGCCAGGAGGTTGTATGACATACACATCTTCAGAAATGACACCATTAAGAAAAGCACTTTTAACATCCATTTGATACAAGATTATGTTGTGATTGACTGCATAGGAAAGAAGTAACCTGATTGCTTCCAATCTTGCAACTGGAGCAAATGTTTCAGTGTAATCAATGCCTTCTTCTTGACTGTAGCCTTGTGCAACAAGTCTGGCCTTGTTTTTTATTACTTCTCCTTGTTCACTAAGCTTGTTTCTGAACACCCATTTAGTTCCAATAATGTTCTTATATTCAGGCTTAGCTACTAGATCCCACACTTCATTCCTCTTGAATTGATTAAGTTCATCTTGCATTACCAGAATCCATCCTTCATCTCCAAATGCTTCTTCAACAGAGGTTGGTTCAATAACAGATAATAATCCCAAGGCAGACTCTTCTTGTCTGAAATATGATCTTGTTCTTCTTGGACTATCTTTGTTGCCAATGATTTGATCCTCAGGATGTGACGACTTGTATTTAAACGAATGTTTGGATTGACTAGCTTGCTGAGAACCATCTTGAGCTTCTTTAGAAGCTTCTTCATTAAGAACTTCAGGGGATGCTACAACTTCTGGAGTATCTTCATATTCTAGAATCTGATCAGATTCTAAGTTGATATCAGAATCTTGAGATCCTGCAAAGCTTTCATCTTGCTCTGGAGTTTCACTTCCAGGCACTTTGTCATCAAATCTGACATGCATAGATTCTTCAACACATTGTGTTTGTGAATTATACAGTCTGTATGCCTTAGATCTTTCAGAGTAACCTAAAGAGATTCTCTTCCGAGCTTTTGCATCAAATTTCTTTAGATAGACTTTATTGTTCAGGATATAACATATACATCCAAACTGATGAAAATAAGATATGTTAGGTTTCCTGCCTTTAAAGAGTTCATATGCTGTTTTGTTCAACAGAGGTCTGGTGTAGATCCTGTTCTGAACATAACATGTTGTATTTACTGCTTCTGCCCAAAAATATTTAGCCAGACTGTTCTAATGGATCATGGTTCTTACCATTTCTTGTAAGGTTCTGTTCTTCCTCTCTACAACTCCATTTTGTTGTGGAGTTCTAGGTGCAGAGAATTTATGGATAATTCCATGTTTTTCACAGAAAAGCTCAAATGGCTCATTTTCAAATTCTCCTCCATGATCACTTCTGACTTTCAAAATTTTCAATTCTTTTTCAAATTGAATTTGGATGCAGAATTTGCTAAACACAGAATATGAATCTTTTTTAGTTTTCAGAAACTTAACCCAACTCCATCTGCTGTAATCATCAACAATGACTAGTCCATACTTACTTCCATATAAGGATGCAGTACTAACTGGTCCAAATAAGTCAATGTGAAGTAACTCCAAGGGTCTGGAGGTAGAAACAATTTCTTTTGGTTTAAAAGAACTTTTAACAATTTTCCCTTTTTGACATGCTCCACAAAGAGCATATGAATGATAGTCAATGTCTGGTAAGCCTTTGACTAGTTGCAACTTGCTAAACTTAGAGATTAACCTCCAGTTTGCATGTCCCATCCGTTTATGCCACAGCCATTTCTTATCACCCATTGACAAAAGGCAAACTACCTTCTGATCAGTCAGTTCAGAGAACTTTATTTTGTAGACATTGTTTCTTCTCTTTCCCTTTAAGACTATGGATTGATCATCCTTGTTGACTACAATGCAGTTGTTCTTATTAAACAAAACATCATAACCACTGTCACACAATTGACTTATGCTCAATAGGTTATGTCTAAGCGCATCAACAAACCACACATTACTAATAGAGATTAGAGAGTTACCAATGGTTCCAATACCAATGATTTTGCCAGTCTGGTTTCCTCCAAATCCCACAGTTCCTCCCTCTTTCATGGTTAGGGTTAGGAACATAGACTTTTCTCCTGTCATGTGTCGCGAGCAGCCACTGTCCAGGTACCAGGCCTTATGCCTTTCTTGTCCTTTTAGACATACCTGCAGCATCAACAATTTCAGACTTAGGTACCCATATTTTTATGGGTCCTCTAGGGTTAGTCCTTGAACCATTGAATCCCTTTAGTATTGTGTGTCTTGAAGCCATTGGCATTGGTTTCCTCCAAACTTTAGGTTTAGAACATGTTAGTTTAGGATCCAACTTACCTTTCACAGTTTCTCTTCTTTGAAACTTAAGCTTTTGTTTTTCAAACTTTGGTTTCTTCAGAGTCTGTTTACCAGACTCTGATTTTTTCAGAATCTGAATCATTGAAGCCTTATGTTCAAAGTTTTTCAGAACCTTTTACTTTGAGTTCTGAGATTTTGACTTAGTCATAACATTAGAACTTGAAGCTTTAGGTTCTGAATGAGTCACTATGTTGACTTCATCAGACTCGCTTACAAAGTGATTTTTCAATGCTTCTCTGGCGCCATCAGGACCAGGTTTCATGATCACTTCATTTGAGCTACCTCCAATGAATCCAAGACCTTGTCCTCTGTTCTGATATGTACTATAGATCATAGATGCTACCCTGGATCTATCAATTCCAGTAGCAATAAATTCTTGTAGAGCAACATCTTGCTCACTCAAGTATTTACAACTACAATTCTTGATCAATAAAGAATCATTTTCTTCTTTTAAACTTTCTAACTCCAATAGAGTTGAGTTATGCCTTTTTGACAACTTATCAAGCTGCTGTTTGACTTTCTTCAACCCAGTGGATTTAGCTTCATAGTGAACAAGAAGTTCTTTGATAGAATCTACTAATTCAGATCTTGTGAGTTTAGAAAATACCTCAGTCTCACTTTCAGAGTCTGCATCTGATTCTGCCTCAGGTGCCTCTTTTACTGATTCAGTTGTAGCCATTAATCCAACAGCTACATTAGCTTCACCATCAGCATCATCATCTTCAGACCCTGACTCATTATCAAGATCTTCCCAGGTAGCCATCATACTTTTCTTGATTTGCTTCTTAAACTTTCTTGACTTAAAGGTTGGCCTTTTTGATTTGGATTTCTCTTTCTACAACTATGGACAATCAGCAATAAAGTGTCCAGGCTTCTTGCAGTTGAAGCAACCTTTTTGTTCTTCCTTCTTGAAACCCTTACCACTGCTCTTACTCAGAAACTTCTTGTTCTTTTTAGCAAGGTATTGCATTCTGCTTGAAAGCATAGTCATTTCTTTAGCAACATCAGGATCTTCCTCAGAGCTTTCAGAAGCAGAAGATTCATTTTCAGACTCTTCAACTTTGAGAGCTTTTGAGGATCTTCCCTTTGACTTTAAAGCAATGGTTTTAGACTTTCTTACAAATTCATGTTTATTGAGACTTAACTCATGAACTTTGAGAGAGCTGACAAGATCTTCAACACTCAAGGTGTTTAAATCCTTAGCTTCCTCAATTGCAGTAACCTTTGGTCTCCACCTAGAGGGTAAGCTCCTTAGAATCTTGCTAACATGGTCAGAAGCTATGTAACTCTTCTTTAGTATCTGAAGTCCGGATACTAGAGTTTGAAATCTTTAGTACATTTGCTTAATGCTTTCATCCTCTTTCATCTTGAATAATTCATACTGATGAACCAATAGAAGAGCTTTAGCTTCCCTAACCTTCTTGCTCCCTTCATAGTTTGCACAAAGAGAAGTAAACATGGCTTTAGCAGTAGATTTGTCACTCATCTTCATGTATTCAGACATAGGAATAACAGTGACAAGAGCTCCTCTGATGATATGATGTTTCTTGTAGATCTTCTTCTGAGCAGTAGTGTGAAGTTTACGGTCAATGGCAGCACCTTCGTCATCAAGTTGTAAGTCACCAACACCATCTTCAAGTATGTCCCAAAGTTCTTCATCAAGACCCATGACATAGCTATAGAAGTTGGTTTTCCACCATGAAAATTCTTCAGGATCACCATTAAACTTTGGAATTTTCCCATAATCAGCTTTCTTACTACTGTTATTGGATCAATAGTCATATGGTATAGCAGCACCAGAATTAGCACCAGAAGTAGAAGGTTCATTGGAAGACATGTTTTTCTCTGGACCTTTTCTGTTACACGGTTAAGTGCTATGACAACAAAGCCGGAGCTCTGATACCAACTGAAGGTGAGAAAAACACAAGAAGAGGGGGGGGGGGGGGGGTTGAATTGTGTTAACTTTTTCGTAACTCTTGAAGAGTAAGAATTTGTTTCCCAGGATCAGAGTCTGAATGGATTCAGAATCTGATGGAAGACCAGAGTCTGTTGCAGCGGAAATAAACAAGAGATAAAGAGAAAGAGAGAACAGAAGTAATTATACAGGTTCCTTCCACAAACCGGAAGTAGTCCTGTCCCCCTTGCACTTCCAAGGAGAGTTTCACTAAAATGGAATATCAATTACAAGTTGCTCAAACACACAGTAAGAGACTTCCAATTGCTCAAGTACGCAGGCAAGAGTCTTCTAATGCTCAAAAACACAACTAAGAGACTTCTTTGCTCAAGCACACAAGCAAGTGACTTCTGACACAATTACAGAAAATTTAATAGAGTTGGAAACACTTGACGAACAATCAAATGTGTTCCAATGACAAAAACAAAGAAAGACTCTGTTTTTCTGATAAACTTAGAAATTCTAGAATACATAGTTTGTAAGAATTTGCTAAGTTGTTGATGTGCTTCTGGTTTGACTCAGTTAGAATACGATAGCTTGAAAGCGTAGTTTTTTAGTTGTAGAGTCCAACATATTCTTTAAGTCTTCTATCCTTTATATAGGCGTTGGAAAGAGACGTTGAGACAATCCATCACATCAAGAGAATTCTGGAAGCTTGATCAATAGTTGTTGATCTGTTGCTTGATATGGTAATAGTCCTTCAAATGCATATTTTGAATCCCATTCCTTTTGAAGCTAAATACAGATAGACACAGTTGCCAAACTGTACGAGGTAGTGGAGTAGTGAAAACAAAGTTCGTACACAAGTACTCTGTCATATTCTGCATTCTTTGTCGTTGAGCATCCCACGCTTAAGTTGACTTTGATGCTAGCCGTTACTCCAAGTGAATGTTTCTTATGCATCGAAATGCCTTTAGAAATCCTTCTAAACAGATCTTCAGTTTGTAGGCTTCAGACTCACTGTAGCACTTCAGCTTCTGATGATCTTCAGACTCTCTTGATCTTCAGGTTCTGATAGTCTTCAGACTCTCTTGAACTTCAGTTTCTGATCATCTTCAGACTCTCTTGAACTTCAGATTCTCTTGGTCTTCATGATTTCTTGAAACAGCTTCTGATGATTCTTCAGACTCTCTTGATCTTCAGAGTCACAAGCAACAAGCTTTTCTTGATTTTGCTCTCAAAATGTTCAAACAGAATACTTACTAAGATTGAAATCTTGATTAAGATCCTGCATACTTAAACAAATATTAGCATATCCAATTGACAATTTTTAATACCTTGTTATCATTAAAACTCAAAACGTGGTATTGCTGAACACCCTTGTTCCAACATTTCCTACCCTATCGAGAATGCTCTTTATCATGATAATGCAATTCTAATAGTTGATGATTCATTTCTATCAAGGTAAATGTCATAGTGGTTATGTTTTTGGTTAATAGCAGTTTTCGCCTCCTAACTTTTACGAAGTTGCGATTTTGGCTCCCTAAGAAAAAAAAACTACAAAACCACCCTCTAAGTTTTGCATTTGTAGTAGTTTTGGCCCCCCAAGGCCAAAAAAAATAAAAATAAAATAACACGTGGCACCTCATTTAGGGTGTCACGTCAGCGTAGACCGAGTCAAAATTGGTCTTGAGGGCCAAAACTGCCACAGGTGCAAAACTTAAGGGACGGTTTTGTAGTTTTTTTAGGGGGCCAAAATCGCAACTTTAGGAAAGTTAGAGGGCTAAAACTGCTATTAAGCCTTATGTTTTATATTTACTTGAAACAATCAATATTAGTTTTTCACTTGCTTGCTATCTAATTAGGTTTTAAAGAACTTGGCACCACTGAGTTTTAAGTTGAAGGAGATGATTTGGTCAACAAAAAAAAAGTTGAAGGAGATGATGGTTGCTCAAATGGTGAATATGTCATTCCTAGTGACATAACTATGAAGAAACAAACTTCAGTCACTATGATGGTTGATAAAACTAGTATCAATTATTAAGTTTTTTTTTCTGTCACTCAATTATTTAGTTTCTATTTTAATGGATAGTGATTTATATATTATTTCAAAAAATAAAAATTTAATTAAAAATCATCTCATCTCGGTCTAACCTTTGAACCTTAAACCGATAGACACGTCGGTTCAATGGCTCATGGTTTTAATTTCTTTGATCTAAAATGAAATTTAACATGGATTGCAGACTTGCAGGAGTAAGATTGTTTGCAAATTTTCTTCAAATAAACAACACTTCCTCTTTGATCCACGTTTTTGTTTGACCTTTACTTTTCTGTCCGACTATTTTCTCAATTCTCATGTATTGCTAATATTCATAAACTAATATCGATAATTCTAGTTATGTTACAAAATATATCATAATAGAAAGTATCAAATTAGATTCACCATGTCCTTATAGATATACCTTAGATGGAAAATGCAAAAAACAAAAAAAAAAAGTGAAAACATTAAAACAAGCCAAATCTCATATCACAAAAAACATAGAGAACTCACTTGCTTAAAGTAACTAATTACAAACAACGTTTCATAACACTCCTTAACTATTTCACCTGCTGAGAAGAGAAAACCAACGTTCTTGAAAGGAAGATTGGTAAGAAACCATGAAAAGAAGAACAACAAGAAACAAACCAACACCCCAAGGAGTTCCACCTGCTCTATGAAGCGACTCTCTCTCTGGCAAAGGAATCATAGAAGAAAAAAAACCTCCATCTCCATAGTTGGAAAGAAAGTGAACAAGAAGAAGAAGAAGAAGTGGTGAAATCATTAGAACCATCTTCACTTGACCCATTATGCTTTCCATGATTGGTTTATAGTTTGAATACCATGAGAAACCAAGGAATATTAGAAGGGTAAGTAAGAAGAAACAAAGGTGTAAAGGGAGTGCTGGTTGAGAGTTTTGAGTTGTGGCCATTTTTCTTTGGGTTTGGATTCTTGAAATAATTATGGGAATGGAAAGGTTATTGTTTGGGTGGAAATAATGCACATATTGAGGTTTTATATAGTGTAATGTGCCAACTTTTTTTTTTAGTGAAAGTAACCAATTGCTCATAGAGCAAGTGTTCATTGTATGTAATATAAAAAATTGAGTTTAATGAGATATATTATCCACGTAAATTCAACGAGAACTTGTGTTATTGTCACGTAACTCCACTCTATAACCGTATTTTGAAAATAACAACATAATAAATTTGAGTAAAATAAATAACATAGTAGATTTTATTAGACCTTAATGAAAAAATTATTTACTCTAACGTCATTGTCATGACTCTCATGAACCCCTGAGACTAACTCATAAACTTTTTTCTATCAAGAAAATAATTTACTCTCTTAGTTGCTGAATTGTTATTTTTGTTTATTTTATATACATATACGTGTAATCGAGTCAATTCATGAACTAAGGAGTCAAACTATATAGAATTTAAGTTCAGCTCATTTAGTTAACGAACTTAACTTTCAGCTCATTTAGTTCACAAACCATGTTCAATAAGTTAATTACTTAGTCGAGTTCTGAACAATTTTTGAGTTGTCTCAGTTCATTTTCATGTTCTAGATTTATTTTTCATGGCTTTTGGTTTGTTTGGGGCTATTGGTGATGGGGTGATGGTCCCTTTAGTGATTAAATTTTGAAAGAAGTTTGGCAGGGTGCTACCAAATTATGTAGAATTATGAACTCTATTGGTGAAGGCAAATATATAGTGATTAAATTTTGAAAAAAGTTTGGCACGTGAACTACCAAATTATAAATGGAAAAAATATGAGAGATCAAGATTGCTCCCACAAAAATAAAGGATTAAAATCGAAAAATTGTGATAATTGAATAGGTAAAAATTCAATTAAACTTTTATTAACCATGGTATCTTTAACTTCTTATTCCTTTTCAAATATTAATAAATCCTCATATATAACAGGTCCTGACTCCTGTGATACTAGTACGAAGAAGGGGCCAAATTTTTGTTTCCATCATAGATTGATTATTTGAATAAAATTCATTGTATCCATTTTTAATTTCAATAATTTGTCAATCTTAAAAAGAAACAAGGGTAGTCGGCAGACTTTTCACAAGCCATGTTTCGTAATTAATTGCACACTTTCATTTCTATGTAATTCAACATTTTATCGTCTTTCTTTGTCATCCATTGGATGTATCTAATGGTTGTTTATTAGATTGTGAGGCTGATGTAGGGATATAAGATGGAGAGGATCTGGATCCCTATTTTTCCTTTTCTTTTTATGGGGAATAACTAAAAGCAAAGATATTGAATGAGTTTAAAAAGTTGAAAAAAAATTTAATCAAAAAAGTTGAACTTTTTTAAAGAAGTGAGAAAGGAGAAAACACTAAATTATGTGATTCAATTTTTACTTGTGTGTTTTAGAAAAAATATAATAATTAAAGCACCAATCACATATTTGAGAGTTATTTTGTGATGATTAAGAGTATAATTTTAATAGAAAAACTTTTGTTCTTAGACCAGCGAATCTTGAAGGAAACGACGTTATCTTTGACGCTACAAACAACTCTCACGCCACCACAGCGTTGGACACGAAGACTCTATGTCCACATCCTATTCGAGAGGAGAACGTGCATCCTCCACGACCGATGTCTCCTCTGGTACCTCCACCACTAGAGACGAATGAGATCCTGACAAACCTGGTGAACTTGCTCCAACAGCAGAACGACAAACTCGAACGTGTGGAAAAGAATCAAGAAAAAAATTTGACGGTAGTGGCCACAGAAAAGGAGGGAAAGGATCAAACAGAGGGAGCAACAGTCTATGTCCGCGTTGTTCTGAACGCTACAAACCTTTGAAGCACCATGAGGGAAAGGATTCTCCTCCACGCCAAGGTCGTCGGAGATAGGGGAAATACTCTCCATAACACCAGCACATGAATCGCCACAAAGGACCTTTCACCAGGAAAACTGCATAATGTCTTATTCGCCGTTCTTTCACAAAACTGCCAAAACTGGAGAACTACGACGGCACTACGGACCCGGACGAACACGTGGAGCACCTAGCAACTGTCGCAGACTATCACCGGAAAAAAGGCATGATAAAGTGAAAATTATTCGTCTTAACATTGAAGGGTGTCGGGGACTTGGTTTGAGGGCCTGCAAGACAACTCTATCAATTCATGGGAAGAGTTATGCAGAGAATTCACTTCCCACTTCACCACGAGGCGTAAACAACTGAATACCATGTCAGCCTTCGCGATGTCCAAGACAAGAAAGAAATATTTAGGAAATATGTCGAACGTTTCACTAGGGCAGGCGTAGAGATACAAGGTGCCCAAGATGGCTTGAAGTGTTTCATATTTGAAAGCAGACTCCGTGATGACTGCAAGTTCAAAGAAGAGCTAGGACTTCGGGCGGCCAAGGACATGAGTGATTTACTCACCCGCTTCCAACCGTACATTAACTACGTAGAGAAGAAGCTGGAAGAAGAAGCACTCAGAAGCAAGCAGTCAAGGAAGATTAACGATGACAGACGCAACAACGAGAACGAAAAACATAAAGGCCCATGCCCCCGGTTCATAGGCTACACCCCGTTGAATGCATTACGAGAGGTTATCATTCAAGAATGCTTCAACCCAAAGTTCAAGGAGGCAGGCATCAAAGCACCCCAATCGTCGAAGGAATCCACAAGAACCGACAAGACAAAGTATTGCCTCTATTACCGAGGTCGGGGCCACGACACGAAAGAGTGCCACCAACTCCAAGACGCGATCGAAGAATTGATAAAGAAAGGAAACCTAAGCCATTTTACCGACAAAGGAAACCCACGGAATGACAGACGGTAGAAGGGTTCCCCACGGAAATCATCAAAAAAGAAGCGATCGTCGGAAAGAAACGAGTCCCCACCAAGAAAGTGTGGGGTACCATTAACAAAGACCGGACGAATGAAGACAACAGAAGTGGGGGTGAAAGAGAAGGAGGCTGAATCTTCCTCGGAACAGTATTGGGTAGATTGTCCACATCGGGCGGAGAACCGAGGGAGTCGGCCAAAAGGAAGGTAGTTGAACTAAGGACGGTACATGCAACACCCCCAAAAGTGGCAAAGAAGACACCACTGTTGGGATTTACCGACAACAAGAAAGGAAACAGGCTACCCAACGAAGAGCTACCACTCGTTGTCATTATGGGCATTTGAGGCCATGATGTCGCTAGATGCTTGGTAGAAGAAGGCAGCTCCGTAGGCATTTTCTATCAGGACGCTTTCGAGAGATTGGGACTAAGGAAAAAAGATTTGGAATCCTACAACGGTACCGATCTCTGTAACGCCCTATTTATTTATCTATTATTTATTTAATTATTTTATTGAGTTTAGAGTCTTTTGTTGATTTATTTGATTAATTGTGATATTAGATGTTATGTGATGATTTCTAGGAATTTTTTTTAGTAGGTTGTTATAACATAAAAAGTGAAGGAATCTAATTAAATTAGCTTTAATGTGGCATAAGGGTAGTTTGGTAATTGGAGGAGTTTGTTAGGTTAAGAATAGGAAAGATTATAAATAGAGGAGAACATTAGAGAGATTAGGGTTAGAACCAGAAAGCAGAGAACAAAAAACAGAGAGCACGTAGAAGCAGTTTTGGGGAGATTAAGAGGAGAAGTTTGTAGAGTTCTGTAAATCAATCAATCTAAGGTAAGGGTGGGACTAACCTTCTTTAATCATAAGCATATAGTTCTGAAAAGATTAATCATTTGTTGTTGAATTGTTGTTGTTTTGGAAATTAGGTTTTAAATTGAATTAAATTGTTAAGAACATAGGTAATCACATGAATTAATGTGAAAGTTGATGTTTAGGTTGTAGATTATCAGTAGGCAATGTTTCATATCAATTTTGGGAGTTGGGATGTCGAAATTTGGGTTTTTGGGTAAAAAATGGTGTAAAAATCGTAACAACAGGGGAAAACTCGCTAGAAAATCGCTATTGGCGAAATCTGTCTGGAACATTTTCGCTAACAGCCAGACATTTCACCCCTTCTATTTGAATGTGAAATCTCACCCCTTCTGTTTGAATGTTGCCTCTACGTGGGTAACGTGCAGATATCTAGGAGTAACCGCTGATATGAGTTGAGTTCTCGTGTCGTCTTAGGAGTGATGATCTGATACGTAACGGGATGGAGATATTTATATGTTTTGTTTTTCCTTTGTTACGTATCTCTTTATAAAATGTCGTTGAATCATTTTTAATTGGAATTTTTAATATGTTGATGACGTTGAGGCCTAGTGTCAAGTATTGTTTAAAACATTGAATATTTTCCGCTGCGACATTGTTCAAATTATTGAAAGCAATTGTTTTATTAAATAGTGGATTTTAACTCTATTTGTGTTAAATGATTTTTTGAAGAACGTAGATTTGACATCCTGTTTTACAATGCACTCTGATATATTTCATGTTTATTTACATGTTTGGGAAACAAGGTGTTACAATCTCCACGGGTTCAATGAAACAAGCACGCGACCACATGGATACGTCAAACTAGGTGTAACCTTTGGAGAAGGAATAGGTGAACGCACAGTCGAAGCGTCTTCCCTAGTGATACCATTCATATCCATCTACAACTGCATACTAAGGCACCCCACCTTGGCAGGGTAACACCCTAAACCCCTTAAGTGATAAATTACGTAAATAATACATATATTGGAAAGGGATTTAGATGCTACTTCTTCTATAAGTTCAACATGCATAAATAATTTTCTCAAACATCGCAACGGAATAATAATATCATCACATCAACAGCTAAATAAAACATCTCCAATTAGTCATGTCATATAAACCTCAATACATCACCAAATATAAAATCGCAACTCAACAGACTGAGTGATAAACATCACATATAGACATAATATAAAGACAATAAGCAGATACCTCTAATTAGTGCCCGACACACTAAGATTCTGAGGTAGCATCCTCAAGCAAAACTACTCACCAAGCCAAGCGAACTAATCATGCATGTCGTCTCCCCATTCATACGAATAAGGTAGGTTGTCAACCAAATGACCACTGAGGTTAGTTCATAATTCACAATTAAACATAATCAAGCATAAGCATTCAAGTATTCATGCATAACACATATACATACTCAACATTTCTAGAATACTAACTCCACATAGTTAATGTCATCCCCCTATCATAGCATATTAACATATTCATTCTTAATCAACATTATCATCAAAAGCTTATCACCTAACATCACCAATCAATATAAGAATTTCTCACCTCACTCCTTATTTAGCGTAATAACCAAACTACACCAATCTCATCATTTATGAATTATAATCCTACATGCAACTTTATTCATTTTACATAAAGTACATATTTCCCTAATGCATACGAATCATCTAATTCCCACCAATCATATATGTCACCTAAACTCTTGCCTAATTGACTTAACAACTGCATTCTTTCATTTCAAAAGTTTAGGCAAATAAGTCATCGACACCGAAGAAGTCACCAAACCATATATATGTAATTCACACTTATTACTATCATCAAAATAAACATCATCAATTAAAATCACCAAGTACACAAGTATCACCAAGATATCAATTATCAACAGGCACACATCTTCACACAGTTCACATAATCATAACATTCACCGAATTTCACCAATGTATGAATTCACCAAGTTACATATTCAATTATGACACGACTCACCACGTATTCAAATACATGCAATGTTCTAGACTCTTCTTTAGATGCAAGTGGTCCCAAAATTTGCACATTGGAGGTAATATTACCGAATAATCCACCCATCATCGTGATTCCCATATTCGTGATTAATTTGGATACAACTGGATATACCGATTCATTCCCCCATCTTCTTGATTTTCCCATCGTCGTGATTACGTACTCAATGAATGCATGGACTTCAAGTAATGACTCGACAATGCATACAACGTTATATAATATATATCCCATCTTCATGATTAACACCCCATTTGCATCGTCAAGTAATTACAATCCATACATAACAAATCATCATCAACATCAACATAATTAAACATCAAAACATAATCATATTTATCACCAACATTCACCAAATAGTCATCACCAAAATAAACACCTTAACTTCATAACTCGCAAGTCATAATTCAAAAAGAGTCATCATTTATTCATCAAATCAAAATCACCAAAGAGTAATCATCAATAATTATCATCTCAAAGAAACAATACCTTTTAATAATTACATTTTACATAAAAGACGGACAACTAACCACATCATATCATTCATCATTTTTAACACCCAATATTCATTGATTCATTCTTATTCTATCATATCATCGTGAATATAAAACCATTTGCAAGTTATCCGGTTGAGAAACCACACTTTAACAAAGTTCGTCTATTTCCTCAACTTTCCACCTTTTCTAAGAAATTCAACAAAACAAGGTAAATGTGATCAAACACCTCAACCAAGAACATACACTACTTACATATGATCACATTAGCTTATGCATATTGGCATCATAGGCCAAATCCGATTAATTCCAAAGTTTCACAAAGTTAAAGTTCAACTAAACCATCCACAATCATTTTTAAAAATCAATCTTACAGTAAACAACCTTAACCCCGCCTTTTTCCCTTAAGAAAAACGAGTTTCGGAAAATTATGCGTTTTGAACAATTTTTACAAAGTTTGATATGATTCACAAAACCAAGTTCCATCTAATTCATTTGATGTTTCCAAAGGTTTAGAAACCTTAAATACAATTAAGTACATCAAAATAATCAGTTTGGACGGTCCGGATCGACTCCGGAGTACACGGAACGCCAAAATCATGAGTTGTTTTACTGAGCAACTCGCTCTAGCAAGTAGTCACTCGCTACAACAAGTTGGATAGCACAGAGGAACCCAGGTTTTGGGCTCCTCTCGGGAACTCGCTCAATTTTCTCCCAAAAACCCTATTTTGATCCCTTTGACCAAAATTTGACCCCAAAACTTGTACATTAGTTTATAAACATCAAAAGGCATTCAAAACCACAACAAACTTAGAATCATAACACCAATTCACCTCAAATTCCTCATCTAGTTCATTTTCCACCAAAACCCACAATTTTCTCATTTTTCATTCAACCTCATAAACAACCATACTCATTCAAACCTCATCAACATACAAACATAAACAAACATTTATGAAGTGAATTCAAACATGTTTCAACAACAATCACTCACAAATTCATGATTCACACTCAATTAATCAAAAATCATCAAAACAACTTATTAACAAAAACATATATAAAGTTTAAGCTCTTAGCACAACAATTTCATGAAGTTTATCATACCCAAAAATTCACTTGAATTAGGAGCACGAATTTCATCATTTAAAAATCACAAAAGTCACAATTAACACAAAAGCACTTAAACTCATAATTGAAAATAAGAGATTATGGCATAATTAGTGAAAGGAAATTATCCCCCTTACCTCTAGTCTTTAAGAATCCTAACCCTTGCTTCACTTTAGCTCCTACACTCAAATCACAAGATCTCTTTCTCTCTAGATCCTTTTTTCTCCTCTTTATCCACTTTTTCTCTCTACCTCTTATGATTTTCATTGGGAAATGAATGATAAGGCTTAACCTAATTCTCACAAGAGTTATGCTTATATATCACCTTTTAATGGGGATAAGTCTCTAATTGTCTTAACAGACTCAATATTTTTACCAACTAATTCACCAAAGTTATTACTCACTTAAATTGTTAAATTACCGAATAATTACCGTCTCTAAAATAATTATTCCAATCACTAGGAACTTAGCAAAAATAATTATTCTCACTTAAAACACCAAAATAACCTTCCTAATAAAATGACCATTTTACCCTTACTCACAAAATGACCAATATACCTCTGAGTCTAAAATGGCCAAAATACCATTCTTTGACCAAAATCTACTGATCCCGAATAAAATGAACACAGGGACAAATAGCGGGACCAGAGAACCACTACCAAAATATTTATAAAATGGAGTTCTCCCTCATGGTGGCCACCAAGAAACTGAGAAGATACTTCTTAGCCCACTCTATCGTGGTCCAGACTGACCAGCAGCTTAAGCATGTATTATTTAGCTTGGACCTGGCGGGTAATATGGCCAAATGGCAATAAAACATTTTGAGTTTGATAAAACCTTTGAAGCAAGGAAGGCATTAAAGGCACAAATGTTCAAAATGGACCGTATTCACCGACGGATCTGCCAACACCAGAGGCGGAGGGGCAGGCGTCATCCTCGAAAGTACAAAGGGACTGGAGGTCAAGTAATGGACGGATATGGGAAGTATACCAAATCGTTTACCAAGTAATAAAGTCATAAGTAGAGTATCGTGTCCACATGGATTGTCGTTTCGTCCAAACAATTCGTGTTTCTTATTTTTGTTAGTTTGACGATATAAAAGTGGAGGGTTAGTGAGTTGCAATTGTTATTTGTTTGCAACAGAGCAAGTTTACCTGTTTTTGGTTGCAGAAAAGTAAGCAGCGGTTAGGATTCTTCGAATCCCCTCCCCCCTGTTTATTTGGAAAACTCACAACAACAATGTGTCCTCAACCTACAAGTCTACACCAAAAAGGTGTAGGCGTCCAACCCACAAATAGAGGGTGGGAAATTTTCAGCAAAAGTAAATATGAATGCATGTATAGTTTAAAGATAAGCAACAACTTCATTTATACATTAACAGAATATTCACCATAAACAGTCAATATTCACGTGTATTCTCATCTAATTATTTAAATAGATACAACAAAACTCAAATCATCATCTCAAGAGTATAAACAAGAAAATCATCATCATTAAAGAAATTACTAAGTTGAATGCTCATCATTCATACATATTCAACATCATCAAATCACGCATCTTTAGTTACACACAATCAAATACACATCTTCCACATAGACTAACATTTACGTATGCAATGCACCTAACTCAACTCTATATGCATGTGGTACCAGGTTTTGGATATCAAATGTATGTAACTGAGTGATCCCACAAGATTTTGGATAATCAAAGGTATGTTACTGAATTAATCCCACAACATCAAATAGGACTAACCATGAATGCATGAACATCACATCATGAATCGACAATGCACATCATTAATATAGCTTATCATTATATAATCATCACTTCATTATATAATACATCAACATACCAACACATCATCACATAGTTATATAATCACTTCATCATATAACACAACATCATATCGACATTCATACTACTTAACAGCTACACATCAACAACATCGTCATATCACCGTCATCATATCAACACGTCAGATATTCATCATATCACATTATCATATATTCATCACATCAATATCGTTAAATATAATACATCAACATCTACATATGAACATCATCATACACTTTATATCGTCATATACAATATTTTAACATCTCAACATTTAATCATATCATCAAATTGTTATATAAACACTCGATAATATACAATAGACCTCATATAATCATGTGATTCTACAGTTCACAACATCATATCAATGCATATTAATAACATATCATCTTACGTTATTCTTAGCATGTTTTTCTGTGATTTTTAGTAGGTTTTACCAACAAAATAAAGGAGTATTAGAGCAATTGCATATGATTTTGGGACATTTGTATTGTTTTCTATATTTGAGTCTGTAATTATATTCTTCCTGAAACATAGCAAATTTTGGGTGTTCTTGATGTAGTTCACGAAGAAATCATGAAAATCAGCAAAGCAAGACATTTGAAGATTTATGTGGTCCTAAGGAAGATGAAGAATGAAGATTCAAGAGACCCCAAAAGATTTTACAAAGGGAGGAATTATGTTCTCATGTTTCAAGACATCATACTTTGAAGCAAACGCCTAAAAAGGCGACGAAATATGCATTTCAGCACCCCAGATAACTCTCACATGCGCATGGCGCACAAAGGCGGTGTATGCTCCTAGCGCATTGGTTGGGGCACCAGGGGCCTAGACTCCCTTTCACATGCGCCTGACGCATAACATTAGGTGCCATGTGCTCATTCTTTTGCGCGAAAGTCACAATTTTGTGATTTTTTGTGGAAGAAAGCTTGCGTTTTTGGCCCAAGTTCAGGTGGAAACTTTACCTATAAATATCATCTTCCTCATTCATAATTTCTCGTTGAGAACTGAAGCAGTTCAAGAGGAAGGAGGATGCTAAGAGTTTTCAAAAGGAGTTTCTCTCTCCTTTCTCCAACTTTTTCTAGGGTATGTTTTAATTCTTTTGCAATTTGTTTTAGGTTGCCATATGCAACTAAATCTTTTTAGGCTAGTGTTCTAAGATGAACCTCTATATTTAAAGTCGTTTATTTAGTTATTTTGTGTTTGAAGGTGAGAAAAACACAAGAAGGGGGGGTTGAATTGTGTTAACTTTTTCGCAACTCTTGATGAGTGAGAATCTGTTTTCCAGGATCAGAGTGTGAATGGATTCAGAACCTGATGGAAGACCAGAGTCTGTTGCAGCGGAAATAAACAAGAGATAAAGAGAAAGGGAGAACACACGCAATTATACAGGTTCCTTCCACAAACCGGAAGTAGTCCTGTCCCCCTTGCACTTCCAAGGAGAGTTCCACTAAATTGTAATTAACAATTACAAGTTGCTCAAACACACAGTAAGAGACTTCCAATGCTCAAGCACGCAGGCAAGAGACTTCCAATGCTCAAAGACACAACTAAGATACTTCTTTGCTCAAGGACACAGCCAAGAGACTTTTGACACAATTTACAGAAAATTGAATAGAGTTGGAACACTTGATAAACAATCAAATGTGTTCCAAATGCAAAACAAAGACAGACTCTGTTTTTCTGATAAACTTAGAAATTCTAGGATACACAGTTTGTAAGAATTTGCTAAGTTGTTGATGTGTTTCTGGCTTGACTCAGAGAGAATACAATAGCTTGATAGCGTAGTTTTTCCGTTGTAGAGTCCAACATATTCTTCAAGTCTTCTATCCTTTATATAGGCGTTGGAAAGAGACGGTGAGATAATCCAGCACATCACAGAGTTTTCTGGAAGCTTGATCAATAGCTGTTGATCTGTTGCTTGATATGGTAATAGTCCTTCAAATGCATATTTTGAATCCTATTCCTTTTGAAGCGAAATACCGGTAAACACAGTTGCCAAACTATACGAGGTAGTGGAGTAATGGAAACAGAGTTCGTACAAAAGTACTATGTCCTATTCTGCATTCTTTGTCGTTGAGCATCCCATGCTCAAGTTGACTTTGAAGATAGCCGTTACTCCAAATGAACGTTTCTTATGCATCAAAATGCCTTCAAAAATCCTTCTAAACAAATCTTCAGTTTGTAGTCTTCAGACTCACTGTAGCACTTCAGCTTCTGATGATCTTCAAACTCTCTTTAGAACTTCAGATTTTGATGATCTTCAGACTCTCTTCAGAACTTCAGATTCTGATCATCTTCAGACTCTCTTCAAAACTTCTGATTCTCTGAGTCTTCAGGACTTCTCGAAACAACTTCTGATGTTTCTTCAGACTCTCTAGAACTTCAGAATCACAAGCAACAAGCTTCTCTGGAATCTTGCTCTTTATTTGTTCTAACAAAATGCTTTCAAAGATTGAAATCTTGATTAAGATCCTGCACACTTAAACAAATATTAGCATATCCAATTGACAATTTTTAATACCTTGTTATCATCAAAACTCAAAAGTGGTATTGCTGAACACCCTTGTTCCAACTGTGTTCACTATTTAGTTTTACTGTAGTGCGTAAGATTTGTCTCATCTGGGCGTAACCCTGGTTTAGGAACTTAGGTAGTGACATAGCCTGATATTGATATTTATATCTGTCTATCTAGGAAGCAATTAATTGATAACTAGCGAAATACACCGAATCCGAGTAGACCCTAGTAGTATGTATATAGGAGGTGACATTACTAATAGAGTAAAATCTGCTGAACCTAAAATGTAACTAGTTATAATTAAGGAAACAATTGACTTCTTAACTTAAATCAGCCTAGTGGTGAACTAGTTATAATTAAACAAGTAGGATTATGAACTCTATTGGTGAAGGAAAATATATAGTGATTAAATTTTGAAAGAAGTTTGGCAGGGGGACTACCAAATTATGTAGAAATACGAACTCTACTGGTGAAGGAAAATAGATAGTGATTAGATTTTGAAAGATATGAGAGATCAAGATTGCTCCTACAAAAATAAACGATTAAAATCGCACAATCGTGATAATTGAATGGCCAAAAATATAATTAAATTTTTATTGATTAAAAAATGCTAATATGTTGCTTATGGTGTTTGTATCTTCTTACTTGACTTGGTTTTTTTTTTTTTTGTAATTATTTGACGGGGTTTGAAGAATATAGATTTAACTTTTTAATTCATTTAGAGTTCGTTTGTTATAGCTTTTTTAAGAAAAAAATAAATTTTTTTAAAAAAATAATCACTTTTACGAGTTTTGCATCCGTTTGTTAATTTTTTAAAAAATCAGAATCTAAAAAAAACCAGCTTCAAATGAGAAGCTAGCTCAGAGCAGCTTCTAAAAAAATATTTTTTTTTTTTAGAGGAGAGAGAAAATATGAGTTAAAAGATTGAACTAATTTTGTAACAAAAAATCCTTTTTATATAGTTGTATCCAAACAAACTAGATTATTTGTTTTAAAAAAAGTGATTTTTATCACAGTAAACAAACGCAAAATAGATTTTGATTTTTCACAAAATCTCTAAAATATAATCTCTAAATTATTTTATATCAAAATCACTTTTATTTTAATTTCGATCTATTTAAGCTTGCGACCTAAATCATAGTCAAATTCCTGAACTTGGTTACTAGGGTATGCAATTATATGAGCTTCCCAGGTTCAAAGTTTTGATAATGAAAAAAATATTGACAACTTGTGATGCAGAGGCAAGGGTAAAAGAGAGGCAGTGACAGAGAAAACAAAATTCAACAACGAACCCAGATCTTGGTTGAGTTTGATGAGTGTTTTTTTTCTTCTGTAATTATCTTAAGATTGTGTAAAAAAAACATTAAAAGTGTATTATGATTACGTTTTCTTCTGTAATTAACATATTTGATTACTTTTTTTTTCCTTTCTGGGTTGGATTGGGAATGATATGAAGAAATGAAGATGAAGATTTGAGTTTTATTTTTAATTTTTTTTTATGAATTTTTTTATTTTTAATTTCATTTTTAATTCAATAAATACACACGTGACCTGCCACATAAGCATTGTCAAGTTAAAATTGATCAAAAAGACTACTTCTGCATTGGGGTTAATTCATAAGGGACCAAATTTGTCAATTTTTTAATAGGAGGTCAAAATAGCAATATTTAAAAAGATAGGGGAACAAAAGTACAATGAGTCAAAACTTTTTAAGGTCTTGAAACCTTGGAGGTGGCATGGTGGTTTTGGTTTGAGACCTTGAAACATGATCCTTTTAAAAAAACCAAAATTAATTCAATGGACCTTAGCTTCTAAATTCGTTGCAATCCCATATCATCTCTGTCACCTCTTAGTGAAACCAAAATCAATGTGATGTGAATTAAAATAAGATTTTTTTGTTTAACTAAAAAATTTCACTTTCATCTTCTTTTTTTTGTCGAATTTTTTATAATTTCTTTTTGGGTCACCTTTAAGATGAATAAGTGTCACCTTTAAAGTCAAGCAGTCGAATGGTTAGAAATTCTCCTTTAAGGTTAATAAGGGAGGTGTTGTCCAATGTTCATATATTATGCATTGTTCATATCAACTGAGTTAAACTCACGGAGACTAGTTTTATTGAAAATGGTAAATAATATATTTTTAAAACCCTAACCAAATTTATAAGAATAAAAGATGCGACACGCTAGGAAATCGATAATTAGGCAAACCAAATTTATTCTAAAGTCTTCTCCGATAAACGAAGGCATAGTTGCCCACTAAACAACGCCAGTAACAGTAATTGGCTAACTTATTTGAATTGCAATTACCTTAAAAGAAAAAATGTGAGAAATAATTGTCTAAAACCCCAAACGTAAGCAATTGTGTCATCAATTCTTTAAACGATAAGGAATAATATCAAAAAATTCTAAATATTGAAAGACATTACTAGAATCACTCTCCAACCAAAGTTATTCCAGCTATGTTCCGCCGCAAACTCCATAGCCATTACCAAACCATGTAACTCAGCCTCAGACGTCGAAAAATCTCCTAAGTTACTTGCAAAACAACCGAGATAGTTGATGCGGTCACCGCGGAAAATACCACCACAAGAAGCATGTTTACCCGACAAGGAACCATTAATATTTACCTTAAACCACGTAATCATGGGGGACTTCCAGATTATCGGGACAATAGTCCTGAAACGCCTAAAGCTCGGGGAAACCGAGAAGAAATCCAATAAAATGGTTTTAGAAGAACTAAACAAGCAAGAATTCAAGGAAGTGTTACCACTTAAAGCAACAAAGGAAACAATTTTTGTCTTCGTCGCATGAAGAGAAGTTTTGTCCGAGCTAAAATGCAAAATATTTATCACGCGCTTGAGAGATACATTGTATCGACGCAAGTCAACAACCCTTCCAAAGACGATGTGTCAATCAAACAGTTCATCTTTCCACCCAACTATAACCAAAGATGCATGGCAAAAGGACACATAAAGATCAAATGAGTGGAAGTATCATCATCGTCAAGGTTTTAAATAACGGTCGCGGTTTCGATCGCGGTCGCGTTCAGGTTATCCCGATTTCAGTCGTTACGGATGTTGAGCAAAAGATTGCGGTCATCGCGGTGTGAATTAATCACAACAATTCACAAATATTATTAACTTATTTATTCTATCATAGTATAATAATTTAAATTGAACTATTATTTTATATATTATAAAATGGTTAAAATAAATATAATAATTACAACATTACAACACTATACAACATCAAAATAGGCGATGAAAGGAATATGAGATACTATTGGTTCATCACAATCTCTCATTATCTATTTTTCTTTATGAATGATGTTGTGTTTTTCGCTTCTATAATGGTGTGTGGCATTCGTAACGGAGTTTTACGGTTGTATCGGCTTTTTATCACGGCCGTAACAGGCATTACGGTGTATTTTTCATCTCACCTTAAAAACAGGTAAAAACGGTACCGATGACTACCTTTACCTTTTTGTCGCGGCCGTTTTCACGGTAACATACCCGTATTTAAAACCTTGATCATTACTGAGCATGCATAACACACATATCGACACCAAAGCACAACCATGTAATCGTAAGTTCTTATCAATAGGTAATTTATTATGCACTAAGCGCGATAAAATAAAGGAATGCGAAGGAGGAATACAAAGCCGTCAAATATTAATAGCCTAAGCAAGAGGTAAAGGAACATGATATACAAATCTAAACATTTGCTTTGGGTGTAGGTTTACCGTCTGAAGAATGCATTGAAGCACGCTTATCAGGAAGAGGGGAGACCAGTAGCGTTAACCGAGCAATATTGGCTTCAACAACCGGTTGAGTCATAATAGCAATAGGGAGGACCCAATGGCCCGCAACCGGTACAAACAAAAGCATATAAGTCAAATGACAAAATAAATTAGGAGGGTTATTTTCTAGACTACCCTATCTATCTTATTTAGGAGGTATTTACACCTTCATAATATCAACCAATTAGAATGTAATATATTGACAACATTAAATGTAAAATAAATGAGTCAATTTTTTCTAAAAAAAAATCAATTTTAATCATAAGGTAACTTTTAATACTTTTATTTTTTATTTAATTATAGACAAGATTATGTCAAATAAATAAGTCAATTTTTTCATTAAAAAAAACAATTTTAATCATAAGGTAACTTTTAATACTTTTAATTTTTATTTAATTATTGACAAGGTTACATTATAGGTCCTTTATCTTATTTAATTGTAACACTTTGGTGATTTATCTTTATTTTTTTCCGTTTAGGTCTTTTATCTCTCATAATATCACATATACAACTTTTTTCTCATTTTTTTATTCAAAAAATACATTATTTTATTTTTTAAAATATATTTTTATTAAAAATGAAAAAAAAAATCCAGAAATATGATGAAGATGTTCATCATCTTCCTCTTCTCCCTTTAAATCATATCATCTTCATGGAATAAAAAACAATTCTACTCAAATATATCTCCAAATATCATGAATTGATGTTATGTTCACCTCAAAACTTCTTTTAAACACAAAAATCAAAACCTTATAGAGAAAGAGATTTAGTTTTATCACAAAAAAAGATTTAGTTATATATATTATCACGCCGTATATTATTATTATTATTTTCTAACTCAATATTCAAACCCGGCATAAAAATAACCCCAAAATTGATAGCAGCTTTGCACATCAATTTTGTTGTTTCCAGAACAATCTTAACTTTCGTAAAGCCTAACACTTCCGTCAGTGACTAAGCCTCCACCATCCGCCTTGCAACATTTGTGAAATTAAAGTTTTGATTTTTGTGATTAAAAGAAGATTTGAGGTGAATATAACATTAATTCACGATATTTGGAGATATATTTTGGTATAGTTTTTGTTGATTTAAAGAAGATGATGAAGATTCAAAGGAAGAAGATTAAGATGATGAACATCTTCATCATATTTATGGATTTTTTTCATTTTTAATAAAAATATATTTTTAAAAATAAAATTATGTATTTTTTAATAAAAATTGAGAAAAAAGATGTATAAGTGCTTTGAAGAGAGATAAAGGACCTAAACAGGAAAAAAATAAAGATAAATGACCAAAGTGTTACAAATAAATAAGATAAAGGACCCCTAATGTAATCTTGCCTTAATTATATTTAGGTGTTCAATCTTAATTAATTTACACTACATGACTTTCTTAGAACAATTAAAATTGCACATCAAATTTCTTTCATCTGAATGTCCTTAAATTTATCATTTACATTCATAAAATTTCTTCTTTCCATTTTGATTGTTCAATTTTGTCGTTCCAAACTGCCGCAGTTTTCAATTTTCGTGAGAATCGTCGTCGTTCGTTTGATTCCAAATATCGTGAGAATTATCGTTATTTCCAGAACCACATCAAGTATGGCAACTTAATTTTTCTTTTTGATTTGACTTTTCTTTGTCGTGAGGTAGTTAATTATAACAATTGAGTAAGTCATTCGTTATACTTTGGCTAATAGTAAGGCAGGTTTATGTGTGTTAGCAGATTTTATTAGGTTGGCTGCTTAAATAAAAAAAAATCAAGTCATGATACCTTATGCGGTTCTAGAAACAAAGACAATTCTCACTATAATTGGAAACAACGGCAGTTTGAAACGACAAAATTGAACAATCTAAATGGGAAGAAGAATGAAAAAGAAATAGGAATTGATCAATAGGAAATAATAAAGAAGAAGAAATTTCAATGAAGGAAATGTTTTTGTTCTCATGTTCGGGGTTCTGGAATGGAAGAAATTTTATGAATGTAAGTGATGAATTTAAGGACATCCAGATGAAAGAAATTTGATGTAAAATTTTATTTGTTATAAGTCTTGTAGTGTAAATTAATTAAGATTGAACACCTTAATAAAATTAAATAAAAATTAAAAGTATTAAAAGTTACCTTATGATTAAGATTAACTCTTTTACTTTAAAAAAAAATTGACTCATTTATTTGACATTTTATGTTGCCTATATATATTACATTTTGATTGATTGATATAATGAGAGGGTAATTACCCCCTAAACAAGAGCGGGTAACATAAGCCTCACCAATTAGGAGGGATTTTATTTAAAGAATAATCAGTTTACGCATGCATTTTATGATGTGATGTCACATTAATTAATGAATATGACAATTCATGTGTTTTTATATTCATTAATTGAAGTGACAATCCATTATAAAATGTATGCGTAAAATAATTGTGTCTAGGCAAAATGAAATTAGGAATTTTTATATAATTTATTTGAATTTAAAAACAAAAATACCCGTCACAGATGGGATTGTTGGAGAAGAAGTAAACGATATGTCGAGAAGTGAGATACAACAAAATTACTTCCCTACCCACTAAATCTAATTTAAAATAAAAGTTATGTTAACTTGTGCCCTTAGGGCACATGTTAAACTACCTAAAGAAAGCAATTTTGCAATGGAAAATACAATATGGCACCTTTTAAAAAGTTGAATGCACGTCTGATATGTATATTTTTATAATAAGTATCTTAACATGTGCCCTTGAGGCACAAGTTAACATTTGCCTTAAAATAATGGTGTTTTTGTCGAAAGTAAAAAGGTGCATGCTGGTAATGCACAATTTCATAAAAAAGGGTAGGTGCGTTATAGCATTATTAAAGTAAGAGTACAACTATTTCTTCTTTTTTTCTTTCTCTTTTCATTGGTCAAAAACGAGGGAGGGAGGGAGGGAGTTACACCCCGTTTTTCCAACATAAAAATTTCATAAATAAATCAGAGTATTCATATAACGGAATGTCGCATTTCTTTCATAAAATCATAAACGGAATAAATAACAATTTATCCTTCATAAAATAATCATCATAATTGTTCAAACTTCGGAGCGGATTAAAATTCAATTAACAAAATAGTTTTGGCTCAAAGGCCTCATGATAAAAGTCTCATAAAACAATATCAACACCATTGTCATAAAACTTCATAAATAATACGTAAGGAATAGAAAAGCGATAACAAAGATCTCATCCCGTTACGTATCAGAGCTCATAAGACACAACGAGAGAAATCCTCAACGACATCACCTAATCTTGATTACCTGCAAGTTACTCATATGAAAAACAACATTTCCAAGCAGAAAGGGTGAGATTCACAAAACAATAACACTAAACATATAATTCAACAGTTATATTTAACAACATAATATGAACAAATCATCACAAGTATCAGGTAACATCATCATCATCTTAATCAACTTCTTATTCAACTTCAAATTCACTTGACGACTTGACTCGACAATGCAACTTTAACTTGAATATGCAACTTAATCATCTTACTCATGCATCTGGTACCAATCTAGGGCATAAGCCCTCGTCGCTATTGAGTATAAATATACTCCTAGGGCATAAGCCCTCGTCGCTATTTGAGCATAAAAATACTCCTAGGGCATAAACCCTCGTCTCTGTTGAGCAAAAGCTCCTAGGGCATGAGCCCTCGTCTTCAAATGAATATGCATGCACTCAGCTTCTTATATCTTAGACATCATAAATGACTCCAATAATTTGGATCGACAACTCATAAACTTAGACTGACACATGCAGCTTTTAATCAAGAGTAGACAGCAACATGGCAGCACATCAAATATTTCAAGATATGACAACATCTTAAATAATCACATAATTCATCACTTGTAGTTCAAAAGAAAGCATATACAAATATATATATCATTAGTAAAAAAATAAAAGCATTTAATAAATGCTTCATAGGTCATCTTTAATATTATAATAACTCCTAGTTCTAACCCAGGGATCAACTCATAACCATTCGTGCGACAAGAGTCACAATACTCCAAGAAGGCAGTCTGACACAGGATTACTCGCTATGGCGAGTAGGATCTCTCGCCTTGCGAGCCAACCAGGAGGTCACTCGCTGTGGCGAGTTGGAATGCTCGCCTTGCGAGCTATCAGGGGTCACTCGCTGTGGCGAGTTGGACTGCTCGCCTTGCGGGCCATTAAGGGTGACTCGCTGTAGCGAGTTGGACTGCTCGCCTTGCGTGCCATCAAGGGTGACTCGCTGTGGCGAGTTGGGTTGCTCGCCTCGCGAGCTGATGACGAATACTCGTCGTGGCGAGCTTGCTGCTCGCGTTGGCGAGCGATGACAGAACAGTTACGGGAATACGATAGTTTTCACCAAAAATCCCAATTTTCATCATGCTCCTCCCCAAATTCAACTACAATGATGTATAAGGGTTACCATATGATCTGTAAACAGTTTTCTACATCAATGATACAGTTTCTCATCATCTAATCATCAATTCATCACTTTTGACCTATTTCTCAATTTCTCAAATCCTCATGAATTAGCCCTATAATCTGTTAACTACAATCATGAATGACAGGTTTAATGAAATTATAATGCTAGGCTCACCCTTACCTTAAGAAAATTGAGCAGCAGCCTCTTGGTTCTTCACTTCCTGTTTTCTCCCTTTTTCTCCCAAAACTGAATTTGTACATTATGTCTGTTTCTAAACCTAGTTTTTCCCCTTTTTATATCTCTTCTATCTATTCTATCTTATTTCACTTACTCCCTCATAATTCTATCTAATTTCCAAAATAGTCCCGCAACTCAATATTTATTTTATTTTCAAATCTTATTCTATTAAATAATAAAATAAGTCACTTAATAAAACCACAACACACCTCATAAATCATATAAATCACTTAAATCTTATAAATCACATAAATATACTCTAAATCCAATAAAATAATCAAATAATTAAATAGGGCGTTACAAAAGGAGAGAGAGAGAGAGAGAGAGAGAGAGAGAGAGAGAGAGAGAGTACAATATAAGTATGAAAGAGAAGATTGTTTAAAAGTTGTCGATAAGTAAATTACACAACCTTTCCTTAAAGATAATAATAATATTGTAACCCCATCTCCCTCATGTTTAAAAACATACACAACCCTTTTTTTAAAGAACTTTTTTCTTTTTTGAGAGGTCCTTCAAAGATGTTGAATTATTATATATTTAATTTAATCTGAACTTGTATTAGTTTGTTAGATTTGTTTTAACTTCGTTAAAAAATATATTATTTTATCAAAATGACCCTTTTATAGTTTTCGTGAGCATAGCTGATAACACGTAAAATGCACTATTATTTTGACTCGACTTACACATTTTTTTATTTTGATTTTATAAATTTTTGCCATGTTACGCTGGTATTATGTGTCTATTTCAGGTATTTATCTGTTAAAGGTCTCCGCGCGTCAAAATGATGAAATTCGGCGAAAAAAGGAAAAAAAGGGTAAAAAGGGAAAATAAAAGGTTTAAAAGTCTGAAGTTAGTGGGAAGTAAAAGCCAGACCAATTCTTTCCCCACTTTTCAGAAGCAGTTTGCCCACTTCCTCCATTTTCTCCACTACTTGGAGCATGATCAGAAGCATTTCAGAAGAAATTTTTGCCTATAAATAAACCTGAAGAACTCAGTTGTAGAGACCAAGTTTTTTAGAGATTAGAGAGAAATTCACAACTTATTGTAATCAAAGTTTTCATTTTCTGCTACCGTATAATTTACAAGTCTCAAAAACCTTTGTTTCTTTGCAATATTTAATTTAGTAGTAAACCTTTTATTCATTCAAAATTGCCGTTTATTATTATCCCCTTTATTCCAATTTAATAGTTTTTCCCAAATTATTCATATGGTATTGTTGGGGTGATTGCTTCGTTTCAATTGTTTGCTTCTTTTCGTATTGTTACGGTGCGGAACCAAATTGAATTCCATTGCTGCAAGCGTGAATTGTATTTGTTGCGTGGCTGTCCATGGAAAAGAATTAGTTATTGTTGGTGCAGGTCTTTAAATCGGTGCTCAATTTGTGTGCTGCACTGCCGTCTTATTCTTTTGTTGCTGCATTTTAAAGTGGCGGTTCCATTCAATTCAATTTGCTTGCAACTGCTGTCATGCTTGTTATTCTAATTTAAAGTATCCAACTATCCAGGTTAGCTACTATTCACGTTTATTTACTTGTATTGTTCCCTGATTCAAAAATATTTAGTAGCATTAAGAAAAGTATGCTTATTATAATTACCATGTCTGAGTAGATTTGTATAGAGTCCGGAATATGATGAATGTCGTATCAATGATGCTCTGTTAATTTGTATGATTTGATATTGTAACGGGAATTATTTTTAAGTCTGAAAATTCTGATTTTTAAGTATAAATATTTACAGCGAAAACTGAAATAACGTGATACCGATTTCATATCGAAAGGGTGAAACTTGTATCCGATCGTAGAAAATTCAGAAATTGATTTTGAAATATAGCGAAAGCGTTCTCTTAATTAATTTAGAAATTATAAATTTTCAAAAAGAGGTTTTAAAATTGTAATTGTGCATGCGAAAGCTGTCAGTTATAAGCTTAAAACTTGGTAACGGACGTGCGAAAGCCGACGGTACCTTTAAATTTGTTTTCTACTAAAAATAACTTTTCAAGCAAAAATTGATTATTTTTTCAAACGGAGTTTTGACGTTGTAAGGCGTACACGCGAAAGCTGTCGAATAGATTACAAAGTCGAAATTCGGTGTCGTACATGCGAAAGCTGACGACCCCTTTAATTTAATTCTTTTTACGCGCGAAAATATTGCCCTGTTACAATAATAAAATACAATTTAGCAAGCATCAACAGTCGACACGAATTATATTTCTGTCTCTCGTCATTAAAATTAATTAAAATCAAAGTTATTTTCTAATTTTGGAACTAAACTAATTAGCACCGCCTTAGATAAACAATGCGACAATAGATAACGGTACTTGACATTGGTCTCTGTGGGATTCGACATCTTTTATACTAAAACCGATATTTCCGTGCACTTGCGGACCTATCAATAGCTCAGTTGGTATGGACAATGCATAAAATTTGCAAAGTCTTTATGGAATTCTTGTATCGGTTTTCTTGGCGTATCAAAGGAGTAGTAATCTCTTGTTCTTGTCTCCCCAACTTCGAAGTAGGTCTCTCTATAATTCACCCAACATTTCAAAGCTCCAACCCGAGCACAACAACAATATCAAAGTGCGTTATTAACTGTAAACGCAACGATCGTTGGCAGAAAAAGGAAGATGGAAATTTTGACATGAGAGAAAAAAATGACAAAAAAGGCATTTTGGTAGAATAAAAAGATTGTTTAACAAGGAACAAAAGTTAACAAAAAACTATTTAAGCTAACAAAAAACTATCAAATCATATCGAAATATATAATTTAACATCTTTGAGAGAAGAGTTGTGCATGTTTTGTAACATGAAGGTAAGGGTTGTAATATCATTATGTTTGAATGGAGATAAAGTAATTTACTCCACATAGTATTGCAGTATATTTTACATTAGTTTGTTTATTGTGTCCATTGTCCCACTAAATACAGTAAAAACAAAGTGTTTTCTAGCATCTTAAAAGTTTGTCCTAAACTATTCTTTTAATCCTTGCTCTTTTGTTGTCCCCACAACTCTCAACTTCCCACTCTATCTTTCCCTATAAATTCCCATAAAAACGTAACACTATTTAAATAACAAACAAATATCATATTTATAGATGATCATGGATCAAAGCACAAATATATAGTGATTAGAAGATTATATTGTCCTTGGTTGCTTTTATATCATTAGAAAATAAAGGGGGCCATTATGGGTGGTGGTGATCAGAAAAATGTTTCCATTAATGTTAAGAAGAAAAATGGAAATGGTTCTTTTAAGTCCATTTTCATGCATGCTGATGTTCTAGATTGGTTTTTCATGGCTTTTGGTTTGTTTGGGGCTATTGGTGATGGCATGATTTCTCCTTTGGTGTTTTATATCACAAGTAGAATTATGAACTCTGTTGGTGATTTTTCTGGCCCAACAAGCAGCAATTTTGTCCATGACATCAACAAGGTTCTCACTCTCTCTCTAGCTTAACAAACACAACTTTGATTCTATCTCAACAGTGTGGAAATTCTTCATTCTTAAACTTTGTTGGGATATTTTTATTAAGTTTAAAAAATTGTTGATTTCAAATATAAAAAGTATGGACCAATTTGCAAAATTTAAAATTTAGAGATCAATTTACAAATTTTGAAAAATTATAAGGACCAATTTGCAATTTTTAGAAAATATCTAGAGATCAATTTGTAATCTTATTAAATTTACATGGATCTAATCACAAAATTTGATAATTATAAGAACTAATTTGAAATTTAAATTGTATTTACATTTTGTAGAGTAAAAAATGAAACCTAAATACTCCAAATACGGCGACCATTCTCTATTAAAAAATAATCAAATCTCTTAATAAGGGCTTCATCTAGTGGTAAAATAATTGATCTTGAAAAGAGGTAAATGTAGATATTTATGTCAGCGTTTTTAAGTCTTAAGGTCTTTTCTACTTTGAAATGGAACATCATCCTCCCACCCTAATATTTTCTCATTAAAAATAAAAATAAAAGTATTGTACCCAAAAAATATTAATAAATAAAAATGAAAGTCATTCCATGAACTTATGATGGATTATGCTTACTTACAATATATCTCATAAAAATGAATTCTAACAAAAAGAAGAATGGGAAAGGGAAACTATTTTCCGTCAGCCTGTGAGCGTATGACTTTATTCATCTCTTTGTTAAAAGAGGGTCTCTTTCCCTTTATATATACACATAATCTAATATTGTTTTTCTTAATTATCGTAATTAAGTTAATGGGGTATTTTATTTATTTAGGAACATAAATAATAAATAACTTTTTTTTTTTTGTGGTGGCCGGAGTTTGACCCCGAACCTTACATATATTATGCATTGTTCATTCCAACTGAGCTAAGTTCATGAGCACAAATAAAATTTAATAGTGAGACACAAAATTTAGAGTACAAAATTTTCAAATAAAATAAAAAAGTGAATTCAAATTTAATTATTAATGGAGTTCCACAAAAGTTAACCACATATTTCACATTAAATAGAATATAATGTAAAGTGGCTACAGTTTGGACATGGGGAAAAAGATAACAATGCTCTTAGAGCATCCACATCCATACCACTCATTTAGGTGGTACAAATGAGTCTCATATAATACATTATATTACTTCATACTTTCCAATTTTTTAAACCACTCATCTATATTTTTTAAATATTCATACCACTTTTCTAAAACTCTAAAATGGATCCTAGTAAATCCACAATAACCAATCACAATGTGACAAATATGTGTTATTTGTACTTTATGTATTTTTTTATTCTTAAACCACCATAGTATTGCTGTGGAACGGTGACAAATTTTTCGTTCCCTTTCAAAACCAAATAACCACATCTTTCTGACACAGTGTCTTTACCACGGTATTTCTAAACCGATAATTATGCTCTTATCAAAGCAGTGTTTGCATGACTTATTGTTGAACCTTTATTAACTTTTTAATACAGGATGCAGTTGTTGTGTTATATATGGCTTGTGCTTCTTTTTTTGCTTGCTTCCTAGGTGAGTTTTCAATTTTGTTATTATTTTGAATTTCACTTCTATTTGATTTGTATATATGATACACAAGTATTAACATTGTACATTTTTTTAGAGGGTTATTGCTGGACAAGAACAAGTGAAAGACAAGCTGCAAGAATGAGAGTTAGGTACTTAAAAGCAGTTCTAAGACAAGAAGTAGCATACTTTGATTTACATGTCACAAGCACATCAGAAGTCATCACCAGTGTATCTAGTGACAGCCTAGTAATTCAAGATTTTCTTAGTGATAAGGTATGTAAAAAAAAATTAAAATTCATTTTACTTTATATCAAATTTGATTTATATAGAGATGAAAATAAAACATGTCATACTAGGTCATATTTTAAGATATGTTATAAAAGTAAAAAACCGACGCATTGTCTACTACTAGACTTAGCCTATTTTAAGGAGAGTTTATTTTCCCACACGATATTTTAGAAAATTCACACGTGTGTGGAAGTAAACTTCCAACGGGAAAAAATACTGCATTTGTCCAGGAGTACATACTTCCGTAGACCAAAAACGTGTGTTTATTTTTCGTAAGTTCTATAATTATATTTGCGACGTTAAAAATTAAATAATTTCTTCTAACTTGAAAACTATAGGTTCCAAATTTTTTGGTGAATGCATCTAGGTTCATTGCAAGCTACATAGTAGCATTTGCATTATTATGGAGATTGGCTATTGTTGGATTCCCTTTTGTGGTTCTACTTGTGATTCCTGGTCACATATATAAGAGGACTTCGATGAGGTTGGCTAGAAAGATCAGAGAAGAGTACAATCAAGCTGGTACAATAGCAGAACAAGCAATATCTTCTATAAGAACTGTTTATTCTTTTGCAGGGGAAAACAAAACCATAGCAGCTTTCTCTAATGCTTTGGAAGGGTCAGTGAAATTAGGTTTGAATCAAGGTTTGGCTAAAGGCTTAGCCATAGGAAGCAATGGTGTTGTTTATGCTATATGGTCTTTAATATGTTATTATGGTAGCATAATGGTCATGTATCATGGTGCTAAAGGTGGTACTGTATTTACAGTTGGAGTAACATTATCAATGGGTGGATTGTAATTATGCTAATACCCTTCATCTCATTCCTTTCAATTGATATCGTACAAAAAGTTGAATTAGCTTAGAGACGGAAAAACATGAAATCAGTCTCTAAGTGTTAGAGACACCATATTTAAAGACTGACTTCAATTTTTCCGTCTAATTTATGTTTCTAATTCAACTTTTTCTAGTAACGGTTGGTCAAAACTTTTGTACTTTCTTAAGGTATAAGAAAGGTTTTAATAAACGGTACACGGTCAGGATCGTGGTTGTGTCATCGTGATTTTTATAGTCTCTTCGACTACAATGTTACAACGATTGCAAACCATTTTAATTTTTCTCTCCAACCCAAAAGTTTCGTAATTTTCAAGCTTATGGTTAAAAGTGGTAGACGATTGCAATTGTCGGCATTCCATCAGGGATTTTAAGGTTCCACAACCACGATTGCAACCTTGTCGCAATCACAATTTAAAACCTTGTGTTTTAATGGACATTGATCTCTTTGTTTGTTGTTAATTATATATATTGTTCCTTCTATTATAGGGCTTTTGGTACTAGTTTATCAAATGTGAGGTACTTCGCAGAAGCAAGTGTTGCAGGAGAAAGAATAATGGAAGTGATAAAAAGAGTTCCAAAAATAGATTCTGAAAACATGGAAGGTGAAATTCTAGAGAAAGTCTTGGGGGAAGTTGAGTTCAACCATGTTGACTTTGTGTATCCATCAAGACCAGAAAATGTGATCTTAAATGATTTTTGCTTAAAGGTTCCATTAGGGAAAACAGTTGCATTAGTAGGAGGAAGTGGTTCAGGAAAATCAACAGTTGTATCACTTTTGCAAAGATTTTATGATCCAATTGGTGGAGAGATTCTTCTTGATGGAGTTGCTATTCATAAGTTGCAACTTAAGTGGCTTAGGTCTCAAATAGGTTTTGTAAGTCAAGAACCTGCTTTGTTTGCAACAAGCATTAAGGAGAATATACTTTTTGGAAGAGAGAATGCTACACATGAAGAAATTGTGGATGCTGCTAAAGCTTCTAATGCTCATAATTTCATTTCAATGTTGCCACAAGGATATGATACCCAGGTTAGTGTTAATTACTTTTTTCATATTATGCTATTAACCAAATATAATAGAATATTCCTATAATATTCCCTCTCTTCTATATTAGATGACCTAGTTGACTCAGACACACATATCAATGCATATTTTTGATCTAAAATATCTTTAATTATCTATTTGAAAAAATTATGAAAATTTTATATTTTGAAAATATTAATCGAGACAAATCCAACAACATCTTATATGATATTATTTATCTTTGTATATTAGTAGAAAAATATAGTTAAAGTATGTCAGGTAAAAAATGCAAATTGTCAAACAGGTCATCTAATAAGGGACGGAGGTCTGATCGATACTTTGGTTAGTGTTACTATAGCCAAATATTTTAGTATGTGGGATTTCCATGTTCTAAAGACTTATGAACAAATGTCTTGAACATGAATATGAACAACTCTATTTGTTTTGTCCGATTTATTTTTCATCATAAAAGTTATTAGCAAATAGAGTTGGATAAAGATATTATACGAGGGTAGAATAAACATTTAACATATCATGTGTTTGCACTTAATGCGCACATGATAACAAAAAAGACAACATTATTTTATTTTATCATATTTGTGGTGAAATCGTCATATATTGCATACTTTATTTTGCATAACACATTATTGGTTAAAAAATGTTGGTAAAGGCATGAATCAAACTAACTCCACTAAATAGTTAAAATAAGATGTAAATTGTATACTTACTACTACAGGTTGGGGAGAGGGGAATTCAAATGTCAGGGGGACAAAAGCAAAGGATTGCCATTGCCAGAGCCATAGTAAATATGCCAAAAATTTTATTGCTAGACGAAGCAACAAGTGCTCTCGATTCTGAATCCGAACGAGTTGTCCAAGAAGCTCTAGACAAAGCTACAATTGGACGCACCACCATCATCATCGCTCACCGCTTATCCACCATCCAAAATGCAGACATTATTGCAGTTGTTCAAAATGGTAAGATCATGGAAACAGGATCTCACGAAAGCCTCATGCAAATTGACAGTTCCATTTACACCTCCCTAGTTCATCTCCAACACACCAAAAATGACCAAAACGATGACACTCTATCTATCATGAATAAACATAACATTCAAAACACGAGTAGTTCTAGCACTTTCAACTCAATGACACATGGTGGTGGTGACGTCGTTACCTATAACAATGTTGTTAACGACGTTGATAATAATACTAATAAGAAGAAGAAGGTGAAGGTTCCTTCATTTCGAAGGTTGTTGGCAATGAATGTTCCTGAATTGAAGTATGTGTGTTTGGGGTCTTTGAATGCGGTTTTATTCGGTGGGGTTCAACCTATATCCGCATTTGCAACGGGGTCAATTGCATCAGTTTATTTTTTGAATGACCACGATGAGATAAAGAAGCAAATTAGGATTTATGCATTTTATTTTCTAGGGTTGGCTGTTATCTCAATGGTTGTTAATGTGCTTCAACATTATAGCTTTGCTTACATGGGAGAGTACTTGACTAAGAGGATTAGAGAAAGAATGTTTTACAAAATACTCACTTTTGAAGTTGGATGGTTTGATGAGGATCAAAATTCTACAGGTGCTATCTGCTCTAGACTTGCCAAAGAAGCCAATGTGGTATGTTCTTCTCACTTTTTTTATATGGCATGTTATGGTAAATATGTGTATATAATATAAGATCTATGTATTTAAAATTGACGTATAAATGGAATTTTCCATAAACTATCAATGATGCATCTAGTATGAATCTCAAGAAAATGGTCTTAAAGGGGGACAATTACCATTTTTAATAAAAAATATTTTTTATATTAATAAACAATTGAGAATTAATGTAATATTTTAATAAAATTCATGAAAAGTAGAGAGGTTGAAATTTGTAACCGGTCCATGTTAGGCGCTTTAATTTTCAATTTTATTTCACGAACTTGTCAATTTATTTAGGCTAAATATCATTTCTGGTCCTTTAAGAAATTTTTAACAAGTCGCATCCTATTTACATTATATGACTTGAACGGTACATTTAGCTAAATATCCCTCCTACATGTACTCCATCAAGACCTATACACAAATGATTGATTTGTTGGAGAAAAAAAAACTTAAAGAACTAACTCGTTACAAATATCTTACTTAAATGATTGTAGGATGTGAATTTGACCTAAACAAAGGTGTGTAATCCATTTAATTAGCAGTGAAAAAAGAAAGGGATTTTAGATTTGGTTTGCAATTTACCTTCATAATATTATTAAGGCAAATTTTGATTAGGTTGATTTATGATAAATACAGTGGAAAAGATGAAGAAATATAGAAGTGTTAACATTTTAAAACAAAGAAGGACCAAAACGAAGAAAAATATATAAAAGGCTAAATATTTTCTAGAAATTATGTTAAGAGATTGCTGAGTAATTTTAATTTTTTTAGTTATTTACTTACTACCCCAATTGAACATCATCTTTTAATCAAATACTTTATCTTTCGAGTCACTGATTGGTATGTATTTTGAGCAATATATAAGTAGTAATTATATCTATTTTCATGAGGTATATTATGTATAGCTTTAGGATTTTGATTCTAACTCAATTCTTAGTAAAAATATATTATGTATACCTTTCTAACTATTGTTTTTCAAATTGATAATACAGGTAAGATCTTTGGTAGGTGATAGATTGTCACTAGTGGTACAAACTTTATCAGCAATGATGGTAACTTTCAGCATGGGCATAATCATTACATGGAGACTATCCATTGTTATGATATCAGTTCAACCAATCACCATTTTGTGTTACTACACAAGACGTGTTCTTCTTAATAACATGTCAAGTAAAGCTATTAAAGCTCAAGATGAAAGTAGTAAAATAGCTGTTGAAGCTGTTTCAAATGTAAGAACCATCACATCTTTTTCATCACAAAATAGAATCCTCAAAATGCTTGAAAAGGCCCAACAAGATCCATGTCATGAAAGTATTAGACAATCTTGGTTTGCAGGTATTGGACTTGCATGTTCACTAAGCTTCATTTTTTGTACTAGAGCCTTAAACTTTTGGTATGGTGGAAAACTTGTCTCACATGGATATATAACAAAAAATCAATTCTTTGAAACTATTATGATTTGGATAAGCATTGGAAAAGTTATTGCCGATGCTGCCAGTAGCATGACTAATGATCTTGCTAAAGGTTCTGATGCCGTTGGATCGGTCTTCGCAATTCTTGATAGGAATACAAAAATTAAGTCGGACGATTTAGAAGGTTTCAAAGCTAAAAAGTTGATAGGAAAAATTGTATTTCATGATGTACATTTTGCATATCCGGCTAGGCCTAGTGTAATGGTCTTTCAAGGATTTTCTATTGAAATTGACGCCGGAAATTCAACAGCTTTGGTTGGGGAAAGTGGTTCTGGAAAATCGACAATCATAGGACTAATTGAGAGGTTCTATGATCCACTTAATGGGATGGTGACAATTGATGGTAGAGACATAAAGACTTATAATCTAAGGTTATTAAGGAAACATATTGCACTTGTGAGTCAAGAACCAACATTATTTGGTGGTACCATAAGAGAAAATATTGTATATGGATCATATGATGATAAAGTTGATGAAAGTGAGATTATTGAGGCATCAAAGGCTGCAAATGCTCACGATTTCATAACAAGCTTAAAAGATGGTTATGACACATTGTGTGGTGATAGAGGAGTTCAACTTAGTGGTGGTCAAAAACAAAGAATTGCAATAGCTAGAGCTATATTGAAGAATCCAGAGGTGTTCCTTTTGGATGAAGCAACAAGTGCACTTGATAGTCAATCAGAGAAATTAGTCCAAGATGCTTTAGAAATGGTTATGGTTGGAAGGACAAGTGTGGTTGTGGCACATAGGTTGAGTACTATACAAAATTGTGATTTGATTGCTGTTTTAGATAAGGGAAGTGTTGTTGAAAAAGGTACACATTCATCTTTATTGTCTAAAGGACCAAGTGGAGCATATCACTCTTTGGTAAGTCTACAAAGAAGACCAAACAATATAATTGCTGATTCTTCGCATGAAATTAACTAAATAAACATGATCAAGTTTCCATGTTTAAAGGTAGAAGCTATAAAGAAGGATTGATGATAGAGTTGTTGTTGTAATATGTGAAATTGACAAGAAAAATTAGAAGAGGAGTAGGGAAATCGTTTGTTCCTTAGATTCCAAAAAAATTCATGCATACAATTATCAAAATTGGTGGTGTCTAAGTCTAACAAGGCACAATTCCTATGTTGATCATTATATGCTTATATTGTAATATAATTACATCTTGTTTGACTATGAAATCTTTGTTGGTCTCTATGTCCTATAATTACATCTTGTTTGACTATGTAATCTTTGTTGGTCTCTATGTCCTATAATTACATCTTGTTTGACATTGTAATATAATTTACGATCAAAATTATGCATTGACATATGAGATAGAGTCAACTCTATCATATAATAAGGGACGAAATAATATGTATTTAACGTTGTGCGCTTAAGTCTGTAAAAAAAAAAAAGTGTACGCACTACAATAATTTTTATTGGATTACGACTACATAAATATTTTCTCTAAACACAACTCATGTATACCTTTTTCTGTAAACTCTTTTTTCATGTCACCACCATGTCTTTTTACCTATATGAACTCAACTCCCACTAAAACGTTACAACATTGAATAACAAAAAGATCATATTAAAAGTTGGTCTTGGAACAAAGCACAAATATAAAGTAGTGATTATTAGAAAAAAACTTAGTATATTAGGCTGTTTTTCCTTTAACGTCAGAAAAGATAAGGGTACTTGTTTATGGGGTGGTGGTGGTGGCAAGCAACTATGGGTGGTGGTGGGGAATGGTGTTTAAAATCTTTTACTTTAATAAATGTAATTATTATTGTTTCAAATTTATTTTTCGATTGATAATAAAGTCAATCGACTTACTTGACTAAAAAAACAAATCAACTTAATTTTGTATAAAATAGTATTAATTTGTGAAGTTTGTTTGTCGACCATTATTTTGATGATGTTTTAATTGCGGGCTTATTTTATACTAATTTCTCTCACAAATCGAGAGTAGTCTAATCCCCGTGCACTTCCAAGAGATTTTCACTAAAATAACTAAGTTTATAAACGCTTAAGCATACAAGCAAAAGACTTTCAATGCTCAAACACATCAGAAAGAGACTTCCAATGCACAAGCACACAAACAAGAAAATTCTCCAATCTAACTTAATCAAATAAAAGTTTGTTTAGTTTTACACTTGATATATAATTAGAGGTGTAATACAATTTAATTCAGAGTAGACTCTTATACTTAAGAATTTCTGAGATATAAAGTCTGAAAAAAAATTTAAGTGTTTAGTGCGCTATAGATTTTGGCATAGTAAAGACACTTGCAAAAATGTTCAAAGAGTTGTATATTTCTGCATGTCTTCAGCTCCTTAGCAGTTTAAATTTAATTTTATAGTCCTACACACTTGAACACATATTAAGATATCTAGTTGTTCTTTTCGCACCTTGTTATCGTCAAAACTTCAGAGTCGTTGTATAAAACCTATTTTGGTTCAACAAACAATATTAAAAAAAGTAATCTTGCATTATAAACAATGAAAATAAAAATCAAAAGGCAACAATTTAGACATAAAAAGTTGATTAATTAAATAAAAATATGTAGATTAAGAATTTCATAATCAGCGATAATTCCGCATTTAAGTTTGCTAGAATGTTATTTCTTTTCTTTTTTTTGGTACAAGCTAGAATGTTATTTCTATTCTGAAAGTTTGAAATAATTGACTCATTTGTACTTACAATTTGATTAGTATCATCTTTCTATTATCTTTAATACAGTATTCTAAATCTTTCTCTCTCATTTTCTTTATATGTTTTTTAACATGACATCAAAGTCATAATTATTCATCGAGGAAAATTCTGCTAGCCCCTTTGGTATGCAAGCATATTTTGTAATAGCAATTCACCTTGTGTTAGTAATAATTGAGTTAGGTAGTTAAAGTTTTAATATTTCATAACATAGAGAATATTACACACATAGCTAGTGTCAACATTGAAAGGGCATTCCCCGACAATTTTGACGAGGCAATACAATAGAAAAAACCAACTAGAGAATGATTTGCAAGACATGTAAACTTCGACAAATCTATATAATATATATTCAGCACTTTGTATACTTTCCCACATATCTTTTCAGTTATCTGTCAAAATCCGTTCTCTCCAAGTTTCTAAAGTCAATTTTTATGAAATCTTTTATGTGACTAGAGAAATAATCATTTTTAATTGTACCAAAAAAAAAAGAAGGTATAATTGAGGAGATAATTTTTTTATAATCAAATAGATAATTTTGTAGTGTATAGTAGAGAACGAAAATTTAATTGAATGCACCCATTCTAATATGAATGTCAATCAAAGAATAATTAACTTTCATTGATATGAATTGTTCATTTTAAATTAGTAAATGACTTTGCTGTTTATTAACACTATTTTCCTCTCTTGGTTTATCGATGTGGGACTTTCTATGGGCCTTTCGTCACTTTTTGAAGTATACAAGACGGAACATAAAAATGAATATGGATAACCCACCACAGCACGTACACTAATGTATTTATATACCTTACCTTTGTAAACTAAAGGTAAAGCATTCTAATGTCAGGATTGTGCCTATATGATACCTTAAAAAAGTTTGATCTATAATTTCTTGTTCTATCTAATAATTTAATCTAATAGTTATAATAAAGTATAAATAATGTGCAATTAAGTTTAAGTAACATAAATAAAAAGATAACATCTCATATTATATTTTTGCTTGGTGGTTGCTCCGTGGTCGCTTATCTACTACATCTAATTTGGTGGCGCGTGGTGTTCTTGATTCAGAAGCGTGCTTGTGTATGTTTGGTTGCGGTCAGGTGGAGGATGCTCGTCATTTGTTCTTGTCGTGTACATGCTTCGGGTCACTATGACATATATTACGGTCTTGGATTGGTTTTGATGGTGTGGACTGCAAGATATTTCTGATCACTTTACTCAGCTTACTTATTATATAGGTGGTTTGAAATCGTGGAGATATTTTCTCCGGTTTGTTTGGCTCCTTACTGCTTAGATTTTATCGAACGAACGTAATAATATATTATTTAAACAGAAAGAATGCTCTATAGCTCAGCTGCTAGACAAAGTAAAATATTATTCTTTGTGATAGTTGAAAGCCAAAAAAAGCTATCTTTGTATCTAATGAACATTTGTGATGGTCGAGTCCATTGTCGTATTTAGGCATTGGCTATCCACTTTTTATGCACTTTCAACTCTACATCAAAGAGACTAGCCATGTTTTCTCTTCTTCAACATTGTAAGTGAGTTTATGGTAAATTTTGTTTTGAGCCCTATTTTTTATGCCCTGGTTTTGTTAATGTTTTAATTTGTTAGTGTTATGAACCAATTTAAAATTTGTTTCATTTGATGTTTCATTTTAATATGTTCACTTTATAGTATTTTCATGTTTCTTTTTTGTTTTAAATTTGGAAACAAATTGTTAATTTTGCATATTGAATAATTTCTATGCTATGCAACACCGTGGTTTCCACTTTAACATCGTAAAGTTTTTTTTTTTTTTTTTTTTTTTTGTCCTAATCTTGCAAAGTTCCCAATTATATATCGCAAAAATTGAAAAGATTTTGGGTTATTATTATTTAGGCTTTTATACATGTTTAGTCTATGTAAATAGGGGTCATTAGAAATTTGGTCTATGAATTTGCTAATCCTATTTTTTTTGCCACTGCAAAATTTAATCACATAAAAATTGGTCCCTCAACCCAATTGATTACTACCACATTACTGATTAGCTAACGTTGCAGTTCTGATTGGCTTATTTCATGTGAACGTACTCAAATACCCCTGAGGCTTTCAGACAAATGTGGAATTACAAAAATACCCCTGTAATCTTTTCATCTTCCTCTTCTCCTCGATCTTCCCTCTTCGTACCCCCTTTCTTCCTCCCTCTCCAAAAACCTGTTTGAATTTAAGCACAACAAATTAACCATTTTTCCGAACAGTGTTCATTCACAACTAAAATGTTAAAATATGCCTTGAATTAGTGTTGGGAAAATGTCCCACATCGGATAATAAGAAGAAATATGCAAGACTTGGCCATATAAATAAAAGCCATGTGTGTTAGTATGTCTTGCACCAATAGTTAGTGGGTTTTTCTATAGCTAGTGTAACCTCCACTATTTAGTATCTGTAATCTGAATTATCGATTATAGTGAATTCTTTTCAGTGGCTCTGCTCGTGGATTAGTCAGCACATTGCTGGATACCACGTTAAATCTTATGTCGTTTTTCATTTCGTCTTTTACTATTATTGTCATTATTCTCGCGTCATGTTCTAACAAACCGATATCAAGAGTTTGGTTCAAATTTATTCAGGCGGGAATAATGGCTGGAGGTAAAAGTTTGAAAGTCGACAAGTTCACTGGGAGGAATAACTTCAGTTTGTGGCAGATCAAGATTTGAGCGGTACTTAAGCAACCGGGTCTATAGACACCTTTGTTAAAGCCTGTGCCAAACAATTTACCTGTTGATTTCGCGACTCTGGAGGAGAAAGCATATTCTACGTTGCTCCTTGCTTTGGATGATCTTATCATCACTGAGATTGTTGAAGAGGATACCGATGTCGGTCTGTGGTGTAAGCTATAGAGTCTATACATGATGAAGATCTTAACCAACAAGTTTCTTTTGAAGCAATGTTTGTTCAGTCTGCGTATGCAGAAGGTATGTCCCTAAGAGAACATTTAGATCAATTGAATTTAATATTATTATATCTGCGTAATATTGATATTAAGATTGATGATGATGATGTTTCCTTGATTCTGTTAGTTTCTCTACCATTGTCATATGAGAACTTTAGGGAGTCTTTCATTAGTGGTAAAGATTCATTGTTTGTGGAAGAAGTTAGGTCTTCTCTTCATAGTAGAGAACTGCGACATAGCTGTAGTGGCATTGTTTCAGATGGTCAGGTGTTGGGTTAGTAGCAAACATCAATCAGGGATATGGTAAATCAGGGAAAAAGAAGTTCTCTAAGAAACCAATCAATAGGGGTCTGAAATCGACTAATATTTTCAATTTCTGTAAAGAGAAGGGGCGTTGGAAGTATGATTGTCCCAAGAAGAGGCCAATGCAACAATAGAAGGCATCAAGTACAGTCGATATTGCCAAGGATGATACACATTCCGAAGAGGATATCGCCTTAGTTATCTATGGTCATGTAACACCATATTCCTATTAAGCGGTAAAACGCGCGAACATACCAATATATTCTAGAAATAGATGCTACGCCAACAACAAATTCAAGTCCACAAGTGTAAATTATCATGGTTCATAAACATAGCAGCGAAATATATATTCAAGAATACAAACCATAACTCCAAATCTCAGGATAATTAATACATAATCTTATCCTCAACATCGGATATAAAAGAATCATAACATACTCCTCAAATCAACATATAATGAAATAAGCCTAACATAAAAAGCCATCCTAGATCAGAGCCTCTAATCTAGACGCGCGCAAAAGAGATAGAGGAATCCTACTCCTCAGCAACACCAAGCAAACAAGCTACTTATCCTGCACTCCATCTACCCGTCCGCACGGAAAGGTAGGTGGTAAACCACTGAGGGTTAGCATTACATCAACATAATCCACAACCAAGTATTCAAGAATATCGTGTATAGAGATTATCAAATAATACAAACATCATCATACATGTATATTCACACAATGGTCCAATATCAATTCAATCCACAAATCAAGTTCACGTTAACCAAATGCATCAATCACACATCACGACTCAATGCAATTCACCAAACAATGTAAGCAATGTTCTAGACTCATCTAGATGCATGTGGTACCAAATCACCTCAAGGTCGTCACCTTCGATGCAACAAAAACATCGTATGTAAGGTTTCACACCCCGTCTTACATTTGGACATAAGTACGTCACCAAACGATGAATGCATGAACATATGACTCGACTTAATGCATATGTTCACACAAAGATCACCTCATCAATCAACGTGCATATAACCTTATGCAATCACCACCAAACAATGCATATACAACTATGCAATCATCACCAAACAATGCATATACAACTATGCAATCATCACCATCATTCAACAAGTATGCACACACCAACATACAATCAACATATATGCATTCAACAATTTCATCTCCTTTGCATACTTCGTTATAAACATACATGTCTTTCACAAATTCGGATTACGGAGACGCGTATACCATAACAAGATATGTACCATTATCAACATCTATTATTCATTCACAAGTCTCCATTTAATCATATAAAATCAGTCACAAAAGGTTTGCCAAACAATTGGTCTTTAAGCTAAGTTTTCATGAAGTTCTACTCATAATTCACAACTTTGAAAATATCGAAGTAATAAATCAAAACTAACCAAACAAAGTTAATCGCCTAAGCCATGTATACTCTTAATCACAATTGTGTGCAGTAGAGGTTACATAAGCATTTCATCGGCCAATCACGACTAATTCACAAAAATCACGAAGTTCGTCTCACTTTATCATATTGTAAAACCAATTCATTAAGAGAAGAAAACAAAGTTTGGTTCAACAAGTCATAGATTGGATACTATTAAACATCGTAATTAAACCCATAATACTCATATTTGATGTTTGGAAGCAAACCAAAAGTTTTGGGTTGAGTTAGAAACGGTTATGCTGAATTTTTGTAAAAGTCTTCCAAGACCCACTTGGAGTGTTTCTATCATAACTCAAAATCCGCAAAACATTTTGAAGTGAAACCAAAGCCGTTGGGAAGCTAACTCAATTATCTAAAACTTTCATGTTTACACCAAAGACCAATTCAAAACAGAAATATGCGAAAAAGACGCAAGAACACGAAATAGGGAGTGCTGTCACTGTGCAACTCGCCATGGCGAGTAAATCCACTCGCCATGGCGAGTTGGTCACAAGGTGTGACCCCCAACTCGCCTCCAGCTCGCTCCCAACTCGCCGTTGCGAGTTGTGACAGTTCAGTACACGAGAAAACTCCATTTTTCACCCAAAAACTCTCAATTTTAGTTCCCCATAGCCCAAATTGGTTTCCAAAGTTTGTATAAACATTTCTAGGCATAAACAGAGATTCAAATTCATATAAAGCTTGAATCACAACATCATATCCACAAAATAATCACTTGACCCATATTTATGAAAACCTTAAGAACAACACAAATTCATAACAAGACTCCATGGTTATGAACACCCATAGGTTCAGTCAACAACAACAACATCTTATAATAGCAACAACATCTTTTAATCTTAGATTTTACCATCAATCAACAACAACACATCAATATTCACCAATTTTACACAATTCACAATATATCTATTTATATATATACCATGAGCAAGCAATTTCATCAACAACGAATCAATTATCGTCAAGTTCACGTACTCAAACATATCATCATAACAAGAGCACGAATTTCAACAATTAAATTCAAATAATCAAATCATGAAAATGGGTAGAAGTGAAAAATTGAAGAATTATGTGTGAAGACTATCCCTATTACCTCTAACACCAAGAATCCTAGCTCAAGCTTCAATTTTGCTCCTAGATTCAATCTCCCCTTTAGCTTCAACCCTCTTCTCTTGCTCTCCTCTCTAGTCTCTATCTCTCTACTCTTGTGTTATGTATGAATGACTAAGTCTAACCCTATTTTCTCAAAGTTATGATTTAAATATTCATAAATCCTATTGGGCCTAACCCATACTAACTAATTGTTTCAATTCTAATTACACCAAACCGCTAACTCTAAGTTACTAACGGTAATTAACTAGAAACCTCGGTCCTAATTATATCGAGAACTTAACCCCTTACAATTAATAACAGTTCTAACTAGAACGCTAAAATAACTATGGTCATAAAATTACTAAATTACCCTTACTTGTAAAAGACTAAAATACCCTTAAGTCTAAATGACCAAAATACCCTCCTAATACGAAAACTCATGAAAATGCATGCGAATATGAAAAAAAACACATATAGAACAATTAAAATCAAATAATCGCAAAATCGGGCTGTTACAGGTCACACACATTACACCGATGTGCGGGTTCTAGTTTCCGAAGCGTCTTATCATATTTGTCCTAGGAAATAATGATTTTAATCCTATGAGCACTGGGATGGTGGCAATATTGCTATGGCCAATAGTTCTGTCTGTGATGACAGTACGTCAACACTAGTTTTTTAGTCATATTTGTGTTCTTTTTGTGATGTTTTGAGAGTCAAATGTTTGTATACATGGTTAAGCAAGATCAATATTCATAAAAGATAAGTTTTGCGCAAATTGGAGAAGAATGCAAGAAATTGGAGAAGAAATTTTGCGACGATGGACCTGAATCGTCACACGTTTGAAGCGTGGAATGTACCTGAAGATGCTGGAAAAATCGTGATACGATGGATGTGTAACGTGCCACGATGGTTGAGTAAATTTGCTGCCACGTAGGATTAATGAGAAAATCGTGCCACAATGGTTTCGAAACGTGGCACGATGGTGGGCTTTTCTGAAACCCTAATTCTTTCTATAAAAGCCAGCTGCAGCCAAGGATTAGGGGAGAGATTTTGGAGACCTAAAAAGAGCATAGACGGCACCAGGAAACCGCAGAACACGCAGTGGATCCACCAAACTCATAGTTGGTCCGGATTTATGTATGTTCACTATTTTCTATGTATTTGATTGTTTAGTTATGAGTAGCTAAACTCTTAGATTGATTAAGCCATGAGATGAATCTTTGTGATCTGTGATGGTGTAATTTGTTAAGAACTCTCTTTAACATCAATGAAAATCTAGTCTTTATTCAGAATTATTTGTGTTTAATGCTTTTCTTATGATTGTTTGTATGACTACTAACCCTAGCTTCTTTCAACCATATAAATTGATTTTAGGAATTGAATGACTACTAACCCTAACTTTTAATCCTGAAATAGTAATACTGTTTAATTCAACATAGGAACCTAGAGATAGGAAATTGAGAGTTATGACTTATGGATTAACGTTCACTCCATGCTTCCGCAGTTATTCAATCAGTTTAAGAGATTAAAAGGTTATAACTTAGGAAAGGGTTTTGAGTCAAGAGATTGATCGAAACCACTTAGTTAATCCGTCGTAAAGCTAGGTTAATTTCTTTGAGAGTGAAGAGAGCCAAATTACTCACAATGAGCAATAGAGGATTCGGAAGGCTTGATCATCTATTTTAATCCAATTATCAAACCATTTTATTTACTTTGTATATTTTCTAACTGAATTTATATTTTCTGAGTGAATCTATATTTTCTAACGAAATCTTTAATTTATGTTATTTAATTTTATGCAACCAAATCAATCTACTACCTATATTTTACAAAATAATATATACATCCTAAATATTTACTTTATTGCCAAATTGAGATTAACACAGTCCTCGTGGATACGAACTTATTTTATTACTTCGATGCATTTTTAGTACACTTGCTAAAAGTCTATCAAGTTTTTGGCGCCGCTGCTGGGGACTGTTAAATCATTTCAACTTGACAATTTTGTTTTTATTTAGGATTTCTGTCTTTTATATTTTCGTTTATATATTATAAAAAAATTGAAAAATATTATGATTTATGCTTTTGAATATATTTCTTTGTGTTGTGCTACTGAAAGGTTTCTCTGAGTTTTGTAGCAATGTTGGATAGTCGATCACTGGTAGATTCTGAAGAGATTGAAATCCTACGTTATGAAAAATGGATGATATCTCTACATATAAAGGATTTGGAAACAAGATTGAGTATGTGTTGCGATTTTTGTGGAGGTTATCATTGTAGTACCTTTTGCGAGGAGCAATACATAGTTAAAGAAAAAGAGCAGGAAGTGGTAAACATAGATTACAATACTCAACTTATAAATATTCTAGATGATTTCTTGATGTTAAATCATGTTTCATTTGAAAAGTTTGAGGTTCAGTGTAGTGATCTTGTTGAGAAAGCATTTGAGTCTCAGAAGAAGTTGGTTCAGATGGAGACTAATTGTCATGATATTGTGGTGGAAGAAAATCCACAGGTAAAGAGTAATGGTCTTTTTCTGAAGTTTCAACTAACAGGGGTTAAAGAAATAACTCGTGTGCAAATGGATGCATGTCCTTCTCTAAGGTGGGAGAGCTTAAATTCCAAAGGATTAACAATGAGTGCACGGGAGTATCTGATTTTTTATGCCAAGTTCATGGAATTCCTGCCAAACAAGAGGAAGATGAAGGATGATATATTCTTTCTATCATTTTTTCCACCCTAACAGTGGTTGAAGCGTCAAGCTCAATGACGTAAAAGAAAGCGCTTGGTGGGAGGCAACCCATCCTTTTTATTATGTCTTTATTTTCAGTAATTTATTTCTATTGTTGATTCAAACAATTTGTCTTTAATTTTCATTTTGGTTTAACTCAGTTGTATCCCCCTGTGATGTAATTGAACTTGCACTTGTTTATTATTGATGAATTTGCTTGTTTGTTGACTTTTTCCAGTTTAGTAACAAATGTTTGTTCAAGTGGTATTCTAAAAGTTCAAATGGAGGAGTGACTTGTATTCAAAGGCGAAGTGTACGACAGTTAAAGATAGGTAGTCACAACTCCCAGAAATCTAAACACTGTAAGGTTCATGGCCAAATTTTACTTTTCCAATTTACTTATATAAGAGTGTTCCATGCTTTTACATTTCTAGAACTTGCATTGTTTCTCTACTGTCGATTAATCTTTGTCATTAGCACACTGAGGCAAAAGTGCTTGGTTATGTGAGCCTTTTTGAAGCCTACCCTGTTTTTATTGAATTTATATCCTCTTTTTAGCCAAATTGAGCCGGTAGGTTTAGAACTTTTTGTTCGGTGACAAACTACATTACAAGCTTAGAGATTTTTAAGATTTATCCCAATTTGTTTTACCTGAGTTAGGCTTTGTAGAATGTTGCTAAATAATAAGTTTGGGGTTGCTATTGGAATTTGCAACCAATTAAGTTTGGGGTAGGAGTACTAGAGAACAAAGAAAGAACTTTATAAAAAAAAAATGAATGAAAAGTACACACAAAAATGGTGTATCAAAAAAAAAAAAAGAATGAAAAAGGGACATATCATTGAAAATCCGAGTAACTTTAAACTCGATCGTCCCAAAAAGTTACAAATGTTCTCTAGTACCTTTACAAATTGTTGTTTCAAAGGTGAATTAAGGGATTGAATCCATGATATAATTTATGTAGGAGTGCCTAACTCATGATTTTGTGTAGCCTACTTATCCAAATATTATCCCACCTTCACCTAAGCCCCGCTATAACCTTTAAAGACCTCAAAGTGTGCATTGACATTGATTTGATTGACGTTTAGAAACTCTTCAAGCGTATGGTAATATGTAGACTTCATGTCGACTGTGTGTGAACCCTATTCAATTTGTTGCGTGGAGTTGTGAATTGGTGGATGCTAACAAGTCAAACTGGCTCATCTTTAGCTAGTAAGGAGTTGAACTTTTGGGTACTATCTCTTGTTCAGGTAATTGTTATTTTACTGTCGATTGTCAATATTGCAAGTAAATTCCTTGAGGACAAGGAATGGTTCAAGTTTGGGGTTGTGATGACAGTACGTCAACACTAGTTTTTTAGTCATATTTGTATTCTTTTTGTGATGTTTTGAGAGTCAAATGTTTGTATACATGGTTAAGCAAGATCAAGATTCATAAAAGATAAGTTTTGCACAAATTGGAGAAGAATGCAAGAAATTGGAGAAGAAATCGTGCCACGATGGACCTGAATCGTGGCACGTTTGAAGCGTGGAATTTACTCGAAGATGCTGGAAAAATCGTGGCACGATGGATGTGTAACGTGCCACGATGGTTGAGTAAATTTGCTGCCACGTAGGATTAATGAGAAAATTGTGCCACGATGGTTTCGAAACGTGGCACGATGGTGGGCTTTTCTGAAACCCTAATTCTTTCTATAAAAGCCAGCTGCAGCCAAGGATTAGGGGAGCGATTTTGGAGACCTAAATAGAGCATAGACGGCACCAGGAAACCGCAGAACACGCAGTGGATCCACCAAACTCATAGTTGGTCCGGATTTATGTATGTTCACTATTTTCTATGTATTTGATTGTTTAGTTATGAGTAGCTAAACTCTTAGATTGATTAAGCCATGAGATGAATCTTTGTGATCTGTGATGGTGTAATTTGTTAAGAACTCTCTTTAACACCAATGAAAACCTAGTCTTTATTCAGAATTATTTGTGTTTAATGCTTTTCTTATGATTGTTTGTATGACTACTAACCCTAGCTTGTTTCAACCATATAAATTGATCTTAGGAATTGAATGACTACTAACCCTAGCTTTTAATCCTGAAATAGTAATACTGTTTAATTCAACATAGGAACCTAGAGATAGGAAATTGAGAGTTATGACTTATGGATTAACGTTTACTCCATGCTTCCGCAGTTATTCAATCAGTTTAAGAGATTAAAAGGTTATAACTTAGGAAAGGGTTTTGAGTCAAGAGATTGATCGAAACCACTTAGTTAATCCGTCGTAAAGCTAGGTTAATTTCTTTGAGAGTGAAGAGAGCCAAATTACTCACAGTGAGCAATAGAGAATTCGAAAGGCTTGATCATACGTTTTAATCCAATTATCAAACCATTTTATTTACTTTGTATATTTTCTAACTGAATTTATATTTTCTGAGTGAATCTATATTTTCTAACGAAATCTTTATTTTATGTTATTTAATTTTATGCAATCAAATCAATCTACTACCTATATTTTAAAAAATAATATATACATCCTAAATATTTACTTTATTGCCAAATTGAGATTAACACAGTCCTCGTGGATACGAGCTTATTTTATTACTTCGATGCATTTTTAGTACACTTGCCAAAAGTCTATCAGTCTGCAAGGTGGTTGGGATGAGCTCTATCAAGATTATGACTCATGATGGTAAATTATGTACACTAAATGAAGTTAGACTTGTTCCACACATTTCGAAGAATCTGATATCTCTGAGTGTTCTGGAAAAGAAGGGGTTTCGTTTCGAAGGTGAAGGTGGAGTTATACATGTTTGCAAGGGTTCAAGTGTGATTATTAAAGGTGTGAAGCAGGGTACTTTGTACTTTCTACAAGGTACTACGTTAAGTGGTTATGTTGTTGTTGCTTCCTCCGAGATTGACCAAGAAGATATGATGAAGTTCTGGCATATAAGGCTTGGGCATATGAGTGAGACGATGATGCAAATTCTAGCTAAAAATGATCTTCTTTGCGAGCACAAGATAAAGGATCTTGGGTTCTGTGAACACTGTGTTTTTGGGAAACTACATCGCAACAAGTTTCCTAAAGTGATTCATAGAACAAAGGGAACACTAGATTACATCCACACTGATTGTTGGGGGCCTTCACGGGTGGAGTCTCTGAGGGGTTACATGTATTTTCTGTCGCTGATTGATGATTATTCAAGGATGACCTGAATATTCATAATGAAGCATAAGAGTGATACTTTCAAGAACTTCAAGCAGTGGAAGACGTTAATGGAGAGTCAAACTAGGAAGAAGGTCAAAAAAACTGTGAATTGATAATGGTTTGGAACTTTGTTGGTCTTAGTTTAATGAGTTTTGCAAGACTGAAGGGATATCCAGGCATCATACGGTTATAAATACACCTCAACAAAATGACGTAGCAGAATGTATGAATCAAACACTTCCGGAAAGAGCTCGGTGTATGCTCTCGAATGTTGGGTTAACAAGAACGTTTTGAGCGAAGCAGTTAACACAACATGCTATCTAATAAATCGTGGACCTCACACAAGCATAAATATGTGTCATACCCCAAATTTTTGACCAACTTATTTTTTTATTTTTTATTTTTTATTTGTACGTTGATCGTGTTCAGTCGGTCGTTCGCGCGCTAATTCTTGTAATATCTGTTTTTATTCGTATTTGTGGTTGCATTTATTTTTCATTCGTCGTTTATCTTTTAATGTCGCTCGCGTATTAATTTCGTAATTTTACTCGCGTTTTGTTCGTATTTTAGTGTAGCGTAACGTTTGCGTTCTTAAAGTTCATTTTATTCACGTCGTCGTTTTATTGTTTTAATTAGCGTAAAAAAGGCCGCGTATCTCAGTCGTTTCAGACGAAATTTCGGCAGAGAGGTATTTTAAAATACCTCATTTTTTTTTGGTTCCGACGGGACATTTTTATTATTTCTTTTTATTTTATTATTAATTTTCGTTTTTTATTTTTATTTATTTATTTAGTTATTTCTTTTTTTATTTTATTTTATCGTTTGTTGTTATTTATTCATTTTATCTGTTATTTTATCTAGTCATTTTAGTCCACTTGTCAATTTATCATTGGTTCTGGTCCAACTTTCTCTCCAAGTCTCAGCCAAGGGTATTTTCGTCCATTCCACGTATCAGATACTTAAGGGTTTTGTCAGAGTTAATCAAGGTCAGGCACATATTTCCACAAAAACACCAATCCCATTCTCTTTCTATCTTTTTCAAATCAAACCACAAAAAAAATCAAAAAATGCTATGAATGCCTCAAGAACAACATGAACTTAAAAAATTTCCAGCAAGATAGATTCATCACTCCAGTACAATTTTCGGCCAACATAAACAAATTTTCAGCCAACACAAACAAGGCCACCAATTCCATACAAACACTATCAAATCTGTACAACAACACATCCAGTAACAACAAATCCGAAAAAACCACAAATCCATAATAACAGTACCAAAACCGAATTCAAAAAAATATCAAAAGTACCAAAACTGAACTCAAAAGTATCAACAGTATCAAGGCCGAAATTCAAAGAAAAAACGCAAGAACAAGGCAAAACGCAACCAAACCGAACTCGTCCGAGGCAAGGCTAACAACAACAGAACCGAAAATCAGTAGAAGAAGAAAGAGGAAAATAAGGTAGTTTTCATGTTTTTTTGTGATGAAGTTTAAATGTTAGATCTAGGTTGTTGTAGTGTGTTCCTTTGAAAACTAATGTCGGATTTGAGTAGAGAAGAAGGAGATGAAAAGGATGATGTAAAAATTTTTAAAAAAAAGTAAGAAAACCGCTCCGGCGCGGCGGCCCTCCGGCCGACCACCGCGCCGGAGCTCCTCTGACCACCCTCCTTCTCCTTCTCCGGCGGACAGGTTTTTAGAGAGAAGGGAGAGAAGCTTGGCTTCATGTTTTTTTAGAGAGAGGAAGAAAGTAAGAAAATGAGTAAAAAAGGGCATAAGAAGCTTATATATTATCTTCTCAAACCGGTTCGGGTTGAACCGAACCGGTACCCATTAACCCGAACCGTTAACTAAGCCCAGCTGTGTTTATTTTTGTCTTTCTGCTTACTGCATGTACCTCCCAGTTTGCTGCCTGCACCCCCTTCCCTGCACATATTTTTGTAGTATTTCTTTATCATTTCATGCATTTTTTTATTGTTCATATGACATTTGAACTATGTTTCATGCATTTTTTTTATCATTAGCGTCTTAATTTTCATGTCATGCACTTTTATTTGGTCTATTTAAATTTTATCTCTTATGTTTTATTTCATTTTAGGCTATGGAGTAACATTTCATATTTTTCTATTTTTTGCCTAATGTTTTAATTATTATGCATGTATTACCTTTTAATAGTTTAATTCCTATTTTATGCATTTTGTTTAATTAGCATTTCAAGTATCATGCATTGTATAGTTTACCCATTAATTTAATTTCAAACTCATGCATTTTTCTAACTAATATTTTCTTTTTTTCGAAAACTTGCGTTTCATACTTTTTTTTAAAACATGCTTAATGTCATACATTTTATTTGGTAGTCATTCTAGTATGTGATGTTCTTTTTATGCTTAATGTTTCGGTATATTGCGTTTTGCATTATCTCTAGTATAATCTCATGCATCTTTTTAATTTTGTTATGTATTTATTTTTTATCCTACTTAGTGTGTATAATTAGGAATTGATGTAATTTATTTTTATGCATTTTTTCTTTTGAGACCATAGAATGTATTTAGGGTATGTAATATGTAATCGGCACACGCACTGACACGCGCACCGACACTCCACTTTATTTATCGCTTTACGCTATTGTTATTTTATTTCGCCGTTACGCGATTTCATCGTTAGTTTAGAAAAATATTTTCTTCAAAAAATCAAAAAAAAAGTCAAATTCAAATTTCTTTTAAGTAAACCTTGGTATGTAATCCAAGTGATTTTCTTTTTATTTTCCTTAATCGAATGTTAATTAATTTAATATCCACATTAGACATGGATTTCGTGCAATTAAAAGTAACCAACTTCATCGTATTTTCTTCTCATGCCTTGAGGCCTCTCATCTCTTCTTAAAATCTTTTCAAAAAAAAATGTTAAAATCAATGCAACTCATCAAATAAGTTCTTAAGCCGAACTACTTGATTTTGATCCCGATTTATTTGGGTAAGTAGGCAAAGGGTTCCGACCCTTCCAAATCAATAAAAATAACCAAAAACATGCTTCATCTTTCTCCTTTCTTTCACTTTAACTTTTAACTTTTTTTCAATAAGTAAAATTAAATTAGCGCAAGATTAGAGAATAGGTAGAAGGTTCTTATGGGATACCATAGTCGGTTCGGGTGCTTAACACCTTCCCCAATCGAAACCAACCTCCGAATCCAAGGTCTCATAAGGGTTTTTACTCACTTTTTCCCTTCCCGCGAATAAAAGTTGAGAGTTCAATGATTAAAGGTTCGAATCCAATCAATGATTTTGATACCCGAAAATCACGAGCACAGAAATGGCGACTTCACTGGGAACCTTTCAGAGGGTTAAGCCTATTTTATCTTTCTTTATTTTTGCGCTTTATTTGCTTACACTTTGTAAATACGTGTTTATTTGTTTACTTTCTTACGTGAGTGGCGAGATAAGTCCCCCTACCCGGACTTGAGAGGAAATTAGGATAGGATGGTGGTATAATCATAGTACCTTACCAAGAGTGAATTTTAGTTGTGGTACAAGTGATAACCCCACTCAACTAAGGAATCTTGGAAGTACAATTTGTTGACATGAGTATTTGTGTTTGGCATGTTATTTTCAAGTGACCATCGAAGTTGAGAACCTAGAGTTACATTTAACCCATCTCAGCCTTTTAGGATGTAGTGCGGTGGCTAAAATCATGAGTCAGTCTTGGTTTAGTCGTTACGCGATACTACACTCAAACTAGACTTCCTTGTGAATGTTATGGGACTAGGAGTATTCCTAGGCCCCAATATATTCAAAAGGGGGTTGTAATTTGGGAACTTGGTAGAACCCGTGATACAGGTACATGTGGAACCATAGTCCTTACCAAATGGCGTTGTTACCCTTGACTCCAACATTGTGGACTTAACCTCCCATGTTTTCTATGTTCTTTAGCATAATCATGCATACATGCATTCATTCATAAACCTTTTTCTCATCAAAAAAATTGAAGGACTTAAACAAGTTTTTGTAAACATCACAAAGGTATGGACCTTGTAAGAATGAACACCAAGAAATACAACTTCAAAATTCTTAACTAAGCTTTTGCTTTTATTAAGAACTTCTCCCTTGGTTACACTCTTACCTTTTGAAAAGGAACTGATTGCAATATCTTTACGAGTTTTCAACTGAAACCATGTTCCTCTGCGATGTTTACAATTCACTTTGATAAATCCTTCGATAACAAAGATTGTATATTTTTGCATAAGCATATCATGTATCATTTGGCATTCATAGTTTCTGGTCCGTGTCTCACACTGTGTCTTCTCCATAAAGGGTCAATCCATCAGTCTACTCGCATCTACAACACTCGGGCAAATCAAAATGGATCACCTTGAACAAGAAAACCACAAGCTTCGTGAAGAAGTGACAACCCTCCGGGCCGAAAATGAGATTTTGAGGAATTCAGTATCTTTGATGACGTTTGCACAAAGTCAGCCACTAACTCTTCCTATTATCAGCACTCAAGCTCAACCGGTTGCTTCCACTACCCCGATTTCAACGGTGTTCGCTAGTACTTCTCAAAATGCTATGCTGGAAAGTTATCTCTGGAGCATACCTTTAAGTTCTGATGAAGTATTCCCTCCTATTGTCTCTAAGGTTCAAGCTCCTTTTGTGCAAATGAAAACGCCTATCCCTCAATCGGGCCCTTTGTTCCCTCAAGCTGCTATGACCTACTCATCTCCTTTGGTCAACACTGTTAAGCAAAACCACGAACCTGTTCATCAATCAGAAGGTGTGGTTGCATGTAACCGGATAGATGAACTGGAAGAAAAGTTTGATAAAATACGGTTGGAATTGAAAGCTCTCCGTGGGAAAGAACTGTTTGGCCAGGATGCTTATGACCTTTGCTTGGTTCCCAATGTTGTGATACCACCCAAATTCAAGATCCCTAATTTTGAGAAGTACAAAGGGAACATTTGCCCTAAGGATCATCTGGTGATGTACGTGAGAAAGATGTCTGCTCATATCAAGGATGATGAACTCCTTATCCATTGTTTCCAAGAGAGTTTGATTGGTGCCGCACTGATATGGTACATGGGTCTGAACAAGGTTGATATCAAAACTTTCAATGATTTGTGCGAGGCTTTCGTTCAGCGATACAACTACAACTTGAACTCCGCCCCAAAAAGAGGTGAATTGCAGGCCATGACCCAAGATGATAATGAGCCCTTCAAAGCTTATGCCCAACGCTGGAGAGATTTCGCCGCGCAAGTCCGTCCATCTCTGGAAGAGAAAGAGTTGCCCGAGATTTTCCTTGATACTCTGGATCAATTCTATTATGAGCGTATGTTGACAAGTGCATCCGGCAGCTTCGCAGAGATGATAACCGCGGGTATGCGCATTGAAGAACTGGTCCGAAAAGGACGTTTGGTCAAAGGAAGTTTTCCCATTGGTGGATCAGAGGATGAAGACCAGGAAGCGAGTATGGTGGAAGGTTGGCCTCAACAGCAGTATTTGGCTTATCACCCTGTTGCTTCTATTATGCCAATCACAAACGCTGTTTCCAATCCAGTATGTCAACCCCAGTTTCAACAACAGCCTCGACAACAGGCTCCAAGAACACAGATTGGTCCTATTCCCATGAAATATGCAGATTTGTTTCCAATATTGCTTGAAAGGAATTTGGTCTACACCAAGGCACCTCTTCCGTTGCCAGCAAAATTGCCAGCCCGGTACAGACCCGATCGCTTTTGTGCCTTCCATCAAGAGGCACCAGGTCACGATATTGAAGACTGCTTTGCTTTGAAGAAAATAGTTCAGAAGCTGGTCCAAAAGAACCTATGGTCATTCTAAAGTTTGAACTCTGACATGGAAGTTAACTGGATCATGATATTCGTTGACACGTGGAATGTTTAGTTGCACTTGGGTCGTTGCTGATGTTTCTTTCTACTACTCATTTGTTCAATTAATATGTTTGTTTGTTGTCTTATGTATTTCAAAAAAAATCCTTTCGTCCCACCCGAGGCGAAAGTGAATTGGTTTAGGGCTTTTTGCTTTATGTATTTTCATCATTAATTAAAAGGTCGCTTTGATTCCGACTTTGTTTTATTTTGTGCTTTTTCTGGAAAAATGGTAGTACAAAAAACCAAAAAAATTTCTTTAATCATATCTGCATAATCATAACTTTCCATTATTTGTCAAAATCAATAATCAAAGCATGCATTAATAAACCCGTTGAACACTTCAACCCTGTACTCTCTCTCAACTTTGAGTTCCTTGTGTCCGAAATGGAAGAAAAGGAGGACAAATTCCTAATAAGAACTCTTGCCTACTGGGGCATCTCAGCCATTGAAGCTACAAAGAAATATCAAGAAAGACTGTCCAGAAGTTGGCATTCAATTGCAAAAGTTGGCAATGAAATGTTAACATTTGCCTTGTACAAGAATTGTACTCCAGTACACACTTCAACAGGGGCAACCCCTCCCACCATCCCTCAGTATACAACGTGAAGTTCAGAGTCCCGTCAATGGAAGTTCTGATGAAGGTTAAGCTTGTTGCACTTAAATACATTGTGGTCTTATGTCATGGACGGTTATATCAAAAGGATGAAGCAAGTTTCGACAAAGAAGGCTCGTCGCCATGAATGTCAAAAAGTGGCCTTGTGCTCAAACATATGTTATCTGATTTTTACCAGACTCCAGGGGCAAAAGAATGACTAATTGTAAAGAATGGTGATGAACTTGTACGTCCTGTGAATACCGATGCAGTCAAGAAATACTTTGTTAAAGTGAAAAAGCTCGATAAGTCGCAAACCTGAAAAGGCGGCTTAGGCAAAAAAGAGCGTCTCGGTGGACTGAAAACCTGAAAGGGCGGTCCACGCAAAAGTTAGAGACATGTAAAAAAAGAGAATGATGAAAAATGAAAAATGTTTATCCTGATAGGTTGAAACCCGAAAGGGCGATCTATGCAAAAGTTAAGGATTGTGACAAAGTAACTGCATCTAGTTGGACATGACTCACTTGGGGCATTTCAGCCGTCAAAAGATCTTCAACTTATGGCAAAGTAACGACATCTGGTTGGACAGGATTCACTTGGGGCATGTTAGCCATCAAAAGACCTTCGCCTTGTGGCAAAGCAACTGCATCAAATCAGATATAGTTCACTCGGGGCATCCTAACCGTCGGAAGACCTTCGATATGGAGAGTCCACAAATCAGTACTTGGAACAGTGAAATTCAAAGTTGGTAGGGAGAACAGCGGTTATTGTGTTCAATGTACCTTTCCCATATAATTACCATTTTCCAAAATTTTCAAAATCCATGGAGCCACGCTTTTGGCGGGCCACCACTCCATTTACATTAATTTGAGCCTGTGCCAATTTATTTGAAATTCTCATTTATTCTTTATTTGCGAAATTTTCTTCCATTTTTGATGTTAATATTTAAAGCAAAAAAATTCAAAAAAATATAGTTTTTTTTTCCAGGTCTTTTGAAATGCATAAACAACAGGTACATATTCTTTGAACTTATGAGTAGTTGAAGCATACATCAACATTCGTCTCAAGGACAGTTGAACTCTACAAGTTAAGTGTGACCAAAGGCTATGAGATGACCTCTGTCAAAAAAAAGAAAAAGTGAAAAAAAGAAAAAGCTCGCTAAGTCGAAAACCCGAAAGGGCGGCTTAAGCAGAAAGATGAGCGTCCCGGTGGACTGAAAACCCGAAAGGGCGGTCCAGGAAAAAATTAGGGACATACAAAAAAGAATATATTCCCGGTGGATTGAAAACCCGAAAGGGCGGTCCAGGCAAAAGTTAGGGATTCAAGAAAAAAAAAACAATACAAAAAAATGATGAAAAGAAAACAAAGACAGAGGCATCACAATTCAAGTAGGCCAAATGGAAGAATGCACTTCATGCTGGTTTACAAATGGCGACTTCTGCCAATTTGTTGTTTGATGGACTTGGTTCCTAGTGAATGGCGACTTCTGCCAAATTGTTGTTTGATGGACTTTGTTCCCAGTGAATGTCGACTTCTGCCGATTTGTTTGTTTGATGGACTTTGTTCCCAGTGAATGGCGACTTCTGCCAATTTGTTGTTTGATGGACTTGGTTCCTAGTGAATGGCGACTTCTGCCAAATTGTTGTTTGATGGACTTTGTTCCCAGTGAATGGCGACTTCTGCCGATTTGTTTGTTTGATGGACTTTGTTCCCAGTGAATGGCGACTTCTGCCGATTTGTTTGTTTGATGGATTTTGTTCCCAATGAATGACGACTTCTGCCAGAATGATTGGTTAGTGGGTTGTCACCCTTCAATGGTTTGATTATGGAGCTTTACCCCATTAGTGGTTCGGTTAGCGGGCTGTACCCCGATAGTGTTTTGATTCATCCCCAGTAATGATATCTCCATTGAAGATTGCCGAGTGTTTGTACTTCGATGTCGGTCCACCTCTTATCTTACTTGTCCAGTCTTGTTTCATCAAGTTATATACAGTCATATGGTCGTACAAGTTTCCTGCATATATTCATACATTCATATACATATTCATACATTCATTCATATACATATTCATGCACGTAACATGCACAATATCATTTATACATCATTGCATTGACCATCTTGTGTCTTATTTCAAGTGTATCGCATAAAAGCGTCATCCCCAATGTGTCTGATCAGTGATGTCACCCCTAGTCTTGATGGGTCGTATCCTTCAGTTTGGTCCTTTTTCATTCTTGTGTGTCAAGCGAATAGCTTGCAAACCTCCTTTGCTACCTGTGTGCCAAGCGAATAGCTTGCAAACATCTTTTGTTCCGTGTGCGTCAAGCGAATAGCTTGCAAACACCTTTTGTTCCGTGTGTGTCAAGCGAATAGCTTGCAAACTTCTTTTGTTATGTGTGTGTCAAGCGAATAGCTTGCAAACCTCTTTTGTTACGTGTGTGTCAAGCGAATAGCTTGCAAACATCTTTTGTTCCAAGTGTGTCAAGCGAATAGCTTGCAAACCGCCTTTGCTACCTGTGTGCCAAGCGAATAGCTTGCAAACATCTTTTGTTCCATGTGTGTCAAGCGAATAGCTTGCAAACCTCTTTTGTTACGTGTGTGTCAAGCGAATAGCTTGCAAACCTCTTTTGTTACCTGTGTGTCAAGCGAATAGCTTGCAGACCTCTTTTGGTTACCGTGCGCATGCGAATAGCGTGCAAGTATCTGTTGTTACGTGTGTGTCAAGCGAATAGCTTGCAATACCTTTGGAGTCGGGTTTGATATCCTGCATAATGCCTTTGAATCAGGTTAATACCCTGCAAATGCGCTGAATCAGGATAATAGCTCGCAATTACTTGTGTGTCAAACAACCATGTTACCAATGTCTTTTCAATCTCCCCGAGTGACTATTCCAAGAGTGTCTTTTGTTCAATCCTATCCTGTTTGTCGTTACCCCAGTAAAGGTAATTGACAGTTTTACCCTTCGTATGGTCGTCATTACCCCAGTAAAGGTAATTGACAGTTTTACCCTTCGTATGGTCGTCATTACCCCAGTAAAGGTAATTGACAGTTTTACCCTTTCGTATGTTCGTCATTACCTCAGTAAAGGTAATTGACAGTTTTACCCTTTCGTATGTTCGTCATTACCTCAGCAAAGGTAATTGACAGTTTTACCCTTTCGTATGTTCGTCATTACCTCAGGAAAGGTAATTGACAGTTTTACCCTTCGTATGTTCGTCATTACCTCGGTAAAGGTAATTAACAGTTTTACCCTTCGTATGTTCGTCATTATCCCAGTAAAGGTAATTGACAGTTTTACCCTTTCGTATGTTCGTCATTACCTCAGTAAAGGTAATTGACAGTTTTACCCTTTCGTATGTTCGTCATTACCTCAGCAAAGGTAATTGACAGTTTTACCCTTTCGTATGTTCGTCATTACCTCAGGAAAGGTAATTGACAGTTTTACCCTTCGTATGTTCGTCATTACCTCGGTAAAGGTAATTAACAGTTTTACCCTTCGTATGTTCGTCATTATCCCAGTAAAGGTAATTGACAGTTTTACCCTTTCGTATGTTCGTCGTTACCCCAGTAAAGGTAATTGACAGTTTTACCCTTTCGTATGTTCGTCATTACCCCAGTAAAGGTAATTGACAGTTTTACCCTTTCGTATGTTTGTCATTACCTCAGTAAAGGTAATTGACAGTTTTACCCTTTCGTATGTTCGTCATTACCTCAGCAAAGGTAATTGACAGTTTTACCCTTTCGTATGTTCGTCATTACCTCGGTAAAGGTAATTGACAGTTTTACCCTTCGTATGTTCGTCATTACCTCAGTAAAGGTAATTGACAGTTTTACCCTTTCGTATGTTCGTCGTTACCCCGGTAAAGGTAATTGACAGTTTTACCCTTTCGTATGTTCGTCGTTACCCCGGTAAAGGTAATTGACAGTTTTATCCTTGCGTATGTTCGTCATTACCCCAGTATAGGTAATTGACAGTTTTACCCTTTTGTATGTTCGTCGTTACCCCAGTAAAGGTAATTGATAGTTTTACCCTCTCATATGTTCGTCTTTACCCCAGTAAAGGTAATAGACTGTATTTCATTCCATGTTGTTCGTCTTTACCCCAGTAAAGGTAATAGACTGTATTTCATTCCATGTTGTTCGCCTTTACTCCAGTATTTTCGTCGTCATTGCATTCATACTTGCATAACAGACAACTCATACCATTACATCCATAGAGCCTTCTCGATATCTGAGTTGGTCAAAAGTTGGTGTACTTGATATTTAAATCTCTCCGACCCGTCGTTTCAAAAATTTTCGTCTTTTTAAATCCTCGTGACGGAGAAACTTAAATAGGGGCATCTGTCATACCCCAAATTTTTGACCAACTTATTTTTTTATTTTTTATTTTTTATTTGTACGTTGATCGTGTTCAGTCGGTCGTTCGCGCGCTAATTCCTGTAATATCTGTTTTTATTCGTATTTGTGGTTGCATTTATTTTTCATTCGTCGTTTATATTTTAATGTCGCTCGCGTATTAATTTCGTAATTTTACTCGCGTTTTGTTCGTATTTTAGTGTAGCGTAACGTTTGCGTTCTTAAAGTTCATTTTATTCACGTCGTCGTTTTATTGTTTTAATTAGCGTAAAAAAGGCCGCGTATCTCAGTCGTTTCAGACGAAATTTCGGCAGAGAGGTATTTTAAAATACCTCATTTTTTTTTGGTTCCGACGGGACATTTTTATTATTTCTTTTTATTTTATTATTAATTTTCGTTTTTTATTTTTATTTATTTATTTAGTTATTTCTTTTTTTATTTTATTTTATCGTTTGTTGTTATTTATTCATTTTATCTGTTATTTTATCTAGTCATTTTAGTCCACTTGTCAATTTATCATTGGTTCTGGTCCAACTTTCTCTCCAAGTCTCAGCCAAGGGTATTTTCGTCCATTCCACGTATCAGATACTTAAGGGTTTTGTCAGAGTTAATCAAGGTCAGGCACATATTTCCACAAAAACACCAATCCCATTCTCTTTCTATCTTTTTCAAATCAAACCACAAAAAAAATCAAAAAATGCTATGAATGCCTCAAGAACAACATGAACTTAAAAAATTTCCAGCAAGATAGATTCATCACTCCAGTACAATTTTCGGCCAACATAAACAAATTTTCAGCCAACACAAACAAGGCCACCAATTCCATACAAACACTATCAAATCTGTACAACAACACATCCAGTAACAACAAATCCGAAAAAACCACAAATCCATAATAACAGTACCAAAACCGAATTCAAAAAAATATCAAAAGTACCAAAACTGAACTCAAAAGTATCAACAGTATCAAGGCCGAAATTCAAAGAAAAAACGCAAGAACAAGGCAAAACGCAACCAAACCGAACTCGTCCGAGGCAAGGCTAACAACAACAGAACCGAAAATCAGTAGAAGAAGAAAGAGGAAAATAAGGTAGTTTTCATGTTTTTTTGTGATGAAGTTTAAATGTTAGATCTAGGTTGTTGTAGTGTGTTCCTTTGAAAACTAATGTCGGATTTGAGTAGAGAAGAAGGAGATGAAGAGGATGATGTAAAAATTTTTAAAAAAAAGTAAGAAAACCGCTCCGGCGCGGCGGCCCTCCGGCCGACCACCGCGCCGGAGCTCCTCCGACCACCCTCCTTCTCCTTCTCCGGCGGACAGGTTTTTAGAGAGAAGGGAGAGAAGCTTGGCTTCATGTTTTTTTAGAGAGAGGAAGAAAGTAAGAAAATGAGTAAAAAAGGGCATAAGAAGCTTATATATTAACTTCTCAAACCGGTTCGGGTTGAACCGAACCGGTACCCATTAACCCGAACCGTTAACTAAGCCCAGCTGTGTTTATTTTTGTCTTTCTGCTTACTGCATGTACCTCCCAGTTTGCTGCCTGCACCCCCTTCCCTGCACATATTTTTGTAGTATTTCTTTATCATTTCATGCATTTTTTTATTATTCATATGACATTTGAACTATGTTTCATGCATTTTTTTTATCATTAGCGTCTTAATTTTCATGTCATGCACTTTTATTTGGTCTATTTAAATTTTATCTCTTATGTTTTAGTTCATTTTAGGCTATGGAGTAACATTTCATATTTTTCTATTTTTTGCCTAATGTTTTAATTATTATGCATGTATTACCTTTTAATAGTTTAATTCCTATTTTATGCATTTTGTTTAATTAGCATTTCAAGTATCATGCATTGTATAGTTTACCCATTAATTTAATTTCAAACTCATGCATTTTTCTAACTAATATTTTCTTTTTTTCGAAAACTTGCGTTTCATACTTTTTTTTAAAACATGCTTAATGTCATACATTTTATTTGGTAGTCATTCTAGTATGTGATGTTCTTTTTATGCTTAATGTTTCGGTATATTGCGTTTTGCATTATCTCTAGTATAATCTCATGCATCTTTTTAATTTTGTTATGTATTTATTTTTTATCCTACTTAGTGTGTATAATTAGGAATTGATGTAATTTATTTTTATGCATTTTTTCTTTTGAGACCATAGAATGTATTTAGGGTATGTAATATGTAATCGGCACACACACTGACACTCGCACCGACACTCCACTTTATTTATCGCTTTACGCTATTGTTATTTTATTTCGCCGTTACGCGATTTCATCGTTAGTTTAGAAAAATATTTTCTTCAAAAAATAAAAAAAAAAGTCAAATTCAAATTTCTTTTAAGTAAACCTTGGTATGTAATCCAAGTGATTTTCTTTTTATTTTCCTTAATCGAATGTTAATTAATTTAATATCCACATTAGACATGGATTTCGTGCAATTAAAAGTAACCAACTTCATCGTATTTTCTTCTCATGCCTTGAGGCCTCTCACCTCTTCTTAAAATCTTTTCCAAAAAAAAGATGTTAAAATCAATTCAACTCATCAAATAAGTTCTTAAGCCGAACTACTTGATTTTGATCCCGATTTATTTGGGTAAGTAGGCAAAGGGTTCCGACCCTTCCAAATCAATAAAAATAACCAAAAACATGCTTCATCTTTCTCCTTTCTTTCACTTTAACTTTTAACTTTTTTTCAATAAGTAAAATTAATTTAGCGCAAGATTAGAGAATAGGTAGAAGGTTCCTATGGGATACCATAGTCGGTTCGGGTGCTTAACACCTTCCCCAATCGAAACCAACCTCCGAATCCAAGGTCTCATAAGGGTTTTTACTCACTTTTTCCCTTCCCGCGAATAAAAGTTGAGAGTTCAATGATTAAAGGTTCGAATCCAATCAATGATTTTGATACCCGAAAATCACGAGCACAATATGAAAACTCCTTATGAACAGTGGTCTAGGAAACCTGCTGATTACTCTAATTTGAGGGATTTTTGTTGCACGGTATACTATTATGTCAATGAGGGGAAGTTGGAGCCAAGAGCGAAGAAAGGAGTATTTGTAGGTTATGAGGATGGTGTGAAATGATATAGAATCTGGTCCCCATCTTAGAAGAAGGTTATTTTAAGTACATCTGGTGCATTTAGTTATCTGGAGAAGATTCAACTCAAGGTGGAGATTTGTTGAAATATGCCTAGAATTAGTGCTGGGAAAATGTCCCACATCAGATAATATGAAGAAATATGCAAGACTTGGCCATATAGATAAAATCCTTGTGTGTTAGTATTTCTTGCATCAATAGTTAGTGGATTTTGCTATAGCTAATGTTACCTCTACTATTCAGTATCTGTAAACTAAATTATCTATTATAGTGAATTCTTTTTCGTGGCTCTGCCCGTGGATTAGTCAGCACATTGTTGGATACCACGTTAAATCTTGTGCAATAGTCAACACATTTTTTTTCGTGTCATTATTCTCGCGTCTTGTTATAACATAAAGAAAAGGTTTTGATTCATAGTCACAACCATAACAACATTAATCATCTAGAACAGCCGGCGGTTGTTGTTGATTTGAAGATTAACAACCTCATCTGAGATGGAATCTCCGGTATATTGTATAAATGGGTGAATTACGGTAATTCAAGCACAACAAATTCACCATTTTTTCTGAAAATTGTTCATCCACGACTACTCCTTCAGTCCCACCAATACCCCTTCTTATTTTTCCCCCATGCCCCTCCAATCTTCTTCCCCGATTGAGATCTGGTGACAATGGTTTCGTTAAACGGTTATGGGTTACTCGATTCAGATATGGTGACAGGTATGGGTTACCCGATTGAGAACTGGCGACGGGTATGGGTAGGCAAAGAAGAAGAATAAGCATGAGGGAATTAAAATGGTGAAGAATTGCGTTTGAAATTGGGAATGGGTGATGGTGAAAAGGTAAACCGTTGGAGTTGTGGAAAAAACAATGTTGTGATGGTGAGATTGATTTCGTGAAGACAACGTTGGGAATTGGGAATGTGAATTGATTTCTGCTTAGCATGATTTATGGGTTTGATAGAGTTTTGGTTTGATGATGTGGTAGAGATGAAGATCTAAGGGTATGGGTTTGATATGTGCCATTTCACATTTGTCTGGGTAGAGGGAGGAGAAGAGGAAGATGAAAAAATTACATGGGTATTTTTGTAATTTCACGTTTGTCTGAAAGCCTCATGGGTATTTTGGTCCGTTCATATGAAATAAATCAATCAGAACTGACACGTCATCTAATCAGTGATGTGACAGAAATTAATTGGGTTGAGGGACCAATTGATTAAATTTTGCAGTGGTAAAAAATAAAGGATTAGCGAATTAAGAGACCAAATTTTAAATGACCTTTATTTACAGGGATTAAACATGTATAAAAGCCTTTTATTTATGTCAATGATTATGATGATTATATATTTTTTCGTTTTCTGTGACTTTCATATATGAATGTTTGAAGAGAAATCAGGAATACATTAGCACATCAGCGAGGGAAAAAAAATATTGAACTCGCAATTGTAACTCACAAAGATTGATTGAATGAGACTCTCGTTTGCCAATGTTGAAGATATTTGCAGTGGACCATAAATATTTTATTAAGAGCTCACTGGCCCTCCACAAGGGATCTTTCTCCCTATTAGGGCGCGGACCTTGCCCTTTAGCACTGAAACTACCTTTCCACCTTGAGATCATTCTCAACGCATGACCTAAAAAGATACTAAATCTAATTATCGATATTGTACTCACTGCAAGTACATGCAATGACCAAATTTCTTATTTAACCTTGTTCTTTGTATCTCAGATATACTTGGAATAGTTTGCAAGATAGAATGATACATGTCATGCGTTGATTATTGCTTTGAGGTGGCATGACCCTGAATGGCCATATTTACTTATATTCATTGATCTTTTGTTTAGTCGCTCGCGACAATATTGTTGACGCCAAGGACATCACTAAAGTCGCCATGGAAAATTTAAGAATCTTCCTCCCTCGAACAAAATGTTCATTGGCATCGACGATGGATAGGGCTTCAATTACATCTTTGATATATAGCTGGTTTAGTTATTCGCTAAACTCTTCTTTTCGATGATGTGCATACATTTTTTGATTTTTAATTGATGATGTTTCTATGTTTTGTTAATAACTTAATTGTTTTTAGAGTTATTTGTTTTCCCGCGGTGATGTTTGTGAGAAAACAAAAAAACCTAAAAACAATCGAGTTATTAACAAAAAATAGAATCATCATCAAGTAAAATTAGAAATTGTACGTAGATAAACGAAAAGAAGAGTTTAGCGAGTTATTGAATCGGATATCGACAGAGCAATTGAAGATATATCCATCGTCGTCGCTAGTGAACATTTTGTTTGAGGAAGGAAGATTATTGAAATTCTTTCTGGTGACTTTAGTGACGTCGTCGCGGATTTCACCAGGGCAATCAATGTAGTTGGCAATAATAATAACATCGTTGTTGCAAGCGACGAAGTTGTAGATCAATGATTTTAAATTTGTTCTGTGTGTTACATATATACTTTCAATAGGTTGCAAGATATAATTTTATAGATGTTATAGATGTTTGGCTTAAGGGATTGTTTGTGTATCATTGAACATAGTCCTACGTTCTAAAGTGTTATTTTGAAGAAGGAATACGGAAATAAAGAGTCTTTGACATAAATTGTTGTGTTCCTGAAATATATACCAATCCATTAAGGATTGCTGAAGATGACCAAGTGCTGATGACCAAGACATTAAGGATTGATAAAGATGACCAAGCCTTTAGGATTGCTGAAATTGTTTTGAGTTTTTGGAAAAGGAATTTGGCCCTTTATGATCTCAAAAATTATACTTTTATGTTTTTGGAGTTTATGGAGGTGTTTCTAATGTGAGGGTTTAAATTTGGTTCCGTGTGGATTGAACTTTAGACTCAATTGCAACTTACATGTTAATTATGGTGGGTGGTCCAATAACAGGTAGCCCAACAGATCTTAGAGTAGACTGTGATATCTTGTTGAAGTTGAGCCTAATAAAATCTCACAAAACCGATTTATGATGTGAGAATTGCTTCCACTTATAAACACGTTGTCAGGTTATCTCTTATCCGATATGAGATTCTTTAAGAGGAACTGTCCTTCAATCTGAACTAATGAGTTTGATAAACTTATCAAGGTTGATTTTAAATGGGCTAAACTCCTTATGTTTTGTTTTATCTGTGGAATTATTGGCCAAAGTTTTCACATGGAGATGGAGAAAATCATGCAGTTAGGATCATCTCTATGCTTCTGATTTCAATGACTGCACCTTCTACTGTACAACTAAGATACATGTAAGTTTATAGAATATGATTCCTCAACTACTTTCTCATTTTTAAGTTTTTATGAATTTGCATATCTAAGTTGATTTTCAATGAATGAAAAGTAGTTTCCATTATTAATGTATTAGATTTGATTTCTTATCCAACTTTTGCAACTAGAAAACAAATATTTTGTTTTCTTCTATTGCTCTTATTTTTTTGGGAGTTAATGTGTTTGCTTTTTGTTGGTCTATATGGCTAATAAGTAGCTAAGCTAGAAGGGGGATGAATAGTTTTTTGAAAATATTTCGGAGTTTATGAAAATCACGTTCGATAAAATTGACTATTGAATTCGTGCGCGAACAATCACAATAATAGACAAAGAGATAAAGCAATGTGAATTAATATTTCAATCTTAAAATTGAGAGATTCACAATTCAAATCTTATATACAATCAAAATTCAATAACCTTGAACAATTAACAAAACTAGATACAATTTTAAACCAAACCTATATGACAATAAACCTAATTATCAATCAAAAACACAATGCACATGAAATTGAATAACTGAATTGGAATTGCAATTAATTAATCCAAGTAAAATTGTTATGACCTAAAACAAATGAATTTAGATTAATCTTTTGAGAAAATACAACTTAGATCAACACTAACAAATATCTTATTAATTATTCAATTAATCAAGTACTATAATGAAAAGTAAAGAGGAAATGGAAGAGAGAACACCGGTGTCTATAATAGTTCACTCTTTTTCATCTTCGCTAAGGGCTACGTCTACTCTACTTGATGAAGTACGCCTTCCACCAAGGTCATCCGCTATGTAACAAAAGTTGAATACAATGTGTTTACAAGAGTTCCTTGAAATTAAATCTAATTTTTCAACCCTAATGTAAACACTCCCCCAAACTTCAAGTACCCCTTGAATTTGGTGCTCCTTGAATCTTCGGATCCTTGAGTACCCGTGCATTCCGTCGATCCTCTTCACTTTAGTCTTCAATGCTACGTCCGGTAAACGAACCCCCTTCAACTTCAAGAACGGTTAGAAAGACCCCCAAGTTCTTTGGAGGTGGAATGAGATCCTTCACTTCACTTCAAAGCCTTGATTAAACCCAATCAATCTTCTTGAGAGAAGCAAACTACAATCCCTATAGCACCCTAGCAAATCAATGTATCTCAAAGAGCAAAGTGATTCTAAGAAAAAATGTTTAATCTTGAAGAATTTATAATCTATGAGTTTTTGAAACCTAGAGAGAATAGATGCAAATGATTCAATGTTTTGGGAGTTATGAGAGGAAGTGTATATATAGTGAGGGGTGATAAGACTTAATTTTCGCACAAAATGAACAGATTGAATCAATTCATTAAATGGTTGAATCAATTCAGGCAGCAAGAAAACAACCCAGGAAGGCATGAAGAATGAAACGATTCAATGTATATTTGAATCGAATCAAGTGAACACAGGATAAGAATGAATCGATTCACGTATCTTTATGAATCAATTCAGTGCATGTCAGAGACTTTTGTGAGACGATTCAAACAGAAAAGAATCGACTTAGTGATGAATAGAGCGAACACGGAGCTTTGATATTGTAACAAGTCAATTCATAAAGCGAACACGGAGCTTTGATATTGGAACAAGTTAAATTAGACAAGGATTGCGAAGCATGAGAATAGCCTAGCATACCTTGAGACATATAAAGTTTCGTTCTTCAAGGATTCTTATAGCAACCAACCATGATAATAGGCTTGGTTGCTAGAGGAACACACTAATGACTTCGAGAGAAGCTTTGATACGCTTAAGAGAAACCTGTCTTTAGAAGTAGATCCAATAAATCCCAAGGCGCCTTTTATTATTATTTTTATTCATTAAAAATGAAACCTTTTTCAACTGAACTTTCTTCTAATTCTCTTCTAAAAAGTTAATTAAATTAAACAACTCCCTGTTGGAACGATACTCTATTTTTACTACTTCGGTAGAACCGTCCACTTGCGGTTTTACTGATCAAGTTTTTGGCGCCGTTGTTGGGGAGTAAACTAATTTGATTAACTTTTTATTAGTGATTAGAATATTTCTTTTTCTTTTTCTTCTACTTCTTTCTTCTTTCTTTTACTGTTAGCCTCTTATTTAATAAACGCTATGGCTAAGGAACGCACTCTTAAAGAGTACGCTGTAACGCCCCATTTTTATTATTTATTTATTTTATTGAGTTTGGAGTCTTTTGTTGATTTATTTGATATTTTATGTTTTTTTAAGATTTATTAGTAGGTTGTTGTAACATAAAAAAGTAAAGGAATTAATCTAAATAGATTAGATTTAATTAGGCATAAGGGTAGGTTGGTAATTGGAGGAGTTTGTTAGGTTAAGATTTGAAGAGATTATATATATAGAGGAGAACATTAGAGATTAGGGTTAGAACCAGAAAAAACAGTTTTGGGAGAAAAATAGAGAGAACGTGATGAACATAGTTTTGGAGAAAAGGGAGAAAAGTCAAGAGAAGAGAAGAAAACCAAGAGAGGCTGCGATTTTGATTTCTTAAGGTAACGGTGGGACTATCATTCAATAATCTTGAGTCTATGATTTTGAAAATTTCATTTAACATGTTGTAGGTTTAGTTTTTGAAAATTGGAGAATTAGGGTTAAGAGTGATAATTGATGATTTATGTTCTGTTGTTGTCGATTTGTGGTTGGATTCATGATTATAAGTTGTGGTTGTTGATGATTATTGTTGTTAATGTCATATTATGAATTGGGTATGAATTATGTTGAGTTGTTGTTGTTGATTGTGATGATTTTGAATGAATGTGAAGTTTGAATAATATAAGTTGTTTTTTTTTGATTTTTTTTATCTCTGTCCCGAAATTTGAAACGAAAACTGGTATTGATCGGTACAGAATTGGTCTTAGGTGTAAACACAAAAGTAGTAGGTACCGATGTTATTTTTCTAATGCCGTTGGTCTGACGTCAAAACAATTTATAGAACTTAAGTTATGGTCAAATTACTTCACGTAGATCACAGTGAATTTTTATGGACTTTCTGCACAACTTTTTCGAATTTGAAACGAAAAATGGTATTGATCGGTACAGAATTGACCTTGGGTGTAAACATGAAAGTTTTAGATAATTTTGTTATGATTCCAGTGGCTTTGGTTTGACGTAAAAATGACGTTTAATTTTTGAGTTATGATGAAAATACTCCAAGGAGGTCTTAGCGAAATTGTACGGTGACAACATTCTCTGTTTCATGTTTTTGCGTCTTTTTAACACGTCTCTGTTTTAAATTGGTCTTTGGTATAAACATGAAAGTTGTTTATAATTGTGATATCCTTCTAGTATCCTTGGTTTGACATGGAAATATGTTATGTATAATTTATTATGTTTTTACAAAAACGCATGATGAATTGTTGATGTGTGAATACGATGTTATATGATGAATTGTTGATGTTTGAATATAATATTAATGATGATCTGTGAAGTTGTTATAAAATGATTTAATGTTGTGACTGATGATATATATAATCGTATATGCATTATGTGAATTATAAGTGATGTTTTGAGACAATGATTACATTTTGACATTGTTATATCTTGAGATTATTGATGTGCTGCCTTGTTGCTGTTTACAATTGATTAAAGCTGCATGTGTCGGTCTATGTGAGATGTTGATCCAAATTATTGGAGTCATATAAGACGATCATGTTGTCTAAGTTGTAAGATGTTGAGTCCATGCACACTCATTTAAAGACGAGGGCTCATGCCTTAGGAGCTTTTGCTCAATATCAACGAGGGCTCATGCCCTAGGAGTATATTTATGCTCAAAAGCGACGAGGGCTTATGCCCTATAATGGTACCACATGCATGAGTAAAATGATAGAGTTGCATAGTCGAGTTAAGTTGCATTGTCAAGTCAAGTTGTTAAGTTGATTTATGAAGTTGATATTGATGATGATAATGATGCTATATGACCATTGTTATGATATGTTGATGATGTTTATGTTGTTAAATATAATTGGTGAATTATATGCTTAAAATTATTGTTTGTGAATCTCACCCCTTCTGCTTGGAAATGTTCCTCTTCGTATGAGTAGCTTGCAGGTGATCGAGAATAAGTAGTTGTTGATTGCTGTCGTGAGTGGCTACCACTCACTGTGTCTTTAGGTGCTTTGATACGTAACGGGATGGGAACTTTTGTGGCTATTTTCTATTCCTTACGTATTGCTTATGACTTTACATGACTATGGTTTAGTTTTTGGATTATTACGAGATGTTTTGATGAGGCCTTCGTGCCAAGACTAATTATATTGTTGAATTAAAATCCGCTGCGAAATTTTGAATATTTATGTTGACCAATTTACGAAGGATAAATTTTTATTTATTCCATTTTTGATTTTTAAAAAGTGTAGCATTCCGTTTACATGGAAAAAAAGAGAAAACTCTGATTATTTGTTATGAAATTTTATGTTTGGAAAACAGGGTGTTACATACGCCATCCCTTCTAAAGAAGAGCCACGTGCTGTTATAGTTTACCCAACGGTTGAGGGTGATAACTTTGAGATTAAACCCGCATTCCTTAGTTTAGTGCAGCGAAACGAGTTTTCCGGATCATCCATGGAGGATCCAAATCTTCACATTTCTACTTTCTTGAGACTCAGTGTGACCTACAAAAACCAAGAGGCCGTAAGGCTGCACCTTTTTCCTTTTTCCTTAAAGGATAAAGCTAGCACTTGGTTCCATTCATTAGGAGTTGGTTCCATTACTTCTTGGGATCAAATGAGGCAATCATTTCTTGCCAAATTCTTTCCCCCTTCCAAAACCGCCAAACTACGGGCAAAGCTCTACCAGTTCACTCAAAAAGATGGGGAATCTCTTTATGATGCGTGGGAGCGTTTCAAGGAAATGCTTATACTTTTTCCCCACCATGGTTTAGAGAAGTGGCTTGTAATCCACACTTTTTATAATGGCTTGGCATATATCACAAAAATGACTGTTGATGCAGCTGCAGGTGGAGCGTAATGAACAAGAATTTTACAACAGCTTATGCCTTGATTGAAGATATGGCCAAAAATCATTATCAGTGGACCAATGAAAGAACCACCACCGTTCCTTCACCTTCTGAACAAGAATCAGGTATGAATGAAATTCCTCCCCTTGAGCACTTGTCTGCTAAAATAGATGCTCTCTCTAAAATTTGACAAACTAAATATTAGTAATATTTCAACAACTCCTATTTCATCTTCTTGTGGAGCCTGTGGTGCATTTGGCCATACTGAAGGTGAGAAAAACACAAGAAGGGGAGGTTGAATTGTGTTTGCTTTTCGCAGCTCTTGAAGAGTGAGAATCTAATTCCTTTAAAACTCAGAGTCTGAATGGGATAAGAGTCTGATAGGAGATTAGGTTCTGATGCAGCGGAATAATCAAGAGATAGAGAAAAGAGAGAACACAAGCAATTATACAGGTTCCTTCCACAAACCGGAAGTAGTCCTGTCCCCCTTGTACTTCCAAGGAGAGTTCACTAAAATGTAAATCAATTACAAGTTGCTCAAACACACAGTATGAGACTTCCTTGCTCAAGCACGCAGGCAAGAGACTTCCTTGCTCAAAGACACAACTAAGAGACTTCCTTGCTCAATGGACGCAGCCAAGAGACTTCCTTTGCTCAAGCACAAAAGCAAGAGACTTCTTACACAATTACAGAAAATTGAATAGAGTTGAAACACTTGACAACAATCAAATGTGTTTCAATTACAACAAAGACAGACTCTGTTTTACACAAAAGACAAACTCTGTTTTTCTGTGGAACTTAGAAATTCTAGAATACTCAGTTTGTAAGAATCTAAGTTGATGATGTGTTTTTTGTTAAGACTCAGTTGAATACAAAAGCAGCGCAGTGTAATTTTTCTAGTTGTAGAGTCCAACAATTCTTCAAGTCTTCTATCCTTTATATAGGCGTAGGAAAGAGACGTTGAGTCATCCAGTACATTAGCATGATTTCTGAAGCTTGATCAATGACTGTTGATCTGTTGCTTGATTTGGTAATAGTCCTTCAATTGCATCATTTGAATTCCATTCCCTTTGAAGATTAATACCGGTAGACACAGTTGCCAAACTGTACGAGGTAGTGGAGTAGTGGAAACAGAGTTCGTACAACGTACTCTGTACTGGCCTGCAATCTTTGTCTTTGTGCTTCCCACGCTCAAGTTGACTTTGAAGCTAGCCGTTACTCCATTTGAGAGTTTCTTTTGCATCGCAATGCAGTAGAAATCCTTGTTAGCAGATTATCAGATTTTTGGGCTTCAGACTCACTGTAGCACTAAGCTTCTGGTAATCTTCAGACCCTCTTGGTTTTCAGATTCTGATGGTCTTCAGACTCTGATACAGTCTTTTAGACTCTCTTTGGTACAGTCTTCAGACTCTCTTCAATACAGTCTTCAGACTCTCTTCGATACAGAATCACAAGCAACAAGCTTCTCTGGATTTTTGCTCTTTAACATTGTTCAAACAAAATACTTTCTAAGATATAAATCTTGATTGATATCCTGCATACTTAAACAAATATTAGCAATATCCAATTGACAACTTTTTAATACCTTGTTATCATCAAAACTCAAAACGTGGTATTGCTGAACACCTTTGTTCCAACAATCTCCCCCTTTTTGATGATGACAAACATTAGTATTTAAAAGGTCAATTGTTGTTAATCTAATTAACAAGTTGACTTAAGGGTTCTGAGGTTTGTAAGCTCAGAGTCTGAGGTTTGTAAGCTCTGACTCCCCCTGAGTCTGATAGTTCTTAAGTTGAGGTTTGTAAGCTCCTCTTAAGTTCTATCCAAGTTAATTAAATTCATTTTCATAAGCAATCGAATTCATTCTCAGAGTGATAAACGAATTTAGAGAACTGATTCTTAAACAGGGGCTCAGAGTCTAACTAAGCACCTTTCGCAGATTTCCCTTTAACTTTTACGTAGAACATGCAATGTAATTAAAAGAAATTTTCCCTTCTCCCTGACTTAAATACTTTCCCTTCTCCCCCTTTTGTCATCAACAAAAAAAAGGTTTAGAACAAGTTCCTCCCCCTTTTTAAATGACTTAAGGTAAGGGTACAAACATGTTTTAAGGAAGAAAAAGATTCATAGGGAAAACATAGAAGATTCAGAGCATAAACACATAATTGAATGCAAATATAATCAAATAAAACTTGTATAAATTGTAAGAAAAAATAGTTCAGAAGATAGCAAACAAGAATTACAAAATAAAACAAAACGAAATTAAACTAAGGTTGGTTTTGTTTGGCAAGATGATCAATCAATTTCTGGAGATCCTCTTGCTGTTTCTTTACCATCTCTTCCAGAGCCTCAGTTCTTCGTAAATGCGTTTCTCTTTCAAGTCTTGCTTCTTCTTGAACTCTGTACAGTTTCCTCTTCAAAGAGTGATAAATCATTGATTCCCTTGGATTATACTGATCTTCATCAAAGAATGGTGTATCTCTAATCCTCAGAATAGGAGCTCTTTCCAAGATAATAGCTTTCTCAGCCCGCTTGACTTCTTCAACATGCTTGGCAGTGACAAGTGCTTGTTCCCTGGCAGCAGCCTTCTGAATTTTTGTGATAAAATCCAAGAACTCAGTCTTCACTGTAGAGAACTTGTCCTCATAGCTCACATTGAGGATTGGCACATACCTTTGCTCAATAATGTCTTTGAGCTTATTGCTTGAAGAAGCATATAACTCATCTATCTTGTTTGAATCAAATAAGTCAATTTGAGGTTCAGAGGTTGAGGGTAGAGAGGCTCTCAAGGCTTCAAACTCTGGGAAGATAGTTATAGGGTCACAAAGAGGTTGGGGAACTCTTCTAGTTTCTGCTCTACATTTTGTTACAGTTTCTGATACGATATCAGAAGATTGTTCCAGATTTTCAGAGGCTGGTTCAACAACAGGTTCAAAAAGTTCAACAGAAGCTAAGGTAAGACTCTCTGTAGGTTCAGGTACAGGGTCTGGTTTGGAAACAGATGAAGTAGCTTTTGTTGATTTGGATTTTGCAGGGGTTTTTGGTAGTTCTCCTCCTAGATGTTTTTCAAGTGAATCTAGAGTGTCTGGAGAGTCTACACAAATGAATTCATGTTGGGGGGATGGCTGTTTAGATTGAATGGTTACTTCAGGCTTTTCAGAAGGTTGAATTGCCTGAAGTGGTTTGAGAAATGAAGGTTGAGCAGGATGGTCAGCAGGAAGATTCATAGACACTATGATTGTGTCTTGAATTACTTTGTCCATAGTTGAATCAACATATTCAACTACTGCAGGGTCCAGTGGGTTATGGGATGATATGGGTTTGATTGGTGAGGGGGATGAATTTTTGAGGGATGGAAGAATTTGGCTTAAGGGTTTGTTGTCTGATTCTGAATCAGATTCTGACTCTTGATTCAAAGAGGAAGATGAGCTATATGCTATGTTGCCAGAGGTGCCAATGACAGCTTCTGGAGAAGCATAGTGATCAGACACAGTAGCTTCTGATAACTCAGCTTCTGCAGTAGCTATAGGATCCTTCTATTTAAGAGCAGAAGCAAGCAACTTAGCAGCTTCCTTGACAGTCTCTTCCTTTAATTCTTCAGCAACCACTTCTGCTGCCATTGCCTTGCCAGCAGCATGTTCATCCTCAATCATAGATACAGAAGTACCTATCTTCTGTGCTACATCCTTAGCCACAGGAACCACATCCACCTTTCTCTTCTTGATCTGACTCTCTTCACCATCAGAGTCAGCATCAAGGAAATCAGCAATATCTTGAGCCATTCTGACATAGTCTCTGTCAGCCTCGCCTTTCTTCGCTTTCTTCTCATCCTTCTTAGCTTTTTTCTCATCTTTCTTGGCTTTCTTCTCATCCTTGGTTTCTTTTATCCTATCCTTAATTTCACGAAGTGCAGAGGATGTTGATGAAGGCATAGGAGCTATGGTCTTAGGGGAACCAATTGTCACTCCAGGAAGAGCAGTAGATTTGATCTTTTTCTTGAGAGGCTCCTGCTTCTCTTCCTCTTCCTTGAGAACCACTTCCTTGGTCCTTTTTCCCTTGACCTTAAGAGGTCCTCCTCCAGCAGTCTCAGGAATGGCATAATAGTTGATTATTCTACCAGTATCCTGGAAGTAATCCACCACAAATCTTGCAAGAACTTCAGGATTATCTTCTTTGGATATGGGAGGGAAGTCCTTCATCAAATCAGATTGCACATAGGATTCCCTCATATCATGCTTAGAGGGGTTGAATCTCTTGACAATCTTCATGTACTGCAGAGTCTTGCCATTAATGATTCTCCCGGTCACAGTTCCTAGATGAATATCTGATACCACACCAGATTCTAATAAGACCTTCAAGAGGCCTCCTTGATACAGAATCTCAGATATTAATCTTCCAAAAGGAACTTGCCTTCTAGTTTCTGATTGACTCTTCTTGATGGCCCAGCACATGTGGTGCATCACATATCTGGGGAAGTTGATCTTTATTTTGTTGATGAGAAAATAAAGAAGAACTTTGTGATCAACAGACAATGTGTCTGTTCCTGCTCCTTTCTGAAGCATACTGTCCAGTATAATCTTCAGAAGCACCCTATGCTCAGGATGCATATCCACCAGTTTATTTGACGGTCTCCCTTCAAATAACAGTTTGTTGCAGACAACATCCCATTCACTTTTCTTGTTGACATTCCACTGAAATTTACCTGCGCTCTCCATTTGACAAGCCCTGGCTACCACTTCTTCAGTGATAACTATTGGTATTCCCATCACAGCGGACCTTACTTCAAGACCATTGTACGGTCTTAAACCCATTTGGTCTCTGTTCTTGCCAGCCAGACTGGGGTTGATTGAGATTGCAACTGTTTCTTCCAAAGTAGCTTCAGCTTTGTCGTAGACTTCTGACCTAACCCAAAAATCTCTAACAAGCTCCTGATATGTTGGTCCATTCAACATACCAAAGTAGTTCATCATTCCTTGTGATAAGAAATGAGGAGAAACGTCAACTCCATGACGACTGAGAGAACCAAAATCTACTGGAGATTCAACTTGAATTTCCAGAGTCTCCTTAATGATGTTCATTGTTCTGGGTTTGATAACGTAGGATTTTCCAGACTTGATTATGACACCAGATTGGATGAGATCACTTGCCAATATAGGGGTTTCTAAGTGTTTGATTTGAGAACAAAAAGTTTTGCAAAGTATTGAAAAACAAGAAATTTGTTCAGAGAGAAAATCAAAGAGTGAAAAGAGAAGTGAGTTGTGTGTGTTATGTATTTATAGAGAAAAAGTTTGATAACCGTTTGGAAAGAATAGGGGACAAACAAACACAAACAATAAATACATATAGCATGCAGCCGTAAAAGTATTGGGACAAAGCGAAGGTAACTTGTTTAACGTAAAGAAATCATTGCCCTTTGAGTTCTTACCCAATACAGACAGGCCACGTCTGAGAAACTATAAAGTAACTGTCACCGTAGTGGGGCAGGTGTTACTGAACTCAACAGTCATGCTTCCACTAATACGAGCTTCTGAGAGTCTAAAGATTCCTTACCAGAGTGTGAATAGTTTATCAGAAGCTTTTATCAGAGTCTCTAAAAGAGGGTCTGATTCCCAAATAGCTTCTGAATATTTTCAGAGTCTGAATTCTGTTTTCAGATGCGCACATTACCCAGAGACATAACACATGTTCAAATTTTTATTTATGAAATCAAATCTTTCAACAGATAAGGGGTTAGTAAATATATCAGCCCATTGATGATCAGTATCAATGAATTGAATATCTAAAATTCTCTTTTGAACATAGTCTCTTATAAAATGATGTTTAATCTCAATGTGCTTTGCTCTTGAATGCAGAATTGGATTTTTAGACAAACATATAGCTGCCGTATTATCACAATAAATTGGGATACAGTTTTCAGTTATTTGATAGTCCTCAAGCTGATGTTTCATCCAGAGTAGCTGTGTACAACAACTAGCAGCTGAGATGTATTCTGCTTCTGCTGTAGACAAAGCAATGGTTGCTTGCCTCTTGCTAGCCCAGGATATCAGATTCTCTCCCAAGAATTGACAATTGCCACTGGTAGATTTTCTTTCAATCCTGTCTCCAGCATATTCAGCATCACATAATCCAACTAGCTTATAGTCAGAGGATTTCTTGTAAAGAAGTCCAAGATTAGTAGTTCCTTTCAGATATCTGAAGATTCTCTTAACAGTAGTTAAGTGAGACTCTCTAGGATCTGATTGAAACCTTGCACACAAACATACACTGTATAAAATATATGGTCTGGATGCAGTTAGGTATAACAAAGAACCAATCATACCTCTATACAGTTTCTGATCAACTTTGGTTCCTTGACCTTCTTTGCTCAGAGTGCAGGTTGGATGCATTGGAGTATTCATTTCTTTGCAGTCCTCAAGATTGAACTTCTTCAGAAGCTCTTTCGTATACTTGGACTGATGAACGTAGACTCCATCTTTGCATTGGTTGATTTGAATTCCAAGAAAGAACTTCAATTCTCCCATCATGCTCATTTCAAATTCATCCTGCATTACTTTCGAAAACTCTTTGCAAAGTGAACTATTTGTAGAACCAAAAATGATACCATCAACATAAATCTGAACTATAAGAATGTCTTTCTTTAGAGTCTTTCTGAATAGAGTAGTGTCAACTTGTCCTCGTTCGAAGTTGTTTTGAATTGAGAAATTACTAAGTCTTTCATACCAAGCTCCGGGAGCTTGTTTCAAGCCAAAGAGTGATTTCTTCAATTTATAAACATGCTCTGGATGTTTTAAATCTTCAAAGCCAGGAGGTTGTTTGACATATACTTCTTCAGAAATGACACCATTAAGAAATGCACTCTTAACGTCCATTTGATACAAGGTTATGTTGTGATTAACTGCATAGGAAAGAAGTAACCTGATTGCTTCCAATCTTGCAACTGGAGCAAACGTTTCTGTGTAATCAATGCCTTCTTGTTGACTGTAGCCCTGCGCAACAAGTCTGGCCTTGTTTCTGATTACTTCTCCTTGTTCACTAAGCTTATTTCTGAACACCCACTTGGTTCCAATGATGTTCTTGTGATCATGCTTAGCTACTAGATCCCATACTTCATTCCTTTTGAATTGATTCAACTCTTCTTGCATTGCCAGAATCCATCCTTCATCTCCAAGAGCTTCTTCAATAGAGGTTGGTTCAATAACAGATAATAATCCCAAAGCAAACTCTTCTTGTCTGAAATGTGATCTTGTTCTCATGAGACTTTCTTTATGGCCAATTATCTGTTCCTCTGGATGTGAAGACTTGTATTTGAAAGATTGTTTGGATTGACTAGCTTGCAAAGGACCATCTTGAGCTTCATCAGAAGCTTTTTCATTAGGAACTTCAGGGGCTGTTCCAGCTTCTGAAGTATCTTCAGATTCTGGAAACTGATCAGATTCTGAGTTATCATCAGAATCTTGAGATTCTGCATGACTTTCATCTTGCACTGGAGTTTCACTTCCAGGCACCTTGTCATCGAATCTGACATGCATAGATTCTTCAACACATTGTGTTTCTGAATTATACAGCCTGTATGCCTTAGAGCGTTCAGAGTAAACTAAAAAGATTTCCTTTTGAGCTTTGACATCAAATTTCTTTAGGTAGACTTTGTTGTTCAGGACATAACACGTACATCCGAACTGATGAAAATAAGATATGTTGGGTTTTCTTCCTTTAAAGAGTTCATAAGCTGTTTTGTTCAACAGAGGTCTAATATAGATTCTGTTCTGAACATAACAAGCTGTGTTTACTGCTTCTGCCCAAAAATGCTTAGCCAGATTGTTCTCATGGATCATGGTTCTAGCCATCTCTTGTAAGGTTCTATTCTTTCTCTCTACGACTCCATTTTGTTGTGGAGTTCTAGGTGCAGAGAATTCATGAATAATTCCATGTTTTTCACAGAAAACCTCAAACGGTTCATTTTCAAATTCTCCTCCATGATCACTTCTGACTTTCAAGATTTTCATTTCCTTCTCTGATTGAATTTGGATGCAGAATTTACTAAACACAGAATATGAATCTTCTTTAGTTTTCAGAAATTTAACCCAACACCATCTGCTGTAGTCATCAACAATAACTAGTCCATATTTACTTCCATATAAGGATGCAGTGATAACTGGTCCAAATAAGTCAATATGAAGTAACTCCAAGGGTCTGGAAGTAGAAACAATCTCTTTCGGCTTGAAGGGACTCTTGACAATTTTCCCTTTCTGACATGCTCCGCAAAGAGCATCTGAGTGATAGTCAATGTCTGGTAGGCCTTTGACAAGTTGCAACTTGCTAAGCTTAGAGATTAATCTCCAGTTAGCATGTCCCAAACGTCTATGCCACAGCCACTTCTTATCACCCATTGACAAAAGGCACACTACCTTCTGATCAGTCAGTTCTGAGAATTTTATCTTGTATACATTGTTTCTTCGTTTTCCCTTGAAGACTATGGACTGGTCATCCTTGTTAACCACTGTGCAGTTGTTCTTATTAAACAATACATCATAACCACTGTCACATAATTGACTTATGCTTAGTAAGTTATGTCTAAGTCCATCAACAAACCACACATTACTGATTGAGATCAGAGAGTTACCAATGGTTCCAGTACCAATGATTTTGCCAGTCTGGTTTCCTCCAAATCCCACAGTTCCTCCCTCTTTCATGGTTAGGGTTAGGAACATAGACCTTTCTCCCGTCATGTGACGCGAGCAACCACTATCCAGGTACTAAGCCTTCTTCTTTTCTAGTCCTTTTAGACATACCTGCAGCGTCAATAATTTCAGACTTAGGTACCCATATTCTCATGGGTCCTTTTTGGTTAGTCTTAGAACCATTTAACTCCTTTCGTAAGTTACGTCTTGAAGTCATTGGCAATGTTTTCTCCCATACCTTGGGTTTGGAACCGTTTGGTTTAGGTTTCAAATTGCCTTTCACAGTTTCTCTTCTTTGAAACTTAGGCTTTAGTTTTTCAGACTCTGGCTTTTTCAGAATCTGTTTATCAGACTTTGAATGTTTCAGAGCCTGAGTCTTTAAAGCTTTGGGTTCAAAGTTTTTCAGACCCTTTAACTTAACATTATGAGATTTTGACTTAGTCAGAACCTTAGAAGTAGAAGTTGTAGGTTCTGAATGAGTCACTGTGTTGACTTCATCAGACTCTCTTACAAAGTGATTTTTCAACGCCTCTCTGGCTCCATCAGGACCAGGTTTCAGAGTCATTTCATTTGAGTTTCCTCCAATGAATCCAAGACCCTGTCCTCTGTTCTGATACGTGCTATAGATCATGGACGCAACCCTTGATCTGTCAATTCCAGTAGCAATAAATTTTTGCAGAGCAACATCTTGCTCACTTAAGTATTTACAGCTACACTTCTTGATCAACAAAGAGATATTTTCTTCTTTTAAGTCTTCTAATTCCAACAGAGTTAAATTATGTCTTTTTGACAGCTTATCAAGCTATTGTTTGACTTTCTTCAACTCAGTGGTCTTAGCTTTAAAATGACCAAGAAGTTCTTTCAGAGTCTGCATCTGATTCTGCCTCAGGTGTCTCTTTAACGGATTCGGTTGTAGCCATTAGTCCAACAGCTACATTAGCTTCACCATCAGCATCATCATCCTCAGACCCTGACTCATTATCAAGATCTTCCCAGGTGGCCATCAGACTTTTCTTGATCTGCTTCTTAAACTTGCTGGACTTGAAGGTTGGCCTCTTTGACTTGGATTTCTCCTTCTGTAGTTCTGGACACTCAGCAATAAAATGTCCAGTCTTCTTGCAGTTGAAGCAACCTTTTTGATCCTCCTTTTTGAACCCCTTCCCACTGCTCTTGCTCAGAAATCTCTTGTTCTTCTTAGCAAGGTACTGCATTCTGCTTGAAAGCATAGCCATTTCCTTTGCAATATCAGGATCCTCCTTTGAGCTTTCAGAAGCTGAAGACTCATTTTCAGACTCTTCAACCTTGAGAGCCTTTGAAGACCTTCCTTTTGATTTTAAGGCAATGGTTTTGGACTTTCTTGCAGAATCATGTTCATTGAGACTTAACTCATGAACCTTGAGTGAGCTTACAAGATCTTCAACACTTAAAGTGTTTAAATCTTTAGCCTCCTCAATTGCGGTGACCTTTGGTCTCCATCTAGAAGGTAAGCTCCTTAAAATCTTGCTAACATGATCAGAAGCTATATAACTCTTCTTCAGTATCTGAAGACCAGATACTAGAGTTTGAAATCTTGAGTACATTTGCTCAATACTTTCATCCTTTTTCATCTTGAATAGTTCATATTGATGAACTAACAGAAGAGCTTTAGCTTCCCTGACCTTTTTGCTTCCTTCATAGTTAGCACAGAGAGAAGCAAACATGGCTCTAGCAGTAGATTTATCACTCATCTTCATGTATTCCGTTAGGAATAGCAGTGACAAGAGCCCCTCTGATGATATGATGTTTCTTATAGATTTTCTTTTGAGCAGCAGTGTGAAGTTTGCGGTCAATGACAGCACCTTCGTCATCAAGTTGTAAGTCACCAACACCATCTTCAAGTATGTCCTAGAGTTCTTCATCAAGAAAATTCTTCAGGATCACCATTGAACTTAGGAATTTTTCCATAATCAGCCTTTTTACTGCTGTTATTGGATCCATAGTCATATGGTATAGCAGCACCAGAAGTAGCACCAGAAGACGACGGTTCACTGGAAGACATGTTTTTCTCTGGATCTTTTCTGTTACACGGTTAAGTGCTATGACAACAAAGCCGGAGCTCTAACACCAACTGAAGGTGAGAAAAACACAAGAAGGGGGGGTTGAATTGTGTTTGCTTTTCGCAGCTCATGAAGAGTGAGAATCTAATTCATTTAAAACTCAGAGTCTGAATGGGATCAGAGTCTGATAGGAGATTAGGTTCTGATGCAGCGGAATAATCAAGAGATAGAGAGAAGAGAGAACACAAGCAATTATACAGGTTCCTTCCACAAACCGGAAGTAGTCTTGTCCCCCTTGTACTTCCAAGGAGAGTTCACTAAAATGTAATATCAATTACAAGTTGCTCAAACACACAGTATGAGACTTCCTTGCTCAAGCACGCAGGCAAGAGACTTCCTTGCTCAAATACACAACTAAGAGACTTCCTTGCTCAATGGACGCAGCCAAGAGACTTCCTTTGCTCAAGCACAAAAGCAAGAGACTTCTTACACAATTACAGAAAATTGAATAGAGTTGAAACACTTGACAACAATCAAATGTGTTTCAATTACAACAAAGACAGACTCTGTTTTACACAAAAGACAGACTCTGTTTTTCTGTGGAACTTAGAAATTCTAAAATACTCAGTTTGTAAGAATCTAAGTTGATGATGTGTTTTTTGTTAAGACTCAGTTGAATACAAAAGCAGCGCAGTGTAATTTTTCTAGTTGTAGAGTCCAACAATTCTTCAAGTCTTCTATCCTTTATATAGGCGTAGGAAAGAGACGTTGAGTCATCTAGCACATCAGGATGATTTCTGAAGCTTGATCAATGACTGTTGATCTGTTGCTTGATTTGGTAATAGTCCTTCAATTGCATCATTTGAATTCCATTCCCTTTGAAGATTAATACCGGTAGACACAGTTGCCAAACTGTACGAGGTAGTGGAGTAGTGGAAACAGAGTTCGTACAACGTACTCTGTACTGGCCTGCAATCTTTGTCTTTGTGCTTCCCACGCTCAAGTTGACTTTGAAGCTAGCCGTTACTCCATTTGAGAGTTTCTTTTGCATCGCAATGCAGTAGAAATCCTTGTTAGCAGATTATCAGATTTTTGGGCTTCAGACTCACTGTAGCACTAAGCTTCTGGTAATCTTCAGACTCTCTTGGTTTTCAGATTCTGATGGTCTTCAGACTCTGATACAGTCTTTCAGACTCTCTTTGGTACAATCTTCAGACTCTCTTCGATACAGTCTTCATACTCTCTTCGATACAGAATCACAAGCAACAAGCTTCTCTGGATTTTTGCTCTTTAACATTGTTCAAACAGAGTACTTTCTAAGATATAAATCTTGATTGATATCCTGCATACTTAAACAAATATTAGCAATATCCAATTGACAACTTTTTAATACCTTGTTATCATCAAAACTCAAAACGTGGTATTGCTGAACACCATTGTTCCAACACATACTAGTATTAATTGCCAACTAGGTAGTGTTGCTGAAAGTGTTGAACAAATAAACTTTGTTCAAAACAACCAAGGGATGAGGCAAACCCAAATTTTTTCTAAAAATCCTTAACATCCCTTAAGACAAGCAAAAGAAAGGATAATTGGAGCTGATTCGTGCCAAAGTATCTGGTGCAAAGATTCATGAAAAAAATATGAAGATCTCATACCAAAATATCTTGTGCAAAGAATTTGAAGATCTTGTACAATAATATGAAATTGGCACACCCCATTTTACCCTTTTGCTGCTTTTGCTTCTTCGACAAAGCTGCCTATTTTAGTATTTCTGACCTAGAGTCCATGGTTTCTTGTGCAACACTTTAGTGATTTACTCTTGGGGCTCAAGTCATTGTTAGACTATAAATAGAGCAGCCATCTAGTTTGTACAAATCATCTTTTGTTCTTGGAATTCAATAGTGACAATTGTCTTTCTTAATAAAAGTTCTTTCTTTTATTTTCTTGTTCTTCTTCTTCTCCTCCATGTCTACGATGAACATGTGTGAGTAGACTCTTCTTGTCTTGGGATTGTTGGATAAGTCTTAATGACATAATCCTAATCAAACCAAACCATAAAACCTAATTTTATATAAATATACTTTCTAATCTAATTTCACCGTTTTTATAATGAATTAACAAATACCAAACTCATAAAGTGAGAGCCGAGGGTTAGTATTTGTTAATTCATCATCTCAAATATCAATTCATAAAGCTAACGCGGAGCTTTGATATTGGAACAAATGAAATTAGACAAGGATTGCGAAACATGAGAATAGTCTAGCAAACCTTGAGACACATAAAGTTTCGTTCTTCAAGGATTCTAATAGTAATCAACCATGAGAATAGGCGTGGTTGCTAGAGGAACAAACTCAATAACTTCGAGAGAGCTTTGATACACTTAAGATAAATTTGTCTTTAGAAAGTGGGTCCAATATAAAATTAACGGTTTAGGGTTTGTTTGTGAAGGACTTGTTATTAAGATGGACCAATAATCCCAATGCGCCTTTTATTATTATTTTTTCTCCGTTAAAAATCAAACCTTTACAACTAAACTTTTTTCTAATCATCTTCTAAAAGTTAATTGAATTGAACAACTCCCTGTTGGAACGATACTCTATTTTTACTACTTCGGTAGAACCGTGCTCTTGCGGTTTTACTCATCAACATGTTACTGAAAGCACTTCAAAACCTGATCAGACTACTGAATCTGAAGATAGTCCAGAAGCTGAACCAACCTCAGAAGCTCAAGATGAAGTAGCTTCTGATGAAGCTCAAGATGGATCTCAATAAGTTAATCAATCCAAGAACACATTCAAGTACAAGTCTTCACATCCTGAGGATAAAATCATTGGAAACAAAGATAGTCCTAGAAGAACAAGATCATATTTCAGACAAGAAGAGTCTATGATAGGATTGTTATCAGTGATTGAACCTGCTATAGTTGATGAAGCATTTTCAGATGATGGATGGATAGTAGCTATGCAAGAAGAGCTCAATCAGTTTCAAAGAAATGATGTGTGGAGTCTGGTACCCAAACCCCAGAAGAAGAACATTATTGGAAGAAAATGGGTATTCAGAAATAAGCTGAATGAACAAGGTGAAGTAGTCAGCAATATTGGAAGCAATCATGTTACTTTTATCCTATCCAATTAATCATGATATCATATTATATCAAATGGATGTTAAGAGTGCATTTCTCAATGGTGTGAAAAACTTGTAATTGTCCATGAATTATCTTCTCCAAGAACTCCATAGAGAAATGGGGTTGTAGAAAGAAAGAATAGAACTTTACAAAAAATGGCTATAACCATGATTCATGAAAATAATATGACTAAACATTTCTGGGAAGAAGCAGTGATTACAGCATGTTATGTCCAAAATAGAATCTATATCGACCTATCTCGGAGAAAACAACATATGAACTCTTTAAGGGAAGAAGACCCAATATCTCTTACTTTCATCAATTTGGATGTACATGTTACATTCTAAATAACAAGCTATACCTAAAGAAATTTGATGCCAAGGCCCAAAGAGGAATCTTTTTAGGTTACTCTGAAAGGTCAAAGGCATACATAGTGTATAATTCAGAAACACTTTGTGTTAAAGAATCAATGCACGTTATATTTGATGACATAGAGCCTGGAAATAAAACTCCAGAGCAAGATGAAAGTTTTGTAGATATCTAGGTTCCTGAAGACACTCCAGAACCTGATCAGATTTTTGAATCTGAACAAAGTCCAGAAGTTGAACCAACTTCAGAAGCTCAAGAAGAAGTAGCTTTTGATGAAGCTCAAGATGGCTCTCAGCAAGCTAATCAATCGAAGAATACGTTCAAGTACAAGTCTTCACATCCCGAGGATCAAATCATTGGGAACAACGAAAGTCCTAGAAGAACAAGATCATACTTTAGACAAGAAGAGTCTATGATAGGACAGTTGTCAATGATTGAACCTGCTACAATTGATGAAGTAGTCTTAGATGATGGATGGATACTAGCTATGCAAGAAGAGATAAATCAGTTTCAAAGAAATGATGATGGATGGATACTAGCAGAAGAACATTATTGGAACAAAATGGGTATTCAGAAACAAGTTGAATGAACAAGGTGAAGTAATCAGCAATAAAGCAAGACTTGTTGCACAAGGTTACAGTCAACAAGAAGGCATTGATTATACTGAAACATTTGCTCTAGTTGCGAGATTGGAAGCAATCAGGTTAATTATATCCTATGCAGTTAATCATGGCATAATATTATATCTAATGGATGTCAAGAGTGCACTTCTCAATGGTGTCATAGAAGAAGAAGTGTTTGTCAAGCAACCTCCTGGTTTTGAGGATTTTAAGCATCCTGACCATGTTTATAAACTTAAGAAATCACTATATGGCTTGAAATAAGCTCCCAGAGCTTGGTATGATGAACTAAGTAATTTCCTGATTAAAAATGATTTTAAAAGAGGTCAAGTTAACACAACACTCTTCAGAAGGACTTTTGAGAAAGATATTCTTGTTGTGCAGATATATGTTGATGATATAATATTTGGTTCTACTAATGCATCTCTTTGCAAGGAAAATTCTAAGTTAATGCAGGAGGAATTTGAAATGAGCAGGATAGGAGAATTGAAGTTCTTCCTTGGAATTCAAATTAATCAATGCAAAGATGGAGTGTATGTTCATCAAACAAAGTACACTATGAAGGTGAGAAAAACACAAGAGGGGGGGGGGGGGGGGTTGAATTATGTTAACTTTCGCGTCTCTTAAAAGATTGATTCAGTTTTCCAGGATCAGAGTCTGAACAAGTTCAGGTTCTGATGGAATACAATTTTCAGTTATTTGATAGTCCTCTAACTGATGTTTCATCCAGAGTAGTTGTGTACAACAACTTGCAGCTGAGATGTATTCTACTTCTGTTGTTGACAATTCAATAGTATCTTGCCTCTTGCTAGCCCAGGATATCAGATGCTCTCCCTGAAATTGACAATTGCCACTGGTTGATTTTCCTTCACTCCTGTCTCCATCATAGTCAGCATCATAGAATCCAACTAGCTTATAATCTAAAGATTTCTTATACAGAAGTCCAAGATTAGTGGTTCCTTTCAAATATCTAAAGATTCTATTAACATCAGTTAAATGAGACTCTCTAGGATCTGACTGAAACCTTGCACACAGACATACACTGAATAAAATATCTGGTCTGGATGCACACAGAGAACCTATCATACCTCTATACATCGAAGTGTTCATTTCCTTACAATCCTCAAGACTAAATTTCTTCAAGAGCTCTTTATTGTACTTGGATTGATGAACATAGACTCCATCTTTGCATTGGGTGATTTGAATTCCCATAAAGAATTTCAATTCTCCCATCATGCTCATTTCAAATTCATCTTGCATTGACGTAGAAAATTCCTTGCAAAGAGAACTATTAGTTGAACCAAAAATAATATCATCAACAAAAATTTGAACAATTAGAATGTCTTTCTTCAGAGTCTTCCTGAATAGTGTAGTGTCAACTTGACCTCTTTCAAAATCATTTTTAATTAAGAAATTACTTAGTCTTTCATACCACGCTCTGGGAGCTTGTTTCAAGCCATATAGTGATTTCTTTAGTTTATAAACATGGTCAGGATGTTTTAAATCCTCAAAAACAGGAGGTTGTTTAACATACACTTCTTCAGTAATGACACCATTAAGAAAGACACTCTTAACCTCCATTTGGTACAGAATTATGTTGTGATTTACTGCGTAGGAAAGAAGTAACCTGATTTCTTTCAATCTTGCAACTGGAGCAAATGTTTCAGTGTAATCAATGCCTTCTTGTTGACTATAGCCTTGAGCAACAAGTCTGGCCTTGTTTCTGATCACTTCTCCTTGCTCACTAAGCTTGTTTCTGAACACCCATTTAGTTCCAATAATGTTTTTGTGCTCAGGCTTAGCTACTAAATCCTATACATCATTCCTTATGAATTGGTTAAGTTCATCTTGCATAGCTAGAATTCATCCTTCATCTGCAAGTGCTTCTTCAATTGAGGCAGGTTCAATTATTGATATCAATCCTAGAGCAGACTCTTCTTGTCTAAAATGTGATCTTGTTTTTCTGGGAATTTCTTTGTTGCCAATAATTTGATCCTCAGGATGTGAAGACTTGTATTTGAACGCATGTTTGGATTTATTTTCTTGTTGAGAACCATCTTGAGCTTCTTCAGAAGCTACTTCATCAGGAACTTCAGGGGATGCTACAACTTCTAGAGTATCATCAGACTCTGGAGAACCTGCAATACTTTCATCCTACTCTGGAGTTTCACTTCCAGGCACATTGTCATCAAATTTGACGTGCATAGATTCTTCAACTCATTGTGTTTCTGAATTATACAGTCTGTATGCCTTAGACCTTTTAGAGTAACCTAAAAAGATTCCCTTCTGAGCTTTGACATCAAATTTCTTTAGATAGACTTTAATGTTTAGAATATAACATGTACATCCAAAATGATGAAAGTAAGATATGTTAGGTTTCCTACAGTCATATGTTGTTTTGTTCAACTGGGGTCTGAGTTATCATCAGACTCTTGAGAACCTGCAAAACTTTCATCTTGCTCTGGAGTTTCACTTCCAGGTACTCTGGAATTCATATGCTGTTTTGTTCAATAGGGGTCTGATATAGATCCTGTTCTAAACATAACATGCTGTGTTTACTGCTTCTGCCCAAAAATGTTTAGCCAGATTGTTTTCATGAATCATGGTTCTTGTCATTTCTTGTAAAGTTCTATTCTTTCTCTCTACAACCCCATTTTGTTGTGGAGTTCTAGGAGAAGAGAATTCATGGATGATTCCATGTGTTTCACAAAATATTTCAAATGGCTCATTTTCAAATTTTCATCCATGATCACTTCTGACTTTCAAAATTTTCAATTCTTTTTCAAATTGTACTTGGATGCAGAATTTACTAAACACAATATATGAATAATATTTAGATTTCAGAAACTTCACCCAACTCCATCTACTGTAATCATCAACACTGTCTAATCCATATTTACTTCCGTATAAGGATGCAGTACTGACTGGTCCAAATAATTCAATATGGAGTAGCTCCAAGGGTCTGGAGGTAGAAACAATTTCTTTTGGTTTAAAAAAAGATTTAACTATTTTTCCTTTCTAGCACGCTCACAGAGAGCGTCTGAATGATAAACAATGTCTGGTAAGCCTCTGGCGTGTTGCAACTTACTAAGCTTAGAGATTAACCTCCAGTTAGCATATCCCAATCGTCTATTCCACAACCATTTTTTATCAGAAAATTTTATTTTATAAACATTGTTTCTTCTCTTTCCCTTGAAGACAATGGATTGATCATCTTTGTTGACTATTGTGCAGTTGTTCTTATTAAACAAAACATCATAACCACTGTCACACAATTGACTTATGCTCAGTAGGTTATGTCTAAGTCCATCTACAAACCACGCATTACTGGCTGAGATTAGAGAGTTACCAATAGTTCCAGTACCAATAATTTTGCCAGTCTGGATTCCTCCAAATCCCACAGTTCCTCCCTCTTTCATGCTCAGGGTTAGGAACATAGACTTTTCTCCTGTCATGTGTCGCGAGCAGCCACTGTCTAGATACCAGGACTTCTGTTTTTCTTGTCCTTTTAGACATACTTGCAACATCAACAATTTCAGATTTAGGTACCCATATCTTTATGGGTCCTTTGGGGTTAGTCCTTGAACCATTGAATCTTTTTTATGTTGTGTATCTGGAAGTCTGAGGTATTATTTTTTTCCAGACTTTAGGTTTAGAACCTTTTAGTCTAGAGTCCAACTTACCACGCACAGCTTCTCTTCTTTGAGTCTTGGGCTTTTGATTTTCAGACTCTGGTTTCTTTAGAATCTGAACTTTTGGAGCCTTTGATTCAAAGTTGTTCAGTACCTTTGCCTTTAGGTTCTTTGGCTTTGACTTAGTCATTGCCTTAGAGCTTGAAGCTTTAGATTCTGAATGAGTTACTGTGTTAACTTTTTCAGACTCTAACACCAAATGATTTTCAAATGCTTCTTTGGCGCGATCAGAACTAGGTTTCAGGATCACTTCATTTAAGTTACCTCCTATGAATCCAAGACCTTAACCTCTGTTCTGATATGTGCTATAAAATCATGGATGCCACTTTGGTTCTATCAATTCTTGTAGCAATAAACTCTTGTAGAGCAGCATCCTGCTCACTCAAATGTTTATAGTTACACTTCTTAGTCATTAAGTTTTCATTTTCTTTCTTTAAAGTGTCCATCTCCAGCATAGTTGAGTCATGTTGTTTCAACAACTTATTGTGTTGTTGTTTAACTTTTCTCAACTCTGTGGATTTGGTTTCATAAAGACCAAGAAGCTCCTTAAGAGTATCAATTAGTTCAGATCTAGTAAATTTAGAATATACCTCAGTTTCACTTTCAGAGTCTGTATCAGATTCTGCATTGGATGATTCCTTTTCTGGGCATCATCTTCATCAGAACCTGACTCATAGTCTAGATATTCCCAAGTAGCCATTAGACTCTTTTTGATATGCTTCTTGAATTTGTTGGACTTGAAGGTTGGCTTCTTTGACTTGAATTTCTCTTTTTGCAAATCTGGACAATCAACAATGAAATGCCCAGGTTTCTTGCTGTTGAAGCAACCTTTCTGTTCTTCCTTCTTGAATCCATTACCACTGCCTTTCCTCAAGAACTACTTGTTCTTTCTGGCCAGGTACTCCAGTCTGTTAGAAAGCATAACCATTTCCCTAGAAACATCAGGATCTTCCTCAGAGCCTTCAGAAGAAGATTCGTTTTCAGACTCTTAAACTTTCAGAGCTTTTGAGGATCTTCCTTTTGACTTTAGAGCAATGGTTTTTAATTTTCTAACAGAGTCATGTTCATTTAAACTTAACTCATGAACCTTGAGGGAACTGATAAGATCTTAAACACCTAGAGTGTTTAGATCTTTAGCTTCCTCAATGGCAGTTACCTTAGGTCTCCATCTTCTGGGTAGACTTCTCAGAATCTTGCTCACATGATCAGAGGCTATGTAGCTCTTCTTAAGTATCTGAAGTCCAGATACTAGAGTCTGAAATCTTGAGTACATCTGCTCAATACCTTCATCCTCTTTCATTTTGAACAGTTCATACTGATGAACTAACAAAAGGGCTTTTGCTTCTCTTACTTTCTTGCTACCTTCATAGTTAGCACAGAGAGAGACAAACATAGCTTTTGCAGTAGACTTGTCACTCATCTTCATGTATTCAGATTTGGGAATGATTGTGACAAGTGCTCCTCTGATTATGTGATGTTTCTTGTAACTTTTCTTCTGAGCAGCAATGTGTTTCTTTCTGTCAATAACAGCTCCTTCATCATCAAGTTCTAAGTCACCAACACCATCTTCTAATATGTCCCAAAGTTCTTCATCAAGACCCATGACATAACTGTAGAAGTTGGTTTTCCACCTTGAAAATTCCTCAGGATCACCGTTGAATTTAGGAATTTTTCCAGAATCAGCTTTCTTGTTACTATTACTGGATCCATAGTCATAAGGAATAGCAGCACCAACACTAGCACCAGATGTTGTAGGTTCACCGGAGAACATGCTTTTCTCTGGATCTTTTCTGTCACACGGTTAAGTTTTAAGACAACAGAGATGGAGCTCTGATACCAACTGAAGGTGAGATAAACACAAGAATGGATAGGGGGGTTGAATTGTGTTAACTTTCGCGTCTCTTAAAAGATTGATTCTGTTTTCCAGGATTAGAGTCTGAACAAGTTCAGGTTCTGATGGAAGTTCAGAGTCTGTTGCAGCGTAATAAAGTAAAGAGATAAAAGAAAGAGAGATCACAAACAATTATACAAGTTCCTTCCACAAACCGGAAGTAGTCCTGTCCCCCCTGCACTTCCAAGGAGAGTTCACTAAAATGTAATAATCAATTACAAGTTGCTCAAGCACACATCAAGAGACTTCCAAATGCTCAAGCACGCAGGCAAGAGACTTCAAATGCTCAAAGACACAACTAAGAGACTTTTAATGCTCAAGCACACAAGCAAGAGACTTCTGACACAATTTACAGAAAATTGAATAAGAGTTTGAACACTTGATATACAATCAGTGGTGTTCCAATTACAAAACAATAAGACTCTATTTTCTGCAACACTTAGAAATTCTAGGATAAACAAGTTTGTAAGAATTCTCTAAGTTGTTGATGTGTTTGTTTGACTCAGGGAGAATAATAAATTGCGTAATAGCTCAAATATTCGTTCAGAGTCAGTAGTATATTCTCTAAGTCTTCATTCCTTTATATAGACGTTGTAGAGAGACATTGAGACAATCTAGCACATCATAGAGTCATCTAGAAACTATGGTCCATTAGAAGCTATGGTCCATCAGAAGCTCTTAACTGAGATCCTGAGGAAAATGTGCTTCTAAAGATGACGTCAGCATTTTAACTTCAGAAGCTGGATTCTTTTCTCTTGAACAAGTAGTATTAGTGGAATCGTTGGAAATTATTTTTTAGTAACACCTGTCCCACTAACTTGGCTGTTTCTCTGAAAAACCTCTGACGTGGCTTATCTGTATTGGTGTATAACGTAAGTGGGCAATGATGATTTTAAGCTTTGAATGTACTATCTCGCGCCCCCTATGTCATTATCGCTGTGTTTGTTTGTCCCTTATTGAATTGCAAACATTTTACTCAAAACACTTAGACATATGACACACTACTCACTTCATAACCTACACTTTCCTCTTTTCACTATGTTCTCTGCAAGTAAGTTCGTATTCTTCAATCAAACCCTAGAACCCTAAAATTTCTTCAACATCAATGGCATCATCAAGTTCAGTTCAAGAAACATCCCGCATGCAAGAATCACCTGCCTATGAAATAAAAGGGAGGACTAGGTCCCTAGAAGAATGGGATCTTAAGATTCAGACTGAGAATCCGGTGGACTTCACGTCTTTAGCATATCATGGCTGTGACGTTAAAAGTTACTACGAAGATCAACGTATCATGGATTATTTCAGTATGTTGAATAGTCCAACATACAAGACACTGATCAGGCACTTCTAGGTAAGAGCGCATGTGTACGACAAGAAAGCTGCTCAGTTGGAAGAAACAAAGAAGGTATTTATTGATCCTACTTTGGAAGGAAAATCAAGGGAAGAAATGGGTTTGAAACCATTCAGATGTACAGAAATCAGGTCAAGCATCATGGGCATCCTTGTTTTCATATCTGAAGATATAATTTCATTTGTTCTCAGAAGACCTTTTGAAGGTATTTACAAAGGTGGCATTGGTAATAGCAAGACCACTCCTTGGAATAAAATTGTGAATCAATCCATGTTCAACATCAACAAGAAAGGTGCCTACTGTGATTTGAGCATGGAGAAGAAGATGCTTCTAAAGATTTAGAATGAAAATCTCCTACCAAAAGGTGGTGGTAAGGTTCAACCATGCTTGGAGCATAGAATTTTCCTTCACTTCTTCATCACGAAGGAAAAAGCAAATGTGCCCAAGTACATTTTCAGGCATATGATTAAAGAGCTCAGGGAAAGCCAGGACAATAGGAGATGTTGGGTTCCCTATGGAAGGCTAATTTCAGAGATTCTTCATCAAGGAGGGATCCTGAAAGCTCTCAGCAATGTCAACTTCTTCACTAATGAACAACTTGATACTGAAACAAGCAAGATCATCAATGGAAGAACAGTCAGGAACATGAATCTAATTGAGAAGAAAGTGAATACAAAGCACAGCACGGATCTTAAGGAATCTGATGCTCTGTCCAAGATTTCCCTCCAATCTGCAAACAAGATCCTCTTGATGTTCAGATGAACTACATCAAAATAAATTTGCTACAACTGGTAAAAGGATCAGGCTTGAAGACGTTCCTGAAACCATGTACGGTGGTGCTCTGCTAGTAGCAAAGAGCAGGAAGACCAAAAGGAAATCACTCTCTAAAGATGAGTATCTGGAAGATGCTCCTGAACAACCCGCAAAGAAGGCCAAGAAATCCAAGAAGGAGAAGGCTTCTTCTCAAATGAATGAAGTTGGTCCTGGTGTACCAACTATTCAGGAAGAAGTTCAAGACCTTGATGCTGATGCGGTCCTGAACAAGAAAACTAGAAGTGGCAAGACTGTTAGCACTTCTCAGGCTCAATCCCCTCAACTTGAAATTCCTAAGAAGAAAAGGAAGCCTGTTATCAGGAAGCTGAAGTTAGCAGAGCTAGTGTACCAACTATTGCAGCTGCTACTGAGCTAGTCATTAGAGAAGTGAAGAGAAAGAAAACTGAAGATGAGGCTGCACTTGAAAAGATAAGGGAACATGCAAGAGGAATTGAAGTCCCTGTATCAAGCATAGCAAAGAAAGATGCTGGTCTCAGTGCACAGGAAGTTGTCAAGGCTGCTGAAGAAGTTCAAGATTTGGTGACTTTAGAAGCTGTTGCTCCTAAAACTGCAAGAGTTAATCTTGATTCTCCACATAATACTGAAGTTATAGTAGTAGAATCTAGTTCAACCTATATCTCTCATTCAACATCCTCATCCTCCTCAGACTTGGATGATATTTACCATCCACCAAACTCCACAAAAAGCCTACTGATAACACTCCATTTGAGCCTGTGTATCCAAGCATTGTTGAAAGAATTAGTGATTTGGCTCAAATGAGATTCAAGGTTTGTGAAAGACTACCTGCTGACCATCCTTTCCAACCACCCATCATTGAACCTCTATGCTTTGTTCCTGCTGATGCAGATGTTATAAGTGAATCATCTTCAAACCTTAATGATGAATCATCTTCTCATCCATCTTCAACCAACCAAACTTCTAAAACAGATGTCTTAGAGAATCTGGTTAGTCAATATTCTGGTGAACTTCCTGGTGTTGAGCCTAACCTACAAAAAGCCTTTGAGGTAGCTTCTGATGAAGTTACTTTAGAAAGCCCCCAACAACAAGCACCAAACATACAAAAAGCATCAACAACCTATCCAATTGTCACTGTCCCTGAGCAAACTGTTTCTGAACCTGATTTTATGATCACATCAGAAGCATCTGATGTTGAAACTTCTGTTCTTGATCAATCTTCAGAAACAATTGTTCATAATCCAAACTCCAAAAATAGTCAACCTTCATCCTCAAGCTTAGCCATTCAACCTTGTGCTTCTGCCAAATCAAATATCCCTTCTCCACCCACCCTATTTCTAGATTCTACTATTCTAGCAGATGTGTGTGAGAACATATTTCAGGAGCTCAACAAGCTGATTCAAACTAGGAGTGATCTAGTTCATCAAGAAAGCTATGAGAAGCAATGGAAAAGGTTAAAATAGGGAGTAGAGTTTGTCTTGACTAAGCTTCAGAGAACTTGTCATGATGCTCTAGACTCTGCTCAACAAAAGCTTCAAGATTGGCTGAAGGGAGTTGATGAAGGAATATCGTATTAAAACAGAATAAGCAGCGGATAAAATTTTTCGATTTTCTTTCCTTGGATCATTACGAATTTGACATGAATCAGTGATTCGATTGTTACCTCGAAAGTGTGGAGTCTGAAACTGAAAGCTGGAAGAACTGGAATTACGATCACAACAAAGCAGGCAGCAAGCAGCAAAGCCTCTATCAAGTCCACACGAATAGTGCTCCTCCAAAACTCAGTGCTAGCCAAGGAATCAGAAGTTTCAAAGAGCTAGGGTTTCTCCAAACAAAAAACATGCAACCTCAAACTTCAGCACCAGACTTCTATTTATAGAACTCTTAGTGTGCTCTGCAAGTTTAGAAGTCACTATTGGGCTTCTGTAAGACCAATAACGAGTTTAGTAATTCTGCCAACTAATTAGCATTATTTACTAAACGCACCCCTTATATAAGTCATACTTATATATTTCTCTTTTGACTGTTCTTTGTGTGTGACCCTATAGGTTCTAGTCACGATGGAAATAATATTAAATCTAATATTCAATACTATAAACAATGAGCGGTATCTAGCAACACATCATTGTTACCCAAGTGACAAGAATGTCAAGTGATCTGACGAAACCTTTTCCATGATAATACTTATGTATACGATTACTCCTTTGTCCTAATATCTTTATTGATCTCAATGCATAGATTTTGCCACCATTGTGTAGATCAATATTTATATTTCTTGATTCCGAAATATACTGAATAACGAATAAGTCCAATATCCTATATCGACTTAGTTCGGCATGGCCATGCAGTTTTACAGTCATATTTCATCAAGAGGCCTATAGATATATCTCCTGTTTATGAGGAGGGACAAATCCCATCTAGGACACTCATGTCCCTCAGCATGATTCATCAAGTACCCATCAACCAACATTATGGTTATCCTTTTACAGACAACGTTAGAATGGCAACAAAGCACTTGAGTCCACATCTAGGGATCATAGTGGTTTCAGGTCAAAGAGGGATGTACACTATTATCATTGTGAGAATATCTTATGACAATCTCATAACTTACTATGTAGTATTCTCACGATGGGTCTATCCAGTATAAATATTACTCCTAACATTTATACCTATGCATAGACTTGATATCTCATATCTATGACCCATGAGATGCGGTCATCAGTCTTCATACATAATAGTCTCGACGCTTTATTATTATCCTAATTCAAGTTAAAGCTTGACTACAGATACATTTAAGAATAGCATTCTTTATGATAATGTAATCTCATGATTAAGTCACACTTAATATATTATTACATGAACTATCTATTCTAAGGACTTTATTAACATTACTATAAATATATATTAAAGAGTGCCATATATTATTTAATAATAAAAGTCATGATACAAAAGGTAAGTTTCACATAAACTATTGGCCTCTAGGGCTTATACCAACAGTTGATAACAATCTGCAAAAAGGTAAAGTTCTATGAACTTGGGTGCAAAAGTGAATGTCAGTCCAGTCTCTTCAGAGCTAACCTTGCTGCAAAGGAATGCTAAGTTGGAAACTCAAAACAAGCAGCTGAGGAAAAAACTTCTTGAACGAAAGCTACTTCTGATTGAATACAAGTCTTCTACAGAAGCTAAGCTGGAGGAAGCAAGAGTAAGGGAAGAGAACTTGATTAGAAGTAATGAAGATTTCAAGAGATAAATGAAGCAGCAAGAAGAAGAGACAAACAATATGCTGAAACAGATGATGACCATGTTCAAGAAACAAGCCCAACCTTAGACTGCACACCATTAGCTTGTTTTTTGTATCAGATCTTTTGTTTGTATCTTTGCATAGTTTATGCTTCTGAATGTTTGTTTATATGCTTCTGAATTACTGCTTCTGATCAATAATATCTTGCTTCTAAATATTATGTTTATGCCTTATATAGAATTTTTTCTCACTATCTTTTTCTTATCTCTTTCTTTTTGTCTTTAGTTTTTATACTTTTTGTTGATGACAAAAGGGGGAGTAGATGTATAGTATTTATAGGCTTTGAGCCCCATTAATTTAATTATAATCAAGTTAAATTAATAGGACCTTTTTCCTATCTCTTAGTCTATTAATGTGAGAATATTATGAGTGTTATATTGTTTTTAATGACGAATTTAATTAACATGGATAGAACTCTGAAGGTGAGAAAAACACAAGAAGGGGGGGTTGAATTGTGTTAACTTTTTCACAACTCTTAAAGAGTAAGAATCTGTTTTCCAGGATCAGAGTCTGAACTAGTTCAGGACCTGATGGAAGATCATAGTCTGTTCCAGCGGAAATTGTAAAGAGATAAGGGAAAGAGAGAACACAAGCAATTATACAGGTTCCTTCCACAAACCGAAAGTAGTCCTGTCCCCCTTGCATTTCCAAGGAGAGTTTCACTAAAATGTAATAACAATTATAAGTTGCTCAAACACAAAGTAAGATACTTCCAATGCTCAAGCACACAAGCAAGAGACTTCTTTGCTCAGGGACACACCCAAGAGACTTCAAATGCTCAAGCACGCAGGCAAGAGACTTCTAATACAATTTACAGAAAATTGAATAAGAGTTTGAACACTTGATATACAATCAGTGGTGTTCCAAAATACAAAATAGTAAGAGACTCTGTTTTCTGTGATACTTAGAAATTCTACGATAAACAAGTTTGTAAGAATTCTCTAAGTTGTCGATGTGTTTGTTTGGCTCAGGGAGAATAACAAATAGCTTAATAATGCGTTCAGAGTCAGTAGTCTATTCTCCAAGTCTTCACTCCTTTATATAGGCGTTGTAGAGAGACGTTGAGACAGTCCAGCACATCACAGAGTCATCTAGAAGCGTGATCAAATATTGTAGATCTGCTGCTTGATATGGTAATCGTCCTTCAATACATATTTTGAATTCCATTCCATTTGAAGCGATAATACCTGTAGACACAGCTGCCAGTAGTACAAGGTAGTGGAGTAGTGGAAATAGAGTCCGTACAAAGTACTTTGTCCTGTTTCTGTATTCTTGTCGTTAAGCATCCCATGCTTAAGTTGACTTTGAAGCTAGTCGTTATATCAAGTGAACGTTTCTTTGCAGTCGAAATACCTTCAAAGATTCATATAACCAAATCCTTGATTTGCAATCTTCAAACTCTCTGTATAACTTTTAGACTCTGATGATTTTCAGACTCTCTTCAGCTCCTTCAAACTCTCTTTGTTCTTCAGATGCTCTGGGTCTTCAGAACCTCATGTTTAGCATTTCTTCGAAACAACTTCTTCAGACTATCCAGGTCTTCAGAACCTCTCAAAACAGCTTCTGATGATTCTTCAGGCTCTCTAAGTCTTTAGAATCACTTGCAACAAGCTTCTTTTAGGATTTTGCTCTTCATTTGTTCTTACAGGATTCTTATTATGAATAAAAACTTTGACTAAGATCATGTACACTTAAACAAATATTAGCATATCCAATTGACAATTTTTAATACCTTGTTATCATCAAATCTCAAATTGGTTTTGTTAAACCCATTTGTTCCAACAATCTTCCCCTTTTTGATGATGACAAACATAAGTAATTAAAAGGTCAATTGTTGTTAATCTAATTAACAAGTTGACTCAAGGGTCTGAGGTTTGTAAGCTCAGAGTCTGAGGTTTGTAAGCTCTGACTCTGCCTAAGTCTAATAGTCTTTAAGGTGAGGTTTGTAAGCTCCCCCTAAGTTCTATCCAGGTTAATTAAATTCATTTTAAACACAAGTTCAGAATCAAATCTCACAAAAACTTAAAAGACTAGAGATGAGAAGAGATTCTCTTAAATTAAATTGCGAAAAATTTAATTTAATTGAGGGCTGAGAATCTAACGTTATTATCTATTGCAAACTTCCCAATACTTAGACTTAAAATACTTTACTTACTCCCCCTTTTTTCATTAACAAAAAGGAGAAGAGTTTAAAAAAAAATTTATAAGTAAACAAGAAGAGATAAGAAGATTCAGAGTCAAAAACATAAACAGAGTCTGATAAAAACTTAGTTATTTTAAAAACGCAAGAGTTGATAAAGCAAACATAAGCAAAATAATTAGAATCAATTATATATCAAGCACATACTGACAAGATCAAAATTGTATCAGAAGCAAACACTAGTTCAGAAGCTAAAAACAAATACAACTGAAAAAGAAAATGGTGTGCAACTAAGGCTTATTTTGGTTGGCAATCATATCCATCAACTTCTTCAAATCTTCTGCTTGCTTCTTAACTACCTCCTCAAGAGATTTTGTCCTCTTAAGATGAGCTTCTTCCTTTAATCTGGCTTCCTCTTGTACAGTCAGAATCTTCTGCTTCAATTTCTCAATCACATGAAATTATCTTGACTTGTACTTACCTTCAGAGAAAAATGGCTCATTAGAGAGCTTCAGCATCTTCGAATTTGATTTCTCTTCTTTTCTTCTAATCTCCTCAAGATGCTTGGAAAGAACTTCAGCTTGCTCCTTAGCACAAACATCCTTGACAGTTGTTATAAACTTCTCTATTTCTTTCAAAACAACAGCAAACTGGTCTTCATAGCTTATAGTCAAGATAAGGATACTCTTTAACTCGACCAGTTCATTGATTTTCCTGCACCTCTTTACAAAGAAGTCCCATATGTATATAGGATTCAAGAGTTCAGGATGATGTTGAGGTTGGATTGGTTGAGATGAAGAGGGTTGGTATTTTTGAATGGTAGAGAGGGTAAGATTGGTTTCTAAATGAACAGTCTCAGTTTGATGAGTTTCTGTTTCAATTTGGTGGAACTAAATGGGTGTTCAGAAATAAGCTTAGTGAACAAGGAGAAGTAATCAGAAACAAGGTCAGACTTGTTGCGCAGGGCTACAGTCAACAAGAAGGCATGGATTACACAGAAAAATTTGCTCCAGTTGCAAGATTGGAAGCAATCAGGTTACTTCTTTCCTATGCAGTGAATCACAACATAACCCTGTATCAAATGGACGTTAAGAGTGCATTTCTTAATGGTGTCATTTCTGAAGAAGTCTATGTCAAACAACCTCCTAGCTTTGAAGATTTAAAACATCCAGAGCATGTTTATAAATTGAAGAAATCACTATATGGCTTGAAACAGGCTCCCAGAGCTTGGTATGAAAGACTGAGTAATTTCTTAATTCAAAATAACTTTGAACGAGGGAAAGTTGACACTACACTATTCAGAAAGACTCTAGAGAAAGACATTCTTATTGTTTAGATTTATGTTGATGATATCATTTTTGGTTCAACAAATAGTTCACTTTGCAAAGAGTTTTCCAAAGTAATGCAGGATGAGTTTGAAATGAGCATGATGGGAGAATTGAAGTTCTTTCTAGGAATTCAAATCAACCAATGCAAATATGGAGTCTATGTTCATCAGTCCAAATACACTAAAGAGCTCATGAAGAAGTTCAATCTTGAGGACTGCAAAGAAATGAACACTCCAATGCATCCAACCTGCACTCTGAGCAAAGAAGATCAAGGAACCAAAGTTGATCAGAAGCTGTATAGAGGTACGATTGATTCTTTGTTATACCTAACTGCATCCAGACCAGATATTTTATTCAGTGTATGTCTGTGTGCAAGGTTTCAATCAGATCCTGGAGAGTCTCACTTGACAGTCGTTAAGAGAATCTTTAGATATTTGAAAGGAACTATTAATCTTGGACTTCTGTACAAGAAATCCTCTGACTATAAGCTAGTTGGATTCTGTGACGCTGACTATGCTGGAGATAGGATTGAAAGAAAATCAACCAGTGACAATTGTCAATTTTTGGGAGAGAATCTGATATCCTGGGCTAGCAAGAGGCAAGCAACTATTGCTTTGTCTACAGCAGAAGCAGAATACATCTCAGCTGCTAGTTGTTGTACACAGCTACTCTGGATGAAACATCAGCTTGAGGATTATCAAATAACTGAAAACTGTATCCCAATTTATTGTGATAATACAGCAGCTATATGTTTATCTAAGAATCCAATTCTGCATTCAAGAGCAAAGCACATTGAGATTAAACATCATTTTATAAGAGACTATGTTCAAAAAGGAATTCTAGATATTCAATTCATTGATACTGATCATCAATGGGATGATATATTTACTAAACCTTTGTCTGTTGAAAGATTTGATTTTATAAAGAAAAATTTGAACATGTGTTATGTCTCTATTTAATGTGCGCCTCTGAAAATAGAATTTAGACTCTGAAAGATACTCAGAAGCTAATTGAGAATCAGACTCTCTTTTGGAGACTCTGGTAAACATAAGCCTCTGATAGATTCTCAGACTCTGTCAAGGAATCTTAGACTCTCAGAAGCTCGTATTAGTGGAAGCATGACTGTTGAGTTCAGTAACACCTGCCCCACTACGGTGACAGTTATTTTTTAGTCTCTCAGACGTGGCCTGTCTGTATTGGGTAAGAACTCAAAGGGCAATAATTTCACTACATTTAACAAGTTACCTTCGCATCTTCCCAACTCTTTTACGGCTGCATGCTTACTGTATTTATTACTCTTGTTTGTTTGTCCCCTACTCTTTCCAAACGGTTATCAACTCTTTTCTATAAATACCAATCACACATAACTCACTTCTCTTTTCACAGTTTGATTTTTCTCTGAACATTCATCTTGTTTTCAATCTCTGTAAAACTTTTTGTTCTCAAAATCAAAACCTAGAAACCTTCAAATTCAAATGGCAAGTGACCTTATTCAATCTGGTGTGTTAGTCAAAACTGGTAAATCATACGTGATTAAACCCAGAACCGTGAACCTCATCAAGGAAACTCTGGAAGTTCAAGTTGAATCTCCAGTAGACTTCGGCTCTCTCATTCGTCACGGTGTAGACGTCTCTTCTCATTTCTTATCACAAGGAATGATGAGTTATTTCGGTATGTTGAATGGACCAACATATCAGGAGCTAGTACGAGATTTCTGGGTTAGGGCAGAAGTTTTCGACGAGGAGGACGCTACCATTGAAGAAACGGCTTCAATCATGAACAACCTTAAGCTGGCTTGCAAGAATAGAAAGGAAATGGGTTTAAGACCGTACAAAGGTCTTGAAATCAGGTCCGCTGTGATGGGGATTCCAATCCTTATCACTGAAGAGGTGGTTGCCAGAGCCTGCAGAGTTGTGAATGAAGGTAAATTCCAGTGGAATGTTGAAAAGAAAAGCGATTGGACGGGTATCTGCAACAAACTCTTATTTGAAGGAAGACCCTCAAATAAGTTGGTTGACATGCATCCTGAGCATAGGGTGCTTCTGAAGATCATATTAGATAGTATGCTTCAGAAAGGTGGAGGAATAGACACTATGTCTGTTGATCACAAGGTTCTTCTTTAAGAAGATAAACTTTCCTAGGTACGTGATGTACCACATGTGTTGGGCCATAAGGAAAAGCCAATCTGAATCCAGAAGACAAGTTCCTTTTGGAAGGCTAATCTCTAAGATTCTGTATCAAGGAGGCCTCTTGAAGGTCCTATCAGAATCTGGTGCAGTATCAGACGCTCATCTTTGAACAGTAACTGGGAGAATCATCAATGGTAAAACTGAAGGTGAGAAAAACACAAGAAGGGGGGTTGAATTGTGTTTGCTTTTCGCAGCTCTTGAAGAGTGAGAATCTAATTCCTTTAAACTCAGAGTCTGAATGGGATCAGAGTCTGATAGGAGATTAGGTTCTGATGCAGCGGAATATTCAAGAGATAGAGAGAAGAGAGAACACAAGCAATTATACAGGTTCCTTCCACAAACCAGAAGTAGTCCTGTCCCCCTTGTACTTCCAAGGAGAGTTCACTAAAATGTAATATCAATTACAAGTTGCTCAAACACACAGTATGAGACTTCCTTGCTCAAGCACGCAGGCAGGAGACTTCCTTGCTCAAAGACACAACTAAGAGACTTCCTTGCTCAATGGACGCAGCCAAGAGACTTCCTTTGCTCAAGCACAAAAGCAAGAGACTTCTTACACAATTACAGAAAATTGAATAGAGTTGATGATGTGTTTTACAACAAAGACGGACTCTGTTTTACACAAAAGACAGACTCTGTTTTTCTGTGTAACTTAGAAATTCTAGAATACTCAGTTTGTAAGAATCTAAGTTGATGATGTGTTTTTGTTAAGACTTAGTTGAATACGAAAGCAGCGCAGTGTAATTTTTCAAGTTGTAGAGTCCAACAATTCTTCAAGTCTTCTATCCTTTATATAGGCGTAGGAAAGAGACGTTGAGTCATCCAGCACATCAGGATGATTTCTGAAGCTTGATCAATGACTGTTGATTTGTTGCTTGATTTGGTAATAGTCCTTCAATTGCATCATTTGAATTCCATTCCCTTTGAAGATTAATACCGGTAGACATAGTTGCCAAACTGTACGAGGTAGTGGAGTAGTGGAAACAGAGTTCGTACAACGTACTCTGTACTGGCCTGCAATCTTTGTCTTTGTGCTTACCACGCTCAAGTTGACTTTGAAGATAGCCGTTACTCCATTTGAGAGTTTCTTTTGCATCGCAATGCAGTAGAAATCCTTGTTAGCAGATTTTCAGATTTTTGGGCTTCAGACTCACTGTAGCACTAAGCTTCTGGTAATCTTCAGACTCTCTTGGTTTTCAGATTCTGATGGTCTTCAGACTCTGATACAGTCTCTCAGACTCTCTTCGGTACAGTCTTCAGACTCTCTTCGATACAGAATCACAAGCAACAAGCTTTTCTGGATTTTTGCTCTTTAACATTGTTCAAACTGAATACTTTCTAAGATATAAATCTTGATTGATATCCTGCATACTTAAACAAATATTAGCAATATCCAATTGACAACTTTTTTTTAATACCTTGTTATCATCAAAACTCAAAACGTGGTATTGCTGAACACCTTTGTTCCAACAATCTCCCCCTTTTTGATGATGACAAACATTAGTATTTAAAAGGTCAATTGTTGTTAATCTAATTAACAAGTTGACTTAAGGGTTCTGAGGTTTCTAAGCTCAGAGTCTGAGGTTTCTAAGCTCTGACTCCCCCTGAGTCTGATAGTTCTTAAGTTGAGGTTTGTAAGCTCCTCTTAAGTTCTATCCAGGTTAATTAAATTCATTTTCATAAGCAATCGAATTCATTCTCAGAGTGATAAACGAATTTAGAGAACTGATTCTTAAACAGGGGCTCAGAGTCTAACTAAGCACCTTTCGCAGATTTGCCTTTAAATTTTACATAGAACATGCAGTGTAATTAAAAGAAATTTTCCCTTCTTCTTGTTGAGAAAAACACAAATACTTTCCCTTCTCCCCCTTTTGTCATCAACAAAAAGGTTTAGAACAATTTCTTCCCCTATTTTAAATGACTTAAGGTAAGGGTACAAACATGTTTTAAGGAAGAAAAAAGATTCAGAGGGAAAACATAGAAGATTCAGAGCATAAAAACAGAATTGAATGCAAATAGAATCAAATAAAACTTGTATAAATTGTAAGCAAAAATAGTTCAGAAGATAGCAAACAAGAATTACAAAATAAAACAAAACGAAATTAAACTAAGGTTGGTTTTGTTTGGCAAGATGATCTATCAATTTCAGGAGATCCTCTTGCTGTTTCTTTACCATCTCTTCCAGAGCCTCAGTTCTTCGTAAATGCGCTTCTCTTTCAAGTCTTGCTTCTTCTTGAACTCTGTACAGTTTCCTCTTCAAAGAGTGATAAATCATTGATTCCCTTGGATTATACTGATCTTCATCAAAGAATGGTGTATCTCTAATCCTCAGAATAGGAGCTCTTTCCAAGATAATAGCTTTCTCAGCCCGCTTGACTTCTTCAACATGCTTGGCAGTGACAAGTGCTTGTTCCCTGGCAGCAGCCTTCTGAATTTTTGTGATAAAATCCAAGAACTCAGTCTTCACTGTAGAGAACTTGTCCTCATAGCTCACATTGAGGATTGGCACAAACCTTTGCTCAATAATGTCTTTGAGCTTATTGCTTGACGAAGCATAGAACTCATCTATCTTGTTTGAATCAAATAAGTCAATTTGAGGTTCAGAGGTTGAGGGTAGAGAGGCTCTCAAGGCTAGAAAGGCTTCAAACTCTGGGAAGATAGTTATAGGGTCACAAAGAGGTTGGGGAACTCTTCTAGTTTTTGCTCTACATTCTGTTACAGTTTCTGATACGATATCAGAAGCTTGTTCCAGATTTTCAGAGGCTGGTTCAACAACAGGTTCAGAAAGTTCAACAGAAGCTAAGGTAAGACTCTCTATAGGTTCAGGTACAGGGTATGGTTTGGAAACAGATGAAGTAGCTTTTGTTGATTTGGATTTTGCAGGGGTTTTTGGTAGTTCTTCTCCTAGATGTTTTTCAAGTGAATCTAGAGTGTTTGGAGAGTCTACACAAATGGTTTCATGTTGGGGGGATGGCTGTTTAGATTGAATGGTTACTTCAGGCTTTTCAGAAGGTTGAATTGCCTGAACTGGTTTGAGAAATGAAGGTTGAGCAGGATGGTCAACAGGAAGATTCATAAACACTGTGATTGTGTCTTGAATTACTTTGTCCATAGTTGAATCAGCATATTAAACTATTGCTGGGTCCAATGGGTTATGGGATGATATGGGTTTGATTGGTGAGGGGGATGAATTTTTGAGGGATGGAAGAATTTGGCTTAAGGGTTTGTTGTCTGATTCTGAATCAGATTCTGACTCTTGATTCAAAGAGGAAGATGAGCTATATGCTATGTTGCCAGAGGTGCCAATGCCAGCTTCTGGACAAGCATAGTGATCAGACACAGTAGCTTTTAATAACTCAGCTTCTGCAGTATCTATAGGATCCTTCTGTTTAAGAGCAGAAGCAAGCAACTTAGCAGCTTCCTTGACAGTCTCTTCCTTTAATTCTTCAGCAACCACTTCTGCTGCCATTGCCTTGCCAACAACATGTTCATCCTCAATCATAGATACAGAAGTACCTATCTTCTGTGCTACATCCTTAGCCACAGGAACCACATCCACCTTTCTATTCTTGATCTGACTCTCTTCACCATCAGAGTCAGCATCAAGAAAATCAGCAATATCTTGAGCCATTCTGTCATAGTCTCTGTCAGCCTTGCCTTTCTTCGCTTTCTTCTCATCCTTCTTAGCCTTCTTCTCATCTTTCTTGGCTTTCTTCTCATCCTTGGTTTCTTTTATCCTATCCTTAATTTCACGAAGTGCAGAGGATGCTGATGAAGGCATAGGAGCTATGGTCTTAGGGGAACCAATTGTCACTCCAGGAAGAGCAGTAGATTTGATCTTTTTCTTGAGAGGCTCCTGCTTCTCTTCCTCTTCCTTGAGAACCACTTCCTTAGTCCTTTTTCCCTTGACCTTAAGAGGTCCTCCTCCAGCAGTCTCAGGAATGGCAGAATAGTTGATTATTCTACCAGTATCCTTGAAGTAAACCACCACAAATCTTGCAAGAACTTCAGGATTATCTTCTTTGGATATGGGAGGGAAGTCCATCATCAAGTCAGATTGTACATAGGATTCCCTCATATCATGCTTAGAGGGGTTGAATCTCTTGACAATCTTCATGTACTGCAGAGTCTTGCCATTAATGATTCTCCCGGTCACAGTTCCTAGATGAATATCTGATACCACACCAGATTCTGATAAGACCTTCAAGAGGCCTCCTTGATACAGAATCTCAGATATTAATCTTCCAAAAGGAACTTGCCTCCTGGTTTCTGATTGACTCTTGTTGATGGCCCAACACATGTGGTGCATCACATATCTGGGGAAGTTGATCTTTATTTTGTTGATAAGAAAATAAAGAAGAACTTTGTGATCAACAGACAATGTGTCTGTTCCTCCTCCTTTCTGAAGCATATTGTCCAGTATAATCTTCAGAAGCACCCTATGCTCCGGGTGCATATCCACCAGTTTATTTGAGGGTCTCCCTTCAAATAACAGTTTGTTGCAGACAACAGCCCATTCACTTTTCTTGTTGACATTCCACTGAAATTTACCAGCGCTCTCCATTTGACAAGCCCTGGCTACCACTTCTTCAGTGATAACTATTGGTATTCCCATCACAGCGGACCTTACCTCAAGACCATTGTACGGTCTTAAACCCATTTGGTCTCTGTTCTTGCCAGCCAGACTGGGGTTGTTTGAGATTGCAACTATTTCTTCCAAAGCAGCTTCAGCTTTGTCGTAGACTTCTGAACTAACCCAAAAATCTCTAACAAGCTCTTGATATGTTGGTCCGTTCAACATACCAAAGTAGTTCATCATTCCTTGTGATAAGAAATGAGGAGAAACGTCAACTCCATGACGACTGAGAGAACCAAAATCTACTGGAGATTCAACTTGAATTTCCAGAGTCTCTTTGATGATGTTCATTGTTCTGGGTTTGATAACATAGGATCCTCCGGACTTGATTATGACACCAGATTGGATAAGATCACTTGCCATTAGGGTTTTCTAAGAGTTTGATTTGAGAACAAAAAAGTTTTGCAAAGTATGAAAAACAAGAAATTTGTTCAGAGAGAAAATCAAAGAGTGAAAAGAGAAGTGAGTTGTGTGTGTTATGTATTTATAGAGAAAATTTTTGATAACCGTTTGGAAAGAATAGGGGACAAACAAACACAAACAATAAATACATATAGCATGCAGCCGTAAAAGTATTGGGACAAAGCGAAGGTAACTTGTTTAACGTAAAGAAATCATTGCCCTTTGAGTTCTTACCCAATACAGACAGGCCACGTCTGAGAAACTATAAAGTAACTGTCACCGTAGTGGGGCAGGTGTTACAGAACTCAACAGTCATGCTTACACTAATACGAGCTTCTGAGAGTCTAAAGATTCCTTACCAGAGTCTGAATAGTTTATCAGAAGCTTTTATCAGAGTCTCTAAAAGAGGGTTTGATTCCCAAATAGCTTCTGAATATTTTCAGAGTCTGAATTCTGTTTTCAGAGGCGCACATTACCGAGAGACATATCACATGTTCAAATTTTTCTTTATGAAATCAAATCTTTCAACAGATAAGGGTTTAGTAAATATATCAGCCCATTGATGATCAGTATCAATGAATTGAATATCTAAAATTCCCTTTTTAACATAGTCTCTTGTAAAATGATGTTTAATCTCAATTTGCTTTGCTCTTGAATGCAGAATTGGATTTTTAGACAAACATATAGCTGCCGTATTATCACAATAAATTGGGATACATTTTTTAGTTATTTGATAGTCCTCAAGCTGATGTTTTATCCGGAGTAGCTGTGTACAACAACTAGCAGCTGAGATGTATTCTGCTTCTGCTGTAGACAAAGCAATGGTTGCTTGCCTCTTGCTAGCCCAGGATATCAGATTCTCTCCCAAGAATTGACAATTGCCACTGGTAGATTTTCTTTCAATCCTGTCTCCAGCATAGTCAGCATCACAGAATCCAACTAGCTTATAGTTAGAGGATTTCTTGTAAAGAAGTCCAAGATTAGTAGTTCCTTTCAGATATCTAAAGATTCTCTTAACAGCAGTTAAGTGAGACTCTCTAGGATCTGATTGAAACCTTGCACACAAACATACACTATATAAAATATATGGTCTGGATGCAGTTAGGTATAACAAAGAACCAATCATACCTCTATACAGTTTCTGATCAACTTTGGTTCCTTGATCTTCTTTGCTCGGAGTACAGGTTGGATGCATTGGAGTATTCATTTCTTTGCAGTCCTCAAGATTGAACTTCTTCAGAAGCTCTTCCGTATACTTGGACTAATGAACGTAAACTCCATCTTTGCATTGGTTGATTTGAATTCCAAGAAAGAACTTCAATTCTCCCATCATGCTCATTTCAAATTCATCCTGCATTACTTTCGAAAACTCTTTGCAAAGTGAACTATTTGTAGAACCAAAATTGATATCATCAACATAAATCTGAACTATAAGAATGTCTTTCTTTAGAGTCTTTCTGAATAGAGTAGTGTCAACTTGTCCTCGTTCAAAGTTGTTTTGAACTAAGAAATTACTAAGTCTTTCATACCAAGCTCTAGGAGCTTGTTTCAAGCCATAGAGTGATTTCTTCAATTTATAAACATGCTCTGGATGTTTTAAATCTTCAAAGCCAAGAGGTTGTTTGACATATACTTCTTCAGAAATGACACCATTAAGAAATGCACTCTTAACGTCCATTTGATACAGGGTTATGTTGTGATTAACTGCATAGGAAAGAAGTAACCTGATTGCTTCCAATCTTGCAACTGGAGCAAACGTTTCTGTGTAATCAATTCCTTCTTGTTGACTGTAGCCCTGCGCAACAAGTATGGCCTTGTTTCTGATTACTTCTCCTTGTTCACTAAGCTTATTTTTGAACACCCACTTGGTTCCAATGATGTTCTTGTGATCAGGCTTAGCTACTAGATCCCATACTTCATTCCTTTTGAATTGATTCAGGTCTTCTTGCATTGCCAGAATCCATCCTTCATCTCCAAGAGCTTCTTCAATAGAGGTTGGTTCAATAACAGATAATAATCCCAAAGCAGACTCTTCTTGTCTGAAATGTGATCTTGTTTTCATGGGACTTTCTTTATTGCCAATTATCTGATCCTCTGGATGTGAAGACTTGTATTTGAAAGATTGTTTGGATTGACTAGCTTGCAAAGAACCATCTTGAGCTTCATTAGGAACTTCAGGGGCTGTTCCAGCTTCTGAAGTATCTTTAGATTCTGGAATCTGATCAGATTCTGAGTTATCATCAGAATCTTGAGATTCTGCATGACTTTCATCTTGAACTTGAGTTTGACTTCCAGGCACCTTGTCATCGAATCTGACATGCATAGATTCTTCAACACATTGTGTTTCTGAATTATACAGCCTGTATGCCTTAGAGCATTCAGAGTAACCTAAAAAGATTCCCTTTTGAGCTTTGACATCAAATTTCTTTAGGTAGACTTTGTTGTTCAGGACATAACACGTACATCTGAACTGATGAAAATAAGATATGTTGGGTTTTCTTCCTTTAAAGAGTTCATAAGTTGTTTTGTTCAACAGAGGTCTAATATAGATTCTGTTCTGAACATAACAAGATGTGTTTACTGCTTCTGCCCAAAAATGCTTAGCCAAATTGTTCTCATGGATCATGGTTCTAGCCATCTCTTGTAAGGTTCTGTTCTTTCTCTCTATGACTCCATTTTGTTGTGGAGTTCTAGGTGCAGAGAATTCATGAATAATTCCATGTTTTTCACAGAAAACCTCAAACGGTTCATTTTCAAATTCTCCTCCATGATCACTTCTGACTTTCAAGATTTTCAATTCCTTCTCTGATTGAATTTGGATGCAAAATTTACTAAACACAGAATATGAATCATCTTTAGTTTTCAGAAATTTAACCCAACACCATCTGGTGTAGTCATCAACAATAACTTATCCATATTTACTTCCATATAAGGATGCATGCTAACTGGTCCAAATAAGTCAATATGAAGTAACTCCAAGGGTCTGGAAGTAGAAACAATCTCTTTCGGCTTGAAGGGACTCTTGACAATTTTCCCTTTCTGACATGCTCCGCAAAGAGCATCTGAGTGATAGTCAATGTCTGGTAGGCCTTTGACAAGTTGCAACTTGCTAAGCTTAGAGATTAATCTCCAGTTAACATGTCCCAAACGTCTATGCCACAGCCACTTCTTATCACCCATTGACAAAAGGCACACTACCTTCTGATCAGTCAGTTCTGAGAATTTTATCTTGTATACATTGTTTCTTCGTTTTCCCTTGAAGACTATGGATTGATCATCCTTGTTAACCACTGTGCAGTTGTTCTTATTAAACAATACATCATAACCACTGTCACATAATTGACTTATGCTTAGTAAGTTATGTCTAAGTCCATCAACGAACCACACATCACTGATTGAGATCAGAGAGTTACCAATGGCTCCAGTACCAATGATTTTGCCAGTCTGGTTTCCTCCAAATCCCACAGTTCCTCCCTCTTTCATGGTTAGGGTTAGGAACATAGACCTTTCTCCCATCATGTGACGCGAGCAACCACTGTCCAGGTACCAAGCCTTATGCTTTTCTAGTCAGAACCTTAGAAGTAGAAGTTGTAGGTTCTGAATGAGTCACTGTGTTGACTTCATCAGACTCTCTTACAAAGTGATTTTTCAACGCCTCTCTGGCTCCATCAGGACCAGGTTTCAGAGTCATTTCATTTGAGTTTCCTCCAATGAATCCAAGACCCTGTCCTCTGTTCTGATACGTGCTAGAGATCATGGACGCAACCCTTGATCTGTCAATTCCAGTAGCAATAAATTCTTGCAGAGCAACATCTTGCTCACTTAAGTATTTACAGCTACACTTCTTGATCAACAAAGAGATATTTTCTTCTTTTAAATCTTCTAATTCCAACAGAGTTGAATTATGTGTTTTTGACAGCTTATCAAGCTGTTGTTTGACTTTCTTCAACTCAGTGGTCTTAGCTTTAAAATGACCAAGAAGTTCTTTGACAGATTCTACAAGTTCAGATCTTGTGAGTTCAGAATATACCTCTGTTTCACTTTCAGAGTCTGCATCTGATTCTGCCTCAGGTGTCTCTTTAACGGATTCGGTTGTAGCCATTAGTCCAACAGCTACATTAGCTTCACCATCAGCATCATCATCCTCAGACCCTGACTCATTATCAAGATCTTCCCAGGTGGCCATCAGACTTTTCTTGATCTGCTTCTTAAACTTGCTGGACTTGAAGGTTAGCCTCTTTGACTTGGATTTCTCCTTCTGTAGTTCTGGACACTCAGCAATAAAATGTCCAGTCTTCTTGCAGTTGAAGCAACCTTTTTGATCATCCTTTTTGAACCCCTTCCCCTTGCTCTTGCTCAGAAATCTCTTATTCTTCTTAGCAAGGTACTCCATTCTGCTTGAAAGCATAGCCATTTCCTTTGCAATATCAGGATCCTCCTCTGAGCTTTCAGAAGCTGAAGACTCATTTTCAGACTCTTCAACCTTGAGAGCCTTTGAAGACCTTCCTTTTGATTTTAAGGCAATGGTTTTGGACTTTCTTGCAGAATCATGTTCATTGAGACTTAACTCATGAACCTTGAGTGAGCTTACAAGATCTTCAACACTTAAAGTGTTTAAATCTTTAGCCTCCTCAATTGCAGTGACCTTTGGTCTCCATCTAGAAGGTAAGCTCCTTAAAATCTTGCTAACATGATCAGAAGCTATATAACTCTTCTTCAGTATCTGAAGACCAGATACTAGAGTTTGAAATCTTGAGTACATTTGCTCAATACTTTCATCCTCTTTCATCTTGAATAGTTCATATTGATGAACTAACAGAAGAGCTTTAGCTTCCCTAACCTTTTTGCTTCCTTCATAGTTAGCACAGAGAGAAGCAAACATGGCTCTAGCAGTAGATTTGTCACTCATCTTCATGTATTCCGTTTTAGGAATAGCAATGACAAGAGCCCCTCTGATGATATGATGTTTCTTATAGATTTTCTTTTGAGCAGCAGTGTGAAGTTTGCGGTCAATGGCAGCACCTTCGTCATCAAGTTGTAAGTCACCAACACCATCTTCAAGTATGTCCCAGAGTTCTTCATCAAGACCCATGACATAACTATAGAAGTTGGTTTTCCACCAAGAAAATTCTTCAGGATCACCATTGAACTTAGGAATTTTTCCATAATCAGCCTTTTTACTGCTGTTATTGGATCCATAGTCATATGGTATAGCAGCAACAGAAGTAGCACCAGAAGACGACGGTTCACTGGAAGACATGTTTTTCTCTGGATCTTTTCTGTTACACATTTAAGTGCTATGACAACAGAGCCGGAGCTCTGATACCAACTGAAGGTGAGAAAAACACAAGAAGGGGGGGGGGGTTGAATTGTGTTTGCATTTCGCAGCTCTTGAAGAGTGAGAATCTAATTCCTTTAAACTCAGAGTCTGAATGGGATCAGAGTCTGATAGGAGATTAGGTTCTGATGCAGCGGAATAATCAAGAGATAGAGAGAAGAGAGAACACAAGCAATTATATAGGTTCCTTCCACAAACCGGAAGTAGTCCTGTCCCCCTTGTACTTCCAAGGAGAGTTCACTAAAATGTAATATCAATTACAAGTTGCTCAAACACACAGTATGAGACTTCCTTGGTCAAGCACGCAGGCAAGAGACTTCCTTGCTCAAAGACACAACTAAGAGACTTCCTTGCTCAATGGACGCAGCCAAGAGACTTCCTTTGCTCAAGCACAAAAGCAAGAGACTTCTTACACAATTACAGAAAATTGATTAGAGTTGAAACACTTGACAACAATCAAATGTGTTTCAATTACAACAAAGACAGACTCTGTTTTACACAAAAGACAGACTCTGTTTTTCTGTGGAACTTAGAGATTCTAGAATACTCAGTTTGTAAGAATATAAGTTGATGATGTGTTTTTGTTAAGACTCAGTTGAATACAAAAGCAACGCAGTGTAATTTTCTAGTTTTAGAGTCCAACAATTCTTCAAGTATTCTATCCTTTATATAGGCGTAGGAAAGAGACGTTGAGTCATCCAGCACATCAGGATGATTTCTGAAGCTTGATCAATAACTGTTGATCTGTTGCTTGATTTGGTAATAGTCCTTCAATTGCATCATTTGAATTCCATTCCCTTTGAAGATTAATACCGGTAGACACAGTTGCCAAACTGTACGAGGTAGTGGAGTAGTGGAAACAGAGTTCGTACAACGTACTCTGTACTGGCCTGCAATCTTTGTCTTTGTGCTTCCCATGCTCAAGTTGACTTTGAAGCTAGCCGTTACTCCATTTGAGAGTTTCTTTTGCATCGCAATGCAGTAGAAATCCTTGTTAGAAGATTATCAGATTTTTGGGCTTCAGACTCACTATAGCACTAAGCTTCTGGTAATCTTCAGACTCTCTTGGTTTTCAGATTCTGATGGTCTTCAGACTCTGATACAGTCTCTCAGACTCTCTTTGGTACAGTCTTCAGACTCTCTTCGTTGCAGTCTTCAGACTCTCTTCGATACAGTCTTCAGACTCTCTTCGATACAGAATCACAAGCAACAAGCTTCTCTGGATTTTTGCTCTTTAACATTGTTCAAACAGAATACTTTCTAAGATATAAATCTTGATTGATATCCTGCATACTTAAACAAATATTAGCAATATCCAATTGACAACTTTTTTTTAATACCTTGTTATCATCAAAACTCAAAACGTGGTATTGCTGAACACCTTTGTTCCAACAAAAACTCTTCAATACATGAAGATTTTCAAAAGATTCAATCCTTTTAATCAAGATTGGAGGGAATCTTATGTGCAATCAAACTTGATGATGGACTTCCCTCCTATTTCCAAAGAAGACAATCCTGAAGTCCTTGCAAGATTTGTGGGAGATTACTTCAATGAAACTAGTAGAATAATCAACTATTCTGCCATTCCTGAGACTGCTGGAGGAGGACCTCTTAAGGTTAAAGGGAAAAGGACCAAGGAAGTGATTCCAAAGGAAGAGAAAGAGAAACAAGAGCCTCCCAAGAAGAAGATGAAATCAACAGCTCTTCCAGGAGTGACTATTGGTGCCTCTGAGACCATAGCTCCCATGCCTTTGTCCGTATCTTCTGCATCCAAGGAAATTAAGGAGAGGGTGAAGAAACACAAGGATGAGAAGAAAGCGAAGAAAGACGAGAAGAAGGCAAAGAAAGATGAGAAGAAAGCCAAGAAAGGCAAGGCTGACAGAGATTATGAGAAATTAGCTGAAGATGGAAGTGGTTCATGTGGCTAAGGATGTAGCACAGAAGATAGGTACTTCTGTATCTATGATTGAGGGTGAACATGCTACTGGTAAGGCAATGGCAACAGAGGTTGTTGCTGAAGAACTTAGGGAAGAAACTGTTAAAGAAGCTGCTAAGTTGCTTGCATCAGCTCTGAAACAGAAGAGTTGGGTGGCTCCTGCAGAAGCTGATTTATCAGAAGCTACTATGTCTGATGCTTCTGATCATCATGCATCTCCAGAAGCTGGGATTGGCACCTCTGGTACTGAATCAGATAACAAACCCTTGAGCCAAATTCTTCCCTCCCTCAGAAATTCATCCCCCTCACCAATCAAACCTTTATCATCCTTTGACCCACTTGACCCCAAAAAAGTTGAATATGTTGATTCAACTATGGGCAGGGTTATTCAAGACACCATCACTGTGTCTATAAACTTACCTGCTGACCACCCTGCTCAACCATCATTTCTCAAACCACTTCAGGCAATTCAACCTTCTGAAGAACCTGAAGTAACCATTCATTCAACTCAATCATCCCCCCAACATGAGCCTATTTGTGTAGACTCTCCAGACACCCTAGATTCTCTTGAGAAACACCTAGGAGGAGAACTACCAAAAACCCCTGCTAAATCCAAATCAACAAAAGCTACATAATCTGTTTCTAAACCAGACTCTGTACCCCAACCTTCAGAAATTCTAACCATAGCTTCTGTTGAACCTTTAGAAACTGTAGAGGAACTAGTCTCTGAGATTCTGGAACAAGCTTCTGATATCATACCAGAACATGTAACAGAATGCATAGCAGAGCTTGTGTCTGAAACGGTTCCTGAACCTCAAACTATTGTACCTGGTTTTCAAACCTTTCAAGCAATAGTAGCCTCTCAACCCTCAACTTCTGAACCTCACAATCTTTTTGATTCGTTTAGGATAGATGAGTTCTATGCTTCGTCAAACTCTAAGCTCAAGGACATTATTGAGCAAAGGTTTGTGCCTATCCTCAATGTAAGGTATGAGGATAAGTTCTCCACTTTGAAGACTGAATTTTTGGACTTTGTCACCAAAATTTAGAAGGCTGCTGTAAAGGAACAAGCTGTTGTTATTGCCAAGCATGTGGAAGAAGTTAATAGAGCTGAGAAAGCTAAAGCCATGAAGAAAGCTCCTATTTTGCGGATTGAGTACAAACCATTCTTTGATGAAGATCAATACAATCCCAGAGAGACAATGGTTTTTGATTCATTGAGGAGGAGACTTCATAGAGTTCAGGAAGAAGCAAGACTTGAAAGAGAAGCTCATCTGAGAAGAACTAAAGCTTTGGAAGAGATTGTTAAGAAGCAGCAAGAGAATCTCCAAAAATTGATGGATCACCTTGCCAAACAAAACCAACCTTAGTTGCATTTCTTTTTGTTTTTTTTGGCTTGTAACTTGATTCTGCTATTTTCCTGATACTTCGTTTTTAAGAATTACTCAAGTTTTTACTTAATCTATGTGCCTCTGATATATATTGTGCTTTGAATCTTCTATGTTTTTCGCTCTGAATCTTGTTTTCCTTACAAATTTTTTTTTACCCTTACCTGAAGTCATTTAAAAAGGGGGAGAAACTTGTTTCTAAACCTTTTTGTTGATGACAAAAGGGGGAGAAAGAAAGATTTGTGACTTTTACAAATTTGTATGGAGAAAGAATCTGTAAGTTCTATGTAAAGTTAAAGGGAAAATTGCGAAAGGTGCTTAGTTAGATTCTGAGCCCCCATTAAAAGAATCAGTTCTCTAATTTGTCTATTATTCTGAGAATTAATTCAACTGTTTATGAAAATTGAATTTAATTAACTTGGATAGAACTGAGTCAGAGCTTACAAACCTCAGACCCCTTAAGTCAACCTGTTAATTAGATTAACAACAATTGACCTTTTAAATACTGATGTTTGTCATCATCAAAAAGGGGGTGATTATTCCATGTCAGTGAAGAGACCCAAAATCTACTAGAGATTCAACTTGAACTTCCAGTAGTTCCTTGGTAATGTTCATGGTCCTTGGTTTGATAACGTACGATTGCCCAATATTGACATTGAGGATAGGAGCATTGGATGAAGTTGCCATTTTAGTTTTCTAGGGTTTTGAGATTTCAAAAAAAAAATTCAGAGAACGAGAGAGAAGAAGAGCTTAGAAAACTGAAAATGTAGGAAGTGAGAGTGAAGTAGTGTGTGTTTGTGACTTAGAGTATTTTTGAAGAAAACTTTTGGAATACACAGGAGACAAACAGACACAAGAATTTAAGACAAATAAGCATGCAGCCAAAAAGTAAATAGAAGGCATGAGGATACATGTTAAACGAATACTATCATTGCCTTTTGAGTTACTACCCAATACAGACAGACCACGCCCAAGAACCTCAAAAGTAACTGTTACCGTAGTGGGGCAGGTGTCATTAATCACAACGTCCACATTACCACTATTGCATGCTGCTTTAGAGTTCGAGTCTCCTTAACAGAGTCTGAGTGTCTTCAGAGGCTGATTTTCTCAGAGTCTCCAAAAGAGAGTCTGATACTCATGTAGCGTCTGAATAACTTTCAGAGTCTGAATTCTATCTTCAGGAGCAAGCCTTACATAGAGACAAAACACATGTTGAAATTTTTCTTTATAAAATTTAATTTCTCAACAGTGAAAGGTTTAGTAAATATATCAGCCCATTGATGATCAGAATCAATGAATTGAATATCTAAAATTCCTTTTTGAACATAGTCTCTGATAAAATGGTGTTTAATTTCAATGTGCTTGGCTCTTGAATGTATAATTTGATTCTTAGGCAAACATATAGAAGCTGTATTATCACAATAAATTGGGATACAGTTTCAGTTATTTGATAATCCTCTAACTGATGTTTCATCCAGAGTAGTTGTGTACAACAACTAGCAGCTGAGATGTATTCTGCTTCTGCTGTTGACAAAGCAATGGTTGCTTTTCTCTTTCTAGTCCAGGATATCAGATTCTCTCCCAGAAATTGACAATTGCCACTGGTTGATTTTCTTTCAATCCTGTCTCCAACATAGTCAGCATCACATAATCCAACTAGCTTATAATCTGAAGATTTCTTATACAGAAGTCCAAGATTAGTGGTTCCTTTCAAATATCTGAAGATTCTCTTAACAGCAGTTAAGTGAGACTCTATAGGATCTGATTGAAACCTTGCACACAAACATACACTGAATAAAATATCTGGTTTGAATGCAGTGAGATATAACAGAGAACCTATCATACCTCTATACAGCTTCTAGTCAACTTTTGTTCCTTGATCTTCTTTTCTTAGAGTGCAAGTTGGATGCATTGGAGTGTTCATTTTCTTACAATCCTCAAGATTAAATTTCTTCTGGAGCTCTTTGCACTGGTTGATTTGAATTCCCAGAAAGAATTACAATTTTCCCATCATGCTCATTTCAAATTCATCCTGCATTGACTTAGAAAATTCCTTGCAAAGAGAACTATTAGTTGAACCAAAAATAATATCATCAACATAAATTTGAACAATTAGAATGTCTTTTTTAGAGTCTTTCTGAATAGTGCAGTGTCAACTTGACCTCTTTGAAAATCATTTTGAATTAATAAATTACTTAGTCTATCATACCAAGCTCTAGGAGCTTGTTTCAAGCCATATAATGATTTCTTCAATTTATAAACATGTTCAAGATGTTTTAAGTCCTCAAAACCTGGAGGTTGTTTGACATACACTTCTTCAGTAATGACACCATTAAGAAACACACTCTTAACATCCATTTGATACAAAATTATGTTGTAATTTACTGCGTAGGAAAGAAGTAACCTGATTGCTTTCAATCTTGCAACTGGAGCAAATGTTTCAGTGTAATCAATGTCTTCTTGTTGACTGTAGCCTTGAGCAACAAGTCTAGCCTTGTTTTTGATTATTTCTCCTTGTTCACTAAGCTTGTTTCTGAACACCCATTTAGTTCCAATAATGTTCTTGTGCTCTGGCTTAATTACTAGATCCCATACGTCATTCCTTTTGAATTGGTTCAGTTCGTCTTGCATAGCCAGAATCTAACCTTCATCTGCAAGAGCTTCTTCAATTGAGGCAGGTTCAATTATTGATAACAATTCCAACGCAGACTCTTCTGGTCTGAAGTGTGATTTTGTTCTTTTAGGACTTTCTTTGTTGCCAATAATTTGATCCTTATGATGTGAAAACTTAATGCGTGTTTGGATTGGTTGGCTGGCTGAGAACCATCTTGAGCTTCTTCAGAAGCTACTTCATCAGGAACTTCAGGGGATGCTACAGCTTCTAGAGTATCATCAGACTCTGGAGTCTGATCAGGTTCTGAGTTATCATCAGACTCTTGAGAACCTGCAAAACTTTCATCCTGCTCTGGAGTTTCACTTCCAGGTACTCTGGAGTTCATATGTTGTTTTGTTCAATAGGGGTCTAATATAGATCTTGTTCTGAACATAACATGCTGTGTTTACTGCTTCTGCCCAAAAATGCTTAGCCAGATTGTTTTCGTGAATCATGGTTCTTGCCATTTCTTGTAAAGTTCTATTCTTTCTCTCTACAACCCCATTTTGTTGTGGAGTTCTAGGAGATGAGAATTCATGGATGATTCCATGTTTTTCACAAAATATTTCAAATGGCTAATTTTTAAATTCTCCTTTATGATCACTTCTGACTTTCAAAATTTTCAATTCTTTTTCAGATTGTACTTGGATGCAGAATCTACTAAACACAATATATGAATCATCTTCAGATTTCTGAAACTTAACCCAACTCCATCTACTGTAAACATCAACAATGACTAATCCATATTTACTTCCATATAAGGATGCAGTACTGACTGGTCCAAATAAATCAATGTGAAGTAGTTCCAAGGGTCTGGAGGTAGAAACAATTTCTTTTGGTTTAAAAGAAGATTTAACAATTTTTCCTTTCTCGCACGCTCCACAGAGAGCGTCTGAATGATAATCAATGTCTGGTAAGCCTCTGACCAGTTGCAACTTGCTAAGCTTAGAGATTAACCTCAAGTTAGCATGTCCCAACCGTCTGTGCCACAACCATTTCTTATCACTCATTGATAGAAGACAAATTATCTTCTGATCAGCCAGTTTAGAAAATTTTATTTTATAAACATTGTTTCTTCTCTTTCCTTTGAATATAATAGATTGATCATCTTTGTTGACTACTGTGCAGTTGTTCTTATTAAACAAAACATCATAACCACTGTCACATAATTGACTTATGCTCAGTCGGTTATGTCTAATTGCATCTACAAACCACACATTACTGCCTAAGATTAAAGAGTTACCAATGGTCCAGTACCAATAATTTTTCCAGTCTGGTTTCCTCCAAATCCCACAGTTCCTCCCTCTTTCATGGTCAGGGTTAGGAACATAGACTTTTCTCCTATCATGTGTCGCGAGCAGCCACTGTCCAGATACCAGGACTTCTGCTTTTCTTGTCCTTTTAAACATACATGCAACATCAACAATTTCAGGTTTAGGTACCCATATCTTTATGGGTTCTTTGGGGTTCGTCCTTGAACCATTGAATCTCTTTTGTGTTGTGTATCTGGAAGTCTGAGGTTTCGTTTTCTTCCAGACTCTAGGTTCAGAACCTTTAAGTCTAGGGTCCAACTTACCACACACAACTTCTCTTCTTTGAGTCTTGGGCTTCTGATGTTCAGAATCTGGTTTCTTCAGAATATGTTTATCAGGCTCTGATTTCTTAAGAATCTGTTTTCCAGACTCTGGTTTCTTCAGAATCTGAACTTTTGGAGCCTTTGATTCAAAGTTGTTCAGTACCTTTGGCTTTAGGTTCTTAGGTTTTGACTTAGTCATTGCCTTAGAGCTTGAGGCCTTAGGTTCTGAATGAGTCACTGTGTGGACTTTTTTAGATTCTAACACAAAATGATTTTCAAGTGCTTCTCTTGCGCCATCAAAACCAGGTTTCAAGATCATTTCATTAGAGTTGCCTCCTATGAAACCAAGACCTTTACCTCTATTCTGATTTGTGCTATAAATCATGGATGCTACCTTGGATTTATCAATTCTTGTAGTAATAAACTCTTGAAAAGCAGCATCTTGCTCACTCAAGTGTTTACAGTTACACTTCTTAGTCATTAAGTTTTCATTTTCTTTCTTTAAAACTTCCATTTCCAACAAAGTTGAGTCATGTTGTTTCAACAACTCATTTTGTTGTTGTTTAACTTTTTCCAACTCTGTGGATTTGGTTTCATTATGACCAAGAAGTTCATTGAGAGAATCAATAAATTCAGATCTAGTAAATTTAGAATATACTTCAGTGTCATACCCCAATTTTTAACCTAAGATCCTACATTCATACACCGACACGTGCCCTCAGGCCCTGATCAGTCTCTGACTTTTCAAGAAAAAATCCGACAGAGAGGTATTTTAAAATACCTCATGTTTGGTTCCGAGTCGGGCCCTTTTCTCATTTTTTTATTAGTCCTTTTAATTTTCATTTTTTATCTTTTATTCATTTCCATCTTTTATTTTCCATTTCACCTTTTAATCAATTAATTTAATTTTAGTCAATATATATATGTATTTGTTTTTATTTTTCATGCTTTTTTAATGTCCATAAAAATCCAAATAATCTGATAATATCCAAAAAAGGTCCAAATCCAAAGTCATAGCTGTTACACGCCGTATCAGTCTCCAATCCAGTTGGCGTTTGGCTTTTCCATCCCAATCCAACCACAATTTTCTGGAGTTTTCAACAAACCTTAATCAGAATACCATCAATACAAAACAGAAACCCATCACACACAATTAGGCCGGAAACACACAACAAAACAACCTGCAAATCATAACATCACAGACGCAAACATCAATCAAAAAACCATACAACTGTCTCAATATCAATCAAAGACCGTACAACTGGTTCACATGAATCAACCCTCAACATCACTATTTCAATCCGATCTCAAAACAATCATACACAAAGTCGTCGCAAACGAGCCGTCATACACAACAACCCCAACACCATCGAAAGGAACAACATCACAACAAGTCCCAAACATCACAAAACCGAAGTAGCAGAAATAGAAGGTAGTTTCTCTCCTTTTATATTTTGTAGATCTAGGTCTCTGGCTTTTGATTAGGGACTTTTTAGGTTAAGAATTGGAAAGAGGGTGGAAGAAGAGCAAAAAAAATAAGAAAAAAAAGTGGCTCTAGCGGCGGCGGAGCCACCACCGGCTGTTAGTCATCTCGCCGGAGAAGAAGGGTTTGGGATTGCGAGAGAAGAGAGAAGATAGAGAGATGGGGAGAGAAGAGAGAGAAAGGAAATAGGGAAATGAGTGAAAAGGGTCTTACACCCTATTTATATACTCCCCTGAACCAGTTTGGTTCTCCTGGAACCGACCCAGGTTTGAAACGAACCGCCCCCAGCATCCTTAAGCCCAATTCACTTTTTTCCTTAACCACACACATACCTGATTACTGCTGCACCTCCACCTTGTGATTGGCCCCCGGCTTCGTTTGATTTATTTGCATGCATTTTACTTCGCTGCTCAACATTGTATTTTCCTGTTTCTCATGCATATTTTAGGTTTACACTTATTATTTTGTTCATATATTTATTTACGTTTATTTTATAGCAAGGGCATTAGAATGTAAATTAGGCTTCATGTAAATAATTTATTTTTCATCATTTATTTCTTCGCAGACTCTAGAATGTATTAATAGGTTCTTTTGTAATAGTTTTAGGTGCATGTGTGCGTGTGTGGGTCTATGCTTTATTTTCCGGCTTCTAGTTTAGGTTAATGGTCCTCGTGGTGGTCCAACGCCACCATGTGGTACCTGCGCTTTTATTTTTACGCTCCGTTAGTTTATTTTCAGCTAATTATTTAAAACAACAAAAACATGCAAATAACAAAAATCACAAAAACATTTTCATAATAAACCTTGATTTTTAAATCAAGTGATCCTTTTATTTTATTCTTTCATAAATCAAAATTGCAATCAACTTTAAATTCTACTTTAAGTCTTTTTCTTTTAATATCAAAAAACACAAACAAATACTCTTTGCCATTTGGCTTTTTCACTTTAAAACTTTTTCAAAAACTATTAAAAAACACACACAACCAATCAAACATCAATTTCTACCCCGAACTACGAGGTTTTGATCCCTCACGGGTACGTAGGCAAAGGACCTTGTCCTCTCAAATCATAAAAAATGTAGATAATTAGGTCTTTGTTTTCTTAATCATTTTAAAATCCCATCTTTTTAAACTAAGCAAGTTAAAGCACAAAAGTTAAATAAAATCAAGAAGTTCCTGTAGAGTACAACAGACATAAAGGTTGCTAACACCTTCCCTTTATGTAACTAACCCCCGAACCTTAAATCTCTTAAAGTGGTATTTGAACTTTTTTTCCACTTTCTTTTAAAAAATTAAATGTTCAGTCGTGAAATAAAATAGCGAGTCAAACGCTAATCAAATAGCCTTGATCTCCGAAAAATGACGCGACACTCAGTTTCACTTTCAGAATCTGTATTAGATTCTGCATTGGATGATTCCTTTTCTGGTTCAGTTGTTGCAACCAAACCAACAACTACATTGGTTTCATCCTCAACATCATCTTCATCAGATCCTGACTCATTGTATAGATCTTCCCAAGTAGCCATTAAGCTCTTTTTGATCTGCTTCTTGAACTTGTTTGACTTGAAGGTTGGCTTCTTTGACTTGGATTTCTCTTTTTGCAACTCTAGGAATCAGCAATAAAGTGTCCAGGCTTCTTGCAGTTGAAGCAACCTTTCTGTTCTTCCTTCTTGAATCCTTTCCCACTACCTTTCCTCAAGAAATTCTTGTTCTTTCTGGCCAGGTACTCCAGTTTTTTTGAAAGCATTGCCATTTCTCTAGCAACATAAGGATCTTCCTTAGAACCTTCAGAAGAAGATTCATTTTCAGACTCTTCAACTTTGAGAGCCTTAGAGGATATTCCTTTTGACATTAGAGCAATGGTTTTTGACTTTCTTACAGAGTCATGTTCATTGAGACTTAACTCATTAACTTTGAGGGAACTGACAAGATGTTCAACACTTAGAGTGTTTAGGTCTTTAGCTTCCTCAATGGTAGTAACCTTAGGTCTCCATCTTGAGGGAAGACTTCTCAGAATCTTGCTTACGTGATCAGAGGCTATGCAGCTCTTCTTCAGTATCTGAAGTCCAGATAATAGAGTCTGAAATCTTGAGTACATCTGCTCAATACTTTCATCATCTTTCATTTTGAATAGTTCATATTGATGAACTAACAAAAGAGCTTTTGCTTCTCTTACTTTCTTGCTACCTTCATAGTTAGCACATAGAGAGGCAAACATAGCTTTAATAGTTGATTTTTCACTCATCTTCATGTATTCTGACTTGGGAATAGCTGTGACAAGTGCTCCTATGATTATATGATGTTTCATGTAGCTTTTCTTCTGAGCAGCAGTGTGTTTCTTTCTGTCAATACAAGCTCCTTCATCATCAAGTTCTAAGTACCAACACCATCTTCTAATTTGTCCCATAGTTCTTCATCTAAGCCCATCACATAACTATAGATGTTGATTTTCCACCATGAAAATTCCTCAGGAATACCATGAAGGTAAGAAAAACACAAGAAGGGGGGGTTGAATTGTGTTAACTTTTTGGCAACTCTTAAAGAGTAAGAATCTGTTTTCCAGGATCAGAGTCTGAATCAATTCAGGTTCTAATGGAAGATCAGAGTCTGAAGCAGCGGAAATGATAAAGAGATAAAGGAAAGAAAGAACACAAACAATTATACAGGTTCCTTCCACAAACCGGAAGTAGTCTTTGTAACGCCCTATTTCATTATTTATTTATTTTATTGAGTTTAGACATCTTTTTTATAATTTAGTCGATTTATTTTGATGAGTGATATTTTGTTATGTTATATGTTGGTATTTATTAGTATAATATATATGTTATCTGGTGTAGAAATATATATGTTATTTGGTATTTGTTATAAAAATATATTTGTTATCTTGTGTAGAAAATATATTTGTTATTTGGTGTAGAAATATATATTATTTGGTGTAAAAATATATTTGTTATTTGTTATAGAAATATATGTTATTTGGTGTAAAAAAAAAATATTGTTATTTGCTATAGAAATATATTTGATATTTGTTATGAAGTAATTTATATATATTTTTAAATATAATGTTGAGTTGAGGGGTTGATTTAGGGATTTAAAAGAGTTTAAGAGAATAAGTGGAGTTAAGAGAAAATAGGTAGGTTAATGTTATAAATATAAAGTATCGAGAATATTTATATGATTTTATGTGATTTAAGTGAGTTATATGATTTATTTGATATGTTGTGATTTTATTAGGTGTCTTATTTTATTATTTAATAGAATAAGATTTGAAAATAAAATAAATATTAAGTTGTGGGGCTGTTTTTGAATTAGATAGAATTATGAGGGAATAAATGAAATAAGATAAAATAGATGGAAGAGATATAAAAGGGAAAATCTAGGTTTAGAAACAGACAGTTGAAGGTGAGAAAAACACAAGAAGGGTGGGGGTTGAATTGTGTTTGCTTTTCGCAACTCTTGAAGAGTGAGAATCTAATTCCGTAAGATCAGAGTCTGAATGAGATCAGAGTCTGATGGGAGATCAGATTCTGTTGCAGCGGAAATAATCAAGAGATAGAGAGAAGAGAGAACACAAGCAATTGTAACACCCCGTTCGCCCAAACGCGTAATAATAAAGATAATTATATCAGAGTATTTCAACGACGGAGTATTACACTACTTTTCAAAATCTCATAAATAGAAATTATACTATTTATTATTCCACATTGAAAGTCTCATTAAACTGCAGCGGAAAATTTCGTTTAAAAACATAATTCAACCTGAACAATTATCTTGGCACAAAAGCCCCAACAAAAGTCATCTTTATTCAACGACATGAAAATTCAACAACATAATCGAAGTTTGATACATAAAGGAATGAAAGAAAAACATCGCGACGATCCCCCATCGTAATATGTATCAGAGCCCTAGACACAGAGCCAATCATCCTACTAATCTTTGTTACCTGCAAGTTACCCATAGGGAAGGCAACGTTTTCAAGCAGAAGGGGTGAGATACATGATCAATAATAAATATATATAATTCATCAAATCAATGAAACAACAACATCTTACAACAGGCATTATTCAATTCATATATAATGTGAATAAATGTACACATGTATAGCAACATAATTATCTTCAACAACATTAAACAACAGCAACAACAATGTCATTATCAGCAATGAACACCCATGACATGACTGACGACAACGACTACGACAATGCGACATCGACAACGACAAATGCGTTATGCATGTGGTACCATTTTTATGCGCGTTGAATTCTAAGCATTCCAGGGCATAAGCCCCCAACAGTTGGATGGTTAAAGCATCCCAGGGCATAAGCCCCCAACAGGTGAATGATAAACATTCCAGGGCATAAGCCCCCAACGGTGTGAATGCTAAGCATTCCAGGGCATAAGCCCCCAACAGTTATGAGTATGCAAATGGACTCGACTTGTGTATATCAACATACAACTCAACAACGTCTACGACAACAACATCTGTGCCTAATCATTTATGACACACTCCACAACTTAGTCAAAATCTGACACAACAATTCTTACGACAAAATTCATCAACATAACACATATACATTAATCAACTACATTCATATCAAACCAAAACATTCTTCAAAAACAAAGCAAGTGTGATCACTAAGACATAAGCCAAATACTAATAAAACACTGCAACTAAATCCCCAATACCTAAGTTTGAAGTTGGGAAACCAACCATAAGTTTTGGACTAACTCAGAATTAGTTATGCTAAGTTTTCTTAAAATTTTCTGAATACCCTCTTGGACTATTTTCGTCATAACTAAAAATATAAAAATAGTTTACACGTCAAACCAAGGCCATTAGAAAGCTAACTCAATTATCTACAACTTTCATGTTTACACCGAAAGCTAATTCAAAACAGAAACGTGTGAAAAAGACACAAGAACGCGAAACTGGAAATGCTGTCAGAGAGCATCTCGCTTAAGCGAGACAAATCTCGCTTAAGCGAGATTCACGCCGAGAGAAACCCCAATTTCGCTTGTGAGTTCGCTTGGGGCTCGCTTAAGCGAACTGGGCCCCGTTTTTTGACGATTTCTCACCATTTTTCACCCAAAAACCCAAATTTTGATCCCTTAATCTCCCAAAATGATTTACATAGGCAATATAGCAATCAAAACAACATAGGAACATGCATCAAACAACACAATTCATCCATTTTAGAAATTACACAAAATTCTAAAACCTAGAAAACCAAGAACACCACAATTCATAAATTTTCAGAATTATATACATTATTAGTGAAAGGAATCCCACCCTTACCTTAATTCAGCAACAATTGAAAGCATACAGCAATTTGATCCCTTCCTAGCTCTCCTTCTAGCCCTCTTAGTTTTTCTCCTCTTTCTCTCAAAAACTCTCTTTCTTTTTTCAATTGTACGTGAAAATGTTTGTCTGACTCTTTCCATACTAACTCCCAAAACATAACCCCCTTTTTCTTTCCCTTAACTCCCACTTAATCCACATAATTACAATTAATCCCCCTTAATTCTAAATAAATATTATTACTACTTATTTTTATTTCTCATACTTTATTTTACATAATAAAACAACTATATAATAAAATAACACATAATATATATATATATATCACACATGAATCATATATTTTCGCATAAAAATCATATATATATCAAATAAGTCATGCAAAATCATATAACCAATATTCAAACATCATTTAAAATAATAGAATTAAAATGAGGTGTTACAGCAATTATACAGGTTCCTTCCACAAACCGGAAGTAGTCCTGTCACCTTTGCACTTCCAAGGAGAGTTCCACTAAAATGTAATATCTATTACAAGTTGCTCAAACACACAGTAAGAGACTTCCAATGCTCAAGCATGCAGGCAAGAGACTTCCAATGCTCAAAGACACAACTAAGAGACTTCTTTGCTCAAGGACGCAGCCAAGAGACTTCTTTGCTCAAGCACACAAGCAAGAGACTTCTGACACAATTTACAGAAAATTGAATAGGGTTGAAACACTTGATAAACAATCAAACGTGTTCCAATTACAAATAAAGACAGACTCTGTTTTTCTGCTTAACTTAGAAATTCTAGAATACTCAGTTGTAAGAATTATCTAAGTTGTTGATTTGTTTCTGTTAAGACTCAGTTTGAATATAATAGCTATGCAGCGTAGTTTTTCAGTTGTAGAGTCTAACAATTCTACAAGTCTTCTCTCCTTTATATAAGCGTTGGAAAGAGAAGTTGAGTCATCCAGCACATCAGGATGATTTCTGAAGCTTGATCAATAGCAGTTGATCTGTTGCTTGATATGGTAATAGTCCTTCAATTGCATATTTTGAATTCCATTCCTTTTGAAGATAAATACCGGTAGACACAGTTGCCAAACTGTACGAGGTAGTGGAGTAGTGGAAACAGAGTTCGTACAACGTACTCTGTACTATCCTGCATTCTTTGCGTTGAGCATCCCACGCTCAAGTTGACTTCGAAGCTAGCCGTTACTCCAAATGAGAGTTTCTTCTGCATCGTAATGCCTTTAGAAATCCTTCTTAAGCAGATCTTCAGATTGCAGGCTTCAGACTCACTGTAGCACTTCAGCTTCTGATGATCTTCAGACTCTCTTGGTCTTTAGGTTCTGATAGTCTTCAGATTCTAATAGTCTTCAGACTCTTCTTCGATACAGTCTTCAGACTCTCTTTGATACTGTCTTCAGACTCTTCTTTGATACAATCTTCAGACTCTTCTTCGATAGTTAGAATCATAAGCAACAAGCTTCTTTAGATCTTTTCTCTTAAGATGTTCAAACAAAATACTTTCTAAGATATAAATCTTGATTAATATCCTGCATACTCAAACAAATATTAGCATATCCAATTGACAATTTTTTAATACCTTGTTATCATCAAAACTCAAAACGTGGTATTGCTGAACACCTTTGTTCCAACAACAGTACGTACAATTCAATTGTTTTTGGGAGAAAAAGGGAGAAAACTAGAAGTGAAGAACCAAGAGGCTGCTGCTCCAATTTTCTTAAGGTAAGGGTGAGACTAGCTTCTCTAATAATGAGATTATAATTATGAAATAGGGTTTAACATGTTTGTTGTTATTTTATTTTGATGATTAGAGAAGTTAGGGTTTTGAAAAGAAGTTAGGTTTATGAATTGCAATTTAATTGATGAAATTCGTAATCCAGTTGTAGTGATATGTTTGAGTATGTTAATTTGTTGATAAATGAATTGTTGATGATGAAATTTCATGCTTTTGATATATATATATTTGGATACTTGATGAATTATGCTCAAACGATGATTTATGTTATGTTGTTGTTGATTTGTGGTTGGATTCATGATTATAAGTTGTGGTTGTTGATGATTGTTGTTGTTAATGTCATATTATGAATTGCGCGTGGAATTATGTTGAGTTGTTGTTGTTGATTGTGATGATTTTGAATGAATGTGAAGTTTAATAATATAGGTTGCTTTTTCTGATTTTTCTTTCATCTCTGTCCCGAATTTGAAATGAAAACTGGTATTGATAAGTACATAATTGGTCTTAGTTGTAAACAAAAAAGTTGTAGGTATGGATGTTAGATTTCTAATGCCGTTGGTTTGACTTCTAAATGATTTATAGAACTTGAGTTATGGTCAAATTACTGCACGTAGGTCACAGTGAATATTTATGAATTTCAGCACAACCTTTCCCGAATTTGAAATGAAAACTGATATTTATAGGTACAGAATTAACCTTTTCTGTAAACATGAAAGTTGTAAATAATTGTGTTAGCTTTCTAGTGGCTTTGGTTTGACTTGAAAATGATATTTGGTTTTTGAGTTATGATGAAAATACTCCAAGGAGGTCTTAGTAAAATTTTATGAAAATTTCGCATAACTATTTCTAGGTCAACCCAAAACTTATGGATTGTATCCAAACTTCAAAGCTTGTGTACTATGAGTTCAATTAAGGTGTTTAAGAGTATTTAACCCATGTTGTGAGTCGACCCTTAGGGTAGGAATGAATTTGTTAATGATTATTATGAGGTTCAGAGAGGATGAATAAGATGATTAATATTCATGTTTTACTTTGATGATTAAATGTGAAAATAATTATATATTGTGAAAGACGTTGATATGAAGTTGTAATTGTTATATATGATGATTATTATTGATGGTGACTTTGCTGCATATGTTTAAATGATGATGTCTTGCTGTTGTGATGAAGTAATACCATTAAGATGCTGATCCAAATTATTGGAGTCATATGAGATGTCTAAGTTTTTAAGTCGTAAGATGTTGAGTCCATGCATACTCATTTAAGTTGAGGGCTTGATGCCCTGTAATGTATATTTATACACATTATGTTGAGGGCTTGATGCCCTGTAAGTTGAAGGCTTGATGCCCTGTGAGCCTATTTACGCTTATACGTTGAGGGCTTGATGCCCTGTGAGCCAATTTACACTCAATACGTTGAGGGCTTGATGCCCTGGTTGGTACCACATGCATGATTAAGAAGTTGAAGTTGCATATGTTGAGTTCAAGTTTTAGAAGTCGCATTGTCGTTGTCGTTAAGTTGTCAATTGTCAATGAGTTGTTAATAAAGAACTAAGTGAAGTATTAATATTTATTAATCGTGGTTGTTTATGTTATTATGAGATGATGATCATGTTGTGTTGTTTATATTATTATGAGATGATGATTATGTTGTGTTGTTTATGTTATTATGAGATGATGATTATGTTGTGTTGTTTATGTTATAAGATGATGTTTATGATGTGATGATTTATGATGTTATATGATGATGGTTATGATTTGATTATTATGTGCTATGTGATGATGTATATAATGCGATGAATATGAAGTTAATAATGATTAGAAGTTGATTGAGTTATTACTGAAATATTATAAGAAGATTTATTGTTATTAATTGATGAAGTTTAAGTTGTTAAATGCTTTTGATGAATTAAATGCTCATTACTATTGAATGTGAAATCTCACCCCTTCTGCTTGGAAATGTTGCTCTTCGTATGAGGAACTTGCAGGTGATCGAGAATAAGTAGTTGTTGATTGCTGTTGTGAGTGGCTATCCCTCACTGTGTCTTTAGGTGCTCTGATACGTAACGGGATGGGAACTTTGTGGCTATTTTCTATTCCTTACGTATTTCTATACATGATTAAGTTGTAAATTGGATTTCTATGAGATGCTTTGACGAGGCCTTTGTGCCAAGACTATTTTAGATGTTGAAATAAATTCCGCTGCGAAGTTTTAAATATTTATGTTGATTGAACTTTGAAGGAAAATTAGTTAATTATTCCATTTATGATTTTTATGAATTGTAGCATTCCGTTTGTGATGATTTACTTTGATTAATTTAAATGAAATTTTTATGTTGGGAAAACGGGGTGTTACAGTCTTGTCACCCTTGCACTTCCAAGGAGAGTTTCACTAAAATGTAATCAACAATTACAAGTTGCTCAAACACATAGTAAGAGAGTTTCAATGCTCAAGCAAACAAGCAAGAGACTTCAAATGCTCAAAGACACAACTAAGAGACTTCTTTGCTCAAGGACACAACCAAGAGACTTCTGACACGATTTACAGAAAATTGAATAGAGTTTGAACACTTGTAAATTCTAGGATATAAAGTTTGTAAGAATTTCCTAAGTTGTTGATGTGTTTCTGGCTTGACTCATAGAGAATACAATAGCTTGATAGAGTAGTTTTTCAGTTGTAGAGTCCAACATACTCTTCAAGTCTTCTATCCTTTATATAGGCGTTGGAAAGAGACGTCGAGACAATCCAGCTCATCAAAGAGTCTACTAGAAGCTTGATCAAATGTTGTTGATCTTTTGCTTGATATGGTAATCATCCTTCAAATACAGATTTTGAATTCCATTCCTTTTGAGGTGAATTACCGGTAGACACAGCTGCCAAATGTAGGAGGTAGTGGAGTAGTGGAAACAGAGTTTGTACAAAGTACTCTGTCCTATTCCTGCATTCTTGTCGTTAAGCATCCCATGCTCAAGTTGACTTTGATGCCAGCCGTTACTACAAATGAATGTTTCTTCTGCATCAAAATGCATTCAGAAAACCTTATAAGCAGATCTTCAATTTGTGGTCATCAGACTCTCTGTAGCACTTCAGACTCTCTTAAAAACTTTAGACTCTGATGGACTTCAAACTCTCTTTAGCTCCTCAAACTCTCTTTGTTCTTCAGATTCTCTAGGTCTTCAGAACCTCTCGAAACAGCTTCTGATGATTCTTCAGACTCTCTTGGACTTCAGAATCACAAGCAACAAGCTTCTTAGAGAATTTTGCTCTTCATTTGTTCTTAAAGAATGCTTTCTAATAATAAAATCTTGACTAAGATCCTGCACACTTAAACAAATATTAGCATATCCAATTGACAATTTTTAATACCTTGTTATCATCAAAACTAAAAGTGGTATTGCTAAACACCCTTGTTCCAACAATCCCCCCCTTTTTAATGATGACAAACATAAGTATTTAAAAGGTCAATTTTTGTTAATCTAATTAACAAGTTGACTTAAGGGTCTGAGGTTTGTAAGCTCGGAGTCTGAGTTTTGAAGGCTCTGACTCCCCCTGAGTCTGATAGTCTTTAAGGTGAGGTTTGTAAGCTCCCCCTAAGTCCTATCCAGGTTAATTAAATTCATTTTTAACAAACATATCAGAATCAAATCTCACAAAGAATAAAAGATAAGAGATGAGAGAAGATTCTTTTAAATTAAATTGAAAATTTAATTTATCAGGGCTCAGAATCTAACGAAATACCTATTGCAACTTTCCTTTTCTCCGACTTAGCATGATTAAAGAACCAAAATACTTATAGTTATTTCTCCCCCTTTTGTCATTAACAAAAAGGGTTAAAGGCAAGTTTCTTGAAATCCTCAGCTTGCTTCTTTACAATTTCCTCAAGAGCTTCTGTTCTCTTAAGGTGAGCTTCTCTTTCAATCCTAGCTTCCTCTTGAACTCTATGTAGCTTCTTCTTCAAGGTCTCAAACACCACTGAATCCTTGTGATTATACTCTTCTGAATTAAACCAAGGTTTATTGTCCTAAGTCAGGACTCGAGGTATCTTCTTCTTAGCCCGTTCTTCAGTTTTTCTGATTTCTTCCATTGGCTTAGCAAGAACCACAACTTGTTCCTTTTCTTCCACTTTCTGAATCTTAGTCACGAAGTCCAGGAACTCATTCTTCAAAGCAAAGTATTGATCCTCATAACAGACATTGAGGACTGGAACAAATCTTAGCTCAATAATGTCTTTGAGCTTCGAGCTTGACATTTTAAAGAACTCATCAATTTTCAACGAATCAAAAGGGTTGGGAGTTGTTTGAGTTTGGGTTGGCTCTGTTGGAACAAAGGTGTTCAGCAATACCACTTTTGAGTTTTGATGATAACAAGGTATTAAAAATTGTCAATTGGATATGCTAAATATTTGTTTAAGTGTGCAGGATATTAATTAGTAAGTATTCTGTTAGAACAAATTGAGAGCCAAAATTCAGAGAAGCTTGTTGCTTGTGATTTTGAAGTTCCAAAGAATCTGAAGAATCATCAGAAGCTGATTCAAGAAGTCCTGAAGACTCAAAAATCTGAAGTTCTGAAGAGAGTCTGAAGATCATCAGAAGCTGAAGTTAAAGAGAGTCTGAAGATCATCAGAACCTGAAGTTCAAGAGGGTCTGAAGATCATCAGAAGCTGAAGTGCTATAGTGAGTCTGAAGTCTACAAACTGAAGAGTTGTTTAGAAGGATTTATGAAGGGATTTCGATGCATAAGAAACGTTCATTTGGAGTAACGGCTAGCTTCAAAGTCAACTTGAGCGTGGGATGCTCAACGACAAGAATGCAGAATAGGAAATAGTACTTGTGTACGAACTCTGTTTCCACTACTCAACTACCTCGTACAGTTTGGCAACTTTGTCTACCGGTATTTCGCTTCAAAAGGAATGGGATTCAAAATACGCATTTGAAGAACTATTACCATATCAAGCAACAGACCAACAGCTATTGATCAAGCTTCCAGAATTCTCTGTGATGTGTTAGATTGTCTCAATGTCTCTTTCCAACGCCTATATAAAGGATAGAAGACGTGAAGAATATGTTGGACTCTACAACTGAAAAACTATGTTATTAAGCTATTGTATTCTCTCTGAGTCAAACAAGAAACACATCAACTACTTAGCAAATTCTTACAATCCGTGTATCCTAGAATTTCTAAGTTTATCAGAAAAACAGAGTCTGTCTTTATTTTTGTAATTGGAACACATCTGATTGTTTATCAAGTGTTTCCAACTATATTCAATGTTCTATAAATTGTGTCAAAAGTCTCTTGCATGCATTCTTGAGAAAAGAAGTCTCTTAGTTGTGTCTTTAAGCATTGGAAGTCTCTTGCCTGCGTGCTTGAGCATTGGAAGTCTCTTACTGTGTGTTTTAGCAACTTGTAATTGTTAATTACATTTTAGTGGAACTCTCCTAGGAATTGCAAGGGGGACAGAACTACTTCCGGTTTGTGGAAGGAACCTGTATAATTGCTTGTGTTCTCTCTTTCTCTTTATCTTTTGTTTATTTCCGCTACAACAAACTCTGGTCTTCCATCAGGTTCTTAATCCATTCAGATTCTGATCCTGGAAAACAGATTCTCACTCTTCAAGAGTTGCGAAAAAGTAAACACAATTCAACCCCCCCCCCCCTCCTTGTGTTTTTCTCACCTTCAGTTGTTATCAGAGCTCCGGCTCTGTTGTAACAGAAAAAAATGTCTTCTTGTGAACCTTCTACTTCTGGTGCTAATTATGGTGCTGCTATACCATATGACTATGGATCCAATAACAGCAGTAAGAAAGCTGATTATGGGAAAATTCCAAAGTTTAATAGTGATCCTGAAGAATTTTCTTGGTGGAAAACCAACTTCTATAACTATGTCATGAGTCTTGATGAAGAACTTTGGGACATACTAGAAGATGGTATTGGTGATTTACAACTTGATGACGAAGGTGCTGCCATTGACCGCAAGATTCACACTGCTGCTCAGAAGATCTCCAAGAAACATCATATCATCAGAGGAGATCTTGTCACTGTTATTCCTAAGTCTGAATACATGAAGATGAGTGACAAATCCACTTCTAAAGCCATGTTTTCTTCTCTTTGTGCAAACTATGAAGGGAGCAAGAAGGTCAGGGAAGCTAAAACTCTCTTATTGGTTCATCAGTATGAGTTATTCAAGATGAAGGAGGATGAAAGCATTGAGATGATGTACTCAAGGTTTCAAACTCTAGTATCTGGACTTCAGATACTGAAGAAGAGTTGCTTTTGACCATGTTAGCAAGAATATGAGGAGCTTACCCTCTAGATAGAGACCAAAGGTTACTGCAATTGAGGAAGCTAAGGATTTAAACACCTTGAGTGTTGAAGATCTTGTCAGTTCTCTCAAAGTTCATAAGTTAAGTCTCAATAAACATGAATCTGCAAGAAAGTCTAAAACCATTGCTTTAAAATCAAAGGGAAGATCCTCAAAGGCTCTCAAAGTTGAAGAATCTGAAAATGAATCTTCTTCTTCTGAAAGCTCTGAGGAAGATCCTGATGTTGCTAAAGAAATGGCTATGCTTTCAAGCAGAATGCAGTACCTTGCCAAGAAGAACAAGAAGTTTTTGAGTAAGAGCAGTGGTAAGGGTTTCAAGAAGGAAGAACAAAAAGGTTGCTTCAATTGCAAGAAGCCTGGGCACTTTATTGCTAACTGTCCAGAGTTGCAGAAAGAGAAATCCAAGTCAAAAAGGCCAACCTTCAAGTCAAGCAAGTTTAAGAAGCAAATCAAAAAAAGTCTGATGGTTACCTGGGAATATCTTGATAATGAGTCAGGGTCTGAAGAAGATGATGCTGATGGTGAAGCTAATGTAGTTGTTGGATTAATGGCTACAACTGAACCAGTGAAAGAAGCCCCTGAGGCAAAATCAGACACAGACTCTGAAATTAAGACTAAGGTATTTTCTAAACTCACAAGATCTAAATTAGTTGATTCTATCAAAGAACTTCTTGGTCACTATGAGACTATATCCACTGAGTTGAAGAAAGTCAAACAACAGCTAGATAAGTTGTTGAAAAAGCATGACTCAACTCTGTTGGAAAAGCATGACTTAAAGAAAGAAAATGACTCTTTACTGATCAAGAAGTGTAGCTGTAAATACTTAAGTGAGCAGGATGTTTCTCTACAAGAATTTATTGCTAATGGAATTGATAGATCCAGGGTAGCATCTATGATCTATAGCACATATCAGAACAGAGGACAAGGTCTTGGATTCATTGGAGGTAGCTCAAATGAAGTGATCCTGAAACCTGGTCCTGATGGCGCCATAGCAGCATTGAAAAATCACTTTGTGAGTGAGTCTGATGAAGTCAACATAGTGACTCATTAAGGACCTAAAGCTTCAAGTTCTAAAGTAATGACTAAGTCCAAACCTCAAAACTCAAAGCCAAAGGTACTGTAAAACTTTGAACCTAAGGCTTCAAGGATTCAGATTCTGAAGTAATCAGAGTCTGGTAAACAGATTCTGAAGAAATCAGAGTCTGAAAAACAAAAGCATAAGTTTCAAAGAAGAGAAACTGTGAAAGGTAAGTTGGATCCTAAACTAAATGGTTCTGAACCTAAAGTTTGGAGGAAAACAATACCAATGACATCAAGACACACAACACAAAATGGATTCAATGGTTCAAGGACTAACCCTAGAGGACCCATGAAAGTATGGGTACCTAAGCCTGAAATTGTTGATGCTGCAGGTATGTCTAAAAGAACACGGAAGGCAGAAGGCCTGGTACCTGGACAGTGGCTGCTCTCGACACATGACAGGAGAAAAGTCTATGTTCCTAACTCTAACCATGAAAGAGGGAGGAACTGTGGGATTTGGAGGAAACCAGACTGGCAAAATCATTGGTACTGGAACCATTGGTAACTCTCTAATCTCAATTAGTAATGTGTGGTTTGTTGATGGACTTAGACATAACCTACTGAGCATAAGAACAACTGCACAGTAGACTACAAGGATGATCAATCCATAGTCTTCAAGGGAAAGAGAACAAACAATGTCTATAAAATAAAATTCTCTGAACTGACTGATCAGAAGGTAGTTTGCCTTTTGTCAATGGGTGATAAGAAATGGTTGTGGCACAGACGATTGGGACATGCAAACTGGAGGTTTATCTCTAAGCTTAGCAAGTTGCAACTAGTCAAAGGCTTACCAGACATTGACTATCATTCAGATGATCTCTGTGGAGCATGTCAGAAAGGGAAAATTGTTAAATGTTCTTTTAAACCAAATGAAATTGTTTCTACCGGTCTGGAACTACTTCACATTGACTTATTTGGACCAGTTAGTACTGCATCCTTACATGGAAGTAAATATGGATTAGTCATTGTTGATGATTACAGTAGATGGAGTTGGGTTAAGTTTCTGAAAACTAAAGATGATTCATATTCTGTGTTTAGTAAATTCTGCATCCAAATACAATCTGAAAAAGAATTGAAAATTTTGAGAGTCAGAAGTGATCATGGAGGAGAATTTGAAAATGAGCCATTTGAGCTTTTTTGTGAAAAACATGGAATTATCCATGAATTCTCTGCTCTTAGAACTCCACAATAAAATGGCGTTGTAGAGAGAAAGAACAGAACCTTACAAGAAATGGCAAGAACCATGATCCATGAGAACAATCTGGCTAAACACTTTTGGGTAGAAGTAGTAAACACATCATGTTATGTTCAGAACAGGATCTACATCAGACCCTTGTTGAACAAAACAGCATATGAACTCTTTAAAGGCAAGAAACCTAACATATCTTACTTTCATCAGTTTGGATATACATGTTATATTCTGAACAATAAAGTCTATCTAAAGAAATTTGATGCCAAAGCTCAGAAGGGAATCTTTTTAGGTTACTCTGAAAGATCTAAGACATACAGACTGTATAATTTAGAAACACAATGTGTTGAAGAATCTATGCATGTCAGATTTGATGACAAAGTGCCTGGAAGTGAAACTCTAGAGCAAGATGAAAGTTTTGCAGGTTCTCATGATTTAGATGAAAACTCATAACCTGATCAGATTCAAGAATCTGAAGACACTCTAGAAGCTGTAGCATCCCCTGAAGTTCCTATTGAAGAAGCTTATTGTCATACCCCAATTTTTGACCTAAAATCGTACATTCATACACTGACACGTGTCGTTTGTTTCTACACTCGTACGCCGTTCGATCATGATCAGTCACTGTTTTTTCAGTGAAAATTTCGGCAGAGAGGTATTTTAAAATACCTCATTTTTGGTTCCGAGTCGGGCCCTCATTCTTTATCCGTTTATTATTCTTTTTTTAATCTTTTACTTTGATCTTCTCTTATTATTATTTCTTATTATTAATTAGCCATTTTTTATTTTATTTACTCTCATGTTTATTTTGTTTTGCTTTATTTAATTGTCTAAAATATCCGAAAATGAGTCAAAAGAATCGGTCCTGATCAAAACAGTTCAAGCATCAAACACAGCTGTTCACATCCAATTTTCCAGTCCATTTCAATCCAAACCGCAGATATTTCTGCTGATCAGTAACAAACCCTAAAAAAAACAAAACCTATGACTATAAAACAGAAGCCAGTAACACAAGAGAGGGGGATTTTTCCAGAACACAGAGACGGCCAAATAAACCTATAACCAAAAACCTGCAAATCAAAAAACGATTTTTCCAGCAATAATACTCATATACACAAACAACCAATTTCTAGTGTGGAAACCTACAATCAAAATCAATACAACAGAGGCAATTTCACGCAGCCTCGCGAAACACGCAACAACACACACAAACCTACAAGATCAAACCGACGTCATCACGTCAGAACGATAAACTCGTTCAAAAATCCAAACCAACACATACGACTGTCACGTGAGGGACCGATTCAAACACAACAGGTATAATTTTCTTTTCTTTCATTCTCGTAGATCTAGAAAGGTAGATTTGTTTTTGTTAAATAAAATTCAGACTAAAAGAAACAGGAAGAAGAAAGGAGGTATGAGTAGGAAAGAACCAAAAGGATAATATTTTTGTAATTTGTTTAAAACTTTAGATCTAGGGTTTTAGGGGTTTTGTTTGAGAATTTGGAGGTCAAAAATGGGTAGGAGAGAAGAAAAGAAGAAGAAAGAGCAAAAAAAATAGAAAAAACGGACTGTTTTACCCCATGGGGCGGTGGCCCCGTCACGCCGGACGGCTAACCACCGAGCCGGAATTCTTTCCGGCCACCCGCTTCTCCATCGGAGAAGAAGAAGAAAAGATGAGAGAGAAGAGAGAAAATGGGAGGTAGAGAGAGAAAGTATTGGTGAAAATGAAGGAAAGAGAGGGTTACAGCCTATTTATAGGCCCCTCTATTCTGGTGTGCGTCAGTGCACGCTAAAAGTGTACACCCTCTCCTGCCTCACCCTTTGATTACGAACTAACGGCCCTGATGTTGCAGCCAGAGATCAGATCTAGGCTGTCTGATCTTGATCAGACGGCCCTGATCTGATCATTTAACCCCAACCGAACCAGCAACCAACAAACCAGACCCACACGCGGCTGGGCTCTTCCAAGCCCAATTCCACCCTTTTTTTTTATTTTTTATTCTCTGCACCCCCTTTTCTATTGCTTGTCCCCCCCAGCATCTTATTTTTACTATTTTCATGCATTTTAAATTCCCCCTTACGTGCATTCATATATTTATTTCTATGTTATTTATTTTTGCAAGACATTAGAACGAAATTTAAGCCATTATGTTAAGTTTATTTACTTTCACGTTATTTATTTTTATCGCAGACCGTAGAATGTATATTTAAGTTTGGATGTATTTTATTTATTATATCGCAGACCGTAGAATGTATTATTAGGCTTTTTGTAATAGCTTAGGTGCATGTGTGCGTGTGTGGGTGCATGATTTATCGTTCTTAGTTTTAGGTTAAAGGTTTTCGTGGTGATCCAACGTCACCACAAAAACCTACGTTTTATTTTCTTGCTCCGTTAGATTTAATTCTCGTTTAATTATTCAAAAAAAACACTCAAAATAACAAAACACAAAAAATATTTCCATAATAAACCTTGATCCAAGATCAAGTGATCCTCTTTTTATTTTTGTTTTTTTGTTTTCTTAGTCAAATGTCTAAACGATTTAACTTTATTTCAAGTAGTTTCTTTTTTAAATATCAAAAAACACAAACAAATTTATTTTTGCCACTTGGCTTTTTATTTTAAAATATTTTCGAAAACTAAAAAATACACAACCAATCAAACGTCAATTTTTACCCCGAACTACGAGGTTTTGATCCCTCACGGGTACGTAGGCAAAGGACAATCGTCCTCTCAAATCAATAAAAATGTAGATAACTAGGTTTCTTTTCTTGATCATTTTTTAATTCCGTTTTTTCAAACTAAGCAAGTTATAGCACATTAGTTAGATAAAACCAAGAGGTTCCCGTAGAGTACTACGGACATGAAGGGTGCTAATACCTTCCTTTCATGTAACTAACCCCCGAACCCTAAATCTCTTTAAATACGGGGTCTTTGAACTTTTTTCCCCTATTTTCTTTCAAAAATTAAATGTTCAGTCGTGAAATAAATGGTGAGTCAAACGCTAATCAAATAGCCTTGATCTCCGAAAAATGACGCGACAGAAATGGCGACTTCACTGGGGACCCCCCAAGAGGGTTGAGCCTAACTTGGCTTTATTTAAATTTTGTTCTATAACTTGCTTAAAACAAAAACAAAAATGGAAATACGTGTATATATGTCCCTCCTTCTTCTTTCTCCATTCTCAAACGTGTGTGGTGAGATAAGTCCTAACCCGGACTTGAGGGAAATATAGGATAGGAGTGGTAGAATCATAGCGACATACCGAGAGTATTCTCGTGTTTTTGAGCATGTGATATAACCACACTTAGCGGAGGACCTTGAGGTGATGTATGTCGGCGTGTGTTGTCACGTTTAGACGTTATTACTTTTAAGTGTCCGTCGAAGCTAAGGACCTTAGTTACCTTTAACCCATCTTGGCCTTTAGGACGTAGTGCGGTGGCTAACCAAGTGTTGTCTTGGAATTAGTTGACATGCGATACTACACTCAAACGAGACCCTCCTACGAACGCTGTTGGACCGGGTGTTGTCCCGGGCATCCAACAAAGTTCGGAGGGGGTTGGACTTCGGGAACTTGATAGAACCCGTGATACAGGTACACATGTAACCATAGCTCTTACCAAATGACGTACTCACCTTTGACTCCATCACTATGGACCTTTAACCTCACCATGTTTTCACTGTTTGTGTAGCATCATGCATACATGCATTCATCCATAAATATTCATTTTTGCATCCGTCGAGGACTTATATATTTTTTTGTAAACATCATAGATATGGAGAGTACTAGGGAGGGTACTATGGAAAGCGCCGTGAAGAAAGTTATGAAGAGAACTAGGAAGTATGACTTCAAGAAGCCAGATTTGGAAAACCTGAGGAAACTAGCCAGAAGGTTAACTAGCCCGGATCACTTTCGAGATCGGTATGGATATTTGCTTAGCATTCTCAAGACAGATATTGACGAAGGACTCCTCAATACTTTGGTCCAATTTTATGACCCACGGTATCACTGCTTTACTTTCCCGGATTACCAGCTCATGCCTACACTTGAAGAATACTCTTACTGGATCGGTTTACCCGTGTTGAACAAAGTACCTTTCCATGGTCTTGAACCCATGCCCAAAATCCCCACCATTGCAGCTGCTCTTCATCTTGAGGCAGCCGAGATAAAAGCCTGTCTTACCCTCAAAGGAGGTCTCCAATGCCTACCTTTCAATTTCCTTTACCAAAAAGCTACCATTTTCTTGGAAAGATCCAATGCAGATGCTTTCGAATCTATCCTCGCCTTACTTATCTATGGCATTGTGCTTTTCCCGAACGTTGACAACTTTGTTGACATAAACGCAATCCAGATCTTCTTAACCCAAAACCCTGTCCCTACTTTGCTTGCCGATACTTACCTCTCAATCCATGACCGTACCAATAAGAAGCGTGGACTTATCATCTGTTGCACACCTTTACTTTACACTTGGTTCACCTCCCACTTACCCCGTCCTAAGATTCGATCAGAGTTTGTCCCATGGTCCGAGAAAATTATGGCCCTCACCCCGGATGACATAGTGTGGTGTAACTTAGCTGATGACACCGGAGTAATTATTGATCATTGTGGAGATTTCGCTAATGTACCTCTTCTGGGCATACATGGGGGAATCAGCTATAGCCCGATGCTTGCTAAACGCCAGTTCGGATACCCTATGAGGATGAGACCTGCCTACCTCTTCCTCGAGAGTGAATTCTTCCTTTACAAAGAGGATGTTCAGAACAAGAGAAAACAATTTGTACAGGCGTGGCACTCCATTGTTAGGATGGACAGAAACCAGTTGAGAAGTAAGTCAAGGATAGCCCACGAATCCTACGTCCAATGGGTAATTGATAGGGCTGCACAGATAGGGATGCCTTATCCTCTGCTAAGGTCTTTAACCTCAACCATTCCGGCAGCACCTCCGCCTTTACCCCTCAAGAATATGGAAGAATATCAGGCACGTTTGGTTGAGTTGGGACGCGAGAAAGCCGACTGGGAAGGAAAGTACCATGCAAAAGTTCGGGAGTGCGATGTATTAATGGATTTGTTAGAGCAAGAAAATTGGAAAAACCACAAGAAAGACCAAGAAATTGCTGATTTAAAAGACCGTATCAGGGAGAAAGACGCCATACTTGACCAGGTTCCTGGGAGTAAGAAGAGGCGCATGGACTTCCTCGCCGGCACTCATCCAGATGTTGAGGAGTAGACCGCCTCAAGAGTTGGAAAATTTTACAGTCTTTTTTGTTTATCTTTTATGTCGTTTTCTAACTTTTTGTAATATAATTTGGAGTCCATCCCTTGACTCAGTTTACTAGAAAGGGAATTATCTTGTTTTGAATTATCATTCGATGAAACTTTCAACTACGATGTTTACAGAAATGCTTTTACAAGTCCTTCGATAAAAATGTGTCTTTTTGCATAAACATATCATGCATCATTCTGCATTCATAGTTTCAAATCCCAAGTCTCACACAAATTTTTTATTCTTAAAGGTCAACCCGTTTGAAAAGTGGCCCGGCGCATTCTCCACAAATCTACTCGCACTCACTACACTCGGGCGGCTGTAAAGAAAAGGATGGACTTTCTCGAACAAGAAAACCGAGTACTCCGAGAGGCAAATGAAGCCATGCAGGCCAAGATGGACGAACTGACCGAATTGGTAAAGACACTAACGGCCGCACAAGATCAACTGCCGCCACCACCTCCTTCCCCTGGCAGCACTCAGGCTGAGGCAGGTCCCTCTGTTGTTACCTCACAGCAAGTGATACCAGAAGTACGCCCTTGGGGAATGCCTCTTAGCTTTGGTGAAGTACTCCGTCCTCATGGCTCAGAAGCTCTAGTGTCTACCGTTCTAAGTGCATTTTCCGCTCCAACTGTAACCTACTCAATACCTCTAGTTCATACTATGCCACAAAGAGAAGACCCAATCATTCCCTCAAGAAGTTCAGGGGCCCATGACAAAGTGGTTGACTTACAGGAGAAGTTTGAGATGATGAATCGGGAAATGCAAGCACTTCGTGGAAGGGAAATATTCGGGAAAGATGCTTATGATCTCTGCTTGGTACCAAATGTCCAGATACCCCACAAGTTCAAGCTCCCAGACTTTGAGAAATACAAAGGGACGTCCTGTCCTAAAGAGCATCTACGGATGTATATGAGAAAGATGTCCACGTATGTACGTGACGACCAGGTCCTCATTCATTACTTTCAAGACAGTTTAGCCGGTGCCGCACTGAAGTGGTACATAAATCTGGACCGTACAGAGGTCCGAACTTTCAATAGTCTGTGTGAAGCTTTTGTGCAGCAGTACAAGTTCAATGTGGACATGGCTCCAGACCGAAGTGATCTCCAAGCCATGACTCAAAAAGACAGAGAAACATTCAAAGAGTATGCCCAGCGATGGAGGGATGTTGCTGCCCAGGTTAGCCCAGGTATAGAAGAAAAGGAGATGACCAAACTGTTCTTGAAAACTCTAGGGCAGTTCTATTATGAGAGGATGGTTGGAAGTGCTCCCAGAGACTTCACAGAGATGGTCAACATGGGGGTGCAGTTGGAAGAAGGGGTCCGAGAAGGACGGTTAGTGAAAGAAAGTACATCCACCGGCAGTACAAGAAAGTTCGGAAACAGTTTTTCAAAGAAGAAAGAACAAGAGATCAACATGGTGACCCATCAACCAAATTATCCAACCTATAACCATATTGCTGCCATCACACCTGCCACCAGCACTACTCAACCACTAAATTATCAACTTCCCCAATTTCCTCAACAATATCTTCCCCAATATCCTCAGCAATATCCCCAACAATATCCCCAACAACCATATCAACAACGCCCATACCAGCAACAACCTCACCAACAATATCCCCAACAACCATACCAACAGTATCCCCAACAACCATATCGACAACAACAACCACGACCACAAGCTCAAAGATTACAAATTGACCCAATTCCCATTACCTATGCAGAACTGCTTCCAGGGTTACTCAAACAAAATATGATCCAAACTAGACCACCTCCTCCAGTGCCAGAAAAACCATCACCAGGGTACAGACCAGACCAGACCTGTGCTTTTCACCAAGGGGCCCCAGGCCACAACATTGAGAATTGCTATTGTTTGAAGAACGCCGTCCAGAGGCTAATCAATGAAAAGAGAATAACCTTCACAGATTCAAACCTAAATACTCAAACCAACCCGTTACCAAATCATGGTGCTCCGGCTGTCAACATGGTCGAAGACTGCCAAGAGACTCGCCTTGTTCTTAAAGTGCAACATATCCGAACACCATTGGTTCCATTACACGCCAGGTTATGTGAAGCATCTTTTTTCAAGGATGACCACACCGCCTGTGAGGTGTGCCGTCTAGATCTGTGGGGCTGCCAAGAAGTAAAGGATGATATCCAGGGACTACTGAACCGGGGAGAGTTAATTGTTGAAAGAAAATGTGATGATGTATGTGTCATGACTCCTGAGCCTTTGGAGATATTCTTTGACAGTCGGAAATCGGCTACTCCTTTAGTGATATGCTTACCAGTCGGAGATCGGCCTTATGCCTCTGAAAAAGCCATACCATACAAGTACAACGCCACTATGATAGAAGGAGGTCACGAGGTTCCTATACCACCTTTGCCATCTGTGGGTAATATCCCTGCAGCGTTTCCGAAGAGGGTTAACGCCCCGTTAATTGAAGAGGTTCAAGCTAAAGTTTCTAATGCACTCCAAGATGTAGGCCAGTCTAGTGGGGCCGGCACGAGTTCTGATTTCAATGAGGTGCTCAAGCTAATCAAGAAAAGCGACTATAAGATAATTGATCAACTGATGCAGACTCCGTCAAAAATATCAATAATGTCTTTACTGCTGAATTCAGAAGCTCATAGGGGAGCTTTAATGAGTGTGTTAGAGCAAGCATTTGTAGACCATGATGTGACTGTTGGTCAGTTTGGTGGAATAGTGGGGAATATCACTGCATGCAACAACTTAAGTTTCAAGGATGAAGAACTCCCAAAAGAAGGAAGGAACCATAACAGGGCGTTACACATATCAGTAAATTGCAAGACAGATGCTTTGTTGAATGTGTTGTTAGACACCGGGTCAGCTCTAAATGTGATGGCTAAAACAACTTACAACCACCTTTCCTACCAAGGCACGCCGTTAAGACGAAGTGGAGTAATGGTAAAGGCCTTTGATGGTTCAAGGAAGACTGTCCTCGGAGAGGTGGATCTGCCCATTACGATCGGGCCACATATTTTCCAGGTTACTTTTCAAATAATGGACATACAAGCATCATACAGTTGTCTATTGGGCCGACCTTGGATTCATGGAGCTGGGGCAGTGACGTCAACCTTACATCAGAAAGTGAAGTTTGTGAAGAATGGGAAACTGGTAACCGTGAACGGAGAAGAGGCTTTGTTAGTAAGCCACTTGTCGGCTTTCTCTTTCATTGGTGCCGACAATACCGAGGGATCTTTATTTCAAGGACTTTCTTTAGAAGAAGAGAATTCGAAGAAGAATGGGGCATCTATTTCATCTTTCAAGGACGCTCAGAGGGTAGTCCAAAATGGTGTGTCTACAGGCTGGGGGCAAGTGTTAAGCTTACCAGAGAATAAGCATCGAGAAGGTCTCGGTTTCTCTTCATCAGCTGGAATCCCCGAGGCAGGGTTCGTCATTGAGCCACAGAGAGGGATTTTTCGCAGTGCTGGATTCATTCATTCTCCGCCAGAAACCAACGCAGTCATTGAAGACGACTCCGAAGAAATTCCATGCCACTTTGTGACGCAAGGAGGGTCTAACCATAACTGGGTTGCTGTCGACGTTCCTTTTGTTGCTCATTTGTCCAAGTAATGCACTTGTTTGTCTTTATGCTTTTAAAAAAAATCCTTTCGTCCTGCCCCAAGCGAAAGTGAATTTATCTAGGGCTTTTTGCTTCAAAAATTACAATCATCAATAAAATGTCGTTTTGTTTCCGACTTTTGTTTTATTTTGTGCTTTTAAAGAAAAATGGTAATACAAAAAACCAAAAAAAACATGATCACTTCCAAAATGTCTGCATTTACACATTTTTTCTAAAATCAATCATTAAACATATGTGCAGATTAATTACCAATAAACCCGTTGAACAACGTGACTCTATGATCTCTCCCAACTTTGAGTTCCCTGTATACGAAGCAGAAGAAGAAGAGGTTGAAGAGATTCCCGATGAGATTTCTCGTTTACTTGAACAAGAAAGAAGAGCTATCCAGCCTTATGGGGAAGCATTAGAAGTAATCAATCTAGGCTCTGAAGAAGACAAGAAAGAGATAAGGGTCGGGGCGTCACTTGAAGCAAATGTCAAGAAACAAGTGATAGAACTCCTCAAAGAATATGTCGATGTGTTTGCTTGGTCGTATAAAGATATGCCGGGGCTGGATACTGATATTGTGGTACACCGTTTGCCTCTGAAGCCTGAATGTCCACCGGTCAAACAGAAATTGAGAAGAACTCACCCTGATATGGCTCTCAAGATCAAAGAAGAAGTACAAAAACAGATTGACGCAGGATTCCTCGTTACGTCAGAATACCCTCAATGGTTAGACAACATAGTGCCCGTTCCGAAGAAAGATGGTAAGGTCAGAATGTGTGTTGATTATCGTGACTTGAACAAAGCTAGTCCCAAAGATGACTTCCCACTGCCTCATATTGATGTGTTAGTTGACAGTACTGCAAAATCCAAAGTTTTCTCCTTCATGGACGGTTTCTCCGGTTACAATCAAATTAAGATGGCACCTGAAGATAGAGAAAAAACATCCTTCATCACCCCTTGGGGCACTTTCTGTTACAAAGTAATGCCGTTTGGTTTGATAAACGCAGGAGCTACTTATCAGAGAGGTATGACTACCCTTTTTCATGACATGATGCACAAAGAAATTGAGGTTTATGTGGATGATATGATCGTCAAATCAAGCACTGAAGAAGAACATGTCGAATACTTGCTAAAGATGTTCCAACGACTGAGAAAATACCAACTCCGTCTGAACCCCAATAAGTGCACTTTTGGTGTCAGATCCGGGAAGCTTCTGGGTTTCATTGTTAGTCAGAAAGGTATCGAAGTAGATCCGGACAAGGTCAAAGCCATCAGAGAAATGCCCGCTCCAAAAACAGAAAAACAAGTAAGAGGCTTCCTCGGACGTTTAAATTACATCTCCAGATTCATTTCTCATATGACTGCAACATGTGGGCCGATATTCAAGTTACTCCGCAAGGATCAAGGGATTGAATGGACAGAAGATTGTCAGAAAGCCTTTGACAGCATCAAAGAGTACTTGCTAGAACCTCCCATTCTTATCCCTCCAGTTGAAGGAAGACCGTTGGTTATGTACCTAACTGTATTAGATGCTTTTATGGGTTGTGTGCTCGGGCAACAAGATGAGACCGGTAGAAAGGAGCACGCTATTTATTATCTAAGCAAGAAGTTTACTGATTGTGAGTCTCGTTATTCCATGCTCGAGAAGACTTGTTGTGCTTTAGCCTGGGCCGCCAAACGCCTCCGTCATTACATGGTTAATCATACCACTTGGTTGATATCTAAAATGGATCCGATCAAGTACATCTTCGAGAAGCCAGCTTTAACAGGAAGAATCGCCCGGTGGCAGATGTTGTTATCTGAGTATGATATTGAGTACCGTTCCCAGAAAGCAATCAAAGGTAGCATCCTTGCCGATCACCTGGCTCACCAACCGATCGAAGATTATCAGCCTATAAAGTTCGACTTCCCCGACGAAGAGATTATGTATTTGAAAATGAAAGATTGTGACGAGCCGTTGTTCGGGGAAGGCCCAGACCCTGAATCAAGATGGGGTTTGATATTCGACGGAGCTGTTAATGTTTATGGCAGCGGCATTGGGGCAGTCATTATTACTCCTAAAGGTACCCACATCCCATTCTCTGCCAGACTAACCTTCGACTGCACAAACAACATGGCAGAGTACGAAGCATGCATCATGGGTATCGAAGAAGCGATCGATTTAAGAATCAAGAACCTTGACATCTATGGTGATTCAGCTCTCGTAGTCAATCAGATCAAAGGAGAATGGGAAACTCGCCACCCCGGCTTGATTCCATACAAGGACTACGCGAGACGGTTACTGACCTTCTTCAACAAGGTCGAATTGCACCACATTCCCCGTGATGAGAACCAAATGGCAGATGCTCTAGCTACCTTATCCTCAATGTACCAAGTAAACCGTCGAAATGAAGTACCATTAATCAGTATCAGGTGTCTTGAAAGACCTGCTCATGTATTTGCAACTGAAGAAGTGGTTGACGACAAACCATGGTACCATGATGTCAAGTGTTTCCTTCAAAGTCAAGAGTATCCACCCGGAGCATGCAACAAAGACAAGAAAACTTTAAGAAGACTATCTGGCAACTTCTTCCTGAACGGAAACATTTTGTATAAAAGGAACTTTGACATGGTGTTGCTTAGATGTGTGGACGCCCGCGAAGCGGATTTATTGATGCATGAAATACACGAAGGATCTTTCGGTACTCACTCAAGTGGGCATGCAATGACCAAGAAGATATTAAGGGCAGGGTATTACTGGATGACGATGGAAGCGGATTGTTACAAGCATGCCAGGAGGTGTCATAAGTGCCAAATCTATGCTGATAAGATTCATGTTCCGCCAACCGCACTCAACGTTCTCTCTTCCCCGTGGCCATTCTCCATGTGGGGCATCGACATGATTGGTAGGATCGAACCCAAAGCTTCAAACGGGCACCGTTTCATTCTAGTAGCTATTGATTATTTCACTAAATGGGTTGAAGCTGCATCTTACGCTAATGTGACCAAGCAAGTAGTGGTCAAGTTCATCAAGAATCAAATCATCTGCCGCTATGGCGTCCCTAGCAGAATCATTACAGACAATGGGACGAATCTGAACAACAATATGATGAAAGAACTGTGTGATGATTTCAAGATTGAGCATCATAACTCCTCTCCTTACAGGCCGCAGATGAATGGTGTTGTCGAAGCAGCAAACAAGAATATAAAGAAGATTGTCCAGAAAATGGTGGTAACTTACAAAGACTGGCATGAGATGCTTCCATTCGCGTTACATGGATATCGTACTTCCGTACGCACATCAACAGGGGCAACCCCTTTCTCTTTGGTATATGGTATGGAAGCAGTGCTTCCCGTAGAAGTTGAGGTCCCCTCAATGAGAGTTTTAATGGAAGCTGTGTTATCAGAAGCTGAATGGGCTCAAAGTAGATATGATCAGTTGAATCTAATCGAGGAGAAACGCATGGCTGCTCTATGTCATGGACAACTATATCAAAGAAGGATGAAGCAGGCTTTCGACAAGAAAGTTCGTCCCCGTGAATTCAAAGAGGGTGATCTCGTGCTAAAAAAGATTTTGTCCTTCCAGCCCGACTCCAGGGGCAAATGGACTCCTAACTATGAGGGCCCGTACGTCGTCAAAAGAGTCTTCTCCGGTGGTGCCATGACCCTTCAAACTATGGATGGTGAAGAACTTCCGCGTACTGTAAACACAGATGCAGTCAAGAAATATTTTGTCTAAAAAATATAAGAACAGCTCGGTAAGTCGAAAACCCGAAAGGGCGGCTTAGGCAAAAATGAGCGTCTCGGTGGACTGAAAACCCGAAAGGGCGGTCCAGGAAAAAATTAGAGACATTAAACAGAGATTATCCTGATAGGCTGAAAACCCGAAAGGGCGGTCTATGCAAAAATTAAGGATAAAGAAAAAGACAAAGTAACTGCATCCGGTCAGACGCCACTGACTTGGGGCATATCTGATACCAAAGAACCTTTGATCTGAAGCATCAGAACAGCAGAACTCAAAGTTGTTAGGAAAATAGGGTCGCGAAGTTCAACGTACCCCTCCACAAATAAATTACCATTTTTTAAATTTTTGTAAGGATCTATGGAGTCATGCCATCGGCTGACCACCGTTCAATCAATAAAATTTGAGCCATTTCCCCTTTATTTGAAATTCTCATTTATTCTATTTTTCACACTTTCTTCTGTTTTTGATGGTAATATTGCGAAGCAAACTCTTAAAACTTTTTCACGTCTCTCAAAAGCATAAACAAATAAGTGCTCCTTAAGACTCATGAGTAAAATGGAGCGTACGTCGACATTCTCCTCCAGGAACGTTCGGACCCTACTAAACAAGCATGGCTAGACAATGTGGGGAGTTTTACAAAAGGAAACAAAAAATACAAAAAAGCTCGCTAAGTCGAAAACCTGAAAGGGCGGCTTAGGCAATAGAGAGTGTCCCGGTGGATTGAAAACCCGAAAGGGTGATCCAGGCAAAAATTAGGGGCACAAAAAAGGAAATATACTCCCGGTGGACTGAAAACCCGAAAGGGCGGTCCAGGCAAAAGTTAGGGACTTCAAAAGAAAACAAGCAAACAAACAAAAACAAAAAGGAGCGCGACTGCTGGGGCATACCAATGGTTTGGCACTCTATGCGAAATGGCGACTCCTACCCAAAGTGTTGGTCAATAACAAGCTTCCCCCCAAGAAATATTGAGAGTTACTACTTCGTGCCAGGTTTCGCCGTGCAAATTGTTCGATTAGTCCGCAACAATGTTATCTTCAAGGAAGTTTGCCGAGTGTGGGTGCTGCGATGTCAGCCAGTCTCCCCATCCTACCTGCTTTATCTCTTTCCGTCGAATTTACCTATTACAACCCGATCTACACATTCATACATTCATTCATACATTCATTCATACGTTCATGCATTATTACCTTCACTCACGTACAACACATACACAAGTGGTTGCATCGGTTACCCGAAATCTTGTTTTGGCCACATCCTGTCATTTCAAGTCCTCAACCGTTTAAAGCCGACAGTCCTACACAATGGACCGCTTACACTTTATCCACTTTAAAGCCGACAATCCTACACAATGGACCGCTTACACTTTATCCACTTTAAAGCCGACAGTCCTACACAATGGACCGCTTACACCTTTATCTGCTTCCAAGCCGACAGTCCTACACAAGGGACCACTTACATCTTACACTTTACTGCTTTCAAGCCGACAGTCCTACACAAGGGACCACTTACATCTTACACTTTACTTCTTTCAAGCCGACAGTCCTACACAACGGACCGCTTACAATTTATCCTCTTTAAAGCTGACAGTCCTACACAACGGACCGCTTACATTTTCTTCTATTTTCAAGCCAACGGTCCTAAACAACAGACCACTTAAGTTTACCCTTTGCCTTGTTTCAAGCTTTTAGTCCTAAACAACGGACACTCCGCGTCTATCCGTCATTCCCTTGAGTGTCATCCCCAGTGCGTCTAGCCCAGAGATGTCATCAAAAGTTTTGTCTTCGTTAAACTATTGTACCAAATTAATACAAAAATAGACAATCATTTCCCCAGTGAAACTACATTCCTCCCACAATATCGGATCCCTTTCTATAAAAATTCGGGCATCCCGCCATCATTACTCGCCCCAGTCGAGTTATCCATACTGTCTTGCATTCATAATTGCGTCACATGCATTCACAGTATCTAAGGATCAAAAAAAGGTGTGCTTTATATTTAAGTCTCTTCGGTCCGTTCAAATCAAAGATTCCATCTTCAAATCTTCGGACGAAGAAACTTCAATAGGGGCATCTGTCATACCCCAATTTTTGACCTAAAATCGTACATTCATACACTGACACGTGTCGTTTGTTTCTACACTCGTACGCCGTTCGATCATGATCAATCACTGTTTTTTCAGTGAAAATTTCGGCAGAGAGGTATTTTAAAATACCTCATTTTTGGTTCCGAGTCGGGCCCTCATTCTTTATCCGTTTATTATTCTTTTTTTAATCTTTTACTTTGATCTTCTCTTATTATTATTTCTTATTATTAATTAGCCATTTTTTATTTTATTTACTCTCATGTTTATTTTGTTTTGCTTTATTTAATTGTCTAAAATATCCGAAAATGAGTCAAAAGAATCGGTCCTGATCAAAACAGTTCAAGCATCAAACACAGCTGTTCACATCCAATTTTCCAGTCCATTTCAATCCAAACCGCAGATATTTCTGCTGATCAGTAACAAACCCTAAAAAAAACAAAACCTATGACTATAAAACAGAAGCCAGTAACACAAGAGAGAGGGGGATTTTTCCAGAATACAGAGACGGCCAAATAAACCTATAACCAAAAACCTGCAAATCAAAAAACGATTTTTCCAGCAATAATACTCATATACACAAACAACCAATTTCTAGTGTGGAAACCTACAATCGAAATCAATACAACAGAGGCAATTTCACGCAGCCTCGCGAAACACGCAACAACACACACAAACCTACAAGATCAAACCGACGTCATCACGTCAGAACGATAAACTCGTTCAAAAATCCAAACCAACACATACGACTGTCACGTGAGGGACCGATTCAAACACAACAGGTATAATTTTCTTTTCTTTCATTCTCGTAGATCTAGAAGGGTAGATTTGTTTTTGTTAAATAAAATTCAGACTAAAAGAAACAGGAAGAAGAAAGGAGGTATGAGTAGGAAAGAACCAAAAGGATAATATTTTTGTAATTTGTTTAAAACTTTAGATCTAGGGTTTTAGGGGTTTTGTTTGAGAATTTGGAGGTCAAAAATGGGTAGGAGAGAAGAAAAGAAGAAGAAAGAGCAAAAAAAATAGAAAAAACGGATTGTTTTACCCCATGGGGCGGTGGCGCCGTCACGCCGGACGGCTAACCACCGCGCCGGAATTCTTTCCGGCCACCCGCTCCTCCATCGGAGAAGAAGAAGAAAAGATGAGAGAGAAGAGAGAAAATGGGAGGTAGAGAGAGAAAGTATTGGTGAAAATGAAGGAAAGAGAGGGTTACAGCCTATTTATAGGCCCCTCTATTCTGGTGTGCGCCAGTGCACGCTAAAAGTGTACACCCTCTCCTGCCTCACCCTTTGATTACGAACTAACGGCCCTGATGTTGCAGCCCGAGATCAGATCTAGGCTGTCTGATCTTGATCAGACGGCCCTGATCTGATCATTTAACCCCAACCGAACCAGCAACCAACAAACCAGACCCACACGCGGCTGGGCTCTTCCAAGCCCAATTCCACCCTTTTTTTTTATTTTTTATTCTCTGCACCCCCTTTTCTATTGCTTGTCCCCCCCAGCATCTTATTTTTACTATTTTCATGCATTTTAAATTCCCCCTTACATGCATTCATATATTTATTTCTATGTTATTTATTTTTGCAAGACATTAGAACGAAATTTAAGCCATTATGTTAAGTTTATTTACTTTCACGTTATTTATTTTTATCGCAGACCGTAGAATGTATATTTAAGTTTGGATGTATTTTATTTATTATATCGCAGACCGTAGAATGTATTATTAGGCTTTTTGTAATAGCTTAGGTGCATGTGTGCGTGTGTGGGTGCATGATTTATCGTTCTTAGTTTTAGGTTAAAGGTTTTCGTGGTGATCCAACGTCACCACAAAAACCTACGTTTTATTTTCTTGCTCCGTTAGATTTAATTCTCGTTTAATTATTCAAAAAAAACACTCAAAATAACAAAACACAAAAAATATTTCCATAATAAACCTTGATCCAAGATCAAGTGATCCTCTTTTTATTTTTGTTTTTTTGTTTTCTTAGTCAAATGTCTAAACGATTTAACTTTATTTCAAGTAGTTTCTTTTTTAAATATCAAAAAACACAAACAAATTTATTTTTGCCACTTGGCTTTTTATTTTAAAATATTTTCGAAAACTAAAAAATACACAACCAATCAAACGTCAATTTTTACCCCGAACTACGAGGTTTTGATCCCTCACGGGTACGTAGGCAAAGGACAATCGTCCTCTCAAATCAATAAAAATGTAGATAACTAGGTTTCTTTTCTTGATCATTTTTTAATTCCGTTTTTTCAAACTAAGCAAGTTATAGCACATTAGTTAGATAAAACCAAGAGGTTCCCGTAGAGTACTACGGACATGAAGGGTGCTAATACCTTCCTTTCATGTAACTAACCCCCGAACCCTAAATCTCTTTAAATACGGGGTCTTTGAACTTTTTTCCCCTATTTTCTTTCAAAAATTAAATGTTCAGTCGTGAAATAAATGGTGAGTCAAACGCTAATCAAATAGCCTTGATCTCCGAAAAATGACGCGACACTTATGAAGAAGCTCAAGATGGTTCTCAGCAAGCAAATCAATCCAAGCATACATTCAAATACAAGTCTTCACATCCTGAGGATCAAATCATTGGCAACAAAGATAGTCCCAGAAGAACTAGATCACGTTTCAAACAAGAAGAGTCTGCTTTGGGATTATTATTTGTTATTGAACCAACCTCTGTTGAAGAAGCACTTGGAGACGAAGGATGGATTCTGGCAATGCAAGATGAACTTAATCAATTCATAAGTAATGAAGTGTGGGATCTAGTAGCTAAGCCTGAGCACAAGAACATTATTGGAACAAAATGGGTGTTTAGAAACAAGCTTAGTGAAAGACTAAGGAATTTCTTAATTCAAAATGACTTTGAAAGAGGACAAGTTGACACAACACTATTCAGAAAGACTCTGAAGAAGGACATTCTTATAGTTCAGATTTATGTTGATGATATCATTTTTGGTTCAACTAATGGTTCACTTTGCAAAGAGTTCTCTAAGGCAATGCAGGATGAATTTGAAATGAGCATGATGGGAGAATTGAAGTTCTTCTTGGGAATTCAAATCAACCAATGCAAAGATGGAGTCTACGTTCATCAATCCAAATACACTAAAGAGCTCCTGAAGAAGTTCAATCTTGAGGACTACAAGGAAATGAACACTCCAATGCATCCAACCTGCACTCTGAGCAAAGAAGATCAAGGAACCAAAGCTGATCAGAAGCTGTATAGAGGTATGATAGGTTCTTTGTTATACCTAACTGCATCCAGACCAGATATTTTATTTAGTGTATGTTTGTGTGCAAGGTTCCAATCAGATCCTAGAGAGTCTCACTTAACTACTGTTAAAAGAATCTTTATATATCTGAAAGGAACTACTAATCTTGGACTTCTGTATAAGAAATCTTCAGATTATAAGCTAGTTGGATTCTGTGATGCTGACTATGCTGGAGACAGGATTGAAAGAAAATAAAGCAGTGGCAATTGTCAATTTCTGGGAGGGAATCTGATATCCTGGGCTAGCAAGAGGCAAGCAACTATTGCTTTGTCTACAGCAGAAGCAGAATACATCTCAGCTGCTAGTTGTTGTACAGAGCTACTCTGGATGAAACATTATCTTGAGGATTATCAAATAACTGAAAACTGTATCCTAATTTATTGTGATAATACAACTGTTATATGTTTATCTAAGAATCCAATTATGCATTCAAGAGCAAAGCACATTGAGATTAAACATCATTTCATTAGAGACTATGTTCAAAAAGGAATTTTAGATATTCAATTCACTGATACTGATCATCAATGAGCTGATATATTTACTAAACCTTTAACTGTTGAGAGATTCGATTTTATTAAGAAAAATTTGAACATCTGCTCTATCCCTATGTAATGTGTGCTCCTGAAGACAGAATTCAGACTCTGAAAGTTACTCTGAAGCCAACTGGTAAATCATATGTCATCAAACCAAGGACTATGAACATCATCAAAGAAACTCTAGAAGTTCAAGTTGATCTCCAGTAGATTTTGGATCTCTAATGAAGCATGGTATCGACGTTTCAACACACTTTCTTGCTCAAGGAATGATGAGTTACTTCCGTATGTTGAATGGACCAACATATCAAGAACTGGTTAAAGATCTTTGGGTGAGAGCAGATGTTTTCGACAAAGACGATGCGACCATAGAAGAAACTGCTGCAATTATAAATAACCATTCTCTTGCTGGCAATACCAGAAAGCAAATGGGTCTGAAACCTTACACTGGTCTAGAAGTAAGAGCAGCAGTGATGGGGATTCTAATCCTTATCATCGAAGAAATTGTTGCCAGGGCATGCAGGGTGACCAACCTTGGTAAATTTCAGTGGAATGTTGATAAGAAGAGTGAATGGACGGGCGTCTGCAACAAACTCCTATTTGATGGAAGACCCTCAAATAAGTTGGTGGACATGCATCCAGATCATAGGGTGTTTCTGAAGATCATCTTGGACAGTATGCTTCAGAAAGGTGGAGGAACATACACTCTATCTGTTGATCACAAGGTGGAGGAACAGACACTTTATCTGTTGATCATAGGAGGAGAACTGCCTAAGACCCTGCAAAATCCAAAACAACCAAGTCTACAGAATCTGTATCAAAACCAGACTATGTACCTCAACGAGAAACTGTAACTGAAAAGGAAGAAGTCTCTGAGACTCTGATGCAAGAATCTGATGTCATTCTTGACCCAAAACTTGTAACAGAATGTGTAGCAGAGGCTGTGTTTGAAGCAGTTGCTGAACCTCTTCAACAACCTCAAACCATAATTTCAGAAACCTTACAAACAGCCTTAACATCTGAACCCTCAACTTCCACAGAGCCAACCCAAACTCAAATACTTCCCAACCTCTTTGATTCGTTGAGAATATATGAGTTCTATGGAAAGTCAAGCTTAAAGCTAAAGGAAATTATTGAGCTAAGATTTGTGCCAATCCTCAATGTGAGTTATGAGGATAAGTTTGCTGCTGTGAAAAATGATTTTGTGGACTTTGTCACAAAAATTCAGAAGGCTGCAACAAAAGAACAAGCTATCGTTCTTGCCAAGCACTTGGAAGAAATAAAGAAAGCTGAGGAAGCAAAGGCTAGGAAGAAAGCTCCTATTCTGGCATTGGATAACAAATCATTCTTTGATTCTGATCAGTACAATCCAATGGAATCAATGGTTTATGAGACTCTAAAGAAGAAGCTTCATAAGGTTCAAGAAGAAGTTAGAATTGAAAGAGAAGCTCATCTCAGAAGACTAGAAGCTCTTGAGGAAATGGTCAAGAAACAGCAAGAGGATCTAAAGAAATTAATGGATCGCATTGCCAAACAAAACCAGCCTTAGTTGCACCTAGTTTTTATTTAGTTTGGTTTTGCTTGTATTTTTTATCTGCTATTATTGCTTCTGAACTTTTATTTTTTATATTCATCAGTTTTTGCTCTATATATATTAGTAGTTCTGTCTTATTTTTAGCTCTTTTGTTTTTAACTAGTTTTTGCTCTGAATCTTCTCTTCTTATTTTCTCTAAAAAAAATTTCCCTCAATTAGAGTCTTGTAAAAAGGGGGAGAAACTTGTCTTTAAATCTTTTTGTTGATGACAAAAGGGGGAGATAGAAACAATGAGTATTTTTTTTAATTTCATTCATGCTAAGTCTGATGAAAAGGGAAGTTTGCGATAGGTACTTCGTTAAATTCTGAGCCTCTTAAATTAAATTCTTGCAATTTAATTTAAAAATAATTATCTCTTATATCTTTTTGTTTATTCGTGAGATTTGATTCAATTATTTGTGTTAAAATGAATTTAATTAGCATGGATAGGACTTATGGGGGGCTTACAAACCTCACCTTAAAGACTATCTGACTCAGGGGGAGTCAATGCTTACAAACCTCAGACTCTGAGCTTACAAACCTCAGACCCTTTAGTCAACTTTTTAATTAGATTAACAACAATTGACCTTTTAAATACTTATGTTTGTCATCATCAAAAAGGAGAAGATTGTTGGAACAAAGATGTTCAGCCATACCTCTTTTGAGTTTTGATGATAACTAGGTATTAAAAATTGTCAATTGGATATGCTAAATATTTGTTTAAGTGTGCAGGATATTAATTAGTAAGTATTCTGTTAGAACAAATTGAGAGAAAAAATCCAGAGAAGCTTGTTGCTTGTGATTCTGAAGCTTCCAACGCCTATATAAAAGATAGAAGACGTGAATAATATGTTGGAGTCTACAACTAAAAAACTACGCTATCAAGCTATTGTATTCTCTCTGAGTCAAGCCAGAAACACATCAACTACTTAGCAAATTCTTACAATCTGTGTATCCTAGAATTTTTAAGTTTATTAGAAAACAAAGTTTGTCTTTGTTTTTGTAATTGGAACACATCTGATTGTTTATCAAGTGTTTCCAATTATGTTTAATTTTCTATAAATTGTGTCAGAAGTCTCTTGCCTGCATGCTTGAGCAAAGAAGTCTCTTAGTTGTGTCTTTGGGCATTGGAAGTCTCTTGCCTGCGTACTTGAGCATTTGAAGTCTCTTACTGTGTGTTTGAGCAACTTGTAATTGTTAATTACATTTTAGTGGAACTCTCCTTGGAAGTGCAAGGGGGACAGGACTGCTTCCGGTTTGTGGAAGGGACCTGTATAATTGCCTGTGTTCTCTTTTTCTCTTTATCTCTTGTTTATTTCCGCTGCAACAGACTCCGGTCTTCCATCAGGTTCTGAATCCATTCAGATTCTGATCCTGGAAAACAGATTCTCATTCTTCAAGAGTTGCGAAAAAGTAAACACAATTCAACCCCCCCTTCTTGTGTTTTTCTCACCTTCAGGCTCAATTGAAGTGGATGGTTCAGAAGGAATGGTTATTTGTGAAGTTCTAGAAGGTGTGGTATTGATGTTGAGAGGGTTTGTCGCATCATTTTTCGGAGATCAAAGCTATTTGATTAGCGTTTGACTCACTATTTTATTTCACGACTGAACATTTAAATTTTTTAAAAGAAAGTGGAAAAAGGTTCAAATACCACTTTAAAAGATTTAGGGTTCGGGGGTTGGTTACATAAAGGGAAGGTATTAGCACCCTTTATGTTCGTAGTACTCTACGAGAACCTCTTGGTTTTATTTAATTCTTGTGCTATAAACTTGCTTGCGTTTGAAAATGGATTTAAAGTGTTTAAGAAAAACAAAGACCTAATTATCTAGAAAAAATAGAAAAATGGTAAAATAAAACTATTAACCTATCATCTAAAAATAAACAAATAATAAATATATATAAATTAAAACTAAATTAATTAATTAAAAAAAAGTGAAAATAAAAGATGGAAATGAATTAAAATTAAAAGGACAAGTAAACAGAGAGAAAGGAGCCTGACTCGGAACCAAAATTGAGGTATTTTAAAATACCTCTCTGCCAAATTTTTTACTGAAAAGTCAGGGTCGAATGACGCGTGCTAGTGGGATCTTGGGTCAAAAATTGGGGTATGACAGGGTTCAATGACTAATTCAGAAGCAATCTCTGTAACAGATTATGTTACAAGTTCTGTGTCAGGAATGACAGCAGAGTCTTGCTCCAGAGTCTCAGACACTGATTCCTTTTCAGAAACTGGTTCGGTTTGAGGTACAGGTTCTGGTATAGGTGCAGTTTCTGGTTGAGGTGCAAAATCTGGTTGAGGTACAGATTCTGGTTGAGATACAGAATCTGCAGACTTTGTTGTTTTGGATTTAGCTGGGGTTGAGGGAAGTTCACACCTAGATGCTTTTCTAGGGAAGTGAGAGTTTCAGGAGAACCTTCTCTATCAGAAAAAATCTCAGGTTCTAGATCAATGGTAGTTGTTGGTTCGGTTGAAATATTTGTGGATTGAGGTGGAATGGTTTGAAGTGGGGTGAAATAATCTGCTATGCTTGGATGATTTTGTGGGAGTGATTTTCCAATGTTAATGGATCTTTGGACAATGGTATCCATGGTGTCATCAACATACTTAGATATCTTAAGATCAAGAGGATTATATGTAGATGAAGATGGTTTGGCTGGTGAGGGGGAATGGCGAAGAGAAGGGATGATTTTACTCAAAGGAGTATTATCTTCATCCGTCTCTGTTTCTGAAGATGTGGGAGACTCTTGATTAGTTGAAGAGATAGGTGAGTCAATAGAAATGTTACCTGAAGAGATATCAACATCTAGAGAAGCTGGTTGTTCAGGAGCAGTTACTAGTGCAGATTCTGGTTGATCAGTTTCTGCAGACTCAGATAGCCCTTTCTGCTTTAGAGCCTGTGCAAGCAATTTTGTTGCTTCCTTCACAGTGTCATCTCGCAGTTCCTTATTTAACATATATGTTGTTATAAACTTACCAGCAGCATGTTCATCCACCACCATATATATTGAAGAACCTATCTTCTGTGCCAAATCCTCAGCCACAGGAACAACTTTTTTCTTTCTTTTCATGATCTGACTTTCTTCTTCTGATATCTCAGCATCAAGATATTGCTTGACTTCCTTTTCAACCTTCTTCAAATTTCTATCACCCTTGCCTCTCTTAATCTTGGCTTTCTTCTTATCCTTGGTTTTCTTCTCATCCTTTGTTTTCTTAACCCCCTCCTTGATTTCCATAGATGCACGGGCAGCAGCAGCTAGAGGTGTAGGAGCTATGGCCTTAGGAGCACCAATAGTTACTCCTGGTAGAGTTGTTGACTTAGACTTCTTCTTCTTCTTAGGAGGTTCTTGCTTCTTTTCCTCCTATACTTGGACAACATCCTTTGTCCTTTTGCCTTTGACCTTTAGAGGACCTCCTCCTAGAGACTCAGGAATAGCAGAATAGTTGATTATTCTGCTAGTCTCATTGTAATGATCCAGCATAAATCTAGCAAGAACCTCAGGATTGTCTTCTTTGGAAATGGGAGGGAAGTCTATCATTAGGTCAGATTGAACAGAAGACTCTGTCATATCCTCATCAAAGGGTGTATACTTCTTAAGAATCTACATGTATTGAAGAGTATTGCCGTTGATAATCATCCCTGTTACAGTTCCAAGTTGAGCATCAGACACTACTTTAGATTCTGTTAGGACCTTCAAAAGTCCTCCCTGATACAGAATCTCAGAAAGCAACCTCCCATAAGGAACTTGTCTTCTGGATTTGGTTTGGCCTTCCTTGATAGCCCAGCACATATGGTGCATCACGTATCTTGGAAAGTTGATCTTCTCCATGTTGATCAAGAAGTACAGAACCACCTTGTGGTCCACTGAGAGAGTATCAGATCCTCCACCTTTCTGAAAAAGGCAGTCTGTTAAGATCTTCAGAAGCACCCTATGGTCTTGGTTTATATCCACCAAGTTCTTTTAGAGTCTTCCTTCAAACAGTAATTTGTTACAGATTCCAGCCCAGTCACTTTTCTTGTTGACGTTCCACTGAAATTTACCAGTATTGGACACCCTACATGCCCTAGCAACAATTTCTTCAGTGATGACGATTGGAATCCCCGTCACAGCTGATCTAACCTCTAAACCGTTGTACGATTTCAAACCCATTTGTTCCCTTGTCTTTCCAACAAATGAAGGATTGTTCATAATAGTAGCAGCCTCTTCAAGTGAAGCTTCATCCTTGTCGTAGACCTCTGCTCTAACCCAAAGATCTCTTACCAGTTCCTTTTATGTTGGTCCATTCAATATACTGAAGTAATGCATCATATCTTGTGCCAGAAAAGGAGTAGAGACATCAACCCCATGTTTCAGAAGAGACCCAAAATCCACTGTAGATTCAACTTGAACTTCCAGGGTTTCTTTGATAATGTTAATAGTTCTGGGTTTGATGACGTATGACTGTCCAGATTTGATTATGACACCGGAAGGAACTAATGGACTTGCCATTAAAAGGGTTTCTAGGTTTAAGTTTACGAAAAGGTTTTTTAGAGAGAAATAGCGAGAGAGAAGAGTTCAAAAAATTTATAGTGTAGAAGAGTTTGAAGGTGAGAAAAACACAAGAAGGGGGGGTTGAATTGTGTTAGCTTTTCGCAGCTCTTGAAGAGTGAGAAGCTAATTCCTTAATATCAGAGTCTGAAAGAGATTAGAGTCTGATGGGAGATTAGGTTCTGATGCAGCGGAAATAATCAAGAGATAGAGAGAAGAGAGAACACAAGCAATTATACAGGTTCCTTTCAAAAAAGCGAAAGTAGTCTTGTCCCCCTTGTACTTCCAAGGAGAGTTTCACTAAAATGTAATATCTATTACAAGTTGCTCAAACACACAGTAAGAGACTTCCAATGCTCAAGCACACAGGCAAGAGACTTCCAATGCTCAAAGACACAACTAAGAGACTTCTTTGCTCAACGACGCAGCCAAGAGACTTCTTTGCTCAAGCACACAAGCAAGAGACTTCTGACACAATTTACAGAAAATTGAATAGAGTTAAAACACTTGACAAACAATCAAACATGTTTCTATTACTATAAAGATAGACTCTGTTTCAAACAAAGACAGACTCTATTTTTCTGTTTAACTTAGAAATTCTAGAATACTCAGTTTGTAAGAATAATCTAAGTTGCTGATGTGTTTTTGTTAAGACTCAGTTGAATACGAAAGCAATGCAGGGTAGTTTTTCAGTTGTAGAGTCCAACAATTCTTCAAGTCTTCTATCCTTTATATAGGCGTAGGAAAGAGACGTTGAGTCATCCAGCACATCAGGATGATTTCTGAAGCTTGATCAATAGTTGTTGATCTGTTGCTTGATATGGTAATAGTCCTTCAATTGCATAACTTGAATTCCATTCCCTTTGAAGATTAATACCGGTAGACACAGTTGCCAAACTGTACGAGGTAGTGGAGTAGTGGAAACAGAGTTCGTACAACGTACTCTGTACTGGCCAGCATTCTTTGTCGTTGAGCATCCCACGCTCAAGTTGACTTCGAAGCTAGCCGTTACTCCAAATGAGAGTTTCTTTTGCATCGTCATGCCTTTAGAAATTCTTGTTAGCAGATCTTCAGCTTTCATGCTTCAGACTCACTGTAGCACTTAGCTTCTGATGATCTTCAGACTCTCTTGGTTTTCAGATTCTGATAGTCTTCAGACTCTGATAGTCTTTAGACTCTCTTCGATACAGTCTTCAGACTGACTTCGATACAGTCTTCAGACTCTCTTCGATACAGAATCACAAGCAACAAGCTTCTCTGGATCTTTGCTCTTTAAAATTGTTCAAACAGAATACTTTCTAAGATATAAATCTTGATTGATATCCTGCATACTTAAACAAATATTAGCAATGTCCAATTGACAACTTTTAATACCTTGTTATCAACAAAACTCAAAACGTGGTATTTCTGAACACCTTTGTTCCAACAATCTCCCCTTTTTTGATGATGACAAACATCCGTATTTAAAAGGTCAACTGTTGTTAATCTAATTAACATGTTGACTTAAGGGGTTTGAGGTTTGTAAGCTCAGAGTCTGAGGTTTGTAAGCTCTGACTCCCCCTGAGTCTGATAGTTCTTAAGTTGAGGTTTGTAAGCTCCCCCTAAGTTCTATCCAAGTTAATTAAATTCATTTTCATAAGCAGTTGAATTCATTCTCAGAATAATAAATGAATTAGAGAACAGATTCTAAAAACAGGGGCTCAGAATCTAACTAAGCACCTTTCGCAAATTTCCCTTTAACTCTTACATAGAACTTGCAATATGCAGATAATCAAAAAGTCACAAATCTCATACTTTTCCCTTCTTCCCCTTTTGTCATCAACAAAAAGGTTTAGAAACAAGTTCCTCCCGCTTTTTAAATGACTTTAGGTAAGGATAAAAACACATTTTAAGGAAAATGATATTCAGAGGGAATAACATAGAAGTAACAAAGCACAAAATATATTAGATGCAAATAAGATCAAATAATAACTTGTATAAACTTGAAAGCAAAAACAGTTCAGAAGACAACAGACAAATGTTACAAACAAAACATAAAGAATTTAAACTAAGGTTGGTTTTGTTTGGCAAGGTGATCCATCAATTTCTGGAGATCCTCTTGCTGTTTGTTGACAATCTCTTCCAAAGCCTCAGTTCTTCTTAAGTGAGCTTCTCTTTCAAGTCTTGCTTCTTCTTGAACTCTGTGCAGCCTTCTTCTCAAAGAGTCAAAAACAATTGATTCTCTTGGATTATATTGATCTTCATCAAAGAATGGTTTATCCCTAATCCGCAGAATAGGAGCTTTCTCCTTGGTTTTAGCTTTCTCAGCACTCTTAACTTCTTCCACATGCTTGGCAGTAACAATTGCTTGTTCCTTGGCAGCAGCCTTATGAATTTTGGTGACAAAATCCAAAAATTCAATCTTCAATGTAGAGAACTTGTCCTCATAGCTTACATTGAGGATAGGCACAAACCTTTGCTCAATAATGTCCTTGAGCTTAGTGTTTGATGAAGCATAGAACTCATCTATCCTGTTTGAATCAAATAGGTTGTGAGGTTCAGAAGTTGAAGGTTGAGAGGCTCTTAAAGCTAGATAGGTTGCAAAACCAGGTACAACTGTTATAGGATCACAAAGAGGTTCAGGAACAGTTTCAGACACAGGTTCTGCTATGCATTTTGTTACAGGTTCTGATAGGATATCAGAAGCTTGTTCCAGAATCTCAGAGATTGGTTCTTCAACAGGTTCTGAGGGTTCAACAGAAGCTAAGGTGAAAATTTCTGTAGGTTTAGGTACAGGGTCTGGTTTGGAAACAGTTTCTGTAGCTTTTGTTGATTTGGATTTTGCAGGGGTTTTCGGTAGTTCTCTTCCTAGGTGTTTCTCAAGAGAATCTAGGGTGTCTGGAGAGTCTACACAAATAGGTTCAGGTTGGGGGGATGGTTGTTTTGATTGAATGGTTACTTCAGGCTTTTCAAAAGGTTGAATTGCCTGAAGTGGTTTGAGAAAAGATGGTTGAGCAGGGTGGTCAGCAGGTAAGTTCATAGACACTGTGATGGTGTCTTGAATAACTCTGTCCATAGTTGAATCAACATATTCAACTATTTTAGGTTCCAATGGGTTATGGGATCATAGGGGTTTGATTGGTGAGGGGGATGAATTTCTGAGGGAGGGAAAAACTTGGCTCAAGGGTTTGTTATCTGATTCTGAATCAGATTCTGACTCTTGATTCGTAGAGGAAGATGAGTTAAATGATACATTACCAGAGGTGCCTATACCAGCTTCTGGAGAAGCATAATGATCAGACACAGTAGCTTCTGATAAATCAGCTTCTGCAGTAGCTACCGGATTCTTCTGTTTCAGAGCAGATGCAAGCAACTTAGCAGCTTCTTTAACAGTTTCCTCCTTTAGTTCTTCAACAACCACTTCTGCTGCCATTGCCTTGCCAGCAGCATGTTCATCCTCAATCATAGATACAGAAGTACCTATCTTCTGTGCTACATCCTTAGCCACAGGAACCACATCCACCTTTCTCTTCTTGATCTGACTTTCTTCACCATCAGAGTCAGTATCAAGGAATTCAGCAATCTCCTCAGCTAATTTCACATAATCTCTGTCACCCTTGCCTTTCTTCGCTTTCTTCTCATCTTTCTTTGCCTTTTTCCCGTCTTTCTTAGCCTTCTTCTCATCCTTGGTTTCTTTTATCCTATCCTTGATTTCCTTGGATGCAGAAGATACGGATGAAGGCATGGGAGCTATGGTCTTGGGGGCACCAATAGTTACTCCTGGAAGAGCAGTAGATTTGATCTTCTTCTTGAGAGGCTCTTGCTTCTCTTCCTCTTCCTTGAGAATCACTTCCTTGGTCCTTTTTCCCTTGACCTTAAGAGGTCCTCCTCCAGCAGTCTCAGGAATGGCAGAATAGTTGATTATTCTACCAGTTTCCTTGAAGTAGTCCACCACAAATCTTGCAAGAACTTCAGGATTATCTTCTTTGGAAATAGGAGGGAAGTCCATCATCAAGTCTGATTGCACATAAGATTCCCTCATATCATGCTTAGAAGGATTGAATCTTTTGACAATCTTCATGTACTGAAGAGTTTTACCGTTGATGATTCTCCCAGTCACAGTTCCAAGATGAATATCTGATACAACACCAGATTCTGATAAGACCTTCAAGAGGCCTCCTTGATACAGAATCTCAGAGATTAGCCTTCCAAAAGGAACTTGCCTTCTGGTTTAAGATTGGCTTTTCTTTATTGCCCAGCACATGTGATGCATCACATACCTTGGAAAGAACACCTTTGTTCCAACAGAGTTATTAATCACAACAGTCACCTTACCACTAATACGAGCTACTTCAGAGTCTAAGATTCCTAAATAGAGTCTGAGTGTCTTCAGAAGCTTATATTTCTCAGAGTCTCCAGAAGAGAGTCTGATGCTCAAATAGCTTCTGAGTAACTTTCAGAGTCTGAATTCTGTCTTCAGGAGCACATATTACACAGAGACATAACACATGTTCAAATTTTTCTTTATAAAATCAAATCTCTCAACTATTAAAGGTTTAGTAAATATATCAACCCATTGATGATCAGCATCAATGAATTGAATATCTAAAATTCCTTTTTGAACATAGTCTCTAATAAAATGATGTTTAATTTCAACGTGCTTTGCTCTTGAATGCAGAATTGGATTCTTAGATAAGCATATAGCAGCTGTATTATCACAATAAATTGGGATACAGTTTTCAGTTATTTGATAATCCTCTAGCTGATGTTTCATCCAGAGTAGTTGTGGACAACAACTAGCCGCTGAGACGTATTCTGCTTCGGCTGTTGACAGTGCAATAGTTGCTTGTCTCTTGCTAGCCCAGAATATCAGATTCTCTACCAGAAATTGACAAATGCCACTGATTAATTTTCTTTCAATCTTGTCTCCAGCATAATCAGCATCACAGAATCCAACTAGCTTATAATATGAAGATTTCTTATACAGAAGTCCAAGATTGGTAGTTCCTTTCAGATATCTAAAGATTCTCTTAACAGCAGTTAAGTGAGACTCTCTAGGATCTGATTGAAACCATGCACACATACATACACTGAATAAAATATCTGGTCTAGATGCAGTTAGGTATAACAGAGAACCTATCATACCTCTATACAACTTCTGGTCAACTTTGGTTCCTTGATCCTCTTTGCTCAATGTGCAGGTTGGATGCATTGGATTGTTCATTTCCTTGCAGTCCTCAAGATTAATTTTCTTCAGGAGCTCTTTAGTGTATTTGGACTGATGAACATAAACTCTGTGTTTGCATTGGTTGATTTGAATTCCCAGAATGAATTTCAACTCTCCCATCATGCTCATTTCAAACTCATCCTGCATTGACTTAGAAAACTCCTTGCAAAGTGAACCAATAGTTGAACCAAAAATAATATCATCAACATAAATTTGAACAATTAGAATGTCCTTCTTCAGAGTCTTTCTGAATAGTGTAGTGTCAACTTGTCCTCTTTTAAAATCATTTTGAATTAAGAAATTACTTAATCTTTCATACCAAGCTCTGGGAGCTTGTTTCAAGCCATAGAGTGATTTATTCAATTTATAAACATGTTCAGAATGTTTTAAATCCTCAAAACCAGGAGGTTGTTTGACATACACTTCTTCCGAAATAACACCATTAAGAAAGACACTCTTAACATCCATTTGATACAGAATTATGTTGTGTTTCACTGCATAGGAAAGAAGTAACATGATTGCTTCAAATCTTGCACTTGGAGCAAATGTTTCAGTGTAATCAATGTCTTCTTGCTAACTGTAGTCTTGAGCAACAAGTCTGGCCTTATTTCTGATTACTTCTCCTTGTTCATTAAGCTTGTTTCTAAACACCCATTTTGTTCCAATAATGTTCTTGTGTTACGGCTTAGCAACTAGATCCCATACATCATTCCTTTTGAATTGGTTGAGTTCATCTTGCATAGCCAGAATCGATCCTTCATCACCAAGTGCTTCTTCAATTAAGGTAGGTTCAACAACTGATAATAATCCCAAGGCAGACTCTTCTTGTCTGAAATGTGATATTGTTCTTCTGAGACTTTCTTTGTTGCCAATGATTTGATCCTCAGGATGTGAAGACTTGTATTTGAATGAATTTTTGGATTGATTTGCTTACTGAGAACCATCTTGAGCTTCTTCAGAAGCTACTTTATCAGGAACTTCGGAGGATGCTACAGCTTCTAGAGTATCATCAGACTCTGGAGTCTGATCAGGTTCTGAGTTATCATCAGAATCTTGAGAACCTGCAAAATTTTCATCCTGCTCTGGAGTTTTACTTCCAAGCACTTTGTCATCAAATTTGACATGCATAGATTCTTTAACACATTGTGTTTCTGAATTATACAGTTTGTATGTCTTAGATCTTTCAGAGTAACCTAAAAAGATTCCCTTATGAGCTTTGGCATCAAATTTCTTAAGATAGACTTTATTGTTCATAATGTAACATGTACATCCGAACTGATGAAAGAAAGATATGTTAGGTTTCCTGCCTTTAAAGAGTTCATATGTTGTTTTGTTCAACAAGGGTCTGATGTAGATCCTATTCTGAACATAACATGCAGTGTTTACTGCTTCTGCCCAAAAATGTTTAGCCAGATTGTTTTCATGAATCATGGTTCTTGCCATTTCTTGTAAGGTTCTGTTCTTTCTCTCTACAACCCCATTTTGTTGTGGAGTTCTAGGAGCAGAGAATTCATGGATAATTCAATGTTTTTCACAAAAAATTCAAATGGCTCATTTTCAAATTCTCCTCTATGATTGTAACACCCTATTCCTATTAAGCGGTAAAACGCACGAATATACGATATATTCTAGAAACAGATGCTACGACAACCACGAACACACAAGTTCAAAGATATAAATTATCATGATTCATAAACATAGCAGCGGAATATATAATCAGGCATATAATCCATAACTCCAAATCTCATGATAATAGATACATAATCTTATCCTCAACATTGTATATAAAATAACCATAACATAACTCCTCAAATCAACAAATAATAAACAATGTTCAACATCTAAATGCTATCCTAGATCAATGCCCCTAATCTAGACGCGCGCAAAAGAGATAGAGGATTCCTACTCCTCAGCAACATCAATCGAACAACTGAGGGTTAGCATTACATCAACATAATTCACAATCAAATAATTAAGAATATCATGTATAAAGATTACCAAATAATACAAACATCCTCACAGATATATATTCACACAATAATCCAATATCAATTCAATTCACCAATCAAGTTCACATGAACCAAATGCATCAATCACACATCACGACTCAATGCAATTCACCAAACAATGTATGCAATATTTTAGACTCATCTAGATGCATGTGGTACCAAATCACCTCAAGGTCGTCACCTTCGATGCAACAAAAAGATCGTTTGTAAGGTTTCACACCCCGCCTTACATTGAACATAAGTTCGTCACCAAACAATGAATGCATGAACATATGACTCGACTCAATGCATATGTTCATACCATGATCATCTCAACAACCAACATGTATATAATATCATGCAATCATCACCAAACAATGCATATACCAATTATGCAATAATCACCCTCATTTAACAAGTATGCATACACCAACATACATTCACCAGACAACATTCATTCGCAAATCTCTGTTTCAATCATATAAGATCAGTTACAAAAAGGTTGCCAAACATTTAGTCCTTAAGCTAAGTTTTCACAATGTCCTACTCACAATTCACAATTTTGAAAATATCGAAGTAATGAATCAAAACCAACCAAACAAGGTCAATTTCCTAAGCCATGTATACTCTTAATTCACATTTGTGTGCAGTAGATATTACATAAGCCTTTCATCGGCCAATCGCGATATTTTCACAAAAATCGCGAAGTTCGTCTCACTTTGTCACTTTTTCCAAAATTCCAAGTTTTCAAGACAAAACAAGATATTGAACGTGAGAAAAACACAAGAAGGAGGGGATGGGGTTGAATTGTGTTTACTTTTTTGCAACTCTAAAGAGTGAGAATCTGTTTTCCAGGATCAGAGTTTGATGAGTTTAGATTCTGATAGAAGACCAGAGTCTGTAGCAGCGGAAATAATAAAGAGATAAAGGAAATAGAAAACACAAGCAATTATACAGGTTCCTTCCACAAACCGGAAGTAGTCCTGTCCCCCTTGCACTTCCAAGGAGAGTTTCACTAAAATGTAATTAACAATTACAAGTTGCTTAAACACACAGTAAGAGACTTCCAAATGCTCAAGCACACAAGCAAGATACTTCAAATGCTCAAAGACACAACTAAGAGACTTCTTTGCTCAAGGACACAACCAAGAGACTATTGACACAATTTACAGAAAATTGAATAGATTTTGAACACTTGATAAACTATCAAACGTGTTCCAAATACAAAACAAAGAGACTCTGTTTTCTGATTAACTTAGAAATTCTAGAATATAAAGTTTGTAAGAATTTCCTTAGTTGTTGATGTGTTATTAGCTTGACTCAGAGAGAATAAAATAGCTTGATAGCGTAGTTTTTCAGTTGTAGAGTTCAACATATTCTTCAAGTCTTCTATCCTTTAAATAGGCGTTGGAAAGAGACGTTGAGACAATCCAGCTCATCATAGAGTCTACTGTAAGCTTGATCAATTGTTGTTGATCTTTTGCTTGATATGGTAATCGTCCTTCAAATACAGATTTTGAATTCCATTCCTTTTGAAGCGAATTACCGGTAGACACAGTTGCCAAATGTACGAGGTAGTGGAGTAGTGGAAACAGAGTTCGTACAAAGTACTATGTCCTATTCCTGCAGTCTTGTCGTTAAGCATCCCATGCTTAAGTTGACTTTGATGCTAGCCATTACTCCAAATGAATGTTTCTTCTGCATTGAAATGCCTTCATAAAACCTTCTAAGCAAAACTTCAATTTGCAGTCATCTGACTCTCTGTAGTACTTCAGACTCTGATGAGCTTTAGTCTCTCTTTAGCTCTTTAAACTCTCATTGTTCTTCAGATTCCTCGAGTCTTCAGATCCTCTCGATACAGCTTTTGGTGATTCATCAGACTCTCTTGGACTTCAGCATCACAAGCAACAAGCTTCTTAGAGTTATTTTGCTCTTCATTTGTTCTTACTGAATGCTTTCTAAAGATAAAATCTTGACTAAGATCCTGCACACTTAAACAAATATTAGCATATCCAATTGACAATTTTTAATACCTTGTTATCATCAAAACTAAAAGTGGTATTGCTGAACACCCTTGTTCCAACAATCTCCTCCTTTTTGATGATGACAAACATAAGTATTTAAAAGGTCAACTGTTGTTAATCTAATTAACAAGTTGACTAAAGGGTCTAAGGTTTGTAAGCCCAGAGTTCGAGTATTGAAAGCTCTGACTCCCCCTGAGTTTGATAGTCTTTAAGGTGAGGTTTGTAAGCTCCCCCTAAGTCCTATCCAGGTTAATTAAATTCATTTTAAACAAAACATATCAGAATCGAATCTCATAACGAATAACAAGATAAGAGATGAGAGAAGATTCTGTTAAATTAAATTGAAAATTTAATTTAAGAGGGCTCAGAATCTAACGCAATACCTATTGCACCTTCCCTTTAACAGACTTATGAATGAAAAGCCAAAAAATACTTAATCCTTTCTCCCACTTTTGTCATTAACAAAAAGGTTTGAAGAACAATTTCTCCCCCTATTTAAAAGACTCTAGATGAGGGAAAAATATTTTTAAGATAAGATGTGAAGAGAAGATTTGGAGCAAAAAAAAACTTATAAATACGACAAAATATAACAAGATATGTCAGGAGAAAAAGCATACAAAATCTAAAAACTTATCCAGAGGCGCAAAAGTTCAGAAGATAAAAAAAATTCAGAAGCAGAAAAAACAAATGCAGAAGATAAAACAAAAAAATAGGTGTGCAGCTAAGGCTGGTTTTGTTTGGCAATTTGGTCCATCAGTTTCTGGAGATCCTCAGCTTGCTTCTTTACGATTTCCTCAAGAGCTTATGTTCTCTTACGGTGAGCTTCTCTTTCAATTCTAGCTTCTTGAACCATATGCAGCTTCTTCTTCAAGGTCTCATATACCATTGAGTCCTTGTGACTGTACTCTTCAGAATTAAAGAACGGCTTATTATCCAAAGCAAGGACTCTAGTCTTCTTCTTGTTAGCCTGTTCTTCAGCTTTTCTGACTTCTTCCACATATTTACCAAGAATCTCAGCCTTTTCCTTTACTGCCACTTTCTGAATCTTGGTGACAAAATCTAGAAACTCATTCTTCAAAGCAGAGTATTGATCCTCATAGCTGACATTGAGGATTGGAACAAACCTAAGCTGAATAATTTTTTTGAGCTTTGAGCTTGACATCTTATAGAACTCATCAATTTTCAACGAATCAAAAGGATTAGGAATGATTTGAGTTGGGGGTGGCTCACTTGAAGTGGATGGTTCAGAGGGAATGGTTATTTGTATAGGTTCAGCAGATGTGGTAGTTTGTTGTTGTGTGGGTTCAGAAACTGGTTCAGAAGTAGTTTATGTAACAGATTCTTTTACAAGATCTGGGTCAGGAATGACAACAGAGTCTTGTTCCAGAGTCTTAGAGACTGGTTCCTTTTCAGAAACTAGTTCGGTTTAGAACAGGTTATGGTGTAGGTACAGAATCTGGTTGAGGTACAATAATTGGTTAAGGTACATAATCTGGTTGAGGTACAAATTCTGCAGACTTTGTTGATTTGGTTTTAGCTGGGGTTGGGGGCAGTTCACCACCTAGATGCTTTTCTAGGGAAATGAGGTTTTTAGGAGAACCTTCTCTATCAGAAAGATTCTCATGTTCTTGAACAATGGTAGTTGTTTGTTCGGTTGGTGTATATGTGGTTGGAAGTGGGATAGTTTGAAGAGGAGTGAGATAGTCTGGTATGCTTGGATGATTTTGTGGAAGAGATTGTCCAATGTTAATGGATCTTTGGACAATGGTATCCATAGTGTCATCCACATACTTATATATCTTGGGGTCAAGTGGTTTATATGTAGATGAAGAAGGTTTGGCTCGAGAAGGGGAAAGGCGAAGAGAAGGAACGATTTTACTCAACGAAATATCATCGTTATCCGTCTCTGTTTCTGAAGATGAAGGTGTGGGAGACTCTTGATTCGTTGAAGAAAAAGGTGAGTCATTAAGAATGTTACCTGAAGAGATATCAACATATGGAGAGGCTGGTTGATCAGGAGCAATCATTTGAGCAGACCCTGGTTGATTAGCTTCTGCAGATTCACTTGTTCCTTTCTACTTTAGAGCCTGTGCGAGCAATGTTGTTGCTTTCTTCACAGTGTCATCTCGCAGTTCCTCAGTTAACATATCTGCTGCCATAAACTTACCACTAGCAAGTACATCCTCCACCATAGATACTGAAGTACCTATCTTCTGTGCCAAATCCTCAGCCACAAGAGCAACTTATTTCTTTCTCTTCTTGATCTGACTTTCTTCTTCTGTTATCTCAGCATCAAGATATTGCTTGACTTCCTTTTCAAGCTTCTTCAAATTTATATCACCTTTGCCTCTCTTGATCTTGGCTTTCTTCTCATCCTTGGTTTTCTTTATCCTTTCCTTGATTACCCTGGATGCAAGAGTAGGAGCAGCAGTAGCTAGAGGTGCAGGAGCTATGTCCTCAGGAACTCTAATAGTTACTCCTGGTAGAGCTGCTGACTTAGGCTTCTTTTTTTTAGGAGGTTCTTGCTTCTCTTCCTCCTCTGTTTGGACAACTTCCTTTGTCCTTTTGCCTTTGACCTTTAGAGGACCTCTTCCTAGAGACTCATGTATAGTAGAATAGTTGATTATTTTGCCAATCTCATTATAATGATCCAGCACAAATCTAGCAAGGACCTCATAATTATCTTCTTTGGAAATGGGAGGGAAGTCTATCATAAGATCAGATTGAACAGAAGACTCTGTCATATCTTGTAACAATCTTCAAAAGTCCTCCCTGATACAAAATCTCAGAAAGCAACCTCCCAAAAGGAACTTGTCTTCTGGATTTAATTTGGCCTTCCCTGATAGCCGAGCACATATGGTGCACTACGTATCTTGGAATGTTGATCTTATCCATGTTGATCATGAAGTACAGAACCACCTTATGGTCCATTGAGATAGTGTCAGATCCTCCACCTTTCTGAAAGAAACAATCTGTTAAGATCTTCAGAAGCACCCTATGGTCCTGGTGCATATCTACCAATTTCTTTGAGGGTCTTCCTCCAAACAAAAGTTTGTTGCAGATTACAGCCCAATCACTTTTCTTGTTTACATTCCACTGAAATTTCCCAGTGCTAGACACCCTGCATGCCCTAGCCACAATTTCTTTAGTGATGACAATTGGAATCCCCATCACAGCCGATCTAATCTCTAAACCGTTGAACAGTTTCAAACCCATTTGTTCTCTAGTTTTTCCAACGAATGAAGGATTGTTCAAAATAGCAGTAGTTTCTTCAAGAGTAGCTTCATCCTTGCCATAGACCTCTGCTCTAACTCAAAGATCTCTTACCAGTAATGTTGGTCCATTCAACATACTAAAGTAATGCATAATCTCTTGAGCCAAAAAGTGAGCAGAGACATCCACCCCATGTTTCAAACGAAACCCAAAATCCACCGGAGATTCAACTTGAACTTCCAGAGTTTCTTTGATAATGTTCATCGTTCTGGGTTTGATGACGTGTGACTGACCAAAAAGCGAGAGAGAAGAGTTCAGAAAATGTGAAGAGTAGAAAGTCAAGTGAGTTGTGTGTGTTTGCTATTTATGTGAAAAGATGCAACCGTATGAAATGCAAAAGGGGACAAACAAACACAAGCATTTAAGACAAATACGCATGCAGCCGTAAAGATGTTGGGAAGACGCAAGGTTTACTTGTTAAAGAGAATAAAATCATTGCCCTTTGAGTTTCTACCCAATACAAACAGACCACATTCGAGAACTTACAAAGTAACTGTCAACGTAGTGGGACAGGTGTTATTAATCACAACAGTCACCTTACCACTAATACGAGATACTTCAGAGTCTAAGATTCCTTAACAGAGTCTGAGTGTCTTCAGAAGCTTATATTTCTCAGAGTCTCCAAAAGAGAGTCTGATACTCAAGTAGCTTCTGAGTAACTTAATCAAGAGCACACATTACACAGAGACATAACACATGTTCAAATTTTTCTTTATAAAATCAAATCTCTCAACTATTAAAGTTTTAGTAAATATATTAGCCCATTGATGATCAGTATCAATGAATTGAATATCTAAAATTCCTTTTTGAACATAGTCTCTAATAAAATGATGTTTAATTTCAATGTGCTTTGCTCTTGAGTGCAGAATTGGATTCTTAGAGAAACATATAACAGTTGTATTATCACAATAAATTGGGATACAGTTTTCAGTTATTTGATAATCCTCAAGCTGATGTTTCATCCAGAGTAGTTGTGTACAACAACTAGCAGCTGAGATGTATTCTGCTTCTGCTGTTGACAATGCAATAGTTGCTTGTCTCTTGCCGGCCCAGGATATCAGATTCTCTCCTAGAAATTGACAATTGCCACTGGTTCATTTTCTTTCAATCCTGTCTCCAACATAGTCAGCATCACAGAATCCAACTAGCTTATAATCTGAAGATTTCTTATACAGAAGTCCAAGATTAGTAGTTCCTTTTAGATATCTAAAGATTCTCTTAACAACAGTTAAGTGAGACTCTATCGGATCTGACTGAAACCTTGCACACAGACATACGCTGAATAAAATATCTGGTCTGGATGCAGTTAGGTATAACAAAGAACTTATCATACCTCTATACAGCTTCTGGTCAACTTTGGTTCCTTGATCTTCTTTGCTCATAGTGCAGGTTGGATGCATTGGAGTGTTCGTTTCCTTGCAGTCCTCAAGATTGAACTTCTTCAGAAGCTCATTAGTGTATTTGGACTGATGAACATAGACTCCATCCTTGCATTGGTTGATTTGAATTCCCAAAATAAATTTCAACTCTCCCATCATGCTCATTTCAAACTCATCCTGCATTGACTTAGAAAACTCCTTGCAAAGTGAACTATTAGTTGAACCAAAAATAATATCATCAACATAAATTTGAACAATTAGAATGTCCTTTTTCAGAGTCTTTCTGAATCGTGTAGTGTCAACTTGTCCTCTTTCAAAATCATTTTGAATTAAGAAATTACTTAGTTATTCATACTAAGCTCTGGGAGCTTGTTTCAAGCCATAAAGTGATTTCTTTAATTCATAAACATATTCAGGGTGTTTTAAATCCTCAAAACCAGGAGGTTGTTTGACATACACTTCTTCAGAAATAACACCATTAAGAAAGGCACTCTTAACATCCATTTGGTACAGAATTATGTTGTGATTTATTGCAGAGGAAAGAAGTAACCTGATTGCTTCCAGTCTTGCAACTGAAGCAAATGTTTCAGTGTAATCAATGCCTTCTTGCTGATTATAGCCTTGAGCAACAAGTCTGGCCTTGTTTCTGATTACTTCTCCTTGTTCACTAAGCTTGTTTCTGAACACCCATTTAGTTCCAATAATGTTCTTGTGCTCAGGCTTAGCAACTAGATCCCATACATCATTCCTTTTGAATTGGTTGAGTTCGTCTTGCATAGCTAAAATCCATCCTTCATCACCAAGTGCTTCTTCAATTGAGGTAGGTTCAACAATTGATAATAATCCCAATGCAGACTCTTCTTGTCTGAAATGTGATCTTGTTTGTCTGGGGCTTTCTTTGTTGCTAATGATTTGATCCTCAGGATGTGAAGACATGTATTTGAATGAATGTTTGGATTGATTTGCTTGCTGAGATCCATCTTGAGCTTCTTCAGAAGCTACATCATCAGGAACATCAGGGGATGCTACAGCTTCTGGAGTATCATCAGACTCTGGAGTCTGATCAGGTTCTGAGTTATCATCAGAATCTTGAGAACCTGCAAAACTTTCATCCTGCTCTGGAGTTTCACTTCCAGGCACTTTGTCATCAAATCTGACATGCATAGATTCTTCAACACATTGTGTTTCTGAATTATACAGTCTGTATGCCTTAGATTTTTCGGAGTAACCCAAAAAGATCCCCTTATGAGCTTTGGCATCAAATTTCTTAAGATAGACTTTATTGTTCATAATGTAACATGTACATCCGAACTGATGAAAGTAAGATATGTTAGGTTTCCTACCTTTAAAGAGTTCATATGCTGTTTTGTTCAACAAGGGTCTGATGTAGATCCTGTTCTGAACATAACATGCTGTGTTTACTGCTTCTTCCCAAAAATGTTTAGCCAGATTGTTTTCATGTATCATGGTTCTTGCCATTTCCTGTAAGGTTCTGTTCTTTCTCTCTACAACCCCATTTTGTTGTGGAGTTCTAGGAGCAGAGAATTCATGGATTATTCCATGTTTTTCACAAGAAAGTTTAAATGGCTCATTTTCAAATTCTCCTCCATGATCACTTCTGACTTTCAAAATTTACAATTCTTTTTCAGATTGTAATTGGATGCAGAATTTACTAAACACAGTATATGAATCATCTTTAGATTTTAGAAACTTAACCCAACTCCATCTGTAATCATCAACAATGTGTTGGAGTAAGCCCTAATAGCCAATCTATATTTATTAAGTTTGGCTTTGTATCATGATATTGATATAAATATATATTGTGAATATATAATAATAATAAGACATTTCTTTGTTGATTTTGTTTTGTTTCAAAATAACAAAGTCCTTAGAATAGATAGTTCATGTAATAATATATTAAGTGTGACTTAATCATGAGATTACATTATCATAAAGAACGCTATTCTTAAATGTATCCGTAGTCAAGCTTGAATATGAATTAGGATAATAATAAAGCGTCGAGACTATTATGTACGAAGACTGATGACCGCATCTCATGGGTCATAGATATGAGATATCAAGTCTATACATAGGTATAAATGTTAAGAGTAATATTTATAGTGGATAGACCCACCGTGAGAATACTACATAGTAAGTTATGAGATTGTCATAAGATATTCTCACAATGATAATAGTGTACATCACTCTTTGACCTGAAACCACTATGATCCCTAGATGTGGACTCAAGTGCTTTGTTGCCATTCTAACGTTGTCTGTAAAAGGATAACCATAACGTTGGTTGATGGGTACTTGATGAATCATGCTGAGGGACATGAGTGACCTAGATGGGATTGGTCCCTCCTCATAAACAGGAGATATATCTATAGGCCTCTTGATGAAATATGACTGTAAAACTGCATGGCCAAGCCGAACTAAGTCGATATAGGATATTGGACTTATTCGTTATTCAGTATATTTCGAAATCAAAAAATATAAATATTGATCTATACAAGGGTGACAAAATCTATGCCTTGAGATCAATAAAGATATTAGGACAAAGGAGTAATCGTAGACATAAGCATTATCATGGAAAAAGGTTTTGTCAGATCACTTGACATTCTTGTCACTTGGGTGGCAATGATGTGTTGCTAGATACCGCTCATTGTTTATAGTATTAAATATAAGATTTAATATTATTGCCAACGTGACTATAACCTATAGGGTCACACACAAAGGACAGATAAATGAGAGAAATAAATAAGTAAGACTTATTTATAAAATAATAAGTAAGACTTATTAGTAATTAAATAATTTAATATGACTTCATTATTTAATTTACAAAAGGAATAGAGAAACGCGGTGCACCGTAAGGTACGGTGTACTTAAGTGTTGTCTTGCTGGCCACACGAGTGATTCTATAAATAGAACCCTTGTGCTGAAGCATTACTAACTTTTTGAGTGCTTAAACTAATTCACAAAAGTTGTGAAACCCAAGCCGCCGCTCTCTAAACCTTACTCTCTCTGAATCTTCGTTGGAATTGGCTAGCACCGGTCATCAGAGAAGTTCTGTTCGTGTGGACTAAGTAGAGGCATCGCTCCTTTGCTTTGCTTGTGATCAGAAATAATTCTACTACAAAAGGTTCTGCTCTTCAAGAGGTAAACACATGAATCCTTAAATTGTTTAAGTATGTGTTTGATTTGTGATTAATGATTTAATCAAGATCCGTTTCAATGAGATTTCTTCCGCAAAGAGGATTAAAATTTTGAAAAACCCCTCTTAAAATCCCTTCAGTGGTATCAGAGCTTCGGTTGTGATTAAATCATTGAATCTGATTCAAACTAATTATGTATACTTATTTAATATTAAATTATTTATGTGATAAATTCTTGATTGAAATAAGTCCTCATATTTTATATATTCAGTAATCGTTACTGATATGTTTGTCGAAGTTATATGCAATTTTATTCAATTGAAATTAGTTTGCATTACATATTTACCAAGAAGTATATTTCAATATTTGAAAATATAATTAAAGAGATTTTACGAAGTGTTTCTAATATATATATATATATATATATATATCATATATATTTGATTCGAATATATGTTTGACATATAGAAACTTCAATTACTTGCTGTATATATGAAAATCCGGTGATAATAATGACAATATTAAGTGTTAATATTTTTATTATTTTAAATAAGAATTAATTAAAATTGATTGATCAATATTATATATGTAATATATGATTCTAATACAACATCATTATATGAAATATTGATGATGTCATTCGTTCAATAGGTTTTATGAAATTGATTGTGAATTTGTAGACAATTCGTGAGATTGAGCTTCGATATCCGAAATATCTAATTCTGGTGAAGCATCAAAGATCCGGTTGTCCATACTGAACAAATAATATTGATATTTGATTGTCGTATTAGGGTACCTAACTATACAAGAGTTGTATTATTATGGTTGATCAATTGCTTTCAAGAAGATTGTTGTGACTTTGAACAATTCATGAGATTGAGCTTCGATATCCGAATCTGGTGAAGCATCAAAGATCTGGTTGTTCATATTAAACAAGCAATTCTTAAAATTATTTATATTTTTTAATTAATTTATTCAGATTGGTGAAAGGTAGTAAATTTATCAGATATGACTTTTGAATTTGGTAATAAAATATTTGCTTAATTTAAGCACCATAATTTATTTTGGAAACAAATTGGTCGCCAAAATAATGCATATTTAATTATAATAATTATTGAGTGTCAATATTACTATAATTATAATTAAGTAAATAAAAATTCTACCTTTTGGATTGTTTTTCAAAAGTTGCTTGCAAAGGTAATAAAACGATCCTAATTTATTTCTAATTTAAAAGGATCATGACTTTGAAAAAGTTTCAATATTAGATATGATCTTTTAGATTTGGTCCTAAAATTTGCATATTTTAATTTTATTTATGATCCGATTGATTTTGAAAATATTTTCAAAATGAATATATACATATATATGAATCAATTTTATATGACATATATTGTATCTCGGTCAAAAATATTATTTCTAAATCTTGATTGATTATAAAATTGTTTAAAATAATAAATAGTTATTATTATTTATTTTAAGGTATATGGTTATAACCTTAGTTTATTTTGGTGTTTGTTTATTTTATTTAAATACGGCCTGCGTGTCGTGATTTATTTTATTTAAATACGACCTGCGTGTCGTGGTTTACTTTATTTATTTTATTTAAGTGTTAAATAATGTAAATGCTCAATTTGAAGAGAAGACAACACCAAAAGATGATTTCGATGGATGGAGAAATTTTTTAAGCTTGCTCGTGGGTCAAAGAATTGTAATAAAATAGTTCATTTAATTCTTACACGATAGGAGGTCATAACCATACTGCCTAGTTTATTATTTTATGTATGTGATGCATGAAAAATATGTTTAGTTAGCGCATGTATGAGATGTATGCTTAACATGTTTTAGATGTATGTTAGTATGTATGTTTTAAATGTTTTATATACTTGCTTTCTATGAGCATGAATGTCATGCATCTTTAAAGATGCGTGTATGAGATAAACATGTCAATGAGATTAAACTAAATAAATAAAAATCCTTCAAATAGAATATGAAGTAAATTGTTTTCAAAAGTATAACACACTGCAAGACTAATATCGAAATGTGTAGGTTTCGCCTCCGTGAAATGCACTTCTTTCTATACTAGTAAGTTATGGTGCGGTAATTCTACGTACTGACTGTTATTTTTGGATCTAAATTATTTTAATAAGATTAAAATATATATATTTACTTCAAAAGAATATTAAGTTATTTTCTTTCCAAAGTATGACACCCTTCAAGACTAATATTGAAATGTGTAGGTTTTACCTCCGTGAAGTGCACTTTCTATACTAGTAAGTTGCGGTTTACCGACTGTTATTCTTTGGGTCCAACTTAACTAAATTATTTTAATGTGATTAAAATAAATTTAGAAGTAATGTTTGGGAACATCCATATGATAGATTAGAGTAACGAGTTATTCACCCAAATGATTTTTGAAAGTTGTATGAGATACAATTGGAAGGAGTTCCTACCTAAATAGCTAAGTTTTGGGTGATCAACCTCCGCTGACTCAAACCGAAGTGAAATATGGATTTCAACCCACTAGAAAATCTTCCAATGAGATTTTCCAAATCAAATGTTGAAGGTCATTTGTTTTGAATAAAATCAGTGGGAGCATATTTAATTAAAAACCTAATTAAATATGTTTTTACAATCATGATACATTAATTTTATTTATTTTTCTGTATTTAGAATTTCTTTAGCATATGCATTTTATTATACTATTAAATGTTCTTATGAAGAACATGTGAATATATGCCTTGACAGGAATAATTTGGTTTTGATGATCGACAAAAGAAGTCCTAAAAGAACAACGATGCAAAAAGCGGAAAAGAAATTCAAGCTGTCAAGTCTCGAGTCTTGAGTTTTTTTATTTGTATTAGGACTTTTATGTAAGTAGTAGAAAAAGCTATCATTAAAATAAATCACACACTCACAATGATTTTCATTTAAATGTGATTTTACATAAAAATATTTTTGCATGAAAAGCCTTAATTAATTATGTAGATTGCATAATTAATTATTTTCATAAAAATAGTAGTTGGCCGTGGCTTTAAAGGCATACTCATTTATGCATCAAAATTGGTTCAGCATATCATATTTTTATTACCGTTGGCATTGCATAAAAGATGATTGTTGACTATTTCATTGCATTAATTCAACAGTTTAATGGCAAAATTGTTTTTGCATATTTTATTTTAATTGGTCTTAATGGATTCAATGCCACTATCTGTTTTCATAATTTCTTTGTAGCCGTTGCACAATTCCTAAAGTTTTCATTTGCATATAATGACTTCCCTATGTTTTTCTAAACGACTAATTTTGTTTTAAATGGTCAAACGGCTATTTTCTTTCCATGCATCTCATTCTTTTTTAAGTATAAAAAGGATGCATCAGTGTACTTGAAAAATTGCACCTTGACATAGAAAATATTTGTCATGCTCTTTCTCACTCTCATTATTCATACACTTGCTAATATATTTTCTTGAGAGCTCTTTTATACTACATAGTTGAGTTATATCATTTGAGCTTCAAGTTGTTTTTATCTACACATTTGGTGTAATCATTTAAATTGTTATATTTCTTTGTATTGGGTGTGATCCCATAATTTCAAGAGAGGTGATATCTCTTCTACAAAGGTTTGTTTTGTTTGGAGAGTGCTCGTTATTTGTAAAGGTTACTAGCTTATCCCGTTTAAAAGCTAGGTTAGTGAAAATCTCAAGGGGCTTTTCCTTGGGGACTAGACGTAGGCCTTGGTGTTTTAGGCCGAACTAGGATAAATTACTTGTGTCTTTTTCTCTCATCCCTTTATCGCTTTTACTTTATTTGTTATTTATTTTAGCGCAAAATATCTAGTTTTCATCTTTATTAAATCCCTTTATAAGCACTTTATTTTATTTGGTTAAAATCTTTTTTTTAAGTGCTTATTTTAAATCATTTCTTAAAGAACACAATTCACCCCCCTCTTGTGTGTTTGAAGTCACTTGTTCAACAAGGGGCATCAGAGCTTGAACTCTTGTTAAGGACTAATCGCCTCAAGAGCCAAGATGACTTCAAACAACGGTTCCATAAATAGACCCCCATCTTTCAATGGTGAAGGGTATGCTTATTGGAAAGAGAGAATGAAAATTTTCATTGAGGGAGTTGATTGTGATATTTGGGATGCTACTGAAAATGGTCCATTTATTCCCATTCATTTGATTAATTATGCTGTGGTGAATAAACCAAGATCCCTTTGGACCAAAGATGAAAAGGAAAAGGTTCAATACAATTTGAAAGCTAAGAACATTATCACCACTTCATTAAGCATTGATGAGTTCTATCATGTATCAAATTGTACAACAACCAAGGAAATGTGGGACACCCTTAAATTGACCCATGAAGGTACTACCGAGGTCAAAAGGGCTCGAATGAACAAATTGACTCATGAATATGAATTATTTAGGATGAAATCGGGAGAAAGCATCCAAGATATGCAAAAACGATTTATCCATATAATAAATCATCTCAGAGCTCTTGGAAAATATTTCGATAATGAGGATTTAACTAATAAAATTCTTAGATGCTTGAATCGAAGTTGGCTACCGAAAGTGACCGCCATTTATGAATCTAAAGATTTATCTTCTATGTCTTTGGCTACTTTGTTTGGAAAATTGCAGGAACATGAGCTTCAATTGAATCGTCTCATTGATAGCGAAGAAGGTGAAAATAAAGGTCTTGCTCTCAAAGCTAGAATCAATGAAAGAACTTCCTTCAATCCAAAATGCTACAAGTGTGGTGAAAAGGGTCACATAAATTTCAATTGTCTTTTAAGTCCAAAGAGCTATACAAAAGGGAAGAGGGCTTATGTAACGCCCTCTTTGATTATTTAATTATTTTATAGAGTTTAGAGTTCACTTTGATGATTTATGGGATTTTATATGATTAGGTGAGGTGTTGATATTTTATTGAAAGAATTATTTTATTATTTACTAGAATAAGATTTAAAAATAAAATAAATATTGGGATGTGGGGCTGTTTTGTGAATTTAGAGAGTTTTGTGGAATTAAGATAAATAAATAAGTTAAGAGGAAAGAGTAAGTTCTGGTGTGAGAAGAGAAATTAGGTTAAGAATATAAGACCGTAAGAGAAGTTAGAAAAACAGAGAACGCGTACAACAAGCTTTGGAGAAAAGAGGAGAAAAGAGAAGGGGGAGAGAGGCTGCCGATTTCACTTGTCTAAGGTAAGGGTGAGACTAACATTCAATCTTATTAAGTCTGTAATTCTGATGGTTAAGTTTGACAAGAGTAGGAAGAGTTTTGGAGGATTTGAGAATTTGGAAATTAGGTCAAAAGTGATGAATTAATGATTAGATTATGAGAAACTGTACCATTGTTGTAGAAAACTGTTTACAGATCAAAGGGTAACTCTTAAACATCATTATAGTCGAAATTGTGGAGGAATATGATGAAAATTGAGATTTTTGATGAAAATTGCTGTAAACCCGTAACAGTTCTGTCGTCGCTCGCCACAACGAGCGACCAGCTCTCCACGGCGAGTGTTCTTCATCAGCTCGCGAGGCGAGCTATCCCACTCGCCACGGCGAGTGTTATCCTTGACAGCTCGCAAGGCGAGCAGTTCAACTTGCCATAGCGAGTGACCCTTGACAGCTCGCAAGGCGAGCAATTCAACACGCCACAACGAGCGACCCTTGATGATTCGCAAGGCGAGAAGCCTAACTCGCCACAACGAGTGACCCTAATTGGCTCGTAAGGCGAGCAGCCCAACTCGCCATAGCGAGTAACCCCGAGGCAGACTACCTTACATGACTTTTAAGTGACTTTTGTCGCACGACTAGATGTGAGACGATCCTTAGAGTAATGAATTAGTTTAGGCTATTGTTGTAGTTCTGAGAATATAAATTAAGGAGATGTGAATGTTTTTACTAATGAGATATAATTGTATACGCTTCGTGTGAAATATATATAATGTCTAAGATGAAGTTGTTGCTGATTATCATTTGATTACTGTCATGATTAAGCTGTTGAATTCTGTTGTTGATTGATTCTATTATCATTAAGTTGCATGAGTCGGTCTAAGAAATAAGAAGTTGATCCAGATTGTTGGAATCCTAAGATGTCGATGTTTTGTAAGTTGTATGATATTGAGTCCATGCATACCCATTTCAGTTGGGGGCTTGATGCCCTGTGAGTTTTTACTCTACACGTTGAGGGCTTGATGCCCTGGAGCTTTAGCTCATTTGCGATGAGGGCTTGACGCCCTGGAAGTATATTAATACTTATTATGTTGAGGGCTTGACGCCCTGGATTGGTACCACATGCATGAATAAGATGTCTAAGTTGCATAGTCGAGTTGAAGTTGCGTAGTCGATGTCGAAGTTGTCGAGTTGCCTAAGTTGTCGAGTTGATAATTATCAATGAATCGTTAATGAAGAGTTATATGTTGTTGTTTATGTTGTTTATGTGAAGTATCGTTAAAGATAATTTGAAGTTGATTGTAGCTTATGTTGTTTATATTGTTTATATGAATTATTATTAAAGATGAACTACGTGGTTATTTGTATTACTAATTGATGTTGTTATGATGATTACATAATGTAGCTTATGAGTTGTTAAAGAAGTACTATTTGAAGAATTATTATGATTAATTGATGATGTCCATGATGTTAAATGTATTTGATGAATTATATGCTTATTATTATTGTTTTGTGAAATCTCTCCCCTTCTGCTTGAAAATGTTGCCTTCCCTATGAGTAACTTGCAGGTAACCAAGAATAGTTGCGGTCGTGTGAGGTTTCTCTCACGTGTGTCTTAGGTGCTCTGATACGTAACGGGATGGGAATTTTGTTGTCGTTTTCTATTCCTTACGTATTGTTTTATGAACATGTTGATGAACTAAATTTATGAGATTTTGTGTTGAGGTCTTTGTGCCAAAGATTGTTTTGAAAGTTGAAATATTTCCGCTGCGATGTATTAAAGGAATTTTATTCTATTTATGATTTTATGAAAAGAAGTGTGACATTCCATTTACGTTGAATTACTCTGATATTATGCAAAAAAAAAATTATGTTGGGAAAACGGGGTGTTACAGCTTACATCACTCGGGATAACAAAGACACAAACTCGTCCAATGAATCATCCAATGAAGTAGCATATTCATGTTTCATGGCAAACCATGATGAAGATGAGGTAAAGTCTATTGAATCTGAATATAACTTAACTTATGATGAGTTATTTACTATTTGTAAAGAATTAAATGATGAGTCAACTAAGCTTAGAAATTTTTTTTCTACCTCTAAGAAAACTATTTTCACCCTTGAATCAAAAATTGATATTTTAAACAAGGAAATAGAAATTCTTAAAGAGAAACAAGTTTTTGTAAGTGAAGTTTCTTCTTGTACCTTTTGTGAAAATAAAAAGGAAAATATTTTCAAGTGTGATGATTGCAATATTTTGAAAATTGAAATTGAGGATTTGCAAAACACACTTGAAAAATTTACAAAGGGGAGAGAAAACTTGAACATCATTTTGGGAAACCAAAAGGGAACTTATAATAAAGCCGGTTTGGGCTATCATCCAAAAAATCATGAAAAACTTTTTAGAAAATTCTTTTGCTCAAACAAAACATCAAGTTCCCCTTTTGTTAAATGTTTTTATTGTGGAAGAGAAGGTCATACATCTTCTATGTGTAATATTACGAAGAACAATGGTATGCATGATAAATGGAAGTGGATTCCAAAGGGAACTTTGCCTAATTCTAACTCTCAAGGACCCAAAATGATTTGGGTACCAAAAGTCAAAACTTGAATTTGTTTTATAGGTGTGCTTGAAGACCAAAAAGTAAAAATTGGTACAATTATAGAAGTTATTCAAAGCACATGAAATGGGGAGAAAAAGAAGTTCTCCTATTATTACAAGAATAGTGGCTATGCATTATATGGTGGCTTTATCAAAAGTTCTTCTACAAGATGAAATGGAAATTTCAAGAAAAGCAAAAATGGTTCACTCTTTTTAATTAATTCTTTTAATTTTTTGCTTTTAATTTTTCCTGAATATATGCCTTGCCATGATTGTTTCTTTCCTGCTTTTTGATAATGCCAAAAGGGGGAGAGTTATGTGATTTGCATGTTTTAGGGGGAGTGAATTTTAATTGTTTGCATATAGTGAGGGGGAGCAAAATTTGCGCTTATCTCTGTCATATATTTTATTATTTGATTATTATTGTACTAACCCTTTCATTGAGCAAATCACTCCAAGAGATGTTTGTCATCATCAAAAAGGGGGAGAATGTGAATATATGCCTTGACAGGAATACTTTGGTTTTGATGATCGACAAAAGAAGTCCTAAAAGAACAACGATGCAAAAAAGCGGAAAAGAAATTCAAGCTATCAAGTCTCGAGTCTTGAGTTTTTTTATTTGTATTAGGACTTTTATGTAAGTAGTAGAAAAAGCTCTCATTAAAATAAATCACACACTCACAATGATTTTCATTTAAATGTGATTTTACATAAAAATATTTTTGCATGAAAAGCCTTAATTAATTATGTAAATTGCATAATTAATTATTTTCATAAAAATAGTAGTTGGCCGTGGCTTTAAAGGAATACTCATTTATGCATCAAAATTGGTTCAGCATATCATATTTTTATTACCGTTGGCATTGCATAAAAGATGATTGTTGACTATTTCATTGCAATAATTCAACAGCTTAATGGCAAAATTGTTTTTGCATATTTTATTTTAATTGGTCTTAATGGATTCAATGCCATTATCTGTTTTCATAATTTCTTTGTAGCCGTTGCACAATTCCTAAAGTTTTCATTTGCATATAATGACTTGCCTATGTTTTTCTAAACGACTAATTTTGTTTTAAATGGTCAAACGGCTATTTTCTTTCCATGCATCTCATTCTTTTTTAAGTATAAAAAGGATGCATCAATGTACTTGAAAAATTGCAGCTTGACATAGAAAATATTTGTCATATTGTTTCTCACTCTCATTATTCATACACTTGCTAATATATTTTCTTGAGAGTTGTTTTATACTACATAGTTGAGTTATATCATTTGAGCTTCAACTTGTTTTTATCTACACATTTGGTGTAATCATTTAAATTGTTATATTTCTTTGTATTGGGTGTGATCCCATAATTTCAAGAGAGGTGATATCTCTTCTACAAAGGTTTGTTTTGTTTGGAGAGTGCTCGTTATTTGTAAAGGTTACTAGCTTATCCCGTTTAAAAGCTAGCTTAGTGAAAATTTCAAGGGGCTTTTCCTTGGGGACTAGACGTAGGCCTTGGTGTTTTAGGCCGAACTAGGGTAAATTACTTGTCTCTTTTTCTCTCATCCCTTTATCGCTTTTACTTTATTTGTTATTTATTTTAGCGCAAAATATCTAGTTTTCATCTTTATTAAAGCCCTTTATAAGCACTTTATTTTATTTGGTTAAAATCTTTTTTTTTAAGTGCTTATTTTAAATCATTTCTTAAAGAACACAATTCACCCCCCTCTTGTGTGTTTGAAATCACTTGTTCAACAGAACAAAATCTTAAGGAAAGAGTTTCTGAATTGGTACAAAATTAAGAATTGTTCTTAAGAATGAGAAAAACTGTTAAAGAGTTAAAATAGAAGTACGACTTCTTATTTGCTCATATAGTTATAGAAAGTTAAATTTCTACTTCTTCATTATAAGTATATGATACTTGATGATTAATCTCATATTTGTTGAAATATATAGAGTTTTAAAGAAGCGGGACATTAACTATAAGTGAAGTCCACTTACGTCTAGAATGAAACAAATTGTTTCATTGACATAGGAGTTAATGTTTGGACTTAAATTTAACTTGATATGGAACCAAATAAACGTTATTAAATTCCATATAAAAAAAAGCATTAAATCATAAATCTTGTATTGACAAGAGAATGATTATGTAGTTGAATAATAGACAAACATTGTCCTATTATGCAAATTATGTTTCCTATATAAGTATGCTAATCAAGTAATGGATTTGAGTTTCATGATCTTGATAAGATGGTCTATAACATATGAGAAAAGGATCAAATAAGATTAGAAACTTTTGTATATCATTAGCATCACTGTTTGGTACAAACAAGTGTGGTTCACATTTCCAAAATCCATGGATATGGACTATTAGACTCATTTGAAGGATGTGATCTCACCTATCAAAATAGATTAGTATACCGGTCACCAACAAAGGTGAAAGGTCACGTAATCTATTTGAGTTTATATACATATGAGATGTATATGGAGAACTAAACATATTTGTTTCTATTACTTCATCTAACATTAGCAAATCATTTAGTAGATAAGAAAAGTGTATTTGACACGATTCAAGAAAACATTGAAATTGTTCAAAGATTTTAACAATGAAGTAAAATGAATAAGTTTGAAAAGTATAAAGACCATACGAGTAAGTCGTAATGGTAAATGCTTGATTAATGAGTATAATGATTATTTATATCGCTTCATGTTTGACATTAATCGATCTAAAATAGTTTGATTATAACTAAAGACTCTTGAAATTAATTAAATTACAGTTATTCTTCACCCACAACACGTTCTAATTGAGCAATCATAAAGACACCATATTAGATATGGAGGTAAGAGTACCTAGTTTTCACTTTATGATAATTTGAGGTAATATGGTTTACTAGATAAACTAAACTTCAAAATTAAATGATTGTACACTTGTGGAGGTTCCCTTAGGAAATTAGAGGATAATATTTCTACAACCTCTTCCTAGACAAAAGTTGTTTGTCGCTAGAACTGGAGTATTCATTTTCAACGAGTATGGCTCTGCAAGAGCCAGTGGGAGTGATGTAGAACTTGAATTAAGTCAAGTGCCACAAAATACACGTCTCTCTAATAATGGAACACAAATTGATTCAACAAAGGGTTGTTGTTAAATCACCAGATCTAGTAGCACAAGATCTAGATGAGTCTGATATTACATATCACTAGGATGAGGAACGTGATTTTGTCATTACTCGACAAGGTGATATGATGTTCATGCAAGATGAGCCCCGACTTACTAGAAGGTCGTAAATGGCCTGAACTTTGAGAAGTTGCTATATGCCATGGGATCTTATAAAGAAGCCATGTACACAAACCATATATGGATATTGGTTATATCATCCAAATGAGTATGACTCATAAGATGAATGTGAGTTTTCTTGTAGAAAACTGACATGGATGGTATTATGAATACTTTTAAGATACGATTGATTGTAGAAGGTTTCATGCAACTCATGATGCAAATCATGACGAAATTATTACATCATCGTAATGCTTAAATTTAACGATCCCAATTGTCATTTTTGTATAATACGAATTCTGGAGATGGATAACGACGTTGCATTCTTTAATTAGAATGACCTTATATATGTATTTGACATATATGTAGGGTTTTGTCAATCCAAAGGATGCTAGAAAGGTATATATATTACAAAATTCATGTATGAATTGGAACAAGCTTCATGAAGTTAAATTATTTGTTTTATTAATGAAGTTTTATGAAAACCTTGATTAATAAAGAAATCTTGTGCACATAAGGAGATTAGTGGGAGCATTGATATTAGTTTCGTGGAGTATGTGGATGACATACTAGTTACCAAAACAATTTATCTACACATGTAAGACATGGTTAGAAATTTTTTTCAATATGTACCAAAATTGATTATAGTGTTCGACACTAGAATACATTCAAGAATATCCTTGGATGTCTTAAAGGACTATGGATTGTTTCTTGAACACGGATGAGAGAAACATTATAAATAAGTTACAATGATGTTGACTTTCATATCGGTGTACAGTATATCCAGATCGTAATTTGGAATAAATGTTATGCTAGGATATCAACTATGAAATTTGTAAAAGTACAAGCTACAGATAGTTGTTGTTTCTATTATAGATGTCCAATATATATGATTTAGATTGTTTAGCTCATAACTGAGTGAAAACATATGTTTCTTGCGTTGCGAATTCCATTGATCTCATCTGAGGTAAAATTGGTTTAATCTTGCGAGCAATGAAAACTTGATCTCACCAATGATCCAAATGTATACTTTGACAATTCAATTTCTTTTGATAGAAGATCAAAAGTGGAAATTGAAAGTAGTGTAACCTACCAACATAGGAAAGGGTTCCTTATCTACTAGAATAGTATCATACCCAGAGTTTGCTTGATGCTAACACTTGACACAATAGATATTGAGTTAATATTTGATTAGCTTTTAGTGCTAGTGGGAGATTGTTGGAGTAAGCCCTAATAGCCAATCTATATTTATTAAGTTTGGCTTTGTATCATGATATTGATATAAATATATATTGTGAATATATAATAATAATAAGGCATTTCTTTGTTGATTTTGTTTTGTTTCTAAATAACAAAGTCCTTAGAATAGATAGTTCATGTAATAATATATTAAGTGTGACCTAATCATGAGATTACATTATCATAAAGAACGTTATTCTTAAATGTATCCGTAGTCAAGCTTGAATATGAATTAGGATAACAATAATAAAGCGTCGAGACTATTATGTATGCAGTTTGATGACCGCATCTCATGGGTCATAGATATGAGATATCAAGTCTATACATAGGTATAAATGTTAAGAGTAATATTTATAGTTGATAGACCCACCGTGAGAATACTACATAGTAAGTTATGAGATTGTCATAAGATATTCTCACAGTGATAATAGTGTACATCGCTCTTTGACCTGAAACCACTATGATCCCTAGATGTGGACTCAAGTGCTTTGTTGCCATTCTAACGTTGTCTGTAAAAGGATAACCATAACGTTGGTTGATGGGTACTTGATGAATCATGTTGAGAGACATGAGTGTCCTAGATGGGATTTGTCCCTCCTCATAAACAGGAGATATATCTATAGGCCTCTTGATGAAATATGACTATAAAACTGCATGGCCATGCCGAACTAAGTTGATATAGGATATTGGACTTATACGTTATTCAATATATTTCGGAATCAAGAAATATAAATATTGATCTATACAAGGGTGATAAAATCTATGCCTTGAGATCAATAAAGATATTAGGACAAAGGAGTAATCGTATACATAGGCATTATCATGGAAAAATGTTTCGTCAGATCACTTGACATTCTTGTCCCTTGGGTAGCAATGATGTGTTGCTAGATACCGCTCATTGTTTATAGTATTAAATATTAGATTTAATATTATTGCCAACGTGACTAGAACCTATAGGGTCACACACAAAGGACAGATAAATGAGAGAAATAAATAAGTAAGAATTATTTATAAAATAATAAGTGAGACTTATTTATAAAATAATAAGTAAGACTTATTAGTAATTAAATAATTTAATATGACTTCATTATTTAATTTACAAAAGGAATAGAGAAACGTGGTGCACCGTAAGGTACGGTGTACTTAAGTGTTGCCTTGCTGGCCACACGAATGATTCTATAAATAGAACCCTTGTTGTGGAGTATTACTAACTTTTTGAGTGCTTAAACTAATTCACAAAAGTTGCGAAACCCTAGCCGCCGCTCTCTAAACCTTGCACTCTCTGAATCGTCGTTGGAAATGGCTAGTACCGGTCATCAGAGAAGTTCGGTTCGTGTGGACTAAGTAGAGGCATCGCTCCTTTGCTTTGCTCGTGATCAGAAACAATTCTACTACAAAGGTTCTGCTCTTCAAGAGCTAAACACATGAATCCTTAAATTGTTTAAGTATGTGTTTGATTTGTGATTAATGATTTAATCAAGATACGTTTCAATGAGATTTCTTCCGCAAAGAGGATTAAAATTTTGAAAAACCCCTCTTAAAATCCCTTTACAACGACTAATCCATACCTACTCCCATATATGGATGCAGTGCTAACTGGTCCAAATAAATCAATGTGAAGTAGTTCCAAGGGTCTGGAGGTAGAAACAATTTATTTTGGTTTAAAACAGCTTTTGACAATCTTTCCTTTCTGGCATGCTCCACAGAGAGCATCTGAATGATAACCATTGTCTGGTAGCCCTTTAACCAGTTGTAACTTGCTAAGTTTAGAGATTAACCTTCAGTTTGCATGCCCTAATTAACCGTCTATGCCACAACCATTTCTTATCATTCATTGATAGAAGACAAACTACCTTCTGATCAGCCAGTTCAGAAAACTTTATTTTGTAAACATTGTTTCTTCTCTTTCCCTTGAAAACTATGGATTGATCATTCTTGTTGATCACTGTGCAGTTGTTCTTATTAAACAAGACATCATGACCATTGTCACACAATTGACTTATGCTCAGTAGGTTATGTCTAAGTCCATCTACTAACCACACATTATTAATTGAGATTTGAGAATTACCAATGGTTCCAGTACCAACTATTTTGCTAGTTTGGTTTCCTCCAAATCCCACAGTTCCTCCCTCTTTCATGGTCAGGGTTAGGAACACAGAATTTTCTCCCGTCATGTGTCGCGAGCAGCCACTGTCCAGGTACCAGGCCTTCTGCCTTTCTTGTCCTTTTAGACATACCTGTAATATCAACAATTTCAGACTTAGGTACCCATATCTTTATGGGTCCTGTGGGGTTAGTCCTTGAACCATTGAATCCCCTTTGTGTTGTGTGTCTTGAGGTCCTTGGTACTGTTTTCCTCCAAACTTTAGGTTCAAAACCTTTCAGTTTAGGATCCAACTTACCATTCACAGTATTTCTTCTTTGAAACTTAGGCATTTGTTTTTTAGACTATGGTTTCTTCAGAGTCTGTTTACCAGAATCTGATTTCTTCAGAATCTGAATCCTTGAAGCCGTAGGTTCAAAGTTGTTCAGTACCTTTGGCTTTAGGTTCTATGGTTTTGACATCGTCATTACCTTAGAACTTGAAGCTTTAGGTCCTGAATGAGTCACTGTGTTGACTTCTTCAGACTCACTCACAAAGTGATTTTTCAATGCTTCTCTAGCGCCATCAGGACCAGGTTTCAGGATCACTTCATTTGAGTTGCCTCCTAGGAATCCAAGACCCTGTCCTCTGTTCTAATATGTATTATAGATCATAGATGCTACCCTGGTTCTATCAATTCCAGTAGCAATAAATTCTTGTAAAGCAGCATCCTGCTCACTCAAGAATTTACAACTATACTTCTTAATCAATAAGGAATCATTTTCTTTCTTTAAATTGTCCATATCCAGCATGGTTGAGTCATGTTTTTTCAACAACTTGTCATGTTGTTGTTTGACTTTCCTTAACTAAGTGGATTTGGTCTCATAGTGACCAAGAAGTTCGTTGATAGAATTAATTAATTTAGATCTTGTGAGTTTAGAAAATACCTCAATCTCATTCTCAGAGTTTGTATCTGATTCTGCATTAGGTGCTTCTTCAACTGGTTCAGTTGTAGCCATTAAACCAACAGGTACATTTGCTTCACCATCAGCATCATCTTCATTAGACCCTGACTCATTTTGAAGATCCTCCCAGGTAGCCATCAGACTTTTCTTGAGTTTCTTCTTAAACTTGCTTGACTTGAAGGTTGGCTTCTTAAATTTGGATTTCTCTTTCTGCAACTCTGGACAATCAGCAATAAAGTGTCCAGGCTTCTTGCAGTTGAAGCAACCTTTCTGTTCTTCCTTCTTGAAACCCTTACCACTGCTCTTACCCAAAAACTTCTTATTCTTCTTGACCATGTACTGCATTCTGCCTTAAAGCATAGTCATTTCTTTAGTAACATCAGGATCTTCCTCAGAGCTTTCAGAAGAAGAAGATTAATTTTCAGACTCTTCAACTTTGAGAGGCTTTCAGGATCTTCCCTTTGACTTTAAAGCCATGGTTTTTGACTTTCTTGCAGAGTCATATTAAATGAGACTTAACTCATGAACTTTGAGAGAACTGACAAGATCTTCAACACTCAAGGTGTTTAAATCTTTAGCTTCCTCAATTGCAGTAACCTTTGGTCTCCATCTAGAGGGTAGGCTCCTCAGTATCTTAGTAACATGGTCAGAAGCTATATAACTCTTCTTCAGTATCTGAAGTCCAGATACTAGAGTTTGAAACCATGAGTACATCTGTTCAATGCTTTCATCCTCCTTCATCTTGAATAACTCATACTGATGAACTAATAAAAGAGCTTTAGTTTCCCTAACCTTCTTGCTGCCTTCATAGTTTGCACAAAGAGAGGCAAATATGGCATTAGCAGTGGATTTGTCACTCATCTTCATGTATTCAGACTTTGGAATAGCTGTGACAAGAGCTCCTCTAATGATATGATGTTTCTTGTAGCTCTTTTTCTGAGTGGCAGTATGTTTCTTACGGTCAATAGCAGCACCTTCGTCGTCAAGTTCTAAGTCGCAAACACCATCTTCTAAAATATCCCATAGCTCTTCATCTAAGCCCATGACATATCTATAGAAGTTGGTTTTCCACCAAGAAAATTCTTCAGGATCACCATTATACTTTGGAATCTTCCCATAATCAGCTTTTTTATTGTTGTTATTGGATCCATAGTCAAATGGTATAGCAACACCAGTAGTAGCACCAAAAGTTGTAGGTTCACCGGAAGACATGTTTTTCTCTGGATCTTTTCTATTACACGGTTAGTGTTCTGAAAACAGAGTCGGAGCTCTGATACCAACTGAAGGTGAGAAAAACACAAGAATGGGGGGGGGGGGGGGGTTTAATTGTGTTTACTTTTTCGCAACTCTAAAGAGTTTGAATCTGTTTTCCAGGATCAGAGTCTGATGAGTTCAGATTCTGATGGAAGACCAGAGTCTGTAGCAGCGGAAATTTTAAAGAGATAAAGGAAAGAGATAACACAAACAATTATACAGGTTCCTTCCACAAACCGGAAGTAGTCCTGTCCCCCTTGCACTTCCAAGGAGAGTTTCACTAAATTGTAATTAACAATTACAAGTTGCTCAAACACACAATAAGAGACTTCCAAATGCTCAAGCACACAAGCAAGAGACTTCAAATGCTCAAAGACACAAATAAGAGACTTCTTTGCTCAAGGACATAACCAAGAGACTTCTGACACAATTTACATAAAATTGAATAGAGTTTGAACACATGATAAACTATCAAACGTGTTCCAAATACAAAACAAAGAGACTTTGTTTTCTGATTAAATTAGAAATTCTAGAATATAAAGTTTGTGAGAATTTCCTAAGTTGTTGATGTGTTACTGGCTTGACTCAGAGATAATACAATAGCTTGATAGCGTCGTTTTTCAGTTGTAGAGTCCAACATATTCTTCAAGTCTTCTATCTTTTATATAGGCATTGAAAAGAGACGTTGAGACAATCCAGCACATCATAGAGTCTACTGGGAGCTTGATCAATTGTTGTTGATCTGTTGCTTGATATGGTAATCGTCCTTCAAATACAGATTTTGAATTCCATTCCTTTTTAAGCGAATTATCGGTAGACACAGCTGCCAAATGTACGAGGTAGTGGAGTAGTGGAAACAGAGTTCGTACAAAGTACTATGTCCTATTCCTGCAGTCTTGTGGTTAAGCATCCCATGCTTAAGTTGATTTTGATGCTAGCCGTTACTCCAAATGAATGTTTCTTCTGCATCGAAATGCCTTCAGAAAACCTTCTAAGCAAATCTTCAATTTGCAGTCATCTGACTCTCTGTAGTACTTCAGACTCTGATGAGCTTCAGACTCTCTTCAGCTCTTCAGACTCTCATTGTTCTTCAGATTCCTAGAGTCTTCAGATCCTCTCGATAAAGCTTCTGATGATTCTTCAGACTCTTTTGGACTTCAGAATCATAAGTAACAAGCTTCTTAGAGTTATTTTTCTCTTCATTTGTTCCTACATAATGCTTTCTAAAGATAAAATCTTGACTAAGATCCTGCACACTTAAACAAATATTAGCATATCCAATTGACAATTTTTAATACCTTGTTATCATCAAAACTAAAAGTTGTATTGCTGAACACCCTTGTTCCAACAGATTGAAATCATTTTTAGAATGCATATAAATAAGGTACAAGTCTAATCCCACTTTGTTTCTTTGGAGTAGATCCATTTCGCAAAAGTTCATGTTTTTGAGCATTATTCAGAATCAAGTTTTGATTTCACAAATTCGATTCAATCCGATCGTAAAGAAGTTCCAGTGAGATTAAGTGTGAATGCAACGTTTATATAAGTTGAAAGGAACATTAAGAAATGCTCGGATAGGTCCCAAGGTACACAAATCAAAGTTCGAATGGGGCTGAACAGGGCACCGTTCGCTTAAGCGAAGATTGGTTCGCTTGAGCGAACAAAACGTCGAGAGAAAAGGCTCGTTCGCTTAGAGTTCGCTTACAGCTCGCTCAAGCGAACTGGGCAGCCCAATGAATGTTTGCTTAAGCGAACTGAGGCTCGCTTGAGCGAACAGTCATCTGGGCAGACCATTACTCACGAGTTCTTGACCCTTCTTCACACCAAAAACCCAATTTTAATCCCCCAATTCCCAAAACGTGTTCCAGAAAGTGTTTATAGGTCACAATGGTTATAATACCACTAAAGGAACTTAAATTATGCATCATAAACAACAAATAAACTCCTTTCAACAAATTTCATAAATTTCTCAAAACACCAACAACATTCACAAATTTCATCTCCAATTCACAAACAGTGATTCCAGCTCAACAATTCAACTACTAATAGTTCATAAATCATTCACAACATCTACTGAGCACGAATTCATACATGTTACAACATCACAACCTCATTTCTCATCAATTTTTCACATAAACTCAAATATTCATTTTCATACATTTTTGACATGTTAATTCAACAACAATTATAGAATAATCATACAATTCATGCTTAGAAACATAACATCAACATCCAAACACGAATTCACAGAATTAATGCAATCAATCAAATTCATAGAATTGGGTAGAAATGAGAAATTTGAAAATTATGTATGAAAACTATCCCTTTTACCTCCAACACTAAGAATCCTAGCTGAAGCTTCAATTTGGCTCCTAGATTCAATTTCCCCTTTAGCTTCAACCCTCTCCTCTTGCTCTTCTTCCTAGCCTCTATTTCTCTACTCTTTTGTGTTTTGTGTGAATGACAAAGTCTAACCCTATTTTCTCAAAGTTATGGGTCAAATATTCACAAACCTTTAATGGGCTTAATCATACCAACTAATTGGTTCAATTCTATTTACACCACACCGCTAACTTTAACTCACTAACGGTAATCAACTAGAACATCGGCCCAAATTAATTAGTAACGGCTACTTAGTCCCTTCCTCGCAAAAGACTAAAATGCCCTTAAGTCTAAATTACCAATATACCCTCCAATTACGAAAACTCATGAAAATGCACACGGACAAGATTAAACACACATAAAACAATTAAAATCTAATAATCGCAAAATCGGGCTGTTACAACTCTCCCCCCCTAAAAGAATTTTCGCCCTCGAAAATTACCTGACGGAAACAACTCTGGAAACGAAACCTTCATCTTACTCTCGGACTCCCAAGTGGCACTTTCACCGGTCGGTCCAACCCAAATCACTTTAACCAAAACAATCTCTTTGCCACGCAAACGCTTCACCTCACGGTCCTCAATCCTAACCGGCCACGTCTCAACGGTCAAATTGTCTCTTACCTCCAAATCATCCACTTGAATCACGTGAGACTCATCATACACATACTTCCGCAACTAAGACACATGTAACACAACATGAAGATTCGACAAAGACGGTGGTAACACAATCCGATACGTTACAACCCCGATTTTCTCTACAATCTCAAACGGTCCAACAAAGCGAGGAGTCAACTTCTTACACTTCAAAGTCCTTCCAACACCAGTTACAGGATTCACTCGCAAAAACACATGATCAGCAACCTGAAACTAAATATCTTTCCTCCTCTTATCATGATAACTCTTCTGCCTACACCTCCTTCCATACAAAGCCTCAAACGGAGCCATTCCGATACTAGAATGAAAACTGTTCTTGTAAGTAAACTCGATCAACGGTAAACATTCAATCCAACTGGCACCTTGTTCCAAAACACAAGCCCTCAAAAAATCTTCTAAACTCTGAATAGTCCTCTCTGTTTGCCCATCAGTCTGGGGATGATTGTAACGCCCTAGTTGTTATTATTTATTTTTGACTGAATTTTAATAGTTTATATGATTTTAAATGGTTTATGTTGTTTCGATGGTGTGGAATAATTTATTTTATGATTATTTTAATGTTTAATTAAAATAGGTGAGAATTACAATTATTGGAAAATTTGGGGGTTAAAAATAATTGACTAATATTTTAATAGGAGTTAATTAGAATAAGTGGGAATTAATTAGAATTAATAGGGAGTTAGAGAAAGGAGAAAGTCAGAAAAACAGTTTCACGTAGAAACAGATAGAAACAGAGAAAAGGGAGAAAAACAAAGAACCAAGGGAGAAGAGCCAAGTGGGGAGAAGTGTAGAGTTTTGTTCATCAAATTCAGGTAAGGGTGAGACTAACTCTCAATTTTAGGTTATATAATTCGTTAATTGATGTTATTGTTGTTAAGGCTGATGAACTGAATTAGCTTAAAGATGAATTGGTTTGAATAACTTGATGAATTCATGAAAATGTTGTTGTTTATGGCTGTTCTGATGTTAGCTCGAATAGAAGTAATGTAACTCATCAAATTTGGGTTTTTAGGTGTTTAAATTGGGGTTTGGGGTTGAAAAATAGAAGTTAGTTCGTACAGTTCGTAGTTCTGTAAATCGCCATTCGCCACGGCGAGCAGACCCACTCACCAGGCGAGTAAGACCTGTGTAGCTCGCCACAGCGAGCAGACCCACTCGCCATGACGAGTGGTGAACCTGTATAGCTCACCAGAGCGAGCAAATGCATTCGCCATGGAGAGTTGCTTAAATTAAAAAGTGTTAATTGTCTTAATGGTGTTTTTGGGTCAATTTTTATATCAACACGAGTGCCTTAATATGTTTAGGAATGAATGGCACCTTTTTACAGAATCAAATTTGGGTTTTGGGGACTTAAAAATGAAGATTTTGGGTGAAAAATGTCAAAAATGCCGAGAGCACCCAGTTTTGCTCGCCTTCAGCTCGCCCCCAACTCGCCATAGCGAGTAGCTCGTTTTCCTGAGCTCGCCCTCGCGAGGAAAGTAGCTCGCCACGGCGAGCAGCACTGTAGCATGCTTTAATTGTTGAATTTTACTGTGAGACTCTGTTGTGTCCTTTTGCTGTGTCCTGTCGATCAAGTTGGAGTTTTATGTCATAGTTGATTATGCATATTGTAGTTGTCGTCGCTGTTGTCGAGTTGTATGCAGATATACACTATTGAGTTCGTTTTCATACATTTTTGACATGTTCATTCAACAACAATTAAACAATCATCATACAATTCATGCTTAGAAACATAACATCAACATCCAAACACGAATTCACAGAATTAATCCAATCAATCAAATTAATAGAATTGGGTAGAAATGAGAAATTTGAAAATTATGTATGAAAATTATCCCTCTTACCTCCAACACTAAGAATCCTAGCTCAAGCTTCAATTTGGCTCCTAGATTCAATTTCCCCTTTAGCTTCAACCCTCTCCTCTTGCTCCTCTTCCTAGCCTCTATTTCTCTACTCTTTTGTGTTTTGTGTGAATGACAAAGTGTAACCCTATTTTCTCAAAGTTATGGGTCAAATATTCACAAACCCTTAATGGGCCTAACCATACCAACTAATTGGTTCAATTCTATTTACACCACACCGCTAACTCTAACTCACTAACGGTAATTAACTAGAACATCGACCCTAATTAATTAGTAACGGCTACTTAGGCCCTTACAATTGATAACAGTTCTAACTAGAACGCTAAAAAAAACTATTGTCATAAGGTTACGAAATTACCCTTTCTCGCAAAAGACTAAAATGCCTTTAAGTCTAAATTACCAATATACCCTCCAATTACGAAAACTCATGAAAATGCACACGGACAAGATTAAACACACATAAAACAATTAAAATCAAATAATCGCAAAATTGGGCTGTTACAATGATTACTTCTGACTTTGAAAATTTTCAATTCTTCTTCAGATTGTATTTAGATGTAGAATATACTAAACACAGTATATGAATCATCTTTAGACTTCAGAAACTTAACCCAACTCCATCTACTGTAACCATCAACAATGACTAATCCATACCTACTTCCATATATGGATGCAGTACTAACTGGTCCAAATAAAATCAGTGTGAAGTAGTTCCAAGGGTCTGGAGGTAGAAACAATTTCTTTTGGTTTAAAAGAGCTTTTGACAATCTTCCCTTTCTGGCATGCTCCACAGAGAGCATCTAAATGATAGTCAATATCTGGTAAGCCTTTAACCAGTTGAAACATGCTAAGCTTAGAGATTAACCTCCAGTTTGCATGTCTCAATCGTCTGTGCCACAACCGTTTCTTATCACTCATTGATAGAAGACAAACAACAATCTGATCAGCCAGTTCAGAAAACTTTATTTTGTAATCATTGTTTCTTCTATTTCCCTTGAAAACTATGGATTGATCATCCTTGTTGATCACTGTGTTGACTTCTTCAGACTCACTCACAAAATGACTTTTCAATGCTTCTCTGGCGCCATCAGGACCAGGTTTCAGGATCACTTCATTTGAGTTGCCTCCTATGAATCCAAGACCTTGTCCTCTGTTTTGATATGTGCTATAGATCATAGATGCTACCATGGTTCTATCAATTCCAGTAGCAATAAATTCTTGTAGAGCAGCATTCTCTTCACTCAAGTATTTACAGCTACACTTCTTGATTAGTAGGGAATAATTTTCTTTCTTTAAACTGTCCATCTCCAAAATAGTTGAGTCATGATTTTTCAACAACTTATCATGTTGTTGTTTGACTTTCCTCAACTCAGTGGATTTGGTCTCATAGTGACCAAGAAGTTCTTTGATAGAATCAATTAATTCGGATCTTGTGAGTTTAGAAAATACCTAAATCTCACTCTCAAAGTCTGTGTCTGATTCTGCATTAGGTGATTCTTCAACTGGTTCAGTTGTAGCCATTAAACGAACAGCTACATTAGCTTCACCATCAGCATCATCTTCATCAGATCCTGACTCATTATCAAGATCCTCCCAGGTAGCCATCAGACTTTTCTTGAGTTGCTTCTTAAACTTGCTTGACTTAAAGGTTGGCTTCTTTGACTTGGACTTCTCTTTCTGGAAGTCTGGACAATCAGCAATAAAGTGTCTAGGCTTCTTGCAGTTGAAGCAACCTTTCTGTTCTTCTTTCTTGAAACCCTTACCACTGCTCTTACCCAAAAACTTTTTGTTCTTCTTGACTAGGTACTGCATTCTGCTTGAAAGCACAGCCATTTAATTAGCAACATCAAGATCTTCCTCAGAGCTTTCAGAAGAAGAAGATTCATTTTCAGACTCTTCAATTTTGAGAGCCTTTGAGGATCTTCCCTTTGACTTTAAAGCCATGGTTTTTGACTTTCTTGCACAATCATGTTCATTGAGACTTAACTCATGTACTTTAAGAGAACTGACAAGATCTTCAACACTCAAGGTGTTTAAATCTTTAGCTACCTCAATTGCAGTAACCTTTGGTCTCCATCTAGAGGGTAGGCTCCTTAGTATCTTGCTAACATGGTCAGAAGCTATATAACTCTTTTTTAGTATCTAAAGTCTAGATACTAGAGTTTGAAACCTTGAGTACATCTGCTTAATGCTTTCATCATCCTTCATCTTGAATAACTCAAACTGATGAACTAATAAAAGAGTTTTAGCTTCCTTGACCTTCTTGGTGCCTTCATTGTTTGCACAAAGAGAGACAAACATGGCTTTAGAAGTGGATTTGTCATTCATCTTCATGTATTCAGACTTTGGAATAGCTGTGACAAAAGCTCGTCTAATGATATGATGTTTCTTGTAGCTCTTTTTCTAAGTGGCTGGACCGTCATAATATTCCTAAGAGTCTTAAAGACCTCCAGAAGTGCCTGTAGACCCCCCTGGAGGCCTTAGCACCCTCCAGAAGAGTTCTAAGGGCCAAGGCGCGTCCTTCCCAGGGGGCCGCCTCAGGTAGCTTCTAGAAACATCTAGAACTCGCCTAAAATACAGAATTACCCCTATGGCTTGGAGACCAAGCCACCGAAACCCAAGCCCACAACAAGCTATAAATACAACCCTTTAGAACATTCGTAAGGCATCCAATAATCAGTCTAAACCCTAATAGACAGAGAAAACCCTAGTATTCACTACTCGTACTTTCTGCAAGTACAGTTGGCGCCGTCTGTGGGAACAGGTAAAACTAACCTAGACCACCTTCTTAAATCACAACCGTGGTTCAGGAACCCTCATCTGCTTTCTGAGTCACACCCCTGTGGTTCAGAAAGTCCAGCACTCAGAACTTCTTAGGTCCAAGAGCAGCCGCCGCCTTCCTCATGGCCACCCCGGAGGATTTTGAGACCCTGAGAACCGACATGGCTCTCCTACGAGAGCAGAACGAGGCTCTGCACGCCACGGTAGAGACCGTTCAGCAAAAAGAACAAGAAAGGCGAGATGGAGAACCAAGAACCACAGCCCCTTTCAGTAGAGATATGGAACGCTCCAGTACTAGAACACTTCAAACCTCCACATCTTTCATCTTTTGATGGGAAGAGCGACCCGGTGGAGCACATAACGGCATTGAACACTCGTATGGCCGTTGTGGGCGTGTCTGACTCTCTCAAGTGCATATGAACCTCCCTCGCTTCTCTATCATGAGTTACCCAGACATGACCAGGAAGCTTACTCAACAATTCGCAGCAAGTCGCCACCGAAAGGTCTCCGCCACCAGCCTTTTCAACGTCCGTCAAAGACACACTAAGTCACTGCGAGACTACGTGGCCAGATTCAACGATACCACCATCAAGGTAATTAACCCTAACCAAGAAGTATTCGTGGGAGCTTTCCATAATGGTTTAAGGGCAGGACAATTCAATAAATCTTTGGCGCAAAAGCCCGCCAACTCCATGGAAGAAATCATCGCCAGGGGTGACTATTACATTAAGGGAGAAGAAAGCAATGCAGAAAAGAAAGCCAGGGACACAAAGGAGCGCACCGCCACTAATCAGGATCGGAGGAATCACCAGCCACTAGCAGACCGAGACCAATCTTTCTACAAGAGGCAGGAGAGGCGCCCCCATGCACCCTACAACTCCAAGGTCCGTCCAGGCGTCCTCACCCCCTTGAATACTCGCCCAGCCTAAATATTCAGAGAGGTCTACGAAGCAAAAATCATCCCAGTGGTTAAGAAGACAGGACATACAATCATGGGAACGGACCAGAACAGTTGGTGTAAGTACCACAGAATCCAAGGTCACGACATTAATGACTGCCACCACCTGAGAAGGGAAATCGAAAGATTAATACAGAGCGGGAAATTGAGAGGATATGTTCAAACAGACAAGGAAGGAAGACCTCAAAAACCTAGAAAGGAAACAAGCAGTGAAGAAAAAAGACACACCTTGAATACTATTTCTGGAGGATTTGCAGGCGGAGGGGAATCCAGCTCCTCGCGTAAAAAGTATGTCAGACAAGTGATGCTATGTCTGGAGTATGACTCAAAGGAAGAAAGAGAGCCCGAGATACACTTCTCACCCAAAGATTTCCAGGGCGTCGTCCCTCACGACGATGACCCCATGGTTATTACTGTCTAGATATTCAAGTGGGGCGTTAAAAGAGTTTTGGTAGAGACAGGGAGTTCAGCTGATATTCTGTATTATGAGACATTTGAAAGAATGGGCCTAGATCCTCAACAGTTACATCCTTTCAGATGAATCTTGGCGGGATTCACAGGTGAGCAGGTACACGTACGAGGTTACATCACTCTAAAGACGACCTTTGGATACGGTTCTTTAGCAAAAACGATTCGAGTCAGGTATCTGGTAATCAACGCCCTTAACTCTTACAATATAATCATAGGGCGACCTGCTTTTAACCTGTTGGGAGGGATGTTATCTACAAAATTCTTGGTAATGAAATGTCCCCTAGATAATGGGAAGGTAGGAACGGTTAAGGGCGACCAGAAAGTCGCCAGAGAATGTTATCACAGCAGCCTACGGCTACAAAAGAAGAAAAAGGATGAAGTTGTTAACAAGGATCACACCGTAAACGTGATAGACCTTGACCCAAGAGAAGATTTCCAGCAACCACGCCTAGAATCAACCGAAGACTTGAAGGAAATATCTATTGGCCCAGAGGATCATCAGAAGACCAAAATTGGAACAGCTCTAGATCCAATGGAGGAAGGCACCCTCATCGCTTTTCTACAAAGGAATCTTGATTTGTTCGCCTGGAAACCTTCAGAGATGCCTGGGATAGACCCAAAGATAACTTGTCATCATCTCTTCGTCAACCCAAATGTGAAACCAGTCGTACAACGGAAGAGAAAGTTAGATGAAGAAAGGCGTAAGGCAGTGGACGAAGAGGTTGGTAAGCTAGTAGACGCCCGTTTTATAAGCAAAATCCAATATCCAACATGGTTGGCAAACACTGTGCTGGTAAAAAAATCAAATGGCAAGTGGCGAATGTGTGTGGATTATACCGATCTAAACATGGCTTGTCCCAAGGATCCATATCCATTACCAAATATAGACCATCTGATAGACAACGCATCCGGTTTCAAAACCCTGAGTTTCATGGACGCCTATTCTGGGTATAACCAGATAAGAATGGATCCCTTGGACGCACCCAATACAGCTTTCATGACCAACAACAAAAATTATCATTATGAGGTCATGTCTTTCGGCCTCAGGAACGCAGGCGCAACTTTTCAGAGAAGCATGGATATGGCTTTTGCCAAGCAAATAGGGCGGAACTTGGAGGTATACATCGACGACTTAATAGCTAAAACCAAGGAAGACTGCAACCACACTGATGACCTTGAAGAAATTTTAGGGCAGGGGAGAAAGTAAAACATACGCCTGAACCCAACAAAATGCTCTTTTGGGGTGCAGGCGGGAAAGTTTTTGGGATTTCTATTAACAAGCAGAGGTATTGAGGCCAACCCAGATAAATGCCAAGCAATCATCAACATGAGAAGCCCATCCAGCGTAAAGGAGGTTCAGTAGTTAACAGGGCGCCTTGCATCTCTGTCGAGGTTTCTGTCTTGTGCGGGCGATAAAGCTTTTTCTTTCTTTGCTTCAATAAGGAAGAAGGAGAAGTTTGAGTGGACTCCGGAATGCGAAGACGCCTTCCAACAACTGAAAGTCTTCCTCTCAAGCCCGCCTGTCCTACATCGCCCCAGTAAAGGCGCTATACTTTTGCTATATTTAGCAATCTCTGATAATGCCATAAGTACGGTGTTGGTGGAAGACTCAGACACGGGGGAGAAACTAGTCTATTTCGTCAGCAAAGTTCTCAAAGGTGCAGAGCTGCGATATCAGAAAATTGAACGCCTGGCTTTTGCCGTTGTAACCACAGCAAGGAAATTACGCCCATACTTTCAAAGCCACAAGATCGTAGTCAAATCAAACTACCCCATTAGGCAGGTACTCAGTAAGCCGGACTTGGCAGGGAGGATGGTAGCATGGTCAATAGAGATGTCAGAGTACGACATTCAATTCGTACCAACAGGCGTAATCAAGTGACAAGTTTTGGCAGACTTCGTCGTGGAGTTCGCCCGCCCAATCGAAGAAGAAATTCCATATGTATGGTTGTTGTCAGTTGACGACTCTTCCAATCTAAAAGGAAGTGGAGCAGGAATAATGTTAGAAGGACCCAGCGAGCTTTTAATCGAGCAATCCCTTCGTTTTGAGTTCAAAGCAAGAATCAATCAGGCAGAGTATGAAGCACTCATCGCCGGAATGACCTTGGCGAGAGAGATGGGAGCTGAGAACTTACGAGCAAAAAGCGATTCTCAGTTTGTAACTAGCCAAATCACAAGAGAGTATCAAACAAAGGACGCCCAGCTTGTCAAATATTTAGCCAAGGTTCAGAGTTTAGCAGCAGCTTTTAAATTCTTTGAAGCCATTCACGTCCCAAGAGAGCAAAACTTTCGAGCAGACTTGCTCGCCAAGCTCGTCAGCACCCAGAGACCAGGCAATAACAGAACCGTCATCCAAGAGGTAATCATAGCTCCGTGTACGGAAATTTTAGAGGTAAATTCGTTAACAGAAGAGAGCGAAGGGTGGATGACACCCCTACTGAAGTACTTAACAGGATCTTTCAAAGCAAAGGATGAGGATGAGGAGCAGATTGTTCGGAAAAGGGCCTCCAAATTCACCATCATATCAGGGAAGCTTTACAAAATGGGAAAGGCTACCCCAATGCTACGTTGTCTGGCAGAGGGCGAGACAGAGTTAGTTCTTTTAGAGGTTCACGAAGGAGTTTGTGGAAGTCACATCGGAGGACGAGCTCTTGCTGCAAAGTTGCTCCGTGCAGGATATTACTGGCCTACTATGCTTCAAGACAGCTGTGAGTATGTTCGAAAATGTGATGAATGTCAAAGGTTCTCCGACAAGAAACACACCCCGGAACATGAATTGACTTCAGTATATTCGCCTTGTCCTTTCCACAAATGGGCGGTCGACATTGTAGGACCTTTTCCGCTAGAACCAGGTCAGTCGAAATTCCTTATTGTAGGAGTGGACTACTTCACCAAGTGGATCGAAGCAGAAGCAGTCGCCAAAATCACAGCTGAAAGGGTAAAAAAGTTTTACTGGAAGAAGATCATATGTCGTTTTGGCCTTCCTAAATTCATAGTATCAGACAATGGAACTCAGTTCGCTAGTGCTACAGTGGTGGATTTTTGCAAACAACTGGGAATACAAACAAAATTCGTCTAAGTGGTCCACCCCCAGGCTAACAGACAGGCAAAGTTTGCAAACAAAGTGATCCTAAATGGAATCAAGAAAATGTTGGAAGTCGCCAAAAGCCTTTGGGCGGAACATCTTCTTGAGGTAATTTTTATACTTATTTCTCTTCCCTTATACAAATCCTCCAATAGTAAGGATCACATAATGAGAGCATGAAAAGTGAAAAATTATTCGACATGATAAGTACAGATACTATGGTCTTATCATACAACACCACATTCTACAACCAAGGAAGCACCGTTCACAATGGCTTATGGCACCGATGCGATGCTTCCAGTCGAGATAGACACTCCTACATGGAGGCGCGATAATTTTTCTGACGAAGAAGCAAACGAAGTAGGCGTTCGATGTAGCTTGGACATGATCGATGAAGTCAGAGAGCAAGCTCACATCAGAGAGTTCGCTGTCAAGCAGAGAGCAACCTGCCGATACAACTCTAGAGTTATTCCCAGAGAAATGAAGGTAAGCGATCTCGTGCTGAAAAAAGGTTGTCGCCCTAACCAGAGTTGGAAAGCTACTTCCAAACTGGGAAGGTCCTTACAAGATCAGAGAAAAGTTCCCTCACAGAGCCTATAAATTAGAAGAGATGAACGGGGAAGCAGTGCCACGCACCTGGAATGTGGTCAACCTACGTCACTATTATAGTTAAAGCCTGATAGGCCAGCTTTTTATTTTCTTTTTGTATTGTTTTTTCTTTTTCAACTAGACCAGTTATATGCTTTTCTTTCTGTTATTTCGTTTAATAAAAAGGGATAGGGCAACACTCTTTTCCCCTGCAAGGGCAGGGGTTTTTAACGAGGCACCCTATCTCCTTCAAAAAATACGTGCTGATTTATCTCTTTTGCTTAATTCTCTACTGCTTACACTATTTTATTTTTCATTAGTAGCAAGGTGAATGAAGCACCATGACAATCATGTAAGACGCCTTGTAGCGCAATCCTGTAAGACGCCTTGTAGCGCAATCCTGTAAGACGCCTTGTAGAGCAATTCTGTAAGACGCCTTGTAGCGCAATCCCGTAAGACGCCTTGTAGCGCAATCCCGTAAGACGCCTTGTAGGGCAATCCTGTAAGACGCCTTGTAGCGTAATCCAGTAAGACGCCTTGTAGCACAATTCAGACAACCCATTCAGGTTAACCGTACTTTGCCAAGTTGCGAAGTTTTAAAAGGAAGAAGGCCCATGATGCTAAATACAAATGTCATGACTAATCTCGTTCAAGATAGGCAAGCGAAGCCTAAAATGTAACTTCAACACTAGTTGAACACTGCTAAGTAGATTATTTAGAAAACATCGAAAAAGCACGTAAAAACAAGCACCAGTAACACAGCTAAAGGCGAGATTGAAATAATGCAACGAAAAGGTATATTAAAGTGTCGAAGCATCCAGTAAGGATCACTTTTAAAGAAAAGTCAGCAGGGCACCATAAAAGGTCGCCCTCAATACAAGCAAAATAAGGCGCCACGCAGGGTCGCCATAAAAAAAAATCATCATTAAAGCGACAAAAGAAAACGTTAAGTTGGAGTCATTCCTCATCTACGAGTTGTCCGTCAATGATAACTTTCGCCGCATCCATATCAGCAAAATTCCCTTCAAGATAAAAGTGTGCGGCTTGCGCACGAGCTCTCTCGAAACCATCGTCGAAATACTCCATAAGAGCGCTCTTGCACTCTTCAACTTCTCCTTCCAGCTTAAGGTTCTTTTCCTTGAACGCATCTTGCTCCAGTTTGACAGCTTCAAGCTCAGCAATGGCGTCGGCAGCTTTAACTTCAAGAGTTCTCGCCGAGTTCTCCGCCATTTGTTTTGACTCAAAAGCTTCGCCGAGGCAGGTCTGCAACCCAGTAGCCTGATGTTTCCACTTCTCCGCATCCTCGTCAACTTCCTTACACCTTTTCTCCAAATCACCATACTTTCTCTCCATAGTATGATTCAGCATCAAGATTCTCAAGGCGGATTCCCCAGCATCCATCACCAAGTCGCCAAATTTGCTCTTTAAGCCGGCGTCCACATCAACTTCGCAAAAGGGCACATTCTCGCCCATATACCTGATAATACCAAAAGAAGATATTTCGTCAACTTTGTGCATAAAGGAATAAAGAAGAGAATCGCAAGCAAACCACCAAGAAATACTTACTTCCGGAAATTAAAGTCCTTATGCCAGAAGGACTCTACCACCTTTTCGTTCAGAGAGGTGGTCGCCGGCGTTCTTCTCTCCGTCCCTTCCACGATCATGTGAAGATTCTGACCGTCGCCCCTTCCACTCTTTCCTTTCTTTCGTGGAGGAGAACCAGAGGTCTCAACAGCCGCGCCTTCAGTAGCAGGCGTCTCCACTTGCTTCGCCTCTGCTGAAGACGAACCCACAGAGGTCTTCGAGGGAGGATCTTTCCTTTTCACCCGCCGATGCTGCACGCCAGCAGGATCACTGGTTGTATAACCTTCAACAGTTTTCTTCTCCTTCAACTCGGCGAGATACTTTTTCCTCTTAGCAGGAGTAAGTGGCGGCATTTTCGATTCTGCAAAAGAAGAAAAGTTAAGGAGGAAATCAACAAACAGGTTTCATAAGATAATCGCATGATAATAATAAAACTTGGAGCTTTTAGAAAGCCACTCACGCAAGTAGTTATCTCGATCTCCTGTATCGCCCTCTTTATTCAAGAGGTCATGGATATCAGAATGTAGCATCTTCTCTAAGAAACAAACAATCCCTTGTTCATAGGGTGTCATCCTTTCAAAATTGTAGCCCATCACAGCAGCTGGAGACGCAGTCCAAACCAGTGGAAACTTTGGTTTTCCATCCAGCAAAACAGAAGCCACAGAAAAGTGAGGCGCCCCCTTTACCTTGACGAAAGTGTCTTTCCAATCTTTTTTCAAGTTAGAAGCGTAAGGCGGGAACAATTTCTTGCCAGGATAAGCACAGATAGTCACCCATGTCCCTCTGTTAACATCTTTAGTCCCATAGAAATATAAAAAGGGACCGACTAAAGGCTCAAAATCCAACGCTTTACATAGAATCTCAAAGCCTCGGATAAATGCCCAGCTATTCGGGCGGATTTGAGAAGGTGCCACGTTCATAAACTTCAGCTCGTCCATCTCAAAAGAACTGAGTGGAAGCTTCACGCCAAATTCTTCAAGAACCGCCGCATACATGAAGTACTCCTCGCCCACCAAAGATTGTGAGCACACCCTCTCGCCCTCGTCACACTGCAGCAGTACGACATCCTCTTCATGACCCGTCGATGAGATATCCATCTCACTCCTTATGAAGTTGATCGCCGCATCCCCTGTATATAGCAAGGCCACACCCGTTACTTCTTGAGCAAAAAACTTCATCGTCACACCCGTTTCGACCGCGTCTTTTCTTTCTATCGAGGGAGGCCTAAATAAGCAAATCTCTTGGCTTCGATTCAAACCTGAAGTAGAACAGATCAAAACGCAGTCACTATCGGAACTGATGTCGCTACTACTATCACTATCAGACGAGTCATCTGTGGTTGTTTCGTTTGGAAGACTACGAAAGTAGGCATCCCAGTCTATGAGGCCATTAGGACGGGTCGCGTGTTTCAAACAGGCCATCCTTAACTCGTTAAGTTCACTAGGATCAGAGGGAACGATCTCTCTGCCTTGTTCATCGCAATCCTTAATAACTACCATCACTAAAGAGCCTAAAACAACTAGTTTAAAAAACAGTAAAGGAGATAAGATTAGGGTTTACCTGGAAGGAGTCGGAGATTTGATAGATGGAAATTCAGAGTATACGGCTGCGCGAAATCAAAGGAAAAAGGAAACAGAGAGAATAGAAGGAGTGAAAAGATGAAATGAGGGTGTGAAGAAGAAATGAAGCGCTAATATATAGGAACAGAAGAGTTAGAGTCGCCTCGAAAAACGCGCTTTCTCCATAAAAAGCGGAAACACGTGCGTGGCAGGCCGAGATGATAACACGTCACGACTACTGAAGAGTCAAGGAATCTACACCGTCCGATCTATTTCACAGATGTGGAGTCCTCGCCAACGTTCAAAGGAACGTCTGTCTCGCCCCTCCAGAGGACGAGGCGAGAGGTATCACGCCGTAGCTTAAGAAACCTGTACTGAGGAAACTAGGCGATTATACCTGTATGAGGCAAACTTCTTTCAATACAGGAGGGATCTATGACTTAAGGGTAATACATCCACCCTCAAAAGCTATCAAACAAATGTCAAGATAACATAAACCACTTCACCTTGTCCCAAGACTCGTGCTTGTTAGGCTATGGACCGTCATAATATTCCTAGGAGTCTTAAAGATCTCCAGAAGGGCTTGTAGCCCCCCCAGGAGGCCTTAGCACCCTCCAAAAGAGTTCTAAGGCCCAAGGCGCGTCCTTCCCAGGGCGCCGCCTCAGGTAGCTTCTAGAAACATCTAGAACTCGCCTAAAATACAAAAATACCTCTATGGCTTGGAGACCAAGCCACCGAAACCCAAGCCCACAGCAGGCTATAAATACAACCCTTGAGAACATTCTCAAAGCATCCAATAATCAGTCTAAACCCTAATAGACAGAGAAAACCCTAGTATTCACTACTCGTACTTTCTGCAAGTACAGTGGTAGTGTGTTTCTTACGGTCAATAGCAGCACCTTCGTCGTCAAGTTCTAAGTCGCAAACTCCATCTTCTAAAATATCTCACAGCTCTTCATCTAAGCCCATGACATAACTATAGAAGTTGGTTTTCCACCAAGAAAATTCTTTAGGATCACCATTAAACTTTGGAATCTTCCCATAATCAGCTTTCTTATTGTTGTTCTTGGATCCATAGTCAAATGGTATAGCACCACCAGTACTAGAACCAGAAGTTGTAGGTTCACAAGAAGACATGTTTTTCTCTGGATCTTTTCTATTACACGGTTAAGTGTTCTGACAACAGAGTCGGAGCTCTGATACCAACTGAAGGTGAGAAAAACACAAGAAGGAGGGGGGGGGATTTTTGAATAGTGTTAACTTTTTCGCAACTCTTAAAGAGTAAGAATCTGTTTATTCCAGGATCAGAGTCTGAATGAATTTAGGTTCTGATGGAAGACCAGAGTCTGTAGCAGCGGAAATGATAAAGAGATAAAGGAAAAAGAGAACACACGCAATTATACAGGTTCCTTCCACAAACCGGAAGTAGTCTTGTCCCCTTGCACTTCTAAGGAGAGTTTCACTAAAACGTAATAACAATTACAAGTTGTACAAACACACAGTTAGAGACTTCCAATGCTCAAGCACACAAGCAAGAGACTTCCTTGCTCAAGGATGTAACACCCCGTTTTCCCAACTTAAAAATTCATAGATTAATTAGAGTTTTTCAACGTAAACGGAATGTCACACTTCTTTTTATAAAATCATAAATGGAATAAAGAAAATCCTTTAATACATCGCAGCGGAAATATTTCAACTTTTCAAAACAATCTTTGGCACAAGGGCCTCAACACAAAATCTCATAAATTTAGTTCATCAACATGTTCATAAAACAATACGTAAGGAATAGAAAACGACAACAAAATTCCCATCCCGTTACGTATCAGAGCACCTAAGACACACGCGAGAGAAACCTCACACGACCGCAACTATTCTTGGTTACCCGCAAGTTACCCATAGGGAAGGCAACATTTTCAAGCAGAAGGGGAGAGATTTCACAAAGCAATAATAATAAGCATATAATTCATCAAATACATTTAACAGCATGGACATCATCAATTAATCATAATAATTCTTCATATAGTACTTCTTAAACAACTCATAAGCTACATTATGTAATCATCATAATAACATCAATTAGTAATACAAATAACCACGTAGTTCATCTTTAATAATACTTCATATAAACAATATAAACAACATAAGTTACAATCAACTTCAAATCATCTTTAATGATACTTCACATAAACAACATAAACAACAACATATAACTCTTCATTAACGATTCATTGATAATTATCAACTCGACAACTTAGGCAACTCGACAACTTTAGACAACTCGACAACTTCGACATCGACTACGCAACTTCAACTCGACTATGCAACTTAGACATCTTATTCATGCATGTGGTACCAATCCAGGGCGTCAAGCCCTCAACGTAATAAGTATTAATATACTTCCAGGGCGTCAAGCCCTCATCGCAAATGAGCTAAAGCTCCAGGGCATCAAACCCTCAACGTGTAGAGTAAAAACTCACAGGGCATCAAGCCCCCAACTTAAATGGGTATGCATGGACTCAACCTCATACAACTTACGAAACATCGACATCTTAGGATTCCAATAATTTGGATCAACTTCTTATTTCATAGATCGACTCATGCAACTTGATGATATAGAATCAGTCAACAACAGAATTCAACAGCTTAATCATAACAATAATCAAATGATAATCAACAACAACTTCAAATTAGACATTATATATATTTCACATAAAGCATATACAATTATATATGTATCTCAAATTATTCAACAACAATATTCATATTAATTCAGACTCACTGAAAGACAATACAATTATAAACAACTTCATGTAACATCATATTCATCAACTTATACCTTCATATAATAACTAATCAATCATGAACACATCATATAACATCATATTCATCAACATATACATTCATATACTAATTCATCAATCAGGAAAAACATCATATATTATCATCAACATATACGTTCATATAATAATTCACTAAAGCCTCCTTGGAGTATTTTCATCATAACTCAAACACCAAAAATCATTTTCAAGTAAAACTAAAGCCAACGGACAGCTAACAAAATTATCTACAACTTTCATGTTTACACCAAAGGTCAATTCTGTACCTATCAATATCAGTTTTCATTTTAAATTCGGGAATGGTTGTGCTGAAATTCATAAATATTCACTGTGACCTACGTGCAGTAATTTAACCATAACTCAAGTTCCATAAATCATTTAGAAGTCAAACCAATGGCATTAAAAATATAACATCCATACCTACAACTTTATTTTTTACACCTAAGACCAATTCTGTACCTATCAATCCCCGTTTTCATTTCATATTCGGGAATGGTTGTGCTGAAATTGATAAATATTCACTGTGACCTACGTGCAGTAATTTAACCATAACTCAAGTTCTATAAATCATTTAGAAGTCAAACCAATGGCATTAAAAAGCTAACATCCATACCTACAACTTTCGTGTATACACCGAAAGCTATTTTAAAACAGAAACGGGTGAAAAGTGAGTGTTTTTCCAGTTTTGGCTTTCAGAAAATCGGTGGCCGAATTCGCTTACGGGTAAGAATAGTTTTCACTCCAAAAACCCAATTTTTGATCCCTTAATCATCCAAAATGATTTACAATGATGTTTACAGGTCAAATAGGCAATATAGAAATCAAAACAACATAGGAACATGCATCAAACAACACAATTCATCTCATCTTATCAATTAACATAAACTTTCTAACCCTAACTCAAGAACACAACAATTCATCAAATTTCAGAATTATATACTATGATTATTGAAGGAAATCCAACCCTTACCTTAATAAAATTGGAGCAGCAGCCTCTTGGTTCTCCACTTCTAGTTTTCTCCCTTTTTCTCCCAAAACTGATTGTACGTACTGTAATAAGTTCCTAAACCTAGGTTTTACCTTTTATACCTCTTCTATTTGTTTTATTTTATTCCACTTATTCTCTTAAACTCTTTTAAATCCCTAAATCAGCTACTCAACTCAATATTCTATTTAAAAATATATATAAATTACTTCCATAACAAATATCAAATATATTTCTATAGCAAATAACAAAAATATTTCTCTAACAAATATATTTCTATAACAAATAACAAATATATTTTTACACCAAATAACATATATATATATTTCTACACCAAATAACATATATATTATACTAATAAATACCAACATATAACATAACAAAATATCACTTATCAAAATAAATCGACTAAATTATAAAAAGATATCTAAACTCAATAAAATAAATAAATAACAAAATAGAGCGTTACAAAGGACACACCCAAGAGACTTCAAGCACTCAAGCACGCAAGCAAGAGACTTCTAACACAATTTACAGAAAATTGAATAACAGTTTGAACACTTGATATACAATCAGTGGTGTTCCAAAGTACAAAACTGTAAGAGACTTTTGTGATACTTAGAAATTCTTGGATAAACAAGTTTGTAAGAATTCTCTAAGTTGTTGATGTGTTTGTTTGACTCAGGGAGAATAGCAAATAGCTTAATAATGCGTTAAGAGTCAGTAGTCTATTCTCGAAGTCTTCACTCCTTTATATAGGCGTTGTAGAGAGACGTTGAGACAGTGCAGAACATCACAAAGTCATCTAGAAGCTTGATCAAATATTGTTGATCAGTTTCTTGACATGGTAATCGTCCTTCAATACATATTTTGAATTACATTCCATTTGAAGAGATAATACAAGTAGACACAGCTGCCAGTAGTACAAGGTAGTGGAGTAGTGGAAACGGAGTTTGTACAAAGTACTCTGTCCTATTTCTGCATTCTTGTCGTTAAGCATCCCATGCTCAAGTTGACTTTGAAGCTAGCCGTTATACCAAGTGAACGTTTCTTTGCAGCCGAAATACCTTCAGAGATTCATATAACCAAATCCTTGATTTGCAATCTTCAGACTCTCTATAGAACTTTTAGACTCTGATGAGCTTCAGACTCTCTTCAGACTCTCTTTGTTCTTCAGATGCTCTTGGTCTTCAGAACCTCTTGTTTAGCATTTCTTCGAAACAACTTCTTCATACTCTCCAGGTCTTCAGAACCTCTCGAAACAGCTTCTGATGATTCTTCAGGCTCTCTAAGTCTTCAGAATCACTTGCAACAAGCTTCTTTTAGGATTTTTCTCTTCATTTGTTCATACAAGATTCTTCTTATGAATAAAAACTTTGACTAAGATCCTGTACACTTAAAATAAATATTAGCATATCCAATTGACAATTTTTAATACCTTGTTATCATCAAAACTCAAAGTGGTATTGTTAAACCCATTTGTTCCAACAAACTCAAAGGGAGCTTTCAAACCTCACCTTAAAGAATTATTAGACTCAGGGGGAGCTTACAAACCTCAAACCTTATAGTCAACTTGTTAATTAAATTAACAACAATTGCACAATTTAAATACTAATGTTTGTCATCATCAAAAAGGGGGAGATTATTGGAAGAAAATGTGTTTAACATTACCCTTTAAGAGTTTTCATGATAAGAAGGTATTAAAAATTGTCAATTGGATATGCTAATATTTGTTCAAGTATAAAAGACCATAGACAAAAATTTGACATCTTAAATAGGTTCTGAAAGAACAAAAGAGAGCAAATGAATCAACAAAAAGGAATCTTGAAGCATCTGAAGAGAAGTGCTCCTGAAGTGATGACGTCATCAGAAGCTGAAGATCACCATAAGCTGAAGTTCATCAAGAGATGTAAGACTTAAAACTTCAAAGGTTGTTCAATTAATTTAATCTCGTCTAAGCATTGCAAAAGACCAGAATATTGAAGCAACGACTATTTTAAAAGGATTTGAAGGCATTGAATGCTTGTTCTTTAAAGAGCGTTGACAAAGTACAATTGTACGAAGTGTACAACCACTACTCTGTTTTTGTCTCTACTACAAGACAAGAAAAATAGCTCTACCTGCAACGATGTTCCTTCATAATTGGAATAGATTTGAAATTGATCCTTTATAGGACAATAACCATATCAGGCAAAAGATCATTGGTGATTGATCAAAGCTTCAAACGACTCTATTTTGAAATGCTGGCAATTCACAACGTCTCTTTCACACTTCTATATAAAGGAGTGAAGACTTAGAAAATGGCAAGGACTCAACATAAAATTACAAGTGCCAAAACTCTGCTGAAATTGTTCTGCATTCAAAGGTTGACTTAGAATTTCTTAACAACTTTCATATCTTAGAAATTCTAGAGTCCTAAAGAGTGTGTATCTGATTTGTATTGTGAACACCACTGATTGTATATCAAGTGTTCAACCTCAAACATTTTTCTTTGTAATTCTGTTTGAATAGAACTCTCTTGCAGTTGTGCTTGAGCATAGGAAGTCTCTTGATTGTGTTCAGGAGCATAGGAAATCTCTTGCAGTTGTGCTTGAGTAATTTGAAGTCTCTTGCTAGTTTTAGAAGTGAGCAGTTGTAATCAGATATTACATTTTTAGTAAACTCTCCTTGGAAGTGCAAGGGGGACATGGCTACTTCCGGTTTGTGGAAGGAACGTGTATAATTGCTTTGTGTCTTTCTTCTATCTCTCTATTTTTATTCGCTGCGTGTAGTCCTGAACATCACCTCAGAAGTGGAACTCTATCTGCTTCTGATCAGTGTTTTTCCGCTTAGGAGAAATTGAAGAAAAAGTAAACACGATTCAACCCCCCCTTCTTGTGTTTTTTTCACCTTCAGAGTTTGTTTTGTATGAACTTCAAAGATCATCTCTTGATGCTCCAGACAATGCTCAGAACAACCTCAAGGACTGGTCGAAAGGGGTTGTCAACAATTTACAAGAAGTAAAGGTCAGCAGAACTCAAGTTAAGACACAACTGTGTATATCTGGAAGAGATGTTTCTGATGTTATTTCTTCATGTGTTCATCCTAAGGAGCTGAATCTAACTTGGTTAAACAAGATAAACTTCAAGTCAGCCTCTACAGAATTGGAATTGATGCAAAGGAACACGGTACTGGAGAGAGAAAACAAGTTGTTAAGGAAAGAACTTCTAGATCAGAAATTGTTACTACTAGAGAACAAATCTACTACAAAAGCTAAGCAGGAAGAAGCAAGAATTAGAGAAGAGAATCTACTCCGAAGCAATGAGGATTTCAAGAAAGAAATCAAGCAACAAGCAGAAGAGACAAACAAGATGCTCAAACAGATGTTGGAAATGTTCCAGAATCAACCCAAGCCTTAGTTGCACACCTTATTTTTTTTTGTTTTAGTGTTTGTTTGCTTCTGATCTAATATTATGCTTCTGAACATATTTTATGTGCTACTAAACTAATTTGCTTTTGAACTTAATTTTAATAATTCCCACAAAATTTCTCACTACGTTTTTCTCATCTCTTACTTTTTGTCATTAATTTATACTTTTTGTTGATCACAAAAGGGGGAGTAGATATATAGTATTTATAGGCTCTGAGCCCCATTAATTTAATAATAAACAAGTTAAATTAATAGAACATTCTTCTATCTCTTAGTCTATTTTGAGATTAATTCTGAGCGTTATTTCGTTTTTAATGATGAATTTAATTAACATATATAGTATTTAATTCACCAAACAATTGAATTAATCTCAATTCAATTCGCCAAACAAATTCACATGAAACAAGTGCATTAACCACACAAATGTATTAACCACACATCACAACTCAATTCAATTCACCAACAAATGTATGCAATGTTCTAGACTCATCTAGATGCATGTGGTACCAAGTCTCCTCAAGGTCGTCACCTCCGATGCAACAAAAACATCGTATGTAAGGTTTCACACCCCGCCTTACATTGGACATAAGTCCGTCACCAAACAATGAATGCATGAACATATGACTCGACTCAATGCATATGTTCATACAACGGTCACCTCATCAATCAACATGCATATAACATCATGCAATCATCACCAAACCAATGCATATACAATTATGCAATCATCACCAAACAGTGCATATACAATTACGCAAATCATCACCATCATTCAACAAGTATGCATACACCGACATACAATCAACATATATGTATTCACCATCATTTGAATATTCAAACAACACATGTGCATTCAACAATTTCATGTTATTTGCATACTTCTTCACAATCATATATGTCTTTCACAAATTCGGGTAACGGAGACACATATGCCATAACAAGATATATCCCATTATCAACATCTATCATTCATTCATAAGTCTCCATTAAATCATATAAAATCAATCACAAACGGTTAGCCAAATAATTGGTCTTTAAGCTAAGTTTTCACAAAGTTCTACTCATAATTCATAACTTTGAAAATAATTGAAGTAATGAATCAAAATCAACCCAACAAGGTTAATTGCCTAAGTCGTGTATACTCTTAAGTCACAATTGTAAGCGGTAGAGGTTACATAAGCATTTCATCGGCTAATCATGACTAATTCGCAAAATCACAAAGTTCGTCTATGGTTAAGTAAAACAGCCAACATATACTTTTTCAAAGTAAAACAGCACTAATGCCTTGGCTATGTATGCTCTTAGATCACATATGTGTGCAGTTGAACATACATATGCGTTTCATCGGCTAATTACATCGAAATCATAGAAATCACAAAGTTAGCCTCTTTTATCGTTTTTCAAAAGAATTCCATTTTTCAAAGCAAAACAAGTTAATCATCATTGAATTCATTCACAACCATTTTTAGAAATCATGTATCCAATAAACAACCTTAACCCTACCCTTTCCTTTGAGAAAAATGAGTTTCGGAAGGATCGACGTTCTTGGGTATTTTCAAAAAGTTTAGTTCAATTCTTCAAATCAAGCATCAATCCAAGTGTCGAGATGTTCCAGTAGGTTTATGAGTGAAAACAGTAGTTAAACAAGTTGAAAGGAGTATTTAGAAAAGCTCGGAACGACCCTCGGATGTTCGAAACAACAAAAACGGAGGTTGTTGTTTCTGCGAATCCTGCGGGGCACGCCATCTGTCGCCGTGGCGGGAAACCCAGAACAACAACCTTGTTCTTGTGTTTTTCCCATACGGGAATCCACCATTTTCAACCCCAAAACCCCAATTTTCATCCCCTTGACCCTAAATTTGTTTCCAAAGTTTGTATAAACGTTTCTAAACATAAAAAGACACTCAAATCCATATGAAACTTGAATCAAAACATCATTTCGACAAAAATCACCATTTGACCCATTTTTCATGAAAACCTTCAAGAACAACACAAATTCACATCAAGTTCAATGATTATGGATACCCATAGTTTCAATCAACAATAACAACATATCACAACAGCAACAACAACATGTAATCATAATCACAACTCATAATTCATGTTTACTTCCATAATTCAACAACAATCATCTTAGTTCATCAATTCACATAATTCACAATATATCTAGTTATATATACATCATGAGCAAACAATTTCTTCAACAACTAATCAATTTTCATCTAGTTCATGCACTCAAACATATCATCATAACAAGAACACGAATTTCAACAATCAAAATCAAATAATCAAATCATGAGAATGGGTAGAAATGAAGAATTGAAGATTATGTTTGAAAACTATCCCTCTTACCTCTAACACCAAGAATCCTAGCTCAAGCCTCACTTTAGCTCCTAGGATCAATCTCCCCTTTAGCTTCAACTCTCTTCTCTTGCTCTTCTCTCTAGCCTCTCTTTCTCTATTCTTTGTGTTTTTATGAAATGACAAAGTTTCTAACCCTAATGGTTCAAAGTTATGGGTCAAATATTCACAAACCCTTAATGGGCCTAAACCATACCAACTAATTGGCTCAATTCTAATTACACCACACCGCTAACTCTAACGTACTAACGGTAATTAATTAGGAATCTCGGCTATAACTAATTATATCGACAACTTAGCATTTTACGAATAATAACGGTTCTAACTAGAAACGCTAAAATAAAAATAACTACTACCACAAGTTACCAAATTACCCTTCCTCGCAAAAGACTAAAATACCCTTAAGTCTAAATGACTAAAATACCCTCCTATTATGAAAATTCATGAAAATGCACACAAACATGAATAAACACACATAAAACAATTAAATAAAATAATCGCAAAATCGGGATGTTACAACTCCCCCCGCCTAAAAAAAATTTTCGTCCTCGAAAATTACCTGACGGAAACAACTCTAGAAACGAAACCTTCGTCCTACTCTCTGATTCCAAAGTGGCACTCTCACCGGTCGGTCTAACCCAAAACAATCTCTTTGCCACACAAACGTTTCACTTCACGGTCCTCAATCCTAACGGGCCAAGTCTCAACGGTCAAATTGTCTCTTACCTCCAAATCGTCCACTTGAATCAAATGAGACTCATCATACACATACTTCCGCAATTGAGACACATGAGACACATCATGAAGATTCCACAAAGACGGTGGTAACGCAATCCGATACGCTACAACCCCGACTTTCTCTACAATCTCAAACGGTCAAACAAAACGAGGAGTCAACTTCCTACACTTCAAAGCTCTCCCAACACCGGTTACATGATTCACTCGCAAAAACACATGATCACCAACCTGAAACTCAATATCCTTCCTCCTCTTAACATGATAGCTCTTCTGCCTACTCTGAGACGCTTTCATCTTCTCTTGAGTCATTCTGACCTTTTCTGTAGTCTCTTGTACCAACTCCGGTCCTAACAAGGCACTCTTGCCTTACTCAAACCAACACAACGGTGTCCTACACCTCCTTCCATACAAGGCCTCATATGGCGCCATTCCGATACTATAATGAAAACTGTTATTATAAGTAAACTCAATCAACGCTAAACATTCAACCCAACTGACACCTTGCTCCAAAACACAAACTCTCAACAGATCCTCTAAACTCTGAATAGTCCTCTCCGTCTGCCCATCAGTCTTGGGATGATAAGCAGAACTCAACCTCAACTTGGTTTCCAAAGAAGCTTGCAAACTCTCCCAAAACTTAGAAGTAAACCTCGGATCCCGATCCGACACAATACTAGAAGGAATTCCATGCAGCCTCACAACCTGCTCAATGTAGATCTCAGCCAACTTCGCCACAGACATACCGGTCTTGATAGGAATGAAATGTGACGACTTTGTCAAACGATCAACGATTACCCAAATCAAATCAAAACCCTTAGTGGTCTTCGGTAAAGCTCCAACAAAATCCATAGAGATATTATCCCACTTCCACTCAGGTACAAACAACGGTTGCATCAAACCTGGTGGCCTTTGGTGTTCAATCTTCGACTTCTGACAAACCAAACAAGCATAAACAAACTCGGCGATCTCTTTCTTCATTCCAGGCCACCAAAACAACTTCTTCAAATCTTGATACATCTTAGTCACTCCTGGATGAATACTCAGACTACTCCTGTGACCTTCTTCCAAAATCTTCCTCTTAAGATCAGATACTTCCGGTACACAAACTCGATCACGAAACATCAAAACACTGTTCTCATCCAATCTAAAGTCCATTCTTTACCTTGATTAACCAACACCACTTTATCCACAAGTTCCAAACCTTCCTTCTGTCCAGTTTTAATCTCTACCAAAATATTGCTTGTCAGCTTCAACATACCCAGACTCACACCATCCGGTGTTAATTCACAAACCAAACTCAAATTTTGAAACTGCTCAATCAATTCCAACTCTTTAACCATTAAAGCAGACATATGCAAAGTCTTCCAACTCTTTAGCCTTCCTAGGATGATAACTCAATTGAAAATCAAAATCCTTAAGATATTCTAACCATCTCCTCTGCCTCATATTCAACTCTTTCTGATCAAACAAATACTTCAAACTCTTGTGATCACTGAACACTTCAAACTTAGAACCATAAAGATAATGCCTCCAAATATTCAAAGCATACACAACTGCTGCCAATTCCAAATCATGAGTCAGATAATTCTTCTCATGCACTTTCAATTGCCTCGAAGCATTAGCCACAACCTGACGATTCTGCATAAGTACACCACCAAGACCAATCTTATAAGCCTCACAATACACGACAAACGATTCCTTCGGATTCGGCAAAATCAACACTGGAGCTGAAGTCAACCTCTTCTTCAACTCTTGGAAACTCTTCTCACATTTAGCATCCCAAACATAAGCTTGTCCTTTCCGAGTCAACTACGTCAATGGCAACGCTAACTTAGAGAATCCCTCAATAAACCTCCGATAATAACCTGCCAATCCAAGAAAGCTTCTAATCTCAAAAACAGACTTAGGTGGCAACACTGCACCAACCTTCGCCGGATCTACGGAAATACCTCCCTTAGAAATCATGTGACCAAGGAAACTCACTTCCTGCAACCAAAACTCGCACTTCGACATCTTAGCATACAACTTACTCTCCTTCAAGACATTCAACACAATCCTCAGATGCTCGGCATGCTTCTCCTTAGACTTGGAATACGCCAAAATATCATCTATAAACACCACCACAAAACGGTCCAGATAAGGATGAAATTTCCTATTCATATACTCCATGAAGACACCTGGGGCATTAGACACTCCAAATGGCATCACCGAATACTCATAGTGTCCATACCTCGTTCGGAACGCGGTTTTGGATATATCTTCCGCCTTCACTCTAATCTAATGATATCCTGACCTCAAATCAATCTTACTAAACACTTTCGCACCAACCAACTGATCCATCAAATCATCAATCCTCGGAAGCGGATACCGATTCTTAATCGTCACCTTATTCAACTGCTGATAATCCACACACAACCTCATGCTTCCATCCTTCTTCTTAACCAACAACGCAGGAGCACCCCACGGTGAAACACTCTGTCTAATGAACTGTTTCTCAAGCAATTCTTCTAACTGCTTCTTCAACTCAACCAACTCAGATGCAGACATCCGATACTGTGCAATCGAGATAGGACTTGTTCCTGGCACTAAGCCCATTGCAAACTCGACTTCTCTCTCCGGTGGTAACTTAGTAATGTCGTCCGGAAAAACTTCTGAAAACTCTTGCAGTACCGACAAATCACCGCTACTCTTCTCTTTACTTTCCTTCAAGGAAGCAAACAACATGAACACACTAGCTTCACCATCCAAGGACTCCTTCACTTGTTCCGCAGTTAACAAACTTCCACTTACCTCAACTACCGGCTTCAAAAACGTTACACTCTTGGTTAAACAATTGATGCTAACACCAAAAGCTAACATCCAATCCATACCAAAAATCACATCCATATTCTCCAACAAAAGACACACAAGATCCAACTTAAAATCAACATTACCAAAATTAACGGGACACTTAGCGCACACCAAAGAAGTAGTCACCGAACCATCTCGCTTCTACACTAAACCAAACCAGCAGATAAGAACAACATCACAACAAAACAAGTACCGAAGGTAACTCAATACCATTCGAGTACAAACAGGAAAATCTACCAAATACAAGTCCAGACAAGACTGACCACGGCTCTGATACCAACATGTAACACCCTATTCCTATTAAGCGGTAAAACGCGCGAGCATACAAATATAGTCTAGAAATAGATGTTACGTCAACGACAAAATTCAAGGTTCACAAGTATAAATTATCATGGTTCATAAACATAGGAGCGGAATGTATTAGACATATAAGAAACATCTCCAAGTCTCATGATAATAAATACATAATCTCATCCTCAAACATAGGATATAAAATAATCATAACATAACTCTTCAAAACAACATATGATAAAATAAATCTGACAATAAGACGCTATCATAGATCAGAGCCCCTAATCTAGACGGGCACAAAAGATAAGGAGGATTCCTACTCCTCACCAACATCAAGCAGCAAGCTATTAATCATGCACTCCATCTACCCGTCCGCACGGAAAGGTAGGTGGAAAACCACTGAGGGTTATTGATAGATATTTGGCAAGTGAACCAAAAGCTATCGAAGTAGTAAAAAAAATATCGTTCCACAAGGACTGTGTTATTTTCAATTTTAGCAAGTACGTTATTACTTAGGATGTGTAAAAGTTATTTTAGTGCCCTAGGCAGTAATTTGGGATTGACAGAAGAGAAAACAAGTTTGTTTTAGAAGATGATTGGTGATGAAAGATCAAACTGATGAATCCTCTATTGCTCTATATGAGTAGTGTATCTCTCTATATTCTTAATTGCTATTCAATCTTTACGACAAATTAACTAGATAGTTTTGATCAATCTCTTGACTCAAAACCCTTTCCTAGGTTATAACATTTTAATCTCTTAATTCTATTGAATAACTGCGGAAGCAATATCAGAACGTTAATTCATGTCATAATTCTCAATTTCCTATCTCTAGGTTCCTATGTTGGATTAAACAGAATCACTATTTCAGGATTAAAAGGTAGGGTTAATAGTCATTAAATTCCTATGATAGATTAATTGATTTACTAAACGCTAGGGTTAATAGTCATTAAATTCCTATGATCGATTAATTGATTTACTAAACGCTAGGGTTAATAGTCATAAAAGCAAATCATAAAAATAGCTGTCGTACCCTAATTTTTGACCAGTTTATTTTTATTTTTATTCGTACGTTGTTTGTTTTCCAGTCGTCCGTTCGCGCGCGAATTCCTGTAATATCTGTTTTTATTCGTATTTGCATTCACATTTATTTTTTCGTTCGTCGTTTTTTAATGTCGCTCGCGTATCATTTTCGTATTTTTTACTCGTGTTTCGTGCGTATTTTTAGTGTAGCGTAACGTTTGCGTTCGTCAAGTTCATTTTATTCACGTCGTTGATTTATCGTTTTACTTAGCGTAAAAAGCCGCGTAATCTCAATCGTATCAGACGAAATTTCGGCAGAGAGGTATTTTAAAATACCTCATTTTTTTGGTTCCGACGGGACATTTTTTTATTTTATTATTTAAATTTTCGTTTTTAATTATTAATTATTTATTTAGTCATTTATTTTTCCATTTATTTAATGTGTTGTTATTTATTTATCTGTCTTTTTATTTATTGATTTATTTTAAGTCCTTGTACACATGTCACTTTGTTATTGGTCCTGTTCAACTTTTTCCCCAAGTTTCAGCCAAGGGTATTTTGGTCCATTCCAGGCATCAGGTACTTAGTGTGTCAGAATTAGTCAGTCAAGGAAGGCACAGTTTTCGAGTACAAACAGATCCCAAAATCAACAATCACAAAAAACAGATCAAAAACCTTTTTATCAAGAAAATCCTCAAGAACATGATGAATCTTCATGAATATTCATGAAGATCAAATTCCAGCAACCTTTTTAACAATAACAAACATGAACCATAACCTAAAACACAACAAAACACCAAATCCGAACGCCCAACTTGTAAATCCGAACCTTAAACAACAAATCTGAACCCATAACCACCAAATCCGAATCAAAGGCAAGGCAAAAAAAAAATCTCAACCACAAACATCACAAACCATCAAACATGAACCATCAACACAAAAACGTGAATATCAAACGCGAAAACAAAAAGGAATAAACTATTTCAAGCAAAACCGAACTCAAACACAAGGCATCAAAACCGAACTCAAACACAAGGTGAAACGAAGCCGAACCCAACAACAACGTTCAAGAACAGTAAGAACAAAATAAAACAAGAAGAAGAGGAAACCGAATCTGGAAGAAAGAAACCGAGACGGAAAGAGCAAGAACACAAAGAATATAAGGTAGTTTTCTTTATTTTTTGTGAGGAATTTTGAATCCTAGATCTAGGATGTATTACTGGCTTTCTGTTAAAACTATTTGTTTTTTTGAGTAGAGAAGGAAGAAAGGGTTTGAATGAGTAAAAAAAATTTTGAAAAAGAAGAAGGATGGTGTTTTCCGGCGGCGGAGCCACCACCCTAGGGTGGCCGGCCACCGCGCCGGAGCGAGCAAGCTCGCCGGAGAAGATGAACATTCATCTTCTCCACCACCTTCATCCCTTTTTTTCGGCCAGCTTTGAGAGGAGAGGGAGAGAAGATTTTGTTAAAAAAAATTTAGAGAGAGGTTGGATAAGAGAAATGGAGAAAATACACTAGTTTTTTCCCTTTTATACCAAACCCGTCTGGGTTCTGGATCAACCCACCCATACCCATTTTCGACCCAGCTCTAGTAACCCATGCCCAACCCAGTTTTTTTTTGCTTCTGCTTACTAATTTTCACCTGTTTTCTGCTACTGCACCCCCCTCCCTGCTTTTTTTTATTTTTTCTTTTGTGGTGATATTTGTGTTTTTTATTTATTTCATGTGGTTATTTCTTTTCTTTTTTAGTCACATAATGTTTAAACTATATTACTTGTTTCTTTTAATTGGCATTTTAATCTTAACATCATGCATATTTTTGTTTAGTTTATAGCTAATTTTCATATATAATTTTTGTTCATTCAAGCATTCTAAATTTTTTTTTTTAGGCACTTTTGTTTCTTTTAATTTTGTTATTTCATATGTTTGCATTTTATAGTCTTGTTGTCTTAATTGGTTTAAAATTGCATTTTAGTTTATAGAAATAATTCTCATTAGAAGTATTATATGCATATTTAAATTTCTTGTCATTTATTTTATTTTTGGTTTAGTTTGTAATTAGGAAATTGGTGTAATTTATTTTCGCGCATTATTTTTCTTTTTTTCCTTTGAGACCATAGAATGTATTTAGGGTATGTAATATGTAACCGGCACACACACTGACACGCGCACCGACACTTCACTTTATTTATCGCTTTATGCTTATTTACTTTTCTGCCGTTACGCGATTTCATCGTTAGTTTAGAAAAAATATTTTCTTCAAAAATCCAAAAAAAATCAAATTCAATTTTCTTTTAAGTAAACCTTGGTATGTAATCCAAGTGATTTTCTTTTTATTTTCCTTAATCAAATGTTAATTAATTTAATATCCACATTAGACATGGATTTCGTATAATTAAAATTGACCAACTTCATCGTATTTTCTTCTCATGCCTTGAGGCCTCTCATCTCTTCTTAAAACCTTTCTTTCAAAAATGTTAAAATCAATTCAACTCATCAAATAAGCTCTTTAGCCGAACTACTTGATTTTGATCCCGATTTATTTGGGTAAGTAGGCAAAGGGTTTCGACCCTTCCAAATCAATAAAAATAACCAAAAACATGCTTCTTCTTTCTCCCTTCTTCACTTTAACTCTTAAACTTTTTAATAAGTAAAATCAATTTAGCGCAAGATTAGAGAATAGGTAGAAGGTTCCTATGAGATACCATAGTCGGTTCGGGTGCTTAACACCTTCCCCAATCGAAACCAACCTCCGAATCCAAGGTCTATAAGGGTTTTTACTCACTTTTTCCCTTCCCGCGAATAAAAGTTGAGAGTTCAATGATTCAAGGTTCAAATCCGATCAATGATTTTGATACCCGAAAATCACGAGCACAGAAATGGCGACTTCACTGGGAACCTTTTAGAGGGTTAAGCCTATTTTATCTTTCTTTACTTTTGCGCTTTATTTGCTTATAGTTTTGTAAATACGTGCCTAATTGTTTACTTTTGTCCTGAGTGGCGAGATAAGTCCTACACCCGGGCTTGAGTGAAATATAAGATAGGAGTGTCAGAATCATAGTGACATGCCGAGAGTATTCTCGTGTGGTGGAACATGTGATATAACCACACTTAGCGGAGGATCTTGAAGTGATATACGTCGGCGTGTGTTGTCGCGCTTAGACATTATTGCTTTTAAGTTTCCATCGAAGCTAAGGACCTTAGTTACCTTTAACCCATCTTTGGCTAACCAAGTGTTGTCTTGGTCTTAGTCGATACGCGATGCTACACTCAAACTAGACTCTCCTACGGACGCTGTTGGACCGGGTGTCGTCCCGGGAATCCAATAAAGTTCGGAGGGGGTTGTAATTTGGGAACTGTGTTAGAACCCTGGTTACAAGTGCATCTGAAACCTTAGTCCTTACCAAATGACGTGTTTACCCTCAGCTCCAACTTTGTGGACTTAACCTCACCATGTTTTCTATGTTCTTTAGCATAATCATGCATACATGCATTCATACATAGATACTTTTTTTTGCATCCATTAAAACATCGAAGGACTTATGTAATCTCTTTTTTTTTTTTTTTTGTAAACATATTAGATATGGAGGGTGTTGTGAAGAAAATTGTGAAGAGGACTAAGAAGTATGATTTCAAGAAACCGGATTTGGAGAATTTAAGGAAGCTAGCAAGGAGGTTGACTAGCTCGGACCACTTTCGTGAGCGGTATGGTTATTTGCTCAGTATTCTCAAGACGGATGTCGACGAAGGGCTTCTCCATACTTTGGTCCAATTCTATGACCCTCTTTATCACTGTTTTACTTTCCCGGATTATCAGCTTATGCCCACACTTGAGGAGTACTCTTATTGGATCGGTTTACCCATACTCGACAAAGTACCTTTCCATGGTCTTGAACCCGCACCCAAGTTTTCAACCATCGCGGCTGCTCTTCATCTTGAAATCTCCGAGATAAAAGCCAATCTTACCCTTAAAGGAGGTCTCCAATGCCTACCCTTCAATTTCATTTACCAAAAAGCCACCACTTTCTCCGAGAGATCCAATGCCGATGCCTTTGAGGCCATCCTTGCTTTACTTATCTATGGTATTGTGCTGTTCCCGAATGTTGACAATTTCGTTGACATGAATGCTATCCAGATTTTTCTTACCCAGAACCCTGTCCCTACCTTGCTTGCTGATACCTACTTGTCCATCCATGACCGTACCTCTAAAGGACATGGAGTTATCATTTGTTGTACACCCTTACTCTACACCTGGTTTACCTCACATTTACCTCGCCCTAAAATTCGATCTGAATTCATTCCATGGTCGGAGAAACTCATGGCTCTCACCCCAGATGATATAGTGTGGTACAACTCGGCTTATGATACTGGAGTGATTATTGACCATTGTGGGGAGTTCTCCAATGTGCCTCTTCTTGGTATACACGGGGGCATCAGTTATAACCCGCTTCTTGCCAAACGTCAGTTTGGGTACCCTATGAGGATGAGACCTGCTTACCTCTTCTTATCCAGTGAGTTTTTCTTGTACAAGGAGGATGTTAATGATAAGAGAATGCAGTTTGCGCAAGCTTGGCGATCCATTATCAGGTTGAACAAGAGTCAGTTGAAGTATAAGTCAAGTGTAACTCATGAATCTTATATCGAGTGGGTCATTGATAGAGCTGCTCAGATAGGGATGCCTTACCCCCTGCTAAGATCTTTAACTGCAACTATTCCAACAATACCAGTGCCTTTACCTCCTAAGACCATGGAGGAGTATCAGGCGCGTTTGGTTGAGTCAGAGCATGAAAGTGCCGATTGGAAAGAGAAATATCATGCAGCTAAGCGTGAAAATGACACTCTCATGGGTCTTTTAGAAGAAGAGACTTGGAAAAATCATAAGAAAGATCAAGAGATTGCTGAGCTGAAAGAGCGTATCAGGGTGAAGGATGCTATACTTGAACAGGTTCCCAGGAGTAAGAAGAAACGCATGGATTTCTTCGCTGGTCCGCATTCAGATTTGGAGGAGTAGTCTACTTCAAGAGCTTGAGATCTTCATCTTTTGTTTCCTTTTATTGTATTTTCTTAGTTTTCTATTATGTACTTTGAAGTCTATCCCTTGGCTCAGTTTGTTAAAAGGGAATTATCTTGTATTTGTTTTTTAATGAATGTTTAGGGTTGTTATGTTTACAAAAAAGATTGTTTCTATAAGTTCTTCGATGAATCAAAAAAAATTGCATTATTTTTGTATTTAGCATATCATGCATCATACTGCATCCATAAAATGTCAAAACCGAGTCTCATAATTCTCTCATTTCTGCCTCAGTCAAGGAAAGTGGCCCGGCGTATTCAGTACAAGCCTTCTCGCATCCACAACACTCGGGCAATTGTTAAAAAGAAGATGGATTTGATGGAACAAGATAACAGGGATCTCAAAGAACAGGTTATTACACTCAGGGAAGGGATGGATAAGTTAACGGTTATGATGGAAGCTATAATGGCCAATCAGGCACAAGCGGCAGCTACTCAGCCGATTCTTGATGTTATCCTGGTCCAACCAGTTCTTGATGCTCAGCCGATTCCTGTTGTTGTGTCTGCTGCACATAATTCCCCTGTGGTTGTTTCGTCTGCCCAGACTGGTCCTACACAACCGATCCTTACTGCTACGGCTGCTGGCACTGCACAGCCCACCCCGGCTGGTTTTTCTTTTGGAGATGCATCAAATATGTACAATGAAGGTCTTCGTCCTCCCGGTTTTGCTTATCACCCTCAGAACTACATGTCCAAAGAGTATCCATGGAGTATGCCTCTTACAGCCAATGAAGGTGTACGCTTTGCTGGCCCAGAAATGCCAACTCCTTATGGACAACAAGCAACGCCACTTTTTCATCATGGACAATTATTCCCTCAAGCTGTCATGAATCACACGGCACCCATTGTGCACACTGCCCAGCAAGATGAAGGATCAATCTATCATTCGGGTAGTGTAGTAGGAGATGACAGAATGGTAAGTCTGGAAGAGAAGTACGACGTAGTGCAGAAAGAACTGAGGGCTCTTCGTGGTAAAGACATCTATGGTCAGAATGTGCACGATCTTTGTTTGGTCCCAAATGTGGTACTGCCTCCCAAGTTCAAGACTCCGGATTTCGTCAAATATGAAGGAAACACTTGTCCACAGAGTCACCTGGTTATGTATGTAAGAAAGATGACAGCCTACAAAGACAATGAACCTTTGCTCATTCAATGTTTTCAAGACAGTTTGACTGGTCCCGCACAAATATGGTACATGAATCTGAAGGGCATCACCACCTTCGAAGAACTGGCCAGGGCTTTCATACAGCAGTACAGGTATAACATACATCTGGGGCCCACCCGAAGGGAACTGCAAGCTATGACTCAAAAGGATAAAGAGTCTTTCAAGGAGTATGCTCTCCGCTTTATTCAAAAATCGGCCCAAGTCCGCCCTGCTCTGGAGGAAAGAGAAATGGCTGATCTTTTCTTTGAAACTTTGAGTCCCTACTACTCGGAGAAAATGATTGGTTGCGCATCGCAGAAGTTTACTGAGATGGTTGACGCGGGAGTTCGCATTGAAGATTTGGTCCGAAAAGGAATTTTGGCCAAAGAAGGTAGTGTGTCAAGTGCTTCGTCAGGTGGGTCGTCTAATGGATCCAAGAAATTTGGAAGTGGTTATCCAAAGAAGAGTGCTCAGGAAGTCAGTATGGTAGCCCAGGGTGGATCCCAGCCAATATATCCAAACTACCCTTTCATTGCCAATATTCCACCACCTTTCCCAGCTCCACAAAATCAACATTACCACCCACAAACGCCCCAGAGGCCTCCACCATTCTACCCACCACTATATCAACAACCGTATCCGCAACCTTTCTACCAACCACCATACTACCCACCACCACCTCAACAACAACAACCTCGTAATCGAGCCCCACAACAGCCAAATCGCCTTCCCAGAAAAGAGTTTCCCCCCATACCCATGTTGTATGCAGACTTGCTACCCTCTTTATTAGCAAGGAATCTTGTGCAGACTAGGCAGCCTCCTCGCCTACAGAACCCATTACCTCCATGGCACCGTGCTGACCTTACCTGTGCCTTTCACCAAGGGGCACCTGGGCATGATGTTGAGCATTGCTACCCGCTCAAAGAAGAAGTTCAGAGGTTGATTCAAAGCAGAGAGTTGTCCTTCGAGGACACCAATTCCAATACTCAGAATAATCCTTTGCCATCTCATGGACCGGCTGTTAATATGATTCAAGAGGATCAAGATTTGAGTCTAATTCTCAGGGCTCAAGATATCAAAACTCCTTTGGTCCCGATTCACGCCAAGATGTGCGAAGTCAACATGTTTAACCACGATCATGATGCTTGTGAAGTGTGTTCTGTGAATCCTCGAGGGTGTGAGAAAATCCAGGAGGATATACAAGGATTGATTGACAGAAAAGAGCTGATTGTCAAGAAGGAATCCAGGAATGTTTGTGTTATTACCCCGGTGTTTAAGAATCTTGAGGTAGTCCGTGATGGGAAGTCAGACGTCACTCCTCTGGTGATCTGTTTGCCAGGACCTGTTCCCTATACTTCTCAGAAGGCCATACCCTACCGGTATGAGGCAACTATTGTGGAGAATGGTAAAGAGATCCCTCTGCACTCTGCAGATGCTGTCATAAATATAGCAGGTGTGGGCAAAGTAATGAGAAGTGGGCGTATTCTCCCCACTGTTGTGCGCAACGAGAATATTGCTCCGAATGTGCCAGTGCAGAATCTTGATAAGGGTAAAGGTGCCAGCCAACCTGAGGGGATCATTCAGGAAGGTAGTGATGAGATCTTGAAGCTGATCAAAAAGAGTGAATACAAGATAATCGATCAGTTGTTGCAAACCCCGTCCAAAATTTCCATAATGTCTTTATTAATGAACTCTGGAGCTCATAGGGACACTCTGATGAAGATCCCGATGTTACCCTGGGGCAATTCGGGAGTATAGTTGGGAATGTAACTGCGTGTAATAACCTGAGCTTTAGTGATGAAGACCTCCCGGCGGAGGGAAGAAACCACAACTGGGCTTTGCACATTTCCGTTCTTTGTAAGTCAGACTCAATGTCGAATGTGTTGATAGACACCGGTTCCGCCCTCAATGTGATGGCAAAGACTACTTTGGAAAGGTTGGCATACCGTGGCGCCCAGTTGAGGCCAAGTGCAGTGATGGTAAAAGCATTCGATGGATCTAGGAAGTCGGTGATTGGGGACATAGACTTGCCTATCACGGTGGGCCCTCATACCTTCAAGGTTACTTTCCAAGTCATGGACATTCAAGCTTCATACAGTTGCTTACTTGGAAGACCGTGGATCCATGAGGCTGGAGCAGTGACCTCCACTCTTCATCAGAGGCTAAAGTTTGTAAGTTGTGGAAAGCTGATAACGGTAATTGGTGAATCAGCCTTGTTGGTTAGTCATTTGTCTGCTTTCTCCTATATTGGTGCTGATGATGTGGAAGGAACTTATTTTCAGGGGTTCTCTGCGGAAGAAGGAGCTGCTAAGAAGGGTGAGACTTGTATGGCCTCCTTGAAGGATGCCCGGAAGCTCGTACAAGATGGTAAAACAGGAGGCTGGGGTCAGTTGGTACAGCTGCCTGAGAACAAGCGGAAAGAAGGTCTCGGTTTCTCTACCAGTCAGTCGAGTGCAATTTTCAAGCCAGTTGAGGGCATTTTTCATAGCGCTGGGTTCATTCATGCGCCACTGGAAACCAATGCCATTCTCGAGGATCAGTCAGAAGAGGTTGCACCTGTCTTTGTGACACCTGGAGGAGCCTGTTGTAATTGGATCGCTGTGGATATTCCTTCCGTGATGCATGTGTCTAAGTAATATGTTTGTCTACTTTTTCGTTTTTTTAAGAAAACTCTTTTCGTCCTGCCCCAGACGAAAATGAAATCTTGTAGGGCATTTTGGTTTTATCTTCAAGTATTGTCGTTATTAATGAAAAACGTCGTTTTCTATCATGACTGTTTTATTTTTTATTTACTGCTTTTTCTGGAAAAATGGTAATAGAAAAATCCCAAAAAAATTTCATTCTCTTTTTCTTTTTAAATCAATCAAATTCAAAATTCTGCATTTACTCATTTACTAAAATCAATCATAAATCATGTGCAGACTGAACATACATAAGCCCGTTGAACACAGTGACCCTATGCTTCTGCCCAACTTTGAATCCCCTGTTTACGAGGCTATGGTAGAGGAGGATGATGAGATTCCTGATGAGATCAGATGGATGTTAGAGCAAGAGAAAAAGATCATTCAGCCTCATGAGGAAGATTTAGAATTGATCAATCTGGGTACTGAGGAGGATAGAAAAGAGATCAAGATCGGAGCGTCATTGGAAGTTACCGTCAAAGAAAAGGTAATTGAATTTCTCAGAGAGTACGCTGACATATTTGCTTGGTCATACAAAGACATGCCAGGATTAGATCATGAAGTTGTAGAACACCGCTTGCCTTTGAAACCTGAGTGTCCTCCAGTCAAACAGAAGCTCAGAAGGTCTCATCCTGATATGGCTCTCAAGATCAAAGAAGAAGTACGGAAGCAGATTGATGCAGGCTTTCTAGTTACATTCGAGTATCCTCAGTGGTTGGCTAACATTGTGCCTGTTCCAAAGAAAGATGGTAAGGTCCGAATGTGTGTTGATTACCGAGATTTGAACAAAGCAAGTCCAAAGGATGATTTCCCTCTACCTCATATTGATGTATTGGTTGATAGTACTGCTCAATGCAAAGTTTTCTCCTTCATGGACGGGTTCTCCGGTTACAATCAGATCAAGATGGCTCCTGAAGATAGAGAAAAGACGTCTTTCATCACGCCGTGGGGCGCTTTCTACTATGTAGTAATGCCATTTGGTTTGATAAATGCTGGTGCCACTTATCAGAGGGGTATGACCAAGATATTCCATGATATGATGCACAAAGAGATAGAAGTTTATGTGGATGATATGATTGTCAAGTCCGGTACTGAAGAAGAACATGTTGAGTATTTGTTGAAGATGTTCCAACGTTTGAGAAAGTACAAGCTCCGTTTAAATCCTAATAAATGTACTTTCGGTGTCCGATCTAGGAAACTTTTGGGTTTCATTGTTAGTCAGAAGGGTATTGAAGTAGATCCCGACAAAGTCAGAGCCATCCGGGATATGCCCGTTCCAAAAACAGAGAAACAAGTCAGAGGTTTTCTCGGAAGACTGAATTATATCTCCAGGTTTATCTCTAATATGACTGCTACTTGTGGGCCGATATTCAAGTTACTCCGCAAAGATCAAAGGATTGTTTGGACGGAAGATTGTCAGAAAGCCTTCGACAGTATCAAGGAGTATTTGTTAGAACCTCCAATTCTTGTCCCTCCAATTGAAGGAAGACCGTTGATCATGTACTTGACTGTGTTAGAAGATTCCATGGGTTGTGTACTCGTACAGCAAGATGAAACTGGTAGAAAAGAGCATGCAATTTACTACTTAAGCAAGAAGTTCACAGATTGCGAATCCCGATACTCGGCACTTGAGAAGACTTGTTGTGCTTTTGCCTGGGCTACCAAACGTCTTCGGCATTACATGATCAATCATACCACCTGGTTGATATCCAAAATGGACCCAATCAAGTACCTCCTGTAGAAGTCTTCGATATCAGGAAGAATTGCTCGTTGGCAGATGTTATTGGCCGAGTTTGATATTGAATACCATACTCAGAAAGCAATCAAAGGGAGTATCCTAGCAGATCACTTGGCTCATCAACCGGTTGAAGATTATCAACCTGTTAAGTTTGATTTCCCTGATGAAGAGGTCATGTATTTGAAGATGAAAGATTGTGATGAACCGTTGTTTGGTGAATGTCCAGATCCTGAGTCTGAATGGGGTTTGATATTTGATGGGGCCGTTAATGCTTATGGAAATGGAGTTGGGGCAGTCCTTGTCACACCTGAGGGTACTCACATCCCTTTTATTGCAAGGCTACGATTTGACTGCATAAACAATATGGCAGAATATGAAGCTTGCATCATGGGCATTGAAGAAGCAATCAATATGAGGATTAAGAATATTGATATATGTGGAGATTCAGCCTTGGTGATTAATCAGATCAAAGGGAAGTGGGAAACTCACCATGCTGGTTTGATTCCTTACAGAGATTATGCAAGACGGTTGTTAACTTTCTTTAACAAAGTGGAGTTGCGTCACATTCCCCGTGATGAGAATCAGATGGCAGATGCTTTGGCCACCTTGTCTTCAATGATCAAAGTAAATCGTCACAATGATGTGCCATTAATCAGTGTCCAATTCCTTGAAAGGCCTGCTTATGTGTTTGCAGTTGAAGTACTTGCTGATGGTAAGCCATGGTTTCATGATATCAAGGTTTTCCTTCAAACTCAAGAGTATCCGCCTGGGGCATCTCACAAAGATAAGAGGACTTTGAGAAGACTATCTGGTAATTTCTTCCTGAATGAAGATGTATTGTACAAAAGAAACTTTGATGCAATGTTGCTCAGGTGTGTGGATGAACATGAAACAGATTTATTGATGCATGAGATACATGAAGATCCATTTGGCACTCATTCCAGTGGACATGCAATGGCTAAGAAAGCATTGAGGGCAGGTTATTACTGGATAACGATGCAAGCTGATTGTTATAATCATGCCAAGAAGTGGCACAAATGTCAGATTTATGCAGATAAGAGCCATGTACCACCATCTATGCTCAATGTTATCTCTTCTCCGTGGCCTTTCTCCATGTGGGGCATTGATATGATTGGTCGGATTGAACCGAAAGCTTCTAATGGACATCGTTTCATACTAGTGGCTATTGATTACTTCATCAAGTGGGTTGAAGCGGCATCTTTCGCCAATGTGACCAAGCAAGTAGTGGTTCGGTTCATCAAGAATAACATCATCTGCCGTTATGGTATTCCTAACAAGATCATCACGGATAATGGTACAAATTTGAACAACAACATGATGAAAGAATTGTGCGATGACTTCAAGATTGAACATCACAACTCTTCTCCATACAGACCTCAGATGAATGGTGCGGTTGAGGCCGCAAATAAGAATATCAAGAAGATCGTGCAAAAGATGGTGGTTACCTACAAAGATTGGCATGAGATGTTACCCTATGCTTTACATGGATATCGTACCTCAGTGCGTACTTCAACAGGGGCAACCCCGTTCTCTTTGGTATATGGTATGGAAGCATTGCTCCCTGTGGAGGTGGAAATCCCATCTTTGAGAGTCTTGATGGAGGCTGAATTAACTGAAGCTGAGTGGTGCCAGGGTAGGTATGATCAATTGAATTTGATTGAAGAGAAACGCATGACCGCTTTGTGTCACGGACAACTATATCAATCAAGGATGAAACAGGCGTTTGACAAAAAGGTTCATCCCCGTGAATTCAAAGAAGGAGACCTTGTGATCAAGTGTATCAAATCTTTTCAACCAGATCCCAGGGGCAAGTGGTCTCCGAATTATGAAGGTCCTTGTGTGGTCAAGAGAGCGTTCTCTGGTGGTGCTTTAATCCTTACAAATATGGATGGAAAAGATTTACCTCGTCCTGTGAATTCTGATGCAGTCAAGAAATACTTTGTCTAAAGATATATGAAAAGAACAGCTCGGTAGGTCGAAAACCCGAAAGGGCGGCCTAAACCAAAAAAGAGCGTCTCGGTAAGTCGAAAAGCCGAAAGGGCGGCTTAGGCAAAAATTAGAGGCACAAAAAAAAAAAAGAAGGAAAAAGATTTGAAAAAAAGAGTTTATCCTGATAGGTCGAAAACCCGAAAGGGCGGCCTATGCAAAAGTTAAGGACCATGACAAAGTAACTGCATCAGATCAAGCATCACCCGTTTGGGGCACCTTAGCTGTCAGAAGTCCTCCGACACTAAAGCATCTAAACAGTGGTTCAAAGTTGTTAAGGAATGTAGTGGTTATTGTGTTCAATGTACCTTCCCATGTAATTACCATTTTCCAACTTTTGTAATCCGTGGAGCCATGCCTTTGGCCGGTTACCACCCTATTACATTAATTTGAGCCGGTGCACTCTTTTGGAATTCTTGTTTATTCTATATGCAAATTTTCTTCTTCCATTTTTAATGTCAATACTTGAAGTAAAAACTTTGAAAATTTCTTTTACTTTTATGTTTTCTTTTGAAAAGAACAAAAAATGACAAACATATTATCTGCAGGTTCATATATCATGGAAACATATGTCAACATCCATTCAAACACAGGTGAATTCAACAGAGTGGATGATAGTCTTGCAAAAAAAAAAAAAAAAGAAAAAAAGCAAAAAAAAAGAAGAAAAGCTCGCTAAGTCGAAAACCCGAAAGGGCGGCTTAAGCCAAAAATGAGCATCCTTAAGCCAAAAATGAGCGTCCTGGTGGATCGAAAACCCGAAAGGGCGGTCCAGGCAAAAATTAGGGACATACAAAAAAGAATATATTCCCGGTGGATTGAAAACCCGAAAGGGCGATCCAGGCAAAAGTTAGGGATTTCAAAAAAAAAGAATACAAAAAAAGCAATGACTATGTGAAGCACGTTTTTGAGAAAGTATTTTGGTTCAGTTCAGAAATGGCAACCTCAGCCAGGTTTTTTGTGTTATGAGTTCTTTACCCAGCATTGGTTCGGTTAACGGGTGGTACCCCGATTGTGTTTTGATTCATCTCTAGTGATATTATCCCCAGTGAAGAAATGCTAAGTGTTGGCACTGTAATACCGGGTCACTATCCTTACGACCTGCCCAATCTTGTCTCGTCAGTTTCACCAATATATTTTCATACATGTTCATTCATTCATGCATACATATCATGCATACTGATATCATTCATATGCATTTTACCAATATGTCCTACTCCATGTGTATCCAGTAAAATTTGTCATCGTCAATGTGTTCATTTCGGTCTGTTTACCAATTAAGTTTCTACAAGTGGCAGGTCCCACCTTTCAATCTTCCCCAGTATCTTGTTTAATCTACTTTCGTACGAAGAGTACTCGTTTGTACCCTGTTTTTGTTTGGCTAAATTGCCTCAGTAATAGTAACGCATCACCAGTATTTCCTTTCGTATGTTCGTCATTACCCCAGTAAAGGTAATTGACATTTTTTCCTTTCGTATGTTCGTCATTACCCCAGTAAAGGTAATTGACATTTTTTCCTTTCGTATGTTCGTCATTACCCCAGTAAAGGTAATTGATATTTTTTCCTTTCGTATGTTCGTCATTACCCCAGTAAAGGTAATTGACAGTTTTACCCTTCGTATGTTCGTCATTACCCCAGTAAAGGTAATTGACAGTTTTACCCTTCGTATGTTCGTCATTACCCCAGTAAAGATAATTGACAGTTTTACCCTTCGTATGTCCGTCGTTACCCCAGTAAAGGTAATTGACAGTTTTACCCCTTTCGTATGTCCGTCGTTACCCCAGTAAAGGTAATTGACAGTTTTACCCCTTTCGTATGTTCGTCGTTACCTCAGTAAAGGTAATTGACAGTTTTACCCCTTTCATATGTTCGTTGTTACCTCAGTAAAGGTAATTGACAGTTTTACCCCTTCGTATGTTCGTTGTTATCCCAGTAAAGGTAATGACCAGTATTTCATTTCGTATGTTCGTCTTTACCCCTATAAAGGTAATAGACATCTTTTTTTTCCCCAGTAACATTTTATTTGGTCCTCGAGTTAGTGTTTAAATCGTCATTGCATTCGTACTTGCATAACAGACAACTCATATCATCACATCCATAGAACTTTCTCGATTTCTAAGATTGGTCAAAAATTGGTGTACTTGATATTTAAGTCTCTCCGACACGTCATTTCAAAAATCTTCGTCTTTTTAAATCCTCGTGACGGAGAAACTTAAATAGGGGCATCTGTCGTACCCTAATTTTTGACCAGTTTTTTTTTATTTTTATTCGTACGTTGTTTGTTTTCCAGTCGTCCGTTCGAGCGCGAATTCCCGTAATATCTGTTTTTATTCGTATTTGCATTCGCATTTATTTTTTCGTTCGTCGTTTTTTAATGTCGCTCGCGTATCATTTTCGTATTTTTAACTCGTGTTTCGTGCGTATTTTTAGTGTAGCGTAACGTTTGCGTTCGTCAAGTTCATTTTATTCACGTCGTTGATTTATCGTTTTAATTAGCGTAAAAAGCCGCGTAATCTCAGTCGTATCAGACGAAATTTCGGCAGAGAGGTATTTCAAAATACCTCATTTTTTTGGTTCCGACGGGACATTTTTTTATTTTATTATTTAAATTTTCGTTTTTAATTATTAATTATTTATTTAGTCATTTATTTTTCCATTTATTTAATGTGTTGTTATTTATTTATCTGTCTTTTTATTTATTGATTTATTTTAAGTCCTTGTACACATGTCACTTTGTTATTGGTCCTCTTCAACTTTTTCCCCAAGTTTCAGCCAAGGGTATTTTGGTCCATTCCAGGCATCAGGTACTTAGTGTGTCAGAATCAGTCAGTCAAGGAAGGCACAGTTTTCGAGTACAAACAGATCCCAAAATCAACAATCACAAAAAACAGATCAAAAACCTTTTTATCAAGAAAATCCTCAAGAACATGATGAATCTTCATGAAGATCAAATTCCAGCAACCTTTTTAACAATAACAAACATGAACCATAACCTAAAACGCAACCAAACACCAAATCCGAACGCCCAACTTGTAAATCCGAACCTTAAACAACAAATCTGAACCCATAACCACCAAATCCGAATCAAAGGCAAGGGAAAAAAAAATCTCAACCACAAACCATCAAACATGAACCATCAACACAAAAACGCGAAAACAAAAAGGAATAAACTATTTCAAGCAAAACCGAACTCAAACACAAGGCATCAAAACCGAACTCAAACACAAGGTGAAACGAAGACGAACCCAACAACAACGTTCAAGAACAGTAAGAACAAAATAAAACAAGAAGAAGAGGAAACCGAATCTGGAAGAAAGAAACCGAGACGGAAAGAGCAAGAACGCAAAGAATATAAGGTAGTTTTCTTTATTTGTTGTGAGGAATTTTGAATCCTAGATCTAGGATGTATTACTGGCTTTCTGTTAAAACTATTTGTTTTTTTGAGTAGAGAAGGAAGAAAAGGGTTTGAATGAGTAAAAAAAATTTTGAAAAAGAAGAAGGATGGTGTTTTACGGCGGCGGAGCCACCACCCTAGGGTGGCCGGCCACCGCGCCGGAGCGAGCAAGCTCGCCGGAGAAGATGAACATTCATCTTCTCCACCACCTTCATCCCTTTTTTTCGGCCAGCTTTGAGAGGAGAGGGAGAGAAGATTTTGTTAAAAAAATTTTAGAGAGAGGTTGGATAAGAGAAATGGAGAAAATACACTAGTTTTTTCCCTTTTATACCAAACCCATCTGGGTTCTGGATCAACCCACCCATACCCATTTTCGACCCAGCTCTAGTAACCCATGCCCAGCCCAGTTTTTTTTTGCTTCTGCTTACTAATTTTCACCTGTTTTCTGCTACTGCACCCCCCTTCCCTGCTTTTTTTTATTTTTTCTTTTGTGGTGATATTTGTGTTTTTTATTTATTTCATGTGGTTATTTCTTTTCTTTTTTAGTCACATAATGTTTAAACTATATTACTTGTGTCTTTTAATTGGTATTTTAATCTTAACATCATGCATATTTTTGTTTAGTTTATAGCTAATTTTCATATATAATTTTTGTTCATTCAAGCATTCTAAAATTTTTTTTTTAGGCACTTTTGTTTCTTTTAATTTTGTTATTTTGCATTTAGGTTTATTTCATATGTTTGCATTTTATAGTCTTGTTGTCTTAATTGGTTTAAAATTGCATTTTAGTTTATAGAAATAATTCTCATTAGAAGTATTATATGCATATTTAAATTTCTTGTCATTTATTTTTTTTTTGGTTTAGTTTGTAATTAGGAAATTGGTGTAATTTATTTTCGCGCATTATTTTTCTTTTTTTTCCTTTGAGACCATAGAATGTATTTAGGGTATGTAATATGTAACCGGCACACGCACTGACACGCGCACCGACACTTCACTTTATTTATCGCTTTATGCTTATTTACTTTTCTGCCGTTACGCGATTTCATCGTTAGTTTAGAAAAAATATTTTCTTCAAAAATCCAAAAAAAATCAAATTCAATTTTCTTTTAAGTAAACCTTGGTATGTAATCCAAGTGATTTTCTTTTTATTTTCCTTAATCAAATGTTAATTAATTTAATATCCACATTAGACATGGATTTCGTATAATTAAAATTGACCAACTTCATCGTATTTTCTTCTCATGCCTTGAGGCCTCTCATCTCTTCTTAAAACCTTTCTTTCAAAAATGTTAAAATCAATTCAACTCATCAAATAAGCTCTTTAGCCGAACTACTTGATTTTGATCCCGATTTATTTGGGTAAGTAGGCAAAGGGTTTCGACCCTTCCAAATCAATAAAAATAACCAAAAACATGCTTCTTCTTTCTCCCTTCTTCACTTTAACTCTTAAACTTTTTAATAAGTAAAATCAATTTAGCGCAAGATTAGAGAATAGGTAGAAGGTTCCTATGGGATACCATAGTCGGTTCGGGTGCTTAACACCTTCCCCAATCGAAACCAACCTCCGAATCCAAGGTCTATAAGGGTTTTTACTCACTTTTTCCCTTCCCGCGAATAAAAGTTGAGAGTTCAATGATTCAAGGTTCAAATTCGATCAATGATTTTGATACCCGAAAATCACGAGCACAGAAATGGCGACTTCACTGGGAACCTTTTAGAGGGTTAAGCCTATTTTATCTTTCTTTACTTTTGCGCTTTATTTGCTTATAGTTTTGTAAATACGTGCCTAATTGTTTACTTTTGTCCTGAGTGGCGAGATAAGTCCTACACCCGGGCTTGAGTGAAATATAAGATAGGAGTGTCAGAATCATAGTGACATGCCGAGAGTATTCTCGTGTGGTGGAACATGTGATATAACCACACTTAGCGGAGGATCTTGAAGTGATATACGTCGGCGTGTGTTGTCGCGCTTAGACATTATTGCTTTTAAGTTTCCATCGAAGCTAAGGACCTTAGTTACCTTTAACCCATCTTGGCCATTAGGATGTAGTGCGGTGGCTAACCAAGTGTTGTCTTGGTCTTAGTCGATACGCGATGCTACACTCAAACTAGACTCTCCTACGGACGCTGTTGGACCGGGTGTCGTCCCGGGAATCCAATAAAGTTCGGAGGGGGTTGTAATTTGGGAACTGTGTTAGAACCCTGGTTACAAGTGCATCTGAAACCTTAGTCCTTACCAAATGACGTGTTTACCCTCAGCTCCAACTTTGTGGACTTAACCTCACCATGTTTTCTATGTTCTTTAGCATAATCATGCATACATGCATTCATACATAGATACTTTTTTTTGCATCCATTAAAACATCGAAGGACTTATGTAATCTCTTTTTTTTTTTTTTTTGTAAACATATTAGATATGGAGGGTGTTGTGAAGAAAATTGTGAAGAGGACTAAGAAGTATGATTTCAAGAAACCGGATTTGGAGAATTTAAGGAAGCTAGCAAGGAGGTTGACTAGCTCGGACCACTTTCGTGAGCGGTATGGTTATTTGCTCAGTATTCTCAAGACGGATGTCGACGAAGGGCTTCTCCATACTTTGGTCCAATTCTATGACCCTCTTTATCACTGTTTTACTTTCCCGGATTATCAGCTTATGCCCACACTTGAGGAGTACTCTTATTGGATCGGTTTACCCATACTCGACAAAGTACCTTTCCATGGTCTTGAACCCGCACCCAAGTTTTCAACCATCGTGGCTGCTCTTCATCTTGAAATCTCCGAGATAAAAGCCAATCTTACCCTTAAAGGAGGTCTCCAATGCCTACCCTTCAATTTCCTTTACCAAAAAGCCACCACTTTCTCCGAGAGATCCAATGCCGATGCCTTTGAGGCCATCCTTGCTTTACTTATCTATGGTATTGTGCTGTTCCCGAATGTTGACAATTTCGTTGACATGAATGCTATCCAGATTTTTCTTACCCAGAACCCTGTCCCTACCTTGCTTGCTGATACCTACTTGTCCATCCATGACCGTACCTCTAAAGGACGTGGAGTTATCATTTGTTGTACACCCTTACTCTACACCTGGTTTACCTCACATTTACCTCGCCCTAAAATTCGATCTGAATTCATTCCATGGTCGGAGAAACTCATGGCTCTCACCCCAGATGATATAGTGTGGTACAACTCGGCTTATGATACTGGAGTGATTATTGACCATTGTGGGGAGTTCTCCAATGTGCCTCTTCTTGGTATACACGGGGGCATCAGTTATAACCCGCTTCTTGCCAAACGTCAGTTTGGGTACCCTATGAGGATGAGACCTGCTTACCTCTTCTTATCCAGTGAGTTTTTCTTGTACAAGGAGGATGTTAATGATAAGAGAATGCAGTTTGCGCAAGCTTGGCGATCCATTATCAGGTTGAACAAGAGTCAGTTGAAGTATAAGTCAAGTGTAACTCATGAATCTTATATCGAGTGGGTCATTGATAGAGCTGCTCAGATAGGGATGCCTTACCCCCTGCTAAGATCTTTAACTGCAACTATTCCAACAATACCAGTGCCTTTACCTCCTAAGACCATGGAGGAGTATCAGGCGCGTTTGGTTGAGTCAGAGCGTGAAAGTGCCGATTGGAAAGAGAAATATCATGCAGCTAAGCGTGAAAATGACACTCTCATGGGTCTTTTAGAAGAAGAGAATTGGAAAAATCATAAGAAAGATCAAGAGATTGCTGAGCTGAAAGAGCGTATCAGGGTGAAGGATGCTATACTTGAACAGGTTCCCAGGAGTAAGAAGAAACGCATGGATTTCTTCGCTGGTCCGCATTCAGATTTGGAGGAGTAGTCTACTTCAAGAGCTTGAGATCTTCATCTTTTGTTTCCTTTTATTGTATTTTCTTAGTTTTCTATTATGTACTTTGAAGTCTATCCCTTGGCTCAGTTTGTTAAAAGGGAATTATCTTGTATTTGTTTTTTAATGAATGTTTAGGGTTGTTATGTTTACAAAAAAGATTGTTTCTATAAGTTCTTCGATGAATCAAAAAAAATTGCATTATTTTTGCATTTAGCATATCATGCATCATACTGCATCCATAAAATGTCAAAACCGAGTCTCATATTTCTCTCATTTCTGCCTCAGTCAAGGAAAGTGGCCCGGCGTATTCAGTACAAGCCTTCTCGCATCCACAACACTCGGGCAATTGTTAAAAAGAAGATGGATTTGATGGAACAAGATAACAGGGATCTCAAAGAACAGGTTATTACACTCAGGGAAGGGATGGATAAGTTAACGGTTATGATGGAAGCTATAATGGCCAATCAGGCACAAGCGGCAGCTACTCAGCCGATTCTTGATGTTATCCCGGTCCAACCAATTCTTGATGCTCAGCCGATTCCTGTTGTTGTGTCTGCTGCACATAATTCCCCTGTGGTTGTTTCGTCTGCCCAGACTGGTCCTACACAACCGATCCTTACTGCTACGGCTGCTGGCACTGCACAGCCCACCCCGGTTGGTTTTTCTTTTGGAGATGCATCAAATATGTACAATGAAGGTCTTCGTCCACCCCGGTTTTGCTTATCACCCTCAGAACTACATGTCGAAAGAGTATCCATGGAGTATGCCTCTTACAGCCAATGAAGGTGTACGCTTTGCTGGCCTAGAAATGCCAACTCGTTATGGACAACAAGCAACGCCACTTTTTCATCATGGACAATTATTCCCTCAAGCTGTCATGAATCACACGGCACCCATTGTGCACACTGCCCAGCAAGATGAAGGACCAATCTATCATTCGGGTAGTGTAGTAGGAGATGACAAAATGGTAAGTCTGGAAGAGAAGTACGACGTAGTGCAGAAAGAACTGAGGGCTCTTCGTGGTAAAGACATCTATGGTCAGAATGTGCACGATCTTTGTTTGGTCCCAAATGTGGTACTGCCTCCCAAGTTCAAGACTCCGGATTTCGTCAAATATGAAGGAAACACTTGTCCACAGAGTCACCTGGTTATGTATGTAAGAAAGATGACAGCCTACAAAGACAATGAACCTTTGCTCATTCATTGTTTTCAAGACAGTTTGACTGGTCCCGCACAAATATGGTACATGAATCTGAAGGGCATCACCACCTTCGAAGAACTGGCCAGGGCTTTCATACAGCAGTACAGGTATAACATACATCTGGGGCCCACCCGAAGGGAACTGCAAGCTATGACTCAAAAGGATAAAGAGTCTTTCAAGGAGTATGCTCTCCGTTTTATTCAAAAATCGGCCCAAGTCCGCCCTGCTCTGGAGGAAAGAGAAATGGCTGATCTTTTCTTTGAAACTTTGAGTCCCTACTACTCGGAGAAAATGATTGGTTGCGCATCGCAGAAGTTTACTGAGATGGTTGACGCGGGAGTTCGCATTGAAGATTTGGTCCGAAAAGGAATTTTGGCCAAAGAAGGTAGTGTGTCAAGTGCTTCGTCAGGTGGGCGTCTAATGGATCCAAGAAATTTGGAAGTGGTTATCCAAAGAAGAGTGCTCAGGAAGTCAGTATGGTAGCCCAGGGTGGATCCCAGCCAATATATCCAAACTACCCTTTCATTGCCAATATTCCACCACCTTTCCCAGCTCCACAAAATCATCATTACCACCCACAAACGCCCCAGAGGCCTCCACCATTCTACCCACCACTATATCAACAACCGTATCCGCAACCTTTCTACCAACCACCATACTACCCACCACCACCTCAACAACAACAACCTCGTAATCGAGCCCCACAACAGCCAAATCGCCTTCCCAGAAAAGAGTTTCCCCCCATACCCATGTTGTATGCAGACTTGCTACCCTCTTTATTAGCAAGGAATCTTGTGCAGACTAGGCAGCCTCCTCGCCTACAGAACCCATTACCTCCATGGCACCGTGCTGACCTTACCTGTGCCTTTCACCAAGGGGCACCTGGGCATGATGTTGAGCATTGCTACCCGCTCAAAGAAGAAGTTCAGAGGTTGATTCAAAGCAGAGAGTTGTCCTTCGAGGACACCAATTCCAATACTCAGAATAATCCTTTGCCATCTCATGGACCGGCTGTTAATATGATTCAAGAGGATCAAGATTTGAGTCTAATTCTCAGGGCTCAAGATATCAAAACTCCTTTGGTCCCGATTCACGCCAAGATGTGCGAAGTCAACATGTTTAACCACGATCATGATGCTTGTGAAGTGTGTTTTGTGAATCCCCGAGGGTGTGAGAAAATCCAGGAGGATATACAAGGATTGATTGACAGAAAAGAGCTGATTGTCAAGAAGGAATCCAGGAATGTTTGTGTTATTACCCCGGTGTTTAAGAATCTTGAGGTAGTCCGTGATGGTGCGAAGTCAGACGTCACTCCTCTGGTGATCCGTTTGCCAGGACCTGTTCCCTATACTTCTCAGAAGGCCATACCCTACCGGTGTGAGGCAACTATTGTGGAGAATTGTAAAGAGATCCCTCTGCACTCTGCAGATGCTATCATAAATATAGCAGGTGTGGGCAAAGTAATGAGAAGTGGGCGTATTCTCCCCACTGTTGTGCGCAACGAGAATATTGCTCCGAATGTGCCAGTGCAGAATCTTGATAAGGGTAAAGGTGCCAGCCAACCTGAGGGGATCATTCAGGAAGGTAGTGATGAGATCTTGAAGCTGATCAAAAAGAGTGAATACAAGATAATCGATCAAATGTTGCAAACCTCGTCCAAACTTTCCATAATGTCTTTATTAATGAACTCTGGAGCTCATAGGGACACTCTGATGAAGATTTTGGCTCAAGCATATGTGGATCCCGATGTTACCCTGGGCAACTCGGGAGTATAGATGGGAATGTAACTGCGTGTAATAACCTGAGCTTTAGTGATGAAGACCTCGCGGCGGAGGGAAGAAACCACAACTGGGCTTTGCACATTTCCGTTCTTTGTAAGTCAGACTCAATGTCGAATGTGATGATAGACACCGGTTCCGCCCTCAATGTGATGGCAAAGACTACTTTGGAAAGGTTGGCATACCGTGGCGCCCAGTTGAGGCCAAGTGCAGTGATGGTAAAAGCATTCGATGGATCTAGGAAGTCGGTGATTGGGGACATAGACTTGCCTATCACGGTGGGCCCTCATACCTTCAAGGTTACTTTCCAAGTCATGGACATTCAAGCTTCATACAGTTGCTTACTTGGAAGACCGTGGATCCATGAGGCTGGAGCAGTGACCTCCACTCTTCATCAGAGGCTAAAGTTTGTAAGTTGTGGAAAGCTGATAACGGTAATTGGTGAATCAGCCTTGTTGGTTAGTCATTTGTCTGCTTTCTCCTATATTGGTGCTGATGATGTGGAAGGAACTTATTTTCAGGGGTTCTCTGCGGAAGAAGGAGCTGCTAAGAAGGGTGAGACTTGTATGGCCTCCTTGAAGGATGCCCGGAAGCTCGTACAAGATGGTAAAACAGGAGGCTGGGGTCAGTTGGTACAGCTGCCTGAGAACAAGCGGAAAGAAGGTCTCGGTTTCTCTACCAGTCAGTCGAGTGCAATTTTCAAGCCAGCTGAGGGCATTCATGCGCCACCGGAAACCAATGTCATTCTCGAGGATCAGTCAGAAGAGGTTGCACCTGTCTTTGTGACACCTGGAGGAGCCTGTTGTAATTGGATCGCTGTGGATATTCCTTCCGTGATGCATGTGTCTAAGTAATATGTTTGTCTACTTTTTCGTTTTTTTAAGAAAACTCTTTTCATCCTGCCCCAGACGAAAATGAAATCTTGTAGGGCTTTTTAGTTTTATCTTCAAGTATTGTCGTTATTAATGAAAAACGTCGTTTTCTATCATGACTGTTTTATTTTATATTTACTGCTTTTTCTGGAAAAATGGTAATAGAAAAATCCCAAAAAAATTTCATTCTCTTTTTCTTTTTAAATCAATCAAATTCAAAAGTCTGCATTTACTCATTTACTAAAATCAATCATAAATCATGTGCAGACTGAACATACATAAGCCCGTTGAACACAGTGACCCTATGCTTCTGCCCAACTTTGAATCCCCTGTTTACGAGGCTATGGTAGAGGAGGATGATGAGATTCCTGATGAGATCAGATGGATGTTAGAGCAAGAGAAAAAGATCATTCAGCCTCATGAGGAAGATTTAGAATTGATCAATCTGGGTACTGAGGAGGATAGAAAAGAGATCAAGATTGGAGCGTCATTGGAAGTTACCGTCAAAGAAAAGGTAATTGAACTTCTCAGAGAGTACGCTGACATATTTGCTTGGTCATACAAAGACATGCCAGGATTAGATCATGAAGTTGTAGAACACCGCTTGCCTTTGAAAACTGAGTGTCCTCCAGTCAAACAGAAGCTCAGAAGGTCTCATCCTGATATGGCTCTCAAGATCAAAGAAGAAGTACGGAAGCAGATTGATGCAGGCTTTCTAGTTACATCCGAGTATCCTCAGTGGTTGGCTAACATTGTGCCTGTTCCAAAGAAAGATGGTAAGGTCCGAATGTGTGTTGATTACCGAGATTTGAACAAAGCAAGTCCAAAGGATGATTTCCCTCTACCTCATATTGATGTATTGGTTGATAGTACTGCTCAATGCAAAGTTTTCTCCTTCATGGACGGGTTCTCTGGTTACAATCAGATCAAGATGGCTCCTGAAGATAGAGAAAAGACGTCTTTCATCACGCCGTGGGGCGCTTTCTGCTATGTAGTAATGCCATTTGGTTTGATAAATGCTGGTGCCACTTATCAGAGGGGTATGACCAAGATATTCCATGATATTATGCACAAAGAGATAGAAGTTTATGTGGATGATATGATTGTCAAGTCCGGTACTGAAGAAGAACATGTTGAGTATTTGTTGAAGATGTTCCAACGTTTGAGAAAGTACAAGCTCCGTTTAAATCCTAATAAATGTACTTTCGGTGTCCGATCAGGGAAACTTTTGGGTTTCATTGTTAGTCAGAAGGGTATTGAAGTAGATCCCGACAAAGTCAGAGCCATCCGGGATATGCCCGTTCCAAAAACAGAGAAACAAGTCAGAGGTTTTCTCGGAAGACTGAATTATATCTCCAGGTTTATCTCTAATATGACTGCTACTTGTGGGCCGATATTCAAGTTACTCCGCAAAGATCAAAGGATTGTTTGGACGGAAGATTGTCAGAAAGCCTTCGACAGTATCAAGGAGTATTTGTTAGAACCTCCAATTCTTGTCCCTCCAATTGAAGGAAGACCGTTGATCATGTACTTGACTGTGTTAGAAGATTCCATGGGTTGTGTACTCGTACAGCAAGATGAAACTGGTAGAAAAGAGCATGCAATTTACTACTTAAGCAAGAAGTTCACAGATTGCGAATCCCGATACTCGGCACTTGAGAAAACTTGTTGTGCTTTTGCCTGGGCTACCAAACGTCTTCGGCATTACATGATCAATCATACCACCTGGTTGATATCCAAAATGGACCCAATCAAGTACCTCCTGTAGAAGTCTTCGATATCAGGAAGAATTGCTCGTTGGCAGATGTTATTGGCCGAGTTTGATATTGAATACCATACTCAGAAAGCAATCAAAGGGAGTGTCCTAGCAGATCACTTGGCTCATCAACCGGTTGAAGATTATCAACCTGTTAAGTTTGATTTCCCTGATGAAGAGGTCATGTATTTGAAGATGAAAGATTGTGATGAACCGTTGTTTGGTGAAGGTCCAGATCCTGAGTCTGAATGAGGTTTGATATTTGATGGGGCCGTTAATGCTTATGGAAATGGAGTTGGGGCAGTCCTTGTCACACCTGAGGGTACTCACATCCCTTTTACTGCAAGGCTACGATTTGACTGCACAAACAATATGGCAGAATATGAAGCTTGCATCATGGGCATTGAAGAAGCAATCAATATGAGGATTAAGAATATTGATATATGTGGAGATTCAGCCTTGGTGATTAATCAGATCAAAGGGAAGTGAGAAACTCACCATGCTGGTTTGATTCCTTACAGAGGTTATGCAAGATGGTTGTTAACTTTCTTTAACAAAGTGGAGTTGCGTCACATTCCCCGTGATGAGAATCAGATGGCAGATGCTTTGGCCACCTTGTCTTCAATGATCAAAGTAAATCGTCACAATGATGTGCCATTAATCAGTGTCCAATTCCTTGAAAGGCCTGCTTATGTGTTTGCAGTTGAAGTACTTGCTGATGGTAAGCCATGGTTTCATGATATCAAGGTTTTCCTTCAAACTCAAGAGTATCCGCCTGGGGCATCTCACAAAGATAAGAGGACTTTGAGAAGACTATCTGGTAATTTCTTCCTGAATGAAGATGTATTGTACAAAAGAAACTTTGATGCAATGTTGCTCAGGTGTGTGGATGAACATGAAACAGATTTATTGATGCATGAGATACATGAAGATCCATTTGGCACTCATTCCAGTGGACATGCAATGGCTAAGAAAGCATTGAGGGCAGGTTATTACTGGATAACGATGCAAGCTGATTGTTATAATCATGCCAAGAAGTGGCACAAATGTCAGATTTATGCAGATAAGAGCCATGTACCACCATCTATGCTCAATGTTATCTCTTCTCCGTGGCCTTTCTCCATGTGGGGCATTGATATGATTGGTCGGATTGAACCGAAAGCTTCTAATGGACATCGTTTCATACTAGTGGCTATTGATTACTTCACCAAGTGGGTTGAAGCGGCATCTTTCGCCAATGTGACCAAGCAAGTAGTGGTTCGGTTCATCAAGAATAACATCATCTGCCGTTATGGTATTCCTAACAAGATCATCACGGATAATAGTACAACTTTGAACAACAACATGATGAAAGAATTGTGCGATGACTTCAAGATTGAACATCACAACTCTTCTCCATACAGACCTCAGATGAATGGTGCGGTTGAGGCCGCAAATAAGAATATCAAGAAGATCGTGCAAAAGATGGTGGTTACCTACAAAGATTGGCATGAGATGTTACCCTATGCTTTACATGGATATCGTACCTCAGTGCGTACTTCAACAGGGGCAACCCCGTTCTCTTTGGTATATGGTATGGAAGCAGTGCTCCCTGTGGAGGTGGAAATCCCATCTTTGAGAGTCTTGCTGGAGGTTGAATTAACTGAAGCTGAGTGGTGCCAGGGTAGGTATGATCAATTGAATTTGATTGAAGAGAAACGCATGACCGCTTTGTGTCACGGACAACTATATCAATCAAGGATGAAACAGGCGTTTGACAAAAAGGTTCATCCCCGTGAATTCAAAGAAGGAGACCTTGTGATCAAGTGTATCAAATCTTTTCAACCAGATCCCAGGGGCAAGTGGTCTCCGAATTATGAAGGTCCTTATGTGGTCAAGAGAGCGTTCTCTGGTGGTGCTTTAATCCTTACAAATATGGATGGAGAAGATTTACCTCGTCCTGTGAATTCTGATGCAGTCAAGAAATACTTTGTCTAAAGATATATGAAAAGAACAGCTCGGTAGGTCGAAAACCCGAAAGGGCGGCCTAAACCAAAAAAGAGCGTCTCGGTAAGTCGAAAACCTGAAAGGGCGGCTTAGGCAAAAATTAGAGGCACAAAAAAAAAAAAAGGAAAAAGATTTGAAAAAAAGAGTTTATCCTGATAGGTCGAAAACCCGAAAGGGCGGCCTATGCAAAAGTTAAGGACCATGACAAAGTAACTGCATCAGATCAAGCATCACCCGTTTGGGGCACCTTAGCTGTCAGAAGTCCTCCGACACTAAAGCATCTAAACAGTGGTTCAAAGTTGTTAAGGAATGTAGTGGTTATTGTGTTCAATGTACCTTCCCATGTAATTACCATTTTCCAACTTTTGTAATCCGTGGAGTCATGCCTTTGGCCGGTTACCACCCTATTACATTAATTTGAGCCGGTGCACTCTTTTGGAATTCTTGTTTATTCTATATGCAAATTTTCTTCTTCCATTTTTAATGTCAATACTTGAAGTAAAAACTTTGAAAATTTCTTTTACTTTTATGTTTTCTTTTGAAAATAACAAAAAATGACAAACATATTATCTGTAGGTTCATATATCATGGAAACATATGTCAACATCCATTCAAACACAGGTGAATTCAACAGAAAGAAGACAAAAGCAAAAAGAAAGAAGAAAAGCTCGCTAAGTCGAAAACTCGAAAGGGCGGCTTAAGCCAAAAATGAGCATCCTTAAGCCAAAAATGAGCGTCCTGGTGGATCGAAAACCCGAAAGGGCGGTCCAGGCAAAAATTAGGGACATACAAAAAAGAATATATTCCCGGTGGATTGAAAACCCGAAAGGGCGATCCAGGCAAAAGTTAGGGATTTCAAAAAAAAAAGAATACAAAAAAAGCAATGACTATGTGAAGCACGTTTTTGAGAAAGTATTTTGGTTCAGTTCAGAAATGGCAACCTCAGCCAGGTTTTTTGTGTTATGAGTTCTTTACCCAGCATTGGTTCGGTTAACGGGTGGTACCCCGATTGTGTTTTGATTCATCTCTAGTGATATTATCCCCAGTGAAGAAATGCTAAGTGTTGGCACTGTAATACCGGGTCACTATCCTTACGACCTGCCCAATCTTGTCTCGTCAGTTTCACCAATATATTTTCATACATGTTCATTCATTCATGCATACATATCATGCATACTGATATCATTCATATGCATTTTACCAATATGTCCTGCTCCATGTGTATCCAGTAAAATTTGTCATCGTCAATGTGTTCATTTCGGTCTGTTTACCAATTAAGTTTCTACAAGTGGCAGGTCCCACCTTTCAATCTTCCCCAGTATCTTGTTTAATCTACTTTCGTACGAAGAGTACTCGTTTGTACCCTGTTTTTGTTTGGCTAAATTGCCTCAGTAATAGTAACGCATCACCAGTATTTCCTTTCGTATGTTCGTCATTACCCCAGTAAAGGTAATTGACATTTTTTCCTTTCGTATGTTCGTCATTACCCCAGTAAAGGTAATTGACATTTTTTCCTTTCGTATGTTCGTCATTACCCCAGTAAAGGTAATTGATATTTTTTCCTTTCGTATGTTCGTCATTACCCCAGTAAAGGTAATTGACAGTTTTACCCTTCGTATGTTCGTCATTACCCCAGTAAAGGTAATTGACAGTTTTACCCTTCGTATGTTCGTCATTACCCCAGTAAAGGTAATTGACAGTTTTACCCTTCGTATGTCCGTCGTTACCCAAGTAAAGGTAATTGACAGTTTTACCCTTCGTATGTCCGTCGTTACCCCAGTAAAGGTAATTGACAGTTTTACCCCTTTCGTATGTCCGTCGTTACCCTAGTAAAGGTAATTGACAGTTTTACCCCTTTCGTATGTTCGTCGTTACCTCAGTAAAGGTAATTGACAGTTTTACCCCTTTCATATGTTCGTTGTTACCTCAGTAAAGGTAATTGACAGTTTTACCCGTTCGTATGTTCGTTGTTATCCCAGTAAAGGTAATGACCAGTATTTCATTTCGTATGTTCGTCTTTACCCCTGTAAAGGTAATAGACATCTTTTTTTTCCCCAGTAACATTTTATTTGGTCCTCGAGTTAGTGTTTTAATCGTCATTGCATTCGTACTTGCATAACAGACAACTCATATCATCACATCCATAGAACTTTCTTGATTTCTAAGATTGGTCAAAAATTGGTGTACTTGATATTTAAGTCTCTCCGACACGTCATTTCAAAAATCTTCGTCTTTTTAAATCCTCGTGACGGAGAAACTTAAATAGGGGCATCTGTCGTACCCTAATTTTTGACCAGTTTTTATTTATTTTTATTCGTATGTTGTTTGTTTTCCAGTCGTCAGTTCGCGCGCGAATTCCTGTAATATCTGTTTTTATTCGTATTTGCATTCGCATTTATTTTTTCGTTCGTCGTTTTTTAATGTCGCTCGCGTATCATTTTCGTATTTTTTACTCGTGTTTCGTGCGTATTTTTAGTGTAGCGTAACGTTTGCGTTCGTCAAGTTCATTTTATTCACGTCGTTGATTTATCGTTTTAATTAGCGTAAAAAGCCGCGTAATCTCAGTCGTATCAGACGAAATTTCGGCAGAGAGGTATTTTAAAATACCTCATTTTTTTGGTTCCGACGGGACATTTTTTTATTTTATTATTTAAATTTTCGTTTTTAATTATTAATTATTTATTTAGTCATTTATTTTTCCATTTATTTAATGTGTTGTTATTTATTTATCTGTCTTTTTATTTATTGATTTATTTTAAGTCCTTGTACACATGTCACTTTGTTATTGGTCCTGTTCAACTTTTTCCCCAAGTTTCAGCCAAGGGTATTTTGGTCCATTCCAGGCATCAGGTACTTAGTGTGTCAGAATCAGTCAGTCAAGGAAGGCACGGTTTTCGAGTACAAACAGATCCCAAAATCAACAATCACAAAAAACAGATCAAAAACCTTTTTATCAAGAAAATCCTCAAGAACATGATGAATCTTCATGAATATTCATGAAGATCAAATTCCAGCAACCTTTTTAACAATAACAAACATGAAGCATAACCTAAAACGCAACCAAACACCAAATCCGAACGCCCAACTTGTAAATCCGAACCTTAAACAACAAATCTGAACCCATAACCACCAAATCCGAATCGAAGGCAAGGCAAAAAAAAAATCTCAACCACAAACATCACAAACCATCAAACATGAACCATCAACACAAAAACGTGAATATCAAACGCGAAAACAAAAAGGAATAAACTATTTCAAGCAAAACCGAACTCAAACACAAGGCATCAAAACCGAACTCAAACACAAGGTGAAACGAAGCCGAACCCAACAACAACGTTCAAGAACAGTAAGAACAAAATAAAACAAGAAGAAGAGGAAACCGAATCTGGAAGAAAGAAACCGAGACGGAAAGAGCAAGAACGCAAAGAATATAAGGTAGTTTTCTTTATTTGTTGTGAGGAATTTTGAATCCTAGATCTAGGATGTATTACTGGCTTTCTGTTAAAACTATTTGTTTTTTTGAGTAGAGAAGGAAGAAAGGGTTTGAATGAGTAAAAAAAATTTTGAAAAAGAAGAAGGATGGTGTTTTACGGCGGCGGAGCCACCACCCTAGGGTGGCCGGCCACCGCGCCGGAGCGAGCAAGCTCGCCGGAGAAGATGAACATTCATCTTCTCCACCACCTTCATCCCTTTTTTTCGGCCAGCTTTGAGAGGAGAGGGAGAGAAGATTTTGTTAAAAAAAATTTAGAGAGAGGTTGGATAAGAGAAATGGAGAAAATACACTAGTTTTTTCCCTTTTATACCAAACCCATCTGGGTTCTGGATCAACCCACCCATACCCATTTTCGACCCAGCTCTAGTAACCCATGCCCAGCCCAGTTTTTTTTTGCTTCTGCTTACTAATTTTCACCTGTTTTCTGCTACTGCACCCCCCTCCCTTCTTTTTTTTATTTTTTCTTTTGTGGTGATATTTGTGTTTTTTATTTATTTCATGTGGTTATTTCTTTTCTATTTTAGTCGCATAATGTTTAAACTATATTACTTGTTTCTTTTAATTGGCATTTTAATCTTAACATCATGCATATTTTTGTTTAGTTTATAGCTAATTTTCATATATAATTTTTGTTCATTCAAGCATTCTAAAAATTTTTTTTTAGGCACTTTTGTTTCTTTTAATTTTGTTATTTTGCATTTAGGTTTATTTCATATGTTTGCATTTTATAGTCTTGTTGTCTTAATTGCATTTTAGTTTATAGAAATAATTCTCATTAGAAGTATTATATGCATATTTAAATTTCTTGTCATTTATTTTATTTTTGGTTTAGTTTGTAATTAGGAAATTGGTGTAATTTATTTTCGCGCATTATTTTCCTTTTTTTTCCTTTGAGACCATAGAATGTATTTAGGGTATGTAATATGTAACCGGCACACGCACTGACACGCGCACCGACACTTCACTTTATTTATCGCTTTATGCTTATTTACTTTTCTGCCGTTACGCGATTTCATCGTTAGTTTAGAAAAAATATTTTCTTCAAAAATCCAAAAAAATTCAAATTCAAATTTCTTTTAAGTAAACCTTGGTATGTAATCCAAGTGATTTTCTTTTTATTTTCCTTAATCAAATGTTAATTAATTTAATATCCACATTAGACATGGATTTTGTATAATTAAAATTGACCAACTTCATCGTATTTTCTTCTCATGCCTTGAGGCCTCTCATCTCTTCTTAAAACCTTTCTTTCAAAAATGTTAAAATCAATTCAACTCATCAAATAAGCTCTTTAGCCGAACTACTTGATTTAGATCCCGATTTATTTGGGTAAGTAGGCAAAGGGTTTCGACCCTTCCAAATCAATAAAAATAACCAAAAACATGCTTCTTCTTTCTCCCTTCTTCACTTTAACTCTTAAACTCTTTAATAAGTAAAATCAATTTAGCGCAAGATTAGAGAATAGGTAGAAGGTTCCTATGGGATACCATAGTCGGTTCGGGTGTGTGCTCGTGATTTTCGGGTATCGGAATCATTGATTAGATTCGAACCTTGAATCATTGAACTCTCAACTTTTATTCGCGGGAAGGGAAAAAAGTGAGTAAAAAAACCCTTAAGACCTTGGATTCGGAGGTTGGTTTCGATTGGGGAAGGTGTTAGGCACCCGAACCGACTATGGTATCCCATAGGAACCTTCTACCTATTCTCTAATCTTGCGCTAAGTTGATTTTACTTATATTAAAAATTTAAGAGTTAAAGTGAAAGAAGGGAGAAAGAAGAAGCACGTTTTTGGTTATTTTTATTGATTTGGAAGGGTCGAAACCCTTTGCCTACTTACCCAAATAAATCGGGATCAAAATCAAGTAGTTCGGCTAAAGAACTTATTTGATGAGTTGAATTGATTTTAGCATTTTTGAAAGAAAAGGTTTTAAGAAGAGATGAGAGGCCTCAAGGCATAAGAAGAAAATACGATGAAGTTAGTCGATTTTAATTATACGAAATCCATGTCTAATGTGGATATTAAATTAATTAATATTTGATTAAGGAAAATAAAAAGAAAATCACTTGGATTACATACCAAGGTTTACTTAAAATAAAATTGAATTTGACTTGATTGATTTTTTTTGAAGAAAATATTTTTCTAAACTAACGACGAAATCGCGTAACGACGGAAAAAATAAATAAGCGTAAAGCGATAAATAAAGTGGTGTGTCAATGCGCGTGTCGGTGCGTGTGCCGGTTACATATTACATACCCTAGATACATTCTATGGTCTCAAAAGAAAAAAATGCGCGAAAAATAAATTATATCAATTCCCTAATTATACACACTAAACCAAAAATAAAAAAATAAAACAAAATAAATGTCAAGAAACTTAAATATGCATGCAATATTTAATATGAGAATTATTTCTATAAACTAAAAAGCAATTTTAAACACATTAAAGACAACAAGACCCTAAAATGCAAATATATGAATTAACCCTAAATGCCGAATAACAAAATTAAAAGAAACAAAAGTACATGAAATTTTTTTTAGCATATTTAAATGAATAAAATTTATATGAATGGGAAAATTAACTATGAACTAAGCAAAAAATATGCATGATGTTAAAATTAAGACATAAAAAAAATGCATGAATTATGGTTTAAAATCATATGAATTAACTAATTAAAATAAACGCATGAAATTATAACATATTCTATTACGCTTACTACAAAAATAAAGACAATCAAAAAATAACAATAAAATATGCATGAGATGGTGATTAAGCAATTAAAAGATAATGCATGCATAATGATTAAAACAATAGGCCAAAATAAAAAAAAATGAAATGTTACTTCATAACCTAAAATGCACTAAACATAAGTGATAGAATAAAATAAAATGCATGATGTGGAAATTAAAATACTAATGAAGACGCATAAAAATACAATATAAAACTTACATGAAATAATTAAAGAGGCAAGCACATGAAATTAAAAGAAAGAACAAAAAAGAACAATTACTACACCAAGCAGGGGGTGCAGACAGCATCAATGGGGAGTGAAAACAGCAATCAGAAACAGGAACTGGGCTGGGTCATGGATCACTGAGCTGGGGCGGGAACTGGGTCAACCCATGGGTGACCCGCCCCAACTCAATTAAATGAGTATAAAAGATTTTTCTCATGTGTTTTCTTCATTTTTCACAAACCCATTCTCTCTCTAAAAATCAACACAAAAAAAAGTTCTCCCCCTTCTCTCTAAAGCTGCCGCCGGCAGCTCCTTCTTCTCCGGCGAGAAGCCACTTTCCGGCACGGTGGCCGGTGGTGCACCACCGTGCCGGAGTTCCAAATCAAATTTTTTTCACGTTTTTAAATATCCTTTTTCCTCCTAAGTTCAAATCCAACCATGAAATTTTCAAAAACTAAACACACACACCTAGATCTAAGATTTAAAGTTCACAAAAACAAACAAAAACATGGAGAAACTACCTTGTTTGCTCTTCTTCTTCACGTTTTTCTTTCCTTTGTTCCTTGCGTTTTCGTTCCTTCAGCCTTCTCACGCGTTTGGCCTTGCTCACGTCCTTGCTCACGTTTTTGTTCTTGGATGCGGATTTGTTGTGGTTTAGCCTTGCGTTTTTGTTGCGTTTTAGTCCTTGTACCTTGGTTTGAAATGGTCCTTACTTGCTCACGTTCGGATTTGATGTTATGGGTTCAAATTTGTTGGTGTTTTTTCGGATTTGGTGGTATTGGTTCGGATTTGGGTTTGTTGGTTACTTGTTGAAGAATTTCGAAATTTTGGTGTAGTGTTCTTGGAATTTTGTTTGAATGTGAGTTATGGCCGATTTGGTTCATGTGAGTTTTGATTTGAGGTTATGAGTTATGAATTTGGTTGTGTGTGTTCATGTTCATGATGAACATTCATGAACATTCATGAGTTTTTTTAGTTTTTTTGTGATTTTGATTCTGGAAAATGAGAGAGAGAAAAAGATTGGTGTTTTTTTTGATGATTTTTGACTGATCTGAGTTGATTGTGACTTTTTCTGACTTGGGGGACCAAACTGACGCGTGAACAGTACTTTTATAGTACTGTTCACTGATGCAATAACAATGACCAAATTACCCCTGCAGTTTCTTGGAGGAAAAGCTGGACTGGACCAATGATGAATTGACATGTGGACAAGGACTTTAAAAAATAATAAAAACTGATAAATGAATAATAAAAAACAGATTTAAATAAATGGACAAATAAATAATTAAATAAATAATAAAATAAAAAACGAAAATTAACATAATAAAATAAAAAAATGTCCAGTCGGAACCAAAAAATGAGGTATTTTAAAATACCTCTCTGCCGAAATTTCGTCTGATACGACTGAGATCACGCGGCCTTTTACGCTAATTAAAACGATAAACCAACGACGTGAATAAAATGAACTTTACGAACGCAAACAATACGCTACGCTAAAAAACGCACAAAACGCAAGTAAAAATTACGAAATTAATACGCGAGCGACAATAAAACATGAATGACGAACGAAAAATAATCGCGACCGCAAATACGAACAAACGCAGATATCACGGGAATTAGCGCGCGAACGGACGACTGAAAAACGAACAACGTATGAATAAAATAAAATAAATCGGTCAAAAATTAGGGTACGACAGATGCCCCTATTTAAGTTTCTCCGTCACGAGGGTTTAAAAAGACGAAGATTTTTGAAACGACGGGTCGGAGAGACTTAAATATCAAGTACACCAATTTTTGACCAACTTATAAATCGAGAAAGCTCTATGGATGTAATGATATGAGTTGTCTGTTATGCAAGTACGAATGCAATGACGACGAAAATACCAAACTCAAAGACCAAATAAAATGTTACTGGGGAGAAAAAGATGTCTATTACCTTTTACAGGGGTAAAGACGAACATACGAAAAGAAATACTGGTCATTACCTTTACTGGGGTAATGAGAAACATACGAAAGAGTAAAACTGTCAATTACCGTTACTGAGGTAACGACGAACATACGAAAGGATAAAACTGTCAATTACCTTTACTGAGGTAATGACGAACATACGAAGGGTAAAACTGTCAATTACCTTTACTGGGGTAATGACGAACATACGAAGGGTAAAACTGTCAATTACCTTTACTGGGGTAACGACGAACAACACGAAGGGGTAAAACTGTCAATTACCTTTACTGGGGTAATGACGAACATACAAAAAGGGTAAAACTGTCAATTACCTTTACTGAGGTAACGACGAACATTCAAGCATTTAACAAAGGACACTTTTGGAATAGTCATTCGGGGAGATTGAAAAGACATTGGTAAAATGGTTGTTTGAAACACAAGTAATTGCGGGCTATTATCCTGATTCAGAGCATTTGCAGGGTATTAACCTGATTCAAAGACATTAATCAGGACATCAAACCCGACTTCCAAAGGTATTGCAAGCTATTCGCTTGACACATGTAACAAAAGTGGTCTGCAAGCTATTCGCTTGACACACACGGAACCAAAAGAGGTTTGCAATCTATTCGCTTGACACACGCATGACAAAAGAGATTTGCAAGCTATTCGCTTGACACACACATACCAAAAGAGGTTTGCAAGCTATTCGCTTGACACACACGTAACAAAATATGTTTGCAAGCTATTCGCTTGACGCACATGGGACAGAGAAGGTTGCAAGCTATCCGCTTGACACACAGGTAACAAAAGAGGTTTGCAAGCTATTCGCTTGACACACATGGATGAAAAAGGACCAAACTGGAGGATACGACCCATCAAGACTAGGGGTGACATCACTGATCAGACACATTGGGGATGACACTTTTATGCGATTCACTTGAAATACGACACAAGATGGTCAATGCAATAATGTATAAATGATATTGTGCATGTTACGTGCATGAATGTTTATATGCATGAATATGTATATGAATGAATGTATGAATATATGCAGGAAACCTGTACGACCATATGGCTGTATATAACTTGATGAAACAAGACTGGGAAAGTAAGATAAGAGGTGAACCGACATCGCAGTACAAACACTCGGCAATCTTCAATGGGGATATCATTACTGGGGATGAATCAAAACACTATCGGGGTACAACCCGCTAACCGAACCGCTGATGGGGTAAAGCTCCATAATCAAACCATTGATAGGGAAAGACCCAATAATCAAACCACTAAAAGGTAACAACCCGTTAATCAAACCACTGAAGGGTGACAACCCATTAACCAATCATTCTGGCAGAAGTAACCAAATAATCAAACCACAGGCAGAAGACGCCATTTACTGGGAACAAAGTCCATCAATCAACAAAACGGCAGAAGTCGCCATTTACTGGGAACAAAGTCCATCAATCAACAAAACGGCAGAAGTCGCCATTTCCTGGGAACAAAAGTCCATCAAACAACAATTTGGCAGAAGTCGCCATTCACTAGGAACCAAGTCCATCAAACAACAATTGGCAGAAGTCGCCATTTGTAAACCAGCATGAAGTGCATTCTTCCATTTGGCCTACTTGAATTGTGATGCCTCTGTCTTTGTTTTCTTTTCATCATTTTTTTTTGTATTGTTTTTGTTTTTTTGTTTTTTTTTTTTTGAATCCCTAACTTTTGCCTGGACCGCCCTTTCGGGTTTTCAATCCACCAGGAATACTTTTTTTTTGCATGTCCCTAATTTTTGCCTGGATCGCCCTTTCGGGTTTTCAATCCACCAGGAATACTTTTTTTTTGCATGTCCCTAATTTTTGCCTGGATCGCCCTTTCGGGTTTTCAATCCACCGGGACGCTCATTTTTGGCTTAAGCCGCCCTTTCGGGTTTTCGACTTAGCGAGCTTTTCTTTTTTTCACTTTTCCCTTTTTTTTTTTGACAGAGGTCATCTCATAGCCTTTGGTCCCACTTAACTTGCAGAGTTTAACTGTCCTTGAGACGGATGTTGATGTATGCTTCAACTACTCATAAGTTCAAAGAAGATGTACCTGTTGTTTATGCACTTCAAAAGACATAAAAATATATTTTTTTTGAATTTTTTTGCTTTAAATATTAACATCAAAAATGGAAGAAAATTTCGCAAATAAAGCATAAATGAGAATTTCAAATAAATTGGCACATGCTCCAATTAATATAAATGGAGTGGTGGCCCGCCAAAAGCGTGGCTCCACAGATTTTGAAAATTTTGGAAAATGGTAGTTATATGGGAAAGGTACATTGAACACAATAACCGCTGTTCTCCCTACCAACTTTGAATTTCACTGTTCCAAGTACTGATTTGTGGACTCTCCATATCGAAGGTCTTCCGACGGTTAGGGTGCCCCAAGTGAACTATATCTGATTTGATGCAGTTGCTTTGCCACAAGTTGGAGATCTTTTGATGGCTAACATGCCCCAAGTGAATCCTGTCCAACCAGATGTCGTTACTTTGCCATAAGTTGAAGATCTTTTGACGGCTGAGATGCCCCAAGTGAGTCATGTCCAACCAGATGCAGTTACTTTGTCACAATCCTTAACTTTTGCATAGATCGCCCTTGCGGGTTCCAACTTATCAGGATAAACATTTTTCATTTTTTCATCATTCTCTTTTTTACATGTCTCTAACTTTTGCGTGGACCGCCCTTTCGGGTTTTCAGTCGACCAAGACGCTCTTTTTTGCCTAAGCCGCCTTTTCAGGTTTGCGACTTATCGAGCTTTTTCACTTTAACAAAGTATTTCTTGACTGCATCGGTATTCACAAGACGTACAAGTTCATCACCATTCTTTACAATTAGGCATTCTTTTGCCCCAGAAGTCTGGTAAAAATTAGATAACATATGTTTGAGCACAAGGCCACTTTTTGACATTCATAGCGACGGGCCTTCTTTGTCGAAACTTGCTTCATCATTTTGATATAACCGTCCATGACATAAGACCACAATGTGTTTAAGTGCAACAAGCTTAACCTTCATCAGAACTTCCATTGACGGGACTCTTAACTTCATGTTGTATACTGAGGGATGGTGGGAAGGGTTGCCCCTGTTGAAGTGTGTACTGGAGTACAATTCTTTTATACAAGGCAAACGCTAACATCTCATTGCCAATTTTTGCAATTGAATGCCAACTTCTGGACAATCTTTCTTGATATTTCTTTGTAGCTTCAATGGCTGAGATGCCCCAGTAGGCAAGAGTTCTTATTAGGAATTTGTCCTCCTTTTCTTCAGTTTCAGACACAAGGAACTCAAAGTCGAGAGAGAGTACAAGATTAAGGTGTTCAATGGGTTTATTAATGCATGCTTTGATTATTGATTTTAACAAATAATGGAAAGTTATGATTATGCAGATATGATTAAAGAAATTTTTTTGGTTTTTTGTGTTACCATTTTTCCAGAAAAAGCACAAAATAAAACAAAGTCGGAATCAAAGCGACCTTTTAATTAATGATGAAAATACATAAAGCAAAAAGCTCTAAACCAATTCACTTTCGCCTCGGGTGGGGCGAAAGGATTTTTTTTTGAAATACATAAGACAACAAACAAACATATTAATTGAACAAATGAGTAGTAGAAAGAAACATCAGCAACGACCCAAGTGCAACTAAACATTCCACGTGTCAACGAATATCATGATCCAGTTAACTTCCATGTCAGAGTTCAAACTTTAGAATGACCATAGGTTCTTTTGGACCAACTTCTGAACTATCTTCTTCAAAGCAAAGCAGTCTTCAATATCGTGACCTGGTGCCCCTTGATGGAAGGCACAAAAACGATCGGGCTTGTACCGGGCTGGCAATTTTGCTGGCAACGGAAGAGGTGCCTTGGTGTAGACCAAATTCCTTTCAAGCAATATTGGAAACAAATCTGCATATTTCATAGGAATAGGATCAATCTGTGTTCTTAGAGCCTGTTGTCGAGGCTGTTGTTGAAACTGGGGTTGACACACTGGATTGGAAATAGCGTTTGTGATTGGCATAATAGAGGCAACAGGGTGATAAGCCAGATACTGTTGTTGAGGCCAACCTTCCACCATACTCGCTTCCTGGTCTTCATCCTCTGATCCATCAGTGGGAAAACTTCCTTTGACCAAACGTCCTTTTCGGACCAAATCTTCAATGCGTATACCCACGATTATCATCTCTGCGAAGCTACCGGATGCACTTGTCAACATACACTCATAATAGAACTGATCCAGAGTATCAAGGAAAATATCGGGCAACTCTTTCTCTTCCAGAGATGGACGGACTTGCGCGGCGAAATCTCTCCAGCGTTGGGCATAAACTTTGAAGGACTCATTATCATCTCAGGTCATGGCCTGCAATTCGCCTCTTCTTGGGGCCGAGTTCAAGTTGTAGTTGTATCGCTGAACGAAAGCCTCGCACAAATCATTGAAAGTTTTGATATCAACCTTGTTCAGACCCATGTACCATATCAGTGCGGCACCAGTCAAACTTTCTTGGAAATAGTGGATAAGGAGCTCGTCATCCTTAATATGAGCCGACATCTTTCTCACGTACATCACTAGATGATCCTTAGGGCAAATGTTCCCTTTGTACTTCTCAAAATCAGGGATCTTGAATTTGGGTGGTATCACAACATTGGGAACCAAGCAAAGGTCATAAGCATCCTGGCCAAACAGTTCTTTCCCCCGGAGAGCTTTCAATTCCAGCTGTATTTTATCAAACTTTTCTTCCAGTTCATCTATCCGGTCATATCCAGCCACACCTTCTGAGTGATGGATGGGTTCGTAGCTTTGCTTAACAGTGTTGACCAAAGGAGACGAGTAAGTCATAGCAGCTTGAGGGAACAAGGGGCCCGATTGAGGAATAGGCGTTGTCACTTGCACAAAAGGAGCTTGAACCTCGGAGACAACAGGGCGGAATACTTCATCAGAACTTAAAGGTGTGCTCCAGAGATAACCTTCCAGCATAGCATTTTGAGGAGTACTAGCGAACACCGTTGAAATCGGGGTAGTGGAAGCAACTGGTTGAGCTTGAGTGTTAGCAATAGGAGGAGATAATGGGTGACTTTATGCAAACGTCATCAAAGATACTAAGTTCCTCAAAATCTCATTTTCGGCCCGGAGGGTTGCAACCTCTTCACGAAGCTTGTGGTTCTCTTGTTCAAGATGATCCATTCTGATTTGCCCGAGTGTTGTAGATGCGAGTAGACTGATAGACTGACCTTTTATTGAGAAGACACCAAGTGAGACACGGACTAGAAACTATGAATGCCAAATGATGCATGATATGCTTATGCAAAAATATACAATTTTTGTTATCGAAGGATTTATCAAAGTGAATTGTAAACATCGTAGAGGAACATGGTTTCAGTTGAAAACTCGTAAAGATATTGCAATCAGTTCCTTTTCAAAAGGTGAGAACGAAATTAAGGAAGAAGTTCTTATCAAAAGCAAAAGCTTAGTTAAGATTTTTGAATGTTGGATTTCTTATTGTTCGTTCTTACAAGGTCATACCTTTGATGTTTACAAGATGACTTGTCTAAATCCTTTGATTTTTGGATGAAAAAGAAGTTTATGGATGAATGCATGTATGCATGATTATGCTAAAGAACATAGAAAACATGGGAGGTTAAGTCCACAATGTTGGAGCTGAGGGTAACAACGCCGTTTGGTAAGGACTATGGTTCCACATGTACCTGTATCACGGGTTCTACCAAGTTCCCAAATTACAACCCCCTCCGAACTTTATTGGATGCCTGGGACAACACCCGGTCCAACAGCGTCCGTAGGAGAGTCTAGTTTGAGTGTAGCATCGCGTATCGGCTAAGACCAAGACAACACTTGGTTAGCCACCGCACTACATCCTAAAGGCCAAGATGGGTTAAAGGGTAACTAAGGTCCTTAGCTTCGACGGAAACTTAAAAGCAATAATGTCTAAACGCGACAACACACGCCGACGTATATCACTTCAAGATCCTCCGCTAAGTGTGGTTATATCACATGTTCAACCACACGAGAATACTCTCGGCATGTCACTATGATTCTACCACTCCTATCTTATATTTCACTCAAGCCCGGGTATAGGACTTATCTCGCCACTCACGTAAAAAAGTAAACAATTAGGCACGTATTTACAAAACTATAAGCAAATAATAAAGCGCAAAAGTAAAGAAAGATAAAATAGGCTTAACCCTCTAAAATGTCCCCAGTGAAGTCGCCATTTCTGTGCTCGTGATTTTCGGGTATCGGAATCATTGATTAGATTCGAACCTTGAATCATTGAACTCTCAACTTTTATTCGCGGGAAGGGAAAAAAGTGAGTAAAAAAACCCTTAAGACCTTGGATTCGGAGGTTGGTTTCGATTGGGGAAGGTGTTAGGCACCCGAACCGACTATGGTATCCCATAGGAACCTTCTACCTATTCTCTAATCTTGCGCTAAGTTGATTTTACTTATATTAAAAAGTTAAGAGTTAAAGTGAAAGAAGGGAGAAAGAAGAAGCACGTTTTTGGTTATTTTTATTGATTTGGAAGGGTCGAAACCCTTTGCCTACTTACCTAAATAAATCGGGATCAAAATCAAGTAGTTCGGCTAAAGAACTTATTTGATGAGTTGAATTGATTTTAGCATTTTTGAAAGAAAAGGTTTTAAGAAGAGATGAGAGGCCTCAAGGCATAAGAAGAAAATACGATGAAGTTAGTCGATTTTAATTATACGAAATCCATGTCTAATGTGGATATTAAATTAATTAATATTTGATTAAGGAAAATAAAAAGAAAATCACTTGGATTACATACCAAGGTTTACTTAAAATAAAATTGAATTTGACTTGATTGATTTTTTTTGAAGAAAATATTTTTCTAAACTAACGACGAAATCGCGTAACGACGGAAAAAATAAATAAGCGTAAAGCGATAAATAAAGTGGTGTGTCGGTGCGCGTGTCGGTGCGCGTGTCGGTGCGTGTGCCGGTTACATATTACATACCCTAGATACATTCTATGGTCTCAAAAGAAAAAAATGCGCGAAAAATAAATTACATCAATTCCCTAATTATACACACTAAACCAAAAATAAAAAAATAAAACAAAATAAATGTCAAGAAACTTAAATATGCATGCAATATTTAATATGAGAATTATTTCTATAAACTAAAAAGCAATTTTAAACACATTAAAGACAACAAGACCCTAAAATGCAAATATATGAATTAACCCTAAATGCCGAATAACAAAATTAAAAGAAACAAAAGTACATGAAATTTTTTTTAGCATATTTAAATGAATAAAATTTATATGAATGGGAAAATTAACTATGAACTAAGCAAAAAATATGCATGATGTTAAAATTAAGACATAAAAAAAAATGCATGAATTATGGTTTAAAATCATATGAATTAACTAATTAAAATAAACGCATGAAATTATAACATATTCTATTACGCTTACTACAAAAATAAAGACAATCAAAAAATAACAATAAAATCATGAGATGGTGATTAAACAATTAAAAGATAATGCATGCATAATGATTAAAACAATAGGCCAAAATAAAAAAAAATGAAATGTTACTTCATAACCTAAAATGCACTAAACATAAGTGATAGAATAAAATAAAATGCATGATGTGGAAATTAAAATACTAATGAAGACGCATAAAAATACAATATAAAACTTACATGAAATAATTAAAGAGGCAAGCACATGAAATTAAAAGAAAGAACAAAAAAGAACAATTACTACACCAAGCAGGGGGTGCAGACAGCATCAATGGGGAGTGAAAACAGCAATCAGAAACAGGAACTGGGCTGGGTCATGGATCACTGAGCTGGGGCGGGAACTGGGTCAACCCATGGGTGACCCGCCCCAACTCAATTAAATGAGTATAAAAGATTTTTCTCATGTGTTTTCTTCATTTTTCACAAACCCATTCTCTCTCTAAAAATCAACACAAAAAAAAGTTCTCCCCCTTCTCTCTAAAGCTGCCGCCGGCAGCTCCTTCTTCTCCGGCGAGAAGCCACTTTCCGGCACGGTGGCCGGTGGTGCACCACCGTGCCGGAGTTCCAAATCAAATTTTTTTCACGTTTTTAAATATCCTTTTTCCTCCTAAGTTCAAATCCAACCATGAAATTTTCAAAAACTAAACACACACACCTAGATCTAAGATTTAAAGTTCACAAAAACAAACAAAAACATGGAGAAACTACCTTGTTTGCTCTTCTTCTTCACGTTTTTCTTTCCTTTGTTCCTTGCGTTTTCGTTCCTTCGGCCTTCTCACGCGTTTGGCCTTGCTCACGTCCTTGCTCACGTTTTTGTTCTTGGATGCGGATTTGTTGTGGTTTAGCCTTGCGTTTTTGTTGCGTTTTAGTCCTTGTACCTTGGTTTGAAATGGTCCTTACTTGCTCACGTTCGGATTTGATGTTATGGGTTCAAATTTGTTGGTGTTTTTTCGGATTTGGTGGTATTGGTTCGGATTTGGGTTTGTTGGTTACTTGTTGAAGAATTTCGAAATTTTGGTGTAGTGTTCTTGGAATTTTGTTTGAATGTGAGTTATGGCCGATTTGGTTCATGTGAGTTTTGATTTGAGGTTATGAGTTATGAATTTGGTTGTGTGTGTTCATGTTCATGATGAACATTCATGAACATTCATGAGTTTTTTTAGTTTTTTTGTGATTTTGATTCTGGAAAATGAGAGAGAGAAAAAGATTGGTGTTTTTTTTGATGATTTTTGACTGATCTGAGTTGATTGTGACTTTTTCTGACTTGGGGGACCAAACTGACGCGTGAACAGTACTTTTATAGTACTGTTCACTGATGCAATAACAATGACCAAATTACCCCTGCAGTTTCTTGGAGGAAAAGCTGGACTGGACCAATGATGAATTGACATGTGGACAAGGACTTTAAAAAATAATAAAAACTGATAAATGAATAATAAAAAACAGATTTAAATAAATGGACAAATAAATAATTAAATAAATAATAAAATAAAAAACGAAAATTAACATAATAAAATAAAAAAATGTCCCGTCGGAACCAAAAAATGAGGTATTTTAAAATACCTCTCTGCCGAAATTTCGTCTGATACGACTGAGATCACGCGGCTTTTTACGCTAATTAAAACGATAAACCAACGACGTGAATAAAATGAACTTTACGAACGCAAACAATACGCTACGCTAAAAAACGCACAAAACGCAAGTAAAAATCACGAAATTAATACGCGAGCGACAATAAAACATGAACGACGAACGAAAAATAATCGCGACCGCAAATACGAACAAACGCAGATATCACGGGAATTAGCGCGCGAACGGACGACTGAAAAACGAACAACGTACGAATAAAATAAAATAAATCGGTCAAAAATTAGGGTACGACAGGGTGCTTAACACCTTCCCCAATCGAAACCAACCTCCGAATCCAAGGTCTATAAGGGTTTTTACTCACTTTTTCCCTTCCCGCGATTAAAAGTTGAGAGTTCAATGATTCAAGGTTCAAATCCGATCAATGATTTTGATACCCGAAAATCACGAGCACAATAGCGTTAAACACAGGTGATTGTGAATAAAGACTAAATAGATTAATAATAAGAAAGAGTATCAACTACGAATTCATATATTACAATAGGTTTATCATGGCTTAATCAAACTAAAGGCTTAGCTACTCATAACTAACAATTATAAGCATAAACTGAAGGTGAGAAAAACACAAGAAGGGGGGGTTGAATTGTGTTTGCTTTTCGCAGCTCTTGAGGAGTGAGAATCTAATTCCTTTAAACTCAGAGTCTGAATGAGATCAGAGTCTGATAGGAGATTAGGTTCTGATTGCAGCGGAATAATCAAGAGATAGAGAGAAGAGAGAACACAAGCAATTATACAGGTTTCTTCCACAAACCAGAAGTAGTCCTGTCCCCCTTGTACTTCCAAGGAGAGTTCACTAAAATGTAATATCAAATTACAAGTTTCTCAAACACACAGTATGAGACTTCCTTGCTCAAGCACACAGGCGAGAGACTTCCTTGCTCAAAGACACAACTAAGAGACTTCCTTTGCTCAAGGACGCAGCCAAGAGACTTCCTTTGCTTAAGCACAAAAGCAAGAGACTTTTACATAATTACAGAAAATTGAATACAGTTGAAACACTTGACAACAATCAAAATGTGTTTCAATTACAACAAAGACAGACTCTGTATTTTACAAAAGACATACTCTGTTTTTCTGTGAAACTTAGAAATTCTAGAATACTCAGTTTGTAAGAATCTAAGTTGATGATGTGCTTTTGTTAAGACTCAGTTGAATACGAACGCAGCGCAATGCAATTTTTCAAGTTATAGAGTCCAACAATTCTTCAAGTCTTCTATCCTTTATATAGGTGTAGGAAAGAGACGTTGAGTCTTCCAGCACACCAGGATGATTTCTGAAGCTTGATCAATGACTGTTGATCTGTTGCTTGATTTGGTAATAGTCCTTGAATAGCATCATTTGAATTCCATTCCCTTTGAGGATTAATACCGGTAGACACAGTTGCCAAACTGTACGAGGTAGTGGAGTAGTGGAAACAGAGTTCGTACAACGTACTCTGTACTGGCCTGCAATCTTTGTCTCTGTACTCTGTATTAGAAGCTAGCCGTTACTCCATTAGAGAGTTTTTATTGCATCGCAATGCAGTAGAGATCACTGTTAGCAGATCATCAAATTTGTGGCTTCAGACTCACTGTAGCACTATGCTTCTGATAATCTTCAGACTCTTTTGGTTCTCAGATTCTGATGGTCTTCAGACTCTGATACAGTCTTCAGATTCTCTTGGGCACAGTCTTCAGACTCTCTTGGGCACAGTATTCAGACTCTCTTCGATGCAGTCTTCAGACTTTCTTCGATACATAATCACAAGCAACAAGCTTCTCTGGATTTATTGCTCTTTAACATTGTTTAAACATAATACTTTCTAAGATACAAATCTTAATTGATATCCTGCATACTTAAACAAATATTAGCAATATCCAATTGATAACTTTTTAATACCTTGTTATCATCAAAACTCAAAACGTGGTATTGTTGAACACCTTTGTTCCAACAATCTCCCCCTTTTTGATGATGACAAACATTAGTATTTAAAAGGTCAATTGTTGTTAATCTAATTAACAAGTTGACATAAAGGGTTCTGAGGTTTGTAATCTCAGAGTCTGAGGTTTGTAAGCTCTGACTCCCCCTGAGTCTGATAGTTCTTAAGTTGAGGTTTGTAAGCTCTGACTCCCCCTGAGTCTGATAGTTCTTAAGTTGAGGTTTGTAAGCTCATCTTGAGTTCTATCCAGGTTAATTAAATTCACTTTCATAAGCAATCAAATTCATTCTCAGAATATTTAGAAAATTGATTCTTAAACAGGGCTCAGAGTCTAACTAAGCACCTTTCACAGATTTCCCTTTAACTTATACGTATACATGCAATGTAATTAACAAGAAAATTTTCTCTTCTCCCTGACATAAATACTTTCCCTTCTCCCCCTTTTATCATCAACAAAAAAAAGTTCAGAACAGGTTCCTCCCCCTTTTTAAATGACTTAAGGTAAGGGTGTAAACATGTTTTAAGGAAGAATGAGATTCAGAGGGAAAACATAGACGATTCAGAGCATAAAAAAAATTGAATGCAAATAGAATCAAAAACAACTTGTATAAATTGAAATCAAAAGCAAGTTCAGAAGATAGCAAACAAGAATTACAAAAAAAATAAACAAAACGAAATTAAACTAAGGTTGGTTTTGTTTGGCAAGATGATCCATTAGTTTCTGGAGATCCTCTTGCTGTTTCTTTACCATCTCTTCCAGAGCCTCAGTTCTTCGCAAATGTGCTTCTCTTTTTTGTCTAGCTTCTTCTTGAACTTTATACAATCTCCTCTTCAAAGAATTGTAAGCCACTGATTCTCTAGGAATATACTGATCTTCATCAAAGAAGGGTGTATCTCTTATCCTCAGAATGTGAGCTTTGTCCAGAACTACAACTTTCTCAGCCCGCTTTACTTCTTCAACATGCTTGGCAGTAACAAGAGCTTGTTCCCTGGCAGCAGCCTTCTGAATTTTGGTGATAAATTCCAAAAACTCAGTCTTTACTGTAGAGAACTTGTCCTCATAGCTCACATTAAGTATTGGCACAAACCTTTGCTCAATAACTTCTTTGAGCTTATTGCATGAAGAAGCATAGAACTCATCTATCTTACTTGAATCAAATAAGTCAGTTTGAGGTTCAGAGGTTGAGGGTAGAGAAGCTCTTAAAGCTAGAAAAGTTTCAAAACCTGGGAAATAGGTTATGGGGTCACACAGAGGTTGGGAAACTCTTCTGGTCTTAGCTCTGCATTCTTTCACAGTTTCTGATACAATATCAGAAGCTTGTTCCAGATTTTCAGAAGCTGGTTCAACAACAGGTTCTGAAGGTTCAACAGATGCTAAAGTCAGATTCTCTGTAGGTTCAGGTACAGGGTCTGGTTTGGAAACAGATGAAGTAGCTTTTGTTGATTTGGATTTTGCAGGGGTTTTTGGTAGTTCTCATCCTATATGTTTTTCAAGAGAATCTAAAGTGTCTGGAGAGTCTACACAAATGGTTTCAGTTTGGGGGTGTGGCTGTTTGGATTGAATGGTTGCTTCAGGCTTTTCAGAAGGTTGAATTACCTGAAGTGGTTTGAGAAATGAAGGTTGAGCAGGATGGTCAGCAGGAAGATTCATAGACACTGTGATTGTGTCTTGAATCACTCTGTCCATAGTTGAATCAACATAATCAACTACTGCCGGGTCAAGTGGGTTATGAGATGATATGGGTTTGATTGGCGAGGGAGAATAATTTTTGAGGGATGGAAGAATCTGGCTTAAAGGTTTGTTGTCAGATTCTGAATCTGATTCTGACTCTTGATTCAAAGAAGAAGATGAGCTAAATGCCACGTTGCCAGAGGTGCCAATGCCAGCTTCTGGAGAGGCATAGTGATCAGACACAGTAGCTTCTGATAACTTAGCTTCTGCAGGTTCTGAAGGATTCTTCTGTTTAAGAGCAGAAGCAAGCAACTTAGCAGCTTTTTTGACAGTTTCTTCCTTTAATTCTTCAGCAACAACTTCTGCTGCCATTGCCTTGCCAGCAGCATGTTCATCCTCAATCATAGATACAGAAGTACCTATCTTCTGTGCTACATCCTTAGCCACAGGAATCACATCCACCTTTCTCTTCTTGATCTGACTCTCTTCACCTTCAGAGTCAGCATCAAGGAAATCAGCAATATCTTGAGCCATTCTTTCATAGTCTCTGTCAGCCTTGCCTTTCTTCGCTTTCTTCTCATCTTTCTTAGCCTTCTTCTCATCTTTCTTGGCTTTCTTTTCATCCTTAATTTCACGAAGTGCAGAAGATGCAGAAGGAGAACCAATTGAAACTCCAGGAAGAGCAGAAGATTTGATCTTTTTCTTGAGAGGCTCCTGCTTCTCTTCCTCTTCCTTGAGAACCACTTCCTTGGTCCTTTTTCCCTTGACCTTAAGAGGTCCTCCTCCAGCAGTTTCAGGAATAGCAGAATAGTTGATTATTCTACCAGTATCCTTGAAGTAATCCACCACAAATCTAGCAAGAACTTCAGGATTATCTTCTTTGGAAATGGGAGGGAAGTCCATCATCAAATCAGATTGTACATAGGATTCTCTCATATCATGCTTAGAGGGGTTGAATCTATTAACAATCTTCATATACTGCAGAGTCTTGCCATTGATGATTCTACCGGTCACAGTTCCTAGATGAATATCTGATACCACACCAGATTCTGATAAGACCTTCAAGAGGCCTCCTTGATACAGAATCTCAGATATTAATCTTCCAAAAGGAACTTGCCTCCTGGTTTCTGATTGACTCTTCTTGATGGCCCAACACATGTGGTGCATCACATATCTGGGGAAGTTGATCTTTATTTTGTTGATAAGAAAATAAAGAAGAACTTTGTGATCCACAGACAATGTGTCTGTTCCTCCTCCTTTCTGAAGCATACTGTCCAGTATAATCTTCAGAAGCACCCTATGCTCAGGATGCATATCCACCAATTTATTTGAGGGTCTCCCTTCAAATAACACTTTGTTGCAGACAACAGCCCATTCACTCTTCTTGTTGACATTCCACTGAAATTTACCAGCGCTCTCCATCTGACAAGCCCTGGCTACCACTTCTTCAGTGATAACTATTGGAATTCCCATCACAGCAGACCTTATTTCAAGACCATTGTACGGTCTTAAACCCATTTGGTCTCTGTTTTTGCCAGCAAGACTGGGGTTGTTCGAGATTGCTACTGTTTCTTCCAAAGTAGCTTCAGCTTTGTCGTAGACTTCTGACCTAACCCAAAAATCTCTAACAAGCTCCTGATATGTTGGTCCATTCAACATACCAAAGTATCTCATCATTCCTTGTGATAAGAAATGAGGTGCAACGTCAACTCCATGACGACTGAGTGAACCAAAATCAACTGGAGATTCAACTTGAATTTCCAGAGTCTCCTTGATGATGTTCATTGTTCTGGGTTTGATAACATAGGACCCTCCGGACTTGATTATGACACCAGATTGGATGAGATCACTTGCCATTAGGGTTTTCTAAGAGTTTGATTTGAGAACAAAAAAAGTTTTGCAAAGTATGAAAAACAAGAAATTTGTTTGGAGAGAAAATCAAAGAGAGTTGTGTGTGTTATGTATTTATAGAGAAAATGTTTGATAACTGTTTGGAAAGAATAGAGGACAAACAAACATAAACAATAAATACATATAACATGCAGCCGTAAACGTATTGGGACAAAGCGAAGGTAACTTGTTTAACGTAATGAAATCATTGCCCTTTGAGTTCTTACCCAATACAGACAGGCCACGTCTGAGAAACTGTAAAGTGAAGGTGAGAAAAACACAAGAAGGGGGGGTTGAATTGTGTTTGCTTTTCGTAGTTCTTGAGGAGTGAGAATCTAATTCCTTTAAACTCAGAGTCTGAATGAGATCAGAGTCTGATAGGAGATTAGGTTCTGATTGCAGCGGAATAATCAAGAGATAGAGAGAAGAGAGAACACAAGCAATTATACAGGTTCCTTCCACAAACCGGAAGTAGTCATGTCCCCCTTGTACTTCCAAGGAGAGTTCACTAAAATGTAATATCAAATTACAAGTTGCTCAAACACACAGTATGAGACTTCCTTGCTCAATCACACAAGCGAGAGACTTCCTTGCTCAAAGACACAACTAAGAGACTCCCTTTGCTCAAGGACGCAGCCAAGAGACTTCCTTTGCTCAAGCACAAAAGCAAGAGACTTTTACACAATTACAGAAAATTGAATACAGTTGAAACACTTGACAACAATCAAAATGTGTTTCAATTACAACAAAGACAGACTCTAATTTACACAAAAGGCAGACTCTGTTTTTCTGTGAAACTTAGAAATTCTAGAATACTCAGTTTGTAAGAATCTAAGTTGATGATGTGCTTTTGTTAAGACTCAGTTGAATACGAACGCAGCGCAATGCAATTTTTCAAGTTATAGAGTCCAACAATTCTTCAAGTCTTCTATCCTTTATATAGCCGTAGGAAAGAGACGTTGAGTCATCCAGCACACCAGGATGATTTCTGAAGCTTGATCAATGACTGTTGATCTGTTGCTTGATTTGGTAATAGTCCTTCAATATCATCATTTGAATTTCATTCCCTTTGAGGATTAATACCGGTAGACACAGTTGCCAAACTGTACGAGGTAGTGGAGTAGTGGAAAGAGAGTTCGTACAACGTACTCTGTACTGGCCTGCAATCTTTGTCTTTGTGCTTCCCACGCTCAAGTTGACTTAGAAGCTAGCCGTTACTCCATTAGAGAGTTTTTATTGCATCATAATGCAGTAGAGATCATTGTTAGCAGATCATCAAATTTGTGGCTTCAGACTCACTGTAGCACTATGCTTCTGATAATCTTCAGACTCTCTTGGTTCTCAGATTCTGATGGTCTTCAGACTCTGATACAGTCTTCAGATACTCTTGGTTCTCAGATTCTGATGGTCTTCAGACTCTCTTCGATGCAGTCTTCAGACTCTCTTGGGCACAGTCTTCAGACTCTCTTGGGCACAGTATTCAGACTCTCTTCGATACATAATCACAAGCAACAAGCTTCTCTGGATTTATTGCTCTTTAACATTGTTCAAACAGAATACTTTCTAAGATACAAATCTTAATTGATATCCTGCATACTTAAACAAATATTAACAATATCCAATTGACAACTTTTTAATACCTTGTTATCATCAAAACTCAAAGCGTGGTATTGCTGAACACCTTTGTTGCAACAATCTCCCCCTTTTTGATGATGACAAATATTAGTATTTAAAAGGTCAATTGTTGTTAATCTAATTAACAAGTTGACTTAAAAGGTTCTGAGGTTTGTACGCTCAGACTCCCCCTGAGTCTGATAGTTCTTAAGTTGAGGTTTGTAAGCTCATCTTGAGTTCTATCCAGGTTAATTAAATTCACTTTCATAAGCAATCAAATTCATTCTCAGAATATTTAGAAAATTGATTCTTAAACAGGGCTCAGAGTCTAACTAAGCACCTTTCGTAGATTTCCGTTTAACTTATACGTATACATGCAATGTAATTAACAAGAAAATTTTCTCTTCTCCCTGACATAAATACTTTCCCTTCTCCCCCTTTTGTCATCAACAAAAAAAGTTCAGAACAGGTTCCTCCCCCTTTTTAAATGACATAAGGTAAGGGTGTAAACATGTTTTAAGGAAGAATGAGATTCAGAGGGAAAACATAGACGATTCAGAGCATAAAAAAAATTGAATGCAAATAGAATCAAAAACAACTTGTATAAATTGAAAGCAGAAGCAAGTTCAGAAGATAGCAAACAAGAATTACAAAAAAAATAAACAAAACGAAATTAAACTAAGTTTGGTTTTGTTTGGCAAGATGATATCCTGCATACTTAAACAAATATTAGCAATATCCAATTGACAACTTTTTAATACCTTGTTATCATCAAAACTCAAAGCGTGGTATTGCTGAACACCTTTGTTCCAAGATAAAGTAACTGTCACCATAGTGGGGCAGGTGTTACTGAACTTAACAGTCACGCTTCCACTAATACGAGCTTCTGAGAGTCTAAAGATTCCTCACCAGAGTCTGAATAATTTATCAGAAGCTTTCATCAGAGTCTCAAAAGAGAGTCTGATTTCCAAATAGCTTCTGAATATTTTCAGAGTCTGAATTCTGTTTTCAGAGGCGCATATTACCCAGAGACATAGCACATGTTCAAATTTTTCTTTATGAAATCAAATCTTTCAACAGATAAGGGTTTAGTAAATATATCAGCCCATTGATGATCAGTATCAATGAATTGAATATCTAAGATTCCCTTTTGAACATAGTCTCTTATAAAATGATGTTTAATCTCAATATGCTTTGCTCTTGAATGCAGTATTGGATTCTTAGACAAACATATAGCTGCTGTATTATCACAATAAATTGGGATATGGTTTTCAGTTATTTGATAGTCCTCAAGATGATGTTTCATCCAGAGTAGCTGTGTACAACAACTAGCAGCTGAGATGTATTATGCTTCTGTTGTTGACAGAGCAATGGTTGCTTGCCTCTTGCTAGCCCAGGATAACAGATTCTCTCCCAAGAATTGACAATTGCCACTGGTAGATTTTCTTTCAATCCTGTCTCCAGCATAGTCAGCATCACAGAATCCAACTAGCTTGTAGTCAGAGGATTTCTTGTAAAGAAGTCCAAGATTAGTAGTTCCTTTCAGATATCTAAAGATTCTCTTAACAGTAGTTAATTGAGACTCTCTAGGATCTGATTGAAACCTTGCACACAAACATACACTGTATAAAATATCTGGTCTGGATGCAGTTAGGTATAACAAAGAACCAATCATACCTCTATACAGCTTCTGATCAACTTTGGTTCCTTGATCTTCTTTGCTCAGAGTGCAGGTTGGATGCATTGGAGTATTCATTTCTTTGCAGTCCTCAAGATTGAACTTCTTCAGAAGCTCTTTCGTATACTTGGACTGATGAACGTAGACTCCATCTTTGCATTGGTTGATTTGAATTCCAAGAAAGAACTTCAATTCTCCCATCATGCTCATTTCAAATTCATCCTGCATTACTTTCGAAAACTCTTTGCAAAGTGAACTATTTGTAGAACCAAAAATAATATCATCAACATAAATCTGAACTACAAGAATGTCTTTCTTCAGAGTCTTTCTGAATAGAGTAGTGTCAACTTGTCCTCGTTCAAAGTTGTTTTGAATCAAGAAATTACTCAGTCTTTCATACCAAGCTCTGGGAGCTTGTTTCAAGCCATAGAGTGATTTCTTTAATTTATAAACATGCTCTGGATGCTTTAAATCTTCAAAGCCAGGAGGTTGTTTAACATATACTTCTTCAGAAATGACACCATTAAGAAATGCACTCTTAACGTCCATTTGATACAGGATTATGTTGTGATTAACTGCATAGGAAATAAGTAACCTGATTGCTTCCAATCTTGCAACTGGAGCAAACGTTTCTGTGTAATCAATGCCTTCTTGCTGACTGTAGCCCTGCGCAACAAGTCTGGCCTTGTTTCTGATTACTTCTCCTTGTTCACTAAGCTTATTTCTGAACACCCACTTGGTTCCAATGATGTTCTTGTGATTAGGCTTAGCTACTAGATCCCATACTTCATTCCTTTTGAATTGATTCAGTTCTTCTTGCATTGCTAGAATCCATCCTTCATCTCCAAGAGCTTCTTCAACAGAGGTTGGTTCAATAACAGATAATAATCCTAAGGTAGACTCTTCTTGTCTGAAATGCGATCTTGTTCTCATAGGACTTTCTTTATTGCCAATTATCTGATCTTCTGGATGTGAAGACTTGTATTTAAAAGATTTTTTGGATAGACTAGCTTGCTAAGAACCATCTTGAGCTTCATCAGAAGCTTCTTCATTAGGAACTTCAGGGGTTGTTCCAGCTTCTGAAGTATCTTCAGATTCTGGAATCTGATCAGATTCTGAGTTATCATCAGAATCTTGACATTCTGCATGACTTTCATCTTGCACTGGAGTTTCACTTCCAGGCATTTTGTCATCGAATATGACATGCATAGATTCTTCCACACACTGTGTTTCTGAATTATACAGCCTGTATGCCTTAGAGCGTTCAGAGTAACCTAAAAAGATTCCCTTTTGAGCTTTGGCATCAAATTTCTTTAGGTAGACTTTGTTGTTCAGGACATAACACGTACATCCGAACTGATGAAAATAAGATATGTTGGGTTTTCTTCCTTTAAAGAGTTCATAAGCTGTTTTGTTCAACAGAGGTCTAATATAGATTCTGTTCTGAACATAACAAGCTGTGTTTACTGCTTCTGCCCAAAAATGCTTAGCCAGATTGTTCTTATGGATCATGGTTCTAGCCATCTCTTGTAAGGTTCTGTTCTTTCTCTCTACAACTCCATTTTGTTGTGGAGTTCTAGGTGCAGAGAATTCATGAATAATTCCATGTTTTTCACAGAAAACCTCAAATGGTTCATTTTCAAATTCTCCTCTATGATCACTTCTGACTTTGAAGATTTTCATTTCCTTCTCTGATTGAATTTGGATGCAGAATTTACTAAACACAGAATATGAATCATCTTTAGTTTTTAGAAATTTAACCCAACACCATCTGCTGTAGTCATCAACAATAACTAGTCCATATTTACTTCCATATAAGGATGCAGTGCTAACTGGTCCAAATAAGTCAATATGAAGTAACTCCAAGGGTCTGGAAGTTGAAACAATTTCTTTCGGCTTGAAGGGACTCTTGACAATTTTCCCTTTCTGACATGCTCCGCAAAGAGCAACTGAGTGATAGTCAATGTCTGGTAAGCCTTTGACAAGTTGTAACTTGCTAATCTTAGAGATTAATCTCCAGTTAGCATGTCCCAAAAGTCTATGCCACAGCCACTTCTTATCACCCATTGACAGAAGACACATTACCTTCTGATCAGTCAGTTCTGAGAATTTTATCTTGTATACATTGTTTCTTCGTTTTCCCTTGAAGACTATGGACTGATCATCCTTGTTAACCACTGTGCAGTTGTTCTTATTAAACAATACATCATAACCACTGTCACATAATTGACTTATGCTTAGTAAGTTATGTTTAAGTCCATCAACGAACCACACATTACTGATTGAGATCAGAGAGTTACCAATGGTTCCAGTACCAATGATTTTGCCAGTCTGGTTTCCTCCAAATCCCACAGTTCCTCCCTCTTTCATGGTTAGGGTTAGGAACATAGACCTTTCTCCCGTCATGTGACGCGAGCAACCACTGTCTAGGTACCAAACCTTGTGCTTTTCTAGTCCTTTTAGACATACCTGTGAAGGTGAGAAAAACACAAGAAGGGGGGGGGGGGGGTTGAATTGTGTTTTCGTTTCGCAACTCTTGAAGAGTGAGAATCTAATTCCTTTAAACTCTGAGTCTGAATGAGATCAGAGTCTGATAGGAGATTAGGTTCTGATTGCAGCGGAATAATCAAGAGATAAAGAGAGAAAAAAGAACACAAGCAATTATACAGGTTCCTCCCACAAACCGGAAGTAGTCCTGTCCCCCTTGTACTTCCAAGGAGAGTTCACTAAAATGTAATATCAAATTACAAGTTGCTCAAACACACAGTATGAGACTTCCTTGCTCAAGCACACAGGCGAGAGACTTCCTTGCTCAAAGACACAACTAAGAGTCTTCCTATGCTCAAAGACACAACTAAGAGACTTCCTATGCTCAAGGACACAGCCAAGAGACTTCCTTTGCTCAAGCACAAAAGCAAGAGACTTTTACACAATTACATAAAATTGAATAGAGTTGAAACACTTGACAACAATCAAAAATGTGTTTCAATTACAACAAAGACAGACTTTGTTTTACACAAAAGACAGACTCTGTTTTTCTGTGAAACTTAGAGATTCTAGGATACTCAGTTTGTAAGAATCTAAGTTTATGATGTGCTTATGTTGAGACTCAGTTGAATACGAAAGCAGCGCAATGCAGTTTTTCTAAGATATAGAGTCACCCAATTCTTCAAGTCTTCTATCCTTTATATAGGCGTAGGAAAGAGACATTGAGTCCTCCAGCACATCAGAATGATTTCTGAAGCTTGATCAATGACTGTTGATCTGTTGCTTGATTTGGTAATAGTCCTTCAATAGCATCATTTGAATTCCATTCCCTTTGAGGATTAATACCGGTAGACACTGTTGCCAAACTGTACGTGGTAGTGGAGTAGTGGAAACAGAGTTCGTACAACGTACTCTGTACTGGCCTGCAATCTTTGTCTTTGTGCTTCCCACGCTCAAAGTTGACTTAGAAGCTAGCCGTTACTCCATTAGAGTTTCTTTGTACAATAGCAATGCAGTAGAGATCACTTGTTAGGAGATTATCAAATTTGTGGCTTCAGACTCACTGTAGCACTAAGCTTCTGATAATCTTCAGACTCTCTTGGTTTTCAGATTCTGATGGTCTTCAGACTCTGATACAGTCTTCAGACTCTCTTCGATACAGTCTTCAGACTCTCTTCGATACAGTCTTCAGACTCTCTTCAGCACAGTCTTCAGACTCTCTTCGATACAGAATCACAAGCAACAAGCTTCTATGGATTTATTGCTCTTTTAACATTGTTCAAACAGAATGCTTTCTAAGATACAAATCTTAATTGATATCCTGCATACTTAAACAAATATTAGCAATATCCAATTGGCAACTTTTTATTACCTTGTTATCATCAAAACTCAAAACGTGGTATTGCTGAACACCTTTGTTCCAACAATCTCCCCCTTTTTGATGATGACAAACATTAGTATTTAAAAGGTCAATTGTTGTTAATCTAATTAACAAGTTGACTTAAGGGGTTCTGAGGTTTGTAAGCTCAGAGTCTGAGGTTTGAAGGCTCTGACTCCCCCTGAGTCTGATAGTTCTTAAGTTGAGGTTTGTAAGCTCATCTTGAGTTCTATCCAGGTTAATTAAATTGTTTTTATCAAACGCAATCAAATTCATACTCAGAATATATAGAAAATTGATTCTAAAACAGGGCTCAGAGTTTAACTAAGCACCTTTCGCAAATTTCCCTTTAACTTATACGTATACATGCAATGTAATTAAAAGAAGGTTCCCTTCTCCCTGACATAAATACTTTCCCTTCTCCCCCTTTTGTCATCAACAAAAAAAAAGTTCAGAACTTGGTTCCTCCCCCTTTTTAAATGACTTAAGGTTAGGGTGTAAACATGTTTTAAAGAAGAAAGAGATTCAGAGGGAAAAAACAGAAGATTCAGAGCATAAAAATATTGAAATGAAAATAGTAAAGAGAAAAACAACTTGTATAAAAAAACAACAGCCAGTTCAGAAGAAGCAATCAAGAATTACAAAATAAAAACAAAGCAAAAAAAAATAAACTAAGGTTGGTTTTGTTTGGCAAGATGATCCATCAGTTTCTGGAGATCCTCTTGCTGTTTCTTTACCATCTCTTCCAGAGCCTCAGTTCTTCGCAAATGTTCTTCTCTTTCCAGTCTAGCTTCTTCTTGAATTCTATACATCTTCCTCTTCAAAGAATTGTAAGCCACTGATTCTCTACGAATATACTGATTCTCATCAAAGAAGGGTGTATCTCTTATCCTCAGAATAGGAGCATTTATCATAGCTACAACTTTCTCAGCCTGCTTAACTTCTTCAACATGCTTGGCAGTGATTAGAGCTTGTTCCCTGACAGCAGCTTTTTGAATTTTGGTGATAAAGTCCAAAAACTCAGTCTTTACTGTAGAGAACTTGTCCTCATAGCTCACGTTAAGTATTGGCATAGACCTTTGCTCAATAACTTCTTTGAGCTTATTGCATGAAGAAGCATAAAACTCATCAATCTTATTTGAATCAAATAAGTCAGTTTGAGGTTCAGAGGTTGAGGGTAGAGAAGCTCTCAAAGCTAGAAAGGTTTCAAAAGGTAAAACGGTTATAGGATCACAGAGTGGTTGAGAAACTCTTCTGGTCTGAGCTTTACATGATGTTACAGTCTCTGATACGATATCAGAGACTTGTTCTAGACTTTCAGAAGCTGGTTCAACAACAGGTTCTGAAGGTTCAACAGAAGCTAAGGTCAGATTCTCTGTAGGTACAGGTAAAGGGTCTGGTTTGGAAATGGATGAAGTAGCTTTTGTTGTTTTGGATTTTGCAGGGGTTTTTGGTAGTTCTCCCCTCAGATGTTTTTCAAGAGAATCTAGAGTGTCTGGAGAGTCTACACGAATGGTTTCAGTTTGGGAGGGTGGTTGTTTGGATTGAATGGTTGCTTCAGGTTTTTTAGAAGGTTCAATTACCTGAAGTGGTTTGAGGAATGAGGGTTGAGCAGGATGGTCAGCAGGAAGATTCATAGACACTGTAATTGTGTCTTGAATTACTCTGTCCATAGTTGAATCAACATAATCAACTACTGCCTGGTCAAGAGGATTATGGGATGATATGGGTTTGATTGGTGAGGGAGATGAATTTTTGAGAGATGGAAGAATATGGCTCAAGGGTTTGTTGTCAGATTCTGAATCTGATTCTGACTCATGATTCAAAGAAGAAGATGAGCTATATGCCACGTTGCCAGAGGTGCCAATGCCAGCTTCTGGAGAGGCAAAATGATCAGACACAGTTGCTTCTGATAACTCAGCTTCTGCAGGTTCTGAAGTACTCTTCTATTTAAGAACAGAAGCAAGTAACTTAGCAGCTTCCTTGACAGTCTCTTCCTTCAACTCTTCAGCAATCAAATCTGCTGCCATAACCTTGCCAGTAGTGTGTTCATCCTCAATCATAGATACTGAAGTACCTATCTTCTGTGCTACATCCTTAGCCACAGGAATCACTTCCACCTTTCTTTTCTTGATCTGACTCTCTTCACCTGCAGAGTCAGAATCAATGAAGTCAGCAATTTCTTGAGCTAGCTTGTCATAGTCTCTGTCAGCTTTGCCCATTATTGCTTTCTTATCAGCTTTCTTAGCCTTCTTCTCATCTTTCTTAGCCTTCTTCCCATCCTTAATTTCACGAAGTGCAGAAGGTGCAGAAGGTGCAGAAGGAGCAGAAGGTGCAGAAGGTGCAGAAGGAGCAGAAGGAGAACCAATTGAAACTCCAGGAAGAGCAGAAGATTTGATCTTTTTCTTAAGAGGCTCCTGCTTCTCTTCCTCTTCCTTGAGAATCACTTCCTTGGTCCTTTTTCCTTTGACCTTAAGAGGGCCTCCTCCAGCAGTCTCAGGAATAGCAGAATAGTTGATTATTCTACCAGTCTCCTTGAAGTAATCCACCACAAATCTAGCAAGAACTTCAGGATTATCTTCTTTAGATATGGGAGGGAAGTCCATCATCAAATCAGATTGTACATAGGATTCTCTCATATCATGCTTAGAGGGATTGAATCTGTTGACAATCTTCATGTACTGTAGAGTCTTGCCATTGATGATTCTGCTGGTCACAGTTCCTAGATGAATATCTGATACCACACCAGATTCTGATAAGACCTTCAAAAGACCTCCTTGATACAGAATCTCAGATATTAATCTTCCAAAAGGAAATTGCCTCCTGGATTCTGATTGACTCTTCTTGATGGCCCAACACATGTGGTGCATCACATATCTGGGGAAGTTGATCTTTATTTTGTTGATAAGAAAATAAAGAAGAACTTTGTGATCCACAGACAATGTGTCTGTTCCTCCTCCTTTCTGAAGCATACTGTCCAGTATAATCTTCAGAAGCACCCTATGCATAGGATGCATATCTACCAATTTATTTGAGGGTCTCCCTTCAAATAACAACTTGTTGCAGATAACAGCCCATTCACTCTTCTTGTTGACATTCCATTGAAATTTTCCAGCGCTCTCCATCTGACAAGCCCTGGCTACCACATCTTCAGTGATAACTATAGGAATTCCCATCACAGCAGACCTAATTTCAAGACCATTGTACGGTCTTAAACCCATTTGGTCTCTGTTTTTGCCAGTAAGACTAGGGTTGTTTGAGATTGCTACTGTTTCTTCCAACGTAGCTTCAGCTTTGTCGTAGACTTCTGACCTAACCCAAAAATCTCTAACAAGCTCCTAATATGTTGGTCCATTCAACATACCAAAGTATCTCATCATTCCTTGTGATAAGAAATGAGGTGCAACGTCAACTCCATGACGACTGATTGAAGCGAAATCTACTGGAGATTCAACTTGAATTTCCAGAGTCTCCTTGATGATGTTCATTGTTCTGGGTTTGATAATATAAGAACCTCCGGACTTGATTATGACACCAGATTGGATGAGATCACTTGCCATTAGGTTTTTCTAATAGTTTGATTTGAGAACAAAAAGTTTTGCAAAGTATTGAAAAACAAGAAATTTGTTCAGAGAGAAAATCAAAGAGTGAAAAGAGAAGTGAGTTGTGTGTGTTATGTATTTATAGAGAAAAAAGTTTGAAAACTGTTTGGAAAGAGTAGGGGACAAACAAACACAAACAATAAGTACAATATAGCATGCAGCCGTAAACGTATTGGGATAAAGCGAAGGTAACTTGTTTATCGTAATGAAATCATTGCCCTTTTGAGTTCTTACCCAATACAGACAGGCCACGTCTGAGAAACCGTAAAGTAACTGTCACCACAGTGGGGCAGGTGTTACTGAACTTAACAGTCACGCTTCCACTAATACAAGCTTCTGAGAGTCTAAAGATTCCTTACCAGAGTCTGAATATTTTACCAGAAGCTTTCATCAGAATCTCCAAAAGAGAGTCTGATTCCCAGATAGCTTCTGAAGGTTTTCAGAGTCTGAATTCTGTTTTCAGAGGCGCATATTACCCAGAGACATAGCACATGTTCAAATTTTTCTTTATGAAATCAAATCTTTCAACAGATAAGGGTTTAGTAAATATATCAGCCCATTGATGATCAGTATCAATGAATTGGATATCTAAAATTCCTTTTTGAACATAGTCTCTTATAAAATGATGTTTAATCTCAATATGCTTTGCTCTTGAATGCAGAATTGGATTTTTAGACAAACATATAGCTGCTGTATTATCACAATAAATTGGGATATGGTTTTCAGTTATTTGATAGTCCTCAAGCTGATGTTTCATCCAGAGTAGCTGTGTACAACAACTAGCAGCTGAGATGTATTCTGCTTCTGCTGTAGACAGAGCAATGGTTGCTTGCCTCTTGCTAGCCCAGGATATCAGATTCTCTCCCAAGAATTGACAATTGCCACTTGTAGATTTTCTTTCAATCCTGTCTCCAGTATAATCAGCATCACAGAATCCAACTAGCTTGTAGTCAGAGGATTTCTTGTAAAGAAGTCCAAGATTAGTAGTTCCTTTCAGATATCTAAAGATTCTCTTAACAGCAGTTAAGTGAGACTCTCTAGGATCTGATTGAAACCTTGCACACAAACATACACTGTACAAAATATCTGGTCTGGATGCAGTTAGGTATAACAAAGAACCAATCATACCTCTATACAGCTTCTGATCAACTTTGGTTCCTTGATCTTCTTTGCTCAGAGTGCAGGTTGGATGCATTGGAGTATTCATTTCTTTGCAGTCCTCAAGATTGAACTTCTTCAGAAGCTCTTTTGTGTACTTGGACTGATGAACGTAGACTCCATCTTTGCATTGGTTGATTTGAATTCCAAGAAAGAACTTCAATTCTCCCATCATGCTCATTTCAAATTCTTCCTGCATTACTTGTGAAAACTCTTTGCAAAGTGAACTATTTGTAGAACCAAAGATAATATCATCAACATAAATCTGAACTACAAGAATGTCTTTCTTTAGAGTCTTTCTGAATAGAGTAGTGTCAACTTGTCCTCGTTCAAAGTTGTTTTGAATCAAGAAATTACTCAGTCTTTCATACCAAGCTCTGGGAGCTTGTTTCAAGCCATAGAGTGATTTCTTTAATTTATAAACATGCTCTGGATGCTTTAAGTCTTCAAAGCCAGGAGGTTGTTTGACATATACTTCTTCAGAAATGACACCATTAAGAAATGCACTCTTAACATCCATTTGATACAAAGTTATGTTGTGATTGACTGCGTAGGAAAGAAGTAACCTGATTGCTTCCAATCTTGCAACTGGAGCAAAAGTTTCTGTGTAATCAATGCCTTCTTGCTGACTGAAGCCTTGTGCAACAAGTCTGGCCTTGTTTCTGATTACTTCTCCTTGTTCACTAAGCTTATTTCTGAACACCCACTTGGTTCCAATGATGTTCTTGTGATTAGGCTTAGCTACTAGATCCCACACTTCATTCCTTTTGAATTGATTCAGTTCTTCTTGCATTGCTAGAATCCATCCTTCATCTCCAAGAGCTTCTTCAACAGAAGTTGGTTCAATAACAGATAATAATCCTAACGCAGACTCTTCTTGTCTGAAATGCGATCTTGTTCTCATAGGACTTTCTTTATTGCCAATTATCTGATCATCTGGATGTGAAGACTTGTATTTGAAAGATTGTTTGGACTGACTAGCTTGCAGAGAACCATCTTAAGCTTCATCAGAAGCTTCTTCATTAGGAACTTCAGGGGTTGTTCCAGCTTCTGAAGTATCTTCAGATTCTGGAATCTGATCAGATTCTGAGTTATCATCAGAATCTTGAGATTTTTCATGACTTTCATCTTGCACTGGAGTTTCACTTCCAGGCTCTTTGTCATCAAATCTTACATGCATAGATTCTTCCACACATTGTGTTTCTGAATTATACAGCCTGTATGCCTTAGAGCGTTCAGAGTAACCTAAAAAGATTCCCTTTTGAGCTTTGGCATCAAATTTCTTTAGGTAGACTTTGTTGTTCAGGACATAACATGTACATCCGAACTGATGAAAATAAGATATGTTGGGTTTTCTTCCTTTAAAGAGTTCATAAGCTGTTTTGTTCAACAGAGGTCTAATATATATTCTGTTCTGAACATAACAAGCTGTGTTTACTGCTTCTGCCCAAAAATGCTTAGCCAGATTGTTCTCATGGATCATGGTTCTAGCCATCTCTTGTAAGGTTCTGTTCTTTCTCTCTACAACTCCATTTTGTTGTGGAGTTCTAGGTGCAGAGAATTCATGAATAATTCCATGTTTTTCACAGAAAACCTCAAACGGTTCATTTTCAAATTCTCCTCCATGATCACTTCTGACTTTTAATATTTCCATTTCCTTCTCTGATTGAATTTGGATGCAGAATTTACTAAACACAGAATATGAATCATCTTTAGTTTTCAGGAATTTAACCCAACACCATCTGCTGTAGTCATCAACAATAACTAGTCCATATTTACTTCCATATAAGGATGCAGTGTTAACTGGTCCAAATAAGTCAATATGAAGTAACTCCAAGGGTCTGGAAGTTGAAACAATTTCTTTCGGCTTGAAGGGACTCTTGACAATTTTCCCTTTCTGACATGCTCCGCAAAGAGCATCTGAGTGATAGTCAATGTTTGGTAGGCCTTTGACAAGTTGTAACTTGCTAATTTTAGAGATTAATCTCCAGTTAGCATGTCCCAAAAGTCTATGCCACATCCATTTCTTATCACCCATTGACAGAAGGCACATTACCTTCTGATCAGTCAGTTCTGAGAATTTTATCTTATATACATTGTTTCTCCGTTTTCCCTTGAAGACTATGGACTGATCATCCTTGTTAACAACTGTGCAGTTGTTCTTATTAAACAATACATCATAACCACTATCACATAATTGACTTATGCTTAGTAAGTTATGTTTAAGTCCATCAACTAACCACACATTACTGATTGAGATCAGAGAATTACCAATGGTTCCAGAACCAATGATTTTTCCAGTTTGGTTTCCTCCAAATCCCACAGTTCCTCCCTCTTTCATGGTTAGGGTTAGGAACATAGACCTTTCTCCCGTCATGTGACGCGAGCACCCACTGTCTAGGTACCAAGCCTTGTGCTTTCTTAGTCCTTTTAGACATACCTACAGCATCAATAATATCAGACTTAGGTACCCATATTCTTATGGGTCCTTTTTGGTTAGTCTTAGAACCATTGAACTCTTTTCGCAAGTTATGTCTTGAAATCCTTGGCAATGTTTTCTCCCAAACCTTAGGGTTGGAACCGTTTGGTTTAGGTTTCAACTTGCCTTTCACAGTTTCTCTCCTTTGAAACTTAGACTTTGGTTTTTCAGACTCTGGCTTTTTCAGAGTCTGTTTATCAGACTTTGAATGTTTCAGAGTCTGAGACTTTAAAGCTTTGGGTTCAAAGTTTTTCAGACCCTTTAACTTAACATTCTGAAGTTTTGACTTAGTCAGAATCTTAGAAGTAGAAGTTGTAGGTTCTGAATGAGTCTCTGTGTTGACTTCATCAGACTCTTTTACAAAAAGATTTTTCAACGCCTCTCTGGCTCCATCAGGACCAGATTTCAGAGTCATTTCATTTGAGTTTCCTCCAATGAATCCAAGACCCTGTCCTCTGTTCTGATACGTGCTATAGATCATGGATGCAACCCTTGATCTGTCAATTCCAGTAGCAATAAATTCTTGCAGAGCAACATCTTGCTCACTTAAGTATTTACAGCTACACTTCTTGATCAATAAGGAATTATTTTCTTCTTTTAAATCTTCTAATTCCAACAGAGTTGAATTATGTCTTTTTGACAGTTTATCAAGCTGTTGTTTGACTTTCTTCAACTCAGTGGTCTTAGTTTTAAAATGACCAAGAAGCTCATTGACAAATTCTATAAGTTCAGATCTTGTGAGATCAGAGTATACCTCTGTTTCATTTTCAGAGTCTGTATCCGATTCTGCCTCAGGTGTCTCTTTAACAGATTCGGTTGTAGCCATTAGTCCAACAGCTACATTGGCTTCACCATCAGCATCATCATCTTCAGATCCTGACTCATTATCAAGATCTTCCCAGGTGGCCATCAGACTTTTCTTGATCTGCTTCTTAAACTTGCTTGACTTGAAGGTTGGCCTTTTTGACTTAGATTTCTCCTTCTGCAGTTCTGGACACTCAGCAATAAAATGTCCAGTTTTCCTGCAGTTGAAGCAACCTTTCTGATCCTCCTTTTTTAACCCCTTCCCACTGCTCTTGCTCAGAAATCTCTTGTTCTTCTTAGCAAGGTACTGCATTCTGCTTGAAAGCATAGCCATTTCTTTTGCTAAATCAGGATCCTCTTATGAGCTTTCAGAAGCTGAAGACTCATTTTTAGATTCTTCAACCTTGAGAGCCTTTGAAGACCTTCCTTTTGATTTTAAAGCAATGGTTTTGGATTTTCTTGCAGAATCATGTTCATTGAGACTTAACTCATGAACCTTGAGTGAGCTTACAAGATCTTCAACACTTAAAGTGTTTAAATATTTAGCCTCCTCAATTGCAGTGACCTTTGGTCTCCATCTAGAGGGTAAGCTCCTTAAAATCTTGCTAACATGATCAGAAGCTATGTAACTCTTCTTCAATATCTGAAGACCAGATACTAGAGTTTGAAATCTTGAGTACATCTGCTCAATACTTTCATCCTCTTTCATCTTAAATAGTTCATATTGATGAACTAATAGAAGAGCTTTAGCTTCCCTGACCTTTTTGCTTCCTTCGTAGTTAGCACAGAGAGAAGCAAACATGGCTCTAGCAGTAGATTTGTCACTCATCTTCATGTATTCCGTTTTAGGAATAGCAGTGACAAGAGCCCCTCTGATGATATGATGTTTCTTATAGATTTTCTTTTGAGCAGCAGTGTGAAGTTTGCGGTTAATGGCAGCACCTTCGTCATCAAGTTGTAAGTCACCAACACCATCTTCAAGTATGTCCCAGAGTTCTTCATCAAGACCCATGACATAACTATAGAAGTTGGTTTTCCACCAAGAAAATTCTTCAGCATCACCATTGAACTTGGGAATTTTTCCATAATCAGCCTTTCTACTGCTGTTATTGGATCCATATTCATATGGTATAGCAGCACCAGAAGTGGCACCAGAAGAAGACGGTTCACTGGAAGACATGTTTTTCTCTGGATCTTCTTACACGGTTAAGTGCTAAGACAACAGAGCCGGAGCTCTGATACCAACTGAAGGTGAGAAAAACACAAGAAGGGGGGGGTTGAATTGTGTTTTCGTTTCGAAACTCTTGAAGAGTGAGAATCTAATTCCTTTAAACTCAGAGTCTGAATGAGATCAGAGTCTGATAGGAGATTAGGTTCTGATTGCAGCGGAATAATCAAGAGATAAAGAGAGAACAAAGAACACAAGCAATTATACAGGTTCCTCCCACAAACCGGAAGTAGTCCTGTCCCCCTTGTACTTCCAAGGAGAGTTCACTAAAATGTAATATCAAATTACAAGTTGCTCAAACACACAGTATGAGACTTCCTTGCTCAAGCACACAGGCGAGAGACTTCCTTGCTCAAAGACACAACTAAGAGACTTCCTATGCTCAAAGACACAACTAAGAGACTTCCTATGCTCAAGGACACAGCCAAGAGACTTCCTTTGCTCAAGCACAAAAGCAAGAGACTTTTACACAATTACAGAAAATTGAATAGAGTTGAAACACTTGACAACAATCAAAAATGTGTTTCAATTACAACAAAGACAGACTCTGTTTTACACAAAAGACAGACTCTGTTTTTCTGTGAAACTTAGAGATTCTAGGATACTCAGTTTGTAAGAATCTAAGTTTATGATGTGCTTATGTTGAGACTCAGTTGAATACGAAAGCAGCGCAATGCAGTTTTTCTAAGATATAGAGTCACCCAATTCTTCAAGTCTTCTATCCTTTATATAGGCGTAGGAAAGAGACATTGAGTCCTCCAGCACATCAGAATGATTTCTGAAGCTTGATCAATGACTGTTGATCTGTTGCTTGATTTGGTAATAGTCCTTCAATAGCATCATTTGAATTCCATTCCCTTTGAGGATTAATACTGGTAGACACAAGTGCCAAACTGTACGTGGTAGTGGAGTAGTGGAAACAGAGTTCGTACAACGTACTCTGTACTGGCCTGCAATCTTTGTCTTTGTGCTTCCCACGCTCAAAGTTGACTTAGAAGCTAGCCGTTACTCCATTAGAGTTTCTTTGTACAATAGCAATGCAGTAGAGATCACTTGTTAGGAGATTATCAAATTTGTGGCTTCAGACTCACTGTAGCACTAAGCTTCTGATAATCTTCAGACTCTCTTGGTTTTCAGATTCTGATGGTCTTCAGACTCTGATACAGTCTTCAGACTCTCTTCGATACAGTCGTCAGACTCTCTTCGATACAGTCTTCAGACTCTCTTCAGCACAGTCTTCAGACTCTCTTCAATACAGAATCACAAGCAACAAGCTTCTATGGATTTATTGCTCTTTTAACATTGTTCAAACAGAATGCTTTCTAAGATACAAATCTTAATTGATATCCTGCATACTTAAACAAATATTAGCAATATCCAATTGACAACTTTTTAATACCTTGTTATCATCAAAACTCAAAACGTGGTATTGCTGAACACCTTTGTTCCAACAACCTGCAGCATCAATAATTTCAGACTTAGGTACCCATATTCTTATGGGTCCTTTTTGGTTAGTCTTAGAACCATTGAACTCCTTTCGTAAGTTACGTCTTAAAGTCATTGGCAATGTTTTCTCCCATACCTTGGGTTTATAACCGTTTGGTTTAGGTTTCAACTTGCCTTTGACAGTTTCTCTTCTTTGAAACTTAGGCTTTGGTTTTTCAGACTCTGGCTTTTTCAGAGTCTGTTTATCAGACTTTGAATGTTTCAGAGTCTGAGACTTTAAAGCTTTGGGTTCAAATTTTTTCAGACCCTTTAACTTAACATTCTAAGATTTTGACTTAGTCAGAATCTTAGAAGTAGAAGTTGTAGGTTCTGAATGAGTCACTGTGTTGACTTCATCAGACTCTCTTACAAAGTGATTTTCCAATGCCTCTCTGGCTTCATCAGGACCAGGTTTCAGAGTCATTTCATTTGAGTTTCCTCCAATGAATCCAAGACCCTGTCCTCTGTTCTGATACGTGCTATAGATCATGGATGCAACCCTTGATCTGTCAATTCCAGTAGCAATAAATTCTTGCAGAGCAACATCTTGCTCACTTAAGTATTTACAGCTACACTTCTTGATCAATAAAGAGATATTTTCTTCTTTTAAATCTTCTAATTCCAACAGAGTTGAATTATGTCTTTTTGACAGCTTATCAAGCTGTTGTTTGACTTTCTTCAACTCAGTGGTCTTAGCTTTAAAATGACCAAGAAGCTCATTGACAGATTCTATAAGTTCAGATCTTGTGAGTTCGGAATATACCTCTGTTTCATTTTCAGAGTCTGCATCTGATTCTGCCTCAGGTGTCTCTTTAACAGATTCGGTTGTAGCCATTAGTCCAACAGCTACATTGGCTTCACCATCAGCATCATCATCCTCAGATCCTGACTCATTATCAAGATCTTCCCAGGTGGCCATCAGACTTTTCTTGATCTGCTTCTTAAACTTGCTTGACTTGAAGGTTGGCCTCTTTGACTTGGGTTTCTCCTTCTGCAGTTCTGGACACTCACCAATAAAATGTCCAGTTTTCTTGCAGTTGAAGCAACCTTTCTGATCCTCCTTTTTGAACCCCTTCCCACTGCTCTTGCTCAAAAATCTCTTGTTCTTCTTAGCAAGGTACTGCATTCTGCTTGAAAGCATAGCCATTTCCTTTGCAATATCAGGATCCTCCTCTGAGCTTTCAGAAGCTGAAGACTCATTTTCAGACTCTTCAACTTTGAGAGCCTTTGAAGACCTTCCTTTTGATTTTAAGGCAATGGTTTTGGATTTTCTTGCAGAATCATGTTCATTGAGACTTAACTCATGAACCTTGAGTGAGCTTACAAGATCTTCAATACTTAAAGTGTTTAAATCTTTAGCTTCCTCAATTGCAATGACCTTTGGTCTCCATCTAGAGGGTAAGCTCCTTAAAATCTTGCTAACATGATCACAAGCTATGTAACTCTTCTTCAGTATCTGAAGACCAAATACTAGAGTTTGAAATCTTGAGTACATCTGCTCAATACTTTCATCCTCTTTCATCTTAAATAGTTCATATTGATGTACTAACGGAAGAGCTTTAGCTTCCCTGACCTTTTTGCTTCCTTCGTAGTTAGCACAGAGAGAAGCAAACATGGCTCTAGCAGTAGATTTGTCACTCATCTTCATGTATTCCGTTTTAGGAATAGCAGTGACAAGAGCCCCTCTGATGATATGATGTTTCTTAGAGATTTTCTTTTGAGCAGCAGTGTGAAGTTTGCGGTCAATGGCAGCACCTTCGTCATCAAGTTGTAAGTCACCAACACCATCTTCAAGTATGTCCCAGAGTTCTTCATCAAGACCCATGACATAACTATAGAAGTTGGTTTTCCACCAAGATAATTCTTCAGGATCACCATTGAACTTAGGAATTTTTCCATAATCAGCCTTTCTACTGCTGTTATTGGATTCATAGTCATATGGTATAGCAGCACCAGCAGTAGTACCAGAAGAAGACTGTTCACTGGAAGACATGTTTTTCTCTGGATCTTTTCTGTTACACGGTTAAGTGCTACGACAACAGAGTCGGAGCTCTGATACCAACTGAAGGTGAGAAAAACACAAGAAGGGGGGGTTGAATAGTGTTTGCTTTTCGCAGCTCTTGAGGCGTGAGAATTTAATTCCTTTAAACTCAGAGTCTGAATGAGATCAGAGTCTGATAGGAGATTAGGTTCTGATTGCAGCGGAATAATCAAGAGATAGAGAAAAGAGAGAACACAAGCAATTATACAGGTTCCTTCCACAAACCGGAAGTAGTCCTGTCCCTCTTGTACTTCCAAGGAGAGTTCACTAAAATGTAATATCAAATTACAAGTTGCTCAAACACACAGTATGAGACTTCCTTGCTCAAGCACACAGGCGAGAGACTTCCTTGCTCAAAGACACAACTAAGAGACTTCCTTTACTCAAGGACGCAGCCAAGAGACTTCCTTTGCTCAAGCACAAAAGCAAGAGACTTTTACACAATTACAGAAAATTGAATACAGTTGAAACATTTGACAACAATCAAAATGTGTTTCAATTACAACAAAGACAGACTCTGTTTTATACAAAAGACAGACTCTGTTTTTCTGTGAAACTTAGAAATTCTAGAATACTCAGTTTGTAAGAATCTAAGTTGATGATGTCCTTTTGTTAAGACTCGGTTGAATACGAACGCAGCGCAATGCAATTTTTCAAGTTGTAGAGTCCAACAATTCTTCAAGTCTTCTATCCTTTATATAGGCGTAGGAAAGAGACGTTGAGTCATCCAGCACACCAGGATGATTTCCGAAGCTTGATCAATGACTGTTGATCTGTTGCTTGATTTGTTAATAGTCCTTCAATAGCATCATTTGAATTCCATTCCCTTTGAGGATTAATACCGGTAGACACAGTTGCCAAACTGTACGAGGTAGTGGAGTAGTGGAAACAGAGTTCGTACAACGTACTCTGTACTGGCCTGCAATCTTTGTCTTTGTGCTTCCCACACTCAAGTTGACTTAGAAGCTAGCCGTTACTCCATTAGAGAGTTTTTATTGCATCGCAATGCAGTAGAGATCACTGTTAGCAGATCATCAAATTTGTGGCTTCAGACTCACTGTAGCACTATGTTTCTGATAATCTTCAGACTCTCTTGGTTCTCAGATTCTGATGGTCTTCAGACTCTGATATAGTCTTCAGATTCTCTTGGGCACAGTCTTCAGACTCTCTTCGATGCAGTCTTCAGACTCTCTTCGATGCAGTCTTCAGACTCTCTTCGATACATAATCACAAGCAACAAGCTTCTCTGTATTTATTGCTCTTTAACATTGTTTAAACAGAATACTTTCTAAGATACAAATCTTAATTGATATCCTGCATACTTAAACAAATATTAGCAATATCCAATTGACAACTTTTTAATACCTTGTTATCATCAAAACTCAAAACGTGGTATTGCTGAACACCTTTGTTCCAACATAAACAATAATGAACATACATAAATCTGGACCAACTATGAGTTGGTATGAGATTTAGTGCTTGTTCTTCGGTCTCCAGGTGTCTTCTATACTCAAAATCGCAGTCAAAAATCGGTACCGTAATCCTTGGCCGCAGCTGACTTTTATAGAATGATTTTTAGGGTTTCAGAAAAGCCCATCATCGTGCCACGTTACGATCCAATCGTGGCACGATGGCTTCATTAATCCTATGTGGCAGCAAACAAACTTTCTCATCATGGCACGTTCCATCTTCCTTCATGCCACGAATTTTCCAGTGTTGAACCTTTGTCCCACATTCATCAAACGTGCCACGAACTGCTTCCATCGTGGCACGTTGTTCTTGTTTTAGTCTGATTTCACCATGAATTACAAGTAGTTGTCTCTCTAAAAGTGATAGAAACTTCATAAACGTGACTAAAAACTAATGTTGATGCACAGTCATCACAACCCCAAACTTAAACTATTCTTTGTCCTCAAGGAATCACATTTGCAAATGGAAAATTGCAGTAAGATAACAGCTTACCAACCAATGATATGTTCAAAAAGTTCACGACTTTCCGGTGTCATCATGTACCGGATGCCTAGCTCCTTCCTCCAATTTCACAACTCCACGCAACAGTTTGAATAAGGTTATACAGTCGACATGCAAGTCCGTTGTATTACCATAAGCTTGAAAAATTTCTAAACTATCAATCAAAGTCAGAGTCAAGTACACACTTTTAAGGTCTTTCAGGGTTAAGACGGGGCTTAGGTGAAAGGTGGATATATTTGGGAATTAGTTTTATAAAACAATGAAGTTAAGCTCATTCTACTTGGATACTTTAATAAACACAGCAAACCAAATCCTTTCCTTCCAACTTCAAAATCACTGAATACTAGAGAATTTTTCTATTCTTCCGAGACATATAGACATTTTGGTCTCGTAACAAAATTCTTCTTTTTTTTTTTTTTTCTTCTTGCACCTTTTTTTAAAAAGTGCCTTTGTTGGAACAAGGGTGTTCTTCAATACCACGTTTTGAGTTTTGATGATAACAAGGTATTAAAAATTGTCAATTGGATATGCTAATATTTTTTTAAGTATGCAGGATATTAATCAAGATTTTAATCTTAGAAAGTCTTCTGTTTGAACATTTTGAGAGCAAGACCAAGAGAAGCTTGTTGCTTGTGATTCTGAAGATCTGAAGAGTCTGAAGAATCATCAGAAGTTGTGTCAAGAAGTCCTGAGACTAAAAGAATCTGAAGTTCATATAAGTCTGAAGATGATCAGAACCTAAAATTTCAAGAGAGTTTGAAGACTATCAGAACCTGAAGACCAAGAGAGTCTGAAGATCATCAGAAGCTGAAGTGCTATAGTGAGTCTGAAGCCTGCAATCTGAAGATCTGCTTAGAAGGATTTCTAAAGGCATTACGATGCATAACGACAAAGAATGCAGAATAGTACAGAGTACGTGTGTACGAACTCTGTTTCCACTACTCCACTACATCGTACAGTTTGGCAACTGTGTCTACCGGTATTAAGCTTCAAAAGAAATGGAATTCAAAATATGCATTTAAAGGACTATTACCATTTTAAGCAATAGATCAACAGCTATTGATCAAGCTTCCAGAATTCTCTTGATGTGCTGGATTGTCTCAACGTCTCTTTCCAACGCCTATATAAAGGATAGAAGACTTGAAGAATATGTTGGACTCTACAACTGAAAAACTACGCTGCTAAGCTATTGTATTCTCATTGAGTCAAACCAGAAACACATCATCAACTTAGATCATTCTTACAAACTGTGTATTTTAGAATCTCTAAGTTTATCAGAAAAACAGAGTCTGTCTTTGTTTAATTTATTGGAACACATTTGATTGTTTATCAAGTGTCTCCAACTCTATTCAATTTTCTGTAAATTGTGTCAGAAGTATCTTGCTTGTGTGCTTGAGCAAAGAAGTCTCTTAGTTGTGTCTTTGAGCATTGGAAGACTCTTGCGTGCGTGCTTGAGCAACTGGAAGTCTCTTACTGTGTGTTTGAGCAACTTGTAATTGATATTACATTTTAGTGAAACTCTCCTTGGAAGTGCAAGGGGGGAAAGGACTACTTCCGGTTTGTGGAAGGAACCTATATAATTGCTTGTGTTCTCTCTTTCTCTCTATCTCTTGTTATTTTCCACCGCAACAGAATCTGGTCTCCCATCAGACTCTGAATCCATTTAAACTCTGATCCTGTAGAAACAGATTCTTACTCTTCAAGAGTTTCGAAAATGTTAACACAATTCAACCCCCCCTTCTTGTGTTTTTTTCACCTTCAGTTGGTATCAGAGCTCCGGCTCTGTTGTCATAGCACTTAACCGTGTAACAGAAAAGATCCAGAGAAAAACATGTCTTCCAGTGAACCTTCTTCTTCTGGTGCTAATTTTGGTGCTGTTATACCATATGACTATGGATCCAATAACAGCAGTAAGAAAGCTGATTATGGGAAAATTCCAAAGTTCAATGGTGATCCTGAAGAATTTTCTTGGTGGAAAACCAACTTCTATAGCTATGTCATGGGTCTTGATGAAGAACTCTGGGACATACTTGAAGTTGGTGTTGGTGACTTACAACTTGATGACGAAGGTGCTGCCATTGACCGTAAACTTCACACTGCTGCTCAGAAGAAGATCTACAAGAAACATCATATCATCAGAGGAGCTCTTGTCACTGCTATTCCTAAATCTGAATACATGAAGATGAGTGACAAATCTACATCTAGAGCCATGTTTGCTTCTCTTTGTGCAAACTATGAAGGGAGCAAGAAGGTCAGGGAAGCTAAACCTCTTCTATTAGTTCATCAGTATGAATTATTCAAGATGAAAGAGGATGAAAGTATTGAGCAGATGTACTCAAGATTTCAAACTCTAGTATCTGGACTTCAGATACTAAAGAAGAGTTACATAGCTTCTAACCATGTTAGCAAGATTCTAAGGAGCTTACCCTCTAGGTGGAGACCTAAGGTTACTGCAATTGAGTAAGCTAAGGATTTAAACACTTTGAGTGTTGAAGATCTTGTCAGCTCTCTCAAAGTTCATGAGTTAAGTCTCAATGAACATGAATCTGCAAGAAAGTCTAAAACCATTGCTTTAAAGTCAAAGGGAAGATCCTCAAAAGCTCTCAAGGTTGAAGAGTCTGAAAATGAATATTCTGCTTCTCAAAGCTCTGAGGAAGATCCTGATGTCGCTAAAGAAATGGCTATGCTTTCAAGCAGAATGCAATACCTTGCTAAAAATAACAAGAAGTTTTTGAGCAAGAGCAGTGGTAAGGGTTTCAAAAAGGAAGAACAAAAAGGTTGCTTAAACTGCAAGAAGCCTGGGCACTTTATTGCTGATTATCCAGAGTTGCAGAAATAGAAATCCAAATCAAAAAGGCCAACCTTTAAGTCAAGCCAGTTTAAGAAGCAAATCAAGAAAAGTCTGATGGCTACCAGGGAAGATCTTTGTCGTACCCTAATTTTTGACCAATTCATTTTTTATTTATTCGTACGTTGATCGTTTTTAGTCGCTCATTCGCGCGCTAATTACTGTAATATCCGCTTTTGTTCGTATTTGTGATCGCGTTTATTTTTCTTTCGTCGTTTATTTTTTAATGTTGCTCGCATATTAATTTCGTAATTTTTACTCGTGTTTCGTGCGTATTTTTAGTGTAGCGTAACGTTTACGTTCGTAAAGTTCATTTTATTCACGTCGTCGTTTTATTGTTTTATTTAGCGTAAAAAAGCCGCGTAATCTCAGTCGTATCAGACGAAATTTCGGCAGAGAGGTATTTTAAAATACCTCATTTTTTTGGTTCCGACGGGACATTTTTTTATTTCTTTTATTAATTTTCGTTTTTAATTATTTATTTATTTATTTAGTTATTTCTTTCTTCATTTATTTATTTATTGTTATTTATTTATCAGATTTTATATTTATTAAGTCATTTGGTACACATGTCACTTTGTTATTGGTCCTGTTCAACTTTTTCCCCAAGTTTCAGCCAAGGGTATTTTGGTCCATTCCATGTATCAGATGATTAAGAGTGTGTATCAGAATCAGTCAGGGAGGCACAGTTTTCGAAAAAAACACAAGTCCAAATTTCTCACTTCACTTTTTCAGATCAAAAACCAAGTTCTAAAAATTATTATCAAGAACACTCATCATAAAAAAATATTTCCAGAATATCATCAAACTTTTCATGAATCCAGAGATCCATACCACAACAGAACCATCAAATAACCATTTTTTTTTTCGGATCCAAAAACAACAATCACACAAATCCAAACCCATTTTTCGGCCTTAAACCTCAAACAACAACATACTTTCGGCCAACACCACCGAATCCGAATAACCACAAATCCAAACTCATTTTCGGCTTTAAACCTCAAACAACCACACACAACAACGGCCGAACCGAATCCAAATCAAGAACAAGAAGAACAAAACGTAAAAAGAAGAAGAAGGCAAGGATCGAAAGAATCAGAAACCGAATCGTAACACTAAAGGAAAAGCAAACCGAAGCAAAAAAAGAAAGAAGAAGAAGAGGTAAAAGTTTTTTTTTTTTTTCTTGAGTTTCAAATCTAGATCTACTCCATTTGACTTTCCCTTTCAAAAAACTAACACCGGATTCATATTTAGAACTGAAAGAGGAGTTTAAAAAGTGTTTTATTTTCGGAAAAAAATGGTGTTTGACTTCTCCGGTGCGGCGGCGCCGCCCTGTTGGGCCGGCCACCACCGCGCCAGAGCGGGAAGCTTTGATCGGAGAAGATGAAGTGGGGAGCCGGCCACCACTTGGTTTTAGAGAGAAGCCAGAGCTTCTCTCTCTAAAACTAAGAGAGGTTGTTTTTTTGGTTTGTTATGTTTTTTTCGGTTGTTTTTTGCTTTTATACGCTTTTTTGTTCATTTAATCCCATGCCTGCAAGCCTGATATGTTATCGTGTTCCTTCATGATTGAAGCCGTCAGATTTGGACGATTCCAAGATCTGACGGCTAGAGCTTGATTGTTGTCTCAATCCTGTGTTGTTTTTTTTTTGTTGCTTGCGGTATTCCCTTGTTTTGTTTACCTCCTGATGTTGATCTGGTGATTGTGATGAAGTAACATTGTGATTGAATCTGGATCCTTCGATTCATCAGATGGTCCAGATTCATCTAGCTTATTTTTTTATTATTGTTATTTTTTTTTATTTTTTTTCTTCTGTTTTTTACTACTATTTTCTCTATTAAATCTCCCATTTCCTCTTAAATTTCTTTTTCTTCTTCTCTTTTTTTTTTTTTTCTTTTTAAATTATTTCTGCTTTGTCATTTTTTAATTGTGTAGTGTTCTCTCATTATATGTTTTTATGATTGTTTATTATTATTTAACATCTCATGCATTTTTAATTTGGTTATCTTGCATTTATATTTATTTCCTATGTTTGCATTTCATTTTGTTGTCATGTTGTTCTAATTCGTTTAAATTGAATTTTTTAGAAATAATTCTCACTAGAAATATTATAGGTATATTTAAATTTCTTATCATTTATTTTATTTTTGGTTTTAGTTTGTAATTAGGGAAGTGATGTAATTTATTTTTTACGCATTTTTTTCTTTTGAGACCATAGAATGTACTTAGGGTATGTAATATGTAACCGGCACACGCACTGACACATGCACCGACACTCCACTTTATTTATCGCTTTATGCTTACTTTTTATTCTGCCGTTACGCGATTTCATCGTTAGTTTAGAAAAAATATTTTCTTCAAAAAATCCAAAAAAAAATCAAATTCAAATTTCTTTTAAGTAAACCTTGGTATGTAATCCAAGTGATTATCTTTTTATTTTCCTTAATCAAATGTAAATTAATTTAATATCCACATTAGACATGGATTTCGTGCAATTAAAATTGACCAACTTCATCGTATTTTCTTCTCATGCCTTGAGGCCCCTCATCTCTTCTTAAAACCTTTTCAAAAAAATGTTAAAATCAATTCAACTCATCAAATAAGTTCTTTAGCCGAACTACTTGATTTTGATCCTGATTTATTTGGGTAAGTAGGAAAGGGTTTCGACCCTTCCAAATCAATAAAAATAACCAAAAACATGCTTCATCTTTCTCCTTTCTTTCACTTTAATTTTTAAACTCTTTTGATAAGTAAAATCAATTTAGCGCAAGATTAGAGAATAGGTAGAAGGTTCCTGTGGGATACCATAGTCGGTTCGGGTGCCTAACACCTTCCCCAATCGAAACCAACCTCCGAATCCAAGGTCTCATAAGGGTTTTTACTCACTTTTTCCCTTCCCTCGAATAAAAGTTGAGAGTTCAATGATTCAAGGTTCGAATCTAATCCATGATTTTGATACCCGAAAATCACGAGCACAGAAATGGCGACTTCACTGGGGAACCTTTTTGAGGGTTAAGCCTATTTTATCTTTCTTTACTTTTGCGCTTTATTTGCTTATGCTTTTGTAAATACGTGCCTAATTGTTTACTTTTTTCGTGAGTGGCGAGATAAGTCCTACACCCGGGCTTGAGTGAAATATAAGATAGGAGTGGTAGAATCATAGTGACATGCCGAGAGTATTCTCGTGTGGTGGAACATGTGATATAACCACACTTAGCGGAGGATCTTGAAGTGATATACGTCGGCGTGTGTTGTCGCGCTTAGACATTATTGCTTTTAAGTTTCCGTCGAAGCTAAGGACATTAGTTACCTTTAACCCATCTTGGCCATTAGGATGTAGTGCGGTGGCTAACCAAGTGTTGTCTTGGTCTTAGTCGATACGCGATGCTACACTCAAACTAGACTCTCCTACGGACGCTGTTGGACCGGGTGTCGTCCCGGGAATCCAATAAAGTTCGGAGGGGGTTGTAATTTGGGAACTGTGTTAGAACCCTGGTTACAAGTGCATCTGAAACCTTAGTGCTTACCAAATGGCGTGTTTACCCTCAGCTCCAACTTTGTGTACTTAACCTCACCATGTTTTCTATGTTCTTTAGCATAATTATGCATACATGCATTCATACATAGATACTCTTTTTGCATCCATTAAAACATCGAAGGACTTATGTAATCTCTTTTTTTGTAAACATATTAGATATGGAGGGTGTTGTGAAGAAAATCGTGAATAGGACTAAGAAGTATGATTTCAAGAAACCGGATTTGGAGAATTTAAGGAAGCTAGGAAGGAGGTTGACTAGCCCAAACCACTTTCGTGAGCGGTATGGTTATTTGCTTAGTATTCTCAAGACAAATGTCGATGAAGGACTTCTCCATACTTTGGTCCAGTTCTATGACCCACTTTATCACTGTTTTACTTTCCCGGATTATCAGCTTATGCCCACACTTGAAGAGTACTCTTATTGGATCGGTTTACCCATACTCGACAAAGTACCTTTCCATGGTCTTGAACCCGCACCCATGTTTTCAACCATCGCGGCTGCTCTTCATCTTGAAATCTCCGAGATAAAAGCCAATCTTACACTTAAAGGAGGTCTCCAATGCCTACCCTTCAATTTCCTTTACCAAAAAGCCACCACTTTCTCCGAGAGATCCAATGCCGATGCCTTTGAGGCCATCCTTGCTTTACTTATCTATGGTATTGTGCTTTTCCCGAATGTTGACAACTTCGTTGACATGAATGCTATCCAGATTTTCATTACCCAGAACCCTGTCCCTACCTTGCTTGCTGATACCTACTTGTCCATCCATGACCGTACATCTAAAGGACGTGGAGTTATCATTTGTTGTACACCCTTACTCTACACCTTGTTTACCTCACATTTACCTCGCCCTAAAATTCGATCTGAATTCATTCCATGGTCGGAGAAACTCATGGCTCTCACCCCAGATGATATAGTGTGGTATAACTCGGCTTATGATACTGGAGTGATTATTGACCATTGTGGGGAGTTCTCTAATGTGCCTCTTCTTGGTATACACGGGGGCATCAGTTATAACCCGCTTCTTGCCAGACGTCAGTTTGGGTACCCTATGAGGATGAGACCTGCTTACCTCTTCTTATCCAGTGAGTTTTTCTTGTACAAGGAGGATGTTAACGATAAGAGAATGCAGTTTGTGCAAGCTTTGCGATCCATTATCAGGTTGAACAAGAGCGAGTTAAAGTATAAGTCAAGTGTAACTCATGAATCTTATATCGATTGGGTCATTGATAGAGCTGCAACTATTCCAACAATACCAGTACCTTTACCTCCTAGGACCATGGAGGAGTATCATGCGCGTTTGGTTGAGTCAAAGCGTGAAAGTGCCGATTGGAAAGAGAAATATCATGCAGCTAAGCGAGAGAATGACACTCTCATGGGTCTTTTAGAAGAAGAGAATTGGAAAAATCATAAGAAAGATCAAGAGATTGCTGAGCTGAAAGAGCGTATCAGGGTAAAGGATGCTATACTTGAACAGGTTCCCAGGAGTAAGAAGAAACGCATGGATTTCTTCGCTGGTCCGCATTCAGATTTGGAGGAGTAGTCTGCTTCAAGAGCTTGAGATCTTCATCTTTTGTTTCCTTTTATTGTATTTTCTTAGTTTTCTATTATGTACTTTGAAGTCTATCCCTTGGCTCAGTTTGTTAAAAGGGAATTATCTTGTATTTGTTTTTTAATGTTAAGGTTGTTATGTTTACAAAAGATTGTTTCTATAAGTTCTTCGATGAATCAAAAAATTGCATTGTTTTTGCATTTAGCATATCATGCATCATACTGCATCCATAAACTGTCAAAACCGAGTCTCATAATTCTCTCATTTCTGCCTCAGTCAAGGAAAGTGGCCCGGCGTATTCAGTACAAGCCTTCTCGCATTCACAACACTCGGGCAATTGTTAAAAAGAAGATGGATTTGATGGAACAAGAGAACAGGGATCTCAAAGAACAAGTTATTACACTCAGAGAGGGGATGGATAAGTTAACGGTTATGATGGAAGCTATAATGGCCAATCAGGCACAAGCGGCAGCTACCCAACCAATTCTTGATGTTATCCCGGTCCAACCAGTTCTTGATGCTCAGCCAATTCCTGTTGTTGTGTCTGCTGCACATAATTCTCCTGTGGTTGTTTCGTCTGCCCAGACTGGTCCTACACAACCGATCCTTACTGCTACGGCTGCTGGCACTGCACAGCCCACCCCGGCTGGTTTTTCTTTTGGAGATGCATCAAATATGTACAATGAAGGTCTTCGTCCTCCTGGTTTTGCTTATCACCCTCAGAACTACATGTCCAAAGAGTATCCTTGGAGTATGCCTCTTACAGCTAATGAAGGTGTACGCTTTGCTGGCCCAGAAATGCCAACTCCTTATGGACAACAAGCAACGCCACTTTTTCATCATGGACATTTATTCCCTCAAGCTGTCATGAATCATACGGCACCCATTGTCCATACTGCCCAGCAAGATGAAGGACCAATTTATCATTCGGGTAGTGTAGTAGGAGATGACAGAATGGTAAGTCTGGAAGAGAAGTACGACGTAGTACAGAAAGAACTGAGGGCTCTTCGTGGTAAAGACATCTATGGTCAGAATGTGCACGATCTTTGTTTGGTCCCAAATGTGGTACTGCCTCCCAAGTTCAAGACTCCGGATTTCGTCAAATATGAAGGGAACACTTGTCCACAGAGTCACCTGGTTATGTATGTAAGGAAGATGACAGCCTACAAAGACAATGAACCTTTGCTCATTCATTGTTTCCAGGACAGCTTGACTGGTCCCGCACAAATATGGTACATGAATCTGAAGGGTATCACCACCTTTGAAGAACTGGCCAGGGCTTTCATACAGCAGTACAGGTATAACATACATCTGGGGCCCACCCGAAGGGAACTGCAAGCTATGACTCAAAAGGATAAAGAGTCTTTCAAGGAGTATGCTCTCCGCTTTATTCAAAAATCGGCCCAAGTCCGCCCTGCTCTTGAGGAAAGAGAAATGGCTGGTTTGTTCTTTGAAACTTTGAGTCCCTACTACTCGGAGAAAATGATTGGTTGCGCATCGCAGAAATTTACTGAGATGGTTGACGCGGGGGTTCGCATTGAAGATTTGGTCCGTAAAGGAATTTTGGCCAAAGAAGGTAGTGTGTCAAGTGCTTCATCAGGTGGGTCGTCTAATGGATCCAAGAAATTTGGAAGTGGTTATCCAAAGAAGAGTGCTCAGGAAGTTAGTATGGTAGCCCAGGGTGGATCCCAGCCAATATATCCAAACTACCCCTTCATTGCCAATATTCCACCACCTTTCCCAGCTCCACAAAATCAACATTACCACCCACAAACGCCCCAAAGGCCTCCACCATTCTACCCACCACTATACCAACAGCCGTATCCACAACCTTTCTACCAACAACCATACTACCCACCACCACCTCAACAACAACAACCTCGTAATCGAGCCCCACAACAGCCAAATCGCCTTCCCAGAAAATAGTTTCCCCCCATACCCATGTTGTATGCAGACTTGCTACCCTCTTTATTAGCAAGGAATCTTGTGCATACTAGGCAGCCTCCTCGCCTACAAAACCCATTACCTCCATGGCACCGTGCTGACCTTACCTGTGCCTTTCACCAAGGGGCACCTGGGCATGATGTTGAGCATTGCTACCCGCTCAAAGAAGAAGTTCAGAGATTGATTCAAAGCAAAGAGTTGTCCTTCGAGGACACCAATTCCAACGCTCAGAATAATCCTTTCCCATCTCATGGACCGGCTATTAATATGATTCAAGAGGATCAAGATTTGAGTCTTATTCTCAGGGCTCAAGATATCAGAACTCCATTGGTCCCAATTCATGCCAAGATGTGCGAAGCCAACATGTTTAACCACGATCACGATGCTTGTGAAGTGTGTTCTGTGGATCCCCGAGGGTGTGAGAAAGTCCAGGAGGATATACAAGGACTGATTGACAGAAGAGAGCTGATTGTCAAGAAGGAATCCAGGAATGTTTGTGTTATTACCCTGGTGTTTAAGAATCTTGAGGTAGTCCGTGATAGTGTGAAGTCAGACGTAACTCCTCTAGTGATCCGCTTGCCAGGACCTGTTCCCTATACTTCTCAGAAGGCCATACCCTACAGGTATGAGGCAACTATTGTGGAAAATGGTAAAGAGATCCCTCTGCACTCTGCAGATGCTGTCATAAATATAGCAGGTGTGGGCAAAGTAATGAGAAGTGGGCGTATTCTCCCCACTGTTGTGCGCAACGAGAATACTACTCCGAATGTGCCAGTGCAGAATCTTGACAAGGGTAAAGGTACCAGCCAACCTGAGGGGATCATTCAGGAAGGTAGTGATGAGATTTTGAAGCTGATCAAAAAGAGTGAATACAAGATAATCGATCAGTTGTTGCAAACCCCGTCCAAAATTTCCATAATGTCATTACTAATGAACTCTGGAGCTCATAGGGACACTCTGATGAAGATTTTGGCTCAAGCATATGTGGATCCCGATGTTACCCTGGGGCAATTCGGGAGCATAGTTGGGAATGTAACTGCGTGTAATAACCTGAGCTTTAGTGATGAAGACCTCCCGGCGGAGGGAAGAAACCACAACTGGGCTTTGCACATTTCTGTCCTTTGTAAATCAGATTCGATGTCGAATGTGTTGATAGACACCGGATCCGCCCTCAATGTGATGGCAAAAACTACTTTGGAAAGATTGGCATACCGTGGCGCTCAATTGAGGCCAAGTGTAGTGATGGTAAAAGCATTTGATGGATCTAGGAAGTCTGTGATTGGGGACATAGACTTGCCTATCACGGTGGGCCCTCATACCTTCAAGGTTACATTCCAAGTCATGGACATTCAAGCTTCATACAGTTGCTTACTTGGACGACCGTGGATTCATGAGGCTGGAGCAGTGACCTCCACTCTTCATCAGAGGCTAAAGTCTGTAAGTTGTGGAAAGCTAATAACGGTAATTGGTGAATCAGCCTTGTTGGTTAGTCATTTGTCTGCTTTCTCCTATATTGGTGCTGATGATGTGGAAGGAACTTCTTTTCAGGGGTTCTCTGCGAAAGAAGGAGCTGCTAAGAAGGGTGAGACTTGTATGGCCTCCTTGAAGGATGCCCGGAAGCTTGTACAAGATGGTAAAACAGGAGGCTGGGGTCAGTTGGTACAGCTGCCTGAGAACAAGCGGAAAGAAGGTCTCGGTTTCTCTACCAGTCAGTCGAGCGCAAATTTCAAGCCAGCTGAGGGCATTTTTCATAGCGCCGGGTTTATTCATGCTCCACCGGAAACCAATGCTATCCTTGAGGATCAGTCAGAAGAGGTTGCACCTGTCTTTGTGATACCCGGAGGAGCCTGTTGTAATTGGATCGCTGTGGATATTCCTTCCGTGATGCATGTGTCTAAGTAATATGTTTGTCTACTTTTTCGTTTTTTTAAGAAAACTCTTTTCGTCCTGCCCTTGACGAAAATGAAATCTTGTAGGGCTTTTGGTTTTATCTTAAAGTATTGTCGTTATTAATGAAAAAACGTCGTTTCTATCATGACTGTTTTATTTTTATTTACTGCTTTTTCTGGAAAAATGGTAATAGAAAAATCCAAATTTTTTTTTTCTCTTTTTCTTTTAAATCAATCAAATTCAAAAGTCTGCATTTACTCATTCACTAAAATCAATCATAAATCATGTGCAGACCGAACATACATAAGCCCGTTGATCACAGTGACCCTATGCTTCTGCCCAACTTTGAATCCCCTGTTTACGAGGCTATGGTAGAAGAGGATGATGAGATTCCTGATGAGATCAGATGGATGTTAGAGCAAGAGAAAAAGATCATTCAGCCTCACGAAGAAGAGTTAGAATTGATCAATCTGGGTACCGAGGAGGATAGAAAAGAGATCAAGATTGGAGCGTCATTGGAAGTTACCGTCAAAGGGAAGGTAATTGAACTTCTCAGGGAGTACGCTGACATATTTGCTTGGTCATACAAAGACATGCCAGGTTTAGATCATGAAGTTGTAGAACATCGCTTGCCTTTGAAACCTGAGTGTCCTCCGGTCAAACAGAAGCTCAGAAGGTCACATCCTGATATGGCCCTCAAGATCAAAGAAGAAGTGCGGAAGCAGATTGATGCAGGCTTTCTAGTTACATCCGAGTATCCTCAGTGGTTGGCCAACATTGTGCCTGTTCCAAAGAAAGATGGTAAAGTCCGAATGTGTGTTGATTACCGAGATCTGAACAAGGCAAGTCCAAAGGATGATTTCCCTCTACCTCATATTGATGTATTGGTTGATAGTACTGCTCAATGCAAAGTTTTCTCCTTCATGGATGGGTTCTCTAGTTACAATCAGATTAAGATGGCTCCTGAAGATAGAGAAAAGACATCTTTCATCACGCCGTGGGGCGCTTTCTGCTATGTAGTAATGCCATTTGGTTTGATAAATGCTGGTGCCACTTATCAGAGGGGTATGACCAAGATATTCCATGATATGATGCACAAAGAGATAGAAGTTTATGTGGATGATATGATTGTCAAGTCTGGTACTGAAGAAGAACATGTTGAGTATCTGTTGAAGATGTTCCAACGTTTGAGAAAGTACAAGCTCCGTTTGAATCCTAATAAATGTACTTTCGGTGTCCGATCAGGGAAACTTTTGGGCTTCATTGTTAGTCAGAAGGGTATTGAAGTAGATCCCGACAAAGTCAGAGCCATCAGGGATATGCCCATTCCAAAAACAGAGAAACAAGTCAGAGGTTTTCTCGAAAGACTGAATTATATCTCCAGATTTATTTCTAATATGACTGCTACTTGTGGGCCAATATTCAAGTTACTCCGCAAAGATCAAAGGATTGTTTGGACGGAAGATTGTCAGAAAGCCTTCGACAGTATCAAGGAGTATTTGTTAGAACCTCCAATTCTTGTCCCTCCAGTTGAAGGAAGACCGTTGATTATGTACTTGACTGTGTTAGAAGATTCCATGGGTTGTGTACTCGGACAGCAAGATGAAACTGGTAGAAAAGAGCATGCAATCTATTACTTAAGCAAGAAGTTCACAGATTGTGAATCCCGTTACTCGGCTCTTGAGAAGACTTGTTGTGCTTTAGCCTGGGCTACCAAACGTCTCCGGCACTATATGATCAATCATACCACCTGGTTGATATCCAAAATGGATCCAATCAAGTATCTCCTGGAGAAGTCTTCGATATCAGGAAGAATTGCTCGTTGGCAGATGTTGCTGGCCGAGTTTGATATTGAATACCATACTCAGAAAGCAATCAAAGGGAGTATCCTTGCAGATCACTTGGCTCATCGACCGGTTGAAGATTATCAACCTGTTAAGTTTGATTTCCCTGATGAAGAGGTCATGTATTTGAAGATGAAAGATTGTGATGAACTGTTGTTTGGTGAAGGTCCAGATCCTGAATCTAAATGGGGTTTGATATTCGATGGGGCCGTTAATGCTTATGGCAATGGAGTCGGGGCAGTCCTTGTCACACCTGAGGGTACTCACATCCCTTTTACTGCAAGGCTACGATTTGACTGTACAAACAATATGGCAGAATATGAAGCTTGCATCATGGGCATTGAAGAAGCAATCAATATCAGGATTAAGAATATTGATATATGTGGAGATTCAGCCTTGGTGATTAATCAGATCAAAGGGAAATGGGAAACTCACCATGCTGGTTTGATTCCTTACAGAGATTATGCAAGACGGTTGTTAACTTTCTTTAACAAAGTGGAGTTGCGTCACATTCCCCGTGATGAGAATCAGATGGCAGATGCTTTGGCCACCTTGTCTTCGATGATCAAAGTAAATCGTCACAATGATGTGCCATTAATCAGTGTGCAGTTCCTTGAAAGGCCCGCTTATGTGTTTGCAGTTGAAGTACTTGCTGATGGTAAGCCATGGTTTCATGATATCAAGGTTTTCCTTCAAACTCAAGAGTATCCGCCTAGGGCATCTCACAAAGATAAGAGGACTTTGAGAAGACTGTCTGGTAATTTCTTCCTGAATGAAGATGTATTGTACAAAAGAAACTTTGATGCAATGTTGCTCAGGTGTGTGGATGAACGTGAAGCAGATTTATTGATGCATGAGATACATGAAGGTCCATTTGGCACTCATTCCAGTGGACATGCAATGGCTAAGAAAGCATTGAGGGCAGGTTATTACTGGATAACGATGCAAGCTGATTGTTATAATCATGCCAAGAAGTGCCACAAATGTCAGATTTATGCAGATAAAAGCCATGTACCACCATCTATGCTTAACGTTATCTCTTCTCCGTGGCCTTTCTCCATGTGGGGCATTGATATGATTGGTCGGATTGAACCAAAAGCTTCTAATGGACATCGTTTCATACTAGTGGCTATTGATTACTTTACCAAGTGGGTTGAAGCGGCATCTTTCGCCAATGTGACCAAGCAAGTAGTGGTTTGGTTCATCAAGAATAACATCATCTGCCGTTATGGTATTCCTAACAAGATCATCACGGATAATGGTACAAATTTGAACAACAACATGATGAAAGAATTGTGCGATGACTTCAAGATTGAACATCACAACTCTTCTCCATACAGGCCTCAGATGAATGGTGCGGTTGAGGCTGCAAATAAGAATATCAAGAAGATTGTGCAAAAGATGGTGGTTACCTACAAAGATTGGCATGAGATGTTACCCTATGCTTTACATGGATATCGTACCTCAGTGCGTACTTCAACAGGGGCAACCCCTTTCTCTTTGGTATATGGCATGGAAGCAGTGCTCCCTGTGGAGGTGGAAATCCCATCTTTGAGAGTCTTGATGGAGGCTGAATTAACTGAAGCTGAGTGGTGCCAGAGTAGGTATGATCAATTGAATTTGATTGAAGAGAAATGCATGACCGCTTTGTGTCACGGACAACTATATCAGTCAAGGATGAAACAGGCATTTGACAAAAAGGTTCATCCCCGTGAATTCAAAGAAGGAGACCTTGTGATCAAGTGTATCAAATCTTTCCAACCTGATCCCAGGGGCAAGTGGTCTCCGAATTATGAAGGTCTTTATGTGGTCAAGAGAGCGTTCTCTGGTGGTGCTTTAATCCTTACAAATATGGATGGAGAAAATTTACCTCGTCCTGTGAATTCTGATGCAGTCAAGAAATACTTTGTCTAAAGATATGTGAAAAGAACAGCTCGGTAGGTCGAAAACCCGAAAGGGCGGCCTAAACCAAAAAAGAGCGTCTCGGTAAGTCGAAAACCCGAAAGGGCGGCTTAGGCAAAAATTAGAGACACAAACAAAAAACAAAAGAAAACAAAAAAAAAGAAGGAAAAAGAATTGAAAAAAAGAGTTTATCCTGATAGGTAGAAAACCCGAAAGGGCGGCCTATGCAAAAGTTAAGGACTATGACAAAGTAACTGCATCAGATCAAGCATCACCCATTTGGGGCACCTTAGCTACCAGAAGTCCTTCGATACTAAAGCATCTAAGCAGTGGTTCAAAGTTGTTAGGGAATGTAGTGGTTATTGTGTTCAATGTACCTCCCCATGTAATTACCATTTTCCAGCTTTTGTAATCCGTGGAGCCATGCCTTTGGCCGGTTACCACCCTATTACAATAATTTGAGCCGGTGCACTCTTTTGGAATTCTCGTTTATTCTATATACAATTTTTTCTTCTTCCATTTTTAATGTCAATACTTGAAGTAAAAACTTTGAAAATTTCTTTTACTTTTATATTTTCTTTTGAAAAAATACAAAAAAAATGACAAACATATTATATGTAGATTCATGTATCATGGAATTATATGTCAACATCCATTCAAACACAGGTGAATTCAACAGAGTCGATCGTAGTCTTGCAAAAAAAAAAAAGAGAAAGAAAAGAAAAGCTCGCTAAGTCGAAAACCCGAAAGGGCGGCTTAAGCCAAAAATGAGCGTCCCGGTGGATCGAAAACCTGAAAGGGCGGTCCAGGCAAAAATTAGGGACATACAAAAAAGGATATATTCCCGGTGGATTGAAAACCCGAAAGGGCGGTCCAGGCAAAAGTTAGGGATTTCAAAAAAGAAAAGAATACAAAAAAAAGCAATGACTATGTGAAGCACGATTTTTAGAAAGGTTCTTTGGTTCAGTTCAGAAATGGCGACCTTAGCCAGGTTTTTGTGTTATGAATTCCTTACCCAGTTTTGGTTTGGTTAACGGATGGCACTCTGTTTGTGTTTTGATTCATCTCCAGTGATATTATCCCCAGTGAAGAATGCTAAGTGTTGGCACTGTAATACCGGGTCACTATCCTTACGACCTGCCCAATCTTGTCTCGTCAGTCGCACCAGTATATTTTCATACATGTTTCATTCATTCATGCATACATATCATGCATACTGATATCCTTCATATGCATTTTACCTGTGTGTCTTACTCCATGTGTATCCAGTAAAATTTGTCATCACCAATGTGTTCATTTCGGTCTGTTTACCATTTAAGTTTCTACAAGTGGCAGGTCCCGCCTTTCATTTTCCCCAGTATCTTATTTAATCTACATTCGTACGAAGAGTATTCGTTTGTACCTTGTTTTTGTTTGGCTAAGTTACATCAGTAATAGTAACGCCTCACCAGTATTTCCTTTCGTATGTTCGTCGTTACCCCAGTAAAGGTAATTGACAGTTTTACCCTTCGTATGTTCGTCGTTACCCCAGTAAAGGTAATTGACAGTTTTACCCTTCGTATGTTCGTCTTTACCCCAGTAAAGGTAATTGACAGTTTTACCCTTCGTATGTTCGTCATTACCCCAGTAAAGGTAATTGACAGTTTTACCCTTCGTATGTTCGTCGTTACCCCAGTAAAGGTAATTGACAGTTTTACCCTTCGTATGTTCGTCGTTACCCCAGTAAAGGTAATTGACAGTTTTACCCTTCGTATGTTCGTCGTTACCCCAGTAAAGGTAATTGACAGTTTTACCCTTCGTATGTTCGTCGTTACCCCAGTAAAGGTAATTGACAGTTTTACCCTTCGTATGTTCGTCGTTACCCCAGTAAAGGTAATTGACAGTTTTACCCTTCGTATGTTCGTCGTTACCCCAGTAAAAGTAATTGACAGTTTTACCCTTCGTATGTTCGTCCTTACCCCAGTAAAGGTAATTGACAGTATTTCCTTTCGTATGTTCGTCGTTACCCCAGTAAAGGTAATTAACAGTTTTACCGTTCGTATGTTCGTCGTTACCCCAGTAAAGGTAATTGACAGTTTTACCGTTCGTATGTTCGTCGTTACCCCAGTAAAGGTAATTGATAGTTTTACCGTTCATATGTTCGTCGTTACCCCAGTAAAGGTAATTGACAGTTTTACCCTTCGTATGTTCGTCGTTACCCCAGTAAAGGTAATTGACAGTTTTACCCTTCGTATGTTCGTCGTTACCCCAGTAAAGGTAATTGACAGTTTTACCCTTCATATGTTTGTCGTTACCCCAGTAAAGGTAATTGACAGTTTTGCCCTTCGTATGTTCGTTGTTACCCCAGTAAAGGTAATGACCAGTATTTCTTTTCGTATGTTCGTCTTTACCCCTGTAAAGGTAATAGACATCTTTTTCTCCCCAGTAACATTTTATTTGGTCCTCGAGTTAGTGTTTTAGTCGTCATTGCATTCGTACTTGCATAACAGACAACTCATATCATTACATCCATAGAGCTTTCTTGATTTCTAAGTTGGCCAAAAATTGGTGTACTTTATATTTAAGTCTCTCCGACCCGTCGTTTCAAAAATCTTCGTCTTTTAAAATCCTTGTGACGGAGAAACTTATATAGGGGCATCTGTCGTACCCTAATTTTTGACCAATTCATTTTTTATTTATTCGTACGTTGATCGTTTTTAGTCGCTCGTTCGCGCGCTAAATCCCGTAATATCCGCTTTTGTTCGTATTTGTGATCGCGTTTATTTTTCTTTCGTCGTTTATTTTTTAATGTTGGTCGCGTATTAATTTCGTAATTTTTACTCGTGTTTCGTGCGTATTTTTAGTGTAGCGTAACATTTGCGTTCGTAAAGTTCATTTTATTCACGTCGTCGTTTTATTGTTTTATTTAGCGTAAAAAAGCCGCGTAATCTCAGTCGTATCAGACGAAATTTCGGCAGAGAGGTATTTTAAAATACCTCATTTTTTTGGTTCCGACGGGAAATTTTTTTATTTCTTTTATTAATTTTCGTTTTTAATTATTTATTTATTTAGTTATTTCTTTCTTCATTTATTTATTTATTGTTATTTATTTATCAGATTTTATATTTATTAAGTCATTTGGTACACATGTCACTTTGTTATTGGTCCTGTTCAACTTTTTCCCCAAGTTTCAGCCAAGGGTATTTTGGTCCATTCCATGTATCAGATGATTAAGAGTGTGTATCAAAAACCAAGTTCTAAAAATTATTATCAAGAACACTCATCATAAAAAAATATTTCCAGAATATCATCAAACTTTTCATGAATCCATAGATCCATACCACAACAGAACCATCAAATAACCATTTTTTTTTTCGGATCCAAAAACAACAATCACACAAATCCAAACCCATTTTTCGGCCTTAAACCTCAAACAACAACATACTTTCGGCCAACACCACCGAATCCGAATAACAACAAATCCAAACCCATTTTCGGCTTTAAACCTCAAACAACCACACACAACAACGGCTGAACCGAATCCAAATCAAGAACAAGAAGAACAAAACGTAAAAAGAAGAAGAAGGCAAGGATCGAAAGAATCAGAAACCGAACCGTAACACTAAAGGAAAAGCAAACCGAAGCAAAAAAAGAAAGAAGAAGAAGAGGTAAAAGTTTTTTTTTTTTTCTTGAGTTTCAAATCTAGATCTACTCCATTTGGCTTTCCCTTTCAAAAAACTAACACCGGATTCATATTTAGAACTGAAAGAGGAGTTTAAAAAGTGTTTTATTTTCGAAAAAAAATGCTGTTTGACTTCTCCGGTGCGGCGGCGCCGCCCTGTTGGGCCGGCCACCACCGCGCCGGAGCGGGAAGCTTTGATCGGAGAAGATGAAGTGGGGCGCCGGCCACCACTTGGTTTTAGAGAGAAGCCAGAGCTTCTCTCTCTAAATCTAAGAGAGGTTGTTTTTTTGGTTTGTTATGTTTTTTTTGGTTGTTTTTTTTGCTTTTATACTCTTTTTTGTTCATTTAATCCCATGCCTGCAAGCCTGATATGTTATCGTGTTCCTTCATGATTGAAGCCGTCAGATTTGGACGATTCCAAGATCTGACGGCTAGAGCTTGATTGTTGTCTCAATTCTGTGTTGTTTTTTTTTTGTTGCCTGCGGTATTCCCTTGTTTTGTTTACCTCCTGATGTTGATCTGGTGATTGTGATGAAGTAACACTGTGATTGAATCTGGATCCTTCGATTCATCAGATGGTCCAGATTCATCCAGCTTATTTTTTTATTATTGTTATTTTTTTTATTTTTTTTCTTCTGTTTTTTACTACTATTTTCTCTATTAAATCTCCCATTTCCTCTTAAATTTCTTTTTCTTTTTCTTCTTCTCTTTTTTTTTTTAAAAATTATTTCTACTTTGTCATTTTTTAATTGTGTAGTGTTCTCTCATTCGTTTAAATTTGGTTATCTTGCATTTATATTTATTACCTATGTTTGCATTGCATTTTGTTGTCATGTTGTTCTAATTCGTTTAAATTGCATTTTTTAGAAATAATTCTCACTAGAAATATTATAGGTATATTTAAATTTCTTATCATTTATTTTATTTTTGGTTTTAGTTTGTAATTAGGGAAGTGATGTAATTTATTTTTTACGCATTTTTTTCTTTTGAGACCATAGGATGTACTTATGGTATGTAATATGTAACCGACACACGCACTGACACATGCACCGACACTCCACTTTATTTATCGCTTTATGCTTACTTTTTATTCTGCCGTTACGCGATTTCATCATTAGTGTAGAAAAAATATTTTCTTCAAAAAATCCAAAAAAAAATCAAATTCAAATTTCTTTTAAGTAAACCTTGGTATGTAATCCAAGTGATTTTCTTTTTATTTTCCTTAATCAAATGTAAATTAATTTAATATCCACATTAGACATGGATTTCGTGCAATTAAAATTGACCAACTTCATCGTATTTTCTTCTCATGCCTTGAGGCCCCTCATCTCTTCTTAAAACCTTTTCAAAAAAATGTTAAAATCAATTCAACTCATCAAATAAGTTCTTTAGCCGAACTACTTGATTTTGATCCCGATTTATTTGGGTAAGTAGGCAAAGGGTTTCGACCCTTCCAAATCAATAAAAATAACCAAAAACATGCTTCATCTTTCTCCTTTCTTTCACTTTAATTTTTAAACTCTTTTGATAAGTAAAATCAATTTAGCGCAAGATTAGAGAATAGGTAGAAGGTTCCTGTGGGATACCATAGTCGGTTCGGGTGCCTAACACCTTCCCCAATCGAAACCAACCTCCGAATCCAAGGTCTCATAAGGGTTTTTACTCACTTTTTCCCTTCCCGCGAATAAAAGTTGAGAGTTCAATGATTCAAGGTTCGAATCTAATCCATGATTTTGATACCCGAAAATCACGAGCACAATCTTGATAATGTAGCTGTTGGATTAATGGCTACAACTGAATCAGTAAAGGAGGCACCTGAGGCGGAATCAGATGCAGACTCTGAAAGTGAAACAGAGGTATTTTCTGAACTCACAAGATCTGAATTAGTAGATTGTATCAAAGAACTTCTTGGCCATTTTAAAGCTAAAACCACTGAGTTGAAGAAAGTTAAACAGCAGCTTGATAAGCTGTCAAAAAGGCATAATTCAACTCTGTTGGAGTTAGAAAGTTTAAAAGAAGAAAATGATTCTTTATTGATCAAGAAGTGTAGTTGTAAATACTTGAGTGAGCAAGATATTGCTTTACAAGAATTTATTGCTACTGAAATTGATAGATCTAGGGTAGCATTCATGATCTATAGCACATATCAGAACAGAGGACAGGGTCTTGGATTCATTGGAGGTAGCTCAAATGAAGTGATTCTGAAACCTGGTCCTAATGGCGCCAAAGAAGCATTGAAAAATCACTTTGTAAGTGAGTCTGATGAAGTTAACACAGCGACACATTCAGAACCTATAACTTCAAGTTCTAAAGTTTTGACTAAGTAAAAATCTCATAATGCAAGGTCAAAGGTTCTGAAAAACTTTGAACATAAGGCTTCAATGATTCAGATTCTAAAAATTTCAGAGTCTGATAAACAGACTCTGAAGAAGCCAGAGTCTGAAAAACAAAAGCCAAAGTTTCAAAGAAGAGAAACTGTGAAAAGTAAGTTGAATCCTAAACTGAACGGTTCTAAACCCAAAGTGTGGAGGAAAACAATGGTTCAAGGACTAACCCAAGAGGACCCATGAGAATATGGGTACCTAAGTCTGTAATTGTTGATGCTGCAGGTATGTCTAAAAGGACAAGAAAAGCTGAAGGCTTGGTACCTGGACAGTGGTTGCTCGCGACACATGACAGGAGAAAAGTCTATGTTCCTAACCCTAACCATGAAAGAGGGAGGAACTGTGGGATTTGGAGGAAACCAGACTGCAAAATCATTGGTACTGGAATCATTGGTAACTCTCTAATCTCTATTAGTAATGTGTGGTTTGTTTATGGGCTTAGACATAACCTACTGAGCATAAGTCAATTGTGTGACAGTGGTTATGATGTTTTGTTTAATAAGAACAATTGCACTGTAGTTAACAAGGATGATCTATCCATAGTCTTCAAGGGAAAGAGAAGAAACAATGTCTACAAAATAAAGTTCTCTGAATTGACTGATCAGAAGGTAGTTTGCCTTTGTTCAATGGGTAATAAGAAATGGCTGTGGCATAGACGGTTGGGACATGCAAACTAGAGGTTAATCTTTAAGCTTAGCAAGTTGCAACTAGTCAAAGCCTTACCAGACATTGACTATCATTCAGATGCTCTTTGTGTAGCATGTCAGAAAGGGAAAATTGTTTCTACCTCCAGACCCTTGGAGTTACTTCACATTGACTTATTTGGACCAGTTAGCACTACATCCTTATATGGAAGTAAGTATGGACTAGTCATTGTTGATGATTACAGCAGATGGAGTTGGGTTAAGTTTCTGAAAACTAAAGATGACTCATATTCTGTGTTTAGCAAATTCTACATCCAAATTCAATCTGAAAAAGAATTGAAAATTTTGAAAGTCAGAAGTGATCATGGAGGAGAATTTGAAAATGAGCTTTTTGAGGTTTTCTGTGAAAAACAAGGAATTATTCATGAATTCTCTGCACCTAGAATTCCACAACAAAATGGAGTTGTAGAGAGAAAGAACAGAACCTTACAAGAAATGGCTAGAACCATGATCCATGAGAACAGTCTGGCTAAACATTTTTGGGCAGAAGCAGTAAATACATCATGTTATGTTCAGAACAGGATCTATATCAGACCTCTGTTGAACAAAATAGCATATGAACTCTTTAAAGGTAGGAAACCTAACATATCTTATTTTCATTAGTTTGGGTGTACATGTTATATCCTGAACAATAAAGTCTATCTAAAGAAATTTAATGCCAAAGCTCAAAAGGGAATCTTTTTTAGGTTACTCTGAACGATCTAAGGCATACAGACTGTATAATTCAGAAACACAATGTGTTGAAGAATCTATGCATGTCAGAATCGATGACAAAGTGCCTGGAAGTGAAACTCCAGAGCAAGATGAAAGTTGTGCAGGATCTCAAGATTCTGATATCAACTCAGAATCTGATCAGATTCCAGAATCTGATGATACTCCAGAAGCTGGAGCATCCCCTGAAGTTCCTAATGAAGAAGATTCTGAAAAAGCTCAAGATGGTTCTCAGCAAGCTAGTCAATCCAAACATTCTTTCAAATACAAGTCTTCACATCCTGAGGATCAAATTATTAGCAATAAAGATAGTCCCAGAAGAACTAGATCATATTTCAAACAAGAAGAGTCTACCTTGGGACTATTATCTGGCAATGCAAGATGAACATAATCAATTCAAACGAAATGAAGTGTGGGATCTAGTAGCTAAGCCTGAACACAAGAACATTATTGGAACTAAATGAGTGTTCAGTGTGCTCGTGATTTTCGGGTGTCAAAATCATTGATTAGATTCGAACCTTGAATCATTGAACTCTCAACTTTTATTCGCGGGAAGGGAAAAAAGTGAGTAAAAACCCTTGAGACCTTGGATTCGGAGGTTGGTTTCGATTGGGGAAGGTGTTAAGCACCCTAACCGACTATGGTATCCCATAGGAACCTTCTACCTATTCTCTAATCTTGCGCTAAATTGATTTTACTTATATTAAAAAAGTTAAGAGTTAAAGTGAAAGAAGGGAGAAAGAAGAAGAATGTTTTTGGTTATTTTTTATCGATTTGGAAGAGTCGGAACTCTTTGCCTACTTACCCAAATAACTCGGGATCAAAATCAAGTAGTTCGGCTTAAGAACTTATTTGATGAGTTGAATTGATTTTAACATTTTTGAAAGAAAGGTTTTAAGAAGAGATGAGAGGCCTCAAGGCATAAGAAGAAAATACGATGAAGTTGGTTACTTTTAAATGTACGAAATCCATGTCTAATGTGGATATTAGATTAATTAACATTTGATTAAGGAAAATAAAAAAGAAAATCACTTGGATTACATACCAAGGTTTACTTGAAAGAAATTTGAATTTGACTTGATTGACATTTTTTGAAGAAAATATTTTTCTAAAACTAACGACGAAATCGCATAACGGCGGAATAAAAATAAAATAGCGTAAAGCGATAAATAAAGTGGTGTGTCGGTGCGCGTGTCAATGCGTGTGCCGATTACATATTACATACCCTTGATACATTCTATGGTCTTAAAAGAAAAAAACATAAAATAAATTACATTCATCCCCTAATCACATACTAAATATAATACATAACAACAAAAAAATAAACGATGCATGGGATTATACTAGAGATGATACAAAATGAGACATAACGAAACATTAAGCATAAAAAAGAACATCACATATAAAAAATAACTACCAACTAAAATGCATGATATCCAACGCATTTTTTTATTATTTTTTTTTTTAAAAAAAGTATGAAACGCAAGTGTTCGAGAAAAAAAGAAAATATTAGTTAGAAAAAATGCATGAGTTTGAAATTAAATTAATAAGTAGATTATACTATGCATGATATGAGATGCTAATTAAACACAATGCGTAAAAATAGGAATTCAATTATTAAAAGGTAATATATGCATGAAATTGAAACATTAATCAAAAAATAGAAAAATGTGAAATGTTACTTCATAGCCAAAATGAACTAAAACATAAGAGATAGAATTTAAACAAAAACAAATAATGAAAAAGAAGGTGCATGATATGAAAAATTAAGACATTAATAAAATGCATGAAGCATGGCTCTAACGTCGTATAAAAAATAATGCATGAAAAGATGAAGAAATACCAAGAACATAGGTGCTGGGAGCAAACAAAAGGAGGTGCAGGAAGCAACCAGAAACAACAACAACTGGGCTGGGCATGTACCAAAGCTGGGGCGGGTACTGGGTCAACCCAATGGGTGACCCGCCCAGCCCCAATAACATGAATATAAAAGAGATTTTTTGGTGGTTTCTACTCATTTCCATAAACCTTTCTCTCTCTCCCAAAACAAACAATCAGAAGCTCTCTCCTCTCTCCAACAAAAGCCTCGCCGGAGAAGAAAGGCAGAGGGTGGCGCATGGTGGTCCGACGCGGTGGCTGGCCGGAGCGCCGCCGCGTCGGAGAGGCAAACTTGATTTTTTTTAAAAAAAAACATGCCATTCTCTTCCTTTTCTTCTTCCAAACATGGATTTAACTTTGGATTCTCAAAAACATCACTCATAAACCCTAGATCTACAAACATAGTTTACACAAAAAAACATCAAAAAAGGGTCAAGAAATTACCTTGTTCTTCTTCTTCTTCTTATTCTGTTTTTCCTTTTTGTTTTATTTGCCTTGCGTTTTCTTCTTTGGCTTGCTCACGTTCGGTTTGCTGTTCCTTGCCTTGCTTGGATTTTCGTCCCTCTTTGTGAGTTGTGGTTCGGATTCAGTTGTGGTTGCCTTGCTTGGTGTTTGTTGATTCGGTTTGGTGCTGTTGCTATGTCATTGGTTCGGATTTGGTTGTTGGTATGGTTATGAATTCGGATTTGTGTGTTTGTGGGTTTGAGGATGGTTTGGATTCTGGTACTGTTATTGCTGGATTTCGAAAAATGGTTTTTTTCTTGTACTGTTGGGGTTTACAGATCTGTTGGTGGTTTACGGATCTGTTGGTGGTTTTGATGTTCTTGAGGATTTGTTGTTGGCCGAAAATGAATTTTTTTGTGGGTTAGGGTTTTGAAATTTCTTCTCTTCTCTCTGATTTTCTCTATGATCGTGCTTGAGTTTGTCACCAAATGGTGATGAACTCGCACTTGAATTGCAGAGAAAAATGATTCAATGATGATGGTTCTTTGATGAATCACTGAGAATCATTTTAAAAAAAAAAATTGTTCTTGGTGTTCTTGATGTTCTTGATGTTCTTGGTGAAAAAAGAAAGTTTGATCTGTTTTCTTTTGTTGTAATTTTCGAAATCTGTTTCTGTATTGAAAACTGTGACTCCTTGATTGACTCTGATACACTCTCTTAATCATCTGACGCGCGGAAAGGACCAGAATACCCCTGGTGGAAACTTGGGGGAAAAGTTGGACATAACCAATGATGGATTGACATGTGGACCAGGACTTAAAATAAATAAATAAAATAAAAAGACATATAAATAAATAACAACACATTAAATAAAATGGAAAAATAAATGATTAAATAAATAACTAATAATAAAAACGAAAATTTAAATAATAAAAATAAAAAATGTCCCGTCGGAACCAGAAAAAATGAGGTATTTTAAAATACCTCTCTGCCGAAATTTCGTCTGATACGACTGAAATACGCGGCTTAATTACGCTAAATAAAACGATAATTCAACGACGTGAATGAAATAAACTTTACGAATGCTAACGCTACGCTACGCTAAAAAACGCACAAAACGCGAGTAAAAAAATACGGAAACGATACGCGCGCGATATTAAAATAAACAACGAACGAAACGTAAATGCGACCACAAGCACGAACAAAAACAGATTATTACGGGAATTCGCGCGCGAACAGTCGACTGGAAAACAAACAACGTACAAATAAAAATAAAATAAATCGGTCAAAAATTAGGGTACGACAGATGCCCCTATTTAAGTTTCTCCGTCACGAGGGTTTAAAAAGACGAATATTTTTGAAACGACGGGTCGGAGAGACTTAAATATCAAGTACACCAATTTTTGACCAACTCAGAAATCGAGAAAGCTCTATGGATGTAATGATATGAGTTGTCTGTTATGCAAGTACGAATGCAATAACGACTAAAAACACTAAACTCAAAGACCAAATAAAATGTTACTGGGGGGAAAAGGATGTCTATTACCTTTACAGGGGTAAAGACGAACATACGAAAAGAAATACTGGTCATTACCTTTACTGGGGTAACAACGAACATACGAAAGGAAATACTGGTCATTACCTTTACTGGGGTAATGACGAACATACGAAAAGGTAAAACGGTCAATTACCTTTACTGGGGTAACGACAAACATACGAAAGGGTAAAACTGTCAATTACCTTTACTGAGGTAATGACGAACATATGAAGGGTAAAACTGTCAATTACCTTTACTGGGGTAACGACAAACATACGAAAGGGTAAAACTGTCAATTACCTTTACTGAGGTAATGACGAACATACGAAAGGAAAAACTGTCAATTACCTGTACTGAGGTAATGACGAACATACGAAAGGGTAAAATTGTCAATTACCTCTACTGAGGTAATGACGAACATACGAAAGGAAATACTGTCAATTACCTTTACTGAGGTAATGACGAACATACGAAAGGGTAAAACTGTCAATTACCTTTACTAGGGTAACGACGAACATACGAAATGAAATACTGTCAATTACCTTTACTGGAGTAACGACGAACATACGAAAGGAAATACTGGTGATGCGTTACTATTACTGAGGCAAACTAGCCAAACAAAAACAGGGTACAAACGAGTACTCTTCGTACGAATGTAGCTTCAATGAGATACTGGGGAAAATTGAAAGGTGGGACCTGCCACTTGTAGAAATTTAACTGATAACTAGATCGAAATGAACACATTGGTGCTGACAAATTTTACTGGATACACACAGAGTACGACACACGGGTAAAATGCATATGAATGATGTCAGTATGCATGATATGTATGCATGAATGAATGAAACATGTATGAAAATATACTGGTGCGACTGACGAGACAAGATTGGGCAGGTCGTAAGAATAGTGACCCGGTATTACAGTGCCAACACTTAGCATTCTTCACTGGGGATAAAATCACTGGAGATGAATCAAACCACAATCGAGGTACCACCCGTTAACCAAACTGAAACCGGGTAAGGAACACATAACACAAAAACCTGGCTGAGGTCGCCATTTCTGAACTGAACCAAAGTACCTTCTCAAAATCGTGCTTCTCATAGTCATTGCTCTCTTTTTTGTATTTTTCTCTTTTTTTTTTTTTTTGAAATCCCTAACTTTTGCCTGGATCGCCCTTTCGGGTTTTCAATCCACCGGGAATATATTCTTTTTTGTATGTCCCTAATTTTTGCCTGGATCGCCCTTTCGGGTTTTCGATCCACCGGGACGCTCATTTTTGGCTTAAGCCGCCCTTTCGGGTTTTCGACTTAGCGAGCTTTTCTCTTTTTTTTTTTTTGCTACTTTTTGCTTCTTTTTTTTTTTTTGCAAGACTATGATCCACTCTGTTGAATTCACCTGTGTTTGAATGGATGTTGACATATGTTTCCATGATATATGAACCTACAGATAATATGTTTGTCATTTTTTTGTTTTTTACAAAAGAAAACATAAAAAGTACAAGAAATTTTCAAAGTTTTTACTTCAAGTATTGACATTAAAAATGGAAGAAGAAAATTTTGCATATAGAATAAACAAGAATTCCAAAAGGGGGCACCGGCTCAAATTAATGTGATAGGGTGGTAACCGGCCAAAGGCATGGCTCCACGGATTACAAAAGTTGGAAAATGGTAATTACATGGGAAGGTACATTGAACACAATAACCACTACATTCCTTAACAACTTTGAACCACTGTTTAGATGCTTTAGTGTCGGAGGACTTCTGACAGCTAAGGTGCCCCAACTGGGTGATGCTTGATCTGATGCAGTTACTTTGTCATAGTCCTTAACTTTTGCATAGGCCGCCCTTTCGGGTTTTCGACCTATCAGGATAAACTCTTTTTTCAATTCTTTTTTCTTTTTTTTTTTTTTTTTGTGTCTCTAATTTTTGCCTAAGCCGCCCTTTCGGGTTTTCGACCTACCGAGACGCTCTTTTTTGGTTTAGGCCGCCCTTTCGGGTTTTCGACCTACCGAGCTGTTCTTTTCATATATCTTTAGACAAAGTATTTCTTGACTGCATCAGAATTCACAGGACGAGGTAAATCTTCTCCATCCATATTTGTAAGGATTAAAGCACCACCAGAGAACGCTCTCTTGACCACATAAGGACCTTCATAATTCGGAGACCACTTGCCCCTGGGATCCGGTTGGAAAGATTTGATACACTTGATCACAAGGTCTCCTTCTTTGAATTCACGGGGATGAACCTTTTTGTCAAACGCCTGTTTCATCCTTGACTGATAAAGTTGTCCGTGACACAAAGCGGTCATGCGTTTCTCTTCAATCAAATTCAATTGATCATACCTACTCTGGCACCACTCAGCTTCAGTTAACTCAGCCTCCATCAAGACTCTCAAAGATGGGATTTCCACCTCCACGGGGAGCACTGCTTCCATACCATATACCAAAGAGAACGGGGTTGCCCCTGTCGAAGTACGCACTGAGGTACGATATCCATGTAAAGCATAGGGTAACATCTCATGCCAATCTTTGTAGGTAACCACCATCTTTTGCACAATCTTCTTAATGTTCTTATTTGCAGCCTCAACCGCACCATTCATCTGAGGCCTGTATGGTGAAGAGTTGTGATGTTCAATCTTGAAATCATCGCACAATTCTTTCATCATGTTGTTGTTCAAGTTTGTACCATTATCCGTGATGATCTTGTTAGGAATACCATAACGGCAGATGATGTTATTCTTGATGAACCGAACCACTACTTGCTTGGTCACATTGGCGAAAGATGCCGCTTCAACCCACTTGGTAAAGTAATCAATAGCCACTAGTATGAAACGATATCCATTAGAAGCTTTTGGTTCAATCCGACCAATCATATCAATGCCCTACATGGAGAAAGGCCACGGAGAAGAGATAACATTGAGCATAGATGGTGGTACATGGCTCTTATCTGCATATATCTGACATTTGTGGCACTTCTTGGCATAATTATAACAATCATTTTGCATCGTTATCCAGTAATAACCTGCCCTCAATGCTTTCTTAGCCATTGCATGTCCACTGGAATGAGTGCCAAAGGGACCTTCATGTATTTCATGCATCAATAAATCTGCTTCACGTTCATCCACACACCTGAGCAACATTGCATCAAAGTTTCTTTTGTACAATACATCTTCATTCAGGAAGAAATTACCAGACAATCTTCTCAAAGTCCTCTTATCTTTGTGAGATTCCCCAGGCGGATACTCTTGAGTTTGAAGGAAAACCTTGATATCATGAAACCATGGCTTACCATCAGCAAGTACTTCAACTGCAAACACATAAGCGGGCCTTTCAAGGAACTGGACACTGATCAATGGCACATCATTGTGACGATTTACTTTGATCATTGAAGACAAGGTGGCCAAAGCATCTGCCATCTGATTTTCATCACGGGGAATGTGACGCAACTCCACTTTGTTGAAGAAAGTTAACAACCGTCTTGCATAATCTCTGTACGGGATCAGACCAGCATGGTGAGTTTCCCACTTCCCTTTGATCTGATTAATCACCAAGGCTGAATCTCCACATATATCAATATTCTTAATCCTCATATTGATTGCTTCTTCAATGCCCATGATGCAAGCTTCATATTCTGCCATGTTGTTTGTACAATCAAATCGTAGCCTTGCAGTAAAAGGGATGTGAGTACCCTCAGGTGTGACGAGGACTGCCCCAATTCCATTGCCGTAAGCATTAACGGCCCCATCGAATATCAAACCCCATTCAGACTCAGGATCTGGACCTTCGCCAAACAACGGTTCATCACAATCTTTCATCTTCAAATACATGACCTCTTCATCAGGGAAATCAAACTTAACAGGTTGGTAATCTTCAACTGGTTGATGAGCCAAGTGATCTGCAAGGATACTCCCTTTGATCGCTTTCTGAGTATGGTATTCAATATCAAACTCGGCCAATAACATCTGCCAACGAGCAATTCTTCCTGATATCGACGACTTCTCCAGGAGATACTTGATTGGATCCATTTTGGATATCAACCAAGTGGTATGATTGATCATATAGTGCCGAAGACGTTTGGTAGCCCAGGCTAAAGCACAACAAGTCTTCTCAAGTGCCGAATACCGGGATTCACAATCTGTGAACTTCTTGCTTAAATAATAAATTGCATGCTCTTTTCTACCAGTTTCATCTTGCTGTCCGAGTACACAACCCATGGAATCTTCTAACACAGTCAAGTACATGATCAACGGTCTTCCTTCAACTGGAGGGACAAGAATTGAAGGTTCAAGCAAATACTCTTTGATACTGTCGAAGGCTTTCTGACAATCTTCTGTCCAAACAATCCTTTGATCTTTGCGGAGTAACTTGAATATCGGCCCACAAGTAGCAGTCATATTAGAGATAAACCTGGAAATATAATTCAGTCTCCCGAGAAAACCTCTGACTTGTTTCTCTGTTTTTGGAACGGGCATATCCCGAATGGCTCTGACTTTGTCGGGATCTACTTCAATACCCTTCTGGCTAACAATGAAGCCCAAAAGTTTCCCTGATCGGACACCGAAAGTACATTTATTAGGATTCAAACAGAGCTTGTATTTTCTCAACCGCTGGAACATCTTCAACAGATACTCAACATGTTCTTCTTCAGTACCAGACTTGACAATCATATCATCCACATAAACTTCTATTTCCTTGTGCATCATATCATGGAATATCTTGGTCATACCCCTCTGATAAGTGGCACCAGCATTTATCAATCCAAATGGCATTACTACATAGCAGAAAGCGCCCCACGGCGTGATGAAAGATGTCTTTTCTCTATCTTCAGGAGCCATCTTGATCTGATTGTAACCAGAGAAACCATCCATGAAGGAGAAAACTTTGCATTGAGCAGTACTATCAACCAATACATCAATATGAGGTAGAGGGAAATCATCCTTCGGACTTGCCTTGTTCAGATCTCGGTAATCAACACACATTCGGACCTTACCATCTTTCTTCGGAACAGGCACAATGTTGGCCAACCACTGAGGATACTCGGATGTAACTAGAAAGCCTGCATCAATCTGCTTCCGTACTTCTTCTTTGATCTTAAGAGCCATATCAGGATGAGATCTTCTGAGCTTCTGTTTGACTGGAGGACACTCAGGTTTCAAAGGCAAGCGGTGTTCTACAACTTCATGATCTAATCCTGGCATGTCTTTGTATGACCAAGCAAAAATATCAGCGTACTCTCTGAGAAGTTCAATTACCTTTCCTTTGACAGTAACTTCCAATGACGCTCCAATCTTGATATCTTTTCTATCCTCCTTAGTACCCAGATTGATCAATTCTAATTCTTCCTCATGAGGCTGAATGATCTTTTTCTCTTGCTCTAACATCCATCTGATCTCATCAGGAATCTCACCATCCTCCTCTACCATAGCCTCGTAAACAGGGGATTCAAAGTTGGGCAGAAGCATAGGGTCACTGTGCTCAACGGGCTTATGTATGTTCATTCTGCACATGATTTATGATTGATTTTAGTAAATGAGTAAATGCAGACTTTTGAATTTGATTGATTTAAAAAGAAAAAAGAGAATGAAAATTTTTTGGGATTTTTCTATTACCATTTTTTCCAGAAAAAGCAGTAAATAAAAATAAAACAGTCATGATAGAAACGACGTTTTTCATTAATAACGACAATACTTGAAGATAAAACCAAAAGCCCTACAAGAGTTCATTTTCGTCTGGGGCAGGACGAAAAGAGTTTTCTTAAAAAACGAAAAAGTAGACAAACATATTACTTAGACACATGCATCACAGAAGGAATATCCACAGCGATCCAATTGCAACAGGCTCCTCCAGGTGTGACGAAGATAGGTGCAACCTCTTCCGACTGATCTTCCAGGATAGCATTAGTTTCCGGTGGCGCATGAATAAACCCAGCACTGTGAAAAATACCCTCAACTGGCTTGAAACTGGCGCTCGACTGACTGGTAGAGAAACCGAGACCCTCTTTCCGCTTGTTCTCAGGCAGCTGTACCAACTGACCCCAGCCTCCTGTTTTACCATCTTGTACAAGCTTCCGGGCGTCCTTCAAGGAGGCCATACAAGTCTCACCTTTCTTAGCAATTCCTCCTTCCGCAGAGAACCCCTGAAAAGAAGTTCCTTCTACATCATCAGCACCAATATAGGAGAAAGCAGACAAATGACTAACCAACAAGGCTGATTCACCAATTACCGTTATCAGCTTTCCACAACTTACAAACTTCAGCCTCTGATGAAGGGTGGAGGTTACTGCTCCAGCCTCATGGATCCACGGTCGTCCAAGTAAGCAACTGTATGAAGCTTGGATGTCCATGACTTGGAATGTAACCTTGAAGGTATGTGGACCCACCGTGATAGGCAAGTCTATGTCCCCAATCACCGACTTCCTAGATCCATCGAAAGCTTTTACCATTACTGCACTTGGCCTCAACTGGGCGCCACGGTATGCCAACCTTTCCAAAGTAGTTTTTTCCATCACATTGAGGGCGGAACCGGTGTCTATCAACACATTCGACATCGAGTCTGACTTACAAAGGACGGAAATGTGCAAAGCCCAGTTGTGGTTTCTTCCCTCCGCCGGGAGGTCTTCATCACTAAAGCTCAGGTTATTACACGCAGTTACATTCCCCACTATACTCCCGAATTGCCCCAGGGTAACATCGGGATCCACATATGCTTGAGCCAAAATCTTCATCAGAGTGTCCCTATGAGCTCCAGAGTTCATAAGTAAAGACATTATGGAAATTTTGGACGGAGTTTGCAACAACTGATCGATTATCTTATATTCACTCTTTTTGATCAGCTTCAAGATCTCATCACTACCTTCCTGAATGATCCCCTCAGGTTGGCTGGCACCTTTACCCTTGTCAAGGTTCTGCACTGGCACATTCGGAGCAGTATTCTCGTTGCGCACAACAGTAGGGAGAATACGCCCACTTCTCATTACTTTACCCACACCTGCTATATTTATGACAGCATCTGCAGAGTGCAGAGGGATCTCTTTACCATTCTCCATAATAGTTGCCTCATACCGGTAGGGTATGGCCTTCTGAGAAGTATAGGGAACAGGTCCTGGCAAACGAATCACTAGAGGAGTAACATCTGACTTCGCACCATCACGGGCCACCTCAAGATTCTTAAACACCGGAGTAATAACACAAACATTCTTGGATTCCTTCTTGACAATCAGCTCTTTTCTGTCAATCAATCCTTGTATATCCTCCTGGACTTTTTCACACCCTCGGGGATCCATAGAACACACTTTACAAACATCATGATCGTGATTAAACATGTTGGCTTCGCACATCTTGGCGTGAATCGGGACCAAAGGAGTTCTGATATCTTGAGCCCTGAGAATTATACTCAAATCTTGATCCTCTTGAATCATATTAACAGCCGGCCCATGAGATGGCAAAGGGTTATTCTGAGTATTGGAGTTGGTGTCCTCGAAGGACAACTCTTTGCTTTGAATCAATCTCTGAACTTCTTCTTTGAGCGGGTAGCAGTGCTCAACATCATGCCCAGGTGCCCCTTGGTGAAAGGCACAAGTAAGATCAGCACGGTGCCATGGAGGTAGTGGGTTCTGTGGACGAGGAGGCTGCCTAGTCTGCACAAGATTCCTTGCTAATAAAGAGGGTAGCAAGTCTGCATACAGCATGGGTATGGGGGGAAACTCTTTTCTGGGTAGGCGATTTGGCTGTTGTGGGGCTCGATTACGAGGCTGTTGTTGTTGAGGTGGTGGTGGGTAATATGGTTGTTGGTTGAAAGGTTGCGGATACGGTTGTTGATATAGTGGTGGATAGAATGGTGGAGGCCTCTGGGGCGTTTGTGGGTGGTAATGTTGATTTTGTGGAGCTGGAAAAGGTGGTGGAATATTGGCGATGAAGGGATAGTTTGGATATATTGGCTGGGATCCCCCCTGGGCTACCATACTGACTTCCTGAGCACTCTTCTTTGGATAACTGTTTCCAAATTTCTTGGGTCCATTAGACGACCCACCTGACGAAGCACTTGATACACTACCTTCTTTGGCCAAAATTCCTTTTCGGACCAAATCTTCAATGCGAACCCCCGCATCAACCATCTCAGTAAACTTCTGCGATGCGCAACCAATCATTTTCTCCGAGTAGTAGGGACTCAAAGTTTCAAAGAACAGATCAGCCATTTCTCTTTCCTCCAGAGCAGGGCGAACTTGGGCCGATTTTTGGATAAAGCGGAGAGCATACTTCTTGAAAGACTCTTTATCCTTTTGAGTCATAGCTTGCAGTTCCCTTCGGGTAGGCCCCAGATGTATGTTATACCTGTACTGCTGTATGAAAGCCCTGGCCAACTCTTCGAAGGTGGTGATGTCCTTCAGATTCATATACCATATTTGTGCGGGACCAGTCAAACTGTCTTGGAAACAATGAATGAGCAAAGGTTCATTGTCTTTGTAGGCTGTCATCTTCCTTACATACATAACCAGGTGACTCTGGGGACAAGTGTTCCCTTCATATTTGACGAAATCTGGAGTCTTGAACTTGGGAGGCAATACCACATTTGGGACCAAACAAAGATCGTGCACATTCTGACCATAGATGTCTTTACCACGAAGAGCTCTCAGTTCTTTCTGCACTACGTCGTACTTCTCTTCCAGACTTACCATTCTGTCATCTCCTACCACACTACCCGAATGATAAATTGGTCCTTCCTCCTGCTGAGCAGTGTGCACTATGGGTGCCGTATGATTCATGACAGCTTGAGGGAATAGTTGTCCATGATGAAAAAGTGGCGTTGCTTGTTGTCCATAAGGAGTTGGCATTTCTGGGCCAGCAAAGCGTACACCTTCATTAGCTGTAAGAGGCATATTCCAAGGATACTCTTTGGACATGTAGTTCTGAGGGTGATAAGCAAAACCATGAGGACGAAGGCCTTCATTGTACATATTCGATGCATCTCCAAAAGAAAAACCAGCCGGGGTGGGCTGCGCAGTGCCAGCAGCCGTAGCAGTAAGGATTGGTTGTGTAGGACCAGTCTGGGCAGACGAAACAACCACAGGAGAATTATGTGTAGCAGACGTAACAACAGGAATTGGCTGAGCATCAAGAACTGGTTGAACCGGGATAACATCAAGAATCGGCTGGGTAGCTGCCGCTTGTGCCTGATTGGCCATTATAGCTTCCATCATAACCGTCAACTTATCCATCCCCTCTCTGAGTGTAATAACCTGCTCTTTGAGGTCCCTGTTCTCTTGTTCCATCAAATCCATCTTCTTTTTAACAATTGCCCGAGTGTTGTGGATGCGAGAAGGCTTGTACTGGATACGCCGGGCCACTTTCCTTGACTGAGGCAGAAATGAGAGAAACATGAGACTCGGTTTTGACAGTTTATGGATGCAGTATGATGCATGATATGCTAAATGCAAAAATAATGCAATTTTTTTTTATTCATCGAAGAACTTATAGAAACAATCTTTTGTAAACATAACAATCCTAAACATTCATTACAAAAAATAAAAGCAAAAACAAGATAATTCCCTTTTAAACAAACTGAGCCAAGGGATAGACTTCAAAGTACATAATAGAAAACTTAAGAAAATACAATAAAAGGAAACAACAAATGAAGATCTCAAGTTCTTGAAGCAGACTACTCCTCCAACTCTGAATGCGGACCAGCGAAGAAATCCATGCGTTTCTTCTTACTCCTGGGAACCTGTTCAAGTATAGCATCTTTCACCCTGATGCGCTCTTTCAGCTCAGCAATCTCTTGATCTTTCTTATGATTTTTCCAATTCTCTTCTTCTAAAAGACCCATGAGAGTGTCATTCTCACGCTTAGCTGCATGATATTTCTCTTTCCAATCAGCACTTTCACGCTCTGACTCGACCAAACGCGCCTGATACTCCTCCATGGTTTTAGGAGGTAAAGGCACTGGCATTGTTGGAATAGTTGCAGTTAAGGTTCTTAGCAGGGGGTAAGACATCCCTATCTGAGCAGCTCTATCAATGACCCAATCGATATAAGATTCATGAGTCACATTTGACTTATACTTCAACTGGCTCTTGTTCAACCTGATAATGGATCGCCAAGCTTGCACAAACTGCGATCTCTTATCATTAACATCCTCCTTGTACAAGAAAAACTCACTGGATAAGAAGAGGTAAGCAGGTCTCATCCTCATAGGGTACCCAAACTGACGTCTGGCAAGAAGCGGGTTATAACTGATGCCCCCGTGTATACCAAGAAGAGGCACATTGGAGAACTCCCCACAATGGTCAATGATCACTCCAGTATCATAAGCCGAGTTGTACCACACTATATCATCTGGGGTGAGAGCCATGAGCTTCTCCGACCATGGAATGAACTCAGATCGAATTTTAGGGCGAGGTAAATGGGAGGTAAACCAGGTGTAGGGCAAGGGTGTACAACAAACGATAACTCCACGTCCTTTAGATGTGCGGTCATGGATGGACAAGTAGGTGTCGGCAAGCAAGGTAGGGACAGGGTTCTGGGTAATGAAAATCTGGATAGCATTCATGTCAATGAAATTGTCAACATTCGGGAAAAGCACAATACCATAGATGAGTAAAGCAAGGATGGCTTCAAAGGCGTCGGCATTGGATCTCTCGGAGAAAGTAGTGGCTTTTTGGTATAGGAAATTGAAGGGTAAGCATTGGAGACCTCCTTTAAGGGTAAGATTAGCTTTTATCTCGGAGATTTCAAGATGAAGAGCAGCCGCAATGGTTGGAAACTTGGGTGCGGGTTCAAGACCATGGAAAGGTACTTTGTCGAGTATGGGTAACCGATCCAATAAGAGTACTCCTCAAGTGTAGGCATAAGCTGATAATTCGGGAAAGTAAAACAGTGGTAAAGTGGGTCATAGAACTGGACCAAAGTATGGAGGAGTCCTTCATCGACATCTATCTTGAGAATACTAAGCAAATAACCATACCGCTTACGAAAGTGGTCCGGGCTAGTCAACCTCCTTGCTAGCTTCCTTAAATTCTCAAAATCCGGTTTCTTGAAATCATACTTCTTAGTCCTCTTCACAATTTTCTTCACAACACCCTCCATATCTAATATGTTTACAAAAAAAGAGATTACATAAGTCCTTCGACGTTTTAATGGATGTAAAAAGAGTATCTATGTATGAATGCATGTATGCATGATTATGCTAAAGAACATAGAAAACATGGGAGGTTAAGTCCACAAAGTTGGAGCTGAGGGTAAACACGCCATCTGGTAAGGACTAAGGTCTCAGATGCACTTGTAACCAGGGTTCTAACACAGTTCCCAAATTACAACCCCCTCCGAACTTTATTGGATTCCCGAGACGACACCCGGTCCAACAGCGTCCGTAGGAGAGTCTAGTTTGAGTGTAGCATCGCGTATCGACTAAGACCAAGACAACACTTGGTTAGCCACCGCACTACATCCTAATGGCCAAGATGGGTTAAAGGTAACTAAGGTCCTTAGCTTCGACGGAAACTTAAAAGCAATAATGTCTAAGCGCGACAACACACGCCGACGTATATCACTTCAAGATCCTCCACTAAGTGTGGTTATATCACATGTTTCACCACACGAGAATACTCTCGGCATGTCACTATGATTCTACCACTCCTATCTTATATTTCACTCAAGCCCGGGTATAGGACTTATCTCGCCACTCACGTAAAAAGTAAACAATTAGGCACGTATTTACAAAAGCATAAGCAAATAAAGCGCAAAAGTAAAGAAAGATAAAATAGGCTTAACCCTCAAAAAGGTCCCTAGTGAAGTCGCCATTTCTGTGCTCGTGATTTTCGGGTGTCAAAATCATTGATTAGATTCGAACCTTGAATCATTGAACTCTCAACTTTTATTCGCGGGAAGGGAAAAAAGTGAGTAAAAACCCTTGAGACCTTGGATTCGGAGGTTGGTTTCGATTGGGGAAGGTGTTAAGCACCCTAACCGACTATGGTATCCCATAGGAACCTTCTACCTATTCTCTAATCTTGCGCTAAATTGATTTTACTTATATTAAAAAAGTTAAGAGTTAAAGTGAAAGAAGGGAGAAAGAAGAAGAATGTTTTTGGTTATTTTTTATCGATTTGGAAGAGTCGGAACTCTTTTCCTACTTACCCAAATAACTTGGGATCAAAATCAAGTAGTTCGGCTTAAGAACTTATTTGATGAGTTGAATTGATTTTAACATTTTTGAAAGAAAGGTTTTAAGAAGAGATGAGAGGCCTCAAGGCATAAGAAGAAAATACGATGAAGTTGGTTACTTTTAAATGTACGAAATCCATGTCTAATGTGGATATTAGATTAATTAACATTTGATTAAGGAAAATAAAAAAGAAAATCACTTGGATTACATACCAAGGTTTACTTGAAAGAAATTTGAATTTGACTTGATTGACTTTTTTTGAAGAAAATATTTTTCTAAAACTAACGACGAAATCGCATAACGGCGGAATAAAAATAAAATAGCGTAAAGCGATAAATAAAGTGGTGTGTCGGTGCGCGTGTCAGTGCGTGTGCTGATTACATATTACATACCCTAGATACATTCTATGGTCTTAAAAGAAAAAAACATAAAATAAATTACATTCATCCCCTAATCACATACTAAATATAATACATAACAACAAAAAAATAAACGATGCATGGGATTATACTAGAGATGATACAAAATGAGACATAACGAAACATTAAGCATAAAAAAGAACATCACATATAAAAAATAACTACCAACTAAAATGCATGATATCCAACGCAATTTTTTATTATTTTTTTTTTAAAAAAAAGTATGAAACGCAAGTGTTCGAGAAAAAAAGAAAATATTAGTTAGAAAAAATGCATGAGTTTGAAATTAAATTAATAAGTAGATTATACTATGCATGATATGAGATGCTAATTAAACACAATGCGTAAAAATAGGAATTCAATTATTAAAAGGTAATATATGCATGAAATTGAAACATTAATCAAAAAATAGAAAAATGTGAAATGTTACTTCATAGCCAAAATGAACTAAAACATAAGAGATAGAATTTAAACAAAAACAAATAATGAAAAAGAAGGTGCATGATATGAAAAATTAAGACATTAATAAAATGCATGAAGCATGGCTCTAACGTCGTATAAAAAATAATGCATGAAAAGATGAAGAAATACCAAGAACATAGGTGCTGGGAGCAAACAAAAGGAGGTGCAGGAAGCAACCAGAAACAACAACAACTGGGCTGGGCATGTACCAAAGCTGGGGCGGGTACTGGGTCAACCCAATGGGTGACCCGCCCAGCCCCAATAACATGAATATAAAAGAGATTTTTTGGTGGTTTCTACTCATTTCCATAAACCTTTCTCTCTCTCCCAAAACAAACAATCAGAAGCTCTCTCCTCTCTCCAACAAAAGCCTCGCCGGAGAAGAAAGGCAGAGGGTGGCGCATGGTGGTCCGACGCGGTGGCCGGCCGGAGCGCCGCCGCGTCGGAGAGGCAAACTTGATTTTTTTTAAAAAAAAACATGCCATTCTCTTCCTTTTCTTCTTCCAAACATGGATTTAACTTTGGATTCTCAAAAACATCACTCATAAACCCTAGATCTACAAACATAGTTTACACAAAAAAACATCAAAAAAGGGTCAAGAAATTACCTTGTTCTTCTTCTTCTTCTTATTCTGTTTTTCCTTTTTGTTTTATTTGCCTTGCGTTTTCTTCTTTGGCTTGCTCACGTTCGGTTTGTTGTTCCTTGCCTTGCTTGGATTTTCGTCCCTCTTTGTGAGTTGTGGTTCGGATTCAGTTGTGGTTGCCTTGCTTGGTGTTTGTTGATTCGGTTTGGTGCTGTTGCTATGTCATTGGTTCGGATTTGGTTGTTGGTATGGTTATGAATTCGGATTTGTGTGTTTGTGGGTTTGAGGATGGTTTGGATTCTGGTACTGTTATTGCTGGATTTCGAAAAATGGTTTTTTTCTTGTACTGTTGGGGTTTACAGATCTGTTGGTGGTTTACGGATCTGTTGGTGGTTTTGATGTTCTTGAGGATTTGTTGTTGACCGAAAATGAATTTTTTTGTGGGTTAGGGTTTTGAAATTTCTTCTCTTCTCTCTGATTTTCTCTGTGATCGTGCTTGAGTTTGTCACCAAATGGTGATGAACTCGCACTTGAATTGCAGAGAAAAATGATTCAATGATGATGGTTCTTTGATGAATCACTGAGAATCATTTTAAAAAAAAAAATTGTTCTTGGTGTTCTTGATGTTCTTGATGTTCTTGGTGAAAAAAGAAAGTTTGATCTGTTTTCTTTTGTTGTAATTTTCGAAATCTGTTTCTGTATTGAAAAATGTGACTCCTTGATTGACTCTGATACACTCTCTTAATCATCTGACGCGCGGAAAGGACCAGAATACCCCTGGTGGAAACTTGGGGGAAAAGTTGGACATAACCAATGATGGATTGACATGTGGACCAGGACTTAAAATAAATAAATAAAATAAAAAGACATATAAATAAATAACAACACATTAAATAAAATGGAAAAATAAATGATTAAATAAATAACTAATAATAAAAACGAAAATTTAAATAATAAAAATAAAAAATGTCCCGTCGGAACCAGAAAAAATGAGGTATTTTAAAATACCTCTCTGCCGAAATTTCGTCTGATACGACTGAAATACGCGGCTTAATTACGCTAAATAAAACGATAATTCAACGACGTGAATGAAATAAACTTTACGAATGCTAACGCTACGCTACGCTAAAAAACGCACAAAACGCGAGTAAAAAAATACGGAAACGATACGCGCGCGATATTAAAATAAACAACGAACGAAACGTAAATGCGACCACAAGCACGAACAAAAACAGATTATTACGGGAATTCGCGCGCGAACAGTCGACTGGAAAACAAACAACGTACGAATAAAAATAAAATAAATCGGTCAAAAATTAGGGTACGACATTCAGAAATAAGCTTAGTGAACAAGGAGAAGTAATCAGAAACAAAGCCAGACTTGTTGCACAAGGCTACAATCAACAAGAAGGCATTGATTACACTGAAACATTTGCTCCAGTTGCAAGATTGGAAGCAATCAAGTTACTTCTTTCCTATGCAGTCAATCACAACATAATCTTGTATCAAATGGATGTTAAGAGTGCATTTCTTAATGGTGTCATTTTTGAAGAAGTCTATGTCAAACAACCTCCTGGCTTTGAAGATTTAAAACATCCAGAGCATGTTTATAAATTTTAGAAATCACTATATGGCTTGAAACAGGCTCCCAGAGCTTGGTATGAAAGACTAAGTAATTTCTTAATTCAAAATGATTTTGAAAGAGGTCAAGTTGACACTACACTATTCAGAAAGACTCTGAAGAAGGACATTCTTATTGTTCAAATTTATGTTGATGATATCATTTTTGGTTCAACTAATGGTTCACTTTGCAAAGAGTTTTCTAAGGTAATGCAGGATGAATTCGAAATGAGCATCATGGGAGAATTGAAGTTCTTTCTAGGAATTCAAATCAACCAATGCAAAGATGGAGTCTATGTTCATCAGTCCAAATACACTAAAGAGCTCCTGAAGAAGTTCAATCTTGAGGACTGCAAAGAAATGAACACTCCAATGCATCCAACCTGCACTCTGAGCAAAGAAGATCAAGGAACCAAAGTTGATCAGAAGTTGTATAGAGGTATGATAGGTTCTTTGTTATACCTAACTGCATCCAGACCAGATATTTTATTCAGCGTATGTCTGTGTGCAAGGTTTCAATCAGACCCTAGAGAGTCTCATTTAACATCTGTTAAGAGAATCTTTAGATATCTGAAAGGAACTACTAATCTTGGACTTCTGTATAAGAAATCTTCTAATTATAAGCTAGTTGGATTCTGCGACGCTGACTATGCTGGAGACAGGATTGAAAGAAAATCAACCAGTGGCAATTGTCAATTTTTGGGAGAAAATCTGATATCCTGGGCTAGCAAGAGGCAAGCAACTATTGCTTTGTCTACAGCAGAAGCAGAATACATCTCAGCTGCTAGTTGTTGTACACAGCTACTCTGGATGAAACATCAGCTTGAGGATTATCAAATAACTGAAAATTGTATCCCAATTTAATGTGATAATACAGCTGCTATATGTTTATCTAAGAATCCAATTCTGCATTCAAGAGCAAAGCACATTGAGATTAAACATCATTTTATAAGAGACTATAATCAAAAATGAAGTCTAGATATTCAAATCATTGATACTGTGTTATGTCTCTGGTTAATGTGCACTTCTGAAAACAGAATTCAGACTCTGAAAGATACTCAGAAGCCAATTGAGAATCAGACTCTCTTTTGGAGACTCTGATGAACATAAGCTTCTGAAGACACTCAGACTATGTTAAGGAAACTTAGACTCTCAAGAAGCTCGTATTAGTGGAAGCATGACTGTTGAGTTCAGTAACACCTGCCCCACTACGGTGACAGTTACTTTTTTTGTTCTCAAACGTGGCCTGTCTGTATTGGGTAAGAACTCAAAGGGCAATGATTTTATTACGTTTAACAAGTAACCCTCGCGTCTTCCCAACACTTCTACGGCTGCATGCTCACTAGTCTTTATTACTCTTGTTTGTTTGTCCCCTTCTCTTTCCAAACGGTTTTCAATTTTCACTATAAATAGCAATCACACACAACCCACTTCATATTTTACACATTTATTTTTTCTCTGAACATTTCATTCGTTTTCAGTCTCTGAAAATCTTTTTATTCTCTAAATCAAAACCTAGAAACCTTAAAAATGGCAAGTGATCTCATTCAATCTGGTGTGATAATCAAAACCGGAAAGTCTTATGTGATTAAACCCAGAACCATGAACATCATTAAAGAGACTCTGGAAGTTCAAGTTGAATCTCTAGTGGATTTTGGTTCCCTGATAAGGCATGGTATAGATGTCTCTTCTCATTTCTTATCACAAGGAATGATGAGTTATTTTGGTATGTTGAATGGACCAACATATCAAGAGTTGGTTAGAGACCTCTAGGTTAGAGCAGAAGTTTTTGACAAGGACGACGCATACATCGAAGAACTTGCTGCAATCATGAACAACCCCTCTTTGGCTGGCAATAATAGAAAGCAAATGGGTTTGAGACCGTACAAAGGTCTAGAAATAAGGTCTGCTGTGATGGGGATTCCAATCTTTATTACTGAAGAAATAGTTGCCAGGGCTTGCAAGGTAACTAATGAAGGTAAATTTCAATGGAATGTGGACAAGAAGAGTGAGTGGATGGGCATCTGCAACAAACTCTTATTTGAAGGGAAACCCTCAAATAAGTTGGTAGACATGCATCCTGAACATAGGATGCTTTTGAAAGGTGGAGGAATAGACACTCTGTCAGTTGATCATAAAGTGCTTCTGTACTTTTTGATTAAAAAGAAGAAAATAAACTTTCCAAGATACGTGATGCACCACATGTGCTGGGCTATCAGGGAAGGCCAAACGAAATTCAGAAGACAAGTTCCTTTAGGAAGATTGATCTCTGAGATTCTGTATCAAGGAGGCCTCTTGAAGATCTTGACATAATCTGGTGTTGTATCAGACGCTCAGCTTGGAACAGTAACAAGGAGAATCATCAATGGCAAGACTCTTCAATACATGAAGATTGTTAGAAAGTTCAACCCTTATAATCTAGATATGAAGGAATCTTCTGTACAATCAGATCTGATGATGGACTTCCCTCCTATTTCCAAAGAAGACAATCCTGAAGTCCTAGCAAGATTTGTAGTAGACTACTACAATGAAACTGGTAGAATAATCAACTATTCTGCCATTCCTGAGACTGCTGGAGGAGGACCTCTTAAGGTCAAAGGCAAAAGGACCAAGGAAGTCAATCTAGAGGAAGAGGAAGAGAAGCAAGAACCTCCTAAGAAGAAGAAAAAGTCTACACCTCTTCCAGGAGTGACTATTGGTGCCTCTGAAACCATAGCTCATATGCCTCTGTCTGTCTCTTCTGCATCCAAGGAAATTAAGCAAAGGATAAAGAAACCCAAGGATGAGAAGAAAACAAAGGACGAGAAGAAGGCAAAGAATGAGAAGAAAGCTAAGAAAGGTAAAGCTGGCAGAGATCACAAGAGGCTGGTTGAAGAAATTGTTGAATTTCTTGATACTGATTCTGATGAAGAAGAAAGCCAGGTCAAGAAAAGGAAGATGGAAGTTGTTCCTGTGGCTAAGGATGTAGCACAGAAGATAGGTACTTCAGTATCTATGATTGAAGATGAACATGCTGCTGGCAAGGCAATGGCAGCAGAAGTTGTGACAGAAGGACTTAAGGATGAGACTGTGAAGAAAGCTGCCAAGTTGCTTGCAGCAGCTTTAAAACAGAAGAGTCGGGTTGCCCCTGCAGAAGCTGATCTATCAGAAGCTACGTTGTCTGATGCTTCTGACCAACAAGCTTCTCCATAAGCTGGCATTGGCACATCAGGTAACATTTCATTTGACTCACCTATCTCTTCTACGAATCAAGAGTCTTCATCTGAAACTGAATCAGATAACATACCTCTGAGTCAAGTCCTTCCATCCCTTCGAAATAAAAACCCCTCTCCAATCATACCTATATCATCTTTTGATCCACTTGACCCAAGAATAGGTGAATATGTTGATTCAACTATAGACAGGGTTATTCAAGACACCATCACAGTGTCTCTGAACTTACCCTCTGACCATCCTGCTCAACCATCATTTCTTAAACCACTTCAGGCAATTCAGTCTACTAAAGAACCTGAAGTACCCATTCAATCTGCTCAACCATCCCCCCAACATAAAACTATCTGTGTAGACTCTCTAGACACCCTAGATTCTCTTGAAAGACACCTAGGAGGAGAACTACCAAAGACCCCCGCAAAATCCAAAACAACAAACACTACAAAATCTGTTTCAAAACCAGACTCTGTACCTCAACCTGAACCAGAAATTCTAACCTTAGCTTCAATTGAACCTGTTTCTGAAACTGTAGAAGAACCAGTCTCTGAGACTCTAAAACAAGTTTCTAGTGTCATACCTGACCCAGAACCTATAACAGAATGCATAGCAGAGCCTGTGTCTGAAACAGTTATTGAACCCCTTAACCAGACTGTGGAAATTGGCCTTGAAACCTCTCAAGCTATCATAACTTCAGAACCTTCAACTTCATCTGAGCCAAATCAAACTCTTATTCCTCACAACCTCTTTGATTCGTTGAGAATAGATGAGTTTTATGGAGTGTCCAACTCAAAGCTCAAGGAGATTATTAAGCAAAGATTTGTGTCAATCCTCAATGTAAGCTATGAGGATAAGTTTTATACTCTGAAGAATGAATTTGTGGATTTTATCACCAAAATTTAGAAGGCTGCTGTAAAAGAACAAGCTGGTGTTCTTGCCAAACATGTGGAAGCACTTAAGAAAGCTGAGACAGCAAAGGCTAAGAAGAAAGCTCCTATTTCGCGGTTGGAATATAAACCATTCTTTGATGCTGATCAATACAATCCAAGAGAAACAGTGGTTTATGATTCGCTGAAGAAGAGGCTTCACAGAGTACAAGAAGAAGCTAGACTTGAGAGAGAAGCTCATCTCAGAAGAACAGAAGCTCTCGAAGAAATTGTCAAGAAACAACAAGAGGATCTCTAGAAGTTGATGGATCACATTGCCAAACAAAACCAACCTTAGTTGCACGCCTAGTGTTTTAACTGTTTTGTTTTGCTTGTATTCTTATTTTGCTGATTTCTATTATCTTCTGAACTTTCATTTTATGATTATTCAAGTTTTACTTCAATTATATGTGCTTCCGATATATCTTGCTTTATTTATCTTAGTGCATCTGAAGTAATTCTACTTAGAATCTGTCCTGTTTCAGACTCTAATATGTTTTTGCTCTAAATCTTTTTCTCATTTTCTTTAAAAAAATTTCCTCACCTGAAGTCATTTAAAAAGGGGGAGAATTTTTTTTTAAACCTTTTTGTTGATGAAAAAAGGGGGAGAAAGACCAGTGAGTATTATGTAAAGTTAAAAGGTATTAAAATTTGTCAACTGGATATGCTAATATTTGTTTAAGTATGCAGGATATTAATCAAGATTTTAATCTTAGAAAATATTCTGTTTGAACATTTTGAGAGCAAGACCAAGAGAAGCTTGTTGCTTGTGATTCAGAAGAGTCTGAAGAATCATCAGAAGCTGTGTCAAGAAGTCTTGAAGACTAAAAGAATCTGAAGTTCATATAAGTTTGAAGATGATCAGAACCTAAAAGTTCAGGAGAATCTGAAGACTATCAGAACCTAAAGACTAAAAGAGTCTGAAGATCATCAGAAGCTGAAGTGCTATAGTGAGTCTGAAGCCTGCAATCTGAAGATCTGCTTAGAAGGATTTCTAAAGGCATTACGATGCATAAGAAACACTCAATTGGAGTAACGGCTAGCTTCAAAGTTAACTTCAGCGTGGGATGTTCAACGAAAAAGAATGCAGAATAGTACAAAGTAAGTGTGTACGAACTCTGTTTCCACTACTCCACTACCTCGTACAGTTTGGCAACTGTGTCTACCGGTATTAAGCTTCAAAAGGAATGGAATTCAAAATATGCATTTGAAGGACTATTACCATATCAAGCAACAGATCAACAGCTATTGATCAAGCTTTTAGAATTCTCTTGATATCCTGGATTGTCTCAACGTCTCTTTCCAACGCCTATATAAAGGATAGAAGACTTGAAGAATATGTTGGACTCTACAACTGAAAAACTACACTGCTAAGCTATTGTATTCTCATTGAGTCAAACCAGAAACACATCATCAACTTAGATCATTCTTACAAACTGTGTATTTTAGAATCTCTAAGTTTATCAGAAAAACAGAGTCTGTCTTTGTTTATGTTATTGGAACACATTTGATTGTTTGTCAAGTGTTTCCAACTATATTCAATTTTCGGTAAATTGTGTTAGAAGTCTCTTGCTTGTGTGCTTGAGCAAAGAAGTCTCTTAGTTATGTCTTTGAGCATTGGAAGACTCTTGTCTGCGTGCTTGAGCAATTGGAAGTCTCTTACTGTGTGTTTGAGCAACTTGTAATTGATATTACATTTTAGGGAAACTCTCCTTGGAAGGGCAAGGGGGACAGGACTACTTCCGGTTTGTGGAAGGAACCTGTATAATTGCTTGTGTTCTCTCTTTCTCTCTATCTCTTGTTATTTTCCGCTGCAACAGAATCTGGTCTCCCATCAGACTCTGAATCCATTCAGACTCTGATCCTGTAGAAACAGATTCTTACTCTTCAAGAGTTTCGAAAAAGTTAACACAATTCAACCCCCCCCCCCCCCCTTCTTGTGTTTTTCTCACCATCAGCCTTTTGCTTTTTCAAGAGATGAATAATAATCTATAATAATTTTTTTTCAGTTCCTTTTTTTTCTTTCTCTCTAGTATATCCTGTAACGCCCGTCTCAATTATTTAATTAATTTGTCGAGTTAGAATATATTTAAGTGATTTGTGTGTTTTGTTGTGATTATATTAGGTGGTCTATTTTATTATTTAATAGAATAAGGGTTGGAAATAAAACAAATATTAAGTCGTGGGGCTGTTTTCGAATTAAGTAGAATTATGAGGGATTAAGTGAAATAAGATAAAATAAAATAGAAGTGGTTTAAAAAGGAAAATTAGGTTTAGAATTGGACAATACGTACAATTCAGTTTTTGGGAGAAAAAGGGAGAAAGCAGGAGAGAAGAACAAGAGAGGCTGCTGCTCAATTCTCTAAGGTAAGGGTGAGCCTAGCATTGCAATTCGTTAAGCTTATGATTCATGATTGTAGTTAACATGTTTAGGAATTGTTCATGAGAATTTAACAACTAGGAATTAGGTTAAAAAGTGATGAATTGGTGACTAGATGGTGAGAAACTGTACCGATGACGTAGAAAACTGTTTACAGATCTTAGAATAACCCTTGTACATCATTATAGTCGAAATTTGGAAGGTTTAGGATGAAATTTGGGGTTTTGGGTGAAAACCCTCGTAACCCCGTAACTGTTCTGTCGCAGCTCGCCACAGCGAGCAATCAACTCGTCACGGCGAGTGCTCTTCATGAGCTCGCGAGGCGAGCAACCCACTCGCCATAGCGAGTTAACCCTAGTAGGCTCGCGGGGCGAGCAATCCACTCGCCATAGCAAGCAACCTTTGAGAAGGCTCGCGAAGCGAGCAACCCCACTCGCCATAGCGAGCTACTCGTGATGGCTCGCCAGGCGAGCAACCCTACTCGCCATAGCGAGCAGTACCCCTGATGGCTCGCGAGGTGAGGATTCCACTCGCCATAGCGAGTAGTTCTGTACCAGACTACCATTAGAATAATGCGACTCTTGTCGCACAATTGATTATGAGATTAACCCTGGATTAGATTAAATACTGAGACATTAAGAAGAAATGTAGAGCTGTTAACTGAATATTTGATTTGTTATTGTGACCTATGCATTTGTATATGCTTTCATGAATTACAATAGATGAGGTATGTGAATGTTTACGATTTTGCTAGGTTTGAGATGTTGATTGCTGCCATGCTGCCATGTTTTATTAATTAAAAGCTGCATGTGTCGTTATAAAGTTTATGATGTCGTAATCCAAATTATTGGAATTTATTTTGAGATGTCTAAGAGTTAAGGAGTTGAGTCTATGCATATGCATCCAGAGACGAGAGCTCATGCCCTAGGAGCTTTTGCTCAATAGCGACGAGAGCTTATGCTCTAGGAGTATTTTTATGCTCAATAGCGACGAGGGCTTATGCCCTAGGAGTATATTTATACTCAATATGGTACCACATGCATGATTAAGATGTCTAAGTTGCATTGTTGAGTCTAAGTTGCATTGTCGAGTCAAGGTCGCATTACAGAGTCGTACTAAGATTGATGACTAAGATGTTGAACATGATGTTGATTATGATTATGATGTGGATTTATGACGTTGATTATGATTAAGTTGTTACTTGACTGTTGTGGTGATATTATGATAATGAAGTTATGTTGTTAAATATAATCGTGGAATTATATGTTTAATGTTTTGTTTTGTGAATCTCACCCCTTCTGTTGGAATTGCCGCCTCGTGGGCAAGTGCAGGTAACCAAGCGTTGGATTGACGATGTGAGAGGTCCTTGTGGAGTCTTAGGAGCTCTGATACGTAACGGGATGGGGATTATCATTTGTTTCTATTCCTTTATGTATCGTTTTTGAATTAATTATGACATTGGTGCGAAGAACTAATCTTTTTAAAGAGTTTGAATTATGATTCCGCTGCTACGTTTTGAATAAAGATGAGGAATAAACTATTATTCTTTTTGTTTAAAGATTTTATGAAATGTGACATCCTGAATATTGCGATATACTCTGATTATATAAATGAATCTATAAGTTGGGATTTCGGGGTGTTACATATCCCCCACCCCAAACTTAATAGGTTGCTAATTCCAGAGGCAACCCCAAACTAGCACATGTCACACAACCTAAATAGCTTAACTTCAACAAACACTTTGGACATTCATTCCTAAGGCTTTCTTGGTTTGTAATATGGCTTGCAACCGACAGAAAAATAGATCTATACCTAAAGGCTCAAATTTGCTTTACAAAGGATAATTAATCAATGAAATCAGGGTAGGCTCAAAAAGGCTCGAGGTGCCAAGGTGCCAAGCAATTTGCCTTAGTGTGTACCAAACAAGACCAATTAACAAATAGAGAAATATCGCAAGTTCTAGAAACAGCAGTTGCATGGAACACTCATATATGTAAAATTGAAAAATAAAAATTTTGGCTATGGACCTTACAAGTTGAGATATCTGGGAGTTGTGGCTACCTAATTCCTTGCCGTACACTTCCCTTCGAAACATTAGGCATCATCCTCCTTAGAACTTTTTGAGATATCATTGGTATAGCCTGTTATGAGACTGATAAATTCCTGAAGCAAACAGATTCATTAATAATAAACAAAGGAAATATTACAACGGGGGATTAAAAATAACCATCAAGCATCACCAAGTTCGACATAACTCAAAATAAAATACATCAAAATAAAGAAAAGGAAGTAGAAAGTTGAAAACTAAAACTTAGACTCCAAGTCCAATCACTGCTCATCATCAGTATCCTCATAGTTGCTCTGCAGGCCAGCATAAAAATCCTTTGTCCTCTGCTCACTGGCTGTCCTTCCCCGAAAGAAATCAGACCTGACACGACCCTCCCTTTCACCAGCAAGTCGCCGCTGATCCATAAAGTAATTCTCCATGCTCTCTTCAATTCCAAATCTCTCAAAGGCGTTGCTATGAAGAGGCCTCTGACGATGCTGATCAGCTACAAGAGAAAGCTCAGCTCCAAAGTATGGACTATCTACGTACATCTGTGATGAGTAGTCTTGGGCCCAGTTGGCCATACCACAAATGTAATCGTGCAACATCGGATGTAGTGGTGGGTGCTGAGGTGTGTCCACGTGCATAGGTTGAGGTGCTCCTTGAGCATGGTGTGCCTGCTGTCCTTCACGACCCTTCTTCTTTTCAAACTTTACCATGGCAATATCATCAATTGCCCCTTTTGACTTCAAAACTATATCGCCATGCTCCTCAGGGACACCAGCTGCCTTACACAAAGCATCGATCAAACTAACATGTCCCAGGTGCACTGATGTGCCACAATCCGCCTTTTGTTGAATGCTTAAGTTGAGCAGTCGCCCGACGTCGATTCCATGCCCAAAGATGATCACTTCCATTATGAATACCCTCTCCATAGGCAATTTTGAAGTTGCGGACACACTTTCTAAGGTATAATGAATGAAGGAGGCCCATGCCTTGTATTGTGGCTTGAGATCAACCACGTCCATACGACTGGGAATTCCAGTGGCTCTTGACCGCACATAATCAGCCCCTTCTTCCCCAATTTCATGCAGAATCTGTGCTAGTTCATCATCAGAAGGGAAGTTCCTTGTGCTCCGAGATCTTCTCCATTCCACATGACATTGCCTTGGAGGCTTTAGCCCTAGAATTAAATTGATGGCTCTAGGGCTGTAATCAACTCTCTTCCTCCGCACAAACGAGACATCATCTTCCTTCCCATAAGCATTTGCGAAAAATTCAAGAGCGATGGTACAATTGCTTTCCATAGTCACCATGTAATTCAACTTGTTCCACCCAAGACTTCTCATGGTTGACTCAATTTGGGGATACCTTTGAAGGTTGATAAAATCGAACTTACGTTCTCCCGTGAACTTGAACCCCTTGATCTTTTCAAACCGTTCGGCATACTCGGCACCATCAAACTTCTCATAGGTGGGTTGTTGTGGTGGTTGGGTTGGTTGAGTGGTACGGGCGGATCGAGTTCGTTTGGTTGATGTGGAGGCCATGTGTGTTTAAGGTTAAGTTTGTTGAGGATTTGTGTAGGGTATGGGTAGGTTAGGAAAATGAGGTTTTGAATTGTGGTAAGAGAGGGAGTGTTTGTGAAATTGATATGGTGAGGGGATTTGTAGCAAGGTTTAATATGAACAATGGATGATTGGGGCGAGTTTATGAGATGAAAATGTGGTCCAGAGAAATTTTGGCAAAGTTTAGGTAGGAATGGAATGAGAAATGCAGCAATAATATATATTTATGTGCCGAATAAACATATTTATGTACTGAATAATATATTTTTGTATTCAATATAATATTTTGGTGCTCAATCTGATGTATTTTAGTGTTTGATCTGAAATATTATTTATTTATGTGCCGAATAAACATATTTATGTACTGAATAATATATTTTTGTATTCAATATAATATTTTGGTGCTCAATCTGATATATTTTAGTGTTTGATCTGAAATATTATTTTGATACTCAATAATATATATTTATGTGCTGAATAAACATATTTATGTACTGAATAATATATTTTTGTACTCAATATAATACTTTAGTGCTCAATTGAGATATTTTTGTGCTACATCTGATTACTTGTACCCAAAGTTTCTCACTTATTAGTTATGAATTTTCTTTATAAATAGAGAGCTCATATAGTGCATTGTGGACCCCGAAAATTTACAGTTGATGCTTCCTGTGTTTTTTCCTCTCTTCTCTCTCTTTCGACTTGTGTTGACGAGTCTTTCTTCTTTTTCTACTCCTTTCTGTCCCTTCGGTTTCAAGTGGTCTTCGTACCCATACAGAGTAAGTTGTTTTCTTTTGTTTTTGCATTTTTTTATTTATTTGTTAGTTTAACTTTATCACTCTACATTTTGTTTATTTTTCCGCTTTTATATATTCAAAAAGAACAAAAAACATCGCAAATAACCAAGAATTCACAAAAATATTTTTCTAATAAACCTTGATTTTCAAATCAAGTGATCCCATTTTTATTTTATTTTCTTAATCAAATTTCAATCAACTTAATTCTATTTTGATTTATTTTCTTTTAATATAAAAAAAACACAAACAAATTCTTATTTGCCATTTGGCTTTTTCATTTTAAAACCTTTTTCAAAACTAATAAAAAACACACAACCAATCAAACGAAATTTCTACCCCGAACTACGAGGTGTTGATCCCTCACGGGTACGTAGGCAAAGGACACTTGTCCTCTCAAATCAATAAAAAATGTAGATATTAGGTTTCCCTTTTTCTTTTTCTTTTATCACTTTAAATCTATTTTCAAAAAAGAAGCAAGCAAGTTTATAGCACAAAAATTAAATAAAATCAAGAGGTTCTCGTAGAGTACTACGAACATAAAGGGTGCTAATACCTTCCCTTTATGTAACTAACCCCCGAACCCTAAATCTCTTCAAATATGGAGCATTTGAACTTTTTTTCCCTTTTTCTAAATAAAATTAAATGTTCAGTCGTGAAATAAATAGTGAGTCAAATGCTAATCAAATAGCCTTGATCTCCGAAAAATGACGCGACAGTATAGAACTTAGGGGGAGATTACAAACCTCACCTTAAAGGACTATCAGACTTAGAGGGAGCTTACAAACCTCAGACCCTAGAAGTCAACTTTTTAATTAGATTAACAACAATTGAACATTTTTAAACAGTGTTAGTCATCATCAAAAAGGGAGAGATTGTTGGAACAAAGTGTGTTTAAAACATCACCCTTTAAGTTTTGATGATAACAAGGTATTGAAAATAGTCAATTGGATATGCTAATATTTGTTCAAGTATGGAGGACCATAGACAAAAATTTAGTGTCTATTATTTCAAGATATAGGTTATGAAGAACAAATGAGAGCAAGTGAAATCTACAAAAAGGAAACTTATGTTGCAAGGAAGCATCTGAATAAAAGAGGTTCTGAAGTCCAAAGGATCTGAAGACTAGAGGTTCTAAAGATGACGTCATCAGAAGCACTCTCATTAGAAGTTGCCTATCAGAAGTTCAGAAGATTATCAGAAGCTGAAGATCATCAGAAGCCAGAAGTTGAAAGCTTCAAATGAATGTCAAATGTTGTGGAAATCAAGTCTATCTTTGCAGAAGAATGGAAGTGTAACACCCCGTTTTCCCAACATAAAAATTCATAAATAAAATCAGAGTATTCACACAACGGAATGCTACATTTTCTTTAAATCAAAAACTCCAAATGAATAAATAAATATTTATTCTTCATAAAAAGTAGTCAATAAAAATTAACCTTCAAACTTCGCAGTGGAATTCATTTCAATCAACAAAATTAAACTTTGGGATGCAGGCCTCATCAAAAGTTTTCATAATTCAAAAACAATACGTAAGGAAAGAGAAACAAGTAATAAGATCCCCATCCCATTACGTATCAGAGCCCTAAGACACTTTGAGCCGACACCTCTACTAATCTTCGTTACCTGCAAGTTACCCATAGGAAAGGCAACATTTCCAAGCAGAAGGGGTGAGATTCACAAACAACAATAGATATTATAATTCATCAATTAAATTCAACAACAAAAATACCTTGTTAATAAACTGTCATTTTATAATTAAAACAAAACAACAACAACATTACCAAGCTACGACATCGTCGACCCGACCAACAACAACAACAACGACAACAACAACAACAATGTGACTAATGCAAATGCATGTGGTACCATTTTACGCGCGTTGAATGCTAAGCATTCCGAGGCATAAGCCCCCAATAGTTTGAATGAAATAACATTCCAGGGCATAAGCCCTCAACGATTGAGTGATAAACACTCCAGGGCATAAGCCCTCAACGGTTGAGTGAAAACACTCCAGGGCATGAGCCCTCAACAAGGTATGAGTATGAATGGACTCAATAGTGTATATTTGCATACAACTCGACAACAGCAACGACAACTACAAAATGCATAATCAACTATGACCTGAACTCCAACTTGACCGACAGGACACAACAAAAGGGGTACAACAAGGTCTCACAACAAAATTCAACAATTTAGGCAAACTACAGTACTACTCGCCGTGGCGAGTTCAAGAAAATGAGTTACTCGCTATGGCGAGTTGGGGGCGAGTTCAAGGCGAGCAAAACTAGGTTCTCTCGGCATTTTTGACATTTTTCACCTAAAATCTTCATTTTTAAGTCCCCAAAACCCAAATTTGATTCTGTAAAAAGGTGCCCTTCATTCCTAAATATATTAAGGCACTCAAGTTGATATAAAAATTGGCCCAAAAACCTCATTAAGACAATTAACACTTTTTAATTTAAGCAACTCGCCGTGGCGAGTGCATTTGCTCGCTGTGGCGAGCTATATAGGTTCACAGCTCGCCTGGCAAGTGGGTCTGCTCACTATTGCGAGCTACACAGGCTTGCGCGCCTGGCGAGTGGGACTGCTCGCCGTGACGAGTGGCGACTGACAGAACTACGAACTGTATGAACAGACTTCTCCTTTTCAACCCCAAACCCCATTCTCAACACCTAAAAACCCAATTTTGATGAATTGCATTACTTCTATGCAAACTAAATCAGAACAGCAATAAACAACAACATTTTCATGAATTCATCAAGTTATTAGCATCAATTCATCTTTAACCTAATTCAATTCATCAACCCTAACAACACAAGCTTAATCAACAAATTATAAGCCCTAAAATTGAGAGTTAGTCTCACCCTTACCTTAGATTATCTTCCTGATATCAAAGCTGCGTTCTTCTCTCTTCCTGCTTCTTCTCTCTTGTTCTAGGTTTTTCTCCCTTTTCTCTGTTTCTCTCTGTTTCTACGTGAAACTGTTTTTCTGACATTCCCTTCTTCTAACTCCTATTAATTCTAATTAATTCCCACTTATTCTAATTAATTCCTATTAAAATATTAGTCAATTCATTTTAATCCCGAACTTTCTAATAATTATAGTTTCTCACCTATTTTAATTTAAACATTAAAATAATCATATAATAAAATACATCTCACTATAAAATCAACATAAATTATTTAAAATCATATAAACTTATTAAAATCAACTGGAATTAAATAAATAATAACTAGGGCGTTACAGGAAGCCTTAGAATAACGGTTATATCAGAGAATTTGAAGGCTTTGGAAGCATATTCGCTGAAGAACGTTGGAAAAGGACAATAGTACAATTGTACAACCACCTTCTCCACTACTCTGTTTTGTGTCTGCAATAGTACAAGACAACAATTGTGACTACGTTGGTTATTCCTCTATACAAGGAATGGATTTGAAATTGTTCCTTCATAGGACATTAACCAAATCAAGCCATAGATCATTGGTGATATGATCAAATTTCAAACAATTCTTTTTTGATGTGCTGGCAATCTACAACGTCTCTTTCACACCTCTATATAAAAGAGTGAAGACTTAAGGAATGGCAAGACTCATAGAACAATTTACAAGTGCCAAACCTCTGCTGAAATTGTTTCACATCAGAGTTCACTTACAATTTCTTATCAACTTTCATATCTTAGAAATTCTAGAGTCTTAAGAGTCTGTATCTGAATTGTATTATGAACACTAGTGATTGTATATCAAGTGTTCAACCTCAAACATTTTTCTTTGTAATTCTGTTTGAATAGAAGTCTCTTGCAGTTGTGCACGAGCATAGGAAATCTCTTGCATTTGTGCTTGAGTAGTTTGAAGTCTCTTACTTTAGTGTTTGAGTAAGTGTAATTAGATATTGATTTTAGTGAACTCTGCTTGGAAGTGCAAGGGGGACATGACTACTTCCGGTTTGTGGAAGGAACCTGTATAATTGCTTTATGTCTTTCTTCTCTCTCCCTCTCTCTGTTTTTATCCGCTGCATTTATATGCTAAACATCACTTCAAAAGCTGAACTCTATCAGGTTCTGAACTCAGATAACGAAGAAAAAGAAAACACAATTCACCCCCCCCCCCCCACCCCTCCCCCCACTGCCCTTCTTGTGTTTTTCTCACCTTCAAAGTTCAGAGTAAGAGTTAGGTTCAGAGTCTGAGTGCCGCAAACTAAACACACACACACACACACAGAGTTGACACAAATCAATTAAATTGGTTTCTCCTGCAATTTAAGATAATTAATTACAATTGCTCAAGGACACAACCAAGAGACTTCCAATGATGAAGGACGCAAGTAAGAGACTTTCAAATGCTCAATCACGACCAAAAGAACTTCTACAGTCTATCTTAATCAAATAAAAGATTGTTTGATTTTTTACACTTATTTTAAAATCAGGAGTGTAAACAATTACAAAACAGAGTAAGACTCTTAGACTTTAGAACGTCTAAGAAATGAACTCAGTAAGAAATTCTTAAGTGTATATGCGCTTTTGAATTTAATAGAGTATGCACAGTTAAAATTGCAAAGTCTTGTTGTTGTGTTCTTCAAGTCTTCAACTCCTTATAGAGGCAAGGAAAGAGAGAGACGTTGGAGAATGTCAGCGCATTAAGTGTCGTACATAAGCATCAAATGAAAGACGTTGGAATGCTGCCTGATAAGACGTGTAATAGTTAATACATTAATTTTGATATTAAAATTGAGAAAATTTAAAGTGACAATTAAATTAATTGAAAATAATGATAACTGAGTAGATGAAACTCCAACTTCTCTCTAATCTTTCTTTCTTCTTTGTTCATCGAGGAGGGGTAGTTTTTGGTCATTTTTTTGACCTAGAATCTGGCAATTACTGTTGCAGGATATATATCGGATACCATTACGTCATCCACTTTGAAGTATCCAGGCTTCAAAGAAGATAGGTAATCAAAGTTGACTCCCATTCCTTAAAAAAGTTTACCTTCATTGATTGGTGCGTTAATCGTTTGTTTGAAGCCAATAGATAAACTAATATAATTGGTTTGGCCATGATAATTGTGTCAATGGCAAGAAACATTCGTTTTATTTTTAAATAATGATAATTAAGTAAGAAAATTGCTTTTTTGACTTCAATAACTTCTGAATAATACATGAAAGATACAAATTTACTCCCAACGATAGTTAACTATCGTTGGCAAATTCGGAAGCAGTTAACTACCACTGACTAGCTCTCAGCTGTAGTTAACTATCGGTGGCTCATTTAAGTTCATCAATTGTGATTTTGCGTATTTCAGTCAAAAAAATTAAAAAAATCGAGACTTATTCTGAATGCTACGAAACTTTGCACATCCTCTATATGTACTTTTATAGAGGTGTCTCTATAGTTTCGTAACATTTAGACTAAATCTTGATTTATTTTGATTTTACGACCGAACCGCGCAAAATCACAAATTTCTTTGAAGTGCGAGTCCGGAAATGTGACTTAGAGGTTGAATTTTTTCCTATTATTTCATTCATGTCTAGGACAAAAAAATAAAATCTCCAACAAAAATCTTGAATTTTTCGACAAGGGACAAATTAAATATGAATTTTTAACATGCTTAAAATTCAAGACACCAAATCTGTTGGAACAAGGGTGTTCAGAAATACCACGTTTTGAGTTTTTATGATAACAAGGTATTAAAAATTGTCAATTGGATATGCTAATATTTGGTTAAGTATGCAGGATATTAATCAAGATTTTTATCTTAGAAAGTATTCTGTTTGAACATTTTGAGAGCAAGACCAAGAGAAGCTTGTTGCTTGCGATTCTGAAGATCTGAAGAGTCTGAAGAATCATCAGAAGCTGTGTCAAGAGAGTCTGAAGACTAAAAGAATCTGAAGTTCAAAAGAGTCTGAAGACTATTAGATTCTGAAGTTCAAGAGAGTCTGAAGACTATCAGAACCTGAAGACCAAGAGAGTCTGATCATCAGAAGCTGAAGTGCCACAGTGAGTCTGAAGCCTGCAATCTGAAGATCTGCTTAGAAGGATTTCTAAAGGCATTGCGATACACAAGAAACACTCATTTGGAGTAACGACTAGCTTCAAAATCAACTTGAGCGTGGGATGCTCAACGACAAAGAATGCAGAATAGTACAGAGTACGTGTGTACGAACTCTGTTTCCACTACTCCACTACCTCGTACAGTTTGGCACTTGTGTCTACCGGTATTAAGCTTCAAAAGGAATGGAATTCAAAATATGCATTTGAAGGAATATTACCATATCAAGCAAAAGTTCAACAACTATTGATCAAGCTTCCAGTATTCTCTTGATGTGCTGGATTGTCTCAACGTTTCTTTCCAACGCCTATATAAAGGATAGAAGACTTGAAGAATATGTTGGACTCTACAACTGAAAAACTACGCTGCAAAGCTATTGTATTCTCACTGAGTCAAACCAGAAACACATCAACAACTTAGATTATTCTTACAAACTGTGTATTCTAGAATCTCTAAGTTTATCAGAAAAACAGAGTCTGTCTTTGTTTAAAACAGAGTCTGTCTGTGTTTAAGTTATTGGAACACATTTGATTGTTTATCAAGTGTCTCCAACTAATTCAATTTTCTGTAAATTGTGTCAGAAGTCTCTTGCTTGTGTGCTTGAGCGAAGAAGTCTCTTAGTTGTGTCTTTGAGCATTGGAAGACTCTTGCCTGTGTGCTTGAGCAATTGGAAGTCTCTTACTGTGTGTTTGAGCAACTTGTAATTGATATTACATTTTAGTGAAACTCTCCTTGGAAGTGCATGGGGGACAGGACTACTTCCGGTTTGTGGAAGAAACCTGTGTAATTGCTTGTGTTCTCTCTTTCTCTTTATATTTTGTTTATTTCCGCTGCAACAGAATTTGATCTTCCATCAGACTCTGAATCCATTCAGACTCTGATCCTACAGAAACAGATTCTTACTCTTCAAGTGTTTCGAAAAAGTAAACACAATTCAACCCCCCCTTCTTGTGTTTTTCTCACCTTCAGTTGGTATCAGAGCTCTGGCTCTGTTGTCATAGCACTTAACCGTGTGACAGAAAAGATCTAGAGAAAAACATGTCTTCCAGTGAACCTTCTACTTCTGGTGCTGCTATACCATACTGAAGGTGAGAAAAACACAAGAAGGGGGGGTTGAATTGTGTTAGCTTTTCGCAGCTCTTAAAGAGTGAGAATCTAATTCCTTAATATCAGAGTCTGAAGGAGATCAGAGTCTGATGGGAGATTAGGTTCTGATGCAGCGGAAATAATCAAGAGATAGAGAGAAGAGAGAACACGAGCAGTTATACAGGTTCCTTCCACAAACCGGAAGTAGTCCTGTCCCCCTTGCACTTCCAAGGAGAGTTTCACTAAAATGTAATATCTATTACAAGTTGCTCAAACACACAGTAAGAGACTTCCAATCCTCAAGCACACACGCAAGAGACTTCCAATGCTCAAAGACACAACTAAGAGACTTCTTTGCTCAAGGACGCAACCAAGAGACTTCTTTGCTCAAGCACATAAGCAAGAGACTTCTGACACAATTTACAGAAAAATTGAATAGAGATGAAACACTTGACAAACAATCAAACGTGTTTCTATTACAACAAAGACAGACTCTGTTACGAACAAAGACACACTCTGTTTTTCTGTTTAACTTAGAAATTCTAGAATACTCAGTTTGTAAGAATAATCTAAGTTCTTGATGTGTTTTTGTTAAGACTCACTTGAATTCGATAGCAATGCAGTGTAGTTTTTCAGTTGTAGAGTCCAACAATTCTTCAATTCTTATATCCTTTATATAGGCGTAGGAAAGAGACGTTGAGTCATCCAGCACATCAGGATGATTTCTGAAGCATGATCAATAGTTGTTGATATGTTGCTTGATATGGTAATAGTTCTTCAATTGCATATTTTGAATTTCATTCCTTTTGAAGATTAATACCAGTAGACACAGTTGCCAAACTGTACGAGGTAGTGGAGTAGTGGAAACAGAGTTCGTACAACATACTCTGTTCTGGTCTGCATTCTTTATCGTTGAGCATCCCACGCTCAAGTTGACTTCGAAGCTAGCCGTTACTCCAACTGGAGTTTCTTTTGCATCGTAATGCCTTTAGAAATCCTTCTTAGCAAATCTTCAGATTGCAGGCTTCAGACTCACTGTAGCATTCTAGCTTCTAATGATCTTCAGACTCTCTCGGTTTTCAGATTCTGATAGTCTTCAGACTCTGATAGTCTTCAGACTCTCTTCGAAACAGTCTTCAGACTCTCTTCGATACAGTCTTCAGACTCTCTTTAATACAGAATCACAAGCAACAAGCTTCTCTGGATCTTTGCTCTTAAAATGTTCAAACAAAATACTTTCTAAGATATAAATCTTGATTGATATCCTGCATACTTAAACAAATATTAGCATATCCAATTGACAATTTTAATACCTTGTTATCATCAAAACTCAAAACGTGGTATTGTTGAACACCTTTGTTCCAACACATACGACTATGGATCCAATAACAACAGTAAGAAAGCTGATTATGGGAAAATTCCAAAGTTCAATGGTGATCCTGAAGAATTTTCTTGGTGGAAAACCAACTTCTACAGCTATGTCATGGGTCTTGATGAAGAACTCTGGGACATACTTGAAGATGGTGTTGGTGACTTACAACTTGATGACGAAGGTGCTGCCATTGACCGTAAACTTCACACTGCTGCTCAAAAGAAGATCTACAAGAAACATCATATCATCAGAGGAGCTCTTGTCACTGCTATTCCTAAATCTGAATACATGAAGATGAGTGACAAATCTACTGCTAGAGCCATGTTTGCTTCTCTTTGTGCAAACTATGAAGGGAGCAAAAAGGTCAGGGAAGCTAAAGCTCTTCTATTAGTTCATCAGTATGAATTATTCAAGATGAAAGAGAATGAAAGTATTGAGCAGATGTACTCAAGATTTCAAACTCTAGTATCTGGACTTCAGATACTAAAGAGAGTTACATAGCTTCTGACCATGTTAGCAAGATCCTAAGGAGCGTACCCTCTAGATGGAGACCAAAGGTTACTGCAATTAAGGAAGCTAAGGATTTAAACACTTTAAGTGATGAAGATCTTGTCAGCTCTCTCAAAGTTCATGAGTTAAGTCTCAATGAACATGAATCTGCAAGAAATTCTAAAACCATTGCTTTAAAGTTAAAGGGAAGATCTTCAAAAGCTCTCAAGGTTGAAGAATCTGAAAATGAATCTTCTGCTTCTGAAAGCTCTGAGGAAGATCCTGATGTTGCTAAAAAAATGGCTATGCTTTCAAGCAGAATGCAATACCTTGCTAGAAAGAACAAGAAGTTTCTGAGCAAGAGCAGTGGTAAGAGTTTCAAAAGGAGGAACAAAAAGGTTGCTTCAACTGCAAGAAGTCTGGGCACTTTATTGCTGATTGTCCAGAGTTGCAAAATGAAAAATCCAAGTCAAAAAGGCCAACCTTTAAGTCAAGCAAGTTTAAGAAGCAAATCAAGAAAAGTCTGATGGCTACCTGGGAAGATCTTAATAATGAGTCAGGGTCTGAAGATGATGATGTTGATGGTGAAGCTAATGTAGCTGTTGGATTAATGGCTACAACTGAATAAGTAAAAGAGGCACCTGAGGCAGAATCAGATGCAGACTCTGAAAGTGAAACAAAGGTATTTTCTGAACTCACAAGATCTGAATTAGTAGATTCTATCAAAGAACTTCTTGGCCATTTTAAAGCTAAAACCATTGAGTTGAAGAAAGTCAAACAGCAGTTTGATAAGCTGTCAAAAAGGCATAATTCAACTCTGTTGGAGTTAGAAAGTTTAAAAGAAGAAAATGATTATTTATTGATCAAGAAGTGTAGTTGTAAATACTTGAATGGGCAAGATACTGCTTTACAAGAATTTATTGCTACTGGAATTGATAGATCTAGGGTTGCATACATGATCTATAGCACATATCAGAACAAAGGACAGGGTCTTGGATTCATTGAAGGTAGCTCGAATGAAGTGATTCTGAAACCTGGCCCTGATGGCGCCAGAGAAGCATTGAAAAATCACTTTGTAAGTGAGTCTGATGAAGTCAACTCAGTGACTCATTCAAAACCTATAACTTCAAGTTCTAAAGCTTTGACTAAGTCAAAATCTCAGAATGCAAAGTCAAAAGTTCTGAAAAAACTTTGAACCTAAGGCTTCAATGATTCAGATTCTAAAAATTTCAGAGTCTGATAAACAGACTCTGAAGAAGCCAGAGTCTGAAAAACAAAAGCCTAAGTTTCAAAGAAGATAAACTGTGAAAGGTAAGTTGGATCCTAAACTGAACGGTTCTAAACCCAAAGTGTGGAGAAAAAAATGCCAATGACTTCAAGACACAACGTACGAAAGAAATTCAATGGTTCAAGGACTAACCCAAGAGGACCCATGAGAATATGGGTACCTAAGTTTGAAATTGTTGATGTTGCAGGTATGTCTAAAAGGACAATAAAAGCAGAAGGCTTGGTACCTGGACAGTGGTTGCTCGCGACACATGACAGGAGAAAAGTCTATGTTCCTAACCTTAACCATTAAAGAGGGAGGAATTGTGGGATATGGAGGAAACCAGACTAGCAAAATCATTGGTACTGGAACCATTGGTAACTCTCTAATCTCTATTAGTAATGTGTGGTTTGTTAATGGGCTTAGACATAACCTACTGAGCATAAGTCAATTGTGTGACAGTGGTTATGATGTTTTGTTTAATAAGAACAACTGCACTGTAGTTAACAAGGATGATCAATCCATAGTCTTCAAGGGAAAGAGAAGAAACAATGTCTACAAAATAAAATTCTCTAAACTGACTGATCAGAAGGTAGTTTGCCTTTTGTCAATGGGTGATAAGAAATGGCTGTGGCATAGACGGTTGGGACATGCAAACTGGAGGTTAATCTCTAAGCTTAGCAAGTTGCAACTAGTTAAAGGCTTACCAGACATTGACAATGTGTTGAAGAATCTATGCATGTCAGATTTGATGACAAAGTGCCTGGAAGTGAAACTCCAGAGCAAGATGAAAGTTGTGTAGGATCTCAAGATTCTGATATCAACTCAGAATCTGAACAGATTCCAGAATCTGAAGATACTTTAGAAGCTGGAGCATCCCCTGAAGTTCCTAATGAAGAAGCTTCTGAAGAAGCTCAAGATGGTTCTCAGCAAGCTAGTCAATCCAAACATTCATTCAAATACAAGTCTTAACATCCTGCGGATCAAATAATTGGCAATAAAGATAGTCCTAGAAGAACTAGATCATATTTCAGACAAGAAGAGTCTGCCTTGGGATTATTATCTGTTATTGAACCAACCACTATTGAAGAAGCACTTGGAGATGAAGGATGAATTCTGGCAATGCAAGATGAACTTAATCAATTCAAACAGAATGAAGTGTGGGATCTAGTAGCTAAGCCTGAACACAAGAACATTATTGGAACTAAATGGGTGTTCAGAAATAAGCTTAGTGAACAAGGATAAGTAATCAGAAACAAGGCCAGACTTGTTGCGCAAGGCTACAGTCAACAAGAAGGCATTGATTACACTGAAACATTTGCTCCAGTTGCAAGATTGGAAGCAATCAGGTTACTTTTTTCTTATGCAGTCAATCACAACATAATCTTGTATCAAATGGACGTTAAAAGTGCGTTTCTTAATGGTGTTTTTTCTGAAGAAGTCTATGTCAAACAACCTCCTGGCTTTGAAGATTTAAAACATCCAGAGCATGTTTATAAATTGAAGAAATCACTATATGGCTTGAAATAGGCTCTCAGAGCTTGGTATGAAAGACTAAGTAATTTCTTAATTCAAAATGATTTTGAAAGAGTTCAAGTTGACACTACACTATTCAGAAAGACTCTGAAGAAGGACATTCTTATTGTTCAAATTTATGTTGATGATATCATTTTTGGTTCAACTAATAGTTCACTTTGCAAATAGTTTTCTAAGGTAATGCAGGATGAATTCGAAATGAGCATGATGGGAGAATTGAAGTTCTTCCTAGGAATTTAAATCAACCAATGCAAAGGTGGAGTCTATGTTCATTAGTCCAAATACACTAAAGAGCTCCTCAAGAAGTTCAATCTTGAAGACTGCAAAGAAATGAACTATCCAATGCATCCAACTTGCACTCTGAGCAAAAAAGATCAAGGAACCAAAATTGATCAGAAGCTGTATAGAGGTATGATAGGTTCTTTTATTCAGTGTATGTCTATGTGCAATGTTTCAATCAGATCCTAGAGAGTCTCACTTAACAGCTATTAAGAGAATCTTTAGATATCTGAAAGGAATTACTAATCTTGGACTTCTGTACAAGAAATCCTCTCATTATAAGCTAGTTGGATTCTATGATGCTGACTATGCTGGATACATGATTGAAAGAAAATTAAGCAGTGACAATTGTCAATTTTCGGGAGAGAATCTGAAATCTTGGGCTAGCAAGAGGCAAGCAACTATTGCTTTGTCTACAGTAGATTATCAAATAACTGAAAACTATATCCCAATTTATTGTGATAATACAGTAGCTATATGTTTATCTAAGAATCCAATTATGCATTCAAGAGCAAAGCACATTGAGATTAAACATCATTTTATATGAGACTATGTTCAAAAAGGAATTCTAGATATTCAATTCATTGATACTGATCATCAAAGGGTGGATATATTTACTAAACCTTTGTCTGTTGAAAGATTTGATTTTATAAAGAAACATTTGAACATGTGTTATGTCTCTGGTTAATGTGCGCTTCTGAAAACAGAATTCAGACTCTGAAAGATACTCAGAAGCTAATTGAGAATCAGACTCTCATTTGGAGACTCTTATGAACATAAGCTTCTAAAGACACTCAGACTCTCTTTTGGAGACTCTTATGAACATAAGCTTCTAAAGACACTCAGACTATGTTAAGGAATCTTAGACTCTCAAGAAGCTCGTATTATTGGAAGCATGACTGTTGAGTTCAGTAACACCTGCCCCACTACGGTGACAGTTACCTTTTTTAGTTCTCAGTCGTGGCCTGTCTGTATTGGGTAAGAACTCAAAGGGCAATGATTTTATTACGTTTAACAAGTAACCCCCGCGTCTTCCCAACACTTTTACGGCTGCATGCTCACTAGTCTTTATTACTCTTGTTTGTTTGTCCCCTTTTCTTTCCAAACGGTTTTCTATTCTTTCACTATAAATAATAATCACACACAACTCACTTCACTTTTTACACTTTGATTTTTTCTCTGAACATCTCTCTCGTTTTCAGTCTCTGAAAAATATTTTTTGTTCTCTAAATCAAAACCTAGAAACCTTACAAATGGCAAGTGATCTTATTCAATCTGGTGTGATAATCAAAACCGGAAAGTCTTACGTGATTAAACCCAGGACCATGAACATTATCAAAGAGACTCTGGAAGTTCAAGTTGAATCTCCAGTGGATTTCGGTTCCCTGATTAGGCATGGTATTTTGGTATGTTAAATGGACCAACATATCAAGAGTTGGTTAGAGACCTCTAGGTTAGAGCAGAAGTTTTTGACAAGGACGACACAACCATCGAAGAAACTGCTGCAATGATGAACAACCCCTCTTTGGCTGGCAAGACGAGAAAGCAAATGGGTTTGAGACCGTACAAAGGTCAAGAAATAAGGTCTGCTGTGATAGGGATTCCAATCCTTATTACTGAAGAAATAGTTGCCAGAGCTTGCAGGGTAACTAATGAAGGTAAATTTCAATGGAATGTGGACAAGAAGAGTGAGTGGATGGGTATCTGCAACAAACTCTTATTTGAAGGAAGACCCTCAAATAAGTTGGTAGACATGCTACCTGTAACACCCTATTCCTATTAAGCGGTAAAACCCGCAAACATACAAATATATTCTAGAAATAGATGCTACGCCAACAACAAATTCAAGTTCACAAGTATAAATTATCATGGTTCATAAACATAGCAGCGAAATATATATTCAAGAATACAAACCATAACTCCAAATCTCAAGATAATTAATACATAATCTTATCCTCAACATCGGATATAAAAGAATCATAACATACTCCTCAAATCAACATATGATGAAATAAGTCTAACATAAAAACACTATCCTAGATCAGAGCCCCTAATCTAGACACGCGCAAAAGAGATAGAGGAATCCTACTCCTCAGCAACACCAAGCAAACAAGCTACTTATCCCGCACTCCATCTACCCGTCCGCACGGAAAGGTAGGTGGTAAACCACTGAGGGTTAGCATTACATCAACATAATCCACAATCAATCAATTAAGAACATCATGTATAAAGATTACTAAATAATATAAACACCCTCATACATATATATTCACACAATAATCCAATATCAATTCAATTCACCAATCAAACTCACATGAACCAAATGCATCAATCACACATCACGACTCAATGCAATTCACCAAACAATGTATGCAATGTTCTAGACTCATCTAGATGCATGTGGTACCAAATCACCTCAAGGTCGTCACCTTCGATGCAACAAAAACATCGTATGTAAGGTTTCACACCCCGCCTTACATTTGGACATAAGTCTGTCACCAAACAATGAATGCATGAACATATGACTCGACTCAATGCATATGTTCACACAAAGATCACCTCATCAATCAACGTGCATATAACCTTTTGCATTCATCACCAACCAATGCATATACAACTATGCAATCATCACCAAACAATGCATATAAAAATATGCAATCATCACCAAACAATGCATAAACAACTATACAATCATCACCATCATTCACGAGTATGCACACACCAATATACATTCAACATATATCATTCATCCACAAGTCTCCATTTAACCATATAAGGTCAATCACAAAAGGTTGCCAAACGACTGGTCTTTAAGCCAAGTTTTCATGAAGTTCTACTCACAATTCACAACTTTGAAAATAATTGAAGTAATGAATCAAAACCAACTAAACAAGGTTAATTTCCTAAGCCATGTATACTCTTAGTCACAATTGTGTGCAGTAGAGGTTACATAAGCATTTCATCGGCCAATCACGACTAATTCACAAAAATCACGAAGTTCGTCTCACTTTATCATATTGTAAAACCAATTCATTAAGAGAAGAAAACTAAGTTTGATTCAACAAGACATAGATTAGATACTATTAAACATCGAAATTAAACTCATAATACTCATATTTGATGTTTGGAAGCAAACCAAAAGTTTCGGGTTGAGTTAGAAACGGTTATGCTGAATTTTTCGTAAGAGTCTTCCAAGACCCACTTGGAGTGTTCCTATCATAACTCAAAATATACAAAACATTTTCAAGTGAAACCAAAGCCATTGGGAAGCTAACTCAATTATCTAAAACTTTTATGTTTACACCAAAGACCATTTCATAACGGAAAGAGGTGAAAAATAGTGAAATATGAAGGATCTAGTTCACAATAATCGTGTCACGATTTTAGAAATCGTGGCACATTTTTCATGCCCAGAACCGCTGGACATTCTGCCATCAAAATCGTGGCACGGTTGCAAAATCGTGGCAAGTTTTTGATAGTATCAGGTCCAGACTCAGCTTTTCAAAAATTGCGATTTTCACCATTTCGCGCGTAAAATTCAAATCGTTAACCCGTTTCCAATGCCATTTTCGCCTACATGCTCCTGACACTTAACTCTATCATAATCTATACAAAATTCAAGTTTCAACCATCCCAAAATCATTTTCCAAAACCTCACATAATCGCTTATTTGCAAAAACGCTTAAACACCGACTTTTCACACGAAAATCTCGTTTTCTCCCAAGCGACTCAACTAACACAATCACCACATGAAAATAGAAATTCTACTCAATCTAACTCATCCAACAACATCAAAAATTCAATGAACAACCTTATATATCAAAAGTTCATTTTGGTCCTTCACATGAACAACTCAACACAAACTTCACCAATTCAAACAACAACTTCACAAAATGGAATACCCATGGTACAAATCAACAACAACAACATATCCAAATCAACAACAACCTTATTTAAACATGATTTCATCACAATCAACAACAACAACTCTAGTTCATAACAATTTGAACAAAAATCAACAAGGTATCATATAACCACAATTCAAGCATGTAAAATCAACAATAACATGTTTAGCATCAATTTCTAATACCCAAAATTAACATCAAATAGGAGCACGAATTTCATCAATTAAGTTCAAATAATCACTTATTCCATAAGCACTTATTCCATAAGCACTTATGAGATGGAGAAGAAGAAGAGATTAAACAATTGATTATGAATGAAGACTAGCCCCCTTACCTCTAACACCAAGAATCCTAGCTCAAGCTTCAATCTCCCCTTTAGCCTCAACCCTCTTCTCTTGCTCCTCTTCCTAGCCTCTAGTTCTCTACTCTTTGTGTTTTGTTTGAATGACAAAGTCTAACCCTAGTTTCTCAAAGTTATGGGTCAAATATTCACAAACTCTTAATGGGCCTAACCCATCCCAACTAATTAGCTCAAATCTAATCACACCACACCGCTAACTCTAACCACTAACGGTAATTAACTAGAAACCTCAGTCTTAATTGATTATATCGACAACTTAACTTCTTACAATTAATAACGGTTCTAACTAGAATGCTAAAATAATTATTGTCATAAGGTAACTAAATTACCCTTCCTCGCAAAAGACTAAAATACCCTTAAGTCTAAATTACCAAAATACCCTCCTAACACGAAAACTCAAGATAATGCACACAGACATGAATAAACAAACATAAAACAATTAAAATCAAATAATCGTAAAATCGGGCTGTTACAACTCTCCCCCCCTAAAAAGAATTTTCGTCCTCGAAAATTACCTGACGGAAATAACTCTGGAAACGAAACCTTCATCCTACTCTCTGATTCCCAAGTGGCACTTTCACCGGTCGGTCCAACCCAAATCACTTTAACCAGAACAATATCTTTGCCACGCAAACGTTTCACCTCACGGTCCTCAATCCTAACCGGCCACGTCTCAACGGTCAAATTGTCTCTTACTTCCAAATCATCCACTTGAATCACATGAGACTCATCATACATATACTTCCGCAACTGAGACACATGAAACACATCATGAAGATTCGATAACGATGGTGGTAACGCAATCCGATACGCTACAACCCCAACTTTCTCTACAATTTCAAACGGTCCAACAAAACGAGGAGTCAACTTCCAACACTTCAAAGCTCTCCCAACACCAGTTACAGGATTCACTAGTAAAAACACATGTTCACCAACCTGAAACTCAATATTCTTCCTCCTCTTATCATGATAGCTCTTCTGCCTGCTCTGTGACGCTTTCATCTTCTCTTGGATCATTCTAACCTTTTTCGTAGTCTCTTGCACCAATTCCGGTCCTAACAAAGCCCTCTCGCCTGACTCAAACCAACACAACGGTGTCCTACACCTCCTTCCATACAAAGCCTCAAATGGAGCAATCCCGATACTAGAATGAAAACTATTGTTGTAAGTAAACTCAATCAACGGTAAACATTCAATCCAACTGACACCTTGCTCCAAAACACAAGCCCTCAACAGATCCTCTAAACTCTGAATAGTCCTCTCCGTTTGCCCATCAGTCTGGGGATGATAAGCAGTACTCAACCTCAACTTGGTTCCCAAAGAAGCTTGCAAACTCTCCCAAAACTTAGAAGTAAACCTCGGATCCCGATCCGACACAATACTAGAAGGAATTCCATGCAGCTTCACAACCTACTCAATGTAGATCTCAGCCAACTTTGCTACAGACATACCGGTCTTGATAGGAATGAAATGTGACGACTTCGTCAAACGATCAACGATTACCCAAATCGAATCAAAACCCTTAGCGGTCTTCGGTAAAGCTCCAACAAAATTCATAGAGATACTATCCCACTTCCACTCGGGCACAAACAACGGTTGCATCAAACCTGACGGCCTCTGATGTTCAATCTTCGACTTCTGACAAACCAAACAAGCATAAACAAACTCGGCGATCTCTTTCTTCATTCCAGGCCACCAAAACAACTTCTTCAAATCCTGATACATCTTAGTCGCTCCTGAATGAATACTCAAACTACTCCTGTGACCTTCTTCCAAAATCTTTCTCTCTAGATCAGATACCTCTGGTACACACACTCGATCAGAAAAAGTAAACACAATTCAACCCCCCCCCCCCCCTTCTTGTGTTTTTCTCACCTTCAAAAACATCAAAACATCAATCTAGAATTTGAATTTTGAGCTGTTTTTTTTAGACACCTCTATAAAAATACATATATAGGATCTGAAAATTTACATAGTATTTCGACTAATCCTCTATTTATTTTGAATTTTTTACTGAAACGCATAAATCCGCAATATATTTCAAACTGAGCGTCCGGAAAAGTTATATAAAGGTTGAGTTTTTTCATTTTCTCATTTTTTTTTCATTTTTAACACATGTTAAGGACATAAAAAAAAACATTTCCCACAAAAAATTAGAATATTCTGACAACAGATGGATTAAAATTTGAATTTTTAATGCGCCAATAACTCAAGAAACCAAAACATCAAAACGTCGACTTAGAAATATAATTTTGAGCTGGTTTTTTGCAGTAAGCTCTATAAAAATACATATAGAGAGTATGTAAAGTTTCGTAGATTTCCGAATAAGTATTGATTTATTGACCGAAATGTGTAAAATCACAATTCAGAACCTGCACTTAGGTGCAACAAAGCTAACTGCAGCTGGGAGTTAACGGTAGTTAATTGCAGTCGGGGGAAATTTCGTAGCTTCCATGTGTTATTAGGAAGTATTTGAAGTCAGAAAAGTAATTTTCATTAAGTAAAACCTATAAGGTGCAAATTTAAAAAGTTCAGTAAAAAAGTCATTTTTCTAGGCCCAAGCCCAAAAATCCAAACCCTAAAGTCTCTTTCTTTTCGTTTCTCCTTCTCTATATAAGACGCCGTTGCATCTGATCATTTTTCTCCATTGCTTCTTCGACTTTATGTATTCTTCTTTTCTTATCTTTTTTCAATATCTTTATTCTTGTTTCTCCTTATTGATATTCTTCGAACATCTAATTTCATCTGTCAGTCCAACTTCTTTCATTTGCAATTTAGATTTTTAACGTCAAAATTAGGCATGATATATTTCTGATCTGATAGCTTGACCAAACATATTATGTGTTTGATTTCATGTCAAACCACTTTATCCTCTCGGTCAAGCATTTTTTTAATGAACATTGATGAGGATGAGACTGAACAGGATGATGACGACGATGTTTTGAAAATAACCATAATTTCTAGCTATCAAATCGACGAAGTACCAAAGGTATGAAGTCAACACCTAATCCTTTATCTAATTCATGTTTATTTTTCATTATCTAAACTTATATGTATATCAGTTTTTTTTTTTCCTTTTGTTTTGATCATCTAATTTGATTATGATATTTTTATTTTTATATACTTCAAACTGTATGAATATATACATATACGAGTTTATATTTAACAAAGATGTGGTTTTTGTCTAATGATTTATTTGTTTTTTCCACCTGCTCGTAAATTTTTGTTTTCAGGAAATTTCAAGTGAACGCCACAATAGATCCATACCAATGGGTTGAAAATTACACAAAAATGTGCAAGAAAATCCACCTTCAATGTCATGTCTATTCCATAGAAGCATTTCAAACCTCTCATGTATCTGGAAACACAATTTCTAACCATTAATTATTACAATTATCAAAAACAGTTTGTTATAGCTGTGCTCTCGTGTCTTCTCTAACTTGAGAAAAAGGATATAACCCAAGACATGGTGGTGGTAGTGCAACTAACTATAGTCCAAACGGTGGTTCATTGTGTTTAACTTCATCTAATACAACTCAATTTCATAAGATATGATATGTGATGCATCACAATCTTATGTTAGGAAAGTGAGGTTATATATTCTTTAAGGGTAGCTTTTAAGCCAAAACTTGAATTATCTTTCATGATTTTTTGTATAAATTTTATATATAGTTTTTAATTGATTCATGTTCGTCTATTTGATTTTAAGACTCAATGTTATGAACTGTATTAGTTTCTTAAAATTAATGTACCTTGAGATTATAAAGCTAAACTTTTACCGTTGAGCTACTATCTCAAGTTGAATCCAAGATGGAGCTTTATAACATTCCTTTACATTCATAAGATGAATCCAATATCCAATTTTTACTATTTGTATTAGTATTATTTCCACTTTTTTTATTTGGTATACACATGAATTAATGAATGCTTGATAGACTATTATATCTCAGATTCTTGGTTTTCTTCAAGAAGTTACTCCTTGTAATTGTCATGGGCTTATCATTTTAAAGTGTATGATGAAGATGAAAAAATTATGTTTCTATTCCCTAAGGTGGTTTGGACAATAGAATTATTTCTAAGGCTAACGAGGACGGATATTTGAAGCTTTGTTGGGATATTGATGGTTGGATTAGGCTAGTGTACCAAATAGCTTACCAAGTAATAAAATGATAAGTGGTACTGTATCTACGGGGATTGTCATTTCGTTCAAACAACTCGTGTGGGTCACACGGTGATCTTTGTAACACCCCGTTTTCCCAAAGTAAAAATTTCATAATCAAATCAGAGTATCACATAAAACGGAATGCTACATTTCTTAAATCCTCAAAACTTCGCAGCGGATAAAATTCAAGTTAACATATAAATCTTGGCTCGCAGGCCTAATCAAAAAGGTTCCCATCCCGTTACGTATCAGAGCACCTAAGGACACAGTGAGGGGTAGCCACTCACAACAGCAAACAGCAGCTAAAGCTTAATCACCTGCAAGTTACCCATAGGGAAGGCAACATTTCCAAGCAGAAAGGGTGAGATTCACAAAACAATAACATTAAACATATAATTCAATAATTATATTTAAGAACATAACTTCATCATCATAATATCATAAAAATAATCATGTAACATAATAATCAACATCATAATCAATGTCATAATTCAACATCATAGTTCAACTTAATAGTTTGACTCGACAATGCAACTTCGACTCGACATATGCAACTTAGACATCTTAATCATGCATGTGGTACCAATCTAGGGCATGAGCCCTCGTCGCTATTGAGTATAAATATACTCCTAGGGCATAAGCCCTCGTCACTGTTGAGCATAAAAATACTCCTAGAGCATAAGCTCTCGTCTCTGTTGAGCAAAAGCTCATAGGGCATGAGCCCTCGTCTCTGGATGAATATGTATGGACTCGACTTCTTAAACCTTAGACATCTCAAACAAACTCCAATAATTTGGATTACGACTCATAAATCTTATAACGACACATGCAGCTTTTAGTCAATAACAATATGGCAGCATGGCAGCATATCAACATCTCAAAACATAGCAATATCGCAAACATTCACATACATCATATCTTATAATTCAAAGAAAGCATACACACTTGTATAAGTCACTATTAACAAATCAAGCATTAAATAACAGCTCTACGGGTCGTCTTAATATTACAGTAGTACTTAGTTCTAATCCTGGGGTAATCTCACAACTAATCGTGTGACAAGGGTCGCATTATTCTAAAGGCAGTCTGATACAGAACTACTCGCTATGGCGAGTGGGATCTCTCGCCTTGCGAGCCATCAGGGGTTACTCGCTACGGCGAGTTGAACTGCTCGCCTTGCGAGCCATCACTGGTAGCTCGTTTGAGCGAGTTGGGTTGCTCGCCTCGCGAACCTTCTAAAGGATTGCTCGCTATGGCGAGTGGGTTGCTCGCCTCGCGAGCTTTCTAGGGGTTGCTCGCTATGGCGAGTGAATTGCTCGCCTCGCGAGCTGATGAAGAGCACTCGCCGTGGCGAGCGACGACAGAACAGTTACGGGATTACGAGGATTTTCACCAAAAACCCCAATTTTCATCATGTTCCTCCCCAATTTCGACTATAATGATGTTTAAGGGTTACCCTATGGTCTGTAAATAGTTTTCTACAACATTGGTACATTTTCTCATCATCTAATCACCAATTCATCACTTTTTGACCTAATTCTTAGTTTCTAATTTCTCATGAAATACTCCTAAACATGTTAACTATAATTATGAATCATAAGCTTAATGAAATTGTAATGCTAGGCTCACCCTTACCTTAAGAAAATTGAGCAGCAGCCTCTCTGGTTCTTCTCTTCTGTTTTCTCCCTTTTTCTCCCAAACTCTGAATTGTACGTTCTGACAGTTTCTAAACCTAGGTTTCCCTTTTAAATCACTTTTTGTTTTATTTTATCTTATTTCCTCACAACTCTATCTAATTCTAAAACAAACCCACAACTTAACATTTATTTTATTTTCAAATCTTATTTTATTAAACAATAAAATAAGTCACAATACCTCATAAAAATCACATAAATCATATACTTCACTTAATTCGCACAAAATCATATAAATATTCTCTATACTATATAAAATAATTTAATTAATTAAAACGGGCGTTACAACTCTCCCCAACTTATAAGATTTTCGTCCTCAAAAATTTACCTTAAGTAAATAACTCAGGATAAGACTCCAGCATCTTACTCACTAGCCCCCACGTCAGGCTTTCACCAGTCGCTCCGTCACAAACGACTTTCACAAGAGGTATCTCCTTGCCTCTCAACCTCTTCACTTCACGGCCTTCGATCCTCACTGGTAAGGTCTCAACCGTAAGGTTATCTCTAACTTGCACATCATCCCTTTGAATCACATGGGATGGATCCGGAACATACTTCCGAAGTTGCGACACATGAAACACATCATGCAAATTCGAAAGGTGCGGCGGTAAACTTACTCAATACACCACTGTTCCAATTCTCTCTGATATCTGATACGGACCAATAAACTTCGGGGTTAACTTCTTCGACTTCAATGCACGACCCACACCGGTCATGGGAGTAACTCTTAGGAACACATGATCTCCCTCTTGGAACTCAAGGTCCTTCCTACGCTTATCATGATAACTCTTTTGCCAACTTTGTGACGCTTTCATCTTTTCTTGAATCATTTTTACCTTCTCAGTAGTTTGTTGAACAATTTCTGGTCCTAAAACCACATTCTCACCTGACTCAAACCAACAAAACGGAGTTCTGCATCTCCGACCATACAAAGCCTCGAAAGGTGCCATTCCGATACTAGAATGATTATTGTTATTGTACGCGAACTTTATCAACGGAAGATGACTACCCCAAATTCCTCCTTGCTCAAGTACACAAACTCTCAATAAATCTTCCAACGACTGAACCGTCCTTTCCGACTGACCATCTGTCTGCGGATGATACGCCGAACTCATCTTCAACTTAGAATATAGCGCTTCTTGCAAACTTTTCCAAAATCTAGAAGTAAACCTTGGGTCTCTATCTGATACGATGCTCGAAGGAACACCATGCAGCTTCACTATTTTTCGAATATAATCTCCGCCAACTGAGCTATAGGAAAATTGATGTTAATCGGAATAAAATGCGCCGACTTCGTCAATCTATCAACAATCACCCAAATAGCGTCATTCCCTTTAGGCGTATTTGGCAAACTCGTCACAAAATCCATGGATATACTATCCCATTTCCACTCTGGTACATCTAAAGGTGTCATTAATCCAGCAGGTTTCTGATGTTCCACTTTCGACTTCTGACAAACCAAACACGAATACACAATTTGTGCCACATCACGTTTCAATCCAGACCACCAAAACAGCTTCTCCCATTGCGATATTGCTTCAACTTTAGACGGATCAACTGCAATACCTTTACCAGAAATGACATGGCCAAGAAAACTCACCTCATTCAACCAAAATTCACACTTTGATGACTTCGCATAAAGCTTCTTCTCCTTCGGCACTTGCAAGACTATCCTCAAATGTTCAGCATGCTTTTCCTCATACTTGGAGTAAATCAAAATATCATCGATGAACACAACCACGAATCGATCCAAGAATGCATGGAAGATGCGATTCATATATTCCATAAACACACCAGGTGCATTCGTAACACCGAAAGGCATCACTTTGTATTCATAATGCCCATAACGCGTCCTGAACGCTGTCTTCTGCATATCTTCATCTTTCACTTTAATCTGGTGATAACCCGACCTCAAATCAATCTTACTAAACACGCGTACACCCACTAATTGGTCCATCAAGTCGTGGATTCTTGGGAGTGGATACCTATTCTTTATACTTACTTTATCCAGCTGTCGGTAATCAATACACAACCTCATACTACCGTCTTTCTTCTTTACTAGTAATACTGGCGCTCCCCAAGGAGAAACACTTGGTCTTACAAAATTCTTGTCAAGTAGATCTTCTAACTGTTTCTTCAACTAAGCCAACTCGGAAGCTGACATGCGATAAGGTGTCATAGACACAGGCTTCGTTCCCGGAATAAGATCAATCGAAAATTCAACTTCTCTTTTTGGAGGCACATCGGGAATTTCATCAGGAAAAACTTCTGGAAAATCGCATACCACTTTCTGCTTATCAATCAACGTTTGGTTCTCAATAGATAAACATGCCATCAAGGAAAACATCATCATTCCGTCACGTTCTAACTGCTTCAGCTGTTTAGTAGATAAAAACTCTGCTCCACTTTCTTCTTCATCAGAAGAGAAATACACCGACTTGCGAAAACAATTAATATGTACATAATTGCATTCTAACCAATTCATACCCAGAATTACATCCATACCACTCAAGGGTAGACAAACCAAATCAATTTCAAACTCACGATCATACATAGACAAAATAGATCTTAAGCACACAAGAGAAGTGGTCACCGAACCCTTAGCTGGAGTTTCGACAACCATTTCTCCATTCATATTTGACATAGTAAGACCCAACTTAGAAACACAATCAATAGCAATAAAACAATGTGTAGCACCAGTGTCAATAATAGCAATTAAAGGAGTACTATCAAAATAACAAGTACCTCTGATCAAACGATCCTCATTCTCTGTCTGGGTGCCAGTCAAAGCGAAACAATATGACCTTCTTCATTATAGTTAAAGCACACAACATCATCATATTTGCATGCCAAAGTAGCATGTCCTTTCTTACCACAACGATAGCACCGCTTCACATCTCTAGTACAAGCATTACTCTTGTTGCCTTTTTCACCACAGTTATAGCAGACAATCTCAACAGGAGCATCTTTCTTCTGAGGTCTCCTCTCATCATTAACTCTTTGCTTGCCCTTATCAGTAGGGGCACTATAAGGCTTCGGACGACTCTGCTGACCTTTACTCTTCCTCTCATTCACAACCTTGTAATGAGCCTTAGTATCCTCTTCATAAATCCTACAACTGCTCACCAGCTCGGAAAAGTTACGAATCTTCTAGTAACCAATTGCCCTTTTAATATCAGCACGCAACCCATTCTCGAACTTGATGCACTTAGAGAACTCAGCAGTCTCAGCAGTATAGTACGGATAGAACTTAGCCAACTCCACAAACTTGGCAGCATACTCAGTAACCGACATGTTCCCTTGTTTCAACTCAAGGAACTCAATCTCCTTTCCGCGAACATCTTCCGGAAAGTAACGGTTCAGGAACTCCCTCCTAAACACGACCCATGTAACAGCAGCACCTCCATTCTCTAAGACAGGTTGGACATTCACCCACCAGTCATCCGCTTCCTCAGCTAACCTGTGTGTGCCAAAGCGCACCATCTGGATGTCTGGACACTGCATAACCCTGAAGATCCTCTCGACCTCCTTAAGCCACGTCTGAGCACCATCGGTGTCATATCTCCCTTTGAAAGTAGGTGGATGATTCCTCAGAAAGGTCTCCACCATCCTCACTCCATCATTTCCACCAGCATTCTGTTGCTGGCCCACAGCTTGAGCCATCGCTTGTAATGCAGCAGCAAGGGCAGCATCATTCCTTCCAGCCATCTTAGTTCACTACGTAACGAGAACAGGTTAGAGAAATCTAAATAGAATTAACTAACACTCGACACAAAGGACTCGATCTACTTGGCCAGACGGACCGACCTGCTCTGATACCAATTGTAACACCCCGTTTTCCCAAAGTAAAAATTTCATAATCGAATCAGAGTATCACATAAAACAGAATGCTACATTTCTTAAATCCTCAAAAATGGAATAAATAATAATTTATTCTAGACAAAATTGTTCAAACTTCGCAGCGGATAAAATTCAAGTTAACATATAAATCTTGGCTCGCAGGCCTAATCAAAAAGGTTCCCATCCCGTTACGTATCAGAGCACCTAAGGACACAGTGAGGGGTAGCCACTCACAACAGCAAACAGCAGCTAAAGCTTAATCACCTGCAAGTTACCCATAGGGAAGGCAACATTTCCAAGCAGAAGGGGTGAGATTTACAAAACAATAACATTAAACATATAATTCAATAATTATATTTAAGAACATAACTTCATCATCATAATATCATAAAAATAATCATGTAACATCATAATCAACATCATAATCAACGTCATAATTCAACATCATAGTTCAACTTAATAGTTTGACTCAACAATGCAACTTCAACTCGACATATGCAACTTAGACATCTTAATCATACATGTGGTACCAATCTAGGGCATGAGCCCTCGTCGCTATTGAGAATAAATATACTCCTAGGGCATAAGCCCTCGTCGCTGTTGAGCATAAAAATACTCCTAGAGCATAAGCTCTCGTCTCTGTTGAGCAAAAGCTCATAGGGCATGAGCCCTCGTCTCTGGATGAATATGCATGGACTCGACTTCTTAAACCTTAGACATCTCAAACAAACTCCAATAATTTGGATTACGACTCATAAATCTTATAACGACACATGCAGTTTTTAGTCAATAACAATATGGCAGCATGGCAGCACATCAACATCTCAAAACATAGTAATATCGCAAACATTCACATACGTCATCTCTTACAATTCATAGAAAGCATACACACTTGTATAGGTCACTATTAACAATCAAGCATTAATTAGCAACTCTACAGGTCGTCTTAATATTACAGTAGTAATTAATTCTAATCCAGGGGTAATCTCATAACTAATCGTGCGACAAGAGTCGCATAATTCTAAAAGGAAGTCTGATACAGAGCTACTCGCTATGGCGAGTGGGATGTCTCGCCTTGCTAGCCATCAAGGGTTACTCGCTACGACGAGTTGAACTGCTCGCCTTGCGAGCCATCACGGGTAGCTCGCTATGGCGAGTAGGGTTGCTCGCGTCACGAACCTTCTCAAGGGTTGCTCGATATGGTGAGTGGGTTGCTCGCCTCGCGAGCTGATGAAGAGCACTCGCCGTGGCGAGTTGATTGCTCGCTGTGGCGAGCGATGACAGAACAGTTACGGGGTTACGAGGATTTTCACCAAAAACCCCAATTTTCATCATGTTCCTCCCCAATTTTGACTATAATGATGTTTAACGGTTACCCTATGGTCTGTAAATAGTTTTCTACAACATTGGTAAAGTTTCTCACCATCTAATCATCAATTCATCACTTTTTGACCTAATTCTTAGTTTCTAATTTCTCATGAAATACTCCTAAAACATGTTAACTATAATCATGAATCATAAGCTTAATGGAATTGTAATGCTAGGCTCACCCTTACCTTAAGAAAATTGAGCAGCAGCCTCTCAGGTTCTTCTATTCTGTTTTCTCCCTTTTTCTCCCAAACTTTGAATTGTACGTTCTGACAGTTTCTAAACCTAGGTTTTCCCTTTTATACCACTTCTACTATTTTATCTTATTCCACTTATCCCCCCATAATTCTATCTAATTCAAAAACAACCCCACAACTTATTATTTATTTTATTTTCAAATATTATTTCATTAAATAATAAAATAGGCCACCTAATAAAATCACAACATATCACGTAAATCATATAAATATATTCTAAACTCGACAAATTAATTAAATAATTGAAACAGGCGTTACAACTTTCCCCAACCTATAGAATTTTCGTCCTCGAAAATATTACCTCATTCATATCTGAGTACCAGTCAAAGTAAAAACTCTCCCAGTAGTCTGAGCCTTCTTAGGCTTCTTGCACTGCGAACCAATATGACCTTCTTCATTACAGTTAAAGCACACAACATCATCATATTTTCATGCCGAAGTAGCATGTCCCTTCTTACCACAGTTATAGCAGACAATCTCAGCAGGAGCATCTTTCTTCTGAGGTCTCCTCTCATCATTCACCTTCTGTTTACCCTTATCAGCCGGGACGCTGTAAGGCTTATCACGACCTTGTTGGTGCTTACCTTTCTGCTCCTTCAGAACCTTATAATGAGCTTTGGTGTCCTCCTCATAAATTCTGCAGCTACTTACCAACTCGGAGAACTGACGGATCTTCTGATACCCAATTGCTCGCTTAACCTCAGCACACAAGCCATTCTCGAACTTGATACACTTGGAGAATTTAGCAGTCTCCGCGGTGTAGTGCGGATAAAACTTAGCCAGCTCAACGAACTTAACAGCATACTCAGTGACTGACATGTCACCCTGCTTCAGCTCTAGAAACTCAATCTCCTTCTTTCTGCGAACATCCTCTGGAAAGTATCTATTCAGGAATTCCCTCCTGAACACAACCCAAGTAACTTCACCGTCGTTCTCCAGATATGAACGAACACTAACCCACCAGTCATCAGCTTCCTCAGCCAAACAATGCGTACCAAAATGAACCATTTGAGGTGTAGTGCATTCCATGACCCGAAAAATTCTTTCAATCTCTTTGAGCCAAGTCTGAACTCCATCAAGATCATATCTGCCTCTGAAGGTAGGTGGATGGTTCCTCAGAAACGTCTCCAACATTCGAACTCCATTGTTACCACCAGCGTTAGGTTGTTGCCCAACAGCTTGAGCCATAGCTTGCAAAGCAGCAGCGATGGCAGCATCTTTCCTTCCAGCCATCTCAGTTCACTACACAACGGAAACAGGTTAAGAAAACAGTGACATTACAACTATCACTCGACACAAACGACTCAATCTACTTGGCCGGACGGACCGACCTGCTCTGATACCAATTGTAACACCCCGTTTTCCCAAAGTAAAAATTTCATAATTAAATCAGAGTATCACATAAAACGGAATGCTACATTTCTTAAATTCTCAAAAATAGAATAAATAATGATTTATTCTTCGTAAAATGATAGTCAAAATTATTCAAACTTTGCAGCGGATAAAATTCAAGTTAACATAGAAATCTTGGCACGCAGGCCTAATCAAAAGTCTCAACATAGTTCAAAACTACTACTTATTCATGTCATTATAAAGTAATACGTAAGGAATAGAAAATAATTATAAAGGTTCCCATCCCGTTACGTATCAGAGCCCCTAAGGACACAGTGAGGGTAGCCACTCACAACAGCAAACAGCAGCTAAAGCTTAATCACCTGCAAGTTAGCCATAGGGAAGGCAACATTTTCAAGCAGAACGGGGAAGATTCACAAAACAATAACATTAAACATATAATTCATTAATTATATTTAACAACATAATTTCATCATAATAATATCATAACAATAGTCAACATCATAATTCACTGTCATAATCAACATCAAAAACATCATCGCAACTCAGAATCAAAGTTCAACTTAATAGTTTGACTCGACAATGCAACTTCGACTCGACTTATACAACTTAGACATCTTAATCATGCATGTGGTACCAATCTAGGGCATAAGCCCTCGTCGCTATTGAGTATAAATATACTCCTAGGGCATAAGCCCTTGTCGCTATTGAGCATAAAAATACTCCTAGAGAATAAGCTCTCGTCTCTATTGAGAAAAAGCTCATAGAGCATGAGCCCTCGTCTCTGGATGAATATGCATGGACTCGACTTCTTAAACCTTAGACATCTCAAACAAACTCCAATAATTTGGATTACGACTCATAAATTTTAGAACGACACATGCAGCTTTTAATCAATAACAATATGGCAGCATGGCAGCACATCAACATCTCAAAACATAGTAATATTGTAAACATTCACATACGTCATCTCTTACAATTCAAAGAAAGCATACACACTTGTATAGGTCACTTTTAACAATCAAGCATTAATTAACAGCTCTACAGGTCGTCTTAATATTACAGTAGTACTTAATTCTAATCCAGGGGTAATCTCATAACTAATTGTGCGACAAGAGTCGCATCATTCTAAAAGGCAGTCTGATACAGAGCTACTCGCTATGGCGAGTGGGATCTCTCGCCTTGCGAGCCATCACGGGTAGCTCGCTATGGCGAGTTGGGTTGCTCGCCTCGCGAACCTTCTCAAGGGTTGCTCGCTGTGGCAAGTGGGTTGCTCGCCTCGCGAGCTGATGAAGAGAACTCGCCGTGGCGAGTTGATTGCTCGCTGTGGCGAGCGATGACAGAACATTTACGGGGTTACGAGGATTTTCACCAAAAACCCCAATTTTCATCATGTTCCTCCCTAATTTCGACTATAATGATGTTTAAGGGTTACCCTATGGTCCGTAAACAGTTTTCTACAACATTGGTACAGTTTCTCACCATCTAATCATCAATTCATCACTTTTTGACCTAATTCTTAGTTTCTAATTTCTCATGAAATACTCGTAAAACATGTTAACTATAATCATGAATCATAAGCTTAATGGAATTGTAATGCTAGGCTCACCCTTACCTTAAGAAAATTGAGAAGCAGCCTCTCTGGTTCTTCTCTTCTGTTTTCTCCCTTTTTCTCCCAAACTCTAAATTGTACGTTCTGATAGTTTCTAAACCTAGGTTTTCCCTTTTATACCTCTTCTATCTATTTTATCTTATTCCACTTATCCCCCCATAATTCTATCTAATTCAAAAACAGCCCCTCAACTTAATATTTAATATTTTTTCTAATTTTAAAGATAAGTTTCTCTCCGCATCATATTTGTCCAAACATAATGTTGAGAGAGAGAGAGAGAGACAAAGCAATTATGCAGGTTCCTTCCATAAACCTGAAGTAGTCTTGTTGATGGACATGTATGTGTTTCGATTGTTGTTGAATGATGTTATTTTAATGAAAATAGATGAATGTTTCATTTTCCATGTCTTTGTGGATTTATATACTGAAAGTGCCCATTTTGAAATTGTACAATAAAAAGAAAGCTAAAATTAATTTTGATTATCAAAATAGATAAATGGTTCATTTTCCATGTCTTTGTGGACCATTAAACTCAATACTTTGATGCTAGAAATTGAACTTATCACATACCAGTGTAATATAATGTTGGTTGTCTTCTCTTTATTATGAAAGAACATATAAGAAATAAAAAATAATAACGAAAGGTTGGTTAATAAAAACGAACTCTAATTATTTAAAAATTATTGTGAGGTATATTATAAGTTAAATGGACAAATATGATTCAACCATATATACTTTAGAGACAGTTAATATTTTTTCTAATTTTAAAGATAAGTTTCTTTCAACATCATATTTGTCCAAACATGATGTCGAGAGAGAGAGAGAGAGAGAGAGAGAGAGAAGAGAGAGAGAGAGAGAGAGAGAGAGAGAGAGAGCAATTATACAAGTACGTTCCACAAACCCGAAGTAGTCTTGTTGTTGGACATGTATGTGTTTTGATTGATGTTGAATGATGTTATTTTAATGAAAATAAAAGATTGGTTCATTTTCCATGTCTTTGTGGATTTATATACTCAAAGTGCCCATTTTGAAATTGTACAATAAAAAGAAAGCTAGTATTAATTTTGATTATCAAAATAGATGAATGGTTCATTTTCCATGTCTTTGTGAACCATTAAACTCAATACTTTGATGCTAGAAATTGAACTTATCACATACCAGTGTAATATAATGTTGGTTGTTTTCTCTTTATTATGAAAAAATATAAAAGAATTAAATAATAATAACGAAAGGTTGATTAATAAAAACGAACTCTAATTATTTAAAAATTATTGTGAGGTATATTATAAGTTAAAGGGACAAATATGATTCAACCATATATACTTTAGAGACAGTTAAATTTTTTTATAATTTTAAAGATAAGTTTCTTTCAACATCATATTTGTCCAAACATGATGGAGAGAGAGAGAGAGAGAGAGAGAGAGAGAGAGCAATTATACAAGTACGTTCTACAAACCGGAAGCAGTCTTGTTGATGGACATTTATGTGTTTTGATTGTTGTTGAATGATGTTATTTTAATGAAAATAGAAGATTGGTTCATTTTCCATGTCTTTGTGGATTTATATACTCAAAGTGCCCATTTTGAAATTGTACAATAAAAAGAAAGCTAGTATTAATTTTGATTATCAACATAGATGAATGGTTCATTTTCCATGTCTTTGTGGACAATTAAACTCAATACTTTGATGCTAGAAATTGAACTTATCACATACCAGTGTACTATAATGTTGGTTGTCTTCTCTTTATTATGAAATAATATATAAGAAATAAATAATAATAACGAAAGGTAAGTTAATAAAAACGAACTCTAATTATTTGAAAATTATTGTGAGGTATATTATAAGTTAAAGGGACAAATATGATTCAACCATATATACTTTAGAGACAATTATTATATTTTCTAATTTTAAAGATAAGTTTCTTTCAGCATCATATTTGTCCAAACATGATGTTGAGAGAGAGAGAGAGAAAGAGAGAGAGAGAGAGACAAAGCAATTATGCAGGTTCCTTCCATAAACCTGAAGTAGTCTTGTTGATGGACATGTATGTGTTTCGATTGTTGTTGAATGATGTTATTTTAATGAAAATAGATGAATGTTTCATTTTCCATGTCTTTGTGGATTTATATACTGAAAGTGCCCATTTTGAAATTGTACAATAAAAAGAAAGCTAAAATTAATTTTGATTATCAAAATAGATAAATGGTTCATTTTTCATGTCTTTGTGGACCATTAAACTCAATACTTTGATGCTAGAAATTGAACTTATCACATACCAGTGTAATATAAGTTTGGTTGTCTTCTCTTTATTATGAAAGAATATATAAGAAATAAATAATAATAACGAAAGGTTGTTTAATAAAAACGAACTCTAATTATTTAAAAATTATTGTGAGGTATATTATAAGTTAAAGGGACAAATATGATTCAACCATATATACTTTAAAGACATTTAATATTTTTTCTAATTTTAAAGATAAGTTTCTTTCAACATCATATTTGTCCAAACATGATGGAGAGAGAGAGAGAGAGAGAGAGAGAGAGAGAGAGCAATTATACAAGTACGTTCCACAAACCGGAAGTAGTCTTGTTGATGGACATGTACGTGTTTTGATTGTTGTTGAATGATGTTAATTTTAATAAAAATAGAATATTGGTTCATTTTCCATGTCTTTGTGGATTTATATACTCAAAGTGCCCATTTTGAAATTGTATAATAAAAAAAAGGCTAGTATTAATTTTGATTATCAAAATAGATGAATGGTTCATTTTCCATGTCTTTGTCGACCATTAAACTCAATACTTTGATGCTAGAAATTGAACTATATTTAAAAATTATTGTGAGGTATATTATAAGTTAAAGGGACAAATATGATTCAACCATATATACTTTAGAGACAGATAATATTTTTTCTAATTTTAAAGATAAGTTTCTTTCAACATCATATTTGTCCAAACATGATGTCGAGAGAGAGAGAGACAAATCAATTATGCAGGTTCCTTCCATAAATCTGAAGTAGTCTTGTTGATGGACATGTATGTGTTTTGATTGTTGTTGAATGATGTTATTTTAATGAAAATAGAAGATTGGTTCATTTTCCATGTCTTTGTGGATTTATATACTCAAAGTGCCCATTTTGAAATTGTACAATAAAAAGAAAGCTAGTATTAATTTTGATTATCAAAATAGATGAATGGTTCATTTTCCATGTCTTTGTGGACCATTAAACTCAATACTTTGATGCTAGAAATTGAACTTATCACATACCAGTGTAATATAATGTTGGTTGTCTTCTCTTTATTATGAAAGAATATATAAGAAATAAATAATAAAAACGAAAGGTTGGTTAATAAAAATGAACTCTAATAATTTAAAAATTATTTTGAGGTATATTATAAGTTAAAGGGACAAATATGAGTCAACCATATATATTTTAGAGACATTTAATATTTTTTCTAATTTTAAAGATAAGTTTCTTTCAACATCATATTTACTAAAAACTATTCAATTGATGTTAAAATATATAGAGGGATTTTACTATATAAAGTGATCAGACCCTTTTACACATGTTACATGAAAAGGTGAAAATAAATGGCTGAAACTCTCAAATTGGTTTATATTGTGATCCTTTTAGTTTCTCTATGTCTTGTTGTCTTTGCTGACAAAAGGAGTCATGGTTATGTCATCATTCTCTATTTTTTTTTGTTTATTTTATATACAATTTTTTACTGTTTTTTGTAATATTTATTTCTTTTTATTTAACATTACAGTGGAATGTTACAATACTAGCGATTGTTATATAGTTTATAGTGTGCCATATGGAACTATGAGGTGTGTTAAAGGTTTTTGCAAAAGGCTCACAAATGTTAAGGTAATGAAATTTCTCTGTTGTGAATAAATATTTTACTTATCTACTCACACTAATGGTGTTATTCGTATAATTTTTCATACACATTAAATGTATATTAAATATTTTTCAAAGACATACATACTGTGTGATTGTGTGTATATGTATATAATGAGTATAAGGGGTGTTCCGACAAATAAAAAAAATCTAAATACTCTTAAAGGAAACCATGTTCATTATATTACAAGAAAAACATATATGGACTATGAATGTCGAAACTTAAGAAATATGGGATGAAAGTAAGTAAAATTGTCAATTAAAACACAACATGTGAGAAACCATACATCCCCGAGTCAATCATCTAACACCTCCAATGTTCCAGAAACCATATTTTCATATATCTATGTTCATCCTATATTCGTTAGTTATTATTTCAAGCTATTTTATGGGTATATGTGTGCTAGTTATTGTAGTATTTAATGTGAATTAGATAAATAATAAGTGTGTGAAAAGAAATATTTTAATTACTTTGTATGTGTACTGATCATTTTGTGATTCCACATGCTTTCGATTTGATTTAGTATTTAATTTAATGTATCCATATTATATTTGTCTATTTTTTTTTAAAGACAAGTGGGTGTAAATGGATCTGCAACATCTTACGTAGATTAAAGTAAAACAAATAATAACAACCCAAACAGGTGATACAAAACATCCCTAAATAGAGAGCACACACAGTGCATTTTTCACATCGAAATTCACAGTTGATGTTTCTTGTGTTTTTTCTCTTTTCTCCCTCCTTCGACTTGTGTTGACGAGTCCATCTCCTTTTTTCTACTCCTTCTGTCCCTTCAGAATTAAGAGTGTTCTTAAGGTAAGGGTGGAACTAATCATTCAAATACTAAGTACTATGAGTTTAATTAGAATGTTTAAGAGTATCTAATCTATGTCTTGTTGAATTAAACTTAGTTTTCTCTTTTGATAGTGAATTGGTGAATCATATTGATATGTTGTTGTTTATTTATGGTTGAATATATGAAAGTTGTTTATATGTTATTTATATGATGTATATATGAAAGTTATTTATACGATATTTATATAATATTTATATGAAAGTTGTTTATATGATATTTATATGAAAGTTATTTATATGATGTATATATGAAAGTTATTTATATGATATTTATAATATATTTATATGAAAGTTATTTATATGATATTTATATGAAAGTTGTTTATATGATATTTATATGATGTATATATGGAAGTTATTTATATGATGTATATATGAAAGATATTTATATGATATTTATATGAAAGTTATTTATATGATATTTATATGATGTATATATGGAAGTTATTTATATGATGTATATATGAAAGTTATTTATATGATATTTATATAATATTTATAGGAAAGTTATTTATATGATATTTATATAATATTTATATGAAAGTTGTCTATATCATATTTATATAATACTTATATGAAAAGGTTGTTTATATGATATTTATATGAAAGTTATTTATATGATGCATATATGAATGTTATTTATATGATAATTATATGATGTTTATATGAAAGTTAATTATATGATGTATATATGAAATTTAATTATATGATGTTTATATGAAAGTTGTTGATGATTAAGTTATGTTTCCAGTAGCTTTGGTTTGACATGAAAATCTGTTATAAATATTTTATTATGATGTGAATTACGATGTTATTGTTGTTGCATTCTTTAGTCGTATCCTTGCATAAACATTTGAAACATTTGTTTAAAGTTGATGGCTTGATGCCCTGTTTAGTCGAATTACAACATTAAAGTTGAAGGCTTGATGTCTTGTTAAAGTTGAAGGCTTGATGCCTTGTTAAAGTTGAGGGCTTGATCCCCTGTTTAGTCGAATCACGACATTAAAGTTGAAGGTTTGATGCCTTGTTAAAGTTGAGGGTTTGATGCCTTGTTTAGTCGAATTACGACATTAAAGTTGAAGGCTTGATGCCTTCTTAAAGTTGAGGGCTTGATGTCCTGTTTAGTCGAATTACGACATTAAAGTTGAAGGCTTGATGTCTTGTTAAAGTTGAGGGCTTGATGCCCTGTTTAGTCGAATTACGACATTATGTTGAGGGTTTGACGCTCTGTTGGTACCACATGCATAACTATATTGCATTTTGATAAGTTGTTGTTTTTACGTTGTTAAGATGTTGTTGAACCATTTAAATTGGAAATTTATTATGTTTCTAAGGTTGAGGCCTTAGTGCCAAGTATTGATTTGTTGTTGAATATTTTCCGCTACGACATTGTTTTAATTATTGAAAACAGTTGTTTTAATAAATAGTGATTTTAACTCTATTTATGATGAAATGATTTTTGAAGAACAAAATGTGACATCCTGTTTTATGATGTACTCTGATGTATTTTATATTTATTTATATGTTGGAAAAACGGGGTGTTACAATTGGTATCAGAGCATGTCGGTCCGTCCGACTAAGTAGTTGAGTCGTTAGTGTCGTGTGACAGTTGAATACTATCGTTGTGTTCTTTTTTTTCTAATTAATGGTTATGTTTTGTTATGTGTATCATGTTTGATTGACTAACTTTGTGGTATTTGTGTAATGTTTGAAGTTATTATTTGTTATATATTGTTTAAGATATTTAAGCAATAATTAAACTCATTTTTCTCTCTTGTGCTTTGAATTTCGAGGACGAAATTCTTTTAAGGGGGTACAGTTGTAACGCCCTACTTTTATTATTTATTATTTTTATTGAGATTAGATGTCTTTTTATAATTTAGTCGATTTATTTTTGATGAAGTGATATTTTGTTATGATATATGTTGGTATTTATTTGTATAATATATATGTTATCTGGTGTAGAAATATTTTTGTTATTTTGTGTGGAAATATATATGTTATCTAGTATAGAAATATATTTTTTATTTTGTGTAGAGATATATTTGTTATTTGGTGTATTATTATTATTAAGTGGGGGAGAGATATATTTAATTTAGAAATAAATAAGATTATGAGGAAAAGAGTAGTTTTGGAGTGTAAGAGAAACTAGGGTTATTATATTAGGTAGAGAATAGAAAAGTTAGAAAACAGAAACACATACAGAAGTTTTGGAGAAGACCTCAGGAGAGAAGAACGCTGCTGCTAATTCAGGAGTAAATCTAAGGTAAGGGTGGGACTAACCTTCTTTAATCATAAGTATATGGTTCTGAAATAGGGTTTAACATGTTTGTTGTTGTTTTATTTTGGGAATTGGAGAATTAGGGTTAAGAGTGATAATTGATGATTTATGTTATGTTGTTGTCGATTTGTGGTTGGATTCATGATTATGAGTTGTGGTTGTTGAGGATTATTGTTGTTAATGTCATATTATGAATTGGGTATGAGTTATGTTGAGTTGTTCTTGATGATTGTGATGATTTTGAATGAATGTGAAGTTTGAATAATATAAGTTGCTTTTTCAGATTTTTTTTTTATCACTGTCCCGAAATTTGAAACGAAAACTAGTATTTATCGTTACAGAACTGGTCTTAGGTGTAAACACGAAAGTCGTAGGTATGGATGTTAGTTTTCTAATGCCGTTGGTCTGGCGTCAAAATAGTTTATAGAACTTGAGTTATGGTCAAATTACTGCACGTAGGTCACAGTGAATTTTTATGGACTTTCAGCACAACTTTTTCGAATTTAAAACAAAAACTGGTGTTGATCGGTACATAATTGGCCTTAGGTGTAAACATGAAAGTTTTAGATAATTTGTTAGATTTCCAGTGGCTTTGGTTTGACGTAAAAAAGACTTTTATTTTTTTAGTTCTGATGAAAACACTCCAAGGAGGTCTTAGTGAAATTGTACGGTGACAACATTCTCTGTTTCATGTTTTTGCGTCTTTTCACACGTCTCTGTTTTAAATTGGTCTTTGGTATAAACATGAAAGTTGTTGATAATTGTGATATCTTTCTAGTATCCTTGGTTTGACATGGAAATATGTTATGTATAATTTATTATGTTTTTACAAAAATGCATGATGAATTGTTGATGTTTGAATATGATGTTATATGATGAATTGTTGACGTTTAAATACAATGTTATATGACATTGTTTATGATTGATGAATATAAAATTATGTTGTGAATTCGTTGTCGTTGTCGTTACCACATTTGTCATCAATGTCTTCAAAGTTGTAAGTAGTTTGTCAATGTTGTTTAAGTTGTAAGTTGTTTGTCGATGTCGTTGAAGTTGTTGGTCGTCAAAGTATTGGTTGATGAGTCCATGCATAGTCATTAAAGATGAGGGCTGATGGCCCTGAGAGCTTTGCTCTAAAAGATGAGGGCTGATGGCCTTGAGAGTTATTACTCTAACACGATGAGGGCTTATGCCCTAGGAGCTTTTGCTCAATAGCGACGAGGGCTCATGCCCTAGGAGTATATTTATGCTCAAAAGCGACGAGGGCTTATATCCTGATTTGTACCACATGCATATAAGTTGTCTAGTTGATGAAGTTGTCGTTGCATAAGTAGTCAATGTTGAGTAGTCGATGTTGTTGTCGTGTTGTCAACTTGCCATTATATTTAATGAGTTGATTAATGAGTAATTATGCGAAGCATCTATGTTGTATAATTGTTGTTTAACATTGTTAAATTTGTTGTTATTATTATAGAATGTGAAATCTCACCCCTTCTGCTTGGAAATGTTGCTCTTCGTATAAGTAACTTGCAGGTGACCAAGAATAGTGCAGTTGAGAGTAATCTCCGCCGTGTCGTCTAGGATGCTCTGATACGTAACAGGATGAAGATTGTTTTGTTGCATGTTTCCTTGTTACGTATTTCCTTTTAAACAATACTGAACTATTTTTATGAGAATTTATTTAAGATGTTGAACTTACTTCCGCTGCATGTTTGTTAAATTTTTATAAAAGCAGAAGTTTTAATAAATAGCAATTTTGCGTTGGTGTAACGACCGGTGCAAGTAACAAATACTACCTACGAGTCTCATTCTCTCGCATTCGTCCTTACCTGTGTTCTATTCTATTGATCCAGTTTAGGCAGCTTTCAGTCTCTATAAACTTGATGGAATATTTCTTACACAAGATACGAAGTCATCAATCAATGGCATGAAGGAGTTCAATAAAGAACATAAAGACTTTATTTAGGGTCAGATAAAAATGGGTAAGCAAGCAAGCCTTGCAGTGTGACCGCAACTTGCTAGCCGACACCGGCTACCGCAAAGAGTTCAGTGTAAAAAAAAGCTAAAGAAAAGACCCTTCCATTATTATACTGAATATTACCTTTCAACCCCTTACGCAATGAAGCAAAGTTCTGAACTTTAGTCAGGGTCAACTCAAGATAACTCTTTCATCCGTCGAAGCAGAGACAAGAATTGCTATTTGAACTAGAAAGCATACTACTTATATAATAGTAATTCATGTACACATCCCGTAGGCAAGGAAAGAGATTATTAGAAAGCCAGTGCAGAGAGAGAAAGTATAGTTACATAAATAAGAGGAACCTATTGCCAGAGGAGGCTATGAAATAGTTGCCAGTGATTGCTTTGGCAAGCTAACTAAAGGATCGAGGATAAAACCTATTGTCAATATAGAAAATTTTAATAGAAAAATCAGCAAGTGGAATAAATGGAACGAGTATAAGGGCTAGTTAGTAGGTTAGTTTTCTAAGTGTGAAAATTGTAGTAAGAAGTAGTTAAGCTCTCAAGCGAGTCAGTCGTTAGTTTAGTTGATAATCTTGTCCAGTAAGGGAAGTAAGTAGAGTCAATAGAGTTGAGTAAGTCCTTGTTTCTTTCCCTTTTACGTTGAGGGAGCTAGTAATGTAAGTGCTCGTATGAAGATAGTATAGGAGAATATGGCCCGCACGAGCTGGGAAGCCTATGAAGTTGGTTTCAAGCCCGTTTAACGACCGTTTGATGGTTGTTTAAGGTAGGTCTCAGGAGTTAAGTTTAAGGAAGATAAGTTGTGCCAGTTATAATTACCAGGATCTGCCAGCGGTATTTGATTGAAAGAGTGCGGTACCGGTACGAAAGGGAGCTAGCTAAGGAAGCAAGCCAAGAAAGGCAGCATAGTAGGCCTTTTTTTAGAAAGGAAGCCAACTCTTGTTCGACGTAGGGTAGAGTAACTTATTTCATTCCCTGGGCTTTCCATCCGGGCTTTAATACGGCTAGATATGGAGACTTTCCCTGTGAAAGCGCTGGCGTTTAGTTTGGTTGCGTGCTTTCCGATCTCTTCCCCTTCCTTTCTGTGGTAGCATGTTTGCTAGTCTTGTCGGACTAGGAGCTCTACTAGGCTTGACCGTGGGAAATTGACTTATTCTTGCTCAAGTCAAGTGGAATCAGTTTCATTTGGCTCTAGACTACGATTCAATAGAGAACGATTTGGCACATCTTCGATTTCCTGGTATGAAAGCTTGGTTTTCTTTGAGTTCAAGATATTCAGGATTTGGACGACCTCCAGAGAGCAGACGACCGGTAGAGTAGGTGCTCCATATCGTTCCTGCTGCGTAGGTCTAAGGTAATGAAAAGTGCTAGCAGAGAATCTGTAGGCCTCACCCTTCTCTAATAGGGGCAGTGCCACCTATAGAACGGGAATGTTCATCCTCTCTTAAAGTCCTTTAGGGATTGATTTAGAGTCGGGAATAGAGTTGTGGCAAGCAATATAGATCGCCCCTTACGCTCTCTCTAAAAAAAGCCCTTCATAGTAAAGCTTAGGCCCTATGGAGAAAAGGGAAGTGTAGAAATAAAAATTGATTGGACCATCGCATCGGGAAAGGGTGATCGATCATAAGGAAGGCCTACGTCTTCATCTCTTGCTTCCAAGTGAGAGTTAGGAGGAAGAAAAAGACCAAGCAAGGGATAAGATTCGTTCTCACGGAGAATTAGGGAGAAGAAAGAAGACCGTAGGACTCTGAAGTCAGGGATATGATGCTCGGTCTACATGCCTTACGTCAAATCCCAAGAACATATGGGAAATGCACCAGCACTCGGATATGAATTGGAACCCCCTCCAAAATTCGGTTCATACTAAAATGGATTCCCAATCCCATTCAAGACCCGCACGACTTTCGCGAAACTTGCCGAGATGTGCATCGATGAGATAGTAAAGAGGCACAGAGCGCCCGTGTCGGCAGAATCAGACAGAGACTATCGCTTGTGGCAGAGTTGCATATAATGACCGCTATCAGGCGAGTAAAAAGTGCCTTACGCAGCTATATACGACCGGGTAGACCCAGTTGTGGTGATAACATGAGAGAGAGAGCGAGAGAATGAAGTGAAGGAGCTTACCCTTTCTCTACTTTTGATTCACTTGCAGCATCTAGCCCCTTGAAAGCTATTACCATGTCTTAGAAGGAAAGTCATAGGATTCACTGTAAATTCCTTTTGTGGACATCTGAGGAGAGGGGTAAGGCCTTCGCACTAGCGGGTCAAGTAGATGCGGCACATTGCATATTTATTATTTATATCTCGAAAGCCAGTTCCAGCTACTCCTACAGCTATTGGCTAAAGATCGACAATATATTCGCCGCAAACCAAGGGACAACCCTCTTTGTCCACCTGTGAACCTTCTTCTACATGGATGTCAGTTGCTTTAAAGGAAGAAAAGAAGGTAAGAAAAGCAAAAAGGCAAGGGCATGCGATGCCTACTATTTTTATATGTCATTTGCTTGCTTTAGGGCTAGGCTAAGCCTTTAGCTGCCGCTACAAAGAGCTCTTATTCACTCACCCGAAAGACCAGTTATTGCAAGAACAGGATTATCTTACCTTAGCCACCTTAGAATTAAATTTCCTATTGAGGAAGTAGCGCCATTAGTTGGAAATTGCATTTCATCTGAACATGCAATCAGCCAATTATATTTCTCGATGCATACTCATATTATTGATATGCCACAAGTGATAGTCCCACAGCAGATTCTAGCACAACCGAGTCTGATTAACTGACTTCACCACCACCACTTACGGCTATTTGAACAACGGTTATTTCAATTATTACCACAATAAATTAAATAGCAAAGAGAACAGCGGCAACAGATATGGCAACAATAGGATGATAAACCTTCTTCCCTTAACCAGGTCTCAGTTAAGTTCCTATAATTTCTGTGCAGGTGAAGGTTAAGTCTGGAAGCAGGAATGATTCTTACTCCATAAAGGTAGTGAGTTATCTACTAGTCGTAGGGCAGGAAAAGCTATTACACAAACAATCCAGTTTTGGCAGGCTGAAGTAATGCTTATATAATCTGTTCAACATCATCATATTTACCTCTAAAGAATGGAGCTTCCTAAGACTAGGTGAACAAGGTCTTTTTCTAAGAAGCATGTTGACAAAGCAGAAATTACACACACACCCACTAAAGTATTTACAGATAAGCTCGGCACCTTACGGCCATGTGCCTAGGATCCCCTGCGTGCTTTAAGGATTAAAGTCCAACTCCTATAAGAATTTAAATACCATACTCATATCGGTTAATCTATAAGGTTTCTTTCTCCTCCTCCGGGATTCATTAATAGAACTTAAATGCAGGAATAAGCACATAGACCATAGGTATGGAAGAATAAAAATTAATTCATGTGCATTATATTTATAATTTATCCTAGGAGAACAGGTTGGGTTACCGTAAAGTACAAGACAACAAGCAATCGGATTTAGCGTCTTTACGCATGCCAGGGATGAATTGTGAGCACCTGGGGTAATATCATCTAGAGCTTGGATAGATCTCTTAGGAAAAGAAAGCATTTCCAGTCAAGGAGTAGGGTAAAGGAGAGTTGAAGACATCTAAAACACCTCCCCTGGTAATTTGAGTCTTCCTAGCTTCGGATCCCAGGAAAGCTAACTCAATAGGAATTCTCTATCTCGCTGATGCTATTGAATCGTCGGTCAGGATCGCCCCTTTCTGAAGTCTTGCAAGTGAGGCTGAATGGAATGCGCAGGGCCGCTAAGAAGAAGCTCTTAAATCTTAATCCCGTCTGGACATCAAATCCTTCCGGTCAGCAAAGGTTTAGCGAAGCCCTGAATCCACTCTTCTTGATTTAATCCTGGCTGTCCATCTGTGGAACATGAAGCTGAAGACCTCTAGAGTACCTACTAGAAGAAAGACAGAACGAATCTCTTATCTCCATCTTAATCTTTCTAGCAGTGCTCTCATTATCTTTAAATAAGAAAATTCTTATGCTCTTTGCTATCATAGCCACTTCTACATTAAACTTGCAACCTTAATCCTAAAAAGACGGGGTAGGACTGGAGTGTGAGGGATCTCTTTCGAATGTGTTTCGATTGTTGTTGAATGATGTTATTTTATTGAAAATAGATGAATGGTTCATTTTCCATGTCTTTGTGGACCATTAAACTCAATACTTTAATGCTACAAATTGAAGTTATCACATACCAGTGTAATATAATGTTGGTTGTTTTCTCTTTATTATGAAAGAATATATAAGAAATAAATAATAATAACGAAAGGTTGGTTAATAAAAACGAACTCTAATTATTTAAAAATTATTGTAAGGTATATTATAAGTTAAAGGGACAAATATGATTCAACCATATATACTTTAGAGACATTTAATATTTTTTCTAATTTTAAAGATAAGTTTCTTTCAACATCATATTTGTCCAAACATGATGTTGAGAGAGAGAGAGAGGGGGGGAGGGAGGAAGGGAGAGTGAGAGAGAGAGCGCAATTATACAGGTTCCTTCCACAAACCGAAAGTAGTCTTGTTGATGGACATGTATGTGTTTCGATTGTTGTTGAATGATGTTATTTTAATGAAAATAGATGAATGGTTCATTTTCCATGTCTTTGTGGATTTATATACTCAAAGTGCCCATTTTGAAATTGTACAATAAAAGAAAGCTAGTATTAATTTTGATTATCAAAATAGATGAATGGTTCATTTTCCATATCTTTGTGGACCATTAAACTCAATACTTTGATGCTAGAAATTGAACTTATCACATACCAGTGTAATATAATGTTGGCTGTCTTCTCTTTATTATGAAAAAATATATAAGAAATAAATAATAATAATGAAAGGTTGGTTAATAAAAACGAACTCTAATTATTTGAAAATTATTGTGAAGTATATTATAAGTTAAAGGGACAAATATGATTCAACCATATATACTTTAGAGACATTTAATATTTTTTCTGAATTTTAGAGAGAGAGAATAAGGAAATATAAAGAAAATGATGATGCCACAAGAGACATATTTTAGATGGTAGCCATCGAGGAATATGTATAGAAATTATATTTGGTGCAAATCAATTGTGTAAAAAACAAATGTTGCCATTTTCTCGTCCTCCAATGGGACAATAGATTTTTGTTGGGAGGACATGGAAGAGCGTATGAAAACGCATCAAAAACTGGTACGGGGTGAAAATTATTTGAAACTAGACGCTGACCCATGCGATGCACGGGTTTGTTTCGATTTTCATATATAAGCATCATGTTAACTATATTATTAGTTGTCGACATGTTTAAATCTATTATGTATAACATTTTAAAAAAGACTACAATAGCAAAATGCACCGAAGTTGGAACTCGTCATACAAAATCTAAACAATGAGCAAAATTTAAACAATGAACAAATTAAATAGTTCAAAATACACATCAAAGGAAAAAAGTTACTGCATAAAGTTAGTATAAGAAACATATCAAGTGATTCAACCATAGAAGCCTATAAGGTCACCTACATTTTCATTTTTCAAGACATACGTCGTAGGAAAAAGGGGAAGAAATGGATGAAAAACACAGACTTTTGGGTTTAGATTGTGAAGGAGAAAGGAGAAAAAATGGTTCGAAACCGTTTGGAAAGAAAGGAAAAGGAATTAATTGGTTTTTTGAAAATAGAGTTTAGTATTGGATATTATGTAGTGGAAGCAAATTAAATTAGTAAAACAACTACTGGTGAAGTGGCAAAATCGGTTTTTTAATCAGAACTGTTTAACATTTATATATATTAAGATTCATGAGTGTAAAAGAAGTATGATCAATGTGAAAAACAATATGTCTTTGTATTTGCCTGCCTTGACTCTGATTTAAATTTCAGCTTATATAGGTTGTATTTATTGTCTTGGAGTGAAGCAGATGCCTTCTCTGAAGACTCTATTTTAGGTCGTTTATTATTTTGAGATATGGTCAGCTTTGATAGGCGACATCATGTTGGAATTAAAGGATCATATTTTAACTTTGTACTTCTAATCAAATTTGTAATTTTTCTTGTTTTTAAATGTTATGCTTTGAACCAGAGTTTATTTATAATTGATTTCTCTAAATTATAATTATAATTTTTTGGGTACAATAACCTACCTTAACATCATTTAAACATGTGCACAGTAATGATAATAATATCATTCTTTATAATTGACTGGACTAGCAATAAACATTTTGTGCCAATTACATGACAAGCGACATCATATGATATTATATGAATATCTTCTCCACCGGTAACCTCTTTGAGTCATGAAAATTCAATCCACACTAAATACCTAATAGATAAGGTATTTTAAACATACAAAGTACATAAATCATATTATAACATATCGTTTATATTTTCTGCAATCACAAACATATAAAAAAAAATGGGTTAAATATGTTTTTGATCCCTATAAATATGTCAACTTTTCGTTTTAGTCTCTAAAAAAATTCTTCAACTTTCAGTTCTTCTAAAATTTTCCATCTTCACTTTTGGTCCCTCATTTAAAATAAACTCATATGTAGAAGTCATAATTTTGAATAAAATTTTGCAGAAAAATTCATAATAGTATAAGAATCTCTCCAAAAAAAAAAAATTAGAATTGTTTAACAAAACATGAATTTAATATTAATTTTTATATGTTTTAAGATTAAAAATTCATATTTAATTTGTGTTTTGTTATAAAAGGGAGCGGTTATTGTGCATAAGGAAATCCTTATGCACCGTGCATAAATCCCAACATAATTGTTTCCTACACCCCCAAAGGAAACCAAACAAAACAAAACAAAACTCGGAAACAAACTAAATCATCCCCGTCGTTCACCATCATCACCACTCGAATCTTCAATCTCATCATCAACACAGTCGTTCATCATCATCACTGTCATCATCACCGTACCGGTATGCCAAAACCATTTTGCTGTGGAAATGGTTTCTGGGAGTTGTATTGCAAACCCATTTTGCTGTGGAAATGGTTTTCAGAATCTTCAATCTCATCATCAACATCGTTGTTCATCATCATCACCGTCATCATCATCGTACCGGAATGCCAAAACCATTTTGCTGTGGAAATGGTTTCTGTGAGTTGAACTCCAAACCAATTTTAAAATGATGTCGCTTCATCATTTTAAACATGCATAACATGTTTTTCATATAAATCGCAACGAAAAATCATTAACATAAATATTCTCTACAACATAGAATAAATCTCAACAGCCATGTGTCACGTCTCATAAATACATCTCCAAAAAGTTAAATTATCTCAACATATATAAGTCTCAAAGGTATCAAAATAAAAGGACTCAAGACCGACACTCCTAAATCAGAGCCTATCTAGGCTCCAAACGAAAACATAAACGAGGTATCATCCATGCTAGTCCTCAAGAACTCACAAGTATGGCAATTAACTCAATCATGCAAATCACATACGCCATTCAAATAAATGATGCGGTGGTCAACCAAACGACCACTGCAGGTTAGATATTGTTCACGTAATAACATATAATCAAATGAATAGCATTAAAGGATTTCAATTATCACATATGCATAAACATACCCATTATCCTATAATCCTAACTTTATGTGAATAATCATTGTAACACCTCATTTTGATTCTATTATTTTTTAAATGATGTTTGAATATTGTTTATATGATTTTGCATGATTTATTTGATATATATGATTTTATGTGAAATATATGATTTATGTGTGATATATAGTATGTGTTATTTTATTATATAGTTGTTTTATTATTTAAATAAAATATGAGAAATAGAAATAAGTAGTAATAATATTTATTTATAATTAAGGGGGATTAATTGTAATTATGTGGATTAAGTGGGAGTTAAGGGAAAGAAAAAGGGGGTTATGTTTAGGGAGTTAGTAAGAAAGAAAAGTCAGAACAAACATTTTTAACGTACAATTGAAAAAGAAAGAGAGTTTTTGAGAGAAAGAGGAGAAAAACCAAGAGGCTAGGAGAAGAGCTAGGAAGAGATCAAAATTGCTGTAGGCTTTCAATTTCTGCTGAATTAAGGTAAGGGTGGGATTCCTTTCACTAATAATGTATATAATTCTGAAAATTTATGAATTGTGGTGTTCTTGGTTTTCTAGGTTTTAGAATTTTTGTGTAATTTCTAAAATGGATGAATTGTGTTGTTTGATGCATGTTCCTATGTTGTTTTGATTTCTATATTGCCTATTTGACCTGTAAACATCATTGTAAATCATTTGGGTGATTAAGGGATCAAAAATTGGGTTTTTGGGTGAAAAATGGTGTAAAAATCATAACAGGGGAAAACTCGCTAGAAACTCGCTATTGGCGAAATCTGTCTGGAACATTTTCGCTATTAGCCAGAATTTCGCTATTAGCGAAATTGCACTGTGACAGCTTTATCTGTTTCGTGTTCTTGCGTCTTTTTCACCCATTTCTAATTTAAATTAGCTTTCGGTGTAAACATGAAAGTTGTAGATAATTGAGTTATTTTTCTAATGGCCTTGGTTTGACGTGTAGACGATTTTTAGATTTTGAGTTATGATGAAAATAGTCCAAGTGGGTACTTAGAAAATTTTAAGAAAACTTAGCATAACTAATTCTGAGTTAGTCCAAAACTTATGGTTGGTTTCCCAACTTCAAACTTAGGTATTAGAGATTTAGTTGAAGTGTTTTATGAGTATTTGACTTATGGCTTATTGATCACACTTGCTTGATTTTGAAGAATGTTTTGGTCTGATATGAATGTAGTTGATTAATGTATATGTGTTATGTTGATGAATTCTGTCGTAAAAGTTGTTGTGTCAGATTTTGACTAAGTTGTGGAGTGTGTCATAAATGATTAGACACATATGTTGTTGTCGTAGATGTAGTTTTAGTTGTATGTTGATATACACAAGTCGAGTCCATTTGCATACTCATAACTGTTGGGGGCTTATGCCCTGGAATGCTTAGCATTCACACCGTTGGGGGCTTATGCCCTGGAATGTTTATCATTCACCTGTTGGGGGCTTATGCCCTGGGATGCTTTAACCATCCAACTGTTGAGGGCTTATGCCCTGGAATGCTTAGCATTCAACGCGCGTAAAATGGTACCACATGCATAATGCATTTGTCGTTGTCGATGTCGCATTGTCGTAGTCGTTGTCGTCGGTCATGTCGTTGGTGTTCATTGCTGATAATGACATTGTTGTTGCTGCTGTTTAATGTTGTTGAAGATAATTATGTTGCTATAATATATGTGTATATTTATTCACATTATATATGAATTGAATAATGCATGTTGTAAGATGTTGTTGTTTCATTGATTTGATGAATTATATATATATTTATTATTGATCGTGTATCTCACCCCTTCTGCTTGAAAACGTTGCCTTCCCTATGGGTAACTTGCAGGTAACGAAGATTAGTAGGATGATTGGCTCTGTGTCTAGGGCTCTGATACATATTAGGATGGGGGTCGTCGCGAATGTTTCCTTATTCTTTTATGTATCTTATCTATGAAAAGACTGTGTCGTGGGAGTTTATTATTGTTGAAAATAATATTTTATAACTGTTGAGGCCTTTGTGCCAGGATTATGTTGACGTTGAATTATAATTTTTGAAGATTTATTCCGCTGCAGTTTATGAGTATTTATGTTGTTTTGAAATAAATAGTTTATTCCTATTTATGAAATTTTGAAAAGTAGTGTAATACTCCGTTGTTGATTTACTCTGATATAATTATATTTATTATTACATCGTTGAGTGAACGGGGTGTTACAATCATCACAAATAATATGATCACATCAATAACATCATTCAATTGTACAAGCATCAACATAATTTATAATTTAAGTACACAACTCCACGTATTGCACAAAATTCACCAAGTCATGTAATTCACCAACAAAAATTTAACCAAAAGACATTATTCACATAACTCATGTGTATGTAATGCTCTAGACATGACTCTACATGCATGTGGTACCATTGCAGGTCAAGTATTGCTCCCTCTAAATATACTCTACTTATTCTACACATATAGGACTTATTAAATTCATGGATGTCAAGTATTGACTTGATAATGCACAACATCAATTAAACTCTTCATATATCTACACATTCTCCACATTTTGCACATTCAAAGAATAAATTAATACATCAACAATTATCATCAATCAATGATCTCTACTTATTCAACATCAATTATTCATCTCTACATATTCATCATAAATAATCAACAAACAATTATCATCACACGAATACATCATTGTTTCATAAAACACAATCCACATAATAGACGAACAATCGTTCACATCATGATAAATTGTACATTTCACACACATAATTCATTGATTCATCCTTATTCAATCATATTATCATGAATACAAAAGCATTTGCAAGTTTTCAAACCATATTTCCCTTCATTTTGACAAAGTTCGTCTATTTTAAAAACAAAAAACATCGATTTTCAAGTAATTCACAAAAACAATGATTCAAGCATCAACAATATGCTCATAACATCCCTACATGTTAACAATTTTATCATAAGTTCAAACATAGCATAATTTCTTCAAAACCAAGTTAAATTCATCACCAATACTCAATTATATTTTAATTATCCAGGTTTAGGTGTTTGAATCTCAAATGGATGCAATTGGTGTTGGTCTATATGGCCAATAAGGTTGCGCGCTAGCGGGGGGTGAATAATAGTTTGAAATTTTTTACGGAGTTTTATTGAAAGCGATTTGAAATGTTTTGACTAATTGGAAACAAGCTTAAACAATCACAACAATTACATAAAGATAAAACTATGTGTTAATAAGATTCACAATAAAATTGAGAGATTCACAATATAAATCATATTACAATCAAATATTAATAGTTCTTGAACAATTTGCAAAACTAGACAATTTCAAATCCAAACATATAAGAAAATATAACAAGCAATCAATCAAAAACACAATGCATATGCAATTGAAGAATTAGATAGTAATTGAAACTAATTGATCCTGGAAAAATAGCAAAAACCTAATTCAAGGAATTAGATCAATTTTTATGAAAAACAACTTAGATCAATATAGATTTCTCCTCTATCAATCAATCAATTAACATATACAACTATAAAAAAATAAAGAGGATAAGGAAGAGAGATAACACCGATATTTTTATAGTAGTTCGCTCTTATCGTCCTCGCTTCGAGCTACGTCTACTCTTCTTGGTGGAAAACGCCTCCAACAAGGTCGTCCACTAATAGTAACAATGTAGAATACAAATGTGATTACAAGAGTTCCTTAAAGCTATCCTAGTTCTTCAACCCCTATGTAAGCACTCCCCAAACTTCAAATAACCTTTGAATTTGGTGGTTCTTGAATCTTCGAATCCTTGATTACCCGTGCACCCATTCAAACTCTTAACTCAAGCCTTCGATGCTACATCTAGTAACCGAATCCGCTTCGATACAAAAACAATTAGAGAAAAAAAACCCAAGACTTTTGGAGGTGAAATGAGATTATTCACTTCACCTTGGAACCTTGATTAAATCTACCCATTTTCCTTGAAAGAGCTAACTTACAATCCTTATTACCACCCTTGCAAATCAATGTTACTCAATGTACAAAGTGATTCTAATAAAAAGAATTTAATCTTGACGAATATATGAACAATGAGTTTTTGAGACCTAGAGAGAATAAATGCAAATAATTCAATATTTTGGGAGTTATGAGAGAATGAGTATATATAGAAAATGAGGGCAAGTGCAAATTTTCGACCAAAAACAACTAAGTGAATCGATTCACTATATGTGTGAATGATTCAGACAGCAGGCATACAAGTCACATGAACAATGATGATTGATACGATTCATACAAAATTTGAATCGATTCAAAATACCCATAATGAAGATTGATACGATTCAGATTAAAATGAATCGATTCAGTGTATGCTAGAGAGTTTTCATGATACGATTTAGATTAGAATTACTTAATTCCGGAGTGAATCTATTCAATATATAATGAAACGATTAACACAAAGTCAAAGACTTTGTGTGATACAATTCAAGTAACAATGAATCGATTAACAAGTGCAGAAAATGAATTTTGACAGTGAATGAAGAAAATTTGAGCCAAAGGGTATATTGAACACCATGGAATAGATTACTAAGGTGCTTTAACAAATTATAAGTCTAAGCTACAAGGAGAAAAACAAGCTTGCAATTAAAACATCATCAAAATAACGGTTGACAAACAAGCTTTAATTGGGACCTTAAAAGCACAAAACAATGACGTCTCGGGCACGCAGATTATGCGAATGGTCGTGCACGCAAGGGGCACAGTCGTCTCCCCTCCTTCCATAATGACACGTATGACCCAGTAGGTGCACGGGTATGTCAGTTTTGCACATTGGTGGAAACACGTTTTTGCACGTAAAAAATCGATTTTAAATCCGTTTTCACCAATTTTGTTCCTATCACTTAAAATAATAATACCCAATAAAAAACAGGGTTTACCAACCGGAAACAAGTTAATTCACTTCAACCAAAATCACTTATTTTCTCAAAAGTGCTTAAAAACAGTTTTAGCTCAAAAACCCAATTTTCTCCCAAACGATTCAACACTTAAACTTTGTTGTCGTACCCTAATTTTTGACCGATTTATTTTATTTTTTATTCGTACGTTGTTTGTTTTCCAGTCGTCTGTTCGCGCGCGAATTCCTGTAATGTCTGCTTTTGTTCGTATTTGTGGTCGCATTTACTTTTCGTTCGTCGTTTTATTTTTAATATCGCGCGCGTATCGTTTCCGTAATTTTTACTTGCGTTTTGTGCGTTTTTTTTAGCGTAGCGTATTGTTTGCGTTCGTAAAGTTCATTTTATTCACGTCGTTGATTTATCGTTTTAATTAGCGTAAAAAGCCGCGTAATCTCAGTCGTATTAGATGAAATTTCGGCAGAGAGGTATTTTAAAATACCTCATTTTTTGGTTCCGACGGGACATTTTTTTTATTTATTATGTTAATTTTCGTTTTTTATTTAATTATTTATTTAATTATTTATTTTTCTATTTATTTAATCTGTTTTTTATTTTATTCATTTATCAGTTTTATTATTTATTTTTTAAGTCCTTGTCCACATGTCATTTTATCATTGGCCTAATCCAACTTTTTCTCCAAGAAATAGCAAGGATATTTTGGTCTATTCCAGGCATCAGGTACTTAGTGTGTCAGAATCAATCAGTCAGGCAGTCACACTTTCCAATACACAAACAGATTCAGAAATCAAAAAATCAGAAAAAACAGATCAAAACCTTTTTTTCACCAAGAACACCAAGAACACACCAAGAACAAAATTTAAATTTCATTATGATTCTCAGTGATTCATTGCAGAATCATCATCATTGAACCATTTTCTCTGCAATTCAAGTACGAATTCATCACCATGTGGTGACAAACTCAAGCACCGATCACAGAGAATCGATGAGAAAAGAAGAGAAAAATCCAAACCCTAGCCAAACAAAAAACCGAATCCAGTACTCATAAGACCAAATTCATATCACAGTACCAAAATCCAAACCCAAATCCAACAACAACAGTACCAAAATACATAACACCAAATCCAAATCCGAAAATACATAACATCAAATCCGAATCAACAAAACCATACAACACAAAATCCGAACCCAAACCACAAGGCATCAACACAAAAATTTCAACAAGTAGAACCTCATCATTCCAAACACAAACCGAAAAAGCATTTAAACAACAGCAAGGCGAAACCGAACTCAAGATCAAAGAACAAGGTACGGCCAAAAAAATAAAGAAAAAGAAAGAAACTCAAAGAAGAAGAAGACAAGATCCGCAAATCCAAACAAAACAGTGAAAGAAAGAGTTTCAAATACGCAAGGCAGATTCGGATACGCAAAGAAACGGACAAACCATTCAAGAAGAAACAAGGGTATTGTTCATATACTTTTGATGTTTCTTTTTTTTTTGTGTATTTTCTTTTGTAGATCTAGGTTAGTTTATTGTTTCTTTTGATAAACTGAGACTGGATTTGGATAGAGGCGGCGCTAGGGCCGACCACCGCGTCGGAGCCTTTCCGGCCGCCCTATGTCTTCTTCTCCGGCGAGGCTAATGGTAGAGAGAAGGGAGAGAGCTTGTTTCAGAAAAAAATTTAGAGAGAGAAGGGTTTTAAAGAATGAAGGTTTTTGAACCAAAAAATACTTTTATACTCTCTCTTCAAACCGGTTCAGGTCAAACCGAACCGGTTACCCGTCGCCCCGCCCATCAGTTTTGGTTTCAGCCCATTTCTTTGCTTCTTTGTTGCTGTTTATATCCCCACCTTACTGTTTGCACCCCCTCCCTGCATATTTTTCTTTTATAGTATTGTTTGCATTATTTTTATTTCATGTAGTTGTTTCTTTTCTTTTTTTTTTTTTAGTCACATAATGCTTAAACTATATTTCTCATATTTTTTTAATTGGCATTTTTTAATCTTAACATCATGCATATTTTTGTTTAGTTTATGTCTAATTTTCATATATAATTTTTGTTCATTTAAGCATTCTAAATTTTTTTTTCCATGCACTTTTGTTTCTTTTAATTTTGTTATTTTGCATTTATGTTTATCCCATATGTTTGTATTTTATAGTCTTGTTGTCTTAATTTGTTTAAAATTGCATTTTAGTTTATAGAAATAATTTTCATTAGAAATATCATATGCATATTTAAATTTCTTGTCATTTATTTTATTTTTGGTTTAATTTGTAATTAGGAAATTGATGTAATTTATTTTTTCGCGCATTTTTTCTTTTGAGACCATAGAATGTATTTAGGGTATGTAATATGTAACCGGCACACGCACTGACACGCGCACCGACACTTCACTTTATTTATCGCTTTACGTTTATTTATTTTTCCGCCGTTATGCGTTTTCGTCGTTAGTTTAAAAAAAATATTTTCTTCAAAAAAATCAATCAAGTCAAATTCAATTTTATTTTAAGTAAACCTTGGTATGTAATCCAAGTGATTTTCTTTTTATTTTCTTTAATCAAATGTTAATTAATTTAATATCCACATTAGACATGGATTTCTTATAATTAAAATTGACCAACTTCATCGTATTTTCTTCTCATGCCTTGAGGCCTCTCATCTCTTCTTAAAATTTTTCTTTCAAAAAATGTTAAAACCAGTTCAACTCATCAGATAAGTTCTTTAGCCGAACTACTTGATTTTGATCCCGATTTATTTGGGTAAGTAGGCAAAGGGTTTCGACCCTTCCAAATCAATAAAAATAACCAAAAACATGCTTCTTCTTTCTCCCTTCTTCACTTTAACTCTTAAACTTTTTAATAAGTAAAATTAATTTAGCGCAAGATTAGAGAATAGGTAGAAGGTTCCTATGGGATACCATAGTCGGTTCGGGTGCCTAACACCTTCCCCAATCGAAACCAACCTCCGAATCCAAGGTCTATAAGGGTTTTTACTCACTTTTTTCCCTTCCCGCGAATAAAAGTTGAGAGTTCAATGATTCAAGGTTCAAATCCTATCAATGATTTTGATACCCGAAAATCACGAGCACAGAAATGGCGACTTCACTGGGGACCTTTTTGAGGGTTAAGCCTATTTTATCTTTCTTTTCTTTTGCGCTTTATTATTTGCTTATGCTTTTGTAAATACGTGCCTAATTGTTTACTTTTTTGTGAGTGGCGAGATAAGTCCTACACCCGGGCTTGAGTGAAATATAAGATAGGAGTGGTAGAATCATAGTGACATGCCGAGAGTATTCTCGTGTGGTGGAACATGTGATATAACCACACTTAGCGGAGGATCTTGAAGTGATATACGTCGGCATGTGTTGTCGCGCTTAGACATTATCGCTTTTAAGTTTCCGTCGAAGCTAAGGACCTTAGTTACCTTTAACCCATCTTGGCCATTAGGATGTAGTGCGGTGGCTAACCAAGTGTTGTCTTGGTCTTAGTCGATACGCGATGCTACACTCAAACTAGACTCTCCTACGGACGCTGTTGGACCGGGTGTCGTCCCGGGAATCCAATAAAGTTCGGAGGGGGTTGTAATTTGGGAACTGTGTTAGAACCCTGGTTACAAGTGCATCTGAAACCTTAGTCCTTACCAAATGGCGTGTTTACCCTCAGCTCCAACTTTGTGGACTTAACCTCACCATGTTTTCTATGTTCTTTAGCATAATCATGCATACATGCATTCATACATAGATACTCTTTTTTCCATTAAAACATCGAAGGACTTATGTAATCTCTTTTTTGTAAACATATTAGATATGGAGGGTGTTGTGAAGAAAATTGTGAAGAGGACTAAGAAGTATGATTTCAAGAAACCGGATTTGGAGAATTTAAGGAAGCTAGCGAGGAGGTTGACTAGCCCGGACCACTTTCGTGAGCGGTATGGTTATTTGCTTAGTATTCTCAAGACGGATGTCGACGAAGGGCTCCTCCATACCTTGGTCCAGTTCTATGACCCACATTACCACTGTTTTACTTTCCCGGATTATCAGCTTATGCCCACACTTGAGGAGTACTCTTATTGGATCGGTTTACCCATACTCGACAAAGTACCTTTCCATGGTCTAGAACTCGCACCCAAGTTTTCAACCATCGCGGCTGCTCTTCATCTTGAAATCTCCGAGATAAAAGCCAATCTCACCCTTAAAGGAGGTCTCCAATGTCTACCCTTCAATTTCCTCTACCAAAAATCCACCACTTTCTCCGAGAGATCCAATGCCGATGCCTTTGAAGCCATCCTTGCTCTACTTATCTATGGTATTGTGCTTTTCCCGAATGTTGACAACTTCGTTGAGATGAATGCTATCCAGATATTCATTACCTAGAACCCTGTCCCTACCTTGCTTGCTGACACCTACTTATCCATCCATGACCGTACATCTAAAGGACGTGGAGTTATCATTTGTTGTACACCCTTACTCTACACCTGGTTTACCTCACATTTACCTCGCCCTAAAATTCGATCTGAATTCATTCCATGGTCGGAAAAGCTCATGGCTCTCACCCCAGATGATATAGTGTGGTACAACTCGGTTTATGATACTGGAGTGATCATTGACCATTGTGGGGAGTTCTCCAATGTGCCTCTTCTTGGTATACACGGGGGCATCAGTTATAACCCGCTTCTTGCCAGACGTCAGTTCGGGTACCCTTTGAGGATGAGACCTGCTTACCTCTTCTTATCCAGCGAGTTTTTCTTGTACAAGGAGGATGTTAATGATCAGAGAATGCAGTTTGTACAAGCTTGGCGATCCATTATCAGGTTAAACAAGAGCCAGTTGAAGTATAAGTCAAATGTGACTCATGAATCTTATATCGATTGGGTCATTGATAGAGCTGCTCAGATAGGGATGCCTTACCCCCTGCTAAGATCTTTAACTGCAACCATTCCAACAATACCAGTGCCTTTACCTCCTAAGACCATGGAAGAGTATCAGGCGCGGTTGGTTGAGTCGGAGCGTGAAAGTGCTGATTGGAAAGAGAAATATCATGCAGCTAAGCGTGAAAATGACACTCTCATGGGTCTTTTGGAAGAAGAGAATTGGAAAAATCATAAGAAAGATCAAGAGATTGCTGAGCTGAAAGAGCGTATCAGGGTGAAAGATGCTATACTTGAACAGGTTCCCAGGAGTAAGAAGAAACGCATGGATTTCTTCGCTGGTCCGCATTCAGATTTGGAGGAGTAGTCTGCTTCAAGAGCTTGAGATCTTCATCTTTTGTTTCCCTTTATGTGTTTCCTTAGTTTTCTATTATGTACTTTGAAGTCTATCCCTTGACTTAGTTTGTTTAAAAGGGAATTATCTTGTTTTTGCTTTTTATTTTTGTAATGAATATTTAGGGTTGTTATGTTTACAAAAAAGATTGTTTCTATAATGTTCTTTGATGAATCAAAAAAATTGCATTATTTTTGCATTTAGCATATCATGCATATACTGCATCCATAAACTGTCAAAACCGAGTCTCATAATTCTCTCATTTCTGCCTCAGTCAAGGAAAGTGGCCCGGCGTATTCAGTACAAGCCTTCTCGCATCCACAACACTCGGGCAATTGTTAAAAAGAAGATGGATTTGATGGAACAAGAGAACAGGGATCTCAAAGAACAGGTTATTACACTCAGAGAGGGTATGGATAAGTTAACGGTTATGATGGAAGCTATAATGGCCAATCAGGCACAAGCGGCAGCTACCCAGCTGATTCTTGATGTTATCCCGGTCCAACCAGTTCTTGATGCTCAGCCAATTCCTGTTGTTGTGTCTGCTGCACACAATTCTCCTGTGGTTGTTTCGTCTGCCCAGACTGGTCCTACGCAACCGATCCTCACTGCTACGGCTGCTGGCACTGCACAGCCCACCCCGGCTGGTTTTTCTTTTGGAGATGCATCAAATATGTACAATGAAGGTCTTCGTCCTCCTGGTTTTGCTTATCACCCTCAGAACTACATGTCCAAAGAGTATCCTTGGAGTATGCCTCTCACAGCTAATGAAGGTGTACGCTTTGCTGGCCCAGAAATGCCAACTCCTTATGGACAACAAGCAACGCCACTTTTTCATCATGGACAGTTATTCCCTCAAGCTGTCATGAATCACACGGCACCTATTGTGCACACTGCCCAGCAAGATGAAGGACCAATCTATCATTCGGGTAGTGTAGTAGGAGATGACAGAATGGTAAGTCTGGAAGAGAAGTACGACGTAGTGCAGAAAGAACTGAGGGCTCTTCGTGGTAAAGACATCTATGGTCAGAATGTGCACGATCTTTGTTTGGTCCCAAATGTGGTACTGCCTCCCAAGTTCAAGACTCCGGATTTCGTCAAATATGAGGGGAACACTTGTCCACAGAGTCACCTGGTTATGTATGTAAGGAAGATGACAGCCTACAAAGACAATGAACCTTTGCTCATTCATTGTTTCCAAGACAGTTTGACTGGTCCCGCACAAATATGGTACATGAATCTGAAGGGTATCACCACCTTCGAAGAACTGGCCAGGGCTTTCATACAGCAGTACAGGTATAACATACATCTGGGGCCCACCCGAAGGGAACTGCAAGCTATGACTCAAAAGGATAAAGAGTCTTTCAAGGAGTATGCTCTCCGCTTTATTAAAAAATCGGCCCAAATCCGCCCTGCTCTGGAGGAAAGAGAAATGGCTGATCTTTTCTTTGAAACTTTGAGTCCCTATTACTCGGAGAAAATGATTGGTTGCGCATCGCAGAAGTTTACTGAGATGGTTGATGTGGGGGTTCGCATTGAAGATTTGGTCCGCAAAGGAATTTTGGCCAAAGAAGGTAGTGTATCAAGTGCTTCGTCAGGTGGGTCGTCTAATGGACCCAAGAAATTTGGAAACAGTTATCCAAAGAAGAGTGCTCAGGAAGTCAGTATGGTAGCCCAGGGTGGATCCCAGCCAATATATCCAAACTACCCCTTCATTGCCAATATTCCACCACCTTTTCCAGCTCCACAAAATCAACATTACCACCCACAAACGCCCAAAGGCCTCCACCATTCTATCCACCACTATATCAACAACTGTATCCGCAACCTTTCTACCAACAACCATATTACCCACCACCACCTCAACAACAACAACCTCGTAATCGAGCCCCACAACAGCCAAATCGCCTTCCCAGAAAAGAGTTTCCCCCCATAACCATGTTGTATGCAGACTTGATACCCTCTTTATTAGCAAGGAATCTTGTGCAGACTAGGCAGCCTCCTCGCCTACAAAACCCATTACCTCCATGGCACCGTGCTGACCTTACTTGTGCCTTTCACCAAGGGGCACCGGGGCATGATGTTGAGCATTGCTACCCGCTCAAAGAAGAAGTTCAGAGATTGATTCAAAGCAAAGAGTTGTCCTTCGAGGACACCAATTCCAATACTTAGAATAATCCTTTGCCATCTCATGGACCGGCTGTTAATATGATTCAGGAGGATCAAAATTTGAGTCTAATTCTCAGGGCTCAAGATATCAAAACTCCTTTGGTCCCGATTCACGCCAAGATGTGCGAAGCCAACATGTTTGACCACGATCACGATGCTTGTGAAGTGTGTTCTGTGGATCCCCGAGGGTGTGAGAAAGTCCAGGAGGATATACAAGGACTGATTGACAGAAAAGAGCTGATTGTCAAGAAGGAATCCAGGAATGTTTGTGTTATTACCCCGGTGTTTAAGAATCTTGAGGTAGTCCGTGATGGTGCGAAGTCAGACGTCACTCCTCTAGTGATCCGTTTGCCAGGACCTGTTCCCTATACTTCTCAGAAGGCCATACCCTACCGGTATGAGGCAACTATTGTGGAGAATGGTAAAGAGATCCCGCTGCACTCTGCAGATGCTGTCATAAATATAGCAGGTGTGGGTAAAGTAATGAGAAGTGGGCGTATTCTCCCCACTGTTGTGCGCAACGAGAATGCTACTCCGAATGTGCAAGTGCAGAATCTTGATAAGGGTAAAGGTGCCAGCCAACCTGAGGGGATCATTCAGGAAGGTAGTGATGAGATCTTGAAGCTGATCAAAAAGAGTGAATACAAGATAATCGATCAGTTGTTGCAAACCCTGTCCAAAATTTCTATAATGTCTTTATTAATGAACTCTGGAGCTCATAGGGACACTCTGATGAAAATTTTGGCTCAAGCATATGTGGATCCCGATGTCACCTTGGGGCAATTCGGGAGTATAGTGGGGAATGTAACTGCGTGTAATAACTTGAGCTTTAGTGATGAAGACCTGCTGGCGGAGGGAAGAAACCATAACTGGGCTTTGCACATTTCCGTCCTTTGTAAGTCAGACTCAATGTCGAATGTGTTGATAGACACCGGTTCCGCCCTCAATGTGATGGCAAAAAACTACTTTGGAAAGGTTGGCATACCGTGGCGCCCAGTTGAGGCCAAGTGCAGTGATGGTAAAAGCATTCGATGGATCTAGGAAGTCGGTGATTGGGGACATAGACTTGCCTATCACGGTGGGCCCTCATACCTTCAAGGTTACATTCCAAGTCATGGACATCCAAGCTTCATACAGTTGCTTACTTGGACGACCGTGGATTCATGAGGCTGGAGCAGTGACCTCCACTCTTCATCAGAGGCTAAAGTTTGTAAGTTGCGGAAAGCTGATAACGGTAATTGGTGAATCAGCCTTGTTGGTTAGTCATTTGTCTGCCTTCTCTTATATTGGTGCTGATGATGTAGAAGGAACTTCTTTTCAGGGGTTCTCTGCGGAAGAAGGAGCTGCTAAGAAGGGTGAGACTTGTATGGCCTCCTTGAAGGATGCCCGGAAGCTTGTACAAGATGGTAAAACAGGAGGCTGGGGTCAGTTGGTACAGCAGCCTGAGAACAAGCGGAAAGAAGGTCTCGGTTTCTCTACCAGTCAGTCGAACGCAATTTTCAAGCCAGTTGAGGGCATTTTTCATAGTGCTGGGTTTATTCATGCTCCACCTGAAACCAATGCTATCCTGGAAGATCAGTCGGAAGAGGTTGCACCTATCTTTGTCACACCTGGAGGAGCCTGTTGCAATTGGATCGCTGTGGATATTCCTTCTGTGATGCATGTGTCTAAGTAATATGTTTGTCTACTTTTTTTGTTTTTTTAAGAAAACTCTTTTCGTCCTGCCCCAGACGAAAATGAACTCTTGTAGGGCTTTTAGTTTTATCTTCAAGTATTGTCGTTATTAATGAAAAAACGTCGTTTCTATCATGACTGTTTTATTTTTATTTTTTGCTTTTTCTGGAAAAATGGTAATAGAAAAATCCCAAATTTTTTTTTTATTCTCTTTTTCTTTTTTTTCAATCAAATTCAAAAGTCTGCATTTACTCATTTACTAAAATCAATCATAAATCATGTGCAGACTGAACATACATAAGCCCGTTGAACACAGTGACCCTATGCTTCTGCCCAACTTTGAATCCCCTGTTTACGAGGCTATGGTAGAGGAGGATGATGAGATTCTTGATGAGATCAGATGGATGTTAGAGCAAGAGAAAAAGATCATTCAGCCTCATGAGGAAGAATTAGAATTGATCAATCTGGGTACCGAGGAGGATAGAAAAGAGATCAAGATTGGAGCGTCATTGGAAGTTACCGTCAAAGGAAAGGTAATTGAACTTCTCAAAGAGTACGCTGACATTTTTTCTTGGTCATACAAAGACATGCCAGGATTAGATCATGAAGTTGTAGAACATCGCTTGCCGTTGAAACCTGAGTGTCCTCCGGTCAAACAGAAGCTCAGAAGGTCACATCCTGATATGGCCCTCAAGATCAAAGAAGAAGTACGGAAGCAGATTGATGCAGGATTTCTAGTTACATCCGAGTATCCTCAGTGGTTGGCTAACATTGTGCCTGTTCCAAAGAAAGATGGTAAAGTCCGAATGTGTGTTGATTACCGAGATTTGAACAAGGCAAGTCCGAAGGATGATTTCCCTCTACCTCATATTGATGTATTGGTTGATAGTACTGCTCAATGCAAAGTTTTCTCCTTCATGGACGGGTTCTCTAGTTACAATCAGATCAAGATGGCTCCTGAAGATAGAGAAAAGACATCTTTCATCACGCTGTGGGGCGCTTTCTGTTATGTAGTCATGCCATTTGGTTTGATAAATGCTGGTGCCACTTATCAGAGGGGTATGACCAAGATATTCCATGATATGATGCACAAAGAGATAGAAGTTTATGTGGATGATATGATTGTCAAGTCTGGTACTGAAGAAGAACATGTTGAGTATCTGTTGAAGATGTTCCAACGTTTAGGAAAGTACAAGCTCCTTTTGAATCCTAATAAATGTATTTTCGGTGTCCGATCAGGGAAACTTTTGGGCTTCATTGTTAGTCAGAAGGGTATTGAAGTAGATCCCGACAAAGTCAGAGCCATCCGGGATATGCCCGTTCCAAAAACAGAGAAACAAGTCAGAGGTTTTCTCGGAAGACTGAATTATATCTCCAGGTTTATCTCTAATATGACTGCTACTTGTGGGCCGATATTCAAGTTACTCCGCAAAGATCAAAGGATTGTTTGGACGGAAGATTGTCAGAAAGCCTTCGACACTATCAAGGAGTATTTGTTAGAACCTCCAATTCTTGTCCCTCCAGTTGAAGGAAGACCGTTGATCATGTACTTGACTGTGTTAGAAGATTCCATGGGTTGTGTACTCGGACAGCAAGATGAAACTGGTAGAAAAGAGCATGCAATCTATTACTTAAGCAAGAAGTTCACAGATTGTGAATCCCGATACTCGGCACTTGAGAAGACTTGTTGTGCTTTAGCCTGGGCTACCAAACGTCTCCGGCATTATATGATCAATCATACCACTTGGTTGATATCCAAAATGGATCCAATCAAGTATCTCCTGGAGAAGTCGTCGATATCAGGAAGAATTGCTCGTTGGCAGATGTTATTGGCCGAGTTTGATATTGAATACCATACTCAGAAAGCAATCAAAGGGAGTATCCTGGCAGATCACTTGGCTCATCAACCGGTTGAAGATTACCAACCTGTTAAGTTTGATTTCCCTGATGAAGAGGTCATGTATTTGAAGATGAAAGATTGTGATGAACCATTGTTTGGTGAAGGTCCAGATCCTGAGTCTGAATGGGGTTTGATATTTGATGGGGCCGTTAATGCTTATGGCAATGGAGTTGGGGCAGTCCTTGTCACACCTGAGGGTACTCACATCCCTTTTACTGCAAGGCTACGATTTGACTGCACAAACAATATGGCAGAATATGAAGCTTGCATCATGGGCATTGAAGAAGCAATCAATATGAGGATTAAGAATATTGACATATGTGGAGATTCAGCCTTGGTGATTAATCTGATCAAAGGGAAGTGGGAAACTCACCATGCTGGTTTGATTCCTTACAGAGATTATGCAAGACGGTTGTTAACTTTCTTTAACAAAGTGGAGTTGCGTCACATTCCCCGTGATGAGAATCAGATGGCAGATGCTTTGGCCACCTTGTCTTCGATGATCAAAGTAAATCGTCACAATGATGTGCCATTAATCAGTGTCCAGTTCCTTGAAAGGCCCGCTTATGTGTTTTCAGTTGAAGTACTTGCTGATGGTAAGCCATGGTTTCATGATATCAAGGTCTTCCTTCAAACTCAAGAGTATCCGCCTGGGGCATCTCACAAAGATAAGAGGACTTTGAGAAGACTGTCTGGTAATTTCTTCCTGAATGAAGATGTATTGTACAAAAGAAACTTTGATGCAATGTTGCTCAGGTGTGTGGATGAACGTGAAGCAGATTTATTGATGCATGAGATACATGAAGGTCCCTTTGGCACTCATTCCAGTGGACATGCAATGGCTAAGAAAGCATTGAGGGCAGGTTATTACAGGATAACAATGCAAGCTGATTGTTATAATCATGCCAAGAAGTGCCACAAATGTCAGATTTATGCAGATAAGAGCCATGTACCACCATCCATGCTCAATGTTATCTCTTCTCCGTGGCCTTTCTCCATGTGGGGCATTGATATGATTGGTCGGATTGAACCAAAAGCTTCTAATGGACATCGTTTCATACTAGTGGCTATTGATTACTTTACCAAGTGGGTCGAAGCGGCATCTTTCGCCAATGTGACCAAGCAAGTAGTGGTTCGGTTCATCAAGAATAACATCATCTGCCGCTATGGTATTCCTAACAAGATCATCACAGATAATGGTACAAATTTGAATAACAACATGATGAAAGATTTGTGCGATGACTTCAAGATTGAACATCACAACTCTTCTCCATACAGACCTCAGATGAATGGTGCGGCTGAGGCCGCAAATAAGAATATCAAGAAGATCGTGCAAAAGATGGTGGTTACCTACAAAGATTGGCATGAGATGTTACCCTATGCTTTACATGGATATCGTACCTCAGTGCGTACTTCGACAGGGGCAACCCCGTTCTCTCTGGTATATGGTATGGAAGCAGTGCTCCCTGTGGAGGTGGAAATCCCATCTTTGAGAGTCTTGATGGAGGCTGAATTAACTGAAGCTGAGTGGTGCCAGAGTAGGTATGATCAATTGAATTTGATTGAAGAGAAACGCATGACCGCTTTTTGTCACGGACAACTATATCAGTCAAGGATGAAACAGGCGTTTGACAAGAAGGTTCATCCCCGTGAATTCAAAGAAGGAGACCTTGTGATCAAGTGTATCAAATCTTTCCAACCGGATCCCAGGGGCAAGTGGTCTCCGAATTATGAAGGTCCTTATGTGGTCAAGAGAGCGTTCTCTGGTGGTGCTTTAATCCTTACAAATATGGATGGAGAAGATTTACCTCGTCCTGTGAATTCTGATGCAGTCAAGAAATACTTTGTCTAAAGATATATGAAAAGAACAGCTCGGTAGGTCGAAAACCCGAAAGGGCGGCCTAAACCAAAAAAGAGCGTCTCGGTAAGTCGAAAACCCGAAAGGGCGGCTTAGGCAAAAATTAGAGACACAAAAAAAAAAAACAGAGAGAGAGAAAGAATTGACAAAAAAGAGTTTATCCTGATAGGTCGAAAACCCGAAAGGGCGGCCTATGCAAAAGTTAAGGACTATGACAAAGTAACTGCATCAGATCAAGCATCACCTATTTGGGGCACCTTAGCTGTCAAGAAGTCCTCCGACACTAAAGCATCTAAACAGTGGTTCAAAGTTGTTAGGAATGTAGTGGTTATTGTGTTCAATGTACCTTCCCATGTAATTACCATTTTCCAACTTTTGTAATCCGTGGAGCCATGCCTTTGGCCGGTTACCACCCTATTACATTAATTTGAGCCGGTGCACTCTTTTGGAATTCTTGTTTATTCTATATGCAAAATTTTCTTCTTCCATTTTTAATGTCAATACTTGAAGTAAAAACTTTGAAAATTTCTTGTACTTTTTATGTTTTCTTTTGAAAAAAACAAAAAAATGACAAACATATTATCTGTAGGTTCATATATCATGGAAACATATGTCAACATCCATTCAAACACAGGTGAATTCAACAGAGTGGATCATAGTCTTGCAAAAAAAAAAGAAGCAAAAAAAAAAAAAGAGAAAAGCTCGCTAAGTCGAAAACCCGAAAGGGCGGCTTAAGCCAAAATTGAGCGTCCTGGTGGATCGAAAACTCGAAAGGGCGGTCCAGGCAAAAATTAGGGACATACAAAAAAGGAATATATTCCCGGTGGATTGAAAACCCGAAAGGGCGATCCAGGCAAAAGTTAGGGATTTCAAAAAAGAGAAAAGAATACAAAAAAGAAGCAATGACTATGTGAAGCACAGTTTTTGTGAAGGTACTTTGGTTCAGTTCAGAAATGGCGACCTCAGCCAGATTTTTGTGTTATGTGTTCTTTACCCAGCTTTGGTTTGGTTAACGGTTGATACCCCGTTTGTGTTTGATTCATCTCCAGTGATTTTATCCCCAGTGAAGAATGCTAAGTGTTGGCACTGTAATACCGGGTCACTATCCTTACGACCTGCCCAATCTTGTCTCGTCAGTTTCACCAATATATTTTCATACATGTCATTCATTCATGCATACATATCATGCATACTGATATCATTCATATGCACTTTACCTGTGTGTTGTACTCCATGCGTATCCAGTAAAATTTGTCATTGTCAATGTGTTCATTTCGGTATGTTTACCAATTAAGTTTCTTTCAAGTGGCAGGTCCCACCTTTCAATTTTCCCCAGTATCTCGTTGAAGCTACATTCGTACGAAGAGTACTCGTTTGTACCCTGTTTTTGTTTGGCTAGATTGCCTCAGTAATAGTAACGCATCACAGTATTTCATTTCGTATGTTCGTCATTACCTCAGTAAAGGTAATTGACAGTTTTACCCTTTCGTATGTTCGTCGTTACCCCAGTAAAGGTAATTGACAGTTTTACTGTTCGTATGTTCGTCGTTACCTCAGTAAAGGTAATTGACAGTTTTACCCTTTCGTATGTTCGTCGTTACCCCAGTAAAGGTAATTGACAGTATTTCATTTCGTATGTTCGTCGTTACCCCAGTTAAGGTAATTGACAGTTTTACCCTTTCGTATGTTCGTCGTTACCCCAGTAAAGGTAATTGACAGTTTTACCCTTTCGTATGTTCGTCGTTACCCCAGTAAAGGTAATTGACAGTTTTACTGTTCGTATGTTCGTCGTTACCTCAGTAAAGGTAATTGACAGTTTTACCCTTTCGTATGTTCGTCATTACCTCAGTAAAGGTAATTGACAGTTTTACCCTTCGTATGTTTGTCGTTACCCCAGTAAAGGTAATTGACAGTTTTACCCTTCGTATGTTCGTCGTTACCCCAGTAAAGGTAATTGACATTTTTACCCTTCGTATGTTTGTCGTTACCCCAGTAAAGGTAATTGACAGTTTTACCCTTCGTATGTTGGTCGTTACCCCAGTAAAGGTAATTGACAGTTTTACCCTTCGTATGTTCGTCGTTACCCCAGTAAAGGTAATTGACATTTTTACCCTTCGTATGTTCGTTGTTACCCTAGTAAAGGTAATGACCAGTATTTTATTTCGTATGTTCATCTTTACCCCTGTAAAAGGTAATAGACATCTTTTTCTCTCCCCAGTAACATTTTAGTTGGTCCTCAAGTTTGAGTTTTAGTCGTCATTGCATTCGTACTTGCATAACAGACAACTCATATCATTACATCCATAGAGCTTTCTCGATTTCTGAGTTGGTCAAAAATTGGTGTACTTGATATTTAAGTCTCTCCGGTCCGTCGTTTCAAAAATCTTTGTTTTTTTAAAACCCTCGTGACGGAGAAACTTAAATAGGGGCATCTGTCGTACCCTAATTTTTGACCGATTTATTTTATTTTTTATTCGTACGTTGTTTGTTTTCCAGTCGTCTGTTCGCGCGCGAATTCCCGTAATGTCTGCTTTTGTTCGTATTTGTGGTCGCATTTACTTTTCGTTCGTCGTTTTATTTTTAATATCGCGCGCGTATCGTTTCCGTAATTTTTACTTGCGTTTTGTGCGTTTTTTTTAGCGTAGCGTATTGTTTGCGTTCGTAAAGTTTATTTTATTCACGTCATTGATTTATCGTTTTAATTAGCGTAAAAAGCCGCGTAATCTCAGTTGTATCAGACGAAATTTCGGCAGAGAGGTATTTTAAAATACCTCATTTTTTGGTTCCGACGGGACATTTTTTTTATTTATTATGTTAATTTTCGTTTTTTATTTAATTATTTATTTTTCTATTTATTTAATCTGTTTTTTATTTTATTCATTTATCAGTTTTATTATTTATTTTTTAAGTCCTTGTCCACATGTCATTTTATCATTGGCCTAATCCAACTTTTTCTCCAAGAAATAGCAAGGGTATTTTGGTCTATTCCAGGCATCAGGTACTTAGTGTGTCAGAATCAATCAGTCAGGCAGTCACACTTTCCAATACACAAACAGATTCAGAAATCAAAAAATCAGAAAAAACAGATCAAAACCTTTTTTTCACCAAGAACACCAAGAACACACCAAGAACAAAATTTAAATTTCATTATGATTCTCAGTGATTCATTGCAGAATCATCATCATTGAACCATTTTCTCTGCAATTCAAGTACGAATTCATCACCATGTGGTGACAAACTCAAGCACCGATCACAGAGAATCGATGAGAAAAGAAGAGAAAAATCCAAACCCTAGCCAAACAAAAAACCGAATCCAGTACTCATAAGACCAAATTCATATCACAGTACCAAAATCCAAACCCAAATCCAACAACAACAGTACCAAAATACATAACACCAAATCCAAATCCGAAAATACATAACATCAAATCCGAATCAACAAAACCATACAACACAAAATCCGAACCCAAACCACAAGGCATCAACACAAAAATTTCAACAAGTAGAACCTCATCATTCCAAACACAAACCGAAAAAGCATTTAAACAACAACAAGGCGAAACCGAACTCAAGATCAAAGAACAAGGTACGGCCAAAAAAATAAAGAAAAAGAAAGAAACTCAAAGAAGAAGAAGACAAGATCCGCAAATCCAAACAAAATAGTGAAAGAAAGAGTTTCAAATACGCAAGGCAGATTCGGATACGCAAAGAAACGGACAAACCATTCAAGAAGAAACAAGGGTATTGTTCATATACTTTTGATGTTTCTTTTTTTTTTTTTGTGTATTTTCTTTTGTAGATCTAGGTTAGTTTATTGTTTCTTTTGATAAACTGAGACTAGATTTGGATAGAGGAAGGAGAATAGAGTAGGCCGGTGTAAAAATTTCAAAAAAAAAAAACTTAAAATTCACTCCGACGCGGCGGCGCTAGGGCCGACCACCGCGTCGGAGCCTTTCCGGCCGCCCTAAGTCTTCTTCTCCAGCGAGGCTAATGGTAGAGAGAAGGGAGAGAGCTTGTTTCAGAAAAAAAATTTAGAGAGAGAAGGGTTTTAAAGAATGAAGGTTTTTGAACCAAAAAATACTTTTATACTCTCTCTTCAAACCGGTTCGTGTCAAACCGAACCGGTTACCCGTCGCCCCGCCCATCAGTTTTGGTTTCAGCCCAGTTCTTTGCTTCTTTGTTACTGTTTATATCCCCACCTTACTGTTTGCACCCCCTCCCTGCATATTTTTCTTTTATAGTATTGTTTGCATTATTTTTATTTCATGTAGTTGTTTCTTTTTTTTTTTTTTTAGTCACATAATGCTTAAACTATATTTCTCATATTTTTTTAATTGGCATTTTTTAATCTTAACATCATGCATATTTTTGTTTAGTTTATGTCTAATTTTCATATATAATTTTTGTTCATTTAAGCATTCTAAATTTTTTTTTCCATGCACTTTTGTTTCTTTTAATTTTGTTATTTTGCATTTATGTTTATCCCATATGTTTGTATTTTATAGTCTTGTTGTCTTAATTTGTTTAAAATCGCATTTTAGTTTATAGAAATAATTTTCATTAGAAATATCATATGCATATTTAAATTTCTTGTCATTTATTTTTGGTTTAATTTGTAATTAGGAAATTGATGTAATTTATTTTTTCGCGCATTTTTTCTTTTGAGACCATAGAATGTATTTAGGGTATGTAATATGTAACCGGCACACGCACTGACACGCGCACCGACACTTCACTTTATTTATCGCTTTACGTTTATTTATTTTTCCGCCGTTATGCGTTTTCGTCGTTAGTTTAAAAAAAATATTTTCTTCAAAAAAATCAATCAAGTCAAATTCAATTTTATTTTAAGTAAACCTTGGTATGTAATCCAAGTGATTTTCTTTTTTTTTTCTTTAATCAAATGTTAATTAATTTAATATCCACATTAGACATGGATTTCGTATAATTAAAATTGACCAACTTCATCGTATTTTCTTCTCATGCCTTGAGGCCTCTCATCTCTTCTTAAAATTTTTCTTTCAAAAAATGTTAAAACCAGTTCAACTCATCAGATAAGTTCTTTAGCCGAACTACTTGATTTTGATCCCGATTTATTTGGGTAAGTAGGCAAAGGGTTTCGACCCTTCCAAATCAATAAAAATAACCAAAAACATGCTTCTTCTTTCTCCCTTCTTCACTTTAACTCTTAAACTTTTTAATAAGTAAAATTAATTTAGCGCAAGATTAGAGAATAGGTAGAAGGTTCCTATGGGATACCATAGTCGGTTCGGGTGCCTAACACCTTCCCCAATCGAAACCAACCTCCGAATCCAAGGTCTATAAGGATTTTTACTCACTTTTTTCCCTTCCCGCGAATAAAAGTTGAGAGTTCAATGATTCAAGGTTCAAATCCTATCAATGATTTTGATACCCGAAAATCACGAGCACATTTGTAATCCAAAACAGAATTTTCAATCCATCTAACTCAACACAACAACTCATTCAAAGTCAATAAAATCACATGTCACCTCAATTTACTCATTTTCACAAAAGTCACAAAAACACAACTCAACCACAACTTCACATTTCACATAATCAAAATCATGAATTCTTCACAACAACATATGCCCAATATAATTTATAATATGTAAATCATGAATTCAACAATATTCAACCAGAACATCATCAATTCAACCATTTTAAGCTAAAAACTCAAAGTAAACAACTTATGATACATCAACAATGAAATTCATGCACAAAGTAAACAACTTTTAACATACCTGAAATCGCCATTCCACTCCAAGCACAAAGATCAACATATAGTACCATCAATTTCACAAAATCAATTAAAGCAATACTGACCCATAAGCTAAAAATTCAATTATAAGTCATTATATAAACAAACCTATCCCCCTTATCTCTTTTCTTCACAAACCCAAGCTAATCTTCACTTTTCATCACTCCCTTTTGATTCTTGCTTGCTTTCCTCTTGAATCTCTCTTTGGGTCTCCAGCTTTGATCTTCTCTCTAACACTCTCTCTATTCCTCTAGCCTCTCTTTGTGTTATGAGAAATGAAATGTGTTTCTAACCTAATCTCTACTCATAATAACCATATATAGTCACCTCACAATTGGGCCTAAACACTCTTACCTCTAATTAGAAAAGTTACTACTCACTTAATTCATTAAAACGTCTAATATTTACTGAATCTTATTTAGCTTTAGGTTGTGTTTTGATGATGTTAGTTAGATGATCTTAGATGATGTTAGTTAGATGTTTTATTTGTTGATTATTTTGTTTTGGTATATTATCCTAGAACTATGTTAAAGCACCTAGCAAACCAAGCCTCATTGTGCCATTTGAATCCTAGTGTCTTGTGAGTAGTTGTGCATAGTTATTCTCTTATGTGTATGACAAAAAATCATTTTTATGGTGTTTGAATCGATTCAAATTTTACTTGAATCGATTCATGTGAATCGGTTCAGATTTTCCTAAATCTATCCAAATTCTGGCAGCATCATTTTTCATTCTTCCTGGCCTGTATCGACTAAAATTTCAATGAATCGTATCATAAAACCTCTCTAACTTTTTGTGAATCTGTTCATAAGATTTTATATCGTATCAATGTTCATCTGTGAACATTTGAATCAATTCAAAAGGTGTCAGATGGGTATCAATCTTCATAGTCATCCTGCTTGTCATTTAGATGTCTGAATCGATTCACACATTAAGTGAATCGATTCACTCTGTTGCTTTTGGCCGAAATTTTTCACTTGACATCCTTTTTCTATATATACACAATTCCTCATAACACCCAAAGTATTAAATCATTTGCAACTATTCTCTCTAGGTCTCAAAAACTCTTTGGTCATAAATTCTTCAAGATTAAACACTTATTCTAAAAAAGGATCATGCATTTCTAAAGAAAGAACAACTTGTAATTCCTCTTAAAGAGTCGCCTAGTGTTAATGTACCAAAGTCTCATAAATCCAAAGACATTGGTAAATGCGATGCTTGTCCTAGGTTACAACTATATATTGTATCTCAAGTGCATCCATAAATTTTGCTACACAATCTCCAAAAACTACTAATTCACATTTCAAAATACCTCCAAAAAGGAGATTTCAAAAAAAATCGTAATAGCAAAATTCATGAGCACAAACTTAGGTGAAATTATTGTAAAGAAATTGGGCATACCACACCATATTGCCATGCCATGGAAGTTTTAGTACCAAAGGGCATTATGACGTGGGTACCTAAACAATCTACATTTGTCACTAATCCAAAGGACCCAACTTTAGTTGGGGACCTAAGGGTTCCAAATTGATTTGTGTAAATGTGTTTTGCATCCTTAAACAAAATTTCACTTCTAGGTTGTTCAAGACACCTGGTTAAGATGTGTCCACTATCCCTTATTTAAAAATAAACTAATTTTTTTATTTTGGACACATCTAAAAACTCACAAATCAACTATGGAATTCCTTGTTTCTCTCTTCCTCCCAAAAGTTTGGGAAAGGTATGTTTGTTTAGTGTGTTGTATGTTTGATGATGAATGAGAAAAGTCAAAGATGATGCTCCACTACAAGCTCCTTATATTATGTAATTATCACATATGCATCATCCGTTTTAGACATCGTAAAAGGGGGATATTTCTCTATTTGTGATTGTTGTCTCTTTGTGAACATTGGTGGTCGTGTTCATGCTCATACTTATTATTTTTGTTATCCATGCTTATAAACCTCTCCATTGTCTTATCATGGTTGGCGGTCATAATCGGCATCTCTTTTATCATCTCTCCTTAGAGCACTCTTTCGGAGGAGTATGTTTTGGCTATAGGTAAGGAATATTCATTGAGTGTCAAATTTGGTTTGACCTCTCCTTGAAAATTACCTCTTATCCTATCTTATATTTGACATGTTTTCTTATCGCATGTTACAATTGCGAGTTTATACATAAGTAGTTGTTTCTTATTGATTTTATTCATCTTTTTTTGCATGCTATATTTTATATATGCTTTATCTTGCATGCTAAACCTGTAATTCGTTTGCTATTGGTTACATGTTATGCGTTTAAGGGGTGTTCTATAAAATCTTGTTAGCTCAAAATGCACACAAAATGAAATGCACGGTCAATTGATCTTGTTTATGACATTATGCTTTGGGAATATATTATGTAATTATCACATATGCATCATCCGTTTTAGACATCATCAAAGGGGGATATTTCTCTATTTGTGATTGTTGTCTCTTTGTGAACATTGGTGGTCGTGTTCATGCTCATACTTATTCTTTTTGTTATCCATGCTTATAAACATTTTTTTATGCATGCTTATGTTTCTTTCTTGAATATTTGCTTGTATTTAATTGTGATTGCTTAATTGCTTGTTTATGTTGTTCCACTTTGGTTATATTCCCTTTGATTAATATCCCTTTTTGAAATTGTCAAAAGGGGAGATTGTTGATGTGTATTACTTCTTGTATTTTCCGCTTCCTTGTTTAGGGTTCTTGTATACCATGTTTCAGGGGGAGCTATGCCAACATCATCAACTTGGTTAGACATCATCAAAAAGGGGGAGATTGATGCTTATTTAGCATTAGGTTGTGTTTTGATGATGTTAGTTAGATGCTTTATGAAGGTGAGAAAAACACAAGAAAGGGGGGGGGGGGGGGGGTTGAATTGTGTTTGCTTTTCGCAGCTCTTGAAGAGTGAGAATCTAATTCCTTAATATCATAGTTTGAAGGAGATCAGAGTCTGATGGAAGATTAAGTTCTGTTGCAGCGGAAATAATCAAGAGATAGAGAGAAGAGAGAACACAAGCAGTTATACAGGTTCCTTCCAGAAACCGGAAGTAGTCCTGTCCCCCTTGCTCTTCCAAGGAGAGTTTCACTAAAATGTAATATCTATTACAAGTTGCTCAAACACACAGTAAGAGACTTCCAATGCTCAAGCACGCATGCAAGAGACTTCCAATGCTCAAGCACGCAGGCAAGAGACTTCCAATGCTCAAAGACACAACTAAGAGACTTCTTTGCTCAAGGACGCAGCCAAGAGACTTCTTTGCTCAAGCACACAAGCAAGAGACTTCTGACACAATTTACAGAAAAATTGAATAGAGTTGAAACACTTGACAAACAATCAAACATGTTTCAATTACAACAAAGATAGACTCTGTTTCAAACAAAGACAGACTCTGTTTTCTAATTAACTTAGAAATTCTAGAATACTCAGTTTGTAAGAATAATCTAAGTTGTTGATGTGTATTTGTTAAGACTCAGTTGAATACGAAAGCAATGCAGCGTAGTTTTTTCAGTTGTAGAGTCCAACAATTCTTCAAGTCTTCTATCCTTTATATAGGCGTAGGAAAGTGACGTTGAGTCATCCAGCACATCAGGATGATTTCTGAAGCTTGATCAATAGTTGTTGATCTGTTGCTTGATATGGTAATAGTCCTTCAATTGCATATTTTGAATTCCATTCCTTTTGAAGATTAATACCGGTAGACACAGTTTCCAAACTGTACGAGGTAGTGGAGTAGTGGAAACAGAGTTCGTACAACGTACTCTGTACTGACCTGCATTCTTTGTCGTTCAACATCCCACGCTCAAGTTGACTTCGAAGCTAGCCGTTACTCCAAATGAGAGTTTCTTTTGCATCGTAATGCCTTTAGAAATCCTTGTTAGCAGATCTTCAGATTGCAGGCTTCAGACTCACTGTAGCACTCTAGCTTCTGATGATCTTCAGACTCTCTTGGTTTTTCAGATTCTGATAGTCTTTAGACTCTGATAGTCTTCAGACTCTCTTCGATACAGTCTTCAGACTCTCTTTGATACAGTATCACAAGCAACAAGCTTCTCTAAATCTTTGCTCTTAAAATGTTCAAACATAATACTTTCTAAGATATAAATCTTAATTGATATCCTGCATACTCAAACAAATATTAGCATATCCAATTGACAATTTTTTAATACCTTGTTATCATCAAAACTCAAAACGTGGTATTGCTGAACACCTTTGTTCCAACAATCTCCCCCTTTTTGATGATGACAAACATCAGTATTTAAAAGGTCAATTGTTGTTAATCTAATTAACAAGTTGACTTAAGGGATCTGAGGTTTGTAAGCTCAGAGTCTGAGGTTTGTAAGCTCTGACTCCCCCTGAGTCTGATAGTTCTTAAGTTGAGGTTTGTAAGCTCCCCCTAAGTTCTATCCAAGGTAATTAAATTCATTTTCATAAGTAGTTGAATTAATTCTCAGAATAATAAACGAATTTTAAGAACATATTCTATAAACAGAGGCTCAGAATCTAACTAAGCACCTTTCGCAAATTTCCCTTTAACTTTTACATAGAACTTGCAATTTGCAGATTAATCAAAACGTCACAAATCTCACAAAGCTTTCCCTTCTCCCCCTTTTGTCATCAACAAAAAGGTATAGAAACCAATTTCTCCCCCTTTTTAAATGACTTCAGGTAAGGATAAAAACAAATTTTAAGGAAAATGAGATTCAGAGGGAAAAACATAGAAGATTCAAAGCACAGTATATATTAGATGCACAAAGATCAATTAACAACTTGAATAATCTTGAAAACAAAAACAGTTCAGAAGATAAAGAAAACAGCAGACATAGATTACAAACAAAACACAAAGAATTTAAACTAAGGTTGGTTTTGTTTGGCAAGGTGATCCATCAATTTTTGGAGATCCTCTTGCTGCTTCTTAACAATCTCTTCCAAAGCTTCAGTTCTTCGCAAATGAGCTTCTCTTTCAAGCCTTGCTTCTTCCTGAACTCTATACAGTCTTATTCTTAAAGAGTCAAAAACCATTGATTCTCGTGGATTGTATTGATCTTCATCAAAGAATGGTTTATACTCAATCCGCAGAATAGGAGCTTTCTTCTTAGTTTTAGCTTTCTCCGCTTTCTTAACTTCTTCCACATGCTTGGCAGTAACAATGGCTTGTTCCTTGATAGCAGCCTTCTGAATTTTGGTGACAAACTCCAAAAACTCAGTCTTCAATGTGGAGAACTTATCCTCATAGCTTACATTAAGGATAGGCACAAACCTTTGCTCAATAATGTCCTTGAGCTTAGAGTTTGATGAAGCATAGAACTCATCTATCCTGATTGAATCAAATAGGTTGTGAGGTTCAGAAGTTGAGGGTTGAGAGGCTCTTAAAGTTTGAAAGGTTTCAAAACCAGGTACAACTGTTCTAGAATTAGAAAGAGGTTCTGAAACTGTTTCAGACACAGGCTCTGCTATGCATTCAGTCACAGGTTCTGATATGTCATCAGAAGCTTGTTCCAGAATCTCAGAGACTGGTTCTTCTACAGGTTCTGAGGGTTCAACAAAAGCTATGGTGAGAATTTCTGTAGGTTTAGGTACATAGTCTGGTTTGGAAACATATTCTGTAGCTTTTGTTGATTTGGATTTAGCAGGGGTTTTTGGTAGTTCTCCTCCTAGGTGTTTCTCAAGAGAATCTATGGTGTCTGGAGAGTCTACACAAATAGGCTCATGTTGGGGTGATGGTTGAGTTGAATGAATGGTTACTTCAGGCTTTTCCGAAGATTGAATTGCCTGAAGTGGTTTGAGAAAAGATGGTTGAGCAGGGTGGTCAGCAGGTAAGTTCATTGACATTGTGATGGTGTCTTGAATAACTCTGTCAATAGTTGAATCAACGTATTCAACTATTTTGGGGTCAAGTGGGTCATGGGATGATAAGGGTTTTATTGGTGAGGGGGATGAATTTTTGAGGGAGGGAAGAATTTGGCTCAAGGGTTTGTTATCTGATTCAGTATCAGATGATGACTCTTGATTCGTAGAGGAAGATGAGTTAAATGCCACATTACCAGAGGTGCCTATTCCAGCTTCTGGAGAAGCATGATGATCAGACATAGTAGCTTCTGATAAATCAGCTTCTGCAGGAGCCACCCGACTCTTCTGTTTCAGAGCTGATGCAAGCAACTTAGCAGCTTCTTTAACAGTTTCTTCCTTTAGTTCTTCAACAACCACTTCTGCTGCCATTGCCTTACCAGCATCATGTTCATCTTCAATCATAGATACAAAAGTACCTATCTTCTGTGCTACATCCTTAGCCACAGGAACCACATCCACCTTTCTCTTCTTGATCTGACTTTCTTCGGCTAATTTCTCATAATCTCTGTCAGCCTTGCCTTTCTTCGCTTTCTTCTCATCCTTCTTTGCCTCTTTATCGTCTCCTTAACATCCTTGGGTTTCTTAACCCTCTCCTTAATTTCCTTGGATGCAGAAGATATAGATGAAGGCATGGGAGCTATGGTCTTAGGGGCACCAATAGTTACTCCTGGAAGAGCTGTAGATTTGATCTTCTTTTGGAGAGGCTCTTGCTTCTCTTCCTCTTCCTTAGGAATCACTTCCTTGGTCCTTTTCCCTTTAACCTTAAGAGGTCCTCCTCCAGCAGTCTCAGGAATGGCATAATAGTTGATTATTCTACCAGTCTCATTGAAGTAATCCACCACAAATCTTGCAAGAACTTCAGGATTATCTTCTTTGGATATAGGAGGGAAGTCCATCATCAAGTCTGATTGCACATAAGATTCCCTCATATCATGCTTAGAAGGATTAAATCTTTTGACTATCTTCATGTACTGAAGAGTTTTACCGTTGATGATTCTCCCAGTTACTGTTCCAAGATGAGCGTCTGATACAACACCAGATTCTGATAAGACCTTCAAGAGGCTTCCTTGATACAGAATCTCAGAGATTAGCCTTCCAAAAGGAACTTGTCTTCTGGATTCAGATTGGCTTTTCTTTATAGCCTAGCACATGTGGTGCATCACATACCTTGGAAATTTATCTTTATTTTATTTATCAAAAAATAAAGAAGAACCTTGTGATCAACAGACAGAGTGTCCGTTCCTCCACCTTTCTGAAGCATACTATCCAGTATGATCCTCAGAAGCACCCTATGCTCATGATGCATGTCAACCAACTTATTTGAGGGTCTCCATTCAAATAAGAGTTTGTTGCAGATACCAGTCCAGTCACTCTTCTTCCGGACATTCCACTGAAATTTACCTTCATTCAGCACTCTACAAGCTCTGGCAACCACCTCTTCAGTGATAAGGACTGGAATCCCCATCACAGCAGACCTGATTTCAAGACCCTTGTACGGTCTTAAACCCATTTCCTCTCTGTTTTTGCCAGCCAGCTTAAGGTTGTTCATAATTGCAGCTGTTTCTTCAATGGTAACTTCATCCTTGTCGAAGACTTCTGCCCTAACCCAGAAATCTCTTACCAGCTTCTCATATGTTGGTCCATTCAACATACCGAAATAGTTCATCATCCCTTCTGATAAGAAATGAGAAGAGACGTCCACTCCGTGACGATTAAGAGAGCCAAAGTCTATAGGAGATTCAACTTGAATTTCCAGAGTTTCTTTAATGAGATTCATCGTTCTGGGTTTAATCACGTATGATTTTCCAGTTTTGACTAGCACACCAGATTGAATGAGATCACTTGCCATTGAGAGGTTTCTAGGTTTTTGATTTTTGAGAACAAAAAGTTTTACAGAGATTGAAAACAAGAAGATTGTTCAGAGAAAAAATCAAAGAGTGAAAAGAGAAGTGAGTTGTGTGTGATAGGTATTTATAGAAAAAGTTTGATAACCGTTTGGAAAGAATAGGGGACAAACAAACACAAACAATAAATACAAAGAGCATGCAGCCGTAAAAGTATTGGGACAATGCGAAGGTAACTTGTTAAACGTAATGAAATCATTGCCCTTTGAGTTCTTACCCAATACAGACAGGCCACGTCTGAGAAACTAAAAAGTAACTGACACCGTAGTGGGGCAGGTGTTACTGAACTTAACCGTCATGCTTCCACTAATACGAGCTTCTGAGAGTCTAAGATTCCTTAACAGAGTCTAAAGATCTATCAGAAGATTATGTTCACCAGAGTCTCCAAAAGAGAGTCTGATTCTCAATTTGCTTCTGAATATCTTTTAGAGTCTGAATTCTGTTTTCAGAGGCGCACATTAACCAGAGACATAACACATGTTCAAATTTTTCTTTATGAAATCAAATCTTTCAACAGACAAAGGTTTAGTAAATATATCAGCCCATTGATGATCAATATCAATGAATTGAATATCTAGAATTCCTTTTTGAACATAGTCTCTTATAAAATGATGTTTAATCTCAATGTGCTTTGCTCTTGAATGCAGAATTGGATTCTTAGATAAACATATAGCTGCTGTATTATCACAATAAATTGGGATACAGTTTTTAGTTATTTGATAATCCTTAAGCTGATGTTTCATCCAGAGTAGCTGTGTACAACAACTAGCAGCTGAGATGTATTCTGCTTCTGCTGCAGACAAAGCAATGGTTGCTTGCCTCTTGCTAGCCCAGGATATCAGATTGTCTCCCATAAATTGACAATTGCCACTGATTGATTTTCTTTCAATCCTGTCTCCAGCATAGTCAGCATCACAGAATCCAACTAGCTTATAGTCAGAGGATTTCTTGTATAGAAGTCCAAGATCGGTAGTTCCTTTCAGATATCTAAAGATTCTCCTAACACCTGTTAAGTGAGACTCTCTAGGATCTGATTAAAACCTTGCACACAAACATACACTGAATAAAATATCTGGTCTGGATGCAGTTAGGTATAACAATGAACCAATCATACCTCTATACAGCTTCTGATCAACTTTGGTTCCTTTATTTTCTTTGCTCAGAGTGCAGGTTGGATGCATTGGATTATTCATTTCTTTGCAATCCTCAAGATTGAACTTCTTCAGAAGCTCTTTCGTGTATTTGGACTGATGAACGTAGACTCCATCTTTACATTGGTTGATTTGAATTCCTAGAAAGAACTTCAATTCTCCCATCATGCTCATTTCAAACTCATCCTGCATTACTTTGGAAAACTCTTTGCAAAGTGAACTATTTGTAGAACCAAAAATGATATCATCAACATAAATCTGAACTATAAGAATGTCTTTCTTCAGAGTCTTTCTGAATAGTGTAGTGTCAACTTGCCCTCGTTCAAAGTTATTTTGAATTAAGAAATTACTCAGTCTTTCATACCAAGCTCTGGGAGCCTGTTTTAATCCATAGAGTGATTTCTTCAATTTATAAACATGCTCTGGATGTTTTAAATCTTCAAAGCCAGGAGGTTGTTTGACATAGACTTCTTCAGAAATGACACCATTAAGAAATGCACTCTTAACGTCCATTTGATACAGGGTTATGTTGTGATTTACTACATAGGAACGAAGTAACCTGATTGCTTCCAATCTTGCAACTGGAGCAAATGTTTCTGTGTAATCAATGCCTTCTTGTTGACTGTAGCCCTGCGCAACAAGTCTGGCCTTGTTTCTGATTACTTCTCCTTGTTCACTAAGCTTATTTATGAACACCCATTTGGTTCCAATGATGTTCTTGTGTTCAGGCTTAGCTACTAGATCTCATACTTCATTCCTTTTGAATTGATTAAGTTCGTCTTGCATTGCCAGAATCCATCCTTCATCTCCAAGTGCTTCTTCAATAGAGGTTGGTTCAATAACAGATAGTAATCCCAAAGCAGACTCTTCTTGTCTGAAATACGATCTAGTTCTTCTGGGACTTTCTTTATTGCCAATAATCTGATCCTTTGGATGCGAAGACTTGTATTTGAAAGAATGTTTGAATTGACTAGCTTGCTGAGAACCATCTTGAGCTTCTTCAGAAGCTTCTTCATTAGGAACTTCAGGGGATGCTCCAGCTTCTGAAGTATCTTCAGATTCTGGAATCTGATCAGATTCTGAGTTGTCATCAGAATCTTGAGATCCTGCATAACTTTCATCTTGCTCTGGAGTTTCACTTCCAGGCATTTTGTCATCGAATCTGACATGTATAGATTCTTCAACACATTGTGTTTCTGAATTATACAGTCTGTAAGCCTTAGAACGTTCAGAGTAACCTAAGAAGATTCTCTTCTGAGCTTTGGCATCAAATTTCTTTAGATAGACTTTATTGTTCAGGACATAACAAGTACATCCGAACTGATGCAAATAAGATATGTTCGGTTTCCTTCCTTTAAAGAGTTCATATGCTGTTTTGTTCAACAAAGGTCTGATATAGATTATGTTCTGAACATAACAAGCTGTGTTTACTGCTTCTGCCCAAAAATGTTTAGCCAAATTGTTCTCATGGATCATGGTTCTAGCCATTTCTTGTAAGGTTCTGTTCTTTCTCTCTACAACTCCATTTTGTTGTGGAGTTCTAGGTGCAGAGAATTCATGAATAATTCCATGTTTTTCACAGAAAACCTCAAAAGGCTCATTTTCAAATTCTCCTCCATGATCACTTCTGACTTTCAAGATTTTCAATTCTTTTTCAGATTGAATTTGGATGCAGAATTTACTAAACACAGAATATGAGTCATCTTTAGTTTTCAGAAACTTAACCCAACATCATCTGCTGTAATCATCAACAATGACTAATCCATATTTTCTTCCATATAAGGATGCAGTGCTAACTGGTCCAAATAAATCAATATGAAGTAACTCCAAGGGTCTGGAAGTAGACACAATTTCTTTTGGCTTGAAGGAACTCTTGACAATTTTCCCTTTCTCACATGCTCCGCAAAGAGCATCTGAATGATAATCAATGTCTGGTAGGCCTTTGACTAGTTGCATCTTGCTAAGCTTAGAGATTAATCTCTAGTTAGCGTGTCCCAACCGTCTATGCCACAGCCACTTCTTATCACCTATTGACAAAAGGCAAACTACCTTCTGATCAGTCAGTTCAGAGAATTTTATCTTGTAGACATTGTTTCTTCTTTTTCCCTTGAAGACTATGGATTGATCATCCTTGTTAACCATAGTGCAGTTGTTCTTATTAAACAAAACATCATAACCACTATCGCATAATTGACTTATGCTCAGTAGGTTATGTCTAAGTCCATCAACGAACCACACATTACAGATTGAGATAAGAGAGTTACCAATGGTTCCAGTACCAATGATTTTGCCAGTCTGGTTTCCTCCAAATCCCACAGTTCTTCCCTCTTTCATGGTTAGGGTTAGGAACATAGACTTTTCTCCCGTCATGTGACGCGAGCAACCACTGTCCAGGTACCAAGCCTTCTGCTTTTCTAGTCCTTTTAGACATACCTGCAGCATCAATAATTTCAGACTTAGGTACCCATATTCTCATGGGTCCTCTTGGGTTAGTCCTTGAACCGTTGAACTCCTTTCGTAAGTTGCGTCTTGAAGTCGTTGGCAGTGTTTTCTCCCACACCTTGGGTTTAGAACCGTTTGGTTTAGGTTTCAACTTGCCTTTCACAGTTTCTCTTCTTTGAAACTTAGGCTTTTGTTTTTCAGACTCTGGCTTTTTGAGAGTCCGTTTATCAGACTCTCGATGTTTTAGAGTCTGAAACATTGAAGCTTTAGGTTCAAAGTTTTTCAGTACTTTTAACTTTACATTATGAGATTTTGACTTAGTCTGAACCTTAGAACTTGAAGTTGTAGATTCTGAATGAGTCACTGTGTTGACTTCATCAGACTCACTTACAAAGTGATTTTTCAATGCTTCTCTGGCTCCATCAGGACCAGGTTTCAGAATCACTTCATTCGAGCTTCCTCCAATGAATCCAAGACCCTGTCCTCTGTTCTGATACGTGCTATATATCATGGATGCAACCCTTGTTCTGTCAATTCCAGTAGCAATAAATTCTTGCAAAGCAACATCTTGCTCACTCAAGTATTTACAGCTACACTTCTTGATCAATAAAGTGTCATTTTCTTCTTTTAAACTTTCTAACTCCAACAGAGTTGAATTATGTCTTTTTGACAACTTATCAAGCTGTTGTTTGACTCTCTTCAACTCTGTGGTTTTAGCTTTAAAATGACCAAGAAGTTCTTTGATAGAATCTACTAATTCAGATATTGTGAGTTCAGAATATACCTCTGTTTCACTTTCAGAGTCTGCATCTGATTCTGCCTCAGGTGTCTCTTTTACAGATTCGGTTGTAGCCATTAGTCCAACAGCTACATTGGCTTCACCATTAGCGTCATCATCCTCAGACCCTGACTCATTATCAAGATCCTCCCAGGTAGCCATCAGACTTTTCTTGATTTGCTTCTTAAACTTGCTTGACTTGAAGGTTGGCCTTTTTGACTTGGATTTCTCCTTCTGTAGCTCTGGACAGTCAGCAATAAAATGTCCAGTCTTCTTGCAGTTGAAGCAACCTTTATGTTCCTCCTTTTTGAAAGCATAGCCATTTCCTTTGCAATATTAGGATCTTCCTCTGAGCTTTCAGAAGCTGAAGATTCATTTTCAGACTCTTCAACCTTGAGAGCTTTTGAGGACCTTCCCTTTGATTTTAAAGCAATGGTTTTGGACTTTCTTGCAGACTCATGTTCATTGAGACTTAACTCATGAACCTTGAGAGAGCTTACAAGATCTTCAACACTTAAAGTGTTTAAATCTTTAGCCTCCTCAATTGCAGTAACCTTTGGTCTCCATCTAGAAGGTAGGCTCCTTAAAATCTTGCTAACATGATCAGAAGCTATATAACTCTTCTTTAGTATCTGAAGACCAGATACTAGAGTTTGAAATCTTGAGTACATCTGCTCAATACTTTCATCCTCTTTCATCTTGAATAGTTCATACTGATGAACTAATAGAAGAGCTTTAGCTTCCCTGACCTTTTTGCTTCATTCATAGTTAGACCAGAGAGAAGCAAACATGGCTCTAGCAGTAGACTTGTCACTCATCTTCGTGTATTCCGATTTAGGAATAGTAGTGACAAGAGCTCCTCTGATGATATGATGTTTCTTGTAGATTTTCTTTTGAGCAGTAGTGTGAAGTTTATGGTCAATGGCAGCACCTTCGTCATCAAGTTGTAAGTCACCAACATCATCTTCAAGTATGTCCCAGAGTTCTTCATCAAGACCCATGACATAGCTGTAGAAGTTGGTTATCCACCAAGAAAATTCTTCAGGATCACCATTGAACTTAGGAATTTTTCCATAATCAGCCTTTTTACTGCTGTTATTGGATCCATAGTCCTATGGTATAGCAGCACCAGAAGAAGAAGGTTCACTGGAAGACATGTTTTTCTCTGGATCTTTTCTGTTACACGGATAAGTGTTATGACAACAGAGTCGGAGCTCTGATACCAACTGAAGGTGAGAATAACACAAGCAATTATACAGGTTCCTTCCACAAACCGGAAGTAGTCCTGTCCCTCTTGCACTTCCAAGGAGAGTTTCAGTAAAATGTAATATCTATTGCAAGTTTCTCAAACACACAGTAAGAGACTTCCAATGCTCAAGCTCGCAGGCAAGAGACTTCCAATGCTCAAGCACGCAGGCAAGAGACTTCCAATTCTCAAGCACGCAGGCAAGAGACTTCCAATGCTCAAGCATGCAGGCAAGAGACTTCCAATGCTCAAAGACACAACTAAGAGACTTCTTTGCTCAAGGACGCAGCCAAGAGACTTCTTTGCTCAAGCACACAAGCAAGAGACTTCTGACACAATTTACAGAAAAATTGAATAGAGTTGAAACACTTGACAAACAATCAAACGTGTTTCAATTACAACAAAGACATACTCTGTTTCAAATAAAGACAGACTCTGTTTTCTGATTAACTTAGAAATTCTAGAATACTTAGTTTGTAAGAATAATCTAAGTTGTTGATGTGTATTTGTTAAGACTCAGTTGAATACGAAAGCAATGCAGCGTAGTTTTTTCAGTTGTAGAGTCCAACAATTCTTCAAGTCTTCTATCCTTTATATAGGCGTAGGAAAGAGACGTTGAGTCATCCAGCACATCAGGATGATTTCTGAAGCTTGATCAATATGTGTTGATCTGTTGCTTGATATGGTAATAGTCCTTCAATTGCATATTTTGAATTCCATTCCTTTTGAAGATTAATACCGGTAGACACAGTTGCCAAACTGTACGAGGTAGTGGAGTAGTGGAAACAGAGTTCGTACAACGTACTCTGTACTGACCAGCATTCTTTGTCGTTCAGCATCCCACGCTCAAGTTGACTTCGAAGCTAGCCGTTACTCCAAATGAGAGTTTCTTTTGCATCATAATGCCTTTAGAAATCCTTGTTAGCAGATCTTCAAATTGCAGGCTTCAGACTCACTGTAGCACTCTAGCTTCTGATGATCTTCAGACTCTCTTGGTTTTTCAGATTCTGATAGTCTTCAGACTCTGATAGTCTTCAGAGTCTCTTCGATACAATCTTCAGACTCTCTTCAATACAGTATCACAAGCAACAAGCTTCTCTAAATCTTTGCTCTTAAAATGTTCAAACAGAATACTTTCTAAGATATAAATCTTGATTGATATCCTGCATACTTAAACAAATATTAGCATATCCAATTGACAATTTTTAATACCTTGTTATCATCAAAACTCAAAACGTGGTATTGCTGAACACCTTTGTTCCAACACTTTATTTGTTGATTTTTTTGTTTTTGTATATTATCTTAGAACTATGTTAAAGCACCTAGCAAACCAAGCCACATTGTTCCATGTGATTCTTAGTGTCTTGTGTGTAGTTGTGCATAGGTATTCTCTTGTGTGTATGTCAAATAATCCTTTTTCAAGTGTTTGAATCGAATCAGATTTTTCTTGAATTTATTCAAATTTTGAAAACATCAACTTTACTACTTGTTAGAATCGACTCAAATTTCAGTGAATCGTATCATAAAACCTCTCTGACTTTTGGTGAATCGATTCATATGATTTTGAATCGTATAAATCTTCATTTGGGATTATTTGAATCGATTCAAAAGGTGTTTGATGTGTATCATTCTTTAATGTCATCCTATTTTTCATTTAGCTATCTGAATTGATTCACACACTAAGTGAATCGATTCACTGTTGTTTTTGGACGAAATTTTGCACTTGACATCCTTTTCTATATATACACAATTCCTCATAACACCCAAAGTATTGAATCATTTGCAACTATTCTCTCTAGGTCTCAAAAACTCTTTGTTCATAAATTCTTCAAGATTGAACACTTATTCTAAAAAATGAACATGCATCTCTAAAGAAAGAACAATTTATTATTCCTCCAAAAGAGTCACCTAGTGTTAATGTACCAAAGTCTCCTAAATCCAAAGACATTGGTAAATGTGAAGCTTGTCCTAGGTTACAACTATAGATTGTTGGAACAAATGGGTTTAACAATACCACTTTAAGTTTTGATGATAATAAGGTATTAAAAATTGTCAATTGGAAATGCTAATATTTGTTTAAGTGTACATGATCTTTATACAAGTTGTCAATCTTAAAAAGCATCCTACGAGAACAAATGAAGAGCAAAGTCCTAAAGAAGCTTGTTGCAAGTGGTTCTGAAGACCTAGAGGTTCTGAAGAAGCTGTATCGAAGAGGTACAAGACTTGGAGAATTTGAAGAAGCTGTTTCGAAGAAATGCTAAAACAGAGGTTCTGAAGACCCAGAGTGTCTGAAGAAGAAAGAGTGTCTGAAGGAGCTTAAGAGAGTCTGAAGCATATCAGAGTCTAATTGTTCTACAAAGAGTCTGAAGACTGCAAATCAAGAATTTGGTTAAATGAATCTCTGAAGGCATTTCGACTGCAAAGAAAACGTTCATTTGGTATAACGGCTAGCTTCAAAGTCAACTTGAGCATGAGATTCTTAACAACAAGAATGCAAAAATAGGACATAGTAATTTGTACGAACTCTGTTTCCACTACTCCACTACCTCGTACATTTGCAGCTGAGTCTACCGGTATTTCACCTCAAATGGATTGGAATTCAAATTCTGTATTGAAGGACGATTACCATATCAAGCAATAGATCATCAACAATTGATCAAGCTTCTAGATGACTCTGTGATGTGCGAGACTGTCTCAACGTCTCTCTACAACGCCTATATAAAGGGATGAAGACTTAGAGAATAGACTACTAACTCTGAACGATTTATTAAGCTATTTGCTATTCTCCCTGAGTCAAACAAACACATCAACAACTTAGAGAATTCTTTCAAACTTGTTTATCCTAGAATTTCTAAGTATCACAGAAAACAGAGTCTCTTACTGTTTTGTATTTTGCAACACCACTGATTGCTTATCAAGTGTTCAAACTCTCTTTCAATTTTCTGTAAATTGTGTTAGAAGTCTCTCGCCTGCGTGCTTGAGCATTTCAAGTCTCTTGGGTGTGTCTTTGAGCATTTGAAGTCTCTTGCTTGTGTGCTTGAGCATTGGAAGTCTCTTACTGTGTGTTTGAGCAACTTGTAATTGTTATTACATTTTAGTGAAACTCTCCTTGGAAGTGCAAGGGGGACATGACTACTTCCGATTTGTGGATGAAACCTGTATAATTGCTTGTGTTCTCTCTTTCCCTTACCTCTTTACGATTTCCGCTGCAACAGACTCTGAGTTTCCATCAGGTCCTAAACTTGTTCAGACTCTGATCCTGGAAAACAGATTCATACTCTTTAAGAGTTGCGAAAAAGTTGACAGAATTCAACCCCCCCTTCTTGTGTTTTTCTCACATTCAGTTGGTATCAGAGCTCCGACTCTGTTGTCAGAACACTTAACCGTGTAACAGAAAAGATCCAGAGAAAAACATGTCTTCCGGTGAACCTACAACTTTTGGTGCTAGTACTGGTGCTGCTATACCATATGACTATGGATCCAGTAACAACAATAAGAAAGCTGATTTTGGAAAAATTCCTAAATTCAATGGTGATCCTGAGGAATTTTCATGGTGGAAAACCAACATCTATAGTTATGTCATGGGCTTAGATAATGAACTATGGTACATATTAGAAGATGGTGTTGGTGACTTAGAACTTGATGACGAAGGAGCTGCTATTGACAGAAAGAAACACACTGCTGCTCAAAAGAAGAGTTACAAGAAACATCACGTAATCAGAGGAGCACTTTTCACTGCCATTCTAAAGTCTGAATACATTAAGATGAGTGACAAATCAACTGCTTAATCTATGTTTGCCTCTCTATGTGCTAACTTTGAAGGTAGCAAGAAAGTAAGAGAAGCAAAAACTCTTTTGTTAGTTCATCAGTATGAACTGTTCAAAATGAAAGAGGATGAAAGTATTGAGCAAATGTACTTAAGATTTCAGACTCTAGTATCTCGACTTCAGATACTAAAGAAGAGCTACATAGCCTCTGATCACATAAGCAAGATTCTGAGAAGTCTTCCCTCAAGATGGAGACCTAATGTAACTTCCATTGAGGAAGCTAAAGATATAAACACTCTGAGTGTTGAAGATCTTGTCAGTTCCCTCAAAGTTCATGAGTTAAGTCTCAATGAACATGACTCTATAAGAAAGTCAAAAACCATTGCTCTAAAATCAAAAGGAAGATCCTCTAAGGATCTCAAAGTTGAAGAGTCTGAAAATGAATCTTCTTCTTCTGAAGGTTCTAAGGAAGATCTTGATGTTGCTAGGGAAATGGCAATGCTTTCAAACAGACTGGAGTACATGGCCAGAAAGAACAAGAAGTTCTTGAGGAAAGCCAGTGGTAAAGGATTCGAGAAGGAAGAACAGAAAGGTTGCTTTAACTGCAAGAAGCCTGGGCACTTTATTGTTGATTGTCCAGTGTTGCAGAAAGAGAAATCCAAGTCAAAGAAGCCAACCTTCAAGTCAAACAAGTTCAAGAAGCAGATCAAAAAGAGCTTAATGGCTACTTGGGAAGATCTAGACAATGAGTCAGGATCTGATGAAGATGATATTGAGGATAAAGCCAATGTAGCAGTGGATTTGGTTGCAACAACTGAACCAGAAGAAAAATCATCCAATGCAGAATCTGATACAGACTCTGAAAGTGAAACTGAGGTATATTCTAAATTTACTAGATCTGAACTTATTGATTCCCTCAAGGAGCTTCTTGGTCATTATGAAACCAAATCCATAGAGTTGAGAAAAGTTAAACATCAACAAAATAAGTTGCTGAAACAACACGACTCAACTATGTTGGAAATGGATGCTGTAAAGAAAGAAAATGAAAACTTAATGACTAAGAAGTGTAACTGTAACCACTTGAGTGAGTAAGATGCTGCTTTTCAAGAGTTTATTGCTACTGGAATCAATAGAACCAAGGTAGCATCTATGATTTATAGCACATATTAGAACAAAGGTAAAGGTATTGGATTCATAGGAGGCAATTCTAATGAAGTGATCCTAAAACCTGGTTCTGATGGCGCCAGAGAAGCACTTGAAAATCATTTTGTGTTGGAATCTGAAAGAGTCAACACAGTGACTTATTCAGAACATAAGGCCTCATGCTCTAAGGTAATGACTAAGTCAAAACCTAAGAACCTAAAGTCAAAGGTACTGGACAACTTTGAATCAAAGGCTCTAAAGGTTCAGATTCTGAAGAAACCAGAGTCTGGTAAACAGATTCTGAAGAAACCAGATTCTAAACATCAGAAGCCCAAGACTCAAAGAAGAGAAGCTGTGCATGGTAAGTTGAATCCTAGACTTAAATGTTCTGAACCTAGAGTCTGGATGAAAATGAAACCTCAGACTCCTAAACGAAACCTAGACTTAAAGGTTCAAGGACTAACCCAAAAGGACCCATAAAGATATGGGTACCTAAATATGAAATTGTTGATGTTGCAGGTATGTCTAAAAGGACAGGAAAAGCAGAAGTTCCGGTATCTGGACAGTGGCTGCTCGCGACATATGATAGGAGAAAAGTCTATGTTCCTAACCTTGACCATGAAAGAGGGAGGAACTATGGGATTTGGAGGAAACCAGACTGGCAAAATTATTGGTACTGGAACCATTGGTCACTCCTTAATCTCAGTTAGTAATGTGTGGTTTGTAGATGGACTTAGACATAACCTACTGAGCATAAGTCAATTGTGTGACAATGGTTATGATGTTTTTTTTATTAAGAACAACTGCATAATAGTCAACAAGGATGATCAAAATATAGTTTTCAAGGGAAAGAGAAGAAACAATGTTTATAAAATCAAATTCTCTGAACTGGCTGATCAGAAGGTAGTTTGCCTTCTATCATTGAGTGATAAGATATGGCTATGGCACAGACGGTTGAGACATGCTAACTGGAGGTTAATCTCTAAGCTCAGCAAGTTGCAACTTGTCAGAGGCTTACCAGACATTGATTATCATTCAGACGCTCTCTGTGGAGCATGCCAGAGAGGAAAAATTGTTAAATCTTCTTGCATATAAAAATTTCATGCATTTAATCAGAGTATATCGCATATTCAGGATGTCAGATTCCATAAAAACTTTAAACAAAATGAATAATAATTTATTCCTCATCAATGTTCAAACGTAGCAGCGGAATCATAATTCAAAACTCCTTAAAATTCATAGTCAAGTCACAATTATCATAATTAGTCCAAAATGATACATAAAGGAATAAAAACAAATAGTAAAGTCCCCATCCCGTTACGTATTAGAGCATTTCCTACGACACCACAATGACCTCTCACATCGTCGTACCTAAGCTTGATTACCTGCACTTGCCCACAAGGCGGCAATTCCAACAGAAGGGGTGAGATTCACAAAACAAAAACATTAAACATATAATTCAACAATTATATTCAACAGCATAACTTCATCATCATAATATCACAACAACAGTCAAGCAACATCTTAAACAACATCATATTCAACATCATAATCAACGTCATAACTTCAACTTAATAGTTCGACTCAACAATGCAACCTCGACTCGACAATGCAACCTTGACTCGACTTATGCAACTTAGACATCTTAATCATGCATGTGGTACCATATTGAGTATAAATATACTCCTAGGGCATAAGCCCTCGTCGCTATTGAGCATAAAAATACTCCTAAAGCATAAGCTCTCGTCGCTATTGAGCATAAAAATACTCCTAGAGCATAAGCTCTCGTCGCTATTGAGCAAAAGCTCCTAGGGCATGAGCCCTCGTCTCTGGATGAATATGCATGGACTCAACTTCTTAAATCTTAGACATCTCAAATGAACTCCAATAATTTGGATCACGATATCATAAACCTTATAACGACACATGCAGCTTTTAATTAATCAACATCTCAAACATAGTAAAATCGTAAACATTCACTTACATCATCTCTTATAATTCAAAGGAAAGCATTTACAAATGTATAGGTCACTATAACAAGTCAAGCATCCGTTAACAGCTTTACAGGTCGTCTTAATATTACAGTAGTACTAAATTCTAATCCACGGGATCAACTCGCAACAACTCGATACGAAAGGACACAAGGTCACGAAACAAGGGTACTGTTCACCGTGTATCTCGCTAGGCAGGACATATGTGGCCGTGGCGAACTCCGTCGGGCGAGACATATGTCGCTGTGGCGGGCTCCGCCGGGCTAGGCATATGTCGCCGTGGCTAGCTCCGCCGGGCGAGACATTTTTCGCTATGGCGAGTTCCGCCGGGCTAGACATATGTGGCCACGGCGGGGGATGAATTTCTGGGCTCGGGAAGAATGCAGATTTTCTCGAAATTCCGCCCAATCGCATGGTTTAGGGTCCAACATTGATTCTAGAAATCATCATATGGATTATCTAAGGTCTGTAAACAATTTCTACATCAATCTAACAATTTTTCATCATTTAATCATCAATTCACCACTTTTAACCTAATTCCAAAATTCTTAAATTCTCATGAACTAACCCTATAATTTGTTAAATACAATCATGAATTACAGGTTTAATGAAATTGTAATGCTAGGCTCACCCTTACCTTAATAAAATTTAGTAGCAGCCTCTCTGGTTCTACTCTTCTGTTTTCTCCCTTTTTCTCCCAAAACTGATTGTACGTACTGTCTGTTTCTAAACCTAGGTTTTACCTTTTATACCTCTTCTATTTTTTTTATCTTATTTCACTTAATCCCTCATAACTTTAACTAATTCGAAAACAGCCCCACAACTTAATATTTATTTTATTTTCAAATCTTATTCTATTAAATAGTAAAATAGACCACCTAATAAAATCACAACATAACACATAAATCACAAAAATCATGTAAATATATTCTAAACTCGACAAATCAATTAAATAATCGAAACGGGCGTTACAATGAACATCACCAAGGAATTACTGGAAGTTCAAGTTGAATCTCTAGTGGATTTTGGGTCTCTTCACAGATATGGAATCGACATTCATACGAACATCCTCTATCAAGAGATAAACAGTTACTTCGGTATGTTGAATGGACCAACATATTAGGAATTGATAAGAGACTTATGGGTTAGAGAAGAAGTCTACGACAAAGAAGAAGCAAGGTATGAAGAAATTTTGGCAGTGAACGCAAATCCGTCTTTGATGGGAAAGACGAGAGAAGAGATGGGTTTAAAACCTTACACAAGTTTGGAGGTAAGATCAGCTGTAATGGGGATTCCATTCACCATTAATGAAGAGATCATTGCAAGGGCGTGCAGAATGCCCAATGAAGGAAAGTTCCAATGGAACGTAAACAAGAAATCAAACTGGGTTGAAATTTGCAACTCATTCTTGTTTAAGGACAAACCCTCAACCAAACTGGTTGATATGCACAAGGATCATAGGGTGCTTCTGAAGATCATCACAAACTGTCTACTTTAGAAGGATGGAAGATCTGATACTCTTTCTCTGGACCACAAGGTGGTTCTGTACTTCTTGGCTACCATGGAGAAGATTAACTTTCCAAGATTTGTGATGCACCACATGTGTTGGGCCATCAGGGAAAGTCAACAGAAGCAAAGAAGACAGATTCAATATGGGAGACTTCTTTCAGAGATTCTGTAACAGTGTGGTCTTCTTCAAGTCTTGAGTGACACTAGAGTAGTGTCTGATACTCATCTTGGAACAGTTACTGGAAGAATCATCAATGGTAAGACTCTCCAGTACATGAAGATCATCAAGAAGTATGAGCCTCATGAGGAGGACATGAAAGAGTCTCTAATCCAATCAGACTTGATGATGGATTTCCCCCCAATATCCAAATAGGACAACCTAGAGGTTCTTGCTCGCTTTGTAGCAGAACACTTCGTAGAAACTAGGAAGATTATTAACTATAGTTCAATTCTTGAGACTGCAGGAGGTGACCCTTTAAGAGTCAAATGAAAAAGGAGTAAGCCGGTCAATGAAGAAGAAGACCAGCAACCCACTCCCAAGAAATCCAAAATCACCAAGACCTCAGCTCCTGCTCTTTCTGGAGACTAGATTAGTGCTTCTAAGGAAGCTCCTGAAGAAGCTCCAAAGGAAGAATCTAAAGTCCCCAAGAGGAAAAGGGGTAAAGCTGAGAGAAGCATGAAGAGACTGAAAAGAGAAATCAGTCAATGCTTTGAGGAGGATGGCAAAGCTTCTGAAGAAGAAGAGCAGCTCCTGAGAAGGAAAAAGAAAGAAGTTATACCTGCTGCCGAAGTATTAGCGCAGAAGATAGGTACTTCAGTACCTATGGTCTTGGATCAGCATGTGCCTGCCAAGATTTTGGCTCCTGAAGTAGTTACTGCTGAACTACAAGAGATGGCTGTGAAGGAAGCTACTGATCTGCTTGTAATACCCCGTTCTCCCAATAGCGTATAATAAATATAATTATATCAGAGTAAATCAAACAACAGAGTGTCACACTGCTTTTCAAAATTTCATAAATAGGGATAAACTATTTATTTTTAAAACAACGTAAATTCTCATAAACTGTAGCGGAATAAATCTTCAAAATTATAATTCAACTCAAATTCAACGTCAACATAATCCTGGCACAAAGGCCTCAACAATTATAAAGTGTTATTTTCAACAATAATAAAACTCCAACAACATAGTCTTTTCATAGATATGATACATAAAAGAATAAAGGAAACCATTCGCGACGATCCCCATCCTAATACCTGCAAGTTACCCATGTGAAGGCAACATTTTCAAGCAGAAGGGGTGAGATTCACAAACAACAATAGGTAATATAATTCATCAATTATATTAAACAACATCAATAAAAATAATAAACAACTGTTAGTTTATAATTAAACAATCAACAACATCATCAACAAGCTACGACATCAACGACTCGACAGACAACAACAACTACAACGACAACAATGCAACTAATGCAAATGCATGTGGTGCCATTTAACGCGTTTGAATGACTAGCATTCCGGGGCTTAAGCCCCCAACAGTTTGAGTAAAATAACATTCCAGGGCATAAGCCCCCAACAGTTGAGTGATAAACACTCCAGGGCAAAAGCCCTCAACTGTTGGAACAAAGGTGTTCAGCAATACCACGTTTTGAGTTTTGATGATAACAAGGTATTAAAAAGTTGTCAATTGGATATTGCTAATATTTGTTTAAGTATGCAGGATATCAATTAAGATTTATATCTTAGAAAGTATTCTGTTTGAACAAAGTTAAAGAGCAAAAAAATCCAGAGAAGCTTGTTGCTTGTGATTCTGTATCGAAGAGAGTCTGAAGACTGCATCGAAGTGAGTCTGAAGACTGTGCCAAAGAGAGTCTGAAGACTGCATCGAAGAGAGTCTGAAGACTGTGCCAAACAGAGTCTGAAGACTGCATCGAAGAGAGTCTGAAGACTGTATCAGAGTCTGAAGACCATCAGAATCTGAGAACCAAGAGAGTCTGAAGATTATCAGAAGCATAGTGCTACAGTGAGTCTGAAGCCACAAATTTGATAATCTGCTAACAAGGATTTCTACTGCATTGCGATGCAAAAGAAACTCTCAAATGGAGTAACGGCTAGCTTCAAAGTCAACTTGAGCGTGGGAAGCACAACGACAAAGATTGCAGGCCAGTACAGAGTACGTTGTATGAACTCTGTTTCCACTACTCCACTACCTCGTACAGTTTGGCAACTGTGTCTACCGGTATTAATCCTCAAAGGGAATGGAATTCAAATGATGCTATTGAAGGACTATTACCAAATCAAGCAACAGATCAACAATCATTGATCAAGCTTCAGAAATCATCCGGATGTGCTGGATGACTCAACGTCTCTTTCCTACGCCTATATAAAGGATAGAAGACTTGAAGAATTGTTGGACTCTACAACTTGAGAAATTACATTGCGCTGCTTTCGTATTCAACTGAGTCTTAACAAAAGCACATCATCAACTTTGATTCTTACAAACTGAATATTCTAGAATTTCTAAGTTTCACAGAAAAACAGAGTCTGTCTTTTGTGTAAAACAGAGTCTGTCTTTGTTGTAATTGAAACACAATTTGATTGTTGTCAAAGTGTTTCAACTCTATTCAATTTTCTGTAATTGTGTAAAAGTCTCTTGCTTTTGTGCTTGAGCAAAGGAAGTCTCTTGGCTGCGTCCATTCACCTATTTTATTTAAACAATAAAATAATCACATAATAAATTATACCACACCATCAAATCGACATAAACCATTTAAAATCATATAAAATATTAAAAATCAACCAAAAATAAATAATAACAACTAGGGCGTTACAACTCTCCCCAACTTAAAGAATTTCGTCCTCGAAATATTACCTCAAGCAAACAACTCAGGATATGACTCCTGCATCTTAGTTTCCAACTGCCATGTTAAGCTTTCACTAGCTGCTCCACCCCAAACAACTCTCACTAGAGGTATTTCTTTGTTACTATGAGTATAAAGTGATGCCTTTCGGTGTTACTAATGCACCTGGCATATTTATGGACTATATGAACAGGATTTTCCATGACTTTCTAGACAAATTTGTTGTTGTGTTCATTGATGATATTCTGATTTATTCCAAGACTGAAGAAGAGCATAGAGAACATTTAAAGATTGTCTTGCAAGTGTTGAAAGAAAAGAAGTTATATGCCAAGTTGTCGAAGTGTGAGTTCTGGTTAAGTGAAGTAAGTTTTCTTGGCCATATTATTTCTGGTAGTGGTATTGCGGTTGATCCATCGAAAGTTGAAGCGGTATCACAATGGGAGACTCCGAAGTCAGTCACAGAGATTAGAAGTTTTCTGGGTTTAGCAGGTTATTACCGCAGATTTATTGAAGGATTCTCGAAGTTGGCATTTCCTTTGACTCAGTTGACTTGTAAGGGTAAAGATTTTGTGTGGGATGCTCAGTGTGAGAATAGTTTCAATGAGTTGAAGCAACGATTGACGACTGCTCCAATTTTAATTTTACCGAAGTCAGATGAACCTTTTGTTGTTTATTGTGATGCGTCTAAGTTGGGCTTAGGTGGTGTACTTATGTAGGATGGTAAGGTGGTAGCTTATGCTTCGAGACAGTTGAGGATACATGAGAAGAACTATCCTACGCATGATTTAGAGTTGGCTGATGTGGTCTTTGTGTTGAAAATTTGGTGACATTATTTGTACGGTTCCAGATTTGAGGTGTTTAGTGATCATAAAAGTTTGAAATATTTATTTGATCAAAAGGAATTGAATATGAGGGCAGAGAAGATGGCTTGAGTTGTTGAAGGACTATGATTTTGGTTTGAATTACCACCTAGGTAAAGCCAATGTGGTTGCAGATGCCTTAAGCAGGAAGACGTTGCACATGTCTGCTATGATGATAAAAGAGTTCGAGTTGCTTGAGCAATTTAGAGACTTGAGCCTAGTTTGTGAATTGGCACCTCAGAGCGTGCAGTTAGGTATGTTGAAGATCAATAATGAATTCTTGAACAGTATCAAGGAAGTGCAGGAAGCTGACGTTAAGTTTGTAGACTTGATGGTTGCTAGTAGCGAAGCGGAAGGTAGTGATTTCCAGGTTGATGATCAGGGTGTGTTGAGATTCAGAGGCAGGATCTATATTCCTGATAATGATGAGTTGAAAAAGTTGATTTTAGAAAAAAGTCACAGGAGTAGCTTGAGTATTCATCCGGGAGCTACAAAGATGTATCACGACTTGAAGAAATTGTTTTGGTGGTCTGGATTGAAGCGAGATGTCGCGCAATTTGTTTATGCTTGTTTATGCATATCCATGGACTTTGTAATGAGTTTACCGAATACTCTGAGAGGGCATGATGCCATTTGGGTAGTTGTTGACAGGTTGACAAAGTCAGCACATTTTATTCCGATCAATATCAATTATCCGGTAGCTTAGTTGGCAGAGATTTACATTCATAGTATTGTGAAGTTGCATGGTGTTCCATCAAGTATTGTGTCGGATAGAGATCCGAGGTTCACTTCAAGGTTTTGGAAGAGTTTGCAAGAGGCTTTGGGTTCAAAGTTGAGCTGGAGTTCGGCTTATCATCCTCAAACAGATGGTCAGTCGGAGAGAACGATTCAGTCGTTGGAAGATTTGCTGAGAGTGTGTGTACTTGAGCAAGGTGGAGCTTGGGATAGTCATCTACCGTTGATTGAGTTCACGTACAACAACAATTACCATTCGAGTATTGGTATGGCACCATTCGAAGCTTTGTATGGTCGGAGGTGTAGAACTCCGTTGTGTTGGTTTGAATCGGGAGAAAGCATAATGTTGGGACCGGAATTAGTCCAGCAGACTTCAGAGAAATTCAAATTGATAAGAGAGCAGATGAAAGCGTCGCAGAGTCGGCAGAAGAGTTACCATGACAAGCGTAGAAAGGAACTTGAATTTCAAGAGAGTGATCATGTGTTCTTGAGGGTCACTCCTATGACAGATGTAGGTCGTGCGTTGAAGTCTAAGAAGTTGACTCCAAAGTTTATTGGTCCTTATCAGATATCGGAGAGGATTGGGCCAGTGGCATATCGAGTAGGTTTGCCACCACATCTTTCGAATCGGCATGATGTGTTTCATGTGTCGCAGCTGCGGAAGTACGTAGCGGATCTTTCGCATGTTATACCAAGAGATGACGTGCAGGTTAAAGACAACCTTACGGTGGAAACTTTACCGTTGAGAATTGATGATCGTAAGGTGAAGAAGTTGAGGGGCAAGGAGATACCTCTAGTGAGAGTTGTCTGGGGTGGAGTGATTGGTGAAAGCTTAACATGGGAGCTGGAAAGTAAGATGCAGGAGTCATATCCTGATTTGTTTGCTTGAGGTAATATTTCGAAGACGAAATTCTTTAAGTTGGGGAGAGTTGTAACGCCCTAGTTGTTATTTATTTAATTTCGGTGAATTTTAATAAGTTTATATGATTTTAAATGATTTATGTTGATTTTATAGTGTGATGTATTTTACTATAGGATTATTTGATTATTTAATTAAAATATGTGAGAAACTATAATTATTAGAAGTTTGGGGATTAAAATGAATTGACTAATATTTTAATAGGAGTTAATTAGAATAAGTGGGAATTAATTAGAATTAATAGGAGTTTGTGAAAGGAGAAAGTCAGAAAACAGTTTCACGTAGAAACAGAGAAAAGGGAGAAAAACCAAGAACCAAGGGAGAAGAGCCAAGTGGGGGAGAAGTGTAGAGTTTTGTTCATCAAATTCAGGTAAGGGTGAGACTAACTTTCAACTTTAGGTCTTATGATTCGTTGATTAATGTTGTATTGTTAGGGTTGATGAATTGAATTAGGATAAAGATGAATTGATGTTAATAACTTGATGAATTCATGAAAATGTTGTTGTTTATTGCTGTTCTGATGTTAGTTTGTATAGGAGTAATGCAATTCATCAAAATTGGGTTTTTAGGTGTTGAAAATGGGGTTTGGGGTTGAAAACGAGAAGTCTGTTCGTACAGTTCGTAGTTCTGTAAATCGCCGCTCGCCAGGCGAGCAAGCCTGTGTAGCTCGCCAAAGTGAGCAGACCCACTCGCCAGGTGAGCAGTGAACCTATATAGCTCGCCACAGTGAGCAAATGCACTCGCCACGGCGAGTTGCTTAAATTAAAAAGTTTTAATCGTCTTAATGAGGTTTTTGGGCTAATTTTTATATCAACTAGAGTGCCTTAATATATTTAGGAATGAATGACACCTTTTTACAGAATCAAATTTGGGTTTTGTGGACTTAAAAATGAAGATTTTAGGTGAAAAATGTCAAAAATGCCGAGAGTACCCAGTTTTTCTCACCTTGAGCTCGCCCCTAACTCGCCATAGCGAGTAGCTCATTTTCCTGAGCTCGCCACGGCGAGTAGTGCTGTAGCTTGATTAAAATTGTTGAATTTTGCTATGAGTCGCCGTTGTGTCCTTTTGCGGTGTCCTGTCAATTAAGTTGGAGTCTTATGTCATAATTGATTATGCATATTGTAGTTGTCGTTGCTGTTGTCGAATTGTATGCAGATATACACTATAGAGACCATTTCATACTCATACCTTGTTGAGGGCTCAAGCCCTGGAGTGTTTTCACTCAACCGTTGAGGGCTTATGCCCTGAAGTGTTTATCACTCATTCGTTGAAGGCTTATGCCCTGGAATGTTATTTCATTCTAACAATTGGGAGCTTATGCCCCGGAATGCTTAGCATTCAACGCGCGTAAAATGGTACCACATGCATTTGCATTAGTCGCATTGTGTCGTTGTTGTTGTTGTTGTTGTTGTCGGTCGGGTCGTCGATGTCGTAGCTTGATGATGATGTTGTTGAATTGTTTGAATTATAAACTTGCAATTAATCATAATTATATCGTTATTGTTGAATTTAATTGATGAATTATAATATCTACTGTTGTTTGTGAATCTCACCCCTTCTTCTTGGAAATGTTGCCATCCCTATGGGTAACTTGCAGGTAACGAGGATTAGTAGAGATGTCGGCTCAAAGTGTCTTAGGGCTCTGATACGTAACGGGATGGGAACTTTTTTACTTGCTTTCTCTTTCCTTACGTATTTATTTATGAATTATGATATTTTTGATGAGGCCTGTGTGCCAAAGACTAATTTTGTTGATTTTGAATGAATTCCGCTGCGAAGTTGAAAGTTAATTATTATTGACTACTTTTTATAAAGAATAAATAGTGATTTATTAAATTGGATATTTTGTTGAAAGAAATATAGCATTCCGTTTTGTGAATACTCTGATTTTATTTATGAATTTCTATGTTGGGAAAACGGGGTGTTACATTTGGTATCAGAGCAGGTCTGTCCGTCCGGCCAAGTAGTAGAGTCGAGTCAAGCCTAGTAGAGTCGTATGACAATTTTGTATTGTCTTTGATGTCCTGATTGTTGTTGTAGTGTAGATTTTCGAAATGGCTGGAAGGAACGATGTTGCACTTGCTGCTGCTTTGCAAGCGATGGCTCAAGCTGTGGGTCAACAGAACAATGCTGGTGGTAACGACGGTGTTCGCATGCTGGAAACCTTTTTGAGGAACCATCCACCAACTTTCAAGGGCAGGTATTACCTTGATGGAGCGCAGACATCGTTGAAGGAGATTGAAAGAATCTTCAGAGTTATGCAATACATTGATGTTCAGATGGTGCGTTTTGGCACACATATGCTGGCTGAGGAGGCTGATGATTGGTGGGTAAGTGTGCAGCCAGTGCTAGGGAACGGAGGAGCTGTGATCACTTGGGCTGTGTTCAGAAGAGAGTTTCTGAATAGGTATTTCCCAGAAGATGTCCGAGGCAAGAAGGAAATCAAATTCCTGGAACTGAAGCAAGGTGACATGTCCGTAACAGAGTATGCTACCAAGTTTGTTGAGTTGGCAAAGTTTTACCCGCATTACACTCCTGAGACTGCTGAGTTCTCTAAGTGTATCAAGTTCGAGAATGGTATGCGTGCTGATATTAAGCGGGCCATTGGTTATCAAAAGATCCCCAATTTTCTGACTTGGTGAGTAGCTGCAGAATCTACGAAGAGGATACGAAAGCTCACTACAAAGTGATTAATGAAAGAAAGAGTAAGAGTCAGCAGAGCCGTCCTAAGCCTTACAGTGCTCCTGCTGATAAGGGTAAACAACGGGTGAATGATGAGAGGAGGCCCAGGAAGAATGAGACTCCTGCTGAGGTTGTCTGCTACAAGTGTGGTAAAAAGGGCCACAAGAGTAATGCTTGCCACCGTGATGAGAAGAAATGCTTCCGGTGTGGGAAGAAAGGAGATACCATAGCTGAATGCAAACGTGGTGATATTGTCTGTTTCAATTGCGATGAAGAGGGTCATCTTAGTTCTCAGTGCAAGAAGCCTAAGAAGGCTCAGTTTGGAGGGAAAGTGTTTGCATTGTCTGGTACACAGACGGACAATGAGGATCGACTTATCAGAGGTACTTGTTATTTTGATAGTACACCTTTAATTGCTATTATTGATACTGGTTCTACGCATTGCTTTATTGCTATTTGTCGTGCTTCTAAGTTGGGGCTTACTATGTCTAATATGGGTGGAGAAATGATTGTTGAAACTCCAGCTAAGGGTTCAGTGACTACTTCTCTTGTTTGTTTAAGATGTCCACTGTCTGTGTTTGGTAGAGATTTTGAAGTTGATCTTGTATGTTTACCGTTGACGGGTATGGAAGTAATCCTTGGGATGAACTAGTTAGAGTATAACCATGTCCTCATCAATTGTTTTAGTAAGACGGTACATTTCTCTTCCGCTGAAGAAGAGAGTGGAGTTGATTTCTTGACTACTAAGCAGCTGAAGCAGATAGAGCGCGACAGGATTCTGATGTTTTCCTTGATATCATATTTGTCAGCGGAGAATCAAGCGGTGATTGATAGCCTACCAGTCGTGAATGAATTTTCAGAAGTTTTTCATGATAAGATTCCCGATGTACCGCCAGAAAAAGAAGTTGAATTCTCAATTGATCTTGTTCCGGGTACGAAGCCTGTGTCGATGGCTCCTTACCGTATGTTAGCAGCTGAGTTGGCAGAATTGAAGAAGCAGTTGGAGGATCTACTTGATATGAAGTTTGTAAGACCAAGTGTTTCACCTTGGGGAGCGCCGGTATTATTGGTTAAGAAGAAAGATGGTAGCATGAGGCTGTGTATAGATTACCGTCAGCTGAATAAAGTGACGATAAAGAATAGGTATCCACTCCCGAGAATTGATGACTTGATGGATCAGTTAGTGGGTGCTCGTGTGTTTAGTAAAATTGATCTGAGATCAGGTTACCATCAGATTAAGGTGAAGGATGAAGACATGCAGAAGACGGCGTTCAGGACCCGATATGGTCACTATGAGTATAAAGTGATGCCTTTCGGTGTTACTAATGCACATGGCGTATTTTTGGAGTATATGAACAGGAGCTTCCATGACTTTCTGGACAAATTTGTTGTTGTGTTCATTGATGATATTCTGATTTATTCCAAGACTGAAGAAGAGCATAGAGAACATTTAAAGATTGTCTTGCAAGTGTTGAAAAAAAAGAAGTTGTATGCCAAGTTGTCGAAATGTGAGTTCTGGTTAAGTGAAGTAAGTTTTCTTGGCCATATTATTTCTGGTAGTGGTAATGCGGTTGATCCGTCGAAAGTTGAAGCGGTATCACAATGGGAGACTTCAAAGTCAGTCACAGAGATTAGAAGTTTTCTGGGTTTAGCAGGTTATTATCGCAGATTTATCGAAGGATTTTCGAAGTTGGCACTTCCTTTGACTCAGTTGACCTGTAAGGGTAAAGCTTTTGTGTGGGATACTCAGTGTGAGAATAGTTTCAATGAGTTGAAGCAACGATTGACGACTGCTCCAATTTTAATGTTACCGAAATCAGATGAACCTTTTGTTGTTTATTGTGATGCGTCTAAGTTGGGCTTAAGTGGTGTACTTATGCAGGATGGTAAGGTGGTAGCTTATTGTCGTACCCAAATTTTTGACCGATTTATTTTATTTTATTTGCACGTCGTTTGTTTTCCAGTCGTCCGTTCGCGCGCGAATTCCCGTAATGTCTGCTTAGGTTCGTACTTGTGGTCGCATTTACTTTTCGTTCGTCGTTTATTTTTAATGTCGCTCACGTTTTATTTTCGTAATTTTTACTCGCGTTTTGTGCGTTTTTTAGCGTAGCGTAGCGTTTGCGTTCGTAAAGTTTATTTCATTCACGTCGTTGATTTATCGTTTTATTTAGCGTAATTAAGCCGCATATTTCAGTCGTATCAGACGAAATTTCGGCAGAGAGGTATTTTAAAATACCTCATTTTTTGGTTCCGACGGGACATTTTTATTTTTATTTGTTTAATTTTCGTTTTCCATTTTTAATTATTTATTTAGTCATTTATTTTTTTTCATTTTACTTATTTGTCAGATTTATTATTTATTTTAGTCCTTGTACACATGTCACTTTGTTATTGGTCCAATCCAACTTTTCCTCCAAGAAAGAGCAAGGGTAATTTGGTCTATTCCAGGCATCAGGTACATAGTGTGTCAGAGTCAATCAATAAGTCAGACCCACTTTCCAATACAAACAGATTTCAAAAATCACAAACAAAGAAAACAGATCAAAAAACCTTTTTACCAAGAACACCAAGAACAAATTTTTTTTCAAAATGATTCTCAGTGGTTCATTGCAGAACCATCATCATTGAACCATTTCTTCTGCAATTCAAGTGCGAGTTCATCACCGTTTGGTGACAAACTCAAGCACCGATCACAGAAGATCAGTGAGAAAGAAGAGAAATCCGAACCCTAGCCCATACAAGTTTCATTTTTCGGCCAACAACAAAACCAACAATAACCATCAAATCCGAAAAAGGCAACACAAATCCAACATCAACAAAACCAGTACCAAATCCAACACCAACAACAAACAAATCTGAACCAATAATCATCACAGATCCAAGATCCAAACCCTAACAACAACAAATCCAAAATAACAACAACAAATCCAAAACAACCATTTTCGGATCCAAATAACCAACACACAAACATAAACATCACAATAACGTCAAAACCGAACCGAAGCAACAATGACAACAAAGAACCGAAACGGACCAAGAAGAACGAGAAGAAGCCGCAAAACCGTAAGCTAGGCAAGGACTCAAAACAAAGAACAAAGAAGCAACGAAACCGAAGCAAGAAAGAAGCAAGGAAAAGAGGTAACTTTTTTTCGGATTTATTTTTCTAGATCTAGGATTGTGTGTTTGGTTATTGGTTTTTTTGAGTTGATATTTGTGTTTAGAATAGAGAGGTGAAGGGAAGAGGGTAAAAATTTTAAAAAAAAGAAGAAGGTTTGTGTTTTCCGGCGGCGGAGCCACCACCCTAGGGTGGCCGGCCACCGCGCCGGAGCGAGTAAGCTCGCCAGAGAAGATGAGCATTCATCTTCTCCACCACCTTCATTCATATTTTCGGCCAGGCTTAGAGAGAGAGAGGGAGAAGAATTTCTATGTTTTAGAGAGAGGGAGATGTGAAGAAATGAGGAAAAATAGAAGAAAACCCCTTTTATATTCCCTGGAGCTGGGCGGGTCACCCATGGGTTGACCCAGTACCCGCCCCAGCTCCAGTAACCCAAGCCCAGTTTCCTTTGTTTCTACTAATTTGCTGTTTCCACCCCCATTTTTGCTACTGCACCCCCCTGCCTTGTGTAGTATTTTTGTTCTTTTTTTAATTTTATGTGTTTATCTTCTTAATCATTTCATTTAAATGTTATATTATATTTTCATGCATTTTCAGTAGTATCTTAATCTTCATATCATGCACTTTTATTTTTTTTATCACTTATGTTTAGTTCATTTTAGGTTGAGAAGTAACATTTCTTTTTTTATTATTATTTGGGCCTAATGTTTTAATTATTATGCATGTATTATCTTTTAATAATTTAATTCCTATCTTATGCATTTTATTTAATTAGCATTTTGAATATCCCGCATCATATAGTTTACCTACTGATTTAATCTTAAACTCATGCATTCTTTCACTAATATTTTCGTGTTTTTTTCGAAAACTTGCATTTTATTTTAATATGTTTCATGTCATGCATTTTATTTGGTATTTAATTATAGTATGGGGTGTTCTTTTTATGCTTAATGTTTCGGTATATTTCATTTTTACACCTCATGCATCTTTTAATTTTTTTTCGTTATATATTTACTTATTATACCTAGTATGTAATTAGGGAATTAATGTAATTTATTTTCGCGCATTTTTCTTTTTTGAGACCATAGAATGTATCTAGGGTATGTAATATGTAATCGGCACACGCACGGACACGCGCACCGACACACCACTTTATTTATCGCTTTACGCTTTTTTATTTTTATTCCGCCGTTACGCGATTTCATCGTTTAGTTTAGAAAAATATTTTCTTCAAAAAAATCAATTAAATCAAATTCAATTTTATTTTAAGTAAACCTTGGTATGTAATCCAAGTGATTTTCTTTTTATTTTCTTTAATCAAATGTTAATTAATTTAATATCCACATTAGACATGGATTTTGTATAATTAAAATTGACCAACTTCATCGTATTTTCTTCTCATGCCTTGAGGCCTCTCATCTCTTCTTAAAATCTTTTCAAAAAAAATGTTAAAATCAATTCAACTCATCAAATAAGTTCTTTAGCCGAACTACTTGATTTTGATCCCGATTTATTTGGGTAAGTAGGCAAAGGGTTTCGACCCTTCCAAATCAATAAAAATAACCAAAAACATGCTTCTTCTTTCTCCCTTCTTTCACTTTAACTCTTAACTTTTTTTAATATAAGTAAAATTAATTTAGCGCAAGATTAGAGAATAGGTAGAAGGTTCCTATGGGATACCATAGTCGGTTCGGGTGCCTAACACCTTCCCCAATCGAAACCAACCTCCGAATCCAAGGTCTATAAGGGTTTTCACTCACTTTTTCCCTTCCCGCGAATAAAAGTTGAGAGTTCAATGATTCAAGGTTCGAATCTAATCAATGATTTTGATACCCGAAAATCACGAGCACAGAAATGGCGACTTCACTGGGGACCTTTTTGAGGGTTAAGCCTATTTTATCTTTCTTTACTTTTGCGCTTTATTATTTGCTTATGCTTTTGTAAATATGTGCCTAATTGTTTACTCTTTTACGTGAGTGGCGAGATAAGTCCTATACCCGGGCTTGAGTGAAATATAAGATAGGAGTGGTAGAATCATAGTGACATACCGAGAGTATTCTCGTGTGGTGGAACATGTGATATAACCACACTTAGCGGAGGATCTTGAAGTGATATACGTCGGCGTGTGTTGTCGCGTTTAGACATTATTGCTTTTAAGTTTCCATCGAAGCTAAGGACCTTAGTTACCTTTAACCCATCTTGGCCATTAGGATGTAGTGCGGTGGCTAACCAAGTGTTGTCTTGGTCTTAGTCGATACGCGATGCTACACTCAAACTAGACTTTCCTACGGACGCTGTTGGACCGGGTGTCGTCCCGGGAATCCAATAAAGTTCGGAGGGGGTTGTAATTTGGGAACTGTGTTAGAACCCTGGTTACAAGTGCATCTGAAACCTTAGTCCTTACCAAATGACGTGTTTACCCTCAGCTCCAACTTTGTGTACTTAACCTCACCATGTTTTCTATGTTTTTTAGCATAATCATGCATACATGCATTCATATATAGATACTCTTTTTGCATCCATTAAAACATCGAAGGACTTATGTAATCTTTTTTGTAAACATATTAGATATGGAGGGTGTTGTGAAGAAAATTGTGAAAAGGACTAAGAAGTATGATTTCAAGAAACCGGATTTGGAGAACTTAAGGAAGCTAGCAAGGAGGTTGACTAGCCCGGACCACTTTCGTGAGCGGTATGGTTATTTGCTTAGTATTCTCAAGACGGATGTCGACGAAGGGCTTCTCCAACTTTGGTCCAGTTCTATGATCCACTTTACCACTGTTTTACTTTCCCGGATTATCAGCTTATGCCCACACTCGAGGAGTACTCTTATTGGATCGGTTTACCCATACTCGACAAAGTACCTTTCCATGGTCTTGAACCCGCACCCAAGTTTCCAACCATTGCGGCTGCTCTTCATCTTGAAATCTCCGAGATAAAAGCCAATCTCACCCTTAAAGGAGGCCTCCAATGCCTACCCTTCAATTTCCTCTACCAAAAAGCCACCACTTTCTCCGAGAGATCCAATGCCGATGCCTTTGAAGCCATCCTTGCTTTACTTATCTATGGTATTGTGCTTTTCCCGAATGTTGACAATTTCGTTGACATGAATGCTATCCAGATTTTCATTTCCCAGAACCCTGTCCCTACCTTGCTTGCTGACACCTACTTGTCCATCCATGACCGTACATCTAAAGGACGTGGAGTTATCATTTGTTGTACACCCTTGCTCTACACCTGGTTTACCTCACATTTACCTCGCCCTAAAATTCGATCTGAATTCATTCCATGGTCGGAGAAACTCATGGCTCTCACCCCAGATGATATAGTGTGGTACAACTCGGCTTATGATACTGGAGTGATTATTGACCATTGTGGAGAGTTCTCCAATGTTCCTCTTCTTTGTATACACGGGGGCATCAGTTATAACCCACTTCTTGCCAGACGTCAGTTCGGATACCATATGAGGATGAGACCTGCTTACCTCTTCTTATCCAGTGAGTTTTTCTTGTACAAAGAGGGTGTTAATGATAAGCGAATGCAGTTTGTGCAAGCTTGGCGATCCATTATCAGGTTGAACAAGAGCCAGTTGAAGTATAAGTCAAATGTAACTCATGAATCTTACGTCGATTGGGTCATTGATAGAGCTGCTCAGATAGGGATGCCTTACCCCCTGCTAAGGTCTTTAACTGCAACTATTCCAACAATACCAGTGCCTTTACCTCCTAAGACCATGGAGGAGTATCAGGCGCGTTTGGTTGAGTCAGAGCGTGAAAGTGCTGATTGGAAGGAGAAATATCATGCAGCTAAGCGTGAGAATGACACTCTCATGGGTCTTTTAGAAGAAGAGAATTGGAAAAATCATAAGAAAGACCAAGAGATTGCTGAGCTGAAAGAGCGTATCAGGGTGAAGGATGCTATACTTGAACAGGTTCCCAGGAGTAAGAAGAAACGCATGGATTTCTTCGCTGGACCGCATTCAGATTTGGAGGAGTAGTCTGCTTCAAGAGCTTGAGATCTTCATTTTTTGTTTCCTTTTATTGTATTTTCTTAGTTTTCTGTTATGTACTTTGAAGTCTATCCCTTGGCTCAGTTTGTTAAAAGGGAATTATCTTGTTTTTGCTTTTTATTTTTTGTAATGAATGTTTAGGGTTGTTATGTTTACAAAAGATCGCTTCTATAAGTTCTTTGATGAATTAAGAAATTGCATTATTTTTGCATTTAGCATATCATGCATCATACTGCATCCATAAACTGTCAAAACCGAGTCTCATAATTCTCTCATTTCTACCTCAGTCAAGGAAAGAGGCCCGGCGTATTCAGTACAAGCCTTCTCGCATCCACAACACTCGGGCGATTGTTAAAAAGAAGATGGATTTGATGGAACAAGAGAACAGGGATCTCAAAGAGCAGGTTATTACACTCAGAGAGGGGATGGATAAGTTAACGGTTATGATGGAAGCTATAATGGCCAATCAGGCACAAGCGGCAGCTACCCAGCCGATTCTTGATGTTATCCCGGTCCAACCAGTTCTTGATGCTCAGCCAATTCCTGTTGTTGTGTCTGCTGCACATAATTCTCCCGTAGTTGTTTCGTCTGCCCAGACTGGTCCTACGCAACCGATCCTGACTGCTACGGCTGCTGGCACTGCACAGCCCACCCCGGCTGGTTTTTCTTTTGGAGATGCATCAAATATGTACAATGAAGGTCTTCGTCCTCCTGGTTTTGCTTATCACCCTCAGAACTACATGTCCAAAGAGTATCCTTGGAGTATGCCTCTTACAGCCAATGAAGGTGTACGCTTTGCTGGCCCGGAAATGCCAACTCCTTATGGACAACAAGCAACGCCACTTTTTCATCATGGACAGTTATTCCCTCAAGCTGTCATGAATCACACGGCACCCATTGTGCACACTGCTCAGCAGGAGGAAGGACCAATTTATCATTCGGGTAGTGTGGTAGGAGATGACAGAATGGTAAGTCTGGAAGAGAAGTACGACGTAGTGCAGAAAGAACTGAGGGCTCTTCGTGGTAAAGACATCTATGGTCAGAATGTGCACGATCTTTGGTTGGTCCCAAATGTGGTACTGCCTCCCAAGTTCAAGACTCCGGATTTCGTCAAATATGAAGGGAACACTTGTCCACAGAGCCACTTGGTTATGTATGTAAGGAAGATGACAGCCTACAAAGACAATGAACCTTTGCTCATTCATTGTTTCCAAGACAGTTTGACTGGTCCCGCACAAATATGGTATATGAATCTGAAGGGCATCACCACCTTCGAAGAGTTGGCCAGGGCTTTCATACAGCAGTACAGGTATAACATACATCTGGGGCCCACCCGAAGGGAACTGCAAGCTATGACAAAAGGATAAAGAGTCTTTCAAGGAGTATCCTCTCCGCTTTATTCAAAAGTCGGCCCAAATCCGCCCTGCTCTAGAGGAAAGAGAAATGGCTGATCTTTTCTTTGAAACTTTGAGTCCCTACTACTCGGAGAAAATGATTGGTTGCGCATCGCAGAAGTTTACCGAGATGGTTGATGCGGGGGTTCGCATTGAAGATTTGGTCCGAAAAGGAATTTTGGCCAAAGAAGGTAGTGTGTCAGGTGCTTCGTCAGGTGGATCGTCTAATGGACCCAAGAAATTTGGAAACAGTTATCCAAAGAAGAGTGCTCAGGAAGTCAGTATGGTAGCCCAGGGTGGATCCCAGCCATATATCCAAACTACCCCTTCATCGCCAATATTCCACCACCTTTTCCAGCTCCACAAAATCAACATTACCACCCTCAAACGCCCCAGAGGCCTCCACCATTCTACCCACCACTATATCAACAACCGTATCCGCAACCTTTCTACCAACAACCATATTACCCACCACCACCTCAACAACAACAACCTCGTAATCGAGCCCCACAACAGCCAAATCGCCTACCCAGAAAAGAGTTTCCCCCCATACCCATGTTGTATGCAGACTTGCTACCCTCTTTATTAGCAAGGAACCTTGTGCAGACTAGGCAGCCTCCTCGTCCCCAGAACCCATTACCTCCATGGCACCGTGCTGACCTTACTTGTGCCTTTCACCAAGGGGCACCTGGGCATGATGTTGAGCATTGCTACCCGCTGAAAGAAGAAGTTCAGAGATTGATTCAAAGCAAAGAGTTGTCCTTCGAGGACACCAATTCCAATACTCAGAATAACCCTTTGCCATCTCATGGACCGGCTGTTAATATGATTTAAGAGGATCAAGATTTGAGTCTAATTCTCAGGGCTCAAGATATCAGAACTCCTTTGGTCCCGATTCACGCCAAGATGTGCGAAGTAAACATGTTTGATCACGATCACGATGCTTGTGAGTGTGTTCTGTGGATCCCCGAGGGTGTGAGAAAGTCCAGGAGGATATACAAGGATTGATTGACAGAAGAGAGCTGATTGTCAAGAAGGAATCCAGGAATGTTTGTGTTATTACTCCGGTGTTTAAGAATCTTGAGGTAGTCCGTGATAATGTGAAGTCAGACGTAACTCCTCTAGTGATCCGCTTGCCAGGACCTGTTCCCTATACTTCTCAGAAGGCCATACCCTATAGGTATGAGGCAACTATTGTGGAGAATGGCAAAGAGATCCCTCTGCACTCTGCAGATGCTGTCATAAATATAGCAGGTGTGGGCAAGGTAATGAGAAGTGGGCGTATTCTCCCCACTGTGGTGCGCAACGAGAATGCTACTCCGAATGTGCCAGTGCAGAATCTTGACAAGGGTAAAGGTGCCAGCCAACCTGAGGGGATCATTCAGGAAGGTAGTGATGAGTTTTTGAAGCTGATCAAAAAGAGTGAATACAAGATAATCGATCAGTTGTTGCAAACCCCGTCCAAAATTTCCATAATGTCCTTACTAATGAACTCTGGAGCTCATAGGGACACTCTGATGAAGATTTTGGCTCAAGCATACGTGGATCCCGATGTTACCTTGGGGCAATTCGGGAGCATAGTTGGGAATGTAACTGCGTGTAATAACCTGAGCTTTAGTGATGAAGACCTCCCGGCGGAGGGAAGAAACCATAACTGGGCTTTGCACATTTCCGTCCTTTGTAAGTCAGACTCGATGTCGAATGTGTTGATAGACACCGGTTCCGCCCTCAATGTGATGGCAAAAACTACTTTGGAAAGGTTGGCATACCGTGGCGCCCAGTTGAGGCCAAGTGCAGTGATGGTAAAAGCATTCGATGGATCTAGGAAGTCGGTGATTGGGGACATAGACTTGCCTATCACGGTGGGTCCTCATACCTTCAAGGTGACATTCCAAGTCATGGACATCCAAGCTTCATACAGTTGCTTACTTGGACGACCGTGGATTCATGAGGCTGGAGCAGTGACCTCCACTCTTCATCAAAGGCTGAAGTTTGTAAGTTGTGGAAAGCTGATAACGGTAATTGGTGAATCATCCTTGTTGGTTAGTCATTTGTCTGCTTTCTCCTATATTGGTGCTGACGATGTAGAAGGAACTTCCTTTCAGGGGTTCTCTGCGGAAGAAGGAGCTGCTAAGAAGGGTGAGACTTGTATGGCCTCTTTGAAGGATGCCCGTAAGCTTGTACAAGATGGTAAAACAGGAGGCTGGGGTCAGTTGGTACAGCTGCCTAAGAACAAGCGGAAAGAGGGTCTCGGTTTCTCTACCAGTCAGTCGAGCGCCAGTTTCAAGCCAGTTGAGGGTATTTTCCACAGTGCTGGGTTTATTCATGCTCCACCGGAAACCAATGCTATTCTCGAGGATCAGTCAAAAGAGGTTGCACCTGTCTTTGTGACGCCTGGAGAAGCCTGTTGCAATTGGATCGCTGTGGATATTCCTTCTGTGATGCATGTGTCTAAGTAATATGTTTGTCTACTTTTTCGTTTTTTTAAGAAAACTCTTTTCGTCCTGCCCCAGACGAAAATGAACTCTTGTAGGGCTTTTGGTTTTATCTTCAAGTATTGTCGTTATTAATGAAAAAACGTCGTTTCTATCATGACTCTTTTATTTTTATTTACTGCTTTTTCTGGAAAAATGGTAATAGAAAAATCCAAAAAAAAATTTCATTCTCTTTTTCTTTTTAAATCAATCAAATTCAAAAGTCTGCATTTACTCATTTACTAAAATCAATCATAAATCATGTGCAGACTGAACATACATAAGCCCGGTGAACACAGTGACCCTATGCTTCTGCCCAACTTTGAATCCCCTGTTTACAAGGCTATGGTAGAGGAGGATGATGAGATTCCTGATGAGATCAGATGGATGTTAGAACAAGAGAAAAAGATCATTCAGCCTCATGAAGAAGAGTTAGAGTTGATCAATCTGGGTACTGAGGAGGATAGAAAAGAGATCAAGGTTGGAGCGTCATTGGAAGTTACCGTCAAAGGAAAAGTAATTGAACTTCTCAGAGAGTACGCTGACATTTTTGCTTGGTCATACAAAGACATGCCAGGATTAGATCATGAAGTGGTAGAACACCGCTTGCCTTTGAAACCCGAGTGTCCTCTAGTCAAACAGAAGCTTAGAAGGTCTCATCCTGATATGGCTCTCAAGATCAAAGAAGAAGTGCGGAAGCAGATTGATGCAGGCTTCCTAGTTACATCCGAGTATCCTCAGTGGTTGGCTAACATTGTGCCTGTTCCAAAGAAAGATGGTAAGGTCCGAATGTGTGTTGATTACCGAGATTTGAACAAGGCAAGTCCAAAGGATGATTTCCCTCTACCTCATATTGATGTATTGGTTGATAGTACTGCTCAATGCAAAGTTTTCTCCTTCATGGATGGTTTCTCTGGGTACAATCAGATCAAGATGGCTCCTGAAGATAGAGAAAAGACGTCTTTCATCACGCCATGGGGCGCTTTCTGCTATGTAGTAATGCCATTTGGTTTGATAAATGCTGGTGCCACTTATCAGAGGGGTATGACCAAGATATTCCATGATATGATGCACAAAGAGATAGAAGTTTATGTGGATGATATGATTGTCAAGTCTGGTACTGAAGAAGAACATGTTGAGTATCTGTTGAAGATGTTCCAACGTTTAGGAAAGTACAAGCTCCTTTTGAATCCTAATAAATGTATTTTCGGTGTCCGATCAGGGAAACTTTTGGGCTTCATTGTTAGTCAGAAGGGTATTGAAGTAGATCCCGACAAAGTCAGAGCCATCCGGGATATGCCCGTTCCAAAAACAGAGAAACAAGTCAGAGGTTTTCTCGGAAGACTGAATTATATCTCCAGGTTTATCTCTAATATGACTGCTACTTGTGGGCTGATATTTAAGTTACTCCGCAAAGATCAAAGGATCGTTTGGACGGAAGATTGTCAGAAAGCCTTCGACAGTATCAAGGAGTATTTGCTAGAACCGCCAATTCTTGTCCCTCCAGTTGAAGGAAGACCGTTGATCATGTACTTGACTGTGTTAGAAGATTCCATGGGTTGTGTACTCGGACAGCAAGATGAAACTGGCAGAAAAGAGCATGCAATCTATTACTTAAGCAAGAAGTTCACAGATTGTGAATCCCGATACTCGTCACTTGAGAAGACTTGTTGTGCTTTAGCCTGGGCTACCAAACGTCTCCGGCACTATATGATCAATCATACCACTTGGTTGATATCGAAAATGGATCCAATCAAGTATCTCCTGGAAAAGTCTTCGATATCAGGAAGAATTGCTCGTTGGCAGATGTTATTGGCCGAGTTTGATATTGAATACCATACTCAGAAAGCAATCAAAGGGAATATCCTAGCAGATCACTTGGCTCATCAACCGGTTGAAGATTATCAACCTGTTAAGTTTGATTTCCCTGATGAAGAGGTCATGTATTTGAAGATGAAAGATTGTGATGAACCGTTGTTTGGTGAAGGTCCAGATCCTGAGTCTGAATGGGGTTTGATATTTGATGGGGCCGTTAATGCTTATGGCAATGGAGTTGGGGCAGTCCTTGTCACACCTGAGGGTACTCACATCCCTTTTACTGCAAGGCTACGATTTGATTGTACAAACAATATGGCAGAATATGAAGCTTGCATCATGGGCATTGAAGAAGCAATCAACATGAGGATTAAGAATATTGACATATGTGGAGATTCAGTCTTAGTGATTAATCAGATCAAAGGGAAGTGGGAAACTCACCATGCTGGTTTGATTCCTTACAGAGATTATGCAAGACGGTTGTTAACATTCTTTAACAAAGTGGAGTTGCGTCACATTCCCCGTGATGAGAATCAGATGGCAGATGCTTTGGCCACCTTGTCTTCGATGATCAAAGTAAATCGTCACAATGATGTGCCATTAATCAGTGTGCAGTTCCTTGAAAGGCCCGCTTATGTGTTTGCAGTTGAAGTTCTTGCTGATGGTAAGCCATGGTTTCATGATATCAAGGTTTTTCTTCAAACTCAAGAGTATCCGCCTGGGGCATCTCACAAAGATAAAAGGACTTTGAGAAGACTGTCTGGTAACTTCTTCCTGAATGAAGATGTATTGTACAAAAGGAACTTTGATGCAATGTTGCTCAGGTGTGTGGATGAACGTGAAGCAGATTTATTGATGCATGAGATACATGAAGGTCCCTTTGGCACTCATTCCAGTGGACATGCAATGGCTAAGAAAGCATTGAGGGCAGGTTATTACTGGATAACGATGCAAAATGATTGTTATAATTATGCCAAGAAGTGCCACAAATGTCAGATATATGCAGATAAGAGCCATGTACCACCATCTATGCTCAATGTTATTTCTTCTCCGTAGCCTTTCTCCATGTGGGGCATTGATATGATTGGTCGGATTGAGCCAAAAGCTTCTAATGGACACCGTTTAATACTAGTGGCTATTGATTACTTTACCAAGTGGGTTGAAGCGGCATCTTTCGCCAATGTGACCAAGCAAGTAGTGGTTCGGTTCGTCAAGAATAACATCATCTGCCGTTATGGTATTCCTAACAAGATCATCACGGATAATGGTACAAATTTGAACAACAACATGATGACAGAATTGTGCGATGACTTCAAAATTGAACATCACAACTCTTCCTCATACAGACCTCAGATGAATGGTGCGGTTGAGGCTGCAAATAAGAATATCAAGAAGATTGTGCAGAAAATGGTGGTTACCTACAAAGATTGGCATGAGATGTTACCCTATGCCTTACATGGATATCGTACCTCAGTGCGTACTTCAACAGGGGCAACCCTTTTCTCTTTGGTATATGGTATGGAAGCAGTGCTCCCTGTGGAGGTGGAAATCCCATCTTTGAGAGTCTTGATGGAGGCTGAATTAACTGAAGCTGAGTGGTGCCAGAGTAGGTATGATCAATTGAATTTGATTGAAGAGAAACGCATGACCGCTTTGTGTCACGGACAACTATATCAGTCAAGGATGAAACAGGCGTTTGACAAAAAGGTTCATCCCCGTGAATTCAAAGAAGGAGACCTTGTGATCAAGTGTATCAAATCTTTCCAACCGGATCCCAGGGGCAAGTGGTCTCCGAATTATGAAGGTCCTTATGTGGTCAAGAGAGCGTTCTCTGGTGGTGCTTTAATCCTTACAAATATGGATGGAGAAGATTTACCTCGTCCTGTGAATTCTGATGCAGTCAAGAAATACTTTGTCTAAAGATATATGAAAAGAACAGCTCGGTAGGTCGAAAACCCGAAAGGGCGGCCTAAACCAAAAAAGACCGTCTCGGTAAGTCGAAAACCCGAAAGGGCGGCTTAGGCAAAAATTAGAGACACAAAAAAAAGAGAAAAGAAAAAAGAGAATCGAAAAAAGAGTTTATCCTGATAGGTCGAAAACCCGAAAGGGCGGCCTATGCAAAAGTTACGGATTATGACAAAGTAACTGCATCAGATCAAGCATCACCCAGTTGGGGCACCTTAGCTGTCAGAAGTCCTCCGACACTAAAGCATCTAAACAGTGGTTCAAAGTTGTTAAGGAATGTAGTGGTTATTGTGTTCAATGTACCTTCCCATGTAATTACCATTTTCCAACTTTTGTAATCCGTGGAGCCATGCCTTTGGCCGGTTACCACCCTATTACATTAAATTGAGCCGGTGCCCTCTTTTGGAATTCTTGTTTATTCTATATGCAAAAAAAAATTTCTTCCATTTTTAATGTCAATACTTGAAGTAAAAACTTTAAAAATTCTTTTACTTTTATGTTTTCTTTTGAAAAAAACAAAAAAATGACAAACATATTATCTGTAGGTTCATATATCATGGAAACATATGTCAACATCCATTCAAACACAGGTGAATTCAACAGAGTGGATCATAGTCTTGCAAAAAAAAAAAGAAGCAAAAAGTAGCAAAAAAAAGAAAAGCTCGCTAAGTCGAAAACCCGAAAGGGCGGCTTAAGCCAAGAATGAGCGTCCCGGTGGATCGAAAACCCGAAAGGGCGGTCCAGGCAAAAATTAGGGACATACAAAAAAAGAATATATTCCCGGTGGATTGAAACCTGAAAGGGCGATCCAGGCAAAAGTTAGGGATTTCAAAAAAAGAGAGAAAAGAATACAAAAAAGCAATGACTATGTGAAGCACAATTTTGAGAAGGAACTTTGGTTCAGTTTAGAAATGGCGACCTCAGCCAGGTTTTTGTGTTATGTGTTCCTTACCCAGCATTGGTTCGGTTAACGGATGGTACTACGATGGTGATTTGATCCATCTCCAGTGATATTATCCCCAGTGAAGAATGCTAAGTGTTGGCACTGTAATACCGGGTCACTATCCTTACGACCTGCCCAATCTTGTCTCGTCAGTTTCACCAATACATTTTCATACATGTTCATTCATTCATGAATACATATCATGCATACTGATTTCATTCATATGCATTTTACCTGTGTGTCTTACTCCATGTGTATCCAGTAAAATTTGTCATCACCAATGTGTTCATTTCGGTCTGTTTACCAATTAAGTTTCTACAAGTGGCAGGTCCCACCTTTCAATTTTCCCCAGTATCTCGTTGAAGCTATTTTCGTACGAAGAGTATTCGTTTGTAACCTGTTTTTGTTTGGCTAAGTTGCCTCCGTAATAGTAACGCATCACCAGTATTTCTTTTCGTATGATCGTCATTACCCCAGTAAAGGTAATTGACAGTTTTATCCTTTTCGTATGTTCGTCATTACCCCAGTAAAGGTAATTAACAGTATTTCTTTTCGTATGTTTGTCATTACCCCAGTAAAGGTAATTGACAGTTTTACCCTTCGTATGTTCGTCATTACCTCAGTAAAGGTAATTGACAGTTTTACCCTTCGTATGTTCGTCATTACCCCAGTAAAGGTAATTGACAGTTTTACCCTTCGTATGTTCGTCATTACCCCAGTAAAGGTAATTGACAGTATTTCTTTTCGTATGTTCGTCATTACCCCAGTAAAGGTAATTGACAGTCGTATGTTCGTCATTACCCCAGTAAAGGTAATTGACAGTTTTACCCTTCGTATGTTCGTTGTTACCCCAGTAAAGGTAATGACCAGTATTTCTTTTCGTATGTTCGTCATTACCTCAGTAAAGGTAATTGACAGTTTTTTCTCTTCGTATGTTTGTCGTTACCCCAGTGAAGGTAATGACCAGTATTTCTTTTCGTATGTCCGTCTTTACCCCTGTAAAGGTAATAGACATTTTTTCTCCCCAGTAACACTTTATTTGGGCCTCGAGTTAGTATTTTAGTCGTCATTGCATTCGTACTTGCATAACAGACAACTCATATCATTACATCCATAGAGCTTTCTCGATTTCTGAGTTGGTCAAAAATTGGTGTACTTGATATTTAAGTCTCTCCGACCCGTCGTTTCAAAAATATTCGTCTTTTTAAAACCCTCGTGACGGAGAAACTTAAATAGGGGCATCTGTCGTACCCAAATTTTTGACCGATTTATTTTATTTTATTTGCACGTCGTTTGTTTTCCAGTCGTCCGTTCGCGCGCGAATTCCCGTAATGTCTGCTTAGGTTCGTACTTGTGGTCGCATTTACTTTTCGTTCGTCGTTTATTTTTAATGTCGCTCACGTTTTATTTTCGTAATTTTTACTCGCGTTTTGTGCGTTTTTTAGCGTAGCGTAGCGTTTGCGTTCGTAAAGTTTATTTCATTCACGTCGTTGATTTATCGTTTTATTTAGCGTAATTAAGCCGCATATTTCAGTCGTATCAGACGAAATTTCGGCAGAGAGGTATTTTAAAATACCTCATTTTTTGGTTCCGACGGGACATTTTTATTTTTATTTGTTTAATTTTCGTTTTCCATTTTTAATTATTTATTTAGTCATTTATTTTTTTTCATTTTACTTATTTGTCAGATTTATTATTTATTTTAGTCCTTGTACACATGTCACTTTGTTATTGGTCCAATCCAACTTTTCCTCCAAGAAAGAGCAAGGGTAATTTGGTCTATTCCAGGCATCAGGTACATAGTGTGTCAGAGTCAATCAATAAGTCAGACCCACTTTCCAATACAAACAGATTTCAAAAATCACAAACAAAGAAAACAGATCAAAAAACCTTTTTACCAAGAACACCAAGAACAAATTTTTTTTCAAAATGATTCTCAGTGGTTCATTGCAGAACCATCATCATTGAACCATTTCTTCTGCAATTCAAGTGCGAGTTCATCACCGTTTGGTGACAAACTCAAGCACCGATCACAGAAGATCAGTGAGAAAGAAGAGAAATCCGAACCCTAGCCCATACAAGTTTCATTTTTCGGCCAACAACAAAACCAACAATAACCATCAAATCCGAAAAAGGCAACACAAATCCAACATCAACGAAACCAGTACCAAATCCAACACCAACAACAAACAAATCTGAACCATCAATCATCACAGATCCAAGATCCAAACCCTAACAACAACAAATCCAAAATAACAACAACAAATCCAAAACAACCATTTTCGGATCCAAATAACCAACACACAAACATAAACATCACAATAACGTCAAAACCGAACCGAAGCAACAATGACAACAAAGAACCGAAACGGACCAAGAAGAACGAGAAGAAGCCGCAAAACCGTAAGCTAGGCAAGGACTCAAAACAAAGAACAAAGAAGCAACGAAACCGAAGCAAGAAAGAAGCAAGGAAAAGAGGTAACTTTTTTTCGGATTTATTTTTCTAGATCTAGGATTGTGTGTTTGGTTATTGGTTTTTTTGAGTTGATATTTGTGTTTAGAATAGAGAGGTGAAGGGAAGAGGGTAAAAATTTTAAAAAAAAGAAGAAGGTTGGTGTTTTCCGGCGGCGGAGCCACCACCCTAGGGTGGCCGGCCACCGCGCCGGAGCGAGTAAGCTCGCCAGAGAAGATGAGCATTCATCTTCTCCACCACCTTCATTCATATTTTCGGCCAGGCTTAGAGAGAGAGAGGGAGAAGAATTTCTATGTTTTAGAGAGAGGGAGATGTGAAGAAATGAGGAAAAATAGAAGAAAACCCCTTTTATATTCCCTGGAGCTGGGCGGGTCACCCATGGGTTGACCCAGTACCCGCCCCAGCTCCAGTAACCCAAGCCCAGTTTCCTTTGTTTCTACTCATTTGCTGTTTCCACCCCCATTTTTGCTACTGCACCCCCCTGCCTTGTGTAGTATTTTTGTTCTTTTTTTAATTTTATGTGTTTATCTTCTTAATCATTTCATTTAAATGTTATATTATATTTTCATGCATTTTCAGTAGTATCTTAATCTTCATATCATGCACTTTTATTTTTTTTATCTCTTATGTTTAGTTCATTTTAGGTTGAGAAGTAACTTTTCTTTTTTTATTATTATATGGGCCTAATGTTTTAATTATTATGCATGTATTATCTTTTAATAATTTAATTCCTATCTTATGCATTTTATTTAATTAGCATTTTGAATATCCCGCATCATATAGTTTACCTACTGATTTAATCTTAAACTCATGCATTCTTTCACTAATATTTTCGTGTTTTTTCGAAAACTTGCATTTTATTTTAATATGTTTCATGTCATGCATTTTATTTGGTATTTAATTATAGTATGGGGTGTTCTTTTTATGCTTAATGTTTCGGTATATTTCATTTTTACATCTCATGCATCTTTTAATTTTTTTTCGTTATATATTTACTTATTATACCTAGTATGTAATTAGGGAATTAATGTAATTTATTTTCGCGCATTTTTCTTTTTTGAGACCATAGAATGTATCTAGGGTATGTAATATGTAATCGGCACACGCACGGACACGCGCACCGACACACCACTTTATTTATCGCTTTACGCTCTTTTATTTTTATTCCGCCGTTACGCGATTTCATCGTTTAGTTTAGAAAAATATTTTCTTCAAAAAAATCAATTAAGTCAAATTCAATTTTATTTTAAGTAAACCTTGGTATGTAATCCAAGTATTTTTTTTTCCTTTTATTTTCTTTAATCAAATGTTAATTAATTTAATATCCACATTAGACATGGATTTTGTATAATTAAAATTGACCAACTTCATCGTATTTTCTTCTCATGCCTTGAGGCCTCTCATCTCTTCTTAAAATCTTTTCAAAAAAAATGTTAAAATCAATTCAACTCATCAAATAAGTTCTTTAGCCGAACTACTTGATTTTGATCCCGATTTATTTGGGTAAGTAGGCAAAGGGTTTCGACCCTTCCAAATCAATAAAAATAACCAAAAACATGCTTCTTCTTTCTCCCTTCTTTCACTTTAACTCTTAACTTTTTTTAATATAAGTAAAATTAATTTAGCGCAAGATTAGAGAATAGGTAGAAGGTTCCTATGGGATACCATAGTCGGTTCGGGTGCCTAACACCTTCCCCAATCGAAACCAACCTCCGAATCCAAGGTCTATAAGGGTTTTCACTCACTTTTTCCCATCCCGCGAATAAAAGTTGAGAGTTCAATGATTCAAGGTTCGAATCTAATCAATGATTTTGATACCCGAAAATCACGAGCACACTTATGCTTCAAGACAGTTGAGGATACATGATTTAGAGTTGGCTGTTGTGGTCTTTGTTTTGAAAATTTGGAGATATTATTTGTACGGTTCCATATTTGAGGTGTTTAGTGATCATAAAAGTTTGAAATATTTATTTGATCAAAAGGAGTTGAATATGAGGCAGAGAAGATGGCTTGAGTTGTTGAAGGAATATGATTTTGGTTTGAATTACCACCTAGGTAAAGCCAATGTGGTTGCAGATGCCTTGAGCAGGAAGACGTTGCACATGTCTGCTATGATGATAAAAGAGTTCGAGTTGCTTGAGCAATTTAGAGACTTGAGCCTAGTTTGTGAATTGGCACCTCAGAGCGTGCAGTTGGGTATGTTGAAGATCAATAATGAATTCTTGAACAGTATCAAGGAAGCGCAGGAAGCTGACGTTAAGTTTGTAGACTTGATGGTTGCTAGTAGCGAAGCGGAAGGTAGTGATTTCCAGGTTGATGATCAGGGTGTCTTGAGATTCCGAGGCAGGATCTGTATTCCTGATAATGATGAGTTGAAAAAGTTGATTTTAGAAAAAAGTCACATGAGTAGCTTGAGTATTCATCCGAGAGCTACAAAGATGTATCACGACTTGAAGAAATTGTTTTGGTGGTCTGGATTGAAGCGAGATGTCGCGCAATTTGCTTATGCTTGTTTGACTTGTCAGAAATCTAAAGTTGAACATCAGAAGCCTGCAGGGTTGTTGACACCATTAGATGTGCCAGAGTGGAAGTGGGATAGCATATCCATGGACTTTGTAATGAGTTTATCGAATACTCCGAGAGGGCATGATGCCATTTGGGTAGTTGTTGACAGGTTGACAAAGTCAGCACATTTTATTCCGATCAATATCAATTATCCGGTAGCTCAGTTGGCGGAGATTTACATTCATAGTATTGTGAAGTTGCATGGTGTTCCATCAAGTATTGTGTCAGATAGAGATCCGAGGTTCACTTCAAGGTTTTGGAAGAGTTTGCAAGAGGCTTTGGGTTCAAAGTTGAGCTTGAGTTCGGCTTATCATCCTCAAAAAGATGGTTAGTCGGAGAGAACGATTCAATCGTTGGAAGATTTGCTGAGAGTGTGTGCACTTGAGCAAGGTGGAGCTTGGGATAGTCATCTACCGTTGATTGAGTTCACGTACAACAACAATTACCATTCGAGTATTGGTATGGCACCATTCGAAGCTTTGTATGGTCGGAGTTGTAGAACTCCGTTGTGTTGGTTTGAATCGGGAGAAAGCATAGTGTTGGGACCGGAATTAGTCCAGTAGACTACAAAGAAAGTCAAATTGATAAGAGAGCAGATGAAAGCGTCGCAGAGTCGGCAGAAGAGTTACCATGACAAGCGTAGAAAGGAACTTGAATTTCAAGAGAGTGATCATGTGTTCTTGAGGGTCACTCCTATGACAGATGTAGGTCGTGCGTTGAAGTCTAAGAAGTTGACTCCAAAGTTTATTGGTCCTTATCAGATATCGGAGAGGATTGGGCCAGTGGCATATCGAGTAGGTTTGCCACCACATCTTTCGAATCTGCATGATGTGTTTCATGTGTCGCAGCTGCGGAAGTACATAGTAGATCCTTCGCATGTTATACCAAGAGATGACGTGCAAGTTAGAGACAACCTTACGGTGGAGACTTTACCGTTGAGAATGGATGATCGTAAGGTGAAGAAGTTGAGGGGCAAGGAGATACCTCTAGTGAGAGTTGTCTGGGGTGGAGTGACTGGTGAAAGCCTAACATGGGAGCTGGAAAGTAAGATGCAGGAGTCATATCCTGATTTGTTTGCTTGAGGTAATATTTCGAGGACGAAATTCTTTAAGTTGGGGAGAGTTGTAACGCCCTAGTTGTTATTTATTTAATTTCGGTGAATTTTAATAAGTTTATATGATTTTAAATGATTTATGTTGATTTTATAGTGTGATGTATTTTATTATAAGATTATTTGATTATTTAATTAAAATAGGTGAGAAACTATATTATTAGATGTTTGGGGATTAAAATGAATTGACTAATATTTTAATAGGAGTTAATTAGAATAAGTGGGAATTAATTAGAATTAATAGGAGTTAGTGAAAGGAGAAAGTCAGAAAACAGTTTCACGTAGAAACAGAGAGAAACAGAGAAAAGGGAGAAAAACCAAGAACCAAGGGAGAAGAGCCAAGTGGGGGAGAAGTGTAGAGTTTTGTTCATCAAATTCAGGTAAGGGTGAGACTAGCTTTTAACTTTAGGTCTTATGATTCGTTGATTAATGTTGTATTGTTAGGGTTGATGAATTGAATTAGGATAAAGATGAATTGATGTTAATAACTTGATGAATTCATGAAAATGTTGTTGTTTATTTCTATTTTGATGTTGGTTTGTATAGGAGTAATGCAATTCATCAAAATTGGGTTTTTAGGTGTTGAAAATGGGGTTTGTGGTTGAAAAGGAGAAGTCTGTTCGTAGTTCTGTAAAACGCCGCTCCCCACGGCGAGCAGACCTACTCGCCAGGCGAGCAGTGAACCTATATAGCTCGCCACAGCGAGCAGTGTTAATTGTCTTAATGAGGTTTTTGGGCCAATTTTATATCAACTTGAGTCCTTAATATATTTTGGAATGAATGACACCTTTTTACAGAATCAAATTTGGGTTTTGTGGACTTAAAAATGAAGATTTTAGGTGAAAAATGTCCAAAATGCCAAGAGCACCCAGTTTTGCTCACCTTGAGCTCGCCCCCAACTCGCCATAGCGAGTAGCTCATTTTCCTGAGCTCGCCACGGCGAGTAGTGCTGTAGCTTGATTAAATTTTTTGAATTTTGCTGAGAGTCGTCGTTGGGTCCTTTTGCGGTGTCCTGTCGATTAAGTTGGAGTCTTATGTCATAATTGATTATGCATATTGTAGTTGTCATTGCTGTTGTCGAGTTGTATGTAGATATACACTATAGAGTCCATTTCATACTCATACCTTGTTGAAGACTCATGCCCAATAGTGTTTTCACTCAACCGTTGAGGGCTTATGCCCTGGAGTGTTTATCACTCATTCGTTGAGGGCTTATGCCCTGGAATGTTATTTCATTCAAACTGTTGGGGGCTTATGCCCCGGAATGCTTAGCATTCAACGCGCGTAAAATGGTACTACATGCATTTGCATTAGTCGCATTGTGTCGTCGTTGTTGTTGTTGTTGTTGTTGTCGTTGTTGTCGGTCGGGTCGTCGATGTCGTAGCTTGATGATGATGATGTTGAATTGTTTGAATTATAAACTGGCAGTTAATCATAATTATATCGTTGTTGTTGAATTTAATTGATGAATTATAATATCTACTGTTGTTTGATGATGTTGTTGATTGTTTCATTATAAACTAACAGTTGCTTATTGTTTTTATTGATGTTGTTTAATATAATTGATGAATTATATTACCTATTGTTGTTTGTGAATCTCACCCCTTCTGCTTGAAAATGTTGCCTTCACATGGGTAACTTGCATGTAATGAAGACAAGTAGGATGTATGGCTCTGTGTCTAGTGCTCTGATACTTATTAGGATGGGGATCGTCGCGAATGTTTTCATTTATTCTTTTATGTATCATATCTATGAAAAGACTATGTTGTTGGAGTTTTATTATTGTTGAAAATAATACTTTATAATTGTTGAGGCATTTGTGCCAGGATTATGTTGACGTTGAATTTGAAGATTTATTCCGCTACAGTTTACGAGAATTTACCTTGTTTTAAAAATAAATAGGTTATTCCTATTTACGTTGTTTTAAAAATAAATAGTTTATTCCTATTTACGTTGTTTTATTTACTTTGATATAATTATATTTATTATACGCTGTTGGGAGAACGGTGTAACACCCCTTTTTCCTAACATAGAAATTCATAAATAAAATCATAGTATTCACAAAACAGAATATGCTACATTTCTTTCAACAAAATATCCAACTTAATAAATAACAATTTATTCTTTATAAAAAGTAGTCAATAATAATTAACTTTCAACTTCGCAACAGAATTCATTCAAAATCAACAAATACGTAAGGAAAGAGAAAGCAAGTAACAAAGTTCACATCCCGTTACGTATCAGAGCTCTAAGACACTCTGAGCCGACATCTCTACTAATCCTCGTTACCTGCAAGTTACCCATAGGGAAGGCAACATTTCCAAGCATAAGGGGTGATTAACAACAGTAGATATTATAATTCATCAATTAAATTCAACAACATCAATAAAAACAATAAGCAACTGTTAGTTTATAATGAAACAATCAACAACATCATCAACAAGCTACGACATCAACGACTTGACCGACAACAACAACTACAACGACAACAATGCAACTAATGCAAATGCATGTGGTACCATTTAACGCATTTGAATGACTAGCATTCCGGAGCATAAGCCCCCAACAGTTTGAATGAAATAACATTCCAGGGCATAAGCCCTCAACGATAGAGTGTAAACACTCCAGGGCATGATCCCTCAACAATGTATGAGTATGAAATGGACTCAATAGTGTATATCTGCATACGACTCAACAAGAGCAACAACAACTACAATATGCATAACCAACTATGACATAAAACTCTAACTTGATCGAAAAGACACAACAAAAGGACACAACAAGGTCTCACAGCAAAATTCAACAAAACAAAACATGCTACAGGACTGCTCGTTGTGGCGAGCTACTTTACTCGCTATGGCGAGCTCAAGAAACGAGCTACTCGCGATGGCAATTAGGGGCGAGCTGAAGGCGAGCAAAACTGGGTGCTCTCGGCATTTTTGACATTTTTCACCCAAAATCTTCATTTTTATGTTCCCCAAACCCAAGTTTGATTCTGTAAAAAGGTGCCATTCATTCCTAAACATATAAAGGTATTCATGTTGATATAAAAATTGACCCAAAAACATCATTAAGACAATTAACAATTTTTAATTAAAGCAACTCGCTATGGCGAGTGCATTTGCTCGCTGTGGCGAGCAATACGGATTTACTCGCTGTTGCGAGTGGGTTTGCTCGCTGTGGCGAGTGGCGATTTACAGAACTACGAACTGTACAAACATACTTCTCCTTTTCAACCCCAATTTCAAAACCCAAAAACCAAATTTTGATGAATTGCATTACTTCTATGCAAACTAACATCAGAACAACATTAAACAACAACATTTTCATGAATTCATCGAGTTTTTAAACTAATTCATCTTCAACATCAACAACAACAACAACAATTAACAAATTATATGACCTAAAATTGAGAGTTAGTCTCACCCTTACCTGAATTTTGATGAACAAAGCTCTACAATTCTCCTCACTTGGCTCTTCTCCCTTGGTTCTTGGTTTTTCTCACTTTTCTCTGTTTCTACGTGAAAACTGATTCTGACTTCTCTTTTCTCTAACTCCCTATTAATTCCACTTAATTCCCACTTAATTTTAATTAACTCCTATTTAAAAATCAGCCAATTCTTTTTAACCCCCAAATTTCCAATAATTATAATTTCTCACCTATTTTATTTAAAGAATAAAATAATCACATAATAAATTATACCGCACCATCAAATCGACATAAACCATTTAAAATCATATAAAATATTAAAAATCAACCCGAAATAAATAATAACAACTAGGGCATTACACTGCTGGCTACTGCTCTCTAAGATAAGGCTACTGAGGACCTCAAGGAGCTATTGAAGCTGCCTCCTCAGCATCTGCAGCTCCTGAAACTTCCGATTCAGGTAACTCTTTACAAGATGACTCTATGTATAATCTGGATTCATCATCTTCTGAAACTGAAACCGACTCAGATAACACACCTCTGAGTCAAGTTGTTCCAACCTTATGCAAAAAGATCCCCTCACCAATTAAACCTTTTTCACCCAAGCCTATCTCATCATATGACCCACTTGGCCTAGCAGTGATGAAATATGTTGATGACATAATTGAAACCACCATTCAAAACACCATTACTGTGTCTCAACTCCTTCGATTTGACCATATTGCTCAACCAGAATTCCTTAAGCCACTTCAGGTGATTCAGTCAAATGAAGAACCTGAAGAACCTACTCAATCTCAACAACTCTCAACCCTACCAGACTCATCAAACATAGGTTCTCCTAAAACCCTAGATTCTCTTAAGAAACATCTAGGAGGAGAATTACCTATCACCCCCATAAAATCCAAAGCTCAAACTCAAGGTTCTTCAGAACCTGAGAACGTAGAGTAAGAACATGTTGTCACTATTGACACAGTTTCTGAGCCTGAGCACCAAACTGAACCTGAACAACAAACAACCAACCAACAAACTGAAACTATCTTACCAGAAGCTCAACCAGAAACTCTTATCCTCACTACTTCTCAAAAAGACCAACCTTCTTCATCTCAACCAATACAAACTCAACATCATCCTGATCTCCTGCATCCTGGTTACATAGAGGACATCTTTGTAAAGAGGTGCATGAAGTTAAACGAGCTTGTTAAGCTGAAGAATATTCTAGTGTTAACTGTGAGCTATGAAGACCAATTCAGTGCTGTTTTGAAGGATATAGAGAAGTTTGTAACAATTGTCAAGAATGCTTGTGCTAAGGAGAAAGCTGAAGTACTTGCCTAGCATCTTGAGGAGCTCAAAAGGAAAGAAGAGGAATCAAGTTCGGAAATTTTGATGCTCTCTAATGAGCCTTTCTTCTCTGAAGCTGAGTATAAATCTAGAGAATTTCATGTGATTGAGAACTTGAAGAAGAAGATTCTGACTATCCAAGAGGAAGCCATAATTGAGGAAGAAGCGCATCTGAAGAGAACAGAATCTCTTGAAGAGATTGTCAAGAATCAAGCAGCAGACTTGAAGAAGTTAATGGATTTGATTGCCAACCAAAATAAGCCCTAGTTGCACACCTTTTTTTTGGTTGTAATTGTTTTTAGCTTCTGAACTAAGTATTTGCTTCTGATACAATTTTGTTTATGTCATTTAAATATGGTTCTGATATTAAGTTGCTTCTGATTTAATATGTGTCTGATGTATTTCTGATTCTGATAAATTTATCTTGTTTGTTTTATCAACTCTTGCGTTTTTAAAAATAAGTTTTAGCAGACTTTGTTTATGTTTTTAACTCTGAATCTTTTTATCTTTTCTTGTTTTCTTTGAAAAGTTTTTAACTCTAATACATTTTTGTTAATGACAAAAGGGGGAGTATTTGAAGTATTTTTAAGTCTAAGAAAAGGGTAGTTTGCAATGGATAATCACGTTAGATTCTGAGCCCTCAATTAAATTAAATTTTTCACAATTTAATTTAAGAGAATCTCTTCTCATCTCTATACTTATGTTTAATTAAGTTTTTTTGAGAATTGATTCTGAAACTTATGTTTAAAATGAATTTAATTAACCTGGATATGACTTAGGGGGAGCTTACAAACCTCACCTTAAAGACTATCAGACTCAGGGGGAGTCAGAGCTTACAAACCTAAGACCCTTAAGTCAACTTGTTAATTTGATTACAACAATTGACCTTTTAAATACTTATGTTTGTCATCATCAAAAAGGGGGAGATTGTTGGAACAAATGGGTTTCACAATACCACTTTAAGTTTTGATGATAACAATGTATTAAAAATTGTCAATTGAAAATGCTAATATTTGTTTAAGTGTACATGATCTTTATACAAGTTGTCAATCTTAAAAAGCATCCTACAAGAACAAATGAAGAGCAAAGTCCTAAAGAAGCTTGTTGCAAGTGATTCTGAAGACTAAGAGAGCCTAAAGAATCATCATAAGCTGTTTCGAGAGGTTCTGAAGAAGCCGTATCGAAGAGGTACAAGACTTGGAGAGTCTGAAGAAGCTGTTTCGAAGAAATGCTAAAGCAGAGGTTCTGAATGTTGGAACAAGGGTGTTCAGGAATACCACGTTTTGAGTTTTGATGATAACAAGGTATTAAAAATTGTCAATTAGATATGCTAATATTTGTTTAAGTATGCAAGATATTAATCAAGATTTGTATCTTAGAAAGTATTCTGTTTGAACATTTTGAGAGCAAGACCAAGAGAAGCTTGTTGCTTGTGATTCTGACGATCTGAAGAGTCTGAAGAATCATCAGAAGCTGTGTCAAGAGAGTCTGAAGACTATCAGAACCTGAAGTTCAAGAGAGTCTGAAGACTATCAGAACCTGAAGACCAAGAGAGTCTAAAGATCATCAGAAGCTGAAGTGCTACAGTGAGTCTGAAGCCTGCAATCTGAAGATCTGCTTAGAAGGTTTTCTAATAGCATTACGATGCACAAGAAACTCTCATTTGGAGTAACGGCTAGCTTCAAAGTCAACTTGAGCGTGGGATGCTCAACGATAAAGAATGCAGTATAGTACAGAGTACTTGTGTACGAACTCTGTTTCCACTACTCCACTACCTCGTACAGTTTGGCAACTGTGTCTACCAGTATTAAGCTTCAAAAGGAATGGAATTCAAAATATGCATTTGAAGGACTATTACCATATCAAGCAACAGATCAACAACTATTGATCAAGCTTCCAAAATTCTCTTGATGTGATGGATTGTCTCAACGTCTTTTTCCAACGCCTATATAAAGGATAGAAGACTTGAAGAATATGTTGGACTCTACAACTGAAAAACTACACTGCTAAGCTATTGTATTCTCACTGAGTCAAACCAGTAACACATCAACAACTTAGATTATTCTTACAAACTGTGTATTCTAGAATCTCTAAGTTTATCAGAAAAACAGAGTCTGTCTTTGTTTAAGTTATTGGAACACATTTGATTGTTTATCAAGTGTCTCCAACTCTATTCAATTTTCTGTAAATTGTGTCAGAAGTCTCTTGCTTGTGTGCTTGAGAAAAGAAGTCTCTTAGTTGTGTCTTTGAGCATTGGAAGACTCTTGCCTGCGTACTTGAGCAATTGGAAGTCTCTTACTGTGTGTTTGAGCAACTTATAATTGATATTACATTTTAGTGAAACTGAGTATCCTTGCTATCGTATTCAACTGAGTCTTAACAAAAACACATCAACAACTTAGATTATTCTTACAAACTGAGTATTCTAGAATTTCTAAGTTAAACAGAAAAACAGAGTCTGTCTTTGTCTGAAACAGAGTCTGTCTTTGTTGTAATAGAAACACGTTTGATTGTTTGTCAAGTGTTTCAACTCTATTCAATTTTCTGTAATTGTGTAAGAAGTCTCTTGCTTGTGTGCTTGAGCAAAGAAGTCTCTAGGCTGCGTCCTTGAGCAAGGAAGTCTCTTAGTTGTGTCTTTGAGCATATGAAGTCTCTTGCCTGCGCGCTTGAGCATTGAAAGTCTCTTACTGTGTGTTTGAGCAACTTGTAATAGATATTACATTTTAGTGAACTCTCCTTGGAAGTACAAGGGGGACAGGACTACTTCCGGTTTGTGGAAGGAACCTGTATAATTGCTTGTGTTCTCTCTTTTTCTCTATCTCTTGTTTATTTCCGCTGCAACAGAATCTGATCTCCCATCAGACTCTGATCCTGTAGAATCAGATTCTTACTCTTTAAGAGTTGAGAAAAGTTAACACAATTCAACCCCCCCTTCTTGTGTTTTTCTCACCTTCAGTTGGTATCAGAGCTCCGACTCTGTTGTCAAAGCACTTAACCGTGTGACAGAAAAGATCCAGAGAAAAACACGTCTTCCAATGATCCTTCTTCTTCTGGTGCTATTTCTGGTGCTGCTATACCATACGACTATGCATCCAATAATAGCAGTAAGAAAGCTGATTATGGGAAAATTCCAAAGTTCAATGGTGATCCTGAAGAATTTTTTTGGTGGAAAACCAACTTCTAAAGCTATGTCATGGGTCTTGATGAAGAAATCTGGGACATACTTGAAGATGGTGTTGGTGACTTACAACTTGATGACGAAGGTGCTGCCATTGACCGTAAACTTCACACTGCTGCTCAAAAGAAGATCTACAAGAAAAATCATATCATCAGAGGAGCTCTTGTCACTGCTATTCCTAAATCTGAATACATGAATATGAGTGACAAATCTACTGCTAGAGCCATGTTTGCTTCTCTTTGTGCAAACTATGAAGGGAGCAAAAAGGTCAGGGAAGCTAAAGCTCTTCTATTAGTTCATCAGTATGAATTATTCAAGATGAAAGTGGATGAAAATATTGAGCAGATGTACTCAAGATTTCAACCTTTAGTATATGGACTTCAAATACTAAAGAAGAGTGTCATAACTTCAGACCATGTTAGCAAGATCCTAAGGAGCTTACCCTCTAGATGGAGACCAAAGGTTACTGCAATTGAGGAAGCTAAGGATTTAAACACTTTAAGTGTTGAAGATCTTGTAAGCTCTCTCAAAGTTCATGAGTTAAGTCTCAATGAACATGAATCTGCAAGAAAGTCTAAAACCATTGCTTTAAAGTCAAAGGGAAGATCCTCAAAAGCTCTCAAGGTTGAAGAGTCTGAAAATGAATCTTTTGCTTCTGAAAGCTCTGAGGAAGATCCTGATGTTGCTAAAGAAATGGTTATGCTTTCAAGAAGAATGCAATACCTTGCTAAAAAGAACAAGAAGTTTATGAGCAAGAGCAGTGGTAAGGGTTTCAAAAAGGAGGAACAAAAAGGTTGCTTCAACTGCAAGAAGTCTGGGCATTTTATTGCTGATTGTCCAGAGTTGCAGAAAGAAAAATCCAAGTCAAAAAGGCCAACCTTTAAGTCAAGCAAGTTTAAGAAGCAAATCAAGAAAAGTCTGATGGCTACCAGGGAAGATCCTGATAATGAGTCAGGGTCTGAAGATGATGATGATGATGGTGAAGCTAATGTAGCTGTTGGATTAATGGCTACAACTGAATAAGTAAAGGAGGTACCTGAGGCGGAATCAGATGCAGACTCTGAAAGTGAAACAGAGGTATTTTCTGAACTCAAAAGATCTGAATTAGTAGATTCTATCAAAGAACTTGGCCATTTTAAAGCTAAAACCACTGAGTTGAAGAAAGTCAAACAGCAGCTTGATAAGCTGTCAAAAAGGTTTAATTCAACTCTGTTGGAGTTAGAAAGTTTAAAAGAAGAAAATGATTCTTTATTGATCAAGAAGTGTAGTTGTAAATACTTGAGTGAGCAAGATATTGCTTTACACGAATTTATTGCTACTGGAATTGATAGATCTAGGGTAGCATCCATGATCTATAGCACATATCAGAACAGAGGACAGGGTCTTGGATTCATTGGAGGTAGCTCAAATGAAGTGATTCTAAAACCTGGTCCTGATGGCGCCAGAGAAGCATTTAAAAATCACTTTGTAAGTGAGTCTGATGAAGTCAACACAGCAACTCATTCAGAACCTATAACTTCAAGTTCTAAAGTTTTGACTAAGTCAAAATCCCAGAATGCAAAGTCAAAAGTTTAAAACTTTGAACCTAAGGCTTCAATGATTCAGATTCTAAAAATTTCAGAGTCTGATAAATAGACTCTGAAGAAGCCAAAGTCTGAAAAACAAAAACCTAAGTTTCAAAGAAGAGAAACTGTGAAAGGTAAGTTGGATCCTAAACTGAATGGTTCTAAACCCAAAGTGTGGAGGAAAACAATGTCAATGACTTCAAGACACACCTTACGAAAGGAATTCAATGGTTCAAGGACTAACCCAATACGACCCATGAGAATATGGGTACCTAAGTCTGAAATTGTTGATGCTGCAGGTATGTCTAAAAGGACAAGAAAAGCAGAAGGCTTGGTACCTGGATAGTGGTTGGTCGCGACAGGAGAAAAGTCTATGTTCCTAACCCTAACCATGAAAGGGGGAGGAACTGTGGGATTTGGAGCAAACCAGACTGGAAAAATCATTGGTACTGAAACCATTGGTAACTCTCTAATCTCTATTAGTAATGTGTGGTTTGTTGATGGGCTTAGACATAATCTACTGAGCATAAGTCAATTGTGTGACAGTGGTTATGATGTTTTGTTTAATAAGAACAACTGCACTGTAGTTATCAAGGATGATCAATCCGTAGTCTTCAAGGGAAAGAGAAGAAACAATGTCTACAAAATAAAGTTCTCTGAACTGACTGATCAGAAGGTAGTTGGCCTTTTGTCAATGGGTGATAAGAAATGGTTGTGGCATAGACGGTTGGGACATGCAAACTGGAGGTTAGTCTCTAAGCTTAGCAAGCTGCAACTAGTCAAAGGCTTACCAGACTTTGACTATCATTCAAATGCTCTTTGTGGAGTATGTCAGAAAGGGAAAATTGTTAAGAGTTCCTTTAAACCTAAAGAAATTGTTTCTACCTCCAGACCTTTGGAGTTACTTCACATTGATTTATTTGGACCAGTTAGCACTGCATCCTTATATGGAAGTAAGTATGGACTAGTCATTGTTGATGATTACTGCAGATGGAGTTGGGTTAAGTTTCTGAAAACTAAAGATGACTCATATTCTGTGTTTAGCAAATTCTGCATCCAAATTCAATATGAAAAAGAATTGAAAATTTTGAAAGTCAGAAGTGATCATGGAGGAGAATTTGAAAATGAGCCTTTTGAGGTTTTCTGTGAAAAACATGTAGTTATTCATGAATTCTCTTCACCTAGAACTCCACAACAAAATGGAGTTGTAGAGAGAAAGAACAGAACCTTACAAGAAATGGCTAGAACCATGATCCATGAGAACAGTCTGGCTAAACATATTTGGGCAGAAGCAGTAAATACAACATGTTATGTTCAGAACAAGATCTATATCAGACCTCTGTTGAACAAAACAACATATGAACTCTTTAAAGGAAGGAAACCTAACATATCTTATTTTCATCAGTTTGGATGTACATGTTATATCCTGAACAATAAAGTTTATCTAAAGAAATTTGATGCCAAAGCTCATAAGGGAATCTTTTTAGGTTACTCTGAACGATCTAAGGCATACAGACTGTATAATTCAAAAACACAATGTGTTGAAGAATCAATGCATGTCAGATTTGATGACAAAGTGCCTGGAAGTGAAACTCCAGAGCAAGATGAAAGTTGTGCAGGATCTCAAGATTCTGATATCAACTCAGAATCTGAACAGATTCCAGAATCTGAAGATACTTTAGAAGCTGGAACATCCCCTGAAGTTCCTAATGAAGAAGCTCAAGATGGTTCTTAGCAAGCTAGTCAATCCAAACATTCATTCAAATACAAGTCTTCACATCCTGAGGATCAAATAATTGGCAATAAAGATAGTCCCAGAAGAACTAGATCGTATTTCAGACAAGAAGAGTCTGCCTTGGGATTATTATCTGTTATTGAACCAACCACTATTGAAGAAGCACTTGGAGATGAAGGGTGGATTCTGGCAATGCAAGATGAACTTAATCAATTCAAAAGGAATGAAGTGTGGGATCTAGTAGCTAAGCCTGAACACAAGAACATTATTGGAACTTAATGGGTGTTCATAAATAAGATTAGTGAACAAGGAGAAGTAATCAGAAACAAGGCCAGACTTGTTACGCAGGGCTACAGTCAACAAGAAGGCATTGATTACACATAAACATTTGCTCCAGTTGCAAGATTGGAAGCAATCAGGTTACTTCTTTCCTATGTAGTCAATCACAACATAATCTTGTATCAAATGGACGTTAAGAGTGCATTTCTTAATGGTGTCATTTCTGAAGAAGTCTATGTCAAACAACCTACTGGCTTTGAAGATTTAAAACATCCAGAGCATGTTTATAAATTGAAGAAATCACTATATGGCTTGAAACAGGCTCCCAGAGCTTGGTAAGAAAGACTAAGTAATTTCTTAATTCAAAATGATTTTGAAAGAGGACAAGTTGACACTACACTATTCAGAAAGACTCTGAAGAAGAACATTCTTATTGTTCAAATTTATGTTGATGATATCATTTTTGGTTCAACTAATAGTTCACTCTGCAAAGAGTTTTCTAAGGTAATGTCGGATGAATTCGAAATGAGCATGATGGGAGAATTGAAGTTCTTTCTAGGAATTCAAATTAACCAATGCAAAGATGGAGTCTATGTTCATCAGTTCAAATACACTAAAGATCTCCTGAAGAAGTTCAATCTTAAAAACTGCATAGAATTGAACACTCCAATGCATCCAACCTGCACTCTGAGCAAAGAAGATCAAGGAACCAAAGTTGATCAGAAGCTTTATAAAGGTATGATAGGTTCTTTGTTATACCTAACTGCATCCAGAGCAGATATTTTATTCAGTGTATGTCTGTATGCAAGGTTTCAATCAGATCCTAGAGAGTCTCACTTAACAGCTGTTAAGAGAATCTTTTGATATCAGAAAGGAACTACTAATCTTGGACTTCTGTACAAGAAATCCTCTGACTATAAGCTAGTTGGATTATGTGACGCTGACTATGCTGGAGACAGGATTGAAAGAAAATCAACCAGTGGCAATTGTCAATTTTTGGGAGAGAATCTGATATCTTGGGCTAGCAAAAGGCAAGCAATTATTGCTTTGTCTACAGCAGAAGCAGAATACATCTCACCTGCTAGTTGTTGTACATAGCTACTCTGGATGAAACATCAGCTTGAGGATTATCAAATAACTGAAAGCTATATGTTTATCTAAGAATCCAATTCAGCATTCAAGAGCAAAGCACATTGAGATTAAACATCATTTTATAAGAGACTATGTTCAAAAAGGAACCCTAGATATTCAATTCATTGATACTAATCATCAATGGGCTGATATATTTACTAAACCTTTGTCTGTTGAAAGATTTGATTTTATAAAGAAAAATTTGAACATGTGTTATGTCTCTGGTTAATGTGCGCTTCTGAAAACAGAATTCAGACTCTGAAAGATACTCAGAAGCTAATTGAGAATCAGACTCTCTTTTGGAGACTCTAGTGAACATAAGCTTCTGAAGACACTTAGACTCTGTTAAGGAATCTTAGACTCTGAAGAAGCTCGTATTAGTGGAAGGATGACTGTTGAGTTCAGAAACATCTGTCCCACTACGTTGACAGTTACTTTTTAGGTTCTCAGACGTGGTCTGTTTGTATTGGGTAGAAACTCAAAGGGCAATGATTTTATTCCGTTTAACAAGTAACCCTCGCGTCTTCCCAACACTTTTACGGCTGCATCCTTGTTTGTCCTATTTATGAATTTTTGAAAAGTAGTGTGACACTCCGTTGTTTTATTTACTCTGATATAACTATATGTATTATACGCTGTTGGGAGAACGGTGTAACACCCCGTTTTCCCAACATAGAAATTCATAAATAAAATCAGAGTATTTACAAAACGGAATGCTACATTTCTTTCAACAAAATATCCAACTTAATAAATAACTATTTATTCTTTATAAAAAGTAGTCAATAATAATTAACTTTCAACTTCGCAACGGAATTCATTCAAAATCAACAAATACGTAAGGAAAGAGAAAGCAAGTAACAAAGGTCGCATCCCGTTACGTATCAGAGCCCTAAGACACTTTGAGCCGACATCTCTACTAATCCTCGTTACCTGCAAGTTACCCATAGAGAAGGCAACATATCCAAGCATAAGGGGTGAGATTCACAAACAACAGTAGATATTATAATTCATCAATTAAATTCAACAACAACGATATAATTATGATTAACTACCAGTTTATAATTCAAACAATTCAACAACATCATCATCAAGCTACGACATCGACGACCCGACCGACAACAACAACAACAACAACGACGACGACACAATGCGACTAATGCGAATGCATGTAGTACCATTTTACGCACGTTGAATGCTAAGCATTTCGGGGCATAAGCCCCCAACAGTTTGAATGAAATAACATTCCAGGGCATAAGCCCTCAACGAATGAGTGATAAACACTCCAGGGCATAAGCCCTCAACGGTTGAGTTGAAACACTCCAGGGCATGAGCCCTTAACAAGGTATGAGTATGAAATGGACTCTATATTGTATATCTGCATACAAATAGACAACAGCAACAACAACTACAATATGCATAATCAATTATGACATAAGACTCCAACTTAATCGACAAGACACCGCAAAAGGACCCAACGACGACTCTCAGCAAAATTCAACAATTTTAATCAAGCTACAGCACTACTCGCCATGGCGAGCTACTTTACTCACCGTGGAGAGCTCAGGAAAATGAGCTACTCGCTATGACGAGTTAGGGGCGAGCTCAAGGTGAGAAAAACTGGGTGCTCTCGGCATTTTGGACACTTTTCACCTAAAATCTTCTTTTTTAAGTCCACAAAACCCAAATTTGATTCTGTAAAAAGGTGTCATTCATTCCTAAATATATTAAGGCACTCAAGTTGATATAAAAATTGGCCCAAAAACCCCATTAAGACAATTAACACTGCTCGCCGTGGCGAGTGCATTTGCTCGCTGTGGCGAGCTATATAGGTTCACTGCTCGCCTGGCGAGTGGGTCTGCTCGCTGAGGCGAGCTACACAGGCTTGCTCGCCGTGGTGAGCGGCGATTTACAGAACTACGAACTGTACGAACAGACTTCTCCTTTTCAACCCCAAACCCCATTTTCAACACCTAAAAACCCAATTTTGATGAATTGCATTACTCCTATATAAACTAACATTAGAACAGCAATAAACAACAACATTTTCATGAATTCATCAAGTTATTAACATCAATTCATCTTTATCCTAATTCAATTCATCAACCCTAACAAAACAATATTAATCAACGAATCATAAGACCTAAAGTTGAAAGTTAGTCTCACCCTTACCTGAATTTGATGAACAAAACTCTACACTTCTCCCCCACTTGGCTCTTCTCCCTTGGTTCTTGGTTTTTCTCCCTTTTCTCTGTTTCTCTCTTTTTCTACGTGAAACTATTTTTTGACTTTCTCCTTTCACTAACTCCTATTAATTCTAATTAATTCCCACTTATTCTAATTAACTCCTATTAAAATATTAGTCAATTCATTTTAATCCCCAAACTTCTAATAATTATAGTTTCTCACCTATTTTAATTAAATAATCAAATAATCTTATAATAAAATACATCACACCATAAAATCAACATAAATCATTTAAAATCATATAAACTTATTAAAATTCACCGAAATTAAATAAATAACAACTAGGGCGTTACAACTCTCCCCATTTTAAAGAACTTCGTCCTTGAAATATTACCTCAAGCAAACAAATCAGGATATCACTCCTACATCTTACTTTCCAGCTCCCATGTTAAGCTTTCACCAGTCACTCCACCCCAGACAACTCTCACTAGAGGTATCTCCTTGCCCCTCAACTTCTTCACCTTACGATCATCAATTCTCAACGGTAAAGTCTCCACCGTAAGGTTATCTCTAACCTGCATGTTATCTCTTGGTATAACATGCGAAGGATCCGCTACATACTTCCGCAGCTGCGACACATGAAACACATCATGCAGATTCGAAAGATGTGGTGGCAAACCTACTCGATATGCCACTGGCCCAATCCTCTCCGATATCTGATAAGGACCAATAAACTTTGGAGTCAACTTCTTAGACATCAACGCACAACCTACACCTGTCATAAGAGTGACCCTCAAGAACACATGATCACTCTCTTGAAATTCAAGTTCCTTTCTACGCTTGTCATGGTAACTCTTCTGCCGACTCTGCGACGCTTTCATCTGCTCTCTTATCAATTTGACTTTCTCTGTAGTCTGCTGGACTAATTTCGGTCCCAACACTATGCTTTCTCCCGATTCAAACCAACTCAACGGAGTTCTACACCTCTGACCATACAAAGCTTCAAATGGTGCCATACCAATACTCAAATGGTAATTGTTGTTGTACGTGAACTCAATCAACGGTAGATGACTATCCCAAGCTCCACCTTGCTCAAGTACACACACTCTCAGCAAATCTTCCAAGGACTGAATCGTTCTCTCCGACTGACCATCTTTTTGAGGATGATAAGCCGAACTCAAGCTCAATTTTGAACCCAAAGCCTCTTGCAAACTCTTCCAAAACCTTGAAGCGAACCTCGGATCTCTATCCGACACAATACTTGATGGAACACCATGCAACTTCACAATACTATGAATGTAAATCTCCGCCAACTGAGCTACCGGATAATTGATATTGATCGGAATAAAATGTGCTGACTTTGTCAACCTGTCAACAACTACCCAAATGGCATCATGCCCTCTCGGAGTATTCGGTAAACTCATTACAAAGTCCATGGATATGCTATCCCACTTCCACTTTGGCACATCTAATGGTGTCAACAACCCTGCAGGCTTTTGATGTTCAACTTTTGATTTCTGACAAGTCAAACAAGCATAAACAAATTGCGCGACATCTCGCTTCAATCCAGACCACCAAAACAATTTCTTCAAGTCGTGATACATCTTTGTAGCTCCCGGATGAATACTCAAGCTACTCCTGTGACTTTCTTCTAAAATCAACTTTTTCAACTCATCATTATCAGGAATACAGATCCTGCCTCGGAATCTCAACATACCCTGATCATCAACCTGGAAATCACTACCTTCCGCTTCGCTACTAGCAACCATCAAGTCTACAAACTTAACGTCAGCTTCCTACGCTTCCTTGATACTGTTCAAGAATTCATTATTGATCTTGAACATACCCAACTGCACGCTCTGAGGTGCCAATTCACAAACTAGGCTCAAGTCTGTAAATTGCTCAAGCAACTCGAACTCTTTTATCATCATAGCAGACATGTGCAACGTCTTCCTGCTCAAGGCATCTGCAACCACATTGGCTTTACCTAGGTGGTAATTCAAACCAAAATCATAGTCCTTCAACAACTCAAGCCATCTTCTCTTCCTCATATTCAACTTCTTTTGATCAAACAAATATTTCAAACTTTTATGATCACTAAACACCTCAAATCTGGAACCGTACAAATAATGTCTCCAAATTTTCAACACAAAGACCACAACAGCCAACTCTAAATCATGCGTAGGATAGTTCTTCTCATGTATCCTCAACTGTCTCGAAGCATAAGCTACCACCTTACCATCCTGCATAAGTACACCACCTAAGCCCAACTTAGATGCATCACAATAAACAACAAAAGGTTCATCTGACTTCGGTAAAATTAAAATTGGAGCAGTCGTCAATCGTTGTTTCAACTCATTGAAACTATTCTCACACTGAGTATCCCACACAAAAGCTTTACCCTTACAGGTCAACTGAGTCAAAGGAAGTGTCAACTTCGAAAATCCTTCGATAAATCTGCGGTAATAACCTGCTAAACCCAGAAAACTTCTAATCTCCGTGACTGAATTCGGAGTCTCCCATTGTGATACCGCTTCAACTTTCGATGGATCAACCGCAATACCACTACCAGAAATAATATGGCCAAGAAAACTTACTTCACTTAACCAGAACTCACATTTCGACAACTTGGCATACAACTTCTTTTCTTTCAACACTTGCAAGACAATCTTTAAATGTTCTCTATGCTCTTCTTTAGTCTTGGAATAAATCAGAATATCATCAATGAACACAACAACAAATTTGTCCAGAAAGTCATGGAAAATCCTGTTCATATACTCCATAAATACGCCAGGTGCATTAGTAACACCGAAAGGCATCACTTTATACTCATAGTGACCATATCGGGTCCTGAACGCCGTCTTCTGTATGTCTTCATCCTTCACCTTAATCTGATGGTAACCTGATCTCAGATCAATTTTACTAAACACACGAGCACCCACTAACTGATCCATCAAGTCATCAATTCTCGGGAGTGGATACCTATTCTTTATCGTCACTTTATTCAGTTGACGGTAATCTATACATAGCCTCATGCTACCATCCTTCTTCTTAACCAATAATACCGGCGCTCCCCAAGGTGAAACACTTGGTCTTACAAACTTCTTATCAAGTAGATCCTCCAACTGCTTCTTCAATTCTGCCAACTCAGCTGCTGACATACGGTAAGGAGCCATCGACACAGGCTTCGTACCCGGAACAAGATCAATTGAGAATTCAACTTCTCTTTCTGGCGGTACATCGGGAATCTCATCAGGAAAAACTTATGGAAATTCATTCACGACTGGTAGGCTATCAATCACCGCTTGATTCTCCGCTGACAAATATGCTATTAAGGAAAACATCAGAATTCCGTCGCGCTCTATCTGCTTCAGCTGATTAGTAGTCAAGAAATCAACTAAACTCTCTTCTTCAGCGGAAGAGAAACGTACCGTCTTACTAAAACAATTGATGAGGACATGGTTATACTCTAACCAGTTCATCCCAAGGATTACTTCTATACCCATCAACGGTAAACATACAAGATCAACTTCAAAATCTCTACCAAACACAGACAGTGGACATCTTAAAAAAACAAGAGAAGTAGTCACTGAACCCTTAGCTGGAGTTTCAACAATCATTTCTCCACCCATATTAGACATAGTAAGCCCCAATTTAGAAGCACAACTAATAGCAATAAAGCAATGCGTAGTACCAATATCAATAATAGCAATTAAAGGAGTACTATCAAAATAACAAGTACCTCTGATAAGTCGATCCTCATTGTCTGTCTGTGTACCAGACAATGCAAACACTTTCCCTCCAAACTGAGCCTTCTTATGCTTCTTGCACTGAGAACTAAGATGACCCACTTCATCGCAATTGAAACAGACAATATCACCACATTTGCATTCAACTATGGTATGTCCTTTCTTCCCACATCGGAAGCATTTCTTCTCATCACGGTGGCAAGCATTACTCTTGTGGCCCTTCTCACCACACTTGTAGCAGACAACCTCAACAGGAGTCTCATTCTTCCTGGGCCTCCTCTCATCATTCACCCGTTGTTTACCCTTATCAGCAGGAGCACTGTAAGGCTTAGGACGGCTCTGCTGACTCTTACTCTTTCTTTCATTAATCACTATGTAGTGAGCTTTCGTATCCTCTTCGTAGATTCTGCAGCTACTCACCAAGTTAGAAAAATTGCGGATCTTCTGATAACTAATGGCCCGCTTAATATCAGCGCGCAGACCATTCTCGAACTTGATACACTTAGAGAACTCAGCAGTCCAGGAGTGTAATGCGGGTAAAACTTTGCCAACTCAACAAACTTGGCAGCATACTCTGTTACGGACATGTCACCTTACTTCAATTCCAGGAATTCGATTTCCTTCTTGCCTCGGACATCTTCCGGTAAATACCTATTCAGAATCTCTCTTCTAAACACAGCCCAAGTGATCACAGCTCCTCCGTTCCCTAGCACTGGTTGCACACTCATCCACCAATCATCAGCCTCCTCAGCCAGCATATGTGTGCCAAAACGCACCATCTGAACATCAGTGCATTGCATAACTCTGAAGATTCTTTCAATCTCCTTCAACCATGTCTGCGCTCCATCAGGGTCATACCTGCCCTTGAAAGTTGGTGGATGGTTCCTCAAGAAGGTTTCCAGCATGCGAACACCGTCGTTACCACCAGCATTGTTCTGTTGACCCACACCTTGAGCCATCGCTTGCAAAGCAGCAGCAAGTGCAACATCGTTCCTTCCAGCCATTTCGAAAATCTACACTACAACAACAATCAGGACATCAAAGACAATACAAAATTGTCATACGACTCTACTAGGCTCGACTCGACTCTACTACTTGGCCAGACGGACAGACCTGCTCTGATACCAATTGTAACACCCCGTTTTCCCAACATAGAAATTCATAAATAAAATCAGAGTATTCACAAAACGGAATGCTACATTTCTTTCAAAAAAATATCCAACTTAATAAATAACTATTTATTCTTTAAAAAAAGTAGTCAATAATAATTAACTTTCAACTCCGCAGCAGAATTCATTCAAAATCAACAAAATTAGTCTTTGGCACGCAGGCCTCATAAAAAATCTCATAATTCATAAATAAATAGGTAAGGAAAGAGAAAGCAAGTAACAAAGTTCCCATCCCGTTACGTATCAGAGCCCTAAGACACTTTGAGCCGACATCTCTACTAATCCTCGTTACTTGCAAGTTACCCATAGGGAAGGCAACATTTCCAAGCAGAAGGGGTGAGATTCACAAACAACAGTAGATATTATAATTCATCAATTAAATTCAACAACAATGATATAATTATGATTAACTCCCAGTTTATAATTCAAACAATTCAACAACATCATCATCAATCTACGACATCGACGACCCGACCGACAACAACGACAACAACAACAACAACGACGACACAATGCGACTAATGCAAATGCATGTGGTACCATTTTACGCGCGTTGAATGCTAAGCATTCCGGGGCATAAGCCCCTAATAGTTTGAATGAAATAACATTCCAGGGCATAAGCCTTCAACGAATGAGTGATAAACACTCCAGGGCATAAGCCCTCAACGGTTGAGTGAAAACACTCCAGGGCATGAGCCCTCAACAAGGTATGAGTATGAAATGGACTCTATAGTGTATATCTGCATACAACTCGACAACAACAAGGACAACTACAATATGCACAATCAATTATGACATAAGACTCCAACATAATCGACAGGACACCGAAAAAGGACCCAACGACGACTCTCAGCAAAATTCAAAATTTTTAATCAAGCTACAGACCTACTCGCCGTGGCGAGCTCAGGAAAATGAGCTACTCGCTATGGCGAGTTGGGGGCGAGCTCAAGGTGAGCAAAACTGGGTGCTCTCGGCATTTTTGACATTTTTCACCTAAAATCTTCATTTTTAAGTCCACAAAACCCAAATTTGATTCTGTAAAAAGGTGCCATTCATTCCTCAATATATTAAGGCACTCAAGTTGATATAAAAATTGGCCCAAAAACCTCATTAAGACAATTAACACTTTTTAATTTCAGCAACTCGTCGTGGCGAGTGCATTTGCTCGCTGTGGCGAGGTATATAGGTTCACTGCTCGCCTGGTGAATGGGTCTGCTCGCTGTGGCGAGCTACACAGGCTTGCTCGCCTAGCGAGTGGGTCTGCTCGCCGTGGTGAGCGGCGATTACAGAACTACGAACTTTACGAACAGACTTCTCCTTTTCAACCTCAAACCCCATTTTCAACACCTAAAAACCCAATTTTGATGAATTGCATTACTCCTATACAAACTAACATTAGAACAGCAATAAACAACAACATTTTCATGAATTCATCAAGTTATTAACATCAATTCATCTTTATCCTAATTCAATTCATCAACCCTAACAATACAACATTAATCAACGAATCATAAGACCTAAAGTTGAAAGTTTGTCTCACCCTTATTTGAATTTGATGAACAAAACTCTACACTTCTCCCCCACTTGGCTCTTCTCCCTTGGTTCTTGGTTTTTCTCCCTTTTCTCTATTTCTCTCTGTTTCTACGTGAAACTGTTTTCTGACTTTCTCCTTTCACTAACTCCTATTAATTCTAATTAATTCTAATTAATTCCCACTTATTCTAATTAACTCCTAATAAAATATTAGTCAATTCATTTTAATCCCCAAACTTCTAATAATTATAGTTTCTCACCTATTTTAATTAAATAATCAAATAATCCTATAATAAAATACATCACACTATAAAATCAACATAAATCATTTAAAATCATATAAACTTATTAATATTCACCGAAATTAAATAAATAACAACTAGGGCGTTACAAACGGGGTGTTACAATTGGTATCAGAGGAGGTTGGTCTGTCCGACCAAGTAGTTGAGTCGTGTAGAGCCTAGTAGTGTTGTGTGACAACTTTATATTGTCTGTTGTTGTCCTAATTTTTGTCGTTGTGTAGATTTTCGAAATGGCTGGAAGGAACGATGTTGCACTTGCTGCTGCTTTGCAAGCGATGGCTCAAGTTGTGGGTCAACAGAACAATGTTGGTGGTAACGACGGTGTTCGCATGCTGGAAACCTTTTTGAGGAACCATCCACCAACTTTCAAGGGCAGGTATGACCCTGATGGAGCGCAGACATGGTTGAAAGAAATTGAAAGAATCTTCAGGGTTATGCAATGCACTGATGTTCAGATAGTGCGCTTTGGCACACACATGCTAGCTGAGGAGGCTGATGATTTGTGGGTGAGTGTGCAAGGTGACAGAAGAGAGTTTCTGAACAGGTATTTCCCGGAAGATGTCCGAGGTAAGAAGGAAATCGAATTCCTGGAATTGAAGCAAGGTGACATGTCCGTAACGGAGTATGCTGCCAAGTTTGTTGAGTTGGCAAAGTTTTACCCGCATTACACTCCTGAGACTGCTGAGTTCTCTAAGTGTATCAAGTTCGAGAATGGTTTGCGTGCTGAGATTAAGCGGGCCATTGGTTATCAGAAGATCCGCAACTTTTCTGATTTGGTAAGTAGCTACAGAATCTACGAAGAGGATACGAAAGCTCACTACAAAGTGATTAATGAAAGAAAGAGTAAGAGTCAGCAGAGCCGTCCTAAGCCTTACAGTGCTCCTGCTGATAAGGGTAAACAACGGGTGAATGATGAGAGAAGGCCCAAGAAGAATAAGACTCCTGTTGAGGTTGTCTGCTACAAGTGTGGTGAGAAAGGCCACAAGAGTAATGCTTGCCACCGTGATGAGAAGAAATGCTTCCGATCTGGGAAGAAAGGACATACAATAGCTGAATGCAAACGTGGTGATATTGTTTGTTTCAATTGTGATGAAGAGGGTCATCTTAGTTCTCAGTGCAAGAAACCTAAGAGGGCTCTGAATAGAGGAAAAGTTTTTGCATTGTCTGGTACACAGACGGACAATGAGGATCGACTTATCAGAGGTACTTGCTTCTTTAATAGTACTCCTTTAATTGCTATTATTGATACTGGTGCTACTCATTGTTTTATTGTTGTTGATTGTGCACATAAGTTGGGTCTGGTTATGTCTAATATGAGTGGAGAAATGGTTGTTGAAACTCTAGCTAAGGGTTCAGTAACTACTTCTCTTGTTTGTTTAAGATGTCCGCTGTCTATGTTTGGTAGAGATTTTGAAGTTGATCTTGTATGTTTACCATTGACGGGTATGGATGTAATCCTTGGAATGAACTGGTTAGAGAAGAAAAAGACGTTTTTGATTCTTTTATCGAACATGTCTTCGCGTCGAAATAGTTAACATCATAGTTGTCAGCACCCAAAGGAAGCTTGCAGAAACCTTTTCATGACGTCATCAAAATCCAACTTAGTGGGCCATGATCCAAATCTTGGGAAGCATCATTTTGCTCCACTTCCATTTAACCGTCCATGACAATTATCGAAATTTTGAAGTTAAAAAGGTATATGTCTTTTCTTCTTCCATTCTCTAGTTCATCTCTAGTTCATTTGAACTTTGCACTTCTTTTCTTTTCATCATAAAAATCCTTTGCTTCTTTTGGGAATTTGGAAAGTGGGAAGTCTCCTAAAAATGCAAAAATATCTTGGAGAAGTTCAAAGATAAAAAGTTATAAGGAAGTTACTTGGCCTGAAGAAGTTATCTTCTAAGATAGCAAACTGCTCTGATACATTTGCAAACTGTATTTCCTTTTGTAAATAAATGAAAATCGCAAGTTTACTTGCAAAAGCCTCATCTCTTCTGATTTCTATCAGTTTCTTTGTTGTGTGTTTGTGAAGATGCATGACTATTCTTTCTCCTTGTCTTATGGTTACAATTTTTCATGTTATATAACAGAATTGATACTTCTAGAAACCACAAACAATGTCAAAGTTAATTTGAAAATCACTTTTAAATGTATTTTTGCAACAACTTTAGAACAATAATGTTGATTCTTTGTTAATTTGAAAATCACTCCAAAATGTAATTATGGCAGAAAATTAGAAATGCTTGTATATGTACCATACTCCACATTGTCCAAAATTTTCTGCAATTGTCAATATCCTTTCCCATGGACTACATACGCCCATTGGAAAGGATATTGTTCAGGTGGCACCATTTATAGCTTACAATTTTATTTATTTTTATTGACAGTAATGCCACCCCCGCCCCTATGTCGCCAATTTTCAGTATGCAGGTTTTCCTCTCATATTTCAGTTTCATTGCATGCAAGTTAATGGGATGTGTTACGGTAAAGTGTAGAACATCTAGTTATTAGTAAACCACAATAAGTAGAAGATAAACTGTTTATTGGTTCATTTTTCGATTTTACAACTAATCACTCATCATTTTATGAAGGTGGTCGATCTGGAAGAAGTTAGTAAGTATTATCAAAACAGAGGACGCTTAAGTGAACTCATCTCTCTAATGGAGGAAGGGATAAAATTGGAATGTGCTCATTAGAGTATCTTTACTGAGTTGGGAGTTCATTATGCGATATATCGCCCTCAGATGTTAATGGAGCACATTATGTTGTTCTCAACTCGGCACAACAATCTCAAGGTTTTTCAGGCGTGTGATGAGCATCAACTCTAGAAGGAACTGACATACCTATATGTGGAATTTGAGAGTTTAATAATGTTGTAATCACTGTAATGAATCACTCTCGAGAAGCATGGGACCAAATTAATGCAATTCAAACATATTATAGTTGATGTTATAAGGTTGTTCACTTCTACTTGCAAGAACATTCTGATATTATAAATGATTTTCTTAATGTGCTTGCCCGTCATGTGGAACATGCCCGTATTGTAGAAATAGCGCAGAAGGTCTATTTCTTATACTCTATTGCCTAATATCTGTAATTTTAATCTTATTAGGTTAAGTAAATAATCAGTTATAAATGACTAATGCAATAATTATACTTGTTGCTCGAATTTTCTGATTTTTAGGCAGTCCACATCCGAATGATAAAGCCATACATGGTTGTAGTTCAAAGCAGCAATGTGTTTGCTATTAATGAAGCTTTGAATGAAATTTATGTTGACGAGGAGGACTATGATAGACTTCGTAAATTAATAGATCTGCATGACAACTTCAATCAGATAGGTCTATCACAGAAGGTGGATTTTCCTTATCTTAATTATTTGGCCAAATTGAGTTCTACATCCTTTTCGCAAACTTGGTCATGCTTTCTCTCTGTATTATTTTTTCAGGGGAAGAAAGAGTGTTTTGCATCGTGCCTCTCTACTTGTTATGATCTGATACGTCCAGATGTTGCATTAGAGCTAGCTTGGAAGAACAATATGATGACTTTTTCCTTCCCTTGTCTCTTACAGGTTTGTTTTTCACAAGGGTCTCTTTCATTACAATTATTATTAAGGACAAACTTTTTTCCTTTTGTTAATAATCATTTTTTTATTTTTCCCTAGTCTATTCGGGAATATACGAGCAAGGAAGATGGCTTGTAAAAGACGAAGTTGAAGCAGAAAATGAGAAGAAAGTTAAAGAAAGGATAAACAGAGCATTATTGCGCAACATGTACTTTTTTTCCTGGATTTTTCGATTCTTGCTATAAATAAAATTCAGATTCTATCTTTTATTTAACTATTCGATCGACCCAACAAATATTTTCAAAGATTTCTAGAAAATAGATCTATATTCAGTTGAGGATAGTTAATCTTGTCTATTACTGATAAGTCCAGACTAGTTTATTTATTTTCTTATTCTTACTTTTAATCGGTCCAGTGAGGGAACATATATTGTATATTCGTTTTTGTTTGGGGAAATCGAAATCTGTAATACATGATAAGATTGTCCATCACCACTACGGGTGAAGGGTGCATACGTCTGACTTGACCATTTTTTATGTGTAAAGGGAAATATTTTGTTTTTATGAACAAACTTAAAAGAATTCATTCTATATTGTTTTGTTATTGTCTATACCTAAGGTAAACTGTTGCATACTGCGGTGGTTCACTGTGTAGAGTAGAGGTGTCAATTGGATGCCCAAATACTCTCAAAACAGACAATTTAAAATAGAATTTCTGAGGATGACCAAGTGGCATCGAGAATATCTGTTCAAGTATTTCTAATTCTAATTCCAAATTCGACCGACATCCAAAACATCGTCAACCTTTCATGGCATCTCTCCAGATTCTACCGGCATCAAGAATTTCTGTTCAAAATCAAAGCAAGTTCAAATTTTTATTTCAGAGCCTCGAACATTCTATATCAAAAAAATTTCACCAAGAGCGTTTAGATTGTTCTGTTCAGCACTACAACATTTTTCTTCACCAGGGCTGCAACAATATTCTTCACATGGACGATCCGATTGTTCTGTTCCGCACATCATCCACCAGAAGGAATACAAGGTCGCACATCGATTCCTTCCTTAATAGGTATATGGAAATAATAAATAACCTTTTTTGTTTCATTTTATTGTATTACTTTGGGTTGTTTTCCAACATTCTATCCTAACTCAAACCTACAAAAATGGTTTGTAAGGCGAGAGGTTCCACCACTTATAAACTCATTTCATGTTTTGTCTTTATCCTTTGTCTGACTTGCATTTTTCCCAATACAAGTGTGCCTGTTTAGTATATTTTGTTTGCCATGTTCTATTTAGCTTTTCATTTATATTATATATCATGATTCAAATTGTTATGTTTCCCTTTTTAACAGGCACCAAACACAATTAGTTAACCGCTCTTCCTCGAAAACCTTTCTCTGGAACATATTCACATGAGTTCGGTGAAGGAAGAGTTTCCAAGAAAATGTTATGATTTGTTTTAAAAAGCTTAACATTCCCAAATTGTTCCCTTGACCCGACATTTTCCAACACTCAATGGTGTGGGGTTTCACAAAATTCCATTAATTTCACTGTAGGCTTTTTTGGTGGTGTTCGGGGGTTCGAACTTCAGACCTTGAATGTATTATGTATTATCCCTACTAACTGAGTTAAGCTCGGTTCCAATGTAGGCTTATTTGGCCGATAATTCGCCCCCAACATCACTCTTCCACTTCCAAGAGTCGTTAACCTTTAAAATGTTTGCTTTCCCAATTTATTTCTATAAGTTGCAAGAAACACAAGTAATAAATCTTCAAGGAGATATTTGCATTGTTTTCTTTGCAACTTGAATTACTTATTGATGCAATGGGCTCATAGAAGAAGAAGCAGTTTATAGATCATTTAGCATGCCTCTATATGCAAGTTCAATACTTCACTATTATACCACTTCCTGTTTAGTATCAATATTAAAATAATTGCAAAAGAAATATTTCATTTAAAAGAATATATAATATACATTGTTGAGCAACCCTGTTTGTAATACATAGCACTGTGTCTTTTATTCTTAGACAGATAACATATGCACTCATAAAGAAATCACACAATTTCCACTATCTGCACAGAAACATTTCAGGATGCAAAAGAAACCTAATTGCAGATTTCATGTTCATTTCAGTTGAACAATTGAGTTAAGCTGACAGGAACACAGAAAATACATATGTTAGTTATGAAAAGCTAGCGTTCAGACGTTCCTGTGTTCATATGTGCTCGTCTATCCTCTTTTCTTACTGTGATAATACCCAAAAATTACGAATAATAATTTTTATAAATTTTTGATTAAAATACTTTGATTTTAATCAAAATTATAGGTATAGATAATATAAATGTTTTAATTTCATGATATAACAAACTATACTTATCTTTTTCAATGATACCAACAATTAAACAAATATAATATAGATTCTTATCTTTTTAAACGGCACTAGCAAAATAATATTTGTGTAAGAGTATAATTGAAAGTGAAAGCCCGCACAAATCCATGTATTCTCTTTATATATAGTATAGCAAAGTAGTATATATAATAATCTCTAAAAAAAAGTAGTATATATAATATTGTAACTATTGTAGCGGGATAGCTCATATTTTAATGAGATTTAACTACTTTTTTAATTAATAATTCAAATAATAAAATTAATAATTTAAATAATATCATCAAAGGATAAAAAAATACTTTAAATTAAGAGTCTCATAAGTCCTAGTTCAATTGACAAAAATGCCAAAATTGTTAGACCGGACGTCATGACCGAGGTTTGAACCCTGGTACCTCCACTTTGTGTGTGTGAGTTTACAATTGCTTTACCCTAGAAAGAAACAAAATAATACCAAATTGATGTATTTTTTTACATAGTACCACAAATTTAAATAACGGTGGAGGTTTAGGTCGCTCTAAGGTTGTCGCAATTTCGGCCATTGCAGATGTTGTGTACGGATTGCGGTCATTGCGGTGTGAATTAATCACAACAATCCACAAATATTATTAAATCATATAATGCATAATAACTTAAATTGAACTATTATTTTATATATTATAAGATGGTTAAAATAAATATAAGAAAGATTTATCTGAAGGTGCTTCTTCTTCTAGTTCAGATGATAAAGATTGGAATCATTGGGTGGATTTGCATGGGATTGAGAAGGTGGTGGAGGAGGACGTTAGGGGTATAGGTGAGGCAGTTGGTGTTCATTTAAATGGGAACAATATGTTTGGTGTTCTCGCGAGGAAATGGAGGGGAAGAAGTCGTTTGTGGATGGGGAAGAGGGTGTGGGAGGTGGTAAGGACGAGAGAGGGTATTAGGGGAGGGCGTAGGTGGAGAGTGGGGTGAGGGTTTGGGAGATGAAGTTGGTGTCATGGAATGTGAGGAATTTGGGTGGGTTAGAGAAGAGGAAGGAGGTTCGTTCTTTGGTAAAGGAGAAGCATCCTTATATTGTGTGTCTGCAAAAAACTAAATTGCAAATTTGTGATGAAGTTGTGTGTTCGTCGTTATGGGACAATCAGTTGGTGGCTTTCTCCTATCGCTCTTCTCAAGGGGTATCTGGAGTTTGTTATCTGTTTGAGATACTTCAGAGGTGGAGGTGTGGCCGACTAGTTCTTTTGAACATGTGCTGGTTGTTAATGGTCGGCTTATCAAATCTAATGAGGAGTTCTGTGTTTTTAATGTGTATGCTCCTTGTGATCCTCGAGTGAGGCAGTTATTGTGGGACTCTTTATTTGCTCATCTGTCTCAGTTTATGGTGGTGTCGCTGATGTTGCACCTTTTAATCAGTTAATTGAGACTAATTCTTTGTTTGATTTACCGTTATGTGGTCGAAAGTTTACATGGTACAAAGGTGATGGGAGATCGATGAGTCGAATTGAAAGATTTTTGTTATCCGAGGATTGGTGCTTGACGTTGCCGAATTTTTTACAATTTGCTCAGTTGAAAGAGTTATCAGATCATTGTGCTTTGGTGTTATCAGTTGATGAGAAAAATTGGGGGCCACGTCTGTCCCGATTTTGAAATGTTGGTCTGACATTCCTGGGTATGCACTTTTTTGTGTCCAACAAGTGGAATTATTTACAAGTTGAAGGTTAGGGCGGGGGCGGGTTTGTGTTAAAGTAAATTTTGGAATTTATTAAATTGGCGTTGAAAGAGTGGCATGCTTCTCATTCTCAAAATTTGCCGGAAAAAATTGATTCTTTGAAAGAGAGGGTGGCGGTGCTAGATGGGAAAGGGGAAAGTGAGGTGCTGTCGGAAGCTGAATGTCAAGATATGCATGGTGTAACGGCGGACAATCATTCATTGTCTAGGTTACATACTAGCATTTCGTGGTAGCTGTCTAAAACTCAGTGGTTGCGTGAAGGTTGAAGGTGAGAAAAACACAAGAAGGGGGGGGGGTTGAATTGTGTTTACTTTTTCGTAACTCTTGAAGAGTGAGAATCTGTTTTCCAGGATCAGAGTCTGAATGGATTCAGAACCTGATGGAAGACCAGAGTCTGTTGCAGAGGAAATAAACAAGAGATAAAGAGAAAGAGAGAACACAAGCAATTATACAGGTTCCTTCCACAAACAGGAAGTAGTCCTGTCCCCCTTGCACTTCCATGGAGAGTTTCACTAAAATGTAATATCAATTACAAGTTGCTCAAACACACAGTAAGAGACTTCCAAATGCTCAAGCACGCAGGAAAGAGACTTCCAATGCTCAAAGACACAACTAAGAGACTTCTTTGCTCAAGCACACAAGCAAGAGACTTCTGACACAATTTACAGAAAATTGAATAGAGTTGGAAACACTTGACAAACAATCAAATGTGTTCCAATAACATAAACAAAGACAGACTCTGTTTTTCTGATAAACTTAGAAATTCTAGAATACACAGTTTGTAAGAATTTGCTAAGTTGTTGATGTGTTTCTGGTTAGACTCAGTTAGAATATGATAGCTTGATAGCGTAGTTTTTCAGTTGTAGAGTCCAACATATTCTTCACGTCTTATATCCTTTATATAGGCGTTGGAAAGAGACGTTGAGACAATCCAGTACATCAAGAGAATTCTGGAAGCTTGATCAATAGCTGTTGATCTGTTGCTTGATATGGTAATAGTCCTTCACATGCATATTTTGAATCCCATTCCTTTTGAAGCTAAATATCGGTAGACACAGTTGCCAAACTGTACGAGGTAGTGGAGTAGTGGAAACAGAGTTCGTACACAAGTACCCTGTCCTATTCTGCATTCTTTGTTGTTGAGCATCCCATGCTCAAGTTGACTTTGAACCTAGCCGTTACTCCCAATGAATGTTTCTTATGCATCGAAATGCCTTTAGAAACCCTTTTAAACAGATCTTCTGTTTGTAGGCTTCAGACTCACTGTAGCACTTCAGCTTCTGATGATCTTCAGACTCTCTTGATCTTCAGGTTCTGATAGTCTTCAGACTCTCTTGAACTTTAGGTTCTGATCATCTTTAGACTCATTTGAACTTCATATTCTCTTGGTCTTCAGGACTTCTTGACACAGCTTCTGATGATTCTTGAGACTCCCTTGATCTTCAGAATCACAAACAACAAGCTTCTCTGGATTTTGCTCTCAAAATGTTCAAACAGAATACTTACTAAGATTGAAATCTTGGTTAAGATCCTGCATACTTAAACAAATATTAGAATCTCCAATTGACAATTTTTAATACCTTGTTATCATCAAAACTCAAAAGTGGTATTGCTGAACACCCTTGTTCCAACAATCTCCCCCTTTTTGATGATGACAAACATCAATATTTAAAAGGTCAATTGTTGTTAATCTAATTAACAGGTTGACTAAAGGGTCTGAGGTTTGTAAGCTCAGAGTCTGAGGTTTGTAAGCTCAGACTCCCCCTGAGTCTGATAGTCCTTAAGTTGAGGTTTGTAAGCTCCCCCTAAGTTCTATCCATGTTAATTGAATTCATATTTAACACAAATAACTAAATCAAATCTCACAGAATAATTAAAAGAATATGAAAGAAGATTATTTTTAAATTAAATTGAAGAATTTAATTTAATGGGGCTCAGAATCTATCGAAGTACCTATCGCAAACTTCCCTTTTCTTCAGACTTAGCATGAATAACTCCTAAAAAAAACTCATTGATCTTTCTCCCCCTTTTGTCATCAACAAAAAGGTTTAAAGACAAGTTTTTCCCCCTTTTCACAAGACTTCAAATGAGGGAATTTATTTTAGAGAAAATGAGAAGAGAAGATTCAGAGCAAAAACTTATTAGAGTTTGTTAAAACAAGACAGATTCTAAGTAAGATAAGATCGTTAGACTTAAATATAAAAAGATATATCAGAAGCACAGATAAATAGAAGTAGAAAACTATCTAGAAGTAAAGATTCAAAAACTTAAATAAATGTAACGAAGTAAAAGTTCAGAAGCCAAAAGAAAACAACAGTCTAGCTCTTGTTGTTTCTTGACCATTTCTTCAAGAGCTTTTGTTCTCCTGAGATGAGCCTCTCTTTCAAGTCTAGCTTCTTCTTGAACTCTGTGAAGCTTCTTCTTCAGAGTATCATAAACCATTGTTTCTCTTGTATTTTATTGATCAGCATCAAAGAATGGTTTATTTGCCAATGCCAGAACAGGAGCTTTCTTCTTAGCCTTTGCTATCTAAGCTTTCTTGATTTCTTCCATATGTTTGGCAAGAACGACAACTTGTTCTTTTACTGCATCCTTCTGAATTGTAGTGATAAAATCCACAAATTCATTTTTCAAAGCAGCAAACTTATCCTCATAACTCACATTGAGGATTGGCACAAATCTTTGCTCAATAATATCCTTGAGCCTTGAGCTTGACATTCCATAGAACTCATCTATTCTCAACGTATCAAAAGGTTGGGAAGAATTATAGTTTGGTTTGGCTCAGATGAAGTTGAAGGTACAGAAGCTAAGACTGTTTGTAAGGTTTGGAAGCCAGTTACAATAGTTTGAGGTTGGGAAAAAGGTTTAGCAACTGTTTCAGACACAGCCTCTACTACGCATTCTGTTACAGGTTTTAGGTCAGGAATGACATCAGAATCTTGTACCAGAGTCTCAGAGACTGGTTCCTTTTCAGTTAAAGTAACTGGTTTGTTTGAAGCTTCGGTTTGAATTTCTGGTTCAGGTTGAGGTACAGAGTCTGGTTTTGAAACATATTATGTAGTCTTGGTTGTTTTGGATTTTGCAGGGGTCTTTGGTAGTTCTCCTCCTAGATGTTTCTCAAGAGAATCTAGGGTATCTGGAGAGTCTACAAGGATTGTTTCTTGTTGTGGAGATGGTTGTGAAGATTGGATGGGTTCTTCAGGTTCTTCAGTGGGCTGAATTGCCTGAAGTGGTTTGAGAAAAGATGGTTGAACCGGATGGTCAGGTGGGAGAATTTGTGATATGGTGATAGCTTCTTGAATTGTTCGTTCCATAGTGGTATCAACATATTTCATGGTTTGTGGATCAAATGGCTCATAGGATGTGGATGGTTTGATTGGAGACAGGGTTTTATTGCGAAGGGATGGAATGGCTCTGCTAAGGGGTATGTTATCTGATTCAGTTTCAGATGTGGGTGATGACTCTTGATTCGTAGAAGAGAAAGGTGAGTCAAATGAAATGTTACCTGAGATGTCAGCTTCTGGAGAAGCTAGTTGTTCAAAAGCATCAGACAGAGCAGCTCCTGATTGATCAGCTTCTGCAGGGATAGCAGGACCTTTCTGTTTCAAAGCTGCTGCAAGCAACTTAGCAGCTTCCTTCACAGTATCATCTCTCAGTCCTTCTGTCACAACATCTGCTGTTATAGCCTTCCCAGCAGCATGTTCATCTTCAACCATATATACAAAAGTACCTATCTTCTATGCTACATCCTTAGCCACAGGAACAACTTCTTTCTTTCTTTTCTTGACCTGACTTTCTTCTTCATCAGAATCAGCATTAAGATATTCAGCAATTTCTTCAGCAAGCCTTTTGTGATCTCTGTCAGCTTTGCCTTTTTTAGCTTTCTTCTCATCCTTTGTCTTCTTCTCGTCCTTTGTTTTCTTCTCATCCTTGAATTTCTTTATCCTTTCCTTAGATTCCTAGGATGCAGGAGAAACAGATAGAGGCATATGAGTTATGGTTTCAGAGGCAGCAATAGTCACTCCTGGAAGAGCTGCTGATTTAGACTTCTTCTTCTTCTTATGAGGTTCTTTCTTCTCTTCATCCTCTTCTAGATTGACATCCTTGGTCCTTTTTCCTTTGACCTTAAGAGGTCTTCCTCCAAGAGACTCAGGAATGGCAGAATAGTTGATTATTCTTCCAGTCTCATTGTAGTAATCTAATACAAATCTTGCAAGGACTTCAGGATTGTCTTCTTTGGAAAAAGGGGGAAGTCTATCATCAGATCAGACTGTACAGAAGACTCCTTCAAATCTTGATCAGAAGGGATGTACTTCTTGACAATCTTCATGTATTGAAGATTCTTACCGTTGATGATTCTTCCTGTTACTATTCCAAGTTGAGCGTCTGATACAACACCATATTCTGTCAAGACCTTCAAAAGGCCTCCTTGATACAGAATCTCAGAGATCAATCTTCCAAAAGGAACTTGTCTTCTGGATTTGATAAGGCCTTCCTTGATGGCCTAGCACATGTGGTGCATCACGTATCTTGGAAAATTATTCTTCTTCTTTTTGATCAAAAAGTACAGAAGCACATTATGATCCACAGACAGAGTGTCTGTTCCTCCACCTTTCTGAAGCATACTGTCCAGAATGATCTTCAGAAGCATCCTATGTTCTGGATGCATGTCCACCAACTTATTTGAAAGTCTTCCCTCAAACAAGAGTTTGTTGCAGATGATCATCCATTCACTTTTCTTATCCACGTTCCACTGAAACTTGCCAAGGTTTGTTACCCTGCATGCCCTAGCAACTATTTCTTCGTTGATAAGGATTGGAATCCCAATCATTGCAGATCTTATTTCTAGACCATTGTACGGTCTCAGACCCATTTGCTTCCTGTTTTTGCCATCCAATGAAGGGTTGTTCATGATTGCAGCAGTTTCTCCGACGGTTGCATCATCCTTGTCAAAAACTTCAGCCCTTACCCAGAGATCTCTAATCAGTTCTTGACATGTTGGTCCATTCAACATACCAAAGTAACTCATCATTCCTTGTGCTAAGAAATGAGTTGAGACGTCGATACCATGCTTAATCAAGGATCCAAAATCTACTGGAGATTCAACTTGAACTTCCAGAGTTTCTTTGATGATGTTCATTGTTCTGGGTTTAATCACATAAGATTTTCCAGTCTTGACGATCACACCAGATTGAATGAGTTCACTTGCAATTTGTAGGGTTCTAGGTTTGATTTTGAGAAACAAAGTTTTTCAGAGACTAAAACGAAAGAGTAGTTCAGAGAAAAATCAAAGTGTGGAAAGTGAAGTGGGTTGTGTGTGATTGTTACTTATAAGGGAAGTTGAAAACCGTTTGAAAGTGAGAACGGGATAAACAAACATAAGCAATTAAGAGTAGAGAGCATGCAGCCATAAAAATGTTGGGAAGACGCGAGGGTTACTTGTTAAACGGAATAAAATCATTGCCCTTTGAGTTTCTTCCCAATACAGATAGGCCACGTCTGAGAACTTAAAAAGTAATTGTCACCGTAGTGGGGCAGGTGTTATTGAACTCAACAGTCAAGCTTCCACTAATACGAGCTTGTTAAGAGTCTAAGTTTCCTTAATAGAGTATGAGTGTCTTCAGAAGCTTATATTCATCAGAGTCTCCAAGAGAGAGTCTGATTCTCAATTAGCTTTTGAGTAACTTTCAGCGTCTAAATTCTGTCTTCAGAAGCACACATTAACCAGAGACATAACACATGTTCAAATTTTTCTTTATAAAATCAAATCTTTCAACAGTCAAAGGTTTAGTAAATATATCAGCCCATTGATGATTAGTATCAATGAATTGAATATCTAGAATTCCTTTTTGAACATAGTCTCTAATAAAATGATGTTTAATCTCAATGTGCTTTGTGTAACACCCCGTTTTTCCCAAAATAAAAATTTCATAAATAAATCAGAGTATCATATAAAACGGAATGCTACATTTCTAAAATTCTCAAAAAGGGAATAAATAAACATTTATTCTGGTCAAAATTGTTCTAACATCGCAGCGGATAAAATTCAATGTGTACAAATCATTTTGGCACGCAGGCCTCATAAATACGTCTCGACATAAAATCAACTGAAAACTTAAATCATAATCAAATACGTAAGGAATAGAAAGTAGCTATAAAAGTTCCCATCCCGTTACGTATCAGAGCGCCTAAGGACACTGTGAGGGTAGCCACTCAAAGCAGCAACAGCAACTAAAGCTTAATCACCTGCACTTGCCCACAAGGCGGCAATTCCAGCAGAAGGGGTGAGATTCTCATAACAAAAACATTAAACATATAATTCAAAAATTACAATTAACAGCATAACTTCATCATCATATATCATAATAATAGTCAAGTAACGTCTTAAACAACATCATAATTCAACATCATAGTTCAACTTAATAGTTTTACTTGACAATGCAACTTCGACTCAACTTATGCAACTTAGACATATTAATCATGCATGTGGTACCATATTGAGTATAAATATACTCCTAGGGCATAAACCCTCGTCGCTATTGAGCATAAAAATACTCCTAGACCATAAGCTCTCGTCGCTATTGAGCAAAAGCTTCTAGGTCATGAGCCCTCGTCTCTGGATGAATATGCATGGACTCAATCTCTTAAATCTTAGACATCTCAAATGAACTCCAATAATTTGGATTATAACATCTTAATTCTTATAACAACACATGCAGCTTTTAATTACTATCACTATGGCAGCATGGCAGCATGGCAGCAATCAACATCACAACATAGTAAAATCATAAACATTCACATACATCATCTCTTATAGTTCAGGAAAGCATGTACAAATGTATAGGTCACCATAACGAATTAAATATCAGTTAACAACTCTACAGGTCGTCTTAATATCTCAATACTTAATTCCAATCCAGGGGTAATCTCATAACTAATCGTGCGACAAGAGTCGCATTATTCTAAAGGTAGTCTGGTACAGAACTACTCGCTATGGCGAGTGGAAACCCTCGCCTTGCGAACCATCAGGGGTAACTCGCTATGGCGAGTTGGGTTGCTCGCCTTGCGAGCATCAGGGGGGGTACTACTCGCTATGGCGAGTTGGATTGTTCGCCTGGCGAGTTGGATTGTTCGCCTGGCGAGCTCCTGGGTGTTACTCGCTATGGCGAGTAGGTTGTTTGCCTCGCGAACCTTCTAGGGTTTGCTCGCTACGGCGAGCTGTTCGACTCGCCTCGCGAGCTGATGATTACTCGCCGTGGCGAGCGACGACAGAACAGTTACGGGGTTACGAGGGTTTTCACCCAAAACCCCATATTTCATCCTAATCCTTCAAAATTTCGACTATAATGATGTTTAAGGGTCTCCCTATGGTCTGTAAACAATTTTCTACAACATTGGTACAGTTTCTCATCATCTAAACCTCAATTCCTCACTTTTGACCTAATCCTCAATTCTCATGAATTAAACCTAGAATTTGTTAGCTATAATCATGAATTACATGTTCTAATGAAATTGTAATGATAGGTCACCCTTACCTTAAGAAAATCGAGCAGCAGCCTCTCTGGTTCTTCTCTTCTGTTTTCTCCCAAAACTCTGAATTGTACGTTCTGTACAATTCTAAACCTATTTCCCCCTTTTAAACCTCTTTTTGTTTTATTTTTTCTTATTTCCTCACAACTTTATCTAATTCTAAAACAAACCCACCACTTATCATTTATTTTATTTCAAATCTTATTTTATTAAACAATAAAATAAGTCACAACACTTCATAAAAATCACATAACTCGCATAAATAACATATTATCTCAAATATCACTTAATTCACACAAACTCATATAAATATTATCTATACTATACAAAATAATTTAAATAATTAAAACGGGCGTTACAACTCTCCCCAACTTATAAGATTTTCGTCCTCGAAAATTTACCTTAAGCAAACAACTCTGGATATGACTCCAGCATCTTACTCTCTAGTTCCCAAGTTAAGCTTTCACCAGTCGCTCCGTCCCAAACGACTTTCACAAGAGGTATCTCCTTTCCTCTCAATCTCTTCACTTCACGGCCTTCGATCCTCACTGGTAAGGTCTCAACCGTCAGGTTATCTCTAACTTGCACATCATCCCTTTGGATCACATGGGATGGATCTGGAACATACTTCCGAAGTTGCGACACGTGAAACACATCAAACAAATTCGAAAGGTGCGGCGGTAAACCTACTCGATATGCCACCGTCCCAATTCTCTCTAATATCTGATATGGACCAATAAACTTCGGGGTTAACTTCTTCGACTTCAATGCACGACCCACACCGGTCATGGGAGTAACTCTTAGGAATACATGATCTCCTTCTTGGAACTCAAGGTCCTTCCTACGCTTATCATGATAACTTTTTTGCCGACTCTGCGACGCTTTCATCTTTTCTTAAATAATTTTTACCTTCTCAGTAGTCTGTTGAACAATTTCTGGTCCTAAAACCACATTCTCACCTGACTCAAACCAACACAACGGAGTTCTGCATCTCCGACCATACAAAGCCTCGAAAGGTGCCATTCCGATACTAGAATGATAACTGTTATTGTACGTGAACTCTATCAATGGGAGATGACTATCCCAAATTCCTCCTTGCTCAAGTACGCAAACTCTCAACAAATCTTCCAACGACTGAATCGTTCTTTCCGACTGACCATCTGTCTGTGGATGATATGCCGAACTCAACTTTAACTTAGAACCTAAAGCCTCTTGCAAACTCTTCCAGAATCTAGAAGTGAACCTCGGGTCTCTGTCTGATACGATGCTCGAAGGAACACCATGCAGCTTCACTATTTCTCGAATATAAATCTCTGCCAACTGAGCTATAGGAAAACTGATGCCAATCGGAATAAAATGAGCCGACTTCGCCAGTCTATCAACAATTACCCAAATGGCGTCATTCCCTTTAGGCGTATTCAGCAAACTCGTCACAAAATGCATGGATATACTATCCCATTTCTACTCTGGCAGATCTAAAGGTGTCATCATCCCAGCCGGTTTCTGATGTTCTACTTTCGACTTCTGACAAACCAAACACGAATACACAAACTGTGCCACATCACGTTTCAATCCAGACCACCAAAACAACTTCTTCAAATCGTGATACATTTTCGTAGCTCCTGGGTGAATACTCAAGCTACTTCTATGACTCTCCTCAAGAATCATTTTCTTCATCTCGTCATCATCAGGAATGGAAATTCTACCTCGGAACTTCAACACACCTTGATCATCAACCTTAAAGTCGCTGTCTTCAGTCTGATTACTAGCAACTAACAAGTCCACAAACTTAACATCCAACTTCTGCGCTTCTTTAATGTTCTTCAAGAAATCGTTATCAATCTTCAACATTCCCACCTTTACACTCTGAGGTGACCATTCACAAACTAAACTCAAATCCCTAAACTGTTCCAGCAACTCAAACTCTTTAGCCATCATAGCGGACATATGCAAAGTCTTCCTACTTAAGGAATCTGCAACAACGTTAGCTTTACCCGGATGATAATTCAAACCAAAGTCATAATCTTTCGACAACTCAAGCCACCTTTGCTGTCTCATATTCAATTCCTTTTGATCAAACAAATACTTCAAGCTCTTGTGATCGCTGAACACTTCAAATCTCGAACCATACAAGTAATGTCTCCAAATCTTAAGCACAAATACCACTGCAGCTAATTCAAGATCGTGAGTAGGGTAATTTAGTTGATAAAAACTCTGCTCCACTTTCTTCTTCATCGGAAGAGAAATACACCGATTTGCGAAAACAATTAACATGTACATGATTGTACTCTAACCAATTCATACCTAGAATCACATCCATACCACTCAAGGGTAGACAAACTAAATCAATTACAAAATCACGATCATACATCGACAGAGGACATTTTAAACACACAAGAGAAGTGGTCACCGAGCCCTTAGCTGGAGTTTCGACAACCATTTCCCCATTCATATTAGACATAGTAAGACCCAACTTAGCAGCACAATCAATGGCAATAAAACAATGTGTAGCACCAGTGTCAATAATAGCAATTAAAGGAGTACTATCAAAATAACAAGTACCTCTGATCAAACGATCCTCATTCTCTGTTTGTGTGCCAGTCAAAGCAAACACTCTACCAGTAGTCTGAGCCTTCTTAAGCTTCTTGCATTGTGAACCAATATGACCTTCTTCGTTACAATTAAAGCACACAACATCATCATATTTGCATGCCGAAGTAGCATGTCCTTTCTTACCACAGCGGTAGCACCGCTTCACATCTCCAGTACAAGCATTACTCTTGTGGCCTTTTTCACCACAATTATAGCAGACAATCTCAACAGGAGCATCTTTCTTCTGAGGTCTCCTCTCATCATTAACTCTTTTCTTGCCCTTATCAGCAGGGGCACTATAAGGCTTCGGACGATTCTGCTGTCCTCTACTCTTTCTCTCATTCACTACCTTGTAGTGAGCTTTAGTGTCCTCCTCGTAAATCCTGCAGCTGCTTACCAGCTCGGAAAAATTGCGGATCTTTTGGTAACCAATTGCCCTCTTGATATCAGCACGCAAGCCATTCTCGAACTTGATGCTATTAGAAAACTCAGCCGTCTCAGTAGTATAGTGTGGATAGAACTTAGCCAACTCCACGAACTTGGCAGCATACTCAGTCACCGACATGTTCCCTTGTTTCAGCTCAAGGAACTCAATCTCCTTCTTCCCGCGAACATCTTCCGGAAAGTAACGGTTCAGGAATTCCCTCCTAAACACAACCCAAGTAACAGTAGCACCTCCATTCTCTAAGACCGGTTGGACACTCACCCACCAGTCATCAGCTTCTTCTGCCAGCATGTGCGTACCAAAGCGCACCATCTGAACGTCCGTACACTGCATCACTCTGAAAATCCTTTCGACCTCCTTGAGCCATGTCTGAGCTCCATCGGGGTCGTTGAAGGTGAGAAAAACACAAGAAGGGGGGGTTGAATTGTGTTAGCTTTTCGCAGCTCTTGAAAAGTAAGAATCTAATTCCTTAATATCAGAGTCTGAAGGAGATTAGAGTCTGATAGGAGATTAGGTTCTGATGCAGCGGAAATACTCAAGAGATGGAGAGAAAAGAGAACACAAGCAATTATACAGGTTCCTTCTACAAACCGGAAGTAGTCCTGTCCCCCTTGTACTTCCAAGGAGAGTTCACTAAAATGTAATATCAATTACAAGTTGCTCAAACACACAGTAAGAGACTTCCAATGCTCAAGCACGCAGGCAAGAGACTTCCAATGCTCAAAGACACAACTAAGAGACTTCTTTGCTCAAGGACGCAGCCAAGAGACTTCATTGCTCAAGCACACAAGCAAGAGACTTCTTGCACAATTATAGAAAATTGAATAGAGTTGAAACACTTGACAAACAATCAAACGTGTTTCTATTACAACAAAGACAAACTCTATTTCAAACAAAAGACAGACTCTGTTTTTCTGTTTAACTTAGAAATTCTAGAATACTCAGTTTGTAAGAATGATCTAAGTTGTTGATGTGTTTTTGTTAAGACTCAGATGAATACGAAAGCAATGCAGCGTAGTTTTTCAGTTGTAGAGTCCAACAATTCTTCAAGTCTTCTATCCTTTATATAGGCGAAGGAAAGAGACGTTGAGTCATCCAGCACATCAGGATGATTTGTGAAGCTTGATCAATGGATGTTGATCTGTTGCTTGATATGGTAATAGTCCTTCAATTGCATATTTTGAATTTCATTCCCTTTGAAGATTAATACCGGTAGACACAGTTGTCAAACTGTACGAGGTAGTGGAGTAGTGGAAACAGAGTTCGTACAACGTACTCTGTACTGGCCTGCATTCTTTGTCGTTGTGCTTCCCACGCTCAAGTTGACTTTGAAGCTAGCCGTTACTCCAAATGAGAGTTTCTTTTGCATCGTAATGCTTGTAGAAATCCTTGTTAGCAGATCTTCAGATTTCGGGCTTCAGACTCACTGTAGAGCTAAGCTTCTGATGATCTTCAGACTATCTTGGTTTTCAGATTCTGATAGTCTTCAGACTCTGATACAGTCTTCAGACTCTGATAGTCTTCAGAGTCTGAGGTTTGTAAGCTTTGACTCCCCCCGAGTCTGATAGTTCTTAAGTTAGAGGTTTGTAAGCTCCCCCTAAGTTCTATCCAAGTTAATTAAATTCATTTTCATAAGCAAATGAATTTATTCTCAGAATAATAAACGAATTTAGAGAACAGATTCTTAACCAGGGGCTCAGAGTCTAACTAAGCACCTTTCGCAAATTTCCCTTTAACTTTTACATAGAACTTGCAATATGTAGATAAAAGGAATCACAAATCTCATACTTTTCCCTTCTCCTCCTTGGGAAATCACAAATCTCATACTTTTCCCTTCTCCCCCTTTTGTCATCAACAAAAAAGTTTAGAACAAGTTCCTCCCCCTTTTTAAATGACTTTAGGAAGGATAAAAACACATTTTAAGGAAAATGAGATTCAGAGAGAAAAACATAGAGGTTTCAAGGCACACAAGAAATAAACAAGATGCAAAAGAATTAATCAATAAACAAACTTGAATAAACTTGAGAGCAGAAACAGTTCATAAGAAGAAGTAAACAAAAGTTACAAATAAAACATAAAGAAATTAAACTAAGGTTGGTTTTATTTGGCAAGATGATCCATCTATTTCTAGAGATCCTCTTGATGTTTCTTGACCATCTCTTCCAAAGCCTCATTTCTTCTTAAGTGAGCTTCCCTCTCAAGTCTGGCTTCTTCTTGAACTCTGTACAGTCTTCTTTTCAAAGAGTCATAAACCATTGATTCCCTTGGATTATATTGATCTTCATCAAAGAATGGTTTATCTCTAATCCGCAGAATAGGAGCTTTCTCCATGGTTATAGCTTTCTCAGCTCTCTTGACTTCTTCAACATGCTTGGCAGTAACAAATGCTTGTTCCCTGGCAACAACCTTCTGAATTTTGGTGAAAAACTCCAAAAATTCAGTCTTCAATGTAGAGAACTTGTCCTCATAGCTTACATTGAGGATGGGCACAAACCTTTGCTCAATAATGTCCTTGAGCTTAGTGTTTGAAGAAGCATAGAACTCATCTATCCTGTTTGAATCAAATAGGTCATAAGGTTCAGAAGTTGAGGGTAGAGAGGCTTTTAAAGCTAGATAGGCTTCAAAAACAGGTACAACAATTATTGGATCACAAAGAGGTTGAGGAACTGTTCTAGACACAGGTTCTGTTCTACATTCTGTTACAGGTTCTGATATGATATCAGAAGCTTGTTCCAGAATTTCAGAAACTGGTTCTACAACAGGTTCTGAAGGTTCAACAGAAGCTAAGGTAAGAATTTCTGTAGGTTTAGGTACATGGTCTGGTTTGGAAACAGATTTTGTAGCTTTTGTTGGTTTGAATTTTGCAGGGGTCTTTGGTAGTTCTCCTCCTAGATGTTTCTCAAGAGAATCTAGGGTGTCTGGAGAGTCTACACAAATGGTCTCAGGTTGGGGGGATGGCAGTTTGGATTGAATGGTTACTTCAGGCTTTTTAGAAGGTTGAATTGCCTGAAAGGGTTTGAGAAATGATGGTTGAGCAGGATGGTCAGCAGGTAGGTTCATAGACACTGTGATTGTGTCTTGAATGACTCTGTCCATAGTTGAATCAACATATTCAACTATTGCAGGGTCTAATGGGTTATGGGATGATAGGGGTTTGATTGGTGAGGGGGATGAATTTCTGATGGATGGAAGAATTTGGCTCAAGGGTTTGTTATCTGATTCTGAATCAGATTCTGACTCTTGATTCGTAGAGGAAGATGAGTTATATGCTACATTGCCAGAGGTGCCTATGCCAGCTTCTGGAGAAGCATAATGATCAGAAACAGTAGCTTCTAATAACTCAGCTTCTGCAGTAGCTACAGGATTCTTCTGTTTTAGAGCAGAAGCAAGCAACTTAGCAGCTTCTTTGACAGTTTCCTCTTTTAGTTCTTCAGCAACCACTTCTGCTGCCATTGCCTTGCCAGCAACATGTACATCCTCAATCATAGATACAGAAGTACCTATCTTCTGTGCTACACCCTTAGCCACATGAACCACATCCACCTTTCTCTTCTTGATCTAACTTTCTTCACCATCAGAGTCAGCATCAAGGAATTCAACAATTTCCTCAACTAGTTTGACATAATCTCTGTCACCCTTGCCTTTCTTCGCTTTCTTCTCATCTTTCTTTGCCTTCTTCTCGTCTTTCTTAGCCTTCTTCTCATCCTTGGTTTCTTTTATCCTATCCTTGATTTCCTTGGATGCAGAAGATACTGATAAAGGCATAGGAGCTATGGTCTTAGAGCCACCAATAGTCACTCCTGGAAGAGCAGTAGATTTGATCTTCTTTTTGAGAGGCTCTTGCTTCTCTTCCTATTCCTTGAGTACCACTTCCTTGGTCCTTTTTCCCTTGACCTTAAGAGGTCCTCCTCCAGCTGTCTCTGGAATGGCAGAATAGTTGATTATTCTACCAGTATCCTTGAAGTAATCCACCATAAATCTTGCAAGAAATTCAGGATTATCTTCTTTGGATATAGGAGGGAAGTCCATCATCAAGTCAGATTGCACATAAGATTCCCTCATATCATACTTAGAAGGATTGAATCTTTTGACAATCTTCATGTACTGCAGAGTTTTGCCGTTGATGATTCTCCCAGTCACAGTTCCAAGATGAATATGTGATACCACACCAGATTCTGATAAGACCTTCAAGAGGCCTCCTTGATACAAAATCTCATATATTAGTCTTCCAAAAGGAACTTGCCTTCTGGTTTCTGATTGGCTTTTCTTGATTGCCCAGCACATGTGGTGCATCACATATCTTGGAAAGTTGATCTTTATTTTGTTAATCAGAAAATAAAGAAGAACTTTGTGATCAAAAGACAGTGTGTCTGTTCCTCCTCCTTTCTGAAGCATACTGTCCAGTATGATCTTCAGAAGCACCCTATGCTCAGCATGCATATCAACCAGTTTATTTGAGGGTCTCCCTTCAAATAAAAGTTTGTTGCAGATAACGGTCCAGTCACTCTTCTTCTGGACATTCCATTGAAATTTACCTGCATTCTCCACTTGACAAACCCTGGCAACCACCTCTTCAGTGATAAGGACTTGAATCCCCATCACATCTGATCTTATTTCAAGACCCTTGTATGGTTTTAGACCCATTTCCTCTCTGTTTTTGCCAGCCAGCTTAGGGTTGTTTATAACTGCAGCTGTTTCTTCAATCGTAGCTTCATCCTTGTCGTAGACTTCTGACCTAACCCAAAAATCTCTTACCAGCTCCTGATATGTTGGTCCATTCAACATACCAAAATAGTTCATCATTCCTTGTGCTAAGAAATGAAAAGAAACGTCAACTCCGTGACGATTAAGAGAACCAAAATCTACTGGAGATTCAACTTGAATTTCCAGAGTTTCTTTGATAATGTTCATTGTTCTAGGTTTGATCACATAAGATTTTCCAGTCTTGACTAGGACACCTGATTGGATGAGATCACTTGCCATTTTTGAGGTTTCTAAGTTTTTGATTTGAGAACAAAAAGTTTTACAAAGGATTGAAAACAAGAAATTTGTTCAGAGAAAGAATCAAAGAGTGAAAAGAGAAGTGAGTTATATGTGATATGTATTTATAGAAAAATTTTATAACCGTTTGGAAAGAATAGGGGACAAACAAACACAAACAATAAATACATATAGCATGCAGCTGTAAAAGTATTGGGACAATGCCAAGGTAACTTGTTTAACGTAATGAAACCATTGCCCTTTGAGTTCTTACCCAATACAGACAGGCCACGTCTGAGAAACTATAAAGTAACTGTCACCGTAGTGGGGCAGGTGTTACAAAACTCAACATTCATGCTTCCACTAATACGAGCTTCTGAGAGTCTAAAGATTCCTTACCAGAGTCTGAAGGTTTATCAGAAGCTTATCTTTACTAGAGTCTCCAAAAGAGAGTCTGATTCTCAAATAGCTTCTGAATATTTTTCAGAGTCTGAATTCCTTTTTCAGAGGCCCACATTACCCAGACACATAACACATGTTCAAATTTTTCTTTATAAAATCAAATCTTTCAACAGATAAAGGTTTAGTAAATATATCAGCCCATTGATGATCAATATCAATGAATTGAATATCTAAAATTCCTTTTTGAACATAGTCTCTTATAAAATGATGTTTAATCTCAATGTGCTTTGCTCTTGAATGCATAATTGGATTCTTAGATAAACATATAGCTGCCGTATTATCACAATAAATTGGGATACAGTTTTCAGTTATTTGATAATCCTCAAGCTGATGTTTCATCCAGAGTAGCTGTGTACAACAACTAGCAGCTGAGATATATTCTGCTTCTGCTGTAGACAAAGCAATGGTTGCTTGCCTCTTGCTAGCCCAGGATATCAGATTCTCTCCCAAGAATTGACAATTGCCATTAGTAGATTTTCTTTGAATCCTGTCTCCAGCATAGTCAGCATCACAGAATCCAACTAGCTTGTAGTGAGAGGATTTCTTGTAAATAAGTCCAAGATTGGTAGTTCCTTTCAGATATCTAAAGATTCTTTTAACAGCTGTTAAGTGAGACTCTCTAGGATCTGATTGAAACCTTGCACACAGACATACACTGAATAAAATATCTGGTCTGGATGCAGTTAGGTATAACAATGAACCAATCATACCTCTATACAGCTTCTGATCAACTTTGGTTCCTTGATCTTCTTTGCTCAGAGTGCAGGTTGGATGCATTGGAGTATTCATTTCTTTGCAATCCTCAAGATTGAACTTCTTCAGAAGCTCTTTCGTGTATTTGGACTGATGAACATAGACTCCATCTTTGCATTGGTTGATTTGAATTCCTAGAAAGAACTTCAATTCTCCCATCATGCTCATTTCAAACTCATCCTGCATTACTTTGGAAAACTCTTTGCAAAGTGAACTATTTGTAGAACCAAAAATGATATCATCAACATAAATCTGAACTATAAGAATGTCTTTCTTCAGAGTCTTTCTGAATAGTGTAATGTCAACTTGCCCTCGTTCAAAGTTATTTTGAATTAAGAAATTACTCAGTTTTTCATACCAAGCTCTGGGAGCCTGTTTTAAGCCATAGAGTGATTTCTTCAATTTATAAACATGCTCTGGATGTTTTAAATCTTCAAAGCCAGGAGGTTGTTTGACATAGACTTCTTCAGAAATCACACCATTAAGAAATGCACTCTTAACGACCATTTGATACAGGGTTATGTTGTGATTTACTACATAGGAACGAAGTAACCTGATTGCTTCCAATCTTGCAACTGGAGCAAATGTTTCTGTGTAATCAATGCCTTCTTGTTGACTGTAGCCCTGCGCAACAAGTCTGGCCTTGTTTCTGATTACTTCTCCTTGTTCACTAAGCTTATTTCTGTACACCCACTTGGTTCCAATGATGTTCTTGTGATCAGGCTTAGCTACTAGATCTCATACTTCATTCCTTTTAAATTGATTTAGTTCTTCTTGCATTGCCAGAATCCATCCTTCATCTCCAAGTGCTTCTTCAATAGAGGTTGGTTCAATAACAGATAGTAATCCCAGAGCAGACTCTTCTTGTCTGAAATGCGATCTTGTTCTTCTGGGACTTTCTTTATTGCCAATAATTTGATCCTCTAGATGCGAAGACTTATATTTGAAAGATTTTTTGGATTGACTAGCTTGCAGAGAACCATCTTGAGCTTCTTCAGAAGCTTCTTCATTAGGAACTTTAGGGGATGCTTCAGCTTCTGAAGTATCTTCAGATTCTGGAATCTGATCAGATTCTGAGTTGTCATCAGAATCTTGAGATCCTGCACAACTTTCGTCTTGCTCTGGAGTTTCACTTCCAGGCACTTTGTCATCGAATCTGACATGCATAGATTCTTCAACACATTGTGTTTCTGAATTATACAGTCTGTATGCCTTAGAGCGTTCAGAGTAACCTAAAAAGATTCCCTTTTGAGCTTTGGCATCAAATTTCTTTAGATAAACTTTATTGTTCAGGACATAACAAGTACATCCGAACTGATGAAAATAAGATATGTTAGGTTTTCTTCCTTTAAAGAGTTCATAAGCTGTTTTGTTCAATAGAGGTCTAATATAGATTCTGTTTTGAATATAACAAGCTGTGTTTACAGCTTCTGCCCAAAAATGCTTAGCCAGATTGTTCTCATGGATCATGGTTCTAGCCATTTCTTGTAAGGTTCTGTTCTTTCTCTCTACAACTCCATTTTGTTGTGGAGTTCTAGGTGCAGAGAATTCATGAATAATTCCATGTTTTTCACATAAAACCTCAAACGGCTCATTTTCAAATTCTCCTCCATGATCACTTTTGATTTTCAAGATTTTCAATTCTTTTTCAGATTGAATCATCTTTAGTTTTCAGAAACTTAACCCAACTCCATCTGCTGTAGTCATCAACAATGACTAGTCCATATTTACTTCCATATAAGGATGCAGTGCTAACTGGTCCAAATAAATCAATATGAAGTAACTCCAAGGGTCTGGAAGTAGAAACAATTTCTTTAGGCTTGAAGGGACTCTTGACAATTTTCCCATTCTGACATGCTCCGCAAAGAGCATCTGAATGATAATCAATGTCTGGTAGGCCTTTGACAAGTTGCAACTTGCTAAGCTTAGATATTAATCTCCAGTTAGCATGTCCCAACTGTCTTTGCCACAGCCACTTCTTATCACCCATTGACAAAAGTCACACTACCTTCTGATCAGTCAGTTCAGAGAATTTTATCTTGTAGACATTGTTTCTTCTCTTTCCCTTGAAGACTATGGACTGATCATCCTTGTTAACCACAGTGCAGTTGTTCTTATTAAACAATACATCATAACCACTGTCGCATAATTGACTTATGCTTAGTAGGTTATGTCTAAGTCCATCATCGAACCACACATTACTGATTGAGATAAGAGAGTTACAAATGGTTCCAGTACCAATGATTTTGCCAGTCTGGTTTCCTCCAAATCCCACAGTTCCTCCCTCTTTCATGGTTAGGGTTAGGAACATAGACTTTTCTCCCGTCATGTGACGCGAGCAACCACTGTCCAGGTACCAAGCCTTCTGCTTTTCTAGTCTTTTTAGACATACCTGCAGCATCAATAATTTCAGACTTAGGTACCCATATTCTCATGGGTCCTCTTGGGTTAGTCTTTGAACCATTGAACTCCTTTCGTAAGTTGCGTCTTGAAGTCATTGGCAGTGTTTTCTCCCATACCTTGGGTTTGGAACCGTTTGGTTTAGGTTTCAACTTGCCTTTCACAGTCTCTCTTCTTTGAAACTTAGGCTTTTGTTTTTCAGACTCTGGCTTTTTCAGAGTCTGTTTATCAGACTTTGAATGTTTTAGAGTCTGAGTCTTTGAAGCTTTAGTTTCAAAGTTTTTCAGAACTTTTAACTTTACATTCTGAGATTTTGACTTAGTCAGAACCTTAGAACTTGAAGTTGTAGGTTCTGAGTGAGTCATTGTGTTGACTTCATCAGACTCACTTACAAAGTGATTTTTCAATGCTTCTCTGGCTCCATCAGGACCAGGTTTCAGAGTCACTTCATTTGAGCTTCCTTCAATGAATCCAAGACCCTGTCCTCTGTTCTGATACGTGCTATAGATCATGGATGCAACTCTTGATCTGTCAATTCCAGTAGCAATAAATTCTTGCAAAGCAACATCTTGCTCACTCAAGTATTTACAGCTACACTTCTTGATCAATAAATTGTCATTTTCTTCTTTTAAACTCTCTAACTCCAACAGAGTTGAATTATGTCTTTTTGACAGCTTATCAAGCTGTTGTTTGACTTTCTTCAACTCAGTCGTTTTAGCTTTAAAATGACCAAGAAGTTCTTTGACAGACTCAACTAATTCAGATCTTGTGAGTTCAGAATATACCTCTATTTCACTTTCAGAGTCTGCATCTGATTCTGCCTCAGGTGTTTCGTTAACAGATTCGGTTGTAGCCATTAGTCCAACAGCTACATTGGCTTCACCATCAGCATCATCATCCTTAGACCCTGACTCATTATCAAGATCTTCCCAGGTGGCCATCAGACTTTTCTTGATCTTCTTCTTAAACTTGCTTGACTTGAAGGTTGGTCTTTTTGACTTTGATTTCTCCTTCTGCAGCTTTGGACAGTCAGCAATAAAATGTCCAGTTTTCTTGCAGTTGAAGCAACCTTTATGTTCCTCCTTTTTGAAACCCTTCCCACTGCTCTTGCTCATAAATCTCTTGTTCTTCTTAGTATGGTACTGCATTCTGCTTGAAAGCATAGCCATTTCTTTTGCAATATCAGGATCTTCCTCTGAGCTTTCAGAAGCTGAAGTTTCATTTTCAGACTCTTCAACCTTGAGAGCCTTTGAGGACCTTCCTTTTGATTTTAAAGCAATGGTTTTGGTATTTCTTGCAGACTCATGTTCATTGAGACTTAACTCATGAACCTTGAGAGAGCTTACAAGATCTTCAACACTTAAAGTGTTTAAATCTTTAGCCTCCTCAATTGCAGTGACCTTTGGTCTCCATCTAGAGGGTAAGCTCCTTAAAATCTTGCTAACATGATCAGAAGCTATATAACTCTTCTTTAGTATCTGAAGACTCTAGAGTTTGAAATCTTGAGTACATCTACTCAATACTTTCATCCTCTTTCATCTTGAATAGTTCATACTGATGAACTAATAGAAGAGCTTTAGCTTCCCTGACCTTTTTGCTTCCTTCATAGTTAGCACAGAGAGAAGCAAACATGGCTCTAGTAGTAGATTTGTCACTCATCTTCATGTATTCCGTTTTAGGAATAGCAGTGACAAGAGCCCCTCTGATGATATAATGTTTCTTATAGATTTTCTTTTGAGCAGCAGTGTGAAGTTTACGGTCAATGGCAGCATCTTCGTCATCAAGTCGTAATTCACCAACACCATCTTCAAGTATGTCCCAGAGTTCTTCATCAAGACCCATGACATAGCTGTAGAAGTTGGTTTTCCACCAAGAAAATTCTTCAGGATCACCATTGAACTTAGGAGTTTTTCCATAATCAGCCTTTTTACTACTGTTATTGGATCCATAGTCATATGGTATAGCAGCACCAGAAGAAGACGGTTCACTGGAAGACATGTTTTTCTCTGGATCTTTTCTGTCACACGGTTAAGTGCTATGACAACAGAGCCGGAGCTCTGATACCAACTGAAGGTGAGAAAAACACAAGAAGGGGGGGTTGAATTGTGTTGACTTTTCGCAACTCTTAAAGAGTAAGAATCTGATTCTACAGGATCAGAGTCTGAATGGATTCAGAGTCTGATGGGAGATCAGATTCTGTTGCAGCGGAAATAAACAAGAGATAGAGAAAAAGAGATAACACAAGCAATTATACAGGTTCCTTCCACAAACCGGAAGTACTCCTGTCCCCCTTGCACTTCCAAGGAGAGTTTCACTAAAATGTAATATCAATTACAAGTTGCTCAAACACACAGTAAGAGACTTCCAATGCTCAAGCACGCAGGCAAGAGACTTCCAATGCTCAAAGACACAACTAAGAGACTTCTTTGCTCAAGGACGCAGCCAAGAGACTTCTTGCATAATTACAGAAAATTGAATAGAGTTGAAACACTTGACAAACAATCAAACTTGTTTCTATTACAACAAAGACAGACTCTGTTTCAAACAAAAGACAGACTCTGTTTTTCTGTTTAACTTAGAAATTCTAGAATACTCAGTTTGTAAGAATGATCTAAGTTGTTGATGTGTTTTTGTTAAGACTCAGATGAATACGAAAGCAATGCAGCGTAGTTTTTCAGTTGTAGAGTCCAACAATTCTTCAAGTCTTTTATCCTTTATATAGGCGAAGGAAAGAGACGTTGAGTCATCCAGCACATCAGGATGATTTCTGAAGCTTGATCAAAGGCTGTTGATCTTTTGCTTGATATGGTAATAGTCCTTCAATTGCATATTTTGAATTTCATTCCCTTTGAAGATTAATACCGGTAGACACAGTTGCCAAACTGTACGAGGTAGTGGAGTAGTGGAAACAGAGTTCGTACAACGTACTCTGTACTGGCCTGCATTCTTTGTCGTTGTGCTTCCCACGCTCAAGTTGACTTTGAAGCTAGCCGTTACTCCAAATGAGAGTTTCTTTTGCATCGTAATGCTTGTAGAAATCCTTGTTAGCAGATCTTCAGATTTCGGGCTTCAGACTCACTGTAGCACTAAGCTTCTGATGATCTTCAGACTCTCTTGGTTTTCAGATTCTGATAGTCTTTAGACTCTGATACAGTCTTCAGACTCTGATAGTCTTCAGACTCTGATACAGTTTTCAGATTCTCTTCGGTACAATCTTCAGACTCTCTTCGATACAGTCTTCAGACTCTCTTTGATACAGAATCACAAGCAACAAGCTTCTCTAGATCTTTGCTCTTTAACATTGTTCAAACAGAATACTTTCTAAGATTTAAATCTTGATTGATATCCTACATACTTAAACAAATATTAGCAATATCCAATTGACAACTTTTAATACCTTGTTATCATCAAAACTCAAAACGTGGTATTGCTGAACACCTTTGTTCGAACAGTCGTATCTTCCCTTGAACATAGGTGGATGATTCCTCAAAAAGGTCTCCAACATCCTCACGCCATCATTTCCACCAGCATTCTGTTGTTGGCCCACAGCTTGAGCCATCGCATGTAATGCAGCAGCAAGAGCAGCATTATTTCTTCCAGCCATCTTAGTTCACTACATAACAAGAACGGATTAGAGAAATTCAAACAGAATTAAACTAACACTCGACACTAACGACTCGATCTACTTGGCCGGACGGACCAACCTGCTCTGATACCAATTGTAACACCCCGTTTTTCCCAAAATAAAAATTTCATAAATAAATCAGAGTATCATATAAAACGGAACACTACATTTCTTAAATTCTCAAAAAGGGAATAAATAAATATTTATTCTGGTCAAAATTGTTCTAACATCGCAGCGGATAAAATTCAATGTGTACAAATCGTTTTGGCACGCAGGCCTCATAAATACGTCTCGACATAAAAAACTTAAATCATAATCAAATACGTAAGGAATAGAAAGTAGCTATAAAAGTTCCCATCCCGTTACGTATCAGAGCACCTAAGGACACTGTGAGGGTAGCCACTCACAGCAGCAACAGCAACTAAAGCTTAATCACCTTCACTTGCCCACAAGGCGGCAATTCCAGAAGAAGGGGTGAGATTCGCATAACAAAAACATTAAACATATAATTCAACAATTACAATTAACAGCATAACTTCATCATCATATATCATAATAATAGTCAAGTAACGTCTTAAACAACATCATAATTCAACATCATAGTTCAACTTAATAGTTTGACTTGACAATGCAACTTCGACTCAACTTATGCAACTTAGACATGTTAATCATGCATGTGGTACCATATTGAGTATAAATATACTCCTAGGGCATAAGCCCTCGTCGCTATTGAGCATAAAAATACTCCTAGAGCATAAGCTCTCGTTGCTATTGAGCAAAAGCTCTTAGGGCATGAGCCCTCGTCTCTAGATGAATATGCATGGACTCAATCTCTTAAATCTTAGACATCTCAAATGAACTCCAATAATTTGGATTATAACATCATAATTCTTATAACAACACATGCAGCTTTTAATTACTATCAATATCGCAGCATGGCAGCAATCAACATCACAACATAGTAAAATCATAAACATTCACATACATCATCTCTTATAGTTCAGGAAAGCATATACAAATGTATAGGTCACCATAACGAATCAAATATCAGTTAACAGCTCTACAGGTCATCTTAATATCTCAATACTTAATTCCAATCCAAGGGTAATCTCATAACTAATCGTGCGACAAGAGTCGCATTATTCTAAAGGTAGTCTGGTGCATAACTACTCGCTATGGCGAGTGGAAACCCTCGCCTCGCGAACCATCAGGGGTAACTCGCTATGGCGAGTTGGGTTGCTCGCCTTGCGAGCATCAGGGGGGTACTACTCGCTATGGCGAATTGGGTTGTTCGCCTGGCGACCTCCTGGGTGTTACTCGCTATGGCGAGTAGGTTGTTCGCCTCGCAAACCTTCTAGGGTTTGCTCGCTACGGCGAGCTGTTCGACTCGCCTCGCGAGCTGATGATTACTCGCCGTGGCGAGCGACGACAGAACAGTTACGGGGTTACGGGGGTTTTCACCCAAAACCCGAAGTTTCATCCTAATCCTTCAAATTTTTTACTATAATGATGTTTAAGGGTCTCCCTATGGTCTGTAAACAATTTTCTACAACATTGGTACAGTTTCTCATCATCTAAACCTCAATTCCTCACTTTTGACCTAATCCTCAAATCCTTAATTCTCATGAATTAAACCTATAATTTGTTAGCTATAATCATGAATTACATGTTCTAATGAAATTGTAATGGTAGGCTCACCCTTACCTTAAGAAAATCGAGCAGCAGCCTCTCTAGTTCTTCTCTTTTGTTTTCTCCCAAAACTCTGAATTGTACGTTCTGTACAATTCTAAACCTATTTCCCCCTTTTAAACCTCTTTTTGTTTTATTTTATCTTATTTCCTCACAACTATATCTAATTCTAAAACAAACCCACCACTTATCATTTATTTTATTTCAAATCTTATTTTATTAAACAATAAAATAAGTCACAACACTTCATAAAAATCACATAACTCGCATAAATCACATATTATCTCAAATATCACTTAATTCACACAAACTCATATAAATATTATCTATACTATATAAAATAATTTAAATTATTAAAACGGGCGTTACACTTTGCTCTTGAATGCAGAATTGGATTCTTAGATAAACATATAGCAGCTGTATTATCACAATAAATTGGGATACAGTTTTCAGTTATTTGATAATCCTCAAGCTGATGTTTCATCCAGAGTAGTTGTGTACAACAACTAGCAGCTGAGATGTATTATGCTTCTGCTGTAGACATTGCATTTGTTGCCTGTCTTTTGCTAGCCCAGGATATCAGATTCTCTCCCAAAAATTGACAATTGCCACTGGTTCATTTTCTTTCAATCCTATCTCTAGCATAGTCAGCTTCACAGAATCCAACTAGCTTATAATCAGAAGATTTCTTATACAGAAGTCCAAGATTAGTAGTTCCTTTCAGATATCTAAAGATTCTCTTAACAACTGTTAAGTGCGACTCTCTAGAATCTGATTGAAACCTTGCACACAGACATACGCTGAATAAAATATCTGGTCTGGATGCAGTTAGGTATAACAAAGAACCTATCATACCTCTATACAACTTCTGGTCAACTTTGGTTCCTTGATCATCTTTGCTCAGAATGCAGGTTGGATGCATTGGAGTGTTCATTTCCTTGCAGTCCTCAAGATTGAACTTCTTCAGGAGCTCTTTAGTATATTTGGACTGATGAACATAGACTCCAGCTTTGCATTGGTTGATTTGAATTCCTAAAAAGAACTTCAATTCTCCCATTATGCTCATTTCGAATTCATCCTGCATTACCTTAGAAAACTCTTTGCAAAGTGAACCATTAGTTGAACCAAAAATGATATCATCAACATAGATTTGAACTATAAGAATGTCCTTCTTCAGAGTCTTTCTGAATAGTGTAGTGTCAACTTGTCATCTTTCAAAATCATTTTGAATTAAGAAATTACTTAGTCTTTCATACCAAGTTTTGGGAGCCTGCTTCAAGCCATATAGTGATTTCTTCAATTTATAAACATGCTATGGATGTTTTAAATCCTCAAAGCCAGGAGGTTGTTTGACATATACTTCTTCAGAAATGACACCATTAAGAAAAGCACTCTTAACATCCATTTGATACAAGATTATGTTGTGATTGACGGCATAGGAAAGAAGTAACCAAATTGCTTCCAATCTTGCAACTGGAGCAAATGTTTCAGTGTAATCAATGTCTTCTTGTTGACTGTAGCCTTGTGCAACAAGTCTGGCCTTGTTTCTGATTACTTCTCCTTGTTCACTAAGCTTGTTTCTGAACACCCATTTAGTTCCAATAATGTTCTTGTGCTCAGGCTTAGCTACTAGATCCCATACTTCAGTCCTTTTGAATTGATTAAGTTCATCTTGCATTGCCAGAATCCATCCTTCATCCTTTAGAAGCTTCTTCATCAAGAACTTCAGGGGACACTATAGCTTCTGGAGTATCTTCAGATTCTTGAATCTGATCAGATTCTAAGTTGTTATCATAATCTTGAGATCCTGCAAAGCTTTCATCTTGCTCTGGAGTTTCACATCCAGACACTTTGTCATCAAATCTGACATGCATAGATTCTTCAACACATCGTGTTTCTGAATTATATAGTCTGTATGCCTTAGATCTTTCAGAGTAACCTAAAAAAATTCCCTTCTGAGCTTTGGCATCAAATTTCTTTAGATAGACTTTATTGTTCAGGATATAACATGTACATCCAAACTGATGAAAATAAGATATGTTAGGTTTCCTGCCTTTAAAGAGTTCATATGCTGTTTTGTTCAACAGAGGTCTGATGTAGATCCTGTTCTGAACATAACATGTTGTGTTTACTGCTTCTGCCCAAAAATGTTTAGCCAGACTGTTCTCATGTATCATCGTTCTTGCCATTTCTTGTAAGGTTCTGTTCTTTCTCTCTACAACTCCATTTTGTTGTGGAGTTCAAGGAGCAGAGAATTCATGGATAATTCCATGTTTTTCACAAAAAAGCTCAAATGGCTCATTTTCAAATTCTCCTCCATGATCACTTCTGACTTTCAAAATTTTCAACTCTTTTTCAGATTGAATTTGGATGCAGAATTTGCTAAACACAGAATATGAATCATCTTTAGTTTTCAGAAACTTAACCCAACTCCATCTACTATAATCATCAATAATGACTAGTCCATGTTTACTTCCATATAAGGATGCAGTTCTAACTGGTCCAAATAAATCAATGTGAAGTAGTTCCAAGGGTCTGGAAGTAGAAACAATTTCTTTTGGTTTAAAAGAACTTTTAACAATTTTCCCTTTTTGACATGCTCCACAAAGAGCATCTGAATGATAGTCAATGTTTGGTAAGCCTTTGACTAATTGCAACTTGTTAAGCTTATAGATTAACCTCCAATTTGCATGTCCCAACCGTCTATGCCACATCCATTTCTTATCACCCATTGACAAAAGGCAAACTACCTTCTGATCAGTCAGTTCAGAGAATTTTATTTTGTAGACATTGTTTCTTCTCTTTCCCTTGAAGACTATGGATTGATCATCCTTGTTGACTATAGTGCAGTTGTTCTTATTAAACAAAACATCATAACCATTGTCACACAATTGACTTATGCTCAATAGGTTATGTCTAAGTCTATCAACAAACCACACATTACTAATAGAGATTAGAGAGTTACCAATGGTTCCAGTACCAATGATTTAGCCAGTCTGGTTTCCTCCAAATCCCACAGTTCCTCCCTCTTTCATGGTTAGGGTTAGGAACATAGACTTTTCTCCTGTCATGTGTCGCGAGCAGCCACTGTTTAGGTACCAGGCCTTCTGCCTTTCTTGTCCTTTTAGACATACCTGCAGCATCAACAATTTCAGACTTAGGTACCCATATTTTCATGGGTCCTCTAGGGTTAGTCCTTGAACCATTGAATTCCTTTTGTATTGTGTGTCTTGAAGTCATTAGCATTGTTTTCCTCCAAACTTTGGGTTTAGAACCTGTTAGTTTAGGATCCAACTTACCTTTCACAGTTTCTCTTCTTTGAAACTTAGGCTTTTGTTTTTCAGACTCTGGTTTCTTCAGAGTTTGTTTTAGAATCTGAATCATTGAAGTCTTAGGTTCTGAATGAGTCACTGTGTTGACTTCATCAGACTCACCTACAAAGTGATTTTTCAATGCTTCTCTGGCACCATCAGGACCAGGTTTCAGGATCACTTCATTTGATCTACCTCCAATGAATCCAAGACCCTGTCCTTTGTTCTGATATGTGCTATAGATCATAGATGCTACCCTGGATCTGTCAATTCCAGCAGCAATAAATTCTTGTAGAGCAACATCTTGCTCACTCAAGTATTTACAACTACACTTCTTGATCTGTAAAGAATCATTTTCTTCTTTTAAACTTTCTAACTCCAATAGAGTTGAGTTATGCCTTTTTGACAACTTGTCATGCTGTTGTTTGACTTTCTTCAACTCAGTGGATTTAGCTTCATAGTGACCAAGAAGTTTTTTGATAAAATCAACTAACTCAGATCTTGTGAGTTTAGAAAATACCTCAGTCTCACTTTCAGAGTCTGCATCTGATTCTGCCTCAGGTGCTTCTTTTACTGATTCAGTTGTAGCCATTAATCCAACAACTACATTAGCTTCACCATCAGCATCATCTTCTTCAGACCCTGACTCATTATCAAGATCTTCCCAGGTAGCCATCAGACTTTTCTTGATTTGCTTCTTAAACTTGCTTGACTTGAAGGTTGGCTTTTTTGATTTGGATTTCTCTTTCTGCCACTCTGGACAATCAGCAATAAAGTGCCCAGGATTCTTGCAGTTGAAACCCTTACCACTGCTCTTACTCAGAAACTTCTTGTTCTTTTTAGCACGGTATTGCATTCTGCTTGAAAGCATAGCCATTTCTTTAGCAACATCAGGATCTTCCTCAGAGCTTTCAGAAGCAGAAGATTCATTTTCAGACTCTTCAACTTTGAGAGCCTTTGAGGATCTTCCCTTTGACTTTAAAGCAACGGTTTTTTGACTTAACTCATGAACTTTGAGGAACTGACAAGATCTTCAACACTCAAAGTGTTTAAATCCGTAGCTTCCTCAATTGCAGTAACCTTTGGTCTCCACCTAGAGGGTAAACTCATTAGTATCTTGCTAACATCGTCAGAAGCTAAATAACTCTTCTTTAGTATCTGAAGTCCAGATACTAGAGTTTGAAATCTTGAGTACATCTGCTCAATGCTTTCATCCTCCTTCATCTTGAATAATTCATAATGATGAACCAATAGAAGAGCTTTAGCTTCCCTGACCTTCTTGCTCCCTTCATAGTTTGCACAAAGAGAAGCAAACATGGCTTTAGCAGTAGATTTGTCGCTCATCTTCATGTATTCAGACTTAGGAATAGCAGTGACAAGAGCTCCTCTAATGATATGATGTTTCTTGTAGATCTTCTTCTGAGCAGCAGTGTGAAGTTTACGATCAATGGCAGAACCTTCGTCATCAAGTTGTAAGTCACCAATACCATCTTCAGGTATGTCCCAGAGTTCTTCATCAAGACCCATGACATAGCTATAGAAGTTGGTTTTCCACCAAGAAAACTCTTCAAGATCACCATTCAACTTTGGAATTTTCCCATAATCAGCTTTCTTACTGCTGTTATTGGATCCATAGTCATATGGTATAGCAGCACCAGAAGTAGAAGGTTCACTAGAAGACATGTTTTTCTCTGGATCTTTTCTGTTACACGGTTAAGTGCTATGACAACAGAGTCGGTGCTGTGATACCAACTAAAGGTGAGAAAAACACATGAAGGGGGGGTTGAATTGTGTTTACTTTTTCATAACTCTTGAAAAGTGAGAATCTGATTTCCAGGATCAGAGTCTAAATGGATTCAGAACATGATGGAAGACTAGAGTCTGTTGCAGCGGAAATAAACAAGAGATAAAGAGAAAGAGAGAACACAAGCAATTATACAGGTTCCTTCCACAAACCTGAAGTAGTCCAGTCCCCGTTGCACTTCCAAGGAGAGTTTCACTAAAATGTAATATCAATTACAAGTTGCTCAAACACACAGTAAGAGACTTCCAAATGCTCAAGCACGCAGGCAAGAGTCTTCCAATGCTCAAAGACACCACTAAGAGACTTCTTTGCTCAAGCACACAAGCAAGAGACTTCTGACACAATTTACAGAAAATTGAATAGAGTTGGAAACACTTGACAAACAATCAAATGTGTTCCAATAACATAAACAAAGACAGACTCTGTTTTTCTGATAAACTTAGAAATTCTAGAATACACAGTTTGTAAGAATTTGCTAAGTTGTTGATGTGTTTCTGGTTTGACTCAGTTAGAATACGATAGCTTGATATCGTAGTTTTTCAGTTGTAGAGTCCAACATATTCTTCAAGTCTTCTATCCTTTATATAGGCGTTGGAAAGAGAAGTTAAGACAATCTAGCATATCAAGAGAATTCTGGAAGCTTGATCAATAGTCGTTGATCTGTTGCTTGATATGGTAATAGTCCTTCACATGCTTATTTTGAATCCCATTCCTTTTGAAGCTAAATACCGGTAGACACAGTTGCCAAACTGTACGAGGTAGTGGAGTAGTGGAAACAGAGTTCGTACACAAGTACTCTGTCCTATTCTGGATTCTTTGTCGTTCAGCATCCCACGCTCAAGTTGACTTTGAAGCTAGCCGTTACTCCCAATGAATGTTTCTTAAGCATCGAAATGCCTTTAGAAATCCTTTTAAACAGATCTTCAGTTTGTAGGCTTCAGACTCACTGTAGCACTTCAGCTTCTGATGATCTTCAGACTCTCTTGATCTTCAGGTTCTGATAGTGTTCAGACTCTCTTGAACTTTAGGTTCTGATCATCTTCAGACTCATTTGAACTTCAGTTTCTCTTGGTCTTCAGGACTTCTTGACACAGCTTCTGATGATTCTTCAGACTCTCTTGATCTTCAGAATCACAAGCAACAAGCTTCTCTGGATTTTTCTCTCAAAATGTTCAAAGAGAATACTTACTAAGATTGAAATCTTGGTTAAGACCCTGCATACTTAAACAAATATTTGTTGGTATAAGTCCTAGAGGCCAATAGTTTATGTGAAACTTATCTTATGTATCATGACTTTTATTATTAAATAATATATGGCATTCTTTATTATATATTTATAGTAATGTTAATAAAGTCCTTAGACTAGATAGTTCATGTAATAATATATTAAGTGTGACTTAATCATGAGATTACATTATCATAAAGAACGCTATTCTTAAATGTATCCGTAGTCAAGCTTTAATATGAATTAGGATAATAATAAAGCGTCGAGACTATTATGTATGAAGACTGATGACCGCATCTCATGGGTCATAGATATGAGATATCAAGTCTATACATAGGTATAAATGTTAGGAGTAATATTTATACTGGATAGACCCATCGTGAGAATACTACATAGTAAGTTATGAGATTGTCATAAGATATTTTCACAATGATAATAGTGTACTCAAGTGCTTTGTTGTCATTCTAACGTTGTATGTAAAAGGATAACCATAACGTTGGTTGATGGGTACTTGATGAATCATGCTGAGGGACATGAGTGTCCTAGATGGGATTTGTCCCTCCTCATAAACAGGAGATATATCTATAGGCCTCTTGATGAAATATGATTGTAAAACTGAATGGCCATGCCGAACTATGTCGATATAGGATATTGGACTTATTCGTTATTCAGTATATTTCGGAATCAAGAAATATAAATATTGATCTACACAATGGTGACAAAATCTATGCATTGAGATCAATAAAGATATTAGGACAAAGGAGTAATCGTATACATAAGTATTATCATGGAAAAGGTTTCGTCAGATCACTTGACATTCTTGTCACTTGTGTAGCAATGATGTGTTGCTAGATACCGCTCATTGTTTATAGTATTAAATATTAGATTTAATATTATTGCCAACGTGACTAGTACCTATAGGGTCACACACAAAGAACAGTCAAAAGAGAAATATATAAGTATGACTTATATAAGGGGTGCGTTTAGTAAATAACGCTAATTAGTTAGCAAAATTACTAAACTCGTTATTGGTCTTATAGAAGCCCAATAGTGACTTCTAAACTTGCAGAGCACACTAAGAGTTCTATAAATAGAAGCCTAGTTCTGAAGTTTGAGGTTGCACGTTTTTGGAGAAACCCTTGCTCTCTGAAACTTCTGATTCCTTGGCTAGCACCGAGTTTTGGAGGAGCACTGTTCGTGTGGACTTGATAGAGGCTTTGCTGCTTGTGGCTTGCTTTGCTGTGATCGTGATTCCAGTTCTTCCAGCTTTCAGTTTCAGACTCCACACTTTCGAGGTAACAATCGAATCAATGATTCATGTCAAATTTGTAATGATCCAAGGAAAGAAAATCGAAAAATTTATCCGCTGCTTATTCTGTTTTAAAAATCGATTTTCCTTCAATATTAGCATATCCAATTGACAATTTTGAATACATTGTTATCATCAAAACTCAAAAGTGGTATTGCTAAACACCCTTGTTCCAACAAAGGTGACACGAATTCAAAGTTCTTTCACTCCGTTATGTCTTCCCAAGAGCGGCACAATGCATTGAATTTTGTTTTAGTGGATGTAGTCACGGTTGAGGGTGTGCAGCCCATCATGCATGCGGTTTATGCATATTTTGCGCAGCACTTTTTGGCGCCAAATGTCGAGAGACCAAGTGTGGGGAATCTACGGTTTCAGACCTTGATGGTCGCAAAGGGAGGGGGTCTTATTACTCCTTTCTCCGTGGATGAGGTAAAGGAGGAATTTTGGGATTGCGACGATGTTAAGAGCCCGGGCCTGAATGGCGTTAAGTTTGGCTTTATCAAAGAGTTTTGGCAGGTTCTAAAAGACGACATTATGCGGTTTGTGTCGGAGTTTCACCGAAATGGAAAATTATCTAAAGGTATCAACGCTACTTTCATTGCTCTAATTTCAAAGGTGATAGTCCTCAAAGACTTAATGATTTTCGTCCCATATTATTGTTGGGGAGTTTATACAAAAGTCTTGCAAAATTGTTACCAAACCACTTGAGATTGGTGATTGGTAGGGTTGTATCTGAGACGCAGTCAGGTTTTATGAAAAATAGAAAAATTCTTGATGGTATTATTATTGCTAATGAGGTGGTGGATGAGGTAGGTCACAAGAAAACATAATCACCCAATTCAAATTCATTGACTAAAAAGTATAAACAACAAATTCTTCATGAAAGAAAGCCATCTTTAACACTATAATAAGCAAAACCACGAACTCGATAAAATTCCTACTCAAAGATTTCAACAGTTTACCATTCTAAAACCAGCTTTTCACTCATAAATCATTGAGGCAAGAATTTGCATTTTCAACATAGGGAGTGTTGCATTATATCTATACAATTTGAAGGCGTTGACGTAGTTGATGAAAATAATTGAATAAATATGTGCGGTTATGGCATAAGAAAACCAACAGTGTCAAACTCACACACACAACCTTCATACTATTATCTTCTAATACCAACCTCTTTTAATTTTTCATTAACAGGCAAGAAAATATGTAGTAAAAAATAGATCAAGTTAAACGAAACTGAAGAAAACGAAGTTGCAGTAGTATTTGAGCTTGTCAAAATTGGGATTTTGCTTCAAGTCGAAAGGGAAGTGCAAAATTGAAAATCGTAAAATCGCAATCAAAATCGAAAGATTTTAGTCAACTACTTTTGTCGAATCGATATAAGAAATCGTAAAATCGTAATCAAAATTGATGAATTTTACTCGTTAAAATGGTAAAACTCTCATTTTTATTTCTCTGAGTACTTGGCATATATATAGCCAATCTTACAAGCTTGTGTTACAAGTAACACATTGTTCAACACTTAACAAACACTCCCCTGATATGAACTCTTAACAGAAAGTTTCAGATTAATTAAAACAAACAACTACTACAAATTAACAAAAAAACTATGAACCTAAAAACATTTAGCAGTCCAACTTCTCAATCTCACAAACTCCAAGTCTTGCTCTCAGCTTGCAAAAACTCTTGAGCTTCAGAGGCCTGGTGAATATATCAGCCATTTGGTTCTCAGAGTTGCAGTGAACTAGTTCAACTATTCCATCTTTTGTAAGATCCCCCTAAAAATGGTATCTGAAATCTATATTCTTATACCTTCCATGCATAACGGGTTTCTTTGATAGCTTAATGGATGAGCTATTAATACAAAAGATCTTGGTGCAATTTTCTTATGTCTGACAAAGATGTTTAAGAATTCTTCTCAGCCATATACTTTGATAAGCACAAGAGGAGGCTCCCACAAACACTACTTCATTAGGTTATAGGGTTACAATACCTTGTTTTTTAGATGACCAAGATAATGCTCTAGATCCTAGCTTATAGTCATAGCCTGAGGTAATCTTCCTGTCATCCAAATCTCCTACATAATTAGAATCTGAACATCCCTTCAGTTCACAGTTCAATTCATCTTTCTTATACAATATTCCATGATTCAAGGATACAAAACTAAAACAGAATATTAATTAATAAATAAATAAAAACGAAAATGACTTAAAGAAATAAAATAAACATTAATTAAATTACTAGTAAAAACATTAATAAGTAAAAAAACTAATGAAATAACAAAAATAACAAATAAACTTAAAAATGTCCTTTCCGGAACCAAAATGAGGTATTTCAAAATACCTCTCTGCCGAAATTTCGTCTGAGACGTAGAAAATTCTCGGCTTTTAAAACCGAGTAAAATTTTCAAAAGTGGTCGAAAAATGGAGTATGACAAATATCATCTAAGTATAAAGCATATAGGTTTTTCTTTCTAGAGGCAGTAAAGAAAATCTTACCTAGGTATGTGTGTTTTACTATACATATGTTAGGTTTGAAAAATACTTCGAAGCCACTATCACATAACTGACTTATGCTTAGTAGATTGTGTTTTAAACCTTCAACATATTGAACATCCTCATTTTTTGCAGAGTCTTTCTTACCGATAATACATTTACCTTTAATTTGTCCTTTGTCATTATTTCCAAAGGTTACTAGACCTCCTTCCTTTTTTCTGAAAGAGATGAAGCATTGTTTATCCCCTGCCATGTGTCTAGAACAACCACTGTCCAAGTATCATGGCTTTGTTCTTGCATCTCGTGAGGATCCCTGCATTTTGAGTTAGTGGTTCCTTAGGTACCCATGAAGATGTGGGTTCTTCGAGGTTAGTTTTCTTAATCTCAAGATGTTTAATCCTGAGAAAACAATTTAATTCTAGATGACCTAATCTCTCACAATATGAGCATTCTTTTCTTTTAAATGAAGAAGAACGTTCTAGAGAATGTTCTGAAACAGGTTGTTCTAGATTAACTATTGGTTTTCTCTTTTTATGGAAACAGAATGATTCATGATGTCCATTTTTCTTACCGAATGAACATTTTAATTTTTGTGGTATAAGACAATTTTCGTAAATTTGATTAAATCCTAAACCAGATTTGTCAAATGCTGCCATTGTGAACCTATAATTTTTTTAAATGTTTCTCTTGATATTATAAACTGTGAAAGATCATTTCTAAGTTCTTTGACTTCTCTTTAAAGAATAGTATTTTCATTTTTAGGATTTTCAGGAAGTTTGGTTTTTCCAAAAGTTTTTATTTTTCTAGTTGCTTGAAAAAGAGTCTTGTAGAATTTGATTGATTTTATTTTGATCATTATTTAAAGTTTTGAGTTTCTCTTTTTCTTCCTTTAAATCAGAAATTTCTTTTTGTAAAGAGTGACATTCGTTAGTTAAAATTTTTGAGTCGAATAGAAGACTATAAAATTTATTTTCTAACTCTTTATATACTAGAGGTTGGTCGAAAAGAATTACCTCTTCGTTTTCTGAATCTGCCATTAGACACATGTTGGATTCAACATCTTCTTTTGGTTCTTTGGGATCATCCCATGTAAAAATGGATTTTGAGTAGGGAGATTTCTTCTGACCCTTTTTGTTTAATGGACATTCATTTTTGTAATGCCCTAGTATGTTGCATCCGAAGCAGGTTACTTGACTTTTGTCAACTTCTTCTTTGGTGTTGTCCTTTCTGTTTGGAAAGTGTTTCTTTATCTGATCTCTTCTTCTCATCATTCTTTGAATCTTCATGTTGGTTTATCTTATTGTTCATTTCGGGATGCCTTGAGAGCGATCATCTTTCCTTTCCTTGTTGGTTTATCATCTTGAAGTAGTGTCTAATGGGCTTTTAATGATCCAATGAGATCTTCAAGAGCAAAAGAGTTTAAATCTTTAGCTTGAGTGATTTCTGTGACCATGGGTCTCCATGTGCTTGGAAGACATCTTAGTATTTTTCTTATACGGTCATGAGTCGTATAAGTTTTTTCGAGTGATATTAACTCGTTTACTATAGATGTAAATGTTGGAACAAAGGTGTTCAGCAATACCACGTTTTGAGTTTTGATGATAACAAGGTATTAAAAAGTTGTCAATTGGATATTGCTAATATTTGTTTAAGTATGCAGGATATCAATTAAGATTTGTATCCCAGAAAGCATTCTGTTTGAACAATGTTAAAGAGCAATAAATCCATAGAAGCTTGTTGCTTGTGATTCTGTTTCGAAGAGAGTCTGAAGACTGTGCTGAAGAGAGTCTGAAGACTGTATCGAAGAGAGTCTGAAGACTGTACCAAAGAGAGTCTGAAGACTGTATCAGAGTCTGAAGACCATCAGAATCTGAGAACCTAGAGAATCTGAAGATTATCAGAAGCTTAGTACTACAGTGAGTCTGAAGCCACATATTTGATGATCTGCTAACAGTGATCTCTACTGCATTGCTATGCACAAAGAAACTCTAATGGAGTAACGGCTAGCTTCTAAGTCAACTTGAGCGTGGGAAGCACAAAGACAAAGATTGTAGGCCAGTACAGAGTGCGTTGTACGAACTCTGTTTCCACTACTCCACTACCACGTACAGTTTGGCAACTGTGTCTACCGGTATTAATCCTCAAAGGGAATGGAATTCAAATGATGCTATTGAAGGACTATTACCAAATCAAGCAACAGATCAACAGTCATTGATCAAGCTTCAGAAATCATCCTGATGCGCTGGATGACTCAACGTCTCTTTCCTACGCCTATATAAAGGATAGAAGACTTGAAGAATTGTTGGACTCTACAACTTAGAAAAACTGCATTGCGCTGCTTTCGTATTCAACTGAGTCTTAACACAAGCACATCATTAACTTAGATTCTTACAAACTAAGTATTCTAGAATCTCTAAGTTTCACAGAAAAACAGAGTCTGTCTTTTGTGTAAAACATAGTCTGTCTTTGTTGTAATTGAAACACATTTTGATTGTTATCAAGTGTTTCAACTGTATTCAATTTTCTGTAATTGTGTAAAAGTCTCTTGCTTTTGTGCTTGAGCAAAGGAAGTCTCTTGGCTGCGTCCTTGAGCAAAGGAAGTCTCTTGGCTGCGTCCTTGAACATAGGAAGTCTCTTAGTTGTCTCTTTGAGCAAGGAAGTCTCTCGCCTGTGTGCTTGAGCAAGGAAGTCTCATACTGTGTGTTTGAGCAACTTGTAATTTGATATTACATTTTAGTGAACTCTCCTTGGAAGTACAAGGGGGACAGGACTACTTCCGGTTTGTGGAAGGAACCTATATAATTGCTTGTGTTCTCTGTTCTCTCTTTATCTCTTGATTATTCCGCTGCAATCAGAACCTAATCTCCTATCAGACTCTGATCTCATTCAGACTCTGAGTTTAAAGGAATTAGATTCTCACTCTTCAAGAGTTGCGAAAAGAAAACACAATTCAACCCCCCCCCCCTTCTTGTGTTTTTCTCACCTTCAGTTGGTATCAGAGCTCCTGCTCTGTTGTCTTAGCACTTAACCGTGTAACAGAAAAGATCCAAAGAAAAACATGTCTTCCAGTGAACCGTCTTCTTCTGGTGCCACTTATGGTGCTGCTATACCATATGAATATGGATCCAATAACAGCAGTAGAAAGGCTGATTATGGAAAAATTCCTAAGTTCAATGGTGATCCTGAAGAATTTTCTTGGTGGAAAACCAACTTCTATAGTTATGTCATGGGTCTTGATGAAGAACTCTGGGACATACTTGAAGATGGTGTTGGTGACTTACAACTTGATGACGAAGGTGCTGCCATTGACCGCAAACTTCACACTGCTGCTCAAAAGAAAATCTATAAGAAACATCATATCATCAGAGGGGCTCTTGTCACTGCTATTCCTAAAACGGAATACATGAAGATGAGTGACAAATCTACTGCTAGAGCCATGTTTGCTTCTCTCTGTGCTAACTACGAGGGAAGCAAAAAGGTCAGGGAAGCTCAAGCTCTTCTATTAGTTCATCAATATGAACTATTTAAGATGAAAGAGGATGAAAGTATTGAGCAGATGTACTCAAGATTTCAAACTCTAGTATTTGGTCTTCAGATACTGAAGAAGAGTTACATAGCTTCTGATCATGTTAGCAAGATTTTAAGGAGCTTACCCTCTAGATGGAGACCAAAGGTCACTGCAATTGAGGAGGCTAAAGATTTAAACACTTTAAGTGTTGAAGATCTTGTAAGCTCACTCAAGGTTCATGAGTTAAGTCTCAATGAACATGATTCTGCAAGAAAAACCAAAACCATTGCTTTAAAATCAAAAGGAAGGTCTTCAAAGGCTCTCAAGGTTGAAGAATCTGAAAATGAGTCTTCAGCTTCTGAAAGCTCAGAGGAGGATCCTGATGTAGCAAAGGAAATGGCTATGCTTTCAAGCAGAATGCAGTACCTTGCTAAGAAGAACAAGAGATTTCTGAGCAAGAGCAGTGGGAAGGGGTTCAAAACGGAGGATCAGAAAGGTTGCTTCAACTACAAGAAAACTGAACATTTTATTGCTGAGTGTCCAGAACTGCAGAAGGAGAAACCCAAGTCAAAAAGGCCAACCTTCAAGTCAAGCAAGTTTAAGAAGCAGATCAAGAAAAGTCTGATGGCCACCTGGGAATATCTTGATAATGAGTCAGGATCTGAAGATGATGATGCTGATGGTGAAGCCAATGTAGCTGTTGGACTAATGGCTACAACCGAATCTGTTAAAGAGACACCTGAGGCAGAATTAGATACAGACTCTGAAAATGAAACAGAGGTATATTCTGAACTCACAAGATCTGAACTTATAGAATCTGTCAATGAACTTCTTGGTCATTTTAAAACTAAGACCACTGAGTTGAAGAAAGTCAAACAACAGCTTGATAAGCTGTCAAAAAGACATAATTCAACTCTGTTGGAATTAGAAGATTTAAAAGAAGAAAATATCTCTTTATTGATCAAGAAGTGTAGCTGTAAATACTTAAGTGAGCAAGATGTTTCTCTGCAAGAATTTATTGCTACTGGAATTGACAGATCAAGGGTTGCATCCATGATCTATAGCACGTATCAGAACAGAGGACAGGGTCTTGGATTCATTGGGGGAAACTCAAATGAAATGACTCTGAAATCTGGTCCTGATGGAGCCAGAGAGGCGTTGAAAAATCATTTTGTAAAAGAGTCTGATGAAGTCAACACAGAGACTCATTCAGAACCTACAAATTCTACTTCTAAGATTCTGACTAAGTCAAAACTTCAGAATGTTAAGTTAAAGGGTCTGAAAAACTTTGAACCCAAAGCTTTAAAGTCTTAGACTCTGAAACATTCAAAGTCTGATAAACAGACTCTGAAAAAGCCAGAGTCTGAAAAACCAAAGTCTAAGTTTCAAAGGAGAGAAACTGTGAAAGGCAAGTTGAAACCTAAACCAAACGGTTCCAACCCTAAGGTATGGGAGAAAACATTGCCAAGGATTTCAAGACATAACGTGCGAAAAGATTTCAATGGTTCTAAGACTAACCAAAAAGGACCCATAAGAATATGGGTACCTAAGTCTGATATTATTGATGTTGCAGGTATGTCTAAAAGGACTAAGAAAGCACAAGGCTTGGTACCTAGACAGTGGGTGCTCGCGTCACATGACGGGAGAAAGGTCTATGTTCCTAACCCTAACCATGAAAGAGGGAGGAACTGTGGGATTTGGAGGAAACCAGACTGGCAAAATCATTGGTACTGGAACCATTGGTAACTCTCTGATCTCAATCAGTAATGTGTGGTTCGTTGATGGACTTAAACATAACTTACTAAGCATAAGTCAATTATGTGACAGTGGTTATGATGTATTGTTTAATAAGAACAACTGCATAGTGGTTAACAAGGATGATCAGTCCATAGTCTTCAAGGGAAAACGAAGAAACAATGTATACAAGATAAAATTCTCAGAACTGACTGATCAGAAGGTAATGTGCCATCTGTCAATGGGTGATAAGAAGTGGATGTGGCATAGACGTTTGGGACATGCTAACTGGAGATTAATCTCTAAAATTAGCAAGTTACAACTTGTCAAAGGCCTACCAAACATTGACTATCACTCAGATGCTCTTTGCGGAGCATGTCAGAAAGGGAAAATTGTCAAGAGTCCCTTCAAGCCGAAAGAAATTGTTTCAACTTCCAGACCCTTGGAGTTACTTCATATTGACTTATTTGGACCAGTTAACACTGCATCCTTATATGGAAGTAAATATGGACTAGTTATTGTTGATGACTACAGCAGATGGTGTTGGGTTAAATTTCTGAAAACTAAAGATGATTCATATTCTGTGTTTAGTAAATTCTGCATCCAAATTCAATCAGAGAAGGAAATGAAAATCTTGAAAGTCAGAAGTGATCATGGAGGAGAATTTGAAAATGAACCGTTTGAGGTTTTCTGTGAAAAACATGGAATTATTCATGAATTCTCTGCACCTAGAACTCCACAACAAAATGGAGTTGTAGAGAGAAAGAACAGAACCTTACAAGAGATGGCTAGAACCATGATCCATGAGAACAATCTGGCTAAGCTTTTTTGGGCAGAAGCAGTAAACACAGCTTGTTATGTTCAGAACAGAATCTATATTAGACCTCTGTTGAACAAAACAGCTTATGAACTCTTTAAAGGAAGAAAACCCAACATATCTTATTTTCATCAGTTCGGATGTACATGTTATGTCCTGAACAACAAAGTCTACCTAAAGAAATTTGATGCCAAAGCTCAAAAGGGAATCTTTTTAGGTTACTCTGAACGCTCTAAGGCATACAGGCTGTATAATTCAGAAACATAATGTGTGGAAGAATCTATGCATGTAAGATTCGATGACAAAGAGCCTGGAAGTGAAACTCCAGTGCAAGATGAAAGTCATGAAAAATCTCAAGATTCTGATGATAACTCAGAATCTGATCAGATTCCAGAATCTGAAGTTACTTCAGAAGCTGGAACAACCCCTGAAGTTCCTAATGAAGAAGCTTCTGATGAAGCTCAAGATGGTTCTCTGCAAGCTAGTCAATCCAAACAATCTTTCAAATACAAGTCTTTACATCCAGAAGATCAGATAATTGGCAATAAAGAAAGTCCTATGAGAACAAGATCGCATTTCAGACAAGAAGAGTCTGCTTTAGGATTATTATCTGTTATTGAACCAACTTCTGTTGAAGAAGCTCTTGGAGATGAAGGATGGATTCTAGCAATGCAAGAAGAACTGAATCAATTCAAAAGGAATGAAGTATGGGATCTAGTAGCTAAGCCTAATCACAAGAACATCATTGGAACCAAGTGGGTGTTCAGAAATAAGCTTAGTGAACAAGGAGAAGTAATCAGAAACAAGGCCAGATTTGTTGCACAAGGCTTCAGTCAGCAAGAAGGCATTGATTACACAGAAACTTTTGCTCCAGTTGCAAGATTGGAAGCAATCAGGTTACTTATTTCCTATGCAGTTAATCACAACATAACTTTGTATCAAATGGACGTTAAGAGTGCATTTCTTAATGGTGTCATTTCTGAAGAAGTATATGTCAAACAACCTCCTGGCTTTGAAGATTTAAAGCATCCAGAGCATGTTTATAAATTAAAGAAATCACTCTATGGCTTGAAACAAGCTCCCAGAGCTTGGTATGAAAGACTGAGTAATTTCTTGATTCAAAACAACTTTGAACGAGGACAAGTTGACACTACTCTATTCAGAAAGACTCTAAAGAAAGACATTCTTGTAGTTCAGATTTATGTTGATGATATTATCTTTGGTTCTACAAATAGTTCACTTTGCAAAGAGTTTTCAAAAGTAATGCAGGATGAATTTGAAATGAGCATGATGGGAGAATTGAAGTTCTTTCTTGGAATTCAAATCAACCAATGCAAAGATGGAGCATCGTTCATCAGTCCAAGTATACGAAAGAGCTTCTGAAGAAGTTCAATCTTGAGGACTACAAAGAAATGAATACTCCAATGCATCCAACCTGCACTCTGAGCAAAGAAGATCAAGGAACCAAAGTTGACCAGAAGCTGTATAGAGGTATGATTGGTTCTTTGTTATACCTAACTGCATCCAGACCAGATATTTTGTACAGTGTATGTTTGTGTGCAAGGTTTCAATCAGATCCTAGAGAGTCTCACTTAACTGCTGTTAAGAGAATCTTTAGATATCTGAAAGGAACTACTAATCTTGGACTTCTTTACAAGAAATCCTCTGACTACAAGCTAGTTGGATTCTGTGATGCTGATTATGCTGGAGACAGGATTGAAAGAAAATCTACCAGTGGCAATTGTCAATTCTTGGGAGAGAATCTGATATCCTGGGCTAGCAAGAGGCAAGCAACCATTGCTCTGTCTACAGCAGAAGCAGAATACATCTCAGCTGCTAGTTGTTGTACACAGCTACTCTGGATGAAACATCAGCTTGAGGACTATCAAATAACTGAAAACCATATCCCAATTTATTGTGATAATACAACAGCTATATGTTTGTCTAAAAATCCAATTCTGCATTCAAGAGCAAAGCATATTGAGATTAAACATCATTTTATAAGAGACTATGTTCAAAAAGGAATTTTAGATATCCAATTCATTGATACTGATCATCAATGGGCTGATATATTTACTAAACCCTTATCTGTTGAAAGATTTGATTTCATAAAGAAAAATTTGAACATGTGCTATGTCTCTGGGTAATATGCGCCTCTGAAAACAGAATTCAGACTCTGAAAATATTCAGAAGCTATCTGGGAATCAGACTCTCTTTTGGAGATTCTGATGAAAGCTTCTGGTAAAATATTCAGACTCTGGTAAGGAATCTTTAGACTCTCAGAAGCTCGTATTAGTGGAAGCTTGACTGTTAAGTTCAGTAACACCTGCCCCACTATGGTGACAGTTACTTTACAGTTTCTTAGACGTGGCCTGTCTGTATTGGGTAAGAACTCAAAGGGCAATGATTTCATTATGTTAAACAAGTTACCTTCGCTTTGTCCCAATACGTTTACGGCTGCATGCTATATGTATTTATTGATTGTGTTTGTTTGTCCCCTACTCTTTCCAAACAGTTTTCAAACATTTTCTCTATAAATACATAACACATACAACTCACTTCTCTTTTCACTCTTTGATTTTCTCTCTGAACAAATTTCTTGTTTTTCAATACTTTGCAAAACCTTTTCTTTTGTTCTCAAATCAAACTCTTAGAAAACCCTAATGGCAAGTGATCTCATCCAATCTGGTGTCATAATCAAGTCCGGAGGTTCCTATGTTATCAAACCCAGAACAATGAACATCATCAAGGAGACTTTGGAAATTCAAGTTGAATCTCCAGTAGATTTTGGTTCACTCAGTCGTCAAGGAGTTGACGTTGCACCTCATTTCTTATCACAAGGAATGATGAGATACTTTGGTATGTTGAATGGACCAACATATCAGGAGCTTGTTAGAGATTTTTGGGTTAGGTCAGAAGTCTACGACAAAGCTGAAGCTACTTTGGAAGAAACAGTAGCAATCTCAAACAACCCCAGTCTTGCTGGCAAAAACAGAGACCAAATGGGTTTAAAACCGTACAATGGTCTTGAAATAAGGTCTGCTGTGATGGGAATTCCAATAGTTATCACTGAAGAAGTGGTAGCCAGGGCTTCAGAAAGGAGGAGGAACAGATACATTATCTGTGGATCACAAAGTTCTTCTTTATTTTCTTATCAACAAAATAAAGATCAACTTCCCCAGATATGTGATGCACCACATGTGTTGGGCCATCAAGAAGAGTCAATCAGAAACCTGAAGGCAAGTTCCTTTTGGAAGATTAATATCTGAGATTCTGTATCAAGGAGGTCTTTTGAAGGTCTTATCAGAATCTGGTGTGCTATCAGATATTCATCTACGAACTGTGACCGGTAGAATCATCAATGGCAAGACTCTACAGTACATGAAGATTGTCAAGAGATTCAATCCCTCTAAGCATGATATGAGAGAATCCTATGTACAATCTGATTTGATGATGGACTTCCCTCCCATATCCAAAGAAGATAATCCTGAAGTTCTTGCTAGATTTGTGGTGGATTACTTCAAGGAGACTGGTAGAATAATCAACTATTCTGCTATTCCTGAGACTGCTGGAGGAGGCCCTCTTAAGGTCAAAGGAAAAAGGACCAAGGAAGTGGTTCTCAAGGAAGAGGAAGAGAAGCAGGAGCCTCTCAAGAAAAAGATCAAATCTTCTGCTCTTCCTGGAGTTTCAATTGGTTCTCCTTCTTCATCTTCTGCACTTCGTGAAATTAAGGATGGGAAGAAGGCTAAGAAAGATGAGAAGAAGGCTAAGAAAGCTGAGAAGAAAGCAATATTAGGCAAAGCTGACAGAGACTACGACAAGTTAGCTCAAGATATTGCTGATTTCATTGATGCTGACTCTGGAGGTGAAGAGAGTCAGATCAAGAAGAGAAAGGTGGATGTGATTCATGTGGCTAAGGATGTAGCACAGAAGATAGGTACTTCTGTATCTATGATTGAGGATGAACACACTGCTGGCAAGGTTATGGCAGCAGATTTGATTGCTGAAGAGTTGAAGGAAGAGACTGTCAAGGAAACTGCTAAGTTACTTGCTTCTGCTCTTAAACAGAAGAGTACTTCAGAACCTGCAGAAGCTGAGTTATCAGAAGCTACTGTGTCTGATCATTTTGCCTCTCCAGAAGCTGGCATTGGCACCTCTGGCAACGTGACATATAGCTCATCTTCTTCTTTGAATCATGAGTCAGAATCAGATTCAGAATCTGACAACAAACCCTTGAGCCAAATTCTTCCATCTCTCAAAAATTCATCTCCCTCACCAATCAAACCCATATCATCCCATAACCCACTTGACCAGGCAGTAGTTGATTATGTTGATTCAACTATGGACAAAGTAATTCAAGACACAATCACAGTGTCTATGAATCTTCCTGCTGACCATCCTGCTCAACCTTCATTTCTCAAACCACTTCAGGTAATTCAACCTTCTGAAAAACCTGAAGCAACCATTCTATCCAAACAACCATCCCCCCAAACTGAAACCATTTGTGTAGACTCTCCAGACACTCTAGACTCTCTTGAAAAACATCTAGGGGGAGAACTACCAAAAACCCCTGCAAAATCCAAAACAACAAAAGCTACTTCATCTATTTCCAAACCAGACCCTGTACCTGAACCTACAGAGAATCTGACCTTAGCTTCTGTTAAACCTTCAGAACCTGCTGAACCAGCTTCTGAAAATCTGGAACAAGCCTCTGATACTATATCAGCCTCTGTAACAGAATGTAGAGCTGAGACCAGAAGAGTTTCCCAACCTCTTTGTGATCCTATAACCTACTTCTCTTTTGAAACTTTTCTAGCTTTGAGAGCTTCTCTACCCTCAACCTCTGAACCTCAAACTGACTTATTTGATTCAAATGAGATTGATGAGTTTTATGCCTCTTCATGCAATAAGCTCAAAGAAGTCATTGAGCAAAGGCATATAACATTACTCAATGTGAGCTATGAGGACAAGTTCTCTACAGTGAAGACTGAGTTTTTGGATTTTATCACCAAAATTCAAAAAGCTGCTGCCAGGGAACAAGTACTTATCACTGCCAAGCATGTTGAAGAAGTAAAGCGGGCTGAGAAAGTTGTAGCTCTGGAAAATGCTCCTATTCTGAGGATAAGAGATACACCCTTCTTTGATGAGGATCAGTATATTCCTAGAGAATCAGTGGCTTACAATTCTTTGAAGAGGAAGATGTATAGAATTCAAGAAGAAGCTAGGCTGGAAAGAGAAGAACATTTGCGAAGAACTGAGGCTCTAGAAGAGATGGTAAAGAAACAGCAAGAGGATCTCCAGAAACTGATGGATCATCTTGCCAAACAAAACCAACCTTAGTTTAATTTCATTTCGTTTTTTTTGTAATTCTTGTTTGCTATCCATTTCCTGAACTTGTTTTTACTTACAATTTATTCAAGTTTTTTTTTTTATTCTACTTTGCATTCTATTTCTTTTATGCTCCGAATCTTCTATGTTTTCCCTCCGAATCTCTTTCTTCTTTAAAACATGTTTACACCCTTACCTTAAGTCATTTAAAAAGGGGGAGGAACCATGTTCTGAACTTTTTTTTGTTGATGACAAAAGGGGGAGAAGGGAAAGTATTTATGTCAGGGAGGAGAGAAAGCCTTCTTTAATTACATTGCATGTATATGTTAAAGGGAAATCTGCGAAAGGTGCTTAGTTAGACTCTGAGCCCTGTTTAAGAATCAATTTACTAAATATTCTGAGTATGAATTTGATTGCTTTTGAAAAACAATTTAATTAACCTGGATAGAACTCAAGATGAGCTTACAAACCTCAACTTAAGAACTATCAGACTCAGGGGGAGTCAGAGCTTACAAACCTCAGACTCTGAGCTTACAAACCTCAGAACCCTTTAAGTCAACTTGTTAATTAGATTAACAACAATTGACCTTTTAAATACTAATGTTTGTCATCATCAAAAAGGGGGAGATTGTTGGAACAAAGGTGTTCAGCAATACCACGTTTTGAGTTTTGATGATAACAAGGTATTAAAAAGTTGTCAATTGGATATTGCTAATATTTGTTTAAGTATGCAGGATATCAATTAAGATTTGTATCCCAGAAAGCATTCTGTTTGAACAATGTTAAAGAGCAATAAATCCATAGAAGCTTGTTGCTTGTGATTCTGTTTCGAAGAGAGTCTGAAGACTGTGCTGAAGAGAGTCTGAAGACTGTATCGAAGAGAGTCTGAAGACTGTACCAAAGAGAGTCTGAAGACTGTATCAGAGTCTGAAGACCATCAGAATCTGAGAACCTAGAGAGTCTGAAGATTATCAGAAGCTTAGTACTACAGTGAGTCTGAAGCCACATATTTGATGATCTGCTAACAGTGATCTCTACTGCATTGCTATGCACAAAGAAACTCTAATGGAGTAACGGCTAGCTTCTAAGTCAACTTGAGCGTGGGAAGCACAAAGACAAAGATTGCAGGCCAGTACAGAGTACGTTGTACGAACTCTGTTTCCACTACACCACTACCACGTACAGTTTGGCAACTGTGTCTACCGGTATTAATCCTCAAAGGGAATGGAATTCAAATGATGCTATTGAAGGACTATTACCAAATCAAGCAACAGATCAACAGTCATTGATCAAGCTTCAGAAATCATCCTGATGCGTTGGATGACTCAACGTCTCTTTCCTACGCCTATATAAAGGATAGAAGACTTGAAGAATTGTTGGACTCTACAACTTAGAAAAACTGCATTGCGCTGCTTTCGTATTCAACTGAGTCTTAACACAAGCACATCATTAACTTAGATTCTTACAAACTGAGTATTCTAGAATCTCTAAGTTTCACAGAAAAACAGAGTCTGTCTTTTGTGTAAAACAGAGTCTGTCTTTGTTGTAATTGAAACACATTTTGATTGTTATCAAGTGTTTCAACTGTATTCAATTTTCTGTAAATGTGTAAAAGTCTCTTGCTTTTGTGCTTGAGCAAAGGAAGTCTCTTGGCTGCGTCCTTGAGCAAAGGAAGTCTCTTGGCTGCGTCCTTGAGCATAGGAAGTCTCTTAGTTGTGTCTTTGAGCAAGGAAGTCTCTCGCCTGTGTGCTTGAGCAAGGAAGTCTCATACTGTGTGTTTGAGCAACTTGTAATTTGATATTACATTTTAGTGAACTCTCCTTGGAAGTACAAGGGGGACAGGACTACTTCCGGTTTGTGGAAGGAACCTGTATAATTGCTTGTGTTCTCTGTTCTCTCTTTATCTCTTGATTATTCCGCTGCAATCAGAACCTAATCTCCTATCAGACTCTGATCTCATTCAGACTCTGAGTTTAAAGGAATTAGATTCTCACTCTTCAAGAGTTGCGAAAAGAAAACACAATTCAACCCCCCCTTCTTGTGTTTTTCTCACCTTCAGTAAATCTAGAGTACATCTCATCAATATTTTCATCTTCATTCATTTCAAAGATTTCAAATTTTCTAACACTGATATCTATTCTTGTTTCTTTTACGTGACTTGTTCCTTCATGATGAATTTTTAAAGTATCCCTAACCCTTTTTGCGATATCACATTCATCAACTCTTTCACTTTCTTCTATGCTTAGTGCACATGATAGAAAGAGTCGAGCTTTAGAGTTTAAGAGTACTTTTTCTTTGTCTTCTTTTGACCATGATGTTTCTGGTGTGATTGTTTCTAATTTTGTGGTTGCATCAGTTGTCATAGGAACATGGTTTCCATCTGTGATTATTTTCCACATATCCACGTCTTGTGATCTAAGAAATAGCTCCATCTTTCCCTTCCAGAAATACAAGTTCTTTCCATTGAAGAATGGTGGTCTTGTGCAGGACAGACCTTCTGCTATGTATTTTTCTCTTGACATTGCCTTCTTCTTGAATCTTTTTTTCCAACATTTGTTAGGTGTTTTGTTTAGAGTTGAGGCTCTGATGCCAATTGAAGTAGCAATAAACGTCGCAAGAAAGGGGGTTTGAATTGTGACCCTTTTAAAATTATTGTTGAAAGCTTAAATAAAGGTTTATATACTTAAGAAAGTTCTTGGTGAATGTTAGTTCAACAAGATTAGAATATATCACAATTAAAAGGTTGAACCAGAATGTTCTAGAGAATGATTATAAGCAGAATGAGAAAAATGATCTTTAAAAAGATTATTTTGACAAGGACCAGAATGTTCTGGAGAATGATTAGTTAGAATAGTAAAACAATATTATAAGCTTAATATAAACTTTAGTTAAAGTAGTTAAACAATTATTTTATCTTGGACCAGAATGTTCTGGAGGCAGTTAATATTCAATAAACTTATACAACAATATTAATGATTGATTAAAGACCAACGAACTCTCGATTAATTTGATAGTGATTAATTAGGACCAAAATATTCTGGAGATTAATATATGTGATAATAGTTGGTGTGTGTTGTGTAACTTTAAAAAAAGAGAGAGAAGAAGAAGAATAACACAGGAGAGTTATCCTAGTTCACCAAACCCGTATACTTCCAGTCCCCACACCTCGTGTGAGATTATCCACTATAGTTGTTTTGCTAACAGAAACTTCTGACTAGCACTGTAAGATCTTGATCACACCAGATCAGTCTGTTACACCTATATTATTAACCTCGACAGGCTTCTACAATTCTTTGCGCACAAGCAAAAGAAAGGGTTGAATTTTCTATCTCAAACTATTAAGCCCAATAGACTTGAGAAAAATAACACACTTTGTATAGTGAGATTTTGTTTGGATCAAATAAATACTCAACACTTTTTTGAGATTTTACAAGCAAATTTGAAAGATAAGATCCAAGAGATATAGTGAGAGAGTTTGGAATTTTTTTTGTTTGCGAAGAGCTTTGTATGTAGTGATGTATTTCACTTGAGAGAATATTTGCTTTCAAAACTCTTGCTATTAACCTTCAAGACCACTTGTATTTAAAGGTGAGGAGTGTCTTGGTGATCAAGGGATAAAACGTTCCTAGAATGTTCTGTCTGATTTGCCTGGCTTTGAAAGCACTGTAGCTTGCTTGCGAGTGAGAGAACAATTGTGATGAGTTGTTTAACTTGGTGCCCAATGCTGATTATGTCATTGTCCTTTGCTTTAGTGATGTCATGCTTTAATAAGTCATGTGCTCTCTTTCATGAGATATTTTACTTCTAATGAGCTTAAAGCTTCCAAATGGGTCAAAACCATTTCTTATGGCCCAAGAGACATTTCTTAAAATATAACCAGCCATGCTTATACGTTTATGCAGAGTTGTTTATCTTTGATGTACTGTTTCAATTTCTTCGTACATGCCAGAACGTTCTCTGTACATTCTCATGAAACAAATTCTCACAAAATGAATTAGTAGATAACAAGATTAAATAAATATAATACGTTTATAATCTTTAAAACATCAAATAAGGATTTGTCTCAACATTTTTAACGATGTTTGTATCTGATATACTCTATCGATTTGAATGAATGAATATAGTTTTGTTTTTGTAAAAAAAAAAGACGTAAATAGCTAAAACTCATTATGAGTTAATTTTTTTTGTTACAACTCATTATGAGTTGATATTTTTCTTATTATTCTTACTTTGATTGGTTGAAATATTTTCCTTGTAGCTTATTCAGATAACTCTTCATTGTTTAAATATTTGTAGGCTCGATCAGAAAGTTATTGGTGGTTAATTATTGATTCTAAACCTGAATCAATATATGTTAGATATTGGCTAAAAAAAATATTTACTTACTTAAGTAACGGAGAATCTTTAATAAGATTTGTTTGTCAAAAATTTCTCCACCAAATAAGGATAGCCACCCAACAGGTAGTGATAATGTTTTGGCTTAATTGCAGTTTTAGTCCCCTTATTTTAAAAATTTCTCAATTTTGGTCCCCCTATTTCTAAACCAGCAATTTTAGTCCTCCTATTTTATAAAATTCAGAAATTAAACTTATCCCTTGCCACTTGTGCTAATGTGGCGTATTAATATATGATGTGTCATTTCTATTTTAAATAATCAATGCCACGTCAGAATACATTTAGAATAAAAAATAGTATTATATTGTTGAATATAACATTATAATTTTAGTTATTGTTAAACAGCTGATTGAAATAATGGGTTAGTGTTATTGAAAACATCACACACAGTGTTAAAATGACAAAACGTGAAAACGCAGAAACGTGAAAACGCAGAACTACTCATAATCCATAAAATGCCCACACTCCATACTTGCGAGGGTAAAACAGCGGCAGATAGAGCAATGCCTAAAGATGGAAATAACGTAACCGATACATATTCTTGTTGGAACAAAATGTGTTTAACACTACCCTTTGAGAGTTTTAATGATAACAAGGTATTAAAAATTGTCAATTGGATATGCTAATATTTGTTCAAGTGTACAAGACCATAGACAAAAATTTGACATCTTAAAAAGGTTCTGAAAGAACAAAAGAGAGCTAAGGAATCAACAAATAGGAAGCTTGAAGCATCTGAAGAGAAGTGCTACTGAAGAAAAATGCTCCTAAAGCGATGATATCATCAGAAGCAAGTTCGTCATAAGCATCTCATCAGAAGCTGAAGATCACCAAAAGTTAAAGTTCACCAAGAGATGCAAGACTTAAAGCTTCAAAGGCTGTTCAATGGATTTAATCTCGTCTAAGCATTGCAGAAGACTAGAAGATTGAAGCAACAACTATTTTGAAAGGATTTGAAAACATTGGATGCTTATTCTTTAAAGAGCGTTGACAAAGTACAATTGTACTAAGTGTACAACCACTACTCTGTTTTTGTTTCTGCTACAAGACAAGAATAACAGCTCTGCCTGCAACGATGTTCCTTCATATTTGTAATGGATTTGAAATTGATCCTTTACAGGACAATAACCATATCAGGCAAAAGATCATTGGTGATTGATCAAAGTTTCAAACGACTCTATTTTGAAGTGTTGGCAATACACAACGTCTCCTTCACACCTCAATATAAAGGAGTGAAGACTCAGAGAATGGTAAGGACTCAGCAACAAATTACAAGTGCCAAAACTCTACTGAATTTGTTCTGCATTCAAAGGTTCACTTAGAATTTCTTAACAACTTTCATATCTTAGAAATTCTAGAGTCATAAAGAGTCTGTATATGATTTGTATTATGAACACCACTGATTGTATATCAAGTGTTCAACCTTAAACATTTTTCTGTGTAATTCTTTTTGATTAGAAGTCTCTTGCAGTTGTGCTTGAGCATAGGAAGTCTCTTGATTGTGTTTAAGAGCATAGGAAATCTCTTGCAGTTGTCCTTGAGTAATTTGAAGTCTCTTGCTAGTTTTAGCAGTGAGCATTTGTAATCAGATATTACATTTTAGTGAACTGTCCTTGGAGGGAACCTGTATAATTGCTTTGTGTCTTTCTTCTCTCTCCCTCTCTATTTTTATCCGCTGCGTATCGTTCTGAACATCACTTTAGAAGCAGCACTCTAATTGCATCTGATCAGTGTTTTCAGCGTAGGAGAAATCGAAGAAAAAGAAAACACAATCCCCCCCCCCCTTCTTGTGTTTTTCTCACCTTCAATTCTAACTGTACGGTTTATATTGTTGATCGAAACATATAATTGTTCCTAGTAGCTATATAGCTTATTATCTATTTATGCAGATGCAGAATTTGAAAAAGAAGTCACAGACTGGTGATAGTTCACAAGCATCTCAACCTTGAGGATCACAAGCATCAAGTCGTTAGATAGTTTTGGTTTTAGATAGTTAAGCATGATATCCCTTCTTTTATATATATTCTCTTGTTTTTATGATATTTATTAATTTTTTCTGGTATTTTTATGATTTTTGTAGCATTTATTTGATTTTTTTATGTATTTATTAGAATATTTGTGGTATTTTTATGATTTTCAGAAATTTATCTGATTTTTCTGGTATTTTACTGGATTTTTTAACTTTACTAATTTTTTTTCTGGTTTTTTTAGGATTATTTTTCTGGACTTTTATTAGTTTTTTCAAAAAAAAAAAACTTGATTTTTAACGTTTCTACTAGTTGTGTTCCAACATGGATAGTGAGAAGTGTCATCACAAACTTTGTATGACTTTTGGTTCATACATATGTGACAAACAAACACTCTTTTTTTTAGAGGAAATGTGACAAATTGCAAACACTATCTCAAACTTATTTAAAAATTGAGATACACTAATTCATTCATTCATTTATCTTAATATAACATGTATAAAGGGTAAATACACTTTTGGGGCCTATTATTTAGATAAAAGTCATATATTATTTATAATCGTATATCGTTTATGTGTACATGATATATGAGTATTCATAATAATCCATTAACCAGCTAGAAATCCAAATTGCAAAATTTAAGTCAAAAATTCATACTCTTACAAAACTATGTTAAACAAAAAAAAACCTATAAAGTATTGGTGGAAGGAAATATACATACCTGTTTAAGGATATTATCAACGATCCGATACTAGATGCGTAACGAAATTGATTATCGAGATCGACTTTATAATTCTTGCAGCGATGTTGATCATTTTCGACAGGGTCGGTCCTAAGCATAGGTCTGGGGTGCGACGACCTAGAGCCATGCATCTAGGCAAACACAAAAATATTTGGGGGAAGCATATAGAATGACTTGTTTTATATGAGGTATATCTAGCAAAACTCACAAAGAGAGCTCAAACATTTATCAGACTTCAGCTCAACAGTTCTTCAATTTTTCTTTACAACTCAGCGGAATTTTCTTTTTACTCCACAAGCCCATCGCTTTTATTTTCACACCCCAGCATTTCATTAGCCAAAACCTAAAACTGAAAAGTAAACCCTAAAATGCAGAAGCAAAGATGTAAAATGCTAATCTCTCTTTGCATTTCTACTATTTTTCATATTCTGATTTCTGATTTGTTACACACGTTATTCTCGGGATTCGCTATAAAGTTTTCAGCAATATACTTGATTATCTATCTCACAATATAAGAAACATGCGTCTTGTTAACAAGTGCCCTTAGAGCACTTGTTAAGGATTCAAAAAATAGAAACAATTGATAACTTTTACGTGGAAAAAGTTACTTTTTGATTTTTCAATATGTTGAATATACAAATTCCAAGACAGTTTCCATTTAAAACATCTTATCAAGTGCCATGCGAGCACTTGTTAACATTTCCCAAAAAATATATATACCTTGGTACTAATTCTTCTTGGAGAATGATTCATGGGGAGTTACCTCTTCCAGATATTATTGATGAATCATTGAAATTCGTGAGTGGTGCACTTAATTGGATAATACTCACAGCGATGTTTCTTTTGAATTGGTGAATGAGTCGTATACAACATTTTTACAGCGTAATTATGGAGGAGAATATGTGGATCATGTGATATTGGGTGGGTATCTCAACTGATTGTGTATATTTGCGCATAGTATTAAGTTTTCTAGTGTTTAGTTTGTAGCAATTTCTCCATTTTTATTGAACCTAGTTACTCTTTGCGTTTAGGAACTTTTTTCTTGTTCTTAGTTCAAGTGCTGTAATATATTTTGCCAAATTGAAAAATACAATGATAAACATTTTTGAAATTGAGACTTTGATGGCCATATTATATTATCTCTGTGTTCAGGTGAGTTTGGTGCTGTCAAAAAATTAAATTCAAGATAGGTTATGAAACTCAGATACTTGATACGATATGAATAAGATAAGACACCGATACGAGAAAATTTTAATATTCAAGATATAATACGACTGGATACTTTAATTAAAAAACTAAATTTAAACTAGATATTAAAACTTAAAATACAATATAAGAGCTAAAACTCAAAGGTAAAAAATTTTTTGCGCAAAATCTAAACCAAACAAACATAGAACAAAGATAAGGCACAAGAATAAAATTTCTTTCACACAACAAATCAATAATAGTAGTGTTCTCAAACAAACAAAAACACATAAAGCAAATGGCCGCGGACAACAACACAAATATAAATATAAGAAATATTGATAATAAAGAAAGTGACAAGTAGTCAATTACATATATGATATATCCTAAAAAGATAACATCATTACTTAATCAATTACATATATTTCAAAAATAATAGAAACATCATGTATTTGCGCGTATGATTTTTCACCTCCTATCCCTCGCGTATCTCCGATGTATCTGAAAAGTATTGGATAATTTTTTTTAAATGAAATTTAATTTTTGGAAACTCCCCAAATACATATCGAGGTGTATCGGGCAATTATTGTTGCAGGATACAAATCGGATATCGATACGACATCCACTTTGAAGCATCCGGGATTCAAAGAAGATAGGTAATCAAAGTTAATTCCCATTCCTTAAAAAAGTTTACTTTGATTGATTGGTGTATGGTTTGTTTGAAGCCAATACATATACTAATATAATTGGTTTGGCCATGATAATTGTGTCAATGGCATCAAATACGTTTCATTTTTTTACGGTAGAATAATCGGTTAAAGACTTAGTGGTTTACGAAATGAACATTCATTTTATTTTTAAATAATGATAATTAAGTAAGAAAAATTCTTTTTTGACTTCAATAACTTACTAATAATACATGAAAGTTATGAATTTACCCCCACCGATAGTTAACTATCGTTAGCAAATCCGGCAGCAGTTAACTACCGTTAACTAGCTCTCAACTGCAGTTAAGTGCCGGTGGCTCATTTAAGTTCATCCATTGTGATTTTGAGCATTGATGTCAAAAAAATTAAAAAAATCGAGACTTATTCGGAATGTTACGAAACTTTTCACATCCTCTATATGTATTTTAATAGAAGTGTCTCTAAAGTTTCGTAACATTCATACTAAATCTCGATTTATTTTGATTTTTCGACCGAACCGTGCAAAATCACAATTTTTTTGGAAGCGTGAGTCTGGAAATTTGACCTAGACGTTCAATTTTTTCAATATTTTTTTCACTCATGTTTAGAAGAACAAAGAAATAAAACCTCCCACAAAAATTTTGAATATTTCGACAAGAGACAAATTAAATATGAATTTTTAACATGCCTAAAATTCAAGACACCAAAACATCAAAACATCAACCTATAAATTGAATTTTGAGATGTTTTTTTCAGACACCTCGATAAAAATACATATAGAGGATCTGAAAATTTACATAGTATTTCACTATTCCTCTATTTACTTTGATTTTTTTACTGAAACGCGTAAAAGCGCAATATTTTTCCAACTACGCGTCCGGAAAAGTTATATAGAGGTTGAATTTTTTCATTTTTTCATTTTTAACACATGTTAAGGACATAAAAAAACTTTTCCCACAAAAATTAGAATTTTCCGACAACAGATGGATTAAATATGAATTTTTAATGCGCCAATAACTAAAGAAACCAAAACATTAAAACGTCGACTTACAAATTGAATTTTGAGCTGATTTTTTTGCAGAAAGCTCTATAAAAATAAATATAGAAGGTGTAACACCCCGTTCTCCCAACAGTATTAATTAACAAATTAAATCAGAGTTTTTCACCAAAAACGGAATGCTACATTTTCGTTCAAATAAAATCTCCAAATTAACGGATGAATAAATATTCTCCAATAAAATAGTCAATAATAATTAACTTCAAAACTTCGCAGCGGAATTATTTTAAAGCAGCTAAATAATCTTTGGCACGCAGGCCTCATCAAAAGTTTCATAAATCAAAATTAATACGTAAGGAAAGAGAAAACAAGCAACAAATTCCCGTCCCGTTACGTATCAGAGCCCTAAGACACTTGAGCCGACATCTCTACTAATCTTCATTACCTGCACTTGCCCACAAGACGGCAATTCCAGCAGAAGGGGTGAGATTCACAAACAACAATAGATAACATAATTCATCAATTAAACACAACAGCAACAATATAATGAATAATCAATTATCATTTATAATTTGAACAATTCAACAACATGGTCAACAACGACACCGACAACTCAACCAACAACAACTACAACAACTACAACGACAACAACAATGCAACTAATGCAAATGCATGTGGTACCATTTTACGCGCGTTGAATGCTAAGCATTCCGGGGCATGAGCCCCCAACGGTTGAATGAAATAACATTCCAGGGCATAAGCCCTCAACAGTTGAGTGATAAACACTCTAGGGCATAAGCCCTCAACAGTGGTATGAGTATGAAATGGACTCAATGGTGTATATCTACATACAACCCAACGACAGCAACAACAACTACTATATGCATAATCAGCTATGGCATAAGACTCCAACTTAATTCGACAAGACACAACAAAGGTCACAGCGAAGCATCACAACAAAATTCTACAACTTAAGTAACCTACAGTATTAATCGCCGTGGCGAGCTACTTTACTCGCCATGGCGAGTTCAGAAAATTGAGCTCCTCGCCGTGGCGAGTTGGGGGCGAGCTCAAGGCGAGCAAAAGTGGTTGCTCTCGGCATTTTTGACATTTTTCACCTAAAATCTTCATTTTTAAGTTCCCAAAATCCGAATTTAATTCTATAAGACAATTAACCACTTTTTAATTAAGCAACTCGCCGTGGCGAGTGCATCTGCTCGCTGTGGCGAGCTACGGATGTTTCATTGCTCGCCTCGCGAGTGGGTCTGCTCGCTGTGGCGAGTTACACAGGCACTGCTCGTCTGGCGAGTGGGTTTACTCGCCGTTGCGAGTTACACAGGCACTGCTCGCCTGGCGAGTGGGTTTACTCGCCGTTGCGAGCGGCGATTGACAGAACTACGAACTATACGAATAGACTTCTACTTTTCAACCCTAAACCCCAAATTCAACACCCAAAGGCTCAATTTTGATAAATTTCATCATCCCTATGCATTCTAACATCAGAACAGCATTAAACAACAACAATTACATGAATTAATCAAGTTATTAACATCAATTCATCATTAACCCAATTCAATTCATCAACCCTAACAACCCTACATTCATCAACGAATTATAGAACCTAAAGTTGAGAGTTAGTCTCACCCTTACCTTAGATTATCTTCCTGAATTAAAAGCAGCGTTCTTCTCTCCTCTTGTTTCTTCTCTCTTCTTCTAGGTTTTTCCCCCTTTTCTTGTTTTCTCACTGTTTCTACGTGAAAATTGATTCTGACTCTTTCTTCCCTTATTAATACCTATTAACTTCTCCTTAATTCCAATTAACTCCTATTAAATTATTAAATAATTCATTTTAATCCCCAACCTTCTAATAATTATAATTCTCACCTATTTTAATTAAATAATTCAAAACAATCATATAATAAAATATAACACACCATAAAATAAACATAAATTATTTAAAATCACATAAACTTACTAAAATCAATTGAAATAAAATAATCGATAACTAGGGCGTTACAACTCTCCCCCACTTAAAGAATTTCGTCCTCGAAATATTACCTCAAGCAAACAACTCAGGATAAGACTCTAGCATCTTACTCTCCAGCTCCCAAGTCAAGCTTTCACCAGTTACTCCACCCCAGACAACTCTCACCAGAGGTATCTCCTTGCCTCTCAACTTCTTCACCTTACGATCATCAATCTTCAACGGTAAAGTCTCCACCGTAAGGTTGTCTCTAACCTGCACGTCATCCCTTGGTATAACATGCGAAGGATCCGCTACGTACTTCTGCAACTGCGACACATGAAACACATCATGCAGATTTGAAAGATGTGGTGGCAAACCTATTCGATATGCCACTGACCCAATCCTCTCCGATATCTGATAAGGACCAATAAACTTCGGAGTCAACTTCTTAGACTTCAACGCACGACCTACACCTGTCATGGGAGTGACTCTCAAGAACACATGATCACCCTCTTGAAACTCAAGTTCCTTTCTACGCTTGTCATGGTAACTCTTCTGCCGACTCTGCGACGCTTTCATCTGCTCTCTTATCAACTTGACCTTCTCTGTAGTCTGCTGGACTAATTCCGGTCCCAACACTATACTTTCTCCCGATTCAAACCAACACAACGGAGTTCTACACCTCCGACCATACAAAGCTTCAAATGGTGCCATACCAATACTCGAATGGTAACTGTTGTTGTACGTGAACTCAATCAACGGTAGATGACTATCCCAAGCTCCACCTTGCTCAAGTACACATACTCTTAGCAAATCTTCCAACGACTGAATCGTCCTCTCCGACTGACCATCTGTTTGAGGATGATAAGCCGAACTCAACTTCAACTTAGAACCCAAAGCCTCCTGCAAACTCTTCCAAAACCTTGAAGTAAACCTCGGATCTCTATCCGACACAATACTCGATTGAACACCATGCAACTTCACAATACTATGAATATAAATCTCTGCCAACTGAGCTACTGGATAATTGATATTGATCGGAATAAAATGTGCTGACTTTGTTAACCTGTCAACAACTACCCAAATGGCATCATGCCCCTTCGGAGTATTCGGTAAGCTCGTTACAAAATCCATGGATATGCTATCCCACTTCCACTCTGGTACATCTAATGGTGTCAACAACCCTGCAGGCTTTTGATGTTCAACTTTAGATTTCTGACAAGTCAAACATGCATAAACAAATTGCGCGACATCTCGCTTCAATCCAGACCACCAAAATAACTTCTTCAAGTCGTGGTACATCTTTGTAGCTCCCGGATGAATACTTAAGCTACTCCTGTGACTTTCTTCCAAAATCATCTTTTTCAACTCGTCGTTATCAGGAATACAAATTCTGCCTCGGAATCTTAACACACCCTGATCATCAACCTGGAAATCACTATCTTCCGCTTCATTACTAGCAACCATCAAGTCTACAAACTTAACATCAGCTTCTTGCGCTTCCTTGATATTATTCAAGAATTCATTATTGATCTTCAACATACCCAACTGCACGCTCTGAGGTGCCAATTCACAAACTAAGCTAAAGTCCCTAAATTGCTCAAGTAACTCGAACTCTTTCATCATCATAGCAGACATATGCAACGTCTTTCTGCTCAAGGCATCTGCAACCACATTAGCTTTATCCGGATGGTAATTCAAACTAAAATCATAGTCCTTCAACAACTCGAGCCATCTTCTCTGCCTCATATTCAACTCTTTCTGATCAAACAAATATTTCAAACTCTTATGATCACTGAACACCTCAAATCTGGAACCGTACAAATAATGCCTCCAAATTTTTAACACGAAAACTACAGCAGCCAACTCTAAATCATGTATAGGATAGTTCTTCTCATGTATCCTCAATTGTCTCGAAGCATAAGCTACCACCTTACCATCCTGCATAAGTACACCACCTAAGCCCAACTTGGACGCATCACAATAAACAACAAAAGGTTCATCTGGCTTCGGTAAAATCAAAATCGGAGCAGTCGTCAACCGTTGCTTCAACTCATTGAAACTATTCTCACACTTAGTAACCCACACAAAAGCTTTACCCTTACAGGTCAACTGTGTCAAAGGAAGTGCCAACTTCGAAAATCCTTCGATAAATCTTCGATAATAACCTGCTAAGCCCAGAAAACTTCTAATCTCCGTAACTGACCTCGGAGTCTCCCATTGCGATACCGCTTCAACTTTCGACGGGTCAACCGCAATACCACTACCAGAAATAATGTGGCCAAGAAAACTTACTTCACTTAACCAGAACCCACATTTGGATAACTTGGCATACAACTTCTTTTCTTTCAACACCTGCAAAACAATCTTCAAATGCTTTGCATGTTCTTGTTCAGTTTTAGAATAAATCAGAATATCATCAATAAAAACAACAACAAATCTGTCCAGAAATTCATGGAAAATTCTGTTCATATACTCCATAAATACACCAGGTGCATTAGTAACACCGAACGGCATCACCTTATACTCATAGTGACCATATCGCGTTCTGAACGCCGTCTTCTGCATATCTTCATCCTTCACCTTGATCTGATGGTAACCTGACCTCAAATCGATTTTACTAAACACACGGGCACCCACTAGCTGATCCATCAAATCATCAATTCTCGTAAGTTGATACCTATTCTTTATCGTCACTTTATTCAGCTGACGGTAATCTATACACAGCCTCATGCTACCATCTTTCTTCTTAACCAGCAACACCGGCGCTCCCCAAGGTGAAACACTCGGTCTTACAAACTTATTATCAAGTAGGTCTTCCAACTGCTTCTTCAACTCTGCCAACTCAGCTGCTGACATACGGTAAGGAGCCATCGACACAGGCTTCGTACCCGGAACAAGATCAATTGAAAATTCAACTTCCCTTTCTGGCGGCACATCGGGAATCTCATCAGGAAAAACTTCTGGAAATTCATTCACGATTGGTAGGCTATCAATCACTGCTTGATTCTCTACTGACAAATATGCTAACAAGGAAAACATCATAATTCCGTCACGCTCAATCTGCTTCAACTGCTTAGTACTCAAGAAATCAACTTCACTCTCTTCTTCAGCGGAAGAGAAACGTACTGTCTTACTAAAACAATTGATGAGGACATGGTTATACTCTAACCAGTTCATCCCAAGGATTACATCCATACCCGTCAACGGTAAACATACGAGATCAACCTCAAAGATTCTACACAACAATAACAAATCAGGACAACAAGGACAATACAAAATTGTCACACAACTCTACTAGGCTCGACTCGACTCTACTACTTGGCCGGACGGACCGACCTGCTCTGATACCAATTGTAACACCCCGTTCTCCCAACAGTATTAATTAACAAATTAAATCAGAGTTTTTCACCAAAAACGGAATGCTACATTTTCGTTCAAATAAAATCTCCAAATTAACGGATGAATAAATATTCTCCAACAAAATAGTCAATAATAATTAACTTCAAAACTTCGCAGCGGAATTATTTTAAAGCAGCTAAATAATCTTTGGCACGCAGGCCTCATCAAAAGTTTCATAAATCAAAATTAATACATAAGGAAAGAGAAAACAAGCAACAAATTCCCGTCCTGTTACGTATCAGAGCCCTAAGACACTTAAGCCGACATCTCTACTAATCTTCATTACCTGCACTTGCCCACAAGGCGGCAATTCCAGCAGAAGGGGTGAGATTCACAAACAACAATAGATAACATAATTCATCAATTAAACACAACAGCAACAATATAATGAATAATCAATTATCATTTATAATTTGAACAATTCAACAACATGGTCAACAACGACACCGACAACTCAACCAACAACAACAATAACGACAACAACTACAACAACTACAACGACAACAACAATGCAACTAATGCAAATGCATGTGGTACCATTTTACGCGCGTTGAATGCTAAGCATTCCGGGGCATGAGCACCCAACGGTTGAATGAAATAACATTTCAGGGCATAAGCCCTCAACAGTTGAGTGATAAACACTCCAGGGCATAAGCCCTCAACAGTTGAGTGTAAACACTCCAGGGCATAAGCCCTCAACAGTGGTATGAGTATGAAATGGACTCAATGGTGTATATCTACATACAACCCAACGACAGCAACAACAACTACTATATGCATAATCAGCTATGGCATAAGACTCCAACTTAATTCGACAAGACACAACAAAGGTCACAGTGAAGCATCACAACAAAATTCAACAACTTAAGTAACCTACAATATTACTCGCCGTGGCGAGCTACTTTACTCACCGTGGCGAGTTACACAGGCACTGCTCGCCTGGCGAGTGGGTTTACTCGCCGTTGCGAGTTACACAGGCACTGCTCGCCTGGCGAGTGGGTTTACTCGCCGTTGCGAGCGGCGATTGACAAAACTACGAACTGTACGAACAGACTTCTACTTTTCAACCCTAAACCCCAAATTCAACACCCAAAGGCTCAATTTTGATGAATTTCATCATCCCTATGCATTCTAACATCAGAACAGCATTAAACAACAACAATTACATGAATTAATAAAGTTATTAACATCAATTCATCATTAACCTAATTCAATTCATCAACCCTAACAACCCTACATTCATCAACGAATTATAGAACCTAAAGTTGAGAGTTAGTCTCACCCTTACCTTAGATTATCTTCCTGAATTAATAGCAGCGTTCTTCTCTCCTCTTGCTTCTTCTCTCTTCTTCTAGGTTTTCCCCCTTTTCTTGTTTTCTCACTATTTCTACGTGAAAATTGATTCTGACTCTTTCTTCCCTTATTAATACCTATTAACTTCTCCTTAATTCCAATTAACTCCTATTAAATTATTAAATAATTCATTTTAATCCCCAACCTTCTAATAATTATAATTCTCACCTATTTTAATTAAATAATTCAAAACAATCATATAATAAAATATAACACACCATAAAATAAACATAAATTATTTAAAATCACATAAACTTACTAAAATCAATTGAAATAAAATAATCGATAACTAGGGTGTTACAGAAGGCCTGTAAAGTTTTGTTGAATTCCGAATAAGTTTCGATTTATTTTAATTTTTTCACCGAAATGTGTAAAAGCCCAATTCTGAACCTGCACTTAAGTGCATCAAAGCTAGCTACAGTTAACAGCAACTGGAGCGAGCGGTAGTTAACTGCAGATGGGAGTCAGCGGTAGTTAATTGCAGCCGGGGGCATTTTCGTAACTTCCATGTGTTATTAGAAAGTATTTGAAGTCAAAAAAGTAATTTTCATTAAGTAAAACCTATAAGGTGCAAATATAAAAAGCCAAGTAAAAAATAATTTTTCTAGGCCCAAGCCCAAAAATCCAAACCCTAAAGTCTATATAAGACGCCGTTGCATCTCATTTTTCTCCATTGCTTCTTCGACTTTATGTATTCTTCTTTTCTTGTCTATTTTCAATATCTTTTTTCTTGTTTCTCCTTATTGATTTTCTTCGAACATCTAATTTCATCTGCCAGTCCAACTTCTTTCTTTTGCAATTTAGATTTTTGACGTCAAAATTAGGCATGATATATTCTTGATCTGATAGCATGACCAAACATACTATGTGTTTGATTTCAAGTCAAACCAGTTTGTCCTCTCGAACAAGCATTTTTTTAATGATCATTGACGAAGATGAGACTGGACAGGACGATGACGATGATGTTTTGAAAATAACCATAAATTTCTAGCTATCAAATCGACGAAGTACCAAAGGTCTGCAGTCTACACATAATCCTTAGTCTAATTTATGTTTATTTTTCATTATATAAACTTATATGTATATTAGTTTTTTTTTCCTTTTGTTTTGGATCATCTAATTTAATTATGATATTTAATTTTTTTATATTTCAAATTGTATGAATATATACATATGCGAGTTTATATTTAACAAACATATGGATTTTGTCTAATGATTTATTTGTTTTTTCCACCTGATCGTAAATTTTTGTTTTCAGGAAATTTCAAGTGAACGCCACAATAGATCCATAATGGGTTGAAAACACTCATGCATTACAGATAATGCAACACCCATCTTTGAAGCAGTTGGGTCTATTTCATGTAATTTACGCAAAAATGTGCAAGAAAATCCATCTCCATTGTCATGTCTATTCCATAGAAGTATTTAAAACCTCTCATGTATCTGGAAACACAATTTTTAACTATTAATTATTACAATTATCTTTGTCTTTAACTTCATCTAATACAACTCAATTTCATAAGATATGATATGTGATCCATCACAATCTGATGTTAGGCAACTGAGGTTATATATACTTTAAGGGTAGCTTTTAAGCCAAAACTTGAATTATCTTTCATGAATTTTTGTATAAATTTTATATATAGTTTTTAATTGATTCATGTTCGTTTATTTGATTTTAAGACTTAATGTTATGAATTGTATCAGTTTCTTAAAATTAATGTACCTTGAGATTATAAAGCTAAACTTTTACCATTGAGCTACTATCTCAAGTTGAATCCAAGATGGAGCTTTATACCATTCTTTTACATTCATAAAATGAATCAAATATCCAATTTTTACTATTGTTTTTTATATAAATAATATTAATCAATTGATTTTCTCTTTGTTTAGATATTATTTTGACCTCTCAAAATAATTAATTTTGTATACACACGAGTTATCTAATTATTTTTGTTATTAGTGAAATATTTTTCCACTTTTTTTATTTTGTATGCACATGAATTCTTGATAGACTGTTATATCTTAGATTCTTGGTTTTTTTCCAATAAGTTACTCCTTCTAATCGTCATTAGGTTACCATTTAGAAGGGTAGGATGAAGATACAAAGTATGTTTCTATTCCCAATTAGGTTTGGACCTTAGAATTATTTCCATTTTCTAAGGCTAACATGGACGAATGTTTGAAGCTTTGTTGGGATATGATGCACTCTAATGTTCAATGAGCTACTATTTATAAGGATAGGTTCTTAAGAAACAATCTCTTATTATGTATTTGTTAATCATTAAAAACTCTACTTGGAAGGTTAATAATAATTCCATGTCTTTGTTTAGAATAAAAAATTGCTCTCATTCATAATTGGTGAGTTGTTACTACCTCAAACTAAATAAGAATTTGAAGCAGTTTCGTTATTCTAATGTCTCCTATATTATTGAATAATGAAAATGGTCTATTCATTATTTGATTCAACAAAAAATTTCTAATGTCACAGCTCACAAATATTATACAATTTGTATTAGAGTCATGACTAATGACCCACACATTACATATGTATCATTCATCAAAGAAGTTTATATACAAAGAGTGTGGATGGATGATGTAGATGCTATTTGCTTATATTTAATAGGAGACGGTCATGTTTTATTATATATAGAGCGTGTTATGCTTGTTTTTTTTGAAGAACCTAAGAAAAATATATAAATCAACTGACAACTCCTCAAGCACAAGGAGTGCTTAAGAGAGCTGCAAAGTTACAATTACAAAAAAGTTAAGCCACAAACAGCAAGACAGACAACAGAGAAACTACCTATTACACAATTGCTTTGAGACAAATAAGAGGATTCTGCCTCCAAACATAGTAGTCAAAATCAAACATTACATAATATGATTTCAGCCACCAAAACGTTTGAACTTTAACCTTTTCTGCAAGAATTTCAATTTGATCCGACTTGTTGTGGAATATCCTTCTGTTACGACCTTTCCAAATAACAAAAAGTGTAGAAATCCAAATAGTAGTAAACGCAATCCTAGATTTTTTGGAAAAACCCCCAAGACCACGAAATTGATTAGAATGAATAAGAATGCCACCATGAAGAGCCACCTCGAATCCCAATCACTTCGTGACTAAATACCACAGCCGCCCATAAACATTACACCGGCAAAACAAATGATTATAATCTTCAGATCCACAACACTGGGTCACACAAGGAAGCTGAGCATCATCAAGAACACCTCTCCTACGCAGGTTATCCTTAGTAGGAAGCCTATTTAAAAAAAGGCGCCATATAAATATATTCACCTTCAACGGCACTACTGTAAGTTCAGATTGTAACCTAAGAGGGGGGGTGAATTAAGTTTCTAGCAATATTGGTTAATTTTTCTTAGTTTAGCATTGTTTATAATTTTTCCGGTAAATAATGATGAAGGTATGAATGCGGAAAAATAAAAGAGTAAGGGAAGAAGAAATAACACAAGAGAGTTATAGTGGTTCTCCTCTAAACCTTAGGGTACTCCGCTCCCTTCACACCCCGCGAAGGATTTCACTATGTAAAGAATCTTTGTTACAAAGCAACCTTAATCCCAAAGGCCCCCTAACAATATTTCTCTACACACCAAGATAGCACCCCACTATCTTTTACAACAAGAATCTTCACCAAACCTATGTGAAATTCTCACAAAGAAACAAGATAGCACTCCACTATCTTTTACAACAATTTCCACCAACAAATGATGAGAAACTTTACAAAAATGTAATTGAAGAATATCAAATGTGTATGGCTGTATAATCTTATCAATATCACTCTTAAACAAATGGACTTAGTGCTCAGAAAACCTTTTAATGAATGTTAAAGTGTGGGCAAAGTTTTCCAAACAATTTGAATAAAAGTTTGAAAGCAAGTGATATTGAAAATGTCAATTGAGATAATGAAAGTTGTTGTGTTTAAATGCTTTGCTTCTCAATTGAATTTATAGAGGCTAAAATGATGTTTATGAAGCAACACTACTTTTCAAAAAGTTTTGTCAATGAATAGACACATATTTAAAATGACACCTATTCATAAACAATTTGAATGAAATGCATTCAAAACAAATATGGCTGTTGGCAAAATAACTTAGAAAATAACCGTTAGCCATTTTTAAAATTAAACGATGCATTTCATTATGAAAGTACAATTTAAATTCCAATCATAATGCATAGTTAGACCATGCTGAAATTATTCATGCAAAAACCATATTTTTAATGGTACATTTAATAATGCAATTTTCATAATAAAATATGGTTTTTCTGGTAAAAAATATTTTCATGCAAAATCACATTTATATTAAAATCATTGTGAGTGTGTGATTTATTTTTAAGAGAGCTTTAGGCATTGCTTCATATGCGGACTTAGAAAAATGTTTGTAATTATTTTCTGAGCATTCTAAGTTGTTCCATAATTAAAGAATGATAAATAAAAAGATAAATGCCATACTTACAAAGAGTATAACCAAGAAGCCTAGGCACTAATATTTATTCTTAATCTTCATCTTGTGCCTCCATGGTTTTTCTTCTTTTGTGATGTGTATTTGTTATCATCAAAACACAACCAAGTCTAAGAAGGAAATCTTCTTCACAACTGCTTTAAGTCCCAAAAAGCTATCGAAACCTTCATTAAGATTGGAATCAATATTTGTTATGTAAGAATAAGCTGATTTCACTGTGTAACACTGCGACACATGGAGTTTCCACACCCATCTGTCAATCGTTCCAACCTGCAAAACACAATCAGACAAACGCTCCACACACACTAACCCCTCCTCCCAAGAAAGCAATCTCCTCCGGCACTTCCACGCCTCACCTCCAGCACCCTAACCTAACTCACACATCTCTGCCACCGTGGCCAGTTTATTGTCCGCAAAATGATACAACCTACTATATGCCTTTTTTAGCGGACACCCATCCATCCAGGGATCCACCCAAAACAGAGTTGAACAACCATCCCCCACCTTCCTAACAATGTTGTCTGACAGCCACCTATTATCCACATGTCCCACCCTCGATACGGTTTGGTTCAAAGTGCGCCACCAAACCGATCCACCAACATCCCCAAACCGCACCCTCCCTCCCTCATCTCCATATTTGGCACGAAGAACTATGTTCCATAAGCTATCCCTCTCTTCCAACAACCACCACACCCATTTACCTAACAAAGAAATATTAAATTCCCTCGACCTTTTCACCCCCAAACCTCCATTCTCCGTTTGTAAGCAGATAGTGTCCCATTTGATCCAAGATATTTTCCTAACATCTTCACCAACCCCCCTCCCCCCCCCCCCCCCCCCCCCCCATTTTTTTATTTTTTTTGTAGAAAATAGAATCAAGGGAAGAAATAATACCTGAGGGAGCTTTGATGAAAGAAAGGAAATAAATCGGAATAGTAGACAGAACGGACTTAAGCATAATCAATCGACCACCCATTGATAAATTTTTACACTTCCACCCAAATAGACGACTACGGATCCTTTCAACCAACGGATATCAAAACTGAAGTTTCCTAGGGTCTCCCCCCAATAGGCAGCCCCAAGTACATAAAAGGAAGAAGGCCATGCTTGCACCTCATAACTGAAGCCGCCCCATGAAGCCAAAAAGCGTGGACATTAACACCAAATATCATGCTTTTGTTAAAGTTGACTTTCAGGCCTGAGATCGATTCAAATAACAATAAAACCGCCTTCATTGCATGAACATTAACACAACTCTTAACCCCAACTAGCAGGGTATCATCCATACACTGAAGATGAGAAACAGACACCACACTTTGCGCCCCAATGCGCAAAGTGATATACTTGTAAACCTTGAATACCATTTTATTCGATTATATTTTATTACGTGGAATATTATCTAACTTTAGTGGTCGTTTGGTTGACCGTCTACCCATTTGTATGAATGGTGTAGACAGCGTGCTATTTACCCTGGTTCTTAGTAAACAAACTATAGTTTTCGAAAACGGTTAACTTGAGAGATCAACCAGTAAATCGCAGGGCATATTGTGTTTATGTTTGACAGAAATTACAAACATTCTTGATATAAACCAAAAAGTTTAAGAATCGAGATCGAACATGCGTCAGATCTTTGTAGCAGATTACTAAGAAAAAAGGAAAAATTGCAAGGAATTAAAGGGAAAAGGTAAAATTGCATAAATTAATTAAAAGTGGTACATAGATTCATACATTGGCAACTTGTATACTCGTTTCTCATATAGTGCAGATAGTTTAAGCGTGTAAGTCTTGTGTATGCGAATTGTGACCCGTTTTCCCTATGGAAAACTCTTATTTATACTAAGTAACTTCCTATATAGAAACCACCATATGTACCTAGGTATTATTTGAATTTCAAATAATATCTATTCAACAGTAACCGCTTCTAGCTCATCTATCTGGTACCAACTTCTCTTTGATGCTCTGCTTGCTTATCGAAGCCTCTCCATCGAACGGGGAAATCTCTTTAAGTTCACGAACCCTGTTCAGCTTCTTAGTCGAACTCGATCAGACTTCTCCAAAACTTGAGTCAAACTTTATTGACTGTATTTATTGTAGCATGTCGAAAATACAGGCTAACAAATTGTTCCCCAAAAATCTTTTTCGTTTGTATCTTCAGATAGAAGAAGAAAGAGACGTTTTTGAATCTTTTATCGAACATGTCTTCACGTCGAAATAGGTAACATCATAGTTGTCAGCACCCAAAGGCAGGTTGCAGAAACCTTTTTATGATATCATCAAAATCCAACTTAGTGGGCCACGTTCCAAATCTTGGGAACCACCATTTTGCTCCACTTCCATTTAACCGTCCATGACATTTATCGAAACTTTGAAGTTAAAAAGGTATATGTCTTTTCTTCTTCCATTCTCTAGTTCATTTGAACTTTGCACTTCTTTTCTTTTCGTCATCAAAATCGTTTGCTTCTTTTGGGATTTTGGAAAGTGGGAAGTCTCCTAAAAATGCAAAAATATCTTGGAGAAGTTCAAAGATCAAAAGTTATTATGAAGTTACTTGGCCAGAAGAAGTTATCTTGTACGAGAGCAAACTGCTCTGATACATTTGCAGACTGTATTTCCTTTTGTAAATAAATGAAAATCGCAAGTTTACTTGCAAAAGCCTCATCTCTTCTGATTTCTATCAGTTTCTTTGTTGTGCCGTGTGAAGATACATGACTATTCTTTCTCCTTGTCTTATGGTTACAATTTTACATGCTGTATTACCAAATTGATACTTCTAGAAACCACAAACAATGTCAAAGTTAATTTGAAAATCACTTTTAAATGTATTTTTTAAATAACTTTAGAATAATAATGTTGATTCTTAGTTAATTTGAAAATCACTCTAAAATGTAATTATGGCAGAAAATTAGAAATGCTTGTATATGTACCATACTCCGCATTGTCCAAACTTTTCTGCAATGGTCAATATCCTTTCCTATGGACTACATACGCCCATTGGAAAGGATATTGTTTAGGTGGCACAATTTCTAGCTTACAGTTTTATTTATTTTTATTGACAGTAATGCCACCCCCGCTGTAACGCCCCATTTTTGTTATTTAGTTATTATATCGAGTTTAATGTTATTTTAAATATTTTATTTGAATATTTGCTATGTGATGATTTTTAGTATTTATTAGTAGGTTGTTATGATATAAATAGTGAAGGAATCTAATTAGATTTGATTTAATGAGGAATAAGGGTAGTTTAGTAAATGGAGTAGTTTGTTAGGTTATGAGCAGAAGAGATTATAAATAGAGAATAACATTAGAGAATTAGGGTTAGAACAAGGAAACAGAAAAGAGCACGTAGAAACCGTTTTGGGAGAAAACCAGAGAAAACTTGAAGAACACAGTTTTTGGAAGAAAAGTGGAGAAACTTGTAGAGTTCTGAAAAATCAACCAATCTAAGGTAAGGGTGAGACTATCATTCAATAATCTTGAGTCTATGATTCTGAAATTTTCATTTAACATGTTGTAGGTTTAGTTTTTGAGAATTGGAGAATTAGGGTTAAGAGTGATGTTGATGATTTATGTTATGTTGTTGTCGATTTGTGGTTGGATTCATGATTATGAGTTGTGGTTGTTGATGATTATTGCTATTAATGTCATATTATGAATTGGGTATGAATTATGTTGAGTTGTTGTTGATCATTGTGATGATTTTGAATGAATGTGAAGTTTGAATAATATAAGTTGCTTTTTCTGATTTTTTTTATCTCTGTCCCGAAATTTGAAACAAAAACTGGTATTGATTGGTACAGAATTGGTCTTAGGTGTTAAAAAGATAGTTGTAGGTATGGGTGTTAGTTTTCTAATGCCGTTGGTCGGACGTCAAAAACATTTATAGCCCTTGAGTTATGGTCAAATTACTGCACGTAGGTCACAGTGAATTTTATTGACTTTCTATACAACTGTTTTGAATTTGAAACAAAAACTAGCATTGATCAGTACAAAATTGGCCTTGGGTGTAAACATGAAAGTTTTAGATATTTATGTTAGCTTTTCATTGGCTTTGGTTTGACGTGAAAATGACTTTTACTTTTTGAGTTATGATGACAATACTCCAAGGTGGTATTTTGTACGGTGACAACATTCTCTATTTCAAGTTTTTGCGTCTTTTTCACACGTCTCTATTTTAAATTGGTCTTTGGTTTAAACATGATTATTGTTTATAATTTTGATATCTTCTAGTAGCCTTGGTTTGACATGAAAATATATTATGTATAATTTATTATGTTTTTACAAAAACACATGATGAATTGTTGATATTTGAATACGATGTTATATGATGAATTGTTGATGTTTGAATACGATGTTATATGATGAATTGTAGATGTTTGAATATAATATTAATGATGATCTGTGAAGTTGTTATAAGATGATTTAATGTTTTTACTGATGATATATATAATTGTATATGCATTATGTGAATTATAAGTGATGTTTTGAGACGATGATTACATTTTGACATTGTTATATATTGAGATTATTGATGTGCTGCCATGTTGCTGTTTACTATTGATTAAAGCTGCATGTGTAGGTCTAAGTTGTAAGATGTTGAGTCCATGCACACTCATTTAAAGACGAGGGCTCATGCCCTAGGAGCTTTTGCTCAATAAAGACGAGGGCTCATGCCCTAGGAGCTTTTGCTCAATAGCGACGAGGGCTCATGCCTTAGGAGTATATTTATGCTCAAAAGCGACGAGGGCTTATGCCCTAGAATGGTACCACATGCATGTGTAAGACGATAGAGTCGCATGGTCGAGTTATAGTTGCATTGTCGAGTTATAGTTGTATTGTCGAGTCAAGTTGTTAAGTTGATTTATGAAGTTGATATTGATGTTGAATTATGAAGTTGATTGTGATGATGATAATGATGCTACATGACTATTTTTATGATATGTTGATGATGTTTATGTTGTTAAATATATTTGGTGAATTATATGTTTAACATTATTGTTTGTGAATCTCACCTCTTCTGCTTGGAAACGTTGCTCTTCACATGAGTAACTTGCAGGTGATCGAATATAAGTAGCTGTTGATTGCTATCGTGAGTGGCTATCTCTCACTGTGTCTTTAGGTGCTCTGATACGTAACGGGATGGGAACCTTTGTGGCTATTTTCTATTCCTTACGTTTTGCTTATGATTTTACATGACTATGATTTAGTTTTGGATTATTACGAGATGTTTTGATGAGGCCTTCGTGCCAAGACTAATTATGTTGATTGAATTAAATCCGCTGCGAAGTTTAGAATATTTATGCTGACCAATTTATGAAGGATAAATTGTTATTTATTCCCTTTATGATTTTTTAAGATGTGTAGCATTCCGTTTATGTGGAAAAAAAACTATGATTATTTGTTATGAAATTTTATGTTGGAAAAACGGGGTGTTACACCCGCCCCTATGTCGTCAATTATCAGTATGCAGGTTTTCCTCTCATATTTCAGTTTCATTGCATGCAAGTTAATGGGATGTGTTACGGTGAAGTGTAGAACATCTAGTTATTAGTAACCACAATAAGTAGAAGATAAAATGTTTATTGGTTCATTTTCCGATTTTACAGCTAATCACTCATTATTTTATGAAGGTGGACGATCTGGAAGAAGTTAGTAAGTATTATCAAAACAGAGGACGCTTAAGTGAACTCATCTCTCTAATGGAGGAAAGGCTGAAACTGGAATGTTCTCATTAGAGTATCTTTACTGAGTTGGGAGTTCATTATGCGATATATCGTCCTCAGATGTTAATGGAGCACATTATGTTGTTCTCAACTCGGCACAACAATCTCAAGCTTTTCCAGGCGTGTGATGAACATCAACTCTGGAAGGAACTCACATACGTATATGTGGAATTTGAGAGTTTAATAATGTTTCAATCACTGTAATGAATCACTCTTGACAAGCATGGGACCAAATTAATGCAAGTCAAACATATTATAGTTAATGTTATAAGGCTGTTCACTTCTACTTGCAAGAACATCCTGATATTATAAATGATTTTCTTAATGTGCTTGCCCGTCATGTGGAACATGCCCGTATTGTAGAATTAGCGTAGAAGGTCTATTTCTTATACTCTATTGCCTAATATCTGTAATTTTAATATTATTAGGTTAAGTAAATAATCAGTTATAAATGAGTAATGCAACAATTATACTTGTTGCTCGAATTTTCTGATTTTTAGGCAGGCCACATCCGATTGATAAAGCCATACATGATTGTAGTTCAAAGAAGCAATGTGTTTGATATTAATGAAGCTTTGAATGAAATTTATGTTGACAAGGAGGACTATGATAGACTTCGTAAATCGATAGATTTGCATGGCAAATTCAATCAGATAGGTCTTGCACAGAAGGTGGATTTTCCTTATCTTACTTATTTGGCCAAATTGAGTTCTACATCCTTTTTGCAAACTTGGTCATGTTTTCTTTCTGTATTATTTTTTCAGGAGAAGAAAGAGTGTTTTGGATCGTGCCTTTCTACTTGTTATGATCTAATATGTCCAGATGTTTCATTACAGCTAGCTTGGAAGAACAATATGATGGATTTTTCCTTCCCTTGTCTGTTACAGGTATGTTTTTCAACAGGGTCTCTTTCATTACAATTATTATTAAGGACAAACTTTTTTCCTTTTCTTAATAATAATTTTTTATTTTTCCCTAGTCTATTCGAGAATATACGAGCAAGGTAGACGAGCTTGTAAAAGACGAAGTTGAAGCAGAAAATGAGAAGAAAGTTAAAGAAAGGATAAACAGAGCATTATTGCGCAACAAGTATTTTTTTCCCTAGATTTTTCGATACTTTTTATAAATAAAATTCTGATTCTATCTTTTATTTGACTATTCAATCGACACAACAAATATTTTTAATGATCTCTAGAAAATGGATCTATATTCAACTAAGGTTAGTTAATCTTATCTATTACTGATAAGTCCAGACTAGTTTATTTATTTTCTTATTCTTACTTTTAATCGTTTCACTGAGGGAACATATATTGTATATTCATTTTTTTTTTGGGGAATCGAAATCTGTAATACATGATAAGATTGTCCATCACCACTACGGATGAAGGGTGCATACGTCTGACTTGACCATTTCTGATGTGAAAAGGGAAATATTTTGTTTTCATGAACAAACTTAAAAGAATTCATTCTATATTGTTTTGTTATTGTCTATACCTAAGGTAAACTGTTGCATAATGCGGTGGTTCACTGTGTAGAATAGAGGTGTCAATTGGATGCTCAAATACTCTCAAAACAGGCAATTTAAAATAGAATTTTTTAGGATGACCAAGTGGCATCGAAAATTTCTGTTCAAGAATTTCTAATTCCAAATTCGACCGGCATCCAAAACTTCTTCAACCTTTCATGGCATCTCTCCAGGTTCCACCGGCATCAAGAATATCTATTCAAATTCGAAGCAAGTTCAGATTTTTATTTCAGAGCATCGAACATTCTGTATCGAAATTTTTTCACCAAGAGCGTTCAGATTGTTCTGTTCAGCACTACATCATCGTTCTTCACCAGGGCTACAAGATTATTCTTCACAGTGGGCGATCCGATTGTTCTGTTCCGCACATCATCCTCCAGAGGGAATACCAGGTCGCACATCGATTCCTTCCTTAACAGGTATGTGGAAATAATAAATAACCTTTTTTGTTTCATTTTATTGTATTTCTTTGGGTTGTTTTCCAACATTCTATTATAAAATGTATAAGATTTTCATATTGGACCTAACTCAAACCTACAAAAATGGTTTGTAAGGAGAGAGGTGCCACTACTTATAAACTCATTTCATGTTTTGTCTTTATCCTTTGTCTGACTTGCATTTTTCCCAATACAAGTGTGTCTGTTTATATTATATATCATGATTCAGTTTGTTATGTTTCCCTTTTTAACGGGCACCAAACACAATTAGTTAACCGCTCTTCCTCGATAACCTTTCTCTGGAACAGATTCACATGAGTTCGGTGAAGGAAGAGTTTCCAAGAAAATGTTATGATTTTTTTTAAAAAGCTTAACATTCCCAAATTGTTCCCTTGACCCGACATTTTCCAAAACTCAATTGTGTGGGGTTTAACAAAATTCCATTAATTTCACTATAGGCTTTTTTGGTGGTGTTCGAACCTCAGACCTTGCATGTATTATGTATTATCCCTACTAACTGAGTTAAGCTCGGTTTCACTGTAGGCTTATTTGACCAATAATTCACCCCCAACATCACTCTTCCACTACCAAGAGTCGTTAACCTTTAAATTGTTTGCTTTCCCAATTTATTTCTATAAGTTTCAACTTCACTCATCTTTCCAAGAGAACAGCTTTCTTCTCCAAGAGATCATTCAGTTTTACATAACTCATGCTCAAAGTCCGAATTATATGTCATCTTGTTTGTAAGAACCAGAGGATTAACACAAAAAGTATATCAATATTTTAAAATGTGTCCTCCATAATTTTATACAACATATCATAATAATGTGTCTTCACTACTCTTTAACCTTTTAACTTACAAATGTGATGACATTTACACGTTTATTATAAAATTAAGCCATTGAAATTAAACCGATAAAATCATATAAAACATTGTTCACCATTTTTATGCAAAGCAAATTAGCCTATATTTAACTTTAAAAGTTTCTTTATTATGAATATAGGTAAATCCTAGGAGCTTCCTATACAACAAAAGCTTCCAAGAAACACAAGTAATAAATCTTCAAGGAGATATTTGCATTGTTTTCTTTGCAACTTGAATTACTTATTGATGCAATGGGCTCATAGAAGAAGAAGCAGTTGATAGATCATTTAGCATGCCTCTATATGCAAGTTCAATACTTCGCTATTATACCGCTTCCTGTTTAGTATCAATATCAAAATAATTGCAAAAGAAATATTTCATAAAAGAATATATAATATACATTGTTGAGCAACCCTGTTTGTAATACATAGAAATGTGTCTTTTATTCTTAGACAGGTAACATATGCACTCATAAAGAAATCACACAGTTTCCACTATCTGCACAGAAACATTTTAGGATGCAAAAGTAACCTAATTGCAGTTTTCATGTTCATTTCAGTTGAACAGTTGAGTTAAGCTGACGGAAACACAGAAAATACATATGTTAGTTATGAAAAGCTAGCGTTCAGACGTGCTCGTGTTCATATGTGCACGTCTATCCTCTTTTCTTATTGTGATAATACCTTAAAATTATGAATAATATTTTTTATAAATTTTTGATTAAAATACTTTGATTTTAATCAAAATTATAGGTATAGATAATATAAACATTCCAATTTCATGATATAACAAACTATACTTATCTTTTTCAATGATACCAACAATATAACAAATATAATATAAATTGGAAGTGAAAGCCAGCACAAAACCATGTATTCTCTTTATATATAGTATAGATAAGTAGTATATATAATAATCTCTAAAAAAAAAGTAGTATATATAATATTGTAACTATTGTAGCGGGGTAGCTCATATTTTAATGATATTTAACTACTTTTTTAATTAATAATTCAAATAATAAAATTAATAATTTAAATAATATCATAAAAGGATAAAAAAAAATACTTTAAATTAAGAGTCCCATAAGTCCTAGTTCATTTGACAAAAATGCCAAAATTGTTAGACCAGATGTCATGACCGGGGTTTGAACTATGGTACCTCCACTTTGTGTTTGTGAGTTTACAATTGCTTTACCTCGGAAAGAAAAAAAAAAAATACCAAAGTGTTGTATTTTTATGTTTTTTTTTAAAGAAAGCCCAAATTGTTGTATTTTTTTTATAGTACCAAGGTTTTAAATAACGGTGGCGGTTTCGGTCGCGTTAAGGTTGTCGCGATTTCATCCATTGTGGATGTTGCGTACGGATTGCGGTCATTGCGGTGTGAATTAATCAAAACAATCCACAAATATTATTAAATCATTTATTCTATCATATAATGCATAATAACTTAAATTGAACTATTATTTTACATATTATAAGATGGTTAAATTAAATATAAGAAAGATTTATCTGAAGGTGCTTCTTCTTCTAGTTTAGATAATAAAGATTGCAATCATTGGGTGTATTTGCATGGGAATGAGAAGGTGGTGGAGGTAAGGTCGAGGGAGGGTATTAGGGGAGGGCGTAGGTGGAGAGTGGGGTGAGGGTGTGGGAGATGAAGTTGATGTCGTGGAATGTAAGGGGTTTGGGTGGGTTAGAGAAGAGGAAGGAGGTTCGTTCTTTGGTAAAGGAGAATCATCCTTATATTGTTTGTCTGCAAGAAACTAAATTGCGAATTTGTGATGAAGTTGTGTGTTCGTCGTTATGGGACAATCAGTTGGTGGCTTTCTCCTATCGCCCTTCTCAAGGGGCATATGGGGGTTTGTTATCTGTTTGGGATACTCAAAAGGTGGAGGTGTGGCCGACTAGTTCTTTTGAACATGTGCTGGTTACTAATGGTCGGTTTTTCAAATCTAATGAAGAGTTCTGTGTTTTCATTGTGTATGCTCCTTGTGATCCTCGAGTGAGGCAGTTATTGTGGGACTCTTTATTTACGCATCTTGTTGCTTTGTGTGACTTGAATGTCGTGTGTTGTAGGGAAGAAAGAAGATCGGTGTCAGTTTATGGTGGTGTCGCTGATGTTACACCTTTTAATCAGTTAATTAAGACTAATTCTTTGTTTGATTTACCGTTATGTGGTCAAAAGTTTACATTGTAAAAAGGTGACGGTTGATTGATTAGTCAAATTGATAGATTTTTGTTATCCGAGGATTGGTGCTTGACGTTGCCGAATTGTTTACAGTTTGCTCAGTTGAAAGAGTTATTGGATCATTGTGCTTTGGTGTTATCAGTTGATGAGAAGAATTGGGGGCTACGTCTGTCTCGATTTTGAAATGTTGGTCTGACATTCCTGGGTATGCGCCATTTTGTGTCTAACAAGTGGAATTCTTTGCAAGTTGAAGGTTAGGGCGGGGGCGGGTTTGTGTTAAAGGAAAAATTGAAATTGATTAAATTGGCGTTGAAAGAGTGGCATGCTTCTCATTCTCAAAATTTGCCGGAAAAAATTGATGCTTTGAAATAGAGGGTGGCGGTGCTTGATGCTTTGAAGAGATGCATAGTGTAACGGCGGACATTCATTCATTGTCTAAGTTACATACTAGCATTTCGTGGCAGAAGTCTAAAACTCAGTGGTTACGTGAAGGTGACGCGAATTCAAAGTTCTTTCACTACGCTATGTCTTCCCAACTGCGGAACAATGCATTGAATTTTGTTTTAGTGGAAGGAGTCACGGTTGAGGGCGTGTAGCCCATCAGGTATGCAGTTTATGCATATTTTGTGTAGCACTTTCTGGCGCCAAATGTTGAGAGACGAAGTGTGGGGAATCTTCGGTTTCGGACCTTGATAGTCGCAAAGGGAGGGGGTCTCATTACTCATTTCTTAGTGAATGAGGTAAGGGCGGCTTTTTGGCAGATTTTGAATGATGACATTATGCGGTTTGTGTCGGAGTTTCACTGAAACGATAAATTATCTAAAGGTATCAACTCAACTTTCATTGCTCTAATTCCGAAGGTTATAGTCCTCAAAGACTTAATGATCTTCATCCCATATTATTGGAGGGGAGTTTATACAAAATTCTTGCAAAATTGTTAGCAAACCACTTGAGATTGGTGATTGGTAGTGTTGTATCTGAGACGCAGTCAGCTTTTGTGCAAAATAGAATTTTTTTGGATGGTATTCTTATTGCTAATGAGGTGGTGGATGAGGCACGTAGATGTAAGAACTTATGTTGTTTAAGGTGGATTTCGAAAAGACTTATGATTCTGTCGACTTGGGTTATCTGGATTCGGTCATGGAGCGTATGTCTTTTCCGACTCTGTGAAGGAAATGGATCCGTGAGTGTGTCAATACAGCGACTGCATCTGTTCTTGTTAATGGCATCCTAACAAAAGAGTTTTCTTTACAAAGGGTCTTTGTTAGGGTCACCCTCTCTCTCCTTTCTTGTTCCTCTTAGCAGCCAAATGTTTGAATATCTTGATGAAGGCTATGGTAGATGCTCATTTGTTTGTCGGTTATAATGTTGGATCGGTTAATCCAGTCGTGGTGTCTCATCTTCAGTTTGCAGATTACACATTGTTGGTTGGGGTCAAAAGTTGGGCAATGCCCGTGATCTTCGGGCAACTCTCCTTATTTTTGAGGCTATGTCAAGTTTGAAGGTGAATTTTAACAAAAGTATGTTGGTAGGGATTAATATCTCTGATTCTTGGTTATGTGTGGTGGCATCAGTTTTGAATTGTAAAGCGGGCAACGTTCCTTTCATGTATCTAGGTTTTCCTATTGGCGGTAATCCGCGGCGTCTTAACTTTTGGGACCTATTATGAATCGTATTCAATCTAGACTGTCGAGCTGGAATAGAAGGTTTCTTTCTTTTGGCTGTTGCTTGGTTCTACTAAAATCTGTCTTGACCTCTCTGTCTGTCTATGCACTTTCATTCTTCAAAACAGGTATAATCTCTTCCATTGAATCTTTGTTAAATATTTTTTTTTTGGGGGGGAAGGGGGGCAAAGGATCTAGAAAAATCACGTGGATAAGTTGGAATATTGTGTGGTCTAAAAAGGAGTATGGAGGGATAGGGGTGAGAAAGTTGAAGGAGTTTAACAATGCTTTGCTAGGTAAATGGTGTTGGAGGATGTTGGTGGATACAGGTGGTTTGTGGTATAGGGTTTTAGTCGCCCGTTATGGCGAATTAGGTAGGAGGTTGGAGGTTGGGGGTCAAAGTATCTCTTCTTGCTGGAGGGAGGTGGGGAGGATTAGGGATGGGGGCGGCGGTGATGGTAGTAGTTAGTTTACGGAGAACGTGTCTAGGAAGATTGGTGATGGGGCTGGTACGTTGTTTTCGTATGATAGGTGGATTGGAGGTGTTCCCCTTTGTGAGCGTTTTAGTCGGTTGTTTGATCTTTCTGAGAATAAATCCATTACTGTGGTAAACTTGTTCTCAGTTAGTTCGGATGATTAGGGGGATGTGTGGAGGTGGAGGTGTAGGTTGTGGTCGTGGGAGGAGGAGATGGTGGCGAAGTGTAAAGCCTTACTTCTTGATGTTTCTTTGTATCCTAATGTTTCAGATAGATGGGTGCTGCTTCCTGATCCTCCAGGAGGTTATACCGTTCCCGGTGCATATGATTTATTAACAACTCGGGAAGCTCCTATGGTGGAACCAGCAGCGGAGTTGGTTGGGAAAAATCAAGTCCCTTTGAAAGTCTATGTATTTGATTGGAGGCTTGTTCGTGATAGCTTACCTACAAAGTCAAATTTGGTGGCCAGAGGGGTTCTTTCTGCAGATATGGCGTCTTGTATTGCTAGTTGTGGCCTCCCTGAAACGGCCCAACATCTCTTTTTGTCGTGTGTAACATTTGGTTCTATATGGTAGCTAGCGCGAGATTGGATTGGTTTTTATGGGGTGGACTCTGATGTTAATTCTGATCATTTACTGCAGTTCACGCATATAACAGGTGGTGGTAAAGCTAAATGTTCTTTCATGCAAATTATCTAGCTCCTTTGTGTCTGGGTTGTGTGGAATGAGCCAAAATAATCGTTTGTTTAAAAATGTAATCACTCCCATTCCCCGTTTGCTTGACAAGGTCAAGATGTTGTCTTTAGGTTGGCTGAAAGCTAAAAAAGCCACTTTTACTTATGGAACTTAGCAATGGTAGTCTAACCCATTAACTTGTTTAGGCATAGGCTAATGTTGTTTTGTTTGGTTCCTTGTGTCACTGTTAACTTTGTATACTTTTGGTAGTCTCTAAGGCACACCTTGTACTTTGTTGACTGCTTTGTTGAGTTTATAATATATCATTTTGCCTTGTTCGAAAAATAAATAAATATAATAATTACAAATTACAACATCATACATCAAGAAAATAGGTGATGAAAGGAATATGAGATACTCATCACAATCTACCGTTATCTATTTTTCCTTATGAACGGTGTTGTGTTTGTCACTTCCGTAATGGTGTGTCGCATTCATAACGAAGTTTTAAGGTTGTATCGTCTTTTTGTCACGGTCGTAACGAACATTTCAGTGTGATTTTTCTTCTCACCTTAAAAATAGGTAAGAACGGTATCGGTGGCTACCTATTCATTATCATCAAATTCAGCATAGTTGGCATCATTTTCTTCCCAAGTTGGACACTCCCATTGATAATGACCTAGAATATGGCACTTAAAGCATTCAAAGAATTCTTTCCTTTGTCTTCCTCTTCAACGTCATCCATGACCTCTTAATCTTGTTCTTCCCCCTCTCCCATATCCTCTTCCAGATTGAGAAACCTTCAAGTCTTGTTCTTCATCTTTAGTATGTTGAGACTACATTCTTTGTTAATGAACAAGAAGACTACTCTGTAATTCATGAATGCTGAGTGTAGTAACGTTATTGGATTCATCAATTGAACAAACTACGTAGTTGAATTTAGGAGTCATAGAGCGCATAAGGTTTTCCACAATAACAGCTTGCTCCAATCTTTCACCATGTCATTTCATGTGATTTGCGATTACAAGAGTTCTTCCTATGTATTCATTCATAGATTCACCATCTTTCATGCAATTGAGCTCGTTTAACCTTTGTTGAACCTTGATATTTACTGCGCATGGAATCCCATATACCCATTTCTATATCACGAACAAGAATTGTCTCCATGATTTAACGATCTATGGATTGGAGGAGATAATTCTTTGTTTTCAGGTCACGAAGTTTTCTTTCATCTGCAAGTTTTCGTTGTTCTTGTGTTGCGTTTGGTAGAGCAACAATGATGCCATTTTCGATAAGATTCCAATATTCTTTGGAACGAAGAAGATTCTCCATCAACATGGAGCATTGATCATAGAAGCCATCGAACTTGGGAATTGCAGGTTGAAGAAACGAAGATGATTCCGTCATTGTTGAGATTGTAGTGAATAAATGCTTGAAAAACTGAGGATGAAGATGACCTACACCGTAGTTACTAACTTTTTCCACCGTAACTAACTTCTTCACCGCACGAATATGATTCTGTGATTGGTCTAGGGACCGGTCCAGAACAATACTTACTACTTATGGTTCTTAAAGAGTGCTTTGGAGGAACTCGTTATATTTCCCTATGGTTTTTTACCATTGGATTCTAGTGTAAGTATTTAGTGGAGAATGTGTGTGAGAGTGGTAAATCATGAATTACCAAGTCGAATTCCTTATAAAATAGATTTTTTTTAAATAACTTAAACATTTCATAATATCAATTTTGCATTGGAAGGCAATTGCTTGGTCAGGTATAGCATGGTTTTTCATTCGACACATGAGTCATGTGTCTAGGTATGCATTTATATCTAATTTTGTAAGATAAGTCTAATATTGGTTTGATTTTTTAAAATCCAATTTGATTAGATTGAAATATGAACCATTTAATGTCCGACGACTTTGATTTGTTGACCGTAAAATTTTGATTGCAATAAAAAGGATTATTGAGCATTATTACATATTTATATTATAGCATGATTTGCCATCCGACATCTGCGTCGTGTGGCAATGCACCCATTTAAATCCAATTTGGTAAGTTAATTATTATATTTGTTTAATTTTTTAAATCCAAATTGATTGGAATGAAATACGCGTAATTTAATGTTTGTCAACTTTTATTTCTTGACCATAATATTTTTATTACAAGAAAAGGATTAGTGATCATTAATACATATTTATATTATATTTTAGGCTTAAATGCACTTTTCACCCCCTATGTTTCAAAAAGTTGCGATTTTAGCCCCCTTATAAAAAAAATGGATATTTTGACCCCTTAACTTTTGGCCCTCTTTTGAATGGCTGGTTTTATGCAAATTTCTCAGTCTCTGATGGTGTAAGCTGGCATGGGGATAGAAGGATGTTGATAAGTGGAGTCTAAACTTGCATGGTGTCTAAACTGGCATGAAAAATGGAGTCCAAACTGATAAGTGGATCCTTTTTTAGGGGGACCAAAAGTTACACCATGCCAGTTTAGAATTCATTTATCAACATCATTTTATCCCCATGCCACTTTACACCATCAGAGACTATGAAATTTTCATAATCTCCATCAAAATCAGCTAATCAAAAGAGGGCCAAAAGTTAAGGGGTCAAAATATCCATTTTTTTATAAGGTTGTCAAAATCGCAACTTTTTGAAACATAGGGGATGAAAAGTGCATTTAAGCCTATATTTTAATTTGATTAGACTGAAATATGAGTCATTTAATGTTCAACGACTTTGATTTCTTGACCATAACATTTTTTATTACAATCAAAAGGATTATTGAGTATTAGTTCATATTTAAGCTGTACTTGCAAAAAGTACGAGTAGTGAATACTAGGGTTTTCTCTGTCTATTAGGGTTTAGACTGATTATTGGATGCCTTGAGAATGCTCCCAAGGGTTGTATTTATAGCCTGCCGTGGGCTTGGGTTTCGGTGGCTTGGTCTCCAAGCCATAGGGGTATTTGAGTATTTTAGGCGGGTTCTAGATGTTTCTAGAAGCTACCTGAGGCGGCGCCCTGGGAAGGACGCGCCTTGGGCCTTAGGACTCTTCTGGAGGGTGCTAAGGCCTCCTGGGGGGGTCTACAGGCCCTTCTGGGGTCTATAGGCCCTTCTGGAGGTCTTTAAGACTCCTAGGAATATTATGACGGTCCATAGCCCAACAAGCGCGAGTCTTGGGACAAGGCGAAGTGGTTTATGCTATCTTGACGTGCGTAGGAGTCCTTAGGAGGAATCCTATTAGCTGTTTAGGAAATTCAATGACAGTCCATAGCCCAACAAGCACGAGTCTTGGGACAAGGCGAAGTGGTTTATGTTATCCTTAAGTCATAGGTCCCTTCTGTATTGAAAGAAGTTTGCTTTATACAAGACTGATTGCCTAGTTTCCTTAGTACAAGTTTTTAAGCTACGGCGTGATACTTCTCGCCTCGTCCTTTTCAGGGGCGAGACAGACGTTTCCTTGAATGTTGGCGAGGACTCTGCATCTATGAAATAGATCGGACGGTGTAGATTACTCGACTCTTCAGTAGTCATGACGTGTTAACATCTTGGCCTGCCACGCACGTGCTTCTTGCTTTTTAATGAAGAAAACGCGCTTTTCGAGGCGACTCTAATTCTTCTGCTCCTATATATTAGCGCTTCGTTTCCTCTTCAAAACTCATTTCATCCTTTCGCTTCTTCTATTCTTTCTGTTTCCATTTTCCTCTGAGTTTTGCGCAGCCGTTTACTCTGGTTTTCCATTCGTCATCTCCGACTCCTTCCAGGTAAACCCTAATCTTTTCTCCTTTACTGTCTTTTGAACTAGTTGTTTTAGGCTCTTTTAGCGATGGTAGTTATTAAGGAATGCGATGAACAAGGCAGAGAGATCGCTCCCTCTGATCCCAGGGAACTTAACAAGTTGCGGATGGCCTGTTTGAAACATGCGACCCGTCCTAATGGCCTCATAGATTGGGATGCCTATTTTCGTATTCTTCCGGACGAAACAACCACTGATGACTCGTCTGATAATGATAGTAGTAGCGACAGCAGTGCCGATAGTGATTGCGTTTTGCTCTGTTCTACTTCAGGTTTGAATCGGTGCCAAGAGATTTGCTTATTTAGGCCTCCTTCGATAGAAAGAAAAGACGCGATCGAAAAGGGTGTGACGATGAAGTTTTTTTCTCTGGAAGTAACGGGTGTGGCCTCGCTGTACACAGGGGATGCGGCGATCAACTTCATAAGGAGTGAGATGGATATCTCATCGATGGGTCATGAAGAAGATGTCGAACTACTGCAGTGTGACGAGGGCGAGAGGGTGTGCTCACAATCTTTGGTGGGCGAGGAGTACTTCATGTATGCGGCGGTTCTTTTGAGATGGACGTGCTGAAGGTTATGAACGTAGCACCTTCTCAAATCCGCCGGAATAGCTGGGCGTTTATTCGAGGTTTCGAGATTCTATGTAAGGCGTTGGGTTTTGAACCCTTAGTCGGTCCTTTTTTATATTTCTATGGGACTAAGGATGTGAACAGAGGGACATGGGTGACCATCTGCGCTCATCCAGGTAAGAAGTTGTTCCCGCCTTATGCTTCTAATTTCAAAAAAGATTGGAAAGACACTTTCGTCAAAGTAAATGGGGCGCCTCACTGTTCTATGGCTTCTGTTCTATCGGAGGGAAAACCGAAGTTTCCACTGGTCTGGACTGCGTCTCCAGCTGCTGTGATGGGCTATAATTTTGAAAGGATGAGACCCTATGAACAAGGGATTGTTTGTTTCTTAGAGAAGATGCTACACTCCGATATCCATGATCTCTTGAATAAAGAGGGCGATACAGGAGATCTAGATAACTACTTGCGTGAGTGGCTTTCTAAAAGCTCCAAGTTTTATTATTATCATGCGACTATCTTATGAAAACTTGTTTGTTGATTTCCTCCCTAACTTTTCTTCTTTTGCAGAATCGAAAATGCCGCCACTTACTCCTACTGAGAGGAAAAAGTATCTCGCCGAGTTGAAGGCGAGGAAAACTGCTGAAGGTTATAAAAGCAGTGATCCTGCTGGCGTGCAGCATCGGCGGGTGAAAAGGAAAGATCCTCCCTCGAAGACCTCTGTGGGTTCGTCTTCGGCAGAGGCGGAGCAAGTGGAGACGCCTGCTACTGAAGGCGCGGCTGTTGAGACCTCTGGCTCTCCTCCGCGAAAGAAAGGAAAAATTGGAAAGGGCGATAGTCAAAAACTTCACATGATTGTGGAAGGGACGAAGAGAATAACGCCGACGACTACCTCTCTGAACGAAAAGGTGGTAGAGTCCTTCTGGCATAAGGACTTTAATTTCCGGAAGTAATTATTTCTTGGTGGTTTGCTTTGTTAGTCTCTTCTTTATTCCTTTATGTACAAAGTTGACGAAAATATCTTCTTGTGGTATTATCAGGTATATGGGCGAGAACGTGCCCTTTTGTGAAGTTGATGTGGACGCCGGTATGAAGAGCAAATTTGGCGACTTGGTGATGGATGCAGGGGAGTCCGCTTTGAGAATCCTGATGCTGAATCATACTATGGAGAGAAAGTATGGTGACTTGGAGAAAAGGTGTAAAGAAGCTGATGAGGACGCGGAGAAGTGGAAACATCAGGCTACTGGGTTGCAGACCTGCCTCGCCGAAACTTTGGAGTCAAAACAAATGTTGGAGAACTCGGTGAGAACCTTTGAAGCTAAAGCTGCGGACGCCATTGCTGAGCTTGAAGCTGTCAAACTGGAGCAAGATGCGTTCAAAGAAAAGAACATGAAGCTGGAAGGAGAAGTTGAAGAGTGCAAGGGTGCACTTTTGGAGTATTTCGACGATGGCTTCGAGAGGGCTCGTGCGCAAGCCGCACACTTTTATCCTGAAGGGAATTTTGCTGATATGGATGCGGCGAAAGTTATTGTTGACGGACAACTTGTAAATGAGGAATGACTCCAAGCTTAAAGTTTTCTCTTCGTGTTTTAATGTTTTTCTCTTTTTATTTTTATGGCGACCCTGCGTGGCGCTTCACTTTTCTTGTATTGTGGGCGACCTCTTATGGCGCCCTGCTGACTTTTCTCTAAAAGTGATCCTTCTGGATGCTATGAATTCTAATATTGCCTTTATCTGTGTTAATGGTGTTTATTTTTATGTGCTTTTTCGATGTTTCTTTAAATAATCTATTCAGCAAAGTTCCACTAAGTGTTGAAGCTACTTTTTAGTCTTCGCTTGCCTATCTTGAACGTGATTAGTCATGACGTTTGTATTTAGCATCCTGGGCCTTCTTCCTTTTAAAAACTTCGCAACTTGGCAAAGTACGGTGAACCTTCGTGGGTTGTCAGATTTGCGCTACAAGGCGTCTCACTGGATTGCGCTACAAGGCGTCTTACAGGACTGCGCTACAAGGCGTCTTGCTGGAGTGCACTACAAGGCGTCTTACAGGACTGCGCTACAAGGCGTCTTACAGGACTGCGCTACAAGGCGTCTTACAGGACTGCGCTACAAGGCGTCTTACAGGAATGCGCTACAAGGCATCTTACAGGACTGCTCTACAAGGCGTCTTACAGGACTGCGCTACAAAGCGTCTTACAGGACTGCGCTACAAGGCGTATTACAGGAGTGCGCTACAAGGCGTCTTACAGGATTGCGCTACAAGGCGTCTTACTGTATCGTCATGGTGCTTCATTCACCTTGCTACTAAAAATAAAATAGTGTAAGCAGCAGACAATTAAGCAAAAGAGATAAATCGGCACATATTTTTGAAGGAGATAGGGTGCCTCGTTAAAAACCCCTGCCCTTGCAGGGGAAAAGAGTGCTACCCTGTCCCTTTTATTAAACGAATAATAGAAAGAAAAGCATATAGCTGGTCTAGTTGAAAAAGAAATAACAATATGACAAGAAAATAAAAAGCTGGCCTATAAGGCTCTAACTATAATAGTGACGTAGGTTGACCACATTCCAAGTGCGTGGCATTGATTCCCCGTTCGTTACTTCTAATTTATAGGCTCCGTGAGGGAACTTTTCTCTGATCTTGTAAGGACCCTCCCAGTTTGGAAGTAGCTTCCCAACTCTGGTTGGGGCGACAACCTTTTTCAGCACGAGATCGCCTACCCTCATTTCTCTGGGAATAACTCTAGAGTTGTATCGGCGAGCTGCTCTCTGCTTGGCAGCGAACTCTCTGATGTGAGCTTGTTCTTTGACTTCATCGATCATGTCCAAGCTACATCTGACGCCTACTTCGTTTGCTTCTTCGTCAGAAAAATTATCGCGCCTCCATGTAGGAGAGTCTATCTCGACCGTAAGCATTGCATTGGTGCCATAAACCATTGTGAACGGTGCTTCCTTGGTTGTAGAATGTGGTGTCGTATGGTAAGACCATATTACCTGTACTTATCATGTCGAATAATTTGTACTTGTCATGCTGTCATTATGTGATCCTTACTATTGGAGGACTTATATAAAGGAAAAGAAATAGGTGTAAAAATTACCTCATGAAGATGTTCCGCCCAAAGGCTTTTGGCGACTTCCAACTTTTTCTTGATTCCATTTAGGATTACTTTATATGCTGATTATGCCTGTCCATTAGCCTTGGGGTGGACCACTGAGACGAATTTTGTTTGTATTCCCAGCTGTTTGCAAAAATCCACCACTCTAGCACTAGCGAACTGAGTTCCATTGTCTGATACTATGAATTTAGGAAGGCCAAAACGGCATATGATCTTCTTCCAGTAAAACTTTTTTACCCTTTCAGCTGTGATTTTGGCGACTGCCTCTGCTTCGATCCACTTGGTGAAGTAGTCCACTCCTACAATAAGGAACTTCAACTGACCTGGCGCTAGCGGAAAAGGTCCTACAATGTCGACCGCCCATTTTTGGAAAGGCCAAGGCGAATATACCGAAGTCAATTCATGTGCCGGGGCGTGCTTCTTGTCGGAGAACCTTTGGCACTTATCACATTTTCGAACATACTCGCAGCTGTCTTGAAGGATAGTAGGCCAGTAATATCTTGCACGGAGCAACTTTGCAGCAAGAGCTCATCCTCTGATGTGACTTCCACAAACTCCTTCGTGAACCTCTAGAAGAACCAACTCTGTCTCGCCCTCTGCCAGGCAACGTAGCATTGGGGTAGCCTTTCCCATTTTATAAAGTTTCCCTGATATAATGGTGAATTTGGAAGCCCTTTTCTGAACAATCTTCTCCTCATCTTCATCCTTCGCTTTGAAAGATCATGTTAAGTACTTCAGTAGGGGTGTAATCCACCCTTCGCTCTCTTCTGTTAACGAATTTACCTCTAAAATTTTCGTGCACGGGGCTGTGATTACCTCCTGGATGACGGTTCTGTTGTTGCTTGGTCTCTTGGTGCTGGCGAGCTTGGCGAGCAAGTCTGCTCGGGAGTTTTGTTCTCTTAGCACGTGAATGGCTTCAAAGAATTTAAAAGCTGCTGCTAAACTCTGAACCTTGGCCAAATACTTGACAAGCTGGGCGTCCTTTCTAATATCGCAGCTCTGCACCTTTGAGAACTCTGTTGACGAAATAGACTGGTTTCTCCCCCGTGTCTGAGTCTTCCACCAACACCGTACTTATGGCATGATCAGAGATTGCTAAATACAGGAAAAGGATGGCGCCTTTACTGGGGCGATGTAGGGCAGGCGGGCTTGAGAGGAAGACTTTCAGTTGTTGGAAGGCGTCTTCGCATTCCAGAGTCCACTCAAACTTCTTCTTCTTCCTTATTGAAGCAAAGAAAGAAAAAGCCTTGTCGCCCGCACAAGACAGAAACCTCGACAGAGATGCCAGTAGCCCTGTTAACTGCTGGACCTCCTTTAAGCTGGATGGGCTTCTCATGTTAATGACTGCTTGGCACTTATCTAGGTTGGCGTCAATGCCTCTGCTTGTTAACAGAAATCCAAAAAACTTTCCCGCCTGCACCCCAAATGAGCATTTTGTTGGGTTCAGGCGTATGTTGTATTCCTCACTTGCCCTAAAAAATTTTCCAGGTTATTAGTATGGTTGCAGTCTTCCTTGGTTTTAGCTACTAAGTCATCAATGTATACCTCCAAGTTCCGCCCTATCTGCCCGGCGAAAGCCATATCCATGCTTCTCTGAAAAGTTGCGCCTGCGTTCCTGAGGCCGAAAGGCATGACCTCATAATCATAATTTTTGTTGTTGGTCATGAAAGATGTTTTGGGTGCGTCCAAGGGATCCATTCTTATCTGGTTATACCCAGAATAGGCGTCCATGAAACTCAGGGTTTTGAAACCGGATGCGTTGTCGATCAGATGGTCTATATTTGGTAAAGGATATGGATCCTTGGGACAAGCCATGTTTAGATCGGTATAATCCACACACATTCGCCACTTTCCATTTGATTTCTTTACCAGCACCGTGTTTGCCAACCATGTTGGATACTGGATTTCGCTTATAAAACAGGCGTCTACTAGCTTACCCACCTCTTCGTCTACTGCCTTACGCCTTTCTTCACCCAACTTTCTCTTCCGTTGGACGACTGGTTTCATGTTTGGGTTGACGGAAAGATGATGACAAGCTATCTTCGGGTCTATCCCAGGCATCTCCGAAGGTTTCCAGGCGAACAAATCAAGATTCCTTTGCAGAAGTGCGATGAGGGCGCCTTCCTCCATTGGATCTAGGGTTGTTCCAATTTTGGTCTTCTGATGATCCTCTGGGCCAATAGATATTTCCTTCAAGTCTTCTGTTGGCTATAGGCGTGGTTGCTGGAAATCTTCTCTTGGGTCAAGGCCTATTACGTTCACGGTGTGCTCCTTGTTAATAACTTCATCCTTTTTCTTCTTCTGTAACCGCAGACTGCAGTGATAACATTCCCTGGCTATTTTCTAGTCGCCCTTAACCGTTCCTACCTTCCCATTATCTAGGGGATATTTCATTACCAAGAACTTTGTGGACAACAGTCCTCCCAACAGGATAAAAGCAGGTCACCCTATGATTATATTGTAAGAGTTAGGGGCGTTGATTACCAGATACCTGACTCGAATCGTTTTTGCTGAAGAACCGTATTCGAAGGTCGTCTTTAGAGTGATGTAACCTCGTACGTGTACCTGCTCACCTGTGTCTCAGCTGTTAAGTGAGACTCTCTAGGATCTGATTGAAACCTTGCACAAAGACATACACTCAATAAAATATCTAGTCTGGATGCAGTTAGGTATAACAAAGAACCAATCATACCTCTATACAGCTTCTGATCAACTTTGGTTCCTTGATCCTCTTTGCTCAGAGTGCAGGTTGGATGCATTGGAGTATTCATTTCTTTGCAATCCTCAAGATTGAACTTCTTCAGAAGCTCTTTCGTGTATTTGGACTGATGAACATAAGCTCGAAATTTGCATTGGTTGATTTGAATTCCAAGAAAGAACTTCAATTCTCCCATCATGCTCATTTCAAACTCATCCTGCATTACTTTGGAAAACTCATTGCAAAGTGAACTATTTGTAGAACCAAAAATGATATCATCAACATAAATCTGAACTATAAGAATGTCTTTCTTTAGAGTCTTTTTGAATAATGTAGTGTCAACTTGCCCTCGTTCAAAGTTATTTTGAATTAAGAAATTACTTAGTCTTTCATACCAAGCTCTGGGAGCGTGTTTCAAGCCATAGAGTGATTTCTTCAATTTATAAACATGCTCTGGATAATTTAAATCTTCAAAGCCAGGAGGTTGTTTGACATATACTTCTTTAGAAATGACACCATTAAGAAATGCACTTTTAACGTCCATTTGATACAGGGTTATGTTGTGATTAACTGCATAGTAAAGAAGTAACCTGATTGCTTCCAATCTTGCAACTGGAGCAAATGTTTCTGTGTAATCAATGCCTTCTTGTTGACTGTAGCCCTGCGCAACTAGTCTGGCCTTGTTTTTTATTACTTCTCCTTGTTCACTAAGCTTATTTCTGAACACCCACTTGGTTCCAATGATGTTCTTGTGATCAGGCTTAGCTACTAGATCCCATACTTCATTCCTTTTGAATTGATTCAGTTCTTCTTGCATTGCCAGAATCCATCCTTCATCTCCAAGAGCTTCTTCAACAGAGGTTGGTTCAATAACAGATAATAATCCCAAAGCAGACTCTTCTTGTCTGAAATGCGATCTTGTTCTTCTGGGACTTTCTTTATTGCCAATTATCTGATCCTCTAGATGTGAAGACTTGTATTTGAAAGATTGTTTGGATTGACTAGCTTGCAAAGAACCATCTTGAGCTTCATCAGAAGCTTCTTTATTAGAAACTTCAGGGGATGTTCCAGCTTCTGAAGTATCTTCAGATTCTGGAATCTGATCAGCTTCTGAGTTGTCATCAGAATCTTGAGATTCTACACAACTTTCATTTTGCACTGGAGTTTCACTTCCAGGCACTTTGTCATTGGATCTGACATGCATAGATTCTTCAACACATTGTGTTTCTGAATTATACAGCCTGTATGCCTTAGAGCGTTCAGAGTAACCTAAAAAGATTCCCTTTTGAGCTTTGGCATCAAATTTCTTTAGGTAGACTTTGTTGTTCAGGAAATAACACGTACATCCGAACTGATGAAAATAAGATATGTTGGGTTTCCTTCCTTTAAAGAGTTCATAAGCTGTTTTGTTCAAAAGAGGTCTAATATAGATTATGTTCTGAACATAACAAGCTGTGTTTACTGCTTCTGCCCAAAAATGCTTAGCCAGGTTGTTCTCATGGATCATGGTTCTAGCCATCTCTTGTAAGGTTCTGTTCTTTCTCTCTACAACTCCATTTTGTTGTGGAGTTCTAGGTGCAGAGAATTCATGAATAATTCCATGTTTTTCACAGAAAACCTCAAACAGTTCATTTTCAAATTCTCCTCCATGATCACTTCTGACTTTCAGGATTTTCAATTCCTTCTCTGATTGACAAATTCTCTTCCATGATCACTTCTGACTTTTGGATGCAGAATTTACTAAACACAGAATATGAATCATCTTTAGTTTTCAGAAACTTAACCCAACACCATCTGTTGTAGTCATCAACAATGACTAGTCCATATTTACTTCCATATAAGGATGCAGTGCTAACTGGTCCAAATAAGTCAATATGAAGTAAATCCAAGGGTCTGGAAGTAGAAACAATTTCTTTAGGCTTGAAGGGACTCTTGACAATTTTCCCTTTCTGACATGTTCCGCAAAGAGCATCTGAGTGATAGTCAATGTCTGGTAGGCCTTTGACGAGTTGCAACTTGCTAAGCTTAGAGATTAATCTCCAGTTAGCATGTCCCAAACGTCTATGCCACAACCACTTCTTATCACCCATTGACAAAAGGCACACTACCTTCTGATCAGTCAATTCAGGGAATTTTATCTTGTAGACATTGTTTCTTCGTTTTCCCTTGAAGACTATGGACTGATCATCCTTGTTAACCACTATGCAGTTGTTCTTATTAAACAATACATCATAACCACTGTCACATAATCGACTTATGCTTAGTAAATTATGTCTAAGTCCATCAACGAACCACACATTACTGATTGAGATCAGAGAGTTACCAATGGTTCCAGTACCAATGATTTTGCCAGTCTGGTTTCTTCCAAATCCCTCAGTTCCTCCCTGTTTCATGGTTAGGGATAGAAACATAGACCTATCTCCCGTCATGTGACGCGAGCAACCACTGTCCAGGTACCAAGCCTTCTGCTTTTCTAGTCCTTTTAGAAATACCTGCAGCATCAATGATTTCAGACTTAGGTACCCATATTCTCATGGGTCCTTTTTGGTTAGTCTTAGAACCATTGAACTCCTTTCGTAAGTTATGTCTTGAAGTCATTGGCAATGTTTTCTCCCATACCTTGGGTTTGGAACCGTTTGGTTTAGGTTTCAACTTGCCTTTCACAGTTTCTCTTCTTTGAAACTTAGGCTTTAGTTTTTCAGACTCTGGCTTTTTCAGAGTCTGTTTATCAGACTTTGAATGTTTCAGAGTCTGAGTCTTTAAAGCTTTGGGTTCAATGTTTTTCAGACCCTTTAACTTAACATTCTGAGATTTTGACTTAGTCAGAACCTTAGAAATAGAAGTTGTAGGTTCTGAATGAGTCACTGTGTTGACTTCATCAGACTCACTTACAAAGTGATTTTTCAACGTCTCTCTGGCTCCATCAGGACCAGGTTTCAGAGTCACTTCATTTGAGTTTCCTCCAATGAATCCAAGACCCTGTCCTCTGTTTTGATACGTGCTATAGATCATGGACGCAACCCTTGATCTGTCAATTCCAGTAGCAATAAATTCTTGCAGAGCAACATCTTGCTCACTTAAGTATTTACAGCTACACTTCTTGATCAATAAAGAGATATTTTCTTCTTTTAAATTTTCTAAATCCAACAGAGTTGAATTATGTCTTTTTGACAGCTTATCAAGCTGTTGTTTGACTTTCTTTAACTCAGTGGTTTTAGCTTTAAAATGACCAAGAAGTTCTTTGACAGATTCTACAAGTTCAGATCTTGTGAGTTCAAAATATACCTCTGTTTCACTTTCAGAGTCTGCATCTGATTCTGCCTCAGGTGTTTCTTTAACAGATTCGGTTGTAGCCATTAGTCCAACAGCTACATTGGCTTCACCATCAGCATCATCATCCTCAGACCCTGACTCATTATCAAGATCTTCCGAGGTGGCCATCAGACTTTTCTTGATCTGCTTCTTAAACTTTCTTGACTTGAAGGTTGGCCTCTTTGACTTGGATTTTTCCTTCTGCAGCTCTGGACACTCAGCAATAAAATGTCCAGTCTTCTTGCAGTTGAAGCAACCTTTTTGTTCCTCCTTTTTGAACCCCTTCCCACTGCTCTTGCTCAGAAATCTCTTGTTCTTCTTAGCAAGGTACTGCATTCTTCTTGAAAGCATAGCCATTTCCTTTGCAATATCAGGATCCTCCTCTGAGCTTTCAGAAGCTGAAGATTCATTTTCAGACTCTTCAACCTTGAGAGCCTTTGAAGACCTTCCTTTTGATTTCAAAGCAATGGATTTGGACTTTCTTGCAGAATCATGTTCATTGAGACTTAACTCATGAACCTTGAGTGAGCTTACAAGATCTTCAACACTTAAAGTGTTTAAATCTTTAGCCTCCTCAATTGCAGTGACCTTTGGTATACATCTAGAGGGTAAGCTCCTTAAAATATTGCTAACATGATCAGAAGCTATATAACTCTTCTTTAGTATCTGAAGACCAGATACTAGAGTTTGAAATCTTGAGTACATCTGCTCAATACTTTCATCCTCTTTCATCTTGAATAGTTCATACTGATGAACTAACAGAAGAGCTTTAGCTTCCCTAACCTTTTTGCTTCCTTCATGGTTAGCACAGAGAGAAGCAAACATGGCTCTAGCAGTAGATTTGTCACTCATCTTCATGTATTCCGTTTTAGGAATAGCAGTGACAAGAGCCCCTCTGATGATATGATGTTTCATGTAGATTTTCTTTTGAGCAGCAGTGTGAAGTTTGCGGTCAATGGCAGCACCTTCGTCATCAAGTTGTAAGTCACCAACACAATCTTCAAGTATGTTCCAGAGTTCTTCATCAAGACCCATGACATAACTATAGAAGATGGTTTTCCACCAAGAAAATTCTTCAGGATCACCATTGAACTTAGGAATTTTTCCATAATCAGCCTTTTTACTGCTGTTATTGGATCCATAGTCATATGGTATAGCAGCACCAGAAGTAGCACCAGAAGAAGACGGTTCACTGGAAGACATGTTTTTCTCTGGATCTTTTCTGTTACACGGTTAAGTGCTATGACAACAGAGTCGGAGCTCTGATACCAACTGAAGGTGAGAAAAACACAAGAAGGGGGAGGTTGAATTGTGTTAGCTTTTCGCAGCTCTTGAAGAGTGAGAATCTAACTCCTATAAACTCAGAGTCTGAATAAGATCAGAGTCTGATTGGAGATTAGGTTCTGATGCAGCGGAATAATCAAGAGATAGAGAGAAGAGAGAACACAAGCAATTATACAGGTTCCTTCCACAAACCGGAAGTAGTCCTGTCCCCCTTGTACTTCCAAGGAGAGTTCACTAAAATGTAATATCAATTACAAGTTGCTCAAACACACAGTAAGAGACTTCCAATGCTCAAGCACGCAGGCAAGAGACTTCCTTGCTCAAAGAGACAACTAAGAGACTTCCTTTCTCAAGTACGCAGCCAAGAGACTTCTTTGCTCAAGCATACAAGCAAGAGACTTCTTACACAATTACAGAATATTGAATAGAGTTGAAACACTTGACAACAATCAAATGTGTTTCAACTACAACAAAGACAGACTCTGTTTCAAACAAAAGACAGACTCTATTTTTCTGTGGAACTTAGAAATTCTAGAATACTCAGTTTGTAAGAATCTAAGTTGTTGATGTGTTTTTGTTAAGACTCAATTGAATACGAAAGCAACGTAGTGTAATTTTTCTAGTTGTAGAGTCCAACTATTCTTCAAGTCTTTTATCCTTTATATAGGCGTAGGAAAGAGACGTTGAGTCATCCAGCACATCAGGATGATTTTTGAAGCTTGATCAATGACTGTTGATCTGTTGCTTGATTTGGTAATAGTCCTTCAATTGCATAATTTGAATTCCATTCCCTTTGAAGATTAATACCGGTAGACACAGTTGCCAAACTGTACGAGGTAATGGAGTAGTGGAAACAGAGTTCGTACAACGTACTCTGTACTGGCCTACATTCTTGTCTTTGTGCTTCCCACGCTCAAGTTGACTTTGAAGCTAGCCGTTACTCCATTTGAGAGTTTCTTTTGCATCGCAATGCTGTAGAAATCCTTGTTAGCAGATTTTCAGATTTTGGGCTTCAGACTCACTGTAGCACTAAGCTTCTTATAATCTTCAGACTCTCTTGTTTTTCAGATTCTGATATTCTTCATACTCTGATAGTCTTCAGACTCTGATAGTCTTCAGACTCTGATAGTCTTCAGACTCTCTTCGGTACATACTTTAGACTCTCTTCGATACTGTCTTCAAACTCTCTTCAATACAGAATCACAAGCAACAAGCTTCTCTGGATTTTTGCTCTTTAACATTGTTCAAACAGAATACTTTCTAAGATATAAATCTTGATTGATATCCTGCATACTTAAACAAATATTAGCAATATCCAATTGACAACTTTTTTAATACCTTGTTATCATCAAATCTCAAAACGTGGTATTGCTGAACACCTTTGTTCCAACACATTCCGCTAAAATTTTCCTTTATTTGTTACCCTGCATGCTCTGGCAACTATTTCTTCAATGATAAGGATTGGAATCCCCATCACAGCAGATCTTATTTCTAGACCATTGTACGGTCTCAGACCCATTTTCTTCCTTCTTTTGTTAGCCAAAGAGGGGTTGTTCATGATTGCAGCAGTTTCTTCAATGATTGCATCATCTTTGTCAAAAACTTCAGCCCTCACCCAGAGGTCTCTAACCAATTCTTGATATGTTGGTCCATTCAACAAACCAAAGTAACTCATCATTCCTTGTGATAAGAAATGAGAAGAGACGTCGATACCATGCCTCATTAAGGATCCAAAATCAACTGGAGATTCAACTTGAACTTCCAGAGTCTCTTTGATGATATTCATTGTTCTGGGTTTAATCACATAGGATTTTCCAGTTTTGACGATCACACCAGATTGAATGAGTTCACTTGCCATTTGTAGGGTTCTAGGTTTGATTTTGAGAACAAAGTTCAGAGATTAAAAACGAAAGAGTAGTTCAGAGAAAAATCAAAGTGTGGAAAGTGAAGTGGGTTGTGTGTGATTTCTATTTACAATGAAAATGGTAAACTGTTTGAAAATGAGAAGGGGACAAACAAACATAAACAATAAAGACTAGTGAGCATGCAGCCGTAAAAGAGTTGGGAAGACGCGAGGGTTACTTGTTAAACGGAATAAAATCATTGCCCTTTGAGTTCCTACCCAATACAGACAGGCCACGTCTGAGAACTTAAAAAGTGACTATCACCGTAGTGGGGCAGGTGTTACTGTACTCAACAGTCATCCTTCCACTAATACGAGCTTCTCAAAAGTCTAAGTTTCCTTAATAGAGTCTGAGTGTCTTCCGAAGCTTATGTTCATCAGAGTCTCCAAGAGAGAGTCAGATTCTTAATTAGCTTCTGAGTAACTTTCAGAGTCTGAATTCTGTTTTCGGAAGCACACATTAACCAAAGACATAACCCATGTTCAAATTTTTCTTTATAAAATAAAATATTTCAACAGTCAAAGGTTTAGTAAATATATCAGCCCATTGATGATCAGTATCAATGAATTGAATATCTAGTATTCCTTTTTGAACATAGTCTCTAATAAAATGGTGTTTAATCTCAATGTGCTTTGCTCTTGAATGCAGAATTGGATTCTTAGATAAACATATAGCAGCTGTATTATCACAATCAATTGGGATACAGTTTTCAGTTATTTGATAATCCTCTAGTTGATGTTTCATCCAGACAAAGCAATAGTTGCTTGCCTCTTGCTAGCCCAGGATATCAGATTCTCTCCCAAAAATTGACAATTGCCACTGGTTGATTTTCTTTCAATCCTGTCTCCAGCATAGTCAACATCACAAAATCCAACTAGCTTATAATCAGAAGATTTCTTATACAGAAGTGCAAGATTAGTAGTTCCTTTCAGATATCTAAAGATTCTCTTAACAACTGTTAAGTGAGACTCTCTAGGATCTGATTGAAACCATGCACACATACATAAGCTGAATAAAATACCTGGTCTGGATGCAGTTACGTATAACAAAGAACCTATCATACCTCTATACAGCTTCTGATCAACTTTGGTTCCTTGATCTTCTTTGCTCAGAGTGCAGGTTGGATGCATTGGAGTGTTCATTTCTTTGCAGTCCTCAAGATTGAACTTCTTCAGGAGCTCTTTAGTGTATTTGGACTGATGAACATAGACTCCATCTTTGCATTGGTTGATTTGAATTCCTATAAAGAACTTCAGTTTTCCCATCATGCTCATTTCGAATTAATCCTGCATTGCCTTAGACAACTCTTTGCAAAGTGAACTATTAGTTGAACCAAAAATGATATCATCAACATAGATTTGAACTATAAGAATGTCCTTCTTCAGAGTCTTTCTGAATAGTGTAGTGCCAACTTGTCCTCTTTCAAAATCATTTTGAATTAAGAAATTACTTAGTCTTTCATACCAAGCTATGTGAGCCTGTTTCAAGCCATATAGTGATTTCTTCAATTTATAAACATGCTCTGGAGGTTGTTTGACATAAACTTCTTCAGAAATGACACCATTAAGAAAAGCACTTGTAACATCCATTTGATACAAGATTATGTTGTGATTGACTGCATAGGAAATAAGTAACCTGATTGCTTCCAATCTTGCAACTGGAGCAAATGTTTCAGTGTAATCAATGCCTGCTTGTTGACTATAGCCTTGTGCAACAAGTCTGGCCTTGTTTCTGATTACTTCTCCTTGTTCATTAAGCTTGTTTCTGAACACCCATTTAGTTCCAATAATGTTCTTGTGTTCAGGCTTAGCTATTAGATCCCATACTTCATTCCTTTTGAATTGATTAAGTTCATCTTGCATTGCCAGAATCCATCCTTCATCTCCAAGTGCTTCTTCAACAGAGGTTGGTTTAATAACAGATAATAATCCCAAGGCAGACTCTTCTTGTCTGAAATATGATCTTGTTCTTCTGGGACTATCTTTGTTGCCAATGATTTGATCCTCAGGATGTGAAGACTTGTATTTGAAAGAATGTTTGGATTAACTAGCTTGCTGAGAACTATCTTGAGCTTCTTCAGAAGCTTCTTCATTATGAACTTCAGGGGATGCTACAGCTTCTGAAGTATCTTCAGATTCTGGAATCTAATCAGATTCCGAGTTGATATTAGAATCTTGAGATCCTGCAAAGCTTTCAACTTGCTCTGGAGTTTCACTTCCAGGCACTTTGTCATCAAATCTGACATGCATAGATTCTTCAACACATTGTGTTTCTGAATTATACAGTCTGTATGCCTTAGATCTTTCAGAGTAACCTAAAAAGATTCCCTTCTAAGCTTTGACATCAAATTTCTTTAGATAGACTTTATTGTTCAGGATATAACATGTACATCCAAACTGATGAAAATAAGATATGTTAGGTTTCCTGCCTTTAAAGAGTTCATAAGCTGTTTGTTGGAACAAAGGTGTTCAGCAATACCACGTTTTGAGTTTTGATGATAACAAGGTATTAAAAATTGTCAATTGGATATTGCTAATATTTGTTTAAGTGTGCAGGATGTCAATCAAGATTTATATCTTAGATATTATTCTGTTTGAACAATTTTAAAGAGCAAAGATCCAGAGAAGCTTGTTGCTTGTCATTCTGTATCGAAAAGAGTCTGAAGACTGTATCGAAGAGAGTCTGAAGACTGTATCGAAGAGTGTCTGAAGACTGTATCGAAGAGAGTCTGAAGCCTGAAATCTGAAGATCTGCTAACAAGGATTTCTAAAGGCATGACGATGCAAAAGAAACTCTCATTTGGAGTAACGGCTAGCTTCAAAGTCAACTTGAGCGTGGGATGCTCAACGGCAAAGAATGCAGGCCAGTACAGAGTACGTTTGTCGCGTCATTTTTCGGAGATCAAGGCTATTTGATTAGCGTTTGACTCACTATTTTATTTCACGACTGAACATTTAATTTTTGAAAGAAAGTGGGAAAAGTTCAAATACCACTTTAAGAAAGATTTAGGGTTCGGGGGTTAGTTACATAAAAGGAAGGTATTAGCACCCTTTATGTCCGTAGTACTCTACGGGAACCTCTTGATTTTATTTAACTTTTGTGCTATAACTTACTTGCTTTTTGAAAATGAATTTAAAGTGATAAGAGAATAAAGAAACCTATTATCTACATTTTTTATTGATTTGGAACGACGAGTGTCCTTTGCCTACGTACCCGTGAGGGATCAAAACCTCGTAGTTCGGGGTAGAAATTGTGTTTGATTGGTTGAGTGTTTTTTGATGGTTTTTGAAAAATGTTTTAAAATGAAAGAAAGCCGAAGTGGCAAATGAGTATTTGTTTGTGTTTTTTAATAGTAAAGAAAGTGATCTTAAATAAAGTTAAATTGATTGGAATTTGATTAAGAAAATAAAAGAAGAATCACTTGATTTAAGATCAAGGTTTGTTTTAAAAATGTTTTTTTTTGTGTTTTGTTATTTGCATGTTTTTGTTGTTTTTGAATGATAGTTAAAACTGAAAACTAAACTAACGGAGCATAAAAATAAAAGCGCAGGTACCACGTGGTGGCGTTGGACCACCACGAGGACCTCTAACCTAAACTAGAAGCGGGAAAATAAAGCATACACCCACACACGCACACATGCACCTACAACTATTACATTAAACCTATTAATACATTCTAAGGTCTGCGGAAAATAGATAAATAAATTACATGAACACCTATTTACATTCTAAAATCTTTGCTGTAAAATAAATACGCAATAAATAAGTGGATGATAAATATGCAGTCTAAATCTAATTTTTTTTAAAAGGGAAAAGAAAAAAGTATTACCTTTCTGTTTGGTTTGCTGTCTGTGCGAAGAAACTTCTGTTTGGTTTGCTTCCTGTGAGAAGAACCTTCTGTTTGGTTTGCTGCTCTGAGAAAAAACTTATGTTTGGTATGCTGTCTGTGCGAAAAAACTTCTGTTTGGTTTGCTGTCTGTGTGAAGAAACTTCTGTTTGGTTTGCTGTTTGTGCGAAAATTGGTGTTTGGTTTGCTGTTTGTGCGAAAATTGGTGTTTGGTTGGCTGTTTTATGCAAAAATTGGTGTTTGGTTGGCTGTTTTATGAAAAAATTGGTACTTGTGATGTTGATGCGGGTTATGAACGAGAGTGAGCCTCTGAGAATGGTTTCTTTGCAGGTTGTGAATTAATTTTTTTTTTGGCCCCCTAATGTGTGTTTTGCAGGTTGTATTTATAGTGAAGGATTAGACCTAGGGTTTGTTGAAAACTGCCGAAAATTGTGGCTTTGGATTGGGATGATTTGGATTGGGATGAAAGGGAGTTTGTTACAAGACCTTTTTCTGGATTTGGATGAAATGAAGTTTGTTACAAGACCTTTTTCTGGATTTGGATGAGCCGTGAACAGCTGTAATTCTTGGACTTATCGGACATTAAAAATAGAAAAAGAATAGATAAAATAATTGGACCTATCATCTATGAATAAAAATAAATAAAAGATAAATGTGTTTAAACTAAAATTAAATTAAAAAGTGAAATAGAAAATAAAAGATGGAAATGAATTAAAAATTAAAATTAAAAAGACTAAAAAAAAAGTGAGAAGAGGTATGACAGATGACACGTGTCGGTGGGATCTTGGGTCAAAAATTGGGGTATGACAGATGCCCCTATTTAAATTTCTTTGTCCGGAGATTTGAAGATGGAATCTTTAATTTGACGGGCCGAAGAGACTTAAATACAAAGTACACCTATTTTTGACCCTAAGATACTGTGTGAATGCATGTGACACCATTATGAATGCAAGACGATGTAAATGACTTGATTGAGTAATAACGACGGGATGCACGGTTTCTTTATAAAAAGGGATCTGACTCTGTGGGAGGAATGTAGTTTCACTGGGGAAATGATTGTCTATTATTGTATTAATTTGGAACGATGGTTTAACGGAGACAAAACTTTTGATGACATCTCTGGGCCAGACGCACTGGGGATGACACTCAAGGGAATGATGGATAGACGCGGAGTGTCCATTGTTTAGGACTAAAAGCTTGGAACAAGGCAAAAGGTAAATGTAAATGGTCCGTTTTGTAGGACTTTCGGCTTGAAAGCAGATAAAGTGTAAGCGGTCCGTTGTGTAGGACTGTCGGCTTGAAAGCAGATAAAGGTGTAAGCGGTCCGTTGTGTAGGACTGTCGGCTTGAAAGCAGATAAAGTGTAAGCGGTCCGTTGTTTAGGACTGTCGGCTTGAAAGATGTAAAAATGTAAGCAGTCCGTTGTCTGGGACTGTCGGCTTGAAAGTAGTAAAAATGTAAGCGGTCCGTTGTTAGGACTGTCGGCTTGAAAGTAGATAAAGTGTAAGCGGTCCGTTGTGTAGGACTGTCGGCTTGAAAGCAGATAAAGTGTAAGCGGTCCGTTGTTAGGACTGTCGGCTTGAAAGCAGTAAAAATGTAAGCGGTCCGTTGTCGGGGACTGTCGGCTTGAAAGCAGATAAAGTGTAAGCGGTCCGTTGTCTGGGACTGTCGGCTTGAAAGCAGTAAAAATGTAAGCGGTCCGTTGTGTAGGACTGTCGGCTTGAAAGCAGATAAAGTGTAAGTGGCCCGTTGTTAGGACTGTCGGCTTGAAAGCAGTAAAAATGTAAGCGGTCCGTTGTCGGGGACCGTCGGCTTGAAAGCAGATAAAGTGTAAGCGGTGTGTTGTCTGGGACTGCCGGCTTGAAAGCAGTAAAAATGTAAGCGGTCCGTTGTCTGGGACTGTCGGCTTGAAAGCAGATAAAGTGTAAGCGGTCCGTTGTCTGGGACTGTCGGCTTGAAAGCAGATAAAGTGTAAGCGGTCCGTTGCTTAGGACTGTCGGCTTGAAAGTAGTAAAAAATGTAAGCGGTCCGTTGTTTAGGACTGTCGGCTTGAAAGCAGATAAAGTGTAAGCGGTCCGTTGTCTGGGACTGTCGGCTTGAAAGTAGGTAAAGTGTAAGCGGTCCGTTGCTTAGGACTGTCGGCTTGAAAGTAGTAAAAAATGTAAGCGGTCCGTTGTTTAGGACTGTCAGCTTGATAAAAATGTAAACTTAAGCAATCCTTTGTCTGGGACTGTCGGCTTGACACTGATGAGGGACATCTCTTGACCAGACACACTGGGGATGACACTTGTGATATGAGAATAAATTTCCAAGTTGTCCGCTCGATTTATGAAAGTTTGTCGAAATCCACCGGACCTTGGAAAGGACTGCCGGAATCCATCGAGCTTTATAGAAGTTTGTGAGAATACACTCGGCTTTGATAAAAGGTTTGCGAGAATCCACTCGGCATTGATAAAAGGTTTGCGAGAATCCACTCGGTACTGGATAAAGTTCTGCGAGAATCCACTCAGCCTTTGATAAAATGTTTGCGAGAATCCACTCGGCATTTGATAAAATGTTTAAAGGTAGATGCAAGTTGGTCGTTTGTCGGAACTTTCGGTTTGACTAATGATGGATGAGGATCGACTGGATATAACCAAACAAGACTCTGGGTGACCAATGCAATCATGTATGAATGATAATGTGTATATGTCGTGTATGAATATGCGAGAGTATTGATGTACAAATGTATGAATGTGTGAATATATGAATGTATGAATTTATGAGTGTATAAATGTAGAACTTGTATGACTGTTTATATTGTATGTGGTAGATGGACTCGATGAGACGAGACAAAACTGGTAAGATGGGAGATAGACTGACATCGCAGTACAAACACTCGGTAAACTTCCTTGAAGATGATATTATTGCGAACAGATCGATCCACTTGCAGGGTGAAACCTGGCACAAGATAGCAACCGGTGTTTCCTGGGGAGAGAGCTCATTGTTGACTGAAAAGTTGGGAAGAAGTCGCCATTTGTGAACCGGCGTAGAGTGTTATGATAAATGCCACTGTTGACCAAAAGTCTGGAAGTCGCCATTTTGCATAGAGTGTCAATCCATTGGTATGCCCCAGCAGTCACGCTCCTTTTTGTTTTTGTTTGTTTGTTTGTTTTCTTTTGAAATCCCTAACTTTTGCCTGGACCGCCCTTTCGGGTTTTCAGTCCACCAGGAGTATATTTCCTTTTTTGTGCCCCTAATTTTTGCCTGGACCGCCCTTTCGGGTTTTCAGTCCACCGGGACGCTCTCTATTGCCTAAGTCGCCTTTTAAGGTTTTCAACTTAGCGAGCTTTCATTTTTGTTCTTGTTTTTTTTTGGATCGTGACTGCATAGTGCTTAGACATGTTTCCCTTCCGGTGTGTAATCGTTCTCGAGGCGGTTGCTGATGTGCGCTTCTCCTACTCATGAGTTCAAAGAGAGTGTGTTTGTTGTTCGTACTTTTCAAAAGATGTAAAAAAAGAGTTTTGTAAAAAAAAAAATTGCTTCAAGTATGGCCATAAAAAATAGAAGAAATTTTGTAAATTGAATAAACGAGAGTTCCAAATAAATGGGTACAGGCTCAATCTTGATTGATTGAGTGGTGGCCTGCCAATGGCATCGCTCCACGGATCTTTGAAATATTTTGGAAAATGGTAAATGTAATGGGAATGGTACATTGAACACGATAACCGCTATTCTCCCTAACAACTTTGAATGCCCCTGTTCCGAGTCTTCGATTTGTAGGTGCTTTGAATCAGAGATCTTTTGATAGTTGGATGCCCCAAGTGGACTGTGCTTGATTTGATGCAGTTACTTTGTCATGATCCTTAACTTTTGCATAGATCGCCCTTTCGGGTTTTCAATCTATCAGGATATTCATTTTTGTTAATGTCTCTAATTTTTGCCTGGACCGCCCTTTCGGGTTTTCAGTCCATCGAGACGCTCATTTTTGCCTAAGTCCCCTTTTCAGGTTTGCGACTTATCGAGCTTTTATTTTTGACAGAGTATTTCTTGACTGCACCGGCATCCATAGGACGTGTGAGTTTGTCACCATTCGTAGTTGTAAGAAGTCATTGCACACGAGCCTTCACAGTTAGGCGTCCACTTGCCCCTGGAGTAAGGTTGGAAAGAGTTCCTTTTTGAGCACAAAGTCTCCTTCTTGAAATTCACAGGGACGAACCTTCTTGTTGGAAGTTTGCTTCAACTTCTTTTGATATAGTTGTACCAAGTCGTCATGCATTGTGAGTTCCATCAATCTTGAGATTTCAGCCGAAACCCTGTTGGCGGGACTTTGATCTCCATGAGAAGTCCACCCTTCGTGTCGTATACTGATGGAAAGAGGGGGGGTTGCCCCTGTTGAAATGTTTATTGAAACACGATGCCCATGTGAGGCAACGGTGCTATCTCATGCTGGTCTTTGTAAGTGACAGCCATTCTCTTGGCGATCTTCTTGATTTTGTTTGCAGCTTTGACGGTTAAAATGCCCCAGTATGTGAGAGATCTTGACGGGAATCACTTCATTCTTCTTTTATTTCCGGACACAGGGAATTCAAAGTCGAAAAGGAGTATAGGGTTAACGTGTTCAACGAGCTTATTTATGTTTAACCTGCATTTGTGTTTGATTTTTAGGAAGTAAATGTATGCAGATAGTTGGAAATGATTAAAGAAAAAAGATTTTTTTGGTTTTTTGTGTTACCATTTTTTTCCAGAAAAAAGCACAAAATAAAAACAAAGTCGGGATCAAAACGACCTTTTTATTAATGATGGAAAATACATGAAGCAAAAAGCCCTACACAAGTTCACTTTCGTCTCGGGCGGGATGAAAGGATTTTTGAAAAAAGTAAACAGCAAACAAACACATTATTTGAACGTATAAGTAGCGGAAGAAAACATCAGCAAAGACCCGATTGCGGCTAGCCGTCCCGTGTGTCACAAACACTACGTATTATGATCTGGTAGTGGATTGACTTGCGCGTTCGGAGAGTCTTAGAAGGTCAAGCGGTTGGTCCGGATCAAGTTCTGGACTGCCTTCTTTAGTGCGTTGCAATGTTGATAGAAGGTACAGAAAAGTTCAGGTCTATACCATGCTGGCAATTTTGTTGGTACCGGAGGAGGCGCCTTGGTCTGGACAAGATTCTCTTCGAGCAATTGTGGAAGCAAGACTACATATTACACGGGGATTAGGGTAAATTGTGTCCTTGAGGCCTGTTGATGCTGATATAGTTGATGAGGATGTTGTGGGAATAATAGTTGACCCTCGGGGGACAGGGTGTTAGCTTGGATTAACTTCTGAACTACAGTCCTGAAAGCGAAACATTGCTCGATATCGTGACCTGGTGTCCCTTGATGGAAAGCACAAGAAAGGTCGGCTCTATACCCCATTGGCAATCTTTTCGGCACTGGAAGAGGTGGTCTAGTTTGGATTAGGTTCTCCTTAAGCAGTGTGGGAAACAGCTCCGCGTATTTCACTGGAATTGGATCAAATTTTCGTGCTCTCCGAGCCTGATTCTGTGGATTGGATAGTTGGGGAGCCTGTTGTCGAGGCTGTTGTATGCACAATGGCTGACATGGTGGCTGGGTCCCTCGCTGGAATTGTGGTGAATCATTTGTAACTGTCAGCGAAGATACCAAGATAGTTAACTTCTCTACTTCGGCCCGAAGCGTTGTCACCTCTTCACGAAGTTCGTGGACCTCTTGTTCAAGCTGATATGTTTTATGTGTTTGCGTGAGTAATTGAAGTTGAACGAAGACATTAGACCACTTTACTGACGGATTGACCTTTTATTGAAAAGACACAGTGTGAGACTCGGACTTGAAACTATGAATGCAGAATGATGCATGATATGTTTATGCGAAAATAGACATTTTTTTATTTATCGAAGGACATGTCAAGGTAATTGTAAACATTGTAAGGACCGTGATTTTATTTGTAAAGATATTGCAAGCGGTTCCCTTTTTCAAAAACAGAATAAGTCCTTAACAACAGCAAAAGCTTAGTTTAGCTTTTTTTGAAATTTTTGAGATCTTGTTTCCCGTTGTTCTTTCTTGCAAGGCCCATACCTTTGATGTTTACAAGAGCTTATATTCGTCCTTCGATATTTAATGAGAAAAAAGTTTATGAATGAATGCATGTATGCATGATTATGCTAAAAGAACGGAGAAAACATGGTGAGGTTAAGTCCATGATGTTGGAGTCAAAGGCGAACGCGCCATTTGGTAGGGACTATGGTTTTATTTATACATGTATCATGGGTTCTATTGGATCCCCAAAATCACTAACTACTTCCGAACATTGTCGATCAGCGGGAGTACTCCCGGTCCAATAACATTCGTAGTAATGTCTCATTTGGGTGTAGCATCGCGTATCAGCCAATTCAAGAGTACTCTTGATTAGCCACCGCACTACGTCCTAAAAGGCCAAGATGGGTTAAAGGTGACTAAAGGTTCTCAACTTCGACGGTCAATTGAAAATAACATGTCAAACATGAGTACTCACGTTGACAACGTATGCATCCAAGATCCCTCCGTTGAGTGGGGTTGTATCACATGTGTCAAAACCGAAGAGTACTCTTGGCCTGAGACTATGATTATACCACCGTCCTATCTTATGTTTCCCTCAAGTCCGGGTTAGGACTTATCTCACCACACACGTTAAGAAAGGAGGAAGAAGAAGGAAGAACATATATACACATATTTCCATCTTTTGTTTTTGTTTTTTAAGCAAGTTATAGCACAAAATTTAAATAAATCCAAGTTAGGCTCAACCCTCTTAGGGGGTGTCCCCAGTGAAGTCGCCATTTCTGTCGCGTCATTTTTCGGAGATCAAGGCTATTTGATTAGCGTTTGACTCACTATTTTATTTCACGACTGAACATTTAATTTTTGAAAGAAAGTGGAAAAAGTTCAAATACCACTTTAAGAAAGATTTAGGGTTCGGGGGTTAGTTACATAAAAGGAAGGTATTAGCACCCTTTATGTCCGTAGTACTCTACGGGAACCTCTTGATTTTATTTAACTTTTGTGCTATAACTTACTTGCTTTTTGAAAATGAATTTAAAGTGATAAGAGAATAAAGAAACCTATTATCTACATTTTTTATTGATTTGGAACGACGAGTGTCCTTTGCCTACGTACCCGTGAGGGATCAAAACCTCGTAGTTCGGGGTAGAAATTGTGTTTGATTGGTTGAGTGTTTTTTGATGGTTTTTGAAAAATGTTTTAAAATGAAAGAAAGCCGAAGTGGCAAATGAGTATTTGTTTGTGTTTTTTAATAGTAAAGAAAGTGATCTTAAATAAAGTTAAATTGATTGGAATTTGATTAAGAAAATAAAAGAAGAATCACTTGATTTAAGATCAAGGTTTGTTTTAAAAATGTTTTTTTTTGTGTTTTGTTATTTGCATGTTTTTGTTGTTTTTGAATGATAGTTAAAACTGAAAACTAAACTAACGGAGCATAAAAATAAAAGCGCAGGTACCACGTGGTGGCGTTGGACCACCACGAGGACCTCTAACCTAAACTAGAAGCGGGAAAATAAAGCATACACCCACACACGCACACATGCACCTACAACTATTACATTAAACCTATTAATACATTCTAAGGTCTGCGGAAAATAGATAAATAAATTACATGAACACCTATTTACATTCTAAAATCTTTGCTGTAAAATAAATACGCAATAAATAAGTGGATGATAAATATGCAGTCTAAATCTAATTTTTTTTAAAAGGGAAAAGAAAAAAGTACTACCTTTCTGTTTGGTTTGCTGTCTGTGCGAAGAAACTTCTGTTTGGTTTGCTTCCTGTGAGAAGAACCTTCTGTTTGGTTTGCTGCTCTGAGAAAAAACTTATGTTTGGTATGCTGTCTGTGCGAAAAAACTTCTGTTTGGTTTGCTGTCTGTGTGAAGAAACTTCTGTTTGGTTTGCTGTTTGTGCGAAAATTGGTGTTTGGTTTGCTGTTTGTGCGAAAATTGGTGTTTGGTTGGCTGTTTTATGCAAAAATTGGTGTTTGGTTGGCTGTTTTATGAAAAAATTGGTACTTGTGATGTTGATGCGGGTTATGAACGAGAGTGAGCCTCTGAGAATGGTTTCTTTGCAGGTTGTGAATTAATTTTTTTTTTGGCCCCCTAATGTGTGTTTTGCAGGTTGTATTTATAGTGAAGGATTAGACCTAGGGTTTGTTGAAAACTGCCGAAAATTGTGGCTTTGGATTGGGATGATTTGGATTGGGATGAAAGGGAGTTTGTTACAAGACCTTTTTCTGGATTTGGATGAAATGAAGTTTGTTACAAGACCTTTTTCTGGATTTGGATGAGCCGTGAACAACTGTAATTCTTGGACTTATCGGACTTTAAAAATAGAAAAAGAATAGATAAAATAATTAGACCTATCATCTATGAATAAAAATAAATAAAAGATAAATGTGTTTAAACTAAAATTAAATTAAAAAGTGAAATAGAAAATAAAAGATGGAAATGAATTAAAAATTAAAATTAAAAAGACTAAAAAAAGTGAGAAGAGGTATGACAGATGACACGTGTCGGTGGGATCTTGGGTCAAAAATTGGGGTATGACAACGTTGTACGAACTCTGTTTCCACTACTCCACTACCTCGTACAGTTTGGCAACTGTGTCTACCTGTATTAATCTTCAAAGGGAATGGAATTCAAATTATGCAATTGAAGGACTATTACCATATCAAGCAACAGATCAACAACTATTGATCAAGCTTCAGAAATCATCCTGATGTGCTGGATGACTCAACGTCTCTTTCCTACACCTATATAAAGGATAGAAGACTTGAAGAATTGTTGGACTCTACAACTAGAAAAACTACGCTGCATTGCTATCGTATTCAACTGAGTCTTAACAAAAACACATCAACAACTTAGATTATTCTTACAAACTGAGTATTCTAGAATTTCTAAGTTAAACAGAAAAACAGAGTCTGTCTTTGTTGTAATAGAAACACGTTTGATTGTTTGTCAAGTGTTTCAACTCTATTCAATTTTCTGTAATTGTGTAAGAAGTCTCTTGCTTGTGTGCTTTAACAAAGAAGTCTCTAGGCTGCGTCCTTGAGCAAGGAAGTCTCTTAGTTGTGTCTTTGAGCATATGAAGTCTCTTGCCTGCGCGCTTGAGCATTGAAAGTATCTTACTGTGTGTTTGAGCAACTTGTAATAGATATTACATTTTAGTGAACTCTCCTTGGAAGTACAAGGGGGACAGGACTACTTCCGGTTTGTGGAAGGAACCTGTATAATTGCTTGTGTTCTCTCTTCTCTCATCAGAACCTACCCCCATTAGACTTTGATATCCTTCAGACTCCTGATATTAAGGAATTAGATTCTCACTCTTCAAGAGCTGCGAAAGCTAACACAATTCAACCTCCCCCTTCTTGTGATTTTCTCACCTTCAGTTGGTATCAGAGCTCCGGCTCTGTTGTCATAGCACTTAACCGTGTGACAGAAAAGATCCAGAGAAAAACATGTCTTCCAGTGAACCTTCTTCTTCTGGTGCTGCTATACCATATGACTATGGATCCAATAACAGCAGTAAAAAGGCTGATTATGGAAAAATTCCTAAGTTCAATGGTGATCCTGAAGAATTTTCTTGGTGGAAAACAAACTTCTACAGCTATGTCATGGGTCTTGATGAAGAACTCTGGGACATACTTGAAGATGGTGTTGGTGAATTACAACTTGATGACGAAGGTGCTGCCATTGACTGTAAACTTCACACAGCTGCTCAAAAGAAAATCTACAAGAAACATCATATCATCAGAGGGGCTCTTGTCACTGCTATTCCTAAAACGGAATACATGAAGATGAGTGACAAATCTTTTGCTAGAGCCATGTTTGCTTCTCTCTGTGCTAAATATGAAGGAAGTAAAAAGGTTAGGGAAGCTAAAGCTCTTCTATTAGTTCATCAGTATGAACTATTCAAGATGAAAGAGGATGAAAGTATTGAGCAGATGTACTCAAGATTTCAAACTCTAGTATCTGGTCTTCAGATACTAAAGAAGAGTTATATAGCTTCTGATCATGTTAGCAAGATTCTAAGGAGCTTACCCTCTAGATGGAGACCAAAGGTCACTGCAATTGAGGAGGCTAAAGATTTAAACACTTTAAGTGTTGAAGATCTTGTAAGCTCTCTCAAGGTTCATGAGTTAAGTCTCAATGAACATGAGTCTACAAGAAAGTCCAAAACCATTGCTTTAAAATCAAAAGGAAGGTCCTCAAAGTCTCTCAAGGTTGAAGAGTCTGAAAATGAATCTTCAGCTTCTGAAAGCTCAGAGGAAGATCCTGATATTGCAAAAGAAATGGTTATGCTTTCAAGCAGAATGCAGTACCTTGTTAAGAAGAACAAGAGATTTCTGAGCAAGAGCAATGGGAAGGGTTTCAAAAAGGAGGAACAGAAAGGTTGCTTCAACTGCAAGAAGACTGGACATTTTATTGCTGACTGTCCAGGGCTGCAGAAGGAGAAATCCAAGTCAAAGAGGTCAACCTTTAAGTCAAGCAAGTTTAAGAAGCAGATCAAGAAAAGTCTGATGGCCACCTGGGAAGATCTTGATAATGAGTCAGGGTCTGAGGATGATGACGCTGATGGTGAAGCTAATGTAGTTGTTGGACTAATGGCTACAACCGAATCTGTTAAAGAGACACCTGAGGCAGAATCAGATGCAGACTCTGAAAGTGAAACAGAGGTATATTCTGAACTCACAAGATCTGAATTAGTAGAGTCTGTCAAAGAACTTCTTGGTCATTTTAAAGCTAAAACCACTGAGTTGAAGAAAGTCAAACAACAGCTTGATAAGCTGTCAAAAAGACATAATTCAACTCTGTTGGAGTTAGAAAGTTTAAATGAAGAAAATGACACTTTATTGATCAAGAAGTGTAGCTGTAAATACTTGAGTGAGCAAGATGTTGCTTTGCAAGAATTTATTGCTACTGGAATTGACAGATCAAGGGTTGTATCCATGATCTATAGCACGTATCAGAACAGAGGACAGGGTCTTGGATTCATTGGAGGAAGCTCGAATGAAGTGATTCTGAAACCTGGTCCTGATGGAGCCAGAGAAGCGTTGAAAAATCACTTTGTGAGTGAGTCTGATGAAGTCAACACAGTGACTCATTCAGAACCTACAACTTCAAGTTCTAAGGTTCTGACTAAGTCAAAACCTCAGAATGTAAAGTTAAAAGTTCTGAAAAACTTTGAACCTAAAGCTTCAATGATTCAGACTCTAAAACATTCAGAGTCTGATAAACGGACTCTGAAAAAGCCAGAGTCTGAAAAACAAAAGCTTAAGTTTTAAAGAAGAGAAACTGTGAAAGGCAAGTTGAAACCTAAACCAAACGGTTCTAAACCCAAGGTATGGGAGAAAACACTGCCAATGACTTCAAGACGCAACTTACGAAAGGAGTTCAATGGTTCAAAGACTAACCCAAGAGGACCCATGAGAATATGGGTACCTAAGTCAGAAATTATTGATGCTGCAGGTATGTCTAAAAGGACTAGAAAAGCAGAAGGCTTGGTACCTGGACAGTGGTTGCTCGCGTCATATGACGGGCGAAAAGTCTATGTTCCTAACCCTAACCATGAAAGAGGAAAGAACTGTGGGATTTGGAGGAAACCAGACTGGAAAAATCATTGGTATTGGAACCATTGGTAACTCTCTTATCTCAATCAGTAATGTGTGGTTCGTTGATGGACTTAGACATAACCTACTGAGCATAAGTCAATTATGCGACAGTGGTTATGATGTATTGTTTAATAAGAACAACTGCACTGTGGTTAACAAGGATGATCAATCCATAGTCTTCAAGGGAAAAAGAAGAAACAATGTCTACAAGATAAAATTCTCAGAACTGACTGATCAGAAGGTAGTTTTCCTTTTGTCAATGGGTGATAAGAAGTGGCTGTGGCATAGACGGTTGGGACATGCTAACTGGAGATTAATTTCTACTAGACATTGACTATCATTCAGATGCTCTTTGTGAAGCATGTCAGAAAGGGAAAATTGTCAAGAGTCCCTTCAAACCGAAAGAAATTGTTTCTACTTCCAGACCCTTGGAGTTACTTCATATTGACTTATTTGGACCAGTTAGCACTGCATCCTTATATGGAAGTAAATATGGACTAGCATTGTTGATGATTACAGCAGATGGAGTTGGGTTAAGTTTCTGAAAACTAAAGATGACTCATATTTTGTGTTAAATAAATTCTGCATCCAAATTCAATCTGAAAAAGAATTGAAAATCTTGAAAGTTAGAAGTGATCGTGGAGGAGAATTTGAAAATGAACCTTTTGAGGTTTTCTGTGAAAAACATGGAATTATTCATGAATTCTCTGCACCTAGAACTCCACAACAAAATGGAGTTGTAGAGAGAAAGAACAGAACCTTACAAGAAATGGCTAGAACCATGATCCATGAGAACAATCTGGCTAAGCATTTTTGGGCAGAAGCAGTAAACACAGCTTGTTATGTTCAGAACAGAATCTATATCAGACCTCTGTTGAACAAAACAGCATATGAACTCTTTAAAGGAAGGAAACCTAACATATCTTATTTTCATCAGTTCGGATGTACTTGTTATGTCCTGAACAATAAAGTCTATCTAAAGAAATTTGATGCCAAAGCTCAAAACGGTATCTTTTTAGGTTACTCTGATTGTTCTAAGGCATACAGACTGTATAATTCAGAAACACATTGTGTTGAAGAATCTATGCATGTAAGATTCGATGACAAAGTTCCTGGAAGTGAAACTCCAGAGCAAGATGAAAGTTATGCAGGATCTCAAGATTCTGATGACAACTCAGAATCTGATCAGATTCTAGAATCTGAAGATACTTCAGAAGTTGGAGCACCTCCTGAAGTTCCTAATGAAGAAGCTTCTAAAGAAGCTCAAGATGGTTCTCAGCAAGCCAGTCAATCCAAACATTCACTCAAATACAAGTCTTCGCATTCAGAGGATCAGATAATTGGCAATAAAGAAAGTCCAAGAAGAACTAGATCGCATTTCAGACAAGAAGAGTCTGCTTTGGGATTACTATCTGTTATTTAACCAACCTCTATTGAAGAAACTCTTGGATATGAAGGATGGATTCTGGCAATGCAAGACGAATTTAATCAATTCAAAAGGAATGAAGTATGGGATCTAGTAGCTAAGCCTGAACACAAGAATATCATTGGAACCAAGTGGGTGTTCAGAAATAAGCTTAGTGAACAAGGAGAAGTAATCAGAAACAAGGCCAGACTTCTTGCGCAAGGCTACAGTCAATAAGAAGGCATTGATTACACAGAAACTTTTGCTCCAGTTGCAAGATTGGAAGCAATCAGGTTACTTCTTTCCTATGCAGTAAATCACAACATAACCCTGTATCAAATGGACGTTAAGAGTGCATTTCTTAATGGTGTCATTTCTGAAGAAGTGTATGTCAAAAAACCTCCTGGCTTTGAAGATTTAAAACATCCAGAGCATGTTTATAAATTGAAGAAATCACTCTATGGATTAAAACAGGCTCCCAGAGCTTGGTATGAAAGACTGAGTAATTTCTTAATTCAAAATAACTTTGAACGAGGGCAAGTTGACACTACACTATTCAGAAAGACTCTGAAGAAAGACATTCTTATAGTTCAGATTTATGTTGATGATATCATTTTTGGTTCTACAAATAGTTCACTTTGCAAAGAGTTTTCCAAAGTAATGCAGGATGAGTTTGAAATGAGCATGATGGGAGAATTGAAGTTCTTTCTTGGAATTCAAATCAACCAATGCAAAGATGGAATCTATGATCATCAGTCCAAATACACGAAAGAGCTTTTGAAGAAGTTCAATCTTGAGGATTGCAAAGAAATGAATACTCCAATGTATCCAACCTGCACGCTAAGCAAAGAAGATCAAGGAACCAAAGTTGATCAGAAGCTGTATAGAGGTATGATTGGTTCTTTGTTATACCTAACTGCATCCAGACCAGATATTTTATTCAGTGTATGTCTGTGTGCAAGGTTTCAATCAGATCCTAGAGAGTCTCATTTAACAGTTGTTAAGAGAATCTTTAGATATTTGAAAGGAACTACCAATCTTGGACTTCTATACAAGAAATCCTCTGACTACATGCTAGTTGGATTCTGTGATGCTGACTATGCTGGAGACAGGATTGAAAGAAAATCAACCAGTGGCAATTGTCAATTCTTGGGAGAGAATCTGATATCCTGGGCTAGCAAGAGGCAAGCAACCATTGCTTTGTCTACAGCAGAAGCAGAATACATCTCAGCTGCTAGTTGTTGTACACAGCTACTCTAGATGAAACACCAGCTTGAGGATTATCAAATAACTAAAAATTGTATCCCAATTTATTGTGATAATACGGCAGCTATATGTTTATCTAAGAATCCAATTCTGCATTCAAGAGCAAAGCACATTGAGATTAAACATCATTTTATAAGAGACTATGTTCAAAAAGGAATACTAGATATTCAATTCATTGATACTGATCATCAATGGGCTGATATATTTACTAAACCTTTATCTGTTGAAAGATTTGATTTTATAAAGAAAAATTTGAACATGTGTTATGTCTCTAGTTAATGTGCGCCTCTGAAAACAAAATTCAGACTCTGAAAGATTTTCAGAAGCTAATTGAGAATCAGACTCTCTTTTGAGAATCTGGTGACACAAGCTTCTGACAAACCCTCAGACTCTGGTAAGGAATCTTAGACTCTCAGAAGCTCGTATTAGTGGAAGCATGACTGTTGAGTTCAGTAACACCTGCCCCACTACGGTGACAGTTACTTTATAGTTTCTCAGACGTGGCTTGTCTGTATTGGGTAAGAACTCAAAGGGCAATGATTTCATTACGTCAACAAGTTACCTTCGCATTGTCCCAACGCTTTTACGGCTGCATGCTATATGTATTTATTGTTTGTGTTTGTTTGTCCCCTATTCTTTCCAAACGGTTATCAAACTTTTTCTATAAATACATATCACACACAACTCACTTCTCTTTTCACTCTTTGATTCTTTCTCTGAACAAATTTCTTGTTTTCAATCTTTTGTAAAACTTTGTGTTCTCAAATCAAAAACGTAGAAACCTCTAAATGGCAAGTGATCTCATCCAATCTGGTGTCCTAGTCAAAACTGGAAAATATTATGTGATCAAACCAAGAACGATGAATCTTATCAAAGAAACTCTGGAAATTCAAGTTGAATCTCCAATAGATTTTGGCTCTCTTAATCGTCACGGAGTTGACGTTTCTTCTCATTTCTTAGCACAAAAATTGATGAACTATTTCGGTATGTTGAATGGACCAACACATCAAGAGCTGGTAAGAGATTTCTGGGTTAGGTCAGAAGTCTTCGACAAGGATGAAGCTACGATTGAAGAAACTGCTGCGATTTTGAATAACCCCAAGCTGGCTGGCAAGAACAGAGAGGAAATGGGTTTAAGACCGTACAAGGGTCTTGAAATAAGGTCTGCTGTGATGGGGATTCCAGTCCTTATCACTGAAGAAGTGGTCGCCAGAGCTTGTAGAGTGCTGAATGAAGGAAAATTTCAGTGGAATGTCCAGAAGATTGTCAGAAGATTCAATCCTTCTAAGCATGACATGAGGGAATCTTATGTGCAATCAGACTTGATGATGGACTTCCCTCCTATTTCTAAGGAAGATAATCCTGAAGTACTTGCAAGATTTGTGGTGGATTACTTCAATGAGACTGGTAGAATAACCAACTATTATGCCATTCCTGAGACTGCTGCAGGAGGACCTCTTAAGGTCAATGGAAAAAGGACCAAGGAAGTAATTCCTAAGGAAGAGGAAGAGAAGCAAGAACCTCTCAAGAAGAAGATCAAATCTACTGCTCTTCCAGGAGGGACTATTGGTGCCCCTAAGACCATAGCTCCTATGCCTTCATCTGTTGTGAATATATGCCTTGACAGGAATACTTTGGTTTTGATGATCAACAAAAGAGGTCCTAAAAGAACAACGATGCAAAAAGCGGAAAAGAAATTCAATTTATCAAGTCTTGAGTCTTGAGTTTTTTTATTTATAGTAGGACTTTGTTGTAAGTGGTTAAAAAGCTCTCATTAAAATAAATCACACACTCACAATATTTTTTTTTCTAAAATGATTTTACATGAAAATATTTTTTGCATGAGATATAATTGATTTTACATGAAAATATTTTTTGCATGAGATAAAATTTATTTTAATTGCATAAAATCTTTTAGCATAAAAATAAAGTTTAGCATGCATTAACAATTTCTAGTGTTATTCTTATCTTGGTCATATCTATTACCTTATTATATATGTATGGTATTATATAATAAGAATAATAGTACGACATTTTTCTTCTTTCTATATATGATGGCAGTACATGATCTTTTTGTTTTAAACCTTCATGCCGAATATCTTCAACATGATCTTTCTATGGCTAAACAATCCAAAATCAAATAAGTATTAAAAGGCACATTCCTTTTTTATACTCATTTAAAAACAAGATTGTATATGTACCGTTGACACACACAGCTTGTGATTTTGAAATGGGAATTGACTTTGTTTCAATATAATCAATGTTATTATAGACATTGAAGTGCAACGGTAATTTGCTTTTAATTGTGCATATTGGCAGAATTTTTTCAAGGCTCCTATGTCATATTTTCACTATAAATATGAGCATTTGTTGATCATTTGAAAACACACCTTGACTTGCAACTTACAGTCAAAATCTCTTTCTCCCTCTCAAACTTGCATTGCTATTTTCTCACTTGATCACTTCTATTTTATTTGAGAGCTTTTATACTATATAGTTTACTTTGTAATCTTTTGAGCTTCAAGTTGTTTTTATCTACACATTTGGTGTAATCATTTAAATTGTTGTATTTCTTTTGTATTGGGTGTGATCCCATAATTTCAAGAGAGGTGATATCTCTTGGTTTAGAGACTCTTCTACAAAGGTTTGTTTTGTTTGGAGAGTGCTCGTTATTTGTAAAGGTTACCAGCTTATCCTAATTAAAAGCTAGGTTAGTGAAAATCTCAAGGGGCTTTTCCTTGGGGACTAGACGTAGGCCTTGGTGTTTTAGGCCGAACTAGGATAAATCTTTTGGTGTCTTTTCTCTCATCCCTTATCTCTTTTACTTTATTTGTTATTTATTTTAGCAAAATTTCTCTAGTTATCATCTTTATTAAAAACCTTTATAAGCACTTTATTTTATTTTGTTAAAATCCTTTTTAAGTGCTTATTTAAATTAATTTTTAAAGAAACACAATTCACCCCCCTCTTGTGTGTTTGAAGTCACTTGTTCAACAAGTGGCATCAGAGCTTGAACTCTTGTTTTAAGACTAATCGTCTCAAGAGCCAAGATGACTTCAAACAACGATTCCTTAAACCGTCCCCCATCCTTCAATGGTGAAGGGTATGGTTATTGGAAAGAGAGGATGAAAATTTTCATCGAGGGAATTGATTGTGATGTTTGGGATGTTGTTGTTAATGGTCCATTTGTTCCGACTCATCTTGTCAATGATGTGGAGGTGAACAAACCTAGATCTCTTTGGACCAAAGAGGATAAAGAAAAGGTTCAATACAATTTGAAAGCTAAGAACATTATCACAACTGCATTAAGCATTTATGAGTTCTATCGCGTATCAAATTGTACAACTGCCAAGGAAATGTTTGACACCCTTCAAGTGACCCATGAAGGTACTACCGAGGTCAAAAGGGCTAGAATGAACACATTAACTCACGAGTATGAATTATTTAGGATGAAATCAGGAGAAAGCATCAATGAAATGCAAAAACGGTTCATCCATATAATAAGTCATCTTCGAGCTCTTGGAAAAACTTTCTATAATATTGATTTAATTAACAAAGTCCTTAGATGTCTAAGTCGGAGTTGGCAACCTAAAGTGACTGCCATTGCTGAATCCAAAAACTTAGACTCTATGGACTTGGCTACTTTGTTTAGTAAATTGCAGGAACATGAGCTTGTATTAAATCGACTCCTTGAAAGTGAAGAAGGTGAAAAGAAAAAGAAAGGACTTGCTTTGGCTGCAAATACCAAAGAAAGTGATTCGGAAGATAATGAAAGTCTTGATGAAAATGAGGAAGACATGAGTCTAATGGTTCGAAGGTTCAAAAAATTAATGAGGCATCAAGGTAAATCAAAGCAATTTCAAAACTCACAAAAGAAGAATCAAGAAGGAAGTTCCTTCAATCCAACTTGTTACAAATGTGGTAGAAAGGGTCACATAAAACCAGAGTGTCCAGAAAATCAAAAGAAACATGAGAAAATGGACCAGAGAGCTCAAAAGGATTCTAAGGGAAAAAGAGCATACATTGCTTGGGATGACAATGACATGGGTTCATCCGACGAATCTGAAAATGAGGAAGCAAACCTAAGTCTCATGGCACATCATGAAGATGATGAGGTAAACACTTTTGAAACCGAACTAAATTTAACTTACGATGAACTATTTATTATTTGTAAAGAATTAAATGATGAATCAACTAAACTTAAAAAAATTGTTTCAACTTCTAAGAAAACTATTTCCACTCTTGAAACAAAAGTTGACATTTTAAACAAGGAAATAGAATCTCTTAAAGAAAAACAATCATTTTTAAGTGAAATCTATACACCCACTACTTGTGAAAACAAGAACATTATCAAATGTGATGAATGCAATGTTTTAAAAAATAAAATTGAAGATTTGAATAATATTCTTGCAAAATTCACAATGGGAAGAGACAAACTTGACATCATTTTGAAAAATCAAAAGGGAAGTTTTAATAAAGCGGGTTTGGGCTATCATCCAAAAAATCATGAAAAATATTTAACAAAATTCTTTCTCCCAAACAAAACCTCAAGTTCCCCTCTTGTTAAATGTTTTTATTGTGGAAGAGAAGGTCATACATCCTCTATTTGTAATATAAGAAAGAACAATGATATGAATGATAAAATGAAGTGGATTCCAAAGGGAACTTTGCCCAATTCTAACTCTCAAGGACCCAAAATTATTTGGGTACCAAAAGCCAAAACTTGAATTTGTTTTGTAGGTGTGCTTGAAGGTAAGAACTAAAAATTGGTATAATCATAATGGCTATTCAAAGCGCATGAAAGGGGAGAAAAGGAAACTCTATTATTCCTAGAATATTGGTTATGCATCATATGGTGGCTTTCTCAAAAGTTCTTCTACAAGATTAAAAGGAAATTTCAAGAAAAGCAAAAATGGTTCACTCTTTTTAATGAATTATTCTTATTTTTGCTTTAAATTTTCCTGAATATATGCCTTGCCATAATTGTTTCTTTCCTGCTTTTTGATAATGCCAAAAGGGGGAGAGTTATGTGATTTGCATGTTTTAGGGGGAGTGAATTTTAATTGTTTGCATATAGTAAGGGGGAGCAAAATCTGCGCTTATCTCTGTTATATATTTTATTATTGGATTATTATTGTTTTCAATCTTTTGTAAAACTGTGTTCTCAAATCAAAAACTTAGAAACCTCTAAATGGCAAGTGATCTCATCCAATCTGGTGTCCTAGTCAAAACTGGAAAATCTTATGTGATCAAACCAAGAAGGATGAATCTTATCAAAGAAACTCTGGAAATTCAAGTTGAATCTCCAATAGATTTTGGCTCTCTTAATCGTCACGGAGTTGACGTTTCTTCTCATTTCTTAGCACAAAGAATGATGAACTATTTCGGTATGTTGAATGGACCAACATATCAGGAGCTGGTAAGAGATTTTTGGGTTAGGTCAGAAGTCTTCGACAAGGATGAAGCTACGATTGAAGAAACTGCTGAGATTTTGAATAACCCAAAGCTGGCTGGCAAGAATAGTGAGGAAATGGGTTTAAGACCGTACAAGGGTCTTTAATTAAGGTGTGCTGTGATGGGGATTCCAGTCCTTATCACTTAAGAAGTGGTCGCCAGAGCTTGTAGAGTGCTGAATGAAGGAAAATTTCAGTGGAATGTCCAGAAGAAGAGTGACTGGACCGTTATCTGCAACAAACTTCTATTTGAAGGGAGACCCTCAAATAAGCTGGTTGATATGCATCCTGAGCATAAGGTGCTTCTGAAGATCATACTGGACAGTATGCTTCAGAAAGGAGGAGGAACAGACACTCTGTCTGTTGATCACAAAGTTCTTCTTTATTTTCTGATTAACAAAATAAAGATCAATTTTCCAATGTATGTGATGCACCACATGTGCTGGGCAATAAAGAAAAGCCAATCTGAATCCAGAAGGCAAGTTTCTTTTGGAAGGCTAATCTCTGAGATTCTGTATCAAGAAGACCTCTTGAAGGTCTTATCAGAATCTGGTGTTGTATCAGATGCTCATCTTGGAACTGTGACAGGGAGAATCATCAACGGTAAAACTCTTCAGTACATGAAGATTGTCAGAAGATTCAATCCTTCTAAGCATGACATGAGTGAATCTTATGTGCAATCAGATTTGATGATGGACTTCCCTCCTATTTCCAAAGAAGATAATCCTGAAGTACTTGCAAGATTTGTGGTGGATTACTTCAATGAGACTGGTAGAATAATCAACTATTCTGCCGTTCCTGAGACTACTGGAGGAGGACCTCTTAAGGTCAAGGGAAAAAGGACCAAGGAAGTAATTCCTAAGGAAGAGGAAGAGAAGCAAGAACCTCTCAAGAAGAAGATCAAATCTACTGCTCTTCCAGGAGTGACTATTGGTGCCCCTATGACCATAGCTCCCATGCCTTTATCTGTTGTGAATATATGCCTTGACAGGAATACTTTGGTTTTGATGATCGACAAAAGAAGTCCTAAAAGAACAACGATGCAAAAAGCGGAAAAGAAATTCAAGTTATCAAGTCTTGAGTCTTGAGTTTTTTTATTTATATTAGGACTTTGTTGTAAGTGGTTAAAAAGCTCTCATTAAAATAAATCACACACTCACAATATTTTTTTTCTAAAATGATTTTACATGAAAATATTTTTTGCATGAGATATAATTGATTTTACATGAAAATATTTTTTGCATGAGATATAATTTATTTTACATGAAAATATTTTTTGCATGAGATATAATTTATTTTAATTGCATAAAATCTTTTAGCATAAAAATAAAGTTTAGCATGCATTAACAATTTCTAGTGTTATTCTTATCTTGGTCATATCTATTACCTTATTATATATGTATGGTATTATATAATAAGAATAATAGTACGACATTTTTCTTCTTTTTATATATGGCAGTACATGATATTTTTGTTTTAAACCTTTATGCCAAATATCTTCAACGTGATCTTTCTATGGCTAAACAATCCAAAATCAAATAAGTATTAAAAGGCACATTCCTTTTTGATACTCATTTAAAAACAAGATTGTATATGTACCGTTGACACACACAGCTTGTGATTTTGAAATGGAAATTGACTTTGTTTCAATATAATCAATGTTATTATAGGCATTGAAGTGCAACGGTAATTTGCTTTTAATTGTGCATATGGGCATAATTTTTTCAACGCTCCTATATCATATTTTCACTATAAATATGAGCATTTGTTGATCATTTGAAAACACACCTTGACTTGCAACTTACAGTCAAAATCTCTTTCTCCCTCTCAAACTTGCATTTCTATTTTCTCACTTGATCACTTCTATTTTATTTGAGAGCTTTTATACTATATAGTTTACTTTGTAATCTTTTGAGATTCAAGTTGTTTTTATCTACACATTTGGTGTAATCATTTAAATTGTTGTATTTCTTTTGTATTGGGTGTAATCCCATAATTTCAAGAGAGGTGATATCTCTTGGTTTAGAGACTCTTCTACAAAGGTTTGTTTTGTTTGGAGAGTGCTCGTTATTTGTAAAGGTTACCAAGTTATCCTAATTAAAAGCTAGGTTAGTGAAAATCTCAAGGGGCTTTTCGTTGGGGACTAGACGTAGGCCTTGGTGTTTTAGGCCGAACTAGGATAAATCTTTTGGTGTCTTTTCTCTCATCCCTTATCTCTTTTACTTTATTTGTTATTTATTTTAGCAAAATTTCTCTAGTTATCATCTTTATTAAAAACCATTATAAGCACTTTATTTTATTTTATTAAAATCCTTTTTAAGTGCTTATTTAAATTAATTTTTAAAGAAACACAATTCACCCCCCTCTTGTGTGTTTGAAGTCACTTGTTCAACAAGTGGCATCAGAGCTTGAACTCTTGTTTTAAGACTAATCGTCTCAAGAGCCAAGATGACTTCAAACAACGATTCCTTAAACCGTCCCCCATCCTTCAATGGTGAAGGGTATGGTTATTGGAAAGAGAGGATGAAAATTTTCATCGAGGGAATTGATTGTGATGTTTGGGATGTTGTTGTTAATGGTCCATTTGTTCCGACCCATCTTGTCAATGATGTGGAGGTGAACAAACCTAGATCTCTTTGGACCAAAGAGGATAAAGAAAAGGTTCAATACAATTTGAAAGCTAAGAACATTATCACAACTGCATTAAGCATTGATGAATTTTATCGCGTATCAAATTGTACAACCGCCAAGGAAATGTGGGACACCCTTCAAGTGACCCATGAAGGTACTACCGAGGTCAAAAGGGCTAGAATGAACACATTAACTCACGAGTATGAATTATTTAGGATGAAATCAGGAGAAAGCATCAATGAAATGCAAAAACGGTTCATCCATATAATAAATCATCTTCGAGCTCTTGGAAAAACTTTCTATAATATTGATTTAATTAACAAAGTCCTTAGATGTCTAAGTCGGAGTTGGCAACCTAAAGTGACTGCCATTGCTGAATCCAAAAACTTAGACTCTATGGACTTGGCTACTTTGTTTAGTAAATTGCAGGAACATGAGCTTGTATTAAATCGACTCCTTGAAAGTGAAGAAGGTGAAAAGAAAAAGAAAGGACTTGCTTTGGCTGCAAATACCAAAGAAAGTGATTCGGAAGATAATGAAAGTCTTGATGAAAATGAGGAAGACATGAGTCTAATGCTTCGAAGGTTCAAAAAATTAATGAGGCATCAAGGTAAATCAAAGCAATTTCAAAACTCACAAAAGAAGAATCAAGAAGGAAGTTCCTTCAATCCAACTTGTTACAAATGTGGTAGAAAGGGTCACATAAAACCAGAGTGTCCAGAAAATCAAAAGAAACATGAGAAAATGGACCAGAGAGCTCAAAAGGATTCTAAGGGAAAAAGAGCATACATTGCTTGGGATGACAATGACATGGGTTCATCCGACGAATCTGAAAATGAGGAAGCAAACCTAAGTCTCATGGCACATCATGAAGATGATGAGGTAAACACTTTTGAAACCGAACTAAATTTAACTTACGATGAACTATTTATTATTTGTAAAGAATTAAATGATGAATCAACTAAACTTAAAAAAATTGTTTCAACTTCTAAGAAAACTATTTCCACTCTTGAAACAAAAGTTGACATTTTAAACAAGGAAATAGAATCTCTTAAAGAAAAACAATCATTTTTAAATGAAATCTCTACACCCACTACTTGTGAAAACAAGAACATTATCAAATGTGATGAATGCAATGTTTTAAAAAATAAAATTGAAGATTTGAATAATATTCTTGCAAAATTCACAATGGGAAGAGACAAACTTGACATCATTTTGAAAAATCAAAAGGGAAGTTTTAATAAAGCGGGTTTGGGCTATCATCCAAAAAATCATGAAAAATATTTAACAAAATTCTTTCTCCCAAACAAAACCTCAAGTTCCCCTCTTGTTAAATGTTTTTATTGTGGAAGAGAAGGTCATACATCCTCTATTTGTAATATAAGAAAGAACAATGATATGAATGATAAAATGAAGTGGATTCCAAAGGGAACTTTGCCCAATTCTAACTCTCAAGGACCCAAAATTATTTGGGTACCAAAAGCCAAAACTTGAATTTGTTTTGTAGGTGTGCTTGAAGGTAAGAACTAAAAATTGGTATAATCATAATGGCTATTCAAAGCGCATGAAAGGGGAGAAAAGGAAACTCTATTATTCCTAGAATATTGGTTATGCATCATATGGTGGCTTTCTCAAAAGTTCTTCTACAAGATTAAAAGGAAATTTCAAGAAAAGCAAAAATGGTTCACTCTTTTTAATGAATTATTCTTATTTTTGCTTTAAATTTTCCTGAATATATGCCTTGCCATAATTGTTTCTTTCCCGCTTTTTGATAATGCCAAAAGGGGGAGAGTTATGTGATTTGCATGTTTTAGGGGGAGTGAATTTTAATTGTTTGCATATAGTAAGGGGGAGCAAAATCTGCGCTTATCTCTGTTATATATTTTATTATTGGATTATTATTGTTTTCAATCTTTTGTAAAACTGTGTTCTCAAATCAAAAACTTAGAAACCTCTAAATGGCAAGTGATCTCATCCAATCTGGTGTCCTAGTCAAAACTGGAAAATCTTATGTGATCAAACCAAGAAGGATGAATCTTATCAAAGAAACTCTGGAAATTCAAGTTGAATCTCCAATAGATTTTGGCTCTCTTAATCGTCACGGAGTTGACGTTTCTTCTCATTTCTTAGCACAAAGAATGATGAACTATTTCGGTATGTTGAATGGACCAACATATCAAGAGCTGGTAAGAGATTTCTGGGTTAGGTCAGAAGTCTTCGACAAGGATGAAGCTACGATTGAAGAAACTGCTGAGATTTTGAATAACCCAAAGCTGGCTGGCAAGAATAGTGAGGAAATGGGTTTAAGACCGTACAAGGGTCTTGATTTAAGGTGTGCTGTGATGGGGATTCCAGTCCTTATCACTTAAGAAGTGGTCGCCAGAGCTTGTAGAGTGCTGAATGAAGGAAAATTTTAGTGGAATGTCCAGAAGAAGAGTGACTGGACTGTTATCTGCAACAAACTTCTATTTGAAGGGAGACCCTCAAATAAGCTGGTTGATATGCATCCTGAGCATAGGGTGCATCTGAAGATACTAGATAGTATGCTTCAAAAAGGAGGAGGAACAGACACTCTGTCTGTTGATCACAAAGTTCTTCTTTATTTTCTGATTAACAAAATAAAGATCAACTTTCCAAGGTATGTGATGCACCACATGTGCTAAGCAATAAAGTAAAGCCAATCTGAATCCAGAAGGCAAGTTTCTTTTGGAAGGCTAATCTCTGAGATTCTGTATTAAGAAGACCTCTTGAAGGTCTTATCAGAATCTGGTGTTGTATCAGATGCTCATCTTGGAACTGTGACAGGGAGAATCATCAACGGTAAAACTCTTCAGTACATGAAGATTGTCAGAAGATTCAATCCTTCTAAGCATGACATGAGGGAATCTTATGTGCAATCAGACTTGATCATGGACTTCCCTCCTATTTCCAAAGAAGATAATCCTGAAGTACTTGCAAGATTTGTGGTGGATTACTTCAATGAGACTGGTAGAATAATCAACTATTCTGCCGTTCCTGAGACTACTGGAGGAGGACCTCTTAAGGTCAAGGGAAAAAGGACCAAGGAAGTAATTCCTAAGGAAGAGGAAGAGAAGCAAGAACCTTTCAAGAAGAAGATCAAATCTACTGCTCTTCCAGGAGTGACTATTGGTGCCCCTAAGACCATAGCTCCCATGCCTTCATCTGTTGTGAATATATGCCTTGACAGGAATGTTTTGATTTTCGACAAAAGAAGTCCTAAAAGAACAACGATGCAAAAAGCGGAAAAAAAATTCAAGTTATCAAGTGGTTAAAAAGCTCTCATTAAAATAAATCACACACTCACAATATTTTTTTTCTAAAATGATTTTACATGAAAATATTTTTTGCATGAGATATAATTGATTTTACATGAAAATATTTTTTGCATGAGATATAATTTATTTTACATGAAAATATTTTTGCATGAGATATAATTTATTTTAATTGCATAAAATCTTTTAGCATAAAAATAAAGTTTAGCATGCATTAACAATTTCTAGTGTTATTCTTATCTTGGTCATATCTATTACCTTATTATATATGTATGGTATTATATAATAAGAATAATATACGACATTTTTCTTCTTTCTATATATGGCAGTACATGATCGTTTTGTTTTAAAGCTTTATGCCAAATATCTTCAACGTGGTCTTTCTATGGCTAAACAATCCAAAATCAAATAAGTATTAAAAGGCACATTCCTTTTTTATACTCATTTAAAAACAAGATTGTATATGTACCGTTGACGCACACAGCTTGTGATTTTGATTTTGAAATGGAAATTGACTTTGTTTCAATATAATCAATGTTATTATAGGCATTGAAGTGCAACGGTAATTTGCTTTTAATCGTGCATATTGGCAGAATTTTTTCAAGGCTCCTATATCATATTTTCACTATAAATATGAGCATTTGTTGATCATTTGAAAACACACCTTGACTTGCAACTTACAGTCAAAATCTCTTTCTCCCTCTCAAACTTGCATTGCTATTTTCTCACTTGATCACTTCTATTTTATTTGAGAGCTTTTATACTATATAGTTTACTTTGTAATCTTTTGAGCTTCAAGTTGTTTTTATCTACACATTTGGTGTAATCATTTAAATTGTTGTATTTCTTTTGTATTGGGTGTGATCCCATAATTTCAAGATAGGTGATATCTCTTGGTTTAGAGACTCTTCTACAAAGGTTTGTTTTGTTTGGAGAGTGCTCGTTATTTGTAAAGGTTACCAGCTTATCCTAATTAAAAGCTAGGTTAGTGAAAATCTCAAGGGGCTTTTCCTTGGGGACTAGACGTAGGCCTTGGTGTTTTAGGCCGAACTAGGATAAATCTTTTGGTGTCTTTTCTCTCATCCCTTATCTCTTTTACTTTATTTGTTATTTATTTTAGCAAAATTTCTCTAGTTATCATCTTTATTAAAAACCTTTATAAACACTTTATTTTATTTTGTTTAAATCCTTTTTAAGTGCTTATTTAAATTAATTTTTAAAGAAACACAATTCACCCCCTTCTTGTGTGTTTGAAGTCACTTGTTCAACATCTGTATCTTCTGCATCCAAGGAAATCAAGGATAGGATAAAAGAAACCAAGGATGAGAAGAAGGCTAAGAAGGACAATAAGCAGGCAAAGAAAGATGAGAAGAAAGCGAAGAAAGGCAAGGCTGACAGAGATTATGTAAAGTTAGCTGAAGAGATTGCTGAATTCCTTGATACTGACTCTGATGGTGAAGAAAGTCAGATCAAGAAGAGAAAAGTAGATGTGGTTCCTGTGGCTAAGGATGTAGCACAGAAGATAGGTACTTCTGTATCTATGATTGAGGATGAACATGCTGCTGGCAAGGCAATGGCAGCAGAAGTGGTTGCTGAAGAACTAAATGAAGAAACTGTTAAGTTGCTTGCATCTGCTCTGAAACAGAAGAGTCAGGTAGCTACTGTAGAAGCTGATTTATCAGAAGCTACCGTGTCTGATCACTATGCTTCTCCAGAAGCTGGTATAGGCACCTCTGGTAATGTAGCATTTAACTCATCTTCCTCCACGAATCAAGAGTCCGAATCTGATTCAGAATCAGATAACAAACCCTTGAGCCAAATTCTTCATTCCCTCAGAAATTCATCCCCCTCACCAATCAAACCCCTATCATCCCATAACCCACTGGACCCCAAAATAGTTGAATACGTTGATTCAACTAAGGACAGAGTTGTTCAAGACACCATCACAGTGTCTATGAATTTACCTGCTGACCACCCTGCTCAACCATCTTTTCTCAAACCACTTCAGGCAATTCAACCTTGTGAAAAGCCTGAAGTAACCATTCAATCAAAACAACCATCCCCCCAACATGAGCCTATTTGTGTAGACTCTCCAGACACCCTAGATTCTCTTGAGAAACACCTAGGAGAAGAACTACCAAAAACCCCTGCAAAATCCAAATCAACAAAAGCTACAGCATCTGTTTCCAGACCAGACTCTCTACCTGAACCTACAGATATTCTCACCTTAGCATCTGTTGAACCCTCAGAACCTATTGAAGAACCAGTTTCTGAAATTCTGGAACAAGCTTCTGATATCCTATCAGAACCTGTGTCTAGAACAGTTCCTGAACCTCTTTGTGATCCTATAACAGTTGTACCTGGCTTTGAAACATATCTAGCTTTAAGAGCCTCTCAACCCTCAACTTCTGAACCTCATGACCTATTTGATTCGAACAGGATAGATGAGTTCTATGCTTCATCAAACTCTAAGCTCAAGGACATTATTGAGCAAAGGTTTGTGCCTATTCTCAATGTGAGCTATGAGGATAAGTTCTCCATATTGAAGACTGAGTTTTTGGATTTTATCACCAAAATTCAGAAGGCTGCTACCAAGGAACAAGCAATTGTTACTGCCAAGCATGTGGAAGAAGTCAAGAGTGCTGAGAAAGCTAAGACCAAGGAGAAAGCTCCTATTCTGCGGATTAGAGATAAACCATTCTTTGATGAAGATCAATATAATCCAAGGGAATCAATGGTTTTTGACTCTTTAAGAAGAAGACTGCACAGAGTTCAAGAAGAAGCTATACTTGAAAGGGAAGCTCACTTAAGAAGAACTGAGGCTTTGGAAGAGATTGTCAAGAAGCAGCAAGAAGATCTCCAGAAATTGATGGATCACCTTGCCAAACAAAACCAACCTTAGTTTAAATTTTTTTATGTTTTGTTTGTAACCCTTGTCTGCTGTTTACTTTTTCTTCTGAACTGTTTTTGCTTTCAAGTTTATACAGGATCAGCTTTCTTACTGCTGTTATTGGATCCATAGTCATATGGTATAGCAGAACCAGAATTAGCACCAGAAGTAGAATGTTCACTGGAAGACATGTTTTTCTCTGGCTCTTTTCTGTTACACGGTTAAGTGTTATGACAACACAGTCGGAGCTCTGATACCAGCTGAAGGTGAGAAAAACACAAGAAGGGGGGGTTGAATTGTGTTTTCTTTTTCGAAACTCTTGAAGAGTAAGAATCTGTTTTTCCAGGATCAGAGTCTGAATGGATTCAGAGTCTGATGGAAGATCAGATTCTGTTGCAGCGGAAATAAACAAGAGATAAAGAGAAAGAGAGAACACAAGCAATTATACAGGTTCCTTCCACAAACCGGAAGTAGTCATGTCCCCCTTGCACTTCCAAGGAGAGTTTCACTAAAATGTAATATCAATTACAAGTTGCTCAAACACACAGTAAGAGACTTCCAATTGCTCAAGCACGCAGGCAAGAGTCTTCCAATGCTCAAAGACACAACTAAGAGACTTCTTTGCTCAAGCACACAAGCAAGAGACTTCTGACACAATTTACAGAAAATTGAATAGAGTTGGAGACACTTGACAAACAATCAAATGTGTTCCAATAATATAAACAAAGACAAACTCTGTTTTTTTGATAAACTTAGAGATTCTAGAATACACAGTTTGTAAGAATAATCTAAGTTGTTGATGTGTTTCTGGTTTGACTCAGTTAGAATACAATAGCTTGACAGCGTAGTGTTTCAGTTGTAGAGTCCAACATATTCTTCAAGTCTTTTATCCTTTATATAGGCGTTAGAAATAGACGCTAAGACAATCCAGCACATCAAGAGAATTCTGGAAGCTTGATCAATAGTTGTTGATCTGTTGCTTGATATGGTAATAGTTCTTCACATGCATATTTTGAATTTTATTCCTTTTGAAGCTTAATACCGGTAGACACAGTTGCCAAACTGTACGAGGTAGTGGAGTAGTGGAAACAGAGTTCGTACACACGTACTCTGTCCTATTCTGCATACTTTGTCGTTGAGCATCCCACGCGCAAGTTGACTTTGAAGTTAGCCGTTACTCTAGTGAGTGTTTCTTATGCATCGAAATGCCTTTAGAAATCCTTCTAAACAGATTTTCAGATTATAGGCTTCAGATTCACTGTAGCACTTCAGCTTCTGATGATCTTCAGATTCTCTTGTTCTTCAGGTTCCGATAGTCTTCAGACTCTCTTGAACTTTTAGGTTCTGATCATCTTCAAACTTATTTGAACTTCAGATTCTTTTAATCTTCAGGACTTCTTGACATAGCTTCTGATGATTCTTCAGACTCTCTAGTTCTTCAGAATCACAAGCAACAAGCTTCTCTTGGTTTTGCTCTCAAAATGTTCAAACATAATATTTTCTAAGATTAAAATCTTGATTAAGATTCTGCATACTTAAACAAATATTAGCATATCCAATTGACAATTTTTACTACCTTGTTATCATTAAAACTCAAAACGTGGTATTGCTGAACACCCTTGTTTCAACATATCTCACCACCGAAACCACACCTGAGAACACTCCATCGAAGAATGATGAAGAACTTCCCTTTATTCCTGACCCAAATTTCTTTCATCCACTCACCATGGTTGTGTACGTACAGCAACCAGCTCCTGTCAACATAAACATCAACATACCACCAGAAGTTGATGAAACTCATGAACCCTCTTCTCAAAGGAATCCTCCTAAAAAGAACAAAATGGCTTCTCATCTTAGGAACGCCAACAAAAGGAAGGTGCCACCCACAAAGGCTAAATCTTCTCCTAATCCACACACTTGTAAGTCTAAAAGACTTCGCTCTGCTGTTGGAACAAAGAAAACAAACAGTGTAGATGAAGCTGTTTATAATATCCCTGATTCAGATAGTGAATCTGAACCATCTACCCCTCCGGCTGAAAAAACTCCTTCTTCTCTGAAGCCTAAACAAAAGGGTGACAAGAAGGTTTCAAAACCCTCTGTCAAAACCTCTGTACCAAAGCCTAAGGCTAAATCAACTTCAAGCAATAAGAGAAAACAGAAGGAAACCGATAGGGAAGAACGTTCTCCAGAAAGTTCTCCATACAAAGATGAAGAACTTTCTTCAGATTATCCTCCAGAATGTTCTCCAAAGCATAAAACTGCTTCAAGACCAAAAAACATCAACATCTCTCAAGGAAAGAAGATGCCTTTGTTTGATCCAACATTCAAAAAGGAATTCAAAGAAAAATGGGGAAAAAGGTTAATTAAGATTGGAAGATAATCTTATTTTGTCAAATTGGAAAATTACAAAATTGTTCTTAAGGAGTATGTTGATGAACAATGCTGGACAAAGTTTCTACAGCTTCGTGAGAGACACTACCCTAAGCTCATCCAAGTTTTCTACTTCATGGTAGAAGCATACCCTGAGGAAAGCCTAATAGTGTCTAGAATCAAGGATGTTGAGATTCGTCTCACTCCACAGGTAATTTCTGATACACTAGGTATCTCTAATATTGGTCATGCTGTCTTTGGCGACAATTGGTTTGAAAAACGTGATGTCAAATCTGAAAATGTTTACAAACTCCTTTTCAAACCAAATGTCTCTAAGTTTGTTTCTTCGAACCTTCTGCCAACTCCTAAAATGTTTAATGGCATAAGTCAACATTGTGTCTTGCCTAGAAATTGCAATTTTCAACTTGTCTATCCAAATGATATCTTAGTCATGTATCATCTCTTCATGAAAGAGAAACTGAGTCTTCCTCATATTATCATTCACAACATGATACATGTAATTCAGTCTCGTAACAAAAAATCTTGTCTGCCATATGGAATGGCTCTTACCAAAATCTTCATTAAGAATCATGTCCCTTTTGAGGGTGAAAAATCAAATTTTGAGTACTCTCAATTCACCCTATGAAGCATGAACCTAGTGTTAAGCCTCAAACTGACCTCAAAAGGAAGAAGGAAGATGAAAACTGCATCCCACAAGAATGTTCTCCTGTGTTGGAGATAGATCATGAAAACCATCAAATTTGTTTGTCTCTCCTCAAAAGCCTGATTATTCTGCTTTGTTTCAACCAGATTCGGTGGAAAAATTCATTGTTCCACAGAATTATGAATCATCTATCCAAACGGATTCTTTTAAGTCTCTTCAAAAAAATCTCACTTTTCCCTCAAGGTTCACTGATTCGCCTTCATTGGAGCAAAGGATTGTTAAGAACAATGAAAGGCCAACCAAAAGGTCTAAGATTGAGAAGGACTGCAGCAAGACACGCAGTGATTTAACTAAGGTGATTGAAGGGAACAATGCAATTCTTCATTATTTGTCTTTGATGACGTCTGAGATGACTCTGTCAAGGAAATGGAGAAACACCATTAGTGACAAGAATGAAGTTGCTACACCTGAACATAATCCTTTCCATGTTCCGATGTATCCCATGTTTATGCCTACTATCTTTTCTTCTTCTGATGCTTCTTCTCCAACCCTGCCACCAGCTGCTGTTGTTGCCCCCTTTCGTGATGACAAAGGGGGAGATGATTTAGGGGATGATTTAGGGGAGTATGAGCTAGAAGGACCAGGAAAACAGATAGGATCTAGGGAGGAATAGCTTAGATCTTCTGATAACTGTTTTATGTTTAATTATGTTATTTTGATGTACTAAAAACTTTGTTTTTATTCTCTCTGTTTATGCATTTAAGTATGAATGATCTAGGATCAAACTGCTGCTAGTATGTGGGAAAATGAACAATGCTTTTTAATGTTTTGAAATACTAGGTTTGATACCTTGGAATGATCTTTATGATCTTTTGTGATAATGAATTATGTTGTTTATGTCCTATCTATAAGATCAAAACAAGAACATTTGCTATACCAAAGGCCAAGATCAGTAGTTCCTACTAGATATCTGAAAATTCTTTTTACAGCAGTTAAATGAGATTTTTTTGGAGAAGTTTGAAAATGTGCACATAAACCAACATCAAAAACTATATCTGGTCTACTGGCAGTTAAGTACAATAGGGATCCAATCATACCTCTGTATTCTTTTTCAAAAATAGTTTTCCCATTTTCATCCTTATCTAAATTAGATGTTGGATGCATGGGAGTTGCCATTATTTTGGCTTCATTCATTTTATATTTTTTAAGAAGATCTTTTATATATTTTTCTTGACAAATAAAAATGTCATTTGATTCTTTCTTGATTTGCAAGCCAAGAAAGAATCTTAATTCTCCCATCATACTCATTTCAAATTCACTTTGCATGAGATTGGAAAAATCATCACACATTTTTTCATTTGTTGAACCAAATATAATGTCATCAACATAAATTTGAACAATTAAAAAATTTGTTTTGTCACCTTTTTTAAAAAGAGTTGTATCTATTTTTCCTCTAGAAAAATTATTTTTGATTAAGAATGTACTTAACCTTTCATACCAAGCTCTAGGAGCTTGTTTGAGACCATATAATGCTTTTGTGTGTTTGAATACATGATTAGGTATGTTTGTGTTATCAAAACCAGGAGGTTGATGAACATAAACTTCCTCATTTAAGAATCCATTTAAAAAAGCACTTTTGACATCCATTTGAAATAATTTGATATTTTTATGAAATGCATATGCAAGAAGAATTTGAATTGCTTCTAACCTTGCTACGGGAGCAAAAGTTTCATTTAGCTACTAGTATAGCTTTGTTTCTGATGACTTTCCCTTCTTCATTTAGCTTGTTTCTAAATACCCATCTTGTTCCAATGATGGATTGATTTTGAGGTTTAGGAACAAAATTCCATACTTCAATTTTTTCAAATTGAGAAAGTTCTTCTTTCATGGCTATTACCCAGGATTCTTCACATATGGCTTCTTGTATATTCTTTGGTTCAATGTGAGAGATCATTGCCATGTTGCTATCATTATTTGTAAATGATCGCCTTGTTCTTATTCCATCAGATGTTTCTCCAATGATTTGTTCAGGAGGGTGATCACCAACAGTTTTCCAACTTCTTGGAAGATCTTGTGAAGATTGTTCTTGAATATTATCACCTTCTTTTTGAGAGATTTCTTCTTCTTCTTCTTTGTTGATTATCAAATCATCGAACTCATCAAGGATAACATGCATGCTAATTTCCATGGTTTGATTTTTCAAATTATAAATTCTATATCCTTTGGAATTTGTTGCATATCCCAAAAATATTCCTTTATCAGATTTTGAATCAAACTTTCCAAGATTTTCTTTGTCTTTTAAAATATAACAATAACATCCAAAAATATGAGATGTTAGGTTTTATATTTTTCCAGAGTTCATATGGGGTTTTGTTTAAAAAAATTCTAATTGAAACCCTATTTATGATATAGCAAGAAGTATTGATGGCTTCGGCCCAAAAGTATTTTTGTACATTTGATTCATTTAGCATTGTTCTTGCCATTTCTTGAAGTGTTCTATTTTTTCTTTCAACAACCCCATTTTGCTGTGGAGTTCTTTCACATGTAAAATTATGAAAGATTCCTTTTTCATCAAAGTAGTTTTTGAAGAAAGCATTTTCAAATTCTCCTCCATGATCACTTTTACTGAAATGATTTTGGATTCTTTTTCATTTTGAACTAATGTACAAAATTTTTGAACGCTTCAAAAGCTTCATCTTTATGTTTTAAAAATAGAACCCATGTATATCTGGAGAAATCATCAACTGTAACAAAACCATATTGTTTGCCACTTAAACTGGCAGTTCTAACAGGACCAAATAGATCTATGTGAAGTAGTTTGAGAGGTTTTTTCGTTGAAACTAAATCATTGGTTTTGAAACTACTTTTAACTTGTTTTCCTTTTGTACAAGCTTCGCATATTCTATCTTTTTCAAAATCAATTTTTGGAAGTCCTCTTACAAGTTCCAGTTTAGAGATTTTTGAAATAGTTTTCATACTTATATGTCCAGCTCTTATGTGCCAAATCCATTTATCTTTTTCAAGAGTCATAAAACATGTTTCAGATAGAATATCATCTAAGTAAAAAGCATATAGGTTTTTCTTTCTAGAGGCAGTAAAGAAAATCTTACCTGGGTATGTGTGTTTTACTATACATATGTTAGGTTTGAAAAATACTTCGAAGCCACTATCACATAACTGACTTATGCTTAGTAGATTGTGTTTTAAACCTTCAACATATTTAACATCCTCAATTTTTGCAGAGTCTTTCTTACCGATAATACCTTTCCCTTTAATTTGTCCTTTGTCATTATTTCCAAAGGTTACTAGACCTACTTCCTTTTTTATGAAAGAGATGATGCATTGTTTATCCCCTGTCATGTGTCTAGAACAGCCACTGTCCAAGTATCATGGCTTTGTTCTTGCATCTCGTGAGGATCCCTGCATTTTGAGTTAGTGGTTCCTTAGGTACCCATGAAGATATGGGTCCTTCGAGGTTAGTTTTCTTAATCTCAAGATGTTTAATCCTGAGAAAACAGTTTAATTCTAGATGACCTAATCTCTCACAATATGAGCATTCTTTTCTTTTAAATGAAGAAGAACGTTCTAGAGAATGTTTTGAAGCAGGTTGTTCTAGATTAACTATTGGTTTTCTCTTTTTATGAAAACAAAATGATTCATGATGTCCAATTTTCTTACAAAATGAACATTTTAATTTTTGTGGTATAAGACAATTTTCGTAAATTTGATTAAATCCTAAACTAGATTTGTCAAATGCTGCCATTTGTGAACCTATAATTTTTTTAAATGTTTCTCTTGATTTTATAAACTGTGAAAGATCATTTCTAAGTTCTTTGACTTCTCTTTAAAGAATAGTATTTTCATTTTTAGGATTTTCAGGATGTTTGGTTTTTCCAAATGTTTTTATTTTTCCAGTTGCTTGAAAATAAGAGTCTTGTAGACTTTGAATAATTTTCTTTTGATCGTTATTCAAAGTTTTGAGTTTCTCTTTTTCTTCCTTTAAATGAAAAATTTCTTTTTGTAAAGAGTGACATTCGTTAGTTAAAAAGTTTGAGTCGAATAGAAGACTATCAAATTTATTTTCTAACTCTTTATATACTAGAGGTTGGTCGAAAAGAATTACCTCTTCGTTTTCTGAATCTGCCATTAGACACATGCTGGCTTCAACATCTTCTTCTTTTGGTTCTTCAGGATCATCCCATGTAAAAATGGATTTTGAGTAGAGAGATTTCTTCTGACCCTTTTTGTTTAATGGACATTCATTTTTGTAATGCCCTAGTATGTTGCATCCGAAGCAGGTTACTTGATTATTGGCAACTTCTCCTTCGGTGTTGTCCTTCCTGTTTGGAAAGTGTTTCTATATTTGATCTCTTCTTCTCATCATTCTTTGAATCTTCTTTGAGATGAGAGCTAGTTCATCTTCTGCTTCTCCTTGGATGTTTTCCTCTTCATTAGTTTCTTTGATTTCTTCATCTTGTGAAGAGGTATCTTCTTGTTCATTTTGGGATGCCTTGAGAGCAATCATCTTTCCTTTCCTTGTTGGTTTATCATCTTGAAGTAGTGTCTAATGGGCTTTTAATGATCCAATGAGATCTTCAAGAGCCAAAGAGTCGAGCTTTTAATGGGCGTTTAATGCCTTGAGTAATTGTTGTGACCATGGGTCTCTATGTGCTTGGAAGACATCTTAGTATTTTTCTTATACGGTCATGAGTCGTATAAGTTTTTTCGAGTGATCTTAACTCGTTTACTATAGATGTAAATCTAGAGTACATCTCATCAATATTTTCATCTTCATTCATTTCGAAGATTTCAAATTTTCTAACACCGATATCTATACTTGTTTCTTTTACGTGACTTGTTCCTTCATGATGAATTTTTAAAGTATCCCAAACCCTTTTTGCGGTATCACATTCATCAACTCTTTCACTTTCTTTCATGCTTAGTGCACATGATAGAAAGAGTCGAGCTTTAGAGTTTAAGAGTATTTTTTCTTTGTCTTCTTTTGACCATGATGCTTCTGGTGTGATTGTTTCTAATTTTGTGGTTGCATCAGTTGTCATAGGAATATGGTTTCCATTTGTGATTATTTTCCACATATCCACGTCTTGTGATCTAAGAAATAGCTCCATCTTCCCCTTCCAGAAATACAAGTTCTTTCCATTGAAGAATGGTGGTCTTGTGCAGGACAAACCTTCTAGTATGTATTTTTCTTTTGACATTGCCTTCTTCTTGAATCTTTTTTTCCAATATTTGTTAGGTGTTTTGTTTAGAGCCCGGCTCTGATGCCAATTGAAGTAGCAATAAACGTCGCAAGAAAGGGGGGTTTGAATTGTGACCCTTTTAAAATTATTGTTGAAAGCTTAAATAATGATTTATATACTTAAGAAAGTTCTTGGTGAATGTTAGTTCAACAAGATTAGAATATATCACAATTAAAAGGTTGGAGCAGAATGTTCTGGAATATGATTATAAGCAGAATGAGAAAAATGATATTTAAAAAGATTATTTTGACAAGGGCCAGAATGTTCTGAAGAATGATAAGTTAGAATAATAAAACAATATTATAATCTTATTTAAACTTTAGTTAAAGTAGTTAAACAATTGTTTTATCTTGGACCTGAATGTTCTGGAGGCAGTTAATATTCAATAAACTTATACAGCAATATTAATGATTTATTAAGGACCAGAGAACTCTGGATTAATTTTATAGTGATTAATTAGGACCAGAATATTCTGGAGATTAATATATGTGATATATAGTTTGTGTGTGTTGTGTAACTTTAAAAAAAAATGAGAGAAGAAGAATAACACAGGAGAGTGATACTAGTTCACCAAACCCGCATACTTTCAGTCCCTACACCTCGGGTGAGATTATCCATTATAGTTGTCTTGCTAACATAAACTTCTAACTACCACTGTAAGATCTTGATCACACCAGATCAGTCTGTTACACCTGTATTATTAAAGTCAGCGGGCTTATACAATTCTTTGTGCACTAGCAAAAGAAAGGTTGAAATTTTCTATCTCAAACTATTAAGCCCAATAGAGTTGAGAAAAATAACACACTTTGTATAGTGAGATTTTGTTTGGATCAAATAAATACTCAACACTTGTTTGAGATTTTACAATAGCAAATTCGAAAGATAAGATCCAAGAGATATAGTGAGAGAGCTTGGAATTTGTTTTGTTTGCGAAGAGCTTTATATGTAGTGATGTATTTCACTTGAGAGAATATTTGCTTTCAAAACTCTTGCTATTAACGTTCAAGACCACTTGTATTTATAGGTGAGGAGTGACTAGGTGAGGAGTGACTTGCTATTAATGGGCTTAAAGCTTCCAAATTGGTCAAAACCATTTCTTATGGCCCAAGAGACATTTCTTAAAATATACCAGCCATGCTTATATGTTTGTGCAGAGTTGTTTATCTTTAATGTACTGTTTCAATTTCTTCGTATATGCCAGAACGTTCTCAGTACATTCTCATGAAACAAATTCTCACAAAACGAATTATTAGATAACAAGATTAAATAAATATAATATGTTTGTAATCTTTAAAACATCAAATAAGGATTTTGTCTCAACATTTTTAAAGATGTTTGTATCTGATATACTCTATCGATTTGAATAAATGAATATAGTTTTATTTTTTTTAAAAAAAAAAAGATTTAAATAGCTAAAACTCATTATGAGTTAAACTTTTTTTGTTACAACTCATTATGAGTTGATATTTTTCTTATTATTCTTACTTTTGTTGAAATATTTTCCTTGTAATTCTGATATCTCTTCATGGTTTAAATATTTGTAGGCTTGATGAGCAAGTCATTGGTGGTTGATTATTGATTCTAAACCTGAATCAATATATGTTAGATATTGGCCAAAAAAATTATTTACTTACTTAAGTAATGGAGCATCTTTAATAAAATTTGTTTGTCAAAAATTTCTCCACCTAATAAGGATAGCCACCCAACAGGTAGTGATAATGTAATGACTTAATTGCAGTTTTAGTCCCCTTATTTTAAAAATTTCTCAATTTTGGTCCCCCTATTTCTAAATCAGCAATTTTAGTCCCCCTATTTTGTAAAATTCAAAAATTAAACTTATCCCTTGCCACTTGTGCTGATGTGGCATATTAATATATGATGTGTCATTTCTATTTTAAATAATCAGTGCCATGTCAGAATACATTTAGAATAAAAAATAGTATTATATTGTTAAATATGACATTATATTTTTAATTATCGTTAAACAACTGATTCAAATAATGGGTTAGTGTTATTGAAAACGCCACACACAGTGTTAAAATGACAAAACGTGAAAACGCAGAACTGCTCATGAACCATAAAAAGCCCACACTCCATATAATTGTTGATCAAAACATATAATTGTTCCTTGTACCTATATAGCTTATTATCTATTTATGCAGATGCAGAATTTGAAAAAGAAGTCCCAGGCTGGTGAGAGTTCACAAGCACCTCAACCTTGAGGATCACAAGCATCAAGTCGTTAGATAGTTTTGGTTTTAGATAGTTAAGCTTAGATGATATCCCTTATTTTGTAATGGCACTGTTATGCCTATTTTTGAAACTTTTAGCATTATGGCTTTTGCTTATACCTTATAACTTGGGTATCATTACGACATTACTTTGGATAATTACTTTACAACTAGCGACTTATGTGAAAATCATGGCATTATGATCCGAATGATTATGCTAATGAATATTTAGCTATTTTATAAGCGCATATTTTTTTTTGTTTCTTTTATATATATTCTCTAATTTTTCTAATATTTATTGAATTTTTTCTGGTATTTTTATGATTTTTGTAGCATTTATCTGATTTTTTTATGTATTTATTAAAATATTTATGGTATTTTTATGATTTTCAGGAATTTATCTGATTTTTCTGGTATTTTACAGGATTTTTTAGCTTTGCTAATTTTTTTTCTGGTTTTTTTAGGATTATTTTTCTGGACTTTTATTAGTTTTTTCAAATAGTTGATTATCTATCTCACGATATAAGAAAGATGCGTCTTGTTAACAAGTGCTCTTAGAGCACTTGCTAAGGATTCAAAAAATAGAAACAATAGATAATTTTTATGTGGAAAAAGTTACTTTTTGATTTTTCAATGTGTTGAATATACAAATCCCAAAACAAAGTTTCCATTTAAAACTTCTTATCAAGTGCCCTAAGGACACTTGTTAACATTTCCCAAAAAAATATATATATACCTTTTAAGCTCAAAAAATTTTCCATTGAGTTTCGATTATACGATTTCATTGTTTACTCACTATTGCCTATTTAGGTACTACAAACAATTATATGGGATTTCAAAACAACTATATGGAAATCCACCGAAACAATTATATGACCTTTAATCACCTTTCCACCAAAACACAACTTTCCTCACACCAGTACTTGTCTCTCTCATCTTGCTTTATAATATGTAAGCAACAATCAATTAGCAAACATTTCGGTCAGGATAACAAATAACAAACAAAATAGTTGTTCCTTTTAATTTGCATAATCAGGAAAGTATATGTTAATTACCATCTAATTTGATTCATTATAATTATTTAGTAAAATGTGTTTACAAGGTCCTTGCTATTTTTACTGTTGGTTTACGTAAGAATGGTATCAAAACTCAAGGAATGATTCATACTTTGGGTACTAATTCTTCTTGGAGAATGATTCGTGGGGAGTTACCTCTTCCAATGCTATTCATGAATCATTGAAATTCGTGAGTGGTGCACTTAATTGGGTGGGCATACAACATTTTTACAGCGTAATTATGGAGGAGAATATGTGGATCATGTGATATTGGGTGGGTATCTCGACTGATTATTTGTGTATATTGTGTTTGGTTGATGAAGGAATATGGAAACGAAGAGTCTTGAATTAAATTGTTTCGTTTTCATTACATAGAAGACTAACTAGGTTCATCGGTTTGAGTTGTAGCCTTTTGTTTTTGCTGCAGTTTTGTGGTGGTTCTGGGGATGTTGCAGACTCGATGTTTAGTTTGTAGTTAGGTTTTTCTGCTTAGTTCAAGTGCTGTAATATATTTTGCCAAATTGAAAAATACAATGATAAACATTTTTGAAATTGAAACTTTGATGGTCATATTATATTATCTTTGTGCTCAGGTGAGTTTGGTGCTATCAAAAAAATTAAATTCAAGATAGACTATGAAACTCTGATACCTGATACAATAAGACGCCGATAAAAATTTTAAAATTTAAGATATGATACAACTGAGATACTTTAATCAAAAAAATTAAATTAAAACTCAAAATACAGTGTACGAGCATAAACTCAAAGGTAAAAGAAATTTAGCGCATAACCTAGACCAAACAAACATAGAACAACGATAAGGCACAACAATAAAGTATATCCCAAAAAGATAACAACATTACTTAGTCAATTACATATATTTCAAAAATAATAGAAGCATCATGTATTTGCGCGTATGATTTTTCACCTCCTATCCCTCGCCTATCCCCGATGTATCTGAAAAGTATTGGATAATTTATTTATTTTAAATAAAATTTAATTTTTGGATACTCTCCAAATACATATTGAGGTGTATCGGGCAATTACTATTGTAGGATACATATCGGATATCGATACATCATCCATTTGAAGCATTCGGGATTCAAAGAAGATAGGTAGTCAAAGTTAACTCCCATTCCTTGAAAAGTTTACTTTGATTGATTGGTGTGTTAATGGTTTGTTTGAGGCCAATACATAAACTAATATAATTGGTTTGGCCATGATAATTGTGTCAATGGCATCAAATACGTTTCATTTTTTTACGGTAGAATAATCGGTTAAAGACTTAGTGGTTTATGAAAGGAACATTCATTTTATTTTTAAATAATGATAATTAAGTTACGAGATAATTAAGTAAGATAATTAAGTTTACTTTCAGTCAAAAAAATTAAAAAAATCGAGACTTATTCGGAATGCTACGAAACTTTGCACATCCTCTATATGTATTGTTATAAAGGTGTCTCTAAAGTTTCGTAACATTCAGACTATGTCTCAATTTATTTTGATTTTTCGACCGAACCGGGTAAAATCACAATTTTTTTGGAACTGCGAGTCCGAAAATGTGATCTAGAGGTTGAATTTTTTCACTATTTTTTTCACTCATGTTTAGAACAAAGAAATAAAATCTCCAACAAAATTTTTGAATTTTTAGACAAGGGATAAATTAAATATGAATTTTAATATGCCCAAAATTCAAGACACCAAAACATCAAACATCAACCTAGAAATTGAATTTTAAGCTGTTTTTTTTCAGACTCCTCTATAAAAATACATATAGAGGATATGAAAATTTACATAGTATTTCACTATTCCTCTATTTATTTTGAATTTTTTACTGAAACACGTAAAAGCGCAATATATTTCCAACCGTGCGTCCGGAAAAGTTATATAGATGTTGAATTTTTTAATTTTATCATTTTTTTTTCATTTTTAGCACATGTTAAGGACATAAAAAAAACATTTCCCACAAAAATTAGAATTTTCCGACAACAGATGGATTAAAAATGAATTTTTAATGCGCCAATAACTGAAGAAACCAAAACATCAAAACGTCGACTTAGAAATTGAATTTTGAGCTGATTTTTTTTGCAGAAAGTACTATAAAAATAAATATAGAGGGTCTGTAAAGTTTCGTATAATTTCGAATAAGTTTCCATTTATTTTTATTTTTTGACCGAAATGTGTAAAATCACAATTCAGAACCTGCACTTAAGTGCAACAAAGCTAGTTGCAGTTAACTGCAACAGGAGCTAGCGGTAGTTAACCACAGCTGGGAGTCAGCGGTAGTTAATGGAAGCCGGGGGAAATTTTGTAACTTCCATGTGTTACTAGAAAGCATTTGAAGTCAGAAAAGTAATTTTCATTAAGTAAAACCTTTAAGGTGCAAATATAAAAAGCCCAGTAAAAAATAATTTTTCTAGGCCCAAGCCCAAAAATCCAAACCCTAAAGTCTCTTTCCTTTAGTTTCTCCTTCTCTATATAAGACGCCGTTGCATCTCATTTTTCTTCATTGCTTCTTCGACTTTATGTATTCTTCTTTTCTTATCTATTATCAATATCTTTTTTCTTGTTTCTCCTTATTGATATTCTTCGAACATCTAATTTCATCTGTCAATCCAACTTCTTTCTTTTGCAATTTAGATTTTTGACGTAAAAATTAGGCATGATATATTCTTGATCTGATAGCTTGACCAAAGATACTATGTATTTGATTTCAAGTCAAACCACTTTGTCCTCTCCACCAAGCATTTTTTTAATGATCATTGATGAAGATGAGACTGGACAAGACGATGATGACGATGTTTTGAAAATAATCATAAATTTCTAGACATCAAATCGACGAAGTACCAAAGGTATGTAGTCAACACCTAATCCTTAATCTAATTCATGTTTATTTTTCATTATATAACCTTATATGTATATTACTTTTTTTCCCTTTTGTTTTGGATCATCTAATTTAATTATGATATTTTTTTTATACTTCAAATTGTATTAATATATACATATACGAGTTTATATTTAACAAAGATGTGGTTATTGTCTAATGATTTATTTGTTTTTTCCACAATAGATCCATACCAATGGGATGAAAACACTCTTGCATTACGGATAATGCAACATCCATCTTTGAAGCAGTTGGGTCCATTTCATGTAATTTTCGCAAAAATGTGCAAGAAAATCCATCTCCAATGTCATGTCGATTCCATAGAAGCATTTCAAACCTCTCATGTATCTGGAAACACAGTTTTTAACTATTAATTATCATAATTATCATTGTCTTTAACTTCATCTAATACAACTCAATTTCATAAGATATGATATGTGATGCATCACAATCTTATGTTAGGCAACTGAGATTATATATACTTTAAGGGTAGCTTTTAAGCTAAAACTTGAATTATCTTTCATCATTTTTGTATAAATTTTATATATAGTTTTTAATTGATTCATGTTCGTTTATTTGATTTTAAGACTCAATGTTATGAATTGTATCAGTTTCTTAAAATTAACGTAGCTACTATCTCAAGTTGAATCCAAGATGGAGCTTTATACCATTCTTTTACATTCATAAAATGAATCAAATATCCAATTTTTACTATTGTTTTTTATATAAATAATATTAATCAATTGATTTTCTCTTTGTTTAGATATTATTTTGACCTCTCAAAATAATTAATTTTGTATACACACGAGTTATCTAATTATTTTTGTTATTAGTGAAATATTTTTCCACTTTTTTTATTTTGTATACATATGAATTCTTGATAGACTGTTATAACTTAGATTCTTGGTTTTTTTCCAAGAAGTTACTCCTTGTAATTGTCATTAGGTTATCATTTTTAAGGGTAGGATGAAGATACAAAGTATGTTTCTCTTCCCAGTTAGGTTTGGACCTTAGAATTATTTCCATTTTCTAAGGCTAACATGGACGAATGTTTGAAGCTTTGTTGGGATACGATGCACTCTAATGTTCAATGAGCTACTATTGTTAAGGCTAGGTTCTTAAGAAAGAATCTCGTATTATGTATTTGATAATCATTAAAAACTCTACTTGGAAGGTTAATAATAATTCCATGTCTTTGTTTAGAATAAAAAATGGCTCTCATTCATAATTGGTGAGTTGTTACTACCTCAAACTAACTAAGAATTTGATGCAGTTTCGTTATTCTAATGTCTCCTATATTATTGAATAATGAAAATGGTCTATTCATTATTTGATTCAACAAAAAAATTCTAATGTCACAACTCACAAATGTTATACAATTTGTATTAGAGTCATGACTAATGACCCACACATTACATATGTATCATTCATCAAAGAAATTTATATACAAAGAGTGTGGATGATGTAGATGCTATTTGCTTATATTTAATAGGAGACGGTCATGTTTTATTATATATAGAGCGTGTTATGCTTGTAAACCTTGAATACCATTTTATTCGATTATATTTTATTACGTGGAATATTATCTAACTTCTCTGGTCGTTTGGTTGACCATCTACCCTTTTGTATGAATGGTGTAGACGGTGTGTTGTTTACCCTGGTTCTTAGTAAACAAACGCTGGTTTCCGAAAACGGTTAATTTGAGAGGTTAACCAGTAAATCTCGGGGAATATTGTGTTTATGTTTGATAGAAATTGCGAACGTTCTTGATGTAAACCAAAAAGTGTAAGAATCGAGACCGAACATGCGTTGGATCTTTGAAGCAGATTGCTAAGAAAAAAGGAAAAATTGCAATGAACTGCCTATATAGAAAACTCTTATTTATACTATGTTACTGCCTATATAGAAACCGTCAGATGTAACCGCTAGAAACTACCTAGGTATTATTTGAATTTCAAATAATATCTCTTCGACGGTAACCGTTTCTGGCTCGTCTATCTAGCACCAACTTCTTTTTGATGCTCTGCTTGCTTGTCGAAGCCTCTCCATCGAACGGTGAAATATCTTTAAGTTCACGAACCTGGTTTAGCTTCTGAGCGAACTCGATCAGACTTCTCCAAAACTTGTGTCAAACTTGATTGACTGTATTTATTGGAGCCTGTCGAAAATACAGGCTAACAAATTGTTCCCCAAAAATGTCTTTTTCGTTTGTATCTTCAGATAGAAGAAGAAAGAGACGTTTTTTATTCTTTTATCAAACATGTCTTCGCGTCAAAATAGTTAACATCGTCAACCTTTCATGGCATCTCTCCAGATTCTACCGGCATCAAGAATTTCTGTTCAAATTCGAAGCAAGTTCAGATTTTTATTTCAGAGCATCGAACATTCTGTATCAAAAAAATTTCACCAAGAGCGTTCAGATTGTTCTGTTCAGCACTACAACATCTTTCTTCACCAGGGCTGCAACAATATTCTTCACAGTGGGCAATCCGATTGTTCTGTTCCGCACATCATCCTCCAGAGGGAATACAAAGTCGCACATCGATTCCTTCCTTAACAGGTATATGGAAATAATAAATAACCTTTTTTGTTTCATTTTATTGTATTACTTTGGGTTGTTTTCCAACATTCTATCATAAAATGTATAAGATTTTCATATTGGACCTAACTCAAACCTACAAAAATGGTTTGTAAGGAGAGAGGTTCCACTACTTATAAACTCATTTCATGTTTTGTCTTTATCCTTTGTCTGACTTGCATTTTTCCCAATACAAGTGTGCATGTTTAGTAATTTTAGTACCTCCACTTTGTGTGTGTGAGTTTACAATTGCTTTACCCCAGAAAGAAAAAAAATAATACCAAATTGATGTATTTTTTTACATAGTACCACATATTTAAATAACGGTGGCGGTTTCGGTCGCGTTAAGGTTGTCGCGATTTCGGCCATTGCAGATGTTACGTACGAATTGCGGTCATTGCGGTGTGAATTAATCACAACAATTCACAAATATTATTAAATCATTTATTCTATCATATAATGCATAATAACTTAAATTGAACTATTACTTTATATATTATAAGATGGTTAAAATAAATATAAGAAAGATTTATCTGAAGGTGCTTCTTCTTCTAGTTCAGATGATAAAGATTGGAATCATCAGGTGGATTTGCATGGGATTGAGAAGGTGGTGGAGGAGGACGTTAGGGGTATAGGTGAGGCAATTGGTGTTCATTTAAATGGGAACAATATGTTTGGTGTTCTCGCGAGGAAATGGAAGGGAATAAGTCGTTTGTGGATGGGGAAGAGGGTGTGGGAGGTGGTAAGGACGAGGGAGGGTATTAGGGGAGGGCGTAGGTGGAGAGTGGGGTGAGGATTTGGGAGATGATGTTGGTGTCATGGAATGTAAGGAGTTTGGGTGGGTTAGAGAAGAGGAAGGAGGTTCGTTCTTTGGTAAAGGAGAAGCATCCTTATATTGTGTGTCTACAAAAAACTAAATTGCAAATCAGTGATGAAGCTGTGTGTTCGTCGTTATGGGACAATTAGTTGGTGGCTTTCTCCTATCACCCTTCTCAAGGGGCATCTGGGGTTTGTTATCTGTTTGAGATACTTCAGAGGTGGAGGTGTGGCCGACTAGTTCTTTTGAACATGTGCTGGTTGTTAATGGTCGGCTTATCAAATATAATGAGGAGTTCTGTGTTTTTAATGTGTATGCTCCTTGTGATCCTCAAGTGAGGCAATTATTGTGGGACTCTTTATTTGCTCATCATGTTGCTTTGTGTGGTATGAATGTTTGTGCATGTGGTGACTGGAATGTCATGCGTTGTAGGGAAGAAAGAAGATCGGTGTCAGTTTATGGTGGTGTCGCTGATGTTGCACCTTTTAATCAGTTAATTGAGACTAATTCTTTGTTTGATTTACCGTTATGTGGTTGAAAGTTTACATGGTACAAAGGTGATGGGAGATCGATGAGTCGAATTGATAGATTTTTGTTATCCGAGGATTGGTGCTTGACGTTGCCGAATTGTTTACAGTTTGCTCAGTTGAAAGAGTTATCAGATCATTGTGCTTTGGTGTTATCAGTTGATGAGAAAAATTGGGGGCCACGTCTGTCCCGATTTTGAAATGTTGGTCTGACATTCCTGGGTATGCACTTTTTTGTGTCCAAAAAGTGGAATTCTTTACAAGTTGAAGGTTAGGGCGGGGGGTGGGTTTGTGTTAAAGTAAATTTTGAAATTGATTAAATTGGCGTTGAAAGAGTGGCATGCTTCTCATTCTCAAAATTTGCCGGAAAAAATTGATGCTTTGAAAGAGAGGGTGGCGGTGCTAGATGGGAAAGGGGAAAGTGAGATGATGTCGGAAGCTGAATGTCAAGATATGCATGGTGTAACGGCGGACATTCATTCATTGTCTAGGTTACATACTAGCATTTCGTGGTAGCTGTCTAAAACTCAGTGGTTGCGTGAAGGTGACACGAATTCAAAGTTCTTTCACTCCGTTATGTCTTCCCATGAGCGGCACAATGCATTGAATTTTGTTTTAGTGGATGTAGTCACGGTTGAGGGTGTGCAGCCCATCATGCATGCGATTTATGCATATTTTGCGCAACACTTTCTGGCGCCAAATGTCGAGAGACCAAGTGTGGGGAATCTATGGTTTCGGACCTTGATGGTCGCAAAGGGAGGGGGTCTTATTACTCCTTTCTCTGTGGATGAGGTAAAGGAGGATTTTTGGGATTGCGACGATGTTAAGAGCCCGAGCCTGAATGGCGTTAAGTTTGGCTTTATCAAAGAGTTTTGGCAGGTTCTAAAAGATGACATTATGCGGTTTGTGTCGGAGTTTCACCGAAACGGAAAATTATCTAAAGGTATCAACTCAACTTTCATTGCTCTAATTCCGAAGGTGATAGTCCTCAAAGACTTAATGATTTTCGTCCCATATTATTGTTGAGGAGTTTATACAAAAGTCTTGCAAAATTGTTAGCAAACCACTTGAGATTGGTGATTGGTAGGGTTGTATCTGAGACGCAGTCAGCTTTTGTGAAAAATAGAAAAATTCTTGATGGTATTATTATTGCTAATGAGGTGGTGGATGAGGTAGGTCACAAGAAAACATAATCACCCAATTCAAAATCATTGACTAAAACGTATAAACAACAAATTCTTCATGAAAGAAAGCCATCTTTAACACTGTAATAAGCAAAACCACGAACTCGATAAAATTCCTACTCAAAGATTTCAACCTAGGGAGTGTTTCAACCTAATTCAAATGCATTTTCAACCTAGGGAGTGTTTCATTAGATCTATACAATTTGAAGGCGTTGACGTAGTTGATGAAAATAATTGAATAAATATGTGCGGTTATGGCATAAGAAAACCCGCAGTGTCAAACTCACACACACAACCTTCATACTATTATCTTCTAATACCAATCTCATTTTATTTTTCATTAACAGGCAAAAAAATATGTAGTAAAAAATAGATCAAGTTAAACTGAAGAAAACGAAAGATTTTAGTCAACTTCTTTTGTCGAACCGATATAAGAAATCGTAAAATCGCAATCAAAATTGATGAATTTTACTCGTTAAAATGGTAAAACTCTCATTGTTATTTCTTTGAGTACTTGGCATATATATAACCAATCTTACAAGCTTGTGTTACAAGTAACACATTATTCTACACTTAACAAACACTCCCCTGATATGAACTCTTAACAGAATGTTTCAGATTAATTAAAACAAACAACTACTACAAATTAACAGAAAAACTATGAACCAAAAACATTTAGCAATCCAACTTCTCAATCTCACAAACTCCAAGTCTTGCTCTCAGCTTGTAAAAACTCTTGAGCTTCAGAGGCGTGGTGAATATATCAGCCATTTGGTTCTCAGAGTTGCAGTGAACTAGTTCAACTATTCCATCTTTTGTAAGACCCCCCTAGAAATGGTATCTGAAATCTATATTCTTATACCTTCCATCCATAATGGGTTTCTTTGATAGCTTAATGGGTGAGCTATTAATACAAAAGATCTTGCTGCAATTTTCTTATGTCTGACAAAGATGTTTAAGAATTCTTCTCAGCCATATACCTTGATAAGCACAAGAGGAGGCTGCCACAAACTCTACTTCATTAGGTTATAGGGTTACAATTGCTTGTTTTAAAGACATAGCCTTAGGTAATCTTCCAGTCATCCAAATCTCCTACATAATCAGAATCTGAACATCCCGTCAGTTCACAGTTCAATTCATCTCTCTTATACAATATTCCATGATTCAAGGATACAAACTAAAACATAATATTAATTAATAACTAAATAAAAACGAAAATGATTTAAAGAAATAAAAGAAACATTAATTAAAATACTAGTAAAAACATTAATAAGTAAAAAAACTAATCAAATAACAAAAATAACAAATAAACTTAAAAATATCCTTTTTGGAACCAAAATGAGGTATTTCAAAATACCTCTCTGCCGAAATTTCGTCTGAGACGCAGAAAATTCTCGGCTTTTAAAAACGAGTAAAATTTTCAAAAATGGTCAAAAAATGGAGTATGACAAATATCATCTAAGTATAAAGCATATAGGTTTTTCTTTCTAGAGGCAGTAAAGAAAATCTTACATGGGTATGTGTGTTTTACTTTACATATGTTAGGTTTGAAAAATACTTCGAAGCCACTATCACATAACTGACTTATGCTTAGTAGATTGTGTTTTAAACCTTCAACATATTGAACATCCTCTTTTTTTTGCAGAGTCTTTCTAACCGATAAAACCTTTACCTTTAATCTGTCCTTTATCATTATTTCCAAAGGTTACTAGACCTCCTTCCTTTTTTGTGAAAGAGATGAAGCATTGTTTATCCGCTGTCATGTGTCTAGAACAACCACTGTCCAAGTATCATGGCTTTGTTCTTGCACCTCGTGAGGATCCCTGCATTTTGAGTTAGTGGTTCCTTAGGTGCCCATGAAGATGTGGGTTCTGCGAGGTTAGTTTTCTTAATCTCAAGATGTTTAATCCTGAGAAAACAATTTAATTCTAGATGACCTAATCTCTCACAATATGATCATTCTTTTCTTTTAAATGAAGAAGAACGTTCTAGAGAATGTTCTGAAGCAGGTTGTTCTAGATTAACTATTGGTTTTCTCTTTTTATGGAAACATAATGATTCATGATGTCCATTTTTCTTACAGAATGAACATTTTAATTTTTGTGGTATAAGACAATTTTCGTAAATTTGATTAAATCCTAAACCAGATTTGTCTAATGCTGCCATTTGTGAACCTATAAATTTTTTAAATGTTTCTCTTGATTTTATAAACTGTGAAAGATCATTTCTAAGTTCTTTGACTTCTCTTTAAAGAATAGTATTTTCATTTTTAGGATTTTCAGGAAGTTTGGTTTTTCCAAAAGTTTTTATTTTTCTAGTTGCTGGAAAATAAGAGTCTTGTAGAATTTGATTGATTTTCTTTTGATCATTATTTAAAGTTTTGAGTTTCTCTTTTTCTTCCTTTAAATCAGAAATTTCTTTTTGTAAAAATTGACATTCGTTAGTTAAAAAGTTTGAGTCGAATAGAAGACTATCAAATTTATTTTCTAACTCTTTATATACTAGAGGTTGGTTGAAAAGAATTACCTCTTCGTTTTCTGAATCTGCCGTTAGACACATGTTGGTTTCAACATCTTCTTTTGGTTCTTTGGGATCATCCCATGTAATGATGGATTTTGAGTAGGGAGATTTCTTCTGACCCTTTTTGTTTAATGGACATTCATTTTTGTAATGCCTTAGTATGTTGCATCCGAAGCAAATTACTTGACTTTTGTCAACTTCTTCTTTGGTGTTCTCCTTCCTGTTTGGAAAGTGTTTCTTTATCTAATCTCTTCTTTTCATCATTCTTTTAATCTTCTTTGAGATGAGAGCTAGTTCATCTTCTGCTTCTCCTTGGATGTTTTCCTCTTCATTGGTTTCTTTGATTTATTCATCTTGTGTAGAGGTATCTTATTGTTCATTTAGGGATGCCTTGAGAGCGATCATCTTTCCTTTCCTTGTTGGTTTATCATCTTGAAGTAGTGTCTAATGGACTTTTAATGATCCAATGAGATCTTCAAGAGCAAAAGAGTTTAAATCTTTAGCTTGAGTGATTTCTGTGACCATGGGTCTCCATGTGCTTGGAAGACATCTTAGTATTTTTCTTATACGGTCATGAGTCGTATAAGTTTTTTCGAGTGATATTAACTCGTTTACTATAGATGTAAATCTAGAGTACATCTCATCAATATTTTCATCTTCGTTCATTTCGAAGATTTCAAATTTTCTAACACTGATATCTATTCTTGTTTCTTTTACGTGGCTTGTTCCTTCATGATGAATTTTTAAAGTATCCCAAACCCTTTTTGCAGTATCACATTCATCAACTCTTTCACTTTCTTCCATGCTTAGTGCACATGATAGAAAGAGTCGAGCTTTAGAGTTTAAGAGTACTTTTTCTTTGTCTTCTTTTGACCATGATGTTTCTGGTGTGATTGTTTCTAATTTTGTGGTTGCATCAGTTGTCATAGGAACATGGTTTCCATCTGTGATTATTTTCCACATATTTACGTCTTGTGATCTAAGAAATAGCTCCATCTTTCCCTTCCAGAAATACAAGTTCTTTCCATTGAAGAATGGTGGTCTTGTGCAGGACAGACCTTCTGCTATGTATTTTTCTCTTGACATTGCCTTCTTCTTGAATCTTTTTTTCCAACATTTGTTAGGTGTTTTTTTAGAGCCCGGGCTCTGATGCCAATTGAAGTAGCAATAAACGTCGCAAGAAAGGGGGTTTGAATTGTGACCCTTTTAAAATTATTGTTGAAAGCTTAAATAAAGGTTTATATACTTAAGAAAGTTCTTGGTGAATTTTAGTTTAACAATATTAGAATATATCACAATTAAAAGGTTGGACCATAATGTTCTGGAGAATGATTATAAGCAGAATGTGAAAAATGATCTTTAAAAAGATTATTTTGACAAGGACCAGAATGTTCTGGAGAATGATTAGTTAGAATAATAAAACAATATTATAAGCTTAATTTAAACTTTAGGTAAAGTAGTTAAACAATTGTTTTATCTTAGACCAGAATATTCTGGAGGCAGTTAATATTCAATAAACTTATACAACAATATTAATGATGGATTAAGGACCAGAGAACTCTCGATTAATTTGATAGTGATTAATTAGGACCAGAATATTATGGAGATCTTACTCACTGTAAGATCTTACTCACACCAGATCAGTCCGTTACACCTGTATTATTAACCTCAGCAGGCTTCTACAATTCTTTGCGCACAAGCAAAAGAAAGGGTTGAATTTTCAATCTCAAACTATTAAGCCCAATAGACTTGAGAAAAATAACACACTTTGTATAATGAGATTTTGTTTGGATCAAATAAATACTCAACACTTGTTTGAGATTTTACAAGCAAATTTGAAAGATAAGATCCAAGAGATATAGTGAGAGAGCTTGGAATTTGTTTTGTTTGTGAAGAGCTTTGTATGTAGTGATGTATTTCACTTGAGAGAATATTTGCTTTCAAAACTCTTGCTATTAACCATCAAGACCACTTGTATTTATAGGTGAGGAGTGTCTTGGTGATCAAGGGATAAAATAGAGCTGTTGGACACGTTTTTGATAGCTGTCTAAAGTCTCAATTGATTTCTCTTTTCTTCTTTAAAAATAGCCAGAACGTTCCCAGAATGTTCTGTCTGATTTTCCTGGCTTTGAAAGCACCGTAGCTTTCTTGCGAGTGAGAGAACAACTGTGATGAGTTGTTTAACTTGGTGCCCATTGCTGATTATGTCATTGTCTTTTGCTTTAGTGATGTAATGCTTTAATAAGTCACGTGGTCTCTTTCATGAGATATTTTACTTCTAACGAGCTTAAAGCTTCCAAATGGGTCAAAATCATTTCTTATGGCCCAAGAGACTTTTCTTAAAATATAACCAACCATGCTTATACGTTTGTGCAAATCTGTTTATCTTTGATGTACTGTTTCAATTTCTTCGTACATGCCAGAACGTTCTCTGTACATTCTAATGAAACAAATTCTCACAAAACGAATTATTAGATAACAAGATTAAATAAATATAATATGTTTGTAATCTTTAAAACATCAAATAAGGATTTTGTCTCAACATTTTTAACGATGTTTGTATCTGATATACTCTATCGATTTGAATGAATGAATATAGTTTTGTTTTTGCCAAAAAAAAAAAAAAAGACTTAAATAGCTAAAACTCATTATGAGTTAATTTTTTTTAGTTACAACTCATTATGAGTTGATATTTTTCTTATTATTCTTACTTTGATTGGTCGAAATATTTTCCTTGTAACTTATTCAGATAACTTTTCATGGTTTAAATATTTGTAGGCTCGATGAGCAAGTCATTGGTGGTTGATTATTGATTCTAAACCTGAATAAATATATCTTAGATATTGGCTAAAAAAAATATTTACTTACTTAAGTAACGGAGAATCTTTAATAAGATTTGTTTGTCAAAAATTTCTCCACCTAATAAGGATTGCCACCCAACAGGTAGTGATAATGTATTGGCTTAATTGCAGTTTTAGTCCCCTTATTTTAAAAATTTCTCAATTTTGGTACCCTTATTTCTAAACCTGCAATTTTAGTCCCCCTATTTTGTATTTTAAATAATCAGTGTCACGTCAGAATACATTTAGAATAAAAAATAGTATTATATTGTTGAATTTAACATTATAATTTTAGTTATTGTTAAACAGCTGATTGAAATAATGGGTTAGTGTTATTGAAAATACCACACACAGTGTTAAAACGACAAAACTTGAAAACGCCGAAACGTGAAAACGCAGAACTACTCATAATCCATAAAATGCCCACACTCCATACTTGTGAGGGTAAAACAGCGGCAGATAGAGAAATGCCTAAAGATGGAAATAAGGTAACTGATACATATTCTTGTTGGAACAAAATGTGTTTAACACTACTGTTTGAGAGTTTTGATGATAACAAGGTATTAAAAATTGTCAATTGGATATGCTAATATTTGTTCAAGTGTACAGGACCATAGACAAAAATTTGACATCTTAAAAAGGTTCTAAAAGAACAAAAGTGAGCTAACGAATCAACAAAAAGGAAGCTTGAAGCATCTGAAGAGAAGTGCTCGTGAAGTGATGATGTCATCAGAAGCAAGTTCGTTAGAAGCATCTCATCAGAAGCTGAAGATCACCAGAAGCTAAAGTTCACCAGGAGATGCAAGACTTAAAGCTTCAAAGGCTGTTCAATGGATTTAATCTCGTCTAAGGATTGAAGAAGATGAGAAGATTGAAGCAACAACTATTTTGAAAGGATTTGAAAACATTGGATGCTTATTCTTTAAAGAGCGTTGAAAAAGTACAATTGTACTAAGTGTACAACCACTACTCTGTTTTTGTCTCTGCTACAAGACAAGAATAACAGCTCTGCCTGCAACGACGTTCCTTCACATTTGGAATGGATTTGAAATTGATCCTTTACAGGACAATAACCATATCAGGCAAAAGATCATTGGTGATTGATCAAAGTTTCAAACGACTCTATTTTGAAGTGCTGGCAATTCACAACGTCTCTTTCACACCTCTATATAAAGGAGTGAAGACTCAGAGAATGGCAAGGACTCAACAACAAATTACAAGTGCCAAAACTCTGCTGAATTTGTTCTGCATTCAAAGGTTCACTTAGAACTTCTTAATAACTTTCATATCTTAGAAATTCTAGAGTCCTAAAGAGTCTGTATATGATTTGTATTGTGAACACCACTAATTGTATGTCAAGTGTTCAACCTCAATATTTTTTCGGTGTAATTCTTTTTGATTAGAAGTCTCTTGCAGTTGTGCTTGAGCATAGGAAGTCTCTTGATTGTGTTCAAGAGCATAGGAAATCTCTTGCAGTTGTACTTGAGTAATTTGAAGTTTCTTGCTAGTTTTAGCATTGAGCATTTGTAATCAGATATTACATTTTAGTGAACTCTCCTTGGAAGGAACCTGTATAATTACTTTGTGTCTTTCTTCTCTCTCCCTCTCTGTTTTTATCCACTGCCACTACAAGAAACATAGCAATTTGCCAGGGACTTTGACAGGGGTTTGAAACCCCTGGCAAATTTTCTAGGGAAAATACCAGGGAGAACCCCTGGCATAAAACACAAGGGTATTCCCTCGGTTAAGCCGTCGCATAACATGTGGCGCCAAATTGAAATTCAAAAAGCTGATGAAATCAATGCAATCTCAGACATATCCGACGGAAAAAACCAGGGAATGTCCCTCGCATGGCAAAAAGTCAAAAGATTCCCTGCAATGTCAGAAATATGCGACGGAAAAAACCAGGGAATGTCCCTCGCATGGCAAAAAGTCAAAAGATTCCCTGCTCAGCTGACCACTTGATTGGATTGACTTGACAAGGCGCTGCAAAAGGAGGCCGGTTCAGGCATGCCAGAGGCCAATCCCTGGGAAATTCCGTCGCATTTGCCTACAAAAGTTGTACATATCCCTGCGCCTAGCTATGCTAGGATTTGACCAGAAATGTGAGGGAAATGCCCTTCGCAAAATCCCTGGTTTTTTCCCCCTCCCTATATAAGTGATGCACCGGTCTGTTAAATGTTACAACACTTAGAAAAAATTTCTTCACTTAAAACACAACACATTCCCTCAACAAATTATTCACACTGAATTTATTTGGTAAGAAATTCTTCATTTGTTATATGTTTTATCATAATATTAATATTTACTACTTATTAATGTTATTTATTTTGTATGTTATTTGTAGTTGCTGCCTCCTGTTGTTAGCTATTGCTCCTACTCTTGGTGGTTTTGGATTGCATTGCAGTTTTTATATTGTAAAGCTTCAACAAGTTAGTGAATGTTGATTTATTTTTGTTTTTTCATATTATTATTCATGAATGTTGATTTATTTATTCGAATTTGTAAAATATATGCATGTTTTATTTTTTGTGATAAAATGAAATATATGCATGCTGTTTTTTTTTTGTGATAAAATGAAAATATATATATGCATGTTGTTATTTAATTTTGTGATAAAATGAAACATATGCATGTTGTTTTTATTGTGAGAAATTGAAATATATGCATGTTGTAGTATAATGTTAAAAAAAATGGTCAAAAACTAAGCTTTATAGTATATTATGTATTTTTTTAATAATAAACTGTAATTTTTTTAAAGAAATATAGGAGTTGTTTCATAAGACATGTACGTACTGTTTGTTACAAAAGAAAAAATTAATTTCGGGCCATAACATTTCGGGGACTGTTTTTATATTTAAAAATATGTTTAATAAATTTAAATTAAAACTATGTTATAATTATTATTTTTTAAACTGAAATATGTTTTTAATTTATTAAAAACAGTTTATAAATTAAAACTAATCAACTTCATAAAAATCTGTTTTTTTTAAATTAAAACTTTGTTAAAATCTGTTTTTTTAATAAATAAAATCTGTTATTATATTTTATCAAAATATAAAATAAAACAATATAATATAACAATGCCTATTGTTTAAAAATAGTATAGTACAAAGTTGTTTATTTAAATTAAAACTATGTTACAAATTACCCTAAAAAAAACTATGTTATAATTTTTTTTGTTAAATTAAAATCTGTCTTTTGATAAACTAAGAGTTTTTTAATTAAAACTAATAATAAAAAAACGATAAACTAATAAGCCCTTTTATTGGAAATAATTATTATATGTTTGCACGTATATTGGTTATTTGTTGTCTGCACGTAAAATAATTATTAGGCATAAAATTTATTTTATTGTTTGTGCGTAAAGTTATTTTTTTTGTTCGCGCGTAAAGTCAGTTTTCTCGGTTGAGTAATCATTCTTTTTGACGTGGAATATGTCAATGAAGTTGGTGAACACGCAGAAGATGGACTATTATCAATATTTTCGGAGTTGGATGTATGATAGGACGTTTCCTGGAAGAACGGGACTAAAACCGCAATTTGTGGAAGGAGTTGACGGTTTCATTTCATGGGCATGGGCGCAAGAAATTTGTAGAGATGAGGGAGGAATTAGATGTCCGTTTCTAAAATGTAGGTGCAGATACATAATTACCGATCCTGGAGATGTGAAGAAACACTTGAGAAGAGTTGGTTTTATGCCTAATTATTGGCTTTGGACGTATAATGGTGAAATTTTTCAGAATCTTGGAGTAGGGGTCAATGCACAAGCTTCTACTAGCCATGGTAGAACAAATGTGGAAACAAATGTGGAATACAATGAAGATGTCAACATAGAACAATTCAACATGATGGATGATATGGTTGCAGACGCTTTAGGGGTGGAATTGTCTTACGGTGATGATGTTCAAGATGATGAAGAGGAACAACCCCCAAATGAGAAGGCGCAGAGATTTTACCGATTGTTGAGTGAAATGAATACACCTTTGTATGAAGGGTCTTCGCACTCTAAGCTATCTATATGTGTGTGGCTTTTAGCTCATAAGTCGAATTATCTTAATCCTGATGATGGTTTGGATGATATTACGAAGATGTTGAAGGCCGTAACTCCGTTCAAAGATAATCTGCCAACTTCTTATTATGATGCCAAGAGGTTGGTGATGAAGTTGGGATTATCAGTTAAAAAGATTGATTGTTGTAGAAATGGATGCATGCTGTTTTATGACAACGAGTTTGGGATAAATGATGGAGCATTGGAGGAATGTAAATTTTGTCAAAGCCCGAGGTACAGGTCTAGCACGCAGAAACGAGTGGCGGTTAAGTCGATGTTTTACTTGCCAATAATACCAAGATTACAAAGACTGTTTGCATCGATGAAAACTGCTGACAAAATGACGTGGCATCATTCAAATGGAATGTGGAAACACTTTGATCGAGTTCATCCTGATTTCGCAGCAGATCCACGGAATGTGAGACTTGGATTATGCTCTGACGGTTTCCAGCCATATGTCCAATCTTCTGCAAAACCATATTCTTATTGGCCAATCATTGTAACCCCGTATAATCTCCCTCCCGAGATGTGCATGACAAAACCCTACTTGTTTTTGAGTTGTATTATACCAGGACCAAATAACCCAAAAGCAGGCATAGATGTGTTTCTACAACCGCTAATTGATGATTTGAAGAGGTTGTGGGTTGGAGAATTAACGTACGATATTTCTAGAAAACAAAATTTCAAGTTGAGAGCAGCTTTGATGTGGACCATTAATGATTTTCCCGCTTATGGCATGTTATCTGGTTGGAGTACTCATGGTAGATTTGCATGTCCACATTGTATGGAAAATACAAAGGCATTTACCTTGAATAATGGAGGGAAGAGTTCTTGGTTTGACTGTCATCGTCCGTTCTTGCCTCTTAATCACCCATTTAGAAGACTTAAGAATGGCTTCAGGAAGGATAATAGAGTATTTGATGGCCCTCCACCTAAGATTACATCAGAAGAAGTGTGGACAAGAGTTTGTGATTATCCAAAAGTCACTGATTATGGCTGAGCTGTCCCAATACCAGGATATGGAGTTGACCACCACTGGACTAAAAGGAGTATATTTTGGGACCTCCCTTATTGGAAAGATAACTTGCTCAGACACAATCTTGATGTAATGCACATTGAGAAGAATGTTTTTGACAACATATTTAACACAGTGATGGATGTCAAAGGCAAAACAAAAGACAACGAGAAAGCAAGAAAAGACATAGAAGTATATTGCAAAAGAAAGGATTTGGAGTTGAAACCTCAACCGAATGGGAAGTTGTTGAAACCGAAAGCCAACTACACCCTATCTGCCCAAGAAGCGAAATTAGTGTGTCAATGGTTGAAGGATTTGAGAATGCCCGACGGATATTCTTCTAACTTAGGTAGGTGTGCCGATGTCAACACGAGAAGGTTGCATGGGATGAAAAGTCACGACTCTCACATTTTCATGGAGAACTTAATCCCAACTGCATTTAGTTCACTGCCCAAACATGTGCTAAATCCACTTATTGAGATTAGTCAGTTTTTTAAAAATTTGTGCGCTTCAACTTTGAGAGTTGATGAACTTGAGAAAATGAAGAAGAATATGCCAATCATTATATGTCAGTTGGAGCAAATTTTTCCACCAGGTTTCTTTGACTCTATGGAACATCTTCCTGTGCATCTGGCATCTGAAGCTATACTTGGTGGTCCTGTTCAATATAGGTGGATGTACCCTTTTGAAAGATTCATTGGTGACTCAAAGAAAGCTGTTAAAAATCTGGCCAGAGTGGAAGGATCAATTGTTGCTATTTACACTTCGAAGGAAACCACACACTTTTTCAGTTACTATTTCGTTGATCGTCTACTTACTCCATCAAATACAAGAAATGAAGTTGAGGTTAATGGTGAAAGGGATCCGTCAACCTTATCCGTATTCAATCTTCCTGGTCGACATGCGGGCAAGGTGCTTCAATATTGGATGGTAGATGAAAGAGAGTATCGATCTGCTCATGTTCATGTTTTGATTAATTGTGCGGAAGTTAAACCATATCTTGAGTAAGTAAATCAAACAATTTTATAGAATTTTGATTTATAAGTTGTAAATCATCTAACAACTTTGTATTGAATTTTGGAATAGGGAATTTAATTCTTTTTACGCAGAGTTTGGTGAAGGTTCGGCAGTTGGTTCGGTACATGAATATTTTCCAGCTTGGTTCAAACAAAGAGTGTACAATGCCGAACCAACTAATGAAGTCATTCGTTTACGGTATTTATCTCAGGGTCCTTTACAAGGTGTCAGTGAATTTCACACCTACTTCGTGAATGGTTATAAATTTCATACCCACTCTTGGACGGAAGGCAAAAAGACTATTAATAGTGGTGTTTATGTAAAAGGAGTTACAGATGGAGGTGAAGATGATTTCTATGGAGTGATCAAACACATTTATTAGCTGTCATATAATGAGAATAAAGTGGTGTTGTTTTATTGTGACTGGTTTGATCCCACTCCTAGATGGACAAAAATTAATAAATCATGCAACACTGTTGACATTCGAGTCGACAAAAAGTATAAAGAGTATGACCCGTTTATCTTGGCACAAAATGTTAGGCAAGTGTACTATGTTCCTTATCCCCCAACTCTGCCTCGCAAACGAGGGTGGTCTGTTGCAATCAAAACAAAACCGAGGGGCCGCATCGAGACTAAGGAACCAAATGAAGAAGTTGCTTACCAAGCCGATGATATGACACATGTTAATGAGATAATCGAAGTAGATCAAGTTACAGGTTGGCGTGACTCTCAAGTTGAAGGGGACCAGGTTGATCCTTCTATATTGGAGATGGCAAATGAAGTTGAAGATGAGAATGAGGAAGTTGTTGATGAGAATGATGAAGGAAACCAACAAGACACACAAGTTGATGATGGTGATGTCGATGAATATGACTATGCGTCTGATAATAACACTTGAAGGTTATGGTTATCCACACTTGTAATGGATGAATTTGTTGTAATCTTGAATACATATGAGTTTGAATGATGATATCACTTGTTAATTATTTTCCTTTTAGTTATTGATCTTTTTTTTAATTTGATAAACCAGATTCGCAATGCCTCCGAAGGAAATGGGGAAAGGCAAGAGCAAGGACAATAGGAGGCGGTACCGTACGCATGTTGCAGATGCAGCGACGCTTGCAAACCTTACTCCTTTCCCCAATCTGACCTCTTCTTCTAGCCAAGAATCGAATGGGGCATCCCAGGCTAGTGTTGTTGCACCCGCTGGAGTGTCCCCTCCTTATGGATCATCTACTTATGGTTTTATCCTCCCTACAGGTTTTCAGTTTTCTCCTTCACCACCATTTCCCTATGGGCCGACTGGCTTTATGATCCCCCAACAACAACAACCCCCACTCCAACAACAACCACCCTCACTCCAAGTTCAACAACCCCCACTCCAACAACAACAACCCCCACCTCAACCACAACAACCCCCTCCCCAACCCCAACAGGGTGCTGAAGATGAAGATGAGGAGATGCAGGATTATCCGCAAGATGAAATGGATCGCTATATCATAGAGCCTAGCGGCAACTCGTAAGTAATTGTTGTATTTGTTTTCAATATGTATTTTGTTATAAATTTATGTAATGCTATGAGCTTTTTATTGTTTGTAGTTTCATGCCCTGCAAGCCAGTCGCCAGTGCCATTAGAGACATCATCCAGGGAAGGTATCATTGATTTTGGAGGACATATGGTGATGTCCCCGATGATGAGAAGGATGCCTGGTTCGACCTTCTTAAGGTTACATTAATATTTACCATAATATGTATTTTAATTTACATATACATATGTTATAATATATTAATTTTCTAAAATATGTTAACAAAAATGCAGACTAAGTGTACCTGGAACCCCAGGTACTATGATCGGGTAAGAAGGAACTTTCACATTAGAGCTGCTGCACGCCTCTCGGACCTGCTGCGACATGCCCGACTTCGTCATGAAGCTGCTGGAAAGGTTCCATATTGGATCGGTCCGGTACTGGGGGACTCCAGTGTTTAAGCAGAATTCAGATAAGGCAAAGAAGAACAGAGCATCAGAGAAAGGAGGATGCATTCACACCGGAGGCTGCATAAGCGCAGCAGAGCATGTCCGCCGACTGGTAAAAATAATAACTATTAATTAATTCTAGAATGTATGTTTTTAAATTATGTGGTTAAATATTTTAATGTTTTACTAACTAATTAATAACTGTGTTTCGTTTTTCAATTAGGCAAAGAAGTTGGGTAGAGATCCATACATAAATGAGCTTCACAAGAAGACCCAGACTTATAAATCAGGCCAGTATGTTGACGATCGCTCCAGGATATGTCAGGTAATTGTTAAATAAGTATATTTTAATTAATTTTATTTGTTTTATAATTTTTTGTTAATTTTTAATTTGTCTTTTAACTATTTTGTTATTATTTATTTTAGGAGGAGTACGATCGACAGCTAGCAGAGTCGCTCTCCCGTGGATGCTCAGTTGACGAAGCTCTGACACTCCGCACTTGGACAAAAGTTGCTGGCGAGAAGACAAAGGGGCGGTTATACGGTGCAGGAAACTTAGCTGGAAACTACAGGAAGGGTATTGCTGCCACACTAAAGCTTACCCTTAATTCTGGAGAGGGGTCTTCTCGGCAACCTGAGCTTACTCCCGAGATGCGGGAAATGATCGCTAGGTTGACTCAAGAGAAACTTGCTGCGCAAATGAAAACCCAAGAGGAGCTTATCCGGGATGTGGTTAGGAAACAGCGGGAATTCTTTGATGCTCAGTTGGCCGCATTTAGGCAAGAGCAAGGCTGGCCTACGGATGAGCAGAGTGTTGGGCAGCAGCGTGGAAGCCAGCAAAATGTGAGAATTGATCCAGTGCCTGATGATGATGTGGACGACCCCTATGAAGTGTATGGTGAAGGCGATGGCGACGACGATGATGATCTTGGGCTCGATGAAGATGATTGATGCATGATGGTTGTTACTGTGTGTTTCTTTTATTATTGTATTATTATGGTTTGTATGATTCTGGGAGGTTTTCTATGCTTCCCAGCACAATTTTTATTTTCCTGCACGGTTTGTATAATTATTAGGTACAATTTATTTTTCATGACTATTAATTAATGACTTAATATTATTATGTGTGATAAAATTAATTTTAAATTTTGTTTAAAATATATTTTATTAATTAAAATTATTTTTGAAAGATTTAATTGTATTTAAAAAAATCGAATTTTTAATTAATTTAAATATAATTTATTAATTAAAAATATATTTAAAATATTTAATTAATAATAGAAATATTCGGTTTATTAAATAAAACATTTTTTTAAAAAAAATAATTTGCAATTTGCCAGGGGTAAAACCCCTCACTTGTCCCTGGTATTCTCGAATCAGAATTACCATCATTGCGTCAGTGCGTCCATCAATCAGTCAATGCGTTAGTGCGTCAGGAAATGCAGAAAAAAGTGACGGATTTTGTCAGGCGTTATGCCAGGGAAATATGTCAGGACATTTCCCAGGGGTTGCGTACCTCGCATTCATCCCAGGGGTGAAACCCCTGGCAAAGTGTTTGCGACAAGCGCTTTTGCCACTGCTTCCGCCCCTGGGAAAATCCCTCACAAACGTCCGTTTTGCCAGGGATTCTGTCCTTTTGAGAAGGGTTTTGCCCATGGCAAAATGCAATGTTTCTTGTAGTGTGCGTATCGTTCTGAACATCACTTTAGAAGCAATACTCTAATTGCATCTGATCAATGTTTTCAGCTTAGAAGAAATCGAAGAAAAAGCAAACACAATTCCCCACCCCCCCCCCCCCCCCCCTTCTTGTGTTTTTCTCACCTTCAATTATAACTGTACAGTTTATGTTGTTGATCGAAACATATAATTGTTCCTAGTAGCTTAATAGCTTATTATCTATTTATACAGATGCAGAATTTGAAAAAGAAGTCCCAGGCTGGCGAGAGTTCACAAGCACCTCAACCTTGAGGATCACAAGCATCAAGTCGTTAGATAGTTTTGGTTTTAGATAGTTAAGCTTACATGATATCCCTTATTTTGTAATGGCACAGATATGCCTATTTTTGAAACTTTTAGCATTATGGCTTTTGCTTATACCTTATGACTTGGGTATCATTACGACATTACTTTGGATAATTACTTTACAACTAGCGACTTATGTGAAAATCATGGCATTATGGTCTGAATGATTATGCTAATGAATTTTTAGCTATTTTATATGCGCATATTTTTTTTGTTTCTTTTATATATATTCTCTAGTTTTTCTGATATTTATTCATTTTTTCTGGTATTTTTATGATTTTTGTAGCATTTATTTGATTTTTTTATGTATTTATTAGAATATTTGTGGTATTTTTATGATTTTCAGGAATTTATCTGATTTTTCTGGTATTTTACTGGATTTTTTAACTTTACTAATTTTTTTTCTGGTTTTTTTAGGATTATTTTTCTGGACTTTTATTAGTTTTTTCAAATAGTTGATTATCTATCTCACGATATCGATACGTCATCTACTTTGAAGCATCCGGGATTCAAAGAAGATAGGTAATCAAAGTTAATTCTCATTCCTTAAAAAAGTTTACTTTCATTGATTGGTGTGTTAATGGTTTGTTTGAAGTCAATACATATACTAATATAATTGGTTTGGCCATGATAATTGTGTCAATGGCATAAAATACATTTCATTTTTTTACGGTAGAATAATCGGTTAAAGACTTAGTGGTTTACGAAAGGAACATTCATTTTATTTTTAAATAATGATAATTAAGTAAGAAAAATGCTTTTTTGACTTGAATAACTTACTAATAATACATGAAAGTTATGAATTTACCCCCACCGATAGTTAACTATCGTTGACAAATCCGGCAGCAATTAACTACCGTTAACTAGCTCTCAACTGCATTTAAGTGTCGGTGGCTCATTTAAGTTCATCAATTGTGATTTGAGCATTTCCGTCAAAAAAATTAAAAAAATCGAGACTTTTTTGGAATGTTACGAAACTTTTCACATCCTCTATATGTATTTTTATAGAGGTGTCTCTAAAGTTTCGTAACATTCAGACTAAATCTCGATTTATTTTGATTTTTCGACCGAACCGTGCAAAATCACAATTTTTTTGGAAGTGTGAGTCCAGAAATGTGACCTAGACGTTGAATTTTTTCAATATTTTTTTAAATATGAATTTTTAACATGCCTAAAATTCAAGACACCAAAATATCAAAACATCAACCTAGAAATTGAATTTTGAGTTGTTTTTTTTCAGACACCTCTATAAAAATACGATCTGAAAATTTACGTAGTATTTCACTATTCCTCTATTTATTTTGATTTTTTTACTAAAACGCGTAAAAGCGCAATATTTTTCCAACTGCGCGTCCGGAAAAGTTATATAGAGGTTGAATTTTTTCATTTTCTCATTTTTTTTTTCATTTTTAACACATGTTAAGGACATTAAAAAAATTTCCCACAAAAATTAGAATTTTCCGACAACAGATGGATTAAATATGAATTTTTAATGCGCCAATAACTGAAGAAACCAAAATATTAAAACGTCGACTTACAAATTGAATTTTGAGATGAATTTTTTGCAGAAAGCTCTATAAAAATAAATATAGAGGGTTTGTAAAGTTTCGTTGAATTCCGAATAAATTTCGATTTATTTTAATTTTTTGACCGAAATGTCTAAAATCACAATTCTGAACCTGCACTTTAGTACATCAAAGCTAGCTGCAGTTAACTGCAACTGGAGCCAGCGGTAGTTAACTGCAGATGGAAGTCAGTGGTAGTTAAGTGCAGCGGGGGGCATTTTCGTAACTTCCATGTGTTATTAGAAAGTATTTGAGTCAAAAAAGTAATTTTCATTAAGTAAAACCTATAAGGTGCAAATATAAAAAGTCAAGTAAAAAATAATTTTTCTAGGCCCAAGCCCAAAAATCCAAACCCTAAAGTCTCTTTTCTTTCGTTTCTCCTTCTCTATATAAGACGCCGTTGCATCTCATTTTTCTCCATTGCTTCTTCGACTTTGTGTATTCTTCTTTTCTTATCTATTTTCAATATCTTTTTTCTTGTTTCTCCTTATTGATATTCTTCGAACATCTAATTTCATCTGTCAGTCCAACTTCTTTCTTTTGCAATTTAGATTTTTGACGTCAAAATTAGGCCTGAAATATTCTTGATCTAATAGGTTGACCAAACATACTATGTGTTTGATTTCAAGTCAAACCAGTTTGTCCTCTCGATCAAGCATTTTTTTAATGATCATTGATGAAGATGAGACTAGACAGGACGATGACGATGATGTTTTGAAAATAACCATAAATTTCTAGCTATCAAATCGACGTAGTACCAAAGGTATGCAGTCTAAACCTAATCCTTAGTCTAATTTATGTTTATTTTTCAATATATAAACTTATATGTATATTAGTTTTTTTTTTCTTTTGTTTTGGATCATCTAATTTAATTATGATATTTTAAATTGTGTGAATATATACATATGCGAGTTTATATTTAACAAACATATGGATTTTGTCTAATGATTTATTTGTTTTTTCCACCTGCTCGTAAATTTTTGTTTTCAGGAAATTTCAAGACTCGTGCATTACAGATAATGCAACACCCATCTTTGAAGCAGTTGGATCTATTTCATGTAATTTACGTAAAAATGTGCAAGAAAATCCATCTCCAATGTCATGTCTATTTCATAGAAGTATTTCAAACCTCTCATGCATCTGGAAACACAATTTTTAACTATTAATTATTACAATTATCATTGTCTTTAACTTCATCTAATACAACTCAATTTCATAAGATATGGTATGTGATCCATCACAATCTGATGTTAGGCAACTGAGGTTATATATACTTTAAGGGTAGCTTTTAAGCCAAAAATGAATTATCTTTCATGAATTTTTGTATAAATTTTATATATAGTTTTTAATTGATTCATGTTCGTTTATTTGATTTTAAGACTCAATGTTATGAATTGTATCAGTTTCTTAAAATTAATGTACCTTGAGATTATAAAGCTAAACTTTTACCATTGAGCTACTATCTCAAGTTGAATCAAAGATGGAGCTTTATACCATTCATTTACATTCATAAGATGAATCAAATATCCAATTTTTACTATTGTTTTTTATATAAATAATATTAATCAATTGATTTTCTCTTTGTTTAGATATTATTTTGACCTCTCAAAATAATTAATTTTGTATACACACGAGTTATCTAATTATTTTTGTTATTAGTGAAATATTTTTCCACTTTTTTTATTTTGTATACACATGAATTCTTGATAGACTGTTATATCTTAGATTCTTGGTTTTTTTCCAAGAAGTTACTCCTTGTAATTGTCATTAGGTTATCATTTTTAAGGGTAGGATGAAGATACAAAGTATGTTTCTATTCCCAATTAGGTTTGGACCTTAGAATTATTTCCATTTTCTAAGGCTAACATGGACGAATGTTTGAAGCTTTGTTGGGATATGATGCACTCTAATGTTCAATGAGCTACTATTTTTAAGGATAGGTTCTTAAGAAACAATCTCTTATTATGTATTTGTTAATCATTAAAAACTCTACTTGGAAGGTTAATAACAATTCCATGTCTTTGTTTAGAATAAAAAATGGCTCTCATTCATAATTGGTGAGTTGTTACTACCTCAAACTAACTAAGAATTTGAAGCAGTTTCGTTATTTTAATGTCTCCTATATTATTGAATAATGAAAATGGTCTATTCATTATTTTATTCAACAAAAAATACAATTTGTATTATACAATTTGTATTAGAGTCATGACTAATGACCCACACATTACATATGTATCATTCATCAAAGAAATTTATATACAAAGAGTTTGGATGATGTAGATGCTATTTGCTTATATTTAATTGGAGACGGTCATGTTTTATTATATATAGAGCGTGTTATGCTTGTAAACCTTGAATACCATTTTATTCGATTATATTTTATTACGTGGAATATTATCTTACTTCAGTGGTCGTTTAGTTGACCTTCTACCCATTTGTATGAATGATGTAGACGGCGTGTTGTTTACCCTGGTTCTTAGTAAACAAACGCTGGTTTCCTAAAACGGTTAACTTGAGAGATCAACCAGTAAATCTCGGGGCATATTGTGTTTATGTTTGAGAGAAATAGCGAACGTTCTTGATGTAAACCAAAAAGTGTAAGAATCGAGACCGAACATGCGTTGGATCTTGGAAGCTAATTGCTAAGAAAAAAAGGAAGAATTGCAAGGAATTTAACGGAAAAGGTAAAATTGCATAAATGAATTAAAAGTGGTACACAGATTCATACATTGGCAACTTGTATACTCGTTTCTCCTATAGTGCGGATAATTTGAGCGTGTAAGTCTTGTGTGTATGCGAATTGTGACCCGTTTTCCCTATGGAAAACTCTTATTTATACTAAGTAACTGCATATATAGATGTTGAGGATAAAATCCTTATTTGATGTTTTAAATATCACAAACATTTTCATATTGTTTTTACTTGTTATCTACTAATATGTTTTGTGAGATATGTTTCATAAGAATGTTCTTAATATTAAAGAGAAGGTTCTAAGCTTACAAGAGAAAGTTAAAAACATCCTTATCCAAGCAAATAAGCAAAAAGGACATAATTGACTTTATGGTGAAAAACATTCTCTATGTCTCCCCAAAAGAAGATACTTTTGATACATGACACAAATAGAAGGAATCTCACTTGATTACATAAGGCATTACATTTAAAGAAAGATGAAGAAGCACGTGCCTGCAAAGGAAGAAGAAATATTTCGAACTACACTTAGAAGAATGTCTTGAGAACATTCTGGTATGACTAGTAAAGGAAAAGAATGTTCTTGAGAACATTCTGGTATGACTAGTAATGGATAAGAATGATGTCATCATCTTGTCCCCTCAAAGGTTTCCACCAGATTACAGCTAGCAACAATCATGTGGTATTGTCTAAACTATATGAAGCATGGAACTGCAAGAATGTTCTTCAGAACATTCTCCATTTGGCAGATTTGTAACTTGGGCATTCTTGCGCACCAAGGAAGAAAAATACAGCACATGCCTTAATTGAATTTGCATAACACAACTGCATTTTGGAGTTGGCTTCAAGACTTCAGCTTCTATAAATACAAGCATCTCTCAATGGTATTTGCAAGAGCTTTCATTACAAAGAATTAATCTCTCTCTCTCTCAAAGTCAATATTATTCACAACATTTCCAAAGCTCTTCAACAACATCAAATCAAACTCCATAATCCTTCACTAGATTTATTTTTAATCTCTTTTGTTTGAGATATCTATTTGAAGTTTGTATTTGAAATATCTCTTTTGTTTTGAGATATTATTTGAAATCTCTTTTGTTTGAGATACCACCATTCTACCAACATTAACCACCATACAAAGTGTTAATTAGTTTCTCAAGTTTATTAGGATAAATAGTTTGAGATAAAAATACTCCAACCTTTCTTGTGTGATCAAGAATTGTAGAAGCCTGCTGAGGTTGACAATACAGAGTTTAATCGGACTGATCTGGTGTGATCAACAACTTATAGTGCTATTCAGAAGTTTCTAATAGCATGATACTATAGTGGATAATCTCACACGTAGTGTGGGGACTGGACGTAGCCGGTTAGGCGAACAGGGATAAATCTCTTGTGTTCTTTCTCTTCTCTTATCTCTTAATTTCTGGCCGTCACTTATAACCTATAACTAACTATATAAATTTTCCAGAGTGCTCTGGTCCTTAATCTAAAAATTAAATAACCTGAAAAACTTAATAATTATCCAGAACTTTCTGCTCCTTTTTATTTATTTTTATATATCGAGAGTACTCTGATCCTTTATCGCTTTATTTATTTCAGTTATATATTTCCAGAGTTCTTCATCACTGAAACTCAAGTTGTTGCATGCAGTGATATTCCCCACTATTCCACCAAACTGACCAATAGTCACATCATGGTCTACAAATGCTTGCTCTAACACGCTCATTAAAGCTCCCCTATGAGCTTCTGAATTCAGCAGTAAAGACATTATTGATATTTTTGACGGAGTCTGCATCAGTTGATCAATTATCTTATAGTCGCTCCTCTTGATTAGCTTGAGCACCTCATCGAAATCAGAACTCGTGCCGGCCCCACTAGACTGGCCTACATCTTGGAGTGCATTAGAAACTTTAGCTTGAACCTCTTCAATTAACGGGGCGCTAACCCTCTTTGGAAACACTGCAGGGATAACACGCCCGTTCCTCAGTACTCTACTATCTTCAGCAATATTACCCACAGATGGCAAAGATGGTATAGGAACCTCATGATCTCCTTCTATCATAGTGGCATTATACTTGTATGGCATGGCCTTTTCAGAGACATAAGGCATTGGCCCTGGTAAGCAAATCACTAAAGGAGCGGCTGACTTCCGACTGTCAAAGAATATCTCCAAAGGCTCAGGAGTCATGACACACACATCGTCACATTTTCTTTCAACAATTAACTCTCCCCGGTTCAGTAGTCCTTGGATATCGTCCTTTACTTCTTGGCAACCCCACGGATCTAGACGGCATACCTCACAGGCGGTGTGGTCATGCTTGAAAAAAGATGCTTCATATAACTTGGCGTGTAATGGAACCAATGGTGTTCGGATATGTTGCACTTTAAGAACAAGGCAAGTCTCTTGGCAGTCTTCGACCATGTTGACAGCTGGAGCACCATGATTTGGTAAAGGGTTGGTTTGAATATTTGGGTTTGAGTCGGTGAAGGTTATTCTCTTTTCATTGATTAGCCTCTGGACTGCATTCTTCAAACAATAGCAATTCTCAATGTTATGGCCTGGGGCTCCTTGGTGGAAAGCACAAGTCTGGTCTGGTCTGTACCCTGGTGATGGTTTTTCTGGCACTGGAGGGGGTGGTCTAGTTTGGATCAAATTCTGTTTGAGTAACCCTGGAAGCAATTCTGCATAGGTAATGGGAATTGGGTCAATTTGTAATCTTTGAGCTTGTGGTCGTGGTTGTTGTTGTCGATATGGTTGTTGTGGATACTGTTGGTATGGTTGTTGGGGGTATTGTTGGTGTGGTTGTTGCTGGTATGGGCGTTGTTGGTATGGTTGTTGGGGATATTGTTGAGGATATTGCTGAGGATATTGGGGAAGATATTGTTGAGGAAATTGAGGAAGTCGATAATTTAGTGGTTGGGTAGCGTTGGTGGCAGGTGTGATGGCAGCAATATGGTTATAGGTTGGATAATTTGGTTGATGGGTCACCATGTTGATCGCTTGTTCTTTCTTCTTTGAAAAACTGTTTCCGAACCTTCTTGTACTGCCGGCAGATGTATTTTCTTTCACTAACCGTCCTTCTCGGACCCCTTCTTCCAACTGCACCCCCATGTTGACCATCTCCGTGAAGTCTCTGGGCGCACTTCCAACCATCCTCTCATAATAGAACTGACCTAGAGTTTTCAAGAACAGTTTGGTCATCTCCTTTTCTTCTATACCTGGGCTAACCTGGGCAGCAACATCCCTCCATCGCTGGGCATACTCTTTGAATGTTTCTCTGTCTTTCTGAGTCATGGCTTGGAGATCACTTCGGTCTGGAGCCATGTCTACATTGAACTTGTACTGCTGCACAAAAGCTTCACACAAACTATTGAAAGTTCGGACCTCTGTACGGTCCAGATTTATGTACCACTTCAGTGCGGCACCAGCTAAACTGTCTTGAAAGTAATGAATGAGGACCTGGTCGTCACGTACATACGTGGACATCTTTCTCATGTACATCCGTAGATGCTCTTTAGGACAGGACGTCCCCTTGTATTTCTCAAAGTCTGGGAGCTTGAACTTGTGGGGTATCTGGACATTTGGTACCAAGCAGAGATCATAAGCATCTTTCCCGAATATTTCCCTTCCACGAAGTGCTTGCATTTCCCGATTCATCATCTCAAACTTCTCCTGTAAGTCGATCACTTTGTCATGGGCCCCTGTACTTCTTGAGGGAATGATAGGGTCTTCTCTTTGTGGCATAGTATGAACCAGAGGTATTGAGTAGGTTACCGTCGGAGTGGAAAATGCACTGTGAACGGTAGACACTAGGGTTTCTGAGCCATGAGGACGGAGTACTTCACCAAAGCTAAAAGGCATGCTCCAAGGACGACCTTCTGATGTCACTTGCTGTGAGGTAATAGAAGAGGGACCTGCCTCAGCCTGAGTACTGCTAGGGGGAGGAGGTGGTGGTGGCAGCTGATCTTGCGCGGCCGTTAATGTCTTTACCAATTCAGTCAGTTCATCCATCTTGGCCTGCATGGTCTCATTTGCTTCTCGGAGTACTCGGTTTTCTTGTTCGAGAGAGTCCATTCTTCTCTTTACAGTTGCACGAGTGTAGTGAGTGCGAGTAGATTTGTGGAGAACACGTCGGGCCACTTTTCAAACGGGTTGACCTTTAAGAATAAAGAAATTGTGTGAGACTTGGGATTTGAAACTATGAATGCAGAATGATGCATGATATGTTTATGCAAAAAGACACATTTTTATCGAAGGATTTATAAAAGCATTTCTGTAAACATCATAGTTGAAGGTTTCATAATAATTTAAAACATCGCAAGATAATTCCCTTTCTAATCAAACTGAGCCAAGGGATGGACTCCAAAGTACATTACAAAAAGTTAGAAAATGAGATAAATGATAAATAGACTGTGAAACTCTTCAACTCCTGAGATGGTCTACTCCCCAATATCTGGATGAGTGCCGGTGAGGAAGTCCATGCGCCTCTTCTTACTCCCAGGAACCTGGTCAAGTATGGCGTCTTTCTCCCTGATACGGTCTTTTAAATCAGCAATTTCTTGGTCTTTCTTGTGGTTTTTCCAATTTTCTTGCTCTAACAGGTCCATTAAGACATCGCACTCCCGAACCTTTGCATGGTACTTTCCTTCCCAGTCGGCTTTCTCGCGTCCCAACTCAAACAAACGTGCCTGGTATTCTTCCATATTCTTGAGGGGTAAAGGTGGAGGTGCTTCCGGAATGGTTAAGGTTAAAGACCTTAGCAGGGGATAAGGCATCCCTATCTGTGCAGCCCTGTCAATTACCCATTGGACGTAGGATTCGTGGGCTATCCTTGACTTACTTCTCAACTGGTTTCTGTCCATCCTAACAATGGAGTGCCACGCCTGTACAAATTGTTTTCTCTTGTTCTGAACATCCTCTTTGTAAAGGAAGAATTCACTCTCGAGGAAGAGGTAGGCAGGTCTCATCCTCATAGGGTATCCGAACTGGCGTTTAGCAAGCATCGGGCTATAGCTGATTCCCCCATGTATGCCCAGAAGAGGTACATTAGCGAAATCTCCGCAATGATCAATAATTACTCCGGTGTCATCAGCTAAGTTACACCACACTATGTCATCCGGGGTGAGGGCCATAATTTTCTCGGACCATGGGACAAACTCTGATCGAATCTTAGGACGGGGTAAGTGAGAGGTGAACCAAGTGTAAAGTAAAGGTGTGCAACAGATGATAAGTCCACGCTTCTTATTGGTACGGTCATGGATTGAGAGGTAAGTATCGGCAAGTAAAGTAGGGACAGGGTTTTGGGTTAAGAAGATCTGGATTGCGTTCATGTCAACAAAGTTGTCAACGTTCGGGAAAAGCACGATGCCATAGATAAGCAAGGCGAGGATAGATTCGAAAGCATCTGCATTGGATCTTTCCAAGAAAATGGTAGCTTTTTGGTAAAGGAAATTGAAAGGGAGGCATTGGAGACCTCCTTTGAGGGTAAGACAGGCTTTTATCTCGGCTGCCTCAAGATGAAGAGCAGCTGCAATGGTGGGGATTTTGGGCACGGGTTCAAGGCCATGGAAAGGTACTTTGTCCAACACGGGTAAACCGATCCAGTAAGAGTATTCTTCAAGTGTAGGCATGAGCTGGTAGTCCGGGAAAGTAAAGCAGTGATATCGTGGGTCATAAAATTGGACCAAAGTATTGAGGAGTTCTTCGTCAATATCTGTCTTGAGAATGCTAAGCAAATATCCATACCGATCTCGAAAGTGATCCGAGCTAGTTAACCTTCTGGCTAGTTTCCTCAGGTTTTCCAAATCTGGCTTCTTGAAGTCATACTTCCTAGTTCTCTTCGTAACTTTCTTCACGGTGCTTTCCATAGTACCCTCCCTAGTACTCTCCATATCTATGATGTTTACAAAAAAATATATAAGTCCTTCGACGGATGCAAAAATGAATATTTATGGATGAATGCATGTATGCATGATGCTACACAAACAGTGAAAACATGGTGAGGTTAAAGGTCCATAGTGATGGAGTCAAAGGTGAGTACGTCATTTGGTAAGAGCTATGGTTACATGTGTACCTGTATCACGGGTTCTATCAAGTTCCCAAAGTCCAACCCCCTCCGAACTTTGTCGGATGCCCGGGACCACACCCGGTCCAACAGCGTTCGTAGGAGAGTCTCGTTTGAGTGTAGTATCGCATGTCAACTAATTCCAAGACAACACTTGGTTAGCCACCGCACTACGTCCTAAAGGCCAAGATGGGTTAAAGGTAACTAAGGTCCTTAGCTTCGACGGACACTTAAAAGTAATAACGTCTAAACGTGACAACACACGCCGACATACATCACCTCAAGGTCCTCCGCTAAGTGTGGTTATATCGCATGCTCCAAAACACGAGAATACTCTCGGTATGTCGCTATGATTCTACCACTCCTATCCTATATTTCCCTCAAGCCCGGGTTAGGACTTATCTCACCACACACGTTTGAGAAGGGAGAAAGAAGAAGGAGGAACATATATACACGTATTTCCATTTTTGTTTTTGTTTTTAAACAAGTTATAGCACAAAATTTAAATAAAGCCAAGTTAGGCTCAACCCTCTTAGGGGTGTCCCCAGTGAAGTCGCCATTTCTGTCGCGTCATTTTTCGGAGATCAAGGCTATTTGATTAGCGTTTGACTCACTATTTATTTCACGACCGAACATTTAATTTTTGAAAGAAAATAGGGGAAAAAAGTTCAAAGACCCCGCATTTAAAGAGATTTAGGGTTCGGGGGTTAGTTACACGAAGGGAAGGTATTAGCACCCTTCATGCCCGTAGTACTCTACGGGAACCTCTTGGTTTTATTTAATTTACTGTGCTATAACTTACTTAATATGAAAAAAGAGGGAATTAAAAAATGATTAAGAGACCTAATTATCTACATTTTTTATTGATTTGAGAGGACGAAGTCCTTTGCCTACGTACCCGTGAGGGATCAAAACCTCGTAGTTCGGGGTAAAAATTGACGTTTGATTGGTTGTATATTTTTTTAGTTTTCGAAAATATTTTAAAATAAAAAGCCAAGTGGCAAAAATAAATTTGTTTGTGTTTTTTATATTAAAGAAAATTGACTGAAAATAGAATTTAGATTCATTGCAATTTTATTTATGAAATGATAAAAATAAAGGATCACTTGATTTAAATAATCAAGGTTTATTAAAAAAATGTTTTGTTATTTTTGAGTGTTTTTTGTTTGTTTTTTTTTCTTTTTTGAATGATTAAACAGAAAATAAATCTAACGGAGTGAGAAAGTAAAACGTAGGCACTTTGGAGTGACGTAGGGTCATCGCAAAGACCATTACCCTAAACTAGAACGAAAATAAAAGGCATACACCCACACACGCACACATGCATGATTTACATTAAGCCTAAGGTACATTCTAAGGTCTGCGGAAAGGAAATTGACAAGGGACAAAAATTATTTACATTAAAACCTAGCTTACATCCTAAGTCCCGTGCCATAAACAAGTAAATAACATTAAAGCCTAAATACAAACTAAATCTTATGCGGTAAAAATAAATGACATAAAATAAACATGCATGTGATAATAATAAAATACAGAATTTAAAATAAAAAAATGAAAATGCATGCAAAAAAATAAAAAAAGGATTGAGGGTGCTAACAGTGAACGGGGGGGTGTAAACAGCGAAAAAAAAAAAAAGGGTGAAAATGAGCCTGAGAGTGTTAGGCGAATTGGGCTTGAGAAACCCTACCTGGGTCGTCTGATTGGAATCAGACAGCCAGGATTCGGCCACGAATCAGAGCCATGTGGCCATTTCGATCGAATCAACGGCTGGGACGGTGGGGGTACACGTTAGTGCGTGTACCCGCGCACACAGGATCTGGACGACACTATAAATAGGCTATGGCTTCAGATTTTTCTCATTTCTTCAAAACGTTTCTCTCTCTTCTTTCCCTCTCTCCTACAATTTCTCTCTTCTCTCTCATGTTCTTCAACTCAAGAACACTTGGGTTTTCCGGCGAGCCTTGATGAAGGCCGCCGTGGGAAAACCCAGTTTCCGGTCAAGGCAGGGCGGTTTCCGGCAACCGAAGGTGGTTACCGGCGCCGGAAACTGGAAATTTTATTATTTACTTTTTTTTTAGATTTTGTTTCTTCTTCTCTACTCCTATTCTCTATTCCTAAGCCTGAAATTTTCAAAGTAAAACCCTAGGGTTCTAGATCTAAGAGTTTAGAAAAAAGAAAAAAATTATACCTATTTGCTGGTCCTTTGCGAATCTGGTTCGATCTTCTGGATTCGAACTGGCTGTGGTTCGGTTTCGGTGTTTGAACGGTGGTTCGGTGGAAAGAGTTCGGATTATGTGGCTTTGTGACCTGTTGGTTCTTGTGGCTGTTTTTCTATTGTTGCAGGTTGATGAATTAATTGATTTATGTTCTGGTCAACTTTTCGGTTGTTTGTGTTTTTTGTTGATGATTTGCCGTCGTGATGGAGCTTTTTCGTTCCTAAATCCTCTGGTCCCTTGTGTTGTGGATTTATTTATAGTGAGGGTTTCATTTTTAGGGTTTGTTGCAAAAATCCAGAATCCTAGGCTAGGGTTTGTTGAATGGTGCAGAAAAACTGCATTTGGATTCAGATGGAAGAAAAACGTGACTGTTTTCCGGATGAACTTGGACTGTTTCTTGGACCTTTGGATTTTTATGGACATTAAAAAAGAAAAAATGGTAAAAACAAATATTGACCTGTTTTTTGAAACATAAATAAATAATAACTTTATATATAAATTAACATTAAATTAATTAATTAAGTAAATGAAATAGAAAATAAAAGATGGAAATGAATTAAAATTAAAAGGACTAATAAAAAATAAAAGTGAGAAGAGGGCCCGACTCGGAATAAAAACATGAGGTATTTTAAAATACCTCTCTGCCGAAATTTTTACCGAAAAGTCAGCGATTGATCATGATCGAACGACGTACGAGTGTAGGGTCAAATGACACGTGTCGGTGTATGAATGTGCGATCTTAGGTCAAAAATCGGGGTATGACACTAATCTATTTATTTTGTACTATAAAAAAATGAAAGGCGATCCATCAAAGTGGGTATCCTCCAAATCTCATATGGTTGCGGTAAGTTACAATACGATGAGATTATCATTTCTAGCCTTTTGTCAAATAAACATAAAACAATTGAAAATTTTCTAGAATTAGTTATATCCTTTTGTGGACTTGGTGTGCTGGTGGAAAGTCAAGGTGATTGGAAATACTTTAAAAATTAGTATTTATAACTGTCCTCATGTGTATTGATGCATGTTGTTATACTATAACTCTGCCATCATGTGCTATAATTGTTATTTTGTTATCTAATCGTGTATATTGTTGTATGTTGCCTGCTTTTGTGCTATAGTTTTTAATGTTATGAATGCTTATTATTGTTCATTAGGTTCTGACATCTGAACATGATAATCTTATATTTCTTCACTTAAAAAGAAGTCATGTTAACTAAATTATTAATTAAAAGCTAGTTTTAATTTGTCTAAGTTGTTATTGGTTGGTTTATATATGAATTTAATTAAGGTAATTGTAGTAGTTAATTTAATTTCATATTTTTGTACGCAAGAATTAAGACGAACTGTAATTTTGTAGGATGAATATGAAAGATGGATTTTTGAAAGGAACTCACAGCAAACAGAGGGGGATGATGTGTCTACTGACCATCAGTCAGACAACTTCATCGTCTTAGACATAGTTGGAGGAGTCGACAAGAAAGGACGTATATATGGTTTGGGAGCAGAGGTAGGAAAATATAAGTCTTCTTCATCCATATCATCTGACGGCATCTCGCCATCTAAATATCAGCATATGAGGACTGCAATATCTAAAATGTCAGCTAAAAACATGGAACTCAAGGAGCGGTTGAAGACTAACGAGGAATTGATTCGTGCATCACAGGAGGAGTCATGTTTAGCTCAAGAACAATCACAGGAGGATTCGCGATTCCTCCTAGAGCAGTTCCAGAAATTCATGGAGTCTTTTGCACAAGGCCATTCACATCCACCTCCATATCGACCTCATTTTTCGAGTTAGGATCAACATCTATGTCCACTAACTTATTATTTATCATATTATTTTTACAATTTGATTATAGCTTTTAGTTTAAAGTAAATGTTATAATACTATTTAATAATTATTTCAATATATTTTGATGCAAAATATAAGTAGTGTGATTCTTGTGAATGCAACCAAAAGGATTTTTCATCAAATATCAATGTATTTTATAATGTGATTTTTCAGCACGTTGTTTAATATTCCAAAGGTGTTGAGAAAGAATTAAGAAATTTTCTAAAATAATTTCAAAGCAAAAAATTTTACTATTTGCGACGAAAATTTAAATAGTCACAAAATCCTTGTCTTGCACAGTAGCGTCGGCTATCACAGCGCCGCTAATCAAATTCCCAGATTATTAGCAACGGAAATATTCTCTCATTAATTTGTAACGGTTTTTTCCCTCAGAAACTTGTGACGGATATTGACTGCGTCAGTAATTTGAGACGGAAAACTGGGTTAAAAATATCCGGATTTTGAGAGGTTTAGCGACGGCGTTTTTTATGTTTGCGACCAATTGGAACCCGCCATTAATTGCGACGGAAATAATATTCCCTCGCTAAATTTTTCCGCCCCCATTATTACGACGGATTTGTGGAGCGTCGCAAAATCCCTCAGAAAATGATTTGCTACGGATTTAAGCCTAATTTGCGACAGATAACGGCCGTCGCTAATTCCGAGTTTTCTAGTAGTGATCTCTTCGATGCTCCTCTTGCATGTCGAAGCCTCTCCATCGAACGGCGAAATCTCTTAAAGTTCACAAACCTGGTTCATTGGTTCATTTTTCGATTTTATAGCTAATCACTCATCATTTTATGAAGGTGGACGATCTGGAAGAAGTTAGTAAGTATTATCAAAACAGAGGACGCTTAAGTGAACTCGTCTCTCTAATGGAGGAATGGATAAAACTGGAATGTGCTCATTAGAGTATCTTTACTGAGTTGGGAGTTCATTATGCGATATATCGTCCTTAGATGTTAATGGAGCACATTATGTTGTTCTAAACCTGGGACAACAATCTCAAGCATTTTCAGGCGTGTGATGAACATCACCTCTGAAGGAACTCACATATCTATATGTGGAATTTGAGAGTTTAATAATGCTGCAATCACTGTAATGAATCACTCTCGAGAAGCATGGGACCAAATTAATGCAATTCAAACATATTATAGTTAATGTTATAAGGCTGTTCACTTCTACTTGCAAGAACATCCTGATATTATAAATGATCTTCTTAATGTGCTTGCCCGTCATGTGGAACATGCCCGAATTGTAGAAATAGCGCAAAAGGTCTATTTCTTATACTCTATTGCCTAATATCTGTAATTTTAATCTTATTAGGTTAAGTAAATAATCCGTTATAAATGATTAATGCAATAATTATACTTGTTGCTTGAATTTTCTGATTTTTAGGCAGGCCACATCCGATTGATAAAGCCATACATGGGTGTAGTTCAAAGCAGCAATGTGTTTGCTATTAATGAAGCTTTGAATGAAATATATGTTGACGAGGAGGACTATGATAGATTTCGTTAGTCAATAGATCTGCATGACAACTTCAATCAGATAGGTCTTGCACAGAAGGTGGATTTTCCTTATCTTACTTATTTGGCCAAATTGAGTTCTACATCCTTTTCGCAAACTTGGTCATGCTTTCTTTCTGTATTATTTTTTCAGGGGAAGAAAGAGTGTTTTGCATCGTGCCTCTTTACTTGTTATGATCTAATACGTCTAGATGTTGCATTAGAGCTAGCTTGGAAGAACAATATGATGAATTTTTCCTTCCCTTTTCTCTTACAAGTATGTTTTTCACAAGGGTCTCTTTCATTACAATTATTATTAAGGACAAACTTATTATTAAGATTGTCCATCACCACTAGGGGTGAAGGGTGCATACGTCTGACTTGACCATTTCTGATGTGAAAAGGGAAATATTTTGTTTTCATGAAGAAACTTAAAAGAATTCATTCTATATTGTTTTGTTATTGTCTATACCTAAGGTAAACTGTTGCATACTGCGGTGGTTCACTGTGTAGAGTAGAGGTGTCAATTGGATGTCCAAATACTCTCAAAACAGGCAATTTAAAATAGAATTTATGAGGAAGACCAAGTGCATCGAGAATTTCTGTTCAAGTATTTCTAATTCCAAATTCGACCGGCATCCAAAACTTCTTCAACCTTTCATGGAATCTCTTCAGATTCCACTGGCATCAAGAATTTTTGTTCAAATTCGAAGCAAGTTCAAATTTTTATTTCCGAGCATCGAACATTCTGTATCGAAATTTTTTAACCAAGAGCCTTCAGATTGTTCTGTTCAGCACTACAACATCGTTCTTCACTAGGGCTGCAACAATATTCTTCACAAAGGGCGATCCGATTGTTCTGTTCTGCACATCATCCTCTAGAGGGAATACAAGGTCGCACAACGATTCCTTCCTTAACAAGTATATGGAAATAATAAATAACCTTTTTTGTTTCATTTTATTGTATTAATTTGGGTTGTTTTCCAATATTCTATCATAAAATGTATAAGATTTTCATATTGGACCTAACTCAAACCTACAAAAATGGTTTGTAAGGCGAGAGGTGCCATTACTTATAAACTCATTTCATGTTTTGTCTTTATCCTTTGTCTAACTTGCATTTTTCCCAATACAAGTGTGCCTGTTTAGTAATTTTTGTTTGCCATGTTCTATTTAGCTTTTCATTTATATTATATATCATGATTCAAATTGTTATGTTTCCCTTTTTAACGGGCACCAAACACAATTAGTTAACCACTCTTCCTCGATAACCTTTCTCTAGAACAGATTAACATGAGTACAGTGAAGGAAGAGTTTCCAAGAAAATGTTATGATTTGTTTTAAAAAGATTAACATTCCCAAATTGTTCCCTTGACCCAACATTTTCCAACACTCAATGGTGTGGGGTTTAACAAAATTCCATTAATTTCACTGTAGGCTTTTTTGGTGGTGTTCGGGGTTCGAACCTCAGACCTTGCATATATTATGTATTATCCCTACTACTTAGTTAAGCTCGGTTTCACTGTAGGCTTATTTGACCGATAATTCTCCCCCGACATCACTCCTCCACTTCCAAGAGTCGTTAACCTTTAAAATGTTTGCTTTCCCAATTTAATTCTATAAGTTGCAACTTCACTCATCTTTCCAAGAGAACAACTTTTTTCTCCATGAGATCATCCAATTTTACCTAACTCATGGTCAAAGTCCGAATTATATGTCATCTTGTTTGTAAGAACCAGAGGATTAACACAAAAAGCATATCAATATTTTAAAGGCTTAAATGCACTTTTCACCCCCTATGTTTCAAAAAGTTGCGATTTTGGCCCCCTTATAAAAAAAATGGATATTTTGACCCCTTAACTTTTGGCCCTCTTTTGAATGGTTGATTTTATGCAAATTTCTCGGTCTCTGATGGTGTAAACTGGCATGGGGATAAAAGGATGTTGATAAGTGGAGTCCAAACTTGCATGGTGTCCAAACTGACATGATAAATGGATTCCAAACTGATATTAAACCGATAAAATCATATAAAACGTTGTTCACCATCTTTATGCAAAGAAAATTAGCCTATATTTAAATTTAAAAGTTTCTTTATTATGAATATAGGTAAATCCTAGGAACTTCCTATACAACAAAGGCTTCCAAGAAACACAAGTAATAAATCTTCAAGGAGATATTTGCATTGTTTTCTTTGCAACTTGAATTACTTATTGATGCAATGGGCTCATAGAAGAAGAAGCAGTTGATAGATTATTTAGCATGCCTCTATATGCAAGTTCAATACTTCACTATTATACCGCTTTCTGTTTAGTATGAATATCAAAATAATTGCAAAAGAAATATTTCATTTAAAAGAATATATAATATACATTGTTGAGCAGCCCTGTTTGTAATACATAGCATTGTGTCTTTTATTCTTAGACAGGTAACATATGCACTCATAAAGAAATCACACAATTTCCACTATCTGCACAAAAACATTTCAGGATGCAAAAGAAACCTAATTGCATATTTCATGTTCATTTCAGTTGAACAATTGAGTTAAGCTGACGGGTGATAGATTTTTGGCAAGTTTACTAAATACTATCGAAGTAGTAGAAATATCGTCCCCACAAGTACTAGATTTAATCTCAATAAGTCAAGTAAGTTATTAAAATAGGATGTATAAAAGTTCTTTTGTTTTTGCCACTAGGCAATAGATTGGTTTGATTGCATAAAATTAAATAACAGAAAATAAAATTGATTGTCAAGAATAAGAGAGAGATGAGTTTAGGTCTTTCGAATCATCGATGTTCCCCTAATTTGTATACTGCACCTATTCTTATGAATGATTTTAAGCATGTTAACCTAATATCACTAATAAAGAATCATCCATTCCTAGACTAACCATGTTTATTGGAACAATTCAATTAGGTCTAAGTCGAAAGCTAGGGTCAGTAGTCATTCGTTCTCACTAAATCATATATATATTTGATCAGGATATATAAAGCATTAAGAACAATTGAATTGAATAAAAACTAGATTGTCATTAACAATAAATAGAGTTTCAGAGCAACATGATTCAATTAGGGTTACAAAGAATCATCTCAGACCTAACCTCTAATGGATTTAGCTACTCATAATGGTGTTTACAAATAACATAATCATTAGAGGAATCAATACATACATGAATTGGTAAAAGAGTGAAGAAATCGCCCTTCTAGCCGACTTGTAGTCTCAAAATCGCAATTTCCTCTTCTCAAATTGTAACCATTGTTTTCAGAATAGACTTTATCTTAAATAGGCACAAAAATTTACCTCAAATCGTGTCACGTTTTGGTTAAATCGTGACACGTTTTTGCCTTATGTAACAAACAACTGAATTAGGGTTTCTTCGAATCATGTCACGTTTTGGTCATCGTGACACGTTTTTCCTTGGCAAAGAGCATAATTTGGTCTTCACAAATCTTGTCACGTCTATCCTCTTTTCTTACTGTGATAATACCTAAAAATTACGAATAATAATTTTTTATAAATTTTTGATTAAAATACTTTGATTTTAATCAAAATTATAGATATAGATAATATAAACGTTCCAATTTCATGATATAACAAACTATACTTATCTTTTTCAATGATACCAACAATATAACAAATATAATAAAGATTCTTATCTTTATAAACGACACTAGCAAAATAACATTTGTTTAAGAGTATAATTGGAAGTGAAAGCCAGCACAAAACTATGTATTCTCTTTGTATATAGTATAGATATGTAGTATATATAATAATCTCTAAAAAAAGTAGTATATATAATATTGTAACTATTGTAGCAGGGTAGCTCATATTTTAATGAGATTTAACTACTTTTTTAATTAATAATTCAAATAATAAAATTAATAATTTAAATAATATCATAAAAGGATAAAAAAAAATACTTTAAATTACGAGTCCCATAAGTCCTAGTTCAATTGACAAAAATGCCAAAATTGTTAGACCGGACGTCATGACCGGGGTTTGAACCTTGGTACCTCCACTTTGTGTGTGGAAGTTTACAATTGCATTACCCCGGAAAGAAAAAAAATAATACAAAATTGTTGTGTTTTTATGTTTTTGTTTTAAAGAAATCCCAAATTGTTGTATTTTTTTTAGATAGTACTAAGGTTTTAAATAACGGTGGCGGTTTCGGTCGCGTTAAGGTTGTCGCGATTTCGGCCATTGCGGATGTTGCGTACGGATTGCGGTCATTGCGGTGTGAATTAATCACAACAATCCACAAATATTATTAAATCCTTTATTCTATCATATAATGCATAATAACTTAAATTGAACTATTATTTTATATATTATAAGATGGTTAAATTAAATATAAGAAAGATTTATCTGAAGGTGCTTCTTCTTCTAGTTCAGATAATAAAGACGTTAGGGGAATGAGAAGGTGGTGGAGGAGGACGTTAGGGGTATAGGTGAGGCAATTGGTGTTCATTTAAATGGGAACAATATGTTTGGTGTTCTCGCGAGGAATGGGGGGGAAGAAGTCATTTGTGGATGGGGAAGAGGGTGTGGGAGGTGGTAAGGCCGAGGTAGGGTATTAGGGGAGGGCGTAGGTGGAGAGTGGGGTGAGGGTTTGGGAGATGAAGTTGGTGTCGTGGAATGTAAGGGGTTTGGGTGGGTTAGAGAAGAGGAAGGAGGTTCGTTCTTTGGTAAAGGAGAAGCATCCTTATATTGTGTGTCTGCAAGAAACTAAAATGCAAATTTGTGATGAAGCTGTGTGTTCGTCGTTATGGGACAATCAGTTGGTGGCTTTCTCCTAGTTCTTTTGAACACGTGTTGGTTATTAATGGTCGATTTATCAAATCTAATGAGGAGTTATGTTTTTTTAATGTGTATTCTCCTCGTGATCCACGAGTGAGGCAGTTATTGTGGGACTCTTTATTTGCGCATCTTGTTGCTATGTGTGGTAAGAATGTTTGTGCATGTGGTGACTAGAATGTCGTGCGTTGTTGGGAAGAAAGAAGATTAGTGTTAGTTTATGGTGGTGTCGCTGATGTTGTACCTTTTAATCAGTTAATTGAGACTAATTCTTTGTTTGATTTACTGTTATGTGGTCGAAATTTTACATGGTACAAAGGTGATGGGAGATCGATGAGTCGAATTGATAGATTTTTGTTATCCGAGGATTGGTGCTTGACGTTGCCAAATTGTTTATAGGTTGCTCAGTTGAAAGAGTTATCAGGTTGCCAAATTGTGCTTTGAAAGAGTTATCAGAGAAAAATTTGGGACCACGTCTGTCCCGATTTTGAAATGTTGGTCTGACACTCCTGGGTATGCGCTTTTTTGTGTCCAACAAGTGGAATTCTTTGCAAGTTGAAGGTTAGGGTGGGGGCGGGTTTGTGTTATAGGAAAGATTGAAATTGATTAAATTGGCGTTGAAAGAGTGGCATACTTCTCATTCTCTAAATTTACTGGAAAAAGTTGATGCTTTGAAAGAGAGGGTGGTGGTGCTAGATGGGAAAGGGGAAAGTGAGGTGTTGTTGGAAGCTGAATGTCAAGAGATGCAAGGTGTAACGACGGACATTCATTCATTGTCTAGGTTACATACTAGCATTTCGTGGCAGCAGTCTAAAACTCTGTGGTTGCGTGAAGGTGACGTGAATTCAAAGTTCTTTCACTCCGTTATGTCTTCCCAACAGCGGCACAATGCATTTAATTTTGTTTTAGTGGATGGAGTCACGATAGAGGGCGTGCAGCCCATCAGGCATGCAGTTTATGCATATTTTGCGCAGCACTTCCTGGCGCCAAATGTCGAGCGACCAAATGTGGGGAATCTACGGTTTCGGACCTTGATGGTCGCAAAGGGAGGGGGTCTCATTACTCCTTTCTCTGTGGATGAGGTAAAGGAGGATTTTCGGGATTGCGACGACCTTAAGAGCCCGGGCCCGAATGGCGTTAAGTTTGGATTTATCGAAACGGAAAATTATCTAAAGGTATCAACTCAACTTTCATTGCTCTAATTCCGAAGGTGATAGTCCTCAAATACTTAATGATTTTTGTCCCATATTATTGTTGGGGAGTTTCTACAAAATTCTTGCAAAATTGTTAGCAAACCACTTGAGATTGGTGATTGGTAGTTGATAAATTTTTGGCAAGTGTACCAAATACTATCAAAGTAGTAAAAATATCGTTCCCACAAGGACTTGTTTTAATCTCAATAAGTGAAAATACGTTATTAACTTAGGATGTAATAAAAGTTGTTTTGTTTTGCCACTAGGCAGTAGATTGGTTTAATAGCATAAAACTTAGTAACAGAAAAGTAAATTGGTTGTTAAGAATAAGAGAGAGATGAGTTTAGGTCTTTCGAATTATCAATGTTCCCCTAATTGGTATAATGCACATATTCTTATGAATGATTTTCTAGTTTCACGATAGTTAACAAAATAGTCATAATCAATCCCTTGAGTTAGGACCCTCCTCTAAGATTACAACCCCTAATTCCTTAGGTGGTCTAATAATCATCAAAGGTTTTAAGCACGTTAACCTAATATCACTAATAAAGAATTATCCATTCTTAGACTAATTATGATTATTAGAACAATTCAATTAGATCAAAGTCGAAAGCTAGGGTCAGTAGTCATTCGTTCTCACTAAATCATATATATATATATATATATGTGATCAGGATATATAAAGCATTAAGAACAATTGAGTTGAATAAAAACTAGATTGTCATTCACAATAAATAGAGTTTCACAGCAACGTAGATCAATTAGGGTTACAAAGAATAATCTCAGCCCTACCCTCTAATGGATTTAGCTACTTATAATCGAGTTTATAAATAACATAATCATTAGAGGCAACAATACATACATGAACTGGTTACAAGGTGAAGAAATCGCCCCTGCAGCTGTCTTCAGGTCTTAAAATCGCACTTTGCTCTTCTCAAATCGTAACTCTTGTTTTCTAAATAGCCTTCAGCTTAAATAGACACAGAAATTCGCCTAAAATCGTGTCACGTTTTTGTCGAATTGTGTCACGTTTTTGTCGAATCGTGTCACGATTTGCCTTGTATAACAAACAACTGAATTAGGGTTTCTTCAAATCGTGTCACGTTTTTGCCTTGGCAGAGAGCATGTTATTGGTCATCTAAAATCGTGTCACGTTTTGGAGAATCGTGACACGTTTTTCATCTTTGTATTTTCTTCAGATTTTCTGCTTTTCTTGCTGCTTAAGTTACCTTGTGAACTCTACATTGTGATCAAATTACATAAAAAATTATGTAATGACGAGATGTCATCACAACCCCAAACTTGAACTATTCCTTGTCCTCAAGGAATTTACTTATGAAATTGAAAATTGACAGTAAAATAACAAGTACCTGATCAAGCTATAGTACCCAAAAGTTCAACACCTTACTAGCTAAAGATGAGCTAGTTTGACTTGTTAGCATCCACCAACTCACAACTCCACGCAACAAATTGAATAGGGTTCACACATAGTCGACATGAAATCTACATATTACCATAAGCTTGAAAAGTTTCTAAACGTCAATCAAAATTAATGTCAATGCATACTTTGAGGTCTTTAGGGGTTATAACGGGGCTTAGGTGAAGGTGGGAAAAATCTTGGATAAGTAGGCTACACAAATTCATGAGTTAGGCACTCCTACGGAAATTAAAACACAGATTCACCTTACCAATCACCTTAGGAACACAATTTCTTAAAAGGATACTAGAGAATACTTGTAATATCTGGGACAATCGAGTTTTAACTTACTCGGATTTTCAATATTTTGTCTCTTTTTCATTCTGTTTTCATCATCAATTTTTTTTTTGAATACACTATTTTGTGTGTATTTTTCATTTCATTTTTCTTTTCTTGTATCTCTGGTACTCCTACCCCAAACTTAATTGGTTGAAAATTCCAATAGCAACCCCAAACTTATCATTTAACAACATCTTACAATGCCTAACTCAGATAAAACAAATTGGGATAAATCCTAAAAGTCTCTAAGCTTGTAATGTAGTTTGTCACCGAACAAAAAGTTCTAAACCTACCGGCTCAATTTGGCTAAAAAGAGGATATAAATTATGAAGGTGAGAAAAACACAAGAAGGGGGGGTTGAATTGTGTTAACTTTTTCGCAACTCTTGAAGAGTGAGAATCTGTTTTCCAGGATCAGAGTCTGAATGGATTCAGAACCTGATGGAAGATCAGAGTCTGTTGCAGCGGAAATAAAGAAGAGATAAATAGAAAGAGAGAACACAAGCAATTATACAGGTTCCTTCCACAAACCGGAAGTAGTTCTGTCCCCCTTGCACTTCCAAGGAGAGTTCCACTAAAATGTAATTAACAATTACAAGTTGCTCAAACACACAGTAAGAGACTTCCAATGCTCAAGCACGTAGGCAAGAGACTTCTAATGCTCAAAGACACAACTAAGAGACTTCTTTGCTCAAGGACACAGCCAAGAGACTTCTGACACAATTTACACAAAATTGAATAGAGTTGAAACACTTGATAAACAATCAAATGTGTTCCAATTACAAAATAAAGACAGACTCTGTTTTTTCTGATAAACTTAGAAATTCTAGGATACACAGTTTGTAAGAATTTGCTAAGTTGTTTATGTGTTTCTGGTTTGACTCAGAGAGAATACAATAGCTTGATAGCGTAGTTTCTCAGTTGTAGAGTCCAACATATTCTTCAAGTCTTCTATCCTTTATATAGGCGTTGGAAAGAGACGTTGAGACAATCCAGCACATCACAAAGAATTCTGGAAGCTTGATCAATAGTTGTTGATCTGTTGCTTGATATGGTAATAGTCCTTCAAATGCGTATTTTGAATCCCATTCCTTTTGAAGCGAAATACCGGTAGACACAGTTGCCAAACTATACGAGGTAGTGGAGTAGTGGAAACAGAGTTCGTACAAAAGTACTCAGTCCTATTCTGCATTCTTTGTCGTTGAGCATCCCATGCTCAAGTTGACTTTGAAGCTAGTCGTTACTCCAAAAGAACGTTTCTTGTGCATCGAAATGCCTTCAGAAATCCTTCTAAACAAATCTTCAGTTTGTAGTCTTCAGACTCACTGTAGCACTTCAGCTTCTAATGATCTTCAGACTCTCTTGAACTTCAGGTTCTGATGATCTTCAGGCTCTCTTCAGAACTTCAGATTCTCTGAGTCTTCAGGACCTCTTGAAACAGCTTCTGATGATTCTTCAGACTCTCTAGAACTTCAGAATCACAAGCAACCAGCTTCTCTGGATTTTTGCTCTTAATTTGTTCTAACAGAATACATTCTAAGATTGAAATCTTGATTAAGATCCTGCACACTTAATCAATATTAGCATATCCAATTGACAATTTTTAATACCTTGTTATCATAAAATTTCAAAAGTGGTATTGCTGAACACCCTTAATCCAACAATCTCCCCCTTTTTGATGATGACAAACATAAGTATTTAAAAGGTCAATTGTTGTTAATCTAATTAACAAGTTGACTAAAGGGCCTGAGGTTTGTAAGCTCAGAGTCTGAGGTTTGTAAGCTCTTACTTGTAACACCCCGTTTTCCCAAAGTAAAAATTTCTTAATAAAAAATCAGAGTTTCTCGTATAAATAGAATGCTACATTTCTTAAAATCTCAAATGGAGTAAATAACAATTTATCCTTTGTAAAATAATCATCATAATTGTTCAAAATATCGCAACGGATTAAAATTCAATTAACAAAATAGTTCTGGCACGCAGGCCTCATCAAAACTTCTCAATTTAATTCAAAACTGAAACGTATTCATGTTAAATCGTAAACAATACGTAAGGAATAGAAAATAGCCATAAAGGTTCCCATCCCGTGACATATCAGAGCACCTAAGGACACAGTGAGGGTAGCCACTCACAACAGCAAACAACAGCTATAAGCTTAATCACCTGCAAGTTACTCATATGAAGAGCAACATTTCCAAGCAGAAGGGGTGAGTTTCACAAAACAATGGCATTAATCATATAATTCAATAAATATATTTAACAACATAAACATCTTCATAATATCATAACAATAGTCATGTAACATCTTAATCAACATCATAGTTCAACTTAACAGTTTGACTCGACTATGCAACTTCAACTCGACTATGCAACCTAGACATCTTATTCATGCATGTGGTACCAATCTAGGGCATAAGCCCTCGTCGCTATTAAGTAAAAATATACTCCTAGGGCATAAGCCCTCGTCGCTATTTGAGCATAAAAATACTCCTAGAGCATGAGCTCTCGTCTCTGTTGAGCAAAAGCTCCAAGGGCATGAGCCCTCGACTCTGAATGATTATGCATGGACTCCACATCTCATAACTTAGACAACATAATTGACTCCCATAATTTGGATCACAATTCATAAACTTAGAATGACACATGCAACTTTTAATCAATAACTAATAGCAGCATAGCAGCACATCAAATACCTCAAGATTTAACAATATCATAAACGATCACATAATTCATCTCTTATAGTTCAAAAGAAAGTACATACGATTAACTCACAACAACTCGATACGAAAGGACACAAGGTCATGAAACAAGGGTATTGTTCACTGTGTATCTCGCCAGGCGGGACCTATGCGGCCGTGGCGAACTCCGCCGGGCGAGACATATGTCGCCGTGGCGGGCTCCACCGGGCTAGACATATGTCGTCGTGGCGAGCGATGAATTATTGGCAGCTCCGCCGGGCGAGACATTTTTTGCCATGGCGAGTTCCGCCGGGCGAGACATATGTTGCCACGGCGGGAGATGAATTTCTGGGCTCAGGCATAACACAGATTTTCTCGAAAATTTGCCTAATCACATGGTTTAAGGTCCAACATTGATTCCAGAAATCATCCTATGGATTATCTAAGGTCTGTAAACAGTTTCTACATCAATCTAACAATTTTTCATCATTTAATCATCAATTCACCACTTTTAACCTAATTCCCAAATTCTCAAATTCTCATAAACTAACCCTATAATCTGTTAAATACAATCATGAATTACAGGTTTAATGAAATTGTAATGCCAGGCTCACCCTTACCTTAAGAAAATTGGAGCAGCAGCCTCTTGGTTCTTCACTTCTAGTTTTATCCTTTTTTCTCCCAAAAACTGAATTATACGTACTGTTTGTTTCTAAACCTAGGTTTTCCCTTTTATATCTATTTTATCTTATTTCACTTATTCCCTCATAATTCTATGTAATTCAAAAACAGCCCCACAACCTAATAATTATTTCATTTTCAAATCTTATTTTATTAACTTATAAAATAAGCCACTTAATAAAACCACAACATATCACATAAATCATATAAATCACCTAAATCTTATAAATCATATAAATATTCTCTATACTCTATAAAATAATTTAAATAATTAAATAGGGCATTACAACTCTCCCCAACTTATAATATTTTCGTCCTCGAAAATTACCTCAAGCAAACAACTCTGGATAAGATTACAGCATCTTACTCTCCAGCTCCCACGTTAAGCTTTCAGCAGTCGCTCCATCCCAAACGACTTTCACAAGAGGTATCTCCTTGCCTCTCAAACGCTTCACCTCACGACCTTCAATCCTCACTGGTAAGGTCTCAACCGTCAGGTTATCTCTAACTTGCACATCATCCTTTTGAATCACATGGGATGGAACCGGAACATACTTCCGAAGTTGCGATACATGGAACACATCATGCAAATTCGAAAGGTGCAGCGGTAAACCTACTCGATACGTAACTGTTCCAATCCTTTCTGATATATGATACGGACCAATAAACTTCGGACTTAACTTCTTTGACTTCAATGCACGACCCACACCGAACTCAACTTCAACTTAGAACCTAAAGCCTCTTGCAAACTCTTCCAAAATCTAGAAGTAAACCTCGGGTCTCTATCGGATACGATGCTCGAAGGAACACCATGCAACTTCACTATTTCTCTAATATAAATCTCTGCCAACTGAGCTATAGGAAAACTGATGTTAATCAGAATAAAATGAGCCGACTTCGTCAATCTATCAACAATCACCCAAATAACGTCATTCCCTTTAGGCGTATTCGGCAAGCTCGTCACAAAATCCATGGATATACTATCCCATTTCCACTCTGGCACATCTAAAGGTGTCATCAACCCAGCAGGTTTCTGATGTTCCACTTTCGACTTCTGACAAACCAAACACGAATACATAAACTGTGCCACATCACGTTTCAATCCAGACCACCAAAACAACTTCTTCAAATCATGATACATTTTCGTAGCTCCCGGGTGAATACTCAAGCTACTCCTATGACTCTCTTCAAGAATCATCTTCTTCATCTCGTCGTCGTCTGGAATACAGATTCTACCTCGAAATCTCAACACACCTTGATCATCAACCTTAAAGCCACTCTCCTCGTTCTGATTACCAGCAACCAACAAGTCCACAAACTTAACATCCATTTTATGTGCCTCTTTAATATTTTTCAAGAACTCACTGTCAATCTTCAGCATTCCCAGCTTTACACTCTGAGGTGACCATTCACAAACTAAACTCAAATCTCTAAACTATTCCAGCAACTCAAACTCTTTAGCCATCATAGCGGACATATGTAAAGTCTTCCTACTTAGGGCATCTCCAACAACATTAGCTTTACCCGGATGATAATTCAAACCAAAGTCATAATCTTTCAACAACTCAAGCCACCTTCGCTGTCTCATATTCAATTCCTTCTGGTCAAACAAATACTTCAAGCTCTTGTGATCATTGAACATTTCAAATCTCGAACCATACAAGTAATGTCTCCAAATCTTAAGCACAAATACAACTGCTGCTAATTCAAGATCATGAGTAGGATAATTTCGTTCATGAATTCTCAACTGTCTTGATGCGTAAGCAACCACTTTACCATCTTGCATAAGCACGCCACCTAAACCCAATTTGGACGCATCGCAATATACAACAAAAGATTCATCGGACTTCGGCAAAATCAAAACTGGAGTTGTCGTCAAACGCTTCTTCAATTCGTTAAAACTATTCTCACAATGAACATCCCACACAAAAGCTTTACCTTTGCAAGTCAATTGCATTTACGGAAGTGCCAACTTCGAAAATCCTTCTATAATAACCAGCTAATCCCAAAAAGCTTCTAATCTCTGTAACTGACTTAGGAGTCTCCCATTGTGACACCGCATCAACTTTATGAAGGTGAGAAAAACACAAGAAGGGGGGGGGTTGAATTGTGTTAGCTTTTCGCAGCTCTTGAAGAGTGAGAATCTAATTCCTTTAAACTCAGAGTCTGATGGGAGATTAGGTTCTGATGCAACGGAATAATCAAGAGATAGAGAGAAGAGAGAACACAAGCAATTATACAGGTTCCTTCCACAAACCGGAAGTAGTCCTGTCCCCCTTGTACTTCCAAGGAGATTTCACTAAAATGTAATATCAATTACAAGTTGCTCAAACACACAGTAAGAGACTTCCAATGCTCAAGCACGCAGGCAAGAGACTTCCAATGCTCAAGCACGCAGGCAAGAGACTTCCAATGCTCAAAGACACAACTAAGAGACTTCCTTGCTCAAGGACGCAGCCAAGAGACTTCTTTGCTCAAGCACACAAGCAAGAGACTTCTTACACAATTACAGAAAATTGAATAGAGTTGAAGCACTTGACAACAATCAAATGTGTTTCAATTACAACAAAGACAAACTCTGTTTTAAACAAAAGACAGACTTTGTTTTTCTGTGGAACTTAGAAATTCTAGAATACTCAGTTTGTAAGAATCTAAGTTGTTGATGTGTTTTTGTTAGGACTCAGTTGAATACGAAAGCAACGCAGTGTAATTTTTCTAGTTGTAGAGTCCAACAATTCTTCAAGTCTTCTATCCTTTATATAGGCGTAGGAAAGAGACGTTGAGTCATCCAGCACATCAGGATGATTTATGAAGCCTGATCAATGGTCGTTGATCTGTTGCTTGATTTGGTAATAGTCCTTCAATTTCATAATTTGAATTCCATTCCCTTTGAGGATTAATACCAGTAGACACAGTTGCCAAACTGTACGAGGTAGTGGAGTAGTGGAAACAGAGTTCGTACAACGTACTATGTACTGGCCTGCATTCTTGTCTTTGTTCTTCCCACGCTCAAGTTGACTTTGAAGCTAGCCGTTACTCCATTTGAGAGTTTCTTTTGCATCGCAATGCATGTAGAAATCCTTGTTAGCAGACTTTCAGATTTCGGGCTTCAGACTCACTGTAGCACTAAGCTTCTGATAATCTTCAGACTCTCTTGGTTTTCAGATTCTGATAGTCGTCAGACTCTGATAGTCTTTCAGACTCTCTTCGGTACAGTCTTCAGACTCTCTTCGATACAGAATCATAAGCAACAAGCTTCTCTGGATTTTTGCTCTTTAACATTGTTCAAACAGAATACTTTCTAAGATATAAATCTTGATTGATATCCTGCATACTTAAACAAATATTAGCAATGTCCAATTGACACCTTTTTAATACCTTGTTATCATCAAAACTCAAAACGTGGTATTGCTGAACACCTTTGTTCCAACAATCTCCCCCTTTTTGATGATGACAAACATTAGTATTTAAAAGGTCAATTGTTGTTAATCTAATTAACAAGTTGAATTAAGGGGTCTGAGGTTTGTAAGCTCAGAGTCTGAGGTTTGTAAGCTCTGACTCCCCCTGAGTCTGATAGTTCTTAAGTTGAGGTTTGTAAGCTCCTCATAAGTTCTATCCAGGTTAATTAAATTCATTTTCATAAGCAATCGAATTCATTCTCAAAATAATAAACGAATATAGAGAACAAATTCTTAAACAGGGGCTCAAAGTCTAACTAAGCACCTTTCGCTGATTTCCCTTTAACTTTTACATAGAACTTGCAATGTATTGGAAAGGAAACACAAATCTCATATTTTTCCCTTCTTCTTGTTGAGAAAACACAAATACTTTCTCTTCTTCCCCTTTTGTCATCAACAAAAAGGTTTAGAACAAGTTCCTCCCCCTTTTTAAATGACTTAAGATAAGGAAAATGAGATGCAGAGGGAAAAACATAGAAGATTCAGAGCACAAAATAAATTAAATGCAAATGGAATCAAATAAAAACTTGTATAAATTTGCAAGAAACAAAAACAGTTCAGAAGACAGCAAACAAGAATTACAAACAGAACAAAAAGAAATTAAACTAAGGATGGTTTTGTTTGGCAAGATGATCCATCAATTTCTGGAGATCCTCTTGCTGTTTCTTTACCATCTCTTCCAGAGCCTCAGTTCTTCTTAAATGCGCTTCCCTTTCTAGTCTGGCTTCTTCTTGAACTCTGTACAGTCTCCTCTTCAAAGAGTTATAAACCATTGATTCCCTTGGATTATACTCATCTTCATCAAAGAATGGTGTATCTCTAATCCTCAGAATAGGAGCTCTTTCCATGATAATAGCTTTCTCAGCCCGCTTGACTTCTTCAACATGCTTGGCAGTGACAAGTGCTTGTTCCCTAGCAGCAGCCTTCTGAATTTTGGCGATAAATTCCAAGAACTCAGTCTTCAAAGTAGAGAACTTGTCCTCATAGCTCACATTGAGGATGGGCACAAACCTTTGCTTAATAATGTCTTTGAGCTTATTGCTACAAGAAGCATAGAACTCATCTATCCTGTTTGAATCAAATAAGTCAATATGAGGTTCAGAGGTTGAGGGTAGAGAGGCTCTTAAGGCTAGAAAAGTTTCAAACTCAGGGAAGATTGTTATAGGATCAAAAAGAGGTTGGGGAACTCTTCTAGTCTCTGCTCTGCATTCTGTTATAGGTTCTGATATGATATCAGAAGCTTGTTCCAGATTTTCAGAAGCTGGTTCAACAACAGGTTCTGAAGGTTCAACAGAGGCTAAAGTAAGACTTTCTGTAGGTTTAGGTACAGGGTCTGGTTTGGAAACGGATTTAGTAGCTTTTGTTTGTTTGGATTTTGCAGGGGTCTTTGATAGTTCTCCTCCTAGATGTTTCTCAAGAGAATCTAGAGTGTCTGGAGAGTCTACACAAATGGTTTCAGGTTGGGGGGATGGCTTTTTAGATTGAATGGTTACTTCAGGCTTTTCAGAGGGTTGAATTGCCTGAAGTGGTTTGAGAAATGTTGGTTGAGCAGGATGGTCAGCAGGTAGATTCATAGACACTGTGATTGTGTCTTGAATGACTCTATCCATAGTTGAATCAACATATTCAACTACTGCAGGGTCCAATGGGTTATGGGATGATATGGGTTTGATTGGTGAGGGGGATGAATTTTTGAGGGATGGAAGAATTTGGCTCAAGGGTTTGTTATCTGATTCTGAATCAGATTCTGACTCTTGATTCAATGAGGAAGATGAGCTATATGCTACATTGCCAGAGGTGCCAATGCCAGCTTCTGGAGAAGCATAGTGATCAGACACAGTAACTTCTGATAATTCAGCTTCTGCAGTAGCTACATGATCCTTCTGTTTAAGAGCAGAAGCAAGCAACTTAGCAGCTTCTTTGACAGTCTCTTCCTTTAATTCTTCAGCAACCACTTCTGCTGCCATTGCCTTGCCAGCAACATGTTCATCTTCAATCATAGATACATAAGTACCTATCTTCTGTGCTACATCCTTAGCCACAAGAACCACATCCATCTTTCTCTTCTTGATCTGACTTTCTTCACCATCAGAGTCAGCATCAAGGATATCAGCAATTTCATCAGCTAGTTGGACATAATCTCTGTCACCCTTGCTTAGCTTCGCTTTCTTCTCATCTTTCTTTGACTTCTTCTCGTCTTTCTTGGCTTTCTTCTCATCCTTGGTTTCTTTAATCCTATCCTTGATTTCTTTGGATGTAGAAGATACTGATGAAGGCATATGAGCTATGGTCTTAGGGGAACCAATTTTCACTCCTGGAAGAGCAGTAGATTTGATCTTCTTCTTGAGAGACTCCTGCTTCTCTTCCTCTTCCTTGAGAACCACTTCCTTGGTTCTTTTTCCTTTGACCTTAAGAGGTCCTCCTCCAGCAGTCTCAGGAATGGCAGAATAGTTGATTATTCTACCAGTATCCTTGAAGTAATCCACCACAAATCTAGCAAGAACTTCAGGATTATCTTCTTTGGATATAGGAGGGAAGTCCATCATCAAGTTAGATTGCACATAAGATTCCCTCATATCATGCTTAGAGGGGTTGAATCTCTTGATAATCTTCATGTACTGCAGAGTCTTGCCATTGATGATTCTTCCGGTCACAGTTCCAAGATGAATATCTGATACCACACCAGATTCTGATAAGACCTTCAAGAGGCCTCCCTGATACAGAATCTTAGATATTAATCTTCCAAAAGGAACTTGCCTTCTGGTCTCAGATTGACTCTTCTTAATGGCCCAGCACATGTGGTGCATCACATATCTTGGGAAGTTGATCTTTATTTTGTTGATGAGAAAATAAAGAAGAACTTTGTGATCAACAGACAATGTGTCTGTTCCTCCTCCTTTCTGAAGCATACTGTCCAGTATAATCTTCAGAAGCACCCTATGCTCAGGATGCATATCCACCAGTTTATTTGAGGGTCTCCCTTCAAATAGCAGTTTGTTGCAGATAACAGCCCATTCACTCTTCTTGTGAACATTCCACTGAAATTTACTAGTGTTCTCCATTTGACAAGCTCTGGCTACCACCTCTTCAGTGATAAATATTGGTATTCCCATCACAGCAGACCTTACTTCAATACCATTGTACGGTTTTAAACTCATTTGATCTCTGTTCTTGCCAGCCAGCTTGGGGTTGTTTGAGATTGCAACTGTTTCTTCAAGAGTAGCTTCATCCTTGTCGTAGACTTCTGACCTAACCCAAAAATCTCTAACAATCTTGATATGTTGGTCCATTCAACATACCAAAGTAGTTCATCATTCCTTGTGATAAGAAATGAGAGGAAACGTCAACTCCGTGACGACTAAGAGAACCAAAATCTACTGGAGATTCAACTTGAATTTCCAGAGTCTCCTTGATATTGTTCATCGTTATGGGTTTGATAACATAGGATTTTCCAGACTTGATTATGACACCAGATTGGATGAGATCACTTGCCATTTTAGAGGTTTCTAAGTGTTTGATTTGAGAACAAAAAGTTTTGCAAAGTATTGAAAACAAGAAATTTGTTCAGAGAGAAAATCAAAGAGTGACAAGAGAAGTGAGTTGTGTGTGTTATGTATTTATAGAAAAGAGTTTGATAACCGTTTGGAGAGAATAGGGGACAAACAAACACAAACAATAAATACATATAGCATGCAGCCATAAAAGTATTGGGACAATGCAAAGGTAACTTGTTCAACGTAATGAAATCATTGCTCGTATTAGCAGCTGAGATGTATTCTGCTTCTGCTGTAGACAAAGCAATGGTTGCTTGCCTCTTGCTAGCCCAGGATATCAGATTCTCTCCCAAGAATTGACAATTGCCACTGGTAGATTTTCTTTCAATCCTGTCTCCAGCATAGTCAGCATCACAGAATCCAACTAGCTTGTAGTCAGAGGATTTCTTGTAAAGAAGTCCAAGATTAGTAGTTCCTTTCAGATATCTAACGATTCTCTTACTAGCAGTTAAGTGAGACTCTCTAGGATCTGATTGAAACCTTGCACACAGACATACACTGAATAAAATATCTGGTCTGGATTCAGTTAGGTATAACAAAGAACCAATCATACCTCTATACAGCTTCTGATCAACTTTGGTTCCTTGATCTTCTTTGCTCAGAGTGCAGGTTGGATGCATTGGAGGATTCATTTCTTTGCAATCCTCAAGATTGAACTTCTTTAGAAGCTCTTTCGTGTATTTGGACTGATGAACATAGACTCCATCTTTGCATTGGTTGATTTGAATTCCAAGAAAGAACTTCAATTCTCCCATCATGCTCATTTCAAACTCATCCTGCATTACTTTGGAAAACTCTTTGCAAAGTGAACTATTTGTAGAACCAAAAATGATATCATCAACATAAATCTGAACTATAAGAATGTCTTTCTTCAGAGTCTTTCTGAATAATGTAGTGTCAACTTGCCCTCGTTTAAAGTTATTTTGAATTAAGAAATTACTTAGTTTTTCATACCAACCTCTGAGAGCTTGTTTCGAGCCATAGAGTGATTTCTTCAATTTATAAACATGCTCTGGATGTTTTAAATCTTCAAAGCCAGGAGGTTGTTTGACATACACCTCTTCAGAAATGACACCATTAAGAAATGCACTCTTAACATCCATTTGATACAAGGTTATGTTGTGATTAACTGCATAGGAAAGAAGTAACCTGATTGCTTCCAATCTTGCAACTGGAGCCAACGTTTCTGTGTAATCAATGACTTCTTGTTGACTGTAGCCCTGCGCAACAAGTCTGGCCTTGTTTCTGATTACTTCTCCTTGTTCACTAAGCTTATTTCTGAACACCCACTTGGTTCCAATGATGTTCTTGTGATCAGGCTTAGCTACTAGATCCCATACTTCATTCCTTTTGAATTGATTCAGTTCTTCTTGCATTGCCAGAATCCATCATTCATCTCCAAGAGCTTCTTCAACAGAGGTTGGTTCAATAACAGATAATAATCCCAAGGCAAACTCTTCTTGTCTGAAATGCGATCTTGTTCTTCTAGGACTTTCTTTATTGCCAATTATCTGATCCTCTGGATGTGAAGACTTGTATTTGAAAGATTGTTTGAATTTATTAGCTTGCAAAGAACCATCTTGAGCTTCATCAGAAGCTTCTTCATTAGGAACTTCAGGGGATGCTTCAGCTTCTGAAGTATCTTCAGATTCTGGCATCTGATCAGATTCTGAGTTGTCATCAGAATCTTGAGATTCTGCACAACTTTCATCTTGCACTGGAGTTTCACTTCCAGGAACTTTGTCATCGAATCTGACATGCATAGATTCTTCAACACATTGTGTTTCTGAATTATACAGCCTGTATGCCTTAGAGCGTTCATAGTAACCTAAAAAGATTCCCTTTTGAGCTTTGGCATCAAATTTCTTTAGGTAGACTTTGTTGTTCAGGACATAACACGTACATCCGAACTGATGAAAATAAGATATGTTGGGTTTCCTTCCTTTAAAGAGTTCATAAGCTGTTTTGTTCAACAGAGGTCTAATATAGATTCTGTTCTGAACATAACAAGCTGTGTTTACAGCTTCTGCCCAAAATTGCTTAGCCAGATTGTTCTCATGGATCATGGTTCTAGCCATCTCTTGTAAGGTTCTGTTCTTTCTCTCTACAACTCCATTTTGTTGTGGAGTTCTAGGTGCAGAGAATTTTATCTTGTAGACATTGTTTCTTCGTTTTCCCTTGAAGACTATAGACTGATCATCCTTGTTGACCACTGTGCAGTTGTTCTTATTAAACAATACATCATAACCACTGTCACATAATTGACTTATGCTTAGTAAGTTATGTCTAAGTCCATCAACGAACCACACATTACTGATTGAGATCAGAGAATTACCAATGGTTCCAGTACCAATGATTTTGCCAGTCTGGTTTCCTCCATATCCCACAGTTCCTCCCTCTTTCATGGTTAGGGTTAGGAACATAGACCTTTCTCCCGTCATGTGACGCGAGCAACCACTGTCCAGGTACCAAGCCTTCTGCTTTTCTAGTCCTTTTAGACATACCTGCAGCATCAATAATTTCAGACTTAGGTACCCATATTCTCATGGGTCCTTTTTGGTTAGTCTTAGAACCATTGAACTCCTTTCGTAAGTTATGTCTTGAAGTCATTGGCAATGTTTTCTCCCATACCTTGGGTTTAGAACCTTTTGGTTTAGGTTTCAACTTGCCTTTCACAGTTTCTCTTTTTTGAAACTTAGGCTTTTGTTTTTCAGACTCTTGCTTTTTCAGAGTCTGTTTATCAGACTTTGAATGTTTCAGAGTCTGAGTCTTTAAAGCTTTAGGTTCAAAGTTTTTCAGAACCTTTAACTTAACATTCTGAGATTTTGACTTAGTCAGAACCTTAGGAATAGAAGTTGTAGGTTCTGAATGAGTCACTATGTGGTCTTCATCAGACTCACTTACAAAGTGATTTTTTAGCGCTTCTCTGGCTCCATCAGGACCAGGTTTCAGAGTCACTTCATTTGAGTTTCCTCCAATGAATCCAAGACCCTGTCCCCTGTTCTGATACGTGCTATAGATCATGGACGCAACCCTTGATCTATCAATTCCAGTAGCAATAAATTCTTGCAGAGCAACATCTTCCTCACTTAAGTATTTACAGCTACACTTCTTGATCAATAGAGAGATATTTTCTTCTTTTAAATTTTCTAATTCCAACAGAGTTGAATTATGTCTTTTTGACAGCTTATCAAGCTGTTGTTTGACTTTCTTCAACTCAGTGGTTTTAGCTTTAAAATGACCAAGAAGTTCTTTGACAGATTCTACAAGTTCAGATCTTGTGAGTTCAGAATATACCTCTGTTTCACTCTCAAAGTCTGCATCTGATTCTGCCTCAGGTGTCTCTTTAACAGATTCAGTTGTAGCCATTAGTCCAACAGCTACATTAGCTTCACCATCAGCATCATCATCCTCAGACTCTGACTCATTATCAAGATCTTCTCAGGTGGCCATCAGACTTTTCTTGATCTGCTTCTTAAACTTGCTTGACTTGAAGGTTGGCCTCTTTGACTTGGATTTCTCTTTCTGCAGCTCTGGACACTTAGCAATAAAATGTCAAGTCTTCTTGCAGTTGAAGCAACCTTTCTGTTCCTCCTTTTTGAACCCCTTCCCACTGCTCTTGCTCAGAAATCTCTTGTTCTTTTTAGCAAGGTACTGCATTCTGCTTGAAAGCATAGCCATTTCCTTTGCAATATCAGGATCCTCCTCTGAGCTTTCAGAAGCTGAAGATTCATTTTCAGACTCTTCAACCTTGAGAGCCTTTGAAGACCTTCCTTTTGATTTTAAAGCAATAGTTTTGGACTTTCTTGCAGAATCATGTTCATTGAGACTTAACTCATGAACCTTGAGTGAGCTTACAAGATCTTCAACACTTAAAGTGTTTAAATCTTTAGCCTCCTCAATTGCAGTGACCTTTGGTCTCCATCTAGAGGGTAAGCTCCTTAAAATCTTGCTAACATGATCAAAAGCTATATAACTCTTCTTTAGTATCTGAAGACCAGATACTAGAGTTTGAAATCTTGAGTACATCTGCTCAATACTTTCATCCTCTTTCATCTTGAATAGTTCATACTGATGAACTAACTGAAGAGTTTTAGCTTCCTTGACCTTTTTGCTTCCTTCATAGTTAGCACAGAGAGACGCAAACATGGCTCTAGCAGTAGATTTGTCACTCATCTTCATGTATTCCATTTTAGGAATAGCAGTGACAAGAGCCCCTCTGATGATATGATGTTTCTTGTAGATTTTCTTATGAGCAACAGTGTGAAGTTTGCGGTCAATGGCAGCACCTTCGTCATCAAGTTGTAAGTCACCAACACCATCTTTAAGTATGTCCCAGAGTTCTTCATCAAGACCCATGACATAACTGTAGAAGTTGGTTTTCCACCAAGAAAATTTTTCAGGATCACCATTGAACTTAGGAATTTTTCCATAATCAGCCTTTTTACTGCTGTTATTGGATCCATAGTCATATGTTATAGCAGCACCAGAAGTAGCACCAGAAGAAGACGGTTCACTGGAAGACATGTTTTTCTCTGGATCTTTTCTGTCACATGGTTAAGTGCTATGACAACAGAGCCGAAGCTCTGATACCAACTGAAGATGAGAAAAACACAAGAAGGGGGGGGGGTTGAATTGTGTTAGCTTTTCGCAGCTCTTGAAGAGTGAGAATCTAATTCCTTTAAACTCAGAGTCTGAATGGGATCAGAGTCTGATGGGAGATTAGGTTCTGATGCAGCGGAATAATCAAGAGATAGAGAGAAGAGAGAACACAAGCAATTATACAGGTTCCTTCCACAAACCGGAAGTAGTCCTGTCCCCCTTCTACTTCCATGGAGAGTTCACTAATATGTAATATCAATTAAAAGTTGCTCAAACACACAGTAAGAGACTTCCAATGCTCAAGCACGCAGGCAAGAGACTTCCAATGCTCAAGTACGCAGGCAAGAGACTTCCAATGCTCAAAGACACAACTAAGAGACTTCCTTGCTCAAGGACGCAGCCAAGAGACTTCTTTGCTCAAGCACACAAGCAAGAGACTTCTTACACCATTACAGAAAATTGAATAGAGTTGAAGCACTTGACAACAATCAAATGTGTTTCAATTACAACAAAGACAGACTCTGTTTTAAACAAAAGACAGAGTTTGTTTTTCTGTGGAACTTAGAAATTCTAGAATACTCAGTTTGTAAGAATCTAAGTTGTTGATGTGTTTTTGTTAGGACTCAGTTGAATACGAAAGCAACGCAGTGTAATTTTTCTAGTAGTAGAGTCCAACAATTCTTCAAGTCTTCAATCCTTTATATAGGCGTAGGAAAGAGACGTTGAGTCATCCAGCACATCAGGATGATTTCTGAAGCTTGATCAATGGCTGTTGATCTGTTGCTTGATTTGGTAATAGTCCTTCAATTTCATAATTTGAATTCCATTCCCTTTGAGGATTAATACCGGTAGACACAGTTGCCAAACTGTACGAGGTAGTGGAGTAGTGGAAACAGAGTTCGTACAACGTACTCTGTACTGGCCTGCATTCTTGTCTTTGTGATTCCCACGCTCAAGTTGACTTTGAAGCTAGCCGTTACTCCATTTGAGAGTTTCTTTTGCATCGCAATGCCTGTAGAAATCCTTGTTAGCAGACTTTCAGATTTCGGGCTTCAGACTCACTGCAGCACTAAGCTTCTGATAATCTTCAGACTCTCTTGGTTTTTAGATTCTGATAGTCTTCAGACTCTGATAGTCTTTCAGACTCTCTTCGGTACAGTCTTCAGACTCTCTTCGATACAGAATCACAAGCAACAAGCTTCTCTGAATTTTTGCTCTTTAACATTGTTCAAACAGAAAACTTTGTAAGATATAAATCTCGATTGATATCCTGCATACTTAAACAAATATTAGCAATGTCCAATTGACAACTTTTTAATACCTTGTTATCATCAAAACTCAAAACGTGGTATTGCTGAACACCTTTGTTCCAACACTTTAGACGGATCAACTGCAATACCATTACCAGAAATAACATGTCCAAGAAAACTCACCTCATTCAACCAGAATTCACACTTTCATAATTTATCATAAAGTTTCTTCTCTTTCAGCACTTGGAATACTATTCTCAAATGTTCAACATGTTCTTCCTCAGACTTGGAGTAAATCAAAATATCATCAATGAATACTACCACGAAGCGATCCAAAAATGCATGAAAGATGCGATTCATATATTCCATAAACACACCAGGTGCATTCGTAACACTGAAAGGCATCACTTTATACTCATAATGCTCATAACGTGTCCTAAAGGCTGTCTTCTGCATATCTTCATCCTTCACTTTAATCTGGTGGTAACCCGACCTCAAATCAATCTTGCTAAACACACGTGCACCCACTAACTGATCCATCAAGTCGTCAATCCTTGGAAGTGGATACCTATTGTTTATAGTTACTTTATTCAACTGTCGGTAGTCAATGCACAACCTCATACTACCGTCTTTCTTCTTCACTAGTAATACCGGCGCTCCCCAAGGTGATACACTTGGTCTAACGAACTTCTTATCAAGTAAATCTTCTAACTGCTTCTTCAATTCAGCCAACTCAGAAGTTGACATGCGATAAGGTGTGATAGACACAGGCTTTGTTCCCGGAATAAGATCAATCGAAAATTCAACTTCTCTTTCTAGAGGCACATCAGGAAAAACTTCTGGAAAATCGCATACCATTTTCTGTTTATCAATCATCGTTTGGTTCTCAATAGATAAAGATGCCATCAAGGAAAACATCAACATTCCATCACATTCTAACTGCTTCAGCTGTTTAGTAGATAAAAACTCTTCTCCACTTTACTTTTCATCAGAAGAGAAATACACTGACTTGCGAAAACAATTAATATGGACATGGTTATACTCCAACCAATTCATACCAAGGATTACATCCTTACAACTCAAAGGTAGATAAACCAAATCAATAATAGCAATTAAAAGAGTATTATCAAAATAACAAGTACCTCTGATCAAACGATCCTCATTCTCTGTCTGAGTACCAGTCAAAGCAAAAATTCTCCCAGTAGTCTGAGCCTTCTTAGGCTTCTTGCACTGCGAACCAATATGACCTTCTTCATTACAGTTAAAGCACACAACATCATCATATTTGCATGCCGAAGTAGCATGTCCTCTCTTACCGCAACGGTAACACCGCTTCACATCTCTGGTACAAGCATTACTCTTGTGGCCTTTTTCACCACAGTTATAGCAGACAATCTCAGCAGGAGTATCTTTCTTCTGAGGTCTCCTCTCATCATTAACTCTTTGTTTGCCCTTATCAGCAGGGGCACTATAAGGCTTAGGACGACTCTGCTGACCCTTACTCTTTCTCTCATTTACAACCTTGTAATGAGCCTTAGTATCCTTCTCATAAATCTTGCAACTCCTCAGCAGCTCAGAAAAGTTACGAATCTTCTGGTAACCAATTGCCCTCTTGATATCAGCACGCAAGCCATTCTTAAACTTGATGCACTTAGAAAACTCAGCAGTCTCAGTAGTATAACGTGGATAAAATTTAGCCAGCTCCACAAACTTGGCAGCATATTCAGTCACCGACATGTTCCCTTGTTTCAGCTCAAGGAACTCAATCTCTTTCTTCCCGCGAACATCTTCCGAAAATTATCGGTTCAGGAACTCTCTCCTAAACACCGCCCAAGTAACAGCAGCACCTCCATTCTCCAAGACCGGTTGGACACTCACCCACCAGTCATCAGCTTCTTCTGCCAACATGTGCGTGCCAAAGCGCACGATCTGAATATTCGTGCATTGCATAACTCTGAAAATCCTATCGACCTCCTTAAGTCACGTCTGAGCTCCATCAGTGTCATACCTTCCTTTAAAAGGAGGTGGATGGTTTCTCAGAAAATTCTCCAACATCCTCACTCCGTCATTACCACCAGCATTATCTTGTTGTCCCACAGCTTGAGCCATCGCTTGCAATGCAGCAGCAAGAGCAGCATCATTTCTCCCAGCCATCTTAGTTCTCTACACAACATACAACAATCGGAACAACATAATAATGGTATTCCAACTGTTAAACGACACTACTCGACTCAACTACTTGGCCGGACGGACCGACCTGCCCTGATAGCAATTGTAACACCCCGTTTTCCCAAAGTAAAAATTTCTTAATAAATAATCAGAGTTTCTCGTATAAACAGAATGCTACATTTCTTAAAATCTCAAATGGAATAAATAACAATTTATCCTTCGTAAAATAATCATCATAATTGTTCAAATATTCGCAGCGGATTAAAATTCAATTAACAAAATAGTTCTGGCACGCAGGCCTCATAAAAATTCTCAATTTAATTCAAAACTGAAACTTATTCATGTTAAATCATAAACAATACGTAAGGAAAAGAAAATAGCTATAAAGGTTCCCATCCCGTTACGTATCAGAGCATCTAAGGAGACAGTGGGGGTAGCCACTCACAACAGCAAACAACAACTATAAGCTTAATCACCTGCAAGTTACTCATATGAAGAGCAACATTTTCAAGCAGAAGGGATGAGATTCACAAAACAATGGCATTAAACATATAATTCAATAAATATATTTAACAACATAAACATCTTCATAATATCATAACAATAGTCATGTAACATCTTAATCAACATCATAATCAACATCATAGTTCAACTTAACAGTTTGGTACCAATCTAGGGCATAAACCCTCGTCGCTATTGAGTATAAATATACTCCTAGGGCATAAGCTCTCGTCTCTGTTTGAGCATAAAAATACTTCTAGAGCATGAGCTCTCGTCTCTGTTAAGCAAAAGCTCCTAGGGCATGAGCCCTCGTCTCTGAATGATTATGCATGGACTCCACATCTCATAACTTAGACAACATAATTGACTCCAATAATTTGGATCACAACTCATAAACTTAGAATGACACATGCAACTTTTAATCAATAACAAATAGCAGCATGGCAGCACATCAAATACCTCAAGATTTAACAATATCATAAACTATCACATAATTCATCTCTTATAGTTCAAAAGAAAGTACATACGATTATATATGTCACTACTAACAAAATCAAACATTAAATAACAGCTTTACAAGTCATCTTTAATATTGCAGTAATGCTTAATTCTAACCCTAGGGATCAACTCGCAACAACTCGATACCAGAGGACACAAGGTCACGAAAAAAGGGTATTGTTCACTGTGTATCTCGCGAGGCGGGACATATGTCGCCGTGGCGAACACCGCCGGGCAAGACATATGTCGCCGTGGCGGGCTCCGCCGGGCTAGACATATGTCGCCGTGGCGAGTGATGAATTATGGGCAGCTCCGCTGGGTGAGACATTTTTGCCATGGCAAGTTCCGCCGGGCGAGACATATGTCGCCACGGCGGGGGATCAATTTCTAGGCTCGGGAAGAATGCAGATTTTCTCGAAAATCCACCTTATCATATGGTTTAAGGTCCAACAATGATTCCTGAAATCATCATATGGATTATCTAAGGTCTGTAATCAGTTTCTACATCAATCTAACAATTTTTGATCATTTAATCATCAATTCACCACTTTTAACCTAATTCCCAAATTCTCAAACTCTCATGAACTAACCCTATAATCTGTTAAATATAATCATGAATTACAGGTTTAATAAAATTGTAATGCTAGGCTCTTCCTTACCTTAAGAAAATTGGAGCAGCAACCTCTTGGTTCTTCAGTTCTAGTTTTCTCCTTTTTTCTCCCAAAAACTGAATTGTACGTACTGTCTGTTTCTAAACCTAGGTTTTCCCTTTTATATCTATTTTATCTTATTTCACTTATTCCCTCATAATTCTATCTAATTCAAAAACAGCCCCACAACATAATAATTATTTCATTTTCAAATCTTATTTTATTAAATAATAAAATAAGCCACTTAATAAAACCACAACATATCACATAAATCATATAAATCACCTAAATCTTATAAATCATATAAATATTCTCTATACTCTATAAAATAATTTAAATAATTAAATAGGGCGTTACACGATTCCCCTTGAGTCTGATAGTCTTTAAGGTCAGGTTTGTAAGCTCCCCCTAAGTCCTATCCATGTTAATTAATTTCATTTTTAACATAAATAACTGAATCAAATCTCACGAAGAATAAACAATAAGATATGAGTGAAGATTCTTTTTAAATTAAATTGCAAGAATTTAATTTAACGGGTCCAAAATCTAACGAAGTACTTATCGCAAACTTTCCTTTTCTTCAGACTTAGCATGAATGTTTAAAAAAAAAATACTCACTGTTCTTTCTCCCCCTTTTGTCATCAACAAAAAGGTTTATAGACAAGTTTCTCCCCCTTTTTACAAGACTCCAATTTAGGGAAAAAAAATTCAGAGAAAATGAGAAGAAAAGATTAAGAGCAAAAACTTATTAGAGTCTGTTTTAAAAACAAAAGAGCTAAAATACAAGACAGATTCTAAATATGATAAGATAGTTAGACTTCAGAAGTACTCAAACAAATATATAAAAGTTAAGAACTATCCAGAAGCAAAGATTCAAAAGCTGATAATCATAAAAGAGTAAAAGTTCAGAAGCAATAGAATAACAGCAAATAAAAGTACAATCAAAACCAAACTAAATAAAAAATAGGTGTGCAACTAAGGCTAGTTTTGTTTGGCAATGTGATCCATCAATTTCTTCAGATCCTTTTGCTGTTTCTTGACCATTTCCTCAAGAGCTTCTGTTCTCCTAAGATGAGCTTCTCTTTCAACTCTAGCTTCTTCTTGAACCTTATGAAGCTTCTTCTTCAGAGTCTCATAAACCATTGATTCCCTTAGATTGTACTGATCAGAATCAAAGAATGGTTTGTTATCCAATGCCAGAACAGGAGCTTTCTTCTTAGCCTTTGCTTCCTCTGCTTTCTTGATTTCTTCCATATGCTTGGCAAGAACGATAGCTTGTTCTTTTACTGCAGCCTTTACAAAGTCCACAAATTCATTTTTCACAGCAGCAAATTTATCCTCATAACTGACATTGAGGATTGGTACAAATCTTAGCTCAATAATTTCCTTGAGCTTTGAGCTTGACATTCCATAGAACTCATATATTCTCAACGAATCAAAGAGGTTGAGAAGTATTTGAGTTTGGGTTGGCTCAGTGGAAGTTGAAGGTTCAAATGTTAAGGCTGTTTGTAAGGTTTCTGAGGTTATGGTTTGAGGTTGTTGAAGAGGTTCAGCAACTGCTTCAGACACAGCCTCTGCAACACATTCTATTACATGTTTTGGGTCAGGAATGACATCAGATTCTTGCATCAGAGTCTCAGAGACTGGTTCCTTTTCAGTTACAGTTTCTGGTTCTTTTGTAGCTTCTGGTTGAGTTTCTGGTTCTGGTTGAGGTACAAATTTTGTTTGTGATACAGATTTTGTAGTCTTGGTTGTTTTGGATTTTGTAGGGGTCTTATGCAATTCTCCTCCTAGATGTTTCTCAAGAGAATCTAGGGTATCTGGAGAGCCTATTTGGGTTGTTTCTTGTTAAAAAGATGGTTGAGGAGATTGGATAGGTTCTTCAGGTTCTTCAGTAGGCTGAATTACCTGAAGTGATTTAAGAAACGATGGTTGAGTAGGATAGTCAGGTGGAATGGTCTGAGACACTGTGATGGTGTCTTGGATAACCCTGTCAATAGTTGAATCAATATATTCGCCTATTCTTGGGTCAAGTGGGTCAAGAGATGTGATTGGTGAGGGGGTCTTTTTGCGAAGGGATGGAATGGCTCTGCTAAGGGGGGTATTATCTGATTCTATTTCAGATGAGGATGGTGACTCTTGATTCGTTGAAGAGAAAGGTGAGTTATTTGAAATATTACCTGAGACATTAATGTAACACCCCGTTTTGCCAACATGTAAAATAATACATAATTTATCAGAGTTCAACATAAGAGAGGATGTCACATTTTCACACCTCAAAAATCTTTTCAACATAATAGGGTTTAAAACCCATTATTTAAATAAAACACCTGTTTTCAAACAATTAAATAATATTGCAGCGGAAAACTTAATCTTAATCAACTTATAAAATTCAAAGTTTGGCACTAGGCCTCAACACCATCAACATTAATCAAATATCAGTCAAAATGGTTCAACAACAACTTCAAAAAGTTATGTAGTCAATAAAGATAAACTTAGTAAATGATGTTCCCCATCCCGTTACATATCAGAGCGACACTCCTATGATGACACGAGTATCAACTCACATCTGCACTATTCTGGATCACCTGCAGGTTACTCATACGAAGAGCAACATTTTCAAGCAGAAGGGGTGAGATTTCACATTCATTAATAATAAGCAATAAATTCGAAAATCAGAATTTAATCAACATACAACTACAACATTTATTAATTAACAAGAACTTCATGTGATTTTCAGTTAACAATTATTAAAGAATTACAAACAACGACCATTCAACAATGCAACAATGATGACTCGACAATGCATCAACAACAACAACAACAACTATACAACGACACAACAACAACTCAACAATATGCAATATATATATATATATATATATATATATATATATATATATATATATATATATGCATGTGGTACCAACAGAGCGTCAAGCTCTTAACAGGATGTCGTAATTCGACTAAACAGGGCATCAAGCCCCCAACTTACCAACTTAGTAGGGCATCAAGCCCTCAACATAGACCAATGGTTATGCGACATGACCACTTAACAACATGCAACAACACAGCTTGGACAAAATGCAACGACACAACCTAAACAACATACAACTATATAGCGTATAATGCACTTAATCAAATATCCACGAAAGACTCTTCTTATCAGCTACAGCTACTAGAATCCTCTACTTAACCAACAACAATTTCCTAATTTAAACCTAAGTCCAACTCAAAACAGAATCAGGTTCAAAGACACAAGGTCGAGACACCTACTGCCTAACTCGCCGTGGCGAGTGGGATTACTCGCCGTGCCGAAGAGAGGGTGACTCTCTGCCATGTGCTCGTCGTTGCGAGCAAGGTACTTGCTGTGGCGAGTGACAACAAGGGTCACTCGCGAGGCGAGGATAATCGCTCGCTGTGGCGAGCGACGACGAACAGGGGGACGAACAGTAACTAAGAATTTGCCCCAAAAACCCAATTTTTGACATACAAACTCCCCAAAATTGGTAGGATACATCATCTATTGATTATCTACAACCTATTCAACAGTCCTTACATTAATTCAATGGATACCTAAGCTTCTGACAACCTAAATTGATTCAACCCTAATTTCTTAGACAACATAAATCAACAATATCATGATCAAATTAATTTTAGAATTCATATACTAATCATTAAAGAAAGCTAGTCTCACCCTTACCTTGGATTTTTCTTGGTTTTACAGAACTCTACAGTTTTCTCCCAAAACCTGCACTTTCACGTTCTCTCTGTTTCTCTGATTCTGGTTTCTAACCTAATCTTCTACCACTCTCTCCTATTTATAGCCTCTCTTATTCTTTTCTAACGAACTCATCTAATTACCAAATCATCCCTACTTAATTTATTTTTATTTTTCTTAAACAAACTTTATTATTTTTCTTCACCAAATATAACAAAACAACATCTATTACCAACAAATACTAAATTCAACATATATCAACATATATCAGCATATATCACAACAAATTTAATAAATTCAACAAAAGACTCTCAGCTTAGTTAAATAAATAATTAAATAAAAATAGGGCGTTACAACTCTCCCCCACTTAGAAGATTTTCGTCCTCAAAAATTTACCTCTTTCAAACAACTCTGGGTACGACTCTAGCATCTTACTTTCCAACTCCCACGTCAAACTTTCACCAGCCGCTCCCTCCCAAACAACTTTCATAAGGGGTATATCTTTGCCTCTTAGCTTCTTCACTTCACGACCTTCGATCCTCATTAGTAAGGTCTCGATCGTAAGGTTGTCTCTCACTTGCACGTCATCTCTTGGAATCACATGAGATGGATCTGCAACATACTTCCGAAGTTGTGACACATGAAATACATCATGTAAATTCGATATATGCGGTGGTAAACCCACCCTATAAGCAACCGTTCCAATCCTTTTTGAAATCTGATACGGTCTAATAAACCTCGGAGTCAACTTCTTTGACTTCAATGCACGACCAACACCCATCATCGGAGTGACTCTCAAAAACACATGGTCTCCTTCCTGAAACTCAAGGTCCTTTCTACGCTTATCATGATAACTCTTTTGTCGACTCTGCGACGCTTTCATCTTTTCTTGAATCATTTTTACCTTATCTGTAGTCTGTTGAACAATCTTTGGTCCTAAAACCACATTCTCACATGAGTCAAACCAACACAACGGAGTTCTGCATCTCCGACCATACAAAGCCTCGAAAGGTGTCATTCCTATAATAGAATGATAATTGTTATTGTACGTGAACTCTATCAACGGAAGATGACTATCCCAAGTCCCTCCTTGCTCAAGTACACAAACTTTCAACAAATCTTCCAATGACTGAATCGTTCTTTCCGACTGACCATCTGTCTGCGGATGATACGCCGAACTCAACTTCAACTTAGAACCTAAAGCCTCTTGCAAACTCTTCCAAAATCTAGAAGTAAATCTTGGGTCTCTATCTGATACAATACTTGATGGAATACTATGCAGCTTCACAATCTCACGGATGTAGATTTTTGCCAACTGAGCTATAGGAAAACTGATGTTAATCGGAATAAAATGAGCCGACTTCGTCAACCTATCAACAATCACCCAAATAGCGTCATTCCCTTTAGGCGTATTCGGCAAACTCGTCACAAAATCCATGGATATACTATCCCATTTCCACTCTGGCACATCTAAAGGTGTCATCAACCCAGCAGGTTTCTGATGTTCCACTTTCGACTTCTGACAAACCAAACACGAATACAGAAACTGTACCACATCAAGTTTTAATCCAGACCACCAAAAAACCTTCTTCAAATCATGATACATTTTTGTAGCTCCCGGATGAATACTCAAGTTACTTCTGTGGCTCTCTTCCAGAATCATCTTTCTCATCTCTGCGTCTTCAGGGATACAAATCCTATTTCAAAATCGCAATACTCCTTGATCATCAACTTTAAAGTCACCATCATCAGTCTGATTAATTCCAACCATTAAGTCTACCAGCTTCACATCTTCTTTCTGAGCTTTTCTAATATTATCCAAAAATTCGTTGGTGATTTTCAACATTCCCAGTTTCACACTCTCGGACAACACTTCACAAACCAAACTCAAGTCTCTGAACTGTTCTAGTAATTCTAACTCCTTAACCATCATAGCAGACATGTGCAAAGTTTTTCTACTTAAGGCATTTGCAACAACATTAGCTTTACCCGGATGATAATTCAACCCAAAATCATAATCTTTTAACAACTCAAGCCACCTTCGCTGTCTCATATTTAATTCCTTCTGGTCAAATAAGTACATCAAACTCTTACGATCGCTGAACACTTCGAATCTAGAACCATACAAATAATGTCTCCAAATCTTAAGCACAAAAACCACCGCAGCCAACTCCAGATCATGAGTAGGATAATTACGTTCATGAATCCTCAATTGCCTTGATGCATAAGCTACTAATTTATTATCTTGCATAAGCACGCCACCTAGGCCCAACTTAGACGCATCACAGTACACAACAAATTAATAATTAGACTTTGGTAATATTTAAATCGGTGCTGTCGTCAAGCGCTTCTTCAATTTATTAAAGCTGTTTTCACATTGAACATCCCACACAAAAGCTTTGCCTTTACAAGTCAATTGAGTTAACGGAAGTGCTAACCTGGAAAATCCTTCAATAAATCTCCGGTAATAACCTACTAAACCCAAGAAGCTTATAATCTCGGTAACCGACTTCGGGGTCTCCCATTGCGATACCGCATCAATTTTAGATGGATCCATAGCAATACCTCTACTAGAAATAATGTGACCAAGAAAACTTACTTTGTTCAACCAGAATTTGCATTTAGATAACTTGGCATATAACTTCTTCTTTTTCAGCACCTGCAAAACAATTCTCAAATGCTCGGCATGTTCCTCCTCGGACTTGGAGTATATCAGGATATCATCTATGAATACTACAACAAAACGATCCAAATAAGCATGAAAAATACGGTTCATATATTCCATAAACACTCCCGGCGCATTAGTAACACCAAAAGGCATCACATTATATTCATAGTGTCCGTAACGAGTCCTAAGGGCTGTCTTCTGAATATCATCATCTTTCACTTTGATCTGGTGATAACCCGACCTTAAATCAATCTTGCTGAATACGCAGGCACCTACTTACTGGTCCATCAAATCGTCAATCCTCGGAAGAGGATATTTATTCTTTATTTTTACTTTATTCAGCTGCCGGTAATCGATACACAACCTCATGCTGCCATCTTTCTTCTTAACCAATAACACAGGCGCTCCCCAAGTTAAAACACTCGGTCTTACAAACTTTTTATCAAGTAAATCTTCTAACTGCTTCTTCAACTCAGCTAATTCGGAAGCTGACATACGGTAAGGCGCTATAGAAACAGGCTTCGTACCCGGAGTAAGATCAATTGAGAATTCTACCTCTCTCTCAGGTGGCACATCTGGAATTTCATCAAGGAAGACTTCTGGAAACTCACACACAACATGCAACTTATCAATCACTGCTTGACTTTCAATGGACAGGGACGCCATCAAAGAAAACATCGGGATTCCATCTTTCATCAGCTGCTTCAACTGCTTAGTAGTCAGGAGTTCAGTCTCTCCTTCTTCTTCTTCGGCAGAGGAAAAACGCACCGTGTTCCTAAAGCAATTAATATAGACGTAGTTGTACTCTAACCAATTCATACCCAGAATTACATCCATCCCACTCAACGGAAAACATATTAAGTCTACGACAAAGTCTCTACCAAACATCGACAAAGGACACTTCAAACATACAAGAGTAGTAGTCACCGAACCCTTAGCTGGGGTTTTGACAACCATTTCCCCATTTATAAAAGACGCATCAAGACCCAACTTTGAAACAACATCAGCAGCAATAAAACAATGCGTAGCACCAGTATCAATGATAGTAATTAAATGAGTACTATTAATAAAACATGTACCTCTGATCAGACGATCCTCATTAACTGTCTGAGTGCCAGTCAAAGCAAACACTTTCCCTTTAACTTGTTCCTTCTTAGGATTAGGACACTGAGGACTAATATGTCCTTCTTCACCGCATTTAAAACAAACCATCTCATCATGCTTACAATTTGCAATTGTATGCCCTTTCCTGCCACAACGGAAACACCGTTTCACTTCACCCATATTGCAAGCATTACTTTTGTGACCTTTCTCTCCACATCGGAAACAAACAATCTCAGCAGGAGCATCTCTTCTCCCAGTCCTCTTCTCATCATTTGGCCTTCTCTCATCCTTCACTTTCTGTTTGCCCTTATCAGCAGGAGCATTGTAAGGCTTACCACAATTTTGTTGTTGCTTACTCTTCCGCTCATTTAGAACCTTATAATGAGCTTTGGTGTCTTCCTCATAAATCCTGCAGCTACTCACCAACTCGGAAAACTGGCGGATCTTCTGATACCCAATCGCGCGTTTAATCTCAGCACGCAAACCATTTTCGAACTTGATACACTTAGAGAATTCAGCAGTCTCAGCAGTGTAGTGTGGATAAAACTTAGCCAGCTCAACGAACATAGCAGCATACTCAGTGACTGACATGTCGCCCTACTTCAGCTCTAGAAACTCAATATCCTTCTTTCCGCGAACATCCTCTGGAAAGTACCTATTCAGGAATTCCCTCCTGAAAACAGCCCAAGTCACTTCACCATCGTTCTCCAGATTCGGACGAACACTACCCACCAGTCATCAGCTTCCTCAGCCAAACAATGTGTACCAAAACGACTTATCTGAGGTGCAGGGCATTCAATAACCCGAAAAATTCTTTCAATATCCTTGAGCCAAGTCTGAGCTCCATCTGGATCATATCTGCCTTTGAAGGTAGGTGGATGGTTCCTCAGAAAAGTCTCCAGCATCCGCACTCCATTGTTACCACCAACGTTAGGTTGTTGCCCAACAGCTTGAGCCATAGCTTGCAAAGCAGCAGCGAGGGCAACATCGTTTCTTCCAGCCATCTCAAATCACTACATAACGAGAACGGGTTAGGGAAATTCAATACAGAATTAAGCTAACACTCGACACAAACAACTCAATCTACTTGGCCAGACGGACCGACCTGCTCTGATACCAATTGTAACACCCCGTTTTCCCAACATGTAAAATAATACAGAATTTATCAGAGTTCAACATAAGACTTTCAAAAATCTTTTAAACATAATAGGGTTTAAAACCCGTTATTTAAATAAAACACCTGTTTTCAAACAATTAAATAATATCGCAGCGGAAAACATAATCTTAATCAACTTATTAATATCAAAGTTTGGCACTAGGCCTCAACACCATAAACATAAATCAAATACAGTCAAAATGGTTCAATAATAACTTCAAAAAGTTACGTAGTCAATAAAGATAAACATAGTAAATGACGTTCCCCATCCTGTTACATATCAGAGCGACACTCCTATGACGACACGAGGATCAACTCACATCTGCACTATTCTGGATCACCTGCAGGTTACTCATACGAGGAGCAACATTTTCAAGCAGATGGGGTGAGATTTCACATTCATTAATAATAAGCAATAAATTCGAAAATCAGAATTTAATCAACATACAACTACAACATTTATTAATTAACAAGAACTTCATGTGGTTTTTCAGTTAACAATTATTAAAGAATTACAAACAACGACCATTCAACAATGCAACAACGATGACTCGACAATGCATCAACAACAAGAACAACAACTATACAACGACACAACAACAACTCAACAATATGCAATATATATATATATATATGCATGTGGTACCAACAGAGCGTCAAGCTCTCAACAAGATGTCGTAATTCGACTAAACAGGGCATCAAGCCCCCAACTTAACAACTTAACAGGGCATCAAGCCCTCAACATAGACCAATGGTTATGCAACATGACCACTTAACAACATGCAACAACACAACTTGGACAACATGCAACGACACAACTTAAACAACATACAACTATATAGCGTATAATGCACTTAATCAAACATCCATGAAAGACTCTTCTTATCAGCTACAGCTACTAGAATCCTCTACTTAACCAACAACAATTTCCTAATTTAAACCTAAGTCCAACTCAAAACAGAAACAGGTTCAAAGACACAAGGTCGAGACACCTACTGCCTAACTCGCCGTGGCGAGTGGGATTACTCGCCGTGGCGAAGAGAGGGTGACTCTCTGCCATGTGCTCGCCGTTGCGAGCAAGGTACTCGCCGTGGCGAGTGACAACTGAGGTCACTCGCGAGGCGAGGATAATCGCTCGCTGTGGCGAGCGACGACGAACAGTAGGAACAGCAACTCAGAATTCGCCCCAAAAACCCAATTTTTGACATACAAACTCCCCAAAATTGGTAGGATACATCATTTATTGATTATCTACAACCTATTCAACAGTCCTTACATTAATTCAACGGATACCTATGCTTCTGACAACCTAAATTGATTCAACCCTAATTTCTTAGACAATAGTAATCAACAATATCATGATCAAATTAATTTCAGAATTCATATACTAATCATTAAAGAAAGCTAGTCTCACCCTTACCTTGGATTTTTCTTGGTTTTACAGAACTGTACAGTTTTCTCCCAAAAGCTGCACTTTCACGTTCTCTCTGTTTTGAAGGTGAGAAAAACACAAGAAGGGGGGGGGGGGTTGAATTGTGTTTTCTTTTCGCAACTCTTGAAGAGTGAGAATCTAATTCCTTTGAACTCAGAGTCTGAATGAGATCAGAGTCTGATAGGAGATTAGGTTCTGATTGCAGCGGAATAATCAAGAGATAAAGAGAGAACAGAGAACACAAGCAATTATATAGATTCCTTCCACAAACCGGAAGTAGTCCTGTCCCCCTTGTACTTCCAAGGAGAGTTCACTAAAATGTAATATCAAATTACAAGTTGCTCAAACACACAGTATGAGACTTCCTTGCTCAAGCACACAGGCGAGAGACTTCCTTGCTCAAAGACACAACTAAGAGACTTCCTATGCTCAAGGACGCAGCCAAGAGACTTCCTTTGCTCAAGGACGCAGCCAAGAGACTTCCTTTGCTCAAGCACAAAAGCAAGAGACTTTTACACAATTACAGAAAATTGAATACAGTTGAAACAATTGATAACAATCAAAATGTGTTTCAATTACAACAAAGACAGACTCTGTTTTACACAAAAGACAGACTCTGTTTTTCTGTGAAACTTAGAGATTCTAGAATACTCAGTTTGTAAGAATCTAAGTTAATGATGTGCTTGTGTTAAGACTCAGTTGAATACGAAAGCAGCGCAATGCAGTTTTTCTAAGTTGTAGAGTCCAACACTTCTTCAAGTCTTCTATCCTTTATATAGGCGTAGGAAAGAGACGCTGAGTCATCCAGCGCATCAGGATGATTTCTGAAGCTTGATCAATGACTGTTGATCTGTTGCTTGATTTGGTAATAGTCCTTCAATAGCATCATTTGAATTCCATTCCCTTTGAGGATTAATACCGGTAGACACAGTTGCCAAACTGTACGTGGTAGTGGAGTAGTGGAAACAGAGTTCATACAACGTACTCTGTACTGGCCTGCAATCTTTGTCTTTGTGCTTCCCACGCTCAAGTTGACTTAGAAGCTAGCCGTTACTCCATTAGAGTTTCTTTGTGCCAGCAAGTGAAGGGTTGTTCATGATTGCAGCAGTTTCTTCTATGGTAGCATCATCCTTGTCGAAGACTTCGGCTCTCACCTAGAGGTCTCTAACCAGTTCTTGATATGTTGGTCCATTCAACATACCGAAATAACTAATCATTCCTTGAGCAAGAAAGTGTATTGAAACGTCAATACCATGCTTCAACAACGATCCAAAATCTACTGGAGATTCAACTTGAACTTCCAGAGTTTCCTTGATGATGTTCATCGTCTTGGGTTTGATGACATAGGATTTACTAGTTTTGATGATCACACCGGATTGAATAAGTTCACTTGCCATTTTAGGGTTATAGGTTTGATTTTGAGAAAGGAGTTTTTCAGAGACTAAAAACGAAAGAGTATAGTTCAGAAAAAATCAAAGTGTGGAAAGTAAAGTGGGTTGTGTGTGATTGCTATTTATAAGGAATGTTGAAAACGTTTGAAATGAGAAGAAGACAAACAAACATAAGCATTTAATACAAATAAGGATGCAGCTGTAAAAGTGTTGGGAAGACGCGAGGGTTACTTGTTAAACGAAATAAAATCATTGCCCTTTGAGTTTCTACCCAATACAAACAGACCACGTCTGAGAACCTAAAAAGTAACTGTCAACGTAGTGGGACAGATGTTTCTGAACTCAACAGTCATCCTTCTACTAATACGAGCTTCTTCAGAGTCTAAGTTTCCTTAACAGAGTCTGAGTGTCTTCAGAAACTTATAATCCTCAGAGTCTCTAAGAGAGAGTCTGATTCACAATTAGGTTCTGAGTAACTTTCAGAGTCTGAATTCTATCTTCAAGAGCACACATTACACAGAGACATAGAACATGTTCATATTTTTCTTTATAAAATCGAATCTCTCAATAGTTAAAGGTTTAGTAAATATATCAGCCCATTGATGATCAGTATCAATGAATTGAATATCTAAAATTCCTTTTTGAATATAGTCTCTTATAAAATGATGTTTAATCTCAATGTGCTTTGCTCTTGAATGCATAATTGGATTCTTAGAGAAACATATAGCAGTTGTATTATCATAATAAATTGGGATACAGTTTTCAGTTATTTGATAATGCTCAAGCTGATGTTTCATCCAGAGTAGTTGTGTACAACAACTAGCAGCTGAGATGTATTTTGCTTATGATGTAGACAAAGCAATAGTTGATTGCCTCTTGCTAGCCCAGGATATCAGATTCTCTCCTAGAAATTGACAATTGCCACTGGTTGATTTTCTTTCAATCCTGTCTCCAGCATAGTCAGCATCACAGAATCCAACTAGCTTATAATCTGAAGATTTCTTATACAAAAGACCAAGATTAATAGTTCCTTTCAGATATCTAAAGATCCTTTTAACAGCAGTTAAGTGAGACTCTCTAGGATCTGATTGGAACCTTGCACACAGACATACACTGAATAAAATATATAGTCTGGATGCAGTTAGGTATAACAAAGAACCTATCATACCTCTATACAGCTTCTGATCAACTTTGGTTCCTTGATCTTCTTTGCTCAGAGTGCATGTTGGATGCATTGGAGTGTTCATTTCCTTGCAGTCCTCAAGATTGAACTTCTTTAGGAGCTCTTTAGTGTATTTGGTTTGATGAACGTAGACTTCATCTTTGCATTGGTTGATTAGAATTCCCAAAAAGAACTTCAATTCTCCCATCATGCTCATTTCAAATTCATCCTGCATTACCTTAGAGAACTCTTTGCAAAGTGAATCGTTATTTGAACCAAAAAATTCTATCATCAACATAAATATAAACTATAAGAATGTCCTTCTTTAGAGTCTTTCTGAATAGCGTAGTGTCAACTTGTCCTCTTTCAAAGTCATTTTGAATTAAGAAATTAGTTAGTCTTTCATACCAAGCTCTGGGAGTCTGTTTCAAGCCATATAGTGATTTCTTCAGTTTATAAACATGTTCAGGATGTTTTGGATCCTCAAAACCAGGCGGTTGTTTGATATACACTTCTTCAGAAATGACACCATTAAGAAAGGCACTCTTAACATCCATTTGATACGAGATTATTTTGTGATTAACTGCATAGGAAAGAAGTAACCTAATTTCTTCCAATCTTGCAACTGGAGCAAATGTTTCAGTGTAATCATTGCCTTCTTGTTGACTGTAGCCTTGAGCAACAAGTTTGGCCTTGTTTCTGATTACTTTTCCTTGTTTACTAAGCTTGTTTCTGAACACCCATTTTGTTCCAATAATGTTCTTGTGCTCAGGCTTAGCTACTAGATCCCACACTTCATTCCTTTTGAATTGATTAAGTTCATCTTGCATTGCCATAATCCATCCTTCATCTCCAAGTGCTTCTTCAACATAGGTTGGTTCAATAACAGATAATAATCCCAAAGCAGACTCTTCTTGTCTGAAATGTGATCTAGTTCTTCTGGGACTATCTTTGGTGCCAATGATATGATCCTCATGATGTGAAGACTTGTATTTGAATGTATGTTTGGATTGATTGGCTTGCTGAGAACCATCTTGAGCTTCTTCAGAAGCTTCTTCATCAGGAACTTCAGAGGATGCTCTAGCTTCTGGGGTATCTCAGATTCTTGAATCTGATCAGGTTCTGAGTTGTCATCAGAATCTTGAGAACCTGCAAAACTTTCATCTTGCTCTGGAGTTTCACTTCTAGGCACTTTGTCATCAAATTTGACATGCATAGATTCTTCAACACATTGTGTTTCTGAATTATATAGTCTGTATGCCTAAGATCTTTCAGAGTAACCTAAAAAGATTCCCTTCTGAGCTTTGGCATCAAATTTCTTTAGATAGACTTTATTGTTCAGGACATAACAAGTACATCCGAACTGATGAAAATAAGATATGTTAGGTTTCCTTCCTTTAAAGGGTCTGGAGGTAGAAAAAATTTCTTTTGGGTTAAAAGAACTTTTAACAATTTTCCCTTTCTGACATGCTCCACAGAGAGCATCTGAATGATAGACAATGTCTGGTAAGCCTTTGACTAGTTGCAACTTGCTAAGCTTAGAGATTAACCTCCAGTTTGCATGTCCCAACCGTCTGTGCCACAACCATTTCTTATCACCCGTTGACAGAAGACAAACTACCTTCTGATCAGTCAGTTTATAGAATTTTATTTTGTAGACATTGTTTCTTCTCTTTCCCTTGAAGACTATGGATTGATCATCCTTATGACTACTGTGCAGTTGTTCTTATTAAAAAAAACATTATAACCACTGTCACACAATTGACTTATGCTCAGTAGGTTATGTCTAAGTCCATCAACAAACCACACCTTACTAATTGAGATTAGAGAGTTACCAATGGTTCCAGTACCAATTATTTTGCCAGTCTGGTTTCCTCCAAATCTCACAGTTCCTCCCTCTTTCATGGTTACGGTTAGGAACATAGACTTTTCTCCCGTCATGTGTCGCGAGCAGCCACTGTCCAGATACCAGGCCTTCTGCCTTTCTTGTCCTTTTAGACATACCTGCAACATTAACAATTTCAGACTTAGGTACCCATATTTTCATGGGTCCTTTGGGGTTAGTCCTTGAACCATTGAATCCCCTTTGTGTTATGTGTCTTGAGGTCCTTTGTATTGTTTTCCTCTAAACTTTAGGTTCAGAACCATTTAGTTTAGGATCCAACTTACCTTTCACAGTTTCTCTTCTTTGAAACTTAGGCTTTTGTTTTTCAGACTATGGTTTCTTCAGAGTTTGTTTACCAGACTCTAATTTCTTCAGAATCTGAATCTTTAAAGCCTTAGATTCAAAGTTTTTCAGTACCTTTGGCTTTGGGTTCTGAGATTTCGACTTAGTCATTACTTTAGAACTTGAAGCTTTAGGTCATGAATGAGTCACTGTGTTGACTTCATCAGACTCACTCACAAAGTGATTTTTCAATGCTTCTCTAGTGCCATCAGGACCAGGTTTCAGGATCACTTCATTTGAGCTGCCTCCAATAAATCCAAGACCCTGTCCTCTGTTCTGATATGTGCTATAGATCATAGATGCTACCTTGGATCTATCAATTCCAGTAGCAATAAATTCTTGTAGAGCAACATCCTGCTCACTCAAGTATTTACAACAAAATTGAAACTGTCTAACTCCAACAAAATTGAAACTGTCTCACCCTGGATCTATCAATTCTAGTAGCAATAAATTCTCAGTCTCACTTTCAGAGTCTGTGTCTGATTCTGCCTCAGGTACTTCTTCAATTGGTTCAGTTGTAGCCATTAATCCAACAACCACATTAGCTTCACCATCAGCATCATCTTCTTCAGACCCTGACTCATTATCAAGATCTTCTCAGGTAGCCATCAGACTTTTCTTGATTTGCTTCTTAAACTTGCTTGACTTGAAGGTTGGCCTTTTGACTTGGATTTTACTTTCTGCAACTCTGGACAATTAGCAATAAAGTGCCCAGGCTTCTTGCAGTTGAAGCAACCTTTTTGTTCTTCCTTCTTGTTCTTCTTGGCAAGGTACTGCATTCCGCTTGAAAGCATAGCCATTTCTTTAGCAACATCAAGATCTTCCTCAGAGCTTTCAGAAGAAGAAGATTCATTTTCAGACTCTTCAACTTTGAGAGCCTTTGAGGATCTTCCCTTTGACTTTAAAGCAATGGTTTTAGACTTTCTTGCAGATTCATGTTCATTGAGACTTAACTCATGAACTTTGAGAGAACTTACAAGATCTTCAAATCTCAAGGTGTTTAAATCCTTAGCTTGCTTAATTGCGGTAACCTTTGGTCTCCTTCTAGAGGGTAAGCTCCTCAGTATCTTGTAACACCCCGTTTTCCCAAAGTAAAAATTTCTTAAATAAAATCAGAGTATCACATAAAACGGAATGCTACATTTCTTAAAATCTCAAAAGCGGAATAAATAATAATTTATTCTAGTCAAAATTATTTAAACTTCGCAGCGGATAAAATTCAAGTTAACAAAATAGTTTTGGCACGCAGGCCTCATAAAAACTTCTAAACATAAATTCAACTGAAAAATTAAATCATAATCAATACGTAAGGAATAGAAAATATATAAAAGTCCCCATCCCGTTACGTATCAGAGCACCTAAGGACACAGTGAGGGTAGCCACTCACAACAGCAGCAACAACTAAAGCTTAATTACCTGCACTTGCTCACAAGGCGGCAATTTCAACAGAAGGGGTGAGATTTCACATTCTATAATGATAAGCAACTAATTCATGTAAAAGAATTAATCAACATAAAATAGCAACAAATCATATAAGAGAATCAATCGACATAAAACAACAACAAATCATATAAGAGAATCAATCCACATAAAACAGCAACAAATCATATAAGAGAATCAATTGTCATAAAACAACAACAAATCATATAAGAGAATCAATCGACATAAATAAGCAACAAATCATATAAAAGAATCAATCAGCCTAAAACAACAACAAATCATCATCATCAAGTACTTCATATAATTACAGATATAAATCATCAATTAATTTCAAGTATCAGGTAACATCATCATCATCTTAATCAACTTCATAACTTCAAAAATTTACTTAACCACTTGACTCGACAATGCAACTTTAACTTGACTATGCAACTTAATAATCTTACTCATGCATGTGGTACCATATTGAGTATAAATATACTCCTAGGGCATAAGCCCTCGTCGCTATTGAGTATAAAAATACTCCTAGAGCATAAGCTCTCGTCGCTATTGAGTATAAAAATACTCCTAGAGCATAAGCTCTCGTCGCTATTGAGCAAAAGCTCTTAGGGCATGAGCCCTCGTCTCTGGATGCATATGCATGGACTCAACTAGTTAGACATCTCAAATGAACTCCAATAGTTTGGACCATAACATCAAATAAATATCATATAAATAAATAACATATAAACAACTTTCAATATAAATATCATATAAATAACATACATAATAAGAATTTTCATATAAATATCATAAATACAATCTTCATATAAATATTATATAAATAACATGTAAACAACTTTCATATAAATATCATATAAATAACTTCCATATAAACATCATATAAATAACTTTCATATAAACATCAAATAAATATCATATAAGCAACTTTCATATAAATATCATATAAACAACTTTCATATATAAATTCATGAATTATCTATACTCTTAACAACCTAATTCAATTCAAAATCTAACTTCTACAACAATAACAAAATTAACAACAACAAGATTAAACCCTTTTTTAGAATTATATGCTTATGATTAAAGAAAGTTAGTCCCACCCTTACCTTAGATTGATTGATTGCAACGATTCTACAAACTTCTATTCTCCGACTCTTCTCTTTCTCTAGGTTTCTCCTCTTTCTCCAAAACAGTTTGCACGTCATATTATTTTCTAACACTAACTCTCCTTTTTATAATAACCATAATTTCTCTTACACCCAAAAACTACTTTTTTTCCTCGTAATCTTATTTATTTCTAAATTAAATATATCTCTCCCCCACTTAATAATAATAATACACCAAATAACAAATAAATATATCTCTACACAAAATATATTTCTATACTAGATAACATATATATGTCCACACAAAATAACAAATATATTTCTATACTAGATAACATATATTTCCACACAAAATAACGAATATATTTCTATACTAGATAACATATATTTCCACACAAAATAACGAATATATCTCTACACAAAATAACAAATATATTTCTATAACAAATAACAAATATACTTTTACACCAAATAACATATATTTCTACACCAAATAACAAATATATTATACTAATAAATACCAACATATAACATAACAAAATATCACTCATCAAAATAAATCAACTAAATTATAAAAAGATATCTAATCTTAATAAATTAATAAATAATAAAAGTAGGGCGTTACATATCTTGCTAACATAGTCAGAAGCTATATAACTCTTTTTTTCAGTATCTGAAGTCCAGATACTAGAGTTTGAAACCTTGAGTACATCTGCTCAATGCTTTCATCCTCCTTCATCTTGAATAACTCATACTGATGAACCAATAAGAGAACTTTAGCTTCCCTGACGTTCTTGCTCCCTTCATAGTTTGTACAAAGAGAAGTAAACATGGCTTTAGCAGTAGATTTGTCACTCATCTTCATGTATTCGGACTTAGGAATAGCAATGACAAGAGCTCCTCTAATGATATGACGTTTCTTGTAGATCTTCTTCTGAGCAGCAATGTGAAACTTACGGACAATGGCAGCACCTTCGTCATCAAGTTGTAAGTCACCAACACCATCTTCTAGTATGTCCCAAAGTTCTTCATTAAGACCCATGACATAGCTATAAAAGTTGGTTTTCCACCAAGAAAATTCTTCAGGATAACCATTAAACTTTGGAATTTTCCCATAATCAGCTTTCCCGTCATATGATATAGCAGCACCAGAATTAGAAGGTTCACTGGAAGATATGTTTTTTTTCTGGATCTTTTCTGTTACACGGTTAAGTGCTATGACAACAGAGCCGGAGCTCTGATACCAACTGAAGGTGTGAAAAACACAAGAAGGGGGGGTTGAATTGTGCTAACTTTTTCGCAACTCTTGAAGAGTGAGAATTTGTTTATCAAAATCAGAGTCTGAATGGATTCAGAACCTGATGGAAGATCAAAGTCTGTTGTAGCGGAAATAAACAAGAGATAAAGAGAAAGAGAGAATACAAGCAATTATACAGGTTCCTTCCACAAACTGGAAGTAGTCATGTCCCCCTTGAACTTCCAAGGAGAGTTCCACTAAAATGTAATTAACAATTACAAGTTGCTCAAACACACAGTAAGAGACTGCTCAAGCACGCAGGCAAGAGACTTCCAATGATCAAAGACACAACTAAGAGACTTCTTTGCTCAAAGACACATCCAAGAGACTTCTAACACAATTTACAGAAAATTGAATAGAGTTGAAACACTTGATAAACAATTAAATGTGTTCCAATTACAAAACAAAGACAGACTCTGTTTTTTTGATAAACTTAGAAATTCTAGGATACAGAGTTTGTAAGAATTTGCTAAGTTGTTGATGTGTTTCTGGTTTGACTCAGAGAGAATACAATAGCTTGATAGCGTAGTTTTTCAGTTATAGAGTCCAACATATTCTTCAAGTCTTCTATCCTTTATATAGGCGTTGGAAAGAGACGTTGAGACAATCCATCACATCACAGAGAATTCTGGAAGCTTGATCAATAGGTGTTGATTTGTTTCTTGATATGGTAATAGTCTTTCAAATGCGTATTTTGAATCCCATTCCTTTTGAAGCGAAATACCGGTAGACACAGTTGCAAACTGTACGAGGTAGTGGAGTAGTGGAAACAGAGTTCGTACAAAAGTACTTTGTCCTATTCTGCATTCTTTGTCGTTGAGCATCCCATGCTCAAGTTGACTTTGAAGATAGCCGTTACTCCAAAAGAACGTTTCTTGTGCATCGAAATGCCTTCAGAAATCCTTCTAAACAAATCTTCAGTCTGTAGTCTTCAGACTCACTGTAGCACTTCAGCTTCTAATGATCTTCAGACTCTCTTGAACTTCAGGTTCTGATGATCTTCAGACTCTCTTCAGAACTTTGGATTCTCTGAGTCTTCAGGACCTATCGAAACAGCTTCTGATAATTCTTCAGACTCTCTAGAACTTCAGAATTACAAGCAACAAGCTTTTATGGATTTTTGCTCTTAATTTGTTCTAACATAATACTTTCTAAGATTGAATCTTGATTAAGATCCTCCACACTTAAACAAATTTTAGCATATCCAATTGACATTTTTTAATACCTTGTTATCATAAAAACTCAAAAGTGGTATTGCTGAACACCCTTGTTCCAACAAATTCAATATAAACAGGGTAGGCTTCAAAAAGGCTCATAGGACCAAGCACTTTTGCCTCAGTATGCAATAACAAAAATCAATCGACAGTAGAGAAACAATGCAAGTTCTAGAAATGTAAAAGCATGGAACACTCTTATATAAGTAAATTGAAAAATAAAATTTGGCCATGAACCTTACAGAGTTTAGATTTCTAGGAGTTGTGACTACTTATCATTAACTGCCGTACACTTCGCCTTGAACACAAGTCACTCCTCCTTTTGAACTTTTTGAATACCACTGGAACAAACATTTGTTACTAAACTTTAAAAATTCAATTAAACAAGCAAATTCATCAATAATAAACAAGTTCAAGAACAATTACGTAATAGGGGAATTACAACCGAAATATAATAGGAAAGCAATAAAATTGTTCAAGTTAAAATAAAAGTACATCAAAGAAAAAGTGTTGAAACAAAAGAAGAAGAAAAAATAACATAAAAAAAAAACTGGACCATCAGTAGTCCACTCAATCCTCCATCTGGTCATCATCAATCCAAGTGTTGGGACTATCCTCCGCATAAGAGTCCTCCCCAAAATGATATCTGGAGCTAGCACCTCCAGTAGCAAAGTCAGCTCTGATCTCTTGCTACCGATCCTGAGCTCGTCCTTTGGTAACATCAAAGTAATGATCCATAGCCTCCTCGGATCCATCAAAGCGCTTAAAAGACCCGGTCATAGGTCTTCTGCTCAAAGCTATCATCTCAGAAAACTCCTGCCCAAACCTTGGACGGTTCCAAGACTCCTAATCAGAAACTTCATTCATCCAGTTGGAATGGCCGAACATGTAGTCTAGCACCAAAGGATGGATGGGTGCATGTGTACCATGGTGACTGCTGCCCTCTCCATGCACAATTTGCTGCTGAGGTAGAGGTGGTTGTACCTGAAGTTGCTTATGTTGTTGTGCTGCTGCTTCTTCTTCTCTTCCAATCTGCAACAGACGCTCTTGATAATCTTTCATAAATCCAGCTAGGTAGGTGTCTGTAAGAGGCTTCATCATAGGAGCATCCAGGTCATTAGCAAATAATTGGCAGTCTGCCTCTTCACATAGCCAGTTTATCAAGCTCAGATGTGGTACCGCCTTCTTTGTACCTGTAGCAAAATCAACAATGTTGTCGGCAATCAACTCACCAAAGTTAATAGGGGCACCATCCATGATTGCTGCCACAGTATGAACTCGCGGCAATGGAATTTCAGAGGTGCAAGAAGTGCTCTCCAAGGTCTGCACCACAAAAGATGCCCAAGCCTTGGGAACCAGCTTGATGTCAGACTTCAACAGTATCTACTTCCCTCCTTGCCATTTAGCTCCCTCCACACAAAGTTGCAAAAAAAGCTCTTCCCATGCTTCATTGTTCCAGTTACCACATGTGTCCCTCCTTCTCTTCACATCACATTTTTTTGGAGGAACAATCTTTAACAAATCATTAATAGCAGCAGGAGAGAAATCAATTTCCTTACCACGGACAAACGTACCATAGCTCCTCCCGGAGAATCGGGTGCATAGAATTCCAAAGCTAAGGTCTTGTTGGCCTGCTAAAAAATTACCCAAAATGTGTCACGGTTTTGCTCAGTATAGGACATGAAAAATTTTCTTCCTCTGTTCGTTTCAGCTAAAATATTTTTGGGTTTTTGATATTTTGAAAGCAATAAAAGAAAAATTAAAAACTACTACCTGAAATTAAAAGTGTGGGTTGCCTCCTGTAACAGCCCGATTTTGAGATTATTTGATTTTAGTTGTTTTATGTGTATTCATTCATGTCTGTGTGCATTTTCATGGGTTTACGTATTAGGAAGGTATTTGGTCTTTTAGACTTAAGGGTATTTTAGTCTTTTACGAGGAGGGGAATTTAGTAACCTTATGACAATAGTTATTTGTAGCGTTCTAGTTAGAACCGTTATTATTTATAAGGGGTTAAGTGTCGATAGAATTAATTAGGGCTGATGTTCTAGTTAATTACCGTTAGTGAGTTAGGGTTAGCGGTGTGGTGTAAATAGAATTGAACCAAATAGTTAGTATAGTTAGGCCCATTAAGGGTTTGTGAATATTTGACCCATAACCTTGAGAAATTAGGGTTAGACCTTGTCATTCACAAAACACAAAGAGTAGAGAAATAGAGGCTAAGAAGAGGAGAGGGTTGAAGCTAAAGGGGAAAATGAATCTAGGAGCTAAATTGAAGCTTAAGCTAGGATTCTTGGTGCTAGAGGTAAGAGGGATAGTTTTCATGCATAATCTTTAAATTTCTCATTTCTTCCCATTTCCATGATTTTGATTCATTGATGATCCTCTAAATTCGAGTTTGAATGTTGACGTTTTGTTTCTAAGCATGAATTATATGATGATTGTGTAATCATAGTTGAATTAACATGTCAAAAATGTATGAAAATGAATATTTGGGTTTATGTGGAAAATTGATGAGAAATGATGTTGTGATGTTGTAACATGTATGAATTCGTGTTTAGTTGATGATTTGAATGATTTATGAATTGTTGGAGATTGATTGGTTGAAATGGAATCAATGTGTGTGAATTAAAAATGAAATTTGTGAATGTTGTTGGTGCTTTGAGGAAATTATGAAATTTGATGAGATAGGCTTGAGTTTTTGCTTTGATGAATGTTTTGAGTTCTTTTAGGGTTGGTATAATGATTATGACCTGTAAACACTTTCCTGGACACGTTTTTGGGATTTGAGGGATTAAAGTTGGGTTTTGGAGTGAAGAAGGGTCATGAACTCGTGAACAATGGTCTGCCCAGATGATTGTTCGCTCAAGCGAGCCCTGTTCGCTTAAGCAAACATTCATATGAGCACCCAGTTCACTTGAGCGAGCTGTAAGCGAACTCCAAGCAAACGGGCCATTGCTCTCGACGTTCTACTCGCTTAAGCGAACCAGACTTCGCTTAAGCGAACGGTGCCCAGTTTAGCCTTATTTGAACTTTGATTTGTGAACCTTAGGGCCTATCCGGGCATTTCTTAACGTTCATTTCAACTTGTATAAGCATTGTATACACATCTAATCTCACTGGAACTTCTCTACGATCAAATCAAATTGAATTTGAGAAATCAAACTTGATTTTGAAGAATACTCGAGAACATGAACTTTTCCGAAATGAATCCTTTTCGAAGAAACAAAGCGAGACTAGGCTAGTATCTTGTTCACATGCAATCTAAAAATGAATTCAAATAGGTTCAATGATTTTTATCTTGTTTTGTTTTGAAAACTTGGAATTTTGGGAAAAGTGACAAAGTGAGACGAACTTCATGAGTTTTGAAAATTCATCGTGATTGATCGATGAAAGGCTTATGTAACCTCTACTGCACACATTTGTGACCTAAAAGTATACATGGCTTAGGCGAATAACCTTGATGGGTTGGTTTTGATTCATTACTTTGATATTTCCAAAGTTGAAAATTATAAGTAGAACTTGTGAAAACTTTACTTAAAGTCTATGAAGGTGAGAAAAACAGAAGTAGGGGGGGGTTGAATTGTGTTTTCTTTTTCGAAACTCTTGAAGAGTGAGAATCTAATTCCTTTAAACTCAGAGTCTGAATGAGATCAGAGTCTGATAGAAGATTAGGTTCTGATTGCAGCGGAATAATCAAGAGATAAAGAGAGAACAGAGAACACAAGCAATTATACAGGTTCCTTCCACAAACCGGAAGTAGTCCTGTCCCCCTTGTACTTCCAAGGAGAGTTCACTAAAATGTAATATCAAATTACAAGTTGCTCAAACACACAGTATGAGACTTCTTTGCTTAAGCACACAGGCGAGAGACTTCCTTGCTCAAAGACACAACTAAGAGACTTCCTATGCTCAAGAACGCAGCCAAGAGACTTCCTATGCTCAAGGATGCAGCCAAGAGACTTCCTTTGCTCAAGCACAAAAGTAAGAGACTTTTACACAATTACAGAAAATTGAATACAGTTGAAACAATTGATAACAATCAAAATGTGTTTCAATTACAACAAAGACAGACTCTGTTTTACACAAAAGACAGACTCTGTTTTTCTGTGAAACTTAGAGATTCTAGAATACTCAGTTTGTAAGAATCTAAGTTAATGATGTGCTTTTGTTAAGACTCAGTTGAATACGAAAGCAGCGCAATGCAGTTATTCTAAGTTGTAGAGTCCAACACTTCTTCAAGTCTTCTATCCTTTATATAGGCGTAGGAAAGAGACGTTGAGTCATCCAGCGCATCAGGATGATTTCTGAAGCTTGACCAATGACTGTTGATCTGTTGCTTGATTTGGTAATAGTCCTTCAATAGCATCATTTGAATTCCATTCCCTTTGAGGATTAATACCGGTAGACACAGTTGCCAAACTGTACGTGGTAGTGGAGTAATGGAAACAGAGTTCGTACAACGTACTCTGTACTGGCCTGCAATCTTTGTCTTCGTGCTTCCCACGCTCAAGTTGACTTAGAAGCTAGCCGTTACTCCATTAGAGTTTCTTTGTGCATAGCAATGCAGTAGAGATCACTGTTAGCAGATCATCAAATTTGTGGCTTCAGACTCACTGTAGTACTAAGCTTCTGATAATCTTCAGACTTTCTTGGTTCTCAGATTCTGATGGTCTTCAGACTCTGATACAGTCTTCAGACTCTCTTTGGTACAGTCTTCAGACTCTCTTCGAAACAGAATCACAAGCAACAAGCTTCTATGGTTTTATTGCTCTTTAACATTGTTCAAACAGAATGCTTTCTAAGATACAAATCTTAATTGATATCCTGCATACTTAAACAAATATTAGCAATATCCAATTGACAACTTTTTAATACCTTGTTATCATCAAAACTCAAAACGTGGTATTGCTGAACATCTTTGTTCCAACAATCTCCCCCTTTTTGATGATGACAAACATTAGTATTTAAAAGGTCAATTGTTGTTAATCTAATTAACAAGTTGACTTAAAGGGTTCTGAGGTTTGTAAGCTCAGAGTCTGAGGTTTGTAAGCTCTGACTCCCCCTGAGTCTGATAGTTCTTAAGTTGAGGTTTGTAAGCTCATCTTGAGTTCTATCCAGGTTAATTAAATTGTTTTTCAAAAGCAATCAAATTCATACTCAGAATATTTAGTAAATTGATTCTTAAACAGGGCTCAGAGTCTAACTAAGCACCTTTCGCAGATTTCCCTTTAACATATACATGCAATGTAATTAAAGAAGGCTTTCTCTCCGAGGTTTGTAAGCTCTGACTCCCCCTGAGTCTGATAGTTCTTAAGTTGAGGTTTGTAAGCTCATCTTGAGTTCTATCCAGGTTAATTAAATTGTTTTTCAAAAGCAATCAAATTCATACTCAGAATATTTAGTAAATTGATTCTTAAACAGGGCTCAGAGTCTAACTAAGCACCTTTCACAGATTTCCCTTTAACATATACATGCAATGTAATTAAAGAAGGCTTTCTCTCCTCCCTGACATAAATACTTTCCCTTCTCCCCCTTTTGTCATCAACAAAAAAAGTTCAGAACATGGTTCCTCCCCCTTTTTAAATGACTTAAGGTAAGGGTGTAAACATGTTTTAAAGAAGAAAGAGATTCAGAGGGAAAACATAGAAGATTCGGAGCATAAAAGAATTAGAATGCAAAGTAGAATCAAAAAAAAAAACTTGAATAAATTGTAAGAAAAAACAAGTTCAGAAAAAAAATTACAAAAAAAAATAAAAATAAACAAAACGAAATTAAACTAAGGTTGGTTTTGTTTGGCAAGATGATCCATCAGTTTCTGGAGATCCTCTTGCTGTTTCTTTACCATCTCTTCCAGAGCCTCAGTTCTTTGCAAATGTGCTTCTCTTTCCAGTCTAGCTTCTTCTTGAATTCTATACAACTTCCTCTTCAAAGAATTGTAAGCCACTGATTCTCTAGGAATATACTGATCCTCATCAAAGAAGGGTGTATCTCTTATCCTCAGAATAGGAGCATTTTCCTGAGCTACAACTTTCTCAGCCCGCTTTACTTCTTCAACATGCTTGGCAGTGATAAGAGCTTGTTCCCTGGCAGCAGCTTTTTGAATTTTTGTGATAAAATCCAAAAACTCAGTCTTCACTGTAGGGAACTTGTCCTCATAGCTCACATTGAGTATTGGTATATGCCTTTGCTCAATGACTTCTTTGAACTTATTGCATGAAGAGGCATAAAACTCATCAATCTCATTTGAATCAAATAAGTCAGTTTGAGGTTCAGAGGTTGAGGGTAGAGAAGCTCTCAAAGCTAGAAAAGTTTCAAAAGAGAAAAAGGTTATAGGATCACAAAGTGGTTGAGAAACTCTTTTGGTCTTAGCTTTACATGCTGTTACAGATTCTGATACAATATCAGAGGCTTGTTCTGGATTTTTTGAAGCTGGTTCAACAGCAGGTTCTGAAGGTTTAACAGAAGCTAAGGTCAGATTCTCTGTAGGTTCAGGTACAGGGTCTGGTTTGGAAACGGATGAAGTAGCTTTTGTTGTTTTGGATTTTGCAGGGGTTTTTGGTAGTTCTCCCCCTAGATGTTTTTCAAGAGAGTCTAGAGTGTCTGGAGAGTCTACACAAATGGTTTCAGTTTGGGGGGATGGTTGTTTGGATTGAATGGTTGCTTCAGGTTTTTCAGAAGGTTGAATTACCTGAAGTGGTTTGAGAAATGAAGGTTGAGCAGGATGGTCAGCAGGAAGATTCATAGACACTGTGATTGTGTCTTGAATTACTCTGTCCATAGTTGAATCAACATAATCAACTACTGCCTGGTCAAGTGGGTTATGGGATGATATGGGTTTGATTGGTGAGGGAGATGAATTTTTGAGAGATGGAAGAATTTGGCTCAAGGGTTTGTTGTCAGATTCTGAATCTGATTCTGACTCATGATTCAAAGAAGAAGATGAGCTATATGCCACGTTGCCAGAGGTGCCAATGCCAGCTTCTGGAGAGGCAAAATGATCAGACACAGTAGCTTCTGATAACTCAGCTTCTACAGGTTCTGAAGTACTCTTCTGTTTAAGAGCAGAAGCAAGCAACTTAGCAGCTTCCTTGACAGTCTCTTCCTTCAAATCTTCAGCAATCAAATCTGCTGCCATAATCTTGCCAGCAGTGTGTTCATCCTCAATCATAGATACAGAAGTACCTATCTTCTGTGCTACATCCTTAGCCACAGGAATCACATCCACCTTTCTCTTCTTGATCTGACTCTCTTCACCTCCAGAGTCAGCATCAATGAAATCAGCAATATCTTGAGCTAACTTGTCATAGTCTCTGTCAGCTTTGCCTATTATTGCTTTCTTTTCAGCTTTCTTAGCCTTCTTCTCATCTTTCTTAGCCTTCTTCCCATCCTTAATTTCACGAAGTGCAGAAGATGTAGAAGGAGAACCAATTGAAACTCCAGGAAGAGCAGAAGATTTGATCTTTTTCTTGAGAGGCTCCTGCTTCTCTTCCTCTTCCTTGAGAACCACTTCCTTGGTCCTTTTTCCTTTGACCTTAAGAGGGCCTCCTCCAGCAGTCTCAGGAATAGCAGAATAGTTGATTATTCTACCAGTCTCCTTGAAGTAATCCACCACAAATCTAGCAAGAACTTCAGGATTATCTTCTTTGGATATGGGAGGGAAGTCCATCATCAAATCAGATTGTACATAGGATTCTCTCATATCATGCTTAGAGGGATTGAATCTCTTGACAATCTTCATGTACTGTAGAGTCTTGCCATTGATGATCTTACCGGTCACAGTTCCTAGATGAATATCTGATACCACACCAGATTCTGATAAGACCTTCAAAAGACCTCCTTGATACAGAATCTCAGATATTAATCTTCCAAAAGGAACTTGCCTCCTGGTTTCTGATTGACTCTTCTTGATGGCCCAACACATGTGGTGCATCACATATCTGGGGAAGTTGATCTTTATTTTGTTGATAAGAAAATAAAGAAGAACTTTGTGATCCACAGATAATGTATCTGTTCCTCCTCCTTTCTGAAGCATACTGTCCAGTATAATCTTCAGAAGCACCCTATGCTCAGGATGCATATCCACCAATTTATTTGAGGGTCTCCCTTCAAATAACAACTTGTTGCAGACAACAGCCCATTCACTTTTCTTGTTGACATTCCACTGAAATTTACCAGCGTTCTCCATCTGACAAGCCCTGGCTACCACCTCTTCAGTGATAACTATAGGAATTCCCATCACAGCAGACCTTATTTCAAGACCATTGTACGGTTTTAAACCCATTTGGTCTCTGTTTTTTCCAGCAAGACTGGGGTTGTTTGAGATTGCTACTGTTTCTTCCAAAGTAGCTTCAGTTTTGTCGTAGACTTCTGACCTAACCCAAAAATCTCTAACAAGCTCCTGATATGTTGGTCCAATCAACATACCAAAGTATCTCATCATTCCTTGTGATAAGAAATGAGGTGCAACGTCAACTCCATGACGACTGAGTGAACCAAAATCTACTGGAGATTCAACTTGAATTTCCAGAGTCTCATTGATGATGTTCATTGTTCTGGGTTTGATAACATAGGAACCTCCGGACTTGATTATGACACCAGATTGAATGAGATCACTTGCCATTAGGGTTTTCTAAGAGTTTGATTTGAGAACAAAAGAAAAGGTTTTGCAAAGTATTGAAAAACAAGAAATTTGTTCAGAGAGAAAATCAAAGAGTGAAAAGAGAAGTGAGTTGTGTGTGTTATGTATTTATAGAGAAAATGTTTGAAAACTGTTTGGAAAGAGTAGGGGACAAACAAACACAAACAATAAATACATATAGCATGCAGCCGTAAACGTATTGGGACAAAGCGAAGGTAACTTGTTTAACATAATGAAATCATTGCCCTTTGAGTTCTTACCCAATACAGACAGGCCACGTCTGAGAAACTGTAAAGTAACTGTCACCATAGTGGGGCAGGTGTTACTGAACTTAACAGTCACGCTTCCACTAATATGAGCTTCTGAGAGTCTAAAGATTCCTTACCAGAGTCTGAATATTTTACCAGAAGCTTTCATCAGAATCTCCAAAAGAGAGTCTGATTCCCAGATAGCTTCTGAATATTTTCGGAGTCTGAATTCTGTTTTCAGAGGTGCATATTACCCAGAGACATAGCACATGTTCAAATTTTTCTTTATGAAATCAAATCTTTCAACAGATAAGGGTTTAGTAAATATATCAGCCCATTGATGATCAGTATCAATGAATTGGATATCTAAAATTCCTTTTTGAACATAGTCTCTTATAAAATGATGTTTAATCTCAATATGCTTTGCTCTTGAATGCATAATTGGATTTTTAGACAAACATATAGCTGCTGTATTATCACAATAAATTGGGATATGGTTTTCAGTTATTTGATAGTCCTCATGCTGATGTTTCATCCAGAGTAGCTGTGTACAACAACTAGCAGCTGAGATGTATTCTGCTTCTGCTGTAGACAGAGCAATGGTTGCTTGCCTCTTGCTAGCCCAGGATATCAGATTCTCTCCCAAGAATTGACAATTGCCACTGGTAGATTTTCTTTCAATCCTGTCTCCAGCATAATCAGCATCACAGAATCCAACTAGCTTGTAGTCTGAGGATTTCTTGTAAAGAAGTCCAAGATTAGTAGTTCCTTTCAGATATCTAAAGATTCTCTTAACAGCAGTTAAGTGAGACTCTCTAGGATCTGATTGAAACCTTGCACACAAACATACACTGTACAAAATATTTGGTCTGGATGCAGTTAGGTATAACAAAGAACCAATCATACCTCTATACAGCTTCTGGTCAACTTTGGTTCCTTGATCTTCTTTGCTTAGAGTGCAGGTTGGATGCATTGGAGTATTCATTTCTTTGCAGTCCTCAAGATTGAACTTCTTCAGAAGCTCTTTTGTATACTTGGACTGATGAACGTAGACTCCATCTTTGCATTGGTTGATTTGAATTCCAAGAAAGAACTTCAATTCTCCCATCATGCTCATTTTAAATTCATCCTGCATTACTTTTGAAAACTCTTTGCAAAGTGAACTATTTGTAGAACCAAAGATAATATCATCAACATAAATCTGAACTACAAGAATATCTTTCTTTAGAGTCTTTCTGAATAGAGTAGTGTCAACTTGTCCTCGTTCAAAGTTGTTTTGAATCAAGAAATTACTCAGTCTTTCATACCAAGCTCTGGGAGCTTGTTTCAAGCCATATAGTGATTTCTTTAATTTATAAACATGCTTTGGATGCTTTAAATCTTCAAAGCCAGGAGGTTGTTTGACATATACTTCTTCAGAAATGACACCATTAAGAAATGCACTCTTAACGTCCATTTGATACAAAGTTATGTTGTGATTAACTGCATAGGAAAGAAGTAACCTGATTGCTTCCAATCTTGCAACTGGAGCAAAAGTTTCTGTGTAATCAATGCCTTCTTGCTGACTGAAGCCTTGTGCAACAAGTCTGGCCTTGTTTCTGATTACTTCTCCTTGTTCACTAAGCTTATTTCTGAACACCCACTTGGTTCCAATGATGTTCTTGTGAATAGGCTTAGCTACTAGATCCCATACTTCATTCCTTTTGAATTGATTCAGTTCTTCTTGCATTGCTAGAATCCATCCTTCATCTCCAAGAGCTTCTTCAACAGAAGTTGGTTCAATAACAGATAATAATCCTAAAGCAGACTCTTCTTGTCTGAAATGCGATCTTGTTCTCATATGACTTTCTTTATTGCCAATTATCTAATCTTCTGGATGTGAAGACTTGTATTTGAAAGATTTTTTGGATTGACTAGCTTGGAGAGAACCATCTTGAGCTTCATCAGAAGCTTCTTCATTAGGAACTTCAGGGGTTGTTCCAGCTTCTGAAGTATCTTCAGATTCTGGAATCTGATCAGATTCTGAGTTATCATCAGAATCTTGAGATTTTTCATGACTTTCATCTTGCACTGGAGTTTCACTTCTAGGCTCTTTGTCATCGAATCTTACATGCATAGATTCTTCCACACATTGTGTTTCTGAATTATACAGCCTGTATGCCTTAGAGCGTTCAGAGTAACCTAAAAAGATTCCCTTTTGAGCTTTGGCATCAAATTTCTTTAGGTAGACTTTGTTGTTCAGGACATAACATGTACATCCGAACTGATGAAAATAAGATATGTTGGGTTTTCTTCCTTTAAAGAGTTCATAAGTTGTTTTGTTCAACAGAGGTCTAATATAGATTCTGTTCTGAACATAACAAGCTGTGTTTACTGCTTCTGCCCAAAAATGCTTAGCCAGATTGTTCTCATGGATCATGGATCTAGCCATCTCTTGTAAGGTTCTGTTCTTTCTCTCTACAACTCCATTTTGTTATGGAGTTCTAGGTGCAGAGAATTCATGAATAATTTCATGTTTTTCACAGAAAACCTCAAACGGTTCATTTTCAAATTCTCCTCCATGATCACTTCTGACTTTCAAGATTTTCATTTCCTTCTCTGATTGAATTTGGATGCAGAATTTACTAAACACAGAATATGAATCATCTTTAGTTTTCAGAAATTTAACCCAACACCATCTGCTGTAGTCATCAACAATAACTAGTCCATATTTACTTCCATATAAGGATATAGTGTTAACTGGTCCAAATAAGTCAATATGAAGTAACTCCAAGGGTCTGGAAGTTGAAACAATTTCTTTCGGCTTGAAGGGACTCTTGACAATTTTCCCTTTCTGACATGCTCCGCAAAGAGCATCTGAGTGATAGTCAATGTTTGGTAGGCCTTTGACAAGTTGTAACTTGCTAATTTTAGAGATTAATCTCCAGTTAGCATGTCCCAAACGTCTATGCCACATCCACTTCTTATCACCCATTGACAGAAGGCACATTACCTTCTGATCAGTCAGTTCTGAGAATTTTATCTTGTATACACTGTTTCTTCGTTTTCCCTTGAAGACTATGGACTGATCATCCTTGTTAACCACTTTGCAGTTGTTCTTATTAAACAATACATCATAACCACTGTCACATAATTGACTTATGCTTAGTAAGTTATGTTTAAGTCCATCAACGAACCACACATTACTGATTGAGATCAGAGAGTTACCAATGGTTCCAGTACCAATGATTTTGCCAGTCTGGTTTCCTCCAAATCCCACAGTTCCTCCCTCTTTCATGGTTAGGGTTAGGAACATAGACCTTTCTCCCATCATGTGATGCGAGCACCCACTGTCTAGGTACCAAGCTTTGTGCTTTCTTAGTCCTTTTAGACATACCTGCAGCATCAATAATATCAGACTTAGGTACCCATATTCTTATGGGTCCTTTTTGGTTAGTCTTAGAACCATTGAACTCTTTTCGCAAGTTATGTCTTGAAATCCTTGGCAATGTTTTCTCCCATACCTTAGGGTTGGAACCGTTTGGTTTAGGTTTCAACTTTCCTTTCACAGTTTCTCTCCTTTGAAACTTAGACTTTGGTTTTTCAGACTCTGGCTTTTTCAGAGTCTGTTTATCAGACTTTGAATGTTTCAGAGTCTGAGACTTTAAAGCTTTGGGTTCAAAGTTTTTCAGACCCTTTAACTTAACATTCTGAAGTTTTGACTTAGTCAGAATCTTAGAAGTAGAAGTTGTAGGTTCTGAATGAGTCTCTGTGTTGACTTCATCAGACTCTTTTACAAAATGATTTTTCAACGCCTCTCTGGCTCCATCAGGACCAGATTTCAGAGTCATTTCATTTGAGTTTCCTCCAATGAATCCAAGACCCTGTCCTCTGTTCTGATACGTGCTATAGATCATGGATGCAACCCTTGATCTGTCAATTCCAGTAGCAATAAATTCTTGCAGAGCAACATCTTGCTCACTTAAGTATTTACAGCTACACTTCTTGATCAATAAAGAGATATTTTCTTCTTTTAAATCTTCTAATTCCAAAAGAGTTGAATTATGTCTTTTTGACAGCTTATCAAGCTGTTGTTTGACTTTCTTCAACTCAGTGGTCTTAGTTTTAAAATGACCAAGAAGCTCATTGACAGATTCTATAAGTTCAGATGTTGTGAGTTCACAATATACCTCTGTTTCATTTTCAGAGTCTGTATCTGATTCTGCCTCAAGTGTCTCTTTAACAGATTCGGTTGTAGCCATTAGTCCAACAGCTACATTGGCTTCACCATCAGCATCATCATCTTCAGATCCTGACTCATTATCAAGATCTTCCCAGGTGGCCATCAGACTTTTCTTGATCTGCTTCTTAAACTTGCTTGACGTGAAGGTTGGCCTTTTTGACTTGGGTTTCTCCTTCTGCAGTTCTGGACACTCAGCAATAAAATGTCCAGTTTTCTTGCAGTTGAAGCAACCTTTCTGATCCTCCTTTTTGAACCCCTTCCCACTGCTCTTGCTCAGAAATCTCTTGTTCTTCTTAGCAAGGTACTGCATTCTGCTTGAAAGCATAGCCATTTCCTTTGCTACATCACGATCCTCCTCTGAGCTTTCAGAAGCTGAAGACTCATTTTCAGATTCTTCAACCTTGAGAGCCTTTGAAGACCTTCCTTTTGACTTTAAAGCAATGGTTTTGGATTTTCTTGCAGAATCATGTTCATTGAGACTTAACTCATGAACCTTGAGTGAGCTTACAAGATCTTCAACACTTAAAGTGTTTAAATCTTTAGCCTCCTCAATTGCAGTGACCTTTGGTCTCCATCTAGAGGGTAAGCTCCTTAAAATCTTGCTAACATGATCAGAAGCTATGTAACTCTTCTTCAGTATCTGAAGACCAGATACTAGAGCTTGAAATCTTGAGTACATCTGCTCAATACTTTCATCCTCTTTCATCTTAAATAGTTCATATTGATGAACTAATAGAAGAGCTTTAGCTTCCCTGACCTTTTTGCTTCCTTCGTAGTTAGCACAGAGAGAAGCAAACATGGCTCTAGCAGTAGATTTGTCACTCATCTTCATGTATTCCGTTTTAGGAATAGCAGTGACAAGAGCCCCTCTGATGATATGATGTTTCTTATAGATTTTCTTTTGAGCAGCAGTGTGAAGTTTGCGGTCAATGGCAGCACCTTCGTCATCAAGTTGTAAGTCACCAACACCATCTTCAAGTATGTTTTAGAGTTCTTCATCAAGACCCATGACATAACTATAGAAGTTGGTTTTCCACCAAGAAAATTCTTCAAGATCACCATTGAACTTAGGAATTTTTCCATAATCAGCCTTTCTACTGCTGTTATTGGATCCATATTCATATGGTATAGCAGCACCAGAAGTGGCACCAGAAGAAGACGGTTCACTGGAAGACATGTTTTTCTCTGGATCTTTTCTGTTACACGGTTAAGTGCTAAGACAACAGAGCCGGAGCTCTGATACCAACTGAAGGTGAGAAAAACACAAGAAGGGGGGGGTTGAATTGTGTTTTCTTTTCGCAACTCTTGAAGAGTGAGAATCTAATTCCTTTAAACTCAGAGTCTGAATGAGATCAGAGTCTGATAGGAGATTAGGTTCTGATTGCAGCGGAATAATCAAGAGATAAAGAGAGAACAGAGAACACACGCAATTATACAGGTTCCTTCCACAAACCGGAAGTAGTCCTGTCCCCCTTGTACTTCCAAGGAGAGTTCACTAAAATGTAATATCAAATTACAAGTTGCTCAAACACAAAGTATGAGACTTCCTTGCTTAAGCACACAGGCGAGAGACTTCCTTGCTCAAAGACACAACTAAGAGACTTCCTATGCTCAAGGACGCAGCCAAGAGACTTCTTATGCTCAAGGACGCAGCCAAGAGACTTCCTTTGCTCAAGCACAAAAGCAAGAGATTTTTACACAATTACATAAAATTGAATACAGTTGAAACAATTGATAATAATCAAAATGTGTTTCAATTACAACAAAGACAGACTCTGTTTTACACAAAAGACAGACTCTGTTTTTCTGTGAAACTTAGAGATTCTAGAATACTCAGTTTGTAAGAATCTAAGTTAATGATGTGTTTTTGTTAAGACTCAGTTGAATACGAAAGCAGCGCAATGCAGTTTTCCTAAGTTGTAGAGTCCAACACTTCTACAAGTCTTTTATCCTTTATATAGGCGTAGGAAAGAGACGTTGAGTCATCCAGCGCATCAGGATGATTTCTGAAGCTTGATCAATGACTGTTGATCTGTTGCTTGATTTGGTAATAGTCCTTCAATAGCATCATTTAAATTCCATTCCCTTTGAGGATTAATACCGGTAGACACAGTTGCCAAACTGTACGTGGTAGTGGAGTAGTGGAAACAGAGTTCGTACAACGTACTCTGTACTGGCCTGCTATCTTTGTCTTTGTGCTTCCCACGCTCAAGTTGACTTAGAAGCTAGCCGTTACTCCATTAGAGTTTCTTTGTGCATAGCAATGCAGTAGAGATCACTGTTAGCAGATCATCAAATTTGTGGCTTCAGACTCACTGTAGTACTAAGCTTCTGATAATCTTCAGAATCTCTTGGTTCTCAGATTCTGATGGTCTTCAGACTCTGATACAGTCTTCAGACTCTCTTTGGTACAGTCTTCAGACTCTCTTCGATACAGTCTTCAGACTCTCTTCGATACAGTCTTCAGACTCTCTTCAGCACAGTCTTCAGACTCTCTTCAGCACAGTCTTCAGACTTTCTTCGAAACAGAATCACAAGCAACAAGCTTCTATGGTTTTATTGCTCTTTAACATTGTTCAAACAGAATGCTTTCTAAGATACAAATCTTAATTGATATCCTGCATACTTAAACAAATATTAGCAATATCCAATTGACAACTTTTTAATACCTTGTTATCATCAAAACTCAAAACGTGGTATTGCTGAACATCTTTGTTCCAACACAAATTCTGTTGCAGCGAAATTAACAAGAGATAGAGAGAAAGATAGAACACAAGCAATTATACAGGTTCCTTCCACAAACCGAAAGTAGTCCTGTCCCCCTTGCACTTCCAATGAGAGTTTCACTAAAATGTAATATCAATTACAAGTTGCTTCAACACACAGAAAGAGACTTCCAATTGCTCAAGCACGCAGGCAAGAGTCTTCCAATGCTCAAAGACACAACTAAGAGACTTCTTTGCTCAAGCACACAAGCAAGAGACTTTTGACACAATTTACAGAAAATTGAATAGAGTTGGAGACACTTGATAAACAATCAAATGTGTTCCAATAACTTAAACAAAGACATACACTGTTTTAAACAAAGACAGACTCTATTTTTCTGATAAACTTAGAGATTCTAGAATACACAGCTTGTAAGAATAATCTAAGTTGTTGATGTGTTTCTGGTTTGACTCAGTGAGAATACAATAGCTTAGCAGTGTATTTTTTCAGTTGTAGAGTCCAACATATTCTTCAAGTCTTCTATCCTTTATATAGGCGTTGGAAAGAGACGTTGAGACAATCCAGCACATCAAGAGAATTCTGGAAGCTTGAACAATAGCTGTTGATCTGTTACTTGATATGGTAATAGTCCTTCAAATGCATATTTTGAATTCCATTCCTTTTGAAGCTTAATACCGGAAGACACAGTTGCCAAACTTTACGAGGTAGTGGAGTAGTGGAAACAGAGTTGTACACACGTACTCTGTACTATTCTGCATTCTTTGTCGTTGAGCATCCCATGGTCAAGTTGACTTTGAAGCTAGCCGTTACTCCAAATGAGTGTTTCTTGTGCATCGTAATGCCTTTAGAAATCCTTCTAAGCAGATCTTCAGATTGTAGGCTTCAGACTCACTGTAGCAATTCAGCTTCTGATGATCTTCAGACTCTCTTGGTCTTCAGGTTCTGATAGTCTTCAGACTCTCTTGAACTTCAGATTCTGATAGTCTTCAAGACTTCTTGAAATAGCTTCTGATGATTCTTCAGACTCTTCAGATCTTCAGAATCACAAGCAACAAGCTTCTCTTGGTCTTGCTCTCAAAATGTTCAAACATAATACTTTTTAAGATAAAAATCTTGATAAATATCCTGCATACTTAAACAAATATTAGCATATCCAATTGACAATTTTTAATACCTTGTTATCATCAAAACTCAAAACATGGTATTGCTGAACACCCTTGTTCCAACAGACTAAATGTTTAACAACCTCTCGTAACTGATCTTATATGATTGAAATGGTGATTTGCGAATGAATGTTGTGCGGTGAATGTATGTTGGTGTATGAATACTTGTTTAATGGGGGTGATTATTGCATAATTGGTATATGCATTGTTTGGTGATGATTGCATGATATTGTATGCATGTTGGATGTAGAGGTGATCATGGTATGAACATATGCATTGAGTCGAGTCATATGTTCATGCATTCATTGTTTGGTGACGAACTTATGTTCATTGTAAGGCGGGGTGTGAAACGTTACAAACGATGTTTTTGTTGCATCGAAGGTGACGACCTTGAGGTGATTTGGTACCACATGCATCTAGATGAGTCTAGAACATTGCATACATTGTTTGGTGAATTGCATTGAGTCGTGATGTGTGATTGAAGCATTTGGTTCATAAGATCTTGATTAGTGAATTGAATTGATATTGGGTTATTGTGTGAATATATATGTATGAGGATGTTTACAGTATTTAGTAATCTTTATACATGATGTTCTTATTTGATTGATTATGGATTATGTTGATGTAATGCTAACCCTTAGTGGTTTGCCACCTACCTTTCCGTGCGAACGGGTAGATGGAGTGCAGGATAAGTAGCTTGTTTGCTTGGTGTTGCTGAGTGTAACACCCCGAAATCCCAACTTTAAAATTTCATTCAAATAATCAGAGTATAACACATAAATCAGGATGTCACATTTCATAAAATCTTTAAAATCAAATTGAATAATAATTTATTCTTAAACAATATTCAAACATAGCAGCGGAATTCATAAACTTCTCAAAATCTTAAATAAATAATGTCTCGGCACAAAAGCCTCCTAAAACATCTCAAATCAAGTTACGTCGCAAACATCATAATTAATCAACATGATACATAAAAGGAATAGAAATAATAATAATCCCCATCCCGTTACGTATCAGAGCTCCTAAGACTCCACAAGAACCTCTCACATCGACGAACCTAAGCTTGGTCACCTGCACTTGCCCACAAGGCAGCAATTCCAACAGAAGGGGTGAGATTCACAACAATTATATTAACATATGATTCAAATAGTTATGCTTAACAATAACAACATTATTCATCACATAGAACAGAAACGTCTCAAACATCCACTTATACAAATCATCTTAGAACATCTTCATAAACAACCATCTCAAAACATCTCAGACACAAGACTCGACAAATGCAACTCTAACATCTTAACATCATGCATGTGGTACCAATATTTTAGCTTTAATAAGCTTCACCGTCGCTTTGAGCAAATGCTCCACCGTCGCTTTGAGCATAAGCTTCACCGTCTCAAAATATGCAAATGCATGGACTCGACTCTTTAATTCTTAAACAAGATATTACAACGTCTTAACATCAAATACGACTCTTTATCGACACATGCAATTATACAATACATGGCAGCAGCTCAGCACACTTAACATATATATTTACAGCACATAGTTATCATCACAAACATCATTTGTACTTCGTTCACAAACCTCACTTAATGATCATTTTAATCATAGATTAACGCCAACGTCTTAAAATCATCTTACAGCGTCATTACATGTTCTAATTTAGGTCTTAAACATCTCTAATGTTATCCAAAAGTCTACCCTCAAAGCCTCGCTCAAAACAGAGTTCTAAAACTCAAGTTATAGTGGTCTGAGACCACATTGCTCGCTGTGGCGAGTGGGACTGCTCGCCACGGCGAGCTACTTAAATTGCGTTCTGCCACTTGCTCGCTACGGCGAGTGATGTTGCTCGCCTCGCGAGCATTAAAGGGTTTCTCGCCACGGCGAGTGGTGTTGCTTGCCTCGCGAGTTAACTGTTCTGCTCGCCACGGCGAGTAGGTCTGCTCGCCACGGCGAGCGGTCGCAAAACAGGCTGCGGGTTCGCTCAAAACCTCGCCAAAACTCGTCCAATTCTTCGTTTTATGCTTCTAATCTATCAGAATTATAGTCCTAGTGATTAATCTAGGTTCTGTAACAGGTTTCTACACCAATTCACATCATTCTAACATCAATTCATCCAAAAATCCTCTAAACCCTAGTTTATGAAATCCCTCAAAATTACCTCCTAATTCCTTCGTTAATCATAAATAGATGAATTACAGTAATATAATTGAAGCTAGGCTCACCCTTACCTGGTAATATTGCAGAATTGGGGTTCCCTCTTCTCTAGCCACTTTTCTCCCTTCTTGACAAAAGTCTGTAACGTACTGACTGTTTCCTCTAAACCTAACTTCCTTATATACCTCTTACTAATCTCACTTAATCCAACAACTCTATCTTATTTATGAAAACAACCTCATCTCTCTAAATATTTGTTATTATATCCCATCTTAATTTCCATCACATATTTTATTTTATTAAACAATAAAATAAACGTCACACCACAACATCATCTCATAGGTCACAAACATCATTAAAATCATATAATATATAATAATATACTATATACTCTAATAAAATAATTAAATAAATAAATCGGGCGTTACAACTCTCCCCCACTTAAAGGATTTTCGTCCTCGAAAATCTTACCTCGATTAAACAACTCTGGATATGACTCCAGCATCTTACTTTCAAGCTCCCAAGTTAAGCTTTCACCAGTCGCTCCACTCCAAACCACCCTCACTAGAGGTATCTCTTTGCCTCTCAACAACTTCACCTTGTGATCATCGATCCTTAAGGGTAGAGTTTCAACCGTAAGGTTGTCCCTCACTTGTACATCGTCACTTTGGATCACATGCGATGGATCCGGAACGTACTTCCTCAGTTGCGACACGTGAAAAACATCGTACAAATTCGATAAATGCGGTGGTAATCCAACACGATAAGCCACCGTCCCAATCCTCTCTGATATCTGATATGGACCAATAAACTTTGGAGTCAACTTCTTCGACTTCAAGGCACGACCTACACCGGTCATTGGAGTAACTCGCAAAAACACATGATCTCCCTCTTGGAACTCAAGGTCCTTTCTACGTTTGTCATGATAACTCTTTTGTCGACTCTGCGACGCTTTCATCTTCTCTTGGATCATTCTTACCTTCTCAGTGGTTTGTTGCACAATCTCTGGTCCTAAAACCACACTTTCACCCGACTCAAACCAACACAACGGGGTTCTACATCTTCTTCCATACAAAGCCTCGAAAGGTGCCATTCCAATACTAGAATGGTAACTGTTATTATAAGTGAATTCTATCAACGGAAGATGACTATCCCACGCTCCTCCTTGTTCAAGTACACACACCCTCAACAAATCTTCCAAAGATTGAATCGTCCTCTCGGATTGACCATCTGTCTGTGGATGATACGCCGAGCTCAGCTTCAACTGCGACCCTAAAGCTTCTTGCAAACTTTTCCAAAATCTAGAAGTAAATCTCGGATCTCTATCTGACACAATGCTCGAAGGAACACCATGCAATCTTACTATCTCTTGAATGTAAATCTCGGCTAACCGAACCATAGGAAAAGTGATATTGATCGGTAGAAAATGAACTGACTTGGTTAACCTATCAACAATCACCCAAATAGCGTCGTTCCCTCTTGGAGTAGTTGGCAAACTCGTCACAAAATCCATGGATATACTATCCCATTTCCACTCTGGCACATCCAACGGAACCATCATACCAGCAGGTTTCTGATGTTCTATCTTCGATTTCTGACAAACTAGACAAGAATACACAAATTGTGCCACATCACGTTTCAATCCAGACCACCAAAACAACTTCTATAAATCATGATACATCTTCGTAGCTCCTGGGTGAATACTCAAGCTACTTCTATGGCTCTCTTCCAGGATTGCCTTCTTCATCTCATCGTTGTCCGGAATACAGATTCTACCTCGGAACCTCAACACACCGTGATCATCTACTCTAAATTCACCATCTGCAGACTGGTTACTCGCAACAAGCAAATCTACAAACTTAACATCTTCCTTCTGCGCTTCTTTAATATTATTCAGAATATCATTGTCAATCTTCAACATTCCTAGCTTTACACTCTGATGTGATCTTTCACAAACCAAACTCAAATCTCTGAATTGTTCCAATAGTTCGAACTCTTCCGCCATCATAGCAGACATATGCAGCGTTTTCCTACTCAAGGCATCAGCAACCACATTAGCCTTACCCGGATGATAGCTCAAATCAAAATCATAATCTTTCAATAACTCAAGCCATCTCCTCTGTCTCATAGTTAACTCTTTCTGATCAAACGGGTACTTCAAGCTCTTGTGATCACTAAACACTTCAAACCTCGAACCATACAAATAGTGTCTCCAAATTTTCAACACGAACACCACTGCAGCCAACTCAAGATCGTGGGTAGGATAATTTCGTTCGTGAATCCTCAACTGCCTGGATGCATAAGCAACCACTTTACCGTCTTGTATCAGTACACCACCTAAACCCAACTTAGACGCATCGCAATACACCAGAAAAGGTACTTCAGGCTTTGGCAAAATTAAAACTGGAGCTGTCGTCAACCGCTTCTTCAACTCATTGAAGCTACTCTCACATTGAGCATCCCACTAACTGATCCATCAAATCATCAATTCTCGGAAGTGGATACCTATTCTTTATAGTTACCTTGTTCAACTGACGGTAGTCAATACACAACCTCATACTCCCATCCTTCTTCTTCACTAGCAATTCAGGCACTCCCCAAGGTGAAACCCTTGGTCTTATAAACTTCTTCTCAAGCAGATCCTCCAATTGCTTCTTTAACTCAGCTAACTCAGAAGCTGACATACGGTAAGGTGTCATAGACACAGGCTTCGTTCCAGGAACAAGATCGATTGCAAATTCAACTTCTCTTTCAGGAGGCACATCAGGAATCTCATCAGGAAATACTTCAGGAAACTCGCACACCACTTGCAATTCGTCAATCTTCTCTTGATTCTCAATAGATAAGGATGCCATCAGAGAAAACATCAAAACTCCATCTCGTCCTAATTGTTTCAGCTGCTTGGTAGATAAAAATTCTGCTCCACTTTCTTCCTCTTCAGACAAGAAATACACCGTCTTGCGAAAACAGTTGATAAGCACACGGTTGTACTCTAACCAATTCATCCCTAGAATTACATCCATACCCGTCAAAGGTAGGCAGACTAAATCCATCTCAAAATTACGATCAAACATAGACAACGGACAACTTAAACACACACGAGAAGTAGTCACCGAACCCTTAGCTGGAGTTTCGACAACCATCTCTCCATTCATATCAGACATAACAAGACCCAACTTAACAGCACAATCAAAAGAAACAAAACAATGCGTAGCGCCAGTATCAATAATAGCAACTAAAGGTATATCATTAATATAACAAGTACCTCTGATCAAGCGATCCTCGTTCTCAGTCTGAGTGCCGGTCAACGCGAAAACCCTTCCGGTAGTCCTAACTTTCTTTGGCTTCTTGCACTGCGAGCCAATATGTCCCTGCTCATCACAGTTGAAACACACAACATCGTCAAACTTGCAATCTGCGGTAACATGCCCTTTCTGTCCGCATCGGTAACACCTCTTCACATCAACAGGACACACATTACTCTTGTGGCCTTTCTGCCCGCAATTATAGCAGGTAATCTCAGCAGGAGCATCCTTCTTCTGTGGTCGCCTCTCATCATTCACTCTTTGCTTACCCTTATCTCTAGGAGCATCATAAGGTTTGGGACGACTCTGCTGACCCTTAGCTTTTCTATCATTCACTACCTTGTAGTGAGCCTTGGTATCCTCCTCATAAATTCTGCAACTACTCACCAGCTCGGAGAAATTTCGAATCTTCTGATAACCAATCGCCCTCTTAATCTCAGGACGCAAGCCATTCTCAAATTTGATGCACTTGGAAAACTCAGCATTCTCAGCAGTATAATGAGGGTAGAACTTTTCCAGTTCCACAAACTTCGAAGCATACTCCGTCACAGACATATTTCCTTGCTTCCACTCAAGGAACTCGATCTCCTTCTTTCCCCGGACATCCTCAGGAAAGTAACGGTTCAGGAATTCTCTCCTAAACACAGCCCAAGTCACAATAGCACCTCCTTCCTCCAGGATAGGTCGAATACCAACCCACCAGTCATAAGCCTCCTCCGCCAACATATGGGTACCAAACCGTACCATCTGACCATCTTCGCACTACATCACCCTAAAGATCCGCTCAACTTCCTTGAGTCACGTCTGAGCCCCGTCAGGATCATATCGCCCTTTGAAGGTAGGCGGGTGGTTCCTCAGAAAGGTTTCCAACATTCTCGTCCCATCGTTCCCACCAGCGTTGTTCTGATTCCCCACAGCCTGGGCCATTGCTTGCAAAGCAGCAGCAAGAGCAGCATCATTTCTTCCAGCCATCTTATTCCTCTACAAAGTAAACATAAGTTAGAATAATATAACTATAATATTCTAACTCTAAGACACCGTCACTCGACTCTCTAATTGGCCGGATGGACCGACCTGCTCTGATACCAATTGTAACACCCCGAAATCCCAGCTTTAAAATTTCATTCAAATAATCAGAGTATAACACATAAATCAGGATGTCACATTTCATAAAATCTTTAAAATCAAATTGAATAATAATTTATTCTTAAACAATATTCAAACATAGCAGCGGAATTCATAAACTTCTCAAAATCTTAAATAAATAATGTCTTGGCACAAAAGCCTCCTAAAACATCTCAAATCAAGTTACGTCGCAGACATCATAATTAATCAACATGATACATAAAAGGAATAGAAATAATAATAATCCCCATCCCGTTACGTATCAGAGCTCCTAAGACTCCACAAGAACCTCTCACATCGACGAACCTAAGCTTGGTCACCTGCACTTGCCCACAAGGCGGCAATTCCAACAGAAGGGGTGAGATTCACAACAATTATATTAACATATAATTCAAATAGTTATGCTTAACAATAACAACATTATTCATCACATAGAACAGAAACGTCTCAAACATCCACTTATACAAATCATCTTAGAACATCTTCATAAACAACCATCTCAAAACATCTCAGACACAAGACTCTACAAATGCAACTCTAACATCTTAACATCATGCATGTAGTACCAATATTTTAGCTTTAATAAGCTTCACCGTCGCTTTGAGCAAATGCTCCACCGTCGCTTTGAGCATAAGCTCCACCGTCTCAAAATATGCAAATGCATGGACTCGACTCTTTAATTCTTAAACAAGATATTACAACTTCTTAACATCAAATACGACTCTTTATCGACACATGCAATTATAAAATACATGGCAGCAGCTCAGCACACTTAACATATATATTTACAGCACATAGTTATCATCACAAACATCATTTGTACTTCGTTCACAAACCTCACTTAATGATCATTTTAATCATAGATTAACGCCAACGTCTTAAAATCATCTTACAACGTCATTACATGTTCTAATTTAGGTCTTAAACATCTCTAATGCTATCCAAAAGTCTACCCTCAAAGCCTCGCTCAAAACAGAGTTCTAAAACTCAAGTTATAGTGGTCTGAGACCACATTGCTCGCTGTGGCGAGTGGGACTGCTCGCCACGGCGAGCTACTTAAGTTGCGTTCTGCCACTTGCTCGCCTCGCGAGCACTAAAGGGTTTCTCGCCACGGCGAGTGGTGTTGCTCGCCTCGCGAGTTAACTGTTCTGCTCGCCACGGCGAGTAGGTCTGCTCGCCACGGCGAGCGGTCGCAGAACAGGCTGCGGGTTCGCTCAAAACCTCGCCAAAACTCGTCCAATTCTTCGTTTTATGCTTCTAATCTATCAGAATTATAGTCCTAGCGATTAATCTAGGTTCTGTAACAGGTTTCTACACCAATTCACATCATTCTAACATCAATTCATCCAAAAATCCTCTAAACCCTAGTTTATGAAATATCTCAAAATTACCTCCTAATTCCTTCGTTAATCATAAATAGATGAATTACAGTAATATAATTGAAGCTAGGCTCACCCTTACCTGGTAATATTGCAGAATTGGGGTTCCCTCTTCTCTAGCCACTTTTCTCCCTTCTTGACAAAAGTCTGTAACGTACTGACTGTTTCCTCTAAACCTAACTTCCTTATATACCTCTTACTAATCTCACTTAATCCCACAACTCTATCTTATTTATGAAAACAACTTCATCTCTCTAAATATTTGTTATTATATCCCATCTTAATTTCCATCACATATTTTATTTTATTAAACAATAAAATAAACGTCACACCACAACATCATCTCATACGTCACAAACATCATTAAAATCAAATAATATACTATATACTCTAATAAAATAATTAAATAAATAAAGCGGGCGTTACACTGAGGAGTAGGAATCCTCTATCTCTTTTGTGCACGTCTAAATTAGGGGCTCTGATCTAGGATAACATTTATATGTTAGACCTATTTTATTATATGTTGATCTGAGGAGTTATGTTATGGTTATTTTATATCCGATGTTGAGGATAAGATTATGTATTAATTATCATGAGATTTAGAGATATTGTTTGTATGCTTGAGTATATTCCGCTGCTATGTTTATGAATCATGAAAATATATGTTTATGAATGTGGAGATTTGTTGTTGTCGTAGAATCTGTTTCTAGAATATGTTATTTATTCGCGCATTTTACCGCTTAATAGGAATAGGGTGTTACACCTCCCACCAAGCGCTTCTTTACCGTCACTAGCTTGACTGTCAAGGACCCTTAAAGGTTCGAAAGAATAAGTCATGCCTTCTCTTTTGGTAGGTCGCCACCTAGATATGGCTTAACCATTTGCCCATTCACCTTGAAACTTTTGTCACCCTCTGGTGTGGTTAACTCAACAGCTCCATGAGGTGACACACTCTTGACCACAAATGGTTCCGACCACTTTGACTTGAGCTTTCCAGGAAACGGCTTCAACCTGGAAATATTCAACAAAACTAGTTGCCCAGAGTTAATATCCCTAGATACTAAGTTTTTGTCATGATATCTTTTAGTCCTTACTTTATAAACGAGCGCATTTTCATATGCTCTAAGCCTCATCTCTTCAAGCTCATTGAGTTTCAAGAGTCTTTTCTTACCAGCTGCCACCTGATCAAAATGTAAGGCCTTAATGGCCCAATAAACTTTATGTTCTAGCTCAACTGCAAGATGACATGCCTTATCATACACTAACTGATAGGGTGAGAGCCCTATATGAATTTTGAAGGTTGTCCTATAAGCACACAATGCGTCCTCTAATTTCTTAGACCAATCTTTCCTATTTGACGCAACTGTTATTTCTAGGATCTGTTTCAACTGACGGTTTAAAACCTCTACTTGACCACTAGTTTGTGGGTGATAGGGAGTTGCAACTTTCTGCTTGTTGTTATACTTTCTGAGCACATTTTCAAGAAAATTATTGCAAAAGTGCTTCCCACAATCACTGATCAAGACTCTAGGTGTTCCAAACCTAGTGAAAATATTTTTCTGCAGAAAGTTGACCACCGTTTTAGCATCATTTGCAATACAAGGTATTGCTTTAACCCATTTTGTGATGTAGTCAACACAGACAAGTATATGGAGATAAGAGTGAGAAGAAGGGAAAGGTCCCATGAAATCAATGCCCTAACAATCAAATGGTTCAATTTCAATGATTCCAGTTAGGGGCATCTCATTCCTTTTAGAAATGTTACCTGTCCTTTGGCATTTATCACACCGCTTTACAAAGTCTTGGCAATCCTTGAACAAGGTAGGTCACCAGAAGCAACTTTGCATGATTTTTGCAGCAGTTCTTTCTCCACTATGGTGGTCTCCATAAGAGTAGCTATGGCAGTGCCACATAATCTTATTCGCTTCATCACCTGCAACACAACGTCTAATCAAACTGTCAGTGCTTACCTTAAACAGATAAGGATCATCCCACAGATAGTGGTTTGAATCCTTAAAGAACCTCTTCCGCTGATGGTAGTCCATCTCATTCGGTATAATGTTACCGGCCTTAAAGTTCGCCATGTCAGCAAACCATGGCCTTTCACCAATAGAAAACAGTTTTTCATCCGTAAATCGGCCATGATGGCCTTTTCCTTCTTGGCAACTTCCTTGTTCTCCAACCGTGATAAGTGATCAGCCACCACATTCTCCACCCCCTTCTTGTCGTGAATCTCCAGATCAAACTCTTGCAACAAGAGAATCCACCTCAACAGCCGAGGTTTTCAATTTCCCTTAGTTAGGAGATATTTAAGAGCTGCATGATCTGTAAAAATAATGACTTTGGAGCCTATTAGATAAGAACGAAACTTTTCCAATGCAAAGATTACCGCAAGCAATTGCTTTTCAGTTGTGGAATAGTTCACTTGATTTTCATTTAAAACCTTGCTTGCATAGTAAATTGCATGGAAAAATTTGTTCTTGCGTTGGCCTAGGACTGCACCAACAACATAATCACTTGCATCACACATAAGTTCAAACGGTAAATCCCATTTAGGAGCAATGATTATTGGTGCAGTCACCAACTTTGTTTTAATCAAAGAAAAAGCATTCAGAATCAAAATTAAAATCATTTTCTTTGACTAAGAGGTTACAAAGGAGTTTAACAATTTTTGAAAAATATTTTATAAAATGCCGTTAGAAACCAGCATGCCCCAAGAAACTCCTCACCCCTTTAACATTAACAGGAGGGGGAAGTTTCTCTATAACCTCTATTTTGGTTTGGTCCACCTCGATGCCTTTAGCACTTATTTTATGCCCCAAAACTATACCTTTAGTCAGCATAAAATGACATTTTTCCCAATTTAAAACAAGGTTAGTTTCGGTGCATCTTTTAAGGACAACATCTAAATGGAACAAGCATTGATCAAAAGACTTACGAAACACTGAGAAATCGTCCATAAATACCTCAATGTTTTTCTCTATCATATCAGAGAAGATGGAGACCATACACTTTTGAAAGGTTGTCGGTGCACCACACAGCCCAAAAGACATTCTTCTATATGCAAACACACCAAAAAGACAAGTGAATGCAGTATTTTCTTGATCTTCCGGAGCCATAACAATTTGATTATACCCCGAGTACCCATCAAAAAAGCAGTAAAAGGCATGGCCAACCAACCTCTCTATCATTTGATCCATGAATGGTAACGGGAAGTGATCATTTCTTGTTGCTGTATTCAACCTCTGATAGTCTATACACATTCTCCAACCAATGACGGTACGGGTGGGAATCAATTCATTTTTATCATTAGCCACCACCGTCATGCCACCTTTCTTCGGCACAACATGAACATGACTTACCCAAGCACTATCAGAAATAGGGTAAATCATATCAACATCTTGTAATTTAAGAACTTCTTTATTCACCACTTCTTTCATTGTCGGGTTAAGTTTTCTTTGTGGTTGAACAATTGGTTTGTATTTAGCTTCCATATGTATCTTTTGCATGTAGTAAGCTGGACTAATACCTTTCAAATCATAAATTAACCATCCTAATGCTTCTTTGTTTTCCCTCAACACTCTCATAAGTTTTTCTTCCTCTAAAGGTGTCAAGGTGCTGCTTATAATTGATGGCTGAGAATTATCCTTGCTGAGAAAAAACATACTTCAATTGAGGAGGCAACACTTTTAATTCTGGAGTTTTTTCTCCTTCCTTGCTCACAAGTTCCATTTTCTTCATGAAATACTTTGAACATATCTTTTTGAAACATTATAGTTAAATTTTTCCGTTGCAGCTGCCCTATACTCAATAGATTGTTACTCAATCCAGGAAAGAAGTGAACATCTATAATAACTTGAATTATTCCTCCAATGAACAATTTTAAATTCCCTTTTCCCATAACATGCATCTTTGAATCATTTCTCAGTTTCACAGATGCTCTAAAACTATCATCAAAGTCAAAGAACCAATATTCTGTTCCTACCATATATTTGCTACATCCAGAATCAAGAAACCATGCTTCATCTTTTGCATGATTTGTGATTTCTTGTTGTGCCATCAGAAGCATTTATTCATTATTATCAAATTTAGCATAGTTGGCATCATTTTCTTCCCGAGTTGGACACTCCCATTGATAATGACCTAGAATATGGCACTTGAAGCATTCAATGAATTCTTTGCTTTGTCTTCCTCTTCAATGTCATCCACGACCTCTTAATCTGGTTTTTCCCCTCTTTCTCTCCCATATTCTCTTCCAGATTGAGAAACCTTCAAGTCTTGTTCTTCATCTTTAGCATGTTGAGACTACATTCATTGTTAATGAACAAGAAGACTACTCTGTAATTCATCAATGCTGAGTGTAGTAACGTTGTTGGATTCTTCAATTGAACAAACTACGTAGTTGAATTTAGGAGTCATAGAGCACATAAGGTTTTCCACAATAATAACTTGCTTCAATCTTTCACCATGTCATTTCATGTGATTTGAGATTACAAGAGTCCTTCCTATGCATTCATTCATAGATTCGCCATCTTTCATGGCAAGAACATCAAATTCGCGACGAAGAATTTGCAATTGAGCTCGGTTAACCTTTTTTGAACCTTGATATTTTCTGCGCATGGAATCCCATATACCCTTTGCTATATCACGAACAAGAATTGTCTCCATGATTTAACGATCTCTGGATTGGAGGAGATGATTTTTCGTTTTCAGGTCACGAAGTTTTCTTTCATCTGCAAGTTTTTGTGATTCTGGTGTTTCGTTTGGTGGAGCAACAATGATGCACTTTTCGATAAGATTCCAATATTCTTTGAAACGAAGAAGATTCTCCATCAACATGGACCATTGATCACAGAAGCCATCTAACTTGGGAATTGCAGGTTGAAGAAACGAAGATGATTCCATCATTGTTGAGATTGTAGTGAAAATATACTTGAAAAACTGAGGATGAAGATGACCTACACCGTAGTAACTAACTTTTTCCACCGTAACTAACTTCTTCACCGCATGAAGATGATTTAATGATTGGTCTTGGGACAGGTCCAGAACAATACTTACTACTTATGGTTCTTAAAGAGTGCTCTGGAGGAACTCGTTAACATTTCCCTATGTTTTTTTACCATTGGATTCTAGTGTAAGTATTTAGTGCAGAATGTGTGTGAGAGTTGTAAATCATGAATTACCAAGTCGAATTCCTTATAAAAAAGAATTTTATTTTAAACTATTTAAACATTTCATAATATCAATTTTGTATTGGATGGCTATTGCTCGGTCAGATATATCATGGTTTTTCAATCGACACATGAGTCATGTGACTAGGTATGCATTTTTATCTGATTTGGTAAGATAAGTCTAATATTGGTTTGATTTTTTAAAATCCAATTTGATTAGATTGAAATATGAACCATTTAATGTCCGACGACTTTGATTTGTTGACCGTAAAATTTTGATTGCAATAAAAAGGATTATTAAGCATTATTACATATTTGTATTATAGCATGATTTGCCATCCGACACCAGCGGTGTGTGGCAATGCACCCATTTAAAACCAATTTGGTAAGTTAATTATTATATTTTTTTAATTTTTTAAACCCAAATTGATTGGATTGAAATATGCGTAATTTAATGTCTGTCAACTTTTATTCCTTGACCGTAATATTTTTATTACAAAAAAAGGATTAGTGATCATTAATACATATTTATATTATATTTTAATTTGATTAGACTGAAATATGAGTCATTTAATGTTTGACGACTTTGATTTCTTGACCATAACATTTTTTATTACAATAAAAAGGATTGTTGAGTATTAGTTCACATTTAAGCAAAAATTATAAATAGAACCTTTAGATCCAATGGTGTATAAGCACCCTTAGGTTCTATTAGTAGACCCAAACCACCAGTAGTTATTAAGGAAAACGTTAAAACCATCATGGAACCAATTAGCATTAAGATACAAGCTGGAGACGATGTTGCAGAGACCCTCATCAATTTGGCTCAATGTTGCCAAGCTGGAATGATAATGTTGAACGGTTTTGGTCTTGTCTCTGACGTTAACCTTCATGATCTAGTGTCTCGTACACCTAATCCTCTGATCAAAGAAACATTTCATAAGACATCTATGCATGGAACTTACGTGAATGCAAATTGTGCTCGTGTTCCTCCCAATATTATTGCTGACCCAACATGTTCCTCTTTTTTTATTTGCTTTGCTGGTGATGGCACACAAATATTTGGTGGAATTGTTGGAGGGAAGATTGAGGCTGCCAATGTTGTTTATGTTACCGCAACTCTTTTTGAAGATCCAGAGTTTCATAGGTTGACTAACATCAATGGAATTCACCAGGAAATTGAAGTGGATGACATAATCTATGATGATTGTATAATTCCCAATGTTAATCATTTCACAAATGAATCCAACAACAATGAAGGAATTTATTTTCCAAATTACGATGTTTTGGGTACCAATTCATCTCAGTTGAATCAGCAAATGGCCCATTTCCCTCTTCCATCTGATGGGAATGTCATGCAGTGGAATCACTCTACTCACATTGACAATTAATAACTAGAAAAATATTCTAAAGTGTTCCCTATTATTGTTATGTCTTTTTTCGTGTTTGAATAAATGAACTTAATTACCTCTTATTATATATCTTTTTAAAAGAGTAACAGTTGAAAATTCTATGTGTCTCTTTACATACCTTAATTATAATGCTTAATTTTTTTTATTTTTTTCTGATATAACAAATATTCTCATTTGAGTAAAAAAATTACGCTCCCTTATCTCTTAAATTTAGCCTCCATCCCTTTCCACTTTCATAAGCTCTCAATCCAAACCTTTATCTCTATGATGTAAATCATGTGGTGGTGTTGTCAAAGGAATGTGTTATTAAATAAAGGAATGATACTAATGCTAAATTTTCATTGTGTTGTATGAAAGAAAACTTTTATCCACGTATCCTTAAGAAGTGATGACAGTCAGTCATACACTAATCTCCTTGTGGTTAAGCCTGAGATGAATATGATGTAATCCTATGGGAACCCTAATTAGTTGAACTCCTTTGAATTTCAATGAAAGTTTGGTCTTTATTCATATTACTTTTTGTTTAATGCTTTTTGTATGTTTATCATCGACTACTAACGTTAGCTTTATGAGTATGCAAATTGATCGTAGAGATTGAATGACTGACCCTGGCTTTTGACTCTGAACTAGGTAATAGGTGTAACCTAAGTAATCAAGCTAGAGATAGATCATTATTCGGTTATGACATAAGGATTAACGTTATTTTAATACCTCCTACGGTTTCGAATTCACTTAAGAGATTAAGGGGTTGTCACTTGCGAGGAGAATTCTAGGTCAAGGGATTGAGTAGAGTTACTAAGTTAATCTGTCGTGAAACTAAATAATCATTGTTTAAATTAGGAGTTCAAATTACCAAAAGAGAGCTTCGGATAAATCGAAGGTCTTAACCATACTTCTCTTTAATTTTCTAAAACCAATCTTTATTGTTTTTAATTTGTCTATGCTACAAATATCAACTCAACTGCTTAGGGCACCATTGAATTTAATACATCATTTATTTTAACGCTTTTTCCGAGTAGAAATTGAAACAGTCCTTGTGGATACGAACTTATAAATTTTATTTCTTCGATAGTTTTAGTACACTTGCTAAAAGTCTATCAAGTTTTTAGTGCTGCTGCCGGGGATTATTGAATTATTTCAACGAGGAAAATTCGTTATTATTTAGGATTTCTGTCATTTATATTTTTGTTTATATTTTGAAGTAAAAAATTGAATTATTTTTATTTTTTATGACTTGATCCCTTCGTGTTTATCTCAATGTACTTTGCTGCTAAAAAGTTTATCCAAGTTTTGCAGCTATGATAAACTAGTTACACCTTTATGACACATAAGAGATTGTTACGTTGCAGTATGAAAAATATATGTTATCTTGGAAGATAAAACATTAGGACGAAATTCTCAAGATTAAATGCTAGATGTGATCTTTATGTTGCAGATCAACCTGGTAGTGATTGTGAAGGGAAGAAAGAGGTGGTTAACATAGATTATCACTCTCAACTTCAAAATATTTTAGATGATTTCTTGATGTCAAATCAAGTTTCATTTGAGAAATTTGAAGTTCAGTGTGATAATCTTGTTGAGAAAGAATATGAGTCTCAGCAAAAGTTGGTTGAGATGGAAATTAAGTGTTAGGGTAATATGGTGAGTTTTTTAAAAATTTGTTAAAAACTCCCCCTCCATATAAGCAACTAAAATTCCGTGCCTTTTTGAGAGTATTCCAGAATTTGTTTATAAACTGAAGGTGAGAAAAACACAAGAAGGGGGGGGGGGGGGGGGGGGGGGAGGTTGAATTGTGTTTTCTTTTCGCAATTCTTAGAAGAGTGAGAATCTAATTTCTTTAAACACACAGGCGAGAGACTTCCTTGCTCAAAGACACAACTAAGAGACTTCCTTTGCTCAAGGACGCAGCCAAGAGACTTCCTTTGCTCAAGCACAAAAGCAAGAGACTTTTACACAATTACAGAAAATTGAATACAGTTGAAACACTTGATAACAATCAAAATGTGTTTCAATTACAACAAAGACAGACTCTATTTTACACAAAAGACAGACTCTGTTTTTCTGTGAAACTTAGAGATTCTAGAATACTCAGTTTGTAAGAATCTAAGTTAAAGATGTGCTTTTGTTAAGACTCAGTTGAATACGAAAGCAGCGCAATGCAGTTTTTCTAAGTTGTAGAGTCCAACAATTCTTCAAGTCTTCTATCCTTTATATAGGCGTAGGAAAGAGACGTTGAGTCATCCAGCGCATCAGGATGATTTCTGAAGCTTGATCAATGACTGCTGATCTGTTGCTTGATTTGGTAATAGTCCTTCAATAGCATCATTTGAATTCCATTCCCTTTGAGGATTAATACCGGTAGACACATTTGCCAAAACTGTACGAGGTAGTGGAGTAGTGGAAACAGAGTTCGTACAACGTACTCTGTACTGGCCTGCAATCTTTGTCTTTGCTGATTTTCAGAAGCTGGTTCAACAACAGGTTCTGAAGGTTCAACAGAAGCTAAGGTCAGATTCTCTGTAGGTTCAGGTACAGGGTCTGGTTTGGAAACGGATGAAGTAGCTTTTGTTGGTTTGGATTTTGCAGGGGTTTTTGGTAGTTCTCCTCCTAGATGTTTTTCAAGAGAATCTAGAGTGTCTGGAGAGTCTACACAAATGGTTTCAGTTTGGGGGGATGGCTGTTTGGATTGAATGGTTGCTTCAGGCTTTTCAGAAGGTTGAATTACCTGAAGTGGTTTGAGAAATGAAGGTTGAGCAGGATGGTCAGCAGGAAGATTCATAGACACTGTGATTGTGTCTTGAATCACTCTGTCCATAGTTGAATCAACGTAATCAACTACTGCCTGGTCAAGCGGGTTATGGGATGATATGGGTTTGATTGGTGAGGTAGATGAATTTTTGAGAGATGGAAGAATTTGGCTCAAGGGTTTGTTGTCAGATTCTGAATCTGATTCTGACTCATAATTCAAAGAAGAAGATGAGCTAAATGCCACGTTGCCAGAGGTGCCAATGGCAGCTTCTAGAGAAGCATAATGATCAGACATAGTAGCTTCTGATAACTCGGCTTCTGCAGGTTCTGAAGGATTCTTCTGTTTAAGAGCAGAAGCAAGCAACTTAGCAGCTTCCTTGACAGTCTCTTCTTTTAACTCTTCAACAATCAAATCTGCTGCCATAACCTTGCCAGCAGTGTGTTCATCCTCAATCATAGATACAGAAGTACCTATCTTCTGTGCTACATCCTTAGCCACAAGAATCACATCCACCTTTCTCTTCTTGATCTGACTCTCTTCACCTCCAGAGTCAGTGTCAAGGAAATCAGCAATATCTTGAGCTAACTTGTCATAGTCTCTGTCAGCTTTGCCTGTTATTGCTTTCTTCTCAGCTTTCTTAGCATTCTTCTCATCTTTCTTAGCCTTCTTTCCATCCTTAATTTCACGAAGTGCAGAAGATGCAGAAGGAGAACCAATTGAAACTCCCGGAAGGGCAGAAGATTTGATCTTTTTCTTGAGAGGCTCCTACTTCTCTTCCTCTTCCTTGAGAACCACTTCCTTGGTCCTTTTCCTTTGACCTTAAGAGGGCCTCCTCCAGCAGTCTCAGGAATAGCAGAATAGTTGATTATTCTACCAGTCTCCTTGAAGTAATCCACCAAAAATCTAGCAAGAACTTCAGGATTATCTTCTTTGGATATGGGAGGGAAGTCCATCATCAAATCAGATTGTACATAGGATTCTCTCATATCATGCTTAGAGGGGTTGAATCTCTTGACAATCTTCATGTACTGTAGAGTCTTGCCATTGATGATTCTACCGGTCACAGTTCCTAGATGAATATCTGATACCACACCAGATTCTGATAAGACCTTCAAGAGGCCTCCTTGATACAGAATCTCAGATATTAATCTTCCAAAAGGAACTTGCCTCCTGGTTTCTGATTGACTCTTCTTGATGGCCCAACACATGTGGTGCATCACATATCTGGGGAAGTTGATCTTTATTTTGTTGATAAGAAAATAAATAAGAACTTTGTGATCCACAGACGATGTGTCTGTTCCTCCTCTTTTCTGAAGCATACTGTCCAGTATAATCTTCAGAAGCACCCTATGCTCAGGATGCATATCCACCAATTTATTTGAGGGTCTCCCTTCAAATAACAACTTGTTGCAGACAACGGCCCATTCACTTTTCTTGTTGACATTCCACTGAAATTTACCAGCGCTCTCCATCTGACAAGCCCTGGCTACCACCTCTTCAGTGATAACTATTGGAATTCCCATCACAGCAGACCTTATTTCAAGACCATTGTACGGTCTTAAACCCATTTGGTCTCTGTTCTTTCCAACAAGCTTGGGGTTGTTTGAGATTGCTACTGTTTCTTCCAAAGTAGCTTCAGCTTTGTCGTAGACTTCTGACCTAACCCAAAAGTCTCTAACAAGCTCCTGATATGTTGGTCCATTCAACATACCAAAGTATCTCATCATTCCTTGTGATAAGAAATGAGGTGCAACGTCAACTCCATTACGACTGAGTGAACCAAAATCTACTGGAGATTCAACTTGAATTTCCAGAGTCTCCTTGATGATGTTCATTGTTCTGGGTTTGATAACATAGGATCCTCCGGACTTGATTATAACACCAGATTGGATGAGATCACTTGCCATTAGGGTTTTCTAAGAATTTGATTTGAGAACAAAAAAAAAGGTTTTGCAAAGTATTGAAAAACAAGAAATTTGTTCAGAGAGAAAATCAAAGAGTGAAAAGAGAAGTGAGTTGTGTGTGTTATGTATTTATAGAGAAAATGTTTGAAAACTGTTTGGAAAGAGTAGGGGACAAACAAACACAAACAATAAATACATATAGCATGCAGCCGTAAACGTATTGGGACAAGGCGAAGGTAACTTGTTTAACATAATGAAATCATTGCCCTTTGAGTTCTTACCCAATACAGACAGGCCATGTCTGAGAAACTGTAAAGTAACTGTCACCATAGTGGGGCAGGTGTTACTGAACTTAACAGTCACGCTTCCACTAATACGAGCTTCTGAGAGTCTAAAGATTCCTTTGAGTTCTTACCCAATACAGACAGGCCACGTCTGAGAAACTGTAAAGTAACTGTCACCATAGTGGGGCAGGTGTTACTGAACTTAACAGTCACGCTTCCACTAATACGAGCTTCTGAGAGTCTAAAGATTCCTCACCAGAGTCTGAATAATTTATCAGAAGCTTTCATCAGAGTCTCCAAAAGAGAGTTTGATTCCCAAATAGCTTCTGAATATTTTTCAGAGTCTGAATTCTGCTTTCAGAGGCGCATATTACTCAGAGACATATCACATGTTCAAATTTTTCTTTATGAAATCAAATCTTTCAACAGTTAAGGGTTTAGTAAATATATCAGCCCATTGATGATCAGTATCAATGAATTGAATATCTAAAATTCCCTTTTGAACATAGTCTCTTATAAAATGATGTTTAATCTCAATATGCTTTGCTCTTGAATGCAGAATTGGATTCTTAGACAAACACATAGCTGTTGTATTATCACAATAAATTGGGATATGGTTTTCAGTTATTTGATAGTCCTCAGGCTGATGTTTCATCCAGAGTAGCTGTGTACAACAACTAGCAGCTGAGATGTATTCTGCTTCTGCTGTAGACAGAGCAATGGTTGCTTGCCTCTTGCTAGCCCAGGATATCAGATTATCTCCCAAGAATTGACAATTGCCACTGGTAGATTTTCTTTCAATCCTGTCTCCAGCATAGTCAGCATCACAGAATCCAACTAGCTTGTAGTCAGAGGATTTCTTGTAAAGAAGTCCAAGATTGGTTGTTCCTTTCAGATATCTAAAGATTCTCTTAACAGCAGTTAAGTGAGATTCTCTAGGATCTGATTGAAACCTTGCACACAAACATACACTGTACAAAATATCTGGTCTGGATGCAGTTAGGTATAATAAAGAACCTTTCATACCTCTATACAGCTTCTGATCAACTTTGGTCCCTTGATCTTCTTTGCTCAGAGTGCAGGTTAGATGCATTGGAGTATTCATTTCTTTACAGTCCTCAAGATTGAACTTCTTCAGAAGCTCTTTCGTATATTTGGACTGATGAACGTAGACTCCATCTTTGCATTGGTTGATTTGAATTCCAAGAAAGAACTTCAATTCTCCCATCATGCTCATTTCAAATTCATCCTGCATAACTTTCGAAAACTCTTTGCAAAGTGAACTATTTGTAGAACCAAAGATAATATCATCAACATAAATCTGAACTACAAGAATGTCTTTCTTCAGAGTCTTTCTGAATAGAGTAGTGTCAACTTGTCCTCGTTCAAAGTTGTTTTGAATTAAGAAATTACTTAGTTTTTCATACCAAGCTCTGGGAGCCTGTTTCAAGCCATAGAGTGATTTCTTTAATTTATAAACATGCTCTGGATGCTTTAAATCTTCAAAGCCAGGAGGTTGTTTAACATATACTTCTTCAGAAATGACACCATTAAGAAATGCACTCTTAACATCCATTTGATACAAAATTATGTTGTGATTAACTGCATAGGAAAGAAGTAACCTGATTGCTTCCAATCTTGCAACTGGAGCAAACGTTTCTGTGTAATCAATGCTTCTTGTTGACTGTAGCCCTGTGCAACAAGTCTGGCCTTGTTTCTGATTACTTCTCCTTGTTCACTAAGCTTGTTTCTGAACACCCACTTGGTTTCAATGATGTTCTTGTGATTAGGCTTAGCTACTAGATCCCATACTTCATTCCTTTTGAATTGATTCGGTTCTTCTTGCATTGCTAGAATTCATCCTTCATCTCCAAGAGCTTCTTCAACAGAAGTTGGTTCAATAATAGATAATAATCCTAAAGCAGACTCTTCTTGTCTGAAATGCGATCTTGTTCTCATAGGACTTTCTTTATTGCCAATTATCTGATCTTCTGGATGTGAAGGCTTGTATTTGAAAGATTGTTTGGATTGACTAGCTTGCAAAGAACCATCTTGAGCTTCATCAGAAGCTTCTTCATTAGGAACTTCAGGGGTTGTTCCAGCTTCTGAAGTATCTTCAGATTCTGGAATCTGATCAGATTCTGAGTTATCATCAGAATCTTGAGATTCTTCATGACTTTCATCTTGTACTGGAGTTTCACTTCCAGACTCTTTGTCATCGAATCTTACGTGCATAGATTCTTCCACACATTGTGTTTCTGAATTATACAGCCTGTATGCCTTAGAGCGTTCAGAGTAACCTAAAAAGATTCCCTTTTGAGCTTTGGCATCAAATTTCTTTAGGTAGACTTTGTTGTTCAGGACATAACATGTACATCCGAACTGATGAAAATAAGATATGTTGGGTTTTCTTCCTTTAAAGAGTTCATAAGCTGTTTTGTTCAACAGAGGTCTAATATAGATTCTGTTCTGAACATAGCAAGCCGTGTTTACTGCTTCTGCCCAAAAATGCTTAGCCAGATTGTTCTCATGGATCATGGTTCTAGCCATCTCTTGTAAGGTTCTGTTCTTTCTCTCTACAACTCCATTTTGTTGTGGAGTTCTAGGTGCAGAGAATTCATGAATAATTCCATGTTTTCCACAGAAAACCTCAAACGGTTCATTTTCAAATTCTCCTCCATGATCACTTCTGACTTTCAAGATTTTCATTTCCTTCTCTGATTGAATTTGGATGCAGAATTTACTGAACACAGAATATGAATCATCTTTAGTTTTCAGAAATTTAACCCAACACCATCTGCTGTAGTCATCAACAATAACTAGTCCATATTTACTTCCATATAAGGATGCAGTGCTAACTGGTCCAAATAAGTCAATATGAAGTAACTCCAAGGGTCTGGAAGTTGAAACAATTTCTTTCGGCTTGAAGGGACTCTTGACAATTTTCCCTTTCTGACATGCTCCGCAAAGAGCATCTGAGTGATAGTCAATGTCTGGAAGGCCTTTGACAAGTTGCAACTTGCTAAGCTTAGAGATTAATCTCCAGTTAGCATGTCCCAAACGTCTATGCCACATCCACTTCTTATCACCCATTGACAGAAGGCACATTACCTTCTGATCAGTCAGTTCTGAGAATTTTATCTTATATACATTGTTTCTTCGTTTTCCCTTGAAGACTATGGACTGATCATCCTTGTTAACCACTGTGCAGTTGTTCTTATTAAACAATACATCATAACCACTGTCACATAATTGACTTATGCTTATTAGGTTATGTCTAAGTCCATCAACGAACCACACATTACTGATTGAGATCAGAGAGTTACCAATGGTTCCAGTACCAATGATTTTGCCAGTCTGGTTTCCTCCAAATCCCACAGTTCCTCCCTCTTTCATGGTTAGGGTTAGGAACATAGACCTTTCTCCCGTCATGTGACGCGAGCACCCACTGTCTAGGTACCAAGCCTTGTGATTTTTTAGTCCTTTTAGACATACCTACAGCATCAATAATATCAGACTTAGGTACCCATATTCTTATGGGTCCTTTTTGGTTAGTCTTAGAACCATTGAACTCTTTTCGTAAGTTATGTCTTGAAATGATTGGCAATGTTTTCTCTCATACCTTAGGTTTGGAACCGTTTGGTTTAGGTTTCAACTTGCCTTTCACAGTTTCTCTCCTTTGAAACTTAGACTTTGGTTTTTCAGACTCTGGCTTTTTCAGAGTCTGTTTATCCGACTTTGAATGTTTCAGAGTCTGAGACTTTAAAGCTTTGGGTTCAAAGTTTTTCAGACCCTTTAACTTAACATTCTGAAGTTTTGACTTAGTCAGAATCTTAGAAGTAGAAGTTGTAGGTTCTGAATGAGTCACTGTGTTGACTTCATCAGACTCTTTTACAAAATGATTTTTCAACGCCTCTCTGGCTCCATCAGGACCAGATTTCAGAGTCATTTCATTTGAGTTTCCTCCAATGAATCCAAGACCCTGTCCTCTGTTCTGATACGTGCTATAGATCATGGATGCAACCCTTGATCTGTCAATTCCAGTAGCAATAAATTCTTGCAGAGCAACATCTTGCTTAGTTAAGTATTTACAGCTACACTTCTTGATCAATAAAGAAATATTTTCTTCTTTTAAATCTTCTAACTCCAACAGAGTTGAATTATGTCTTTTTGACAGCTTATCAAGCTGTTGTTTGACTTTCTTCAACTCAGTGGTCTTAGCTTTAAAATGACCAAGAAGCTCATTGACAGATTCTATAAGTTCAGATCTTGTGAGTTCAGAATATACCTCTGTTTCATTTTCAGAGTCTGTATCTGATTCTGCCTCAGGTGTCTCTTTAACAGATTCGGTTGTAGCCATTAGTCCAACAGCTACATTTGCTTCACCATCAGCATCATCATCCTCAGACCCTGACTCATTATCAAGATCTTCACAGGTGGCCATCAGACTTTTCTTGATCTGCTTATTAAACTTGCTTGACTTGAAGGTTGGCCTCTTTGACTTGGGTTTCTCCTTCTGCAGTTCTGGACACTCAGCAATAAAATGTCCAGTTTTCTTGCAGTTGAAGCAACCTTTCTGATCCTCCTTTTTGAACCCCTTCCCACTGCTCTTGCTCAGAAATCTCTTGTTCTTCTTAGCAAGGTACTGCATTCTGCTTGAAAGCATAGCCATTTCCTTTGCTACATCAGGATCCTCCTCTGAGCTTTCAGAAGCTGAAGACTCATTTTCAGACTCTTCAACCTTGAGAGCCTTTGAAGACCTTCCTTTTGATTTTAAGGCAATGGTTTTGGATTTTCTTGCAGAATCATGTTCATTGAGACTTAACTCATGAACCTTGAGTGAGCTTAGAAGATCTTCAACACTTAAAGTGTTTAAATCTTTAGCCTCCTCAATTGCAGTGACCTTTGGTCTCCATCTAGAGGGTAAGCTCCTTAAAATCTTGCTAACATGATCAGAAGCTATGTAACTCTTCTTCAGTATCTGAAGACCAGATACTAGAGTTTGAAATCTTGAGTACATCTGCTCAATACTTTCATCCTCTTTCATCTTAAATAGTTCATATTGATGAACTAATAGAAGAGCTTTAGCTTCCCTGACCTTTTTGCTTCCTTCGTAGTTAGCACAGAGAGAAGCAAACATGGCTCTAGCAGTAGATTTGTCACTCATCTTCATGTATTCCGTTTTAGGAATAGCAGTGACAAGAGCCCCTCTGATGATATGATGTTTCTTATAGATTTTCTTTTGAGCAGCAGTGTGAAGTTTGCGGTCAATGGCAGCACCTTCGTCATCAAGTTGTAAGTCACCAACACCATCTTCAAGTATGTTTTAGAGTTCTTCATCAAGACCCATGACATAACTATAGAAGTTGGTTTTCCACCAAGAAAATTCTTCAAGATCACCATTGAACTTAGGAATTTTTCCATAATCAGCCTTTCTACTGCTGTTATTGGATCCATAGTCATATGGAATAGCAGCACCAGCAGCAGCACTAGAAGAAGACTGTTCACTGGAAGACATGTTTTTCTCTGGATCTTTTCTGTTACACGGTTAAGAGCTAAGACAACAGAGCCGGAGCTCTGATGCCAACTGAAGGTGAGAAAAACACAAGAAGGGGGGGTTGAATTGTGTTTTCTTTTCGCAACTCTTGAAGAGTGAGAATCTAATTTCTTTAAACTCAGAGTCTGAATGAGATCAGAGTCTGATAGGAGATTAGGTTCTGATTGCAGCGGAATAATCAAGAGATAAAGAGAGAAGAGAGAACACAAGCAATTATACAGGTTCCTTCCACAAACCGGAAGTAGTCCTGTCCCCCTTGTACTTCCAAGGAGAGTTCACTAAAATGTAATATCAAATTACAAGTTGCTCAAACACACAGTATGAGACTTCCTTGCTCAAGCACACAGGCGAGAGACTTCCTTGCTCAAAGACACAACTAAGAGACTTCCTTTGCTCAAGGACGCAGCCAAGAGACTTCCTTTGCTCAAGCACAAAAGCAAGAGACTTTTACATAATTACAGAAAATTGAATACAGTTGAAACACTTGATAACAATCAAAATGTGTTTCAATTACAACAAAGACAGACTCTGTTTTACACAAAAGACAGACTCTGTTTTTCTGTGAAACTTAGAGATTCTAGAATACTCAGTTTGTAAGAATCTAAGTCAAAGATGTGCTTTTGTTAAGACTCAGTTGAATACGAAAGCAGCGCAATGCAGTTTTTCTAAGTAGTAGATTCCAACAATTCTTCAAGTCTTCTATCCTTTATATAGGCGTAGGAAAGAGACGTTGAGTCATACAGCGCATCAGGATGATTTCTGAAGCTTGATCAATGACTGTTGATCTGTTGCTTGATTTGGTAATAGTCCTTCAATAGCATCATTTGAATTCCATTCCCTTTGAGGATTAATACCGGTAGACACAATTGCCAAAACTGTACGAGGTAGTGGAGTAGTGGAAACAGAGTTCGTACAACGTACTCTGTACTGGCCTGCAATCTTTGTCTTTGTGCTTCCCACGCTCAAGTTGACTTAGAAGCTAGCCGTTACTCCATTAGAGTTTCTTTGTGCATAGCAATGCAGTAGAGATCACTGTTAGCAGATTATCAAATTTGTGGCTTCAGACTCACTGTAGCACTATGCTTCTGATAATCTTCAGACTCTCTTGGTTCTCAGATTCTGATGGTCTTCAGACTCTGATACAGTCTTCAGACTCTCTTCGGTACAGTCTTCAGACTCTCTTCAGCACAGTCTTCAGACTCTCTTCGAAACAGTCTTCAGACTCTCTTCAGCACAGTCTTCAGACTCTCTTCGAAACAGTCTTCAGACTCTCTTCAGCACAGTCTTCAGACTCTCTTCGAAACAGAATCACAAGCAACAAGCTTCTCTGGATTTATTGCTCTTTAACATTGTTCACACAGAATACTTTCTAAGATACAAATCTTAATTGATATCCTGCATACTTAAACAAATATTAGCAATATCCAATTGACAACTTTTTAATACCTTGTTATCATCAAAACTCAAAACGTGGTATTGCTGAACACCTTTGTTCCAACATAAACAATTGAGTTTGATAATTTTATCAAAGAAGTCCCCCTCAATTCATGCATTCAAGATTTATATGCAATATGAGAATCTCCCAAAACCGGTTTTCATTTTCTATCTCCGAAGTCGGTTTTTGAGAATAGAAGTTTTCTTGGGTTGGCAAGTTATTATCGGAGGTTTATAGAAGAATTCTCTAAGTTAGCGTTGCCATTAACGCAGCTGACTCGGAAAGGACAAGCTTATGTTTGGGATGCTAAGTGTGAGAAGAGTTTCTAAGAGTTGAAGAAACGGTTGACTTCAGCGCCAATGTTGATTTTGCTGAATCTGAAGGAATATTTTGTTGTGTATTGTGATGCTTCTAAGATGGGTCTTGTAGGTGTGTTAATGCAGAATCGTCAGGTTGTGGCTTATGCGTCGAGGCAATTGAAAGTACATGAGAAGAATTACCCGACTCATGATTTGGAATTGGCAGCAGTTGTGTATGAATTGAAGATTTGGAGGCATTATTTGTATGGTTCTAAGTTCGAAGTGTTCAGTAACCACAAGAGTTTGAAGTATTTGTTTGATTAGAAAGAGTTAAATATGAGGCAGAGGAGGTGGTTGGGATACCTTAAGGATTTCGATTTTCAGTTGAGTTATCATCCTGGAAAGGCGAATGTGGTGGCAGATGCCTTGAGTAGGAAAACTTTGCATATGTCTGCTTTGATAGTTAAAGAGTTGGAGTTGATTGAGTAATTTCGAGATTTGAGTTTGGTTAGTGAATTGACACCGGATGGTGTGAGATTAGGAATGTTGAAGCTGACGAGTAATATTTTAGAAGAGATTAAGAATGGTCAGAAAGATGATTTGGAACTTGTGGATCGAGTGGCGTTGGTTAATCAAGGTAAAGGTGTGGACTTCAGATTGGATAAGAATGGTGTTTTGATGTTTCAGGATCGAGTTTGTGTACCAGATGTACCTGATCTTAAGAAGAGGATTTTGGACGAAGGTCACAGGAATAGTCTGAGTATTCATCCAGGAGAGACAAAGATGTACCAGGATTTAAAGAGGTTGTTTTGGTGGCCTGGAATGAAGAAAGAGATCGCAAAGTTTATTTATGCTTGTTTGATTTGTTAGAAGTCGAATGATGAGTCAATAATTAGTGTTTTTGATATAATATTTGAGTCTGTTTTATTTATTTTGATTTCGTTTTATTTAATATTATTTCCTTTTTAGAACTATTTTACTTCAATTGCAAGTTATTTTATTTTAGGAACAAATATTTGAAAGATGGAGTCTTGAAGAAAAAGAAAGGATAATTGGAGCTGATTCATGCCAAAAATATGAAGATCTCATACAAAAATATCTGGTGCATGGATTCATGTCAAAAATATGAATATCTCATACAAAAATATCATGTGCAAAGAATTGGAATATCTTGTAGAATAATATAACAAGAGGCGCGCCCCCTTTGGTCCTTTTGCTGCTTTTGCTTCTCCGGCAAGCTGCCTATTTTAGTATTTCTGACCTAGAGCCCATGGTTTCTTGTGCAACACTTTAGTTATTTATTCTTGGAGCTCAAGTCAATGTTAGACTATAAACATCTTAATAACAAGTCCTTCACAAACAAACCCTAAACCGTTCATTTTATATTGGACCCACTTTCTAAAGACAAGCTTCTCTTAAGCGTATCAAAGCTTCTTTCGAAGTCATTGAGTGTGTTCCTCTAGCAATCACGCCTACTCTCATGGTTCATTGCTATTAGAATCCTTGAAGAACGAAACTTTATGTGTCTCAAGGTTTGCTAGACTATTCTCATGTTTCGCAATCCTTGTGCAATTTCACTTGTTCCAATATCAAAGCTCCGCTTACGCTTTATGAATTGATATTTTAGATGATGAATTAACAAATACTAACCCTCCGCTCTCGCTTTATGAGTTTGGTATTTGTTAATTCATCATATAAACAGTGAAATTAGATTAGAAAGTATATTAATATAAAATTAGGGTTTATGGTTTGGTTCTATTAGGATTATGTCATTTAGACTTATCCAACAATCCCAAGACAAGAAGAGTCTACTCACACATGTTCATCGTAGACATAGAGGAGAAGGAGAGGACATAAAATAACAAGAAAATTAAAGAAAGAACTTTTATTAAGAAAGACAATTGTCACTATTGAATTCCAAGAACAAAAGATGAATTGTTGTGATAGCTAGCTACTCTATTTATAGTTTACAATGACTTAATCCCTAAGAAAATACATCACTAGAATGTTCCAGAAGAAACCACAGGCTTTTAGGTCAAAAATAAACTAATAGGTAGCTTGTCTATAAAGCAAAAGCAGCAAAAGAGGGTTCTGGGGGTTGGCACGGTCGGGTGGCTGGTGGCACGGGTCGTGCCAAGCTTTTGAGTTGGGGTAAATATATTTTTGGAAACTATAAATAAAACAGACTCAAATATTATATTAAAAAAACTAATTATTGACTCATCAAACTCCCCCACACTTGAATCTTTGCTTGTCCTCAAGCAAAAGGCATAAACAGCATAAACATATGACAATACAATTAAAAACTCATGTCTCCTCTAAGGTTTCATTTCAAGTGTACACTAATCACAACTTCAAGTATTCTTCGTGAACCTATTCAACCCGACAACAAGTTCCAAGTGGGTGTGTGTGTGTAGTTCAGCCTTTTTCTAGCTCCTGTAAAAAATAGATATTATGAGGAAAACAGGTTCTAACGTTAAGACTAAATCAACCGAGAAAAATTCTTTCTTCATTTCATATAAGAGAGATGGGAGTACTTTTGATCATTGGATCTTTGCCAATTGCATATCTTTGGGGTTTTTTTGAAGAATTTTTATTGGAGACAACCATCTTCATGTAGGAAGTCGGAGGGCCTACCCCTTTCCCCAATCTAGATTCAATGGTGCTCTTTATGATTATAACATCTCCTTCACGTAGGAAGTCGGAGGGCCTACCCCCTTCCCCATTCTAGATTTAATGCTGCTTTTTATGATTATATTTGTTCTGCCCCCTTAAGCTTTTCAAGATAACATCACCTTCACGTAGGAAGTCGGAGGGCCTACCTCCTTCCTCAATCTAGATTCAATGATGCAACTTTAAAATTAATTTTGCTTTGTATTCCCCCACACTAACTTATACTACTTTTACTCTAAAAACTTGTAGGGGTTAATTTACCTTTAGAGTTAGAACGTGCCCCTTAAAATACCTACTTATACACTTACTCAAAGGCTGTAATTTGTGCTTTTCTCATAGAGAAGATTCACAATAAAACAAAATGTGGGTATAGCAAGAATACTTAAAACACAAGAAATTACTTTCATGTACAAGAAATAACCAATTGAAGGAGACTTTAACAAAAAAATTATGTCATAATTCATAATAAAACAAGCTTCTTAACATGCCATTCGCAACAAAACATAATGAAAGATTTGAAGTTCAAGGGAGTTTGGAACACTACGACTCAAGACACTTTATTCCCCCCCCCCCCCCTCCCACCCCACACACTTGGGAGAAGCATGGTCCTCAATGATTCAAAATTAGAAAGAAAAGAGAAAAAGAAGTATCAAAAAATGAAAGAAAAGGGATGCGGAAAGCTCACAATGTGCCGAATTACAAAAAAAAAATTGAACCCTGGAGGCCTGACAAACTGGCAAGGCCGTGTCTTTATAGGCACGGGCCGTGCCAATTCTCTGTTAGCGATCTTCAATTTTTCTTGTCTTTTCGCATCATACTCGGACAATTACCTACAAAACAAATGTAAATAACACAAAACAAATAAATCGATTAAATCTGTGGGTTGCCTCCCACGAAGCGCTCTTTTAAAGTCATTAGCTTGACAAAAAGGAGGAAATATGTCCTCAAGTGGGCTCTTTGAGGGCCAAGACGACCTTTTCATCAACAGCTTCACCTGCATTGTAAACCTTTAGTCTTTGGCCATTAACTTTGAATGGCCCGGTCTTTTCTGAAAAAATTTCAATTGTCTTGTAAGGGTAGACTGTGCGAACATGAAATGGACCGGACCACTTTGACCTTAGCTTACCTGGAAAAAGCTTCAACCGAGAGTAAAAGAGTAGCACAAGATCGCCGCTCTTGAAGTCCTTTTTGAGGATATGCTTGTCATGCCATCTTTTAGTTCTTTCCTTGTAAATGCGGGCATTCTCATAGGCATCTATCCTAAGTTCTTCTAACTCACTTAATTGAAGTTTTTCATTTTTTACCAGCTAAATTTAGGTCTAAGTTGAGGTTCCTGATTTCCCAAAAAGCTCTGTGCTCGAGCTCAACCGGAAGGTGACAAGACTTCCCATAAATTAATTTAAATGGAGTCATTCCAATGGGAGTCTTGTAAGCCATCCGATAAGCCCAAAGAGCATTGTCAAGCCTACTTGACCAATCTTTTCTAGAAGTTGAAATAATGTTTTCAAGAATAGCTTTGATTTGTCTATTTGAGACCTCAACTTGTCCGCAGATTTATGCCAATTTCGCCCCAAATTTGAATGTTTAAGTTCCTCATTCGTTAAAATGAATCAAGGCATAACCCGGGACTCTAACACGTCGATTACACTCGCTTTCACGACATTTAAATAACTTGTGAAATTGTTTTTAAAAGAGTTTTCTCAAAACAACAAGCTTTAGCAACAACAACACTATTTTCACTAAAACAACTTATCCATCATCAACATTCACCAACAACAATCAAATCAACAACACCCAAACCATGAAATCAACTCAACAACAACACTTATTCATAATCACAACTCACAATTCATGTTTACTTCCATAATTCAACAACAATCATCATAACTCATCAAATCAAATAATCAAATCATCAAAATGGGTAGAAATGAAAAATTGAAGATTATGTGTGAAAACTATCCCTCTTATCTCTAACACCAAGAATCCTAGCTCAAACTTCAATTTTGCTCCTAGATTCAATCTCCCTTTTAGCTTCAACCCTCTTCTCTTGCTCTCCTCTCTAGCCTCTATTTCTCTACTCTTGTGTTATGTGTGAATGACTAAGTCTAACCCTATTTTCTCAAAGTTATGGGTCAAATATTCACAAACCCTTATTGGGCCTAACCCATACTAACTAATTGTTTCAATTCTAATTACACCAAACCGCTAACTCTAAGTTACTAACGGTAATTAATTAGGAACCTCGGCTCTAATTAATTATATCGACAACGTAACCTCTTACAATTAATAATGGTTCTAACTAAAACGCTAGAATAACTACTAATACAAATTACTAAATTACCCTTACTCGTAAAAGACTAAAATACCCTTAAGTCTAAATGACCAAAATACCCTCCTAATACGAAAACTCATGAAAATGCACGCAAACATGAATAAACACACATAAAACAATCAAAATCAAATAATCGCAAAATCGGGCTGTTACAACTCTCCCCCCCTAAAAAGAATTTTCGCCCTCGAAAATTACCTGACGGAAACAACTCTGGAAACGAAACCCTCGTCTGACTCTTCGACTCCCAAGTGGAACTTTCACCGGTCGGTCCAACCCAAATCACTTTAACCAAAATAATCTCTTTGCCACGCAAGCGCTTCACCTCACGGTCTTCGATTCTAACCGGCCACATCTCAACAGTTAAATTATCTCTTACTTCCAAATCATCCACTTGAATCACAAGAGACTCATCATACACATATTTCTGCAACTGAGACACATGAAACACATCATGAAGATTCGACAAAGACGGTGGTAACGCAATCCGATACGCTACAACCCCAGTTTTCTTTACAATCTCAAACGGTCCAACAAAACGAGGAGTCAACTTCCTACACTTCAAAGCTCTCCCAACACTAGTTACAGGATTCACCCGCAAAAACACATGATCACCAACCTGAAACTCAATATCCTTCCTCCTTTTATCATGATAGCTCTCCTGCCTACTCTGAGACGCTTTCATCTTCTCTTGAATCATTCAGACCTTTTCCGTAGTCTCTTGCACCAATTCCGGTCCTAACAAAGAACTCTCGCCTGACTCATACCAACACAACGGTGTCCTACACCTCCTTCCATACAAAGCCTCAAACGGAGCCATTCCGATACTAGAATGAAAACTATTGTTGTAAGTAAACTCAATCAACAGTAAACATTCAATCCAACTGACACCTTGCTCCAAAACACAAGCCCTCAACAGATCCTGTAAACTCTGAATAGTCCTCTCCGTTTGCCCATCAGTCTGGGGATGATAAGCAGAACTCAACCTCAACTTGGTTCCCAAAGAAGCTTGCAAACTCTCCCAAAACTTAGAAGTAAACCTCGGATCCCGATCCGACACAATACTAGAAGGAATTCCATGCAGCCTCACAACCTGCTCAATGTAGATCTCAGCCAACTTCGCCACAGACATACCGGTCTTGATAAGAATGAAATGTGACGACTTCGTCAAACGATCAACGATTACCCAAATCGAATCAAAACCCTTAGCGGTCTTCGGCAAAGCTCCAACAAAATCCATAGAGATACTATCCCACTTCCACTCGGGCACGAACAACGGTTGCATCAAACCTGACGGCCTCTGATGTTCAATCTTCGACTTCTGACAAACCAGACAAGCATAAACAAACTCGGCGATCTCTTTCTTCATTCCAGGCCACCAAAACAACTTCCTCAAATCCTGATACATTTTAGTCGCTCCTAGGTGAATATTCAGACTACTCCTGTGACCTTCTTCCAAAATCCTCTTCTTAAGATCAGGCACACTCGGTACACAAACTCGATCACGAAACATCAAAACATTGTTCTCATCCAATCTAAAGTCCACACCTTTACCTTGATTAACCAACACCATTTTATCCACGAGTGCCAAATCTTCCTTCTGACCACTCCTAATCTCTTCCAGAATATTGCTAGTCAGTTTCAACATTCCCAACCTCACACCATCCGATGTCAACTCGCTAACCAAACTCAAATCTCGAAACTGCTCAATCGACTCCAACTCCTTGACCATCAAAGCAGTCATATGCAAAGTCTTCCTACTCAAAGCATCGGCTACCACATTAGCCTTTCCAGGATGATAACTCAACTGAAAGTCAAAGTCCTTAAGATACTCCATCCATCTCGTTTGCCTCGTATTCAACTCTTTCTGATCGAACAAATACTTCAAACTCTTGTGATCGCTAAACACTTCAAACTTAGAACCATAAAGATAATGCCTCCAAATCTTCAAAGCATACACAACTGCTGCCAATTCCAAATCATGAGTCGAATAATTCTTCTCATGCACTTTCAATTGCCTTGAAGCATAAGCCACAACCTGATGATTCTGCATAAGCATGCCACCAAGACCCATCTTAGAAGCATCACAATACACAACAAACGATTCCTTCCGATTTGGCAAAATCAACACTAGAGCTGAAGTCAACCTCTTCTTAAACTCTTGGAAACTCTTCTCACACTTGGCATCCCAAACAAAAGCTTGTCCTTTCCGAGTCAACTGTTTCAATGGCAACGCTAACTTAAAGAACCCCTCAATGAACCTCCGATAATAACCTGCCAATCCTAGAAAGCTTCTAATCTAAAAAACGGACTTTGGTGACTCCCACTGCAACACTGCACCAACCTTTGCCGGATCCACGGCAATACCTCCCTTAGAAATCACATGGCCAAGAAAGCTCACTTCTCCCAACCAAAACTCACACTTCGACATCTTAGCATACAACTTGCTTTCCTTCAAAACATTCAACACAACCCTCAGATGCTCAGCATGATCCTCCTCAGACTTAGAATACACCAAAATATCATCTATGAACACCACCACAAACCGGTCCAAATAAGGATGAAATTTCCTATCCATATACTCCATGAAGACACCTGGGGCATTAGACACTCCAAACGGCATCACGGAATACTCATAGTGTCCATACCTCGTTCGGAACACGGTTTTGGATATATCTTCCGTCTTCACTCTAATCTGATGATATCTTGACCTCAAATCAATCTTACTAAACACATCCACACAAACCAATTGATCCATCAAATCATCAATCCTCGAAAGCGGATACCGATTCTTAATCGTCACCTTGTTCAACTGTCGATAATCCACACACAACCTCATGCTTCCATCCTTCTTCTTAACCAACAACACAGGAGCACCCCACGGCGAAACACTCGGTCAAATGAACTGCTTCTCAAGCAACTCTTCCAACTGCTTCTTCAATTCACCCAACTCAGATGCAGACATCCGATACGGTGCAATCGAGATAGGACTCGTTCCTGGCAGCAAGTCAATTGCAAACACAACTTCTCTCTCCAGTGGCAACTCGGTAACATCCTCCGGAAAAACCTCTGGAAACTCGTGCTATTACTAAATAAATAACAACTTCATGATTAGGGAATATATGGGTATAGTCCTAAATTTTAATTGGGCTTTACCTTCATGATTGAGGAATAAATTAGTGTAAGGATATAAACAATTTCGGGGTTTAGAGATTCAACTATTATAAGAAGTATTAGTTTGTATTTTATTTACACAATTCTTATAATTAAACATGAGTGAAGAATAAGTAGTATCTCTTTAACATATTTGTGTACATATGAGTGAAGAATATTAGATTTCTTCTAAAGAGTATATATCTCTAAGCGTGAGTATGATTTCTTCAGTTTGGTTTTAAATGAGTTTTAGTGTATAGTTGTGATGTCGGTCTTTTTGGAGCGTTTAAGTTTTCTTCTGAGCTTTATTGAGGATTATCGTCATAAGTGTCGTCTAAGGCAAATCATAAAGAACAATGACTAAGGATTTTATCGACGACAAAGGTGGAGAAAGATTCCGTACACGTTGTAACGGTTAGCGTAAAATAGTTTTATATATGTGTGTAGGGTGACCTAAGCCCTACAAGAATTATTCATCATAGAATTGATTTTTATTCTTGATGTTGTATTGATTGTTTATTTGCGTATTATTTTTTTAATTGTCTATTTGTTAAAATGTATTTGAATGATTGTGTTTGTTAGTGTAAGGAAAGGAAATACTATTCTTTGAGATGAGAGATAAGAACATCGTTCGATATTAAGTGTAAGATTTTCAAGGGAAGTGAAATACCTTTAGTAATTGTATTCGGTTGTGTTCTGTCTAGAAAAACCTTGGTGGGCTATATCTTTTACGGTATGCCTCTCTTACCTGGGAAGTCAACCATACCCTAGTCATTGTATATTATAGGGTAGAAGGAAGATTTGTGTGAGGAATTATGGATTAAGATACTTTGAGGTTATCATTGATAACTAACACTCAATTTAAGTGACTATAATATGTTATAACCTAAACGGTTGATTTGACGGATTACGAGAAATGAAAAAGCTTAGAGATTAATTTGCCATGATTTGATTGAGAGTTCATATAGATTTGCAATGAGGAATGTGTAAGTCCACTGTCGTGTGTCTCAGCGCACGAGGTTGATCAGTTTCCTGAATCCTGATGATGATTATTATTGCGTGTATGGTTAGACTATAGTTATGACCGAAAAAGCTTGGTTAGACTACGGTCGGAATCGGAAGAGCTTGGTTAGATTATAATCGGGACCAGATATTCTAAGTAGGGGCAATCTACTTATAACACTTGAACTCTGTGTGAAGCCAGGTGGCATCGCTGTTGGTAAATAGGAGGTCGTTTGTGGCAAGTGGTCAAATTCATAGTCTTGATCCTTTCACCTTTCGATGCATAAGGAAAAATTCTTATCTAACATATATATTCAACTCCCACTCTAGTTAGCGATCAGGGAGCTATAGCATTAAAAATAAAAGTGATCAAATTTTACTTCTCAAGATTTTGAGTTAAAGCAGCTTGTTAGAAAAAAGCTCGGCGGTACAGCTTTACATATCACAAGTAAATAAACGTCATAAACTCACCATGTCTAATCCACAAGAAGGGGTTTAGCTCATGGTGACCTTAACCACATAGATGGAGATGAAAATAAACATAGTAGATATTTAATGGAAGAGACAAACACAACACATTGTTAATATTACGAAGAATCTGTTTGTGTGACCTCTTTTTTTGGTATGGTGAAGAGACAAAGAAAACACATTAATGTACTTAATGGGTATTTTTTTAGTATTTGTAATGTTAAGAAGAAAATGAGCTCTATAAATTATAATGTGATAAATACATATATTACAAACAAAGGAGGGATATATGGCTAAAATTGTCAATTTTGTTTATAGTAGGGTTTTCTTTCTTTCCCTACTTCTAGTTGCAACGAATGCTGAACGTAAGTCATTTCTAACCATTTAAATTTTTATTCTCTACTTCATACACAATATATTATCCTCTTTTAGCCACACTGTTTATTCTCTTTTTTTTATTACAGGGTGTAATCCATGTGTCGTTGATTGTTCTCCTCATCTCCTAGATGATTGTCGCCCTGGTACGAGACCGTTATGTGTGAATGGAGAGGTTATCTGTGTTCCGATATGGATGGGAACAAATCGTGCGCTCACATGATTCTTCATTCATTGCCAAAACCAAGATAATACACAAATGCTTTGCTACAATATTTCACGAGCTGTCATTTAGTTATTTTCTCACCACCAAAAAAATTAATTTTTTTTCTTTTTATAATTTCAAGAACTTTTTATTTTTATATTTTCACTCTAAAATAATGATAATGAAATGAAATAAGACAGCGAAACATATTATTTAGATTATCTCCTTATCTCTTTATTTGAATATATTCCCGTGAACTTCAATTCAGGCATATCAAATTTTCTATCCCACCATACCACTTATTATAATATATTTAATAGTTAAGTTTACAAAATAGTTCTGTAACTTATAAGACTATGATTTTATATATTTGTCATAATATTGTTACATTTGTGATTTTTCTCATACCTCAATTTATATTTCTTTTACATTTTAATTTTTTGAATAATCTTTTAGACGTTGTTCAATTTATATTTCTTGTCATAATCTTATGATGACCCTTTTTTGGTGATTTGAGATTCCTTGTTAGGACTAAGATGTAAGTTTAAACAATTTATGTTAACTATGGAATTAAGAATATGTCATGTATATTATATATTTCCTTTAAAATTTGGATATTATTTTTATAGTATTATTTAAATATGGGATAAACTTGTACGACTCTATTGATGCTAACACCAAACGCTAACATCCAATCCATGCCAAAGATCTCATCTATATTCTTCAACGGAAGGCACACAAGATCCAACTTGAAATCAACATGAACCTTAACACAAACCACAACCAACTGAGCCTCTGCAACCAAAGATACCTCCTTTGCCAGACTAACACACTAGAAACAACCTGCTACTCCCCCACTACGCTAAAACCCACCTAAAAGAACAGAACAAAACAACAAGTACCGACAGTACTTCCATACGTGCCGCATACAAACAGGGAATTCAACGAATACTAGTCCGGACAAGACTAACCAGGCTCTGATACCAACTTGTAACACCCTATTCTTATTAAGCGGTAAAACGCGCGAATAAATAACATATTCTAGAAACAGATGCTACGACAACAACAAATTTCCACATTCATCAACATAAATTATCATGATTCATAAACATAGCAGCGGAATGTATTCAGGCATACCAACAATATCTCCAAAATCTCATGATAATAAATACGTAATTTCATCCTCAAACATTGGATATAAAATAATCATGACATATCTCCTTGAATCAACATAAGATAAATAAAATCCAACATGTGATAAATAAAATTCAACACATAGACGATATCCTAGATCAGAGCCCTAATCTAGACGCGCGCAAAAGAAAAAAAGGAATTCTGCTCCTCAGCAACATCAAGCAACAAGCTACCAATCCTGCACTCCATCTACCCGTCCGCACGGAAAGGTAGGTGGTAAACCACTGAGGGTTAGCATTACATCAACATAATCCACAATCAAATAATCAAGAATAACATGTATAAAGATTACTAAATAGTATAAACATCCTCACACATATAGTCACACAATAATTCAATTATCAATTTAATTCACCAATATAAGTTCACATGAACCAAATGCATCAACCACATATCACGACTCAATGCAATTCACCAAACAATGTATGCAATGTTCTAGACTCATCTACATGCATGTGGTACCAAATCTCCTCAAGGTCGTCACCTTCGATGCAACAAAAACATCGTTTGTAAGGTTTCACACCCCGCCTTATATTGAACATAAGTTCGTCACCAAACAATGAATGCATGAACATATGACTCGACTCAATGAATATGTTCACACCATGGTCACCTCAACAATCAACATGCATATATATCATTATGCAATCATCACCAAAACCATGCATATACAATTATGCAATCATCACCAACATTCAACAAGTATACACACACCAACACACCATCAACATATATGTATTCACCAACATTTGAATATTGAAACAACATATATGCAATCAACAATTTCATCTCATTAGCATCCTTCATCCTAACCATTCATGTCTTTCACAAAAATTCTACTCACAATTCACGACTTTGAAAATAATTGAAGTAATGAACGTCATAAACTCACCATGTCTAATCCACAAGAAGGGGTTTAGCTCATGGTGACCTTAACCACAGAGATGGAGATGAAAATAAACATAATAGATATTTAATGGAAGAGACAAACGCAACACATTGTTAATATATTTATAATGTTAAGAAGAAGATAAGCTTTATAAATAATAAAGTCATAAAATATATATTAATATGTTATTGTATTATAAATAGATAGAAGAATTTTGTAATAAATATAATATTACGAAGAATCTGTTTGTGTGACCTCTTTTTTTGGTATGGTGAAGAGACAAAGAAAACACATTAATGTACTTAATGGGTATTTTTTTAGTATTTGTAATGTTAAGAAGAAAATGAGCTCTATAAATTATAATGTGATAAATACATATATTACAAACAAAGGAGGGATATATGGCTAAAATTGTCAATTTTGTTTATAGTAGGGTTTTCTTTCTTTCCCTACTTCTAGTTGCAACGAATGCTGAACGTAAGTCATTTCTAACCATTTAAATTTTTATTCTCTACTTCATACACAATATATTATCCTCTTTTAGCCACATTGTTTATTCTCTTTTTTTTATTACAGGGTGTAATCCATGTGTCGTTGATTGTTCTCCTCATCTCCTAGATGATTGTCGCCTTGGTACGAGACCGTTATGTGTGAATGGAGAGGTTATCTGTGTTCCGATATGGATGGGAACAAATCGTGCGCTCACATGATTCTTCATTCATTGCCAGAACCAAGATAATACACAAATGCTTTGCTACAATATTTCACGAGCTGTCATTTAGTTATTTTCTCACCACCAAAAAAATTAATTTTTTTTCTTTTTATAATTTCAAGAACTTTTTATTTTTATATTTTCACTCTAAAATAATGATAATGAAATGAAATAAGACAGCGAAACATATTATTTAGATTATCTCCTTATCTCTTTATTTGAATATATTCCCGTGAACTTCAATTCAGGCATATCAAAATTTCTATCCCACCATACCACTTATTATAATATATTTAATAGTTAAGTTTACAAAATAGTTCTGTAACTTATAAGACTATGATTTTATATATTTGTCATAATATTGTTACATTTGTGATTTTTCTCATACCTCAATTTATATTTCTTTTACATTTTAATTTTTTGAATAATCTTTTAGACGTTGTTCAATTTATATTTCTTGTCATAATCTTATGATGACCCTTTTTTGGTGATTTGAGATTCCTTGTTAGGACTAAGATGTAAGTTTAAACAATTTATGTTAACTATGGAATTAAGAATATGTCATGTATATTATATATTTCCTTTAAAATTTGGATATTATTTTTATAGTATTATTTAAATATGGGATAAACTTGTACGACTCTATTGATGCTAACACCAAACGCTAACATCCAATCCATGCCAAAGATCTCATCTATATTCTTCAACGGAAGGCACACAAGATCCAACTTGAAATCAACATGAACCTTAACACAAACCACAACCAACTGAGCCTCTGCAACCAAAGATACCTCCTTTGCCAGACTAACACACTAGAAACAACCTGCTACTCCCCCACTACGCTAAAACCCACCTAAAAGAACAGAACAAAACAACAAGTACCGACAGTACTTCCATACGTGCCGCATACAAACAGGGAATTCAACGAATACTAGTCCGGACAAGACTAACCAGGCTCTGATACCAACTTGTAACACCCTATTCTTATTAAGCGGTAAAACGCGCGAATAAATAACATATTCTAGAAACAGATGCTACGACAACAACAAATTTCCACATTCATCAACATAAATTATCATGATTCATAAACATAGCAGCGGAATGTATTCAGGCATACCAACAATATCTCCAAAATCTCATGATAATAAATACGTAATTTCATCCTCAAACATTGGATATAAAATAATCATGACATATCTCCTTGAATCAACATAAGATAAATAAAATCCAACATGTGATAAATAAAATTCAACACATAGACGATATCCTAGATCAGAGCCCTAATCTAGACGCGCGCAAAAGAAAAAAAGGAATTCTGCTCCTCAGCAACATCAAGCAACAAGCTACCAATCCTGCACTCCATCTACCCGTCCGCACGGAAAGGTAGGTGGTAAACCACTGAGGGTTAGCATTACATCAACATAATCCACAATCAAATAATCAAGAATAACATGTATAAAGATTACTAAATAGTATAAACATCCTCACACATATAGTCACACAATAATTCAATTATCAATTTAATTCACCAATATAAGTTCACATGAACCAAATGCATCAACCACATATCACGACTCAATGCAATTCACCAAACAATATATGCAATGTTCTAGACTCATCTACATGCATGTGGTACCAAATCTCCTCAAGGTCGTCACCTTCGATGCAACAAAAACATCGTTTGTAAGGTTTCACACCCCGCCTTATATTGAACATAAGTTCGTCACCAAACAATGAATGCATGAACATATGACTCGACTCAATGAATATGTTCACACCATGGTCACCTCAACAATCAACATGCATATATATCATTATGCAATCATCACCAAAACCATGCATATACAATTATGCAATCATCACCAACATTCAACAAGTATACACACACCAACACACCATCAACATATATGTATTCACCAACATTTGAATATTGAAACAACATATATGCAATCAACAATTTCATCTCATTAGCATCCTTCATCCTAACCATTCATGTCTTTCACAAAAATTCTACTCACAATTCACGACTTTGAAAATAATTGAAGTAATGAACGTCATAAACTCACCATGTCTAATCCACAAGAAGGGGTTTAGCTCATGGTGACCTTAACCACAGAGATGGAGATGAAAATAAACATAATAGATATTTAATGGAAGAGACAAACGCAACACATTGTTAATATATTTATAATGTTAAGAAGAAGATAAGCTTTATAAATAATAAAGTCATAAAATATATATTAATATGTTATTGTATTATAAATAGATAGAAGAATTTTGTAATAAATATAATATTACGAAGAATCTGTTTGTGTGACCTCTTTTTTTGGTATGGTGAAGAGACAAAGAAAACACATTAATGTACTTAATGGGTATTTTTTTAGTATTTGTAATGTTAAGAAGAAAATGAGCTCTATAAATTATAATGTGATAAATACATATATTACAAACAAAGGAGGGATATATGGCTAAAATTGTCAATTTTGTTTATAGTAGGGTTTTCTTTCTTTCCCTACTTCTAGTCGCAACGAATGCTGAACGTAAGTCATTTCTAACCATTTAAATTTTTATTCTCTACTTCATACACAATATATTATCCTCTTTTAGCCACACTGTTTATTCTCTTTTTTTTATTACAGGGTGTAATCCATGTGTTGTTGATTGTTCTCCTCATCTCCTAGATGATTGTCACCCTGGTACGAGACCGTTATGTGTGAATGGAGAGGTTATCTGTGTTCCGATATGGATGGGAACAAATCGTGCGCTCACATGATTCTTCATTCATTGCCAGAACCAAGATAATACACAAATGCTTTGCTACAATATTTCACGAGCTGTCATTTAGTTATTTTCTCACCACCAAAAAAATTAATTTTTTTTCTTTTTATAATTTCAAGAACTTTTTATTTTTATATTTTCACTCTAAAATAATGATAATGAAATGAAATAAGACAGCGAAACATATTATTTAGATTATCTCCTTATCTCTTTATTTGAATATAATCCCGTGAACTTCAATTCAGGCATATCAAATTTTCTATCCCACCATACCACTTATTATAATATATTTAATAGTTAAGTTTACAAAATAGTTTTGTAACTTATAAGACTATGATTTTATATATTTGTCATAATATTGTTACATTTGTGATTTTTCTCATACCTCAATTTATATTTCTTTTACATTTTAATTTTTTGAATAATCTTTTAGACGTTGTTCAATTTATATTTCTTGTCATAATCCTATGATGACCCTTTTTTGGTGATTTGAGATTCCTTGTTAGGACTAAGATGTAAGTTTAAACAATTTATGTTAACTATGGAATTAAGAATATGTCATGTATATTATATATTTCCTTTAAAATCTGGATATTATTTTTATTGTATTATTTAAATATGGGATAAACTCGTACGACTCTATGGATCAACATCTAGACAAAATAGTTGCTTAAACTCTTGATTTTAGCAACCTTTAACACCATTAATGTATAGAGATAAAATTATTCACCTATTTATATTGATCAGTAATATGAAATGCTTTCACAAGGTTCTCTTTCTACTAATTTGATCGCCATCATTTCCTCAAATTCAGTGAATGATCGATTGTAACATCTTGATGTTAGTAACTTGATAGATTTCACTAAAATTCAGTTTTCTTTATAACTCGATAATTTTGAGAATCCTTAATATTTTTCATATTCACAAGTTTTCTATTTGAATCTTTAAAAATGTTTGAAAAGAGATATTTATTTATAAGAAAAATTATGATTGTTTTATTTCATTGAATGATGAAATGTTTTACTATAACAACTTTCTACACAAGCAAGTTATAGAATTGTATTGGATCGATATATTAAACATATGCTATATTGTGGGCACATATGTTGATTTTCAAATATTATCTTATTATGTAAATTTGAGATGAAAGATAAGAACCTCGTTAGATATCAAGTGTAAGATTTTCAAGGGAAGTGAAATACCTTGAGTAGTTGTATTCGGTTGTGTTCTGTCTAGGAAAGTCAACCATACCCTAGTCATTATATTTACAGGGTAGAAGGAAGATTTGTGTGAGGAAATATGGATAACGATACTTTGAGGTTATCATTGATAACTAACACTTAATTTAAGTGACTAGAATATGTTATAACCGAAACGGTTAATTCGATGGATTATGAGAAATGAAATAGTGCTTAGAGTTTGAGTTTCCATGATTTGATTGAGAGTGCATATAGATTTGCATTAAGGAATGTGTAAGTCCGCTGCCATGTGTATGAGCGCACGAGGTTGATCAGCTGCCTGAATCCCGACGAGGATTATTATTGAGCGCTTGGTTAGACTATAGTTGGGACCGAAAAAGCTTGGTTAGACTACGGTCGGGATCGGAAGAGCTTGGTTAGACTATAATCGGGACAAGATATTCTAAGTAGGGGCAATCTACGTATAACACTTGAACTCCATGTGAAGCTAGGTGGCATCGCTATTGGTAAATAGGAGGTCGTTTGTAGCAAGTGGTCTCGTGACATCGGATTTCGGTAATTGGGAGGATGTCCTTGACAACGTCTAAAGGCCAGAGGCGGCATATGGTTTTGGAATGCATAAGAATATATAAACTATGTTTTGGGGATAAACTTTGAGAGAGAGATAATTAAGTTGAATATAACATATAGATACCTATGTCTATTTGATGTACATAGAGAGTTAAGTTTAATCTAAGAGATAAACTTCAGGATGATAGATATACTTCAGGATGATAGATAATCTTAGCTCTCATGTTTTCTTGTCTTGTGTTTTATGTATGTTTTTAGATCCCGGTGAAGAGAAGTTCAAGGATGAAATGTTTCGTTCTATTCAACTTTGTATTTATGACATAAATATATACATAATAAAAGATTGGCTATATTTATGTGTACTTGATGTTTATGTATTTAAGTTTAAATTCCTCCGTAATTTCTAACGGGGAGATATTATTAATATAAACGAGTTAGGATGGTTTTCAAGGTTTCACCGAGATGTTGGCACGTCTTATGGATTATTCCATTCCTATCTTTGTCCATAATTGTCTGCATTTCTTCAATTTACTGAAATGATGCAGTGAATAATCTATTAGAAAGAGACATACAGAACTCCAACAAAGAATGGCATCACAAAATTTTGACAATGGTGTATGTAATATAGATTGATACATAGAATTGTATAGCATTTCAACAGAAAACTTATTTGCAAAAAAATAAAATAATTTTTTTGTCACAACAGTAAATATAAAAGGTTAAGTTTTGGAAAACACTTAAAAAGATTTAGAAATTCTCAAGATGGAAAATGAGGTTTAAATTAGGTTCAGTTATAACAAAACATTACTGTGATTTACAAATTTATAGCTTGGTAGGGCTCATGTGTATCTTAGAGCTATAGCTGTTTATTAGCTTCGTAAGTTATTGAGATTCACAGAGCTATATATCACTTTGACTACCTGAAAAACAATTGATCTTAGGGAGTGTTACCTCATCCATCGTGTTAAGATCGTAACGACTCACCTTTTGACGTATAATTACGCAGAACTTAGGTTATGTGCTCACCCTTTCCACACGAATAGTATTCAGGACCTGAGATCCTTGCCCGATGACAAGAGTCCTACCAAGAACTTAGAGCTTAGCTATAGCTTCCTATAGCTTTCTGAGTCATCTAAGTTCAAGTTAATGTTCAAACAGTGTCTCTTGATCATTTCACCATTCGATGCATAAGGACAAATTCTTATCTAACAAATATGTTTCACTCCCCCACTAGTTAACGATCAGGGAGCTATAGCATTAAAAATAAAAGTGATCAAATTTTACTTCTAAAGATTTTGAGTTAAAGCAGCTTGTTAGAAAAAAGCTTGGCGCTACATCTTTACATATGGCAAGTAAATAAACGTCATAAAATCACAATTTCTAAACCTTAAGAAGGGGTTTAGCTCATCGTGACCTAAACCACAAAGATGGATATGAAAATAAACATAATGGATATTTAATGGAAGAGACAAACACAAAACATTGTTAATATATTTATAATGTTAAGAAGAAGACAAGCTTTATAAATAATAAAGTCATAAATAATATATTAATATGTTAATGTTATGAATATTAATAGTGGATGTCCAAATAGTAAATAGGTTAACAGGCCATACTACTATGTTATTAGACTTAGTTCATAAGCTACTCTATTAGTTATGGTAGTGACTATTGATATGGTACATGTCAAGGTCATGCAATTTCTCTAGTATGAACTTAGACCAATTGGGAAATTATAACTCAGACCAGATGGAAAATTATTATTTGATCAAAGATTTTTTTGATACGATCATATTTCTATTATATGGATTGAATCTTGCAAGATTGTTTCCTTATTGCATGATCAAAGTTTGGTTATGATTTTTTTCTTTCTTATTGCATAAGACATCTAGATGGCTTGAATAACAAGGTAAGCACAAACTCTTCTCTACATAATTCTGAAACTATCTTCCATGAATTGACGTTCTTTTATTTACATCTAAATCCTTCAAGATTATTATCTCATAAATATTATATGTTAGATATGTATATTTTCTTATGAAATACATTTATTTGATCTTGATCTTATATATAATACAAACTTTGGAGATATAAAACTTGAAAAATATGTCTTATTGACAATTTGTGTTGCCTAATTACTCACCAGAAAAATATGTATGATTTATAAAGTTTTATTCGTTGAATTTATGGTGTGCTAAATCTTTTTTTTATTGGATATATCTATGATAATGCAAAAGTTAATTCAAGCCTTTAGAATATAATTTCATTTGAACATAATTATTTTGTTGTTCATTATTGTTTCAAATGGATATGAAAAAAATGATATATGTACTATTGTAAACCGGAAGTTTATGAATCATGTTTTAAATGCTCATTCTTGAGTGTATTAAACAACCCCCGAATGATTGCTCACATAATGATTTATCTTGATCATTTATGATATAGTTCCCCAAGAACTACATGATTAATGAAGGCTTCTGAAGAGCTATTGTATTGTTTTATGGAGGAACAAATTTACACATTAAGATTGCATTCTTATAAAATTTTATTGAATTTTAAGATATTAATCTAAATGAATATCATGGAGATGTTAACCATCTATATATTACGAAACATACGATGGAGAAAGTTAGTATAGTGGAAAAGTTACTTGTTCCTCTTATTTGTACTACATTTATATTAGTGCAATTGAAGCACACATTAACGTAAATCAGAAGTTTACATATTATATTAAGTTTGCCGTTGGCAAGACCGGTTGGGTTATCCCGGATTCATTATGATGCGAAAATACTTAAATTTTGATGGATTTGCGTTGAAGAGTCAGAAGATTCTTCAATCAAATATTACTTTTTTGTCTTAAATTTTTCTTTCAAGAAAGTAGAAAATTTGAGGATTTTAGTCTGTAAATATATATAATTGCGTATAAGGTGATATTTGTGAATCAATACACCGAAAATATGGATCAACTTTATTATTAAATCACAAACCAGAAGTTTGTGAGATTGTTCTGTCAACAAATTTGACAAAGAGTTTATTTTCTGGACTTTTTAGAAAGCATTTGATAAGTATCTTTTGAACAACTGCTAGAATATGCTCATAAAAAAATGGACTTGAAGATCCATTCTTTAGACGTCTAAAGTTAATTGTATAACTAATACTTATATAACCATACCTTTTAAACTCTATTTTGGTTACAAGACCATGATTTATAAACTTTATTTTGGGAATCAACAACCATGTATGTTGATATATTGATTCGCGTCAAGCCAACAAGTTACAATAAGTAATTCCTCCCCTTAATTTATAATTTATTTTAGGTTAAAACCTTATTATTTCTCATCTAAGTAAATTTTTTGGATGTGTTGTGTATAATATAATTGCTCCAATATAATGTACTTAGATAGATCTTGATAGAATATTGGGAAAATATATTGATATGAATCTTCATCTATTATAAATTGTGTTGAGCCAACTTGTTTACAACTTAGTAGGTTAAATTATATTGAGTCAACTAGTTTACAGCCCAGCAGGCTGATTATCAATGGATGAATTAGTTTTCCCAATATTAGGGGGAGAGAATAAGCAGCTAAAAATGTGAACTTGAAGTTCAAATCAAATATTTGAAAGGAAATATTAATCTCTTCTTGATCCTCAAGTTATAACTCATTTTCAAAGTTAAGAAATTAAAATAGAAGCTGCCAATGCTCCAAATAAAATATATGTCCATGTCGGATAATATAATATTGCAAATGAGCCTTAACCATGCATGAAGTGTGTTAGACCAATCGGTTCCAAATATAAAAATCCTCGAACAAGAAAAGGAGCTAAAAAGAAAGATAACCCAAATGAGGATGAGGAAACTCTAAAAGAGTCGTTTGGCAAAATTGAATTTTAAGTTCCAGAAGAACTGACCAGGTACTTGAAATTTATGAAAAAGAAAGAGATCTCGATAAATTATGTCACAAATGGAATGAGTTGGAACCAAAATAAAAGTTAACGTTTATGACGTTTTTACATATAATATAGCGCTATATGTGATCAATAATGACGAGGATCATGAATTAAAGTCTATAAAAGTTTATAGAAAAAGGAAATATTTGCATGTGGAAAGAGACAATTCCAGTGAAATCAAACTCGCTTTGTAAAGTTGAACATTTTGGACTTGTAGTTCGCACACTTGAAGATGTGAAATTAATTAGATATATGTATGATTTTTCGCACGAAAGAGAATTATATTGATAAAATACATACATATAAAGTTTGATATATTCACCGGAAGTGAATGATAATTATTTTCAAGAGGCGTATTCACCGGAAGTGAATTCAAGAACTTTTTATTGTCTAGTTAAGTTTAGTAGCATATTAAAGGCTCAATTTTGATGAAAGATATGTTACAATGTATTTGTATGGCTCGTTTGAAATTGATGATTTTATGAAACTCCATGAAGAAGCTAACTTTCATGAGATATTGAATAAATGACATCATATGTCCATTTTAAGGACTCGGAAATGAATTTGTTATAATCAATTTTATGATAATGGTATAAATATTATTAGAACCATTGAAGAGATTCTAAAATTTGTTATATAAATCTTGGTCTAGACAAATCTATTTGATTATGAACTACAATGATTTTGATGTCACTTGATATTAGAATAGATCATGTCCTCAAGAAAACGATAAATAACTTGAATTGGTCCTAAAGTATCATATCTTAGTTCAAACGAGAACATTGATGTATTTTGTTACTTTTATAAAGGATGATGATTTTACAAGTACAAGAAACTTGTGGATTTCTTAAAGGGGTCTTGCAACAACTTAATATGAAGAAACTTCCCAAGCTCTACTAATTTGAAGAAGACTATGAAGATAAACAAGATATTTCAACAAAGTCGCTGCAAGTAAACTTTTGAGTAATTATAACAAATATTATTTGACTTTCTTCATCTCATATATGATTGTCTTTATGAGGGGGAGACATAAATGTGGCCTGCACTCTTTTTCCCTTAATCATGGTTTTGTCCCATTGGGTTTTCCTGGTAAGGTTTTTTAACGAGGCAGATTATCATACACAAAAATGATATTGTACTCTTTTTCCTTCACTAGAATTTTTTCCTATTAGGTTTTTCTCTTGTAAGGTTTTAATGAAGCATATCCTCAATAGACATCCAAGGGGCAGTGTTATGAATATTAATAGTGGATGTCCAAATAGCAAATAGGTTAACGGGCCATACTACCATGTTATCAGACTTAGTTCATAAGCTACTCTATTTTCCTATAAATAGAACTCATCTGTAACATTCAATAGTACATCAGTGAATAAGAATGCTTCTTCCTATTCTTTCTTCTTCTACTTCTCTCTATTACTTTCTCTGTTTATTTATTTTCATAACAGTTAATGTATTATAAAAAGATAGAAGAATTTTTAATAAATATAATATTAAGAAGAATCTTTATGTGTGACCTCTTTTTTTGGTACGGTGAAGAGACAAACAAAACACATTGACGTACTTAATGGGTATTTTTTTAGTATTTGTAATGTTAAGAAGAAAATGAGTTCTATAAATTATAAAGTGATAAATACATATATTACAAACAAAGGAGGGATATATGGCTAAAATTGTCAATTTTGTTTATAGTATGATTATCTTTCTTTCCCTACTTTTGGTTGCAACGAATGCTGGTAAGTCATTTCTAACCATTTAAATTTTTCTTCTCTACTTCATACACAATATATTATCCTCTTTTAGTTACACTGTTTATTCACTTTTTTAATTACAGGGTGTAGATCATGTGTCGTTGTTTGGTCTCCTCATCTTCTGGATGGGTGTCCCCCTGGTACGAGACCGTTATGTATGGATGGAGTGGTTAACTGTGTTCCGATAGGGAAGGGAACAAATCATGCGCTCACATGATTCTTCATTTATTGCCAGATCCAAGATAATACATAAATGCTCTGTTACAATATTTCACGAGCTGACATTTAGTTATTTTCTCACCACCCAATAATTTTTTTTTTCTTTTTATAATTTCAAGAACTTCAATTCAGGTATATCACATTTTCTTTCCCACCATACCGCTTATTATAATATATTTAATAGTTAAGTTCACAAAATAGTTTGTAACTTATAAGACTACAATTTTATATATTTGTCATAATATTGTTATATTTGTCATTTTTCTCAAACTTCAATCTTTATTTCTTTTACATTTTAATTTTTTGAATAACCTTTTAGACGTCGTTCAAAATATATTTCTTGTCATAAGTCTATGATGAAACTTTTTTGGTGATTTGAGATTCCTTGTTAGGACTAAGATGTAAGTTTAAACTATTGATGTAACTATGGTATTAAGAATATGTGATGTATATTATATATTTCCATTAAAAAGTAGATATAATTTTTATAGTATTATTTAAATATGGGATAAACTCGTAGGACTCTATGGATCAACTTTATCTAGATAAAATAGTTTGCTTAAACTCTTAATTTTAAGTACCTTAAACACCATTAATGTATAGAGATAAAAGTATTCACATATTTATATTGATCAATAATAGAAAAGCTTTCACAAGGTTCTCTTTAGTGTCTCTTTCTACTAATTTGATCGCCATAATGTCCTCAAACACAGTGAAGTTGATTATTCCATACCTATCTTTGTCCATAATTGTCTTCATTTCTTCAATTTTTTGAAATGGTGCAGTGGATAATCTATTAGAGAGAGACATACATAACTCCAACAAAGAATTGCATCACTAAATTATGACAATGGTGTATGTAATATACATTGATACATAAATTCTATAGCATTTTAGTAGACAACTTATTTGCAAGAAAATAAAATAAATTTTTTGTCATAACAGTAAATATAAAAGGTTGAGTTTTGGAAAACACTTTAAAAGATTTCAAAATTCTCAAGATGGAAAGTGTGGTTTAAACTTGGTTTAGTTATACCAAAACATTATTGCGATTTACAAAGTTATAGCTTGGTCGGGCTCATGTGTATCTTAGAGATATAGTCGTTTATTAGCTTCATAAGTTATTGAGATTCAGAAAGCTATATATCACTCTGGCTTCCTGAAAAACAATTTACCTCATCCATCGTATTAAGGTTGTAATGACACATCTTTCGAGGTACGATTACGCATAACTTAGGTTAGGTGCTAACCCTTTCCTCACGAATAGTATTCAGCACCTGAGCTCTTTGGCCTATGACAAGAGTCCTACTGTAACACCCTAAATTCTAAAAGCGATTACTCACGCAAATGATACAGTTATATAAAGAATTTAGATCGACTTCTTCTATAAGTTCAAAACATGCATAATTAATTTTTCAAACATCACAGCGGAATCATAACATAATATCTGAGAAACAGATAAATAAATCTCCAAGTAGACATGTCACATATAATCATAATACATTACTAATATAAATCTAAACTCTCAACATACTGAGTGAATAAATATCTCATAAAGTCATAAGCGTAAACGATAGACAGACAGCCTAATCAGATCCTAACACTATGACTCAAAGCAAAAAAACAAAATAGCATCCAAATGCTAGCCTTAAGCATACTCATATCAAGCAAAGCGACTAATCTTGCAAGCCATCTACCCATTCGCACGAATAAGGTAGGCGGTCAACCAAACACCTCAACAAATCATATACACATATCACATATGGTTGCAGTAACTCTTACATATCCACACCATAGCTCGATTCTGATTAAATCCAAAAATTCCCTAAATTCGTCTCATTTTACCACTTTTCAAAAAGAATTCCATTTTTCAAAGTAAGGCCAAGTTAAAGTTCACACACACCTTTCAAAACCATTTTAAAATCATTGCTACAGAAATTGAACCTTAACCCTAGCATTTCACTTGAGAAAAACGATTTTCGGAAATTCTTATGTTCTTGAACATTTTCAAATAAATCCCAATTTGATTCACAAAATCAAGTTCAATCCAATTTATTTGATGTTTCCAAAGTTTTAGAAAGCATAACAACATTTAAATACATCAAAAGAATCATTTTAGAAAACCCAGATAGACCCCCCGAGTACCCGGAACGCCCAAAACAAGGTGGCTGAACTGGGCAACTTGCCATGAGCTCGCCCGGCGAGCTGCACCAGAACTGGAAGCCCTCTTCTTGGGTTTCCACACAGGAACCCATCCATTTTTCCATCCAAAACCGCATTTTTTTATCCCTTTACCCCAAATTCGTCCCGCAAACTTCTTCACTAGATAACATACTTTTAAAGGCAATCAAAAACAACTATCAACATGAAATCAGAACCTCAATTCACGTCAAAATCATCATCTAGTTTATTTTTCACCAACAAACCACAATTTTTCATTTTCATTCAAACTTCATAAACCATGTAACAATCCGATTTTCGCTAAATTTATTTTAATTGATTTTTATATGTGTTTATATGTGCTCGTATGTGATTAATTGCCTTTGTGTGTATTTTGGTTGGGATTATTGTAATTCGGTGTTAGAAAGGTATTTTAGTCATTTTGGACTTAGGGATATTTTGGTCATTTAACAAATAAGGGTAAATTTGTAATTTCACTATGAGAGTTATTTTTAGTGTTTCAAGTGGGAACCATTATTTTTACTAAGTGGGTTGTGGTAATTAGTTTAGAGTTGTTAGTTATTCGTTATCTTTTTAGCGCGAGTGATAAGAAACTTTATGGATTAATGAATTAGAACCTTTGTGAGTTAGGCCCATTAAATGGCAAGGCTTTATAAACCCATGTCATGAGAAAGTTAGGGTAACACCATTCATTAACAAAAATTTAGAAAGATGTAGAGATAGAGTGCTAGAGAAGATGAGAAGAGGGTTAGAGAGAGAAGCTTGTAGATCAAGAGGAGATTAGAGCTTCAAGGAGCTTAATTGAGGCCAAAGTTAGGGTTGAGATTCTCTATGGTAAGGGGGATATTATTCTATCATAATCTCTTAAGAATAATCACTTTTTCAATCTCAATTCAAAAGTACTAAATTGTGAAAAGTGATTATTGTAAACTTAATTGATGAAATTTGTGCTCTTATGATATTGCTATGTTTGGGTATGTGAATTGAATGTTAATTGAGTTGTTAATGTGAAATTTGCATGCTCAAGTGATATAGAATTGATTAATTTGTGAATTTTGCTAGAATTGGTGAATTGTGATGTTATGTTATTGAATTATGGTTGTATTCATGATTATGAGTTTTGATTGTTGTTAAGTGTTGTTGTTAACATCATTCCATAGATTGGATATTGATGAGTTGGAATTTTGTTGATAATTGTTGTTGTTGATTAAGTTGTTTTGGAATAAGTGAATTGTTGTTGTTAAAAACTTTGGTGTTTTAAGAAAATCATTTCAATTGTTTTCATAGGTTGTTTTGAGTATTGTGAAAAGATCTTATTTGACGTGTTTGAGACTTGGGATAAAATGTTAAACACTTTGGGTGAATGGGGAATCTAAATAATCACTTTTGGGGTGATTTTGAAGGAAACCTGAGGCCAAACAGCTCAAATTCGCACTTTTCGCAGCGCTGGCGCTTGATCTGCGACACTAGGCGCCCAGTTCCAGAGAGCCAGCGTTTGAGCTGGCGCTTCTGAACCTTCCTGGTGCCCAACGCCCAGAGCTCTCTTGTGTGTTGTTTTTCACCATTTTCCTTTTTGAATTGGCTTTAGGTGTGAACAAAAAAAGTTATTGGTTACGATGTTATCTTTCTAATGGCGTTGGTTTGACTTCAGAGTGATTTTTAGAACTTGAGTTATGGTCAAATTACTACACATAGGTCATGTGGATTTATGTGAAACCTTTTCATAACTTTTTCTATGAACCGTGAAACTTTCCCAAACTTGATATTGAGTTTAATAAAGTTCTTAGAGATAATAATTGAGTATACATTTATGGATTTGAAAAATTGATTGTGTTGATGGTTTGAGAAAGGTTTTGGGTGGAATTGATTCGGAGAAAATGGTTTTTTGAGCTAAAATGTTGTTTTAAGTGATTGCGTGAAATACACTATGTTTTGGCCATTTAACTTGAAGAGTTTGAGTTGAAAATGATTTGTTATTTTTCTGTTTTGATTCATATTTTTGCTAGAACATGTTTTACTTGTTCAAACTTTGCATTTTCAAAATGGATTGAAACTTGAAATTGTGACGTTTTCGGTTTTCGGAATTAATTGGAAAATGAACTTTTGTAAATGAAAGCGACTACATGATTTAGCTACAGATCATGTGGACTTAGATGAAGCATGTAGGTTTATTGTAAAGTCTTAATCATGTGGAACTTGGTTTTTGGGAAAAATGGTGGGATATACGAACTTGAGATTTATTATACGAACTTAGGCTAAACTTTGAACTAATACTTGATAGTTTGTAAGTGGTGATTTCATGTATAATGTTGGAGATGTTTATGGTGACAAGTTGTGTGAATATATGCATTTGTGTTGAGTCATATATTCATGCATACATAAGTTTTGGGATGGTGCTTTGTGCATCATGAAGTGATGGATTTTATATCCGTGTTTTGTGATGGTGCCTTGTGCATCGTGATGTGACGACAATTGTTGAAGTGACGGTACCGTGTACAAATAGAAGTCGCGTCTAGGTGCATAACATTCATGGCATGTGTCCTAATGTTTATGAAATTCTAGCGTACTTGTTTTAATATGTTATGTGCGATGTTTCAACGCTTGCAATGTTCTATTCAATGTTCCAATATCATAGCGTAAACAGAAATAAAAACAAGAAAATAAAAGATAAGAAAGTAAAAGACACAGTGAGTTTGTTAACCCAGTTCGGCGACAAACACACCTACTCTGGGAGCTACCAAGCCAGGAAGGCAATCCACTAGTATAGTCCTTATTCAAAAGCTCTCAGCAAACTCCTCGTTTACACTTTATGACGTAGGACCTACCCGTCTAGACTTGAACCTAGGAACTCCTAGATCTGAGATCCCATCTCACTATCCTATGGTCAGTCACAGCCCATGTGACCTATCAGACCTCAAACAAACAATTGTTGAAGTTACCTTCAAACACAAACAAGTAAGACCTTGCTTAAAAGCTTTGGTGTAGCACAACGAGTTTACAACTCAAACACATAGTCCTTAACAAGTATCAAGATGATACAGGAAAGGCTCACAAATAAACATAACTAAATTTGCAACAAACGATACAAGAGTAAAACACACAGACTCAAAACCCTAAAAGCTAAAAATTTTAGTATGACGGCATAAATACTTAATTAGGTCTTGGAGTCTTCCTTTTATGCTGAAGCAACATGGGCTAACAAACCTTGTTGGGCTTCAGTAACAAATTAAAGATCGATCTGATCTACAAAACAGAATCAGAGACAAATATGGAAAGTCCTAAAATGTAGGAACATCTTTAGGAATGTCCAAACCATCTTTAAATATTCCCTTAAATAATCTTGCTCTTTTGGAAATAAAACCGAACGATTCTGTACAAATGTGTATGTTGCTTTGTCACCAAGTTAAGGAAAAGTTGTTCCTTTTAAAGATAAAGCGCATGTATAAATAGGCATGTACGTAGGCACACTGAATCGTGCCAGGTTGTTGGAATACTCTGTTCAACATCTCATATGGATGCCTAAACCTTGTTGGAACATAGTATCCAACTACATATTAAATGAATATTTGTTTTTTAAGGTGAGAAAAACACAAGGGGGGGGGGGGGGTTGTTTTGTGTTTGCTTTTTCTTCGTTTTCTCCTAAGCTAAAAAACACTGATTAAAAGCAGATAGAGTTCTGCTTCTGAAATGATGTTCAGGACTAAACGCAACGGATAGAGAGAGAGAGAGAGAGAGAGAAGAAAAACACAAAGCAATGATACATGTTCCTTCCACAAACCGGAAGTAGTCCTGTCCCCCTTGCACTTCCAAGGAGAGTTTACTAAAAAATGTAATATCTGATTACAACTGATCACTGCTAAAACTAGCAAGAGACTTCAAACTACTCAAGCACAACTGCAAGATATTTCCTATGCTCCTGAACACAATCAAGAGACTTCCTATGCTCAAGCATAACTGCAAGAGACTTTTATTCAAACAGAATTACAAAGAAAAATGTTTGATGTTGAACACTTGATATACAATAAGTGGTGTTCACAATACAAATCAGATACAAACTCTTTTAGGACTCTAGAATTTCTAAGATATGAAAGTTGTTAAGAAATTCTAAGTGAACCTTTGAAAGCAGAACAATTTCAGCAGAGTTTTGGCACTTGTAAATTGTTGTTGAGTCCTTGCCATTCTCTAAGTCTTCACTCCTTTATGTAGAGGTGTGAAAGAGATGTTGCGAATTTCCAGCACTTCAAAAGAGAGTCGTTTGAACCTTTGATCAATCACCAATGATCTTTTTCCTGGTATGGTTATTGTCCTATAAAGGATCAATTTCAAAACCATTCCAAATGTGAAGGAACATCGTTGCAGGCAGAGCTGTTTTTCTTGTCTCGTAGCAGAGAAAAAAATATAGTAGTGGTTGTACACTTCGTACAATTGTACTTTGTCAACGCTCTTTAAAGAACAAGCATCCAATGCCTTCAAATCCTTTTAAAATAGATGTTGCTTCAATCTTCTAGTCTTCTGCAATGCTTAGACGAGATTAAATCCATTGAACAACCTTTGAAGCTTTAAGTCTTGCATCTCTTGATGAACTTTAGCTTCTGGTGATCTTCAGCTTCTGATGAGATGCTTCTGACGAACTTGCTTTTGATGACGTCATCACTTCAGGAGCACTTCTCTTCAGATGCTTTAAGATATCTTTTTGTTGATTCCTTAGCTCTCTTTTGTTCTTTCAGAACCTATTTAAGAGTTCAAATTTTTGTCTATGGTCCTGTACACTTGAACAAATATTAGCATATCCAATTGACAATTTTTAATACCTTGTTATCATCAAAACTCTCAAAGGGTAATGTTAAACACATTTTGTTCCAACAATCTCCCCCTTTTTGATGATGACAAAAATTAGTATTTAAAATGTGCAATTGTTGTTGATCTAATTAACATGTTGACTGCTAAGGTATGAGGTTTGTAAGCTCCCCCTGAGTCTAATAGTACTTTAAGGTGAGATTTGTAAGCTCTCCCTGAGTTCTATCCATGTTAATTAAATTCGTCATTAAAAACAATATATCACTCAAAATATTCTCACATTAATAGACTAAGAGATAAGAAGAAGGTCCTATTAATTTAACTTGATTAAAATTAAATTAATGGGGCTCAGAGCCTATAAATACTATACATCTACTCCCCCTTTTGTCATCAACAAAAAGTATAAAACTAAAGATAAAAAGAAAGAGATAAGAAAAAGATAGTGAGAAAAATTCTATATAAGGCATAAACATAATATTCAAAAGCAAGATATTATTGATCAGAGGCAGTAATTCAGAAGCATAAACATGCAAAGATACAAACAAAAGGTTTAAAAACAAGCTAAGGGTGTGCAATCTAAGGTTGGGCTTGTTTCTGGAACATGTCCATCATTTGTTTCAGCATCTTGTTTGTCTCTTCTTGTTGTTGCTTCATTTCTCTCTTGAAGTCTTCATTGCTTATGATCAGGTTCTCTTCCCTAACTCTTGCTTCTTCCAGCTTAGCTTCTGTAGAAGACTTGTATTCAATCAGAAGTAGCTTTTGTTCAAGAAGTTCTTTCCTTAGCTGCCTGTTTTGAGTTTCCAACTCAGTATACCTTTGCAGCAAGGCTAGTTCTGAAGAGACTGGACTGACATTTACCTTTGACAACCAGTTGACATTCAGCTCTCTTGGGTGTATACCTCTTGGAATGAAATCAGTAGCATTCCTTTCTCTTAAGCTTGGAGGAGTTTGCACCCAAGTTCTTAGAACTTTCACTTCTTGTAGATTGTTATCAACTCCCTTCAACCAATCTTGAAGTTTTTGTTGAGCAGAGTCTTGAGCATCAAGACAAGTTCTTTGAAGCTAAGTCAAGACAAAGTCTACTCTTTCTTTTAACCTTTTACATTGCTTCTCTTAGCTTTCTTGATGAATTAGATCATTCCTAGCTTGAGTCAGCTTGTTGAGCTCCTGAAATATGTTCTCACACATTTCTGCTAAAATAGTAGAATCTAGAAACATGGTGGGTGGAGAAGGGATATTTGTTTTGGCAGGAGCACAAGGTTGAATGGCTAAGTTTAAGGATGAAAGTTGGCTATTTGTGGAGTTTGGATTATGAAGAGGCAATCTAGCTCAGTAGCAGCTGCAATCTGCTCTTCATCTTCAGACACAGGCTCTGCTAACTTCAGTTTCCTGATAGCAGGCTTCCTTTTCTTCTTAGGAATTGCAGGTTGAGGAGATTGAGCCTGAGAAGTGCTAACAGACTTGCCACTTCTAGTTTTCTTGTTCAGGACCGCATCAACATTCAGGTCTTCAACTTCTTCCTGAATGGTTGTGTACTTGCAAAAAGTACGAGTAATGAATACTAGGGTTTGTGTCTATCTATTAGGGTTTAGACTGATTATTGGATGCCTTGAGAATGCTCCCAAGGGTTGTATTTATAGCCTGCTGTGGGCTTGGGTTTCGGTGGCTTGGTCTCCAAGCCACAGGGGTATTTTAGTATTTTAGGCGAGTTCTAGATGTTTCTAGAAGTTACTTGAGGCGGCGCCCTGGAATGGACGCGCCTTGGGCCTTAGAACTCTTTTGGAGGGCGCTAAGGCCTCCTGGGGGGTCTACAGGCCCTTCTGGAGGTCTTTAAGACTCCTAGGAATATTATGACGGTCCATAGCCCAACAAGCACGAGTCTTGGGACAAGGCGAAGAGGTTTATGTTCTCTTGACATATGTTTGATAGCTTTTGAGGGTGGTTGTATTACCCTTACGTCATAGATCCCTCCTGTACCGAAATAAGTTTGCCTCATACTGGACTGATCGCCTAGTTTCTTTAGTACAAGTTCTTAAGCTACGGCGTGATACTTCTCGCCTCGTCCTCTGGAAGGGCGAGACAGACGTTCCTTTGAATGTTGGCGAGGACTCCGCACCTGCGAAATAGATCGGACGGTGTAGATTTCTTGACTCTTCAGTAGTCGTGACGTGTTAACATCTCGGCCTGCCACGCACGTGTTTCCGCTTTTTTATGGAGAAAGCGCGCTTTTCGAGGCGACTCTAACTCTTTTGTTCCTATACATTAGCGCTTCATTTCCTCTTCCAAACCTCATTTCATCCTTTCGCTTCTTCTATTCTCTCTGCTTCCGTTTTCCTCTGATTTTTGCGCATCCGTTTACTCTGATTTTCCCTTCATCAATTCTCCGACTCCTTCCAGGTAAACCCTAATCCTCTCTCCTTTACTGTTTTTTGAACTAGTCGTTTTAGGCTTTTTAGTGATGGTAGTTATTAAGGAATTCGATGAACAAGGCAGAGAGATCGTTCCCTCTGATCCTAGGGAACTTAACAAGTTACGAATGGCCTGTTTGAAACATGCGACCCGTCCCAATGGCCTCATAGATTGGGATGCCTACTTTCGTAGTCTTCCGAACGAAACAACCACCGATGACTCGTCTGATAGCGATAGTAGTAGCGACAGCAGTTCCGATAGTGACTGCGTTTTGCTCTGTTCTACTTTAGGTTTGAATCAGAGCCAAAAGATATTCTTATTTAGGCCTCCTTCGATAGAAAGAAAAGACGCGATCAAAACGGGTGTGACGATGAAGTTTTTTGCTCATGAAGTAACAAATGTGGCCTCGCTGTATACAGGAGATGCGGCGATCAACTTCATAAGGAGTGAGATGGATATCTCATCAACGGGTCATGAAGAAGATGTTGAACTGCTACAGTGCGACGAGGGCGAGAGGGTGTGCTCGCAATCTTTGGTGGGCGAGGAGTATTTCATGTATGCGGCGGTTCTTGAAGAATTTGGCGCGAAGCTTCCACTTAGTTCTTTTGAGATGGACATACTGAAACTTATGAACGTAGCACCCTCTCAAATCCGCCCGAATAGCTGGGCATTTATCCGAGGCTTTGAGATTCTATGTAAAGCGTTGGGTTTTGAACCCTTAGTCGGTCCTTTTTTATATTTCTTTGGGACTAAAGATGTTAACAGAGGGACATGGGTGACGATCTGTGCTCATCCTGGTAAGAAATTGTTCCCGCCTTACGCTTCTAACTTCAAAAAAGATTGGAAAGATACTTTGATCAAGGTAAAAGGGGCGCCTGATTGTTCTGTGGCTTCTGTTATGTTGGAGGGAAAACCAAAATTTCCACTGGTCTGGACTGCGTCGCCAGCTGCTGTAATGGGCTACAATTTTGAAAGAATGACACCCTATGAACAAGGGATTGTTTGTTTCTTAGAGAAGATGCTACACTCCGATATCCATGACCTCTTGAATAAAGAGGGCGATACAGGAGACCTAGATAACTACCTGCGTGAGTGGCTTTCTTAAAGCTCCAAATTTTGTTATTATCATGCGACTACCTTATGAAAACCTGTTTGTTGATTTCTTCCTTAATTTTTTTTCTTTTGCAGAATCGAAAATGCCGCCACTTACTCCTGCGGAGAGGAAAAAGTATCTCGCCGAGTTGAAGGCGAAGAAAACTTCTGAAGGTTATACAACCAGTGATCCTGCTGGCGTGCAGCATCGGCGGATGAAAAGGAAATATCCTCCCTCGAAGACTTCTGTGGGTTCGTCCTCAGCAGAGGCGGAGCAAGCAGAGATGTCTGCTGCTGAAGGCACGGCTGTTGAGACCGCCGGTTCCCCTCCGCGAAAGAAAGGAAAAAATGGAAAGGGCAATAGTCAGAAACTTCACATGATCGTGGAAGGGACGGAGAGAAGAACGCCGACGACTACCTCTCTGAACGAAAAGGTGGTAGAGTCCTTATGGCATAAGGATTTTAATTTCCGGAAGTAAGTATTTCTTGGTGGTTTGCTTGCTATTCTCTTCTTTATTGCTTGATGTACAAAGCTGACAAAAATATCTTCATTTGGTATTATCAGGTATATGGGCGAGAATGTGCCCTTTTGCGAAGTTGATGTGGACGCCGGCTTGAAGAGCAAATTCGGCGACTTGGTGATGGATGCAGGGGAATCCGCCTTGAGATTCTTGATGCTGAATCATACCATGGAGAGGAAATATGGTGACCTGGAGAGAAAGTGTAAGGAAGCTGACGAGGACGCGGAGAAGTGGAAACATCAGGCTAATGGGTTGCAGACCCGCCTCGCCGAAGCGTTGGAGTTAAAACAAATGGCGGAGAACTCGGCGAGGACTTTTGAAGTTAAAGCTGCCGACGCCATTGCTGAGCTTGAAAACCTTAAGTTGGAAGGAGAAGTTGAAGAGTGCAAGAGCGCACTTATGGAGTATTTCGACGATGGTTTCGTGAGAGCTCGAGCGCAAGCCGCACACTTTTGTCCTAAAGGAAATTTTGCTGCTATGGATGTGGTGAAAGTTATCATTGACGGACAGCTCGTAGATGAGGAATGACTCCAAACTTAAAGTTTTCTTTTCGCGCTTTAATGTTCTTTCTCTCCTTTTTTCTTGATGGCGACCCTGCGTGGCGCCTTACTTTGCTTGTACTGAGGGCGACCTCTTATGGTGCCCAACTGACTTTTCTCTAAAAGTGATCCTTACCGAATGCTTGGAATTCTAAAATACCTTTTTGTTGCATTTTTTCTATCTCGCCTTTAGCTGTGTTAATGGTGTTTGTTTTTATGTGCTTTTTCGGTGTTTCCTAAATAATTTATTTAGTAGTGTTCAACTAAGTGTTGAAGCTACTTTGTAGGCTTCGCTTGCCTATCTTAAACGTGATTAGTCATGACTCTTGTACTTTAGCATCGTGGGCTTTCTTCCTTTTAAAACTTCGCAGCTTGGCAAAGTACGGTGAACCTTCGTGGGTTGTCGGATTTGCGCTACAAGGCGTCTTACAGGATTGCGCTACAAGGCGTCTGTTTTGGAGCAACTTTTAAATTCTTTGAAGCCATTCACGTCCCAAGAGAGAAAAACTCTCGAGCAGACTTGCTCGCCAAGCTCGCCAGCACCAAGAGACTAGGCAACAACAAAACCGTCATCCAAGAGGTGATCACGGCCCCGTGCACGGAAATTTTAGAGGTAAATTCGCTAACAGAAGAGAGCGAAGAGTGGATGACGCCCCTACTGAAGTAATTAACAAGATCTTTCAAAGCAAAGGATGAGGATGAGGAGCAGGTTGATCGGAAAAGGGCTTCCAAATTCACCATTATATCAGGGAAGCTTTATAAAATGGGAAAGGCTACCCCAATGCTACGCTGCCTGGCAGAGGGCGAAATAAAGTTAGTTCATTTAGAGGTTCACGAAGGAGTTTGTGGAAGTCACATCGGAGGACGAGCTCTTGCTGCAAAGTTGCTCCGTGCAGGATATTACTGGCCTACTATGCTTCATGACAGCTGTGAGTATGTTCGAAAGTGTGATAAGTGTCAAAGGTTCCTTACGGGATTGCGCTACAAGGCGTCTTACAGGATTGCGCTACAAGGCGTTTTACAGGAATACGCTAAAAGGCGTCTTACAGGACTGCGCTACAAGGCGTCTTACAGGATTGCGCTACAAGGCGTCTTACATGATTGCGCTACAAGGCGTCTTACAGGATTGTCATGGTGCTTTGTTCACCTTGCTAAAAAAAATAAAATAGTGTAAGCAGCAGACAATTAAGCAAAGAGAGATAAATCAGCACGCATCTTTTTTGAAGGAGATAGGGTGCCTCGTTAAAAACCCCTACCCTTGCAGGGGAAAAGAGTGTTGCCCTGTCCCTTTTTATTAAACGAATAACAGAAAGAAAAACATATAGCTGGTCCAGTTAAAAAAGAAATAACAATATGAAAAGAAACAAAAACAGCTGGCCTATAAGGCTCTAACTATAATAGTGACGTAGATTGACCACATTCCAGGTGCGTGGCACTGCTTCGCCGTTCATCTCTTCTAATTTATAGGCTCCGTGAGGGAACTTTTCTCTGATCTTGTAAGGACCTTCCCAGTTTGGAAGTAGTTTCCCAATTCTGGTTGGGGCGACAACTTTCTTCAGCACGAGATCGCCTACCCTCATTTCTCCGACAAGAAGCACGCCCCGACACATGAATTGACTTCAGTATATTCGCCTTGGCCTTTCCACAAGTGGGAGGTCGACATTGTAGGACCTTTTCCGCTAGCACCAGGTCAGTTGAAATTCCTTATTGTAGGAGTGGACTATTTCACCAAGTGGATCGAAGCAGAAGCAGTCGCCAAAATCACAGCTGAAAGGGTAAAAAAGTTTTACTAGAAGAAGATCATATGCCATTTTGGCCTTCCTAAATTTATAGTATCAGACAATTGAACTCAGTTCGCTAGTGCTACAGTGGTGGATTTTCGCAAACAGCTGGGAATACAAACAAAATTCGTCTCAGTGGTCCACCCCCAGGCTAACGGACAGGCAGAATCAGCAAACAAAGTAATCCTAAATGGAATCAAGAAAAAATTGGAAGTCGCCAAAAGCCTTTCGGCGGAACATCTTCATGAGGTAATTTTCACACCTATTTCTTTTCCTTTATACAAATCCTCCACTAGTAAAGATCACATAATGACAGCATGACAAGCGCAAATTATTCGGCATGATAAGTACAGGTACTATGGTCTTATCATACAACGCCACATTCTACAACCAAGGAAGCACCGTTCACAATGGTTTATGGCACCGATGCAATGCTTCCGGTCGAGATAGACACTCCTACATGGAGGCGCGATAATTTTTCTGATGAAGGTAACTTTAAGAATAGTCTAAGAAAATTAACAAGTGATTTTGCAGGTGTTCGTCAATTTCTATTTTTTCTGTTTAAACTTATAAACCGCATTTCTTATAAGAAGCAAACGAAGTAGGCATCAGATGTAGCTTGGACATGATCGATGAAGTCAGAGAGCAAGCTCACATCAGAGAGTTCGCTGCCAAGCAGAGAGCAGCTCGCCGATACAACTCTAGAGTCATTCCCAGACTCTGAACCTTGGCTAAATATTTGACAAGTTGGGTGTCCTTTGTTTGATACTCTCCCGAGATTTGGCTAGTTACTAATTGAGAATCGCTCTTTGCCCTGAGAATCTCAGCTCCCATCTCTCTCGCCAAGATCATTCCGGCGATGAGTGCTTTGTACTCTGCCTGATTGTTACTTGCTTTGAACTCAAAACGAAGGGATCGCTCGATTAAAAGCTCGCTGGGTCCTTCTAACACTATTCCTGCTCCACATCCTTTTAGATTGGAAGAGCCGTCAACTGACAATAGCCATACCTATGGAACCTCCTCTTCGATTGGGGGGGCGAACTCCACGAGGAAGTCGGCCAAAACTTGTGATTTGATCATGCCCCTTGGTACAAATTGAATGTCGTCCTCCGATAACTCTATTGACCAAGCTACCATCCTCCCTGCCAAGTCCGGCTAACTGAGTACTTGCCTAACGGGATAGTTTGATTTTACTACGACCTTGTGGCTTTGAAAGTATGGGCGTAATTTCCTTGCCGTGGTTACCACGGCCAAAGCCAGGCGTTCAATTTTATGACATCGCAGCTCTGCACCTTTGAGAACTCTGCTGACGAAATAGACTGGCTTCTCCCCCATGTCTAAGTCTTCCACCAACACCGTACTTATGGCATTATCGAAGATTGCTAAATATAGGAAAAGGATGGCGCCTCTGAAGGTGAGAAAAACACAAGAAGGGGGGGTTGAATTGTGTTAGCTTTTCGCAGCTCTTGAAGAGTGAGAATCTAATTCCTTTAAACTCAGAGTCTGAATGGGATCAGAGTCTGATGGGAGATTAGGTTCTGATGCAGCGGAATAATCAAGAGATAGAGAGAAGAGAGAACACAAGCAATTATACAGGTTCCTTCCACAAACCGGAAGTAGTCCTGTCCCCCTTGTACTTCCAAGGAGAGTTCACTAAAATGTAATATCAATTACAAGTTGCTCAAACACATAGTAAGAGACTTCCTTGCTCAAGCACGCAGGCAAGAGACTTCCTTGCTCAAAGACATAACTAAGAGACTTCCTTGCTCAAGGACGCAGCCAAGAGACTCCTTTGCTCAAGCACACAAGCAAGAGACTTCTTACACAATTACAGAAAATTGAATAGAGTTGAAACACTTGACAACAATCAAATGTGTTTCAATTACAACAAAGACAGACTCTGTTTTACACAAAAGACAGACTCTGTTTTTCTGTGGAACTTAGAAATTCTAGAATACTCAGTTTGTAAGAATCTAAGTTGATGATGTGTTTTTGTTAAGACTCAGTTGAATACGAAAGCTGCGTAGTGTAATTTTTCTAGTTGTAGAGTCCAACAATTCTTCAAGTCTTCTATCCTTTATATAGGTGTAGGAAAGAGACGTTGAGTCATCCAGCACATCAGGATGATTTTTGAAGCTTGATCAATGGCTGTTAATCTGTTTATTGATTTGTTAATAGTCCTTCAATTGCATAATTTGAATTCCATTCCCTTTGAAGATTAATACCGGTAGACACAGTTTCCAAACTGTACGAGGTAGTGGAGTAGTGGAAACAAAGTTCGTACAACGTACTCTGTACTGGCCTGCATTCTTGTCTTTGTGCTTCCCACGCTCAAGTTGACTTTGAAGCTAGCCGTTACTCCATTTGAGAGTTTCTTTTGCATCGCAATGCTGTAGAAATCCTTGTTAGCAGATTATCAGATTTTTGGCTTCAGACTCACTGTAGCACTAAGCTTCTGGTAATCTTCAGACTCTCTTGGTTTTCAGATTCTGATAGTCTTCAGACTCTGATACAGTCTTTCAGACTCTCTTCGGTACAGTCTTCAGACTCTCTTCGATGCAGTCTTCAGACTCTCTTCGATACAGTCTTCAGACTCTCTTCGATACAGAATCACAAGCAACAAGCTTCTCTGGATTTTTGCTATTTAACATTGTTTAAACATAATACTTTCTAAGATATAAATCTTGATTGATATCCTGCATACTTAAACAAATATTATTAATATCCAATTGACAACTTTTTTAATACCTTGTTATCATCAAAACTCAAAACGTGGTATTGCTGAACACCTTTGTTCCAACAATCTCCCCCTTTTTGATGATGACAAACATTAGTATTTAAAAGGTCAATTGTTGTTAATCTAATTAACAAGTTGACTTAAGGGATCTGAGGTTTGTAAGCTCAGAGTCTGAGGTTTGTAAGTTCTGACTCCCCCTGAGTCTGATAGTTCTTAAGTTGAGGTTTGTAAGCTCCTCTTAAGTTCTATCCAGGTTAATTAAATTCATTTTCATAAGCAATCGAATTCATTCTCAGAATAATAAACGAATTTAGAGAACAGATTCTAAAACAGGGGCTCAGAGTCTAACTAAGCACCTTTCGCAGATTTTCCTTTAACTTTTACATAGAACATGCAATGTATTTAAAAGAAATACAAATCTCATAATTTTCCCTTCTCCCTGTTGAGAAAATACAAACAAATACTTTCCCTTCTCCCCCTTTTGTCATCAACAAAAAAGGTTTAGAACAAGTTCCTCCCCCTTTTTAAATGACTTAATGTAAGGGTATAAACATATTTTAAGGAAAAATGAGATTCAGAGGGAAAAACATAGAAGATTCAGAGCATAAAAAAAATGCAAATAGAATCAAATAAAACTTGTATAAATTGTAAGCAAAAACAGTTCAGAAGATAGCAAACAAGAATTACAAAGCAAAACAAAACGAAATTAAACTAAGGTTGGTTTTGTTTGGCAAGATAATCCATCAATTTCTGGAGATCCTCTTGCTGTTTCTTTACCATCTTTTCCAGAGCCTCAGTTCTTCTTAAATGCGCTTCTCTTTCTAGTCTGGCTTCTTCTTAAACTCTGTACAGTCTCCTCTTCAAAGATTTATAAACCATTGATTCCCTTGGTATATTCTGATCTTCATCAAAGAATGGTGTATCTCTAATCCTCAGAATAGGAGCTCTTTCCAAGATAATAGCTTTCTTAGCCCGCTTGACTTCTTCAACATGCTTGGCAGTGACAAGTGCTTGTTCCCTGGCAGCAGCCTTCTGAATTTTGGTGATAAATTCCAAGAACTCAGTCTTCACTGTAGAGAACTTGTCTTCATAGCTTACATTGAGGATGGGCACAAACCTTTGCTCAATAATGTCTTTGAGCTTATTGGTTGAAGAAGCATAGAACTCATCTATCTTGTTTGAATCAAATAAGTCAATATGAGGTTCAGAGGTTGAGGGTAGAGAGACTCTTAAGGCTAGAAAGGCTTCAAACTCTGGGAATATAGTTATAGGATCACAAAGAGGTTGGGGAACTCTTCTAGTTTCTGCTCTACATTCTGTTACAGTTTCTGATATGATATCAGAAGCTTGTTCCAGATTTTCAGAGGCTGGTTCAACAACAGGTTCTGAAAGTTCAACAGAAGCTAAGGTAAGACTTTCTGTAGGTTCAGGTACAGGGTCTGGTTTGGAAACGGATTCTGTAGCTTTTGTTGATTTGGATTTTGTAGGGGTCTTTGGTAGTTCTCCTCCTAGATGTTTTTCAAGTGAATCTAGAGTGTCTGGAGAGTCTACACAAATGGTTTCATGTTGGGGGGATGGCTGTTTAGATTGAATGGTTACTTCAGGCTTTTAAGAAGGTTGAATTGCCTGAAGTGGTTTGAGAAATGAAGGTTGAGCAGGATGGTCAGCGGGAAGATTCATAGACACTGTGATTGTGTCTTGAATTACTCTGTCCATAGTTGAATCAATATATTCAACTATTGCAGGGTCCAGTGGGTTATGGGATGATATGGGTTTGATTGGTGAGGGGGATGAATTTTTGAGGGATGGAAGAATTTGGCTCAAGGGTTTGTTATCTGATTCTGAATCAGATTCTGACTCTTGATTCAAAGAGGAAGATGAGCTATATGCTACGTTGCCAGAGGTGCCAATGCCAGCTTCTGGAGAAGCATAGTGATCAGACACAGTAGCTTCTGATAACTCAACTTCTGCAGTAGCTACAGGATCCTTCTGTTTAAGAGCAGAAGCAAGCAACTTAGCAGCTTCTTTGACAGTCTCTTCCTTTAATTCTTCAGCAACCACTTCTGATGCCATTGCCTTGCCAGCAGCATGTTCATCTTCAATCATAGATACAGAAGTACCTATCTTCTGTGCTATATCCTTAGCCACAGGGACCACATCCACCTTTCTCTTCTTGACCTGACTTTCTCCACCATCAGAGTCAGCATCAAGGTATTCAGCAATTTCTTCAGCCAGTTTGACATAATCTCTGTCACCCTTGCTTTTCTTTGCTTTCTTCTCATCTTTCTTTGCCTTCTTCTCGTCTTTCTTAGCTTTCTTCTCATCCATGGTTTCTTTAATCCTATCCTTGATTTCTTTGGATGCAGAAGATACTGATGAAGGCATAGGAGCTATGGTCTTAGGGGAACCAATTTTCACTCCTAGAAGAGCAGTAGATTTGATCTTCTTCTTGAGAGGCTCCTGCTTCTCTTCCTCTTCCTTGAGAACCACTTCCTTGGTTCTTTTCCCTTTGACCTTAAGAGGTCCTCCTCCAGCAGTCTCAGGAATGGCAGAATAGTTGATTATTCTACCATGATCCTTGAAGTAATCCACCACAAATCTTGCAAGAACTTCAGGATTATCTTCTTTGGATATGGGAGGGAAGTCCATCATCAAGTCAGATTGCACATAGGATTCCCTCATATCATGCTTAGAGGGGTTGAATCTCTTGACAATCTTCATGTACTGCAGAGTCTTGCCATTTATGATTCTCCCAGTCACAGTTCCTAGATGAATATTTGATACCACACCAGATTCTGATAAGACCTTCAAGAGGCCTCCTTGATACAGAATCTCAGATATTAATCTTCCAAAAGGAACTTGCCTTCTGGTTTCTGATTGACTCTTCTTGATGGCCCAGCACATGTGGTGCATCACTTATCTGGGGAAGTTGATCTTTATTTTGTTGATGAGAAAATAAAGAAGAACTTTGTGATCAACAGACAATGTGTCTGTTCCTCCTCCTTTCTGAAGCATACTGTCCAGTATAATCTTCAGAAGCACCCTATGCTCAGGATGCATATCCACCAGTTTATTTGAGGGTCTCCCTTCAAATAATAGTTTGTTGCATATAACAGCCCATTCACTCTTCTTGTTGACATTCCACTGAAATTTACCAGCGCTTTCCATTTGACAAGCCCTGGCTACCACTTCTTCAGTGATAACTACTGGTATTCCCATCACAACAGACCTTATTTCAAGACCATTGTGCGGTCTTAATCCCATTTGATCTCTATTCTTGCTAGCTAGCTTGGGGTTGTTTGAGATTGCAACAGTCTCTTCAAGAGTAGCTTCATCCTTGTCGTAGACTTCTGACCTAACCCAAAAATCTCTAACAAGTTCCTGATATGTTGGTCCATTCAACATACCAAAGTAGTTCATCATTCCTTGTGATAAGAAATGAGAAGAAACGTCAACTCCGTGACGACTAAGAGAACCAAAATCTACTGTAGATTCAACTTGAATTTCCAGAGTCTCCTTGATAATGTTCATCGTTCTGGGTTTGATAACGTAGGACTTTCCAGACTTGATTATGACACCAGATTGGATGAGATCACGTGCCATTTAAAAGGTTTCTAAGTGTTTGATTTGAGAACAAAAAGTTTTGCAAAGTATTGAAAACAAGAAATTTGTTCAGAGAGAAAATCAAAGAGTGAAAAGAGAAGTGAGTTGTGTGTGTTATGTATTTATAGAAAAAAAATGTTTGATAACCGTTTGGAAAGAATAGGGGACAAACAAACACAAACAATAAATACATGTAGCATGCAGCCGTAAAAGTATTGGGACAATGCGAAGGTAACTTGTTCAACGTAATGAAATCATTGCCCTTTGAGTTCTTACCCAATATAGACAGGCCACGTCTGAGAAACTATAAAGTAACTGTCACCGTAGTGGGGTAGGTGTTACTAAACTCAACATTCATGCTTCCATTAATACGAGCTTCTGAGAGTCTAAAGATTCCTTACCAGAGTCTGAATAGTTTATCAGAAGCTTTTATCAGAGTCTCTAAAAGAGGGTCTGATTCCCAAATAGCTTCTGAATATTTTCAGAGTCTGAATTCTGTTTTCAGAGGCGCACATTACCCAGAGACATAACACATGTTCAAATTTTTCTTTATGAAATCAAATCTTTCTACAGATAAGGGTTTAGTAAATATATCAGCCCATTGATGATCAGTATCAATGAATTGAATATCTAAAATTCCTTTTTGAACATAGTCTATTATGAAATGATGTTTAATCTTAATGTGCTTTGCTCTTGAATGCAGAATTGGATTCTTAGACAGACATATAGCTGCCGTATTATCACAATAAATTGGGATACAGTTTTCAGTTATTTGATAGTCCTCAAGCTGATGTTTCATCCAGAGTAGCTGTGTACAACAACTAGCAGCTGAGATGTTTTTTTCTTCTGCTGTAGTCAAAGCAATGATTGCTTGCCTCTTGCTAGCCCAGGATATCAGATTCTCTCCCAAGAATTGACAATTGCCACTGGTAGATTTTCTTTCAATCCTGTCTCCAGCATAGTCAGCATCACAGAATCCAACTAACTTGTAGTCTGAGGATTTCTTGTAAAGAAGTCCAAGATTGGTAGTTCCTTTCAGATATCTAAAGATTCTCTTAACAACTGTTAAGTGAGACTCTCTAGGATCTGATTGAAACCTTGCACACAGACATACACTGAATAAAATATCTGGTCTGGATGTAGTTAGGTATAACAAAAAACCAATCATACCTCTATACAACTTCTGATCAACTTTCGTTCCTTGATCTTCTTTGCTCAGAGTGCAGGTTGGATGCATTGGAGTATTCATTTCTTTGCAATCCTCAAGATTGAACTTCTTCAGAAGCTCTTTCGTGTATTTGGACTGATGAACATAAACTCCATCTTTGCATTGGTTGATTTGAATTCCAAGAAAGAACTTCAATTCTCCCATCATGCTCATTTCAAACTCATCCTGCATTACTTTCGAAAACTCTTTGCAAAGTGAACTATTTGTAGAACCAAAAATGATATCATCAACATAAATCTGAACTATAAGAATGTCTTTCTTCAGAGTCTTTCTGAATAGTGTAGTGTCAACTTGCCCTCAATCAAAGTTGTTTTGAATTAAGAAATTACTTAGTCTTTCATACCAAGCTCTGGGAGCTTGTTTCAAGCCATAGAGTGATTTCTTCAATTTATAAACATGCTCTGGATGTTTTAAATCTTCAAAGCCAGGAGGTTGTTTGACATATACTTCTTCAGAAATGACACCATTAAGAAATGCACTCTTAACGTCCATTTGATACAGGGTTATGTTGTGATTAACTGCATAGGAAAGAAGTAACTTGATTGCTTCCAATCTTGCAACTGGAGCAAACGTTTCTGTGTAATCAATGCCTTCTTGTTGACTGTAGCCCTGCGCAACAAGTCTGGCCTTGTTTCTGATTATTTCTCCTTGTTCACTAAGCTTATTTCTGAACACTCACTTGGTTCCAATGATGTTCTTGTGATCAGGCTTAGCTACTAGATCCCATACTTCATTACTTTTGAATTGATTCAGTTATTCTTGCATTGCTAGAATCCATCCTTCATCTCCAAGAGCTTTTTCAACAGAGGTTGGTTCAATAACATATAATAATCCCAAGGCAGACTCTTCTTGTCTGAAATGCGATCTTGTTCTTCTGGGACTTTCTTTATTGCCAATTATCTGATCCTTTGGATGTGAAGACTTGTATTTGAAAGATTGTTTGGATTGATTAGCTTGCAAAGAACCATCTTGAGCTTCATCAGAAGCTTCTTCATTAGGAACTTCAGGGGATGTTCCAGCTTCTGAAGTATCTTCAGATTCTGGAATCTGATCAGCTTCTGAGTTGTCATCAGAATCTTGAGATTATTCACAACTTTCATCTTGCACTGGAGTTTCACTTCCAGGCACTTTGTCATCGAATCTAACATGCATAGATTCTTCAACACATTGTGTTTCTGAATTATACAGCCTGTATGCCTTAGAGCGTTCAGAGTAACCTAAAAAGATTCCCTTTTGAGCTTTGACATCAAATTTCTTTAGGTAGACTTTGTTGTTCAGGACATAACACGTACATCCGAACTGATGAAAATAAGATATGTTGGGTTTCCTTCCTTTAAAGAGTTCATAAGCTGTTTTGTTCAACAGAGGTCTAATATAGATTCTGTTCTGAACATAACAAGCTGTGTTTACTGCTTCTGCCCAAAAATGCTTAGCCAGATTGTTCTCATGGATCATGGTTCTAGCCATCTCTTGTAAGGTTTTGTTCTTTCTCTCTACAACTCCATTTTGTTGTGGAGTTCTAGGTGCAGAGAATTCATGAATAATTCCATGTTTTTCACAGAAAACCTCAAACGGTTCATTTTCAAATTCTCCTCCATGATCACTTCTGACTTTCAGGATTTTCAATTCCTTCTCTGATTGAATTTGGATGCAGAATTTACTAAACACAGAATATGAATCATCTTTAGTCTTCAGAAATTTAACCCAACACCATCTGCTGTAGTCATCAACAATGACTAGTCCATATTTACTTCCATATAAGGATGCAGTGCTAACTGGTCCAAATAAGTCAATATGAAGTAATTCCAAGGGTCTGGAAGTAGAAACAATTTCTTTAGGCTTGAAGGGACTCTTGACAATTTTCCCTTTCTGACATGCTCCGCAAAGAGCATCTGAGTGATAGTCAATGTCTGGTAGGCCTTTGACAAGTTGCAACTTGCTATTCTTAGAGATTAATCTCCAGTTAGCATGTCCCAAACGTCTATGCCACAGCCACTTCTTATCACCCATTGACAAAAGGCACACTACCTTCTGATCAGTCAGTTCAGAGAATTTTATCTTGTAGACATTGTTTCTTCGTTTTCCCTTGAAGACTATGGACTGATCATCCTTGTTAACCACTGTGCAGTTGTTCTTATTAAACAATATATCATTACCACTGTCACATAATTGACTTATGCTTAGTAAGTTATCTCTAAGTCCATCAACGAACCACACATTACTGATTGAGATCATAGAGTTACCAATGGTTCCAGTACCAATGATTTTGCCAGTCTGGTTTCCTCCAAATCCCACAGTTCCTCCCTCTTTCATGGTTAGGGTTAGGAACATAGACCTTTCTCCCGTCATGTGACGCGAGCAACCACTGTCCAGGTACCAAGCCTTCTGCTTTTCTAGTCCTTTTAGACATACCTGCAGCATTAATAATTTCAGACTTAGGTACCCATATTCTCATGGGTCCTTTTTGGTTAGTCTTAGAACCATTGAACTCCTTTCGTAAGTTATGTCTTGAAGTCATTGGCAATGTTTTCTCCCATACCTTGGGTTTGGAACCGTTTGGTTTAGGTTTCAACTTGCCTTTCACAAGTTCTCTTCTTTGAAACTTAGGCTTTATTTTTTCAGACTCTGGCTTTTTCAGAGTCTGTTTATCAGACTTTGAATGTTTCAGAGTCTGAGTCTTTAAAGCTTTGGGTTCAAAGTTTTTCAGACCCTTTGACTTAACATTCTGAGATTTTGACTTAGTCAGAACCTTAGAAGTAGAAGTTGTAGGTTCTGAATGAGTCACTGTGTTGACTTTATCAGACTTACTTACAAAGTGATTTTTTAACGCCTCTCTGGCTCCATCAGGACCAGGTTTCAGAGTCACTTCATTTGAGTTTCCTCCAATAAATCCAAGACCCTATCCTCTGTTCTGATACGTGCTATAGATCATGGACGCAACCCTTGATCTGTCAATTCCAGTAGCAATAAATTCTTGCAGAGCAACATCTTGCTCACTTAAGTATTTACAACTACACTTCTTGATCAATAAAGAGATATTTTATTCTTTTAAATTTTCTAATTCCAACAGAGTTGAATTATGTCTTTTTGACAGCTTATCAAGCTGTTGTTTGACTTTCTTCAACTCAGTGGTTTTAGCTTTAAAGTGACCAAGAAGTTCTTTGACAGATTCTACAAGTTCAGATCTTGTGAGTTCAGAATATACCTCTGTTTCATTTTCAGAGTCTGCATCTGATTCTGCCTCAGGTGTTTCTTTAACAGATTTGGTTGTAGCCATTAGTCCAACAGCTACATTGGCCTCACCATCAGCATCATCATCCTCAGACCCTGACTCATTATCAAGATCTTCCCAGGTGGCCATCAGACTTTTCTTGATCTGCTTCTTAAACTTGCTTGACTTGAAGGTTGGCCTCTTTGACTTGGATTTCTCCTTCTGCAGTTCTTGACACTCAGCAATAAAATGTCCAGTCTTCTTGCAGTTGAAGCAACCTTTCTGTTCCTCCTTTTTGAACCCCTTCCCACTGCTTTTGCTCAGAAATCTCTTGTTCTTCTTAGCAAGGTACTGCATTCTGTTTGAAAGCATAGCCATTTCCTTTGCAATATCAGGATCCTCCTCTGAGCTTTCAGAAGCTGAAGATTCATTTTCAGACTCTTCAACCTTGAGAGCCTTTGAAGACCTTCCTTTTGATTTCAAGGCAATGGTTTTGGACTTTCTTGCAGAATCATGTTCATTGAGACTTAACTCATGAACCTTGAGTGAGCTTACAAGATCTTCAACACTTAAAGTGTTTAAATCTTTAGCCTCCTCAATTGCAGTGACCTTTGGTCTCCATCTAGAAGGTAAGCTCCTTAAAATCTTGCTAACATGATCAGAAGCTATATAACTCTTCTTCAGTATCTGAAGACCAGATACTAGAGTTTGAAATCTTGAGTACATCTGCTCTATACTTTCATCCTCTTTCATCTTGAATAGTTCATACTGATGAACTAACAGAAGAGCTTTAGCTTCCCTGACTTTTTTGCTTCCTTCATAGTTAGCACAGAGAGAACCAAACATGGCTCTAGCAGTAGATTTGTCACTCATCTTCATGTATTCTGTTTTAGGAATAGCAGTGACAAGAGCCCCTCTGATGATATGATGTTTCTTGTAGATTTTCTTTTGAGCAGCAGTGTGAAGTTTGCGGTCAATGGCAGCACCTTCGTCATCAAGTTGTAAGTCACCAACACCATCTTCAAGCATGTCCTAGAGTTCTTCATCAAGACCCATGGCATAACTATAGAAGTTGGTTTTCCACCAAGAAAATTCTTCAGGATCAACACTGAACTTAGGAATTTTTCCATAATCAGCCTTTTTACTGCTGTTATTGGATCCATAGTCATATGGTATAGCAGCACCAGAAGAAGACGGTTCACTAGAAGACATGTTTTTCTCTGGATCTTTTCTGTTACACGGTTAAGTGCTATGACAACAGAACCAGGCTCTGATACCAACTGAAGGTGAGAAAAACACAAGAAGGGGGGGTTGAATTGTGTTAGCTTTTCGCAGCTCTTGAAGAGTGAGAATCTAATTCCTTTAAACTCAGAGTCAGAATGGGATCAGAGTCTGATGGGAGATTAGATTCTGATGCAGCAGAATAATCAAGAGATAGAGAGAAGAGAGAACACAAGCAATTATACAGGTTCCTTCCACAAACCGGAAGTAGTCATGTCCCCCTTGTACTTCCAAGGAGAGTTTACTAAAATGTAATATCAATTACAAGTTGCTCAAACACACAGTAAGAGACTTCCTTGCTCAAGCACGCAGGCAAGAGACTTCCTTGCTCAAAGACACAACTAAGAGACTTCCTTGCTCAAAGACACAACTAAGAGACTTCCTTGCTCAAGGACGCAGCCAAGAGACTCCTTTGCTCAAGCACACAAGCAAGAGACTTCTTACACAATTACAGAAAATTGAATAGAGTTGAAATACTTGACAACAATCAATTGTGTTTCAATTACAACAAAGACAGACTCTGTTTTACACAAAAGACAGACTCTGTTTTTCTGTGGAACTTAGAAATTCTAGAATACTCAGTTTGTAAGAATCTAAGTTGATGATGTGTTTTTGTTAAGACTCAGTTGAATACGAAAGCTGCGCAGTGTAATTTTTCTAGTTGTAGAGTCCAACAATTCTTCAAGTATTCTATCCTTTATATAGGTGTAGGAAAGAGACGTTGAGTCATCCAGCACATCAGGATGATTTCTGAAGCTTGATCAATGGCTGTTGATCTGTTTCTTGATTTTGTAATAGTCCTTCAATTGCATAATTTGAATTCCATTCCCTTTGAAGATTAATACCGGTAGACACAGTTGCCAAACTGTACGAGGTAGTGGAGTAGTGGAAACAAAGTTCGTACAACGTACTCTGTACTGGCCTGCATTGTTGTCTTTGTGCTTCCCACGCTTAAGTTGACTTTGAAGCTAGCCGTTACTCCATTTGAGAGTTTCTTTTGCATCGCAATGCTGTAGAAATCCCTGTTAGCAGATTATCAGATTTTTGGCTTCAGACTCACTGTAGCACTAAGCTTCTGGTAATCTTCAGACTCTCTTGGTTTTCAGATTCTGATATTCTTCAGACTCTGATACAGTCTTTCAGACTCTCTTCGGTACAGTCTTCAGACTCTCTTCGATGCAGTCTTCAGACTCTCTTCGATACAGTCTTCAGACTCTCTTCGATACAGAATCACAAGCAACAAGCTTCTCAGGATTTTTGCTCTTTAACATTGTTCAAACATAATACTTTCTAAGATATAAATCTTGATTGATATCCTGCATACTTAAACAAATATTAGCAATATCCAATTGACAACTTTTTTAATACCTTGTTATCATCAAAACTCAAAACGTGGTATTGCTGAACACCTTTGTTCCAACAGCCTCTACTGGGGCGATGTAGGACAGGCGGGCTTGAAAGGAAGACTTTCAGTTGTTGGAAGGCGTTGATGACTGTGCATCAACATTAGTTTTTAGCCACGTTTATGGCGTTTTTTTTATCACTTTTAGAGAGAGAACTACTTGTAATTCATGGTGAAATCAAACTAAAACAAGAACAAAGCTCAAAGGGAAGAAACTGAGAGAAAGAGAAAAATGCATGAGAAGTGAAGCAACGTGCCACGATGGAAGCTGTTCGTGGCACGTTTGTTGAACGTGGGACAAAGGTTCACCACTGGAAAAATCGTTGCATGAAGGAAGATAGAACGTGCCACGATGAAGAAGTTTGTTTTCTGCCACTAAGGATTAATGAATCCATCGTGCCATGATCGGATCGTAACGTGGCACGATGGTGGGCTTTTCTGAAACCCTAAAAATCATTCTATAAAAGCCAGGCGGCCAAGGGTAACCGGGACTGCGATTTTGAGGATAAAAGACACCTGGAGACCGAAGAACAAGCACCAAATCTCATACCAACTCATAGTTGGTCCGGATTTATGTATGTTCGTTATTGTTTATGCTTGTAATTGCTAGTTATGAGTAGCTAAACTTTTAGTTTGATCGGGCCATGATGAACCTATTGTAATATATGAATCTGTAGTTGATACTCTCTCTTATTATTAATATATTCAGTCTTTATTCAGAATCATTTGTGTTTAATGCTATTTTTATGATTTGTTGTTATGACCATAGGAATTGAATGACTATTACCCCTAGCTTTTAATCCTGAAATAATGATTATGTTTAATCCAACATAGGAACCTAGAGATAGGAAGTTGAGAATTATGACATATAAATTAACGTTCTGATCTTACTTCCGCAATTATTCAATCGATTTAAGAGATTAAAAGGTTATAATCTGGGAAAGGGTTTTGAGTCAAGAGATTGATCAAAACTACTTAGTTAATTTGTCGTAAAGGTTGAATAACAATTAAGAATATAGAGAGATACACTACTCATATAGAGCAATAGCGGATTCATCGGTTTGATCACTTGTCCCCTATCATTTTTTTAAACAAATTTGTTTTCTTGTCTGTCAATCACAAATTACTGCCCAGGGCACTAAAACAACTTTTACACATCCTAAGTAATAACGTACTTGCTAAAACTGAAAATAAAATAGTCCTTGTGGAACGATATTTTTACTACTTCGATAGCTTTTGGTACACTTGCCAAATATCTACAGGCGTCTTCGCATTCCGGAGTCCACTCGAACTTCTCCTTCTTCCTTATTGAAGCAAAGAAAGAAAAAGCCTTATCGCCCGCACAAGACAGAAACCTCGACAGAGCTGCCAGACGCCCTGTTAACTGCTGGACCTCCTTTAAGCTGGATGGGCTTCTCATGTTGATGATTGCTTGGCATTTATTTGGGTTGGCATCAATGCCTCTGCTTGTTAATAGAAACCCCAAAAACTTTCCCGCCTGCACCCCAAAAGAGCATTTTGTTGGGTTCAGGCGTATGTTGTACTTTCTCACTTGCCCTAAAATTTCTTCAAGGTCATCAGTGTGGTTGCAGTCTTCTTTGGTTTTAGCTACTAAGTTGTCGATGTATACCTCCAAGTTCCGCCCTATTTGCCCGGCGAAAGCCATGTCCATGCTTCTCTGAAAAGTTGCGCCTGCGTTCCTAAGGCCGAAAGGCATGACCTCATAATGATAATTCTTGTTGGTCATGAAAGCTGTCTTGGGTGCGTCCAAGGGATCCATTCTTATCTGGTTATACCCAGAATAGGCGTCCATGAAACTTAGGGTTTTGAAACCGGATGCGTTGTCGATCAGATGGTCTATATTCGGTAAAGGATATGGGTCCTTGGGACAAGCCATGTTTAGATCGGTATAATCCACACACATTCGCGACTTGCCATTTGATTTTTTTACCAGCACAGTGTTTGCCTACCATGTTGGATATTGGATTTCGCTTATAAAACGGGCGTCAACTAGCTTACCAACTTCTTCGTCCACTGCCTTACGCCTTTCTTAACCCAACTTTCTCTTCCGTTGTACAACTGGTTTCACGTTTGGGTTGACGGAGAGATGGTGACAAGCTATCTTCGGGTCTATCCCAGGCATCTCTGAAGGCTTCCATGCGAACAGATCAAGATTCCTTTGCAGAAGTGCGATGAGGGCGCCTTCCTCCATTTGATCTAGGGCTGTTCCAATTTTGGTCTTCTGATGATCCTCTGGGCCAATGGATATTTCCTTCAAGTCTTCCGTTGGCTCCAGGCGTGGCTGCTGGAAATATTCTCTTGGGTCAAGGTTTATTACGTTCACGGTGTGATCCTTGTTAACAACCTCATCCTTTTTCTTCTTCTGTAACCGTAGGCTGCTGTGATAACATTCTCTGGCGATTTTCTGGTCGCCCTTAACCGTTCCTACCTTCCCATTATCTAGGGGATATTTCATTACCAAGAACTTTGTAGACAATAGTCCTCCCAACAGGTTAAAAGTAGGTCGCCTTATGATTACATTGTAAGAGTTAGGGGCATTGATTACCAGGTACCTGACTCGAATCGTTTTTGCTGAAGAGCCGTATCCGAAGGTCGTCTTTAGAGTGATGTAACCTCGTACGTGTAACTTCTCGCCTGTGAATCCCGCCAAGATTCCTCTAAAAGGTTGTAACTGTTGAGGATCTAGGCCCATTCTTTCAAATGTCTCATAATACAGAATATCAGCTGAACTCCCTGTGTCCACCAAAACTCTTTTCACGTCCCAATTGAATATCTGGACAGTAATAACCATGGGGTCATCGTCGTGAGGGACGACGCCCTGGAAATCTTTGGGCGAGAAGTGTATCTCGGGCTCTCTCTCTTCCTTTGAGTCATACTCCTGACATAGCATCACTTGTCTGACATACTTTTTACGCGAGGAGCTGGATTCCCCTCCTCCTGCAAATCCTCCAAAAATAGTATTCAAGGTGTGTCTCTTTTCTTCGCTGCTTGTTTCCTTTCTAGGCTTCTGGGGTCTTCCTTCTTTGTCTGTTTGAACATACCCTCTCAATTTCCCGCTCTGTATTAATCTTTCGATTTCCCTTCTCAGGTGGTGGCAGTCATTAGTGTCGTGACCTTCGATTATGTGGTACTTACACCAACTGTTTTGGTCCGTTCCCATGGTTGTATGTCCTGTCGTCTTAGCCTCTGGGATATTTTTGCTTCGTAGACTTCTCTGAATATTTGTGCTGGGCGAGTATTCAGGGGGGTGAGGACGCCTGGACGGACCTTGGAGATATAGGGTGCATAGGGGCGCCTCTCCTGCCTTTTGTAGAAAGATTGGTCTCGGTCTGTTGGTGGCTGGTGATTTCTCCGATCCTGATTAATGGATGTGTGCTCCTTTGCATCCCTTGCTTTCTTTTCTGCATTGCTTTCTTCTCCCTTGATGTAACAGTCAGCCCTGGCGATGATTTCTTCCATCGAGTCGGCGGGCTTTTGCGCCAAAGATTCATTGAATTGTCCCGCCCTTAAACCATTCTGGAAAGCTCCCACGAATACTTCTTGGTTAGGGTTGATTACTTTGATGGTGGTATCGTTGAATCTGGCCATGTAGTCTTGCAGTGACTCAGTGTGTCCATGAAGGACGTTGAAAAGGCTGGTGGCGGAGACATTTCGATGGCGACTTGCTGCGAAATGCTGAGTGAGCTTCCTGGTCATGTCTGGGTAACTCATGATAGAGAAACGAGGGAGGTTCATGTACCAACGCAAAGCTGCGTCAGTTAGGGTTCCTGCGAAGAGTTTGCACTTGAGAAAGTCAGATGCGCCCACAACGGCCATACGAGTGTTGAACTCCGTTATGTGCTCCACCGGGTCGCTCTTCATGTCGAAAGATGACAGATGGGGAGGTTTGAAGTGTTCTGGTACCGGAGCGTTCCATATCTCTACTAAAAAGGGTTGTGGTTCTAGGTTCTCCATCTCGCCATGTTGGGATTCGTCTCGCTCCTCTTGTTGTTTCTGCTGAACGGTCTTCACCAAGGCGCCCAGAGCCTCGTTCTGCTCTCGCAGGAGAGCCATGTCGGTTCTCAGGGTCTCGAAATCCTCCGGGGTGGCCATGAGGAAGGCGGCGGCTGCTTTTGGACCTGAGAAATTCTGAGTGCTTGACTTTCTGAACCACAAAGGTGTGACTCGGAAAGCTGATGAGGGTTCCTGAACCACGGTTGTGATTCAAGAAGATGGTCTAGGTTAGTTTTACCTTTTCCCACAGACGGCGCAAACTGTACTTGCAAAAAGTACGAGTAGTGAATACTAGGGTTTGTGTCTATCTATTAGGGTTTAGACTGATTATTGGATGCCTTGAGAATGCTCCCAAGGGTTGTATTTAAAGCCTGCTGAGGGCTTGGGTTTCGGTGGCTTGGTCTCCAAGCCACAGGGGTATTTTAGTATTTTAGGCGAGTTCTAGATGTTTCTAGAAGCTACTTGAGGCGGCGCCCTGGGAAGGACGCGCCTTGGGCCTTTGAACTCTTTTGGAGGGCGCTAAGGCCTTCTGGGGGTCTAGAGGCCCTTCTGGAGGTCTTTAAGACTCCTAGGAATATTATGACGGTCCAGGTTGGTACAATATGACCAACTTCATTGACTTGAGAAGAAGCCTTCTCCTTCTTGGCTTTCTTGGCCTTCTTTGCAGGTTGTTCAGGACCATCTTCCAGATACTCATCTTTAAAGAGTGCTTTTCTTTTGGTCTTCCTGCTCTTTGCTACTGCCAATGCACCACCGTACATGGTTTCAGGAACGTCTTCAAGCCTGATTCTTTTACCAGTTCTTGCAAAGTGATCTTTGGTGTAGTTCATCTGAACATCAAGAGGATATTGTTTGAAGATTGGCGGGAAATCTTCCATTAGATTGGACAGAGCATCAGATTCCTTAAGATATGTGTTGAGCTTTGTATAGACCTCCTTCTCAATCAGATTCATGTTCCTGAGTGTTCTTCCATTGACGATCTTGCTTCTTTCAGTATCAAGCTGTTCATCAGTAAAGAAATTGACATTGCTTAGAGCTTTCAGGATCCCTCCTTGATGAAGTATCTCTGAGATAAGCCTTCCATAAGAAACCCAGCATCTTCTATTGTCCTGGATTTCCCTGAGCTCTTTAATCATATGCCTGAATATGTACTTGGGCACATTTGCTTTTTCCTCCGTGATGAAGAAATGAAGGAAATTTTTTTGCTCCAAGGATGGTTGATCACTACCACCACCTTTTGGTAGGAGATTTTCATTCTGAATCTTCAGAAGCATCTTCTTCTCCATGCTCAAATCAAAGTAAGCACCTTTCTTGTTGCTGTTGAACATGGATTGATTCACAATTTCATTCCAAGGACTGGTCTTGTTGTTACCAATACCACCTTTGTAAATACCTTTGGAAGGTCTTCTGAGAACAAATGAAATTATATCTTCTGAGATGAAAACAGGGAAGCCCATGATGCTTGACCGGATTTCTATACATGTGAATGGTTCCAAACCCATTTCTTCCCTTGATTTTCCTTCCAAAGTAGGATCGATCAATACCTTATCAGTTTCTTCCAATTTAGCAGCCTTCCTATCGTAAATATATGTTATAACCCAGAAGTTCCTTATCAGTGTCTTGTATGTTGGACCATTCAACATACTGAAGTAATCCATAAGACCTTGAGCTTCGTAGTAACTTCTAATGTCACAGCTATGATGTGCTAAAGACGTGAAGTCCATAGGATTCTCAGTTTGAATCTTAAGATCCCATTCTTCTAGGGACATAGTCCTCCCTTTGATTTCATAGGCAGGTGCTTCTTGCATGCATGATGATGTTTCTTGAACTAAACTTGAGGATTCCATTGATGTTGAGGAAGTTTATGGTTCTAGGGTTTGATTGAAGAAGACGAACTTACTTGCAGAGAATAGAGTGAAAAGAGGAAAGTGTAGGTTGTGAAGCGAGTAGTGTGTGATTTGTCTAAGTGTTTTGAGTAAAAACCTTTGCAATTCAGTAGGGGACAAACAAACACAACATTAATGACATAGGGGGCGCGAGATAGTACATTCAAAGCTTAAAATCATCATAGCCCACTTACGTTATACACCAATACCTTTAACCCATGCCAGAGTTTCTCAGAGTAACTACTAAGTTAGTGGGCAGGTGTTACTAAAAAGTAACTTCCAACGTTTCCACTAGCTCTGCTATTCAGGAGCATAAAATCCAGCTTCTGGAGTTCAGGTGCTGATATCATCTTCAGAATCATATTTTCCTCAGAACCTTAATAAAGAGCTTCTGAACGACTTAAGGACCTAAATTCCTATTCAGGAGCAAGCATATTTAATCAGACACAAAGTGCATGTTCAAATTTTTCTTTATAAAATCAAATCTTTCCACTGTTAAAGGCTTAGTAAATATATCAGACCATTGATGTTCAGTATCAATGAATTGTATATCTAAAATTCCTTTTTGAACATAGTCTCTAATAAAGTGGTGTTGACAATATAAATCAGATACAAACTCTTTAGGACTCTAGAATTTCTAAGATATGAAAGTTCTTAAGAAATTCTATGTGAACCTTTGAATGCAGAACAATTTCAGCAGAGTTTTGGCACTTGTAAATTGTTGTTGAGTCCTTGCCATTCTCTAAGTCTTCACTCCTTTATATAGAGGTGTGAAAGAGACGTTGTGAATTGCCAGCACTTCAAAATAGAGTCGTTTGAAGCTTTGATCAATCACCAATGATCTTTTGCCTGATATGGTTATTGTCCTATAAAGGATCAATTTCAAAACCATTCCAATTGTGAAGGAACATCGTTGCAGGCAGAGCTGTTTTTCTTGTCATGTAGCACAGACAAAAACAGAGTAGTGGTTGTACACTTCGTACAATTGTACTTTGTCAACGCTCTTTAAAGAACAAGCATCCAATGCCTTCAAATCCTTTCAAAATAGTTGCTGCTTCAATCTTCTGGTTTTCTGCAATGCTTAGACGAGATTAAATCCATTGAACAACCTTTGAAGCTTTAAGTCTTGCATCTCTTAATGAACTTTAGCTTCTGGTGATCTTCAGCTTTTGATGAGATGCTTCTAACGAACTTGCTTCTGATGACGTCATCACTTCAGGAGCACTAAACTTCAGGAGCACTTCTCTTCAGATGCTTCAAGCTTCCTTTTTGTTGATTCCTTAGCTCTCTTTTGTTCTTTCAGAACCTATTTAAGATGTCAAATTTTTGTCTATGGTCCTGTACACTTGAACAAATAATAGCATATTCAATTGACAATTTTTAATACCTTCTTATCATCAAAACTCTCAAAGGGTAAGGTTAAACACGTTTTGTTCCAACAGTTTTAGCAATAATGCAGTCAATACAAATACCCAACAATCTCCCCCTTTGGCAAATTTTTGGCTAAAACAAATTTAGGCCAATTATTGTTATACAAAGTGATACAAAACAAATCCATTTCCTCAATTAGCATGACACCACACCTATGAAGAAACAACCAGCACAAAGAATTCTAAGAGATACTTTAGATGCACTTCCTCAAGTCATCACGAACACATATTCGAAAAGAAGAAACAGTCATGCAGTATCACTAAAGAAATACCAGAAGTGTGCACAAAGCAAAGAATACCTTACACAATCTTCAGTCACATCTTTAAACAAAGAAGAAAGATAGCAACATACTCTAAATCAATAGAGTTTAAGAGATAACAAGGTATTACAGATATCAGAGACATGCAACAGCGGATAGGAATGTAGCATAGTCTCACAAGACTAGAGGAAAAATAAATTCCTATGCTACAGTTTAGGGAAAAATAAATTCCCATGGATGTTCCAACATCCTTCACCTCATCAGATAGGAAAACCTGTCACAAAACAGCAAAGGAAAAAATAAATTTCCCATACCTACATAAAGCTAACAGTTAAATGTTTGACACATTCTTCTCAACCATTGTCAGACATCTTGAATACTTTCAAGCATTCATCATAGTAGCACTCCCCCTCAATATAACACCTTATGAGTGACTACTAAAAATATTCCACTACCACCCCTGAATACATGTATATGGAAGAAATTGAAAAATCACAATAACTTTTAATGCAAAGATAGAGAACCTTCAGAGTACTCCCCCTAAATACATGCATATGGAAGAACTTGAAACACAAAAACTCCTAATGCATAGATAAAGAATCTTCAGGGCCTAGTCAAATAATTCTTCAGTGAATGACCTACTAATTTTTCAGGGAATATTCTCTAGCTAGCAAACCTAAGCTAGCATACCAATAAAAGGTCACACAGACATGTTTCAACATCGTATAGAACATTTGCAGGGAACATGTACATAAAACAAATACTAAGATTTTGAAAACTCTCGGAACAATTAAGATGATGTAACATCAGAAACAACATACACAAGTACCAAAGAAATAGTTGCAAAATAAATGCAATAATGCATACCATACACACATCAGGCATAGGGAGTACAGTTAGACCAGTTAAACCATACCATTTTACTCCCCCTTATAAATGCTATATACTCCACTTCAGCAGTAGATAGAGACACACAATTTTGTTTCTTACTAAACCAAGAAATTAAATTATTTCCTAAGAAGAAACATCCACAAGAGGTACTTTTTCTGTCATCTGCACTTCCAGCCCAGTCAGCATCACAATAACCAAACAACATAGAGTTCTCACTATGTGAGTATAAAATCCCATAATCACCGGTGCTATTGATGTACTTCAGTATCCTTTTGACTTGAGTAAGATGACTCATTTTAGGTTCAGCTTGATACCTAGCACATACACCTACAACAAAATTAATATCAGGTCTGCTTGAAGTAAGGTACAACAGACTTCCAATCATGCTTCTGTATATGATTTGATCTACATCAACACCATTTTCATCTTTTGTCATCTTCAAATGAGTGGCAGCTGGAGTTCTTTTGTGACAACTATTATCCATACCAAATTTATTCACAATGTTCTTGGCATAATTGCTTTGAGAGATGAATATAGTTTCCTCCATTTGTTTGACTTGAAGACCAAGAAAATAGGTCAGCTCTCCTACTAAACTCATTTCAAATTCAGACTGCATTTGATGAATGAAATGTGGAACCATCTTGTTCGACATCCCATTAAAAACAATGTCATCAACATAAATTTGTGTAATCATTAGTCTAACAGTCTCTTCTTTCACAAACAAGCTTTTGTCTGTTCCTCCTTTTTTGTACCCTTGATTTTTAAGAAACTGTATCAGACTTTCATACCAAGCCCTAGGTGCCTGCTTCAAACCATACACAGTTTTCTTTAATCTGTAGACATGATTGGGAAAGCTAGGATCAATGAATCCCTTGGGTTGTTCAACATATACTTCTTCATTTAGGTATCCATTCAGAAAGGCACTCTTTAAATCCATCTGGAACGGCTTGTATTTGAGAATGCAAGACACTCCCAATAATAACCTTATAGATTCCAGTCTGGCAATAGTAGCAAATGTTTTATCGAAATCCAGACCTTCCACTTAAGTGTAGCCTTGATCTACTAATCTTGCCTTATTTCTGATAATAGTTCCATTTTCATCAAATTTGTTCTTATAGATCCACTTGGTGCCAATAACATTCATGCCTTCAGGTCTTAGAACCAGATCCCACACTTCACTCCTTTTGAACTAATTTAGTTCTTCTTGCATTGATTCAATCTAGAACTCATCAGTCAAGGCTTCTTTGACATTCTTAGGTTCAACCTTTGACACAAAATAGGAGTTGGCAATGACTCCAACTGATCTTCTGGATATGATACCTTGATCAGGGTTCCCAATAATGAGATCTTGAGGATGATTCTTCTGAACTCTTATGGAAGGGCCTTTGCTAGTGAACATCTGATCTTGCTCAGCTTCCTCGGTTTCTTCTTTCTCAAGTTCAGATTCATTCACCTAAACAGGCACATTTGTTTCTTGAGCCGATGTTGAAGGTGATAAAAACACAAGAACGGAGGGGTGGGTTAAATTGTGTTAACTTTTTCACATCTCTTAAAAAGATTGTTTCTGTTTTCCAAGATCAGAGTCTGAACAAGTTCAGGTCCTGATGGAAGTTCAGAGTCTGTTGCAGCGGAATAAAGTAAAGAGATAAGAGAAAGAGAGAACACAGGCAATTATACAGGTTCCTTCCACAAACCGAAAGTAGTCATGTCCCCCTTGCACTTCCAAGGAGAGTTCACTAAAATGTAATAAGAAATTACAAGTTGCTCAAGCACACATCAAGAGACTTCCAATGCTCAAGCACACAAGCAAGAGACTTCTTTTGCTCAAGGACACACCCAAGAGACTTCAAATGCTCAAGCACGCAGGCAAGAGACTTCTAACACAATTTACAGAAAATTGAATAAGAGTTTGAACACTTGATATACAATCAGTGGTGTTCCAAATACAAAACAATAAGACATTGTTTTCTATGACACTTAGAACTTCTAGGATATGAAGTCTGTAAGAATTTCCTAAGTTGTTGATGTATTTGGTTTGACTCAGGGAGAATAAAAATATATGTGTAATAGCTCTAAGTCAGTTAGTAGTCATTTCTTCAAGTCTTCATTCCTTTATATAGAGGTTGTAGAGAGACGTTGAGAAAAGCGAGCACATCACAGAGTCATCTAGAAGCTTGATCAAATACTGTTGATCTGTTGCTTGATATGGTAATCGTCCTTCAAAACAGATTTTGAATTCCATTCCACTTGAAGCGAAAATACCAGTAGACACAGCTGCCAATAGTACAAGTAGTGGAGTTGTGGAGAAGGTGGTCGTACATGTACTCTGTCCTTTTCCTACATTCTTTGTCACAAAGCATCCCATGCTTAAGTTGACTTCAAGATAGCCGTTACTCCATATGAATGTTTCTTCTGTAACAAAATGCCTTCAGAGATTCATCTAAAAAAATTCTTGAGTTGCAATCTTCAGACTCTCTATAAAACTCTAGACTCTGTTGAGCTTCAGACTCTCTTCAGCTCCTTCAGACTCTCTTCGTTCTTCAGATACTCTGAGTCTTGAGAACCTCTTGTCTTGCACTTCTTCGAACCAGCTTCTTTAGACTCTCCGAGTCTAAGATTTCTTCGAAACAGCTTCTTTAGACTCCCTGAGTCTTCAGAACCTCTCGAAACAGCTTCAGATGATTCTTCAGGCTCTCTAAGTCTTCAGAATCACTTGCAACAAGCTTCTTTAGGATTTTTTCTCTTCATTTGTTCATACAGAATACTTTCTAAGATTAAAATCTTTGACTAAGATCATGCACACTTAAACAAATATTAGCATATCCAATTGACAATTTTTAATACCTTCTTATCATCAAAACTAAAAGTGGTATTGTTAAACACTCTTTGTTCCAATAATCTCCCCCTTTTGATGATGGCATATATAAGTATTTAAAAGGTCAATTGTTGTTAATCTAATTAACGTGTTGACTTAAGGGTCTGAGGTTTGTAAGCTCTGACTCCCCCTGAGTCTGATAGTCTTTAAGGTGAGGTTTGTAAGCTCCCCTTAAGTCCTATACAGGTTAATTAAATTCAGTTTAAACAAAACTTCAGAATCAAATCCCACAAGAAATTAAAAGACTAGAGATGAGAAGAGATTCTCTTAAATTAAATTGCAAAAATTTAATTTTGGGGCTCAAAATCTAACGTTATTATCTATTGCTACCTCCCTTTACTTAGACTTAAAAATACTACAATTACTCCCCCTTTTGTCATCAACAAAAATGTTTAAAAATAATTTTTAAAGTAAACGAGAAGAGATGAGAAGATTCATAGTTAAAAACTTATCGGAGTCTGGTTAGAAAAGACGTAGTTTTAAAAACACAAGAGTTAACAAAACAATCAGGATCTGGAAAAAAAAACCAGAATCAAAAGAGTTATCAGATGCAAATAAATATATGACTAAATGTAACACCCCGTTTTCCCAACATTAATAATTAACAAATTAAATCAAAGTATTCACATAACGGAATGCTACATTTTCTTAAAACAAAACCTCCAAATGAATAAATAACTATTTATTCTTCATAAAAGTAGTCAATAAAAATTAACAATAAACTTCGCAGTGGAAATCATTTCAATCAACAAAATTTAACTTTGGCACGCAGGCCTCATCAAAGGTTTCATAATTCAAACAATACGTAAGGAAAGAGAAACAAGTATTAATATTCCCATCCCGTTACGTATCAGAGCCCTAAGACACTTTGAGCCGACATCACTACTAATCTTCGCTACCTGCACTTGCCCACAAGGCGGCAATTCCAACAGAAGGGGCGAGATTCACAAACAACAATAGATATTATAATTCATCAATTAAATTCATCAACAACAATTACATGAATTTATCAACAACATCATCGACTACGACACCGACGACTCAGCCAACAACAATAACAACGACAACAACTACAACGACGACAACAACGACAACAATGCAACTAATGCAAATGTATGTGGTACCATTTTACGCGCGTTGAATGCTAAGCATTCTGGGGCATGAGCCCCCAACGGTTGAATGAAATAACATTCCAGGGCATAAGCCCTCAACGATTGAGTGATAAACACTCCAGGGCATAAGCCCTCAACGGTTGAGTGAAAACACTCCAGGGCATAAGCCCTAAACAAAGTATGAGTATGAATGGACTCACTAGTGTATATCTGCATACAACTCAACAACAACAACGACAACTACAATATGCATAATCAACTATGACATAGGACTCCAACTTAATCGACAGGACACGACAAAAGGGTACAACAAGGTCTCACAACAAAATTCAACAATTTAGGCAACCTACAGTACTACTCGCCGTGGTGAGCTACTTTACTCGCCGTGGCGAGTTCAGGAAAATGAGCTACTCGCTATGGCGAGTTAGGGGCGAGCTCAAGGCGATCAAAACTGGGTGCTCTCGGCATTTTTGACATTTTTCACTTAAAATCTTCATTTTTAAGTTCCCAAAACCCAAATTTGATTCTGTAAAAAGGTGCCATTCATCCTTAAATGTATTAAGGCACTCAAATTGATATAAAAATTGGCCCAAAAACCTCATTAAGACAATTAACGATTTTTAATTTAAGCAACTCGCCGTGGCGAGTGCATTTGCTCGTTATGGCGAGTTAAGGGGGTTCACTGCTCGCTGTGGCGAGCTACACAGGCATTGCTCGCCGTGGCGATCAAACTTCTCCTTTTCAACCCCAAACCCCATTTGCGGTAATAACCTGCTAAACCCAGAAAACTTCTAATCTCTGTAACTGATCTCGGAGTCTCCCACTGTGATACCGCTTCAACTTTCGACGGGTCGACCGCAATACCATTACCAGAAATAATATGGCCAAGAAAACTTACTTCACTTAACCAGAACTCACATTTTGACAACTTGGCATACAACTTCTTATCTTTCAACACTTGCAAAACAATCTTCAAATGCTCTGCATGCTCGTCTTCAGTCTTAGAATAAATCAGAATATCATCAATAAAAACAACAACAAATCTGTCCAGAAAGTCATGGAAAATTTTGTTCATATACTTCATAAATACACCAGGTGCATTAGTAACACCGAAAGGCATCACTTTATACTCATAGTGACCATATCGCGTCCTGAACGTCGTCTTCTGCATATTTTCATCCTTCACCTTGATCTGATGGTAATCTGATCTCAAATCAATTTTACTAAACACACGGGCACCCACTAGCTGGTCCATCAAATCATCAATTCTCGGAAGTGGATACCTATTCTTTATCGTCACTTTATTCAACTAACGGTAATCTATACACAGCCTCATGCTACCATCTTTCTTCTTAACCAATAATACCGGCGCTCCCCAAGGTGAAACACTTGGTCTTACAAACTTTTTATCCAGTAGGTCCTCCAACTGCTTCTTCAAGTCTGCCAACTCAACTGCTGAGCTACGGTAAGGAGCCATCGACACAGGCTTCGTACCCGGAACAAGATCAATTGAGAATTCAACTTCCCTCTCTGGCGGCACATCGGGAATCTCATCAGGAAAAACTTCTAGAAATTCATTCACGACTGGTAGGCTATCAATCACCGCTTGATTCTCCACCGACAAATACGCTATCAAGGAAAACATCAGAATTCCGTCGCGCTCTATCTGCTTCAGCTGCTTAGTATTCAAGAAATCAACTTCACTCTCCTCTTCAGCGGAAGAGAAATCTACCGTCTTACTAAAACAATTTATGAGGACATGGTTATACTCTAACCAGTTCATCCCAAGGATTACATCCATACCCGTCAACGGTAAACATACAAGATCAACTTCAAAATCTCTACCAAACACAGACAGTGGACATCTTAAACAAACAAGAGAAGTAGTCACTGAACCCTTAGCTGGAGTTTCAACAATCATTTCTCCACCCATATTAGACATAGTAAGCCCCAACTTAGAAGCACGACAACACACGTTGAGGCATTAAATATCTCATAATGGATTATGTCAAAACTCATAGCTGATTATCTCATTGATATGGTAAAGATACATAAAGCCATTTTAATGTCTAGCCATATCATAATCAACTAGTATATGATTTTCCTCAATCAATTATGGACCAAAAGAAAAACGTCCAAGAGCATTTTCTTTAGTATAATTAAATTATGAATTAATTTAAAATGATGCTCAAAAATATTTTCAATGTCAAAACCAATTATGCAATTTGTAAAATAAATCATGACTTTTCATGTAAAAATATTTTCATGTAAAATCACATTGAAACAAAAACTATTGTGAGTGTGTGATTTATTTTCATGAGAGCTTTTTAACCACTTACAACAAAGTCCTAATATAAATAAAAAAACTCAAGACTCAAGACTTGATAGCTTGAATTTCTTTTCCGCTTTTTGCATCATTGTTCTTTTAGGACTTCTTTTGTCGATCATCAAAACCAGTGTATTCCTGTCAAGGCATATATTCACATTCTTCCCCTTTTGATGATGACAAACATCTCATGAAGGGATTTGCTTAATGAAGAGATTAGGACAATAATAATCAATGATAAAATTTATGACAGAGATAAGCGCAGATTTAGCTCCCCCTCACTATATGCTAACATTTAAAGTACACTCCCCCTGAAACATGCAAATCACATAACTCTCCCCCTTTTGGCATTATCAAAAAGCGGGAAAGAAATAATCATGGCAAGGCATATATTCAGGAAAATATAAAGCAAAAAATAAAGAGAATTAAGTGAAAAGTGTAAACCATTTTTGCTTCTCTTGAATTTACAATTTCTTTTTGGAGAAGAGTATTTTTATAAAGTCTCCACTTGATGCATATCCACTCTCTTAGTGATAATAAGGATAAAATCTCTTAGTGATAATAAGGATAAAGCCTCATCTCTTCTGATTTCTATCAGTTTCTTTGTTGTGTGTGTGTGAAGATACATGACTATTCTTTCTCCTTGTCTTATGGTTACAATTTTTCATGTTATATAACAAAATTGATACTTCTAGAAACCAAAAACAAAGTCAAATTTAATTTGAAAATCACTTCTAAATGTATTTTTTCAACAACTTTAAAACAACATGAAGGTGAGAAAAACACAAGAAGGGGGGGTTGAATTGTGTTTACTTTTTCGTAACTCTTGAAGAGTGAGAATCTGTTTTCCAGGATCAGAGTCTGAATGGATTCAGAACCTGATGGAAGACCAGAGTCTGTTGTAGCGGAAATAAACAAGAGATAAAGAGAGAGAGAGAACACAAACAATTATACAAGTTCCTTCCACAAACCGGAAGTAGTCTTGTCCCCCTTGCACTTCCAAGGAGAGTTTCACTAAAATGTAATATCAATTACACGTTGCTCAAACACACAGTAAGAGACTTCCAAATGCTCAAGCACGCAGGCAAGAGTCTTCCAATGCTCAAAGACACAACTAAGAGACTTCTTTGCTCAAGCACACAAGCAAGAGACTTCTGACACAATTTACAGAACATTGAATAGAGTTGGAAACACTTGACAAACAATCAAATGTGTTCCAATAACATAAACAAAGACAGACTCTGTTTTTCTGATAAACTTAGAAACTCTAGAATACACAGTTTGTAAGAATTTGCTAAGTTGTTGATGTGTTTCTGGTTTGACTCAGTTAGAATACAACAGCTTAATAGCGTAGTTTTTCAGTTGTAGAGTCCAACATATTCTTCAAGTCTTCTATCCTTTATATAGGCGTTGGAAAGAGACGTTGAGACAATCCAGCATATCAAGAGAATCTAGAAGCTTGATCAATAGTTGTTGATCTGTTGCTTGATATGGTAATAGTCCTTCAAATGTGTAACGCCCTAGTTGTTAATTATTTATTTCTGATTTGTTTAGAGTCTTTCATATGATTTTAAATAATTATTGTTGAGTATGTGGTGTGTTATGTTTTATTATATGATTTATTATTATTATTTTATATAGAAAGTGAGAATTATTATTATTTTAGAGGTTGGGGGTTAAATAATATTTATTTGGTTTAAGTGGTAGTTAAGTGGAATTAAGGGGGAGTTATTTAATATAATAGAAAATATTTATGAGAGTTAGGAGAAAAAGGAATACTGACAGAAACAGTTTCACATACAAAAACATCAGTTTTGGGAGAAAGCCAAGAGGAGAACCAGGAGGGAGAGAATCAAAGGTCTTAGAATCTTCTTTCATCCGAATTCAGGTAAGGGTGAGATTTATGTTATGAACATAGTTATATAATTTGATTTGTGTTCAACAAGAGGGTTGTAGAATTTGGGAATTTAGGGTTGAATTGATTCTTAGGGTGAAATTGAGTGTAGGAACATTGTTTAAGAGTGTTAAAAAGAATCCTAGTTGTGGACAAAACCTTAATGGATTGCTGTAACTAGTTTTAGAGTTAGAATTTGGGAGAATTGGGGTTTGGGATGAAAAACTGCAGAATCCCGTAGTCTGTTCTGTCGCGACTCGCCTGGCGAATAAGCTTCTCGCCATGGCGAGCAACCTGTTCATCCCTCGCCTGGCGACAAGTCTGCTCGCCTGGTGACAACCTGTTTATCTCTCGCCTGGCGACAAGTCTGTTCGCCTGGTGAGCAACCTGCTTATTTTTTGCCTGGCGACAAGTCTGCTCGCTTCGCGAGGAACCCGTTCAACTCTCGCCTAGCGACAGGAGCACTCGCCTGGCAAACTGCCCAGTACAAGAAGTCGTTCTGTTTCGAGTTGAGGGATGAATTGGTGTGTGAGGTAGATGCTCATAAATTACTAAGATAATTTGAAGGAGTTGTTGAACGTAAAATAACTGATTGGTCGACCGTTGTCCTATGATTATCTATATTAATTATTTATGCAAGTCGTTGAGTATAATTGTTAATGAGTCACATCATACAAATATTGTTATGTTGCTATTTGACGAATGTTGCAGAGTAAGTCATATTTAATTATATGCATTGTTGAGTCGTAGTTGTTGTGATTCATGTTGTCGTTGTCGCAGGAGAGTTGTATGTGCAGAAGACGGCCTTTAGGACATGTTATGGACATTACGAATTTTCTATGATGCATTTCGGCGTTTCTAATGCGCCAGGTGTGTTTATGGAGTATATGAACAAAATTTTCCATGCTTATCTAGATAAATTTGTGGTTGTATTCATTGATGATATTTTAATTTATTCTAAGACTGAAGAAGAGCATGTCGAGCATTTGAGGATTGTGTTGCAAGTGTTGAAAGAAAAAAGTTGTATGCTAAGTTATCCAAATGTGAGTTCTGGCTAAGTGAAGTAAGTTTTCTAGGTCATATTATTTCTAATAGTGGTATTGCTGTTGATCCGTCCAAGGTTGATGCGGTATCACGATGGGAGACTCCGATGTCGGTTACAGAAATCAAAGTTTCTTGGGTTTGGCTGGTTATTATCGCAGATTTATAGAAGGATTTTCGAAGTTGGCACTTCCATTGACTCAGTTGACCTGTAAGGGTAAAGCATTTGTGTGGGATGCTCAGTGCGAGGATAGTTTCAATGAATTGAAGCGAAGATTGACAACTGCTCCAATTTTGATTTTACCTAGGCCAGATGAACCTTTTGTTGTATATTGTGATACGTCCAAGTTTGGTTTAGGCGGTGTGCTTATGCAGGATGGCAAAGTAGTGGCTTATGCTTCGAGACAATTGAGAATTCATGAGAAGAATTATCCTACACATGATTTAGAGTTAGCTGCGGTGATTTTTGTATTGAAAATTTGGAGACATTATTTGTACGGTTCTAGATTTGAAGTGTTTAGTGATCATAAAAGTTTGAAATATTTATTTAATCAGAAGGAATTGAACATGAGGCAGAGGAGGTGGCTTGAGTTGTTGAAAGATTATGATTTTGAGTTAAGTTATCATCCGGGTAAAGCCAATGTGGTTGCTGATGCATTGAGTAGAAAAACGTTGCACATGTCTACTATGATGATAAAAGAATTTGAGTTGCTTGAATAGTTTAGAGACTTGAGTCTAGTATGTGAGTTGGCACCTCAAAGTGTGCAGTTGGGTATGTTAAAGATCAACATTAATTTCTTGAATAGTATCAAAGAGGTGCAGAAAGTTGATGTCAAGTTTGTAGACTTGATGGTTGCTAGTGATCAGACTACAGATGGTGATTTTCAAATTGATGATCAAGGTGTGTTGAGGTTCCGAGGCAGAATTTGCATTCCGGATAATGATGAGTTGAAAAAGTTGATTTTAGAAGAAAGTCACAGAAGTAGCATGAGTATTCATCCGGGAGCTACGAAAATGTATCATGATTTGAAGGAATTGTTTTGGTGGTCCGGGTTGAAACGAGACGTTGCACAATTTGTTTATGCATGTTTGACTTTTCAGAAATTGAAAGTGGAACATCAGAAGCCTGCAGGGTTGTTGACACCATTAGATGTGCCGGAATGGAAATGGGATAGTATCTCCATGGATTTTGTGACGAGTTTACCAAATACTCAAAGAGGGCATGATGCCATTTGGGTTATTGTCGATAGGTTGACGAAGTCAGCACATTTTATTCCGATCAATATTAGTTATCCGGTAGCTCAGTTGGCGGAGATTTACATTCATAATATTGTGAAGTTGCATGGCGTTCTGTCAAGCATTGTGTTGGATAGAGATCCGAGGTTCACTTCGAGTTTTTGGAAAAGTTTGCAAGAGGCTTTGGGTTCCAAGTTGAGGTTGAGTTCGACTTATCATCCTCAAACAGATGGTCAGTCGTAGAGGACGATTCAGTCGTTAGAAGATTTGCTGAGGGTGTGTGTACTTGAGCAAGGTGGAGCTTGGGATAGTCATCTGCCGTTGATTGAGTTCACGTACAACAACAGTTACCATTCGAGTATTGGTATGGCACCGTTCGAAGCTTTGTATGGTCGGAGGTGCAGAACCCCTTTGTGTTGGTTTGAGACTAGTGAAAGTGTTGTGTTGGGACCAGAGATTGTCCAGCAGACTACGGAGAAGGTCAAAAAGATAAGAGAACAGATGAAAGCGTCGCAGAGTCGACAAAAGTGTTACCACGACAAGCGTAGAAAGGATCTTGAGTTTCAAGAGGGAGACCATGTGTTCCTGAGAGTCACTCCTATGACAGGTGTGGGTCGTGCATTGAAGTCTAAGAAGCTGACCCCGAAGTTTATTGGACCATATCAGATATCTGAGAGAGTTGGAACAGTGGCATATAGAGTGGGATTGCCACCACATCTTTCGAATTTGCATGATGTGTTTCATGTGTCGCAACTTCGTGAGTATGTAGCGGATCCTTCGCATATTATTCCAAGAGATGATGTGCAAGTTAGAGACAACCTTACGGTTGAGACCTTACCATTGAGAATTGAAGGGCGTGAGGTGAAGAAGTTGAGAGGCAAGGAGATACCTCCAGTGAAGGTTGTTTGGGGAGGAGTAACTGGTGAAAGCTTGACTTAGGAGCTGGAGAGTAAGATGCTAGAGTCGTATCTGGAGTTGTTTGCATGAGGTAATATTTCGAGGACGAAATTCTCTAAGTTGCGGAGAGTTGTAACGCCCTAGTTGTTAATTCTTTATTTCTGATTTGTTTAGAGTCTTTCATATGATTTTAAATAATTATTGTTGAGTATGTGGTGTGTTATGTTTTATTATATGATTTATTATTATTATTATTTTACATAGAAAGTGAGAATTATTATCATTTTAGAGGTTGGGGGTTAAATAATATTTATTTGGTTTAAGTGGTAGTTAAGTGGAATTAAGGGGGAGTTATTTAATATAATAGAAAATATTTATGAGAGTAAGGAGAAAAAGGAAAACTGACAGAAACAGTTTCACGTACAAAAACATCAGTTTTGGGAGAAAGCCAAGAGGAGAACCAGGATGGAGAGAATCAAAGGTCTTAGAATCTTCTTTCATCCGAATTCAGATAAGGGTGAGATTTATGTTATGAACATGGTTATAAAATTTGATTTGTGTTTAACAAGAGGGTTGTAGAATTCTGGAATTTAGGGTTGAATTGATTCTTAGGGTGAAATTGAGTGTGGGAATATTGTTTAAGAGTGTTAAAAAGAATCCTAGTTGTGGACAAAACCTTAATGGATTGTTGTAACTTGTTTTGGAGTTATAATTTTGTGTGTGAGGGATGAATTTGGAGTTAGAATTTGCCCAGTACCAGAAGTCGTTCTGTTTCTAGTTGAGGGATGAATTGGTGTATGAGGTAGATGCTCATAAATTACTAAGATAATTTGAAGGAGCTGTTGAACGTAAAACAACTGATTGGTCGACCGTTGTCCTATGATTAGCTATATTAATTATTTATGCAAGTCGTTGAGTATAATTGTTAATGAGTCACATCATACAAATATTGTTATGTTGCTATTTGACGAATGTTGCAGAGTAAGTTATATTTAATTATATGCATTGTTGAGTCGTAGTTGTTGTGGTTCATGTTGTCCCTGTGAAAGCCTTGTCGTTCAACTGTTGAGGGCTTATGCCCTGTGAATGCTAGTTCATTCAATTGTTGAGGGCTCATGCCCTGGGAATGCTTTAACCATTCAACTGTTGAGGGCTTATGCCCTGGAATGCCTTGTCATTCAAACGCGTTAACGGTACCGCATGCATATTGCATTAGTTGTTGTTGTTGGTCGTCTTGTCGTCGTTGTCGGTTGCATTGTCGTGTCGTTGTTGTTGTAGCCATCGATGAAGTGTGTGAACATTGATGTTGTGAATATGTATATATATATATATTTATTTGATTTATTTATTGAAGTTGTTAAATGAAAATGATGATTATATTTTTATATTTATTGATGTGAATCTCACCCCTTATGCTTGAAAACGTTGCCTTTCCTGTGGGTAACTTGCAGGTAATGAAGGCAAGTAGAAGTGTTGGCTCAGGTGTCCTAGGGCTCTGATACGTAACGGGATGGGAAAATAGTTGTCATGTTTTATCATTCCTTTATGTATCAATTTTGAAACATGTTGTTGGAGCCTTTATTGTCATTGAACAGATGTTTGAAAAATTATCACGTTGAGGCCTATGTGCCATTCATCCCTAAACATATTAAGGCACTCAAATTGATATAAAAATTCACCCAAAAACCTCACTAAGACAATTAACCACTTTTAAATTAAGCAACTCGTCGTGGCGAGTGCATCTGCTCGCTGTGGCGAGCTACGGGTGTTGCATTGCTCGCCTCGCGAGTGGGACTGCTCGCTGTGGCGAGCTACACAGGCACTGCTCGCCTGGCGAGTGGGTTTACTCGCCGTTGCGAGCGGCGATTGGCAGAACTACGAACTGTACGAACATACTTCTACTTTTCAACCCTAATCCCCAAATTCAACACCTAAAGGCTCAATTTTGATGAATTTCATCATCCCTATGCATTCTAACATCAGAACAACATTAAACAACAACAATTACATGAATTAATCAAGTTATTAACATCAATTCATCATTAACCTAATTCAATTCATCAACCCTAACAACCCTACATTCATCAATGAATTAAGAACCTAAAGTTGAGAGTTAGTCTCACCCTTACCTTATATTATCTTCCTGAATTAAAAGCAGCGTTCTTCTCTCCTCTTGCTTCTTCTCTCTTCTTCTAGGTTTTTCCCCTTTTTCTTGTTTTCTCACTGTTTCTACGTGAAAACTGATTCTGACTCTTTCTTCCCTTATTAATACCTATTAACTTCTCCTTAATTCTAATTAACTCCTATTAAATTATTAAATAATTCATTTTAACCCCCAACCTTCTAATAATTATAATTCTTGCCTATTTTAATTAAATAATCAAAATAACTATATAATAAAATATATAACGCACCAAAAATCAACATAATTATTTAAAATCATAAAAACTTATTAAAATCAACTGAAATAAAATAATCAACAACTAGGGCGTTACAACTCTCCTTCACTTAAAGAATTTCGTCCTCGAAATATTACCTCAAGCAAACAACTCAGGATAAGACTCTAGCATCTTACTCTCCAGCTCCCAAGTCAAGCTTTCACCAGTTACTCCACCCCAGACAACTCTCACCAGAGATATCTCCTTGCCTCTCAACTTCTTCACCTTACGATCATCAATCCTCAACGGTAAAGTCTCCACCGTAAGGTTGTCTCTAACCTGCACGTCATCCCTTGGTATAACATGCGAAGGATCCGCTACGTACTTCCGCAACTGCGACACATGGAACACATCATGCAGATTTGAAAGATGTGGTGGCAAACCTATTCGATATGCCACTGGCCCAATCCTCTCCGATATCTGATAAGGACCAATAAACTTCAGAGTCAACTTCTTCGACTTCAACGCACGACCTACATCTGTCATGGGAGTGACTCTTAAGAACACATGATCACCCTCTTGAAACTCAAGTTCCTTTCTACGCTTGTCATGGTAACTCTTCTGCCGACTCTGCGACGCTTTCATCTGTTCTCTTATCAACTTGACCTTCTCTGCAGTCTGCTGGACTAATTCCGGTCCCAACACTATACTTTCTCCCGATTCAAACCAACACAACGGAGTTCTACACCTCCAACCATACAAAGCTTCAAATGGTGCCATACCAATACTCGAATGGTAACTGTTGTTGTACGTGAACTCAATCAACGGTAGATGACTATCCCAAGCTCCACCTTGCTCAAGTAGACATACTCTTAGCAAATCTTCCAACGACTGAATCGTCCTCTCCGACTGACCATCTGTTTGAGGATGATAAGCCGAACTCAACTTCAACTTAGAACCCAAAGCCTCCTGCAAACTCTTCCAAAACCTTGAAGTAAACCTCGGATCTCTATCCGACACAATACTCGATGGAACACCATGCAACTTCACAATACTATGAATATAAATCTCTGCCAACTGAGCTACCGGATAATTGATATTGATCGGAATAAAATGTGCTGACTTTGTTAACCTGTCAACAACTACCCAAATGGCATCATGCCCCTTCGGAGTATTCGGTAAGTTCGTTACAAAATCCATGGATATGTTATCCCACTTCCACTCTGGTACATCTAATGGTGTCAACAACCCTGCAGGCTTTTGATGTTCAACTTTAGATTTCTGACAAGTCAAACATGCATAAACAAATTGCGCGACATCTCGCTTCAATCCAGACCACCAAAATAACTTCTTCAAGTCGTGGTACATCTTTGTAGCTCCCGGATGAATACTTAAGCTACTCCTGTGACTTTTTTCCAAAATCATCTTTTTCAACTCGTCGTTATCAGGAATACAAATTCTGCCTCGGAATCTTAACACACCCTGATCATCAACCTGGAAATCACTATCTTCCGCTTCATTACTAGCAACCATCAAGTCTACAAACTTAACATCAGCTTTTTGCGCTTCCTTGATACTGTTCAAGAATTCATTATTGATCTTCAACATACCCAACTGCACGCTCTGAGGTGCCAATTCGCAAACTAAGCTCAAGTCTCTAAATTGCTCAAGTAACTCGAACTCTTTCATCATCATAGCAGACATATGCAACGTCTTTCTGCTCAAGGCATCTGCAACCACATTGGCTTTACTCGGATGGTAATTCAAACTAAAATCATAGTCCTTCAACAACTCGAGCCATCTTCTCTGCCTCATATTCAACTCTTTCTGATCAAACAAATATTTCAAACTCTTATGATCACTGAACACCTCAAATCTGGAACCGTACAAATAATGCCTCCAAATTTTTAACACAAAAACTACAGCAGCCAACTCTAAATCATGTGTAGGATAGTTCTTCTCATGTATCCTCAACTGTCTCGAAGAATAAGCTACCACCTTACCATCCTGCATAAGTACACCACCTAAGCCCAACTTGGACGCATCACAATACACAACAAAAGGTTCATCTGGCTTCGGTAAAATCAAAATCGGAGCAGTCGTCAACCGTTGTTTCAACTCACTGAAACTATTCTCACACTTAGCATCCCACACAAAAGCTTTACCCTTATAGGTCAACTGTGTCAAAGGAAGTGCCAACTTTGAAAATCCTTCGATAAATCTTCGATAATATCCTGCTAAGCCCAGAAAACTTCTAATCTCCGTAACTGACCTCGGAGTCTCCCATTGCGATACCGCTTCAACTTTCGACGGGTCAACCGCAATACCACTACCAGAAATAATGTGGCCAAGAAAACTTACTTCACTTAACCAGAACTCACATTTGGATAACTTGGCATACAACTTCTTTTCTTTCAACACTTGCAAAACAATCTTCAAATGCTCTGCATGCTCTTCTTCAGTCTTAGAATAAATCAGAATATCATCAATAAAAACAACAACAAACCTGTCCAGAAAGTCATGGAAAATTCTGTTCATATACTCCATAAATACACCAGGTGCATTAGTAACACCGAACGGCATCACCTTATACTCATAGTGACCATATCGCGTTCTGAACGCCGTCTTCTGCATATCTTCATCCTTCACCTTGATCTGATGGTAACCTGACCTCAAATCGATTTTACTAAACACACGGGCACCCACTAGCTGATCCATCAAGTCATCAATTCTCGGAAGTGGATACCTATTCTTTATCGTCACTTTATTCAGCTGACGGTAATCTATACACAGCCTCATGCTACCATCTTTCTTCTTAACCAACAACACCGGCGCTCCCCAAGGTGAAACACTCAGTCTTACAAACTTCTTATCAAGTAGGTCTTCCAATTGCTTCTTCAACTCTGCCAACTCAGCTGCTGATATACGGTAAGGAGCCATCGACACGGGCTTCGTACCCGGAACAAGATCAATTGAAAATTCAACTTCCCTTTCTGGCGGCACATCGGGAATCTCATCAGGAAAAACTTCTGGGAATTCATTCACGACTGGTAGGCTATTAATCACTGCTTGATTCTCTACTGACAAATATGCTAACAAGGAAAACATCATAATTCCGTCACGCTCAATCTGCTTCAACTGCTTAGTACTCAAGAAATCAACTTCACTCTCTTCTTCAGCGGAAGAGAAACGTACCGTCTTACTAAAACAATTGATGAGGACATGGTTATACTCTAACCAGTTCATCCCAAGGATTACATCCATACCCGTCAACGGTAAACATACGAGATCAACTTCAAATTTCTACCAAATACAGACAGTGGACAACTTAAACAAACAAGAGAAGTAGTCACTGAACCCTTAGCTGGAGTTTCAACAATCATTTCTCCATCCATATTAGACATAGTAAGTCCCAACTTAGAAGCACAACTAACAGCAATAAAACAATGCGTAGCACCAGTATCTATAATAGCAATTAAAGGAGTATCATCAAAATAACAAGTACCTCGAATAAGTCGATCCTCATTGTCCGTCTGTGTACCAGACAATGCAAACACTTTTCCTCCAAGCTGAGCCTTCTTAGGCTTCTTGCACTGAGAACTAAGATGACCCTCTTCATCACAATTAAAACAGACAATATCACCACGTTTGCATTCAGCTATTGTATGTCCTTTCTTCCCACGTCGGAAGCATTTCTTCTCATCACGGTGGCAAGCATTACTCTTATGGCCTTTCTCACCACACTTGTAGCAGACAACTTCAGCAGGAGTCTCATTCTTCCTGGGCCTCCTCTCATCATTTACCCGTTGTTTCCCCTTATCAGCAGGAGCACTGTAAGGCTTAGGACGGTTCTGCTGATTCTTACTCTTCCTTTCATTAAGCACTTTATAGTGAGCTTTCGTATTCTCTTCGTAAATCCTGCAGCTACTCACCAATTCAGAAAAATTGCGGATTTTCTGATAACCAATGGCCCGCTTAATCTCAGCACGCAGACCATTCTCAAACTTGATACACTTAGAGAACTCAGCAGTCTCAGGAGTGTAATGCGGGTAAAACTTTGCCAACTCAACAAACTTGGCAGCATACTCTGTTACTGACATATCACCTTGCTTCAGTTCTAGAAATTCAATCTCCTTCTTACCTCGGACATCTTCCGGAAAATACCTGTTTAGAAACTCTCTTCTGAACACAGCCCACGTGATCACAGCCCCTCCGTTCCCTAGCACTGGTTGCACACTCACCCACCAATCATCAGCCTCCTCAGCCAGCATATGTGTGCCAAAACGCACCATCTGAACATCAGTGCACTGCATTACTCTGAAGATTCTCTCAACCTCTTTCAACCATGTCTGCGCTCCATCAGGGTCATACCTGCCCTTGAAAGTTGGTGGATGGTTCCTCAGGAAGGTTTCCAACATGCGAACACCGTCGTTACCACCAGCATTATTTTGTTGACCCACAGCTTGAGCCATCGCTTGTAGAGCAGCAGCAAGTGCGACATCATTCCTTCCAGCCATCGCGAAAATCTACACTACAACAACAACCAGGACATCAAAGACAATACAAAATTGTCACACGACTCTACTAGGCTCGACTCGACTCTACTACTTGGCCGGACGGACCGACCTGCTCTGATACCAATTGTAACACCCCGTTCTCCCAACAGTATTAATTAACAAATTAAATCAGAGTTTTTCACCAAAAACGGAATGCTACATTTTCGTTCAAATAAAATCTCCAAATTAACGGATGAATAAATATTCTCCAATAAAATAGTCAATAATAATTAACTTCAAAACTTCGCAGCGGAATTAATTTAAAGCAACTAAATAAGCTTTGGCACGCAGGCCTCATCAAAAGTTTCGTAAATCAAAATTAATACGTAAGGAAAGAGAAAAACAAGCAACAAATTCCCGTCCCGTTACGTATCAGAGCCCTAAGACACTTGAGCCGATATCTCTACTAATCTTCGTTACCTGCACTTGCCCACAAGGCGGCAATTCCAGCAGAAGGGGTGAGATTCACAATCAACAATAGATAATATAATTCATCAATTAATTCAACAACAACAGTGTAATGAATAATCAATTATCATTTATAATTTGAACAATTCAACAACATGGTCAACGACGACACCGACAACTCAACCAACAACAACAACAACGACAACAACTACAATGACAACAACAATGCAACTAATGCAAATGCATGTGGTACCATTTTACGCGCGTTGAATGCTAAGCATTTCGGGGCATGAGCCCCCAACAGTTGAATGAAATAACATTCCAGGGCGTAAGCCCTCAACAGTTGAGTGATGAACACTCCAGGGCATAAGCCCTCAACGATTGAGTGTAAACACTCCAGGGCATAAGCCCTCAACAGTGGTATGAGTATGAAATGGACTCAATGGTGTATATCTACATACAACCCAACGACAGCAACAACAACTACTATATGCATAATCAGCTATGGCATAAGACTCCAACTTAATTCGACAAGACACAACAAAGGTCACTGCGAAGCATCACAACAAAATTCAACAACTTAAGTAACCTACAGTATTACTCGCCGTGGCGAGCTACTTTACTCGCCGTGGCGAGTTCAGAAAATTGAGCTTCTCGCCGTGGCGAGTTGGGGGCGAGCTCAAGGCGAGCAAAGGTGGTTGCTCTCGGCATTTTTGACATTTTTCACCTAAAATCTTCATTTTTAAGTTCCCCAAACCCGAATTTAATTCTGTAAAAAGGTGCCATTCATCCCTAAACATATTAAGGCACTCAAATTGATATAAAAATTCACCCAAAAACCTCACTAAGACAATTAACCACTTTTAAATTAAGCAACTCGTCGTGGCGAGTGCATCTGCTCGCTGTGGCGAGCTACGGGTGTTGCATTGCTCGCCTCGCGAGTGGGACTGCTCGCTGTGGCGAGCTACACAGGCACTGCTCGCCTGGCGAGTGGGTTTACTCGCCGTTGCGAGCGGCGATTGGCAGAACTACGAACTGTACGAACAGACTTCTACTTTTCAACCCTAATCCCCAAATTCAACACCTAAAGGCTCAATTTTGATGAATTTCATCATCCCTATGCATTTTAACATCAGAACAACATTAAACAACAACAATTACATGAATTAATCAAGTTATTAACATCAATTCATCATTAACCTAATTCAATTCATCAACCCTAACAACCCTACATTCATCAATGAATTAAGAACCTAAAGTTGAGAGTTAGTCTCACCCTTACCTTAGATTATCTTCCTGAATTAAAAGCAGCGTTCTTCTCTCCTCTTGCTTCTTCTCTCTTCTTCTAGGTTTTTCCCCTTTTTCTTGTTTTCTCACTGTTTCTACGTGAAAACTGATTCTGACTCTTTCTTCCCTTATTAATACCTATTAACTTCTCCTTAATTCTAATTAACTCCTATTAAATTATTAAATAATTCATTTTAACCCCCAACCTTCTAATAATTATAATTCTTGCCTATTTTAATTAAATAATCAAAATAACTATATAATAAAATATATAACGCACCAAAAATCAACATAATTATTTAAAATCATAAAAACTTATTAAAATCAACTGAAATAAAATAATCAACAACTAGGGCGTTACAACTCCCCCCCACTTAAAGAATTTCGTCCTCGAAATATTACCTCAAGCAAACAACTCAGGATAAGACTCTAGCATCTTACTCTCCAGCTCCCAAGTCAAGCTTTCACTAGTTACTCCACCCCAGACAACTCTCACCAGAGATATCTCCTTGCCTCTCAACTTCTTCACCTTACGATCATCAATCCTCAACGGTAAAGTCTCCACCGGAAGGTTGTCTCTAACCTGCATGTCATCCCTTGGTATAACATGCGAAGGATCCGCTACGTACTTCCGCAACTGCGACACATGGAACACATCATGCAGATTTGAAAGATGTGGTGGCAAACCTATTCGATATGCCACTACGCGCGTAAAATGGTACCACATGCATTTGCATTAGTTGCATTGTTGTTGTCGTTGTAGTTGTTGTCGTTGTTGTCGTTGTTGGTTGAGTTGTCGGTGTCGTTGTTGACCATGTTATTGAATTGTTCAATTTATAAATGATAATTGATTATTCATTATACTGTTGCTGTTGAGTTTAATTGATGAATTATGTTATCTATCGTTGTTTGTGAATCTCACCCCTTCTGCTGGAATTGCCGCCTTGTGGGCAAGTGCAGGTAACGAAGATTAGTAGAGATGTCGACTCAAGTGTCTTAGGGCTCTGATACGTAACGGGACGGGAATTTGTTGCTTGTTTTCTCTTTCCTTACGTATTAATTTTGATTTATGAAACTTTTGATGGGGCCTGCGTGCCAAAGATTATTTAGTTGCTTTAAAATAATTCCGCTGCGAAGTTTTGAAGTTAATTATTATTGACTATTTTATTGGAGAATATTTATTCATCCGTTAATTTGGAGATTTTGTTTGAGCGAAAATGTAGCATTGCGTTTACTACTTGGCCGGACAGACCGACCTGCTCTGATACCAATTGTAACACCCCGTTCTCCCAACAGTATTAATTAACAAATTAAATCAGAGTTTTTCACCAAAAACGGAATACTACATTTTCGTTCAAATAAAATCTCCAAATTAACGGATGAATAAATATTCTCCAATAAAATAGTCAATAATAATTAACTTCAAAACTTCGCAGCAGAATTAATTTAAACAAACTAAATAAGCTTTGGCACGCAGGCCTCATCAAAAGTTTCGTAAATCAAAATTAATACGTAAGGAAAGAGAAAAACAAGCAACAAATTCCCGTCCCGTTACGTATCAGAGCCCTAAGACACTTGAGCCGACATCTCTACTAATCTTCGTTACCTGCACTTGCCCACAAGACGGCAATTCCAGCAGAAGGGGTGAGATTCACAATCAACAATAGATAATATAATTCATCAATTAATTCAACAACAACAGTGTAATGAATAATCAATTATCATTTATAATTTGAACAATTCAACAACATGGTCAACAACGACACCGACAACTCAACCAACAACAACAACAACGACAACAACTACAATGACAACAACAATGCAACTAATGCAAATGCATGTGGTACCATTTTACGCGCATTGAATGCTAAGCATTCCGGGGCATGAGCCCCCAACGGTTGAATGAAATAACATTCCAGGGCGTAAGCCCTCAACAGTTGAGTGATAAACACTCCAGGGCATAAGCCCTCAACGATTGAGTGTAAACACTCCAGGGCATAAGCCCTCAACAGTGATATGAGTATGAAATGGACTCAATGGTGTATATCTACATACAACCCAACGACAGCAACAACAACTACTATATGCATAATCAGCTATGGCATAAGACTCCAAATTAATTCGACAAGACACAACAAAGGTCACAGCGAAGCATCACAACAAAATTCAACAACTTAAGTAACCTACAGTATTACTCGCCGTGGCGAGCTACTTTACTCGCCGTGGCGAGTTCAGAAAATTGAGCTTCTCACCGTGGCGAGTTGGGGGCGAGCTCAAGGCGAGCAAAGGTGGTTGCTCTCGGCATTTTTGACATTTTTCACCTAAAATCTTCATTTTTAAGTTCCCCAAACCCGAATTTAATTCTGTAAAAAGGTGCCATTCATCCCTAAACATATTAAGGCACTCAAATTGATATAAAAATTCACCCAAAAACCTCACTAAGACAATTAACCACTTTTTAATTAAGCAACTCGCTGTGGCGAGTGCATCTGCTCGCTGTGGCGAGCGACGGGTGTTGCATTGCTCGCCTCGCGAGTGGGACTGCTCGCTGTGGCGAGCTACACAGGCACTGCTCGCCTGGCGAGTGGGTTTACTCGCCGTTGCGAGCGGCGATTGGCAGAACTACGAACTGTACGAACAGACTTCTACTTTTCAACCCTAATCCCCAAATTCAACACCTAAAGGCTCAATTTTGATGAATTTCATCATCCCTATGCATTCTAACATCAGAACAACATTAAACAACAACAATTACATGAATTAATCAAGTTATTAACATCAATTCATCATTAACCTAATTCAATTCATCAACCCTAACAACCCTACATTCATCAATGAATTAAGAACCTAAAGTTGAGAGTTAGTCTCACCCTTACCTTAGATTATCTTCCTGAATTAAAAGCAGCGTTCTTCTCTCCTCTTGCTTCTTCTCTCTTCTTCTAGGTTTTTCCCCTTTTTCTTGTTTTCTCACTGTTTCTACGTGAAAACTGATTCTGACTCTTTCTTCCCTTATTAATACCTATTAACTTCTACTTAATTCTAATTAACTCCTATTAAATTATTAAATAATTCATTTTAACCCCCAACCTTCTAATAATTATAATTCTTGCCTATTTTAATTAAATAATCAAAATAACTATATAATAAAATATATAATACACCAAAAATCAACATAATTATTTAAAATCATAAAAACTTATTAAAATCAACTGAAATAAAATAATCAACAACTAGGGCGTTACAACTCTCCCCCACTTAAAGAATTTCGTCCTCGAAATATTACCTCAAGCAAACAACTCAGGATAAGACTCTAGCATCTTACTCTCCAGCTCCCAAGTCAAGCTTTCACTAGTTACTCCACCCCAGACAACTCTCACCAGAGATATCTCCTTGCCTCTCAACTTCTTCACCTTACGATCATCAATCCTCAACGGTAAAGTCTCCACCATAAGGTTGTCTCTAACCTGCACGTCATCCCTTGGTATAACATGCGAAGGATCCGCTACGTACTTCCGCAACTGCGACACATGGAACACATCATGCAGATTTGAAAGATGTGGTGGCAAAGCTATTCGATATGCCACTACGCGCGTAAAATGGTACCACATGCATTTGCATTAGTTGCATTGTTGTTGTCGTTGTAGTTGTTGTCGTTGTTGTCGTTGTTGGTTGAGTTGTCGGTGTCGTTGTTGACCATGTTATTGAATTGTTCAATTTATAAATGATAATTGATTATTCATTATACTGTTGCTGTTGAGTTTAATTGATGAATTATGTTATCTATCGTTGTTTGTGAATCTCACCCCTTCTGCTGGAATTGCCGCCTTGTGGGCAAGTGCAGGTAACGAAGATTAGTAGAGATGTCGACTCAAGTGTCTTAGGGCTCTGATACGTAACGGGACGGGAATTTGTTGCTTGTTTTCTCTTTCCTTACGTATTAATTTTGATTTATGAAACTTTTGATGGGGCCTGCGTGCCAAAGATTATTTAGTTGCTTTAAAATAATTCCGCTGCGAAGTTTTGAAGTTAATTATTATTGACTATTTTATTGGAGAATATTTATTCATCCGTTAATTTGGAGATTTTGTTTGAGCGAAAATGTAGCATTCCGTTTACTACTTAGCCGGACGGACCGACCTGCTCTGATACCAATTGTAACACCCCGTTCTCCCAACAGTATTAATTAATAAATTAAATCAGAGTTTTTCACCAAAAACGGAATGCTACATTTTCGTTCAAATAAAATCTCCAAATTAACGGATGAATAAATATTCTCCAATAAAATAGTCAATAATAATTAACTTCAAAACTTCGCAGCGGAATTAATTTAAAGCAACTAAATAAGCTTTGGCACGCAGGCCTCATCAAAAGTTTCGTAAATCAAAATTAATACGTAAGGAAAGAGAAAAACAAGCAACAAATTCCCGTCTCGTTACGTATCAGAGCCCTAAGACACTTGAGCCGACATCTCTACTAATCTTCGTTACCTGCACTTGCCCACAAGGCGGCAATTCCAGCAGAAGGGGTGAGATTCACAATCAACAATAGATAATATAATTCATCAATTAATTCAACAACAACAGTGTAATGAATAATCAATTATCATTTATAAATTGAACAATTCAATAACATGGTCAACAACGACACCGACAACTCAACCAACAACGACAACAACGACAACAACTACAACGACAACAACAATGCAACTAATGCAAATGCATGTGGTACCATTTTACGCGCGTTGAATGCTAAGCATTTCGGGGCATGAGCCCCCAACGGTTGAATGAAATAACATTCCAGGGCGTAAGCCCTCAACAGTTGAGTGATGAACACTCCAGGGCATAAGCCCTCAACGATTGAGTGTAAACACTCCAGGGCATAAGCCCTCAACAGTGGTATGAGTATGAAATGGACTCAATGGTGTATATCTACATACAACCCAACGACAGCAACAACAACTACTATATGCATAATCAGCTATGGCATAAGACTCCAACTTAATTCGACAAGACACAACAAAGGTCACAGCGAAGCATCACAACAAAATTCAACAACTTAAGTAACCTACAACACAAATCTTTGCTCAATAATATCCTTGAGCCTTGAGCTTGACATTCCATACAACTCATCTATTCTCAACGAATCAAAAAGGTTGGGAAGAATTAGAGTTTGGTTTGGCTCAGATGAAGTTAAAGGTACATAAGCTAAGACTGTTTGTAAGGTTTGAAAGTTAGTTACAATAGTTTGAGGTTTAGAAAGAGGTTCAACAACTGTTTCAGACACAACCTCTGCTACGCATTCTGCTACAGGTTCTGGGTCAGGAATGACATCAGAATCTTGTACCAGAGTCTCAGAGACTGGTGCCTTTTCAGTTACAGTAACTAGTTCGTTTGAGGCTTCGGTTTGAATTTCTGGTTCAGGTTGAGGTACAGAGTCTGGTTTTGAAACAGATTATGTAGTCTTGGTTGTTTTGGATTTTGCAGGGGTATTTGGTAGTTCTCCTCCTAGATGTTTCTCAAGAGAATCTAGGGTATCTGGAGAGTCTACAAGGATCGTTTCTTGTTGTGGAGATGGTTGTGAAGATTGGATAGGTTCTTCAAGTTCTTCAGTGGGCTGAATTGCCTGAAGTGGTATTAGAAAAGATGGTTGAGCAGGATGATCAGGTGGGAGAATTTGTGATATGCTGATAGCTTCTTGAATTGTTCGTTCCATAGTGGTTTCAACATATTTCATGGTTTGTGGATCAAGTGGTTCATAGGGTAGCAGGACCTTTCTGTTTCAAAGCTGCTGCAAGCAACTTAGCAGCTTCCTTCACAGTCTCATCTCTCAGTCTTTCTGTCACAACATCTACTGCCATAGCCTTGCTAGCAACATGTTCATCTTCAACCATAGATACAGAAGTACCTATCTTATGTGCTACATCCTTAGCCACAAGAACAACTTCTTTCTTTCTTTTCTTGACCTGACTTTCTTCTTCATCAGAATCAACATTAAGATATTCAACAATTTCTTCAGCAAGCCTTTTGTAATCTCTGTTAGCTTTGCCTTTCTTAGCTTTCTGCTCATCCTTTGCCTTCTTCTCGTCCTTTGTTTTCTTCTCATCCTTGGATTTCTTTATCCTTTCCTTAATTTCCTTGGATGCAAGAGAAGCAGATAGAGGCATAGGAGCTATGGTTTTAGAGGCACCAATAGTCACTCCTGGAAGAGCTGCTGATTTAGACTTCTTTTTCTTCTTAGGAGGTTCTTGCTTCTCTTCTTCCTCTTCTAGATTGACATCCTTGGTCTTTTTTCCTTTTACCTTAAGAGGTCCTCCTCCAAGAGACTCAGGAATGGCTGAATAGTTGATTATTCTTCCAGTATCATTGTAGTAATATACTACACATCTTGCAAGGACTTCAGGATTGTCTTCTTTGGAAATAGGGGGGAAGTCTATCATCAGATCAGATTGTACAGAAGACTCCTTCATATCTTGATCAGAAGGGATGTACTTCTTGACAATCTTCATGTATTGAAGAGTCTTGTCGTTGATGATTCTTCCTGTTACTGTTCCAAGCTGAGCGTTTGATACAACACCAGATTCTGTCAAAACCTTCAAGAGGCCTCCTTGATACAGAATATCAGAGATCAATCTTCCAAAAGGAACTTGTCTTCTGGATTTGATCTGGCCTTCCCTGATGGCCAGCACATATGGTGCATCACGTATCTTGGAAAATTAATCTTCTTCTTTTTGATCAAAAAGTACAGAAACACCTTATGATCCACAGACAGAGTGTCTGTTCCTCCACCTTTCTGAAGCATACTGTCCAGAATGATCTTCAGAAGCATCCTATGTTCTAGATGCATGTCCACCAACTTATTTGAAGGACTTCTCTCAAACAAGAGTTTGTTGCAGATGCTCATCCATTCACTCTTCTTATCCACGTTTCACTGAAACTTGCCAAGATTTGCTACCCTGCATGCCCTGGCAACTATTTCTTCGTTGATAAGAATTGGAATCCCCATCACAACAAATCTTATTTCTAGACCATTGTATGGTCTCAGACCCATTTGCTTCCTGTTTTTGCCAGCCAATGAAGGGTTGTTCATGATTGCAGCAATTTCTTCGACGGTTGCATTATCCTTGTCAAAAACTTCAGCCCTTTCCCAGATATCTCTAACCAGTTCTTGATATGTTGGTCCATTCAACATACCAAAGTAACTCATCATTCCTTGTGCTAAGAAATGAGTTGAGACGTCGATACCATGCTTCATCAAGGATCCAAAATCTACTTGAGATTCAACTTGAACTTCCAGAGTTTCTTTGATGATGTTCATTGTGCTGGGTTTAATCACATAAGATTTTCCAGTCTTGACGATCACACCAGATTGAATGAGTTCACTTGCAATTTGTAGGGTTCTAGGTTTGATTTTGAGAAACAAAGTTTTTTAGAGACTAAAACGAAAGAGTAGTCCAGAGAAAAAATCAAAGTGTGGAAAGTGAAGTGGGTTGTGTGTGATTGCTATTTATAAGGAAAGTTGAAAACTGTTTGAAAGTGAGAAGGGGACAAACAAACATAAGCAATTAAGACTAGAGAGCATGCAGCCGTAAAAGTGTTTGGAAGACGCGAGGGTTACTTATTAAACGGAATAAAATCATTGCCCTTTGAGTTTCTACCCAATACAGACAGGCCACGTCTGAGAACTTAAAAAGTAACTGTCACCGTAGTGGGGCAGGTGTTTTTGAACTCAACAGTCATCCTTCCACTAATACAAGCTTCTTAAGAGTCTAAGTTTCTTTAACAGAGTCTGAGTGTCTTCAGAAGCTTATATTTATCAAAGTCTCCAAAAGAGAGTCTGATTCTCAAATAGCTTCTGAATAACTTTCAACGTCTGAATTTTGTCTTCAGAAGCACAGATTAACCAGAGACATAACACATGTTCAAATTTTTCTTTATAAAATCAAATCTTTCTGAAGGTGAGAAAAACACAAGAAAGGGGGGTTGAATTGTGTTAACTTTTTGCAAATTCTTGAAGAGTAAGAATCTGATTCTGCAGGATCAGAGTCTGATTGGATTCAGAGTCTGATGGGAGATCAGATTCTATTGCAGCGGAAATAAACAAGAGATAGAGAGAAGAAGAGAACACAAGCAATTATACAGGTTCCATCCACAAACCGGAAGTATTCCTGTCCCCCTTGCACTTCCAAGGAGAGTTTCACTAAAATGTAATATTAATTACAAGTTGCTCAAACACACAGTAAGAGACTTCTAATTGCTTAAGCACACAGGCAAGAGTCTTCCAATGCTCAAAGACACAACTAAGAGACTTCTGACACAATTTACAGAAAATTGAATAGAGTTGGAGACACTTGATAAACAATCAAATGTGTTCCAATAACTTAAACAAAGACATACTCTGTTTTAAACAAAGACAGACTCTGTTTTTCTGATAAACTTAGAGATTCTAGAATACACAGTTTGTAAGAATAATCTAAGTTGATGATGTGTTACTGGTTTTACTCATTGAGAATACAATAGCTTATCAGCGTAGTTTTTCAATTGTAGAGTCCAACCAATTCTTCAGGTCTTCTATCCTTTATATAGAGGTTGGAAAGAGACGTTGAGACAATCCAGCACATCAAGTGAATTTTGGAAGCTTGATCAATAGTTGTTGATCTGTTGCTTGATATGGTAATAGTCCTTCAAATGCATATTTTGAATTTCATTCCTTTTGAAGCTTAATACCGGTAGACACAGTTGCCAAACTGTACGAGGTAGTGGAGTAGTGGAAACAGAGTTCGTACACACGTACTCTATACTATACTGCATTCTTTGTCGTTGAGCATCTCACGCTCAAGTTGACTTTGAAGCTAGCCGTTACTCCAAATGAGAGTTTCTTGTGCATCGTAATGCCTTTAGAAAACCTTCTAAGCAGATCTTCAGATTGCAGGCTTCAGACTCACTGTAGCACTTCAGCTTCTGATGATCTTCAGACTCTCTTGAACTTAGTCTTCAGACTCTTTTGAACTTCAGGTTCTGATAGTCTTCAGATTCTCTTGACACAGCTTCTGATGATTCTTCAGACTCTTCAGATCGTCAGAATCACAAGCAACAAGCTTTTCTTCGTCTTGCTCTCAAAATGTTCAAACAGAATACTTTCTAAGATACAAATCTTGATTAATATCCTGCATACTTAAACAAATATTAGCATATCCAATTGACAATTTTTAATACCTTGTTATCATCAAAACTCAAAACGTGGTATTGCTGAACACCCTTGTTCCAACAATCTCCCCCTTTTTGATGATGACAAACATCAGTATTTAAACAAATCTTCAGTCTGTAGTCTTCAGCTCACTGTAGCACTTCAGCTTCTGATGATCTTCAGACTCTCTTGAACTTCAGGTTCTGATGATCTTCAGACTCTCTTCAGAACTTCATATTCTCTGAGTCTTCAGGACCTCTTGAAATAGCTTCTGATGATTCTTCAGACTCTCTAGAACTTCAGAATCACAAGGAACAAGCTTCTCTGGATATTTGCTCTTAATTTGTTCTAACATAATACTTTCTAAGATTGAAATCTTGATTAAGATCCTCCACACTTAAACAAATATTAGCATATCCAATTGACAATTTTTAATACCTTGTTATCATCAAAACTCAAAAGTGGTATTGTTGAACACCCTTGTTCCAACAAATTCAATATAAACAGGGTAGGCTTCAAAAAGGCTCATAGGACCAAGCACTTTTGCCTCAGTATGCAATAACAAAAGTCAATCGACAGTAGAGAAACAATGCAAGTTCTAGAAATGTAAAAGCGTGGAACACTCTTATATAAGTAAATTGAAAAATAAAATTTGGCCATGAACCTTACAGAGTTTAGATTTCTGGGAGTTGTGACTACCTATCATTAACTCCCGTACACTTCGCCTTGAACACAAGTCAGTCCTCCTTTTGAACTTTTGGAATACCACTGGAACAAACATTTGTTACTAAACTGTAAAAATTCAATTAAACAAGCAAATTCATCAATAATAAACAAGTTCAAGAACAATTACATAATAGGGGAATTACAACTGAAATATAATAGGAAAGCAATCAAATTGTTCAAGTTAAAATAAAAGTACATCAAAGAAAAAGTGCTGAAACAAAAGAAGAAGAAAAAATAACATAAAAAAAAAACTTGACCATCAGTAGTCCACTCAATCCTCCATCTGGTCATCATCAATCCAAGTGCTGGGACTATCCTCCGCATAAGATTCCTCCCCAAAATGATATCTGGAGCTAGCACCTCCAGTAGCAAAGTCAGCTATGATCTCTTGCTACCGATGCTGAGCTCGTCCTCTGGTAACATCAAAGTAATGATCCATAGCCTCCTCGGATCCATCAAAGCGCTCAAAAGACCCGGTCATAGGTCTCCTGCTCAAAGCTATCATCTCAGAAAACTCCTGCCCAAACCTTGGACGGTTCTAGTACTCCTAATCAGAAAGTTCATTCATCCAGTTGGAATGGCCGAACATGTAGTCCAGCACCAAAGGATGGATGGGTGCATGTGTACCCTGCTGACTGCTGCCCTCTCCATGCACAAACTACTGTTGTTGTGCTGCTGCTTCTTCTTCTCTTCCAATCTGCAACAGATGCTCTTGATAATCTTTCATAAATCCAGCTAGGTAGGTGTCTGTAAGAGGTTTCATCATAGGAGCATCCAGATCATTAGCAAATAATTGGCAGTCTGCCTCTTCACATAGCTAGTTTATCAAGCTCAGATGTGGTACCGCCTTCTTTGTACCTGTAGCAAAATCATCAATGTTGTCGGCAATCAACTCACCAAAGTTAATAGGGGCACCATCCATGATTGCTGCCACAGTATGAACTCGCGGCAATGGAATTTCAGAGGTGCAAGAAGTGCCCTCCAAGGTCTGCACCACAAAAGATGCCCAAGCCTTGGGAACCAGCTTGAAGTCAGACTTCAACAGCATCCGCTTCCCTCCTTGCCATTTAGCTCCCTCCACACAAAGTTGCAAAAGAAGCTCTTCCCATGCTTCATTGTTCCAGTTACCACATGTGTCCCTCCTTCTCTTCACATTACATTGTTCTGGAGGAACAATCTTTAACAAATCATTAATAGCAGCAGGAGAGAAATCAATTTCCTTACCACGGACAAACGTACCATAGCTCCTCCCGGAGAATCGGGCGTTGGCATAGAATTCCAAAGCCAAGGTCTTGTTGGCCTGCTCAAAAATTACCCAAAACGTGTCACGATTTTGCCCAGTATAGGACATGAAAAAATTTCTTCCTCTGTTCATTTCAGCTAAAATATTTTTGGGTTTTTGATATTTTGAAAGCAATAAAATAAAAATTAAAAACTACTACCTGAAATTAAAAGTGTGGGTTGCCTCCTATAACAGCCTGATTTTGCGATTATTTCATTTTAGTTGTTTTATGTGTATTCATTCATGTCTGTGTGCATTTTCATGGGTTTACGTATTAGGAGGGTATTTTGGTCTTTTAAACTTAAGGGTATTTTAGTCTTTTACAAGGAGGGGAATTTAGTAACCTTATGACAATAGTTATTTGTAGCGTTCTAGTTAGAACTGTTATTATTTATAAGGGGTTAAGTGTCGATAGAATTAATTAGGGCCGATGTTCTAGTTAATTACCGTTAGTGAGTTAGGGTTAGCGGTGTGGTGTAAATAGAATTGAACCAAATAGTTAGTATAGTTAGGCCCATTATGGGTTTGTGAATATTTGACCCATAACCTTGAGAAATTAGGGTTAGACCTTGTCCTTCACAAAACACAAAGAGTAGAGAAATAGAGACTAAGAAGAGGAGAGGGTTGAAGCTAAAGGGGAAATTGAATCTAGGAGCTAAATTGAAGCTTAAGCTAGGATTCTTGGTGTTAGAGGTAAGAGGGATAGTTTTCATGCATAATCTTCAAATTTATCATTTCTACCCATTTCCATGATTTTGATTCATTGATGATCCTCTAAATTCGTGTTTGAATGTTGACGTTTTGTTTCTAAGCATGAATTATATGATGATTGTGTAATCATAGTTGAATTAACATGTCAAAAATGTATGAAAATGAATATTTGGGTTTATGTGGAAAATTGATGAGAAATGATGTTGTGATGTTGTAACATGTATGAATTCGTGTTTAGTTGATGATTTGAATGATTTATGAACGGTTGGAGATTGATTGGTTGAAATGGAATCAATGTGTGTGAATTAGAAATGAAATTTGTGAATGTTGTTGGTGCTTTGAGGAAATTATGAAATTTGACGAGATAGGCTTGAGTTGTTGTTTTGATGCATGTTTTGAGTTCTTTTAGGTGTGATATAATGATTAAACACTTTCCGGAACACGTTTTTGGGATTTGAGGGATTAAAGTTGGGTTTTGGGGTGAAGAAGGGTCATGAACTTGTGATCAATGGTCTGCCCAGATGATTGTTCGCTCAAGCGAGCCCTGTTCTCTTAAGCGAACATTCATATGAGCACCCAGTTCGCTTGAGCGAGCTGTAAGCGAACTCCTAGCGAACGGGCCATTGCTCTCGACGTTCTGCTCGCTTAATCGAACCAGACTTTGCTTAAGCGAACGGTGCCCAGTTCAGCCTTATTTGAACTTTGATTTGTGAACCTTAGGGGCTATCCGGGCATTTCTTAACGTTCATTTCAACTTGTATAAGCATTGTATACACATCTAATCTCACTGGAACTTCTCTACGATCAAATCAAATTGAATTTGTGAAATCAAACTTGATTTTGAAGAATACTCGAGAACATGAACTTTTCCGAAATGAATCCTTTTCGAAGAAACAAAGCGAGACTAGGCTAGTATCTTGTTCACATGCAATCTAAAAATGAATTCAAATAGGTTCAATGATTTTTATCTTGTTTTGTTTTGAAAACTTGGAATTTTTGGAAAAGTGACAAAGTGAGACGAACTTCATGAGTTTTGAAAATTCATCGTGATTGGCCGATGAAAGGCTTATGTAACCTCTACTGCACACATTTGTGACCTAAGAGTATACATGGCTTAGGCGAATAACCTTGATGGGTTGGTTTTGATTCATTACTTTGATATTTTCAAAGTTGAAAATTATAAGTAGAACTTGTGAAAACTTAACTTAAAGACTAAATGTTGAACAACCTCTCGTAACTAATCTTATATGATTGAAATGGTGATTTGCGAATGAATGTTGTGCGGTGAATGTATGTTGGTGTATGCATACTTGTTTAATGGGGGTGATTATTGCATAATTGGTATATGCATTGTTTGGTGATGATTGCATGATATTGTATGCATGTTGGATGTAAAGGTGATCATGGTATGAACATGTGCATTGAGTCGAGTCATATGTTCATGCATTCATTGTTTGGTGACGAACTTATGTTCATTGTAAGGCGGGGTGTGAAACCTTACAAACGATGTTTTTGTTGCATCGAACGTGACGACCTTGAGGTGATTTGGTACCACATGCATCTAGATGAGTCTAGAACATTGCATACTTTGTTTGGTGAATTGCATTGAGTCGTGATGTGTGATTGATGCATTTGGTTCATGAGATCTTGATTGTGAATTGAATTGATATTGGGTTATTGTGTGAATATATATGTATGAGGATGTTTACAGTATTTAGTAATCTTTATACATGATGTTCTTATTTGATTGATTATGGATTATGTTGATGTAATGCTAACCCTCAGTGGTTTACCACCTACCTTTCCGTGCCGACGGGTAGATGGAGTGCAGGATAAGTAGCTTGTTTGCTCGGTGTCTCTGAGGAGTAGGAATCCTCTATCTCTTTTGTGCGTGTCTAGATTACGGGCTCTGATCTAGGATAGTGTTTATATGTTAGACCTATTTTATTATATGTTGATTTTAGGAGTTATGTTATGGTTATTTTATATCCGATGTTGAGGATAAGATTATGTATTAATTATCATGAGATTTGGAGATATTGTTTGTATGCCTGAGTATATTCCGCTACTATGTTTATGAATCATGAAAATTTATGTTTATGAATGTGGAGATTTGTTGTTGTCGTAGCATCTGTTTCTAGAATATGTTATTTATTCGCGCGTTTTACCACTTAATAGGAATAGGGTGTTACACCTCCCACCAAGAGCTTCTTTACCGTCACTAGCTTGACTGTCAAGGACCCTTAAAGGTCCGTAAGAACAAGTCCTGCCTTCTCTTTTGGTAGGTCGCCACCCAGATATGGCTTAACCATATACCCATTCACCTTGAAACTTTTGTCACCCTCTGGTGTGGTTAACTCAACAGCTCCATGAGGTGACACACTCTTGACCACAAATGGTTCCGACCACTTTGACTTGAGCTCTCCAGGAAACGGCTTCAACCCGGAATTATACAACAAAACTAGTTGCCCAGAGTTAATATTCCTAGATAGTAAGTTTTTGTCATGATATCTTTTAGTCCTGACTTTATAAACGAGCGCATTTTCATATGCTTTAAGCCTCATCTCTTCAAGTTCATTGAGTTTCAAGAGTCTTTTCTTACCAGCTACCACCTGATCAAAATTTAAGGCCTTAATGGCCCAATAAACTTTATGTTCTAGCTCAACTGCAAGATGACATGCCTTACCATACACTAACTGATAGGGTGAGAGCCCTATATGAGTTTTGAAGGCTCTCCTCTAATTTCTTAGACCAATCTTTCCTATTTGCCGCAACTGTTATTTCTAGGATCTGTTTCAACTGACGGTTTGAAACCTCTACTTGACCACTAGTTTGTGGGTGATAGGGAGTTGCAACTTTGTGCTTGTTGTTATACTTTCTGAGCACATTTTCAAGAAAATTATTGCAAAAGTGCTTCCCCCAATCACTGATCAAGACTCTAGGTGTTCAAAACCTAGTGAAAATATTTTTCTGCAAAAAGTTGACCACCGTCTTAGCATCATTTGCAATACAAGGTATCGCTTCAACCCATTTTGTGACGTAGTAAACACAGACAAGTATATGGAGATAAGAGTGAGAAGAAGGGAAAGGTCCCATGAAATCAATGCCCCAACAATCAAATGGTTCAATTTCAATGATTCCAGTTAGGGGCATCTCATTCCTTTTAGAAATGTTACCTGTCCTTTGGCATTTATCACACCGCTTTACAAAGTCTTGGCAATCCTTGAACAAGGTAGGTCACCAGAAGCCACTTTGCATGATTTATGCAGCAGTTCTTTCTCCACTATGGTGGTCTCCATAAGAGTAGCTATGGCAGTGCCACATAATCTTATTTGCTTCATCACCTGCAACACAACGTCTAATCAAACTGTCAGTGCTTACCTTAAACAGATAAGGATCATCCCACAGATAGTGGTTTAAATCCTTGAAGAACCTCTTCCGCTGATGGTAGTCCATCTCATCCGGTATAATTTTACCGGCCTTAAAGTTCGCCATGTCAGCAAACCATGGTCTTTCACCAATAGCAAACAGTTTTTCATCCGGGAATTCGGCCATGATGGCATTTTCCTTCTTGGCAACTTCCTTGTTCTCCAGCCGTGATAAGTGATCAGCCACCACATTATCGACCCCCTTCTTGTCGCGAATCTCCAGATCAAACTCTTGCAACAAGAGAATCCACCTCAACAGCCGAGGTTTTGAATCTTCCTTAGTTAGGAGATATTTAAGAGCTGCATGATCTGTAAAAATAATGACTTTGGAGCCTATTAGATAAGAACTAAACTTTTCCAATGCAAAGATTACCGCAGGCAATTGCTTTTCAGTTGTGGAATAGTTCACTTGATTTTCATTTAAAACCTTGCTTGCATGGAAAAATTTGTTCTTGCGTTGGCCTAGGACTGCACCAACAACATAATCACTTGCATCACACATAAGTTCAAACAGTAAATCCCATTTAGGAGCAATGATTATTGGTGCAGTCACCAACTTTGTTTTAATCAAAGAAAAAGCATTCAAGCATTCAGAATCAAAATTAAAATCATTTTCTTTGACTAAGAGGTTACAAAGGGGTTTGGCAATTTTTGAAAAATCTTTTATAAAACGCCGTTAGAAACCAGCATGCCCCAAGTAACTCCTCACCCCTTTAACATTAACAGGAGGGGGAAGTTTCTCTATAACCTCTATTTTGGTTTGGTCCACCTCGATGCCTTTAGCACTTATTTTATGCCCCAAAACTATACCTTCAGTCACCATAAAATGACATTTTTCTCAATTTAAAACAAGGTTAGTTTCGGTGCATCTTTTAAGGACAACATCTAAATGGAACAAGCATTGATCAAAAGATTTACCAAACACTGAGAAATCATCCATAAATACCTCAATGTTCTTCTCTATCATATCAGAAAAGATGGAGACCATACACCTTTGAAAGGTTGCCGGTGCACCACACAGCCCAAAAGGCATTCTTCTATATGCAAACACACCAAAAGGACAAGTGAATGCAGTCTTTTCTTGATCTTCCGGAGCCACAATAATTTGATTATACCCCGAGTACCCATATGTATCATTGTCGGGTTAAGTTTTCTTTGTGGTTGAACAATTGGTTTGTATTTAGCTTCCATATGTATCTTCTTTGTTTTCCATCAACACTCTCATAAGTTTTTCTTCCTCTAAAGGTGTCAAGGTGCTGCTTATAATTGTTGGCTGAGAATTATCCTTGCTGAGAAAAAACATACTTCAATTGAGGAGGCAACACTTTTAATTCTGGAGTTTTCTCTCCTTCCTTGCTCACAAGTTCCCTTTTCTTCATGAAATACTTTGAACATATCTTTTTGAAACATTATAGTTAAATTCTTCCGTTGTAGCTGCCCTATACTTAATAGATTGTTACTCAATCCAGGAAAAAAGTGAACATCTGTAATAACTTGAATTATTCCTCCAATGAACAATTTTAAATTCCCTTTCCCATAACATGCATCTTTGAATCATTTCCCAGTTTCACAGATGCTCTAAAACTATCATCAAAGTCAAAGAACCAATATTTTGTTCCTACCATATATTTGCTACATCCAGAATCAAGAAACCATGCCTCATCTTTTGCATGATTTGTGATTTCTTGTTGTGCCATCAGAATCATTTATTCACTATCATCAAATTCAGCATAGTTGGCATCATTTTCTTCCCAAGTTGGACACTCCCATTGATAATGACCTAGAATATGGCACTTGAAGCATTCAATGAATTCTTTGCTTTGTCTTCCTCTTCAATGTCATCCACGACCTCTTAATCTAGTTCTTCCCCTCTTTCTCTCCCATATCCTCTTCCAGTTTGAGAAACCTTCAAGTCTTGTTATTCATCTTTAGCATGTTGAGACTACATTCTTTGTTAATGAACAAGAAGACTACTCTGTAATTCATCAATGCTGAGTGTAGTAACGTTATTGGATTCTTCAATTGAACAAACTACTTAGTTGAATTTAGGAGTCATAGAGCGCATAAGGTTTTCCACAATAATAACTTGCTCCAATCATTCACCATGTCATTTTATGTGATTTGAGATTACAAGAGTCCTTCCTATGCATTTATTCATAGATTCGCCATCTTTCATGGCAAGAACATCAAATTCGCGACGAAAAATTTGCAATTGAGCTCGGTTAACCTTTTTTGAACCTTGATATTTTCTGCGCATGGAATCCCATATACCCTTTACTATATCACGAACAAGAATTGTCTCCATGATTTAACGATCTCTGGATTGGAGGAGATAATTTTTCGTTTTCAGGCCACGAAGTTTTCTTTCATCTGCAAGTTTTTGTTGTTCTGGTGTTGCGTTTGGTGGAGCAACAATGATGCACTTTTCGATAAGATTCCAATATTCTTTGGAACGAAGAAGATTCTCCATCAACATGGACCATTGATCATAGAAGCCATCGAACTTGGGAATTGCAGGTTAAAGAAACGAAGATGATTCCATCATTGTTGAGATTGTAGTGAAAAAAAGATTGAAAAACTGAGGATGAAGATGACCTACACCGTAGTAACTAACTTTTTCCACCGTAACTAACTTCTTCACCGCATGAAGATGATTCAATGATTAGTCTTGGGACAGGTCCAGAACAATACTTACTACTTATGGTTCTTAAAGAGTGCTCTGGAGGAACTCGTTAACATTTCCCTATGTTTTTTTTTACCATTGGATTCTAGTGTAAGTATTTAGTGCAGAATGTGTGTGAGAGTTGTAAATCATGAATTACCAAGTCGAATTCCTTATAAAAAAGAATTTTATTTTAAACTACTTAAACATTTCATAATATCAATTTTGTATTGGATGGCAATTGCTCGGTCAGATATATCATGGTTTTTCATTCGACACATGAGTCATGTGACTAGGTATGCATTTATATCTGATTTGGTAAGATAAGTCTAATATTGGTTTGATTTTTTAAAATCCAATTTGATTAGATTGAAATATGAACAATTTAATGTCCGACGACTTTGATTTGTTGACCGTAAAATTTTGATTGCAATAAAAAGGATTATTAAGCATTATTACATATTTATATTATAGCATGATTTGCCATCCGACACCAGCGGTGTGTGGCACTGCACCCATTTAAAACCAATTTGGTAAGTTAATTATTATATTTGTTTAATTTTTTAAACCCAAATTGATTGGATTGAAATATGCGTAATTTAATGTCTGTCAACTTTTATTTCTTGACCATAATATTTTTATTACAAAAAAAGGATTAGTGATCATTAATACATATTTATATTATATTTTAATTTGATTAGACTGAAATATGAGTCATTTAATGTTTGACGACTTTGATTTCTTGACCATAACATTTTTTATTCCAATAAAAAGGATTGTTGAGTGTTCACATTTAAGCAAAAATTATAAATAGAACCTTTAGATCCAATGGTGTATAAGCACCCTTAGGTTCTATTAGTAGACCCAAACCACAAGTAGTTCTTAAGGAAAACGTTAATGAAGGTGAGAAAAACACAAGAAGGGGGGGTTGAATTGTGTTAGCTTTTCGCAGCTCTTGAAGAGTGAGAATCTAATTCCTTAAAATCAGAGTCTGAATGGGATCAGATTCTAATGCGAGATTAGGTTCTGATGCCGCGGAAATAATCAAGAGAAAGAGAGAAGAGAGAACACAAGCAATTATACAGGTTCCTTCCACAAACCGGAAGTAGTCATGTCCCCCTTGTACTTCCAAGGAGAGTTCACTAAAATGTAATATCAATTACAAGTTGCTCAAGCACACAGTAAGAGACTTCCAATGCTCAAGCACGCAGGCAAGAGACTTCCAATGCTCAAAGACACAACTAAGAGACTTCCTTGCTCAAGGACGCAGCCAAGAGACTTCTTACACAATTACAGAAAATTGAATAGAGTTGAAACATTTGACAAACAATCAAACGTGTTTCTATTACAACAAAGACGGACTCTGTTTCAAACAAAAGACAGACTCTGTTTTTCTGTGAAACTTAGAAATTCTAGAATACTCAGTTTGTAAGAATTATCTAAGTTGAAGATGTGTTTTTGTTAAGACTCAGATGAATACGAAAGCAATGCAGCGTAGTTTTTCTAGTAGTAGAGTCCAACAATTCTTCAAGTCTTCTATCCTTTATATAAGTGAAGGAAAGAGACGTTGAGTCATCCAGCACATCAGGATGATTTCTGAAGCTTGATCAATGACCGTTGATCTGTTGCTTGATATGGTAATAGTCCTTCAATTGCATAATTTGAATTTCATTCCCTTTGAAGATTAATACCGGTAGACACAGTTGCCAAACTGTACGAGGTAGTGGAGTAGTGGAAACAGAGTTCGTACAACGTACTCTGTACTGGCCTGCATTCTTTGTCGTTGTGCTTCCCACGCTCAAGTTGACTTTAAAGCTAGCCGTTACTCCAAATGAGAGTTTCTTTAGCATCGTAATGCTTGTACAAATCCTTGTTAGCAGATTTTCAGACTTTGGGCTTCAGACTCACTGTAGCACTAAGCTTCTGATGATCTTCAGACTCTCTTGGTTTTCAGATTCTGATAGTCTTCAGACTCTGATACAGTCTTCAGACTCTGATAGTCTTCAGACTCTGATAGTCTTCAGACTCTGATACAGTTTTTCAGACTCTCTTCGGTACAGTCTTCAGACTCTCTTCGATACAGTCTTCAGACTCTCTTCAATACAGAATTACAAGCAACAAGCTTCTATGGATAACTTTAAACAATTATTAGCAATAGCCAATTGACAACTTTTTAATACCTTGTTATCATCAAAATTCAAAACGTGGTATTGTTGAACACCTTTGTTCCAATAGTTAAAACCATCATGGAACCAATTAGCATTAAGATACAAGCTGGAGACGATGTTGCAGAGACTCTCATCAATTTGGCTCAATGTTGCCAAGCTGGAATGATAATGTTGAACGGTTTTGGTCTTGTCTCTAACGTTAACCCTCATGATCTAGTGTCTCGTACACCTAATCCTCTGATCAAAGAAACATTGCATATGACATCTATGCATGGAACATACGTGAATGCAAATTGTGCTCGTGTTCCTCCCAATATTATTGCTGACCCAACATGTTCCTCTTTTTCTATTTGCTTTGCTGGTGATGGCACACAAATATTTGGTGGAATTGTTGGAGGGAAGATTGAGGCTGCCAATGTTGTTTATGTTACCGCAACTCTTTTTATCCAGAGTTTCATAGGTTGACTAACATCAATGGAATTCACCAGGAAATTGAAGTGGATGACATAATCTATGATGATTGTATAATTCCCATTGTTAATCATTTCACAAATGAATCCAACAACAACGATGGAATTTATTTTCCAAATTACGATGTTTTGGGTACCAATTTATCTCAGTTGAATCAGCAAATGGCCCATTTCCCTCTTCCATCTGATGGGAATGTCATGCAGTGGAATCACTCTACTCACATTGACAATTAATAACTAGAAAAATATTCTAAAGTGTTCCCTATTATTGTTATGTCTTTTTTCGTGTTTGAATAAATGAACTTAATTACCTCTTATTATATATCTTTTTAAAAGAGTAACTGTTGAAAATTCTATGTGTCTCTTTACATACCTTAATTATAATGCTTAATTTTTTTTATTTTTCTGTTAAGTGTGTATGAAATTGATATAACAAATATTCTCATTTGAGTAAAAAAATTACGCTCCCTTATCTCTTAAATTTAGCCTCCATCCCTTTCCACTTTCATAAGCTCTCAATCCAAACCTTTATCTCTATGATGTAAATCATGTGGTGGTGGTGTTGTCAAAGGAATGTGTTATTAAATAAAGGAATGATACTAATGCTAAATTTTCATTGTGTTGTATGAAAGAAATTTTTTATCCACATATCCTTAAGTGATGACAGTCAGTCATACACTAATCTCCTTGTGGTTAAGCCTGAGATGAATATGATGTAATCCTATGGGAACCCTAATTAGTTGAACTCCTTTGAATTTCAATGAAAGTTTAGTCTTTATTCATATTACTTTTTGTTTAATGTTTTTTGTATGTTTATCATCGACTACTAACGCTAGCTTTATAAGTATGCAAATTGATCGTAGAGATTGAATGACTGACCCTGGCTTTTGACTCTGAACTAGGTAATAGGTTTAACCTAAGTAATCAAGCTAGAGATAGATCATCATTCGGTTATGACACAAGGATTAACGTTATTTTAATACCTCCTACGGTTTCGAATTCATTTAAGAGATTAAGGGGTTGTCACTTACGAAGAGAATTCTAGGTCAAGGGATTGAGTAGAGTTACTAAGTTAATCTGTCGTGAAACTAAATAATCATTGTTTAAACTAGGAGTGCAAATTACCAAAAGAGAGCTTCGGATAAATCGAAGGTCTTAACCATACTTCTCTTTAATTTTCTAAAACCAATCTTTATTGTTTTTAATTTGTCTATGCTACAAATATCAACTCAACTGCTTAGGGCACCATTGAATTTAATACATCATTTATTTTAACGCTTTTTCCGAGTAGATATTGAAACAGTCCTTGTGGATACGAACTTATAAATTTTATTTATTCGATAGTTTTAGTACACTTGCTAAAAGTCTATCAAGTTTTTAGTGCTGCTGCCGGGGATTATTGAATTATTTCAACGAGGCAAATTCGTTATTATTTAGGATTTCTATCATTTATATTTTTGTTTATATTTTGAAGGAAAAAATTGAATTATTTTTATTTTTTATGACTTGATCCCTTCGTGCTTATCTCAATGTACTTTGCTGCTAAAAAGTTTATCCAAGTTTTGCACCTTTATGACACATAAGAGATTGTTACGTTGCAGTATGAAAAATATATGCTATCTTGGAAGATAAAACATCAGGACGAAATTTTCAAGATTAAATGCTAGATGTGATCTTTATGGTGCAGATCAACCTGGTAGTGATTGTGAAGGGAAGAAAGAGGTGGTCTCAACTTCAAAATATTTTAGATGATTTCTTGATGTCAAATCAAGTTTCATTTGAGAAATTTGAAGTTCAGTGTGATAATCTTGTTGAGAAAGAATATGAGTCTCAGCAAAAGTTGGTTGAGATGAAGATTAAGTGTTAGGGTATTGTGGTGAGTTTTTTAAAAATTTGTTAAAAACTCCCCCTCCATTTAAGCAACTAAAATTTCGTGCCTTTTTGAGAGTATTCCAGAATTTGTTTATAAACAATTGAGTTTGATAATTTTATCAAAGAAGTCCCCCTCAATTCATGCATTCAAGATTTATATGCAATACGAGAATCTCCCAAAACCGGTTTTCATTTTCTATCTCCGAAGTCGGTTTTTGAGATTAGAAGTTTTCTTGGGTTGGCAAGTTATTATCGGAGGTTTATCGAAGAATTCTCTAAGTTAGTGTTGTCATTAACCCAGCTGACTCGGAAAGGACAAGCTTATGTTTGGGATGCTAAGTGTGAGAAGAGTTTCCAAGAGTTGAAGAAGAGGTTGACTTCAGCGCCAATGTTGATTTTGCCAAATCCAAAGGAATCTTTTGTTGTGTATTGTGATGCTTCTAAGATGGGTCTTGGAGGTGTGTTAATGCAGAATCGTCAGGTTGTGGCTTATGCGTCGAGGCAGTTGAAAGTACATGAGAAGAATTACCTGACTCATGATTTGGAATTGGCAGCAGTTGTGTATCTATTGAAGATTTGGAGGCATTATTTGTATGGTTCTAAGTTCGAAGTGTTCAGTAACCACAAGAGTTTCAAGTATTTGTTTGATTAGAAAGAGTTAAATATGAGGCAGAGGAGGTGGTTGGGATACCTTAAGGATTTCGATTTTCAATTGAGTTATCATCCTGGAAAGGCGAATGTGGTGGCAGATGCCTTGAGTAGGAAAACTTTGCATATGTCTGCTTTGATGGTTAAAGAGTTGGAGTTGATTGAGCAATTTCAAGATTTGAGTTTGGTTAGTAAATTGACACTGGATGGTGTGAGATTAGGAATGTTGAAGCTGACGAGTAATATTTTGGAAGAGATTAAGAATGGTCAGAAGGAAGATTTGGAACTTGTGGATCCAGTGGCGTTGGTTAATCAAGGTAAAGGTGTGGACTTCAGATTGGATAAGAATGGTGTTTTGATGTTTCGGGATCGAGTTTGTGTACCGGATGTTGTAACACCCCGCTTTCCCAAGGTAAAAATTTCATTATCAAATCAGAGTATCACATAAAACAGAATGCTACATTTCTTAAATTCTCAAAAATGGAGACAAAATGGTTCAAACTTCGCAGCGGATAAAATTCAAGTTAACATATAAATCTTGGCTCGCAGGCCTAATCAAAAGTCTCAACATAGTTCAAAATATACTTATTCATGTCAAATCAAAGTAATACGTAAGGAATAGAAAATATATAAAAGTCCCCCATCCCGTTACGTATCAGAGCACTTAAGGACACAGTGAGGGTAGCCACTCACAACAGCAAACAGCAGCTAAAGCTTAATCACCTGCAAGTTACCCATAGGGAAGGCAACATTTCCAAGCAGAAGGGGTGAGATTCATAGAACAAAAACATTAAACATATAATTCAACAATTATATTTAACATCATAACTTCGTCATCATATATCATAACAATAGTCAAGTAACGTCCTAATCAACATCATAATTCAACATCATAGTTAAACTTAATAGTTTGACTCGACAATGCAACTTCGACTCGACTTATGCAACTTTGACATCTTAATCATGCATGTGGTACCATATTGAGTATAAATATACTCCTAGGGCATAAGCCCTCGTCGCTATTGAGCATAAAAATACTCCTAGAGCATAAGCTCTCGTTGCTATTGAGCAAAAGCTCCTAGGGCATGAGCCCTCGTCTCTGGATGAATATGCATGGACTCAACTTCTTAAATCTTAGACATCTCAAAATAAACTCCAATAATTTGGATTACAACATCATAAATCTTATAACGACACATGCAGCTTTTAGTCAATAACAATATGGCAGCATGGCAGCACATCAACATCTCAAAACATAGCAATATCGCAAACATTCACATACATCATCTCTTATAATTCAAAGAAAGCATACACACTTGTATAAGTCATTATTAACCAATCAAGCATTAATTAACAGCTCTACAGGTCGTCCTAATATTACAGTAGTACTTAATTCTAATCCAGGGGTAATCTCACAACTAATCGTGCAACAAGGGTCGCATTATTCTAAAAGGCAGTCTGATACAGAACTACTCGCTATGGCGAGTGGGATCTCTCGCCTTGCGAGCCATCAAGGGTTACTCGCTACGGCGAGTTGAACTGCTCGCCTTGCGAACCATCACGGGTAGCTCGCTATGGCGAGTTGGGTTGATCGCTTCGTGAGCCTTCTCAAGGGTTGCTCGCTATGGCGAGTGGGTTGATCGCCTCGCGAGCCTTCTAGGGGTTGCTCGCTATGGCGAGTGGGCTGCTCGCCTCGCGAGCTGATGGAGAGCACTCGCCGAGGCGAGTTGGTTGCTCGCTGTGGCGAGCGACGACAGAACAGTTACGGGTTTACGAGGACTTTCACCCAAAACCCCAAATTTCATCTTATTCCTCCCCAATTTCGATTATAATGATGTTTAAGGGTTACCCTATGGTCTGTAAACAGTTTACTACAACATTGGTACAGTTTCTCATAATCTAATCATCAATTCATCACTTTTTAACCTAATTCTTAGTTTCTAATTTCTCATGAAATACTCCTAAACATGTTAACTATAACCATGAATCATAAGCTTAATGGAATTGTAATGTTAGGCTCACCCTTACCTTAAGAAAATTGAGCAGCAGCCTCTCTGGTTCTTCTCTTCTGTTTTCTCCCTTTTTCCCAGACTCTGAATTGTACGTTCTGACAGTTTCTAAACCTAGGTTTTCCCTTTTAAATCACTTTTTGTTTTATTTTATCTTATTTCCTCATAACTCTATTTAATTCTAAAACAAACCCACAACTTAACATTTATTTTATTTTCACAACACCTCATAAAAATCACATAAATCATATACTTCACTTAATTCACACAAAATCATAAAAATATTCTCTATATTATATAAAATAATTTAATTAATTAAAACGGGCGTTACAACTCTCCCCAACTTATAAGATTTTCATCCTCGAAAATTTACCTTAAGTAAACAACTCAGGATAAGACTCCAGCATCTTGCTCTCTAGCTCCCACGTTAGGCTTTCACCAGTCGCTCCGTCCCAAACGACTTTCACAACAGGTATCTCCTTGCCTCTCAACTTCTTCACTTCACGGCCTTCGATCCTCACTGGTAAGGTCTCAACCGTAAGGTTATCTCTAACTTGCACATCATCCCTTTGAATCACATGGGATGGATCCGGAACATACTTCCGAAGTTGCGACACATGAAACACATCATGCAAATTCGAATGGTGCGGCGGTAAACCTACTCGATACGCCACTATTCCAATTCTCTCTGATATCTGATACGGACCAATAAACTTCGGGGTTAACTTCTTCGACTTCAATGCACGACCCACACCGGTCATGGGAGTAACTCTTAGGAAGACATGATCTCCCTCTTGGAACTCAAGGTCCTTCCTACGCTTATTATGATAACTCTTTTGCCGACTCTGCGACGCTTTCATCTTTTCTTGAATCATTTTTACCTTCTCAGTAGTTTGTTGAACAATTTCTAGTCCTAAAACTACATTCTCACCTGACTCAAACCAACACAACGGAGTTATGCATCTCCGACCATACAAAGCCTCGAAAGGTGTCATTCCGATACTAGAATGATAACTGTTATTGTACGTGAATTCTATCAACGGAAGATGACTATCCCAAATTCCTCCTTGCTCAAGTACACAAACTCTCAACAAATCTTCCAACGACTAAATCGTTCTTTCCGACTGACCATCTGTCTGTGGATGATACGCCGAACTCAACTTCAACTTAGAACCTAAAGCCTCTTGCAAACTCTTCCAAAATCTAGAAGTAAACCTCGGGTCTCTATCTGATACGATGCTCGAAGGAACACCATGCAGCTTCACTATTTCTTGAATATAAATCTCTGCCAACTGAGCTATAGGAAAATTGATGTTAATCGGAATAAAATGAGCCGACTTCGTCAGTCTGTCAACAATCACCCAAATGGCGTCATTCCCTTTAGGCGTATTCGGCAAACTCGTCACAAAATCCATGGATATACTATCCCATTTCCACTCTGGCACATCTAAAGGTATCATCATCCCAGCCAGTTTCTGATGTTCACGTTTCAATCCAGACCACCAAAACAACTTTTTCAAATCATGGTACATTTTCGTAGCTCCCGGGTGAATACTCAAGCTACTTCTATGACTCTCTTCAAGAATCATCTTCTTCATCTCGTCATCATAGGGAATGCAAATTCTACCTCGAAACCTCAACACACCTTGATCATCGACCTTAAAGTCACTATCTTCAGTCTGATTACTAGCAACCAACAAATCCACAAGCATAACATCCAATTTCTGCGCTTCTTTAATAATTTTCAAGAATTCATTATCAATCTTCAGCATTCCCAACTTTACACTTTGAGGTGACCATTCACAAACTAAACTCAAATCTCTAAACTGTTCCATCAACTGAAATTCTTTAGCCATCATAGCGGACATATGTAAAGTCTTCCTACTTAAGGCATCTGCAACAACATTCACTTTACCCGGATGATAATTCAAACCAAAGTCGTAATCTTTCAACAACTCAAGCCACCTTCGCTGTCTCATATTCAATTCCTTCTGATCAAACAAATACTTCAAGCTCTTGTGATCGCTGAACACTTCAAATCTCGAACCATACAAGTAATGTCTCCAAATCTTAAGCACAAATACCACTGCAGCTAATTCAAGATCATGAGTAGGATAATTTCGTTCATGGATTCTCAACTGTCTTGATGCATAAGCAACCACTTTACCATCTTGCATAAGCACACCACCTAAACCCAATTTGGACGCATCACAATACACAACAAAAGGTTCATCGGACTTAGGCAAAATCAAAGTTGGAGCCGTCGTCAGGCGCTTCTTTAATTCATTAAAATTGTTCTCACAACGAACATTCCACACGAAAGTTTTACCTTTGCAAGTCAACTGCGTTAACGGAAGTGCCAACTTTGAAAATCCTTCTATAAACCTTCTATAATAACCAGCTAATCCCAAAAAGCTTCTAATTTATGTAACCGACTTAGGAGTCTCCCATTGCGATACTGCTTCAACTTTAGACGGATCAACTGCAATACCTTTACAAGAAATGACATGGCCAAGAAAACTCACCTCATTCAACCAAAATTCACACTTTGATAACTTCGCATAAAGCTTCTTCTCCTTCAGCACTTGCAAGACTATCCTCAAATGTTCAGCATGCTCTTCCTCAGACTTGGAGTAAATCAAAATATCATCGATGAACACAACCACGAATCGATCCAAGAATGCATGGAAGATGCGATTCATATATTCCATAAACACACCAGGTGCATTCGTAACACCGAAAGGCATCACTTTATACTCATAATGTCCATAACGTGTCCTAAAGGTTGTCTTTTGCATATCTTCATCCTTCACTTTAATCTGGTGATAACCCGATCTCAAATCAATCTTGCTAAACACGCGTGCACCCACTAACTGGTCCATCAAGTCGTCGACTTTGGAAGTTGATACCTATTCTTTATAGTTACTTTATTCAACTGTCGGTAATCAATACACAACCTCATACTACCGTTTTTCTTCTTTACTAGTAATACTGGCGCTCCCTAAGGAGAAACACTTGGTCTAACAAACTTCTTATCAAGTAGATCTTCTAACTGTTTCTTCAACTCAGCCAACTCGGAAGCTGACATGCGATAAGGTGTCATAGACACAGGCTTCGTTCCCGGAATAAGATCAATCGAAAATTCAACTTCTCTTTCTGGAGGCACATCAGGAATTTCATCAGGAAAAACTTCTGGAAAATCGCATACTACTTTTTGCTTATCAATCAACGTTTAGTTCTCAATAGATAAGGATGCCATCAAGGAAAACATCATCATTCCGTCACGTTCTAACTGCTTCAGCTGTTTAGTAGATAAAAACTCTGCTCCACTTTCTTCTTCATCAGAAGAGAAATACACCGACTTGCGAAAACAATTAATATGTACATGATTGTACTCTAACCAATACATACCCAGAATTACAGCCATACCACTCAAGGGTAGACAAACCAAATCAATTTCAAAATCACAATCATACATAGACAAAGGACATCTTAAACACACAAGAGAAGTGGTCACTGAACCCTTAGCTGGAGTTTCGACAACCATTTCTCCATTCATATTTGACATAGTATGACCCAACCTAGAAGCACAATCAATAGCAATAAAACAATGTGTAGCACCAGTGTCAATAATAGCAATTAAAGGAGTACTATCAAAATAACAAGTACCTCTGATCAAACGATCCTCATTCTCTGTCTGTGTGCTAGTTAGGGCGAAAACTCTCCCAGTAGTCTGAGCCTTCTTAGGCTTCTTGCATTGCGAACCAATATGACCCTCTTCATTACAGTTAAAACACACAACATCATCGTGTTTGCTTGCCGAAGTAGCATGTCCTTTCTTACCACAACGGTAGCACCGCTTCACATCTCCAGTACAAGCATTACTCTTGTGGCCTTTTTCACCACAGTTATAGCAGACAATCTCAGCAGGAGCATCTTTCTTCTTAGGTCTCCTGTCATCATTAACTCTTTGCTTGCCCTTATCAGCAGGGGCACTATAAGGCTTCGGACGACTCTGTTGACCTTTACTCTTCCTCTCATTCACAACCTTGTAATGAGCCTTAGTATCCTCTTCATAAATCCTGCAGCTGCTCACCAGCTCGGAAAAGTTACGAATCTTCTGGTAACCAATTGCCCTTTTGATATCAGCACGCAAGCCATTCTCAAACTTGATGCACTTCGAGAACTCAGCAGTCTCAGTAGTATATTGTGGATAGAACTTAGCCAACTCCACAAACTTGGCAGCATACTCAGTCACCGACATGTTCCCTTGTTTCAACTCAAGGAACTGAATCTCCTTCTTCCCGCGAACAACTTCCGGAAAGTAACGGATCAGGAACTCTCTCCTAAACACGGCCCAAGTAACAGCAGCACCTCCATTCTCTAAGACCACTCACCCACCAGTCATCCGCTTCCTCAGCTAACATGTGTGTGCCAAAGCGCACCATCTGAATGTCCGTACACTGCATCACCCTGAAAATCCTTTCGAGCTCCTTGAGCCATGACTGAGCTCCGTCAGGATCATATCTCCCTTTAAAAGTAGGTGGATGATTCCTCAGAAAGGTCTCCAACATCCTCACTCCATCATTTCCACAAGCATTATGTTGTTGGCCCACAGCTTGAGTCATCGCTTGTAATGCAGCAGCAAGGGCGGCATCATTCCTTCCAACCATCTGAGTTCACTACGTAACGAGAACAGGTTAGAGAAATCTAAACAGAATTAACTAACACTCAACACAAAAGACTCGATCTACTTGGCCGAACGGACCAACCTGCTCTGATACCAATTGTAACACCCCGCTTTCCCAAGGTAAAAATTTCATAATCAAATCAGAGTATCACATAAAACGGAATGCTACATTTCTTAAATTCTCAAAAATGGAATAAATAATAATTTATTCTAGACAAAATGGTTCAAACTTCGCAGCGGATAAAATTCAAGTTAACATATAAATCTTGGCTCGCAGGCCTAATCAAAAGTCTCAACATAGTTCAAAATATACTTATTCATGTCAAATCAAAGTAATACGTAAGGAATAGAAAATATATAAAAGTCCCCCATCCCGTTACGTATCAGAGCACCTAAGGACACAGTGAGGGTAGCCACCAACAACAGCAAACAGCAGCTAAAGCTTAATCACCTGCAAGTTACCCATAGGGAAGGCAACATTTCCAAGCAGAAGGGGTGAGATTCACATAACAAAAACATTAAACATATAATTCAACAATTATATTTAACAGCATAACTTCGTCATCATATATCATAACAATAGTCAAGTAACGTCCTAATCAACATCATAATTCAACATCATAGTTCAACTTAATAGTTTGACTCGACAATGCAACTTCGACTCGACTTATGCAACTTTGACATCTTAATCATGCATGTGGTACCATATTGAGTATAAATATACTCCTAGGGCATAAGCCCTCGTCGCTATTGAGCATAAAAATACTCCTAGAGCATAAGCTCTCGTTGCTATTGAGCAAAAGCTCCTAGGGCATGAGCCCTCGTCTCTGGATGAATATGCATGGACTCAACTTCTTAAATCTTAGACATCTCAAAATAAACTCCAATAATTTGGATTACAACATCATAAATCTTATAACGACACATGCAGCTTTTAGTCAATAACAATATGGCAGCATGGCAGCACATCAACATCTCAAAACATAGCAATATCGCAAACATTCACATACATCATCTCTTATAATTCAAAGAAAGCATACACACTTGTATAAGTCATTATTAACCAATCAATCATTAATTAACAGCTCTACAGGTCGTCCTAAATTACAGTAGTACTTAATTCTAATCCAGGGGTAATCTCACAACTAATCGTGCGACAAGGGTCGCATTATTCTAAAAGGCAGTCTGATACAAAACTACTCGCTATGGCGAGTGGGATCTCTCGCCTTGCGAGCCATCAGGGGTTACTCGCTACGGCGAGTTGAACTGCTCGCCTTGCGAGCCATCACGGGTAGCTCGCGATGGCGAGTTGGGTTGCTCGCTTCGCGAGCCTTCTCAAGGGTTGCTCACCTCGCGAGCCTTCTAGGGGTTGCTCGCTATGGCGAGTGGGCTGCTCGCCTTGCGAGCTGATGGAGAGCACTCGCCGTGGCGAGTTGGTTGCTCGCTGTGGCGAGCGACGACAGAACAGTTACGGGTTTACGTGGACTTTCACCCAAAACCCCAAATTTCATCTTATTCCTCCCCAATTTCGACTATAATGATGTTTAAGGGTTACCCTATGGTCTGTAAACAGTTTACTACAACATTGGTACAGTTTCTCATAATCTAATCATCAATTCATTACTTTTTGACCTAATTCTTAGTTTCTAATTTCTCATGAAATACTCCTAAACATGTTAACTATAACCATGAATCATAAGCTTAATGGAATTGTAATGCTAGGCTCACCCTTACCTTAAGAAAATTGAGCAGCAGCCTCTCTGGTTCTTCTCTTCTGTTTTCTCCCTTTTTCCCAGACTCTGAATTGTACGTTCTGACAGTTTCTAAACCTAGGTTTTCCCTTTTAAATCAATTTTTGTTTTATTTTATCTTATTTCCTCACAACTCTATCTAATTCTAAAACAAACCCACAACTTAACATTTATTTTATTTTCAAATCTTCTTTTATTAAACAATAAAATAAGTCACAACACCTCATAAAAATCACATAAATCATATACTTCACTTAATTCACACAAAATCATATAAATATTCTCTATATTATATAAAATAATTTAATTAATTAAAACGGGCGTTACAGATGTACCTGATCTTAAGAAGAGGATTTTGGACGAAGGTCACAGGAATAGTCTGAGTATTCATCCAAGAGAGACAAAGATGTACCAGGATTTGAAGACGTTGTTTTGGTGGCCTGGAATGAAGAAAGAGATCGCAAAGTTTGTTTATGCTTGTTTGATTTGTTAGAAGTCGAATGATGAGTCAATAATTAGTGTTTTTGATATAATATTTGAGTCTGTTTTATTTATTTTGATTTCGTTTTATTTAATATTATTTCCATTTTAGAACTATTTTACTTCAATTGCAAGTTATTTTATTTTAGGAACAAATATTTGAAAGATGGAGTCTTGAAGAAAAAGAAAGGATAATTGGAGTTGATTCGTGCCAAAAATATAAAGATCTCATACAAAAATATCTGGTGCAAGGATTCATGTCAAAAATATGAATATCTCATACAAAAATATCATGTGCAAAGAATTTGAAGATCTTGTACAATAATATAACAAGAGGCGCGCCCCCTTTGGTCCTTTTGTTGCTTTTGCTTCTTCGACAAGCTGCCTATTTTAGTATTTCTGACCTAGAGCCCATGGTTTCTTGTACAACACATTAGTTATTTATTCTTGGAGCTCAAGTCAATGTTAGACTATAAACATCTTAATAACAAGTCCTTCACAAACAAACCCTAAACCGTTCATTTTATATTGGACCCACTTTCTAAAGACAAGTTTCTCTTAAGCGTATCAAAGCTTCTCTCGAAGTCATTGAGTGTGTTCCTCTAGCAATCACGCCTTTTCTCATGGTTGATTGCTATTAGAATCCTTGAAGAACTAAACTTTATGTGTCTCAAGGTTTGCTAGTGTAACACCCCGTTCTCCCAACAGTCGTAATAATAAATATAATTATATCAGAGTAATTCAACAACGGAGTATTACACTACTTTTCAAAATCTCATAAATAGAAATTATACTATTTATTAATCCACATTGAAAGTCTCATTAAACTGCAGCGGAAAATTTCGTTTAAAAACATAATTCAACTCAACAATTATATTGGCACAAAAGCCCCAACAAAAATCATCATCTTTCAACAACGTGAAATAACAACATCATAATCGAAGTTTGATACATAAAGGAATGAAAGAAAAACATCGCTACGATCCCCTATCTTGTTACGTATCAGAGCCCTAGACACAGAGCCATTCATCCTACTAATCTTCATTACCTGCAAGTTACCCATGTGAAGGCAACATTTTCAAGCAGAAGGGGTGAGATACACGATCAATAATAAATATATATAATTCATCAATTCAATGAAACAACAACATCTCACAGCAGGCATTATTCAATTCATATGTAACATATATATATATATATATATATATAACAGCAGCATAATCATCTTCATCAACATTAAACAACAGCGACAACAATGTCATTATCAGCAATGAACACCAACGACATGACTGACAACAACGACTACGACAATGCGACATCGACGACGACAAATGCATGTGGTACCATTTTACACGCGTTGAATGCTAAGCATTCCGGGGCATAAGCCCCCAACAGTTGGATGGTTAAAGCATCCCAGGGCATAAGCCCCCAACGGGTGAATGATAAACATTCCAGAGCATAAGCCCCCAACGGTGTGAATGCTAAGCATTCCAGGGCATGAGCCCCCAACGGTGTGAATGCTAAGCATTCCAGGGCATGAGCCCCCAACAGTTATGAGTATGCAAATGGACTCGACTTGTGTATATCAACATACAACTCAACAACATCTACGACAACAACATATGTGTCTAATCATTTATGACACACTCCACAACTTAGTCAAAATCTGACACAACAACTCTTACGACAGAATTCATCAACATAGCACATATACATTAATCAACTACATTCTTATCAAACCAAAACATTCTTCAAAAACAACGCAAGTGTGGTCAATAAGACATAAATCAAATACTCATAAAACACTTCAACTAAATTCCTAAATACCTAAGTTTGAAGTTGGGAAACCAACCATAAGTTTTGGACTAACTCAGAAATAGTTATGCTAAGTTTTCTTAAAATTTTCTGAATACCCACTTGGACTATTTTCATCATAACTAAAAATCTAAAAATCGTTTACACATCAAACCAAGGCCATTAGAAAGCTAACTCAATTATCTACAACTTTCATGTTTACACTGAAAGCTAATTCAAAACAGAAACGTGTGAAAAAGACACAAGAACGTGAAACAGGAAATGTTGTTACTGTGCAGTTCGCTTAAGCAAAGGATGGTTCGCTTAAGCGAACGTAACGTCGAGAGCAAGCTCAACTTCGCTTGGAAGTTCGCTTGGGGCTCGCTTAAGCTAACTGGGCCCCGTTTTTTGACGATTTCTCCTCATTTTTCACCCAAAAACCCAAATTTTGATCCCGTAATCACCCAAAATGATTTACAATGATGTTTACAGGTCGAATAGGCAATATAGCAATCAAAACAACATAGGAACATGCATCAAACAACACAATTGATCTCATTTTATCAATTAACATAAACTTTCTAACCCTAACTCAAGAACACAACAATTCATCAAATTTTCAGAATTATACACATTATTAGTGAAAGGAATCTCACCCTTACCTTAATTCAGCAAAGATTGAAAGCCTACAGCAATTTTGATCCCTTCCTAGCTCTTCTCCTAGCCTCTTGGGTTTTCTCCTCTTTCTCTCAAAAACTCTCTTTCTTTTTCAATTGTACGTTAAAAATGTTTGTTCTGACTTTTCTTTCTTTTTACTAAAACCATAACCTCTCATATTTCATTAAACCCCCTTTTAATACTATTAATTCTCATTAACCCCCTTAATTCTAAATAAATAATAATTCTATATTATTTCTAATTTACTAATAAAAGTCATACTATCTTTTTAACCTCCAAAAATTCAAATAATATTATTTCTCACCTATTCAATTAAATAATCAAATAATCATATAATAAAATACACTACACCATAAAATCAACATAAATCATTTAAAATCATATAAACTTATTAAAAATCAACCGAAAATAAATAAATAACAACTAGGGCGTTATAGCTAGACTATTCTCATGTTTCGCAATCCTTGTGTAATTTCACTTGTTCCAATATCAAAGCTCCGCTTACGCTTTATGAATTGATATTTTAGATGATGAATTTGAAGGTGAGATAAACACAAGAAGAGGGGGGGTTGAATTGTGTTTACTTTTTCGAAACTCTTGAAGAGTAAGAATCAGTTTCTACAGGATCAGAGTCTGAATGGATTCATAGTCTGATGGGAGACCAGATTCTGTTGCAGCGGAAAATAACAAGAGATAGAGAGAAAGAGAGAACACGAGCAGTTATACAGGTTCCTTCCACAAACCGGAAGTAGTCCTGTCCCCCTTGCACTTCCAAGGAGAGTTTCACTAAAATGTAATTTCAATTACAAGTTGCTCAAACACACAGTAAGAGACTTCCAATTGCTCAAGCACGCAGGCAAGAGTCTCCCGATGCTCAAAGACACAACTAAGAGACTTCTTTGCTCAAGCACACAAGCAAGAGACTTCTGACACAATTTAGAGAAAATTGAATAGAGTTGGAGACACTTGATAAACAATCAAATGTGTTCCAATAACTTAAACAAAGACAGACTCTGTTTTTCTGATAAACTTAGAGATTCAAAAATACACAGTTTGTAAGAATAATCTAAGTTGTTGATGTGTTTCTAGTTTGACTCAGTGAGAATACAATAGCTTAGCAGCGTAGTTTTTCAGTTGTAGAGTCCAACATATTCTTCAAGTCTTCTATCCTTTATATAGGCGTTGGAAAGAGACGTTGAGACAATCCAGCACATCAAGAGAATTCTGGAAGCTTGATTAATGGTTGTTGATCTGTTGCTTGATATGGTAATAGTCCTTCAAATGTATATTTTGAATTCCATTCCTTTTGAAGCTTAATACCGGTAGACACAGTTGCCAAACTGTACGAGGTAGTGGAGTAGTAGAAACAGAGTTCGTACACACGTACTCTCTCCTATTCTGCATTCTTCGTCGTTGAGCATCCCACGCTCAAGTTGACTTTGAAGCTAGCCGTTACTCCAATTGAGTGTTTCTTATGCATCGTAATGCCTTTAGAAATCCTTCTAAGAAGATCTTCAGATTGTAGGCTTTGGACTCACTGTAGCACTTCACCTTCTGATGATCTTCAGACTCTCTTGGTCTTTAGGTTCTGATAGTCTTCAGACTCTCTTGAATTTTTAGGTTCTGATCATCTTCAGACTTATATGAACTTCAGATTCTTTTAGTCTTCAGGACTTCTTGACATAGCTTCTGATGATTCTTCAGACACTACAGATCTTCAGAATCACAAGCAACAAGCTTCTCTTGGTCTTGATTAAGATCCTGCATACTTAAACAAATATTAGCATATCTAATTGACAATTTTTAATACCTTGTTATCATCAAAACTCAAAACGTGGTATTGCTGAACACCCTTGTTCCAACAACATAAGCCTTTTATCGGCCATCCACGATGAATATACAAAAATCATGAAGTTCGTCTCACTTTGTCACTTTTCCAAAATTCCAAGTTTTCAAGACAAAACAAGACATAAACCAATGGAACCAGTTGAAATCATTTTTAGAATGCATATAAACATGGTACAAGCCTAATCCCACTTTGTTTCTTTGAAAAAGATCCATTTCGGAAAAGTTCATGTTCTTGAGCATTATTTAAAATCAAGTTTGATTTCACAAAATTCAATTCAATCCGATCATGGAGAAGTTTCAGTGAGATTAAGTATGCAAACAATGTTTATATGAGTTGAAAGGAACATTAAGGAATTCTCAGCTAGGTCCCAAGGTACACAAATCAAAAATCAAATGGGGCTGAACAGGGCATGGTTCGCTTAAGCGACTAGCACGCCGAGAGCAAAGTCCTGTTCGCTTGGAGCTCGCTTACAGCTCGCTCAAGCGAACTGGGTAGCTCAATGAATGTTCGCTTAAGCGAACAGGGGCTCGCTTGAGAGAACCTTCATCTAGGCAGACCAGATGCTCACGGGTTATTGACCCTTCTTCACTCAAAAACCCAATTTTAAACCCCCAAATCCCAAAAACGTGTTCCAGAAAGTGTTTATAGGTCACAATCATTATAACACACCTAAAGCAACTCAAAACATGCATCATAAACAACAATCTAACTCATTTCATCTTCAATCCATAAAAATGATTCCAGTTCAACAAATCAACCATAAACAGTTCACAAATCGTTCATAACATCAACTGAACATGATTTCATACATAACTCAACATCACAACTTCATTTCTCATCAATTTTCACATAAACTCAAAATATTCCTATTCATGCATTTTGACATGTTAATTCAACAACAACTACACAATCTGAAGGAAAAACAATTTTAAAACAGAATAAGCAGCGGATAAATTTTTCGATTTTCTTTCCTTGGATCATTACGAATTTGACATGAATCAGTGATTCGATTGTTACCTCGAAAGTGTGGAGTATGAAACTGAAAGCTGGAAGAACTGGAATCACAATCACAACAAAGCAAGCAGCAAGCAGCAAAGCCTCTATCAAGTCCACACGAACACAGCTCCTCCAAAACTCAGTGCTAGCCAAGGAATCAGAAGTTTCAGAGAGCTAAGGTTTCTCCAAAAAAAAAACGTGCAACCTCAAACTTCAGCACTAGGCTTCTATTTATAGAACTCTTAGTGTGCTCTGCAAGTTTAGAAGTCACTATTGGGCTTCTGTAAGTCCAATAACGAGTTTACTAATTCTGCTAACTAATTAGCGTTATTTACTAAACGCACCCCTTATATAAGTCATACTTATATATTTCTCTTTTGACTGTTATTTGTGTGTGACCCTATAGGTTCTAGTCACGTTGGCAATAATATTAAATCTAATATTTAATACTATAAACAATGAGCGGTATCTAGCAACACATCATTGCTACCCAAGTGACAAGAATGTCAAGTGGTTTGACGAAACCTTTTCCATGATAATACTTATGTATACGATTACTCCTTTGTCCTAATATCTTTATTGATCTCAAGGCATAGATTTTGTCACCATTGTGTAGATCAATATTTATATTTCTTGATTCCGAAATATACTGAAGCGAATAAGTCCAATATCCTATATCGACTTAGCTCGGCATGGCCATGCAGTTTTACAGTCATGTTTCATCAAGAGGCCTATAGATATATCTCATGTTTATGAGGAGGGACGAATCCCATCTAGGACACTCATGTCCCTCAGCATGATTCATCGAGTACCCATCAACCAACGTTATGGTTATCCTTTTACAAACAACGTTAGAATGGCAACAAAGTAATTGAGTCCACATCTAGGGATCATAGTGGTTTCAGGTCAAAGAGAAATGTACACTATTATCATTGTGAGAATATCTTATGACAATCTCATAACTTACTATATAGTATTCTCACGATGGGTCTATCCAGTATAAATATTACTCCTAACATTTATACCTATGTATAGACTTGATATCTCATATCTATGACCCATGAGATGCGGTCATCAGTTTTCATACATAATAGTCTCGACGCTTTATTATTATCCTAATTCATATTAAAGCTTGACTATGGATACATTTAAGAATAGCGTTCTTTATGATAATGTAATCTCATGATTAAGTCACACTTAATATATTATTACATGAACTATCTATTCTAAGGACTTTATTAACATTACTATAAATATATAATAAAGAGTGTCATATATTATTTAATAATAAAAGTCATGATACATAAGATAAGTTTCACATAAAATATTGGCCTCTAGGGCTTATACCAACAATCTCCCACTAGCACTAGAGCCAATCAGGCATAAACCTAATACCCATAGATCTAGTATGACCATCATGCTTTTGCTGGGCAAGAGCTTTAGTAAGTGGATCAGCAACATTGTCTAATGTTGGTACTTTGCATATTTTAACATCTCCTCTTTCGATAATCTCTCGAATAAGATGATAGCGCCTTTGTATGTGTTTGGATTTCTGGTGAGATCTAGGTTCTTTGGCTTGTGCGATTGCTCCATTGTTATCACATAGTAATTCAATGGGATCCACAATACTTGGAACTATTCCAAGATCAGAAATGAATTTCTTAATCCAAACAGTTTCCTTTGCGGCATTAGATGCAGCAATGTACTCGGCTTCTGTTGTAGAATCAGCGATTGTTTCTTGCTTTGAACTCTTCCAGCTCACAGCACCGCCATTTAAGCAAAACATATATCCAGATTGCGATTTGAAATCATCATGATTTGTCTGAAAACTAGCATCAGTGTAACCAATTACAGAGAGCTCTTCTTGACCTCCATAGATCAAGAACGTATCCTTAGTTCTTCTCAAGTACTTAAGGATATTCTTGACAGTAATCCAATGATCGTTGCCAGGATTAGACTGGTATCTGCTCATAGCACTTAAATCATACGAGACATCTGGTCGAGTACATATCATAGCATACATGATAGACCCAATTGCCAAAGCATATGGAATATCACACATTCGATCCCTTTCTTCATTAGTCGAAGGGGATTGAGTCTTTGATAGATTTATTCCTGACGACATAGGGATGAATCCTTTCTTGGAATCATGCATATTGAAACGTCTCAGGACTTTATCTATATATGTACCCTGACTTAAGCCAAGCAATCTTTGTGATCTATCTCTATAGATCCTGATTCCTAATATATAGGAGGCTTCACCTAAGTCTTTCATAGAAAAGCATTTCCCTAACCAAGTTTTTATTTCTTGTAATGTAGGGATGTCATTTCCGATTAATAATATGTCATCCACATATAAAACCAGAAATGAGACTATGCTCCCACTAACCTTCTTGTAAACACAAGGCTCATCTTCATTTTTAATGAATCCATATTGTTGTACAGTTTCATCAAAACGAAGATTCCAACTTCTAGAAGCTTGCTTCAATCCATATATTGATCGTTGTAATTTGCATACTTTCTTGGTTGCTTTAGGATCGCCAAATCCTTCAGGTTGTGTCATGTACACATCCTCAAGAAGATTTCCATTAAGGAAAGCATTTTTGACATCCATTTGCCAGATTTCATAATCATGGTATGCAGCGATAGCAAGTAAGATCCGAATGGATTTAATCATTGCAACTGGTGAAAAGGTTTCATCATAGTCAACACCATGAATTTGTTTGAAGCCTTTAGCAACCAGCCATGCTTTGTAGGTATTAACCTTTCCGTCCATGTCAATTTTCTTTTTGAAAACACACTTGCATCCTATAGGATTAATTCCTTCAGGTGCTTCAATCAAGTTCCAAACTTGATTAGTGTACATGGAATCCATTTCAGATTTCATGGCTTCAAGCCACTTCTCAGAATCAGGGCCAGTAATGGCCTCCATGTAAGTCACAAGCTCATCGTGGTCCATGAGCAATACATCACCCTCTTGTGATATGAGATACCCATATATCTCGGGTTCTTGGCGTATCCTGCTAGACCTACGTGGTTCTTGTGTTACTGGAATAGGATTTTCTATCACAATAGTTTATGTATCATGTTCCTGTTCCTCCATCGGTATTTCATTACTTTGTGGGTCTTGAACTTCTTCAAGATCTACTTTGCTCCCACTGATTCTTTTGGAGACAAAATCCTTTTCAAGGAAGACTCCATTTCTGGCAACAACAATTGTGCCCTCAGAAAGTTTGTAAAAGTAGTATCCTCTAGTTTCTTTCGGATATCCCACAAAGAAACATTTATCATATCGTTGTTCAAGTTTAGTAGACATAAGTCGTTTTATATAAGCTTCATAACCCCAAATCTTTAAATGTCCCACATTGGGTTTTCGACCGTTCCATATCTCATATGGTGTCTTTTCTACCGCTTTGGATGGAACTCGGTTAAGCGTATAAGCTGCAGTTAATAAGGCGTATCCCCATAAGGAATTTGGAAGTTCAGCATGACTAATCATTGATCGGACCATGTCTAATAAGGTTTGATTTCTCCTTTCAGAAACACCATTCCATTGTGGCGTTCCAGGAGGTGTGAGTTGGGACAAGATCCCGCATTCTTTTAGATGATTGTCAAACTCTAAGCTCAAATACTCTCCACCTCGATCAGATCGAAGCATTTTGATTTTCTTGCCTAGTTGGTTTTCTACTTCATTTTGAAATTCTTTGAATAAAGTAAATGATTCATATTTATGTTTCATTAGATATACATATCCAAATCTACTAAAGTCATCAGTGAATGTAATGAAGTAATGAAAATCTCCTCTAGCAGTTATGTTTAGGGGTCCACACACATCAGTATGTATGAGTCCTAAGAGATCACTAGCCCTTTCACCTTGACCGGAAAAAGGGGCCTTTGTCATCTTTCCTAATAAACAAGATAGACATGTCTCATATGATACCAAATCAAAAGAGTCCAAAAGTCCATCTTTATGGAGTTTGGAAATGCGATTTTCATTTATACGGCCTAAACGACAGTGCCAAAGGTAAGTCGGATTCAACTCATTAGGTTTCATCCTTTTAGTATTAATGTTATAGATAGGCATATCAAGATCTAGGATATAAAGTCCATTAATCAAAATTGCATTAGCATATAGAATATTATTCAAATAAACGGAACAACATTTGTTCTTAATGGTAAAATAAAAACCAGCCTTGTCCAAACAAGAAACTGAAATAATATTCCTGCTAATATCAGGTACATAATAGCAGTTTTCTAAATTCAATAAAAGACCACTAGCTAAGGTCAATACAAAAGTTCCAACAGCTAAAGTAGCAACCTTTGCTCCATTGCCAACTCTAAGATCGACCTCGTCTTTTGCCAATGCTCTACTCGTTCTCAGCCCTTGCACATCAGTACAAATATGAGAACCACATCCAGTATCTAATACCCATGATGTAGAAGTAGACATATTAATTTCTATAACAAAAATAGCTGTAGAAGTAGTAGGAACATTTCCATTCTTCTTATCTTCCAGATACTTTGGGCAGTTTCGCCTCCAGTGCCCCTTATTGTTGCAATAGAAGCACTTGCCCTCCTTAGCCACGCCTCCAGTAGGCTTCAAAGCTTTGGTTGATGGCTTGGCAACAACTTTGCCTTTGACATTTCCCTTAGACTTATTAGGCTTCTTATTGTGCTTTTTGAACTTGCCATTATTAACCATCAAAATGGCCTTTCCCTTTCCCTTCATGTTTTTCTCAGCAGTTCTCAACATAGCTGCAAGCTGTGGAAGTGTTTTGTCCATATCATTCATTAGGAAATTCTGGACAAAACTGTTGAAGCTTTCAGGCAACGATTGCAAGACAAGATCAATAACCAGTTCCTGCTCAAGGACAAATCCCAATCGAGCTAGGTTCTCAGAATACCCAATCATTTTGAGTACATGAGGTCCTACAGGACTTCCTTCTGACAGCTTGGTAGAGAAAAGGGCTTTAGAGACATCAAACCTATCATGCCTTGCCTGCTCTTCATAAAGAGTCTTAAGATGTCCGATCATATCGAACGCGGTCATCCCTTCATGCTGTTTTTGCAGCTCGGGAGTCATACTTGCTAGCATGATGCATGAGACTTCCACGGAATCATTGAGATGCTTGGTATGAGCATTTCTCAGAGCCGCAGAAGCTCCATCAGGTGGTGCCTCAGGAATGGGTTCATCCAGCACATACAACTTTTTTTCGTGGGTGAGGACAATCCTCATGTTACGGAACCAGTCCAAAAAATTAGTTTCAGTCAATTTTTCCTTTTCAATGAGAGATCGCAAAATGTTGGTTGATGCGTTATTAGCCATCTACAATTTTAAAATATACAAAATAAGTATCATGAAATAACATATTTAATTTGGCCTTTAATTAAATACGCTCTCACTATTTTACTCAAATCAAATGACCTTCAAACACTTGACTCGAAAAATCCCGTTGGAAGATTTTCTAGTGGATTGAAATCCTTATTTCACTTTGCTTTAAGTCAACGGGGGTTGTACTTAAAACTTAGTTATTTAGGTAGGAACATTTCCAATTGTATCTTATACAACTTTCAAATCAATTAGGTGAACAACTCTTACTCAAGTCTATCATGTAGACATTACCTAATTATTGCTTCTAAATTTATTCTAATCTTATTAAAATTAATTTAGTTAAGTTAAACCCAAAAGAATAACACTTGGGTAAATTGGATTACCGCACCGCAACTTACTAGTATAAAATATGCGCTTCACGGAGGCAAAACCCACATATTCGATATTAGTTTTGAAGGGTGTTAAACTTTTGGAAAGTATTAAACTTAATATTTCAAATTTGAAGGATTTTTATTAAAGTTGATCTCACCTCACCACGGATTATATATCATATATATTCGCACTCCAATCATAACATGCATAACAATTATACAAAGTAAAAGTGACATGATTATACTCTGAGACGCTTTCATCTTCTCTTGGATCAATCTAACCTTTTACGTAGTCTCTTGCACCAACTCCGGTCCTAACAAAGCACTCTCGCCTGACTCATTCCAACACAACGGCCTCCTACACCTCCTTCCAAACAAAGCCTCACACGGCGCCATTCTGATACTAGAATGAAAACTGTTGTTGTAAGTAAACTCAATCAACGGTAAACATTCGATTCAACAGCCACCTTGCTCCAAAACACAAGCCCTCAACACATCCTTTAAACTCTGAATAGTCCTCTATGTTTGCCCATCAGTCTAGGATGATAAGCTCCTCAACTTGATTCCCAAAGAAGCTTGCAAACTCTCCCAAAACTTAGAAGTAAACCTCGGATCCCGATCCGACACAATACTAGAAGGAATTCCATGCATCCTCACAACCTGCTCAATGTAGATCTCAGCCAACTTCGCCACGGACATACCGGTCTTGATAGGAATGAAATGTGACGACTTCGTCAAACAATCAACGATTACCCAAATCGAATCAAAACCCTTAGCGGTCTTCGGTAAAGCTCCAACAAAATCCATAGAGATACTATCCCACTTCCACTCAGGCATAAACAACGGTTGCATCAAACCTGACTGCCTCTGATGTTCAATCTTCGACTTCTGACAAACCAAACAAGCATAAACAAACTCGGCGATCTCTTTCTTCATTCCAGGCCACCAAAACAGCTTCTTCAAATCCTGATACATCTTAGTCGCTCCTGGATAAATACTCAGACTACTCCTGTGACCTTCTTCCAAAATCCTCTTCTTAAGATCAGGTACTTCCGGTACACAAACTCGATCACGAAACATCAAAACACCGTTCTCATTCAATCTAAAGTCCACACCTTTACCTTGATTACCCAACACCACTCGATCAACAAGTGCCAAATCTTCCTTCTGACCATTCTTAATCTCTTCCAAAATATTGCTTGTCAACTTCAACATACCCAACCTCACACCATCCGGTGTCAATTCACTAACCAAACTCAAATCTCGAAACTGCTCAATCAACTCCAACTCATTAACCATTAAAGTAGACATATGCAAAGTCTTCCTACTCAAAGCATCTGCTACCGCATTAGCCTTTCCAGGATGATAACTCAACTGAAAATCAAAATCCTTAAAATATTACAACCATCTCCTCTGCCTCATATTCAATTCTTTCTGATCAAACAAATACTTCAAACTCTTATGATCACTGAACAATTTAAACTTAGAACCATGAAGATAATGCCTCCAAATCTTCAAAGCATACACAACTTCCGCCAATTCCAAATCATGAGTCGGATAATTCTTCTTATGCACTTTCAATTGCCTCGAAGCATAAACCAGAACTTGACGATTCTACATAAGCACACCACCAAGACCCATCTTAGAAGCATCACAATACACAACAAACGATTCCTTCGGATTCGGTAAAATCAACACTAGAGCTGAAGTCAACCTCTTCTTCAACTCTTGGAAACTCTTCTCACACTTAGCATCCCAAACATAAGCTTGTCCGTTCCGAGTCAACTGCGTCAATGGCAACGCCAACTTAGAGAATCCCTCAATAAACCTCTGATAATAACCTGCCAATCCAAGAAAGCTTTTAATCTCGAAAATAGACTTAGGTGATTCCCACTGCAACACTGCACCAACCTTTGTAACACCCCAAAATCCCAAGTATAAAAATTCATTATATAATCAGAGGATATCATATTCAGGATGTCACATTTCACAAAAATCTTTAAAATAAAAGAATAATAATTCTTCATCATAGAAATATTCAACTTTAGCAGCGGAATCACAATTCAAAAATCCTTAAAAGAATTAGTTCTTGGCACAAGGCCTCATAAGCATCTCAAAAATTCAAAGGTAAATCGTAAACATCGTAATTAGTTCAACATGATACATAAAGGAATAGAATTCAATAAAACCCCATCCCGTTACATATCAGAGCATTTCCTACGACACCACAAGGACCTCTCACATCGTCGAACCTATGCTTGGTCACCTGCACTTGCCCACAAGGTGGCAATTCCAACAGAAGGGGTGAGATTCACAACAATTATATTAACATATAATTCAAACATTTATGCTTAACAACAACAACAACAACAATCATCACATATAGAGGAAACATCTCAAACATCTACATAAAACAAATCATCTTAAAACATCTTCACATAACAAATCATCTCATAACGTCTTAGACACAAGAATCGACAAATGCAACTCTAACATCTTAAACATCATGCATGTGGTACCAATATTTAAGCTTAAATAAGCTTCACCGTCGCTTTGAACAAATGCTCCACCGTCGCTTTGAGCAAAAGCTCCACCGTCTCTAATTATGCAAATGCATGAACTCGACTCTTTATACTTAAACAAGTTAACACAACATCTTAACATCATTTACGACTCTTGACCGACACATGCAATTATAACAGTACATGGCAGCAGCTGAGCACATTTAGCACATATTCACAGCACATAATCATCGTCACAAATATCATTTAAACGTCATTCATATAACTCACTTAATATGCATATAATCATAGATTAACGCCAACAATTAAAATCATCTTAAAGCATCATTACAGATTGTAATTTAGGTCATAAAACATCTCTAACACTATCCAAAGGTCTACCCTCAAAGCCTTGCTCAAAGCAGAATTGCAAAACTCAAGTTATAGTGGTCTGAGACCACATTGCTCGCTATGGCGAGTGATTCTGCTCGCCTCGCGAGTTGCTACCTAGCATTCTGTTACTACTCGCTACGGCGAGTGGCTCTGCTCGCCTCGCGCGCATTAAAGGGACGCACGTCACGGCGAGCTAAGATGCTCACCTCGCGAGTGATACCAAACTGCTCGCCACGGCGAGTGGTTCTGCTCGCCTCGGCGAGCTCTCGCAGAACAGGTTGCGGGTTCGCTCAATTTCTCGCCAAAACTCAACCAATCTTTCATGCTATGCCTCTAATCCTTCAAAATTATGATCCTAGTGATTAACCTAGGTTCTGTAACACGTTTTCGCAACAAATTACATCATTCTCACATCAATCCATCAAAATCCCCAAAAACCCTAACTTAAGAACTTTCTCTAAACTCTTCCCAATCCCTTAGTTAATCATAGATAATTGAATTACAGTAATATAATCAAAGCTAGGCTCACCCTTACCAAGTAAGTTTGCAGAATTGGGGTTCCCTCTTCTCTGGCCACTTTTCTCCCTTTTTGCAAAAGTCTGTAATACGTACTGACTCTTTCTCTAAACCTAATTTCCTTCTTATACCTCTTTCTAATCTCACTTATCCCTAAAACTCTATCTTATTATAAAAACAACCCCATCTCTCAAAATTATTGTTATTATAGCGCATCTTAATTTTCATATGAAAATATATATTAGCATCACATATCTTATTTCATTAAACAATAAAATAAGCATCACATCACAAAATAGTCTCATACGTCACAAACATCGTCAAAATCATATAATATATAATAATATACCATATACTCTAATAAAATAATTAAATAAACAAAGTGGGCGTTACAACCTTCGCCGGATCTACGACAATACCTGCAACCAGAACTCACACTTCGACAACTTAGCATACAACTTGCTCTCTTTCAAGACACGTAGCACAATCCTTAAATGCTCGGCATGCTCCTCCTCAGACTTAGAATACACCAAAATATCATCAATGAACACCACCACAAAACGGTCCAGATAAGGATGAAATTTCCTATTCATATACTCCAGGAAGACACCTGGGGCATTAGACATTCCGAATGGCATCACAGAATACTCATAGTGTCCATACCTCGTTCGGAACGCGGTTTTGGATAATTCTTCTATCTTCACTCTAATATGATGATATCCTAACCTCAAATCAATCTTACTAAACACTTTCGCATCAACCAACTGATCCATCAAATCATCAATCCTCAGAAGCGGATACCGATTCTTAATCGTCACCTTGTTCAATTGTCGATAATTCACGCACAACCTCATGCTTCCATCCTTCTTCTTAACCAACAACACAGGAGCACCCCACGACTAAACACTCGGCCTAATGAATTGTTTCTCAAGAAAATCCTCCAACTGCTTCTTCAACTCACCCAACTCAGATGCAGACATCTGATACGCTGCAATCGAGATAGGACTCGTTCCTGGCATCAAGTCAATTGCAAACTCAACTTCTCTCTCCGGTGGCAACTCAGTAACGTCCTCCGGAAAAACTTCTGGAAAATCTTGCACTACCGGCAAACCACTAACTCCTTTCTCCTTACTTTCCTTCAAGGAAGCAAACAACATGAACACACTAGCTTCATCATCCAAGGACTTCTTTACTTGCTCCGCGGTTAGCAAACCTCCACTTACCTAAACTACCGGATTCAAAAATGTTACACTCTTGGTTAAACAAATTATGCTAACACCAAAAGCTAACATCCAATCCATACCAAAAATCACATCCATATGCTTCAACGGAAGACACACAAGATCCAACTTGAAATCAACATGAACCTTAATACAAACCACAACCAACTGAGCCTCTGCAGCCAAAGATACCTCCCTTGCCAGACTAACACACTAGTAACAACCTGCTACTCCCCCACTACGCTAAAACCCACCTAAAAGAACGGAACAAAACAACAAGTACCGACAGTACTTCCGTACATGTCGCATACAAACAGGGAATTTACCGAATACTAGTCCGGACAAGACCGACCACGACTCTGATACCAACTTGTAACACCATATTCCTATTAAGCGGTAAAACGCGCGAACATACAAATATATTCTAGAAATAGATGTTACGCCAACAACAAATTTCAAAGTTCACAAGCGTAAATTATCATGGTTCATAAACATAGCAGCGGAATATATCAAACATATAAACAACATCTTCAATCTCATGATAATAAATACATAATCTTATCCTCAACATCGGATATAAATAAATCATGTCATAACTCCTCGGATCAACAAATAATAAACAAAGTTCAACATATAAACGATATCCTAGATCAGAGCCCTAATCTAGACGCGCGCAAAAGAAATAAAGGACTCCTACTCCTCGGCAACATCAACAAACAAGCTACTAATCTTGCACTCCATCTACCTGTCTGCATGGAAAGGTAGGTGGTAAACCACTGAGGTTTAGCATTACATCAACATAATTCATAAAGCAAATAATCGGGAATATTATATATAATGAATACTAAAAAGTATAAGCATCCTCATATATATACAATCACTCAATATTCCAATATCAATACAATTCATCAATTCAAGTTCACATGAACCAAATGCATTAACCACATATCACGACTCAATACAATTCACCAAACAAATGTATGCAATGTTCTAGACTCATCTAGATGCATGTGGTACCAAGTCTCCTCAAGGTCGTCACCTTCGATGCAACAAAAACATCGTATGTAAGGTTTCACGCCCTGCCTTACATTGGACACAAGTCCGTCACCAAACAATGAATGCATGAACATATGACTCAACTCAATGCATATGTTCATACAACGGTCACCTCATCAATCAACATGCATATAACATTATGCAATCATCACCAAAACAATGCATATACAATTATGCGAACATCACCATCATTCAACAAGTATGCACACACCGACATAAAATCAACATATATGTATTCACCATCATTTGAATATTCAAACAACATATGCGCATTCAACAATTTCATCTTATTTGCATACTTCTTCATAAACATACATGTCTTTCACAAATTCGGATAACGGAGACACATATACCATAACAAGATATATACCATTATCAATATCTATCATTCATTCACAAGTCTCCATTAAATCATATAAAATCAGTCACAAAATGTTTGTCAAACAATTGGTCTTTAAGCTAAGTTTTCACAAAGTTATACTCACAATTCACAACTTTGAAAATAATTGAAGTAATGAATCAAAACCAACCCAACAAGGATAATTTCCTAAGCCATGTATACTTTTAAGTCACAATTGTATGCAGTAGAGGTTACATAAGCCTTTCATCGGTCATCCACGATGAATATACAAAAATCATGAAGTTCATCTCACTTTGTCACTTTTCCAAAATTCCAAGTTTTCAAGACAAAACAAGACATAAACCAATGGAACCAGTTGAAATCATTTTTAGAATGCATATAAACATGGTACAAGCCTAATCCCACTTTGTTTCTTTGAAAAAGATCCTTTTCGGAAAAGTTCATGTTCTTGAGCATTATTCAAAATCAAGTTCGATTTCACAAAATTCAATTCAATCCGGTTGTGGAGAAGTTTCAGTGAGATTAAGTATGCAAATAGTGTTTATATGAGTTGAAAGGATCATTAAGCAATGTTCGGCTAGGTCCCAAGGTACACAAATCAAAAATCAAATGGGGCTGAACAGGGCATGGTTCGCTTAAGCGAAGTCTGGTTCGCTTAAGCGACTAGCACGCCGAGAGCAAAGTCCTGTTCGCTTGGAGCTCGCTTACAGCTCGCTCAAGCGAACTGGGTAGCTCAATGAATGTTCGCTTAAGCGAACAGGGGCTCGCTTGAGTGAACCTTCATCTGGGCAGACCAGATGCTCACGGGTTCTTGACCCTTCTTCACTCAAAAACCCAATTTTAAACCCCCAAATCCCAAAAACGTGTTCCAGAAAGTGTTTATAGGTCACAATCATTATAACACACCTAAAGCAACTCAAAACATGCATCATAAACAACAATCTAACTCATTTCATCAAATTTCATAATTTTCTCAAAACACCAACAACAACCACAAATTTCATCTTCAATCCATAATAATGATTCCAGTTCAACAAATCAACCATAAACAGTTCACAAATCATTCATAACATCAACTGAACATGATTTCATACATAACTCAACATCACAACTTCATTTCTCATCAATTTTCACATAAACTCAAAATATTCCTATTCATGCATTTTGACATGTTAATTCAACAACAACTACACAATCATCATGTAATTCATGCTACAAACATATCATCAATATCTAAGCACGAATTCACAACACTAATTCAATTAATCAAAATCATGAAAATGGGTAGAAATGAAAAATTGAAGTTTATGTGTGAAAACTATCCCTCTTACCTCTAGCACAAAGAATCCTAACCAAAGCTTCACTTTAGCTCCTAAGATCAATCTCCCATTTAGCCTTCAACCCTCTTCTCTTGTTCTTCTCTCTAGCCTCTTTTCCTCTATTCTTTTGTGTTGTGTGAATGACAAAGTTTTCTAACCCTATTTGCTCAAAGTCATGGGTCAAATGTTCACAACCCTTAATGGGCCTAAACTACACAAACTAATTGGGCTCAAATCTAATTACACTAAACCGCTAACTCTAACTTACTAACGGTAATTAATTAGGAACCTCGGCTCTAATTAAATTATATCGACAACTTAGTATCTTACAAATAATAACGGTTCTAACTAGAAACGCTAAAAGAAAATAACTATTACTACAAATTACTAAATTACCCTTCCTTGTAAAAGACTAAAACACCCTTAAGTCTAAAATTACCAAAATACCCTTCTAATAGGAAAACTCATGAAAATGCACACATACACAAATAAACACACATAAAACAATTAAAATCAAATAATCACAATATCGGGCTGTTACAACTTCCATATAAAGATGTAGTGTTAACTGGAACAAATAAATCAAAATGGAGTAATTCTAAGGGTCTGGAGGTTGAGACAATGTCTTTTGTTTTAAAAGACGATTTAACAATCGTCCCTTTCTGCAATGCACCACAGAGTGCATCTGAATGATAGTCAATATTTGGTAAGCCTCTTACTAGTTGTAACTTACTAAGCTTAGAGATTAATATTCAGATAGCATGTCCTAACCTTCTCTACCACACCGATATCTTATCATTCACTGATAGAAGGAAAACTACCTTCTGATCAACCAGTTCAGAGAAGTTAATTTTATAGACATTATCTATCCTATTTCCCTTGAATACTATGGAGTTTTCATTTTTGTTGACTATTGTGCAGTTGGTCTTATCAAACATCACATCATAACCATTGTCACAAAACTGACTAATACTAAGTAGGTTATGCTTAAGACCATATACCAACCACACATTATTAATTGAGATAGAGGAGTTACCAATAGTTCTTGTACCAAAAATCTTGCCAACTTTGTTGCCTCCAAATTTCACATTTCCTCCATCTTTCATTGTTAAGGTGAGGAACATAGACTTATCTCTTGTGATATGTCTTGAGCAACCGATGTCTAGGTACTATGATCTTTGCTTTTCCTTTGCTCTTAGGCATATCTACAACATTGACAATTTCAGATTTAGGTACCCATATCTTTATGGGTCCTTTAAGGTTAGTACTGAAAGTTTTACTCTTCTTCTTTTGTACCTCAAGCTGAAAGTTTGATAACTTCTGATCACTCAATACCTTAGGTTTAACACCTTCTGGTTTTGGTTTCCAAGAACCAATAATTGTTTCCTTCCTCTGAAACTTAGACTTTGAGATACTAGACTCTGAGTTCATCAGACTCTTATGTATAGGTTCTGATCTCTTCAGAATCTTATTCTTTGGAGTCTTAGAATCAGATATGATCATTACCTTAGGCTTGAAGTTCTTTGACTTTGAGATACTCTTAGTCTTAGAACTAGAAACTTCTGGTTCTAACTGCTCAACAGTTTCAAACTTAACACCTTCAGGTACAAAGAAGGTTTTCAATCATTCCTTTAAGCATTCACAACATGCTTTAAGACTGATTCCATTAGGTTTCCCTTCTGAGAATCCAATCCTTTTTCCATTGTTCTTGTAAATGCTATAAATCATAGAAGCTACTTTGCTTTTGTCAATGCCAAAGAGCAATTTCATGTTTACTTAAAGGTTTTCCATCACACTTTTCTTGTAGCTTCTGACAAAGATACTTGAGCTTTTCTTCATAAGTTTTACAAATAAAGTCAAAACCTCTAAGTCCTTCCTCATAAGCTTTTAGATCCAAAAGAGTTGATTCTTGTTGGTTCAATAACTCAACATATTTTTTTTAAAATCTTTCAACTCACTAGTTCTATGTTCAAAATGTGTGAGAAGTTCTTTAAGAGACTTAATAAGTTCTTCTCTGGGAATTTTAGAATATACCTCATTTTCATCCTCAGAATATGATTCTGGTTCAGCTTCTGAAGTCACTTTAGCTATTATCCCAACACCAATATTTACTTCTTACTCAGCATCATCTTTATCATACTCAGATTCACTGTCTAAATCTTCCTAGGTGGTCATTAAACTCTGCTTAATCTGCTTCCTGAACTTGCTTGATTTGAAGTTTGGTTTCTTGGATTTCTCCTTTGATTTCTCCTTCTGAAGATCAGGACAATCAGTAATGAAGTGTCCAGGCTTCTTACAACTGAAGCAGCCCTTCTGATCTTCCTTCTTGAAGCCTTTGTAGCTATCTCTTCTGCTAGCTTCCTCAATAGCAGTAACTTTAGGTCTCCATCTAGCAGGTAAGCTTTTGAGAATCTTGCTCACATGATCAGAAGCTACATAGCTTTTCTTCAATATTTGAAGTCCTGATACTAGAGTCTGAAATCTTAAGTACATAGCCTCAATACTTTCGTCTTATTTCATCTTAAGCAACTCATATTGATGAACAAGCTTAGTAGCCTTTGTTTCTCTAACCTTCTTACTACCTTCATATATTGCACAAAGTGAAGCAAACATTGCCTTTGCAGTAGATTTATCACTCATCTTCATGTACTTTGCACGAGGTATAGAAGCAAAAAGAATTCCTCTAATCTTGTGATGTTTCTTGTAAAGCTTCTTTTGGGTAGAAGTATGTTTCTTTCTGTCAACAGCAATGCCTTCTTCATCAAGGACCAAGTCACCAACACCATCTTCAAGAATATCCCAAAGTTCATCATCTAAACCCATGATGTAACTATACATGTTAGTTTTCCACCAAGAAAACTCTTCAGGATCTCCATTAAACTTTGGAGCTTTGTTGAAGTCAGACTTCTTATCATCAGCAGTATCATAGTCATAGTGAACATCATTGTTACTGTTTCCAGGAATGGAGCTTTCACCAGACACATTTTTCTCAGATCTTTATCTATTATACTGTTAAGTGTTAAGATAACAGATCAAGGCTCTAGATACCAATTGAAGATGAGAAAAACACAAGAAGGGGGGTTGAATTGTGTTTTCTTTTTCTTCTCCGAAAATTGAAGTCACTGTTCAGAACCTGATAGAGTTCAGCTTCTCAAGAGGTGTTCAGAGTCTAAATGCAGCGGATAAGTAGAGAGAGAGAGAGAGAGAGAGAGAGAGAGAGAGAGAGAGAGAGAGGAGGGAGGGAGGGAGAGAGAGAGAAAGAGAAGAAAGACACGGAGAAATTATACAAGTTCCTTCCATAAACCGGAAGTAGTCTTGTTCCCCTTGCACTTCCAAGGAGAGATCACTAAAATCAATATCTAATTACAAATGCTCAAGCACAACTGCAAGGGACTTCAAACTACTCAAGCAACAAGCTGCAAGAGATTTTCTATGCTCAAGAACAAAATCAAGAGACTTCATATGCTCAAGCACAACTGCAAGAGACTTCTATTCAAACAGAATTACAAAGAAAATTGTTTGAGGTTGAACACTTGATATACAATCAGTGGTGTTCACAATACAAATCAGATACAGACTCTTAAGACTCTGGAATTTTTAAGATATGAAAGTTGTTAAGAAATTCTAAGTGAACTTTGATGTGAAACAATTCAGCAGAGGTTTGGCTCTTGTAAGATTGAGTGAGTCTCTCTTTGAATCTTCAAGTCTTCACTATTTTATATAGAGGTGTGAAAGAGACGTTGTTGATTGCCAACACATCAAAAAGAGTCGTTGTTAAAGCTTGATAATCACCAATGATTTGTTGCTTGATTTGGTTATTGTCTTATGAAGGAACAATTTCAAATCATTTCCTTGTATAGAGAATTACCAGCATAGTCACAGCTATTGTCTTGTACTATTGCAGACACAAAAACAGAGTAGCGGAGATAGTGGTTGTACAATTATACTATTGTCATTTTCTAACGTTCTTCGGTGGATTAGCATCTAATGCCTTCTAAATCCTCTGAAATAGACGTTGCTCCTAGCTTATATTCCTTCTGCAATGATAGGCAAGAAAATAACAGCTTTTAACCAACTCTGAAGCTTCCAGTCTTTCAGCTTCTGAAGATCTTCAGCTTCTGATGATGACGTCAGCTTCTGGTAAACAACTTCTGATGAGAGTGCTTCTCATGATCTTCAAAACCTCTTTTTTTTAGAACCTCTTTTCTTCATATGCTTTCTTGCAACACATGATTCCTTTTTGTGGATTCCATTGCTCTCATTTGTTCTTCCAGAACCTATGCTTAATTTAGAGACACTTAAATTTTTGTCTATGATCCTGCAAGCTTGAACAAATATTAGCATATCCAATTGACATTTTTTAATATCTTGTTATCATCAAAACTCAATGTGTAATGTTAAACACATTTTGTTTCAATACCTTTTCCTTTATATTCCTTGCAATTTACCCTTTTTTCTTAGCAATCTGCTTCTCAGATTCGACGCGTCTTCGGTCCTAATATTATACTTTTTGGTTTATATCAAGAACATTTGCATTTTCTTTCAAACATAAGCACAATATTCCCGAGCTTTATTGGTTGATCTCTCAAGTTAACCGTTTTCGGAAACCAGCGTTTATTTACCAAGAACCAGGGTAAACATCATGACGATCTGGTTTCAATAGGACAGAAAAAATAGATGCGCAGAAAAATTTGATGAATTGTATGTGAGGCGATCCGGAAAAGGTGAACAATTGAACACAATATCATGCCTATTATATAGCATTTTTCTACTTCAGGGGCTTAATTGTCTTTACATTATGTTGGATTTGGTTTCGTAAGGAATTATGTTTTTGAATCAAGTTAATAATTCAAAATCAATATGGAAAAACCGCGGTCTTCAAAAAATTCTTAAAATGGAATTATGTAAGAGACTATAATTATTATTTTTATTGATAAAGGAGACTAAGAATTATTATTAGTGTTAATGCATTAAAATAATTCGGGTCATAGAATGATTGTTGCTAATTTAGATTTGATTTCATTTAAAAAATTCGGTTAATATATTGATTGTTGTTAATTTTGATTTGATTTCAATTTCAGGAGGAAATAAGAGTTGAAGATATTATTTTAATAGTGTTGGTCAAACTATGAAGTTTCTTCATTGTTTTGATGACAATTGAATGCTTATTATATGATGTGATCTCATATAATTTAAATTTGAATGCAATTAGTCAAACTATTTTAGGAGAAAGGTGTAATTTGTGCATGATCATCTTACGTGTCATATGTTATGCAAAAAGATTTAGTTTGATTGGAAAATATTAGAATGATGACAATGAGAATTGACATCTTAACATATCATTAATGATATTTCTTTGAAGCATGACACGTGTACAACTTGAATAGAGAAGGTTAGAAATGTTTATATCATAGATTTCATTTAGGGATGGCAATGGGTACCTATTGAGTAGGGTACTATAATCCTCATTCTCATACATGCGTTTTAAGAAAATCCTCATACTCGAGCCTATACCTTCGTGGGCAATAAGTTTGATACTCGTCCCTATACCCTATGGGTATCTAAGTGCACGTACCCGCTTCTATTACCCGCACTTTCACAACAAAAAGATAATAAATAGCAAAAAATATATCACAATATAATTAAAATATGATATAAAATCTGTTAAATCAACATATAAAATATTACGCATCATATTATTTAGCTAAATAAAAAACATCTAAAATAACTTGACAAAAATAAACATCTAAAATATATAAAAAAAAAATGCATATTACAATTAATATCAGAGACTTAAGATTAATTAACTAAATTTATTATAAATAAAATTATTGGTATAGTCTATATAATGTGTGGGCATGGGGTGGGGTGGGCACTAGAGTGCCCGTACCCGTACCGCGTTCAAATTTGCGGGCAATTACTCGTGCACAAGCTCATACCCAACAATGTGGGTATTTACCCGTCCATCATGAGTATTTTTTGCGGGTGTCCATTAGGTTTGGGTCCAATTGTCATCCCTAATTTCATTTAAAAAATTCGGTTCATATCTTGATTGTTGCTAATTTTAATTTGATTTTAATTTAAAGAGGAAATGAGATTTAAAGATACTATATTAATAGTGTTGGTCAAAATATGAAGTTTGTTCATTGTTTTGATGACAATTGAATGCGGATTATATGATGTGATCTCATATAAATTGAATTTGAATGCAATTAGTCAAATTATTTTAGGAGAAAGATGTAATTTGTGCATGATCATCGTGTCATATATTATGCAAAAAGATTTAGTTTCATTGGAAGATATTTGAACGATGACAAAGAGAATTGACAACTTTACATATCATTAATAATATTTCTTTGAAGCATGATACATGTACTACTTGAATATAGAAGGTTTGAAATGTTTATATTGTAGATTTCATTTAAAAAATTCTGTTCATATATTGATTGTTGCTAATTTTGATTTGATTTCAATTTCAAGAGGAAATGAGATTTAAAGATACTATTTTAATAGTGTTGGTCAAAATATGAAGTTTGTTCATTGTTTTGATGACAATTGAATGCAAATTATATGATGTGATCTCTTATAATTTGAATTTGAATGCAATTAGTCAAACTTTTTAGGAGAAATGTGTAATTTGTGCATGATCATCTCATGTGTCATATATTATGCAAAAAGATTTAGCTTGATTGGAAGATATTTGAATGGTGACTATGAGAATCGACAACTTTACTTAGATTTATTTTTAATTAATTATTTTATATATGTGTTTATATGTGCTTGTATCTGATTAATTTGATTAATTGTCCTTTCTGTGTATTTTAGTTGGGATCAGTAGAATTCGGTGATTATAAGGGTATTTTAGTCATTTTGGACATGGGGGTGTTTTGGTCATTTAGCGAGCAAAGGTAAAGTAGTAATTTCACAGTGAGAATTATTTTAGTGTTTCGAGTGGGAACCATTATTTTTACTTAGTTACTAAATAGGTTGTGGTAATTAGTTAGAAGCCGTTATTATTCGTTATCTTTTTACCACGAGTTAATAGAAACTTTATGATTAATGAATTAGAAACTTTGTGAGTTAGGCTCATTAAGTGGTAAGGCTTTGTAAACCCATGTCATGAGAAAATTAGGGTTACACCATTCATTCACAAAATTTTAGAAAGCGGTAGAGAGAGAAAGTGTTAGAGAAGAGGAGAATGTGGTTAGAGAGAGAAGCTTGTAGATCAAGAGGAGATTAGAGCTTCAAGGAGCTTAATTGAGGCCAAAGCTAAGGTTGAGATTCTCTAAGGTAAGGGGGCAAGTTTTCTATCATAATCTCTTTTTCTATCTCAATTCAAAAGTTCTTAATTGTGAAAAGTGATTATTGTTAACTTAATTGGTGAATTTGTGCTCTTATGATATTGCTATGTTTGGGTATGTGAATTGAATGTTAATTGAGTTGTTAATATGAAATTTGCATGTTCAAGTGATATAGAATTGATTGCTTTGTGAATTTTGCAAGAATTGGTGAATTGTGATGTGTTGATGAATTATGGTTGTATTCATGATTATGAGTTGTGATTGTTGTTTAGTGTTGTTGTTAACATCATTCCATGGATTGGGTAATGATGAAGTGAATTGTTGTTGATGATTGTTGTTGTTGATTGAGTTGTTTTGAGAAGAAATGAATTGTTGTGGTTAAGACTTTAATATTTTAAGAAAATCATTTTCAATTGTTTTGCAAATTGCGTCAAGTGTTGAGAAATGGATGTATTCAACGTGTTTGAGCATTGGGTTAAGCCTTTGATCATTTTGGATGAACGAGGGATCTAACTAATCGATTTTTGGGAAAAAATGGCGAAAACCCGCAACCGAAAACACACGAAACGTGCATTTCAAACTTGGATGAATTGTTTTACTTTGAAAAAGTATATATTGGTCGTTTTGCTTAATCTTAGACAAACTTTGACGAATTTGGTCTTTAAGACCGAACATCTCGGAAACCTTTTGTATATGGTTTGATATGATTGTGTGAAGATGTACGAATACTTGATAGGTGTTGAATATGATATTGATTCATGATTGATGTGTTTTTCTCCTATATTTGATTGTGAGAAATTGTATGAAATGTTGAAATCGTTTAGTGATGACTCTTATGTGAATTATGACTTGTTGAATTGTGTAGACGTAAATACTTAATAATGCAAATGTTTGTGAACTAATCAATGTAACTTGAGGTGTAATTTTACATTGTTGTTGGTGAATGTATTTGTTGGATGATTTGCATTATGAGGTCTTTGCTTGTATGTCCATGCATCATAGTCATATTGAGTCATATGTGATTGCGTAAAAGGAGGACTTTTACGTAGGTGATTTGTAACAGGATGTGTACTCTTACATATGATGTTTTTGTTGCATCATAATGTGACGACCTTCGAGGTGATTGGTACCACATGCATATATGTGTCGTGTATAGGCGCATATCATATTTTTGCATGAGTCGTAATTGCTATGTGTTATTGATTATTATTTGGTGATAACTAGGATTGATGAATGCATACTTGTAATAATTGGACTTGTTGTGTTGATGTATTTGTTGAGAATTGAATACTTTGTTAATTAATTGAAGCTTGATTTTAATTATTTGTTCAATTATTCGTATTTGATTATGATTGATGTGAAGCTAACCTTCAGAGATCTGTGGTGGACCGTCTACCTATTTGTATGAATGGGTAGACGGTGTGCAGGAGTAGTTGATAGCTTGCTTGGTGAGTACTCAAAGATAGCGGGAGCTACCTCTGTTGGTTGTTAGTAGCGTCTTATGTAACGCCCTAGTTGTTATTTAATTATTTTTGGTTGATTTAAAGTCTTTTATATGATTTAAAATGATTTATGTTGATTTTATGGTGTGGTGTATTGTGTGAATGATTATTATTACTATTTAATAAAATAAATATTAAGATGAGGGGTTGTTTTGGGGTTTTAGAGAGTTTTGGGGGAGAAAGAGGAATAAGATAGAATAGATAGAGGAAATATAAATAGGAGAGAAGCTAGGTTAGAAACTTTTTCACGTACAATCAGTTTTGGGGGAAGAAAACCAAGAGAAAGTTAGGAGAAGAGCCAAGTGGGAAGAATCAGAATTGGTAGAGTTTGTTCATCAAAATCTAAGGTATGGGTGAGGCTAACTCTCAATGATTATACTTTATATAATTCTGAAATTGAATTTAACATGTTTTGTTGAAAATTGTTATGGAGAAATTAGGTTTTTAAGTTAAATTATAATTGTCAAAAACATAGGTAATCCCATGAATTAATGTGAAAGTTGATGTTTAGGTTGTAGAATAATCCTAGGTAATGTGTCCTATCAAATTTGGGCATTGGGTAGTCAAAATTTGGGTTTTTGGGTGAAAAATGGTGAAAATTCGTAAGTGTTCTTCAAAAATCGGGCCCAGTTCACTTAAGCGAGCCCCAAGCGAACTCCCAAGCGAAATTGAGCTTGCTCTCGACGTTACGTTCGCTTAAACGAACCAGTCTTCGCTTGAGCAAACTGCACAGTAACAGCATTTCCTATTTCGTGTTCTTGTGTCTTTTTCACACATTTATATTTTGAATTGGTCTTTGGTGTAAACAAAAAAGTTTTAGATAATTGAGTTAGCTTTCCAATGGCTCTGGTTTGACTTGAAAATGATTTTTGGTTTGGGATTTATGATGAAAATACTCCAAGGAGGTCTTAGCAAAATTGCACAGTGACAGCATTCTCTGTCTCATGTTCTTGCGTCTGTCTCACATGTTTCTGTCCTGAATTAGATTTTGGTATAAACACAAAAGATGTTGAGAACTGTGATATCTTTCCAGTAGCTTTGGTTTGGCATGAAAATCTGATGTGGTTAATTTATTATGATTTTACAAAGATGCATGATGAATTGTTGATGAATTATATATAAAGTCATATGGGTATATGCTATGTTGATGAATCTCGTCATTAAGAGTCGTTGAGTCGCAATTGACCAAGTTGGGGAGTAAGTCATAATCATTTATGCACGTTTGTTGTTGTCGTTGCTGTTGTTGAGTTGTATGTTAATATACACAAAATTGAGTCTGTTGCATACTCATAACCTGTTGAGGGCTCATGCCCTGAAATGTTAATCATTCAACCGTTGAGGGCTTATGCCCTAGAATGTCTTGTCATTCAATTGTTGAGGGCTCATGCCCTGGAATGTTGATCATTCAATCGTTGGGGGCTCATGCCCCGGAATGCTTAGTCATTCAAACACGTTAAAATGGTACCACATGCATATTGCATTCGTCGTCGTTGTTGGTTGCATTGTCGTTGTCGTCATGATGGGTTGAGTCGTCGTTGTTGTCGTTGTTGATGAAGCATGAACCTTGATGTTGATACATGTTGTTATTTATGTTGTTAAATGTAATTGATGATTTATATAACTATTATTGTTGTTTGTGAATCTCACCCCTTCTGCTTGGAAATTGTTGCCTTCTTATGGTAACTTGCAGGTGATCAAGAGTAGTGCGGTTGTTGAGTGGATTCCCTCTTGTGTGTCTTAGGTGCTCTGATACGTAACGGGATGGGGATAATTTGTCGTTGTATTCATCGTTCCTTATGTATCATTACGAACCTGTTGGTGTTAGATTAAATCTTTAAAGATATTTATGTTGAGGCCATGTGCCAGACTAATTGAAGGTTGTTTAATGTTGAAAATAATTTTCCGCTGCAATTTAATAATTGTTATGTTGTTGAATAAAAAAACATTTTATTCTATTTATGAATTTCAAAAAAAGCAGTGTGACATTCCGTTCGTGGAATAACTCTGATTTTATATAATATTTATGTTGTTGGTTTAACGGGGTGTTACATCTTAGATAGTTGTGATATAAGATGTTGTCGTTTACGTTTTATTGGATTTATCGTTGTTGTTGAGATTTGTCCATGTGTCTGGTTTTGAATATTATGATGTTGATGTATTTATGAGTTTATGACATGAATATTATGGAGATGCATGTTATATATATTGATCCGCTGCGACTTTGACAAATTTTATTATGCATGTTTGTGGATTTTTGAGACGTGACGTCTATTTCTTGAATAATTCGATTATTCACGTGTTTTATCGCTTTAATAGAAATAGGGCGTTACACTTAGCATTAATGATTGTGAGAAAAAAAAAATCGTGAAGCATGGCATGTGTACTACATGGATAGAGAAAGTTTGAAATGTTTATATTGTAGATTCTAAAAGTCGGGTTAATTAATGATTGTATTGATTTTGATGTTTTTTTGTTTTTTCTTCTTATAATAAGGATCGAATGAAGTTGTATTTAAGTAGGAGTAATACACTTATAGAAGCATGACAAATTGAGTTTTATGTAGTTAGAGTAGGATTCCTCTCAGTGTAGTGGAATAATTATAGATGGTTGAAATATAATAAATAAGAGTATGTTAGTGAAAGAATGTAATATATATAGTGTCAATATATTATATGAAAGACAAATTATTGAAGACAAAAAAAATTAGAAAGAATATCATGAGAGAGAGAATATAAATGGTACTTGCAAAAAGTACGAGTAGTGAATACTAGGGTTTTCTCTGTCTATTAGGGTTTAGACTGATTTTTGGATGTCTTGAGAACGCTCTCAATGGTTGTATTTATAGCCTGCTGTGGGCTTGGGTTTCGGTGGCTTGGTCTCCAAGCCACAGGGGTATTTTGGTATATTTGGCGAGGTCCAGACGTTTCTAGAATCCGTTTGAGGAGGCGCCCTGAAGGGGACGCGCCCTGGGCCTTAGAGCTCTTCTGGAATGGCGCTAAGGCCTCTTGGAGGGTCTAAAGGCCCTTCTAGAGGTCTTTAAGACTCCTAGGAATATTATGACGGTCCATAGCCCAACAAGCACGAGTCTTGGGACAAGGCGAAGTGATTTATATCTTTGTAAGTGTAGGAGTCCTTAGGAAGGATCCTCTTAGCCAATTAGGAAATTATTGTGACGGTTCATAGTCCAACAAGCACGAGTCTCGGGACAAGGCGAAGTGATTTATATCTTTGTAAGCGTAGGAGTCCTTAGGAAGGATCCTCTGAGCCAATTAGGAAATTATTGTGGCGCTCCATAAATTAATCAGAATCAATTTTACAAAGTCAATAAAAAAACAAACACAATCTCCGTAAACTTAACTTAATTGTTAGAGATATTACTACATATTGTCACGAGTTTTGATCGGTTGGTAGGGACAATATATATATAAGGTATGTTCTCTTTGAAAGAGAAATCGTGATGGTAGGACATACAATATGCCAACAGCCTCTGAGGTAGCAGCTTTGATAGTAGGTGATTTCGACTCATCAGATTTTGATCGAGATATTGTTGTTGAAGAGCGAACTGGCTTTTTGAGCGGGTATCTATTGTTGAACCTTCCTATTTTCCATTGCAATATCCATTATTATTCCCAATGGGAGAGGATGGATATCGGAAAGACATAGAATACGAGGTAAGTGACAAAAAAGTTGCTATCAAGAGACCCTTCGTTACACAAAAAGAATGGATAGCTTATAGAATTCAACAACGTGATAGAGATTATTCCACGATTGTGTTTTCAAGGCGCCTGCTTCAACAATTTTTGTGTGACTCATACAGTATGATCGAGTATGCTAGGTTAAGATGGGCAAAGGATCATCAGAAAGAACTAAGGTCTCATATGTATAAAGGTTTGACTGAAGCAGTGTTAAGAGGGGAGACCGATCCGAGTTCTACGGGTAAAAGAATAGTCTTACCGTCGACATTTGTCGATGGTCCAAGGTACATAATTCAGAATGACCAGGATGCAATGGCCATATGTGGATATCTCGGGTATCCCGATTTATTTATAACGTTTACATGCAATCATAAATGGCCCGAGGTGGTTGATTTTCTAAAGTTGCATAACATGAGTCCAGCAGATAGACCAGATCTGTCATGTAGAATTTCCAAGCTCAAGTTGGATCATTTAATAAAAGAGATAAAGAAGGGAGAGATATTCAGCGAAGTCAAAGCAAGTAAGTATCTTTTACCCGTGAATATTTATTGTGTAACTGTTTTTGCACTCTTTATTTAATAATTTCGTATATTATATTAATGTGATGTTCATTTATGATGTTTTAAAATTATGCAGTGATATACACCATTGAATTTCAGAAGCGTGGATTGCCACACGGACATATTTTGGTTTTTCTCAAATCAAAGTATCGATGTGTTAAAGTTGAACAGATAGACAAAATTATATCTGCTGAAATCCCAGACAAAGATACCGAGCTTGAGTTATTCAATATAGTGACTTCATTGATGATTCATGGTCCATGTGGTCCACAAAACGAGGGTTCTCCGTGCATGAATAGAAATAAGTGTACGAAACACTTTCCGTAGAAGTTTGTAGAGCAAACAGTGATTGATCAAGATGGATTTCCAGTTTATAGACGGAGAGATAATGGTGTATCTGTTAAAAAAGGTGAAAGCTTTGCTGATAACAGATTTGTTGTGCCTTATAACAAAGTATTGTTATTAAAGTACAACGCACATATTAACGTCGAATGGTGCAACCAAACAAGATCTATCAAATACCTTTTTAAGTATGTAAACAAAGGCAATGACCGCGTCACTGCAAATTTTTATGGTGGTGGAAAGGCAGATGGCACATCTACATGTTTGGATGAAATAAAAATGTATTATGATTGTCGCTATTTGTCTGCGTGCGAGGCTGCCTGGAGAATATATTCATTTGACATACATTTCAGAGAACCTTCAGTTGAGAGGTTAAACTATCATTTGGAAAACGAGCAATCAGTTATGTATGAAGATCACGAAAATATTGAAGATGTTATAGAAAAAGCACAAGGGAAAACTACAAAGTTTTTAGCATGGATGAAAGCAAACGAAAAATATCCTGATGCAAGGACTTTGACATACAACGAGTTTGAAGGTGAGAAAAACACAAGAAGGGGGGGTTGAATTGTGTTTTCTTTTCGCAACTCTTGAAGAGTGAGAATCTAATTCCTTTAAACTCAGAGTCTGAATGAGATCAGAGTCTGATAGGAGATTAGGTTCTGATTGCAGCGGAATAATCAAGAGATAAAGAGAGAACAGAGAACACAAGCAATTATATAGGTTCCTTCCACAAACCGGAAGTAGTCTTGTCCCCCTTGTACTTCCAAGGAGAGTTCACTAAAATGTAATATCAAATTACAAGTTGCTCAAACACACAGTATGAGACTTCCTTGCTCAAGCACACAGGCGAGAGACTTCCTTGCTCAAAGACACAACTAAGAGACTTCCTATGCTCAAGGACGCAGCCAAGAGACTTCCTTTGCTCAAGCACAAAAGCAAGAGACTTTTACACAATTACAGAAAATTGAATACAGTTGAAACAATTGATAACAATCAAAATGTGTTTCAATTACAACAAAGACAGACTCTGTTTTACACAAAAGACAGACTCTGTTTTTCTGTGAAACTTAGAGATTCTAGAATACTCAGTTTGTAAGAATCTAAGTTAATGATGTGCTTTTGTTAAGACTCAGTTGAATTCGAAAGCAGCGCAATGCAGTTTTTCTATGTTGTAGAGTCCAACACTTCTTCAAGTCTTCTATCCTTTATATAGGCGTAGGAAAGAGACGTTGAGTCATCCAGCGCATCAGGATGATTTCTGAAGCTTGATCAATGACTGTTGATCTGTTGCTTGATTTGGTAATAGTCCTTCAATAGCATCATTTGAATTCCATTCCCTTTGAGGATTAATACCGGTAGACACAGTTGCCAAACTGTACGTGGTAGTGGAGTAGTGGAAACAGAGTTCGTACAACGTACTCTGTACTGGCCTGCAATCTTTGTCTTTGTGCTTCCCACGCTCAAGTTGACTTAGAAGCTAGCCGTTACTCCATTAGAGTTTCTTTGTGCATAGCAATGCAGTAGAGATCACTGTTAGCAGATCATCAAATTTGTGGCTTCAGACTCACTGTAGTACTAAGCTTCTGATAATCTTCAGACTCTCTTGGTTCTCAGATTCTGATGGTCTTCAGACTCTGATACAGTCTTCAGACTCTCTTTGGTACAGTCTTCAGACTCTCTTCAGCACAGTCTTCAGACTCTCTTCGATACAGTCTTCAGACTCTCTTCGAAACAGAATCACAAGCAACAAGCTTCTATGGATTTATTGCTCTTTAACATTGTTCAAACAGAATGCTTTCTAAGATACAAATCTTAATTGATATCCTGCATACTTAAACAAATATTAGCAATATCTAATTGACAACTTTTTAATACCTTGTTATCATCAAAACTCAAAACGTGGTATTGATGAACACCTTTGTTCCAACAATCTCCCCCTTTTTGATGATGACAAACATTAGTATTTAAAAGGTCAATTGTTGTTAATCTAATTAACAAGTTGACTTAAAGGGTTCTGAGGTTTGTAAGCTCAGAGTCTGAGGTTTGTAAGCTCTGACTCCCCCTGAGTCTGATAGTTCTTAAGTTGAGGTTTGTAAGCTCATCTTGAGTTCTATCCAGGTTTATTAAATTGTTTTTCAAAAGCAATCAGATTCATACTCAGAATATTTAGTAAATTGATTCTTAAACAGGGCTCAGAGTCTAACTAAGCACCTTTCGCAGATTTCCCTTTAACATATACATGCAATGTAATTAAAGAAGGCTTTCTCTCCTCCCTGACATAAATACTATCCCTTCTCCCCCTTTTGTCATCAACAAAAAAAGTTCAGAACATGGTTCCTCCCCCTTTTTAAATGACTTAAGGTAAGGGTGTAAACATGTTTTAAAGAAGAAAGAGATTCAGAGGGAAAACATAGAAGATTCGGAGCATAAAAGAAATAGAATGCAAAGTAGAATAAAAAAAAACTTGAATAAATTGTAAGTAAAAACAAGTTCAGAAAAAAAATTACAAAAAAAATAAACACAACGAAATTAAACTAAGGTTGGTTTTGTATGGCAAGATGATCCATCAGTTTCTGGAGATCCTCTTGCTGTTTCTTTACCATCTCTTCCAGAGCCTCAGTTCTTTGCAAATGTGCTTCTCTTTCCAGTCTAGCTTCTTCTTGAACTCTATACAACTTCCTCTTCAAAGAATTGTAAGCCACTGATTCTCTAGGAATATACTGAACCTCATCAAAGAAGGGTGTATCTCTTATCCTCAGAATAGGAGCATTTTCCAGAGCTACAACTTTCTCAGCCCGCTTTACTTCTTCAACATGCTTGGCAGTGATAAGAGCTTGTTCCCTGGCAGCAGCTTTTTGAATTTTGGTGATAAAATCCAAAAACTCAGTCTTCACTGTAGAGAACTTGTCCTCATAGCTCACATTGAGTATTGGTATATGCCTTTGCTCAATGACTTCTTTGAGCTTATTGCATGAAGAGGCATAAAACTCATCAATCTCATTTGAATCAAATAAGTCAGTTTGAGGTTCAGAGGTTGAGGGTAGAGAAGCTCTCAAAGCTAGAAAAGTTTCAAAAGAGAAAAAGGTTATAGGATCACAAAGTGGTTGAGAAACTCTTCTGGTCTTAGCTTTACATGCTGTTACAGTTCCTGATACAATATCAGAGGCTTGTTCTGGATTTTTTGAAGCTGGTTCAACAGAAGGTTCTGAAGGTTTAACAGAAGCTAAGGTCAGATTCTCTGTAGGTTCAGGTACAGGGTCTGGTTTGGAAACGGATGAAGTAGCTTTTGTTGTTTTGGATTTTGCAGGGGTTTTTGGTAGTTCTCCCCCTAGATGTTTTCCAAGAGAATCTAGAGTGTCTGGAGAGTCTACACAAATGGTTTCAGTTTGGGGGGATGGTTGTTTGGATTGAATGGTTGCTTCAGGTTTTTCAGAAGGTTGAATTACCTGAAGTGGTTTGAGAAATGAAGGTTGAGCAGGATGGTCAGCAGGAAGATTCATAGACACTGTGATTGTGTCTTGAATTACTCTGTCCATAGTTGAATCAACATAATCAACTACTGCCTGGTCAAGTGGGTTATGGGATGATATGGGTTTGATTGGTGAGGGAGATGAATTTTTGAGAGATGGAAGAATTTGGCTCAAGGGTTTGTTGTCAGATTCTGAATCTGATTCTGACTCATGATTCAAAGAAGAAGATGATTTATATGCCACGTTGCCAGAGGTGCCAATGCCAGCTTCTGGAGAGGCAAAATGATCAGACACAGTAGCTTCTGATAACTCAGCTTCTGCAGGTTTTGAAGTACTCTTCTGTTTAAGAGCAGAAGCAAGCAACTTAGCAGCTTCCTTGACAGTCTCTTCCTTCAACTCTTCAGCAATCAAATCTGCTGCCATAACCTTGCCAGCAGTGTGTTCATCCTCAATCATAGATACAGAAGTACCTATCTTCTATGCTACATCCTTAGCCACAGGAATCACATCCACCTTTCTCTTCTTGATCTGACTCTCTTCACCTCCAGAGTCAGCATCAATGAAATCAGCAATATCTTGAGCTAACTTGTCATAGTCTCTATCAGCTTTGCCTATTATTGCTTTCTTCTCAGCTTTCTTAGCCTTCTTCTCATCTTTCTTAGCATTTTTCCCATCCTTAATTTCACGAAGTGCAGAAGATGCAGAAGGAGAACCAATTGAAACTCCAGGAAGAGCAGAAGATTTGATCTTTTTCTTGAGAGGCTCCTGCTTCTCTTCCTCTTCCTTGAGAACCACTTCCTTGGTCCTTTTTCCTTTGACCTTAAGAGGGCCTCCTCCAGCAGTCTCAGGAATAGCAGAATAGTTGATTATTCTACCAGTCTCCTTGAAGTAATCCACCACAAATCTAGCAAGAACTTCAGGATTATCTTCTTTGGATATGGGAGGGAAGTCCATCATCAAATCAGATTGTACATAGGATTCTCTCATATCATGCTTAGAGGGATTGAATCTCTTGACAATCTTCATGTACTGTAGAGTCTTGCCATTGATGATTCTACCGGTCACAGTTCCTAGATGAATATCTGATACCACACCAGATTCTGATAAGACCTTCAAAAGACCTCCTTGATACAGAATCTCAGATATTAATCTTCCAAAAGGAACTTGCCTCCTGGTTTCTAACTGACTCTTCTTGATGGCCCAACACATGTGGTGCATCACATATCTGGGGAAGTTGATCTTTATTTTGTTGATAAGAAAATAAAGAAGAACTTTGTGATCCACAGATAATGTATTTGTTCCTCCTCCTTTCTGAAGCATACTGTCCAGTATAATCTTCAGAAGCACCCTATGCTCAGGATGCATATCCACCAATTTATTTGAGGGTCTCCCTTCAAATAACAACTTGTTGCAGACAACAGCCCATTCACTTTTCTTGTTGACATTCCACTGAAATTTACCAGCGTTCTCCATCTGACAAGCCCTGGCTACCACCTCTTCAGTGATAACTATAGGAATTCCCATCACAGCAGACCTTATTTCAAGACCATTGTACGGTTTTAAACCCATTTGGTCTCTGTTTTTGCCAGCAAGACTGGGGTTGTTTGAGATTGCTACTGTTTCTTCCAAAGTAGCTTCAGCTTTGTCGTAGACTTCTGACCTAACCCAAAAATCTCTAACAAGCTCCTGATATGTTGGTCCATTCAACATACCAAAGTATCTCATCATTCCTTGTGATAAGAAATGAGGTGCAACGTCAACTCCATGACGACTGAGTGAACCAAAATCTACTAGAGATTCAACTTGAATTTCCAGAGTCTCCTTGATGATGTTCATTGTTCTGGGTTTGATAACATAGGAACCTCCGGACTTGATTATGACACCAGATTGGATGAGATCACTTGCCATTAGGGTTTTCTAAGAGTTTGATTTGAGAACAAAAGAAAAGGTTTTGCAAAGTATTGAAAAACAAGAAATTTGTTCAGAGAGAAAATCAAAGAGTGAAAAGAGAAGTGAGTTGTGTGTGTTATGTATTTATAGAGAAAATGTTTGAAAACTGTTTGGAAAGAGTAGGGGACAAACAAACACAAACAATAAATACATATAGCATGCAGCCGTAAACGTATTGGGAGAAAGCGAAGGTAACTTGTTTAACATAATGAAATCATTGCCCTTTGAGTTCTTACCCAATACAGACAGGCCACGTCTGAGAAACTGTAAAGTAACTGTCACCATAGTGGGGCAGGTGTTACTGAACTTAACAGTCACGCTTCCACTAATATGAGCTTCTGAGAGTCTAAAGATTCCTTACCAGAGTCTGAATATTTTACCAGAAGCTTTCATCAGAATCTCCAAAAGAGAGTCTGATTCCCAGATAGCTTCTGAATATTTTCAGAGTCTGAATTCTGTTTTCAGAGGCGCATATTACCCAGAGACATAGCACATGTTCAAATTTTTCTTTATGAAATCAAATCTTTCAACAAATAAGGGTTTAGTAAATATATCAGCCCATTGATGATCAGTATCAATGAATTGGATATCTAAAATTCCTTTTTGAACATAGTCTCTTATAAAATGATGTTTAATCTCAATATGCTTTGCTCTTGAATGCAGAATTGGATTTTTAGACAAACATATAGCTGCTGTATTATCACAATAAATTGGGATATGGTTTTCAGTTATTTGATAGTCCTCAAGCTGATGTTTCATCCAGAGTAGCTGTGTACAACAACTAGCAGCTGAGATGTATTCTGCTTCTGCTGTAGACAGAGCAATGGTTGCTTGCCTCTTGCTAGCCCAGGATATGAGATTCTCTCCCAAGAATTGACAATTGCCACTGGTATATTTTCTTTCAATCCTGTCTCCAGCATAATCAGCATCACAGAATCCAACTAGCTTGTAGTCAGAGGATTTCTTGTAAAGAAGTCCAAGATTAGTAGTTCCTTTCAGATATCTAAAGATTCTCTTAACAGCAGTTAAGTGAGACTCTCTAGGATCTGATTGAAACCTTGCACACAAACATACATTGTACAAAATATCTGGTCTGGATGCAGTTAGGTATAACAAAGAACCAAGCATACCTCTAAACATCTTCTGGTCAACTTTGGTTCCTTGATCTTCTTTACTCAGAGTGCAGGTTGGATGCATTGGAGTATTCATTTCTTTGCAGTCCTCAAGATTGAACTTCTTCAGAAGCTCTTTCGTATACTTGGACTGATGAACGTAGACTCCATCTTTGCATTGGTTGATTTGAATTCCAAGAAAGAACTTCAATTCTCCCATCATGCTCATTTCAAATTCATCCTGCATTACTTTTGAAAACTCTTTGCAAAGTGAACTATTTGTAGAACCAAAGATAATATCATCAACATAAATCTGAACTACAAGAATGTCTTTCTTTAGAGTCTTTCTGAATAGAGTAGTGTCAACTTGTCCTCGTTCAAAGTTGTTTTGAATCAAGAAATTACTCAGTCTTTCATACCAAGCTCTGGGAGCTTGTTTCAAGCCATAGAGTGATTTCTTTAATTTATAAACATGCTTTGGATGCTTTAAATCTTCAAAGCCAGGAGGTTGTTTGACATATACTTCTTCAGAAATGACACCATTAAGAAATGCACTCTTAACGTCCATTTGATACAAAGTTATGTTGTGATTAACTGCATAGGAAAGAAGTAACCTGATTGCTTCCAATCTTGCAACTGGAGCAAAAGTTTCTGTGTAATCAATACCTTCTTGCTGACTGAAGCCTTGTGCAACAAGTCTGGCCTTGTTTCTGATTACTTCTCCTTGTTCACTAAACTTATTTCTGAACACCCACTTGGTTCCAATGATGTTCTTGTGATTAGGCTTAGCTACTAGATCCCATACTTCATTCCTTTTGAATTGATTCAGTTCTTCTTGCATTGCTAGAATCCATCCTTCATCTCCAAGAGCTTCTTCAACAGAAGTTGGTTCAATAACAGATAATAATCCTAAAGCAGACTCTTCTTGTCTGAAATGTGATCTTGTTCTCATAGGACTTTCTTTATTGCCAATTATCTGATCTTCTGGATGTGAAGACTTGTATTTGAAAGATTGTTTGGATTGACTAGCTTGCAGAGAACCATCTTGAGCTTCATCAGAAGCTTCTTCATTAGGAACTTCAGGGGTTGTTCCAGCTTCTGAAGTATCTTCAGATTCTGGAATCTGATCAGATTCTGAGTTATCATCAGAATCTTGAGATTTTTCATGACTTTCATCTTGCACTGGAGTTTCACTTCCAGGCTCTTTGTCATCGAATCTTACATGCATAGATTCTTCCACACATTGTGTTTCTGAATTATACAGCCTGTATGCCTTAGAGCGTTCAGAGTAACCTAAAAAGATTCCCTTTTGAGCTTTGGCATCAAATTTCTTTAGGTAGACTTTGTTGTTCAGGACATAACATGTACATCCGAACTGATGAAAATAAGATATGTTGGGTTTTCTTCCTTTAAAGAGTTCATAAGCTGTTTTGTTCAACAGAGGTCTAATATAGATTCTGTTCTGAACATAACAAGCTGTGTTTACTGCTTCTGCCCAAAAATGCTTAGCCAGATTGTTCTCATGGATCATGGTTCTAGCCATCTCTTGTAAGGTTCTGTTCTTTCTCTCTACAACTCCATTTTGTTGTGGAGTTCTAGGTGCAGAGAATTCATGAATAATTCCATGTTTTACACAGAAAACCTCAAACGGTTCATTTTCAAATTCTCCTCCATGATCACTTCTGACTTTCAAGATTTTCATTTCCTTCTCTGATTGAATTTGGATGCAGAATTTACTAAACACAGAATATGAATCATCTTTAGTTTTCAGAAATTTAACCCAACACCATCTGCTGTAGTCATCAACAATAACTAGTCCATATTTACTTCCATATAAGGGTGCAGTGTTAACTGGTCCAAATAAGTCAATATGAAGTAACTCCAAGGGTCTGGAAGTTGAAACAATTTCTTTCGGCTTGAAGGGACTCTTGACAATTTTCCCTTTCTGACATGCTCCGCAAAGAGCATCTGAGTGATAGTCAATGTTTGGTAGGCCTTTGTCAAGTTGTAACTTGCTAATTTTAGAGATTAATCTCCAGTTAGCATGTCCCAAACGTCTATGCCACATCCACTTCTTATCACCCATTGACAGAAGGCACATTACCTTCTGATCAGTCAGTTCTGAGAATTTTATCTTGTATACATTGTTTCTTCGTTTTCCCTTGAAGACTATGGACTGATCATCCTTGTTAACCACTGTGCAGTTGTTCTTATTAAACAATACATCATAACCACTGTCACATAATTGACTTATGCTTAGTAAGTTATGTTTAAGTCCATCAACGAACCACACATTACTGATTGAGATCAGAGAGCTACCAATGGTTCCAGTACCAATGATTTTGCCAGTCTGGTTTCCTCCAAATCCCACAGTTCCTCCCTCTTTCATGGTTAGGGTTAGGAACATAGACCTTTCTCCCGTCATGTGACGCGAGCACCCACTTTCTAGGTACCAAGCCTTGTGCTTTCTTAGTCCTTTTAGACATACCTGCAGCATCAATAATATCAGACTTAGGTACCCATATTCTTATGGGTCCTTTTTGGTTAGTCTTAGAACCATTGAACTCTTTTCGCAAGTTATGTCTTGAAATCCTTGGCAATGTTTTCTCCCATACCTTAGGGTAGGAACCGTTTGGTTTAGGTTTCAACTTGCCTTTCACAGTTTCTCTCCTTTGAAACTTAGACTTTGGTTTTTCAGACTCTGGCTTTTTCAGAGTCTGTTTATCAGACTTTGAATGTTTCAGAGTCTGAGACTTTAAAGCTTTGGGTTCAAAGTTTTTCAGACCCTTTAACTTAACATTCTGAAGTTTTGACTTAGTCAGAATCTTAGAAGTAGAAGTTGTAGGTTCTGAATGAGTCTCTGTGTTGACTTCATCAGACTCTTTTACAAAATGATTTTTCAACGCCTCTCTGGCTCCATCAGGACCAGATTTCAGAGTCATTTCATTTGAGTTTCCTCCAATGAATCCAAGACTCTGTCCTCTGTTCTGATACGTGCTATAGATCATGGATGCAACCCTTGATCTGTCAATTCCAGTAGCAATAAATTCTTGCAGAGCAACATCTTGCTCACTTAAGTATTTACAGCTACACTTCTTGATCAATAAAGAGATATTTTCTTCTTTTAAATCTTCTAGTTCCAACAGAGTTGAATTATGTCTTTTTGACAGCTTATCAAGCTGTTGTTTGACTTTCTTCAACTCAGTGATCTTAGTTTTAAAATGACCAAGAAGCTCATTGACAGATTCTATAAGTTCAGATCTTGTGAGTTCAGAATATACCTCTGGTTCATTTTCAGAGTCTGTATCTGATTCTGCCTCAGGTGTCTCTTTAACAGATTCGGTTGTAGCCATTAGTCCAACAGCTATATTGGCTTCACCATCAGCATCATCATCTTCAGATCCTGACTCATTATCAAGATCTTCCCAGGTGGCCATCAGACTTTTCTTGATCTGCTTCTTAAACTTGCTTGACTTGAAGGTTGGCCTTTTTGACTTGGGTTTCTCCTTCTGCAGTTCTGGACACTCAGCAATAAAATGTCCAGTTTTCTTGCAGTTGAAGCAACCTTTCTGATCCTCCTTTTTGAACCCCTTCCCACTGCTCTTGCTCAGAAATCTCTTGTTCTTCTTAGCAAGGTACTGCATTCTGCTTGAAAGCATAGCCATTTCCTTTGCAACATCAGGATCCTCCTCTGAGCTTTCAGAAGCTAAAGACTCATTTTCAGACTCTTCAACCTTGAGAGCCTTTGAAGACCTTCCTTTTGATTTTAAGGCAATGGTTTTGGATTTTCTTGCAGAATCATGTTCATTGAGACTTAACTCATGAACCATGAGTGAGCTTACAAGATCTTCAACACTTAAAGTGTTTAAATCTTTAGCCTCCTCAATTGCAGTGACCTTTGGTCTCCATCTAGAGGGTAAGCTCCTTAAAATCTTGCTAACATGATCAGAAGCTATGTAACTCTTCTTCAGTATCTGAAGACCAGATACTAGAGTTTGAAATCTTGAGTACATCTGCTCAATACTTTCATCATCTTTCATCTTAAATAGTTCATATTGATGAACTAATAGAACAGCTTTAGCTTCCCTGACCTTTTTGCTTCCTTCTTAGTTAGTATAGAGAGAAGCAAACATGGCTCTAGCAGTAGATTTGTCACTCATCTTCATGTATTCCGTTTTAGGAATAGCAGTGACAAGAGCCCCTCTGATGATATGATGTTTCTTATAGATTTTCTTTTGAGCAGCAGTGTGAAGTTTGCGGTCAATGGCAGCACCTTCGTCATCAAGTTGTAAGTCACCAACACCATCTTCAAGTATGTCCCATAGTTCTTCATCAAGACCCATGACATAACTATAGAAGTTGGTTTTCCACCAAGAAAATTCTTCAGGATCACCATTGAACTTAGGAATTTTTCCATAATCAGCCTTTCTACTGCTGTTATTGGATCCATATTCATATGGTATAGCAGCACCAGAAGTGGCACCAGAAGAAGACGGTTCACTGGAAGACATGTTTTTCTCTGGATCTTTTCTGTTACACGGTTAAGTGCTAAGACAACAGAGCCGGAGCTCTGATACCAACTGAAGGTGAGAAAAACACAAGAAGGGGGGGTTGAATTGTGTTTTCTTTTCGCAACTCTTGAAGAGTGAGAATCTAATTCCTTTAAACTCAGAGTCTGAATGAGATCAGAGTCTGATAGGAGATTAGGTTCTGATTGCAGCGGAATAATCAAGAGATAAAGAGAGAACAGAGAACACAAGCAATTATACAGGTTCCTTCCACAAACCGGAAGTAGTCCTGTGCCCCTTGTACTTCCAAGGAGAGTTCACTAAAATGTAATATCAAATTACAAGTTGCTCAAACACACAGTATGAGACTTCCTTGCTCAAGCACACAGGCGAGAGACTTCCTTGCTCAAAGACACAACTAAGAGACTTCCTATGCTCAAGGACGCAGCCAAGAGACTTCCTTTGCTCAAGCACAAAAGCAAGAGACTTTTACACAATTACAGAAAATTGAATACAGTTGAAACAATTGATAACAATCAAAATGTGTTTCAATTACAACAAAGACAGACTCTGTTTTACACAAAAGACAGACTCTGTTTTTCTGTGAAACTTAGAGATTCTAGAATACTCAGTTTGTAAGAATCTAAGTTAATGATGTGCTTTTGTTAAGACTCAGTTGAATACGAAAGCAGCGCAATGCAGTTTTTCTAAGTTGTAGAGTCCAACACTTCTTCAAGTCTTCTATCCTTTATATAGGCGTAGGAAAGAGACGTTGAGTCATCCAGCGCATCAGGATGATTTCTAAAGCTTGATCAATGACTGTTGATCTGTTGCTTGATTTGGTAATAGTCCTTCAATAGCATCATTTGAATTCCATTCCCTTTGAGGATTAATACCGGTAGACACAGTTGCCAAACTGTACGTGGTAGTGGAGTAGTGGAAACAGAGTTCGTACAACGTACTCTGTACTGGCCTGCAATCTTTGTCTTTGTGCTTCCCACGCTCAAGTTGACTTAGAAGCTAGCCGTTACTCCATTAGAGTTTCTTTGTGCATAGCAATGCAGTAGAGATCACTGTTAGCAGATCATCAAATTTGTGGCTTCAGACTCACTGTAGTACTAAGCTTCTGATAATCTTCAGACTCTCTTGGTTCTCAGATTCTGATGGTCTTCAGACTCTGATACAGTCTTCAGACTCTCTTTGGTACAGTCTTCAAGCTCTCTTCAGCACAGTCTTCAGACTCTCTTCGATACAGTCTTCAGACTCTCTTCGAAACAGAATCACAAGCAACAAGCTTCTATGGATTTATTGCTCTTTAACATTGTTCAAACAGAATGCTTTCTAAGATACAAATCTTAATTGATATCCTGCATACTTAAACAAATATTAGCAATATCCAATTGACAGCTTTTTAATACCTTGTTATCATCAAAACTCAAAACGTGGTATTGTTGAACACCTTTGTTCCAACAGAGTTTCCTTTGAAGTTTGTTTGGAAAGCTGCTGATCGTGAATGGACTCCTAGGAAGTTTGGTTTTTCAGTTGGAAGGGTACATTTTGCACCTCCTGGTTCAGGTGAAATTTTTTACTTGAGAACTCTACTTAATTATGTCAAGGGTCCTACATCTTTTCAAGACATAAAAACAGTGCACAATGTAACATACAACAGCTTCAGAGATGCTTGCTTTGCAAGGGGTCTATTGGACGATGATAGAGAATTCATTGACGCCATAATAGAGGCAAGTCTATGGGGCACAGGTACTTATTTGCGCAGACTTTTTACATCGTTGATGGTTTCTAATCAGTTTTCCAGGCCAGAGGTTGTTTGGAATAGGACTTCGTCTAATTTAATTGAAGACATTTTGCACAAACAGAGACGAGTCCTCAATGCCCCTGGTAAGTTAAATTCCATCACCTTGAAAATCAACCCTAATTAATTATATCTGCATAAATATCTCATAATTGATTTTTTATTAGTTAAAATCTAATTACCTAAGGCTTATTTTTTGTTATGAAAACTGAAATGCATAACTATCTGTTCGCCCCAAACGACATATGTTTCAATCAATTTATAATTTTTTTTTCCGAATTATATATTAAATTTGGATTGTATTAGACAACTAATTATAGTTTTAACTGACCTATAATTTTGGATGATATTTGTACGCCTTTTATATAGTTATCAATGTAACTATAATATAGGACAATTTTAGTGGATGCCATTATACCTAAGTTGTACGCCTAATATCTTCTTTCTTTTTTCTGTTGACAAATCCTATATGACTTCCTTTTATCTGATTCATATATTACTTCTTTTTCTTGCTTAACTATAGTGATAAAAGCCCCACAAGCTGCAATTGTCGTCAGTTTTACTTATGTTGATATCATTATTATGTTAAATATTTGTGAGAACCAAACATTGTTATTTGTTGTGAATATAACAATTTAGCCAAATTATTATATCCATTAATGTATAAAATTATATTATTTCAAGTATTTTATATTGCTAAGTATTATTTATTTTGTGTTAATATTAATTTGTTAGTAATTCTGTTTTTATGTGTCTTATATGCATATGTCTTTCAGATTTAGTGTTAAATGATGATCAGTTGAAAGCATACGCTCTAGCAGAAATTGAGATGATATTACAAAGTTGTGGAAAGAGTTTATCTAAATATCCTCCAATGCCAACAGCCGATCATTCTTTAGTTCCCGACGTGCAAAATAGAATTCTAATGGATGAGATGAATTATAATAGGCCTGTTTTGTTAGAAGAACACAAAAAACCGCACATTCAAGGTTTTGCATTCCTTTTATGATCGACGAGTGTTCAACCTGTACAATTGAACCAAATTCACCGCTGGCAACCTTGATTGCTAAGGCAAAGCTTATCATTTGGGATGAAGCACCAATGATGCACATGTATTGTTTTGAAGCGGTGGATCGAACGTTTAGAGATATTCTTAAAGAAATCGACCCTCAAAACAAGGATATTCCATTCGGTGGCAAAGTTGTGGTATTCGGTGGAGACTTTAGACAGATTTTGCCTGTAATACCCAAAGCTATCAGACCAGAAGTTGTGCATGCGACAATTAATTCTTCACGTATTTGGAAGTTTTGTGAGGTACTTACTCTAACTAAAAATATGAGGATTCTCCATGGTGCATCTGAATCAGAAATTGAAGAAAGAAAGCTTTTTTCTGATTGGATATTAAGTATTGGTGATGGTATGGTTTGAGAATGCAACGAGGTAGATATCTCAATTACTATTCCACCTGACTTGCTGATTACAACCTCAGGTGATCCTATTGCTTCCATTGTTAATAGCACTTATCCTAATCTGTTGGGAGATATGCATAATATAGACTACTTCCAAAACAGGGCTATATTGGCTCCAAAAAACACAGTTGTTGAACGAGTAAATGAGTATGTATTTGATTTGTTGCCAGGAGAAGAAAGAATATATTTGAGTTATGATACCCCGTTAGCAAGTAAAACAGGTACCGATGTTGTGGTCGATGTTCATACACCTGAATTTCTCAACACAATTGTTGCGTCAGGACTTCCAAATCACAAGTTGCGTTTGAAAGTGGGAGTTCCAATCATGTTGTTAAGAAATATAGATCAGAGTTTGGGATTGTGCAACGGAACGAGGTTGATTATTACAAGGATGGGTAAATTTGTGCTTGAAGCTCAAGTGATATCTGGAAGCAATATAGGTGACAAGGTGTTCATTCCAAAATTATCTTTGACGCCGTCTGATCTGAGAATTCCTTTCAAGTTTCAAAGAAGGCAATTTTCGATAGCTGTTTCTTTCGCAATGACTATCAACAAAAGTCAAGGCCAATCTCTAAAGCATGTTGGAGTATATTTACCATCGCCTGTCTTTTCTCATGGTCAATTGTACGTGGCATTGTCAAGGGTGACTTCAAGAGATGGTTTAAAGATATTAGTATCCAACGATGATGGTGAAGAGACGGATGTAACATCTAATGTGGTCTATAAAGAAGTTTTTCGTAATATATCATAAATTGTGTCCTTTGTTTGAATTAACTATGGTATAGTCCATTTCTTGGTATGACTTATTTGATAATGTATCTTTAATTCTAAACTTTTTCCTTACTGTTCAGTGCTCTATTACAAGTTTACATCTTTTTGTTAAGTTTTACGATCGATATGACTTGTGCGACAACACGGGTCGAAGTTCTAGTATATATAAAGTATGTGGTTTAAACCTCGGCTACCGCAAAAAAGGCACAGATTCAAAACTCAAATATCTTATTTGTTAATATTTAAAATGTGTGAGCTTCATCTACAAGACTCTTTGAAAGGGAAAAAAAACCATACACACAAATTTCGCATTATTACCTCAAAAAAATAATTCCCATTACATCACTTTCCCATTTCGCATCACACTTTTTCCGGGTTTCTTCACTCTGTCTCTCTTCCTGCAACTTCGATTCTCTCTCTAATCGCTGGTGAGCTTTCGCGCTTTTTTCTTCCTTTCGTGAATTTTGTTCTTCCTTTTCATTCCTTCATTCTGTACCATCGGATCGTCTTCAATTCAATCAATTCCAATTTCGGAATTTGATTTTTTTTCTTCACTAACCTTTAATTGAACCGTGTTTATTCTGAAATTTTTAAAAAAATATAATTATGTCAGTTTCTGAATTTGCATTTTTTTCTCTGATATTCTGTAATTTTTGTTAATTGTTCAGAAGTGTATTTTTGTTATATGAAACGGTCAATGCTAGCAATTAGTTGTTAGATTAGTATTTCTCTCCTCTCCTTCGTTAGAGTTTAATCCAGAAGCTCAAATTTTTTAAGAGTAAACCATCAAATTGGTCTCTGTCTTTGTAAGTCATTTTCAAATTAGTCATTCACTCTATTAATATTTCAAATTAGTCCCTATCTTTGCCAAAAGTTTCTCAATTAGGTCCTATCTTTATGTTTTGTCACTTGATCAAATTGAGAAACTTTTGACAGAGACTAGTTTGAAATATTAATAAAATCAGAGACTAATTTGAGAGCGGCCTACAAAGACAGAAACCAATTTGGTGGTTTACTCAACTTTTTAACCATTAGTTCAAACTAGATGAGTAACCCAACTCATCTGAGAGAAGATTGTTGTTGTGTGGAAAGAAATTGGGGTAACTTATGAGATTGTTGATTTTGATGATGGTGGTTTCAAGGGTGTACGTGGGGGAAGAGGAGAGAGAATAGGGTTTTGTGGAGTTTAGGGATGAAGGTGAAGCGGCACGAGGTTTTTTGAAGTTTAAGAGGTTGTAGATTAGGGTTGGGAAAACGAGGGAGATAGTGGTGGGATTGATCGGGTGAGTGGGTGTGTAGGAAGGTTTTGAATGGAGATGCATAGAGTGGTTATTTCGGGAGTTAGGATCGTCTCCAGTTCTTTAGATAAATGGAGGGTTTCTTTAGAGAGAGATAGACACAAAACAGATATTGGGTCTCCCCACCATTAATTATTTTATAATTTTTTTTGAAGTTTTTGTGTTTCTATTTCTCCAAATGGAAGAAATGAAGATGATCCTTACCTTCTTTCGGAGGGTGAGGTGGTGGATTAGACGGTTGAGAGGAGGTCTTGGGATTTGGAGACGGAATCTAAGATGCTGGAATGAGGGAGCATTGTGGAGGTGATTAGGGTTTTGTTAATTGGGTTGATAAGAGAAGAGAAGGGAGTGAGAGGTTTTAGAAATGAGAATGTTGTGGATGAGTGTGATTGAAATTGAAAAATTATTTTTGAAAATGAGAGAAAGAGAAATGAGGGTTATATTATCGAGGAAAGATCTTTTGTAAGTGTGGTGGAAAGGAATTGAGGTAGTTATCTGAGGTGATGGTTTCTGAGAGCAGGGAATTAGTGTCGTTGAAGGTGGATTTAAGGTCAAAAACCTAGAGGGTTTGTGGCATTTATGCGAGAGATGCTGATAATTTGTATATCAAATTGAAGAAAGGTGGAAGACATAACGATTAGTTTGCTATTTTTAACAGCCGGCTGGACTGTTTTACCTTATTAGAATCAAAATGAGCTAATTAGGACTGTGGTCTTTCAGTAGCTGCCAATAAGGTATGCCTTGCTTGAACTAGAAACACTTGCCAAAGGTCCCGCTGCGGGCACGCTCATGACTTAAAGGGACAACACCTCGGTGTGTTACTTTCAGTCTTTGGCCTATTTAAGTTACACACCGAGGTATTTTCCATGAAATCAATGGGGGACTCACGTTGTGATCATCATCATCATTGCTGTTTGCATCCCAATTATATACAATGTTTAAGGTAGTCAAAGTTAAAATTTTCCCTTAACTCAATAAAGTAAATCTTAATTGTGTTTTAAAATATGGTGATGACTTATCGCTTATTAGAGGAAAATTATGCTGCGGACTCCAATTGAACTTGTTCAAATGTTGTATAATTTGTTGGCATTGTTTAATTACTTTGCATATGATCCCATCATTTATTTATATGTTTTAGTTACCAATGATGGCTTCAATCTGTTTTGTATATGTGCATCCATTTCAATATATTTTAATGAGAATGAGTTTCATACTGTTTTATTTATTTATTTTCCTCTAGATTTAAAAAATGGATGGATCAGCTGGCCCAGGTGGTGGAAATGTGAACGCGTTTCTACGGAATTACAAAATGGGGAAAACTCTTGGTATTGGGTCGTTTGGCAAAGTGAAAATTGCTGAGCATGTATTGACGGGTCATAAAGTTGCCATTAAGATTCTCAATCGCCGAAAAATAAAGAACATGGACATGGAAGAAAAAGGTTTGGATGCTTCACATACCAATGACTCGTACTCCCTATCGAATTGCAGGATTAGATTTTAACTGTTTTCAGTTTTTTTCCTTTCTATTTTAAGTAATTTTTTTATCTCTAGGTTCAAAAACATATTGTGTTTTGTGTGTTTTGTTGATTGATAATTGATTTTAGTAAGCTATAGATTTCATAATCTGTGTTTTTGCTTCAGCTAATTCTCGGTCAATTAAATATGCTTATAATTTTATTTTTCTTCAATCTGTTACAGTGAGGAGAGAAATTAAAATTTTAAGATTGTTCATGCATCACCACATTATACGCCTTTATGAGGTTGTAGAAACCCCAACCGACATTTATGTGGTGATGGAGTATGTGAAATCTGGAGAACTTTTTGATTACATAGTAGAAAAGGGTAGGCTTCAAGAAGATGAAGCTCGTAGTTTCTTCCAGCAGGTATAACTACTTTTGTTGTGTGCTTGAGAAGCTTATACTTGTCACATAGTATTTAAGTTAACTTCTACTTTGGAAGTAGATTATCTCTGGCGTGGAGTACTGTCACAGGAATATGGTAGTTCATAGAGACCTGAAACCCGAAAATTTACTTTTGGACTCGAAATGGAGTGTCAAGATTGCTGATTTTGGCCTGAGCAACATCATGCGTGATGGTCACTTTCTTAAGACAAGTTGCGGAAGCCCCAACTATGCAGCTCCAGAGGTTTGTACATCTACAGATTTTAAATTTTTAACTGACCAAGTTATTATTGTTAGTGTTCATGCGTGATGGTCATTTTCTTCCTCCTATGATTCTTACTTCTTGATCAAACTGTTCTTTTTGCAGGTTATCTCTGGGAAATTATATGCTGGACCTGAAGTAGATGTTTGGAGCTGTGGTGTAATTTTATATGCACTTCTCTGTGGCACTCTTCCTTTTGATGATGAAAATATTCCTAACCTCTTCAAAAAAATAAAGGTATAATTTCTTTTTTGTTTTTCCTCTTTGTTTTGTGAGTTTGTATTCTTCAGTCTTACTCCAACAAGAGGAACCCAGTTTCACCATTCTTCGGAGTTCAGTCTTTAATAATTTTGAACCTTTTGATTCTTCAGTTCCATCGATTTTGACTTGTTATACTCTATGTGCTGAGTTGGAAAATTATCTTATGATCTATGAATCTGTCCATCAATTTTGAATAGTTATGCTATGTTTGTATATGTCTTCCCTTGTCCAGTCCATTGTTTGTTCAAAGTATTTTAATTTATTATTTGGTTTTCTTCGTGACTGAGTTAGAAGGTTGAATATTTAATATACACGTACCTTTTGCTTTTCAATTTTGATTATCTTCATTATTGAGTAAAGGAGGATCTTCATCATCCTCTCTGGTCTTATGATAGGAGGCATGCTCCACACGGATGAAAAATTGGGAAATATGCCAAAGTTTTTGCTGGTTTCTTCAACCTATTAAGATCATGAAACTTATACCATCCTACTCATCTATTGATTTTGCACGAATTTCAGTATGCAGTCTCACAATTCTTTTCTGTCTTGAGTTCTGACGCATGATCTAGATTGCCGTAGAGATTTCATAATGTAACGTAGTTAAGTCTTATGTGTTAAAAGTGATCAATTAATAATAACTTTGACATAACCCATTGGATGACTTCTTTTGAGAACCCTAACACACAAATCAGGTTTATCATTTATCCCTCCAATGATGCTCTTGAGAAATAGTTTTTATTTTTCTTCTGAAGCAGTCCTCTTCTCATTTGTTATAGGGTGGGATATATACTCTTCCAAGTCATCTATCTCCTGGTGCCAGAGATTTGATACCGAGGCTGCTTGTGGTGGATCCCATGAAAAGGATGACCATACCAGAGATACGCCAACACCCATGGTTCCTACTTCATCTTCCTCGATATTTGGCGGTGCCACCGCCAGATACACTTCAACAGGCCAAAAAGGTTTGGTTTTATTTTTTTAATGGTTCTGCTATTTTTATTTTTTTTGCACTTTTGTGACACGCTAGAGTTACAATTGGTTTTGCATGTTTTTTCAAAGTTCATAATTACGCACATATGTGTTGCATATCATATGGTGCTTGTATTAATTAGTGCAAAAAAAATTCAGCCAGTGTCCTGTTTTTGCAGATTGATGAGGAGATTCTTCAGGAGGTGGTTAATAGGGGATTTGAAAGGGAACCATTGGTTGAGTCCCTTAAGAACAGGATACAAAACGAGGTTTGTACCATTCATTTTCACCTGCTTACCTGCCTTCCAGATTGCTTCTTATTACTATCAATTTATTTCAGGGTACTGTTACTTACTATTTGTTGCTGGACAATCGTTATCGTGTTTCCACCGGCTATCTTGGAGCTGAGTTTCAAGAGACAATGGTCAGTTTGTTTTCTCTTCAATTACTAGACAGTTTCATTAGTTTTCTGTCTTTAATGAAGCAATTCAGTTATTTAGCTTATATCTTATTGTTGATAAGACACATTTTTAACATACTTTTAAATTGTATGCCTGTGTGAAATATGCAGCGGTCTCAAAATTGCTTGTATACTCTATAAATGGTATTCGAATGAGTAAACCGTGTGTGTGTGAAACTTGTCTTTTTAGCTTGAACATAGTTGTTTATGCAGTTTTTTACTATGGAAACTGTAGGTTTTCTATTCTTGATATTATATTTCGTTTTTTATATCTTTTTAGAACAGGATACTATGCAAAGCTCTTTAATTTTGGTTTAATTATATGATTGCTCAGGATTCTGGTTTGAACCGTATCCACTCCGCTGAAGTTGCTCCTCCAGTTGGTGGACACCGCTTTCCAGGATGTATGGATTATCAAGGAGTAGGAATGAGGCAGCAGTTCCCTGCTGAGAGAAAATGGGCCCTTGGGCTTCAGGTGCAGTATTTTACTTATTAGGTTTTTTTCAAGTCAAAAGTGGATTCTGTAACGGTTTATTTTGCTTGGCATGTTTAATTTACTCCACATTCACCGGCAACGTTTCCTTGCTGTTAATGAAATAACTGTTGGATGTTTGTGATTGTTTCATCTGAAAAGTTTATGTTTTGTCGTACTTGTTTTGATAGTTACCTGTAACTGATGTATGTAAGCTGTTGGTTCTGTTTGTTGACATGTGATAGTCTCGAGCCCAACCTCGTGAAATAATGACCGAAGTCCTTAAAGCTCTGCAAGAATTGAGCGTCTGTTGGAAAAAAATTGGACCCTATAACATGAAGTGCAGATGGGCTGTTGTCATCCCTGGTCATCATGGAGGAATGGACAACAATTCTGTGCATAGTAATAATTACCTTGGAAATGAGAGCATTATTGAGAATGAAGTTGTTCCTAAGTCAACTGTAGTCAAGTTTGAACTGCAGGTAGTTACCACGATAAACCCTAATCTATGTTGCATTTATATTTAAACATTGTATATTTACCGGTATAGTATTAACATTTTCATTGTCATTCATTGATGCTCGTGAGCAGCCAGTAGTTTGAAACCAAATTTGAAGGGCCTTCAAAATTTTTTAGTTAACTAGACAATTTGATTGACATGTTTAAGTCATTCTTGCTATACTTTGGTTCTTGGACATTCAATCAAATAATTTCTTATAGAAATATTGTGTTTGGGAATCTGTTAGAAAAGAAACCAACTCACATTTTTAATCAGGAACAAACTAGCTGTCTAGCACTGGTACCGACTTATATCGGTGTCGGATTTTATCATTTTCTGTTTTAAATCTTAATGGGTATTTACGTGTCGGTGTTAATGTCGTGTTTCATAGTTCACTAGTATTATAGTTTATGTCGGATGATTGATACCCTCTTGTAGACGACTAATTCTTCTGTATATTTTTCTTTAAAACATTCTCAAACATGTGTTAATATCTTTCACAGCTGTACAAAACTCAGGAAAAATATCTGCTTGATCTTCAAAGGCTTGAGGGACCCCAGTTTCTTTTCTTGGATCTTTGTGCCGCCTTCCTTGCGCAACTTCGTGTTCTCTAGTGCAAAGATAGTACACTCACATGGGGGACTTGAGAATAAGCTTATGTTGTAAATATAAATCCCCTTTCAGAATAGATGGACTTATGCTTGTATTTTTAGTGTATATCCCCAGATTTTAATTATTTGGGTGATCATAGGCAATCGTAAATATGGTATTCTCACAGTGAATTGAGTTTTTTTCAATCCTGTGAATATCTGGAATTTTATGGAAGAAATATGATATTGAACCTAATGTTGCAACTGACTATTTTAATTACCAGGGATAAAATCTTTTGCATACACATCTACTCATATTTTATTGATAAAACTTAGAAAATATGCCCATGACATTATTGTGAAGTCTGATTTGATGTTTGCATACATTTTTATTTATTTATTAATGTAAATGTAGAGTTGTTAAACTCTCTAGAGGAAGAGGAGAATTTTTTAGTTTAGAATGGACGAGACATTTGATATCATGATATATGAAAATTCATGGAGTTTGATTAATTTTTCTAATACTACTTAATTTTAAAACATGACAAAAGAACGATTAATTTTAAAACATAACAAAAACTTTTGCTTAAATTTAATGATAGATGCGAATAACAAATATATTAAATAGAAAACTCCTCAAAGTGCCAGTAATCATCTGCAAACTCCTCCGGCTTGCAAGTGTAGGTTCCTTGCCGTGGAGCTCCTTGTTAGGCAGCTTCTGATGTGCAATGGCGATGACCGCAACAAAAAAAGATTTCAATGCAATATTGATGCTTCTTTTTTACATGAGATTGTATAAGTGCGTGTGCGCATGGTGTTGATGGAGTGTTTGTTTCGGCCAAAACTATGAGCTTTTCCCCTTGATGTTTTGTTCCTCTAGGTGGTGCTTTGTGTTTTGTTTTATGCTATTAAATGGTTAAGTGACAGATGGACAATGTCGACTTTGTGGTGGATTCTAAAACAACTAATGATGTTTTTCATTATCACATGCATGATGTCCCAGTATTTGGTCATATAATTTATGAATGCAAAAGGTTTATTCATCTACAGTTCACAAACTCCACGGTAAAGTTCAAACAAGTAAATAAGGTAGTTCATGCTATAGCGGGAGAAACCATATTATCAACTAGTTCCATCATTAATTTTTACATTCTTCATTGTATTAACGATTTGAATTTGATTTGTAATAAAATTATTTTAATGTTAAAAGACGATACATTAGTCTCTTAGCAATGATTTGATTTTAGTAAAAGGAATGAATGATTTGATTTGATTAAGGTTAATTTTGATTTGTAATAAAATTATTTCAATGTTCTGTCAAAAAATAATTATTTTATTGTTAAGGTAATTATTTTAAAGATAATATTAAAAAGATAAGATAAAAGTATTCTTAGTCAAAAAAATAATATTTATATCACGCAAAAAAATATATTATAAAGGACTGAATTGAATCTTCACTGGAGTATAATAAATTCACAAATTTTTGTAGGGTTTTTCCATCAGTATCTTCGATTTTCTCTCTAATCGCCGGTGAGGCTTCGAGCTTCTTGTTCCTTTTATTTGCGATTTTGATTTCTACTTTGAATGCATTCATTTTTCCGCGTTTTGTGATTTTGATTTTTTTTATTTATTATTAATTTGTTTTTGCTAATATTATTTTGATTTTTTTATTATGTTTCACCCTCTGTTTTGGTTTGATGATTTGTTTATTCTGTCCCACCACTTTCCAAGGTATATATGGATTCTCAAGGAATAGGAATGAGGCAACAATTCCCTGTCGAGGGAAAATGGTCCCTTGGTCTTCAGGTACAATATTTTACTTGTTAGATTTTTTCCCATAATGATTTATTTTTCTTGGCTATTAATTAATGAAGTAATGATATGATATTTGTGATTGATTCAACTGATTTTATTTTTTTTGAGGGGGATTCAACTGATTTTGTGTCTCATTTGAGAGTGAGTTATCCAATTTATTAATTGGTTGATTATAGGTGTTACTTATGTGCTTTGTTTTTCACATTGGGTGTTTACACATGACATTGTTGGTAATAATTTTATTTTTTTTACAAATGTTGGGATTAATCTATTGTCATCTGACAAATTAATGTTTTGATTATTACTTTCGTTAAAATACTAACAATTTTCTTTGAAACTGTAGTTAAGAAAACAAATATAACATAAATATCTTAAAATTTGTGTAATCAAAGTTTTAAGGTGTGCTTGTTTCAAATTATATTTGTAGATTTATGTGAATAAAATAATAAAAATTTACATGTTGTTTGTTATAATTGTACTAAATTTTATTATTGGGTATAAAATGTTCTTGGAAATAGAAAAAAAATCAAAGAAAATGGTGGAAATAAAGTTTCTCACAAAGATGCCAATAAATTCATGTGTAACTATCTATCAATCTTCCTATTTTTAAGTTTTCTGAAAATATTATATTGTTAACCAAACATCTTTTTTCTAAATATCTTAGATAAAATTCACATCTTTATATTTCAAAAAATGTTATTCCTAAAAATAAATTTAGTAAACTTAAAACAAACACATCTAAATTGTAAAAATAATGTTTTTCAAGATAAACTTTTTTTTTTTTACTTAAGGGACTAGTTTACACTTTACATTACCCTTAGAATCATGCTCTCCCCTTGCAAAATACACTCCCGATTTAACCCTGCGCATGTTAACTAACACATGTGTAAAACTGTGCGTTAGTTAACATGTGCTGCGTGACTTAAGTCACGCATGTGTTAACGCTGCGTGACTTAAGTCAGACACTGCGTAAGTTAACTCACGCACAGATTTAACACATGTGTGAGTTAACTTGCGCAGTGCCTGTGCAGCAGATATAACGTGCGCAAGTTAAGTCACGCTGCGTGACTTAACTTGTGCAGGAGCATTTGGTCATTTTGACTGGACGGAAGTGTATTTTGCTGGGTGAAGAGTGACATTCTTACCCTTATTTCTAACTGATGTGTTTAAGCTGTTGGTTTTGTTGTTGACATGTGATAGTCTCGAGCCCAACCTCGTGAAATAATGACTGACGTCCTAAAAGCTCTGCAAGAATTGAATGTCTGTTGGAAAAAAATTGGACCCTATAACATGAAGTGCATATGGACTGTTGCCATCCCAGGTCATCATGGAACAATGGTTAATGATTCTGTGCATAGTGATAATGACCTTGGAAATGGAAGAATTAGTAAGAATGAAGATGTTCCTAAGTCAACAGTAGTGAAGTTTGAACTGCAGGTAGTTATCACAATAAACCCTAATCTATGTTTCATTTAGATTTAAATGAATTGTTTAATTATTGGTGTAGTATTCTATATGAAACACGAACATTCTTTGGATTAGACGTGTTTCAGTGTTGGACATACATTATGTCTGACACGACAACGACACATAAAATTACACTAAATTATGTGATTTTCTCAAATTATTAACAGTATCGACGTATTAGTGTTCGTCGTGTCTGTTGTGCGTCTGAATTCGTACTTCATAGCTATAAACTGTCACTGTCATTCATTGATGCCCATGAACAAACATAACCCTTTGCTAGACATTAGTAGTAGTTTGAACCTAAAGTTGAAGGGTCTTCAAAATAATACTTCCTCCAACATACTATTTTTTAGTACTAGACAATTTGATTGACATGTTTAAGTCATTGTTGTTATACTTTGCTTCTTTGAACATGCAATCAAATGATTTCTTGAAAGAATTATATGTTTGGAAATATTATATCAAAAAACATGTCAACTCATTTAATTAGGAACAAACTAGTTGTCTATGTAACACGGATACTTCATATTAAAAATGTGTTTGGTGTTCAATTTGTGTCAGTGTCAGATTCCATTGCTTTATTTTTAAATTCTTGTCAGTATTCTATATCTGTGTCAGTGCTTCATATTTGGTTCTTGCTTCTCATGTTACAAACTTGCAAATTAACGCTAATACACACTTCATAGTTTACTAGTATTATAGTTTATGCCTGATGATTGATATTTTCTTGTTAATGACTAAGTTGTTTGTATTTTTTTTTTCTCAAGAACATTCTCAAATTGTGTTAATATCTTCTGTAGTTGTACAAAACTGAGGAGAAATATCTACTTGATATTCAAAGGCTTGAGGGAGCCCAATTTGTTTTCTTGGATCTTTGTGCTTCCTTCCTTGAGCGGCTTCATGTTTTAGAGTGAGAAATGAAAAAGTGTTTTTCAAAGAAATTATATGAGTAAGGATAATTTTGGTCTTATGATTGACTTTAAAATACATTTAGGTGTAACCAGATACATTTAGGGACACCAGTTTATTTATCTGTTTTCTTGTTTTTGGTGGATTTTATTGTTGTCTATCTTGTTAGTGTTTTTTTACTTGAGTATTTATAGTATTCCTTGTACTTACTTTGGTTTTCTTCTTTATCATACATATTTGATTTGGCATTAGAAAGGGCATCCAATTATATTTTAAAGGATTCGCCTCTTTTGAAGCGAGCAACTCATTTAGAGAGGGTCGTTCCTAGAGTTTTATATGTCTTAGACATAACACGAGAAAAGGACCCCTTTTATAATACATCATAATTTTTTCTAGCTTATTGTTATGATTTTATCAGGTCTTCATTTCGTTTTTTTCTCTCGCTTTTTACTACAAAAAAAAAAATATGAGTAGGCCAGATGATCTTAAATGTGTCTCACACGGTTTCATGATCATTAATGCGTCTCACATGATTTTGCATAATCAAATTCAATTTTTCAATTCTTTTAATCAATTCAAGAACGTTGACATTACTATAATCATATAATTTAATTTTTTGGAACCTTTGAATGACAAGATTAAGATTAATTTCTCTAGTAGGTTCATTTTCAACTAAAATAAAATTTATTTTGTTATAAAATTATCCCAAATTCTTGGATAATAAATATGACCAATATTTTTAATATTAGTGAGGCACGTTATTAGGAACAAAGGGCACAAAAAAATATCACTAATTTCTTCGATAATAAATTTTTTGGCACATTATTAAGAACAACCAAAGTTTTTTTATAAGAGGGTGTATATAAAAATGTTTGTATATATAGAAAATTGCGACAAAAGGGCCAGAAACATTAACATGCTTCGGCCCAACTTTTCATCATGCCAATGTTTAGGGCCTTTCAACCAACTTTGTTACAAGCACCCCAAAATATCAAATATTTCTATACACACCCCCAACCATAAAAAAAATTAAAACCCCCTACCGGCATAGGCCCTAAACCGTTGCACATCCGACCTATGCCTAGGGTCGGCCCTGCACTTAGAATATATAGTGAATAATATCAACCGATAATTAACAAATTAAAGGTAGATATTGTCTCATAACAAATCATTAATTTATTAAAAATAACAACTCTTGATTTTCTCTTTTTACTCATTTTAGAGGATTCAAATTATATTTTAACATGTTTATTTTGTTTATAAAATTTAGAAAATATGGCCAGGACTTGGTTTCGTGACCATGCCCGTAGGTTGGTGGGGAATGGGAAGCATATTTATTTGTGGTCGGATGTGTGGGTTGGTGGGGTGCCTTTTAGAGATAGATCTAGTAGATTGTTTGAGTTGTCGGTGTCTAAATGGATGTCAGTTTTTTATATGTTCCAGTTGGGGTGGGGGAGAATGGTGATGCGTGGAAGTGGAGGCAGAAGTTGTTTGCGTGGGAGGAGAAGCAGGTGGAGGAATTATGTTTATTGCTTCAAAATGTGACTTTGCAAGGTTGATAACGAAGACAGATGGCTATGGACGTTGGAAAAATCTAATGTTTACTTTGTTCGTAGTGCTTACAATTTTCTGACATCTCAGTCTATAGTTGACGCTCCGTTGGATGTGAAGTTACTTTGACATAAGGATATCCCTTTGAAGGTCGTGGTTTTTTATTGGCGCCTGTTTCGTAATAGGTTACCAACAAAGGATATAACTTGATTCGGTGGTGCAATAAATCATGACTCTTGTTTGCGTGTTACTAGGTGTGGCTCTCTAGAAACTGTCAATCACTTATTTCTTCATTGTTCCTCTTTTGGGTCGGTTTGGAACTACATTCTTCAATGGATTGGCATTTCTATGGTTCTACCGTTCTTTGCTTCAGATCATTTCAACCAGTTCGGTTTTGGTGGTGGTGGACCAAGGGTGCGGCATTCAATTTTGAACGTCATTTGGTTTGCTACTGTGTGGGAAATATGAAAAGAAAGAAATAATAGGATTTTCAACGGTAAAGATTGCTCGATTTTGCGAATAGTGAACAAAATTAAGTTACTGTCCTTCTCGCGGTTGAAGGAAATATTTGTTCAATTTTTCCTCAATTATCATGGTTGGTGGCTTAGTCCCCTCACAATTGTAACATCCCAATATTTTCTACACGTTGCTTTTATAATTTTCTTGATTTCCACTATTTAATTAATCAAGTTGGTGTGAAAAAAAAATATGATAATCATTTTGTACAAGACTTATTTTTATTCAAATAATTTTATGATGTATGTTTATTTATAATCTATTTTAGAGTTAATAATTGGTATTATATTAATTATTTTATTATTTGGTCCTCTATTTGGATATGGTCATACACGTTTTTTTGGTGGCCTAATTGCCAAGCCAAAACATTGCAACTACCTCCTAATTATTTGGTTTAGTGGCCTTGCTTGAGTTAAGAAATAGCTAACAACTCTATGTTCCTTTTATTGTGGTATAATAACATTAATTAGAGATTGTTGCTGCCAAATCATTTGCATCCACTACCAATCAACGTGCATGTTTCTTTCTTTCTTAGTGGTGCCTAAGTGACGGGATTTAGTTTTCATTATCATTATCATGCATGGCATATGCATATGCATCTGTGTGGTGCCTGTGTGGCGGGTTATAATTATATTCCGTGTGGTGCCTATGTGGCGGGTTATATCCGGATCATGTAGTATTTAAGAGCATGCATTTTACACATCATTGCATTGCATTGGGTCTGCTATACATCTGTGTGTTGATAAGTGATTAAACTGTTATATATACAAAAGAAATGTGTATGAACTTTACCTTAAAGACTTAAATGTATTTTTCTTATTTCTTTTTGATTGAGAAGTTTTGATACTATCTATTTTGTGGCATTGTTCTTGTGCTTTGAGTATGAACCAATTTGGATAAGGAAATTGACCTCTTACACTAACATTTTAGGTATCAAAGAAGGCATGGTGTATGCTTTGGTGTTTTTGCTTGAAGCGCGTACGGGGATGAAATTGGATTTTCGATTCAATTGTAATTTAAAAGTGGTTTTGAAGGATATTTAGTTTAAGAATTTTAATTGAATTATGTTATGAATTTTGTATAGGTTTTATTAAGAATTTATTATTGATAAAAATAAAATAGTAGGTGTTTTCGAAAAATAGAAATGAATTAGACGTAATGTCTTGGATCAAAATCCGGGGAGTTACAGCAATGTTGGAATATGGCTAGTTGTTGTTTCTTTCGTTTTGTATTTTTTTCCTTTTTGCTGCTTTCTTTTTTCCCGTTTTGTAAATATTGTTTCAAACTTATTGTTTTTCTTTGGCACACCTTGTGCTAGGTAATATATATTCCATTCTAACCTCTTAACAAAAATAAAATATGGCCATGACTTTTTTATATTGAATACGCCCATGACATTATTGTGAGGTCTTATTTGATGTTTGTATATTTTTTTTTTGTATATTTTTATTTTATTAATGAAGATGTAGAGTTCTTAAACTCTTTAGAGGAAGTGGAAATAAAGGATGAAATTTTATCTTAGATGGATGAGACATTCAAGTCATGATATTGATATTTAATCGGTTAATATTTGTTCTTAATACTTTTTATTCATTTAGGAATGTCCATAAATTGGTATAGTCTTGAATAGGTATTAACCTGAATTTTTAGGACTATATCTAATATTAATTGTTCAATCTGTAATATTTTTAGATATATTCTATTAGCACCTTTGTGACAATAGTTTTAACACGTAATCAAACCTTCAAAGGTCACTAACTCACCTAAGACATAAGGGGATTGTGATCAAAGAAGCAAGATAACTGTACCAAGACATTTTCGGCTCAGTCGTTTCGTTATAACGTTTTAAAACTACGTAAACCATCATAGGCTCTAGACATGTCTACCAAGTAGCAAAAGAGAAGGGAATCAAACATGACATAATCCCTCTTTTATCCTTTTTGCTTCGTTAATTGTGAATCAATCATTATCAAGTGCAAACCCCAATTTTTACATCCTAGTTAGAACCATAGTAGTTGAGTAGAAATTTTACAACTCATGTGCAGATAAACTTAAATTTTCTATAACGCGGTGATAATTTAGTACATTTGTTAAATTCTCTATCAAAATTCATACATAAAAACGTGAAATTAGATAAATTTATGAGTTAAAACTTGATTTTAACAAATTTGCTCTCGTTAACCAATTAGAGTACTTCAAACACTTGTTTAACATAGTCATAAAATGAACAAAATATTTGGACAATTCATTAACCACTAATGTATTTAATTAACCACTAAATTGTAAGTTATTAACCACTTAGAGTACTTCACTTTTCTGGTTAATGACTTGCATTGTAGTGGATTTTGAAGGAATTTAATTGGTGTTTTCATCTAAAAATAGTCATCATGTTAGCCGATCTTGGAAAATAGGGGGATTAGACTAGTAGGTAGGAGAACTCGAAGAGAACTCCCAACTGAGGGAAAGGTTAGGCGATGCTAGAGTATCCGGATGAAGGAGATGTTTCTTTCCCAAGGCCACTAACTCATAACATGTGTCTTTAGAGCCTCAAAACTGATACAGAACATAATAGGACTGAACAATGTTGCGATAAATCAACATTCCCTGTTCTTAGCACCCCTAAGCCTCAAAACTGATACAGAACATAATAGGACTGAACAATGTTGCGATAAATCAACATTCCCTGTTCTTAGCACCCCTAACCACTTTGAAGAGGGAAGGAGAAATCACAATCTTTGGTGGAGCTTCATACCAAAGGAACCTATCAACATATCACGTTGAGGAGGGGAGCCTGAAATTAAACATAAGGCGCCACAATCCCACTAGCAAGAGAGTTATCACGCACAACCCATAAAATCATCTGAGTAAATACTCATCGTTGTTTGTAAGTCTATCATGTGGTTAGTAGGCTTAATTTTTGCTATAAATACTAAGATCATACATTATAACTTACACATCCAACTAATCGAACAAACTATTTTTTTTGCATTTCTATTTATTTACCTTTTTACAACTATATTTATTTTAATGCATTTATTAGTGTACTCAAAAAATTAAAACACAACCTTACCTAACGCTCTATCAGAGAAGTTAGGGAGTTCATTGCTGAGGGATACAGTTTTTCCCTCATCATCAATCATTTGAAGCAAAGAGAATCACAATGAAGGAAATTTAGTCAAAACTCAACTAAATTTGGATTTCATCAACAAATTTGGCACAACTAATCGAACAATACATCATTTACCACTAAAAAATTCAGCTCTCCAGATCTCATCCATTTAAAAAAATAATTAAACTTTAACAAGATAGATGTTTATAATAGACTAAATATGACTGTAAAATGTTCAAATGGATATCTATGTGCTTAGTTAAAAGTAGAAATCGAAAACTATGACATAAAACATTTTGGGACTAAATTTTTTTAAACGATCAAAAACAAAATTTTAGATTACCTAAAAGAAAAACAAAATTTTATTGATGTACCTAAATAGTTTTGATTTAGGTTTGGGGTCATAGAAGTAATTTTTCTAAAGAAAGGATTAGATAAATAAATATAGGGAAATGTTGACTTGTGTCTTTAAGGCACAAGATGAGAAATCCAACATATTAACTTTTTATTGGAATGTGTGCATTCAACTTAATTTTTAAATTTATAATAAATAGAATGCGCAAAATTTAAGGGAATATTTCTACTTTTGAATTTCTTATCTTGTGCCCTAAAGACATAAGTTAACATGACCCATAAATATAACTGGATAGATAGATTATTACATGTGTCACTGCCAAAAACCAAAATTAGACTGTGTGTCAACTATCCATTTTTTCTTCTTCCCCTCAACTAACGGAACTATCCTAATTTTTCCGACACGTCCCTAAAAATTCGAAAACGGAGGTCAATTTCGTCATTTCAAATATCGCTAGTAGTAGCTCTTTTGTGTGACCGTTAATGAAATCTTCGTCACCATGACCAAGTGGGTCCCACATTTTCCTGCACCCGTTGATAAAACATCAACCAAACACGACCCACAAGTGATATCCAGCTGTAAAGAAAATGGCATATCCCATAATTTCATTTAATACCATTTAAGGTCATAAATATTCAAAAAAATATATATGAAAAATGCTAATTTACGCCGTTAAGTTAAGACACAAATTAATAAATCAAAAATAAAAATATTATGTTTTAATCGATATATTTGAATTTAATTTTTTTATATTTTTAATTAATTGAATGTACAAAATTTAAGATAATATTTGTATTTTTAGGTTAATCTTATAATTAATACAAAATTTAAAGGAATGTTTATGTTTTTGGATTAATCTTGATAGTTTTTTTTTTAATGAAAGAAGATAGTTTTTTTTTTGTTGAAGGGATGGTTAATCTTGATAATTAATACTTAAAATCCCAGTAAAAAAATTAATATTCAAATTTACTCTTCATATTTTTGCTAGACTATCTTCTACATATTAATGATGTAAGTTTTATTTTTTTCACATGTATCTAATTAATTCATGTCAAATAGATAATTTTAAAGATATTTTGAAAATTAACCTAAAAATGTGTTATCTATAAAATGATTTGATTACCGAACGTTTGGATTAGATGAAACAAGTCTCTTCTAGCTTAACCAAAGTTCTGAGTACGAATCCAGCTTTATGCATGCAGCAACGTTAAAACTCTTTGTTTTTTTAGGAAAAACATTAGAACTCTTAGGGAGAGATTGCCGTCAATTTGGATCCCACAATGCTCAGGGATTAATCTTAGGGAGAGATTGCCGCCAATTTGGATCTCACAATGCTCAGGGATTAATCTCTGCAGTTGAGCGTGAATGATACCCGATTTACAATTTTTTTTGTTATTAGATACATGTCAAAAGTCCGCATTCTTGTAGCCACGAACATTGATAGTTGTCCATGACCAACATACTTAACTTAAATTAAAATTATCTAATTTGATCGAACGATTACCAATTAACAATTGCGAAAAAAATTTAGTCTTAGGTAACCTTGATCAAATGATTGTTCTTATCAAGTAATCAAGTGTTTAGAGGTAAACTTGATCATATAAGTGTTTTTATCAAGTAGTCAAGTGGTTAGACCTTCTTTTACGATGACTAAATAGAAAATCTAAGTTCGAGCCATCAATATATATATATTATGCAATATACATATGATTGAGTTTTGCTTACGAGAATTGATCAATAACTTTAATTCACATATGCCTATGATTAATATATTACAATCCTATGAAAATTGAATTGCACTAGATTTTGTTTTGAAAGATTTGAACAAAAAATTGTCAAGGTCAATTTTATTTTTTCGGACATAAATAGAGTCTTATTTCTTTTACTTTTACTTTTCTCTTTCTTTCAATTTTCTTCAATTTTCTTTTTCTCTTTCTTTCAATTTTCTTCAATTTTCTTATCCAATTTATTTTTCTCAAATCACAGTCTTTCTCTCTCTTCTTCCCTCGCTCAACCAATATAAATTCACCATCAAAGAAAAAAAAAACTTCAATTAAAGTGAGAAATTTTTTGCTTAGGGTTTTGTTTTTCACAATCCCAAGGTTAAATCTAGCTTCAATTCTCCATAAAGAGCAAAAAAATTAGGGTTTTTGTCTTGTTTTTGATTCTGATTCTTGAAAAATCGAATCATTTTTTGAGATACCCAGAAGGGTAATTAGGGTTTATAGAGAAAAAAGTGAAGTGGGTTTGAAGAAAGTTTGGATTTTTTTGTTTGAAAGATGACGGATGTGATACTGCATATATATGATGTAACGAATAGTGGATCCGAGAAAGCTAATAATACCATTCTTCAGATCAATAAGATCTTTAAGGATGGTATTGGTCTTGGTGGCATTTTTCATAGTGCTGTTCAGGTTTGATTCTCATACTACTCTGTTGGTCTTTGTGGAAATTTATGACTATGATGATGTTGTTTTTGTTGTTGATGATGTTGTTGTTGTTTAGGATTGTTGCTGTTGTTTTGATTGGATCCAGGATTTTGTTTTGTTTGGTTTTTCATGTGTTTGTAACTTTTTGCTTTGGATTTGAGCTATGAATTTGTATTTGAGCCATGTAGCACCGACACCTGTGTCATCGGTATCGGGTTGGTATCAGACACGAACACTGGCACGCCTTCCATTAGAAGTGTCGATGCTACAAAGTATGTGAGTGCTGACATTTCTGGCTTGTCAGAATCTGGCAACGCCACCTACACGTGCGATTAGGTCCAATAAATACATTTTTTTTCTTCATATTTTTACCGGTGTGGACATGTCCATGTCATTTCCGTGTCCGTGTCTGTGTTGGCGCTTCACAGTGCTATGCAGCAATTACACTTCTGATCAAGGCAGGCATGTCCACATGAGACATGTGGCTGTGTTTGACATGATACTGAGACGTATGATTACATTCAATTGTGCCATTTTCTCTAATCACTACAAGTGTTGACGTGTCAGAGGCGTGTTTGTGTTAGTGTTTCATAGTGGGTTTGAATATTGTTTAATGTGTGACTTCATTGTGATTTTGAGGTGTCGTTTTTTTTGTTTTTATTTTTGTGATTTTAGGTTTAAAGTTAAGAGCTTAGATCCAAATTCATTCTTCTTTTTGTAACTCCTGCCCTTCTTGTTTTGTTTGTGTTAAGTAGGTTAATTGAAAGCAAATAACTAGTTATACAAGTGAATGTTAGTTATGGTCGTTATCATGTGAGTGTATGTTTTGCATGTATCTATGGTGTCGTTATAAATGCAGTTCATTCATTCTGTAGCAGGCATGCATAAAGAGTATGCAGTTGATTAGTGAGAATTTGATATCTCATTTTCCAGAAAAATACTAGATGTTACTTGTAGACATTTCTTTCTTTGTTTTAGAAAGTGAAGAAGCATTAAATAAGTATGATAGAGAAGATGGATGCGCCGTTGTGCTATTTTCTTCCTTTCTTGCAAATATGAATTACTTGACTTAAAAGTTAAAATATTAATACATTATAGAGGAAATTAAGAGCAATTATCAACACATTATTAAGTATGATTAAGTGTTTATGTTGGTTGATTTTAGCATCAGCTTGCATTCCAATGTTAAGTATGAATGCTAAAACTACAGGACGTTGGTGAAATGGGCATATAATAGAGGTGTTGATGCCAAAACAAAACATACTAATATTTTAATGGCCATTGATAACCATCTGTATTGGCATAATCTTGTAATCAAAGTGTTCTTCTCATACTTTTTTTGTCTTCAATTATGAGGAAAATGATAAACAATGATAAAATAAATCTGTAAGAGTGGTTTGGACCTTTGTTTCTGTTATCTTTACTCTCTTCTGTGGCTCCCTTGATACTATGATACGCCTATTGTTCTGTCACATGCTGACATAGTAAGATTGTTTTGCTGTGACAGGTTTTTGGAGAAGATGAATGGTCATTTGGATACTGCGAGCAAGGTAGTGGAGTTTTTAGCTGCCCTTCTGGACAGAATCCAATGTATACCTATCGTGAATCCATTGTTCTAGGGAAAACAAACTTTTCCATTTTCAAGGTAAATCAAATAATAAGAGAACTCAGTAGAGAGTGGCCTGGAACTGCATATGATCTGTTGTCCAAAAACTGCAACCACTTCTGTGATGAATTCTGTGAGCGGCTCGATGTACCAAAACTTCCAGGTAAACATGATCGAACTGTGCATTATCACTTTTTTATGGTAAAAGATAAACTTTTAATATTTGGGATACCCTAATATGCACTCTCCAGAAAAGGGTCCAACCTTGGACTCCTGTTTTCACCTGCTACCAAATGTTGCCCTGATAATTTTGAAATTAAGTGGGTGGTGGCATCATGCGGTTTGTTTTTCTTGAGTTACTCATTTACAGGGTTTAGAGTTCCTTAGTAGAGTCAAGAGTGTCTTATGTAGAATTTAGATACACACTAAGCCCCTGATGTAGAAGGTGGAGTTTCAGAATGTTCTGTTTTTTTCCACTGATACAAACAGAAGTTCTTGATCTTATATTTTAGTTAAAGCACCATTTTTTCTTGGTAGAAAAAATTTCCCGATGATGAGAATTTTAGTAATCTGAAAGGAGCGTGGGTGTTCACTGTTATCAAAGCAGGGCTCCCTTTTTCAGAGAATGAAAAGGTTGAGAAACCCGTTTTGATTTTCGTGCCATGCTCCCTCCCCAGTTGAAACTTGGCATTTCTGAGGGATCTTTCTCCAATATCTTAATCTCAATTTCCCCGTTTTCCCTCTTCTAAATCCTTTCATGTTGCACTATACTTACCCCTGTGTAATAATTTTTCCTTCAAAGAACTTTATTTTGATTTTTATCAATCACTTAAGAGAAGTTTTTAATTAATTTAGATCTTAAATGTGTTGAATGCTTGAAGATTCTAGAAAAATCTCCATTATTTTGTCGCGAAATTGAGTTGTGTTCCCCCCTACTCCACTGTTGCCACTTTCAACATGGTGGATGATTCTATCATGGAGGAGGGTTTCGTAGAGCTTCACCAACACTAGCTTTTTGGTTGCTAGTTTTGATTACCAACATCTGGCAAGTACTAGCCGTGTTTTGATTTTGATAGTCTTCTCATGGATGAAGGAACTCGTGCTTACATTTTCTTTATTTACCGAGTGAACTTTTAACTGCTGTAGCAGGTTGAACAAAGAGGTCGATGTTTGGGCCAAGTGCATATTGGGGGGACCCGTTATATTTAGGGCTATATCATGTAAATTCCTTGTTATGCTGGATTTTACATGTGAAGTTTCTGTCTTAATTATTGCTTCTCCCATTATAATATGTTCTTATCATTGAGGGAACTTAATTCATTTAGATTAGATAGGTATATACTGATTAATAGACTCTAAGCTGAATTGTATTCAGTTGGATTTCATACTAGTTTTATATGATAGAAACAGAAAGATGTACCAAACTTGGCTATTGTTTTGCATTAATATACATTTTATTTTAAGGAACAAAAGTGCTTTTGGCTTGAGTTGCTACTATCGCTGACTTGGGAATATAGGGTCAAGTTGGGAATTTGTCATGCTGAGTTAATTAGTGTTAGAGGGCATAGGGCAGTGTGAGATGCTCGAATCTGGAAAGTGAAATTAGGTGGTTTCAACACAGAGAAAGCATATGGTTTTAGAGTTGATATGTATTATCTATTTTTGAAAGATGAGTAAATATGTATTAAGATAATGTGCCAATGCCCATTTTATGTCAAGTAACTGAAGTTTTAGCAGTAATCCAGTATGTGAGTTATTGCTTCTGTACATTTCTTTTTAGCTTTTACCGTGTATTCTTACAACTTTCATTTCATCACAGGTTGGGTTAATAGGTTTGCTAATGCTGGTGATACTGCCATGGAAGTTGCTGGGAATACGGCATTACGGGTAAGTTATAAATTTCAAAATGCTTTTATGGTTGTGTTAAATATTTCCTTGAATCGTGTCATTGGAACCTGGATTTTCTTGTGCTTTTGGCTTTAAATACTTTAAATTCTGTGGTTATTGATTATTTGCTATGGAGCTTAGATACTCCAAAATTGCTAAAGAATCGGTTTCATCTGATACCAACATTCCTGCCATACTCCTCAAGGTGTATCCAAAGGGTGCCCTCTAAATATTTTCATATTTCAACAGAAAATCATTGACTGATTTATGTTTGGGAGACACCTTTTTGATATTTTTGAGTTTTGATATTTCTATTCAACTTCAAAACTTGTCCTAAATCTTCTTGCACAACGTTATTCTGTCATGCTGTGAACAAAAAATTATTCTTTTGTTATTCTTTTATTCCTTTTTTAAGGATATGTAAAAAGTACAAAGAGAAATGGTTGTGAGATAGTAGAGATGTATGTTATCCCTTCAATGATAGTAGTGACTTCTTTTGACATACCTAGGTCATATATCCTATCTACGTATATTTTGCATGTTCTTGTATCTGTATTATTTTGTATCTGTTGTATCAAGTGTATGAGCTTCATTGGTTATTATACTAGTACTGCCATTGTGATATATTTTGAGAAAACCTATGCACTAATAATATGACCTGGTTATTGCAGTTTCGTCAAGCAAAAACAGAGATTGTATCAGCAAGCAAAGTAGCATACAGGTTCCTCTTAGGCGTTACAAACAACGTTACTAACAATGTTACAAACAATATCAAAACAGGTCCCGATTCCCCCAACAATTCAAACAGGGGGGAGTCCTCCCCAAGATTTCAAGCTTCTTGGTTGAAAAACATGATTACTAATGGTGCAAAACCATCTACTAGTTCAGATGCTGAGAATCACAATGGAGCTGTTCCTTTACAACCAACAAGAGAAGATGACAAGGCTCTGCTACATAGTTCATCTTCGCGTCATGATAGTTGATGGAAAGGAATCTGTGTCAAAAATGTTTAGTGTTACTTTCTGATGTGTATTCTATTATGTTGTAAGTCACAAAAAGGAAACAGATTTTTTTTTCATGGTATTCATAGTGTATCAAATGTATAATTTTCATCTCTTGTTTAACTTCAAATCTTATTATTGGTGCCTCCTGAAACTATGTTCAATGAATATCAAAGGTAACTGTGTTGTTTTATCTTTACTATATGAATATCTGAATTGATCAAACTTACTATAGTCAAATTCTTCATATGATTTTTTTTTTCTTTCATGTATTCAGCTGCAGTGTACATTGATGGTAGTAACAAAATTTGGAGTGGATCATTGAAATTTTCATGAAGGTTTTTTTGTTTCTCTCCATGTACATTTGTAAATTTAGATTTAGATTGGTTACTTGTTATAGTATTTGGTTTGATATCAGTGGTAACTTCAAATCACAATCAATGCATAATCAACAAAGTTACTACTATATAATAGTTTGCTAAGTTTTAAACTAACTTGTAGTGGTTAAGATAAATAATTCTTAGAGTGAGAGATTATGTTTAGAGTGTTTTCGTGTATCATTTCATTACTAGATATTAGATTGAATTCATGGAAAAGGAAATGATGTGTTTAAACAAATAATTCAGCAATAACTTATGTATTCAAATGGAGTAGTGTAAAGATATTACACGTTACGCAAGCCATAAGATAAATTCAATTCAACTTTTTTTTTTTTAGTGTGTTAGAATGCATGTTTGGGATCATGGTGTGTTTGATAAAATCATGGCGACTTCGTCAAAATCACTGCAAATTCGAACATTTTATTTACGGGGAGTAACTCTATAAAATCCTAGTGAAAACTATAGCGGTCCTTTTTAGTTATTTCATTGATAATCATAATTTTTTTTCCATCAAATAGTCTGGTAGTTAAAGCTCACACATTTAAATCTGGAGAAATGGGGTATCCGAAGTTCGAATCCCAACCCCGATACATATTATGCAATGTCCCTACCAACTGAACTAAGTTCACGAGAACATCATTGATAATCATATTGATAATCGTGTTATAGGTATGTAGTGGGTGATTATTAATCTCCGGCGAGCCATTTGTTTGATTTGCTCACATATCACTTAAATATATCAAGTCATTGATCACTTTTAGAATTTAGATGTTTGAGTTCTTTACCACTAAGACAACCCGTATTGAGATATAGTATAATTTTCCGTAATTAACTTTTAAATTTTTCTTTTGAAGAATTTGTTTTATTCAAAAGTTATTTAGATACACACAATCGATAAAAAATTATACTAATTACAATTCCAAATAAAATTTATTTAGATACACGTAAACAATAAAAATTAAAAGAAATTTGATAAACTAAATTATTTTATTTTTTATATGTGTATGCTCAAATATTTTTTAGATATAGTTGTTAAAAAAAAAAAATTGTTCACAAGATCGTACAGCTATTGGCATTTGCTTGCATGATGATGATGCTTTTGATTAACCAAAACCATGAGTTTGTCTCCAATGCGTTCTGTACATGTGGGTGAAGAAGCACTTTGTTTATTCTATGCGATGCAATGCATGCAAGATATGCACTTCGACAATATTGATTTTGTGCTCGATTCCAAAATAACAACGGATGCATTTTAGACAAAACGGATTGATATGCTATAAACACTTTTATTTTAAAAAAATAACAAAAAAATAGTACTCATTCCGTTTCAAAATATAAACAAAATTTGTTTTTTAATGATGTATGTGGTTCATATACATCATTAAATGAATGAAACTAAAAAGTAATTTTTGTTTATATTTTGAAACGGAGGGAGTACTATATAAGCTAAATTGCATTTTTGGTCCATGAACTATTTAGGTAGTATCGCTTTGCTCCCTTAATTAAAATTCGATTTATTTTAGTCCCTTAACTTTTCTCTGCTACACATTTTGGTCCTTTCCATTAGTTTTAATTCAAAAACGTTAGGTTTTCTTCATCTTGTTCTCCTCTTTTTCATCTTCATACCATTTCCATCAACCTTCAACAACAAGAATTCTAGAAAAATTCCAGAAGAAACTGAAGAAAACCTAACGTTTTTGAATTAAAATTAACGGAAAAGATTAAAATGTGTAACAGAGAGAAGTTAAGGGACCAAACTAAATCAAATTTTAATTAAGAGACCAAAGCGATACTACCTAAATAGTTAGGGAACCAAAAATGCAATTTAGCCTACTATATATTATTAAAAATAGGGTTATTTAAGTTTTTGGTCCCTATAAATATCCGCAGTTTTGTGTTTAGTCCTTATAAAATAAAATCACACTTTTTAGTCCTGTGAAATTTTCCTTTAGCATTTTAGGAACTAAAAATGTTGACGTAAAATTTTTACAGAGATTAAAAATGTTGATAGAAAATTTTATAGGACTAAAAATGCTGACTGAAAATTTTATAGTATAAGGATTAAGAACGAAACTCTAGATATTTATGGAGATCGAAAATTTAATTAACCCTTCAAAATAAAATAAAAAATAAAAACGAAAAAGTGAAGTTGAGATCCTAATCAATCAACAACACGAGTTTGTCTTCTCTTCACACTCACTTCCATTCCACTCTCTCAAAAACCCATTCACAAATGCTATCCCTCTACAACCTCCCCGGCACCACCAACCTCAAATCCCATTTCCCTTCAATCACCCATCTCCGTCACTCACCCACATTTCCCAATCCCAAACCCAAACCCAAAACCCTAACAAAATCCCTTCTTCAATGGAACCGCAAACCCCAACTTTCAGGCGAAACCCCCCGCGTTGTAGTAGTCACATCCGGAAAAGGCGGAGTTGGTAAAACCACTACCACCGCTAACATCGGCCTTTCTTTAGCCCGTTTAGGGTTCTCCGTCGTCGCCATTGACGCCGACGTCGGATTACGTAACCTAGACCTTTTATTAGGTCTTGAGAATCGAGTCAATTACACCGTCGTTGAGATTCTCAACGGGGAGTGTCGACTCGATCAAGCTTTGGTTAGGGATAAACGTTGGTCTAATTTTGAATTGCTTTGTATTTCTAAACCTAGATCTAAATTACCTATTGGATTTGGTGGGAAAGCTTTGACTTGGTTGGTTGAAGCTTTAAAAGCCCGGGGAGACAAAACCGGTGGAAATGGAACTGGAACCAATGGTTCTGGTTCCGGTTCCAGTTCCACTGGTTCTGGCTGTCCGGACTTTATCCTGATCGATTGCCCAGCGGGGATTGATGCAGGGTTCATAACTGCGATTACGCCTGCTAATGAGGCGGTTTTGATAACAACGCCGGATATAACTGCGTTGAGGGATGCGGATAGAGTGACGGGATTGTTGGAGTGTGATGGGATTAGGGATATTAAGATGATAGTGAATAGGGTTAGGACGGATATGATTAAAGGCGAGGATATGATGTCGGTTTTGGATGTGCAAGAGATGTTGGGTTTGCCGTTGCTTGGTGTTATACCGGAGGATAGTGAGGTTATAAGGAGTACGAATAGAGGGTATCCGCTTGTTTTGAATAAGCCTCCTACTTTGGCTGGTTTGGCTTTTGAACAAGCTGCTTGGAGACTTGTGGAGCAGGATAGTATGCAAGCTGTTATGGTTGAGGAAGAGCCGAAAAGAGGGTTTTTCTCGTTTTTTGGTGGTTAATGTTCAATTGGGTCTTTTTTGTTCTTTGATTAGGTACAAGCAAGTTTGTAATGAATGATTTTCTAGTGTCTGAGGAATATTTTTTGAAGTGAAGTTTGTTTTGAATTGTGTATAGTTGGAATTAGTAAAGCTTGATTTCCTTCTTAAATATGTTCATTCATGATTTATTGCTTTTAATTGATTAGTATTTTGATTTTGGTTATGTAAGGATTAGTTGAATCTGTAAACACTTCAGTGAAGATTTGTTGCCTTGAGTAATACAATGTTGTAGATGGTTTACCCTGGTATTTTATATTACTGTTGCAATTGTTTTGTAGTCTACATCATGGTTTAATGTGGAAGCAGGGTTTGCGGTTGCATGAAGTGATGCAGTCCATTGTTATCACTATCTTATGATACATGCTGAGTCCTATGATGATTCGAAGCAAAACTTAAAACAAACAAGGTACTAATTGATTTGTGCAATGAGGTGCAGCATGAATATTGATTTCTTTTGAAATGCCATATTTGTATTTGATTATGTACCTTACGTTCTTCATAAGATTTGATTCACAATTTAGAAGTTAGGTGTTACTGCTCAATATTTGAATGTCGATTCAATAACCATGCTACATTTTGCAATTTAAAACCCGTATTAAATCAATGATCAAGTTTTAGTGTGTGGTAACAGGCACTCAAATGCATGTTCAACAAGATATTACATATTCAAACTGGGGTTGATGTGTATTTGAGTGTGATATCTGCTAAAACTTTGTCAATAGTCCCGGGTTTGTGAATAATATCTGCAGCCACAGTAATATTATGCTGTTGATGGTTCAACCTAGGATTTTAAATTTGGGATGCAATTGTGTTGAAGCTGGTAGATGCACTTCACAATTATAACTTAAAACCACAGTTAAATCAGTGACCAAACTTAGCTTTAAGTGCTGGCATGCCAATGGTTCGGTACAATGATAAAATACTCGCTTTTTCTGGTAGGTTGTAATGTTTTCTGATATTTAAGATTGTTCAAATGCACACATACAAGTGTTTTTTGAGGTGCGTTTTTTTATTTTTTATCATTGTCTGGATGGAAGCTGTGTACAATTCGGGTTAGTAAGACTTGGTTCTTCATAATGTCCATATTCAAGATTTTTTTTCTTTAATTGATTGAGACATTTATTGTGTTGATGTTAGGATGAGTGTGTGGTAACACTTGAGATTAATATTTGTTGCCATGATCTTCATTCTGACGATCTTGTATTTGTCCAGTGGATGATGAGCATATGGATAGGTGGTTTAACAAGATAATTATAAATGGGAGGATAAATTTGCATATTATTGTCTTTTTATATCATTAGGATTAGGAATCAAACTCGGTATCCGCCTCTCCAGGGTTTACAACACTCATACACCCTGGACATCAATCACCTGTGCTAGAGCTCAGTAGTTGCATATTAGTGCCTAAGGTTGTAGAAATGTTTCAGCTTCAAATGATTATCTTAGATGATGAAGCATATAAACTAGTTGCCTACTGATTTAACCAAGTTTAAATTATGATTGTGAACATATTTCATTAGAAGGTGTGAATATAGACATAGAAGTGAAAATATATAAGTAGCCTACTAATGAAATGTTCAGAATCATAGAATAGCTGGCTACTAGTCTTTGTTCACACCCGGTTCCAGTGATAACCTTTTTGATAAAATTGAAGACAACATGATATGCAGAATAGGTGTTTTGGTTCACGAATTGAATCTCCATTCTAAGATTTGATTTGGTACATGAACTGCAGAATAAATTATTGATGTATTTTGAAATGGCATATTTTTATTTGATCATGTATCTTACATTCTTTTATAAAGATCTGATTCATGAATTAGAAAATAGGTATTGATTCACAATTTGAATCTCTATTCTGTAACCATGATGCATTTTTCAACTTAAAACCCTTGTTAAATCAATGATCAAGCTTTATTGTGCAGTAACAGGTTCTCAAATGCACTTTCGACAAGAAATTAAATATTTGAGCTGTAGGGTTGATGTGCATTTGAGTATGCTCAGTACTATCTTTGTCAACCTTGCTGACTACGAATAATATCTGTTGCCATAGTAAATTTTGTCTGCAATTCTGTTGCTGTTAGACGTAGTGCACAATCATAAGTTAAAACTATAGTTAAATCGGTGATAAAGTTTTGTTTTTACCTAATTTGTCACCCCTGCCTTTTTTTTTGAGAAGTGCTGGCATTTTGATGCTCTGGTAAAATGATAAAAATACTTTGTCGGTTTTCTCCTAGTTTGTAACGGCGTTGTGGTGTTTAAGGTTATTCAAATGCAAGCTGTGTTAGTGTATTTTGGGGTGTGATATAATCTTTGTCTAGATGGAAGCTGTATACGATTGAGCTACTACGAGTCTATGACTCAGTTGAATGTTCATCATATTGTTCATTCAAGATTTCTTTCCTCCAATTCATTGGGACATTTTGTTGTGTTGGTGTCAGGATTAGTGCGTCAACACTTGAGATTAACATTTGTTGCCATGATCTTCCGCAATTGGGCGATGGGATTTGTCCCCTCAGATTAGTCGATTCTTGGATCTGATACCGAGTTTTTAAAAAATAAATATTTGTTGCCATGATCTATGCTGTTCTTATATTTGTCCAGTGAATATTAAGCTTCCATAAGTTAACAAGATAAATGTAAATGGTAGAACAAATTTGCATAGTGTCTAAGGTTGTAGAATCGTTTCAGTTGCAAATGCTTGTTTTAGATGAAAGAACAAACTGTATGGTGTGATTCTCTTGTTCTATACTTTTCTATTGTTTATTTATTTTGTTTTTTTTAACACACCCACAACTTGTTATCTCCAATGAGAAATACTTACTTCTCCAATAGCTAGCAAAATACAGAGAGAAATGTAATTATTTTATTTAGTTACATTTACAACCTTGTGACTGAAAGGTCATGGGTTCAAGTCCTGGAAACAACATCTTGTGTAAAAAACAGGTTATGACTGCATAAAATACACAAAAAATGGTGGGACCTTTTCCCGGAACCTGTGTATGCGGGAGCTTTGGTGCACTGGGTTGCCCTTTAAACTTTACAGCCTTGTATTTATTCCTCATATCGATCATATATTGCTTTGATACCATCGATGAAACTCCACTTATACCGGCATATATTTTATTTTTTTACAAGATATTACCATAAATGTTACTAATTATCTTAAAGTATATTATTTATATCTATAAAAAGTGAAGAACTAGTGGAATGTCTGAAGTGTTGGTATGGAAGTTGTTCCGCCACCAATAGGTAGAAAAGTCCCATTACTCCAGTGTGCTCTTTGGTGTTGTTGTAGTTAGATTCAAGAGTTAAAGTTTCACCATCATTTATCTTGACAGAACCTGGTTTAGGGTAACAAGTGGACATTCCTACAATGTACCCTGCTTCATCCCCTGCCTCATCTCCATTGCCATAACTTGGTGTAGAATAACATATAACCCTCCCATCCTGAAAACATAATCCACAAATTTCACACAATAAGCTTATGTACAGTACAATGTTTAATTCTTAATCAATGTTTACAACTGCAGAGACGAATCCCTTGAACTGTGTAGAATCATAATGAGTGGCAAAGCTCTTCCTCAAGAGAGTGCAAAATCATTATTGATTAGACCCTTTCATTGTTACTTTTTAAACGAAGTTGTGCCCCTAAAAATGATAGATCATCCAAGTATTTAAGAATGATTGTAATCTATATTTTATGTAACTATTGTAAATTACCTCTCCATATAGAGTTGATCCAATTCCACTTGAATGTTGATGAGCAACAGCATAGATCACATAGCCACCAGTTTGTAGTGGGAGACTTGTCCTTTTCACATGAACACAACCATTTCCCTCCTCATGATCTGTGCTGCAAGATTCAACTTGATACTCAATCTGAAACAGAGAAATGAATTGGTGTTATGTTTTAATGTGAAAGTGAAATTGATACAAATTACAAATATTGATTCCTTGTAGTCTAGAGACTTTACGTTCACCCAATTAACTTATCAATGACTGTTAGATCAAGTTCAGACGATCCTAGATTCAAACTTCGGTATTTTGGATTTAAAAACAATCAAAATCTGTATATTTTGTGAACTTTTCGATTTTGATCCAACAATCACTGATTGATGCATTACGTGAATGCATGGTATCCCAACTACACCGAATCCACTTCCACAAACAACATGATTCTTGATGAAATTATTTACCTTACAATCATGATTTGAGTTCATTCCTTTTGAATCATTTGATGGTTTTAAACTATCAGTAACATCAATTATGTATGCCTTAACAGGCACTATAAATTCATCCCAATCAACCCATTTGATTGTGTATTTCAGGTAGAGACTTCTCTTTGGTCCCTCAAAACCTTCCTTCAACTTGCATTGTGTATTATCATGACAACATAACATACCTCCTTTATAATCTGACCTTAAAGGCCTTCCATATTCATCCACTGTCACATTATAAAGCTCACACTTGCACTCAGTGCACCCTAACTTATCCTCTACGCCACGTGTATCGATGGCATGAATATTAAACAACCATTTCTCCTCAAACCCTTCTGGAATTTCTGCAGGATCACCTGTCTCTATACCAAAAGGATCCGGAATATCGGTCGATGTTCCTCGTGTTTCAGATCCAAGGCCGAAATACTGTGGAAGAATATCTGCCTGGCATATGCCACTATTCCTTACAGGAACAGAATTAGGGTTTTGAAGCATCTTATGGCTACCATTTTCTGTGTATGTGACATGTTTTTTTAGATGATATCTTGCAACAACCCAATGATGGAGATATGTTTCGTGCAACGGTATCGAATTCCCAGCTTCATCAACAACTTCAGCATCAAAACTCTTGATTGCTACATGACCTTTTGGAAAATCAATATCATAATAAAACCTATTTATAACTGATCCAGGTCCTAGCTCAAATTTTTGGGACAAAAACACAGCTGATTTTATTTTTTCTTCATTCTTCACTAAAGAACTTGTGCATGGTGTGATTAATAACAACACAAGTATTGCAAGGGAAAATACAAAATCTCTAGGTACATACAACATGTTGATCTGTCAGCAAAAGTCTTTATTAGTAATGAACTAATTGGTGATTAATAATATATTAAATAACAAATTGTAAAAACTGTATTGTGTTCATAAAATCCACTGAGAAATATGCAGTTAAATGAGTATAATGATCAAAAGGTAATCTTGCAACTGAGTTCTCCTGGAAAGTCTATAAAGAATTGAATTAAGCTACAAAGTAAACAAACAAGATCAAAGTTTGCAAATGGCACAACAGAATGATCAAGATTAATCCTTACGGTCACATCGTCACACAACTAAATTTATACAGTTGAATCCTCACAATTTGTTTGCGGTCCAATTTAATCCTTGGCAAAAAATAACAGACAATTAGTTCCTCTAACATTTTCGTTCAAAGGACAAATTAATCCCTATGTTATAATGAGTCAAAGTTAACAGAGAGACAAATTAGTCCTCCGTATGAAAATGTTAAAGACTAATTTGAGTATTATTCTTTGTAACAGGGTGAAATTAGACTGCAAGTAAATTGAGAAGGACCTGGTTAGATGTTCATTCAAATATTTTTTTTTAAAACTCGATATCCGATCCAAAGACCGATTCTGAGGGGGCCAATTCCACCGTCCACTTGCGGGGGGCCCTGTTATAAGCCAGAGCTTATGGACTTGTCCACCGAAATTAATGTTATGACAACAATTTTTTTCGTCAGTAGACGAAGTAGTAAACACCACTTGAACAAACAACTGGAGGATCCAAATTAAATATTGATTATATCTATGGATAAGTGAGACAAAAAGGGTTGAGTACTATGCAAGTATATGATCAATATATGAAAGAATAGTAATATAAAATCTGACACCAAATTAAGATTTTGCGTCATATGAATTGTAAAACTGGAGAAATTCTCAGCAATATAACAAACAAGAGCATGTAGAAGAGATTGTGTACCTCAAAAAGAGAGCCTGGAAACGACAGAGTTAGGCTTTGTTTGACATAAAATAATTGAGTGTGTCGGTTTTATTCAAAGTAGATTCACTTATATTATAAAAAAAGAAGAGTAAGAAAGTTAGATTCACTTATACTATTATTTATAGATGTACCAATGAAAGTGTAGAGAGCCAGCCTGGAAACGACATGAGAGTTAGGGGTGGGCATTGTTCAATTAAAGATGAAAACTAAATTGTTTGTTAAATTTAAAATAATTTGTATTTCGAACTGAACTGAATTGTTATTATTGATGTCTTTGAAAAAAATATAAAAAAATAAATGAAATTGAATTTTAGTTACAAAACTGAACTGAACTGTTTCGAATCGAATTGAATTGAAGTTTCAAAAACTGTTACTAATTGTTCAGTTTTTTTTTTTTGGTTCAGTTCAGTAGTTTTTGGTTTTTTTCCCACCCCTAATGAGAACTTCATCACAACCTTTCATTCTTAGTTTTTTTTTTGTTGAACAATAGAGGGAGGCCCACCACACCAAACTAAAAACGAGTAAACTATAAAATTGGTAGTTGTCTTTAGGGGTGTTCGCGGATTGGATTGGTTCGGTTTTAGAAGGAAAAATCATCCGATCCAATGTCTTCGGTTTTGTTATTTGTTCATCCAATTTGTTTGGTTTTAAAATCAAATCAAATCCAATCCAATTCAATTTTTTTCGGTTTGGATTGGATTGGTTTTCGGTTTTCATTGTTGTATAGAATTTTTAATTTGTATTTAAGAAAATAAGCTTTCTGTTAATGACATTTCATAAAAAATAAGGTTAAGAAAAAGATGAACAAGTGGAAAATAAAATCATCGTAAAGTAAATAAAATAGTAGCCTTATAAGCAAACAAAGTAGTAACGATTCAAGAAAAATTATCCAAATATTTATGTCTTACAAAACCATATGAAACACAAAATTAAGCAAACAAAGTAGTAACAGTTTGGATTGGATTGGATCGGTTTACACCATGTGAACCGAAAACCAATCCAATCCATTTAAAATTGCGGTTTTTTTCGGTTTTCGGTTTTCTTTCGTTTTTCGGTTCGGTTGCTGCGGTTTGCATTGGATTGGATTGGATGTGAACACCCCTAGCTGTCTTTGTATGTCACTCTCAAATTAGTATCTAACTCTATTATTATTTCAATTTAGTCATGTCTTTGTCAAAAGTTTATCAATTAAGTCTCTCGTCATGTGACAAAAACAAAGAAATATATCTAATTGAAAAACTTTTGACAATAAGTTTTTCAATTAAGTCCCTCGTTATGTGACAAAAACATTGAAATTTTTTTAACAAAGACAAAGATTATTTTGAAATATTAATAGAGTAATAGACTATTTTAAGAGTAACTTACAAAGATATGAACTAAATTGATAGTTTACTCAACTAAAAACTAGGAGTGAACCTAGTTAAGCAAGTACATTGTTAAATTTGTGTACTTAGGCATAAACACTTTTAACCCTTCAATTTATTATTTAAAAATTAAATGTACTTGCAAATAATTTGACAGTTAGTATGAAAATGTTGTGAACGTGAAGTTTTAGAGTTAGAAAGTGTGTACATGAACAAAGGTCATAAGATAGCTTTTATAATAAAGAATTAGGGTATTAGGAGGACCCAAAATCCTAGCTTGAACACTTGTCCCTTTGAATTGTTACATATAAATCATGATAAGATTCAGATCAGAGGGCACGGATCCTCTTATGTGAAAAAATCATTAGAGGCTGTCCTGTGAAGATCCACACCTTTCAATGTCTTTTTTTTTATTAATATAACTATTAGTTGCAAAAATAAATGTGTGGTGTTGATTTCACGCACACGCTTTGCACCGGAGAGAATCTCCTCCTCAAATCAGATGGTCCTAAAACATTCATCGACCCTACTTGACTGTTCCTTTAAGGCATGTTCGTGTTATGGTATGTGCTGTAGTAGTGACTTGAGATGATCCATTATGTTGATGGATTGAGCCCTAACCCATTCTAGGATAGTTAAAATTGACTTATTTCCAGTCTGACTATTGTCGTATAAGATTCTTCAAGTTTCAATCCAAGAACCAAGAGTTAATGAATCTCTATTGATGCAAAATGAGAGAGACGTTTGGTTAAACGATGACATGCAATTCTTGCTTGCATAAGGAGACTTAGAGTCTTGTACGACTTTAAACTTAATCTTGATGATGATATTTTGGAAATTTGTGATCGTGAAAGTGGTTCTCACCCACTCCCATGTGCCAATTTCATGGATTTTGATATAGGAAAAAACTTGGTTAAACTTAAATGGTTATAGAGATAAGACATATGAAAAAACTTGGTTAAACTTATAGTTTTTTCAAGTTAAACAAATAGTTACCTATATGTTTTCTTTCAAAAAAAAAAAAAAAAGATGCCTATATATTTCAAATTTTGAACATTAATCTCTAATTATTTTAGAATTTTACAGACTAGACCCTATTTATTTTTAATTTTAAAATTTGGCCCGTTAAGGAAAAAAAACAAATTTCATTCAAAATTTTAAATTTCTCACTTTTAAGTACTTTCTTTTTTCCCTCAAAAACTACTTTTGATATTTATACTTCTTACTTCATTTTTTTTTAAATATATAAAAATGATCAAACACTGAATCCAAACAAAGAATTTTAGGAACGCACATTTTAACTACTTTATCCCAAACACAATTTTTATAAACGAAGGTGTTTTCAAACTTTTAAATGTGATTCATTTTACGCTTTAATCAATTACGTCAAAAAAATAACTTTGTCACATAACTGAGTTCATTAATCCGCAAGTCCTAGCTCAACTGGTAAAATGTCGAAATTGTTAGATCGGATGCCATAATCAGGATTCGAACCCTGGTACCTCCACTTGTGTGTGTGAGTTTATAATAGTTTTGTCATTTCGTCTATCTAAAAAAAAACTACGAGTTCATTAACTTTTCTAAAGAGTTTTAAATATGAACTTGGTTTTTTTGTGAGCTATTAAACTCATAATTGGATAAGTAAAAGTAACGAAAACGATAAATGATCACGCAGTAAAAATAGACTTGTTTGAATGGTTGTGTATGTTATCCTAAATGACAAGTGTGATATTTATGAATAAAACTATTTCTATTGACCAAAACACCGTGGCCTATTAAATTCAACCTCATTCGACAATTTCCGTGTGTACTTCACAATTTATTCATGTTTTTTTTAAAGCTAAAATGAATTATATTACGAAATACAGTCGATTATCTAGTACAACGAGTACTAAAAAAGGAGCTGCCAAGTCTCAACCACCTGATAAACTGAGCATGTTTTGTTTGTGAATAGCCTGTTATTTCTTTCTTTCCATATTTTTCAGACAGTAGCATACCATATAACCTGTGCAATTGACTGACAAACCTTTCCTGAACCTCGTAGAAAAGTAAAATGAATAAAATGGTCCGGCAACAACTGAGGAGCAGCCGCAGAGATGCCCAACCACCCATAAATTAAATGCCAAATAGACCCAAAAAAATTACAATATAAAAACAAATGAGCAGATGATTCAGCTGAACCGCACCCTGCCACACACTCCAAAGAATTCTGATCAAGCACGTCGCCGAAAAAGATTGTCCTTCGTAGACAACCTATTCCAGAACAAATGCCAAACAAACGCCACATAATTTATTCACATAATTTATTCATGTTGTTGGGTGAGAATAGCTCTCCATGTTTGGCCTATTTCTATCTAGTTTCACGACATTTTTGTTCTTATCCAAATGTACTTATTTTGTTCAGAACATGCCTTTGTAAAATAGTTGTTCGGATTAATAACGCTATAAACATTACTTATTTTGTTCAGAACATGCCTTTGTAAAATACTTGTTCGGATTAATAACGCTATAAACATGAAACACAAGTAAACCATCATATTGTCAAGTTCCATCGACATGTATTTAACTTCTTTTTGAACAAGGCTCGACATGTCTTTCTCTGATACTAAAACTTTCACCAATGTAAAACTTAAGCTTTGTTTGCGAGTTTGAAAGGGAATGGAGAGGAGGGTTTACAAAAAAAAAAAAAAGTAAGTTGAAGAAATAGAAGATACTGCGAGAAGGGGTTTATTTTTCTTCAAAATATAAAACCCTCCTCATTCGAAGAACAAAAAAATTGTATTAGAGGAGGGTTTTGGGAGATTTAGGAAAGTTTATATGAATTCTTCAATTATATTTTTTTGTTATAATATTCTTAAAATTAAAAATATATTAATCATGTGCGTTAATTTATTGCTCGCTAAGAAAATACTCTTTAAAAAAATGTGAAAAATTTATCAATTTTCACATATATTTATTTCTGCCCAAAGTCCTTCCTTCACTATCCGTCTAAACTTCCAAACAAAGTCTTACTGTACTTGAGAAAAAAATCACTTGTCTCATATTGGATTAGTTTTTGTTCGACTATCCTTCATTAGGCTATAAGGGATTCAAGTAAACCATTCCCAAATGTTTGTCGTTCTTGGTTGGCAAATGACCTAAATTATTTGTTAAATGTAACAGAAAACAGTTCTATTAAAGCATTAAAATTGACTAAAATTCTAAATTTAAAATTTCCTACGTCAAACACACATCATTATTGATAATTTTAGGTTGAAATCTTTTTTTTTATCTCATTTTAGGAGGGGCTGTAGTACTAATGCATTGGTGGTATCATGTGACCCTTCCCTTCTTAAGTAAAGGACAAAAATGAAAGCCCCAATTATTTGTCACACTTTTGTAAAAAAATAAATAAATTTTTGAACTATAATTCAAAAATTGGTTCACCACCGTATTGTTGTAAATTTGGTAGCTCTAAATCTCACATCAATGAAATTTAAATTCGTGAAACAAGAATCAATGACAACAAAATAATTATTTATCCAGTTCGGTCTAACATTGGCCTACTTTGGGGAAAAACTGATTTCTCAAATCCACTATCAATGAATTCATTACAAAGAGAAACCAAATAATTACAAGAAATTAGCTTCAACAAACTCTCCAAGAACAAACTTAATTTCTACCTATTTTCTAATCTCTTCACATGAACAAAAGACTCGATGCTTTTACTCACTCAAGGTGTTTCCTAATTGTTTCCCAACTCTAAATTCTATCCCCAAAAGAGAACCATCCCTTAGTATTTGATTTCCTAAGGATCTTCTCTTTTGATCTCCCAAGACTCACCCAAGTTGCTCATAAAAAAATTCTTATTTGATTTGTTTCCTAATCCCATGAATCTCTCCCTAAAACACTACTAGAAAATATACATTTCACAACATGGGGTTTTTTGATTTCACATCGGCACATAAAATACCTGATGGGAAAGTACTTTGGAGAAGGTTTTCACCTCAGTTGAGGAAATGTTTGAGGGGAAAAATAGATGCACAAGAGTTTTGACATCATTGGAACTAATGCATGAGGGGAAACATAAACGCGGTGGCAATTTTGTAATATTAGTAAACTTTAGATCTAAAGTTTCTCACATCAGCGGATAGACTCACCTGAGGGGAAAACGAATAAAGAAAAAATAAACAAATCCCATATTTGCTCAGTAGCGTTGTTCATTCTTCTCAGCCTTGCGTTTTGTCACTCTAGATCTTCTTCACCCACCAAAACCTTAAACTCCCCTTTGCTAGTCCCAAATGTTGCATCCCCACAAGTTTTCGCCTATCCTCACAAATTTTCACTTTCTCGCTGTAGAATAAATCGTTTTCTCTCACTCTCCAGAAGCTCATAATATATAGCTTTCTCTCTGGAAACTCTCATCGTCGCTCTCACTCTCTTTCTGCCCAGAACCTCTCATCGCTCTCACTCTCATTAGTTCTCTCTCTCTCCCTCCATCACCGCACTCCGTCCAGGTAACTTTATTCTTTATAGAAGTTAAATAAATGGTGGTTTTAGTTGCCCTTAGTGTTGAGTTTGAATGGATGTCTTCCTTTTTTATTTCAGACTATAGTTGGCAGGGATGTCAGAGACGGCACGATTAAAGACATTAAAAAATGTCAAAAGAATAAAATAAGTTTCACTTTGGTTTCAACACATGTTAATGGAAATTAGGTTGTGTTTGTTGATTCTGTTGTAGAGATTGGAATTGTAGAAGTAGAATATATTGAATTTTAGAATCATGTTATTTGGTGACATTGCCAATGCTTATAGTTATTAGTTCCTTTTATTTCGTAATTTGGCAAGATTTGTTATTGATTTTATGTGTTTATTCTCTCATTGATTCACTTTGTTGTCTGAGTTGAAAATATATGGAATATAATGTGGAAAAAAATTATCAGTATTTTTCACATCGGTGAAACCTAAACCAGATGTGAAATATACATATTTGACTTCGGTTTCATTGGTTCTGCCGATGTGGAATCCTGTGATAGAGTATAAATAATCAACATATCAAATCCGTGATTGACTGCCGGATGTGGAAAACAATTTATCACAACGGTTTCACAACCGATGTGAAATGTTGCTGACATACAACCTCACCCTTAGTTACATCGGTTGGGACCCGATGTGAAAATTCGATTTCCTCTGATGTGAAATGTCATTTTTGTAGTAGTGAAAGACACAAACCCTTTCCCAAGAGCCCCGTCTTTTGGTTCAAAAAGGTTTACATTTTGAAATTTTGAGCCTCATCTAAAGACCCTCAACCATTAGTATCAAAATACCATAAAAGTTTATTCCTTTGGTTTCCATGAGATTCACCAAGCTTACTCAACAAATGGGTCAAAGAATGCTTAAGTAGTGTTTCAGATCCTGTCAAATTGTGCCCCGATTTCCCAACATTAGGCCCTGATTTTCAATTATCCAAAATCGTGCCCCAATTTCTACAAATTGTGGTTTGATTTTTGTCGAACCAAAACTTCAATTGGTGAACCAAAATCGTGTCACAATCTCTCCAAATCGTGCCACGATTTTGTTGAAACATCGAATTTTAAGTTAAAACTCAACATCAACATTTATTAATACCATACTATTTTGGTTCGTTACTACTCTTTCATATTTCGTAATTACTATACAATTGGATTAGGAGATCTCATGTCGGGATAGTGTCTTTATTAAGAGATCTCATGTTATGTAAGTCATACTAAAGGAGAGAAATACTAGACATGGATCCCCTCAAATAGTTTTAGGATTATTTTTATTTAATTTGTAAGAAAATCAGTCGCTTAATTAGACTATAGGTCCAGTTTGTAATGATGTGATTTTCAGTGTTTATATAATAATGTGTAAAATGTTGCAGAGCGGAACCTCACTTTTGAAAATAAAGTTGATCAACTATTGATTCATTTTGGATCACGGTGTATTTATACTCTGAAACTATCGTATTTTAAATCATGTTTTAAACTGAGGTTTGGAGTGTCATATGTGTTGTTGTAAAAAGATTTGCACCATTGTTATGGTCTAAAGATATGTTGGTAGCTAAGAAGTATGGACATTCATCGGATAAGGGGTGTTCCTGTTGTATCTGACACCAACACGATATATATAATTATACTGAATCATGTGATTTTCTAATTTTTTTAGCTATGTCAGTGCGGTATCCCTGCTTCATAGGTTGGTAGAGGTGGTTGGCACGAGTTCATTTTGTTCTCACAAGTGATGTCCATTCTCTAGCTATCTTAATCCATGCATGGTAAAGGGTCAAATTAAATATACAGTAGAGAGGATGTAAATTCGTTCAAGTACAATTCATTAAATTTGAATCCAAGTCAATTACATAACAAGAACCAAAATTGGATTTTGTTTAAGCCTTAATTCTCATTTGGTGATGACCTTCATTGTTTGATTTTATTGTATATTGAGTTTTGGATTTCAGATTGAGCAAATTAGAGGATTGCTCATCTTCCATCAAAATTTGCTCACTTCTAACCAAACTTTCGAAAATACCTCCGCGTTGGTTAATTTACGTAAGTGTTAAATCCAACTTTCTTAAGTCACGCTGAAATACAATCTATGTAACTTAAGTCATGCTGAGAATTCACACTAAACCCTAGCGTGAGTTTGGTTTTCTTTCTCACCTTTTGGATGACTTTTGTAAAGATATGAAATTGGTTTGCATGGTGGGTAAAATGGTGAACATAAAGTGTCATAGAAAGTGTGCCCGTCATCAATGTTAATTGTTGGCTTTCATGTGTTTTGGCAATTTATTACACTGAAAGGATTGAATTCATGCCCACTTACATTTACCAGTTTAGGCATGTAGCAGTAAAATTTTGAAGGCTGACAATGAACCGAACCAACTCGAATATATTTCGAAATTCGACTCGGCAATTAGTCTATTGAACTTGGTTCATGAACTCTATGAGTTGAACTTGAACTGAAAATTACGTTCGTTAACTAAATAAGCTGAACTTGAGCTATAGATAGATCGATTCGTTATATATATATATATATATATGTGTGTGTGAGAGAGAGAGAGAGATTGATTTCATATATTTAAATAATTTTGTAGTTTTTGAAACTTTTTGGATCCTTTCTTAAAAAAGCTTTGTAGGACTTTAAACTTTATTATATGTCATCATTACGTTTACAATTTCCAATTTCTTTTCCATTTCCAATTTCCATTTACTTTTCGATTCCTTTTCATTTTCTATTGTTAACCGAAACAAAAACCTCATGTTCTCCTTTGTTGTACAACAATGGTAACCGTCATGAATTTAGCAAGTAGAAAGATAAGCAAGTTTCTACCTAAAAGGAAAAACATTGCTCTATTTGTTTCTAATCCAATATTTTGTGTATATTTACTTTAGTTTTGTTTGTTCGTTTCTCATCTTGTGGTGTTCCTATGTTAACCGTTAAATGAGTTTGTTTTGAGATTATTGGATTCCATTGCTAATGTAGCATAAAACCAAATGGTAGTTTTTCCCTCTTTTTGTATATTTGATCTCTCTCTCTCTCCGGTTTCTTTTCTCTAAGTGGTAAATTTGCAGGTTGTTTACCATTTAAAGGTTCATTTTCATTGCATAAATTTATACAAGGTTTCTTTGACGAAATTCCTTTTTTTTTGTCAACAAGTTAAAGATCTATAAATTTTGATAAACAATTGACTTTTGAGTTATGTGATTTAAACATACGAACTGAACCTATCGAGCTGAAAAAAAGTTCGTGTCGAACTCGAGCCAAGTTTCGAGCTGAACCAATTCTTAACGAGTCGAGCTCAGACAAGTTCGGTTCGACTCGACTCATTTCCTGCCCTAGACATAACACTGCAAACACACATTTTCAAGGTGGTCACATGCAATTCTATAACTCACGTTGGGGAAGAAAGTGACAAAGAAAACAAGCGTGAGTTAACTCACGCTGGTTTTCAGAACATGATTCAGCATGACTTAACTCACGCAACATGAGTTTAGTCACACAACATGTAACACTTACGTGACTTAAGTTACACATAACATTTTCAGAAGTTCAATTAGGAGTGAGTAAAATGATGGGAGAAGAGCAATTTTCAGCAAATTATGTAACACCCCGTTTTTCCCAACATGTAAAATAATACATAGTTTATCAGAGTTCAACGTAAAAACAGGATGTCACATTTTCATACTTCAAAAATCCTTTCAACATAATAGGGTTTAAAATCCGTTATTCAAATAAACACCTGCTTTCAAACAATTAATTAATATTGCAGCGGAAAACTTAATCTTAATTAGCTTATAAAATTCAAGCTTGGCACTAGGCCTCAACATCATCAACATGATTCAAATACCAGTTAAAATGGTTCAACAACAACTTCAAAAGTTACGTAATCAGTAAGGATAAACATAATAAATGATATTCCCCATCCCGTTACATATCAGAGCGACACTCCTATGACGACACGAGGATCTACTCACATCTGCACTACTCTGGATCACCTGCAAGTTACCTATAGGGAAGGCAACATTTTCAAGCAGAAGGGGTGAGATTTCACTAAACAATGATATTAAGCATTTAATTCATCAAGAGCATTTAACAGCTTACCTTCATAAATTAATAACATTAAATCTTCTTATAATATTTCATTAATAACTCATTCAACTTCTAATCATTATTAACTTCATGTTCATCGCATTATATACATCATCACATAAGAACATAAACAACACAACATAATTATCATCTCATAATAACCTAGACAACCACGATTAATAAATGTTAATACTTCACTTAGTTCTTTATCAACAACTCATTGACAATTGACAACTTAACGACAACGACAATGCGACTTCTACAACCTGAACTCAACATATGCAACTTCAACTCGACTATGCAACTAAGACAATCTTACTCATGCATGTGGTACCAACCCAGGGCGTCAAGCCCTCAACGTAATAAGTATTAATGTACTTCCAGGGCGTCAAGCCCTCATCGCAAGTGAGCTAAAGCTCCAGGGCATCAAGCCCCCAACGTGTAGAGTAAAAACTCACAGGGCATCAAGCCCCCAACTGAAATGGTTATGCATGGACTAGACATCATACAACTTACAAAACACCGACATCTTAGGATTCCAACAATTTGGATCAACTTCTTATTTCATAGACTGACTCTTGCAACTTAATGATAATAGAATCAATCAACAACAGAATTCAGCAGCTTAATCATGATAGTAATCAAATGATAATCAGCAACAACTTCATCTTAGACTTTATATATATTTCACACGAAGCGTATATAATTATATCTCATTAGTAAAAACATTCACATCTCCTTGATTTATATTCTCAGAACTACAACAATAGCCTAAACTAATTCATTACTCTAAGGATCATCTCACATCTAATCGTGCGACAAAAGTCACTTAAAAGTCCTATAAGGTAGTCTGCCTCGGGGTTACTCGCTATGGCAAGTTGGGCTGCTCGCCTTGCGAGCCAACTAGGGTCACTCGCTATGGCGAGTTAGGCTGCTCGCCTTGCGAGCCAACTAGGGTCACTCGCTATGGCGAGTTAGGCTGCTCGCCTTGCGAGCCATCAGGGGTGTTACTCGCTATGGCGAGTGGGATTGCTCGCCTCGCGGACATCTAAGGCATTACTCGCTATGGCGAGTGGGATAGCTTGCCTCGCGAGCTGATGAAGAACACTCGCCGTGGCGAGCTGGTTGCTCGCTGTGGCGAGCGATGACAAAACAGTTACGGGGTTACGGCAATTTTCATCATAAATCTCAATTTTCATCATGTTCCTTCCCAATTTCGACTACAATGATGTTTAAGAGTTACCCTATGGTCTGTAAACAGTTTTCTACATTAATCTAACAGCTTCTCATCATCTAATCCTCAATTCACCAATTTTAACCTAATTCTCAAATCCTCCAAAACTCTTCCTACTCTTTTTAAACATAACCATTAGATTTACAGACTTAATAAGATTGAATGTTAGTCTCACCCTTACCTTAAGAAAATTGGAGCAGCAGCCTCTTGGTTCTTCACTTCTAGTTTTCTCCCTTTTTCTCCCAAAACTGATTGTACGTACTGTCTGTTTCTAACCCTAGGTTTTACCTTTTATACCTCTTCTATTTGTTTTATCTTATTTCACTTATTCCCTCATAATTCTATCTAATTCAAAAACAGCCCCACAACTTAATATTTATTCTATTTTCAAACCTTATTCTATCAAATAATAAAATAAGCCACCTAATAAAATCACAACATATCACATAAATCACGTAAACCATATAAATATATTCTAAACTCGACAAATTAATTAAATAATCGAAACGGGCGTTACAAATTATATACAAATTGTACCATATTTGACTTTTATCATGACAAAACTTAGTTATTTTGCAACTTGGCCTTTGAATTTAGGGGTTGCATAGACTAAGAGAAAGAATTAAGTTTAGCCTCTTAGAATAAAGAGGCACCATACTTTGATTACGATTTATTATGTCGCGTCATTTTTTCAAGATCAAGGTTAGTTGATTAGTATTTGACTCACTATTTTATTTCACGATCGAACTTTTAATTTTTTAAGAAAAGGGAAAAAAAGTTCAAATTACTCATATTTGAAAAGATTTAGGGTTCGGGGGTTAGTTATATTAAGGGAAGGTGTTAGCATCCTAAATATTTGTAGTACTCTACGAGAACCTCTTGATTTTATTCAACTTTTTGTGCTATAACTTACTTGATTTTGAAAATGGAGTTTAAAGAAAGAATAATGATTAGAAGAAGAAGAGGATTGTTTTTATTTACATTTTTTATTGATTTGGAAGGACGAGTGTCTTTTGCCTACTACCCGTGAGGGATCAAAACCTCGTAGTTCGGGGTAGAAATTTTGTTTGATTTGTTCTGTATTTTTATTAGTTTTTGAAAAGGTTTAAAAATGAAAAGCCAAATGACAAAATAAGCTTGTTTGTGTTTTTTAATATTGAAAGAAAAGACTCAAGGTAGAATTAATTTGATTGAAGTTTGATTAAGAAAATAAAAACAAAAAGGATCACTTGATTTTGAATCAAGGTTTATTGTGAAAAATATTTTTTGTGAGTTTTGCATTATTTACATGTTTTTGTTGTTTTTAAATAATAAGTGAACCAAGATTAAAACTAACAGAGCAATAAAAATAAAGCGTGTAGGAATTTTGTAGTGACGTTGGATCACCACAAAAACCTTATATATGAAGCATAAAAGAAAATAAAGAGACACACACACACGCACACACACACTTTTCTCATTTATATTGTTTACATTGACCTAGGATACATTCTAAAATTTGTGAACTAAAATAAACAACGGAAATATAAATATGCATGAATAAATAATAAAGTGCAGAATAATAAACCTAAACTAAAAATGCATGAATAATTTACATTGGCCTAATATACATTCTAAAATCTGTGCAATAAAATAAATGACAAAAATAAATAAATAAATAAAGTGTGGAACAAATAAATATGTAAAGAAACATGGGAAAATATCCTTAAAATCTAAAGTCAGCTGCCTCACATGCTTAACTAAGCCTTCTATCGATCTTTTCTCTGCCTCTCCTTTGTATTATTTGTTGGAACAAAGGTGTTCAGCAATACCACGTTTTGAGTTTTGATGATAACAAGGTATTAAAAAGTTGTCAATTGGATATTGCTAATATTTGTTTAAGTATGCAGGATATCAATTAAGATTTGTATCTTAGAAAGTATTCTGTTTGAACAATGTTAAAGAGCAATAAATCCAGAGAAGCTTGTTGCTTGTGATTCTGTATCGAAGAGAGTCTGAAGACTGTATCGAAGAGAGTCTGAAGACTGTATCAAATAGAGTCTGAAGACTGTACCGAAGAGAGTCTGAAGACTGTATCAGAGTCTGAAGACCATCAGAATCTGAGAACCAAGAGAGTCTGAAGATTATCAGAAGAATAGTGCTACAGTGAGTCTGAAGCCACAAATTTGATGATCTGCTAACAGTGATCTCTACTGCATTGCTATGCACAAAGAAACTCTAATGGAGTAACGGCTAGCTTCTAAGTCAACTTGAGCGTGGGAAGCACAAAGACAAAGATTGCAGGTGTAACACCCCGTTTTCCCAAATTCAAAATTTCTTAAATAAATCAGAGTGTCATATAAAACAGAATGCTACATCTCATTAAATTCTCAAAAAGGAATAAATAAACATTTATTCTAGTCAAAACTGTTCTAACATCGCAGCGGATAAGATTTAATGTTAACAAATCATTTTGGCACGCAGGCCTCATAAATAAGTCTCGACATAAATTAACTGCAACTTAAATCATAAACAAATACGTAAGGAATAGAAAGTAAACATAAAGGTTCCCATCCCGTTACGTATCAGAGCACCTAAAGAACACGGTGAGGATAGCTACTCGCAACAGCAACGGCAACAACAGCTTAATCACCTGCACTTGCCCACAAGGCGGCAATTCCAGCAGAAGGGGTGAGATTCTCATAACAATAACATTAAACATATAATCCAATAATTACAATTAACAGCATAACTTTATCATCATATATCATAATAACAATCAAGTAGCATCTTAAACAACATCATAAATCAACTTAATAGTTTGACTTGACAATGCAACATCGACACAACTTATGCAACTTAGACATCTTAATCATGCATGTGGTACCATATTGAGTATAAATATACTCCTAGGGCATAAGCCCTCGTCGCTATTGAGCATAAAAATACTCCTAGAGCATAAGCTCTCGTCGCTGTTGAGAAAAAGCTCCTAGGGCATGAGCCCTCGTCTCTGGATGAATGTGCATGGACTCAATCTCTTAAACTTGGACATCTCAAAATGAATTCCAATAATTTGGATTACAACATCGTAAATCTTATAACAACACATGCAGCTCTTAATTAATAAAATATGGCAGCATGGCAGCAATCAACATCTCAAACAACAGCAAATCGTAAACATTCACATACATCACTTATGATTCAGAAAAGCATATACAAATGTATAGGTTACAACAGCGAATCATTTATCAGTTAACAGCCCTACATTTCTTCTTAATACCTCAGTACTTTAATTCCCAAACCAGGGTAATCTCATAACTAATTGTGCGACAAGAGTCACATTACTCTAAAAGGTAGTCTGATGCAGGACTACTCGCTATGGCGAGTGGGATCTCTCGCCTCGCGAACCATTACGGGGGTTACTCGCTACGGCGAGCTGGATTACTCGCCTCGCGAGCATCAGGGGTACTACTCGCTATTGTGAGTTGGGTTATTCGCCTGGCGAGCTCCTGGGTGTTGCTCGCTACGGCGAGTTGGGTTTTCGCCTCGCGAACACTTCTAGGGGTTGCTCGCTATGGCGAGCTGTTCTATTCGCCTCGCGAGCGGATGAGTACTCGCCGTGGCGAGCTGGCTGCTCGCTGTGGCGAGCGGCGATAGAACAGTTACGGGATTACGAGGGTTTTCACCCCAAACCCCAAATTCCATCCTAGTTCTTCATATTTTCGACTATAATGGTGTCTAAGAGTTATTCTAATGTCTGTAAACAGTTTACTACGTCAACGGTATAGTTTTTCATCATCTAATCATCAATTTACCACTCTTTGACCTAACTCTTATTTCCTAATCCTCATGAATTAAACCTAGAGTTTGCTAACTATAATCATGAATTACATGCTCTAATGATATCGTAATGAAAGGCTCACCCTTACCTTAAGAAATTCGAGCAGTAGCCTCTCCGATTCTTCTCTTCCGTTTCCTCCCTTTTACTCCCAAAGCTCTGAATTGTACGTTCTGTACAATTCTAACCTAACTCTCCCTATTTAAACCTCTTTTTGTTTGTTTTATTTTATCTTATTACCCCCACAACTATATCTAATTATAAAACAAACCCACAACTTATTATTTGTTTCATTTTCTAATCTTATTTTATTAAACAATAAAATAAGTCACAACACATAAGTCACATAAATCACATAATATCTCAAATATCACTTAATTCACACAAAATCATATAAATATACTCTATACTATATAAAATAAATTAAATAATTAAAACGGGCGTTACAACTCTCCCAAACTTATAATATTTTCGTCCTCGAAAATTTACCTTAAGCAAACAACTCGGGATAAGACTCCAGCATCTTACTCTCTAGCTCCCAAGTCAAGCTTTCACCAGTCGCTCCGTCCCAAACGACTTTCACAAGAGGTATCTCCTTGCCTCTCAACCTCTTCACTTCACGACCTTCGATCCTCACTGGTAAGGTCTCAACTGTCAGGTTATCTCTAACTTGCACATCATCCCTTTGAATCACATGGGATGGATCTGGGACATACTTCCGAAGTTGTGACACGTGAAACACATCATGCAAATTTGACAGGTGCGGCGGTAAACCTACTCGATACGCCACTGTCCCAATTCTCTCTGATATCTGATACGGACCAATAAACTTCGGGGTTAACTTCTTCGACTTCAATGCACGACCCACACCGGTCATGGGAGTAACTCTCAGGAATACATGATCTCCCTCTTGGAATTCAAGGTCCCTCCTACGCTTATCATGATAACTCTTCTGCCGACTCTGCGATGCTTTCATCTTCTCTTGGATCATTTTTACCTTCTCAGTAGTCTGTTGAACAATTTCTGGCCCTAAAACCACGTTCTCACCTGACTCAAACCAACACAACGGAGTTCTACATCTCCGACCATATAAAGCCTCGAAAGGTGCCATTCCGATACTAGAATGATAACTGTTATTGTACGTGAACTCTATCAACGGGAGATGACTATCCCAAATTCCTCCTTGCTCAAGTACACAAACTCTCAACAGATCTTCCAGCGACTGAATCGTCCTTTCCGACTGACCATCTGTCTACGGATGGTATGCCGAACTCAACTTCAACTTAGAACCTAAAGCCTCTTGCAAACTCTTCCAGAATCTAGAAGTAAACCTCGGGTCTCTGTCTGATACGATGCTCGAAGGAACACCATGCAACTTCACTATTTCACGAATATAAATCTCTGCCAACTGAGCTATAGGAAAACTGATGTTAATCGGAATAAAATGAGCCGACTTCGTCAGTCTGTCAACAATTACCCAAATGGCGTCATTCCCTTTAGGCGTATTTGGCAAACTCGTCACAAAATCCATGGATATACTATCCCATTTCCACTCTGGCACGTCTAAAGGTATCATCATCCCAGTCGGCTTCTGATGTTCCACTTTCGACTTCTGACAAACCAAACACGAATACACGAAATGTGCCACATCACGTTTCAATCCAGACCACCAAAACATCTTCTTCAAATCGTGATACATCTTCGTAGCTCCCGGATGAATACTCAAGCTACTTCTATGACTCTCTTCAAGAATCATTTTCTTCATCTCATCATCATCTGGAATGCAAATTCTACCTCGGAACCTCAACACACCATGATCATCGACCTTAAAGTCACCGTCTTCGGTCTGATTGCTAGCAACTAACAAGTCCACAAACTTAACATCCAATTTCTGCGCTTCTCTAATACTTTTCAAGAATTCATTATCAATCTTCAGCATTCCCAACCTCACACTTTGAGGTGACCATTCACATACTAAACTCAAATCTCTAAACTGTTCTAACAACTCAAACTCTTTAGCCATCAAAGCGGACATATGCAAAGTCTTCCTACTTAGGGCATCTGCAACAACGTTAGCTTTACCCGGATGATAATTCAAACCAAAATCATAATCTTTCAACAACTCAAGCCACCTTTGCTGCCTCATATTCAATTCCTTCTGATCAAATAAATACTTCAAGCTCTTGTGGTCACTGAACACTTCAAACCTCGAACCATACAGGTAATGTCTCCAAATCTTAAGCACAAATACCACTGCAGCTAATTCAAGATCATGAGTAGAGTAATTTCGTTCATGGGTTCTCAACTGTCTTGATGCATAAGCAACCACCTTACCATCTTGCATAAGCACACCACCTAAACCCAACTTGGACGCATCACAATACACAACAAAAGGTTCATCGGGCTTAGGCAAAATCAAAACTGGGGCCGTCGTCAAACGCTTCTTCAATTCATTAAAATTATTCTCGCAATGAACATCCCACACAAATGCTTTACCCTTGCAGGTCAACTGCGTTAACGGAAGTGCCTACTTCGAAAACCCTTCTATAAATCTCCTGTAGTACCCAGCTAATCCCAAAAAGCTTCTAATCTCTGTAACCGACTTCGGAGTATCCCACTGTGATACTGCTTCAACTTTAGACGGATCAACTGCAATTCCTTTACCAGAAATAACATGGCCAAGAAAACTCACTTCGTTCAACCAGAATTCACACTTCGTTAATTTAGCGTAAAGCTTCTTCTCTTTCAACACTTGCAAGACGATCTTCAAATGTTCCTCATGTTCTTCTTCAGACTTGGAGTAAATCAAGATATCATCGATGAACACAACCACGAATCGATCCAAGAATGCATGGAAGATGCGATTCATATATTCCATAAACACACCAGGTGCGTTCGTAACACCAAAGGGCATCACTTTATACTCATAATGTCCATAACGCGTCCTGAACGCTGTCTTCTGCATATCTTCATCTTTCACTTTAATCTGGTGATATCCCGACCTCAAATCAATCTTGCTAAACACTCGTGCACCCACTAATTGATCCATTAAATCGTCAATTCTCGAAAGTGGATACCTATTCTTTATAGTTACCTTGATCAGCTGTCGGTAATCAATACATAACCTCATACTACCGTCTTTCTTCTTTACTAGTAGTACTGGCGCTCCCCAAGGAGAAACACTTGGTCTAACAAACTTCTTTTCAAGTAAATCTTCTAACTGTTTCTTCAACTCAGCTAACTCGGAAGCTGACATGCAATAAGGTGTCATAGACACAGGCTTCGTTCTCGGAATAAGGTCAATCGAAAATTCAACTTCTCTTTCTGGAGGCACATCAGGAATTTCATCGGGAAAGACTTCTGGAAAATCGCATACCACTTTCTGCTTATCAATCAATGTTTGGTTCTCAATAGATAAAGATGCCATCAAAGAAAACATCAACATTCCTTCACGTTCTAACTGCTTCAGCTGTTTAGTAGATAAAAACTCTGCCCCACTCTCTTCTTCATCAGAGGAAAATACACTGACTTGCGAAAACAATTAATATGTACATGGTTGTACTCTAACCAATTCATACCCAGAATCACATCCATACCACTCAAGGGTAGACAAACTAAATCAATTTCAAAATCACGATCATACATCGACAAAGGACATCTTAAACACACAAGAGAAGTGGTCACCGAACCCTTAGCTGGAGTTTCGACAACCATTTCCCCATTCATATTAGACATAGTAAGACCTAACTTAGCAGCACAATCAATGGCAATAAAACAATGTGTAGCACCAGTGTCAATAATAGCAATTAAAGGAGTACTATTAAAATAACAAGTACCTCTGATCAAACGATCCTCATTCTCTGTCTGTGTGCCAGTCAAAGCAAACACTCTACGATCCTCATTCTCTGACTTGAAGAATTGTTGGACTCTACAACGTGAAAAATTGCATTGCGCTGCTTTCGTATTCAACTGAGTCTTAACAAAAGCACATCATCAACTTAGATTCTTACAAACTGAGTATTCTAGAATTTCTAAGTTCCACAGAAAAACAGAGTCTGTCTTTGTTGTAATTGAAACACATTTTGATTGTTGTCAAGTGTTTCAACTGTATTCAATTTTCTGTAATTGTGTAAAAGTCTCTTGCTTTTGTGCTTGAGCAAAGGAAGTCTCTTGGCTGCGTCCTTGAGCAAAGGAAGTCTCTTAGTTGTGTCTTTGAGCAAAGGAAGTCTCTTGGCTGCGTCCTTGAGCAAAGGAAGTCTCTTAGTTGGGTCTTTGAGCAAAGGAAGTCTCTTAGTTGTGTCTTTGAGCAAGGAAGTCTCTTAGTTGTGTCTTTGAGCAAGGAAGTCTCTCGCCTGTGTGCTTGAGCAAGGAAGTCTCATACTGTGTGTTTGAGCAACTTGTAATTTGATATTACATTTTAGTGAACTCTCCTTGGAAGTACAAGGAGGACAGGACTACTTCCGGTTTGTGGAAGGAACCTGTATAATTGCTTGTGTTCTCTCTTCTCTCTTTATCTCTTGATTATTCCGCTGCAATCAGAACCTAATCTCCTATCAGACTCTGATCTCATTCAGACTCTGAGTTTAGAGGAATTAGATTCTCACTCTTCAAGAGTTGCGAAAAGAAAACACAATTCAACCCCCCTTCTTGTGTTTTTCTCACCTTCAGTTGGTATCAGAGCTCCGGCTCTGTTGTCATAGCACTTAACCGTGTAACAGAAAAGATCCAGAGAAAAACATGTCTTCCAGTGAACAATCTTCTTCTGGTGCTACTGCTGGTGCTGCTATTCCATATGACTATGGATCCAATAACAGCAGTAGAAAGGCTGATTATGGAAAAATTCCTAAGTTCAATGGTGATTCTGAAGAATTTTCTTGGTGGAAAACCAACTTCTATAGTTATGTCATGGGTCTTGATGAAGAACTCTGGGACATACTTGAAGATGGTGTTGGTGACTTACAACTTGATGACGAAGGTGCTGCCATTGACCGCAAACTTCACACTGCTGCTCAAAAGAAAATCTATAAGAAACATCATATCATCAGAGGGGCTCTTGTCACTGTTATTCCTAAAACGGAATACATGAAGATGAGTGACAAATCTACTGCTAGAGCCATGTTTGCTTCTCTCTGTGCTAACTAAGAAGGAAGCAAAAAGGTCAGGGAAGCTAAAGCTCTTCTATTAGTTCATCAATATGAACTATTTAAGATGAAAGAGGATGAAAGTGTTGAGCAGATGTACTCAAGATTTCAAACTCTAGTATCTGGTCTTCAGATACTGAAGAAGAGTTACATAGCTTCTGATCATGTTAGCAAGATTTTAAGGAGCTTACCCTCTAGATGGAGACCAAAGGTCACTGCAATTGAGGAGGCTAAAGATTTAAACACTTTAAGTGTTGAAGATCTTGTAAGCTCACTCATGGTTCATGAGTTAAGTCTTAATGAACATGATTCTGCAAGAAAATCCAAAACCATTGCCTTAAAATCAAAAGGAAGGTCTTCAAAGGCTCTCAAGGTTGAAGAGTCTGAAAATGAGTCTTTAGCTTCTGAAAGCTCAGAGGAGGATCCTGATGTTGCAAAGGAAATGGCTATGCTTTCAAGCAGAATGCAGTACCTTGCTAAGAAGAACAAGAGATTTCTGAGCAAGAGCAGTGGGAAGAGGTTCAAAAAGGAGGATCATAAAGGTTGCTTCAACTACAAGAAAACTGAACATTTTATTGCCGAGTGTACAGAACTGCAGAAGGAGAAACCCAAGTCAAAGAGGTCAACCTTCAAGTCAAGCAAGTTTAAGAAGCAGATCAAGAAAAGTCTGATGGCCACCTGGGAAGATCTTGATAATGAGTCAGGGTCTGAGGATGATGATGCTGATGGTGAAGCAAATGTAGCTGTTGGACTAATGGCTATAACCGAATCTGTTAAAGAGACACCTGAGGTAGAATCAGATGCAGACTCTGAGAATGAAACAGAGGTATATTCCGAACTCACAAGATCTGAACTTATAGAATCTGTCAATGAGCTTCTTGGTCATTTTAAAGCTAAGACCGCTGAGTTGAAGAAAGTCAAACAACAGCTTGATAAGCTGTCAAAAAGACATAATTCAACTCTGTTGGAATTAGAAGATTTAAAGGAAGAAAATATCTCTTTATTGATCAAGAAGTGCAGCTGTAAATACTTAAGTGAGCAAGATGTTGCTCTGCAAGAATTTATTGCTACTGGAATTGACAGATCAAGGGTTGCATCCATGATCTATAGCACGTATCAGAACAGAGGACAGGGTCTTGGATTCATTGGAGGAAACTCAAATGAAATGACTCTGAAACCTGGTCCTGATGGAGCCAGAAAGGCATTGGAAAAGCACTTTGTAAGAGAGTCTGATGAAGTCAACACAGTGACTCATTCAGAACCTACAACCTCTACTTCTAAGGTTCTGACTAAGTCAAAATCTCAGAATGTCAAGGTAAAGGGTCTGAAAAACTTTGAACCCAAAGCTTTAAAGTCTCAGACTCTGAAACATTCAAAGTCTGATAAACAGACTCTGAAAAAGCCAGAGTCTGAAAAACCAAAGCCTAAGTTTCAAAGAAGAGAAATTGTGAAAGGTAAGTTGAAACCTAAACCAAACGGTTCTAAACCCAAGGTATGAGAGAAAACATTGCCAATGACTTCAAGACGTAACTTACAAAAGGAGTTCAATGGTTCTAAGACTAACCAAAAAGGACCCATAAGAATATGGGTACCTAAGTCTGAAATTATTGATGCTGCAGGTATGTCTAAAAGGACTAGAAAAGCACAAGGCTTGGTACCTGGACAGTGGTTGCTCGCGTCACATGACGGGAGAAAGGTCTATGTTCCTAACCCTAACCATGAAAGAGGGAGGAACTGTGGGATTTGGAGGAAACTAGACTGGCAAAATCATTGGTACTGGAACCATTGGTAACTCTCTGATCTCAATCAGTAATGTGTGGTTCGTTGATGGACTTAGACATAACTTACTAAGCATAAGTCAATTATGTGACAGTGGTTATGATGTATTGTTTAATAAGAACAACTGCACAGTGGTTAACAAGGATGATCAGTCCATAGTCTTCAAGGGAAAACGAAGAAACAATGTATACAAGATAAAATTCTCAGAATTGACTGATCAGAAGGTAATGTGCCTTCTGTCAATGGGTGATAAGAAGTGGATATGGCATAGACGTTTGGGACATGCTAACTGGAGATTAATCTCTAAGATTAGCAAGTTACAACTTGTCAAAGGCCTACCAGACATTGACTATCACTCAGATGCTCTTTGCGGAGCATGTCAGAAAGGGAAAATTGTCAAGAGTCCCTTCAAGCCGAAAGAAATTGTTTCAACTTCCAGACCCTTGGAGTTACTTCATATTGACTTATTTGGACCAGTTAACACTGCATCCTTATATGGAAGTAAATATGGACTAGTTATTGTCGATGACTACAGCAGATGGTGTTGGGTTAAATTTCTGAAAACTAAAGATCATTCATATTCTGTGTTTAGTAAATTCTGCATCCAAATTCAATCAGAGAAGGAAATGAAAATCTTGAAAGTCAGAAGTGATCATGGAGGAGAATTTAAAAATGAACCGTTTGAGGTTTTCTGTGAAAAACATGGAATTATTCATGAATTCTCTGCACCTAGAACTCCACAACAAAATGGAGTTGTAGAGAGAAAGAACAGAACCTTACAAGAGATGGCTAGAACCATGATCCATGAGAACAATCTGGCTAAGCATTTTTGGGCAGAAGCAGTAAACACAGCTTGCTATGTTCAGAACAGAATCTATATTAGACCTCTGTTGAACAAAACAGCTTATGAACTCTTTAAAGGAAGAAAACCCAACATATCTTATTTTCATCAGTTCGGATGTACGTGTTATGTCCTGAACAACAAAGTCTACCTAAAGAAATTTGATGCCAAAGCTCAAAAGGGAATCTTTTTAGGTTACTCTGAACGCTCTAAGGCATACAGGCTGTATAATTCAGAAACACATTGTGTGGAAGAATCTATGCATGTAAGATTCGATGACAAAGAGCCTGGAAGTGAAACTCCAGTGCAAGATGAAAGTCATGAAGAATCTCAAGATTCTGATGATAACTCAGAATCTGATCAGATTCCAGAATCTGAAGATACTTCAGAAGCTGGAACAACCCCTGAAGTTCCCAATGAAGAAGCTTCTGATGAAGCACAAGATGGTTCTCTGCAAGCTAGTCAATCCAAACAATCTTTCAAATACAAGTCTTCACATCCAGAAGATCAGCTAATTGGCAATAAAGAAAGTCCTATGAGAACAAGATCGCATTTCAGACAAGAAGAGTCTGCTTTAGGATTATTATCTGTTATTGAACCAACTTCTGTTGAAGAAGCTCTTGGAGATGAAGGATGGATTCTAGCAATGCAAGAAGAACTGAATCAATTCAAAAGGAATGAAGTATGGGATCTAGTAGCTAAGCCTAATCACAAGAACATCATTGGAATCAAGTGGGTGTTCAGAAATAAGCTTAGTGAACAAGGAGAAGTAATCAGAAACAAGGCCATACTTGTTGCGCATGGCTACAGTCAGCAAGAAGGCATTGATTACACAGAAACTTTTGCTCCAGTTGCAAGATTGAAAGCAATCAAGTTACTTCTTTCCTATGCAGTTAATCACAACATAACTTTGTATCAAATGGACGTTAAGAGTGCATTTCTTAATGGTGTCATTTCTGAAGAAGTATATGTCAAACAACCTCCTGGCTTTGAAGATTTAAAGCATCCAGAGCATGTTTATAAATTAAAGAAATCACTCTATGGCTTGAAACAAGCTCCCAGAGCTTGGTATGAAAGACTGAGTAATTTCTTGATTCAAAACAACTTTGAACGAGGACAAGTTGACACTACTCTATTCAAAAAGACTCTGAAGAAAGACATTCTTGTAGTACAGATTTATGTTGATGATATTATTTTTGGTTCTACAAATAGTTCACTTTGCAAAGAGTTTTCGAAAGTAATGCAGGATGAATTTGAAATGAGCATGATGGGAGAATTGAAGTTCTTTCTTGGAATTCAAATCAACGAATGCAAAGACGGAGTCTACGTTCATCAGTCCAAGTATACGAAAGAGCTTCTGAAGAAGTTTAATCTTGAGAACTGCAAAGAAATGAATACTCCAATGCATCCAACCTGCACTCTGAGCAAAGAAGATCAAGAAACCAAAGTTGATCAGAAGCTGTATAGAGGTATGATTGGTTCTTTGTTATACCTAACTGCATCCAGACCAGATATTTTATACAGTGTATGTTTGTGTGCAAGGTTTCAATCAGATCCTAGAGAGTCTCACTTAACTGCTGTTAAGAGAATCTTTAGATATCTGAAAGGAACTACTAATCTTGGACTTCTTTACAAGAAATCCTCTGACTACAAGCTAGTTGGATTCTGTGATGCTGATTATGCTGGAGACAGGATTGAAAGAAAATCTACCAGTGGCAATTGTCAATTCTTGGGAGAGAATCTGATATCCTGGGCTAGCAAGAGGCAAGCAACCATTGCTCTGTCTACAGCAGAAGCAGAATACATCTCAGCTGCTAGTTGTTGTACACAGCTACTCTGGATGAAACATCAGCTTGAGGACTATCAAATAACTGAAAACCATATCCCAATTTATTGTGATAATACAACAACTATATGTTTGTCTAAGAATCCAATTCTGCATTCAAGAGAAAAGCATATTGAGATTAAACATCATTTTATAAGAGACTATGTTCAAAAGGGAATTTTAGATATTCAATTCATTGATACTGATCATCAATGGGCTGATATATTTACTAAACCCTTATATGTTGAAAGATTTGATTTCATAAAGAAAAATTTGAACATGTGCTATGTCTCTGGGTAATATGCGCCTCTGAAAACAGAATTCAGATTCTGAAAATATTCAGAAGCTATTTGGGAATCAGATTCTCTTTTGGAGACTCTGATGAAAGCTTCTGATAAAATATTCAGACTCTGGTGAGGAATCTTTAGATTCTCAGAAGCTCGTATTAGTGGAAGCGTGACTGTTAAGTTCAGTAACACCTGCTCCACTATGGTGACAGTTACTTTACAGTTTCTCAGACGTGGCCTGTCTGTATTGGGTAAAATCTCAAAGGGCAATGATTTCATTATGTTAAACAAGTTACCTTCGCTTTGTCCCAATACGTTTACGGCTGCATGCTATATGTATTTATTGTTTGTGTTTGTTTGTCCCCTACTCTTTCCAAACAAGTTTCAAACTTTTTTTCTCTATAAATACATAACACACACAACTCACTTCTCTTTTCACTCTTTGATTTTCTCTCTGAACAAATTTCATGTTTTTCATTACTTCGCAAAACTTTTTTTGTTCTCAAATCAAACTCTTAGAAAACCCTAATGGCAAGTGATCTCATCCAATATGGTGTCATAATCAAGTCCGGAGGATCCTATGTTATCAAACCCAGAACAATGAACATCATCAAGGAGACTCTGGAAATTCAAGTTGAATCTCCAGTAGATTTTGGTCACTCAGTCGTCATGGAGTTGACGTTGCACCTCATTTCTTATCACAAGGAATGATGAGGTACTTTGGTATGTTGAATGGACCAACATATCAGGAGCTCGTTAGAGATTTTTGGGTTAGGTCAGAAGTCTACGACAAAGCTGAAGCTACTTTGGAAGAAACAGTAGCAATCTCAAACAACCCCAAGCTTGTTGGCAAGAACAGAGACCAAATGGGTTTAAGACCGTACAATGGTCTTGAATTAAGGTCTGCTGTGATGGGAATTCCAATAGTTATCACTGAAGATGTGGTAGCCAGGGCTTGTCAGATGGAGAGCGCTGGTAAATTTCAGTGGAATGTCAACAAGAAAAGTGAATGGGCTGTTGTCTGCAACAAGTTGTTATTTGAAGGGAGACCCTCAAATAAATTGGTGGATATGCATCCTGAGCATAGGGTGCTTCTGAAGATTATACTGGACAGTATGCTTCAGAAAGGAGGAGGAACAGATACATTGTCTGTGGATCACAAAGTTCTTCTTTATTTTCTTATCAACGAAATAAAGATCAACTTCCCCAGATATGTGATGCACCACATGTGTTGGGCCATCAAGAAGAGTCAATCAGAAACCAGGAGGCAAGTTCCTTTTGGAAGATTAATATCTGAGATTCTGTATCAAGGAGGCCTCTTGAAGGTCTTATCAGAATCTGGTGTGGTATCAGATATTTATCTAGGAACTGTGACCGGTAGAATCATCAATGGCAAGACTCTGCAGTACATGAAGATTGTCAAGAGATTCAACCCCTCTAAGCATGATATGAGAGAATCCTATGTACAATCTGATTTTATGATGGACTTCCCTCCCATATCCAAAGAAGATAATCCTGAAGTTCTTGCTAGATTTGTGGTGGATTACTTCAAGGAGACTGGTAGAATAATCAACTATTCTGCTATTCCTGAGACTGCTGGAGGAGGCCCTCTTAAGGTCAAAGGAAAAAGGACCAAGGAAGTGGTTCTCAAGGAAGAGGAAGAGAAGCAGGAGCCTCTCAAGAAAAAGATCAAATCTTCTGCTCTTCCTGGAGTTTCAATTGGTTCTCCTTCTGCATCTTCTGCTCTTCGTGAAATTAAGGATGGAAAGAAAGCCAAGAAAGATGAGAAGAAGGCTAAGAAAGCTGAGAAGAAAGCAATAATAGGCAAAGCTGACAGAGACTATGACAAGATAGCTCAAGATATTGCTGATTTCCTTGATGCTGACTCTGGAGGTGAAGAGAGTCACATCAAGAAGAGAAAGGTGGATGTGATTCCTGTGGCTAAGGATGTAGCACAAAAGATAGGTACTTCTGTATCTATGATTGAGGATGAACACACTGCTGGCAAGGTTATGGCAGCAGATTTGATTGCTGAAGAGTTGAAGGAAGAGACTGTCAAGGAAGCTGCTAAGTTGCTTGCTTCTGCTCTTAAACAGAAGAACCCTTCAGAAACTGCAGAAGCTGAGTTATCAGAAGCTACTGTGTCTGATCACTATGCCTCTCCAGAAGCTGGCATTGGCACCTCTGGCAACGTGGCATATATCTCATCTTCTTCTTTGAATCATGAGTCAGAATCAGATTCAGAATCTGACAACAAACCCTTGAGCCAAATTCTTCCATCTCTCAAAAATTCATCTCCCTCACCAATCAAACCCATATCATCCCATAACCCGCTTGACCCTGCAGTAGTTGATTATGTTGATTCAACAATGGACAGAGTGATTCAAGACACAATCACAGTGTCTATGAATCTTCCTGCTGACCATCCTGCTCAATCTTCATTTCTCAAACCACTTCAGGTAATTCAACCTTCTGAAAAGCCTAAACCAACCATTCAATCCAAACAGCCTTCCCCCCAAACTGAAACCATTTGTGTAGACTCTTCAGACACTCTAGATTCTCTTGAAAAACATCTAGGAGGAGAACTACCAAAAACCCCTGCAAAATCCAAATCAACAAAAGCTACTTCATCTTTTTCCAAACCAGACCCTGTACCTGAACCTACAGAGAATCTGACTTTAGCTTCTGCTGAACCTGTTGTTGAATCAGCTTCTGAAAATCTGGAACAAGCTTCTGATATTGTATCAGAAACTGTAACAGAATGTAGAGCTAAGACCAGAAGAGTTTCCCAACCTCTTTGTGATCCTATAACCTATTTCCCAGGTTTTGAAACTTTTCTAGCTTTAAGAGCTTCTCAACCCTCAACCTCTGAACCTCAAACTGACTTATTTGATTCAAGTAAGATAGATGAGTTCTATGCTTCTTCATGCAATAAGCTCAAAAAAGTGATTGAGCAAAGGCTTATACCAATACTTAATGTGAGCTATGAGGACAAGTTCTTTACAGTGAAGACTGAGTTTTTGGATTTTTTCACCAAAATTCAAAAGGCTGCTGCCAGGGAACAAGCTCTTGTTACTGCCAAGCATGTTGAAGAAGTAAAGCGGGCTGAGAAAGTTGCAGTTCTGGAAAAAGCTCCTATTCTGAGGATAAGAGATACACCCTTCTTTGATGAAGATCAGTATATTCCTAGAGAATCAGTGGCTTACAATTTCCTCTTAATTCCTTGAAGAGGAAATTGTATAGAATTCAAGAAGAAGCTAGACTGGCAAGAGAAGCACATTTGCAAAGAACTGAGGCTCTGGAAGAGATGGTAAAGAAACAGCAAGAGGATCTCCAGAAACTGATGGATCATCTTGCCAAACAAAACCAACCTTAGTTTAATTTCATTTTTGCTTATTTTTTTTTGTAATTCTTGTTTACTATCTTCTGAACTTACTTTATGTTTCAATTTATACAAGTTGTTTTTGATTCTATTTGCATTCAATTTTTTTATGCTCTGAATCTTCTATGTTTTCCCTCTGAATCTCATTCTTCCTTAAAACATGTTTACACCCTTACCTTAAGTCATTTAAAAAGGGGGAGGAACCTGTTCTGAACTTTTTTTTGTTGATGACAAAAGGGGGAGAAGGGAAAGTATTTATGTCAGGGAGGAGAGAAAATTTTTCTTTAATTACATTGCATGTATACGTATAAGTTAAAGGGAAATCTGCGAAAGGTGCTTAGTTAGACTCTGAGCCCTGTTTTAGAATCAATTTTCTGAATATTCTGAGAATGAATTTGATTGATTATGAAAGTGAATTTAATTAACCTGGATAGAACTCAAGATGAGCTTACAAACCTCAACTTAAGAACTATCAGACTCAGGGGGAGTCAGAGCTTACAAACCTCAGACTCTGAGCTTACAAACCTCAGAACCCTTTAAGTCAACTTGTTAATTAGATTAACAACAATTGACCTTTTAAATACTAATGTTTGTCATCATCAAAAAGGGGGAGATTGTTGGAACAAAGGTGTTCAGCAATACCACGTTTTGAGTTTTGATGATAACAAGGTATTAAAAAGTTGTCAATTGGATATTGCTAATATTTGTTTAAGTATGCAGGATATCAATTAAGATTTTTATCTTAGAAAGTATTCTGTTTGAACAATGTTAAAGAGCAATAAATCCAGAGAAGCTTGTTGCTTGTGATTCTGTATCGAAGAGAGTCTGAAGACTGTATCGAAGAATGTCTGAAGACTGTATCAAAGAGAGTCTGAAGACTGTACCGAAGAGAGTTTGAAGACTGTATCAGAGTCTGAAGACCATCAGAATCTGAGAACCAAGAGAGTCTGAAGATTATCAGAAGCATAGTGCTACAGTGAGTCTGAAGCCACAAATTTGATGATCTGCTAACAGTGATCTCTACTGCATTGCTATGCACAAAGAAACTTTAATGGAGTAACGGCTAGCTTCTAAGTCAACTTGAGCGTGGGAAGCACAAAGACAAAGATTGCAGGCCAGTACAGAGTACGTTGTACGAACTCTGTTTCCACTACTCCACTACCTCGTACAGTTTGGCAACTGTGTCTACCGGTATTAATTCTCAAAGGGAATGGAATTCAAATGATGCTATTGAAGGACTATTACCAAATCAAGCAACAGATCAACAGTCATTGATCAAGCTTCAGAAATCATCCTGATGCGCTGGATGACTCAACGTCTCTTTCCTACGCCTATATAAAGGATAGAAGACTTGAAGAATTGTTGGACTCTACAACGTGAAAAATTGCATTGCGCTGCTTTCGTATTCAACTGAGTCTTAACAAAAGCACATCATCAACTTAGATTCTTACAAACTGAGTATTCTAGAATTTCTAAGTTCCACAGAAAAACAGAGTCTGTCTTTTGTAAAACAGAGTCTGTCTTTGTTGTAATTGAAACACATTTTGATTGTTGTCTGTCTTTGTTGTAATTGAAACACATTTTGATTGTTGTCAAGTGTTTCAACTGTATTCAATTTTCTGTAATTGTGTAAAAGTCTCTTGCTTTTGTGCTTGAGCAAAGGAAGTCTCTTGGCTGCGTCCTTGAGCAAAGGAAGTCTCTTAGTTGTGTCTTTGAGCAAAGGAAGTCTCTTGGCTGCGTCCTTGAGCAAAGAAAGTCTCTTAGTTGTGTCTTTGAGCAAAGGAAGTCTCTTAGTTGTGTCTTTGAGCAAGGAAGTCTCTTAATTGTGTCTTTGAGCAAGGAAGTCTCTCGCCTGTGTGCTTGAGCAAGGAAGTCTCATACTGTGTGTTTGAGCAACTTGTAATTTGATATTACATTTTAGTGAACTCTCCTTGGAAGTACAAGGAGGACGGGACTACTTCCGGTTTGTGGAAGGAACCTGTATAATTGCTTGTGTTCTCTCTTCTCTCTTTATCTCTTGATTATTCCGCTGCAATCAGAACCTAATCTCCTATCAGACTCTGATCTCATTCAGACTCTGAGTTTAGAGGAATTAGATTCTCACTCTTCAAGAGTTGCGAAAAGAAAACACAATTCAACCCCCCCCCCCTTCTTGTGTTTTTCTCACCTTCATTATTTTCGATCCCCCCTTTGTGATGTGTTGCTGCTGTTTTCATAGCATCAGGTTTAGGAGTTTAGGGTTTGTTAAAAAGAAGCATAAAACTTGTGCTTTGGATTGGGAGGAGGAAAGCATGTTCCTGAATTTGGGAGAAAGAAACGCCTTTTACAGTTTGCATTTGGATGGAGAGTTTTGGATATTATTGGACAAAAAATAAAAATAAAATAATAAAAAAGAGATAAAGACTAAAAAATGACAATAAATAAAAACAGAATAAGATTAAAATAAAAGATAAAGACTAAAAAACAGAATTAAAGTTAATTAAAAACTTAAGTAAAAGATGGAAATTAAAATTAAAAATAAAAATAAAAAAGATAAAAATAAAGAGAGAAGATGGCTCGACTCGGAACCAAAAATGAGGTATTTTAAAATACCTCTCTGTCGAATTTTTCACGGAAAAGTCAGAGATTGATCAGGGTCCAACGACACGTGTCAGTGGTATCTTAGGTCAAAAAATGGGGTATGACAGATGCTCCTATTTAAGTTTCTTCGTCCGGAGATTTGAAGATGGAATCTTTGATTTGACGAGCCGAAGAGACTTAAATATAGAGTACACCATTTTTGACTTAAGATGTTATGAAATGCTTGTGAAATGCTCGTGAGGGCAAAGATGATTTGGCGGGAATGAGAAACAACCACGGGATGCCCAAATTCTGAGAAAGGGATCTGACTCCGCTAGGGGATAGTGTAGTTTCATTGGGGAAAATGATCGTATACTATCGTATTGGCTTGGAACGATAGCTTAACAAAGACAAAACTTTTAGTGATACCTCTTGACCAGATACACTGGGGATGACACTTTTGATGAAAATAAGGATTATTGCAAGCTATTCGCCTGACACAAAGGTATTTGCAGGCTATTCGCCTAACACACAGGTATTTGCAGGCTATCAACCTGACTCAAAGGTAATTGCAGGGTATTAACTTGACTTAAAAGGTAATTGCAGGGTATTAACCTGGCTCAAAGAGTAGTCGCAGGGTATTAACCTGACTGAAAGGTAATTGCGGGGTATTAACCTAACTCAAAGGTATTTGCAGGGTATGAACCAGACTTAAAGGTAATTGCAGGGTATTAACCTGGCTCAAAAGGTATTTGCAGGTTATTAACCCGACTCAAAGGTAATTGCAGGGTATTAACCTGACTCAAAGGTATTTGCAGGGTATGAACTTGACTTAAAGGTAATTGCAGGGTATTAACCCGACTCAAAAGGTAATTGCAGAGTATGAACCTGACTTAAAAGGTATTTGTAGGGTATGAACTTGACTTAAAGGTAATTGCAGGGTATTAACCTGATTGAAAGGTAATTGCAGAGTATTAACCTGACTCAAAGGTATTTGCAGGGTATGAACCTGACTTAAAGGTAATTGCAGGGTATTAACTTGTCTCAAAGGGTAATAGCAGGGTATTAACTTGACTGAAAGGTAATTGCAGGGTATTAACTTGACTCAAAGGTATTTGCAGGGTATTAACCTGACTCACAGGTAATTGCAAGTATTAACCTAGCTCAAAAGGTAATTGTAGGGTTTTAACCTGGCTCAAAAGGTATTTGCAGGTTATTAACTTGACTTAATGGTAATTAAAGGTAGATGCAGGCTATTAACCTGACTCAAAAAGTATTAAAAGGTAATTGCAGGCTATTAACCTGACTCAAAGGTATTTAGAAGGTGGTTGCAAGCTATCCGCTTGGCACAATGAGGAGCGAGGACAATACTGAAGGGATACCGTTAAACAAAACTCAGGGTGACTAATGCAATCATGTGTGAATGATGTTGTATATATGTTGTGTACGTGTGAATGTATGTATGTAAGATTGTATGAATGTATGAATGTAACTTGTACAACTGTATAAACTATAGATCACAGGTGAACTCGATGAGATGAGACAAGACAATTAAGATGGGAGGCAGACTGACATTGCAGTACAAACACACGGCAAACTTCCTTGGAGATGATACTATTGTGAATGAATCGAGCCGTTGACGGGGTAAAACCCAGCACAAGGTAGCCATTGATGCCTCTTGGGGAGAAAGTCCATTGTTGACTAAAATTTGGCAGAAGTCGCCATTTGCAAATCGGCACAAAGTGTCCTTCCATTGGTATGCCCCAACAGTCATGTTTTTTTTGAATCCCTAACTTTTGCCTGGACCGCCCTTTTGGGTTTTCAGTCCACTCGGAATATATTCCTTAAAATGCTCTTAATTTTTGTCTGGACCGCCCTTTCGGGTTTTCAGTCCACCGAGACGCTCTCTATTGCCTAAGCCACCTTTTTAGGTTTTCAACTTAGCGAGATTTTTTTTTTGTATTTCATGGATTGTGACATCATCTTGCTCAAACAGAGGTCCTCTCCATAGTGCTTAGCCGTGTTTCTCTTCCGGAATGTAGAGGTAGATGCTGATGTATGCTTCACCTACTCACGAGTTCAAAGAGATGTAAAAAAAAAAGTTTTGTATTATGAAACTTTTTGCTTCAAACATTGCCATAAAAAATAGAAGAATTTTTGTGAATAGAATAAATGAGAGTTCCAAGTAAATGGGCACATGCTCAAAATTTATTAATGGAGTGGTGGCCTACCAATGACATGGCTCACGGACCTTTGAAAAGTTTGGAAAATGGTAAATATATGGGAAGGTACATTGAACATCATAACCGTTATTCTCCCTAACAACTCTGAATGCCCCTGTTTCGAGTCTTTGATCTGCAGATGCTTCGAATCAGAGGTATTTTGATAGCTGGATGACCCCAAGTGGATCGTGTTTGACTGATGCAGTTACTTTGTCATGATCCTTAACTTTTGCATAGGTCGCCCTTCTGGGTTTTCAACCTATCAGGATAATCATTTTTGTACATGACTCTAATTTTTGTCTGGACCGCCCTTTCGGGTTTTCAGTCCACCGAGACGCTCATTTTTTCCTAAGTCCTCTTTTTTAGGTTTGCGACTTATCGAGCTTTTATTTTTGACAGAGTATTTCTTGACTGCATCGACATTCATACGATGTGCGAGTTTGTCACCATCCATAGTTGTAAGAGTTATTGCACATGAGCCTTCATAGTTAGGTGTCCACTTGCCCCTGGAGTCTGGTTGGAAAGATAATACAAGGTCTATTTCTTGAAACTCACGGGGACAAACCTTCTTGCTGGAAGCTTGTTTCAACCTCTTTTGATATAATTGTACAAGGTTGTCATGCATTTAAGTTCGATCAAGCTCGAATTTCAGCAGAACTCCTATCGACGAGACTTCGATCTCCATGGGATGCATGGCCTTCATGACGTATGTTAAGGAAAGAGGGGATTGCCCCTGTTGAAGTGTGCACTGAAGTACAATACTCATGATGTACAGATTGTAGCATCTCATGCCAGTCTTTGTAAATGAAAGACATATTCTAGACAATCTTCTTTGACATTTTGTTTGTAGTTTTGACGGCTAAGATGCCCCAGCATGCGAGAGATCTAGTCGGGAATCTCTTCATTCTCCTCTTCTTAAGCCTCGGATACAAAGAACTTAAAGTTGGAAGTGAGTATATGGTTAATGTGTTCAACATGCTTATCAATGTGTAATCTGCATTTATGTTTGATTTTAGAAAGTGAATGATTATATGTAGATATTTGGAAATGATTATTCTTTAAGGTTATTTGTATTACCATTTTTCTAGAAAAACACAAAGTAAAAAGCATAGTCGGGATCAAAACGACATTTTATTAATGATAGAAAAAACATAAAGCAAAAAGCCCTTAACAAGTTCACTTTCGTCTCGGGTGGGACGAAAGATTTTTTTTTTTTGAAAAACATAAAACAACAAAAAAACATAAAATTTGAACCAAAGAGTAGTAGAAAGACACATTAGCAACAACCCAATTGCAGCCAAACAATCCATGTGTCAACATTAGGCACCATGATCCAGTAGTAGGTTAACTTGCATGTCCGAGTTTAGTCTAGGAAGGGTAAAATATTGTTTCGGATCAGCTTCTGAAATATTTTATTCAAAGCAAAGCAGTGCTCAATAACGTGACCCGGTGCCCCTTAATGGAAATCACAAGAGAGGTCAGCTCTATGCCCCGCTGGCAATCTTGCTGGAATCGGAAGGGGTACCTTGGTGTGGACCAAATTCCTTTCAAACAACATTGGAAGCAATTCTGCACACTTCATAGGAATCAGATCAATCCGTGTTCTTGGAGCCTGTTGTCGAGGCCTTTGTTGATACTCTAGAAATTGGGACTGATAACCCTGATTTTTAACAGCATTGGTGTCAGGCATAACAACATTGGTGTCAGGCTGATAAACCTGATATTGTTGTTGAGACCAACCTTTCACCGTACTCTCTTTCTGGTCTTTCTCCTGAGAACTGTCAGTGGAAACACTTTCTTTGACCAAACGTCCATCGTAGATACCTTCTTCTAGACGCATACCTATGGTCATCATCTCTGTGAAGTTGATGGGTGCACCTGCAACCATATTCTCGTAATAAAACTGATCTAGAGTCTTTAGAAAAATCTTGGTCAACTCTTTCTCTTCTAGAGGTGGACGGATTTGTGCGGTGAAATCTCTCCACCGTTGGCATATGCTTTGAAGGATTCTTTATCATTCTGGGTTATAGCTTGTAGTTTGTCTCTGTCTGGGGCCAAGTACGAGTTGTAGTTGTACCGTTTGACGAAAGCCTCACTTAAATCATTGAAAGTTTCGATATCAACCTTATCTAAAAGTATATACCACATCAGGGCGGCACCAGTCACATTGTCTTGGAAATAGTGGATAAGGAGCTGGTTATCTTTGACATGTGCAAACATTTTTCTTGCATAAATCACCAGATGATCCTTAGTGCAAGTGTTCCCTTTGTACTTCTCAAAATCAGGGACTTTCAACTTGGGTGGTATCACGACATTTGGAATCAAGAGAAGATCATAAGCATTTTTCCCAAACAAATCCTTCCCACAGAGAGCTTTAATTTCCTGGTGTATCTCATCATATTTGTCTTGAAGTTTATCCACCCGATCGTCTGCGGCATTACTTTCTGCGTGATAGATGGGTTCATGGTCTTGCTAGACAGTCTAAACCAATGGAGTTGAGTGAGTCATATCAGCTTGAGGAAAAGATAGACTATAGTGAGGAATAGGCACTGATTGTTGCACAAAAGGAGCTCGGACCTCGGAGACAATGGGGCAGAGTACTTCACCAGAATTAAAGGGTGTGCTCCAAAGATAACCTTCAAGCATAGTGTGTTGAGGACTACTAGAAAACACTGTTAAAATGGGCATATCATATGTATTTGGCTGGGCCAGAGAAGTGTTGGTTGTAACACCCGTTTTGATTATTTAATTTATTTTATAGAGTATAGAGAATATTTATACGATTTTATGTGATTTATATGACTTATGTGATATGTGTGATTTTATTAAGTGACTTATTTTATTGTTTAATAAAATAAGATTTGAAAATAAAATAAATATCAAGTTGTGGGGCTGTTTTAGAATTAGATAGAGTTATGAGGGAATAAGTGAAATAAGATAAATTAGTTAGAAAACATAAAAAGGGAAAACCTAGGTTTAGAAACTATCAGAACGTACAATTCAGAATTTGGGAGAAAAAGGGAGAAAAACTAGAAGTGAAGAACCAAGAGGCTGCTGCTCCAATTTTCTTAAGGTAAGGGTGAGCCTAGCATTACAATTCCATTAAACTTGTGATTCATGATTATAGTTAACATATTTTAGGAGTAATTCATGAGAAATTAGAAATTGAGAATTAGGTCAAAAAGTGATGAATTGATGATTAGATGATGAGAAACAGTACCATTGTTGTAGAAAACTGTTTACATACCATAGGGTAACCCTTAAACATCATTATAGTCGAAATTGGGGAGAAACATGATGAAAATTGAGGTTTTTGGTGAAAATTGTCGTAACCCCGTAACTATTTTGTCATCGCTCGCCACATCGAGCAATCAACTCGCCACGGCGAGTGCTTTTCAACAGCTCGCGAGGCGAGAAACCCACTCGCCATAGCGAGTAACCCTTAAATGGCTCGCGAGACGAGCAACCCCACTCGCTATAGCGAGTAATGCCTTTGATGATCGCAAGGCGAGCAATGCAACTCGCCATAGCGAGTGACCCTAGTTGGCTCGCAAGGCGAGCAGCCCAACTCTTCATATCGAGTAACCCCGAGGCAGACTACCTTATAGGGTTTTTTAAGAGACTTTTGTCGCACAGTTAGATGTGAGATGATCCTTAAAGTAATGGATTAGTTTAGGCTACTGTTGTAGTTCTGAGAATATAAATTAAGGAGATGTGAATGTTTTTACTAATGATATATAATTGTATATGCTTTTGTGAACTATAAGTGATGATATCTGTGCTTGTTCATGATATGATTGTATCCTAGAATATTTGATGTGCTGCCATGCTGCTATATATTATTGATTAAAAGAGGAATGTGTCGTCCTATGGTTATGAGTTGTAATCCAAATTATTGGAGTTTATTTGAGATGTCTAAGGTTTAAGAAGTTGAGTGCATGCATATTCATTCAGAGACGAGGGCTCATACCCTAGGAGCTTTTGCTCAACAGAGACGAGAGCTTATGCTCTACGAGTATTTTTATGCTCAACAGCGACGAGGGCTTATGCCCTAAAAGTATATTTATACTCAATAGCGACGAGGGATTATGCCCTAGATTGGTACCACATGCATGAACAAGATGTCTAAGTTGCATAGTCGAGTTGAAGTTGCATAGTCGAGTCAAACTGTTAAGTTGAACTATGATGTTGAATTATGATGATGATTATGATGTTGATTAAGATGTTATCTGACCATTGTTGTGGATGTATTTGATGTTTATGTCATTAATTATAATTATTGAATTATATGTTTAATGCCATTGTTTTGTGAATCTCACCCCTTCTGCTTGGAAATGTTGCTCTTCATATGAGTAACTTGCAGGTGATTAAGCTTTAGCTGCTGTTTGCTGTTGTGAGTGGCTACCCTCACTGTGTCCTTAGGTGCTCTGATACGTAACGGGATGGGAACCTTTATAGCTATTTTCTATTCCTTACGTATTGATTATGATTTGATATTAATAAGTTTCAGTTGAATTTAAGTTAAGAAGTTTTGATGAGGCCTGCGCGCCAAAAACTATTTTGTTAATTTGAATCTTTATCCGCTGCGAAGTTTGAATAATTATGATTATTATTTTATGAAGGATAAATTGTTATTTATTCCGTTTTGATATTTTTAGAAATGTAGCATTCCGTTTATACAAGAAACTCTGATTATTTATTTATGAAATTTTTACTTTGGGAAAACAGGGTGTTACATTGGTAGGCTGAGGGACTGATGTCTGAGTCTGAGCAGCCAACATAGCAGTAAGCTTCTCTATCTCAGCCCGCATGGATGTTACTTCTTCACGGAGATCTTGGTTCTCTTGCTCAACTTAATTCATTCTCTTTTTGATTTGCTCGAGTGTTGCAGTTGTGAATTGACCTTTTATTGAAAAAACACAGTGTGAGACTTGGAATTGAAACTATGAATGCAAAACGATGCATGATGCTTATGCAAAAGAGTGAATTTTTATTTTACTGAAGGGCTAGTCAAAGTGAATTGTAAACATCGCATGGTTTTATTTGAAAATTGTAAAGATAATGTAATTGGTTCCTTTTTCAAAAGTAAGAACGAAACCAAGGAAGAAGTCCTTAACAAAAGCTAAAGCTTAGTTAATATTTTTGAAGTTGTAGTTCTTGGTGTTCCTTCTAGGATGTTTAAGGAAAACTTATCTAAGTTCTTCAATATTTAATGAAAAAAAGTTTTTATGAACGAATGCATGTATGCATGATTTATGCTACACAAACGGTGAAAACATGGTGAGGTTAAAGGTCCATAATGATGGAGTCAAGGGTAAGTACGCCATTTGGTAGGGACTATGATTTCATTTGTACCTGCATCATGGGTTCTACCAAGTTCCCAAAGTCCAACCCCCTCCGAATTTTATTGGACGACGGGACAACACCGTGTCCAACAACATTTATAGGAAAGTCTCGTTTGAGTGTAGTATCGCGTGTCGACTAATTCCAAGACAACACTTGGTTAGCCACCACACTACGTCCTAAAGGCCAAGATGGGTTAAAGGTATCTAAAGGTCCTTAGCTTCGACATAAACTTAAAAGTGATAACTTCTAAATGTGACAACACACGCCGACATATATCACTTCAAGATCCTCCGCTAAGCGTGGTTATATCACATGTTCCAAAACACGAGAATAATCTTGGAATGTCACTACGATTTTACCACTATCCTATCTTATATGTCCCTCAAGTCCGGGTTAGGACTTATCTCACCATTCACGTTTAAGAAGGAAGAAAGAAGAAGGGAGAACATATATACATGTATTTCCATCTTTTATTTATGTTTTTATTTTTAAGCAAGTTATAACACATAATTTAAATAAAACCAAGTTAGGCTTAACCCTCCTTAGGGGGGTCCTCAGTGAAGTCGTCATTTCTTTCGCGTCATTTTTTGGAGATCAAGGCTATTTGATTAGCATTTGACTCACTATTTTATTTCATGACCAAACTTTTAATTTTTTAAGAAAAGGGGAAAAAAGTTCAAATTACCCATGTTTGAAAAGATATAGGGTTCAAGAGTTAGTTATATATAGGGAAGCTGTTAGCACCCTAAATATTCGTAGTACTCTACAAGAACATCTTGATTTTATTCAAATTTTTGTGCTAGAACTTACTTGCTTTTAAAAATGGAGTTTAAAGAAAGAATAATGATTAGAAGAAGAGGATACTTTTAAAAATTAGATTTTTTTTTTGAAATTAAAAAAATAATAAACAAATTCAGATTTATTTTCAAAAAATAAAAAGAATCAGATTTTTTTTTCGAAAATTTTATTCCAGAATTTTTATAAATCTTTTTCGAAATTAAAATATTAGAAAAAAAATTATTTTTACGAAAATGAAAAATTCTAGAACTTAATGTATTTCAAAATTTTCGAAAAAAGTTCAGATTTTTGAATCGAAATTAAAAAGTTTGATTTTCATTTTTATACAAAAAATAAAATTTTGGAAAATATTTTTCGTGGTAAAAAAAATTCCTGAATTTTTTTAAAAAAATATTTTTCGTAAAATCAAAATTCCTGATTTTTCTTTCTTATTTTTACAATTTTTTATTTTCCTTTAACTTATTTTTTAATTTCAAATTTGTTTTTCTTTATTTTAAAAATTAAATTCCAGAATTTTTAATTTTATTTAGCAAAATTCGGTTTTTTTCAAAAATATATTGATTTTTACGATTTTTTTATTTTTAAAAACTAATTTTCAGACTTTCTAAATTATATTTTATTATTAAATTAATATAACTTCATTTATATTGTTTTTTCATTTTTTAATTTTGAAAAAATAGGCAAGATGCCACGTGTGCCGTTAAAAAAAATTAATTATACAGTCACCGTGCCACATAATCATATATGCACAGTCAGCATGCCACATCATCATTTTGTCCAGTCAGATGGCCTGAGGGTGTAAAACGAAAGAATCTTAAATTACAAGGTTGAAATCTAAACTTTCTTTTTACAGGGGGGTAAATCGGAACTCGCCCAAATTACAGGGGGTAAAGACATATTAACGCATAAATAAATAAAGTTTGGAACAAATAAATATGTAAACAAACATGGAAAAATGTCCTTAAAATCTAAAGCCAGCTGCCTCACATGCTTAACTAAGCCTTCTATCTATCTCTTCTCTGCCTCTCCTTTGTATTATTTTCGGTCCCCCCTTTGTGATGTGTTGCTGCTGTTTTTATAGCATCAGGCTTAGGCGTTTTGGGTTTGTTAAAAAGAAGCAGAAAACATGTGCTTTGGATTGGGAGGAGGAAAGCCTGTTCCTGAATTTGGGAGAAAGAAACGCGTTTCACAGCTTGCATTTGGATTGGGACTGTTTTGGATATTATTGGACAAAAAATAAAAATAAAATAATAAATAAGAGATAAAGACTAAAAAATGAAAATATAAAAAAAACATAATAAGATTAAAATAAAAGATAAAGATTAAAAAACAGAATTAAAGTTAATTAAAAAATTAAATAAAAATGGAAATTAAATTTAAAAATAAAAATAAAAAAGATAAAAATAAAAAGAGAAGAGGGCTTGACTCTGAATCAAAAATGAGGTATTTTAAAATACCTCTGCCGAATTTTTCACTGAAAAGTCAGAGATTGATCAGGGTCCAACGACACGTGTCAATGGTATCTTAAGTCAAAACATGGGGTATAACATATTAGTATTCATATTGTTTATCATTTTCCTCCTTCTTTGTTATTGTTGGTGTTTTTTTGGTTTTACTTTTATATTTGTTTGATTTTTGAAGTATATTTAGGTTGTTTCAAAGTTGTCTTCTATGTGTTTGATGAAATACTTGAGAATGACTCATTTTGCTAGTATTATAATATGATATTTGTTTGATTTTTGAAGTATATTTAGGTTGTTTCAAAGTTGTCTTCTATGTGTTTTGATGAAATACTTGAGAATGACTCATTTTGCTGGTATTATAATTTGAGTGCGAAGCTTATAGTGTCTATCATCAAATTGAGCATAATATCGGGCTTAAAAATGACTTATCAACTTGTAGTTAAATTTATCAAGTTAGAAATCACCTATATATGGCTTTGCAAACCCTTTTGGAAATCATCACTTTAAACTACTTTACTTTTGATATTTATATTTTGGGTTATGCTAACAAGAGTTTTTAAGACACTTCTTAAGAAGTTAAAAATGAGAATAAGTGATAAATTTAAGGTAAAAAAGTCAATTTCTAAAGTTTAAAGGTGTCAAATACATCATTTTCAAAACAAAGTTTCTTTTTTGAATTTCTTATCAAGTGTCCTAAAAGCACTTGTTCACATTTGCCATATATTTCTTACCCCATAAGTTTGAAATTTATAAAAGACCTAACACTAAATGCAATTTTTATTTGAAGGAATAGAAATACAAATTTTAATTACTCTCTTCAAACACAAATAATTATCAATAAAATTGATTCCATGAAAACATATAAATTTCTCACGATTCTAAATTCTTTACAACTTTTAACTTCCTTCTCCAAACAAAGAAATTCTGACGCACTAGCAACCAAATGTTCTATGAGATGTTTCAACATCAAAGACAAATTATGGATGTTGAGTGTAATGTTTATAACATCGTGCTAGCGGTAAACAAATATAACAAGGAAAATAAAGAACAGAAAAGTAAAAGGCACAAGACAATTGTTAACCCAGTTCGGCACAACTCCCCTACATCTGGGGGCTACCAAGTCAGGAAGGAAATCCACTAGTGTAGTCCTTATTCAAAAGCTCTTAGCAAACTCCTCGTTTACACTTTATGACCTAAGACCTACCCGTCTAGATTTCAACCTAGGAACTCCTAGATCTTAGATCCCATCTAACTATCCTATGGTCAGTCACAACCCATATGACATATCAGACCTCAAACAAACGATTTGTGAAGTTACCTTCAAACACAAAAACTACAACCTTACTTAAAAGCTTTGGTGTAGCACATGAGTTACAACTCAACAGACATTCCTTAACAAGTATCAAGATGATACAAGAGTAGAACACACAAAGAAAAACGACTCAAAACCCTAAAAAACTAAACTTTTCATATGACAGATTGAATACCTAATTAGGTCTTCGAGTGTTCCTTTTATACTGAAACAATATGTCTAACAACCTTCCTAGGCTTCAGTAACAAATTGCAGATCGATCTGATCCACAAAACAGAATCAAATAGACAAATAAGGAAAGTCCTAAAATGTAGTAAAATCTTTAGGAACGTCCCAATCGCCTTCAAATATTCCCTTAAATATTATTGCTTCTTTGGGAATAAAACCAACTTGTTTATGTACAGAGATGTACGTTGCTTGTACATCAAGTTAATGAAAAGTTGTTTCTTTTTAAAGATAAGGCGCGCGTACAAATATGCATGAAATCATGCACACTAAACCGTGACAAGATGTTGGAACATTCTGTCCAACATCTCATATGGATACCTAAACCATGTTGGAACATAGAGTCCAACTTCACCGTAAGTGGATATTTGTTTTAGCAATAATGCAGCCAATACAAATACCCAACAATCTCCCCTTTTGGCAAATTTTTGGCTAAAACAAATCAAGGCCAATCCTAACAAAATATAGGGATACAGTATACACATAATTCTAAGAGATACCTTAGATGCACTTTCTCAAGTCATCACGAACACATATTCAAGAAGAAGAAACAGTCATGTAGTATCAGTAAAGAAATACCAGTGCAATTAAAAGAATATCTTACACATTCTTTAGTCAGAGTTTAATCACCCAAATAAGAAGAAGAAAACACTCTTAATTACTATACTTTAAGAGATAAGAAGATATTACAGAGACATTCAGCAGCAGATAAGAAAGTTGTATTGTCTCTTTAGAGCAGAGGAAAAATAAATTTCTATGCCACAATTTAGGGAAAAATAAATTCTCAAGGATGTTCCAACACCTTACACCACATCAGACAGGTAATCCTGTCACATAACAGTAAGAAAAAAAAATTTCAATACTGTAAAAAGTTGACAGCTGACAGTTATAGATGTTTAAAGCATACTCCAAAATATTTGTCATGCAGCTTGAGTACTTTCAAGTACCTCCAAGTACTCAATACAGTAGCACTCCCCCTCAATGTAACACCTTTATGAGTGACTACTAGAAATACTCCACTACTCCCCCTGAGTACATGCATATGGAAAAATTGAGAAGAACGTAATATTTCCTAATACATAGATAGAGAAACCTTCAGAGGTTGGTCAGATATTTCTTCAGTTAATGACCTTCTAAGGAATATACTTCAGACCTATTAAAGGTCACACAAACATGCTCCAACATTCTATAGAATATTAGCAGGGAACATGTACAATTAAAAATATTGAGAACTAAAGCACATTCTCAGAAAAGCATCAAGATGTTGCAGCAATAGTGACAACATCCACAAGAACCAGAAATAGTTGCAAAATAAATGCAACAACAAATCAATAGGCATATATGCACAATAAATGCAGTATAGCACACGCACATCAGGCATATAGAGAGTATAGATATATCATTTTACTCCCCCTTTTTAGCCACAAAATGTGCCAACAGAAAACCAGGAGTACATACCCCACAAAACAAAGACATGTTACAGGAAAACTTCAAGAGCAGAAACAAAAATTAGAAAGATGAGATGTTTCAACATCAGGCATAAGCATTCATACATATCTACTCCCCTTTTTTTGCCATAAATTCTGACAAACTAATCAAAACACTCCACACACTTTGGTCATCTCTTTCTGATCCATCCTTCTCATCACCAACAAACACAATATTACCATCCTCATGATCAGAAACCTTCTTACTTTGGGATTTTTCATTATCAGAGGCTGACTCAGCCACAAACTTTATTTGATCAGGTTGAACCAGAGAAGTTGTAACATCCGACGCAACATCCAGTGCAATAGCAGTTTTAAAAGCAGACACATAAACACTTTTATCAACATCAGCAACATTCAAACTAGACTGAACAAGGTTTCCAGACTTAGTCAAAACAGGTGGAACACTAATCGACACAGAGGAAGTAACAGAAAAACTTACATTAGGAGTTTTTGGTTTCCATTCTTTCCTAACTTGAACAATCTTACCACTAACCTTTGGTTGAACATGAGGCTGAGGATATCCATACTATTTATAACAGAGGATGGTGCAACATTGATTTACTCATGGTCGGGTCATATGTTCCACTAGCAACAACAAATTTAATATCTTGAACTTCCTTTTTCTTCCTTACCATTCCATAATATTCCAAAGCATAAGCAAATTTTTTGTTTTGTTGTTTCTTTTGAGCTTCATGATCAAAGCCTATACCATTTGGTTTTCCTCTGATTTGGCCTTCTAAAATTTCTTCCAACACATCAGTTTTATGTGGTCATCAATTTTACCTGCTTCTTTAAGTGCTCGAGTTGAGAGTTTAGTTGTATTACCTCATCATTGAGTTTAAATATTTTTGCCAGATGATCACTCTTTTCAGCATTCAGTTGACTGATGGTTTTTTTCTGCTTCTCTAGCAACTTGCATATTTCTTCATAAGTTAATTCCTCATCACATGATTCAGTATCAGACTCATATCTTCCTGTTAATGATGTCACATGTTTGGAGTTTTCATCATTCCTGTCCCTTCTTTGAGAATCACTATTTCTGCTGATGTCGAACGAAATGTTCTGAACATTTGGCCTCGACTTTTTGTCAAACATCTCCAACATTTTGTTGAATTCTCTACCAAGAAACACAAATGCATCTAAAATATTTTCATCAGTCTCCATATCACATTGAACATCTTTCTCATCAGTGTTGGAAACAAAAGCTATGTTTTCCTCCTTATATCCATTATCTAATTTAAAGGTTTGAAGTGATCCTATTAGCTCATCGACCTTCATACTAGAGATGTCTTGTGTAACACCCTACTTTTATTATTTATTAATTTATTGAGATTAGATGTCTTTTTATAATTTAGTCGATTTATTTTGATGAAGTGATATTTTGTTATGTTATATGTTGGTAATTTATTTGTATAATATATTTGTTATTTTATGTGGAAATATATATTATCTAGTATAGAAATATATTGATTATTTTGTGTGGAAATATATATATATTATATAGTATAGAAATATATTTGTTATTTTGTGTAGAGATATATTTGTTATTTTGTGTGGAAATATATATGTTATCTAGTATAGAAATATATTGGTTATTTTGTGTGGAAATATATATGTTATCTAGTATAGAAATATATTTGTTATTTTGTGTAGAGATATATCTGTTATTTGGTGTATTATTATTAAGTGGGGGAGAGATATATTTAATTTAGAAATAAATAAGATTATGAGGAAAAGAGTAGTTTTGGGATGTAAGAGAAATTATAGTTATTATAAAAAGGAGAGTTAGAGTTAGAAAATAATATGACGTGGAAACTGTTTTGGAGAAAGAGGAGAAACCTAGAGAAAGAGAAGAGTTAGAGAATAGAAGTCTGTAGAATCCTTGCAATCAATCTAAGGTAAGGGTGGGACTAACCTTCTTTAATCATAAGCATATAATTCTGAAAAAGGTTTAGTCTTGTTGTTGTTGAATTTTGTTGTGGTTGTAGAAGTTAGGTTTTGAACTGAATTAGGTTGTTAACAGTATAAATAATCCCATGAATTTATATGAGAGTTGTTTATATGTTATTTATATGTTCTTTATATGATATTTATACACAAAAGTTGTTTATATGATATTTATATGAAAATTGTTTACATGTTATTTATATGATATTTATGAAAGTTGTAAAGTTGTTTATATGATATTTATATGAAAGTTGTTTACAGGATATTTATATAATATTTATATGAAAGTTGTTTACATGTTATTTATATGAAAGTTGTTTATATGTTATTTTATTTTTATTTATATGATATTTATATGAAAGTTGTTTATATGTTATTTATATGATATTTATATGAAAGTTGTTTATATGTTATTTATATGATATTTATATGAAGGTTGTATATATGATATTTATATGAAAGTTGTTTATATGTTATTTATATGATGTTTATATGATAATTATTTATATGATATTTATATGAAAGTCATTTATATAATGTTTATATGAAAGTCATTTATATGATGTTTATATGAAAGTTAATTATATGATGTTTATTTGAAAGTTAATTATATGATGTGTATATGGAAGTTTTATATGATGTTTATATGAAAGTTGTTTATATGATATTTATTTGATGTTTATATGAAAGTTATTTATATGATGTTTATATGGAAGTTATTTATATGATGTTTATATGAAATTTATTTATATGATGTTTATATGGAAGTTATTTACATGATGTTTATATGAAAGTTGTTGATGATTAAATTATGTTTCCAGTAGCTTTGGTTTAACATGAAAATCTTTTATAGATATTTTATTATGCGAATTTTAAGTGATGCTTTAAGACGATGTTTATATGTTGATATTGTTATATCTTGAGACTAATAATGTGCTGCCATGTTGTTGTTTACATTTGTTTAAAGCTGCATGTGTCTGTCTAAGTTGTGAGTTATTGATCCAAATTATTGGAGTCATATAAGATGGTTGTGTTGTCTAAGTTGTAAGACGTTGAGTCCATGCATATTAATTTAAAGACGAGGGCTCATGCCCTAGGAGCTTTTGCTCGACAGAGACGAGAGCTCATGCTCTAGGAGCTTTTGCTCAATAGCGACGAGGGCTTATGCCTTAGGAGTATATTTATGCTCAAAAAGCGACGAAGGCTTATGCCCTAGATTGGTACCACATGCATGAGTAAGATGATTAAGTTGCATAGTCAAGTTAAAGTTGCATTGTCGAGTCAAGTGGTTAAGTAAATTTTGAAGTTGATTATGAAGTTGATTAAGATGATGATGATGATGTTACCTTATACTTGAAGTTAATTGATGATTTATATCTGAAATTATATGAAGTACTTGTTGATGATGATTTGTTGCTGTTTTATGCTGATTGATTATCTTATATGATTTGTTGTTGTTTTATGTCGATTGATTATCTTATATGAATTGTTGCTTATTATTATTAGAATGTGAAATCTCACCCCTTCTACTTGGAAATGTTGCTCTTCGTATGAGTAACTTGTAGGTGACCAAGAATAGTGTAGTTGAGAGTAATCTCCGTCGTGTCGTCTAGGATGCTCTGATACGTAACGGGATGAGGATTGTTTTGTTGCATGTTTCCTTGTTACGTATTTTCTTTTAAACAATGTTGAACTATTTTTATGAGAATTTATTTAAGATGTTGATGATGTGGCCTTTTACAGCCAAAGACTATTTAAGATGTTGAAATTATTTCCGCTGCATGTTTGTTAAATTTTTATAAAAGCAGAAGTTTTAATAAATAGTAATTTAGCTATATTTATATTTGTTGGATTTTTGTAAAGTTGAATGTGACACTCTGTTTTTAAGTTGAAAAACTCTGATTAATCTATGTTATTTTAAAGTTGGAAAAACGGGGTGTTACATATTGTACTTCTTCAATCACAATCACCTTCATATCAAATCTCTTAGGTAGAGATCTGAGAATCTTTCTTACAAGCTTTTCATCAAACATCTTTCCCCTAAGTTAGTCAAAGGAGTTAGCCATGTCAAGGACATTCATGTAAAAGTCCTATATGTTCTCATCCTCCATCATTTTTAGATTTTCAAACTTGGTAGTCAAAAGTTGAAGCCTTGACATTTTCACTTTAGATGTACCTTCGTGTGTAGTTTTAAGAATTTCACAAGCATCCTTAGCCACAGAGCATTGCTTAATCAATCTGAACATGTTCTTTTCCACTCCATTGAATAAAGCGTTCAATGCCTTGGAGTTTTCAAGAGCTAATGTGTCTTCTTCCTTGAACCACTCTTCTACTAGTTTCAAATCAGCTGTCTTGTTTCCATTTTTGTCAAGCACAACAGGATGTTCCCAACCCTTCAGAACTGCTTTCCAAGATTAACTATATATTGATTTAAGAAAAGCACTCATGCAAGATTTCCAATAATTATAGTTGGAACCATCCAACAAAGGTGGTCTGTTCATAAATCCTACTTCCTTGTCCATAATGCCAGAAAGTATCTTCCCTCGAATTCACCCTAAAACAAGCAGGGTGCCTGCTTTGATGCCAATTGAAATTCTGACGCACTAGCAACCAAATGTTCTATGAGATGTTTCAACATCAAACACATATTACGTAAATTAAGTGTAATGTTTAGAACATCGTGCAAGAAGTAAACAAAAATAACAAGGAAAATAAAGAACAGAAAATTAAAAGGCACAAGACAATTATTAACCCAGTTCGGCACAACTCACCTACATCTGGGGGCTACCAAGCTAGGAAGGAAATCCACTAGTGTAGTCTTTATTCAAAAGCTCTTAGCAAACTCCTTATTTACACTTTATGACCTAGGACCTACCCGTCTAGACTTCAACCTAGGAACTCCTAGATCTGAGATCCCATCTCATTATCCTATGATCAGTCACAGCCCCTGTGACCTATGAGACCTTAAACAAACGATTTGTGAAGTTACCTTCAAACACAAAAACTACAACCTTACTTAAAAGCTTTAGTGTAGCACATGAGTTACAACTCAACACACAGTCCTTAGCAAGTATCAAGATGATACAAGAAAGGCTCACAAATAAACAGAACTAAACTTGCATCAACCGATACAAGAGTAGAACACACAAAGAAAAACGACTCAAACCCTAAAAAACTAAACGTTTAGTTTGATGGCTTGAATACCTAATTAGGTCTTAGAGTTTTCCTTTTATACTGAAGCAATATAGGCTAACTACCTTGCTAGGCTTCAGCAACAAATTGCAGATCGATCTGATCTACAAAACAGAATCAAAGAGACAAATAAGAAAGGTCCTAAAATGCAGAAACATCTTTAGGAACGTCCCATACGCCTTCAAATATTCTCTTAAATATTCTTGCTTCTTTGGGAATAAAATCAAATTGATTATGTAAATATATGTACGTTGCTTGGACATCAAGTTAAGGAAAAGTTGTTTCCTTTTAAAGATAAGGCGCGCGTACAAATAGGCATGAACTCAGACACACTAAACCGTGCCAAGATGTTGGAAAATTCTGTCCAACATCTCATATGGATGCCTAAACCATGTTGGAACATAGAGTCCAACTTCACAGTAAGTGGATATTTGTTTTAGCAACAATGCAGCCAATACAAATACCCAACAGACTGTTAGTTTGTTATTGGTATCAAGGTTGATAAATTTATTGGACATCTCTTTGCAATCCAAGTAAACCATAGCTCGACATGAACTCGAGAAGAAATAGGAAGATCAGAAGAAACATGTGTAATTAAATAAAAAAAACTTGGTTAGAAAGGTAATTTTCAAATTAATAGACCTCATTCCATCCTATACACCCCAAATTGAGAGGAATGAAAATAAAGAAAGATGATTGAATGGGATGAAATAGATTCCATCATATACCACTCCATTCCGCCCATCTTTAAAATATCCAAAAATGGAACTCCATTTTTGTTTGGATTGATGGCATGTGGTGTAATGGAATTCTGTCATACCCCAATTTTTTACCCAAGATCCTACATTCATACGCCCTTTGACCCTGATCAGTCCTTAACATTTTCAGTAAAAAATTCGACAGAGAGGTATTTTAAAATACCTCACGTTTGGTTCCGAGTCGGGCCCTCGTCTCTCTTTATTTTTTTTAGTTTTATTTCCATCTTTTTATTTAATCATTTTTAATTTCAATTTTTATTTTATTTTTTATTTCATTATTATTAGTCATTTTTATCTCTTCATTTTTATTTGTTTTTATTATTTTTATTATTTAAAGTCCAAAGAGTCAAAATAGATCTGATAAGTCCAATTGGTCCAAGTCAAAGAACTGCAAGCTCTCTTTCAGCCTCATCTAGAACAAATCCATAAACATAAACGTGTTTCCTTCATCCCAATCCCAGGCGTAAAGGTTGTGCTTCTTTCTCAACAAACCCTAATCCTGAACACTATAAAACAGAAACCTGCAATGGTAACACGGGGGCCCGAAATTTACACACAAAAACCTGCAATTAAAATCACACAACAATCTAGACTAAACGAAATAAAATACCAAAACCTCACAACATCCAATCGGCCAAACACAACCAATCAAATCCGAAACAAGCCACGCAAGTCCAGCCAACGTCGCATATGGGCAGGAACCCACACAACACAACATAGCCAAGACTCTTGCATCACGACATCATCCATCTCAAATTGTAGCTCTCGCAAACAAACACATCAACAACATCAGAACCGTCACTCACACGATACCAAACCCGGAATCAAATCGGACCAACACAAATGTCCAACAACATAATCCAGCAAGGACACAAAGCCATTACCAAAGAACAACATCAACGGTGCCAAACTTGAATTGAAGAAAGGAAGGTATAAAAAGGTAGTACCTTTTCTTTTTAAACTTTTAGATCTAAGGTTTGGAAATCATTGTAGGGGATTTTTGTTTCACAAAACAGAAAGAGGGAGAAGAAAGAGTTCGAAAAAAAAAGCAGTTGCCGGCGGCGGTGCCGCCACCTAGGGTGGCCGGCCACCGCGCCGGAAACCTTACCTCGCCGGAGTCTCACCAGAAAACCTTACCTCGCCGGAGTCTCACTGGAAAACTCATAGTCCTGCCGGAAAACTCATAGGGAATAAGAACATGAGAGAGAGAGTTTGGAGTATTTTTAAGTGAAGAGAGAGAAATAATCTTAGAAATGAATGACTTCTAAGACTACAACCTATTTATGGGCACTGTTTGATTCTGTGCGCGCTGGTGCATGCCATGGCTGTACACCCTCACATCCTAGTCTTGTGATCTAGATCCAACAACCCTGATGTTTCCTTTCCTAATCTGATCAAAGCTTTCTAATTTTAATCAGATGGCCTTGACTGAATCCCTTAAGCCCAGTGCCCCTCCTGTCTTTTGAAGCCTAAATTCCTCTTTTTAACTACTGCATTCCCCCACCTTGTGATTGGACCCCCCCTTCATTTCATTTTATTTATTTGCATACATATTTTTTCACTGTTTAGCATTTTATTTTCCCTTTTCTCATTCATATTTTAGGTTAGATTTATTATTTGGTATTTTATTTATTTATTTATTTTATTTTTTTGGTCATTTATGTTGTCGTATATAATTAGAATATATATATATAGGCTTTATGTAAATTATGCATGCATCTTTAGGTTAGGTTTATTATCATGCATATTTATTTTTCCGCAGACCATAGAATGTATCCTAGGCTTAATGTAAAAATGTGAGTGTGTTGTTTTATTTTTTCGTGCTTTATGTATAGTCTAGGTTAAGGGTTTTTGTGGTGATCCAACGTCACTACAAAATACCTACGCTTTATTTTTCTTGCTCCGTTAGTATAAATTTTAGTTTTAGTTATTATTCAAAAAAGAACAAAAACATGCAAATAACCAAAATCACAAAAATATTTTCATAAATAAACCTTGACTTACAAATCAAGTGATCCTTCTTATTGTTATTTTCTTAATCAAACTTCAATCAAATTAATCCTACTTTAAGTCTTCTTTTCCAATATTAAAAAATACAAACATGCATATTTCGCCATTTGTCTTTTTAATTTAAAACTTCTTTTCAAAAACTAAAAAAAAAATACAAAACAAATCGAACGAAATTTCTATCCTGAACTACGAGGTTTTGATCCCTCACGGGTACGTAGGCAAAGGACCCAGTCCTTCCAAATCATAAAAAATGTAAATAAAATTAGTCCTCTTTTTCTTTTAATCACTTTAAATTCATTTTCACAAAAGCAAGTAAGTTATACCACATAAAATTGAATAACACGAAGAGGTTCTCGTATAGTGCTACGAACATAAATGGTGTAAATATCTTCCCTTTATGTAACCTGTAACACCCCGTTTTCCCAAAGTAAAAATTTCATAATCAAACCAGAGTATCACATAAAACGGAATGCTACATTTCTTAAATTCTCAAAAATAGAATAAATAATGATTTATTCTTCGTAAGATGATAGTCAAAATTATTCAAACTTCGCAGCGGATAAAATTCAAGTTAACAAAATAGCTTTGGCACGCAGGCCTCATCAAAACTTCTTAACATAATTTCAACTGAAACTTATTAATATCAAATCATAATCAATACGTAAGGAATAGAAAATAATCATAAAGGTTCCCATCCCGTTATGTATCAGAGCACCTAAGGACACAGTGAGGGTAGCCACTCACAACAGTAACAGCAGATAAAGCTTAATCACCTGTAAGTTACCCATAGGGAAGGCAACATTTCCAAGAAGAAGGGGTGAGATTCACAAAACAAAAACATTAAACATATAATTCAATAATTATATTTAACAGCATAACTTCATCATCATAATATCATAACAATAGTCAAGTAACATCTTAATCAACATCATAATCAACATCATAGTTCAAATTAATAGTTTGACTCGACAATGCAACTTCGACTCGACTTATGCAACTTAGACATCTTAATCATGCATGTGGTACCAATCTAGGGCATAAGCCCTCGTCGCTATTGAGTATAAATATACTCCTAGGGCATAAGCCCTCGTCGCTGTTGAGTATAAAAATACTCCTAGAGCATAAGCTCTCGTCTCTGTTGAGCAAATGCTCATAGGGCATGAGCCCTCGTCTCTGGATGAATATGCATGGACTCGACTTCTTAAATCTTAGACATCTCAAAATAAACTCCAATAATTTTGATTACAACTCATAATTCTTATAATGACACATGCAGCTTTTAATCAATAACAATATGGCAGCATGGCAGCACATCAATATCTCAAAACGTAGTAATATCGTAAACATTCACATACATCATCTCTTATAATTCAAAGAAAGCATACACACTTGTATAGGTCACTATGAACAAGTCAAGCATTAATTAACAGCCCTACAGGTCGTCTTAATATTACAGTAGTACTTAATTCTAATCCAGGGGTAATCTCATAACTAATCGTGCGACAAGAGTCGCATTCTTCGAAAAGGCAGTCTGATACAGAACCACTCGCTATGGCGAGTGGGATCTCTCGCCTTGCGAGCCATCAGGGGTTACTCGCTACGGCGAGTTGAACTGCTCGCCTTGCGTACCATCATGGGTAACTCGCTATGGCGAGTTGGGTTGCTCGCCTGGCGAGCTCCTGGGTGTTACTCGCTATGGCGAGTAAGATTGTTCGCCTCGCGAACCTTCTAGGGGTTGCTCGCTATGGCGAGTTGTTTGGCTCGCCTCGCGAGCTGATGAATACTCGCTGTGGCGAGCTGGCTGCTTGTTGTGGCGAGCTGGCTGCTTGCTGTGGCGAGCAACGACAGAACAGTTACGGGTTTACGACAATTTTCACCAAAAACCCCAATTTTCATCATGTTCCTCCCCAATTTCGACTATAATGATGTTTAAGGGTTACCCTATGGTCTGTAAACAGTTTTCTACAACATTGGTACAATTTCTCATCATCTAATCATCAATTCATCACTTTTTGACCTAATTCTTAGTTTCTAATTTCTCATGAAATACTCCTAAACATGTTAACTATAATCATGAATCATAAGCTTAATGGAATTGCAGTGCTAGGCTCACCCTTACCTTAAGAAAATTGAGCAGCAACCTCTCTGGTTCTTCTCTTCTGTTTTCTCCCTTTTTCTCCCAAACTCTGAGTTGTACGTTCTGACAGTTTCTAAACCTAGGTTTTCCCTTTTAAATCACTTTTTGTTTTATTTTATCTTATTTCCTCACAACTCTATCTAATTCTAAAAACAACCCCACAACTTAATATTTATTTTATTTTCAAATCTTATTTTATTAAACAATAAAATAAGTCACAACACTTCATAAAATCACATAATATCCTATATATCACTTAATTCACACAAAATCATATAAATATTCTCTACACTATATAAAATAATTTAAATAATTAAAACGGGCGTTACATAACCAACCCCCGAACCCTTAATCTTTTCAAAAAGGGGTAGTTTGAACTTTTTTCTCCTTTTCTAAATAATTTTAAAAGTTCAGTCGTGAAATAAAAAAGTGAGTCAAACACTAATCAAATAGCCTTGATCTCCGAAAAATGATGCGACAGAAATGGCGACTTCACTGCGGGACCCCCCCTAAGAGGGTTGAGCCTAACTTGGCTTTATTTAAATTTTGTGCTCTAACTTGCATAAAATAAAAACAAAAACAAAAGATGGAAATACGTGTATATATGTTCTTCCTTCTTCTTTCTCTTTTCTTAACGTGAGTGCTGAGATAAGTCCTACACCCGGGCTTGAGAGAAATATAGGATAGGACGGGGTACAATCATAGTGCCATACCAGGAGCGGTCCTGCGCTATGCATGTATGTGATATAACCCCACTCAACGGAGGTCTCTCGGAAGTAATATTATGTCATCATGAGCAGTCGTGATCGGCGTTTATTATTTTTGAAGTCCGTCGAAGTTGAGAACCTTTAGTTACCTTTAACTCATCTTGGTCTTTTTTAGGACGTAGTGCGGTGGCTAACAAAGAGCAGTCTTGACTTAGTCGATACGCGATGCTACACTCAAACGAGACTTTCTTGCGTACATTGTTGGACCGAGAGTCAATCTTGTAAGCTAACAATGTCCAAAAGAGGGTCGTCGACTTTGTGAAGTTGGTAGAACCCGTGACACAGGTACAAATGAAACCATAGTCCTTACCAAATGGCGTTATTACCCTTGACTCCAACATTATGAACTTTAAATCTCACCATGTTTTCACTGTTTGTGTAAATCATGCATACATGCATACATAAAAACTTTTTCTCATTAAACACCGAATGACTTAGATAAATCTTTGTAAACATCAAAGGTATGGACCTTGCAAGAAATAAAACTTTGAAAATCTTATCAGAGCACCTAAGGACACTGTGAGGGTAGCCACTCACAACAGCAAACAGCAGCTATAAGCTTAATCACCTGCAAGTTACTCATAAGAAGAGCAACATTTCCAAGCAGAAGGGGTGAGATTCACAAAACAATGGAATTAAACATATAATTCAATAATTGTATTTAACAACATAATCATCATCAATATATCATAACAATAGTCATGTAACATCTTAATCAACATCATAATCATCATCATAATTTAGCATCATAGTTCAACTTAACAGTTTGACTCGACAATGCAACTTCAACTCGACTATGCAACTTAGACATCTTATTCATGCATGTGGTACCAATCTAGGGCATAAGCCCTCGTCGCTATTGAGTATAAATATACTCCTAGGGCATAAGCCCTCGTCGCTGTTTGAGCATAAAAATACTCCTAGAGCACGAAGCTCTCGTCGATGTTGAGCAAAAGCTCCTAGGGCATGAGCCCTCATCTCTGAATGATTATGCATGGACTCCACATCTTATAACTTAGACAACATAAATGACTCCAATAATTTGGATCACAACTCATAATCTTCGAATGACACATGCAGCTTTTAATCAATAACAAATAGCAGCATGACAGCACATCAAATATCTCAAGATATAACAACATCATAAAGCAGTCACATATTTCATCACTTATAGTTCATAAAAAGGCATATATAATTATATATGTCACTACTAACAAGTTCAAACATTGATTAACAGCTTCTCAGGTCATCTTTAATATTGCAGTAATGCTTAATTCTAACCTAGGGGGCATCTCATAACAATTCGTGCGACAAGAGTCACATAATTCTAAGTAGGCAGTCTGATAAAGAGCTGCTCGTTATGGCGAGTTGGGTTGATCGCCTTGCGAGCCAACTAGGGTCACTCGCTATGGCGAGTTGGACTGCTCGCCTTACGAGTCATCAAGGGTCACTCGCTATGGCGGGTTGGGCTGCTCGCCTTGCGAGCATCAGGGTGCTACTCGCTATGGCAAGTGGGATTGCTCGCCTCGCGAGCTGATGAAGAACACTCGCTGTGGCAAGCTGGTTGCTCACTGTGGCGAGCGATGACAGAAGAGCTACGGGGTTACGACAATTTTCATCAAAAATCCCAATTTTCATCATGTTCCTCCCCAATTTCGACTAGAATGATGTATATGGGTAACCCTAAGGTCTGTAAACAGTTTTCTACAACAATGGTACTGTTTCTCATCATCTAATCATCAATTCATCACTTTTGACCTAGTTCTCATCATCTAAAATCTGTTAACTATAATCATGAATTACATGTTTTAATGAAATTGTAATGCTAGGCTCACCCTTACATTAAGAAAATTGAAGCAGCAGCCTCTTGGTTCTTCACTTCTAGTTTTCTCCCTTTTTCTCCCAAAAACTGAATTGTACGTACTATCTGTTTCTAAACCTAGGTTTTCCCTTTTATATCACTTCTATCAATTTTATCCTATTTCACTTATTCCTTCATAATTCTATCTAATTCAAAAATAGCCCCACAACTCAATATTTATTTTATTTTAAAAATCTTATTTTATTAAACAATAAAATAAGTCACTTAATAAAATCACAACATATCACATAAATCGTATAAATCACTTAAATCACATAAAATCATATAAATATCCTCTATACCCTATAAAATAATTAAATAATCGAAACGGGCGTTACACAACCCCTCTCCTTCCCTCAGTATACAACGCGGAGGTCGAAGTGTCGTCAATAGGAGTTCTGCTGAAATTCAAGTTTCATTGAATTTAAATGCATAACGGCCTTGTACAACTATATCAAAAGAGTTTGAAACAAACTTCCAACAAGAAGGTTCGTCCACGTGAATTTCAACCAGACTCCAAGGGGAACTGGATGCCTAACTATGAAGACTCGTGTGCAACGACTCTGTCAAAAATAAAAGCTCGATAAGTCGCATATCTTAAGAAGCGACTTAGGAAAAAATGAGCGTCTCGGTAGACTGAAAACCCGAATGGGCGGTCCAGGCAAAAATTAGAGACATGAACAAAAATGATTATCCTGTTAGATTGAATACCCGAAAGGGTAATCTATGCAAAAGTTAAGGATCATGACAAAGTAACTACATCAAGTCAAGCACAATTCACTAGGGGCATCCAGCTATCAGAAGACCTCCAATTCGAAGCATCTGCATATCAAAGACTTGGAACAAGGGCAATTCAAAGTTTGTTAGGGAGAATAACGGTTATTGTGTTCAACGTACCCTTTCCATTATATTTACCATTTTTCAAAAAATTTCAAAGATCCGTGGTATCATGCCATTGGCAGGCCACCACTCAATTCATCAAATTTGAGCTTGTGCCCATTTATTTGGAACTCACATTTATTCTATTTGCAAAATTTTCTCTATTTTTGATGGCAATACTTGATACAATTTTTTTTAAAAAAAATACAAAACATTTTTTTACATCTTCTAAAAAGTGTGAATAACGAACACACTCTCTTTGAGCTCGTGAGTAGGTGAGGCGTACATTAGCAGCCGCCTCGAGAACAGTTATGCTCCGGAAGAGAAACATGTCTAAGCACTATGGAGAGGACCTCTGCTTTGAGCAAGATGCAGTCATGATCCAAAAAATACAAAAAAAAAGAGAAAAACAAAAAATAAAAGCTCGCTAAGTTGAAAACCTAAAAAGGCGACTTATGCAATAGAGAGCGTCCCGGTGGACTGAAAAACCGAAAGGGCGGTCCAGGCAAAAAATTAGGGGCACAAAAAAGAAATATACTCCCGGTGGACTGAAAACCCAAAAGTGCGGTCCAGGCAAAAGTTAGGGATTTTCAAAAGAAAAAAAACCTAAAAAAGAGCATGATTGCTAGGACATACCAATGGATTGGCACTCTATGACCGGTTTACAAATGACGACTTCTTCCAGACTTTTGGTTATACAGTGGTCTTTATCCCAAGGAGGCATCAGTTGTTACCTTATGTTGGACTTCATCCTGTCAACAGTTCAATTTAACCTCAACGATATCATTTGCAAGGAAGTTTGCCGAGTGTTTAGTACTACAATGTCGGTCCACTTCCCATCTTACTCGTCCTATCTCGTTTCATCGAGTTCACCTGTCATAAATAGTCGTATAGTTATACCGTCGTACATTCATAGATTCATCCAATCATACATTCATACATTAATACTTTCACATATTCATACACATCATATACATCGCATAACTCACACATGGATGCATCAGTCACCAGAGTCTTGTTGGTTGTATCCCTTCAGTTCGGTCTTCAAACATTTCAAGTGGCAAGTTCCAACAAACGAACAACTTGAGTCCTTTCAAAAGTGTCATCCCCAGTGTGTCTGATCAAGAGGTGCCACTAATCAATCATTTCAAGTGGCAAGTTCTAATAAACGAACAACTTGAGCTCTTTCAAAAGTGTCATCCCCAGTGTGTCTGGTCAAGAGATGCCACTAATCAATCATTTCAAGTGGCAAGTTCCAACAAACGAACAACTTGATCCCTTTCAAAAGTGTCATCCCAGTGTGTCTGGTCAAGAGATGTCACTAATCAATCATTTCAAGTGGCATGTCCCAACAAACGGGAAACTTGCATTTATCATTTACCATTATCATATGCCAAGTGGAAAGTCCTAACCGACGAACAACTTGCATCTACCTTTTTACCTTTATCATATGCCAAGTGGAAAGTTCTAACTAATGAACAGCTGGCACTATCCTTTTACCTTATGTCAAGTGGCAAGTTCTCCATACGAACAACCTGCAAACACATATTTAATTTTCTCAAAAGTGTCATCCCTAGTGTGTCTGGACAAAATCCCTAGTAGGTAATCCAAGTCATTTGTCTTCATACGGCTATCTTACAGATAATAGACAGTGTCTTCCTCATTTTACCTTCATAAAGCTATCATTTTCGATAAGAGGTAAATACATATCATTTGTCTTCATACGGCTAACTTACAGATAGTAGACATTGTTTTTCTCATTTTACCTTCATACAACTATCATTTCCGATAGTAAGTAAATACATACCATTTGTCTTCATACAACTTTCTTACGGATAGTAGACAAAGTCTTTTTTCATCTTACCTTCATACGACTATCATACGTGTAGTAGGTAATTGTGCTCGTGATTTTCGGGTATCAAAATCATTGATCGGATTTGAACCTTTAATCATTGAACTCTCAACTTTTATTCGCGGGAAGGGAAAAAGTGAGTAAAAACCCTTATGAGACCTTGGATTCGGAGGTTGGTTTCGATTGGGGAAGGTGTTAGGCACCCGAACCGACTATGGTATCCCATAGGAACCTTCTACCTATTCTCTAATCTTGCGCTAAATTAATTTTACTTATTAAAAAAAAGTTTAAGAGTTAAAGTGAAAAAAAAGAGAAAGATGAAGCATGTTTTTGGTTATTTTTATTGATTTGGAAGGGTCGAAACCCTTTGCCTACTTACCCAAATAAATCGGGATCAAAATCAAGTAATTCGGCTAAAGAACTTATTTGATGAGTTGAATTGATTTTAACATTTTTAAAAAAAAAAAGATTTTAAGAAGAGATGAGACGCCTCAAGGCATGAGAAGAAAATACGGTGAAGTTGGTTAATTTTAATTACACGAAATCCATGTCTAATGTGGATATTAAATTGATTAACATTTGATTAAAGAAAATAAAAAGAAAGACACTTGGATTACAAACCAAGGTTTACTTAAAAGAAATTTGAATATGATTTTTTTTGATTTTTTGATGAAAATATTTTCCTAAACTAACGATGAATTCGCATAACGGCGGAAAAATAAATAAGCGTAAAGCGATAAATAAAGTGGAGTGTCAGTGCGCGTGTCAGTGCGTGTGCCGGTTACATATTACATACCCTAAATACATTCTATGGTCTCAAAAGAAAAAAATGCGCGAAAATAAATTACATCAATTCCCTAATTACAAACTAAACAACAAAAAAAAGGTAAAAAATAAAATAAATGGCAAAACATTTGAATATGCATGCGATAATGACAATGAAGTAAATGACAAGGAAAGAAAAATATGCATGAGATGGTGAATAATAAAAAGGCAAACACAAAAAACAAATAATAAAAAAAATCATAAACAAATATAGAAGTAGTTTTGAAAATAAAGAAGAAAAAGATTTTAAAATGTCTAACTAACACTATATGAGATAGAAATTTAACTATTAAATGAACTAAAAAAATGCATGATATAAAAGTTAAAACACTAATCAATAATGCATGGAACATAATTCAAATATCACATGAAGTAAAAAAAATAAAAATAAATGCATGAAATTATATAAAACAAAGTTACTACAAAAAAAAAAAAAAAAAAAAAAAGGAGGGTGCAGGCAGTAGAAAACAGGTGTATGAACAGCAAGCAGAAAAAGAGAAGGAAAGAAAAAAGTGGGCTGGGTCGAAAATGGGTAACCGGTTCGGTCCATGGGTGACCCGCCCGGTTACCACATGAATATAAATATATTTTTTGTGGCCTTTTCTTTCATTTTTCAAAATCCCTTCTCTCTCTAACAAAAAAACACATGAGATTGCTCTCCCTTCTCTCTACAGAACCGGCGCCGGAGAAGGAAAGGAAAGGTGGCCGGAAAAGGCTCCGGCGCGGTGGTCGGCCGGAGAGCCGCCGCGCCGGAGCGGTTTAGTACTTTTTTTTTAAAAATTTTTTACACCAACCTCTTCCTTTTCTTCTTCTAAACACAAATTCACCCTTAGTTTTTCAAAAACAAAACCCAAAAGCCGTAGATCTAAACATTAAAGTTCACAAAAAACATAAAAAAAAAAAGTCATGAACAACCTTTGTTTCTCTTTCCGTTCGGTTTCGGTGTGTTTTGTCTTGCCTTGGTTCCTTTTCGGTTTTGTTTCTTACTTTTTGCCTTTGTTCCTTTTCGGTTTTGTTCTTCTTTTTCGTGTATGCCTTCACGTTTTCGGTTTTGCTTTTGTTGAGGGTTTATGTGGATCCTAAAATAAAATGTTGTTGGTGTTTAATGGTTGATGGTGTAGAGTATGAGTTTAGTTTTTGTTATGTGTTGTTTTGGGGGAAATTTGAAACTGTTGTTGCTGGAAAATGTTAAGTGTTCTTGGTGTTCATCATGTTCATGAACTTTTGATGATTTTGATCTTGTGAGATGGAAAGAGAATGAGGAAATCTGTTTGTGGTTGGTAACTGAATTTTTCTGACTGATTCTGACACTAGGGACCATTCTGACGCGTGAACAGTACTTTTATAGTACAAAGTCTCTGATACACTGAAAATGACGAAAATACCCCTGCTGTTTCTTGGAGAAAAAGTTGGACAGGACCAATGACAAATTGACAAGTGTACTGAATGACTTAAAATAAATAAAAAACCAGATAAATAAATAACAACAAATAAATAAATGAAAAAAGAAATAACTAAATAAATAATTAAATGGAAAAAACGAAAATTAGTAATAAAAATAAAAGAAATAACAAAAATGTCCCGTCGGAACCAAAAAAAATGAGGTATTTTAAAATACCTCTCTGCCGAAATTTCGTCTGATACGACTGAAATACGCGGCTTTTTTAACGCTAATAAAATAATAAATCAACGACGTGAATAAAATGCACTTTACAAACGTAAACTTTACGCTAAACTAAAATACGCATAAAACGCGAGTAAAAATTAAGAAATTAATACGCGAGCGACATTAAAATATAAACGACGTAAAAAAAATAAATGCGATCACAATACGAATAAAAAACAGATACTACGGGAATTAGAGCGCGAACGAACGACTGAAAACGATCGACGTACGAATAAAAATAATAAATAATAAAAAATAAATTGGTCAAAATTTGGGGTATGACAGTAATACATGTCATTTGTCTTCATACAGATAGTAGACAATGTCTTTTTCAACTTTAACTTCATGCAGCTATCGATTCCGATAGTAGGTGAAAGCCTGTTTTGTCTCTCGATTAAACTGTCCTTACACTGACAGTAGACAATGTCGATTCCTTACATTAAGCTATCCTTACACCAACTATTGGCAAAGCTTATCAGTTGTCTTCATACAAACTATCATACAGATAGTATACAACCATTTTCCCCAGTGAAACTACATTACCCCTAAGTGGAGTCGGATCCCTTTTTCTTCAACGAATTCGGGCATCCCGTCGTTGTTTCTCGTCCCAGTCAAGTCATCTTTGCCATCCTGCATTCATAATTGCATCATGAGCATTTCACAGGCATTTCATAGCATCTTAGGTCAAAAATAGTGTACTCTGTACTTAAGTCTCTTCGGCCCATCAAATCAAAGATTTCATCTTCCAATCTCCGGACGAAGAAACTTAAATAGGGGCATCTGTCATACCCTAATTTTTGACCCAAGAACCTACATTCATACGCCCTTTGACCCTAATCAGTCCCTAACATTTTCAGTAAAAAATTCGACAGAGAGGTATTTTAAAATACCACATGTTTGGTTCCGAGTCGGGCCTTCATCTCTCTTTATTTTTTTTAGTTTTATTTCCATCTTTTTATTTAATCATTTTTAATTTCAATTTTTATTTCATTGTTATTAGTCATTTTTATCTCTTCATTTTTATTTGTTTTCATTATTTTTATTATTTAAAGTCCAAAGAGTCAAAATAGATCTAATAAGTCTAATTGGTTCAAGTCAAAGAACTACTAGCTGTCTTTCAGCCTCATCTAGAACAAATCCAGGAACAAAAACGTGTTTCCTTCATCCCAATCCCAGGCGCAAAGGTTATGCTTCTTTCTCAACAAACCCTAATCCTGAACACTATAAAACATAAACCTGCAATCATAACACAGGGGGCCGAAATTAACACACCAAAACCTGCAATTGAAATCACACAACAATCTAGACCAGACAAAATAAAATACCAAAACCTCACAACATTCAATCGGCCAAACACAGCCTATCAAATCTGAAACCAGTCACGCAAGTCCAACGAACGTTGCATATGGTCAGGAACCTACACAACACAACATAGCCAAGACTATGGCATCACGACATCTTCCATCTGAAATCGCAGCTCTCGCAAACAAACACATCAACAGCATCAGAACCATCACTCACACGACACCGAAACCGGAATCAAATCGGACCAACACAAATGTCCAACATCATAATCCAACAAGGACGCAAAGCCATTACCAAAGAACAACATCAACGGTGCCAAACCCGAATTGAAGAAAGAAAGGTATATAAAGCTAGTAACTTTTCTTTTTAAACTTTTAGATCTAAGGTTTGGAAATCATTGTAGGGGATTTTTGTTTCAAAAAAAAGAAATAAGGAAAAGAAAGAGTTCGAAAAAAAAGAGTTGTTTTCGGCGGCGGCGCCGCCACCCAAGGTGGCTGGCCACCGCGCCGGAAACCTTACCTCGTCGGAGTCTCACCGAAAAACTCATAGCCCCGCCAGAAAACTCATAGGGAATAAGAACATGTGAGAGAGAGAAGAGAGAGTTTGGAGAATTTTTAAGTGAAGAGAGAGAAATATTCTTAGAAATGAATGACTTCTAAGGCTATAACCTATTTATAGGCACTGTTTGATTCTGTGCGCTGGTGTGTGCCATGACTGTACACCCTCGCATCCCAGTCTTGTGATCTAGATCCAACATTCCTGATGCTTCCTTTCCTAATCTGATCAGGGCCTTCTGATTTTAATCAGATGACCCTAACTGAATCCCTTAAGCCCAACGCCCCTGCTGTCTCTTGAAGCCCAAATTCCTCGTTTTAATTACTGCATCCCCCACCTTGTGATTGGACTTCCATGCATTTCATTTTATTTATTTACATACATTTTATTTTACTGTTTAGCATTTTATTTTCCCTTTTCTCATGCATATTTTAGGTTAGATTTATTATTCTTATTTAGTTTATTTTATTTTATTGGTCATTTATGTTGTCGTATATAATTAGAATGTATATATAGACTTTATGTAAATCATGCATGCATCTTTAGGTTAGGTTTATTATCATGCATAATTATTTTTCCGCAGACCATAGAATGTATCATATGCTTAATGTAAAAATATGTGTGTGTGCGTTAGTATTATTTTATTTTTTCGTGCTTTATGTATAGTGTAGATTCAGGGTTTTTGTTGTGATCCAACGTCACCACAAAATACCTACGCTTTATTTTTCTTGCTCCGATAGTTTAAATTTTAGTTTTAGTTATTATTCAAAAAAGAACAAAAACATGCAAATAACCAAAATCACAAAAATATTTTCATAAATAAACCTTGACTCTCAAATCAAGTGATCCCTCTTATTGTTATTTTCTTAATCAAACTTCAATCAAATTAATCCTACTTTAAGTATTCTTTTCCAATATTAAAAAATATAAACATGCATATTTCGACATTTGGCTTTTTACTTTAAAACTTCTTTTCAAAAACTAAAAAAAAATACAAAACAAATCAAACGAAATTTCTACCCCGAACATTGAGGTTTTGATCCCTCATGGGTACATAGGGAAAGGACCCAGTCCTTCCAAATCATAAAAAATGTAAATAAAATTAGTCCTCTTTTTCTTTTAATCACTTTAAATTCATTTTCACAAAATTAAGTAAGTTATAGCACATAAAATTGAATAACACCAAGAGGTTCTCGTAGAGTACTACGAACATAAAGGGTGCTAATACCTTCCCTTTATATAACCAACCCCGGAACCCTTAATCTTTTCAATTAGGGGTAGTTTGAATTATTTTCCCCTTTTCTAAATAATTTTAAAAGTTCAATCGTGAAATAAAAAAGTGAGTCAAACGCTAATCAAATAGTCTTGATCTCTGACAAATAACGTGACAAATTTCATTCCGCTCCGTTCTATTCCTCTTTATTCCATTCCGCTCCGTTCTATTTCGTTCGTTTTAAACTATCCAAACATAACCAAAAAACTCTAATTTGAAACATATATTAGAAATTAGGGTTTTTTTTTGTTAATGTGCTGAATAAAATGGATTTCTTGTACCCACATGTTTTATTCCTTGTTTATTTCATGGTTGAGGTATAGGGGTATGTCCAAAACTTCCCTAAAACTGCGATTTCTCTGCGTTTCTGGGGTTGAAAATAGGAAGTAGGACTAAAACTGCAAAAACAATGATAATTTAAGGACATTTTTGTTCAATTTAAAAAAGGCAGAACCATTTTCGTGAGTTGGTCAAAACGCGAGGACCAAAAGTGTAATTAAGCCATAGTTTAAAGCCCCACGTAAGCAAGCAACATGTGAAGCAAGTGTAAATGTAGCAGTAGGCAGTAGCTGACTGACCCCATACCACTTGGGTCAGGTGGTACAAAATAGCTCTTGTCCTCCTTTTTTTTCAAAGCAAACGGACGAAAAATGAAAGCTCCAATTATTTGTCACACTATCGTAAAAATAATTAAAAGATATTAGATTTAGTGCGGTGAAGTAAGGGGAAGACCAATAATATATATTAGATTTAGGTTCTTTGTTATTTGATGCACTTGCCAGTAACACTTTACGCTTATGTTAAGTATCTGAGCGACAAGAGACTAAACGTTCATGACCACTAAACGACTTAGACGCAACATCTCCATCCAAAACTTTAAGGTATGAAGCATATATGTCCTCTCTCTTATATATCCAACGTTTTCTTCATTAATTTCTAACCGATGTGGGATATAATTAGTCACACTTGATTTTCAACAATCTCCTCCATAAGTGAGAGTCACCCACAATACTAGCATAATCCACATTATAATCTCATTCCCGCTCCTCAACGAGCCTAACCAGGCTCTGATAACACTGATAGGAAATAACGGAGCTTAAGAAGAAAAATAAGTACAATCACAACATAAGAATATAACGTAGATACTCTAAAACTAGATAAAAAACCACGACCGTAGTCCAAACGGAAGACCAGAAAATTATTACTATGCGAATTTTTTTACAATACATAGACATCTCCCACTCTCACCACAATGCCCCAGTACAACCATACTTTTTACAAAGCAAATGTTTAAACCAAATCAGATATAAATTTAAAGTGTTACTAATGCATATAAAAACAAAGAACTAAGATCCAGTATATAACATTGATCTTCCCCATACTTCACCACACTAAACGATGTAAGACTTCTCTAATAACTAATATTTTTTAACTTCCAGATTTATTTATTTAAGAAACTTATCAATCAAACGCAACACCATCCACTTAACATAAATGATATTTGATGTAACATCTGTTTCACCTTCTCTTTATTACTAATGTTTTTTCATATTTCTCAAATAACGTCATATTTTTGTCACATCTATAATTTTTATTATTATTTTTTTTATCAGTGACATCTATAATTATTAATTAATGTACAAATGGAATCAAAACTTTTTTTTTATCATTTCATTCAAACATTTCTTTACAATAATAACTTTTTTAAACATATCTAGATTAGTGTTTGCTTTTGTCATGAACTACTATTGTATGATTTTATCCTCCTACTTATCTCTTTTTCTAGCTCTTCTAGCCCTCCCACTTCCTCAAGTTCCTGCACATCATATTTATTTATGACTTATCAATTACCATAGGTAAAAACAAAGTACAAATATAAATTTCAACAAAGTTGAGCTAATTATCAAAATATCAATTAACAAACTTTTAATTTGTAAAAAAACTAACCAATATGCTACTCGAAACTAAAATTTAAACAACTAAAGAAATATATTAAATTTATTTGAGAGTTCATACATCTTTATCTATTGTAATATTAGCGATTTCCAGTTTATTAAAAAACTTTGTTTAGATTCCAATCTTGTCATTTGAAGATTTTTTGGGTTTAGACCTTCATGATATTAAATTACAAAATTTAAGGTATTTTCGCCTCCTGTAATTTGAGAGAATTTCGGTTTACCCCCTGTCATATCACCGATTTTGTACAGTCAAAATTCAAGAAGGTCTAAAACCAAAAAATCTTTAAATTACAGGGTTGAAGGAGGGTAAACCGAAAATACCTAATATTACAAGGGTAAACATGTATTATCCCTTTATTTGATTTTAAACATAAAAAAAGATATAAGAATACAGCTCTTACCTTTGGTCCCAAAAACAGCCCATATGGCACCCCATCGAATTTGTCTGAATGGTGAAGCTAAAATAAAAGACAAGAAAATCATGGACGTCAAACCTTTTACCCCCCAAACATAATTAAATACCTAATAATAATAACAATAATAATTTGTCAAAAAATTAAATAGTGATAAGATTTCTATGATAAGGATAATTACTTTGTGGGCTGCAGCTACCCTTCTGAAATAGGGCACATTGGCAATGGGTCCCACTGAGAATCTTCTATGAACCAAACCATCGTGTACAAACATGTAGGCCATCCCAAATACCGTAATTCCAAGACCCTGCTTGTAAATAAGGGTGACAAAGAAAAATTGTTCACTAAGAGTATCACACTAAAGTACATCAAGTTCCATAATAGATTATAATTATGGTTAATTAAAAACAATATTTTAATAAAAAAGGATAATTACATCTTATAACCTAGCTACTGCACTTTCCTAAAAAAAAAAAACTAGCTAGTGCTCTTAATTATTGTTTTTAAAAATGAAAACGAATTTTTCAAAAAAAAAAAATTGAGTTTGATTGTTGATGAAACAATTTTTTATCATATTTTACTTATCGTTGAACCGTACTTTAGCTTATTAAGACTACATTCTCCAAAAAATCGTAAAATCAACATAAAAATTTGACAAGTTCCTACCTAATATTTTGTTGGTATAATGCCTAACATTTAGTTATACGTTACATCACTTTTAATATTTAACTAGGATCTCAATCCGTCAACTTCTTGCCTAAAAAAGTGATAAGTTCCTGCCTATAAAAAAAATGACAAATTCTTGACTAAAATTTCCGATTCATATTTTTTCTAAAACCTGAATAGAACTAAATTAAAAGATTATTAATCCATCACATATATAGTGTGTGCATGAAATAGCAAAAAAAAAAAAAAAGTAGAACAAAGTAATCTCAAAAGCAAACCATCTAATCAAAACAGAAAAACACTAAATAGGTATCCTATGACAAACCAAAAAATGTACCCACCAAACATGCAAGTTAAATGACAAATTCCAAAATTTAGCTTCAAGCCACCATAAAAACCAACACTTTTTCGATGCATGTTTATCACTCCCATTTTTTCACTTCCATTTTCATATTCAACTAATTTTCACTAAAATTTAATTTTTAGTTACCTTTGTTAAGGTAACAAATAATTCTCCTATATTAGGGTAACAAATATTTCTCCTATAGAAAGAGTAAATATGCAATTTCTTTATAATTTTTTTCCGGTCCAATATAATCTATGACAAAAAAAAAAAATCCACACTAATCGCTAAATTTTTTATTTAGAGAACAAATTAGTCTTTAATTCATTCTAGGAAAATGTCAAGCCTCCGACATTTTTTAAGTCCATTAAATAGTTATTTTTATTAAAATATGTTTAATCAATGTATTAGAAATCAAAGTATTTAACTTTTCTATAAAGATTTTTATTTAATCCTTAAAGAGTGTCCGACCACTCGTTAACAAGACCAGAGAAACTAATTCATCTTATAAAAAAGACTCATTGGTAACCCTTTACCGCAAGAGTACAAATGATCAAAACCATAAATTAAGGAAGATAAATATTGTTTTCAATGTATATTTTTTTGTTTCTTAACTAGTGTCCCACAATTAGAATAATCTAAACTTTTATCATTGGTAAGTAAAAAAAGAAAGGTCACGGGTAACCCTTCACCGCAAAGGTACCCAATCAAAATTAAGGGAAACACATACCGCACCAAAGCAAAGACCAGGGACCAATCCTTTATGAAAGAAACCAAAGTTAAGGAGAGCGATAGCAGGAACAGCATTGATTATTGCAAAAACATCATTCAACTCGAAAGCTCCTTCTCTTGCTCTATGATGGGACTGCAAATTCAATTCAAGCAAGCAATTCAATTTCATTTTTTGTTTCTTTGTCTTTGCTTCCACGTATCAAATAGTTCATAACCATTGGTTAATTATTTAAATATTGTAAAAAGTGCCAAATCATAACCAAACAAATTTTCATATGGGTCTTGCTTCAACTTGTGGTACTAAACTTAGTCATATGAAAACAAAAAATTAGTTAAAGCAAACAAGGTTTGAATTTTGATGCATGTTTGGTTATTGAATTGCTTTTTGTTGACCAAATTATTTGTATTGTTTAGAACTTGGAAAGGGGGAAATTAATTGGAAGCATACCTCATGCATGTGCCATAAGGAAGCATGCCAAAGAGCCTTGTGAGCCCATCTAGCCCAAAACTCCATTCCCACCTGAAAATTAAATATATACCTAGTTGAATTTATTGCCCAAAATTAACAAAAAGCTATATTTTGAAGGAAAAAAATAATTGGTGCATGTTTAATTCAGTGTGGTGGTAGAATTTAGGCGAGCCAATGCAATCTTCATAAAAACCTGAATTTTCAACAAAATCACAAATTTCACTTTCATTCAAACATAAACTTGGTTAAAAGTAATAAAAGATGTTGATTGATTTTATATCATACTCAAAACATTGTAGAGATTATTTATTTCTCAATTGAGATAAACACAGATGGCTCCACCAACCATCTGTGTATTTTTTGTTTTGTTGAGAAATTAGAAGTATCTTAACAACAAAAAAGTGGAAATGCTAGAGTAATAAAACAATTAATTTACTACTTAAAAATTGTAAATGTTGTCAAATTTGTGACCACTAAACTAGATCAAAATTTGTACACTATTAAAACAAAAATAAAATAAAATAAATTGGAACTTACAGCAGCTCCCACTGATAGAGCAAATGTACCAAACATTTCAGACCAAGGAATTTCTCCACTTCCCTAAACAAACCAAACCCAATTTTAGATTCAGATTCTCATAACAAAATACCAATGTGCATAGGAAAAAATAAATTAAAAAACATTATCTCGGATGAATACCATATAAGAGAAAATTTGGTCAACAAAAATTAAAATATTTAATTTTTAATTTAAACCGAATACCATTGACCAAACTTTTTCTTATATATAGAACCAGCGAAAAATTTAAGGAACCATCACAACACTTACCTCCATTTGCCAAGAAAATCGTAAATAAACAGACAACACAGCCATAGATGTTATACCAAGGCTAGACATAACAGCTGCAACAAGATACGTAAATCTTTCTGATTTTTTCCTAGCTAATTTCTCTGCCATTTTTGGTGATATAACTTGAGGAATAATATAGTTATTCTCTTGAAGAGTTGTTGGTTTTTCTTCTTCAATTTCCATTTGAGTGTCACGTTTTGGATCTTCCATAAGAACACAAAGTGTTAAGCTTTTCAACCTTTGTGTTTTTGGGGTTGTTCTTTGATGAAAACATCTTAAAGGGGAGAAGATAAGTGTTGGATTTGGTTTGATAAGATGATAAGGTAACAAAGGTTTGTAGTAACGGTTTAAGGGTTGAATTGTTATAGTGGCGGTTAGTCCTGCCGCCATAGAAAACTTTGATGCTTGAGTTTATAGTTGTGGAAGTGTTTTTAGAGAGAGAGAGAGAGAGAGAGAGAGAGATTGTGTATGTATATGTGTATGTGATTGTGAAGATGGAATAGGTGTTGGAGTGAAGGTTTAAAAAGGAGGAAGAATAGAGACCATAACTTTTGTGATGTGTGGGAAGTGTATGGGACCATATAAGATGAATGTGGTAAGTGTTGGGGCCCATTTGTAAAATATACTCGTGGAACATTGCAATCCTATTATGAGGGCATGTTTAGGTTTGATAATTTATTTTATAATAGAAATAATCTTTAAAAACTAACTTTAGTTAGACAGTTTAATTATTAATTATAGTTCAACCATGTGATAAGTTCATAGAGTTATTAAATCAATTGTCTTCTTTGTAACTTAATTCAATTGTCTTCTTTAAATGTAAATACGCCGGACATAAGCTTATTCTTTTAAAAATGTCTTTGTTTGTGTGACGTGACGCTTACTTCGAAACAGACTTCCTACTAAAGACAATGTGGTGTGGCGGCGAGTCCTCCAACTTTCTGATTCGGCTTGTGTGTCAGGGTGCGGGTACTCAGAAACGGTAACTCATGTTTTTAGGATGTGACACTTTTAGTTCTCTTTGGTATCATGTGTGGCACTGGCTGGGAATTTCTTCAATTTCCTCATGTCACATTCGACATCACTTCCATCAATTTACTAATATGGCGGGTTTCCCTAGAATTACTCATTCCTACTTAAGATTAATTTGGTTTGCTACTGTTTGGGATATTTGGAAGAAAATGAATAACCTGATATTCCAAAATACGGCTTCTAATCTGTCTATTTTAGCTGAAAAAGTTAAACTGAATTCTTTCTTATGGTTGAAATCGAAACAAACAACTTTTAGCTATTGTTATCATAATTGGTGGAAACATCCTCTCCTTTGTATGGGTGTCCACATGTAATTTGTTTGTTTTCTTGGTGGGTGCTTTTATTCCATCGGCGCTTTGATCTTGTAAATATTTAGTTGGTTTACCCTTTGCTTGTCTTGTGCAGGGTGAATCAATTTGGTTGTTAATATATATTAGTTTAGTTTGTTCAGAAAAAAGTTTTTCGTGGTTTTGTGCTTTAAATAAAAATGTCTCATTAAATAGACGAATGTAAGTATTGTATATAAACTATTATTGATCATAAGTATCAAACAATTTGAAAATTTTGAATGCAAGTTAATTTAATTGTCTTCTTTGAATGTAAGTTTTTTTGTCGTTTTGTCCTTAAAAAAATGTCTTATTAAATTGACAAATATAAGTATTTAATATAAACTATCATTGATCTTAAATATAAGTAATTTGAAAATTTTAGGTATATCTAAGCAAATTATATCAAATGTGAATAACTGGGTTTAGTGTAAGTAATTGATAAGTATTGTAAATTAGAATGATAAATTCAACTATACTTGTAAAAACAAGAGGAATGCTAGCAACACACATACTTTTCAACATATTTTTTTTTATTGACTAAAATTTAGATAGGTCCAACCAAATCATGTGGATCCTATGTAAATCTGGTAGGTCCTATCTGAATTTTAACCAATGAAAAAGAGTGTGTTTAAAAATGTTTGTTAAGTGTGTTGCTAGCATTTCTCAAAAAACAATTAGCTGAGATTCTGAGCTAAGACTTTTTTTATATTTTTGGCGGTGCATTTATTTTAATTTATGTAAAATGTGTTTTGGACATTACGGATGATCTACACAATAAATAATGACTAATAAGCTTAGCGCACTAAATTTTTCTTTCAACGAGCCTTTTCACATTAATAATGACTCGTTATTTTTTTTAGACAAAGTAGCAACTCATCACGAGGGAACTGTGAACTATGGTATCATATAGATTGAAAGATACACACATTATACACACGTTATTTTTTAGTGACGAGTTCGCGATGTTAGAAAGTATTCGACCAGATGATCGAGGACATGACATGTTTTGCGATTTCTCGCGGCAGGAGGCATAAGTGACATGTTTGGAGTGGTTGAACATTGTACAACGGTTCAAAATCAAGGGTTTGGTGGTTATGGTTTCAAAAGTTGGGGCAGACACTTGTTCAATCCTAGATTGTGCGGCCCAAATCGTTTTCCTTCTTCTGGCGATCTTATGCGACAATGAGAACAACACCACGAAAAGCAGCGCGATCATGGCGAGATGGATGAATGTTCATTATATTTTACCATTCGCCTAAAAAAAATCTACATGTTGAATTTAGGAAAGGATTTGAGCTATGCAACATGTTGTTTGATGTTTATTTATCAAAGAAAATAAATGATCGTGGTCGGGTATTTAGGTTTGTACGCTATATCAATGTTCAAGAAAAAGATAAAACTTGTCAAGCATTGAATAATGTGCAGTTTGGTTAGTATAGAGTTTGGATATTGCACGTTTTGAAGGTTTGGAGATTTGAAAAGGTTGGTAAAGGAGGGAAAGGAGAGGGTGAGGGAGAAGGGAGTAAAAATCCAAGAAATGAGGGAGAGAAAGTAATTTGAAGGGATGCGGGGATCATGTACGTGTGGTGGTGGTTGAGAGGAAGGATGGTGTTGGTGTGGTGACGGAGAAGGAATGAGTGGGGGTAGACGAGGGTAGGAGAGTGTGAGAAAGGTTAAAAGAGCTTTGGGTAAAATGAAGGTGATTAAAAGGATGAGTGAGGGGAAGGATATAATGGATGATTGAATAGATTAGCGTAGGGAGAGGAAGACGTATGCTTCAATGGTGAAATCTAAGTTGGGTCTTTATGTAGAGAATGGAAACAATAATTCTGCTATAGAAGATGTGGAGTGGGTGACTAAGTGGTGGGAACAGTAATTGAGGGAGAATGTGGAGTGGGAGACTAAGGATATAAGAAACAGGCTTTGATGACTTTCATGTTGTTCCTTTGGGAAGAAGATAAGTTATTTCTGCATTGTTCAGGCTATCTTAAGGTGTTGGGTGTTTTTAATGATGCTGGTGATTATTCTAATCAATTCTTTTATAAGCTTAGTTCTTGGACTCAGTAAACTATTGTTTAGAAAAGAGGGGCGTGAGTTTGAATTAATGGTGTGTTGATCTATGTTTGAAATGAACATTTTTTTATTCTTGTAGTTGCTTCTAAAGGTCATTTTCAGAAGGTTGATTGGTGCACTGGTAATAAACGACGATTTAATTATGTAGACCCGAATTTAAACTCAAGTCACAATGACTCAACGGTTATGAGTGGAAGATACTATCTTTTATAATACGAGGAATCAATGTTAAGTTCCGATTGAGATCAGTGTCACATTTAGTGTTCCATAACATGTTGAACACTAAGATGTTCTCTTATGCTAAATAACTTTTTTTAGACCTAAAACCTTTGCCCCTAGTCCTTAGGCTTTGGGTCTGTTTGTTGTATTGGTAAAACATAAATTCAAATGTGTTTTTATCTCCTTTTGTTTTTATATAGTACACAATATCCTTCAAAACTATGTTCGTTTCTCTGTTTTCTTTTCTTCAAAATATAACAAAATAAATGAAAATATGTTATTTAATCTATTAAATATGTCTATAATCCCTGCAAATAGGGCTCAGTTGAATTTTTGTCTATGTACTTATTAATCCTCCAAAATTTTCCCTACAAATTATTAATCACTTAAAATTTGGTCATAATTACTTCTGATTGCACGATTACTAACGTGGCACCATCTAACTGTGGCAAGACCTTGCTGACTTAGCTTTTTGTACATGGACTTCCCATTTTACCCTTAATGAAACAAGACATATACGAAATGACTAAAATATCCCTGCGTTTGAACTTCATCTTTAACCTAGAGACAACATCATCATCTCCAAATCTGTTCCCAATCGAGGTTGAAGAGAAAAAAGAAATGGTAGAATCTAGTGATTGGCCCAGATCATCTCCAGATCTACTAACTGGCCCATGACAAACAACTCTCAATCCACGTGTAGAAGAGAAAGAAGAAATGGTAGGATGAGACAATTCCAATATCCTTATATCGAGGTTTGAAGATGGAGATCTTGTATTTCTTAAAACCACTCAGTTTGTTCAATTGAATTGTTATATTATATTGGTAGGAAGTCTGTTACGGAGAAGACACCAAGTAAACACATTAACCTTTAACGGGACATGCTTATGCCAAATTTCTACATACATTACCCTGTCACGTGAAGGCTCCGCCATCGTGAGAAAGTGATATGTCCCATTAACAGACTAACCGTTAATAGGATCGATAAGCCATCTTCATATGTCAACAATATTTTCCAGAAAAACAACATTATGTAGCAAAACATAACATTCCCTAACATTCTCCTCCTCCCACGTAAAAAGGTGTATCCTCCACACCCACGCTCCCCCCATCTTCCCACCCTCTCATCGACATCTCATTCACTGTAATTCCTCTATCAGCGGCCAAATCAAAGAGACGGGAAAATCTCCCGCAATGTAACTCCTCCCATCCAATTGTATGTCCAAAAAAATGTATTACCGCCACTCCCCACTACTCGGCGGACATTCTCTTCAAACCAACTTCCCTCCCCCGACCCCAAACCACTATGGATACCCGACACCATCCTCCACCACACCGAGCAGTCATCCCCTCCCTCCTTCAACTGGCCACCCTCCTCACCATACCGAACTTTTAAGACTCGATACCACATGCTCTCCTACTTAGTAAGCATCATCGAACACCACTTTCCTACTAAATACACATTGAACTCACGCAACCTCCTCACACCTAACCCTCCATCCTCCTCTGTCAAACAAATAGAGTCCCAATCGATCCAACCAATTTAGAGTTCTTCATCAACTCCACTCATGTATGAGTTTTTCATTGACTATTGTTAACTGAAACAATTGACATTTTTTGAAAGAAAATGTTTTGGCATCTTTGACAACAATATTTTGTATTTTTTTTTTGTGGTGGTCGGGTTCGAATCCCAGACTTTGCATATATTATGCATTGTCCATACCAACTGAGTTAAGCTTACGAGGACAATATTTATATTTTTTGATTGACTCAATAAGAGTTTGTCTTTTTTGAAAACAATATTTAGATGATTTTCATTTTTAAATATTTATCTTTGAATTACGAATGTTTTTAAAATATTTGTATTACGTGGTTATTTTTTTCTATATCAATATTACTATAAAATATTAATTAAAAGAATACTTTGCCAGCACTCTAAAGTTTATCATTTTTTTATAACACTCCAAAGTTTATCCTTTGTTTTTTTTTTTTGACGAAGTTTATCCTTTGTTGTTGAAAATAAAAAACCATATGCCGTCTTAAGTTATTGTAACGTGTAGACGACATGTTCATTCTTAAATAAATAATGATCAGGGTATTGTGCAATATCTGAGTGGAGTGTATCTGGTCAGATTCTTAGTTTGGACTGTTTTTTGACCTATATAATTTTATTTATAAGTCAATCTAAAAATAAACAAGCTATACCAAGAAATGAGGAAGAGTGGAATAATTTTGCCAAGCATATTTTTCTAAATATAAAAGTCAATTGACATTACTAGGTAAGTTGAATCTAGCGGAACAACTCAGCCAAAAGTTCAAATTTTAACTTAAAAAATTGTCACAGTGCATCGAAATTGACACATGATAGAATGGAACCCAAAACCATGAGAGGAGTGGCATTGACAGAACCATAGTTTAAGGGTGCAAAATTTTATTTGTCTCGTAAATTGTTTCGACTAGAGGTAATCATATTGAGATGTGTTGTACTTTTATGTGAATATCTCTTATATCTAGAATTTGAACATTGATTCGCCATATTGTGGGAGTTAAATAATTTTGGGTTGAATATGTTTTTAGTCCTTACATTTTGTGCCCCTTTGGAGAATAGTCCCTACATTTCATTAAATGTTTTTAAAATCTTCGCATTTTATCTCCGTTATCAAAATTAGTCCTTGCTGTTAATTCTCTAACGAAATGCTGATGTGGCAGTTAGTAGGTCCCAATTATTTTAGGGTTAAATATGTTTTTGGTCCCTACATTTTGTGTGACTTTGAGGAATAGTCCTTATTATTTTAGGAATTTGAAAAACATTTATTGAAATGCAAGGACTAATTTTGATAATGGAGATAAAATGTGAGGATTTTAAAAACATTTAATGAAATCTAGAGACTATTCTTCGAAGGGGCGCAAAATGTAAGGACTAAAAACATATTTAACCCAATAAATTTTTGCTAGACACAACTCATGTTGATAGTGCAAATTATTTTAAGTATATTCATACTCTAATCTCTTTTGTTAGATTCAACTCCTTATAAAGAAAGTCTTATATATTTATGGACGAAGGTAGTAGAATTATAAATTTCAATACATTTTTAATAAAAAGCTGCATACCATAAAAAAATTCTACAACAGTATCTTTTACCAATTGTATTTTGCAAACACTATATTTAAATCCTATACATTTTATAAGTTTTAAACATAAATATATACACGTTATAATCAATTTTATGTTTATGCTTTTGATTTAGTAGTAAAGTCGTTATTTTATGTTCCTTTGGGACCAAGTTCTATCCAAACTTAACCAATAAAAATAAATAACATTCTGAGTTTTAAACCATCCAAATTTATGATATAAAATTAAGCGATTTGACCTATGTATGACTAGCTGTCAGTGTAAAAAAGAAGACAAGGCTTGTGTTGGTGCAAAAAGAAAGGCATGCATTGGTATAAAAGGAAGAGAGTTCATGCAAATCAGGCGCATGGTTTGTATTTGAGGGGATTCATGATAGATAAAAGATAAAAAATTAGTGTAAAAACAAAACATTGAACAGGTGCACATGAAGTCATGAACCCCTGAGTGTAAGGTAGCTCCGCCACTGCATGAGAGTAATATGTTTCAAGGATCATCAAAGCAACCTAGTGGGGTTTAAAATTTTTGTCAAATTTATTGTCTAACAAAAGATTTATCCATGATATCACACACATACTTAATTTAATAAATAAATCATCAACTTAAATGATAAACCGAAAAGAAAGAAAAAAAAAACACAAGAAGGTTTTAATATTATGTGTTATGGACCGGACACAAGAAGGTTTTAATATTATGTGTTATAGACCGGTTATAAGATCAATAATACGTTGACACGTGACCTAAACTTACACTGTCTTAAAGACTTCACAACTGAAGGAACACGCCAGCTTCAGCGCACCGTGCCACACAAAAGCACGCTCCCGTGCGAGGATCACCCTACGTGTGTCCTCTAACTGTCTCTAATCACACGTTGTGAAACTCGGAAGCAGTTATTACCAACGCGCGCCTATATAAGGGTGAACTTGTTTCACCCTCAAGGTATGATTCACTTTTCACAACACTTTGTACACACTCTTTCTCAGTTCCATTACTGTTTTGAGCGTAGGAGTGCTAACGTGCCTGCATATACCTTTCGTTCCACCGTAAGGATTCATTGTCGCCATACCGGAAACCTTCACCGTCATACCAGAGCACTTTTCATCACCGTTGCCACTCATCCATCCTCACCGGAGATATCATTATGTAAATTACATGGTTTGATTGAGCAAGAAATTATTGAAGGAATGAATTTCGAATCCATATTTTCTTTTGGTTTGTTGAGCCTTGCATAAATAGATTCGTGGTTAGTTCAATCCATTTTTTCACATTTTTGACTTATTTTGACAAATTTTGACTTGTTGTGAGTAATGTATTTTCATCTATATGTGTGTCCACATAAATGAATGTTGGTGGAATCTTTCACTTGTATTTTTTATTATTGTCAAGTAATACATCCTCCACTTGCATTACATGCAATCAAAGACAAACCTTGTCCAGCTCACGATGAAGCTCCAAAAGTGTAAAAGATCCAAAAGAAAACGATTGGGTATATATAGTTTGGCCTTTCAAAAAAATTTCAGGTCATTCTAGAAAAAGGTGAATTAAGATTGTGAATCAAAGGTTTGAAAAATGAAAACGTGGTCACACTACGTCCATAACTTGCATTAATTGTGATGAACATGTTATTGAATCAAGTGGTTCAGAACTGTAATCTTGCTGAATTGTACGAATGTATTCTCATTCCTTAATCGTATAACCCTACTATTTTATATACATATATAGTACTTTATTTTTTATAGTATTTGTCTATTTTTTTCTGACAAAAATATCACATTCTATTTATAAAAGCAAGACAAAAATACAAACTAGAAAATTTGCATTTATTAGCCGCATACGAGTTTTTTCATGGAACTTTTAATTCAATCAATTGTGCGATATGCATTGATGGATCATTTAAGACCATAAACGAAGCTGATTTTTTTTTATTAAGAGTCGATGCTGATTCTTTTTTGTTAAGCGTCATATGAGTCATGTGCACCAAACTAGCAAGACTGCATGTAGCACTGAAAATGAATCGAACCAACTTATAACTGTTTAAAATTCGATTTGACAATTAACTTGTTGAATTTGATTCATGAATTAAATAACTTGAAAATTAAGTTTGTTAAATAAATAAATTGAACTTGAGTTGTATATAGTTCGATTCGGTTAGTATATTAACTGAACTTATGGGCGTAGAAGGAGACGTTAGTTGTGGAGTGTTCGAATATGTTGTTACATGTTATATTGCAGGTTAATTCTGAGGATTCTTAGAGGTGGACACCCGATCCGGTTGCTGGGTATACTGTTAGTGGTGCTTACCGCGTGCTCACGTCAGGGCTGCCCCCCGCTATGCATATTCCAATGGCTCAGTTATGGAACAAGGATGTTCCATGAAAGGTCTCAGTGTTTGCTTGGCGTCTCTTCTGGTATAGGTTGCCCTTAAAGACAAATTTATTTCGTAGAGGCATTATATCTTCTGAGGTTTAGCCGTGTGTTTCGGGCTGTGGGCAACATGAATCAGAGTCACATCTTTTTTTGACATGTCCTTTTTTTGGTCAGTTATAACACTTGGTTAGGCATTTAACCAAACATATATATATATATATATATATATATATATATACACACACACCATAATTAGTCCTATATTGGCGAGTTTAAAGACATTAGAGAGGAGGAATCATTACTAGATTGTTGACCCGTGCATTGCACGGGTTTATTGATAAGGAATTGACATACAAATAATAAAATGCAATATATAATTGGTAACGCTGAAAAAAAGAGCATGTGATAATCTATAGAAGACAAAATAAAACACTTCATAAAATATATAAAATCTGAAAATATTATAAAAGAAAATTCGGTAATCCTATCAATAATTCAGTAAAAGAAATATGAAAATTTTAGTACATTGGCATGTAGTTTCATCACACATTGCGAAATATTTCCTCATATATGACGTTAGACGTCACTTTGGTATCTTCACCATCTTCATTAGAGATCAATATATTTAGTCCTTCTTTGGATGTAACTCTTGAAACAACAACATACAACTGTCCGTGAGAAAATATAGATGTTGGTAGATATATGTAACGCCCTATTTTATTTATTTGTTTATTTTATCGAGTTGAGAGTCTTTTTTATTAATTTATTTGAATAATTGTGATATATGATGCTATGTGATGATTTTTAGTATTTATTAGTAGGTTGTTATGACTTTAAAAGTGAAGGAATCTAATTAGATTAGATTTAATGAGGCATAAGCGTAGTTTGGTAAATGGAGGAATTTGTTAGGTTAGGAATAGGAGAGGTTATAAATAGAAGAGAACATTAGAGAATTATGGTTAGAACAAGAAAACAGTTTTGGGAGAAAATAGAGAAAACTTGAAGAAATGGTTTTTGGGAGAAAAGAGGAGAAACTTGTAGAATTCAGAACTTCAACCAATCTAAGGTCAGGGTGGGACTAACTTTCTTTAATCATAAGTATATAATTCTGAAAAGGTTTAATCTTTTGTTGTTGAATCCTTGTTGTTGTGAAAATTAGGTTTTAAATTGAATTAAATTGTTAAAAACATAGGTAATCACATGAATTAATGTAAAAGTTGCTGTCTAGGTTGTAGATTATCAGTAGGTAATGTTTCCTATCAAATTTGGAAGTTAGGATGTCGAAAATTGGGTTTTGGGGCAAAACTCTGAAATTCTATTCGTGTTGTTCGTAGTTTTGTTCGTCGTCGCTCGCCACAGCGAGCGATTATCCTCGCCTCGCGTGTAGTAGATAACTCGCCACGGCGAGTACATTTCTTGGCCTAGCGAGTGACCCAGTTGTCGCTCGCCACAGCGAGTATTCTTCTCGCCACAGCGAATTCTTTACAGAGAGCTACTGTTAGCTCGCCACGGCGAGTAGCCTTACTCGCCACAACGAATTGCTTAGTGGCAGTATGCCATGTTTCGTGTTCTTGTGTCTTTTTCACACGTTTTTGTTTGGCTTAATTACACTTTTGGTCCTCACGTTTTGACCAACTCACGAAGATGGTCCTGCTTCTTTTAAATCGAACAAAACCGTCCCTAAACTATCATTTTTTTTGCAATTTTAGTCCTACCTCCTATTTTCAACTCCAAAACACACAGAGAAATTGCAGTATTATGGCAGTTTTAGACATACCCCTATGCTCAACTAAGAAATTAACAAGGAATAAAATATGTGGGTACTAGAAATCCATTTTATTCAACACATTATCAAAAAAAAAAACCTAATTTCTAAGATATGTTTCAAATTAGAGTTTTTTTGGTTAGTGTGCTGAATAAAGTAGATTCCTTGTACCCACATGTTTTATTCCTTGTTTATTTCATGGTTGAGCATAGGGGTATGTCTAAAACTGCCTTGAAACTGCAATTTCTCTACGTTTCTGGAGTTGAAAATATGAGGTAGGACTAAAACTGCAAAAAAATGATAGTTTAGGGACAGTTTTGTTCGATTTAAAAGAGGCAGGACAATTTTCGTGAGTTGGTCAAAACGCGAGGACATAAAGTGTAGTTAAGCCTTTCTGTTTTGAGTTGGTCTTTGGTTTGAATATGAAAGTTGTTGATAATTAAGTTATGTTTCCAGTGGCTTTGGTTTGACATGAAAATCTTTTGTGAATATTTTAATATGGGAATTACGATGTTAATGTCGTTGCATTTTGAGTCGTATCATTGCATAAGCATTTGTCAAGCGAAGGGGGCGGTAGCCTGTCAAGTTGTAGCGAAGGGGCTTGATGCCTGTCAAGTCAAATTACGACATTAGCGAAGGGAGCTTGACGCTCTGTTGGTACCACATGCAATTGTTGAGTCGTTGTTGTTGCATTGATGAACGAAGTTAATTGATGATTTGTATCTGAAATTATATGAAGTCCTTGTTGATGATTGTAGTTGGAATTATATGAAGCATTGTTGATTATTAGTTGTTATTGTTTTATGTTGATTGATTCCTTTATGTGAATTAATCGTTGATGATTATTTGTGGCTGTTTTATATTGATTAATTCTTCTTTATGAATTGTTGCTTATTATTAATGAATGTGAAATCTCACCCCTTCTGTTTGAATGTTGCCTCCACGTGGGTAACGTGCAGGTAACCAGGAGTAACCGCTGATGTGAGTCGATCCTCGTGTCGTTTTAAGAGTCTTGCTCTGATACGTAACGGGATGAGGATATTTATATGTTTTGTTTTTCCTTTGTTACGTATCTCTTTATAAGATGATATTGAACCATTTTTAATTGGAATTTTTATTATGTTGATGACATTGAGGCCTAGTGCCATGTTTTGATTTAAACGTTGAATATTTTCCGCTGCGACATTGTTTTAATTATTGAAAGCAGGTGTTTAATTAAATAGTGGATTTTAACCCTATTTATGATGAAATTATTTTTAAAGAACGTTATGTGACATCCTGTTTATGATGCACTCTGATATATTTTATATTTATTTATATGTTGGGAAAACGGGGTGTTACAATATACACCAACATGTTTAAGTGACTGCCCTTGACTTTTGTTAATTGTCATTGCAAATTAATTGTCAATCCCTAATTATTAGGTTAAGTTGCTGCAGACCTAATAAAATACCTAAAAACAATAACGCAAAAAAGATATTCCAATTCTTAGAAAAATATGCATATCGATAAAATGCATGTTAAATTAGAATATCAGTTAAGTAGTTGTATGAGAGGAAGGTTGTAAGGTCATGTCCTTCCATTTGCAAAAATCAAAATATCAAAATATATGATTCTTCTGTTGTTTGTGTAATTTACCACGGTTTAGGGTTTTTTTGTTGTTGAGAGAAACAAGGTTTAGGGTTTGCTATATATAGCGAGTTTGCATGGAAATCAGGGTAGCCGAGTTTGCATGGAAATTAGGGTATTCTGTTTGTAAACGTATTAAATAAGTGTACAACAACTTGTCAAAAAAAAGTCTACAGAAAAAATAGATATATACAAACGATGACACAACAGGATAGGAATGAAAAACTCATCAGTGAGGAGAAATATTAGAGATTACTGCATTTTAGATGGAATTTGTTAGGTTAAATTGTTGCTAACCTAATGCAGCATTTTAGAGGAAAATTATTAGATTAAGTTGTTGCAGACCTAATAAAATTAATAAATAAGGATAAAAGAGAAGCTCATGTATACCGATAGCGTTACAGTAGTATTTATAGTAATTATAAGGTGGTACTTTATTTAGCCGTCCTAATACCAACATGGTCCACATTTTTATATTAGTTCAATTTTTGTTTTTTTAAAAATTAAATAAATGGAAGATATATATATTTTTTGACAAAAATAGGATTTTTTTTTTTAAATTTTGCTACTCGAAATTTGTTGAATCTATCGAACCGAACTGAGTTGTTCGTGAACTTTAAATGAGCCAAACTCAAGTTAAAAAACTAGTTCGTATCAAACTCGAGTTGAGTTTTGAGCCAAGTCAATTCTTATAAAGTCAAGCTCAAACAAGTTCAACTCGACTTGACTCATTTCCAACCTTAATGGACCGCTACAAGAAATTTTTCAATTTTTTAGGGTGAAAGCCCCAACAAACGCACTAAATTCCATGGCAAAGGGAAGTTTGACAAGGGTTTTGCAAGGGGAAAAAGCCCACACAAAACAACCTATCGCATATATAAATTGAGGGGTTTAAGCTATGGGAAACTTGCGAGGGGGTTAGTCCCTGTAAAAAGACCTGACATAACCCCAAGCACCACCCTTATCATCTGTTTTGCCGCACTGTCTTTGTTTTTACGCAATCTTGTCGCATGTCCCAATCGCAGTCTGCCAATCTGTCAATTTTGACCGACACAAATTTTGCGAGGGGCTTATGGTCTGTTTGGTTCATTAGAAGGGAGATGTGGGGATGGATTTTGATGGAGAGAGGGAAAGGGAGGGAAGATATTTTAATTAAATATATGTTTGGTTCAAAAGATGGGAAGGGAGGGATTCTAATTAAAAATGTGGTTGGTTAACAAGGGAAATTGAGAGATTTTAAAATTAATTTATTATTTTACCCTTAAACTTAATTAAATATACGATGATGATTGTTTTTACGATTTCATAGACCGACAAAAACTCAAGAATACATCTAATGATAAAAGTTGTTACAAGGATAATATAAACTACTAATAATAAAAGTTGTTACAAGGATAATATAACCTAATGATAATAAAAGTCGTTACAAAATAATATTGAGATTTTAAATTAATCTAAGGATAGTTTTGACATTGCAATTTTTTTTAACAAGCAAAAATGAATTATATTAACACTGTTATAGCAGTCCCCGTACCACAAGGAGCACCGAAAAGACCACTAAAAATTACAAGCAATCAACAAGAGATACAAAAAATGGGCTAGCCAATGCCTAAACACGACAAGGGGTTCGTCCACCGCAAATAATCACCAAATACAGAAGTAGCCTTTATAGTTTTCAGCCACCACAATGAATAAGACTTTACTTCATCTAGTAGCTGAATTATAGAGGTTTCTTTATTATTAAATAACCTGTTGTTTCGTTCATTCCACAAAATTCAGACACTAAGGAGTCAAATAAGCTGGAGAAGGACTGCAACAATTTCAGACAACATGTGGAGAAAGTAAACTGAGTAAAGTGATATGAAATATCCTGATGATTTCCCCTTCGAATCCAATCCACGACCGCATTAAAGGCCACAGAGATCCAAAGAAGCTACACATTAGAAACAGATGTCGAGCATCCTCCACCTGACCACAACCAGCTACACACAAGCACACCTTTGGGGATAGAACACCTCGTTTCGTCAAATTTTATTTCATAGGTAATCTATCACAAAGCAACCGCCAATCGAGAATGGAAACCTTCAACGAAATCTGTTTGTGCAAAATTAGATCCAAATCATGCCGAACCTGCGGGCACTCATGAGAAGTGAGCATATCATAAACACCACGAACTGAATAACCTCCTGACGGATCCGAAAGCCACTGTGACACATCATATGAAAGAGTCTACAAAGAAACATCATGGAGTAATAACCTACACTCCTCCTCCCACACACACAAACTCTTAAGCCACTTCCATGCCTCCCCTTCCTCCCAACCTTACATAAACATGTTTCTAACCGTAACTGATCTATTCTCAGCTAAATCAAATAACCAGCTAAAACATACACGAAAAGGAGCATCACCACATTAACATTCATGCCAAATAACGTGTATGTCCCATCACCTGTAACACCACAAAAATTACATGTAATGATTGAATGAAGTTAATTAGAATTATTCTTGATTTATTGGTTATAATGATGTTATGATTCTAGAATATTATGTTAGCTATGAAGAAATAGATTTATGATGATTAATGACGTGTTAGGAGGATTATTATGATGAAAGGGAAAAGTAAATAAAAATAATAAAAGGCGGGAGGTGTAGAATAGAAGTTTTAATTAAGTGGGGGAGGGAGAAGTAAAAATGATAGAAAATAGAATGGAAGGAATTATAGTACGAGGTTATCCCAAATATAAATAGAGAATTAAAAATCAGAGTTGTCACTTTTGCTTAAACGTAAAAACAAGAGAACATGAGAGAAGAAAAAGGAGAAAACCCTAATTCAAGAGAAGAAAGCCAAAGCCGGGAATGCGAGATTCGAGGTAAGGGGGCGATTCCTTTCACTTTATGGTATCTATTCTATGATGGGGGTTGTTTAAACTATTTAGATATTAATGTTGTTATGATGTGAATTTCAATGAGAAAATAACGATGAAGGTACATGATGATGCTGTTGAAGGATTAGAATTGAGGGAATCTAGTTTAGGGTTTGAACTGAGTCTATAGCCTTAAAATGAGTACATAATTAGGTAGGTTAATGGAAAATTAATGTTAGAATGATAGGGTAACATTGGGATGATTATTTGAGAGTGTTGTAATTGAGTTTACTGGTTTAAAAGTGATTATTCGGCCCCTAATTTTTGTCAGACAACCTGGGAAAATTCAACTTTTTGACCATTTTCTGTTTTGAACTGGGTCTTTCTGTAAACATGAAAGTTGTAGGTATGGAAGTTAGCTTTCTAATGGCTTAGGTTTGACTTCCATATGAGTTTTAGATTTTGAGTTATGATGCAAATACTATAGGTAGATATTGATGCAATTTTATGAAAATTTCAGCATAACTCCTTCAATGGACCCTAAAACATCTATGAGAGCATTAGTGAGTTTAATGAAGCCATTAGTATGTAAAGTAAAGGTAAGGTTCCTTTATCTATATATCTAAATGAGGAAGTGTGTTGAGTCAAAAATAGAAGTGATAACCTCAAGGTAATCGCGAGTCTAAAACATGAACCAGTGATAGTGTCTTAAGTCAATAGAAAATAGCAACGATGAAACTATATATGAAGATAGGATCTTAAACTTAATGATTCTAAAATAATAAACGCAAGACATTATGAGGAATGACGAATGGAGTGATAAAACTAATGAGGGGTGTTGGTTCTAAACATGATGTTGATTTGACAAACATGTGAACTATAATATGTAGATATGATGTTGACCGACGAATGAGACGTTAACGTTATAAGATGATGAGGTATGATGATGATAATGTGACTTTCATATGACGATGATGAACGACGTAATAAAAGATGCTTATGAAAGACTTAAGGGGAAAGTAGAGTGAGTTGCAAGAGGGTTATTCATGAACTGATAAAGATGAAAATGATGGTAAATTATAGTAAGGGATAAATGTAGCAACGAGACTATATGAAGAGTGTGAACTGAGGAAATTTGTCAGGTTGAAGGGAAAGGAATCAAGGTAAAATCGTAAAGATAAAGACACGATGAGACGTAGGTGAACGAGGATTAGAGAGGAGTATGTTAAATAAAGGGATGTGGCGTAAGATGTCAGTCCTGGTAAGAATGAATATCGAGTTACTTGTAATTAATGATACAAGATCATAACGGTACAAATATCAAGGACGAATTTAGAAAACTGATGATGATGTTGGGATTGTTAGAATAAAATGTAAACAAAGATATGGAGTTATGTATGAAGTAAATGAATGACGTGATGATTAATAAGAGTCATGATATGAATCTAATAGAAGAGAGTAAGATGAATGAGATGGAGGATAAGGTAGGTTACTAGGAGTAATAGGTGCATAGAATGTAGAGAAAACCAATTATGAGTATAAGTCCTAAACATGACGTGAGTCTTAACAAGAAAATGAGTTAGATATAATTAGACAAACATATGGGATTAATTAATGACAAGGTGTTAATGATGATGCAAAACGACTTTATGATTGTTAAAATGACGAAAGACGAAAAATGACGAAAAATGAAGAAAAATGAAGAATGAGGGAAAATAACGAATGACTATAATGTAAAGATGATGTGTTGTTTATGTGTCTTTCTAAATTATGTTTGGTGAGTCTTCATGCATCATATCATACTGCATAATGACGAATGACGAAATGTATATTTCAGTAACACATCTCTAAACTACATTATTATGACGATAGGATCCGGTATAGGCATGCATGTAGGTCTAGGAAAGAAGTATGTTGCATATATGTCATGTTAGATGAACTATGATATGTGCTAATGATGTGAATATGGTATGTGTGTTAAATGTGTGTATAAAATGTATGTGTTAATGATGTTTATGAAATAAATTGTACGAATATTATGATGAATGATTGATGATGATATGATGAATGATTGATGATGATGTGATGAAGAACCAGTGATGATATGATTATCTATTTTATTATTCATGTACCCCAATATGTGAATTCTCACCCCTGTGCCGTTGTTTGTGTATTTTGGCGTATGCATCCTTGGGGTACAGATACTCAAGACGAGGAGCTTTACCTTTGCGGGACGCTTAGAAGGTGGTGAAAGGGATATACTATGTAGCTATTATTTGTGATATTAAGTAGTCGAATAAACACGTGTTCTGATATGTAACATTGGGGTTGGATTAAACGTTGAATGTTCTTATATTATGAATATTAAGCACTATAATGTTTTATGTTATTTTTCCTAAATGATGTTAAAGACAAGATATTTATAATTATGAAATTTTTATGAAGTATCTTCCACTGTTGTATCTTATTCTCTATTATTTTATTATGATGAAAGATGAATGAATGTGTGTGACATCCTTTTTCGTTAAAACCATGCTTATTATTATTGAAATTACCGTCGGGAATTAGGGTGTTACATCACTTACCCGCCGCACCACACACCCCTCAAACCACCCTTTAGCACTACCTCCTACACCATCCCGGATTTTTACTACCTCCTTTCACCACAAAGAACATCTCCCCTTCACCTCCAAAAACTCGAATTTGAGAGGATGTAAAAAATGGTTCTTGAAGGGATTTTGCTCCCATCCTCTCCCATTTCCTCCCCTTATAAAAATTGAACAAAACATGTTGAATTAAAAATATTCCCTTCCCTCTCCTCCCCTCCCCTCTAAAACTCTCAAACCAAACAGACCCTTAGTGAGGGGCTTGCCCCTCTGAAATTTTAACTTAAATTAAAAAAATTATTTAGATAATTGAATTTATTTTTAATAATTAATAAGAATTAATTATGAAACTGAAAATCATATTTAATTTAAAAATCAAATTTTTAAAATTTTATTACTCCCTCCGTCCCGCAATATATGATCTATTTTACCATTTCACACAGTTTAGGAAAAGTGTATAAATAAAAGAAAGAGGATGATATTTTTACTAATTTATCACGGCTATTAATTGTAAAATTTCACTTTTAAATAATGACTGCTTTTCTTGTTTCACTAGAAACATCTTAAAGTTGGAAATTTGGTGCTATTAACTGATCATTTTTTTTTATTTCTTTGCTATTGGCTAATACAATCACGCTACACATATGTATGTGTGTGAGATTAGGTCATTGGTTATAATTGTATGCTATTGGTTTACATAGAGACCACAAATGTTAAAAGGGGTAAATTTGGAAAAAAATTCTTGAAAATTTGAGAAGGTCAAACAGTTTGGGACAATTTTTTTTTACAAATAGATCATATATTGCAGGACGGAGGAAGTATAATCTAAGCAATATTATTAAAAAAATAATTCCAAATAATTTGTAAATTAATTTAAAAGTGGTTTTAAATGTCAATTAAAATAAAATCGCAAAGAAATTATTAAGTGTAATAGCATTGAAATTAAAATTGTATGAAAATATTATTATAGACGAAATAGAAATTGTACTGTATAGAAATTGTACAGGAAATCGTAGGAACCTTCTCAAATATTACAAACTATAAAATAAACAAATTCCTTTGATCCATATGCATCCTCCAACACCATTTACCTAACAAAGCAAACTTAAATTCTTGAATTTTATGAACCCCAACCCTCTAGTCTCCTTATCCAAACAAATTGTATCCCATTAATCCACATAATGTTCCTAAGATCTTCAACCCACCCACAAAAAAAAAAACATTTTAAAATGTGTTTAATAAAATATATAATACATGTGGGAGCTTTGAAGAAGGAAAGAAAATATAATGGAAGAGAGAACAAGACAAATTTCAAAAGAACCAAGAGACCATCCAAAGAAAGATTCATACGTCTCCACCCCGATAGCCTTTTCTATAACACTTAATTACCCAGTACCATAAGCTTAGTTGTTGAGAGTCACATCTAATTGAAAGTTTAAGATAAATGAATGGAATGCAACCATTTTTACAGTTCAACACCAACTATGCCTCAACCAACCAAGACTCATAAACACTCAAACCCCATGAAATTACCTCAAAGAGAATAAGGTTAGTTTTCAAAGCTTCGACAATTTATCTGCTTTTTTCTCCCAAAATTATAGTGTTATCAGCAAGTTGTAAGTGATAAACATGTATTGCCTCTGTCTGACTAACCTTATACCCACAAAATAAACTTGCCTCTACAATATAATTTAACATAACATTCAGTCATCCAGCCACTCAGCGACAATTAAAAAATAAATAAAAGGAGAAAGAAGATCATCTTGACGTAAACATGTCTTCATTAACACCAAAAAACTGGAAAATTATTTCCCATTAGTTCATCTAAGTATGTCCAATCCATTGAATCATACGTTTTCTTGAAATCCACCTTAAATAAAAATAATAATAATTCCTTTTTTGACTTGCATGTTTCATCCACCACGTAATTTGCAATAAGAATCCCATCGAGAATTTGTCCCCCTTTAATACAAGCAGATTGAATATCAAATAACATTTCTTAATATAATAGTTATGTTCTTGTTGTATTTGTATTTATAAAAACTCAGAAATTACTACCAACGAGGTTACCGAGTTGAGTCACGACCAGGTCACTCTTTAAGACGTTTCGCGGCACTACCCAAGCTTGTGCAAGGTAGACTAACAACCGCGCCACCTCCAGGATAAAATAGCCTAGTTCACTATTCAATTATGTAATGCACATAATATGTAATTGTTCAAGAATTTACACCGCAAAAATATAGTTTAATCGTTCGATTAAAACTACTCAATATGGTACGTAGACCACTCAAATCGAAACCAAAAGGACATAGAGGAGTAGAAGAAGAAGAAAGACTCGCCAACACAAGTCAAAGGAGGAGAAGAGAGGAAAAGTACATGAATCATCAACAATGAATTTTGGTGTGTTGAATGAGTGGGGCGAGCTCTCCTTTTATAGGGAGAGTTCGTAACAAAAATAGAGTGACTTAAGGATTAAGTCAACTTAATCCTTAAGCAAAAGGCGTTTTGGTTTTTGTTGGATATATCCAGAATTTTCCACCTGACCACAACCAACTACATATCCTCTAGTAAAACGCATTTTCAAGTGATAAAAAAAATATCTTTTGACTCAAGCCCAAGCCAAAGCCCGGTCTGACCGGCCGGTCAGATGGCGGCGGCGGATTCGCGCACGTAATATATATATATTTTTCTAAGCGCTCACCTGTTCGCAAAAGTGGGTACCGTAAGGGCACACCCTTGGAGGTCCCCTCACCATTATAAAAACACTTTCTAGTTGATGTGGCTCACCAATGTGGGACATTTTTAAGTCACACACACATACACACTAGTTCTTACCTTGTGTTTTTCTATCCAATCTCCGCTAGAATAAACTAGTGTTCCAACAATCCCCCGCTTGACTTTAAAATGGTTTTGAGAAATAGTGTAAAACATTTTCATAAGATTTGCTAATAAACAAAGATGTTGCCAACAACTTGAACCTTTGCATAGTGGAAAGTATTCCGATTTAACAAGAGTTTCTTACAACATTGAACTTTATCTCAGACATAGAATCCACACACAAACCTTCTTTTAGGTGTATTCTTAATGCCTATACATTTATGGCCTTGCACGTCTATTTCGGTTTTAACGAACGTTCTAGGAATTCTGCCTCAAAATTCCATTGGACCGGCCTCAGTTCCACATTCATATAGGCGAGTCTATCAGGAGTACTCCTGTAGCTAAGTACCCCACTCAACATAGAGTATAGATCTCCATAAGAGTTGTTATTTTCTCATCCTTCTTTCGCTGCAGAATCATGCATTCTATATTCTTTTTTCTCATAGCATGTTCTATCACTTTATGACTTGTTATTACCCATTGAACCTAAGTCTTGGGATCTCCAGACATGTATATCGGGTTACCATCACTTAGTGAGATATAGGCATTAGTCCCATCCTACTGGATGTTTCTCGGACTTTCTCTTTATTTAGTCCTTTCATCAAAGGATGAATTAAGTTTTCATTAATACGTACAAAATCGACTCTAACAGCTCAATTAGAGAGACATTCTTTAATCGTGCTGTGTTTTCGCCTTATTTGTTGTATCTTTCCATTGTAACAACGATTCTTAATCTTTGCAATAGTCATGGTACTATCACAATGAATTAACACAGTTGATAATGGTTTCTCCCATAAAGGGATCTCAAGTAGTAAGGATCTTCGCTAACTTGCTTCTTTACTAGCAGTAGCTAGTGCTATCATCTCAGATTCCATTGTGGACTGAGCCAAAATAGTTTGTTTCTTAGACTTCCAAGAAACAGCGCCTCCAGCTATGCTAAATATATAGCCACTGGTCACTTTGGAATCATCCGACAAGAAGTTCCAATCAGCATCACTTTACCATTGAAGTACAACATGATATCTTTGATAATGCAATCCTAAAGTCATATTCCCTTTCAGGTATCTCATGACTCTCTCAATTGCATGCCAATGTTCCTTGATTTGCCTACTTGTCCCACGACAAAGGCTATGTCGGGTCTAGTAAAATCAGTGGCATATCTGAGACTGTCAATGATGCTCGCATATTCAGTTTGTCTAACTGCATCTCCAGTGTTCTTAAAAAGTTATACACTTGGATCATAAGGTGTGCTTGCAGGTTTACATTCAAAGTAATTATATTTCCTTGAGATATTCTTAGTGTAGTGAGAATGATCCAAGAATATTCCATTATCTGATCTAGTAATCTTGATGCCAAGAATTACATCAGCTTCTCCTAGGTCCTTCATATCAAAGATATTACACAAAAATGATTTCACAGAATATATGGCAGGAATGTTTGAACCATATATGAGCAAGTAGACTACATAGAGACATACGATTGTGCAAATGTTTTCATAATACTTGTAATAAATACATTCTTCACTTTCATTAACTTTGAACTCATTCGAAATCATTAAGTTGTCAAACTTTGCATGCCATTGTTTAGGGGCTTGTTTTAGACCATACATAGATTTGTCTAACTTACAAACCTTGTGTTCCTGTCCATGGATTATAAAACCTTCAGGTTATTCCATATAGATGTCTTCTTCCAGCTCACCAATAAAAAGAGCGGTTTTCACATCCATTTGGTGATAACATTACCACCTATAAGTTTTGATGATAATAAGGTATTAAAATGTCAATTGGATATGCTAATATTTGTTCAAGTGTACAGGACCATAGTCAAAAATTATAAGTCAAGTATTGGTTCTGAAAGAACAAAAGAGAGCAAAGGAAGCTTATGTTGCAAGACATGAAGGTGAGAAAAACACAAGGAGGTGGGGGGGGGGGGGGGGGGGGGGGGTTAAATTGTGTTTTCTTTTTCTTCCACAATCCGGAAGTAGTCCACTCCTCCTTGCATTTCCAAGGAGAATTCACTAAAAATCAATATCTGATTACAATTTCTCAAGCACTAAAGCAAGAGACTTCAAACTACCCAAGCACAAGTGCAAGAGGTTTCATATGCTCAAGCACAATTGCAAGAGACTTCTTATGCACAACTGGAAGAGTCTTCTAATTCAAACAGAATTACAAAGAAATATGTTTGAGGTTGAACACTTGATATACAATCAGTGGTGTTCACAAATACTAATCAGATAAGACTCTTTAAGACTCTAGAATTTATAAGATAATGTACTTGAAAAAAAGTACGAGTAATGGATACTAGGGTTTGTGTTGTCTATTAGGGTTTAGACTGATTATTCGATGCCTTGAGAGTGCTCTCAAGGGTGCTATTTATAGCCTGCCATGGGCTTAGGTTTCGATTGCTTGGTCCCCAAGCCACAAAGGTATTTTAGTACATTGGACGGGTTCTAGGCGCTTCCAGAGGCAGCTAAGGCGGTTTAGGCGCCTTCTGGGCCTAGAAATCTTCTGCGGGGCGCTGAGGCCTTTAGGAAGGGTCTTAAAGCCTTTCTGAAGGTCTCTTTAGCCTATTAGGAAAATATTGACGGTCCACAACCCCCCAAGCACGAGTCATAGGACAAGGCGAAGTGATTAATATTTGCTAGTTTTTTGAAATTTTGCGTATGCTTATGTTAACACTCTATCTTTTATCCTTGGATAGTATGCTCTAATTTTGAGGAACCCCGCTTAGGGCGTTTTACTCTGTCTTCAGAGCTTCCTAGGGGTGTACGTTTGTTTTACTTGAGATTGATGGTCCGCAGCTCTCCAAGCACGAGTCTTGGGACAAGGCGAAGTGGCTTGCAGGGCGAGATAGTTAATTTTGTTGCTGGCGAGAGCTTTGTCTTTGTTCAGTAGATCGTACGGTTCAGGTTCTTTGACCTTTCAATAGTTGTGGCATGTTCGTATCTTGGTCTCATTTACACGTGTCTCCACTCATTGATGAGGACAACACGTTTTTCGAGGCGACTTTAACTCTTCTTTCCCATAAAAGCGTTTTTCTTTCTTTTCTCTTTTTCATTTCTGATTTCTTATTCTCGTCTTCTCCTCTTCTCTCGGTTTTGCGCAGCTGTTACTTCCAGATTTCTAGTTTTCAGTTCTTTAAGTTTTCTCAGGTAATCCTCATTTCTTTTTCTTTTTCTCACATAGTCTCCTTTAGGTGTTTAACGATGGTAGTCATTATGGATTGCGATGAGCTGAGTAGAGAGACTATTCCTTCTGATTCTATGGAAATGAATAAGTTAAGAATGGCTTGTTTAAACCATGCAACTCGTCATAACAGAGATATAGATTGGGATGTTTACTTTGTTAGCCTTCTAGGTCACACAATCCCTAGTGGTTCGTCTGAGAGTGGTAGTAGTAGCAGCGGTAGCTCCGATAGTGACTACGTCTTCCTCTGTTCTACTCCAGGTTTGAATCGGGAACGAGGGATTTGTCTCTTTAAAACTCTTTTAGAAGATCGAGACGAGGAGATCGAAACGAGTGTCGATATGAAGATCTTTGCGCAAGAAGTGTCTAGCATGACCTCGATGTATACTGAAGCTAGGGTAATTAACTTTATTAGGAGCGAGATGGACATCTCATCGACGGTGCTTAAAGAGTTCAGAGTTAAAATTCCCCTCAGCTCCTTTGAGATGGACGTTTTGAGGTTTATGAATGTGGCGCCTTCTCAAATTCTCCCGAATAGTTGGTCGTTTATTCGAGGCTTCGAGATTCTCTGTAGGGCGTTAGGCTTCGAGCCTTTGGTTGGTCCCTTTTTATACTTTTACGGGACTAAGGATGTTAATAGAGGAACATGGGTGACTATTTGCGCTCATCATGGTAAGAAACTAGTGAAGGTGAGAAAAACAAAAGAAGGGGGGTTGAATTGTGTTTGCTTTTCGCAACTCTTGAAGACTGAGAATCTAATTCCGTAGGATCAGAGTCTGAAAGAGATCAGAGTCTGATGGAAGATCAGATTCTGTTGCAGTGGAAATAATCAAGAGATAGAGAGAACACAAGCAATTATACAGGTTCCTTCCACAAACCGGAAGTAGTCCTGTCCCCCTTGCACTTCCAAGGAGAGTTCCACTAAAATGTAATATCTATTACAAGTTGCTCAAACACACAGTAAGAGACTTCCAATGCTCAAGCACGCAGGCAAGAGACTTCCAATGCTCAAAGACACAACTCAATTCCAGTAATAGGGTTCTACATAATATTTAATCGATCAGAAACAAAATCGAAGGTACCTGAAGTATAGATAGCACCTCGTGATTGGGAAAATTGATCGCCGAAGCTGGATTGATATTCGCCGGAATTGATTTCCGAAGCTGGTTTGGTATTCGCCGGCTATAGTTTTTAGAGATCGTCGGTAGGCTTTTAGGTTTAGGGTTTCCATTTGTCATTCAGAAACGTGGTCAAGGTTAGTTTTACCTTTCCACACAGACGGCGCCAATTGTACTTGCAAAAAAGTACGAGTAATGGATACTAGGGTTTGTGTTGTCTATTAGGGTTTAAACTGATTATTCGATGCCTTGAGAGTGCTTTCAACGGTGGTATTTATAGCCTGTCATGGGCTTGCGTTTCGGTTGCTTGGTCCCCAAGCCACAAGGGCGCTTCCTGAGGCGGCTAAGGCGGTTTAGGCGCCTTTTGGGTCTAGGAACCTTCTGTGGGGCGCTGAGGCCTTTAGGAAGGGTCTTAAAGCCTTTCTGAAGGTCTCTTTAGCCTATTAGGAAAATATTGACGGTCTAGATAAGAAAGTTGTTAAGAAATTCTAAGTGAACTGTAATGTGTAACAATTTCAGCAAAGGTTTGACACTTGTAAAATTGTTGTAAGAGTCTTGCTAATCTTCAGGTCTTCACTCCTTTTGTACTTGCAAAAAGTACGAGTAGTGAATACTAGGGTTTTCTCTGTCTATTAGGGTTTAGACTGATTATTGGATGCCTTGAGAATGCTCTCAAGGGTTGTATTTATAGCCTGCTGTGGGCTTGGGCTTTGATGGCTTGGTCTCCAAGCCATAGGGGTATTCTGGTATTTTAGGCGGGTTCTAGAGGCTCACTTAAAGCGACGCCCTGGAAGGGACGCGTCCTGGGACTTAGAACTCTTCTGGAGGGCACCAACGCCTCCTGGGTGGGTCTACAGGCCCTTCTAGAGGTCCTTAAGACTCCAGGAATATTATGATGGTCCATAGCCCACCAAGCACAAGTCTTGGGACAAGGCGAAGTGGTTTGTGTTATCTGGGCAAACGTAGGGAACCTTAGGAAGGATCCTTCTAGCTGTTTAGGAAATTCAATGATGGTCCATAGCCCACCAAGCACGAGTCTTGGGACAAGGCGAAGTGGTTTGTGTTATCTGGGCAAACGTAGGGATCCTTAGGAAGGATCCTTCTAGCTGTTTGAAAGCTTCGGAGGGTGGTTATGTTACCCTTAAGTCATGGGTCCCTCCTGTACTGAAAGAAGTTTATTTCATACAGAACTAATTGCCTAGCTTTCTTTAGTACAAGACCCTAAGCTACGACGTGATACTTCCCGCCTCATCCTCTGGAAGGGCGGGACAGATGTTCCTTGGAATGTTGGTGAGGAGTTTAACCTGCGAAATAGATCGAACGGTGTAGATTCCTTGACTCTTCAGTTGTCGTGACGTGTTCACATCTCGGCCTGCCACGCACGTGTTTCTGCTTTTTTGTAGAGAAAGCGCGTTTTTCGAGGCGATTTTAACGTTACTGTTCCTATATATTAGCGCTTTACTTCCTCTTCAAAACCGCATTTCATCTTTTCACTTCTTCTTTTCGCTTTGCTTCCGCTTTCTTCTTTCTTTGCTTTGCTTCCACTTTCTTCTGATTTAGCGCGGCCGCTTATTCCGATTTTCCCTTCATCAACTCTCCGATTTTCTCCAGGTAAACCCTAATCCTCTCTCCTTTACTGCTTTTTGAACTAGTCGTTTTAGGTTCTGTAGCGATGGTAGTTATTAAGGAATGCGATGAACAAGGTAGAGAGGTCGTTCCCTCTGACCCTAGGGAACTTAACAAGTTGTGAATGGCCTGTTTGAAACATGCGACCCGTCCCAATGGCGTTATAGATTAGGACGCCTACTTTCGTAGTCTTCCGAATGACACAACCACAGATGACTCGTCTGATAGCGATAGTAGTAGCGACAACAGTTCCGATAGTGATTGCGTTTTTCTCTGTTCTACTTTAGGTTTGAATCGGAGCCAAGAGGTTTGCTTATTTAGGCCTGCCTTGATAGAAAAAGAAGACGCGATTAGAACGGGTGTGACAATGAAGTTTTTTGCTCAAGAAGTAACAAGTGTGGCCTCGCTGTATACGGGAGATGCGGCGATCAACTTTATAAGGAGTGAGATGGATATCTCATCAACTGGTCATGAAGAAGATGTGGAACTGCTGTAGTGTGACGAGGGCGAGAGGGTGTGTTCACAATCATTGGTGGGCGAGGAGTATTTCATGTATGCGGCGGTCCTCGAAGAGTTTGGCGTGAAGCTCCCCCTTAGTTCTTTTGAGATGGACGTACTGAAACTTATGAACGTGGCACCCTCACAAATCCGCCCGAATAGCTGGGCATTTATCAGAGGCTTTGAGATTCTCTGTAAGGCGCTGGACTTTGAACCCCTAGTCGCCCTTTTTTTATATTTCTATTGAACTAAGGATGTTAACCGAGGAACATGGGTGACGATTTGTGCTCATCCTGGTAAGAAATTGTTCCCGCCCTACGCGTCAAACTTCAAAAAAGATTGGAAAGGTACTTTCATAAAAGTAAAGGGGGCGCCTCATTGTTCTGTGGCTTCTGTTCTGTTGGAGGGAAAACCAAAGTTTCCACTGGTTTGGACTGCATCGCCAGCTGCTGTAATGGGTTACAATTTTGAAAAGATGACGCCATATGAACAAGGGATAGTTTGCTTCTTAGAGAAGATGCTACACTCCGATATCCACGACCTCTTGAATAAAGAGGGCGATACAGGAGATCTAGATAACTACTTGCGTGAGTGGCTTTCTAAAAGCTCATAATTTTTGCTATTGTTATATGATTATCTGCCGAAAGTTTGTCTGTTAACTTCTTCCTGAATTTTTCTTCTTTTGCAGAATCGAAAATGCCGCCACTTACTCCAGTGGAGTGGAAAAAATATCTCGCTGAGTTGAAGGCGAAGAAAACCTCTGAAGGCTATACAACCAGTGATCCTGCTGGCGTGCAACATCGGCGGGTAAAAAGAAAGGATCCTCCTTCCAAGACTTCAGTGGGTTCGTCCTCGGCGGAGGTGGGCAAACGAAGATAGGAAAGGGCGATAGCCAGAAACTGCACATGATTGTAGAAGGGATGGAGGGGAGAACACCGGCGACCACCTCTCTGAACGAAAAGATGGTGGAGTCTTTTTGGTATAAGGACTTCAACTTTCGGAAGTAAGTATCTCTTAGTGGTCTGTTTGCTATCCTTTTCTTTATTGCGTTACGTAAAAAATATACACTGTTGGAATTATCAGGTATATGGGCGAGAATGTGCCCTTTTGTGAAGTTGATGTGGATGCCGGTTTGAAAAGCAAATTCGGCGACTTGGTGATGGATGCAGGGTAGTCTGCTTTGAGAATCTTGATGCTGAACCATACGATGGAGAGGAAGTATGGTGATTTGGAGAGAAAGTGTAAAGAAGCGGATGAGGACGCAGAGAAATGGAAACATCAGGCTACTGGATTGCAGACCCGCCTTGCCGAAGCGTTGGAGTCAAAACAAATGGCGGAGAACTCGATGAAGGTTTTCGAAGTTAAAGCTGCCGAAGCCATTTCTGAGCTTAAGGCTGTTAAGCTGGAGCGAGATGCGTTCAAAGAAAAGAACCTCAAGTTGGAAGGAGAAGTTGATGAGTGTAAAGGCGCGCTGATGGAGTATTTTGATGATGGTTTCGAGAGGGCTCGTGCGCAAGCTGCACACCTTTATCCTGAAGGGAATTTTGCCGATATGGACGCGGCGAAAATTATCGTGGACGGACAACTCGTAGATGAGGAGTGATTCCAAATTCAACATTTTCTTTTTGTGCTTTGATGTTCTTTCTCTTCTCTTCTTCTTTTCTTTTTTAAACGGCGACCCTGCGTGGCGCTTTATTCTGCTTGTATTGAGGGCGACCTCTTATGGCGTCCAAATAACTTTTCTCTAAAATCGGCCCGTACTAAATGCTTTGAATTTTAAGATATCGCTTTGTTATATTCTTCTATGTCGTCGTTAGCTATGTTAATGGTGTTTTCTTTTCCGCGTATTTACGGTGTGTCCTAAATAGTTTTGTTTTAGCAAATGTTCAAAGAAGTATTGAATCTACTTATAGGCTTCGCTTACCTAGCGTAACGTGATGATGTTTTATTTTAGCGTTTTGAGCTTTCTTTCTTCTAAAACTTTATAGCTTGGCAAAGTACGGTGAAACTTCATGGTTTGTCGGATTTGCGATACGAGACTTCTTATGGGAATGCGCTACAAAGCATCTTATAAGATTGCGCTACAAGGCGTCTTACTGGATTGCGCTACATGGCGTCTTACGGGGTTGCGCTACAAGGCGTCTTACAAGATTGCGCTACAAGGCGTCTTACAGGATTGCGCTACATGGCGTCTTACAGGATTGCGCTACATGGCGTCTTACAGGATTGCGCTACAAGGCGTCTTACAATATTGTGCTACGTGGCGTCTTACGAGGTTGCGCTACAAGGCGTCTTACAAGATTGCTCTACATGGCGTCTTACAGGATTGCGCTACAAGGCGTCTTACAAGATTGCGCAACGTGGCGTCTTACAGGATTGCGCTACAAGGCGTCTTACAAGATTGCGCTATGTGGCGTCTTACGGGGTTGCACTACAAGGCGTCTTACAAGATTGCGCTACGTGGCGTCTTACAGGATCATCATGGTGCTTCATTCTCCTTGCTACTAAAAATCAAATAGTATAAGTAGAAGATAATTAAGCAAAAGAGATAAATGGCACATATTTTTGAAGGAGATAGGGTGCCTCGTTAAAAACCCCTGCTCTTGCAGGGGAAAAGAGTGCTACCCAGTCCCTTTTTATTAAGCAAATAACAGAAAGCAAAGCATATAGCTGGTCCGGTTGAAAAAGAAATAACAATATGGCAAGGAAAAATAAAAGGTTGGCCTATAAGGCTCTAACTATAATAATGACGTAGGTTGACCACATTCCAGGTGCGTGGCACTGCTTCCCCGTTCATCTCTTCTAATTTATAGGCTCCGTGAGGGAACTTCTCTCTGATCTTGTAAGGACCCTCCCAGTTTGGAAGCAACTTCCCAATCCTGGTTGGGGCGACTACCTTTTTTAGCACGAGATCGCCTACCTTCATCTCTCTGGGAATAACTCTTGAATTGTACCGGCGAGCTGCTCTCTGTTTGGCAGCGAACTCTCTGATGTGAGCCTGCTCTCTGACTTCATCGATCATGTCCAAGCTACAACGGATGCTTACTTCGTTTGCTTCTTATAAGAAATATGGTTTATAAGTTTAAGTATAGAAAAAAATGAGATAACAGAAATTCACGAAAACCTGCAAAAACACTTGTTAAATTCCTTAGACTATTCTTAGAGTTAACTTCATCAGAAAAATTATCTCGCCTCCATGTAGGAGTGTCTATCTCGACCGGAAGCATTGCGTCGGTGCCGTAAACCATTGTGAACGGTGCTTCCTTGGTTGTAGAATGTGGAGTTGTATGGTATGACCATAGTACCTGTACTTATCATGTCGAATAATTTGTACTTGTTATGCTGTCACTAGGTGATTCTTACTGTTGGAGGATTCCTATAAAGGAAAATTAATAGGTGCAAAAATTACCTCATGAAGATGTTCCGCCCAAAGGCTTTTGGCGGCTTCCAACTTTTTCTTGATTCCATTTAGGATTACTTTATTTGCTGATTCTGCCTGTCCATTAGCCTGGGGGTGGACCACTGAGACGAATTTTGTTAATATTCCCAGCTGTTTGCAGAAATCAACTAATGTAGCACTAGCGAACTGAGTCCCATTGTCTGATACTATGAATTTAGGAAGGCCAAAACGGCATATGATCTTCTTCCAGTAAAACTTTTTTACTCTTTCAGCTGTGATTTTGGCGACTGCCTCTGCTTCGATCCACTTGGTGAAATAATCTACTCCTACGATAAGGAACTTCAACTGCCCTGGCGCTAGCTGAAAAGGTCCTACGATGTCGACTGCCCTTTTGTGAAAAGGTCAAGGCGAATATACCGAAGTTAACTCATGTGCCGGGGTGTGCTTCTTATCTGAGAACCTTTGGCATTTATCACATTTTCGAACGTACTCGCAGCTGTCTTGAAGCATAGTGGGCCAGTAATATCCTGCTCGGAGCAACTTTGCAGCAAGAGCTCGTCCTCCGATGTGACTTCCACAAACTCCTTCGTGAACCTCCAAAAGAACTAATTCTGTCTCGCCCTCTGCCAGGCAATGCAACATTGGTGTAGCCTTTCCCATTTTATAAAGTTTTCCTGATATAATGGTGAATCTGGAAGCCCTTTTCCGAACAATCTGCTCCTCATCTTCATCCTTCGCTTTGAAAGATCCTGTCAAGCACTTCAACAGGGGCTTCATCCACCCTTCGCTCTCTTCTGTTAATGAATTTACTTCTAAAATTTCCGTGCATGGGGATGTGATTATCTCTTGGATGACGGTTCTGTTGTTGCCTGGTCTCTTGGTGCTGGCGAGCTTGGTGAGCAAGTCTGCTCGGGAGTTTTGCTCTCTCAGGACGTGAATAGCTTCAAAGAATTTAAAGGTGGCTGCTAAACTTTGAACCTTGGCCAAATACTTGACAAGTTGGGCGTCCTTTGTTTGATACTCTCTTGTGATCTGGCTAGTTACTAACTGAGAATCGCTCTTTGCCCGTAGGTTTTCAGCTCCCATCTCTCTTACCAAGGTCATTCCTGCGATGAGTGCTTCATACTCTGCTTGATTGTTGCTTGCTTTGAATTCAAAACGAAGGGATTGTTCAATTAAAAGTTCGCTGGGTCCTTCTAACACTATTCCTGCTCCGCTTCCTTTTAGATTGGAGGAGCCGTCAACTGATAACATCCACACATATGGCACCTCTTCTTCAATTGGGGGAGCGAACTCTACGACGAAATCAGCTAGAACTTTTGACTTGATTACACCTCTTGGTACAAACTGAATGTCGTACTCTGACAATTCTATGGACCAAGCTACCATCCTCCCTGCTAAGTCTGGCTTACTGAGTACCTGTCTAACGGGATAGTTTGACTTGACTACGACCTTGTGACTTTGAAAGTAAGGGCGTAATTTCCTTGCTGTGGTTACCACGGCCAAAGCCAAACGTTCAATTTTCTGATATCGTAGCTCTGCACCTTTGAGAACTCTGTTGACGAAATAGATTGGTTTTTCTCCCGCCTCTGAGTCTTCCACCAACACTGTACTGATGGCATTATCGGAGATTGCTAAATACAGGAAAAGGATGGCGCCTTTACTGGGGCGATGTAGAACAGGCGGGCTTGAGAGGAAAGCTTTCAGTTGTTGGAAGGCGTCTTCGCATTCTGGAGTCCACTCGAACTTTTCCTTCTTCTTTATTGAAGCAAAGAAAGAAAAAGCTTTGTCGCCCGCACAGGATAGGAACCTTGATAGGACTGCTAGGCGGCCTGTTAACTGCTGGACCTCCTTTAGGTTTGATGGGCTTCTCATGTTGATGATTGCTTGGCACTTATCTGGGTTGGCCTCGATGCCTCTGCTTGTTAACAAAAATCCCAGAAACTTTCCAGCCTGCACCCTAAAAGAGCATTTTGATGGGTTTAGGCGTATGTTGTACTTCCTCACTTGTCCTAAAATTTCGTCCAGGTCATCAGTATGGTTGCAGTCTTCCTTGGTTTTAGCTACCAAGTCATCAATGTATACCTCCAAATTGCGTTCTATCTGCCCGGCGAAAGCCATATCCATGCTTCATTGAAAAGTTGCGCCTGCATTCTTGAGGCCGAAAGGCATGACCTTGTAATGATAATTCTTGTTGTTGGTCATGAAAGCTGTCTTGGGTGCGTCCAAGGGATCCATTCTTATCTGGTTATACCCAGAATAGGCGTCCATGAAACTTAGGGTTTTGAAACCGGACGCGTTGTCGATCAGATGGTCTATATTTGGTAAAGGATATGGATCCTTGGGACAGGCCATGTTCAGATCGGTGTAATCTACACACATTCGCCACTTGCCATTTGATTTCTTTACCAGCACCGTGTTTGCCAACCATGTTGGGTACTGGATTTCGCTTATAAAACGGGCGTCTACTAGCTTACCTACCTCTTCGTCCACTACTTTACGCCTTTCTTCACCCAACTTTCTCTTCCGCTGGACGACTGGCTTAACATTTGGGTTGACGGACAAATGATGACAGGCTATCTTCGGGTCTATCCCAGGCATCTCTAAAGGTTTCCAGGCGAATAGATCAAGGTTCTTCTGTAGAAGTGCGATGAGGGCGGCTTCCTCCATTGGATCTAGGGCTGTTCCAATTTTGGTCTTTTGATGGTCCTCTGGGCCAATAGATATTTCCTTCAAGTCTTCCGTTGGCTCTAGGCGTGGCTGTTGGAAATCCTCCCTTGGGTCAAGGTCTATTACGTTCACGGTGTGCTCCTTAACAATTTCATCCTTTTTCTTCTTCTGTAATCGTAGACTGCTATGATAACATTCTCTGGCTATTTTCTGGTCGCCCTTAATCGTTCCTACCTTCCCATTATCTAGGGGATACTTCATAACCAAAAACTTTGTAGACAAAAGTCCCCCCAACAGGTTAAAAGCAAGTCGCCCTATGATTATGTTGTAAGAATTAGGGGCGTTGATTACCAAATACCTGACCCGTATTGTTTTTGCTGAAGAACTGTATCCGAAAGTTGTCTTCAGAGTGATGTAACCTCGTACGTGCACTTTCTCCCCTGTGAATCCTGCCAAGATCCCTCTGAAAGGTTGTAACTGTTGAGGATCCAGGCCCATTCTTTCAAATGTCTCATAATACAGAATATCAGCTGAACTTCCTGTGTCTACCAAAACTCTTTTCACGTCCCAGTTGAATATCTGGACAGTAATTACCATGGGGTCATCGTCGTGAGGGACGACGCCCTGGAAATCTTTGGGCGAGAAGTGTATCTCGGGCTCTTTCTCTTCTTTTGAATCATACTCCTGACATAAAATCACTTGTCTGACATACTTTTTACGCGAGGAGTTGGATTCACCTCCACCTGAAAATCCTCCAGAAATAGTGTTCAAGGTGTGTCTTTTCTCCTCGCTGCTTGTTTCCTTTCTAGGCTTCTGAGGTCTTCCTTCTTTGTCTGTCTGAATGTATCCTCTTAACTTTCCATTCTGTATTAGTCTTTCGATCTCCCTTCTCAAGTGGATGCAGTCATTAGTGTCATGACCTTGGATTATGTCGTACTTACACCAACTGTTGGGGTCTGTTCCCATGGTCGTGTGTTCTGTCGTCTTAGCCTCTGGGATGATTTTTGCTTCGTAGACTTCTTTGAGTATCTGTGCTGGGCGAGTATTCAAGGGGGTGAGGACGCCTGGACGGATCTTGGAGATGTAGGGTGCGTGGGGGCACCTTTCCTGCCTCTTGTAGAAAGACTGATCCCGGTCTGCCAGCGGCTGGTGATTTCTTCGATCCTGATTAGTGGAGGTGCGCTCTTTTGCATTCCTGGCTTTCTTTTCAGCATTGCTTTCTTCTCCCTTGATGTAACAGTCAGCCCTGGCGATGATTTCTTCCATGGAGTCGGCGGGCTTTTGCGCCAAAGATTCATTGAATTGTCCCGCCCTTAAACCGTTCTGGAAGGCTCCCACAAAAACCTCTTGATTAGGGTTGATTACCTTGATGGTGGTATCGTTGAATCTGGCCAAGTAATCTCGCAGCGACTCAGCGTGTCCTTGACGGACGTTGAAAAGGCTGGTAGCGGAGACCTTTCGATGGCGACTTGCCGCGAATTGCTGAGTGAGTTTCCTGGTCATGTCTGGATAATTCACGATAGAGAAACGAGGGAGGTTCATGTACCAACGCAAAGCTGCATCGGTTAGGGTTCCTGCGAAAAGTTTGTACTTGAGAGAGTCAGAAGCGCCACAACGGCCATACGAGTGTTGAACGTCGTTATGTGTTCCACCGGGTCACTCTTCCCATCAAAATATGACAGATGGGGAGGTTTGAAGTGTTCTGGTACTGGAGCGTTCCAAATCTCTACTGAAAGGGCCTGCGGCTCTAGGTTCTCCATCTCGCCGTGCTGGGATTCGTCTCGCTCTTCCTGTTGCTTCTGCTGAACGGTTTCTACCGAGGTGCACAGAGCCTCGTTCTGCTCTCGTAGGAGAGCCATGTCGGTTCTCAGGGTCTCGAAATCCTCTGGGGTGGCCATGAGGAAAGCGGCGGCTGCTCTGGGACCTGAGAAGTTCTGAGTGCTGGACTTTTTGAATCACAGGAATATGACTCGGAAAGCTGATGAGGGTTCCTGAACCACAGTTGTGATTCAAGAAGGTGGTCTAGGTTAATTTTACCTTTTCCCACAGACGGTGCCAACTGTACTTGCAAAAAGTACGAGTAGTGAATACTAGGGTTTTCTCTGTCTATTAGGGTTTAGACTGATTATTGGATGCCTTGAGAATGCTCTCAAGGGTTGTATTTATAGCCTGCTATGGGCTTGGGCTTTGATGGCTTGGTCTCCAAGCCATAGGGGTATTCTGGTATTTTAGGCGGGTTCTAGAGGCTCACTTAAAGCGACGCCCTGGAAGGGACGCGCCCTGGGACATAGAACTCTTCTGGAGGGCACCAAGGCCTCTTGGGGGGGTCTACAGGCCCTTCTAGAGGTCCTTAAGACTCCTAGGAATATTATGACGGTCCACCTTTATATAGAGGTGTGATAGATATGTTGGAAATTGCCAGCACATCACTAAAGAGTCGTTGTTAGAGCTTGATCAAATCACCAATGATTTATTGATTGATTTGGTTATTGTTCTGTGAGGGAGCAATTTCAAATCCCTTCCAAGAATAGAGAGAGACCAGCGTTGATATATATGTTATATTGTACTATAACAGGCATGGAGAGTGGAGTAGTGGTTGTATAATTGTATTATTGTCCTTTTCCTACGCTCTTCAGTGAATAAACATCCAATGCCTTCAAAGTCCTCTGAATTATCTGTTTCTCCAGGTTTCCATTCCTTCTGCAATCATATGCATTCAGAATAACAACATGTAGCTAACTTAAGCTTTCAGTCTTCAACTTCTGATGATCTTCAGCTTCTGATGACGTCAGCTTCTGGTAACCAGCTTCTGATGACAATTTCTGATGAACAGCTTCGGATGAACTACTTCTGATGTCCTCAGATGCTATTTTCTTCAAACTCTGTCTTGTAACATAAGCTTCCTTTCATAAATTCCATTGCTCTCATTTGTTCTTCCAGAACCTATGCTTAATATAAAGACACTTAAATTTTTGTCTATGGTCCTGCACACTTGAACAAATATTAGCATATCCAATTGACATTTTTAATACCTTGTTATCATCAAAACTCAAAGGGTAATGTTAAACCTATTTTGTTCCAACAAGACAGAGTCTGAAGACAAAGAGCACTTGAAGACCATCAGAAGCTAACGTCATCAGAGAGTATGAAGAGCCTCGAAAGATGGAGTTCATCAGACCCTGAAAACTGGAAGCTGAAGTTAGTTAAAAATTGTTATTCTGAATTCATATTATTGCAGAAAGAATGGAAGCCTGGAGCAACGACTATTATAGAGGAATTCGAAGGCATTGGATGCTTATCCACTTAAGAGCGGAGGAAAATGACATAATACAATTGTACAACCACTACTCCACTCTTCATGTCTGCAATAGTACAAGATAACAGCTATGTCTACGCTAGTTATTCTCTATTCAAGAAATGAATTTGAAATTGTTCCCTCATAGGACAATAACCATATCAAGCAACTAACCATTGGTGATTATCAAGCTTCAACAACGACTCTTTTGATGTGCTGGCAATCTACAACGTTTCTTTCACACATATATATAAAGGAATGAAGACTTGAAGATTGTAAGAGACTCACAACAATTTTACAAGTGCCAAAACTCTGCTGAAATTGTTTTCACATCAAAGTTTACTTAGAAATTCTAGAGTCTTAAGAGTATGTATCTAATTTGTATTTGTGAACACCGCTGATTGTATATCAAGTGTTCAACCTTAAACAATTTTCTATGTAATTCTATTTGTTTAAAAGTCTCTTGCTTTTGTGCTTGAGCATAGGAAGTCTCTTGCGTTTGTGCTTGAGCATAGGAAACCTCTTGCTTTTGTGCTTGAGTAGTTTGAAGTCTCTTGCTTTTGTGCTTGAGCAATTGTAATCAAATATTGATTTTAGTGAACTCTCCTTGGAAGTGCGAGGGGGACAGGACTACTTCGAATTATGGAAGGATCCTGTATAATTGTTATGTCTTTCTCTTCTCTCTCTCTCTCTCTCTCTCTCTCTCTCTCTCTCTTTCTATCTCTCTTTCTCTTTACATTATCCGCTGCATAAGACTTTGAAATCTATTATAGACTCTGAACTTTATCAAACTTTGAATATTGGACTTAGTTTTAGAAAGAAGAAAAAGCTAACACAATTCAACCCATCTTCTTGTGTTTTTATCACCTGCAAATGGTATCAAGAGCTTGGTTCTGTTGTTTTACCACTTAACAATGTAACAAAAAAATCTCTGAGAAAAACATGGTATCTGTTGAAGGTTCCAGTTCTGGTGGTACTGCCATACAATATGATTATGGTACTTCTGATGATAAATCATCTGACTCCAACAACAAGACTCCTGGGTTCAATGGAGATCTTGATACTTTCTCTTGGTGGAAAACCAAAATGTATAGTTACATTATGGGTTTAGATGATGAATTATGGGATGTTCTTGAAGGTGTTGGTGACTTGGCATTAGATGAAGAAGAAGCTGCTATTAATAGAAAGAAACACACTACTGCTCAGAAGAAGCTGTACAAGAAACATCACAAGATCAGAGGCATTCTTGTTACTGCTTTTCCTCACAATGAGTATCTAAAGATGAGGGACCAATCTACTGCTAAAGCAATGTTTTCTTCCTTGTGTGCAAACTATGAAGGTAACAAGAAAGTTAGAGAAGCAAAAGCCTCTATGTTTGTTCATCAGTATGAGTTGCTCAGGATGAAAGATGATGAAAGCAATGAGGCTATGTACTCAAGGTTTCAGACTCTAGTCTCTGAACTTCATATACTCAAGAAAAGTTATGTAGCTTCTGATCATGTGAACAAGATTCTAAGAAGCTTACTCGCTAGATGGAGACATAAAGTTACTGCTATTGAGGAAGCTAAGGATTTAAGCACTCTAAGTGTGGAAGATCTTATAAGCTATCTCAAGGTTCATGAGATTGGTCTTAATGAACATGAATCTGTCAAGAAGCCAAAGTCTATTGCATTAAAGTCTAAATGAAAGTCTTCATAAGCCTTCAAAGCAGAAGATTACGAAGATGAGTCCCCTGCTGGAGATTCTGAAGAAGATCCAGCTGTTGTTGAGAAAATGGATATGCTTTCCAACAAACTGCAATAATTGGCTAGTAAGAACAAGAAGTGTTTAAGCATAAGCAGTGGTTACAAAGGCTCAAAAAAAGAAGATCAAAAAGGTTTCTTCAACTGTAAGAAGCCTGGACACTTCACCGCTGATTGTCCTGATCTTGAGAAAGAGAAATCAAAGGAGAAATCCAAGAAACCAACTTTCAAATCCAACAAGTTTAGAAAACAGATAAATCAGAGTCTGATGGCCACATAGGAAGATTTAGATAGTGAATCAGGGTCTGATAAGGATGATGCTGAAGTTGAAGCAAATGTGGCTATGGGGTTAGTGGCTACAGAAGCTGAACCTGATACAGACTCCGAAGATGAAAGTGAGATATGCCAAAGAGTATAGAAGGATCACAAGTCATGGTACCTGGACAGTGGTTGCTCACGACTCATGATAGGAGAAAGGTCTATGTTCTTAACCCTAACAATGAAAGATGGAGGAACTGTGGGATTTGGAGGCTACCAAAATGGCAAGATCATTGACATATGAACTATTGGTAACTCTTCTATCTCAATTAATAATGTGTGGTTGGTAGATGGACTAAAATATAACCTACTTAACATTAGCCAGTTTTGTGATAGTGGTTATGATGTGATGTTTGATAATTTCAAATGCACAATAATCAACAAGAATGATAAATCCATAGTGTTCAAGGGAAAGAGGAGAAACAATGTGTACAGAAATTACTACCGAAGAGATTACCTGGTTGAGTCACGACCAGGTCACTCTTTTTAAGAAGTTTCGCGGCGCTACCCAAGTTTGTGCAAGGTCGACTAACAACCGCGTCGCCTCCAGGATAAAACAGCCCTTTTCATTGTTCAATTACGTACTGCACAGTATGTAATTGTTTGAGAATTTACCCCTCAAGAATATGGTTTTATATATCGTTCCATTAAAACCACTCAATATAGTACGTAGACCACTCGGATCGAAACCGAAGGGACAAAAAGCTGTAGAAGAAGAAGAAGGAGTCGTCAACACAAGTCGAAGGAGGGAGAAGAGGGGAAAAACACATGAATCATCAACTGTGCATTTCGATGTGCTAAATGAGTGGGGCAAGCTCTCCTTCTATTGGGAGAGTTCGTAAAAAAAAAACGTAGTGACTTAAGGATTAAGTTGGCTTAATCCTTAAGCAAAACGCGTTTTGGTTTATGTTGGATATATTCGGATACCCGTTTAGAATCGGATCAGATCGTAACGAATTTATTTGTTACACTTTCGGATGATGATAAAATTAATTTATTATTTTCAAGTGATAAAAAAAAATATTTGTTGACCCAAGCCTGGCCAGGCAGACGACATCGTTGTCGTGCGCGTGAAATATATAAACAGTCAAGGTCACACCCGTAAAGGTCACCCCACCTTTATATAAATACTTACTAATTAGTGTGGCTCATCAATGTAGGACTTTTTTAAGTCAGACACTAGTTCTTACTCACTAAGCGGTTTAATCAATTCACCTCTATGGAGAACCCTAAGAGTTTTTAAATTAAAATTATCCACCTCAATTCTATTAAAATTACCTTACATAAAATGATTAGCAAAATGATCATAAACTATTGTCCTGACATATCAGACACCCTTCCATCTGAACATCATTAACATTGATAGTAATACAATTAGATAAAAGAGACTGTAAGTGTTTTTGAATCTTTGACTTAAGCCAATTGGATATAGATTTTTACAACCGCATGCTTTTATGAATCTTTGAAATGAGAACAAATTAGATAAAAGAGACTGTAAGTGTTTTTGCATCTTTCGTTTTGCCACCTAAATTCTGAGCATAATTATGATGCCAAATTTTTAGACTTCATTTAATATTATAAGCGCATTTTTTTGGTTACTATCACGTGCAAATGTTGCTAACCAATATTTTTTTAATAATTTTTTTTAAAATAAAATTCTAATAAAGGCCCTTAGAATACCTTTTTAGTAATTAAAAAATATAAATTTGTACATAAAAAGTATTACGTTGAGAAATATCCCATGTGCATTCGTCGTAATTCCTTCTCTATGAAAGCAAGAGTTACTTCTATTCGTGGATAAACATAGATTTTATCTCTAGAAAGCAAGAGTTACTTCTAAGAAAGAGTAACCCTCTTTGCCACCCTTCCTTAAAGATAAATATAAACAATAACTATTGATTGAAACTATGTTTATAATATCTTATTTATATTACGTGGGTATATCATCTTTGACGGTTACTTTTTATAACAATAAAAATATCAAATCTATTTTTTCTTCCTAAACTATACGACAAATATTCTAAAATGAAAAACGTATTGGTAGGGATGGCTGTGATTAAACATGGATTGGACTCCAACATGCGAAGTTAACAACGATGTCTTAAACGTCCACGATACCTACTCAATAGTCTCTTATACTACATTTTTGTTTTTATAACAACCACTTTTTTATTTTATTTTATAGTTCACTTTTCTATGATGTTGTTTGTTTCTTACAAGGATTGGCCCAATCCTTTTTGTACCTATAAAATGACACGTATGCAATATTGGTGCTTTACATTTGACACATGTCTTGTTGTTAGGGTTTGACCCTTTGCCATTAGCAAAGTGGTTATGGTTTTTCTATCCAAAAAATCTAATCCTAATGTCTCCCACTTTTGTATTTTCCTTTTCTTTTATTGTAATTGGATGAGCACTGAGAAATATAGGTCATTCTTCATTCAATCTTATATGGCCAGATGTCAAACTTCTTAGTTAGTTTAAAGCGTCATTACCACTAATCATTCCCTTATAAAGGTGTATATATATAGATAGATGAGTTGTCCCAACATGATTCATTACTTTAGTCCCTCCTATATTTTCTTTACAACAATACGCGGTATTTACACTGTTTATAGTGTTTTTTTCACTATTTTATTTTTAATTTTTGAATATTCTTTTTTAATACATACATATATAATATATATATATATATATATATATATATATATATTTGTAACACAAAATCTAAGTTAAATAATAACTAATTTTACAACTTTGTAAACCACAAAAATGTACGTTGTTAACTGTCAATGCAATTTATGTTCTTTAAAGTGGTTAACAATATACATTTTTAAAATTCTTTAGTGATAGAACTCCGTTTGTGAGTTGCAAAAATTATTCTCTAATTAGAAAGAAAGTTTTTTCTTTAAAAAACAGAGCATTTTTCATTGTATCTATACTATATACCAAAAAATTACCTCTTTCAGCACATTTTTGAGTTGGACTTTTCTTTTTAAAAATACTCTTAATTTTTAATTTTAATTTTAAATACAAATAACACATGAAACAAATAGATAATAATAAATTTAATTTAAGGAGAAAATTTACACACAATTCTTTATGAATTGTTCTTATTGTTACCCAATTATAAAATAACACGTCGATTACTAATCCATGTCACTAATCATTTCCGTTAACCATTTTTTACATCCCTTAACCACATATCAAACTCACAAAAAACTAGCACAAAACAAAAACTTATGTTACTTTTTTATCAGCCGATTTTATGTTGTACATCTGTGTTGTTCCCCTCAATACAACCGACAAAGATTGTCAAGTATTTTCATATCCCTTCCACAAAACACAATATTTCCATATTATTTTATTTCTTTCATAAAAAGCAGTATTCCAGTATTTCCATATTATTTTATTAATATAAATTACTCTTCCTTAGCCTTTGATCAATTGTAACAAACACGTGAGTAAAAAATAATGGTAAAGATTGGACTTTAAATCTTCTAAAAAAATAGCAAAATATAATATCAAAGATTGGACTTTAAATCCTCTAAAAAAAGATTAGTAACAAACGTGAGCAAAAAATAATAATGTTAAGGATTGAACTTTAAATACTCAAAAAAAAAAAATTAGTTACAAACGTGAGCAAAAAATAATGTTAAAGATTGAACTTTATATCTTCTAAAAAAAATATTAGTAACAAACGTGAGCAAAATATAATGTTAAAGATTGAACTTTAAATCCTCTAAAAAAATATTAGTAACAAAAATGAGTAAAAAATAATGTTAAAGATTGGACTTTAAATCCTCTAAAAACATATAAGGACTCAAAATATTTTAAAAAAAGATTTGTTAGCACTATATTAAATATTAATTATCAATCAGTTTCCAGGAGAAGAACATAATTTGTTGTTATTTGACGTGGTTGAAAGGATACTCATAACTTATTTCAACATAAATTCCTAAACTCAATTGCTCAAGGAAGTATCCCACCATATATTTGAAAGGTAAAATAAGGTGAACCTTTGATGTTGTTGCGAAACATAGACCTTAGATATGGCCTGTATAATGGGACATGATTGTTATGTCGTGGTTTATTTAAGAATATGTCGGATGTGGAAATCCTAACAGGAAGCAATGCTGAAAAAGAGCATTCTTGCACATAATTAAATTAAAAACAAATGTGAGTTCAGGACTTACCTTTGTGTTTAGTACGAAATTAGTTTACCGTTAGACTAAATTTTGTTCTTACCATAAATAAGTATCAAGAGCATATTATTCCCAATGTCGAAATCTATCTTTCATGACGTGTTTTCAGCCATGGTCACGTATATGTAGCTTTATCAAGAAGAGTTTCTCAAAATTCAACAAAAGCTATCACTAAAGAAGGGAAAATAGAAGGAGAAGATGGAGACTTTACGAAAAATGTAGTTCTTTAAGATATTCTTTTACCGTAAACATAACAATGTTTCTTTTACATAACATGTCATTTATGCATTTATGTTATGATGTTACTAATCACTATAAGAATAAACAATAAACGGTCATTATTTTATTTTAATTTTATATGCAGACAAACTAAAATATGTTGAGGTCAAAAATAATTTTGTTATATGTTTTCACAATGTTTTGTTTATAAATCAATATATCAATAATATCCATTAATATTTTAAAATTTTAGTCAAAATTATACAAACAAACATAATAAAATAATCGCATGTGTTAGCACATACAAACGGGCACGATAGTGCCCGTCTTTCCGCTAGTTTATATAGTGAACGGTGTATGTGTTATTGTTGTTAGAATTTCTTCTAATATTTTGTGGGATGCAATCAATTGTTGGTTTTGGTTTTAATGAAAATGGACTGATGTTGTGATCCATTTGATGATGCTTAGGCCTTAATAAAAGTGATCAATAGATAATGCGTTTTTGGGCACTTAATCTGATTTGTGTAGAAACATAGTGTATGCCCAAACACTAGGCCCATGGTGGGTGGTACCTAGGGTTGCACGGTTAAAATGTTATGTTGTGCAGATATGTCTTAGAGGGAGAGAACTGACAGACTTAGGTTAGGGAGGCCTACCTCTACTAGTAGTGCACGGAGGGAGAAGCAAGTAGTAGTCCCTCCTTTACATGGTCGAGGTCGATGGAGAGTGGGGGGCACGAGACTTGCTAGTGATGATGATGCTATGCATGGGCCCTCTTCATCACAGACCGGTCCATCCCAGACGATGGACCCGACGCAGTATCAGTTTGAGGAGCCTCAGCCTCACCAGTATCATTTTGAGGAGCCTCAGCCTCACCAGTATCAGTTTGAGGCGCCTTAGCATCAGCAACATCATCATATGCAACATGTTGTTGAGCAGGAGGAGCAACCTCATATTTAGGAGCCTGAGCAGCAAGAAGATATTGTTCAGTCTCATGTTGGGGCTCGTTTTCAAGGGGTACCGAGGGTAGTGTACGATGCTGAAGGTGAGAAAAACACAAGAAGGGGGAGGGGTTGAATTGTGTTTTCTTTTCGCAACTCTTGAAGAGTGAGAATCTAATTCCTTTAAACTCAGAGTCTGAATGAGATCAGAGTCTGATAGGAGATTAGGTTCTGATTGCAGCGGAACAATCAAGAGATAAAGAGAGAAGAGAGAACACAAGCAATTATACAGGTTCCTTCCACAAACTGGAAGTAGTCCTGTCCTCCTTGTACTTCCAAGGAGAGTTCACTAAAATGTAATATCAAATTACAAGTTGCTCAAACACACAGTATGAGACTTCCTTGCTCAAGCACACAGGCGAGAGACTTCCTTGCTCAAAGACACAACTAAGAGACTTCCTTGCTCAAAGACACAACTAAGAGACTTCCTTTGCTCAAGGACGCAGCCAAGAGACTTCCTTTGCTCAAGCACAAAAGCAAGAGACTTTTACACAATTACAGAAAATTGAATACTGTTGAAACACTTGACAACAATCAAAATGTGTTTCAATTACAACAAAGACAGACTCTGTTTTACACAAAAGACAGACTCTGTTTTTCTGTGAAACTTAGAGATTCTAGAATACTCAGTTTGTAAGAATCTAAGTTGATAATGTGCTTTTGTTAAGACTCAGTTGAATACGAAAGCAGCGCAATGCAATTTTTCAAGTTATAGAGTCCCACAATTCTTCAAGTCTTCTATCCTATATATAGGCGTAGGAAAGAGACGTTGAGTCATCCAGCGCATCAGGATGATTTCTGAAGCTTGATCAATGACAGTTGATCTGTTGCTTGATTTGGTAATAGTCCTTCAATAGCATCATTTGAATTCCATTCCCTTTGAGGATTAATACCGGTAGACACAGTTGCCAAACTGTACAAGGTAGTGGAGTAGTGGAAACAGAGTTCGTACAACGTACTCTGTACTGGCTTGCAATCTTTGCCTTTGTGCTTCCCACGCTCAAGTTGACTTAGAAGCTAGCCGTTACTCCATTAGAGTTTCTTTGTGCATAGCAATGCAGTAGAGATCACTGTTAGCAGATCATCAAATTTGTGGCTTCAGACTCACTGTAGCACTATGCTTCTGATAATCTTCAGACTCTCTTGGTTCTCAGATTCTGATGGTCTTCAGACTCTGATACAGTCTTCAGACTCTCTTCGATACAGTCTTCAGACTCTCTTCGATACAGAATCACAAGCAACAAGCTTATCTGGATATATTGCTCTTTAACATTGTTCAAACAGAATACTTTCTAAGATACAAATCTTAATTGATATCCTGCATACTTAAACAAATATTAGCAATATCCAATTGACAACTTTTTAATACCTTGATATCATCAAAACTCAAAACGTGGTATTACTGAACACCTTTGTTCCAACAGATGCCGGACCGGACGGCTATGCAGGGGGGCCTTCTAACCTCTCGCTTTTGAGGACACGTGGCATGCAGGATATGGGTCGATGCCGATGTAAGTATATTTTAATGTTTATTTTACTTCTTTTTTTTTAATGGTAATTTTACAACTTATTTATTTAACGGTGTTGTTTGTTGTTTTTTGTTTTTGTATTTCAGTTTCAGAGAAAGCATAGGATGAGAGGTATCTCCCACGGGAAGAAGCTGAGCCTGAAAAACTTGACGGTGCCTCAGCCGGGAGCACAGAATAATTGGTTTTGGGATGTACTGAATGTGTCCGGTCTAACTCCCCTCCTGAATAGCGGGTATGAGAACATCTCCCACGGGCTCGTTTGTGCTCTGTCAGAGAGATGGCGTGAGGAGACCAGCAACTTCCATCTACCCGTTGGAAAGATGACCATCACATTGGATGATGTGGCGTGTCTCCTAGGCATCCTCATCACACTGGTCTTAGCTCTACATTCTGTTACAGTTTCTGATACAATATCAGAAGCTTGTTCCAGATTTTCAGAAGCTGGTTCAACAACAGTTTCTGAAGGTTCAACAGATGCTAAAGTCAGATTCTCTGTAGGTTCAGGTACAGGGTCTGGTTTGGAAAAAGATGAAGTAGCTTTTGTTGATTTGGATTTTGCAGGGGTTTTTGGTAGTTCTCCTCCTAGATGTTTTTCAAGAGAATCTAGAGTGTCTGGAGAGTCTACACAAATGGTTTCAGTTTGGGGGGATGGCTGTTTGGATTGAATGGTTGGTTCAGACTTTTCAGAAGGTTGAATTACCTGAAGTGGTTTGAGAAATGAAGGTTGAGCAGGATGGTCAGCAGGAAGATTCATAGACACTGTGATTGTGTCTTGAATCACTATGTCCATTGTTGAATTAACATAATCAACTACTGCAGGGTCAAGCGGGTTATGGGATGATATGGGTTTGATTGGTGAGGAATTTTTGAGAGACGGAAGAATTTGGCTCAAGGGTTTGTTGTCAGATTCTGAATCTGATTCTGACTCATGATTCAAAGAAGAAGATGAGTTATATGCCACTTTGCCAGAGGTGCCAATGTCAGCTTCTGGAGAGGCATAGTGATCAGACACAGTAGCTTCTGATAACTCAGCTTCTGCAGTTTCTGAAGGGTTCTTCTATTTAAGAGCAGAAGCAAGCAACTTAGCAGCTTCCTTGACAGTCTCTTCCTTCAACTCATCAGCAATCAAATCTGCGGCCATAACCTTGCCAGCAGTTTGATCATCCTCAATTATAGATACAGAAGTACCTATCTTCTGTGCTACATCCTTAGCCACAGGAATCACATCCACCTTTCTCTTCTTGATCTGACTCTCTTCACCTTCAGAGTCAGCATCAAGGAAATCAGCAATATCTTGAGCTAACTTGTCATAGTCTCTGTCAGCTTTGCCTATTATTGCTTTCTTCCCAGCTTTCTTAGCCTTCTTCTCATCTTTCTTGGCTTTCTTTCCATCCTTAATTTCACGAAGTGCAGAAGATGCAGAAGGAGAACCAATTGAAACTCCAGGAAGAGCAGAGGATTTGATCTTTTTCTTGAGAGGCTCCTGCTTCTCTTCCTCTTCCTTGAGAACCACTTCCTTGGTCCTTTTTCCTTTGACCTTAAGAGGGCCTCCTCCAGCAGTCTCAGGAATAGCAGAATAGTTGATTATTCTACCAGTCTCCTTGATGTAATCCACCACAAATCTAGCAAGAACTTCAGGATTATCTTCTTTGGATATGGGAGGGAAGTCCATCATCAAATCAGATTGTACATAGGATTCTCTCATATCATGCTTGGAGGGGTTGAATCTCTTGACAATCTTCATGTACTGCAGGGTCTTGCCATTGATGATTCTACCGGTCACAGTTCCTAGATGAATATCTGATACCACACCAGATTCTGATAAGACCTTCAAGAGGCCTCCTTGATACAGAATCTCAGATATTAATCTTCCAAAAGGAACTTGCCTCCTGGTTTCTGATTGACTTTTCTTGATGGCCCAACACATGTGGTGCATCACATATCTGGGAAAGTTGATCTTTATTTTGTTGATAAGAAAATAAAGAACTTTGTGATCCACAGACAATGTATCTGTTCCTCCTCCTTTCTGAAGCATATTGTCCAGTATAATCTTCAGAAGCACCCTATGCTCAGGATGCATATCCACCAATTTATTTGAGGGTCTCCCTTCAAATAACAACTTGTTGCAGACAACGGCCCATTCACTTTTCTTGTTGACATTCCACTGAAATTTACCAGCGCTCTCCATCTGACAAGCCCTGGCTACCACCTCTTCAGTGATAACTATTGGAATTCCCATCACAGCAGACCTTATTTCAAGACCATTGTACGGTCTTAAACCCATTTGGTCTCTGTTCTTGCCAACGAGCTTGGGGTTGTTTGAGATTGCTACTGTTTCTTCCAAAGTAGCTTCAACTTTGTCGTAGACTTCTGACCTAACCCAAAAATCTCTAACGAGCTCCTGATATGTTGGTCCATTCAACATACCAAAGTACCTCATCATTCCTTGTGATAAGAAATGAGGTGCAACGTCAACTCCATGACGACTGAGTGAACCAAAATCTACTGGAGATTCAACTTGAATTTCCAGAGTCTCCTTGATGATGTTCATTGTTCTGGGTTTGATAACATAGGATCCTCCGGACTTGATTATGACACCAAATTGGATGAGATCACTTGCCATTAGGGTTTTCTAAGAGTTTGATTTGAGAAAAAAAAGTTTTGCAAAGTAATGAAAAACAAGATTTTTGTTCAGAGAAAAAATCAAACAGTGAAAAGAGAAGTGAGTTGTGTGTGTTATGTATTTATAGAGAAAAAGTTTGAAACTTGTTTGGAAAGAGTAGGGGACAAACAGACACAAACAATAAATACATATAGCATGCAGCCGTAAACGTATTGGGACGAGGCGAAGGTAACTTGTTTAACATAATGAAATCATTGCCCTTTGAGTTCTTACCCAATACAGACAGGCCACGTCTGAGAAACTGTAAAGTAACTGTCACCATAGTGGGGCAGGTGTTACTGAACTTAACAGTCACGCTTCCACTATTACGAGCTTCTGAGAGTCTAAAGATTCTTCACCAGAGTCTGAATATTTTATAAGAAGCTTTCATCAGAGTCTCTAAAAGAGAGTCTGATTCCCAAATAGCTTCTGAATATTTTCAGAGTCTGAATTTTGTTTTCAGAGGCGCATATTACCCAGAGACATAGCACATGTTCAAATTTTTCTTTATGAAATCAAAACTTTCAACAGATAAGGGTTTAGTAAATATATCAGCCCATTGATGATCAGTATCAATGAATTGAATATCTAAAATTCCCTTTTGAACACAGTCTCTTATAAAATGATGTTTAATCTCAATATGCTTTGCTCTTGAATGCAGAATTGGATTCTTAGACAAACATATAGCTGTTGTATTATCACAATAAATTGGGATATGGTTTTCAGTTATTTGATAGTCCTCAAGCTGATGTTTCATCCAGAGTAGCTGTGTACAACAACTAGCAGCTGAGATGTATTTTGCTTCTGCTGTAGACAAAGCAATGGTTGCTTGCCTCTTGCTAGCCCAGGATATCAGATTCTCTCCCAAGAATTGACAATTGCCACTGGTAGATTTTCTTTCAATCCTGTCTCCAGCATAATCAGCATCACAGAATCCAACTAGCTTGTAGTCAGAGGATTTCTTGTAAAGAAGTCCAAGATTAGTAGTTCCTTTCAGATATCTAAAGATTCTTTTAACAGCAGTTAAGTGAGACTCTCTAAGATTCTTGAATTGTGTTTTCTTTTCGCAACTCTTGAAGAGTGAGAATCTAATTCCTTTAAACTCAGAGTCTGAATGAGATCAGAGTCTGATAGGAGATTAGGTTCTGATTGCAGCGGAACAATCAAGAGATAAAGAGAGAAGAGAGAACACAAGCAATTATACAGGTTCCTTCCACAAACTGGAAGTAGTCCTGTCCTCCTTGTACTTCCAAGGAGAGTTCACTAAAATGTAATATCAAATTACAAGTTGCTCAAACACACAGTATGAGACTTCCTTGCTCAAGCACACAGGCGAGAGACTTCCTTGCTCAAAGACACAACTAAGAGACTTCCTTGCTCAAAGACACAACTAAGAGACTTCCTTTGCTCAAGGACGCAGCCAAGAGACTTCCTTTGCTCAAGCACAAAAGCAAGAGACTTTTACACAATTACAGAAAATTGAATACTGTTGAAACACTTGACAACAATCAAAATGTGTTTCAATTACAACAAAGACAGACTCTGTTTTACACAAAAGACAGACTCTGTTTTTCTGTGAAACTTAGAGATTCTAGAATACTCAGTTTGTAAGAATCTAAGTTGATAATGTGCTTTTGTTAAGACTCAGTTGAATACGAAAGCAGCGCAATGCAATTTTTCAAGTTATAGAGTCCCACAATTCTTCAAGTCTTCTATCCTATATATAGGCGTAGGAAAGAGACGTTGAGTCATCCAGCGCATCAGGATGATTTCTGAAGCTTGATCAATGACTGTTGATCTGTTGCTTGATTTGGTAATAGTCCTTCAATAGCATCATTTGAATTCCATTCCCTTTGCGGATTAATACCGGTAGACACAGTTGCCAAACTGTACGAGGTAGTGGAGTAGTGGAAACAGAGTTCGTACAACGTACTCTGTACTGGCCTGCAATCTTTGCCTTTGTGCTTCCCACGCTCAAGTTGACTTAGAAGCTATCCGTTACTCCATTAGAGTTTCTTTGTGCATAGCAATGCAGTAGAGATCACTGTTAGCAGATCATCAAATTTGTGGCTTCAGACTCACTGTAGCACTATGCTTCTGATAATCTTCAGACTCTCTTGGTTCTCAGATTCTGATGGTCTTCAGACTCTGATACAGTCTTCAGACTCTCTTCGATACAGTCTTCAGACTCTCTTCGATACAGTCTTCAGACTCTCTTCGATACAGAATCACAAGCAACAAGCTTCTCTGGATATATTGCTCTTTAACATTGTTCAAACAGAATACTTTCTAAGATACAAATCTTAATTGATATCCTGCATACTTAAACAAATATTAGCAATATCCAATTGACAACTTTTTAATACCTTGATATCATCAAAACTCAAAACGTGGTATTGCTGAACACCTTTGTTCCAACAGATGCCGGACCGGACGGCTATGCAGGGGGGCCTTCTAACCTCTCGCTTTTGAGGACACGTGGCATGCAGGATATGGGTCGATGCCGATGTAAGTATATTTTAATGTTTATTTTACTTCTTTTTTTTTTTAATGGTAACTTTACAACTTATTTATTTAACGGTGTTGTTTGTTGTTTTTTGTTTTTGTATTTCAGTTTCAGAGAAAGCATAGGATGAGAGGTATCTCCCACGGGAAGAAGCTGAGCCTGAAAAACTTGACGGTGCCTCAGCCGGGAGCACAGAATAATTGGTTTTGGGATGTACTGAATGTGTCCGGTCTAACTCCCCTCTTGAATAGTGGGTACGAGAACATCTCCCACGGGCTCGTTTGTGCTCTGTCAGAGAGATGGCGTGAGGAGACCAGCAGCTTCCATCTACCCGTTGGAAAGATGACCATCACATTGGATGATGTGGCGTGTCTCCTAGGCATCCTCATCACTGGAAAGCTCCTTTCTGAGAGAGAGCTCACCCGTATCGAGGCGATGGAGATTATGTCGGTGGACCTGCTTATTTCCGAGGAGGAAGCCGCTAGGCAGCTGACCAGGCAGGGTGGTCCGTATATTAGTTTTGGTGTGCTGAAGAGGCTACAAGGAGCTCCTGAATAGGTGTAATCAGTTGGTGGAGGTTGACACACAGGAGGAGGAAGATGAGTGCTTTCATGTTAGGCTGGCCTGCGTTAAGGCGTTTATGTTGCTCTTGCTTGGGTGGACCATTTTCTCCCACAAGAACAACAAAAACATTAATCTGTTGTGGATGCTTGGGTTGCAAGATATGGACGACTTGGACGACTGGTCATGGGGTGGGGTGGGGCTAACATTCTTGTACGAGCAACTCTCTCTGACCTCTGATTCATCATTAGCCACATGTGGTGGATACATGACCCTGCTTGTGGTAAGATTTGTTTTTCTTCTTTTTAACTTATTGGATCGTAAATTTGTGCGTTGTTTAACTTGTTTTTCTTCTGTTTTACCTTGTTTGTATAATACTTGTGTTAATATATATTTGGTTCTTTGTGTTTGCAGGGATGGACTTTGGCGCACTTCACGAACCTCATTCTGAGGGTTCGTAGTGATGTGTACGACCCGGCAGTAGCCCCGCTTGTGAGCCAGTGGAGACCTCCTAGGGGCTTTACGGACCCTGGACACTACAGAGATGCCCTTGATGTGATGGATCACTCTCATGTTATCTGGAGGCCGTACGAGAGACGGCGACATATCACGCCATTCCACGACATATGATGGTACTCCGTATGGATCATGGCCGGCGAGACAGGATGTTCCGTCACTTGCCTAAGCGGGTTCTTAGGCAGTACGGGTATGTCCAAACACGGCCCAGATCTCCTACAGATGTTGAGCTTACTGCGGCAGATGTTGCGGCCCAGGCTTTCATGGAGTTTGCTCTACATGTCCTCCGCCAGCAGCAGAGGGGTGATCCGGTGCCAGAGGAAGAACCGTGGGCTCATAGTAGGGGGTACATGAGATGGTTCTATAGAGTGTCACATCCTATTGTGAACCCCCTGCGGCCATTACTGACTACGCAGCTCAGACACCTCCTCGTCCTGTCTCTCCTTACGAGGAGGTTATTGTTGACCAGCAGTGGGCCAGACATCCTCCCGACCCATACCAGATCATCGCCAACATCAGAGCCAGAGTGGATTGTGCTATGGGGCATCCTGATGTGTTTGGTAACCATAAGGTACTTCGCATGATGCAGGGTATACAGTCTGAGTGGAGCATGTTGGAGCAGATGCAAGTTCCACGACGACGGAGCAGAAGTCCACAACAGTAGGGTTTAGGCATTATGAGTTGTATAGTTTTTGTTTATGAAATTTTGTCGGATTTGGATGTATATTACATTTGCGCTTTTTTAGCATTTTTATGACATTTTCCCTTATCTTGGTCCTTTATTTTTTCGTAATTTGTTTATGAGTTAACACGTGCTTGAATGAATAACGAAAAATGAAATATAACGAAAAATAAAAATCTTGACTATTAACATAGGGATCAAAAAACAGGTTTAAGGTATATAAGGATTATAATTTAAAGAGCATGTAAATAGACATTGCACAAGTTAAATTTGCTGCACAGACACTGCGCAATTTAACTCGCGCATGTGTTAAATCTTTGCGCAAGTTAACTTGCGCAGTGTCTGACTTAAGTCACGCAATGTTTAACACATGCGTTACTTAAGTCACGCAACACATGTTAACTAACGCACAGTTTTACACTTGCGCTAGTTAACTTGCGCAGGGGTATTTTCGTCTTGCCTGCAGGGCGGGAGTGGATTTTGCAGGGGGGAGAGCAGGATTCTATAAGTATGTATCAACAACAATTAAAGACATTCAAGTTAACATACATCAATAGGAACATCATTAGTTCATCATTGAATGTCACATATTCAACATATTCACAACTCCGCATAAGCACAACATCAAATTGCACAACGTTAAATATATACATATTCACATAACACAACGTCAAATATTCACATCATCGATACACTTGCAGATATGTTTGCAATGCACCTAACTCGACTCTAAATGCATGTGGTACCAAATCTACTCACCAACTTTGAATATCAGATGTATGTTACTGATTAATCCCACAACTCAAATAATTGGATATCAGAGGTATATTACTGATTAATCCCACAACGTAAAATCACAACGTCAAATATGCAAGACTATGAATGTATGGATACTACGTATAGACTCTACATTCAGAAGTACAAATCATTTTATATTGAGATAAATTCAAATCAAACTATGGAGAAATTGAAAAACATATTTTTAAATGTATAAAAACATAAAATATACAAATTCGTGAAATTTTGAGGAAGAATCACTTACAATTCCAACATAATATATTAACTTGGTATTTCATCAATTTGATTTGGTGATAAAGAAATACTTTTGATGATGAAGGTCTATGTAGAGGAAAGAAGAAAGGTATGCGAAGGTCATATAAGCCCTCAAATACAATAAAATGAACATATATCATGAAAAATGCATATAAGAAGTAGGGTCATGAGAACCGTATTTATAGACTCTTGAAATGGGGAAATTTTATAAATTAAATAGTGTCTTTTTTTTGGTGGAAAAAAATTGGGTCAAACATGCACTTATTGAATGTATAATTCTTTCAAATAATATAATTTTTAAATGAGGTTTGGCCCACTGTAAAAAAATAAACGAGCTTATTTCATTGAGTCAAATATGTCATTTGTTGAAATTGTAAAACTTTTGACGCATATAAATTTTTTCGATATTCATAGGCAACAAATGACATATTTGACTCAATTTTTTCCACAAAAAGGAAATAAGCTCTTTATTTATTGCATAGTCGGCCGAAGCCCATATATTAGCTCAATTTAAAAAGATTATTCAAAAGAATTACAGTTTCAATAAGTGCATATTTGATTAAATTTTTTTCCAAAAAAAAAAAACTTTGTTAAATTTATAATATTTAATCCATTGCAAGAGTATATAAATACGGTTTTCAAGACCCTACTTCTCATATTCACCTAAAAAATACCCTAATTCTTATATGTATTATGCATGATATATGTTCATTTTATTGTATTTGAGGTCTTATATGGCCTTCACATACATTACTTCTTCCCTCTATATAGACCTCCATCAACAAAAGTATTTCTTTATCACCAAATAAAATCGATGAAATATCAAATTAGTATATTATGTTGGAATTGCAAGTGATTCTTCCTCAAAATTTCACAAATCTGTATATTTAATGTTTTTATACATTTAAATATATGTTTTTCAATTTCTCCATATTTTTATTAGAATTTATCTAAATATAAAATGATTTGTGCCTATGAATATCGAAAATAACCAAATAATTTGGTATTTTAAAGGAAAGATTACCCAAATGATATCTCCTGTACCGTTACTTTTTGTTTTGAAAGAATGTTACACTTTTTATGTACTAGTGACAAATATTTTGTCCCATAATTTTTATATCTATCAATAACACATTTATTATTAAAAAATTAAGACGAAGAGTAGAACTAGTGTTTGAGGGAGAGAAAGTGATATAACATGAGAGATAGAGGGGAAAAATTAAACTGTAAATAAACAAATAAATTTGATAATAATACCTTGTGCTAAGTTTGTAAAACACATCATTAGCCATTTTTCTCTAGGCACAGTATTGTAGAGAAGGAACAACATTGACAAATACATTATCCTCCAAGCAAATAAATATTAAACCAGTCATCTTTAATTCAATGGAAAAAAATGTAAAAAGTATCATTTATGCATGCATATATAGAATATTGAAATTGGCCTATTATACCAGTGAGAGAGATAACCAAAGTTAAGAAAATATAAAGAAATTAAAAGAATGTCACCATGATGACACAAGTGATAAAAATTGAAATAAACCCTAAACAAAGTTACCATGTAATTGACAAGCACATTATCAGAATGACACGAATATTTGGTTTAATAGAAGTTTTTAACATCAATTCATTTTCCATGGCAAAAACCGCAAGGCATAAGAAGAAATTAATTAACCAAATTAGGCTGCAGCTACAATAGAGAGGAGATGGCAGAAGAGGAAGCACAAACAAAAACATATCTTCTTTTTTTGTTTATGGTCTAATATTTATCAGAGAAATCAAAGTCATGGGAGTAAAAAAATCTTGATATGATAGTCCGTTTATTAAGATGGAAAACTAACTCACCGAAATTAATATGATAGTCCTTAAATCAAGATTTGTTGCATCGCCAGTATATCAAGTAGAAGATAAAAAACTACACAATTTCATAGGAGTAAAAATATTAGATCTAAAAAATATTAGATCTAATACATGAAATCGAGATTGATAGATAGATGGATATATAGTGAAAGGCTCTTTTAATGAATCTATGTAAATGCATGATAACAAGGTCATAGAGAGAGGAGAGAATGAGAGATGAAAATGTTGGGAAACGGTGTTGCTCCTTGAAGTTGTAAAAGTGAGTGCATACTAACATTTATAGTGATTAGGGTTTAGGTTAAATTTTTAAGTTTTTATTGTTATTATTATTATTATTTTACTAGTTTTTCATTTATTAATGTTTATTTTATTTTATTTTAATTAGTTTTCATTTATTTTATTTAGTCATTTTCGTTTTATTTATTTAATTAAGTAATATTCTGTTTTTATTTTTATCCATTAGTCCTTTTTAGTCTTTGTATCCAGGTCCATAGATTGTTGTCCAAGTCAGAGGCATTTTGGTCCAATCTTTTTCCATCTTAACCCTAATTGGTCACTATAAGTACACTATTCCAATCATTGGCAGAGGGGGGTCTGACACATATCTCAAAATGCTGCACAGATCTCAAAAAGGAAAAAAAACCCTAATTCCACAAAAAAAATCATTTCACAAGATCAAAATACAAAATTATCAACAAATCTCAAGAACACTCAACAATTTCCAAAAATTTAATCTCATCCATAACCACCAAATTTTCCAGTAGCTTAACTTTTTTCTTTACGATTCAATTTATGACTACAAACAACATCAACCGCTTCGGTTCTTACAAGATCAACAATAATACCAATTCCAACAACCAATTTTCGAAATCCATCACAGCTTCAAGCTAAAACCGAACCATAACACTGTAACAACAAAGAATTTCGGCCATCACAAAGCCATAACAAACAACACATCATTTTTGGCCTAACAACAACATTAACAAACTCGGTCGCACGACCACACCAGTAAGGAGTCCAGATCGAAAGGCAAGTAAGAGACGAAGAGAACGAACTGGACGTTCAATGTAACACCCCGTTTTCCCAAAGTTCAAAATTTCATAAATAAATCAGAGTATCATTTAAAACGGAATGCTACATCACATTAAATTCTCAAAAAGGAATAAATAAACATTTATTCTAGTCAAAACTGTTCTATCATCGCAGCGGATAAAATTTAATGTTAACAAATCGTTTTGGCACGCAGGCCTCATAAATAAGTCTCGACATAAATTAACTGCAACTTAAATCATAATCAAATACGTAAGGAATAGAAAGTAAACATAAAGGTTCCCATCCCGTTACGTATCAGAGCACCTAAAGGACACGGTGAGGATAGCCACTCACAACAGCAACAGCAACTAAACTTATTCACCTGCACTTGCCCACAAGGCGGCAATTCCAGCAGAAGGGGTGAGATTCTCATAACAATAGCATTAAATATATAATTCAGTAATTACAATTAACAGCATAACTTCATCATCATATATCATAATAGCAATCAAGTAGCATCTTAACAACTTCATAAATCAACTTAATAGCTTGACTTGACAATGCAGCATCGACTCAACTTATGCAACTTAGACATCTTAATCATGCATGTGGTACCATATTTTGAGTATAAATATACTCCTAGGGCATAAGCCCTCGTCGCTATTGAGCATAAAAATACTCCTAGAGCATAAGCTCTCATCGCTGTTTGAGCAAAAGCTCCTAGGGCATGAGCCCTCGTCTCTAGATGAATATGCATGGACTCGACTTCTTAAATCTTAGACATCTCAAATAAATTCCAATAATTTGGATTACAACATCATAAATCTTATAACAACACATGCAGCTTTTAATTAATAAAACAAGGCAGCATGGCAACAATCAACATCTCAAACATAGCAAAGTCATAACCATTCACATACATCACTTATGATTCAGAAAAGCATATACAAATGTATAGGTTACAACAGCGAATCATTTATCAGTTAACAGCCCTACATTTCTTCTTAATACCTCAGTACTTTACTTCCCAAACCAGGGTAATCACATAGCTAATTGTGCGACAAGAGTCGCATTACCCTAAAAGGTAGTCTGATGCAGGACTACTCGCTATGGCGAGTGGGATCTCTCGCCTCGCGAACCATTACAGGGGTTACTCGCTACGGCGAGCTGGGTTGCTCGCCTCGCGAGCATCAGGGGTACTACTCGCTATGGCGAGTTGGGTTACTCGCCTGGCGAGCTCCTGGGTGTTGCTCGCTACTGCGAGTTGGGTGTTCGCCTCGCGAACCTTCTAGGGGTTGCTCGCTATGGCGAGCTGTTCTATTCGCCTCGCGAGCTGATGAATACTCGCCGTGGCGAGCTGGCTGCTCGCTGTGGCGAGCGGCGACAGAGCAGTTACGGGGTTACGAGGGTTTTCACCCAAAACCCCAAATTTCATCCTAATTCTTCAGATTTTCTACTATAATGATGTCCAAGAGTTATTCTAATGTCTGTAACCAGTTTACTACGTCAACGGTACAGTTTTTCATCATCTAATCATCAATTTACCACTTATGACCTAATTCTCATATTCCTAATTCCCATGAAATAAACCTAGAATTTGCTAACTCTAATCATGAATTACATGTTCTAATGATATTGTAATGAAAGGCTCACCCTTACCTTAAGAAATTAGAGCAGCAGCCTCTCCGGTTCTTCTCTTCCGTTTCCTCCCTTTTCCTCCCAAAGCTCTGAATTGTACGTTCTGTACAATTCTAACCTAACTCTCCCTATTTAAACCTCTTTTTGTTTGTTTTATTTTATCTTATTACCCCCACAACTATATCTAATTATAAAACAAACCCACAACTTATTATTTGTTTCATTTTCTAATCTTATTTTATTAAACAATAAAATAAGTCACAACACATAAGTCACATAAATCACATAATATCTCAAATATCACTTAATTCACACAAAATCATATAAATATACTCTATACTATATAAAATAAATTAAATAATTAAAACGGGCGTTACAACTCTCCCCAACTTATAAGATTTTCGTCCTCGAAAATTTACCTTAAGCAAACAACTCGGGATAAGACTCCAGCATCTTACTCTCGAGCTCCCAAGTCAAGCTTTCACCAGTCGCTCCGTCCCAAACGACTTTCACAAGGGGTATCTCCTTACCTCTCAACCTCTTCACTTCACGACCTTCGATCCTCACTGGTAAGGTCTCAACCGTCAGGTTGTCTCTAACTTGCACGTCATCCCTTTGAATCACATGGGATGGATCTGGGACATACTTCCGAAGTTGCGACACATGAAACACATCATGCAAATTTGACAGGTGCGGCGGTAAGCCTACTCGATACGCCACTGTCCCAATTCTCTCTGATATCTGATACGGACCAATAAACTTCGGGGTTAACTTCTTCGACTTCAATGCACGACCCACACCGGTCATGGGAGTAACTCTTAGGAATACATGATCTCCCTCTTGGAACTCAAGGTCCTTCCTACGCTTATCATGATAACTCTTCTGCCGACTCTGCGACGCTTTCATCTTCTCTTGGATCATTTTTACCTTCTCAGTAGTTTGTTGAACAATTTCTGGTCCTAAAACCACATTCTCACCTGACTCAAACCAACACAACGGAGTTCTACATCTCCGACCATATAAAGCTTCGAAAGGTGCCATTTCGATACTAGAATGATAACTGTTATTGTACGTGAACTCTATCAACGGAAGATGACTATCCCAAATTCCTCCTTGCTCAAGTACACAAACTCTCAACAGATCTTCCAACGACTGAATCGTTCTTTCCGACTGACCATCTGTCTGCGGATGATATGCCGAACTCAACTTCAACTTAGAACCTAAAGCCTCTTGCAAACTCTTCCAGAATCTAGAAGTAAACCTCGGGTCTCTGTCTGATACGATGCTCGAAGGAACACCATGCAACTTCACTATTTCACGAATATAAATCTCTGCCAACTGAGCTATAGGAAAACTGATGTTAATCGGAATAAAGTGAGCCGATTTCGTCAGTCTATCAACAATTACCCAAATGGCGTCATTTCCTCTAGGCGTATTCGGCAAACTCGTCACAAAATCCATGGATATACTATCCCACTTCCACTCTGGCACATCTAAAGGTATCATCATCCCAGCCGGTTTCTGATGTTCCACCTTCGACTTCTGACAAACCAAACACGAATACACAAACTGTGCCACATCACGTTTTAATCCGGACCACCAAAACAACTTCTTCAAATCGTGATACATCTTCGTAGCTCCCGGGTGAATACTCAAACTACTTCTATGACTCTCTTCAAGAATCATTTTCTTCATCTCATCATCATCTGGAATGCAAATTCTACCTCGGAACCTCAACACACCTTGATCATCGACCTTAAAGTCACCGTCTTCGGTCTGATTGCTAGCAACTAACAAGTCCACAAACTTAACATCCAATTTCTGCGCCTCTTTAATACTTTTCAAGAATTCATTATCGATTTTCAGCATTCCCAACTTCACACTTTGGGGTGACCATTCGCATACTAAACTCAAATCTCTAAACTGTTCCAGCAACTCAAACTCTTTAGCCATCAAAGCGGACATATGCAAAGTCTTCCTACTTAGGGCATCTGCAACAACGTTAGCTTTACCCGGATGATAATTCAAACCAAAGTCATAATCTTTCAACAACTCAAGCCACCTTCGCTGTCTCATATTCAATTCCTTCTGATCAAATAAATACTTCAAGCTCTTGTGGTCACTGAACACTTCAAACCTCGAACCGTACAGATAATGTCTCCAAATCTTAAGCACAAATACCACTGCAGCTAATTCAAGATCGTGGGTAGGGTAATTTCGTTCATGGATTCTCAACTGTCTTGATGCATAAGCAACCACCTTACCACCTTGCATAAGCCCACCACCTAAACCCAACTTGGACGCATCACAATACACAACAAAAGGTTCATCGGGCTTAGGCAAAATCAAAACTGGAGCCGTCGTCAGACGCTTCTTCAATTCATTAAAACTATTCTCGCAATGAACATCCCACACAAATGTTTTACCTTTGCAGGTCAACTGCGTTAGCGGAAGTGCCAACTTCGAAAATCCTTCTATAAATCTTCTGTAGTACCCAGCTAATCCCAAAAAGCTTCTAATCTCTGTAACCGACCTCGGAGTCTCCCATTGCGACACTGCTTCAACTTTAGACGGATCAACTGCAATACCATTACCAGAAATAACATGGCCAAGAAAACTCACTTCGTTCAACCAAAATTCACACTTCGACAATTTAGCGTAAAGCTTCTTCTCTTTCAACACTTGCAAGACTATCTTCAAATGTTCCGCATGCTCTTCTTCAGACTTGGAGTAAATCAAAATATCATCGATGAACACAACCACGAATCGATCCAAGAATGCATGGAAGATGCGATTCATATATTCCATAAACACACCAGGTGCATTCGTAACACCGAAGGGCATCACCTTGTATTCATAATGTCCATAACGCGTCCTGAAAGCTGTCTTCTGCATATCTTCATCTTTCACTTTAATCTGGTGATAACCCGACCTCAAATCAATCTTGCTAAACACCCGTGCACCCACTAACTGATCCATTAAATCGTCAATTCTCGGAAGTGGATACCTATTCTTTATAGTTACCTTGTTCAGCTGTCGGTAATCAATACATAACCTCATACTTCCGTCCTTCTTCTTTACTAGTAATACTGGCGCTCCCCAAGGAGAAACACTTGGTCTAACAAACTTCTTTTCAAGTAAATCTTCTAACTGTTTCTTCAACTCAGCTAACTCGGAAGCTGACATGCGATAAGGTGTCATAGACACAGGCTTCGTTCCCGGAATAAGGTCAATCGAAAATTCAACTTCTCTTTCTGGAGGCACATCAGGAATTTCATCGGGAAAGACTTCTGGAAAATCGCATACCACTTTCTGCTTATCAATCAACGTTTGGTTCTCAATAGATAAAGATGCCATCAAAGAAAACATCAACATTCCTTCACGTTCCAACTGCTTCAGCTGTTTAGTAGATAAAAACTCTGCCCCACTCTCTTCTTCATCAGAGGAAAAATACACTGACTTGCGAAAACAATTAATATGTACATGATTGTACTCTAACCAATTCATACCCAGAATCACATCCATACCACTCAAGGGTAGACAAACCAAATCAATTTCAAAATCACGATCATACATCGACAAAGGACATCTTAAACACACAAGAGAAGTGGTCACCGAACCCTTAGCTGGAGTTTCGACAACCATTTCCCCATTCATATTAGACATAGAAAGACCCAACTTAGTAGCACAATCAATGGCAATAAAACAATGTGTAGCACCAGTGTCAATAATAACAATTAAAGGAGTACTATTAAAATAACAAGTACCTCTGATCAAACGATCCTCATTCTCTGTCTGTGTGCCAGTCAAAGCAAACACTCTACCAGTAGTCTGAGCCTTCTTAGGCTTCTTGCATTGTGAACCAATATGACCCTCTTCGTTACAATTAAAGCACACAACATCATCATACTTGCATGCCGAAGTAGCATGTCCCTTCTTACCACAGCGGTAACACCGCTTCACATCTCCAGTACAAGCATTACTCTTGTGGCCTTTCTCACCACAATTATAGCAGACAATCTCGGCAGGAGCATCCTTCTTCTGAGGTCTCCTCTCATCATTAACTCTTTGCTTGCCCTTATCAGCAGGGGCACTATAAGGCTTCGGGCGACTCTGCTGCCCTTTACTCTTTCTTTCATTCACTACCTTGTAGTGAGCTTTAGTGTCCTCCTCATAAATCCTGCAGCTGCTCACCAGCTCGGAAAAGTTACGGATCTTCTGGTAACCAATTGCCCTCTTGATATCAGCACGCAAGCCATTCTCGAACTTGATTCACTTAGAAAACTCCGCCGTCTCAGCGGTATAGTGTGGATAAAACTTAGCCAATTCCACAAACTTGGCAGCATACTCAGTCACCGACATGTTCCCTTGTTTCAGTTCAAGGAACTCAATCTCCTTCTTCCCGCGAACATCTTCCGGAAAGTAACGGTTCAGGAACTCCCTCCTGAACACAGCCCAAGTAACAGCAGCACCTCCATTCTCTAAGACCGGTTGGACACTCACCCACCAGTCGTCAGCTTCTTCTGCCAGCATGTGCGTCCCAAAGCGCACCATCTGAACGTCCGTACACTGCATCACTCTGAAAATCCTTTCGACCTCCTTGAGCCATGTTTGAGCTTCATCGGGGTCGTATCTTCCCTTAAACGTAGGTGGATGATTCCTCAAAAAGGTCTCCAACATCCTCACCCCATCATTTCCACCAGCATTCTGTTGTTGGCCCACAGCTTGAGCCATCGCTTGTAATGCAGCAGCAAGAGCAGCATTATTTCTTCCAGCCATCTTAGTTCACTACATAACGAGAACGGGTTAGAGAAATTCAAACAGAATTAAACTAACTCTCGACACTAACAACTCGATCTACTCGGCCGGACGGACCGACCTGCTCTGATACCAATTGTAACACCCCGTTTTCCCAAAGTTCAAAATTTCATAAATAAATCAGAGTATCATTTAAAACGGAATGCTACATCACATTAAATTCTCAAAAAGGAATAAATAAACATTTATTCTAGTCAAAACTATTCTATCATCGCAGCGGATAAAATTTAATGTTAACAAATCGTTTTGGCACGCAGGCCTCATAAATAAGTCTCGACATAAATGAACTGCAACTTAAATCATAATCAAATACGTAAGGAATAGAAAGTAAACATAAAGGTTCCCATCCCGTTACGTATCAGAGTACCTAAAGGACACGGTGAGGATAGCCACTCACAACAGCAACAACAACTAAACTTATTCACCTGCACTTGCCCACAAGGCGGCAATTCCAGCAGAAGGGGTGAGATTCTCATAACAATAGCATTAAACATATAATTCAGTAATTACAATTAACAGCATAACTTCATCATCATATATCATAATAGCAATCAAGTAGCATCTTAACAACTTCATAAATCAACTTAATAGCTTGACTTGACAATGCAGCATCGACTCAACTTATGCAACTTAGACATCTTAATCATGCATGTGGTACCATATTTTGAGTATAAATATACTCCTAGGGCATAAGCCCTCGTCGCTATTGAGCATAAAAATACTCCTAGAGCATAAGCTCTCGTCGCTGTTTGAGCAAAAGCTCCTAGGGCATGAGCCCTCGTCTCTGGATGAATATGCATGGACTCGACTTCTTAAATCTTAGACATCTCAAATAAATTCCAATAATTTGGATTACAACATCATAAATCTTATAACAACACATGCAGCTTTTAATTAATAAAACAAGGTAGCATGGCAACAATCAACATCTCAAACATAGCAAAGTCATAACCATTCACATACATCACTTATTATTCAGAAAAGCATATACAAATGTATAGGTTACAACAGCGAATCATTTATCAGTTAACAGCCCTACATTTCTTCTTAATACCTCAGTACTTTACTTCCCAAACCAGGGTAATCACATAGCTAATTGTGCGACAAGAGTCGCATTACCCTAAAAGGTAGTCTGATGCAGGACTACTCGCTATGGCGAGTGGGATCTCTCGCCTCGCGAACCATTACAGGGGTTACTCGCTACGGCGAGCTGGGTTGCTCGCCTCGCGAGCATCAGGGGTACTACTCGCTATGGCGAGTTGGGTTACTCGCCTGGCGAGCTCCTGGGTGTTGCTCGCTACTGCGAGTTGGGTGTTCGCCTCGCGAACCTTCTGGGGGTTGCTCGCTATGGCGAGCTGTTCTATTCGCCTCGCGAGCTGATGAATACTCGCCGTGGCGAGCGGCGACAGAGCAGTTACGGGGTTACGAGGGTTTTCACCCAAAACCCCAAATTTCATCCTAATTCTTCAGATTTTCTACTATAATGATGTCCAAGAGTTATTCTAATGTCTGTAACCAGTTTACTACGTCAACGGTACAGTTTTTCATCATCTAATCATCAATTTACCACTTATGACCTAATTCTCATATTCCTAATTCCCATGAAATAAACCTAGAATTTGCTAATTCTAATCATGAATTACATGTTCTAATGATATTGTAATGAAAGGCTCACCCTTACCTTAAGAAATTAGAGCAGCAGCCTCTCCGGTTCTTCTCTTCCGTTTCCTCCCTTTTCCTCCCAAAGCTCTGAATTGTACGTTCTGTACAATTCTAACCTAACTCTCCCTATTTAAACCTCTTTTTGTTTGTCTTATTTTATCTTATTACCCCCACAACTATATCTAATTATAAAACAAACCCACAACTTATTATTTGTTTCATTTTCTAATCTTATTTTATTAAACAATAAAATAAGTCACAACACATAAGTCACATAAATCACATAATATCTCAAATATCACTTAATTCACACAAAATCATATAAATATACTCTATACTATATAAAATAAATTAAATAATTAAAACGGGCGTTACATTCAACACCAAGCATCAACAACCAGATTCGCGAGACAGTGAAGAAGAAGAAGCATAGAAAAGCTCGATCCGCAACCGAAATCAAAGGTAAAGAAGAGGTAAATTTTGTTGTTGAGTTTCGAAACTTTAATCTTAGATCTAGGTCACATGCTTTTGATTTTGTGAAAACTAGCCGCGGATCGGAGCTTAGCATGAAAAAGGATATTGGAAAATGTTGTTCTTTTAAAGGAGATGTTTAAGATCTCTGGCGCGGTGGCTTCACCGTGAAGGCAGCCAGACCATAGCGCCTGAATGTTGTTGCTCGCCGGAGAAAGGTTGAAGACAACCGAAAAACCAGAGAGGAACAAGGGTGAAGAGAGAGAAACGATGGTTTTTTTACGAGGAAAATGTTACTTAACCATTTTTTAATCCCGCTCTCCCCTTGCAAAATACACTCCCGTCCTACAGGCAGGACGATTTTGCCCCTACACATATTAACTAACGCACGTGTAAAATTGTGCGCTAGTTAACATGCGCTGCGTGAGTTAACTAGCGCAGCGCTAGTTAACTCACGCAACAATCTGTTTTATACAAGGCAGAACACCTCATTCATCACCTAAATCTCAAAAATTCTCCAAAATCTCTCTAAAATCACCAAATCCAAAATTCCTTCAAGTTCAAATCAAACAACACTTCAATAACAAGTAAGTTTTCATAATTAAACACAATGAACCTTTATGTTAGATTTTTTCTCTTAAATTAGAAATTTTTAAGATTTAGGGTTTGTTTAAATTTTTGTTTTTTTGTCAAGAAACCATACAATGTTTACATGAAAATGATGTGTTGCTTAAATGTTTAGATGTTTGCATGTTTATGTTGTAGATTTTGAGTTTTAGAGATTTTTTTTTAGATTTAGGGTTTGTTTTAGAGAATTTTCGTTGATTATTTTTAATTTCTTATTGTATAGATTTGAAACAATGGACGGGTGAATCGACGTTCGTGCACAATTCAACGGCAGAGAACCTCAGAGGTTGAAGGTTTGGTGTCTTAGTATAACGCTAAGAGGTCTCAAGGATTAGCTGGATGAATTCAACAAAGGAGTCAACCCCGAGACACAAGGAAGGTGGAATATGTTTGGTATAAACGTCCAACGCTCGACGATGGAAGAGTATCATTCACTTGGGTGGAATTGACGAACGACGAAAATGTGACGACCATGTTTTGGGAGCACAACATGTTCCAGTGGATCGATATGCGAACAACGTTGGTGACATCAACTGAAGATATCATCAAAAGTCTGATTCCACCAAAAGATCTTGATTAGGTGGCGGTCGTGATTAGGTAGGGAATGCACCTTCAAACTACAACAATTGTGTTACTCTGGATGGGGCAATTCAAACTTGTTAAACGACAGGACTCCAACATTCGTCTGGAAGTGCTTTTGTTCCATTCGAAATGTTAAATTCTTGTTGGATTCGTTTAAATGATGGTATTGAAGTGTCAAGGTATGGACCTCATTCCGTTGGCACTTGAATACTATCATTTAAAACCAAGACCAATGAGAATTTAACATTTTGAATGGAATAGAAGCACTTTCAGGACGGATGGTGGAGTCCTACTGCTTAGCAACTTTGAAATTGCACCATTCAGAGGTAACACAATTGTTGTAGTTGAAAGGTGCAATTCCGAATGTAATGTCATGTAACGATATACCATATTTAGGAACTTTATGTAATGTAATTTAAATATAACTTTTATTCGAATTTATTTATTCAATACGTAACTTTATTCGTATCCACACTGAGTTTAATTAGACTTTTTATTCGAATTTATTTATTCAATACGCAACTTTATTCGATTCCACGCTGGGTTGAATTAGACTTTAGGGAGGGAAACTGTTGTGCGGATTTCCTAGCGAATATGGGTCATTCAATACAAGGCAAGGTTTGGTTATCGGTGCTGCCTCAGACTCTTCAGACTGACTTCTTCTTAGACCGCAGCGGGTTCCCTCGTTCTAGGTTCCCGTAGTCAGTTGCTTCTTTTTTGCTGTATTTTTTTTATGCTTTCTGTTTTTTTTATGTTTCTGCTTTGTTTCTTTTGAGGGTTTTGGCCTAGTCCCCCCTCTTGTACTTTTTCCCCCTTTTATTAATAAATTATTTTCCCTGGGATTGACGGCATAGGATGAGGGTTGTGCGGGATGCCAACCTAGTTGGGGTGTCGTTGCTTCCCCCTGATGTCTGCCCAATCTTATGGCTTAGCAAAAAAAAAAAAAGACTTTTTATTCGAATTTATTTATTCAATACACAACTTTATTTGATTTTCTTTATTCGATTCCACGCTGAGTTTAATTAGACTTTTTATTCGAATTTATTTATTCAATACGCAACTTTATTCGATTTTATTTATTAGAATTCTTTATTCGATTCCACGCTGAGTTTAATTAGACTTTTTATTCGAATTTATTTATTCAATACGCAACTTTATTCGATTTTATTTATTAGAATTCTTTATTCGATTCCACGCTGTGTTTAATTAGACTTTTTATTCGAATTTATTTATTCAATATGCAAATAAATACAAAATTAGATAATAAATTCAATATAAATAAATTCGATACAAATAAATTTGATACCATTAAATAGAATATTTTTTTATTCAATACATAATCATAAACATAAAATAAATGAAAAAATAAAAACAAATTAAAAACAAAAATAATAAATATAACTCTGATTTTATTAATATCATTCAAACATTACAATAATTAATACATATATTTTACCCTCTTGGGGTACAAAGTTATTTTCACCCTCTTCGGTATACACCAATAGCTCTTGGGGAAAATAGTGATTCGTCCTGTTGGGGAAAAAGACATTAAGATCCCTTGAGGTAAATTTAATTTTGGTTCCTTTTATACCCCCATGATGATTCTTTTTACCCACGGTAAAATAATTTTGGGAGTAAAAGGAAGCAAACCAAATTTTACCTCAAGGGATGATGCCTTTTTCTCAACCCGGCGAACCACTACTTTCCCCAAAAACTACTGGTGTATACCTAAAGGGGTGTAAAGAGCCTAGATACTATAGAAGCAAAAAAGAAGAAGAAAGAGAGGGAGAGAGTGAGGAGGGAGAGAAAGTGAGATGGTGTGAGGGAATAGGGAAGTATGGAGGGGTATTTATAGGTGAAAATGGTAGTATAAGTTATAAAAAACATAAATGTGGTAAAAAAAAACGTGTAAATGGTGTTAAAAACGTGTAGATTGAATGTTGAACAAATGACCACCGTCCAAAAACGTTTGTTCATCAGTTTTGACCACCGACCAACGTGCGCAAGTTAACTTGCATACGTGCCAGAGGTGCGTGAGTTAACTTGCGCAGGGCGCATAACGTGCGCATGTTAAGTCACGCTGCGTTACTTAACATGCACAGGGGCATTTTGATAAGTTTGGCTGGACGGGAGTGTATCTTGCTGGGTGAAGAGTGGCTTTCACCATTTTTATACTCTCTCAATGGGTCTGTTCAAACTGACCCATGGCCCTAGCCCATCCTTTTCTTCTCTCGGCCCAAGGCTTTCTTCCCTTCTTGTTCTTTTGTTCTCAAGCTTACTACACACTGATTATACTGCGCCGCCATTACTTTTTTAACTTGTAATTATTTTTCTTGTTTTTTATTTTATTTTATGCATGCATCTTTTTATCATTTAGTTTACTTACTGTTCCATTAATATCTCATGCATTTTATTTAGTTATTGTTTTAATTATCATGCATGGTATAGTTTACTTAATGATCTAATTTCTACCTCATCCATATTTTAGTTTATTTAGGATTAAAACTCTCGCATGCATATTTATTTCCTTGTTATTTTATTAGTGTGTATATGCATTTTATTTTTCTTATTATTTGCATTTTCATGAGACTTTAGAATGTAATTAGGAACTATGTAAATACCTATAAATGAGAAGTAGTACTGACACTCACACGTTTACATTTTACCGTTTTATGTCAATAATTATGGGCGAAAACCAAAATGAACTAGTGACAATTTAGGTTAATTATTGAACTTCAATTTTTTTTCTTAAAACCAAACCATTAGTAATGTTAGGCTCATTTTGAGAACTTGAGAATTTGCATGGGATCCAACGTCCTTTATAACTTGCTCATTTTTGTTGCGTCACGTCGTTGCGTTTAATATTCTTAGCTTACTTTCTTTAACTTAGAAAAAATCTCTTTCCCAAAAAAAATTCAAATATGCAAAAACTCAAAATTATTTTCTTAACCAACCTTGATTTTAATCCAAGTGTTTTCTTTTACTTTCTTTTTCCCAATTAAACTTTAATGAACTTTAACCATGGTAGACTTGGTTCCCTTTTCATAATTAAAATTAAATCGCATTTTCATCCTTCTATGCCATTTTGGCCTCTTACCCTCTAAAAACATTTTCAAAAACAAGCGAATCATTTTTTTATCCTTCTATGCCTTTCGGCCTCTCATCTCTTCTAAAAACCTTTTTCAAAAAACTTTAAAATCAACTCAACAAACAAACTGAATTTTTTTAGGTGAACTACATTAGTTTTGATCCCTTTAAAGGGCACGTAGGCAAAGGATTTCTATCCTTCCAACTCAATAAAATAAAAACAACAAAAACATACTTATTTTCCCTCCATACTTTCACTTAGACTTTTAAGCACCATTTTCAAAAAAAAGTAAAATTTAGCACAAGATAAGAATAGGTAAGAGGTTCCTATGGGATACCATTTCGCATAACCAACCCCCGGACTTTGATCTCTCAAGGGTTTTTATCTCTTTTTCCCTTCCCAAGAATAAAATTAGAAAGTTCAAAGATTGACGATTCAAGACCAATCCAATAGCTTGATATTCGAAAATCAAGAGCACAATGTGCAGAAGTTCCTGGACTTTAGAGGTTACTTGATGTTCCAACCTCGGATGGGACATCCTTGTTTGTTTCTCAGTCTGACATTCACCACATATGCTGCCTTCAATAATTTTGAGATCAGATAGACCTCTAATAGCTTATGAAGATAAAGCTTTCTTCATTCCTTTGAGGTGTAAGTGCCCCAGTTTATGGTGCCATAGCTTGACCTCTTCTTCTTTACTCATAAGACATGTGGAGAGGTGTGCTTCTTCTTGAGATACCCACAAATAGAAATCATATTTAGACTTGGTTCCTTTCATAATGACTTCTCCTTCCTTATCAGTAATCTGACACTCAGATTTGCTGAAATTCACTGCAAGTCCTTGATCACATAGTTGACTTATGCTGATTAAGTTGGCAGTTAGTCCTTTCACCAGGAGTACATTGTCAAGTCTAGGCATACCATGTTTGATCAAGTTACCAATTCCCAGAATTCTTCGTTTAGCCCCATCACCAAAAGTAACATTGCTACAAGCATATGGTCTAACATCCTCAAGATATTTATCCTCACCAGTCATGTGTCTGGAAGAACCATTGTCAAAGTATCAGTCTTCTTTGGATGATGCTCTTAGAGAGGTGTGAGCAATCCACCAAGTATTAGCACTTTTGGGAATCCACTTCATCTTGGTTGGTTTCAGTTGATATTGCTCAGATTTCCAATGCAGCTTAAAACAATATGGTTTAATATGACATATGCCCTTACAGTGATGAAAAATCCAAGAATTTGATTTTTTTTCTTGGTCTTTAATTTCCGTTGTTCTTTGGAATGTTTCAACATCGGCTTAAGTTTAGTTAAGTCATCAGATCCATTTCTGCTACGTTGTTTCTTGTTTAGAGCTCTATATTCAAAACTTGTACCTTTAGGCTTCATGATGTCCTCAACCTCAAGAAAGTCATCCAACACATTGGTGTCAGTAGTCATTGCCCTGACCTGCATTTTCACCTGTTCCAGTTGAGAGTTCAGTTGAATTACCTCATCATTGAGTTCTAAGATTTTGATCAGATTCTCACTCTTTTCTGACTGCAGTCACTTGATGATTTCTCCTTGTTTCTCAAGCATCTGGTCCAAGTCAACATTATTTGCAAACAGCTCATGATAAGAGATAACTAGCTCATCATAACTAAGCTCTTTTTCATACGACTTTGTATCTGACATAACCCTTCCAGCAAAGGCAAAAGCATGTTTCCCAGATTCATTCTCAACTTCATCATCAGAGTCATCTTCATCTGACCATGAAACAACCAGGCTTTTCTCTTGTCTTTTGAGAAAAGTGGCACACTCTGTTCTGATATGACCATAACCTTCACACTCATGGCACTGAACACCCTTGTATTGAGTATTCTTCTCATCAATCTTCACCATCTTTTCCTTATTTTGTTGATTTTACAAATTGGACCTGATGTTTTGACCAATGTTATGACCATTGAATCTGGATCTTCTGTCAAGTTGTTTGAAGATCTTTTTAAACTGTCTTCCCAGTAGTACTAGAGACTCTGACCGATTTTCATCATTCTCCCAGCAGTACTAGAAACTCTGACCGATTTTCATCATCCTCATAACCCTCTCGTGTCTCATCAGTTTCAATATTAGACACAAAAGCAATGCCATTGCCTTTCTTACCAGTCTTGTTGTTGATGGTTATTTTAAAGTTTTGCAAAGACCCAATCAGTTCATCAACCTTCACAATAGAAATATCTTGAGCTTCCTCAATGGCAGTTACTTTCATGTCAAATCTCTTAGGTAGAGATCTTAGGATTTTTCTCACAAGCTTTTCATCAGATATTTTCTCTCCATGTGAGTGAAAAGCATTGGCAATGTCCAGGATATTCAAGTGATAATTATGTTTGCTTTCATCCCCCATCATTCTCAAATTCTCAAATTTAGTAGTAAGAAGTTGAAGTTTTGCACTTTTTTGCCTTAGTTGTACGTACCTTCATGTGCTGTTTTGAGAATCTCCCAAGCATCCTTAGCCACAGTACATTGTTTGATCACTCTGAACATATTCTTGTCTACTCAATTGAATAATGCATTCAGTGCTTTGGAATTTCCAAGGGCCAGTTTGTGTTCAGCAGCAGTCCATTCTTCTTCTGGTTTTAACACTTTTGTCCTGTTACCATCTGCATCAAGTGCCAAAGGATGTTCCGAACCTTTCAGAACTGCTTTCCAAGTTCTGCTGTCTATTGACTTGAGAAAAACACTCATATGTGATTTCCAATAGTCATAGTTTGATCCATCCAACAGAGGTGGTTTGTTCACAAATCCTACTTCCTTGTCCACCAGGCTAGAAATAAACTTCCCTGGAGCTCACCCTAAAACAGGCAAGGTGCCTGCCCTGATGATTATTGAAATTCTAGCATACTTGTTTTAATATGTTAAGTGCGATGTTTCAACGTTTGCAATGTTTCGTTCAATGTTCCAACATCATAGAGTAAAAAGAATTAAAAACAAAAAAAATAAAAGACAGGAAAGTAAAAGACATAGTGAGTTTGTTGACCCAGTTCGGCGACAAACACACATACTATAGGGGCTACCAAGCCAGGAAGGAAATCCACTAGTGTAGTCCTTATTCAAAAGCTCTCAGCAAACTCCTCGTATTCACTTTATGACCTAGGACCTACCCGTCTAGACTTCAACCTAGGAACTCCTAGATCTGAGATCCCATCTCACTATCCTATGGTCAGTCACAACCCTTGTGACCTATCAGACCTCAAACAAACAATTGGTGAAGTTACCTTCAAACACAAACTACAACCTTTCTTACAATCTTTGGTGTAGCGCAATGAGTTTACAACTCAAACACACAGTCCTTAACAAGTATCAAGATGATACAAGAAAGGCTCACAAATAAACAGAACTAAACTTGCATCAAACGATACAAGAGTAGAACACACAAACTCAAAACCCTAAAAGCTAAAACTTTTTAGAATGACGGCTTGAATACCTAATTAGGTCTTGGAGTCTTCCTTTTATACTGAAGCAACATGGGCTAACAAACCTTGTTGGGTTTCAGTAACAAATTGTAGATCGATCTGATCTACAAGACAGAATCAGAGACAAATATGGAAAGTCCTAAAATGTAGGAACATCTTTAGGAACGTCCAACAATCTTCAAATATTCCCTTAAATATTCTTGCTACTTTGGAAATAAAACCGAACTGATTATGTACAGATACGTACGTTGCTTGGCACCAAGTTAAGGAAAATTTGTTTCCTTTTAAAGATAAAGCGCGCGTACAAATAGGCATGTACTTAGGCACATTGAATCGTGTCAGGATGTTGGAACATTCTGTTCACAATCACATATGGATGCCTAAACCATGTTAATTGAATGAAATTCATGAAATTGATGATGAAAGATGTTGAACTAGAATTCTATCTTCTTGCTATGACAATGGGTATATGTAGGTTTCATCAAACTCCCCCATACTTGAATCTTTTCTTGTCCTCAAGCAAAAGGCATATATATTAACACCATAAACAAGATTTAACATATGACAATCACAATTAAAAACTTTTGTCTCCTCCAATGCTTTATTTCAAGTTTACACTAATCACAACTTCAAGCATTTCTCATGAAACCTATTCAACCGAACAACAAGTCTCAAGTGAGTGTGTGTGTGTGTAGTCCAGCCCTTTTCTAACATTAATTCTAAATTAACCGAGGAAAGTTCTTTCTTCATTTCATATAAGAGAGATGGTAATCATTTAGATCATTTGAAAATTAAACACCTTGGGGGAACTGCAGAAATTAAAGTAAAAAGACACCGCCTTCACGTAGGAAGTCAGGTAGGGCAGCTCCTGCCCCCTAGAGTTAGTGTTGCCCCTTATGTAGAGTTGTATAATTTAAGTTTAGAGACACCACCTTCACGTAGGAAGTCAGGTAGGGAAGCTCTTGCCCCCTAGAGTTAGTGATGCTCTTTATGAATCAATAGTTTTATCCCCTTTTTGAGATTTAAGAAGGACTTTACGGAAGCTACTTTTATTTGTTAGAAAAACACCACCTTCACGTAGGAAGTCAGGTAGGGCAGCTCCTCCCCTCTTGAGTTAGTGATGCTCTTTATGAATCAATTAGTTTTATCCCCTTTTTGAGATTTTAGAAGGATTTTACGGAAGCTACTTTTAGTTGTTAGAAAAACACCACCTTCACGTAGGAAGTCAGGTAGGGCAGCTGTTGCCCCCTAGAGTTAATGATGTTCCCTTATAGATATATTTGCTTCCGCTCCTCTTCATCATCTCCATCATCACCATCATTTTGTACCTGTGTGTTAGTTCTAACATAACGCAAATTTTCCGCCACCTCCGGATTAGTTATTGCCGGATTAGGTAGAATAATCAAATGAGAAGCCTTATTAATTTTACACTCATATTGGAAATCGTGGGAGAAGCCATAAGGTTTAAGAAAGAACATAGAGGCAAGTGTTTCTAAATTTAGCCTAATGTTTCCCTCAATCTTATTTATCTCGTTCTCCTCACCCACTCCAAACTTCCTAGCAATAAAGGTGATGATACCACCTACCACTATGTCACTTTTATCATCCGGTTTATTGTTAGCAACAAAAACAAGATAATCAAGTAAATAATTGCAAGTGTTCACATGGTCCTCGATACCTAATCTATCTATAGCATTAACATCAGGGTACCGACAAGGAAAAATAGTTCTAGAGATAAGAGATTTATACCCATTCTTTTGCTTGTCATCTTTAAAATTGATGCCATGGTTTCGGACTGTTGCTTTCTTCCTCCCTGCACAAATTCCTGTGGTTTAAATCTCCTTTCCTTTCCTCTTTGATGCCATTGACCTTGGTGTGGGTTGGTTTGGGTAAAGGTTTTGTTTTTGGCTAGGTTTTGTGTGGGAAAGGTGTTTTGGGTGGTGGGTTTGCGGTGAAGGTTAAAGTTGATTCGATTTAGAAATTGTGATTTGGTGAAGTTTGGAGAGAGTTATGGAGGTTTGAAGATTTGGGTTATGGAGGTTTAGAGAGAGGAGTTTGAAAGAAGAATGAAGAATGAAGATGTTTCTGAATGAATGGGGAAGAAAGGCGAAAAAAATTGAGTTATGGTGGCTGAATGTCGCGCACGGCCGTGCGACTAGAGGCGCAGCCCGTGTGTAGGTCTCGGCAATTTTGGTGTTTTGGAGAGCTGGGCTCAGGCACGGGCCATGCCAGTCTTTCTAGTCCCTAGGCTCAATTTTTTTCTTCATTTTTTGCATCGTGTTGGACAAGTACCTACAAAACAAATTGAAATAATACAAAACAAAACAAAATAAAAGCAATAAAACCCGTGGGTTGCCTCCCACGAAGAGCTCGTTTAATGTCATTAGCCTAACGATTGAGAGGTTTCTCTACCCTATACCCAACCTTTCACAAAGGGATAATGGCATCAAACTGACACTCTCTCCCAAATCACACATGATTTTTTCTATAGACTCGGATCCTATGACACATGGTATGGAAAAACGCTCTAGATCCTTAAATTTATATGGCAATTTGTCTTGGATGATTTCAATAAATTTCCTAAACTGCTCATCTAACTTGGACTTATCAAACCTTTGTCGTAGAGAAATTTTTGGCTTACAAGGTGGTGATGCGTTAGGATTTTCACTCTCTACTTCAACTTTTTCACTTTGTGGCTTTTCACTCTCTACCTCACCCTCAGTTGTCTTAGCTTTCAAAATGGGGTCCTCTAAATGTCTACCATTTCTAAATGTAATATCATTCATTTGGCCTTTTGGGTTAGCTTCAGGTTGGCTCGAAAGGATTCCGGAGGTTTGTGAGGAGAAGGCTACTTGTTGGGCCACTTGAGGGATTTGAGTCTCTAGCATTTTGTTGTGAGTACAAAGCGAATCCACTTTTGAGGAAATCCTATCAAGAGAGTCATTCAAAATTCCAGCTTGGATTTTAAATTCTTGGGTGTGCCTAGTGTTATCTAATATAAGATTTTCTAGCAAAAGTTCCAAATCGGATTTTTGAGGGACTCTTTGGTTGTTTGCAAAATCAGGTGGAGAGTCATTCAAAATTCCAGCTTGGATTTTAAATTCTTGATTGTGCCTAGTTTGATCTAATACAAGATTTTCTAGCAAAAGTTTCAAGTCGGATTTTTGAGGGACTCTTTGGTTGTTTGCAAAACCGGGTGGTGTTGTTTGTTGTCCAAAAAGATTTTGAGGGGTTTAAAAAAATTTGATCGTTCCTAAACCCTTGATTATATTGAGCATAGTTTACTTGCTCATGAATTCTAACAACACTACCCAGTAGGCTTTAAACACTAGTATAACCAAACATTCCATAAACTTCACAAGGTGGTAAAACAGGGGGAAGAAGTCCATTGATAGTGGTTTTGAGCCATGCCCTTAATCAAAACCTTTGAAAAAAAAAATAAAGAAAAAGATTTTTTTTCTTCAATCTAACTGGTATTAAAAAGTTAATCAAGTGCACGGTGCCGAAATAGTAAAAAGAGTATCGTTTCGACAGGGAGTTATGAATTCAATTAACTTTAACAATGATTAGAAAAGAGTTTATGCTAAAAATATTTGATGTTGTTTTTAAAAGAAAATAAATTAAAAAGGCGCCTTGAGATTTTTGGTTCATCATGATGACAAACCCTTCACAAATCAAACCATAAACTTAGACTTTATGTTGGACTTATTTTCTAAAGACAAGTTTCTCTTAAGCCTATCACATCTCCTCTCGGTCTCAGTGAGTGTGTTTCTCTAGCAATCACACCTATTCTCATGGGTGATTGCTATTGAAATCCTTGAATGATCGAAACTTTATATGTCTCAAGGTTTGTTAGACTATTATCATGTTTCACAATCCTTGTCTAAATTCACTTGTTCCAATATTAAAACTTCATCTCTCGATCCATCGCTTAATATCTGTGATGAATCAATAACAACTATTAAACTTCATCTCTTGATCCATTGCTTAATATTTGTTATTGATTATAAGAACGGTGAATTTAGATTAGAAAATAGGTTTACATAAGTAAAGGTTAGAGGTTTATTTTGATTAGGCTTTAGTCATTAGACTCATCCAATAATCTCTAGACAAGAAGAGTCTACTCACACATGTTCATTGTAGACGTAGGGAAGAAGAAGAAGAAGAACATAAAATAAAATAAAGGTGAACTTTTATTCAAGGAAACAATTATCACTTATTATTTACAAAAACAAAAGATGATTCTACAAGTCTAGTGGCTGCTCTATTTATAGTCTAACAATGACTTGAGCCATAAGAAATAAGTCACTGAAGTGTTGCACAAGAAACCATGGGCTCTTGGTCAGAATTAAACTAAAAGAGGCAGCTTGTTGAAGAAGCAAAAGCACCAAAAGGGTATTATGAGGCACCAATTGTATATTTTGGTGAAGGATCTTCAAATTTCTTTGCACAATATATTTTCTTGTACAAGATCTTCATATTTTTAGCACAAATTAGCTCCAAGGATATTTTTGCATGAGATCTTCATATTTTAGCTCCAAATCTCCTTTCTTTTGCTCCAAGACTAAATCTATTGAATATTTGTTCCTGAAATATAAAAACTTGCAATTGAAGTTAAAATAGTTCTAAAAAGGAAATAAAAGGAAATAAAAACAAATAGAATTTATATAAAAAAAACTAAAATATTATATAAAAAATACTAATTATTGATTCATCAAACTCCCCTATACTTGAATCTTTGTTTGTCCTCAAGCAAAAGGCATAAATATTAACAGCATAAACAAGATTTAACATATGACAATCACAATTAAAAACTTTTGTCTCCTCCAAGGTTTTATTTCAAGTGTACACTAATCACATCTTCAAGCATTTCTCATGAAACCTATTCAACCCAACAACAAGTCTCAAATGAGTGTGTGTGTGTGTAGTCCATCCATTTTCTTGCTCCTATATAAGAGATATTACGAGGAAATAGGTTCTAACCTTAATAATAAATTAAACGAGGAAAGTTCATTCTTTATTTCATATAAGAGAGATGAGAATCATTTAGATCATTTGACAATTAAACACCTCGGGGGAACTGCAGAAATTAAATTTAAAAGACACCACCTTCACGTAGGAATTCAGGTAGGGCAGCTCCTGCCCCCTAGAGTTTGTGTTGCCCCTTATGTAGAGCAGCTGAATTTAAGTTTAGAGACACCACCTTCACGTAGAAAGTCAGGTAGGGCAGCTCCTGCCCCCTAGAGTTAGTGATGCTCATTATGAATCAATTAGTTTTATCCCCTTTTTGAGATTTTAGAAGGATTTTACGGAAGCTACTTTTAGTTGATAGAAAAACACCACCGTCAAGTAGGAAGTCAGGTAGGGCAGCTCCTGCCACCTAGAGTTAATGATGTTCCCTTATAGATATATTTGCTTCCACTCCTCTTTGATTTGATCTTTATTCCCCACACTAACTTATACTACTTTTACTCTGAAAACTTTTAAGGGTCAAATTACCATTAAAGTTAAAACGTGCTCCTTAAAATACCTACTTATACTCTATTCAAAGACTGCAACTTTGTGCTTTTCTCAAAGAGAATTTTCACAATAAAACATGATGTGGGTATAGCAAGAACACTCAAAACACAAGAAATCACTTTTATGTACAAGAAACAACCAATTGGAAGAGACTTTAACAAAAAAATTATGTCATAATTTACAATAAAAACAAGCTTCTTTCCATGTCTTTCGCAATAAAACAAATCAAAAATTAAAATTCAAGGGAGTTTGGAAACACTACGGCACTTTATTTGGCTCCCCCCATACCTAGGAGAAGCATTGATAACTGAAATCAATATGGTTGGTGGATTTGGTGGATGGAACATGATGCCTTTCTCTATGTTTGCTTTGACTACGATATGTTCAAGTCATACCTTACTACTAAAGATCAGAAGGTGCTACTGCGAGATTCTCACACTACTAAAGTTGCTGGAATCGGAGACGTGGAGCTGAAATTCACCTACGGAAACACTCTGATATTAAAGGAAGTGATGCACACTTCAAAGATAAGGAAGAATCTTGTTTCTGGTTTTCTTTTAAATAAGGCTAGGTTTGAACAAATTACATGGGCTGATATGTTCACTATTACTAAGAAAGGGGTTCTTATTGGAAAAGGGTACACCACTGATGGCATGTTTAAGTTAAAAATTGACATGAATAAAATTTCTTCTTCTTCTTATATGTTGTTTAATTTTAATATTTGACATGGACGACTTTGTCACGTAAACAAACGAATTATTTCTAATATGAGCGGTTTAGGATTAATTCAAAAACTATCTTCCAATGATTTTGAAAAATGTCAATTTTGTAGTCAAGCTAAAATAACAAAAGACTCGCATAATCAGTAACTAGAGAAACTGAACCTTTTGATTTAATACATTCTGATATATGCGAACTAGATGGTAACTTGACTAGAAACGGACAAAGATATTTTATCACCTTTATTGATGACTGCATCGACTACACTTATATGTATCTAATGAAAAATAAAAGTGATGCACTTGATATGTTTAAAATATTTGTTAAAGAAATTGCAACGCAATTCAATAAAAGAATCAAGCGTTTTCGTAGTGACAAAGACACTGAATATTTATCACACACGTCCAATGAGTATTATAAAGAGCTCATAATAATTCATGAAACAACTGCGCCCTATTATCCTCAAATGAATGGTAAATCGGAAAGAAAATACAACATTTACCGAATTAGTAGTTACTACCATGCTTAATTCTGGTGCAGCGTCTCATCGGTGAGGGGAAATTTTATTGACTGTTATCTACATGCTAAACATAGTACCCAAAACTAAGAACAAAATATCTCCCTATGAAATTTTGAGGAAAAACAACCCAATTTGACTTTTTTCAATCATGGGGTTGTTTAGCCTATGTTAGGATACCTAAACCCAAAAGAATCAAACTCACAAGTAGAGCCTATGAATGCGTATTCATCGGATATGTCTTACACAGTAAAGCGTAAATGTTTTATGATCTAAAAGCTAAAGTGATCATAGAATTAAATAACACTGATTTATATGAAACGAAATTCCTCTTTATATCAAGAGATAGTGGGGGCAATATTGGGGGCGTAAATATGAACACTACACCTGATCATAATCCAGTAATCAGATATTGCGATGAAAACATCCTACCAGATGTTATAGAACTTCGAAGAAGTAAGAGAGCAAGAACTTCTAAAGAGTATGGACCCGAATATGTGGCATATACATTAGAAGATAATCCATCAACCCTCAAGGAAGAATTGTCTTCCTTGGATGCTGAATTATGGAAAAAAGCCATAAATGATGAAATGGATTCTCTACAGTCTAACATAATCTGGCACTTGGTCCAACTGCCTCCATGCTGCCAACCAAAAGGTTGTAAATGAGTTTTGAAAAAGAAACTGAAACCTGATGGAACTATTGATAAATACAAGGCTCGTCTTGTAGCCAAAGGTTTTAGACAAAGATAAAATATATTTTTTTTCGATACCTACTCACATGTTACTCGAATCAGATCCATAAGGGTACTAATCCATAAGGGTACTAATTTCCTTAACTGCTGTTTATAACCTAATTGTACACCAAATAGATGTGAAAAATGTTTTTTTAAATGGTGAACTGGAAGAAGAAATCTATATGGAACAACCTTAAGGTTTTGTAATCCTGGATAGGAGAACAAGGTCTTTAAGTTAGACACATCTATGTATGGTCTAAAACAAGCCTCTAAGTAATGGCATGAAAAGTTTAACAACTTAATGATTACGAATGAGTTCAAAATAAATGAAAGTGGCATATGTCTGTATGTAGAGGACTTGCTCATATTTGGTTCAAACATTCCTGCTATTAATTTTGCGAAATCACTTTTGAGTAACAAATTTGATATGAAAGACCTAAGAAAAGCTTATGTAATTCTTGGCATGAGATACCTGAATGGGACTATAAATTCAGGACTGCATTATCAAAGATATCATGTTGTACTTGAAGGGTACAATGATGAAGATTGGAACACCTTGTTGGATGATTCCAAAGCGACCAGTGGCTATATATTTAGAATAGCTCGAAGAATCGTTTCATGGAAGTCTAAGAACCAAAGCATTTTGGCTCAGTCCATGATGGAATATTAGATGATAGCACTAGCTACTGCTAGTGAATAAGTAAGTTTTCTATGATGCTTGCTAGCTGATATCCCTTTATGGGAGAAACCGTTACTAGCTATTTTAGTTCATTGTGATAGTACCGCGCCTATTGCAAAGATTAAGAATCGTTATTACAATGGAAAGAGACGAAAAAAATAAGGCAGAAACATAACATAATTAGAGAATGTATCTCTAATGGAGCGGCTATAATTATTTTTTCACTTACTAATAAAACTTAGTTGATCCTTTCACAAAAGGACCAAATAGAGAGAAAGTCTAAGATACATCTAGTAGGATGTGACTAATGCCTGTAGCTCACTAAGTGATGGTAACCCGACCTACATGACTGGAGATCCCAATACTTTGGTTCAATGGGTAATAATAAGTCATGAAGTGATAGAACATGTTATGATAAAGATTGATAAAGTTTGATCAGGAAGCAAAATAAGGAAGCAAATATGAAGAAATATCCTAAGACTTAGCCATATAAATAAAAGCCTTTTATGTTAGTATTTCTTGCACCAATAGTTAGTGGGTTTTGCTATAGTTAGCATTATCTCTATTATTCAGTATCTGTTGTAACACCCCGTTCTCCCAACAGCGTAATAATAAATATAATTATATCAGAGTAATTCAACAACGGAGTATTACACTGCTTTTCAAAATCTCATAAATAGAAATTATACTATTTATTAATCCACATTGAAAATCTCATCAAACTGCAGCGAAAAATTTCATTTAAAAACATAGTTCAACCTCAACAATTAACTTGGCACAAAAGGCCCAACAAAAATCATCATTTTTCAACAACATGAAAATTCAACAACATAATCGAAGTTTGATACATAAAGGAATGAAAGAAAACATCGCAACGATCCCCCATCCCGTTACGTATCAGAGCCCTAGACACAGAGCCATACATCCTACTAATTTTTGCTACCTGCAAGTTACTCATATGAAGAGCAACATTTTCAAGCAGAAGGGGTGAGATACACATCCAATAATAATAATATATAACTCATCAAATTAATGAAAACAACAACAATTAACAACAAGCATTATCAAATGCATATGTATATATATAATACATCAGCAACATTATCATCAACAACATTTAACAACTACAATGTAGCGCCATTATAAGCAATAAACACCAACTACTAGACCAACAACGACAATTACGACAATGCAACTCCAACGACAACTAATGCATCATGCATGTGGTACCAACTACGCACGTTGAATGCTAAGCATTCTAGGGCATAAGCCCCCAACAGTTGGATGGTTAAAGCATCCCAGGGCATAAGCCCCCAACAGGTGAATGATAAACATTCCAGGGCACAAGCCCCCAACGGGTGAATGATAAACATTCCAAGGCATAAGCCCCCAACAGTTATGAGAATGCAAATGGACTCAATTTGTGATTATCAACATACAACTCAAAAACATCTACGACAAAAACATATGTGCCTAATCATTTATGACACACTCCACAACTTAGTCAAAATCTGACACAACAACTCTTACGACAGAATTCATCAACATAGCACATATACATTAATCAACTACATTCATATCAAACCAAAACATTCTTCAAAAACAAAGCAAGTGTGATCAATAAGACATAAGCCAAATACTCATAAAACACTTCAATTAAATCCCTAATACCTAAGTTTGAAGTTGGGAAACCAACCATAAGTTTTGGACTAACTCAGAATTAGTTATGCTAAGTTTTCTTAAAATTTTCTAAATACCCACGTGGACTATTTTCATCATAACTCAAAATCTAAAAATCGTTTACACGTCAAAAAAAATCCATTAGAAAGCTCGCACAATTATCTACAACTTTCATGTTTACATCTAAGACTAATTCAGTACCGATCAATACCTGTTTTAATTTCAAATTCGGAGAAAGTTGTGCTGAAATTCATAAAAATTCACTGTGACCTACGTGCAGTAATTTGACCATAACTAAATTTTTATAAATCTTTTTGAAGTCAAACCAATGTCATTAGAAAGGTAACATCCATACCTAAAACTTTAGTGTATACACCGAAAGCTAATTCAAAACAGAAACGGGTGAAATTTGAGTGTTTTTCCAGTTTTGGCTTTTAGAAAATCGGTGGCCGAATTCGCTTTCGGGAAAGAACAGTTTTCACTCCAAAAACCCAATTTTTGATCCTTTAATCACCCAAAATGATTTACAATGATGTTTACAGGTTAAATAGGCAATATAGAAATCAAAACAACATAGGAACATGCATCAAACAACACAATTCATCTCATTTTATCAATTAACATAAACTTTCTAACCCTAACTCAAGAACACAACAATTCATCAAATTTCAAAAATATATACTATGATTATTGAAGGAAGTCCCACCCTTACCTTAATTCAGCAAAATGAATTGAAAATCTACAGCGATTGATCCCTTCCTAGCCCTTCTCCTAGCTTCTTGGTCTTTCTTCTCTTTCTCTCAAAAACTCACTTTTTTTCTATTGTACGTGAAATGTTTTTTTGTCTGACTCTTTCTTACTAACTCCCAAAACATAACCCCTCTTTTCTTTCTCTTAACTCCCACTTATTCCACAGAATTATAATTAATCCCCTTAATTCTTAATAAATATTATTACTTCTTATTTCTATTTCTCATGTTTTATTTAAATAATAAAACAACTATATAATAAAATAACACATACTATATATCACACATAAATCATATATTTCATATAAAATCATATATATCAAATAAGTCATGCAAAATCTTATAAACAATATTCAAACATCATTTAAAAATAATAGAATCAAAATGGGGCGTTACAACTCTCCCCAACTTATAGAATTTCGTCCTCGAAATATTACCTCAAGCAAACAACAGAGGATAAGACTCCTGCATCTTACTCTCCAACTCCCAAGTTAGACTTTCACCAGTTACTCCTCCCCAAACAACCCTCACTAGAGGTATCTCTTTGCCTCTCAACTTCTTCACCTTACGATCATCAATTCTCAACGGTAAAGTCTCCACCGTAAGGTTGTCTCTAACTTGCACGTCATCTCTATGAATAACATGCGAAGGATCCGCTACATACTTCCGAAGTTGCGACACATGAAACACATCATGCATGTTCGAAAGATGTGGTGGCAAACCCACTCTATAAGCTGTAACAGCCCGATTTTTTGATTATTTGATTTTAATTGTTTATGTGTATTCATTCATGTCTGTGCGCATTTTCATGGGTTTACGTATTAGGAGGGTATTATGGTCATTTAGACTTAAGGGCATTTTAGTCTTTTGCGTGAGAGGGTAATTTAGTAACCTTATGACAATAGTTATTTTTAGCGTTCTAGTTAGAACCGTTATCAATTGTAATGGACTAAGTAGCCGTTACTAATTAATTAGGGTCGATGTTCTAGTTAATTACCGTTAGTGAGTTAGAGTTAGCGGTGTGGTGTAAATAGAACTGAACCAATTAGTTAGTATGGTTAGGCCCATTAAGGGTTTGTGAATATTTGACCCATAACCTTGAGAAATTAGGGTTAGACTTTATCATTCACACAAAACACAAAGAGTAGAGAACTAGAGGCTAGGAAAAGGAGCAAGAGGAGAGGGTTGAAGCTAAAGGGGGAATTGAATCTAGGAGCCAAATTGAAGCTTGAGCTAGGATTCTTAGTGTTGGAGGTAAGAGGGATAGTCTTCACACATAATTCTTCAATTTTCATTTCTACCCATTTTCATGATTTGATTAATTGAATTTGATTCTATAAATTCGTGCTCATATTTTAATGTTAATTCTGGGTATGTGAAATTGATGCTAAACATGTTGTTGTTGTTGATTTTATATGCTTGAAGTGTGGTTATATGATACTTTGTTGATTTTTGTTCAAATTGCTATGAATTAGAGTTGTTGTTGTTGATTGTGATGAAATCATGTTTAAATAAGGTTGTTGTTGAATTTGATATGTTGTTGTTGTTGAATCACACTATGGGTATTCCATTTTGTGAAGTTGTGGTTTGAATTTGTGAAGTTTGAGTTAAGTTGTTCATGTGAAGGACCAAATGAACTTTTGATATATGAGGTTGTTAAATGAGTTTTTGATGTTGTTGGATGAGTTAGAACTAGTATAATTTATGTTTTCATGTTATAGTTGCGTTAGTCAAGTCGTTTGGGAGAAAACGGGATTTTCATGTGGAAAGTCGGTGTTTAAGCGTCTTGAAAAATGAAGTGATTTTGTGTGGTTATGGAAATGATTTTGGGATGAGGTTGATTAAGTCGTTTTAATGTTGAAATGTCAAGTTTTCAAGTGTAGTACGTATGGTCTAAGTGTTAGGGATGCATTGGCGAAAACGGAATCGAAATCGGATTCAAAAACAAGATTTAATGCGCGAAAACGCAAAAATGCATTTTGCTATACTGTAGAGGTGACACGACCGTGTGTCTAGATGACACGACCGTGTCAGAGTCTCCTGTAAGGGATGACGCGACCGTGTGTCCTGATGACGCGACCGTGTCGGTTCTACAGAACCCCGAAACCTAGTTTTCTTATGGTTTTGTGTATTTTTAAGCATGCCAATGGATTCCAAACACATACCCTAGTTTTCTTATGGTTTTGTGTATAATTAAGCTCCTTGAGTGTCATAGCTTGTTTCCAACCTGGTTTACACTTGGTTTTCTATATTTGTGTTCAATTAACTTGTTTTTTTGCCGAAATTGTCGGATTGGCACTATAAACCGTAATTGGCCGATGAAAGGCTTATGTAATCTCTAGTTCACACATTTGTGACCTAAGAGTATACATGGTTTAGGTGATTAACCTTGTTTGGTTGGTTTTGATTCATTACTTCAATTATTTTCAAAGTTATGAATTATGAGTAGAACTTTGTGAAAACTTAGCTTAAAGACCAATTGTTTGGCAAACCTTTTGTGACTGATCTTATATGATTAAATGGAGATATGTGAATGAATGATAGATGTTGACAATGGTATATATCTTGTTATGGTATATGTGTCTCCGTTATCCGAATTTGTGAAAGACATGTATGATTGTGAAGAAGTATGCAAATAAGATGAAATTGTTGAATGCACATGTGTTGTTTGAATATTCAAGTGATGGTGAATACATATATGTTGATTGTATGTCGGTGTATGCATACTTGTTGAATGATGGTGATGATTTGCATAATTGTATATGCATTATTTTGGTGATGATTGCATAATTGTATATGCATTGGTTTGGTGATGATTGCATAATTGTATATGCATTGGTTTGGTGATGATTGCATAATTGTATATGCATTGGTTTGTTGATGATTGCATAATGTTATATGCATGTTGATTGATGAGGTGACCGTTGTATGAACATATGCATTGAGTCGAGTCGTATGTTCATGCATTCATTGTTTGGTGACAGACTTATGTCCAATGTAAGGCGGGGTGTGAAACCTTACATACGATGTTTTTGTTGCATCGAAGGTGACAACCTTGAGGTGATTTGGTACCACATGCATCTAGATGAGTATAGAACATTGCATACATTGTTTAGTGAATTGCATTGAGTCGTGATATGTGATATGTGATTAATGCACTTGGTTCATGTGAATTTGTTTGGTGAATTGAATTGAGATTAATGCAATTTGTTTGGTGAATTGAATTGAGTTGTGATATGTGATTAATGCACTTGGTTCATGTTAATTTGTTTGGTGAATTGAGATTAATGCAATTTGTTTGGTGAATTGAATTGAGATTAATGCATTTGTTTGGTGAATTGAATTGATGAATTGAAATGATATTGGAATATCATGTGATTGTATATGCGAAGATGTTTATACTATTTAGTATTCATTATACATGATATTCTCGATTGTTTGTTTTACGGATTATGTTGATGTAATGTTAACCCTCAGTGGTTTACCACCTACCTTTCTGTGCGGACGGGTAGATGGAGTGCAGGATAAGTAGCTTGTTTGCTTGATGTTGCTGAGGAGCAGGATTCCTCTTTTTCTTTTGCGCGCGTCTAGATTAGGGCTCTGATCTAGGATATCGTCTATGTGTTGAATTTTATTTATCACATGTTAGATTTTATTTATCTTATGTTGATTCGAGGAGATATGTCATGATTATTTTATATCCGATGTTTGAGGATGAGATTATGTATTTATTATCATGAGATTTGGAGATATGGTTTGTATGCCTGAATATATTCCGCTGCTATGTTTATGAACCATGATAATTTATACTTGTGAACTTTGAACTTGTTGTTGGCGTAGCATCTATTTCTAGAATATATTTGTATGTTCACGCGTTTTACCGCTTAATAGGAATAGGGTGTTACATAAGCCACCGTGCCAACTCTCTCAGATATCTGAGAAGGACCAATAAACTTCGGAGTTAGCTTCTTAGACTTCAATGCACGACCCACACCGGTCATAGGAGTGACTCTCAAGAACACATGGTCTCCCTCTTGAAACTCAAGGTCCTTTCTACGCTTGTCGTGGTAACTCTTATGTCGACTCTGCGACGCTTTCATCTGTTCTCTTATCTTTTTGACCTTCTCCGTAGTCTGCTGAACTATCTCTGGTCCTAACACAACACTTTCACCAGTCTCAAACCAACACAAAGGGGTTCTGCACTTCCGACCATACAAAGCTTTGAATGGTGCCATACCAATACTCGAATGGTAACTGTTGTTGTACGTGAATTTTATCAACGGTAGATGACTACCTCAAGATCCACCTTGCTCAAGTCCACACACTCTCAACAAATCCTCTAACGACTGAATTGTTCTTTCCGATTGACCATCTGTTTGCGGATGATAAGTCGAACTCATCCTCAATCTAGAACCCAACGCCTCTTGCAAACTCTTCCAAAACCTCGAAGTGAACCTCAGATCTCTATCTGACACAATACTTGACGGAACACCACGCAACTTCACAATATCATGAATGTAAATCTCCGCCAACTGAGCTACCAGATAGGTAATATTGATCGGAATAAAATGTGCCGACTTCGTCAACCTATCGACAATAACCCAAATGGCATCATGCCCTCTTTGAGTATTTGGTAAACTCGTCACAAAATCCATGGAGATGCTATCCCATTTCCAATCTGGCACATCTAAGGGTGTCAACAATCCAGCAGGCTTCTGATGTTCAACTTTAGATTTCTGACAAGTCAAACAAGCATAAACAAATTGCGCGACATCTCGCTTCAATCCAGACCACCAAAACAATTTCTTTAAATCATGATACATTTTCGTAGCTCCCGGATGAATACTCAAGCTACTTCTGTGACTTTCTTCTAAAATCAACTTTTTCATCTCATCATTATCAGGAATGCAAATTCTACCTCGGAACCTTAGCACACCTTGATCATCAACTTGAAAATCACCATCAGCAGTCTGATTACTAGCAACCATCAAGTCTACAACCTTGACATCAACCTTCTGAGCCTCTTTGATACTATTCAAGAAATCACTATTGATCTTCAACATACCCAACTGCACACTCTGAGGTGCCAACTCACATACTAGACTCAAGTCTCTAAACTGTTCAAGCAACTCAAATTCTTTTATCATCATAGCAGACATGTGCAACGTCTTTCTAATCAATGCATGAGCAACGACATTGGCTTTACCTGGATGATAATTCAAACTGAAATCATAATCTTTCAACAATTCTAGCCACCTTCTCTGCCTCATATTCAACTCCTTTTGATCAAATAAATATTTCAAACTTTTATGATCACTAAACACCTCAAATCTGGAACCGTACAAATAATGCCTCCAAATTTTCAACACAAAAACCACAGCAGCCAACTCTAAATCATGTGTAGGATAGTTCTTTTCATGTATCCTCAACTGTCTCGAAGCATAAGCTACCACCTTACCATTTTGCATAAGTACACCACCTAAGCTCAACTTTGACGCATCACAATAAACAACAAAAGGTTCTTCTGGCTTCGGTAGAATCAAAATCGGAGTTGTCGTCAACCGTTGCTTCAACTCATTGAAACTATTCTCACACTGAGTATCCCACACAAAAGCTTTACCCTTACAGGTCAACTGAGTCAAAGGAAGTGCCAACTTCGAAAATCCTTTAATAAATCTACGGTAATAACCAGCCAAATCAAGAAAACTTCTAATCTCTGTAGCTGACTTAGGAGTCTCCCATTGTGATACCGCTTCAACTTTCGATGGGTCAACAACAATACCACTACCAGAAATAATATGGCCAAGAAAACTTACTTCACTTAACCATAACTCACATTTCGACAACTTGGCATACAGCTTCTTTTCTTTCAACACCTGCAAAACAATCTTTAAATTTCTGCATGCTCCTCTTCAGTCTTAGAATAAATTAGAATATTATCAATAAACACAACAACAAATTTATCCAGGAAAGCATGAAAAATTCTGTTCATATACTCCATGAACACACCAGGTGCATTAGTAACACCGAAAGGCATCACTTTATATTCATAGTGACCATATCGCGTCCTAAATTCTGTCTTCTGCATAACTTCATCCTTCACCTTAATCTGATGGTAACCTGATCTTAAATCAATTTTACTAAACACACGAGCACCCACTAACTGATCCATCAAGTCATCAATTCTCGGAAGTGGATAACTATTCTTTATCGTCACTTTATTCAGCTGACGGTAATCTATACATAGCCTCATGCTACCATACTTCTTCTTAACCAATAATACCGGCGCTCCCCAAGGTGAAACACTCGGTCTTACAAACTTCTTATCAAGCAAGTCTTCTAACTGCTTCTTCAACTCTGACAACTCAGAAGCTGACATACGGTAAGGAGCCATCGACACAGGCTTCGTACCCGGAACAAGATCAATTGAGAATTCAACCTCCCTCTCTGGTGGCACATCTGGAATCTCATCAGGAAACACTTCTAGAAATTCCCTTACAACCGGCAACCTATCAATCACAGTCTGACGGACCGACCTGCTCTGATACCAATTGTAACACTCCGTTCTCCCAACAGCGTAATAATAAATATAATTATATCAGAGTAATTCAACAACGGAGTATTACACTGCTTTTCAAAATCTCATAAATAGAAATTATACTATTTATTAATCCACATTGAAAATCTCATCAAACTGCAGCGGAAAATTTCATTTAAAAACATAGTTCAATCTCAACAATTAACTTGGCACAAAAGCCCCAAACAAAAATCATCATTTTTCAACAACATGAAAATTCAACAACATAATCGAAGTTTGATACATAAAGGAATGAAAGAAAACATCGCAACGATCCCTCATCCCGTTACGTATCAGAGCCCTAGACACAGAGCCATACATCCTACTCATCTTCACTACCTGCAAGTTACTCATATGAAGAGCAATATTTTCAAGCAGAAGGGGTGAGATACACATCCAATAATAATAATATATAATTCATCAAATTAATGAAAACAACAACAATCAGCAACAAGTATCATCAAATGCATATGTATATATATAATACATCAGCAACATTATCATCAACAACATTTAACAACCACAACGTAGCACCATTATCAGCAATGAACACCAACTACTAGACCAACAACGACAATGCAACTCCAACGACAACTAATGCATCATGCATGTGGTACCAACTACGCGCGTTGAATGCTAAGCATTCCAGGGAATAAGCCCCCAACAGTTGGATGGTTAAAGCATCGCAGGGCATAAGCCCCCAACAGGTGAATGATAAACATTCCAGGGCATAAGTCCCCAACGGGTGAATGATAAACATTCCAGGGCATAAGCCCCCAACAGTTATGAGAATGCAAATGGACTCAATTTATGTTTATCAACATACAACTCAACAACATATGTGCCTAATCATTTATGACACACTCCACAACGTAGTCAAAATCTGACACAACAACTCTTACGACAGAATTCATCAACATAGCACATATACATTAATCAACTACATTGATATCAAACCAAAACATTCTTCAAAAACAAAGCAAGTGTGATCAATAAGACATAAGCCAAATACTCATAAAACACTTCAACTAAATCCCTAACACCTAAGTTTGAAGTTGGGATACCAACCATAAGTTTTGGAATAACTCAGAATTAGTTATGCTAAGTTTTCTTAAAATTTTCTAAATACCCACCTGGACTATTTTCACCGTAACTCAAAATCTAAATATTGTTTACACATCAAACCGAGGCCATTAGAAATATAACACAATTATCTACAACTTTCATGTTTACACCTAAGACTAATTCAGCATCGATCAATACCAGTTTTCATTTCAAATTCTGAGAAAGTTGTGCTGAAATTCATAAAAATTCACTGTGACCTACGTGCAGTAATTTGACCATAACTCAAGTTCTATAAATCTTTTTGAAGTCAAACGAACGGAATTAGAAAGGTAACATTCATACCTATAACTTTAGTGTTTACACCGAAAGCTAATTCAAAACAGAAACGGGTGAAAAGTGAGTGTTTTTCCAGTTTTGGCTTTTAGAAAATCGGTGGCCGAATTCGCTTACGGGAAAGAACAGTTTTCACTCTAAAAACCCAATTTTTGATCCTTTAATCACCCTAATTGATTTACAATGATGTTTGCAGGTCAAATAGGCAATATAGAAATCAAAACAACATAGGAACATGCATCAAACAACACAATTCATCTCATTTTATCAATTAACATAAACTTTCTAACCCTAACTCAAGAACACAACAATTTATCAAATTTCAGAAATTATATACTATGATTATGGAAGGAAGTCCTACCCTTACCTTAATTCAGCAAAATGAATTGAAAATCTACAGCGATTGATCCCTTCCTAGCCCTTCTCCTAGCCTCTTGGTTTTTCTTCTCTTTCTCTCAAAAACTCACTTTTTTTCTATTGTACGTGAAATGTTTTTTTGTCTGACTCTTTCTTACTAACTCCCAAAACATAACCCCTCTTTTCTTTCTCTTAACTCCCACTTATTCCACATAATTATAATTAATCCCCTTAACATTAACATGACTATATGTTCATAGCATAGGTTGTTAATCTTCAAGTAGAAACCAAAATGCCGCAATTTAAAAATGTTTGTTATTACAGGCATGTGAAGATGTTAGTATAGCCCTTGGATGGTGAATCAGTACCATAAAACCAAGCAGGATGTTTTTACTTGGTACCGAAACCTGTTCAACTCTTATGCAAATTTAACTTCTGGATGTGGATTTGAATTGTTGACTGAACCACCAACTTACAGAAGAATGATTGGAAGGTTACTATATTTGACACATTTAAGACCTGAAATTTCTTATGCACTAAGGAAATTAAGTTTCCTTACATATCTGACACATCAATAGTTGTTGTGTCTATTACCCAACTTTGTAATTCCTCATCCTTCTCCGATTATCCTTTACTGTGATAATATGCCACACATGCACGTAGTAGCAAGTCCTATCTTCCATGAGAGGACAAAATATATAGAGATTTCTTGGCATGTAGTGAGGGATAAGATACAAGCTGAGAAATTTCATTTGTTAGCAGTTTCTTCAAAGGAGAAAGTGGAAGACATTCTGACCAAATTTCTGTATCCTGGACCATCCATCCACTACAGAAAGTAAAATAGAGAAAGAGTAACAAAACAAGAGAATGGTTAGAACCATAACCAGCAAAGAACCAGAAAAATAAATCACGAGCAAGGGAACCGCCAACTAGGAAAAACCCCAAACCAAACTGAGAAAGAGAGAACCAGAAGCATTCTCTAGCTCCACCGAGAAGAGGACCAAGGATTGTACAACAACCAAACCAAGCAAGACATTAAATTAAGGTGCAGAAGTTAAACATCAATATTGATCTCAGATACCCACTACTAGGAAATTTTTTTGGTTTAAATGCACTTTTCATCCTCTATGTTTCAAAAAGTTGCGATTTTGGCCCCCTTTAAAAAAAATGGATATTTTGACCCCCTAACTTTTGACCCTATTTTGATTAGCTGATTTTATGCCAATTTCTCAGTCTCTGATGGTGTAAACTGACATGGGGATAGAAGGATGCTCATAAGTGGAGTCCAAACTTGCATGATGTTCAAACTGACATGATAAGTGGGGTCCAAACTGATAAGTGGATCATTCTTTAGGAGGCCAAAAGTTACACCATGTCAGTTTGGACTCCATTTATCAGAATCCTTCTATCCCCATGCCATTTTACACCATCAGAGACTGTGAAATTGTCATAATTTCCATCAAAATCAGTTAATCAAAAGAGGACCAAAAGTTAGGGGGTCAAAATGTAAAATTCACGCTTAACGTGAGAATTAAAAGCTGCATCACTACCCCCTTCAAAGATAGTTCCAAGAAATAGTGGGAAAAGAACGCGAATCTTTTGAACACCGAAGCATATTTGATTGGATTGACAATATAAAACACAACACTCATCTCCTTTGAATAAGTAAACACGATCATCAACGACATACCTCATTGTAGCATCTATTCCACTTTCAAATACGGTTCCTTTGAGACAAGGAAACATTTTAATGATTGGAATAAGCCCTTCAAGTAATCTGGCTTTTGTAGGTGAGTGTGGAGTATACTCAGTTTTTGCACATTGATCTCCAGAGAAGAAGTATGCCACATTGTTTCCGGTGTCAAAGGAACTATCTATTTTATATTGAAATATCGTATTAGCAAACATTGGAAACCCATCAGCAATATTAGCCGGACCCTTAATTCACAACAAAAAACATACTTATCTTTCACAAACATGTAACATTCATTAACTACAGATGAACAAAATGCAGCATCCATGTTATTTGGCATTTTTCTTATCAGAGGATTCTTTATTTATTTTTTTCAAGGTAATGGATATGAAATGTTGTGATTTTAGTTTATGAAAGCCTCTGTTTATATAGAGGTTATGTTACCGAATAATGTGAATAAAGACCTTGCTTCTAGGACTGTTTAAAGCCTAATTAATTCCTCCTTGCCAATTCTGCATATAAGCATGATGCTTGATGCATGATGGTAATGTAGAATTCAACTTTTTCTGTGTCCCTTATGAGATTTATCTATTCAATATTTTATTGGCTTAATTACTGATGTGGTCCCTTAAGTTATTTGTTGGTTACATTTTAGTCCCATAAGTTATTAACATTACAATTTGGTCCCTTTAAGTTATCTTCCGTCAACCAAATAAATCTCCACCGTCAAAATCATTAACCCAATGTCAAAAGTGGATACATATTGCAAGTTGTTATGTCACCGTTCACATGTGCCTATTTAAAGTTTTGGCAAAAGACTGACGGTGAGGATTTATTTGGCTAACGAATAATAATTTAAGGGACCAAATTGTAACGTTAATAACTTATGAGATCAAAATGTAACCAACAAATACCTTAAGGGACCAAATCATTAATTAAGCCCTATTTTATTTGCAACCTGTTTATAATTAGATGGATGATAAAGAGAAAGATCCAGACCATGAGTACAACAAACACCGACAGCTTCAGTCTCTTTAATTTAATTGTAAAGTCAACGAATATAATTATAAGTTAATCCAACTTGGTCAATAGTCAATATGGTAAAGAATGACCAAGTGAATTAACAAAGTCCTCTTAAAAAAACAAAGTCTTCTCTTGGAGTGAAACTTTACGTTGGCTTATACAAATCTTAAAATACATAAAACTTGAAGGAAAGTGAGATTGAGCCAATATGTATAGTACACTTAAAAAATTGGTATGAAACATGAGGTTAAACCGGCTCAAAAATATCCCTTATTATTTAATGTTATTAGGTCTGCAAACAATTAATTCTAGAAATTTGGCTTCAAATCTAAAGATCCAGACCATGAGTACAACAAACACCGACAGCTTCAGTCTCTTTAATTTAATTGTAAAGTCAACGAATATAATTATAAGTTAATCCAACTTGGTCAATAGTCAATATGGTAAAGAATGACCAAGTGAATTAACAAAGTCCTCTTAAAAAAACAAAGTCTTCTCTTGGAGTGAAACTTTACGTTGGCTTATACAAATCTTAAAATACATAAAACTTGAAGGAAAGTGAGATTGAGCCAATATGTATAGTACACTTAAAAAATTGGTATGAAACATGAGGTTAAACCGGCTCAAAAATATCCCTTATTATTTAATGTTATTAGGTCTGCAAACAATTAATTCTAGAAATTTGGCTTCAAATCTAAAGATCCAGACCATGAGTACAACAAACACCGACAGCTTCAGTCTCTTTAATTTAATTGTAAAGTCAACGAATATAATTATAAGTTAATCCAACTTGGTCAATAGTCAATATGGTAAAGAATGACCAAGTGAATTAACAAAGTCCTCTTAAAAAAACAAAGTCTTCTCTTGGAGTGAAACTTTACGTTGGCTTATACAAATCTTAAAATACATAAAACTTGAAGGAAAGTGAGATTGAGCCAATATGTATAGTACACTTAAAAAATTGGTATGAAACATGAGGTTAAACCGGCTCAAAAATATCCCTTATTATTTAATGTTATTAGGTCTGCAAACAATTAATTCTAGAAATTTGGCTTCAAATCTAAAGATCCAGACCATGAGTACAACAAACACCGACAGCTTCAGTCTCTTTAATTTAATTGTAAAGTCAACGAATATAATTATAAGTTAATCCAACTTGGTCAATAGTCAATATGGTAAAGAATGACCAAGTGAATTAACAAAGTCCTCTTAAAAAAACAAAGTCTTCTCTTGGAGTGAAACTTTACGTTGGCTTATACAAATCTTAAAATACATAAAACTTGAAGGAAAGTGAGATTGAGCCAATATGTATAGTACACTTAAAAAATTGGTATGAAACATGAGGTTAAACCGGCTCAAAAATATCCCTTATTATTTAATGTTATTAGGTCTGCAAACAATTAATTCTAGAAATTTGGCTTCAAATCTAAAGATCCAGACCATGAGTACAACAAACACCGACAGCTTCAGTCTCTTTAATTTAATTGTAAAGTCAACGAATATAATTATAAGTTAATCCAACTTGGTCAATAGTCAATATGGTAAAGAATGACCAAGTGAATTAACAAAGTCCTCTTAAAAAAACAAAGTCTTCTCTTGGAGTGAAACTTTACGTTGGCTTATACAAATCTTAAAATACATAAAACTTGAAGGAAAGTGAGATTGAGCCAATATGTATAGTACACTTAAAAAATTGGTATGAAACATGAGGTTAAACCGGCTCAAAAATATCCCTTATTATTTAATGTTATTAGGTCTGCAAACAATTAATTCTAGAAATTTGGCTTCAAATCTAAAGATCCAGACCATGAGTACAACAAACACCGACAGCTTCAGTCTCTTTAATTTAATTGTAAAGTCAACGAATATAATTATAAGTTAATCCAACTTGGTCAATAGTCAATATGGTAAAGAATGACCAAGTGAATTAACAAAGTCCTCTTAAAAAAACAAAGTCTTCTCTTGGAGTGAAACTTTACGTTGGCTTATACAAATCTTAAAATACATAAAACTTGAAGGAAAGTGAGATTGAGCCAATATGTATAGTACACTTAAAAAATTGGTATGAAACATGAGGTTAAACCGGCTCAAAAATATCCCTTATTATTTAATGTTATTAGGTCTGCAAACAATTAATTCTAGAAATTTGGCTTCAAATCTAAAGATCCAGACCATGAGTACAACAAACACCGACAGCTTCAGTCTCTTTAATTTAATTGTAAAGTCAACGAATATAATTATAAGTTAATCCAACTTGGTCAATAGTCAATATGGTAAAGAATGACCAAGTGAATTAACAAAGTCCTCTTAAAAAAACAAAGTCTTCTCTTGGAGTGAAACTTTACGTTGACTTATACAAATCTTAAAATACATAAAACTTGAAGGAAAGTGAGATTGAGCCAATATGTATAGTACACTTAAAAAATTGGTATGAAACATGAGGTTAAACCGGCTCAAAAATATCCCTTATTATTTAATGTTATTAGGTCTGCAAACAATTAATTCTAGAAATTTGGCTTCAAATCTAAAGATCCAGACCATGAGTACAACAAACACCGACAGCTTCAGTCTCTTTAATTTAATTGTAAAGTCAACGAATATAATTATAAGTTAATCCAACTTGGTCAATAGTCAATATGGTAAAGAATGACCAAGTGAATTAACATAGTCCTCTTAAAAAAACAAAGTCTTCTCTTGGAGTGAAACTTTACGTTGGCTTATACAAATCTTAAAATACATAAAACTTGAAGGAAAGTGAGATTGAGCCAATATGTATAGTACACTTAAAAAATTGGTATGAAACATGAGGTTAAACCGGCTCAAAAATATCCCTTATTCTTTAATGTTATTAGGTCTGCAAACAATTAATTCTAGAAATTTGGCTTCAAATCTAAAGATCCAGACCATGAGTACAACAAACACCGACAGCTTCAGTCTCTTTAATTTAATTGTAAAGTCAACGAATATAATTATAAGTTAATCCAACTTGGTCAATAGTCAATATGGTAAAGAATGACCAAGTGAATTAACAAAGTCCTCTTAAAAAAACAAAGTCTTCTCTTGGAGTGAAACTTTACGTTGGCTTATACAAATCTTAAAATACATAAAACTTGAAGGAAAGTGAGATTGAGCCAATATGTATAGTACACTTAAAAAATTGGTATGAAACATGAGGTTAAACCGGCTCAAAAATATCCCTTATTATTTAATGTTATTAGGTCTGCAAACAATTAATTCTAGAAATTTGGCTTCAAATCTAAAGATCCAGACCATGAGTACAACAAACACCGACAGCTTCAGTCTCTTTAATTTAATTGTAAAGTCAACGAATATAATTATAAGTTAATCCAACTTGGTCAATAGTCAATATGGTAAAGAATGACCAAGTGAATTAACAAAGTCCTCTTAAAAAAACAAAGTCTTCTCTTGGAGTGAAACTTTACGTTGGCTTATACAAATCTTAAAATACATAAAACTTGAAGGAATGTGAGATTGAGCCAATATGTATAGTACACTTAAAAAATTGGTATGAAACATGAGGTTAAACCGGCTCAAAAATATCCCTTATTATTTAATGTTATTAGGTCTGCAAACAATTAATTCTAGAAATTTGGCTTCAAATCTAAAGATCCAGACCATGAGTACAACAAACACCGACAGCTTCAGTCTCTTTAATTTAATTGTAAAGTCAACGAATATAATTATAAGTTAATCCAACTTGGTCAATAGTCAATATGGTAAAGAATGACCAAGTGAATTAACAAAGTCCTCTTAAAAAAACAAAGTCTTCTCTTGGAGTGAAACTTTACGTTGGCTTATACAAATCTTAAAATACATAAAACTTGAAGGAAAGTGAGATTGAGCCAATATGTATAGTACACTTAAAAAATTGGTATGAAACATGAGGTTAAACCGGCTCAAAAATATCCCTTATTATTTAATGTTATTAGGTCTGCAAACAATTAATTCTAGAAATTTGGCTTCAAATCTAAAGATCCAGACCATGAGTACAACAAACACCGACAGCTTCAGTCTCTTTAATTTAATTGTAAAGTCAACGAATATAATTATAAGTTAATCCAACTTGGTCAATAGTCAATATGGTAAAGAATGACCAAGTGAATTAACAAAGTCCTCTTAAAAAAACAAAGTCTTCTCTTGGAGTGAAACTTTACGTTGGCTTATACAAATCTTAAAATACATAAAACTTGAAGGAAAGTGAGATTGAGCCAATATGTATAGTACACTTAAAAAATTGGTATGAAACATGAGGTTAAACCGGCTCAAAAATATCCCTTATTATTTAATGTTATTAGGTCTGCAAACAATTAATTCTAGAAATTTGGCTTCAAATCTAAAGATCCAGACCATGAGTACAACAAACACCGACAGCTTCAGTCTCTTTAATTTAATTGTAAAGTCAACGAATATAATTATAAGTTAATCCAACTTGGTCAATAGTCAATATGGTAAAGAATGACCAAGTGAATTAACAAAGTCCTCTTAAAAAAACAAAGTCTTCTCTTGGAGTGAAACTTTACGTTGGCTTATACAAATCTTAAAATACATAAAACTTGAAGGAAAGTGAGATTGAGCCAATATGTATAGTACACTTAAAAAATTGGTATGAAACATGAGGTTAAACCGGCTCAAAAATATCCCTTATTATTTAATGTTATTAGGTCTGCAAACAATTAATTCTAGAAATTTGGCTTCAAATCTAAAGATCCAGACCATGAGTACAACAAACACCGACAGCTTCAGTCTCTTTAATTTAATTGTAAAGTCAACGAATATAATTATAAGTTAATCCAACTTGGTCAATAGTCAATATGGTAAAGAATGACCAAGTGAATTAACAAAGTCCTCTTAAAAAAACAAAGTCTTCTCTTGGAGTGAAACTTTACGTTGGCTTATACAAATCTTAAAATACATAAAACTTGAAGGAAAGTGAGATTGAGCCAATATGTATAGTACACTTAAAAAATTGGTATGAAACATGAGGTTAAACCGGCTCAAAAATATCCCTTATTCTTTAATGTTATTAGGTCTGCAAACAATTAATTCTAGAAATTTGGCTTCAAATCTAAAGATCCAGACCATGAGTACAACAAACACCGACAGCTTCAGTCTCTTTAATTTAATTGTAAAGTCAACGAATATAATTATAAGTTAATCCAACTTGGTCAATAGTCAATATGGTAAAGAATGACCAAGTGAATTAACAAAGTCCTCTTAAAAAAACAAAGTCTTCTCTTGGAGTGAAACTTTACGTTGGCTTATACAAATCTTAAAATACATAAAACTTGAAGGAAAGTGAGATTGAGCCAATATGTATAGTACACTTAAAAAATTGGTATGAAACATGAGGTTAAACCGGCTCAAAAATATCCCTTATTATTTAATGTTATTAGGTCTGCAAACAATTAATTCTAGAAATTTGGCTTCAAATCTAAAGATCCAGACCATGAGTACAACAAACACCGACAGCTTCAGTCTCTTTAATTTAATTGTAAAGTCAACGAATATAATTATAAGTTAATCCAACTTGGTCAATAGTCAATATGGTAAAGAATGACCAAGTGAATTAACAAAGTCCTCTTAAAAAAACAAAGTCTTCTCTTGGAGTGAAACTTTACGTTGGCTTATACAAATCTTAAAATACATAAAACTTGAAGGAATGTGAGATTGAGCCAATATGTATAGTACACTTAAAAAATTGGTATGAAACATGAGGTTAAACCGGCTCAAAAATATCCCTTATTATTTAATGTTATTAGGTCTGCAAACAATTAATTCTAGAAATTTGGCTTCAAATCTAAAGATCCAGACCATGAGTACAACAAACACCGACAGCTTCAGTCTCTTTAATTTAATTGTAAAGTCAACGAATATAATTATAAGTTAATCCAACTTGGTCAATAGTCAATATGGTAAAGAATGACCAAGTGAATTAACAAAGTCCTCTTAAAAAAACAAAGTCTTCTCTTGGAGTGAAACTTTACGTTGGCTTATACAAATCTTAAAATACATAAAACTTGAAGGAAAGTGAGATTGAGCCAATATGTATAGTACACTTAAAAAATTGGTATGAAACATGAGGTTAAACCGGCTCAAAAATATCCCTTATTATTTAATGTTATTAGGTCTGCAAACAATTAATTCTAGAAATTTGGCTTCAAATCTAAAGATCCAGACCATGAGTACAACAAACACTGACAGCTTCAGTCTCTTTAATTTAATTGTAAAGTCAACGAATATAATTATAAGTTAATCCAACTTGGTCAATAGTCAATATGGTAAAGAATGACCAAGTGAATTAACAAAGTCCTCTTAAAAAAACAAAGTCTTCTCTTGGAGTGAAACTTTACGTTGGCTTATACAAATCTTAAAATACATAAAACTTGAAGGAAAGTGAGATTGAGCCAATATGTATAGTACACTTAAAAAATTGGTATGAAACATGAGGTTAAACCGGCTCAAAAATATCCCTTATTATTTAATGTTATTAGGTCTGCAAACAATTAATTCTAGAAATTTGGCTTCAAATCTAAAGATCCAGACCATGAGTACAACAAACACCGACAGCTTCAGTCTCTTTAATTTAATTGTAAAGTCAACGAATATAATTATAAGTTAATCCAACTTGGTCAATAGTCAATATGGTAAAGAATGACCAAGTGAATTAACAAAGTCCTCTTAAAAAAACAAAGTCTTCTCTTGGAGTGAAACTTTACGTTGGCTTATACAAATCTTAAAATACATAAAACTTGAAGGAAAGTGAGATTGAGCCAATATGTATAGTACACTTAAAAAATTGGTATGAAACATGAGGTTAAACCGGCTCAAAAATATCCCTTATTATTTAATGTTATTAGGTCTGCAAACAATTAATTCTAGAAATTTGGCTTCAAATCTAAAGATCCAGACCATGAGTACAACAAACACCGACAGCTTCAGTCTCTTTAATTTAATTGTAAAGTCAACGAATATAATTATAAGTTAATCCAACTTGGTCAATAGTCAATATGGTAAAGAATGACCAAGTGAATTAACAAAGTCCTCTTAAAAAAACAAAGTCTTCTCTTGGAGTGAAACTTTACGTTGGCTTATACAAATCTTAAAATACATAAAACTTGAAGGAAAGTGAGATTGAGCCAATATGTATAGTACACTTAAAAAATTGGTATGAAACATGAGGTTAAACCGGCTCAAAAATATCCCTTATTCTTTAATGTTATTAGGTCTGCAAACAATTAATTCTAGAAATTTGGCTTCAAATCTAAAGATCCAGACCATGAGTACAACAAACACCGACAGCTTCAGTCTCTTTAATTTAATTGTAAAGTCAACGAATATAATTATAAGTTAATCCAACTTGGTCAATAGTCAATATGGTAAAGAATGACCAAGTGAATTAACAAAGTCCTCTTAAAAAAACAAAGTCTTCTCTTGGAGTGAAACTTTACGTTGGCTTATACAAATCTTAAAATACATAAAACTTGAAGGAAAGTGAGATTGAGCCAATATGTATAGTACACTTAAAAAATTGGTATGAAACATGAGGTTAAACCGGCTCAAAAATATCCCTTATTATTTAATGTTATTAGGTCTGCAAACAATTAATTCTAGAAATTTGGCTTCAAATCTAAAGATCCAGACCATGAGTACAACAAACACCGACAGCTTCAGTCTCTTTAATTTAATTGTAAAGTCAACGAATATAATTATAAGTTAATCCAACTTGGTCAATAGTCAATATGGTAAAGAATGACCAAGTGAATTAACAAAGTCCTCTTAAAAAAACAAAGTCTTCTCTTGGAGTGAAACTTTACGTTGGCTTATACAAATCTTAAAATACATAAAACTTGAAGGAATGTGAGATTGAGCCAATATGTATAGTACACTTAAAAAATTGGTATGAAACATGAGGTTAAACCGGCTCAAAAATATCCCTTATTATTTAATGTTATTAGGTCTGCAAACAATTAATTCTAGAAATTTGGCTTCAAATCTAAAGATCCAGACCATGAGTACAACAAACACCGACAGCTTCAGTCTCTTTAATTTAATTGTAAAGTCAACGAATATAATTATAAGTTAATCCAACTTGGTCAATAGTCAATATGGTAAAGAATGACCAAGTGAATTAACAAAGTCCTCTTAAAAAAACAAAGTCTTCTCTTGGAGTGAAACTTTACGTTGGCTTATACAAATCTTAAAATACATAAAACTTGAAGGAAAGTGAGATTGAGCCAATATGTATAGTACACTTAAAAAATTGGTATGAAACATGAGGTTAAACCGGCTCAAAAATATCCCTTATTATTTAATGTTATTAGGTCTGCAAACAATTAATTCTAGAAATTTGGCTTCAAATCTAAAGATCCAGACCATGAGTACAACAAACACCGACAGCTTCAGTCTCTTTAATTTAATTGTAAACTCAACGAATATAATTATAAGTTAATCCAACTTGGTCAATAGTCAATATGGTAAAGAATGACCAAGTGAATTAACAAAGTCCTCTTAAAAAAACAAAGTCTTCTCTTGGAGTGAAACTTTACGTTGGCTTATACAAATCTTAAAATACATAAAACTTGAAGGAAAGTGAGATTGAGCCAATATGTATAGTACACTTAAAAAATTGGTATGAAACATGAGGTTAAACCGGCTCAAAAATATCCCTTATTCTTTAATGTTATTAGGTCTGCAAACAATTAATTCTAGAAATTTGGCTTCAAATCTAAAGATCCAGACCATGAGTACAACAAACACCGACAGCTTCAGTCTCTTTAATTTAATTGTAAAGTCAACGAATATAATTATAAGTTAATCCAACTTGGTCAATAGTCAATATGGTAAAGAATGACCAAGTGAATTAACAAAGTCCTCTTAAAAAAACAAAGTCTTCTCTTGGAGTGAAACTTTACGTTGGCTTATACAAATCTTAAAATACATAAAACTTGAAGGAAAGTGAGATTGAGCCAATATGTATAGTACACTTAAAAAATTGGTATGAAACATGAGGTTAAACCGGCTCAAAAATATCCCTTATTATTTAATGTTATTAGGTCTGCAAACAATTAATTCTAGAAATTTGGCTTCAAATCTAAAGATCCAGACCATGAGTACAACAAACACCGACAGCTTCAGTCTCTTTAATTTAATTGTAAAGTCAACGAATATAATTATAAGTTAATCCAACTTGGTCAATAGTCAATATGGTAAAGAATGACCAAGTGAATTAACATAGTCCTCTTAAAAAAACAAAGTCTTCTCTTGGAGTGAAACTTTACGTTGGCTTATACAAATCTTAAAATACATAAAACTTGAAGGAAAGTGAGATTGAGCCAATATGTATAGTACACTTAAAAAATTGGTATGAAACATGAGGTTAAACCGGCTCAAAAATATCCCTTATTCTTTAATGTTATTAGGTCTGCAAACAATTAATTCTAGAAATTTGGCTTCAAATCTAAAGATCCAGACCATGAGTACAACAAACACCGACAGCTTCAGTCTCTTTAATTTAATTGTAAAGTCAACGAATATAATTATAAGTTAATCCAACTTGGTCAATAGTCAATATGGTAAAGAATGACCAAGTGAATTAACAAAGTCCTCTTAAAAAAACAAAGTCTTCTCTTGGAGTGAAACTTTACGTTGGCTTATACAAATCTTAAAATACATAAAACTTGAAGGAAAGTGAGATTGAGCCAATATGTATAGTACACTTAAAAAATTGGTATGAAACATGAGGTTAAACCGGCTCAAAAATATCCCTTATTATTTAATGTTATTAGGTCTGCAAACAATTAATTCTAGAAATTTGGCTTCAAATCTAAAGATCCAGACCATGAGTACAACAAACACCGACAGCTTCAGTCTCTTTAATTTAATTGTAAAGTCAACGAATATAATTATAAGTTAATCCAACTTGGTCAATAGTCAATATGGTAAAGAATGACCAAGTGAATTAACAAAGTCCTCTTAAAAAAACAAAGTCTTCTCTTGGAGTGAAACTTTACGTTGGCTTATACAAATCTTAAAATACATAAAACTTGAAGGAAAGTGAGATTGAGCCAATATGTATAGTACACTTAAAAAATTGGTATGAAACATGAGGTTAAACCGGCTCAAAAATATCCCTTATTATTTAATGTTATTAGGTCTGCAAACAATTAATTCTAGAAATTTGGCTTCAAATCTAAAGATCCAGACCATGAGTACAACAAACACCGACAGCTTCAGTCTCTTTAATTTAATTGTAAAGTCAACGAATATAATTATAAGTTAATCCAACTTGGTCAATAGTCAATATGGTAAAGAATGACCAAGTGAATTAACAAAGTCCTCTTAAAAAAACAAAGTCTTCTCTTGGAGTGAAACTTTACGTTGGCTTATACAAATCTTAAAATACATAAAACTTGAAGGAAAGTGAGATTGAGCCAATATGTATAGTACACTTAAAAAATTGGTATGAAACATGAGGTTAAACCGGCTCAAAAATATCCCTTATTATTTAATGTTATTAGGTCTGCAAACAATTAATTCTAGAAATTTGGCTTCAAATCTAAAGATCCAGACCATGAGTACAACAAACACCGACAACTTCAGTCTCTTTAATTTAATTGTAAAGTCAACGAATATAATTATAAGTTAATCCAACTTGGTCAATAGTCAATATGGTAAAGAATGACCAAGTGAATTAACAAAGTCCTCTTAAAAAAACAAAGTCTTCTCTTGGAGTGAAACTTTACGTTGGCTTATACAAATCTTAAAATACATAAAACTTGAAGGAAAGTGAGATTGAGCCAATATGTATAGTACACTTAAAAAATTGGTATGAAACATGAGGTTAAACCGGCTCAAAAATATCCCTTATTCTTTAATGTTATTAGGTCTGCAAACAATTAATTCTAGAAATTTGGCTTCAAATCTAAAGATCCAGACCATGAGTACAACAAACACCGACAGCTTCAGTCTCTTTAATTTAATTGTAAAGTCAACGAATATAATTATAAGTTAATCCAACTTGGTCAATAGTCAATATGGTAAAGAATGACCAAGTGAATTAACAAAGTCCTCTTAAAAAAACAAAGTCTTCTCTTGGAGTGAAACTTTACGTTGGCTTATACAAATCTTAAAATACATAAAACTTGAAGGAAAGTGAGATTGAGCCAATATGTATAGTACACTTAAAAAATTGGTATGAAACATGAGGTTAAACCGGCTCAAAAATATCCCTTATTATTTAATGTTATTAGGTCTGCAAACAATTAATTCTAGAAATTTGGCTTCAAATCTAAAGATCCAGACCATGAGTACAACAAACACCGACAGCTTCAGTCTCTTTAATTTAATTGTAAAGTCAACGAATATAATTATAAGTTAATCCAACTTGGTCAATAGTCAATATGGTAAAGAATGACCAAGTGAATTAACAAAGTCCTCTTAAAAAAACAAAGTCTTCTCTTGGAGTGAAACTTTACGTTGGCTTATACAAATCTTAAAATACATAAAACTTGAAGGAAAGTGAGATTGAGCCAATATGTATAGTACACTTAAAAAATTGGTATGAAACATGAGGTTAAACCGGCTCAAAAATATCCCTTATTATTTAATGTTATTAGGTCTGCAAACAATTAATTCTAGAAATTTGGCTTCAAATCTAAAGATCCAGACCATGAGTACAACAAACACCGACAGCTTCAGTCTCTTTAATTTAATTGTAAAGTCAACGAATATAATTATAAGTTAATCCAACTTGGTCAATAGTCAATATGGTAAAGAATGACCAAGTGAATTAACAAAGTCCTCTTAAAAAAACAAAGTCTTCTCTTGGAGTGAAACTTTACGTTGGCTTATACAAATCTTAAAATACATAAAACTTGAAGGAAAGTGAGATTGAGCCAATATGTATAGTACACTTAAAAAATTGGTATGAAACATGAGGTTAAACCGGCTCAAAAATATCCCTTATTATTTAATGTTATTAGGTCTGCAAACAATTAATTCTAGAAATTTGGCTTCAAATCTAAAGATCCAGACCATGAGTACAACAAACACCGACAGCTTCAGTCTCTTTAATTTAATTGTAAAGTCAACGAATATAATTATAAGTTAATCCAACTTGGTCAATAGTCAATATGGTAAAGAATGACCAAGTGAATTAACAAAGTCCTCTTAAAAAAACAAAGTCTTCTCTTGGAGTGAAACTTTACGTTGGCTTATACAAATCTTAAAATACATAAAACTTGAAGGAAAGTGAGATTGAGCCAATATGTATAGTACACTTAAAAAATTGGTATGAAACATGAGGTTAAACCGGCTCAAAAATATCCCTTATTCTTTAATGTTATTAGGTCTGCAAACAATTAATTCTAGAAATTTGGCTTCAAATCTAAAGATCCAGACCATGAGTACAACAAACACCGACAGCTTCAGTCTCTTTAATTTAATTGTAAAGTCAACGAATATAATTATAAGTTAATCCAACTTGGTCAATAGTCAATATGGTAAAGAATGACCAAGTGAATTAACAAAGTCCTCTTAAAAAAACAAAGTCTTCTCTTGGAGTGAAACTTTACGTTGGCTTATACAAATCTTAAAATACATAAAACTTGAAGGAAAGTGAGATTGAGCCAATATGTATAGTACACTTAAAAAATTGGTATGAAACATGAGGTTAAACCGGCTCAAAAATATCCCTTATTATTTAATGTTATTAGGTCTGCAAACAATTAATTCTAGAAATTTGGCTTCAAATCTAAAGATCCAGACCATGAGTACAACAAACACCGACAGCTTCAGTCTCTTTAATTTAATTGTAAAGTCAACGAATATAATTATAAGTTAATCCAACTTGGTCAATAGTCAATATGGTAAAGAATGACCAAGTGAATTAACAAAGTCCTCTTAAAAAAACAAAGTCTTCTCTTGGAGTGAAACTTTACGTTGGCTTATACAAATCTTAAAATACATAAAACTTGAAGGAAAGTGAGATTGAGCCAATATGTATAGTACACTTAAAAAATTGGTATGAAACATGAGGTTAAACCGGCTCAAAAATATCCCTTATTATTTAATGTTATTAGGTCTGCAAACAATTAATTCTAGAAATTTGGCTTCAAATCTAAAGATCCAGACCATGAGTACAACAAACACCGACAGCTTCAGTCTCTTTAATTTAATTGTAAAGTCAACGAATATAATTATAAGTTAATCCAACTTGGTCAATAGTCAATATGGTAAAGAATGACCAAGTGAATTAACAAAGTCCTCTTAAAAAAACAAAGTCTTCTCTTGGAGTGAAACTTTACGTTGGCTTATACAAATCTTAAAATACATAAAACTTGAAGGAAAGTGAGATTGAGCCAATATGTATAGTACACTTAAAAAATTGGTATGAAACATGAGGTTAAACCGGCTCAAAAATATCCCTTATTCTTTAATGTTATTAGGTCTGCAAACAATTAATTCTAGAAATTTGGCTTCAAATCTAAAGATCCAGACCATGAGTACAACAAACACCGACAGCTTCAGTCTCTTTAATTTAATTGTAAAGTCAACGAATATAATTATAAGTTAATCCAACTTGGTCAATAGTCAATATGGTAAAGAATGACCAAGTGAATTAACAAAGTCCTCTTAAAAAAACAAAGTCTTCTCTTGGAGTGAAATTTTACGTTGGCTTATACAAATCTTAAAATACATAAAACTTGAAGGAAAGTGAGATTGAGCCAATATGTATAGTACACTTAAAAAAGTGGTATGAAACATGAGGTTAAACCGGCTCAAAAATATCCCTTATTCTTTAATGTTATTAGGTCTGCAAACAATTAATTCTAGAAATTTGGCTTCAAATCTAAAGATCCAGACCATGAGTACAACAAACACCGACAGCTTCAGTCTCTTTAATTTAATTGTAAAGTCAACGAATATAATTATAAGTTAATCCAACTTGGTCAATAGTCAATATGGTAAAGAATGACCAAGTGAATTAACAAAGTCCTCTTAAAAAAACAAAGTCTTCTCTTGGAGTGAAACTTTACGTTGGCTTATACAAATCTTAAAATACATAAAACTTGAAGGAAAGTGAGATTGAGCCAATATGTATAGTACACTTAAAAAATTGGTATGAAACATGAGGTTAAACCGGCTCAAAAATATCCCTTATTATTTAATGTTATTAGGTCTGCAAACAATTAATTCTAGAAATTTGGCTTCAAATCTAAAGATCCAGACCATGAGTACAACAAACACCGACAGCTTCAGTCTCTTTAATTTAATTGTAAAGTCAACGAATATAATTATAAGTTAATCCAACTTGGTCAATAGTCAATATGGTAAAGAATGACCAAGTGAATTAACAAAGTCCTCTTAAAAAAACAAAGTCTTCTCTTGGAGTGAAACTTTACGTTGGCTTATACAAATCTTAAAATACATAAAACTTGAAGGAAAGTGAGATTGAGCCAATATGTATAGTACACTTAAAAAATTGGTATGAAACATGAGGTTAAACCGGCTCAAAAATATCCCTTATTATTTAATGTTATTAGGTCTGCAAACAATTAATTCTAGAAATTTGGCTTCAAATCTAAAGATCCAGACCATGAGTACAACAAACACCGACAGCTTCAGTCTCTTTAATTTAATTGTAAAGTCAACGAATATAATTATAAGTTAATCCAACTTGGTCAATAGTCAATATGGTAAAGAATGACCAAGTGAATTAACAAAGTCCTCTTAAAAAAACAAAGTCTTCTCTTGGAGTGAAACTTTACGTTGGCTTATACAAATCTTAAAATACATAAAACTTGAAGGAAAGTGAGATTGAGCCAATATGTATAGTACACTTAAAAAATTGGTATGAAACATGAGGTTAAACCGGCTCAAAAATATCCCTTATTATTTAATGTTATTAGGTCTGCAAACAATTAATTCTAGAAATTTGGCTTCAAATCTAAAGATCCAGACCATGAGTACAACAAACACCGACAGCTTCAGTCTCTTTAATTTAATTGTAAAGTCAACGAATATAATTATAAGTTAATCCAACTTGGTCAATAGTCAATATGGTAAAGAATGACCAAGTGAATTAACAAAGTCCTCTTAAAAAAACAAAGTCTTCTCTTGGAGTGAAACTTTACGTTGGCTTATACAAATCTTAAAATACATAAAACTTGAAGGAAAGTGAGATTGAGCCAATATGTATAGTACACTTAAAAAATTGGTATGAAACATGAGGTTAAACCGGCTCAAAAATATCCCTTATTCTTTAATGTTATTAGGTCTGCAAACAATTAATTCTAGAAATTTGGCTTCAAATCTAAAGATCCAGACCATGAGTACAACAAACACCGACAGCTTCAGTCTCTTTAATTTAATTGTAAAGTCAACGAATATAATTATAAGTTAATCCAACTTGGTCAATAGTCAATATGGTAAAGAATGACCAAGTGAATTAACAAAGTCCTCTTAAAAAAACAAAGTCTTCTCTGGGAGTGAAACTTTACGTTGGCTTATACAAATCTTAAAATACATAAAACTTGAAGGAAAGTGAGATTGAGCCAATATGTATAGTACACTTAAAAAATTGGTATGAAACATGAGGTTAAACCGGCTCAAAAATATCCCTTATTCTTTAATGTTATTAGGTCTGCAAACAATTAATTCTAGAAATTTGGCTTCAAATCTAAAGATCCAGACCATGAGTACAACAAACACCGACAGCTTCAGTCTCTTTAATTTAATTGTAAAGTCAACGAATATAATTATAAGTTAATCCAACTTGGTCAATAGTCAATATGGTAAAGAATGACCAAGTGAATTAACAAAGTCCTCTTAAAAAAACAAAGTCTTCTCTTGGAGTGAAACTTTACGTTGGCTTATACAAATCTTAAAATACATAAAACTTGAAGGAAAGTGAGATTGAGCCAATATGTATAGTACACTTAAAAAATTGGTATGAAACATGAGGTTAAACCGGCTCAAAAATATCCCTTATTCTTTAATGTTATTAGGTCTGCAAACAATTAATTCTAGAAATTTGGCTTCAAATCTAAAGATCCAGACCATGAGTACAACAAACACCGACAGCTTCAGTCTCTTTAATTTAATTGTAAAGTCAACGAATATAATTATAAGTTAATCCAACTTGGTCAATAGTCAATATGGTAAAGAATGACCAAGTGAATTAACAAAGTCCTCTTAAAAAAACAAAGTCTTCTCTTGGAGTGAAACTTTACGTTGGCTTATACAAATCTTAAAATACATAAAACTTGAAGGAAAGTGAGATTGAGCCAATATGTATAGTACACTTAAAAAATTGGTATGAAACATGAGGTTAAACCGGCTCAAAAATATCCCTTATTCTTTAATGTTATTAGGTCTGCAAACAATTAATTCTAGAAATTTGGCTTGAAATCTAAAGATCCAGACCATGAGTACAACAAACACCGACAGCTTCAGTCTCTTTAATTTAATTGTAAAGTCAACGAATATAATTATAAGTTAATCCAACTTGGTCAATAGTCAATATGGTAAAGAATGACCAAGTGAATTAACAAAGTCCTCTTAAAAAAACAAAGTCTTCTCTTGGAGTGAAACTTTACGTTGGCTTATACAAATCTTAAAATACATAAAACTTGAAGGAAAGTGAGATTGAGCCAATATGTATAGTACACTTAAAAAATTGGTATGAAACATGAGGTTAAACCGGCTCAAAAATATCCCTTATTATTTAATGTTATTAGGTCTGCAAACAATTAATTCTAGAAATTTGGCTTCAAATCTAAAGATCCAGACCATGAGTACAACAAACACCGACAGCTTCAGTCTCTTTAATTTAATTGTAAAGTCAACGAATATAATTATAAGTTAATCCAACTTGGTCAATAGTCAATATGGTAAAGAATGACCAAGTGAATTAACAAAGTCCTCTTAAAAAAACAAAGTCTTCTCTTGGAGTGAAACTTTACGTTGGCTTATACAAATCTTAAAATACATAAAACTTGAAGGAAAGTGAGATTGAGCCAATATGTATAGTACACTTAAAAAATTGGTATGAAACATGAGGTTAAACCGGCTCAAAAATATCCCTTATTATTTAATGTTATTAGGTCTGCAAACAATTAATTCTAGAAATTTGGCTTCAAATCTAAAGATCCAGACCATGAGTACAACAAACACCGACAGCTTCAGTCTCTTTAATTTAATTGTAAAGTCAACGAATATAATTATAAGTTAATCCAACTTGGTCAATAGTCAATATGGTAAAGAATGACCAAGTGAATTAACAAAGTCCTCTTAAAAAAACAAAGTCTTCTCTTGGAGTGAAACTTTACGTTGGCTTATACAAATCTTAAAATACATAAAACTTGAAGGAAAGTGAGATTGAGCCAATATGTATAGTACACTTAAAAAATTGGTATGAAACATGAGGTTAAACCGGCTCAAAAATATCCCTTATTCTTTAATGTTATTAGGTCTGCAAACAATTAATTCTAGAAATTTGGCTTCAAATCTAAAGATCCAGACCATGAGTACAACAAACACCGACAGCTTCAGTCTCTTTAATTTAATTGTAAAGTCAACGAATATAATTATAAGTTAATCCAACTTGGTCAATAGTCAATATGGTAAAGAATGACCAAGTGAATTAACAAAGTCCTCTTAAAAAAACAAAGTCTTCTCTTGGAGTGAAACTTTACGTTGGCTTATACAAATCTTAAAATACATAAAACTTGAAGGAAAGTGAGATTGAGCCAATATGTATAGTACACTTAAAAAATTGGTATGAAACATGAGGTTAAACCGGCTCAAAAATATCCCTTATTATTTAATGTTATTAGGTCTGCAAACAATTAATTCTAGAAATTTGGCTTCAAATCTAAAGATCCAGACCATGAGTACAACAAACACCGACAGCTTCAGTCTCTTTAATTTAATTGTAAAGTCAACGAATATAATTATAAGTTAATCCAACTTGGTCAATAGTCAATATGGTAAAGAATGACCAAGTGAATTAACAAAGTCCTCTTAAAAAAACAAAGTCTTCTCTTGGAGTGAAACTTTACGTTGGCTTATACAAATCTTAAAATACATAAAACTTGAAGGAAAGTGAGATTGAGCCAATATGTATAGTACACTTAAAAAATTGGTATGAAACATGAGGTTAAACCGGCTCAAAAATATCCCTTATTATTTAATGTTATTAGGTCTGCAAACAATTAATTCTAGAAATTTGGCTTCAAATCTAAAGATCCAGACCATGAGTACAACAAACACCGACAGCTTCAGTCTCTTTAATTTAATTGTAAAGTCAACGAATATAATTATAAGTTAATCCAACTTGGTCAATAGTCAATATGGTAAAGAATGACCAAGTGAATTAACAAAGTCCTCTTAAAAAAACAAAGTCTTCTCTTGGAGTGAAACTTTACGTTGGCTTATACAAATCTTAAAATACATAAAACTTGAAGGAAAGTGAGATTGAGCCAATATGTATAGTACACTTAAAAAATTGGTATGAAACATGAGGTTAAACCGGCTCAAAAATATCCCTTATTATTTAATGTTATTAGGTCTGCAAACAATTAATTCTAGAAATTTGGCTTCAAATCTAAAGATCCAGACCATGAGTACAACAAACACCGACAGCTTCAGTCTCTTTAATTTAATTGTAAAGTCAACGAATATAATTATAAGTTAATCCAACTTGGTCAATAGTCAATATGGTAAAGAATGACCAAGTGAATTAACAAAGTCCTCTTAAAAAAACAAAGTCTTCTCTTGGAGTGAAACTTTACGTTGGCTTATACAAATCTTAAAATACATAAAACTTGAAGGAAAGTGAGATTGAGCCAATATGTATAGTACACTTAAAAAATTGGTATGAAACATGAGGTTAAACCGGCTCAAAAATATCCCTTATTATTTAATGTTATTAGGTCTGCAAACAATTAATTCTAGAAATTTGGCTTCAAATCTAAAGATCCAGACCATGAGTACAACAAACACCGACAGCTTCAGTCTCTTTAATTTAATTGTAAAGTCAACGAATATAATTATAAGTTAATCCAACTTGGTCAATAGTCAATATGGTAAAGAATGACCAAGTGAATTAACAAAGTCCTCTTAAAAAAACAAAGTCTTCTCTTGGAGTGAAACTTTACGTTGGCTTATACAAATCTTAAAATACATAAAACTTGAAGGAAAGTGAGATTGAGCCAATATGTATAGTACACTTAAAAAATTGGTATGAAACATGAGGTTAAACCGGCTCAAAAATATCCCTTATTCTTTAATGTTATTAGGTCTGCAAACAATTAATTCTAGAAATTTGGCTTCAAATCTAAAGATCCAGACCATGAGTACAACAAACACCGACAGCTTCAGTCTCTTTAATTTAATTGTAAAGTCAACGAATATAATTATAAGTTAATCCAACTTGGTCAATAGTCAATATGGTAAAGAATGACCAAGTGAATTAACAAAGTCCTCTTAAAAAAACAAAGTCTTCTCTTGGAGTGAAACTTTACGTTGGCTTATACAAATCTTAAAATACATAAAACTTGAAGGAAAGTGAGATTGAGCCAATATGTATAGTACACTTAAAAAATTGGTATGAAACATGAGGTTAAACCGGCTCAAAAATATCCCTTATTATTTAATGTTATTAGGTCTGCAAACAATTAATTCTAGAAATTTGGCTTCAAATCTAAAGATCCAGACCATGAGTACAACAAACACCGACAGCTTCAGTCTCTTTAATTTAATTGTAAAGTCAACGAATATAATTATAAGTTAATCCAACTTGGTCAATAGTCAATATGGTAAAGAATGACCAAGTGAATTAACAAAGTCCTCTTAAAAAAACAAAGTCTTCTCTTGGAGTGAAACTTTACGTTGGCTTATACAAATCTTAAAATACATAAAACTTGAAGGAAAGTGAGATTGAGCCAATATGTATAGTACACTTAAAAAATTGGTATGAAACATGAGGTTAAACCGGCTCAAAAATATCCCTTATTCTTTAATGTTATTAGGTCTGCAAACAATTAATTCTAGAAATTTGGCTTCAAATCTAAAGATCCAGACCATGAGTACAACAAACACCGACAGCTTCAGTCTCTTTAATTTAATTGTAAAGTCAACGAATATAATTATAAGTTAATCCAACTTGGTCAATAGTCAATATGGTAAAGAATGACCAAGTGAATTAACAAAGTCCTCTTAAAAAAACAAAGTCTTCTCTTGGAGTGAAACTTTACGTTGGCTTATACAAATCTTAAAATACATAAAACTTGAAGGAAAGTGAGATTGAGCCAATATGTATAGTACACTTAAAAAATTGGTATGAAACATGAGGTTAAACCGGCTCAAAAATATCCCTTATTATTTAATGTTATTAGGTCTGCAAACAATTAATTCTAGAAATTTGGCTTCAAATCTAAAGATCCAGACCATGAGTACAACAAACACCGACAGCTTCAGTCTCTTTAATTTAATTGTAAAGTCAACGAATATAATTATAAGTTAATCCAACTTGGTCAATAGTCAATATGGTAAAGAATGACCAAGTGAATTAACAAAGTCCTCTTAAAAAAACAAAGTCTTCTCTTGGAGTGAAACTTTACGTTGGCTTATACAAATCTTAAAATACATAAAACTTGAAGGAAAGTGAGATTGAGCCAATATGTATAGTACACTTAAAAAATTGGTATGAAACATGAGGTTAAACCGGCTCAAAAATATCCCTTATTATTTAATGTTATTAGGTCTGCAAACAATTAATTCTAGAAATTTGGCTTCAAATCTAAAGATCCAGACCATGAGTACAACAAACACCGACAGCTTCAGTCTCTTTAATTTAATTGTAAAGTCAACGAATATAATTATAAGTTAATCCAACTTGGTCAATAGTCAATATGGTAAAGAATGACCAAGTGAATTAACAAAGTCCTCTTAAAAAAACAAAGTCTTCTCTTGGAGTGAAACTTTACGTTGGCTTATACAAATCTTAAAATACATAAAACTTGAAGGAAAGTGAGATTGAGCCAATATGTATAGTACACTTAAAAAATTGGTATGAAACATGAGGTTAAACCGGCTCAAAAATATCCCTTATTCTTTAATGTTATTAGGTCTGCAAACAATTAATTCTAGAAATTTGGCTTCAAATCTAAAGATCCAGACCATGAGTACAACAAACACCGACAGCTTCAGTCTCTTTAATTTAATTGTAAAGTCAACGAATATAATTATAAGTTAATCCAACTTGGTCAATAGTCAATATGGTAAAGAATGACCAAGTGAATTAACAAAGTCCTCTTAAAAAAACAAAGTCTTCTCTTGGAGTGAAACTTTACGTTGGCTTATACAAATCTTAAAATACATAAAACTTGAAGGAAAGTGAGATTGAGCCAATATGTATAGTACACTTAAAAAATTGGTATGAAACATGAGGTTAAACCGGCTCAAAAATATCCCTTATTATTTAATGTTATTAGGTCTGCAAACAATTAATTCTAGAAATTTGGCTTCAAATCTAAAGATCCAGACCATGAGTACAACAAACACCGACAGCTTCAGTCTCTTTAATTTAATTGTAAAGTCAACGAATATAATTATAAGTTAATCCAACTTGGTCAATAGTCAATATGGTAAAGAATGACCAAGTGAATTAACAAAGTCCTCTTAAAAAAACAAAGTCTTCTCTTGGAGTGAAACTTTACGTTGGCTTATACAAATCTTAAAATACATAAAACTTGAAGGAAAGTGAGATTGAGCCAATATGTATAGTACACTTAAAAAATTGGTATGAAACATGAGGTTAAACCGGCTCAAAAATATCCCTTATTATTTAATGTTATTAGGTCTGCAAACAATTAATTCTAGAAATTTGGCTTCAAATCTAAAGATCCAGACCATGAGTACAACAAACACCGACAGCTTCAGTCTCTTTAATTTAATTGTAAAGTCAACGAATATAATTATAAGTTAATCCAACTTGGTCAATAGTCAATATGGTAAAGAATGACCAAGTGAATTAACAAAGTCCTCTTAAAAAAACAAAGTCTTCTCTTGGAGTGAAACTTTACGTTGGCTTATACAAATCTTAAAATACATAAAACTTGAAGGAAAGTGAGATTGAGCCAATATGTATAGTACACTTAAAAAATTGGTATGAAACATGAGGTTAAACCGGCTCAAAAATATCCCTTATTCTTTAATGTTATTAGGTCTGCAAACAATTAATTCTAGAAATTTGGCTTCAAATCTAAAGATCCAGACCATGAGTACAACAAACACCGACAGCTTCAGTCTCTTTAATTTAATTGTAAAGTCAACGAATATAATTATAAGTTAATCCAACTTGGTCAATAGTCAATATGGTAAAGAATGACCAAGTGAATTAACAAAGTCCTCTTAAAAAAACAAAGTCTTCTCTTGGAGTGAAACTTTACGTTGGCTTATACAAATCTTAAAATACATAAAACTTGAAGGAAAGTGAGATTGAGCCAATATGTATAGTACACTTAAAAAATTGGTATGAAACATGAGGTTAAACCGGCTCAAAAATATCCCTTATTATTTAATGTTATTAGGTCTGCAAACAATTAATTCTAGAAATTTGGCTTCAAATCTAAAGATCCAGACCATGAGTACAACAAACACCGACAGCTTCAGTCTCTTTAATTTAATTGTAAAGTCAACGAATATAATTATAAGTTAATCCAACTTGGTCAATAGTCAATATGGTAAAGAATGACCAAGTGAATTAACAAAGTCCTCTTAAAAAAACAAAGTCTTCTCTTGGAGTGAAACTTTACGTTGGCTTATACAAATCTTAAAATACATAAAACTTGAAGGAAAGTGAGATTGAGCCAATATGTATAGTACACTTAAAAAATTGGTATGAAACACGAGGTTAAACCGGCTCAAAAATATCCCTTATTATTTAATGTTATTAGGTCTGCAAACAATTAATTCTAGAAATTTGGCTTCAAATCTAAAGATCCAGACCATGAGTACAACAAACACCGACAGCTTCAGTCTCTTTAATTTAATTGTAAAGTCAACGAATATAATTATAAGTTAATCCAACTTGGTCAATAGTCAATATGGTAAAGAATGACCAAGTGAATTAACAAAGTCCTCTTAAAAAAACAAAGTCTTCTCTTGGAGTGAAACTTTACGTTGGCTTATACAAATCTTAAAATACATAAAACTTGAAGGAAAGTGAGATTGAGCCAATATGTATAGTACACTTAAAAAATTGGTATGAAACATGAGGTTAAACCGGCTCAAAAATATCCCTTATTCTTTAATGTTATTAGGTCTGCAAACAATTAATTCTAGAAATTTGGCTTCAAATCTAAAGATCCAGACCATGAGTACAACAAACACCGACAGCTTCAGTCTCTTTAATTTAATTGTAAAGTCAACGAATATAATTATAAGTTAATCCAACTTGGTCAATAGTCAATATGGTAAAGAATGACCAAGTGAATTAACAAAGTCCTCTTAAAAAAACAAAGTCTTCTCTTGGAGTGAAACTTTACGTTGGCTTATACAAATCTTAAAATACATAAAACTTGAAGGAAAGTGAGATTGAGCCAATATGTATAGTACACTTAAAAAATTGGTATGAAACATGAGGTTAAACCGGCTCAAAAATATCCCTTATTATTTAATGTTATTAGGTCTGCAAACAATTAATTCTAGAAATTTGGCTTCAAATCTAAAGATCCAGACCATGAGTACAACAAACACCGACAGCTTCAGTCTCTTTAATTTAATTGTAAAGTCAACGAATATAATTATAAGTTAATCCAACTTGGTCAATAGTCAATATGGTAAAGAATGACCAAGTGAATTAACAAAGTCCTCTTAAAAAAACAAAGTCTTCTCTTGGAGTGAAACTTTACGTTGGCTTATACAAATCTTAAAATACATAAAACTTGAAGGAAAGTGAGATTGAGCCAATATGTATAGTACACTTAAAAAATTGGTATGAAACATGAGGTTAAACCGGCTCAAAAATATCCCTTATTCTTTAATGTTATTAGGTCTGCAAACAATTAATTCTAGAAATTTGGCTTCAAATCTAAAGATCCAGACCATGAGTACAACAAACACCGACAGCTTCAGTCTCTTTAATTTAATTGTAAAGTCAACGAATATAATTATAAGTTAATCCAACTTGGTCAATAGTCAATATGGTAAAGAATGACCAAGTGAATTAACAAAGTCCTCTTAAAAAAACAAAGTCTTCTCTTGGAGTGAAACTTTACGTTGGCTTATACAAATCTTAAAATACATAAAACTTGAAGGAAAGTGAGATTGAGCCAATATGTATAGTACACTTAAAAAATTGGTATGAAACATGAGGTTAAACCGGCTCAAAAATATCCCTTATTCTTTAATGTTATTAGGTCTGCAAACAATTAATTCTAGAAATTTGGCTTCAAATCTAAAGATCCAGACCATGAGTACAACAAACACCGACAGCTTCAGTCTCTTTAATTTAATTGTAAAGTCAACGAATATAATTATAAGTTAATCCAACTTGGTCAATAGTCAATATGGTAAAGAATGACCAAGTGAATTAACAAAGTCCTCTTAAAAAAACAAAGTCTTCTCTTGGAGTGAAACTTTACGTTGGCTTATACAAATCTTAAAATACATAAAACTTGAAGGAAAGTGAGATTGAGCCAATATGTATAGTACACTTAAAAAATTGGTATGAAACATGAGGTTAAACCGGCTCAAAAATATCCCTTATTATTTAATGTTATTAGGTCTGCAAACAATTAATTCTAGAAATTTGGCTTCAAATCTAAAGATCCAGACCATGAGTACAACAAACACCGACAGCTTCAGTCTCTTTAATTTAATTGTAAAGTCAACGAATATAATTATAAGTTAATCCAACTTGGTCAATAGTCAATATGGTAAAGAATGACCAAGTGAATTAACAAAGTCCTCTTAAAAAAACAAAGTCTTCTCTTGGAGTGAAACTTTACGTTGGCTTATACAAATCTTAAAATACATAAAACTTGAAGGAAAGTGAGATTGAGCCAATATGTATAGTACACTTAAAAAATTGGTATGAAACACGAGGTTAAACCGGCTCAAAAATATCCCTTATTATTTAATGTTATTAGGTCTGCAAACAATTAATTCTAGAAATTTGGCTTCAAATCTAAAGATCCAGACCATGAGTACAACAAACACCGACAGCTTCAGTCTCTTTAATTTAATTGTAAAGTCAACGAATATAATTATAAGTTAATCCAACTTGGTCAATAGTCAATATGGTAAAGAATGACCAAGTGAATTAACAAAGTCCTCTTAAAAAAACAAAGTCTTCTCTTGGAGTGAAACTTTACGTTGGCTTATACAAATCTTAAAATACATAAAACTTGAAGGAAAGTGAGATTGAGCCAATATGTATAGTACACTTAAAAAATTGGTATGAAACATGAGGTTAAACCGGCTCAAAAATATCCCTTATTCTTTAATGTTATTAGGTCTGCAAACAATTAATTCTAGAAATTTGGCTTCAAATCTAAAGATCCAGACCATGAGTACAACAAACACCGACAGCTTCAGTCTCTTTAATTTAATTGTAAAGTCAACGAATATAATTATAAGTTAATCCAACTTGGTCAATAGTCAATATGGTAAAGAATGACCAAGTGAATTAACAAAGTCCTCTTAAAAAAACAAAGTCTTCTCTTGGAGTGAAACTTTACGTTGGCTTATACAAATCTTAAAATACATAAAACTTGAAGGAAAGTGAGATTGAGCCAATATGTATAGTACACTTAAAAAATTGGTATGAAACATGAGGTTAAACCGGCTCAAAAATATCCCTTATTATTTAATGTTATTAGGTCTGCAAACAATTAATTCTAGAAATTTGGCTTCAAATCTAAAGATCCAGACCATGAGTACAACAAACACCGACAGCTTCAGTCTCTTTAATTTAATTGTAAAGTCAACGAATATAATTATAAGTTAATCCAACTTGGTCAATAGTCAATATGGTAAAGAATGACCAAGTGAATTAACAAAGTCCTCTTAAAAAAACAAAGTCTTCTCTTGGAGTGAAACTTTACGTTGGCTTATACAAATCTTAAAATACATAAAACTTGAAGGAAAGTGAGATTGAGCCAATATGTATAGTACACTTAAAAAATTGGTATGAAACATGAGGTTAAACCGGCTCAAAAATATCCCTTATTCTTTAATGTTATTAGGTCTGCAAACAATTAATTCTAGAAATTTGGCTTCAAATCTAAAGATCCAGACCATGAGTACAACAAACACCGACAGCTTCAGTCTCTTTAATTTAATTGTAAAGTCAACGAATATAATTATAAGTTAATCCAACTTGGTCAATAGTCAATATGGTAAAGAATGACCAAGTGAATTAACAAAGTCCTCTTAAAAAAACAAAGTCTTCTCTTGGAGTGAAACTTTACGTTGGCTTATACAAATCTTAAAATACATAAAACTTGAAGGAAAGTGAGATTGAGCCAATATGTATAGTACACTTAAAAAATTGGTATGAAACATGAGGTTAAACCGGCTCAAAAATATCCCTTATTCTTTAATGTTATTAGGTCTGCAAACAATTAATTCTAGAAATTTGGCTTCAAATCTGCTGCATTAATTGCTGTAATTGTAGCCCTAAAAATTTCCCTCTAAATACTAAGATTTGAATTTCAAAAAGAATTTCAATAATTCTAATAATTGAATTCAGCAAAATGATATTAAGCATTAGAGAAATTTTCTTCTCTTTTTCCTCCAATTCTCAACGTGATTGCATTAATTTTCATAGAATACAAAAAGCTCTCCACTCAGCAGATCCTTTTGTTTTCCCACACATGTACACCGGTTATCACACCCAATTTTTTCCCTATATATACATGTATATCATTTCCCTTACTCATATATATTGGTTCTTGCTTTCACTCGAATTTTGCAAAGATAACCGAAAAATGTCACGACCAAATACAATACCCTCGTTATTTGCCACATATACATCCAATACACAGTAGAATTGATATTACTCTTTTTTATTCATTTTGAACCTCCTCAAATTATAACTTTGCACCAGCTGATAATCTTGTCACTTCACACGCAGCAAGTCTTTCAAGCAGGTACACAGGTAAAAGTCAGGGAGCGCAACATCAAACTTTTTAAAATATTTTTTTTAAAACATAACTGAAATTCAAAATATAAATGTATATTAGAAAACTACTTCGTTGCCCCTTAACATCAAACTTGGTTTAATGAACGTACACAAAACAACATAGCCATTGAGCTGGACCCTACAAAGTGAGGTGATATATGTAGGTCAGTCTATATGTAGCTAATAATAGGCCAATATATATGTTACTCTTAATACTTAAAAAAAACTATGCTCAGTATTTAGGGGAAGTTGAGGTGTTAATGTAATGTGATATTGGTCAACTATAATGTTATAAGTGTTTTATTTTCTCTCTCTTTTATAATGAGTTTTTTTTGTTCTTTTGTACACTTGTGATACTGTGGTTGACTAATGTCATCCAAATACTACCAAAAAACGTGACATTGTAGTTGACCAATGTCACCCAAATGCTACCCAAAAACTATGGTACACTACTAAATTTAACTTGTATCGATATATTCGGTCTTTAAATTAATAGATAAATGAGTTGTATTTTGAAAAAATTATTAGAGTAACTAAATTTCATTTATCAAAAGTATCGGCGAAATAAAATTTATTGATTGTTTGCTACAATGAAATATAAATTTTTTGATATGATTCTTATAAACAATGAGATGATATTTTTTTCTTATGAAATGACATTTTCTAAAATGCGAAATTTGACAAATAGCTTTTTATTTCATAAAAAAATCGTTAATTTATTGATTTAAAAAAAAAAGTGTACTGGTACACTTAACACCAATTTGAACCGAGTTTAATAATAATAATAATATGTACAAAAAATAACAATAATGATTATTTGTTTATATTCAGCGTATTTGCTTTGGATTATGCTTATAAGTTTTTTTTGAAGGATTATGCTTATAAGTTGTGCGTTTGTTAATTGATTTTTCAGCGTGTAAGTTTGATTTTCCAACACTGCAGCAACCAACTCGTCAGCAGCTGATCCGGTTGTGTGGCAGAAGCCGAGCCCGAGGCGTTACAAGTGCAATGAAGATGCGGCGTTTTCGTCAAATTTCTATTATAAATTTGGTATCCGGTTGGATACCAAACAAAACGTTTGCCCAACACAATGTAGACCAAGCATATTGGTGAGACCTAGGTTATTTATTTTTAATTTTTCAAGAGTTTGTTGATAATTTATCCAACACCCAGTAAAAATTAATCTTATGAATAAGTTTTCAGTAATACCCACTTATTAGAAAGAATAAAACATTATTACATAAAAAATGGAACAAAACAACCACACACAATTCTTACATTGATTTGTTGAAAGTAAACATTAACAACACAAGATGTGGGGCAAACAACAAGGATCTAGTCTACCACACACATGCCATTACAATCAGGTGCAGAAGTTGAACAATAATAACATGAATTTCAACATATATATATTGAAACAATATTGAGCTGATGTACGAACAAGTTGAAAAAACTCAAAATTAATGAAAAAGATTTAGAAAAAATATATGAAATCTTTGTCTTTAATTTAGTAAAAATATTTAGTGACAAGTAACCAACAAAGAGATTTCATTTTTTTTTTTCAACATTAATTTGAATAGGAAAATGCTATTTATCTAGAAAATAGTATCAAGAATTTTTCAAGACATAGTTGGCAAGTTTTGATTGCATGATTTATTTGTTTACTTCCTATCTTTCAGCTACACCTCCTTGAATTGTGGCAAATAGTGCATTGTGATTGGTTACTCTTTATTCTTGAAGAATTCTTGATGTTATTTTTCTTGAGATATAGCATTTTATAATATGCTACGAAGACCGGGCCAATCATCACGGATTCTCCTTATGTAGTTACCAATAAACTGAGATTCTTTTAAATGGTAACGTGCATAGTATTGCCCCTTGAAAATATATGCTTCAGTCTCAATGTGAGTAAGAAAAGCTGCATCGATACCGCTTTCAAAGACTGTACCAAGAACTAGGAAACGATCGTAAATCTTAAAACTTGAACTGAACTGAATGGTGCGATAATCTAAAACGCCCGAGTCATCTCGTTTGAATATCCAAACTGAATGAAACCCCACTGGCTGGGGCATTGCAGCTTTTATTCCGTTTTCATACATTGTTCCCTTGAGACAAGGAAACATCGCACTGATTTGAATAGGACCTCGAAGCAATCTAGCGTCTGTTGAATTTGGAGCGTATTGTATTTTGGCGCATTGATTTCCGGAGAAGATGAATACCTCACCGTCTTCGGTGTCAAAGGCACAATCGATTCTAGTTTCAAATATCGAGTTAGCTAATATTGGAAACCCATCAGCAATATGAACTGGACCACTGATAATATCTCTCTTTCCCATCTCATAATTCAAAACCACATATTTTCCTTTCACAAACACGTAACATTCATTAGGTCGAGATGAACGGAATGTTGCATCTATGAGAGAATTTGGCATTTTTCTTATCGCAGAATTATTTTTTCAAGGTAAAGGATATGAAATGTTTTGATTTCAGTTTATGAAAGACACTGTTTATATAGATGTTACCGGTGATGTGAACAAAAAAATTAAATGTGAATTGATGACCACAGCATATATGGACACCTATGAACTTATTTTTATTTTTTGAGACCTTGCTTCAAGGATTGTCTAAACCATAATCACTTCTTTCCAATCCAACATTTGATAATGTGGAATCCTATTTTGTCTTTTTTTCATATGAGATTTCATTATTTTATATTATAAACTTGTTTATATTAAAATGATGATGATAGATTGCTTAAAAATTAAAGATGACAATGCATGGGGAAATATCCAGAAGCGTGTGAACATACCAATGACATTCATGGTCTCTTTGATTGAAATAAATAAATTGCATGGTCTCCTTAAACTACACATTTTTAAATTACCAATATATATTAGTCAAATCCAAATTGCTGAACAATAGATATAGATAAAGTATGACGAAGGAAATTACCAATGTCTTTTCTTGAAGATGCAATAACGCTGGCTATATACAAGTCTTAAAAAACATAAAACTTGTTAAGGAAATTTAAAGGATGAAATAGGTTAGGATAAGTTAGGCTTTATAAGGTCTAATTAAGTCTAGTCCGTCAAAAAATTTAAGGCATAAATTTTGCATCACTACAAGAAATATGGGAATTTCCTAGGAAAATTTCCAAGGAATAGTTTTCGAGGAAATTTCGTCGAAAAGCCAAAATGGGTCCCACATGCAGAGAAAAGATAAGAAAAAGAACATGTGGCACGATGTCGTTGAAGTTGAAGTAAATGTCACTAGAAGGGGGGGTTGAATAGTGACCTTTTAAAAAATCTTTAGCTCTATGAGAGGCTGAGGATTTTCAGACAATTTTTCCTTTAACAAAGAAATGATTAGTAAAACAAATATGATTAAAACAGAGGATAAGGAGTAAAGTTAAAGAGAGATCACACAGAGAAGTTATCCTGGTTCCCCCAATATGGGTTAGTCCAGTCCCCACGGTTTTTGTGAGATTATCCACAAGTTCTTAGGAGTTTCTTCCTCCTTTGCAAACTGCAATACAATATGTATTCTCTAAGCCTCACCAGGCTTACACTGATGCTCGAGCTCTTGCAGAGCTTGAGGTTGTTCCAATATGTATTCTCTTAGCCTCACCAGGCTTACACTACTGATATTATTAGCTTCAGCAAGCTTACACTATCACTCAAGATTTTACAGACTTGAGGATATACAATCAAAATGAGATTTGATGTTTGGATCTAAATACAACTTTCAATCTTCTAAGAGAATGAGAAATTGTAATGTGTTAATACTCTTAAGATGATGATCCAGAAGAAATATTATTGAGTACAGTAAGAGTATTTGATATTGAGATTTGCTTGATTGTTGGCTTGTGATTGTTTGTAAAATTCATGCTTTCTTTGTTGAGAGAAAGCTTCTATTTATAGCCAGCCTTCATCCTTCAATATCTTGCAGCTGTTCATTCTTGTAAAGACACCTTGCTGTTGATAGTAATTGCAAAATTGCCATTGTCCCATTCTTTTGTACGCAGAGTTTGAGCTTGTCAGCCTCGGCCTCTACTTTTAACACTAAGAGCTTGAGCTTGTCTTGGTCCAGGAGCGTGTATGAACAGTGAAAAGTACATGAACAATAAAAAGATCTTTTCTTTTAACTACTGTATCTTGCTTGTTCTCCAAGATGTATTTGATATAAAGTTTTTGCTTTTCTTTTTCTCCAAGAAACCATTAATAAAACATATTTGCATACTTGGTCACCAAGTCTTGTTTCTTTATGACTTTTTGCTTGCTTGCTCATCAAGATAACACTTTTAGGGCTTTGTCATCATCCTTATCTTTTGTAAATGATTTAACACATGATTGAAAGACAACTTTTCCCTTGTAGTAGCGCATGGCTTTTCTTTGTAAGCTTTATGGATTTAAATCATTAATTAACCTTTCTTGATTAATAATGAAATACCATCAATTTCTCTATGAAAGCTTTAGCTTAACCATCCAAGGATACATAGCTATAACAATGTGTGAGAATTGGAATATCTTATCCTTAATAAAAACCACTCAAGAGCACACATTAAATAACCAAACAAAATTATAATCTTAATTTTAATACAAGAGTTTGTTTATCATTTAAAAACAATTTTAAAGGGATTTTTGCCAAAACAATCTCCCCCTTTTTTGATTGATGACAAACTTCTTGAAATTAAAATTACGTAAGGAGGTTTAGGAAAAAAAAAAAAAACTCCCCCTTAATTTATGCATCATTTTTAATTTGGGGCTCCCCCTCAAATTATGCATACAATGATATGATTTTAAGATGGAAAGAATAAAAGCATAGAATCATTCATTTCATTGATCATAATAATTCAAGATTACAAAGATTCATAAAGATTAGCATAAGCCTAATATTAAAATTTCAGAGGATTAATTTGCTACATACACCATGTTTAAGCTCAAAGAAAAAAATCCTGGAAATTTCAAAAGAGGAATTTCTTCCAAAAACTAAGTGCTTCCTAGTTTTCCAAAAAGTTAGGCTAAAGAACTGTTTGTACAATACGAATTGCAGACTGATTGCAATTTTGAAAGCAAGAAATAAAAACATAAAGTAATCAACAGCAGATAGCAGACACTAGATTTTTCAAGACATTTCTCCCCCGTTTGTCAGCAACCAAAAGAAGGGGGTGGTCGAGCTCAGCCTCAGCCTCAAGCTGGAGGTGGAGCAAGATCAGAAGGAACAGGGGGCCCAGGAGCAGAAGCAGGAACATGTGTCACTGGTAAAATGGGATAAGCGATTTCAGGTAAAAACGGAGGTGGCAGATGTGGAGCAACAACAGGCAAGAATTAACCTAACATCCAATTGTTCATAACAGCTTGTCTATGACCATAGCTAGCAACAGTTTCTTGTAACCCAACCATATTCAGAATCACATCAGCATTAGTAGGACCAACAGGAGCAGTAGCAGGTATAGGGGTGCTTCCAGAATCAGTATTCCCAAAAGATCCAAGTGAACCAAAATGACTAGGTTCAGGTAAGGGAGAGGAAGAATAAGGTTTGTTGAGTTTTGGATCCAGAATTGGTGAAGTAATGTAATTGCGAGCAGCTTCCATGAGAGGGTTATCAGATGATTTAGTTGGTGAGATGAAAGTAGTTGAAGGCACGGTGTTACTTGTTTGTCCTTGAGAGATGCCTTGCATTTCATCATCCGGATGAAATCCACCAGTCATGGAGTTGTATTGATAAGGGTTCAGGTTGAAGGGTATTAGTGAGGCAGAGTCAAAAAACATGGAATTAAAACCTTCCTGCACATCTTCATTCAAGTTTGGTAAAGGTGAGGATTGATGTTCAACAGGAATGGAGCTAGGAGATTTTCTAGGAGAAGGAATAAGAGGTGTATTGCGTTCAGAGGTGAAGTTGTCCTCAGACAAAGCATGATCAGCTGGCTGATCAATCTGAACATCCTTATCCTTGTCCTCATTTCTTGGTGCTTCCTCTTTTTCAGAATCATCGTCAGATTCTTCAGATTCTGTTTCAGATTCTCCAGGGTTTTCCTTAGAACTCTCAGGTTCTGGCTCAGGAGTAGTGTACACAATTTCTTCAGAAGAGGGCTCAGGAGTTTCAGTATCTGACTCAGGTAGGTCAGACTCGTCCTCAGGTAGATCATCCTCATCCTCAGCCTCAGGCAGAGGTTCTCCTATCTTACCCTTTTTCTTGATGGAACCACTGATCTTATGTGTCGCACTTTTCTTTTTAGATGGTTTGGGAACAGTAGCAATTTTTAGACGTGCTACAGCTGATCCATCAATCACAGCACATTCATCTGAACCAATTTCATCATCCAAAGGTACTTTGAATTCTTTAAAGATATTAGTTAACAGCATAGCATAAGGTGCAGTTCGATGGTGAGATGCTGAGTGTTTCATATGTGCTAAGATAATATAACCTAGGTTTAGAGGCTTCTTTTCCATCAGGTGATAAACAACAATTAGGTCATAATTAGTTACCTTGTCCCAACTTCCAGCTCTTGCTAGAATGGTGCGAACTGTTATGTTGTGAAACAGATGGCACTTAGGCTTGAGGTTTGCAGCAGTTGCACGTTCATCAGATCCTTTCTTCAAGAAACTTGCAAAGACATCATCTCGGTCTAACTGGCACTAGTAGAACCAATTATCACCATAGAGATGAACACCCTTGTTCTCTACGTTAAGAATCTTGCAGATGGTTTCTGGAGTTAGTTGAAATGTCACACCTTTGAGGGTAACCGTGGCATGGCAGTTTGATTTAAACTTAGCAGCAGCATAGAATGCACGAGTGAGACGTACGTATTGCAATTCCTTGAGTGACAGAAAATTTGTCCATCCTAAAGCTTCAAAGTGAGGCTTTAGATTTTGTCCTCTTACAGCCATATCATCAAGGTCGACTTGCCTTCCATTAGCAATAGTTTTGTCAGCCCATTTACTCAAATATTTTGCCTTGATATCAGGATTTCCAAAGACAACATCCAGAGAGGCAGCCTTAACTTTCTTGACAGAGACAGTTTTAGATTGAGCTCTTGGAGAGCTTGAGCTAGAGGCTTTCATCTTTTTATGAGGTTGAGATGACTCAACAGTCTGTTTCCTCTTTTTGGAACTGGACCTTTTGGGTTGCTTAGAAGGAGGAGGAGCAGTTTCAACTGGGGTTTCTACAACCTTTCTTTTGGAAGGTGTCTTCTGTGGTTGAGGTTCAACAGCTTTCTGGGGTTGAGGTTCCACTGTTTCAACAGTCCTGGGTTCGATTCTTACACCTTCAGAATCAATAACAATCACGTTGGTGTCGATTTGGGGTGGTTTCTTCACAGTCTTCATTCTTTGAGACCTTCTAGAGGGAATAGATGAAGAAGAGGATTTTGATTTAGGTTTGGAACGTGTTGATTTCGAAGCAGAGGGAAATGGAGCGGATGAAGTAAACACTGTTGAAAAGGGTTCAGAAACAGAAAAAGTTTTGGATGGAGGCACAATCGTCATTGGTTTGGGATTGAATCCTATAAAAGGAATTATAGCAAGATTTGTGTTTGTTGGAGGTGATGATGGTGGCGGCGCGGCTGGATGAGAAGAAGGTGATGATGGTTTGTTTTGATGAGGAGAAGAGGAAAGTGATTCGGTTTGGTGGGGAGGAGATGAAGTAGGAGAGAGTGGCGGCGTAACTGATGGTGGTACATTTTCAGAGGAGAGTGGTGGCATGGTTTTTTCCATTTTAGAGAGAAAGAAGGAAGAAGAAGAAGAGTTTGAGTGTTGTGGTTCGGTGGGAGAAGAGAAGAAGAGAAAGAGTTGTTTTATGGGGAAAAAAAAGAAGCTAGAAAGCCAATCATGAAAAAAAGACAAACCTTTATCAAGGTTTATGGGAACACGTGAGAGAGAGTTGGGAAGGGAGAAAGTTTGATTAAAAAGGCATCAAATGACAAGACCAATAGTTGTTTATGAGACATTCAAAAAGGTAGTTTATGGAGGGAAATGATAACAAGTGGTTTTTTATTTTTTATTTTTTTTAAAAGAGCTTAGGTGTAGTAAAAAAATAATCCTCTATTTTAATGTTGGAGACAAGTTAAAAAAAAAATTTAAAGATTACTTTAATAAAGACAAACTAATAATAGATAATTTATCTCTTAAAAAATAAAATCTATCTTCTACCAAAGGTTTAGTAAAAATATCAGCGAGTTGATTTTCAGTATCAACGAAAATCAATTCAATTTCTCCTTTCTGAACATGATCCCTGATGAAATGATGTTTAATTTTGATATGTTTAGATCTAGAATGATGAATTGGATTTTTAGATAGATTTATAGCACTGGTATTATCACAAAGAATAGGAATTTTTGTGTACCTTACTGAATAATCTTCTAGCTGATTTTTTATCCATAGTACTTGTGAGCAACTGCTTGCAGCTGACACATATTCAGCTTCAGTAGTAGATAGAGCAATTGTATTTTGTTTTCTACATGACCAGCTGATGAGAGCTTGACCAAGAAGTTGACATGCTCCACTTGTGCTTTTTCGTTCAATTTTGTCTCCAGCAAAATCAGCATCACAATATGCTATTAGATCAAAAAATTTGTCCTTTCTATACCATAAACCAAGATTAGTAGTACCGACAAGATATCTGAAAATTCTTTTAACAGCAGTGAGATGTGACTCTTTGGGTGCTGTCTGAAATCTAGCACAAAGTCCCACAAAAAATACAATATCTGGTCTACTTGCTGTTAGATATAATAAAGATCCAATCATTCCTCTGTATTCTTTTTCAGATACAGACTTACCTTGTTCATCCTTGTCTAAGCTTGAGGAGGGATGCATGGGAGTAGACATAATTTTTGCTTCATTCATTTTGTATTTAGAGAGAAGATCTCTAATGTATTTTTCTTGAAAAATAAAAATGCCGTCTTCTTGTTGTTTGATTTGCAAACCCAGAAAGAAACGGAGTTCTCCCATCATACTCATCTCAAATTCACTTTGCATGAGGTTAGAAAAATCCTTACATATTTTTTCATTTGTAGATCCAAAAATGATATCATCAACATAGACTTGAACAATTAAAAGATCTTGATTACGAATTTTTCTAAACAGAGTTGTGTCAATATGTCCACGAGAAAAATCATTTTTAAGCAAAAAGGAACTGAGTCTTTCATACCAAGCTCGGGGAGCTTGTTTAAGACCATATAATGTTGGAACAAAGGTGTTCAGCAATACTACGTTTTGAGTTTTGATGATAACAAGGTATTAAAAAGTTGTCAATTGGATATTGCTAATATTTGTTTAAGTATGCAGGATATCAATTAAGATTTATATCTTAGAAAGTATTCTGTTTGAACAATGTTAAAAAGCAAATAATCCAGAGAAGCTTGTTGCTTGTGATTCTGTATCGAAGAGAGTCTGAAGACTGCATCGAAGAGAGTCTGAAGACTGTGCCAAAGAGAGTCTGAAGGCTGCATCGAAGAGAGTCTGAAGACTGTGCCAAAGAGAGTCTGAAGACTGTATCAGAGTCTGAAGACCATCAGAATCTGAAAACCAAGAGAGTCTGAAGACTGTGCCAAAGAGAGTCTGGAGACTGTATCAGAATCTGAAGACCATCAGAATCTGAAAACCAAGAGAGTCTGAAGATTATCAGAAGCATAGTGCTACAGTGAGTCTGAAGCCACAAATTTGATAATCTGCTAACAAGAATTTCTACTGCATTGCGATGCAAAAGAAACTCTCAAATGGAGTAACGGCTAGCTTCAAAGTCAACTTGAGCGTGGGAAGCACAAAGACAAAGATTACAGGCCAGTATAGAGTACGTTGTACGAACTCTGTTTCCACTACTCCACTACCTCGTACAGTTTGGCAACTGTGTCTACCGGTATTAATCCTCAAAGGGAATGGAATTCAAATGATGTTATTGAAGGACTATTACCAAATCAAGGAACAGATCAACAGTCATTGATCAAGCTTCAGAAATCATCCTGATGTGCTGGATAACTCAACGTCTCTTTCCTACGCCTATATAAAGGATAGAAGACTTGAAGAATTGTTGGACTCTACAACTTGAAAAATTACATTGCGCAGCTTTCGTATTCAAACTGAGTCTTAACAAAAGCACATCATCAACTTAGATTCTTACAAACTGAGTATTCTAGAATTTCTAAGTTTCACAGAAAAACAGAGTCTGTCTTTTGTGTAAAACAGAGTCTGTCTTTGTTGTAATTGAAACACATTTTGATTGTTGTCAAGTGTTTCAACTCTATTCAATTTTCTGTAATTGTGTAAAAGTCTCTTGATTTTGTGCTTGAGCAAAAGAAGTCTCTTGGCTGCGTCCATTGAGCAAGGAAGTCTCTTAGTTGTGTCTTTGAGCAAGGAAGTCTCTCGCCTGTGTGCTTGAGCAAAGAAGTCTCATACTTTGTGTTTGAGCAACTTGTAATTTGATATTACATGTTAGTGAAGTCTCCTTGGAAGTACAAGGGGGACAGGACTACCGGTTTGTGGAAGGAACCTGTATAATTGCTTGTGTTCTCTCTTCTCTCTATCTCTTGATTATTCCGCTGCAATCAGAACCTAATCTCATATCAGACTCTGATCTCATTTAGACTCTGAGTTTAAAGGAATTAGATTCTCACTCTTCAAGAGCTGCGAAAAGAAAACACAATTCAACCCCTCCTTCTTGTGTTTTTCTCACCTTCATATAAGGCTTTTGAAAGTTTGAAAACATGATTTGGTTTTTTATCATCCTCAAAGCCAGGAGGTTGATGGACATAGACTTCTTCATTTAGAAAACCATTTAAGAAAGCACTTTTGACATCCATTTGAAAAAGTTTGATGTGTTTGTGTGCAGCATAAGCAAGTAAAATTCTAATTGCTTCTAACCTTGCTACAGGAGCATACGTTTCATCATAGTCAATACCTTCTTGTTGATTATAACCTTGAGCAACCAATCTTGCTTTGTTTCTGACAACCTTACCATTTTCATCCAGTTTATTTCTGAATACCCATCTTGTTCCAATGATGGTTTTGTCTTGAGGTTCAGGTACCAAATTCCAGACTTTGTTTCTTTCAAATTGAGAAAGCTCTTCAGTCATGGCTTCAATCCATGATTGATCTATGATGGCTTCATTTATGGATTTTGGTTCTAGTTGAGAAATCATCGCCATATTTGTGTTGTCTTGGAATGATGATCTTGTTCTTACTTTATCAGCAGTGTCACCAATGATTAATTCTTTAGGATGATCAACAACTGATTTCCAACTGGGAGGAATGGATAGAGAAGATGAATCTTGTTTGTCTTCATTCTTTGGTTTTGATGACTCGGAAGTTTGTTGATGGCTAGAATGATGATGTTCATCTTCATCCTCAATTTCATTCTCCACAATAAGATCATTAAACTCATCAAAAACAACATGCATACTTTCCTTTGTACATCTGGTTCTTAGATTATAGACTCTATAACTTTTGGAAGTAGTAGAGTAACCCAGAAAAATAGCTTTATCTGACTTTGAGTCAAACTTACTCAGATTATCTTTGTTGTTTAAAATGTAGCAATAACATCCAAAGATATGAAATTATGCAATGGTGGGTTTTCTATTTTTCCAGAGTTCATATGGGGTTTTGTTTAAAAAATTTCTGATAGTAACTCGATTTAAAATATAGCAAGAAGTGTTTATGGCTTCAGCCCAAAAATAATTTTCAATGTTTGATTCATTTAGCATGGTTCTAGCCATTTCTTGCAAAGTTCTATTTTTCCTTTCAACTACACCATTTTGTTGAGGAGTTCTGGGACTAGAAAAATTGTGAGAAATCCCATTTTCTTCAAAGAAGGATTTAAAAGATGAATTTTCAAATTCTCCTCCATGATCACTTCTTACAGAAATGATGCTTGAACTTTTTTCATTTTGGACCTTCTTGCAAAAGTTTTTAAAGGCTTCAAAAGAGTCATCTTTGTTTTTTAAAAATAAAACCCACGTGTATCTGGAGAAATCATCAACAATTACAAATCCATATCTTTTTCCACTAAGACTAGCAGTTTGAATTGGACCAAAGAGATCAATGTGAAGAAGCTCAAGAGGTTTATTTGTGGAAATGATGTTTATGGGATGAAAACTGCTTTTAATATGTTTTCCTTTTATGCAAGCTTCACATATGTTATCTTTGTCATAACTGAGTTTAGGAAGACCTCTAACTAGATCAAGTTTGGATAATTTTGAAATAGTTTTCATGCTTATATGACCAACTCGTCTATGCCAGATCCATTTATCTTTATCGATGGATATGAAACATGATTCAGTTGGGAGTTCATTTAAGAATAAAATATAAAGATTTTTATGTCTTGATCCAGTAAAGATGATTTTTCCTGAGGATGTTTGCTTTATTTCACATATGCTTGATATAAAAATAACTTCAAAGCCACTGTCACAAAGTTGACTGATGCTTAGTAAGTTATGTTTTAAACCTTCCACATATTGAACATCCTTAATCTTAGCAGAGTTATTGTTACCAATGATACCGATACCTTTGATTTTGGCTTTATCATTGTTGCCAAAAGTTACTGATTGTCCTTCTTTTTTTTCAAAGGAGAGAAAGCATCCTTTATCTCCTGTCATATGCCTTGAGCAGCCACTGTCCAAGTACCAATGCCTTTTCTTGGATGCCAACATACATTCCTGTGTTAGAGGTTAGCAGTAACTTAGGTACCCATAGAGACTTGGGTCCTTGAGGGTTAGTGTTTTTGAAACTTTTGTTTTTACTGTAACATTTGGATTCAAGATGACCAAATTTGTTGCAGTAGGAACAGTTTCTCTGACAGTTTGTTTCAAGACGTATAGATTTTCTATAATCATTTGCTTTCTTTTTCTTATAAAAATAGTTTCTTTCAGAATGATCTTGTTTTCTACAAGAAGAACATTCCTTTTTAGGAGCTAAAACATTTTTATTACTTATTTTAGGAATAAAAAGTTTTTTATACATATGTTGTTTCTTTGAAGGGTTAAAACCTATTCCTGTTTTATCAAGCATGTCTTTTTGAGATCCAATAATTCTTTGAAATGTTTCGGTGGATTTAACAAAACTAGTGATGTCATTTGTTAATTCTTCTACTTGATTTTTCAAAAGGTTATTTTCTTTTTCAAAAGTTTTGGAGGTTTGTTCGACTATGCTGAGATTTTTTGAAGAATTATTTTCATCTTCAAAAGATTTTAAAACAGGAGTATTCATAACATTCTTTTGTTCAGATATTTTGAGATTAGCTAACTTTAGGTTTTGAATGGTTTGAAAAAATTTTGTATTTTGTTTTTGCAGTTCCTCATTTTGTTTCTTTATTTCAATAAGTTGATCTCTTTGAGATAAACATTTTTGAGATAAAGTTTCTGAATCTTTTAAGAGATTATCAAAAATAATTTCTACCTTTTTACAATGTAGACAAGAGTTAGAAAAAGTTACCTCTTCTGCATCATCTTTTGCCATAAGACAAAGGTTGGCTTCTTCATCCTCAATGCCATCATTTGAGTCATCAATGTCATCCCAAGTGACAGGCATTGCCTTTTGAAACTGTGATTTCTTCTTCTTTTCCATAGGGCATTCTGATTTGTAATGTCCCAACTTGTTGCATCCGAAACATTGAACCTTGCTTTTATCTGTTTCAAATTTTTGAGGTTCTCTTATATTTTGAAATGGTCTTTTGTTTTGATTTCTTCTAAAGACCATTCTTTGAATTTTTCGTGATATTAAGGCTAGGTCAACCTCATCCTCGGATTGATTGATGTAATCTTCAGTTGATTCAGAATCTTGTGAAGATGAATTTTCATCTTGGTCTTCATAGTTTTGAGATGTTTTGAGAGCAATCATTTTGTTCCTTTGTGGTGGTTTATCTTCCATGAGGATGGATTCATGAGCTCTTAAAGAGCCTACTAATTCTTCAAGCTGAAGCTTCTTGAGATTCTTAGCTTGTGTGATTGCCGTAACCATTGGTCTCCAAATTTTTGGAAGACTTCTTAGAATTTTTCTAACTCTCTCTTGAGTTGTGTATGTTTTCCCAAGAGAGCGTAGTTCGTTCACAATGATTGTTAATCTTGCAAACATCTCATCAATGGTTTCATTTTCCTTCATCTCAAATGTTTCAAATTTTTTGACTCCCATGTCTATTCTTTCCTCTTTGACATGACTTGTTCCTTCGTGATGAATCTTTAGAGCTTCCCATATTTCTTTTGCAGTTGTACATTCTTCCACTCTATCGTACTCTTCCCTGCTTAAGGCGCATGTTAGAAATAATTGAGCTTTAGAGTTTAGAAGTACCTTTTCATTTTCTTCTTTTGACCATTCTGCTTGTGGTTTGACTGTTGAGGGTGTTGTTTCTGTAGCAATTGTCATTGGAACAAAGTTTCCACTTTCAATGACTGGCCACATATAATTGTCTTGAGATATTAGAAATAATCTCTTTTTTCCTTTCCAATAGTAGTAGTCTGTTCCATCGAATTATGGAGGTCTATTTGACGATCCTTCTTCAGGTACGAATATTGCTATTTTTGACATTTTCTTCTTCCTGGATCTTTTCCTCTTACACTGTTAAGTGCTCTAACCTTAGAGGCAGTGCTCTGATGCCAATTGAAGTTGAAGTAAATGTCACTAGAAGGGGGGGTTGAATAGTGACCCTTTAAAAAATCTTTAGCTCTATGAGAGGCTGAGGATTTTCAGACAATTTTTCCTTTAACAAAGAAATGATTAGTAAAACAAATATGATTAAAATAGAGGATAAGGAGTAAAGTTAAAGAGAGATCACACAGAGAAGTTATCCTGGTTCCCCCAATATGGGTTAGTCCTGTCCCCACGGTTTTTGTGAGATTATCCACTAGTTCTTAGGAGTTTCTTCCTCCTTTGCAAATTGCAATACAATATATATTCTCTAAGCCTCACCAGGCTTACACTGATGCTCGAGCTCTTGCAGAGCTTGAGGTTGTTCCACTATGTATTCTCTTAGCCTCACCAGGCTTACACTACTGATATTATTAGCTTCAGCAAGCTTACACTATCACTCAAGATTTTACAGACTTGAGGATATACAATCAAAATGAGATTTGATGTTTGGATCTAAATACAACTTTCAATCTTCTAAGAGAGTGAAAAATTGTAATGTGTTAATAATCTTAAGATGATGATCCAGAAGAAATATTATTGAGTACAGTAAGAGTATTTGATATTGAGATTTGCTTGATTGTTGGCTTGTGATTGTTTGTAAAATTCATGCTTTCTTTGTTGAGAGAAAGCTTCTATTTATAGCCAGCCTTCATCCTTCAATATCTTGCAGCTGTTCATTCTTGTAAAGACACCTTACTGTTGATAGTAATTGCAAAATTGCCATTGTCCCATTCTTTTGTACGCAGAGTTTGAGCTTGTCAGCCTCGGCCTCTACTTTTAACACTAAGAGCTTGAGCTTGACTTGGTCTAGGAGCGTGTATGAACAGTGAAAAGTACATGAACAGTAAAAAGATCTTTTCTTTTAACTACTGTATCTTGCTTGTTCTCCAAGATGTATTTGATATAAAGTTTTTGCTTTTCTTTTTCTCCAAGAAACCATTAATAAAACATATTTGCATACTTGGTCACCAAATCTTGTTTCTTTATGACTTTTTGCTTGCTTGCTCATCAAGATAACACTTTTAGGGCTTTGTCATCATCCTTGAAATACACTAATTTTGATTTTGACTATCAAATGTGGTGACGGAGTCCTTTAACCTGCTTGAACTCAGTTTTTTAGTTTGCTGTTTTTTTTTTCTTTTTTTCTTTTTTTGTGTTCCTTTTTCTTGTTTGTTTTTTGCGCCTTAATGGCATTGTACAGGATTGTTTAAACTCTGTTAGTGTCTAGGCATTTTGGCACTCCTTGTGCTACAGCATCTAGGGCCTAGAGGTGATCTTTGTTTGCATATATCATTTTGGCTTTTTCAAAGACGTTAATTGGAAAGTGTGTGGGGAGTTTTTTTTGGCTGGCGTTTCCGAGGAATATTTTCGTCGGAAATATTGGGACCCACATGTGCAGCAATGTTGGATTGAGAGAACGTGGCAAATTTTGATTAGCTGCGCATCACCGACGAAATTTTCCTCGGAAAACATGGGCCCACTAGCGTTGCATTTTATTACAGTTGCACATTATATGGCCGTTGAAGAAACATGTATACTCAACTGCACTCATATTTGATCTAAGAGTATACATAGTTGAGACATTAGTGTTGTTTTACTTGGTTTTGATCCAATTATCTCAATTGTTTTTAAGTGGTAAAATGATAGACGAACTTATTGAAAATAATCTTTAAGACCAAATACTTGGCAAATCTTTTGTGGATAGTTTGATATGATTATATGAAGATATGTGAATGATTGCTAGGTGTTGAATATGATGATTATCATGATTTGGTGTATTTTCTCCTTACTTGAATTATGAGGAATTGTATGGAGTTATTGTTTTATGACGATGTTGAATTGTTAATGAATGTATACATGTTGAGCTGTTGTGAACATGTTGAATTGTTAATGAATGTATACATGTTGAGTTGTTGTGAATGTAACACCCTATTCCTATTAAACGGTAAAACGTGCGAATATACGAAAATATTCTAGAAATAGATATTACGTCAACAACAACTTCAAAAACTCACAATTATAAATTATCATGATTCACAAACATAGCAGCGGAATATATCAAGCATATAAGCAATATCTCCAATCTCATGATAATAAATACATAATCTCATCCTCAAACATCGGATATAAATCAATCATGTCATAACTCCTTGAATCAACATAATGATAAACAAAGTCCAACATATAAATGTTATCCTAGATCAGAGCCCTAATCTAGACACGCGCAAAAGAAAAAGAGGACTCCTGCTCCTCAACAACATCAAGCAAACAAGCTACTAATCCTGCACTCCATCTACATAATCCGCAAATCAAAATAATCAAGAATATCATGTATAATGAATAATACACAATCTAAACATCCTCATATATACAATCATACAATATTCTGATATCATTCCAATTCATCAATTCAAGTTCACATGAACCAAGTGCATCAACCACATATCATAACCCAATGCAATTCACCAAACAAATGTATGCAATGTTCTAGACTCATCTAGATGCATGTGGTACCAAGTCTCCTTAACGTCGTCACCTTCGATGCAACAAAAACATCGTATGTAAGGTTTCACGTCCCGCCTTACATTGGACATAAGTCCGTCACCAAACAATGAATGCATCAACATATGACTCGACTCAATGCATATGTTCATACAACAGTCACCTCATCAATCAACATGCATATAACATTATGCAATCATCACTAAAACAATGCAAATACAATTATGCGATCATCACTATCATTCAACAAGTATGCACACACCAACATACAATCAACATATATCATTCATTCATAGGTCTCCATTTAATCACATAAGATCAATCACAAAAGGTTTGCCAAACCATTGGTCTTCAAGCTAAGTTTTCACCAAGTTCTACTCACAATTCACAACTTTAAAAATATTTGAAGTAATGAATGGAAACCAACTAAACATGGTTAATTGCCTAAGCCATGTATACTCTTAAGTCACAATTGTGTGCAGTAGAGGTCACATAAGCCTTTCATCAGCTATTCACGATGAATTCACGAAAATCATGAAGTTCGTCTCACTTTGTCACTTTGCCAAAATTCCAAGTTTTCAAGACAAAATAAGACATAAACCAATGGAACCAATTGAAATCATTTTTAGAATGCATATAAACAAGGTACAAGCCTAATCCCACTTTGTTTCTTTGAAAAAGATCCACCTCGGAAAAGTTCATGTTCTTGAGCATTATTCAAAATCAATTCAATTCAATCATAGAGAGTTCCAGTGAGATTAAGTATGCAAACAATGTTTATATGAGTTGAAAGGAACATTAAGGAATGTTCGGTTAGGTCCCAAGGTTCACAAATCAACAATCAAATGGGGCTGAACAGGGCTTAGTTCGCTTAAGCGAAGTCTGGCTCGCTTCAGCGACCAGCTCGCCGAGAGCAATGTCTTGTTCGCTTGGAGCTCGCTCAAGCGAACTGGCGTTCAAAAATCCTGGGTAGCTCATATGAATGTCCGCTTAAGCGAACAGGGGTTCACTTGAGTGAACAGTCATCTGGGCAGACCAGATGCTCACGAGTTCTTGACTCTTCTTCACTCAAAAACCCAATTTTAAACCCCCTATTCCCAAAAACGTGTTCTAGAAAGTGTTTATAGGTCACAATCATTATAAAATACCTAAAGGAACTCAAAACATACATCATAAACAACAATCTAACTCATTTCATCAATTTTCATAATTTTCTCAAAACACCAACAACAACCACAAATTTCATCTCCAATTCACAAACAGTGATTTCAGTTCAATAATTCAACCATAAACAGTTCATAAATTGTTCATAACATCAACTGAACATGAATTCATACATAACTCAACATCACAACTTCATTTCTCATCAATTTTTCACATAAACTCAAAATATTCATATTCATACATTTTGACATGTTATTTCAACAACAACTACACAATCATCATGTAATTCATGCTACAACCATATCAACAACATTCAAGCACGAATTTACAAAATCGAATTCAATTAATCAAAATCATGAAAATGGGTAGAAATGAAAAATTTAAGATAATGTGTGAAAACTATCCCTCTTACCTCTAACACCAAGAATTCCTAACCCAAGCTTCACTTAGCTCCTAGGATCAATCCCCCTTTAGCCTCCAACCCTCTTCTCTTGTTCTTCTCTCTAGCCTCTTTGCCTCTATTCTCTTGTGTTGTGTTATGACAAAGTTCTAACCCTATTTGCTCTAAGTCATGGGTCAAATTTTCACAACCCTTAATGGGCCTAAACCACACAAACTAATTGGGCTCAATGCTAAGTACACTAAACCGCTAACTCTAACTCACTAACGGTAATTAACTAGAAACCTCGGCTCTAATTAAATTATATCGACAACTTAGCATCTTACAAATAATAATGGTTCGAACTAGAAACGCTAAAAGAAAATAACTACTGCCACAAGTTACTAAATTACCCTTCCTCGTAAAAGACTAAAATATCCTTAAGTCTAAAATTACCAAAATACCCTTCTAATACGAAAACTCATGAAAATGCACACAGACACGAATAAACACATATAAAAAAATTAAAATCAAATAATCGTAAAATCGGGCTGTTACAGTGAACATGTTGAATTGTTCGTGAATGCATATGTTAAATAATGTTGGTATTGTTGTTAAGTTGTTGTGAACATGTCGAAATTGTTGGGTGATGAATTATATTTGAATTGTGACTTGTTGATTGTATGGATGTAAATTCTTGATAATGCAATTGTTGTTGAAATTGTTCAATGTAAATGGAGGTGAACTTTTACATTGTTGTTGTTGAGGTGATTTGCATTGTCGAGTTTTTGCTTGTATTTACATGCATCATAGTCTCATATGTGACGTAAGGGGATGACCCTTACGTAGGTGTTAATGTGAGAGGAGGTGTACTCTTACATATGATGTGCAGTTGGCATCATGGGGCGACGACCTTTTGTTGTTGGTGACGGTACCGCATGCATTTAGAATCATGTCTAAGCGCATTACATACATTTGATAAATTTGTTAAATGCGTCATAATTGATTATGTGCTTGGTGAACTTTTGGTGATTTATGTGCATTGATGAGTTTGGTGAATATGTGAAGATGTGTACTTGTTGATGTTTGTTGTTAATGGTGATACTTGTACATTTGATGGTTTTGATTGATGATGTTTATTTCGGTGAAAATAATGAAGTGTAATTTATATGAATGTGATTATATGATCTTTTGGTGATGATGACTTTCTTGCTTATACTCGAAATGATGAATTGTATTTGTTGAGTTGATTAGACTAAATGAGATAAGGTGGGTAATTGTTTCATTAATTGATGTTGACAAATGATGAGCTTAGGTCGATGACTTGATTAGAGTTTAAATATGTTTGCTATGTTATGTTAGAATTGTGATAGCATGTTTTGTATGGAATTAGGGACACTATTCATGTGATGTTAGTATTCTAGGAGGGACGGTTATGTATATGTATTACGCATGAATCATTGAATGCCTATATTTGTTTATTGTTGATTATTATTGATGTGAAGCTAACCCCCAGTGGTTTGACCGCCTGCCTTTCCCTATGGACAGGTAAACGGAGTGCAGGAGTAGTTTTGTTTGCTTGGTGAGTTTATTCAAGGATAGTAGATGCTTCCTCTACCTTTCTGTCGAGTCTAGATTTAGGCTCTGATTAGGACGTGGTCGTTATTTATTGTTCGGACTTATGTTGATTGATTATTGCCCATATGTCGGGATCTGGAGATTTCTATGTTGACATGTTGGATTATGTGATGTATGATTGATATCCGATGCGACTGTTGAGAACTTATATATATATATATATATATATATGCATGCATGTTGTTTTTGAAATTTATTGGAGGCGTAGCGTCTATTTCTTGAATATTTTATTATATTCGGGTGTTTTATCGCTTTAATAAAAATAGGGCTTTACACTATTCGTAAAAGATTTGCAAAGTATTCAGCCTTAAAGATTATTTTCAACAAAGTTCGTTTATCATTTTACAATTTAAAAACAATTGAGACAATTGAATCAAAACCAAGTAAACCAACACTAATGCCTCAACTATGTATACTCTTAGATCACATATGAGTGCAGTTGAGTATACATGTACGTTTCACTGGCCAATTACGAAGAAACCATCAAAATCACAAAGTTCATCTCTCTTTATCATTTTTCCAAAATAATTCCATTTCCAAAACAAAACCAGTTAAGACTCAATGAAACCAATCACAACCATTTTTAAAAATCATATAAACGGCATATAACCTTAACCCTACCCCTTTTCCTTAAGAGAAATACATTTCGGAAACATTGATGTTTTTGAGTTTTTCAAAAGTTTGAGGTACGAATTATCAAACCAAGTCCAATTCAATTACATTTAATTACATCAAAAGAATCAGTTTGGAATGATCTAGATCAACCCAAAACCCAAAAAACGACAAAATATGAGCTGTTGTACTGTGCAACTCGCCATGGCCACCAAATCACTCGCCATGGCGAGCTAACACAAGTGCCACTCGCCTCCAACTCGCCTCCAGCTCGCCATGGCGAGTTGTGACAGTTTTCAAAAATTCTGCTCTTGGGAAAAACTCCATTTTTCACTCCAAAACCCCAATTTTGATTCCCCAATACCCAAATGTGTTCCCAAAGTTTGTCTAAACATTTATAAACATAAAAAGGCATTCAAAGTCATATAAAACTTGAATCAAAACATCATCCCATCACAAATCACCATTTCACCATTTTTCATAAAACATCAAAACAACACAATTAAACCACAACAATTCCACAAGGTTTATACCCAATCCATGATATGACATCAACAACAACATTTAACAACAATCACAATTCACAATCATGAATTCAAACTTAAACCAACAACACAACATCACAATTCACCAATTCTAGAAAAATTCACAAAGTAATCAATTCTATATAACTTCAGCATGCAAATTCCACATTAACAACTCAATTAACATTCAATTTACATACCCCAACATAGCAATATTATAAGAGCACGAATTTTATCAAATAAGTTCAAAATAATCACTTTTCACAATTAAGCTTTTGAATTGAGATAGAAAAAGAGATTATTCTTAAGAGATTATGATAGAAAAGCCCCCTTACCTCAAGGAAACTCAACCCTAGCCTTGGCCTCAATTTTTCTCCTTGAAGCTCTAATCTCCTCTTGATCTACAAGCTTCTCCCTCTAACCCTCTTCTTCTCTTCTCTAGCACTTTCTCTCTCTATCTCTTTCTAAAATTTTGTGAATGAATGGTGTAACCCTAATTCTCTCACAACATGGGTTTATAAAGTTTTACCACTTAATGGGCCCAACTCACAAAGGTTCTAATTCATTAATCGCAAAATTTCTAATCACTTGTGGTAAAAAGATAACGAACAATAACAACTCTTAACTATTTACCATAACCCACTTAGTAACTTAGTAAAAATAATGTTTCCCACTTGAAACACTAAAAATAACTCTCACAGTGAAATTAATAATTTACCTTACTCACTAAAAAACTAAAATACCCCTAAGTCCAAAATGACCAAAATTCCCTTCTAACACCGAATTCCATTATTCCCAACCAAAATACACACAGAGCAATTAATCACATACAAGCACATATAAATACATATAAAATCAGTTAAAATAAATCTAACGAAAATCTGGTTGTTATAGTGAGGGAGAATCGTCCTTTTATTCTTTGTATTCAAAAATCAAAGTGTGTTAATTTTGACGGTATGACGTGTAATTCTATTTGGGGCGATGTAAATGTTGGTTATTATTTTCATCCTTCTTTGGGTGCATCAGGTGGTTTGGTAACTCTTTGGGATAGTTCAGAGGTTGAAGTGTGGTCGACAATTTCTTTTGATCATGCGTTGGTGATAGCGGGCCGTTTTTACAAGTCAAATTAGCAGTTTGTTGTGTTTAATATTTATGCTTCGTGTGATGAATCTCGCCAGCTTTCTCTTTGGGTCAATATTTCTAACATGTTGGTTACTTATGACGATAAAAATGTTTGTGTCTGCTGTGATTTTAATGTAGTTCGTAGTGTATCCGAAAGGTGTAGTGTGGGAGGTGTTCAACGTCATTCAGGGATGGCAGGTTTTAACCAATTCATCGATGGTAACTTGTTGTTTGATTTACCTCTTCGGGGTCGCAATTATACTTGGTACAAAGGTGATGGAAATTCTATGAGTCGCATTGACCGGTTTTTACTCTCTGAATTGGCCAAATTGCTTTCAACTGGCCTCGTCAAGAGGATTGTCCGATCACTGCCCATTAGTGCTTTCTATTGATGTGGAAAATTGGGGGCCTAGACTGTTACACTTGTTGAAATGTTCGGATAATTTTCCAAGTTATAAAATGTTTTGAAAAAAAATTCAAGATGATTAAACTGGCTTTGAAAGATTTGCATTTTAGACACTCTCAGAATTCACCTGCTAAAATATTGTCGGTGAAGGATAAAATCTAATCTTTTTATTTTCATGAATCATGGTTCTAGCCATTTCTTGTAAATTTCTATTCATTCTCTCTACAACCCCATTTTGTTGTGGAGTTCTAGGAGAAGATAATTCATGGACAATTCCATGTTTTTCACAAAAAGTTTCAAATGGCTCATTTTCAAACTCTCCACCATGATCACTTCTGACTTTCAAAATTTTCATTTCTTTTTCAGACTGTATTTGAGTGCAGAAGCTACTGAAGACATCATATGCATTATCTTTAATTTTTAGGAATTTAACCCAAGTCCATCTGCTATAATCATCAACAATGACTAATCCATATTCACTTCCATATAATGATGCAGTGTTATCTAGAGCAAATAACTTCTAAGGGTCTGGAAGTTGAGACAATGTCTTTTGTTTTAAAAGATGATTTAACAATCTTCCCTTTTTGTCATGCACCATAAAGTGCATCTGAATGATAGTTAATGTTTGGTAGGCCTCTTACCAGTTGCAACTTACTAAGCTTAGAGATAATCTCAAATTAGCATGTCCCAACCTTCTGAACCACACCCATTTCTTATCATTCACAGATAGAAGGCAAACTACCTTCTGATCAACCAGTTCAGAGAAGTTAATTTTATAGACATTATATATCCTCTTTCCCTTGAATGTTATGGAGTTGTCATTCTTGTTAACTATTGTGCAGTTGGTCTTATCAAACATCACATCATAACCATTTTCACAAAACTGACTAATACTAAGAAGGTTATGTTTAAGACCATCTACCAACCACACACTACTAATAGAGATAGAAAAGTTACCAATAGTTCCTGTACCAATAATCTTGCTAGCTTGGTTGCCTCCAAATTTCACATTTCCTCCATCTTTCATTGTTAAGGTGAGGAACATAGACTTCTTTCATGTCATGTGTCTTGAGCAACCATTGTCTAGGAACCATGATCTTTGCTTTTCCTTTTCTCTTAGGCATACCTGCAACATTGACAATTTCAAATTTATGTACCCATCTCGTTATGGGTCCTTTAAGGTTAGTACGGGAAGTTTTACTCTTCTTACTTTGTACCTCATGCTGAAAGTTTGATGGCTTTTGATCACTCAATACCTTAGGTTTAATACCTTTTGGTTTTGGTTTCCCAGAAGCAACAACTGTTTCATTCCTCTAAAACTTAGACTTTAAGATACCAGACTCTGAGTTTATTCGACTCTTAGGTATAGGTTCTGATCTCTTCAGAATCTTAATCTTTGGTGTCTTAGAATCAGAGTATATCATTACCTTAGGCTTGGAGTTCTTTTACTTTGAGATACTCATAGTCTTTGAGCTAGAAGCTTCTGGTTCTAACTGATCAACAGTTTCATACTTAGCACCTTCAAGTACAAAGAAGGTGTTTAATCCTTCCTTTATGCATTCACAACATGCTTTGAGACTAATTCTATTAGGTTTATCTTTTGAGAATCCAATCCTTTTACCATTGTTCTTGTAAATGCCATAAATCATAGAAGCTGCGTTGCTTCTGTCAATGCCATATATAATAAAATCTTCAAGAGAAATTTTATGTTTACTTAAAGATTTTCCCTCACACTTTTCTTGTAGCTTATGACAAAGATGCTTGAGTTTTTCTTCATAAGTTTTACAAATGAAGTCAAAACCTCTAAGTCCTTCCTCAGAAGCTTTTAGATCCAAAAGAGTTTATTCTTGTTGGTTCAATAACTCAACGTATTTTTTTTTTAATTTTTCAACTCATTGGTTCTATGTTCAAAATGTGTGAGAAGTTCTTTAAGAGACTCAATAAGTTCTTCTCTGGGAATTTTGGAATTTACCTCATTTTCATCCTCAGAATCTGATTCTGGTTCAGCTTCTGAAGTCACTGTGGCTACTAACCCAACACCAGCATTGACTCCATCTTCAGCATCATCTTTATTAGAATCTCCATCAGGGGATTCATCTTCAGACTCAATAACTTTAAGATCTCTTCATGACTTTCCTTTAGATTGGAGAGCAATAAATTTTGTCTCTTTGGCAGATTCATGCTTATTAAGACTAATCTCATGAACCTTGAGAGAGCTCATAAGATCTTCAACATTAAAGTGTTTAAATCTCTAGCTTCCTCAATAGCAGTAACATTAAAGTGTTTAAATCTTGCTCACATGATCAGAAGCTACATAACTTTTCTTCAATATTTGAAGTCCAGATACTAGAGTCTGAAATCTTGAGTACATAGTCTGATGAGTAAAACCGCAAGTGCACGGTTCTACCGAAGTAGTAAGAAGAGAGTATCGTTCCGACAGGGAGTTGTTCAATTTAATTAACTTTTTAGAAGAGAATTAGAAGAAAGTTTAGTTGGAAAAAGGTTTGATTTTAAATGAATAAAAATAATAATAAAAAGCGCCTTGGGATTTATTGGTCCATCTTAATAACAAGTCCTTCAAAAACAAACCCTAAACCGTTAATTTTATATTGGATCTACTTTCTAAAGACAAGTTTCTCTTAAGCGTATCATAGCTTCTCTCGAAGTCATTGAGTGTGTTCCTCTAACAACCAAGCCTATTCTCATGGTTGGTTGTTATTAGAATCCTTGAAGAACGAAACTTTATATGTCTCAAGGTTTGCTAGGCTATTCTCATGCTTCGCAATCCTTGTCTAATTTCACTTGTTCCAATATCAAAACTCCGCGTTCGCTTTATGAATTGATATTTAAGATGATGAATTAACAATTACTAACCCTCCGTGTTCGCTTTATGAGTTGGTAATGGTTAATTCATTATAAAAACAATGAAATTAGATTGGAAAGTAGATTTATATAAAATTAGGGTTTAAGGTTTGGTTTGTTAGGATTATGTCATTAAGACTTGTCCAACAATCCCAAGACAAAGAAGAATCTACTCACTCATGGTTGAAGCAGACATAGAAGGGAAGAAGAAGAACATAAAATAACAAGAGAATAAAAGAAAGAACTTTTATTAAGAAAGACAATTGTCACTATTGAATTCCAAGAACAAAAGATGAATTGTTGTGATAGCTAGCTACTCTATTTATAGTTTACAATGACTTAAGCCCTAAGAAAATATATCACTAGAATGTGTTGGAACAAGGGTGTTTAGCAATACCACGTTTTGAGTTTTTATGATAACAAGGTATTAAAAATTGTTAATTGGAGATGCTAATATTTGTTTAAGTATGCGGGATATTAATCAAGATTTTCATCTTAGAAAGTATTTTGTTTGAACAAATTGAGAGCAAGACCGAGAGAAGCTTGTTGCTTGTGATTCTGAAGATCTGAAGAGTCTGAAGAATCATCAGAAGCTGTGTCAAGAAGTCCTGAAGACCAAGAGAATCTGAAGTTCAAGAGAGTCTGAAGACTAGCAGAACCTGAAGTTCAAGAGAGTCTGAAGACTATCAGAACCTGAAGTTCAAGAGAGTCTGAAGATCATCAGAAGCTGAAGTGCTACAGTGAGTCTGAAGCCTACAATTTGAAGATCTGCTTAGAAGGATTTCTAAAGGCATTGCGATGCATAAGAAACACTCAATTGGAGTAACGGCTAACTTCAAAGTCAACTTGAGCGTGGGATGCTCACCGACAAAGAATGCAGAATAGTACAGAGTACGTGTGTATGAACTCTGTTTCCACTACTCCACTACCTCGTACAGTTTGGCAACTGTGTCTACCGGTATTAATCTTCAAAAGGAATGGAATTCAAAATTTGCAATTGAAGAACTATTACCATATCAAGAAACAGATCAACAACTATTGATCAAACTTCAGAAATCATCCTGATGTGCTGGATGACTCAACGTCTCTTTCCAACGCCTATATAAAGGATAGAAGACTTGAAGAATTGTTGGACTCTACAACTGAAAAAACTACGCTGCATTGCTATCGTATTCAACTGAGTCTTAACAGAAACACATCAACAACTTAGATTATTCTTACAAACTGTGTATTCTAGAATCTATAAGTTTATCAAAAAAACAGAGTCTGTCTTTGTTTAAGTTATTGGAACACATATGATTGTTTATCAAGTGTCTCCAACTCTATTCAATTTTCTGTAAATTGTGTCAGAAGTCTCTTGCTTGTGTGCTTGAGCAAAGAAGTCTCTTAATTGTGTCTTTGATCATTGGAAGACTCTTGCCTGCGTGCTTGAGCAATTGGAAGTCTCTTACTGTGTGTTTGAGCAACTTGTAATTGATATTACATTTTAGTGAAACTCTCCTTGGAAGTGCAAGGGGGACAGGACTACTTCTGGTTTGTGGAAGGAACCTGTATAATTGCTTGTGTTCTCTCTTTCTCTCTATCTCTTGTTATTTTCCGCTGCAACAGAATTTGGTCTCCCATCAGACTCTGAATCTATTCAGACTTTGATCCTGTAGAAACAAATTCTTACTCTGCCAGAGTTTCGAAAAAGTAAACACAATTCAACCCCCCTTCTTGTGTTTTTCTCACCTTCAGTTGGTATCAGAGCTCCGGCTCTGTTGTCATAGCACATAACCGTGTAACAGAAAAGATCCAGAGAAAAACATGTCTTCCAGTGAACCTTCTTCTTCTGGTGCTACTTCTGGTGCTGCTATACCATACGACTATGGATCCAATAACAGCAGTAAGAAAGCTGATTATGGGAAAATTCCAAAGTTCAATGGTGATTTTGAAGAATTTTCTTGGTGGAAAACCAACTTCTACAGCTATGTCATGGGTCTCGATGAAGAACTCTGGGACATACTTGAAGATGGTGTTAGTGACTTACAACTTGATGATGAAGGTGCTGCCATTGACCGTAAACTTCACACTGCTGCTCAAAAGAAGATCTACAAGAAACATCATATCATCAGAGGAGCTCTTGTCACTGCTATTCCTAAATCTGAATACATGAAGATGAGTGATGATGACAATCAGTCATTCGTTATTTTTAGCATTATTTTCATGATATTTTGAGTTCATAAGCAAGCTTAAGCAGCAAGAAAAGCGAGAAAAACTAAAGAAACTGAAAAAAGGTAATCGTGTCACGATTACTACAAAACGTGTCACGATTTGGAGCTTTCAGGAAACATGCATTCTGCCAAGGAAAATCGTGCCACGATGACCAAATCCTGCTAGAATTGAAGAAACCCTAATTCAGTTATTTATTTTACAAGACAAAATCGTGCCACGATTACACCAAATCGTGCCACGATTCTAGGCGAAATTCAGTGTGGTGATCTTGTTGAGAAAGCACATGAGTCTCAGAGGAAGTTGGTTCAGATAGAGACTGAGTATCACAAGGTTGTGATGGAAGAAAATCCCAAAGTAAGGAGTATTGATATATACCCGAAGTCTGAACCAGTGGGGGTTAAGAAAATCACTCGTGTGCAAAATGATGCATGTCTTTCTCTAAGGTGGGAGAGTTCAAATTCTAAAGGTTTAACAATGGGTGCATGGGAGTATCTGATTCTTTGTGCCAAATTTATGGAATTCCTACCAAACAAGAGGAAGAAGAAGGATGATGTGTTCTTTCTGACATATTTGCCACCCTAACAGTGGTTAAAGCGTCAAGCTCAATGACGTAAAAGAAAGCGCTTAGTGGGAGGCAACCCATCCTTTTCTTATGTTTTTATTTTCAGTATTTAATTTCTATTGTTGAGTCAAACAATTTTTCTTTAATTTTCTCAGTTGTATCCCCCTGTTATGTAATTGAATCTGAACTTGTTTATTATTGATGAATTTGCTTGTTTGTTGATTTTTTCTAGTTTAGTAACAATTGTTTGTTCAAGTGGTATTCCAAAAGTTCAAAAGGAGGAGTGACTTGTGTTCAAAGGCAAAGTGTACGGCAGTTAAAGATAGGTAGTCACAACTCTCAGAAATCTAAACACTGTAAGTTTCATGGCCAAATTTTCTTTTTCCAATTTACTTATATAAGAGTGTTCCATGCTTTTACATTTCTAGAACTTGCATTGTTTCTCTACTGTCGATTGATCTTTGTCATTAGCACACTGAGGCAAAAGTGCTTGGTCCTGTGAGCCTTTTTGAAGCCTACCCTGTTTATATTGAATTTATATCCTCTTTTTGTTCGGTGAAAAACTACATTACAAGCTTAGAGACTTTTAGGATTTATCCCCATTTGTTTTACCTGAGTTAGGCATTGTAGAATGTTACTAAATAATAAGTTTGGGGTTGCTATTGGAATTTGCAACCAACTAAGTTTGGGGTGGGAGTACTAGAGAACAAAGAATAGAACAACTGTAAAAAAAAAATTGAATGAAAAATACACAGAAAAATGGTGTATCAAAAAAAAAAAAAGAATGAAAAAGGGACATATCATTGAATATCCGAGTAACTTTAAACTCGATCGTCCCAAAAAGTTACAAATGTTCTCTAGTACCTTTACAAATTGTTGTTTCAAAGGTGAATTAAGGGATTAAATCCATGCTTTAATTTCTGTAGGAGTGCCTAACTCATGATTTTGTGTAGCCTACTTATCCAAATATTATCTCACCTTCACCTAAGCCCCGTTATAACCCTTAGAAACTTTTCAAGCTTATGGTAATATGTAGATTGCATGTCGACTATGTGTGAACCCTATTCAAATTGTTGCGTGGAGTTGTGAGTTGATGGATGCTAACAAGTCAAACTAGCTCATCTTTAGCTAGTAAGGAGTTTAACTTTTGAGTACTATCACTTGATCAGGTAATTGTTATCTTACTGTCGATTGTCAATGTTGCAAATAAATTCCTTGAGGACAAGGAATGATTCAAGTTTGGGGTTGTGATGACAGTCAGTCATTCGTTATTTTTAGCATTATTTTCATGATATTTTGAGTTCATAAGCAAGCTTAAGCAGCAAGAAAAGTGAGAAAAACTAAAGAAATTGAAAAAAGGTAATCGTGTCACGATTACTACAAAACGTGTCACGATTTGGAGCTTTCAGGAAACATGCATTCTGCCAAGGAAAATCGTGCCACGATGACCAAATCCTGCCACGAATTGAAGAAACCCTAATTCAGTTATTTATTTTACAAGACAAATCGTGCCACGATTACACCAAATCGTGCCACGATTCTAGGCGAAATTCTGTGCCTCTTTAAGCTGAAGGCTATTCTGAAAACAAGGGTGACGATTTGAGAAGAGCAAAGTGCGATTTTTACACTGGAAGACGGCTGCAGGGGCGATTTCTTCACCTTGTAACCAGTTCATGTATGTATTGTTACCTCTAATGATTATGTTATTTATAAATGCAATTATGAGTAGCTAAATCCATTAGAGGTTAGGTCTGAGATGATTCTTTCTAACCCTAATTGGCATATGTTGCTGTGAAACTCTATTTATTGTGAATGACAATTTAGTTTTTATTCAATTCAATTGTTCTTAATGCTTTATATATTCTGATCATATATATATATGATTTGGTGAGAACGAACGACTACTGACCATAGCTTTCGACTTTGACCTAATTGAATTGTTCTAATAATTATAATTAGTCTAGGAATGGATAATTCTTTATTAGTGATATTAGGTTAACGTACTTCAAACCTTCGAAGATTATTAGATCACCTAAGGGATTAGGGGGTGTAATCTTAGAAGAGGGTCCTAACTCAAGGGATTGATTAGGACTATTTTGTTAACTATCGTGAAACTAGAAAATCATTCATAAGAATAGGTGCAGTGACCAATTAGGGGAACTCAGATGATTCGAAGACCTAACTCATCTCTCTCTTATTTTAAACAATCAATTTACTTGCTGTTACTAAGTTTTATGCTATTAAACAAATCTACTGCCTAGCGGCAAAACTAAACAACTTTTATTACATCCTAATTTAATAACGTACTTGACTTTTTGAGATTAAAACCAGTCCTTGTGGGAACGATATTTTTACTACTTCGATAGTATTTGGTACACTTGCCAAAATTCTATCAAGTGACAAATCTACTGCTAGAGCCATGTTTGCTTCTCTTTGTGCAAACTATGAAGGGAGCTAGAAGGTCAGGGAAGCTAAAGCTCTTCTATTAGTTCATCAGTATGAATTATTCAAGATGAAAGAGGATGAAAGTTTTGAGCAGATGTACTCAAGATTTCAAACTCTAGTATCTGGACTTCAGATATTAAAGAAGAGTTACATAGCTTCTGACCATGTTAGCAAGATTCTAAGGAGCTTACCCTCTAGGTGGAGACCAAAGGTTACTGCAATTGAGGAAGCTAAGGATTTAAACACTTTGAGTGTTGAAGATCTTGTCAGCTCTCTCAAAGTTCATGAGTTAAGTCTCAATGAACATGAATCTGCATGAAAGTCTAAAACCATTGCTTTAAAGTCAAAGGGAAGATCCTCAAAAGCTCTCAAGGTTGAAGAGTCTGAAAATGAATCTTCTGCTTCTGAAAGCTCTGAGGAAGATCCTGATGTTGCTAAAGAAATGGCTATGCTTTCAAGCAGAATGGAATACCTTGCTAAAAAGAACAAGAAGTTTCTGAGCAAGAGCAGTGGTAAGGGTTTCAAAAAGGAAAAACAAAAAGGTTGCTTCAACTGCAAGAAGCATGGGCACTTTATTGCTGATTTTCCAGAGTTGCAGAAAGAGAAATCCAAATCAAAGAGGCCAACCTTTAAGTCAAGCAAGTTTAAGAAGCAAATCAAGAAAAGTCTGATGGCTACCTGGAAAGATCTTGATAATGAGTCAGGGTCTGAAGATGATGCTGCTGGTGAAGCTAATGTAGCTGTTGGATTAATGGCTACAACTAAATCAGCAAAGGAGGCACCTGAGGCAGAATTAGATGCAGACTCTGAAAGTGAGACTGAGGTATTTTCTGAACTAACAAGATCTGAATTAGTAGATTCTATCAAATAAATTCTTGGTCACTTTAAAGCTAAATCCACTGAGTTGAAGAAAGTCAAACAGCAGCTTGATAAGCTGTCAAAAAGGCATAATTCAACTCTGTTGGAGTTAGAAAGTTTAAAAGAAGGAAATGATTCTTTATTGATCAAGAAGTGTAGTTATAAATACTTGAATGAGCAAGGTGTTGCTTTACAAGAATTTATTGCTACTGGAATTGATAGATCTAGGGTAGCATCCATGATCTATAGCACATATCAGAACAGAGGACAGGGTCTGGGATTCATTGGAGGTAGCTCAAATGAAGTGATTCTGAAACCTGGTCCTGATGGTGCCAGAGAAGCATTGAAAAATCACTTTGTAAGTGAGTCTGATGAAGTCAACACAATGACTCATTCAAAACCAATAACTTCAAGTTCTAAAGTTTTGACTAAGTCAAAATCTAAGAATTCAAAGTCAAAGGTTCTGAAAAACTTTTAACCTAAGGCTTCAATGATTCAGATTCTAAAAATTTCAGAGTCTGATAAACAGACTCTGAAGAAGCCAGAGTTTGAAAAACAAAAGCCTAAGTTTCAAAGAAGAGAAACTGTGCAAGGTAAGTTGGATCCTAAACTGAATGGTTCTAAACCCAAAGTGTGGAGGAAAACAATGCCAATGACTTCAAGACACATCTTACAAAAGGAATTCAATGTTTCAAGGACTAACCCAAGAGGACCCATGAGAATATGGGTACCTAAGTCTGAAATTGTTGATGCTGCAGGTATGTCTAAAAGGACAAGAAAAGCAGAAGGCTTGGTACCTGGATAGTGGCTGCTCGCGACACATGACAGGAGAAAAGTCTATGTTCCTAACCCTAACCATGAAAGAGGGAGGATTTGTGGGATTTGGAGGAAACCAGACTAGCAATATCATTGGTACTGGAACCATTGGTAACTCTCTAATCTCTATTAGTAATGTGTGGTTTGTTGATGGGCTTAGACATAACCTACTAAGCATAAGTCAATTGTGTGACAGTGGTTATGATGTTTTGTTTAATAAGAACAACTGCACCGTAGTTAACAAGGATGATCACTCCATAGTCTTTAAGGGAAAGAGAAGAAACAATGTCTACAAAATAAAGTTATTTGAATTGACTGATCAGAAGGTAGTCTGCCTTTTGTCAATGGGTGATAAGAAATGGCTGTGGCATAGATGGTTGGGACATGCAAACTGGAGATTAATCTCTAAGCTTAGCAAGTTGCAACTAGTCAAAGGCTTACCAGACATTGACTATCATTCAAATGCTCTTTGTGGAGCATGTCAGAAAGGGAAAATTGTTAAGAGTTTCTTTAAACCTAAAGAAATTGTTTCTACCTCCAGACCCTTGGAGTTACTTCACATTGACTTATTTGGACAATTTAGCACTGCATCCTTATATGGAAGTAAGTATGGACTAGTAATTGTTGATGATTATAGCAGATGGAGTTGGGTTAAGTTTCTGAAAACTAAAGATGACTCATATTCTGTGTTTAGCAAATTCTGCATCCAAATTCATTCTAAAAAAGAATTGAAAATTTTGAAAGTCAGAAGTGATCATGGAGGAGAATTTGAAAATGAGCCTTTTGAGGTTTTCTGTGAAAAACATGGAATTATTCATGAATTCTCTGCACCTAGAACTCCACAACAAAATGGAGTTGTAGAGAGAAAGAACATAACCTTACAAGAAATGGCTAGAACCATGATCCATGAGAACAGTCTAGCTAAACATTTTTGGGCAGAAGCAGTAAACACAGCATGTTATGTTCAGAACAGGATCTATATCAGACCTCTATTGAACAAAACAGCAGATGAACTCTTTAAAGGAAGGAAACCTAACATATCTTATTTTCATTAGTTTGGATGTACATGTTATATCCTGAACAATAAAGTCTATCTAAAGAAATTTGATGACAAAGCTCAGAAGTGAATCTTTTTAGGTTACTCTGAACGATCTAAGGCATACAAACTGTATAATTCAGAATCACAATGTGTTGAAGAATCTATGCATGTCAGATTTGATGACAAAGTGCCTGGAAGTGAAACTCCAGAGCAAGATGAAAGCTGTGCAGGATCTCAAGATTCTGATATCAACTCAGAATTTGATCAGATTCCAGAATCTGAAGATACTTCAGAAGCTGGAGCATCCCCTGAAGTTCCTAATGAAGAAGATTCTAAAGAAGCTCAAGATGGTTCTCAGCAAGCTAGTCAATCCAAACATTCTTTCAAATACAAGTCTTCACATCCTCAGGATCAAATTATTGGCAATAAAGATAGTCCCAGAAGAACTAGATCATATTTCAGACAAGAAGAGTCTGCCTTGGGATCATTATCTGTTATTAAACCAACCACTGTTGAAGAAGCACTTGGAGATGAAGGATGGATTTTGGCAATGCAAGATGAACTTAATCAATTCAAATAGAATGAAGTGTGGGATCTAGTAGCTAAGCCTGAACAGAAGAACATTATTGGAACTAAATGGGTGTTCAGAAATAAGCTTAGTGAACAAGGAGAAGTAATCAGAAACAAAGCTAGACTTGTTGCACAAGGCTACAGTCAACAAGAAGGCATTGATTACACTGAAACATTTGCTCCAGTTGCAAGATTGAAAGTAATCAGATTACTTCTTTCCTATGCAGTTAATCACAACATAATCTTGTATCAAATGGATGTTAAGAGTGTGTTTCTTAATGGTGTCATTTTTGAAGAAGTCTATGTCAAACAACCTCCTGGCTTTGAAGATTTAAAACATCCAGAGCATGTTTATAAATTGAAGAAATCACTATATGGTTTGAAACAGGCTCCCAGAGCCTGGTACGAAAGACTGAGTAATTTCTTAATTCAAAACAACTTTGAACGAGGACAAGTTGACACTACACTATTCAGAAAGACTCTGGAGAAAGACATTCTTATAGTTCAGATTTATGTTGATGATATCATTTTTGGTTCAACTAATAGTTCACTTTGCAAAGAGTTTTCTAAGGTAATGCAGGATGAATTCGAAATGAGCATGATGGGAGAATTGAAGTTCTTTCTAGGAATTCAAATCAACCAATGCAAAGATGGAGTCTATGTTCATCAGTCCAAATACACTAAAGATCTCCTGAAGAAGTTCAATCTTGAGGACTGCAAAGAAATGAACACTCCAATGCATCCAACCTGCACTCTGAGCAAAAAAAAAAAAGATCAAGGAACCAAAGTTTATGAGAAGCTGTATAGAGGTATGATAGGTTCTTTGTTATACCTAATTGCATCCATACCAGATATTTTATTCAGCGTATGTCTGTGTGCAAGGTTTCAATCAGATCCTAGAGAGTCTCATTTAACAGCTGTTAAAAGAATCTTTAGATATCCGAAAGGAACTACTAATCTTGGACTTCTGTATAAGAAATCTTCCGATTATAAGCTAGTTGGATTCTGTGATGCTGAATATGCTGGAGACAAGATTGAAAGAAAATCAACCAGTGACAATTGTCAATTTTTGGGAGAGAATCTGATATCCTGGGCTAGCAAGAGGCAAGAAACTATTGCTTTGTCTACAGCAGAAGCAGAATACATCTCAGCTGCTAGTTGTTGTACACAACAACTCTGGATGAAACATCATCTTGAGGATTATCAAATAACTGAAAAGTGTATCCCAATTTATTGTGATAATACAGCAGCTATATGTTTATCTAAGAATCCAATTCTGCATTCAAGAGCAAAGCACATTGAGATTAAACATCATTTTATAAGAAACTATGTTCAAAAAGGCATTCTAGATATTCAATTCATTGATATTGATCATCAATGGGCTGCTATATTTACTAAACCTTTGTCTGTTGAAAGATTTGATTTTATAAAGAAAAATTTGAACATGTGTTATGTCTCTGGTTAATGTGCGCTTCTGAAAACAGAATTCAGACTTTGAAAGATACTCAGAAGCCAATTGAGAATCAGACTCTCTTTTGGAGACTCTGATGAACATAAGCTTCTGAAGACACTCAGACTCTGTTAAGGAAACTTAGACTCTCAAGAAGCTCGTATTAGTGGAAGCATGACTATTGAGTTCAGTAACACCTACCCCATTACGGTGACAATTACTTTTTTAGTTCTCAGACGTGGCCTGTCTGTATTGGGTAAGAACTCAAAGGGCAATGATTTTATTACGTTTAACAAGTAACCCTCGCGTCTTCCCAACACTCTTACGGTTGCATGCTCACTAGTCTTTATTACTCGTGTTTGTTTGTCCTCTCCTCTTTCCAACGGTTTTCAATTTTTCACTATAAATAGCAATCACACACAACCCACTTCACTTTTTACACTTTGATTTTTTCTCTGAACATTTCATTCATTTTCAGTCTCTGAAAAATATTTTTTGTTCTCTAAATCAAAACCTAGAAACCTTACAAATGGCAAGTGATCTCATTCAATCTGGTGTGATAATCAAAACCGGAAAGTCTTATGTGATTAAACCCAGAACCATGAACATCATTAAAGAGACGCTGGAAGTTCAAGTTGAATCTCCAGTGGATTTCGGTTCCCTGATAAGGCATGGTATAGATGTCTCTTCTCATTTCTTATCACAAGGAATGATGAGTTATTTTGGTATGTTGAATGGACCAACATATCAAGAGTTGGTTAGAGACCTCTGGGTTAGAGCAGAAGTTTTTGACAAGGACGACACATACATCAAAGAAACTGCTGCAATCATGAACAACCCCTCTTTGGCTGGCAAGAATAGAAAGCAAATGGGTTTGAGACCGTACAAAGGTCTAGAAATAAGGTCTGCTGTGATGGGGATTCCAATCCTTATTACTGAAGAAATAGTTGCCAGGGCTTGCAGGGTAACTAATGAAGGTAAATTTCAATGGAATGTGGAGAAGAAGAGTGAGTGGATGGGCATCTGCAACAAACTCTTATTTGAAGGGAGACCCTCAAATAAGTTGGTAGACATGCATCCTGAACATAGGATGCTTCTGAAGATCATACTGGATAGTATGCTTCAGAAAGGAGGAGGAACATACACTCTGTCTGTTGATCATAAAGTGCTTCTGTACTTTTTGATTAAAAAGAAGAAAATAAACTTTCCAAGATACGTGATGCACCACATGTGCTGGGCCATCAGGGAAGGCCAAACGAAATCCAGAAGACAAGTTCCTTTTGGAAGATTTATCTCTGAGATTCTGTATCAAGGAGGCCTCTTGAAGGTCTTGATAGAATGTGGTGTTGTATCAGACGCTCAACTTGGAACAGTAACAGGGAGAATCATCAATGACAAGACTCTTTAATACATGAAGATTGTTAGGAAGTTCAACCCTTCTAATCTAGATATGAAGGAATCTTCTGTACAATCAGATCTGATGATGGACTTCCCTCCTATTTCCAAAGAAGATAATCCTGAAGTCCTAGCAATATTTGTAGTAGACTACTACAATGAAACTGGTAGAATAATCAACTATTCTGCCATTCCTGAGACTGCTGGAGGAGGACCTCTTAAGGTCAAAGGCAAAAGGACCAAGGAAGTCAATCTAGAGGAAGAGGAAGAGAAGCAAGAACCTCCTAAGAAGAAGAAAAAGTCTACAACTCTTCTAGGAGTGACTATTGGTGCCTCTGAAACCATAGCTCCTATGCCTCTGTTTGTCTCTTCTGCATCCAAGGAAATTAAGGAAAAGATAAAGAAACCCAAGGATGAGAAGAAAACAAAGGACGAGAAGAAGGCAAAGAATGAGAAGAAAGCTAAGAAAGGTAAAGCTGACAGAGATCACAAGAGGCTGGTTGAAGAAATTGCTGAATTTCTTGATACTGATTCTGATGAAGAAGAAAGTCAGGTCAAGAAAAGGAAGATGGAAGTTGTTCCTGTGGCTAAGGATGTAGCACAGAAGATAGGTACTTCTGTATCTATGATTGAAGATGAACATGCTGCTGGCAAGGCAATGGCAGCAGAAGTTGTGGCAGAAGGACTTAAGGATGAGACTGTGAAGGAAGTTGCTAAGTTGCTTGCAGCAGCTTTAAAACAGAAGAGTCAGGTTGCCCCTGCAGAAGCTGATCTATCAGAAGCTAATCTGTCTGATGCTTCTGACCAACAAGCTTCTCCAGAAGCTGGCATTGGCACATCAGGTAACATTTCATTTGACTCACCTATCTCTTCTACGAATCAAGAGTCCTCATCTGAAACTGAATCAGATAACATACCTCTGAGCCATCCTTCCATCCCTTCGAAATAAAACCCCCTCTCCAATCAAACCTATATCATCATTTGATTCACTTGACCCAAGAATAGGTGAATATGTTGATTCAACTATTGACAGGGTTACTCAAGACACCATCACAATATCTCTGAACTTACCCTCTGACCATCCTGCTCAACCATCATTTCTTAAACCACTTCAGGCAATTCAGCCTACTGAAGAACCTGAAGTACCCATTCAATCTTCTCAACCATCCCCCCAACATGAAACTATCTGTGTAGACTCTCCAGACACCCTAGATTCTCTTGAAAGACACCTAGGAGGAGAACTACCAAAGACTCCTGCAAAATTCAAAACAACAAACACTACAAAATTTGTTTCAAAACCAGACTCTGTACCCCAACCTGAACCAGAAATTCTAACATTAGCTTCAATTGAACCAGTTTCTGAAACTGTAGAGGAACCAGTCTCTGAGACTCTGGAACAAGTTTCTAGTGTCATACCTGACCCAGAACCTATAACAGAATGCATAGCAGAGCCTGTGTCTGAAACAGTTATTGAACCCCTTAACCATACTGTGGAAATTGGTCTTGAAACCTCTCAAGCTATCATAACTTCTAAACCTTCAACTTCATCTGAGCCAAATCAAACTCTTATTCCTCACAACCTCTTTGATTCGTTGAGAATAGATGAGTTTTATGGAGTGTCTAACTCAAAGCTCAAGGATATTATTGAGCAAAGATTTGTGCCAATCCTCAATGTAAACTATGAGGATAAGTTCTCTACTCTGAAGAATGAATTTGTGGATTTTATCACCAAAATTCAGAAGGCTGCTGTAAAAGAACAAGCTGATGTTCTTGCCAAACATGTGGAAGAACTTAAGAAAGCTGAGACAGCAAAGGCTAAGAAGAAAGCTCTTATTCTGCGGTTGGAATATAAACCATTCTTTGATGCTGATCAATACAATCCAAGGGAAACAGTGGTTTATGATTCACTGAAGAAGAGGCTTCATAGAGTACAAGAAGAAGCTAGACTTGAGAGAGAAGCTCATCTTAGAAGAACAAAAGCTCTCGAAGAAATTGTCAAGAAACAGCAAGAGGATCTCCAGAAGTTGATGGATCACATTGCCAAACAAAACCAACCTTAGTTGCACACCTAGTGTTTTAACTGCTTTGTTTTGCTTGTATTCTTATGTTGCTGATTTCTATTATCTTCTGAACTTTCATTTTATGATTATTCAAGTTTTACTTCAACTATATGTGCTTCTGATATATCTTGCTTTATTTATCTTAGTGCATCTGAAGTAATTCTACTTAGAATTTGTTCTGTTTCAGACTCTCATATGTTTTTGCTCTGAATCTTTTTCTCATTTTCTTTAAAAAATTTCCTCACCTAAAGTAATTTAAAAAGGGGGAGAAACATTTTTTTTAAAGCACCTTTTTGTTGATGACAAAAGGGGGAGAAAGATCAGTGAGTACTATGTAAAGTTAAAGGGAAATTTGCGTGAAAGGTACTTCGTTAGATTCTGAGCCCCATTTAAAAGAATCTTTTCTCATATTCGTTTATTATTCTGAGATTTGATTCAGCTACTTGCTTAACATGAATTTAATTAACTTGGATAGAACTTAATGGGAGCTTACAAACCTCAACTTAAGGACTATCAGACTCAGGGGGAGTCAGAGCTTACAAACCTCAGACTCTGAGCTTACAAACCCCAGACCCTTTAAGTCAACCTGTTAATTAGATTAACAACAGTTGACCTTTTAAATATTGATGTTTGTCATCATCAAAAAGGGGGAGATTGTTGGAACAAGGGTGTTCAGCAATACCACGTTTTTAGTTTTGATGATAACAATGTATTAAAAATTGTTAATTGGATATGCTAATATTTGTTTAAGTATGCAGGATATTAATCAAGATTTTCATCTTAGAAAGTATTCTGTTTGAACAAATTGAGAGCAAGACCAAGAGAAGCTTGTTGCTTGTGATTCTGAAGATCTGAAGAGTCTGAAGAATCATCAGAAGCTGTGTCAAGAAGTCCTGATGACCAAGAGAATTTGAAGTTCAAGAGAGTCTGAAGACTAGCAGAACCTGAAGTTCAAGAGAGTCTGAAGACTATCAGAACCTGAAGTTTAAGAGAGTCTGAAGATCATCAGAAGTTGAAGTGCTACAGTGAGTCTGAAGCCTGCAATCTCAAGATCTGCTTAAAAGGATTTCTAAAGGCATTGCGATGCATAAGAAACACTCAATTGGAGTAACGGCTAGCTTCAAAGTCAACTTGAGCGTGGGATGCTCAATGACAAAGAATGCTGAATAGTACAGAGTACGTGTGTACGAACTCTGTTTCCACTACTCCACTACCTCGTACAGTTTGGCAATTGTGTCTACCGGTATTAAGCTTCAAAATGAATGGAATTCAAAATATGCATTTGAAGGAATATTACCATATCAAGAAATAGATCAACAACTATTGATCAAGCTTCCAGAATTCTCTTGATGTGCTGGATTGTATCAACGTCTCTTTCCAACGCCTATATAAAGGATAGAAGACTTGAAGAATATGTTGGCCTCTACAACTGAAAAACTACGCTGCTAAGCTATTGTATTCTCATTGAGTCAAACCAGAAACACATCAACAACTTAGATAATTCTAACAAACTGTGTATTCTAGAATCTCTAAGTTTATCAGAAAAACAGAGTCTGTCTTTGTTTAAGTTATTGGAACACATTTGATTGTTTATCAAGTGTCTCCAACTCTATTCAATTTTCTGTAAATTGTGTTAGAAGTCTCTTGCTTGTGTGCTTGAGCAAAGAAGTCTCTTAGTTGTGTCTTTGAGCATTGGAAGACTCTTGCCTGCGTGCTTGAGCAATTGGAAGTCTCTTACTGTGTGTTTGAGCAACTTGTAATTGATATTACATTTTAGTGAAACTCTCCTTGGAAGTACAAGGGGGACAGGACTACTTCCGGTTTGTGGAAGAAACCTCTATAATTGCTTGTGTTCTCTCTTTCTCTCTATCTCTTGTTATTTTCCGCTGCAACAGAATCTGGTCTCCCATCAGACTCTGAATCCATTAAGACTCTGATACTGTAGAAACAAATTCTTACTCTGCAAGAGTTTCGAAAAAGTAAACACAATTCCACCCCCCCCGTTCTTGTGTTTTTCTCACCTTCAGAATGTTCCACAAGAAACACGGGCTTTTAGGTCAGAAATAAACTACTAGGTAGCTTGTCCAGTAAGCAAAAGCAGTAAAAGAGCATCCTGAGTGGTTGGCACGGTCGTGTGACTGGTGGCACGGGCCATACCAAGCTTCTGACTTGGGGAAATATATTTTTGCTTCGAATCTTCGTATTTTCTTGCCCGAATCAGCTCTGAATCCTCTTTCTTTTGCTCCAAGACTGAATCTTTAGAATATTTGTTCCTGAAATTAAATATCTTGCAATTGAAGTAAAACAAATCTAAAAGGAAATAATATTAAATAAAACGAAATCAAATCTAAATAAAAGAGACTTAAATACTATATTAAAATCACTAAATATTGACTCATCATAGCCTCGATACTTTCGTCTTCTTTCATCTTAAACAACTCATATCGATGAACAAGCATAGTAGCCTTTGCTTCTCTAACCTTCTTACTACTTTCATAGTTTGCACAAAGTGAAGCAAACATTGCCTTTGTAGTAGATTTGTCACTCATTTTCATGTACTCTGTGCGAGGTATAGAAGCAACAAGGATTCCTCTGATCTTGTGATGTTTCTTGTATAACTTCTTCTAAGTAGGAGTATGTTTCTTTCTATCAACAACAATTCCTTCTTCATCAAGGACCAAGTCACGAACACCATCTTCAAGAATATCCCAAAGATCTTCATCTAGACTCACGATGTAACTATACAAATAGTTTTCCACCAAGAGAATTCTTCACGATCTCCATTAATCTTTGGAGCTTTGTTGAAGTCATATTTCTTATCATCAGTAGTACCATAGTCATAGTAAAAATCATTGTTACTATTTCCAGGAATAAAGCTATCATCAGACATGTTTTTCTCAGATCTTTATCTATTACACAGTTAAGTGTTATGACAACAAACCAAAGCTCTAGATACCAATTGAAGGTGAGAAAAACACAAGAAGGGGGGGGTGCGGGGGATTGAATTGTGTTTTCTTTTTCTTCTCTTAAAATAGAAATCACTTGTTCAAAACTTGATAGAGTTCAGTTTCTGAAGTAGTGTTCAAAGTCTAAATGCAGCGGATAAGTAAAGAGAGAGAGAGAGAAAGAAAGAAGAAAGACACCAAGAAATTATACTGGTTCCTTCCACAAACCGGAAGTAGTCATGTCCCCCTTGAACTTCCAAGGAGAATTCACTAAAATCAATATCTGATTACACTTGCTCAAACACTAAAGGAAGAGACTTCAAACTACTTAAGCAAAACTGCAAGATATTTCCTATGCTCAAGAACAAAATCAAGAGACTTTCTCTGCTCAAGCACAACTGCAAAAGACTTCTATTCAAATAGAATTACAAAGAAAATTGTTTGAGATTGAACACTTGATATACAATCAGTGGTGTTAACAAATACAAATAAGATAAGACTCTTAAGACTCTAGAATTTCTAAGATATGAAACTTGTTAAGAAATTCTAAGTAAAATTTGATGTGGAACAATTTCTGCAGAGGTTTAGCTCTTGTAAAAGAGACGTTGATTGCTAGCACATCAAAAAGAGTCGTTGTTGAAGCTTGATAATCACCCATGATCCGTTCCTTGATTTAGTTATAGTCCTATGAGGGAACAATTTCAAATCGTTTCCTTGTTTGGACAATCACCAGCGTAGTCACACTTGTTGGCTTGTACTATTGCAGACACAAAGAACAGATTAGTGGAGAAGGTGGTTGTACAATTGTAATATTGTCCTTTTCTAGCGCTCTTCAAAGAATAAGCATCCAATGCCTTCTAAATCGTCTGAAATAGCCGTTGCTTCAGGCTTCTATTCCTTCTTCAATGATAGACATGAAAAATGACAGCTTAACCAATTCTGAAGCTTCCATACTATCAGCTTCTGATGATGACGTCAGCTCTTGATGAACAGCTTCTGATGAGAGTACTTCTGATGACGCCAGCTTCTGATGATCTTCAGAACCTCTTGTCTTCAGAACCTATTTTATTAAGATGCTTTCTTGGAACACAAGCTTCCTTTTTGTAGAATCTATTGCTCTCATTTGTTCTTTCAGAACCTATGCTTTTGTTAGAGACACTTAAATTTTTTGTCTATGGTCCTTCACACTTGAACAAATATTAGAATATCCAATTGACAATTTTTAATACCTTGTTATCATCAAAACTCAAAGGGTAATGTTAAACACATTTTGTTCCAACAGGTTGTTAGTTGAAAAGGAGATTTTGTGGTATAGGGTGTTGTTTGCGAGGTATGGTGAGGAGGATGGAAGGTTGTTAGATGGTGGGAGGTCAGCCTCGGCTTGGTGGCGAGGCATTACTGCCTTGCGTAGAGAGGCGTGGTTTAGTAGTCATGTTAGTAGATCGGTGGGGAATGGGAAACATATTTATTTTTGGTCGGATGTAAGGGCTGGTGGGGTGTCATTAATGGAAAGGTTTAGCAGACTGTTTGAGTTGTCGGTGGACAAATGAGTTTCGGTGTTAGAGTTTTTTCAGCTTGGGTGGGTTGAGAACGGAGAGGTGTGGAAGTGGAGGCGGAGGTTGTTTGCAAGGGAAAAGGAGTAGTTGGGGGAATTATGTTTGTTACTTCAAAATGTGATTTTGCAGGTCGACAAGGAGGACAAATGGATATGGAACTTGGAAAAATCTACTGTTTATTCTGTTTGTTGTGTTTACAAATTTCAGACTGCTCAGCTTCCTATTGTCACCCCAGTAGATGTGAAGATGTTATTTTAAAAGAATATCCCCCTGAAGGTTGTGATTTTCGCTTGGCGTCTGTTTTGGAATAGATTGCCAACCAAAGATAACTTGCTTCGGTGTGGTGTTTTAAATACTGACTCTTGTATGTGTGTTACTGGATGCGGATTGTAACACCCTACTTTTATTATTTATTATTTTATTGAGATTAGATGTCTTTTTATAATTTAGTCGATTTATTTTGATGAGTGATATTTTGTTATGTTATATGTTGGTATTTATTTGTATAATATATTTGTTATTTGGTGTAGAAATATATATTATTTGGTGTAAAAGTATATTTGTTATTTGTTATAGAAATATATGTTATTTGGTGTAAAAAATATACTTGTTATTTGCTATAGAAATATATTTGTTATTTTGTGTAGAGATATATTTGTTATTTTATGTGGAAATATATATTATAGAAATATATTGGTTATTTTGTGTGGAAATATATATGTTATCTAGTATAGAAATATATTTGTTATTTTGTGTAGAGATATATTCGTTATTTTGTGTGGGAATATATGTTATCTAGTATAGAAATATATTTTTTGTAGAGATATATTTGTTATTTGGTGTATTATTATTATTAAGTGGGAGAGAGATATATTTAATTTAGAAATAAATGAGACTACGAGGAAAAAAGTAGTTTTGGGGTGTAAGAGAAATTATGGATATTATAAAAAGGAGAGTTAGAGTTAGAAAATAATATGACGTGCAAACTCTTTTGGAGAAAGAGGAGAAACCTAGAGAAAGAGAAAGAGAAGAGTCAGAGAATAGAAGTTTGTAGAATCGTTGCAATCAATGAATCTAAGGTAAGGGTGGGACTAATCTTCTTTAATCATAAGCATATAATTCAAATAAAGGTTTAATCTTGTTGTTGTTAATTTTGTTATTGTTGTAGAAGTTAGATTTTGAATTGAATTAGGTTGTTAAGAGTATAGATAATTCATGAATTTATATGAAGGTTGAATATATGATATTTATATGAAAGTTGTATTTATGACATTTATATGATATTTATATGAAAGTTGCTTATATGATATTTATTTGATGTTTATATGAAAGTTATTTATATGATGTTTATATGGAAGTTATTTATATGATATTTATATGAAAGTTGTTTATATATTATTTATCTGATATTTATATGAAAGTTGTTTATATGTTATTTATATGATATTTATATGAAAGTTGTTTATATATTATTTATCTGATATTTATATGAAAGGTTGTTTATATGTTATTTATATGATATTTATATGAAAGTTGTTTATATGTTATTTATATGATATTTATATGAAAGTTGTTTATATATTATTTATATGATATTTATATGAAAGTTGTTTATATTTTTATGTTATTTATATGATATTTATATGAAGGTTGAATATATGATATTTATATGAAAGTTGCTTATATGATATTTATTTGATGTTTATATGAAAGTTATTTATATGATGTTTATATGGAAGTTATTTATATGATATTTATATGAAAGTTATATATATGATGATTTTAATTGTTGGTGTTGACCTATGATTATATGTTTATTAAGTTGGAGTCTTATGTCATAGCTGATTATGCATATAGATAGTTGTTGTTGCTGTTGTTGTTGAGTTGTATGTAGATATACACTATTGAGTCCATTTCATACTCATACCTTGTTGAGGGCTTATGCCCTGGAGTGTTTCCACTCAATCGTTGAGGGCTTATGCCCTGGAGTGTTTATCACTCAACTGTTGAGGGTTTATACCCTGGAATGTTATTTCATTCAACCGTTGGGGGCTTATGCCCCGGAATGCTTAGCATTCAACGCACGTAAAATGGTACCACATGCATTTGCATTAGTCGCATTGTTGGTCGTTGTAGCTGTTGTCGTCGTTGTTGTTGTAGGTTGAGTTGTCGGTGTCGTTGTCGATGATGTTGTTGAATTGTTTTAAAATTATAAACTGATAGCTGAGTATGCATATAGTAGTTGTTGTTGCTGTTTCATGTGGATTGATTCTCTTATATGATTTGTTGTTGTTTTATGTGGATTGATTCTCTTATATGATTTGTTGCTCTTTTATGTTGATTGATTCTCTTATATGATTTGTTGGTGTTTTATGTCGATTGATTCTCTTATATGATTTTTTGCTTATTTATGTCGATTGATTCTCTTATATGATTTGTTGCTCTTTTATGTTGATTGATTCTCTTATATGATTTGTTGGTGTTTTATGTCGATTGATTCTCTTATATGATTTGTTGCTTATTTATGTCGATTGATTCTCTTATATGATTTGTTGCTCTTTTATGTTGATTGATTCTCTTATATGATTTGTTGTTGTTTTATATCGATTGATTCTCTTATATGATTTGTTGCTCTTTTATGTGGATTGATTCTCTTATATGATTTGTTGTTGTTTTATGTTGATTGTGGATTGATTCTCTTATAGGATTTGTTGTTGTTTTATGTTGATTAATTCCTTTACATGAATTGTTGCTTATCATTATAGAATGTGAAATCTCACCCCTTCTGTTGGAATTGCCGCCTTGTGGACAAATGCAGGTAATTAATCTTTAGTTGTTGTTGCTGTTGTGAGTGGCTACCCTCACTGTGTCCTTAGGTGCTCTGATACGTAACGGGATGGGGACTTTTATAACCATTTTCAGTTGAATTTATGTTGAGAAGTTTTTATGAGGCCTGCGTGCCAAAACCATTTTGTTAACTTGAATTTTATCCGCTGCAAAGTTTAAATAATTTTGAGTAGAATAAATTATCATTTTTTTTGAGATTTTAAGAAATGTAGCATTCCGTTTATGTGATACTCTGATTTGATCAAGAAATTTTTACGCTACACGGATCTCTGGAAATTGTTAATCATTTATTTTTACACAGTTTGGAATTGTATTCTCCGTTGGATTGGCCTTTCCTCCGTCGTCCCGTCCAATGTACCGAAGTATTTTACTCAGTTCAGTTATGGTGGTGGTGGACCTCAGGTGCGTCACACAATTTTGAATATTGTCACTTGATTTGCTACTGTGTGGGAAATATGAAAAGAAAGAAATAACAGAATTTTCAACGTCAAAGAATGCTAGATTATGCGCATAGTGGACAAAATAAAGTTACCTTCCTTCTCGTGGTTGAAGGAGAAACTTTTATAGTTCTCGTTTAATTACCATGGTTGGTGGCTTAACCCCTTCGCAATGTTGGGCTACAACTAATTGTTATTTCTTTCGCTTTTCTTTTTTCATTTTTTCTTTTCTCTGTTTGTAAATATATGTTTCAGACTTTTTTGTTTTTCCTTGGCCCACCTTTTACTAGGAAGGACATTTTTTGTTGGTATTTTAATTCCATTTTAGTTTCTTAAAAAAATAAATAAATCAATGCATAGAGTAAAAATGTGTGTATATATTTTATTAGTGTAGTTATTAAAATATGTTGTATTATTTTTTGTAGTTTCCTTGTTTTCGATCGATCTATTTTGAGGTTGGTGTTGTTGCTTGCATCTTTTTTTACATATACTTTGATCATCGTCTTATTATTTGAGGTTGGTATATTTGACTTATTTTAAATTGCTACAATGGTATGACTAGTAATAAAAATATTAGTTATTAGACATGTAGTTACCAAAATTAAATCGTAATAAAAACGTTAGTTAGATAAAACATTTTATATGTTTAATAAAAATGTCAGTTAATTAATAAAACTACTTTATTTAGTAAATATGTTATGTTTTACTTAATAAAAATCCAAGAAATGTATAATTCGTAAAATTTTAGAAAATGTTATATATGTTAGTTATGAAATATTTTATAATTTTTATGCGATAGGAGCTAATTTGAGTTAATATCAGTGACGCGGAAGATGGATCAATCTAAATTATTTAAATCCAACTTTATCAATTGGTCTCTTTAAACACCACATTTTAGTCACCAATGTAAATAAGTTAAATACAACTTTGCCCAATTGAAAATATTAAAGAATGAACAAAGGCAATTACCCACATCTCTTTTCTTGAAGCAATAATTTATGCTTCCTATATACAATTATCATATGTTCGGTGAGGATGGATGAGAGGAAACGGTGGCAGAGTCAATGCCGCTCGCGCGTGCAGCGTTTTCCCAGGAGCACGCAAGACTCGCGAACAGGACACGTGGAGAACATAGTAAAACGGCTACTTCCTCGGGAGCAAACGTTTCCGTTGAAGCATCAAATGCCGACTTTGGTGAAATTACCCAGATTTTCAGCCCAAATCCATTTGGACATTGTCCTTTAAATACAAATCCTCTCGTTCACAATTATTTATTTTGAATGAAGTGATTCAAGAGGAAGGAAAGCACTATGAGCTTCAAAGGGAAGGAGCGTCTCTCCTCAACCTTAGTCTTTAGTGTATGTTTATATCTATTGTTACTTGTCTTTAGTGCTAAACCCTAATTTGGTAGGGTTCTTAGATGAATATCTATTTGTTTCTTGATCTTTTAATTCAAATCTTTTATTTAGTTATGTTATGATTCCTATTTAATCTTTCATTGACCTATGCAGTGTGACATATCAAGGTGTGTGATCATTGAAATAGAACAAAAACACTTATCCAAACTTTGCATGTTGAATTTTATTATTTTATTTGAATGACCAATATATGTTACATAGAAAACCAAGGAGTACAATTAATACAAGGTGAGGCCTAGGCTATCTTTGAAAACTCATGGACAATTTACCCAAACCAATAGAAACTAGCCATGTGTCCTTCACCATAACAAGCATATTTATTATTTTATTTTGCAAAAATTTGGCATTTATTTTATTATTTGCATATTCACTCTATTTTAAATTAATGACATTTTGCAAGTTAAACCATCAAATTAATTAAATTTCCCTCCAATCCAATCATCACTCTCCAAACTTTTTTTTTTCTTTTTTATAACCAAAGTTTAAGAATGGCTTTGCAAAAACCATTAAAAATTAAAAGTTATCACCCATGGGAATCGAACTAGGTGCTCTCACTATCTAGAATTTTACTACAACACCACTTGACCAATACATCTTTTATAAAACAATTTGGAATGCAAATATATGTTACTAGTGAGCAGTTATATAATTTTTTTTATGCCGTGTCTTTTTTTTGAAGGAAAAATAAAAATAAAAATATATATATGTATATATGAAATAGTAAATCTTTCTATTCTTAAAAAAAAAAAGTCAATCTTTCTTAATAAAAAAAATATGAATTCATTCTTTTGATTTTTTATATTTTAAATATTTTTTTATATATAAATTCATATTTTATTTAGATTCGATAAACTACAACAATGTTTCATTTGCGATCAATCGAATTGTGATTTATTTTAAATCCGACATTTCGTTTGGATCAAATAAACTATTAAAAGGTATTCAATGAAAATTGTGAGAATAATTGTAAAGTTTCGATTAAATATTTTTGCATTTTATATGTAAAAAAATGTTAAATATTTGTTTTGTGGTCCTTGAGGATTTTATTTACTTATATCTGTTGATACAAGTTTTGATGTATCAAGATGAGAAAGTTAATATGACAGTTTTGAAAACTAACAACTATTTTTAAAATATTAACAATGTAGTGTTTTAATTAAATATATATTTTATTTTATTTGCAAAACATCGTTAAATAATTGCACCACATGTTGGAACAAAGGTGTTCAGCAATACCACGTTTTGAGTTTTGATGATAACAAAGTATTAAAAATTGTCAATTGGATATGCTAATATTTGTTTGAGTATGCAGGATATTAATCAAGATTTATATCTTAGAAAGTATTATGTTTGAACATTTTAAGAGCAAAGATCTATAGAAGCTTGTTGCTTGTGATTCTGTAACGAAGAGAGTCTGAAGACTGTATCGAAGAAAGTCTGAAGACTGTATCGAAGAGAGTCTGAAGATTATCAGAGTCTGAAGACTATCAGAACCTGAAGACCAAGAGAGTCTGAAGATCATCAGAACCTGAAGTGCTACAGTGAATCTGAAGTCTGCAATCTGAAGATCTGCTTAGAAGGATTTCTAAAGGCATTATGACGCCAAAGAAACTCTCATTTGGAGTAACGGCTAGCTTCGAAGTCAACTTGAGCATGGGATGCTCAACGACAAAGAATGCAGGTCAGTACAGAGTACGTTGTACGAACTCTGTTTCCACTACTCCACTACCTCGTACAGTTTGGCAACTGTGTCTACCGGTATTAATCTTCAAAAGGAATGGAATTCAAAATTTGCAATTGAAGGACTATTACCATATCAAGAAACAGATCAACAGCTATTGATCAAGCTTCAGAAATCATCCTGATGTGCTGGATGACTCAACGTCTCTTTCGAACGCCTATATAAAGGATAGAAGACTTGAAGAATTGTTGGACTCTACAACTGAAAAAACTACGCTGCATTGCTATCGTATTCAACTGAGTCTTAACAGAAACACATCAACAGCTTAGATTATTCTTACAAACTAAGTATTCTAGAATTTCTAAGTTAAACAGAAAAACAGAGTCTGTCTTTGTTTGAAACAGAGTCTGTCTTTGTTGTAATTGGAACACGTTTGATTCTTTGTCAAGTGTTTCAACTCTATTCAATTTTCTGTAATTGTGTCAAAGTCTCTTGCTTTTGGGCTTGAGCAAAGGAAGTCTCTTGGCTGCGTCCATTGAGCAAGGAAGTCTCTTAGTTGTGTCTTTGAGCAAGGACGTCTCTCGCCTGTGTGCTTGAGCAAGGAAGTCTCATACTGTGTGTTTGAGAAACTTGTAATTTGATATTACATTTTAGTGAACTCTCCTTGGAAGTACAAGGGGGACAGGACTACTTCTGGTTTGTGGAAGAAACCTGTATAATTGCTTGTGTTCTCTCTTCACTCTATCTCTTGATTATTCCGCTGCAATCAGAACCTAATCTCCTATTAGACTCTGATCTCATTCAGACTCTGAATTTAAAGGAATTAGATTCTCACTCTTCAAGAGCTGCGAAAAGAAAACACAATTCAACCCCCCCCTTCTTGTGTTTTTCTCACCTTCAATTGGTATCAGAGCTCCGGCTCTGTTGTCATAGCACTTAACCGTGTAACAGAAAAGATCCAGAGATAAACATGTCTTCCAGTGAACCGTCTTCTTCTAGTGCTACTTCTGGTGCTGCTATACCATATGACTATGGATCCAATAACAGCAGTAGAAAGGCTGATTATGGAAAAATTCCTAAGTTCAATGGTGATCCTGAAGAATTTTCTTGGTGGAAAACCAACTTCTATAGTTATGTCATGGGTCTTGATGAAGAACTCTGGGACATACTTGAAGATGGTGTTGATGACTTACAACTTGATGACGAAGGTGCTGCCATTGACCGCAAACTTCACACTGCTGCTCAAAAGAAAATCTATATGAAACATCATATCGTCAGAGGGGCTCTTGTCACTTCTATTCCTAAAACGGAATACATGAAGATGAGTGACAAATCTACTGCTAGAGCCATGTTTACTTCTCTCTGTGCTAACTACGAAGGAAGCAAAAAGGTCAGGGAAGCTAAAGCTCTTATGTTAGTTCATCAATATGAACTATTTAAGATGAAAGAGGATGAAAGTATTGAGCAGATATACTCAAGATTTCAAACTCTAGTATCTGGTCTTCAGATACTGAAGAAGAGTTACATAGCTTCTGATCATGTTAGCAAGATTTTAAGGAGCTTATCCTCTAGATGGAGACCAAAGGTCACTGCAATTGAGGAGACTAAAGATTTAAACACTTTAAGTGTTGAAGATCTTGTAAGCTCACTCAAGGTTCATGAGTTAAGTCTCAATGAACATGATTCTGCAAGAAAATCCAAAACCATTGCCTTAAAATCAAAAGGAATGTCTTCAAAGGCTCTCAAGGTTGAAGAGTCTGAAAATGAGGCTTCAGCTTCTGAAAGCTCAGAGGAGGATCCTGATGTTGCAAAGGAAATGATTATGCTTTCAAGCAGAATGCAGTACCTTGCTAAGAGCAAGAGCAGTGGGAAGGGGTTCAAAAAGGAGGATCAGAAAGGTTGCTTCAACTGCAAGAAGACTGGACATTTTATTGCTGAGTGTCCAGAACTGCAGAAGGAGAAATCAAAGTCAAAGAGGCCAACCTTCAAGTCAAGCAAGTTTAAGAAGCAGATCAAGAAAAGTCTGATGGCCACCTAGGAAGATCTTGATAATGAGTCAGGGTCTGAGGATGATGATGCTGATGGTGAAGCCAATGTAGCTGTTGGACTAATGGCTACAACCGAATCTGTTAAAGAGACACCTGAGGCAGAATCAGATGCAGTCTCTGAAAATGAAACAGAGGTATATTCTGAACTCACAAGATCTGAACTTGTAGAATCTGTCAAAGAGCTTCTTGGTCATTTTAAAGCTAAGACCACTGAGTTGAAGAAAGTTAAACAACAGCTTGATAAGCTGTCAAAAAGACATAATTCAACTCTGTTGGAATTAGAAGATTTAAAAGAAGAAAATATCTCTTTATTGATCAAGAAGTGTAGCTGTAAATACTTAAGTGAGCAAGATGTTGCTCTGCAAGAATTTATTGCTACTGGAATTGAAAGATCAAGGGTTGCATCCATGATCTATAGCACGTATCAGAACAGAGGACAGGGTCTTGGATTCATTGGAGGAAACTCAAATGAAATGACTCTGAAACCTGGTCCTGATGGAGCCAGAGAGGCGTTGAAAAATCACTTTGTAAGAGAGTCTGATGAAGTCAACACATTGACTCATTCAGAACCTACAACTTCTACTTCTAAGATTCTGACTAAGTCAAAATCTCAGAATGTTAAGTTAAAGGGTCTGAAAAACTTTGAACCCAAAGCTTTAAAGTCTCAGACTCTGAAACATTCAAAGTCTGATAAACAGACTCTGAAAAATCTAGAGTCTGAAAAACCAAAGCCTAAGTTTCAAAGAAGAGAAATTGTGAAAGGCAAGTTGAAACCTAAACCAAACGGTTCCAAACCCAAGGTATGGGAGAAAACATTGCCAATGACTTCAAGACGTAACTTACGAAAGGAGTTCAATGGTTCTAAGACTAACCAAAAAGGACCTATGATAATATGGGTACCTAAGTCTGAAATTATTGATGCTGCAGGTATGTCTAAAAGGACTAGAAAAGCACAAGGCTTGGTACCTGGACAGTGGTTGCTCGCGTCACATGACAGGAGAAAGATCTATGTTCCTAACCCTAACCATGAAAGAGGGAGGAACTGTGGGATTTGGAGGAAACCAGACTGGCAAAATCATTGGTACTGGAACCATTGGTAACTCTCTGATCTCAATCAGTAATGTGTGGTTCGTTGATGGACTTAGACATAACTTACTAAGCATAAGTCAATTATGTGACAGTGGTTATGATGTATTGTTTAATAAGAACAACTGCACAGTGGTTAACAAGGATGATCAGTCCATAGTCTTCAAGGGAAAACGAAGAAACAATGTATACAAGATAAAATTCTCAGAACTGACTGATCAAAAGGTAATGTGCCTTTTGTCAATGGGTGATAAGAAATGGCTGTGGCATAGACGTTTGGGACATGCTAACTGGAGATTAATCTCTAAGCTTAGCAAGTTGCAACTTGTCAAAGGCTTACCAGACATTGACTATCACTCAGATGCTCTTTGCGGAGCATGTCAGAAAGGGAAAATTGTCAAGAGTCCCTTCAAGCCGAAAGAAATTGTTTCAACTTCCAGACCCTTGGAGTTACTTCATATTGACTTATTTGGACCAGTTATTGTTGATGACTACAGCAGATGGTGTTGGGTTAAATTTTTGAAAACTAAAGATGATTCATATTCTGTGTTTAGTAAATTCTGCATCCAAATTCAATCAGAGAAGGAAATGAAAATCTTGAAAGTCAGAAGTGATCATGGAGGAGAATTTGAAAATGAACCGTTTGAGGTTTTCTGTGAAAAACATGGAATTATTCATGAATTCTCTGCACCTAGAACTCCACAACAAAATGGAGTTGTAGAGAGAAAGAACAAAACCTTACAAGAGATGGCTAGAACCATGACCCATGAGAACAATCTGGCTAAGCATTTTTGGGCAGAAGCAGTAAACACAGCTTGTTATGTTCAGAACAGAATCTATATTAGACCTCTGTTGAACAAAACAGCTTATGAACTCTTTAAAGGAAGAAAACCCAACATATCTTATTTTCATCAGTTCGGATGTACGTGTTATGTCCTGAACAACAAAGTCTACCTAAAGAAATTTGATGCCAAAGCTCAAAAGGGAATCTTTTTAGGTTACTCTGAACGCTCTAAGGCATACAGGCTGTATAATTCAGAAACACAATGTGTGGAAGAATCTATGCATGTCAGATTCGATGACAAAATGCCTGGAAGTGAAACTCCAGTGCAAGATGAAAGTCATGCAGAATCTCAAGATTATGATGATAACTCAGAATCTGATCAGATTCCAGAATCTGAAGATACTTCAGAAGCTGGAACATCCCCTGAAGTTCCTAATGAAGAAGCTTCTGATGAAGCTCAAGATGGTTCTTTGCAAGCTAGTCAATTTAAACAATTTTTCAAATACAAGTCTTCACATCCAGAAGATCAGATAATTGGCAATAAAGAAAGTCCTATGAGAACAAGATCGCATTTCAGACAAGAAGAGTATGCTTTAGGATTATTATCTGTTATTGAACCAACCTCTGTTGAAGAAGCTCTTGGAGATGAAGGATGGATTCTGGCAATGCAAGAAGAACTGAATCAATTCAAAAGGAATGAAGTATGGGATCTAGTAGCTAAGCCTGATCACAAGAACATCATTGGAACCAAGTGGGTGTTCAGAAATAAGCTTAGTGAATAAGGAGAAGTAATCAGAAACAAGGCCAGACTTGTTGCGCAGGGCTACAGTCAGCAAGAAGGCATTAAATACACAGAAACGTTTGCTCCAGTTGCAAGATTGGAAGCAATCAAGATGAGTTTGAAATGAGCATGATGGGAGAATTGAAGTTCTTTCTTGGAATTCAAATCAACCAATGCAAAGATGGAGTCTACGTTCATCAGTCCAAGTATACGAAAGAGCTTCTGAAGAAGTTTAATCTTGAGGACTGCAAAGAAATGAATACTCCAATGCATCCAACCTGCACTCTGAGAAAAGAAAATCAAGGAACCAAAGTTGATCAGAAGCTGTATAGAGGTATGATTGGTTCTTTGTTATACCTAACTGCATCCAGACCAGATATTTTATACAGTGTATGTTTGTGTGCAAGGTTTCAATCAGATCCTAGAGAGTCTCACTTAACTGCTGTTTAGAGAATCTTTAGATATCTGAAAGGAACTACTAATCTTGGACTTCTTTACAAGAAATCCTCTGACTACAAGCTAGTTGGATTCTGTGATGCTGACTATGCTGGAGACAGGATTGAAAAAAAATCAACCAGTGGCAATTGTCAATTCTTGGGAGAGAATCTGATATCCTGGGCTAGCAAGAGGCAAGCAACCATTGCTTTGTCTACAGCAGAAGCAGAATACATCTCAGCTGCTAGTTGTTGTACACAACAACTCTGGATGAAACATCATCTTGAGGATTATCAAATAACTAAAAACTGTATCCCAATTTATTGTGATAATACAGCAGCTATATGTTTATCTAAGAATCCAATTCTACATTCAAGAGAAAAGCACATTGAGATTAAACATCATTTTATAAGAGACTATGTTCAAAAGGGAATTTTAGATATTCAATTCATTGATACTGATGATCAATGGGCTGATATATTTACTAAACCCTTATATGTTGAAAGATTTGATTTCATAAAGAAAAATATGAACATGTGTTATGTCTCTGGGTAATGTGCGCCTCTGAAAACAGAATTCAGACTCTGAAAATATTCAGAAGCTATTTGCGAATCAGACCCTCTTCTAGAGACTCTGACAAAAGCTTCTGATAAACTATTCAGACTCTGGTGAGGAATCTTTAGACTCTCAGAAGCTCGTATTAGTGGAAGCGTGACTGTTGAGTTCAGTAACACCTGCCCCACTATGGTGACAGTTACTTTACGGTTTCTCAGACGTGGCCTGTCTGTATTGGGTAAGAACTCAAAGGGCAATGATTTCATTACGTTAAACAAGTTACCTTCGCTTTGTCCCAATACTTTTACGGCTGCATGCTATATGTATTTATTGTTTGTGTTTGTTTGTCCCTTATTCTTTCCAAACGGTTATCAAACTCTTTCTCTATAAATACATAACACACACAACTCACTTCTCTTTTCACTCTTTGATTTTCTCTCTGAACAAATTTCTTGTTTTTCATTACTTTGCAAAACCTTTTTTGTTCTCAAATCAAACTCTTAGAAAACCCTAATGGCAAGTGATCTCATCCAATCTGGTGTCATAATCAAGTCCGGAAGGTCCTATGTTATCAAACCCAGAACAATGAACATCATCAAGGAGACTCTGGAAATTCAAGTTGAATCTCCAGTAGATTTTGGTTCGCTCAGTCGTCATGGAGTTGACGTTACACCTCATTTCTTATCACAAGGAATGATGAGATACTTTGGTATGTTGAATGGACCAACATATCAGGAGCTTGTTAGAGATTTTTGGGTTAGGTCAGAAGTCTACGACAAAGCTGAAGCTACTTTGGAAGAAACAGTAGCAATCTCAAACAACCTCAGTCTTGCTGGCAAGAACAGAGACCAAATGGGTTTAAGACCGTACAATGGTCTTGAAGTAAGGTCTGCTGTGATGGGAATACCAATAGTTATCACTGAAGAGGTGGTAGCCAGGGCTTGTCAAATGGAGAGCGCTGGTAAATTTCAGTGGAATGTCAACAAGAAAAGTGAATGGGCTGTTGTTTGCAACAAATTGTTATTTGAAGGGAGACCCTCAAATAAACTGGTGGATATGCATCCTGAGCATAGGGTGCTTCTGAAGATTATTCTGGACAGTATGCTTCAGAAAGGAGGAGGAACAGATACACTGTCTGTGGATCACAAAGTTCTTCTGTATTTTCTTATCAACAAAATAAAGATCAACTTCCCCAGATATGTGATGCACCACATGTGTTGGGCCATCAAGAAGAGTCAATCAGAAACCAGGAGGCAAGTTCCTTTTGGAAGATTAATATCTGAGATTTTGTATCAAGGAGGCCTCTTGAAGGTCTTATCAGAATCTGGTGTAGTATCAGATATTCATCTAGGAACTGTGACCGGGAGAATCATTAATGCAAGACTCTGCAGTACATGAAGATTGTCAAGAGATTCAACCCCTCTAAGCATGATATGAGGGAATCCTTTGTACAATCTGACTTGATGATGGACTTCCCTCTCATATCCAAAGAAGATAATCCTGAAGTTCTTGCAAGATTTGTGGTGGATTACTTCAAGGAGACTGGTAGAATAATCAACTATTCTGCCATTCCTGAGACTGCTGGATGAGGACCTCTTAAGGTCAAAGGTAAAAGGACCAAGGAAGTGGTTCTCAAGGAAGAGGAAGAGAAGCAGGAGCCTCTCAAGAAAAAGATCAAATCTACTGCTCTTCCTGGAGTGAAAATTGGGTTCCCCTAAGACTTTAACTCCTATGCCTTCATCAACATCCTCTGCACTTCGTGAAATTAAGGATAGGATTAAAGAAACCAAGGATGAAAAGAAAGCCAAGAAAGATGAGAAGAAGGATAAGAAAGATGAGAAGAAAGCGAAGAAAGGCAAGGTTGACAGAGACTTTGACAGAACGGCTCAAGATATTGCTGACTACCTTGATGCTGACTCTGAAGGTGAAGAGAGTCAGATCAAGAAGATAAAGGTGGATGTGATTCCTGTGGCTAGGGATGTAGCACAGAAGATAGGTACTTCTGTATCTATGATTGAGGATGAACATGCTGCTGGCAAGGCAATGGCAGCAGAAGTAGTGGCTGAAGAATTAAAGGAAGAAACTGTCAAGGAAGCTGCTGGAACAAGCTTCTGATAACGTATCAGAAACTGTAACAGAATGTAGAGCTGAGACCTGAAGAGTTTCCCAACCTCTTTGTGACCCCATAACCTATTTCCCAGGTTTTGAAACTTTTCTAGCTTTAAGAGCTTCTCTACCCTCAACATCTGAACCTCAAATTGACTTATTTGATTCAAGCAAGATAGATGAGTTCTATGCTTCTTCATGCAGTAAGCTCAAAGAAGTTATTGAGCAAAGGTTTGTGCCAATCCTTAATGTCAGCTATGAGGACAAGTTCTCTACAGTGAAGACTGTGTTTTTGGAATTTATCACTAAAATTCAGAAGACTGCTGCCAGGGAACAAGCACTTGTAACTGCCAAGCATGTTGAAGAAATCAAGCGGGCTGAGAAAGCTGTTATCTTGGAAAGAGCTCCTATTCTGAGGATTAGAGATACACCCTTCTTTGATGAAGATTAGTATATTCCTAGAGAATCAGTGGCTTACAATTCTTTGAAGAGGAAATTGTATAAAGTTCAAGAAGAAGCTAGACAAGAAAGGGAAGCGCATTTGTGAAGATCTGAGGCTCTGGAAGAGATGGTAAAGAAACAGCAAGAGGATCTCCAGAAACTGATGGATCATCTTGCCAAACAAAACCATCCTTAGTTTAATTTCGTTTTATTTTGTAATTCTTGTTTGCTATCTTCTGAACTTGTTTTTGCTTACAATTTATACAAGGTGTTTTTGATTCTATTTGCATTCAATTCTATTTTTTATGCTCTGAATCTTCTATGTTTTCCCTCCGAATCTCATTCTTCCTTAAAACATGTTTACACCCTTACCTTAAGTCATTTAAAAAGGGGGAGGAACTTGTTCTAAACCTTTTTTTTTGTTGATGACAAAAGGGGGAGAAGGGAAAGTATTTATGTCAGGGAGAAGGGAAAATTTCTTTTAATTACATTGCATGTTATACGTAAAAGTTAAAGGGAAATCTGCGAAAGGTGCTTAGTTAGACTCTGAGCCCCTGTTTAAGAATCAGTTTTCTAAATTCATTTATTATTCTGAGAATGAATTTGATTGATTATGAAAGTGAATTTAATTAACTTGGATAGAACTTAAGAGGAGCTTACAAACCTCAACTTAAGAACTATCAGACTCAGGGGGAGTCAGAGCTTACAAACCTCAGACTCTGAGCTTACAAACCTCAGAACCCTTTAAGTCAACTTGTTAATTAGATTAACAACAATTGACCTTTTAAATACTAATGTTTGTCATCATCAAAAAGGGGGAGATTGTTGGAACAAAGGTGTTCAGCAATACCACGTTTTGAGTTTTGATGATAACAAGGTATTAAAAAGTTGTCAATTGGATATTGCTAATATTTTTTTAAGTATGCAGGATATCAATTAAGATTTATATCTTAGAAAGTATTCTTTTTGAACAATGTTAAAAAGCAAATAATCCAGAGAAGCTTGTTGCTTGTGATTCTGTATCGAAGAGAGTCTGAAGACTGCATCGAAGAGAGTCTGAAGACTGTGCCAAAGAGAGTCTGAAGACTGTATCAGAGTCTGAAGACCATCAGAATCTGAAAACCAAGAGAGTCTGAAGACTGTGCCAAAGAGAGTCTGAAGACTGTATCAGAGTCTGAAGACCATCAGAATCTGAAAACCAAGAGAGTCTGAAGACTGTACCAAAGAGAGTCTGAAGAATGTATCAGAATCTAAAGACCATCAGAATCTGAAGACCATCAGAATCTGAAAACCAAGAGAGTCTGAAGATTATCAGAAGCATAGTGCTACAGTGAGTCTGAAGCCACAAATTTGATAATCTGCTAACAAGAATTTCTACTGCATTGCGATGCAAAAGAAACTCTCAAATGGAGTAACGGCTAGCTTCAAAGTCAACTTGAGCGTGGGAAGCACAAAGACAAAGATTGCAGGCCAATACAGAGTACGTTGTACGAACTCTGTTTCCACTACTCCACTACCTCGTACAGTTTGGCAACTGTGTCTACCGGTATTAATCCTCAAAGGGAATGGAATTCAAATGATGCTATTGAAGGACTATTACCAAATCAAGCAACAAATCAACAGTCATTTAACAAGCTTCAGAAATCATCCTGATGTGCTGGATGACTCAACGACTCTTTCCTACGCCTATATAAAGGATAGAAGACTTGAAGAATTGTTGGACTCTACAACTTGAAAAATTACATTGCGCAGCTTTCGTATTCAAACTGAGTCTTAACAAAAGCACATCATCAACTTAGATTCTTACAAACTGAGTATTCTAGAATTTCTAAGTTTCACAGAAAAACAGAGTCTGTCTTTTGTGTAAAACAGAGTCTGTCTTTGTTGTAATTGAAACACATTTTGATTGTTGTCAAGTGTTTCAACTCTATTCAATTTTCTGTAATTGTGTAAAAGTCTCTTGCTTTTGTGCTTGAGTAAAGGAAGTCTCTTGGCTGCATCCATTGAGCAAGGAAGTCTCTTAGTTGTGTCTTTGAGCAAGGAAGTCTCTCGCCTGTGTGCTTGAGCAAGGAAGTCTCATACTGTGTGTTTGAGCAACTTGTAATTTAATATTACATTTTAGTGAACTCTCCTTGGAAGTACAAGGGGGACATGACTACTTCTGGTTTGTGGAAGGAACCTGTATAATTGCTTGAGTTCTCTCTTCTCTCTATCTCTTGATTATTCCGCTGCAATCAGAACCTAATCTCCTATCAGACTCTGATCTCATTCAGACTCTGATTTTAAAGGAATTAGATTCTCACTCTTCAAGAGCTGCGAAAAGAAAACACAATTCAACCCCCCCCCCCCCCCCTCTTGTGTTTTTCTCACCTTCAAATATATCAGCCCATTGATGATCAGTATCAATGAATTGAATATCTAGTATTCCTTTTTGAACATAGTCTCTTATAAAATGATGTTTAATCTCAATGTGCTTTGCTCTTGAATGCAGAATTGGATTCTTAGATAAACATATAGCTGTCGTATTATCACAATAAATTGGGATACAGTTTTCAGTTATTTGATAATCCTCAAGCTGATGTTTCATTCAGAGTAGCTGTGTACAACAACTAGTAGCTGAGATGTATTCTGCTTCTGTTGTAGACAAAGCAATGGTTGCTTGCCTCTTTCAATCCCGTCTCCAGCATAGTCAGCATCACAGAATCCAACTAGCTTGTAGTCAGAGGATTTCTTATATAGAAGTCCAAGATTTGTATTTCCTTTCAGATATCTAAAGATTCTCTTAACAGCTGTTAAGTGAGACTCTCTAGGATCTGATTGAAACCTTGCACACAGACATACACTGAATAAAATATCTGGTCTGGATGCAGTTAGGTATAACAAAGAACCAATCATACCTCTATACAGCTTCTGATCAACTTTGGTTCCTTAATCTTCTTTGCTCAGAGTGCAGGTTGGATGCATTGGAGTATTCATTTCTTTGCAATCCTCAAGATTGAACTTCTTCAGAAGCTATTTCGTGTATTTGGACTGATGAACATAGACTCCATCTTTGTATTGGTTGATTTGAATTCCTAGAAAGAACTTCAATTTTCCCATCATGCTCATTTCAAACTCATCCTGCATTACTTTGGAAAACTCTTTGCAAAGTGAACTATTTGTAGAACCAAAAATGATATCATCAACATAAATCTAAACTATAAGAATGTCTTTCTTCAGAGTCTTTCTGAATAGTGTAATGTCAACTTGCCCTCGTTCAAAGTTGTTTTGAATTAAGAAATTACTTAGTCTTTCGTACCAAGCTCTGGGAGCCTGTTTTAAGCCATAAAGTGATTTCTTCATTTTATAAACATGCTCTGGATGTTTTAAATCTTGAAAGCCAGGAGGTTGTTTGACATACACTTCTTCAGAAATGACACCATTAAGAAATGCACTCTTAACGTCCATTTGATACAGGGTTATGTTGTGATTAACTGCGTAGGAAAGAAGTAACCTGATTGCTTCCCATCTTGCAACTGGAGCAAAAGTTTCTGTGCAATCAATGCCTTCTTGTTGACTGTAGCCCTGCGCAACAAGTCTGGCCTTATTTCTGATTACTTCTCCTTGTTCACTAAGCTTATTTCTGAACACCCACTTGGTTCCAATGATGTTCTTGTGTTCAAGCTTAGCTACTAGATCCCATACTTCATTCCTTTTGAATTGATTCAATTCGTCTTGAATTGCCATAATCCATCCTTCATCTCCAAGTGCTTCTTCAATAGAGGTTGATTCAATAACAGATAGTAATCCCAAAGTAGACTCTTCTTGTCTGAAATGCGATCTAGTTCTTCAGGGACTTTCTTTATTGCCAATAATCTGATCCTCTGCATGCAAAGACTTGTATTTGAATGAATGTTTGGATTGACTAGCTTGCTGAGAACCATCTTGAGCTTCTTCAGAAGCTTCTTCATTAGGAACTTCAGGGGATGCTTCAGCTTCTGAAGTATCTTCAGATTCTGGAATCTGATCAGATTCTGAGTTGTCATCAGAATCTTGATATCCTGCAAAACTTTCATCTTGCTCTGGAGTTTCACTTCCAGGCACTTTGTCATCGAATCTAACATGCATAGATTCTTCAACACATTGTGTTTCTGAATTATACAGTCTGTATGCCTTAGAGCGTTCAGAGTAACCTAAGAAGATTCCCTTTTGAGCTTTGTCATCAAATTTCTTTAGATAGACTTTATTGTTCAGGACATAACAAGTACATCCGAACTGATGAAAATAAGATATGTTAGGTTTCCTTCCTTTAAAGAGTTCATATGTTGTTTTGTTCAACAGAGGTCAGATATAGATTCTGTTCTGAACATAACAAGCTGTGTTTACTGCTTCTGCCCAAAAATGTTTAGCCAGATTGTTCTCATGGATCATGGTTCTAACTATTTCTTGTAAGGTTCTGTTCTTTCTCTCTACAACTCCATTTTGTTCTGAAGTTCTAGGTGCAGAGAATTCATGAACAATCCCATGTTTTTCACAGAAAACCTCAAAAGGCTCATTTTCAAATTCTCCTCCATGATCACTTCTGACTTTCAAGATTTTCAATTCTTTTTCAGATTGAATTTGGATGCAGTATTTACTAAACACATAATATGAGTCGTCTTTTGTTTTCAGAAACTTAACCCAACTTCATCTGCTGTAATCATCAACAATGACTAGTCCATATTTACTTCCATATAAGGATGCAGTGCTAACTGGTCCAAATAAATCAATATGAAGTAACTCCAAGGGTCTGGAAGTAGAAACAATTTCTTTCGGCTTGAAGGGACTCTTGACAATTTTCCCTTTCTAACATGCTCCACAAAGAGCATCTGAGTGATAGTCAATGTCTGGTAAGCCTTTGACTAGTTGCATCTTGCTAAGCTTAGAGATTAATCTCCAGTTAGCGTGTCCCAACCGTCTATGCCACAGCCACTTCTTATCACCCATTGACAAAAGGCAAACTACCTTCTGATCAGTCAGTTCAGAGAATTTTATCTTGTAGACATTGTTTCTTCTTTTTCCCTTGAAGACTATGGACTGATCATCCTTGTTAACCACAGTGCAGTTGTTCTTATTAAACAAAACATCATAACCTCAGTCTTGCTGGCAAGAACAGAGACCAAATGGGTTTAAGACCGTACAATGGTCTTGAAGTAAGGTCTGCTGTGATGGGAATACCAATAGTTATCACTGAAGAGGTGGTAGCCAGGGCTTGTCAAATGGAGAGCGCTGGTAAATTTCAGTGGAATGTCAACAAGAAAAGTGAATGGGCTGTTGTTTGCAACAAATTGTTATTTGAAGGGAGACCCTCAAATAAACTGGTGGATATGCATCCTGAGCATAGGGTGCTTCTGAAGATTATTCTGGACAGTATGCTTCAGAAAGGAGGAGGAACAGATACACTGTCTGTGGATCACAAAGTTCTTCTGTATTTTCTTATCAACAAAATAAAGATCAACTTCCCCAGATATGTGATGCACCACATGTGTTGGGCCATCAAGAAGATTCAATCAGAAACCAGGAGGCAAGTTCCTTTTGGAAGATTAATATCTGAGATTTTGTATCAAGGAGGCCTCTTGAAGGTCTTATCAGAATCTGGTGTAGTATCAGATATTCATCTAGGAACTGTGACCGGGAGAATCATTAATGCAAGACTCTGCAGTACATGAAGATTGTCAAGAGATTCAACCCCTCTAAGCATGATATGAGGGAATCCTTTGTACAATCTGACTTGATGATGGACTTCCCTCTCATATCCAAAGAAGATAATCCTGAAGTTCTTGCAAGATTTGTGGTGGATTACTTCAAGGAGACTGGTAGAATAATCAACTATTCTGCCATTCCTGAGACTGCTGGATGAGGACCTCTTAAGGTCAAAGGTAAAAGGACCAAGGAAGTGGTTCTCAAGGAAGAGGAAGAGAAGCAGGAGCCTCTCAAGAAAAAGATCAAATCTACTGCTCTTCCTGGAGTGAAAATTGGGTTCCCCTAAGACTTTAACTCCTATGCCTTCATCAACATCCTCTGCACTTCGTGAAATTAAGGATAGGATTAAAGAAACCAAGGATGAAAAGAAAGCCAAGAAAGATGAGAAGAAGGCTAAGAAAGATGAGAAGAAAGCGAAGAAAGGCAAGGTTGACAGAGACTTTGACAGAACGGCTCAAGATATTGCTGACTACCTTGATGCTGACTCTGAAGGTGAAGAGAGTCAGATCAAGAAGATAAAGGTGGATGTGATTCCTGTGGCTAGGGATGTAGCACAGAAGATAGGTACTTCTGTATCTATGATTGAGGATGAACATGCTGCTGGCAAGGCAATGGCAGCAGAAGTAGTGGCTGAAGAATTAAAGGAAGAAACTGTCAAGGAAGCTGCTGGAACAAGCTTCTGATAACGTATCAGAAACTGTAACAGAATGTAGAGCTGAGACCTGAAGAGTTTCCCAACCTCTTTGTGACCCCATAACCTATTTCCCAGGTTTTGAAACTTTTCTAGCTTTAAGAGCTTCTCTACCCTCAACATCTGAACCTCAAATTGACTTATTTGATTCAAGCAAGATAGATGAGTTCTATGCTTCTTCATGCAGTAAGCTCAAAGAAGTTATTGAGCAAAGGTTTGTGCCAATCCTTAATGTGAGCTATGAGGACAAGTTCTCTACAGTGAAGACTGTGTTTTTGGAATTTATCACTAAAATTCAGAAGACTGCTGCCAGGGAACAAGCACTTGTAACTGCCAAGCATGTTGAAGAAATCAAGCGGGCTGAGAAAGCTGTTATCTTGGAAAGAGCTCCTATTCTGAGGATTAGAGATACACCCTTCTTTGATGAAGATTAGTATATTCCTAGAGAATCAGTGGCTTACAATTCTTTGAAGAGGAAATTGTATAAAGTTCAAGAAGAAGCTAGACAAGAAAGGGAAGCGCATTTGTGAAGATCTGAGGCTCTGGAAGAGATGGTAAAGAAACAGCAAGAGGATCTCCAGAAACTGATGGATCATCTTGCCAAACAAAACCATCCTTAGTTTAATTTCGTTTTATTTTGTAATTCTTGTTTGCTATCTTCTGAACTTGTTTTTGCTTACAATTTATACAAGGTGTTTTTGATTCTATTTGCATTCAATTCTATTTTTTATGCTCTGAATCTTCTATGTTTTCCCTCCGAATCTCATTCTTCCTTAAAACATGTTTACACCCTTACCTTAAGTCATTTAAAAAGGGGGAGGAACTTGTTCTAAACCTTTTTTTTTGTTGATGACAAAAGGGGGAGAAGGGAAAGTATTTATGTCAGGGAGAAGGGAAAATTTCTTTTAATTACATTGCATGTTATACGTAAAAGTTAAAGGGAAATCTGCGAAAGGTGCTTAGTTAGACTCTGAGCCCCTGTTTAAGAATCAGTTTTCTAAATTCATTTATTATTCTGAGAATGAATTTGATTGATTATGAAAGTGAATTTAATTAACTTGGATAGAACTTAAGAGGAGCTTACAAACCTCAACTTAAGAACTATCAGACTCAGGGGGAGTCAGAGCTTACAAACCTCAGACTCTGAGCTTACAAACCTCAGAACCCTTTAAGTCAACTTGTTAATTAGATTAACAACAATTGACCTTTTAAATACTAATGTTTGTCATCATCAAAAAGGGGGAGATTGTTGGAACAAAGGTGTTCAGCAATACCACGTTTTGAGTTTTGATGATAACAAGGTATTAAAAAGTTGTCAATTGGATATTGCTAATATTTTTTTAAGTATGCAGGATATCAATTAAGATTTATATCTTAGAAAGTATTCTTTTTGAACAATGTTAAAAAGCAAATAATCCAGAGAAGCTTGTTGCTTGTGATTCTGTATCGAAGAGAGTCTGAAGACTGCATCGAAGAGAGTCTGAAGACTGTGCCAAAGAGAGTCTGAAGACTGTATCAGAGTCTGAAGACCATCAGAATCTGAAAACCAAGAGAGTCTGAAGACTGTGCCAAAGAGAGTCTGAAGACTGTATCAGAGTCTGAAGACCATCAGAATCTGAAAACCAAGAGAGTCTGAAGACTGTACCAAAGAGAGTCTGAAGAATGTATCAGAATCTAAAGACCATCAGAATCTGAAGACCATCAGAATCTGAAAACCAAGAGAGTCTGAAGATTATCAGAAGCATAGTGCTACAGTGAGTCTGAAGCCACAAATTTGATAATCTGCTAACAAGAATTTCTACTGCATTGCGATGCAAAAGAAACTCTCAAATGGAGTAACGGCTAGCTTCAAAGTCAACTTGAGCGTGGGAAGCACAAAGACAAAGATTGCAGGCCAGTACAGAGTACGTTGTACGAACTCTGTTTCCACTACTCCACTACCTCGTACAGTTTGGCAACTGTGTCTACCGGTATTAATCCTCAAAGGGAATGGAATTCAAATGATGCTATTGAAGGACTATTACCAAATCAAGCAACAAATCAACAGTCATTTAACAAGCTTCAGAAATCATCCTGATGTGCTGGATGACTCAACGACTCTTTCCTACGCCTATATAAAGGATAGAAGACTTGAAGAATTGTTGGACTCTACAACTTGAAAAATTACATTGCGCAGCTTTCGTATTCAAACTGAGTCTTAACAAAAGCACATCATCAACTTAGATTCTTACAAACTGAGTATTCTAGAATTTCTAAGTTTCACAGAAAAACAGAGTCTGTCTTTTGTGTAAAACAGAGTCTGTCTTTGTTGTAATTGAAACACATTTTGATTGTTGTCAAGTGTTTCAACTCTATTCAATTTTCTGTAATTGTGTAAAAGTCTCTTGCTTTTGTGCTTGAGTAAAGGAAGTCTCTTGGCTGCATCCATTGAGCAAGGAAGTCTCTTAGTTGTGTCTTTGAGCAAGGAAGTCTCTCGCCTGTGTGCTTGAGCAAGGAAGTCTCATACTGTGTGTTTGAGCAACTTGTAATTTAATATTACATTTTAGTGAACTCTCCTTGGAAGTACAAGGGGGACAGGACTACTTCTGGTTTGTGGAAGGAACCTGTATAATTGCTTGAGTTCTCTCTTCTCTCTATCTCTTGATTATTCCGCTGCAATCAGAACCTAATCTCCTATCAGACTCTGATCTCATTCAGACTCTGATTTTAAAGGAATTAGATTCTCACTCTTCAAGAGCTGCGAAAAGAAAACACAATTCAACCCCCCCCCCCCCCCCCCCCCCTCTTGTGTTTTTCTCACCTTCAAATATATCAGCCCATTGATGATCAGTATCAATGAATTGAATATCTAGTATTCCTTTTTGAACATAGTCTCTTATAAAATGATGTTTAATCTCAATGTGCTTTGCTCTTGAATGCAGAATTGGATTCTTAGATAAACATATAGCTGTCGTATTATCACAATAAATTGGGATACAGTTTTCAGTTATTTGATAATCCTCAAGCTGATGTTTCATTCAGAGTAGCTGTGTACAGCAACTAGTAGCTGAGATGTATTCTGCTTCTGTTGTAGACAAAGCAATGGTTGCTTGCCTCTTTCAATCCCGTCTCCAGCATAGTCAGCATCACAGAATCCAACTAGCTTGTAGTCAGAGGATTTCTTATATAGAAGTCCAAGATTTGTATTTCCTTTCAGATATCTAAAGATTCTCTTAACAGCTGTTAAGTGAGACTCTCTAGGATCTGATTGAAACCTTGCACACAGACATACACTGAATAAAATATCTGGTCTGGATGCAGTTAGGTATAACAAAGAACCAATCATACCTCTATACAGCTTCTGATCAACTTTGGTTCCTTAATCTTCTTTGCTCAGAGTGCAGGTTGGATGCATTGGAGTATTCATTTCTTTGCAATCCTCAAGATTGAACTTCTTCAGAAGCTATTTCGTGTATTTGGACTGATGAACATAGACTCCATCTTTGTATTGGTTGATTTGAATTCCTAGAAAGAACTTCAATTTTCCCATCATGCTCATTTCAAACTCATCCTGCATTACTTTGGAAAACTCTTTGCAAAGTGAACTATTTGTAGAACCAAAAATGATATCATCAACATAAATCTAAACTATAAGAATGTCTTTCTTCAGAGTCTTTCTGAATAGTGTAATGTCAACTTGCCCTCGTTCAAAGTTGTTTTGAATTAAGAAATTACTTAGTCTTTCGTACCAAGCTCTGGGAGCCTGTTTTAAGCCATAAAGTGATTTCTTCATTTTATAAACATGCTCTGGATGTTTTAAATCTTGAAAGCCAGGAGGTTGTTTGACATACACTTCTTCAGAAATGACACCATTAAGAAATGCACTCTTAACGTCCATTTGATACAGGGTTATGTTGTGATTAACTGCGTAGGAAAGAAGTAACCTGATTGCTTCCCATCTTGCAACTGGAGCAAAAGTTTCTGTGCAATCAATGCCTTCTTGTTGACTGTAGCCCTGCGCAACAAGTCTGGCCTTATTTCTGATTACTTCTCCTTGTTCACTAAGCTTATTTCTGAACACCCACTTGGTTCCAATGATGTTCTTGTGTTCAAGCTTAGCTACTAGATCCCATACTTCATTCCTTTTGAATTGATTCAATTCGTCTTGAATTGCCATAATCCATCCTTCATCTCCAAGTGCTTCTTCAATAGAGGTTGATTCAATAACAGATAGTAATCCCAAAGTAGACTCTTCTTGTCTGAAATGCGATCTAGTTCTTCAGGGACTTTCTTTATTGCCAATAATCTGATCCTCTGCATGCAAAGACTTGTATTTGAATGAATGTTTGGATTGACTAGCTTGCTGAGAACCATCTTGAGCTTCTTCAGAAGCTTCTTCATTAGGAACTTCAGGGGATGCTTCAGCTTCTGAAGTATCTTCAGATTCTGGAATCTGATCAGATTCTGAGTTGTCATCAGAATCTTGATATCCTGCAAAACTTTCATCTTGCTCTGGAGTTTCACTTCCAGGCACTTTGTCATCGAATCTAACATGCATAGATTCTTCAACACATTGTGTTTCTGAATTATACAGTCTGTATGCCTTAGAGCGTTCAGAGTAACCTAAGAAGATTCCCTTTTGAGCTTTGTCATCAAATTTCTTTAGATAGACTTTATTGTTCAGGACATAACAAGTACATCCGAACTGATGAAAATAAGATATGTTAGGTTTCCTTCCTTTAAAGAGTTCATATGTTGTTTTGTTCAACAGAGGTCAGATATAGATTCTGTTCTGAACATAACAAGCTGTGTTTACTGCTTCTGCCCAAAAATGTTTAGCCAGATTGTTCTCATGGATCATGGTTCTAACTATTTCTTGTAAGGTTCTGTTCTTTCTCTCTACAACTCCATTTTGTTCTGAAGTTCTAGGTGCAGAGAATTCATGAACAATCCCATGTTTTTCACAGAAAACCTCAAAAGGCTCATTTTCAAATTCTCCTCCATGATCACTTCTGACTTTCAAGATTTTCAATTCTTTTTCAGATTGAATTTGGATGCAGTATTTACTAAACACATAATATGAGTCGTCTTTTGTTTTCAGAAACTTAACCCAACTTCATCTGCTGTAATCATCAACAATGACTAGTCCATATTTACTTCCATATAAGGATGCAGTGCTAACTGGTCCAAATAAATCAATATGAAGTAACTCCAAGGGTCTGGAAGTAGAAACAATTTCTTTCGGCTTGAAGGGACTCTTGACAATTTTCCCTTTCTAACATGCTCCACAAAGAGCATCTGAGTGATAGTCAATGTCTGGTAAGCCTTTGACTAGTTGCATCTTGCTAAGCTTAGAGATTAATCTCCAGTTAGCGTGTCCCAACCGTCTATGCCACAGCCACTTCTTATCACCCATTGACAAAAGGCAAACTACCTTCTGATCAGTCAGTTCAGAGAATTTTATCTTGTAGACATTGTTTCTTCTTTTTCCCTTGAAGACTATGGACTGATCATCCTTGTTAACCACAGTGCAGTTGTTCTTATTAAACAAAACATCATAACCTCAGTCTTGCTGGCAAGAACAGAGACCAAATGGGTTTAAGACCGTACAATGGTCTTGAAGTAAGGTCTGCTGTGATGGGAATACCAATAGTTATCACTGAAGAGGTGATAGCCAGGGCTTGTCAAATGGAGAGCGCTGGTAAATTTCAGTGGAATGTCAACAAGAAAAGTGAATGGGCTGTTGTTTGCAACAAATTGTTATTTGAAGGGAGACCCTCAAATAAACTGGTGGATATGCATCCTGAGCATAGGGTGCTTCTGAAGATTATTCTGGACAGTATGCTTCAGAAAGGAGGAGGAACAGATACACTGTCTGTGGATCACAAAGTTCTTCTGTATTTTCTTATCAACAAAATAAAGATCAACTTCCCCAGATATGTGATGCACCACATGTGTTGGGCCATCAAGAAGAGTCAATCAGAAACCAGGAGGCAAGTTCCTTTTGGAAGATTAATATCTGAGATTTTGTATCAAGGAGGCCTCTTGAAGGTCTTATCAGAATCTGGTGTAGTATCAGATATTCATCTAGGAACTGTGACCGGGAGAATCATTAATGCAAGACTCTGCAGTACATGAAGATTGTCAAGAGATTCAACCCCTCTAAGCATGATATGAGGGAATCCTTTGTACAATCTGACTTGATGATGGACTTCCCTCTCATATCCAAAGAAGATAATCCTGAAGTTCTTGCAAGATTTGTGGTGGATTACTTCAAGGAGACTGGTAGAATAATCAACTATTCTGCCATTCCTGAGACTGCTGGATGAGGACCTCTTAAGGTCAAAGGTAAAAGGACCAAGGAAGTGGTTCTCAAGGAAGAGGAAGAGAAGCAGGAGCCTCTCAAGAAAAAGATCAAATCTACTGCTCTTCCTGGAGTGAAAATTGGGTTCCCCTAAGACTTTAACTCCTATGCCTTCATCAACATCCTCTGCACTTCGTGAAATTAAGGATAGGATTAAAGAAACCAAGGATGAAAAGAAAGCCAAGAAAGATGAGAAGAAGGCTAAGAAAGATGAGAAGAAAGCGAAGAAAGGCAAGGTTGACAGAGACTTTGACAGAACGGCTCAAGATATTGCTGACTACCTTGATGCTGACTCTGAAGGTGAAGAGAGTCAGATCAAGAAGATAAAGGTGGATGTGATTCCTGTGGCTAGGGATGTAGCACAGAAGATAGGTACTTCTGTATCTATGATTGAGGATGAACATGCTGCTGGCAAGGCAATGGCAGCAGAAGTAGTGGCTGAAGAATTAAAGGAAGAAACTGTCAAGGAAGCTGCTGGAACAAGCTTCTGATAACGTATCAGAAACTGTAACAGAATGTAGAGCTGAGACCTGAAGAGTTTCCCAACCTCTTTGTGACCCCATAACCTATTTCCCAGGTTTTGAAACTTTTCTAGCTTTAAGAGCTTCTCTACCCTCAACATCTGAACCTCAAATTGACTTATTTGATTCAAGCAAGATAGATGAGTTCTATGCTTCTTCATGCAGTAAGCTCAAAGAAGTTATTGAGCAAAGGTTTGTGCCAATCCTTAATGTGAGCTATGAGGACAAGTTCTCTACAGTGAAGACTGTGTTTTTGGAATTTATCACTAAAATTCAGAAGACTGCTGCCAGGGAACAAGCACTTGTAACTGCCAAGCATGTTGAAGAAATCAAGCGGGCTGAGAAAGCTGTTATCTTGGAAAGAGCTCCTATTCTGAGGATTAGAGATACACCCTTCTTTGATGAAGATTAGTATATTCCTAGAGAATCAGTGGCTTACAATTCTTTGAAGAGGAAATTGTATAAAGTTCAAGAAGAAGCTAGACAAGAAAGGGAAGCGCATTTGTGAAGATCTGAGGCTCTGGAAGAGATGGTAAAGAAACAGCAAGAGGATCTCCAGAAACTGATGGATCATCTTGCCAAATAAAACCATCCTTAGTTTAATTTCGTTTTATTTTGTAATTCTTGTTTGCTATCTTCTGAACTTGTTTTTGCTTACAATTTATACAAGGTGTTTTTGATTCTATTTGCATTCAATTCTATTTTTTATGCTCTGAATCTTCTATGTTTTCCCTCCGAATCTCATTCTTCCTTAAAACATGTTTACACCCTTACCTTAAGTCATTTAAAAAGGGGGAGGAACTTGTTCTAAACCTTTTTTTTTGTTGATGACAAAAGGGGGAGAAGGGAAAGTATTTATGTCAGGGAGAAGGGAAAATTTCTTTTAATTACATTGCATGTTATACGTAAAAGTTAAAGGGAAATCTGCGAAAGGTGCTTAGTTAGACTCTGAGCCCCTGTTTAAGAATCAGTTTTCTAAATTCATTTATTATTCTGAGAATGAATTTGATTGATTATGAAAGTGAATTTAATTAACTTGGATAGAACTTAAGAGGAGCTTACAAACCTCAACTTAAGAACTATCAGACTCAGGGGGAGTCAGAGCTTACAAACCTCAGACTCTGAGCTTACAAACCTCAGAACCCTTTAAGTCAACTTGTTAATTAGATTAACAACAATTGACCTTTTAAATACTAATGTTTGTCATCATCAAAAAGGGGGAGATTGTTGGAACAAAGGTGTTCAGCAATACCACGTTTTGAGTTTTGATGATAACAAGGTATTAAAAAGTTGTCAATTGGATATTGCTAATATTTTTTTAAGTATGCAGGATATCAATTAAGATTTATATCTTAGAAAGTATTCTTTTTGAACAATGTTAAAAAGCAAATAATCCAGAGAAGCTTGTTGCTTGTGATTCTGTATCGAAGAGAGTCTGAAGACTGCATCGAAGAGAGTCTGAAGACTGTGCCAAAGAGAGTCTGAAGACTGTATCAGAGTCTGAAGACCATCAGAATCTGAAAACCAAGAGAGTCTGAACCACTGTCGCATAATTGACTTATGCTCAGTAGGTTATGTCTAAGTCCATCAACGAACCACACATTATTGATTGAGATAAGAGAGTTACCAATGGTTCCAGTACCAATGATTTTGCCAGTCTGGTTTCCTCCAAATCCCACAGCTCCTCCTTCTTTCATGGTTAGGGTTAGGAACATAGACTTTTCTCCCGTCATGTGACGCGAGCAACCACTGTCCAAGTACCAAGCCTTCTGCTTTTCTAGTCATTTTAGACATACCTGCAGCATCAATAATTTCAGACTTAGGTAACCATATTCTCATGGGTCCTCTTGGGTTAGTCTTTGAACCGTTGAATTCCTTTCGTAAGTTGCGTCTTGAAGTCATTGGCAGTGTTTTCTCCCACACCATGGGTTTAGAACCGATTGGTTTGGGTTTCAACTTGCCTTTCACAGTTTCTCTACTTTGAAACTTAGGCTTTTGTTTTTCAGACTCTGGCTTTTTCAGAGTCTGTTTATCAGACTCTGAATGTTTTAGAGTCTGAATCATTGAAGCCTTAGGTTCATGGTTTTTCAGAACCTTTAACTTTACATTCTGAGATTTTGACTTAGTCAGAACCTTAGAACTTGAAGGTGTAGGTTCTGAATGAGTCATTGTGTTGACTCCATCAAACTCACTTACAAAGTGATTTTTCAACGCTTCTCTGGCTCCATCAGGACCAGGTTTCAGAATCACTTCATTCGAGCTTCCTCCAATGAATCTAAGACCCTGTCCTCTGTTCTGATACGTGCTATAGATCATGGATGCAACCCTTGACCCTGTCCCTGTTCCAGTAGCAATAAATTCTTGCAAAGCAACATCTTGCTCACTCAAGTATTTACAGTTACATTTCTTGATCAATAAAGTGTCATTTTCCTCTTTTAAACTTTCTAACTCCAACAGAGTTGAATTATGTCTTTTTGACAACTTATCAAGTTGTTGTTTGACTTTCTTCAACTCAGTGGTTTTAGCTTTAAAATGACCAAGAAGTTCTTTGACAGAATCTACTAATTCAGATCTTGTGAGTTCGGAATATACCTCTGTTTCACTTTCAGAGTCTGCATCTGATTCTGCCTCAGGTGTCTCTTTAACAGATTCGGTTGTAGCCATTAGTCCAACAGCTACATTGGCTTCACCATTAGCATCATCATCCTCAGACCTTGACTCATTATCAAGATCTTCCCAAGTAGCCATCAGACTTTTCTTGATTTGCTTCTTGAACTTGCTTGACTTGAAGGTTGGCCTCTTTGACTTGGATTTCTCCTTCTGCAGCTTTGGACAGTCAGCAATGAAATGTCCAATCTTCTTGAAGTTGAAGCAACCTTTTTGTTCCTCCTTTTTGAAACCCTTCCCACTGCTCTTGCTCAAAAATCTCTTGTTCTTTTTAGCAAGGTACTGCATTCTGCTTGAAAGCATAGCCATTTCCTTTGCAATATCGGGATCTTCCTCTCAGCTTTCAGAAGCTGAAGATTCATTTTCAGACTCTTCAACCTTGAGAGCTTTTGAGGACCTTCCCTTTGATTTTAAAGCAATGGTTTTGGACTTTTTTGCAGACTCATGTTCATTGAGACTTAACTCATGAACCTTGACAGAGCTTACAAGATCTTCAACACTTAAAGTGTTTAAATCTTTAGCCTCCTCAATTGCAGTTGTCGCGTCATTTTTCGGAGATCAAGGCTATTTGATTAGCGTTTGACTCACTATTTATTTCACGACTGAACATTTAATTAATTTTTTTTTAAAGAAAGAGGGGAAAAAGTTCAAAGCCCCCGTATTTAAAGATTAAAGGTTCGGGGGTCGGTTACATAAAGGGAAGGTGTTAGCACCCTTTATGTTCGTAGTACTCTACGAGAACCTCTTGGTTTTATTCAAAGTATTGTGCTATAACTTACTTAATATGAAGAAAAGAGGAAAATAATAGCAAAAAAAGAGACCTAGTTATCTACATTTTATTGATTTGAGAGGACAAAGTCCTTTGCCTACGTACCCGTGAGGGATCAAAACCTCGTAGTTCGGGGTAGAAATTGTGTTTGATTGGTTGAGTGTTTTTTGATGGTTTTTTGAAAAAATGTTTAAAATGAAAGAAAGCCGAAGTGGCAAATGAGTATTTGTTTGTGTTTTTTAAATAGTAAAGAAAGTGATCTTAAAATAAAGTTAAATTGATTGGAATTTGATTAAGAAAATGAAAGAAAAATTACTTGATTTAAGATCAAGGTTTATTTAAATAATTAGAATAAAAATAAACTAAACGGAGCAGGAAAGAATAAAAAGCGAGGGGGACTCATAGTGGCGTTGGACCACATGAGGACCCTTAACCTAAAATATGAAGCGTAAACGACAAGGCATACACCCACACACTCACACATGCACCTAAACTATTACATAAAACCTATTATATATTCTAGGGTCTGCGAGAAAATAAATAAATTACATTAAACCTATTTTTTACATACTAAATTCTTGATATAAAATAAATGATGTAAAAAAATAAATATGCATGAATAAATAATAACGTGCGGAATAATAAAACTAACCTAAATGAGAATGCATAAAAAAAATAAAACAAATAAGATACTAAACAAAATAGAAATGCATGAAAAATAAAAGAAGAGATAAGGGGGGGGGGGTGCTGGTAGTAAAATGGGGTATGCAGTAATAAAAAAAAACTGAAATGGGCCTAGGCTAATTCCAGGCGCGCGTGGGCTTGTTTGACAAGATCAGGGTCGTCTGATCAAGATCAGACAGCCTTAATCTGATCTCCAGTGGGGCATCAAGAGCCACATGATTCAAATCAAAGGACAACTGCATGAGGGTGTACACTAGGGTATAGGCTAGCGCGCATAGGATTCGGTTAGGGTATATAAAGGTTGTAGCCTTTGTTTCTTTTCATTTTCCCAATCCCCTTCTCTCTCTTCTCCCTATCTCTCTGCCTTCTCTCTTCCTCTTGTTCTTCCCCTCCCTTGAAGTTTCCGGCGAGCCTATGAAGGCCGCTGTGGTTACCGGTTTCCGGCGCAGTGGTCCGTCGGCCCAGGAGGGCGGCGCCGCCGTGCCGGATTCAAAAGATTCTTTTTTTAATTTTTTTTTTGCGTTTTTATGTCCCTCTCCTTCTCCTCTTTCCGATTTCTAACACCTAAATCTCAAATAAAACCCCTAAAGCCCTAGATCTAGAGTTTATAATAGGAGAAAAGAAAAGAAAAAAGATTATACCTTTTTGGTTGATTCCTTACGGATTTGGTTCGGTTTTCGAATGGTGATACTATGATGTGTTTTTGTGGTCTCCTCTACTCCTTTTCTTCTCTGTTTGTTCTTTATGTGTTGTTCCTGGGTTGATGTTCTATTCGGCCGATTTGTGTTCTGGTCCCTCCTCTTGGATTATGGTTCGGCTTTGTTTGAATTAGTGACCGGTTCTGATGGATTTGGTTGGGTCTGTGGGATTTGAATCGGTTACTGTTGATGACGATTTGAGTCGCAGCTTTGATGAATTGGTCGTTTCTTTTTGTATATTGGTGTTATTGCTAGAAATTTATGCTTTTTGATTTGCAGGTTTTATGTGTTAGTGATTCACGATGGTTCTGTGTTCTCCCCCCCTTTTGTGACTGCTGGGTTTCTTCTTATAACGTGACCATTAGGATTTTAGGGTTTGTTGAAACTGCAGAAAAAACTGCGCTTGGATTAAGATGAACGGAAAAAACGTGAGGATTTTTCGGATGACTTGTTACAGTTTCGAAACCGAATCTGGACTGTATTTTGGACCTTTGGATTTTTATGGACTTTTAAAAAAAATGATAAAAATACGAATTTGACCTGTTCTCTAAAATAATAATAATAATAATAATAAATGTATATATAAATTAACATTGAATTAATTAAATAAAAGGTGGAAGTGAATTTAAATTAAAAAGACCAATAAAAAGTGAGAAGAGGGCCCGACTCGGAACTAAAAAAAAAATGAGGTATTTTAAAATACCTCTCTGCCGAAATTTTTACTGAAAAGTCGAGGACTGATCAAGATCGAACGGCGTACGAGTGTAGGGTCAACTGACACGTGTCAGTGTATGAATGTAACGATCTTAGGTCAAAAATTGGGGTATGACAGATGCCCCTATTTAAGTTTCTTCGTCCGAAGATTTGAAGATGAAATCTTTGATTTGACGGATCGAAGGGACTTAAATACCAAGTACACCTATTTTTGACCTTAAGATGCTGTGTGAATGCGTGTGACGCAATTATGAATGCAAGACGGTATGGATGACTCGATTGGGATGAGTAATAACGACGGGATGCTCGAACTCTTTATAGAAAGGGATCTGACTCTGTTGGAGGAATGTAGTTTCACTGGGGAAATGATCGTCTATTATTGTACTAGTTTGGAAACATAGTTTAATGAAGATAAAACTTTTGATGACATCTCTGGACCAGGCGCGCTGGGGATGGCAATCGAGGGAATAACGGATAGACGCGGAGTGTCCGTTGTTTAGGACAAGGCAAAAAGTAAACTTAAATTGTCTGTTGTTTAGGACCGTTGGTTTGAAAACAGTAAAAATGTAAAGGGCCCGTTTTGTGGAACTATTAGCTTGAGAGCAGATAAAGTGTAAGCGGTACGTTGTGTAGGACTGTCGGCTTTAAAGCAGTAAAGTGTAAGCGGTCCGTTGTGTACGACTGTCGGCTTGAAAGCAGTAAAGTGTAAGCGGTCCGTTGTATAGGACTGTCGGCTTGAAAGTAGTAAAGTGTAAGCGGTCCGTTGTGTAGGACTGTCGGCTTGAAAGCAGTAAAGTGTAAGCGGTCCGTTGTGTAGGACTGTCGGCTTGAAAGCAGTAAAGTGTAAGATGTAAGCGGTCCCTTGTGTAGGACTGTCGGCTTGAAAGCAGTAAAGTGTAAGATGTAAGCGGTCCCTTGTATAGGACTGTCAGCTTGAAACGATTGAGGACTGGAACGACAGGATGCGGCCAAACAAGACTTCGGATGACCAATGCAACCATGTGTGAATGATGTTGTGTATATGATGTGTGTGTGTATGAAAGTAATAATGCGTGAATGTATGAATGTATGAATGGATGTATGAGTGTGTAGACCGGGTTGTGGTGGGTGAATTCGACGGAACGAGATGAAGCAGGTAGGATGGGGAGACTGACTGACATCGCAGCTCCCACACTCGGCAGACTTCCTTGAAGATAACATTGTTGTGGACTAATCGAACAATTCACACGGCGAAACCTGGCACAAGATAGCAGTTCTCAATGTTTCCTGGGTAGGGAGCCTGTTATCGACCAGAACTTTGGGTAGAAGTCGCCATTTCGCATAGAGTGCCCATCCATTGGTATGCCCCAGCAGTCACGCTCCTTTTTGTTTTCTGTTCGTTCGTTTGTCATCTTTTGAAATCCCTAACTTTTGCCTGGACCGCCCTTTCGGGTTTTCAGTCCACCGGGAGTATATTCCTTTTTTGTGCCCCTAATTTTTGCCTGGACCGCCCTTTCGGGTTTTCAGTCCACCGGGACGCTCTCTATTGCCTAAGCCGCCTTTTCAGGTTTTCGACTTAGCGAGCTCTTTTGTTTTCTTTTGTTTCCTTTTTGTAAAACTTCCCACATTGTCTAGCCATGCTTGCTTAGTAGGGTCCGAACGTTCCTGGAGGAGAATGTCGACGTACGCTCCATTTTACTCGTGAGTCTTAAGGAGCACTTATTTGTATATGCTTTTGAGAGGCGTGAAAAAGTTTTAAGAATTTGCTTTGCAATATTACCATCAAAAACAGAAGAAAGTGTGAAAAAATAGAATAAATGAGAATTTCAAATAAAGGGGAAATGGCTCAAATTTTATTGATTGAACGGTGGTCAGCCGATGGCATGACTCCATAGATCTTTACAAAAGTTTAAAAAATGGTAATTTATTTGCGGAGGGGTACATTGAACTTCGCGACCCTATTTTCCCTAACAACTTTGAGTTCTGCTGTTTTGATGCTTCAGATCAAAGGTTCTTTGGTAGCAGATATGCCCCAAGTCGGTGGCGTCTGACCGGGTGCAGTTACTTTGTCTTTTTCTTTATCCTTAATTTTTGCATAGACCGCCCTTTCGGGTTTTCAGCCTATCAGGATAATCTCTTTTAATGTCTCTAATTTTTGCCTGGACCGCCCTTTCGGGTTTTCAGCCCACCGAGACGCTCATTTTTGCCTAAGCCGCCCTTTCGGGTTTTCGACTTACCGAGCTGTTCTTATAATTTTTAGACAAAATATTTCTTGACTGCATCCGTGTTTACAGTACGCGGAGGTTCTTCACCATCCATAGTTTGAAGAGTAATGGCACCACCGGAGAAGACTCTTTTGACGACATACAGGCCCTCATAGTTAGGAGTCCACTTGCCCCTAGAGTCGGGCTGGAAGGACAAAATCTTTTTTAGCACAAGATCACCCTCTTTGAATTCACGGGGACGAACTTTCTTGTCGAAAGCCAGCTTCATCCTCTTTTGATATAATTGTCCATGACATAGAGCAGCCATGTGTTTCTCCTCGATTAAGTTCAACTGATCATACCTACTTTGAGCCCATTCAGCTTCTGATAACTCAGCTTCCATTAAAACTCTCATTGAAGGGACCTCAACTTCTACGGGAAGCACTGCCTCCATACCATATACCAAAGAGAAAGGGGTTGCCCCTGTCGATGTGCGTACGGAAGTACGATATCCATGTAATGCGAATGGAAGCATCTCATGCCAGTCTTTGTAAGTTACCACCATTTTATGGACAATCTTCTTGATATTCTTGTTTGTGGCTTCGACAGCACCATTCATCTGAGGTCTGTAAGGAGAGGAGTTATGATGCTCGATCTTGAAATCGTCACACAGTTCCTTCATCATATTGTTGTTCAGATTCGTCCCGTTGTCTGTAATGATTCTGCTAGGGACACCATAGCGGCAAATGATTTGATTCTTAATGAACTTGACCACCACTTGTTTGGTCACATTAGCATAACATGCGGCTTCAACCCACTTCGTGAAATAGTCAATAGCCACTAGAATGAAACGGTGCCCGTTTGAAGCTTTGGGTTCGATCCTACCAATCATGTCGATGCCCCACATGGAGAATGGCCACGGGGAGGAGAGAACGTTGAGTGCAGTTGGCGGAACATGAATCTTATCAGCATAGATTTGGCACTTATGACACCTCTTGGCATGCTTGTAACAATCTGCTTCCATCGTCATCCAGTAATAACCTGCCCTTAATATCTTCTTGGTCATTGTATGCCCACTTGAATGAGTACCGAAAGATCCTTCGTGTATTTCATGCATCAGTAAATCAGCTTCGCGGGCATCCACACATCTAAGCAACACCATATCAAAGTTTCTTTTATACAAAATATTTCCGTTCAGGAAGAAGTTGCTAGATAGTCTTCTTAAAGTTTTCTTGTCTTTGTTGCATGCTCCGGGTGGATACTCTTGACTTTGAAGGAAACACTTGATGTCATGGTACCATGGTTTGTCGTCGACCACTTCTTCAGTTGCAAACACATGAGCAAGTCTTTTAAGACACCTGATACTGATTAATGGTACTTCATTTCGACGATTTACTTGGTACATTGAAGATAAGGTAGCTAGAGCATCTGCCATTTGGTTCTCATCACGGGGAACGTGGTGCAGTTCGACCTTATTGAAGAAGGTCAGTAACCGTCTCGCGTAGTCTTTGTACGGAATCAAGCCGGGGTGGCGAGTTTCCCATTCTCCTTTGATCTGATTGATTACGAGGGCTGAATCACCATAGATGTCGAGGTTCTTGATTCTTAGATCGATGGCTTCTTCGATACCCATAATGCATGCTTCGTACTCTGCCATGTTGTTTGTGCAGTCAAAAGTTAGTCTGGCAGAGAATGGGATGTGGGTACCTTTAGGAGTAATAATGACCGCTCCAATGCCGCTGCCGTAAACATTAACAGCTCCGTCGAATATCAAACCCCATCTTGATTCAGGGTCAGGACCTTCCCCGAACAATGGTTCGTCACAATCCTTCATTTTTAAATACATAATCTCTTCGTCAGGGAAATCGAACTTTATAGGCTGATAATCTTCGATCGGTTGGTGAGCCAGGTGATCAGCGAGGATGCTATCTTTGATTGCTTTCTGGGAACGGTACTCAATATCATACTCGGATAACAACATCTGCCATCGGGCGATTCTTCCTGTTAAAGCTGGCTTCTCGAAGATGTACTTGATCGGATCCATTTTAGATATCAACCAAGTGGTATGATTAACAACGTAATGACGGAGGCGTTTGGCGGCCCAGGCTAAGGCACAACAAGTCTTCTCAAGCATGGAATAACGAGATTCACAATTAGTAAATTTCTTGCTCAGATAATAAATAGCATGCTCCTTTCTTCCGGTCTCATCTTGTTGCCTGAGCACACAACCCATAGAAGCATCTAATACAATTAGGTACATAATCAACGGTCTTCCTTCAACTGGAGGGATAAGAATGGGAGGTTCTAGCAAGTACTTTTTGATGCTGTCAAAGGCTTTCTGACAATCTTCTGTCCATTCAATCCCTTGATCCTTGCGGAGTAACTTGAATATCGGCCCACATGTTGCAGTCATATGAGAAATGAATCTGGAGATGTAATTTAAACGTCCGAGGAAGCCTCTTACTTGTTTTTCTGTTTTTGGAGCAGGCATTTCTCTGATGGCTTTGACCTTGTCTGGATCTACTTCAATACCTTTTTGACTAACAATGAAGCCCAGAAGCTTCCCGGATCTGACACCAAAAGTGCACTTGTTGGGATTCAGACGGAGTTGGTATTTTCTCAGTCGTTGGAACATCCTCAGCAAGTATTCGACATGTTCTTCTTCAGTGCTTGATTTGACGATCATATCATCCACATAAACCTCAATTTCTTTGTGCATCATGTCATGAAACAGGGTAGTCATACCTCTTTGATAAGTAGCTCCCGCATTTATCAACCCAAACAGCATTACTTTGTAATAGAAAGTGCCCCAAGGGGTGATGAAGGATGTTTTTTCTCTATCTTCACGCGCCATCTTAATTTGATTGTAACCGGAGAAACCGTCCATGAAGGAGAAAACTTTGGATTTCGCAGTATTGTCAACTAACACATCAATATGAGGCAGTGGAAAGTCATCTTTGGGACTAGCTTTGTTCAAGTCACGATAATCAACACACATTCTGACTTTTCCATCTTTCTTCGGAACGGGCACTATGTTGGCTAACCATTGAGGGTATTCTGACGTAACGAGGAACCCTGCGTCAATCTGTTTTTGTACTTCCTCTTTGATCTTGAGAGCCATATCAGGGTGAGTTCTTCTCAACTTCTGTTTGACCGGTGGACATTCAGGCTTCAAAGGCAAACGGTGTACCACAATATCAGTGTCCAGCCCCGTCATATCCTTGTACGACCAAGCAAACACATCGGCATATTCTTTGAGAAGCTTTATCACTCGCTTCTTGACATTTGCTTCAAGTGATGCCCCGATCTTTATCTCTTTCTTGTCTTCTTCAGAGCCTAGATTGATTACTTCTAATGCTTCCCCGTAAGGCTGAATGGCTCTTCTTTCTTGTTCAAGCAAACGAGAGATCTCATCGGGAATCTCCTCAACCTCTTCCTCTTCTGCTTCGTATACAGGGAACTCAAAGTTGGGAGAGATTATAGAGTCACGTTGTTCAACGGGTTTATTGGTAATTAATCTGCACATATGTTCAATGATTGATTTTAGAAGAAATGTGTAAATGCAGGTATTTGGAAGTGATTATGTTTTTGGTTTTTTGTATTACCATTTTTTTTAAAAAGCACAAAATAAAACAAAACGACATTTTATTGATGATTGTAATTTTTGAAGCAAAAAGCCCTAGATAAATTCGCTTTCGCTTGGGGCAGGACGAAAGGATTTTTTTTTAAAAGCATAAAGACAAACAAGTGCATTACTTGGACAAATGAGCAACAAAAGGGACGTCGACAGCAACCCAATTATGGTTAGACCCTCCTTGCGTCACAAAGTTGCATGGAATTTCTTCGGGGTTGTCTTCAATGACTGCGTTGGTTTCTGACGGAGAATGAATGAATCCAGCACTGCGAAAAATTCCTCTCTGTGGCTCAAAGACGAACCCCGCCTTGGGGATCCCAGTTGATGAAGAGAAACCGAGACCTTCTCGATGCTTGTTCTCTGGTAAGCTTAACACTTGCCCCCAGCCTGTACACACACCATCTTGGACTACCCTCTGAGCGTCCTTGAAAGATGAAATAGATGTCCCATTCTTCTTCGAATTCTCTTCTTCTAGAGAAAGTCCTTGAAATGAAGACCCCTCGATATTGTCGGCACCAATGAAAGAGAAAGCCGACAAGTGGCTTACTAACAAAGCTTCTTCTCCATTCACAGTTACTAGTTTTCCATTCTTCACAAACTTTACTTTCTGATGTAAGGTTGATGTCACTGCCCCAGCCCCATGAATCCAAGGTCGGCCCAATAGACAACTGTATGATGCTTGTATGTCCATTATTTGAAAAGTAATCTGGAAAACATGTGGCCCGATTGTAATGGGCAGGTCCACCTCTCCGAGAACAGTTTTCCTTGAACCATCAAAAGCCTTTACCATTACTCCACTTCGTCTTAACGGTGCGCCTTGATAGGAAAGTTGGTTGTAAGTTGTTTTATCCATCACATTTAGAGCTGACCCGGTGTCTAACAACACATTTGACAAAGCATCTGTCTTGCAATTCACTGATATATGTAACGCCAAGTTATGGTTCCTTCCTTCTTCTGGGAGTTCTTCATCACTGAAACTCAAGTTGTTGCATGCAGTGATATTCCCCACTATTCCACCAAACTGACCAACAGTCACATCATGGTCTACAAATGCTTGCTCTAACACGCTCATTAAAGCCCCCCTATGAGCCTCTGAATTCAACAGTAAGGACATTATCGATATTTTTGACGGAGTCTGCATCAGTTGATCAATTATCTTATAATCACTCTTCTTGATTAGCTTGAGCACCTCATCGAAATCAGAACTCGTGCCGGCCCCACTAGACTGGCCTGCATCTTGGAGTGCATTAGAATCCTTAGCTTGGACCTCTTCAATTAACGGGGTGCTAACCCTCTTTGGAAACACTGCAGGGATAACACGCCCGTTTCTCAGTACTCTACTGTCTTCAGCAATATTACCCACAGATGGCAAAGATGGTATAGGAACCTCGCGACCTCCTTCTATCATAGTGGCATTGTACTTGTATGGTATGGCTTTTTCAGAGACATAAGGCATTGGCCCTGGTAAGCAAATCACTAAAGGAGTAGCCGACTTCCGACTGTCAAAGAATATCTCCAAAGGCTCAGGAGTCATGACACATACATCATCACATTTTCTTTCAACAATTAATTCTCCCCGGTTCAGCAGTCCCTGGATATCATCCTTTACTTCCTGGCAACCCCACAGATCTAGACGGCACACCTCACAGGCGGTGTGGTCATGTTTGAAAAAGGACGCTTGACATAACTTGGCATGTAAGGGAACCAATGGTGTTCGGATATGTTGCACTTTAAGAACAAGGCGAGTCTCTTGGCAGTCTTCGACCATGTTGACAGCTGGAGCACCATGATTTGGTAACGGGTTGGTTTGAATATTTGGGTTTGAGTCTGTGAAGGTTATTCTCTTTTCATTGATTAGCCTCTGGACGACGTTCTTCAAACAATAGCAATTCTCAATGTTGTCGCCTGGGGCCCCTTGGTGAAAAGCTTAGGTCTGGTCTGGTCTGTACCCTGGTGATGGTTTTTCTGGCACTGGAGGAGGTGGTCTAGTTTGGATCATATTTTGTTTGAGTAACCCTGGAAGCAGTTCTGCATAGGTAATAGGAATTGGGTCAATTTGTAATCTTTGAGCTTGTGGTCGTGGTTGTTGTTGTCGATATGGCTGTTGGGGATACTGTTGGTATGGTTGTTGGGGATATTCTTGGTGTGGTTGTTGCTGGAATGGGCGTTGTTGATGTGGTTGTTGGGGATATTGTTGAGGATATTGCTGAGGATATTGGGGAAGATATTGTTGAGGAAATTGGGGAAGTTGATAATTTAGTGGTTGAGTAGTGTTGGTGGTAGGTGTGAGGGCAGCAATGTGGTTATAGGCTTGATAATTTGGTTGGTGGGTCACCATGTTGATCTCTTGTTCTTTCTTCTTTGAAAAACTGTTTCCGAACTTTCTTGTACTGCCGGTGGATGTACTTTCTTTCACTAACCGTCCTTCTCGGACCCCTTCTTCCAACTGCACCCCCATGTTGACCATCTCTGTGAAGTCTCTGGGCGCACTTCCAACCATCCTCTCATAATAGAACTGACCTAGAGTTTTCAAGAACAGTTTGGTCATCTCCTTTTCTTCTATACCTGGGCTAACCTGGGCAGCAACATCTCTCCATCGCTGGGCATACTCTTTGAATGTTTCTCTGTCTTTCTGAGTCATGGCTTGGAGATCACTTCGGTCTGGAGCCATGTCCACATTGAACTTGTACTGCTGCACAAAAGCTTCACACAGACTATTGAAAGTTCGGACCTCTGTACGGTCCAGATTTATGTACCACTTCAGTGCGGCACCAGCTAAACTGTCTTGAAAGTAATGAATGAGGACCTGGTCGTCACGTACATACGTGGACATCTTTCTCATATACATCCGTAGATGCTCTTTAGGACACGACGTCCCTTTGTATTTCTCAAAGTCTGGGAGCTTGAACTTGTGGGGTATCTGGACAGTTGGTACCAAGCAGAGATCATAAGCATCTTTCCCGAATATTTCCCTTCCACAGAGTGCTTGCATTTCCCGATTCATCATCTCAAACTTCTCCTGTAAGTTGATCACTTTGTCATGGGCCCCTGTACTTCCTGAGGGAAAGATAGGGTCTTCTCTTTGTGGCATAGTATGAACCAGAGGTATTGAGTAGGTTACCGTCGGGGCGGAGAATGCACTTAGGACGGTAGACACTGGAGCTTTTGAGCCATGAGGACGGAGTACTTCACCAAGGCTAAAAGGCATGCTCCAAGGACGACCTTCTGGTGTCACTTGCTGTGAGGTAACAACAGAGGGACCTGCCTCAGCCTGAGTGCTGCCAGGGGGAGGAGGCGGTGGTGGCAGTTGATCTTGTGCGGCCGTTAGTGTCTTTACCAATTCGGTTAGTTCGTCCATCTTGGCCTGCATGGCTTCATTTGCCTCTCGGAGTACTCGGTTTTCTTGTTCGAGAAAGTCCATCCTTTTCTTTACAGCTGCCCGAGTGTAGTGAGTGCGAGTAGATTTGTGGAGAATGCGTCGGGCCACCTTTCAAACGGGTTGACCTTTAAGAATAAAGAATTTGTGTGAGACTTGGGATTTGAAACTATGAATGCAGAAAGATGCATGGTATGTTTATGCAGAAAGACACATTTTTATCGAAGGACTTATAAAAGCATTTCTGTAAACATCGTAGTTGAAAGTTTCATTGAATGATAATTTAAAACATCACAAGATAATTCCATTTCTAACAAACTGAGCCAAGGGATGGACTCCAAAGTATATTACAAAAAGTTAGAAAATGACATAAATGATAAATAGACTGTGAAACTCTTCAACTCCTGAGGTGGTCTACTCCTCAAAATCTGGATGAGTGCTGGCGAGGAAGTCCATGCGCCTCTTCTTACTCCTAGGAACCTGGTCAAGTATGGCGTCTTTCTCCCTGATACGGTCTTTTAATTCAGCAATTTCTTGGTCTTTCTTGTGGTTTTTCCAATTTTCTTGCTCTAACAGGTCCATTAAGACATCGCACTCCCGAACCTTTGCATGGTACTTTCCTTCCCAGTCGGCTTTCTCGCGTCCCAACTCAACCAAACGTGCCTGGTATTCTTCCATATTCTTGAGGGGTAGAGGCGGAGGTACTGCTGGAATGGTTGAGGCTAAAGATCTTAGCAGGGGGTAAGGCATCCCTATCTGTGCAGCCCTGTCGATCACCCATTGGACGTAGGATTCATGGGCTATCCTTGACTTACTTCTCAACTGGTTTCTGTCCATCCTGACAATGGAGTGCCACGCCTATACATATTGTTTTCTCTTGTTCTGAACATCCTCTTTGTTAAGGAAGAATTCACTCTCGAGGAAGAGGTAGGCAGGTCTCATCCTCATAGGGTATCCGAACTGGCGTTTAGCAAGCATCGGGCTATAGCTGATTCCCCCATGTATGCCCAGAAGAGGTACATTAGCGAAATCTCCACAATGATCAATAATTACTCCGGTGTCATCAGCTAAGTTACACCACACTATGTCATCCGGGGTGAGGGCTATAATTTTCTCGGACCATGGGACAAACTCTGATCGAATCTTAGGACGGGGTAAGTGGGAGGTGAACCAAGTGTAAAGTAAAGGTGTGCAACAGATGATAAGTCCACGCTTCTTATTGGTACGGTCATGGATTGAGAGGTAAGTATCGGCAAGTAAAGTAGGGACAGGATTTTGGGTTAAGAAGATCTGGATTGCATTCATGTCAATAAAGTCGTCAACATTCGGGAAAAGCACAATGCCATAGATAAGTAAGGCGAGGATAGACTCGAAAGCATCTGCATTGGATCTTTCCAAGAAAATGGTAGCTTTTTGGTAAAGGAAATTGAAAGGTAGGCATTGGAGACCTCCTTTGAGGGTAAGACAGGCTTTTATTTCGGCTGCCTCAAGATGAAGAGCAGCTGCAATGGTGGGGATTTTGGGCATGGGTTTAAGACCATGGAAAGGTACTTTGTCCAACACGGGTAAACCGATCCAGTAAGAGTATTCTTCAAGTGTAGGCATGAGCTGGTAGTCCAGGAAAGTAAAGCAGTGATACCGTGGGTCATAAAATTGGACCAAAGTATTGAGGAGTCCCTCGTCAATATCTGTCTTGAGAATGCTAAGCAAATATCCAAACCGATCTCGAAAGTGATCCGGGCTAGTTAACCTTCTGGCTAGTTTCCTCAGGTTTTCCAAATCTGGCTTCTTGAAATCATACTTCCTAGTTCTCTTCATAACTTTCTTCACGGCGCTTTCCATAGTATCCTCCCTAGTACTCTCCATATCGATGATGTTTACAAAAAAAAATATATAAGTCCTTCGACGGATGCAAAAATGAATATTTATGGATGAATGCATGTATGCATGATGCTACACAAACAGTGAAAACATGGTGAGGTTAAAGGTCCATAGTGATGGAGTCAAAGGTGAGTACGTCATTTGGTAAGAGCTATGGTTACATGTGTACCTGTATCACGAGTTCTATCAAGTTCCCAAAGTCCAACCCCCTCCGAAATTTGTTGGATGTCCGGAACAACACCCGGTCCAACAGCGTTCGTAGGAGAGTCTCGTTTGAGTGTAGTATCGCATGTCGACTAATTTCAAGACAGCACTTGGTTAGCCACCGTACTACGTCCTAAAGGCCAAGATGGGTTAAAGGTAACTAAGGTCCTTAGCTTCGACGGACACTTAAAGGTAATAACGTCTAAATGTGACAACACACGCCGACATACATCACCTCAAGGTCCTCCGCTAAGTGTGGTTATATCACATGCTCCAAAACACGAGAATACTCTCGGTATGTCGCTATGATTCTACCACTCCTATCCTATATTTCCCTCAAGTCCGGGTTAGGACTTATCTCACCACACACGTTTGAGAATGGAGAAAGAAGAAGGAGGAACATATATACACGTATTTCCATTTTTGTTTTTGTTTTTAAGCAAGTTATAGCACAAAATTTTAAATAAAGCCAAGTTAGGCTCAACCCTCTTAGAGGTTTCCCCAGTGAAGTCGCCATTTCTGTCGCGTCATTTTTCGGAGATCAAGGCTATTTGATTAGCGTTTGACTCACTATTTATTTCACGACTGAACATTTAATTAATTTTTTTTTTTTTAAAGAAAGAGGGGAAAAAGTTCAAAGCCCCCGTATTTAAAGATTAAAGGTTTGGGGGTCGGTTACATAAAGGGAAGGTGTTAGCACCCTTTATGTTCGTAGTACTCTACGAGAACCTCTTGGTTTTATTCAAAGTATTGTGCTATAACTTACTTAATATGAAGAAAAGAGGAAAATAATAGTAAAAAAAGAGACCTAATTATCTACATTTTATTGATTTGAGAGGACAAAGTCCTTTGCCTACGTACCCGTGAGGGATCAAAACCTCGTAGTTCGGGGTAGAAATTGTGTTTGATTGGTTGAGTGTTTTTTGATGGTTTTTTGAAAAAATGTTTAAAATGAAAGAAAGCCGAAGTGGCAAATGAGTATTTGTTTGTGTTTTTTAAATAGTAAAGAAAGTGATCTTAAAATAAAGTTAAATTGATTGGAATTTGATTAAGAAAATGAAAGAAAAATTACTTGATTTAAGATCAAGGTTTATTTAAAAAATGTTTTTTTTTGTGATTTATGTTGTATGTATTTTTTCGCTTTTTTTTTAAATAATTAGAATAAAAATAAACTAAACGGAGCAGGAAAGAATAAAAAGCGAGGGGGACTCATAGTGGCGTTGGACCACGTGAGGACCCTTAACCTAAACTATGAAGCGTAAACGACAAGGCATACACCCACACACTCACACATGCACCTAAACTATTACATAAAACCTATTATACATTCTAGGGTCTGCGAGAAAATAAATAAATCACATTAAACCTATTTTTTACATACTAAATTCTTGCTATAAAATAAATGATGTAAAAAAATAAATATGCATGAATAAATAATAACGTGCGGAATAATAAAACTAACCTAAATGAGAATGCATAAAAAAAATAAAACAAATAAGATACTAAACAAAATAGAAATGCATGAAAAATAAAAGAAGAGATAAGGGGGGCTGCTGGTAGTAAAATGGGGTATGCAGTAATAAAAAAAAACTGAAATGGGCCTAGGGTAATGCCAGGCGCGCGTGGGCTTGTTTGACAAGATCAGGGTCGTCTGATCAAGATCAGACAGCCTTGATCTGATCTCCAGTGGGGCATCAAGAGCCACATGATTCAAATCAAAGGACAAATGCATGAGGGTGTACACTAGGGTATAGGCTAGCGCGCATAGGATTCGGTTAGGGTATATAAAGGCTGTAGCCTTTGTTTCTTTTCATTTTCCCAATCCCCTTCTCTCTCTTCTCCCTATCTCTCTGCCTTCTCTCTTCCTCTTGTTCTTCCCCTCCCTTGAAGTTTCCGACGAGCCTATGAAGGCCGCCGTGGTTACCGGTTTCCGGCGCGGTGGTCCGCCGGCCAAGGACGGCGGCGCCGCCGTGCCGGATTCAAAAGATTCTTTTTTAAATTTTTTTTTGCGTTTTTATGTCCCTCTCCTTCTCCTCTTTCCGATTTCTAACACCTAAATCTCAAATAAAACCCCTAAAGCCCTAGATCTAGAGTTTATAATAGGAGAAAAGAAAAGAAAAAAGATTATACCTTTTTGGTTGATTCCTTACGGATTTGGTTCGGTTTTCGAATGGTGATACTATGATGTGTTTTTGTGGTCTCCTCTACTCCTTTTCTTCTCTATTAATTTTGTTCTCTGTTTGTTCATTATGTGTTGTTCCTGGGTTGATGTTCTATTCGGCCGATTTGTGTTCTGGTCCCTCCTCTTGGATTATGGTTCGGCTTTGTTTGAATTAGTGACCGGTTCTGATGGATTTGGTTGGGTCTGTGGGATTTGAATCGGTTACTGTTGATGACGATTTGATTCGCAGCTTTGATGAATTGGTCGTTTCTTTTTGTATATTGGTGTTATTGCTGGAAATTTATGCTTTTTGATTTGCAGGTTTTATGTGTTAGTGATTCACGATGGTTCTGTGTTCTTTCCCCCTTTTGTGACTGCTGGGTTTCTTCTTATAACGTGACCATTAGGATTTTAGGGTTTGTTGAAACTGCAGAAAAAACTGCGCTTGGATTAAGATGAATGGAAAAAACGTGAGGATTTTTCGGATGACTTGTTACAGTTTCGAAACCGAATCTGGACTGTATTTTGAGCAGCAGTGTAAAGCTTTCGGTCAATGGCAGCACCTTCGTCATCAAGTTGTAAGTCACCAACACCATCTTCAAGTATGTCCCAGAGTTCTTCATCAAGACCCATGACATAACTATAGAAGTTGGTTTTCCACCAAGAAAATTCTTCAGGATCACCATTAAACTTAGGAATTTTTCCATAATCAGCCTTTTTACTGCTGTTATTGGATCCATAGTCATATGGTATAGCAGCACCAGAAGTAGCACCAGAAGAAGAAGATTCGCTGGAAGACATGTTTTTCTCTGGATCTTTTCTGTCACACGGTTAAGTGCTATGACAACAGAGCCGGAGCTTTGATACCAACTGAAGGTGAGAAAAACACAAGAAGGGGGGGGGGTTGAATTGTGTTAGCTTTTCACAACTCTTGAAGAGTGAGAATCTAATTCCTTAATATCAGAGTCTGAAAGAGATCAGAGTCTGATGGGAGATTAGGTTCTGATGCAGCGGAAATAATCAAGAGATAGAGAGAAAAGGGAACACAAGCAATTATACAGGTTCCTTCCACAAACCGGAAGTAGTCCTGTCCCCCTTGCACTTCCAAGGAGAGTTTCACTAAAATGTAATATCTATTACAAGTTGCTCAAACACACAGTAACAGACTTCCAATGCTCAAGCACGCAGGCAAGAGACTTCCAATGCTCAAAGACACAACTAAGAGACTTCTTTGCTCAAGGACGCAGCCAAGAGACTTCTTTGCTCAAGCACACAAGCAAGAAACTTCTGACACAATTTACAGAAAATTGAATAGAGATGAAACACTTGACAAACAATCAAACGTGTTTCTATTACAACAAAGACAAACTCTGTTTCAAACAAAGACAGACTCTGTTTTTCTGTTTAACTTAGAAATTCTATAATACTCAGTTTGTAAGAATAATCTAAGTTGATGATGTGTTTTTGTTAAGACTCAGTTGAATACGAAAGCAATGCAGCGTAGTTTTTCTAGTTGTAGAGTCCAACAATTCTTCAAGTCTTCTATCCTTTATATAGACGTAGGAAAGAGACGTTGAGTCATCCAGCACATCAGGATGATTTCTGAAGCTTGATCACTAGCTGTTGATCTGTTGCTTGATATGGTAATAGTCCTTCAATTGAATATTTTGAATTCCATTCCCTTTAAAGATTAATACCGGTAGACACAGTTGCCAAACTGTACGAGGTAGTGGAGTAGTGGAAACAGAGTTCGTACAACGTAGTCTGTACTGGCCTGCATTCTTTGTCGTTGAGCATCCCACGCTCAAGTTGACTTTGAAGCTAGCCGTTACTCCAAATGAGAGTTTCTTTTGCATCGTAATGCCTTTAGGAATCCTTGTTAGCAGATCTTCAGATTGCAGACTTCAGACTCACTGTAGCATTCTAGCTTCTGATGATCTTCAGACTCTCTTGGTTTACAGATTCTGATAGTCTTCAGACTCTCTTCGATACAGTCTTCAGACTCTCTTCGATACAGTCTTCAGACTCTCTTCGATACAGAATCACAAGCAACAAGCTTCTCTAGATCTTTGCTATCATTAAAATGTTCAAACAAAATACTTCTTTCTAAGATATAAATCTTGATAGATATCCTGCATACTTAAACAAATATTAGCATATCCAATTGACTATTTTTAATACCTTGTTATCATCAAAACTCAAAACGTGGTATTGCTGAACACCTTTATTCCAACAGAGTTCAGTAACACGTGCCCCACTACGGTGACAGTTACTTTTTAGTTTCTCAGACGTGGCCTGTCTGTATTGGGTATGAACTTAAAGGGCAATGATTTTATTACGTTTCAAGTTACCTTCGCATTGTCCCAATACTTTTACAGCTGCATGCTCTCTGTATTTATTGATCGTGTTTGTTTGTCCCCTATTCTTTCCAAACGGTTATTAAATTTTCTCTATAAATACCTATCACACACAACTCAGTTCTCTTTTCACTCTTTGATTTTTTCTCTGAACAATTTTCTTGTTTTCAATCTCTGTAAAACTTTTTGTTCTCAAAATCAAAACTAGAAAGCTCTCAATGGCAAGTGATCTTATTCAATCTGGTGTGTTAGTCAAAACTGGAAAATCATACGTGATTAAACCCAGAACTATGAACCTCATTAAAGAAACTCTAAAATGTTCAAGTTGAATCTCCAGTAGACTTTGGCTCTCTCATTCGTCACGGAGTAGATGTCTCTTCTCATTTCTTATCACAAGGGATGATGAGTTATTTCGGTATGTTGAATGGACCAACATATCAGGAGCTGGTAAGAGATTTCTGGGTTAGGGTAGAAGTTTTCAACAAGGATGAAGCTACTATTGAAGAAACTGCTGCAATCATGAACAACCCTAAGCTGGCTGGCAAAAATAGAGAAGAAATGGGTTTAAGACCGTAAAATGGTCTTGAAATCAGCTCCGCTGTGATGGGGATTCCAATCCTTATCACTGAAGAGGTGGTTGCCAGAGCCTGCAGAGTGGTGAATGAAGGAAAGTTCCAGTGGAATGTTCAAAAGAAGAGTGACTGGACCGGCATCTGCAACAAACTCTTATTTAAAGGGAGACCCTCAAATAAGTTAGTTGACATGCATCCTGAGCATAGGGTGCTTCTGAAGATCATACTGGATAGTATGCTTCAGAAAGGTGGAGGAACAGACACTCTGTCTATTGATCACAAGGTTCTTTTTTATTTTCTAATAAATAAAAAGAAGATAAACTTTCCTAGGTACGTGATGTACCACATGTGCTGGGCTATAAGGAAAAGCCTATCTGAATCCAGAAGACATGTTCCTTTTGGAAGGCTAATCTCTGAGATTCTATATCAAGGAGGCCTCTTGAAGGTCCTATCAGAATCTGGTGTAGTATCAGACGCTCATCTTGGAACAGTTACTGGGAGAATCATCAACAATAAAACTCTTCAATACATGAAGATTGTGAAAAGATTCAATCCTTCTAATCAAGATATGAGGGAATTTTATGTGCAATCAGACTTGATGATGGACTTCCCTCCTATTTCCAAAGAAGACAATCCTGAAGTCCTTGCAAGATTTGTGGTGGATTACTTCAATGAAACTGGTAGAATAATCAACTATTCTGCCATTCATGAGACTGCTGGAGGAGGACCTCTTAAGGTTAAAGGGAAAAGGACCAAGGAAGTGATTCCAAAGGAAGAGGAAGAGAAGTAAGAGCCTCTCAAGAAGAAGATGAAATCTACAACTCTTCCAGGAGTAACTATTGGTACCCTAAGACCATAGCTCCCATGCCTTCGTCTGTATCTTCTGCATCCAAGGAAATGAAGGATATGATAAAAAAAACCCAAGGATGAGAAGAAAGCTAAGAAAGACGAGAAGAAGGCAAAGAAAGATGAGAAGAAAGCGAAGAAAGGCAAGGCTAACAGAGATTATGTGAAACTAGCTGAAGAGATTGCTGAATTCCTTGATATTGACTCTGATGGTGAAGGAAGTCAGATCAAGAAGAGAAAGATGGAAGTGGTTCCTGTGGCTAAGGATGTAGCACAGAAGATAGGTACTTCTGTATCTATGATTGAGGATGAACATGCTGCTGGAAAAGCAATGGCAGCAGAAGTGGTTGCTGAAGAACTTAAGGAAGAAACTGTTAAAGAAGCTGCTAAGTTGCTTGCATCAGCTCTGAAACAGAAGAGTCAGGTGGCTCCTGCATCAGCTACGAATCAAGAGTCTTCATCTGATACTGAATCAGATAACAAACCCTTGAGCCAAATTCTTCCCTCCCTCAGAAATTCATCCCCCTCACCAATCAAACCCTCATCATCTTTTGACCCACTTGACCCCAAAATAGTTGAATATGTTGATTCAACTATGGACAGGGTTATTCAAGACACCATCACAGTGTCTATGAACTTACCTGCTGACCACCCTGCTCAACCATCATTTCTAAAACCGCTTCAGGCAATTCAACCTTCTGAAGAACCTGAAGTAACCATTCATTTAACTCAACCATCCCCCCAACATGAGCCTATTTGTGTAGACTATCCAGACACCCTAGATTCTCTTGAGAAACACCTAGGAGGAGAACTACCAAAAACCCCTGCTAAATCCAAATCAACAAAAGCTACAAAATCTGTTTCTAAACCAAACTTTGTACCCAAACCTACAGAAATTCTCACCATAGCTTTTGTTGAACCCTCAGAACCTGTAGAGGAACCAGTCTCTGAGATTCTGGAACAAGATTCTGATATCCTATCAGAACCTGTAACATAATGCATAGCAGAGCCTGTGTCTGAAACGGTTCCTAAACCTCTTTCTGAATCTAGAACTATTGTAACTGGTATTGAAACCTTTCGAGCATTAAGAGCCTCTCAATCCTCAACTTCTGAACCTCACCACCTCTTTGATTCGTTAAGGATAGATGAGTTATATGCTTCATCAAACTCTAAGCTCAAGGACATTATTGAGAAAAGGTTTGTGCCTATCCTCAATGTAAGCTATGAGGATAAGTTCTCCACTTTGAAGACTGAATTTTTGGACTTTGTCACCAAAATTCAGAAGGCTGCTGTCAAGGAACAAGCTTTTGTTATTGCCAAGCATGTGGAAGAAGTTAAGAAAGCTGAGATAGCTGAAGCTAAGAAGAAAGCTCCTATTCTACGGTTGGAATATAAATCATTCTTTGATGAAGATCAATACAATCCAAGAGAAACAATGGTTTTTGATTCTTTGAGGAGGAGACTGCATAGAGTTCAAGAAGAAGCAAGACTTGAAAGAGAAGCTCATTTGAGAAGAACTGAAGCTTTGGAAGAGATTGTTAAGAAGCAGCAAGAGGATCTCCAGAACATTTAATAAGCGTCATTTTTCAGAGATCAAGGCTATTTGATTAGCGTTTGACTCACTATTTTATTTCACGACTGAACATTTAATTTTTTTTTTAAAAAAGAAAGTGGAAAAAAAAGTTCAAATACCACATTTTAAAAGATTTAGGGTTCGGGGGTTAGTTACATAAAAGGAAGGTATTAGCACCCTTTATTTTCGTAGTACTCCACGAGAACCTCTTGATTTTATTTAATTTTTGTGCTATAAACTTGCTTGCTTTTTTTGAAAATGAATTTAAAGTGTTTAAGAAAACGAAGACCTAATTATCTACATTTTTATTGATATGAGAGGACAAAGTCCTTTGCCTACGTACCCGTGAGGGATCAAAACCTCGTAGTTCGGGGTAGAAATTGCGTTTGATTTGTTTGGTGTTTTTTATTAGTTTTGAAAAAGGTTTTAAAATGAAAAGCCAAGTGGCAAAAGGAATTTGTTTGTGTTTTTTATGTTTAAAGGAAAATGACTAAAAAATATAATTAGGATTGATTGCAGTTTTGATTTATGAAAGAAGTAAAATAAAAGGATCACTTGATTTAAAAATCAAGGTTTGTTATGAAAATGTTTTTTTGTGTTTTGTTATTTGCATGTTTTTGTTGTTTTTGAATGATAGTCAAAACTGAAAACTAAACTAACGGAGCATAAAAATAAAAGCGCAGGTACCACGTGGTGGCGTTGGACCACCACGAGGACCTCTAACCTAAACTAGAAGCGGGAAAATAAAGCATACACCCACACATGCACACATGCACCTACAACTATTACATTAAACCTATTAATACATTCTAAGGTCTGCGGAAAATAGATAAATAAATTACATGAACACCTATTTACATTCTAAAATCTTTGCTGTAAAATAAATAAGCAATAAATAAGTGAATGATAAATATGCAGTCTAAATCTAATTTTTTAAAAGGGAAAAGAAAAAAGTACTACTTTTCTGTTTGGTTTGCTGTCTGTGAGAGAAAAAAACCTTCTGTTTGGTTTGCTGCCTGTGAGAAAGAACCTTCTGTTTGGTGTGCTGTCTGTGAGAAAACACTTCTGTTTGGTCTGCTGTTTGTGCGAAGAAACTTCTGTTTGGTTTGCTGTCTGTGTGAAGAAACTTCTGTTTGGTTTGCTGTTTGTGCGAAAATTGGTGTTTGGTTGACTGTTTTATGCAAAAATTGTTATTTGTGATGTTCATGCGGGTTATGAACGAGAGTGAGCCTTCAAGAATGGTTTCTTTGCAGGTTGTGAATTTAGGCCCTCTAATGTGTGTTTTGCAGGTTGTATTTATAGTGAAGGATTAGACCTAGGGTTTGTTGAAAACTGCCGAAAATTGTGGCTTTGGATTGGGATGATTTGGATTGGGATGAAAGGGAGTTTGTTACAAGACCTTTTTCTGGATTTGGATGAAAAGAAGTTTGTTACAAGACCTTTTTATGGATTTGGATGAGCCGTGAACAGCTGTATTTCTTGGACTTATCGGACATTAAAAATAGAAAAAGAATAGATAAAATAATTGGACCTATCATCTATGAATAAAAATAAATAAAAGATAAATGTGTTTAAACTAAAATTAAATTAAAAAGTGAAATAGAAAATAAAAGATGGAAATGAATTAAAAAGACTAAAAAAAAAATGAGAAGAGGTATGACAGATGACACTTGTCGGTGGGATCTTGGGTCAAAAATTGAGGTATGACATAGGGGTACCGTCTCACCTATCTTCAAGAAGCCTCTATAGCTTGGTAAAAAGACCTAAAGCCCTATGACTTTGAGATTAAGTCACGAAAATCCCAACCCATAGTAGACTATAAATACCCCCTTGATAGCCTCCTCAAGGAATCACATAATTAATCAAAACCCTAGTTTCTAATTTTGTACTGACCTCAAGTACAAATTTTTATTATTCAAATTATACATCTACACAAATTTTCTAATAATAATGCTATTTTGTTGATGTCGTTGAAAAAGATAAATTTTATATTATATTTATTATATTGTTGATGTAATTTGAAAAGATAATTATGTTGTTACAATTTGAAATCTCAAATGTCAATGCCAAGAAATCACACCAATAATTCAATCTTCAAACTTTCTTGAAATCAAGCAAACCATCTTTTAATCTATAAATGTGTAATTTTAATCCACTAAAATTTAAAATACTATGATTTGATGATTTTATTAATTAAAATGAGTAAGAGACTAAATCTCACATTTTTTCTAATATGTTCTCGATCAATCTATTAATCTTACAAATATGCAAATAAAATAGAACAAATATTTAATGAAATACTAGATTAATGTTGAAATTTTAAAAATAATCGATGAGTTTTTAAAATTTTATCATATCAATACATAAGAATTTACTTCCGTAGTTGTAAACAAATCAAATGCGCAACGGGCACTATGCAAATATTTTACAATGTTTTGCATATAAAACAAAAAAATACTTAACAAAAACATTAGATTAAAGTTAATATTTTGAAAAAATAAGCATGAGTTTGAAGTAGATAAGTCAAGAAGGGGTTTGAATTGTGGCCATTTTAAAATTTAATCCTACACATTAAAAATACTTCTCAAGATGAAACTTAAATGAACAAATAATGTGTTTTTGACTTTTATTCATATAAATACCTTTGTTACTTGTTTGGTTCAAGGTTATTGTCATTTTTTGTACTTTTTGTTTATGTCCACCGTGCCATGAATGTTCTTTGTGTGGTCATTAATTTTTGGGTTTGTTCTTGATAAACCATACGAACGACCTTCTGAACTATCTTCTGATCAACCTTCTGAACTCTGACCGGGTTCATAATCTTTAAAGTTCTTTGATCACTTGATTCTTGGTTTGATTTACACTTTGTTCATGTCTTAGCTAATCACTCAAGAATACATATTAAATACGAAGAAACTATCAAAGACCATTGATCCTTTAATCATCATGATTTGTTTATCTTTAAAATATTTTAGGGATTTTGCCTCAATATTGTTTTGAAAATTTTACACATCGACTTTCTCATACCAGTATATAAAAATCTATTTCCGCAGATAATAGTTCATCGAATCTAGATAAAAGTATGAATGTATATAAAATAATAATATTTATAATATAAAAACTCAAATGAATGAATTCATATTATTTTTAAAGAAAGATTTACTATTTCATATATATACACATATAAAATGTTTATTTTTTTTACTAAAGTTGGGTTATAAGTTACTGCAAAAATTGCTCACTAATAATATATATTTTGCATTCCAAATTATTTTATAAAGGCTTAAATGCTCTTTTCACCCCCTATGTTTCAAAAAGTTGCGATTTTGGCCCCCTTTTAAAAAAAATGGATATTTTGACCCCCTAACTTTTGACCCTCATTTGATTAGTTGGTTTTGATGGAGATTATGACAATTTCACAATCTCTGATGGTGTAAAATGGCTTGGGGATAAAAGGATGCTTATAAATGGAGTCCAAACTGGTATGGTGTAACTTTTGGCCCCCCTAAAGAAGGATCCACTTATCAGTTTGGACTCCACTTATCATGTCATTTTGGACACCATGCAAGTTTGGACTCCACTTATCAGCATCCTTCTAACCCCATGCCAGTTTACACCATCAGAGACTGAGAAATTGGCATAAAAACAGCTAATCAAAAGAGGGCCAAAAGTTATGGGGTCAAAATATCCATTTTTTTTAAAGGGGGCCAAAATCGCAACTTTTTGAAACATAAGGGGTGAAAAGTGCATTTAAGCCTTTTATAAAAGATGTATTTGTCAAGTGGTTTTGGAGTAAGATTCTAGTTAGTGTGAGAACCTTGGTTCGATTCCCGTGGGTGATATTGTTAATTTTTAATGATTTTTGCAAAGCCATTCTTAAACTTTGGTTTTAAAGAAGAAAGAAAAAGTTTGGAGAGTGATGATTGGATTAGGGGAAATTTAATTAATTTGATGGTTTAATTTGTAAAATGTCAATAATTCAAAATGAGGTGAATATGCAAATAATAAAATACATGCTAAATATTTGGAAAATAAAATATTTTTGGAAAATAAAATAATAAATATGAATGTTATAGTGGAGGACACATGACTATTTTTTATTGGTTTGGGTAAATTGCCCCATGAGTTTTCAAAGGCAATTTAGAAAAAACCTTGATACAACCATTACAAGAAGTACTGAATATCAAACAGCAAAGCTAAAACAGAGAAAGCGCAGCATAAAAAGAGAAAGGTAAAGACCACCAGAACCGCAACAAGCAAAAGTCAGAAAAATAAGGAACCACCAACAAGGAGAAACCCCAAACCAAACTAAGCAAAAGAAAACCAAACAAACCAAACAAGACTCAATCCAAGAATTGTCTTTCAAGGTAAATTAATGAAGAAGATTTAGTGAGAAAATATTAAATTTCTGTCATAAATTTACTCACAAAAAATCTGTGACGAGTAACATACGAAAAGATTTAATTTTTTCAATCATAATCCGTGTCACTAATTCCTTTTTTATTCCAGAAGTGATGTACGACTTGATCTAGCATATTATAATATGCTTTGAAGAGCGGGCCACTCAACATCGATTCTCTTTATGATGCCATTTATAAAACGACGGGTCACAAAGTTGTACTGTGCATAGTATTGTCCTTTGAAAAGGTAAACTTCATAATTAGCATGAGAATTAAAAGCTGCATCAATACCCCCTTCAAAAACAGTACCAAGAAATGGTTGGAAATAGTAGTATTCGCAAATCTTGGACATGTTATAGATATTATTGGTATCAATCCTTAAAGTACCAGTCTGATCTCCTTTGAATAACATAACACGAAATTCACCGGGGTGCCTCATTGTAGCGTCTATTCCATTTTCAAATACGGTTCCCTTGAGACAAGGAAACATTTCAATGATTGGACTAGGACCTTCAAGTATTCTGGCTTTTGCTGGTGAGTGTGGAGTATACGCTGTTTTTGCACATTGATCTCCAGCAAAGAAGTATGCCACATTGTTTCCGATGTCAAAGGAACAATCTATTTGATATTGAAATAGGGTTCTAGCAAACATTGGAAACCCATCAGCAATACTTGTCGGACCACTAATTATATCTTTCTTTTTGTTTCCTGGAGCATAATTCACAACAACATACTTATCTTTCACAAGCACGTAACATTCATTAGCTACAGATGAACAGAATGCAGCATCTATGGAATTTGGCATTTTACTTATTGGAGGATATTGTTATTTTTTTTTTCAAGGTAATGGATATGAAATGTTTTGCTTTCAGTTTGTGAAAGCTTCTATTTATATAGATTTTATGTTACCGTATTGTGAACACAAAGTAAACTCTTCAATGCGTATTATTAAAGACCTTGCTTCTAGGATTGTTTAAAGCCTAATTAATTCCTCCTTGCCAATCTTGCATATAAGCATGATGCATGATGCATGATGGTAATGTGGTATACAACTTTTTCTTTATCCCATGTGAGATTTATCTATATTATATTTCCAACGTGTTTATACTTAGATGGATGATGCAAGAAAAAGATCTAGCTTTAATCTTTTTATTACTCCCTCCGTCGCTTAATGTAAACTCCCTTTACATTTTTCACATTTCTTAAGAAAAGTTGTCCGTGTAATTAATATGTCTGTTTTGTGTGTTAATATTACCAAATTATCATTTGTTTGTATGTGTATTAAATTTGACTTTTCAAATTTCAAGATAAGTTAGTAGTATTAATTAAGGGTATGTTTAGGAAAAAAATAATAAATACATCTAGTAATTTGAAAAAGGGTTTACATTTAAGGACAAAAATAAAATCAAATAGGTGGTTACATATAGGGTCGGAGGGAGTAAATTGTTAAGTCATCCAATATAATTATAAGTTAAATACAACTTGCTTAATATATGGTAAAGAACGACCAAGTGAATTAACAAAGTCCTCTCAAAAAACAAAGTCTTCTTCTCTAAGAGTGGGACTTTACGCTGGCTTATACAGATCTTGAAATGCATAAAACTTACTATTAGGAATCAGAATAATAAATAAGTAGAGGGTATTCTTTTGATGTTTTCACTGATCTACTTGCTGGAACACTTTATGTTTATACTTGCTTTGTATTTCTCAAATCAAAGGAAACTTGAATTTTTGAGACGAACTTGTTTTGTGAAAATCGGACAATGACTTTTCTTAAGAACTATGTTGATGTTTTGATTTCTTTGCTGTAATGATGGACTTAGGAGAAGTATATAGGCTTGTTGTAGGATTATGATAACTTGGAACTTGATTTTTCGCAAATCTGTGTTTTATGACAAAATGAGACGAACTTAAGTGGATTTTTGAATTAATCGGAATTGGCCTATGAAACGTATGTGTATATGCTACTACATTCATATCTGAATTGTGTATATACTAAGTTAAGATTTTTAAACTTGTTTACTTTGATTTCGGTTGAATAAGCGGAAAATGTTAATTTTCATAAACTTAGATGAACTTGGACAAACTAATGTTTTATTGTTGGATAACTAGTATGAGGTTTTGAATTCATGTAAGTATGACTTAATGTGAATGAATGGATAATGGTTGGGTGTTTAATATGATGTATATCATAATGTGGATTGATATTCGTCTTTTATGTGAAAGGTGATTGTGAAACTTCTTGTTCTTTAAGGTGTTGTTGTTGATGATGATTATGATAACGGGTTGATGATGAAAAAGATGGATGTCTTAATGATTTTTGTTTGTCCATCTTTGGTGTAAAATGTGAAATTGAAACAATAATGTTCCTTAAGTTGAAAATTGTTTATGGTGACTATTATGTTGATGTTTGATGATAAATATGATGATGACTATGTTGATGATGATATGGTGATGACTCTTGTTTGAATTATGACTTGTTAATTGTGTGGACGTAAATACTTGATAATGCAATTGGTGGTGAATTAATCAATGTAAATGGATGTGTACTTTTACATTGTTTTGGTGAATACATATGTTAGGTGATTATGCATTGTTGAGTCTTTACTTGTATGTCCATGCATCATAGTCATATTTAGTCATATAAGAAATGTAAAAGTAGGTTACTTTTACATAGATGATGATGTGATGATGTTTCATTCCGCTGCGATGTTTTGAGAATATGTATTAGTTATACATTGCTTGGTAATTTATTGAAGATGTAACATCTAAATTCTTGATATGCCGTATCATTTGTGTAATTTATCGCTTTTAGAGTTTAGGGTGTTACAATGTGGTATCAGAGCCATGTCGGTCCTGTCCAGACCAGAACCGGGTGATTTTTCCTGTTTGTATGCGGCATGTATAGAAGTATTGTCGGTACTTGTTGTGTTGCTCCATTCTTTTAGGTGGGTTTGAGCGTAGTGGGGGAGAAGCAGGTTGCTTCATGTGTGTTGGTCTGGCAAGGGTGGTATCTTCGATTGGAGAAGCTCATTTGGATGTGGTCTTAGTTTGTGTTAAGTGTCCCATTAGTTTTGGTAGTGTTGATTTTGAGTTGGATTTAGTTTGCATGCCGTTGAAGCATATGGACGTGATTTTCGGTATGGATTGGATGCTATCTTTTGAAATTAACAATAATTGTTTAACCAAGAGTATAAAATTCTCTAAGTGAGTGGATGAAGTAGGTGGGAAGTTTTTGACCGTGGAGCAAGTGAAGAAGTTGTTGGATGGTGAAGCGAGCGCGTTAATGATGTTTGCCTCGTTGAAGGAAAGTAGTGAGAAAGGAGTTAGCGATTTGCCGGTAGTGCAAGAGTTTCCAGAAGTTTCTGCAGACGACATTTCCGACTTACCACCGGAGAGGGAAGTGGAGTCTGTAACAACCCGTTTTCCCCAACTTTAAAATAGCATAGATCAATCAGAGTAATTCAACGTAAACGGAATGTCACACTTCTTTTCATAAAATCATAAATAGAATAAAATTCCTTAAATACATCGCAGCGGAAATATTTCATCTTTTCAAAACAATCTTTGGCACAAGGGCCTCAACACAAAATCTCATAAATTTAGTTCATCAACATGTTCATGAAACAATACGTAAGGAATAGAAAACGACAACAAAATTCCCATCTCGTTACGCATCAGAGCACCTAAGACACACGCGAGAGAAGCCTCACACGACCGCAACTATTATTGGTTACCTGCAAGTTATCCATAGGGAAGGCAACATTTTCAAGCAGAAGGGGTGAGATTTCACAAAACAATAATATTAAGCATTTAATTCATCAAGAGCATTTAACAACTTAACTTCATAAATTAATAACATTAAATCTTCTTATAATATTTCACTAATAACTCAATCAACTTTTAATCATCATTAACTTCATATTCATCGCATTATATACATCATCACATAGCACATAATAATCAAATCATAACCCTCATCATATAACATCATAAATCATCACATAATAACATAAACAACACAACACAATTATCTTCTCATAATAACCTAAACAACCACGATTAATAAATATTAATACTTCACTTAGTTCTTTATCAACAACTCATTGACAATTGACAACTTAACGACAACGACAATGCGACTTCTACAACTTGAACACAACATATGCAACTTCAACTCGACTATGCAACTTAGACATCTTATTCATGCATGTGGTACCAATCCAGGGCATCAAGCCCTCAACGTAATAAGTATTAATATACTTCTAGGGCGTCAAACCCTCATCGCAAATGAGCTAAAGCTCCAGGGCATTAAGCCCTCAACGTGTAGAGTAAAAACTCACAGGGCATCAAGCCCCCAACTGAAATGGGTATGCATGGACTCAACCTCATACAACTTACGAAACATCCACATCTTAGGATTCCAATAATTTGGATCAACTTCTTATTTCATAGACCGACTCATGCAACTTGATGTTATAGAATCAGTCAACAACAGAATTCAACAGCTTAATCATAACAATAATCAAATGATAATCAGCAACAACTTCAACTTAGACATTATATATATTTCACATAAAGCATATACGATTATATCTCATTGCTAACAACATTCATATCATCTTAGTTTATATTCTCAGAACTACAACTGTAGCATAAACGACTTCGTTCATTACTCTAAAGATCATCTCACATCAAACTGTGCGACAAAGTCACTTAAAGAAAAACCTAAAAGGTAGTCTGTCTAAGCACTACTCGCGAGGCGAGTACCTCTGCTCGCAATGGCGAGTTCAGGAAAAGGGGACGCTCGCAATGGTGAGCTCATGGCGAGCTCAAGGCGAACATAAAATAGGTGCTCTCGGGAACTTGACATTTTTCACTCAAAAATCTTGTTTTTAACTTCTCTAAGTCCAATTTTCAGTCTAACAACTTGCATATCATTCTTATACATATTAAGGCACTCAAATCCATCTAAAATTCGACTACAAGATCACTTTTCAGAATCAAGGTTGACTCACAGGTCAACTCGCAACGGCGAGTGGTCTGCTCGCAGCAGCGAGCAACTTCTGGGTTTACTCGCGAGGCGAGGGGTAATCACTCGCGAGGCGAGCGATGATCTTCATCGGGCGCGAGGCGAGTTAAGCTACTCGTAGTGGCAAGCGATGAACGTTAGTTCGGGCAGAATTTTGTTTTTCACGAAAATTCATCTAATTACTTGGTTAAAACCTCAAAACTGATTCCTATAATCATCCTATGGATTATCTAAGGTCTGTACGCAGTTTCTACATCAATCTAACAACTTCTCATCATCTAATCTTCAATTCATCAATTTTAACCTAATTCCCAAATCCTCAAAAACTATTCCTACTCTTGTTAAACATAACCATCAGAATTACAGACTTAATAAGATTGAATGTTAGTCTCACCCTTACTTTAGACAAGTGAAATCGGCAACCTCTCTCTCCCTTCTCTTCACTTCCTCTTTTCTCCAAAGCTTGTTGTACGCGTTCTCTGTTTTTCTAACTTCTCTTACGGTCTTATATACTTAACCTAATTTCTCTTCTCACACCAAAACTTACTCTTTCCTCTTAACTTATTTATTTCTCTTAATTCCACAAAACTCTCTAAATTCACAAAACAACCCTTCAACATATTATTTACTCTAATTTTCACATCTTATTCTAGTAAATAATAAAATAAGTCTATCAATAAAATATCAACACATCACCTAATCATATAAAATCACATAAATCATCAAAGTGGACTCTAAACTCTATAAAATAGTTAAATAATTAAAGAGGGCGTTACAACTCTACCCCCCTTAAAAGAATTTCGTCCTCGAAATTCAAGCATACAAAAGAATGAATTCAATTATTGTTTAAATATCTTAAACTATATATAACCAAATAGAAACTTCCAACAAAACATACAAACCATGTTAAAGTTAATCAATCAAACATGATCACATAATAAAACATAGCTATTAATCAGGAAACACAACGACAATCAAGACAACATAAGACGTTATTACAACTGTTACTCAACAAGACACGACTCAACTACTTGGCCGGACGGACCAACCTGCTCTGATACCTATTGTAACAACCCATTTTCCCCAACTTTAAAATAGCATAGATCAATCAGAGTAATTCAACAAAAACGAATGTCACACTTCTTTTCATAAAATCATAAATAGAATAAAATTCCTTAAATACATCGCAGCGGAAATATTTCATCTTTTCAAAACAATTTTTGGCACAAGGGCCTCAACACAAAATCTCATAAATTTAGTTCATCAACATGTTCATGAAACAATACGTAAGGAATAGAAAACGACAACAAAATTCTCATCTCATTACGTATCAGAGCACCTAAGACACACGCGAGAGAAGCCTCACACGACCGCAACTATTCTTGGTTACTTGCAAGTTATCCATAGGGAAGGCAACATTTTCAAGCAGAAGGGGTGAGATTTCACAAAACAATAATATTAAGCATTTAATTCATTAAGAGCATTTAACAACTTAACTTCATAAATTAATAACATTAAATCTTCTTATAATATTTCACTAATAACTCAATCAACTTTTAATCATCATTAACTTCATATTCATCGCATTATATACATCATCACATAGCACATAATAATCAAATCATAACCCTCATCATATAACATCATAAATCATCACATAATAACATAAACAACACAACACAATTATCTTCTCATAATAACCTAAACAACCACGATTAATAAATATTAATACTTCACTTAGTTCTTTATCAACAACTCATTGACAATTGACAACTTAACGACAACGACAATGCGACTTCTACAACTTGAACACAACATATGCAACTTCAACTCGACTATGCAACTTAGACATCTTATTCATGCATGTGGTACCAATCCAGGGCATCAAGCCCTCAACGTAATAAGTATTAATATACTTCTAGGGCGTCAAACCCTCATCGCAAATGAGCCAAAGCTCCAGGGCATTAAGCCCTCAACGTGTAGAGTAAAAACTCACAGGGCATCAAGCCCCCAACTGAAATGGGTATGCATGGACTCAACCTCATACAACTTACGAAACATCCACATCTTAGGATTCCAATAATTTGGATCAACTTCTTATTTCATAGACCGACTCATGCAACTTGATGTTATAGAATCAGTCAACAACAGAATTCAACAGCTTAATCATAACAATAATCAAATGATAATCAGCAACAACTTCAACTTAGACATTATATATATTTCACATAAAGCATATACGATTATATCTCATTGCTAACAACATTCATATCGTCTTAGTTTATATTCTCAGAACTACAACTGTAGCATAAACGACTTCGTTCATTACTCTAAAGATCATCTCACATCAAACTGTGCGACAAAGTCACTTAAAGAAAAACCTAAAAGGTAGTCTGTCTAAGCACTGCTCGCGAGGCGAGTACCTCTGCTCGCAATGGCGAGTTCAGGAAAAGGGGACGCTCGCAATGGTGAGCTCATGGCGAGCTCAAGGCGAACATAAAATAGGTGCTCTCGGGAACTTGACATTTTTCACTCAAAAATCTTGTTTTTAACTTCTCTAAGTCCAATTTTCAGTCTAACAACTTGCATATCATTCTTATACATATTAAGGCACTCAAATCCATCTAAAATTCGACTACAAGATCACTTCTCAGAATCAAGGTTGACTCACAGGTCAACTCGCAGCAGCGAGCAACTTCTGGGTTTACTCGCGAGGCGAGGGGTAATCACTCGCGAGGCGAGCGATGATCTTCATCGGGCGCGAGGCGAGTTAAGCTACTCGTAGTGGCAAGCGATGAACGTCAGTTCAGGCAGAATTTTGTTTTTCACGAAAATTCATCTAATTACTTGGTTAAAACCTCAAAACTGATTCCTATAATCATCCTATAGATTATCTAAGGTCTGTACGCAGTTTCTACATCAATCTAACAACTTCTCATCATCTAATCTTCAATTCATCAATTTTAACCTAATTCCCAAATCCTCAAAAACTCTTCCTACTCTTGTTAAACATAACCATCAGAATTACAGACTTAATAAGATTGAATGTTAGTCTCACCCTTACTTTAGACAAGTGAAATCGGCAACCTCTCTCTCCCTTCTCTTCACTTCCTCTTTTCTCCAAAGCTTGTTGTACGCGTTCTCTGTTTTTCTAACTTCTCTTACGGTCTTATATACTTAACCTAATTTCTCTTCTCACACCAAAACTTACTCTTTCCTCTTAACTTATTTATTTCTCTTAATTCCACAAAACACTCTAAATTCACAAAACAACCCTTCAACATATTATTTACTCTAATTTTCACATCTTATTCTAGTAAATAATAAAATAAGTCTATCAATAAAATATCAACACATCACCTAATCATATAAAATCACATAAATCATCAAAGTGGACTCTAAACTCTATAAAATAGTTAAATAATTAAAGAGGGCGTTACAACTCTACCCCCCTTAAAAGAATTTCGTCCTCGAAATTCAAGCATACAAAAGAATGAATTCAATTATTGTTTAAATATCTTAAACTATATATAACCAAATAGAAACTTCCAACAAAACATACAAACCATGTTAAAGTTAATCAATCAAACATGATCACATAATAAAACATAGCTATTAATCAGGAAACACAACGACAATCAAGACAACATAAGACGTTATTACAACTGTTACTCAACAAGACACGACTCAACTACTTGGCCGGACGGACCAACCTGCTCTGATACCTATTGTAACAACCCATTTTCCCCAACTTTAAAATAGCATAGATCAATCAGAGTAATTCAACAAAAACGAATGTCACACTTTTTTTCATAAAATCATAAATAGAATAAAATTCCTTAAATACATCGCAGCGGAAATATTTCATCTTTTCAAAACAATCTTTGGCACAAGGGCCTCAACACAAAATCTCATAAATTTAGTTCATCAACATGTTCATGAAACAATACGTAAGGAATAGAAAACGACAACAAAATTCCCATCTCGTTACGTATCAGAGCACCTAAGACACACGCGAGAGAAGCCTCACACGACCGCAACTATTCTTGGTTACCTGCAAGTTATCCATAGGGAAGGCAACATTTTCAAGCAGAAGGGGTGAGATTTCACAAAACAATAATATTAAGCATTTAATTCATCAAGAGCATTTAACAACTTAACTTCATAAATTAATAACATTAAATCTTCTTATAATATTTCACTAATAACTCAATCAACTTTTAATCATCATTAACTTCATATTCATCGCATTATATACATCATCACATAGCACATAATAATCAAATCATAACCCTCATCATATAACATCATAAATCATCACATAATAACATAAACAACACAACACAATTATCTTCTCATAATAACCTAAACAACCACGATTAATAAATATTAATACTTCACTTAGTTCTTTATCAACAACTCATTGACAATTGACAACTTAACGACAACGACAATGCGACTTCTACAACTTGAACACAACATATGCAACTTCAACTCGACTATGCAACTTAGACATCTTATTCATGCATGTGGTACCAATCCAGGGCATCAAGCCCTCAACGTAATAAGTATTAATATACTTCTAGGGCGTCAAACCCTCATCGCAAATGAGCTAAAGCTCCAGGGCATTAAGCCCTCAACGTGTAGAGTAAAAACTCACAGGGCATCAAGCCCCCAACTGAAATGGGTATGCATGGACTCAACCTCATACAACTTACGAAACATCCACATCTTAGGATTCCAATAATTTGGATCAACTTCTTATTTCATAGACCGACTCATGCAACTTGATGTTATAGAATCAGTCAACAACAGAATTCAACAGCTTAATCATAACAATAATCAAATGATAATCAACAACAACTTCAACTTAGACATTATATATATTTCACATAAAGCATATATGATTATATCTCATTGCTAACAACATTCATATCGTCTTAGTTTATATTCTCAGAACTACAACTGTAGCATAAACGATTTCGTTCATTACTCTAAAGATCATCTCACATCAAACTGTGCGACAAAGTCACTTAAAGAAAAACCTAAAAGGTAGTCTGTCTAAGCACTACTCGCGAGGCGAGTACCTCTGCTCGCAATGGCGAGTTCAGGAAAAGGGGACGCTCGCAATGGTGAGCTCATGGCGAGCTCAAGGCGAACATAAAATAGGTGCTCTCGGGAACTTGACATTTTTCACTCAAAAATCTTGTTTTTAACTTCTCTAAGTCCAATTTTCAGTCTAACAACTTGCATATCATTCTTATACATATTAAGGCACTCAAATCCATCTAAAATTCGACTACAAGATCACTTCTCAGAATCAAGGTTGACTCATAGGTCAACTCGCAACGGCGAGTGGTCTGCTCGCAGCAGCGAGCAACTTCAGGGTTTACTCGCGAGGCGAGGGGTAATCACTCGCGAGGCGAGCGATGATCTTCATCGGGCGCGAGGCGAGTTAAGCTACTCGTAGTGGCAAGCGATGAACGTCAGTTCGGGCAGAATTTTGTTTTTCACGAAAATTCATCTAATTACTTGGTTAAAACCTCAAAACTGATTCCTATAATCATCCTATGGATTATCTAAGGTCTGTACGCAGTTTCTACATCAATCTAACAACTTCTCATCATCTAATCTTCAATTCATCAATTTTAACCTAATTCCCAAATCCTCAAAAACTCTTCCTACTCTTGTTAAACATAACCATCAGAATTACAGACTTAATAAGATTGAATGTTAGTCTCACCCTTACTTTAGACAAGTGAAATCAGCAACCTCTCTCTCCCTTCTCTTTACTTCCTCTTTTCTCCAAAGCTTGTTGTACGCGTTCTCTGTTTTTCTAACTTCTCTTACGGTCTTATATACTTAACCTAATTTCTCTTCTCACACCAAAACTTACTCAATCTTTGGCACAAGGGCCTCAACACAAAATCTCATAAATTTAGTTCATCAACATGTTCATGAAACAATACGTAAGGAATAGAAAACGACAACAAAATTCCCATCTCGTTACGTATCAGAGCACCTAAGACACACGCGAGAGAAGCCTCACACGACCGCAACTATTCTTGGTTACCTGCAAGTTATCCATAGGGAAGGCAACATTTTCAAGCAGAAGGGGTGAGATTTCACAAAACAATAATATTAAGCATTTAATTCATCAAGAACATTTAACAACTTAACTTCATAAATTAATAACATTAAATCTTCTTATAATATTTCACTAATAACTCAATCAACTTTTAATCATCATTAACTTCATATTCATCGCATTATATACATCATCACATAGCACATAATAATCAAATCATAACCCTCATCATATAACATCATAAATCATCACATAATAACATAAACAACACAACACAATTATCTTCTCATAATAACCTAAACAACCACGATTAATAAATATTAATACTTCACTTAGTTCTTAATCCACAACTCATTGACAATTGACAACTTAACGACAACGACAATGCGACTTCTACAACTTGAACACAACATATGCAACTTCAACTCGACTATGCAACTTAGACATCTTATTCATGCATGTGGTACCAATCCAGGGCATCAAGCCACACAACAAAATTCAACAACCTAGGTAACCTACAGCATTACTCGCCGTGGCGAGCTACCTTACTCGCCGTAGCGAGTTCACAAAAATTGAGCTCCTCGCCGTGGCGAGTTGGGGGCGAGCTTAATGCGAGCAAAAGTGGTTGCTCCGGCGTTTTTGACATTTTTCACCTAAAATCTTCATTTTTAAGTTCCCAAAACCCAAATTTAATTCTGTAAAAAGGTGCCATTCATCCCTAAACATATTAAGGCACTCAAATTGATATAAAAATTCACCCAAAAACCTCATTAAGACAATTAACTACTTTTTAATTAAGCAACTCGCCGTGGCAAGTGCATCTGCTCGCTGTGGCGAGCTACGGGTGTTTCATTGCTCGCCTCGCGAGTGGGTCTGCTCGCCGTGGCGAGTTACACAGGCACTGCTCGCCTGGCGAGTGGGTTTACTCGCCGTTGCGAGTTACACAGGCACTGCTCGCCTGGCGAGTGGGTTTACTCGCCGTTGCGAGTGGCGATTGACAGAACTACGAACTGTACGAACAGACTTCTACTTTTCAACCCTAAACCCCAAATTCAACACCCAAAGGCTCAATTTTGATGAATTTCATCATCCCTATGCATTCTAACATCAGAACAGCATTAAACAACAACAATTACATGAATTAATCAAGTTATTAACATCAATTCATCATTAACCTAATTCAATTCATCAACCCTAACAACCCTACATTCATCAACGAATTATAGAACCTAAAGTTGAGAGTTAGTCTCACCCTTACCTTAGATTATCTTCCTGAATTAAAAGCAGCGTTCTTCTCTCCTCTTGCTTCTTCTCTCTTCTTCTAGGTTTTTCCCCCTTTTCTTGTTTTCTCACTGTTTCTACGTGAAAACTGATTCTGACTCTTTCTTCCCTTATTAATACCTATTAACTTCTCCTTAATTCCAATTAACTCCTATTAAATTATTAAATAATTCATTTTAATCCCCAACCTTCTAATAAATATAATTCTCACCTATTTTAATTAAATAATTCAAAATAATCATATAAAAAATATAACATACCAAAAATCAACATAATTATTTAAAATCATAAAAACTTATTAAAATCAATTGAAATTAAATAAATAACAACTAGGGCGTTACACAACTTCACAATATTATGAATGTAAATCTCTGCCAACTGAGCTACCGGATAATTGATATTGATCGGAATAAAATGTGCTGACTTTGTTAACCTGTCAACAACTACGCAAATGGCATCATGCCTCTTCAGAGTATTCAGTAAGCTTGTTACAAAATCCATGGATATGTTATCCCACTTCCATTCTGGCACATCTAATGGTGTCAACACCCTGCAGGCTTCTGATGTTCAACCTTAGATTTCTGACAAATCAAACAAGCATACACAAATTGCGCGACATCTCGCTTCAATCCAGACCACCAAAACATTTTCTTCAAGTCGTGGTACATCTTCGTAGCTCACGGATGAATACTTAAGCTACTCCTGTGACTTTCTTCTAAAATCAACTTTTTCAACTCATCATTATCAGGAATACAAATTCTTCCTCGGAATCTTAAGACACCCTGATCATCAACCTGGAAATCACTATCTTCCGCTTCGTTACTAGCAACCATCAAGTCCACATACTTCACATTAGCTTCCTGCGCTTCCTTGATACTGTTCAAGAAATCATTATTGATCTTCAACATACCCAACTGCACGCTCTGAGGTGCCAATTCAAAAACTAGGCTCAAGTCTCTAAATTGCTCAAGTAACTCGAACTCCTTCATCATCATAGCAGACATGTGCAACGTCTTTCTGCTCAAGACATCTGCAACCACATTGGCCTTACCTGGGTGGTAATTCAAACTAAAATCATAGTCCTTCAACAACTCGAGCCATCTTCTCTACCTCATATTCAACTCCTTCTGATCAAACAAATATTTCAAACTCTTATGATCACTGAACACCTCAAATCTGGAACCATACAAATAATGCCTCCAAATTTTTAACACAAAAACTACAGCAGCCAACTCTAAATCATGTGTAGGATAGTTCTTCTTATGTATCCTCAATTGTCTCGAAGCATAAGCTACCACCTGACCATCCTACATAAGTACACCACCTAGGCCCAACTTAGACGCATAACAATAAACAACAAAAGGTTCATCTTACTTCGGTAAAATTAAAATCGGAGCAGTCGTCAACCGTTGCTTCAACTCATTGAAACTATTCTCACACTTAGTATCCCACACGAAAGCTTTACCCTTACAGGTCAACTGTGTCAAGGGAAGTGCCAACTTCGAAAATCCTTTGATAAATCTGCGGTAATAGCCTGCTAAATCCAGAAAACTTCTAATCTCTGTAACTGACCTCGGAGTCTCCAATTGCAATACCGCTTCAACTTTCGACGGGTCAACCGCAATACCACTACCAGAAATAATATGGCCAAGAAAACTTACTTCACTTAACCAGAACTCACATTTTGACAACTTGGCATACAACTTCTTATCTTTCAACACTTGCAAAATAATCTTCAAGTGCTCTGCATGCTCGTCTTCAGTCTTAGAATAAATCAGAATATCATCAATAAAAACAACAACAAATCTGTCCAGAAAGTCATGGAAAATTCTGTTCATATACTCCATAAATACACCAGGTGCATTAGTAACACCGAAAGGCATCACTTTATACTCATAGTGACCATATCGCGTTCTGAACGCCGTCTTCTGCATATCTTCATCCTTCACCTTGATTTGATGGTAACCTGATCTCAAATCAATTTTACTGAACACACGTGCACCCACTAACTGGTCCATCAAGTCATCAATTATCGGAAGTGGATACCTATTCTTTAGCGTCACTTTATTCAACTGACGGTATTCTATACACAGTCTCATGCTACCATCTTTCTTCTTAACCAACAATACCGGCGCTCCCAAGGTGAAACACTTGGTCTTACAAACTTCTTATCAAGTAGGTCCTCCAACTGTTTCTTCAACTCTGCCAACTCAGTTGCTGTCATACGGTAAGGAGCCATCGACACAGGCTTCGTACCCGAAACAAGAACAATAGAGAATTCAACTTCCTTCTCTGGCGGCACATCGTGAATCTCATCAGGAAAAACTTCTGGAAATTCATTCACGACTGGTAGGCTATCAATCACTGCTTGATTCTCCACAGACAAATACGCTATCAAGGAAAACAACATAATTCCATCGCGCTCTATCTGCTTCAACTGCTTAGTACTCAAGAAATCAACTTCACTCTCCTCTTCAGCGGAAGAGAAACGTACTGTCTTACTAAAACAATTGATGAGGACATGGTTATACTCTAACCAGTTCATCCCAAGGATTACATCCATACCCGTCAACGGTAAGCATACAAGATCAACTTCAAAATCTCTACCAAACACAGACAGTGGACAACTTAAACAAACAAGAGAAGTAGTCACTGAACCCTTAGCTGGAGTTTTAACAATCATTTCTCCATCCATATTAGACATAGTAAGTCCCAACTTAGAAGCACAACTAACAGCAATAAAACAATGCGTAGCACCTGTATCAATAATAGCAATTAAACGAGCATTATCAAAATAACAAGTACCTCTGATAAGTCGGTCCTCATTGTCCGTCTGTGTACCAGACAATGCAAACACTTTCCCTCCAAATTGAGCCTTCTTAGGCTTCTTGCATTGAGAACTAAGATGACCATCTTCATCACAATTGAAACAGACAATATCACCACGTTTGCATTCAGCTATTGTATGTCCCTTCTTCCCACATCGGAAACATTTCTTCTCATCACGGTGGAAAACATTACTTTTGTGGCCTTTCTCACCACACTTGTAGCAGACAACCTCAGCAGGAGTCTCATTCTTCCTGGGCCTCCTCTCATCATTCACCCGTAGTTTACCCTTATCAGCAGGAGCACTGTAAGGCTTAGGACGGTTCTGCTGACTCTTACTCTTCCTTTCATTAATCACCTTGTAGTGAGCTTTCGTATCCTCTTTGTAAATTCTGCAGCTACTCAACAAATCGGAAAAGGTGCGGATCTTCTGATAACCAATGGCCCGCTTAATCTCAGCACGCAGACCTTTCTCAAACTTGATACACTTAGAGAACTCAGCAGTCTCCGGAGTGTAGTGCGGGTAAAACTTTGCCAACTCAACAAACTTGGCAGCATACTATGTTACTGACATATCACCTTGCTTCAGTTCCAGAAATTCAATCTCCTTCTTGCCTCGGACATCTTCCAGAAAATACCTATTCAGAAACTCTCTTCTGAACACAACCCAAGTGATCACAGCCCCTCCGTTCCCTAGAACAGGTTGCACTCTCACCCACCAATCATCAGCCTCTTCAGCCAGCATATGTGTGCCAAAAGGGTAAAACTTTGCCAACTCAACAAACTTGGCAGAATACTCTGTTACTGACATATCACCTTGCTTCAGTTCCAGAAATTCAATCTCCTTCTTGCCTCGGACATCTTCCGGAAAATACCTATTCAGAAACTCTCTTCTGAACACAGCCCAAGTGATCACAGCCCCTTTGTTCCCTAGAACAGGTTGCACGCTCACCCACCAATCATCAGCCTCTTCAGCCAGCATATGTGTGCCAAAACGCACCATCTGAACATCAGTGCATTGCATCACTCTGAAGATTCTTTCAACCTCCTTCAACCATGTCTGCGCTCCATCAGGGTCATACCTACCCTTGAAAGTTGGTGGATGGTTCCTCAAGAAGGTTTCCAGCATGCGAACACCGTTGTTACCACCAGCATTGTTCTATTGACCCACAGCTTGAGCCATCGCTTGCAAAGCAGCCGCAAGTGCAACATCATTCCTTCCAGCCATCGCGAAAATCTACACTACAACAACAACCAGGACATCAAAGACAATACAAAATTGTCACACGACTCTACTAGGCTCGACTCGACTCTACTACTTGGCCGGACGGACCGACCTGCTTTGATACCAATTGTAACACCCCATTCTCCCAACATTAATAATTAACAAATTAAATCAGAGTTTTTCACCAAAACGGAATGCTACATTTTCATTCAAATAAAATAGATGAATAATTATTCTCCATAAAATAGTCAATAAAAATTAACCTTCAAAACTTCACAGCGGAATTAATTTAAAATAGCAAAATAAGTCTTTGGCACGCAGGCCTCATCAAAGGTTGCATAAATCATAATAATACGTAAGGAAAGAGAAAACAAGCAACATATTCCCGTCCCGTTACGTATCAGAGCCCTAAGACACTTTGAGCCGACATCTCTACTAATCTTCGTTACCTGCACTTGCCCACAAGGCGGCAATTCCAGCAGAAGGGGTGAGATTCACAAACAACAATAGATAACATAATTCATCAATTAAATTCAACAACAACAGTATAATGAATAATCAACTATCAGCTTATAATTTAAAACAATTCAACAACATCATCAACAACGACACCGACAACTCAACCAACAACAACAACAACGACAACAGCTATAACGACAACAATGCGACTAATGCAAATGCATGTGGTACCATTTTACGCGCGTTGAATGCTAAGCATTCCGGGGCATAAGCCCCCAACAGTTGAATGAAATAACATTCCAGGGCATAAGCCCTCAACAGTTGAGTGATAAACACTCCAGGGCATAAGCCCTCAACGATTGAGTGGAAACACTCCAGGGCATAAGCCCTCAACAAGGTATGAGTATGAAATGGACTCAATAGTGTATATCTGCATACAACTCGACAACAGCAACGACAACTATCATATGCATAATCAGCTATGACATAAGACTCCAACTTAATTCGACAAGACACAACAAAAGGTCACAACGAAACATCACAACAAAATTCAACAACTTAGGTAACCTACAGTGTTACTCGCCGTGGCGAGTTCAGAAAATTGAGCTCCTCGCCGTGGCGAGTTGGGGGCGAGCTCGAGGCGAGCAAAAGTGGTTGCTCTCGGCATTTTTGACATTTTTCACCTAAAATCTTCATTTTTAAGTTCCCAAAACCCAAATTTAATTATGTAAAAAGGTGCCATTTATCCCTAAACATATTAAGGCACTCAAATTGATATAAAAATCTGCCCAAAAACCTCATTAAGACAATTAATGACTTTTTAATTAAGCAACTCGTCGTGGCGAGTGCATCTGCTCGCTGTGGCGAGCTACGGGGGTTTCACTGCTCGCCTCGCGAGTGGGTCTGCTCGCTGTGGCGAGCTACACAGGCATTGATCGCCTGGCGAGTGGATTTACTCGCCGTGGCGAGTGGCGATTGACAGAACTACGAACTGTACGAGCAGACTTCTACTTTTCAACCCTAAACAACAAATTCAACACCTAAAGGCTCAATTTTGATGAATTTCATCACTCCTATGCATTCTAACATCAGAACAGCATTAAACAACAATAATTACATAAATTCATTAAGTTATTAGCATCAATTAATCCTTAACCTAATTCAATTCACCAACCCTAACACCCCAACATTAACCAATGAATTACAGAACCTAAAGTTGAGAGTTAGTCTCACCCTTACCTTAGATTATTTCCTGAATTCAAGCTGCGTTCTTCTCTCCTCTTGCTTCTTCTCTCTTGGTCTAGGTTTTCTCCCTTTTTCTCTGTTTCTCACTATTTCTACGTGAAACTGATTCTGACTTTTCTTTCCTTCTAACTCCTATTAATACCACTTAATTCCCACTTATTTCTAATTAACTCCCATCAAATTATTTAATAATTCATTTTAATCCCCAACCTTCTAATAATTATAATTCTCACCTATTTAATTAAATAATCAAAATAACCATATAAAAAAATATAACACACCATAAAATCAACATAAATTATTTAAAATCGTAAAAACTCATTAAAATCAACTGAAATTAATAAATAACAATTAGGGCATTACACCAGCTGAAATGGGTATGCATGGACTCAACCTCATAAAACTTACGAAACATCGACATCTTAGGATTCCAATAATTTGGATCAACTTCTTATTTCATAGACCGACTCATGCAACTTGATGTTATAGAATCAGTCAACAACAGAATTCAACAGCTTAATCATAACAATAACCAAATGATAATCAGCTAAAACTTCAACTTAGACATTATATATTTCACATAAAGCATATACAATTATATCTCATTGCTAACAACATTCATATCATCTTAGTTGATATTCTCAGAACTACAACTGTAGCATAAACGACTTCGTTCATTACTCTAAAGATCATCTCACATCAAACTGTGCGACAAAGTCACTTAAAGAAAAACCTAAAAGGTAGTCTGTCTAAGCACTACTCGCGAGGCGAGTACCTCTGCTCGCAATAGCGAGTTCCGGAAAAGGGGACGCTCGCAATGGCGAGCTCAAGGCGAACAGAAAATGGGTGCTCTCCAAAACTTAACATTTTTCACTCAAAAATCTTGTTATTAACTTCTCTAATCCAATTTTCAGTCTAACAACTTGCATATCATTCTTATACATATTAAGACACTCAAATCCATCTAAAATTCGACTACAAGATCACTTCTCAGAATCAAGGTTGACTCACAGGTCAACTCGCAACGGCGAGTGGTCTGCTCGCAGCAGCGAGCAACTTCTGGGTTTACTCGCGAGGCGAGGGGTAATCACTCGCGGGGCGAGCGATGATCTTCATCGTGCGCTAGGCGAGTTAAGCTACTCGCAGTGGCGAGCGATGAACGTCAGTTCGGGCAGAATTGTGTTTTTCACGAAAATTCATCTAATCACTTGGTTAAAACCTCAAAACTGATTCATATAATCATCCTATGAATTATCTAAGGTCTGTACGCAGTTTCTACATCAATCTAACAACTTCTCATCATCTAATCTTCATGTTATCAATTTTAACCTAATTCCCAAATCCTCCAAAACTCTTCCTACTCTTGTTAAACATAACCATCAGAATTATAGACATAATAAGATTGAATGTTAGTCTCACCCTTACCTTAGACAATTGAAATCGGCAGCCTCTCTCTCTCCCTTCTCTTCACTTCCTCTTTTCTCCAAAGCTTGTTGTACGCGTTCTCTGTTTTTCTAACTTCTCTTACGGTCTTATATACTTAACCTAATTTCTCTTCTCACACCAAAACTTACTCTTTCCTCTTAACTTATTTATTTCTCTTAATTCCACAAAACTCTCTAAATTCACAAAACAACCCTTCAACATATTATTTACTCTAATTTTCACATCTTATTTTAGTAAATAATAAAATAAGTCTATCAATAAAATATCAACACATCACCTAATCATATAAAATCACATAAATCATCACAGTGGACTCTAAACTCTATTAAATAATTAAAGAGGGCTTTACAACTATACCCCCGTTAAATGAATTTCGTCCTCGGAATTCAAGCACACAAAAGAATGAATTCAATTATTGTTTAAATATCTTAAACTATATATAGCCAAATAGAAACTTCCAACAAAACATACAAACCATGTTAAAGTTAATCAATCAAACATGAGATATAGAACTTGAGATATGGTCAAATTACTGCACGTAGGTCACAGTGAATATTTATGAATTTCAGCACAACCTTTCCCGAATTTGAAATGAAAACTGATATTGATAGGTACATAATTGGCCTTTGGTGTAAACATGAAAGTTGTAGATAATTGTGTTAGCTTTCCATTGGCTTTGGTTTGACTTGAAAATTATTTTTGGTGTTTGAGTTATGATGAAAATACTCCAAGGAGGCTTTAGTGAATTATTATATGAACGTATATGTTGATGATAATATATGATGTTTTTCCTGATTGATGAATTAGTATATGAATGTATATATTGATGAATATGATGTTATATGATGTGTTCATGATTGATGAATTATTATATGAATGTATAAGTTGATGAATATGATGTTACATGAAGTTGTTTATAATTGTCTTGTCTTTCAGTGAGTCTGAATTAATATGAATATTGTTGTTGAATAATTTGAGATACATATATAATTGTATATGCCTTTTGAGAACTATAAGCGATGAACTATGTGATTGTTTATGATATTGTCATATCTTGAAATATTTGATGTGCTGTCATGTTGTTGTTTATTATTGACTAAAAGCCGTATGTGTTAGTCTAAGATTAGAAGTTGTTGATCCAAATTGTTGGAATCTTAAGATGTCGATGTTGTGTAAGTTGTATGATGTTGAGTCCATGCATACCCATTTCAGTTGGGGGCTTGATGCCCTGTGAGTTTTTACTCTACACGTTGAGGGCTTGATGCCCTGGAGCTTTAGCTCATTTGCGATGAGGGCTTGACTCCCTAGAAGTATATTAATACTTATTACGTTGAGGGCTTCACGCTCTGGATTGGTACCACATGCATGAATAAGATGTCTAAGTTGCATAGTCGAGTTGAAGTTGCGTAATCTATGTCGAAGTTGTCGAGTTGTCTAAGTTGTCGAGTTGATAATTATCAATGAATCATTAATGAAGAATTATATGTTGTTGTTTATGTTGTTTATGTGAAGTATCGTTAAAGATGATTTGAAGTTGATTGTAGCTTATGTTGTTTATATTGTTTATACGAAGTATTATTAAAGATGAGTTACGTGGTTATTTGTATTACTAATTGATGTTGTTATGATGATTACATAATGTAGCTTATGAGTTGTTAAAGAAGTACTATATGAAGAATTATTATGATTAATTGATGATGTCCATGTTGTTAAATGTATTTGATGAATTATATGCTTATTATTATTGTTTTGTGAAATCTCAACCCTTCTGCTTGAAAATGTTGCCTTCCCTATGGGTAACTTGCAGGTAACCACGAATAGTTGCGGTCGTGTGAGGTATCTCTCACGTGTGTCTTAGGTGCTCTGATACGTAACAGGATGAGAATTTTGTTGTCGCTTTCTATTCCTTACGTATTGTTTTATGAACATGTTGATGAACTAAATTTATGAGATTTTGTGTTGAGGCCCTTGTGCCAAAGATTGTATTGAAAAGTTGAAATATTTTCGCTGCGATGTATTAAAGGATTTTCTTTATTCCATTTATGATTTTATGAAAAGAAGTGTGACATTCCGTTTACATTGAAAAACTCTGATTAATCTATGTTATTTTAAAGTTGGGAAAACGGGGTGTTACATAGTCTGTCTAAGCACTACTCGTGAGGCGAGTAACTCTACTCGCAATGGCGAGTTCAGGAAAAGGGGACGCTCGCAATGGTGAGCTCATGGCGAGCTCAAGGCGAACAGAAAATGGTTGCTCTCGGGAACTTGACATTTTTCACTCAAAAATCTTGTTTTTAACTTCTCTAAGTCTAATTTTCAGTCTAACAACTTGCATATCATTCTTATACATACTAAGGCACTCAAATCCATCTAAAATTCGACTACAAGATCACTTCTTAGAATCAAGGTTGACTCACAGGTCAACTCGCAACGGCGAGTGGTCTGCTCGCAGCAGCGAGCAACTTCTGGGTTTACTCGCGAGGCGAGGGGTAATCACTCGCGGGGCGAGCGATGATCTTCATCGCGCGCTAGGCGAGTTAAGCTACTCGCAGTGGCGAGCGATGAACGTCAGTTCGGGCTGAATTGTGTTTTTCACGAAAATTCATCTAATCACTTGGTTAAAACCTCAAAACTTATTCCTATAATCATCCTATGGATTATCTAAGGTCTGTACGCAGTTTCTACATCAATCTAACAACTTCTCATCATCTAATCTTCATGTTATCAATTTTAACCTAATTCCCAAATCCTCCAAAACTTTTCCTACTCTTGTTAAACATAACCATCAGAATTATAGACATAATAAGATTGAATGTTAGTCTCACCCTTACCTTAGACAAGTGAAATCGGCAGCCTCTCTCTCTCCCTTCTCTTCACTTCCTCTTTTCTCCAAAGCTTGTTGTACGCGTTCTCTGTTTTTCTAACTTCTCTTACGGTCTTATATACTTAACCTAATTTCTCTTCTCACACCAAAACTTACTCTTTCCTCTTAACTTATTTATTTCTCTTAATTCCACAAAACTCTCTAAATTCACAAAACAACCCTTCAACATATTATTTACTCTAATTTTCACATCTGATTCTAGTAAATAATAAAATAAGTCTATCAATAAAATATCAACACATCACCTAATCATATAAAATCACATAAATCATCAAAGTGGACTCTAAACTCTATAAAATAGTTAAATAATTAAAGAGGGCATTACAACTATACCCCCCTTAAAAGAATTTCGTCCTCGGAATTCAAGCACACAAAAGAATGAATTCAATTATTGTTTAAATATCTTAAACTATATATAGCCAAATAGAAACTTCCAACAAAACATACAAACCACGTTAAAGTTAATCAATCAAACATGATCACATAATAAAACATAGCTATTAATCAGGAAACACAACGACAATCAAGACAACATAAGACGTTATTATAACTGTTACTCAACAAGACACGACTCAACTACTTGGCCGGACGGACCAACCTGCTCTGATACCAATTGTAACAACCCATTTTCCCCAACTTTAAAATATCATAGATTAATCAGAGTAATTCAATGTAAACGGAATGTCACACTTCTTTTCATAAAATCATAAATAGAATAAAATTCCTTAAATACATCGCAGCGAAAATATTTCAACTTTTCAAAACAATCTTTGGCACAAGGGCCTCAACACAAAATCTCATAAATTTAGTTCATCAACATGTTCATAAAACAATACGCAAGGAATAGAAAACGACAACAAAATTCCCATCCAGTTACGTATCAGAGCACCTAAGACACACGCGAGAGAAACCTCACACGACCGCAACTATTCTTGGTTACCTGCAAGTTACCCATAGGGAAGAAAACATTTTCAAGCAGAAGGGGGTGAGATTTCACAAAACAGTAATATTAAGCATTAAATTCATCAAGAGCATTTAACAACTTAACTTCATAAATTAATAACATTAAATCTTCTTATAATATTTCACTGATAACTCAATCAACTTTTAATCATCATTAACTTCATATTCATCGCATTATATACATCATCACATAGCACATAATAATCAAATCATAACCCTCATCATATAACATCATAAATCATCACATAATAACATAAACAACACAACACAATTATCTTCTCATAATAACCTAAACAACCACGATTAATAAATATTAATACTTCACTTAGTTCTTTATCAACAACTCATTGACAATTGACAACTTAACGACAACGACAATGCGACTTCTACAACTTGAACTCAACATATGCAACTTCAACTCGACTATGCAACATAGACATCTTATTCATGCATGTGGTACCAATCCGAGGCATCAAGCCCTCAACGTAATAAGTATTAATATACTTCCAGGGCGTCAAGCCCTCATCGCAAATGAGCTAAAGCTCTAGGGCATCAAGCCCTCAACGTGTAGAGTAATAACTCACAGGGCATCAAGCCCCCAACTAAAATGGGTATGCATGGACTCAACCTCATACAACTTACGAAACATCGACATCTTAGGATTCCAATAATTTGGATCAACTTCTTATTTCATAGACCGACTCATGCAACTTGATGTTATAGAATCAGTCAACAACAGAATTCAACAGCTTAATCATTACAATAATCAAATGATAATCAGCAACAACTTCAACTTAGACATTATATATATTTCACATAAAGCATATACGATTATATCTCATTGCTAACAACATTCATATCATCTTAGTTTATATTCTCAGAACTACAACTGTAGCATAAACGACTTCGTTCATTACTCTAAAAATCATCTCACATCAAACTGTGGGACAAAGTCACTTAAAGAAAAACCTAAAAGGTAGTCTGTCTAAGCACTAATCGCGAGGCGAGTACCTCTGCTCGCAATGGCGAGTTCAGGAAAAGGGGACGCTTGCAATGGCGAGCTCAAGGCGAACAGAAAATGGGTGGTCTCCGAAACTTGACATTTTTCACTCAAAAATCTTGTTATTAACTTCTCTAATCCAATTTTCAGTCTAACAACTTGCATATTATTCTTATACATATTAAGGAACTCAAATCCATCTAAAATTCGACTACAAGATCACTTTTCAGAATCAAGGTTGACTCACAGGTCAACTCGCAACGGCGAGTGGTCTGCTCGCAGCAGCGAGCAACTTCTGGGTTTACTCGCGAGGCGAGGGGTAATCACTCGCGGGGCGAGCGATGATCTTCATCGCGCGCGAGGCGAGTAAAGCTACTCGCAGTTAAAACCTCATCTAATCACGAAAATTCATCTAATCACTTGGTTAAAACCTCAAAACTGATTCATATAATCATCCTATGAATTATCTAAGGTCTGTACGCAGTTTCTACATCAATCTAACAACTTCTCATCATCTAATCTTCATGTTATCAATTTTAACCTAATTCCCAAATCCTCCAAAACTCTTCCTACTCTTGTTAAACATAACCATCAGAATTACAGACTTAATAAGATTGAATGTTAGTATCACCCTTACCTTAGACAAGTGAAATCGGCAGCCTCTCTCTCCCTTCTCTTCACTTCCTCTTTTCTCCAAAGCTTGTTGTACGCGTTCTCTGTTTTTCTAACTTCTCTTACGGTCTTATATACTTAACCTAATTTCTCTTCTCACACCAAAACTTACTCTTTCCTCTTAACTTATTTATTTCTCTTAATTCCACAAAACTCTCTAAATTCACAAAACAACCCTTCAACATATTATTTACTCTAATTTTCACATCTTATTCTAGTAAATAATAAAATAAGTCTATCAATAAAATATCAACACATCACCTAATCATATAAAATCACATAAATCATCAAAGTGGACTCTAAACTCTATAAAATAGTTAAATAATTAAAGAGGGCATTACAACTATACCCCCCTTAAAAGAATTTCGTCCTCGGAATTCAAGCACACAAAAGAATGAATTCAATTATTGTTTAAATATCTTAAACTATATATAGCCAAATAGAAACTTCCAACAAAACATACAAACCACGTTAAAGTTAATCAATCAAACATGATCACATAATAAAACATAGCTATTAATCAGGAAACACAACGACAATCAAGACAACATAAGACGTTATTATAACTGTTACTCAACAAGACACGACTCAACTACTTGGCCGGACGGACCAACCTGCTCTGATACCAATTGTAACAACCCATTTTCCCCAACTTTAAAATATCATAGATTAATCAGAGTAATTCAATGTAAACGGAATGTCACACTTCTTTTCATAAAATCATAAATAGAATAAAATTCCTTAAATACATCGCAGCGAAAATATTTCAACTTTTCAAAACAATCTTTGGCACAAGGGCCTCAACACAAAATCTCATAAATTTAGTTCATCAACATGTTCATAAAACAATACGTAAGGAATAGAAAACGACAACAAAATTCCCATCCAGTTACGTATCAGAGCACCTAAGACACACGCGAGAGAAACCTCACACGACCGCAACTATTCTTGGTTACCTGCAAGTTACCCATAGGGAAGAAAACATTTTCAAGCAGAAGGGGGTGAGATTTCACAAAACAGTAATATTAAGCATTAAATTCATCAAGAGCATTTAACAACTTAACTTCATAAATTAATAACATTAAATCTTCTTATAATATTTCACTGATAACTCAATCAACTTTTAATCATCATTAACTTCATATTCATCGCATTATATACATCATCACATAGCACATAATAATCAAATCATAACCCTCATCATATAACATCATAAATCATCACATAATAACATAAACAACACAACACAATTATCTTCTCATAATAACCTAAACAACCACGATTAATAAATATTAATACTTCACTTAGTTCTTTATCAACAACTCATTGACAATTGACAACTTAACGACAACGACAATGCGACTTCTACAACTTGAACTCAACATATGCAACTTCAACTCGACTATGCAACATAGACATCTTATTCATGCATGTGGTACCAATCCGAGGCATCAAGCCCTCAACGTAATAAGTATTAATATACTTCCAGGGCGTCAAGCCCTCATCGCAAATGAGCTAAAGCTCTAGGGCATCAAGCCCTCAACGTGTAGAGTAATAACTCACAGGGCATCAAGCCCCCAACTAAAATGGGTATGCATGGACTCAACCTCATACAACTTACGAAACATCGACATCTTAGGATTCCAATAATTTGGATCAACTTCTTATTTCATAGACCGACTCATGCAACTTGATGTTATAGAATCAGTCAACAACAGAATTCAACAGCTTAATCATTACAATAATCAAATGATAATCAGCAACAACTTCAACTTAGACATTATATATATTTCACATAAAGCATATACGATTATATCTCATTGCTAACAACATTCATATCATCTTAGTTTATATTCTCAGAACTACAACTGTAGCATAAACGACTTCGTTCATTACTCTAAAAATCATCTCACATCAAACTGTGGGACAAAGTCACTTAAAGAAAAACCTAAAAGGTAGTCTGTCTAAGCACTAATCGCGAGGCGAGTACCTCTGCTCGCAATGGCGAGTTCAGGAAAAGGGGACGCTTGCAATGGCGAGCTCAAGGCGAACAGAAAATGGGTGGTCTCCGAAACTTGACATTTTTCACTCAAAAATCTTGTTATTAACTTCTCTAATCCAATTTTCAGTCTAACAACTTGCATATTATTCTTATACATATTAAGGAACTCAAATCCATCTAAAATTCGACTACAAGATCACTTTTCAGAATCAAGGTTGACTCACAGGTCAACTCGCAACGGCGAGTGGTCTGCTCGCAGCAGCGAGCAACTTCTGGGTTTACTCGCGAGGCGAGGGGTAATCACTCGCGGGGCGAGCGATGATCTTCATCGCGCGCGAGGCGAGTAAAGCTACTCGCAGTTAAAACCTCATCTAATCACGAAAATTCATCTAATCACTTGGTTAAAACCTCAAAACTGATTCATATAATCATCCTATGAATTATCTAAGGTCTGTACGCAGTTTCTACATCAATCTAAAAACTTCTCATCATCTAATCTTCATGTTATCAATTTTAACCTAATTCCCAAATCACCTAATCATTTAAAATCACATAAATCATCAAAGTGGACTCTAAACTCTATAAAATAGTTAAATAATTAAAGAGGGCGTTACAGAGTCTGCCATTGATTTAGTACCTGGAACAAGTCCTACTTTGATTGCGCCGTATCAGATGTTCGCGTCAGAATTGGGTGAGTTGAAGAGGCAGTTGGAAGAGTTGCTCGAGAAGCAGTTTATCAGGCCGAGTTTTTCGCTATTCGGTGCTCCAATGTTGTTGGTTAAGAAGAAGGATGACAGTATGAGTTTGGGTGTGGATTAACGGCAGTTGAATAAGGTGACAATCAAGAATCGGTATCCGCTCCCGAGGATTGATGATTTGATGGATCAGTTGGTTGGTGCGGAGGTGTTCAGTAAGCTTGACTTAATGTCAGGATATCACCAGATACGAGTGAAGGTGGAGGTTATATCCAAAACTGCGTACCGAACGAAATATGGACACTATGAGTATTCTGTGATGTTATTTGGTGTGACTAAGCATCAAGTGTCTTCATGGAATATGTGAATAAAATATTCAATGCTTTTATGGACCGTTTTTGGGTAGTGTTTATAAACGATATCTTGGTGTATACGAAGATGAAGGAGGAGAATGATGAGCATATGAGGATTGTGAAGTTGAGAAAAACACAAGAGGGGGGGGGGGGGGTTGAATTGTGTTAACTTTTTCTTCTTTTTAAAACTAAGTCCAGTGTTCAGAGTCTGGTAAAGTTTAGAGTCTGGAACAGAAATCATAGTCTTATGCAGTGGATAATGTAAAGAGTGAGATAAAAGATAATGACACAGAGAAATTATACAGGTTCCTTCCACAAATCAGAAGTAGTCCTATCCCCCTTGCACTTTGATACAATTTTAGCAGGTGTACTAACTTATATCGAAGTAATAAAATTTATAAGATTCGTATCCAACGGGGCTGTTTCAAATTCTACTCGGGAATGTCATTATTATTAAGGATGTTTGTAAAATGGGAGGGGGGGGGGGGTGCACTGAGGCAATTGGTTTGAGTGTGATTGTAATTAAAATGCTGAAATTAAGATTGGTTCGAGAAATAATATGGAGAGATGATTAGGTCAATTGATTCATTTGTTCATCACTTATTAGCAACCTGTTTCTTAAGTTTACGAACGCAATAAAGTTAACGACAAATTAACAAGATAGCTTAGGTCAATCCCTTGATCCTAAGCCCTCTTTCCTGATTATAATTCCCTAATTCCTCAGGTGAACCTATATTCATTCAAAGTTTAAACACGTTAATTTAGAAGTCACAACCTAACAACCTAACAACGTTCCATCCCTAGATTGTTCGTTAAGTTCAACAATATAAATATGTCAGAGTTAAACGCTGGTGTCAGCAGTCATGTAAGCTCTAGAATCAGTTATTTTGGGTCAGAATCATAAAATCATTAAGAATGATTTATACTGAATAAACTACAATGGCATTTATAAATATTAAGAGTTACAGGTTAGATAAACATGAGCTAGAACAGAATCATCTCTTGACCTAATCACAATGAATCTAGCTACTCATGCCTAAAGCACAAATAACTAATATAAAAGAAGGATTCATTACATGAAATTGGTAACCGGATGTGTGTTTTGATGGTCTCCCACCTTCTCTCCAGATCTCCAGCTCCGAAAGTCAGTTTCTTTCTCCAAAATTCTGAACCCTTGGCTCAGAAAACAACTTCGCTTTTATAGGAAAAATCTCAGATACGTTGAAATCGTACTCCGATGCTGTAAATCAGAGCACGATGGCTTCATTAAAGTCTGATCCTAGCTGGAGCGTCTGCCAAATCGTAGCCTGATGCTCATAAATCGGAGCACGATTTCTCCTTTGCTTGCAACATCAAATGTGTCATTTGTAGCTTCTAACCCATGCATAATTACCTGAACTCAGCTCAAAAATACATAAAAACTATAACAAAAGTGCTATATGACCTACTGTCATCACAACCCCAAACTTGCATCGTTACTTGTCCTCAAGGAACTTACTTTAAAATGAAAATTAACAGTAAAATAGCATTTACCTCAGCAATGGTAATATCAAAAGTTCATCTTCTTGTTAGCGTTAGTGGGCTAACTTTCTTGTCAAAACATCCGTTCTACAACTTCACTCAACATTATGAATGAACGGGTACACACAGTCGACATACTAATCACTATATTGCCAAAACTTGAAAAATTTCTAAACATCAATCAAAGTTACATCACAATACACACTTTTAAGGACTTTCAGGATGTAACGGGGCTAAGGTTACAGGTGGGATTATTTGGAAAGTAGGCTTAAGATAAAAAATTGGAGTTAAGTATTTCCTACTTACTTTGGCAATGGGAACACCATAACCAACACAACGGAAGTTCTGAATCACTCAATTAACAAGTCTTTGTCTCAATTTATTTCATAACTATATACACACTTTTTTTTGAGTTGATTGATTTTTTTTTTCAACTTGATTGAATTTTTTTTTATATATATATTTTTCGTTTTTGAATTGAGACAATGTGATCTATTTACTCATGTTCTCTATATCCCTCACCCCAAACTTAAAATGTTACTGTCCGAAGAGCAACCCCAAACTTAGACTTTTGCAAACACATAACAATGCCTAACTCCAACAAAACTTCGGTTAATAATCTTAAGGTCTCTAGGCTTGTAATATGGTTTGTCACCGAAACAACGGGGTCTAACCTATTGGCTCAAAATTTGGTTTAAAGATGGAAATATTCAATGCAACAGGTAGGCTTCAGAGGCTCAAGGTACAAGCACTTTGCCTTTAGTGTGTAAAAGATATAAGCAACTGACATAAAGAAAATTCGCAAGTCCTAGAAATAGTATCATCATGGAACACTCATATTTGTGAAAATTGTAAAACAAAAATTTGGCTTTGGAACTTACAAGCTGAGGTTTATAGAAGTTGTCAAAATTCACACTGCCGTACACTTTAACAAAGGAACCTCATGCAAGCTCTACCTCTTGAATTTTTGCTAAACCATTGATGAACAAATGCTAATAGACTGGTATAATTCAAGAAAAAAAGCAAATTCATTAATAATAAACAAGTGCAAATGCAATTACAAAACATAGGGGAATACAAAATTCATAACACTAGGAGCAGTCACACACATCTTTTTTTTTTTTTGAAAAGAAATACCAACCAATTAAACGAAATTAGAAAATATGATGGGTTGCCTCCCATCAAGCGCTTTCTTTTACGTCATTAAGCTTGACGCCTCAGCCACTGTTAGGGTAGAAAATATGAAAGAAATAATATATCATCTTTCTTCTTCCTCTTGTTTGGTTGGAATTCCACGAACTTCATGCAATGCAACAGATGCTCCCATGATCCAACTGCTAGACTTTCAGCATTTGAGTTATCCCACCATAAAGAAGAATAGATATACCTTTGTAAAGGAATGGTTTCTTTCAACCCCGTTGGTTGAGACTTCAGGTAGAGACCAACACTCGTCACTTGTACATTTTCTTCCACCACAAAAACATGACACTCAATCTCCATCTCAACCAGCTGCTTCTCACATTCATTCGCTTTCCCAACAAGATCACCACACAAAATTTCAAATTTCTCAAATGAAACTTGATTTAATATCAACAAATCATCTAAAATAATTTTAAACTGAGTATTGTAATTGATGTTGATCATCTCTTTCATCCCTTCACAATTTGTACCCTGATGACTCGCCTCATAAAAATGACATCTATTTAATCTTGAAATATTTTCATCCCATTGTTTTATCTTCCAAGATAGGAGATATTTTTCATACTCCAACGTAACTATCTCTTCTGTGTCATAAAGGCGTAACCTGTCTACTAACTTGTCTATCATAGCTGTAAAACTTGGATAAACTTTTTAGCAGCAAAGTACAATGAGATAAACATGAAGAGATCAAATCATAATTTTTTTTTATACATAGACAAAAATACAAATGACAAAAATCCTAAATAATAACGAAATTACCAAGTTGAAATGATTCAACAGTCCCCAGCAACGGCGCCAAAAACTTGATACAATTTTAGCAAGTGTACTAACTTATATCGAAGTAATAAAATTTATAAGATTCGTATCCACAGGGACTGTTTCAAATTCTACTCGGGAATGTCATTATTATTAAGGATGTTTGTAAAATGGGGGGGTGCACTGAGGCAATTGGTTTGAGTGCGATTGTAATTAAAATAATGAAATTAAGATTGGTTCGAGAAATAATATGGAGAGATGACTAGGTCAATTGATTCATTTGTTCATCACTTATTAGCAATCTGTTTCTTAAGTTTACGAACGCTATAAAGTTAACGACAAATTAACAAGATAGCTTAGGTCAATCCCTTGATCCTAAGCCCTCTTTCCTGATTATAATTCCTTAATTCCTCAAGTGAACCTATATTCATTCAAGGTTTAAACACGTTAATTTAGAAATCACAACCTAACAACGTTCCATCCCTAGATTGTCCGTTAAGTTGAACAGTATAAATATGTCAAAGTTAAACGTTGGTGTCAGCAGTCATCTAAGCTCTAGAATCAGTTATTTTGGGTCAGAATCATAAAATCATTAAGAACGATTTATACTGAATAAACTAGAATGGCATTCATAAATATTAAGAGTTACAGGTTACATAAACATGAGCTAGAACAGAATCATATCTTGACCTAATCACAATTGATCTAGCTACTCATGGCTAAAGCACAAATAACTAATATAAAAGAAGGATTCATTACATGAAATTGGTAACCGAATGTGAGTTTTGATGGACTCCCACCTTCTCTCCAGATATCCAGATCCAAAAGTCAGCTTCTATCTCCAAAATTCCGAACCCTTAGCTCAGAAAATAACTTCGCTTTTATAGGAAAAATCTCAGATACGCTGAAATCGTACTCTGATGCTGTAAATTGGAGCACGATGGCTTCATTAAAGTCATATCCTAGCTGGAGCGGAATCCAAATCGTTGCCCGATGCTCATAAATTGCAGAACGATTTTTTACGAGACAAAATGTCTCAAACTTGCAGTAAAATCGTAGTCCGATGCTCATAAATCGAAGCACGATTTCTCCTTTGCTTGCAACATCAAATGTGTCCTTTGTAGCTTTTAACCCCTGCATAATCACCTGAACTCAGCTCAAAAATACATAAAAACTATAACAAAAGTGCTATATGACCTTGTGTCATCACACTTCAAAAGAGAGTTCACTAAAATCAATATCTGATTACAAGTGCTTAAGCACAAAAGAAAGAGACATCAAACTACTTAAGCAAAAAAGCAAGAGGTTTCCTATGCTCAAGCACAAATGCGAGAAACTTCTTATGCTCAAGCACAAAAAACTTCTAATCAACTAGAATAACACAAAATATTGTTTGAGGATTGAAAAATTGATATACAATCAGTGGTGTTCACAATACAAATCAGATACAAACTCTTAAGACTAGTGTTTCTAAGATATGAAAGTTCTTAAGAAATCCTAAGTGAATTTTGATGTGAAAACAATTTCAGCAGGGTTTTGGCACTTGTTAAATTGTTGTGAGTCTCTTGCAATCTTCAAGTATTCACTTCTTTATATAGAGGTGTGAACGAGACATTGTAGATTGCCAGCACATCAAGAAAAGTCGTAGTTGAAGCTTGACAATCACCAATGATCTGTTGCTTGATTTGGTTATTGTCCTATGAGGGAACAATTTCAAATTCACTCCTTGAATAGAGAATAACTAGCGTAAACATAACTGTTATCTTGTACTACTGCATACATAAAGAGTGGAGTAGTGGAGTAGTGGTTGTACAATTGTACTATGCCCTTTTCCTGCTCTCTTAAGTGGATAAGCATCCAATGCCTTCTAATTCATCTGAAGTACCTCCAGGCCTCCATTCCTTCTACAATGATATGACTTCAGAATGACAACTTTTAAGTAACCCCAGCTTCTAGTCTTCAGACTCTGATGAACTCCAGCTTATGAGGCTCTTAAGACTCTCTGATGATGTCAGCTTAAGATGGTCTTCAGACGCTTTTTGTCTTCAGACTCTGTCTCGCAACATAACCTTCCTTTGTAGTTTCCTTTACTCTCTTTTGTTCTTTTAGAACCAATTCTTGACTTATAATTTTTGACTATGGTCCTGCAGACTTGAACAAATATTAGCAATTCCAATTGACATTTTAATACCTTGTTATCATCAAAACTCAAGGTGGTAATGTTAAACACATTTTGTTTCAACATTCTCCCTCTTTATGATGATGACAAACACTAGTATTAAATGATCAATTGTTGTTAATCTAATAACAAGTTGACTTTAGGGTCTCGGGTTTGTAAGCTCCCCCTGAGTCTGGTAGTTTTTAAGGCAGGTTTGTAAGCTCTCCCTGAGTTCTATCCATGTTAATTAAATTCACTTTAAACTTAAAAACATACTCAAAATAATCTCACATGAAATTAAATACTAAGAAATGAGAAGCAGGTTCTCCTAATTTATTTTAAGTTAAATTAGTGGGCTTATAGCCTAAATGTATACTATGTCTACTCCCTCTTTTGTCATCACAAAAAGTATATAAAAAAGAGAAGTAAGAAAAACATGAGATATTCAGATGATGGTTAGATTATGGAATCAAATTATAATAACCAAAATATTAGAGAAACAAAGCAAATAAACATAGTATCAAAGAATATAAGATGAAGAAAAAGTATCAGAAGAATAAAAAAAGAAATGAAAAAAACAACAAGTAAAATGTGTGCATTTTATAGTTTAGGTGGTTTCTTCATCATGTCCATCATTTCCCTCATCATTGCCTTCATTTCTTCTGAGTTTTTCTTCAAAGTCTCCTCTAAAGTATATGATCTTTTGGCTTGGGATTCTTCACGTTGCTCTGTGTTGTTCTTTCATTTCTGCCATCTGCCTCTTTAAAATTTCAGTGAGCATCTTCTTATCAAATAATTCTTGCTAGAATTTATTGATCTTCTTTGTTTGCTCAGGATGATCCTTTAGCTTCTCAAGGATCGATATATCAGCATTAACTTTCACTTGAGTTAACCATGAAATGTTCAGATCCTCTTTGACTGCAGAAGTAATCAGTGATGATGCATCCAAGAAAAATGAAGAGTCTGATAAATATAACTTGTTTCTTCTGACTTCCAATTCTTCATACTTCTGAAGACTTCCTTAAACCACTTCTTTCAGAGACTGATTTTGAGCTTCCACATAGAGTCGTTGCAGGTCACACAAAAATCTATCAATCATTTCTCTAAGTGCAGTCCACTTTTCAACATATAGCGCAGTGTGCACAAGTTGAATGATTGGTTCAACAACAAATTCTTTGTTGGTTAAAGAGTAAATTACAGCTTCTAAATAGTTCTCTAGTTTTGCTGCATTGATTGGTTCAACATGGGCTATGTCTTCTGGTATTGAAATGCAAGTATCAGAGACTGACTGATCAGTGGGTGATGATTCAAGGAAAGAATGTAATGGAGAACATGGCTTGAATTCAGGATGCATGACCATTGTAGCACAAGCTTCAGAGTCTAAAGGTTTAGAGGTTTATGGTTGTTGTTGATTTTATGAAACACCAAAGTCAGGTGGTGTCTCAGAGGCTGTTTCTGAGCTAGGTACATAACCAGGTAGCTCACGTTTATAATGATTAGATAACCAATCAATAACAGATGAATCACTGACTTGGGTTGTTAGTTGAGGTTGAGATGATGATGATGTCAAGTTATCATAAGTTCTCTAAATTGAAGCTTCTAAACTTCTCTTTTGGAAGCAGAGTTTGAAGTGGCTTATGTAGGTGAGAAAAACACAAGAAGGGGGGTTTAATTGTGTTAGCTTTTTCTTCATTTTCTCCTAAGCTGAAAAACAGTGATCAAAAGCAGATAGAGTTCTACTTCTGAAGTGATGTTTAGGACTAAATGCAGTGGATAAAAACAAGAGAGAGAGAGAGAGAGAGAGAGAGAGAGAGAGAGAGAGAGAGAAGAAAGACACAAAGCAATTATATAGGTTCCTTCCACAAACCGGAAGTAGTCCTCTCCCCCTTGCACTTCCAAGGAGAGTTCACTAAAAATGTAAAATATGATTACAAATGCTCACTCCTAAAACTAGCAAGAGACTTCAAACTACTCAAGCACAACTGCAAGAGATTTCCTATGCTCCTGAACACAATTAAGAGACTTTCTATGCTCAAGCACAACTGCAAGAGATATCTATTCAAACAGAATTACAAAGAAAAATGTTTGAGGTTGAATACTTGATATACAATCAGTGGTGTTCACAATACAAATTAGATACAGACTCTTTAGGACTATAGAATTTCTAAGATATGAAAGTTGTTAATAAATTCCAGGTGACCATTTAAATGAAGAACAATTTCAGCAGAGTTTTGGCACTTGTAAATTGTTGTTGAGTCCTTGCCATTCTTTAAGTCTTCACTCCTTTATATAGAGGTGTAAAAGAGACGTTGTGAATTGCCAGCACATCAAAATAGAGTCGTTTGAAGCTTTGATTAATCACCAATGATATTTTTCCTGATATGGTTATTGTCCTATAAAGGATCAATTTCTAATCCATTCCAGTTGTGAAGGAACATCGTTGCAGGAAGAGCTGTTTTTCTTGTCTTGATGCAGAGACAAAAACAAAGTAGTGGTTGTACACTACGTACAATTGTACTTTGTCAACACTCTTTAAAGAACAAGCATCCAATGTCTTCAAATCCTTTCAAAATAGTCGTTGCTTCAATCTTCTGGTCTTCTGCAATGCTTAGACGAGATTAAATCCATTGGACAACCTTTGAAGCTTTAAGTCTTGCATCTCCTGATGAACTTCAACTTTTGATGATCTTCAGCTTCTGATGAGATGCTTCTGACGAACTTGCTTCTTATGACGTCATCACTTTAGGAGCACTTCTCTTCCGATGCTTCAAGCTTCCTTTTTGTTGATTCCTCAGCTCTCCTTTGTTCTTTCAGAACCTAATTAAGATGACAAATTTTTGTCTATGGTCCTGTACACTTGAACAAATATTAGCATATCCAATTGACAATTTTTAATACTTTGTTATCATCAAAACTCTCAAAGGGTAATGTTAAACACATTTTGTTCCAACAATTTCCCCCTGAGTCTAATAGTACTTTAAGATGAGGTTTGTAAACTCCCCATGAGTTCTATCCATGTTAATTAAATTCCTCATTAAAAACAATATAACACTCAGAATATTCTCACATTAATAGACTAAGAAATAAGAAGAAGGTCCTATTAATTTAACTTGATTATAATTTAATTAATGGGTCTCAGAGCCTATAAATACTATACATCCACTCCCCCTTTTGTCATCAACAAAAAGTATAAAAACTAAAGACAAAAAGAAAGAGATAAGAAAAAGATAGTGAGAAAAATTCTATATAAGGCATAAACGTAATAGCGCAAGAACTATGTTCAGAAGCAAAATATCATTGATTAGAAACAGTAATTCAGAAGCATGTAGACACAAATTCAGAAGCAAAGATACAAACAAAAAATTTAAAAACAAGCTAAGGGTGTGTAATCTAAGGTTGGGCTTGTTTCTGGAACATGTCCATCATTTTTTCTTCCCTAACTCTTGCTTCTTCCAGTTAGCTTTTGTAGAAGACTTGTATTCAATTAGAAGTAGCTTTTGTTCAAGAAGTTCTTTCCTTAGCTGCCTGTTTTCTGTTTCCAACTCAGCATTCCTTTGCAGCAAGGCTAGTTCTGTAGAGACTGGATTGACATTCACCTTTGACAACCAGTTGACATTCAGCTCTCTTGGGTGTATTCCTGCTGGAATGAAATCAGTTGCATTCCTTTCTCTTAAGAATAGAGGAGTCTGCACTCAAGTTCTTAGAACTTTTACTTCTTGCAGATTGTTATCAACTCCCTTCAGCCAGTCTTGAAGCTTTTGTTGAGTAGAGTTTTGAGCATCAAGACAAGTTCTCTGAAGCTCAGTCAAGACAAAGTCTACTCTCTCTTTTAATCTCTTCCACTGCTTCTCATAGCTTTCTTTATGAATCAGATCATTTCTAGCTTGAATCAGCTTGTTAAGCTCCTGAAATATGTTCTCACACACATCTGCTAAAATAGTAGAATCTAGAAACAGGGTGGGTGCAGAACGAATATTTGTTTTGGCAGGAGCACAAGGTTGAATGGCTAAGTTTGAGGATGAAGGTTTGCTATTTGTGGAGGTTGGAGTTTGAATAATTGTCTTTGAATATTGATTAGGAATAGAAGTTACAATCATAGTAGAGGAAGAGTTTGATTGCTCAATCTCAACATCAGAGGCTTATGATGTGATCATAAAATCAGGTTCAATGACCTTGTCAAGAATAGAAAGAGACTCATTAATAGTGACAGCTGGACAGGTTGTTGAGGCTATTTGTACGTTTGGTGCTTGTTGTTGGGGGATTTCTAATGTAACTTAATCAGAAGCTACCTCAGAGGCTCTTTGTAGATTAGACTCAACACGTGGAAGTTCATCAGAATAGAGAATTATCAGATTCTCTAAGACAGATGTTTCTGAAGTTTGGTTGGTTGAAGATGGGTGAGACGATGATTCATCATTAAGGTTAGAAGATGATTCACCTATGACATCTGCATTAGGAAGAACAAAGATGAGAGGTTCAATTATGGGTGGTTGGAAAGGATAGTCAGCAGGTAGTCTTTCACAAACCTTGAATCTCATTTGAGCCAAATCATGTATTCTTTCAACAATATTGGGATACATAGGCTCAAAGGGAGTGTTATCAACAGGCTTTTTGTGGAGTTTGGTGGATGGTGAAAGGCCTTTATGAATGGTTGGATACATTCTGCCTAAGGGAACATCATCTAAATCCGAAGAGGTTGTGGAGGTTGAATGAGAGATAGAGGTTGAACTAGATTCTACTACTATAAGATTAGCATGATGTGGAGAATTAGGATTACCTCTTGCAGTTTCAGGAGCAACAACTTCTGAACCATCAGCATCATCCTTCTGAACTTCTTCAGTAGCTTTTTCACCAGCAATCCTCAGTAAACTTCCAGCTGCTGAAGTTACCAATTCTTGTACTTCTTCAGCAGCCTTAACAACTTGTTGTGCACTGACTCTAGCATCTTTCCTTGCTATGCTTGATACATGGACTTCAATTCCTTTTTCAAGTTCCCTTATCTTTTCAAGTGCAGCATCATCTTCAGTTTTCTTCTTCTTCACTTCTCTTATTACTAGCTCAGTAGCAGCTGCAATCTGCTCTTCATCTTCAGACACAGACTCTGCTAACTTCAGCTTCCTGATAGCAGGCTTCCTTTTCTTCTTAGGAATTGCAGGTTGAGGAGATTGAGTGTAACACCCCGTTTTCCCAACATAAAAATTTCGTAAATAAATCAGAGTATTCACATAACGGAATGTCACATTTCATTCATAAAATCATAAATGGATTAAATAACTATTTATCCTTCAATTTCTTTAACAAAAATCTTTAACGTATCGCAGCGGAATTTATTTAAACCTCTAAAATAGTATTTGGCACAAAGGCCTCATCATAAAAGTCTCATAAAACAAAGTCAACATCATTGTCATAAAACTTCATAAATAATACATAAGGAATAGAAAAGCAATAACAAAGATCTCATCCCGTTACGTATCAGAGCTCCTAAGACACAACGAGAGAATCCTCACACGACTTCATCTATTCTTGATTACCTCCAAGTTACTCATACAAAGAGCAACATTTTCAAGCAGAAGGGGTGAGATTCACAAAACAATAATATTAAGCATATAATCCAACAATTATATTTAACAACATAACGTAAACATATTATAACAAGTATCAGGTAACATCATCATAATCAACCTCACAATCAACTTCAAAATTCACTTAACAACTTGACTCGGCAGTGCAACTTTAACTTGACTATGCAACTTAATCATCTTACTCATGCATGTGGTACCAATCTAAGGCATAAGCCCTCGTCGCTTTTTTGAGCATAAAAATACTCCTAGGGCATAAGCCCTCGTCGCTATTTGAGCATAAAAATACTCCTAGGGCATAAGCCCTCGTCGCTATTTGAGCATAAAAATACTCTTAGGGCATAAGCCCTCGTCTCTGTTGAGCAAAAGCTCTTAGGGCATGAGCCCTCGTCTTTAAATGAATATGCATGGACTCAACGTCTTACAACTTAGACAACCTAACCATCTTATATGACTCCAATAATTTGGATCAATAACTCACAACTTAGACAGAAACATGCAGCTTTAAACAAATGTAAACAACAACATGGCAGCACATTATTAGTCTCAAGATATAACAATATCAACATTTAAACATCGCCTTAAAGCATCACTTAAAATTCGCATAATGCTTAGATATATAAATCATTAGTAACAACATGTAATTATCTTATAATCAACATCATAGTTCATTTTTAATATTATAAACAACCCTATTTCTACCCCAAGGATCAACTCGCAACAACTCGTTCGAAAGGGTACTGATGTTGTGCATTTCGCCAGGCGAGACATATTACATCATGGCGAGCTCCGCCGGGCGAGACATATGTCGCCGTGACAAGCTCCGCCGGGCAACTAATATGTCGCCGTGGCGAGCGATGAATTTTGGGCTGCTCCGCCGGGCGAGACATATGTTGTAACACCCCGTTTTCCCAAATTCAAAATTTCATAAATAAATCAGAGTATCATATGAAACAGAATGCTACATTTCTTAAATTCTCAAAGGGAATAAATAAACATTTATTCTAGTCAAAATTGTTCTAACATCGCAGCGGGTAAAATTTCAATGTTAACAAATCGTTTTGGCACGCAGGCCTCATAAATACGTCTCAACATAAGTTAACTGAAAACTTAAATCGTAATCAATACGTAAGGAATAGAAAATACAAATAGCGGTTCCCATCCCGTTACGTATTAGAACACCTAAGAACACGGTGAGGGTAGCCACTCACAACAGCAACAACAACTAAAGCTTAATCACCTGCACTTGCCCACAAGACGACAATTCCAGCAGAAGGGGTGAGATTCTCAAAACAAAAACATTAAACATATAATTCAGCAATTACATTTAACAGCATAACTTTGTCATCATATATCATAACTATAGTCAAGTAACATCTTAAACAACATCATGATTCAACATCATAGTTCAACTTAATAGTTTGACTCGACAATGCAACTTCGACTCAACTTATGCAACTTAGACATCTTAATCATGCATGTGGTACCATATTGAGTATAAATATACTCCTAGAGCATAAGCTCTCGTCGCTATTGAGCATAAAAATACTCCTAGAGCATAAGCTCTCGTCGCTGTTGAGCAAAAGCACCTAGGGCATGAGCCCTCGTCTCTGGATGAATACGCATGGACTCAATCTATTAAATCTTAGACATCTCAAATGAACCCCAATAATTTGGATTATAACATCATAATTCTTATAACAACACATGCAGTTTTTAATTATTAACAACATGGCAGCATGACAGCAATCATCATCACAACATAGTAAAATCATAAGCATTCACATACATCATCACTTATAGTTCAAAGGAAGCATATACAAATGTATAGGTCACTTAAGACAAATCACACATCAGTTAACGGCTAAACTGGTCGTCTTAATATTTCAGCACTTAATTCTAATACAGGATTAATCTCATAACTATTCGTGCAACAAGAGTCGCATTGTTCTAAAAGGTAGTCCGTTACAGAACTACTCGCTATGGCGAGTGGGATCTCTCGCCTCGCGAACCATCACAGGGTTATTCGCTACGGCGAGTGGAACTACTCGCCTCGCGTACGATCAAGGGTGACTCGCTATGGCGAGTTGGGTTGCTCGCCTGGCGAGCTTCTGGTGTTACTCGCTATGGCGAGTAGGTTGTTCGCCTCGCGAACCTTCTGGGGGTTGCTCGCTATGGCGAGCTGTTCAATTCGCCTCGCGAGCTGATGAATACTCGCCGTGGCGAGCTGGCTGCTCGCTGTGGCGAGCGACGACAACACAGTTACATGGTTACGAGGGTTTTCACCCAAAACCCCAAATTTCATCCTAATCCTTCAGATTTTTGACTATAATGATGTTTAAGGGTCATCCTATGATCTGTAAACAGTTTTCTACAACATTGGCACAGTTTTTCATCATCTAAACCTCAATTCCTCACTTTTGACCTAACTCTCAATCCTCAATTATCATGAATTAAACCTAGAATTTGTTAACTATAATCATGGATTACATGCTCTAATGAAATTGTAATGATAGGCTCACCCTTACCTTAAGAAAATCGAGCAGCAGCCCCTCTGGTTCTTCTCTTCTGTTTTCTCCCTTTTTCTCCCAAAACTCTGAATTGTACGTTCTGTACAATTCTAAACCTACTTCCCCCTTTTAAACCTCTATTTGTTTTATTATATCTTATTCCTCACAACTTTATCTAATTCTAAAACAAACCCACAACTTATTATTTGTTTTATTTTCAAATCTTATTTTATTAAACAATAAAATAAGTCTCAACCTTTATAAAATCACATAACTCATATAAATCACATAATATTTCAAATATCACTTAAATTCACACAAAGTCATATAAATATTACCTACTATATAAAATAATTTAAATAATTAAAACGGGTGTTACAACTCTCCCCAACTTATAAGATTTTCGTCCTCGAAAATTTACCTTAAGCAAACAACTCGGGATAAGACTCCAGCATCATACTCTCTAGCTCCCAAGTCAAGCTTTCACCAGTCGCTCCGTCCCAAACGACTTTCACAGGAGGTATCTCCTTGCCTCTCAATCTCTTCACTTCACGGCCTTCGATCCTCACTGGTAAGGTCTCAACTGTCAGGTTATCTCTAACTTGTACATCATCCCTTTGAATCACATGGGATGGATCTGGAACATACTTCCGAAGTTGTGACACGTGAAACACATCATGCAAATTCGACAGATGCGGCGGTAAACCTACTCGATACGCCACTGTCCCAATTCTCTCTGATATCTGATACGGACCAATAAACTTCAGGGTTAACTTCTTCGACTTCAGTGCACGACCCACACCGGTCATGGGAGTAACTCTTAGGAATACACGGTCTCCCTCTTGAAACTCAAGGTCCTTCCTACGCTTATCATGATAGCTCTTTTGCCGACTCTGCGACGCTTTCATCTTTTCTTGAATCATTTTTACCTTCTGGTCCTAAAACCACATTCTCACCTGACTCAAACCAACACAACGGAGTTCTACATCTCCGACCATATAAAGCCTTGAAAGGTGCCATTCCGATACTAGAATGATAACTGTTATTGTACGTGAACTCTATCAACGGAAGATGACTATCCCAAATTCCTCCTTGCTCAAGTACACAAACTCTCAACAAATCTTCCAACGATTGATTCGTCCTTTCCGACTGACCATCTGTCTGTGGATGATATGCCGAACTCAACTTCAACTTAGAACCTAAAGCCTCTTGCAAACTCTTCCAGAATCTAGAAGTAAACCTCGGGTCTCTGTCTGATACGATGCTCGAAGGAACACCATGCAGCTTCACTATTTCTCGAATATAAATCTCTGCCAACTGAGCTATAGGAAAACTGATGTTAATCGGAATAAAATGAGCCGACTTCGTCAGTCTATCAACAATCACCCAAATGGCGTCATTCCCTTTAGGCGTATTCGGCAAACTTGTCACAAAATCCATGGATATACTATCCCATTTCCACTCTGGCACATCTAAAGGTATCATCATCCCAGCCGGTTTCTGATGTTCCACTTTCGACTTCTGACAAACCAAACACGAAAACACAAACTGTGCCACATCATGTTTCAATCCAGACCATCAAAACAACTTCTTCAAATCATGATACATTTTCATAGCTCCCGGGTGAATACTCAAGCTACTCCTATGACTCTCTTCAAGAATCATTTTCTTCATCTCGTCATCATCTGGAATGCAAATTCTACCTCGGAACCTCAACACACCTTGATCATCGACCTTAAAGTCACGCAAATTCTACCTCGGAACCTCAACACACCTTGATCATCGACCTTAAAGTCACCATCTTCGGTCTGATTGCTAGCAACTAACAAGTCCACAAACTTAACATCCAATTTCTGCGCCTCTTTAATACTTTTCAAGAATTCATTATCAATCTTCAGCATTCCCAACTTCACACTTTGAGGTGACCATTCACATACTAAACTCAAATCTCTAAACTGTTCCAGCAACTCAAACTCTTTAGCCATCAAAGCGGACATATGCAAAGTCTTCCTACTTAGGGCATCTGCAATAACGTTAGCTTTACCCGGATGATAATTCAAACCAAAGTCATAATCTTTCAACAACTCAAGCCACCTTCGCTGTCTCATATTCAATTCCTTCTGATCAAATAAATACATCAAGCTCTTGTGGTCACTGAACACTTCAAATCTCGAACCGTACAGGTAATGTCTCCAAATCTTAAGCACAAATACCACTGTAGCTAATTCAAGATCGTGAGTAGGGTAATTTCGTTCATGGATTCTCAACTGTCTTGATGCATAAGCAACCACTTTACCATCTTGCATAAGCACACAACCTAAACCCAACTTGGACGCATCACAATACACGACAAAAGATTCATCGGACTTAGGCAAAATCAAAACTGGAGCCGTCGTCAGACGCTTCTTCAATTCATTAAAACTATTCTCGCAATGAACATCCCACACAAATGCTTTACCTTTGCAGGTCAACTGCGTTAACGGAAGTGCCAACTTCGAAAATCCTTCTATAAATCTTCTGTAGTACCCAGCTAATCCCAAAAAGCTTCTAATCTCTGTAACCGACTTCGGAGTATCCCATTGCGATGCTGCTTCAACTTTAGACAGATCAACTGCAATACCGTTACCAGAAATAACATGGCCAATAAAACTCAATTCGTTCAACCAGAATTCGCACTTCGACAATTTAGCGTAAAGCTTCTTCTCCTTCAACACTTGCAAGACTATCTTCAAATGTTCCGCATGCTCTTCTTCAGACTTGGAGTAAATCAAAATATCATCGATGAACACAACCACAAATTGATCCAAGAATGCATGGAAGATGCGATTCATATATTCCATAAACACACCAGGTGCATTCGTAACACCGAAAGGCATCACTTTGTATTCATAATGCCCGTATCGCGTCCTGAACGCTGTCTTCTGCATATCTTCATCTTTCACTTTAATCTGATGATATCCCGACCTCAAATCAATCTTGCTAAACACTCGTACACCCACTAACCGATCCATTAAATCATCAATTCTCGGAAGTGGATACCTATTCTTTATAGTTACTTTATTCAGCTGTCGGTAATCAATACATAACCTCATGCTACCGTCCTTCTTCTTTACTAGTAATACCGGCGCTCCCCAAGGAGAAACACTTGGTCTAACAAATTTCTTGTAAAGCAAATCTTCTAACTGTTTCTTTAACTCAGCCAACTCGGAAGCTGACATGCGATAAGGTGTCATAAACACAGGCTTCGTTGCCGGAATAAGGTCGATCGAAAATTCAACTTCTCTTTCTGGAGGCACATCAGGAATTTCATCGGGAAAAACTTCTGGAAAATCGCATACCACTCTATGCTTATCAATCAACGTTTGGTTCTCAATAGATAAAGATGCCATCAAAGAAAACATCAACATTCCTTCACGTTTTAACTGCTTCAGCTGTTTAGTAGATAAAAACTCTGCCCCACTTTCTTCTTCATCAGAGGAGAAATACACTAACTTGCGAAAACAATTAATATGTACATGATTGTACTCTAACCAATTCATACCCAGAATCACATCCATACCACTCAAGGGTAGACAAACTAAATCAATTTCAAAATCACGATCATACATCGACAAAGGACATCTTAAACACACAAGAGAGGTGGTCACCGAACCCTTAGCTGGAGTTTCGACAACCATTTCCCCATTCCTATTAGACATAGTAAGACCCAACTTAGCAGCACAATGAATGGCAATAAAACAATGTGTAGCACCAGTGTCAATAATAGCAATTAAAGGAGTACTATCAAAATAACAAGTACCTCTGATCAAACGATCCTCATTCTCTGTCTGTGTGCCAGTCAAAGCAAACACTCTACCAGTAGTCTGAGCCTTCTTAGGCTTCTTGCATTGCGAACCAATATGACCTTCTTCGTTACAATTAAAGCACACAACATCATCATATTTGCATGCTGAAGTAGCATGTCCCTTCTTACCACAACGGTAACACCGCTTCACATCTCCAGTACAAGCATTACTCTTCTGACCTTTCTCACCACAATTATAGCAGACAATCTCAACAGGAGCATCCTTCTTCTGAGGTCTCCTCTCATCATTAACTCTTTGCTTGCCCTTATCAGTAGGGGCACTATAAGGATTCGGACGACTCTGCTGTCCTTTACTCTTTCTCTCATTCACTACCTTGTAGTGAGCTTTAGTGTCCTCCTCATAAATCCTGCAGCTGCTTACCAGCTCGGAAAAATTCCGGGTCTTTTGGTAACCAATTGCCCTCTTGATATCAGCACGCAAGCCATTCTCGAACTTGATGCACTTAGAAAACTCAGCCGTCTCAGCAGTATAGTGTGGATAAAACTTAGCCAACTCCACAAATTTGGCAGCATACTCAGTCACCGACATGTTCCCTTGTTTCAGCTCAAGGAACTCAATCTCCTTCTTCCCGCGAACATCTTCCGGAAAGTAACGGTTCAGGAACTCCCTCCGAAACACAGCCTAAGTAACAGCAGCACCTCCATTCTCTAAGACCGGTTGGACACTCACCCACCAGTCGTCAACTTCTTCTGCCAGCATGTGCGTACCAAAGCGCACCATCTGAACGTCCGTACACTGCATCACTCTGAAAATCCTTTCGACCTCCTTGAGCCATGTCTGAACTCCATCGGGGTCGTATCTTCCCTTGAACGTAGGTGGATGATTCCTCAAAAAGGTCTCCAACATCATCACTCCATCATTTCCACCAGCATTCTGTTGTTGGCCACAGCTTGAGCCATCGCTTGTAATGCAGCAGCAAGAGCAGCATCATTTCTTCCAACCATCTAGTTCACTACATAACGATAACGGGTTAGAGAAACTCAAACAGAATTAAACTAACACTCGACACTAACGACTCGATCTACTTGGCCGGACGGACCGACCTGCTCTGATACCAATTGTAACACCCCGTTTTCCCAAATTTAAAATTTCATAAATAAATCAGAGTATCATATGAACTAGAATGCTACATTTCTTAAATTCTCAAAGGGAATAAATAAACATTTATTCTAGTCAAAATTGTTCTAACATCGCAGCGGATAAAATTTCAATGTTAACAAATCGTTTTGGCACGTAGGCCTCATAAATACGTCTCAACATAAGTTAACTGAAAACTTAAATCGTAATCAATATGTAAGGAATAGAAAATAAACATAGAGATTCCCATCCCGTTACGTCGCTGTTGAGCAAAAGCTCCTAGGGCATGAGCCCTCGTCTCTGGATGAATACGCATGGACTCAATCTCTTAAATCTTAGACATCTCAAATGAACCCCAATAATTTGGATTATAACATCATAATTCTTATAACAACACATGCAGTTTTTAATTATTAACAACTTGGCAGCATGACAGCAATCATCATCACAACATAGTAAAATCATAAGCATTCACATACATCATCACTTATAGTTCAAAGGAAGCATATACAACTGTATAGGTCACTTATGACAAATCACACATCAGTTAACGGCTAAACTGGTCGTCTTAATATTTCAGCACTTAATTCTAATCCATGATTAATCTCATAACTATTCGTGCAACAAGAGTCGCATTGTTCTAAAAGGTAGTCCGTTACAGAACTACTCGCTATGGCGAGTGGGATCTCTCGCCTCGCGAACCATCACAGGGTTATTCGCTACGGCGAGTGGAACTGTTCGCCTCGCGTACGATCAAGGGTGACTCGCTATGGCGAGTTGGGTTGCTCGCCTGGCAAGCTCCTGGTGTTACTCGCTATGGCGAGTAGGTTGTTCGCCTCGCGAACCTTTTGGGGGTTGCTCGCTATGGCGAGCTGTTCAATTCGCCTCGCGAGCTGATGAATACTCGCCGTGGCGAGCTGGCTGCTCGCTGTGGCGAGCGACGACAGCACAGTTACGGGGTTACGAGGGTTTTCACCCAAAACCCTAAATTTCATCCTAATCCTTCAGATTTTCGACTATAATGATGTTTAAGGGTCATCCTATGATCTGTAAACAGTTTTCTACAACATTGGTACAGTTTTTCATCATCTAAACCTCAATTCCTCACTTTTGACCTAACTCTCAATCCTCAATTATCATGAATTAAACCTAGAATTTGTTAACTATAATCATGAATTACATGCTCTAATGAAATTGTAATGATAGGCTCACCCTTACATTAAGAAAATCGAGCAGCAGCCTCTCTGGTTCTTCTCTTCTGTTTTCTCCCTTTTTCTCCCAAAACTCTGAATTGTACGATCTGTACAATTCTAAACCTACTTCCCCCTTTTAAACCTCTATTTGTTTTATTTTATCTTATTCCTCACAACTTTATCTAATTCTAAAACAAACCCACAACTTATTATTTGTTTTATTTTCAAATCTTATTTTATTAAACAATAAAATAAGTCTCAACCTTTATAAAATCACATAACTCATATAAATCACATAATATTTCAAATATCACTTAAATTCACACAAAATCATATAAATATTACCTACTATATAAAGTAATTTAAATAATTAAAACGGGCGTTACATATGTCGCCGGGGCGAGCTCCGCCGGGCAACACATATGTTGCCGTGGCGAGCGGTGAATTCTGGGCTGCTCCGCCGGGCGAGACATATGTCGCCATGGCGGGAGATGAATTATGGGCTCGGGTAGAACGCAGATTTTCTCGAAAATCCGTCTAATCACATTGTTTAAGGTCTAACATTGATTCTAGAAATCATCATACGGATTATCTAAGGTCTGTAAACAGTTTATACATCAATCTAAAAATTTATTATCATTTAATCATCAATTCACCACTTTTAACATAATCTCCAAATCCTCAAAAACTAATCCCACAACTTGTTAAATGCAAGTAGATGAATTATAGACTCAATAGAATTGTATGCTAGGCTCACCCTTAAGTTAAGAAATCGAAATTGCAGCCTCTCTTGGTCTTCTTCTCTTCGTTTGACTTTTCTCCCTTTTCTCCAAAACTGATCGTACGTTAAAAAAGTTTCTAACCTAGTTTCTCTCCTATTTATATCTCCTCTATCTATTCTATCTTACTCCTCTTTCTCCCCCAAAACTCTCTAAAATCTCAAAACAACCCCTCATCTCAATATTTATTTTATTTTCAAATCTTATTTTATTAAACAATAAAATAAGTCACAACACCTCATAAAATCTCTAAAATCACATTAAATCATATAAATATTTTCTATACTCTATAAAATAATTTAAATAATCAAAGTGGGCGTTACAACTCTCCTTAACTTATAAGATTTTCGTCCTCGAAAATTACCTCAAGCAAACAACTTTGGATAGGATTCCAGCATCTTACTCTCTAGCTCCCACGTCAAGCTTTCACCAATCGCTCCGTCCCAAACGACTTTCACAAGAGGTATCTCCTTGCCTCCCAACTTCTTCACTTTCAACCTTCAATCCTCACTGGTAAGGTCTCGACCGTAAGGTTATCTCTAACTTGCACATCATCCCTTTGGATCAGATGAGATGGATCCGGAACATACTTCCGAAGTTGCGACACATGAAACACATCATGCAAATTTGAAAGGTGCGGTGGTAAACCCACTTGATACGCCACCATTCCAATTCATTCTGATATCTGATATGGACCAATAAACCTCGGAGTTAACTTTTTTGACTTCAATGCGCGACCCACACCGGTCATGGGAGTAACTCTTAGGAATACATGATCTCCCTCAAGAAACTCAAGGTCTTTCCTACGCTTATCATGGTAACTCTTTTGTCGACTATGCGACGATTTCATCTTTTCTTGAATCATATTTACCTTCTCAGTAGTTTGTTGATTAATTTCTGGTCCTAAAACCACATTCTCACCTGACTCAAACCAACACAACGGAGTTCTGCATCTCCGACCATACAAGGCCTCGAAAGGTGCCACTCCGATACTAGAATGATAATTGTTATTGTACGTGAACTCTATCAACGGAAGATGACTATCCCAAGTTCCTCCTTGCTCAAGTACACAAACTCTCAACAAATCTTCCAACGACTGAATCGTTCTTTCCGACTGACCATCTGTTTGCGGATGATACGCCGAACTCAACTTCAACTTAGAACCTAAAGCCTCTTGCAAACTCTTCCAAAATATAGAAGTAAACCTCGGATCTCTATCTGATACGGTGCTCGAAGGAACACCATGCAGCTTCACTATATCTCGAATATAAATCTCTGCCAACTGAGCTATAGGAAAACTGATGTTAATTAGAATAAAATGAGCCGACTTCGTCAATCTATCAACAATCACCCAAATAGCATCATTCCCTTTAGGCGTATTCGGCAAACTCGTCACAAAATCCATGGATATACAATCCCATTTCCACTCTGGCACATCTAAAGGTGTCATCAACCCATCAGGTTTCTAATGTTCCACTTTCGACTTCTGACAAACCAAACAAGAATACACAAATTGTGCCACATCACGTTTCAATCCAGACCACCAAAACAACTTCTTCAAATCATGGTACATTTTCGTAGCTCCCGGGTGAATGCTCAAGCTACTTCTTTGACTCTCTTCAAGAATCATTTTCTTCATCTCGTCGTCGTCTGGAATACAAATTCTACCTCGAAATCTCAACACACCTTGATCATCGACCTTAAAGTCACTCTCTTCAGTCTGATTACTAGCAACCATTAAGTTCTCAAACTTAACATCCACTTTCTGCGCTTCGTCGATACTTTTCAAGAAATCATTATCAATCTTCAGCATTCCCAGCTTTACACTCTGAGGTGACCATTCACAAACTAAACTCAAATCTCTAAACTGTTCCAGCAACTCAAACTCTTTAGCCATCATAGCAGACATATGTAAAGTCTTCCTACTTAAGGCATCTACAACAACATTAGCTTTATTCGGATGATAATTCAAACCAAAGTCATAATCTTTCAATAATTCAAGTCACCTTCGCTGTCTCATATTCAATTCCTTCTGATCAAACAAATACTTCAAGCTCTTGTGATCACTGAACACTTCAAATCTCGAACCATACAAGTAATGTCTCCAAATCTTAAGCACAAATACAACTTCAGCTAATTCAAGATCATGAGTAGGATAATTTCGTTCATGAATTCTCAACTGTCTTGATGCATAAGCAACCACTTTACCATCTTGCATAAGCACACCACCTAAGCCCAATTTGGACGCATCACAATATACAACAAAAGGTTCATCGGACTTCGGTAAAATCAAGACTGGAGCCGTCGTCAAACGTCTCTTCAAAGGCTTTACCCTTGCAAGTCAACTGCGTTAACGGAAGTGCCAACTTAGAAAATCCTTCTATAAATCTTCTATAATAACCAGCTAATCCCAAAAAGCTTTTAATCTCTGTAACTGATTTAGGAGTTTCCCATCGTGATACCGCATCAACTTTAGACGGATCAACTGCAATACCATTACCAGAAATAACATCGCCAAGAAAACTCACCTCATTCAACCAGAATTCATACTTTGACAATTTAGCATAAGGTTTCTTCTCTTTCAGTACATGCAAGACTAACCTCAAATGTTCAGCATGTTCTTCCTCAGACTTGGAGTTTATCAAAATATCATCAATGAATACCACCACAAAACGATCCAAAAATGCATGAAAGATGCGATTCATATACTTCATAAACACACTAGGTGCATTTGTAACGCCGAAAGGCATCACTTGATACTCGTAATGTCCATAACATGTCCTAAAGGCTGTCTTCTGCATATCTTCGTCTTTCACTTTAATCTGGTGATAACCCGATCTCAAATCAATTTTGCTAAACACACGTGCACCCACTAACTGATCCATCAAGTCGTCAATTCTTGGAAGTGGATACCTATTCTTTATAGTTACTTTATTCAACTGTCGGTAATCAATGCACAACCTCATACTACCGTCTTTCTTCTTCACCAACAGTACCGGCGCTCCCCAAGGTGATACACTTGGTCTAACGAACTTCTTGTCAAGTAAATCTTCTAACTGCTTCTTCAACTCAGCCAACTCAGAAGCTGACATATGGTAAGGTGTCATAGACACAGGCTTCGTTCCTGGAAAACAATCAATCGAAAATTCAACTTCTCTTTCTGGAGGCACATCAGGAATTTCATCAAGAAAAACTTCTGGAAAATCGCATACCACTTGTTTCTTATCAATCACCGTTTGATTCTCAATAGATAAAGATGCCATCAAAGAAAACATCAACATTCCATCACGTTCTAATGGCTTCAGCTGTTTAGTAGATAAAAATTCTGCTCCATTTTCTTCTTCAGCCAAGCCTGAGCTCCATCAGGATCGTACCTGCCTTTGAAGGTAGGTGGATGGTTCCTCAAAATGTCTCCAGCATGTGAACACCATCATTACCACCAGCACCAGCATTTGGTTGTTGCCCTACAGCTTGAGCCATAGCTTGCAACGCAACAGCAATAGCAGCATCATTTCTTCCAGCCATCTCGATTCACCTCACAACGGACAACAATCAGGAAAGAAAACTCTACGACAGTATTTCACTGTCCAAAGACACAACAGTTCGACTCAACTACTTTGCCGGACGGACCAATTGTAACACCCCGTTTTCCCAACATAAAAATTTCGTAAATAAATCAGAGTATTCACATAACGGAATGTCACATTTCTTTCATAAAATCATAAACGGATTAAATAACTATTTATCCTTCAATTTCATAAACAAAAATCTTTAACGTATCGCAGCGGAATTTATTTAAACCTCTAAAATAGTCTTTGGCACAAAGGCCTCATCATAAAAGTCTCATAAAACAAAGTCAACATCATTGTCATAAAACTTCATAAATAATACATAAGGAATAGAAAAGCAATAACAAAGATCCCATCCCATTACGTATCAGAGCTCCTAAGACACAACGAGAGAATCCTTACACGACTTCACCTATTCTTTATTACCTGCAAGTTACTCATACGAAGAGCAACATTTTCAAGCAGAAGAGGTGAGATTCACAAAACAATAATATTAGGCATATAATCCAACAATTATATCTAACAACATAACGTAAACATATAATAACAAGTATCAGGTAACATCATCATAATCAACCTCACAATCAATTTCAAAATTCACTTAACAACTTGACTCGGCAATGCAACTTTAACTTGACTATGCAACTTAATCATCTTACTCATGCATGTGGTACCAATCTAGGCATAAGCCTTCGTCGCTTTTTTGAGCATAAAAATACTCCTAGGGTATAAGCCCTCGTCGCTATTTGAGCATAAAAATACTCCTAGGGTATAACTTATGAACAAGAAGATGAAGATATGACAAGGGTAGTTTGGTAATTAATTGTTTTTTATGAATATTGTGAACAAGAAGAAGAAGGTGAAGATCTAACGGTCCCTTTTATGATAAATAGATCGAATGGTTAAAATTAACAAAATTAATAAGGTCTACGATGGACCACTTTTAAGGTTGGTCCACTATATACATTTGAAGTTAAAGTTAACTTTTGGGATTTATTTGGCAAACGGAGGAAAAAGTGAGGGATCTAAAGGTACGTTTTATTAATTGTGGGACTAAAATGAAAACCTAAAATTATTTGAGGGACCATTGAATCAAATAAGCCTTAATTCTATAAGTGATTTACGATCCGTTTTCCCTATGGAAAACTACTCTTTATTATTAGCAAAATAACTGCAAAAATCCTAACTCCATGATCAACCCTCCTTCCATTTAAATAATAATAATAATAATAAGGGTTAATAGTGTTTTTCACCCCTGTAATATAGGCCATTTCCGGTTTTCGCCCCTGTAAAATATACAAAAATGGCCTATATTACAAGGGTGAAAAACAGTATTAACCCTAATAATAATAATTTATCTTTTCTCATTTAAATAATTAATTAATTTTATGGCAAGAAAGGGATAAATAAATTATAAGTTCCGCATGAAAAGTTTTTTTCCTCTCAATCAATAGTTATGATATTGGTGTTTATTAAAAAAAAAAGTTATGATATTAGCTGTGGTTTTTATCAGGCTTAAGTGCAGTTTCCCCTCTATTTTGACTCAAACTGGATTTTACCCTTCCCTATTTTAAAACTCGCAATTTCACCCCTCAGTTTAATGTTTTTTCGGAGTTTTGCCCCCTATTTTAAAAATCAGAATTTTACCCCCCAGTTTAATATTTTTCAGGATTTGGTTGATGTGGCGGTGCTGACGTGGCTTAAATAATATTAAAAAAGCATCCACCTATTTTTATTATTTGTATTAAATATTCTGAATTAAGAAAAAGAGAACAAAATCAATAAATAAAAAATGTAACTTAAAATAATATCAATATAATAAATTAAAATGTAACTTAAAAATCCTGAAAAATATAAAACTTGGGGGGAAAAACTCCGAAAAACATTAAACTGGGGGTGAAATTCCGAATTTTAAAATTGGAGGGGTAAAATCCAGTTTGAGTGAAAATAGGGGGAACAAAACTGCATTTAAGCCTTTTTATTATTATTAAATATCAATGTTAACTTTAATTTTTTTTATAGAAGATTAATTAACTTACATAGATGTGAAACTTACAAGAAGAAACAAATAAAATATGATTATCAAAATTAAAAAGAATGTAGATGAAACTGTTTTTTTTTTAACATGTCATATTATTTCTTCGTTAAGCCAAACGTTTTCACAAAGGCTACGAAAACTTAGCACGTAAGTTGTATTTCCGTTAACCACGTATCAAACTCACAAAAGTTAACACAAAACAAAACTCGTGTTACTTTTTTGTACATTTGTGTTGTTCCCCTCAATACAACCGACAAAGATTGACAAGTATTTTCATATCCTTCCCCAAAAAAACAGTATTTTCATATTATTTTATTATTACTTCCACAAAAAACACTATTTTCATTTTATTTTGTTATCTATTATCTAAATATGAAATTTAACGTCTAACAAAAATACAATCTTACCCCTTTTTAATTTTTTGACACGTCATCAAAATTATATTGTTTTGTGTCTTTTGCTTCAACTTCCCCCTATAATCTATTATCTAAATATGAAACTTAATGTCTACCAAAAATACAATCTTACCTATTCTTAAATTTTTGACACGTCGTCAAAATTATATCCATTTGTATCTTTTGCTTCAACCCCCCTATAATTTCTCTCCTAAAAACAAATTAAAACAAACTCAGTTGATAAAAATACCCTAATTTAATCTTTTTTTAAAGAACAAACAAATTTAATCTTCACCAAATCAAAACAAATTTTCTATAATTCAACTTCTAAATACTTAAAGAGTTAAAATAATTAATTATCATCAAATTCACATACTCAAACATTGCATCAAACTAAGAGCACGAGTTTCACCAATTAAATTCTCAATAATCATTTTTCACAATTAAGCACTTAAGAATTTGAGGTAAAAAAGAGATTATACTAATAGACTATGAAAGAACACTAGCCCCCTTAGCTCAATTGAACACAAACCTAGCCTTAGCATCAATTTAGCTCCTTGATCTTCAAGCTCTTCTCTTCTAACCCTTTTTCTCTTCCTCTAGCTCTTTCTTTCTCTACCTTTCTCAAGTGTTATGTGAAATAAATGTGAAACTCTATTTCTTCTAAAGACTAGAGTTTATAAAGGTTCCACACTAATGGGCTTAACCCTCAAAATTTTTTAATGGGTTCAAAGCGAAGATGAGAAAAACACAAGAAGGGGGGGTTGAATTGTGTTAAATTTTTCGCAACTCTTAAAGAGTAAGAAAAGTTTTCCAGGATCAGAGTCTGAACAAGTTCAGGACCTAATGGAAGATCAGAGTCTGTTGCAGCGGAAATTGTAAAGAGATAAGGGAAAGAGAGAACACAAGCAATTATACAGGTTCCTTCCACAAACCGGAAGTAGTCCTTTCCCCTTTGCAATTCCAAGGAGAGTTTCACTAAAATGTAATCAACAATTACAAGTTGCTCAAACACACAGTAAGAGACTTCCAATGCTCAAGCACACAAGTAAGAGACTTCTTTGCTCAAGGACACACCCAAGAGACTTCAAATGCTCAAGCACGCAGGCAAGAGACTTTTAACACAATTTACAGAAAATTGAAATAGAGTTTGAACACTTGATATACAATCAGCGGTGTTCCAAAATACAAAACAGTAAGAGACTCTGTTTTCTGTGATACTTAGAAATTCTAGGATAAACAGGTTTGTAATAATTCTCTAAGTTGTTGATGTGTTTGTTGACTCAGGGAGAATAGCAAATAGCTTAATAATACGTTCAGAGTCAGTGGTCTATTCTCCAAGCCTTCACTCCTTTATATAGGCGTTGTAGAGAGGCGTTGAGACAGTCCAGCACATCACAGAGTCATCTAGAAGCTTGATCAACTGTTGTGGATCTGTTGCTTGATATGGTAATCGTCCTTCAATACATATTTTGAATTCCAATCCATTTGAGGCGAAATACCAATAGACATAGCTGCCAATTTGTACAAGGTAGTGGAGTAGTGGAAACGGAGTTCGTACAAAGTACTCTATCCTATTTTTGTATTCTTGTCGTTAAGCATCTCATGCTCAAGTTGACTTTGAAGCTAGCCGTTATACCAAGTGAACGTTTCTTTGCAATCGAAATACCTTCAGAGATTCATATAACCAAATCCTTGATTTGAAATTGTCAGACTTTCTGTAGAACTTTTAGACTCTGGTGAGCTTCAGACTCTCTTCAGCTCCTTCAGACTCTCTTTGTTCTTCAGACGCTCTGGGTCTTCAGAACCTCTTGTTTAGCATTTCTTCAAAACAGCTTCTTCAGACTCTCCAAGTCTTGTACTTCTTCGATACGGCTTCTTCAGACTCTCCAAGTCTTCAGAACCTCTTGAAACAGCTTCTGATGATTCTTCAGGCTCTCTAAGTCTTCAGAATCACTTGCAACAAGCTTCTTTAGGATTCTGCTCTTCATTTGTTCTTACAGGATGCTTTCTAAGATTGACAACTTGAATTAAGATCCTGTACACTCAAACAAATATTAGCATATCCAATTGACAATTTTTAATACCTTGTTATCATCAAAACTAAAAGTGGTATTGTTAAACCCATTTGTTCCAACAATCTCCCCCTTTTTGATGATGACAAACATAAGTATTTAAAAGGTCAATTGCTGTTAATCTAATTAACAATTTGACTTAAGGGTCTGAGGTTTGTAAGCTCAGAGTCTGAGGTTTGTAATCTCTGGCTCCCCCTGAGTCTGATTGTCTTTAAGGTGAGGTTTGTAAGCTCCCCCTAAGTCCTATCTAGGTTAAAACTTAAAAGACTGGAGATGAGAAGAGATTCTCTTAAATTAAATTGCGAAAAATTTAATTTAATTGAGGGCTCAGAATCTAACGTGATTATCTATTGCAAACTTCCCTTTACTTTGACTTAGACTTAAAATACTTTACTTACTCCCCCTTTTGTCATTAACAAAAAGGAATCAGAGTTAAAACTTTTCAAAGTAAACGATAAGAGATAAGAAGATTCAGAGTTAAAAACATAAACAGAGTCTGATAAAACTTAGTTTTAAAAACGCAAGAGTTGATAAAACAAACAAGAGTAAATAATCAGAATCAATTATATATCAGACACATACTAAAAAAAACAGAAGCAATTTTATATCAGAACCATTTAAATGACAGGATCAAAATTGTATCAGAAGCAAACACTAGTTCAAAAGCTAAAAACAAATACAACCAAGAAAAATGAAAATGGTGTGCAACTAAGGCTTATTTTGGTTGGCAATGAGAAAACTTCGATCAAAGTTATTAGTTTGGAAAATCAAAAACGTCTTTTTCTCCCTATCGAGAAGATTGATCGAAAATGACATTTTTGGGGGGCAATTTGTTAGCCAACATTTTTAAAGGCTATCTTAAATGCAGTCAAACATGGGTTGACCTTATAATCGAAAGAATCAATATTGATTTGACATCTAGATGATTTATCGAAGAAATGAACTTTATGGAAATATCCAAAGCGTGGCTTCAGTTCGACAAGCAAGAAGTCATCGAAGAGAAGTTAAGTTCTACATGGGGTCGAATAACGGATACATTCCAAGAGGTTTGTGTTTGAAATTCAAATCGAACATACATCTTTTGAATTTTTAGCAGTTGTAGTTTCAAATCTTAATGTAGGTAGTTATTCTTCTAGTATAAATAGTAGTTTTTCATTGGGAAAACGAGTCACAAACCAATCATTCACAAAACTTAGCCTCAAACTATCCGCATTCAAGAGAGAAATGAGTCACAAGTTACAATGTATGAACATGTGTACCAATTTACATTCAATCAATGCAATTTAAGTTGGTTTTCTTAAATGTGTTTGCAATTTACTTGTTTCTTTCAAGCAATTTCTCTTATTTTTATTTAAGAGTGACTTCGATCGAATTTGAATGGGTTAGATTCGAATAAGTTATATTCATACTTTTACCAAGTTCTTTAAGAACTATCATAAATTTCTGGAAAATAACAAACATAATATGTCCTTAAGATGTACTGATTGATCTTGCAAGTAATTAATTTTAAACCAGCGATTGTTTACCAAAAATCATCCTTTCTCCTCCTCTTTCTTCTTTTTGAAACAAAATTTAAAAAAAAAAAGCTTCATGTCTCCTAGATCTAGAAAAACACCGTACAAAAACCACCTTATTTTCTTTTTCAAATAGGTTTCTTTCTCAAATCAAAAGGTATTGGTTATGTGTTGTAATTTCTGGAGGTTTTGAACTTGTTGTTGTTTACTGGTTTTGGAGTGTTTGTTGGATTTGTGTATAGTTGTGTGGTTTCGGTGATGATGTTTGGTTGTGGTTATGGTGATTTCGAATATTTGTGTGTTTGTAGGATGATGGTCGAATGGGTTTTGTTGGATTTTATATGTTGTTTTCGATTTTTGTGGTTTGTTTGTAATACGTAGATTCTGGAAATTTGATTTGTGTTGTGTTCTTGGTGTTCTTGATTTCTGGATATTTTCTTGTGTTATGTTCTTGGTGGCTGATGTAAATTAGGGTTTCTCCTTGGAATATGTGTCCCAATGATTGATTTTGGCTGCTCTTTATATAGTGGGATTCTTGGCCAAGAATTGGTATCATGGTACTGATGTTTTTTAGGGTTAGAGGTGATTTGGACATTTCTGGAAAAAATTCCAGAGTACATAATCCATTTGGACGAGAATACCCTTGAACATGAAATGCCATTCTGGACAACTTTTGGACAAAAAAAATGGACTAAAAGAAATAAAATAAAATAAAAACAGAATTAAAAAAAGGAAAAAAAACAAAATAAATAAAATAATAAAAAATAAAACAAGTTAAAAAATAAAATAAACTAAAAACAAAAGATAAAAAAAGAAAAAATAATACAAAACTTAAAATTGTCGCCTTCGGAACCAACTTAATGAGGTACTTTAAAGTAACCCCCCTGCCGAAATTTCGTCTGAATCGACGAAAAATCCCGGCTTAAATGACGAGTAAAATGTGTCAAAAATGGGGTATGACAAATATGCTTATGTTTTCCTGACGAAGCAGGTTTTATTTCACCAATTACGACTAAAGACAAACCTCTAAATGGCCTAGGTTTTACAATCGAATGCAACTCGCTAGCAGAGACATTTCGAATTCCCGAATGCACCTGGCACTCTTGACACCCTTTTGTAAAATCTATGCAGTCTTTTAACATCGAAGGCCAATATACGCCTTGTCGAAACAAAATCCATTTCATTTTGTGTCATGCTTGATGAGAAGCACATGCTCCACTATGAGTTCTTGACACTGCAAGATATGCCTTAGTTTCATTGAGACACTTAAGTAAAACTTTTTCTGGAGTCTTTTTGAACAATTCGTTTCAAACAATCACATAACTTAAGGCTCTATACCTAGTTTTTCGACTACTATGCCCTGTAGGATTTTGCAAATATTTAACAATTGGTTTACGCCTGTAACGCCCTAGTTGTTATTTATTTAATTTCAGTTAATTTTAATAAGTTTATTTGATTTTAAATAATTTATGCTGATTTTATGGCGTGATATATTTGATTATATGATTATTTTGATTATTTAATTAAAATAGGTGAGAATTATAATTATTAGAAAGTTGGGGATTAAAATGAATTATTTAATATTTTAATAGGAGTTAATTAGAAATAATTAGAAATAAGTGGTATTAATAGGAGTTAGAAGGAAAGAGAGTCAGAAAACAGTTTCACGTAGAAACAGTGAGAAACAGATAAAAAGGGAGAAAAACCTAAAACAAGAGAGAAGAAGCAAGAGGAGAGAAGAACGCAGCTTGAATTCAGGAAATAATCTAAGGTAAGGGTGAGACTAACTCTCAACTTTAGGTTCTATAGTTCGTTGATTAATGTAGGGTTGTTAGGGTTGATGAATTGAATTAGGTTAAAGATGAATTGATGCTATTGACTTAATGAATTCATGTAATTGTTGTTATTTAAGGCTATTCTGATGTTAGAATGCATAGGAGTGATGAAATTCATCAAAATTGAGTCTTTAGGTGTTGAAAAAGGGGTTTAGGGTTGAAAAGGAGAAATCTGTTCGTACAGTTCGTGGTTCTGTCAATCGCCGCTCGCCACGGCGAGCAAACCCACTCGCCAGGCGAGCAATGCCTGTGTAGCTCGCCACAGCGAGCAGACCCACTCGCGTGGCGAGCAGTGAAACCCCATATCTCGCCACAGCGAGCAGATGCACTCGCCACGGTGATCTGCTTAATTAAAAAGTCGTTAATTGTCTTAATGAGGTTTTTGGGCCAATTTTTATATCAATTTGAGTGCCTTAATATGTTTAGGGATGAATGGCACCTTTTTACAGAATCAAATTTGGGTTTTGGGAACTTAAAAATGAAGATTTTAGGTGAAAAATGTCAAAAATACCGAGAGCAACCACTTTTGCTCGCCTTGAGCTCGCCCCCAACTCGCCATAGCGAGTAGCTCAAATTCCTGAACTCGCCACGGCGAGTAATACTGTACCATGCCCAATTGATTGAATTTTGTTGTGAGGCTTTGTTGTGTCCTATTGATTAAGTGTGAGTCTTATGTCATAGTTGATTATGCATATTATAGTTGTCGTCGCTGTTGTTGAGTTGTATGTAGATATACACTATTGAGTCTATTTCATACTCATACCTTGTTGAGGGCTCATGCCCTGGAGTGTTTTCACTCAACCGTTGAGGGCTTATGCCCTGGAGTGTTTTATCACTCAATCGTTGAGGGCTTATGCCCTGGAATGTTATTTCATTCAACTGTTGGGGGCTTATGCCCCGGAATGCTTAGCATTCAACGCGCGTAAAGTGGTACCACATGCATTTGCATTAGTCGCATTGTTGTCGTTGTAGCTGTTGTCGTCGTTGTTGTTGTTGGTTGAGTTGTTGGTGTCGTTGATGATGATGTTGATGAATTGTTTAAATTATAAACTGATAGTTGATTATTCATTATACTGGAATTGCCGCCTTGTGGGCAAGTGCAGGTAACGAAGATTAGTAGAGATGTCGGCTCAAAGTGTCTTAGGGTTCTGATACGTAACGGGATGGGAATTCTTATTACTTGTTTCTCTTTCCTTACGTATTGTTTTGAATTATGAAACCCTTGATGAGGCCTGCGTGCCAAAGACTTATTATGCTGTTTTAAATTAATTCCGCTGCGAAGTTTGAAAGTTAATTTTTATTGACTATTTTTATGGAGAATAATTATTCATCTATTCATTTGGAGATTTTATTTGAATGAAAATCTAGCATTCCGTTTTGGTGAAAAACTCTGATTTAATTTGTTAATTATTAATGTTGGGAGAACGGGGTGTTACAACGCCAACCATTGTTTGATAAATTTTCAATGGCAAAAATTTCGGCATAAATTTCACCATTTCGATTTGACTCTCTTGCTCCCACCCCCCCAAGTTTTGGTTTTGGTAATTTATCCGGAGTAAAGTTCTTTGAGGAAAGTTTTTCTCTTATTTTAATGAGTTCCTCAAACTTTATTTCGGAGATTCTATACCTGAAGCAATTTGTGCTAAATTATTTGCTTCTTGGTTTTCAATTTGTGGCACATGTTGAATGCTCGCCAAATTAAAACATTTGAACAACACTTTAGCAGTAACAAAATAAATGATGAAATTTTCTTTAACACATTATACTCCTTCGTCAACTACTTGACAACTAATTCAGAGTCTCCTTTTATTTTGACATGTTTTGCCCCCAATTCAAGTAAGATCTCAAGACCTGCAATTGAGGCCTCATATTCAGCCTCATTGTTAGAACAAAACTTATCAAGTCGAAACTTAAATTTAGTGGGATTGTTTTCAGGTGAAATAATCAAAACTCCCACTCCAATGCCATTTTTCTGACTGGAACCGTCGAAATAAAGCCTCCATGGTTGAACATCCACAAGATTCAATGATTATTCTACCATAGAATGATCAACAATAAAATTAGCAACAATTTGACCCTTAACAGATTTTGACGATTGGTAAGACAAAGAATATTCTATTTGTGCCAAAGCCCATTTACCAACTCTACTGTGTAGTATTGGTTTCTACAGCATGTGCTTGATTATGTCAAAATGAGAATAAACATAAACATCAATAGGCTTTATATATTGCTTAAGTTTGATACAAGAGAAATACAAACATAGGCACAGTTTTTCACTTGGATGGTACCTTGTTTCAGCATCATTTAAAACCCTACTAAGATAATAAATGGCTCTTTCTACGCCATTTTCATCTTCCTGAGCTAGCATACTTCCCATGGTGTTATCTGAAGCAGCTATGTATAATTTCATTACTTTATCAATAAGAGGGGGTAACAAAACAGCTGGGTTCATTGAATAAGTCTTAATCTCTTCAAAATCTTTTTGATGTTTTGATCCTCAGTATAACCAGTCTTAGTATGAGCCTCCGGCTCAAGAGGAGGGTGAGACTCAGCAGCAGGTGGTACCGGAGGTTGCACTCGGATTAGAGGATTTTCTATTAGGACTTACTGACATGTCGCATCTCCTGAATTTCGGTAGACACGTGGCATGCTTGCTTTGGACCGACGCCGTAATAAGTTTAATTGTTTAATTTAATTTAATAATTGTATTTAACGATTCAATTGTTATATTAAAGTGTTTATTTTGATTTTTGCCTTTTTAACGCGCTTCAATTAATTTTTTAAAATGTTTATATGTTTATTTTAATTTCCATGCAGAATGTATATTTTTCGGTGTCTCTTTCTTCTTTCCATCCGATTCAATTATTGCCAAAAAATAAAAGTTATTTTCAAAACAGAAAATAGATGTTTATTCGATTATTCATTTGAAAAAGAACCACACAATCACGCACGCATCTCACACTAACACAAAATGTGGGGCAAAATTAATTGTGGGATCAAAATGAAAACTTGAAAATTAACATCTCACACGATGTTAATTTTGGTTTCATTAAGGAATTTTGGCATGTTTTGTAGGACGACTTAATGCTTTTTGTTTTGGAGTTTCATCGGAATAGCAAATTGTCTCGAGGTATTAGTTCTACTTTTATAGCTCTCATTGCTAAAGTTGAAAGCCCGCATAAGCTAAATGATTTCCGGGCTATTTCCTTGGTGGGATGTTTATATAAAATTATGGCTAAAGTTCTAGCCAATCGGCTGAGTATGGTGGTGGAGAAGGTTATTTCTGAGACTCAAACTGCGTTCGTGAAAGATAGACAAATTTTAGATGGGGTGCTTGTTGCTAATGAGGCGGTTGATCAAAGGGTTCAAATTAGAGAAATTAATAAAGTCTACGGTGGACTATCTATAATGTTGGTCTACCATAGACATTTGGGGTTAATTTGGCAAACGGAGGAAAAAGTGAAAGATTTAAACGTACGTTTTACTAATTGTGGGATTAAAATGAAAACTTGAAATTAATTAGGGGACCATTGAATCAAATAAGATAAAGAAAAATTATTTTGAGAACACAAAATAGATAGGGAAAAGTTATTTTCAGAAAAATTAAAGAAAATAGAAACTCGTAGGCCTTAAAGATATGTGGGACTAAAAATAAATCTTGAAGTTTAAAAAGGGAAAAAAATCCCAAGTTGCAATTCAGTATTTGAGTTGCGAGAAAAAGAAAATAGCACCCCACAGTAAAAGAAAAGAGAAACAATATGAGATTGGCAAAGAGGAATTTATTTATTTTTAACAAAACAAAGAGGAATATTTTTTTTGAAGAAATCAAAATGGAATTATATAACACCAATAAACCAGCAGTTCCCAAGCACAGGGAGTGCCTAGGAGACCACTACAAGTTACAAGAGTTCAGGAACACAAAACCACAAACAAATTAGCCAATACCCAAACAAGTTAAAGGGCTTGACCACCAGCTATGCGTGCCATAAACAAACACCACATTTTTCGCCTTTAAGTAACCTAAAGCTAACATTTTGACCTTATCTAGCAGGCGAGGCACAGTAGTTACAATATTATTGAAACATCTATTGTTACTTACGCTCATTCCACATCACCCAAGTACAGAGAAGCCAAATGAGCTGCAAGAACGACCTCTTTGCTTTGCCAACACCGATCTGCTGAGAAAATTGCACCAAATGGTCGACAACGACGTTAGAATCCACACCATCATAACCAATCCATCCGCGCACCTGCTGCCACAGGGGAACAAACACGGGACAAGCTAAGAACAAATGATCAGCCGTCTCGACATGACCACAGCCAGAAACACAGAGCGCATCATCCGCAGCTATAACACCTCGTAAAGCCAGATTAGCTTTTGTTGGAAGACGATCTTGAATCAGCCGCCACGCAAAAACCGAGATCTTCACAGGAACCTGATGATGCCACACCAACTCTGTAACGCCCCCTTTTTATTTAATTATTTTTAGTTAATATTTGAATACTTTTACATGATTTTATATTTGATAAGTGATAATATGTTTGTTATTTTGTTTAGAAATATAAGTGATAATATGTTTGTTATTTTGTTTAGAAATATATTTGTTATAAATATGTTTTTTATTTGTTATAGATATATTTGTTATTTTATGTGGAAATATATATTATCTAGTATAGAAATATATTTGTTATTTTGTGTGGACATATATATGTTATCTAGTATAGAAATATATTTTGTGTAGAGATATATTTGTTATTTGGTGTATTATTATTATTATTAAGTGGGGGAGAGATATATTTAATTTAGAAATAAATAAGATTACGAGGAAAAAAGTAGTGGGGTGTAAGAGAAATTATAGTTATTATAAAAATGAGAGTTAGAGTTAGAAAATAATATGACGTGCAAAACTGTTTTGGAGAAAGAGGAGAAACCTAGAGTAAGAGAAGAGTCAGAGAAGAGAAGTTTATAAAAAAATTTTGCAATCAATCAATCTAAGGTAAGGGTGGGACTAACCTTCTTTAATCATAAGCATATAATTCTAAAAGAAGGTTTAATCTTGTTGTTGTTAATTTTGTTATTGTTGTAGAAGTTAGATTTTGAATTGAATTAGGTTGTTAAAAGTATAGATAATTCATGAATTTATATGAAAATTATTTATATGAAGATTGTATTTATGATATTTATATGAAAATTCTTATTATGTATGTTATTTATATGATATTTATATTGAAAGTTGTTTATATGTTATTTATTTATATGATATTTATTTGATGTTATGGTCCAAACTATTGGAGTTCATTTTGAGATGTCTAAGAGTTAAGAAGTTGAGTCCATGCATATGCATCCAGAGACGAGGGCTCATGCCCTAGGAGCTTTTGCTCAATAGCGACGAGAGCTTATGCTCTAGGAGTATTTTTATACTCAATAGCGACGAGAGCTTATGCTCTAGGAGTATTTTTATACTCAATAGCGACGAGGGCTTATGCCCTAGGAGTATATTTATACTCAATATGGTACCACATGCATGAGTAAGATTATTAAGTTACATAGTCAAGTTAAAGTTGCATTGTCGAGTCAAGTGGTTAAGTAAATTTTTGAAGTTATGAAGTTGATTAAGATGATGATGATGTTACCTGATACTTGAAATTAATTGATGATTTATATATGTAATTATATGAAGTACTTGTTGATGATGATTTGTTGTTGTTTTATGTTGATTGATTCTCTTACATGATTTGTTGCTTATTTATGTCGATTGATTCTTTTATATGATTTGTTGTTGTTTTATGTCAATTGATTCTCTTATATGATTTGTTGCTATTTTATGTTGATTAATTCTTTTACATGAATTGTTGCTTATTATTATAGAATGTGAAATCTCACCCCTTCTGTTGGAATTGCCGCCTCGTGGGCAAGTGCAGGTGACCAAGTATAGGTTCGACGTGTGAGGATTTTCTTGTGTGATGTCATAGGAGCTCTGATACGTAACGGGATGGGGATTTACTATTTGTTTATATTCCTTTATGTATCGTTTTGAATTAATTATGACATTTATGCTAAGAATTAATTATTTTAAGGATTTTGAAATTATGATTCCGCTGCTACGTTTTGAATAAAGATGAGGAATAAATTATTATTCATTTTGTTTAAAGATTTTATGAAATGTGACATCCTGAATATTGCGATATACTCTGATTACATAAATGAATTTTTAAGTTGGGATTTCGGGGTGTTACAAACTCGACAGGAAGATCCAGCTGAGCCTCATCACCACCAGTCAACAAATCATAGGCTCCCCTCACGGAGTAACCCTTTGCAACATCAGGAAGCCACTCCCAAGAATCTGAAACAGTAGGTACCAAAAGAAAATCAAGCATTAACACCCTACACTCCTCTAACTGGGCCTCCTCCCACGCCCAAAGCCTACGCCTCCACCTCCAACCCTCCCCATCCACCTCTAGACCCCTAGAGAACAAAGAAGCAACAATAATAGATTTGTTCTCAGCCAGGTCAAATAAGCGCGGAAAGCGCTCACAAAGCGGGGAGCCTCCCAGCCACCTATGCGTCCAAAAGTGCGTCGTCTCCCCATCACCCACCCGCCGCCTAACATTATCACCAAACCACCCACCACCAATTTCACCCATCCTGTCACGGATCCTACCAACCGCCCGCCACCACGAAGAAACACTCCGGCCCCCCACCTCCAACCCCCCATCATCGTCACCATAACGGGCGGCTAGAACACGGTACCACAAACCATCCCTATCCACTAACATCCTCCAACACCATTTACCTAATAAGGCCACATTAAACTCCTTCAACTTCCTCACCCCCAAACCCCCATGCTCCTTTTTAGAACACAACGACTTCCAACCGATCCAAGTAATTTTCCTAAAATCCTCACTCGCACCCCAAAAGAAATTATTCAATAAAGAGTCAATGGAAGAGATTATACCTATTGGAGCTTTGAAAAAAGAAAGAGCATAGACAGGCAGAGAAGTCAGGACAGATCTGAGGAGAATCAAGTGACCACCGAAAGAGAGAAATCTACTATTCCAACCTGCAAGTCTAGATTTAACGCGATTCACCATTGGTTCCCAGAACTTTAGCCTTTGCGGATTACCACCGATAGGCATGCCTAAATACAGAAAAGGGATTTTTCCCACTCTACAGCGCAAGACCCTAGCCGCCTCATTTAGCCAAGATTCAAGAATGTTACTACCCACCAATAAGCTTTTGTTAAAATTCACTTTCAGGCCAGACATAGACTCAAAGATAACAAGCGCTGCTCGCAAAGCCCGCACATTCGCCCAACTCTTGGTCCCAACCAACAAAGTGTCATCCGCAAACTGAAGGTGAGACACCACCACCTGATTAGCTGAACCCACTGTATACCCTGTGAATAAATTATTATTAACCAAAGTCTTCATCACAATGTTAAGGCCTTCAGCTGCAAGTAAAAACAAAAAAGGGGAAAGGGGATCCCCCTGACGTAATCCTCTTTGCAAACAGAACTCCTCAGTGGGGCTGCCATTGACGAGAACAGCAGCAGTAGCAGAACTTACACATTCCCGAATCCATTTCCGCCACAGAACCGGAAAAGACATCCTCATCATAACCGAATCCAAATAACCCCAGTCAACTGAATCATAGGCTTTTTCAAAATCCACTTTAAAAAGCAGAAGCTCCTTTTTAAGTTTACAGGCCTCGTCGACCACCTCGTTAGCAATCAGGATGCCATCTAAAATCTGCCGATTCTGAACAAAAGCAGACTGAGTCTCCGCCACCACACTACCCATCACCTGCCTCAACCTGTTGGCCAACACTTTTGCTAGGATCTTGTACATACTACCCACCAAAGAGATAGGCCGAAAATCATTTAACCTTTCAGGGTTGTCTACCTTCGGAATGAGCGCGATGAACGTAGCATTGACACCTTTCGCCAACTTGCCATTTCTATGAAATTCGGAAATAAACCTCATAACATCGACCTTCAACTCAGCCCAAAATTCCTTAATAAAACCAAAATTGACCCCATCAGGTCCAGGGCTCTTAAAGCTATCGCAATCCCATATAGAGTCCTTAACTTCAGCTTCGGAAAAAGGTTTGATAAGGCTACCTCCCTCCCCCACCGATAAAGTCCGAAACTGAAGATTAGAAATACTAGATCTGTCCACTTCCGTCGCCATAAAGTGATTGAACACAGCCTCGCGGACGGGATGAACTCCCTCAATTCTTACCCCATCAACCACAACTGAACTAATGGCGTTCCGGCGCCGACGCGACGATAAGACAGAGTGGAAATATTTGGTATTAGCATCACCTTCCCGAAGCCATAAGTTCCGCGATTGTTGCCAGCAAATGCTAGACTGAAGCCTAGCTAGGTGATGCAAATTAGCAGAGACCTCATGCAACTCAATACACTCTTCCGCAGACAACTCAAGAGATTCTCCTTTCTCGTCCAACCACGCGATCTTCTCTTTCAAAGATCCAATCTGAGCCGATAAGTTCTGCGAGTAGGATCCGTGCCACGGTCTCAACGCCGACTTCATTAATTTGAACTTTTCCTTTAGCACATAACCGCCCCACCCTTCCACCTGGAGAGAACAGCACGTATTCCGCACAAACAGCTTGTAGCCCGGAACGTCAGACCAACATTTGAGGAATCTTGAAGGACGCGGCCCCCAGTTTGAAGGTGAGAAAAACACAAGAAGGGGGGGGGGGGGGTTGAATTGTGTTTGCTTTTCGCAGCTCTTGAGGAGTGAGAATCTAATTCCTTTAAACTCAGAGTCTGAATGAGATCAGAGTCTGATCGGAGATTAGGTTCTGATTGCAGCGGAATAATCAAAAGATAGAGAGAAGAGAGAACACAAGCAATTATACAGGTTCCTTCCACAAACCGGAAGTAGTCCTGTCCCCCTTGTACTTCCAAGGAGAGTTCACTAAAATGTAATATCAAATTACAAGTTGCTCAAACACACAGTATGAGACTTCCTTGCTCAAGCACACAGGCGAGAGACTTCCTTGCTCAAAGACACAACTAAGAGACTTCCTTGCTCAAGGACGCAGCCAAGAGACTTCCTTTGCTCAAGCACAAAAGCAAGAGACTTTTACACAATTACAGAAAATTGAATACAGTTGAAACACTTGACAACAATCAAAATGTGTTTCAATTACAACAAAGACAGACTCTGTTTTACACAAAAGACAGACTCTGTTTTTCTGTGAAACTTAGAAATTCTAGAATACTTAGTTTGTAAGAATCTAAGTTGATGATGTGCTTTTGTTAAGACTCAGTTGAATACGAAAGCAGCGCAATGCAATTTTTCAAGTTGTAGAGTCCAACAATTCTTCAAGTCTTCTATCCTTTATATAGGCGTAGGAAAGAGACGTTGAGTCATCCAGCGCATCAGGATGATTTTTGAAGCTTGATCAATGACTGTTGATCTGTTGCTTGATTTGGTAACAGTCCTTCAATAGCATCATTTGAATTCCATTCCCTTTGAGGATTAATACCGGTAGACACAGTTGCCAAACTGTACGAGGTAGTGGAGTAGTGGAAACAGAGTTCGTACAACGTACTCTATACTGGCCTGCAATCTTTGTCTTTGTGCTTCCCACGCTCAAGTTGATTTTGAAGCTAGCCGTTACTCCATTAGAGAGTTTATATTGCATCGCAATGCAGTAGAGATCACTGTTAGCAGATTATCAAATTTGTGGCTTCAGACTCACTGTAGCACTATGCTTCTGATAATCTTCAGACTCTCTTGGTTCTCAGATTCTGATGGTTTTCAGACTCTGATACAGTCTTCAGACTCTCTTTGGCACAGTCTTCAGACTCTCTTCGATGCAGTCTTCAGACTCTCTTCGATACAGTCTTCAGACTCTCTTTGATGCAGTCTTCAGACTCTCTTCGATACATAATCACAAGCAACAAGCTTCTCTGGATTTATTGCTCTTTAACATTGTTCAAACAGAATACTTTCTAAGATACAAATCTTAATTGATATCCTGCATACTTAAACAAATATTAGCAATATCCAATTGACAACTTTTTAATACCTTGTTATCATCAAAACTCAAAGCGTGGTATTGCTGAACACCTTTGTTCCAACACAGTTTTCTTCATCTACCGAGAGCAACAAAGGGCAGTGGTCCGACAAACCTCGAAGATAAGCGACTTGCACGCAATTCGGCCACATTAGGCACCAGTCTTCCGACAAAAGAAACCGATCAATCCGACTCATAGACTTACCATCGCCTTTAAACCACGTGAACGTACGACCGCTCGACGGCAGGTCACACAACGCATTCTCAGATATAAAAAGGTTGAAAGGGCCAAAATCCAACGACCCTTCCGAAGCACTCACCGAGCGCCTTTCCTCCTTGCATCTAACAGCATTAAAGTCGCCACAAACACAAACCTTCTTACCCCGCAACAACTGCAGGCGAGCCGACAGAGACTCCCATAAAGCCTATCTATCGGAGCCACTACACGGGGCGTAAACATTAAACACATGAAACTCCTCATCTGAAGATAAGAACCGCCCGTGAATGCTAAGAACATGGTCAAAACTACTAGACGACCAAACCTCGACCTCTGACGGATCCCACAAAGTCAGAAGCCCTCCGGAAGCCCTTACCGACGGGCGAAAAGAAAACGCTACCGAGCCCCCCTCCCACAACGACAAGCACAAACCTGCATTACAGCCTTGAAGTTTAGTCTCCTGTATGCAAACGATCCACGGTCGTTTATCCTTAACCAAAGCACGAACCTCCTTTCTCTTATCAGGACCCCCTAGTCCCCTAATATTCCAGGATATTAGCTTCATCTCACACACCCTCCCCCTAGCACCCCCTCTCACACCAGCTACTCGAAATCCTGACCACCCTCTCCATCTTCACTCACCCCTTTCGTAACAACATTCTTCTTCCTACTGCCACGTTTGGTGAAAACCCCAAACTTGTTAAGGGACCCCTTGAACTGCACACCAATAGTTTCCCCTATGCTACGAATATCCTCCTGCACCACTCTCTCGTCACCATGCAAAACCATCCAATTTTTCCAGTCATTCGACACTGTAGCAGACGATCCAGAGTCGTCAGATACCTCCTTAGAAGCCATCGACACCGCTTTCTTCAACTTAGATGACCCTTGAAACTTGCGCGCCCTTTTCATTAGGATATGCACAACCGTATATCTATCCTTTGGGGGTAGCCTGGCCACCTTCTTCAAGCTAAGCATAGACTGCCTCAACACCCCGTTACCCTTCTTGCGTCTCTGAGAATTGACCTCTGGCTGAGAGTCTGAATCAAGAGACTTTGATCCCTGTCTTGTACTCAAACGAGAAGGAGACCCCTCCCCTACTTCACTAAGAGTCTGGTTCCCCAACCATTCCAAACTCCAAGGGCCAGAAGCCCCTAAACACTCTGCCCGGGTCGGGTGCGACACCTGCCCATCAACCTTGCGTCCTGATACAGGAACCACACCACCATCACCATACTCCTCCACGCCCTTAACACTACCCACATTGTATGACGACGTGCACTCAGTCAAAGCAGTGCCCACTTGCGGCGAAAGAACCGGCTGCTTACCACCACTAAAAGCATCCTCGTCATGATCTTTGGACCGAGGAAGACACTCTTCACAGGCGTCCGAAATTGCTTCCAAACCATCCAAGACCCCCACCTCTTGGGTCAACTTACGCTGCCCCTCATCACCCACTAAGTCCTGTGCCAACTTATCCACCAAATTAACCGTGTTAAGATCCACCCCAAGATCTACCGGCCCCTCCTCCTGCTGTGACTGGGTGACACTAATGTCATCTTCTTCTTCATAAAGGCATGCATCATCCCCCAGGTTGAAACCTCATTCCTCAATAATCTTCACCCTAACGAGTTCCCCGTCTACCAGAATCTCCTCACAACGATTGATAATCTCAAAGGACGAAGGAGCGACTAAGACGCGGGCGTAATCAAACCTTACCTTCTCCAGTGAATCAGAATCCAAACGCAAAAACCTACCACAGTCTAGAATGCATAGTCTAAAAAAGCTTACATTCCACGCTTGAAGCGGCACCCCGTAAATCCTCAGCCACGCGCCTCTCTGAAACAGGAAAATCTGCCTTTCCCACCGGACCACGTTCGTGAAGAAAAGGTCGAAGAACTCTTTGGCTTCTTTAATGACCACGACAACATCAACATCAACAGAGCTACGGATCAACACTCTCTCCGCTCCCATCGGTGTGATTACCAAATCCGCAAAACCCGCATCCGTGATTCTATTCTGGACATCCAGTATCGACTCACCGTTAACCACCGAGGCCATCACACCTTTACTCGCCCAAGAAATATCCTCCTCCTAAGACTTATACTTGCGAACCAGTTTTTGGATTGAAGGCTGCCCTACAACAACAGGTGTGATTTGACCAACATCTTGACAAGCGCCTGACGCAACACCAGCACTCCCCTTAGCGGCAGGCCCACTCTTAGACACGTTGATAACAACGTCTCCTATCCGAACATCCTCCACCGGATGACCAAAACTTTGGCCCTTAGCCGCAGCTACCTCCCTCTCAAGGCCCGCCGCACCTCCAACGGTTGTGACTTTGTCTCTAACCTTCCTAAGCCTGAAACAAACAGCCTTACCACTACCTAGCTCACCCGAAGAACCACCTATCCTCCCATTCTCCATCCGTACCCCAATTACGCTACCCCCACCACCTTCGCCCTTCGCAACAGCACGCGCCGCCTCCTTATCAAACCTTGCCACTTTAGCCACAATTTTAAAGTTACCAAAACAAACGGAATTAACAGCTTTCAGGAGTTTACAAACATCGCGGACGTTAGAATATCTCACAAAACCGTACACCTTCCCCACCGCGTTACGTCTAGCCGGCACGACTACCTCCTCTAACATGCCACACACCTCCAGTCCTTTACGTAAATGAAAATTCGAGAGAAGCGGCGGAAAATTAGTAAAGTAAAAAGTAACGTACTTACGAGCATTCGTGGCCTGTTCAAGGTTGGCATGGACCCGTCCAGGAATAGCAGCCGCTTGACCATCACCTCCGGCAGCCACGTCCGCCACTGCCTTGCCCACCTCCACCGTTGTTCTTCCTTGCCCAGCCACACCTTGATCCGAACGGCCCAACACCCATTCCTCTCTTCCCCGCGTGAGCCTTCTACCTTCCGCACGCCACTTCCACCTAACCGCACGCTCACCAGCGTCCCTACGCCTGAATCCGTCCTTGTTCCGCCTGAACACCGCACGCTCCCTTGCGTCCTTGAACCTAAAGCCATCATCGCGGGGCCTAAAGCCTGAGCGCTGCCGCAGCCAGTCCAAACCCCCATCGTGCAAATTGGCATCTGAATCTAAGTCGTAACCCGCCGAACAGTCGCCTGGAACCGCACGTGAATCACGCAAACTACGCCACCAATTGCCACGAGACTCTCTCTCCCAGAACCGGTCGTCCTCCCTCTGTCTGTCCGAACCTCGATCTGCCTGTCGCCGCGCTTTCCTCCTCTTGGGACTCACAACAAGCCAATCCTCTCCAAAACCCTCCCCCCCCCCCCTTTTGTGGCACCCAGCTTGGCCCCCTCCCGACCCAAAGACCTCTCGCGGCCGGCGAAACAGAGCGCCGATGAGGCTGCTCACGGCGAAACCGCCGCCGGCTCACTCTCTCCCTCTCAGTATCACTCATTTTTTCAAACAGTATTGTTAAAATTGATTTCAAAACAAAGAGGAATATTATTTTGGGTTTTGGTGAAAAAAGTGTGTTCGGCAGAGGATCTCCATTTCTGTTGAAATTCAAGTATGTTATTTTTGTTAATTAGATAATTTCTCTAAGTAGTTTTGTTTTCTCTTTGTATAAGATCTTTGGTCCCTTATTAATTTCATGTTTTCTTTTTGGTTCCACAATTAATAAAAATGGCGTTTTAGTCCCTCAAATTTTCCTCGGTTTACCAAATAAATCCTGACTGTCAAGTTTAACCCCAAATATCTATTGTGGACCAAAATTATAGATGATTTAGACCTTATTAATTTATTTAATTTCATCACCTTCATCCATCTTCATACTCATTTAAACCCAAAAAAATAATAAAAAGTATAACTCAAAATACAATATCATCTCTTCTTCTGAGAAAAAAAATCTAAACCCATTCTAAATTCATCACCACAATATCGTCTCTTCTATAAAAAAATAAAAAAATTCAATCGGATAACCAAAAAATTTAAACCCATTCTTCATTCATCACTTTAATCCATTAACATTCAACATTGTTCTGATTCTGAATCTTTGTACTGTGTGAGTAGATTTTCCTTGTTCAATGGCTCTTCACTATGGTGGTTCTTTCACCTTCACAAGTGTGGTTTCTAACCCTCCTAGTTCAATTAAATTCACCCAACCCATTGTTACGGGAACGATCATGCAACAACCTCATTTATTTTAGGATAGAGTTCAGAAGGATACAACTAATTCACTCAAGTGAACATTGTAATCAGAGTTCTTTTGGGGGTCTGTGGAGAAAGGGTAGAATCGGGAATGGGGGGTTTTAGAGAAGAATGTTGTAAACGAAGTTCTGAATGAGAGGGTCATGACTTTAATCAATGGTGTGGCTGGAATCGGAGCCATTGCCGGAGATGATGATGGTGTTAGTTTTCGGTGGTGGAAAACAAGAGTGATGTTGTAAAGAGGAGTGGCGGTGGTGGGAGCGATGCATTAGCTGCTGGTTTTACTTGATTTTGGAACGAGAGAATAAGAAATTGGAATTTGAAAGAGAGAGGTTAATCATGTGATGTTTATTTTGATTTTTGTTTTGGATTTTTTTCTTGCTTGTTCATGAGTGATGATGAGGGTGGCATTGAATTATGAAGAAGGGGAATGAAGAAGATGTAGAAAAAGAAATAAAAATAGGTGTTGTTGGTTCGTTGTAAGATAAAGTAGACTGCATAATGCAATGGTAGTATTCTCTTTAAAAAAATCAATCGGTTTAAATTAAAAAATTAATAAGATCTACGGTGGAACACAGTTATTTGAGGTTAAAATTAACAGTCAGTATTTATTTGGCAAATTGAGGAAAATGTGATGAACTAAAACGTCATTTTTATTAATTGTGGGACCAAAATGAAAACATGAAATTAAATAAGGGACCAAATGATCTAATAAGCCTAGAATCAACGTAGTTTGTAATTATTTTATAATTGGATATTATGGAAGACGTTGATCTTAACCATCATTTTGATAGTGAAAGTTATTAGATGAACTAGATCCCATGGTTTTTATTCTCTCACATTGAGACGTTCATAATTTACAACTTTTACTCCTTTCTATTGTGGTTATTGTTGTTGTTGGATGTGCTGATATATTAGATTATTCAAGTTCCACAAAAAAGGGATAATTTAAAGCTTTAGTATATTGGCTTATACAAATGTTGGCTAGAGGAGGAAGGTGGGGAAGGTTATTTCTGAGACTCAAACTGCGTTTGTGAAAGATAGACAAATTTTAGATGGGGTGTTTGTTGCTAATAAGGTGGTTGATTAGAGGGTTCAAATTAGAAAAATTAATAATGTCTACGGTGGATTATCTATAATGTTGGTCTATCATAGACATTTGGGGTTAATTTGACAAAAGGAGGAAAAAGTGACGGATTTACTAATTGTGGAATCAAAATGAAAACTTGAAATTAATTAGGGGACCATTGAATCAAATAAGGTAAAGAAAAATTATTTTCAGAACAGAAAATAAATAGGGGTCACATATTTATTCGATTATTCAATTGAAAAAGAACCATACAATCACGAACACATCTCACATTGATTTTCTGAAAGCATACATAAATAACAATAACACAGAATGTGGGGTAAACAACCATTAGCTAGCCCACCACACTTATTACCACACATGACATTACATCTCTCTTTTCAATTTTGAAGAACTGTGGTAGATTTAATCAACAAACAATCAAAATTAACCACACAAGCAATTTTCACTGATTGTTGGATAATTACCCACAATTCTTCAAGGCTGACATAACCCTCAGCGTAATTCACTTTTTTTGTAATATGTCACCAAGAGCTGGCCAATCATCACTGATTAACTTTATGTTCCCATTTAAAAACTTATCATACCAAATATTGTAATGTGCATAGTATTTTCCTTTGAAAATGAAAACTTCGTTATGATCAACGTGAGTATTAAAAACTGCATCAATACCCCCTTCAAAGACAGTACCGAGTAATGATTTGAAAATTTTACAAATCTTAGACATACCACCAGTAGTACTGGATTGAATATTTAAATAGCAATACTCATCTCCTTTGAATAAGAAAACACTGTCCGGAGCAGTACCGTAGGACCTAACTGCAGCATCTATTCCATTTTCAAATTTAGTTCCCTTGAGACAAGGAAACATGGCATTGATTGGAAAAGGACCTCGAACTAATCTTCCTTTAGTTAATGATTGTGGAGTACACTCTACTTTGGCGCATTGATCTCCAGAGAAGAAGTATGCAACATTGTTTCCAGCGTCAAAGGAACTATCTATTTGATATTGAAATAGGGTTCTAGCAAACATAGGAAACCCATCAGCAATATTAGTGGGACCACTAATTATATCTTTCTTCTGGCTTCCAGGACCATAATTCACAACCACGTACTTATCTTTCACAAACACATAACATTCATTACCTACAGATGAACAAAATGCAGCATCTATGAGATTTGACATTTTTCTTATTGGAGGATTCTTTAATTTTTTTTCTTTGAAGGTAATGGATATGAAATGTTTTGGTTTCAGTTTGTGAAAGCCTCTATTTATATAGATGTTATGATGTTACCGGTAATGTGAACACAAAATATTAAATTTGACCTTGCTTTGCTTCAAAACATGTTTGGACCCCAAAGTAAACTCTTCAATCGTTTGTTTAAGACCTTGCTTCTAGGATTGTTTAAATCCTAATTGATTCCTCCTTGCCAATCCTGCATATAAGCATGATGCCATGTGAGATTTATCTATATTATATTTCCAACCTGTTTGTAATTAGATTAGATGGAATCCACATAACAATGACAGCTTTAGTCTCTTTAATTAAATTGTAAAGTCATCCAATATCTCAATATATGGTAAAGAATGACCAAGTAAAATAACAAAGTCCTCTCAAAAAATAAAGTGTTCTCTTAGAGTGGGACTTTATGTTGGCTTATACAAATGTTGAAATACATAAAACCTGAAGGAAACTGTTGGTACATTTGAAAATTATAGTGCACCGGTGCACCCGTATTTAAATTAATAGTTAAATTAATATTGTGATTATCCTGGTGAAATGAAATGGTTGTTTCAAAAATTTAATTGATGAGATATAGGGTGTGTTTGTTTCAGCTTAAAAAAAAATAGATTTTGATATAAAAGAATCTAGAGATTTTTTTTGAGATTCTAAAAAAAATCTAAAGCTATTTCTGTTTGTTTACTAACATAAAAATCATTTTTCAAGATTTGAAGCTCTTACACTTGAGTTTCTTGTATTCAAAAAAAAATAGATTTTTGAAAAGCTACTTGGAATAACTCTTACACTATAGTTTGCAGAATTTGATGAATTCCTACGGTGAAATCTCTCTCTTGGTTCTTCTCACTATGCCTTTCTCTATACAACCCTAATTTCCTTTGATCTCTAATATTTTCACCGTTTGTTGTAACCCTATTTTACTAATGTTCTAATTTATTTAAAATCATGCTAAGTTTGTTACTCACTTAGTATTTCTAACAGGATTACTGTTCGCATCTCTAAATTTGTTAATAGTCTTGTTGTAACTACACCGCCTCGCTCTTCACATCTCCCTCTAATAAAATTATTAAAACACTACTCAGCTCACTAACAACACCTCTTTTCTACATAATTTTACTAATCCATGTAACAACCCGATTTTCATTAGATTTATTTTAAATAATTTTAATGTGTTTATATGTGATTAATTCCCTCTGTGTGTATTTTAGATGGGATTATTGGAATTCAGTGGTTAGAAGGGTATTTTAGTCATTTTGGACTTAGTGATATTTTGGTCATTGAGTGAGCAAGGGTAAATTAGTAATTTCACTGCGAGGATTATTTTTAATGTTTCAAGTGGGAACCATTATTTTTACTAAGTTATTAGTGGGTTGTGGTAATTAGTTAAGAGCGGACAACTATTCGTTATTTTTAACCGTATGTGACTAGAAACTTTGTGAGTTAGTTAATTAGAACTTGAGTGTTGCTCTCCCCCCTGCAAAATACACTCCCGCCCTGCAAGCTTTCAAAATTTACCCCTGCGCAAGTTAACATGCGCTGCGCATGTTAAGTAACGTTGTGCCACTTAACTCACGCAACGCAAGTTAAGTTGCGCAGGGTTACTATTTTTGTTCAAGACCCATCAGTCCAAACTCCAAACACCATTTTCTTTCCCTCTACCTTAAAAAACCCAAAAAGTGCGATTTTTTGGGTCAAAATCATCATCCCAAATTATTGCAAATCGTCAGAAAGCAAGTTTCTACGCTCATCAAGCACCAAATATCAGGTAATGTATCATCAAAACTCATCTCATTTTGCTGGTTTTTGAGCTTGGTTAGTCTGTTTTTCGTTGGCAGTAGGCATGGTGCGCAAGTTAACTAGCGCAGGGCGTATGTGTTGCGCGAGTTAACTGGCGCAGGTGTTAATGTGCATGCGTGACTTAAGTCACGCACTGTACACAGTCCATAGTTTTTTATTTTTTGCTTCATTTTTGTTCTTGGTTAGCTTGTTACACAAGTAATTTATTTATTCTCACTTTGTAAATTATTTTATTCAATAGATATATAGGGAGATGGTTGACAATGTCGTGGGTTATGATGTTGAACTAAAACCGGCCAAAAACGAAGCTTCCGGCGATGCTTCCGGCAAAGGTTTTGACGATGTCAAACCGACCATTAATGTCAAACCGTTTAAAGTCAAAATTCCATTTCAAGCTCGCATTGGTCAAATTGAAGAACCTAAACCGGTACCTATCGGTGTTCTTTGCGAAGGTCGCGACACCGCTTCTTTTTTCACAACAAATGCATGATGGAGAGAGCGAGAAGAGTTACTTGCCTGGGTTCGTCGACAATGGGTAAGGGCCGGATTTAGTGTTTGTATAGATAAAACCGTTTTAAAAAGGCCGTACTTGACGATGAAATGTGAAAGGAGTGGGATATACAAGCCACCTAAGACGAGGAAGAAACCGAACATTGAAGGCATCGGCTCAAGGAAATGTAATTGTCCGTTTAGGTTGAAAGGTTTCTTTGATAAAGAGACAAATGATTGGTGGCTTGCAATGCTTTGTGGGATGCACAACCATGACTTGGATGAGAAGTTAAAGGGGCGCCTTATTGTGGGAAGGTTTAGTGCGGAGGAGAAGAAAAAAGTTATTGACATGACAAAGAGCTTGACGGTGCCTCGGAATATCCTCACCAATTTGAAGCAAAATAACAAAGAATGTGACATAACTATCAAGCAAGTGTACAATGTGCAAACAAGATGGCGAAAGGGGGAAATAGGTAACATGACAGAGTTGCAATTCTTGATTTCGAAGTTGGTGGAGCATGAATATGTCTATTACACAAGATGCAATAGTGAGGAAAGCACTCTTGAAGACATATTTTTTGCTCATCCGGAGTCAATTAAATTGCTCAACACCTTTCTGACCGTTTTGGTCATGGACTCCACTTACAAAACCAACAACTACCGAATGCCGTTGTTTGAGATAGTTGGTTGCACCTCTACAAAAATGACGTATTCCGTTGGTTTCGCCTTCCTTCACTTTGAACTAGAGGACAACTTTGCTTGGGCACTTACGATGTTGAAAGGTCTTTTGTCCTCAAAAGACAACATGCCTAAGGTGATTGAACCTTAAGGAAAACTTTGTGAGGGCATGGACGGATAAACTTCCTTGGTGAGATACAAGGAAGTTTTGGGAGGAATCAAACGGTCTTTGAACACAAATACAAAAAAATGAAGATGATGGGAGAGTTGGAGGGTTATGTATCTAGACGCGCATTGAAATTTATCTATGATGAATTGCAAAGCTCCAAGACATTCGCCTTTGAGAAGGAAGACTGTGGTTGTGTGCAAGCGACATCGTATGGGTTACCTTGTGCGTGTATTATTGCCATGAGGTGCAAGCAAAAATTGCCTCTTGTCTTTGATGATATATACCCTCATTGGAGAAGGTTAAGTGTGCGAGGAGAAGAGATTGATGATGATTTTTCCGTGGTGGAAGAGTGGAATGGCATTCAAGAACGTCTTAAGACAAGCCCTTACAATATGAAACTCCACATCACAGAGATGATGCGTCAAATAGCCTTTCCGGAAACCACAAATATGTGTCCACCTTCAAAAAAAGCGGTGACCAAGGGAGCACCTAAAAGGAAGAGGACTACACTCAAAGTGTTATCAACGGATTGAATCCCCTATAGATGGGAGACTATTGATTCTCAAAATCCGGATAGTCAACCTTCACAACCCAAGAGGTCACTTCAAAAGAAAAAAGCTGCAGACCTTGGCACATACTCCCGCTCACAAGCTTCATCCTCTACTTCAAAACCGCTTCAGAGCATCCCTTACATTTCACAAATTCCAAATCTCATGAGACCTTTTGTTGAAGACATTGTGAATGTTTAAGGGGATGGTCATTGTGGATTCCGGGTCATAGCTAGGCACTTGGGGATGGATGAGGAATATCATGTATTGATTCGTCATCAACTTATTCATGAGTTGAAAACTCATAAGAGTGACTACACGCTGATATATGTCACGGAGGAGCGTTATAACAAAATCTTGAATGGTTTACACCCTCCAAAATGTACAATTGGTATTGCGCCGGTAGATAAGTGGTTGACCACTCCGGATATGGGTCACATTATTGCTACTTGCTACAATAGAGCCGTTGTTCTATTGACCATGCCCGAAAAGGGTGGTGTATGTGAGACATATTTCCCAATCCGAAGTGCTCCACAACTTAATCCACATGCCAACATCATGTATCTTTTCTTTATTCCCGACCACTATCTTCATGTTACTTTGAAGGAAGGATGTCCGTTACCACCGAGTTGTACGGAGTAGATGTCCAACAAGATCGGTGAGGCGGAGAAATGGCATTTTGAGTTTTTGGATAAACAAGATGCCTTCAATGAGATCATGTCCAAGGAGCTGAAGCCGCCAAAGAAACCAACAAATGAGCACAATCCAATATTTTGTGATAATACTCTTACTCCGCAAAAAAAGGAACAAGAATTTGAAGCGATGGAAGACATTGAAGTAGAGGAAAATCTAGGAGTGTCACTAGAATTCTTAGATAGGTTATAGGTTATGACACTTTTAGGTCGGTCGGTGTTCGTCCTATTTTTTGGTGGTATTACACCCCGACGTATTTTTGGGTGGCCGGTTATGTACTTTGGATATTCGCGGCCAATATGTAACTAATATTATATATTAAAGGAAATGAATTATTTTTTTGGTGGCCAGTTATGTCACACCAATTATTGCTCGCATTTACTTTGTCACTAATTATTTAACTATTCACTAATTATTCAACTATTTATATTTTTTGAAGTGAAACATGTATGAAGATGCACAAAGTCCAGTAAAACTTCATGTCTGTTATGTAGATGTGAAAATGAAGGCTAGGTTCTTTGTAAAGCCCACCGACAAGTTGGACAATTTGAAGACAAAACTTGACAACTTCTTTATCCATATTGGTTCAAATCATAGAACATACGATGTAATTTTAAATGCGCCAGGCATGGACTTGGGGGAGGATAAGGAAGAGGACTTTTCGATGACGGTGTATTTTCCACAACGTGTCGAAGATGATAGCGACGTCACTAACATGTTTTACGTAATGGTTGAAGATAACGCTTTACATCTTTATGTCCGATCCGTTGAAATGTAATATTTATTAACGTGTAATATCGTAATTTGTTCGAATTTGTGTCCGTATTATTGAATTTTAATGAAGTTGTGTTTACGTAATTTAACGATGAATTTTGATAATTGTAACCGTTTATGTGAGATTATGTGATTTTCAAGATTTATGGACAAATTGGTGTAATTTGGATCGTTTACGTGTCATTAAGCGTGTTTAAGTGATTATGGATCATTACCGGCGAATTTGTGATTATGTGTGATTATGTGATTGTGATAAAAACGATGTTTTTGTGTAATTTTGATCGATTATGTCGTATTATCCAATAATCTTGTTAAACTGGCATAACTCGGTTCAATTATGAGCGTGTAAAAATTACGGGTCATTAATGACATTCAATGCATATCAGTACAACAATTAATGTTGTACTGATATATCAGTACTGCGTGAGTTAGCTGGCGCAGTGCTTTACACTAGTGTGACATTGCGGGAGTTAACTCACGCAGTGCGTTACACTAGCGTGAGCGTTATACTAGCGTGAGTGTGCGCAGCTTAAGTTACACATGCGTGACTTAAGTCACGCAGCGCATGTTAACTAGCGCACACTTTTACACGTGCGTGAGTTAACATGCGTAGAGGCAAAATAGTCCTGCCTGCAGGGCGGAAGTGTATTATGCAGGGGGGAGAGCAGGATTCTTAGAACTTTGAACCCAATAAAACATTTTGAGGGTTAAGCCCATTAGTGTGGAGCCTTTATAAACTCTAGTCTTTAGAGGAAATAAAGTTTCACATTCATTTTACATAACATTTGAGAGAGGTGGAGAGAGAAAGAGCTAGAGGAAGAGAAAAAGGGTTAGAAGAGAAGAGCTTGAAGATCAAGAAGGAGGTAGTGATTCAAGGAGCTAAATTGATGCTAAGGCTAGGTTTGTGTTCAATTGAGGTAAGGGGGCCAGTGTTCTTTCATAGTCTATTAGAATAATCTCTTTTCTACCTCATTCATAAGTGCTTAATTGTGAAAAATGACTATTGAGAATTTAATTGGTGAAACTCGTGCTCTTAGTTCAATGCAATGTTTGAGTATGTGAATTTGATGATAATTAAGTTGTTGATGTTGAATTTACATGCTTAAGATGTATGTATATGAATATTTTGTGTTTTGTTCAAAATTGGTGAAATACGATATTGTTGTTGTTGGATTGTTGATGAATTCATGGTTAATTAATGTTGTTGTTGTTATGAGATGTTGTTGTTGATGATTCATGCTATGAGTATTCATAATTATGGAGTTGTGGTTTGAATTGAAATGTTTTTGAAAGTTTTATGAAAAATGGATGAATTGATGATTTGTGATGAAATGATGTTTTGATTTCAAGTCTTATGTGGTTTTGATTGCCTTTTTAAGTCCATAGACGTTTAGACAAACTTTGGAGACGAATTTAAAGTTATGGGATCAAAATTGGGGTTTTGAAGTGAAAATGGGTGTTTTTCCCGAGAGCTGAGTTTGCTGTGTGCTGTCAAACTCGCCATGTCAAGTAAAAAATGGCCATGGCGAGTTGCATCAGTCTGTCAAACTCGCCATGGCGAGTAAATGTGTGCCATGGTGAGTTGCTCAGTACAACAACTCATGTTTTTGTCGTTTTAGGGTTTTGGGGTCGATCCGGACCATTCTAAACTGATTATGTTGATGTCTTTCATAGTCTATTAGAATAATCTCTTTTCTACCTCAAATTCATAAGTGCTTAATTGTGAAAAATGACTATTGAGAATTTAATTGGTGAAACTCGTGCTCTTAGTTCAATGCAATGTTTGAGTATGTGAATTTGATGATAATTAAGTTGTTGATGTTGAATTTACATGCTAAAGATGTATGTATATGAATATTTTGTGTTTTGTTCAAAATTGGTGAAATACGATATTGTTGTTGTTGGATTGTTGATGAATTCATGGTTAATTAATGTTGTTGTTGTTATGAGATGTTGTTGTTGATGATTCATGCTATGAGTATTCATAATTATGGAGTTGTGGTTTGAATTGAAATGTTTTTGAAAGTTTTATGAAAAATGGATGAATTGATGATTTGTGATGAAATGATGTTTTCATTTCAAGTCTTATATGGTTTTGATTGCCTTTTTAAGTCCATAGACGTTTAGACAAACTTTGGAGACGAATTTAAAGTTATGGGATCAAAATTGGGGTTTTGAAGTGAAAATGGGTGTTTTTCCCGAGAGCGAGTTTGCTGTGTGCTGTCAAACTCGCCATGTCAAGTAAAAAATGGCCATGGCGAGTTGCATCAGTCTGTTAAACTCGCCATGGCGAGTAAATGTGTGCCATGGTGAGTTGCTCAGTACAACAACTCATGTTTTTGTCGTTTTAGGGTTTTCGGGTCGATCCGGACCATTCTAAACTGATTATGTTGATGTCTTTCATAGTCTATTAGAATAATCTCTTTTCTACCTCAAATTCATAAGTGCTTAATTGTGAAAAATGACTATTGAGAATTTAATTGGTGAAACTCGTGCTCTTAGTTCAATGCAATGTTTGAGTATGTGAATTTGATGATAATTAAGTTGTTGATGTTGAATTTACATGCTTAAGATGTATGTATATGAATATTTTGTGTTTTGTTCAAAATTGGTGAAATACGATATTGTTGTTGTTGGATTGTTGATGAATTCATGGTTAATTAATGTTGTTGTTGTTATGAGATGTTGTTGTTGATGATTCATGCTTTGAGTATTCATAATTATGGAGTTGTGGTTTGAATTGAAATGTTTTTGAAAGTTTTATGAAAAATGGATGAATTGATGATTTGTGATGAAATGATGTTTTCATTTCAAGTCTTATATGGTTTTGATTGCCTTTTTAAGTCCATAGACGTTTAGACAAACTTTGGAGACGAATTTAAAGTTATGGGATCAAAATTGGGGTTTTGAAGTGAAAATGGGTGTTTTTCCCGAGAGCTGAGTTTGCTGTGTGCTGTCAAACTCGCCATGTCAAGTAAAAATGGCCATGGCGAGTTGCATCAGTCTGTCAAACTCGCCATGGCGAGTAAATGTGTGCCATGGTGAGTTGCTCAGTACAACAACTCATGTTTTTGTCGTTTTAGGGTTTTGGGGTCGATCCGGACCATTCTAAACTGATTATGTTGATGTAATAAAATTTAATTAAGCTTTCTAAACCTCTGTAAACATCAATTGGCTTTAACATCAATTGAATTGATTTTAACTTCGTTTGATTTTCTCAAAGGAAAGGGGTAGGGTTAAGGTTTTTTATTCAATACAGGATTTCTAAAACTAGTTGTGAATGGTTTCATTGAGTTTCAACTTGTTTTGCTTTGAAAATGGAATTCTCTTGAAAAATGATAAAGAGAGACGAACTTTATGATTTTTATAATTTCGTCGTATTTGACTGGTGAAACGCACATGTGTACACAACTGCACTCATATGTGATCTAAGTGTATACATAGTTGAGGTATTAGAGTTTGTTTACTTAGTTTTGATTCAATGGCCACAATTATTTAGAAGTTGTGAACGATAGACGAACTTTGTCGAAAATGGTCATTATGATCGGATACCTTGAAAATCTTTTGTGAATAGTTTGATCTGATTATATGAAGATGTGTGAATGATTGATAGGTGTTGAACATGATGTTTAACATAGTATGGTGGATCTTATCCTTTACTTGGATTGTGAGAAATTGAATGAAGTTGTCGAATTGTATCGATGTTGACATTGTTGGTGAATGCATATATGTTAAATAAAGTTGATGACGTTGGTGAGCTGTTGTTGAATATGTGCATAGTGTGTCATGTTCATTCATTCATAGTTGTGGGATATTTATATCCAGTTGAGGTGATTATGATGTGATGTTAGCATCATGGGGTGACGGCCTAGACATTGTTGGTAACGGTACCACATGCATGTAGGAGTCGTGTCTAGGGGCATTGTATGTTGTGGCATGAGTCTTAGTTGTTTTGGTGCTTGATATTTGATGTGATTGGTGGTTTGCATAATTGTGAAGTTGTGAAATTGTTGGTGTTGATGAATAATGTTGAAGTGGACTAACTCTTAATTTGAATTGTTTGAAGTTTAATTTGATGAATACATTTGCAATTAATTATGTTTGATTATGATTAATGTGAAGTTAACCCCCAGTGGTCTGTGATGGATTGCTTACCTATTTGTACGAATGAGTAGATGGCGTGCAGGATTGATCTTTTAGCGTGCTTGGTGAGAACTTTGAGAAACTTTTGTTGAGAACTTTAATGAGAACTTTTGTTGAATTTTGAGAAACTTCTCTTGATAAAGCTACATATAATTGACCATGGCTAAAAACATGTCGTGGAAGATAGATTCTGACATTGGGAATGACCTGCCCTTGTGACTTATTTATGATAATAGCAAAACTTCGTCTAACGGGAAACTGTTTTCTACTAAGCACAAAGGGAAGTCATGAACTCGCATTTGTTTTTAATTTAATTCTGAGCAATAATTCTCTTTTTCCAGCATTGCTTCCTATTAGGATTTCCACCTCCAACATATTCTTAAATAAGCCACGACGTATCAATCGTGTTCTATTACACAGACCATATCTATGGTCTATGTTTCGCAACAACATCAAAGGTGCATCTTTTTTTACCTTTAAAATCTGTGGTGGGATACTTCCTTGAGCAGTTGAGTTTGTTGGTGTAACGCCCTAATTGATTATTATTATTTTTGGTTGACTTAGAGTCTTTCATAAGATTTTATTTGATTTATGTTGATGTTGTGGTATGGAGCATTTTATACAAATGATTATTATTATTATTTTATATAGAAAGTGAGAATTATTTTTATTTTAGAGTTTGGGGATTAAATTAGAATTAATAAAATTAAAGGGACTTAAGAGGATTTAAGGGGGAGTTAATTAATATAATAGAAAATATTTATGAGGAGTTAGGATAGAAAAAGGGAATTTGACAGAAACAGTTTCACATACAAAATATCAGTTTTGGGAGGAAGCCAACAAGGGAGCCAAGAGGAGAACCAAGAGGGAGAGAATCAAAGGTCTTAGAATCTTCTTTCATCTGAATTAAGGTAAGCGTGAGATTTATGTTATGAATATAGTTACATAATTTGATTCTGTGTTTAACGAGAGGGTTGTCGAATTGGGAATTTAGGGTTGAATTGATCCTTAGGGTGAAATTGAATGTAAGAATATTGTTTAAGAGTGTTAAAAAGAATCCTAGTTGTGGACAAAACCTTATTGGATTGTTGTAACCAGTTTTGGAGTTAGAATTTGGGAAAATTGGGGTTTGGGATGAAAAACTGCAGAATCCCGTAGTCTGTTCTGTCGCGACTCGCCTGGCGAATAAGCCTCCTCGCCATGGCGAGCAACCCGTTTCATCGCTTGCCTGGCGAACAAGTCTGCTCGCCACGGCGAGCACTTACCCAGTTTTGGTCGCCACGAGTTTACCACGAACTCGCCTGGCGAGTAACCTGTTCTTGAGCTCGCCGTGGCGAGCAAGAGCACTCGCCTGGCGAATTGCTCAGTACCTGAAGCCGCTCTGTTTGTGTTGAGGGGTGAGTTAGTGTGTGAGGTAGATGCTCATAAATTGCTAAGATAATTTCAGGGAGCTGTTGAACGTAAAATAACTGATATGTTGACTGTTGTCTTATGTATATCTATATTAATTAATTATGCAAGTTGTTGAGTATAATTGTTAATGAGTTATATCATACAAATATTGTTATGTTGCTAATTGACGAATGTTGCAGAGTAAGTCATATTTAATTATATGCATTGTTGAATCGTAGTTGTTGTGGTTCATGTTGTTGTCGCAGGAGAGTTGCATGTTGATATACACTGAAGAGAGTCCATTGCATACTCATAAATGTTGAGGGCTTATGCCCTGGGAATGCTTTAACCATTCAACTGTTGAGGGCTTATGCCCTGGAATGCCTTGCCATTCAAACGCGTTAAACGGTACCACATGCATATTGCATTAGTTGTCGAAGTTGGTCATCTTGTCGTTGTTGTCGGTTGCATTGTCGTGCCGTCGTTGTTGTAGTCATCGATGAAGAGTGTGAACATTGATGTTGCGAATATATATATATATTTATTTGATTCATTTATTGAAGTTGTTAAATGCAAATAATGATTATATTTATATATTTATTGATGTGAATCTCACCACTTCTGCTTGAAAATGTTGCCTTCATATGGGTAACTTGCAGGTAATGAAGGCTAGTAAAAGTGTTGGCTCAAGTGTCCTAGGGCTCTGATACGTAATGGGATGGGGAAATAGTTGTCATGTTTTGTCATTTCTTTATGTATCAATTTTGAAACATGTTGTTGGAGCCTTTACTGTCATTGAACAGATGTTTGAAAAATTATCACGTTGAGGCTTATGTGCCAGTTTGTTGGAGTTACTTATAATGAAAATAATATCCCGCAGCAAAATGTTGGTTGCTAATACATTGTTGAATAAATAGTTTTATACTCTATGAAATTTAGAAAGTAGTGTAATACTCCGTTGTTGTATACTCTGATGATTTTATTATGAAATTTTTATGTTGGGAAAACGGGGTGTTACAATTGGTATCAGAGCAGGTCGGTCTGTCCGGCCAAGTAGTAGAGTCATGTCGAGCCATGTAGTGTAGTGTGTCAAGTTATATTGTCCTTGTTGTCTTAAATTGTTGTTGTTGTGTAGAACTTTGAGATGGCTGGAAGGAATGATGCTGCCATTGCTGCTGCATTGCAAGTTGTAGCCCAAGCTGTGGGACAACAGCCTCAAGGTGGTGGTGCTGGTATTGATGGAGCGAGGTTGTTGGAAACCTTCTTGAGGAATCATCCACCGACATTCAGAGGAAGGTATGATCCTGATGGAGCTCAGTCGTGGCTCAAGGAAATTGAGAGAATCTTCAGGGTTATGCAGTGCAGTGAGGAACAGAAGGTACGGTTTGGCACACACATGTTGGCTGAGGAGGCGGATGACTGGTGGGTAGCTGAGCTTCCTATCTTAGAGCAAGATGGTGCTGTTGTGACTTGGGCCATGTTCAGGAGAGAGTTTCTAAACAAGTATTTTCCAGAGGATGTCCGAGGTAAGAAAGAAATTGAGTTCCTGGAGTTGAAGCAGGGAGATATGTCTGTAACAGAATATGCTGCAAAGTTTGTGGAACTTGCTAAGTTCTATCCCCATTACACTGCTGAGACAGCTGAGTTCTCCAAGTGTATCAAGTTTGAGAATTGTCTGTGTGCTGATATTAAGTGGGCCATTGGCTATCAGAAGATCCGCAATTTTTCTGACCTTGTCAGTAGCTGCAGAATTTATGAGGAGGATACGAAAGCTCATTACAAGGTGATGAGTGAGCGTAGAAGTAAGGGACAACAGAGTCGCCCGATGCCCTATAGTGCTCCTGCTAACAAAGGTAAACAGAGATTGAATGATGAGAGGAGGCCCAAGAGGAGAGATACTCCTGCTGAGATTATTTCTTACAAGTGCAGTGAGAAAGGCCACAAGAGTAATGCATGTGACCGTGATGAGAAGAAGTGTTTCTGGTGTGGAAAGAAAGTGTAACACCCCGTTTTCCCCAACTTGAAATTCTTTCTTTTTGCATAATATCAGAGTAATTCAACGTAAACGGAATGTCACACTTCTTTTCATAAAATCATAAATAGAATAAAATTCCTTTAATACACCGCAGCGGAAATATTTCAACTTTTCAAAACAATCTTTGGCACAAGGGCCTCAACACAAAATCTCATAAATTTAGTTCATCAACATGTTCATAAAACAATACGTAAGGAATAGAAAACGACAACAAAATTCCCATCCCGTTACGTATCAGAGCACCTAAGACACACGCGAGAGATACCTCACACGACCGCAACTATTCTTGGTTACCTGCAAGTTACCCATAGGGAAGGCAACATTTTCAAGCAGAAGGGGTGAGATTTCACAAAACAATAATATTAAGCATATAATTCATCAAGGGCATTTAACAGCTTAACTTCATAAGTTAATAACATTAAATCTTCTTATAATATTTCATTAATAACTCATTCAACTTCTAATCATTATTTACTTCATGTTCATCGCATTATATACATCATCACATAGCACATAATAATCAAATCATAACCATCATCATATAACATCATAAATCATCACATAAGAACATAAACAACGCAACATAATTATCATCTCATAATAACCTAAACAACCACGATTAATAAATATTAATACTTCTCTTAGTTCTTTATCAACAACTCATTGACAATTGACAACTTAACGACAACGACAATGCGACTTCTACAACTTGAACTCAACATATGCAACTTCAACTCGACTATGCAACTTAGACAATCTTACTCATGCATGTGGTACCAACCCAGGGCGTCAAGCCCTCAATGTAATAAGTATTAATATACTTCCAGGGCGTCAAGCCCTCATCGCAAATGAGCTAAAGCTCCAGGGCATCAAGCCCTCAACGTGTAGAGTAAAAACTCACAGGGCATCAAGCCCCCAACTGAAATGGGTATGCATGGACTCAACCTCATACAACTTACGAAACATCGACATCTTAGGGTTCCAACAATTTGGGTCAACTTCTTATTTCATAGACCGAATCATGCAACTTAATGATAATAGACCCAGTCAACAACATAATTCAGCAGCTTAATAACAACAACAATCTAATGATAATTCAGCAACAACTTCACTTAGACATTATATATATTCCACATAAAGCATATACGGTTGTATCTCATTAGTAGAAACATTCACATCTCATTAATTTATATTCTTAGAACTACAACAGTAGCCTAAACTAATTGATTACTCTAAGGATCATCTCACATCTAATCGTGCGACAAAAGTCACTTAAAATTCATATAAGGTAGTCTGCCTCGGGGTTACTCGCTATGGCGAGTTGGGCTGCTCTCCTTGCGAGCCTACTAGGGTCACTCGCTATGGCGAGTTGGACTGCTCGCCTCGCGGACATCTAAGGCATCACTCGCTATGGCGAGTGGGATAGCTCGCCTCGCGAGCTGAAGAAACATTACTCGCTATGGCGAGTAGAAAAGCTCCCATCGCGAGCTGATGAAGAACACTCGCCGTGGCGAGCTGGTTGCTCGCTGTGGCGAGCGACGACAGAACTGCTACGGGTTTACGGCAATCTTCATCAAAAATCTCAATTTTCATCATGTTCCTCCCCAATTTCGACTATAATGATGTTTAGGGGTTACCCTATGGTCTGTAAACAGTTTTCTACAACAAAGGTACAGTTTCTCATAATTTAATCATTACTTCATCACTTTTTGACCTAATTCCCAAATTCTCAAATCCTCCAAAACTCTTCCTATTCTTGTTAAACTTAACCATCAGAATTACAAACTTAATAAGATTGAATGTTAGTCTCACCCTTAAGAAAATTGGAGCAGCAGCCTCTTGGTTCTTCACTTCTAGTTTTCTCCCTTTTTCTCCCAAAACTGATTGTACGTACTGTCTGTTTCTAAACCTAGGTTTTACCTTTTATACCTCTTCTATTTGTTTTATCTTACTTCACCTATTCTCTCATAATTCTATCTAATTCAAAAACAGCCCCACAACTTAATATTTATTTTATTTTCAAATCTTATTCTAGTAAATAATAAAATAAGTCTATTAATAAAATATCAACACGTCACCGAATCATATAAAATCACAGAAATCATCAAAGTGGACTCTAAAGTTAATCAATCAGACATGATCACAAAATAAACATAACTATTAATCAGGAAACACAACGACAATCAATACAACATAAGACAGTATTACAACTGTTACTCAACAAGACACGACTCAACTACTTGGCCGGACGGACCAACCTGCTCTGATACCAATTGTAACACCCCGTTTTCCCTAACTTGAAATTCTTTCTTTTTGCATAATATCAGAGTAATTCAACGTAAACGGAATGTCACACTTCTTTTCATAAAATCATAAATAGAATAAAATTCCTTTAATACATCGCAGCAGAAATATTTCAACTTTTCAAAACAATCTTTGGCACAAGGACCTCAACATAAAATCTCATAAATTTAGTTCATCAACATGTTCATAAAACAATACGTAAAGAATAGAAAACGACAACAAAATTCCCATCCCGTTACGTATCAGAGTACCTAAGACACACGCGAGAGATACCTCACACGACCGCAACTATTCTTGGTTACCTGCAAGTTACCCATAGGGAAGGCAACATTTTCAAGCAGAAGGGGTGAGATTTCACAAAACAATAATATTAAGCATATAATTCATCAAGGGCATTTAACAGCTTAACTTCATAAGTTAATAACATTAAATCTTCTTGTAATATTTCATTAATAACTCATTCAACTTCTAATCATTATTAACTTCATGTTCATCGCATTATATACATCATCAAATAGCACATAATAATCAAATCATAACCATCATCATATAACATCATAAATCATCACATAAGAACATAAACAACGCAACATAATTATCATCTCATAATAACCTAAACAACCACGATTAATAAATATTAATAGTTCTCTTAGTTCTTTATCAACAACTCATTGACAATTGACAACTTAACGACAACGATAATGCGACTTCTACAACTTGAACTCAACATATGCAACTTCAACTCGACTATGCAACTTAGACAATCTTACTCATGCATGTGGTACCAACCCGGGGCGTCAAGCCCTTAACGTAATAAGTATTAATATACTTCCTGGGCGTCAAACCCTCATCGCAAATGAGCTAAAGCTCCAGGGAATCAAGCCCTCAACGTGTAGAGTAAAAACTCACAGGGCATCAAGCCCCCAACTGAAATGGGTATGCATGGACTCAACCTCATACAACTTACGAAACATCGACATCTTAGGGTTCCAACAATTTGGATCAACTTCTTATTTCATAGACCGGATCATGCAACTTAATGATAATAGACCCAGTCAAGAACAGAATTCAGCAGCTTAATAACAACAACAATCTAATGATAATTCAGCAACAAACTTAATAAGATTGAATGTTAGTCTCACCCTTACCTTAAGAAAATTGGAGCAGTAGCCTCTTGGTTCTTCACTTCTAGTTTTCTCCCTTTTTCTCCCAAAACTGATTGTACGTACTGTCTGTTTCTAAACCTAGGTTTTACGTTTTATACCTCTTATATTTGTTTTATCATATTTCACCTATTCCCTCATAATTCTATCTAATTCAAAAACAGCCCCACAACTTAATATTTATTTTATTTTCAAATCTTATTCTAGTAAATAATAAAATAAGTCTATCAATAAAATATCAACACGTCACCTAATCATATAAAATCACATAAATCATCAAAGTGGACTATAAACCCTTTAAAATAATTAAATAATTAAAGAGGGCGTTACAGAAAGGGCATACGATAGCTGAATGCAAACATGGTGACATTGTCTGTTTCAATTTTGATGAAGAGGGTCACCTTAGCTCTCAGTGCAAGAAGCCTAAGAAGGCGCAGACTACTGGTAGAGTTTTTGCTTTGACTGGCACTCAGACGGAGAACGAGGATTGCTTGATCAGAGGTACTTGCTATATTGAAAATACTCCTTTAATTGCTATTATTGATGCTGGTGCTACGCATTGTTTCATTGTTGTTGATTGTGCACATAAGTTGGGTCTGGTTATGTCAAGTATGAGTGGGGAGATGGTTGTTGAGACTCCCGTTAAGGGTTCAATAACTACTTTTCTTGTTTGTTTGAGTTGTCCTTTATCTATGTTTGGTAGAGATTTTGAGGTTGATCTTGTTTGTTTGCCGTTGACGGGTATGGACGTGATTCTTGGTATGAACTGGCTAGAGTACAACCATGTTCTTATTAATTGTTTTAGTAAGTCGGTGCGTTTCTCTTCTGTTGAAGAAGAAAGTGGAGTAGAGTTCCTGTCTACCAAGCAACTGAAGCAACTAGAACGTGATGGAGTTTTGATGTTTTCCTTAATGGCATCCTTGTCGTTGGAAAACCAAGCGGTAATTGATGGATAGCCGGTGGTGAATGAATTTTCAAAAGTCTTTCCTGATGAGATTCCTAATGTGCCTCCAAAAAGAGAAGTCGAGTTCTCTATTGACCTTGTACCCGGAACGAAGCCTGTATCGATGACACCGTACCGTATGTCGACTTCAGAGTTGGCGGAGTTGAAGAAACAGTTGGAGGATCTTCTAGATAAGAAGTTTGTGAGGCCGAGTGTTTCACCATGGGGAGCCCCTGTGTTGTTAGTTAAGAAGAAGGATGGTAGCATGATGTTGTGTATAGATTACCGCTAGTTGAATAAGGTAACCATAAAGAACAAGTATCCACTTCCAAGAATTGATGATTTAATGGATCAGTTAGTGGGTGCACGTGTATTTAGCAAAATTGACTTGAGGTCAGGTTACCATCAGATTAAAGTGAAGGATGAGGATGTGCAGAAGACTGCCTTTAGGACACGTTATGGACATTACGAATTTTCTGTGATGCCTTTCGGTGTTTCTAATGCGCTAGGTGTGTTTATGGAGTATATGAACAGAATTTTCCATGCTTATCTGGATAAATTTATGGTTGTATCCATTGGTGATATCTTGATTTATTCTAAGACTGAAGAAGAGCATGCAGAGCATTTGAGAATTATGTTGCAAGTGTTGAAAGTAAAGAAATTGTATGCTAAGTTGTCCAAATGTGAGTTCTGGCTAAGTGAAGTAGGTTTTCTGGGTCATATTATTTCTAATAGTGGTATTGCTGGTGATCCGTCCAAGGTTGATGCGGTATCACAATGGGAGACTCCGAAGTCAGTTACAGAAATTAGAAGTTTCCTGGGTTTGGCTGGTTATTATCGCAGATTTATAGAAGGATTTTCGAAGTTGGCACTTCCATTGACTCAGTTGACCTGTTAGGGTAAAGTTTTTGTGTGGGATGCTCAGTGTGAGAATAGTTTTGATGAATTGAAGCGAAGATTGACGACTGCTGTAACACCCCGTTTTCCGAACTTTAAAATAACATAGATTAATCAGAGTTTTTCAACGTAAACGGAATGTCACACTTCTTTTCATAAATAGAATAAAATTCCTTTAATACATCGCAGCGAAAATATTTCAACTTTTCAAAATAATCTTTGGCACAAGGGCCTCAACAAAAAATCTCATAAATTTGGTTCATCAACATGTTCATAAAACAATACGTAAGGAATAGAAAACGACAACAAAATTCTCATCCCGTTACGTATCAGAGCACCTAAGACACATGCGAGAGATACCTCACACGACCGCAACTATTCTTGGTTACCAGCAAGTTACCCATAGGGAAGGCAACATTTTCAAGCAAAAGGGGTGAGATTTCACAAAAAAATGATATTAAGCATATAATTCATCAAATACATTTAACAACATGGACATCATCAATTAATCATAATAATTCTTCATATAGTATTTCTTTAACAACTCATAAGCTACATTATGTAATCATCATAACAACATCAATTAGTAATACAAATAACCACGTAGTTCATCTTTAATAATACTTCATATAAACAACATAAGCAACAATCAACTTCAAATCATCTTTAACGATACTTCGCATAAACAACATAAACAACAACATATAACTCTTCATTAACGATTCATTGATAATTATCAACTCGACAACTTAGACAACTCGACAACTTCGACATCGACTACGCAACTTTAGCTCGACTATGCAACTTAGACATCTTATTCATGCATGTGGTACCAATCCAGGGCGTCAAGCCCTCATCGCAAATGAGCTAAAGCTTCATGACATCAAGCCCTCAACGCGTAGAGTAAAAACTCATAGGGCATCAAGCTCCCAATAAAATGAGTATGCATGGACTCAACATCATACAACTTACACAACATCGACATCTTAGGATTCCAACAATTTGGATCAACAACTCCTAATCTTAGACTGACACATGCGGCTTTTAGTCAATAATAAACAACAACATGACAGCACATCAAATATTTCAAGATATGACAATATCATAAACAATCACATAGTTCATCGCTTATAGTTCTCAAAAGGCATATACAATTTTATATGTATCTCAATTTATTCAACAACAATATTCATATTAATTTAGACTCACTGAAAGACAATACAATTATAAACAACTTCATGTAACATCATATTCATCAACTTATACATTCATATAATAATTCATCACTTTTGACCTAATTCCCAAATTCCCAAATCCTCCAAAACTCTTCCTACTCTTGTTAAACTTAATCATCAGAATTACAAACTTAATAAGATTGAATGTTAGTCTCACCCTTACCTTAGACAAGTGAGATCGGCAGCCTCTCTCTCCCTTCTCTTTTCTCCTCTTTTCTCCAAAGCTTGTTGTACGCGTTCTCTGTTTTTCTAACTTTTCTTACGGTCTTATATTCTTAACCTAATTTCTCTTCTTACCCAAAACTTACTCTTTCCTCTTAACTTATTTATTTCTCTTAATTCCACAAAACTCTCTAAATTCACAAAACATGAGGCAGAGAAGGTGGCTTGAGTTGTTGAAAGATTATGATTTTGAGTTGAGTCATCATCCGGGTAAAGCTAATGTGGTTGCAGATGCATTGATCAGGAAGACGTTACATATGTCAACTATGCTGGTTAAAGAATTTGAGTTGCTAGAGCAGTTTAGAGACTTGAGTCTAGTTTGTGAGATGTCGCCTCAAAGTGTCAAGTTGGGTATGCTGAAGATTAATAGTGATTTCTTGAATACTGTTAAAGAAGCACAAAAGGTAGACGTTAAGTTTGTAGACTTGATGATTGCTGGTAATGGAACTGAGGATAGTGACTTCAAGGATGACGATTACGGTGTGTTAAGATTCCGAGGGAGAATTGGTATTCCAGGTGATGATGAGTTAAAGAAGTTGATTTTAGAAGAGAGTCACAGAAGTAGCTTAAGTATTCATCCGGGAGCTACAAAAATGTATCATGATTTGAAGAAATTGTTTTGGTGGTCTGGGTTGAAACGAGATGTTGCACAATTTGTTTATGCATGTTTGACTTGTCAGAAATCGAAAGTGGAACATCAGAAGCCTGCAGGGTTGTTGACATCATTAGATGTGCCGAAAAGGAAATGGGATAGTATCTGCATGGATTTTGTGACAAACTTACCGAATACTCCGAGAGGGCATGATGCTATTTAGGTTGTTATTGATAGGTTGACAAAGTCGGCGCACTTTATTCCAATTAATATTATTTTTCCGGTGGCACAATTAGCGGAGATTTATATCCATAATATTGTGAAGTTGCATGGTGTTCCGTCAAGCATTGTGTCGGATAGAGATCCAAGGTTCACTTCTGGATTTTGGAAGAGTTTGCAAGAGGCGTTGGGTTCGAAGTTGAAGTTGAGTTCGGCTTATCATCCGCAAACCGATGGTCAGTCGTAGAGAACAATTCAATCATTAGAAGACTTGTTGAGAGTTTGTGTGCTCGAGCAAGGTGGAGCTTGGGATAGTCAGTTACCATTGATAGAGTTCACATATAATAACAGTTACCATTCGAGTATTGGTATGGCACCGTTTGAAGCCTTGTATGGTCGGAGATGTAGAACTCCGTTATGTTGGTTTGAGTCGGAAGAAAGTGTAATGTTGGGACCAGAAATTGTTCAACAAACTACGGAAAAGGTGAAGTTGATTAGAGAAAAGATGAAAGCGTCGCAGAGCCGACAAAAGAATTACCATGACAAGCGTAGAAAGGACCTTGAGCTTCAAGAGAGAGACCATGTGTTCCCGAGAGTCACTCCTATGACAGGTGTGGGTCGTGCATTGAAGTCTATGAAGCTGACCCCGAAGTTTATTGGACCATATCAGATATCTGAGAGAGTTGGAACAGTGGCATATAGAGTGGGATTGCCACCACATCTTTCAAATTTGCATGATGTGTTTCATGTGTCGCAACTTCGTAAGTATGTAGCGGATCCTTCGCATATTATTCCAAGAGATGATGTGCAAGTTAGAGACAACCTTACAGTTGAGACCTTACCATTGAGAATTAAAGGGCGTGAGGTGAAGAAGTTGAGAGGCAAGGAGATACCTCTAGTGAAGGTTGTTTGGGGAGGAGTAACTGGTGAAAGCTTGACTTGGGAGCTGGAGAGTAAGATGTTAGAGTCGTATCCGGAGTTGTTTACATGAGGTAATATTTCAAGGACGAAATTCACTAAGTTGGGGAGAGTTGTAACGCCCTAATTGATTATTATTATTTTTGGTTGACTTAGAGTCTTTCATAAGATTTTATTTGATTTATGTTGATGTTGTGGTGTGGAGCATTTTATACAAATGATTATTATTATTATTTTATATAGAAAATGAAAATTATTATTATTTTAGAGTTTGGGGATTAAATTAGAATTAATAAAATTAAAGGGAGTTAAGAGGATTTAAGGGGGAGTTAATTAATATAATAGAAAATATTTATGAGGAGTTAGGATAGAAAAAGGGAAGCTGACAGAAACAGTTTCACGTACAAAATATCAGTTTTGGGAGGAAGCCAACAAGGGAGCCAAGAGGAGAACCAAGAGGGAGAGAATCAAAGGTCTTAGAATCTTCTTTCATCCGAATTAAGGTAAGGGTGAGATTTATGTTATGAATATAGTTACATAATTTGATTCCGTGTTTAACGAGAGGGTTGTCGAATTGGGAATTTAGGGTTGAATTGATCCTTAGGGTGACATTGAATGTAAGAATATTGTTTAAGAGTGTTAAAAAGAATCCTAGTTGTGGACAAAACCTTATTGGATTGCTGTAACCCGTTTTAGAGTTAGAATTTGGGAAGATTGGGGTTTGGGGTGAAAAACTGCAGAATCCCGTAGTTGTTCTGTCGCGACTCGCCTGGCGAATAAGCCTCCTCGCCATGGCGAGCAACCCGTTTCATCGCTCGCCTGGCGAACAAGTCTTCTCGCCACGGCGAGCACTTACCCAGTTTTGGTCGCCACGAGTTCACCACAAACTCGCCTGGCGAATTGATCAGTACCTGAAGCCGCTCTGTTTGTGTTGAGGGGTGAGTTAGTGTGTGAGGTAGATGCTCATAAATTGCTGAGATAATTTCAGGGAGCTGTTGAACGTAAAATAACTGATTTGTTCACTGTTGTCTTATGTATATCTATATTAATTAATTATGCAAGTTGTTGAGTATAATTGTTAATGAGTTATATCATACAAATATTGTTATGTTGCTAATTGATGAATGTTGCAGAGTAAGTCATATTAAATTATATGCATTGTTGAGTCGTAGTTGTTATGGTTCATGTTGTTGTTGTCGTAGGAGAGTTGTATGTTGATATACACTGAAGAGAGTCCATTGCATACTTATAAATGTTGAGGGCTTATGCCCTGTGAACGCCTTGTCGTTCAACTGTTGAGGGCTTATGCCCTGTGAATGCTAGTTCATGCAATTGTTGAGGGCTTATGCCCTGGGAATGCTTTAACCATTCAACTGTTGAGGGCTTATGCCCTGGAATGCCTTGTCATTCAAACGCGTTAAACGGTACCACATGCATATTGCATTAGTTGTCGAAGTTGGTCGTCTTGTCGTTGTTGTCGGTTGCATTGTCGTGTCGTCGTTGTTGTAGTCATCGATGAAGAGTGTGAACATTGATGTTGTGAATATGTATATATATTTATTTGATTCATTTATTGAAGTTGTTAAATGCAAATGATGATTATATTTCTATATTTATTGATGTGAATCTCACCACTTCTGCTTGAAATTGTTGCCTTCATATGGGTAACTTGCAGGTAATGAAGGCTAGTAGAAGTGTTGGCTCAAGTGTCCTAGGGCTCTGATACGTAACGGGATGGGGAAATAGTTGTCATGTTTTATCATTCCTTTATGTATCAATTTTGAAACATGTTGTTAGAGCCTTTACTGTCATTGAACAGATGTTTGAAAAATTATCACGTTGAGGCCTATGTGCAAGTTTGTTGGAGTTGCTTATAATGAAAATAATATTCCGCTGCAAAATGTTGGTTGCTAATACATTGTTGAATAAATAGTTTTATACTCTATTTATGAAATTGAGAAAGTAGTGTAATACTCCGTTGTTGTATACTCTGATGATTTTATTATGAAATTTTTATGTTGGGAAAACGGGGTGTTACAGTTGGAACAAAGGTGTTCAGCAATACCACTTTTAAGTTTTGATGATAACAAGGTATTAAAAATTGTCAATTGGATTTGCTAATATTTGTTTAAGTGTGCAGGATCTTAATACATATTTCAATCTTAGAAAGTATTTTGTTAGAACTAATTAAGAGCAAGATTCCAGAGAAGTTTGTTGCTTGTGATTCTGAAGTACTAGAGAGTTTGAAGAATCATCAGAAGCTGTTTAGAGAGGTCTGAAGGTGAGAAAAACACAAGAAGGGGGAAGGGTTGAATTGTGTTAGCTTTTCGCAACTCTTGAAGAGTGAGAATCTAATTCCGTAGGATCAAAGTCTGAATGAGATCAGAGTCTGATGGGAGATCAGATTCTGTTGCAGCGGAAATAAACAAGAGATAGAGAGAAGAGAGAACACAAGCAATTATACAGGTTCCTTCCACAAACCGGAAGTAGTCCTTTCCCCCTTGCACTTCCAAGGAGAGTTCCACTAAAATGTAATATCTATTACAAGTTGCTCAAACACACAGTAAGAGACTTCCAATGCTCAAGCACGCAGGCAAGAGACTTCCAATGCTCAAAGACACAACTAAGAGACTTCTTTGCTCAAGGACGCAGCCAAGAGACTTCTTTGCTCAAGCACACAAGCAAGAGACTTCTGACACAATTTACAGAAAATTGAATAGAGTTGAAACACTTGACAAACAATCAAACGTGTTCCAATTACAAACAAAGACAAACTCTATTTTAAACAAAGACAGACTCTGTTTTTCTTCTTAACTTAGAAATTCTAGAATACTTAGTTTGTAAGAATAATCTAAGTTGTTGATGTGTTTATGTTAAGACTCAGTTTGAATACGATAGCTTAGCAACGTAGTTTTTCAGTTGTAGAGTCTAACAATTCTTCAAGTCTTCTATCCTTTATAAAGGCGTTGGAAAGAGACGTTGAGTCATCCAGCACATCAGGATGATTTCTGAAGCTTGATCAATAGTTGTTGATCTGTTGCTTGATATGGTAATAGTCCTTCAAATGCATATTTTGAATTCCATTCCTTTTGAAGATTAATACCGGTAGACACAGTTGCCAAACTGTACGAGGTAGTGGAGCAGTGGAAACAGAGTTCGTACACACGTACTCTGTACTATTCTACATTCTTTTTCGTTGAGAATCCCACACTCAAGTTGACTTTGAAGCAAGCCGTTACTCCAAATGAGAGTTTCTTCTGCATCATAATTCCTTTAGAAATCCTTCTAAGCAGATCTTCACATTGCAGGCTTCAGACTCACTGTAGCATTTCAGCTTCTGATGATCTTCAGACTCTCTTGGTCTTCAGGTTCTGATAGTCTTCAGATTCTGATAGTCTTCAGATTTTGATAGTCTTCAGACTCTGATAGTCTTTAGATTCTGATAGTCTTCAGACTCTCTTCGATACAGTCTTCAGACTCTTCTTCGATAGTCAGAATCACAAGCAACAAGCTTCTCTAGATCTTTGCTCTCAAAATGTTGAAACAAAATACTTTCTAAGATATAAATCTTGATTAATATCCTGCATACTTAAACAAATATTAGCATATCCAACTGACAATTTTTAATACCTTGTTATCATCAAAACTCAAAACGTAGTATTGCTGAACACCTTTGTTCCAACAATCTCCCCCTTTTTGATGATGACAAACATCAGTATTTAAAATGTCAATTGTTGTTAATCTAATTAACAAGTTGACTTAAGGGGTATTTAAAAGGTATTTAACAGGCTTTGGAAGAGATTGTCAAGAAGCAGCAAGAGGATCTCCAGAAACTGATGGATCACCTTGCCAAACTAAACCAACCTTAGTTTAAATTTATTTATGTTTTGTTTGTAACCCTTGTCTGTTGTTTACTGTTTCTTCTGAACTGTTTTTGCTTTCAAGTTTATACAAGTTATTATTTGATCCTTCTTTGTATTTAATTTATTTTGTGCTTTGATTCTTCAATGTTTTTCTCTCTGAATCTCATTTTCCTTAAAATGTGTTTATATCCTTACCTAAAGTCATTTAAAAAGGGGGAGGAACTTGTTTCTAAACCTTTTCGTTGATGACAAAAGGGGGAGAAGGGAAAAGTATGAGATTGAAAAGTATGAGATTTGTGACTTTTATCTACATATTGCAAGTTCTATGTAAAAGTTAAAGGGAAATTTGCGAAAGGTGCTTAGTTAGACTCTGAGCCCCTATTTTTTTTAGAATATGTTCTCTAATTCATTTATTATTTTGAGAATGAATTCAACTGCTCATGAAAATGAATTTGATTAACTTGGATAGAACTTAGGGGGAGCTTACAAACCTCAACTTAAGAACTATCAGACTCAGGGGGAGTCAGAGCTTACAAACCTCAGACTCTGAGCTTACAAACCTCAGACCCCTTAAGTCAACTTGTTAATTAGATTAACAACAATTGACCTTTTAAATACTGATGTTTGTCATCATCAAAAAGGGGGAGATTGTTGGAACAAAGGTGTTCAGCAATACCACATTTTGAGTTTTGAAGATAACAAGGTATTAAAAGTTGTCAATTGGATATTGCTAATATTTGTTTAAGTATGCAGGATATCAATCAAGACTTATATCTTAGAAAGTATTCTGTTTGAACAATGTTAAAGAGCAAAGATCCAGAGAAGCTTGTTGCTTGTGATTTTGTTTCGAAGAGAGTCTGAAGACTGTATCGAAGAGAGTCTGAAGACTGTATCGAAGAGAGTCTAAAGACTATCAGAATCTGAAAACTAAGAGAGTCTGAAGATCATCAGAAGCTAAGTGCTACAGTGAGTCTGAAGCCTGAAATCTGAAGATCTGCTAACAAGGATTTCGACAAACATTAAGATGCAAAAGAAACTCTCATTTGGAGTAACGGCTAGCTTCAAAGTCAACTTGAGCGTGGGATGCTCAACGACAAAGAATGCAGGCCAGTACAGAGTACGTTGTACGAACTCTGTTTCCACTACTCCACTACCTCGTATAGTTTGGCAACTGTGTCTACCGGTATTAATCTTCAAAGGGAATGGAATTCAAATTATGCAATTGAAGGACTATTACCAAATCAAGCAACAGATCAACAACCATTGATAAAGCTTCAGAAATCATCCTGATGTGCTGGATGACTCAACGTCTCTTTCCTACGCCTATATAAAGGATATAAGACTTGAAGATTTGTTGGACTCTACAACTAGAAAAACTACGCTACTTTGCTATCGTATTCAACTGAGTCTTAACAAAACACATCATCAACTTAGATTATTCTTACAAACTTAGTATTCTAGATTTTCTAAGTTAAACAGAAAAACAGAGTCTGTCTTTGTCTGAAACAGAGTCTGTCTTTGTTGTAATAGAAACACGTTTGATTGTTTGTCAAGTGTTTCAACTCTATTCAATTTTCTGTAATAGTGTCAGAAGTCTCTTGCTTGTGTGCTTGAGCAAAGAAGTCTCTTGGCTGCGTCCTTGAGCAAGGAAGTCTCTTAGTTGTGTCTTTGAGCATTGAAGTCTCTTGCCTGCGTGCTTGAGCATTGGAAGTCTCTTACTGTGGGTTTGAGCAACTTGTAATAGATATTACATTTTAGTGAACTCTCCTTGGAAGTACAAGGGGGACATGACTACTTCCGGTTTGTGGAAGGAACCTGTATAATTGCTTGTGTTCTCTCTTCTCTCTATCTCTTGATTATTTCCGCTGCATCAGAACCTAATCTCCTATCAGACTCTGATCTCCTTCAGACTCTGATATTCAGGAATTAGATTCTCACTCTTCAAGAGCTGCGAAAAGCTAACACAATTCAACCCCCCCTTCTTGTGTTTTTCTCACCTTCAGCTTATCCACTTAGGTGATTCCTGTTCTTTTAACAAAAACTCAAGTGCAAACATCAGTAGATCACCATTCCTAAAAATTATCATTTATTCCACGAGGTTTGTTATCATTAAAACATTCATCAAAAAGATTTTTGCTACAACAAATCTATACACTCAAAGATAAAGTGATTCTAAGGAAACGTGTTTAATCTTGAAGAATGTATGAGCAATGAGTTTTTAAGACCTAGAGAGAATAGATGTGAATGATTCAATACTTTGGAAGTTATGAAGGGAAGAGTATATATAAAAACGAGAAAAAGGACTTCAATTTGGCACAAAAAAACCAGACTTAATGGATTCACTAAATGTATGAATCGATTTAGACAGCTAAAAACAAGACAAAAAAGTGGAAAGGATGAAACAATTCACAACACAGTTGAATCGATTCAAATGAACCCAAGATGAAGATTGATATGATTTAAAACTCTTATGAATCGATTCAGGTGTAAGTTAGAGGGTTTTGTGAGACAGTTCAAATAGAAAAGAGACGATTCATCCAAGAATCGATTCAGGTGGAAGTGAATCGATTCAATTGAAGTCAAAGAATTCACTGAATCGATTCAGACTGTATTGAGTCGATTCAAAGAATATAACCATTGAATTTGACACATTTACAATAGACTCACAACAACAAGATTAATACACAAGACTCCAGGGTGATTTAACATGCTAACATAATGACCAGCATCAAAAGATAAACTAACCAAAAGTACATCATCAAAAACATATAAACTAAGCATATAAACTAAGCTAGGTCTTCAGTCTGAAGTTCTTTAGTGATACTGTTTTTCTACAACCTCACATTGGCAGTTTTTCTCTGGAAGTGGTCTTTGAAATGTATCTTTCTTCTTCATGGTTGTGTGTTTATGATAATTTGAAGAAGTATATCTAAGGTATCTCTTTAGACTATATATGTTGGCCATTTCTTCATAGGTGTGTGCTCATGTTATTTGAAGAAATGGAATTTTTTATCCCTTTACTTTATGTGAATGGTCTCAATTTTTTTAGCCGAAAATTTGCCAAAGGGGAAGATTGTTGGGCGTTTGTATTGGATGCACTATTGCTAAATATCCATGTTTGTGATGTTGGTTATTATGTTCCAACATGTTTTAGGCATTTTTGTAAGATGTAGGATATGATGTTCCAACATCCTAGCATGGTTCAGTGTGCCTTGTTTTATGCCTACTTGTACGTGCGCTTTATCTTATTAAGGAATCCACGTCCTCGTATCTTGATTTCCAAGCAACGCGCATATCTGTTCAGAATTAGTTGAGGTTTTATTCCGAAAGGAGTAATATTATTTTACGGAATATTTGGAAGTTCCTAAAGATGTTTTTACATTTTAGGACTTACCATATTTGGTATTGATTCTTATTATGTAGATCAGCTGAACGATATACTTTGTTCTGAAGCCCAACATGGTTAAACAAGCCCTTATAGCTTCAGTATATAAGGAAGACTTCAAGACCTAACTAGGTATTCAAGACGTCATTCTAAAGAATAATTTTTTAGGGTTTTGAGTCGTTTTTTTTTGTGTGTTCTTTTCTTGTATCGTTTGTGATGCAAGTCTACGACTATTTGTTATCTGTGAGCCTTTCTTGTATCACCTTGATACATGTTATGGACTGTTTATTAGGTTGTAACTCGTGTGCTACACCAAAGCTTTGAAGCAAGGTTGTAGTTTGAAGGTAACTTCACCATTTTGTGTTTGAATCTTATAATCACAGGGGCTGTGATTGACTGTAGGATAATGAGATGAGATCTTAGATCTAGGAATTCCTATGTTGAAGTCTAGACGGGTAGGTCCTAGGTCTTGAGTTGTAAACGTGGTTTACTAAGAACTTTAGAATAAGGATTAAACTAGTGGATTTCCTTCCTGGCTTGGTAGCCTCCAGAGTAGGTGTGTTTGTCTCCAAACTGGGTCAGCAAACTCACTATGCCATTTACTTTCTTGTGTTTTTTTTTTGAATGATGTTGGACCATTAAACGGAACATCTGCTTTCTATATATCTGACGTTGAAACATCGCATATAACATCTTAAAACAAGTGCGCTAGTATTTCATACTCAGTTTCAGTTGTGGAGAGTGCAATGGTGTTTTGCTTTCTGCAAGACCATCCAGTCAATGCTTGTCCCAAGAATTGACAGGTGTCACTTGTACTCTTTCTCTCAACTTTATCTCCAACATAATCAGCATCACAATAGGCTACAAGATCAATACTAGAACCTTTTCTATACCAACGACCAAGAACAGTAATACCTACTGGATATATATTAATTCTTTTAACTGCAGTTAAGTGAGATTCTTTTGCACATGTTTGAAATCTAGCACAAAAACCTACTGCAAACACTATGTCAAGTCTGCTAACAGTTAAATATAATAATGATCCTATCATGCCTCTATATTCTTTTTCAGAAATAGATTTTCCACTCTCATCTCTATCTAAACTTGAAGATGGATGCATGGGGGTGACCATGATTTTTGCCTCATTAATTTTATATTTCTTAAGGATATCTTTGACATACTTTTCTTGAATTTTAAAAATTCCATTTGGATGTTGTTTGATTTGTAAACCATGGAAAAAACCAAGTTCACCCATCATGCTTATCTCATGTTCACTTTGCATGAGGTCGAAAAATCTTCACACATTTTTACTTTTGTTGCACCAAAAATGATATCATTCACATAAACCTGGACTATAAGTAAGTCTGAGTTATGACCTTTTCTAAAAAGTGTGGTATCTATTTTTCCTCTCAAAAATCCATTTTAAATAAAAAATGTGTTAAGTCTATCATATCAAGCTCTAGAAGCTTGGTTAAGACCATAAAGTGATTTAGTGAGTTTAAAAATATGGTTTGGTTTTTCTTCTTTTATGAAGCTAGAAGGTTGACTTACATAAACTTCCTCATTTAAAAAACCATTTAAAAATGCATTTTTCACATCCATTTGAAAAAGTTTAATGCTTTTATGTGCAACATATGCAAGAAGAATTCGGATAGCTTCTAACCTTGCCACTAGGGAAAAAGTGTCATCATAGTCAATACCTTTTTGTTGGTTGTAGCCTTGAGAAATTATCCTTTCTTTGTTTCTGATAACCTTACCATCTTGATCAAGCTTATTTTTGAAAACCCATCTTCTTCCAATGATCGTTTTGCCTTGATTATTTGGAACTAGGTTCCAAACTTTGTTTCATTCAAACTGAGAAAGTTTTTCTTCATTGCTTCTATCCATGTGTCATGAACTATAGCTTCATTGATTCACTTAGGTTCCATTTGAGAAATCATTGGCATGTTGTTTCCTTGAAAGGACATTCTGGTTCTTACACCATCAGTTGTACTTCCAATAAATTGATCTACATGATGATCTCTTACCATTCTCCAACATCTAGGTGGACTTTGATGGGATTGATCATGAAAATTCTGATCATCTTCTTTCTCTACTATACTTATAGTATTTTGATTGTTAACATTCTGAAGAGTTGGTACTTCAGTGTTCTCACTTTCTTTAAGTTGAGAATGTTCATCATATTCAACAAATATGACATGCATACTAATTTCAATTGTTTGGGTTTTTAGATTGTACACTCTATAATCTTTGGAAGTCGTAGAGTATCCCAAAAAGATAGCTTTATCTGCTTTAGGATCAAACTTACCCAATTTTTCTTTGTTGTTCAGAATGTAGCAATTGCAGCCAAATATGTGAAAATAAGATATGCCAGGTTTTATGTTTTTCCAGAGTTTGTATGGGGCTTTATTAAGAACGTTTCTTATTCAAACTCTATTCCAAATGTAATAACATGTATTAATTGTTTCTGCCCAAAAATAGTCTTCATCATTTGATTCACTTAACATTGTTCTAGCCATATCTTGCAAAGTTCTATCTTTTCTTTCAACAACTCCATTTTGTTGTGGAGTTCTTGCACAACAAAAATTATGTTTTATATCACTTTCATCAAAGAATGTTTTGAAATGCTTCAGAAGATTCATCTTTGTGTTTTAAAAATAGAACCCATGTAAATCTGGAAAAGCCATCAACAATAACAAAACCATATCTTTTGCCATTTAGACTTGCAGTTTGAACTGGACCAAAGATATCAATGTGAAGAAGCTCTAAAGGTTTCTGAGTTGAAATAAATTCAATTGTTTTGAAACCGCTTTTTAGTTGTTTTCCTTTAACACAAGCTTCATAGATCGCGTCCTTTTCAAATCTAATCTTAGGCAAACCTCTAACTAGATAAAGTTGAGAAAGTTAACAATGGTTTTCATACTTAAATGACCAGCTCTTTTGTGCCAAATTCATTTATCTTTTTCAAGACACATAAAACATGATTTAGCTTGCATATCATTAAAATTTAAAACATATAAGTTATTTTTCCATGATCCAGAGAAAAATAGTTTGTTAGAGGAGATTTTGTATTATTTCACATATGTTAGGCTTAAAGACCACTTCAAATCCACCATCACACAATTGGCTTATGCTAAGTAGATTGTGTATTAAACCTTTTACATACTGAACATTTTCTATCTTAGCAGAGTTAAGTTTACCTATAGTACCTTTACCTCTGATTTTACCTTTGTCGTTGTTTCAAAATGTCACTAGTCCTCCATCCTTCTTTTCAAAAGTGAAGGTGAGAAAAACACAAGAAGGGGGGTTGAATTGTGTTAGCTTTTCGCAGCTCTTGAAGAGTGAGAATCTAATTCCTTCATATCAGAGTCTGAAGGAGATCAGAGTCTGATGGGAGATTAGGTTATGTTGCAGCGGAAATAATCAAGAGATAGAGAGAAGAGAGAACACAAGCAATTATACAGGTTCCTTCCACAAACCGGAAGTAGTCCTGTCCCCCTTGCACTTCCAAGGAGAGTTTCACTAAAAAGTAATATCTATTACAAGTTGCTCAAACACACAGTAAGAGACTTCCAATGCTCAAGCACGCAGGCAAGAGACTTCCAATGCTCAAAGACACAACTAAGAGACTTCTTTGCTCAAGGACGCAGCCAAGAGAATTCTTTGCTCAAGCACACAAGCAAGAGACTTCTGACACAATTTACAGAAAATTGAATAGAGTTGAAACACTTGACAAACAATCAAACGTGTTTATATTACAACAAAGACAGACTCTATTTCAGACAAAGACAGACTCTGTTTTTCTGTTATCTTAGAAATTCTAGAATACTCAGTTTGTAAGAATAATCTAAGTTGTTGATGTGTTTTTGTTAAGACTCAGTTGAATACGATAACAATGCAGCGTAGTTTATTTTTCAGTTGTAGAGTCCCACAATTCTTCAAGTCTTCTATCCTTTATATAGGCGTAGGAAAGAGACGTTGAGTCATCCAGCACATCAGGATGATTTTTGAAGCTTGATCAATGGCTGTTGATCTGTTGCTTGATTTGGTAATAGTCCTTCAATTGCATATTTTGAATTCCATTCCTTTTGAAGATTAATACCGGTAGACACAGTTGCCAAACTGTACGAGGTAGTGGAGCAGTGGAAACAAAGTTCGTACAACGTACTCTGTACTAACCTGCATTCTTTGTCGTTGAGCATCCCACGCTCAAGTTGACTTCGAAGCTAGCCGTTACTCCAAATGAAAGTTTTTTTTGCATCGTAATGCCTTTAGAAATCCATATCAGTAGATCTTCAGATTGCAGCCTTCAGACTCACTGTAGCACTCTAGCTTCTGATGATCTTCAGACTCTCTTGGTTATCAGATTCTGATAGGTTTCAGACTCTCTTCGATACAGTCTTCAGACTCTCTTCGATACAGAATCACAAGCAACAAGCTTCTCTAGATCTTTGCTCTTAAAATGTTCAAACATAATATTTTCTAAGATATAAATCTTGATTGATATCCTGCATACTTAAACAAATATTAGCATATCCAATTGACAATTTTTAATACCTTGTTATCATCAAAACTCAAAACGTGGTATTGCTGAACACCTTTGTTCCAACAAAAAGTTAGAAAAAAATTCTTATCTCCTGTCATGTGTCTAGAACAACCACTATCCAAGTACCCCGGCTTTGTTCTTGCACCCTGAGGTAGGAGCTATATTTGACTAGACAAAAACTTTAGGTACCCATGTAATGTTGGGTCCTTGTGGGTTAGTTATTCTAAGAGATCTTTTCTTATTGTAACATTATGTCTTGTATGATCAGATTTGTTACAGAGGGAACATATCTTCTTAGCCTTCTCAACCTTTTGTGAACTTTCTAATCTATTATGATGAGAACGTTCTGAACTAAAATTAATCTTATTTTTTCCAATAAAATTCTTTTTATGAAAATATACTGAATCAATATGTACTAGCCTGTCACAAGATAAACATTTCATTTTTACTTGATCCTTATGAGGTACAAAGCTTTTAAGAATATTTTTGTTTAAGTCTTTAAATCCTAAGCCAAATTTTTCAAAACAATGTTTTCCTTTTGTACTTCAGAAGGTTTAGAAAAAAAATGCCATTTTGTTTCTTGTTTAACTCTTTTTGTTGTTCAGACATTTTAAAATGAAAGTGTTGCGAAGTCTGTATGGTTTTCATAGATTCATCATACTTGTTTTGAAGTTTTTCTTTTTCTATTTTTAGTTCAGAAAGTTCCTTGATTAATGAATGATATATATTAGCTAAAAGGTTTGAATCATATAAAAGGCTGTCAATTTTACTTTCAAGATCTCTATATAAAGGATGAGTTTTATGGACAATTACCTCTTCTTCATCATCTGACTGAGCCATCAAACTCATGTTTTCTTCCTCATCTTCTTGTGATTCTGTTTCTTCCATGTCATCCCAGGAAATCATAGCCTTCTTCTTGAAGGGTGACTTTCATTGCACCTTTTTAATGCTAGGACATTCACTTTTGTAGTGTCCAGTTTTGTTGCATCCAAAACAAGTGAGATTACTTTTGTCAGCTTCAGTTCTGGTGTTGTTGTTGGTATTGGGAACTTCTTTATGAATTGATTTCTTTTCATCACCGTTCTTTGTATTCTTCTGGAGATTAATGTCAATTCATCTTCATCTTCTTCTTCATGAACTTCTTCTATTTCTTGTGTTTCTTGCACATCATCTTCAGTTGCTGTTGAGGTTTGTTGAGATACTTTCAAAGCAAGAGATTTTACCTTTTTCACTGGTTTGTCTCCTTAAAGTACAACTTCATGAGCTCTTAGTAAACCAATGATATCTTCTAGGTTCATAGATTTTAAATATTTGGAAGTCATCTCAGTATTTTTACGACTCTCTCATGAGTGGAATATGCTTTTCCAAGAGATCTCATCTCATTTAATATTGTAGTAAATCTAGCATACATTTCATTAATAGTTTCATTCTCATTCATTTCAAAGACTTCAAACTTTCTGACTCCAGTGTCAATTCTAGTTTCTTTGACATGAGAAGTACCTTCATGATGTATTCTTAAGGTTTCCCATACCTCTTTAGCATTCTTACATTCATCAACTCTTTCACTTTCATTAATAGTTAGTGCACATGATAGAAAAAGTCTAGCTTTAGAGTTTAATAATACCTTAGCTTTGTCATCTGCTGACAATGCACTCTATTTTTGTATGGCTCCTTGTTTTGCTGTTGGAACAATGTCTCCATCTGTGATAACACCCCACATATTTGTGTCTTGAGCTATGAGAAAGAGCTCCATCTTACCTTTCTAGAAGTAGTTGTTTGAGCCATCAAATAGTGGTGGTATATTTGATAATCCTCCTTCTGCTATGTATTTGACTTTCGACATACATCCTGAATCTTTTCCCTAACACTTGTTTAAGTGTTCAAACCCTTTGAACCGGGTTCTGATGCCAATTGAAGTAGATAAAATAGTCACAAGGAATGAGGTTTGAATTGTGACCCTTTAAAATTAAACCTGTAACTTTAAAAATGATTCTCAAGCTGTGAACTTGGAATGGCTAAGTTAACAGACTGACTTCAGAACGTTCTGAAGTATTAGTGTAAAAACAGTTTAAATAATTAAATGTGTTTGTGTGTGTTGTGTTTACTGAAAGTAAAGAGTATAGAGAAAAGAGAAAGAACACACAGAAATTTATAGTGGGTCATCCAATGTGGGTTCGTCCACTCCTCACAATCATGGTATGCAACTATAGCAAGTAAGATCCGAATGGATTTAATCATTGCAACTGGTGAAAAGGTTTCATCATAATCCACACCATGAATTTGTTTGAAGCCTTTAGCAACCAACCGCGCTTTGTAGGTATTAACCTTTCCGTCCATGTCAATTTTCTTTTTCAAAACCCACTTGCATCCTATAGGATTAATTCCTTCAGGTGCTTCAATCAAGTTCCAAACTTGATTTGTGTACATGGAATCCATTTCAGATTTCATGGCTTCAAGCTACTTCTTAGAATCAGGGCCACTAATGACATCCATGTAAGTCACAGGCTCATCGTGGTCCATGAGCAATACATCACCCTCTTGTGATATGAGATACCTATATCTCTCGTGTTCTTGACATATCCTGCTAGACCTACATGGTTCTTGTTCCTGTTCCTGTTCCTGTTCCTCCATCGGTATTTCATTACTTTGTGGGTCTTGAACTTCTTCAAGATCTACTTTGCTCCCACTGATTCTTTTGGAGACAAAATCCTTTTCAAGGAAGACTCCATTTCTGGCAACAACAATTGTGCCCTCAGAAGGTTTGTAAAAGTAGTATCCTCTAGTTTCTTTAGGATATCCCACCAAGAAACATTTATCAGATCTTTGTTCAAGCTTAGTAGACATAAGTCGTTTTATATAAGCTTCACAACCCAAAATCTTTAAATGTCCCACATTGGGTTTTCGACCGTTCCATATCTCATATGGTGTCTTTTCTACCGCTTTGGATGGAACTCAGTTAAGCGTATAAATTGCAGTTAATAAGGCGTATCCCTATAAGGAATTTGGAAGTTCAACATGACTCATCATTGATCGGACCATGTCTAATAAGGTTCGATTTCTCCTTTCAGAAACACCATTTCATTGTGGCGTTCCAGGAGGTGTGAGTTGGGACAAGATCCCGCATTCTTTTAGATGATTGTCAAACTCTAAGCTCAAATACTCTCCACCTCGATCAGATCGAAGCATTTTGATTTTCTTACCTAGTTGGTTTTCTACTTCATTTTGAAATTCTTTGAATAAAGTAAATGATTCAGACTTATGTTTCATCAAATACACATATCCAAATCTACTAAAGTCATCAGTGAATGTAATGAAGTAGTGAAAACCTCCTCTAGCAGTTATGTTTAGGGGTCCACACACGTCAATATGTATGAGTCCTAAGGGATCACTAGCCCATTCACCTAGACCGGAAAAAGGGGCCTTTGTCATCTTTCCAAATAAAGAAGGTCGACATGTCTCATATGATTCAAAATCAAAAGAGTCCAAAAGTCCATCTTTATGGAGTTTGGAAATGCGATTTTCATTTATATGGCCTAAACGACAATGCCAAAGGTAAGTCGGATTCAACTCATTAGGCTTCATCCTTTTAGCATTAATGTTATAGATAGGCATATCAAGATCTAGGATATAAATTCCATTAATCAAAATTGCATTAGCTTATAGAATATTATCCAAATAAACGGAACAACATTTGTTCTTAATGGTAAAATAAAAACCAGCCTTGTCCAAACAAGAAATTGAAATAATATTCCTGCTAATGGCAGGTACATAATAGCAGTTTTCTAAATTCAATAAAAGACCACTAGGTAAGGTCAATACATAAGATCCAACAACTAAAGCAGCAACCTTTGCTCCATTGCCAACTCTAAGATCGACCTCGCCTTTTGACAATGCTCTACTCGTTCTTAGCCACTGCACATCAGTTAAATATGAGAACCACATCCAGTATCTAATACCCATGATTTAGAAGTAGACATATTAATTTCTATAACAAAAATGCCTGTAAAAGTAGTAGGAACATTTCCATTCTTCTTATCTTCCAGATACTTTGGGCAGTTTCGCTTCAAGTGCCCCTTATTGTTGCAATAGAAGCACTTGCCCTCCTTAGCCATGCCTCCAGTAGGCTTCAAAGTTTTGGTTGATGGCTTGGCAACAACTTTGCTTTTGCCATTTCCCTTAGACTTATTAGGCTTCTTATTGTGCTTTTTGAACTTGCCATTATTAACCATCAAAATGGCCTTTCCCTTTCCCTTCATGTTTTTCTTAGCAGTTCTCAACATAGCTGCAAGTTGTGGAAGTGTTTTGTCCATATCATTCATTAGGAAATTCTGGACAAAACTGCTGAAGCTTTCAGGCAACGATTGCAAGACAAGATCAACAACCAGTTCCTGCTCAAGGACAAATCCCAATCGAGCTAGGTTCTCGGAATACTCAATCATTTTGAGTACATGAGGTCCTACATGACTTCCTTATGACGGGCTTTAGAGACATCAAACCTCTCATGCCTTGCCTGCTCTTCATAAAGAGTTTTAAGATGTCCGATCATATCGAACGCGCTCATCCCTTCATGCTGTTTTTGCAGCTCGGGAGTCATAGTTGCTAGCATGATGCATGAGACTTCCACGGAATCATTGAGATGCTTGATATGAGCATTTCTCAGAGCTGCAGAAGCTCCAGCAGGTGGTGCCTAAGGAATGGGTTCATCCAGCACATACAACTTTTTTTCGTGGGTGAGGACAATCCTCATGTTACAGAACCAGTCCAAAAAATTAGTTTCAATCAATTTTTCCTTTTCAATGAGAGATCGCAAAATGTTGGTTGATGCGTTATTGGCCATCTACAATTTTAAAATATACAAAATAAGTATCATGAAATAACATATTTAATTTGGCCTTTAATTAAATACGCTCCCACTATTTTACTCAAATCAAATGACCTTCAAACATTTGACTCGGAAAATCCCGTTAGAAGATTTTCTAGTGGATTGAAATCCTTATTTCACTTTGCTTTAAGTCAACGGGGGCTGTACTTAAAACTTAGTTATTTAGGTAGGAACATTTACAATTTTATCTTATACAACTTTCAAATCAATTAGGTGAATAACTCTTACTCAAGTATATCATATAGACATTACCTAATTATTGCTTCTAAATTTATTCTAATCTTATTAAAATTAATTTAGTTAAGTTAAACCCAAAAGAATAACACTCGGGTAAATTGGATTACCGCACCGCAACTTACTAGTATAAAATATGCGTTTCACGGAGGCAAAACCCACATATTCGATATTAGTTTTGAAGGGTGCTAAACTTTTGGAAAGCATTAAACTTAATATTTCAAATTTGAAGGATTTTTATTAAAGTTGATCTCACCTCACCACGGCTTATATATCATATATATTCGCACTCCAATCATAACATGCATAACAATTATACAAAGTAAAAGTGACATGATTATGGCCATCCTAACGCTATGATTCTCTCAAGCCAATGAGAGAATCTAAACTAATCCTAGAAACGACCTTGCTTCTCCAAGCTAGACTTCCAGGACTATCCTAACGTCTTGAGTCCTATTACCTCCTTGTATTCTATTTACATTACATATTAAAGAAACTCGTTTTACATACGAGGGAGTGGATGAGAAGAGAATGTATAATAGAGATTTAAGAGAGAGGCACGACACGCAGGCCGTATTTTAATATCCAAAAGAAATAAATAAAATGACTAAGGCCATAATCATTCACATGATAATAATAACAAACACACTTTTATTATTATTAATTATACCTTATAATTAAACAAATTAAATTAAAATTCAACATATGATCACACTACACAGATTAGCCGGGGGTTCCGCTGCCCGGTCACTTTGAATTAGCACCGAAAGCTAATCCATTACGAACGTTTCACTTTGAATTAGCACCGTATTTTGCATCAACACTTGACACGTTTCTGATTACCCTAACCATTTCGGTAAACCCTAATTCTGTCACAACAATTTGATATTATTAAACAAGTACTCTGATTGTTTATTCAAATATCTTGATCGAGTCTAGGATGCTTCACCAGAGTACATAGAATCGGTTACGAAGATCTATACATCAGATCAATTAATATGAACAAATATCATCTGACTTATTTAAACTACGATTAAATCTAGTATATCACATATACCGTTGTTATAAAGAATTTACCAATCATGCTTCTGTTGATATGCATAATCAAAATATTGATGCTTCATCAAAGTACACAGAATCGGTTACGAAGCTTCAAACAAATTGATCATACATGCACATACACGTGATTTATGTTTATTATTTGTGTTTTATGATCGATCAATCATGTTCATGTCGATATGTATAATCGAAACGTCGATGTTTCACCAGAAACGGTTTCTGAAACATCGAACCAAATCGAAAAGCCATGTACAGAAAGCATAATATGATAAGATGCCAATTTTAATTCTCTTTATTATTTAATTTTATTCAATATGTTTAATCAAATTCAAACATAAAGCAGTAACAAAGCAATCTGATTCAAGGTTTCGTAATTGGCTCTGATACCACTGCTGGAAAATCAATTTGATAAACAGAATAAGCAGCGGATAAAAAAAATTCGATTTTCTTTCTTTGGATCATTACGAATTACACATGAATCAGTGATTCGATTGTTACCTCGAAGTGTGGAATCTGAAAGCTGGAAACTTGAAACACGATCACAGCAAAGCAAGCAGCAAGCAGCAAAGCCTCTAGCAAGTCCACACGAACAGTGCTCCTCCAAAACTCGGTGCTAGCCAACGAATCAGAAGTTTCAGAGAGTTAGGGTTTCTCAAAACGTACAACCTCAAACTTCAGCACTAGGCTTCTATTTATAGAACTATTAGTGTGCTCTGCAAGTTTAGAAGTCAATATTGGGCTTCTGTAAGTCCAATAACGAGTTTAGTAATTCTGCTAACTAATTAGCGTTATTTACTAATTGCACCCCTTATATAAGTCATACTTATATATTTCTCTTTTGACTGTTCTTTGTGTGTGACCCTATAGGTTCTAGTCACGTTGGCAATAATATTGAATCTAATATTTAATACTATAAACAATGAGCGGTATCTAGCAACACATCATTGCTACCCAAGTGACAAGAATGTCAAGTGATCTGACGAAACCTTTTTCCATGATAATACTTATGTATACGATTACTCCTTTGTCCTAATATCTTTATTGATCTCAAGGCATAGATTTCGTCACCATTGTGTAGATCAATATTTATATTTCTTGATTCCGAAAATATTGAATAACGAATAAGTCCAATATCCTATATCAACTTAGTTCGGCATGGCCATGCAGTTTTACAGTCAAATTTCACCAAGAGGCCTATAGATATATCTCCTGTTTATGAGGAGGGACAAATCCCATCTAGGACACTCATGTCCCTCAGCATAATTCATCAAGTACCCATCAACCAACGTTATGGTTATCCTTTTACAGACAACATTAGAATGGAAACAAAGCATTTGAGTCCACATATAGGGATCATTGTGGTTTCAGGTCAAAGAGCGATGTACACTATTATCATTGTGAGAATATCTTATGACAATCTCATAACTTACTATGTAGTATGCTCACGATGGGTCTATCCAGTATAAATATTACTCCTAACATTTATACCTATGTATAGACTTGATATCTCATATCTATGACCCATGAGATGCGGTCATCAGTCTTTATACATAATAGTGTCGACGCTTTATTATTATCCTAATTCATATTTAAGCTTGACTACGGATACATTTAAGAATAGCGTTCTTTATGATAATGTAATCTCATGATTAAGTCACACTTAATATATTATTACATGAACTATCTATTCTAAGGACTTTATTAACATTACTATAAATATATAATAAAGAGTGTCATATATTATTTAATAATAAAAGTCATGATACATAAGATAAGTTTCACATAAACTATTGGCCTCTAGGGCATATACCAACATCCGTAACGTGTCCTATAGGCTATCTTCTGAATATCATCATCTTTCACTTTGATCAGTTGGTAGCCCGACCTCAAGTCAATCTTATTGAACACACGGGCACCCACTAACTGATCCATCAAATCGTCGATCCTCGGAAGCATATACTTATTCTTTATCGTTACTTTATTCAACTGTCAGTAGTCTATGCATAGCCTCATGCTGCCATCTTTCTTTTTAACCAACAAAACCGGTGCTCCCCAAGGTGAAATGTAACGCCCATTTCGATTATTTAATTAATTTGTCGAGTTAGAATATATTTATATGATTTACGTGATTTATGTGATATGTTGTGATTTTATTAGGTGGCTTATTTTATTATTTGATAGAATAAGGTTTGAAAATAGAATAAATATTAAGTTGTGGGGCTGTTTTTGAATTAGATAGAATTATGAGGGAATAAGTGAAATAAGATAAAACAAATAGAAGAGGTATAAAAGGTAAAACCTAGGGTTAGAAACAGACAGTACGTACAATCAGTTTTGGGAGAAAAGGGGAGAAAACTAGAAGTGAAGAACCAAGAGGCCGCTGCTCCAATTTTCTTAAGGTAAGGGTGAGACTAACATTCAATCTTATTAAGTCTGTAATTTTGATGGTTATGTTTAACAAGAGTAGGAAGAGTTTTGGAGGATTTGAGAATTAGGTTAAAATTTGGTGAATTGAGGATTAGATGATGAGAAGTTGTTAGATTAATGTAGAAAACTGTTTACAGACCATAGGGTAACTCTTAAACATCATTGTAGTCGAAATTGGGAAGGAACATGATGAAAATTGAGATTTTTGATGAAAATTGCCGTAACCGCTTAACTATTCTGTCATCGCTCGCCACAGCGAGCAACCAGCTCGCCCCGGCGAGTGTGCTTCATCAGCTCGCGCGGCGAGCTATCCGACTCGCCATAGCGAGTAATGCCTTAGATGTCCGCGAGGCGAGCAATCCCACTCGCCATAGCGAGTAACACCCCTGATGGCTCGCAAGGCGAGCAGCCTAACTCGCCATAGTGAGTGAACCTAGTTGGCTCGCAAGTCGAGCAGCCCAACTCGCCATAGCGAGTAACCCCGAGGCAGACTACCTTATAGGGCTTTTAAGTGACTTTTGTCGCACGATTAGATGTGAGATGATCATAAGAGTAATGAATTAGTTTAGGCTACTATTGTAGTTCTGAGAATATAAATTAAGGAGATGTGAATGTTTTTACTAATGAGATATAATTGTATACGCCTCGGGTGAAATATATATAAAGTCTAAGGTGAAGTTGTTGCTGATTATCATTTGATTACTGTCACGATTAAGCTGCTGAATTCTGTTGTTGACTGATTCTATTATCAATAAGTTGCATGAGTCGGTCTATGAAATAAGAAGTTGATCCAAATTGTTGGAATCCTAAGATGTCGATGTTTTGTAAGTTGTATAATGTCGAGTCCATGCATACCCATTTCAGTTGGGGGCTTGATGCCCTGTGATTTTTTACTCTACACGTTGAGGGCTTGATGCCCTGGAGCTTTAGCTCATTTGCGATGAGGGCTTGATGCCCTGGAAGTATATTAATACTTATTACGTTGAGGGCTTGACGCCCTGGATTGGTACCACATGCATGAATAAGATGTCTAAGTTGTATAGTCGAGTTGAAGTTGCATATGTTGAGTTCAAGTCGTAGAAGTCGCATTGTCGTTGTCGTTAAGTTGTCAATTGTAAATGTGATATTGATAAAGAACTAAGTGAAGTATTAATATTTATTAATCGTGGTTGCTTATGTTATTATCTGATGATTTATGATGTTATATGAAGATGGTTATGATTTTATTATTATGTGATATGTGATGGTGTATATAATTCGATGAATATGAAGTTAAAAATGATTAGAAGTTGAATGAGTTATTAATGAGATATTATAAGAAGATTTAATGTTATTAATTTATGAAGTTAAGCTGTTAAATGCTCTTGATGAATTAAATGCTTAATATCATTGTTTTGTGAAATCTCACCCCTTCTGCTTAAAAATGTTGCCTTCCCTATGGGTAACTTGCAGGTGATCCAGAGCAGTGCAGATGTGAGTAGATCCTCATGTCGTCATAGGAGTGTCGCTCTGATATGTAACGGGATGGGGAATATCATTTATTATGTTTATCCTTATTGATTACGTAACTTTTGAAGTTGTTATTGAACCATTTTAACTGGTATTTGAATAATGTTGATGATGTTGAAGCCTAGTGCCAAGCTTGAATTTTATAAGCTAATTAAGAATAAGTTTTCCGCTGCGATATTATTTAATTGTTTGAAAGCAGGTATTTATTTGAATAACAGATTTTAAACTCTATTAAGTTGAAAGGATTTTTTTGAAGTATGAAAATGTGACATCCTGTTTTTACGTTGAACTCTGATAAACTATGTATTATTTTACATGTTGGGAAAAACGGGGTGTTACAATTGGTATCAAAGCAGGTCGGTCCGTCCGGCCAAGTAGATTGAGTCGTTTGTGTCGAGTGATAGTTTTGCTGTCACTATTTTCTTAACCTGTTCCCGTTGTGTAGTGAACTGAGATTGAACTGAGATGGCTGGAAGGAACGATGCTGCCCTCGTTGCTGCTTTGCAAGCTATGGCTCAAGCTGTTGGGCAACAACCTAACGCTGGTGGTAACAATGGAGTTCGAATGTTGGAGACGTTTCTATGGAACCATCCACCTACCTTTAGAGAAAGATATGATCCTGATGGAGCTCAGACTTGGCTCAAAGAAATTGAAAGAATTTTCTGGGTCATAGAATGCACTGCACCTCAAATGGTTCGTTTTGGTACGCATTGTTTGGCTGAGGAAGCTGATGACTAGTGGGTTAGCGTTCGTCCGAATCTGGAGAACGATGGTGAAGTTACTTGGGCTTTGTTCAGGAGGGAATTCCTGAATAGATACTTTCCAGAGGATGTTCGCGGAAAGAAGGAGATAGAGTTTCTAGAGCTGAAACAGGGCGACATGTCAGTCAATGAGTATGCTGCTAAGTTCGTTGAGCTGGCTAAGTTTTATCGGCACTACACCGCTGAGACTGCTGAATTCTCCAAGTGTATCAAGTTCGAGAATGGCTTGCGTGCTGAGATTAAGCGAGCAATTGGGTATCAGAAGATCCGTCAGTTCTCCGAGTTGGTAAGTAGCTGCAGAATTTATGAGGTGGACACCAAAGCTCATTATAAGGTTATGAAAGAGCGGAAGGGTATGAAGGTGAGAAAAACACAAGAAGGGGGGGATGAATTGTGTTAACTTTTCGCAACTCTTGAAGAGTAAGAATCTGATTCGTGAGGATCAGAGTCTGAATGGATTCAGAGTCTGATGGGAGATCAGATTTTGTTGCAGCGGATATAAACAAGAGATAAAGAGAAAGAGAGAACACAAGCAATTATACAGGTTCCTTCCACAAACCGGAAGTAGTCCTGTCCCCCTTGCACTTCCAAGGAGAGTTCCATTAAAATGTAATATCAATTAAAAGTTGCTCAAACACACAGTAAGAGACTTCCAATGTTCAAGCACGCAGGCAAGAGACTTCCAATGCTCAAAGACACAACTAAGAGACTTCTTTGCTCAAGCACACAAGCAAGAGACTTCTGACACAATTTCCAGAAAATTGAATAGAGTTGAAACACTTGATAAACAATCAAATGTGTTCCAATTACAAAACACAGGCAGACTCTGTTTTAAACAAATACAGACTCTGTTTTTCTCCTTAACTTAGAGATTCTAGAATACAGAGTTTGTAAGAATAATCTAAGTTGTTGATGTGTTTCTGGTTTGACTCAGTGGGAATACGATAGCTTAGCAGCGTAGTTTTTTCAGTTATAGAGTCACACAATTCTTCAAGTCTTCTATCCTTTATATAGGCGTTGGAAAGAGACGTTGAGTCAATCCAGCACATCAAGTGAATTCTGGAAGCTTGATCAATAGCTGTTGATCTGTTGCTTGATATGGTAATAGTCCTTCAAATGCATATTTTGAATTCCATTCCTTTTGAAGCCTAATACCGGTAGACATAGTTGCCAAACTGTACGAGGTAGTGGAGTAGTGGAAACAGAGTTCGTACACACGTACTCTGTACTATACTGCATTCTTTGTCGTTGAGTATCCCACACTCAAGTTGACTTTGAAGATAACAATTACTCCAAATGAGAGTTTCTTGTGCATCGTAATGCCTTTAGAAAACCTTCTAAGCAGATCTTCAGATTGCAGGCTTCAGACTCACTGTAGCACTCTTGCTTTTGATGATCTTCAGACTCTCTTGGTCTACAGGTTCTGATAGTCTTCAGACTCTCTTGAACTTCAAGTTCTGATAATCTTCAGACTCTCTTGAAACAACTTCTGATGATTCTTCAGACTCTTCAGATCGTCAGAATCACAAGCAACAAGCTTCTCTTGATCTTGCTCTCAAAATGTTCAAACATAATACAAATCTTGATTAATATCCTGCATACTTAAATAAATATTAGCATATCCAATTAACAATTTTTAATACCTTGTTATCATCAAAACTCAAAACGTGGTATTGCTGAACACCTTTGTTCCAACAATCTCCCCCTTTTTGATGATGACAAACATCAGTATTTAAAAGGTCAATTGTTGTTAATCTAATTAACAGGTTGACTTAAAGGGTCTGAGCTTTGTAAGCTCAGAGTCTGAGGTTTGTAAGCTCTGACTCCCCCTGAGTCTGATAGTTCTTAAGTTGAGGTTTGTAAGCTCCCCCTAAGTTCTATCCAAGTAAATAAATTCAAGTTACCCAAATAGCTGAATCAAATCTCATAATAATAATCAAATCATAGATTAAAAGATTAGAAGATGATAGAAGACAACAAAATAAAGTTACAAGCAAAACAAAACAAAACATTAAAAAAATGTGCAATGTGATCCATCAATTTCTGGAGATCCATCAATTTCTGGAGATCCTCTTGCTGTTTCTTCACCATCTCTTCTAGAGCTTCAGTTCTTCTGAGATGAGCTTCTCTCTCAAGTCTTGCTTCTTCCTGAACTCTGTGAAGTCTTCTCCTTAGTGAATCATAAACCACTGTTTCCCTTGGATTGTATTGATCAGCATCAAAGAATGGTTTATATTCCAACCGTAGAATAGGAGCTTTCTTCTTAGATTTTGCTTCCTCAGCTTTCTTAACATCTTCCACATGTTTGGCAAGAACAACATCTTGTTCTTCTACAGCGGCCTTCTGAATTTTGGTGACAAAATCCACAAATTCAGTCTTCAGATTGAAGAACTTATGCTCATAGCTTACATTGAGGATAGGCACAAACCTTTGCTCAATAATGTCCTTGAGCTTAGAGTTTGACATTCCTTAAAACTCATATATCTTTAACGAATCAAAGAGGTTGTGAGGTTCAGAAGTTGAAGGTTCAGAGGCTGCTATTGCTTGTAAGGTTTAGAAGCCTGTTACAACAGTTTGAGGTTCAATAACTGTTACAGGTTCTGGTATGCATTCTGTTACAGGTTCTGGTATGACACTAGAAGCTTGTTCCAGAATCTCAGAGACTGGTTCCTCTACAGTTTCAGAGTTTGGTTCAGTTGAAGCTAAGGTTAGATTTACTGAAGGTTGGGGTACATAGTCTGGTTTTGAAACAGATTCTGTAGCCTTTGTTGTTTTGGATTTTGCGGGTGTCTTTGGTAGTTCTCCTCCTAGGTGTCTTTCAAGAGAATCTAGGGTGTCTGGAGAGTCTACACAAATAGGCTCATGTTGGGGGGATGTTTGGGTTGATTGAATGGTTACTTCAGGCTCTTCGGTAGGTTGAATTGCCTGAAGTGGTTTGAGAAATGATGGTTGAGAAGGGTGGTCAGAAGGTAAGTTCAGAGACACTGTGATGGTGTCTTGAATAACCCTGTCAATAGTTGAATCAACATATTCAACTATTTTGGGATCAAGGGGGTCAAAGGATGATATAGGTTTGATTGGAGAGGGGGTTTTATTTCTGAGGGAAGGAAGAACTTGGCTCAAGGGTATGTTATCTGATTCAGTATCAGATGAGGACTCTTGATTCGTAGAAGAGGTAGGTGAGTTAAATGTAATGTTACTTGAGGTGCCAATCCCAGCTTATGGAGAGGCTTGCTGATCAGAAGCATCAGACAGAGTAGCTTCTGATAGATCAGCTTCTGCAAGAGCAACCTGACTCTTCTGTTTCAGAGCTGATGCAAGTAACTTGGCAGCTTCTTTCATAGTTTCTTCCTTAAGTCCTTCAGCCATAACTTCTACAGCCATTGTCTTGCCAGCAACATGTTCATCTTCAATCATAGATACAAAAGTACCTATCTTCTGTGCTACATTCTTAGCCACAGGAACCACTTATATCTTTCTTTTCTTGATCTGACTTTCTTCACCATCAGAGTCAGTATCAAGGTATTCAGCAATTTCTTCAGCCAGCTTCTTGTAATCTCTATCAGCTTTTCCTTTCTTGGCTTTCTTCTCATTATTTGCCTTCTTCTCGTCTTTTTTCGCTTTCTTCTTATCCTTGGTTTTCTTTATCCTTTCCTTAATTTCCTTGGATGTAGAAGAAACAGACAGAGGCATAGGAGCTATGGTCTTAGAGGCACCAATAGTCACTCCTAGAAGAGCTGTTGATTTCATCTTCTTCTTGGGAGGCTCTTGCTTCTCTTCCTCTTCCTCTAGATTAACTTCCTTGGTCCTTATCCCTTTAACCTTAAGAGGTCTTCGTCCAGCAGTCTCAGGAATGGCAGAATAGTTGATTATTCAGGATTGTCTTCTTTGGAAATAGGAGGGAAGTCCATCATCAAGTTTGATTGAACATAAGATTCCTTCATATCTTGATTAGAAGGATTGAATCTATTGACAATCTTCATGTATTGGAAATTCTTGCCATTGATGATTCTCCTAGTCACTGTTCCAAGGTGAGCGTCTGATACAACACCAGATTATGTCAAGACCTTCAAGAGGCCTTCTGATACAGAATCTCAGAGATTAACCTTCCAAAAGGAACTTGTCTTCTGGATTCAGTTTGGCTTTTCCTGATAGCCCAGCACATGTGGTACATTACGTACCTTGGAAAGTTTATCTTGTGTTTCTTAATCAGAAAGTACAGAAGCACCTTGTGATCAACAGACAGAGTGTCTGTTCCTCCACCTTTTTGAAGCATATTATCCAGTATGATCTTCAGAAGCACCCTATGCTCAGGATGCATGTCAACCAACTTATTTGAGGATCTTCCTGCAAATAAGACTTTGTTGCAGATTCCCATCCATTCACTCTTCTTATCCACATTCCATTGGAATTTTCCTTCATTAGTTACCCTGCAGGCTCTGGCAACTACTTCTTCAGTGATTAGGATTGGAATCCCCATCACAGCAGTCCTAATTTCAAGACCTTTGTATGGTCTCAAACCTATTTGCTTTCTATTTTTGCCAACCAAAGAAGGGTTGTTCATGATTGCGGTAGTTTCTTCAATAGTAGCATCGTCTTTGTCGAACACTTCTGCTCTGACCCAGAGGTCTCTCACCAACTCCTGATATGTTGGTCCATTCAACATACCGAAATAGCTCATCATTTCTTGTGATAAGAAATGAGAAGAGACATTTACACCATGTCTGATGAGGGAACCGAAATCTACTGGAGATTCAACTTGAACTTCCAGAGTTTCTTTAATAAGGTTCATGGTCCTGGGTTTAATCACGTATGATTTGCCGGTTTTGATCATCACACCAGATTGAATAAGATCACTTGCCATTTGAAGGTTTCTAGATTTTGATTTTGAGAACAAAAAGTTTTTCAGAAACTGAAAACAAGAGAAATGTTCAGAAAAAAAAATCAAAGTGTGAAAAGTGAAGTGAGTTGTGTGTGATTGGTATTTATAGTGAAAGAGTAGAAAACCGTTTGGAAAGAGAAGGGGACAAACAAACAAGAGTAATAAAGACTAGTGAGCATGCAGCCGTAAAAGTGTTGGGAAGACGCGAGGGTTACTTGTTTAACGTAATAAAATCATTGCCCTTTGAGTTCTTACCCAATACAGACAGGCCACGTCTGAAAACTAAAAAAGTAACTGTCACCGTAGTGGGGCAGGTGTTACTAAACTAACCAGTCATGCTTCCACTAATACGAGCTTCTGAGAGTCTAAGATTCCTTAACAGAGTCTGAGAGTCTTTAAGAAGCTTATGTTTACCAGAGTCTCCAAAAGAGAGTCTGATTCTCAATTAGCTTCTGAGTATCTTTCAGAGTCTGAATTATGTTTTCAGAAGCGCACATTAACCAGAGACGTAACACATGTTCAAATTTTTCTTTATCAAATCAAATCTTTCAACAGACAAAGGTTTAGTAAATATATCAGCCCATTGATGATCAGTATCAATGAATTGAATATCTAGAATTCCTTTTGAACATAGTCTCTTATAAAATGATGTTTAATCTCAATGTGTTTTGCTCTTGAATGCAGAATTGGATTCTTAGATAAACATATAGCTGCTGTATTATCACAATAAATTGGGATACAATTTTCAGTTATTTGATAATCCTCAAGCTGATGTTTCATCCAGAGTAGCTGTGTACAACAACTAGCAGCTGAGATGTATTCTGCTTCTACTGTAGACAAAGCAATAGTTGCTTGCCATTTGCTAGCCGAGGATATCAGATTCTCTCCCAAAAATTAACAATTGCCACTGGTTGATTTTCTTTCAATCCTAGCTCCAGCATAGTCAGCGTCACAGAATCCAACTAGCTTATAGTCAGATGATTTCTTGTACAGAAGTCCAAGATTAGTAGTTCCTTTCAGATATCTAAAGATTCTCTTAACAGCTGTTAAGTGAGACTCTCTAGGATCTGATTGAAACCTTGCACACAGACATACACAGAATAAAATATCTGGTCTAGATGCAGTTAGGTATAACAAAGAACCTATCATACCTCTATACAACTTCTGATCAACTTTGGTTACTTGATCTTCTTTGCTCAGAGTGCAGGTTGGATGCATTGAAGTGTTCATTTCTTTGCAGTCCTCAAGATTGAACTTCTTCGGGAGCTCTTTCGTGTATTTGGACTGATGAACATAGACTCCATCTTTGCATTGGTTGATTTGAATTCCTAGAAAGAACTTCAATTCTCCCATCATGCTCATTTCAAATTCAACCTGCATTACCTTAGAAAACTCTTCGCAAAGTGAACTATTAGTTGAACCAAAAATGATATAATCAACATAAATTTGAACAATAAGAATGTCCTTCTTCAGAGTCTTTCTGAATAGAGTGGTGTCAACTTGTCCTCTTTCAAAGTCATTTTGAATTAAGAAATTACTTAGTCTTTCATACCAAGCTCTGGTAGCCTGTTTCAAGCCATATAGTGATTTCTTCAATTTATAGACATGTTCTGGATGTTTTAAATCTTCAAAGCCAGGAGGTTGTTTGACATAGACTTCTTCAGAAATGACACCATTAAGAAACGCACTCTTAACGTCCATTTGATACAAGATTATGTTGTGATTCACTGCATAGGAAAGAAGTAACCTGATTGCTTCCAATCTTGCAACTGGAGCAAATGTTTCTGTGTAATCAATGCCTTCTTGTTGACTGTAGCCCTGCGCAACAAGTCTGGCTTTGTTTCTGATTACTTCTCCTTGTTCACTAAGCTTATTTCTGAACACCCATTTAGTTCCAATAATGTTTTTGTGTTCAGGCTTAGCTACTAGATCCCACACTTCATTCCTTTTGAATTGATTAAGTTCATCTTGCATTGCCAGAATCCATCCTTCATCTCCAAGTGCTTCTTCAATAGTGGTTGGTTCAATAACAGATAATAATCCCAAAGCAGACTCTTCTTGTCTGAAATACGATCTAGTTCTTCTAGGACTATCTTTATTGCCAATTATCTGATCCTCAGGATGTAAAGACTGGTATTTGAATGAATGTTTGGATTGACTAGCTTGCTGAGAACCATCTTGAGCTTCTTCAGAAGCTTCTTCATTAGGAACTTCAAGGGATGCTCCAGCTTCTGAAGTATCTTCAGATTCTGGAATCTGATCAGATTCTGAGTTGATATCAGAATCTTGAGATCCTGCACAACTTTCATCTTGCTCTGGAGTTTCACTTCCAGGCACTTTGTCATCAAATCTGACATGCATAGATTCTTCAACACATTGTGTTTCTGAATTATATTGTCTGTATGCCTTAGATCGTTCAGAGTAACCTAAAAAGATTCCCTTCTGAGCTTTGGCATCAAATTTCTTTAGATAGACTTTATTGTTTAGGATATAACATGTACATCCAAACTGATGAAAATAAGAGATGTTAGGTTTCCTTCCTTTAAAGAGTTCATATGCTGTTTTGTTCAACAGAGGTCTGATATAGATCCTGTTCTGAACATAACATGTTGTATTTACTGCTTCTGCCCAAAAATGTTTAGCCAGACTGTTCTCATGGATCATGGTTTTAGCCATTTCTTGTAAGGTTATGTTATTTCTCTCTACAACTCCATTTTGTTGTGGAGTTCTAGGTGTAGTGAATTCATGAATAATTCCATGTTTTTCACAGAAAACCTCAAAAGGCTCATTTTCAAATTCTCCTCCATGATCACTTCTGACTTTCAAAATTTTCAATTCTTTTTCAAATTGAATTTGGATGCAGAATTTGCTAAACACAGAATATGAGTCATCTTTAGTTTTCAGAAACTTAACCCAACTCCATCTGCTGTAATCATCAACAATGACTAGTCCATACTTACTTCCATATAAGGATGCAGTGCTAACTGGTCCAAATAAATCAATGTGAAGTAACTCCAAGGGTCTCGTTGTAGAAACAATTTCTTTCAGTTTGAAAGAACTCTTAACAATTTTCCCTTTCTGACATGCTCCACACAGAGCATCTGAATGATAGTCAATGTCTGGTAAGCCTTTGACTAGTTGCAACTTGCTAAGCTTAGAGATTAACCTCCAGTTTGCATGTCCCAACTGTCTATGCCATAGCCACTTCTTATCACCCATTGACAAAAGGCAAACTACCTTCTGATCAATCAGTTCAGAGAACTTTATCTTGTAGATATTGTTTCTTCTCTTTCCCTTGAAGACTATGGATTGATCATCCTTGTTAACTACAGTGCAGTTGTTCTTATTAAACAAAACATCATAACTACTGTCGCATAATTGACTTATGCTCAGTAGGTTATGTCTAAGCCTATCAACAAACCACGCATTACTAATAGAGATTAGAGAGTTACCAATGGTTCCAGTACCAATGATTTTGCCAGTCTGGTTTCCTCCAAATCCCACACTTCCTCCCTCTTTCATGGTTACGGTTAGGAACATAGACTTTTCTCCTGTCATGTGTCGCGAGCAACCACTGTCCAGGTACCAAGCCTTCTGCTTTTCTTGTCCTTTTAGACATACCTACAGCAATAATAATTTCAGACTTAGGTACCCATATTCTCATGGGTCCTCTTGGGTTAGTTCTTGAACCATTGAATTCCTTTCGTAAGGTGTGTCTTGAAGTCATTGGCATTGTTTTCTTCTACACTTTGGGTTTAGAACCGTCCAGCTTAGAATTAAACTTGCCTTTCACAGTTTCTCTTCTTTGATACTTAGGCTTTTGTTTTTCAGATTCTGACTTCTTCAGAGTCTGTTTATCAGACTCTGAATGTTTAAGAATCTGAATTATTGAAGCCTTAGGTTCAAAGTTTTTCAGAACCTTTGACTTTGCATTCTGAGATTTTGACTTAGTTAAAACTTTAGAACTTGAAGTTATAGGTTCTGAATGAGTCACTGTGTTGACTTCATCAGACTCTTTTAAACTTTCTAATTCCACCAGAGTTGAATTATGCCTTTTTGACAGCTTATCAAGCTGCTGTTTAACTTTCTTCAACTCAGTGGTTTTAGCTTTAAAATGGCCAAGAAGTTCTTTGATAGAATCTACTAATTCAGATCTTGTGAGTTCAGAAAATACCCCTGTTTCACTTTCAGAGTCTGCATCTGATTCTGCCTCAGGTGTCTCCTTTACAGATTCAGTTGTTGCCATTAATCCAACAGCTACATTAGCTTCACCATCAGCATCATCATCTTCAGACCCTGACTCATTATGAAGATCTTCCCAGGTAGCCATCAGACTTTTCTTGATTTGCTTCTTAAACTTGCTTGACTTAAAGGATGACCTTTTTGACTTAGATTTCTCTTTCTGCAACTCTGGACAATCAGCAATAAAGTGCCCAAGTTTCTTGCAGTTGAAGCAACCTGTGCTCGTGATTTTCGGGTATCAAAATCATTGATTAGATTCGAACCTTGAATCATTGAACTCTCAACTTTTATTCGTGGGAAGGGAAAAAGTGAGTAAAAACCCTTATAGACCTTGGATTCGGGGGTTGGTTTCGATTGGGGAAGGTGTTAGGCACCCGAACCGACTATGGTATCCCATAGGAACCTTCTACCTATTCTCTTATCTTGCGCTAAATTGATTTTACTTATTAAAAAAAATTAAGAGTTAAAGTGAAAGAAGGGAGAAAGAAGAAGCATGTTTTTGGTTATTTTTATTGATTTGGAAGGGTCGAAACCCTTTGCCTACTTACCCAAATAAATCGGGATCAAAATCAAGTAGTTCGGCTAAAGAACTTATTTGATGAGTTGAATTGATTTTAACATTTTTGAAAGAAAGGTTTTAAGAAGAGATGAGAGGCCTCAAGGCATGAGAAGAAAATACGATGAAGTTGGTCAATTTTAATTATACGAAATCCATGTCTAATGTGGATATTAAATTAATTAACATTTGATTAAGGAAAATAAAAAGAAAATCACTTGGATTACATACCAAGGTTTACTTAAAAGAAATTTGAATTTGACTTGATTGATTTTTTTTGAAGAAAATATTTTTCTCTAAACTATCGATGAAATCGCGTAACGGCGGAATAAAAATAACACAGCGTAAAGCGATAAATAAAGTGGTGTGTCGGTGCGCGTGTCAGTGCGTGTGCCGATTACATATTACATACCCTAAATACATTCTATGGTCTTGAAAGAAAAAAATGCATAAAATAAATTACATTCATTCCCTAATCACATACTAAATATGATAAATAAATTCATAACAAAAAATTAAAAGGGGCATGAGATTATACTAGAGATGATGCGAAATGAGATATAACGAAACATTAAGCATAAAAAGAACATCACATATGAGAATAACTACCAACTAAAATGCATGACATCAAGCGTATTTTAAAAAAAAAATATGAAACACAAGTTTTCGAAAAAAGAAAATATTAGTTAGGAAAATGCATAAGTTTGAAATTAAATTCATGGGTAAACTATACAATGCATGATACTTGAGATGCTATTTAAACACAATGCATAAAATAGGAATTAAACTATTAAAAGGTAATACATGCATAATAATTAAAACATTAGGCAAAAATAGAAAAATATGAAATGTTACTTCAATAGCCTAAAATCAACTAAAATATAAGAGATAAAATTTAATTAAACCAATAAAAATAAAAAAATGCATGACATGAAGACTAAGACTCTAATGCCTGAAAGATAATCTAAATCTTATATGAATTAAATAAAAAGGCAGTGCATGAAAATTTTAAAAAAAAGAATTACTACACAAGGCAGGGGGGTGCAGACAGCCAAAATGGGGGTGAAAACAGTAACACAGAAACTAACATGGGCTGGGTATGGATAATGGAGCTGGGCATGGGTACTGGGTCAACCCATGGGTGACCCGCCCAGCTCCCATAAATGAGTATAAAAGGGGTTTTCACTCATTTTCATTCATTTCCTTCATGTTTTCCTCTCTCTAAAAAAAAACCATAAGAATTTGCTCTCCCCTCTCTCTACAAAGCTCCTCGCCGGAGGAGGAGAGCTGGCCGGAGAAGACGGCCGTGGGTGGTGGCCGGAGCAGCTCCGGCGCGGTGGTCGGCCGGAGCACCGCCGCGTCGGAGCACCCCTCTTTATTTTTTTTTAAAAAAATTTTCATCCATTTCTTCTCCTCCTTCTTCTCTTCCAAGATCCGGCTTTGGATTTAAAAAAACAACACACAATAGTCCTAGATCTAACATCAAAGTCCACATCAAAATACAAAAAAGAACATGAAGCTACCTTGTTTATTTCCGTTCGGTTTCTTCTTCTCCTCTTGCTTTGCGATTCGGTTTTGGTGCTACTCCATTTTTCCTTGCGGTTCGGTTTTGTTCCTTGTATCTTCTCTCCTTTTTTTCGGTTTTGAGCTACTTTGCCGTTCGGATTCGGTTTGTGATGTTTGTTTTGTGGTATTTGTGTTGTTTATTGTGTTGGCCGAAAATGACTATGGTGGTAGTGGGTTTGGTGTTGAAATTTTCGGATTTGGATTTGTGGTAGTGTTTATGTGTTATGGATTTTGGTTTATATGAGTTTGGATTTGTGGTTGTTCATGATTTGTGGTTGTTCATGTTCATGATGAACAGTCATGAATGTTCATGAGTTTTTTAGTTTTTGGTGATTTTGATTCTAAAAAATGAGAGAGAGAAAAAGATTGGTGTTCTTGGTGTTCTTGAGTTTTGGTGGTTTTGATCCAAAATTTTGGAAAGAGAAAGTAATTTGGTGTTTTTGATGATTTGTGACTTGATTCTGACTGATTATGACCTTTCTGACTTGGGGGACCAATCTGACGCGTGAACAGTACTTTTATAGTACTGTTCACTGATGCAATAACAATGACCAAATTACCCCTGCAGTTTCTTGGAGGAAAAGTTGGACTAAACCAATGATAAAATGACAAGAGGACAAGGACTTAAAATAAATAAATAAATAAAAAGACAGATAAATAAATAACAACACATTAAATAAATGGAAAAAAAATGACTAAATAAATAATTAATAATTAAAAACGAAAAATCAAATAATAAAATAAAAAAATGTCCCGTCGGAACCAAAAAATGAGGTATTTTAAAATACCTCTCTGCCGAAATTTCGTCTGATACGACTGAGATTACGCGGCTTTTTACGCTAAATAAACAATAAATCAATGACGTGAATAAAATAAACTTTACGAACGCAAACGTTACGCTACACTAAAAAACGCACAAAACGCGAGTAAAAAAAAAACAAAAATGATACGCGCGCGATATTAAAATATAAACGACGAACGAAAAATAAATGCGATCACAAATACGAACAAAAGCAGACATAACGGGAATTCGCGCGCGAACGGACGACTGTAAAACAAACAGCGTACGAATAAATAAAATAAATCGGTCAAAAATTAGGGTACGACAGATGCCCCTATTTAAGTTTCTCCGTCACGAGGGTTTAAAAAGACGAATATTTTTGAAACGACGGATCGGAGAGACTTAAATATCAAGTACACCAATTTTTGACCAACTCAGAAATCGAGAAAGCTCTATGGATGTAATGATATGAGTTGTCTGTTATGCAAGTACGAATGCAATGACGACGAAAATACTAACTCGAGAACCAAATAAATGTTACTGGGGAGAAAACGATGTCTGTTACCTTTACTGGGGTAACGACGAACATATGAAGGGTAAAACTGTCCATTACCTTTACTAAGGTAATGACGAACATACGAAAGGGTAAAACGGTCAATTACCTTTACTGGGGTAATGACGAACATACGAAAGGGTAAAACGGTCAATTACCTTTACTGAGGTAATGACGAACATACGAAGGGTAAAACTGTCAATTACCTTTACTAGGGTAATGACGAACATACGAAATGTAAAACTGTCAATTACCTTTACTGGGGTAATGACGAACATACGAAAGGGTAAAACGGTCAATTACCTTTACTGGGGTAACGACAAACATACGAAGGGTAAAACTGTCAATTACCTTTACTGAGGTAATGACGAACATACGAAATGTAAAACTGTCAATTACCTTTACTGGGGTAATGACGAACATACGAAAGGAAATACTGGTGATGCGTTACTATTACTGAGGCAACTTAGCCGAACAAAATACAGGGTACAAACAAATACTCTTCATACGAATACAGCTTAAACAAGATACTGGGGAAAATATGAAAGGTGGGACCTGCCACTTAAAAAAAACTTAATGGTAAACAGACCGAAATGAACACATTGATGATGACAAATTTTACTGGATACACATGGAGTAGGACATATTGGTAAAATGCATATGAATGATATCAGTATGCATGATATGTATGCATGAATGAATGAACATGTATGAAAATATGAGTTGTCTGTTATGCAAGTACGAATGCAATGACGACGAAAATACTAACTCGAGAACCAAATAAATGTTACTGGGGAGAAAACGATGTCTGTTACCTTTACTGGGGTAACGACGAACATATGAAGGGTAAAACTGTCCATTACCTTTACTGAGGTAATGACGAACATACGAAAGGGTAAAACGGTCAATTACCTTTACAGGGGTAATGACAAACATACGAAAGGGTAAAACGGTCAATTACCTTTACTGAGGTAATGATGAACATACGAAGGGTAAAACTGTCAATTACCTTTACTAGGGTAATGACGAACATACGAAATGTAAAACTGTCAATTACCTTTACTGGGGTAATGACGAACATACGAAAGAGTAAAACGGTCAATTACCTTTACTGGGGTAACGACGAACATACGAAATGTAAAACTGTCAATTACCTTTACTGGGGTAACGACAAACATACGAAGGGTAAAACTGTCAATTACCTTTACTGAGGTAATGACGAACATACGAAATGTAGCATGAATGAATGAACATGTATGAAAATATATTGGTGAAACTGACGAGACAAGATTGGGCAGGTCGTAAGGATAGTGACCCGGTATTACTGTGCCAACACTTAGCATTCTTCACTGGGGATAATATCACTGGAGATGAATCAAACACAAACGGGGTACCAACCGTTAACCAAACCAATGCTGGGTAAAGAACACATAACACAAAAACCTGGCTGAGGTTGCCATTTCTGAACTGAACCAAAGTACCTTCTCAAAATCGTGCTTCACATAGTCATTGCTTTTTTTGTATTCTTTTTTTTTTTTTTTTTTTGAAATCCCTAACTTCTGCCTGGATCGCCCTTTCGGGTTTTCAATCCACCGGGAATATATTCTTTTTTGTATGTCCCTAATTTTTGCCTGGACCGCCCTTTCGGGTTTTCGATCCACCGCTACGATCCATTTTGTTGAATTCACCTGTGTTTGAATGGATGTTTGACATATGTTTCCATGATACATGAATCTACGGCTAATATGTTTGTCATTTTTTGTTTTTTTTTTTCAAAAGAAAACATAAAAGTAAAAGAAATTTTCAAAGTTTTTACTTCAAGTATTGACATTAAAAATTTGCATATAGAATAGATAAGAATTCCAAAAGAGTGCACCGGCTCAAATTAATGTAATAGGGTGGTAACCGGCCAAAGGCATGACTCCACGGATTACAAAAGTTGGAAAATGGTAATTACATGGGAAGGTACATTGAACACAATAACCACTACATTCCCTAACAACTTTGAACCACTGTTTAGATGCTTTAGTGTCGGAGGACTTCTGACAGCTAAGGTGCCCCAAATGGGTGATGCTTGATCTGATGCAGTTACTTTGTCATAGTCCTTAACTTTTGCATAGGCCGCCCTTTTGGGTTTTCGACCTATCAGGATAAACTCTTTTTTCAATTCTTTTTTCCTCTTTTTTTTTGTGTCTCTAATTTTTGCCTAAGCCGCCATTTCGGGTTTTCGACTTACCGAGACGCTCTTTTTTTGGTTTAGGCCGCCCTTTCGGGTTTTCGACCTACCGAGCTGTTCTTTTCATATATCTTTAGACAAAGTATTTCTTGACTGCATCAGAATTCACAGGACGAGGTAAATCTTCTCCATCCATATTTGTAAGGATTAAAGCACCACCAGAGAACGCTCTCTTGACCACATAAGGACCTTCATAATTCGGAGACCACTTGCCCCTGGGATCCGGTTGGAAAGATTTGATACACTTGATCACAAGGTCTCCTTCTTTGAATTCACGGGGATGAACCTTTTTGTCAAACGCCTGTTTCATCCTTGACTGATAAAGTTGTCTGTGACACAAAGCGGTCATGCGTTTCTCTTCAATCAAATTCAATTGATCATATCTACTCTGGCACCATTCAGCTTCAGTTAATTCAGCTTCCATCAAGACTCTCAAAGATGGGATTTCCACCTCCACAGGGAGCACTGCTTCCATACCATATACCAAAGAGAACGGGGTTGCCCCTGTTGAAGTACGCACTAAGGTACGATATCCATGTAAAGCATAGGGTAACATCCCGTGCCAATCCTTGTAAGTAACCACCATCTTTTGCACAATCTTCTTGATATTCTTATTTGCAGCCTCAACCGCACCATTCATCTGAGGTCTATATGGAGAAGAGTTGTGATGTTCAATCTTGAAGTCATCGCACAATTCTTTCATCATGTTGTTGTTCAAATTTGTACCATTATCCGTGATGATCTTGTTAGGAATACCATAACGGCAGATGATGTTATTCTTGATGAACCGAACCACTACTTGCTTGGTCACATTGGCGAAAGATGCCGCTTCAACCCACTTGGTAAAGTAATCAATAGCCACTAGTATGAAGCGATGTCCATTAGAAGCTTTTGGTTCAATCCGACCAATCATATCAATGCCCCACATGGAGAAAGGTCACGGAGAAGAGATAACATTGAGCATAGATGGTGGTACATGGCTCTTATCTGCGTAAATCTGACATTTGTGGCACTTCTTGGCATGATTATAACAATCAGCTTGCATCGTTATCCAGTAATAACCTGCAGTCAATGCTTTCTTAGCCATTGCATGTCCACTGGAATGAGTGCCAAAGGGACCTTCATGTATCTCATGCATCAATAAATCTGCTTCACGTTCATCCACACACCTGAGCAACATTGCATCAAAGTTCCTTTTGTACAATACATCTTCATTCAGGAAGAAATTACCAGATAGTCTTCTCAAAGTCCTCTTATCTTTGTGAGATGACCCAAGCGGATATTCTTGAGTTTGAAGGAAAACCTTAATATCATGAAACCATGGCTTACCATCAGCAAGTACTTCCACTGAAAACACATAAGCGGGCCTTTCAAGGAACTGCACACTGATTAATGGCACATCATTGTGACGATTTACTTTGATCATTGAAGATAAAGTAGCCAAAGCATCTTCCATCTGATTCTCATCACGGGGAATGTGACGCAACTCCACTTTGTTAAAGAAAGTTAACAACTGTCTTGCATAATCTCTGTAGGGAATCAAACCAGCATGGTGAGTTTCCCACTTCCCTTTGATCTGATTAATCACCAAGGCTGAATCTCCACATATGTCAATATTCTTAATCCTCATATTGATTGCTTCTTCAATGCCCATGATGCAAGCTTCATATTCTGCCATATTGTTTGTACAGTCAAATCGTAACCTTGCAGTAAAAGGGATGTGAGTACCCTCAGGTGTGACAAGGACTGCCCCGACTCCATTGCCATAAGCATTAACGGCCCCATCAAATATCAAACCCCATTTAGACTCAGGATCTGGACCTTCACCAAACAATGGTTCATCACAATCTTTCATCTTCAAATACATGACCTCTTCATCAGGGAAATCAAACTTAACAGGCTGGTAATCTTCAACTGGTTGATGAGCCAAGTGATCTGCAAGGATACTCCCTTTGATTGCTTTCTGAGTATGGTATTCAATATCAAACTCGGCCAATAACATCTGCCAACGAGCAATTCTTCCTGATATCGAAGACTTCTCCAGGAGATACTTGATTGGATCCATTTTGGATATCAACCAAGTGGTATGATTGATCATATAGTGCCGAAGACGTTTGGTAGCCCAGGCTAAAGCACAACAAGTCTTCTCAAGTGCCGAGTACCGGGATTCACAATCTGTGAATTTCTTGCTTAAGTAATAGATTGCATGCTCTTTTCTACCAGTTTCATCTTGCTATCCGAGTACACAACCCATGGAATCTTCTAACACAGTCAAGTACATGATCAACGGTCTTCCTTCAACTGGAGGGACAAGAATTGGAGGTTCTAGCAAATACTCCTTGATACTGTCGAAGGCTTTCTGACAATCTTCCGTCCAAGCAATCCTTTGATCTTTGCAGAGTAACTTAAATATCGGCCCACAAGTAGCAGTCATATTAGAGATAAACCTGGAGATATAATTCAGTCTCCCGAGAAAACCTCTGACTTGTTTCTCTGTTTTTGGAACGGGCATATCCCGGATGGCTCTGACTTTGTCGGGATCTACTTCAATGCCTTTCTGACTAATAATGAAGCCCAAAAGTTTCCCTGATCGGACACCGAAAGTACATTTATTAGGATTCAAACGGAGCTTGTACTTTCTCAACCGTTGGAACATCTTCAACAGATACTCAACATGTTCCTCTTCAGTACCAGACTTGACAATCATATCATCCACATAAACTTCTATCTCTTTGTGCATCATATCATGGAATATCTTGGTCATACCCCTCTGATAAGTGGCACCAGCATTTATCAAACCAAATGGCATTACTACATAGCAGAAAGCACCCCACGGCGTGATGAAAGATGTCTTTTCTCTATCTTCAGGAGCCATCTTGATCTGATTGTAACCAGAGAACCCATCCATGAAGGAGAAAACTTTGCATTGAGCAGTACTATCAACCAATACATCAATATGAGGTAGAGGGAAATCATCCTTCGGACTTGCCTTGTTCAAATCTCGGTAATCAACACACATTCGGACCTTACCATCTTTCTTTGGAACAGGCACAATGTTAGCCAACCACTGAGGATACTCGGATGTAACTAGAAAGCCTGCATCAATCTGCTTCCGTACTTCTTCTTTGATCTTAAGAGCCATATCAGGATGAGACCTTCTGAGCTTCTGTTTGACTGGAGGACACTCAGGTTTCAAAGGCAAGCGGTGTTCTACAACTTCATGATCTAATCCTGGCATGTCTTTGTATGACCAAGCAAATATGTCAGCGTATTCTCTGAGAAGTTCAATTACCTTTTCTTTGACGGTAACTTCCAATGACGCTCCAATCTTGATCTCTCTTCTATCCTCCTCGGTACCCAGATTGATCAATTCTAATTCTTCCTCATGAGGCTGAATGATCTTTTTCTCTTGCTCTAACATCCATCTGATCTCATCAGGAATCTCATCATCCTCCTCTACCATAGCCTCGTAAACAGGGGATTCAAAGTTGGGCAGAAGCATAGGGTAACTGTGTTCAACGGGCTTATGTATGTTCAGTCTGCACATGATTTATGATTGATTTTAGTAAATGAGTAAATGCAGACTTTTGAATTTGATTGATTTAAAAAGAAAAAGAGAATGAAATTTTTTTTGGGATTTTTCTATTATGATTTTTCCAGAAAAAGCAGTAAATAAAAATAAAACAGTCATGATAGAAACGACGTTTTTCATTAATAACGACAATACTTGAAGATAAAACCAAAAGCCCTACAAGATTTCATTTTCGTCTGGGGCAGGACGAAAAGAGTTTTCTTAAAAAAAACGAAAAAAGTAGACAAACATATTACTTAGACACATGCATCACAGAAGGAATATCCACAGCGATCCAATTACAACAGGCTCCTCCGGGTGTCACAAAGACAGATGCAACCTCCTCCGACTGATCTTCAAGGATAGCATTGGTTTCCGGTGGAGCATGAATAAACCCAGCACTATGAAAAATGCCCTCAGCTGGCTTGAAAATTGTGCTCGACTGACTGGTAGAGAAACCGAGACCTTTTTTCCGCTTGTTCTCAGGCAGCTGTACCAATTGACCCCAGCCTCCTGTTTTACCATCTTGTACAAGCTTCCGGGCATCCTTCAAGGAGGCCATACAAGTCTCACCCTTCTTAGCAGCTCCTTCTTCCGCAGAGAACCCCTTAAAAGAAGTTCCTTCCACATCATCAGCACCAATATAGGAGAAAGCAGACAAATGACTAACCAACAAGGCTGATTCACCAATTACCGTTATCAGCTTTCCACAACTTACAAACTTTAGCCTCTGATGAAGAGTGGAGGTCACTGCTCCAGCCTCATGGATCCACGGTCTTCCAAGTAAGCAACTGTATGAAGCTTGGATGTCCATGACTTGGAATGTAACCTTGAAGGTATGAGGGCCCACCGTGATAGGCAAGTCTATGTCCCCAATCACCGACTTCCTAGATCCATCGAATGCTTTTACCATCACTGCACTTGGCCTCAACTGGGCGCCACGGTATGCCAACCTTTCCAAAGTAGTTTTTGCCATCACATTGAGGGCGGAACCGGTGTCTATCAACACATTCGACATCGAGTCTGACTTACAAAGGACGGAAATGTGCAAAGCCCAGTTGTGGTTTCTTCCCTCCGCCGGGAGGTCTTCATCACTAAAGCTCAGGTTATTACACGCAGTTACATTCCCAACTATGCTCCCGAATTGCCCCAGGGTAACATCGGGATCCACATATGCTTGAGCCAAAATCTTCATCAGAGTGTCCCTATGAGCTCTAGAGTTCATAAGTAAAGACATTATGGAAATTTTGGACGGGGTTTGCAACAACTGATCGATTATCTTGTATTCACTCTTTTTGATCAGCTTCAAGATCTCATCACTACCTTCCTGAATGATCCCCTCAGGTTGGCTGGCACCTTTACCCTTATCAAGATTCTGCACTGGCACATTCGGAGCAGTATTATCGTTGCGCACAACAGTGGGGAGAATACGCCCACTCCTCATTACCATACCCACACCTGCTATATTTATGACAGCATCTGCAGAGTGCAGAGGGATCTCTTTACCATTCTCCACAATAGTTGCCTCATACCGGTAGGGTATGGCCTTCTGAGAAGTATAGGAACAGGTCCTGGCAAACGGATCACCAGAGGAGTGACGTCTGACTTCGCACCATCACGGACTACCTCAAGATTCTTAAACACCGGGGTAATAACACAAACATTCCTGGATTCCTTCTTGACAATCAGCTCTTTTCTGTCAATCAATCCTTGTATATCCTCCTGGACTTTCTCACACCCTCGGGGATCCACAGAACACACTTCACAAGCATCGTGATCGTGGTTAAACATGTTGGCTTCGCACATCTCGGCGTGAATCGGGACCAAAGGAGTTCTGATATCTTGAGCCCTGAGAATTAGACTCAAATCTTGATCCTCTTGAATCATATTAACAGCCGGTCCATGAGATGGCAAAGGGTTATTCTGAGTATTGGAATTGGTGTCCTCGAAGGACAACTCTTTGCTTTGAATCAACCTCTGAACTTCTTCTTTGAGCGGGTAGCAATGCTCAACATCATGCCCAGGTGCCCCTTGGTGAAAGGCACAGGTAAGGTCAGCACGGTGCCATGGAGGTAGTGGGTTCTGTAGGCGAGGAGGCTGCCTAGTCTGCACAAGATTCCTTGCTAATAAAGAGGGTAGCAAGTCTGCATACAACATGGGTATGGGGGGAAACTATTTTCTGGGAAGGCGATTTGGCTGTTGTGGGGCTCGATTACGAGGTTGTTGTTGTTGAGGTGGTGGTGGGTAATATGGTTGTTGGTAGAAAGGTTGCGGATACGGTTGTTGGTATAGTGGTGGATAGAATGGTGGAGATCTCTGGGGCGTTTGTGGGTGGTAATGTTGATTTTGTGGAGCTGGAAAATGTGGTGGAATATTGGCAATGACGGGATAGTTTGGATATATTGGCTGGGATCTCCCCTGGGCTACCATACTGACTTCCTGAGCACTCTTCTTTGGATAACTGTTTCCAAATTTCTTGGATCCATTAGACGATCCACCTGACGAAGCACTTGACACACTACCTTCTTTGGCCAAAATTCCTTTTCGGACCAAATCTTCAATGCGAACTCCCGCGTCAACCATCTCAGTAAACTTCTGCGATGCGCAACCAATCATCTTCTCCGAGTAGTAGGGACTCAAAGTTTCAAAGAATAGATCAGCCATTTCTCTTTCCTCCAGAGCAGGGCGGATTTGGGCCGATTTTTGAATAAAGCGGAGAGCATAATCCTTGAAAGACTCTTTATCCTTTTGAGCCATAGCTTGCAGTTCCCTTCGGGTGGGCCCCAGATGTATGTTATACCTGTACTGCTGTATGAAAGCCCTGGCCAGTTCTTCGAAGGTGGTGATGCCCTTCAGATTCATGTACCATATTTGTGCGGGACCAGTCAAACTGTCTTGGAAACAATGAATGAGCAAAGGTTCATTGTCTTTGTAGGATGTCATCTTCCTTACATACATAACCAGGTGACTCTGTGGACAAGTGTTCCCTTCGTATTTGACGAAATCCGGAGTCTTGAACTTGGGAGGCAGTACCACATTTGGGACCAAACAAAGATCGTGCACATTCTGACCATAGATGTCTTTACCACGAAGAGCCCTCAGTTCTTTCTGCACTACGTCGTACTTCTCTTCCAGACTTACCATTCTGTCATCTCCTACTACACTACCCGAATGATAAATTGGTCCTTCCTCCTGCTGGGCAGTGTGCACAATGGGTGCCGTGTGATTCATGACTGCTTGAGGGAATAACTGTCCATGATGAAAAAGTGGTGTTGCTTGTTGTCCATAAGGAGTTGGCATTTCTGGGCCAGCAAAGCGTACACCTTCATTAGCTGTAAGAGGCATACTCCAAGTTTACTCTTTGGACATGTAGTTCTGAGGGTGATAAGCAAAACCAGGAGGACGAAGACCTTCATTGTACATATTTGATATATCTCCAAAAGAAAAACCAGCCGGGGTGGGCTGTGCAGTGCCAGCAGCCGTAGCAGTAAGGATCAGTTGCGTAGGACCAGTCTGGGCAGACGAAACAACCACAGGAGAATTGTGTGCAGCAGACACAACAACGGGAATCGGCTGAGCATCAAGAACTGGTTGGACCGGGATAACATCAAGAATCGGCTGGGTAGCTGCCGCTTGTGCCTGATTGGCCATTATAGCTTCCATCATAACCGTTAACTTATCCATCCCTTCCCTGAGTGTAATAACCTGTTCTTTGAGATCCCTGTTCTCTTGTTCCATCAAATCCATCTTCTTTTTAACAGTTGCCCGAGTGTTGTGGATGCGAGAAGGCTTGTACTGAATACGCCGGGCCACTTTCCTTGACTGAGGCAGAAATGAGAGAATTATGAGACTCGGTTTTGACAGTTTATGGATGCGGTATGATGCATGATATGCTAAATGCAAAAACAATGCAATTTTTTGATTCATCGAAGAACTTATAGAAATAATCTTTTGCAAACATAACAATCTTAAGCATTCATTACAAAAATAAAAAGCAAAAACAAGATAATTCCCTTTTAACAAACTAAGCCAAGGGATAGACTTCAAAGTACATAAAAGAAAACTAGAAAAATACATAAAAGGAAACAAAAAAAAGAAGATCTCAAGCTCTTGAAGCAGACTACCCCTCCAAATCTGAATGCGGACCAGCGAAGAAATCCATGCGTTTCTTCTTACTCCTGGGAACCTGTTCAAGTATAGCATCCTTCACCCTGATACGCTCTTTCAGCTCAGCAATCTCTTGATCTTTCTTATGATTTTTCCAATTCTCTTCTTCTAAAAGACCCATGAGAGTGTCATTCTCACGCTTAGCTGCATGATATTTCTCTTTCCAATCAGCACTTTCACGCTCTGACTCAAACAAACGCGCCTGATACTCCTCCATGGTCTTAGGAGGTAAAGGTACTGGTATTGTTGGAATAGTTGCAGTTAAAGATCTTAGCAGGGGGTAAGGCATCCCTATCTGAGCAGCTCTATCAATGACCCAATCGACGTAAGATTCATGAGTCACATTTGACTTATACTTCAACTGGCTCTTGTTCAATCTGATAATGGATCGCCAAGCTTGCACAAACTGCATTCTCTTGTCATTAACATCCTCCTTGTACAAGAAAAACTCACTGGATAAGAAGAGGTAAGCAGGTCTCATCCTCATAGGGTACCCAAACTGACATCTGGCAAGAAGCGGGTTATAACTGATGCCCCCGTGTATACCAAGAAGAGGCACATTGGAGAACTCCCCACAATGGTCAATGATCACTCCAGTATCATAAGCCGAGTTGTACCACACTATATCATCTGGGGTGAGAGCCATGAGTTTCTCTGACCATGGAATGAACTCAGATCGAATTTTAGGGCGAGGTAAATGTGAGGTAAACCAGGTGTAGAGTAAGGGTGTACAACAAATGATAACTCCCCGTCCTTTAGATGTACGGTCATGGATGGACAAGTAGGTATCAGCAAGCAAGGTAGGGACAGGGTTCTGGGTAATGAAAATCTGGATAGCATTCATGTCAACGAAATTGTCAACATTCGGGAAAAGCACAATACCATAGATAAGTAGAGCAAGGATGGCCTCAAAGGCATCGGCATTGGATCTCTCGGAGAAAGTGGTGGCTTTTTGGTATAGGAAATTGAAGGGTAGGCATTGGAGACCTCCTTTAAGGGTGAGATTGGCTTTTATCTCGGAAATTTCAAGATGAAGAGCAGCCGCAATGGTTGAAAACTTAGGTGCGGGTTCAAGACCATGGAAAGGTACTTTGTCGAGTATGGGTAAACCGATCCAATAAGAGTACTCTTCAAGTGTGGGCATAAGCTGATAATCCGGGAAAGTAAAACAGTGGTAAAGTGGATCATAGAACTGGACCAAGGTATGGAGGAGCCCTTCGTCGACATCTGTCTTGAGAATACTAAGCAAATAACCATACCGCTCAGGAAAGTGGTCCAGGCTAGTCAACCTCATTGCTAGCTTCCTTAAATTCTCCAAATCCGGTTTCTTGAAATCATACTTCTTAGTCCTCTTCACAATTTTCTTCACAACACCCTCCATATCTAATATGTTTACAAAAAAAAAAGATTACATAAGTCCTTCAATGTTTTAATGGATGCAAAAAGAGTATCTATGTATGAATGCATGTATGCATGATTATGCTAAAGAACATAGAAAACATGGTGAGGTTAAGTACATAAAGTTGGAGCTGAGGGTAAACACGCCATTTGGTAAGGACTAAGGTTTCAGATGCACTTGTAACCAGGGTTCTAACACAGTTCCCAAATTACAACCCCCTCCGGACTTTATTGGATTCCCGGGACGACACCCGGTCCAACAGCGTCCGTAGGAGAGTCTAGTTTGAGTGTAGCATCGCGTATCGACTAAGACCAATACAACACTTGGTTAGTCACCGCACTACATCCTAATGGCCAAGATGGGTTAAAGGTAACTAAGGTCCTTAGCTTCGACGGAAACTTAAAAGCAATAATGTCTAAGCGCGACAACACACGCCGACGTATATCACTTCAAGATCCTCCGCTAAGTGTGGTTATATCACATGTTCCACCACACGAGAATACTCTCGGCATGTCACTATGATTCTACCACTCCTATCTTATATTTCACTCAAGCCCGGGTGTAGGACTTATCTCGCCACTCACGTAAAAAAAAAGTAAACAATTAGGCACGTATTTACAAAACTATAAGCAAATAATAAAGCGCAAAAGTAAAGAAAGATAAAATAGGCTTAACCCTCAAAAAGGTCCCCAGTGAAGTCGCCATTTCTGTGCTCGTGATTTTCGGGTATCAAAATCATTGATTAGATTCGAACCTTGAATCATTGAACTCTCAACTTTTATTCGTGGGAAGGGAAAAAGTGAGTAAAAACCCTTATAGACCTTGGATTCGGGGGTTGGTTTCGATTGGGGAAGGTGTTAGGCACCCGAACCGACTATGGTATCCCATAGGAACCTTCTACCTATTCTCTAATCTTGTGCTAAATTGATTTTACTTATTAAAAAAAATTAAGAGTTAAAGTGAAAGAAGGGAGAAAGAAGAAGCATGTTTTTGGTTATTTTTATTGATTTGGAAGGGTCGAAACCCTTTGCCTACTTACCCAAATAAATCGGGATCAAAATCAAGTAGTTCGGCTAAAGAACTTATTTGATGAGTTGAATTGATTTTAACATTTTTGAAAGAAAGGTTTTAAGAAGAGATGAGAGGCCTCAAGGCATGAGAAGAAAATACGATGAAGTTGGTCAATTTTAATTATACGAAATCCATGTCTATTGTGGATATTAAATTAATTAACATTTGATTAAGGAAAATAAAAAGAAAATCACTTGGATTACATACCAAGGTTTACTTAAAAGAAATTTGAATTTGACTTGATTGATTTTTTTTGAAGAAAATATTTTTCTCTAAACTATCGATGAAATCGCGTAACGGCGGAATAAAAATAACATAGCATAAAGCGATAAATAAAGTGGTGTGTCGGTGCGCGTGTCAGTGCGTGTGCCGATTACATATTACATACCATAAATACATTCTATGGTCTTGAAAGAAAAAAATGCATAAAATAAATTACATTCATTCCCTAATCACATACTAAATATGATAAATAAATTCATAACAAAAAATTAAAAGGGGCATGAGATTATACTAGAGATGATGCGAAATGAGATATAACGAAACATTAAGCATAAAAAGAACATCACATATGAGAATAACTACCAACTAAAATGCATGACATCAAGCTTATTTTAAAAAAAATATATGAAACGCAAGTTTTCGAAAAAAGAAAATATTAGTTAGAAAAATGCATAAGTTTGAAATTAAATTCATGGGTAAACTATACAATGCATGATACTTGAGATGCTATTTAAACACAATGCATAAAATAGGAATTAAACTATTAAAAGGTAATACATGCATAATAATTAAAACATTAGGCAAAAATAGAAAACTATGAAATGTTACTTCAATAGCCTAAAATCAACTAAAATATAAGAGATAAAATTTAAATAAACCAATAAAAATAAAAAAATGCATGACATGAAGACTAAGACTCTAATGCCTGAAACATAATCTAAATCTTATATGAATTAAATAAAAAGGTAGTGCATGAAAATTTTAAAAAAAAGAATTACTACACAAGGCAGGGGGGTGCAGACAGCCAAAATGGGGGTGAAAACAGTAACACAGAAACTAACATGGGCTGGGTATGGATAATGGAGCTGGGCATGGGTACTGGGTCAACCCATGGGTGACCCGCCCAGCTCCCATAAATGAGTATAAAAGGGGTTTTCACTCATTTTCATTCATTTCCTTCATGTTTCCCTCTCTCTAAAAAAAAACCATAAGAATTTGCTCTCCCCTCTCTCTACAAAGCTCCTCGCCGGAGGAGGAGAGCTGGCCGGAGAAGACGGCCGTGGGTGGTGGCCGGAGCAGCTCCGGCGCGGTGGTCGGCCGGAGCGCCGCCGCGTCGGAGCACCCCCCTTTATTTTTTTATAAAAAATTTTTCACCCATTTCTTCTCCTCCTTCTTCTCTTCCAAGATCCGGCTTTGGATTTAAAAAAACAACACACAATAGTCCTAGATCTAACATCAAAGTCCACATTAAAATACAAAAAAAAACATGAAGCTACCTTGTTTATTTCCGTTCGGTTTCTTCTTCTCCTCTTGCTTTGCGATTCGGTTTTGGTGCTACTCCATTTTTCCTTGCGGTTCGGTTTTGTTCCTTGTATCTTCTCTCCTTTTTTTCGGTTTTGAGCTACTTTGCCGTTCGGATTCGGTTTGTGATGTTTGTTTTGTGGTATTTGTGTTGTTTATTGTGTTGGCCGAAAATGACTATGGTGGTAGTGGGTTTGGTGTTGAAATTTTCGGATTTGGATTTGTGGTAGTGTTTATGTGTTATGGATTTTGGTTTATATGAGTTTGGATTTGTGGTTGTTCATGATTTGTGGTTGTTCATGTTCATGATGAACAGTCATGAATGTTCATGAGTTTTTTAGTTTTTGGTGATTTTGATTCTAAAAAATGAGAGAGAGAAAAAGATTGGTGTTCTTGGTGTTCTTGAGTTTTGGTGGTTTTGATCCAAAATTTTGGAAAGAGAAAGTAATTTGGTGTTTTTGATGATTTGTGACTTGATTCTGACTGATTATGACCTTTCTGACTTGGGGGACCAATCTGACGCGTGAACAGTACTTTTATAGTACTGTTCACTAATGCAATAACAATGACCAAATTACCCCTGCAGTTTCTTGGAGGAAAAGTTGGACTAAACCAATGATAAAATGACAAGTGGACAAGGACTTAAAATAAATAAATAAATAAAAAGACAGATAAATAAATAACAACACATTAAATAAATGAAAAAAAAATGACTAAATAAATAATTAATAATTAAAAACGAAAATTCAAATAATAAAATAAAAAAATGTCCCGTCGGAACCAAAAAATGAGGTATTTTAAAATACCTCTCTGCCGAAATTTCGTCTGATATGACTGAGATTACGCGGCTTTTTACGCTAAATAAACAATAAATCAACGACGTGAATAAAATAAACTTTACGAACGCAAACGTTACGCTACGCTAAAAAACGCACAAAACGCGAGTAAAAAAAAACGGAAATGATACGCGCGCGATATTAAAATATAAACGACGAACGAAAAATAAATGCGATCACAAATACGAACAAAAGCAGACATAACGGGAATTCGCGCGCGAACGGACGACTGGAAAACAAACAGCGTACGAATAAATAAAATAAATCGGTCAAAAATTAGGGTACGACACAACCTTTTTGTTCTTCCTTTTTGAAACCCTTCCCACTACTCTTGCTCAGAAACCTTTTGTTCTTTTTAGCAAGGTATTGCATTCTGCTTGAAAGCATAACCATTTCTTTAGCAACATCAGGATCTTCCTCAGAGCTTTCAGAGGCAGAAGATTCATTTTCAGACTCTTCAACCTTGAGAGCTTTTGAGGATCTTCCCTTTGATTTTAAAGCAATGGTTTTAGACTTTCTTGCAGATTCTTGTTCATTGAGGCTCAACTCATGAACTTTGAGAGAGCTTACAAGATCTTCAACACTTAAAGTGTTTAAATCATTAGCTTCCTCAATTGCAGTAACCTTTGGTCTCCATCTAGAGGGTAAGCTCCTTAGGATCTTGCTAACATGGTCAGAAGCTATGTAACTCTTCTTTAGTAACTGAAGTCCAGATAGTAGAGTTTGAAATCTTGAGTACATCTGCTCAGTACTTTCATCCTATTTCATCTTGAACAATTCATACTGATGAACTAATAGAAGAGCTTTAGCTTCCCTGACCTTTTTGCTCCCTTCATAGTTTGCACAAAGAGAAGCAAACATGGCTCTAGCAGTAGATTTGTCACTCATCTTCATGTATTCCGATTTAGGAATAGCAATGACAAGAGCTCCTCTGATGATATGATGTTTCTTGTAGATCTTCTTTTGAGCAGCAGTGTGAAGTTTACGGTCAATGGCAGCACCTTCGTCATCAAGTTGTAAGTCACCAACACCATGTTCAAGTATGTCCCAGAGTTCTTCATCAAGACCCATGACATAGTTGTAGAAGTTGGTTTTCCACCAAGAAAATTCTTCAGGATCACCATTGAAATTTGGAATTTTTCCATAATCAGCTTTCTTATTGCTGTTATTGGATCCATAGTCATATGGTATAGCAACACCAGAAGTAACACCAGAAGTAGCACCAGAAGAAGAAGGTTCACTAGAAGACATGTTTTTCTCTGGATCTTTTCTGTCACACGGTAAGTGCTATGACAACAGAGTCGGAGCTCTGATACCAACTGAAGGTGAGAAAAACACAAGAAAGGGGGGGGGTTGAATTGTGTTAACTTTTCGCAACTCTTGAAGAGTAAGAATCTGATTCGTCAGGATCAGAGTCTGAATGGATTCAGAGTCTGATGGGAGATCAGATTCTGTTGCAGCGGATATAAAAAAGAGATAGAGAGAAAGAGAGAACATAAGCAATTATATAGGTTCCTTCCACAAACCGAAAGTAGTCCTGTCCCCCTTGCACTTCCAAGGAGACTTCCACTAAAATGTAATATCAATTACAAGTTGCTCAAACACACAGTAAGAGACTTCCAATGCTCAAGCACGCAGGCAAGAGACTTCCAATGCTCAAAGACACAACTAAGAGACTTCTTTGCTCAAGCACACAAGCAAGAAACTTCTGACACAATTTACAGAAAATTGAATTGAGTTGAAACACTTGATAAACAATCAAATGTGTTCCAATTACAAAACACAGACAGACTCTGTTGTAAACAAATACAGACTCTATTTTTCTGCTTAACTTAGAGATTCTTGAATACACAGTTTGTAAGAATAATCTAAGTTGTTGATGTGTTTCTAGTTTGACTCAGTGAGAATACGATAGCTTAGTAGCGTAGTTTTTTCAGTTATAGAGTCACACAATTCTTCAAGTCTTCTATCCTTTATATAGGCGTTGGAAAGAGACGTTGAGTCAATCCAGCACATCAAGTGAATTCTGGAAGCTTGATCAATAGCTGTTGAACTGTTGCTTGATATGGTAATAGTCCTTCAAATGCATATTTTGAATTCCATTCCTTTTGAAGCCTAATATCGGTAGACATAGTTGCCAAACTGTACGAGGTAGTGGAGTAGTGGAAACAGAGTTCGTACACACGTACTATGTACTATACTGCATTCTTTGTCGTTGAGCATCCCACGCTCAAGTTGACTTTGAAGCTAGCTGTTACTCCAAATGAGAGTTTCTTGTGCATCGTAATGCCTTTAGAAAACCTTCTAAGCAGATCTTCAGATTGCAGGCTTCAGACTCACTGTAGCACTCTTGCTTCTGATGATCTTCAGACTCTCTTGGTCTTCAGGTTCTGATAGTCTTCAGACTCTCTTGAACTTCAGGTTCTGATAATCTTCAGACTCTCTTGAACTTCAGGTTCTGATAATCTTCAGACTCTCTTGAACTTCAGGTTCTGATAATCTTCAAACTCTCTTGAAACAGCTTCTGATGATTCTTCAGACTCTTCAGATCGTCAGAATCACAAGCAACAAGCTTCTCTTGATCTTGCTCTCAAAATGTTCAAACAGAATACAAATCTTGATTAATATCCTGCATACTTAAACAAATATTAGCATATCCAATTGACAATTTTTAATACCTTGTTATCATGAAAACTCAAAACGTGGTATTGTTGAACACCTTTGTTCCAACAGGGTAAGCACCAACAAGGTCGTGATAAGCCTTACAGCGCTCTGGCTGATAAGGGTAAACAGAAGGTGAATGATGAGAATAGGGTGAAGGATGAGGAGAAACCTAGGAAAAGAGATGCTCCTACCGAAATTGTTTGTTTCCGATGTGGAGAGAAAGGTCACAAGAGTAATGCTTGCAGTGTGGGTGAAGTGAAACATGTTGGAACAAAGGTGTTCAGCAATACCACGTTTTGAGTTTTGATGATAACAAGGTATTAAAAATTGTCAATTGGATATGCTAATAATTGTTTAAGTATGCAGGATATTAATCAAGATTTGTATCTTAGAAAGTATTTTGTTTGAACATTTTGAGAGCAAGACCAAGAGAAGCTTGTTGCTTGTGATTCTGACGATCTGAAGAGTCTGAAGAATCATCAGAAGTTGTTTCAAGAGTCTGAAGATTATCAGAACCTGAAGATCAAGAGAGTCTGAAGATTATCAGAACCTGAAGTTCAAGAGAGTCTGAAGACTATCAGAACTTGAAGACTAAAAGACCAAGAGAGTCTGAAGATCATCAGAAGCTAAAGTGCTACAGTGAGTCTGAAGCCTGCAATCTGAAGGTGAGAAAAACACAAGAAGGGGGGGTTGAATTGTGTTAGCTTTTCGCAGCTCTTGAAGAGTGAGAATCTAATTCCTTAATATCAGAGTCTGAAGGAGATCAGAGTCTGATGGGAGATTAGGTTCTGATGCAGCGGAAATAATCAAGAGATAGAGAGAGAAGAGAACACAAGCAATTATACAAGTTCCTTCCATAAACCGGAAGTAGTCCTGTCCCCCTTGCACTTCAAAGGAGAGTTTCACTAAAATGTAATATCAATTACAAGTTGCTCAAACACACAGTAAGAGACTTCCAATGCTCAAGCACGCAGGCAAGAGACTTCCAATGCTCAAAGACACAACTAAGAGACTTCTTTGCTCAAGCACACAAGCTAGAGACTTCTGACACAATTTACAGAAAATTGAATAGAGTTGAAACACTTGACAAACAATCAAACGTGTTTCAATTACAACAAAGACAAACTCTGTTTCAAATAAAGACAGACTCTGTTTTTCTGTTTAACTTAGAAATTCTAGAATACTCAGTTTGTAAGAATAATCTAAGTTGACGATGTGTTTTTGTTAAGACTCAATTGAATACGATAGCAATGCAGCGTAGTTTTTCAGTTGTAGAGTCCAACAATTCTTCAAGTCTTCTATCCTTTATATAGACGTAGGAAAGAGACGTTGAGTCATCCAGCACATCAGGATGATTTCTGAAGCTTGATCAATAGCTGTTGATCTGTTGCTTGATTTGGTAATTGTCCTTCAATTGCATATTTTGAATTCCATTCCTCTTGAAGATTAATACCGGTAGACACAGTTGCCAAACTGTACGAGGTAGTGGAGCAGTGGAAACAGAGTTCGTACAACGTACTCTATACTGGCCTGCATTCTTTGTCGTTGAGCATCCCACGCTCAAGTTGACTTCGAAGCTAGCCGTTACTCCAAATGAGAGTTTCCTTTGCATCGTAATGCCTTTAGGAATCCTTGTTAGCAAATCTTCAGATTGCAGACTTCAGACTCTCTGTAGCATTCTAGCTTCTGATGATCTTCAGACTCTCTTAGTTTTCAAATTCTGATAGTCTTCAAACTCTCTTCGATATAGTCTTCAGACTCTCTTCGATACAGTCTTCAGACTCTCTTTGATACAGAATCACAAGCAACAAGCTTCTCTGGATCTTGGCTCTTAAAATGTTCAAACATAATACTTTCTAAGATATAAATCTTGATTGATATCCTGCATACTTAAACAAATATTAGCATATCCAATTGACAATTTTTAATACCTTGTTATCATCAAAACTCAAAACGTGGTATTGCTGAACACCTTTGTTCCAACAATCTCCCCCTTTTTGATGATGACAAACATCAGTATTTAAAAGCTCAATTGTTGTTAATCTAATTAACAAGTTGACTTAAGGGGTCTGAGGTTTGTAAGCTCAGAGTCTGAGATTTGTAAGCTCTGACTCCCCCTGAGTCTGATAGTTCTTAAGTTGAGGTTTGTAAGCTCCCCCTAAGTTTTATCCAAGTTAATTAAATTCATTTTTATAAGAAGTTGAATTAATTCTCAGAATAATAAACGAATTTAGAAAACAGATTCTTTAAACAGGGGCTCAGAATCTAACTAAGCACCTTTCGCAAATTTCCTTTTAACTTTTACATAGAACTTGCAAATTGCAGATTAATGAAAAACGACACAAATCTCAGCTTTCCCTCCTCCCCCTTTTGTCATCAACAAAAAGGTTTACAAACACGTTTCTCCCACTTTTTAAATGACTTTAGGTAAGGATAAACAAAAAAATGAATGGATTTTATGAGAGGTTTTTCAAAATTTTAATCCTCTTTGCGGAAGAAATCCCATTGAAACGGATCTTGATTAAATCATTAATCAAAAATCAAACAAATACTTAAACAATTTAAGGATTCATGTGTTTACCTCTTGAAGAGAAGAACCTTTGTAGTAGAATTGTTTCTGATCACGAGCAAAGCAAAGTAGCGATGCCTCTACTTAGTCCACACGAACAGAACTTCTCCGATGGCCGGTGCTAGCCAATTCCAACGGAGATTCAGAGAGAACAAGGTTTAGAGAGTGGCGGCTAGGGTTTCACAACTTTTGTGAATTAGTTTAAGCACTCACAAAAAGTTAGTAATGCTTCAGCACAAGGGTTCTATTTATAGAATCACTTGTGTGGCCAGCAAGACAACACTTAAGTACACCGTACCTTACGGTGCACCGCGTTTCTCTATTCCTTTTGTAAATTAAATAGTGAAGTCATATTAAATTATTTAATTACTAATAAGTCTTACTTATTATTTTATAAATAAGTCTCACTTATTATTTTATAAATAAGTCTTACTTATTTATTTCTCTCATTTATCTGTCCTTTGTGTGTGACCCTATAGGTTCTCGTAACGTTGGCAATAATATTAAATCACATCTATAATATTATAAACAGTGAGCGGTATCTAGCAACACATCACTGCTTCCCAAGTGACGAGAGTGTCATGTGATCTGACGAAACCTTTCTGTGATAATGTTCATGTCTATAATTACCCTTTTGCCCTCATGTCTATATTGAACACAAGGCATAGCATGTCACCCTTGTCCAGTTCAATATTGGGCCCTTAGACATTTCTCCTGTTATGTAGGAGGGGCAAATTCCATCTAGGTCACTCATGTCTCTTAGCATGATTCGTGGAGTACCCATCAACCAACTTTATAGTTATCTTGTTACAGACAACGTTTGAATGGTGACAAAGCACTCGACTCCAACATCTAGGGTACATAGTGGTTTCAGGTCAAAGGGTGGAATACACCACTATCACTATGAGAATATCTTATGACACTTTTCATAACTTTTACTATGTAGTATTCTCATGGTGGGTCAATCCAATATAAATATTACTCCTAAGATTTATATCTATGTGAAGACTTAATAACTCTTTATCCATGATCTGTGAGATGTGATCATCAGTCTATCCACATAATAGTCTCTATGCTTTAATGATATCCCACTTCACAATAAAGCTTGACTACGGATACTTTTAGAATAGTGTCCTTATGTTTAATGGTGTCTCACAATTAAGTTATACTTAATGTTCCATTAAACGGACTAACTATTCTAAGGACTTTGTTATTTTGAAACAAAACAAAATCAACAAAGAAATGCCTTATTATTATTATTATTATTATATATTCACAATATATATTTATATCAATATCATGATACAAAGCCAAACTCATTAAATATAGATTGGCTATTAGCGCTTACTCTAACAATCTCCCACTAGCACTAAAAGCCAATCAAATATGAACTCAATATTTATTGTGTCAAGTGTTAGCATCAAGCAAACTCTGGGTATGATACTATTCTAGTAGATAAGGAACCCTTTCCTGTGTTGGTAGGTTACACTACTTTCAATTTTCACTTTTGATCTTCTATCAAAAGAAATTGAATTGTCAAAGTATACATTTGGAATATTGGTGAGATCAAGTTTTCATTGCTCGCAAGATTAAACCAATTTTACCTCAGATGAGATCAATGGAACCCGCAACGCATAAAACATATGTCTTTGCTCAGTTATGAGCTAAACAATCTAGATCATATATTTGACATCTGTAATAGAAACAACAACTATCTGTAGCTTGTACTTTTACAAATTTCATAGTTGATATCCTAGCATAACATTTATTCCAAATTACGATTTGGATATATTGTACACCGATATGAAAGTCAACATCATTGTAACTTATTTACAATGTTTCTCTCATCCGTGTTAAAGAGACAATCCATAGTCCTTTAAGACATCCAAGGATATTCTTGAATGTATTCTAGCGTCGAACACTATAATCAATTTTGGTACATATTGAAAATAATTTTTCTAACCATGTCTTACATGTGTAGATAAATTGTTTTGGTAACTAGTATGTCATCCACATACTCCACGAAACTAATATCAATGCTCCCACTAATCTCCTTGTGTGCACAAGATTTCTTTATTAATCAAGGTTTTCATAAAACTTCATTAATAAAACAAATAATTCAACTTCATGAAGCTTGTTCCAATTCATACATGAATTTTGTAATATATATACCTTTCTAGCATCCTTTGGATTAACAAAACCCTGCATATATGTCAAATACATATATAAGACCATTCTAATTAAAGAATGCAACGTCGTTATCCATCTCCTAGAATTCATATTATATAACAATGACAATTAGGATCGTTAGATTTAAGAATTACGATGATGTAATAACTTCGTCATGATTTGCATCATGAGTTGCATGAAACCTTCTACAATCAATCATATCTTAAAAGTATTCATAATACCATCCATGTCAGTTTTCTACAAGAAAACTCACATTCATCTTATGAGTCATACTCATTTGGATGATATAACCAATATCCATATATGGTTTGTGTACATGGCTTCTTTATAAGATCCCATGGCATATAGCAACTTCTCAAAGTTCAGGCCATTTAAGACCTTCTAGTAAGTCGGGGCTCATCTTGCATGAACATCATATCACCTTGTCGAGTAATGACAAAATCATGTTCCTCATCCTAGTGATATGACATATCAGACTCATCTAGATCTTGTGCTACTTGAACTGGTGATTTAACAACAACCCTTTGTTGAATCAATTCGTGTTCCATTATTAGAGAGACGTGTATTTTGTGGCACTTGACTTAATTCAAGTTCTACATCACTCCCACTGGCTCTTGCAGAGCCATACTCGTTGAAAATGAATACTCCAGTTCTAGCGACAAACAACTTTTGTCAAGGAAGAAGTTGTAGAAATAGTATCCTCTAGTTTCCTAAGGGCACCTCCACAAGTGTACATTCATTTAATTTTGAAGTTTAGTTTATCTAATAAACCATATAACCTCAAATTATCATAAAGTCAAAACTAGGTACTCTTACCTCCATATCTAATATGTTGTCTTTATGATTACTCAATTATAACTTGTTATGGGTGAAGAAAAACTGTAATTTACTTAATTTCAAGAGTCTTGAGTTATAATCAAACTATTTTAGATCGATTCATGTCAAACATGAAGCGATATAAATAATCATTATACTTATTAATCAAGCATTTACCATCACGACTTACTTGTATGGTCTTTATACTTTTCAAACTTATTCCTTTTACTTCATTGTTAAAATCTTTGAACAATTTCAATGTTTTCTTGAATCGTGTCAAATACACTTTGCTTATCTACTAAATGATTTAGTAATGTTAGATGAAGTAATAGAAACAAAATATCTAGCAAATATGTTTAGTTCTCCATATACATCTCATATGTATATAAACTCAAATAGACTACGTGTCCTTTCACCTTTGTTGGTGACCGGTATAATAATCTATTCTGATAGGTGAGATCACATCCTTCAAATGGTATAAAATCAAATGAGTCCAATAGTCCATATTCATGGATTTTGGAAATGTGAATCACACTTGTTTGTACCAAACAGTGATGCTAATGATATACAAAAGGTTCTAATCTTATTTGATCCTTTTTCTCATATGTTATAGACCAGCTTATCAAGATCATGAAATTCAAATCCATTACTTGATTAACATACTTATAACGGAAACATAATTTGCATAATAGGACAATGTTTGTCTATTATTCAACTACACAATCATTTTCTTGTCAATACAAGATTTATTATTAAATGCTTCTATTTTATATGGAATTTAATAACGTTTATTTGGTTCCATATCAAGTTAAATTTAAGTCCAAACATTAACTCTTATGTCATTGAAACAATTTGTTTCATTCTAGACGTAAGTGGACTTCACTTATAGTTAATGTTCCGCTTCTTTAAAACTCTCTATATTTCAACAAATATGAGATTAATCATCAAGTATCATATACTTATAATGCAGAAGTAGAAATTTAACTTTCTATAACTATATGAGCAAATAAGAAGTCGTACTTCTATTTTAACACTTTAACAGTTTTTCTCATTCTTAAGAACAATTCTTAGTTTTGTACCAATTCAGAAACTCTTTCCTTAAGATTTTGTTCTTCATAAGAACATTTAACAGTATAATAAAATGCATATGCTAAAGAAATTCTAAATATAGAAAATAAATAAAATAAATGTATCATGATTGAAAAAACATATTTAATTAGGTCTTTAATTAAATATGCTCCCCCTTTTTATTCAAAACAAATGACCTTCAACATTTGATTCGGAAAATTACATTGGAAGATTTTCTAGTGGGTTGAAATCCATATTTCATTTCGTTTTGAGTCAGCGGGGGCTGATCACCCAAAACGTAGCTATTTAGGTAGGAACTCCTTCCAATTGTATCTCATACAACTTTCAAATCATTTGGGTGAATAACTCTTTACTCTAATCTATCATATGGATGTTCCCAAACATTACTTCTAAATTTATTTTAATTACATTAAAATAATTTAGTTAAGTTGGACCCAAAGAATAACAGTCGGGTAAATGGAAATACCGCACCGCAACTTACTAGTATAGAAAGTGCACTTCACGGAGGCAAAACCTACACATTTCGATATTAGTCTTGAAGGGTGTCATCCTTTGGAAAGCAATTAACTTAATATTCTTTTGAAGTAAATATATATATTTTAATCATATTAAAATAATTTAGATCCAAAAATAACAGTCAGTAAATAGAATTACCGCACCATAACTTACTAGTATAGAAAGTGCACTTCACGGAGGCGAAACCTACACATTCCGATATTAGTCTTGAAGTGTGTTATACTTTTGAAAACAATTTACTTCATATTCTATTTGAAGGATTTTTATTTAGTTTAATCTCATTGACATGTGTATCTCATACACGCGTCTTTAAAGATGCATGACATTCATGCTCATAGAAAGCAAGTATATGAAACATTTAAAACATACATGCTAACATACATCTAAAACATGTTAAGCATACATCTCATACATGCGCTAACTAAACATACTTTTCATGCACCACATACATAAAATAATAAACTAGGTAGTATGGTTATGACCTCCTATCATGTAAGAATTAAATAAACTATTTTATTACAATTCTTTGACCCACGAGCAAGCTTCAAAAATTTCTCCATCAAAATCATCTTTTGGTGTTGTCTTCTCTTCAAATTGAGCATTTACATTATTTAACACTTAAATAAAATAAATAAAGTAAACCACGACACGCAGGCCGTATTTAAATAAAATAAATCACGACACGCAGGCTGTATTTAAATAAAATAAATAAACACCAAAATAAACTAAGGTCATAACCATATACCTTAAAATAAATAATAATAACTATTTATTATTTTAAACAATTTTATAATCAATCAATTTTAGAAATAATATTTTTGACCGAGATATATCTCATATAAAATTGATTCATATATATGTATATATTCATTTTGAAAATATTTTCAAAATCAATCGGATCATAAATAAAATTAAAATATGCAAATTTTAGGACCAAATCTAAAAGATCATATCTAATATTGAAACTTTTTCAAAATCATGATCCTTTTAAATTAGAAATAAATTAGGATCGTTTATTACCTTTGCAAACAACTTTTGAAAAAACAATCTAAAAGGTAGAATTTTTATTTACTTAATTATAGTAATATTGACACTCAATAATTATTATAATTAAATATGCATTATTTTGGCGACCAATTTGTTTCCAAAATAAATTATGTGATATTGAAACTCTTTCAAAATATGATCTTTTAAATTTACTACCTTTCACCAATTTGAATAAATTAATTAAAATAAATAATTTCAAGAATTGCTTGTTTAACATGAACAACCGGATCTTTGATGCTTCACCAGATTCGGATATCGAAGCTCAATCTCACGAATTGTTCAAAGTCACACAACAATCATCTTGAAAACAGTTGATCAACCATAATAACACAACTCTTGTATAGTTAGGTACCCTAATACGACAATCAAATATCAATAGTTTTAAAAATTATTTGTTCATTATGGGCAACCGGATCTTTGATGCTTCACCAGAATCGGATATTCGGATATCGAAGCTCAATCTCACGAATTGTCTACAAATTCACAATCAATTTCATAAAACCTATTGAACGAATGACATCATCAATATATCACATATAGTGATGTTGTATTAGAATCATATATCACATATATGATATTGATCAATTAATTTTAATTAATTCCTTTTATTTAAATAATGAAATATTAACACTTAATATTATCACCATTATTATCAAATTTGCATTCAAAAACCTTTTCTTTTGTTTCTAGTAAACATAGTGACCTTCACGAGAACTTTTCTTTTGTAGTTTACCAAAGGTACGTATGAAAGATTAAAATAGGACAAAAATCTGAATCATATTCAAAAGGTAAAAGCCACAGATATCAGACGTATATCAAATATACATAAACATAATTGATCCTCAGCACAAATTAAAGCGCGCACGGCACATATGATCCAAATTAAAACGAAATCATAAACAAATCATAATTGCTTGTATGCATACCGATTGAATCACATTCAAAAGGAAAAAGCATACGAGGCAAACAACTAAAATTTGAATTTAATGATTTAATCAGAACCAGAAGCTCTGATACCACTGAAGGGATTTTATGAGAGGTTTTTCAAAATTTTAATCCTCTTTGCGGAAGAAATCCCATTGAAACGGATCTTGATTAAATCATTAATCACAAATCAAACACATACTTAAACAATTTAAGGATTCATGTGTTTACCTCTTGAAGAGAAGAACCTTTGTAGTAGAATTATTTCTGATCACGAGCAAAGCAAAGTAGCGATGCCTCTACTTAGTCCACACGAACAGAACTTCTCCGATGGCCGGTGCTAGCCAATTCCAACGGAGATTCAGAGAGAACAAGGTTTAGAGAGCGGCGGCTAGGGTTTCACAACTTTTGTGAATTAGTTTAAGCACTCACAAAAAGTTAGTAATGCTTCAGCACAAGGGTTCTATTTATAGAATCACTTGTGTGGCCAGCAAGACAACACTTAAGTACACCGTACCTTACGGTGCACCGCGTTTCTCTATTACTAATAAGTCTTACTTATTATTTTATAAATAAGTCTTACTTATTTATTTCTCTCATTTATATGTCCTTTGTGTGTGACCCTATAGGTTCTCGTAACGTTGGCAATAATATTAAATCACATCTATAATATAATAAATAGTGAGCGGTATCTAGCAACACATCACTGCTTCCCAAGTGACGAGAGTGTCATGTGATCTGACGAAACCTTTATGTGATAATGTTCATGTCTATAATTACCCTTTTGCCCTCATGTCTATATTGAACACAAGGCATAGCATGTCACCCTTGTCCAGTTCAATATTGGGCCCTTAGACATTTCTCCTGTTATGTAGGAGGGGCAAATTCCATCTAGGTCACTCATGTCTCTTAGCATGATTCGTGGAGTACCCATCAACCAACTTTATAGTTATCTTGTTACAGACAACGTTTGAATGGTGACAAAGCACTCGACTCCAACATCTAGGGTACATAGTGGTTTCAGGTCAAAGGGTGGAATACACCACTATCACTATGAGAATATCTTATGACACTTTTCATAACTTTTACTATGTAGTATTCTCATGGTGGGTCAATCCAATATAAATATTACTCCTAAGATTTATATCTATGTGAAGACTTAATAACTCTTTATCCATGATCTGTGAGATGTGATCATCAGTCTATCCACATAATAGTCTCTATGCTTTAATGATATCCCACTTCACAATAAAGCTTGACTACGGATACTTTTAGAATAGTGTCCTTATGTTTAATGGTGTCTCACAATTAAGTTATACTTAATGTTCCATTAAACGGACTAACTATTCTAAGGACTTTGTTATTTTGAAACAAAACAAAATCAACAAAGAAATGCCTTATTATTATTATTATTATTATTATATATTCACAATATATATTTATATCAATATCATGATACAAAGCCAAACTCATTAAATATAGATTGGCTATTAGCGTTACGCCAACAAAAAAATGTTAAGGAAAAATGAGATTCAGAGGGAAAAACATAGAAGATTCAAAACACAAATATATATTAGATGCAAATAAGATCAAATAAGAACTTGTATAAACTTGAAAACAAAAACAGTTCAGAAGAAAAAGAAAACAACAGACAAAGGTTACAAACAAAACATAAAGAATTTAAACTAAGGTTTGTTTTGTTTGGCAAGGTGATCCATCAATTTCTGGAGATCCTCTTGCTGCTTCTTGACAATCTCTTCCAAAGCCTCAGTTCTACGCAAATGTGCTTCTCTTTCAAGCCTAGCTTCCTCCTGAACTTTATGCAGTCTTCTTCTTAAAGAGTCAAAAACCATTGATTCTCTTGGATTGTATTGATCTTCATCAAAGAATGGGTTATCCCTAATCCGCAGAATAGGAGCTTTCTCCTTGGTTTTATCTTTCTCAGCTCTCTTAACTTCTTCCACATGCTTGGCAGTAACAATGGCTTGTTCCTTAGCAGCAGCCTTCTGAATTTTGGTGACAAAATCCAAAAATTCAGTCTTCAATGTAGAGAACTTATCCTCATAGCTTACATTGAGGATAGGCACAAATCTTTGCTCAATAATGTCCTTGAGCTTAGAGTTTGATGAAGCATAGAACTCATCTATCCTATTTGAATCAAATAGGTTGTGAGGTTCAGAAGTTGAGGGTTGAGAGGCTCTTAAAGTTAGATAGGTTTCAAAACCAGGTACAACTGTTATAGAATAAGAAAGAGGTTCAGGAACCGTTTCAGACACAGGCTCTGCTATGCATTCAGTCATAGGTTCTGATAGGATATCAGAAGCTTGTTCCAGAATCTCAGAGACTGGTTCTTCAACAGGTCCTGAGGGTTCAACAGAAGCTATGGTGAGAATTTCTGTAGTTTTAGGTACAGAGTCTGGTTTGGAAACAGATTCTATAGCTTTTGTTGATTTGGATTTAGCAGGGGTTTTTGGTAGTTCTCCTCCTAGGTGTTTCTCAATAGAATCTAGGGTGTCTGGAAAGTCTACACAAATAGGCTCATGTTGGGGGGATGGTTGTTTTGAATGAATGGTTACTTCAGGCTTTTCAGAAGGTTGAATTGCCTGAAGTGGTTTGAGAAAAGATGGTTGAGCAGGGTGGTCAGCAGGTAAGTTCATAGACACTGTGATAGTGTCTTGAATAACTCTGTCCATAGTTGAATCAACATATTCAACTACTTTTGGGTCAAGTGGGTCATGGGATGATAAAGGTTTGATTGGTGAGGGGGATGAATTTCTGATGGAGGGAAGAATTTGGCTCAAGGGTTTGTTATCTGATTCAGTATCAGATGATGACTCCTGATTCGTAGAGGAAGATGAGTTAAATGATACATTTCAAGAGGTGCCTATTCCAGCTTCTGGAGAAGCATAATGTTCAGACACGGTAGCTTCTGATAAATCAGCTTCTGCAGGAGCTACTTGACTCTTCTGTTTCAGAGCTGATGCAAGCAACTTAGCAGCTTCTATAACAGTTTCTTCATTTAGTTCTTCAGCAACCACTTCTGCTGTCATTGCCTTTCCAGCAGCATATTCATCCTCAATCATAGATACAGAAGTACCTATCTTCTGTGCTACATTCTTAGCCACAGGAACCACATCCACCTTTCTCTTCTTGATCTGACTTTCTTCACAATCAGAGTCAGTATCAAGGAATTCAGCAATCTCTTCTGCAAGTTTCCCATAATCTCTGTCAGCCTGCCTTTCTTCGCTTTCTTCTCATCCTTCTTTGCCTTTTTCTCGTCTTTCTTAGCTTTCTTCTCATCCTTGGTTTCTTTTAGCCTATCCTTGATTTCCTTGGATGCAGAAGATACGGATGAAGGCATGAGAGCTATGGTCTCAGAGGCACCAATAGTCACTCCTAGAAGAGCTGTAGATTTCATCTTCTTCTTGGGAGGCTCTTGCTTCTCTTCCTCTTCCTTTGGAATCACTTCCTTGGTCCTTTTTCCTTTCACTTTAAGAGGTCCTCCTCCAGCAGTCTCAGGAATGGCAGAATAGTTGATTATTCTACCAGTCTCATTGAAGTAATCCACCACAAATCTTGCAAGAACTTCAGTATTATCTTCTTTGGAAATAGGAGGGAAGTTCATCATCAAGTCTGATTGCACATAAGGTTCCCTCATATATTGCTTAGAAGGATTAAATCTTCTGACAATCTTCTTGTACTAAAGAGTTTTACCGTTGATGATTCTCCCAGTAACTGTTCCAAGATGAGCATCTGATACAACACCAGATTCTGATAAAACCTTCAAGAGGCCTCCTTGATATAGAATCTCAGAGATTAGCCTTCCAAAAGGAACTTGTCTTCTGGATTCAGATTGGCTTTTCTTTATGGCCCAGCACATGTGGTGCATCACATACCTTGGAAAGTTGATCTTTATTTTATTTATCAGAAAATAAAGAAGAACCTTGTGATCAACAAACAGAGTGTCTGTTCCTCCTCCTTTCTGAAGCATACTATCTAGTATGATCTTCAAAAGCACCCTATGCTCAGGATGCATGTCAACCAACTTATTTGAGGGTCTCCCTTCAAATAAGAGTTTGTTGCAGATAACGGTCCAGTCACTCTTCTTCTGGACATTCCATTGAAATTTACTTTCATTCAGCACTCTACAAGCTCTGGCAACCACCTCTTCAGTGATAAGGACTGGAATCCCCATCACAGCAGACCTTATTTCAAGACCCTTGTACGGTCTTAAACCCATTTCCTCTCTGTTTTTGCCAGCCAGCTTGGGGTTGTTCATAATTGCAGCAGTTTCTTCAATCGTAGCTTCATCCTTGTCGAAGACTTCTGCCCTAACCCAGAAATCTCTTACCAGCTCCTGATATGTTGGTCCATTCAACATACCGAAATAGCTCATCATCCCTTGTGATAAGAAATGAGAAGAGACGTCTATACCGTGACGATTAAGAGAACCAAAGTCTATAGGAGATTCAACTTGAATTTCCAGAGTTTCTTTAATGAGATTCATCGTTCTGGGTTTAATAACATATGATTTTCCAGTCTTGACTAGCACACCAGATTGGATGAGATCACTTGCCATTTGAGAGGTTTCTAGGTTTTTGATTTTTGAGAACAAAAGAAAATTTTACAGAGATTGAAAACAAGAGATTGTTCAGAGAAAAAATCATAGAGTGAAAAAAGAAGTGAGTTATGTGTGATAGGTATTTATAGAAAAAGAGTTTGAAAACCGTTTGGAAATAATAGGGGACAAACAAACACACACAATAAATACTAAGAGCATGCAGCCGTAAAAGTGTTGGGACAATGTGAAGGTAACTTGTTAAACGTAATGAAATCATTGCCATTTGAGTTCTTACCCAATACAGACAGGCCACGTCTGAAAAACTATAAAGTAACTGTCACCGTAGTGGGGCAGGTGTTACTGAACTCAACAATCATGCTTCCACTAATACGAGCTTCTGAGAGTCTAAGATTCCTTTTCAGAGTCTAAAGGTCTATCAGAAGCTTATGTTCACCAGTGTCTCAAAAAAGAGAGTCTGATTCTCAATTAGCTTTTGACTGTCTTTCAGAGTCTGAATTCTATTTTCAGAGGCACACATTAACCAGAGACATAACACATGTTCAAATTTTTCTTTATAAAATCAAATCTTTCAACAGATAAAGGTTTAGTAAATATATCAGCCCATTGATGATCAGTATCAATGAATTGAATATCTAGTATTCCTTTTTGAACATAGTCTCTTATAAAATGATGTTTAATCTCAATGTGCTTTGCTCTAGAATGTAGAATTGGATTCTTAGATAAACATATAGCTGCCGTATTATCACAATAAATTGGGATACAGTTTTCAGTTATTTGATAATCCTCAAGCTGATGTTTCATCCAGAGTAGCTGTGTACAACAACTAGCAGCTGAGATGTATTCTGCTTCTACTGTAGACAAAGCAATGGTTGCTTGCCTCTTGCTAGTCCAGGATATCAGATTCTCTCCCAAAAATTGACAATTGCCACTGGTTGATTTTCTTTCAATCCTGTCTCCAGCATAGTCAGCATCACAGAATCCAACTAGCTTATAGTCAGAGGATTTCTTGTATAGAAGTCCAAGATTGGTAGTTCCTTTCAGATATCTGAAGATTCTCTTAACAGCTGTTAAGTGAGACTCTCTAGGATCTGATTGAAACCTTGCACACAGACATACACTAAATAAAATATCTGGTCTGGATGCAGTTAGGTATAACAAAGAACCAATCATACCTCTATACAGCTTTTGATCAACATTGGTTCCTTGATCTTCTTTGCTCAGAGTGCAGGTTGGATGCATTGGAGTATTCATTTCTTTGCAATCCTCAAGATTGAACTTCTTCAGAAGCTCTTTCGTGTATTTGGACTGATGAACATAGACTCCATCTTTGCATTGGTTGATTTGAATTCCTAGAAAGAACTTCAATTCTCCCATCTTGCTCATTTCAAACTCATCCTGCATTACTTTGGAAAACTCTTTGCAAAGTGAACTATTTGTAGAACCAAAAATGATATCATCAACATAAATCTGAACTATAAGAATGTCTTTCTTCAGAGTCTTTCTGAATAGTGTAGTGTCAACTTGCCCTCGTTCAAAGTTATTTTGAATTAAGAAATTACTCATTCTTTCATACCAAGCTCTGGGAGCCTGTTTTAAGCCATTGAGTGATTTCTTCAATTTATAAACATGCTCTGGATGTTTTAAATCTTCAAAGCCAGGATGTTGTTTGACATAAACTTCTTCAAAAATGACACCATTAAGAAATGCACTCTTAACGTCCATTTGATACAGGGTTATGTTGTGATTTACTGCATAGGAAAGAAGTAACCTGATTGCTTCCAATGTTGCAACTGGAGCAAATGTTTCTGTGTAATCAATGCCTTCTTGTTGACTGTAGCCCTGCGCAACGAGTCTGGCCTTGTTTCTGATTACTTCTCCTTGTTCACTAAGCTTATTTCTGAACACCCATTTGGTTTCAATGATGTTCTTGTGTTCAGGCTTAGCTACTAGATCTCATACTTCATTCCTTTTGAATTGATTAAGTTTGTCTTGCATTGCCAGAATCCATCATTCATCTCCAAGTGCTTCTTCAATAGAGGTTGGTTCAATAACAGATAGTAATCCTAAAGCAGACTCTTCTTGTCTGAAATACGATCTAGTTCTTCTGGGACTTTCTTTATTGCCAATAATCTGATCCTCTGGATGTGAAGACTTGTATTTGAATGAATGTTTGGATTGACTAGCTTGCTGAGAACCATCTTGAGCTTCTTCAGAAGCTTCTTCATTAGGAACTTCAGGGGATACTTCAGCTTCTGAAGTATCTTCAGATTCTGGAATCTGATCAGATTATGAGTTGTCATCAGAATCTTGAGATCCTGCAAAACTTTCATCTTGCTCTGGAGTTTCACTTCCAGGCACTTTGTCATCGAATCTGACATGCATAGATTCTTCAACACATTGTGTTTCTGAATTATACAGTCTGTATGCCTTAGAACGGTCAGAGTAACCTAAAAAGATTCCCTTCTGAGCTTTGGCATCAAATTTCTTTAGATAGACTTTATTGTTAAGGACATAACAAATACATCCGAACTGATGAAAATAAGATATGTTAGGTTTCCTTCCTTTAAAGAGTTCATAAGCTGTTTTGTTCAACAGAGGTCTGATATAGATTCTGTTCTGAACATAACAAGCTGTGTTTACAGCTTCTGCCCAAAAATGTTTAGCCAGATTGTTCTCATGGATCATGGTTCTAGCCATTTCTTGTAAGGTTTTGTTCTTTCTCTCTACAACTCCATTTTGATGTGGAGTTCTAGGTGCAGAGAATTTATGAATAATTCCATGTTTTTCACAGAAAACCTCAAAAGGCTCATTTTCAAATTCTCCTCAATGATCACTTCTGACTTTCAAGATTTTCAATTCTTTTTCAGATTGAATTTGGATGCAGAATTTACTAAACACAGAATATGAGTCATCTTTAGTTTTCAGAAACTTAACCCAACTTCATCTGCTGTAATCATCAACAATGACTAGTCCATATTTACTTCCATATAAGGATGCAGTGCTAACTGGTCCAAATAAATCAATATGAAGTAACTCCAAGGGTCTGGAAGTAGAAACAATTTATTTCAGTTTGAAGGAACTCTAGATAATTTTCCCTTTCTGACATGCTCCGCAAAGAGCATCTGAGTGATAGTCAATGTCTGAAGAGATCCAAATCCTATGTTATGAGAATTACATGATATCTCTACATATAAAGGATTTAAAAACAAGATTGGTACAAATTCATGGAATTCCTACCAAACAAGAGGAAGAAGAAGGGTGATATGTTCTTTCTGACATATTTGCCACTCTAACAGTGGTTGAAGCGTAAAGCTCAATGACGTAAAAGAAAGCGGTTGGTGGGAGGCAACTCATCCTTTTCTTATGTTTTTATTTTTAGTATTTTATTTCTATTGTTGAGTCAAACAATTTGTCTTTAATTTTTATTTTGGATTAACTCAGTTGTATCCCCATGTTATGTAATTGAATCTGAACTTGTTTATTATTGATGAATTTGTTTGTTTGTTGGTCTTTTCCAGTTTAGTAACAATTGTTTGTTCAAGTGGTATTCCAAAAGTTCAAAAGGAGGAGTGACTTGTGTTCAAAGGCGAAATGTACGGCAGTTAAAGATAGGTAGTCACAACTCCTAGAAATCTAAACACTCTAAGGTTCATTGCCAAATTTTATTTTTCCAATTTACTTATATAAGAGTGTTCCATGCTTTTACATTTCTAGAACTTGTATTGTTTCTCTATCGTTGATTGATCTTTGTCATTAGCACAATGAGGCCAAAGTGTTTGGTCCTGTAAGCCTTTTTAAAGTCTACCCTGTTTATATTGAATTTATATGCTCTTTTTAGCCAAATTGAGCCGGTAGGTTTAGAACTTTTTGTTCAGTGACAAACTACATTACAAGCTTAGAGACTTTTAGGATTTATCCCAATTTGTTTTACCTGAGTTAGGCATTGTAGAATGTTGCTAAATAATAAGTTTGGGGTTGCTACTGGAATTTGCAACCAATTAAATTTGGGGTGGGGGTACTAGAGAACAAAGAATGAACTTTATAAAAAAAATACACAAAAAAATGGTGTATAAAAAAAAAAAGAAAATAGAATGAAAAAGGGACATATCATTGAAAATCCGGGTAACTTTAAACTCGATCGTCCCAAAAAGTTACAAATGTTCTCTAGTACCCTTACAAATTGTTGTTTACAGGGTGAGTTAAGGGATTGAATCCATGCTTTAATTTATGTAGGAGTGTCTAACTCAAGATTTTGTGTAACCTACTTATACAAATATTATCCCACCTTCACCTAAGCTCCGTTATAACCCTTAAAGACCTAAAAGTGTGCATTGACATTGATTTTGATTTACGTCTAGAAACTCTTCAAGCGTATGGTAATATGTAGATTGCATGTCGACTATGTGTGAACCCTATTCAATTTGTTGCGTGGAGTTGTGAATTGGTGGATGCTAAAAAGTCAAACTGGCTCATCTTTAGTCAGTCGGGAGATGAACTTTTTGGGTACTACTTCTTGATCAAGTTTGGGGTTGTGATGACACGCTTTCATTACGTAATTTTTAGGATTTATTTTGACATTATGATAGAGTTCTTGAGCAATATGAAGTATAGCCTTAAAAGCAAGAAATTATGAAGAGCTGAAAGCAGCAAATCGACGATTTTCACAACCGTAATACGGTTTGCTTGACAGAGAGCATGTTTTTTAAACACTGGAATCGTGATACGATTTCTAGTGACGTAACACGAATTAGTAGAAAGATCTGGAAGATTTGAAGCAATCGTAGTACGATTTTATCAACCGTGCTGCGATTTTTGACCTTGAAAAACTTGCCTATTTAAGCTGAAGCCAAATCCAGAAACAAAGGTGAAGAATACTGGAGAGAGAAATGAAGGTGAGAAAAACACAAGAAGGGGGGTGGGGGGGCTGAATTGTGTTAACTTTTCGCGTCTCTAAAAGAGTATGAATCTGTTTTCCAGGATCAGAGTCTGAACGAGTTCAGGACCTGATGGAAGATCAGAGTCTGTTGCAGCGGAAAATGTAAAGAGATAAGGTAAAGAGAGAACACAAGCAATTATACAGGTTCCTTCCACAAACCGGAAGTAGTCATGTCCCCCTTGCACTTCCAAGGAGAGTTTTACTAAAACGTAATAAACAATTACAAGTTGCTCAAACACACAGTAAGAGACTTCCAATGCTGAAGCACAAAAGCAAGAGACTTCTTTGCACAAGGACACACCCAAGAGACTTCGAATGCCAAGCACGCAGGCAAGAGACTTTTACTCAATTTACAGAAAATTGAAAGAGAGTTTGAACACTTGATATACAATCAGTGGTGTTCCAAATACAAAACAATAAGACTCTGTTTTCTGTGACACTTAGAAATTCTAGGATAAACAAGTTTGTAAGAATTCTCTAAGTTGTTGATGTGTTTGTTTGACTCACGGAGAATAGAAAAATAGTATATTAATTCGTTTAGAGTCAGTTTTTTATTCTCCAAGTCTTCACTCCTTTATATAGGCGTTGTAGAGAGACGTTGAGACAATCCAGCACATCACATAGTCATCTAGAAGCTTGATCAAATGTTTTTGATTTGTTTCTTGATATGGTAATCGTCCTTCAATACAGATTTTGAATTCCATTCCAATTGAGGCGATAATACCAGTAGACACAGCTGCCAATTGTACAAGGTAGTGGAGTAGTGGAAACAGGGTTCGTACACAGTACTCTGTCCTTTTCCTGTAATCTTTGTTGCCAAGCATCCCATGCTTAAGTTGACTTAGAAGATAGTCGTTACTCCATTTGAACGTTTCTTTGCAGTCAAAATGCCTTCAGAGATTCATATAACCAAATCCTTGATTTGCAATCTTCAGACTCTCTGTAGAACTTTTAGACTCTGTTGAGCTTCAGACTTTCTTCAGCGCCTTCAGACTCTCTTTGTTCTTCATATGCTTTGAGTCTTTAGAACCTCTTGTTTAGCATTTCTTCGAAACAGCTTCTTCAGACTCTCCGAGTCTTGTACTTTTTCGATACAGCTTCTTCAGACTCTCCAAGTCTTCATAACCTCTCGAAACAGCTTCTTATGATTCTTCAGGCTCTCTAAGTCTTCAGAATCACTTGCAACAAGCTTCTTTAGGATTTTGCTCTTTATTTGTTCTTACAGGATGCTTTCTAAGAATGACAACTTGAATTAAGATCCTGCATACTTAAACAAATATTAGCATATCCAATTGACAATTTTTAATACATTGTTATCATCAAAACTAAAAGTGGTATTGTTAAACCCATTTGTTCCAACAAGAAAGTGCGATTTTGAGACCTAAAGAGGGTTGCAGGGGCTATTTCATCACCTTGTAACCAGTTCATGTATGTTTTAATTCTTCCATTGATTTTTCTATTTGTAAACTCGATTAGGAGTAGCTAAATCTCTTAGAGATTAGGTCTGAGATGATTCTTTGTAACCCTAATTGATCTATGTTGCTGTGGAACTCTATTTATTATGAATGACAATCTAGGTTAACGTTCTCAAAATCTTCGACGATTATTAGACCACTTGAGGAATTAGGGGATGTAGTTAGAGAAGAGGGTCCTAAGTCAAGGGATTGATTAAGGCTATTTTGTTAACTATCGTGGGACTAGAAAATCATTCATAAGAATAGGTGCAATATACCAATTAGGGGAGCTTAGATTATTCGAAAGACCTGATCTCATTTCTTTTCATATTTTCTAAACCAAATCTATATTTTTTAACCGAATCTATATTTTCTAACTGAATCTATATTTTATGTTATTTAATTTTATCAAATCAAATCAAATCTACTACCTATATTTTACAAAATAATATATATATCCTAAATATTTACTTTATTGCCAAATTGAGATTAACACAGTCCTCGTGGATACGAACTTATTTTATTACTTCGATAGTTTTTAGTACACTTGCTAAAATATCTATCAAGAGTCGTTCAGAAGTTTAGTTTGGTTTTTAAGCTCTTGGAACTGTTTAGATTGATTCATGACATAACCTTCCATTAAAATTTCCAAACTAGATTTCTGAGGGACTCTCTAGTTGTTTGCATAACCAGGTGGTGCTATTTGTCCATAGGAATTTTGAGCGGTTTTGTAAAAAAATTGATTTTACCTCATTCCTTGGTTGTACTGAGCATAATTCATTTGCTCAACACCTTCAATAGCACTACCTAGTTGGAAATCAACACCTATATGGCCAAACACACCATAGACTTTACAAGAAGGTGATACAGGGGTAGGGGTGACAACACTAGTATTCATTTTATCAAATCTTAGAGTGAGTGCGTCAACCTTAGCAGCTAGATGATCAAGGGAAGAAACTTCATACATACCTACCTCTTTTTTAGAGGGAGAAGAAGCAGTGATGACTCTCTCACTAGTCCGTTGGCAGTGGTTTTGGGCCATATCCTCGATCAAGGCGTATGCTACTAAATAGTTCTTGTTCATTAAAGCTCCACCTGCAGCTGCATCAACAATCATTTTTGTGGTATATGATAAGCCATTATAAAAGTGTGGACTATAAGCCACTTCTCTAGACCATGGTGGGGACAAAGTCTAAGCATTTCTTTGAAACGCTCCCATGCATCATAAAGAGATTCCCCATCTTTCTGAGTAAAACGTGTGATTAGATCTCTTTGCTTAGTAGTTTTAGAGGGGGGAAAGAATCGGGCAAGGAATGCTTCCCTCATTTGATCCCATGAGGTTATGAAACAAACTTCCAATGAATGAAACCAAGCACTAGCTCTATCTCTTAAGGAGAAGGGAAAGAGGTGTAGCCTTATGGCCTTATGGCCTCTTGATTTGCTTTCAAGGTTCCACTGAGTTTTAGAAAAGTTGAAATATGCAGATTCGGATCCTCGGTGGGTGATCCGAAAAACTGGTTTTGCTGCACAGAGTTAAGGAGTGCAGGTATAATTTCAAAATTGTTACCCTCAACTAGTGGGTCTTCCGTAGAAGGGGTTGCATACTCTTTGAGAGTGCGTTCCTCAGCCATAGCAATATTATTTCGTGCTTCTCTCTTTTTCTTATGTAAGAATCTTTCGATCTCGGGAATTACTTCACCAAGACTTTTGCTTCTTCGCATAAGTGAAAGAGAACCCAAGAAGTTAACGGTGAAAAGAAAAAGAGAAGAATAAAAGAAAAGAAAGAAAAATTCTAACCACTACTAAAAAGTTAATTAAATTGCTTAACTCCCCGGCAGCAGTGCCAAAAACTTGAAGAGATAAACCGCAAGTGCACGGTTTACCAAAGTAGTAATAAAAGAGAATTGTTCCGACAGGGAGTGGATTAATTTAATTAACCTCAAGAATGATTAGAAGAAAAGTTCAGTAGAAAAATGTTGTACTTTTAATGTTATAAAATAATAATAAAAAGAGCTTTGGGATTATTGGTTCATCATATGGCAAACTCTTCACAAATCAAACCCTAAACCTAGAATTTATGTTGGACTTATTTTCTAAAGACAAGTTTCTCTTAAGCCTATCACATCTCCTCTCGGTCTCAGTGAGTGTGTTTCTCTAACAATCACACCTATTCTCATGGGTGATTGTTATTGAAATCCTTGAATGATCAAAACTTTATATGTCTCAAGGATTGCTAGACTATTCTCATTTTTCGCAATCCTTGTATAAATTCACTTGTTCCAATATTAAAACTTCATCTCTCGATCTATCGCTTAATATTTGAGATGAATCAATAACAACTATTAGACTTCGTCTCTCGATCCATCGCCTAATATTTGTTATTGATTATTAAGAACGGTGAATTTAGATTGGAAAATAGGTTTACATAAAGTAAAGGTTAGAGGTTTGGTTTGACTATGATTATGTCATTAGAATTATCCAACAATCCCAAGACAAGAAGATGTCTACTCACTCATGTTCATTGTAGACATAGAGAAGAAGAAGAAGAACATAAAATAAATAAAAAGAAGAACTTTTATTAAAAGAACAATTGTCACTTATTATTCTCAAGAACAAAAGATGATTATACAAGTCTAGTGGCTGCTCTATTTATAGTCTAACAATGACTTAAGCCCTAAGAAATAAATCACTAAAGTGTTGCACAAGAAATAAAAGCGTATTATGGGGCGCCAATTGTATATTTTGATAAAGTGTTGCACAAGAAGTAAAAGAGTATTATGGGGCGACAATTGTATATTTTGACAAATTAGCTCCAAGGATATTTTTGCATGAGATCTTCATATTTTGGCTCCAAACCTCCTTTATTTTGCTTCAAGACTCAATCTTATGAATATTTGTTCCTGAAATATAAAAACTTGCAATTGAAGTAAAATAGTTCTAAAAAAGGAAATAAAAACAAATAGAATTTAAATAAAGAAAATTAAAATATTATATAAAAAACACTAATTATTGACTCATTAGTTTAGCAGAAAAAATGAGGAGTATTAGAACGATTGCCTATGATTTCGGGACTTTTGTTATGTTTTTAATATTTGAGTCTTTAATTCTAGTTTTCCTGAAACATAGAAATTTTAATGAGGTTTTGAAGTAATTTAGGAAGAAATCATGCAAATCGGAAAATCAAGAACATCTGAAGAATTGTCAAGACTTTGGGAAGACCAATAATGAAAATTCAAGAGGCCTTATAAGACTTTACAGTGTGAGGAATTTTGTTCCCAAGTTTCGAGCCAACTTATTTGAAGACAGAGACCTAAAAACGACGAAAATTGGAGAAACTGGGCTAAAAGAGCAATACCATGCGCCTTGGGCATCTCAAAATGCCAGGGGAGCATGCGTCATCTCAAAGCCCAAACCCAACTACAAACTCTAACTGTAAATACCAGCCTTCCTCATTCATAATTTCTAGTTAAGAATTGTGGCAGTTCAAGAAGAAGGCAACTTTGGAGCTCATGATAGTTTCTATCTTCTCCTTGATTTTATAGGGTATGTTTTTATCTTTAGTAATTTGTTTTTAGTTACCATGTGTAACTAAATATTTTTAGGTTAGAGCTCTAAGATGAACCTCTGTTTATTTTTGTTTGATATTTATTTAATGTAACGTCGTTTTATTTTATTTATCTTTTGCTCGCTATTAAGTTTTATTAGGAAATTCCTTAATTTATTTTTGTAGTAGGTGCAACCTAAGATTAGATACTTAGGTTGTGACGGGGCCTAACACTGTTACTACTATGTTGCTGCTTATAGCTTGATATTTATGGCATTATACTAATAAATATCTGGTTAGGAAGTAATTAGTTAGTGATTAGTGAAAGATACCGAAAGAGAGTTGACCCTAGTAGTAAGTACATAGGAGGTGATATTACTAAGATTGGGTAGTAACTTTGCGGAACCTAGGATGTAACTAATTAGTAATTAAGGAAACAAGTATTTGCTTAAAGGAAATAAGTCATAGCCTAATAAAACCATTCTCATAAACCCTTAGTAAGGTAGACGTAGATTAGAGTTGCACATTTGTAGAACTACTAAGTAAGAGATAGAGAGAGAGAGAGATAGATAGATAGAGAGAGTGTGATACCTTCGAATTATCAAGACCTCGCATGTAAGGATCACCGTGCGATTAAAATGTGCAGTTAGCCATCGGAGTGATAGACCTATAACCAAATGGGAGAGTAAGTCCCCACACTTAAGGATCACCGTGCGATCAGCATGTGCAACTTGACGACGGACTAGGTTAGAAACGTCCTAACGGCCTGATCACTTTTATTGTCCACCTAAGATAAATAAATGCGACATTACTATTATTTGATATCCAACAATATAAACAGGGGGGATTCGAAGAATCCTAACCGCTGCTTACATTTCTACAACCAAGAACAAAAAAACTTGCTCTGTTGCAAACATATAAAAATTGCAACTCTCCAGCCCTTAACTTTTATATCGTCAAACTTACAAAAATAAGTAACGTGAATTATTTGGTCGAAACGACAATCTATGTGGACACGATACTCTACTTATCACTTTATTACATGATAAACGATTTGGTACACTTTCCATATCCAACCATCAATGTGCATTGATGTGATTTGATGAATGTTGTGTAAATGTGAAATTTGAACTTGTATATGTTAATTGATATGCTATGATGGTGGTGTTATAATATTCATGTTGAGAGAATATTCTAGGAAGGTTGAATTTGTACTTGCTTGCTTATTTAAATTCCTTGAATGTTTTAATTGATTATGTTTATTTGTGGAATATTAACTAACCTCCAATGGTCGTTTGGTTGACCGCCTACCTAAATCGGATGAATGGATAGACGACGTGCATGACTGATTTGGTTTGCTTGTGAGTATGCTTAAGGATAAGCTTTGGAGCCACCCCGTTTCTTTTATGCTTGGAGTCTAGAGTTAGGGCTCTGATGTAGGAGTGTTGGTCTTATGACCTTATCTATTTATACCTTTTGATGAATTATGTTATTTATATGATGAGGATAATAGATCATGGTGATGTATTTATGTGAGGTGATAGATATCATATTGAGATTTATTATTCTAGATCTTGAGGAATATTACCTGGTGGTCATGAGATATTATGTATGTAGATTATTTTATATTACAAATTTTTAAGAAAACCACATTATGCATATTTTGAAAGATGTAGATGTGGCATCTAAGCTCTCGAAATACTTTATTTTTGGATTTTTTGCAGGATTATTTCATTTCGGGGTTTTGAGTGTTACAAGCGATCCCCTTTTTCTATAGCTAAATGATTTGTCTGGTGAGGATAGATGGGTGGCAAGGGTAACGGAAAATGCTCTAGTGCGACGGTCAAGGTTTCTGGTACGGATGCGATAAATCCTTAAGGTTGAACGAAAGGTACTTGCATGTACATTAGCACTCTAACGCTCAAGTCAGTAATGAAACTAAAAAAGAGTTTGTAAAAGTTGTTGTGAAAAGTAAATCAAACCTTGAGAATGAAGACCACTTCTGGATATCACGGTGTAACGCCCTACTTTTATTATTTATTATTTTATTGAGATTAGATGTCTTTTTATAATTTAGTCGATTTATTTTGATGAAATGATATTTTGTTATGTTATATGTTGGTATTTATTTGTATAATATATATGTTATCTGGTGTAAAAATATATTTGTTATTTTGTGTGGAAATATATATGTTATCTAGTATAGAAATATATTTGTTATTTTGTGTAGAGATATATTTGTTATTTGGTGTATTATTATTATTAAGTGGGAGAGAGATATATTTAATTTAAAAATAAATAAGATTATGAGGAAAGGAGCAGTTTTGGGGTGTAAGAGAAATTAGGGTTATTATATTAGGTAGAGAATAGAAAAGTTAGAAAACAGAAACACGTACAAGAGTTGTGAGAAAAATGGAGAAGACCTTAGGAGAGAAGAGCGCTGCTGCTAATTCAGAAGTAAATCTAAGGTAAGGGTGGGACTAACCTTCTTTAATCATAAGTATATGGTTCTGAAATAGGGTTTAACATGTTTGTTGTTGTTTTATTTTGATGATTAGAGAAGTTAGGGTTTGAAAAAAAGTTAGGGTTTTGAATTGCATTTTAATTGATGAAATTCATGCTCTAATTGTAGTGATATGTTTGGGTATGTTAATTTGCTGATAAATGAATTGTTAATGATTGTTGTTGTTAATGTCATATTATGAATTGGGTATGAATTATATTGAGTTGTTGTTGTTGATTGTGATGATTTTGAATGAATGTGAAGTTTGAATAATATAAGTTGTTTTTTTCTGATTTTTTTTATCTCTGTCCCGGAATTTGAAACGAAAACTGGTATTAATCGGTAAAGAATTGGTCTTAGGTGTAAACACGAAAGTTGTAGGTATGGATGTTAGTTTTCTAATGTCGTTGGTTTGACGTCAAAAATATTTATAGAACTTGAGTTATGGTCAAATTACTGCACGTAGGTCACAGTGAGTTTTGATGGACTTTCTGCACAACTTTTTCGAATTTGAAACGAAAACTAGTATTGATTGGTATAGAATTGGCCTTGGGTGTAAACATGACTTTTAGTACAGAATTGGCCTTTGGTTTGACGTAAAAATGACTTTTAGTTTTTGAGTTATGATGAAAATACTCCAAGGAGGTCTTATCGAAATTGTACGTTGACAGCATTCTCTGTTACATGTTTTTGCGTCTTTTTCACACGTCTTTGTTTTAAATTGGTCTTTAGTATAAAATGAAAGTTGTTGATAATTGTGATATCTTTCTAGTATCCTTGGTTTGACATGGAAACATGTTATATATATTTTATTATGTTTTTACAAAAACGCATGATGAATTGTTGATGTTTGAATACGATGTTATATGATGAATTGTTGATGTTTAAATACGATGTTATATGACGTTGTTTATGATTGATGAATATGAAATTATGATGTGAAGTCGTTGTCGTTGACGTTACCACAGTTGTCGTCAATGTTTTCAAAGTTGTAAGTAGTTTGTCAATGTTGTTTAAGTTGTAAGTTGTTTGTCGATGTCGTTGAAGTTGTTAGTCGTCAAAGTATTGGTTGATGAGTTCATGCATAGTCATTAAAGATGAGGGCTGATCGCCCTGAGAGCTTTGCTCTAAAAGATGAGGGTTGATGGCCTTGAGAGTTATTACTCTAACACGATGAGGGCTTATGCCCTATGAGCTTTTGCTCAGTAGCGACGAGGGCTCATGCTCTAGGAGTATATTTATGCTCAAAAGCGACGAGGGCTTATGCCTTGATTGGTACCACATGCATATAAGTTGTCATGTTGATGAAGTTGTTGTTGCATATGTCGTTGATATTAAGTTATCAAGTTGATGAAGTTGTCGTTGCATAAGTAGTCGATGTTGAGTTGTCGATGTTATTGTCGTGTTGTCAAGTTGCCATTATATTTAATGAGTTGATTAATGAGTAATTATGCGAAGCATCTATGTTGTATAATTGTTGTTTAACACTGTTAAATTTGTTGTTATTTATGTCGTTAAATTCTTTTAAAGAATTATATGCTTATTATTATAGAATGTGAAATCTCACCCCTTCTGCTTGGAAATGTTGCTCTTCGTATGAGTAACTTGCAGGTGATCAAGACTAGTGCAGTTGAGAGTAATCTCCGCCGTGTCGTCTAGGATGCTCTGATACGTAATGGGATGGGGATTGTTTTGTTGCATGTTTCCTTGTTACGTATTTCCTTTTAAACAATGTTGAACTATTTTTATGAGAATTTATTTAAGATGTTGATGATGTGGCCTTTTAGAGCCAAAGACTATTTAAGATGTTGAAATTATTTCCACTGCATATTTGTGTGATGTTTTTATAAAAGCAGAAGTTTTTAATAAATCGCAATTTAGCTATATTTATATTTGTGTGATGTTTGTAAAGTTGAATGTGACACTCTGTAACGCCCTACTTTTATTATTTATTATTTTATTGAGATTAGATGTCTTTTTATAATTTAGTCGATTTATTTTGATGAATTGATATTTTGTTATGTTATATGTTGGTATTTATTTGTATAATATATATGTTATCTGGTGTAGAAATATATTTGTTATTTTGTGTGGAAATATATATGTTATCTAGTATAGAAATATATTTGTTATTTTGTGTAGAGATATATTTGTTATTTGGTGTATTATTAGATATATTTAATTTAAAAATAAATAAGATTATGAGGAAAAGAGTAGTTTTGGGGTGTAAGAGAAATTAAGGTTATTATATTAGGTAGAAAATAGAAAAGTTAGAAAACAGAAACACATACAAGAGTTTTGGAGAAAAAATTGAGAAGACCTTAGGAGAGAAGAACGCTGCTGCTAATTCAGGAGTAAATCTAAGGTAAGGGTGGTGTAACACCCCGTTTTCCCAAAGTAAAAATTTCTTAATAAATAATCAGAGTTTCTCAACAAACGGAATGCTACATTTCTAAAAATCTCAAAATAGAATAAATTACGATTTATCCTTCGTAGAATAATAATCATAAAAGGTTGAAAACTTCGCATCGGATAAAAATTCAAGTTAACAAAATAGTTTTGGCACGCAGGCCTCATCAAAACTTCTCAACATAAATTCAACTGAAACTTAATAACATTAAATCATAATCAATACGCAAGGAATAGAAAATAGTTATAAAGGTTCTCATCCTGTTACGTATCAGAGCACCTAAGGACACAGTGAGGGTAGCCACTCACAACAGCAAACCGCAGCTAAAGCTTAATCACCTGCAAGTTACTCATATGAAGAGCAACATTTCCAAGCAGAAGGGGTGAGATTCACAAAACAATGACATTAAACATATAATTCAATAATTACATTTAACAACATAAACGTCAAATACATTCATAATAATAATCATATAACATCTTTAATCAACTTCATAATCATCATCATCATAACTCAGCATCATAGTTCAACTTATTAGTCTGACTCGACAATGCAACTTCAACTCGACTTATGCAACTTAGACATCTTATACGTGTATGTGGTACCAATCTAGGGCATAAGACCTCGTCGCTATTGAGTATAAATAGACTCCTAGGGCATAAGGCCTCGTCGCTGTTGAGCATAAAAATACTACTAGAGCATAAGCTCTCGTCTCTGTTGAGCAAAAGCTCCTAGGGCATGAGCCCTCGTTTCTGAATGAATATGCATGGACTCAACTTCTTAAACCTTAGACATCTCAAATAAACTCCAATAATTTGGATTACAACTCATAACCATAGGACCACACATTCCTCTTTAAATCAATAATATATAGCAGCATGGCAGCACATCCAATATTCCAGAGTATAATCATATCATAAATAATCGCACATTTCATCACTTATAGTTCACAAAGGCATATACTAGTATATATGTCACTACTAACAAAAGCCAAACATTAATTAATAACTCTACAGGTCGTCTTTAATATTACAGTAACACTTAATTCTAACCCAAGGGTCATCTCATAACAATTCGTGCAACAAGAGTCGCGTAATTCTAACCCAAGAGTCTGATACAGAACTGCTCGCCATGGCGAGTGGGGTCTCTCGCCTTGCGAGCCATCAGAGGTCAATTGTTAATACACCAATTGTTTTTCAATATACTTTGTTATCATCAAAACTCAAGAGAACTTGTATGAACTATTCTTGTTCTACCAAAGTATTTGAAAAATTACATTGAGAAAATAGTGTATCATTATTTTTTTTGAGGTAAGAAAATAGTGTATTTATATTTAGGCTAAAATATGGTTTTGGTCCTTGCAAATATACCTCATTTTGGATTTAGTCCCTGTGAAAAAAAATTGTTGTTTTTGGTCCCTGCAAATATGCCTCGTTTTGGTTTTAGTCCCTGGGCCCACTTTTATGATGATTTGGGCACGTGGCACATGATGACTGAACCCATTTATGAGAAAAATAGTCCCTGCAAAATCTTCTAATTTTTAAAAAGGTCCCTCCAAAATATTTTGGGACTATTTTCAAAACCAAAATATTTTGAAGAGACCAAAAACAACAAAAAAAATTTACCGGGACTAAAATCAAAACGAGGCATATTTGCAAGGGACCAAAACCATATTTTAGCCTTATGATATTTATAAAAGTTTTTGTTTCATTCTTATATTATCATGAATAATGCAAACTTAAAAGATTTCATTATATTTGTAACTTGTTTATATTTATATTTAGGCAAATGAAACCAAGAGAAATTAAGATCCAGCTCCGCGAAAGACTATGCCATTACTTAAAAAACACATTCATTATTAAGTCTGTAATACAACTAAAAAGCGGTCTTCTTTTTATATAACATTTATTAATTATATATTCGAATCTTGTTTTGATTTAGGAAATTGTCTCCTTAAACAAAACATTTAGATTTAGACAGTAAATGCAAGAGAAATTAAGATCCCAACGATACGTATGGTCTCCTTAAACAACCCCCTTTTTTTTTCCTTATAAAAAATATTTAACTTATTTTACTATAATTTATTGTATCATAGAATTTCAAATAATAAACTCGATCATAAAATACTTGCAACACACTAAAGTTTCATGACATAAAATTGCATTAGTGTCAAAATAACCAAAAAGTGCAACATATTAATTTGTAACTCTAGTATGTTTTGATTTTCAATATATATAGGGTGCAATGTGTTTGTTTTGATTTTCAATATTTGTAACTCTAGTAAAGATAAAAAATATTAACATTATTGGGTAAGTGAGTTTTTTGAGTTTGAGTCTGGTTTTACCCGAAACCCATTTAATTTTAGGCTTAAATGCAATTTTCATCCCCTATGTTTCAAAAAGTTGCGATTTTGGCCCCCTTATAAAAAAAATAGATATTTTGACCCCCTAACTTTTGGCCCTCTTTTGAATGGTTGGTTTTATGCAAATTTCTCAGTCTCTGATGGTGTAAACTGGCATGGGGATAGAAGGATGTTGATAAGTGGAGTCTAAACTTGCATGGTGTCCAAATTGGCATGAAAAATGGAGTCCAAACTGATAAGTGGATCTTTTTTAGGGGGACCAAAAGTTACACCATGCCAGTTTGGAATCCATTTATCAACATCCTTCTATCCCCATGCCATTTTACACCATCAGAGACTATGAAATTGTCATAATCTCCATCAAAATCAGCTAATCAAAAGAGGGCCAAAAGTTAAGGGGTCAAAATATCCATTTTTTTTATAAGGGGGCCAAAATCGCAACTTTTTGAAACATAGGGGGTGAAAAGTGCATTTAAGCCTTAATTTTATCGATGTTCCATTTTTAGAAACCATACCCACCCAATTACCCAACCCAACCTATTTTTTAGGGTTTTTTTTGGGTGGGTTTGACCGGGTTTTCTGGGTTGACCATGAACACCCTTACTTATGTGAACTGTGTTTAAAGCATAGTGATAGTCTATATGGACTAGCCCTCTGAAATTAGCATCAATGATAATACAACTTAAAACTTCGAGAAGAGCACACTTCAACTTTCCGAAACCAACATCACTAAATCATCCAAAATGGATAAATAATTTTTTTTTATTGACAACCAAAACAACTGTAATGAACCTAAAACCGTGGGACACAATTCCTTTCTCAACAATAATCGCTTGCAGAAGAAAAAAAATCATAGTTAAGGACGTCAACCAATACCTAGATTAAATTCTTATTTCATCAACAAATATATTGGGAAAAACCCAAGTCCCACATCGGATAGATAAGACTCTTGAGAAGAGTATTTAAAGAGGAGTCAATCCTCACCTTACAAGCCGGTTTTGTAAGGATGAATTAGGCCCCAAATTTCAAAATGGTATCAGAGCTTGTCGAGTTCAAAGGCCGCCTAAACCAATTGGGATAAATTTTTATCTTTCAATTAAGCCGGTCACTTATACATTTTTTTGGTGTTATTCGCCATATTCTCATGGAAAAGATGCCCAATAATACGGAGTTCATTCAAAAGGTAAGTAAAGTTGGACTAAGATCGAAGTCAAGTTTTCCTAAACAATTCGTCATTTATTTGTTCAAAAACAATTCGTCATTTATATTATTCATTTATTTATTATTGAACCAAAATATATCATTCATTTTATATTATTCTAATTAATAATGCATATTTATTTATATTGTTCTAGTAACAATTTTATCTTTTGTGTAACATCATTTAACTCTTTAATTGAAAAAATCAATTAAATATCATTATAATAGAAACAATTCCACTACAACAGCAATAATATAAGTGAAATCTTTTTACGATAATATAAGCATATACAATAATATAAGCATAAAATTAAGCACAATGAAAAATATGAATGACGTTAGAAAGAAAGGAGAAAAAAAAAAGAAGAAGGAAAGATGGAAACATTAATGTCCCTCTTGACTGTAGTAGTAGGCTTACTTCTAATACTAAAAATAATACGACTTAAAGGTCTCAGATCACGTTGGCTTGAGATCTTGGAATGTGCTCCTCTCAAGGTCACTGGTTCGACTTTCTGTATCAATTTTGATAAGCAAGCTCATACGGAGCAAAACTCTGGCTTTATTTCCTCCCGCAAATGAACAGTGGAACTGGTCTCCTCAGATAAGTCGGGCTATGGATCAGAGTTCTAAAAAATAAAAAAATCTATACTATATATAAAGAAAACTACCTCTCTCATCATACTTTTGGGTTGGACTTTTCTTTCCAAAAATACCCTTAATTTTTAATTTTAATTTTAAATACAAATAACACATGTAACAAAAAAGATAAAAATAAATTTAATTTACGAAGAAAACTTAAGCACAATTCCTTATGAAGTATTAGTCAATAATAAATTAACAAGTGTATTACTAATCCATGTCAGTTTTCGTTCCCGTTAATTCTCTTTTACCTCCGTTAACAAAAGATCAAATTCACATAAAAATAGCACAAAACAAAAACTCACGTTACTTTTTTATCAACCGATTTTATGTTGTACATTTGTGTTGTTCCCTCAATGCAACCGACAAAGATTGTCAAGTATTATCATATCTCTTCCACAAAAAATAGTATTTTCATATTATTTTATTACTTCCACAAAAAACAATATTTCCATATTATTTTATTATTTTATTAATATAAGTTACTCTTCCTTAGCCTTTGATCAATTGTAACAAACGTAAGCAAAAAATAATGGTAAAGATTGGACTTTAAATCCTCTAAAAAAAGATTAGTAACAAACGTGGGCAAAAAATAATGTTAAAGATTGGACTTTAAATCCTCTAAAAAATAGATTAGTAACAAACGTGAGCAAAAAAAAAAGTTAAAGATTAGACTTTAAATCCTCTAAAAAAAATATCAGTAACGAACGTGAGCAAAAAATAATAATGTTAAATATTTGACTTTAAATATTCTAAAAAAAAGATTAGTAACAAACGTGAACAAAAAATAATGTTAAAGAGTGGGCTTTAAATCTTCTGATAAAAAGATTAGTAACAAAATGTTAAAGATTGAACTTTAAATCCTTTAAAAAGAAGTTTAGTAACAAACGTGAGTAAAAAATAATGTTAAAGATTGGACTTTGAACCCTCAAAAAAAGGATTATGACTCAAAATATTTTAGAAAAACTTTTGTTAGCACTATATTAAATATTAATAAGTAGGGTTATCACAGTTAATAGTTCGCTCTCGCATTGTTTAGTTTTTCTCAACCTCTCTCAACCATCTGCATCAGAATTCAGAATTAATTTGTTTAGTTTTTTTCTTTTTCTTTCATGTTACAACTAATCAAAGTCGATTAATTTTATGGATTATATATTTGACTTTGCTGGTTTATAAGCGATTGTAATTCAAATTATTTACGATTGATTTTAAGGATTATTTGACTTTGCTGGTTTATAAATGCTTATACTAACATCCTCTGCCGTTAAGCTCCTTTGAATGCCGTTGAAAGCAATAAAAGAATTGTTTTTTTCTTTGTGATTCCAAACGATTTGGATGTATACAATTGATAAACTGCTCACATTACCCCCCATCCAATATCCAACAAAATACAGTGAAATCAAAGTGTTAAAACCATTTAAACAATTCAAAATTGTTGAACGATAATCACACTAATGTTACCAACAACTAAAAACAGACACACTAGAAAGCTTCAAACCACCATCTTTTATTCTTGGTTACATTCAAACCACCATCTGAGAGGCGATAAAAGGATGGGACCGCTAAGAAGTATAGATATAGTGTAACACCCCGTTTTCCCAACATGTAAATATACTTAATTTTATCAGAGTTCAACATAAAACAGGATGTCACACTACTTTTTATTTCAAAATCATTTCAACGTAAGTGGAGTTAAAACCCACTATTTCAAATAAAACACCTGCTTATAATATTTAAAATAAAGTCACAGCGGAAAATTCAACTTTTAATCCAAAACATGGCACTAGGCATCAGCATCATCAACATAGTAAAATGCCAATTAAAGATGGTCCAATAACATCTTAAAAGGTTACGTAATAAGGAAAAACAACAAAAAAACATAGAAGATATCCTCATCCTGTTACATATCAGAGCAAGACTCCTTTGACGACATGAGGACCAACTCACATCTGCACTATTCTGGATCACCTGCAAGTTACTCATATGAAGATCAACATTTTCAAGCAGAAGGGGTGAGATTTCAAATTCATTAATAATCAGCAACAAATTTTAAATCAGAATTTAATCAACATACAAATACAACATTTATTAAGTAACAAGAACTTCATGTGATTTCAGTTAACAATTATTAATGAATTACAAACAACAACCATTCAACAATACAACAATGATGACTCGACATTGCATCAACAACAACAACCACAACAACTATACAACGACACAACAACAACTCAACAATATGCAATTTATTTATGCATGTGGTACCAATAGAGCGTCAAGCTCTCAACAAGATGTCGTAATTCGACTAAACAGGGCATCAAGCCCCCAACTTAACAACTTAACAGGGCATCAAGCCCTAAACCTAGACCAATGGTTATGCGACCCGACAACTTAACAACGTGCCACAATACAACTTGAACAACATGCAACTATATGACTTGAACAACATGCAACTATATAGCATATAATTCACATAATCAACATCCACGAAAGATTCTTCATACCAACTACAGCTACTGAGGAACTCCACTTAACCATCAACAACTTCTTTACTAAAACCTAAAACCCAACTCGAAACAGAACATGTTCAACGACACAAGGTCGAGATACCTACTGCCTAACTCGCCGTGGCGAGTGGGATTACTTGTCGTGGCGAAGAGAGGATGACTCTCTGCCATGTGCTCGCCGTTGCGAGCAGAGTACTCGCCGTGGCGAGTGACAATTAGGGTCACTCGCGAGGCGACCTAAGGAGCTCGCCATGGCGAGTCATCTACAACTCGTGAGGCGGGATAATCGCTCGCTGTGGCGAGCGACGACGAACAGGGGAACGTACAGCATGCACAACAACATGAATTTTGACCCAAAAACCCAAATTTGACACCCAAACTTCCCAAAAATGATAAATGATATCATCTACTGGTTACTTACAACTTATACAACAGTTTCTACATGAATTCACTAATTACCTATGTTTTTAGGGACCTAATTGGATTTAATTCTAATTCCTTCAACATCTCTATTAACAACAACGTGATCAATCCAATTTCAGAATTCATATACTAATCATTAAAGAAAGCTAGTCTCACCCTTACCTTTGATTTTACAGAACTCCACAGGTTTCTCCCAAAAGCAGTATGTTTCACGTTCTCTTTGTTTTTCCCAAAAGCTGCTCCACTCGTTTCTAACCCTAATTCCTTAGTGTTCACTTCCAATTTATAGCCCCTTATAACAAACTCCTCTAATTACCAAACTACCCTTAATTAAGTTGTTATTTTATTTTTCTTAGACAAATCCTATTATATTTTCCCATCAAATATAACAACAACATCCACTACCAGCAAATACTAAAATCAATATATATGAACATATATCAGCATATATTACAACAAATTTAATAAATTCAACAAAAGACTCTCAGCTTAATTTAAATAAATAATTAAATAAAAATAGGGCGTTACAACTCTCCCCCACTTAGAAGATTTTTCGTCCTCGAAAATTTACCTCTTTCAAACAACTCTGGATACGACTCTAGCATCTTACTTTCCAACTCACACGTCAAACTTTCACCTGCCGCTCCTTCCCAAACAACTTTCATAAGGGGTATATCCTTGCCTCTTAGCTTCTTCACTTCACGACCTTTGATCCTCACTGGTAAGGTCTCGATCGTAAGGTTGTCTCTCACTTGCACATCATCTCTTGGAATCACATGAGATGGATCTGCAACATACTTCCGAGGTTGTGACACATGAAATACATTATGCAAATTTGACAGATGCGGTGGTAAACCCACTCAATACGCAACTTTCCCAACTCTTTCCAAAATCTGATACGGGCCAATAAACCTCGGGGTCAACTTCTTCAATTTCAGCGCCCGTCCAATGTAACGCCCTAGTTGTCGATTATTTTATTTCAATTGATTTTAATAAGTTTTTATGATTTTAAATAGTTTATGTTGATTTTTGGTGTGTTATATATTTTTATTATATGGTTGTTTGATTATTTAATTAAAATAGGTGAGAATTATAATTATTAGAAGGTTGGGGATTAAAGTGAATTATTTAATATTTTAATAGGAGTTAATTAGAATTAAGGAGAAGTTAATAGGTATTAATAGGAAATAGAAGGAAAGAAAGGTCAGAATCAGTTTTACGTAGAAACAGTGAGAAACAGAGAAAAGGGAGAAAAACCTAGAACAAGAGGAGAGAAGAACGCTGCTTTTTCAGGAAGATAATCTAAGGTAAGGGTGAGACTAACTCTCAACTTTAGGTTACATAATTCGTTGATGAATGTAGGGTTGTTAGGGTTGATGAATTGAATTAGGTTAATGATGATTTGATGTTAATAACTTGATTAATTCATGTAATTGTTGTTGTTTAATGCTGTTCTGATGTTAGAATGCATAGGGATGATGAAATTCATCAAAATTGAGCCTTTAGGTGTTGAATTTGGGGTTTAGGGTTGAAAAGTATAAGTCTGTTTGTACAGTTCGTAGTTCTGTCAATCGCCGCACGCTACGGCGAGTAAACCCACTCGCCAGGCGAGCAGTGCCTATGTAGCTCGCCACAGCGAGCAGTCCCACTCGCGAGGCGAGCAGTGAAACACCCGTAGCTCGCCACAACGAGCAGATGCACTCGCCACGGCGAGTTGCTTAATTAAAAAGTTGTTAATTGTCTTAATGAGGTTTTTGGGTGAATTTTTATATCAATTTGAGTGCCTTAATATGTTTAGGGATGAATGGCACCTTTTTACAGAATTAAATTTGGGTTTCGGGAACTTAAAAATGAAGATTTTAGGTGAAAAATGTCAAAAATGCCGAGAGCAACCACTTTTGCTCGCCTTGAGCTCGCCCCGAACTCGCCACGGCGAGTAGCCCAATTTTATGAAATCGCCACGGCGAGTAAGGTAGCTCGCCACGGCGAGTAATACTGTAGGTTACCCAAGTTGTTGAATCTTGTTGTGATGCTTCGTTGTGACCTTTGTTGTGTCTTGTCGAATTAAGTTGGAGTCTTATGTCATAGCTGATTATGCATATATTAGTTGTTGTTGCTGTCGTTGGGTTGTATGTAGATATACACCATTGAGTCCATTTCATACTCATACCTTGTTGAGGGCTTATGCCCTGGAGTGTTTTCACTCAACCGTTGAGGGCTTATGCCCTGGATTGTTTATCACTCAACCGTTGAGGGCTTATGCCCTGGAATGTTATTTCATTCAATTGTTGGGGGCTTATGCCCCGGAATTCTTAGCATTCAATGCGCGTAAAATGGTACCACATGCATTTGCATTAGTCGCATTGTTGTCGTGTTGTTGCTGTTGTTGTTGTCGTTGGTTGAGTCGTCGGTGTCGTAGTTAATGATGTTGTTGGATTGTTTAAAATATAAACTGACAGTTGTTTATTGCTTATTGTTGTTACTGCATTTAATTGATGAATTATGTTATCTATTGTAGTTTGTGAATCTCACCCCTTCTGCTGGAATTGCCGCCTTATGGGCAAGTGCAGGTAACGAAGATTAGTAGAGATGTCGGCTCAAGTGTCTTAGGGCTCGGATACATAACGGGACGGGAATTTGTTGCTTGTTTTCTCTTTCCTTACGTATTAATTATGATTTAAGAAACCTTGATGAGGCCTGCGTGCCAAAGACTTATTTAGTTGTTTTAAAATAATTCCGCTGTGAAGTATTGGAAGGTTAATCTTTATTGACTATTTTATTGGTGAATAATTATTCATCCGTTAATTTGGAGATTTTATTTGAATGAAAATGTAGCATTCCGTTTTTGGTGAAAACTCTGATTTAATTTGTTAATTAATACTGTTGGGAGAACGGGGTGTTACAATTGGTATCAGAGCAGGTCGGTCCGTCCGGCCAAGTAGTAGAGTCGAGTCGAGCCTAGTAGAGTCGTGTGACAATTTTGTATTGTCTTTGATGTCCTGGTTGTTGTTGTAGTGTAGATTTTCGCAATGGCTGGAAGGAACGATGTTGCACTTGCTGCTGCTTTGCAAGCGATGGCTCAAGTTGTGGGTCAACAAAATAATGTTGGTGGTAACGACGGTGTTCGCATGCTGGAAACCTTCTTCAGGAACCATCCACCAACTTTCAAGGGCAGGTATGACCCTGATGGGGCGCAGACATGGTTGAAGGAGATTGAAAGAATCTTCAGAGTGATGCAATGCACTGATGTTCAGATGGTGCGTTACGGCACACATATGCTGGCTGATGAGGCTGATGATTGGTGGGTGAGTGTGCAACCAGTGCTAGGTAATGGAGGAGCTGTGATCACTTGGGCTGTGTTCAGAAGAGAGTTTCTGAATAGGTATTTTCCGGAAGATGTCCGAGGCAAGAAGGAGATTGAATTTCTGGAACTGAAGCAAGGTGATATGTCAGTAACAGAGTATGCTGCCAAGTTTGTTGAGTTGGCAAAGTTTTACCCGCATTACACTCCTGAGACTGCTGAGTTCTCTAAGTGTATCAAGTTTGAGAATGGTCTGCGTGCTGAGATTAAGCGGGCCATTGGTTATCAGAAGATCCGCAATTTTTCTGAATTGGTGATTAGCTGCAGGATTTACGAAGAGGATACGAAAGCTCACTATAAGGTGTTAAATGAAAGGAAGAGTATGAGCCAGCATAACCGTCCTAAGCCTTACAGTGCTTCTGCTGATAAGGGGAAACAACGGGTGAATGATGAGAGAAGACCCAGGAAGAATGAGACTCCTGCTGAAGTTGTCTGCTACAAGTGTGGTGAGAAAGGCTACAAAAGTAATGCTTGCCACCGTGATGAGAAGAAATGCTTCCGATGTGGGAAGAAGGGACATACGATAGCTGAATGCAAGCGTGGTGATATTGTCTGTTTCAATTGTGATGAAGAGGGTCATCTTAGTTCACAGTGCAAGAAGCCCAAGAAGGCTCATCTTGGAGGGAATTTTTTTGCATTGTCTGGTACACAGACGGACAATGAGGATCGACTTATCAGAGGTACTTGTTATTTTGATGATACTCCTTTAATTGCTATTATTGATACTGGTGCTATGCATTGTTTTATTGTTGTTAGTTGTGCTTCCAAGTTGGGACTTACTATGTCTAATATGGATGGAGAAATGATTGTTGAAACTCCAGCTAAGGGTTCAGTGACTACTTCTCTTGTTTGTTTAAGTTGTCCACTGTCTGTGTTTGGTAGAAACTTTGAAGTTGATCTTGTATGTTTACCATTGACGGGTATGGATGTAATCCTTGGGTTGAACTGGTTAGAGTATAACCATGTCCTCATCAATTGTTTTAGTAAGACGGTACGTTTCTCTTCCGGTGAAGAAGAGAGTGAAGTTGATTTCTTGAGTACTAAGAAGTTGAAGCAGATGGAGCGCGATGGAATTATAATGTTTTCCTTGTTAGCATATTTGTCAGTGGAGAATCAAGCAGTGATTGATAGCCTACCAGTTGTGAATGAATTTCCAGAAGTTTTTCCTGATGAGATTTCCGATGTGCCGCTAGAAAGAGAAGTTGAATTTTCAATTGATCTTGTTCCGGGTACGAAGCCTGTGTCGATGGCTCCTTACCGTATGTCAGCAGCTGAGTTGGCAGAGTTGAAGAAACAGTTGGAGGACCTACTTGATAAGAAATTTGTAAGACCAAGTGTTTCACCTTGGGGAGCGCCGGTGTTGTTGGTTAAGAAAAAAGATGGTAGCATGAGGCTGTGTATAGATTACCGTCAGTTGAATAAAGTGACAATAAAGAATAGGTATCCACTTCCGAGAATTGATGACTTGATGGATCAGCTAGTGGGTGCCTGTGTGTTTAGTAAGATTGATTTGAGGTCAGGTTACCATCAGATCAAGGTGAAGGATGAAGATATGCAGAAGACAGCATTCAGGACGCGATATGGTCACTATGAGTATAAGGTGATGCCTTTCGGTGTTACTAATGCACCTGGTGTATTTATGGAGTATATGAACAGGATTTTCCATGACTTTCTGGATAGGTTTGTTGTTGTTTTTATTGATGATATTCTGATTTATTCTAAGACTGAAGAAGAGCATGCAGAGCATTTGAAGATTGTTTTGCAAGTATTGAAAGAAAAGAAGTTGTATGCCAAGTTGTCAAAGTGTGAGTTCTGGTTAAGTGAAGTAAGTTTCCTTGGCCATATTATTTCTGGTAATGGTATTGCAGTTGACCCGTTGAAGGTTGAAGCGGTATCGCAATGGGAGACTCCGTGGTCAGTTACAGAGATTAGAAGTTTTCTGGGTTTAGCAGGTTATTACCGGAGATTTATCGAAGGATTTTCGAAGTTGGCACTGCCTTTGACACAGTTGACCTGTAAGGGTAAATCTTTTGTGTGGGATACTAAGTGTGAGAATAGTTTCAATGAGTTGAAGCAACGGTTGACGACTGCTCCGATTTTAATTTTACCGAAGTCAGATGAACCTTTTGTTGTGTATTGTGATGCGTCCAAGTTGGGCTTGGGTGGTGTACTTATGCAGGATGGTAAGGTGGTAGCTTATGCTTCGAGACAATTGAGGATACATGAGAAGAACTATCCTACACATGATTTAGAGTTGGCTGCTGTAGTCTTTGTGTTAAAAATTTGGAGGCATTATTTGTACGGTTCCAGATTTGAGGTGTTCAGTGATCATAAGAGTTTGAAATACATGTTTGATCAGAAGGAGTTGAATATGAGGCAGAGAAGATGGCTCGAGTTATTGAAGGACTATGATTTTAGTTTGAATTACCACCCGGGTAAAGCCAATGTGGTTGCAGATGCTTTGAGCAGAAAGACATTGCACATGTCTGCTATGATGGTGAAAGAGTTCGAGTTACTTGAGCAATTTAGAGACTTGAGCTTAGTTTGTGAATTGGCACCTCAGAGCGTGCAGTTGGGTATGTTGAAGATCAATAATGAATTCTTGAACAGTGTTAAGGAAGCGCAAGAAGCTGATATTTAGTTTGTAGACTTGATGGTTGCTAGTAACGAAGCGGAAGATAGTGATTTCCAGGTTGATGATCAGGGTGTATTAAGATTCCGAGGCAGAATTTGTATTCCTGATGATGATGAGTTGAAAAAGTTGATTTTAGAAGAAAGTCACAGGAGTAGCTTAAGTATTCATCTGGGAGCTACGAAGATGTATCACGACTTGAAGAAATTATTTTGGTGGTCTAGATTGAAGCGAGATGTCGCGCAATTTGTTTATGCTTGTTTGACTTGTCAGAAATCTAAAGTTGAACATCATAAGCCTGCAGGGTTGTTGACACCATTGGATGTACCAGAGTGGAAGTGGGATAGCATATCCATGAATTTTGTAACGAGCTTACCGAATACTCCGAAGGGGCATGATGCCATTTGGGTAGTTGTTGACAGGTTAACAAAGTCAGCACATTTTATTCCGATCAATATCAATTATCCATTAGCTCATTTGGCAGAGATTTATATTCATAGTATTGTGAAGTTGCATGGTGTTCCATCGAGTATTGTGCCGGATAGAGATCTGAGGTTTACTTCAAGGTTTTGGAAGAGTTTGCAGGAGGCTTTGGGTTCTAAGTTGAAGTTGAGTTCGGCTTATCATCCTCAAACAGATGGTCAGTCGGAGAGGACGATTCAGTCGTTGGAAGATTTGTTAAGAGTGTGTGTACTTGAGCAAGGTGGAGCTTGGGATAGTCATCTACCGTTGATTGAGTTCACGTACAACAATAGTTATCACTCGAGTATTGGTATGGCACCATTTGAAGCTTTGTATGGTCGGAGGTGTAGAACTCCGTTGTGCTGGTTTGAATCAGGAGAAAGTATAGTGTTGGGACCGGAATTAGTCCAGCAGACTACAGAGAAAGTTAAATTGATAAGAGAACAGATGAAAGCGTCGCAGAGTCGGCAAAAGAGTTACCATGACAAGCGTAGATGGGAACTCGAGTTTCAAGAGGGTGATCATATGTTCTTGAGAGTCACTCCCATGACAGGTGTAGGTCGTGCGTTGAAGTCTAAGAAGTTGACTCCGAAGTTTATTGGTCCTTATCAGATATCGGAGAGGATTGGGCCAGTGGCGTATCGAATAGGTCTGCCACCACATCTTTCAAATCTGCATGATGTGTTTCATGTGTCGCAGTTGCGGAAGTACGTAGCGGATCCTTCGCATGTTATACCAAGGGATGACGTGCAAGTTAGAGACAACCTTACGGTGGAGACTTTACCATTGAGGATTGATGATCGTAAGGTGAAGAAGTTGAGAGGCAAGGAGATACCTCTGGTGAGAGTTGTCTGGGGTGGAGTAACTGGTGAAAGCTTGACTTGGGAGCTAGAGAGTAAGATGCTAGAGTCTTATCCTGAGTTGTTTGCTTGAGGTAATATTTCGAGGACGAAATTCTTTAAGTGGGGGAGAGTTGTAACGCCCTAGTTGTCGATTATTTTATTTCAATTGATTTTAATAAGTTTTTATGATTTTAAATAGTTTATGTTGATTTTTGGTGTGTTATATATTTTTATTATATGGTTGTTTGATTATTTAATTAAAATAGGTGAGAATTATAATTATTAGAAGGTTGGGGATTAAAGTGAATTATTTAATATTTTAATAGGAGTTAATTAGAATTAAGGAGAAGTTAATAGGTATTAATAGGAAATAGAAGGAAAGAAAGGTCAGAATCAGTTTTACGTAGAAACAGTGAAAAACAGAGAAAAGGGAGAAAAACCTAGAACAAGAGGAGAGAAGAACGCTGCTTTTTCAGGAAGATAATCTAAGGTAAGGGTGAGACTAACTCTCAACTTTAGGTTACATAATTCGTTGATGAATGTAGGGTTGTTAGGGTTGATGAATTGAATTAGGTTAATGATGATTTGATGTTAATAACTTGATTAATTCATGTAATTGTTGTTGTTTAATGCTGTTCTGATGTTAGAATGCATAGGGATGATGAAATTCATCAAAATTGAGCCTTTAGGTGTTGAATTTGGGGTTTAGGGTTGAAAAGTATAAGTCTGTTTGTACAGTTCGTAGTTCTGTCAATCGCCGCACGCTACGGCGAGTAAACCCACTCGCCAGGCGAGCAGTGCCTATGTAGCTCGCCACAGCGAGCAGTCCCACTCGCGAGGCGAGCAGTGAAACACCCGTAGCTCGCCACAACGAGTAGATGCACTCGCCACGGCGAGTTGCTTAATTAAAAAGTTGTTAATTGTCTTAATGAGGTTTTTGGGTGAATTTTTATATCAATTTGAGTGCCTTAATATGTTTAGGGATGAATGGCACCTTTTTACAGAATTAAATTTGGGTTTCGGGAACTTAAAAATGAAGATTTTAGGTGAAAAATGTCAAAAATGCCGAGAGCAACCACTTTTGCTCGCCTTGAGCTCGCCCCGAACTCGCCACGGCGAGTAGCCCAATTTTATGAAATCGCCACGGCGAGTAAGGTAGCTCGCCACGGCGAGTAATACTGTAGGTTACCCAAGTTGTTGAATCTTGTTGTGATGCTTCGTTGTGACCTTTGTTGTGTCTTGTCGAATTAAGTTGGAGTCTTATGTCATAGCTGATTATGCATATATTAGTTGTTGTTGCTGTCGTTGGGTTGTATGTAGATATACACCATTGAGTCCATTTCATACTCATACCTTGTTGAGGGCTTATGCCCTGGAGTGTTTTCACTCAACCGTTGAGGGCTTATGCCCTGGATTGTTTATCACTCAACCGTTGAGGGCTTATGCCCTGGAATGTTATTTCATTCAATTGTTGGGGGCTTATGCCCCGGAATTCTTAGCATTCAATGCGCGTAAAATGGTACCACATGCATTTGCATTAGTCGCATTGTTGTCGTGTTGTTGCTGTTGTTGTTGTCGTTGGTTGAGTCGTCGGTGTCGTAGTTAATGATGTTGTTGGATTGTTTAAAATATAAACTGACAGTTGTTTATTGCTTATTGCTGTTACTGCATTTAATTGATGAATTATGTTATCTATTGTAGTTTGTGAATCTCACCCCTTCTGCTGGAATTGCCGCCTTATGGGCAAGTGCAGGTAACGAAGATTAGTAGAGATGTCGGCTCAAGTGTCTTAGGGCTCGGATACATAACGGGACGGGAATTTGTTGCTTGTTTTCTCTTTCCTTACGTATTAATTATGATTTAAGAAACCTTGATGAGGCCTGCGTGCCAAAGACTTATTTAGTTGTTTTAAAATAATTCCGCTGTGAAGTTTTGGAAGGTTAATCTTTATTGACTATTTTATTGGTGAATAATTATTCATCCGTTAATTTGGAGATTTTATTTGAATGAAAATGTAGCATTCCGTTTTTGGTGAAAACTCTGATTTAATTTGTTAATTAATACTGTTGGGAGAACGGGGTGTTACAATTGGTATCAGAGCAGGTCGGTCCGTCCGGCCAAGTAATAGAGTCGAGTCGAGCCTAGTAGAGTCGTGTGACAATTTTGTATTGTCTTTGATGTCCTGGTTGTTGTTGTAGTGTAGATTTTCGCAATGGCTGGAAGGAACGATGTTGCACTTGCTGCTGCTTTGCAAGCGATGGCTCAAGCTGTGGGTCAACAGAATAATGTTGGTGGTAACGACGGTGTTCGCATGCTGGAAACCTTCTTTAGGAACCATCCACCAACTTTCAAGGGCAGGTATGACCCTGATGGGGCGCAGACATGGTTGAAGGAGATTGAAAGAATCTTCAGAGTGATGCAATGCACTGATGTTCAGATGGTGCGTTACGGCACACATATGCTGGCTGATGAGGCTGATGATTGGCGGGTGAGTGTGCAACCAGTGCTAGGTAATGGAGGAGCTGTGATCACTTGGGTTGTGTTCAGAAGAGAGTTTCTGAATAGGTATTTTCCGGAAGATGTCCGAGGCAAGAAGGAGATTGAATTTCTGGAACTGAAGCAAGGTGATATGTCAGTAACAGAGTATGCTGCCAAGTTTGTTGAGTTGGCAAAGTTTTACCCGCATTACACTCCTGAGACTGCTGAGTTCTCTAAGTGTATCAAGTTTGAGAATGGTCTGCGTGCTGAGATTAAGCGGGCCATTGGTTATCAGAAGATCCGCAATTTTTCTGAATTGGTGATTAGCTGCAGGATTTACGAAGAGGATACGAAAGCTCACTATAAGGTGTTAAATGAAAGGAAGAGTATGAGCCAGCATAACCGTCCTAAGCCTTACAGTGCTTCTGCTGATAAGGGGAAACAACGGGTGAATGATGAGAGAAGACCCAGGAAGAATGAGACTCCTGCTGAAGTTGTCTGCTACAAGTGTGGTGAGAAAGGCCACAAAAGTAATGCTTGCCACCGTGATGAGAAGAAATGATTCCGATGTGGGAAGAAGGGACATACGATAGCTGAATGCAAACGTGGTGATATTGTCTGTTTCAATTGTGATGAAGAGGGTCATCTTAGTTCACAGTGCAAGAAGCCCAAGAAGGCTCATCTTGGAGGGAAATTTTTTGCATTGTCTGGTACACAGACGGACAATGAGGATCGACTTATCAGAGGTACTTGTTATTTTGATGATACTCCTTTAATTGCTATTATTGATACTGGTGTTATGCATTGTTTTATTGTTGTTAGTTGTGCTTCCAAGTTGGGACTTACTATGTCTAATATGGATGGAGAAATGATTGTTGAAACTCCAGCTAAGGGTTCAGTGACTACTTCTCTTGTTTGTTTAAGTTGTCCACTGTCTGTGTTTGGTAGAAACTTTGAAGTTGATCTTGTATGTTTACCGTTGACGGGTATGGATGTAATCCTTGGGTTGAACTGGTTAGAGTATAACCATGTCCTCATCAATTGTTTTAGTAAGACGGTACGTTTCTCTTCCGCTGAAGAAGAGAGTGAAGTTGATTTCTTGAGTACTAAGCAGTTGAAGCAGATGGAGCGCGATGGAATTATAATGTTTTCCTTGTTAGCATATTTGTCAGTGGAGAATCAAGCAGTGATTGATAGCCTACCAGTTGTGAATGAATTTCCAGAAGTTTTTCCTGATGAGATTTCCGATGTGCCGCCAGAAAGAGAAGTTGAATTTTCAATTGATCTTGTTCCGGGTACGAAGCCTGTGTCGATGGCTCCTTACCGTATGTCAGCAGCTGAGTTGGCAGAGTTGAAGAAACAGTTGGAGGACCTACTTGATAAGAAATTTGTAAGACCAAGTGTTTCACCTTGGGGAGCGTCGGTGTTGTTGGTTAAGAAAAAAGATGGTAGCATGAGGCTGTGTATAGATTACCGTCAGTTGAATAAAGTGACAATAAAGAATAGGTATCCACTTCCGAGAATTGATGACTTGATGGATCAGCTAGTGGGTGCCTGTGTGTTTAGTAAGATTGATTTGAGGTCAGGTTACCATCAGATCAAGGTGAAGGATGAAGATATGCAGAAGACGGCATTCAGGACGCGATATGGTCACTATGAGTATAAGGTGATGCCTTTCGGTGTTACTAATGCACCTGGTGTATTTATGGAGTATATGAACAGGATTTTCCATGACTTTCTGGATAGGTTTGTTGTTGTTTTTATTGATGATATTCTGATTTATTCTAAGACTGAAGAAGAGCATGCAGAGCATTTGAAGATTGTTTTGCAAGTGTTGAAAGAAAAGAAGTTGTATGCCAAGTTGTCAAAGTGTGAGTTCTGGTTAAGTGAAGTAAGTTTCCTTGGCCATATTATTTCTGGTAATGGTATTGCAGTTGACCCGTTGAAGGTTGAAGCGGTATCGCAATGGGAGACTCCGAGGTCAGTTACAGAGATTAGAAGTTTTCTGGGTTTAGCAGGTTATTACCGCAGATTTATCGAAGGATTTTCGAAGTTGGCACTGCCTTTGACACAGTTGACCTGTAAGGGTAAAGCTTTTGTGTGGGATACTAAGTGTGAGAATAGTTTCAATGAGTTGAAGCAACGGTTGACGACTGCTCCGATTTTAATTTTACCGAAGTCAGATGAACCTTTTGTTGTGTATTGTGATGCGTCCAAGTTGGGCTTGGGTGGTGTACTTATGCAGGATGGTAAGGTGGTAGCTTATGCTTCGAGACAATTGAGGATACATGAGAAGAACTATCCTATACATGATTTAGAGTTGGCTGCTGTAGTCTTTGTGTTAAAAATTTGGAGGCATTATTTGTACGGTTCCAGATTTGAGGTGTTCAGTGATCATAAGAGTTTGAAATACTTGTTTGATTAGAAGGAGTTGAATATGAGGCAGAGAAGATGGCTCGAGTTATTGAAGGACTATGATTTTAGTTTGAATTACCACCCGGGTAAAGCCAATGTGGTTGCAGATGCTTTGAGCAGAAAGACATTGCACATGTCTGCTATGATGGTGAAAGAGTTCGAGTTACTTGAGCAATTTAGAGACTTGAGCTTAGTTTGTGAATTGGCACCTCAGAGCGTGCAGTTGGGTATGTTGAAGATCAATAATGAATTCTTGAACAGTGTTAAGGAAGCGCAAGAAGCTGATATTAAGTTTGTAGACTTGATGGTTGCTAGTAACGAAGCGGAAGATAGTGATTTCCAGGTTGATGATCAGGGTGTATTAAGATTCCGAGGCAGAATTTGTATTCCTGATGATGATGAGTTGAAAAAGTTGATTTTAGAAGAAAGTCACAGGAGTAGCTTAAGTATTCATCTGGGAGCTACGAAGATGTATCACGACTTGAAGAAATTATTTTGGTGGTCTAGATTGAAGCGAGATGTCGCGCAATTTGTTTATGCTTGTTTGACTTGTCAGAAATCTAAAGTTGAACATCATAAGCCTGCAGGGTTGTTGACACCATTGGATGTACCAGAGTGGAAGTGGGATAGCATATCCATGGATTTTGTAACGAGCTTACCGAATACTCCGAAGGGGCATGATGCCATTTGGGTAGTTGTTGACAGGTTAACAAAGTCAGCACATTTTATTCCGATCAATATCAATTATCCAGTAGCTCAGTTGGCAGAGATTTATATTCATAGTATTGTGAAGTTGCATGGTGTTCCATCGAGTATTGTGTCGGATAGAGATCTGAGGTTTACTTCAAGGTTTTGGAAGAGTTTGCAGGAGGCTTTGGGTTCTAAGTTGAAGTTGAGTTCGGCTTATCATCCTCAAACAAATGGTCAGTCGGAGAGGACGATTCAGTCGTTGGAAGATTTGTTAAGAGTGTGTGTACTTGAGCAAGGTGGAGCTTGGGATAGTCATCTACCGTTGATTGAGTTCACGTACAACAATAGTTATCACTCGAGTATTGGTATGGCACCATTTGAAGCTTTGTATGGTCGGAGGTGTAGAACTCAGTTGTGCTGGTTTGAATCAGGAGAAAGTATAGTGTTGGGACCGGAATTAGTCCAGCAGACTACAGAGAAAGTTAAATTGATAAGAGAACAGATGAAAGCGTCGCAGAGTCGGCAAAAGAGTTACCATGACAAGCGTAGATGGGAACTCGAGTTTCAAGAGGGTGATCATGTGTTCTTGAGAGTCACTCCCATGACAGGTGTAGGTCGTGCGTTGAAGTCTAAGAAGTTGACTCCGAAGTTTATTGGTCCTTATCAGATATCGGAGAGGATTGGGCCAGTGGCGTATCGAATAGGTCTGCCACCACATCTTTCAAATCTGCATGATGTGTTTCATGTGTCGCAGCTGCGGAAGTACGTAGCGGATCCTTCGCATGTTATACCAAGGGATGACGTGCAAGTTAGAGACAACCTTACGGTGGAGACTTTACCATTGAGGATTGATGATCGTAAGGTGAAGAAGTTGAGAGGCAAGGAGATACCTCTGGTGAGAGTTGTCTGGGGTGGAGTAACTGGTGAAAGCTTGACTTGGGAGCTAGAGAGTAAGATGCTAGAGTCTTATCCTGAGTTGTTTGCTTGAGGTAATATTTCGAGGACGAAATTCTTTAAGTGGGGGAGAGTTGTAACGCCCTAGTTGTCGATTATTTTATTTCAATTGATTTTAATAAGTTTTTATGATTTTAAATAGTTTATGTTGATTTTTGGTGTGTTATATATTTTTATTATATGGTTGTTTGATTATTTAATTAAAATAGGTGAGAATTATAATTATTAGAAGGTTGGGGATTAAAGTGAATTATTTAATATTTTAATAGGAGTTAATTAGAATTAAGGAGAAGTTAATAGGTATTAATAGGAAATAGAAGGAAAGAAAGGTCAGAATCAGTTTTACGTAGAAACAGTGAGAAACAGAGAAAACGGAGAAAAACCTAGAACAACAGAGAAGAAGCAATAGGAGAGAAGAACGCTGCTTTTTCAGGAAGATAATCTAAGGTAAGGGTGAGACTAACTCTCAACTTTAGGTTCCATAATTCGTTGATGAATGTAGGGTTGTTAGGGTTGATGAATTGAATTAGGTTAATGATGATTTGATGTTAATAACTTGATTAATTCATGTAATTGTTGTTGTTTAATGCTGTTCTGATGTTAGAATGCATAGGGATGATGAAATTCATCAAAATTTAGCCTTTAGGTGTTGAATTTGGGGTTTAGGGTTGAAAAGTATAAGTCTGTTTGAACAGTTCGTAGTTCTGTCAATCGCCGCTCGCTACGGCGAGTAAACCCACTCGCGAGGCGAGCAGTGCCTATGTAGCTCGCCACAGCGAGCAGTCCCACTCGCGAGGCGAGCAGTGAAACACCCGTAGCTCGCCACAACGAGCAGATGCACTCGCCACGGCGAGTTGCTTAATTAAAAAGTTGTTAATTGTCTTAATGAGGTTTTTGGGTGAATTTTTATATCAATTTGAGTGCCTTAATATGTTTAGGGATGAATGGCACCTTTTTACAGAATTAAATTTGGGTTTCGGGAACTTAAAAATGAAGATTTTAGGTGAAAAATGTCAAAAATGCCGAGAGCAACCACTTTTGCTCGCCTTGAGATCGCCCCCAACTCGCCACGGCGAGTAGCCCAATTTTATGAACTCGCCACGGCGAGTAAGGTAGCTCGCCACGGCGAGTAATACTGTAGGTTACCCAAGTTGTTGAATCTTGTTGTGATGCTTCGTTGTGACCTTTGTTGTGTCTTGTCGAATTAAGTTGGAGTCTTATGTCATAGCTGATTATGCATATATTAGTTGTTGTTGCTGTCGTTGGGTTGTATGTAGATATACACCATTGAGTCCATTTCATACTCATACCTTGTTGAGGGCTTATGCCCTGGAGTGTTTTCACTCAACCGTTGAGGGCTTATGCCCTGGAGTGTTTATCACTCAACCGTTGAGGGCTTATGCCCTGGAATGTTATTTCATTCAATTGTTGGGGGCTTATGCCCCGGAATTCTTAGCATTCAACGCGCGTAAAATGGTACCACATGCATTTCCATTAGTCGCATTGTTGTCGTGTTGTTGTTGTTGTTGTTGTTGTCGTTGGTTGAGTCGTCGGTGTCGTAGTTAATGATGTTGTTGGATTGTTTAAAATATAAACTGACAGTTGTTTATTTCTTATTGTTGTTACTGCATTTAATTGATGAATTATGTTATCTATTGTAGTTTGTGAATCTCACCCCTTCTGCTGGAATTGCCGCCTTGTGGGCAAGTGCAGGTAACGAAGATTAGTAGAGATGTTGGCTCAAGTGTCTTAGGGCTCGGATACATAACGGGACGGGAATTTGTTGCTTGTTTTCTCTTTCCTTACGTATTAATTATGATTTAAGAAACCTTGATGAGGCCTGCGTGCCAAAGACTTATTTAGTTGTTTTAAAATAATTCCGCTGCGAAGTTTTGGAAGGTTAATCTTTATTGACTATTTTATTGGAGAATAATTATTCATCCGTTAATTTGGAGATTTTATTTGAATGAAAATGTAGCATTCCGTTTTTGGTGAAAACTCTGATTTAATTTGTTAATTAATATTGTTGGGAGAACGGGGTGTTACATCCAACACAGGTCATAGGAGTGACTCTCAAAAACACATGGTCTCCTCCTTGAAACTCAAGATCTTTCCTACGCTTATCATGATAACTCTTTTGTCGACTCTGCGACGCTTTCATCTTTTCATGAATCATCTTTACCTTCTTAGTAGTCTGTTGAACAATTTCTGGTCCTAAAACCACATTCTCACCTGAGTCAAACCAACACAACGGAGTTCTGCATCTCTGACCATACAAAGCCTCGAAAGGTGCCATTCCGATACTAGAATGATAACTGTTATTGTACGTGAATTCTATCAACGGAAGATGACTATCCCAAGTTCCTCCTTGCTTAAGTACACAAACTCTCAACAATTCTTCCAACGACTGAATCGTTCTTTCCGACTGACCATCTGTCTGCGAATGATACGCCGAACTCAACTTCAACTTAGAACCTAAAGCCTCTTGCAAACTCTTCCAAAATCTAGAAGTAAATCTTGGGTCTCTATCTGATACAATACTTGATGGAATACCATGCAGCTTCACAATCTCTCGGATGTAGATTTCTGCCAACTGAGCTATAGGAAAACTGATGTTAATCGAAATAAAATGAGCCGATTTCGTCAATCTATCAACAATCACCCAAATTGCATCATTCCCCTTTGGATTATTCGGTAAACTAGTCACAAAATCCATGGATATGCTATCCCACTTCTACTCCGGAATATCTAAAGGTGTCATTAATCCAGCAGGCTTCTGATGTTCAACTTTTGACTTTTGACCGATTAAACATGCATACACAAATTGCACCACATCGCGCTTCAAGTTACTTCTGTGGCTTTCTTCCAGAATCATCTTTCTCATCTCAGCATCTTCAGAGATACAAGTCCTATCTCGAAATCGCAATATTCCTCGATCATCAACTTTAAAGTCACTATAATCAATCTGATTACTTCCAACTATTAAGTCTACCAACTTCACATCTTTTTTCTGAGCTTTTTTGATACTATCCAAAAAACGTTGGTGATTTTCAACATTCTCAGTTTCACACTCTCTGACGACACTTCACAAACCAAACTCAAGTCTCTGAACTGTTCTAGTAATTCTAACTCCTTAACCATCATAGCTGACATGTGCAAAAAAATTCTACTTAAGGCATCTGGAACAACATTAGCTTTACCCGGATGGTAATTCACCCCAAAATCATAATCTTTTAACAACTCAAGCCACCTTCGTTGTCTCATATTTAATTCCTTCTGGTCAAATAAGTACTTCAAACTCTTATGATCGCTGAACACTTCGAACCTAGAACCATACAAATAATATCTCCAAATTTTAAGCACAAAAACCACCGCGGCCAACTCCAGATCATGAGTAGGATAATTACGTTCATGAATCCTCAATTTCCTTGATGCATAAACTACTACTTTATTATCCTGCATAAGCACACCACCTAGGCCAAACTTAGACGCATCGCAACACACAACAAATTGTTCATTAGACTTTGGTAATATCAAAATCGGTGTTGTCGTCAAACGCTTCTTCAATTCATTAAAACTGTTTTCACATTGAACATTCCACACAAAAGCTTTGCCTTTACTAGTAAAATGAGTTAACGGAAGTGCTAACCTAGAAAATCCTTCAATAAACCTCCGGTAATAACCTGCTAAACCCAAGATGCTCCTAATCTCGGTAACCGACTTCGGGGTCTCCCATTGCGATACAACATCAATTTTAGATGGATCCACAGCAATACCTGTACCAGAAATAATGTGACCAAGAAAACTTACTTCGTTCAACCAGAATTCGCATTTAGATAACTTGGCATATAGCTTCTTCTCTTTCAGCACCTGCAAAACAATTCTCAGATGCTCGGCATGTTCCTCCTCGGACTTGGAGTATATCAGAATATCATATATAAATACTACAGCAAAATGATCCAAATAAGCATGAAAAATACGGTTCATATATTCCATAAACACTCCCGGCGCATTAGTAACACCAAAAGGCATCACATTATATTCATAGTGTCCGTAACGAGTCCTAAAGGCTTTCTTCTGAATATCGTCATCTTTCACCTTGATCTGGTGATAACCTGACCTTAAATCAATCTTGCTGAACACACGGGCACCTACTAAGGGGTCCATCAAATCGCCGATCCTCGGAAGCGGATACACAACCTCATGTTGCCATCTTTCTTCTTAACCAATAACACAGGCGCTCCCCAAGGTGAAACACTCGGTCTTACAAACTTTTTATCAAGTAAATCTTCTAACTGCTTCTTCAACTCAGCTAATTCAGAAGCTGACATACGGTAAGGCGCCATAGAAACAGGCTTCGTACCCGGAATAAGATCAATTGAGAATTCTACCTCTCTCTCAGGCGGCACATCTGGAATTTCGTCAGGGAAAACTTCTGGAAACTCACACACAACTTGCAACTTATCAATCACTGCTTGATTTTCAATGGACAGGGACGCCATCAAAGAAAATATCGGGATACCATCTTTCATCAGCTGCTTCAACTGCTTAGTAGTCAAGAGCTCAATCTCTCCTTCTTCTTCTTCGACAGAGGAAAAACGCACCGTCTTCCTAAAGCAATTAATATAGACGTAGTTGTACTCTAACCAATTCATCCCTAGAATTACATCCATCCGACTCAACGGTAAACATATTAAGTCTACGACCAAGTCTCTACCAAACATTGACAAAGGACACTTCAAACATACAAGAGTAGTAGTCACCGAACCCTTAGCTGGGGTTTCGACAACCATTTCCCCATTCATAAAAGACACATCAAGACCCAACTTTGAAGCAACATCAGCAGCAATAAAACAATGCGTAGCACCAGTATCAATGATAGTAATAAAATGAGTACTATTAATAAAACATGTACCTTTGATCAGACGATCCTCATTAACTGTCTGAGTGCCAGTCAAAGCAAACACTTTCCCTCTAACTTGATGCACTTGGAGAATTCAGCAGTCTCAGCAGTGTAGTGTGGATAAAACTTAGCCAGCTCAACAAACTTAGCAGCATACTCAGTGACTGACATGTCACCCTGCTTCAGCTCCAGAAATTCAATCTCTTTCTTTCCGCGAACATCCTCTGGGAAGTATCTATTTAGGAATTCCCTCCTGAAAACAGCCCAAGTAACTTCACCATCGTTCTCCAGGTTTGGACGAACACTAACCAACCAGTCATCAGCCTCTTCAGCCAAACAATGCGTACCAAAATGAACCATCTGAGGTGCAGTGCATTCCATGACCCGGAAACTTCTCTCAATCTCTTTGAGCCAAGTCTGAGCTCCATCAGGATCATATCTGCCTTTGAAGGTAGGTGGATGGTTCCTCAGAAAAGTCTCCAGCATCCGTACTCCATTGTTGCCACCAACGTTAGGTTGTTGTCCAACAACTTAAGCCATAGCTTGCAAAGCAGCAGCGAGGGCAACATCATTTCTTCCAGCCATCTCAGTTCACTACATAACGAGAATAGGTTAGGGAAATTCAAAACTGAATTAAACAAACACTCGACATAAACGACTCAATCTACTTGGCCGGACGGACCGACCTTCTCTAATACCAATTGTAACACCCCGTTTTCCTAACATATAAATATACTTAATTTTATCAGAGTTCAACATAAAACAGGATGCCACACTACTTTTTATTTCAAAATCATTTCAACGTAAGTGGAGTTAAAACCCACTATTTCAAATAAAACACCTGCTTATAATATTTAAAATAAAGTCACAGCGGAAAATTCAACTTTTTTTCCAAAACTTGGGCATAAGCCCTCGTCGTTATTGAGTTTAAATACACTCCTAGGGCATAAGCCCTCGTCACTGTTGAGCATAAAAATACTACTAGAGCATAAGCTCTCGTCTCTGTTGAGCAAAAACTCCTAGGGCATGAGCCCTCGTGTCTGAATGAATATGCATGGACTCAACTTCTTAAACCTTAGACATCTCAAATAAACTCCAATAATTTGGATTACAACTCATAACCATAGGACGACACATTCCTCTTTTAATCAATAATATATAGCAGCATGGCAACACATCGAATATTCCAGAGTATAATCATATGATAAATAATCGCACATTTCATCACTTATAGTTCACAAAGGCATATACAAGTATATATGTCACTACTAACAAAAGCCAAACATTAATTAATAACTCTACAGGTCGTCTTTAATATTACAGTAACACTTAATTCTAACCCAAGGGTCATCTCATAACAATTCGTGCAACAAGAGTCGCGTAATTCTAAGAAGGCAGTCTGATACAGAACTGCTCACCATGGCGAGTGGGGTCTCTCGCCTTGCGAGCCATCAGAGGTCACTCGCTGTGGCGAGTAAGGCTGCTCGCCTTGCGAGCATCAGGGTGCTACTCGCTATGGCGAGTGGGGTTGCTCGCCTCGCGCGCCGCCAGGGGTTACTCGTTATGGCGAGTGGGTTTCTCGCCTCGCGAGCTGATGAAGAGCACTCGCCGTGGCGAGTTGATTGCTCGCTAGGGCGAGCGATGACAGAACAGTTACGGGGTTACGACAATTTTCACCCAAAACCCCAATTTTCATCATATTCCTCCCCAATTTCGACTATAATGATGTTTAATGGTTATCCCATGGTCTGTAAACAGTTTTCTACATTAATGGTACTGTTTCTCATCATCTAATCATCAATTCACCACTTTTTGACCTAATTCTCAATTTCTAATTTCTCATGAATTACTCCTAAAACCTATTAACTATAATCATGAATCACAAGTTTAATGGAATTGTAATGCTAGGCTCACCCTTACCTTAAGAAAATTGAGTAACAACCTCTCTGGTTCTTCTCTTCTGTTTCCTCCCTTTTTCTCCCAAAACCTGAGTTGCACGTTCTATACAATTCTAAACCTAATTCTCCCTTTTAAACCTCTTCTATTTTATTTTATCTTATTCCAGTTAATCCCTCATAATTCTATCTAATTCTAAAACAGCCCCACAACTTAAATATTTATTTTATTCTCAAATCTTATTTTATTAAACAATAAAATAAGTCACTTAATAAAATCACCTATATCATATAAATCATATAAATCACTTAAATAACATAAAATCATGTAAATATTCTCTATACTATATAAAATAATTTAAATAATCAAAACGGGCGTTACAGGTGGGACTAACCTTCTTTAGTCATAAGTATATGATTCTAAAATAGGGTTTAACATGTTTGTTGTTGTTTTATTTTTATGAGAATTTATTTAAGATGTTGATGATGTGGCCTTTTAGAGCCAAAGACTATTTAAGATGTTGAAATTATTTCCGCTGCATGTCTATTAAATTTTTATAAAAGAAGAAGTTTTAATAAATAATAATTTAGCTATATTTATATTTGTTGGATTTTTGTAAAGTTGAATGTGACACTCTGTTTTAAGTTGAAAAACTCTGTTTAATCTTTGTTATTTTAAAGATGGGAAAACGGGGTGTTACACACGTTGTGTGATTAGGGACGATAAGAGGACACGTGTACGTTGATCCTCGCACGGGGATACTTTCTGGTGTGGCGCGGTGCACTTTGTATTTAACTCTGATTTAATATTAAATATTGCTTGTGGCGGCTTAAGGGTGTTGCAATAAGCTGATCCTGCACACCTTAACATATGTTAATATACCAACTGTTTTTCAATATACTTTGTTATCATCAAAACTCAAGAGAACTTGTATGAACCATTCTTGTTCTACCAAAGTCTTTGAAAAATTACATTGAGAAAATAGTGTATTATTATTTTATTTTTTTGAGGTAAGAAAATAGTGTATTTATATTTAGGCTAATATACCTCATTTTGGATTTAGTCCCTGTGAAAAAAAATTGTTGTTTTTGGTCCCTGCAAATATGTCTCGTTTTGGTTTTAGTCCCTGGGCCCACTTTTATGATGATTTGGGCACGTGGCACATGATGACCAAAACGAGGCATATTTGCAGGGACCAAAACCATATTTTAGCCTTATATTTATGATATTCATAAAAGTTTTTGTTTTATTCTTATATTATCATGAATAATGCAAACTTAAAAGATTTCATTATATTTGTAACTTGTTTATATTTATATTTAGGCAAATGAAACCAAGAGAAATTAAGATCCAGCTCCGCGAAAGACTATGCTATTACTTAAACAACACATTCATTATTAAGTCTGTAATATAATTATATGTTAAATCCAACTTTCTCAATATATACTATAGAATGACCAAGGCAATCAACTAAAAAGTCTTCTTTTTATATAACATTTATTAATTATATATTCGAAACTTGTTTTGATTTAGGAAATTCATGCTAGAAACTGTCTCCTTAAACAAAACATTTAGATTTAGACAGTAAATGCAAGAGAAATTAAGATCCCAAGGATACGTATGGTCCTTAAACAACCCTTTTTTTTTTTTCCTTAAAAAAAATATTTAACTTATTTTACTATAGTATCATAGAATTTCAAATAATAAACTCGATCATAAAATATTTGCAACAAACTAAAGTTTCATGACATAAAATTGCATTAGCGTCAAAATAACCAAAAAGTGCAACATATTAATTTGTAACTCTAGTATGTTTTGATTTTCAATATATATAGGGTGCAATGTGTATGTTTTGATTTTCAATATTTGTAACTCTAGTAAAGACAAAAAATATTAACATTATTGGGTAAGTGAGTTTTTTGAGTTTGAGTCTGGTTTTACCCGAAACCCATTTATTTTTATCGATGTTCCATTTTTAGAAACCATACCCACCCAATTACTCAACCCAACCGATTTTTTAGGGTTTTTTTAGATGGGTTTGATCGGATTTTCTGGATTGACCATGAACACCCTTACTTATGTGAACTGTGTTTAAAGCATAGTGATAGTCTATATGGACTAGCTCTCTGAAATTAGCATCAATGATAATACAACTTAAAACTTCGAGAAGAGCACACTTCAACTTTCCGAAACCAACATCACTAAATCATCCAAAATGGATAAATAATTTTTTTTTATTGACAACCAAAACAACTGTAATGAACCTAAAACCGTGGGACACAATTCTTTTCTCAACAATAATCACTTGCAGAAAAAAAAATCATAGTTAAGGAGGTCAACCAATACCTAGATTAAATTCTTATTCCATCAACAAATATATTGGGAAAAACCCAAGTCCCACGTCGGATAGATAAGACTCTTGAGAAAAGTATTTAAAGAGAAGGCAATCCTCACCTTACAAGCCGGTTTTGTAAGGATGAATTAGGCCCTAAATTTCAAAATGGTATAAGAGCTTGTCGAGTTCAAAGGCCGCCTAAACCAATTCACGAAAAATCGATTATTAACTTACATTTCTTATGAAATATTAATTTAATTAAATTAATTATTAATTAAATTAACTGATCAACGTGCTTTGTTATCGAATTATCGAACATTTTTTTCTTGATTTCAATTTTTTTTTTTTTTTGAAAAAAAAAACGGATATATTTTAATATGAGACTAACTCCTACCACTTCGGATACAGAGGTTTCTGGACTTCAAAAAAAAAAAAAAATCTGGGACGTATCACGCAAATAATTGGTCCGGTACTCGATGTAGTTTTTCGACCAGATAAGATGCCTAATATTTACAACGCTCTGATAGTTCAAGGTCGAGATACTGTTGGCCAAGAAATTAACGTAACTTGTGAAGTACAGCATTATAATAGAAACAATTCCACTACAACAGCAATAATATAAGTGAAATCTTTTTACGATAATATAAGCATATACAATAATATAAGCATAAAATTAAGCACAATGAAAAATATGAATGACGTTAGAAAGAAAGGAGAAAAAAAAAAGAAGGAAAGATGGAAACATTAATGTCCCTCTTGACTGTAGTAGTAGGCTTACTTCTAATACTAATAATAATACGACTCAAAGGTCTCACGTCTCAGGTTGGCTTGAGATCTTAGAATGTGCTCCTCTCAAGGTCACTGATTCGACTTTCTGTATCAATTTTGATAAGCAAGCTCATACGGAGCAAAATTCTGGCTTTATTTCCTCTGATGCTAATTTTGATGATGGGCAAATCGATATATAAATGGCACCCTGCAAATGAACAGTGGAACCTGCAAATGAACAGTGGAACTGGTCTCCTCAGATAAGTCGGGCTATGGATCAGAGTTCTAAAAAATAAAAAAATCTATACTATATATAAAGAAAACTATCTCTCTCAGTACACTTTTGGGTTGGACTTTTCTTTCCAAAAATACCCTTAATTTTTAATTTTAATTTTAAATACAAATAACACATGTAACAAAAAAGATAAAAATAAATTTAATTTACGAAGAAAACTTACGCACAATTCCTTATGAACTATTAGTCAATTATAAAATAACAAGTGGATTACTAATCCATGTTATTTTTCGTTCCCGTTAATTCTCTTTTACCTCCGTTAACAAAAGATCAAATTCACATTTTTTTTTTAACCAAAAAAAGGATGGCAGCAAAGAGCTAACCATCACAAAACTGCATTAAAGGAGAAAGAAAGTACAAAAGGGAGGGGATAAAACCAAAACTCCCAAAGCTAAAAAGAGAATCTAAAATTAGACCTACCTTCCTTATCTCTAAAGAAACTTGATCTAATGAAAATTGGAGCTTCATTCCAAACAAAAATAGCATTAAGAGAGAGACCATGATTGGCCAAAGAGTCAGCCACCTGATTTCCTTCTCTGAAGACATGAGAAACAATGCAGTTAATGTTTTGCATCATGATAATCACATTATTCCATCGATTTCTAAGTTGCCAAGGAACATGGTTTGACTTTCTGGAAGCAAGAACAACCAAAGTTGAGTCTGTTTCTATCCAAACATTCTTCCAATGATTTTGATGGGTAATTTCTACAGCTCTCATAAGTGCACAAAGCTCAGCTTGATAGGCTGTACAACTACCAAGAGGTTCCGCAAAGCAAAGAATTGCATCAGAATTGTGATTCCTCAAGATCCCTCCACAAGCTGAGATACCTGGATTGCCATTAGATGCCCCATCTATGTTCCACTTTATCCAATTTGTATGAGGAGGACTCCATAACACTTCTATGATTTGAGGAGCCTTGGGGTGATGGATTTTACAATTAAAAGTCTTCAGGATTGTAAAATCAACTATAGAGTTATTAGAAACCTTAGAAGTATTGTTCCCAGATAAAGATGTCGATGCAGTAATCATTGAGATTGCAGATTTCCAGTTGATGCATTTTTGATTGAATCTTGATTGGTTTCTAGCATACCAAATAATATTAAGGAGATTAACAAGTGCAGCTTTGATGACAATTTTGCACTAAGGGGACCAGGCTCTATCACACAATTTCCAAATGTCCTCCTTAGATGAAAAGTTAAAGGCTATATTTATTGAACTTGCCAACCAATTCCAAAGCTTGCTAGCCAGAGAGCATTCAAAGAATAGGTGGAATGAGGTTTCTGAGCTTTTGGAGCAAATGTTGCACATAGAGGGAATATGGCAGCCTCTAGCCATCAAGTTGTCATCTGTTGGAATTTTATTATGCATAAATCTCCAAACAAACATAGATCTAGCTGGGGGAATTTCTCTGCACCAAATAGTGTTGGCCCAGTGTAATTCCTGGAATTGTTGGTATTTGAATTCATAGGCTTCCTTCATAGTCATGTCTCCAGTGGTTGAGTGCTTCCATAATATCTGGTCTTCTCTAAGGACATTAGGAATAGAAATGTTGTTGATGAGCTGAGCAACAGTAGGGTACATATGAGTAAGTTGAGAAGGAAGTTGCCATTGACCCTGAGAGATGTAATCTTTAACAGTTGACATTAAGAGAGGTCTGGTTGAATCAAGAATGTTGAAAGTATCAGAAAGGGGCGGACCACACCAAGAGTCATTCCAAAAACTAATATTCTTGCCATCACCTAACAGCCATGTAGTGTTGTTTTGAATGGTCATATATTCTTCTTTAATACCACTCCACAGGGAAGAGAAAATGTGATGTTTAATGATGTTCCTGTTTCTTATAACTCTATCTTTCAGAAGCATTGCCCAAGGTTGTTTAGAAACTGAGCATAAGGCCTGCACACTTTCTTCCAAGAAACTGAAACCAACTTCCTCTTGTCTTTATCTCCACTCCAAATGAAGTTTCTAATAACTTTTTCAATTTCTTTGAGGAGGGAAGTTGGCCAAGCATATACTGACATACTATAGGTGAGCATGCTTTGAATGACTGATTGAACCAGTTGAACTCTCCCTGCCATAGATAACAGACTAGCTTTCCAGTTTGACAACTTTAACTTAATTCTATCTGCAATTGGTTGTAAATGACAGACTTTTGGTTTGCCTTTGAATATTGGAATCCCCAAATAGTTGAAAGGGAGAGATCCAATATTAAAGTTTAGCAATGAAACAATTTGGTTAAGTCTCTCTTGATTAATGGAGTTGGAATAAATAGTTGACTTACCATTGTTAATCACCTGACCAGATGCAAGGGCATACCTTGAGAATAAATGTTTGATGGATTGCAGACCTGAAATATTTCCTTTACAGAAAATCATCAAGTCATCTGCATAGAAAGAATGGGAAGGCACATTGAAGTTTCTGGTTCCTTTGATGAGGTTTAACCTTCCAAGGTCCACTAGCTTGCTCAAACTTCTACTAAGGACATCTTCAGCAATGCAAAACAAAAGGGGGGAGAGAGGATCTCCCTGCCTAACCCCCCTGGTGCAATTAAAGTAACCATGAGATTCCCCATTTATAGATATAGAAAGAAATGCAGATTTAAGGATAACATCAATCCAAGTGCAGAAAGTATCATTAAAACCAAACAATTTCAAGACTTGCAAAAGGAAAGGCCACTTTGTAATGTCAATTTTTAAAGCAATATTTCCTCCTAATGCCTTGTTGTGCAACAAATTCGCAGCTTCTGAAGCAGTGCAGATATAGTCTTTTATGTTCCTATCATGAATAAAGCCCATTTGTTCTTTGGAAATTATGGATGGCATTACTTGAGCTAATCTGTCAGCAATGATCTTGGAAATCACTTTAAACTTGAAGTTCGCCATTGCTATTGGTCTGTATTGATCAATGGAGACTGCATTGTGAATCTTAGGTATCAACGCAATTATATTGGAATTGTATCCAGGCAAGATCCAACTAGAAGCAAAGAATTGAAGAACTGCTGCAATCACATCTCCTTTAACAATTTCCCAGAAATGTTGAAAGAAGAATGCCCCAAAACCATCTGGCCCTGGAGCACTCTCTTTGTTGAGAGAGAAGATGGCTGCTTTAATCTCATGATGAGAAGGAATCATTGTTAACATCTTGTTCACCTCTTCTGTGACTATATTTGGAATAGCTTCTTCAGCAAGCAGCTGGTCCTGCAAAACAAAGTTAGTACAAAAAAGATTTTTATAGTAAGAAATAACATGATTTGCTATCTATGATTTTTCTGTGAGCACTAGATCGCCATCTTGTAAGGATGTTATGTGTTTGGTTGAGGCTTTGATTTTGGCTACTTTATGGAAGAATTTAGTGTTTCTATCACCATGAAGGTGCCAGTTCATTCTAGCTTTCTCTTGCCAGAACATCTCTTCTCTAGACAAAGCTTCTTCAAATTGTTTGTGAGCTTCTTTTTCTGCATTGAGAAGGTTATCATTGTGGCCATTAGATTGTATTTGATCTTAAGATCAAATTCACATAAAACTAGCACAAAACAAAAACTCATGTTACTTTTTTATCAACCGATTTTATGTTGTACATTTGTGTTGTTCCCCTCAATGCAACCGACAAAGATTGTCAAGTATTATCATATCTCTTCCACAAAAAAGAGTATTTCCATATTATTTTATTACTTCCACAAAAAACAATATTTCCATATTATTTTATTATTTTATTAATATAAGTTACTCTTCCTTAGCCTTTGATCAATTGTAACAAACGTAAGCAAAAAATAATGGTAAAGATTGGACTTTAAATCCTCTAAAAAAAGATTAGTAACAAAATGTTAAAGATTGAACTTTAAATCCTTTAAAAAGAAGTTTAGTAACAAACGTGAGAAAAAAATAATGTTAAAGATTGGACTTTGAACCCTCAAAAAAAGAATTATGACTCAAAATATTTTAGAAAAACTTTTGTTAGCACTATATTAAATATTAATAAGTAGGGTTCTCACAGTTAATAGTCCGTTATCGCATTGTTTAGTTTTTCTCAACCTCTCTCAACCATCTGCATCAGAATTCAGAATTAATCTGTTTAGTTTTTTTCTTTTTCTTTCATGTTACAACTAATCAAAGTCGATTAATTTTATGGATTATATATTTGACTTTGCTGGTTTAAAAGCGATTGTAATTCAAATTGTTTACGATTGATTTTCAGGATTATTTGACTTTGCTGGTTTATAAATGCTTATACAAACTATGACATCATGACTTTTTTTTATATCTAAAGAGAACCATGTTTTTTTTTTTTATAAATATTACACAAAGGGAAAATAAGCAATAACATCTTCTGCCGTTAAGCTCCTTTGAATGCCGTTTAAAGCAATAAAAGAATTGTTTTTTTCTTTGTGATTCCAAACGATTTGGATTTATACAATTGATAAACTGCTCACATGACCCCCATCCAATATCCAATAAAATACAGTGAAATCAAAGTGTTAAAACCATTTAAACAATTCAAAATTGTTGAATGATAATCACACTCATGTTACCAACAACTAAAAACAGACACACAAGAAAGCTTCAAACCACCATCTTTTATTGGTTACATTCAAACCACCATCTGAGAGGCCATAAAAGGATGGGACCGCTAAGAAGTATAGATATAGTTTAACACCCCGTTTTCCCAACATATAAATATACTTAATTTTATCAGAGTTCAACATAAAACAGGATGTCACACTACTTTTTATTTCAAAATCATTTCAACGTAAGTGGAGTTAAAACCCACTATTTCAAATAAAACACCTGCTTATAATATTTAAAATAATTTCATAGCAGAAAATTCAACTTTTAATCCAAAACATGGCACTAGGCATCAACATCATCAACATAGTAAAATACCAATTAAAGATGGTCCAATAACATCTTAAAAGGTTACGTAATAAGGAAAAACAACAAAAAAACATAGAAGATATCCCCATCCTGTTACATATCAGAGCAAGACTCCTATGACGACACGAGGACCAACTCACATCTGCACTATACTGGATCACCCTGTAAGTTACTCATATGAAGAGCAACATTTTCAAGCAGAAAGGGTGAGATTTCACATTCATTAATAATCAGCAACAAATTTAAAATCAGAATTTAATCAACATACAAATACAACATTTATTAATTAACAAGAACTTCATGTGATTTCAGTTAACAATTATTAATGAATTACAAACAACAACCATTCAACAATGCAACAATGATGACTAGACAACGCATCAACAACAACAACCACAACAACTATACAACGACACAACAAAAACTCAACAATATGCAATTTATTTATGCATGTGGTACCAACAGAGCGTCAAGCTCTCAACAAGATGTCGTAATTCGACTAAACAGGGCATCAAGCCCCCAACTTAACAACTTAACAGGGCATCAAGCCCTGAACCTAGACCAATGGTCATGCGACCTGACAACTTAACAACGTGCAACAATACAACTTGAACAGCATGCAACTATACGACTTGAACAACATGCAACTATATAGCATATAATGCATATAATCAACATCCACGAAAGATTCTTCATACCAACTACATCTACTGAGGAACTGCACTTAACAATCAACAACTTCATAACAAAAACCTAAAACCCAACTCGAAATAGAACATGTTCAACGACACAAGGTCGAGATACCTACTGCCTAACTCGCCGTGGCGAAGAGAGGATGACTCTCTGCCATGTGCTCACCGTTGCGAGCAGAGTACTCGCCGTGGCGAGTGACAACTGGGGTCACTCGCGAGGCGACCTAAGGAGCTCACCATGGTGAGTCATCTACAACTCGCGAGGCGGGATAATCGCTCGCTGTGGCGAGCGACGACGAACAGGGGAACGTACAGCATGCACAGCAACACAAATTTTGCCCTAAAAACCCAAATTTGACACCCAAACTTCCCAAAAATGGTAAAGGACATCATCTACTGGTTACTTACAATTTATACAACAGTTTCTACATCAATTCACCAATTACCTATGTTTTTAGGGACCTAATTGGATTCAATTCTAATTCCTTCAACATCTTTATTAACAACAACATGATCAATCCAATTTTAGAATTCATATACTAATCATTAAAGAAAGCTAGTCTCACCCTTACCTTTGATTTTACAGAACTCTACAGGTTTCTCCCAAAAGCAGTATGTTTCACGTTCTCTCTGTTTTTCCCAAAATCTGCTCCACTGTTTTCTAACCCTAATTCCTTTGTGTTCACTTCCAATTTATAGCCCTTTCTAACAAACTCCTCTAATTACCAAACTACCCTTAATTAAGTTGTTATTTTATTTTTCTTAGACAAATCCTATTATATTTTTCCACCAAATATAACAACAACATCCACTACCAACAAATACTAAAATCAATATATATCAACATATATCAGCATATATTACAACAAATTTAATAAATACAATAAAAGACTCTCAGCTTAATTTAAATAAATAATTAAATAAAAATAGGGCGTTACAACTCTCCCTCACTTAGAAGATTTTTCGTCCTCGAAAATTTACCTCTTTCAAACAACTCTGGATACGACTCTAGCATCTTACTTTCCAACTCCCACGTCAAACTTTCACCAGCCGCTCCTTCCCAAACAACTTTCATAAGGGGTATATCCTTGCCTCTTAGCTTCTTCACTTCACGACCTTTGATCCTCACTGGTAAGGTCTCGATCGTAAGGTTGTCTCTCACTTGCTCATCATCTCTTGGAATCACATGAGATGGATCTGCAACATACTTCCGAAGTTGTGACACATGAAATACATTATACAAATTTGACAGATGCGGTGGTAAACCCACTCTATACGCAACTTTCCCAACTCTTTCCAAAATCTGATACGGGCCAATAAACCTCGGGGTCAACTTATTCGATTTCAGCGCCCGTCCAACACAGGTCACAGGAGTGACTCTCAAAAACACATGGTCTCCTCCTTGAAACTCAAAATCTTTCCTAGGCTTATCATGATAACTCTTTTGTCGACTCTGCGACGCTTTCATCTTTTCCTGAATCATCTTTACCTTCTCAGTAGTCTGTTGAACAATTTATGGTCCTAAAACCACATTCTCACCTGAGTCAAACCAACACAACGAAGTTCTGCATCTCCGACCATACAAAGGCTCGAAAGGTGCCATTCCGATACTAGAATGATAACTGTTATTGTACGTGAATTCGATCAACGGAAGATGACTATCGCAAGTTCCTCCTTGCTCAAGTACACAAACTCTCAACAAGTCTTCCAACGACTGAATCGTTCTTTCCGACTGACCATCTGTCTGCGGATGATACGCCGAACTCAACTTCAACTTAGAACCTAAAGCCTCTTGCAAACTCTTCCAAAATCTAGAAGTAAATCTTGGGTCTCTATCTGATACAATACTTGATGGAATACCATGCAGCTTCACAATCTCTCAGATGTAGATTTCTGCCAACTGAGCTATAGGAAAACTGATGTTAATCGGAATAAATTGAGCCGACTTCGTCAATCTATCAACAATCACCCAAATTGCATCATTTCCCTTTGGAGTATTCGATAAACTAGTCACAAAATCCATGGATATGCTATCCCACTTCCACTCTGGAATATCTAAAGGTGTCATTAATCCAGCAGGCTTCTGATGTTCAACTTTTGACTTTTGACAGATTAAACATGCATACACAAATTGCGCCACATCGCGCTTCAACCTAGACCACCAAAACAACTTATTCAAGTCATGATACATTTTTGTAGCTCCCGGATGAATACTCAAGTTACTTCTGTGGCTTTCTTCCAGAATCATCTTTCTCATCTCAGCATCTTCAGGGATACAAATCCTATCTCGAAATCGCAATACTCCTTGATCATCAACTTTAAAGTCACTATTATCAATCTGATTACTTCCAACTATTAAGTCTACCAACTTCACATCTTCTTTCTGAGCTTTTTTGATACTATCCAAAAATTCGTTGGTGATTTTCAACATTCTCAGTTTCACACTCTCTGACGACACTTCACAAACCAAACTCAAGTCTCTGAACTGTTCTAGTAATTCTAACTCCTTAACCATCATAGCTGACATGTGCAAAAAATTTCTACTTAAGGCATCTGGAACAACATTAGCTTTACCCGGATGGTAATTCACCCCAAAATCATAATCTTTTAACAACTCAAGCCACCTTCGCTGTCTCATATTTAATTCCTTCTGGTCAAATAAGTACTTCAAACTCTTATGATCGCTAAACACTTCGAACCTAGAACCATACAAATAATATCTCCAAATTTTAAGCACAAAATCCACCGCGGCCAACTCCAGATCATGAGTAGGATAATTACGTTCATGAATCCTCAATTGCCTTGATGCATAAGCTACTACTTTATGGTCCTGCATAAGCACACCACCTAGGCCCAACTTAGACGCATCGCAGCAAACAACAAATTGTTCATTAGACTTTGGTAATATCAAAATCGGTGCTGTCGTCAAACGCTTCTTCAATTCATTAAAACTGTTTTCACATTGAACATCCCACACAAAAGCTTTGCCTTTATAAGTCAACTGAGTTAACGAAAGTGCTAACCTGGAAAATCCTTCAATAAACCTCCGGTAATAACCTGCTAAACCCAAGAAGCTCCTAATCTCGGTAACCGACTTCGGGGTCTCCCATTGCGATACATCATCAATTTTAGATGGATCCACAGCAATACCTCTACCAGAAATAATGTGACCAAGAAAACTTACTTCGTTCAACCAGAATTCGCATTTAAATAACTTGGCATATAACTTCTTCTCTTTCAGCACCTGCAAAACAATTCTCAGATGCTCGGCATGTTCCTCCTCGGACTTGGAGTATATCAGGATATCATATATAAATACTATAGCAAAATGATCCAAATAAGCATGAAAAATACGGTTCATATATTCCATAAACACTCCCGGCGCATTAGTAACACCAAACGGCATCACATTATATTCATAGTGTCCGTAACGAGTCCTAAAGGCCGTCTTCTGAATATCGTCATCTTTCACCTTGATATGGTGATAACCCGACCTTAAATCAATCTTGCTGAACACACGGGCACCTACTAACTGGTCCATCAAATCGTCGATCCTCGGAAGCGGATATTTATTCTTTATTGTCACTTTATTCAGCTACCGGTGATCGATACACAACCTCATGCTGCCATCTTTCTTCTTAACCAATAACACAGGCGCTCTCCAAGGTGAAACACTCGGTCTTACAAACTTTTTATCAAGTAAATCTTCTAACTGCTTCTTCAACTCAACTAATTCAGAAGCTGACATACGGTAAGGCGCCATAGAAACAGGCTTCGTACCCGGAATAAGATCAATTGAGAATTCTACCTCTCTCTCAGGCGGCACATCTGGAATTTCGTCAAAGAAAACTTCTGGAAACTCACACACAACTTGCAACTTATCAATCACTGCTTGATTTTCAATGGACAGGGACGCCATCAAAGAAAATATCGGGATACCATCTTTCATCAGTTGCTTCAACTGCTTAGTAGTCAGGAGCTCAATCTCTCCTTCTTCTTCTTCGGCAGAGGAAAAACGCACCGTCTTCCTAATGCAATTAACATAGATGTAGTTGTACTCTAACCAATTTATCCCTATAATTACATCCATCCCACTAAACGGCAAAGATATTAAGTCTACGACAAAGTCTCTACTAAACATCAACAAAGGACACTTCAAACATACAAGAGAAGTAGTCACCGAACCCTTAGCTGGGGTTTCGACAACCATTTCCCCATTCATAAAAGACACATCAAGACCCAACTTTGAAATAACATCAGCAGCAATAAAACAATGCGTAGCACCAGTATCAATGATAGTAATAAAATGAGTACTATTAATAAAACATGTACCTTTGATCAGACGATCCTCATTAACTGTCTAAGTGCCAGTCAAAGCAAACACTTTCCCTCTAACTTGTTCCTTCTTAGGATTAGGACACTGAGGACTAATATGTCCTTCTTCACCGCATTTAAAACAAACCATCTCACCATGCTTACAATCTGCAATTGTATGCCATTTCCTGCCACAACGGAAACACTGTTTCACTTCGCCCACACTGCAAGCATTACTCTTGTGACCTTTCTCTCCACATCGAAAACAAACAATCTCAGCAGGAGCATCTCTTATCCCAGTCCTCTTCTCATCATTTGGCCTTCTCTCATCCTTCACTTTCTGTTTGCCCTTATCAGCAGGAGCACTGTAAGGCTTACCACAACTTTGTTGTTGCTTACTCTTCCGCTCATTTAGAATCTTATAATGAGCTTTGGTGTCATCCTCATAAATCCTGCAGCTACTCACCAACTCAGAAAACTGTCATATATTCTGATACCCAATTGCGCGTTTAATCTCAGCACGCAAACCATTCTTGAACTTGATGCACTTGGAGAATTCAGCAGTCTGAGTAGTGTAGTGTGGATAAAACTTAGCCAGCTCAACATACTTAGCAGCATACTCAGTGACTGACATGTCACCCTACTTCAGCTCCAGAAATTCAATCTCTTTCTTTCCGCGAACATCCTCTGGGAAGTATCTATTTAGGAATTCCCTCCTGAAAACAGCCCAAGTAACTTCACCATCGTTCTCCAAGTTCGGACGAACAATAACCCACCGGTCATCAGCCTCTTCAGCCAAACAATGCGTACCAAAACGAACCATCTGAGGTGCAGTGCATTCCATGACCCGGAAAATTCTCTCAATCTCTTTGAGCCAAGTCTGAGCTCCATCAGGATCATATCTGCCTTTGAAGGTAGGTGGATGGTTTCTCAGAAAAGTCTCCAGCATCCGTACTCCATTGTTGCCACCAGCGTTAGGTTGTTGTCCAACAACTTGAGCATAGCTTGCAAAGCAGCAACGAGGGCGGCATCGTTTCTTCCAGCCATCTCAGTTCACTACATAATGAGAATAGGTTAGGGAAATTCAAAACTGAATTAAGCTAACACTTGACATAAACGACTCAATCTACTTGGCCGAACGGACCGACCTGCTCTGATACCAATTGTAACACCCCGTTTTCCCAACATATAAATATACTTAATTTTATCAGAGTTCAACATAAAACAGGATGTCACACTACTATTTATTTCAAAATCATTTCAACGTAAGTGGAGTTAAAACCCATTATTTCAAATAAAACACCTGCTTATAATATTTAAAATAAAGTCACAGCGGAAAATTCAACTTTTTTTCCAAAACTTGGCACTAGGCCTCAACATCATCAACAGAGTAAAATACCAATTAAAGATGGTCCAATAACATCTTAAAAGGTTACGTAATAAGGAAAAACAACAAAAAAACATAGAAGATATCCCAATCCCGTTACATATAAGAGCAAGACTCCTATGACGACACGAGGATCAACTCACATCTGCACTATTCTGGATCACCTGCAAGTTCCTCATATGAAGAGCAACATTTTCAAGCAGAAGAGGTGAGATTTCACGTTCATTAATAATCAGCAACAAATTCAAAATCAGAATTTAATCAACATACAAATACAACATTTGTTAATTAACAAGAACTTCATGTGATTTCAGTTAACAATTATTAATGAATTACAAACAACAACCATTCAACAATGCAACAATGATGACTCGACAATGCATCAACAACAACAACCACAACAACTATACAACGACACAACAACAACTCAACAATATGCAATTTATTTATGCATGTTGTACCAACAGAGCGTCAAGCTCTCAACAGGATGTCGTAATTCGACTAAACAGGGCATCAAGCCCTCAACCTAGGCCAATGGTTATGCGACCCGACAACCTAACAACGTGCAATAATACAACTTGAACAACATGCAACTATACGACTTGAACAACATGCAACTATATAGCATATAATGCACATACAGCACGCACAGCAACACGAATTTTGACCCAAAAACCCAAATTTGACACCCAAACTTCCCAAATATGATAAAGGACATCATCTACAGGTTACTTACAATTTATACAACAGTTTCTACATCAATTCACTAATTACCTATGTTTTTAGGGACCTAATTGGATTCAATTCTAATTCCTTCAACATCTCTAATAACAACAACATGATCAATCCAATTTCAGAATTCATATATTAATCATTAAAGAAAGCTAGTCTCACCCTTACCTTGGATTTTACAGAACTCTACAGGTTTCTTCCAAAAGCAGTATGTTTCACGTTCTCTCTGTTTTTCCCAAAAGCTGTATGTTTCTAACTCTAATTCCTTAGTGTTCGCTTCCTATTTATAGCCCCTTATAACAAACTCTTCTAATTACCAAACTACCCTTAATTAAGTTGTTATTTTATTTTTCTTAGACAAATTTTATTATATTTTTCCACCAAATATAACAACAACATCCACTACCAACAAATACTAAAATCAACATATATCAACATATATTAGCATATATTACAACAAAGTTAATAAATTCAACAAAAGACTCTCAGCTTAATTTAAATAAATAATTAAATAAAAATAGGGCGTTACATATAGCACCAACACCAGATACAACCTGGATACTGACACGCCAATAACATTGATAATTTGAGAAAAACACATAATTTAGGGTAATTATATTTATGGATGCGGATGCAACACGTGTCCAGACACATCTAATATGAGGAGTGTATGTGATTCATAGACACGGAGTAATATCATAATTCATATATATGGTCGAAAGAGCCATAATTACACCTACAAATGATGATGTTCAAAAAATTGAATGACATAATTATCAATTAGTTTTCAAGAGAATAACATAATTTGTTATCATTTAGCGAGGTTAAAGGGGATACTCATAACTTATATCATCATGAATTCCTAAATTCAACTGCTCAAGGAAGTATCCCACCACATATTTTAAAGGTAAAAAAAGGTGCACCTTTGATGTTGTTGCGAAACATAAACCTTAGATATGACCTATGTAATGGAACACGATTGTTATATCGTGGTTTATTTAAGAATATGTTGGATGTGGAAATCCTAACTGGAAGCAATGTTGGAAAAAGAGCATTCTTGCTCAGAATTCAATTAAAAACAAATGCGAGTTGACGACTTCCCTTTGTGCTTAGTAGAAAACAATTTTCCGTTAGACTAAGTTTTGCTATTACCATAAATAAGTCACAAGGGCAGACCATTCCCAATGTCGGAATCTATCTTCCACGACCTATTTTCAGCCATGGTCAATTATATGTAGCTTTATCATGAGGAGTTTCTCAAAATTAAACAAAAGTTCTCATTAAAGAAGGGAAAATAGAAGGAGAAGATGGAGACTTTACGAAAATTATAGTTTTTAAAGATATTTTTTTATCGCAATCGCAATGTTTCTTTTACATAAGATGTCATTATACATTTATTTATGATGTTTCTTTTACGCAACACACAAATTTATGTTATGATGTTACTAATTATTATTAGAATAAAGGCTTAATTACACTTTTGGTCCTCACGTTTTGACCAACTCACGAAACTGGTCCTGCCTCTTTTAAATTGAACAAAACCGTCCTTTAATTATCATTATTTTTGCAGTTTTAGTCCTACTTCCTATTTTCAACTTCAGAAACGCAGAGAAATTGTAGTTTTAGGGAAGTTTTGTACATAGCCCTATACCTCAACCATGAAATAAACAAGGAATAAGACATGTGGGTACAAAGAATTTACTTTATTCAACACACTAACCAAAAAAACTCTAATTTGAAACATATCTTAGAAATTAGGACTCGTTTTGGTTAATGTGCTGAATAAAATGGATTTCTTGTACCCACATGCTTTATTCCTTGTTTATTTCATGGTTGAGGTATAGGGCTATGTCCAAAACTTCCCTAAAACTGCAATTTCTCTGCGTTTCTGAAGTTGAAAATAGGAGGTAGGACTAAAACTGCAAAAAAATGATAATTTAAGGACGGTTTTGTTCAATTTAAAAGAGGCAGGACCAGTTTCGTGAGTTCGTCAAAACGCGAGGACCAAAAGTGTAATTAAGCCTAGAATAAACAATAAATGATCATTATTTTACCTTATTTTTATATGCAGATAAACTAAAATATGTTGAGTTCAAAAATAATTTTGTTATATGCCTTGACAATTAAACAAACAAACATAATAAAATAAACACATATGTTAGCGCAGTAGAAAGAGCAGACAGATGGGCACGATAGTGCCCGCTAGTAATAATAATAGAAATAATGGTTGAGCGAGATGAATTTTCTTTTAAGTTAGAAATCGTTTATGAATGTCTCCCATATTATTGTCCCATGTGAGGTTTATCTATATTAATTATATTTATTTGAAACTTTTTTTTTTTTGGTTACATATTTGAAAATTTATTTAATTTAGACAAATGATGATAGAAATAGTCTCCTTAAACAACACATTGTAATGTGACCTATAATTAGTTCTAAAAATAAAAGTCACCTATAATTAGTTATTAGGTAAATTTAACTTTCTTAATAAATAGTAAAAAATCATCAAGTTAATCACATATTGCAATCATGGAGCATTATGTTATAGTTAAACCAATTAGGTGAGATCCAGAACGCTGAGTGCGCCTACTTAAGGATATGTATGGTCTCCTTAATATATATTTTTTTCTTAATATTTTTATATATATATTTTTTCTTTCTAAAACTAGTTATCTGATTAAAGGACTGATTATTCATCGGGGTCCAATCTCATCGTATACTTGTGGGGACTGTGTTTAGAGAAGAGTGAAGCTCTCTATCTATTAACCCACAAAAATTGACATTGGAGAGAATCGAACATAAAACTGTGAGAAAAGCAATACACACATTGTAAAGACACACTCAATCAAACACATAGCTCTACGACGCATCAATCAAACCGTGAGGAGAAAACACACTCTGAGCAGTCTACGAGAAGAATAGACTACTCTCGGTTTGTGGGAGGAACCATTGTTTAGACTCTGAAAAACACACTCTGAACAGTTTTTTCGAACACTTAAAGAAGTTTTGTTGGTATGACTAATAAAACAAAAGTATATGAAAATGCAAAAGGTATTGGCATACTTCAAAATCGCACTAACTCCTTGAGGTTCAAATTACGTGTCTATATATATCATTCTTCCTTTCCCTGTATTTGCTCACAACATAACCTTCCTTGAATTGATAGGAATATAATTCATCCTCGCCTACCAACCTTCCTATACCCCTAAGATGACAAAATCTGGTTATGTAAATGCTGTCATTCGTTCATCTAAGTTCGATGAAGCTTACTTTTTCATCAATGATAAGTACGTGCTGTTGAACTATGCATCCGGTGGCGGAACAGATAAACTTTTGTATGGGCCTACTCTTGTTCGTGATGGGTTTAAATCCCATGCTCATACAATATTTGGAAGCTATGGAATTGATTGTGCCTTTGACACTGATAACAATGAGGCATTTATCTTTTATGAAAATTTTTGTGCTCTCATAGACTATGCACCACACTCCGACAAAGACAAAATAATCTCTGGTCCTAAGAAAATCGCCGACATGTTTCCTTTTTTCAAAGGAACCGTATTCGAAAATGGAATAGACGCTGCTGTAAGATCGACTGTGGGCAAAGAAGTTCACTTATTCAAAGGAGACAAGTATGCTCGTATAGACTATGGCACGAACCGTATAGTACAAGGTATCTTGTACATCACCGATGGTTTTGAGGGTTTCTCTGGCACAATCTTTGAAGCTGGAATGGATGCAGCATTTGCTTCTCACAGAACAAATGTAGCCTACATTTTCAAAGGAGATTACTATGTAGCTGTCTCTTTTACCCCAGGATCATCATCAAATGGCACCATGTTGGGTCCTGTCGCACGGATTAGTAAACATTGGACCGCTCTTACTGCCCTTATACCGCTAAAGAATTAAGCAAGCATGGCCTTCACAGCCATGATCATAATGCTAAAACACGTGCATCAATGAACTTTTGAAATCATAATAAGATAGTATTATGATTTAAGAATAAAGACTCTTATTTATGTTTGCTTTCTGCTCATCAATAATTTATGTAATATGTCTGTTTCATTGTTTAATTTGCTTTTGTTGCTCATCAATAGTTTATGTAATATGTGTGTTTGATTGTTTAATTTTCTTTCGTTTCTTTGAATAATTTTTTTGCTTCCCCTTGTGTTAATAGTGTTTTAAGGTAGAACACAAATGTTAAGAAAACTATAATATATACTAACTTTTAACATGAAATAAGATGTTAGGACGAAAAATTATCTACTCTCTCATTTCTTTATAAATAAAAATTAATTGTTCTTGTTCGCAATAGCAGCATACTCTCGCGGAGCCAGAAGTAAATTAATCGTTCTTGTCAAAATTCAATTGACACAATGAATAAGACAAAGGCTTCAATCAACAATCTTGAGTAGGGGTGTTGGTATCTTTATGATTTCTCCTTTGAATATACCAACAAAGTTTAAGTATAAAATCAATGGTTTTTGCTCCAATAATGAGGTTGAATACGAAGCCTTAGTTGTGAGATTAGAAATACTGCTAGGACTGGGGCAAAAAATGTTATAAAGGGAGATTCAGAATTGGTGGTGAAACAACTAACAAATGATTACAAATACATAAGTGAGAATTTGATTTCTTATGTTGTTTATGCTAATTCTTTGTTAAATAATTTTGAAACTCTCAATATTCAACACGTGCCTTGAAGGGGTCCAGCTCGTCCAACTTAGCATCAGGGTTGAAATGAAGAGCTTGCTCTCGAGCTCATTTAAAGCCATTATAAAAGTACACGGCGAACTCCCCTCTTCCTTCCTTCACGGCAGTCTTGGCAGTTGCCAGTTCCTCCTCATGATCACTCACCTTCTTCTTAATGGAGTCCCTCTCTAGCTCAACTGCTTCTTTCTCCCCTTGATATCACTGGCCTATTTTTCAGCAGTCTTCTTCTCCTTTAGAGCCTCTTTCAACCTCGCCTCCATTCCCATCACCTTATGCTTCCACTTCTCTGCATCTTCAACAGCGTCCTTATACTTCGCCTCTAGAATTCCATGCTTATTTTCCTTTGTGTGCCCCATCAACAAAACCCGAAGTGCTGACATGCATGCATCCACCACCAAGTCACTGAACTTGGCTTTCACACCAGCATCAACGTCCACTGCCGCCAAGGGAACCTTCTCCGCCAAGTCACTGACACTCGACAGCGATATGTCCAAGGACTCCACAAATTTCACAATTTGGAACGAGGGACAGGTTGTCAAGCTTATGGTACAACGCATCCACTCTAGCATTCATGTGGTCAAGGTTGCTAACTTCGTATATTCTTGCTTTGGGTTGTGTTTTCTCCACTTGAGCACGTTCGCTCCCCCACTGGTAATGGTTTTGCGCCATGTCTTCGATAGGGGCATAGGCGTCATTAAACGGTTTGTTCATGAGAGCACCTCCTGCAGCGGCATCAAGGGTCATTCGTGTGTTATACAATAAACCATTGTAGAAGGTATGAATTATCAGCCACTTTTCTAGTCCGTGGTGAGGGCAAGCTCTCATTAATTCGTTGTATCTCTCCCATGCTTCGAAAAGCGACTCACCGTCTGTCTGCCTAAAGCAGGTGATTTGGTTCTTGAGTTGTGCCGTTTTGCTCGGCGGAAAATATCTAGCAAGGAACGCTTTCTTGAGTTCATTCCATGTCGATATGGAATTAGACGGTAGGGATTGTAGCCACGATCTGGCTCGGTCCCTAAGGGAGAAAGGGAATAAACGCAAGCGAATGGCTTCAGGATCGACGCCATTGGACTTAAGCGTATCAGCGAACTGCACAAAGACAGAAAGGTACAAGTTCGGATCCTCCGTCGGGTTTCCGGAGAATTGGTTCTGCTGTACGATTTGCAGCAGAGATGGTTTGAGTTCGAAATTGTTCGCTGCAATCGCGGGACGAGCAATGCTCGTATGGGGCTCCTCGTCAAAGGGCATAACAAATTCCTTAAGTGGCCGATGATCATTAGCGTCGCACATTTCTGTCTGAGTTTCAGACTCTAAAGGTGTTTCAAGCTACAGTCGGCGTCTTACTCGGAAGTAGCGCTCGATTTCGTCTATGGTTCTAACAAGATTATCGGCACTTCGGGTTCTTCGCATACAATTTTTTTTTTAAAAATAAAAAATAAAATGCCTTAGTCTATACGGTGTGACAACGGAGTTACGATATTGTCAAAATTGGTCCCCGACAGCGGCGCCAAAAACTCGATATGTCCGCAAGTGCACGGAAATATCGGTTTTAGTATAAAAGATTTTGAATCCACAGAGACCAATGTCAAGTACCGTCATCTATTGTCACGTTGTTTATCTAAGGCGATGCTAATTAGTTTGGTTGCAAAATTGGGAAAAGTACTTGTTTTTAATCACTTTAATGACGAGAGCCCGGAATATAATTTGTGTCGACCGTTGATGCTTGCTAAATTGTATTTTCTTATTGTAACATGAAAATATTTTCGCGCGTTAAAAGGATTAAATTAAAGGGGTCGTCAGCTTTCGCGTGTACGACACCGAGTTTTGATCTTGTAATCTATTCGACAGCTTTCGCGTGTACGCCTTACAACGTCAAAACTCCGTTTGAAAAAAAAATCAATTTTTGCTTGAAAAGTTATTTTTAGTAGAAAACAAATTTAAAGGTACCGTCGGCTTTCGCATAATGGGTACCGTATTTTAAACTCACAGACGCCAGCTTTCGCGTGTACGGCCACAAGTTTAAAATAGCATTTTTGAAAATTATAAATTTCTAAATTAATTAAATAAAACGCTTTCGCTAAATTTTAAAATCAATTCCTAAAAATTCTACAGACAGATACAAGTTTCACTCTTTCGATGTGAAACCGGGATCGCGTTATTCCAGTTTTCACTGTAAATGTTCATCCTTAAAAATCAGAATTTTCAGGCTTAAAAATAATTTTTGTTACAATTACTAATCATAAAACTTAACAGGGTATCATTGGTACAACGTTCATCACATTCCGGACTCAATAAAAATCTACTCAAACATGTTAAATATAACAAGCATACATTTCATCATGCTACTAAACATTTTTTAAACAGTGAACAATATAAGAAAATAAACGTGAATAGCAGAACTGACCTGAACTAGTTAGATACTTTGAATTAAAATAAGAAGACAAGCACGGCTACATCTAATTGGGATTAGAACAGCATACTAAGTGACCAACACTTAAACGCAGCATGCAACAAAATTGAATAGACTATATGCCCAAAACCGCAACAACATAATGATTGGAATTGAATGATTTCGTATTACCACAACAGTAAGGAATAGAACAACAATTTGAATATGCGCAGCGACAGTGAAATAAAAGGGCAGCAACACACACGACACATTACCAATTCAATTGAAATTGAGTAATCACGTGGTGCAACAATACCATAAAGTAGTAAGTAATAAGGATTGGGATTTGAATAAATAGTAATTGAAATAAATATGGGTTTATACGCCTAAATTGAAAATTGCAAGAGAACAAAGTATTGAAAGCTAAAAAAAACGATAAACACTTGACTTGTTTCTAAATCACTGGGTTTCTCTCTAAGAAGCTTGGTATATTGGACTGATTCTTGAATGTCTCTTTTATAGTCAAAGGTTCATCAAGGAGTGCTTCTGATCATGTCCAAGGTAGTGGAGAAAATGCAGGAAGTGGGCAAACTGCTTCTGAAACATGGGGAAAGAATTGGTCTGACTTTTACTTCCCACTAACTTCAAACTTTTTAACCTTTTATTCTCCCTTTTTACCCTTTCTTTCCTTTTTTCGCCGAATTCCATCATTATGACGCGCGGAGACCTTTAATAGATAAATACCTGAAATAGACACACAATACCAGCATAACATGGCAAAAATTTAAAAAATCAAAATAAAAAAATGTGTAAGTCGAGACAAAATAATAGTGCATTTTACGTGTTATCAGCCTACAAACTAGAAGAAATGAATGAAGAAGTAGTGCCGCGAACCTGGAATGTGGTCAACCTACGTCACTATTATATTTAGAGCCTCATAGGCTAGCTTTTATTTTCATGTTTTTATTATTTCTTCTAACCAGACAAGTTGTATGCTATTTTTCTATTATTCGTCTAATAAAAAGGGATAGGGTAGCGCTCTTTTCCCCCTGCAAGGGCAGAGGTTTTTAACGAGGCACCTTGTACTCTTCAAAAAGATGTTGACTCATTTCTGCTGCTAATTTTTGCTGTTTATATTGTTATATTTTTCATCAGTGTCAAGGCAAACAAAACACCATGGCGACAACAAGCATATCAAATCAGCACAGCTTGCCAACAATCTTAAAGCCCACGACGGTTAAATCTTAAAGCCCACGACGGCTAAATCTTAAAGCCCATGACGACTAAATATATTTCGCGGGGACGCGCAATCTTAAAGCCCACGACGGCTAAATTTTAAAGCCCAAGACGGCTAAATGTAAGTCACGGGGACACGCAATCTTAAAGCCTACGACGACTAAATTTTAAAGCCCACGACGGCTTAATTTTAAAGCCCACGGCGGCTTAATTTTAAAGCCCACGGCGGCTAAATGTAAGTCACGGGGACGCGCAATCTTAAAGCCCACGACGGCTAAATGTAAGTCGCGGGGACGCGCAATCTTAAAACCCACGACTGCTAAATATAAGTCGCCATGTCGCGTAATCTTAAAGCCCACGATGGCTAAACTTAAGTCGCCACGACGCGCAAAGTCTAAAGTCCACGACGGCTCAATGTAAGTCGCTCTGTAGCACAAACTTAAGAGTCAAACGAATGTCTTGGCATACAATTATAACAACCAATATCGCTCAAGAAAACGGGCGAATTCTAGACGTAACATTAACGTCACCTAACTTAAGCATTTCTAAACAAATCAACTAACGAGGGTCGAAGAATCAAGAAGTACGAAAACCAATAGCACAAAAAAAATTCAAGAAGAAACAAAGCGAAGAATTATAACATAAGATGATATAAAGGGATGATCCAGGAAGGACCATCTTTAAAATGTCAAACAAGGCACCATAAAAGGTCGCCCTCAGTACAAAACAAAACAAAGCGCCACGCAGGATCGCCCAAAGATAATTTAAAAAGACATAATTTAAGTTTCAATGCCACGCAGGACTGTCCAAAAATACCAAAGTTGAAGTCATTCTTCATCTACAAGCTGCCCATCGACGATAACCTTGGCTGCATCCATATTTGAAAAATCCCCTTCGGGATAAAAATGCGCGGCTTGCGCACGGGCCCTCTCAAACCCGTCATCAAAGTATTCTATAAGAGCGCTTTTGCACTCTTCGACTTCTCCTTCCAATTTAAGGTTTTTCTCCTTAATGGCATCCCGCTCTAACCTGACAGCTTCAAGCTCAGTAGTGGCTTCAGCAACTTTGGCTTCAAAAGCTCTCGCTAAGTTTTCCGCCACTTCTGTCGACTCCAAGGCCTCGCCAAGGCGGGTCTGCAACCCAGTAGCTTGGTGTTTCCACTTCTCAGCATCCTCGGTAGCTTCTTTACATCTTCTCTCCAGATCGCCATACCTTTTCTCCATGGTATGGTTAAGCATCAAGATCCGGAGGGCGGATTCCTCGGCGTCCATCACTAGATCGCCAAACTTGCTCTTCATGCCAGCCTCAACGTCAACTTGGCATTAAGGGACGTTCACTTCCATGTACCTAACAATCAAAAGAAAATCCTAAAGTTAGAACCAAAACAAAAAGAAAGAAAAGACAGGACGAAATGAAAGAAAAATGCTTACTTCCGAAAATTGAAGTCCTTGTGCCAAAAGGACTCTACCACCCTCTCGTTTAGAGAGTTAGTCGCCGCACTCGCCTTCTTTGTGGCGGGCGGGCGTTGCACTTCGCCCCGACCGGTCTTCCCTTTCTTCCTTTTGGGTGACTCCAAAGCCTCCAGAACAAATCCTTCAGTAGCAGGGATATCCGCCTGCTCACCCTCTTTCGCCGATGTTTTAGATGCCGGCTCTTTCCTTTTTACTCGTCAGTGTAGTACACCGACGGGAACACTGCTTATGTAGCCTTCAGCAGTCTTCTTCGCCTTATGTTTGGCGAGGTATTTCTTTCTCTCCGAGGGAGTAAGAGGCGGCATCTTAGATTCTGAAAGAAGGACAAACAATTCAAAGATGAGCATACCACAATATAAAATATAAAACGAAAAAGTCATAAAGAGAAACAAACAATTTAATTCACTCACGCAAATAGTTATCCAAATCTTCTGAATCCCCTTCTTTATTCAGAAGCTCGTGGATGTCCGAATGCAACATCTTCTCCAAGAAAAAAACAATCTCTTGTTCATAGGGCGACATCTTATCAAAGTTGTAACCCATGACAGCAGCAGGAGTAGAAGTCCAAACCAGGGGAAACTTAGGTGCCCATTTACCCAAACAGAAGCCACAGAGCAATGTGGCGCCCCCTTTACCTTAACAAAGGTATCCTTCCAATCCTTCTTGAAGTTCGAAGCATACGGCGGAAACAACTTTTTCCCAGGATGAGCACAAATGGTCACCCACGTTCCCCTATTGACGTCTTTGGTCCCATAAAAGTAGAAGAAGGGACCAACCAAGGGCTCAAAACCTAGCGCCCTACAAAGTATCTCAAAACCGCGAATAAACGCCCAACTATTCAAGCGAATCTGAGAGGGCGCCGCGTTCATCAGCTTCAACACGTCCATCTCAAAAGCACTAAGTGGAAGCTTAACCCCGAACTCTTCGAGAACCGCCGCGTACATAAAGTACTCCTCGCCCGCCAAAGACTGTGAACACACCCTTTTTCCCTCTTCACAGTTGAGCAATTCCACATCCTCCTCATGACCGGTAGAGGAGATATCCATCTCACTCCTAATGAAGTTAATCGCCCCAGTCCCAGTATATAGCGAGCTCACGCCGGACACCTCGTTCACAAAAAACCTCATGACAGCTCTCGTCTTGGCTTTGTACTCTCGATCCGTTACGGGAGACGTATAGAGACAAATCCTCCTCTCTGGATTGACACCCACTTTCACACCTGGTTTAGAACACAGCAAAACGCAATCACTATCGCTGCTGCTACTACTACTACTATCAATTTCAGATGAGCCACTTGATATCGTTTGACCTAGAAGACTAAGGAGATAAGCGTCCCAATTTATGAAACCATCATAGTTCGTTGCATGGTTCAAACATGCCCATCTCAATTTGTCCATTTCCCTAGGATCAGAGGGAACCGTTTCCCTACCGGTTTCGTCACAATCTCTAATAACTACCATCGTAAAACCCCTAAAGATAAACTACAAGAAAGGAAAAACAAAGAGAAGTAAGGTTCGTTACCTAGTAAAAAATGAAGTAGAGTGGAGAAAGAGTAGAGATTAACGCAAAGCCGTAAACCAGAAGCAGAAAGCTGCGCCGAACTCGAAAGCAACGAGAGAATAAGCTGAAACAGTACAGAAACGCAAAAATGAATATGAGAAGGAGAAATGCTCTTTTATAAGGAAATTAAAGCTTCAGGTCGCCTCGGAAATCGCGCTTTTCCCCTCAAAAAATGGAAGACTTGCTGAAATGATCACTTTGTCTTAGTCCCAAGACTCGTGCTTGTTGGGCTATAGACCGTCAATATTTTCCTAACTAGGTAAAAGAACCTTTCCTAAGGGCCTCTACACCTATAACAGTAATTAATCACTTCGCCTTGTCCCAAGACTCGTGCTTGTTGGGTTAAGGCCCAAGGAGCGTCCTTTCCAGGGCGCCGCCTCAAGTGGCTTCTCGAAACCTCTAGAAACCGCCTAAAATACACAAATATCCCTATTGCTTGGAAACCAAGCAACTGAAGCCCAAGCCCATAGAAGGCTATAAATAACACCCTTGAGAGCATTCTCAAGGCATCCAATAATCAGTCTAAACCCTAATAGACAACACAAACCCTAGTATTCATTACTCGTACTTTTTTGCAAGTACAATAAGAATAGGTGCAATTTACCAATTAGGGGAGCTTAGATGATACGAAAGACCTGATCTCATCTCTCTATATATTTTCTAAACCAAATCTATATTTTTTAACTGAATCTATATTTTCTAATTGAATCTATATTTTTTGTTATTTAATTTTATGCAATCAAATAAAATATACTACCTATATTTTACAAAATAATATATACATCCTAGATATTTACTTTATTGATAAATTGAGATTAACACAGTCCTCATGGATACGAACTTATTTTATTACTTCGATAGTTTTTAATACACTTGCTAAAATATCTATCATGTTTTTAGCGCCGCTGCCTGGGACTGTTAAATCATTTCAACTTGGCAATATTGTGTTTATTTAGGATTTCTGTTATTTATATTTTTTATTATATATTAAAAAAAAAATATTATGATTTATGCTCTTCGATTATATTTCTTTGTGCTTTACTACTGAAAGGTTTCGTTGAGTTTTGTAGCAATGTGGGATTGTCGACCACTTATTGATTCTAAAGAGATCCAAATCCTATGTTATGAGAATTACATGATATCTCTACATATAAAGGATTTGAAAACAAGATTGGTACAAATTCATGGAATTCCTACCAAACAAGAGGAAGAAGAAGGATGATGTGTTCTTTCTGACATATTTGCCACCCTAACAGTGGTTGAAGCGTCAAGCTCAATGACGTAAAAGAAAGCGCATGGTGGGAGGCAACTCATCCTTTTCTTATGTTTTTATTTTCAGTATTTTATTTCGATTGTTGAGTCAAACAATTTGTCTTTAATTTTTATTTTGGATTAACTCAGTTGTATCCCCCTGTTATGTAATTGAATCTGAACTTGTTTATTATTGATGAATTTGTTTGTTTGTTGACCTTTTCCACTTTAGTAACAATTGTTTGTTCAAGTGGTATTCCAAAAGTTCAAAAGGAGGAGTGGCTTGTGTTCAAAGGCGAAATGTACGACAGTTAAATATAGGTAGTCACAACTCCCAGAAATCTAAACACTCTAAGGTTCATAGCCAAGTTTTATTTTTTCAATTTACTTATATAAGAGTGTTCCATGCTTTTACATTTCTAGAACTGGCATTGTTTCTCTACCGTTGATTGATCTTTTTCATTAGCACATTGAGGCCAAAGTGTTTGGTCCTGTATGCCTTTTTAATGTCTACCCTGTTTATATTGAATTTATATCCTCTTTTTAGCCAAATTGAGCCGGTAGGTTTAGAACTTTTTGTTCAATGACAAACTACATTACAAGCTTAGAGACTTTTAGGATTTATCCCAATTTGTTTTACCTGAGTTAGGCATTGTAGAATGTTGCTAAATAATAAGTTTGGGGTTGCTATTGGAATTTGCAACCAATTAAATTTGGGGTGGGGGTACTAGAGAACAAAGAATGAACTTTATAAAAAAAACAATGAAAAATACACACAAAAATGGTGTATAAAAAAAAGAGAAAATAGAATGAAAAAGGGACATATCATTGAAAATTCGGGTAACTTTAAACTCGATCGTCCCAAAAAGTTACAAATGTTCTCTAGTACCCTTACAAATTGTTGTTTCAAGGGTGAGTTAAGGGATTGAATCTATGCTTTAATTTCTGTAGGAGTGTCTAACTCAAGATTTTGTGTAGCCTACTTATACAAATATTATCCCACCTTCACCTAAGCCCCGTTATAACCCTTAAAGACAAAAATGTGCATTGACATTGATTTTGATTGACGTCTAGAAACTCTTCAAGCATATGGTAATATGTAGATTGCATGTCGACTGTGTGTGAACCCTATTCAATTTGTTGCGTGGAGTCACTAGTACAGAAAACACTTTTAAAATGGGGTGAAAACGATTTTTTAAATCGGTTCTGGATCAGATTTATAGGTGGCCGATTTAATAAGTATTTTAATTTTAAGTCTGTTGTTTGTCACCCGACTTAAAATTGTTTATTAAGTCGGTTAACCTGATTTAAAATCACTGAATTTTAAATCGGTTGGACACATTTAAAAAGAGTTCAAAACATATTTATGTTTATAATTTCACACACATGTTAGATCAGTTCACCTGACTTAAAATCTTATTATTATTTTTTTCAAAATTTTCACAGCCTATGAAATATTTATATATCTTATCCAACCTTCACAACACAAAACTTGACACCAAAAAACTAAGGTAGTCTTCAAACAATAATATTTAATTTACTAAAACTTAATGCGTGCCTACCAGTACATGTCAAATTACAAAATAATTTTGAACCAAAATGTCTCATCATGTAAACACACAAATTAGAAAAATATTGTTCACATAAAAAAATAAGCTAGTTCACATACATAACATGGACAAGCTTACTATAAGAAATCAATTCACTAGCTTTAGAACCTAGAAGTTGTCAAGTCTTATCAAGGGACTTCAATTTTTCCTCCATGCCAATAACCTCATTATTGCGCAGTACGAAGGAAAAAAAAACATGTTTTAGATTCTACTTATATTTTCATTTTATAAACTCAACATTATATGAAATAATGGGGCATGACTACTAAACATGTTGGCATTAAACATCACCTCTTTCATATGATATGATCCAGATTAAATAAATGAGCATGCTCATTGTTACAAAGAGAAAGCAATCTAACATGAAAATAAGTAACCAAGAAAATATAGTTTAGATATAGATGGTACTACATATTAGGCTCAAACTTCAAATGAGATCAATTGACAAGGACAAGATCAACAATGACATGCTTTTTCAATATAAAAATACATAAGCTTGAATACCTCTCATGTGTTGCCATTCAGATCATATAAAAATACATAAGTTTGGCACACATTTAAGAAAAAATCGTATAAGTATAAGTAGAACAACTAATTCTTCTAATCTACAAATTCAGATCATATGTTGCCATTCTCACTCACTAGCCAGTAATACTAAAAAAGTCATTTCACATTCAAGTATAATTAACACTCTACAAAACCTAACTAACCGATATTTAAAGTTTGCATTCGTGAACGTGAACATGACACGTGAAAGTAATAATTATAAATAGCACTCTGCATCCGCAATATAAAGGTTTTAGAGGTATTTGCAGTGAAATTGCAGCTGCAATTGCAGCTATATCGACCACACTTCTCTGTACTCTACCATAATAATAAGGTTCGACAAAGTGAAAGGGAGCTGACCTTTACATAAACAAAAGTTCTAAAATTGTTATGTTCGCTTTTGGAACATAAACAAAAGTAAAATGATAAAAAATTAATGAAGTAGCTTAACATCAAAGTCTGAGAAATGAATTCCATTCCCCAACAAACATATGAATATTATGTATATGTAATGATATTGTAAAAGACATTGAATTTAGAAAATTCCAACAGCAGCCCATGGCCCAAATAGATATAATAAGAAAGTAACTCATAAAATTAAAGTTGTTCAAATTATTATTTACTAAAGACACTGTAATGAAAAACTCAAACTAACCTTGCACAGAGAAACTATCACATCCTCAACATTGCAAGTCCAAAGATATCAACTCTATTGGATGATTCCAAGTCATCCACCTACAAATAAATTTGAATTAGCAAGGTTCATGATAACATAAAATTTGAAATAATATAAAAAAAATAGCTCAGGAACATGAACAACTGAGGCCAAGGTTCAACTCAATGTGCTAAAAATACAAAAATTTAATGTCTAGTACTACTAGTGGGCTTAGCACTTTAGCCTGCCTAGACTTGATCTTAGAAGTTCTTTCATATGATAACAAAAAGTAATTAGTATCATATAAATCAGTAACTAATGAAAGACAAATAATCAAATGAAATGAACTTCAAAATCAAGATATAGAAAGAAACCGACAAGGCATTTGGGGCCCTTCACTTCAAAAATCCACATGAACTTCATTTCGTGAATTTATTATATGAAAACAAAGAACCAAGATTAATTAAAGGTGTGAGTCTGAATTAGAATAAAGGTAAAAGAAATAAACCTAACACTTTACAAAATATATGCAATATATAAACAAGGATTAGTATTAGTAGGCTTATATTGATCGAACAGTGAAGGATTGTGATGAAGGTCAACAAGGTGAACATGCGGTAAGCTTGAGTTTTATTTGGCAACCTTGTAACAACCATTGATCAACAAGTTACAAGTAAATCAATAGATAGTCTTCAGACCTTAATGAAGCAAGTTAAAAGCCCTTTCGGGCCTATCCAACCAATTACGAACCGAAACACGGAGTCGCATAGGTTTTGTCAACATAATCCACCAACTACGCGTGAAGCAACTGCTGCAGATAAAGTCCTTAAGGTGCGATAAACGACTAGGACCGTCAACACGGCGCATCTACGCACCTGGCCCTTTTGAGCAAACATCAGGACAAAACCAGATATCCAAATCTCAAATCCAGAAAATTCTAGGTTCAAGATTAACGAACTAATCAAGTCAAAACAACCCTCCAAAAATCTTCAGCTTCTTGTAAACAAACAGCAGCACAAACAAAAAACAACAACACATAAACTGATGCTTTGAACAAACAACAACACAAAACAGCAAAGGCAAAGAGCCGACGTCGGCGCCGACTAACAAAAAACCCATCTCCAGCGTGGAGGAAACTCACTCAAACCTGCAAAACGACCCTGGAAAAAGGATCCAATGTAGATCTACAAACCCGAATTCACCACCAACCACCGGATCAACAGGAACCCAAATCTTCTGACGTTGAGACCATACGACCATCAACCTACGGATCTTGAACCAGAGCAAGCCGCAGCATCCTAAAACCTTAAAACCACCGGCAAAGGATGAATCTACCATAAACGCCGATGAAGAAACTCTGACGAACAGAGAACACGCCACAAGTGAGGGTGGATGAAGGAAGAAGAGAGTGAAGGAAAGACCGGCTGTTGGAAAGGATGGGAACTAGTGTTGCGGAGGACATAAGTCACTCATCGCAACACCACATCAGACAACTACATCACAAATCTTACACCGTGTTTCTGTTTAGTTTCATTTTAATTTAATTAAAATACTTTTTTAATCTGGTTACCCCATTTAAATTCTTTCATAATAAAAATCTTACCACTCTTCTTGTTTTTAAATCAAGTGGATACCAACCCATTTAAAATGTCTGAGTTAATAAGTATTTTTTGTACTAGTGAGTTGTGAATTGGTGGATGCTAACAAGTCAAACTGGATCATGTTTAGTCAGTCGGGAGATGAACTTTTTGGGTACTACTTCTTGATCAAATTTGGGGTTGTGATGACATGCTTTCATTACGTAATTTTTAGGATTTATTTTGACATTATGATAGAGTTCTTGAGCAATATGAAGTATAGCCTTAAAAGCAAGAAATTATGAAGAGTTGAAAGCAGCAAATCGTGTTACAATTTTCACAACCGTAATACGGTTTGCTTGGCAGAGAGCATGTTTTTTAAACACTGGAATCGTGATACGATTTCTAGTGACGTAACACGAATTAGCAGAAAGATCTGGAAGATTTGAAGCAATCGTAGTACGATTTTATCAACCATGCCGCGATTTTTTATCTGGAAAATGTAAAGAGATAAGGGAAAGAGAGAACACAAGCAATTATACAGGTTCCTTCCACAAACCGGAAGTAGTCATGTCCCCCTTGCACTTCCAAGGAGAGTTTTACTAAAATGTAATAAACAATTACAAGTTGCTCAAACACACAGTAAGAGACTTCCAATGCTGAAGCACACAAGCAAGAGACTTCTTTGTTCAAGGACACACCCAAGATATTTCAAATGCTCAAGCACGTAGGCAAGAGACTTCTACTCAATTTACAGAAAATTGAAAGAGAGTTTAAACACTTGATATACAATCAGTGGTGTTCCAAATACAAAACAATAAGACTCTGTTTTCTGTGACACTTAGAAATTCTAGGATAAACAAGTTTGTAAGAATTCTCTAAGTTGTTGATATGTTTGTTTGACTCAGGGAGAATAGCAAAATAGTGTAAAAATTCGTTTAGAGTTAGTTTTTTATTCTCCAAGTCTTCACTCCTTTATATAGGCGTTGTAGAGAGACGTTGAGACAATCCAGCACATCACAGAGTCATCTAGAAGCTTGATCAAATGTTGTTGATTTTTTGCTTGATATGGTAATCGTCCTTCAATACAGATTTTGAATTCCATTCCAATTGAGGCGATAATACCAGTAGACACAGCTGTCAATTGTACAAGGTAGTGGAGTAGTGGAAACAGGGTTCGTACACAGTACTTTGTCCTTTTCCTATAATCTTTGTCGCCAAGCATCCCATGCTTAAGTTGATTTAGAAGATAGCCGTTACTCCATTTGAACGTTTCTTTGCAGTCCAAATGCCTTCAGAGATTCATATAACCAAATCCTTGATTTGCAATCTTCAGACTCTCTGTAGAACTTTTAGACTCTGTTGAGCTTCAGAATTTCTTCAGCTCCTTCAGACTCTCTTTGTTCTTCATATGCTTTGAGTGTTCAGAACCTCTTGTTTAGCATTTCTTCAAAACAGCTTCTTCAGACTCTCCGAGTCTTGTACTTTTTCGATACAGCTTCTTCAGACTCTCCAAGTCTTCATAACCTCTCGAAACAGCTTCTGATGATTCTTCAGGCTCTCTAAGTCTTCAGAATCACTTGCAACAAGCTTCTTTAGGATTTTGCTCTTCATTTGTTCTTACAGGATGCTTTCTTAGAATGACAACTTGAATTAAGATCCTGCATACTTAAACAAATATTAGCATATCCAATTGACAATTTTTAATACATTGTTATCATCAAAACTAAAAGTGGTATTGTTAAACCCATTTGTTCCAACAAGAAAGTGCGATTTTGAGACCTAAAGAGGGCTGCAGGGGCTATTTCATCACCTTGTAACCAGTTCATGTATGTTTTAATTCTTCCATTGATTTTTCTATTTGTAAACTCGATTAGGAGTAGCTATATCTCTTAGAGATTAGGTCTGAGATGATTCTTTGTAACCCTAATTGATCTATGTTGCTGTGAAACTCTATTTATTGTGAATGACAATCTAGTCTTTATTCAATTCAATTGTTCTTAATGCTTTTTATATCCTGATCAAAAAACATGATTTAGTGAGAATGAATGACTACAGACCATAACTTTCTACTTAGACCTAATTGAATTGTTCTAATAAACATGGTTAGTCTAGGAATGGATAATCGTTTGTTAGTGATATTAGGTTAACATTCTTAAAACCTTCGACGATTATTAGACCACTTAAGGAATTAGGGGCTGTAGTTAGAGAAAAGGGTCCTAAGTCAAGCGATTGATTAATGCTATTTTGTTAACTATCGTGGGACTAGAAAATCATTCATAATAATAGGTGCAATATACCAATTAGGGAGGCTTAGATTATTCGAAAGACCTGATCTCATTTCTTTTCATATTTTCTAAACCAAATCTATATTTTTTAACCGAATCTATATTTTCTAACTGAATCTATATTTTATGTTATTTAATTTTATCCAATCAAATCAAATCTACTACCTATATTTTACAAAATAATATATACATCCTAAATATTTACTTTATTGCCAAATTGAGATTAACACAGTCCTTGTGGATACGAACTTATTTTATTACTTCGATAGATAAGTTTTTAGTACACTTGCTAAAATATCTATCAAGAGTCCACAAACTTATTTTATTACTTCGATAGATAGTTTTTAGTACACTTGCTAAAATATCTATCAAGAGTCGTTCAGAAGTCCAGTTTGGTTTTTAAGCTCTTGGAGCTGTTTAGATTGATTCATGACATAACCTTCCATTAAAATTTCCAAACTAGATTTCTGAGGGACTCTCTAGTTGTTTGCATAACCAGGTGGTGCTATTTGTTCATAGGAATTTTGAGGGGTTTTGTAAAAATTTTGATTTTACCTCATTTCTTGGTTGTATTGAGCATAATTCATTTGCTCAACACCTTCAATAGCACTACCTAGTTGGCAATCAACACCTATATGGCCAAACACACCATAGACTTCACAAGAAGGTGATACATGGGCAGGGGTGACAACACTAGTATTCATTTTATCAAATCTTAGAGTGAGTGCGTCAACATTAGCAGCTAGATGATCAAGGGAAGAAACTTCATACATAACTGCCTCTTTTTTAGAGGGAGAAGAATCAGTGATGACTCTCTCAGTAGTCCGTTGGCAGTGGTTTTGGGCCATATCCTTGATCAAGGAGTATGCTGCTGTATAGTTCTTGTTCATTAAAGCTCCACCTGCAGCTGCATCAACAATCATTTTTGTGGCATATGATAAGCCATTATAAAAAGTTTGGACTATAAGCCACTTCTCTAGACCATGGTGGGGACAAAGTCTAAGCATTTCTTTGAAACGGTCCCATGCATCATAAAGAGATTCTCCATCTTTTTGAGTAAAACGTGTGATTTGATCTCTTTGCTTAGCAGTTTTGGAGGGGGGAAAGAATCGGGCAAGGAATGCTTCCCTCATTTGATCCCACGAGGTTATGAAACCAACTTCCAATGAATGAAACCAAGCACTAGCTCTATCTCTTAAGGAGAAGGGAAAGAGGTGTAGCCTTATGGCCTCTTGATTTGCTTTCAAGATTCCACTGAGTTTTAGAAAAGTTGAAATATGCAGATTCGGATCCTCGGTGGGTGATCCAGAAAACTGGTTTTGCTGCACCAAGTTAAGGAGTACAGGTTTAATTTCAAAAATGTTACCCTCAACTGTTGGGTACACAATAATAGCTTGTGGCTCTTCCGTAGAAGGGGTTGCATACTCTTTGAGAGTGCGTTCCTCAGCCATAGCAATATTATTTCGTGCTTCTCTCTTTTTCTTATGTAAGAATATTTCGATCTCGGGAATTACTTTACCAAGACTTTTGCTTCTTCGCATAAGTGAAAGAGAACCCAAGAAGTTAACGGTGAAAAGAAAAAGAGAGGAATAAAAGAAAAGAAAGAAAAATTCAAACCACTACTAAAAAAAGTTAATTAAATTGCTTAACTCCCCAGCAGCAGTGCCAAAAACTTGAAGAGATAAACCGCAAGTGCACGGTTTACCAAAGTAGTAATAAAAGAGAATTGTTCCGACAGGGAGTGGATTAATTTAATTAACCTATAGAATGATTAGAAGAAAAGTTCAGTAGAAAAATGTTGTACTTTTAATGTTATAAAATAATAATAAAAAGCGCTTTGGGATTATTGGTTCATCATATGGCAAACTCTTCACAAATCAAACCCTAAACCTAGAATTTATGTTGGACTTATTTTCTAAAGACAAGTTTCTCTTAAGCCTATCACATCTCCTCTCGGTCTCAGTGAGTGTGTTTCTCTAACAACCACACATATTCTCATGGGTGATTGTCATTGAAATCGTTGAATGATCGAAACTTTATATGTCTCAAGGATTGCTAGACATTCTCATGTTTCACAATCCTTGTATAAATTCACTTGTTCCAATATTAAAACTTCATCTCTCGATCCATCGCTTAATATTTGAGATGAATCAATAACAACTATTAGACTTCGTCTCTCGATCCATCGCCTAATATTGTTATTGATTATTAAGAACCGTGAATTTAGATTGGAAAGTAGGTTTACATAAAGTAAAGGTTAGAGGTTTGGTTTGACTATGATTATGTCATTAGACTTATCCAACAATCCCAAGACAATAAGAAGTCTACTCACTCATGTTCATTGTAGACATAGAGAAGAAGAAGAAGAACATAAAATAAATAAAAAGAAGAACTTTTATTAAAAGAACAATTGTCACTTATTATTCTCAAGAACAAAAGATGATTATACAAGTCTAGTGGCTGCTCTATTTATAGTCTAACAATGACTTAAGCCCTAAGAAATAAATCACTAAAGTGTTGCACAAGAAATAAAAGCGTATTATGGGGCGCCAATTGTATATTTTGATAAAGTGTTGCACAAGAAGTAAAAGAGTATTATGGGGCGCCAATTGTATATTTTGACAAATTAGCTCCAAGGATATTTTTGCATGAGATCTTCATATTTTGGCTCCAAACCTCCTTTATTTTGCTTCAAGACTCAATCTTATGAATATTTGTTCCTGAAATATAAAAACTTGCAATTGAAGTAAAATAGTTCTAAAAAAGGAAATAAAAGGAAATTAAAACAAATAGAATTTAAATAAAAAAAATTAAAATATTATATAAAAAATGAGGAGTATTAGAACGATTGCCTATGATTTCGGGACTTTTGTTATGTTTTTAATATTTGAGTCTTTAATTCTAGTTTTCCCGAAACATAGAAATTTTAATGAGGTTTTTGAAGTAATTCAGGAAGAAATCATGCAAATCGGAAAATCAAGAACATCTGAAGAATTGTCAAGACTTTGGGAAGACCAAGAATGAAAATTCAAGAGACCTTATGAGACTTTACAGTGTGAGGAATTTTGTTCCCAAGTTTCGAGCCAACTTATTTGAAGACGGAGACCTAAAAACGACGAAAATTGGAGAAACTGGGCTAAAAGAGCAATACCATGCGCCTTGGGCATCTCAAAATGCCAGGGGCGTATGCGTCATCTCAAAGCCCAAACCCAACTACAAACTCTAACTGTAAATATCTCAAAGCCCAAACCCAACTACAAACTCTAACTGTAGATACCAGCCTTCCTCATTCATAATTTCTAGTTAAGAATTGTGGCAGTTCAAGAAGAAGACAACTTTGGAGCTTCATGATAGTTTCTATCTTCTCCTTGATTTTGTAGGGTATGTTTTTATCTTTAGTAATTTGTTTTTAGTTACCTTGTGTAACTAAATATTTTTTTAGGCTTGAGTAGCAAACTAAGTGTTCTTTGTCTTCCTAACTTAGCTCGCTTATACTTTGTACTCCTCTTAAATATTTCGCCCATTAACTTATCGTTCTCCTATTAAATCTGAACTAACTCGCTCATTGCATTTTCTATGTCTTCACTTTCTCCTATTATGTATTAGGACTGAGTTTGCTACTCAACTTTATTCTTCTACATGGCTCTATTAATCCATTACATTATTTACTTTTACTAAGCAGTTAGGCTCAGGCACTTAGTTCAGTTTGCAAAGTAAATGGTGCATGAAAGGGGCATGAAAGGGGTTCCCAGGAAAGAGAGGTGGGTCACCTGGACCACTTAAATACCAAGGCTTTCCTTGACAGAATCCCTTCTATGTGACCTTTTATCAATACTACACTTCACTTGTGCCACTGGGTACCTAGAGTAGTCGTGCTTTAATAACTTAGTCTTCTTGTGTTTTACTTATCACTCTTTCTTCATTACATTGTAAATTGAATCAAGTGATTCACAAATTAAGTTAAAATTAAGTTAAAGCTAATTTGTCTATAAGACTTATTGTCCACATATGATGTATATGCACCAACAAATAATTGCAAAGTAAACAAAATATATTGGGCAAGAAATTTTCTTTGAATTAAAAAGTGGAAATATATTGTCTCCAAATATATTGAACATAAAAATTTCTTCAAATCTAAACATATTTTCCCAAAATATATTGAACATAAAATTTTCTTCAAATCTAAACATATTTTCTCAAAATATATTGAACGTAAAAATTTCTTCAAATCTAAATATATTTTCTCAAAATATATTGAACATAAAATTTTCTTCAAATCTAAATATATTTTCTCAAAATATATTGAACGTAAAAATTTCTTCAAATCTAAATATATTTTCTCAAAATATATTGAACATAAAATTTTCTTCAAATCTAAACATATTTTCTCAAAATATATTGAACGTAAAAATTTCTTCAAATCTAAATATATTTTCTCAAAAAGTATATTTGACAATAAATTATCTCCAAATCAATGATTACATATAGTGAAACATAGTTGGAAAAAAATAAATTCAGGTATTCGGTCTGGATAATATTTGGAAACTATGATTAGAAAAATATATACAGCCTTGTTGTTTTATCCCAACTTTATCACATATATTTTTCGGCTGATGAATATCATATGTAATTGATTGAACTACTCATGATGACAAGATTATTTCACTCTCACATGCAATTATCATACGTAATTAGACACATAAAAACAAGATTTACTTGTAGAAACCATAAATACTTTAGAAGTCAAAACAAAATAGCCTCCAAGAGAGGACTAATCTCCAACTGGAGTATTTATTGCAATTAAAAAACGATCTTTAGTTGGAGATTTCAAAGGCTTATAAGTATATCTACTATGATACCATGTGCTTGTGTATTCTAAAATACAGGATTATTCTTTAATATATCGTAATTGTGATTAGACGTATCAAGATCAGGAAGTAAACTAAATGTCAAAACAATCTCCAATAAATAATAGCAAGATTTCAAAGCTAACATCATCGATCATCAATGACTAGGAATTCAGAATAATCAAATAAAATTGTTTTCCGTATGCATTATTAATATATAAAGACCGTATGCATAATATAGATTTGAATTGAAGTAGTATGATAGCTTTTTATGAATAAAAACACATAACCGAACATTGAAATCGATAGCATGTACCTGAAGTATTTAGGCCATTAAAATCGAATTGATAGCCCCTGTTCATTGGACAAGTTGATCGCCCGAAGGTGTTTGTTGCTTCCTAGAAAATCTGAAACCGAAGCTTGTTTGGTATTCGCCGGCCTCCATCTTTTTGAGATCGCCGATAGTTTTTTTTAAGGTTTAAGGTTTCCAAATCGCGATTTACGATTCAAAAGCGTGGTCAAGGTTAGTTTTACCTCTTCCCACAGACGGCGCCAACTGTACTTGCAAAAAGTACGAGTAGTGAATACTAGGGTTTGTGTCTGTCTATTAGGGTTTAGACTGATTATTGGATGCCTTGAGAATGCTCTCAAGGGTTGTATTTATAGCCTGCTATGGGCTTGGGTTTCGGTGGCTTGGTCTCCAAGCCATGGGGGTATTTTAGCATATTTGGCGGGTTCTAGACGTTTCTAGAAGCCACTTGAGGCGGCGCCCTGGAAAGGACGCGCCCTGGGCCTTAGAACTCTTCTGGAGGGCGCTATGGCGTCTTGGAGGGTCTACATGCCCTTCTGGGGGTCTTTAAGACTCCTAGGAATATTATGACGGTCCAACTCTCTTCAAGAATCATCTTCTTCATCTCGTCGTCGTCTGGAATACAGATTTTACCTCGAAATCTCAACACACCTTGATCATCGACCTTAAAGTCACTCTCCTCAGTCTGATTACTAGCAATCAACAAGTCCACAAACTTAACATCCATTTTCTGCGCCTCTTTAATATTTTTCAAGAAATCACTATCAATCTTCAACATTCCCAGCTTTACACTCTGAGGTGACCATTCACAGACTAAACTCAAATCTCTAAACTGTTCCAGCAACTGAAACTCTTTAGCCATCATAGCGGACGTATGTAAAGTCTTCCTACTTAAGGCATCTGCAACAACATTAACTTTACCTGGATGATAATTCAAACCAAAGTCATAATCTTTCAATAATTTCAGCCACCTTCGCTGTCTCATATTCAATTCCTTCCGATCAAACAAATACTTCAAGCTCTTGTGATCACTAAAACGGGGTGTTACATGTTGCATTTTCTAAGTCTTATCATTGCATAAACATTTGTCTAAGTTGAAGGCTTGATGCCTTGTCTACGTTGAAGGCTTGACGCCTTGTTAAGTTGAGGGCTTGATGCCCTGTTTAGTCGAATTACGACATTTGTTGAGAGCTTGACGCTCTCTTGGTACCACATACACATTATATTGCATCTTGTCGAGTTGTTGTTGTTGTTGTTGCGTTGTCGTTGACATACTATTAAGTTGTTGTTGCTATTGCATTATTAAGTTGTTGTTGCTATTGCATTATCAAGTTGTTGTTGGCTTATTGTTAAGTTATCATTGTTGTTGCATTTATAACTGGAATTAATTGATAATTATATTTGAAATCATATGAGGTACTGTTGATGATTAATGAGGCTATATTATGTTGATTGATTCTTGTTTATGAAATGTTGTTTATTATTATTAATGAATGTGAAATATCACCCCTTATGTTGAATGTTGCCTCTACGTGGGTAACGTGCAGATAACCAGGAGTAGTCCGCTGATGTGAGTTGATCCTCGTGTCGTCATAGGAGTCTTGCTCTGATATGTAACGGGATGGGGATATTCAATTGTTTTGTTTTCCTTTAATTACGTAACACTTTTAAGATGTTGTTGTTGAACCATCTTATTTGGGAGTTTTTATTATGTTGTTTACATTGAGGCCTAGTGCCAAGTTTTGACTTTTAAATGTTGAATAATTACCGCTGCAAAATTATTTGAATTATTAAAAGTAGGTGTTTAATTAAATAGTGGACCTTAACCCTATTTATAATGAAATGATTTTTGAAGTATGAAATGTGACATCCTGTTTAAGGTGCACTTTGATGTATTTTTCATTTATTTATATGTTGAGAGAACGGGGTGTTACATTCAGCTCCTGAAAGATATTCTCACACACATCTGCTAGTATAAAAGAATCTAGAAACAGGGTGGGTGGAGAAGGAACGTTTTTGGTTCTGGCAGGAGCACAAACTTGAATGGCTTGGTTTGAAGTTGAGGGTTGGTCATTTGTAGGGATGGCAGTTTGAGTATTGGTCTCAACAGGTTGATCTCGATCAGAAGTTAAGACCACATGAGAGGATGAGTTAGATTGCTCAGCCTCAACATCATAATCTTTTGATGTGATCATAAAATCAGGTTCACTGACTTTTTTAGTAGAAGAATGACACTCAATATGATCAGGGACAAGTTCATGAACATGTTGTTCAGTAACAGATTGTTCAGATGTTTGGGTAGTTAAAATGGGATGAGATGATGATTCAGTGAAGTTTGCAAACTCATAACCTACTTGTTCACCTATAACCTCTACATCAGCAGGAATAAAGTTAAGAGGTTTAATCATAGGTAGTTGTAAAGGATGAATAACAAGTAGTCTATTGCAAGCATCATCTCTCATTTGAGCCATATCAATTATTCTTTCTTGAATATTTGGATATACAGGCTCAAATGTATCAACATTAGGCTTTTTATGGTGTTTGGTGGATGGTGAAAGGCCTTTGTTCAAGGTTGAATAGATTCTACCTAAGGGAATATCATCATAATCTGAGGAGGTTGCTAGAGATGTTGAATGAGAGGTTGAACTAGATTCAATTTCTATAATATTAGCAGAGTATAAAGAATCGGGATTACCTCTTGAAGCTTCTGGAGCATCAGTGTGTAGAGAATCAAGATTACCTCTTGAAGCTTTTGAACAACCAGCATTCTCCTCTTGGACTCCTTCAGCAGTATCTTTCATCACTACACCAGACACTACCATCTGTTGAAGATTCTCTGTAAGCTCAATCCCCAGTTGAGAAGCTTCAACAGTTGATTCCTTTAGCAATTGCTCGGCAGGAACTCCAATATCCTGAGCAAGTTCATCTGCCTTCTGCAATGCAGCTTCTTCTGCAGCTTTCTTTAACTTGAGCTCTTTAATTACTAGATCAGTAGCAGCTTCTATCTGATCATCTTCTTCTACGTACCTTGATTCCTTCAGTTTTCTTACAATATGTTTTCTCTTCTTCTTTGGAATTGAAGGTTAATAAGGCTGAGGTTGTGAAGCTTCAGCTGATTTACCACTTCTTGTCCTTTTGTTCAAGATCTTAGCAGGTTCAAGATCTTCAACTTCTTCTTGAATGGTTGGTACAGCAGGACCAACTACATTCTCTTTAATAGATGCTTTCTCCTTCTTATCTTTCTTATCTTTCTTGGAAGGTTTTTTAGGAGCATCATTCAGATACTCAACTTCTTTGAGTGCTCTCTTCTTTGTCTTTTTGCTCTTGGCTACTGGCAGAGCACCACCATACATGGTGTCTGGAATATCACTTAGTTTAATTTGTTGAGCAGTTTTCTCAAAGTGGTCAATAATGAAGTTCATCCTAACATCAAAAGGATCTTGTTTGCAGATTGAAGGAAAGTCATCCATCAGAATGGATACTGCATTAGATTCCTTCAAATTTGTGCTAAGATTTGTATAATATTCCTTCTTGATCACATGCATCTTCCTGAGTGTACTGCCATTGATCACTTTGCCTGTTTCAGTGCCAAGCTGATCATCAGTGAAAATGTTGACCTCCTTGAGTACTTTTAGAATCCCTCCTTAATGAAGGATCTCTGAGATAAGCCTTCCATAGGGAATCCATCACCTCCTGTTTACTTGGCTTTCCCTGAGTTCTTTGATCATGTGCTTAAAAATATATTTAGGCACATTTGCTTTCTTCTTTATGATGAAGTAATGGAGAAACACTCTGTGCTCCAAAGAAGGTTGGTCTCCACCACCACCTTTTGGTAGAATATTTTCATTTTGTATCTTCAGTAGCAGTTTCTTCTCCATGGTCAAGTCACTGTACGTACCTTTCTTCTTGCTATTGAATATAGACTTGTTAACAACTTCAATCCAAGGACTCTTTTTGTTGTTGTCTATACCATCTTTGAAACTTCCTTCTGAAGATCTCTTGATTACATACGCAATCACTTCCTGAGAGATGAATACTAGAATACCCATAATGCTTGACCTTATCTCTGTACACGTGAAGGGTTCCAAACCCATTTCCTCTCTTGATTTTCCCTCTAAACTAGGATCAGCACCTTCTCATCCATTTCTAATTTAGCGGCTTTTCGATCATACACTTGTGCTCTAACCTAGAAATGCCTTACTTGGTTCTTGTATGTTGGACCATTCAACATGTTGAAGTAATCCATGAGACCTTGAGCTTTATAGTATCTCATGAGCTCGCATCCATGATGTGCTAGTGAAATGAAGTCTACTGGATTTTCAGTTTGAACGTTGAGTTCCCATTCCTCTAGAGACATAGTTCTCCCTCTGATTTCATACGCAGTTGTTTCTTGAACTAATTCTTGCATGGTTGATGTAACGCCCACTTTATTTATTTAATTATTTTATTAGAGTATATAGTATATTATTATATATTATATGATTTTAATGATGTTTGTGACCTATGAGATGATGTTGTGATGTGATGCTTATTTTATTGTTTAATAAAATAAGATATGTAATGTTAATATATATATATTTATATGAAAATTAAGATGTGATATCATAACAATAATTTTGAGAGATGGGGTTGTTTTCATAAATAAGATAGAGTTGTGGGGATAAGTGAGCTTAGTAAGAGGTATAAAAGGAAATTAGGTTTAGAGAGAAACAGTCAGTACGTATTACAGACTTTTGCAAAAAGGGAGAAAAGTGGCCAGAGAAGAGGGAACCCCAATTCTGCAAACATACCAGGTAAGGGTGAGCCTAACTTCAATTATATTACTGTAATTCTTCTGTTTATGACTAGCTAAGGAATTAGGAAGAGTTTTTGAGAGAGTTCATAGGTTAGGGTTTTGATGAATTTTGATGAATTAATGAGAGAACGATACAAATTGATGTAGAAACCTGTTACAGAACCTAGATTAATCACTAGGGTTATAATTCTAAAAGATTAGGAGCATAACATGAAGAATTGGACGAGTTTCTGCGAGGATTCGAGCGAACCCGAAACCTGTCTGCGATAGCTCGCCGTGGCGAGCAGACTCGCTCGCCGTGGCAAGCAGTTAGGTAAATACTCGCGAAGCGAGCAGCTGAGCTCGCCGTGGCGAGCGACCCTTTAGTGCGCGCGAGGCGAGCAAAATCACTCGCCCTAGCGAGCACTGGCAGAATGCTAATTCAGCAACTCGTGAGGCGAGCAGAGCCACTCGCCATAGCGAGCAATGTGGTCTCAGACCACTATAACTTGAGTTTTATAACTCTATTTTGAGTGAGGCTTTGAAGGTAGACCTTTGGATAGGATTAGAGATGTTTTATGACCTAAATTACAACCTGTAATGATGCTGTAAGATGTTTTAATTGTTGGCGTTAATCCATGATTTATATGTTGTTAAGTGAGTTTTATGAATGAAGTATAAATGATATTTGCGACGATAATTATGTGCTGTAAATGTATATGTTAAGTGTGCTGAGCAGCTGCCATGTATTGTGTGATTGGATGTGTCAATAAAGAGTCGTATTTGATGTTGAGATGTTGTATTAACTTGTTTAAGAATAAAGAGTTGAGTCCATGCATTTGCATAATTAGAGACGGTGAAGCTTTTGCTCAAAGCGACGGTGGAGCATTTGCTCAAAGCGACGGTGAAGCTTATTTAAGCTAAAATAATGGTACCACATGCATGATGTTAAGATGTTAGAGTTGCATTTGTCGAATCTTGTGTCTGAGACGTTATGAGATGATGGTTATGTGAAGATATTTTAAGATGATTTATTATACATAGATGTTTGAGATGTTTCCGTTATATGTGATGATCATTGCTGTTGTTGTTAAGCATAAATATTTGAATTGTATGTTAATATAATTGTTGTGAATCTCACCACTTCTGTTGGAGTTGCCGCCTTGTGGGCAAGTGCAGGTGACCAAGCTTAGGTTCGACGATGTGAGAGGTCCTTGTGGTGTCGTAGGAAATGCTCTGATATGTAACGGGATGGGGTTTTTGTTAAATTCTATTCCTTTATGTATCATGTTGACTAATGATGATGTTTGCGACGTAACTTAGATTTTGAGACGTTTATGATTTCGCTGCTATGTTTTGAATATTGATGAAGAATAAATTATTATTCGTTTTGTTTTAAAGATTTTATGAAATGTGACATCCTGAATATTGCGATATACTCTGATTAAATATAAATGAATTTTTAAGCTGGGATTTCGGGGTGTTACTATTGGTATCAGAGCAGGTCTGTCCGTCTGGCTAATTAGAGAGTCGAGTGACGATGTCTTAGAGTTAGAATACTATAGTTATAATATTCTAACTTATGTTTGCTTTGTAGAGGAATAAGATGGCTGGAAGAAATGATGCTGCTCTTGCTGCTGCTTTGCAAGCAATGGCCCAAGCTATGGGTAATCAGAACAACGCTGGTGGAAACGATGGAACGAGGATGTTGGAGACTTTTCTAAGAAACCACCTGCCTACCTTCAAAGGGCGATATGATCCTGATGGGGCTTAGACGTGGCTCAATGAAGTTGAGCGGATCTTTAGGGTGATGCAGTGCAAAGATGGTCAGATGGTACGGTTTGGTACCCACATGTTGGCAGAGAAGGCTGATGACTGGTGGGTTGGTATTCGACCTATCCTTGAAGAAGGAGGTGCTGCTGTGACTTGGACGGTGTTTAGGAGGGAATTCATGAACCGTTACTTTCCTGAGGACGTCCGGGGAAAGAAGAAGATCGAGTTTCTTGAGCTGAAGCAAGGGAATATGTCTGTGACTGAGTATGCTACAAAGTTTGTGGAATTGGCGAAGTTCTACCCACACTATACTGCTGAGAATGCTGAGTTTTCCAAGTGCATTAAATTTGAGAATGGCTTGCGTCCTGAGATTAAAAGGGCGATAGGTTACCAGAAGATCCGAAATTTCTCTGAACTGGTGAGTAGTTGCAGAATCTATGAGGAGGATACCAAGGCTCACTACAAGGTAGTGAATGATAGAAAAGCTAAGGGTTAGCAGAGTCGTCCTAAACCTTATGATGCTCCTAGAGATAAGGGTAAGCAAAGAGTGAATGATGAGAGGCGACCTCAGAAGAAGGATGCTCCTGCTGAGATTACCTGTTATAACTGCGGGCAGAAAGGCCACAAGAGTAATGTGTGTCCTGTAGATGTGAAGAGGTGTTACCGATGCGGACAGAAAGGGCATATTACCCCAGACTGCAAGTTTGATGATGTTGTTTGTTTCAACTATGATGAGCAAGGACATATTAGCTCGCAATGCAAGAAGCCAAAGAAAGCTAGGACTACTGGAAGAGTTTTCGCGTTGACCGGCACTCAAACTGAGAATGAGGATCGTTTGATCAGAGGTACTTGCTATATTAATGATATACCTTTAATTGCTATTATTGATACTGGCGCTACGCATTGTTTTGTTGCTTATGATTGTGCTGTTAAGTTGGGTCTTGCTATGTCTGATATGAATGTGGAGATGGTTGTCGAAACTCCAGCTAAGGGTTCGGTGACTACTTCTCGTGTGTGTTTGAGTTGTCCGTTGTCTATGTTGAATCGTAATTTTGAGATGGATTTAGTATGTTTACCTTTGAAGGGTATGGATGTGATTCTCGGGATGAATTGGTTAGAGTACAACTGTGTGCTTATCAACTGTTTTCGCAAGACGGTGAATTTCTTGTCTGAAGAGGAAGAAAGTGGAGCGGAATTTTTATCTACCAAGCAGCTGAAACAATTTGAACGAGATGGAATTTTGATGTTTTCTCTGATGGCATCTGTATCTATTGAGAATCAAGAGAAGATTGACGAATTGCAAGTGGTGTGTGATTTTCCTGAAGTATTTCCTGATGAGATTCCTGATATGCCTCCTGAAAGAGAAGTTAAATTTGCGATTGATCTTGTTCCTGGAACGAAGCCTGTGTCTATGACACCTTACCGTATGTCAGCTTTGGAGTTAGCTGAGTTAAAGAAGCAATTGGAGGATCTGCTTGAGAAGAAGTTTATAAGACCAAGTGTTTCACCTTGGGGAGCGCTTGTACTGTTAGTAAAGAAGAAAGATGGGAGTATGAGGTTGTGTATTGACTATCGGCAGTTGAACAAGGTAACTATAAAGAATAGGTATCCACTTCCGAGGATTGATGATTTGATGATTCAGTTAGTGGGTGCACGTGTGTTTAGCAAGATTGATTTAAGGTCGGGTTATCATCAGATAAAAGTGAAAGATGAAGATATGCAGAAGACGGCTTTTAGAACTCGATATGGTCATTATGAGTATAAAGTGATGCCTTTCGGTGTTACGAACGCGCCGGGAGTATTTATGGAGTATATGAATTGGACTTTTCAGGCATTTTTGGATCGCTTTGTGGTTGTGTTTATTGACGACATTCTGATATATTCCAAATCCGAAGAGGAAAATGCTGAACATTTGAAGATTGTCTTGCAAGTATTGAAAGAAAAGAAGTTGTACGCTAAATTGTCTAAGTGTGAGTTCTGGTTGAAGGAAGTTAGTTTTCTTGGTCATATTATTTCCGGTGACGGTATAACGGTTGATCCGTCTAAAGTTGAGGCAGTGTCGCAATGGGAGACTCCGAGGTCGGTTACTGAGATTAGAAGCTTTTTGGGTTTGGCTGGTTATTATAGAAGATTTATAGAAGGGTTTTCTAAGTTGGCACTTCCGTTAACGCAATTGACGTGTAAAGGTAAAACCTTTGTGTGGGATGCTCAATGTGAGAGTAGTTTCAATGAGTTGAAGAAGCGGTTGACGACAGCTCCAGTTTTAATTTTACCAAAGCCTGAAGCACCTTTTGTGGTGTATTGTGATGCGTCTAAGTTGGGTTTAGGTGGTGTACTGATGCAAGACGGTAAAGTGGTTGCTTATGCATTCAGGCAGTTGAGGATTCATGAACGAAATTATCCTACCCACGATCTTGAGTTGGCTGCAGTGGTGTTTGTGTTGAAAATTTGGAGACACTATTTGTATGGTTCGAGGTTTGAAGTGTTTAGTGATCACAAGAGCTTGAAGTACTTGTTTGATCAGAAGGAGTTAAATATGAGACAGAGGAGATGGCTTGAGCTATTGAAGGATTATGATTTTGGTTTGAATTACCATCCGGGTAAGGCCAACGTAGTTGCTGATGCCTTGAGTAGGAAATCGTTACATATGTCTGCTATGATGGCGGAAGATTTCAAACTATTGGAACAATTCAGAGATTTGAGTTTGGTTTGTGAAAGATCACATCAGAGTGTAAAGCTAGGAATGTTGAGAATTAACAATGATTTTCTGAAAAATATTAAAGAAGCGCAGAAAGATGTTAAGTTTGTAGATTTACTTGTTGCGAGTAACCTGACTGCAGATGGTGACTTTAGAGTCGACGATCAGGGTGTGTTGAGGTTCCGAGGTAGAATCTGTATTCCGGACAACGACGAGATGAAGAAGGCAATACTTGAAGAGAGCCATAGAAGTAGCTTGAGTATTCACCCAGGAGCTACGAAGATGTATCATGATTTGAAGAAGTTGTTTTGGTGGTCTGGATTGAAACGTGATGTGGGACAATTTGTGTATTCTTGTTTAGTTTGTCAGAAATCAAAGATAGAACATCAGAAACCTGCTGGTATGATGGTACCGTTAGATGTGCCAGAGTGGAAATGGGATAGTATATCCATGGATTTTGTGACGAGTTTGCCGACTACTCCAAGAGGGAACGATGCTATTTGGGTGATTGTTGATAGGTTAACCAAGTCAGTTCATTTTCTACCGATCAATATCACTTTTCCTATGGTTCGGTTAGCAGAGATTTACATTCAAGAGATAGTAAGATTACATGGTGTTCCTTCAAGCATTGTGTCAGATAGGGATCCGAGATTTACTTCTAGATTTTGGAAAAGTTTGCAAGAAGCTTTAGGGTCACAATTGAAGTTGAGCTCGGCGTATCATCCACAGACAGATGGTCAATCCGAGAGGACGATTCAATCGTTGGAAGATTTGTTGAGGGTGTGTGTACTTGAACAAGGAGGAGCTTGGGATAATCATCTCCCGTTGATAGAGTTCACCTATAATAACAGTTACCATTCTAGTATTGGAATGGCACCTTTCGAGGCTTTGTACGGAGGAAGATGTAGAACTCCGTTGTGTTGGTTTGAGTCGGGTGAAAGTGTGGTTTTAGGACCAGAGATTGTGCAACAAACCACTGAGAAGGTAAGAATGATCCAAGAGAAGATGAGAGCGTCGCAGAGTCGACAAAAGAGATATCATGACAAGCGTAGGAAGGACCTTGAGTTCCAAGAGGGAGATCATGTGTTTTTGCGAGTTACTCCAATGACCGGTGTAGGTCGTGCCTTGAAGTCGAAGAAGTTGACTCCAAAGTTTATTGGTCCGTATCAGATATCAGAGAGGATTGGGACGGTGGCATATCGTGTTGGATTACCACCGCATCTATCGAATTTGCACGATGTTTTTCATGTGTCGCAACTGAGGAAGTACGTTCCGGATCCATCTCATGTGATCCAAAGTGACGATGTACAAGTGAGAAACAACCTTACGGTTGAGACTCTACCCTTGAGGATCGATGATCGCAAGGTGAAGATTGAAAGATTAGGAGCATAACATGAAGAATTGGACGAGTTTCGGCGAGGATTCGAGCGAACCCGTAACCTGTCTGCGATAGCTCGCCGTGGCGAGCAGACCCGCTCGCCGTGGCAAGCAGTTAGGTAAATACTCGCGAGGCGAGCAGCTGAGCTCGCCGTGGCGAGCGACCCTTTAGTGCGCGCGAGGCGAGCAAAATCACTCGCCGTAGCGAGCACTGGCAGAATGCTAATTCAGCAACTCGCGAGGCGAGCAGAGCCACTCGCCATAGCGAGCAATGTGGTCTCAGACCACTATAACTTGAGTTTTATAACTCTGTTTTGAGTGAGGCTTTGAAGGTAGACCTAAATTACAACCTGTAATGATGCTGTAAGATGTTTTAATTGTTGGCGTTAATCCATGATTTATATGTTGTTAAGTGAGTTTTATGAATGAAGTATAAATGATATTTGCGACGATAATTATGTGCTGTAAATGTATATGTTAAGTGTGCTGAGCTGCTGCCATGTATTGTGTTATTGGATGTGTCGATAAAGAGTCGTATTTGATGTTGAGATGTTGTATTAACTTGTTTAAGAATAAAGAGTTGAGTCCATGCATTTGCATAATTAGAGACGGTGGAGCTTTTGCTCAAAGCGACGGTGGAGCATTTGCTCAAAGCGACAGTGAAGCTTATTTAAGCTAAAATAATGGTACTACATGCATGATGTTAAGATGTTAGAGTTGCATTTGTGGAGTCTTGTGTCTGAGACGTTATGAGATGATGGTTATGTGAAGATATTTTAAGATGATTTATTATACATAGATGTTTGAGATGTTTCCGTTATATGTGATGATCATTGCTGTTGTTGTTAAGCATAAATATTTGAATTATATGTTAATATTATTGTTGTGAATCTCACCCCTTCTGTTGGAATTGCCGCCTTGTGGGCAAGTGCAGGTGACCAAGCTTAGGTTCGACGATGTGAGAGGTCCTTGTGGTGTCGTAGGAAATGCTCTGATATGTAACGGGATGGGGTTTTTGTTAAATTCTATTCCTTTATGTATCATGTTGACTAATGATGATGTTTGCGACGTAACTTAGATTTTGAGACGTTTATGATTTCGCTGCTATGTTTTGAATATTGATGAAGAATAAATTATTATTCGTTTTGTTTTAAAGATTTTATGAAATGTGACATCCTGAATATTGCGATATACTCTGATTAAATATAAATGAATTTTTAAGCTGGGATTTCGGGGTGTTACAGTTGATACTGGTTTTGAGCTTGAAGACGCCATTGATGAGAATGAAGTTTTAGGGTTCAAGGGATTTTTTTGAAGAAGATGAATTTTACTTCGCAGAAAATAAGTGAAAAGAGAAAATGTAGGTTGTGAAGTGAGTAGTGTGTGATTTGTCTAAGTGTTTTGAGCAAAATGTTTGCAATTCAGAAGGGGACAAACAAACACAACATTAATGACATAGGAGGCGCGAGATAGTACATTCATAGCTTAAATCATCATTGCCCTCTTACGTTATACACCAATACAAATAAGCCACGTCAGAAGTTTTTCAGAGAAACCACTGAGTTAGTGGGACAGATGTTACTAAAAAGTAACTTCCAACGTTTCCACTAATACTACTTGTTTAGGAGCAAAGAGTCCAGCTTCAGAAGCTAAATTGCTGACGTCGTCTTCAGAAGCACATTTTCCTCAGGATCTCAGTTAAGAGCTTCTGATGGACCATAGCTTCTGATTAGACTTCAGGACCTAACTTCAAAATCAGGAGCAAGCATATTTAATCAGACACAAAGTGCATGTTCAAATTTTTCTTGATAAAATCAAATATTTCCACAGTTAAAGGTTTAGTGAATACATCAGCCCATTGATGTTCAGTATCAATGAATTGTATATCCAAAATCCCTTTTTGAACATAGTCTTTAATAAAGTGGTGTTTGATTTCAATATGCTTGACTCTTGAATGTAGAATTGGATTCTTTGACAAACAAATAGCAGCAGTATCATCACAAAAGATGGGAATACTGTTAGCATTAATCTGATAATCTTCCAACTGATGTTTGATCCAAAGTAGTAGTGGACAACAGCATAATAGTTGCTTGTCTTTTGCTAGCTCAGGATATCATATTCTCTCCCAGGAACTGACAGTTACCACTGGTTGATTTTCTTTCAATCCTGTCACCAGCATAATTAGCATCACAAAATCCAACCAACTTATAATCTTAGGATTTCCTATAGAGGAGTCCAAGATTTGTTGTTCCTTTCAGATACCTGAAGATTCTCTTAACAGCTGTTAATTGAGATTCTCTAGGATTTGAGTGGAATCTTGCACACAAGCATACACTGAACAAAATATCTGGCCTTGATGTAGTGAGGTATAACAAAGAACCAATCATACCTCTATACAGCTTCTGATCTACCTTTGGTTCCTTGATCTTCTTTGCTCTAGGAGCTTGTTTCAAGCCATATAGTGATTTCTTAAGTTTATAAACATTGTTAAGATGCTTAAAATCCTCAAAACCAGGAGGTTGCTTGACAGACACTTCTTCTTCTATGACACCATTGAGAAATACACACTTGACATCCATTTGATAAAATATTATGCCATGATTCCTTGCATAGGATGGAAGTAACCTGATTGATTCCAATCTTGCAACTAGAGCTAATGTTTCAGTGTAATCAATGCCTTCTTGTTGACTGTAACCTTGTGCAACAAGTCTAGCTTTGTTTCTGATTACATCACCTTGTTCATTCAGCTTATTTCTAAATACTCATTTTGTTCCAATAATGTTCTTCTATTGAGGTTTGGGTACCAGATCCCACACATCATTTATTTGAAACTGATTGATTTCTTCTTACATAGCTAGTATCCATCAATCATCTGAAAGTGCTTCATCAACTGTAGTAGGTTCAATCACTGATAACAATCCTATCATAGACTTTTCTTGTCTGAAATATGATCTCATTCCTCTAGGACTATCTTTGTTTCCAATGATTTGATCTTCAGGATGTGAAGACTTGTGCTTGAATGTATTATTGGATTGATTGGCTTATTGAGAGCCATCTTAAGCTTCATCTAAAGCTACTTCATCTTGAGCTTTTGAAGTGGGTTCAGCTTCTAAACCGTCTTCAGATTCTTCAGTTTGACCAGGTTCTGAAGTATCTTCTGATACCTGCATATCTGCATAACTTTCACCCTGCTCTGGAGTTTTACTTCCAAGCATCTTATCATCAAACCTGATGTGCCTAGATTCTTCAACACATAGTGTATCTGAATTATACACCATGTATGCCTTTGACCTTTCAGAGTAACCTAAAAAGATTCCTCTTTGGGCTTTGGCATCAAATTTCATTAGGAAGGTCTGATTATTTAGAATGTAACAGGTACATCCAAATTGATGAAAGTAAAAGACATTAGGTTTTCTTCCCTTAAAGAGTTCATATGCTGTTTTCTCCAAGATAGGTCTGATATAGATCCTATTTTGAACACAACATGTTGTATTCACTGCTTCTGCCCAGAAATGTTTAACATAATTATTTTCATGAATCGTGGTTCTTGCCATTTCTTGTGATGTTTTATTCTTTCTTTCTACAACCCCATTTTGCTGTGGAGTTCTATGAGAAGTGAATTCATGAATAATTCCATGTTTTTCACAAAAAGCTTCAAATGGCTCATTTTCAAATTCTCCACCATGATCACTTATGACTTTTAAAATATTCATTTCTTTTTCAGACTGTATTTGAGTGCAGAAGTTACTGAATACATCAGAAGCATTATCCTTACTTCTCAGGAATTTAACCCAAGTCCATTTGATGTAATCATCAACAATGACTAGTCCATATTTACTTCCATATAAAGATGCAGTGTTAACTGGTCCCAATAAATCAATATGAAGTAATTTTAAGGGTCTGGAGGTTGAGACAATGTCTTTTGTTTTAAAAGATGATTTCACAATCTTCCCTTTCTAGCATGCACCACAGAGCGCATCTGAATGATAGTCAATGTTAGGCAGGCCTTTGACAAGTTGTAACTTACTAAGCTTAGAGATTAATCACCAGTTAGCATGTCCTAACCTTCTGTGCCACATCCATTTCTTATCATTCACTAACAGAAGACAAATTACCTTCTGATCAACTAGTTCAGTGAAGTTAATTTTATAGACATTCTCTATCCTCTTTCCTTTGAATACTATGGATTTGTTATCTTTGTTGATTACTATGCAGTTGGTGTTTTCAAACATCACATCATAACCATTGTCACAAAACTGACTGATACTCAAAAGGTTATGATCAAGACCATCTACCAACCACACATTATTAATTGAGATAGAGGAGTTACCAATAGTTCATGTACCAATGATCTTGCAAGACTGGTTGTCTCCAAACTTCACACTTCCTCCTTCTTTCATTGCGAGGGTGATGAACATAGACTTCTCTCCTGTCATATGCCTTAAGAAACCGCTGTCTAGGTACCATGATTTTTGCTTTTCCTTTGCTCTTAGAAATATTTGTAGTATTGACAATTTCAGATTTAGGTACCCATTGTTTTATGGGTTCTTTGATGTTAGTACTAGCTTCTGATTAATCATTACCTTAGGTTTAACACCTTTTGGTTTTGATCCCCCAGAAGCAATAACTGTTTTGTTCTTCTGAAACTTAGGCTTCAAGACTTCAGATTCAGGTTTCAACAAACTCTAAGGAACAAGTTCTGATCTCTTCAGAATCTTGATCTGTGAATTCTTAGAATCAGAATTTATCATTGCCTTTGGCTTAGAGTTCTTTGGCTTTGACGTAATCTTAGCCTTAGAGTTGGAAGCTTCTGGTTCTGACTGAACTACAGCTTCAAACTTAGCACCTTCAGGTACAAAGAAGGTTTTTAATCTTTCTTTGATGCATTCACAACATGATTTACGACTGATTTCATTAGGTTTCTATTCTGAAAATCCAATCCCTTTACTATTATTTCTGTATATGCTATAAATCATTGAAGCAACTTTGCTTATGTCAATACCAGGTATAATAAAATCCTCAAGAGCAATTTCATGTTTACTTAAGGACTTTCCATTACACTTTTTTTGTAGCTTCCGACAAAGAAACTTGAGTTTTTCTTCATAAGTTTTACAAATGAAGTCAAAGTCTCTAAGTCCTTCTTCAGAAACTTTCAGATCCAATAGAGTTGATTCTTGTTGTTTCATTAAATCAACATATTTTTCTTTTTAATCTTTCAACTCATTGGTTCTGAATTCAAAGTGTGTAAGAAGTTCTTTAAGAGACTTAATTAGTTCTTCTCTGGAAATTTTAGAATATACCTCATTTTCATCTTCAGAATCTGAATCAGGTTCTACTTCTGAAGTCACAGTAACCACTAACCCCACAACTACATTTGCTTCATCTCCAGCTTCTTCCTTTTCAGACCCAGATTCACTGTCTAAATCTTACCAGGTTGCCTTTAAACTCTTCTTAATCTGCTTTCTGAATTTTCTTGAGTTGAAACTTGACTTCTTTGACTTATATATTGATTTCTCTTTTTGAAGATCAGAGCAATCAGCAATTAAATGTTCAGGCTTCTTACAGTTGAAGTGTCCCTTTTGATCTTCTTTCTTGAAGCTCTTGTAACCACCTCTCTTACTCAGAAACTTCATGTTCTTCCTTGCCAGATACTCAAGCTTGTTGGAAAGCATAGCCATCTTCTCAGTAGGATTTTCATCAGAATCTTCATCAGGTGACTCTTCTTCAGATTCAATAACTTTAAGAGATTTTGATGACTTTCCTTTAGATGGTATAGCAATAGATTTACTCTTCTTAGCAGGCTCATGTTTATTTAGACTTATCTCATGAACCTTGAGAGAGCTGAAGAGATCTTCAACACTTAAAGTGTTTAAATCTTTAGCTTCCTCAATAGCAGTAACCTTAGGTCTCCATCGAGCAGGCAGGCTTCTTAGTATCTTGCTGACATGATCAGAAGCAATATAACTCTTCTTCAGTATTTGTAATCCAGAGACTAGGTTTTGAAACCTTGAGTACATTTCCTCATAAGTTTCATCATCCTTCATCTTGAACAACTCATACTGATGAACAAACATATGTGCTTTTGCTTCTCTCACTTTCTTACTGCCTTTATAGTTTGCACAAAGAGAAGCAAACATTGCCTTAGCAGTGGATTTGTCACTCATCTTCATATACTCTGCTTTAGGTATAGAAGTGACAAGTAATCCTATGATAGTGTGATGCTTCTTGTAGAGTTTCTTCTAAGTATGGGTATGTTTCTTTCTATCAATAGCAGCTCCTTCTTCATCAAGGACCAAGTCACCAAAACCATCTTCAAGTATGTCCCATAGTTCTTCATCTAAACCCATGACATAACTATAGAAGTTGGTTTTCCAGCAAGAGAATTCTTCAGGATCTCCATTGAACTTAGGTACTTTTCCAGAGTCAGATTTCTTGTTGTTACCATAATCATATGGAACAACATTGTTGTTCCCAGATCCAGAACTAACGGCTTCACCAGACATGTTTTTCTCAGATCTTTTCCTGTTACACTGTTAAGTGTTGAGACAACAGACCAAAGCTCTAGATACCAATTGAAGGTGAGAAAACACAAGAAGGGGGGATTGAATTGTGTTTGCTTTTTCTTCGTTTTCTCCTAAGCTGAAAAACACTAATCAGAAGCAGATAGAGTTCTGCTTCTGAGGTGATGTTTAGGACTAAACGCAACGGATAAAAATAGAGAGAGAGAGAGAGAGAGAAGAAAGACACAAAGCAATTATACAGGTTCCTTCCACAAACCGAAAGTAGTTATGTCCCCCTTGCACTTCCAAGGAGAGTTCACTAAAAGATGTAATATCTGATTACAACTGCTCACTACTAAAACTAGCAAGAGACATCAAACTACTCAAGCACAACTGCAAGAGATTTCCTATGCTCCTGAACACAATCAAGAGACTTCATATGCTCAAGCACAATTACAAGAGACTTCTATTCAAACAGAATTAGAAAGAAAAATGTTTCAGGTTGAACACTTGATATACAATCAGTGGTGTTCTCAATACAAATTAGATACAGACTCATTAGAACTCTAGAATTTCTTAGATATGAAAGTTGTTAAGAAATTCTAAGTGAACCTTTAAATGCAGAACAATTCAGTAGAGTTTTGGCACTTGTAATTTGTTGTTGAGTCCTTGCCATTCTCTATGTCTTCACTCCTTTATATAGAGGTGTGAAAGAGACGTTGTGAATTGCCACCACTTCAAAATAGAGTCGTTTGAAGCTTTGATCAATCACCAATGATCTTTTGCCTAATATGGTTATTGTCCTAAAAAGGATCAATTTTAAATCCATTCCAAATGTGAAGGAACATCGTTGCAGGCAGAGCTGTTTTTCTTGTCTTGTAGTAAAGACAAAAATAAAGTAGTGGTTGTACACTTCGTACAATTGTACTTTGTTAACGCTCTTTAAAGAACAAGCATCCAATGCCTTCAAATCCTTTCAAAATAGTCGTTGCTTCAATCTTCTGGTCTTCTGCAATGCTTAGATGAGATTAAATCCATTGAAAAACCTTTGAAGCTTTATGTCTTGCATCTCCTGATGAACTTCAGCTTCTGGTGATCTTCAGCTTCTGATGAGATGCTTCTAACGAACTTGCTTTTAATGATGTCATCACTTCAGGAGCACTTCTCTTCAGATGCTTCAAGCTTCCTTTTTGTTGATTCCTTAGCTCTCTTTTGTTCTTTCAGAACCTATTTGAGATGTCAAATTTTTGTCTATGGTCCTGTACACTTGAATAAATATTGGCATATCCAATTGACAATTTTTAATACCTTGTTAGCATCAAAACTCTCAAAGGGTAATGTTAAACACATTTTGTTCCAACAGATTCAAATACCCATTCAGAAAGGCACTCTTTATATCCATTTGGAACAGCTTAAATTTTAGAATGCATGATACACCTAACAATAATCTTATAGATTCCAACCTAGCAACAGGTGCAAAAGTCTCATCAAAGTTCAGACCTTTTATCTAAGTGTATCCTTGAGCTACTAGTCTTGCTTTTTTTTTCTGGTTACAATACCATTTTCACCAGACTTGTTCTTATAGATCCACTTTGTACCTATTACATTAAAACCTTCTGGTGTTGGAACCAAACCCCACACTGCACTCCTATTGAATTGATTCAGTTCTTCTTGCATTGCTTCAATCCAAAACTCATCAGTCAAGGCTTCTTTGACATTTTTTGGCTCAATTTTGGACACAAAGCAGGAGTTGGCAATAACAACAACTGACCTTCTGGTTGTGATTCCTTGATCAAGATTCTCAATGATTAGATCTTGGGGATGATTCTTCTGAACTCTTATAGATGGACCTTTAGTAATGGACATCTGATCTTGCTCACCTTCTTCGAGTTCTTCCTTCTCAGCTTCAGATTCATTCACCTGAACAGGTGCATTTGTTACCTGATCAGATGTTTCAACATCAGGACCAACATCAGGAACCCTTTCTATCACCACATTAATAGATTCCATCACAGTTTCAGTTTTGGAATCGTACACTCTATATGCTCTACTGTTTGTGGAGTAACCCAGAAAAATTTCTACATCACTCTTAGGATCCATCTTCCTTCTATAGTCTCTATCCGACAAAATATAGCACTTTCTACCAAACACATGGAAATACTTGACAGTAGGCTTTCTTCCCTTCCATAACTTATAGAGAGTTGTAGTGGTTCCAGATCTTAGAGTAACTCTATTGTGAATATGGCATGTTGTTTCATAGCTTCAACCCAAAAACGATAGGGTAAGTGTTTAGCACGAAGCATGACTCTAGTAGAATCTTGGAGAGTCCTGTTCTTTCTTTCTGCAACACCATTTTGCTGAGGTGTTATAAGTCATGAGAATTCATGTTTGATTCCCTCATCTGAAAAATATTCATCAAATTTAGCATTTTCAAATTCAGTACCATGGTCACTCCTAATTCTTACAATGCCAAAGCCTTTTTCTTTTTTCAATTGGGTGCACGGTTCTCTAAACATATCAAAAGTGTATGATTTTCTCTCATAAAGTTCACCCATGTGAATCTTGAGAAATCATCAACCTCAACAAGAACATACCTTTTTCCACCAATGCTCTCAACTTCCATAGGTCCCATCAGATCCATGTGCAGAAGTTCAAGGACTTTGGAGATAGCTTGATGTTCTAACCTTGGATTGGACATCCTTTTTTTTTTGCCAATCTAACATTCACCACATATCTTACTTTCAACAATCTTTAGGTCAGGTAGACCTGTGATAGCTTCTGATGATAAGGCCTTCTTCATTCCTTTCAGATGTAGATGAACCAACCTTTGATGCCACAATTTTTTCTCGTCTTCTTTGCTTAAAAGACAGGTTGAGATAAATGCCTCTTCCTGAGATACCCAGAGATAGCAATTGTCCTTGGACCTTGTGCCTCTCATTAGTGCTTCTCCTTTATCTTCTAAAATCTGACATTCAGGTTTTGTGAAGTTTACTTGTAGTCCTAGGTCACACAACTGACTTATGCTAATCAAATTGGCAGTTAACCCTTAACTAGCAACACATCATCAAGTCTTGGAAAACCCTGTTTGGTCAGGTTACCAATTCCCACAATTTTTACTTTAGCTCCATCACCAAAAGTAACATAGTTGGTAGCATAAGGTCTCACATCTTCTAGATATTTATCTACCCTAGTCATATGTCTTGAACAACCACTATGAAAGTACCAGTCCTCTTTAGATGATGCTCTTAGAGATGTATGAGCAATTAATCTTGTATTGATACTTCTGAGGGTCCATCTTTTCTTGAAGGATTTATGCTGAGATTTCTTTAACACACCATGAAGCTTGAATCAGTAAGGTCCAATATGTCCCTTCACTTTACAGTGATCACACACCCATGAATCTGATTTCTTCTTGGTGTGATGTTCCTTCGAAAGTTTAAGCATTTGCTTGCTCCTTGTTGAATCTATAGTCATCATATCAATCGGTTCCTTCATATACTCAAGTTGAGAATTCAATTTTGATAACTCATCATTGAGTTCTGAGATATGAGCTAGATTATCAAATCTTTCATCATGCAGTTGAGCAATCTCTTTCACCTGTTCTTCAACCTTTTGGGTCAATTCAGCATTTTTAGCAGTCAGGTCATAATAGGGCATATCAAGCTCTTCATAAGACATATCCTCTTTACAAGACTCAGTGTCTGACATAATTCTACCTGTAAAGGCAGAGACATGATTAGCAGATTCAACTTTCACTTCATCATCAGAGTCATCTCCATCTGACCAAGACATAGCTAAACATTTCTTCTATTTCTTTAGAAAAGTAGCACATTCAGTTATGATATGGCCATATCCTTCACATTCATAACATTGGACACCTTTGTATCGAGAGTTCTTTTCATCAGATCTTGCCATCTTCTCTTTGCCCGGTTGATTATCAATGTTGGGTATGATGTTCTGACCATTTGTGTTGGACCTTCTGTCAATCTGTTTGAAAATCTTTTTGAACTGACTCCCAAGAAGTGCTTGTGCCTCTGACATGTCTTCATCATCTCCATGATTTCCTTGTGTCTCATCAGAATCCATACTAGATGTAAAGGCCATATCCTTCCATTCTTATCAGTCTTGCTGTTGACAGTTATTTCAAAATTTTGCAAACACCCTATTAATTCATCAACCTTCAAGCTAGAAATATCTTGAGCCTCCTCTATGGCAGTAACTTTCATGTCAAACCTCTTACGTAGAGATCTGAGAATTTTTCTAACAAGCTTTTCATTAGAAATTTTCTCTCCAAGAGACTCAAAGGAGTTTGCAATATCAATAATATTCAAGTGATAGTCTTGAATGCTCTCATCTTCCAACATTTTCAGATTCTTAAATTTAGTAGTAAGAAGTTGGATTTTAGCACTTTTAACCTTGGTAGTGCCTTCATGTGTAGTTTTGAGAATCTCCCAAGCATCCTTAGCCACTGTGCACTGCTTGATCAGTCTGAACATGTTCTTGTCTACGCCATTGAACAGAGATTGAATGATGAGAGGAGGCTCAAGAGGAGAGATACTCCTGCTGAGATTATTTGTTACAAGTGCGGTGAGAAAGGCCACAAGATTAATGCATGTGACCGTGATAAGAAGAAGTGTTTCTGGTGTGGAAAGAAAGGGCATACGATAGCTGAATGCAAGCGTGGTGACATTGTCTGTTTCAACTGTGATGAAGAGGGTCACCTTAGCTCTCAGTTCAAGAAGCCTAAGAAGGCGCAAACTACTGGTAGAGTTTTTCCTTTGACTGGCACTCAGACAGAGAACGAGGATCGCTTGATCAGAGGTACTTGCTATATTCAGAATACTCCTTTAATTGCTATTATTGATACTGGTGCTACGCATTGTTTCATTGCTGTTGATTGTGCACATAAGTTGGGTCTGGTTATGTCAAGTATGAGTGGAGAGATGGTTGTTGAGACTCCCGCTAAGGGTTCAGTAACTACTTCTCTTGTTTGTTTGAGTTGTCCTTTATCTATGTTTGGTAGAGATTTTGAGGTTGATCTTGTATGTTTGTCGTTGACGGGTATGGACGTGATTCTTGGTATGAACTGGCTAGAGTACAACCATGTTCTTATTAATTGTTTTAGTAAGTCGGTGTGTTTCTCTTCTGTTGAAGAAGAAAGTGGAGTAGAGTTCCTGTCTACCAAGCAACTGAAGCAACTAGAACGTGATGGAGTTTTGATGTTTTCCTTAATGGCATCCTTGTCGTTGGAAAACCAAGCGGTAATTGATGGATTGCCGGTGGTGAATGAATTTTCAGAAGTCTTTCCTGATGAGATTCCTGATGTGCCTCCAGAAAGAGAAGTCGAGTTCTCTATTGACCTTGTACCCAGAACGAAGCCTGTATCGATGACACCGTACCGTATGTCGGCTTCAGAGTTGGCAGAGTGGAAGAAATAGTTGGAGGATCTTCTAGATAAGAAGTTTGTGAGGCCGAGTGTTTCACCATGGGGAGCCCCTGTGTTGTTGGTTAAGAAGAAGGATGGTAGCATGATGTTGTGTATAGATTACCGCCAGTTGAATAATGTAACCATAAAGAACAGGTATCCACTTCCAAGAATTGATGATTTAATGGATCAGTTAGTGGGTGCACGTGTATTTAGCGAAATTGACTCAGGTTACCATCAGATTAAAGTGAAGGATGAGGATGTGCAGAAGACGGCCTTTAGGGCACGTTATGGACATTACGAATTTTCTGTGATGCCTTTCGGTGTTTCTAATGCGCCAGGTGTGTTTATGGAGTATATGAACAAAATTTTCCATGCTTATCTGGATAAATTTATAGTTGTATTCATTGATGATATTTTGATTTATTCTAAGACTGAAGAAGAGCATGCCGAGCATTTGAGAATTATGTTGCAAGTGTTGAAAGAAAAGAAATTGTATGCTAAGTTGTCCAAATGTGAGTTCTGGCTAAGTGAAGTAAGTTTTCTGGGTCATATTATTTCTAATAGTGGTATTGCTGTTGATCCGTCCAAGGTTGATGCGGTATCACAATGGGAGAATCCGAAGTCAGTTACAGAAATTAGAAGTTTCCTGGGTTTGGCTGGTTATTATCGCAGATTTATAGAAGGATTTTCGAAGTTGGCACTTCTATTGACTCGGTTGACCTGTAAGGGTAAAGTTTTTGTGTGGGATGCTCAGTGTGAGAATAGTTTTGATGAATTGAAGCGAAGATTGACGACTGCTCCAATTTTGATTTTACCTAGGCCAAATGAACTTGTTGTTGTATATTGTGATGCGTCCAAGTTTGGTTTAGGTGGTGTGCTTATGCAGGATGGCAAAGTAGTAGTTTATGCTTCGAGACAATTGAGAATTCATGAGAAGAATTATCCTACACATGATCTAGAGTTAGCTGCGGTGGTTTTTGTATTGAAAATTTGGAGACATTATTTGTACGGTTCCAGATTTGAAGTGTTTAGTGATCATAAAAGTTTGAAATATTTATTTGATCAGAAGGAATTGAACATGAGGCAGAGAAGGTGGCTTGAGTTGTTGAAAGATTATGATTTTGAGTTGAGTCATCATCTGGGTAAAGCTAATGTTGTTGCAAATGCGTTGAGCAGGAAGACATTACATATGTCAGCTATGATGGTTAAAGAATTTGAGTTGCTAGAGCAGTTTAGAGACTTGAGTCTAGTTTGTGAGATGTCACCTCAAAGTATCAAGTTGGGTATGCTGAAGATTAATAGTGATTTCTTGAATACTATTAAAGAAGCACAGAAGGTGGACGTTAAGTTTGTAGACTTGATGATTGCTGGTAATGGAACTGAGGATAGTGACTTCAAGGTTGATGATTACAGTGTGTTGAGATTCTGAGGGAGAATTTGTATTCTTGATGATGATGAGTTAAAGAAGTTGATTTTAGAAGAGAGTCACAGAAGTAGCTTAAGTATTCATCCGGGAGCTACAAAAATGTATCATGATTTGAAGAAATTGTTTTGGTGGTCCGGGTTGAAACGAGATGTTGCACAATTTGTTTATGCATGTTTGACTTGTCAGAAATCGAAAGTGGAACATCAGAAGCCTGCAGGGTTGTTGACATCATTAGATGTGCCGGAATGGAAATGGGATAGTATCTCCATGGATTTTGTGACAAGCTTACCGAATACTCCGAGAGGGCATGATGCTCTTTGGGTTGTTGTTGATAGGTTGACAAAGTCGGCGCACTTTATTCCAATTAATATTAGTTTCCCGGTGGCACAGTTAGCGGAGATTTATATCCATAATATTGTAAAGTTGCATGGTGTTCCGTCAAGCATTGTGTCGGATAGAGATCCAAGGTTCACTTCTGGATTTTGGAAGAGTTTGCAAGAGGCGTTGGGTTCGAAGTTGAAGTTGAGTTCGGCTTATCATCCGCAAACTGATGGTCAGTCGGAGAGAACAATTCAATCATTAGAAGACTTGTTGAGAGTTTGTGTGCTCGAGCAAGGTGGAGCTTGAGATAGTCATTTACCATTCATAGAGTTCACATATAATAACAGTTACCATTCGAGTATTGGTATGGCACCGTTTGAAGCCTTGTATGGTCGGAGATGTAGAACTCCGTTATGTTGGTTTGAGTCGGGTGAAAGTGTAATGTTGGGACCAGAAATTGGTCAACAAACTACGGAAATGGTGAAGTTGATTAGAGAAAAGATGAAAGCGCCGCAGACCCGACAAAAGAATTACCATGACAAGCGTAGAAAGGACCTTGAGTTTCAAGAGGGAGACCATGTGTTCCAGAGAGTCACTCCTATGACAGGTGTGGGTCGTGCATTGAAGTCTAAGAAGTTGACCCCGAAGTTTATTGGACCATATCAGATATCTGAAAGAGTTAGAACAATGGCATATAGAGTGGGATTGCCACCACATCTTTTGAATTTGCATGATGTGTTTCATGTGTCGCAACTTCGTGAGTATGTAGCGGATCCTTCGCATATTATTCCAAGAGATGATGTGCAAGTTAGAGACAACCTTACGGTTGAGACCTTACCATTGAGAATTGAAGGGCGTGAGGTGAAGAAGTTGACAGGCAAGGAGATACCTTTAGTGAAGGTTGTTTGGGGAGGAGTAACTGGTGAAAGCTTGACTTGGGAGCTGGAGAGTAAGATGCTAGAGTCGTATCCGGAGTTGTTTACACGAGGTAATATTTCGAGTACGAAATTCTCTAAGTTGGGGAGAGATGTAACGCCATAATTGATTATTATTATTTTTGGTTGACTTAGAGTCTTTCATAAGATTTTATTTGATTTATGTTGATGTTGTGGTGTGGAGCATTTTATACAAATGATTATTATTATTATTTTATATAGAAAATGAAAATTATTATTATTTTAGAGTTTGGGGATTAAATTAGAATTAATAAAATTAAAGGGAGTTAAGAGGATTTAAGGGGGAGTTAATTAATATAATAGAAAATATTTATGAGGAGTTAGGATAGAAAAAGGGAAACTGACAGAAACAGTTTCACGTACAAAATATCAGTTTTGGGAGGAAGCCAACAAGGGATCCAAGAGGAGAACCAAGAGGGAGAGAATCAAAGGTCTAAGAATCTTCTTTCATCCGAATTAAGGTAAGGGTGAGATTTATGTTATGAATATAGTTACATAATTTGATTCTGTGTTTAACGAGAGGGTTGTCGAATTGGGAATTTAGGGTTGAATTGATCCTTATGGTGAAATTGAATGTAAGAATATTATTTAAGAGTGTTAAAAAGAATCCTAGTTTTGGACAAAACCTTATTGGATTGTTGTAACCAGTTTTGGAGTTAGAATTTGGGAAAATTGGGGTTTGGGGTGAAAAACTACATAATCCCGTAGTCTGTTCTGTCGTGACTCGCCTGGCGAACAAGTCTGCTCGCCATGGCGAGCAATTACCCAGTTTTGGTCGCCACGAGTTCACCACGAACTCGCCTGGCGAGTAACCTGTTCTTGAGCTCGCCGTGGCGAGCAAGAGCACTCGCCTGGCGAATTGCTCAGTACCTGAAGCCGCTTTGTTTGTGTTGAGGGGTGAGTTAGTGTGTGAGGTAAATGCTCATAAATTGATGAGATAATTTCAGGGAGCTGTTGAACGTAAAATAACTGATTTGTTGACTGTTGTCTTATGTATATCTATATTAATTAATTATGCAAGTTGTTGAGTATAATTGTTAATGAGTTATATCATACAAATATTGTTATGTTTCTAATTGATGAATGTTGTAGAGTAAGTCATATTTAATTATATGCATTGTTGAGTCGTAGTTGTTGTGGTTCATGTTGTTGTTGTCGCAGGAGAGTTGTATGTTGATATACACTGAAGAGAGTCCATTGCATACTCATAAATGTTGAGGGCTTATGCCCTGTGAACGCCTTGTCGTTCAACTGTTGAGGGCTTATGCCCTGTGAATGCTAGTTCATTCAATTGTTGAGGGCTTATGCCCTGGGAATGCTTTAACCATTCAACTGTTGAGGGCTTATGCCCTGGAATGTCTTGTCATTCAAACGCGTTAAATGGTACCACATGCATATTGCATTAGTTGTCGAAGTTGGTGGTCTTGTCGTTGTTGTCGGTTGCATTGTCGTGTCGTCGTTGTTGTAGTCATCGATGAAGAGTGTGAACATTGATGTTGTGAATATGTATATATATTTATTTGATTCATTTATTGAAGTTGTTAAATGCAAATGATGATTATATTTCTATATTTATAGATGTGAACCTTACCACTTCTGCTTGAAAATGTTGCCTTCATATGGGTAACTTGCAGGTAATGAAGGCTAGTAGAAGTGTTGGCTCAAGTGTCCTAGGGCTCTGATACGTAACGGGATGGGGAAATAGTTGTCATGTTTTATCATTCCTTTATGTATCAATTTTGAAACATGATGGTGGAGCCTTTATTGTCATTGAACAAATGTTTGAAAAATTATCACGTTGAGGCCTATGTACCAGTTTGTTGGAGTTGCTTATAATGAAAATAATATTCCGCTGCAAAATGTTGGTTGCTAATACATTGTTGAATAAATAGTTTTATACTCTATTTATGAAATTGAGAAAGTAGTGTAATACTCCGTTGTTGTATACTCTGATGATTTTATTATGAAATTTTTATGTTGGGAAAACGGGGTGTTACGTTGGAACAAGGGTGTTCAGCAATACCACTTTTAAGTTTTGATGATAACAAGGTATTAAAAATTGTCAATTGGATTTGCTAATATTTGTTTAAGTGTGCAGGATCTTAATCAAGATTTCAATCTTAGAAAGTATTCTGTTAGAACAAATTAAGAGCAAGATTCCAGAGAAGCTTGTTGCTTGTGATTCTGAAGTACTAGAGATTCTGAAGAATCATCAGAAGCTATTTAGAGAGGACCTGAAGACTCAGAGAATCTGAAGAACGAAGAGTGTCTGAAGTACTGAAGAGAGTCTGAAGATCATCAGAATCTGAAGTGCTACAGTGACTCTGAAGACTGCAAATTGAAGATTTGTTTAGAAGGATTTCTAAAGGCATTTCGATGCATATGAAAAGTTCGTTTGGAGTAACGGCTAGCTTCAAAGTCAACTTGAGCATGGGATGTTCAACGACAAAGAATGCAGAATAGGACAGAGTACTTTTGTACGAACTCTGTTTCCACTACTCCACTACCTCGTACATTTTGGCAGCTGTGTCTACCGGTATTTCGCTTCAAAAGGAATGAGATTCAAAATATGCATTTGAAGGACTATTACCATATCAAGTAACAGATCAACAGCTATTGATCAAGCTTCCAGAAAACTTTGTGATGTGCTGGATTGTCTCAACGTCTCTTTCCAACGCCTATATAAAGGATAGAAGACTTGAAGAATATGTTGGACTCTACAACTGAAAAACTACGCTATCAAGTTATTGTATTCTCTCTAAGTCAAGCTAGAAACACATCAACAACTTAGCAAATTCTTACAAACTGTGTATCCTAGAATTTCTAAGTTTATTAGAAAAGCAGAGTCTCTTTGTTTTGTATTTGGAACACATTTGATTGTTTATCAAGTGTTCTAACTCTATTTAATTTTATGTAAATTGTGTCAGAAGTCTCTTGGCTGTGTCCTTGAGCAAAGAAGTCTCTTGGCTATGTCCTTGAGCAAAGAAGTCTCTTAGTTGTGTCTTTGAGCATTGGAAGTCTCTTGCATGCGTGCTTGAGCATTGGAAGTCTCTTATTGTGTGTTTGAGCAACTTGTAAATTGTTAATTACATTTTAGTGGAACTCTCCTTGGAAGGGGGACAGGTGTAACGCCCACTTTATTTATTTAATTATTTTATTAGAGTATATAGTATATTATTATATATTATATGAGTTTAATGATGTTGTGACGTATGAGATGATGTTGTGGTGTGACATTTATTTTATTGTTTAATAAAATAAAATATGTGATGAAAATTAAGATGTGATATAATAACAAATATTTTGAGAGATGGGGTTGTTTTCATAAATAAGATAGAGTTGTGGGGATAAGTAAGAATAGAAAGAATTATATAAGGGAGTTAGGTTTAGAAAGAAGCAGTCAGTACGTTACAGACTTTTGCAAAAAGAGAGGAAAGTGGCCGGAAAAGAGAGAACCTCAATTCTGCAAACATATCAGGTAAGGGTGAGCCTAACTTCAATTGTATTTACTGCAATTCATCTAGTTGTGATTAACATAGGGATTGAAAGAGAGTTTGAGAGATTTCATAAGTTAGAGTTTTGTAGATTTCATGATGAATTGATGAGAGGATGACGTGAATTGATGTAGAAACTCGTTACAGAACCTAGATTAATCACTACGACTATAATTCTGATAGATTAGAAGCATAACATGAAGAATTGGACGAATTTTGGGGGGGTTTCGAGCGAACCCGTAACCCCTCTGCGATAGCTCGCCGTGGCGAGCAGTTAGGTATATACTCGCGAGGCGAGCAGCTGAGCTCGCCGTGGCGAGCAACCCCTTCAGTGCACGCGAGGCGAGCAACATCACTCGCCGTAGCGAGCAAGTGGCATAATGCAAATCTGACAGCTCGCCGTGGCGAGCAGACCCACTTGCTATAGCGAGCAATGTCGTCTCAGACCACTATAACTTGAGTTTTAGAACTCTGTTTTGGGCGAGGCTTTGAGGGTAGACTTTTGGATAGTATTAGAGATGTTTAAGACCTAATTAGAACCTGTAATGACGTTGTAAGATGATATTTAAGTGTTGGCGTTAATCTATGATTAAATGCTTAATAAGCGAAGTTTATGAATGAAGTATAAATGATGTTGCGATGATAACTTTGTGCTGTATATACATATGTTATGTGTACTGAGCTGCTGTCATGTACTGTTACAATTGCATGTGCCGATAAAGAGTCGTATATGATGTTAAGATGTTGTGTATTAACTTGTTTAAGTATATGAGTCGAGTTCATGCATTTGCATAATTTGAGACGGTGGAGCTTATGCTCAAAGCGACGGTGGAGCATTTGCTCAAAGCGACGGTGAAGCTTATTAAAGCTAAAATATTGGTACCACATGCATGATGTTAAGATGTTAGAGTTGCATTTGTCGAGTCCTGTGTCTGAGATGTTTTGAGACGGTTGTATTGTGAAGATATTCTAAGATGATTTATTATACGTAGATGTTTGAGATGTTTCAGTTATATGTGACGAATATTGTTGTTATTGTTAAGCATGATTATTTGAATTATATGTTAATATAATTGTTGTGAATCTCACCCCTTCTGTTGGAATTGCCGCCTTGTGGGCAAGTGCAGGTGACCAAGCTTAGGTTCGACGACGTGAGAGGTTATTGTGGAGTCTTAGTAGCTCTGATACGTAACGGGATGGGATTTATCATTATTTCTATTCCTTTATGTATCATGTTGACTAACGATGATGTTTGCGACGCAACTTTAATTGAGATGTTTTATGAGGCTTTTGTGCCAAGAATTATTTATTTAAGATTTTGAGACATTTATGAATTCCGCTGCTATGTTTGAACATTGTTTCAGAATAAATTATTATTCGATTTGATTTAAAAGATTTTATGAAATGTGACATCCTGATTTATTGTGATATACTCTGATTATTTGAATGAAATTTTTAAGTCGGGATTTCGGGGTGTTACAATTGGTATTAGAGTAGGTTGGTCCGTCCGGCCAATTAGAGAGTCGAGTGACGGTGTCTTAGAGTTAGAATATTATAGTTATATTATTCTAACTTATGTTTGCTTTGTAGAGGAATAAGATGGCTGGAAGGAATGATGCTGCTCTTGCTGCTGCTTTGCAAGCAATGACCCAAGCTGTGGAAAATCAGAACAACGCTGGTGGAAACGATGGGACGAGGATGTTGGAAACTTTTCTGAGGAACCACCCGCCTACCTTCAAAGGGAGATATGATCCTGACGGGGCTCAGACGTGGCTCAAGGAAGTTGAGCGGATCTTTAGGGTGATGCAGTGCGAAGACGGTCAGATGGTACGGTTCGGTACCCATATGTTGGCAGAGGAGGCTGATGACTGGTGGGTTGGTATTCGACCTATCCTTGAAGAAGGAGGTGCTGCTGTGACTTGGGCGGTGTTTAGGAGGGAATTCCTGAACCGCTACTTTCCTGAGGACGTCCGGGGTAAGAAGGAGATCGAGTTCCTTGAGTTGAAGCAAGGAAATATGTCCGTGACCGAGTATGCTTCGAAGTTTGTGGAACTGGCAAAGTTCTACCCCCATTATACTGCTGAGAATGCTGAGTTTTCCAAGTGTATCAAATTTGAGAATGGCTTGCGTCCTGAGATTAAGAGGGCAATTGGTTACCAGAAGATTAGGAATTTCTCTGAGCTGGTGAGTAGTTGCAGGATTTATGAGGAGGATACCAAGGCTCACTACAAGGTAGTGAATGATAGAAAAGCGAAGGGTCAGCAGAGTCGTCCCAAACCTTATGATGCTCCCAGAGATAAGGGTAAGCAAGGAGTGAATGATGAGAGGCGACCACAGAAGAAGGATTCTCCTGCCGAGATTACCTGTTATAATTGCGGGCAGAAAGGCCACAAGAGTAATGCGTGTCCTGTTGATGTGAAGAGGTGTTACCGATGCGGACAGAAAGGGCATATTACCCCAGACTGCAAGTTTGATGATGTTGTGTGTTTCAACTGTGATGAGCAAGGACATATTGGCTCGCAGTGCAAAAAGCCACAGAAAGTTAGGACTACTGGAAGGGTTTTCGCGTTGACCGACACTCAGACTGAGAACGAGGATCGTTTGATCAGAGGTACTTGCTATATTAATGATATACCTTTAGTTGCTATTATTGATACTGGCGCTACGCATTGTTTTGCTGCTTATGATTGTGCTGTTAAGTTGAGGCTTGTTATGTCTGATATGAAAGGAGAGATGGTTGTCGAAACTCCAGCTAATGGTTCGGTGACTACTTCTCGTGTGTGTTTAAGTTGTCCGTTGTCTATGTTTGATTGTAATTTTGAGATGGATTTAGTCTGCCTACCTTTGACTGGTATGGATGTAATTCTCGGGATGAATTGGTTAGAGTACAACCGTGTGCTTATCAACTGTTTTCGCAAGACGGTGTATTTCTTGTCTGAAGAGGAAGAAAGTAGAGCAGAATTTTTATCTACCAAGCAGCTGAAACAATTAGAACGAGATGGAGTTTTGATGTTCTCTCTGATGGCATCCTTATCTATTGAGAATCAAGAGAAGATTGACGAATTGCAAGTGGTGTGCGAGTTTCCTGAAGTATTCCCTGATGAAATTCCTGATGTGCCTCCTGAAAGAGAAGTTGAATTTGCGATTGATCTTGTTCCTGGAATGAAGCCTGTGTCTATGACACCTTACCGTATGTCAGCTTCTGAGTTAGCTGAGTTAAAGAAGCAATTGGAGGATCTGCTTGAGAAGAAGTTTATAAGACCAAGTGTTTCACCTTGGGGAGCGCCTGTATTGCTAGTGAAGAAGAAAGATGGGAGTATGAGGTTGTGTATTGACTACCGTCAGTTGAACAAGGTAACTATAAAGAATAGGTATCCACTTCCGAGAATTGACGATTTGATGGATCAGTTAGTGGGTGCACGTGTGTTTAGCAAGATTGACTTAAGGTCGGGTTATCATCAGATAAAAGTGAAGGATGAAGATATGCAGAAGACGGCCTTTAGAACTCGATATGGTCATTATGAGTATAAAGTGATGCCTTTCGGTGTTACGAACGCGCCGGGAGTATATATGGAGTATATGAATCGGACCTTCCAGACATTTTTGGATCGTTTTGTGGTGGTGTTTATTGACGACATTTTGATATATTCCAAATCCGAATAAGAACATGCTGAACATTTGAAGATTGTTTTGCAAGTATTGAAAGAAAAGAAGTTGTATGCTAAATTGTCTAAATGTGAGTTCTGGTTGGAGGAAGTTAGTTTTCTTGGTCATATTATTTCTGGTGATGGTATAGCAGTTGATCCGTCTAAAGTTGAAGCAGTGTCGCAATGGGAGACTCTGAGGTCGGTTACCGAGATTAGAAGCTTTTTGGGATTGGTTGGTTATTATAGAAGATTTATAGAAGGATTTTCTAAGTTGGCACTTCCGTGAACGCAGTTGACGTGTAAAGGTAAAGCCTTTGTGTGGGATGCTCAATGTGAGAGTAGCTTCAATGAGTTGAAGAAGCGGTTAACGACAGCTCCAGTTTTAATTTTGCCGAAGCCTGAAGCACCTTTTGTGGTGTATTGTGATGCGTCTAAGTTGGGTTTAGGTGGAGTACTGATGCAAGACGGTAAAGTGGTTGCTTATGCATCCAGGCAGTTGAGGATTCATGAACGAAATTATCCTACCCATGATCTTGAGTTGGCTGCAGTGTTATTTGTGTTGAAAATTTGGAGACACTATTTGTATGGTTCGAGGTTTAAAGTGTTTAGTGATCACAAGAGCTTGAAGTACCTGTTTGATCAGAAAGAATTAAATATGAGACAGAGGAGATGGCTCGAGTTATTGAAGGATTATGATTTTAGTTTGAGTTACCATCCGGGTAAGGCTAACGTAGTTGCTGATGCCTTGAGTAGGAAAACGTTGCACATGTCTGCTATGATGGCGGAGGAGTTCTAACTATTGGAACAATTCAGAGATTTGAGTTTAGTTTGTGAAAGATCACACCAAAGTGTAAAGCTAGGAATGTTGAGGATTGACAATGATTTTTTGAAAAATATTAAAGAAGCGCAGAAAGAAGATGTTAAGTTTGTAGATTTGCGTGTTGCAAGTAACCAGACTGCAGATGGCGACTTTAGAGTCGATGATCACGGTGTGTTGAGGTTCCGAGGTAGAATCTGTATTCCAGACAACGATGAGATGAAGAAGGAAATCCTTGAAGAGAGCCATAGAAGTAGCTTGAGTATTCACCCAGGAGCTACGAAGATGTATCATGATTTGAAGAAGTTGTTTTGGTGGTCTGGATTGAAACGCGATGTGGCACAATTTGTGTACTCTTGTCTAGTTTGTCAGAAATCGAAGATAGAACATCAGAAACCTGCTGGTATGATGGTTCCGTTGGATGTGCCAGAGTGGAAATGGGATAGCATATCCATGGATTTTGTGACGAGTTTGCCAACTACTCCAAGAGGGAACGATGCTATTTGGGTGATTGTTGATAGGTTAACCAAGTCAGTTCATTTTCTACCGATCAATATCACTTTTATTATGGTTCGGTTAGCAGAGATTTACATTCAAGAGATAGTAAGATTACATGGTGTTCCTTCGAACATTGTGTCAGATAGAGATCCACGATTTACCTCTAGATTTTGGAAAAGTTTGCAAGAAGCTTTAGGGTCTCAGTTGAAGCTGAGCTCGGCGTATCATCCACAGACAGATGGTCAATCCGAGAGGACGATTCAATCGTTGGAAGATCTGCTGAGGGTGTGTGTACTCGAACAAGGAGGAGCTTGGGATAATCACCTCCCGTTGATAGAATTCACTTACAATAACAGTTACCATTCTAGTATTGGAATGGCACCTTTCGAGGCTTTGTATGGAAGAAGATGTAGAACCCCGTTGTGTTGGTTTGAGTCGGGTGAAAGTGTGGTTTTAGGACCAGAGATTGTGCAACAAACCACTGAGAAGGTAAGAATGATCCAAGAGAAGATGAAAGCGTCGCAGAGTCGACAAAAGAGTTATCATGACAAGCGTAGAAAGGACCTTGAGTTCCAAGAAGGAGATCATGTGTTTTTGCGAGTTACTCCAATGACCGGTGTAGGTCGTGCCTTGAAGTCGAAGAAGTTGACTCCAAAGTTTATTGGTCCGTATCAGATATCAGAGAGGATTGGGACGGTGGCTTATCGTGTTGGATTACCACCACATTTATCGAATTTGTACGATATTTTTCACGTGTCGCAGCTGAGGAAGTACGTTCCGGATCCATCTCATGTGATCCAAAGTGACGATGTACAAGTGAGGGACAACCTTACGGTTGAAACTCTACCCTTAAGGATCGATGATCACAAGGTGAAGTTGTTGAGAGGCAAAGAGATACCTCTAGTGAGAGTGGTTTGGAGTGGAGTGACTGGTGAAAGCTTAACTTGGGAGCTTGAAAGTAAGATGCTGGAGTCATATCAATAGTTGTTTAATCGAGGTCAGATTTTCGAGGATGAAAATCCTTTAAGTGGGGGAGAGTTGTAACGCCCACTTTATTTATTTAATTATTTTATTAGAGTATATAGTATATTATTATATATTATATGATTTTAATGATGTTGTGACGTATGAGATGATGTTGTGGTGTGACATTTATTTTATTGTTTAATAAAATAAAATATGTGATGAAAATTAAGATGTGATATAATAACAAATATTTTGAGAGATGGGGTTGTTTTCATAAATAAGATAGAGTTGTGGGGATAAGTGAGAATAGAAAGAATTATATAAGGGAGTTAGGTTTAGAAAGAAGCAGTCAGTATGTTACAGACTTTTGCAAAAAGAGAGGAAAGTGGCCGGAGAAGAGAGAACCTCAATTCTGCAAACATATCAGGTAAGGGTGAGCCTAACTTCAATTGTATTTACTGTAATTCATCTAGTTGTGATTAACATAGGGATTGAAAGAGAGTTTGAGAGATTTCATAAGTTAGGGTTTTGTAGATTTTATGATGAATTGATGAGAGGATGACGTGAATTGATGTAGAAACTCGTTACAGAACCTAGATTAATCACTACGACTATAATTCTGATAGATTAGAAGCATAACATGAAGAATTGGACGAATTTTGGCGGGGTTTCGGGCGAACCCGTAACCCCTCTGCGATAGCTCGCCGTGGCGAGGAGTTAGGTATATACTCGCGAGGCGAGCAGTTGAGCTCGCCGTGGCGAGCAACTGCTTCAGTGCACGCGAGGCGAGCAACATCACTCGCCGTAGCGAGCAAGTGGCAGAATGTAAATCTAACAGCTCGCCGTGGCGAGCAGACCCACTCGCCATAGCGAGCAATGTGGTCTCAGACCACTATAACTTGAGTTTTAGAACTCTGTTTTGGGCGAGGCTTTGAGGGTAGACTTTTGGATAGTATTAGAGATGTTTAAGACCTAATTAGAACCTGTAATGACGTTGTAAGATGATATTTAAGTGTTGGCGTTAATCTATGATTAAATGCTTAATAAGCGAAGTTTATGAATGAAGTATAAATGATGTTGCGATGATAACTTTGCGTTGTATATACATATGTTAAGTGTACTGAGCTGCTGTCATGTACTGTTACAATTGCATGTGCCGATAAAGAGTCGTATATGATGTTATGATGTTGTGGATTAACTTGTTTAAGTATATGAGTCGAGTTCATGCATTTGCATAATTTGAGACGGTGGAGCTTATGCTCAAAGCGACGGTGGAGCATTTGCTCAAAGCGACGGTGAAGCTTATTAAAGCTAAAATATTGGTACCACATGCATGATGTTAAGATGTTAGAGTTGCATTTGTCGAGTCCTGTGTCTGAGATGTTTTGAGACGGTTGTATTGTGAAGATATTCTAAGATGATTTATTATACGTAGATGTTTGAGATGTTTCAGTTATATGTGACGAATATTGTTGTTATTGTTAAGCATGATTATTTGAATTATATGTTAATATAATTGTTGTGAATCTCACCCCTTCTGTTGGAATTGCCGCCTTGTGGGCAAGTGCAGGTGACCAAGCTTAGGTTCGACGACGTGAGAGGTTATTGTGGAGTCTTAGGAGCTCTGATACGTAACGGGATGGGGATTTATCATTATTTCTATTCCTTTATGTATCATGTTGACTAACGATGATGTTTGCGACGCAACTTTAATTGAGATGTTTTATGAGGCTTTTGTGCCAAGAATTATTTATTTAAGATTTTGAGACGTTTATGAATTCCGCTGCTATGTTTGAACATTGTTTAAGAATAAATTATTATTCGATTTGATTTAAAAGATTTTATGAAATGTGACATCCTGATTTATTGTGATATACTCTGATTATTTGAATGAAATTTTTAAGTCGGGATTTCGGGGTGTTACAACAGGACTACTTCCGGTTTGTGGAAGGAACCTGTATAATTGCTTGTGTTCTATTTTTCCTTTATCTCTTGTTTATTTCCGCTGCGACAGACTTTGGTCTTCCATAAGGTTCTAAATCCATTCCGACTTTGATCCTGGAAAAACAGATTCTCACTCTTCAAAAGTTGTGAAAAAGTTAACACAATTCAACCCCCCCCCCCCCCCTCTTGTGTTTTTTCTCACCTTCATAGTTTATATAAGTTATGAGTATTCATTTCAACCTCGTTAAATGACAACAAATTATGTTATTCTCCTGGAAACTAATTGATAATTATGTCATTCAATTTTTGAACATCATCAATTATAGGTGTAATTATGGCTCTTTCGACCATAGATGAATTATGATATTACTCCTCGCCTATGAATCACATACACTCCTCGTATTAGATGTGTCTGAACATGTGTTGCATCCGCATCCACAAATATAATTGCCCTAAATTATATGATTTTTTAAAATTATCAACGTTATTGACGTGTCAGTATCCGTGTTGTATCTGGTGTCGGTGCTCGTATCCATACTTCTTTGCAGTCCTCTCTTTTTATGTCCTCTCAGATGGTACCAAAAACAAAAGATAGTGGTTTGAAGCTTTCTAGTGTTTCTGTTTTTAGTTGTTGGTAACATGAGTGTGATTATCGTTTAACAATTTTGAATTGTTTAAATGGTTTTAACACTTTGATTTCACTGTATTTTGTTGGATATTGGATGGAGGCCATGGGAGCAGTTCATCAATTGTATATATGCAGAACGTTTGGAATCACAAAGAAAAAGGCAATGCTTTTATTCATTTAAACGCAATGGAAGGAGCTTAACGGCAGAGTTGTTATTGCTTATTTTCTCTTTATTTAATAATTAAAAAAACCACGGTTCTCTTTATATATAAAAAAAAAAGAAGACATGCTATCATAGTTTGTATAAGCAATTATAAACAAGCAAAGTCAAATAATTCTTAAAATTAATCGAATTTGATTGGTTGTAACATGAAAGAAAAAGGAAAAAAACTAAACAGATTAATTCTGAATTCTGATGCAAATGGTTGAGAGATGTTGGGAAAAACTAAACAATGCGGGAACGAACTATTAACTGTGATAACCCTACTTATTAATATTTAATATAGTTCTAACAAAACTTTTTCTAAAATATTTTGAGTCCTAATCTTATTTTTAGAGGATTTAAAGTTCAATCTTTTAACATTATATTTTGCTTACGTTTGTTACTAATCTTTTTATCAGAAGATTTAAAGTCCAGTCTTTAACATTATTTTTTGCTCACGTTTGTTACTAATATTTTTTTAGAGCATTTAATGTTCAATTTTTAACTTTATTTTTTGCTCATATTTGTTACAATTGATCAAAGGCTAATGAAGAGTAACTTATATTGACAAAATAATAAGGAAATACTATTTTTTGTGGAAGTAATAAAATAATATTGAAATATTGTTTTTTTGAAGGGATATGAAAATATTCGGTTGATAAAAAAGTAACATGAGTTTTTGTATTCTGCTAGTTTTTTGCGAGTTTGATATGTTGTTAACGGAGGTAAAAGAGGGATAACGAGGACGATTATTACATGGATTAGTAATCCACGTGTTATTTTATAATTGCTAATAGTAAGAACAATTCATAAGAAATTGAGCGTAAGTTTTCTCTTTAAAATAAATGTATTCTTACCTATTTGTTACACGTGTTATTTTTATTTAAAACTAGTAGAAAGATGGGCACTATCGTGCCCGTCTGTCCGCTCTTTCTACTGTGCTAACGCATGTGATTATTTTATTATGTTTATTTGTATAAGTTTGACTAAAATTTTAAAATATTAATGAAAATTATTGATATACTGATTTATAAACAAAATATTGACAATGCATATAACAAAACTATTTTTGAACTCAACATATTTTACTTTATTGCATATAAAATTAAGATAAAATAATGATTATTTATTGTTTATTATAATAGTACTTAGTAACATTATTAACATCATAACATAAATGTCTCTTCCAAAAAACATCATAACATAAATATATAAATGACATGTTATGTAAAAGAAACATTGCTATGATTACGATAAAAGAATATTTTTAAAAACTACATTTTTCGTAAAGTCTCCATCTCTCCTTCTATTTTCCCTTCTTTAATGAGAAATTTTGTTGAATTTTGAGAAACTCATCTTGAAAACTACATATAATTGACTGTCGCTGAAAACATGTCGTGGAAGATAGATTCCGACATTGTGAATGATCTGCCATTGTTACTTATTTACGGTAATAGCAAAATTTAGTCTAACAAGAAACTATTTTCTACTAAACACAAAGGAAAGTCATGAACTCGCATTTGTTTTTAATTTAATTCAGGGCAAGAATGCTCTTTTTCCAACATTGCTTCCTGTTAGGATTTCCACATCCAATATATTCTTAAATAAGCCACAACATATAAATCGTGTTCCATTACATAGGTCATATCAAGGTCTATGTTTCGCAACAACATCAAAGGTTCACCTTTTTTTACCTTTAAAATATGTGGTGGAATACTTCCTTGAGCAATTGACAACAGATTATATTCTTCTCCTGCAAACTGATTGATTATTAATATTTAATATAATGCTAACAAATCTTTTTCTAAAATATTTTGAGTCCTAATCTTTTTTTAGAGGATTTAAAATTCAATCTTTAACATTGTATTTTGCTCAATTTGTTACTAATTTTTTTTCAGAAGATTTAAAGTTCAATCTTTAACATTATTTTTTGCTCACGTTTGTTACTAATATTTTTTTAGAGTATTTAAAGTCTAATCTTTAACATAATTATTTTTTGCTCATGTTTGTTACTAATATTTTTTTAGAGGATTTAAAGTCCAATCTTTAACATTATTTTTTGCTCACGTTTGTTAATAATTTTTTTTAGAGGAATTAAAATTCAATCTTTAGCAATATTTTTTGCTCACGTTTGTTACTAATCTATTTTTTAGATGATTTAAAGTCCAATCTTTAACATTATTTTTTTCTCACTTCTGTTACTAATCTTTTTTAGATGATTTAAAGTCCAATATTTGAAGGTGAGAAAAACACAAGAAGGGGGGGTTTGAAATCTTGAGTACATCTGCTCAATACTTTCATCCTCTTTCATCTTAAATAGTTCATATTGATGAACTAATAGAAGAGCTTTAGCTTCCCTGACCTTTTTGCTTCCTTCGTAGTTAGCACAGAGAGAAGCAAACATGGCTCTAGCAGTAGATTTGTCACTCATCTTCATGTATTCCGTTTCAGGAGTAGTAGTGACAAGAGCCCCTCTGATGATATGATGTTTCTTATAGATTTTCTTTTGAGCAGCAGTGTGAAGTTTGCGGTCAATGGCAGCACCTTCGTCATCAAGTTGTAAGTCACCAACACCATCTTCAAGTATGTCCCAGAGTTCTTCATCAAGACCCATGACATAACTATAGAAGTTGGTTTTCCACCAAGAAAATTCTTCAGGATCACCATTGAACTTAGGAATTTTTCCATAATCAGCCTTTCTACTGCTGTTATTGGATCCATAGTCATATGGAATAGCAGCACCAGCAGTAGCACCAGAAGAAGACTGTTCACTGGAAGACATGTTTTTCTCTAGATCTTTTCTATTACACGGTTAAGTGCTATGACAACAGAGCCGGAGCTCTGATACCAACTGAAGGTGAGAAAAACACAAGAAGGGGGGGTTGAATTGTGTTTTCTTTTCGCAACTCTTGAAGAGTGAGAATCTAATTCCTTTAAACTCAGAGTCTGAATGAGATCAGAGTCTGATAGGAGATTAGGTTCTGATTGCAGCGGAATAATCAAGAGATAAAGAGAGAAGAGAGAACACAAGCAATTATACAGGTTCCTTCCACAAACCGGAAGTAGTCCTGTCCTCCGTGTACTTCCAAGGAGAGTTCACTAAAATGTAATATCAAATTACAAGTTGCTCAAACACACAGTATGAGACTTCCTTGCTCAAGCACACAGGCGAGAGACTTCCTTGCTCAAAGACACAACTAAGAGACTTCCTTTGCTGAAGGACGCAGCCAAGAGACTTCCTTTGCTCAAGCACAAAAGCAAGAGACTTTTACACAATTACAGAAAATTGAATACAGTTGAAACACTTGACAACAATCAAAATGTGTTTCAATTACAACAAAGACAGACTCTGGTTTACACAAAAGACAGACTCTGTTTTTCTGTGAAACTTAGAAATTCTAGAATACTTAGTTTGTAAGAACCTAAGTTGATGATGTGCTTTTGTTAAGACTCAGTTGAATACAAAAGCAGCGCAATGCAATTTTTCAAGTTGTAGAGTCCAACAATTCTTCAAGTCTTCTATCCTTTATATAGGCGTAGGAAAGAGACGTTGAGTCATCCAGCGCATCAGGATGATTTCTGAAGCTTGATCAATGACTGTTGATCTGTTGCTTGATTTGGTAATAGTCCTTCAATAGCATCATTTGAATTTCATTCCCTTTGAGGATTAATGCCGGTAGACACAGTTGCCAAACTGTACGAGGTAGTGGAGTAGTGGAAACAGAGTTCGTACAACGTACTCTGTACTGGCCTGCAATCTTTGTCTTTGTGCTTCCCACGCTCAAGTTGACTTAGAAGCTAGCCGTTACTCCATTAGAGTTTCTTTGTGCGAAGCAATGCAGTAGAGATCACTGTTAGCAGATCATCAAATTTGTTGCTTCAGACTCACTGTAGCACTATGCTTCTGATAATCTTTAGACTCTCTTGGTTCTCAGATTCTGATGGTCTTCAGACTCTGATACAGTCTTCAGACTCTCTTCGGTACTGTCTTCAGACTCTCTTTGATACAAAATCAGACTCTCTTCGATACAGAATCACAAGCAACAAGCTTCTCTGGATTTATTGCTCTTTAACATTGTTCTAACAGAATACTTTCTAAGATACAAATCTTAATTGATATCCTGCATACTTAAACAAATATTAGCAATATCCAATTGACAACTTTTTAATACCTTGTTATCATCAAAACTCAAAGCGTGGTATTGCTGAACACCTTTGTTCCAACAATCTCCCCCTTTTTGATGATGACAAACATTAGTATTTAAAAGGTCAATTGTTGTTAATCTAATTAACAAGTTGACTTAAAGGGTTCTGAGGTTTGTAAGCTCAGAGTCTGAGGTTTGTAAGCTCTGACTCCCCCTGAGTCTGATAGTTCTTAAGTTGAGGTTTGTAAGCTCATCTTGAGTTCTATCCAGGTTAATTAAATTCACTTTCATAATCAATCAAATTCATTCTCAGAATATTCAGAAAATTGATTCTAAAACAGGGCTCAGAGTCTAACTAAGCACCTTTCGCAGATTTCCCTTTAACTTATACGTATACATGCAATGTAATTTTCGCAGAAAATTTTTCTCTCCTCCCTGACATAAATACTTTCCCTTCTCCCCCTTTTGTCATCAACAAAAAAAAGTTCAGAACAGGTTCCTCCCCCTTTTTAAATGACTTAAGGTAAGGGTGTAAACATGTTTTAAGGAAGAATGAGATTCAGAGGGAAAACATAGAAGATTCAGAGCATAAAAAAAAATTGAATGCAAATAGAATCAAAAACAACTTGTTTAAATTGAAACATAAAGTAAGTTCAAAAGATAGTAAACAAGAATTACAAAAAAAATAAGCAAAAATGAAATTAAACTAAGGTTGGTTTTGTTTGGCAAGATGATCCATCAGTTTCTGGAGATCCTCTTGCTGTTTCTTTACCATCTCTTCCAGAGCCTCAGTTCTTTGCAAATGTGCTTCTCTTTCCAGTCTAGCTTCTTCTTGAATTCTATACAATTTCCTCTTCAAGGAATTGTAAGCCACTGATTCTCTAGGAATATACTGATCTTCATCAAAGAAGGGTGTATCTCTTATCCTCAGAATAGGAGCTTTTTCCAGAACTGCAACTTTCTTAGCCCGCTTTACTTCTTCAACATGCTTGGCAGTAACAAGAGCTTGTTCCCTGGCAGCAGCCTTTTGAATTTTGGTGATAAAATCCAAAAACTCAGTCTTCACTGTAGAGAACTTGTCCTCATAGCTCACATTGAGGATTGGCATAAACCTTTGCTCAATAACTTCTTTGAGCTTATTGCTTGAAGAAGCATAGAACTCATCTATCTTACTTGAATCAAATAAGTCAGTTTGAGGTTCAGAGGTTGAGGGTTGAGAAGCTCTTAAAGCTAGAAAAGTTTCAAAACCTGGGAAATAGGTTATAGGATCACAAAGAGGTTGGGAAACTCTTCTGGTCTTAGCTCTACATTCTGTTACAGTTTCTGATACAATATCAGAAGCTTGTTCCAGATTTTCAAAAGCTGGTTCAACAACAGCTTCTGAAGGTTCAGCAGAAGCTAAAGTCAGATTCTCTGTAGGTTCAGGTACATGGTTTGGTATGGAAACAGATGAAGTAGCTTTTGTTGATTTGGATTTTGCAGGGGTTTTTGGTAGTTCTCCTCCTAGATGTTTTTCAAGAGAATCTAGAGTGTCTGGAGAGTCTACACAAATGGTTTCAGTTTGGGGGGGTGGCTGTTTGGATTGAATGGTTGCTTCAGGCTTTTCAGAAAGTTGAATTACCTGAAGTGGTTTGAGAAATGAAGGTTGAGCAGGATGGTCAACAGGAAGATTCATAGACACTGTGATTGTGTCTTGAATCACTCTGTCCATAGTTGAATCAACATAATCAACTACTGCAGGGTCAAGCGGGTTATGGGATGATATGGGTTTGATTGGTGAAGGAGATGAATTTTTGAGAGGTGGAAGAATTTGGCTCAAGGGTTTGTTGTCAGATTCTGAATCTGATTCTGACTCATGATTCAAAGAAGAAGATGAGCTAAATGCCACGTTGCCAGAGGTGCCAATGCCAGCTTCTGGATAGGCATAGTGATCAGACACAGTAGCTTCTGATAACTCAGCTTCTGCAGTTTCTGAAGGATTCTTCTGTTTAAGAGCAGAAGCAAGCAACTTAGCAGCTTCCTTGACAGTCTCTTCCTTCAACTCTTCAGCAATCAAATCTGCTGCCATAACCTTGCCAGCAGTGTGTTCATCCTCAATCATAGATACAGAAGTACCTATCTTCTGTGCTACATCCTTAGCCACAAGAATCACATCCACCTTTCTCTTCTTGATCTGACTATCTTCACCTCCAGAGTCAGCATCAAGGAAATCAGCAAGATCTTGAGCTATCTTGTCATAGTCTCTGTCAGCTTTTCCTATTATTGCTTTCTTCTCAGCTTTCTTAGCCTTCTTCTCATCTTTCCTGGCTTTCTTTCCATCCTTAATTTCACGAAGTGCAGAAGATGCAGAAGGAGAACCAATTGAAACTCCAGGAAGAGCAGAAGATTTAATCTTTTTCTTGAGAGGCTCCTGCTTCTCTTCCTCTTCCTTGAGAACCACTTCCTTGGTCCTTTTTCCTTTGACCTTAAGAGGGCCTCCTCCAGCAGTCTCAGGAATAGCAGAATAGTTGATTATTCTATCAGTTTCCTTGAAGTAATCCACCACAAATCTAGCAAGAACTTCAGGATTATCTTCTTTCGATATGGGAGGGAAGTCCATCATCAAATCAGATTGTACATAGGATTATCTCATATCATGCTTAGAGGGGTTGAATCTCTTGACAATCTTCATGTACTGCAGAGTCTTGCCATTGATGATTCTACCGGTCACAGTTCCTAGATGAGTATCTGATACCACACCAGATTCTGATAAGACCTTCAAGAGGCCTCCTTGATACAGAATCTCAGATATTAATCTTCCAAAATGAACTTGCCTCCTGGTTTTTGATTGACTTTTCTTGATGGCCCAACACATGTGGTGCATCACATATCTGGGGAAGTTGATCTTTATTTTGTTGATAAGAAAATAAAGAAGAACTTTGTGATCCACAGACAATGTATCTGTTCCTCCTCCTTTCTGAAGCATACTGTCCAGTATAATCTTCAGAAGCACCCTATGCTCAGGATGCATATCCACCAATTTATTTGAGGGTCTCCCTTCAAATAACAACTTGTTGCAGACAACGGCCCATTCACTTTTCTTGTTGACATTCCACTGAAATTTACCAGTGCTCTCCATCTGACAAGCCCTGGCTACCACCTCTTCAGTGATAACTATTGGAATTCCCATCACAGCAGACCTTATTTCAAGACCATTGTACGGTCTTAAACCCATTTGGTCTCTGTTCTTGCCAACAAGCTTGGGGTTGTTTGAGATTGCTACTGTTTCTTCCAAAGTAGCTTCAGCTTTGTCGTAGACTTCTGACCTAACCCAAAAATCTCTAACGAGCTCCTGATATGTTGGTCCATTCAACATACCAAAGTACCTCATCATTCCTTGTGATAAGAAATGAGGTGCAACGTCAACTCCATGACGACTGAGTGAACCAAAATCTACTAGAGATTCAACTTGAATTTCCAGAGTCTCCTTGATGATGTTCTTTGTTCTGGGTTTGATAACATAGGATCCTCCGGACTTGATTATGACACCAAATTGGATGAGATCACTTGCCATTAGGGTTTTCTAAGAGTTTGATTTGAGAAAAAAAAAAGTTTTGCAAAGTAATGAAAAACAAGAAATTTGTTCAGAGAGAAAATCAAAGAGTGAAAAGAGAAGTGAGTTGTGTGTGTTATGTATTTATAGAGAAAAAGTTTGATAACTGTTTGGAAAGAGTAGGGGACAAACAAACACAAACAATAAATACATATAGCATGCAGCCGTAAACGTATTGGGACAAAGCGAAGGTAACTTGTTTAACTTAATGAAATCATTGCCCTTTGAGTTCTTACCCAATACAGACAGGCCACGTCTGAGAAACTGTAAAGTAACTGTCACCATAGTGGTGCAAGTGTTACTGAACTTAACAGTCACGCTTCCACTAATACGAGCTTCTGAGAGTCTAAAGATTCCTCACCAGAGTCTGAATAATTTATCAGAAGCTTTCATCAGAGTCTCAAAAGAGAATCTGATTCCCAAATAGCTTCTGAATATTTTCAGAGTCTGAATTCTGTTTTCAGAGGCGCATATTACCCAGAGACATAGCACATGTTCAAATTTTTCTTTATGAAATCAAATCTTTCAACAGATAAGGGTTTAGTAAATATATCTGCCCATTGATGATCAGTATCAATGAATTGAATATCTAAAATTCCCTTTTGAACATAGTCTCTTATAAAATGATGTTTAATCTCAATATGCTTTGCTCTTGAATGCAGAATTGGATTCTTAGACAAACATATAGCTGCTGTATTATCACAATAAATTGGGATATGGTTTTCAGTTATTTGATAGTCCTCAAGCTGATGTTTCATCCAGAGTAGCTGTGTACAACAACTAGCAGCTGAGATGTATTCTGCTTCTGCTGTAGACAGAGCAATGGTTGCTTGCCTCTTGCTAGCCCAGGATATCAGATTCTCTCCCAAGAATTGACAATTGCCACTGGTAGATTTTCTTTCAATCCTGTCTCCAGCATAATCAGCATCACAGAATCCAACTAGCTTGTAGTCAGACGATTTCTTGTAAAGAAGTCCAAGATTAGTAGTTCCTTTCAGATATCTAAAGATTCTCTTAACAGCAGTTAAGTGAGACTCTCTAGGATCTGATTGAAACCTTGCACACAAACATACACTGTATAAAATATCTGGTCTGGATGCAGTTAGGTATAACAAAGAACCAATCATACCTCTATACAGCTTCTGATCAACTTTGGTTCCTTGATCTTCTTTGCTCAGAGTGCAGGTTGGATGCATTGGATTATTCATTTCTTTGTAGTCCTCAAGATTGAACTTCTTCAGAAGCTCTTTCGTATACTTGGACTGATGAACGTAGACTCCATCTTTGCATGGGTTGATTTGAATTCCAAGAAAGAACTTCAATTCTCCCATCATGCTCATTTCAAATTCATCCTGCATTACTTTCGAAAACTCTTTGCAAAGTGAACTATTTGTAGAACCAAAAATAATATCATCAACATAAATCTGAACTACAAGAATGTCTTTCTTCAGAGTCTTTCTGAATAGAGTAGTGTCAACTTGTCCTCGTTCAAAGTTGTTTTGAATCAAGAAATTACTATGTCTTTCATACCAAGCTCTAGGAGCTTGTTTTAAGCCATAGAGTGATTTCTTTAATTTATAAACATGCTCTGGATGCTTTAAATCTTCAAAGCCAGGAGGTTGTTTGACATATACTTCTTCAGAAATGACACCATTAAGAAATGCACTCTTAACGACCATTTGATACAAAGTTATGTTGTGATTAACTGCATAGAAAAGAAGTAACCTGATTGCTTCCAATCTTGCAACTGGAGCAAAAGTTTCTGTGTAATCAATGCCTTCTTGCTGACTGTAGCCCTGCGCAACAAGTCTGGCCTTGTTTCTGATTACTTCTCCTTGTTCACTAAGCTTATTTCTGAACACCCACTTGGTTCCAATGATGTTCTTGTGATTAGGCTTAGCTACTAGATCCCATACTTCATTCCTTTTGAATTGATTCAGTTCTTCTTGCATTGCTAGAATCCATCCTTCATCTCCAAGAGCTTCTTCAACAGAAGTTGGTTCAATAACAGATAATAATCCTAAAGCAGACTCTTCTTGTCTGAAATGCGATCTTGTTCTCATAGGACTTTCTTTATTGCCAATTATCTGATCTTTTGGATGTGAAGACTTGTATTTGAAAGATTGTTTGGATTGACTAGCTTGCAGAGAACCATCTTGAGCTTCATCAGAAGCTTCTTCATTAGGAACTTCAGGGGTTGTTCCAGCTTCTGAAGTATCTTCAGATTCTGGAATCTGATCAGATTCTGAGTTATCATCAGACTCTTGAGATTCTTCATGACTTTCATCTTGCACTGGAGTTTCACTTCCAGGCTCTTTGTCATCGAATCTTACATGCATAGATTCTTCCACACATTGTGTTTCTGAATTATACAGTCTGTATGCCTTAGAGCGTTCAGAGTAACCTAAAAAGTTTCCCTTTTGAGTTTTGGCATCAACTTTCTTTAGGTAGACTTTGTTGTTCAGGACATAACATGTACATCCGAACTGATGAAAATAAGATATGTTGGGTTTTCTTCCTTTAAAGAGTTCATAAGTTGTTTTGTTCAACAGAGGTCTAATATAGATTCTGTTCTGAACATAACAAGCTGTGTTTATTGCTTCTGCCCAAAAATGCTTAGCCAGATTGTTCTCATGGATCATGGTTCTAGCCATCTCTTGTAAGGTTTTGTTCTTTCTCTCTACAACTCCATTTTGTTGTGGAGTTCTAGGTGCAGAGAATTCATGAATAATTCCATGTTTTTCACAGAAAACCTCAAACGGTTCATTTTCAAATTCTCCTCCATGATCACTTCAGACTTTCAAGATTTTCATTTCCTTCTCTGATTGAATTTGGATGCAGAATTTACTAAACACAGAATATGAATCATCTTTCGTTTTCAGAAATTTAACCCAACACCATCTGCTGTAGTCATCAACAATAACTAGTCCATATTTACTTCCATATAAGGATGCAGTGTTAACTAGTCCAAATAAGTCAATATGAAGTAACTCCAAGGGTCTGGAAGTTGAAACAATTTCTTTCGGCTTGAAGGGACTCTTGACAATTTTCCCTTTCTGACATGCTCCGCAAAGAGCATCTGAGTGATAGTCAATGTCTGGTAGGCCTTTGACAAGTTGTAACTTGCTAATCTTAGAGATTAATCTCCAGTTAGCATGTCCCAAACGTCTATGCCACATCCACTTCTTATCACCCATTGACAAAAGGCACATTACCTTCTATTCAGTCAATTCTGAGAATTTTATCTTGTATACATTGTTTCTTCGTTTTCCCTTGAAGACTATGGACTGATCATCCTTGTTAACCACTGTGCAGTTGTTCTTATTAAACAATACATCATAACCACTGTCACATAATTGACTTATGCTTAGTAAGTTATGTCTAAGTCCATCAACGAACCACACATTACTGATTGAGATCAGAGAGTTACCAATGGTTCCAGTACCAATGATTTTGCCAGTCTGGTTTCCTCCAAATCCCACAGTTCCTCCCTCTTTCATGGTTAGGGTTAGGAACATAGACCTTTCTCCCGTCATGTGACGCGAGCAACCACTGTCCAGGTATCAAGCCTTGTGCTTTTCTAGTCCTTTTAGACATACCTGCAGCATCAATAATTTCAGACTTAGGTACCCATATTCTTATGGGTCCTTTTTGGTTAGTCTTAGAACCATTGAACTCCTTTTGTAAGTTACGTCTTGAAGTCATTGGCAATGTTTTCTCCCATACCTTGGGTTTAGAACCGTTTGGTTTAGGTTTCAACTTACCTTTCACAATTTCTCTTCTTTGAAACTTAGGCTTTGGTTTTTCAGACTCTGGCTTTTTCAGAGTCTGTTTATCAGACTTTGAATGTTTCAGAGTCTGAGACTTTAAAGCTTTGGGTTCAAAGTTTTTCAGACCCTTTACCTTATCATTATGAGATTTTGACTTAGTCAGAACCTTAGAAGTAGAGGTTGTAGGTTCTGAATGAGTCACTGTGTTGACTTCATCAGACTCTCTTACAAAGTGCTTTTCCAATGCCTTTCTGGCTCCATCAGGACCAGGTTTCAGAGTCATTTCATTTGAGTTTCCTCCAATGAATCCAAGACCCTGTCCTCTGTTCTGATACGTGCTATAGATCATGGATGCAACCCTTGATCTGTCAATTCTAGTAGCAATAAATTCTTGCAGAGCAACATCTTGCTCACTTAAGTATTTACAGCTACACTTCTTAATCAATAAAGAGATATTTTCTTCCTTTAATTCTTCTAATTCCAACAGAGCTGAATTATGTCTTTTTGACAGCTTATCAAGCTGTTGTTTGACTTTCTTCAACTCAGTGGTCTTAGCTTTAAAATGACCAAGAAGCTCATTGACAGATTCTATAAGTTCAGATCTTGTGAGTTCGGAATATACCTCTGTTTCATTCTTAGAGTCTGCATCTGATTCTGCCTCAGGTGTCTCTTTAACAGATTCGGTTGTAGCCATTAGTCCAACAGCTACATTTGCTTCACCATCAGCATCATCATCCTCAGACCCTGACTCATTATCAAGATCTTCCCAGGTGGCCATCAGACTTTTCTTGATCTGCTTCTTAAACTTGCTTGACTTGAAGGTTGACCTCTTTGACTTGGGTTTCTCCTTCTGCAGTTCTGGACACTCAGCAATAAAATGTCCAGTTTTCTTGCAGTTGAAGCAACCTTTTTGATCCTCCTTTTTGAACCCCTTCCCACTGCTCTTGCTCATAAATCTCTTGTTCTTCTTAGCAAGGTACTGCATTCTGCTTGAAAGCATAGCCATTTCCTTTGCAACATCAGGATCCTCCTCTGAGCTTTCAGAAGCTGAAGACTCATTTTCAGACTCTTCAACCTTGAGAGCCTTTGAAGACCTTCCTTTTGATTTTAAGGCAATGATTTTGGATTTTCTTGCAGAATCATGTTCATTGAGACTTAACTCATGAACCTTGAGTGAGCTTACAAGATCTTCAACACATAAAGTGTTTAAATCTTTAGCCTCCTCAATTGCAGTGACCTTTGGTCTCCATCTAGAGGGTAAGCTCCTTAAAATCTTGCTAACATGATCAGAAGCTATGTAACTCTTCTTCAGTATCTGAAGACCAGATACTAGAGTTTGAAATCTTGAGTACATATGCTCAATACTTTCATCCTTTTTCATCTTAAATAGTTCATATTGATGAACTAATAGAAGAGCTTTAGCTTCCCTGACCTTTTTGCTTCCTTCGTAGTTAGCACAGAGAGAAGCAAACATGGCTCTAGCAGTAGATTTGTCACTCATCTTCATGTATTCCGTTTTAGGAATAGCAGTGACAAGAGCCCCTCTGATGATATGATGTTTCTTATAGATTTTCTTTTGAGCAGCACTGTGAAGTTTGCGGTCAATGGCAGCACCTTCGTCATCAAGTTGTAAGTCACCAACACCATCTTCAAGTATGTCCCAGAGTTCTTCATCAAGACCCATGACATAACTATAGAAGTTGGTTTTCCACCAAGAAAATTCTTCAGGATCACCATTGAACTTAGGAATTTTTCCATAATCAGCCTTTCTACTGCTGTTATTGGATCCATAGTCATATGGAATAGCAGCACCAGCAGTAGCACCAGAAGAAGACTGTTCACTGGAAGACATGTTTTTCTCTGGATCTTTTCTGTTACACGGTTAAGTGCTATGACAACAGAGCCAGAGCTCTGATACCAACTGAAGGTGAGAAAAACACAAGAAGGGGGGGTTGAATTGTGTTTTCTTTTCGCAACTCTTGAAGAGTGAGAATCTAATTCCTTTAAACTCAGAGTCTGAATGAGATCAGAGTCTGATAGGAGATTAGGTTCTGATTGGAGCGGAATAATCAAGAGATAAAGAGATAAGAGAGAACACAAGCAATTATACAGGTTCCTTCCACAAACCGGAAGTAGTCCTGTCCTCCTTGTACTTCCAAGGAGAGTTCACTAAAATGTAATATCAAATTACAAGTTGCTCAAACACACAGTATGAGACTTCCTTGCTCAAGCACACAGGCGAGAGACTTCCTTGCTCAAAGACACAACTAAGAGACTTCCTTTGCTCAAGGACACAACCAAGAGACTTCCTTTGCTCAAGCACAAAAGCAAGAGACTTTTACACAATTACAAAAAATTGAATACAGTTGAAACACTTGACAACAATCAAAATGTGTTTCAATTACAACAAAGACAGACTCTGTTTTTCTGTGAAACTTAGAAATTCTAGAATACTCAGTTTGTAAGAATCTAAGTAGATGATGTGCTTTTGTTAAGACTCAGTTGAATACGAAAGCAGCACAATGCAATTTTTCAAGTTGTAGAGTCCAACAATTCTTCAAGTCTTCTATCCTTTATATAGGCGTAGGAAAGAGACGTTGAGCCATCCAGCGCATCAGGATGATTTCTGAAGCTTGATCAATGACTGTTGATCTGTTGCTTGATTTGGTAATAGTCCTTCAATAGCATCATTTGAATTCCATTCCCTTTGAGGATTAATGCCGGTAGACACAGTTGCCAAACTGTACGATGTAGTGGAGTAGTGGAAACAGAGTTCTTACAACGTACTCTGTACTGGCTTGCAATCTTTGTCTTTGTGCTTCCCACGCTCAAGTTGACTTAGAAGCTAGCTGTTACTCCATTAGAGTTTCTTTGTGCATAGCAATGCAGTAGAGATCACTGTTAGCAGATCATCAAATTTGTGGCTTCAGACTCACTGTAGCACTATGCTTCTGATAATCTTCAGACTCTCTTGGTTCTCAGATTCTGATGGTCTTCCGACTCTGATACAGTCTTCAGACTCTCTTCGGTACAGTCTTCAGACTCTCTTTGATACAGAATCAGACTCTCTTCGATACAGAATCACAAGCAACAAGCTTCTCTGGATTTATTGCTCTTTAACATTGTTCAAACAGAATACTTTCTAAGATACAAATCTTAATTGATATCCTGCATACTTAAACAAATATTAACAATATCCAATTGACAACTTTTTAATACCTTGTTATCATCAAAACTCAAAGCGTGGTATTGCTGAACACCTTTGTTCCAACAATATTTACCATGATATTTTGTTCACGTTTGTTACAATTGATCAAAGGCTAAGGAAGAGTAATTTATCTTAATAAAATATTATGCAAATACTGGTTTTTGTAGAAGTAATAAAATAATATGGAAATACTGTTTTTGTGTGAAAGGGATATGAAAATACTTGACAATCTTTGTCGGTTGTATTGAGGGGAACAATATAGATGTACAACATAAGCAGATAAAAATGTAATATGAGATTTTGTTTTGTGCTACTCTCTCCGTTCCTTTTTATGTGTCTTTTTAGAAAATTAACACAAAAATAGCGATGTGTTTTTTGCACATTTTATTCCTGTTATACCTTCATTTTAATCCATCAATAAATTCCTAATTTTTTTGCACATATTTTATCTTTCCAATAAATTTAATGTTATATTTCTCTAATAACAAACAATTGTTAGTTATTATCTTTTTTTTCCTTTTTTTTTTGCACGCTCTCTCTCTCATAGTAAAAAATTGTCAATTTTTTAAATATTGTACACATCTTTTTAATTATTTTAAATCGATATAAAAAGTATTCCAACTTCACATTAATCAAAAGTTAAGAAAAAATAACTTTCTTCCAACTCCTTTAATTAAAGTTAAGGTTCGATTATGGCTTCAAACAATGCTAGAGTCACACTTGAATTTTTTTAAAATTGATACTCCTCTTATTTATAGAATTTTAACCTTTTCTTGGAACCATTGTTTGGAACAATTATTTTAATTTTTTTTTTTGTAGATAACAAGAAACAAATTTTGTTTAAAAAAAACAAATAAATTTTAGTTTTCCAAATAGATAACATTAATTAGTATTATTGAAAAGGATAAAAGTAATTGACAAATGGTATAATTGACAAATCGTACCTTTAAAATACGAAAAAGACAGTTAAATAGGAATGAAAAATTCACCCTAAAAAGACACACAAAAAGGAACGGAGGGAGTAGTTTTTTGCGAGTTCGATATGTGGTTAACTGATAAGTAATTCACGTGTTATTTTATAATTGGCTAACAATAAGAACAATTCATAAGGAATTGTGTGTAAATTTTCTCCTAAAATTATCTATTTGTTACATGTGTTATTTGTATCTAAAATTAAAATTAATAATTAAGTGTATTTTTGGAAAGAAAAGTTCAACCCAAAAACGTGCTGAAAATGGTAGTTTTCTTTATATATTACTAGCGGAAAGACGGACACTATCGTGTCCGTCTGTCCGCTCTTTCTACTGCGCTAACGCATGTGTTTATCTTATTATGTTTGTTTGTAAACTTTTGATTAAAATTTTTAATGGAAAATATTAATATATTGATTTATAAACAAAATATTGTCAAGGCATATAACCCCCAGTTTAATGTTTTTCGGAGTTTTGCCCCCAAGTTTTATATTTTTCAGGATTTTTAAGTTACATTTTAAGTTATTATTTTAAGTTACAATTTTTATTTATTAATTTTTTTCTCTTTTTCTTAATTCAGAATATTTAATACAAATAATAAAAATAGGTGGATGCTTTTTTAATATTATTTAAGCCATGCCAGCATCGCCACATCTACCAAATCCTGAAAAATATTAAACTGGGGGGTAAAATTCCAATTTTTAAAATAGAGGGGCAAAACTCCGAAGAAACATTAAACTGAGGGGTGAAATTCCGATTTTTAAAATAGGAAGGGTAAAATCCAGTTTGAGTCAAAATGAGGGGGGGGGTGTAACACCCCAAATTTCCAACATAAAAATTCATACATAATTATCAGAGTATAACACAAATGGGATGTCACACATCATAAAAATCCTTAAAATAAAAAGAATAATAATTCTTTATCCTTCAAAATTCATTAACATAAATCTTTTCAAAAACTTTGCAGCGGAATCATAATTTCAAAATCCTTAAAATAATTAGTTTTTGGCACAAGGCCTCAAAAGCATCTAAAAAATTCAAAGATAGATCGTAAACATCATAATTAGTTCAACATGATACATAAAGGAATAGAATTCAATAAAACCTCATCCCGTTACATATCAGAGCATTTCCTACGACACCACAAGGACCTCTCACATCGTCGTACCTAAGCTTGATCACCTGCATTTGCCCACAAGGCGGCAATTCCAACAGAAGGGGTGAGATTTCACAAACAATAATAATAAACATATAATTCATCAAATGCATTTAACAACATGGACATCATCAATTAATCATAATAAGTCTTCATATAATACTTCTTTAACAACTCATAAGCTACATTATGTAATCATCATAACGACATCAATTAGTAATACAAATAACCACGTAGTTCATCTTTAATAATACTTCATATAACAATATAAACAACATAAACAACAATCAACTTCAAATCATCTTTAATGATACTTTATATAAAAAATATAAACAACAATCAACTTCAAATCATCTTCAACGATACTTCACATAAACAACAACATATAACTCTTCATTAACGATTCATTGATAATTATCAACTCGACAACTTTAGACAACTCCACAACTTTAGACAACTCGACAACTTCGACATCGACTACGCAAATTCAACTCGACTATGCAACTTAGACCTCTTATTCATGCATGTGGTACCAATCCAGGGCGTCAAGCCCTCAACGTAATAAGTATTAATATACTTCCAGGGCGTCAAGCCCTCATCGCAAATGACCTAAAGCTCGAGGGCATCAAGCCCCCAACATGTAGAGTAAAAACTCACAGGGCATCAAGCCCTCAACTTAGTTGAGCAAAAGCTTCAGGGCATAAGCCCTCAACTTTAAGAGCAAAAGCTCACAGGGCATAAGCCCTCAACTTAAATGAGTATGCATGGACTCAACAACTTACAACATAGACAACGTCAACAACTTATAAGACTCCAATACTTTGGAACAACCACTTACAACTCAGACAACTTAGACCAACACTTACAACTTTAACGACATTGACGACAACAGTGGCAATGACAAAGACAGTGACTTCGCATCATAATATCATAATTCATCAGTAATAAACAATATCATATAACATCGTATTAACAACAACAATTCGTCAATTATGAACAACATCATGAAACAACATATTCATCAACATATACACTCATATAATAATTCATCAACCATGAACAACATCATATTCATCAACATACACATTCTTATAATAATCCATTAATCATGGAAAAACATCATATATTATCATCAACATATACATTCATATAATAATTCACTAAAGCCTCTTTGGAGTATTTTCATCATAACTCAAAAACCAAAAAACATTTTCAAGTCAAACCAAAGCCAACGGACAGCTAACACAATTATCTACAACTTTCATGTTTACACCAAATGCCAATTCTGTACCAATCAATATCGGTTTTCATTTCAAATTCGGGAAAGGTTGTGCTGAAATTCATAAATATTCACTGTGACCTACGTGCAGTAATTTGACCATTACTCAAGTTCTATAAATCATATAGAAGTCAAACCAACGACATTAGAAAGCTAACATCAATACCTACAACTTTCTTGTTTACACCTAAGACCAATTCTGTACTTATCAATACCAGTTTTCATTTCACATTCGGGAAAGGTTGTGCTGAATTTCATAAATATTCACTGTGACCTACGTTCAGTAATTTAACCATAACACAAGTTCTATAAATCATTTATAAGTCAAACCAACGGCATTAAAAATCTAACATCCATACCTACAACTTTCGTGTTTACACCTAAAGCTAATTCAAAACAGAAACGGGTGAAAAGTGAGTGTTTTTCCAGTTTTGGCTTTCAGAAAATCGGTGGCCGAATTCGCTTACGGGAAAGAATAATTTTCACTCCAAAAACCCAATTTTTGATCCCTTAATCACCCAAAATGATTTGCAATGATGTTTACAGGTCAAATAGGCAATATAGAAATCAAAACAACATAGGAACATGCATCAAACAACACAATTCATCTCATTTTATCAATTAACATAAACTTTCTAACCCTAATTCAAGAACACAACAATTCATCAAATTTCAGAATTATATACTATGATTATTGAAGGAAATCTCACCCTTACATTAATAAAATTGGAGCAGCAGCCTCTTGGTTCTCCACTTCTAGTTTTCTCCCTTTTTCTCCCAAAACTGATTGTACGTACTGTCTGTCTGTTCCTAAACCTAGGTTTTACCTTTTATACATCTTCTATTTGTTTTATCTTATTCCACTTATTCCCTCATAATTCTAACTAATTCAAAAACAGCCCCACAACTTAATATTCTATTTTAAAATATATATAAATTTCTTCCATAACAAATATCAAATATATTTATAACAAATATATTTCTAAACAAAATAAGAAACATATTTATAACAAATATATTTCTAAACAAAATAACAAACATATTATCACTTATCAAATATAAAATCATGTAAAAGTATTCAAATATTAACTAAAAATAATTAAATAAAAAGGGGGCGTTATAGGGGGAAATTCCGAATTTTAAAATAGGAAGGGTAAAATCCAGTTTGAGTCAAAATGGAGGGGGGGGGGGTGGGGAAACACAGCTAATATCATAACTTTTTTTTTAATAAACACCAATATCATTACTATTGATTGAGAGGAAAAAAACTTTTCATGCAGAACTTATATTTTCTTTATCCTTTTCTTGCCATAAAATTATTATTAAAAGATAAATTATTATTTAAATGCATAACTCTAATAATGTAAGATGACCTGTCATCACTTTGCAGGAATCGAAGTCTTTCCTCTTCACACTACTAAAAAAGCAAAAATTAGTGAGGGAATTTTAGAAAGGGATAACGTGAAATTCCTCTCTAATTCCGTCACTAAATTTTGCGACCAAGGAATTTGTGAGGAATTTTATTTTTTTCGTCGCTAATTTCTCTCTCTAATTTTGGTTTTTCTAGTAGTGTCAACATAAGGATTTCGAGGAGTTATGGACTTGGCGTGAAAGGGTCAAAAGGAACCTGAGCTCGACATGATGAGAGTCAAGAATGCGAGATTGTCGAAGCCAAGCAATCACTTGTGAGGAGGGAAGAGTTTCAATTTCAAAAGAGAATGGGTTACCTTGACGAAAACGTGGGAGACAAGCAGATTCCAAATGGAAGGAGGGTTGATCATGGGGTTAGGATTTTTGCAGTTATTTTGCTAAGTATAAAGAGTAGTTTTCCATAGGGAAAACGGCTCGTAAATCACTTATAGAATTAAATAACACTCGAAGTACCGGCGCAAGAGAAAAAATTATACAAAATGTATGTAAATTTATTACTCAAACCACCTTTATTTTAATGCAATGAAATTTACCTTTTCTTTAAGTTTATGCGTTTTAAACTTTTAGCCTTTTGCTTTGCATTCACTGCATTTTCTTTTGTTTTATACTTTTTCTGTCGAAAGACGCCACACAGACTCGCTTGTTCATAAAGCAACATATAAATTTGATGAACGTTCACCATTTTTCTTAAAAAACAATGCACAACATGTCCTATGATTTCAGGTTTGATCCCTAGCCCTTCGTGTTTACCAAAAACAGTGGTAAACAATACCGTGATTATGAATATTTGAATTGATATTGTGAATGCTATGATGGAAATGGTGTTCAGTGCAACGAAAAGAAAATGCAGCCTATGACTTAAGTCTCGTACCAAATCAGGATGAACTTATAAGCTTGCTAAAACAAAGATGAAATGTAGCCTATGAGCTAAGTGCTCTTAGTATAATGTTACGAATGATGTCTATTTCAACAAAAGAAAGATAATACAACTTACGATGCTAAGTTTTCGTAGCCTTTGTTAAAACATTTGTCGTAAGAAATAATATGACATTGGGAAGATAGAATTAATCCAAAACAAATGTTTGTGATTTTGACTAGACCTGCTAAAGCCTGAAACACACATACACATAACTCTTTTTTTGTTTGAACTAAGTGTCTTCTGCGAAGAGTTGCAGTGACTATTATTGAAAAGAACGCTTAAATTCAAATAGCAGACGGCAGTTCAGAGATCGATTCATCATTTGGACATTTTTGCAGCTAATTCTGTGACCAGCTTAGCAGTAACCAGGGCAGTCGTCTTATAATCAGTATCATGTTGTGGGTTGTACTCAACAACATCTCCACCAACAATATCACCTTGGAGATTTTGAATAATGTTGAGAACATCTTGTACAGAAAGTGCCCTTGATTCATGGAAAGACACTCCTTTAGCGTAGCCAGGATCAAGACAATCCATATCAATTGATACATATACTCCTTTAACACCTTCACCACCTCCTAGTGTCTGCAAAAATAAATTATGAAGGTTTAAAAATTCATAAGGTCAAAATAAGATCCTGAATTTGAACCACTCAAAAATAAAATATATATTCATGTGTAATGTGTTGTCAAATTAATTATGTTTATTGCTCAAATTGTAATAATAATTATGTGTTGAAAAATATAATGTTTGCTATGTTCACGTTTGAATAACATAAATTATTACTGAAGTCTTATGGAAGCTCCGCTAGGGTTTACTTGCGAGATGCACTGTGCGGCTAGGGATTCACTCGGATCGGTGTAGCACACTTTCATTTATTTGATTCTTGATTAATCACCACACAATTGTTTCATCAAGTTTTCAATTGGTATGCAAGCTTTCACAATTCATCGGTGTTGCATCAAGAGGGTATTATGAATTTTCATTCGCGTCGTTTGAGGATTTAAGATTTGTATAGTTATTTCACTGAGTGCGACACAAAACCGTGTTTTCGGCCAATCGAAATAAATAAATAAATGTTGAAACAATTAAATAATACTGTGTTCAAATCATTGCTACCAAATAAAAACACAGAGACAGAGAGAGTCTCTAGAAAAGATAAAGAAATATACCAGTTTCTCTAAATCAGTGCGTTCTTCTGCAAAATCTCTCATTTCATGTATCTCTGCACCAATTTTTTTGGCTTCTTTACGTCCTTCAGCTGTTACTGATCGTAAACCGACCTATAATGGAAAAAAAGAATTAAAGGCTTGAAAATATGCAATAAAAGTATTTATAACCTTTGACAAAAGAAAAGAAAAGAATCGAAAAATGCCTGCACTAGTCGTTTAACATAGCCACTGTTCTTGATTTGAGCTAGGGGATTCTCATGATCTAGATGTGCACCAAAATGAAGAATATCAACAGGACCTTCAAGCTTCTCAGATATAGCTCTAACAACAGATAATGATAGGGAGTGATCACATCCCAAAACTAAGGGACGCAATGTTGGCTGCATGATTAAATTATTGCATTAATTTCAATCGAACAATGCAAATCATTTTCTTTTTACTTGTTTTTTCTTTCGTCTTTCAAGTATTGTTTTGTTTTAATGTTCGAAAACATTTCATGAACACCATGACCATTCAAGTATTTTCTAGAAAAACATTTGCACAACATGTTATAGGATTTCTAATTTGATCTGCAAGCAATAAACTTAAAACTAGCATTTTTGTTTGCCAAAAACACCGGTAAAACAACATTATTGTTAAAAATAGAATGTCTCAAATATTATCAATGTATATACCTGATCCATCACAATCTTGACAGAATCACTAATTAAATTCATTAATCTCTCATCTTTGACTCCACAATCTCGAATTTCTTGGACTGGGACATCACCAACATCAGCTATCACATCTGGGTCGTTTAAATTCTTGCCTGCGAAGAAAAAAATATTTCTTAAATTTTTTAAGTAGTAATAGTGTAAATTTATTTTACACTACTCAATCCAAACACATCATATATAATACCGTTTTCTTTGATTAGTTTCTAAAATTAAATATTTTTATTAATATCTACATGATGTAATTTGAATATATTTATACAACCATCTTAGTGACAACTATTTCTTTGCTCTTTTTCGGAATAAAAACAATAAAGGGAAAAAGAGAAAGAAACGGAGTAAGAACACAATGAAAGTATAAGAAAGAGTTGTTCCAAAAATTATCATAAAATGGTCTTCCAATGTATGTAAAAAGGAAAAACACAACGAAGGTACATAAATCATTTCTCAATTAAGAATGCCTAAGGAAATTTACACATCATCATATGAGTATACCTTTGTCAGTTATTGAACTTGTGTTACCATGAAAAATGGCCTCTCTAATGCGAGGATGAAGAAATATTGAAGGGCCTTCAACGAATGATGAATTGTGTCCCAAAGGCACTCCAAGAAGAGTTGAGGTTGCTATAGCATTTCCATTATGAGCCAGTGCAAGTTCTCCCTAGAAAAATAATCATCAACTTCTATGTTTATTTTGCTTTCTTGCGAAGCTTTTATCAAACTCAAATTTAAGCAAGAGTCAATCTAATATAGCTCTTTAAAAATTACATGTCCTCTTTCTTAATTTTTTTGTTCAAATTATTTGTATATTTTATAATACAGATACAACAATTTTTTTTTTTACACTGACATACTCTTATTTACTGCATTTCAATCATCTATAACTATTTCACTAACTCTAATTAATATGTCGATTATTCATTAGATATACAAGACAACATACCTTCATCTTTGCTTTTTCTCGAAGAAATGCAAGTGATGCATTTATCACACTCTCTTGACCAGATTTTAACAAAGCCATTGTTGTTTCTAGTTTGTCCGGGAAATTGTAGTTTTGTTGTGGTGTAGTGGACATCATCTTCTGAATCAAAACAATAAAACTACAATGAGCATTTATATAGAGGCCAAAGACATTAATTCTCTCTCTTTTTACTTACATCAAGTTGATTACATCCCTAGATTTTATTTTTTCTTGTTAGATAGACGAGATGGCAAAGTCATCATATACTCATACACATAAAGTGGAGGTACGTATCAGGGTTCAAACCCCGGTCATGACGTCCGGCCTAACAATTTCGACACATTTGCCAGTTGAGTTAGGACTTATGAAACACATCCCTAGATATTTACACAAATGGAAAACAGTAAATGAAGAAACACTTAAATTATATTTCATCTGTTCCACTTTATATGTCATTCTAGCATTGTTTCAAATTATATGTCACTTTACAATATCAAAGAATCATTAATGTTTATTTTCTTATGCATGTGTGTTGAAATAATGAGTAAAATGTTTATAATGAGTAAAGATCATATCCATTTAGTAAGAATGTTCTAATTTAAAAAGATAGAACGATGGATTATAATTTAATGTATATTGTACAAAGCCATCAATAACACGATTTTGCTGACTTTCTATCACACGAGTTGCTCTGTCTAGTGTCTGCTTGTAATTGAAGCCTCTCCGTGCGATGCTTGACATCATTTTCTGGACCAAAATAACAAATTGTCAAATCAATTAAACATAAACCCTAGACCTGTAACCTCAATAATGTTCAAGACCCAAAATCAAAATGTTAATTTGGCAATCTTTGTTTTGTTTCATTTATTAATAAAATAGAAGTGTGTGTGTATATATGTGTGTGTATATATATATATATAGATATATATATATAGATATATATATATATAGACACATACATTGCTATCTTGTACATACTACATACCAATTCTCTACTCTCGTACGTAGCAAAGAGAAAACTGAACTGCTTTATGAAATACTATGTGAAGCAGAGGGAGTAACCTCGCTATTTATAATTGGAGGTCACTTATATTTATAATGTATTCTCATACCTTATTATTCAATAATTGACTTTAAATTTTTTGTAGGGCTGTTTAGATAAAAATAACACCCTAATTACATTACATTAATGAAATGCAAACGCAGCACGGTGCAAGGATCTTGTTGGAACATTTTGATTTTTTGAGGAAGGACGTTCCATGAGGAATATGCATGTGGCGTGGTTGGATCATCATCTTTAATTAATTTTGAGGGAGACCGATTTTCAACTTGTTAATACTTGAAAAAAAAATTGTCAACTAGTTAGTATTTTATTTATAAACTTTAGAAGTCACATGCTTTCAAGTATTGTTTATTTTATAGTTTAATTAAGATCTAAAACATGACTTACAATAATAGCATAAGAATTAGGATGACCTTATGGATAGCTGGTACGTACTGGTGCCTGTGTGTTCAGTAAAATTGATTTGAAGTCAGGTTACCATCAAATTCGAGCAAAGACAGAAGACATACCCAAGACTGCATTTCGAACCCGTTTCGGTCATTATGAATATTCGGTTATGCCTTTTGGAGTATCGAACGCCCCTGGAGTATTCATGGATTATATGAATATAATTTTCCAACCTTATTTGGACCATTTTGTAGTAGTGTTTATAGATCATATAATAGTGCACTCGAAGTCGGAAGAAGAACATGCAGAACATTTGAAAGTTATATTGCAGGTTTTGAGGAAAAGCAAATGTATGCTAAAATGTCAAAGTGCGAGTTTTGGTTACATGAAATAAGTTTCTTGGGTCACATGATTTCAAACAATGGGATAGCAGTGGATCCATCCAAAGTCGACATTGTTATGAAATGGGAGGGCCCTAATACAGTTACAAAAATATGAAGGATTCTCGAAGTTTAGCTGGGTATTATCAGAGATTTATTGAAGGATTCTCGAAGTTGGCGTTGCCTTTGACACAGTTGACTAGAAAGGGAGCAGTTTTTGTGTGGGATTGTCAGGACAATTTCCAAGAACTCAAGAAGAGGTTGACGACGACACCAATGTTGATCTTACCAAACTATAATAAACCATTTGTAGTTTACTGTAACGCTTCTTGTAGAGGGTTAGGGGGCGTACTTATGCATGGCGGACATGTTGTAGCCTATGCTTCGAGACAATTGAAAATTCATGCAAGGAATTCTCCAACACATGACTTGGAGTTGGTAGCTATAGTGTTTGTACTCAAGGTATGGAGGCGTTATCTTTACATGTCGAGGTAATTTGAAGTGTTTAGTGATCATAAGAGCTTGAGATTTCCGTTCAATCAAAAAGAATTGAATATGAGGCAACGAAGGTGGTTGGGATTCCTAAAATATTAAGATTTTGAGCTGAGTTACAATCCGACAAAGGAAAATATAGTAGAGGACGCTTTGAGCATGAAATCTTTACGCGTGGCAGCACTCATGGTCAAGGAGATGGACGTCATAGATCAATTCAGAGATATAAGTCTTTTTTGTGAAGTGACACCAAAGAGTGTGTAATTGGGCATGCTAAACTAACAAGTCCGGTGTTGGAGGAGATCAAAAAAGGATAGATGGTGGACTTGGAACTAGTAAGTCAGTTAACACTAATCAATTAGGGGGGAGAAACAAATTTCAAATTGGATGAGAATGGAGTTTTGACATTTAGAGGTAGGTTTGCGTGCCTGATATGCCAGACTTAAAATGGAGTATCCTAGAGGTAGGTCACAAGAGTGGACTGAGTATTCGCCCCGGAGCTACGAAAATGTATTAGGAACTTAATAAAATATTTTGGTGGCCATGTATGAAGAGGGATGTGGCCGATTTTGTTTACGCATGTTCGGTTTGCCAGAAGTAAAAAAATTGAGCATAAATAACCTTCCAGATTGATGCAACCTTTGAGTATTCTAGAATGGACGAGGGATATCATATCTATGGACTTTGTGATGAATTTTCCAAGGACCAGGAAAGGGAGCGATTCCATTTGGGTGGTAGAGGACCGATTAAGTAAATCATCTCATTTCATACCAATAAGACTGAATTACCCGTTACAGAAACTAGTTGAAATTTTTGTTGAGCAAATAGAGAATTTACATGGTGCTCCCTCAAGTATTGTTTCTGACAGAGATCTGAGATTTACCTCGAGATTTTGGTAGAAATTAGAGAACACCTTGGAGACTAAGTTAAGGCTAAGATAAGCATATCAATCGTAGACTGATGGACAAACAGAAAGGACAATCCAGTCCCTATAGGACTTATTAAGAGCTTGTGTTTTGGATCAAAGGGGAGGACTTATTGAGTTTACCTATAATAATAATTTCTATCCTAGCATCATAATGGCGCCGTTTGAAGCTCTATACGAGAGAAGGTGTAGGACCCCGTTGTGCTGGTACGAGATTGGAGAAAATGCGGTGCTGGGACCAGAAATTGTTCAACAGACCACCGAGAAGATTAAAATAATTCAAGAGAGGATGAAGGCTTCCAATAGTAAACAAAAGAGTTATCATGACAAACGGAGGAAAATACTGGTGTTCCAAGAGGGGAACACTTATTTTTTAGGGTTACTCAAACGACAGGTGTCGGCCGTGCATTGAAGTCGAAGAAACTCACCCCTTGATTTATCGGTCCCAATCTACGAAGCGAGTTGGAGAATTGGCCTATCAGGTGGCCCAACCACCGTCACTTTCAAACCTTTACAATATGTTCCACGTGTCATAACTTCGGAAATATGTTCCTGATCTGTGTCACGTGATCCACATGGATGATGTACAAGTGAGGGAGAACCTGACTGTTGAGGACCTGCCACTAATGATCAAAGATAGGGAAGTGAAAAATTTGAGGTGAAAATAGATCGCCTAGTCAAGGTGGTGTAGGAAGGATTATGTTGAGCGCTATGTTGAGTGGGAAGTGGCTTGAGAAAATGGAGTCAGAGAAGGCCCTAGAAACGAAAATCGAAGCAAGACTATGATTTCCCAAAATTAGGAGCACGACCGTGCTCCCCTGCCCATGTCTTAAATACCACATTTTTAAGCTTTAAAAAGGACCTAAAGGTGCACCACATGTCCCATACTAATAAACTTTGATTAGGAAAGGTTCGTTAAGCGCTAGATTAGATGGGTAAGGAAGGGTGAAGAGGGAACAATAGGATAATAAGAAGAACTTGCATAATAAAAGCAATGAACATTGAAAATCTAATGATACAAGTGATGAGTAACTTGAGAAAGTGAAAACAAGGAAAAGCTAGAATATACTCGGAGTAATGGATGATGGCGTGGTTATTGTGATTGTTGATACTGATGCTAGTGTAGACGAACACCCACACAATTATATAGTTTTGTAATAAGACATGTGATTTAAGATGAGCATATTATGAATGTTGAAAAGAAAAGATGGGCATATTATGGCGAGGTAAACTGTGATTATATGTGTTGTTAAGCGAGAAACGAAAAGATGATATATATATATATGTGTGTGTGTGTGTGTGTGTAAATTATAACGATGGCGAATGTGAAGTTTTGTATGCTTGCATTAGAGTCGTGCATTTTAGGGGGAGGTTTACAATGATATGTGGATTGTGTGGCTAAGTGTATAGGTTAAAACTTGTCGAATTTAATTCTATGCGTGCATTTAGAGTCTAGAGCATGGTGCCTTGCATGATGTGGAAGAAAAGTCCAATAACATACTTCTGCCAATTATGTGGGAGAGTAACATACCTCTGGCAACTATGTTGAGAAAAGTCAGAAATATAACTTTGACAAAATGGTAAGTAGGCGTGGTACCACATTCATATAGGTCATGAGAAGAGTCCATATGCATATTTACGACGATGTTTGTACTTGTGGTTGTATGAGTGAGAATGATGTTGTACCGTGATTTGTGAACAGAAGATATTGGACATAATAACTATTGAGAATGATGAGATAGTAGATGATGACATCTCGTCATTAAGTAATTTTATATGCAATTTTATCACATTTTGGAGTTCACAAGACAACTTAAGCAGCAAGAAAAGTAGAAAAGTTGAAGAAATACAAAGAAGAAAAACGTGTCACGATTTGACAAAGCCAAAACATGATATCGACATTGAAGAAAACCTGTCACGATGGCTAAAACATGATACAATTGGTGAAACCCTAATTCAGTTGTTTGTTATACAAGGTGAAAACGTGTCACGATTTACTTAAAACATGACACGATTTTTGGGGAATTTCTGAGCCTATTTAAGCTGAAGACTATTCTGAAAACAAGGGTTACCAATTCTGGAGAGGGAAAGTGCTATTTACAAATCTGGAAATTGAAGAACGAATCTATTTCCTTCATCTTTCACCAGGTATATGTATGTTTTAATTCTTCCATTGAATATGCTATTAGTAAACTTAATTATAAGTAGTTAATTCTCTTAGAGATTACGTCTGAGATGATTCTTTGTAACCCTAATTGAAACATGTTGCTGTGAAACTCTATATATTGTGAATGACAATCTAGTTTTTATTCAATTTAATTGTTCCTAATGCTTTTTATATCCTGATCAAATATAAATATTACTTAGTGAGAATGAATGACTACTGACCATAACTTTCGACTCAGACCGAATTGAATTGTTCTAAATAAACATGGTTAGTCTAGGAATGAATAATCGTTTATTAGTGATATTAGGTTAACACTCTTAAAACTTTCAAAAATTATTAGACGACCTAAGGAATTAGGGGCTGTAGTTTGAGAAGAGGGTCCTAACTCAAGGGATTAATTAGGACTATTTTGTTAACTATCCTGAAATTAGAAAATCATTCATAAGAATAGGTGCAGTATATCAATTAGGAAAACATCGATGATTCGAAGGACCTGATCTCATCTCTCTCTTTTTCTTTTAAAACTAATCTTTATTCTCTGTTATTTGATTTTAAATAATCGAACCAATCAATTGCCTAGGTCAAAAATAAATAACTTTTATACATCCTGAATAGTAACGTCGTTGAATTATTCAAATTAACACAGTCCTTGTGGGAAAGATCTTATTTTATTACTTCGGTAGTAATTAGTGGACTTGCCTAATTTTTCTATCAAGTTTTATGCGCTGTTGCCAGGGACTGTTGATTTATTTTTGACAAAGCAATTGCGTTATAATTTAGAATTTTCTGCAATTTATTTTCTGTTTAAAAAGTTCTATTATTGTTTCAGTGTTCATTAATTATTTTGTATTATGCATTGCTACTAAGATATTTTGTTGTTTATGCGAGGTAGAACCAGTTCTACTGACCTACAATTCGATCCTGAGATTAAGAGGACTGTAAAAGCCAATCGGAAAGCTGTCCGGTTGTCCAAATGAGTCCCACCTAGTCCACGAACACGGTACACAAGTCCGACACGTATTGAACTTGAATCAATCTCTTCTCCTAAAGCTAGCACACTGGGAGATGTTGATCCACCAACACCAAGGCCGAAGTTGGGAGACCATGGTTTAGCAAATCATTGTGGTCGTCTAACTCGTGTTTTTCAACCGACTAATCTTGTTGCTTTTAACATCAAAACAACCGTTCTGAATGGGTTGAGCGACAAACAATTTGATGGGACAGAGAAATGAGCTCTTACGAACACTTGAGCCGTTTTGCAGAAACAAGTGAGTTCTCTGTACCCCTAGCTACTGTGACAGATGACCAAAAGAAACTTAGGTTGTTTTCCTTCACTTTAACCAGTAGAGCTAAAGATTGGTTGTTAACCTTACCAAGCGGAACCATTCAAACATGGAAGGAGTTAGAGCTAAAGTTCTTAGAAAAATATTTTCCTATGTCCAAATATTTGGAAAAGAAACAGGAGATCTCAAACTTTAGGCAAGGGGAGAGTGAGTCACTTTATGATGCTTGGGAGTGATTCAACTTGCTTCTTAAAAGATGTCCTGGCCATGAATTCTCTGACAAACAATATCTCCAATTCTTTAATAAGGGGTTAACACATAACAATATGATGTTCCTAGATGCTTCAGCTGGTGGTAGTCTGAGAGTTAAAACTGACCACGAAATCCAAGCCTTGATAGCAAACATGGCCCAAAATGAATACCGTGTTGATTCTGAAAAGAAGAAAAGGGGCGTGTTTGGGGTGATTGACCACACTGCAATCCTAGAAAACCAAGCAACAATGAACAAGAAACTGGAGACTCTTTCTAAAGAGTTTCACGGTTATACTATGGCTAACAAACCTCAACAAATAGCTGCAATCAAATTGGATGAGAATGGAGTTTTGACATTTAAAGGTAGGTTTGCGTGCCTGATATGCCAGACTTAAAATGAAATATCCTAGAAGAAGGTCACAAGAGTGGATTGTGTATTCGCCCCGGAGCTACGAAAATGTATTAGCACCTTAAGAAAATATTTTGGTGGCCATGTATGAAGAGGGATGTGGCCGATTTTGTTTACGCATGTTTCCTTTGCCAGAAGTAAAAAATTGAGCATAAAAAACCTTCCAGATTGATGCAACCTTTGAGTATTCCAGAATGGAAGAGGGATAGCATATCTATGAACTTTGTGATGAATTTTCCAAGGACCAGGAAAGGGAGCGATTCCATTTGGGTGGTAGTAGACCGATTAAGTAAATCATCTCATTTCATACAAATAAGACTGAATTACCCATTACAGAAACTAGTTGAAATTAATGTTGAGCAAATAGAGAATTTACATGGTGCTCCCTTAAGTATTGTTTCTGATAGAGATCTTAGATTTACCTTGAGATTTTGGTAGAGTTTAGAGAACACCTTGGAGACTAAGTTTAGTCTAAGATAAGCATATCAATCGTAGACTGATGGACAAACATAAAGGACAATCCAGTCCCTAGAGGACTTATTAAGAGCTTCTGTTTTCGATCAAGGGGGAGGTTAGGATACTTGGTTGCCGTTGATTGAGTTTACAAATAATAATAATTTCCATTCTAGCATCTGAATGGCGCCTTTCAAAGCTCTTTACGAGAGAAGGTGTAGGACCCCGTTGTGCTGGTACGAGATTGGAGAAAATGCGTTGTTGGGACCAAAAATTGTTCAACAAACCACCGAGAAGATTAAAATAATTCAAGAGAGGATGAAGGCTTCCAAGAGTAAACAGAGGAAAATATTGGTGTTCCAAGAGGGGAACACATATATTTTAGGGTCACTCCAACGACTGGTGTCGGCCGTGCATTGAAGTTGAAGAAACTCACCCCTTGATTTATCGGTCCCAATCAAATTACGAAGCAAGTTGGAAAATGGGCCTATCAGGTGGCCCAACCACCGTCACTTTCAAACCTTCACAATATGTTCCACGTGTCACAACATCGGAAAATTAGTCAAGGTGGTGTAGGGAGGATTATGTTGAGCGCTATGTTGAAAAAAGATAAGAATAATAATGTTGAGTGGGAAGTGGCTTGAGAAAATGGAGTTGGAGAAGGCCCTATAAACAAAAATCGCAGCAAGACTATGAATTCCCAAAATTAGGAGCATGACCGTGCTCCCCTGCCCAGGTCTTAAATACCTCATTTTTAAGCTTTAAAAAGGACCTAAAGGTGCACCATATGTCCCATACTAATAAACTTTGATTAGGAAAGGTTTGTTAAGGGCTAGATTAGATGGGTAGTGAAGGGTGAAGAGGGAACAATAGGATAATAAGAAGAACTCGCATAATAAAAGAAATGAACATTGAAAATCTAATGATACAAGTGATGAGTAACTTGAGAAAGTGAAAACAAGGAAAAGCTAGAATATACTCAGAGTAATGGATGAGGGCGTGGTTATTGTGATTGTTCATAATGATGCTAGTGTAGACGAACACCCACACAATTATGTAGTTTTGTAATAAGACATGTGATTTAAGATGAGCATATTGATAGATTTTTGGCAAGTGTACCAAATACTATCGAAGTAGTAAAAATTATCGTTTCCACAAGGACTGGTTTTAATCTCAAAAAGTCAAACACGTTATTAATTTAGGATGAAGTAAAAGTTATATAGTTTTGCCACTAGGCAGTAAATTTGTTTAATAGCATAAAAACTTAGTAACGGAAAATAAATTGATTGTTTAAAAGAAGAGAGAGATGAGTTAGGTCTTCGAATCATCTGAGTTCCCCTAATTGGTCACTGCACCTATTCTTATGAATGATTTTTTTAGTTTCACGATAGTTAACAAAATAGTCCTAATCAATCCCTTGAGTTAGGACACTCTTCTAAAATTACAGCCCCTAATCCCTTAGGTGGTTTAATAATCTTCGAAGGTTTGAAGAACGTTAACCTAATATCACTAATAAAGAATTATCTATTCCTAAACTAATTAGAATTATTAGAACAATTCAATTAGGTCAAAGTCGAAAGCTATGGTCAGTAGTCATTCGTTCTCACCAAATCATATATATATGTGATCAGAATATATAAAGCATTAAGAACAATTGAATTGAATAAAAACTAAATTGTCATTCACAATAAATAGAGTTTCACAGCAACATATGTCAATTAAGGTTACAAAGATTCATCTCAGACCTAACCTCTAATGGATTTAGCTACTCATAATTGAATTTATAAATAAAATAATCATTAGAGGTAACAATACATACATGAATTGGTTACTAGGTGAAGAAATCGCCCCGGTAGCCGTCTTCCAGTGTAAAAATCGCACTTTGCTCTTCTCAAATCGTAACCCTTGTTTTTAGAATAGCCTTCAGCTTAAATAGGCACAGAAATTCGCCTAAAATCGTGTCACGTTTTTGTGGAATCGTGTCACGATTTTCCTTGTATAACAAATTCTAAATTAGGGTTTCTAGAAATCGTGTCACGTTTTAGTCAACGTGACACGATTTTGCCTTGGCAGAGAGCATGTTTTTGTCTTCTTGAATCGTGCCACGTTTTGTACCAATCGTGACACGATTTGGTCTTTCTTGAATTCTTCAGTTTTTTCTGCTTTTCTTGCTGCTTAAGTTACCTTGTGAACTCTAAATTGTGATAAAAATACATAAAAATTATGTAATGACAGAGTGTCATCACAACCCCAAACTTGAACTATTCCTTGTCCTCAAGGAATTTACTTATGAAATTGAAATTAGACAGTAAAATAACAAGTACCTGATCAAGCGATAGTACCCAAAAGTTCAACACCTTACTAGCTAAAGATTAGCTAGTTTGACTTGTTAGCATCCACCAACTCACAACTCCACGCAATAGTTTGAAAAGGGTTCACACATAGTCGACATGCAATCTACATATTACCATAAGCTTGAAAAATTTCTAAACGTCAATCAAAATTAATGTCACTGCACACTTTGAGGTCTTTAAGGGTTATAACGGGGCTTAGGTGAAGGTGGGATAATATTTGGATAAGTAGGCTACACAAAATCATGAGTTAGGCACTCCTACAGAAATTAAAGCATGGATTTAATCCCTTAATTCACCTTTGAAACAACAATTTGTAAAGGTACTAGAGAACATTTGTAACTTTTTAGGACGATCGAGTTTAAAGATACTCGGATTTTCAATGATATGTCCCTTTTTCATTCTTTTTTTTTTTTGATACACCATTTTTCTGTGTGTATTTTTCATTCATTCATCATTTTTATAGTTGTTCTATTCTTTGTTCTCTAGTACTACTACCCCAAACTTATTTGGTTGCAAATTCCAAAAGCAACCCCAAACTTAGTACTTAGTAACATTCTACAATGCCTAACTCAGATAACAAAATGGGATAAATCCTAAAAGTCTCTAAGCTTGTAATGTAGTTTGTCACCAAACAAAAAGTTCTAAACCTACCGGCTCAATTTGGCTAAAAAGAGGATATAAATTCAATAAAGAATCTAGGTAGGCTTCAAAAAGGCTCACAGGACCAAGCACTTTTGCCTCAGTATGCAATAACAAAAACCAATCAACAGTAGAGAAAATAATGCAAGTTCTAGAAATGTAAAAGCATGGAACACTCTTATATAAGTAAATTGAAAAATAAAATTTGGCTATGAACCTTACAGAGTTTAGATTTCTGGGAGTTGTGACTACCTATCATTAACTGCCGTACACTTCGCCTTTGAAACACAAGTCACTTCTCCTTTTGAATTTTTGGAATACCACTTGAACAAACATTTGTTATCAAACTGTGAAATTTCAACTAAACAGGTAAATTCATTAATAATAAACAAGTTAAAGATCAATCACAAAATAGGGGAATTACAATTAATTATAAAAGTAACGCAATAAAATTGTTCAAGTGAAATAAAAAATACATCATAAAAAGAAAATTTGCTGAAACAAAAGAAAGGAAATAAAACAACAACAGAGCTGGACCATCAGTAGTCCACTCAATCTTCCATCTGGTCCTGGTCAATCCACGTGTTCGGGTTCTCCTCCGCATAAGAATCCTCTCCAAAATGATATCTGGAGTTAGCACCTCCAGCAGCAAAATCAGCCCTAATCTCCTGTTCTCGATCCTGAGCTCGTCCTCTGGTCACATCAAAATAATGGTCCATAGCTTCCTCGGACCCATCAAAACGCTCAAAAGACCCAGTCATAGGCCTCCTGTTGAGGGCAACCATCTCTGAGAATTCCTGCCCAAACCTCGGACGGTTCCAGTACTCCTGATCAGAAACTTCATTCATCCAGTTTGAGTGGCCAAACATGTAGTCGAGCACCAAAGGATGGATGGGCGCATGAGTGAACTGCTGACTACTTCCCTGTCCATGCACAGATTGCTGTTGAGGTGGAGGTGGTTGTACTGGAGGCTGATCCTGTTGTTGTGCAGCTGCTTCTTCCTCTCTTCCCAACTGTAACAGACGTTCTTGGTAGTCTTTCACGAACCCAGCTAAGTATGTGTCTGTCAGAGGCTTCATCATCGGAGCATCCAGATCATTTGCATACAATTGGCAGTCCGCCTCTTCACATAACCAGTTAATGAGGCTCAAATGCGGTACTGCTTTCTTTGTACCTGTAGCAAACAGAGCAATGTTGTCGGCAATTAACTCACCAACATTAATCGGGGCACCATCTAGTATTGCTGCCACAGCATGAACCCGTGCTAATGGAATTTCCGATGTGCACGAAGTTCTCTCCAATGTTTGCACCACAAAAGATGCCCAAGCTTTGGGGACCGGCTTGAAGTCAGACTTCAACAGCATCTGTTTCCCTCCTTGCCACTTAGCTCCTTCAACACACAGTTGCAACAGAAGCTCCTCCCATGCCTCATCATTCCAACTCCCTAAGTCTCCCTCCTTCTCTTAACATCGCATTGTTCCGGAGGAACAAGCTTCAACAGATCATTGATAGCAGCAGGGGAGAAATCAATTACCTTACCACGAACATACGAACTGTACCTCCTCCCAGAAAATCTAGCATTGGCATAAAACTCCAAAGCCAAAGTCTTGTTGGCTTGCTCAAATATCATACCGTTCAGCCCATGCCAATCCCTAGCCGTCAGGGTCTGCTCAAATTCCGGGTTACCGAAAAGTTTAGGAAGTAAAAAGGCTCGCTCTTGAATCACCCTAAAGTGTTTTATGGCCTTGAAGCGATCACGAGCCTCTTGGTTGAGAAATCTGTCGGTGGAAGGTGGTGGTGGTTGGGTTGAAGGTTTAGGTTTAACTGGTTGTTTTCTTTTGGCGGTGGTTTTGGCCTTTTTGGTTGGTTGAGATTTTTTTCTTTTGTCCACCATGGTTAAGGTTAGGGTTAAGGAAGTAGGGTTTGAGAACTTTGTGGAGATGGTGGATTTGATCGGATAGATGATGATGGTGATGGTTTAGGCTGATGAAAAGGTGATTAGATGATGAAAAGATGATGAATTTTGGGGAGAAAGGTTAGGAATTTCGCAGGTTAGGGTTCTGGGAGAATTTTGGCAGAGGTTGGCTACTTTTGGAAGTGGATGGAATGAAAATCGTGTTGGGTCTATATATAGGCTGAGAAAATCGTGTCACAATTGGCCAAAAACGTGTCACGATTTTCCTTTGTAACGGTCAGATTTTGAAACCACCATAATCGTGTCACGTTTGGGTAAAACGTGTCACGATTTTCAAATTTTTTAACAATTTCTTTCCTAGAAGATTATTGCAAAAGTGCTTCCCCCCATCACTGATCATGACTCTAGGTGTTCCAAACCTAGTGAAAATATTTTTCTGCAGAAAGTTGACCACCGTCTTAGCATCATTAGCAATACAAGGTATCGCTTCAACCCATTTGGTGACGTAGTCAACACAAACAAGTATATGGAGATAAGAGTGAGAAGAAGGAAAGGGTCCCATGAAATCAATGCCCCAACAATCAAATGGTTCAATTTCAATTATTCCAGTTAGGGGCATCTCATTCCTTTTGGAAATGTTACCTGTCCGTTGACACTTATCACACTGCTTAACAAAGTCCTGGCAATCCTTGAATAAGGTAGGCCACCAGAATCCACTTTGCAGAATCTTTGCAGCTGTTCTTTCCCCACTATGGTGGCCTCCATAAGCGGAGCTATGGCAGTGCCACATAATCTTATTAGCTTCCTCACCTGCAACACAACGTCTAATTAAACCGTCAGTGCTTACCTTAAACAGATAAGGGTCATCCCACAGATAATGGTTGGCATCCTTGAAGAACTTCTTCCGTTGAGAGTGGGACATCTCATCCGGTATGATGTTACCGGCCTTAAAATTTGCCATGTCGGCAAACCATGGCCTAACATTCACAGTGAATAGCTTTTCATCCGGAAATTCAGCCATAATGGCCCTTTCTTTCTTGGTAACCTCATTGTTCTCGAGTCGCGACAGATGATCAGCCACCACATTTCGACTCCCTTTTTGTCACGAATTTCAAGATCAAACTCTTGCAACAAGAGAATCCATCTCAGTAAGCGAGGTTTTGACTCCCCCTTGGTGAGGAGATATTTAAGAGCTGCATGATCTGTAAAGACAATAACTTTGGAGCCAATTAGATAAGAACGAAATTTTTCCAAAGCAAATATTACTGCAAGCAACACTTTTTCAGTAGTGGAATAATTCACTTGATTTTCATTCAAAACCTTGCTTGCATAGTAAATAGCATGGAAAAATTTGTTCTTGCGTTGGCCTAGGACTGCACCAACAGCATAATCACTTGCATCACACATTAGTTCAAAAGGTAAGGCCCAATCAGGAGCAATGATTATTGGTGCAGTCACCAACTTAGTTTTAATCAAAGAAAAAGCATCTAAACATGCAGAATCAAAATTAAACTCATTTTCTTTGACCAAGAGGTTACAAAGGGGCTTGGCAATTTTTGAAAAATCTTTTATAAATCGCCGGTAGAAACCAGCATGCCCCAAGAAGCTCCTCACCCCTTTAATGTTAACAGGAGGGGGAAGTTTCTCTATAACCTCTATTTTTGCCTGGTCCACCTCAATGCCCTTAGCACTTATTTTATGTCCCAAAACGATACCTTCAGTTACCATAAAATGGCATTTTTCCCAATTTAAAACCAGATTCGTTTCGGTACATCTTTTAAGGACAGCATCTAAATGGAATAGGCATTGATCAAAAGACTTACCGAACACGGAGAAATCATCCATAAATACCTCTATGTTCTTCTCTATCATATCAGAGAAGATGGAGAGCATGCACCGTTGAAAGGTTGCTGGTGCTCCACACAGCCCAAAAGGCATCCTTCGATATGCAAACACACCAAAAGGACAAGTGAATGCGGTCTTTTCTTGGTCTTCCGGAGCCACAGCAATTTGATTATACCCCGAGTATCCATCCAAGAAACAATAAAAAGCTTGGCCAGCCAACCTCTCTATCATTTGATCCATGAATGGTAACGGAAAGTGATCTTTTCTTGTTGCGGTATTCAACCTGCGGTAGTCTATACACATTCTCCAACCAGTGACGGTGCGGGTGGGAATCAATTCATTTTTTTCATTAGCCACCACCGTCATACCACCTTTCTTAGGCACAACATGAACAGGACTTACCCATGCACTATCAGAAATAGGGTAAATCATACCAGCATCGAGCAGTTTTAGAACTTCCTTCTTCACCACTTCCTTCATTGTTGGGTTTAGTCTTCTTTGAGGTTGAACCACATGTTTATATTCAGCCTCCATATGTATCTTGTGCATGCAGTAAGCTGGGCTAATACCCTTCAAATCAGAAATCGACCATCCTATGGCTTCCTTGTTCTCTCTCAACACCCTCATTAGCTTTTCTTCCTCCAAAGGTGTTAAAGTGCTGCTTATAATTGCTGGTTGAGAAGTATCTTTGCTAAGGAAAACATACTTCAATGTAGGAGGTAAAACCTTCAATTCTGGACTGTTCTTCTCGTCCTTGCTCAAGGGTTGAACTCCCTTAGAATCTTCAATATGCAACTCTTCAATTTTTACCGATCCTTTCTCTTGCTTGTTCGCCTCAAGTTGTGCAACACACTCTTTAATCTCAAGGTCTTCATCAGCTTCACAAGTTTCTATAGAGTTCACAATTGTTCTCTCCATAGGTTGTGTGGTCGGAGGTTCACATGAGTCATCTTCTACTATTTCTTCAATAACATCGATACGGTAACATTGAGGATTGTCACTTCGGTGCTTCATGGCTTCAAAAATATTGAACACAGCCTGTTCATCTTGGAATCGTAACATCAGTTCACCTCTTTCAACATCAATCAAAGCGCGACCTGTTGCAAGGAAGGGTCTCCCCAAGAGTAAAGGTATGTCTTCATCTTCAGCAAAATCCAAGATAACAAAATCGGCAGGAAACACCAAGTCATTAACCTTAACCAAAACATCTTCCAATATACCATAGGGATAAGAGATTGACCTATCAGCTAATGTAAGAGTCATTCTTGTAGGCTTAGGTTCCCCACATCCTAGCTTCTTCATCATTGATAGAGGCATCAAGTTTATACTTGCCCCTAAATCACATAAAGCTCTTCCGACGTCTAAGTTGCCAATGGAGCATGGAATAGTAAATGCTCCTGGATCCTTCATCTTCGGTGGCAGTTTCTTCTGGAGTATTGCACTACAATTTTCAGAAAGTGAGATGTTCTCATCATCCTTCGGTTTCCTTCTTCCAGTCAATAACTCTTTCATAAACTTAGCATAAACAGGCATCTGATCAAGAGCTTCACCAAAAGGAATGTTGACCTGTAGTTGAGAAAAAAGTGCCATGAACTTCTTGAATTGTCCTTCTTCTTTCTTCTTTTTCTTAGCCAAATGAGGGTAAGGGAGTTTCACAAAAGATGGAATAACCTGATCCTTGTCCCCATCCTTCAGCAGTTGGCTTTTACTTTTTCTTAAGATCGAATCAACATCTATTAACTTATCATTTCCTTCTTTCTCAAGAGTTTTTTTCTTCTTTTCATTTTCAACTACGCCATTAGTACTCTCTTTTTCAACTTCGTCGTGTTCATCTTCATCCACAGTTATTCCTACCCCAACATTCTTTTCAACTAATTCACCATCATCCTCCTCTTCAACAACTGTGCCACCCTTCTTCTGGTTTTGTGGAGCTGGAGGTATTAACACCCTCTTGCTCCTCAATTCTATAGCATTACAAGTTTCATTCTTAGGGTTTTATTTTGTATTACCTGAGAATCCCCCTTTGTTCTGCTCAGCCAGTTGTTTTGCCATCTGTCCTATTTGAGTTTCAAGCAATTTTCTAGAGGCCTCATTGTTCTTTCGTTCAGTTTCTTGACTCTTCTTCATGTCTTCAAAGTTTCCTTGAGTCATCTTCATGAAATTGATCATAGTCTCCTCTAGAGCTGAAGGCTTCCTTGGTTGTTGCTGTTGTTGAGGGTTTGGTAACAAAGGATTCAAAGTGTTATTGTTGGAGTAACTCAAGTTGGGATGTTTGTTAAACCCCGAATTAAAGTAAGGATTCTGTCTTTGATAGTTTCCCATGTAATTCACCTCTTCACTGCCTCCTTCTGGAACACATTCGCCATTGGCATGTCCCTCTCCACAGAAATCACACTTGACTGCAGCAACTTGTTGAGATTTGTTGGATATCATATAGCTATGAAATTCTTTAGTAAGAATCTCAAGTTGCTTATTCATTGCTGCTTGGTTTGCTAGGATAGAAGTTTGATCACTAACAGTAAACACTCCCTTCTTCTTCTTTTCCGCATCAGCACGGTATTCATTAGCAGCCATGTTCTCAATTAAAGCTTGTACTTCATGGTTAGTTTTCACCTTCAGGCTTCCTCCAGCTGAAGCATCTAAGAACATTCTGTTGTTGGAAGTTAGCCCTTCGGTAAAAATTTGAAGGTATTGTTTCTCAGAGAACTCGTGATTTGGGCATCTTTTCAGAAGCAAATTGAATCGCTCCCATGCATCATATAGTGACTCATTTTCCCCTTGCCTGAAATTTGAAATTTCCTGCTTCTTGTCCCAATACTTAGACATAGGAAAGTATTTCTCCAAAAACTTCAGCTCCAGTTCCTCCCATGTTTGGATGGTTCCACTAGGTAAAGAGAGTAACCAATCCTTTGCTCTTCCGGTGAGAGTAAAAGCAAACAACCTCAGCTTCTTTTGGTTTTCGGTGACCGTAGCTGGAGGTACACAAAACTCACAGGTTTCATGAAAGTGGCTTAAATGTTCATAAGGACTCATCGAATCAGACCCATCAAATTGTTTCTCCTTTAAACCATTCTGAACAGAGGTCTTGATGTCAAAGCAACAGGGTTAGCAGGTTGGAAGGTGTGAGTTAGTCGACCACAGTTGTTGGCTAAACCATAATCTCCCAACTTCGGCCTTTGTGGTTGATCTCCCATGGTGATAGAATTAGGAGAGAGGATTGATTCAGGTTCAACTAGTGTTGAATTAGGTAGTTGTTCACGAACACCCGGTGGAACTGACTTTGATTTGGCTAACCGGACGGTTTTCCGATTAGCTCTTGCAGTTCGTTCGATCTCAGGATCGTACTCTAGGTCGTCTGAACTTCTTCTACCTCGCATAAACAGCAAAATACCTTAGTAGCACTGCACAATGCAAATTAAATAATGAACATTGAATCAATTTAGTATTTTTAAACAGAAAATAAATTGCAGAAATCCTAAATTAAAACAAAATTGCCTTGTTGGAATAATTCAACAGTCCCCGGCAGCGGCGCCAAAAACTTGATAGATTTTTGGCAAGTGTACCAAATACTATCGAAGTAGTAAAAATTATCGTTCCCACAAGGACTGGTTTTAATCTCAAAAAGTCAAACACGTTATTAATTTAGGATGAAGTAAAAGTTATTTAGTTTTGCCACTAGGCAGTAAATTTGTTTAATAGCATAAAAACTTAGTAACGGAAAATAAATTGATTGTTTAAAAGAAGAGAGAGATGAGTTAGGTCTTCGAATCATCTGAGTTCCCCTAATTGGTCACTGCACCTATTCTTATGAATGATTTTTTTAGTTTCACGATAGTTAACAAAATAGTCCTAATCAATCCCTTGAGTTAGGACACTCTTCTAAAATTACAGCCCCTAATCCCTTAGGTGGTTTAATAATCTTCGAAGGTTTGAAGAACGTTAACCTAATATCACTAATAAAGAATTATCTATTCCTAAACTAATTAGAATTATTAGAACAATTCAATTAGGTCAAAGTCGAAAGCTATGGTCAGTAGTCATTCGTTCTCACCAAATCATATATATATGTGATCAGAATATATAAAGCATTAAGAACAATTGAATTGAATAAAAACTAAATTGTCATTCACAATAAATAGAGTTTCACAGCAACATATGTCAATTAAGGTTACAAAGATTCATCTCAGACCTAACCTCTAATGGATTTAGCTACTCATAATTGAATTTATAAATAACATAATCATTAGAGGTAACAATACATACATGAATTGGTTACTAGGTGAAGAAATCGCCCCGGTAGCCTTCTTCCAGTGTAAAAATCGCACTTTGCTCTTCTCAAATCGTAACCCTTGTTTTTAGAATAGCCTTCAGCTTAAATAGGCACAGAAAGTCGCCTAAAATCGTATCACGTTTTTGTGGAATCGTGTCACGATTTTCCTTGTATAACAAATTCTAAATTAGGGTTTCTAGAAATCGTGTCACGTTTTAGTCAACGTGACACGATTTTGCCTTGGCAGAGAGCATGTTTTTGTCTTCTTGAATCGTGCCACGTTTTGTACCAATCGTGACACGATTTGGTCTTTCTTGAATTCTTCAGTTTTTTCTGCTTTTCTTGCTGCTTAAGTTACCTTGTGAACTCTAAATTGTGATAAAAATACATAAAAATTATGTAATGACAGAGTGTCATCACATATTATGAATGTTGAAAAGAAAAGATGGGCATATTATGGCGAGGAAAACTATGATTATATGTGTTGTTATGAGAGAAAAGAAAAGATGATATATATATATATATATATGTATATATGTGTGTGTGTGTGTAAATTATAATGAGGACGAATGTGAAGTTTTGTATGCTTGCATTAGATTTGTGCATTTTAGGGGGAGGTTTACAATGATGTGTGGATTGTGTGGCTAAGTGTATAGGTTAAAACTTGTCGAATTTAATTTTATGCGTGCATTTAGAGTCTAGAGCATGGTGCCTTGCATGATGTGGAAGAAAAGTCCAATAACATACTTCTGCCAATTATGTGGGAGAGTAACATACCTCTGGCAACTATGTTGAGAAAAGTCAGGTATTTAACTTTGACAATATAGTAAGTAGGCGTGGTACCACATTCATATAGGTCGTGAGAAGAGTCCATATGCATATTTACGACGATGTTTGTACTTGTGGTTGTATGAGTGAGAATGATGTTGTACCGTGATTTGTGAACAGAAGATATTGGACATAATAACTATTGAGAATGATGAGATACTAGATGATGACATCTCGTCATTACGTAATTTTATATGCAATTTTATCACATTTTGGAGTTCACAAGAAAACTTAAGCAGCAAGAAAAGTAGAAAAGATGAAGTAATACAAAGAAGAAAAACGTGTCACGATTTGACAAAGCCAAAACATGCTATCGCCATTGAAGAAAACGTGTCACGATGGCTAAAACGTGATACGATTGGTGAAACCCTAATTCAGTTGTTTGTTATACAAGGTGAAAACGTGTCACGATTTACTTAAAACTTGACACGATTTTGGGCGAATTTCTGAGCCTATTTAAGCTGAAGACTATTCTGAAAACAAGTGTTACCAATTCTGGAGAGAGAATGTGCGATTTACAGATCTGGAAATTGAAGAACGAAGCTATTTCCTTCATCTTTCACCAGGTATATGTATGTTTTAATTCTTCCATTGAATATGCTATTAGTAAACTTAATTATAAGTAGCTAATTCTCTTAGAGATTAGCTCTGATATGATTCTTTGTAACCCTAATTGAAACATGTTGCTGTGAAACTCTATTCATTGTGAATGACAATCTAGTTTTTATTCAATTCAATTGTTCCTAATGCTTTTTATATCCTGATCAAATATAAATATTATTTAGTGAGAATGAATGACTACTGACCATAGCTTTCGACTTAGACCTAATTGAATTGTTCTAATAAACATGGTTAGTCTAGGTATGGATAATCGTTTATTAGTGATAATAGGTTAACGCTCTTAAAACCTTCAAAAATTATTAGACCACCTAAGGAATTAGGGGTTGTAGTTTGAGAAGAGGGTTCTAACTCAAGGGATTGATTATGACTATTTTGTTAACTATCCTAAAACTAGAAAATCATTCATAAGAATAGGTGCAGTATGCTAATTAGGGGAACATCGATGATTCGTAGGACCTGATCTCATCTCTCTCTTATTCGTTTAAAACAAATCTTTATTTTCTGTTATTTGATTTTTAAACAATCAAACCAATCAACTGCCTAGGGCAAAACAAAATAACTTTTATACATCCTGAACACGGTACACAAGTCCGACATGTAATGAACTTGAATCAATCTCTTCTCCTAAAGCTAGCACAATGAGAGATGTTGATCCAACACCACCTAGGCCGAAGTTGGGAGACTATGGTTTAGAAAATCATCGTGGTCGTCTAACTCGTGTTTTTCAACCGGCTAATCCATTTGCTTTTGACATCAAAACAACTATTCTGAATGGGTTGAGCGACAAACAGTGAGATGGGACAGAGAACATGAGACCTCACGAACACTTGAGCCGTTTTGCAGAAACATGTGAGTTCTGTGTACCCCCAGCTACTGTGACAGATGACCAAAAGAAACTTAGGTTGTTTGCCTTCACTTTAACCAGTAGAGCTAAAGATTGGTTGTTAACCTGACCAAGTGGAACCATTCAAACATGGGAGGAGTTAGAGCTAAAATTCATAGAAAAATATTTTCCTATGTCCAAATATTTGGAAAAGAAACAGGAGATCTCAAACTTTAGGCAAAGGCAGAGTGAGTCACTTTATGATGCTTGGGAGTGATTCAACATGCTTCTTAAAAGATGTCATAGCCATGAATTTTCTGACAAACAATATCTCGAATTCTTTACTAAGGAGTTAACACATAACAATATGATGTTCCTAGATGCTTCAGCTGGTGGTAGTCTGAGAGTTAAAACTAACCACGAAGTCCAAGCCTTGATAGAAAACAGGGCCCAAAATGAATACCGTGTTGATTCCGAAAAGAAGAAAAGGGGCGTGTTTGGGGTGAGTGACCACACTGCAATCCTACAAAACCAAGCAGCAATCAACAAGCATTTGGAGACTCTCTCTAAAGAGTTTCACGGTTATACTATGGCTAACAAACCTCAACAGGTAGCTGCAATCAAATGTGATTTATGTGATGAGGAACATGTAAATGGTGAGTGTGTACCTGAAAGAGTGAGTGAGGAAGCCAATTATATGGGAAACTAACAAAAGCCAAACCCTTACTACAACTCAGGTTTTAACAAGCACCCTAACCTAAGCTATTCAAACAACAACACCTTAAATCCTTTGCTACCTAACCCTTAACAATAACAGCAAAGAAAGCCTTCAGCTCTTGAGGAAACTATGATCAATTTCATGAAGATGACTCAAGGAAACTTCGGAGAAATAAAGAAAATTCAAGAAGCTAAAAGAAAGAACAATGAAGCTTCTAGAAAAATGCTTGCAACTCAAATTGGGCAGATGGCAAAGCAGTTGGCTGAACATAACAAAGGGGGATTCTCAGGTTACACTCAAGAAAACCCTAAGCATGAGACTTGTAATTTTGTTTAGTTGAGGACCAAAAGGGTCTTAACACCTTTAGCTCCAAAAGTTCCAAAGAAAGTTGATGAAGTAGCGGGGGAGGAGGTTGAAGATGGTGTAGTTGAAAAGAATTTTGAGGAAGCTTTAGTTGAAAAAACATATAACATGGCATAGTTGAAAAGGAGAGTGATCATGGTGTAGTTGAAAATGAGAGGAAGGAAAAAAATAATGAGGTAGAAAAAAGTGAGAAATTGATAGATGTAGATTCAATCTTGAGGAAGTCTAAGAGCCAATTGTTGAAAGATGGAGACAAACCATAAGTTATTCCATCTTATGTGAAACTTCCTTGTCCTCAACTAGCTAAAAAAAATAAGTAGGAGGAAGGCCAATTCAAAAAGTTCATGGAACTTTTCTCCCAACTTCAGATTAATATTCCTTTTAGTGAAACTCTTGATCAAATGCCTGTTTATGCTAAGTTCATGAATGAGTTATTAACAGGAAGAAGAAGACCTAAGGATGATGAGAATATTGCACTTTCAGAAAATTATAGTGCAATCCTCCAAAAGAAACTCCCACCTAAATTGAAAGATCTCGGAGCATTTACTATTCCTTGTACCATTGGGAAATTAGATGTCGGAAGAGCTTTATATGATTTAGGGGCAAGTTATGTTCATTTTTAAACCATTTTCGTTTCAAAATACTAAAACCAAATTTGATCTAAGAAAAAGATGTTCCAGTGGGTTTATAAGGTAAAACACATCAAAAGAGACACTTGGGGATGTCCGGAAATGACCACAACCGCCCGAAACACCCAAAATTATGGGTTCTGTACTGAACAATTCGCCACGGCGGAGCCAAACTCGCCAGATGAGTTACCTAGAACAGGGAACCAAGATTTTTGGGTTCCTCTTGGGAACTCACACCAAATTTTCCGCAAAACCCCCATTTTGATCTCAATTGACCCCAAAATGTTTCACAAACTTTTTCCACAGTTATCATGAATCAAAATGACATTAAAATGACTAGAAACACAAGTTCATATCATCAAATCATTAAGTTTTCATCACTACACTCATTTTTCACCAAAAACACCGAAACTCCACAATTTAATTCAAACTTCACATTTATCATCTTCAAATTCATAAATTCTCATCAACAACATATACCCAACGACAATTATCACATATTCATCTTGAATTGAACATCAAGTAACCACAACATCATTTTCAACATTTTAAGCCAAAATTTCAAAGTAATCATTTCAACATAATTAAACAATGAAATTGAAGTACCAACAAAAAGTCATAGACGACGAGGAGCAGGACATCAATATGGGGAACGTAAGAGGAGCACGCCAGCCGCTATTCAAACGGGGTCACCTAGAAAAGTGCCGCTACGAAGCCTCACCCCCAAGGAGAAATACATATAAAGATCAATTGTGATAAATTCTTACGATGACGAGCCCACATTGAAGAATACTTTTACAAGCAAGATCAAAAACTACCCCGTCTCAAAGGACCTCCAGAAGCAACCGAGTATTCGATCCTACAACCACAAACCCTGACAACCACGTCCAAACCGTCGAGACTCTCATAAGTTTCGGGGGGGGGGGGGGGGGCGAGGGCTTGTGAAATACAAGTTGTTCGTCCTAACTTTACAGTAGGGGGCCATGGCGTGGTTCAAAAACCTCATGCCAAGTTCCATTAATTCCTAGAGCGAGCTCTGCAAAAGGTTAGGTCCCTGATTCAAATTTCGTAAAATACATTGGGATTGAAAGGCCAACCAACTTCCACAATCTGTTCGAGAAGGCGGAGAAGTATACAATACGAAGAAACCAAGAGGGCCAACAAAGCCATCACGGTTCATGGCGACAAACCTAACGAGAGGCTATGTGGAAGAAAGCCAAAAAGTGACAGTGAAAGTGGAGATCGAGCCCTCCGGGGGTACCGCCCGAAGTATTGAGAATGCACCTCTCTCAACGCCTCTCGAGAATAGATCTAGTCTTTCGACAAACTTATTTTTTATTTTTATTTTAGTAGTGATAAACTTGGTATTTTGAGTACTTATGAACAAAGTCTTTCGGGTTATGAGTTACTTTATGAGCTCATATCGTGGTTGTTATAAATTTGAGGAGAATGATGACGACGACTATGACTTATTAATTTAGGTTAATGCATTTATGATTTATAAGTTATTTTTTTGATTTATAAGTTATTTTTATGTTTTTGTTTGGGTATATATATATACACGTGAAGTTCATATATTTTGCTTCCTTAAAAAAAAAAAAAAAAGTTAATATTTTGCTCTTAGTGGGTTGAAACGTATTGCATTTCTTTACCAACCGACCAATTCAACGTAGGATCTTGATCCTGACTACCGTGACTGCGCCGCCTGACGCCGAATCCAATCATAGCTGCCGTGAGACGAGGTCATGCACACCACCTTAGGTTCGCGTCTGTTGTAATATTCTGCTCTGGCGTCTGTTGTTTCATCAAAACTCTTCACGATTCCTAATTGTGTTGGTATAAAACTTAACTCTTTCGGTTCTTTAACAAGAGAGCTTCTACGGTACACCTGCAAATTAAAGTGTACCGGTGCTCTTGCTTAAATTTTTTATAAATTAACTATCATTTTTTATGAAGAAAATAGGTGTTTGTTGACATTTTTATTTTAGAAAATATCATTTTATAAGAAAAAATATCATTTCATTTATTATAAAAATCATACTAATTTTTTTACATTTTATTGTAAAAAAAAATCAAAATTCTCTATTATGAGTAATAAAAATTTAGAAAAATTAAATTTTATTGCGTTGACCTTTTTGGTAAATAAGATTTAACTATTATAATTATAGGTGATAGAAAATAATTTTTCCCTAAAAAAATAACTCATTTAACTATAATTTAAAAATTTGGTGTACCAATACACTCAAATTATTGAGTGTACCATAGAATTTACCCTTTAACAAATGTATTAACGCTTATCAATATGACCCTTGATTTATTATTATCTTAGCGGTGAACTATAAAATGCACTACATTGAAACTATGCAAATAATATTTAACTGTTATCTCCCTTAAAAATAAAATAATTAACTGATATGTGTATGACAGCTACCTATTGTATCTGTAGTTACGTTAAGAGTCAAGATCCGCACAACTCGGCACTACAATGAATCTAGTAACAATGAATTTAGTCACATTATTGTTAACCAATAACGTCATCTAATGACACAATCACAAAGACATCATCAAATCCAAATCCATCTGCACACTCAGCCATCGGATGTAAAGATCTATATCTCTCAATAAGATGAATTATTTATACCATTAAAAAAATATTTATTAGGACAAGCTCGTACGAGGAATATTAAATTTTTTTTAAAGATGGAATATTAATTTTGTTTGAAAAGTAACAAGTTGGATTTATCAGCAAGAAAAAAATATTTGGACGAAGTTAGAGGGAAAGAGAATAATAATATTATAAATTACAGTTTGCTAGGTTAATCAGCACCAACGTTGTTAATCAGCACCAACGTTTTTATTTTGCACCTCTTTTTACGGTTACCTAATTGTTCAAAGTCATTTTATTTTATTTTATTTTATTTTGGTAAATATTCAAACTCAATTTATGAAGTATAATCAATATATAATATTCCTTACGTAGTTAATATTATACGTGTGGACCACCATTGTTACAAATCATACAATCAATACAAATAATTTGAGAAATACCTACACTAGGTATAGAGAATTACCAAACCGAAATATGTCCGATAGAATAGATTTTACGGGACATAATTACAGTTTTTTACCTTTTAGTTACCTGCATAATTGTGTTGTCATTGTATATCAAATTTCAAGTAGTCAAAAGTTGATAAAATAAAAATAATAATGTGGATACCTTTGACACCTTATGCATGCAGAAAAACTACACTGACATCGGAGTTGGTCACAGAATTTCCGATGGATGATGGTCATCGATGGAGAAAGTATGGCCAAAAAAAGATCACCAATTCTCACTACACAAGGCAAGTATTAATTATTCTTATCATTATTACTATAAATATTTAGTATAAAATTATATATATATATATATTAAAATTATAAATATAGATATAAATATTTGTTAAAATTTAAATGTAAAAAACTCAAACCATATTTACCTTTTTCAATAATAACAATAATATATGATAAATAAAATAATTTTTTTCATCTTTTTTAATTACACAAACAATATAACATCATTATAAGAAAAATTATTTAAAGGTATAATTGAAATAAAAAAAAAAACCAATCCAACATCCTCCTAGAAGATTAGTTAAAGGGATTATTTTCTTTTAATACAATATAGAAGATTATATATTATTTATTGAACGTTGATTCTGAATTTCATTATAGTTAAATGTTCCTTATAAATTTATTTGGGAAATGTTCACGGGTGCCGTTGGGACACTCTTTAAGGACAAAAGTAGTAATTATTTATGAAAATATGTTTAATCAATGTATTGAAAAAGCAAAATATTTGACTTTTAGAAAAAACAATTGTTTATTTTAAAATGCTTAAAAAATTTCCTAAAAACACCCATTAACAAACCCTATTTTATTTCAATACACGCATGAACTACTATAGGTGTACTCACAAGTATGATCAAAGATGCGGAACAACCAAACAGGTGCATAGAATTCAACAAAGTCTTCCCTTGTACAAGACCACCTATTATGGCCACCATACTTGTGGAAACTTATCCAACTCTCACATCATACTTGACCCTAATGACACTTCCTCCATTATGCTTAGCTTTAACAACACATTCCCATCCCCGACAAAACTAGAATGCACCTTTTCATATCGTCATCTCTCTCTTCATCACAAAATTCACTCGAGTATAAGGAGGAAGTTCCCTCACCTTCCTTCGATGATATTAACTTTCTCTCCCCTAATCTCACTTTAGATAATTCTATTTCTACACTTGATATTGATCACAAGGATATGATGTATGATCACTGGAAGACTATAGGTGAAATCATCAAGTTCAGTGATATCCCTGATACAATGTATGGTGGTTCTCTTCCAGTTGCTACCAAGAAGAGAAAGTCCAAAAGGAAAACCACCACAGAAGCTGCTGAAGAAGAATATTTTGAGCCAAGACCAAAAAGGGCAAAGAAGGAAAAATCTGGTAAAATAGTTGGGCCTGCTATGCCAACTATTCAAGAAGAAGCCATTGAGTTAGAACCTGCAAAGATTCTAACCAAGAGAACTAGAGGACGATCTTCTGCTGGATCTTCACAGTCCACATCTCCTCAGCCAGAAATTCCAAAGAAAAAGACAAAGCATGGTATCAGGAAGAAGATACTCAAGTGAACGCTTCAACTGCTCTGGTAACCAAAGAAGTAAGAAGGAAGAAGGTTGTTGATGTTGTTGCCTTACAGCAAGCTCTGGAGATTGCAAAAGAAATTGAAGTCCCTGCTGAACATTTGCTGAAGGAATCCACTTCAGAAGCTGCTCAAAAGGTTGTTGAGCTGGCAGGAGACTTGCAGGAGTAGGCAGTTGTTGATGAGTTGCTGGGAGTTACTTAAGAAGTGAGGGAGGATACCTGTTCAGAAGCTGTTTCTTAAGAAGAAGATAGAGGTAATTCAGATTCTCATATTAACTCTAATATAATAGAAATAGAATCTAGTACAACCTCTACCTCAACCTCAACCTCAACCTCTTCTGATAATATGGACAATATTCCCTTGAATAGAGTCTATAAAAATTTACTAAATTCTCTAGCCCCATCACCATCTACCAAGCACCAGAAAAAGCCTGATGTTGTTGAACCTTTTGTACCAGTGTATCCAGAAGTTGAGAGAAGGATTGGTGAGTTATCTCAGATGAGGATAGATGTTTGCAAGAATCTTCCTCTAAATCACCGTTTCCAACCTTCATACATACTGTAACGCCCGTTTTGATTATTTAAATTATTTTATAGATTATAGAGAATATTTATATGATTTTATGTGATTTATGTAATATGTTGTGATTTTATTAAGTGACTTATTTTATTGTTTAATAAAATAAGATTTTAAAATAAAATAAATATTAAGTTGTGGGGTTGTTTTGGAAATTAGATAGAATTATGAGGGAATAAGTGAAATAAGATAAAATAGATAGAAGAGATATAAAAGGGAAAACCTAGGTTTAGAAACAGACAGTACGTACAATTTAGTTTTTGGGAGAAAAAGGGAGAAATGCTAGAAGTGAAGAACCAAAAGGCTGCTGCTCCAATTTTCTTAAGGTAAGGGTGAGCCTAGCATTACAATTTCATTAAAACATGTAATTCATGATTATAGTTAACAGATTATAGGATTAATTCATGTAATTTGAGAATTTGGGAATTATGTCAAAAGTGATGAATTGATGATTAGATGATGAAAAACAGTACCATTGTTGTAGAAAACTGTTTATAGACCATAGGGTAACCCTTATACATCATTATAGTCAAATTTGGGGAGGAACATGATGAAAATTGGGATTTTTGGTGAAAATTGTCGTAACCCCGTAACTGTTCTGTTATCGCTCGCCGTGGCGAAATATTTCTCGCCTGGCGAAGCAGCCCAGAAATTCATCGCTCGCTTGGCGAAATATGTCTCGCCTGGCAAAGCAGCCTACATGTTGATCTCGCCTGGCAAAGCAGCCTACCTGTTAATTAATGCTTGATTTTGTTAATAGTGACATATACAATTGTGTATGCTTTCTTTTGAACTATAAGAGATGAATTATATGAATGTTTATGATATTATTATGTCTTGAGATGTTTGATGTTCTGCCATGCTGCCATTTGTTATTGATTAAAATCTGCATGTGTCATTCTAAGATTTATGAGTTGTAATCCAAATTATTGGAGTTTATTTTGAGATGTCTAAGATTTAAGAAGTTGAGACCATGCATATTCATTCAGAGACGAGGGCTCATGCCCTAGGAGCTTTTGCTCAACAGAGACGAGAGCTTATGCTCTAGGAGTATTTTTATGCTCAACGGCGACGAGGGCTTATGCCCTAGGAGTATATTTATACTCAATAGCGACGAGGGCTTATGCCCTAGATTGGTACCACATGCATGAATAAGATGTCTAAGTTGCATAGTCGAGTTGAAGTTGCATTGTCGAGTCAAACTGTTAAGTTGAACTATGATGCTGAATTATGATGATGATTATGATGTTGATTAAGATGTTATATGACTATTGTCGTGAATGTATTTGATGTTTATGTTGTTAAATATAATTATTGAATTATATGTTTAATGCCATTGTTTTGTGAATCTCACCCCTTCTGCTTGGAAATGTTGCTCTTCATATGAGTAACTTGGAGGTGATTAAGCTTATAACTGTTGTTTGCTGTTGTGAGTGGCTACCCTCACTGTGTCCTTAGGTGCTCTGATACGTAACGGGATGAGAATCTTTATAGCTATTTTCTATTCCTTACGTATTGATTATGATTTGATATTAATAAGTTTTAGTTGAAATTTTGTTAAGAAGTTTTGATGAGGCCTGTGTGCCAAAACTATTTTGTTAATTGAATTTTAATCCACTGCGAAGTTTTGAATAACTATGATTATTATTTTATGAAGGATAAATTGTTATTTATTCCATCTAAGATTTTAAGTAAATGTGACATTCCGTTTATATGAGAAACTCTGATTATTTATTTATTTGAGAAATTTTTACTTTGGGAAAACGGGGTGTTACAATTGGTATCAAAGCAGGTCGGTCCGTCCGGCCAAGTAGTTGAGTCGAGTAGTGTCGTTTAACAGTTGGAATACCATTATTATGTTGTTCCGATTGTTTTATGTTGTGTAGAGAACTAAGATGGCTAGAAGAAACGATGTTGCTATTGCTGCTGCTTTACAAGCGATGTCTCAAGCTACGGGACAACAACAAAATGCTGGTGGTAATGACGGAGTGAGGATGTTGGAGACTAATCTGAGGAATCATCCACCTACTTTCAAGGGAAGTTATGACCCCGATGGAGCTCAGACGTGGCTTAAGGAGGTCGAGAGGATCTTCAGAGTTATGCAATGTACGGACATTCAGATGGTGCGCTTTGGCACACACATGTTGGCAGAAGAAGCTGATGACTGGTTGGTGAGTGTCCAACTGGCCTTAGAGAATGGAGGTACTGCTGTTACTTGGGCTGTGTTTAGGAGAGAGTTCCTGAACTGTTACTTTCCGGAAGATGTTCGCGGGAAGAAAGAGATTGAGTTCCTTGAGCTGAAACAGGGGAACATGTCGGTGTATTTCTCTTCTGATGAAGAGAAAAGGGGAGCAGAGTTTTTATCTACTAAACAGCTGAAGCAGTTAGAACATGATGGGATGTTGATGTTTTCCTTGATGGCATCTTTATCTATTGAGAACCAAACGATGATTGATAAGCAGAAAGTGGTATGCGATTTTCCAGAAGTCTTTCCTGATGAAATTCCTGATGTGCCTCCAGAAAGAGAAGTTGAATTTTCGATTGATCTTATTCCGGGAACGAAGCCTGTGTCTATGACACCTTATCGCATGTAAGCTTCTGAGTTGGCTGAGTTGAAGAAACAGTTAGAAGATTTAATATGATTTTGGGAGTTTTTGGACATAACAACTTCTTTCGTCTGTTGATTGATGATAATAATACTGCTTTAGAAGTTTTGAGATTATTCTCTCTCTGGTAGTTGTTACAATATTGATTGTTCATTGGTTTTTGTCCATTCCTATTTTTGATGAAGTTGTCTTCCTCTTATAACATTATAACATGTTTGATAATCACCTAAATAGAGCTTTTTATTTGTTTAAAAATTCTCTCCATCTGTTTAGACAATTCTTCAACAGTTTTGGTGAAAAGTTTATTTTAGGCTAAAATAAATCTTTCATTCAATTCTAGCAATCCAACCTTTTTAGAAGTGCTCCCTCTATTATACTTCACTGTGTGAACCTTGTTTGAAATTTGTTTTCTTGGATTTGAATTACCATGTCATTGGATTTTCATTAGGTGATAGGTTGTGTCGAAACTCAGTCAATGAAGCACGTTCGGATTACGTGTCTGACACCGACACGACACCGACCTATATAATTACACATAATTATATGATTTTCTTAAATTATTAGCCGTGTCGGCATGTCAGTGTCCGTGTCCGTATCCGTATACTATCGACTAGCAGCACCTTTTTCACAAATAATATAGCTCAAATTTATTAATAACCATGACATAATATATGGTTGCAGCACTGTTTTTGACACATTTTGCATTTGCGACATTTTCTTTATATTGTGATTTTATTCTTTCTTGTCTGTATTAGTAAGACACTTTGTTAAAAAGAACTTGGCATCTTTGTGAAATTTAGGTACAACTTATGCTAAATAAATTATGCAGCTGGCATGAACTCAAAGCTAGTTAATACAAATACACGTGAGACTATTATCTAAAAGAAACATAGTTATGCCGAATAATTAGCTTCTATACTCATTTGGTATGTATGAAACACTACACTAAAATTTGGAGACAAAAATCAATCTGGTAAATTATGATAAATTAATTTCTCACAATATAAATTTGTAACTATATCTAGTTTTCCAGCCTTCTCTTTGTGTGAAAGAGTTCAATTGTTCAGGATCCTTTGGACTAATGCTTGTAGTCTTCACTATCTTTGAATAAACATGTAGCAACACCTTTTTCATAAATAATATAACTCAAGTTTATTAACAATCATCACATAACATATGGTTGCAACACTATTTTTGACACATTCTGCATTTGCGGTATTTTCGGGGTTGTTGTGTTCTTGCTTCTCTGTGTTGCTGTGTTATTGCTTCTCTGCGTTGCTGTGTTCTTGCTTCTCTGCGTTGGTGTGTTCAGGTATTATTTTTCATCTAAAGTGGATGCAACGAATGGGTTCGAAAGACTTCTCTAACTCGTGAAAAATTGGTAAGTTGCACGCTCAATTAAAGTATTCCTTGGATGATTGGTTTGAGCATTTTTTTTATTCATGTCTATTTTCTATTGTAGGCATTTTAATTCATGGGATGTTCGGATATTTTCTATAGTGGATGAAATTAAAGTTTTGTCTTGGAGGTGGGTGTTGAGTAGATTTAATACTCTGTCTTGTATGTCTTGCTTATTAGTGCGTCTTACACGGGCATGTGGCTAATAGTATTTTGCCGATTAAAAAAAAATTAATAAGGTGTTTTACTTTGACCTGTTCAGTGCGAAAAGGAAAAAAGAGATCCCACTAAATTAATACGGTAAATTGTGTTTAATTAATATAGCCGGCAAACATTGTTTGAGTAGTTAATATTTTCTTGTATTTCTTTGCTAGTCCACACTACAAGAAATGGCTGAAAAGGAGGAAAGTGATAATGAAGCTTTTAAAGCTATCATGGGAAAGGAGCGTGTGCAAGTTCGGATTTTGATTGTGTTGCAAAATCTGTGATGTTTGTGTGAACTTGTGATTTATTTTTCTGCACTTTTTGTTTGTTTCTGTGTTGCATAACTTGACACAAGTTGAAGAAACTTAAAGATGGGCTTGTAATGATAGAATTAGGAAGGGAAAAATGCAAAACAAACTTCCTATTTGCGGTGCTGTTTCTAGCGTGTTTTACCTGTTGTTTGGTTTTTAATTGTGTGAGGTATAACTCTTGTTGATGTCTTGATTGTCCTTTGAATCAACAATTTTTACGATTGATGTATTTTGTTTTATTTTCATATGCAGCAAGGTATCGATGAAGATGTTGAAAAGGATGACATAGATGAGGAATTTCAAGAGAAGAAGCATATGATGAATTTCTTGAGAACATCATAGGTGATGAACTTCAGGAAGATGATATAGATGATGAAGTTCAAGAGGGTGGCCTAGATGATGAAATTCAAGAGGATGACATCGGTGATGAATTTGAAGTGGACGATTTGGATGATGAATTTCAAGACAAACTTGAATGAGTTGGATGGTGTTTTATTTTGGATCGTAGTTGAAACCATTAAACTTGAACGAACTATGGTTTTGTTATTTTGCTAAGCTTATACTTCGAAGCATTAAACTTATTAAGTAATGTTCGACATGGGATTGGGATTGGAGTAGGCGGCATGGGATTGGAGTCCCAGTGGGCTGCCAACCTAGTTGGAATATCTCTGGGATCCTTGATGCCTTTCCTTCTTCTTGCCTTATAAAAAAAAACAAAAAAAAAAATGTTCGACATTTTGCTTAGTATAATGTTTTGAACTATTTTATTATATTACAACTTTTGGGGTTGTATTGTTAAATTCAATCTTGCTTGTCTTATAATTGACAATTTAAATATTGCCTTTCAGCTATGGTTACATTTCTAAAATAATTAGAAAATTGTAATATTTTATGAGGACACTCTAAAAATGTTGCCTGTAAGCTATGGGGACGTATTTATGTTTTCTACTGATTTACATTTAAGGCAACGATTTTTAACTGTAGCAACCTATCGCCACATTTAAAAACGTCCCTTCAAAATCCCCAAAAAATTGTCCCCTATTCCTAGTGTTTATGCGTTGCTTTCAAAACGTGTTCCCAAAGATTATGAAAAAACGTCCGCATAGACTATAGGCGACGCTCGCATAGGAGACTGCTGAAAAACGTCCCCTATACGTTTAGGCAACGCTTTTCATAGTTCTGGCAACACCTTTCAATTGTTGTTATAAAGGATAAATGGTGTAGTGCATAATCACTTCCGGTGTACATTCTCAGAATCCTAACTTCAACTGATTGACAAAGCTGAAGATTCAAGCTGATGCACCAATTCTACAGTAGCTGAAGCATGATTCTAAACTGGAGAAGGCCAATATACAGCTGAAGAAAGATATGTTTGTGCATAAAATGATATGTGCTGAACTTCAAAGGAAGTTAATTTCTCAGTAAGAGGAAGCTAAGATCAGAGAAGAAGCACTTATGAAGAGTTACAATGATATTAAGGACTCCATGGAGAAGCAGTCTGAGAAGTCTAACAATATGGTCAAAGAGTTGATGAAGATGATGAAGAAACAAACCAAACCATAGATTGCACACAATTTTAATTGCTTGTTTTTCTTTTTCCATTCATGTTCATGCTATTACACTGCTTCTGACTTATGTGCTTCTGAACATTTTTTTTTACTCTGATCAATATTATTCAAATTCTCACATGATTTTCATACTTTCTGTGTTTGTCTTATTTTAATCTTTTTGTTGATGATAAAAGGTGAAGTAGATGTAGTATTTATAGGCTCTGAGCCCCATTAATTCGTAAAATTAATTTTCTTCTAAATTAATTGAATTAAGAGAACCTTCTTCTCATCTCATAGTCTATTCATTTAATGTGAGATTATTCTGAGTGTTATTTCATTTTTAATGAATTTAATTAACTAGTATAGAACTTACGGGGATCTTACAAAACTCACCTTAAAGGACTATCAGACTTAGGGGGAGCTTACAAACCTCAGACCCTAGAAGTCAACTTGTTAATTAGATTAACAACAATTGAACATTTTAAATACAATGTTTGTCATCATCAAAAAGGGGGAGACTGTTGGAACATAATGTGTTTAACATTACACTTTGAGTTTTGATGATAACAAGGTTTTAAAAATAGTAAATTCGATATGCTAATATTTGTTCAAGTGTACAGAACCATAGACAAAAACTTAGTGTCTTTTAATTCAAGCATAGGTTCTGAAGAACAAATGAGAGCTATTGGGATCTACAAAAAAGAAGCGTATGTTGCAAGAAAGTGTCTGAAGAAAAGAGGTTCTGAACACTAGAGGATCTGAAGACAAGAGGTTCTGAAGATGACGTTATCAGAAGCGCCCTCATCAGAAGCTGTCTTCATCAGAAGTTATGAAGATCATCAGAAGCTGAAGATCATTAGAAGCCAGAAGGCTGGAAGCTTAAATGAATGTCAAAGCTGATTTAATCTCGCCTATCATTACAGAAGAATAGAATCCTTAGCGTAACAGCTGGTTCAGAGAATTTGGAGGCATTGAAAGCTTATTCTTTGAAGAACGTTGGAAAAGGACAATAGTCAAATTGTACAATCACCTTCTCCACTACTCTGTTTTGTGTCTCCAATAGTACAAGAACAACAGTTGTGACTACGCAGGTTATTCCTCTATACAGGGAATGGATTTGAAATTGTTCCTTCATAGGACATTAACCAAAACAGTTAGAAGATTTAATATGATTTTGGGAGTTTTTGGACATAACAACTTCTTTCGTCTGTTGATTGATGATAAGAATACTGCTTTAGAAGTTTTGAGATTATTCTCTCTCTGGTAGTTGTTACGATATTGATTGTTCATTGGTTTTTGTCCATTCCTATTTTTGATGAAGTTGTCTTCCTCTTATAACATTATAACATGTTTGATAATCACCTAAATAGAGCTTTTTATTTGTTAAAAAATTCTCTCCATCTGTTTAGACAATTCTTCAACAGTTTTGGTGAAAAGTTTATTTTAGTCTAAAATAAATCTTTCATTCTATTCTAGCAATCCAACCTTTTTAGAAGTGCTCTCTCTATTATATTTCACTGTGTGAACCTTGTTTGAAATTTGTTTTCTTGGATTTGAATTACCATGTCATTGGATTTTCGTTAGGTGATAGGTTGTGTCGAAACTCAGTCAATGAAGCACGTTCAGATTACGTGTCTGACACCGACATGACACCGACCTATATAATTACACATAATTATCTGATTTTCTTAAATTATTAGCCGTGTCGGCATGTCAGTGTCCGTGTCCGTATCCGTATACTATCGACTAGCAGCACATTTTTCACAAATAATATAGCTCAAATTTATTAATAATCATGACATAATATATGGTTGCAGCACTGTTTTTGACACATTTTGCATTTGTGACATTTTCTTTATATTGTGATTTTATTCTTTCTTGTCTATATTAGTAAGACACTTTGTTAAAAAGAACTTGGCCATCTTTGTGAAATTTAGGTACAACTTATGCTAAATAAATTATGCAGCTGGCATGAACTCAAAGCTAGTTAATGCAAATACACGTGAGACTATTATCTAAAAGAAACATAGTTATGCCGAATAATTAGCTTCTATACTCATTTGGTATGTATGAAACACTACACTAAAATTTGTAGACAAAAATCAATCTGGTAAATTATGATAAATTAATTTCTCACAATATAAATTTGTAACTATATCTAGTTTTGCAGCCTTCTGTTTGTGTGAAAGAGTTCAATTGTTCAGGATCCTTTGGACTAATGCTTGTAGTCTTCACTATCTTTGAATAAACATGTAGCAACACCTTTTTCATAAATAATATAACTCAAGTTTATTAACAATCATCACATAACATATGGTTGCAACACTATTTTTGACACATTCTGCATTTGCGGTATTTTCGGGGTTGTTGCGTTCTTGCTTCTCTATGTTGCTGTGTTATTGCTTCTCTGCGTTGCTGTGTTCTTGCTTCTCTGTGTTGCTGTGTTCAGGTATTATTTTTCATCTAAAGTGGATGCAACGAATGGGTTCCAAAGACTTCTCTGACTCGTGAAAAATTGGTAAGTTTCACGCTCAATTAAAGTATTCCTTGGATGATTGGTTTGAGCATTTTTTTTATTCATGTCTATTTTCTATTGTAGGCATTTTAATTCATGGGATGTTCGGATATTTTCTATAGTGGATGAAATTAAAGTTTTGTCTTGGAGGTGGGTGTTGAGTAGATTTAATACTCTGTCTTCTATGTCTTGCTTATTAGTGCGTCTTGCACGGGCATGTGGCTAATAATATTTTGCCGATTCAAAATAAATTAATAAGGTGTTTTACTTTGACCTCTGCAGCGCGAAAAGGAAAAAAGAGATCCCACTAAATTAGAAATGTTTTTTGAAACTCGAAAAGGAAGTACATAAAAGCAACTGGAGAAGTAATTATGTGTAAAATTTTAAAGTTACGGTAAATTGTGTTTAATTAATATAGCCGGCAAACATTGTTTGAGTAGTTAATATTTTCTTGTATTTCTTTGCTAGTGCACACTACAAGAAATGGCTGAAAAGGAGGAAAGTGATAATGAAGCTTTTAAAGCTATCATGGGAAAGGAGCGTGTGCAAGTTCGGATTTTGATTGTGTTGCAAAATCTGTGATGTTTGTGTGAACTTGTGATTTATTTTTCTGCACTTTTTGTTTGTTTCTGTGTTTTTATAACTTGACACAAGTTGAAGAAACTTAAAGATGGGCTTGTAATGATAGAATTAGGAAGGGAAAAATGCAAAACAAACTTCCTATTTGCGGTGCTGTTTTGAGCGTGTTTTACGTATTGTTTGGTTTTTAATTTTGTGAGGTATAACTCTTGTTGATGTCTTGATTGTCCTTTGAATCAACAATTTTTACGATTGATGTATTTTGTTTTATTTTCATATGCAGCAAGGTATCGATGAAGATGTTGAAAAGGATGACATAGATGAGGAATTTCAAGAGAAGAAGCATATGATGAATTTCTTGAGAACATCATAGGTGATGAACTTCAGGAAGATGATATAGATGATGAAGTTCAAGAGGGTGGCCTAGATGATGAAATTCAAGAGGATGACATCGGTGATGAATTTGAAGTGGACGATTTGGATGATGAATTTCAAGACAAACTTGAATGAGTTGGATGGTGTTTTATTTTGGATCGTAGTTGAAACCATTAAACTTGAACGAACTATGGTTTTGTTATTTTGCTAAGCTTATACTTCGAAGCATTAAACTTATTAAGTAATGTTCGACATGGGATTGGGATTGGAGTAGGCGGCATGGGATTGGAGTCCCAGTGGGCTGCCAACCTAGTTGGAATATCTCTGGGATCCTTGATGCCTTTCCTTCTTCTTGCCTTATAAAAAAAAACAAAAAAAAAATGTTCGAAATTTTGCTTAGTATAATGTTTTGAACTATTTTATTATATTACAACTTTTGGGGTTGTATTGTTAAATTCAATCTTGCTTGTCTTATAATTGACAATTTAAATATTGCCTTTCAGCTATGGTTACATTTCTAAAATAATTAGAAAATTGTAATATTTTATGAGGACACTCTAAAAATGTTGCCTGTAAGCTATGGGGACGTATTTATGTTTTCTACTGATTTACATTTAAGGCAATGATTTTTAACTGTAGCAACCTATCGCGACATTTAAAAACGTCCCTTCAAAATCCCCAAAAAATTGTCCCCTATTCCTAGTGTTTATGCGTTGCTTTCAAAACGTGTTCCCAAAGATTATGAAAAAACGTCCGCATAGACTATAGGCGACGCTCGCATAGGAGACTGCTGAAAAACGTCCCCTATACGTTTAGGAAACGCTTTTCATAGTTCTGGCAACACCTTTCAATTGTTGTTATAAAGGATAAATGGTGTAGTGCATAATCACTTCCGGTGTACATTCTCAGAATCCTAACTTCAACTGATTGACAAAGCTGAAGATTCAAGCTGATGCACCAATTCTACAGTAGCTGAAGCATGATTCTAAACTGGAGAAGGCCAATATACAGCTGAAGAAAGATATGTTTGTGCATAAAATGATATGTGCTGAACTTCAAAGGAAGTTAATTTCTCAGTAAGAGGAAGCTAAGATCAGAGAAGAAGCACTTATGAAGAGTTACAATGATATTAAGGACTCCATGGAGAAGCAGTCTGAGAAGTCTAACAATATGGTCAAAGAGTTGATGAAGATGATGAAGAAACAAACCAAACCATAGATTGCACACAATTTTAATTGCTTGTTTTTCTTTTTCCATTCATGTTCATGCTATTACACTGCTTCTGACTTATGTGCTTCTGAACATTTTTTTTTACTCTGATCAATATTATTCAAATTCTCACATGATTTTCATACTTTCTCTGTTTGTCTTATTTTAATCTTTTTGTTGATGATAAAAGGTGGAGTAGATGTAGTATTTATAGGCTCTGAGCCCCATTAATTCGTAAAATTAATTTTCTTCTAAATTAATTGAATTAAGAGAACCTTCTTCTCATCTCATAGTCTATTCATTTAATGTGAGATTATTCTGAGTGTTATTTCATTTTTAATGAATTTAATTAACTAGTATAGAACTTACGGGGATCTTACAAAACTCACCTTAAAGGACTATCAGACTTAGGGGGAGCTTACAAACCTCAGACCCTAGAAGTCAACTTGTTAATTAGATTAACAACAATTGAACATTTTAAATACAATGTTTGTCATCATCAAAAAGGGGGAGACTGTTGGAACATAATGTGTTTAACATTACACTTTGAGTTTTGATGATAACAAGGTTTTAAAAATAGTAAATTCGATATGCTAATATTTGTTCAAGTGTACAGAACCATAGACAAAAACTTAGTGTCTTTTAATTCAAGCATAGGTTCTGAAGAACAAATGAGAGCTATTGGGATCTACAAAAAAGAAGCGTATGTTGCAAGAAAGCGTCTTTCTGAACACTAGAGGATCTGAAGACAAGAGGTTCTGAAGATGACGTTATCAGAAGCGCCCTCATCAGAAGCTGTCTTCATCAGAAATTATGAAGATCATCAGAAGCTGAAGATCATTAGAAGCCAGAAGACTGGAAGCTTAAATTGATGTCAAAGCTGATTAAATCTCGCCTATCATTACAGAAGAATAGAAGCCTTAGCATAACGACTGGTTCAGAGAATTTGGAGGCATTGAAAGCTTATTCTTTGAAGAACGTTGGAAAAGGACAATAGTAAAATTGTACAATCACCTTCTCCACTACTCTGTTTTGTGTCTGCAATAGTATAAGAACAACAGTTGTGACTACGCAGGTTATTCCTCTATACAGGGAATGAATTTGAAATTGTTCCTTCATAGGACATTAACCAAATCAGGCAACAGATCATTAGTGATATGATCATGCTTTAAACGACTCTTTTTTGATGTGCTGGCAATAAACAACGTCTCTTTCTCATCTATATATAAAGGAGTGAAGACCTGAAGAATTGCAAGACTCTAACAACAATTTTACTAGTGTCAAACCTCTGCTGAAATTGTTCCACACCAAGAGTTCACTTAGAATTTCTTATCAACTTTCATATCTTAGAAATTCTATAGTGTTAAGAGTCTGTATCTGAATTGTGTTGTGAACACCACTAATTGTATATCAAGTGTTCAACCTCAAACATTTTTCTTTGTAATTCTGTTTGAATAGAAGTCTCTTGTAGTTGTGCTTGAGCATAGGAAGTCTCTTGCAGTTGTGCTTGAGCATAGGAAATCTCTTGCAGTTGTGCTTGAGTAGTTTGAAGTCTCTTACTTTAGTGTTCGAGCAATTTTAATCAGATATTGATTTTTAGTGAACTCTCCTTGGAAGTGCAAGGGGGACATGACTACTTCCGGTTTGTGGAAGGAACCTGTATAATTTCTTTGTGTGTTTCTTCTCTCTCTCTCTTTCTGTTTTTATCCGCAGCATTTAGATTCTGAACATCACTTCAGAAACGAAGAAAAAGTAAACACCGCTCAACCCCCCCCCCCCCCCTTTTTGTGTTTTTCTCAGATTCTGAAGTAGTGTTCAGAATCTAAATGTAGAGAGAGATAGAAATAGAGAGAGAGAGAGAGAGAATAAGAAAGACACCAAACAATTATATAGGTTCCATCCACAAATCAGAAGTAGTCTTGTCCCCCTTGCACTTTCAAGGAGAGTTCACTAAAATCAATATCTAATTTCAAATGCTCAAACACTAAAGTAAGAGACTTCAAACTACTCATGCACAACTGCAAAAGATTTCCAATGCTCATGCACAACTGCAAGAAACTTCCAATGCTTAAGCACAACTACAAGTAACTTTCTATGCGCAAGCATAACTTACAAAGAAAATTGTTTGAGCTTGAAAACTTGATATACAATAAGTGGTGTTCACAAATACAAATCAGATAAGACTCTTAAGAGTCTAGAATTTATAAGATATGAAAGTTGATAAGTAATTCTAAGTGAACTTTGACGTGATACAATTTCAGCAGAGGTTTGTCTCTTATAAAATTGTGTGAATCTCGCTTAAATCCTTAAGTCTTCACTCCTTTATATAGAGGTGTGAAAGAGACGTTGTTGATTGTCAGCACATCAAAAAGAATCGTTGTTGAAACTTAAGAATCACCAATGATTTGTTGCTTAATTTGGTTATTGTCCTATGAAGGAACAATTTCCAATTCCTTCCTTGTTTGGAGAATCACCAGTGTAGTCACAGCTGTTGTTCTTGTACTGTTGCAGACACAAATCAGAGTAGTGAAGATAGTGGTTGTACAATTGTACTATTGTTCTTTTCCAATGTTCTTCAAAGAATAAGAATCCAATGTCTTCTAATTCGACTAAAATAGTCGTTGCTCCAAGCTTCTATTCCTTCTACAATGAGAGATGTAACACCCTGAATCCCTGCTTTAAAATTTCATTCAAATAATCAGAGTATAACACATAAATCAGGATGTCACATTTCATAAAATCTTTAAAATAAAATTGAATAATAATTTATTCTTAAACAATATCCAACATAGCAGCGGAATTCATAAACTTCTCAAAATCTTAAATAAATAAGTCTCGGCACAAAAGCCTCATAAAACATCTCAAATCAAGTTACGTCGCAAACATCATAATTAATCAACATGATACATAAAAGGAATAGAAATAATAATAATCCCCATCCCGTTACGTATCAGAGCTCCTAAGACTCCACAAGGACCTCTCACATCGACGAACCTAAGCTTGGTCACCTGCACTTGCCCACAAGGCGGCAATTCCAACAGAAGGGGTGAGATTCACAACAATTATATTAACATATAATTCAAATAATTATGCTTAACAATAACAACATTATTCATCACATAGAACAAAAACGTCTCAAACATCCACATATACAAATCATCTTAGAACATCTTCAGAAACGACCGTCTCAAAACATCTCAGACACATGACTCGACAAATGCAACTCTAACATCTTAACATCATGCATGTGGTACCAATATTTTAGCTTTAATAAGCTTCACCGTCGCTTTGAGCAAATGCTCCACCGTCGCTTTGAGCATAAGCTCCACCGTCTCAAAATATGCAAATGCATGGACTCGACTCTTTATTCTTAAACAAGTTATCCCAACGTCTTAACGTCAAATACGACTCTTTATCGACACATGCAATTATACAATACCTGGCAGTAGCTCAGCACACTTATATATATATATATTTACAGCACATAGTTATCATCACAATCATCATTTATACTTCATTCATAAACTTTGCTTATTAAGTATTTAATCATAGATTAACGTCAACACTTAAGCATCATCTTACAGCGTCATTACAGGTTCTAATTAGGTCTTAAACATCTCTAATACTATCCAAAAGTCTATCCTCAAAGCCCCGCTCAAAACAGAGTTCTAAAACTCAAGTTATAGTGGTTTGAGACCACATTGCTCGCTGTGGCGAGTGGGACTGCTCCCCACGGCGAGCTACTTAAATTGCATTCTGCCACTTGCTCGCTACGGCGAGTGAAATTGCTCGCCTCGCGCGCACTAAAGGGGTTGCTCGCCACGGCGAGCTCAGCTGCTCGCCTCGCGAGTGAATACCTAACTGCTCGCCACGGCGAGCGGGTCTGCTAATTCATCAGAGGGGTTACGGGTTCGCTCAAAACTTCGCCAAAACTCGTCCAGTTCTTCGTTTTATGCTTCTAATCTATCAGAATTATGGTCCTAGTAATTAATCTAGGTTCTGTAACAGGTTTCTACACCAATTCACATCATTCTCTCCTCAATTCATCACAAAATTCATTAAACCCTAACTTTGGAATTCTCTCAAAACTCTCTCTAATCCTTAGGTTAATCATAACAGATGAATTACAGCATAACATAATTGAGTTAGGCTCACCCTTACCTGGTATGTTCGCAGAATTGAGGTTCTCTCTTCTCCGGCCACTTTCCTTTTCTTTTTTTTTTGCAAAAGTCTGTAACGTACTGACTGCTTCTTTTTAAACCTAACTCCCTTATATAATTCTTTCTATTCTCACTTATCCCCACAACTCTATCTTATTTATGAAAACAACCCCATCTCTCAAAATATTTGTTATTATATCACATCTTAATTTTCATCACATATTTTATTTTATTAAATAATAAATTAAACGTCACACCACAACATCATCTCATACGTCACAAACATCATTAAAATCATATAATATATAATAATATACTATATACTCTAATAAAATAATTAAATAAATAAAGTGGGCGTTACAACTCTCCCCCACTTAAAGGATTTTTGTCCTCGAAAATCTTACCTCGATTGAACAACTCTGGATATGACTCCAGCATCTTATTTTCAAGCTCCCAAGTTAAGCTTTCACCAGTCGCTCCACTCCAAACCACTCTCACTAGAGGTATCTCTTTGCCTCTCAACAACTTCACCTTGTGATCATCGATCCTTAAGGGTAGAGTTTCAACCGTAAGGTTGTCCCTCACTTGTACATCGTCACTTTGGATCACATGAGATGGATCTGGAACGTACTTCCTCAGTTGAGATACGTGAAAAACATCGTGCAAGTTCGATAAATGCGGTGTTAATCCAACACGATAAGCCACCGTCCCAATTCCCTCTGATATCTGATACGGACCAATAAACTTTGGAGTCAACTTCTTCGACTTCAAGGTCCTTTCTACGCTTGTCATGATAACTCTTTTGTCGACTCTGCGACGCTTTCATCTTCTCTTGGATCATTCTTACCTTCTCAGTGGTTTGTTGCACAATCTCTGGTCCTAAAACCACACTTTCACCTGACTCAAACCAACACAACGGGGTTCTACATCTTCTTCCATACAAAGCCTCGAAAGGTGCCATTCCAATACTAGAATGGTAACTGTTATTGTAAGTGAATTCTATCAACGGGAGGTGATTATCCCAAGCTCCTCCTTGTTCGAGTACACACACCCTCAACAAATCTTCCAACGATTGAATCGTCCTCTCGGATTGACCATCTGTCTGTGGATGATACGCCGAGCTCAGCTTCAACTGCGACCCTAAAGCTTCTTGCAAACTTTTCCAAAATCTAGAAGTAAATCTTGGATCTCTATCTGACACAATGCTCGAAGGAACACCATGTAATCTTACTATCTCTTGAATGTAAATCTCTGCTAACCGAACCATAGGAAAAGTGATATTGATTGGTAGAAAATGAACTGACTTGGTTAACCTATCGACAATCACCCAAATAGCATCGTTCCCTCTTGGAATAGTTGGCAAACTCGTCACAAAATCCATGGATATGATATCCCATTTCCACTCTGGCACATCCAACGGTACCATCATACCAGCAGGTTTCTGATGTTCTATCTTTGATTTCTGACAAACTAGACAAGAGTACACAAATTGTGCCACATCGCGTTTCAATCCAGACCACCAAAACAACTTCTTCAAATCATGATACATCTTCGTAGCTCCTGGGTGAATACTGAAGCTACTTCTATGGCTCTCTTCAAGTATTTCCTTCTTCATCTCATCGTTGTCCGGAATACAGATCCTACCTCGAAACCTCAACACACCGTGATCGTCGACTCTAAAATCACCATCTGCAGTCTGGTTACTCGCAACAAGCAAATCTACAAACTTAACATCTTCTTTCTGCGCTTCCTTAATATTTTCCAGAAAATCATTGTCAATCATCAACATTCCTAGCTTTACACTCTGATGTGATCTTTCACAAACTAAACTCAAATCTCTGAATTGTTCCAATAGTTCGAACTCTTCCGCCATCATAGCAGACATATGCAACGTTTTCCTACTCAAGGCATCCGCAACTACGTTAGCCTTACCCGGATGGTAACTCAAATCAAAATCATAATCCTTCAATAACTCGAGCCATCTCCTCTGCCTCATATTTAATTCTTTCTGATCAAACAGGTACTTCAAGCTCTTGTGATCACTAAACACTTCAAACCTCGAACCATACAAATAGTGTCTCCAAATTTTCAACACAAATACCACTGCAGCCAACTCAAGATCATGGGTAGGATAATTTCGTTCATGAATCCTCAACTGCCTGGAGGCATAAGCAACCACTTTACCGTCTTGCATCAGCACACCACCTAAACCCAACTTAGACGCATCACAATACACCACAAAAGGTACTTCAGGCTTTGGCAAAATTAAGACTGGAGCTGTTGTCAACCGCTTCTTCAACTCATTGAAGCTACTCTCACATTGAGCATCCCACACAAAGGCTTTACCTTTACACGTCAACTGCGTTAACGAAAGTGCCAACTTAGAAAAACCTTCTATAAATCTTCTATAATAACCAGCCAATCCCAAAAAGCTTCTAATCTCAGTAACCGACCTCAGAGTCTCCCATTGCGACACTGCTTCAACTTTAGATGGATCAACTGCTATTCCATCACCAGAAATAATATGACCAAGAAAACTAACTTCCTTCAACCAGAACTCACACTTGGACAATTTAGCATACAACTTCTTTTCTTTCAATACTTGCAAGACAATCTTCAAATGTTCAGCATGTTCTTCTTCGGATTTGGAATATATCAAAATGTCGTCAATAAACACCACCACAAAACGATCCAAAAATGCCTGGAAGGTCCGATTCATATATTCCATAAATACTCCTGGCGCGTTCGTAACACCGAAAGGCATCACTTTATACTCATAATGACCATATCGAGTTCTAAAGGCCGTCTTCTACATATCTTCATCCTTCACTTTTATCTGATGATAACCCGACCTTAAGTCAATCTTGCTAAACACACGTGCACCCACTAACTGATCCATCAAATCGTCAATCCTCGGAAGTGGATACCTATTCTTTATAGTGACCTTGTTCAACTGACGATAGTCAATACACAACCTCATACTCCCATCTTTCTTCTTCACTAGCAATACAGGCGCTCCCCAAGGTGAAACACTTGGTCTTATAAACTTCTTCTCAAGCAGATCCTCCAATTGCTTCTTTAACTCAGCTAACTCAGAAGCTGACATACGATAAGGTGTCATAGACACAGGCTTCGTTCCAGGAACAAGATCAATCGCAAATTCAACTTCTCTTTCAGGAGGCACATCAGGAATCTCATCAGGAAATACTTCGGGAAACTCGCATACCACTTGCAATTCGCCAATCTTCTCTTGATTCTCAATAGATAAGGATGCCATCAGAGAAAACATCAAAACTTCATCTCGTTCTAATTGTTTCAGCTGCTTGGTAGATAAAAATTCTGCTCCACTTTCCTCCTCTTCAGACAAGAAATACACCGTCTTGCGAAAACAGTTGATAAGTACACGATTGTACTCTAACCAATTCATCCCGAGAATTACATCCATACCAGTCAAAGGTAGGCAGACTAAATCCATCTCAAAATTACGATCAAACATAGACAACGGACAACTTAAACACACACGAGAAGTAGTCACCGAACCCTTAGCTGGAGTTTCGACAACCATCTCTCCATTCATATCAGACATAACAAGACCCAACTTAACAGCACAATCATAAGCAACAAAACAATGCGTAGCGCCAGTATCAATAATAGCAACTAGAGGTATATCATTAATATAGCAAGTACCTCTGATCAAACGATCCTCGTTCTCAGTCTGAGTGCCGGTCAATGCGAAAACCCTTCCAGTAGTCCTAACTTTCTTTGGCTTCTTGCACTGCGAGCCAATATGTCCTTGCTCATCACAGTTGAAACCCACAACATCATCAAACTTGCAGTCTGGGGTAATATGCCCTTTCTGTCCGCATCGGTAACACCTCTTCACATCAACAGGACACACATTACTCTTGTGGCCTTTCTGCCCGCAATTATAGCAGGTAATCTCAGCAGGAGCATCCTTCTTCTGTGGTCGCCTCTCATCATTCACTCTTTGCTTACCCTTATCTCTGGGAGCATCATAAGGTTTGGGACGACTTTGTTGACCCTTAGCTTTTCTATCATTCACTACCTTGTAGTGAGCCTTGGTATCCTCCTCATAGATTCTGCAACTACTCACCAGCTCGGAGAAATTTCGGATCTTCTGATAACCAATCGCCCTTTTAATCTCAGGACGCAAGCCATTCTCAAATTTGATGCACTTGGAAAACTCAGCATTCTCAGCAGTATAATGTGGGTAAAACTTTGCCAGTTCCACAAACTTCGAAGCATACTCAGTCACGGACATATTCCCTTGCTTCAACTCAAGGAACTCGATCTCCTTCTTTCCCCGGACATCCTCAGGAAAGTAACGGTTCAGGAATTCCCTCCTAAACACTACCCAAGTCACAGCAGCACCGCCTTCTTCAAGGATAGGTCGAATACCAACCCACAAGTCATCAGCCTCCTCTGCCAACATATGGGTACCCAACCGTACCATCTGACCATCTTCGCACTGCATCACCCTAAAGATCCGCTCAACTTCCTTGAGCCACGTCTGAGCCCCATCAGGATCATATCGCCCTTTGAAGGTAGGCGGGTGGTTCCTCAGAAAAGTCTCCAACATCCTCGTCCCATCGTTTCCACCAGCGTTGTTCTGATTTCCCACAGCTTGGGACATTGCTTGCAATAATATAACTATAATATTCTAACTCTAAGACACCGTCACTCGACTCTCTAATTGGCCGGACGGACCGACCTACTCTGATACCAATTGTAACACCCCGAATCCCAGCTTTAAAATTTCATTCAAATAATCAGAGTATAACACATAAATCAAGATGTCACATTTCATAAAATCTTTAAAATCAAATTGAATAATAATTTATTCTTAAACAATATCCAACATAGCAGCGGAATTCATAAACTTCTCAAAATCTTAAATAAATAAGTCTCGGCACAAAAGCCTCATAAAACATCTCAAATCAAGTTACGTCGCAAACATCATAATTAATCAACATGATACATAAAAGGAATAGAAATAATAATAATCCTCATCCCGTTACGTATCAGAGCTCCTAAGACTCCACAAGGACCTCTCACATCGACGAACCTAAGCTTGGTCACCTGCACTTGCCCACAAGGCGGCAATTCCAACAGAAGGGGTGAGATTCACAACAATTATATTAACATATAATTCAAATAATTATGCTTAACAATAACAACATTATTCATCACATAGAACAAAAACGTCTCAAACATCCACATATACAAATCATCTTAGAACATCTTCAGAAACGACCGTCTCAAAACATCTCAGACACATGACTCGACAAATGCAACTCTAACATCTTAACATCATGCATGTGGTACCAATATTTTAGCTTTAATAAGCTTCACCGTCGCTTTGAGCAAATGCTCCACCGTCGCTTTGAGCATAAGCTCCACCGTCTCAAAATATGCAAATGCATGGACTCGACTCTTTATTCTTAAACAAGTTATCCCAACGTCTTAACGTCAAATACGACTCTTTATCGACACATGCAATTATACAATACCTGGCAGCAGCTCAGCACACTTATATATATATTTACAGCACATAGTTATCATCATAATCATCATTTATACTTCATTCATAAACTTTGCTTATTAAGTATTTAATCATAGATTAACGTCAACACTTAAGCATCATCTTACAGCGTCATTACAGGTTCTAATTAGGTCTTAAACATCTCTAATACTATCCAAAAGTCTACCCTCAAAGCCCCGCTAAAAACAGAGTTTTAAAACTCAAGTTATAGTGGTCTGAGACCACATTGCTCGCCGTGGCGAGTGGGACTGCTCGCCACGGCGAGCTACTTAAATTGCATTCTGCCACTTGCTCGCTACGGCGAGTGAAGTTGCTCGCCTCGCGCGCACTAAAGGGGTTGCTTGCCACAACGAGCTCAGTTGCTCGCCTCGCGAGTGAATACCTAACTGCTCGCCACGGCGAGCGGGTCTGCTAGCCACGGCGAGCTATCGCAGAGGGGTTACGGGTTCGCTCGAAACCTCGCCAAAACTCGTCCAGTTCTTCGTTTTATGCTTCTAATCTATCAGAATTATGGTCCTAGTAATTAATCTAGGTTCTGTAACAGGTTTCTACACCAATTCACATCATTCTCTCCTCAATTCATCACAAAATTCATTAAACCCTAACTTTGGAATTCTCTCAAAACTCTCTCTAATCCTTAGGTTAATCATAGCAGATGAATTACAACATAACATAATTGAGTTAGGCTCACCCTTACCTGGTATGTTCGCAGAATTGAGGTTCTCTCTTCTCCGGCCACTTTCCTCTTCTTTTTTTTTTTGCAAAAGTCTGTAACGTACTGACTGCTTCTTTCTAAACCTAACTCCCTTATATAATTCTTTCTATTCTCACTTATCCCCACAACTCTATCTTATTTATGAAAACAACCCCATCTCTCAAAATATTTGTTATTATATCACATCTTAATTTTCATCACATATTTTATTTTATTAAATAATAAAATAAACGTCACACCACAACATCATCTCATACGTCACAAACATCATTAAAATCATATAATATATAATAATATACTATATACTCTAATAAAATAATTAAATAAATAAAGTGGGCGTTACAAGAGACATGAAAAAGGACAGCATTGCCAATTCTGAAGCTTCTAGTCTTTCAGCTTCTGATGATGACGTCAGCTCCTGATGAGGGTGCTTCTGATGATGTCAGCTTCTGATGATCTTCAAACTTTCTTGTCTTCAGAACCTATTTACTTCAGATGCTTTCTTGCAATACAAGCTTCCTTTTTGTGGATTCCATTGCTCAAAATTATTCATTCAGAACCTATGCTTTATTTAGAGACACTTAAATTTTGTCTATGGTCCTGCACACTTGAACAGATATTAGTATATCCAATAGACAATTTTTACTACCTTGTTATCATCAAAACTCAAAGGGTAATGTTAAACACATTTTGTTCCTAAAGCGGTTAGTCGAACCAAAGGTTCAGAGGCCGTAACCCAGGCCTCAACCTCAACCAGTCGAACTAGTAAATTAAGGTCAACCTGAAGTGATCTTGGTAGATAGAAATGATAATGCCGATGAAGTTGTTAGGAATGTCCGACAACAAAACATAGAAGCACATAACAAAATAGCCAATTTGATCGAAACTATAATGGCTCAAAATGGTTTATGCATTGGCCTACATAGGCCAAACTTTGTTTCTCCTTTGTCGGAATTGGTATTACAATCAGAACTTACAGGGGATACCAGTGAGTCCACTGTCGAACATATCGCACGATATTTGGCAGTGGCTGGAGATCTAGCAAACTGATGAGAATTTAAGGTTGAAATATTTTCCAAATTCTCTAACGAAAAATGGCTTCGCATGATTTACAACCCTTGCACCGAATTCAATCCAAAGTTGGACTGAATTAGAAAGGTTATTCCATGAACAACTTTACATGGGCCTATCTAAGATAAGTCTAAAAGAACTGGCGAGCGTCAAGAGGAGTTCCACTGAATCTGTTGATGATTGTCTCAATAGATTTAGATTATTGAAGGAAAGATGTTTCACTCAAGTGCCTGAACATGAGTTAGTCGAAATGGCTATTGTTGGCCTAGATTATTCCAATCGTGTTATATTACATGTTTTATGTAATATTGGTTATTACCATATATACCTTTGTTTAATTTTTATAGTTGAAAAACTGCAAATATACCATTACATAGTTTTCTAGTGTGCTATTTCCTCTACTTGTTTATTATTCTGATTCCTAAGAGTAAGTTTTATGCATTTCAAGATCTGTATAAGCCAGCGTAAAGTCCCACTCTAAGAGAAGACTTTGTTTTTTTAGTGGACTTTGTTAAGTAACTTGGTCTTTCTTTACCATATATTGAGCAAGATGGATTAACTTATAATTATATTGGATGACTTAGCAATTTAATTAAAGAGACTAAAGCTGTTAAGGATCTTTCTCTTGCATCATCAATCTACGTTACCATCATGCATCATGCTTATATGCAGGATAGACACGGAGGAATTAATTAATTAGGCTTCCTAACGTGTTTTGTGTTCACATTATACAGTAACATAAAATCCATATAAATAGAAGCTTTCACAAACTGAAAGCAAAACATTTCATATCCATTACCCTGAAAGGAAAAAAAAAACAATATCCTCCAAAAACAAAAATGCCAAATAACATAGATGCTGCATTCAGTTCATCTGTAGCTAATGAATGTTATGTGTTTGTGAAAGATAAGTATGTGGTTGTGAATTTTGCCCCAGGAGGCAAAAAGAAAGATATAATTAAGGGTCCGGAAAATATTGCTGATGGGTTTCCAATGTTTGCGAGAACCCTATTTCAATATCAAATAGATAGTTCCTTTGACACCGGAAAGAATGTGGCATACTTCTTTGCCGGAAATCAATGTGCAAAAACTGAGTATACTCCACACTCACCTACAAAAGCCAGATTACTTGAAGGTCCTATTCCAATCATTAAAATGTTTCCTTGTCTCAAGGGAACGGTATTTGAAAGTGGAATAGACGCTACAGTGAGGGCTCCCAATCCAGAATATGTTTTTTTAATCAAAGGAGATGAGACGGGCACTTTTTTGTTTAACTCCAATGTTATCGTAGACATACAAAAGATTCGCAAATCCCCCTTTTTCGGATCATTGCTTGGTACTGTCTTTGAAGGGGGTATTGATGCAGCTTTTAATTCTGACATTATAGGTGAAGTTTACATTTTTAAAGGAGAATACTATGCACATTGCAACCTTAGTTATCCATTTCGGTTTATAAATGGTTTGATTAAGCTAATAAGTGATGATTGGCCCGCTCTTCAAAGCATATTATAATATGCTAGATCAATATTGCTTGGTTTGGTTGTTGTCCAATTCTCGGTTGAGCTAGAGCGAGCATGCTTCTGGTTCTCTGTTGCTCAGTTTGGTTTCAGGTTTCTCCCTTGGTGGTTACCTTGCTCGTGGTTTATTTTTCAAGTGGTTCTTTGCTTGTTGTGGTTCTTACGTTTCCCTTGTTCTATTACTCGCTCTCTATTTTAGCTGCTTTGGTGTTCGATATCGAGTACTTATTGTAATCGTTGTATTAATTGTATTCATTGGTTTTCAATATAATATATTGGTCATAATTCAAATACAATGTAAGATAATTGCATTATTGTTTGGTTCCTTTTTTAAATGTAATAGATCTAATTAGTAAATATGTCACCTCTATTTACTTTCTGTTTAGGGAATTTTCAATTTTGTTTTTTCGGGCACCTGTTTAATAGGATGGAATGGAAAGATTTTTATTTATTTCCGACAAAAGGATGGAATGGAAAGATGAAAGGCACCAGTTTAAAAATAAGCAATAAGAAAGGTGAAAGATATTAAAAATAAGCAATAAAAATGAGTATAACGTATGAAAAAATTAATTTTTTTATTAAAGAGTTTAATTAGAGACGAGTACCCTTACGGTGTAAAGACGCTTTACACAGTCAACCAGTTAAAATAATTCTTTTGGACACATCAACATAAGTGTTAAAAACAGAAAAAAAAAAGAAAATCAAATAAAATCTTTCCTATTAATTGCCTACTTCACACTTCTCTTATTTTACAGTTTTGGTGGTATCTCTTTTGCATCGCCATCATCACGTACTATGCTACCGCCTCCTTTCACCGTTTCAAACCTAGTTCATATTGGTTGAATGAGATTATGGTGAACTTCACAATTTGATTCTATTTTTATCTTAAGAAATGAGTTTTAAATTTTTTTGGGCCGATTTAACCTCATGTTTCATACCAATTTTTAGGAGATTTTAATTTAAAAGTGAATGAGTAAATAGGAAATTACCCTCTCACAATTGTAAGTTTCGTCAATTACCCCCGACATTAACAAACCTTCAATCACCTCCTTAAAATTGCACAAAGTTAATCAATATACCCCTCCGTCAAATTCTTTTTGTTGGTTAACATGACGTTTTGCAAATACTTCCTGAAATTTTGCACTTATGTACAAAATGCCCCCAAACATGAAAATTTATTTATTTTTCTTATCCTTAACTCAAAAGATATTAATGATGAACAATTAACAGTTAATTTTTATACTTTAAACTCTACGATATTACAATTAACATTTTGGTCCTTTATTACAATCCAATATTTTAGATGACAAAAAGCAAAACAATATACTAGTCCATAACCACTTTGTAATACTTTATTAGATATGGAAATTCAAACTCAAGAATACTTTGTTTGTGAATACAATGAGCATGTGACAATCAGCCTAACACTATTTGGCAATATTGATGTGTTTGACACCTATGTTAGGAATCATAAGCTAGAATTCCAAAAAGAGGTTCAATTCAGCATTGTTTTGATAGAAAAAGAAGCAGTTAAAAAATACTCATTAGGTAGGATTGCATACATGGATACAAAACAGGATTAGCCAGATATATTATGACTCTACTTTGTAGTGTTCTTATGATGTGTTAGACACTGATTATTATGTTATTAGGATGCAGTTATTATGTCATTAGGCAGCAGTTACTATTAAGAAGTTATTGAATAAGTAGGGAAATCAAATAAAAAATCAGTAGGCATTTTATTTGGGACTGGATATTGGTTTGGGAGAGACCAAGCTCTCGAATGCTTTGAGGGAGAGACCCAAGATTCTCAATTTTCTAGGGAACCCATTGTATCATATATTCCTATTGTATCATCAATAAAAGTAAGTTATTTATGTTAAATTTCTATGTTTGGTACTGGTTTCTATCATTAATTTAGAGAATGCTTCTTAAATATTAAAGTTAACTGTTAATTGTTTGTTTTTAATATCTTTTGAGTTAAGTATAAGAAAAAAAATATAAATTTTCAAGTGCAAAACTTCACGGGGGTATTTGCAAAACATCATGTTAGCTAACAGAACAATTTGACGGAGGAGGTAAGTTGATTAACGTTGTGCAATTTTCTGGAGGTAATTAAAGTTTTGTTAATGTCAGGAGGATAATTGCCAAAACATACAATTTATGGGGTAATTGTCTATTTACTCAAAAAAATAATCATCTATCTATATTATATAAATTTGAGGGTTTTCTCAAATGTATATATGGTAATGAAAACCTCAAAGTATTCTTATGACACATGGCATCAAAGACTAAACCAAGTATGAATGTGAGAAAAACACGCGGGTGGTTGAATTGTGTTTCTTTTTCTTTTTTTTAAAACTAAGTCATGTGTTCAGATTATGATAAAGTTCAGATTCTGGAACAGAGAACAGGGTCTTATGCAGCGAATAATGTAAAGAGTGAGAGAGAAGAGAAGGACACAAAGCAATTATACAGGTTCCTTCCACAAATCGGAATTAGTTTTGTCCCCCTTGCACTTCCAATGAGAGTTAACTAAAATCAAGATCTTATTACAATTACTCAAGCACAAAATCAAGAGACTTCAAACTGCTATTCAAGCACAAAAGCAAGAGGTTTCCTTTGTTGAAGCACAAACGCAAGAGACTTCCTATACTCAAACACAAAAGCAAGAGACTTCTAATCAAATAGAATTACACAGAAAATATTTGAGGTTTGAACACTTGATATACAATCAGTGGTGTTCGTGATACAAATTAGATACAGACTCTTAAGACTCTAGAATTTCTAAGATATGAAAGTTGTTAAAAACCTTTAAGTGGACTTTGATGTGAAAACAATTTTAGTAAAGTTTTGGCACTTGTAAAATTGTTGTGAGTCTATTACAATCCTCAAGTCTTCACTCATTTATATAGAGGTGTGAAAGAGACGTTGCAGATTGTCAGCACATCAAAAAGAGGTGTTGTTAAAGCTTGATAATCACCAATGATCTGTTGCTTGATTTGGTTAATGTCCTAAGATGGAACAATTTCAAATTCATTCCTTGAATAAAGAATAACTAGCTAGTTACAGCTGTTATCTTGTACTACTACAGACATGAAGAGTGGAGTAGTGGAGGTAGTGGTTGTACAATTGTACTTTGTCCTTTTCTCGTGCTCTTCAGTGGATAAGCATCCAATGCCTTCTAATTTCTCTGAAATAGTCGTTACGTTGTTTCAGGCTTCCATTCCTTCTACAATCATATGTCTTCAAAATAACAACTAATTCTAAAGTAAATTCAGCTTTCAGTCTTTAGACTCTGATAAACTTCAACTTCTGATGCTCTTTAGACTCTCTGATGACGTAAGCTTCTCGTAGTGTTCACACTCTCTTTGTTTTCAGACTCTGTCTTGCAACACAAGCTTCTTTGTATATTCCTTTGCTCTCTTTTGTTCTTTCAGAACCAATTCTTGACTAATAATTTTTTACTATGGTCCTGCACACTTGAACAAATATTAGCAATACCAATTGACATTTTAATACCTTGCTATCATCAAAACTTAAGATGGTAATGTTAAACACACTTTGTTCCAACAAAGCACTCTCATGCATTTGGTATTTATTGCTATTGTTTTATGTTTATAATTTTATTAAACTATTCTAAATTGATGCATTGCTTTTCAAAAATAATATTATTATTATTAATATGAATGGAACAAAAAATGGCAATAGTTATTCCAAATTGATTAAGAATATTATTGATATGATTTGGTCAAAGAAATATTTTTTTATTTTTTATTTAAAAATCATGTTAAAAATTATAACTAAATAAAAGAAAGAAACATACACCTCTATTTTTTTAGAACCAAGTTAAAAATAGTATATGTTGTATTTTTGTTAAGAAAAAAAAGAGGTTATATGTTGTAATATTATTAAGAAAACGGTTCAACCAAAAAAGTCACTATAATAGGTAAACAATAATGAAAACAAACCATTAATAAAAGTTATTTTTTTAATGAAACATTTGTTAGAAAATATTCACTATTCTAATGAAGCATTATCATTGAAAACAATTTTAAGTGTTTATGCTTGGATCATTACATATATTATAATCAGAAGGAAAAAAAAATAACATAATCAGAAAAGAGAAAAGAAAAGCTCTATTTTAATGATACTTTTTAATGATTATGTTACATGTATGTGTCAAAACCACACCACCTCTATGTCTAACTTAGCATAGGAGACTTTTTTTTATGATATGTTTTTAATGGCTAATAAATGTATTTATGGTCATTAAAATTGCTTCATGGTCAAATTATTTTGTAACATAATTACCCTGCGCAGAACAATTTTTTTTTTAAGAGTGCTAAAAAAATAATAGTTATTTTACCAAATTACCATGTTAACAAGTCTATAAATTAGACATAATTTCATATCAATTCACAACTCTTATCACCCTTTTTCTTCTTCTATATCACTCTCTTTTTTCTTTCTGTTTTGTTTAGTTTTTTTACTCTTTGTACTTCGTATTTTTTTGTCAATGATATCAATGCTCCAAGAGTTATATTTCCTTCATGTTCTGATTTTGATGAATTAAATGTTCACACAACGGAATAGTTTTTTCATCTATCCTATAACTATTTCTTCATCTCTCCTTTAATTTTTTTCCTATGACTTATTTTATTTTTTCTTACGCTTTGATGACATTGTTTGTAAGAAACTGTAATAACGGAATTGTATTATGTAATTGATAATTACAAATTACAGATACTAAATAGTAGAGGTAACGCTAGCTATAGCAAAATCCACTAACTATTGGTGGAAGAAATACTAACACACAAGGTTTTTATTTATATGACCAAACCTTTGCATATTTCTTCATATTATCAGATGTGGGACATTTTCTCATTATTATTGATATCCTCCCGCAAGTTGTATGGCCTGAAAGAGAGATGCAACATGGACAATAAGTAATCGAACCTAGGACGAAGCAGGGTGTAACATCCTATTTCTATTAAAGCGATAAAACACGCAAATATAATAAATATTCAAGAAATAGACGCTACGTCTTCAAACAGATTTCAAAACAACATGCATGCATATATATATAAGTTCTCAACAGTCGCAGCGGATATAAATCATACATCAAATAATCCAACATATCAACAAATAAATCTCCAAATCCCGACATATGGGCAATAATCAACAACATAAGCCAAACTAATAAGTACAAAGACAACGTCCTAATCAGAGCCTAAATCTAGACTCAACAGAAAGGTAGAGGAAGCATCCGCTATCCTCGAATCAACTCACCAAGCAAGCAAAACAACTCATGCACTCCGTCTACCCGTCCATACGGAAAGGCAGGCGGTCAAAACCACTGGGGGTTAGCTTCACATCAATAATAATCAAAATAAACAAATATAAGCATTCAAGGATTCATGCATAACACATATACATAATCATTCCTCCTAGAAAACTATCATCACATGAATATTTTTCCCCATTCCATACATAACATGCTATCACAATTCTAACATAGCATAGCAAGTATATTCAAACTCTAATCAAGTCATCAACAATAGCCCATCATTTATCAACATGAATAAATGAAAGGATTACTCACCTTATTTCATTTAGCCTAATCAACTCAACAATTACAATTCATCATTTCAAAGCATAAGTAAGAAAGTCATCGTCACCCAAAGAATATGAAAACACATTCCTATAAATGACACTTCATTATTTTCACAGAAATAAATATCATCAATTAAGATTATCAAATGTACAAGTATCACCATTAACAATAAACATCAACAAGTACACATCTTCATATATTCACCAAATATCACCAAGTGTACAATTCACCAAAGTTCACCAAACATATAATCAAATATGAACGACTGAACATAAATTTATCAAATTAAGCTTCAATGAATTAACAAGAGCATTCAACCTCAACATACACATCAACACAACAAGTCCAATTATCACAAGTATGTATACATCAAACACACTTATCACCAACACAATCATCATCAACACATAAGCAAAATATGACTCATGCCAATTCATGTTATGCCCCTAGACTCAACTTCTATATGCATGTGGTACCAATCTCCTCAAGGTCGTCACCTTATGATGCAACAAACACATAAAAGTCAACGACTATAATCAACGACTATATGGATATCAAGATCCGTCACGACATATGATGTGTACTTGCAAAAAGTACGAGTAGTGAATACTAGGTTTTTCTCTGTCTATTAGGGTTTAGACTGATTATTGAATCCCTTGAGAAGACTCTAAAGGGTTGTATTTATAGCCTGCTGTGGGCTTGGGTTTCGGTGGCTTGGTCTCCAAGCCACAAGGGTATTTCAATATTTTAGGCGAGTTCTAGAAGTTTCTAGAAGCCACTTAAGGCGGCGCCCTGGAAAGGACGCGCCTTGGGCCTTAGAACTCTTCTGGAGGGTGCTAAGGCCTCCTGGGGGGGTCTACAGGCCCTTCTGGGGGTCTTTAAGACTCCTAGGAATATTATGACGGTCCATAGCCCAACAAGCATGAGTCTTGGGACAAGGAGAAGTGGTTTATGTTATCTTGACAAACGTAGGGGTCCTTAGGAAGGATCTTCCTAGCTGTTTAGGAAATTCAATGACGGTCTATAGCCCAACAAGCACGAGTCTTGGGACAAGGCGAAGTGGTTTATGTTATCTTGACATTCCCTTTTGATATTTCTGACTTGTTTGATAGCCTTTGAGGGTATATGTATTACCCTTAAGTGTTAGATCCCTCCTGTATTAAAATAAGTTTGCCTCATACAGGACTAATCGCCTAGCTTCCTCAGTACAGGTTTCTTAAGATACGGCATGATGCCTCTCGCCTCGTCCTCTGGATGGGCGAGACAGATGTTCCTTTGAATGTTGGCGAGGACTCTGCATCTGCGAAATAGATCGGACGGGGTAGATTCCTTGACTCTTCAGTAGTTGTGACGTGTTATTGTAACACCCCGTTTTCCCAAAGTAAAAATTTCTTAATAAATAATCAGAGTTTCTCGAATAAACGGAATGCTACATTTCTAAAAATATCAAAACGGAATAAATAACAATTTATCCTTCATAAAATAATTAATCATAATTATTCAAAACTTCGCAGCGGATAAAAATTCAAGTTAACAAAATAGTTTTGGCACGCAGGCCTCGTCAAAACTTCTGAACATAAATTCAACTAAAAACTTAATAACATTAAATCATAATCAATACGTAAGGAATAGAAAATAGTTATAAGGTTCCCATCCCGTTACGTATCAGAGCACCTAAGGACACAGTGAGGGTAGCCACTCACAATAGCAACAGCAGCTCAAAGCTTAATCACCTGCAAGTTACTCATATGAAGAGCAACATTTCCAAGCAGAAGGGGTGAGATTCACAAAACAAAGGCATTAAACATATAATTCAATAATTACATTTAACAACATAAACGTCAAATACATTCATAATAATAATCATATAACATCTTTAATCAAATTCATAGTCATCGTCATAACTCAGTATCATAGTTCAACTTATTAGTCAGACTCGACAATGCAACTTCAACTCGACTTATGCAACTTAGACATCTTATACATGCATGTGGTACCAATCTAGGGCATAAGCCCTCGTCGCTATTGAGTATAAATATACTCCTAGGGCATAAGCCCTCGTCGCTGTTGAACATAAAAATACTCCTAGAGCATAAGCTCTCGTCTCTGTTGAGCAAAAGCTCCTAGGGCATGAGCCCTCGTCTCTGAATGATTATGCATGGACTCCACTTCTTAAACCTTAGACATCTCAAATAAAGTCCAATAATTTGGATTACAACCCATAAATCTTAGATTGACACATGCAGCGTTTAATCAATAACAAATGGCTGCATGGCAGAACATCAAACATCTCAAGACACAATAATATCATAGACTATCACATAATTTATCTCTTGCAGTTCAAAGGAAGCATACATAATTGTATATGTTGTAACGCCCTAGTTGTTGATTATTTTATTTCAATTGATTTTAGTAAGTTTATGTGATTTTAAATAATTTATGTTTATTTATGGTGTGTTATATTTTATTATATGATTGTTTTGAATTATTTAATTAAAATAGGTGAGAATTATAATTATTAGAAGGTTGGGGATTAAAATGAATTAAATAATTTAATAGGAGTTAATTAGAATTAAGGGAAGTTAATAGGTATTAATAAGGGAAGAAAGAGTCAGAACCAGTTTTCACGTAGAAACAATGAGAAAACAAGAAAAGGGGGAAAAACCTAGAAGAAGAGAGAAGAAGCAAGAGGAGAGAAGAACGCTGCTTTTAATTCAGGAAGATAATCTAAGGTAAGGGTGAGACTAACTATCAACTTTAGGTTCTTAATTCATTGATGGATGTAGAATTGTTAGGGTTGATGAATTGAATTAGGTTAAGATGAATTGATGCTAATAACTTAATGAATTCATGTAATTGTTGTTGTTTTATGCTGTTCTGATGTTAGAATGCATAGGGATGATGAAATTCATCAAAATTGAGCCTTTGGGTATTGAATTTGGGGTTTAGGGTTGAAAAGTATAAGTCTGTTCGTACAGTTCGTAGTTCTGTCAATCGCCGCTCGCAACGGCGAGTAAACCCACTCGCCAGGCGAGCAGTGCCTGTGTAACTCGCCACAGCGAGCAATCCTACTCGCAAGGCGAGCAATGAAACACCCGTAGCTCGCCACAGCGAGCAGATGCACTCGCCACGGCGAGTTGCTTAATTAAAAAGTTGTTAATTGTCTTGATGGGGTTTTTGGGTGAATTTTTATATCAATTTGAGTGCCTTAATATGTTTAGGGATGAATGACACCTTTTTACAGAATTAAATTCGGGTTTTGGGAACTTAAAAATGAAGATTTTAGGTGAAAAATGTCAAAAATGCCGAGAGCAACCACTTTTGCTCGCCTTGAGCTCGCCCCCAACTCGCCACGGCGAGGAGCTCAATTTTCTGAACTCGCCACGGCGAGTAATACTGTAGGTTACTTAAGTTGTTGAATTTTGTTGTGATACTTCGCTGTGACCTTTGTTGTGTCTTGTCGAATTAAGTTGGAGTCTTATGCCATAGCTGATTATGCATATAGTAGTTGTTGTTGCTGTCGTTGGGTTGTATGTAGATATACACCATTGAGTCCATTTCATACTCATACCACTGTTGAGGGCTTATGCCCTGGAGTGTTTACACTCAATCGTTGAGGGCTTATGCCCTGGAGTGTTTATCACTCAACTGTTGAGGGCTTATGCCCTGGAATGTTAATTCATTCAACCGTTGGGGGCTCATGCCCCGGAATGCTTAGCATTCAACGCGCGTAAAATGGTACCACATGCATTTGCATTAGTTGCATTGTTGTTGTCGTTGTAGTTGTTGTAGTTGTTGTCGTCGTTGTTGTTGTTGGTTGAGTTGTCGGTGTCGTTGTTGACCATGTTGTTGAATTGTTCAAATTATAAATGATAATTGATTATTCATTATACTGTTGCTGTTGAGTTTAATTGGTGAATTATGTTATCTATTGTTGTTTGTGAATCTCACCCCTTCTGCTGGAATTGCCGCCTTGTGGGCAAGTGCAGGTAATGAAAATTAGTAGAGATGTCGGCTCAAGTGTCTTAGGGCTCTGATACGTAACGGGACGGGAATTTGTTGCTTGTTTTCTCTTTCCTTACGTATTAATTTTGATTTATGAAACTTTTGATGAGGCCTGCGTGCCAAAGATTATTTAGTTGCTTTAAAATAATTCCGCTGCGAAGTTTTGAAGTTAATTATTATTGACTATTTTATTGGAGAATATTTATTCATCCGTTAATTTGGAGATTTTATTCGAATGAAAATGTAGGACTCCGTTTTTGGTGAAAAACTCTGATTTAATTTGTTAATTATTAATGTTGGGATAACGGGGTGTTACATATGTCACTACTAACAAAATAAAACATTAATTAACAACTCTATAGGTCGTCTTTAACATTGCAGTAGTACTTAATTCGATCTCAGGGGTCATCTCACAATAACTCGTGCGACAAGAGTCGCAAAATTCTAAGAAGGCACTCTATTACAGAACTGCTCGCTATGGCGAGTGGGATCTCTCGCCTTGCGAACCATCAGAGGTCACTCGCCGTGGCTTGGGTTGCTCGCCTTGCGAGCCCTCAAGGGTCACTCGCTATGGCGAGTTGGGCTGCTCGCCTTGCGCGCATCAGGGGGCTACTCGCTATGGCGAGTGGGGTTGCTCGCTCGCGGGCTTCTAAGGCAGTACTCGCTATGGCGAGTGGGTTTCTCGCCTCGCGAGTTGTTGAAGAGCACTCGCCGTGGCAAGTTGACTACTCGCTGTGGCGAGCGATGACAGTACAGTTACGGGGTTACGACAATTTTCACCCAAAACCCCAATTTTCATCATGTTCCTCCCCAATTTCGACTATAATTTTGTTTAAGGGTTACCCTATGGTCTGTAATCAGTTTTCTACAACATTGGTACAATTTCTCATCATCTAATCATCAATTTATCACTTTTGACCTAATTCTCAATTCCTAGTTTCTCATGAATTACTCCTAAAATCAATTAACTATAATCAGGAATCAAAAGTTTAATGAAATTGTAATGCTAGGCTCACCCTTACCTTAAGAAAATTGAGCAGCAGCCTCTCTGGTTCTTCTCTTCTGTTTTCTCCCTTTTTCTCCCAAAAACTGAATTGTACGTTCTGTACAATTCTAAACCTAATTCTCCCTTTTAAACCTCTTCTATTTATCTTTATCTTATTCCACTTAATCCCTCATAATTCTATCTAATTCTAAAACAACCTCACAACTTAATATTTATTTTATTTTCAAATCTTATTTTATTAAACAATAAAATAAATCACTTAATAAAATCACGCATATCACATAAATCATATAAATCACATAAGATTTTCGTCCTCAAAAATTTACCTTAAGCAAACAACTCTGGATAAGACTCCAGCATCTTACTCTCTAGCTCCCATGTCAAGCTTTCACCAGTCGCTCCGTCCCAAACGACTTTCACAAGGGGTATCTCCTTGCCTCTCAACCTCTTCACTTCACGGCCTTCGATCCTCACTAGTAAGGTCTCAATCGTAAGGTTATCTCTAACTTGCACATCGTCCCTTTGAATCACATGTGATGGATCTGGAACATACTTCCGAAGTTGCGACACATGAAACACATCATGCAAATTCGAAAGGTGCGGCGGTGAACCTACTCGATACGCCACTGTTCCAATTATCTCTGATATCTTATACGGACCAATAAACTTCGGAGTTAACTTTTTCGACTTCAATGCACGACCCACATCGGTCACGGGAGTAACTCTTAGGAATACATGATCTCCCTATTGGAACTCAAGGTCTTTCCTATGCTTATCATGATAACTCTTTTGTCAACTCTGCGATGCCTTCATCTTTTCTTGAATCATTTTTGCCTTCTCTGTAGTCCGTTGAACAATTTCTGGTCCTAAAACCACACTCTCACCTGACTCAAACCAACACAACGGAGTGTTGGAACAAGGGTGTTCAACAATACCACGTTTTGAGTTTTGATGATAACAAGGTATTAAAAATTGTCAATTGGATATGCTAATATTTGTTTAAGTATGCAGGATATTAATCAAGATTTGTATCTTAGAAAGTATTCTATTTGAACATTTTGAGAGCAAGACCAAGAGAAGCTTGTTGCTTTTGATTCTGACGATCTGAAGAGTCTGAAGAATCATCAGAAGCTGTGTCAAGAGAGTCTGAAGACTATCAGAACCTGAAGTTCAAGAGAGTCTGAAGACTAAGTTCAAGAGAGTCTGAAGACTATCAGAACCTGAAGACCAAGAGAGTCTGAAGATCATCAGAAGCTGAAGTGCTACAATGAGTCTGAAGCCTGCAATCTGAAGATCTGCTTAGAAGGTTTTCTAAAGGCATTACGATGCACAAAAAACTCTCATTTGGAGTAACGGCTAGCTTCAAAGTCAACTTGAGCGTGAGTTGCTCAATGACAAAGAATGCAGTATAGTACAGAGTACGTGTGTACGAACTCTGTTTCCACTGCTCCATTACCTCGTACAGTTTGGCAACTGTGTCTACCGGTATTAAGCTTCAATGGAAGGGAATTCAAAATATGCATTTGAAGGACTATTACCATATCAAGCAACAGATCAACAACTATTGATCAAGCTTCCAGAATTCTCTTGATGTGCTAGATTGTCTCAACGTCTCTTTCCAATGCCTATATAAAGGATAGAAGACTTAAAGAATATGTTGGACTCTACAACTGAAAACTACGTTGCTAAGCTACTGTATTCTCACTGAGTCAAACTATGTACTCTAGAATCTCTAAGTTTATCAGAAAAACAGAGTCTGTCTTGGTTTAAAACAGAGTCTGTCTTTGTTTAAGTTATTGGAACACATTTGATTATTTATCAAGTGTCTCCAACTCTATTCAATTTTCTGTAAATTGTGTCAGAAGTCTCTTGCTTGTGTGCTTGAGCAAAGAAGTCTCTTAGTTGTGTCTTTGAGCATTGGAAGACTCTTGCCTGCGTGCTTGAGTAATTGGAAGTCTCTTAATGTGTGTTTGAGTAACTTGTAATTGATATTACATTTTAGTGAAACTCTCCTTGGAAGTGCAAGGGGGACAGGACTACTTCCGGTTTGTGGAAGAAACCTGTATAATTGCTTGTGTTCTCTCTTTCTCTCTATCTCTTGTTTATTTCCGCTGCAACAGAATCTGATCTCCCATCAGACTCTGAATCCATTCAGACTCTGATCCTAAAGAATCAGATTCTTACTCTTCAAGAGTTGCAAAAAGTTAACACAATTCAACCCCCCCTTCTTGTGTTTTTCTCACCTTCATGTCTTCCAGTGAAAAACATGTCTTCCAGTGAACCTTCTTCTTCTGGTGCTACTTCTGGTGCTGCTATACCATACGACTATGAATCCAATAACAGCAGTAAGAAAGCTGATTATGAGAAAATTCCAAAGTTCAAAGGTGATCCTGAAGAATTTTCTTGGTGGAAAACCAACTTCTACAGCTATGTTATGGGTCTTGATGAAGAACTGTGGGACATACTTGAAGATGGTGTTGGTGACTTACAACTTAATGACGAAGGTGCTGCCATTGACCGTAAACTTCACACTGCTGCTCAAAAGAAGATCTACAAGAAACATCATATCATCAGAGGAGCTCTTGTCACTGCTATTCCTAAATCTGAATACATGAAGATGAGTGACAAATCTATTGCTAGAGCCATGTTTGCTTCTCTTTGTGCAAACTATGAAGGGAGCAAAAAGGTCAGGGAAGCTAAAGCTCTTCTATTAGTTCATCAGTATGAATTATTCAAGATGAAAGAGGATGAAAGTATTGAGCAGATGTACTCAAGATTTCAAACTCTAGTATCTGGACTTCAGATACTAAAGAAGAGTTACATAGCTTCTGACCATGTTAGCAAGATCCTAAGGAGCTTACCCTCTAGATGGAGACCAAAAGTTACTGCAATTGAGGAAGCTAAGGATTTAAACACTTTAAGTGTTGAAGATCTTGTAAGCTCTCTCAAAGTTCATGAGTTGGGTCTCAATGAACATGAATTTGCAAGAAAGTCTAAAACCATTGCTTTAAAGTCAAAGGGAAGATCCTCAAAAGCTCTCAAGGTTGAAGAGTCTAAAAATGAATCTTCTGCTTATGAAAGCTCTGAGGAAGATCCTGATGTTGCTAAAGAAATGACTATGCTTTTAAGCAGAATGCAATACCTTGCTAAAAAGAACAAGAAGTTTCTGAGCAAGAGCAGTGGTAAGGGTTTCAAAAAGGAGGAACAAAAAGGTTGCTTCAACTGCAAGAAGCCCGGGCATTTTATTGCTGATTGTCCAAAGTTGCAGAAAGAAAAACCCAAGTCAAAAAGGCCAACCTTTAAGTCAAGCAAGTTTAAGAAGCAAATCAAGAAAAGTCTGATGGCTACCTGGGAAGATCTTGATAATGAGTCAGGGTCTGAAGATGATGATGCTGATGGTGAAGCTAATGTAGCTGTTGGATTAATGGCTACAACTAAATCAGTAAAGGAGGCACCTGAGGCGGAATCAAATGCAGACTCTGAAAGTGAAACAGAGGTATTTTCAGAACTCACAAGATCTGAATTAGTAGATTCTATCAAAGAACTTCTTGGCCATTTTAAAGCTAAAACCACTGAGTTGAATAAAGTCAAACAGCAGCTTGATAAGGTGTCAAAAAGGCATAATTCAACTCTGTTGGAGTTAGAAAGTTTAAAAGAAGAAAATGATTCTTTATTGATCAAGAAGTGTAGTTGTAAATACAAGAATTTATTGCTACTAGAATTGATAGATCTAGGGTAGCATCCATGATCTATAGCACATATCAGAACAGAGGACAGGGTCTTGAATTCATTGGAGGTAGCTCAAATGAAGTGATTCTGAAACCTGGTCTTGATGGCGCCAGAGAAGCATTGAAAAATCACTTTGTAAGTGAGTCTGATGAAGTCAACACAGTGACTCATTCAGAACCTATAACTTCAAGTTCTAAAGTTTTGACTAAGTCAAAATCTCATAATGCAAAGTCAAAAGTTCTGAAAAACTTTGAACCTAAGGCTTCAATGATTCAGATTCTAAAAATTTGAGAGTCTGATAAACAGACTCTGAAGAAGCCAGAGTCTGAAAAACAAAAGCCTAAGTTTCAAAGAAGAGAAACTGTGAAAGGTAAGTTGGATCCTAAACTGAATGGTTCTAAACCCAAAGTGTGGAGGAAAACAATGCCAATGACTTCAAGACACACCTTACGAAAGGAATTCAAAGGTTCAAGGACTAACCCAAGAGGACCCATGAGAATATGTGCACCTAAGTCTGAAATTGTTGATGTTGCAGGTATGTCTAAAAGGACAAGAAAAGCAAAAGGCTTGGTACCTGGACAGTAGTTGCTCGCGACACATGACAGGAGAAAAGTCTATGTTCCTAACCCTAACCATGAAAGAGGGAGGAACTGTGGGATTTGGAGGAAACCAGACTGGCAAAATCATTGGTACTGGAACCATTGGTAACTCTCTAATCTCTATTAGTAATGTGTGGTTTGTTGATGGGCTTAGACATAATCTACTGAGCATAAGTCAATTGTGTGACAGTGGTTATGATGTTTTGTTTAATAAGAACAACTGCACTGTAGTTAACAAGGATGATCAATCCATAGTCTTAAAGGGAAAGAGAAGACACAATGTCTACAAAATAAAGTTCTCTGAACTGACTGATCAGAAGGTAATTTGCCTTTTGTCAATGGGTGAAAAGAAATGGTTGTGGCATAGACGGTTGGGACATGCAAACTAGAGGTTAATCTCTAAGCTTATCAAGCTGCATCTAGTCAAAGGCTTACCAGACATTGACTATCATTCAGATGCTCTTTGTGGAGCATGTCAGAAAGGGAAAATTGTTAAGAGTTCCTTTAAACCTAAAGAAATTGTTTCTACATCCAGACCCTTGGAGTTACTTCACATTGATTTATTTGGACCAGTTAGCACTGCATCCTTATGTGGAAGTAAGTATAGACTAGTCATTGTTAATGATTACAGCAGATGGAGTTGGGTTAAGTTTCTGAAAACTAAAGATGACTCATATTCTGTGTTTAGCAAATTCTGCATCCAAATTCAATCTGAAAAAGAATTGAAAATTTTGAAAGTCAGAAGTGATCATGGAGGAGAATTTGAAAATGAGCCTTTTGAGGTTTTCTGTGAAAAACATGGAATTATTCATGAATTCTCTGCACTTAGAATTCCACAACAAAATGGAGTTGTAGAGAGAAAGAACAGAACCTTACAAGAAATGGCTAGAACCATGATCCATGAGAGTAGTCTGGCTAAACATTTTTGGGCAGAAGCAATAAATACAGCATGTCATGTTCAGAACAGAATCTATATCAGACCTATGTTGAACAAAACAGCATATGAACTCTTTAAAGGAAGGAAACCTAACATATCTTATTTTCATCAGTTTGGATGTACATGTTATATCCTGAACAATAAAGTCTATCTAAAGAAATTTGATGTCAAAGCTCAGAAGGGAATCTTTTTAGGTTACTCTGAGCGATCTAAGCCATACAGACTGTATAATTCAGAAACACAATGTGTTGAAGAATCTATGCATGTTAGATTTAATGACAAAGTTCCTGGAAGTGAAACTCCAGAGCAAGATGAAAGTTGTGCAGGATCTCAAGATTCTGATATCAACTCAGAATATGATCTGATTCCAGAATCTGAAGATACTTCAGAAGCTGGAGCATCCCCTGAAGTTCTTAATGAAGAAGCTTCTGAAGAAGCTCAAGATGGTTCTCAGCAAGCTAGTCAATTCAAATACAAGTCTTCACATCCTGAGAATCAAATAATTGGCAATAAAGATAGTCCCAGAAGAACTAGATCGTATTTCAGACAAGAAGAGTCTGCCTTGGGATTATTATCTGTTATTGAACCAACCACTATTGAAGAAGCACTTGGAGATGAAGGATGGATTCTGGCAATGCATGATGAACTTAATCAATTCAAAAGGAATGAAGTGTGGGATCTAATAGCTAAGCCTGAACACAAGAACATTATTGGAACTAAATGGGTGTTCAAAAATAAGATCAGTAAACAAGGAGAAGTAATCAGAACAAGGACAGACTTGTTGCGCAGGGCTACAGTCAACAAGAAGGCATTGATTACACAGAAACATTTGCTCCAGTTGCAAGATTGGAAGCAATCAGGTTACTTCTTTCCTATGCAATCAATCACAACATAATCTTGTATCAAATGGACGTTAATAGTGCGTTTCTTAATGGTGTCATTTCTGAAGAAGTCTATGTCAAACAACCTCATGGCTTTGAAGATTTAAAACATCCAGAGCATGTTTATAAATTGAAGAAATCACTATATGGCTTGAAACAGGCTCCCAGAGCTTGGTATGAAAGACTAAGTAATTTCTTAATTCAAAATGATTTTGAAAGAGGACAAGTTGACACTACATTATTCAGAAAGACTCTGAAGAAGGACATTCTTATAGTTCAAATTTATGTTGATGATATCATTTTTGGTTCAACTAATAGTTCACTTTGCAAAGAGTTTTCTAAGGTAATGCAGGATGAATTCGAAATGAGCATGATGGGAGAATTGAAGTTCTTTCTAGGAATTCAAATCAACCAATGCAAAGATGGAGTCTGTGTTCATCAGTCCAAATACACTAAAGAGCTCCTGAAGAAGTTCAATCTTGAGGACTGTAAAGAAATGAACACTCCAATGCATCCAACCTGCACTCTGAGCAAAGAAAATGAAGGAACCAAAGTTGATCAGAAGCTGTATAGATGTATGATAGGTTCTTTGTTATACCGAACTGCATCTAGACCAAATATTTTATTCAGTGTATGTCTGTGTGCAAGGTTTCAATCAGATCCTAGAGAGTCTCACTTAACAGCTGTTAAGAGAATCTTTAGATATCTGAAAAGAACTACTAATCTTGGACTTCTGTACAAGAAATCCTCTGACTATAAGCTAGTTGGATTCTGTGACGCTGACTATGCTGGAGACAGGATTGAAAGAAAATCAACCAGTGGCAATTGTCAATTTTTGGGAGAGAATGTGATATCCTGGACTAGCAAAAGGCAAACAACTATTGCTTTGTCTACAGCAGAAGCAGAATACATCTCAGCTGCTAGTTGTTGTACACAGCTACTCTGGATGAAACATCAGCTTGAGGATTATCAAATAACTGAAAACTGTATCCCAATTTATTGTGATAATACAGCAGCTATATGTTTATCTAAGAATCCAATTCTGCATTCAAGAGCAAAGCACATTGAGATTAAACATCATTTTATAAGAGACTATGTTCAAAAAGGAATTCTAGATATTCAATTCATTGATACTGATCATCAATGGGCTGATATATTTACTAAACCTTTGTCTGTTGAAAGATTTGATTTTACAAAGAAAAATTTGAACATGTGTTATGTCTCTAGTTAATGTGCGCTTCTGAAAACAGACTTCAGACTCTGAAAGATACTCAGAAGCTAATTGAGAATCAGACTCTCTTTTGGAGACTCTGGTGAACATAAGCTTCTGAAGACACTCAGACTCTGTTAAGGAATCTTAGACTCTCAAGAAGCTCGTATTAGTGGAAGCATGACTGTTGAGTTCTGTAACACCTGCCCCACTACGGTGACAGTTACTTTTTTAGTTCTCAGACGTGGCCTGTCTATATTGGGTAAGAATTCAAAGGGCAATGATTTTATTACGTTTAACAAGTAACCCTCGCGTCTTCCCAACACTTTTACGGCTGCATGCTCACTAGTCTTTATTACTCTTGTTTGCTTGTCCCTTTTTCTTTCCAAACGGTTTTCTATTCTTTCACTATAAATAACAATCACACACAACTCACTTCACTTTTCACACTTTGATTTTTTCTCTGAACATCTCTCTTGTTTTCAGTCGCTGAAATTTTTTTGTTCTCTAAATCAAAACCTAGAAACCTTACAAATGGCAAGTGATCTTATTCAATCTGGTGTGATAATCAAAACCGGAAAGTCTTACGTGATTAAACCCAGGACCATGAACATTATCAAAGAGACTCTGGAATGATGAGTTATTTTGGTATAGATGTCTCTTCTCATTTCTTATCACAAGGAATGATGAGTTATTTTGGTATAGATGTCTCTTCTCTGGGTCAGAGCAGAAGTGTTCGACAAAGACGATGCTACCATTGAAGAAACTACCGCAATCATGAACAATCCTTCCTTGGTTGGCAAAAATAGAAAGCAAATGGGTTTGAGACCGTACAAAGGTCTTGAAATCAGGTCTGCTGTGATGGGGATTCCAATCCTTATCACTGAAGAAGTAGTTGCCAGAGCCTGCAGGGTAACTAATGAAGGAAAATTTCAATGGAATGTGGATAAGAAGAGTGACTGGATGGGAATCTGCAACAAAGTCTTATTTGAAGGAAGACCCTCAAATAAGTTGGTTGACATGCATCCCGAGCATAGGGTGCTTCTGAAGATCATACTGGATAGTATGCTTCAATAAGGTGGAGGAACAGACACTCTGTCTGTTGATCACAAGGTGCTTCTGTACTTTCTGATTAAGAAGCACAAGATAAACTTTCCAAGGTACGTAATGTACCACATGTGCTGGGCTATTAGGAAAAGTCAAACTGAATCCAGAAGACAAGTTCCTTTTGGAAGGTTAATCTCTGAGATTCTGTATCAAGGAGACCTCTTGAAGGTCTTGACAGAATCTGGTGTTGTATCAGACCCTCACCTTGGAACAGTGACTGGGAGAATCATCAATGGCAATACTCTCCAATACATGAAGATTGTCAAAATATTCAATCCTTCTAATCAAGATATGAAGGAATCTTATGTTCAATCAGACTTGATGATGGACTTCCCTCCTCTTTCTAAAGAAGACAATCCTGAAGTCCTAGCAAGATTTGTAGTAGATTACTACAATGAAACTGGTAGAATAATCAACTATTCTGCCATTCCTGAGACTGCTGGAGGAGGACCTCTTAAGGTTAAAGGGAAAAGGACCAAGGAAGTTATTCTAGAGGAAGAGGAAGAGAAGCAAGAACCTCCCAAGAAGAAGAAAAAGTCTACAGCTCTTCCAGGAGTGACTATTGGTGCCTCTGAGGAAAGGTCGTCCTAAAAGAATTGGGATATCATAGTCGTCTTCAATGTCTATAATTATAAAATATGTCGGGATGTATATCCCTTCTTTCTTGACGGGGATGTCCTCAACAAATCCAACGGGTTGGATAGTAGAACGATCAGCTAACTTCAAGGTTATCTCGGTAGGTTTCAATTCTCCTATTCTCATCCTCTTAAAGAGGGACAAAGGCAACAAGATAACATTAGCTCCTAAGTCGCACATGGCTCTATCTATGGTTTCACTTCCTATTTCACAAGGGATGGCAAAACTACCTGGATATTTACGCTTAGGAGGTGGCTTCTTAATTATTGCACTACTTTCCCTTGTTAAAGCTATTGTCTCATTATGCTCTATAGTTATTTTCTTTGAAAAATATTTCTTTTAAAAACTTAGCATATAGAGGTATTCGAGACAAAGCTTCAGCAAAGGGAATTTTAACGCAAATTTTCTTAAGTATATTGACATACTTATTGAATTGCGCCTCCAAGTTAGGCTTAGCAAGCCTCAATGGGGAAGAAGTTTTGTTTTTATTAAGCACTTTCTCATTTTCTGTCATAGTTCTCTCACCTAAAATCTTAACACTCTCTCCCTTAGTGTCTTTAGTCTCAGTACTAGTATCTTCTAACTTACTACCCCCAAGAGAAATAGCATTAATATCGGCTTTGGGGTTGGTTTCGGTTTGACAAGGAAAGACTCCTAGTGCTTGAGAAGATGTAGCCACTTGTTAGGCCACTTGGGAGATTTGAGTTTCAAGCATTTTAGTATGAACACAAATAGAGTCTACTTTAGTATTGAGTTTGGAAAGAGAACCATTCAGAATTCTAGTTTGGTTTTTGAGCTGCTGGAGCTGTTTAAATTGATTCATGACATAGCCTTCCATTAAAATTTCAAAACATGATTTCTGAGTGATTCTCTGGTTGTTTGCATAACTAGGTGGCGCTACTTGTCCATAGGAATTTTGAGGATTTTTATAAAAGTTCTGGTTTAGCCTCATCCCATGGTAATATTGAGCATAGTTTAATTGCTCAACATCGTTAATAGCACTACCTAGCTGGCAATCAACACCAATATGACCAAACACACCACAAATTTCACAAGGAGGGGATACAAAAGCAGGTGTGATAGCGTTAACTTTTAATTTTTCAAATTTTTGGGTTAGCACATCAACCTTTGCAGCAAGATGATCAAAGTTAGAGACTTCGTACATACCTGCCTCTTTTTTAGAGGGTGCAGGAGCGGAGATGGCTCTTTCATTAGCCCATTGGTAGTGCTTCTGGGCCATGTCTTCAATCAAAGCGTATGCCTCTGTATAGTTTTTGTTCATTAGAGCTCCACCTGCAGCTGTGTCAACAATCATTTTTGTGGTGTATGATAGACCATTATAAAAAGTATGAACTATAAGCCATTTTTCTAAGCCGTGGTGGGGACAAAGTCTGAGTGTTTCTTTGAAACGCTCCCATGCATCATATAGATATTCCCCATCCTTTTGGTTGAACCGTGTGATTTGGTCTCTAAGCTTAGTAGTTGTAGAGGGGAGAAAGAATCGGGCAAGGAATGCGTGCCTCATTTGATCCCATGAGGTAATGGAACCAACCTCTAATGAGTGGAACCAATCACTAGCTCTATCTCTTAAGGAGAAAGGGAAGAGGTGTAACCTAACGGCTTCATGGTTTGCTTTTAGCGTTCCGTTGAGTCTTAAAAAGGTTGAGATATGGAGATTTAGATCCTCAGCGGGTGATCCAGAAAACTGGTTTTGTTGCACCAAGTTGAGTAGTGCAGGTTTAATCTCAAAGTTGTTACCCTCAACTGTTGGGTACACAATAATGGCTTTTGGCTCATCTGTAGATGGTGTTGCATAATCCTTGAGGGATTGTTCTGCCATAGTAACATCTTTATGTGCGTTTTTCTTTCTTTGACGCAAATATCTTTCGATCGCAGGAACGAATTCACCAAGGCTTTTAGTTCTTTGCATAAAAGGAAAGGACTCAAGAGGTTAGTAGTAAAAGGAAAAACAAAGAAGTAAAAGAAAATAAAAAAATTCTAACCACTAAGAAAAAGTTAATCAAATTAGTTAACTCCCCTGCAACGGCGCCAAAAACATGATGAGTAAAACCGTAAGTAGGGGTGTTTATGGTTCTAAACTGCATTGTAACTGAACCACATTAATGGTTACAGTTCAGTTTTTAAAACCACTTTAAGAAAAACTGGTTTATTTTTAAAAACAATTCAGTTCAAGTTTAAAACCGGTTCAGAACCAGTTTAATATATTTAAACCATATTTTTTTAGTGCACATTTTTTCTTCAGATTTTTATATTAATTTTTAATTAAATAATTTAAATGAATAATATAATAATTATAAAACAACTTATTACGATATCTTTTTAAAAACAACTTATTCAAAATAGCTTATTTATGCAAACAACTTATTAGGATCCCTTTTTAAAAAAGAACTTATTCGAAACAGCTTATTTATGCAAAACAACTTATTAGGATCTCTTTTTCAAAAACAACTTATTCGAAACAACTTATTTATGCAAAACAGCTTATTCGAAACAACTTATTAATGGAAAGCAACTTATTAGGATCTCTTTTTTCAAAAATAGCTTATTCGAAACAGCTTATTTAAGGAAAACATCTTATTAGGATCTTTTTTTTCTAAAACAGCTTATTCGAAATAGCTTATTTATGAAAAACAACTTATTAAGACCTCTTTTTCAAAAACAACTTATTCGAAACAACTTATTTATGCAAAACAGCTTATTAGGATCTCTTTTTAAAAAACACAGCTTATACGAAACAACTTATTTATGGAAAACACTTTATTAGGATCTCCTTTTCAAAAACAACTTGTTCAAAACAGCTTATTTATACAAAACAACTTATTCAAAACAACTTATTAATGAAAAACACCTTATTAAGATCTCTTTTTTCGAAAACAGCTTATTCGAAACAACTTATTTATGGAAAACACCTTATTAGGATCTCTTTTTTCAAAACAGCTTATTCGAAACAGCTTATTTATGGAAAACATCTTATTAGGATCTTTTTTTTCTAAAACAGCTTATTCGAAATAGCTTATTTATGAAAAAAAACTTATTAAGACCTCTTTTTCAAAAACAACTTATTCGAAACAACTTATTTATGCAAAACAGCTTATTAGGATCTCTTTTTAAAAAAAACAGCTTATACGAAACAACTTATTTATGGAAAACACTTTATTAGGATCTCCTTTTCAAAAACAACTTTTTCAAAACAGCTTATTTATGCAAAACAGCTTATTCAAAACAACTTATTAATGAAAAACACCTTATTAAGATCTCTTTTTTCAAAAACAGCTTATTCGAAACAACTTATTTATGGAAAACACCTTATTAGGATCTCTTTTTTCAAAAACAGCTTATTCGAAATATCTTATTTATAAAAAACAACTTACTAGGATCTCTTTTTCATAAACAGCTTATTCGAAACAACTTATTTATGCAAAACAATTTATTATGATCTCTTTTTAAAAAACAGCTTATACGAAACAACTTATTTATGGAAAACACCTTATTAGGATCTCTTTTTCAAAAACATCTTATACGAAACAACTTATTTATGCAAAACAGCTTATTCGAAACAACTTATTAATGGAAAACACCTTATTAAGATCTCTTTTTTCAAAAACAGCTTATTTATGGAAAACACCTTATTAGGATCTCTTTTTTAAAAAGAGCTTATTCGAAACAGCTTATTTATGCAAAACAGCTTATTCGAAACAACTTATTAATAGAAAACACCTTATTAAGATCTCTTTTTTCAAAAACAGCTTATTCGGAACAACTTATTTATGTAAAACATCTTATTAGGATCTCTTTTTTCAAAAACAGCTTATTCGAAATATCTTATTTATGAAAAACAACTTATTATGATATCTTTTTCTAAAACAGCTTATTAGGATCTCTTTTTAAAAAAAAAAACAGCTTAAACGATACAACTTATTTATGTAAAACAACTAATTAGAATCTCTTTTTAAAAAAAAACAACTTATTGGAAACAACTTATCTTATGCAAAACTGCTTATTGGAGATCATAATAAGTTATTTTACATAAATAAGCTGGTTTTTAAAAAGAGATTGTAATAAGTTGTTTTTGAAAAAGAGATCCTAATAAGTTGTTTTGCATAAATAAGCTGTTTTTGAAAAAGAGATCCTAATAAGTTTATTTTCATAAATAAGCTATTTCGAATAAGGTGATTTTGAAAAAAGAGAATCCTAATAAGGTGTTTTCCATAAATAAGTTATTTTGAATAAGTTGTGTTTGAAAAAAGAGATCCTAATAAGGTGTTTTCCATTAATAAGTTGTTTCAAATAAGATGTTTTGCATAAATAAGCTGTTTCGAATAAGCTGTTTTTGAAAAAGAGATCCTAATAAGGTGTTTTCCATAAATAAGCTGTTTCGAATAAACTGTTTTTTTATAGAAAGAGATCCTAATAAGCTTTTTTGCATAAATAATTTGTTTCGAATAAGCAGTTTTTGAAAAAGAGATCCTAATAAGGTGTTTTCCATAAATAAGTTGTTTCAAATGAGATCCTAATAAGTTGTTTCGAATAAGCTGTTTTTTAAAAAGAGGTCCTAATAAGTTGTTTTTCATAAATAAGTTGTTTCGAATAAGCTGCTATTTTATAAAAAGACATCCTAATAAGCTTTTTTGCATAAATAAGTTGTTTCGAATAAGTAGTTTTTGAAAAAGATATCCTAATAAGTTGTTTTTTCATAGATAAGCTGTTTCGAATAAGCTATTTTTTTATAAAAAGAGATCCTAAAAAGCTGTTTTGCTTAAATAAGCTGTTTCAAATAAGCTGTTTTTGAAAAAGAGGTCCTAATAAGTTGTTTTTCATAAATAAGATGTTTCGAATAAGCTGTTGTCGTACCCTAATTTTTGACCAATTTATTTTTTATTTTTTATTTTTATTCGTACGTAGATCGTTTCTCGGTCGTTCGTTTGCGCGCTATTTCCCGTAACATCTGCTTTTGTTCGTAATTGTGGTCGCATTTGTTTTTCGTTCGTCGTTTATATTTTAATATCGTTCGCGTATCAATTTCAAAAAAAATTTTACTCGCGTTTTGTGCGTATTTTAGTGTAGCGTAACGTTTGCGTTCGTAAAGTTCATTTTATTCACGTCGTTGATTTATTGTTTTAATTAGCGTAAAAAGCCGTGTATCTCAGTCGTATCAGACAAAATTTCAGCAGAGAGGTATTTTTAAATACCTCATTTTTTGGTTTCGACGGGACGTTTTTTTTCATTTTATTATTTAATTTTCGTTTTTTATTTTTAATTATTTATTTAGTTATTTATTTTTCCATTTATTTAATCTGTTGTTATTTATTTATCAGTTTTATTATTTATTTTTAAAGTCATTGTACACTTGTCAATTTATCATTGGTCCAGTCCAACTTTTTCTCCAAGAAACTGCAGGGGTAATTTTGTCATTTTCAGTGTATCAGTGAACAGTACTATAAAAGTACTGTTCACGCGTCAGAATGGTCCCCCAAGTGTCAGAGTCAGTCAGAAAATTCAAAATCAACCACAAACACATTTCCTCATTCTCTCTCCATTTTACAAGATCAAATCACCAAAATTTCAAGAACATTCTCAAGAACTCATGAAACTCATCTTTTCCAGATTCATAACAGAATCAACACAACCAACACAAAATTAAATCCATATCTCACTCATCATTTTCGGCCAAACCAAATATCACAAAGGCAAAGCAAAAATCCGAATCACACCAAAACCGAACCACAACAAGAAATCCGAAAACAACAAACTCAAATCGAAAAAAACAACAACAAATCCGAACTCATCTTCTTTTTTTTGTTTCGGATCTAAACAACAAGAACAAGCACTACAAATCCAAAACCGAATGTGGAAAGAGGTAAAAAGTTTTTGTGGTTTTGTTTTTGTTTTTGTAGATCTAGACTTCTATGTTGTTCCTTTGTAAAAACTAAAGCTGGATCCGAAAAGAGGAGAAGGAGTTGAAGGTTTTAGTAAAAAAAAATTTAAAAAAAGAGGTGTTTATCGCTCCAACACGGCGGCGCTCCGGCCGGCCACCGCGTCGGAGCATTCCGGCCGCCATCCAACTCGCCGGAGAAGATGAATCTTCATCTTCTCCGGCCACCTCCTTCTTCCTCCTTTTTTTCGGTTTTGGCTAGAGAGAGGGGAGAGAGCTTTTGTGTTTTTGGTTTTAGAGAGATGAAGTTTTGAAAAAATGAAAGAAAAAGCCCTTAAAAAATGTTTTATACTCATTAATGAGTTGGGGCGGGTCACCCATGGGTTGACCCAGTACCCGCCCCAACTCTTGTGATCCATGCCCAGCCCATTGTTACTACTATTTTGCTGTTTATACCCCCTATCTGCTACTGCACCCCCTGCATTTTTGTAGTAATTTTTGTTTTTTTTTTCTTTTCCATTTCATGCATTTATCTTTTTAATTAATTCACATAAGATTTAGATTATATTTCATGCATTTTTATTAGTGTCTTAATCTTCATATCATGCATTTTTTTATTTGTTCATTTAAATTTTATCTCTTATGTTTTAGTTCATTTTAGGCCATGAAGTAACATTTCATATTTTTTCTACTTTGGTCTAATGTCTTAATTATTATGCATTTATTATTTGATTATGGTTTAATTCCTATCGTATGCATTTTGTTTAATTAGCATTTCAAGTATCATGCATTGTATAGATTACCTATTAATTTAATTTCAAACTCATGCATTTTTCTAACTAATATTTCTTTTTTTTCGAAAATTTGCGTTTCATACTTTTTTAAATATGCTTAATGTCGTGCATTTTATTTGGTAGTTATTCTAGTATGTGGTGTTCTCTTTATGCTTAATGTTTCGGTATATTTCGTTTTGCATCTCACGCATCTTTTAATTTTTTGTTATGTATTTATTTATCATACTTAGTGTGTAATTAGGGAATTGATGTAATTTATTTTCGCGCATTTTTTTTTTCTTTTTCTTTTGAGACCATAGAATGTATTTAGGGTATGTAATATGTAACCGGCACACGCACTGACACGCGCACCGACACTTCACTTTATTTATCGCTTTATGCTTATTTATTTTTCCGCCGTTACGCGATTTCATCGTTAGTTTAGAAAAAATATTTTCTTCAAAAAATCTAAAAAAAAATCAAATTCAAATTTCTTTTAAGTAAACCTTGGTATGTAATCCAAGTGATTTTCTTTTATTTTCCTTAATCAAATGTTAATTAATTTAATATCCACATTAGACATGGATTTCGTGCAATTAAAATCAACCAACTTCATCGTATTTTCTTCTCATGCCTTGAGGCCTCTCATCTCTTCTTAAAATCTTTTCAAAAAATGTTAAAATCAATTCAACTCATCAAATAAGTTCTTTAGCCGAACTACTTGATTTTGATCCCGATTTACTTGGGTAAGTAGGCAAAGGGTTTCAACCCTTCCAAATCAATAAAAATAACCAAAAACATGCTTCATCTTTCTCCTTTCTTTCACTTTAACTCTTAAAACTTCTTTTTTAGTAAGTAAAATTAATTTAGCGCAAGATTAAGAATAGGTAGAAGGTTCCTATGGGATACCATAGTCGGTTCGGGTGCCTAACACCTTCCCCAATCGAAACCAACCCCCGGATCCAAGGTCTTATAAGGGTTTTTACTCATTTTTTCCCTTCCCGCGAATAAAAGTTGAGAGTTCAAAGATTAAAGGTTCAAATCCGATTAATGATTTTGATACCCGAAAATCACGAGCACAGCTGTTTTTGAAAAAGAAATTTTAATAAGCTGTTTCGAATAAGTTGTTTTTGAAAAATAAATCTTAATAATTTGTTTTTTCATAAATAAGTTGTTTAGAATAAGTTTTTTTTTTAAAGTGATCCTAATAAGTTGTTTTGTATAAATAAGCTGTTTCGAATAAGCTGTTTTTGAAAAAGAGATCCTAATAAGTTGTTTTTTTAAAATGATCCTAATAAGCTGTTTTGCATAAATAAGCTGTTTTTTTTTTTATAAAAAGAGATCCTAATAAGTTTTTTTGCATAAATAAGTCGTTTCGAATAAGCAGTTTTTGAAAAAGATATCCTAATAAGTTGTTTTCCATAAATAAACTGGTTTGAATAAGCTGTTTTTTTTTAAAGAGATCGTAATAAGAAAAATATGGTTCAAATATATTAAACTGGTTTTGAACCGGTTTTAAACTGAACTGAATTGGTTTAAATTTATGGTTCAGTTCATAAACCATTTAATATGGTGCAGTTTTTTTGTGGTTCAGTTTGGTTCAGTTTATGGATACAATCCAATTAACCACATTTTTGCACACCCCTAACCGCAAGTGCACGGTTCTACCGAAGTAGTAAAAAGAGAGTATCGTTCCGACAGGGAGTTGTTCAATTTAATTAACTTTTTAGAGGAGAATTAGAAGAAAGTTCAGTTGAAAAAGGTTTGATTTTTAATGAATAAAAATAAAAATAATAATAAACGCCTTGGGATTTATTGGTCCATCATAATAACAAGTCATTCACAAACAAACAATAACCATAAAGCGTATCAAAGCATCTCTCGAAGTCAATGAGTGTGTTCCTCTAACAACCAAGCCTATTCTCATGGTTGGTTATTATTGGAATTCTTGAAGAACAAAACTTTATATGTCTCGAGGTTTGCTAGGCTATTATCAAGCTTCGCAATTCTTGTCTAATTTTACTTGTTCCAATATCAAAACTCCGCGTTCGCTTTATGAATTGATATTTAAGATGATGAATTAACAATTACTAACCCTCCGTGTTCGCTTTATGAGTTTGTAATTGTTAATTCATTATAAAAACGGTGAAATTAGATTGGAAAGTAGATTTATATAAAATTAGGGTTTAAGGTTTGGTTTGTTAGGATTATGTCATTAAGACTTATCCAACAATCCCAAGACATAGAAGGATATACTCACTCATGGTTGAAGCAGACATAGAAGGGAAGAAGAAGAACATATAATAACAAGAGAATAAAAGAAAGAACTTATAATAAGTAAGACAATTGTCACTATTGAATTCCAAGAACAAAAGAAAAATTGTTGTGATAGCTAACTACTCTATTTATCGTCACTAGAATGTTCCACAAGAAAGCACGAGCTTTTATATTAGAAATAAAGTAATAGATAGCTTGTCCGGTAAGCAAAAGAAGAAAAAGAGCATCCTGAGGGGTTGGCACGACCGTGTGGCTGGTGGCACGGGCTGTGCCAAGCTTCTGACTTGGGGAAATATATTTTTGCTTCAAATCTTCGTATTTTCTTGCCCAAATCAGCTCAAAATCCTCTTTCTTTTGCTCCAAGACTGAATCTTTAGAATATTTGTTCCTGAAATTAAATATCTTGCAATTGAAGTAAAACAAATCTAAAAGGAAATAATATTAAATAAAACGAAATCAAATCTAAATAAAACAGACTTAAATATTATATTAAAATCACTAAATATTGACTTATCAAGAGCCATCTTGAGCTACATCAGAAGCTAATTCATCTTGAGCTTCTGAGGTTGGTTCAACTTTTGGACTGTCTTCAGATTCAGTAGTCTGATTAGGTTCTGAAGTGCTTTCATAACCTGTATATCTGTTAAACTTTCATCTTGCTCTGGAGTTTCACTTCTAGGCTCTTTGTCATCAAATTTAACGTGCATTGATTCTTCAACATAGAGTGTTTCTGAATTATACAATATGTATGCCTTTGACCTTTCAGAGTAACCTAAAAAGATTCCTCTTTGGGCCTTGGCATCAAATTTCTTTAGGTAGAGCTTGTTATTTATGATGTAACAGGTACATCCAAATTGATGAAAGTACGAGATATTGGGTCTTCTTCCCTTAAAGAGTTCATAAGCTGTTTTCTCCAAGATAGATCTGATATAAATCCTATTTTGAACATAACATGTTGTATTCACTGCTTCTGCCAAGAAATGTTTAGCCAAATTATTTTCATGACTCATGGTTCTTGCCATTTCTTGTAAAGTTTTATTCTTTCTTTCTACAGCCCCATTTTGCTGTGGAGTTCTAGCAGAAGAGAATTCATGAATAATTTTATGTTTTTCACAAAAAGCTTCAAATGGCTCATTTTCATATTCTCCACCATGATCACTTCTGACTTTTAAAATTTTCATTTCTTTTTCAGACTGTATTTGAGTGCAGAAGTTACTGAATACATCATTAGCATTATCCTTACTTCTCAGAAATTTTACCCAAGTCCATCTGCTGTAATCATCAACAATGACTAGTCCATATTTACTTCCATATAAGGATGCAGTGTTAACTGATCCAAAATAAATCAATATGAAGTAGTTCAAGAGGTCTGGAGGTTGAGACAATGTCTTTTGTTTTAAAAGAAGATTTCACAATCTTCCCTTTCTAGAATGCACGACATAGTGCATCTGAATGATAATCAATGTTAGGTAGGCCTTTGACCAGTTGTAACTTACTAAGCTTAGAGATTAATCTCTATTTAGCATGCCTCAACTTTCTGTGCCATACTCATTTCTTATCATTCATTGTTAGAAGACAAATTACCTTCTGATCAACCAGTTCAGAGAAATTGATTTTATAGACGTTTTCTACACTCCTTCCTTTGAACACTATGGAATTGTCATCCTTGTTGATTACTATGCAGTTGACCTTTTCAAACATCACATCATAAACCATACTGATGAACAAGTATAAGTGCTTTTGCTTCTCTAACCTTCTTACTTCCTTCATAGTTTGCACATAGGGAAGCACACATTGCCTTTGCAGATGATTTGTCACTCATCTTCATATACTCTGCAAGAGGTATAGCAAGAACAAGTGATCCTCTGATCTTGTGATGTTTCTTGTACATTTTCTTCTGAGCAGGAGTATGTTTCTTTCTATCAACAACAGATCCTTCTTCATCAAGGTCCAAGTCACCAACTCCATCTTCCAGAATATCTCATAACTCTTCATCTAAGCCCATGCTATAACTGTAGAAGTTGGTTTTCCACCAGGAGAACTCTTCAGGATCTCCATTAAACTTACAAACTTTTCCTGAATCAGCTTTCTTATCACTGTAATCATAAGGAACAATATTGTGATTACCACCAGAGCCAGAAGTAGTTGATTCACCGGAACCAGACATTTTTTTCTCAGATCTTGAATTGTTACACTTTTAAGTGTTCTCAACAGAACCAAGACTCTTGATACCAATTGAAGGTGAGAAAAAAATACAAGAAGGGGAGGTTGAATTGTGTTGGATTTTTCTTCGTTTTCTCCTACTAAAGTTACTGATCAGAAGCAGTTAGATTACAGCTTTTGAAGTGATGTTCAGATACTAAATGCAGCGGATAAAAACAGAGAGAGAGAAGAAAGACACAAAGCAATTATACAGGTTCCTTCCACAAACCGGAAGTAGTCCTGTCCCCCTTGCACTTCCAAGGAGAGTTCACTAAAAATGTAATATATGATTACAAACGCTCACTGCTAAAACTAGCATGAGACTTCAAACTACTCAAGCACAACTGCAAGAGATTTCCTATGCTCCTGAACACAATCAAGAGACTTCCAATGCTCAAGCACAAATTGCAAGAGACTTCTATTCAAACAGAAATACAAAGAAATTGTTTAAGACTTTAGAATTTCTAAGATATGAACTTTTGATAAGAAATTCTAAGTGAACTTTTGATGCGGAACAATTTTAACAGAGTTTTGACGCTTTCAAAATGTTGTTGAGTCCTTGCCATTCTCTGAGTCTTCAGTCCTTTATATAGAGATGTGAAAGAGACGTTGTGAATTTTCAACACATCAAAATAGAGTCGTTTGAAGCTTTGATCAATCACCAATGATCTCTTGCCTGATATGGTTAATGTCCTATGATGGATCAATTTCAAATCCATTCCAAGAATGAAGGAACATTGTTGTAGACGTAGCTGTTATCCTTGTACTGTAGTAAAGACACAAACTGAGTAGTGGAAGTAGTGGTCGTACACTTCGTACAATTGTACTTTGTCAATGCTTTTCAAAAAGAAAGCATCCAATGCCTTCAACTTCATTTGAATTAGTCGTTGCTTCACTCTCCTGATCTTCTGCAATGCTTAGACGAGATCAAATCCAATGAACAACCTTTGAAGCTTTAAGTCTCTCATCTTCTGATGAACTTCAGCTTCTGGTGATCTTCAGCTTCTGATGAGATGCTTCTGATGAACTTGCTTCTGATGACGTCATCACTTCAGGAGCACTTCTCTTCAGATGCTTCGAGCTTCCTTATTGTTGATTCCTTAGCTCTCAATTTGTTCCATCAGAACCTTTACAAATATACTTAACCTTGTATATGATCCTGCATACTTGAACAAATATTAGCATATCCAATTGACAATTTTTAATACCTTGTTATCATCAAAACTCTCAAAGGGTAATGTTAAGCATATTTTGTTCCAACAAACACCATAATTGAGTGGTCTCAGCACCATAATAGAGTGGAAACACTACCATATTAAAGTAGTTTCAGTATTAAAAGAATGGTCTTTGTACCATATTTGAGGTGTAATTCTCGAACAGTTTTCCATAGTGCAGTAGTTAATCGAACAGTTTTAGCTGAGCTTGTTTTATCTCGGAGGCGGCGTGGTTGATAGGGTGCCTTGCACAATTTTGGGCAGTGCCATGAAACATCATAAAGAGAGCGACCTGGTCGTGACTCAACCTAGTAACAACTTCGGTAGATAATAGAATTTGGAAATCCAAATACAATAGTTTTGAAATCCAAAAACAACACATTCATTTTCGCGAAATGCACGGAATGCGGCATCTATGCAATTTCACATTTTTCTTATTGATATTGAATTATTTTTTTCAAGATAAAGGATATGAAATGTTTTTCTTTTGGTTTGTGAAGGGCCAAGGCTATGTTTATATAGATTTTATCGGTAATGTGAATATAAATTATTAAATTTGAAATTGATATATTTTGGACACCAAACTTCTGTATAGTGTAATTTTAATTGTTTAATTCCTTATTTCTAGGGTTGTTTAAAGACTAATTTTGCCTTTTCAATCTGCCATTTGAAATAGACCTTATTCAAATAGCCTAATTATATTTGCAACCTCATTATATTTAGATTAATGATGCAAGAGAAGTATTCAGCAAGGTGAGTGCACCAAATTATCTACGACAAGTTTGGTCTTTTAAACAACACATGGTTAGTCATAGTATAAATTAGTTATATAAAACTTGTTAAATAGATTAAAAAATGACCAAGGGAATAAACAATATTTAAAGCCATATTTCTTGGCAACTGCATTAGAAACAGACCTTTTTGAAAATTTTGCATGCTGCCGTATGAAAGTGTGGAATTCAACCTATGTGATTTCTTCGTCCCATACGTGATTTCTCTCTATATTATATTTTCAACTCGTATATTTTGGAATGTCATAAAAGAAAAATTCATAAGTGGACCTAAGTATGATATATAAAAAGATCAACAATGTATAAATTAGTTAAATCCAACTTGATCAATTGGTTTATTTAAATAACACATTGTTAGACACCAATGTAAATTAGTTACATAGAACTTGCATAATTGATAATATTAAAGAATGACCAAGACAATTACCTATGTCTTCTTGTTCTGACCGGTCAGAAGATCAACCACACGTTAACAAGTGGCATAACTTACACCACCTTAGGGCTTCTTGCGTGAAGGAACACACCAGCTCAAGTGTTCCGCACCACACAAAAGTGTGCCCCTGCGCAAGGATCACCCTACACATGTCCTCTAACTGTCCCTTTGGAAATGCCGGTAAATAACAACCAAAGGAAGGCGAACGGAAGATATGTCCCGGATTGTCCGGTATTTATCTATTGGAGTGTAATTAAAGAACAAAAGTAGAAACTCGGGGGCCTTAGAGATACGGGGGACTAAAAGGAAATCTTGACGTTTAAACAGGGAAAAGAATCCCAGGTTGCAATCCAGTATTTGAGTTGCGATAAAAAGAAAATAGCGCCCAACAGTAAAAGAAAAGAGATACACTATGAGATTGGCAATGAGGAATATTATTTCGGGTTTCGGTGAAAAAAGTGTGTTCGGAGGATGATCTCCGTTTCAGCTGAAAATAGAGTATGTTATTTTTGTTACTTAGATAATTTCTCTAGTTATGTCTGCTCTTTGTATTTGTTTGGAATATCCATAGGGGTTTTCTATCTTGTTAGAATCACCATAGTTTGTAATTATTTGATAAGAGCAATTATCATTCTGAAATTGGAAGACATTTTCCTTTGATAAGAGCAATTATCAGGTCGTAGATATTTTGGAAGACATTGATTGTAACTAATAACTATCATTCTGAAATTGGAAGTTATTGGATGAACTAGGTCCCATGCTTTTTATTCCATCCTATTCAATTATTGCCATAAAAGAAAAATTATTTGCAGAACACAAAATAGATAGGGATCACATATTTATTCGATTATTCATTTGAAAAAATGAAAATTTTATGGTGAAGTCATGAGAATGAGAATGACTTTTTTGATGAAGTTAACCCTATGGCCAATCATTGAGTATATTGTCTTGCTTAATAAAAATTCATCTTTTCCAAAATTTACATTCTCTAACCCTAAAACCGTTTCTCTCCAAAATTTATCTGCTTAATCAAATCCCTTTCTCTCCAAAATTCATCTTCTCCGAGATTCATTATGTTGTAATTTTGTATGTCATATGTTCCAAGTTGGTGTTATGTTGTAATGAACAAAAGTTAAGTTGAGGCTTTTAGCTATTGATGCTAACCAAACAGTACCATAATCGTAAAAAATCCAATCAGGTTTTGATGTTTTGAGAATCTCAATAATATCATCTTTAAGACCTTGATAAGCTAGTTCAAGGAATTTATTCATGTTTAGTGCAATGGCCATGGTGTTTTCTGCATCTAGTGAGAATTGCTTTACGTGTTGTAAAGGCAACCTTACTAATTTGATAAATGGTTCAATGATTTTGGGTATTTTGGCAAAGGAGAAAGATGAAGAACAAAATGATTTTTTCAAAAAAGTCAGTTTCCTGACTTCACCATAGAAGCGCCCTTAAAAAAACCATACAATCACACACACATCTCACACCAACACGGAATGTGGGGCAAACAACCCCGCTTATTACCACACACATGACATTACATTGAAGTTCCCATGTAAGCACAAGTAGAAGAAAAAACTAATTAAATTAATGGTGAAGATTTAGAAAGAAGAGATGACATCTCTCTTTTCAATTTTGAAGAACTGTGGTAGATTTAACCAACAAACAATCAAAATTAACCACATCACAATTAGATGTAGCATTTTATAATATGGCACCAAGAGCTGGCCAATCATCAATGATTAACTTTATGTTCCCATTTAAAAACCTATCATTCAAAATATTGAATTGTGCATAGTATTTTCCTTTGAAAATGAAAACTTCATTATGATCAACGTGAGTATTAAAAGCTGCATCAATACCCCCTTCAAAGACAGTACCAAGTAATGCTCTGAAATGGCCACAAATCTTAAATATACCATTTGTAGTACAAGATTGAAAATTTAAACGGCAATACTCATCTCCTTTGAATAAGAAAATATTATTCTCGCCGTAGGACCTCATTGTAGAGTCTATTCCATTTTCTAATACAGTTCCCCTGAGACAAGGAAACATGGCATTGATTGGAATAGGACCTAGAAGTAATCTTGCACTATTTAATGAATGTGCAGTGTACTCTACTTTGGCGCATTGATTTCCAGAGAAGAAGAACACCACATCGTCTCCGGTGTCAAAGGAACCATCTATTTGATATTCAAATGGCGTTTTCGCAAACATTGGAAACCCATCAACAATATTTGTTGGACCACTGATTATTTGGTTCTTTTGGCCTCCAGGAGCATAATTCACAACAACATACTTTCCTTTTGCAAACACAAAGCATTCATTAACTGCATATGAACGGAATGCAGCATCTATGTTATTTGGCATTTTTCTTATTGGAGGATTCTTTATTTATTTATTGGATATGAAATGTTTTGCTTTAGGTTTATGAAAGCCTCTATTTATATAGATGTTATGTTACCGGTAATGTGAACACAAAATATTGAATACCAAAGTGAACACTTCAAAGCGTGTAATTGGAAATATTAATTGTTAAGACCTTGCTTCTATGACTTTAAGTTGGATTTTTTTTTTTTTTAAGGCAAATATTATTTTGCGCCCTCATAAGCGCATGTTAAAGAAGTTATTATAGAAATATACGTATCAATTCAACTTCTTAAATTGTTTAACATGTTTTAAGGGCACAAGTTAGCATGACCGTTTTTTGATAGTTTGTGAGAGAAAGTTGAAGGAAACAAAGATTAAAGTTCGTAGAAGGTCAAAAAAAATAAAAAATATTTATGAAATGACCAAAATATCCTTAAACAAAAGCTTAGTGTGCCCAAAATAATAAAGGAATAAAAATAATTAAAAAAAAATTGTATACTTGATGCGTAGTAGGATTTTGTACAAAATGATCAAATTGATATTTTCAAACAATATTGTTAATCTCCTTCCATTTTTCCCCTGATTTGAGAGGGAAGCTTTTTCCGTCAGGGCAAAGCAAACAATTTATTTCCTTTCACATTTTCGGGGAACCAAACAAACAAACCCCAAAGTCTTCTAGATTTGAGAATTATTTAGTACTATAAATAATTCCATGGAAATTAATTTAGTGGAGAACCAAACCAACAAACCCCAATTCTTCTAAATTTGAGAATTATTTAGTACTATAAATAATTCAATGGAAACTAATTTAATGGAGAATCAAACAAACAAACCTCAAGTCTTGTAGATTTGAGAATTATTTAGTACTATAAATAATTCAATCTAAATTATTGCTTTGGTAGTCCCTTTTAAGATGTTGATAGAAACAAAGTTGGTCCTTCAAAGTTGTGAGAAACTAATTTATTTAGTACTATAAACTTTTGTTTGAATATTATTTTTTATATGTGAGAGGCATCTTGATTTTAAATTGTTACCTTGCCTCAATATGTATGTTAGTTTTCTACCATGGAAATTAAATTATTGTGAGTTGATATTGGTTTGAAATTGTTAAATCTCTGTGTTACAAAAATTTAATTGACGTGGTATATTCTAATTATGAATATTTGAATTGATATTGTGAATGCTATGATTGAACGTTTCTCGTAACGACAAAATAATATGACATGTGTGAAGTTCAATTATTGCATCGAAGAGATAATGCAACTTACATTTTTTTTTTTGAAAGGATAATGCTAACTTATAAGATGATTTTGAAAAAATAGTATCGTCTACATTCTTTTTTGTTTTAATAAACGTCTACATCACAAGAAAAAAAAGGAAAAACAATAAAAAAAAATGAATCAATATAATCTCTAGGAAAGAGAATGAGAGCTAGAGAGAAAGAGTGGGCTCACGAAGCTAAGTTTCATTGATTTGTTAACAATAATGTGGCAACTAGGATTTCCAATATTGTTGTGAAGAAGGACGTGGTCAAGGAGCGGAAAGTGATTCGGTTAAGAGGTGAGGGAGTAAAAAATGTGAGGCGGGGTCACGGTGTTGGGGGAGCAAGGTGAGGGACGAAAAACATTGACTGTTGGGGATGTAGAGGTGTGTGTTCGACGGATGGGGAGGGGGTGAGTGGTGTGATTGGTGGATCAGTGGTGGTTCAAAAGATTTTAGATGAGAAGGAGTTTGTAACGAAGGTAGGTAGGGGAGGAAAGATTTCGGTACGGGATGAAGTGGGGAAGAAGAAAGGTTTGTTGGTGGTGGGAAAAGTGATGCAAGAGCATTCTAATGTGCAACGCGTTCCGGTTTTCAAGTATGGGATGGTGGCGTCGATATCATCAGGTGATTCGGCGTTGGCACTTCAACAAAGAACTGAGGATGCTTATTTTACTCATGTCGTCGTTACTCCAATGGGCGGGGATAGAGTCTTTCTCCAATGAAACGACGGAGGGGATATCTGAAGTTTTTAATGACGCGGTGGATTTTTTCGGCATGTTGTTTTCTAATATCCACTAATGGTTGATATCAGACGTTAGGTATGAACGCGGAGCTTGGTTGCGAGCTTACGGAGTTGTTGTCCATGCATGGAATGATGATTTTTTCAGGTTGTGTGTGTCAGGTATTGGAAGGTTTATTCATACAGATGAGTTTACGATGGATAAAGCTCGATTGGAGTTTGCACGTATTCTTATTTCGATGCATCATATAGAAATAGTGAATACGACTCCTCAATTTTTCATAGATGTCCGTAAGTACGTTATTAAGTTGGTGGAGGAGTGGGGTTGTTGTTTGGGGGAGGATGCTTTTATGACACAGGAGGTGTCTGATTCTAGACCGGAAACATTATCGCAACTAAATAATATCGTCGGTTTAGAAGAGGTTCAAGAGGAGTGAGAATTGGATGACTTAGTAAACGACTTGCAGAAGGAGTGGTGTCGACATAGTGGGAAGAAGGAAGGGTTAAACAAATCTGCTGCATCTCCCTCAAAACATATTATTCTCAAAGAAGGGAAGATGAATTTTTTTGTTGCAACATTAATATCCGATTTTGCAGCTTGTAGCGCAAACATATGGTGCAGAAGCTACTCGTTCTAACTGAAACAAACAGCATCAGCAAGATGGTGTTTCGAATACGAAAAGTCCAAATGTTCCGTGGAGTCTTGATTGGTTATCTCAACTGCCTACATTTGATGCCGGTAATGTTTCTTCTACAAAACATGAAAATGATGATGTCGTTGATTCCAATTTGCAAGCAGAGCAGGTTACAGATACTTTATCGAAGCCATTATCACATAAGTAAAAAGATGGTTTTGGTAAGCATTCAATTGGCTTCCTTAAAAGAGTTTCTCGAATGCCGGAAACTGATCGTAAACATATACAAGAAATTTTGAAGAAGCACAAAAGAAATAGAAAGGTCCGTCAAGGTAAATGGAACTCAAACGCAGCAGGTACCTCCGATTCTAATTCTTCTAAAACTTCAACTTCGTCAGTCAATAAGGATTGGGAGAATTGGGTTTTGTTACATGGAAAACCAGAAGTGGTGGTGGATGATATTAAGGAGGTTGGTAAGGCAGTTGGGGTGAAATTCAATTGTGACACTATGAATAGTTTTAATTTGTTAACAAAGGAAGGGAGAAGAGAATGGCGGGAAGCTGGTGGTGGTGAGCTGGTGCGTGAAGTGCTAGGGGGTGGTGGGGGAGATGTTGAAAGGTGTTGATTGTGTAGAGGTTGGTAGGGATGGGGATGAAGTGTTGTTTCAATGAAGGTGTTGTTTTACAATGCGAGGGGGTTATGTTGGCCTCATTTATGCTAAAACAAATATACAAGCAAGATGTTGGACCAATGTTTCAACACGTGGGTACGTTTTCAGTGTTTCCTATTTTTGTACGATATCTAATGTGCTTTAATTATTTGAGGAATCCACATCTGTTTACTTGTTGGCCAAGATGCGTTTTGTTTGACCAGAATCAACATTGTGCTTTTCTCCTAAAGATGTGCCAACAGTTTAGGAGACTTTGTTTATTTCCTAAAGATGTTCCAACATTTTAGGAAACTGGTGATTTGGTTCTAATCCTTGTGAGCAGATATTTTGATGGATCATAATTGTTTTTTGAAGCCCAACAAAAAGGTCAAGCCCGTATTGCTTCACACTATATAAGGAAGGACACAAAACATAATTAACTATTGAAGCTGTCATATCAGATATAGAGTTTTAGGGTTTTGAGTCTCTGTGAATTTTGAGCCTTTCTTGTGTCGCCTTGATACAAGTTTAGGACTATGTTTTATTGAGTTGTAAGATTGTATACTACTCCTAAGCTTTGAAGTACGGAGTTAGTTTGTGTTTGAAGGTGTCTTCATCATATTGTTTGCATTCATAAAATCATAGGGTGTGTGATTGTGTGGAAGTGAAATGAGATTTCAGCTCTAGGAGTTCATAGGTTGAAGTCAGTACGGGTAGTGTCTAGGTGATAAGTTGTAAACTTGGAGTTTGCTGAGAACTTAGAACTAGACTACACTAGTGGATTTCCTTATAAAGGGTGATGAGGCCTTCTGGAGGGTCTAAGAGCCTTTCTGAAGGTCTCTTGGGTCCTTAAGAATATATTAACGATCCACAACCCCCCCAAGCACAAGTCTTTTTGAAAAGTGGCTTTGTTTTAGTCGGTACTGCATATACTTTTCTTGGATATTATCGTCTAAAGGGCCCCCCTCAAGGGGAGTGTATTATGTTTCCTTTATTGGTATGTGCTTTATGATTATCTCCAGCCCCCCCTCCCTCCCCCAAGCACGAGGCTAAGTGAATAGGCGAAGTGGTTTGTTTAAAAGTTCGTCGCTGGAGTTATGGCGTCGAATAGTGTTTTTGAGGCGAGTTATGCTTGATATTCTTTCTGTAGATCGAACGGTCCAGAATCCGCGACTTTTCGCTAATACTGACGTGTTCGCATCGTGGCGATGTTCTTCCACGTGTCTCCATTCATTGGCATGGCCAGCGTACTTCCCGAGGCGCCTTTAAGAGCTCTTCCTTTAAAGGTGCATTTCTTGTTTTTTGTTTCTCATTTCTCGTTTGCAAGCGTTCCACTGGTTCATTTCTATTCAGCAATAGCTTTTGGATTCTCTCGTTCTTGATTTTTCGTTTAGCTATATCCAGGTATTATTTCCATTTCTCTTCTTTTGCTTTTAGCTTTACAATCCGTAGCTCTAGTCGTTTTTAGGAAATGGTTTTGATTAGAGAGTGCGAAGAATCGGGTAAAGTGATTATCCCTACCAACCCTGCTGAAAAAGATCAGCTAAAAAGGGATTGCCTGAGGCATGCCACTAGGTCAAACGGTTTGATTGATTGGGAGGCGTACGAGATAACGCTTTATCGGAAACATATATTTAGTGATGTTTCTAGTGAGAGTAGCGCTAGCTTAAGCAGTGATATTGATCGTGTCTTTCTCTAAGCTACCTCAGGAACATATCCAAAGGAAGACTTGAGTCAAGAGATCTGTGTTTCTCCGTTGTTGTCGTCGAAGGTTGAAGGTACGTCACCTTTATTAATTTGTTATGGCGAGATGAGTCATTTTACGGAGGAAGTTCGCCATGAGCATTCTATGTATACCGATGTGCCCAATGTTAATTGCTTGGCATTTGTCCGGATTAACTTCTATATCTCTTGTTAGTAGGAAACCCAAGATTTTCTTAGCTTGAATGCTGAAAGTGCACTTAGTTGGGTTTAGTCGCATGTTATAATCTCTAACCTGTTGTAAGATTTCCCTCAAGTTTTCAGTGTGACTATCTTCCTCCTTCATCTTTACTTCCAAGTCGTCTATGTAAACCTCGAGATTTCTTCCAATCTATTTGGTGAATATAGTATCCATTAATCTTTGGAAAGTTGCGCCTGCATTCTTCAGCCCAAGGGGCATGACTTCGTAATGGTAATTTTTGTTTTTAGTCATGAATGTTGTCTTCGGGGCATCAAGAGGATCTATCCTTATTTGGTTGTAGCCGGAATAAGCATCCATGAAACTGAGAGTTTTGAATCCTGAGGCGCTATCGATTAGGTAGTTAATGTTTGGCAGTTGATAGGGATCTTTAGTCTACGCCATGTTTAGGTCAGTATAATCCACACACATTATCCATTTACTAGTAGCTTTTTTGACTAAGACATTGTTCGCCAGCCATGTGGGGTATTTGATTTCATTGATGAAACGGGCGTCGACAATCTTCTTTACTTCTTTGTCGACGTCTTTCCTTCTTTCTTCTCCTAGCTTTCGCTTCCTTTGAACCAGTGGTTTGATGTTTGGGTTGATGGGGAGATGGTGACATGTTATGCTAAGGTCAATTCCTAGCATATCTGACGGCTTCCAAGCAAAAAGATCCAGATTGTCTCAGAGAAGATAAGTTAAAGCGAGTTCCTCTTCAGGCTCTAGGCCTATGCGAACTTCTTTCAGCTCTTTGGAGGGTTCAATGCGTTCTTGTTGATACTCTTCCCTTGGGTAAAGTTCTATCATATTGACACTCAAAGGCTTGTCTTCTGTTTCAACCTTCTTCTTTCCCTTACATAGCTTCAGGCTGTTATGATAACATTCTCTGGCGGTTTTTTGATCTCCTCGCAGAGTTCCTATTTTCCCTTTCTCCAGAGGGTACTTCATGACTAAGAAACGGGTAGATAGGAAGGCACCTAATAGATTGAAATAAGGTAGCCTGATGATAATGTTGTAACAATTAGGCGCACTGACCACCAAGTATTTCACTATGATTGTTTTGGCATTCTCTATTGTTCCAAATGTAGTCTTCAAGGTGATATGTCCTCGAACGTGAACCTGCTTGCCTGTAAACCCTGTTAAGGTTCCTTTGAAGGGTTGTAGCTGTTCCGGTTCTAGTTTAATTTCTTCAAAGGCGTCGTAATAGAGAATGCCAGCTGAACTTCCTAGGTCAATGACAACTCTCTTCACGTCCTAGTTAAATATCTATAGCGTGACGACCATTGGATCGTCGTCATGAGGAACCACCCCTTCAAAGTCGTTAGGTTGCCTCGTTCTCATTAATGAACATTACTTGCCTGGCATACTTTTTCTGGGATGAGCTTGATTCCCCTCCTCCTACGAAGCCTACACATAAGGTATTGAGTGTATGCCTTTCTTTAGCACCATTTTTGTGGTCTTCGTTTGCTTTTTCTTTAGTAGGGCGGCGTTGAACTTCTCCTCTCCCCCCTTTGACATACCCTCAAAGCTTTCCTTCTTGTATAAGTTTGTCGATCTCTTTTCTGAGTTGCCAGTAGTTATCAGTTGTGTGTCCTTGGATTTGGTGATATTTGCACCATGCTTCGGGATCACTGCCCATGCGTTCGACTCGGGGCTTAGGGGGATTTGGGATAAGCCGAGTAATATAGACTTCTCTGTATATCCGCTCTGGTCTGGTCTGGTGTTCAGTGGTGTGAAGTTCTCTATGTTAAAAGCTCTTCTCTCTTGTCTCTTGAAAGTTCCTCTATCGCTAGTTAGTGGCGGGTAGTAGTTTCGCTTATCTCCACCAGAGTTGTTGCGCTCCTTGGCGTCCCTGGCTTTCTTCTCTGCATTTCTCTCCTCGTCCTTGATATAGAACTAAGCTCTTGACATGATTTCTTCCATGGAGTCTGCTGGTTTTTGGGTGAGGGATTCATTGAAACGACCTGTTCTGAGTCTGTTCTGGAAGGAACCTACAAATAACTCTTGGATAGGATGTACCACTTTGATGGTGGCGTCCTTGTAGCGGGAGAGGTAGCTTCTCAAGGATTCATTTGGTTGTGGCGTACGTTGAACATGCTAGTTGTTGAGACCTTTCGATGACAGCTTGCTGATATTTGGTGAATAAGCTTTTTGGTCATGTTTGAGTAGCTTACCACAGAGAATCAAAGTTGGCTCATGTACCAATGTAAGGCGGCATCACTCAGAGTTCCCACCAGCAACTTACACTTCAGGGAGTCAAGCACCATGATGACAGTCATTTGGGTGTTAAAGGAGGTGATGTGTTTGACCGGATCACCTTTGCCATCGAACGACGATAGTGACGGGGACTTGAAACCTTCAGAAACAGGCGCATTCCAGATTTTGGCAGATAGCGGCTGGGGTTTTTGTTCATCCAACTCGCCACGGTGAGACTCTTCCTTCTCCTGGTTTTGTTGCTGCTGGATGGTTTCCACCAAAGCCTGTAGGTTTTCGTTCATCTCGCGTAGTTTGGCGATTTGGGCACTTATAGTTTCGGCTTCTTCTAGAGTGGCCATGGCGATGAGGATTTCTCTAAATCACGACGTGTGGCGCGATTTATGGGTTTCTTTGTGAATGGTTAGGGTTTCTAAATCGTAAAAGGATTCTACGATTCAGAGGTTTTATCTAGTTTAGGTTAGGGATTTCCAAATCGTAGTTTGCGATTCAGAAACGTGGTCAAGGTTAGCTTTACCTCTTCCCACAGACGGCGCCAACTGTACTTGCTTAAAGTACAATAATCGTATTAGGGTTTGTATTCTATTGGTCATGCCTTGAGAAGGCTCTTAAGGGTTGTATTTATAGCCATCTATGGGCCTGATTCATGATTACTTAGGCAACAAGTAATATGGTTAATTAGGTAATTAGGCTGCTTCTAGCTAGAAGCAGCTTAAGGCGGCGTCATGAGGAGGACACGCCTTGGGCCTAAAAGCCCATCTGAAGGGCGTTTGAGGCCTTATAAAGGGCGTTGAGGCCTTCTGGAGGATCTGAGAGCCTTTCTAAGGGACTCTTGGGTCCTTAAGAATATATTAACGGTCCAAAGACATTGCTTCTACGATTGTTTAAAGCATGATTAATTTCCTTCTTGCGAATGCTGCATATAAGCTGTCAGATGAGATGATACTGTGAGACTTGTGTATCAATATTATTTATTTTGACAAGTTATATATCAATATTTTATTTGCTAGGGTTCTATAATTAGATGGGACAGTTTGGACTTTTTAATAAAATTGTTAAACCACCAATATAATATTAGTTAAATAATATATGGTTAAGAATGACTAAGTGAATTAACAAAGTCTTGGAAATGGAATTTACGTTGGCATATACAAATATTCAAATGAATAAAACACATTGGAAACTAAATGGTTGTTATATCAACATATGAAGAAAATAAAGACAAAGAGAGATAGCTTGGCGCGCAAGTTAACTAGTTAGATGCATTTGCGTTTACATTTTAATTTCACTTGTAATTTCATTTACATCTAGTTAGTAAGAGTTGTTATGTGCTGGCACTATTGTGTATATAACTTATTGTAACAAACATTCACTAGTAATGAAAAAAAACAGTTTATCACTGTCTCCATTTTGGAGCTTTTCTTCCTTCATCCATAGCGGATTATTCTTCTCCAATGGTATCAGAGCAAGTTCAAGCTTGCTCTGCTTCCGCAACCATTACTACTCTGATTTCTTGTTCTTGATTACGTGATTCATTCTTTAGAACATGAATCTCTTCTTCTTCTTCTTCTTCTTCTTCTTCTTCTTCTTCTTCTTCTTCTTCTGTTTTCTTTCTCGTCAAAATTTTCTTATTATTTCAAGTTTCAATCTTGATTCAATTCTTCGTTTGATTTCGTTCAATTCAGTATTTTTTTAAGATTTTTCTTTGATTGAATCATGGTGAGAAACAACAATAATCAGAATCGGGGTCAAAGTCTTGATCCAATTTTTGTTCATCCATCAGAAAAAATTTCTACTGTCAGTGTTACATCACAACTAACTGGTGATAACTACCATGCTTGGTCCACGAAGATGCAAAGATCTTTGGCTATGAAGAACAAGTTCAATTTTGTGGATGGTTCCATACCAATTCGAGATGAAGATGACTTGAAACGGAGCGCTTGGGAAAGATGCAATAATCCGGTACAAACATGGATTATTGATTCTATCACACCTTTTATTCAACAAAGTGTGGTTTTCATAGAAAATGCTATAGATATGTGGAATGATTTGAAAGATCGGTTCACGAGAGGTGATAGAATTAGGGTTGCTCAGTTGCATCAGGAAATTGATAATTTGAAGCAAGGGAATCATAAAATCACAGATTATTTTACTGAGTTTAGGGGTTTATGGGGAAAATTGGAGCAGTGTAGACTAATGCCTCAATGTAACTGTCCCATAACATGTACTTGTGCTGCTATGGGGAATGCTAAGGAATTTAGAGCAGAAGATAGAACTATATAGTTCATAATTGGTTTGAATGAAGAGTATTAAGGAGTGGCATCTCAGGTTTTTCTAATGGACCCTATGTCACCAATTAATAGAGTATTTTCTATGGTTATGCAACAGGAAAGGAAACTGCAATATGGTGTTATCAATGTTCAGAATACACCACTAGAGGATACCACAAGTTTGGTTAATGTTGTGAATGGACATAATCAGTTTGGTAGAGGTAAAGGAAATAATGCTTATCAAGGAAGAGGAATAGGAAATGGAAGGTATTGTACGTCTTGTGAAAGAACAAATCACACTGTTGAAACATGTTATAAGAAACAAGGATATCCACCAAATTGGGGAAGAGATGGAGAAAACTCTTATGCAAAGATGGTTGATAGAGATGATGCAGAAAGTAGGGTGCAAGCTGCGTCCTCTAGGAGAAATGAAGAAAGTGCAGTAGTCACTCTTACAAAGGAGCAATATCAGAATTTGATGTCTCTATTGGAAAAGAATAACTTGGAGACAAAGTGCTCAACAAATGTAGTAAAAGGTATCAGTTTTTCATCATCTAGTGGAGGTAATTCATCTATGCTAATTTTGATAATAAGCATGATGATACTGGATGGATGGTAGATACAGGAGCTACACATCACACCTGTTTTGAATTAAAATGGTTTAGTAATTGCACTAAAATTGAACCTATTAGTGTTAATTTACTTAATGGGATGGCTATAGAAGCCAATTGCAGAGGACAAATAAGATTAACACAGAAATTGAGCATTGCTAATGTTTTGTACTTGCCTCAATTTGCTGTGAATCGTATTTCTGTATCCAAGTTGATTAAAGAGCAAAATTGCATTTTTGCAAGTTGAGGCTGATGTATGTATAATACAGGAAAGGAACAGTTTGAAGAAGATTGGTTTAGCTGAAGAGAGACATGGCCTTTATTACTTAAAGACTAATGATAAACACAATCAAGGTTCAGTGTCTAGTGTATCTGCTTTAGAAAAAAATTACATGAAGAGCATGTGCCTGATGGAGTATTGTGGCATATCAGGCTTGGTCATCTGTCTAAAGATAGAATGATGTACATGAATAAATTGTATATCTATGTTTCTACTACTCAACACACTGCTTGTGATGTGTGTCAAATGTGTACACAGAAGATTCTACCATTTCCTGTTAGTAGTATGAATGCTAAGTCTCCTTTTGAATTATTTCACTTTGATATTTGGGAACCTAAAGTGTAGTATAATGAAGTACCAAATCTCAGTAACCTAAAGGTTTTTGGATGCTTGAGTTATACATCAACATTACCTGTTAACAGACACAAATTTGATTCAAGGGCAAAGAAATGTGCTTTCTTAGGTTACAAGTCAGGCATCAAAGGTTTTGTTCTTGTTGATGTTCATACTTCTGAAGTTTTGATTTCCAGAAATGTGAAATTCTTTGATTTAGGATTTCCCTTTCATTCTTCTAGTATCACCAGAGTTCCTTCTACATACATTTACCTTGATAGTCAAGTCACTCACACATTGCCTGTTAGTGATAATGGTGTGCCTTCCTCTGAAGATAATGTTGAAGTTCTACATGAAGATGTTATTAGTGATACTGGAGAGAGGGATGTTGATATTGTACCTGTCCCTGTCAGAAATTCCTCTAGAAATTCTTAGGCACCATCTCATTTATAATATTACATTTGCAGTTCCACAGGTGGTAACTATCCTATGAATGCATTTGTCAGTTACTCAGCTCTTTTCCTAAACATCTAGCTTACACATACTCTTTGAATACTGAGATTGAGCCCACGAGTTTGCTTTCAGCTAGTAAAGACTCTAGGTGGTTAACTGTTATGCAGGCAGAAATAGAGGCACTCCTTGTTAATAACACTTGGATTTTTGTTGACCTTTCCTTATATGCCATACCCATAGGTAGTAAATGGGTATATAAGGCTCTCCATAATGCTTTTCGTATCATAAACCTAGTGGAAATCAAATTCTTCTTAGGTTTGGAGGTGGCACGCTCTTCCAAAGGAATCTCACTTTGTCAACACAAGTTTTTTTGGAACTACTTAATGATGCAGGATTGACTGGTTGCAAGCCAGTTTCTACTCCACTTGACCCTTCCATTCGTTTTTCTTAAGATGATGGTTCTCTTTACATTGATGTTATTGGCTATAGGCGTTTGGTTTGAAGATTGTTGTATCTTACTACTACACGTCTTGATATAGCTTTTGCAGCACAACAACTAAGTCAATTTATGGCTTCTCCTACTAAATTGCATCACAAAACAACTCTTAGAGTTTTAAGATACTTTAAACGCTCACAAGGAAATGGTCTTTTCTTCCCTCATTCATCTGAACTTCAATTACTTGGTTTTACTGATGCAGACTGGGGAGGATGTGCGGATACAGGCCGTTTTATATCAGGGTATTCTTTCTTCATTGGCAATTCATTAGTTTCCTGGAAATCAAAGTAATAACCAATTGTTTCATGTTCATCTGCTAAAACAGAATACAGAGCCCTAGCTTCTGCAACTAGAGAATTGCAATGGCTGTGTTTTCTCCTTCATGACTTAAAGCAAGATCCTTCACGTTTACCTCTGCACTACTGTGACAATCAGAGTGCTTTGCATATTTCAGCAAATCTAGTTTTTCATGAACGTACGAAACGATTGGAAATTGATTGTCATTTGGTGCGTGAGAAAATTCATGTGAATATATGCCTTGACAGGAATACTTTGATTTTGATGATCGACAAAAGAAGTCCTAGAAGAACAACTATGCAAAAAGCGGAAAAGAATATTCAAGCTTTCAAGTCTTGAATTTTATATTTTATTTATATTAGAACTTTATTGTAAGTGGTTAAAAAGCTCTCATGAAAATAAATCACACACTCACAATAGTTTTTGTTTAAATGTGATTTTACATGAAAATATTTTTACATGAAAAGTTATAATTTATTTTACAAATTGCATAATTATTTTTAACATAAAAATATTTTCAGCATAGTCAACTATGTAATTGATTATGGAATGGCTACCCTTCAAAATAAATACCCGTGCAATTATATTTCTAAGAGGTATAATTGAATTTATAGATTGCCTGCATCTTTGATTTCAATGCTATTTTGTGCCTTCCAAATTGAGAACGTTACCGTTGACATACAAATTCTAGTTTCATATAATTGATTTTCCAACGGCTATTTCACACATAAATTGTCCAACGGCTACAATTATTTTAATAGCACCTCATTCTAGTTTTTGCATATAAATAGCTGCTTTGTGATAGCTCCTTGGACGGAACTCATATTTGCCTTGTGAACTTATTTCATCACACTCTCGCTTATTTTTACACTTGCAAATTTATTATCTTGAGAGCTATTTTATACTATATAGTTTACTTTGTAATCTTTTGAATTTCAAGTTGTTTTTATTTACATATTTGGTGTAATCATTTAAATTGTTATATTTCTTTGTATTGGGTGTGATCCCATAATTTCAAGAGATGTGACATCTCTTGGTTTAGAGACTCTTCTACAAATGTTTGTTTTGTTTGGAGAGTGTTCGTTATTTGTAAAGGTTACTAGCTTATCCCGTTTAAAAGCTAGGTTAGTGAAAATCTCAAGGGGCTTTTCCTTGGGGACTAGACGTAGGCCTTGGTGTTTTAGGCCGAACTAGGATAAATCTTTTGGTGTCTTTTCTCTCATCCCTTATCTCTTTTACTTTATTTGTTATTTATTTTAGCAAAATTTCTCTAGTTTTTATCTTTATTAAAAACCTTTATAAGCACTTTATTTTATTTGGTTAAAATCTTTCTAAGTGCTTATTTAAATTGTTTTTTTAAAGAAACACAATTCACCCCCCTCTTGTGTGTTTGAAGTCACTTGTTCAACAATTCAAGCTAGAGTCATGCGCTTGTTACCAGTCACTTCCCAACATCAAACTGATGATGTTTTCACTAAGGAATCTGGTCCCAAGCAATTTCATGAATGCATGTTCAAACTAGGGATGTTAGATATCTACCAACCTCCAGTTCGCAAAGGGATATCAGCATATGAAAAAACTAAAGACAAAGAGAGATAGCTTGGCACGCAAGTTAACTAGATAAATGCATTTGCATTTACATTTTAATTTCACTTGTAATTTCATTTGCATCTAGTTCGTTAGAGTTGTTATGTGCTGAAACTATTGTGTATATAACTGATAGTAACAAACATTCACTAGTAATGAAAAAAAAGTTTATCTCTTTCTCCATCTTGGAGCTTTTCTTCTTTCATCCATGGCGGATTATTCTTCTCACATGTTATGTTATGGAGTACATAGAAACATCCCAATTTGAAGGTTTGGAAATATGTGAATAAAGTTAGTGCGCATGTGGTTGAAAGGGCATAACATTTATAGGAGGAATGTACAACAATAACATATCAGCCGTTATGGTCAGCATTTCGTCTTTAGCCAGACTTGATTATGTGACGATGACAATTCATGGGGAGGATTGTCCAATTCTATATAAATCCTCACACCTGGTTCATGACTTCCGATGTGGGACTCCAAGTTGGGTTCATGAAGTCCTCCTTGCACATGGAAATCGGTAACAAATCTGCCCCCTAAACAACCAACGTCCCGACGGTTCATTCTTCCCTTTTTTTTATAGGGTTCATTCTTCCCAATCAGTCTCGGTGCCCTAGGATCGAACCTACTCTGATACCAATTGATACGGATTGAACCTAACTCCACCTCAAAACCAATGGCTCAATGGGGACGATTGTCCAATCTTATATAAATCCTCACACCAGGTTCATGACTTCCGATGTGGGACTCCAAGTTGGGTTCATGAAGTCCTCCTTGTACATGGAAATCGGTAACATTTTTCAATAATTTTAGTTATGTTTTGATCAAACGTAGAATTTTTTTAGAAAAATTGTCTTTGTTTTATAGGATATTTTGTAATGCTTTATTTTCAAGTCATGCATGTAATTCGAGTTTTCCCGAAACGAAACAAAGTGTTTTTAATATAATTCAATGCACAATCATGCAAATCGGCAAAGCAAAGCATCACATGAATACTTGGGAAGCCAATAAATAAAGATTCAAGAGGCCTCTGAACATATTACAATGTGGAGAAATTCTATTATATGTCACAAAACAAGTTTCAAGGAAGAAAACATTCAAAAAGAAAAAGAAAAAGGAAATTTTCGGACATTATAGATGAACCGAAGCACCCACCTCAGGTGCTAGGGGCCCAACCCTCGCGTGTCCCGTGCATCCAATTACGTGAAAAAACATCTTTTTGCCGTATTTTAGATGCGGTTTTTGGAGAGAAAAAAAACTCAGTTTTCAGCTCAAACCCAGTTGAAATCTTGCATATAAATACAAGTCTTCTGATTCAAAATTATTCACTCTTTAAAACGACATGTGCTAGAAGCATCAAGGGAGGAGTCTATTGTCTCCCTTTTTCTCTATAGTGTTTTATTTCTTTTGTAATTTGTTTTTAGTCACCATGAGTAACGAAACCCTGATTGGGTAGGATTCTAAGATGAACCTCTCTTTATTTGTTTGGGTCTTCTCACTCTCTATGTCTCTTAAGAGCATTAAGACTTTTGCATAAAGAAAATTAAATAGAAATTATAACATAACTGAAAGAAAACTTAAATTAAGACATACTCAAAGCTTGTGTCTGAACCTAAAAATAGAACAAACACTCTTTTCCAAACCTTGCATATTTAATTTACTTTTATCTCATTGGTATGGTAGACGAGATAGGGCTGCCCAAAGAATCATTACATGTTTTCAATATCTATAAATTATAATTCTCTACGTGTATTTATTTATTTATTTTTCATTTTCAACACTAACAAGTACATTTTTTATATGTAGATGACCAAATAATCGTTGAACAATTCATGATCATAAACCATTGTAAATGTAAATTTTCACAAATAAAATTTTCAGTATCATTTACGTGGGATCAATGCTTGATTTATAATAGGACAAAAATCAAATTAGTAAAACTTTATAGAAAAATAATTAATATAGTGGGGGCAAATGGAGAGGATCTCAACTCGATCACTAATTTTCATATTTGTAGAAGTGACGTACAGTTGAATCTAATATTGAAACATGCCATGAAGAGCAGGCCAATCATCGCTGGTTCGATTTATTCTTCCGCCGACGATATAATCACTTCTAGGTCCGAATCCGGCAATATTGATATGACCATAGTAGTCTCCTTTGAAAATATAAGCTTCATGCTCAATGTGAGAAGTAAAAGCAGCATCAATTCCATTCTCAAACACTGTACCAAACAAACAACTAAGATGATTGCGAGCAAATTTACTGGTTTCACAAAAATCCTTTGTAACATGGTTTAAAAGGGCAGTCTCATCTCCTTTGAATATGTGAACATGCTTCTCGAGGAAATTAATTGCAGCGTCTACTCCATTTTCAAACACGGTTCCCTCGAGACAAGGAAACATGGCAGCGATCGGAATAGGACCTGATAGTAATCTGGAGTCTGTTGAATGTGGCGCGTATTTTATTTTGGCACATTGATTCCCAGAGAAGATGAATGCCTTGTTGCGTTCGATGTCAAAGGCACAATCGATTCCATTTTCAAATATCGTGTTAGCTAACATTGGAAACCCGTCAATAATACGATTCGGTCCATTAATAATATATTTCTTATCTTCTCCGGGAGCATAATTCAAAACTACATACTTTTGTTTCATGAACATGTAACTTTCATTAAGAGGAAATGAACGTAATGGAGGACCTATGATATAATTTGGCATTCTTATTGGATGATTTTTTTTATTTCAAGGTACTGGACATGAATGTTTTTCTTTCAGTTTGTGAAGAAGACTGTTTATATAGATGATACTGGTAATGTGAACACAAATATTAAATTTTAAATTGATTTTCAAAACATGCTTGGATTACTAACCTGGTATAAACGGTAATTTTAATATTTTAAGACTTTGTTGGAAATTATGCATGGTCTTTTCTGGAAATGTGGAATCCAACTTTTTCTTTGTCCCATATGTGATTTCTATATTAAAAACTTTGCAACTTGTTTGTATTTATATTATATGTATGATCGGTGTAAGTGTGAACCTACCAATGACAAGTATGGTCTCCTTATACAATACATTTTTAAGTCAATAGTACAAATTAGTTAAATCCAACAGGCATATTAGATATTAAATTGAGAAAGTTCAAGGAAATTACCAATGGCTTCTCATGGAGTTGGAATTATGTTGGTTACAAATCTTGTTAGAAATTAGATATTTTTTAACAAGAGAAAATTTAATGCATTTCATTTAAAATAAGAGTAGAGAATCAAGATGGAATTCGAACCAAAATACGGAAACTAGCATGTTATGGAGCTACCCTACCTAAACTATGAGCAGATTAATTGGCTTCTCTCCTGATAAATCTCACATCAGAGATTGTTAAATAAGAAGGAAGTAGAGGCTGATAATCATGAATAATTGACGCAAAATCCGACACTACAACCATAGATACTATCTATCACCACCTTAGAATCCATTTCGAAATCCACATTACCTAGCTAAAAAACACGTTGTGTGAACACAATATTAAAGGTATCGAAGGTTACTTTAGTTATTTAAAACCTGCGTCTAGAATTGTTTAAAACCTAAATTACTATTGTTAATCCAACTTCGAAAAAAGCCTCTTTGAAAAATAAGCATGCTGCCTATGGAAACTGAGGCATAAAGAAGCGTGTGGACCGACCATTGACAAAGTATAGTCTCCTTTTTTTTTCTTGACCTTAAGGAAAGTACCAACGTATTTTCTTGAGGTTGAACTTTCCACTAGCTCTTTCTATACAAGCCTTGAAATCAATAAAGAGAACTCGTTAGGAATAATACTAAAAAAAGTATTTGCTATCTTTTGTGATACTAAAGAATCATCCTTGCCATTTTTCTATTAGACTTCTTCACCATATCACCATATCACCATCACAATACAAAACAACATCCAAAAAATGGAGGAAGAAGAAGATGCACTGATTTGCAATCTCCCACAAGACACACTTCACAAAATTTTCTCCTGTTTACCATTTCGTCAAATCATTTTCTGCCGATCACTTTCAAAATTCTTCAATCACCTCCTTACCACTCCTTCTTTTCTCAACCTCATTTCCTCCACTCATCCACCACTCAACCTCCTCACCATCCCCCACAAAAAATCCACAACTCTCCGTTTCTTCGATCTTGATTTAAATGATTGGATTCATTTTCCCCTCAATTTTCTCCCTTTCTCTTCCCTTCTTCCGGTAGCTTCCTCTGATGGACTCATCTACCTTTGGGCTGAAGGTATTAGCAATAGCACAATCTCCCAAACTCTAACCACGATATCCCTCGTCGCTTGTAACCCACTAACACGCCAATTCCGGATCCATCCTCCTTGTCCACCTGGTTTCGTTTTAGTTGACTCGGTAAACCGAATCATGGTTCTAACTGAATTCGCCGTTTATTATTTCTCCGGTGATAGCAACGATGTCAGACATGAATGGAAAAAGTTCTCGTCAAATCTGCCTTCTAAACCGCGGAGCCCAATCCTCATTGAAGATTCGGCTTACGTGCTTTGCAATGTTGGTTCCCGTCAGAGGAGCGAATGGAAACTCTTCTCGTGTTGCGTTACCTCGACCATGTCACATGTGACATGGTCGCGGTTAGCGCGCCCTGAGTGGGGAGTTGTTTTTGATATACTTAAGCAGCCGCAAATGGTCCGCGGTGTTGGAAACATGATCTTGATTATTGGTAGTTTGAAGTCAACGTTTAAGTTGAATCCGCATTGTTCGACTATTTTGATTTTGAGGCTTGATCTTGGAACGATGGAGTGGGAAGAAGTTGGGAGGATGCCAAAAGAAATGTTTGGTTGTTTTCAGAATGTCCGCGAGTTTAAGGTTTTTGGTGGTGGAGATAGGGTTTTTTTCTCGACGCAAAGGATCGGAAAGTTGGCGTTTTGGGATCGCGGTGTTTCAGAGGGAGGTGAGTGGCGGTGGATTAATATTATGCCCGGGAAAGATGATGGACTCTCCCGGGGATTCGTCTTTGAAGGGAGGTTTGATGCATTGCCTTAAGTATCATTGGACAGTGCTTATGGTTGATATATATATATATATATATATATATATATATATATATATATATATGTTTAGAGATATTGCAAAAACAAAATCTTACAACTAACATCATAGTGTAACTTTATTGGTTGCATATGCAAAAAATGAATTGTTACAAGTGTGGAACAATTTATCTCGTTTATTTTTCTGAATGGGATGAATAGTTTATGTATTAGCTCTTATAGATTACAAGATTGTATCACTTGAAATCCTGAATGCTCAAGAGATTTATAGTTTTTGCACAAGATATATATGGATTGGTCTCTGTGATTACATGTTTCTGTGTGTGTTATTATGAGGCATGCTGTTTATACATATAGGATTATTAAGAATCTGGAAAGAGAATACTATTATGTGCATAAAAATGTTAACTTTGTTGTGTGAACCATACAGTTCTAAGGGGAAAGGGGCCGTAATAATCCGGCGTTTAACTGGGAAGCAAGTAATGCCTAGTCAAAAATTGATGGAAAATGGAGATGATGGTTTTATGTTGGATGTGTGATAAGACTAGATGTGATAGAATTAGAAATGGCAACAACAAAGAAATCGTTGGAGTAGTACCTATTGTATAAAATACAGTGCAAACTTGACTTAAGTGGTTTGAGCATGTCGAGAGAATACTTGTTGATTATCTTGTAAGAAGAGTAGATGGAATGTCTCAAATAACTAGAAACAGAAAACACAAACACCGTAAAAACTCTTAAGTAAAAATTAACGGAAGAAAAAGGATGGCTAAAACCATTTGATCCATTTTCCCTCAAAACTAACAAATTTCTTTTCCATGCACAATATGATTAGCTTCTCTCCTCTTTTTAAGAAATTCATCACTTTGTTTCAAGAGAATCTCAGTTTCGACGGGTACTTATTCTTCAATAATTCAATATGAATTCAAAAGATTTTTCCTTTGTATCAAGCTCTTAATCTTATTTCTCATATGAGATGAATCTTCATCTCTTTGATCATGTGGTTTCTACGAATTTATTCTTTCCATTGTAATAGTGCGAAAAAAGAAAAATAATTTCAATAAATAGAAAGCAGAGAGAACACTCATAGAAAAATAACAAGATAAACAACCACAAGAAAAATAGTAGGGAAGAGCAAGACTCATAGAAAAATAGTTTGTATCTTCAGTCTAGTAGAGATAGTGGCCAAACCTATAGATAGCCGACCATAATCAAAATTGATCACTAACTACCTTTTTTTTAATCGGCTAATATTATTAAACGTCATCCCCACAAGACGTGAAGAAAGGACGGAATAAAAGTTACAAAGAAAGGTGCCGCAACACATGGAACACCCAATCCCTAAACGAAAACAACAGTACAAACAGCCCAAAAATCCAAAACTGTGACAGTAACTAGTTATGTGCCTGAAATCCAGCGAAAGTACCACCGAAATACAAATCCATAGCTCAAACTATTGACAGACCTACCCAGACACCGAAAAGCTCAAAAAGTCCACTAAGCACTCAACTACAGAGCCAACAGTAGTCCAGGAAGAGCAAAAATGCTGCAGGCAGAACTGATGCAGCACAGCAGCCCAAAAACACACAGCAGAGCAAAAAAACCAGTTGTTTTAACTACAGACCAATAACATCCCCCAGCACCCTTTAGCCACAAAGTCCCCACCGAGTTAAAACAGCCGCAAAAGACATTCGTTTGGGCTCCAACACCATTCATTGTACATACACGGGGACATAGGTGCTCTTTCCAAGGACCATCGCCACGATAAAACTTTAATTTCCTCCACAATTTGTTCCACATCCGGATTCCGGCTATTAAACACTCCATTATTCCTTGCCTTCCACAACACCCAAACCATTGCATGCCAAATGAGTCTTAACCCCTTACGGGTTCTCTTATTCCTTTCTACTACGCACCAACACTCCCAAAGAGTAAACAAACAAGGCGGAATTATAAGCACCGTCTCCCACCATCGAATGATTCCTTGCCAAACTCTCCCACCACAATGTAGGAAAAGGTGAGTTGACGATTCATCCACCCTATCACAAAATGCACAAAAACAATGATCCTCTATCGGTAAGACATTCCTTATGGCGAGATTGACCTTAGTCAGAATTCTATCATGAAAAAGCTTCCATGAAAAAGCCACCACCTTCGAAGGAGCCATGCTTGTCCATATTTTGCTAAACACCCTTTTTCCGCCATGCTCCACAAATCTTCCCTCATCACAAGTCCCGCAAGTTTCCGGTATGAAGACTTAACGGAAAATCCCCCCGACTCCTCCAAACCCACTTCCACCTATCTACCTCATTAGACCAAGTCACACCTTCCAAATCATCCATGAGATTCACAAAGAGTTGTTCTTCCCAATCAAAAAATTCCCTTCTCCAATCAAAGTGCCACTCCGTTAAGGAACCGGCCACCTCCCCAATCTCACCCACCGAGGCCTCTTTTTGATTTGAGATCAAAAAGAGTCTAAGATATTTACTCCTAAAAGTCGTATCCCTTGGCCACATTACATTCCAAAAACTAGAGTTCAAACCATTGCCAATGATTCTAGTCATCTCACTATTAAACCACGTTTGAATACCATAGTTTTCTAGGTTGACCTCACCATTAAACCACCTTTGAATACCAAAGTTTTCTAGATTGACCACATCATTCCACCAAAGTGAAGCAAACCGACAATTATGATCCATCCCACCTTCAAACATACTAGTCACACTAGGGCCGTATTTCTTCACCAAAACATCCTTCCAAAAGGCCTCTTCCCCATCCAACAACCTCCACTTCCACTTTGCCATCAAACTCACATTAAAGATTCTAACATTACGCACACCTAAACCACCATCATCCTTATGTTGGCACACTACCTTCCATCTCACCCGACTAATCTTCCTACCGGCTCCCACACCTCCCTAAAGGAATTCTCTTTGAATCCTCACTATTCTCCGCCACTCTTTCATCGGCAACTTCAAGAAAGATAAATAGAAAATAGGGATCCCATTCAACACCGAATTTAGAAGAATAATCTTTCCTCCCAAACTAATGTACTTATGGCCCCAAGAATTCAACCGCCTCCCCAAGTGCTCCAACAACGGCTCCCATGTTTCAATTCTTCTCCCAAAACAATGGCATCTAATGCGGATCTCTTAAAAATGGCCCAAAGGTGGAGCTTTACTGTTTTTACTTAAAAGTGAATTTGATATTAATAAAAAATCGGAAATAGTTATAATATTTGATTAAAAAAATAAAAAAAAATAAAGTTCACCTATGTTCCTTTGTGTCTCTTCTAAAAAAATAATATGAAATTAAGGCTATTATAATAAAAGTATAAATTATTGTATCAAAATTAGTAACATTTATTAATTGTTTTGGTTTGTGTAAAAAGTCAAAAAGTTTGGTGATAAATATGATGATGGTTTGATGATGATTTTAATGATGATGAATTCTTACATGCAAAATGACGATGATTTTGATGATGATCGCATGTATGAAAAGTGACGATGTTGATGATGATGATTTGTTGGTTGAACATATACATTATTGAGTCATGTGTTCATGAATCTTAAGTGTCAAGTAAGATATATATATCCAGTGAAGATGATTATGATATTTATATCCAACGAAGATGACTAGGATACTTGTATCCAACGAAGATGACTAGGATACTCTGAATCCAATGAAGGTGATTGGTACCACATGCATATAAAGTTGTGTCTAGAGTGCATTTCATACATTCGAATCTATGTGAATATGTGCATTGGTGAATTATGTGACTATGAGAATTGGTGATTATGTGAATTGGTGAAACTTGGTGAATTATATGAATTTGGTGATTTTATGTCAGTTGGTGATTTTATTTGATGATGATTATTTTGGTGATAGTAATGAAGTGTGAATCTTATGCATTTGAATTTGTGATTTTCTTGGTATAGATAATTTCTCTGCCTATACTTTTAAAATGATGAATTGTAATTGTGGGGTTGATTAGGCAAGAGTTTATGTGATTTATATGATTGATATGAATTAGATTAATTATATGCAATATGTGAAATATGTGTTTTATGTAAAATGATAAAGTTGGTGTAGTTCGATGACTAAGTTAAAAAAAGAATGAGGTGAGAGATCGTTGTATTGATTGATGTAGCAAGATGATATGCTTTTGTTGATAACTTTGATTAGAGATTGAATATGCTATGATAGGGAAAATGATGATATTCATGTGATGTAAGTATTCTAGGAGTGATGAGTATGTATATGTGTTTTGCATGAAATCCTTGAATGTTTATGTTTGATTATACTTTATTGTCGAATGTTATCTAACTCCCAGTGATCGTTTGGTTAATCGCCTGCCTATTTGTATTAATGGATAAACGACCTACAAGATTACTCATTTTGCCTTGTTGTTAGTATGCTTGAGGATAGCTTTGGATCTACATCGTCCCTTTGTCTTTGGAGTCTAAGTTTAGGGCTATGATTAGGGTGTCAGTTTATGTCGTTTATTTTATCATGTCTTTTGAGATAATTGCTCATGATGTTGAGGATCTGAGATTATATTTCGGTGAAGTATTATGTTATATGTGGCATCGCTACCTTGGAGATTTATTTTATCGTTGTTGAGATATTATGATATTATTCCCCTGTGATGTTTTGAAAAATAAATTATGCATGTTTTGGATTTATTGAAAATGTAACATCTAAATTCTTTATATGATTGTATCATTTGCGTGTTTTATCGCCTTAAGGGTTTAGGGTATTACAGGCTGAGCCTATTAGTGGGAGACAGGGGGCGGCATGAGGATTAGTGGGGGTGTTGATGCGGGAGCGAACGATGTAACCAGGTGGGTGCGTCCCAGATAGTGAACCGATGCAGCATCAACATCAGTATGAGGTGTAATAGCCCGATTTTGCGATTATTTGATTTTAATTGTTTTATGTGTGTTTATTCATGTTCGCGTGCATTTTCATGAGTTTTCGTATTAGGAGGGTATTTTAGTCTTTTACAAGTAAGGGTAATTTAGTAACCTTATGACAATAGTTATTTTAACGTTCTAGTTAGAACCGTTATTAATTATAAGGGGTTAAGTGTCGATAGAATTAATTAGGGCCGATGTTCTAGTTAATTACTGTTAGTGAGTTAGATTTAGCGGTGTGGTGTAAATAGAATTGAACCAAATAGTTAGTATAGTTAGGCCCATTAAGGGTTTGTGAATATTTGACCCGTAACCTTGAGAAATTAGGGTTAGACCTTATCATTCACAAAACACAAAGAGTAGAGATATAGAGACTAGAGAGAGGAGCTAGAAGAGAGGGTTGAAGTTAAACGGGGAATTGAATCTAGGAGCCAAATTGAAGCTTGAGCTAGGATTCTTAGTGTTGGAGGTAAGAGGGATAGTTTTCATACATAATCTTCAAATTTCTCATTTCTACCCATTTCTATGATTTTGATTGATTGCATTAATCCTGTAAATTCGTGTTTGGATGTTGATGTTATGTTTGTAAGCATAAATTGTATGATGATTGTGTAATCGTTGTTGAAATTGCATGTCAAAAATGTATGAAGATGGATATTTGAGTTTATGTGATAAATTGATGAGAAATGATGTTGAGATGTTGTAACATGTATGAATTCGTGTTTAGTTGATGATTTGAATGATTTATGAACTGTTGGAGATTGATTTGTTGAACTGGAATCAATGTGTGTGAATTAGAAATGAAATTTGTGAAGGTTGTTGGTGTTTTGAGGAAATTATGAAATTTGATGAGATAGGCTTGAGTTGTTGTTTTGTTGCATGTTTTGAGTTCCTTTAGGTGTGATATAATGATTATGACCTGTAAACACTTTCTGGAACACGTTTTTGGGATTTGAGGGATTAAAGTTGGGTTTTTGGAGTGAAGAAGGGTCATGAACTCGTGAACAATGGTCTGCCCAGAGGATTGTTCGCTCAAGCGAGCCCTGTTCGCTTCAGCGAACATTCATATGAGTACCCAGTTCGCTTGAGCGAGCTGTAAGCGAACTCCAAGCGAACGGGCCATTGCTCTCGACGTTCTGCTCGCTTAAGCAAACCAAACTTCGCTTAAGCGAACGGTGCCCAGTTCAGCCTTATTTGAACTTTGATTTGTGACCCTTAGGGCCTATCCGGGCATTTCTTAACGTTCATTTCAACTTGTATAATCATTGTATACACATCTAATCTCACTGGAACTTCTCTACGATCAAATAAAATTAAATTTGTGAAATCAAACTTGATTTTGAAGAATACTCGAGAACATGAACTTTTCCGAAATGAATCCTTTTCGATGAAACAAAGTGAGACTAAGCTTGTATCTTGTTCACATGCAATCTAAAAATGAATTCAAATAGGTTCAATGATTTTTATCTTGTTTGGTTTTGAGAACTTAGAATTTTGGGAAAAATGACAAAGTGAGACGAACTTCATGAGTTTTGAATATCCATCGTGATTGGCCGATGAAAGGCTTATGTAACCTCTACTGCACACAATTGTGACTTAAGAGTATACATGGCTTAGGCATCTAAACTTGTTTGGTTGGTTTTGATTCATTACTTCGATATTTTCAAAGTTGAGAACTATGAGTAAGACATTGTGAAAAACTTAGCTTAAGGACTAAATGTTTAGCAACCTTTTTGTAATTGATCTTATATGATTGAAATGGTGATTTGCGAATGAATGTTGTGTGGTGAATGTATGTTGGTGTATGCATACTTGTTTAATGAGGGTGATTATTGCATAATTGGTGTATGCATTGTTTGGTGATGATTGCACGATATTGTACGCATGTTGGATGTAGAGGTGATCATGGTATGAACATATGCATTTAGTCGATTCATATATGATGATGTTTGTATTATTTGGTAATCTCTATACATGATATTATTAATTGATTGATTGAGAATTATGTTGATGTAATGCTAACCCTCAGTGGTTTACCACCTACCTTTCCGTGCGGACGGGTAGATGGAGTGCAAGATAAGTAGCTTGTTCGATTGATGTTGCTGAGGAGTAGCAATCCTCTATCTCTTTTGTGCGCCTCTAGATTAGGGGCTCTGATCTAGGATAGCGTTTTTATGTTAGACTTATTCCATTATATGTTGATTTGAGGAGTTATGTTATTGTTATTTTATATCCGATGTTGAGGATAAGATTATGTATTAATTATCATGAGATTTTAGAAATATTGTCTGTATGCCTGAATATATTCCGCTGCTATGTTTATGAATCATGATAATTTATGCTTATGAATGTGGAAATTAGTTGTCGTCGTAGTATATATTTCTAGAATATGTTATTTATTCGCGTGTTTTACCGCTTAATAGGAATAGGGTGTTACAAGTTGGTATCAGAGCCGTGGTCAGTCATGTCCGGACTAGTATTTGGTAAATTTTCCCTGTTGTGCACGAATGGTATTGAGTTACCTTCGGTACTTGTTTTGTTGTGCCGTGGTTCTTATCTGTTGGTTTAGTTTAGTGTAGAACCGGGATGGCTGGTGGTAGAGATGATGCGGCGATTGCAGAGGCTTTGGCTGCAATGGCACGAGCGATGGCTCAAGCCAATGAGCAGGCGGCAGTTGGTCATCGGAATGAGGGAGAAGCTGAGGAACGAAGGCTCGATCGTTTCTTGAGGAATAATCCGCCAACGTTCAAGGGAAGGTTTGACCCTGAGGGAGCTCAGACGTGGAGTTATGGGACACTACTCTAATGATTGCAAGAAGAATGAGAGTTGCTACAAGTGTGGACAAGAGGGTCACAAGTCTTTTGAGTGCAAGAAGGAGATCAATTGTTACAATTGCGGTGAAAAGGGTCATATTAGTACCAAGTGTACGAAGCCGAAGAAGGCGGCGGGAAAGGTGTTCGCTTTGAAAGCGGAAGAGGTGGAGCAGCCGGATAATCTTATCCGAGGTATGTGTTTTATCAATAGTACTCCTTTGATTGCAATTATTGATACTGGTGCTACCCATTCTTTTATCTCGGTTAGTTGTGTTGAGCGTTTAGGTTTAGTTGTATCTTCGTTGTCGCGTGGAATGGTAATTGATACCCCGGCCAATGGTTCGGTGACTACTTTTTTGATGTGTGCTATGTGTCCCGTTAATTTTGGTAATGTTGATTTTAAGTTGGATCTAGCGTGCCTTCCGTTGAAGAATATGGATGTGATCTTTGGCATGGATTGGATGTTCGCTTTTGGTGTTAGCATCAATTGTCTAACCAAGAGTGTAACGTTTTTGAAGCCGGTAGCTGAAGTAAGTGGAGGTTTGTTAACTGCAGAGCAAGTGAAGTTGTCCTTGGATGGTGAAGCTAGTGTGTTCATGTTGTTTGTTTCCTTGAAGGAAAGTAAGGAGAAAAGGAGTGGTGATTTGCCGGTAGTGCAAGAGTTCCTAGAAGTTTTTCTGAATGACATTACTGAGTTGCCACCGGAAAGAGAGGTCGAGTTTGCAATTGACTTGGTGCCAGGAACGAGTCCTACCTCGATTGCACCGTATCGGATGTCTGCATCTGAGTTGGGTGAGTTGAAGAATTAGTTGGAAGATTTGCTTGAAAAGCAGTTCATTAGACCGAGTGTTTCGCCGTGGGGTGCTCCTGTGTTGTTAGTTAAGAAGAAGGATGGAAACATGAGGTTGTGTGTGGATTATCGTCAGTTGAATAAAGTGACGATCAAGAATCGGTATCCGCTTCCGAGGATTGATGATTTGATGGATCAGTTGTGTCATACCCCATTTTTTGACCACTTTTGAAAATTTTAGCGTTTTATAAGCTGTGTAATTTCGTCGTCTCAGACGAAATTTTGGCAGAGAGGTATTTTTAAATACTTCATTTTTTTGGTTCTGAAGGTACATTTTTTTTTATTATTTAGTCTTGTTTGTTATTTCTTTTTATTATTTGTTTTTATTTTTCGTTTTTATTTATTTATTTATTTGATTTTATTATTTAAAGTCATTTAGTCCACGTGTCACTTTGTTATTGGTCCTGGTCCAACTTTTCCTCCAAGGTTCAGTCAGGGGCATTTTAGTCTTTTCCTTGTACCAGGTATTTAAGGGACTGTCAGAGTCAGTCAGAGGTGGGCACACATTTCCATAAAAACACTATCCCATTTTCGGCAGCCTCAGAAAACGGATCAAAGACCCCTTTTCTCATGAACACATCAAGAACACTCAAACAATTCACAAAGATTTCCAGCAACTTTTTTCTTCCAAGAGCAACAACAGTTTCGAATTTCCTCCAAACAACACATAACAAAAAACCAAATTCATATTCTACACCATCAATCATCATAACTTTTCATTGTAAACAAAAAAAAAAACATGAATCGAACCGGTTTTGTGGGAGAAAGAGAATAAGAATTCGGGAACAAAGAAGGAGAATCCGAAGCAAACCAAACGTGAAGAACAAACGTTCAGATCCGTGAAAGGAAAGAAGTAAAAAGTTTTTTTTGGTTTGTTTTGTTTTGTAGATCTAAGTTTGTATGGTGTTGTTTTTGAGAAAATAAGTTTGGATCCGTGTTTAGAATGAAAATGGATATATAAATATGTGAAAAAATTTGGAAAACGGAGAGAAAAAGTTTTTCCGGCGGCGGCGCCACCACCCTAGGGTGGCCGGCCACCGCGCCGGAGCCAACAAGGGTTGCCGGAGAAGATGAAGATCATCTTCATGTTCTTCTTAAGATGAAGATCATCTTCATGTTCTTTTTTTTTTTTTTTTTCTTTTCAAAATTCTAGAGAGGGGGGAGAGGGTTTGAGTGTAGAGAGAGAAGTGGATAGAAGAAATGAAAGGAAAAAGCCACAAATGGCTTTTTTATATCCCCTTTACCGGTTCGGTTCGCCTGAACCGATCCAGGCTGAACCGAATCGGTCTTCTCCTCTCCTGCCCATGCTTTATTCCTTTGGCCAATTTGTTGTTTCTGTTTTGCCATTCACACCCCCTAGTGATGCTGTCTGCACCCCCTCCCTGCACATATTTTTGTAGTAACTTTTTTTTTATTATTTCATGCATTTTTTTTTTTAATTCATATAATATTTGAACTATGTTTCGTGCATTTTTAATTAGTGTTTCAATTTTCATGTCATGCATTTTTAGTACATTTAATAGCCAAGTTTCTATCTCATGCATTTTTAGTTTATTTAGACTTTCTTTTAAATAAAAAAAATCTTTATACGCATATTTGTTTCTTTAAATCTTGCTTTATCTAAGCATTTGTGTTTATTTTATATGTTTGCATTTTATTTCTTTATTGTGTTAACTTGTTTAAATTGCATATTTTTTTTAGTGTGTTTAATAATAGGTTTCATATAAGTTTTGCATGCATATTTAATTTTTGTCATTTCATTTTTACTCTCTTGATACTTGCTAGTTTATCATTAATTGTGGTTTATTTCATGCTCATTTCCTTTCATGGTCACTTTTAGTTTAAGTTTGTTTAGAATTATTGCATGCATATTTAATTTTTTGTCATTCATTTTATTATTGTCGTCGGTTTAGTTTGTATAATTAGGGAAATGATGTAATTTATTTTTGCGCATTTTATTTCTCGCCATCATATTTCTTTTGAGACCATAGAATGTATTTAGGGTATGTAATAAGTAATCGACACACGCACTGACACACGCACCGACACTTCACCACTTTATTTATCGTTTTAGCTCATTTATTTTTTCGCCGTTACGCTAGTTCACCATTAGTTTAGAAAAATATTTTTATCTCGAAAAATCAAAAAGGTTAAATTTCAAATTTCTTTAAAGTAAACCTTGGCTTGTAACCCAAGTGTTTTTCCTTTTATTTTCCTTAATCAAATGTTTAATCAATTTAATATCCACATTAGACATGGATTTCTTGCAATTAAAATTAACCAACTTCATCATATTTTTTTTTTCATGCCTTGAGGCCTCTTATCTCTTCTTAAAATCTTTTTTTTCAAAAAATGTTAAAATCAATTCAACCCATAAAAAAAAAAAGTTCTTTAGCCGAACTACTTGATTTTGATCCCGATTTATTTGGGTAAGTAGGCAAAGGGCTTTGACCCTTCCAAATCAATAAAAATAACCAAAAACATGCTTCATCTTCCTCCTTTCTTTTACTTAAACTCTTAAACAACAATTTGAAGGTGAGAAAAACACAAGAAGGGGGGGTTGAATTGTGTTAGCTTTTCGCAGCTCTTGAAGAGTGAGAATCTAATTCCTTTAAACTCAGAGTCTGAATGGGATCAGAGTCTGATGGAAGATTAGGTTCTAATGCAGCGGAATAATCAAGAGATAGAGAGAAGAGAGAACACAAGCAATTATACAGGTTCCTTCCACAAACCGCAAGTAGTCCTGTCCCCCTTGTACTTCCAAGGAGAGTTCACTAAAATGTAATATCAATTACAAGTTGCTCAAACACACAGTAAGAGACTTCCTTGCTCAAGGACGCAGCCAAGAGACTTCCTTTGCTCAAGCACAAAAGCAAGAGACTTCTTACACAATTACAGAAAATTGAATAGAGTTGAAACACTTGACAACAATCAAATGTGTTTCAATTACAACAAAGACAGACTCTGTTTTACACGAAAGACAGACTCTGTTTTCTGTGGAACATAGAAATTCTAGAATACTCAGTTTGTAAGAATCTAAGTTGATGATGTGTTTTTGTTAAGACTCAGTTGAATACGAAAGCAATGCAGTGTAATTTTTCTAGTTGTAGCAATGCTGTAGAAATCCTTGCTAGCAGATTATCAGATTTTGGGCTTCAGACTCACTGTAGCACTAAGCTTCTGGTAATCTTCAGACTCTCTTGGTTTTCAGATTCTGATAGTCTTCAGACTTTGATACAGTCTTTTAGACTCTCTTCGGTACAGTCTTCAGACTCTCTTCGATGCAGTCTTCAGACTCTCTTAGATGCAGTCTTCAGACTCTCTTCGATACAGAATCACAAGCAACAAGCTTCTCTGGATTTTTGCTCTGTAACATTGTTCAAACATAATACTTTCTAAGATATAAATCTTGATTGATATCCTGCATACTTAAACAAATATTAGCAATATCCAATTGACAACTTTTTTAATACCTTGTTATCATCAAAACTCAAAACGTGGTATTGCTGAACACCTTTGTTCCAACAATCTCCCCCTTTTTGATGATTACAAACATTAGTATTTAAAAGGACAATTGTTGTTAATCTAATTAACAAGTTGACTTAAGGGTTCTGAGGTTTGTAAGCTCAGAGTCTGAGGTTTGTAAGCTCTGACTCCCCCTGAGTCTGATAATTCTTAAGTTGAGGTTTGTAAGCTCCTCTTAAGTTCTATCCAGGTTAATTAAATTCATTTTCATAAGCAATCGAATTCATTCTCAGAATAATAAATGAATTTAGAGAACTGATTCTTAAACAGGGGCTCAGAGTCTAACTAAGCACCTTTAGCAGATTTCCCTTTAACTTTTACATAGAACATGCAATGTATTTAAAAGAAATACAAATCTCATAATTTTCCCTTCTCCCTGTTGAGAAAATACAAACAAATACTTTTCTTTCTCCCCCTTTTGTCATCAACAAAAAAAAGGTTTAGAACAAGTTCCTCCCCCTTTTTAAATGACTTAAGGTAAGGGTATAAACATATTTTAAGGAAAAATGAGATTCAGAGGGAAAAACATAGAAGATTTAGAGCATAAAAAAAGTGAGTGCAAATAGAATCAAATAAAACTTGTATAAATTGTAAGCAAAAACAGTTCAGAAGATAGCAAACAAGAATTACAAAACAAAACAAAACGAAAAATAAACTAAGGTTAGTTTTGTTTGGCAAGATGATCCATCAATTTCTGGAGATCCTCTTGCTGTTTCTTTACCATCTCTTCCAGAGCCTCAGTTCTTCTTAAATGCGCTTCTCTTTCTAGTCTTGCTTCTTCTTGAACTCTGTACAGTCTCCTCTTCAAAGAGTGATAAACCATTGATTCCCTTGGATTATACTGATCTTCATCAAAGAATGGTGTATCTCTAATCCTCAGAATAGGAGCTTTTTCCAAGATAATAGCTTTCTCAGCCCGCTTGACTTCTTCAACATGCTTGGCAGTGACAAGTGCTTGTTCCCTGGCAGCAGCCTTCTGAATTTTGGTGATAAATTCCAAGAACTCAGTCTTCACTGAAGAGAACTTGTCCTCATAGCTCACATTGAGGATGGGCACAAACCTTTGCTCAATAATGTCTTTGAGCTTATTGCATGAAGAAGCATAGAACTCATCTATCTTGTTTGAATCAAATAAGTCAATTTGAGGTTCAGAGGTTGAGGGTAGAGAGGCTCTTAAGGCTAGAAAGGCTTCAAACTCTGGGAAGATAGTTATAGGATCACAAATAGGTTGGGGAACTCTTCTAGTTTCTGCTCTACATTCTGTAACAGTTTCTGATATGATATTAGAAGCTTGTTCTAGATTTTCAGAGGTTGGTTCAACAACAGGTTCTGAAAGTTCAACAGAAGCTAAGGTAAGACTTTATGTAGGTTCAGGTACAGGGTCTGGTTTGGAAACAGATTCTGTAGCTTTTGTTGATTTGGATTTTGCAGGGGTCTTTGGTAGTTCTCCTCCTAGATGTTTTTCAAGAGAATCTAGAGTGTCTGGAGAGTCTACACAAATGGTTTCATGTTGGGGGGATGGCTGTTTAGATTGAATGGTTACTTCAGGCTTTTCAGAAGGTTGAATTGCCTGAAGTGGTTTGAGAAATGACGGTTGAGCAGGATGGTCAGCAGGAAGATTCATAGACACTGTGATTGTGTCTTGAATTACTCTGTCCATAGTTGAATCAACATATTCAACTACTGCAGGGTCCAGTGGGTTATGGGATGATATGGTTTTGATTGGTGAGGGGGATGAATTTTTGAGGGATGGAAGAATTTGGCTAAAGGGTTTGTTGTCTGATTCTGAATCAGATTCTAACTCTTGATTCAAAGAGGAAGATGAGCTATATGCTACCTAGCCAGAGGTGCCAATGCCAGCTTCTAGAGAAGCATAGTGATCAGACACAGTAGCTTCTGATAACTCAGCTTCTGCAGTAGCTACAGGATCCTTCTATTTATGAGCAGAAGCAAGCAACTTAGCAGCTTCTTTGACAGTCTCTTCCTTTAATTTTTCAGCAACCACTTCTGCTGCCATTGCCTTGCCAGCAGCATGTTCATCTTCAATCATAGATACAGAAGTACCTATCTTCTGTGCTACATCTTTAGCCACATGAACCACATCCACCTTTCTCTTCTTGGTCTGACTTTCTCCACCATTAAAGTCAGCATCAAGGTAATCAACAATATCTTGAGCCATTCTGTCATAGTCTCTGTCAGCCTTGCCTTTCTTCGCTTTCTTCTCATCTTTCTTAGCCTTCTTCTCGCCTTTCTTGGCTTTCTTCTCATCCTTGGTTTCTTTAATCATATCCTTAATTTCACGAAGTGCAGAGGATACTGATGAAGGCATAGGAGCTATGGTCTTAGGGGAACCAATTGTCACTCCTGGAAGGCAATAGATTTGATCTTCTTCTTGAGAGGCTCCAGCTTCTCTTCCTCTTCCTTGAGAACCACTTCCTTGGTTCTTTTTCCTTTGACCTTGATAGGTCCTCCTCCAAAAGTCTCAGGAATGGCAGAATAGTTGATTATTCTACCAGTATCCTTGAAGTAATCCACCACAAATCTTGCAAGAACTTCAGGATTATCTTCTTTGGATATGGGAGGGAAGTCCATCATCAAGTCAGATTGCACATAGGATTCCCTCATATCATGCTTAGAGGGGTTGAATCTCTTGACAATCTTCATGTACTGCAGAGTCTTGCCATTTATGATTCTCCCGACCACAGTTCCTAGATGAATATCTGATACCACACCAGATTTTGATAAGACCTTCAAGAGGCCTCCTTGATACAGAATCTCAGATATTAATCTTCCAAAAGGAACTTGCCTTCTGGTTTCTGATTGACTCTTCTTGATGGCCCAGCACATGTGGTGCATCACATATCTGGGGAAGTTGATCTTTATTTTTTTGATGAGAAAATAAAGAAGAACTTTGTGATCAACAGACAATGTGTCTGTTCCTCCTCCTTTCTGAAGCATACTGTCCAGTATAATCTTCAGAAGCACCCTATGCTCATGATGCATATCGACCAGTTTATTTGAGGGTCTCCCTTCAAATAATAGTTTGTTGCAGATAACAACCCATTCACTCTTCTTCTTGACATTCCACTGAAATTTACCAGCGCTCTCCATTTTACAAGCCCTGGCTACCACTTATTCAGTGATAACTATTGGTATTCCCATCACAGCAGACCTTACTTCAAGACCATTGTACGGTCTTAAACCCATTTGGTCTCTGTTCTTGCCAGCCAGACTGGGTTGTTTGAGATTGCAACTGATTCTTCCAAAGTAGCTTCAGCTTTGTCGTAGACTTCTGACCTAACCCAAAAATCTCTAACAAGCTCCTGATATGTTGGTCCATTCAACATACCAAAGTAGTTCATCATTCCTTGTGATAAGAAATGAGAAGAAACGTCAACTACATGACGACTGAGAGAACCAAAATCTACTGGAGATTCAACTTGAATTTCCAGAGTCTCCTTGATGATGTTCATTGTTCTGGGTTTGATAACGCAGGACTTTCCATACTTGATTATGACACCAGATTGGATGAGATCACTTGCCATTATAGGGGTTTCTAAGTATTGAAAACAAGAAATTTGTTCAGAGAGAAAATCAAAGAGTGAAAAGAGAAGTGAGTTGTGTGTGTTATGTATTTATAGAAAAAATTGTTTGATAACCGTTTGGAAAGAATAGGGGACAAACAAACACAAACAATAAATAGATATAGCATGCAGCCGTAAAAGTATTGGGACAATGCGAAGGTAACTTGTTCAACGTAATGAAATCATTGCCCTTTGAGTTCTTACCCAATACAGACAGGCCATGTCTGAGAAACTGTAAAGTAACTGTCACCGTAGTGGGGCAGGTGTTACTAAACTCAACAGTCATGCTTCCACTAATACGAGCTTCTAAGAGTCTAAAGATTCCTTACCAGAGTCTGAATAGTTTATCAGAAGCTTTTATCAGAGTCTCTAAAAGAGGGTCTGATTCCCAAATAGCTTCTGAATATTTTCAGAGTCTGAATTCTGTTTTCAGAGGCGCACATTACCCAGAGACATAGCACATGTTCAAATTTTTCTTTATGAAATGAAATCTTTCAATAAATAAGGGTTTAGTAAATATATCAGCCCATTGATGATCAATATCAATGAATTGAATATCTAAAATTCCCTTTTGAACATAGTCTCTTATAAAATGATGTTTAATCTCAATGTGCTTTGCTCTTGAATGCAGAATTGGATTCTTAGACAGACATATAGCTGCCGTATTATCATAATAAATTGGGATACAATTTTCAATTATTTGATAGTCCTCAAGCTGATGTTTCATCCAGAGTAGATGTGTACAACAACTAGCAGCTGAGATGTATTCTGCTTCTGCTGTAGACAAAGCAATGGTTGTAGTTCTCCCAGGAATTGACAATTGCCACTGGTAGATTTTCTTTCAATCCTGTCTCCAGCATAGTCAGCATCACAGAATCCAACTAACTTGTAGTCAGAGGATTTCTTGTAAAGAAGTCCAAGATTGGTAGTTCCTTTCAGATATCTAAAGATTCTCTTAACAGCCGTTAAGTGAGGCTCTCTAGGATCTGATTGAAACCTTGCACACAGACATACACTGAATAAAATATCTGGTCTGGATGCAGTTAGGTATAACAAAGAACCAATCATACCTCTATACAGCTTCTGATTAACTTTGGTTCCTTGATCTTCTTTGCTCAGAGTGCAGGTTGGATGCATTGGAGTATTCATTTCTTTACAATCCTCAAGATTGAACTTCTTCAGAAGCTCTTTCGTGTATTTGGACTGATGAACATAAACTCCATCTTTGCATTGGTTGATTTGAATTCCAAGAAAGAACTTTAATTCTCCCATCATGCTCATTTCAAACTCATCCTGCATTACTTTGGAGAACTCTTTGCAAAGTGAACTATTTGTAGAACCAAAAATGATATCATCAACATAAATCTGAACTATAAGAATGTCTTTCTTCAGAGTCTTTCTGAATAAAGTAGTGTCAACTTGCCCTCGTTCAAAGTTGTTTTGAATTATGAAATTACTTAGTCTTTCATACCAAGCTCTGGGAGCTTGTTTCAAGCCATAAAGTGATTTCTTCAATTTATAAACATGCTCTGGATGTTTTAAATCTTCAAAGCCAGGAGGTTGTTTAACATATACTTCTTCAGAAATGACACCATTAAGAAATGCACTCTTAACGTCCATTTGATACAGGGTTATGTTGTGATTAACTGCATAGGAAAGAAGTAACCTGATTGCTTCCAATCTTGCAACTGGAGCAAACGTTTCTGTGTAATCAATGCCTTCTTGTTGACTGTAGCCCTGCGCAACAAGTCTGGCCTTGTTTCTGATTACTTCTCCTTGTTCACTAAGCTTATTTCTGAACACCCACTTGGTTCCAATGATGTTCTTGTGATCAGGCTTAGCTACTAGATCCCATACTTCATTCCTTTTGAATTGATTCAGTTCTTCTTGCATTGCCAGAATCCATCCTTCATCCCCAAGAGCTTCTTCAACAGAGGTTGGTTCAATAACAGATAATAATCCCAAGACAGACTCTTCTTGTCTGAAATACGATCTTGTTCTTCTAGGACTTTCTTTATTGCCAATTATCTGATCCTCTGGATGTGAAGACTTGTATTTGAAAGATTGTTTGGATTGATTAGCTTGCAAAGAACCATCTTGAGCTTCATCAGAAGCTTCTTCATTAGGAACTTCAGGGGATGTTCCAGCTTCTGAAGTATCTTCAGATTCTGGAATCTGATCAGCTTCTGAGTTGTCATCAGAATCTTGAGATTCTACACAACTTTCATCTTGCACTGGATTTTCACTTCCAGGCACTTTGTCATCAAATCTGACATGCATAGATTCTTCAACACATTGTGTTTCTGAATTATACAGCATGTATGCCTTAGAGCGTTCAGAGTAACCTAAAAAGATTCCCTTTTGAGCTTTGGCATCAAATTTCTTTAGGTAGACTTTGTTGTTCAGGACATAACACGTACATCCGAACTGATGAAAATAAGATATGTTGGGTTTCCTTCCTTTAAAGAGTTCATAAGTTGTTTTGTTCAACAGAGGTCTAATATAGATTCTGTTCTGAACATAGCAAGCTGTGTTTACTGCTTCTGCCCAAAAATGCTTAGCCAGATTGTTCTCATGGATCATGGTTCTAGCCATCTCTTGTAAGGTTCCGTTCTTTCTCTCTACGACTCCTTTTTGTTGTGGAGTTCTAGGTGCAGAGAATTCATGAATAATTCCATGTTTTTCACAGAAAACCTCAAATGGGTCATTTTCAAATTCTCCTCCATGATCACTTCTGACTTTCAAGATTTTCAATTCCTTCTCTGATTGAATTTGGATGCAGAATTTACTAAACACAGAATATGAATCATCTTTTGTTTTCAGAAATTTAACCCAACACCATCTGCTGTAGTCATCAACAATGACTAGTCCATATTTACTTCCATATAAGGATGCAGTGCTAACTGGTCCAAATAAGTCAATATGAAGTAACTCCAAGGGTCTGGAAGTAGAAACAATCTCTTTCGGCTTGAAGGGACTCTTGTTAATTTTCCCTTTCTGACATGCTCCGCAAAGAGCATCTGAGTGATAGTCAATGTCTGGTAGGCCTTTGACAAGTTTCAACTTGCTAAGCTTAGAGATTAATCTCCAATTAGCATGTCCCAAACGTCTATGCCACAGCCACTTCTTATCACCCATTGACAAAAGGCACACTACCTTCTGATCAGTCAGTTCTGAGAATTTTATCTTGTATACATTGTTTATTCGTTTTCCCTTGATGACTATGGACTGATCATCCTTGTTAACCACTGTGCAGTTGTTCTTATTAAACAATACATCATAACCACTGTCACATAATTGACTTATGCTTAGTAACTTATGTCTAAGTCCATCAACGAACCACACATTACTGATTGAGATCAGAGAGTTACCAATGGTTCCAGTACCAATGATTTTGCCAGTCTGGTTTCCTCCATATCCCACAGTTCCTCCCTCTTTCATGGTTACGGTTAGGAACATAGACCTTTCTCCCAACATGTGACGCAAGCAACCACTGTCCAGGTACCAAGCATTCTGCTTTTCTAGTCCTTTTAGACATACATGCAGCATCAGTAATTTCAGACGTAGGTACCCATATTCTCATGGGTCCTTTTTGGTTAGTCTTAGAACCATTGAACTCCTTTCGTAAGTTATGTCTTGAAGTCATTGGCAATGTTTTCTCCCATACCTTGGGTTTGGAACCGTTTGGTTTAGGTTTCAACTTGCCTTTCACAGTTTCTCTTCTTTGAAACTTAGGCTTTAGTTTTTCAGACTCTGGCTTTTTCAGAGTCTGTTTATCAGACTTTGAATGTTTCAGAGTCTGAGTCTTTAAAGCTTTGGGTTCAAGGTTTTTCAGACCCTTTAACTTAACATTCTGAGATTTTGACTTAGTCAGAACCTTAGAAGTAGAAGTTGTAGGTTCTGAATGAGTCACTGTGTTCACTTCATCAGACTTACTTACAAAGTGATTTTTCAACGCCTCTCTGGCTCCATCAGGACCAGGTTTCAGAGTCACTTCATTTGAGTTTCCTCCAATGAATCCAAGACCCTGTCCTCTGTTCTGATACGTGCTATAGATCATGGACGCAACCCTTGATCTGTCAATTCCAGTAGCAATAAATTCTTGCAAAGCAACATCTTGCTCACTTAAGTATTTACAGCTACACTTCTTGATCAATAAAGAGATATTTTCTTCTTTTAAATTCTCTAATTCCAACAGAGTTGAATTATGTCTTTTTGACAGCTTATCAAGCTGTTGTTTGACTTTCTTCAACTCAGTGGTCTTAGCTTTAAAATGACCAAGAAGCTCTTTGACAGATTCTACAAGTTCAGATCTTGTGAGTTCAGAATATACCTCTGTTTCATTTTCAGAGTCTGCATCTGATTCTGCCTCAGGTGTCTCTTGAATAGATTCGATTGTAGCCATTAGTCCAACAGCTACATTGGCTTCGCCATCAGCATCATCATCCTCAGACCCTGACTCATTATCAAGATCTTCCCAGGTGGCCATCAGACTTTTCTTGATCTGCTTCTTAAACTTGCTTGACTTGAAGGTTGGCCTCTTTGACTTGGATTTTTCCTTCTGCAGTTCTGGACACTCAGCAATAAAATGTCCAGTCTTCTTGCAGTTGAAGCAACCTTTCTGTTCCTCCTTTTTGAACCCCTTCCCACTGCTCTTGCTCGGAAATCTCTTTTTCTTTTTAGCAAGGTACTGCATTCTGCTTGAAAGCATAGCCATTTCCTTTGCAATATCAGGATCGTCCTCTGAGCTTTCAGAAGCTATAGATTCATTTTCAGACTCTTCAACCTTGAGAGCCTTTGAAGACCTTCCTTTTGATTTCAAGGCAATGGTTTTGGACTTTCTTGCAGAATCATGTTCATTGAGACTTAACTCATGAACCTTGAGTGAGCTTACAAGATCTTCAACACTTAAAGTGTTTAAATCTTTAGCCTCCTCAATTGCAGTGACCTTTGGTCTCCATCTAGAAGGTAAGCTCCTTAAAATCTTGCTAACATGATCAGAAGCTATATAACTTTTCTTCAGTATCTGAAGACCAGATACTAGAGTTTGAAATCTTGAGTACATCTGCTCAATACTTTCATCCTCTTTCATCTTGAATAGTTCATACTGATGAACTAACAGAAGAGCTTTAGCTTCCCTGACCTTTTTGCTTCCTTCATAGTTAGCACGGAGAGAAGCAAACATGGCTCTAGCAGTAGATTTGTCACTCATCTTCATGTATTCCGTTTTAGGAATAGCAGTGACAAGAGCCCCTCTGATGATATGATGTTTCTTATAGATTTTCTTTTGAGCAGCAGTGTGAAGTTTGCGGTCAATGGCAGCACCTTCGTCATCAAGTTGTAAGTCACCAACATCATCTTCAAGTATGTCCCAGAGTTCTTCATCAAGACCCATGACATAACTATAGAAGTTGGTTTTCCACCAAGAAAATTCTTCGGGATCACCATTGAACTTAGGAATTTTTCCATAATCAACCTTTTTACTGCTGTTATTGGATCCATAGTCATATGGTATAGCAGCACCAGAAGTAGCACCAGAAGAAGACAGTTCACTGGAAGACATGTTTTTCTTTGGATCTTTTCTGTTACACGGTTAAGTGCTATGACAACAGAGCCGGAGCTCTGATACCAACTGAAGGTGAGAAAAACACAAGAAGGGGGGGTTGAATTGTGTTAGCTTTTCGCAGCTCTTGAAGAGTGAGAATCTAATTCCTTTAAACTCAGAGTCTGAATGGGATCAGAGTCTGATGGGAGATTAGGTTCTGATGCAGTGGAATAATCAAGAGATAGAGAGAAGAGAGAACACAAGCAATTATACAGGTTCCTTCCACAAACCGGAAGTAGTCCTGTCCCCCTTGTACTTCCAAGGAGAGTTCACTAAAATGTAATATCAATTACAAGTTGCTCAAACACACAGTAAGAGACTTCCTTGCTCAAGCACGCAGGCAAGAGACTTCCTTGCTCAAAGACACAACTAAGAGACTTCCTTGCTCAAGGACGCAGCCAAGACACTTCCTTTGCTCAAGCACAAATGCAAGAGACTTCTTACACTATTACAGAAAATTGAATAGAGTTGAAACACTTGACAACAATCAAATGTGTTTCAATTACAACAAAGACAGACTCTGTTTTACACAAAAGACAGACTCTGTTTTTCTGTGGAACTTAGAAATTCTAGAATACTCAGTTTGTAAGAATCTAAGTTGATGATGTGTTTTTGTTAAGACACAGTTGAATACGAAAGCAACGCAGTGTAATTTTTCTAGTTGTAGAGTCCAACAATTCTTCAAGTCTTCTATCCTTTATATAGGTGTAGGAAAGAGACATTGAGTCATCCAGCACATCAGGATGATTTCTGAAGCTTGATCAATGGATGTTGATCTGTTGCTTGATATGGTAATAGTCCTTCAATTGCATAATTTGAATTCCATTCCCTTTGAAGATTAATACCGGTAGACACAGTTGCCCAACTGTACGAGGTAGTGGAGTAGTGGAAACAGAGTTCGTACAACGTACTATGTACTGGCCTGCATTCTTGTCTTTGTGCTTCCCACGCTCAAGTTGACTTTGAAGCTAGCTGTTACTCCATTTGAGAGTTTCTTTTGCATACCAATGCTGTAGAAATCCTTGTTAGCAGATTATCAGATATTGGGCTTCAGACTCACTGTAGCACTAAGCTTCTGGTAATCTTCAGACTCTCTTGGTTTTCAGATTCTGATAGTCTTCAGACTCTGATACATTCTTTCAGAGTCTCTTCGGTACAGTCTTCAGACTCTCTTCGATGCAGTCTTCAGACTCTCTTAGATGCAGTCTTCAAACTCTCTTCGATACAGAATCACAAGCAACAAGCTTCTCTGGATTTTTGCTCTTTAACATTGTTCAAACAGAATACTTTCTAAGATATAAATCTTGATGGATATCCTGCATAGTTAAACAAATATTAGCAATATCGAATTGACAACTTTTTTAATACCTTGTTATCATCAAAACTCAAAACGTGGTATTGCTGAACACCTTTGTTCCAACAATCTCCCCCTTTTTGATGATGACAAACATTAGTACTTAAAAGGTCAATTGTTGTTAATCTAATTAACAAGTTGACTTAAGGGTTCTGAGGTTTGTAAGCTCAGAGTCTAAGGTTTGTAAGCTCTGAGTCTGAGGTTTGTAAGCTCTGACTCCCCCTGAGTCTGATAATTCTTAAGTTGAGGTTTGTAAGCTCCTCTTAAGTTCTATCCAGGTTAATTAAATTCATTTTCATAAGCAATCGAATTCATTCTCAGAATAATAAATGAATTTAGAGAACTGATTCTTAAACAGGGGCTCAGAGTCTAACTAAGCACCTTTAGCAGATTTCCCTTTAACTTTTACATAGAACATGCAATGTATTTAAAAGAAATATAAATCTCATAATTTTCCCTTCTCCCTGTTGAGAAAATACAAACAAATACTTTTCTTTCTCCCCCTTTTGTCATCAACAAAAAAAAGGTTTAGAACAAGTTCCTCCCCCTTTTTAAATGACTTAAGGTAAGGGTATAAACATATTTTAAGGAAAAATGAGATTCAGAGGGAAAAACATAGAAGATTTAGAGCATAAAAAAAGTGAGTGCAAATAGAATCAAATAAAACTTGTATAAATTGTAAGCAAAAACAGTTCAGAAGATAGCAAACAAGAATTACAAAACAAAACAAAACGAAAAATAAACTAAGGTTAGTTTTGTTTGGCAAGATGATCCATCAATTTCTGGAGATCCTCTTGCTGTTTCTTTACCATCTCTTCCAGAGCCTCAGTTCTTCTTAAATGTGCTTCTCTTTCTAGTCTTGCTTCTTCTTGAACTCTGTACAGTCTCCTCATCAAAGACTGATAAACCATTAATTCCCTTGGATCATACTGATCTTCATCAAAGAATGGTGTATCTCTAATCCTCAGAATAGTAGCTTTTTCCAAGATAATAGCTTTCTCAGCCCGCTTGACTTCTTCAACATGCTTGGCAGTGACAAGTGCTTGTTCCCTGGCAGCAGCCTTCTGAATTTTGGTGATAAATTCCAAGAACTCAGTCTTCACTGAAGAGAACTTGTCCTCATAGCTCACATTGAGGATGGGCACAAACCTTTGAGGATGGGCACATTGAGGATGGGCACAAACCTAAGATATAAATCTTGATTGATATCCTGCATACTTAAACAAATATTAGCAATATCCAATTGACAACTTTTTTAATACCTTGTTATCATCAAAACTCAAAACGTGGTATTGGTGAACACCTTTGTTCCAACACAATTTTCAAATAAGTAAAAATAATTTAGCGCAAGATTAAGAATAGGTAGAAGGTTCCTATGAGATACCATAGTCGGTTCGGGTGCTTAACACCTTCCCCAATCGAAACCAACCCCCGGATCCAGGTCTTGTAAGGGTTTTTACTCACTTTTTCCCTTCCCGCGAATAAAAGTTGAGAGTTCAAAGATTAAAGGTTCAAATCCGATTAATGATTTTGACACCCGAAAATCGCGAGCACAGAAATGGCGACTTCACTTGGGACCTTTTAGAGGGTTGAGCCTAACTTATCTTTCTTTACTTTTGCGCTTTATTATTGCTTATACTTTGTAAATACGTGCCTTTTTGTTTACTTTCTTTCTTACGTGAGTGGCGAGATAAATCCTACATCCGGGCTTGAGTGAAATATAAGATAGGACGGAGTACAATCATAGTGCCATGCCGGGAGTGGTCCCGTGTTATGTGTGCATGTGATGTAACTCCACTCGACGTAGGCCTCTCAGAAGTAATATAACGTCGTCATGATCAATCGTGATCGGCACTATTATTTTTGAAGTCCGCCAAACGTCGAGAACCTTTAGATCACCCTTAACCCATCTTGGCCTTTTAGGACGTAGCGCGGTGGCTAACCAAGAACAGTCTTGACTTAGTCGATACGCGATGCTACACTCAAACTAGACTACCTTGTGAATGTTATTGGACTAGGAACAGTCCTTTACACCGATAATATTCAAAAGGGGGTTGGAATTTGAGAACTTGGTAGAACCCGTGATACAGGTACATTTGAAACCATAGTCCTTACCAAATGGCGTTGTTACCCTCAGCTCATACATTGTGGAATTAACCTCACCATGTTTTCTATGTTCTTTAGCATAATCATGCATACATACATTCATTCATAAACTTTTTTCATCCAAAAATCGAAGGATCTAGACAAGTCGTCTTGTAAACATCAAAGGTATGTACCTTGTAAGAATGAACACCGAGAAATACAACTTCAAAAATCTTAACTAAGCTTTAGCTTTTATTAAGAACTTCTCCCTTGGTTTCACTCTTACCTTTTGAAAAGGAACCGATTGCAACGTCTTTATGAATTTTCAACTGAAACCATGTTCCTCTGCGATGTTTACAATTCACTTTGACAAATCCTTCGATAACAAAAATTGTATATTTTTGCATAAGCATATCATGCATCATTTGGCATTCATAGTTTCTAGTCCGTGTCTCACATGGTGTCTTCTCAATAAAAGGTCAATCCATCAGTCTACTCGCATCTAGAACACTCGGGCAAATCAGAATGGATCACCTTGAACAAGAGAACCACAAGCTTCGTGAAGAGGTGACAACCCTCCGGGCCGAAAATGAGATTTTGAGGAACTTAGTATCTTTGATGACGTTTGCACAAAGTCACCCATTATCTCTTCCTATTGCTAACACTCAAGCTCAGCCGGTTGCTTCCAGTACCCCGATTTCAACGGTGTTCGCTAGTACTCCTCAAAATGCTATGCTGGAAGGTTATCTCTGGAGCACACCTTTAAATTCTGACGAAGTATTCCGTCCTGTTGTCTCTGAGGTTCAAGCTCCTTTTGTGCAAATGACAACGCCTATCCCTCAATCGGGCCTTTTGTTCCCTCAAGTTTCTATGACTTACTCGTCTCCTTTGGTCAATACTATTAAGCAAAACCACGAACACATCCATCACTCATAAGGTGTGGCTGCATATGACCGGATAGATGAACTTGAAGAAAAGTTTGATAAAATACAGCTGGAATTGAAAGCTCTCCGTGGGACAGAACTGTTTGGCCAGGATGCTTATGACCTTTGCTTGGTTCCCAATGTCGTGATACCACCCAAATTTAAGGTCCCCGATTTTGAGAAGTACAAAGGGAACACTTGCCCTAAGGATCATCTGGTGATGTATGTGAGAAATATGTCTGCTCATATCAAGGACGATGAACTCCTTATCCATTGTTTCCAAGAGAGTTTGACTGGTGCCGCACTGATATGGTACATGGATCTGAACAAGGTTGATATCAAAACTTTCAATGATTTGTGCGAGGCTTTCGTCCAGCGATACAACTACAACTTGAACTCGGCCCCAAAAAGAGGTGAATTGCAGGCCATGACCCAAGATGATAATGAGTCCTTCAAAGCTGATGCCCAACGTTGGAGAGATTTCGCCGCACAAGTGCGTCCATCTTTGGAAGAGAAAGAGTTGCCCGAGATTTTCCTTGATACTCTGGATCAGTTCTATTATGAGCGTATGTTATCAAGTGCATCCGGCAGCTTCGCAGAGATGATAACCGTGGGTATGCGCATTGAAGAATTGGTCCGAAAAGGACGTTTAGTCAAAGGAAGTGTTCCCACTGATGGATCAGAGGACGAAAACCAGGAAGCGAATATGGTGGAAAGTTGGCCTCAACAACAGTATTTGGCTTATCACCATGTTGCCTCTATTATGCCAATCACAAAAACTGTCTGAAATCCAGTGTGTCAACCCCAGTTTCAACAACAGCCTCGACAACAGGCTCCAAGAACACAGATTGATCATATTCCTATGAAATATGCAGATTTGTTTCCAATATTGCTTGAAAGGAATTTGGTCTACACCAAGGCACCTCTTCCGTTGCCAGCAAAATTGCCAGCCCGGTACAGGCCCGATCGTTTTTGTGCCTTCCATCAAGGGGCATCAGGTCATGATATTGAAGACTGCTTTGCCTTGAAGAAGATAGTTCAGAAGCTGGTCCAAAAGAACCTCTGGTCATTCTAAAATTTGAACTCTGACATGCAAGTTAACCTACTACTGGATCATGATATTTGTTGACATGTGGAATGTTTAGCTGCACTTGGGTCATTGCTGATGTTTATTTCTACTACTCATTTGTTCAATTAATATGTTTGTTAGTTGTTTTATGTTTTCCAAAAAAAATCCTTTCGTCCCACCCGAGGCGAAAGTGAACTTGTTTAGGGCTTTTTGCTTTATGTATTTTCATCATTAATTAAAAAGTCGCTTTGATCCCGACTTTGTTTTATTTTGTGCTTTTTCCGGAAAAATGGTAATACAAAAAACCAAAAATTTCTTTTTCTTTAATCATATCTGCATAATCATAATTTTCCATTATTTGTCACAATCAATAATAGAATCATGCATTAATAAACCCGTTGAACATTTTAATCTTGTACTCTCTCTCGACTTTGAGTTCCTTGTGTCTGAAACTGAAGAAAAGGAGGATGAATTCCCAATGAGAAATCTTGCCTACTGGGGCATCTCAGCCATTGAAGCTACAAAGAAATATCAAGAAAGACTGTCCAGAAGTTGGCATTCAATTACAAAAGTTGGCAATGAGATGTTAGCATTTGCCTTGTATAAGAATTGTACTCCAGTACACACTTCAACAGGGGCAACCCCTCCCACCATCCCTCAATATACAACATGAAGTTCAGAGTCCTGTCAATGGAAGTTCTGATGAAGGTTAAGCTTGTTTGCATTTAAATACATTGTGGTCTTATGTCATAAACAGTTATATCCAAAGGATGAAGCAAGTTTCGACAAAGAAATATCCTCCCCATGAATGTCAAAAAAGGTGGCCTTGTGCTCAAACATACGATATCTGATTTTAACCAAACTCCAGGGGCAAAGGAATTCTCGATTACAAAGAATGGTGATAAACTTGTACGTCCTGTGAATACCGATGCAGTCAAGAAATACTTTGTTAAAGTGAAAAAGCTCGATAAGTCGCAAATCTAAAAGTGGCTTAGGCAAAAAAGAGCGTCTCGGTGGACTGAAAACCCGAAAGGGCGGTCCACGCAAAAGTTAAAGACATGTAAAAAAAAAAGAGAGAAGAAGAAAATGAAAAATGTATATCCTGATAGGTTGAAACCCGCAAGGGCGATCTATGCAAAAGTTAAGCCTTGTGGCAAAGTAACTGCATCTGGTTGGACATGAATCACTTGGGGCATTTCAGCCGTCAAAAGACCTTCGCCTTGTGGCAAAGCAGCTGCATCAAATCAGATATAGTTCACTTGGGGCATCCTAACTGTCAGAAGATCTTCGATATAGAGCGTCCACAAATCAAAACTTGGAACAGTGGAATTCAAAGTTGTTAGGGAGAACCGTGGTTATTGTGTTCAATGTACCTTTCCCAAATAATTACCATTTTCCAAAATTTTCAAAATCTGTGGAGCCACGCTTTTGGCGGGCCACCACTCCATTTACATTAATTTGAGCCTGTGCCAATTTATTTGAAATTCTCATTTATTCTTTATTTGCGAAATTTTCTTCCATATTTGATGTTAATATTTAAAGCAAAAAATTCAAAAAAATATAGTTTTTTCCATGTCTTTTGAAATGCATAAACAACAGGTACATCTTCTTTGAACTTATGAGTAGTTAAAGCATACATCAACATTCGTCTCAAGGACAGTTAAACTCTGCAAGTTAAGTGTGACCAAAGGCTATGAGATGACCTCTGTCAAAAAAGAAAAAGTGAAAAAAAAAGAAAAGCTCGCTAAGTTGAAAACCCGAAAGGGCGGCTTAAGAAAAAAAAAAAGAGCGTCCTGGTGGATTTAAAACCCGAAAGGGCGATCCAGGCAAAATTAGGGGCATACAAAAAAGAATATATTCCCGGTGGATTGAAAACCCGAAAGGGCGGTCCAGACAAAAGTTAGGGATTCAAAAGAAAAACAATACAAAAAATGATAAAAAGAAAACAAAGACAGAGACATCACAATTCAAGTGGGCCAAATGGAAGAATGCACTTCATGCTGGTTTACAAATGGCGACTTCTGCCAAATTGATTGTTTGATGGACTTTGTTCCTAGTGAATGGCGACTTCTGCCAAATTGTTGTTTGATGGACTTTGTTCCCAATGAATGGCGACTTCTGCCGATTTGTTTGAGTTGAGGGGTTTTATCCCGATTAATGGCGACTTCTGCCTGTGGTTTGATTAATGGTGGCTTTTACCAGAATGATTGGTTGTCGGTTTTTGTTATCCTTCAGTGGTTTGATTAATGGTTTGTTACCTCATCAATGGTTTGATTATTGGGTCTTTCCTCATCAGTGATTTGATTATGGAGCTTTACCCCATCAGTGGTTCGGTTAGCGGGCTGGACCCCGATAGTGTTTTGATTCATCTCCGGTAATGATATCCCCATTGAAGATTGCCGAGTGTTTGTACTGCGATGTCGGTCCACCTCTTATCTTACTTGTCCAGTCTTGTTTCATCAAGTTATATACAACCATATGGTCGTACAAGTTTCCTGCATATATTCATACATTCATTCATATACACATTCATGCCTATAAACATTCATGCACGTAACATGCATAATATCATTTATACATTATTGCATTGACCATCTTGTGTCTTATTTCAAATGTATCGCATAAAAGTATCATCCCCAATGTGTCTGATCAGTGATGTCACCCTTAGTTTTGATTGGTCGTATCCCTTCAGTTTGGTCCTCTTTCATTATTGTGTGTCAAGCTAATAGCTTGCAAACATCTTTTGTTACATGTGTGTCAAGCGAATAGCTTGCAACCTTTTTTGTTCCATGTGCATCAAGTGAATAGCGTGCAAACATCTTTTGTTACCTGTGTGTCAAGCGAATATCTTGCAACCTTTTTTGTTCCATGTGCGTCAAGCGAATAGCTTGCAAACATCTTTTGTTACCCATGTGTCAAGCGAATAGCTTGCAAACGCCTTTTGTTCCAGGTGTGTCAAGCGAATAGCTTGCAAACATATTTTGTTACCTGTGCGTCAAGCGAATAGCTTGCAATACCTTCGGAGTCGGGTTTGATATCCTGCCTAATGCCTTTGAATCAGGTTAATACCCTGCAAATGCTTTGAATCAGGATAATAGCTCGCAATTACTTGTGTGTCAAACAACCATTTTACCAATGTCTTTTCAATCTCCCCGAGTGACTATTCCAAAAGTGTCCTTTGTTAAATCCTATCCTGTTCGTTGTTACCCCAGTAAAGGTAATAGACAGTTTTACCCTTTGTATTGTTCGTCTTTACCCCAGTAAAGGTAATAGACAATATTTCCTTTCGTATGATCGTCGTTACCCAAGTAAAGGTAATAGACAGTTTTACCATTCGTGTTGTTCGTCGTTACCCCAGTAAAGGTAATAGACAGTATTTCATTTCGTATGTTCGTCGTTACCTCAGTAAAGGTAATAGATAGTATTTCATTTCGCATCTTCGTCGTTACCTCAGTAAAGGTAATGGACAGTATTTCCTTTCGTATTGTTCGTCTTTATCGCAGTAATGGTAACAGACATTCGTTCCTCCCCAGTGACACTTATTATTTGGTTCTCCAGTCAGTTTTTACTTGTCGTCTTTGCATTCATACTTGCATCGCAGGCATTCATGTCATTATGTTCATAAGCATTGCATTTTCTGCATCTCAACTGGTCAAAAAATTGGCGTACTTAATATTTAAGTCTCTTCGACCCGTTGTTTTAAAAGATTCATCTTCTAAATCTCCGTGACTAAGAAACTTAAATAGGGGCATCTGTCATACCCATTTTTTGACCACTTTTGAAAATTTTAGCGTTTTATAAGCTGTGTAATTCCGTCGTCTCAGACGAAATTTCGGCAGAGAGGTATTTTTAAATACCTCATTTTTTTGGTTCCGAAGGGACATTTTTTTTTCTTATTTAGTCTTGTTTGTTATTTCTTTTTATTATTTGTTTTTATTTTTCGTTTTTATTTATTTATTTGATTTTATTATTTAAAGTCATTTAGTCCACGTGTCACTTTGTTATTGGTCCTGGTCCAACTTTTCCTCCAAGTTTCAGTCAGGGGCATTTTAGTCTTTTCTTTGTCAGTCAGAAGTGGGCACACATTTCCATAAAAACACTATCCCATTTTCGGCAGCCTCAGAAAACCGATCAAAGACCCCTTTTCTCATGAACACATCAAGAACACTCAAACAATTCACAAAGATTTCCAGCAACTTTTTTCTTCCAAGAGCAACAACAGTTTCGAATTTCCTCCAAACAACACATAACAAAAAACCAAATTCATATTCTACACCATCAATCATCATAACTTTTCATTGTAAACCAAAAAAAAACATGAACCGAACCGGTTTTGTGGGAGAAAGAGAATAAGAATTCGTGAACAAAGAAGGAGAATCCGAAGCAAACCAAACGTGAAGAACAAACGTTCAGATCCGTGAAAGGAAAGAAGTAAGAAGTTTTTTTTGGTTCGTTTTGTTTTGTAGATCTAGGTTTGTATGGTGTTGTTTTTGAGAAAATAAGTTTGGATCCGTGTTTAGAATGAAAATGGATATGTAAAAATGTGAAAATTTTTGGAAAACGGAGAGAAAAAGTTTTTCCGGTGGCCGGCCACCGCGCCGGAGCCGGCAAGGCTTGCCGGAGAAGATGAAGATCATCTTCATGTTCTTCTTTCTTTTTTTTTTCAGAATTCTAGAGAGAGGGGAGAGGGTTTGAGTGTAGAGAGAGAAGTGGATAGAAGAAATGAAAGGAAAAAGCCAGAAATGGCTTTTATATATCCCCTTTACCGGTTCGGTTCACCTGAACCGATCCAGGCTGAACCGAACCGGTCTTCTCCTCTCCAGCACATGCTTTATTCCTTTGGCCCATTTGTTGTTTCTGTTTTGCCATTCACACCCCCCAGTTTTGCTATCTGCACCCCCTCCCTGCACATATTTTTGTAGTAACTTTTTTTTTATTATTTCATGCATTTATTTTTTTTAATTCATATAATATTTGAACTATGTTTCGTGCATTTTTAATTAGTGTTTCAATTTTCATGTCATGCATTTTTAGTACATTTAATAGCCAAGTTTCTATCTCATGCATTTTTAGTTTATTTAGGCTTTTTTTTAAATAAAAAAAATCTTTATACGCATATTTGTTTCTTTAAATCTTGCTTTATCTAAGCATTTGTGTTTATTTTATGTGTTTGCATTTTATTGCTTTATTGTGTTAACTTGTTTAAATTGCATATTTTTTTTAGTGTGTTTAATAATAGGTTTCATATAAGTTTTGCATGCATATTTAATTTTTGTCATTTCATTTTTACTCTCTTGATACTTGCTAGTTTATCATTAATTGTGGTTCATTTCATGCTCATTTCTTTTCATGGTCACTTTTAGTTGAAGTTTGTTTAGAATTATTGCATGCATATTTAATTTTTCGTCATTCATTTTATTATTGTCGTCGGTTTAGTTTGTATAATTAGGGAAATGATGTAATTTATTTTTGCGCGTTTTATTTCTTGCCATCATATTTCTTTTGAGACCATAGAATGTATTTAGGGTATGTAATATGTAATCGACACACGCACCGACACTTCACCACTTTATTTATCGTTTTACGCTCATTTATTTTTTTCGCCGTTACGCTAGTTCACCATTAGTTTAGAAAAATATTTTTATCTCGAAAAATCAAAAAGGTTAAATTTCAAATTTCTTTAAAGTAAACCTTGGCCTGTAACCCAAGTGTTTTTCCTTTTATTTTCCTTAATCAAATGTTTAATCAATTTAATATCCACATTAGACATGGATTTCTTGCAATTAAAATTAACCAACTTCATCATTTTTTTTTCTCATGCCTTGAGGCCTCTTATCTCTTCTTAAAATCTTTTTTTTCAAAAAATGTTAAAATCAATTCAACCCATAAAAAAAAAAAGTTCTTTAGCCGAACTACTTGATTTTGATCCTGATTTATTCGGGTAAGTAGGCAAAGGGCTTTGACCCTTCCAAATTAATAAAAATAACCAAAAACATGCTTCATCTTCCTCCTTTCTTTTACTTAAACTCTTAAACAACAATTTTCAAATAAGTAAAAATAATTTAGCGCAAGATTAAGAATAGGTAGAAGGTTCCTATGGGATACCATAGTCGGTTCGGGTGCTTAACACCTTCCCCAATCGAAACCAACCCCCGGATCCAGGTCTTATAAAGGTTTTTACTCACTTTTTCCCTTTCCGCGAATAAAAGTTGAGAGTTCAAAGATTAAAAGTTCAAATCCGATTAATGATTTTGATACCCGAAAATCGCGAGCACAACTTGGTTGGTGCGAAGATGTTTAGTAAGATTGATTTGAGGTCAGGATATCACCAGATTAGAGTGAAGGCGGATGATGTATCCAAAACCGCGTTCCGAACGAGGTATGGACACTATTAGTATTCTGTGATGCCGTTTGGAGTGTCTAATTCCCCGGGTGTCTTCATGGAGTATATGAATAGAATATTTCATCCTTATCTGGACCGTTTTGTGGTGATGTTTATAGATGATATATTGATATATTCTCAGTCTGAGGAGGAGCATGCTGAGCATCTGAGGGTTGTGTTGAATATCTTAAAGGAAAGCAAGTTGTATGCTAAGATGTCGAAGTGTGAGTTTTGGTGTGAGTTTCCTTGGTCATGTGATTTCTAAGGGAGGTATTGTCGTGGATCCGGCAAAGGTAGGTGCAGTGTTACAGTGGGAATCACCTAAGTCTGTTTTTGAGATTAGAAGCTTTCTTGGATTGGCAGGTTATTATCGGAGATTCATCGAGGGGTTCTCTAAGTTAGCGTTGCCATTGACGCAGTTGACTCGGAAAGGACAAGCTTTCGTTTGGGATGCTAAGTGTGTAGAGATTTTCCAAGAGTTGAAGAAGATTTTGACTTAAGCTCCAGTGTTGATTTTGCCGAATTCGAAAGAATCGTTTGGTGTGTATTGTGATGCTTCTAAGATGGGTCTTGGTGGTGTGCTTATGCAGAATCGTCAGGTTGTGGCTTATGCTTTGAGGCAATTGAAAGTGCATGAGAAGAATTATCCGACTCATGATTTGGAATTGGCGGTAGTTGTGTATGCTTTGAAGATTTGGAGGCATTATCTTTATGGTTCTAAGTTTTAAGTGTTCAGTGATCATAAGAGTTTGAAGTATTTGTTTGATCAGAAAGAGTTGAATATGAGGCAGAGGAGATGGATGGAGTATCTCAAGGATTTTGATTTTCAGTTGAGTTATCATCCTGGAAAGGCTAATGTGGTAGCCGATGCTTTCAGTAGGAAGACTTTGCATGTGTCTGCTTTGATGGTTAAAGAATTGGAATTGATTGAGCAGTTTCGAGATTTGAGCTTGGTTAGTGAGTTAACGCTTGATGGTGTAAGGTTGGGTATGTTGAAGTTGACAAACAATATTTTGGAAGAGATTAAGAGTGGTCAGAAGGAAAACATGGAACTTATGGATAAAGTGGTGTTGGTTAATCAAGGTAAAGGTGTGGACTTTAGAGTGGATGGGAATGGTGTTTTGATGTTTCGTGATCGAGTGTGTGTACCCGATGCGTCTGATCTTAAGAGAAAGATTTTGGAGGAAGGTCACCGGAGTAGTCTGAGTATTCATCCAGGAGCGACTAAGATGTATCATGATTTGAAGAAGTTATTTTGGTGGCCTGGGATAAAGAAAGAGATTGTCGAGTTTGTTTATGCTTGCTTGGTTTGTCAGAAGTCGAAGATTGAACATCAGAGGCCGTCAGGTTTGATGCAACCGTTGTTTGTGCCTGAGTGGAAGTGGGATAGTATATCTATAGATTTTGTTGGAGCTTTATCGAAGACCGCTAAGGGTTTTGATTCGATTTCTGTAATCGTCGATCGTTTGACGAAGTCGTCACATTTCATTCCTATCAAGACCGGTATGTCTGTGGCGAAGTTGGCTGAGATCTACATTGAGCAGGTTGTGAAGATGCATGGAATTCCTTCTGGTATTGTGTCGGATCGGGATCCGCGGTTTACTTCTAAGTTTTGGGAGAGTTTGCAAGCTTCTTTGGGAACCAAGTTGAGGTTGAGTTCTGCTTATCATCCCCAGACTGGTGGGCAAACGGAGAGGACTATTCAGAGTTTAGAGGATCTAATGAGGGCTTGTGTTTTGGAGCAAGGTGTCAGTTGGATTGAATGTTTACCGTTGATTGAGTTTACTTACAACAACAGTTTTCATTATAGTATTGGAATGACTTCTTTTGAGGTTTTGTATGGAAGGAGGTGTAGGACACCGTTGTGTTGGTATGAGTCCGGCGAGAGTGCCTTGTTAGGACCAGAATTGGTGCAAGAGACTACGGAAAAGGTTAGAATGATTCAAGAGAAGATGAAAGCATCTCAGAGTAGGCAGAAGAGTTATCATGATAAGAGGAGGAAGGATATTGAGTTTCAGGTTGGTGATCATGTGTTTTTGCGGGTGAATCCTGTAACTGGTGTTGGGAGAGCTTTGAATTGTAAGAAGTTGACTCCTCGTTTTGTTGGACCGTTTGAGATTGTAGAGAGAATTGGGATTATAGTGTATCAGATTGCGTTACCACCGTCGTTGTCGAATCTTCATGATGTGTTTCATGTGTCTCAATTGCAGAAGTATGTGTATGATGAGTCTCACGTGATTCAAGTGGATGATTTGAAAGTAAGAGACAATTTGACCGTTAAGTCGTGGGCGGTTAGGATTGAGGACCGTGAGGTGAAACGTTTGCGTGGCAAAGAGATTGTTTTGGTTAAAGTGATTTGGGTTGGACCGACCGGTGAAAGTGCCACTTGGGAATCAGAGAGTAAGATGAAGGTTTCGTTTCCAGAGTTGTTTTCGTCAGGTAATTTTCGAGGGCGAAGATTCTTTTTAGGGAGGGAGAGTTGTAACAGCCCGATTTTGCGATTATTTGATTTTAATTGTTTTATGTGTGTTTATTCATGTTCGCGTGCATTTTCATGAGTTTTCGTATTAGGAGGGTATTTTAGTCTTTTACAAGTAAGGGTAATTTAGTAACCTTATGACAATAGTTATTTTAGCGTTCAAGTTAGAACCGTTATTAATTATAAGGGGTTAACTGTCGATAGAATTAATTAGGGCCGATGTTCTAGTTAATTACCGTTAGTGAGTTAGAGTTAGCGGTGTGGTGTAAATAGAACTGAACCAAATAGTTAGTATAGTTAGGCCCATTAAGGGTTTTTGAATATTTGACCCATAACCTTGAAAAATTAGGGTCAGACCTTGTCATTCACAAAACACAAAGAGTAGAGAAATAGAGACTAGAAAGAGGAGCTAGAAGAGAGGGTTGAAGCTAAAGGGGGAATTGAATCTAGGAGACAAATTGAAGCTTGAGCTAGGATTCTTAGTGTTGGAGGTAAGAAGGATAGTTTTCATACATAATCTTCAAATTTCTCATTTCTACCCATTTCTATGATTTTGATTGATCGCATTAATCCTGTAAATTCGTGTTTGGATGTTGATGTTATGTTTGTAAGCATGAATTGTATGATGATTGTGTAATCGTTGTTGAAATAGCATGTCAAAAATGTATGAAGATGGATATTTGAGTTTATGTGAAAAATTGATGAGAAATGATGTTGAGATGTTGTAACATGTATGAATTCGTGTTTAGTTGATGATTTGAATGATTTATGAACTGTTGGAGATTGATTTGTTGAACTGGAATCAATGTGTGTGAATTAGAAATGAAATTTGTGAAGGTTGTTGGTGTTTTGAGGAAATTATGAAATTTGATGAGATAGGCTTGAGTTGTTGTTTTGTTGCATGTTTTGAGTTCCTTTAGATGTGATATAATGATTATGACCTGTAAACACTTTCTGGAACACGTTTTTGGGATTTGAGGGATTAAAGTTGGGTTTTTGGAGTGAAGAAGGGTCATGAACTCGTGAACAATGGTCTGCCCAGAGGATTGTTCGCTCAAGCGAACATTCATATGAGTACCCAGTTCGCTTGAGCGAGCTGTAAGCGAACTCCAAGCGAACGGGCCATTGCTCTCGACGTTCTGCTCGCTTAAGCAAACCAAACTTCGCTTAAGCGAACGGTGCCCAGTTCAGCCTTATTTGAACTTTGATTTGTGACCCTTAGGGCCTATCCGGGCATTTCTTAACGTTCATTTCAACTTGTATAATCATTGTATACACATCTAATCTCACTGGAACTTCTCTACAATCAAATCAAATTGAATTTGTGAAATCAAACTTGATTTTGAAGAATACTCGAGAACATGAACTTTTCCGAAATGAATCCTTTTCGAAGAAACAAAGTGAGACTAGGCTTGTATCTTGTTCACATGCAATCTAAAAATGAATTCAAATAGGTTCAATGATTTTTATCTTGTTTGGTTTTGAGAACTTAGAATTTTGGGAAAAATGACAAAGTGAGACGAACTTCATGAGTTTTGAATATCCATCGTGATTGGCCGATGAAAGGCTTATGTAACCTCTACTGCACACAATTGTGACTTAAGAGTATACATGGCTTAGGCATCTAAACTTGTTTGGTTGGTTTTGATTCATTACTTCGATATTTTCAAAGTCGAGAACTATGAGTAAGACATTGTGAAAAACTTAGCTTAAGGACTAAATGTTTAGCAACCTTTTTGTAATTGATCTTATATGATTGAAATGGTGATTTGCGAATGAATGTTGTGTGGTGAATGTATGTTGGTGTATGCATACTTGTTTAATGAGGGTGATTATTGCATAATTGGTGTATGCATTGTTTGGTGATGATTGCACGATATTGTACGCATGTTGGATGTAGAGGTGATCATGGTATGAACATATGCATTGAGTCGAGTCATATGCTCATGCATTCATTGTTTGGTGACAAACTTATGTTCATTGTAAGGTAGGGTGTGAAACCTTACAAACGATGTTTTTGTGCATCGAAGGTGACGACCTTGAGGTGATTTGGTACCACATGCATCTAGATGAGTCTAGAGCATTTCATACATTGTTTGGTAAATTGCATTGAGTCGTGATGTGTGATTTATGCATTTGATTATTGTGAACTTGATTGGTGAATTGAATCGATATTAGATCCATGTGTGAATATATATATATATATATATATATATATATATGATGATGTTTGTATTATTTGGTAATCTCTATACATGATATTATTAATTGATTGATTGAGAATTATGTTGATGTAATGCTAATCCTCAGTGGTTTACCACCTACCTTTCCGTGCGGACGGGTAGATGGAGTGCTGGATAAGTAGCTTGTTCGATTGATGTTGCTGAGGAGTAGGAATCCTCTATCTCTTTTGTGCGCGTCTAGATTAGGGGCTCTGATCTAGGATAGTGTTTTTATGTTAGACTTATTTCATTATATGTTGATTTGAGGAGTTATGTTATGGTTATTTTATATCCGATGTTGAGGATAAGATTATGTATTAATTATCATGAGATTTTAGAAATATTGTCTGTATGCCTGAATATACTCCGCTGCCATGTTTATGAATCATGATAATTTATGCTTATGAATGTGGAAATTTGTTGTCGTCGTAGCATCTATTTCTAGAATATGTTATTTATTCGCGCGTTTTACCGCTTAATAGGAATAGGGTGTTACATGAGGCATATCAGTTTGAATTATGCGCGTCAGTTTATGAAAATTATGAACAGTGTTTTTTTATGTAATTTTGATTTTGATTTGAACTAAAAATAGAAATGTTTGTTTCTTTAAAATGATAACAAATCAAACTAACCATGATTATCTATTTTAATGACACCCACAATATAACAAAAAAAATATATATAAATTCTTATTTCTTAACGACATCAACAAGAATCTTTATTATAGGAAAAAATATTTAAGGGTATAATTGGGATAATGAAAAAGTAAGTATAGATATCCTCATCTAATTTGTTACACATTTTAAAGAATAAAATAAAATAAAAATTGGAAATATATATACTCATATCATGTTTGTTACACTTTTATTTGAATATTTGAATTTACTCTTATCTTTTTGTTATATGTATTATTTGTATTGAAAATTGAATGTAATTTTGGAAAAAGAAGAAGTTAGCCCAAAATAGACGAAATATGTTATTTTCTTTATATATAGTATAGAAGTATAAATATAGATTATGTGTCCCCGTGAGCATATCTCAGTTGACAAGGACATGCATTGTTATATGCAGAGGCCGGAGTTCGAATCATGAATACCTCATTTATACACCTGGAAAAAGGAGAATTTTAGCCACTAGACTATTTGACAAAAAAAAAATTATGTAAAGAGGCCGTTTTCTCGGCTACTTGACAAAAAAATAGATTATGTAAGGGGCCCTTTTCTAATATTATGTCCAAGTCTCGTAAAACTCTAATCGGGTTTTGGATGATGATGAGGAAGGTGAAAAAAAGGAGACTATCGGACAAAAATGGGTAATAGTTTACTTGAAGAAAAATATTCTAAAACTAAAGTTGACCTCTGGACATAAATGTTACTCCCTCCATTCCTTTTTAATTATCACTTTTGTAGAAATATTTGGTTTTTATTTAACTGTCTTTTTAAAAGTTTAATGCAATATTTGATAAAAAAAAAAAGTTCAATGCAATATTAAATGTTGTTTTACTAGTATTACCCTTAGTTATTTATTGTGGAAAGAGAAATTTATGAAATGAGATATTAATAAATAAGGCTATTATAATGAAGAGTAAAACTATTTGTATCCAAAGTAAGTAGTAACATATGTTGATTGTTTTGGTTTGTGTAAAATGTCACAAAGTGACAATCAAAAAGGAATATCATGCTTCGGTTGCTTCCATTATTTCCAAAATAGACACGTTGGATTTCCAAAAAGGGAGACAGTATTTCTTAGGGAAAAAGTATAGCACAAAGAAACACGTGTTTGTGGAAAAAATAGAACAAGAAACACGTTTTCCGCAATAGACACGTTGGATTTTGTTTCCTTCCAGTTTTTTGCTCATCTTTCCTCTATATTTTAAATTTGAAAACTTAATGTCTATCAAAAATACAATCTTACTCCTTCTTAATTTTTCGATACAGTTTTGCCCTATCTTAATATTTTGACACCCCCACATATATTTACATTTTTGTGTCATCTATTCTTTATTCTCTAACTATGAAACTTAATGTCTACCAAAAATAAAATCTCACCCCTTCTTAATTTTTCGACATGTCATCAAAATTATATCGTTTGTGTCCTTTGCTTCAACCTCCCCCTATTTTTTTCTCTTTTCAAAACAAACTCACTCGATAAAACACACTAACTTAATCTTTTTGAAGGAACAAACAAACTTAATCTTAATCCCAATACAAATAAACATAATCTTAATCTCAATCAAAACAGATTTTCTTATAATACAACTTCTAAATATCTAAAGAGTTTTTTATACGATCAAAAGTGAGACACCCCGCACAAGGTGTGCAAAAGGTGAATCAACCAAAGTATTTACAACCAAACAGCCACAGCAAAAGTACCGATAGAAACAGAGAAAAAAACAGTAAACAATACGTAGAAAACTAATAGATACCCATACACATCAGGGGATTTTTCCACCAGTCATGGTATCTGTAACTGAAGGCCACCTATTTTTATTTCTACCAAAAGAATTACTCTAGCTTAACTTTTTCGAGTAGAGTAGAAGGTTCCGACACCGCATTATTAAAAACTCGGTTGTTCCTCTCCCAAACAGAAGCACACCAAATCGCCCTAACGTAAACATGACTATTTCTAGGCATACCAGCCATATTGATAAATTGTAGAAAGTGACGTCGAGGCCCACCACCAAGTACCGACGATATGTCTAACCAATGTAACACAAGAGACCAAATGGAACTAGACATAACACAATCCAAAAACAAATGCTTTGATGTTTCCAAATTACCACAAGATGTCGAGCAAGCCGTTTCAGTTGCTGGAATGCTCATCCGTCTTGCCAAATTATCTTTAGTAGGAAATCTATCACGAAGGAGTCGCCACACAAACAAGGAAACCTTCAAAGGTATACACCTATGCCACACATCATCCACCAAATTACGATCAACATATGTCCTTGTATTAGTAATAAACTGATATGCTCCACGGACCGAATAACCATGAATAGGGTCAAGTAACCATCGTCAAGTATCCTGAACTGCACCCTGTAAAACAATATTGCATAACATACCAGAGCACTCCTCCACACTTTCCTCCTCCCACGCCAATAAACGACATCTCCACTCCCACCCTCTCCCTCCAACCTCCCAACCTAAACTAGATATCTCCTCCACCGTACTCTCTTTATTCACAGACAAGTCAAATAGGCGAGGGAATTTTATCTTCAAAGAAGAATGCCCCACCCAAGTATCATACCAAAATAACGTGTCCCTCCCATCACCAACCACCCTCCTGACATTAACATGAAACAATCTGCCAACACCCTCACCCACCCCTTCACGGACCCTGCATATGGTCCTCCACCAAGTCGAACACCGCCCCCTCCATCCATCAACCTACCTTCCGCCTCACCATATCGGGCTTTCAAAACTCTATACCATAAACCCCCCTTATCTACCAGCATCCTCCAACACCATTTACCCAACCATGACATATTAAAAAACCCCAACTTCGGAACCCCCAAATCACCATCCTCCTTTGGAGTACATATAGTCTCCCACCGGATCCAAGCTATTTTCCTACTATTCTCACAACCCCCCCAAAAAAATATTTTAAACAAAGATTCAAGAGAAGAAATGATACCTGCAGGGGCTTTGAAAAAGGAAAGAAAGTTAACCGGCAGAGAGGATAGGACAGCCTTCAGGAGAATCAGACGGCCACCAAAGGAAAGGAACATATTGTTCCACGATGACAGACAAGTAACAATCCAGTTTCCAAAAGGACAGTTTAGTAGAATCACCACCAATAGGGAGCCCCAAATAAACAAAAGTAATGTTCCCCCGACGACAATTCAAAACCGATGCAGCCTCCGTCAACCAAGAAATAGGAATGTTAACACCTGTCAACATGCTCTTCTGAAAATATCTAAAGAGTTGAAAACAATTTATTATTATCTTTCTATAATTATAAAAGTTAATGATTAGAAAAAACACAATTTTGACCTATCTTAATATTTTGACACCTCAACATATATTTACATTTTTGTGTCTTTTGTAACAAAAGATCCTATTTAACTATAAGAGAGGAAATAATTTTCAAGAGATTGATGTGATTTTTTAACAAACACAAATTGATGTATCTAAACAAACACAAATAGATTATGATTTTTTTTATAAAAATTTCTAATAATCACTAAATTATTGAATTTCAATATTATTTTTATTTTAATTCGCAACAAACAAGTCTGTTGAATAAGAGAGAAAAGAGAGACATATATGTTGAAATACCGTGTCTGAATAACATAACGCAAGATTAATAATTTAGGCGTAAAGTAGCTGTTTACGTTGAAATTTGGTAAACAATCGCTGGATTTGGTAATGATTCTTCAAGAAAGTAAAATAAAACTTATGAATAATGTTTGTCGAATTTAACCCAGTTAAATTCGTTGAAATTACTTCTGGAAAAACTAAAATAAATTGCTTTAAATAAGATAAAACGAACTGCAAATATACTTAAGAAAATGAACATAAATTGCATTGCTTGAATGTAAATTGGTACACTGATTCATAAATTGCAACTTGTGACTCGTTTCTCTCTTCCATGCGGATAATTTGAGCGTAAGTTTTGTATGATTGGATTGTGACCTGTTTTTCCTATGAAAAACTACTATTTATACTAAAATAACTACCTAAATTCAAATTCAAAACTACAGCTGCTATAAACGAACAGTCCTTATCCATCTGTTCGATCCAAAACTATTTCTTTATGGTTGTCTTTCCCACAACTTTCTTTCGATAAATAACTGCATGCAACTGTCTTTCGATAAGAGAACCTTATCCATTGGCCGAAGAAGCATTCCGATCGAACCATCAGAAAAAATGAACCATCTTCTTTAATAACATGGTTAAATTCCTTTTGACTTTCTTCGATACAACTAAGAAAATTTACGAGCTAAAAAATTGCCCCCCAAAAACGTCTTTGTTCGACTGATCTTCCTCAACAAGGAGAAAAAGAAGTTTTTGAACCAACGTGCTTCGAATTAATGGTTTTGATGTCAATAACCTTCAAAACAACCTTTTAAATTGTTTTTACAGTGTCCCCACCAAAGTAAGTGGGCCACGTTCCAGTTTATTGGGACACACCTAAACTGCCATTTACAGGATGTATGACATCTGTCTCAAATCAAGAAGTTATAAAGTTTTAGGGTTTCACTTTACCTTTTCACATTTTAACTAGGATTTCTACTATTCACCGTTCTTCTTCATCTGAATTCTGACATTTCAAAACTCCATACCCGGTACTTTTTCTTGAACCTTTCACAAAAACTTCAGTCAAACAACAATGACGACTTCATAAGGCGTTTCTTCTCACATTCCCGCAGGTGATGACGTAAGCCATCCATCCAATGAAATCTCCACCGGAAAACTTCAGTTTATTTTGGATCCGGACATAACAGAAGCCAAAAATCGTATTTTTAAATCTCAGGTACTCATTCCATGCCCTAACTCAACACATGCATTCTTAGGGCCAATCCCTGACGAAAACGACTTTAACGACGATCTCAACGCAGTTTTCCCTTGCCTTAAGGAAAAATCCCCTTTAATCTTTTCAAAAGGACGTTATAGCTTAAATTTTATCAAGTCTAAGTTTAGAACTGAACCCAAACATCAAAAAACGACGATTATATCTGTTGGTTGAATAAAATTGAACGTAAGAAAGGCCAATTCTGGAAGAATATTGGTATTTTGACCTCGTTCAATTGTCTAGACAAGGTCCAAAGTACTTCAATGAAATGTTAATTGCTGCTTTTCATTTTTGGGATGTTTCAACCAACAGTCTCCATTTGAAATGTGGGATGCTCACGCCCACTTTACTAGATGTTGCCGCCCTGACAGGTTTAAAGCCTCTAGGTCAAACTTTCAATCCTGACCAGTGTGAATCAAACATTTCCTTTGATTTTAGTAATTACGCTTACAATATTTTTATCAAAGACCATCATAACACTCTAAGTGAGGAGGTTTCTGATGTCGAACATATAGCTTTTTTAACCTACTGGCTGTCTATGTACATTTTATGTACTAGGTCTTTACAAGTAGCCAAAGGCTACAAAGCTCTAGCTATCTAACTACATAATGGTCAAAACATTTGTTTAAGTAAGCTTATCCTAGGATCTTTGTAAGAAAGTTTAGAATTAGGAGTAGCTTCCATCAGAGATTACCAATCGAGTGGTGGAAGTTTCATCATACTTGGGCCTATCTGGCTATTTCAGTTATGGCTTTTAGCCACGTTTAGACCAAAATTGGAAGTATTTCTACCCACTGATTTCGAAAGAGCGTATGCTGAGAGATCCATCGAAGGCATAGGCTTAGCTATGCTTTGCTGTGCACACAAAAAACCCAAAGATTTTTTCACCATTGCTTATAGAGCCTTTTCAACATGTGACACTTTTACTCCTTCGCTAGCTCAATTTGAAATTAGGTCTCATGGGCCGGAATGGTTCACCAAAGTGTTTCCCGCAGAAGATGATGGGAACAAAACATAAATTGATTCGATCTGGCAAGCTTATCTGTCTCCTACCTTTCTAACGAGTAGAGTTAGGTCCACTGACCCATTTCGATTGTATGGCTATCAACCTAATCTGGTTGCACGCCAATTTGGCCTGGTTCAACCCAAACCATGCTCTTTATACAAGTGCTTAAATGACTTAAAGAAGCTAGACAAAGAAAATACCTGGAAAGCGCTCCTTCGACAGGCCGAGCAGCAAACCCCTAAATTCCAACCCATTGCATTCGAAGTATCTTATGCATGCACTGAAGCAGTTTTTAAGTGGTGGCAAGGATATTATAAGCATCAAACTGATCGAGTAAACCCAGCCACACTACTTCCTCAACTGATATCTGCTTTTCAAATTGTGCAGAAACATTCCAAGAAGAATAAAGGTAAGCATATTCGGGAAATCCAAGCTTTCCAAAAATATTTTCAAACTGTATACGATCCACTGCATCTTAGCCGGACCATTAACTATGCTGCACAAACTTTGAAGGATAAAATTCATGACAAAATTCCTTCAATGCATTTTCCACCTTTTACTCCCAGCAAATATCTTTTTGCTCTACATTTTAAAATCAAGTTTCCTGCCTTGCCTACTAGCAAGTTGGCATTGGCCTTTAGGCCACCATATCCAAAATGGTTCCATTGTGAATCATCCTTGGGCATGAAACAAAGATTTTTAACTAGAGAAAATGATAAAGTTATTTGGGCTAAATGGGATTTATACACATTTAGAGGCCATCTACACCTAAACCTCCCTCACATTCACATCATTTCTCCTATGGAAATGGGTATGATTTTTCTGATAGCTCTTTTAAAACGGATATGTTAATGTTATGAATGTTTATTTTCAATTACCATTTTCATTCATAGCTATCCCTTTAACCACGGAAGACGTCGAAGAGGATGATGTTAGTGTTAAAACCCAATCAAAGTCGAAGACAAAGACTTCCTCAAAGAAATCCTCCAAATCAGGGAAGGATCAGGTAATAACCTTTTATCTGCGCTTTATCTTCTTTTTAGACCTGTCGTTACCGACTAAACCTTGATGAGATTATTCTTTAGGGTCACAAAAGAAAAACTCTCTCCACTTCTAAGCCATCTTCAAAGAAGTCTAAAGTTATAGAAGCCGAAGATCATGTGAGTTTTTTTTTCTTCTAGATCAGTCTTGTAATCACAATGCTAGCATTGGTAAAAAAAAAATTTGACTTGCGTTTTACATTTTTTTTTTGCTAGCCGCGTAATTCATCTGACGCTGTCGAAGCTGACCCTACCCCAGAAGTCCTTAAAACAGAACGAAGGAAGAAAAGAAAACAGGAGACTTCGATACCTAGGACTCAACCGCCCAACTTGGAGGAGTCACCCAGCAAACCAAAGGGCATGAAGAAAAAAATAGGTCACAAAGATTCTAACCCTAATAGCGCCCAATCTTGTGTGGTTGAAAATGTTTCAAAGGTACTTCTTAAAGTAAAATCCTCTTTGCCCTTTCGTTGCTTTTATTTCAAAGATTTAATCTTTGCATGTGCCGGTTGTTAGGATTCTGAACCCAACAACCTTGATGAGTCGAACCAAGCCACGCTTCACTCTCCTGATATTGTGGTGCCATCACCCATCATGGAAGATGAAGAAGAGGCAGTAGAATATAGCCCCCCACCTAAGAGTTCTGAATTCAATGAAAAAACTAGGGAGGCTGAAGCTTTAGATGATCGAAACCTCATCTGCTCTACTGGACTGGCCGAAGGTATGGCCAATAGTTTGGCCAAGACTCCGACTCTTACCATCCTGCCAATCAATTCAGAAGAATTTGGTAGACTGAAAGAAACAAACCCCTTCGAGGCTTTTGATGTTTTGGTTAAGAAGAAAGCTTTCTTCTTCAAGACCACCGGTGGCTCATCAAACCATTCTTCGGATAGCCCTTCTGGGTTATCAAATGATAGTTTATTGGCAGAATTCCGAGCTAAAATTCTAGATGTGCATCTGTTTCACTCCATCGAACAGGATATCACCATTGTTCCCCAAATAAAGGATCTACTCCAAAGAGTGAACTTATCCTCGTTGGGTTCAAAATTTCAACAGTTCTCTGCCATCCTGGTGGTCCTTATAGAGGAACTTCTTGTGACTATTCAACAAAAGGAGGCTGATCGAATTAAGCTCAATGACACCACAAAGGTACACGACCAAATCGTGGCTGAAGTGGCTTCATTTCAAGAAAAGCTGAACAATTTCAGACAAAAGCTTCTTGATGTCAAACAGACAGTCGAAGAGATCAAGGCTACTATTGCTAAACATGAAAAGGAAATTCCAGTCTTGAAGCAACGTTGTGCCAAAATCTTTGAAGAAGAAGCTCTCATGAAGCAGGAGACTAGCCTTGCCATTCAAAAGTTATAGAAACCTCAAGAACTCGAGCAAGAAATTTCTTTGTTGGGTGATGTTCAGGCTGCCTTCGATGTGAAGAAGGCTGAAACCAAAATGAAACTTGAAAAACTCAAGTCCAACTTTGTAATTTAATTAATTCCTATTATATTTAAGTCTGGAACTTTTAATGTAAGTCTTCATGGATTAAAACCCATTTCCGAGTTTCATATCTTCCTCTTTTTTTTTTAAAAAAACCTTTATTATCCATATTAAATAACAATAAAAATATAAAAAGGCAAAATGGATTTGTAATGATGAGAGTCCAAAAAGTTGTCAGTTACCTTATCTGCTCAGGGCGAAAACCACCTAGGAAACTGTAAAGTTTTCTTCTATTTTCAATAAAATTAATCATGAAAAACTAATAAAAAAAATTAAAAGGCACCAAACCTTTATACCTCTTCGATTTTCTTGGAATACGATAAAAGCCAACCGTTTTTTGCCACGTTCCCTTTTTCTTTCAAGAGTGGGAAATGAACAGTTGAACTTACCTTAACCTCTTTAGCCGTTATAAATAGCACTTTTCCCTTCTTCAGTTCTCATATCGTCTTTGAACAAGTTCTCATTTTTTCTTTTACCTCTCTTCAAACAACTTGTATTTCTTTCCTTCTTGTTTTCCATTTTATCAAAAATGGACTTGTTCTCTGATGATCTTCTTCTTGACATTGCTTCAAGAGTTGCTGCTGACAGTATGTATGACCTGTTCAGTTTTATGGGGACTAACAAAAGGCATGCAAATCTTTTCCAATCTACCCAAGTCCTTAGGTCTGTTGGGTATGATTTCCTCAAACTGCTTGTTGACCTGAACGTAACCCACGAGAGTCTCGATTTCATGAATCGCTTGTGGGATGTCGGTCATCCTACGTTCTGCCTCTTAAGGTGCACTCAACAATTAATGCATGCTCGACCGTATTTTGGCACTATTGGGCGTTTGCTGGCAAACGCTGAGGCTGCTGGTTCCCTGAGCGCTAAGTGTAACGCCCTATTTTTATTTAATTATTTATTTAAATTAAGCTGAGAGTCTTTTGTTGAATTTATTAAATTTGTTGTGATATATGTTGATATATGTTGATTTTAGTATTTGTTGGTAGTAGATGTTGTTTGTTATATTTGGTAGAAAAATACAATAAGATTTGTCTAAGAAAAATAAAATAACAACTTAAATAAGGTTTGGTAATTAGAGGAATTTGCTAGAACGGGCTATAAATAGGAAGTGAACACTAAGGAATTAGGGTTAGAAACCAGTGGAGTAGCTTTTGGGAAAAACAGATAGAACGTGAAACAAACTGCTTTTGGAAGAAACCTGTAGAGTTCTGTAAAATCCAAGGTAAGGGTGAGACTAGCTTTCTTTAATGATTAGTATATGAATTCTGAAAATTGAATTGATCATGTTGTTGTTAGTAGTGATGTTGAAGGAGTTAGAATTGAATCAAATTAGGTCCCTAAAAACCTAGATAATTAGTGAATTGTTGTAGAAACTGTTGTATAAGTTGTAATTAACCAGTAGATGATGTCCTTTATCATTTTTGGGAAGTTTGGGTGTCAAATTTGGGTTTCTGGGTCAAAATTCGTGTTGATGTGGGTGTTGTTCGTTCCCCTGTTCGTCGTCACTCGCCACAGCGAGCAATTACCCTCGCCTCGCGAGCTGTAGATGACTCGCCATGGCGAGCTCCTTAGGTCGCCTCGCGAGTGACCCTAGTTGTCACTCGCCACAGCGAGTACTTTGCTCGCAACGGCGAGCACATGGCAGAGAGTCACTGACTCCTCGCCACAGCTAGTTAGCCTGTAGATGTCTCGATTGTGAGTAGTTGAACATGGTTCTAGTTTTGAGTTGGACTTAGGTTTAATTATGAAGTAGTTGTTGATAAATTTGTGTATTCTAGTAGTTGTAGTTTACATGAAAACCTTTCGTGGAAGTTTGAATATGTGCATTATATGCTAAATAGTTGCATGTTGTTCAAGTTGTATTGTTGCACGTTGTTAGGTTGTCGTGTCGCATAACTATTGGTCTAAGTTGAGGGCTTGATGCCCTGTTAAGCTGTTAAGTTGTTAAGTTGGGGGCTTGATGCCCTGTTTAATCGCATTACGACATCCTGTTGAGGGCTTGATGCTCTGTTGGTACCACATGCATAAATATATTGCATATTGTTGAGTTGTCGTTGTGTCGTTGTGTTGTTGAGTTGTTGTTGTTGTTGCATTGTCGAGTCATCATTGTTGCATTGTTGAATGGCCGTTGATTTGTAATTCATTAATAATTGTTAACTGAAATGACATGAAGTTCTTGTTAATTAATAAATGATGTAGTTATATGTTGATTAAATTTTGGTTTTTGAATTTATTGCTTATTATTAATGAATGTGAAATCTCACCCCTTCTGCTTGAAAATGTTGCTCTTCATATGAGTAACTTGCAGGTGATCCAGAATAGTGCAGATGTGAGTTGATCCTCGTGTCGTCATAGGAGTGTCGCTCTGATATGTAACGAGAACAATGCTGGTGGTAACAACGGCTCAAGCTGTGGGTCAACAGAACAATGCTGGTGGTAACGACGGTGTTCGCATGCTGGAAACCTTTTTGAGGAACCATCCACCAACTTTCATGGGCAGGTACGACCCTGATGGAGCGCATACATGGTTGAAAGAAGTTGAAAGGATCTTCAGGGTTATGCAATGCACTGATGTTCAGATGGTGCGCTTTGGTACACACATGTTGGCTGAGGAGGCTGATGATTGGTTAGTGAGTGTGCAACCAATTCTAGGGGACGGAGGAGCTGCGATCACTTGGGCTGTGTTTAGAAGAGAGTTTCTGAACAGGTATTTCCCGGAAGATGTCCGAGGTAAGTAGGAAATTGAATTCCTGGAATTGAAGCAAGGTGACATGTCTGTAACAGAGTATGCTTCCAAGTTTGTTGAGTTGGCAAAGTTTTACCCGCATTACACTCCTGAGACTGCTGAGTTCTCTAAGTGTATTAAGTTTGAGAATGGTCTGCGTGCTGAGATTAAGCGGGCCATTGGTTATCAGAAGATCCGCCAGTTTTCCGAGTTGGTGAGTAGCTGCAGGATTTAGGAGGAAGACACAAAAGCTCATTATAGGGTTCTAAATGAGCGGAAGAGTAAGCAACAACAAAGTCGTGGTAAGCCTTACAGTGCTCCTGCTGATAAGGGCAAACAGAAAGCGAAGGATGAGAGAAGACCAAATGATGAGAAGAGGACTGGGAGGAGAGATGCTACTGCTGAGATTGTTTGTTTCCGATGTGGAGAGAAAGGTCACAAGAGTAATGCTTGCAATATGGGTGAAGTGAAACGGTGTTTCCGTTGTGGCAGGAAAGGGCATACGATTGCAGATTGTAAGCATGATGAGATGGTTTGTTTTAAATGCGGTGAAGAATGACATATTAGTCCTCAGTGTTCTAATCCTAAGAAAGAACAAGTTAGAGGGAAAGTATTTGCTTTGACTGGCACTCAGACAGTTAATGACGATCGTCTGATCAGAGGTACATGTTTTATTAATAGTACTCCTTTAATTACTATCATTGATACTGGTGCTAAGCATTGTTTTATTGTTGTTGATGTTGTTTCAAAGTTGGGTCTTGATGCGTCCTTTATGAATGGGGAAATGGTTGTCGAAACCCCAACTAAGGGTTCAATGACTACTACTCTTGTATGTTTGAAGTGTCCTATGTCGATGTTTGGTAGAGACTTTGTCGTAGACTTAATATGTTTGCCGTTGAGTGGGATGGATGTAATTCTGGGTATGAATTGGTTAGAGTACAACTACGTCTATATTAATTGCTTTAGAAAGACAATGTGTTTTTCCTCTGCCGAAGAAGAAGAAGGACAGACTGAACTCCTGACTACTAAGAAATTGAAGCAGCTGATGAAGGATGGAATCCCGATGTTTTCTTTGATGGCGTCCCTGTCCATTGAAAATCAAGCAGTGATTGATAAGTTGCAAGTTGTGTGTTAATTTCCAGAAGTTTTCTCTGATGAAATCCCAGATGTGTCGCCTGAGAGAGAGGTAGAATTCTCAATTGATCTTATTCCGGATACGAAGCCTGTTTCTGTGGCGCCTTACCGTATGTCAGCTTCCGAATTAGCTGAGTTGAAGAAGCAGTTAGAAGATTTACTTGATAAAAAGTTTTTAAGACCGAGTGTTTCACCGTGGGGAGCGCCTGTGTTATTGGTTAAGAAGAAAGATGGCAGCATGAGGTTGTGTATCGATTATCGGCAGCTGAATAAAGTAACGATAAAGAATAAATATCCGCTTCCGAGGATTGACGATTTGATGGACCAGTTAGTAGGTGCCTGCGTGTTCAGCAAGATTGATTTAAGGTCGGGTTATCACCAGATCAAGGTGAAAGATGATGATATTCAGAAGACAGCCTTTAGGACTCGTTACGGACACTATGAATATAATGTGATGCCTTTTGGTGTTACTAATGCACCAGGAGTGTTTATGGAATATATGAACCGTATTTTTCATGATTATTTGGATCGTTTTGTTGTAGTATTCATAGATGATATCCTGATTTCTCCAAGTCCGAGGAGGAACATGCCGAGCATTTGAGGATTGTTTTGTAGATGCTGAAAGAGAAGAAGTTATATGCCAAGTTATCTAAATGTGAATTCTGGTTGAACGAAGTAAGTTTTCTTGGTCACATTATTTCTAGTAGAGGTATTGCAGTTGATCCGTCTAAAGTTGATGCAGTATTGCAATGGGAGACTCCTAAGTCGGTTACAGAAATTAGAAGCTTTTTGGGATTAGCTGGTTATTATAGAAGGTTTATAGAAGGATTTTCTAAGTTGGCACTTCCGTTAACGCAGTTGACCTGCAAAGGTAAAGCTTTCGTGTGGGATGTTCATTGTGAGAACAATTTTAATGAATTGAAGAAGCGTCTGACGACGGCCCCAGTTTTGATTTTGCCGAAGTCCGATTAACCTTTTGTTGTGTATTGTGATGCGTCCAAATTGGGTTTAGGTGGTGTGCTTATGCAAGACAGTAAAGTGGTTGCTTTCGCATCAAGATAGTTGAGAACTCATGAACGTAATTATCCTACTCATGATTTGGAGTTGGCTGCAGTGGTTTCTGTGCTTAAGATTTGGAGACATTATTTGCATGGTTCTAGATTCGAAGTATTCAGCGATCATAAAAGTTTGAAGTACTTATTTGACCAGAAGGAATTAAATATGAGACAACGAAGGTGGCTTGAGTTGTTAAAAGATTATGATTTTGGGTTGAATTACCATCCGGGTGAAGCTAATGTTGTTGCAGATGCCTTAAGTAGAAAAACTTTGCACATGTCTGTTATGATGGTTAAGGAGTTAGAATTACTAGAACAGTTCAGAGACTTGAATTTGGTTTGTGAAGTGTCGACCGAGAGTGTGAAACTGGGAATGTTGAAGATCACCAACAAATTTTTGGATAATATTAGAAAAGCTCAAAAAGAAGATGTGAAGCTGGTAGACTTAATGGTTGGAAGTAATCAGACTGATGATGGTGACTTTAAAGTTGATGATCAAGGAGTATTGCGATTTCGAAATAGGATTTGTATTCCTGAAGACGCAGAGATGAGAAAGATGATTCTGGAAGAGAGCCACAGAAGTAACTTGAGTATTCATCCGGGAGCTACAAAAATGTATCATGATTTGAAGAAGTTGTTTTGGTGGTCTGGATTTAAATGTTATGTGGCACAGTTTGTGTATTCATGTTTGGTTTGTTAGAAGTCGAAAGTGGAACATCAGAAACCTGCTGGGTTAATGACACCTTTAGATGTGCCAGAGTGGAAATGGAATGGTATATACATGGATTTTGTGATGGGTTTGTCGAATACGCCTAAAGGGAATGACGCTATTTCGGTGATTGTCGATAGGTTGACGAAGTCAGCTCATTTTATTCCGATTAGCATCAGTTTTCCTATAGATCAGTTGGCAGAAATCTACATCCGTGAGATTGTGAAGCTGCATGGTATTCCATCAAGTATTGTATTAGATAGAGACCCAAAATTTACTTCTAAGTTTTGGAAGAGTTTGCAAGAGGCTTTAGGTTCTAAGTTGAAGTTGAGTTCGGCGTATCATCCGCAGACAGATGGTCAGTCGGAAAAAACGATTCAGTCATTGGAAGATTTGTTGAGAGTTTGTGTACTTGAGCAAGGAGGGACTTGGGATAGTCATCTTCCGTTGATAGAGTTCACGTACAATAACAGTTATCATTCTAGTATCGGAATGGCACCTTTCGAGGCTTTGTATGGTCGGAGATGCAGAACTCCATTGTGTTGGTTTGAGTCAGGGGAGAATGTGGTATTAGGACCAGAAATTGTTCAACAGACTACAGAGAAGGTAAAAATGATTCAAGAAAAGATGAAAGCGTCGCAGAGTCGACAAAAGAGTTATCATGATAAACGTAGAAAGGACCTTGAGTTTCAGAAAGGAGACCATGTGTTTTTTATAGTCACTCCGGTGACGGGTGTTGGTCGTGCATTGAAGTCAAAGAAGTTGACTCCAAGGTTTATTGGACCGTATCAGATTTCAGAAAGGATTGGAACGGTTGCTTATAGGGTGGGTTTACCACCGCATCTATTGATTTTGCATGATGTATTTCATGTGTCACAACTTCGGAAGTATGTTGCAGATCCATCTCATGTGATTCCAAGAGATGATGTGCAAGTGAGAGACAACCTTACGATCGAGACCTTACCAGTGAGGATCGAAGTGCTTGAAGTGAAGAAGCTAAGAGGCAAGGATATACCCCTTGTGAAAGTTGTTTAGGGGGGAGCGGCTGGTGAAAGTTTGACGTGGGAGTTGGAAAGTAATATGCTAGAGTCGTACACAGAGTTGTTTGAAAGAGGTAAATTTTCGAGGACGAAAATCTTCTAAGTGGGGGAGAGTTGTAACGCCCTATTTTTATTTAATTATTTATTTAAATTAAGCTGGGAGTCTTTTGTTTAATTTATTAAATTTGTTGTGATATATGCTGATATATGTTGATATATGTTGATTTTAGTATTTGTTGGTAGTAGATGTTGTTTGTTATATTTGGTAGAAAAATATAATAAGATTTGTCTAAGAAAAATAAAATAACAACTTAATTAAGGTTAGTTTGGTAATTAGAGGAATTTGTTAGAACGGGCTATAAATAGGAAGTGAACACTAAGGAATTAGGGTTAGAAACCAGTGGAGCAGCTTTTGGGAAAAACAGAGAGAACGTGAAACATATTGCTTTTGGAAAAAACCTGTAGAGTTCTGTAAAATTCAAGGTAAGGGCGAGACTAGCTTTCTTTAATGATTAGTATATGAATTCTGAAAAATTGAATTGATCATGTTGTTGTTAGTAGTGATGTTGAAGGAGTTAGAATTGAATCAAATTAGGTCCCTAAAAACCTAGATAATTTGTAATTAACCAGTAGATGATGTCCTTTATCATTTTTGGGAAGTTTGGGTGTCAAATTTGCGTTTTCGGGTCAAAATTCGTGTTGCTGTGCGTGCTGTTCGTTCCCCTGTTCGTCGTCGCTCGCCACAGCGAGCGATTACCCTCGCCTCGCGAGCTGTAGATGACTCGCCGTGACGAGCTCCTTAGATCGCCTCGCGAGTGACCCTAGTTGTCACTCGCCACTGCGAGTACTTTGCTCGCAACGACGAGCACATGGCAGAGAGTCACTGACTCCACGCCACGGTGTGTAACCCAACTCGCCCGAACGAGTTAGCCTGTAGATGTCTTGATTGTGAGTAGTTGAACATGGTTCTAGTTTTGAGTTGGACTTAGGTTTAATTATGAAGTAGCTGTTGATAAAGTAGTGTATTCCAGTAGCTGTAGTTGACATGAAAACCTTTCGTGGATCTTTGATTATGTGCATTATGTGCTAAATAGTTGCATGTTGTTCAAGTTGTATTGTTGCACGTTGTTAGGTTGTCGTGTCGCATAACCATTGGTCTAAGTTGAGCGCTTGATGCCCTGTTAAGCTGTTAAGTTGTTAAGTTGGGGGCTTGATGCCTTGTTTAGTCGCATTACGACATCCTGTTGAGGGCTTGATGCCTTGATGCTCTGTTGGTACCACAAGCATAAATATATTGCATATTGTTGAGTTGTCGTTGTGTCGTTGTATTGTTGAGTTGTTGTTGTTGTTGCATTGTCGAGTCGTCATTGTTGCATTGTTGAATGGTCGTTGATTTGTAATTCATTAATAATTGTTAACTGAAAATCACATGAAGTTCTTGTTAATTAATAAATGATGTAGTTGTATGTTGATTAAATTCTTGTTTTTGAATTTATTGCTTATTATTAATGAATGTGAAATCTCACCCCTTCTGCTTGAAAATGTTGCTCTTCATATGAGTAACTTGCAGGTGATCCAGAATAGTGCAGATGTGAGTTGATCCTCGTGTCGTCATAGGAGTGTCTCTCTGATATGTAACGGGACAGGGAATATCATTTATTATGTCCATCTTTATTAATTACGTAATTTTTTGAAGTTGTTGTTGAACCATTTTGACTGGTATTTGATTTATGTTGATGGTGTTGAGGCCTAGTGCCAATCCATGAATTTTAAAAGTTGATTAAGATTAAGTTTTCCGCTGCGATATTATTTATTGTTTGAAAACAGGTGTTTTATTTAAAAACGGGTTTTAAACCCTATTAAGTTGAAAAGATTTTTGAAGTATGAAAATGTGACATCCTGTCTTATGTTGAACTCTGATAAATTATGTATTCTTTTACATGTTGGGAAAACGGGGTGTTACACTAAGTACTTTCGCGTTCTATTAAAAGCGTTATGCTATCCGCTTGACGATGTAACTAAACTTGGCACAATACCGTGCTGACATCAAGGGGTGGGACCCCCTTTCGAATTTCATTGTCCTTGGTACAAAAGATGGCTTCCCGTATGGTTGGTTCATCGTCGTTTTTGCACCAATCGAGACAACTGCGCATGTGATGGGAGAGTGAACACCCTTCGAGGATTTTTGCCTGCTAATGACCGGCAATATGTGCTCAACAACTTTTGCCTCCGGTGTCGTCTTGATACTGAACTCCGTTGGCTATATGATACTTTTGATTTCGGCTATCCTTAATAGCCGTTCGAGGAATTTATTTTGCAATGGTTAAAGTTTTTTTCCATTTTGGGACTTTTGTTTTTAATGTAACCTGCCCGTTAGTTGGCACTTTATCTAATGTCATGTTTCATTCTGTCTTCTCAAATTATTCCTGTGTAATTTTAATTTCTTGCAATAACGGTCTATACTTTTTCAAGTAATTCCCATTTATGCGCAGGATCCTTTGATCGTCATTCAACTCTTCGATCTCATATGCATTATTAGAGAAAACGAGCAAAATTCTCCACGGTCCTTCCCAATTTGGTGACCATTTCCTAAAAACTCTATTTTTCTTGTCTATAGGTAGGATAACTTTCCAAACCAACTCTCCTTGGGCCAAACATTTTACTTTTACTTTTTTATTATAGGCCTTTTCTACCCTTTCTTTTTGCCTTATGAGGGTTTCCAACGCCAGTATTCTTTCTTTGTCCAAATCAACTAATTCGTCCACTAACATGTTCCAATTGTGATTTGTTGGAATCTCACATTGTCTCTGTATTCTCGTTGACTGGAGATATATTTCGATTGGTAGCACGGCGTCGTGACCAAACGTTAGCCTAAAAGGGGTAGTGTTAGTAGATTCTTTAGGAAAAGTTCTACACGCCCATAAGGCTTCGTTGAGAAATTTATGCCATTGTTTAGGCTTCCTCTCGATTTTCTTTTTAATTATGGAAATAATACTTTTATTTGTTGATTCGACTTGGTCATTTGCTTGAGCATAATATGGTGTCGAAGTTACAAGTTTATATCCTGTTTCTTCAGCAAACTTTACCATTCTTCTACCCGTAAATACAGATCCTTGATCCGTAGTAATAGTCTCGGGAATACCAAATCTATAAATGATATTCTGTTGAATAAATTCTATCACTGCATCTTGAGTGACGTTAGGTAGTGGTATTGCTTCCACCCACTTGGTGAAGTGATCTATTCCAACTAAGATATATATATGACCTTTAGATGATTTGGGCTTAATTTCCCCTCTCACATCTAAAGCCCAACCCCTGAATGGCCAGGGTTTAACTATCGAATGTAGTTCGCTGGCTGGAACGCGCTGGATTCCAGCATGTTTTTGGCATTCTTGGCAACCCTTAGCAAAATTTATACAATCTTTCAACATAGTTGGCCAGTAAACTCCTTGTCGAAATAGCAACCATTTTATTTTATGGCCTGCCTGGTGCGTTCCACATGCTCCACTATGCGTATTAGACACCGCCATATAAGCTTCTGTTTCTCCGAGACACTTAAGCAACACTCCTTCATGAGTCTTTTTGAATAATTCGTCCCCTATGATGACATAGCTTAGAGCTCTATATTTCACTCTTCGATGGGTTGCCTCGTCTGGACTTTCTAAATAATCCACTATTGGTTTCCGCCAGTCATTATCATCCAAATTGTTAATAACAAAAATTTCAATATTCATACCTTGTGTTTTTTCTGCAACACTCTATGCTCCCCCAAGTTTTGTTGTTAACAATTTTTGGGGAACCATATCCTTCAGACCCCGCTTACTTTTTACTTCAATAGGCTCATGCCCTTCTCCTTTCGATACTTTATATCCTGAAGCTATTTGGGCTAAGTCGTTCGCCTCTTGATTCGCAGCCCTAGGGATATGTTGGATTTTCACATAAACAAACTTTTTGAGCAGAGCGTTAGCTATGGCGTGATATACCACCAACCCTTCTTTGACACACTTGTATTCTTTAGTCAATTGTCTCACTATCACTTCTGAATCACCCTTGACCTCGATGTATTCTGCCCCCAGTTCAAGCAAAATTTCTAAACCAGTAATCACAGCCTCGTACTCAGCTTTGTTATTGGAACAAAACTGGCTGAGTCGAAATTGAAATTTACTTGGAACATTCTTTGGTGAAACAATTACAATTCCAATCCCGACACTGTTTCTATGGCTAGAGCCATCAAAATACAACTGCCAGATTTCATTGTTAGAAACCTTTGGCAAATATTCTATTACCGAGTGATCAGCGATAAGATCAGCGACAATTTGGCCTTTAACAGACTTCAATGAACGATAAGTCAACGAATACTCTGTCAATGCCAAGGCCCATTTTCCAACTCTACTATGTAGGATCGGTTTAGACAACATATGTTTAATTATATCGAAACAAGAATAAACATAAACGTCAAACGACTTTATATAGTGCTTAAGTTTAGTACAAGAGAAATACAAACAAAGACACAATTTTTCACCAGGATGATACCTTGTTTCAGCATCTTTCAACACCCTACTAAGATAATAGATGGCCTTTTCTACGCCATCTTCATCCACTTGGATTAACATACTTCCTATCGTATATTCAGACGTTGCTATATATAATTTCATCTCTCTATCCTTAGACAAAGGTGCAAGTGTAGGAGGTTTGGACAGATAAGATTTAATCTCATCAAAAGCCTTTTGATGCTCTGGTTCCCATCTAAAAACATATTCTTTCTACGCCTGCGCTCTGCCACTTAGATTGGATATAAATCTTCTGAGAAAGTTGATCTTTCCTAGTAAAGATTGCAACTCCTTCTTTGTCGAAGGGGCTTTCGTCTCCAATATAGCTTTGGTTTTGTTCTGATTGATTTCTATTCCTTTTTTGTGCACCAAAAAACCTAAAAAATCACCTGCAAGAACGCCAAATGCACGTTTGAGAGGGTTCATTTTTAAACCATGTTGCCTCATCCTTTCGAAGGATTGATGAAGGTGATTTAAGTGATCATCTTGTGAAGACGATTTTATCACAATGTCATCTATATAGACTTGCATAAATTTTTCTATGAAATCATGGAACATCGAATTCATAGCTCGCTGGTATGTGGCACCAGCATTTTTTAGCCCGAACGGCATGACTAACCACTCGTAACATCCCAATGCGCCAGAGCATCGAAATGTAGTTTTCGATACATCTTCCTCGACAATAAAAATTTGATTGTAACCTGAGTAACCATCTAGCATACTCAAATATTCAAATCATGTTGCCGAGTCAACTAACACTTCCGCCACTGGCATGGGATATTCATCTTTAGGTGTGGCATTATTTAAATCTCTAAAATCAATACATACTCTAATGGTCCCATTTTTCTTTTTAACAGGGACTATGTTTGTTAACCAATCTACATACCTCGCAGTTCTGATGAACCTGCTCCTTAAAAGTCTTTCGACCTCCTCTTTAATCTTCGATAGTATTTGAGGTGCAAATCTCCTGGGAATTTGTTTTACCGGCCTCTTGTCCGGTCTGATAGCCAACTTCAATTCTAGCATTTCTCGACTCAAACCGGGTATTTCATTGTAATCCCAAGCGAAACAGTCTTTGAACTCTTTTAAAAGTTCCATGATTCGTTCTTTAAACTCTTTGCTGATTTTTGCACTAACGTACGTAGGTCTTTTGGTTTGGCCATCTCCCAGGTCTATTTCTTCGAGAGGATCCTGCGCTCTCATTTTTGTGGTGGCTCCTGCTGGATCTTCTTTGAGACCTAAAGGTTCTTCATCATAAATACAATCTAACCTCTGATCATCATAGAATCCTTCCTCAGACCCCTCTACTAAATTTTCTGATGCTTCTTCATTTGGAGTCTCGGCCTTTATGGCCGTTTTTCTTTTGGCTTCGGCCACATAAGCCGTAATTTTATCCCAGACACTGGGTTCAGACATGGTTCAATCATCTTTATCCCACTCCTCCAGTGGGAAGGTATGGGAAGGGCCTCTTGGAATCAATCCTCCGTCTTAAGTTGAGGTCCTCGACCTTGTTGTCATACCTTTGGGGGGAGATGCTACCTCATGGTTCACAACCATGTAATCCTGATCGAAAACTTCCCTTTCACAAATAAACCCAGCCTCTGAGTCTAATTTCATTGAAAACATTTCATTCTCCTGAACCTCGTAGGTTGGGCCGAGGGACATGCAAGGTGGGATCACAGCTAATTGTTTGTCGAAGTTACTCCTTGTAATATTATTTACCTCAGCCAGAAAAATTTTTGGTTGGCTTCGATGTTCTCTACCAGGCCATCACTTCGCCAAATGGGCAACCTCTAGTGTAAGGTTGAAGGTACTGCCCCCACACCATGTATCCATTTTCTCATAGTTGGTAAGGACCACGTTGTGAGGCTTTAAATCTGAATCGAGGACTCCAATCTTGCTAAGGAATGACTGCGGTATCAAATTCACTGTAGCTCCCCCATCAACCAACACTTTGTTTATTCCAACACCATTGATCTTAGCCTGGATGAACAAAGGCTTCAGGTGATGTTTCATTGGGAAGTCCAGCCTTTCGAACACTACATGTTGGTGAAGGTGAGAAAAACACAAGCAGGGGGGGTTGAATTGTGTTTACTTTTTCAAAACTCTTGAAGAGTAAGAATTTGTTTCTACAGGATCAGAGTCTGAATGGATTCAGAGTCTGATGGGAGACCAGATTCTGTTGCAGCGGAAAATAACAAGAGATAGAGAGAAAGAGAGAACACAAGCAATTATACAGGTTCCTTCCACAAACCAGAAGTAGTCATGTCCCCCTTGCACTTCCAAGGAGAGTTTCACTAAAATGTAATATCAATTACAAGTTGCTCAAACACACAGTAAGAGACTTCCAATTGCTCAAGCACGCAGGCAAGAGTCTTCCAATGCTCAAAGACACAACTAAGAGACTTCTTTGCTCAAGCACACAAGCAAGAGACTTCTGACACAATTTACAGAAAATTGAATAGAGTTTGAGACACTTGATAAACAATCAAATGTGTTCCAATAACTTAAAAAAAGACAGACTCTGTTTTTCTGATAAACTTAGAGATTCTAAAATACAGAGTTTGTAAGAATAATCTAAGTTGTTGATGTGTTTCTGGTTTGATTCAGTGAGAATACAATAGCTTAGCAGCGTAGTTTTTCAGTTGTAGAGTCCAACATACTCTTCAAGTCTTCTATCCTTTATATAGGCGTTGGAAATAGACGTTGATATGGTAATAGTCCTTTAAATGCATATTTTGAATTCCATTCCTTTTGAAGCTTAATACCGGTAGACACAGCTGCCAAACTGTACGAGGTAGTGGAGTAGTGGAAATAGAGTTCGTACACACGTACTCTGTACTATTCTGCATTCTTTGTCGTTGAGCATCCCATGCTCAAGTTGACTTTGAAGCTAGCCGTTACTCCAATTTAGTGTTTCTTATGCATCGTAATGCCTTTAGAAATCTTTCTTAGCAGATCTTCAGATTGTAGGCTTCAGACTCACTGTAGCACTTCAGCTTCTGATGATCTTCAGACTCTCTTGGTCTTCAGGTTCTGATAGTCTTCAGACTCTCTTGAACTTTTAGGTTCTGATCATCTTCAGACTTATATGAACTTCAGATTCTTTTAGTTTTCAGGACTTCTTGACACAACTTCTGATGATTCTTCAGACTCTTCAAATCTTCAGAATCACAAGCAACAAGTTTCTCTTGGTCTTGCTCTCAAAATGTTCAAACATAATACTTTCTAAGATTAAAATCTTGATTAATATCCTGCATACTTAAACAAATACTAGCATATCCAATTGACAATTTTTAATACCTTGTTATCATTAAAACTCAAAACATGGTATTGCTGAACAACCTTGTTCCAACAATCTCCCCCTTTTTGATGATGACATACATCAGTATTTAAAAGTTCAATTGTTGCTAATCTAATTAACAGGTTGACTTAAAGGGTCTGAGGTTTGTAAGCTCAGAGTCTGAGGTTTGTAAGCTCTGACTCCCCCTGAGTCTGATAGTCCTTAAGTTGAGGTTTGTTAGCTCCCCCTAAGTTCTATCCAAGTTAATTAAATTCATGTTAAGCAAATAGCTGAATCAAATCTCAGAATAATAAACAAATATGAGAAAAGAAAAGATTCTTTTTAATGGGGCTCAGAATCTAACGAAGTACCTTTCACAAATTTCCCTTTAACTTTACATAGTACTCACTGGTCTTTCTCCCCCTTTTATCATCAACAAAAAGGTTTAAAAAAAAGGTTTCTCCCCCTTTTTGTATTACTTCAGGTGAGGGAAATTATTTTTTAAAGAAAATGAGAAAAAAAAGATTCAGAGCAAAAACATATTAGAGTCTGAAACAGGACAGATTCTAAGTAGAATTCAGTAGTTAGACTTCAGATGCACTAAGATAAATAAAGCAAGATATATCAGAAGCACATATAGTTGAAGTAAAACTTGAATAATCATAAAATGAAAGTTCAGAAGATAATAGAAATCAGCAAAATAAGAGTACAAGCAAAACAAAACTGATTAAACACTAGGTGTGCAACTAAGGTTGGTTTTGTTTGGCAATGTGATCAATCAACTTCTGGAGATCCTCTTGCTGTTTCTTGACAATTTCTTCGAGAGCTTCTGTTCTTCTGAGATAAGCTTCTCTCTCAAGTCTAGCTTCTTCTTGAACTATGTGAAGCCTCTTCTTCAGCGAATCATAAACCACTGTTTCCCTTGGATTGTATTGATCAGCATCAAAGAATGGTTTATATTCCAACTGCAGAATAGGAGCTTTCTTCTTAGTCTTTGTTGTCTCAACTTTCTTAAGTTCTTCCAAATGTCTGGCAAGAACACCAGCTTGTTCTGTTACAGCAGCCTTCTGAATTTATGTGACAAAATCCACAAATTCATTCTTCAGAGTAGAAAACTTAAGAGGTTGTGAGGAATAAGAGTTTGATTTGGCTCAGATGAAGTTGAAGGTTCAGAAGTTATGATAGCTTGTGAGGTTTCAAGGCCAATTTCCACAGTTTGGTTAAGGGGTTCAATAACTGTTTCAGACACAGGCTCTGCTATGCATTATGTTACAGGTTCTGGGTCAGGTGTGACACTAGAAAATTGTTACAGAGTCTCAGAGACTGGTTCCTCTACAGTTACAGTAACTGGTTCAAATGAAGCTAAGGTTAGAACTTCTGGTTCAGGTTGGGGTACAGAGTCTGGTTTTGAAACAGATTCTGTAGTGTTTGGTGTTTTGGATTTTGCGGGGGTCTTAGGTAGTTCTCCTCCTCGGTGTCTTTCAAGAGAATCTAGGGTGTCTGGAGAGTCTACACAGATTGTTTCATGTTGAGGGGATGGTTGAGCAGATTGAATGGGTTCTTCAGGTTCTTCAGTAGGCTGAATTGCCTGAAGTGGTTTAAGAAATGATGGTTGAGCAGGATGGTCAGAGGGTAAGTTCAGAGACACTGTGATGGTGTCTTGAATAACCCTGTCAATAGTTGAATCAACATATTCACCTATTCTTGGGTCAAGTGGATCAAATGATGATATAGGTTTGATTGGAGAGGGGGTTTTATTTCGAAGGGATGGAAGGACTTGGCTCAGGGGTATGTTATCTGATTCAGTTTCAGATGAGGATGAAGACTCTTGATTCGTAGAAGAGATAGGTGAGTCGAATGAAATGTTACCTGATGTGCCAATGCCAGCTTCTGGATAAGCTTGTTGGTCAGAAGCATAAGACAGAGTAGCTTCTGATTGATCAGCTTCTGCAGGGGCAACCTGACTCTTCTGTTTCAAAGCTATTGCAAGCAACTTAGCAGCTTCCTTCACAGTCTCATCTTTAAGCCCTTCTGTCACAACTTCTGCTGCCATTGCCTTGCCAGCAGCATGTTCATCTTCAATAATAGATACAAAAGTACCTATCTTGTGTGCTACATCCTTAGCCACAGGAACAACTTGCATCTTCCTTTTCATGACCTGACTTTCTTCTTCATCAGAATCAGTATCAAGAAACTCAGCAATTTCTTCAACCAGCCTCTTGTGATCTCTGTCAGCTTTACCTTTCTTAGCTTTCTTCTCATCCTTTGCCTTCTTCTCGTCCTTTGTTTTCTTCTCATCCTTGGGTTTCTGTATCCTTTCCTTAATTTCCTTGGATGCAGAAGAGACAGACAGAGGCATAGGAGCAATGGTTTCAGAGGCACCAATAGTCACTCCTAGAAGAGCTGTAGACTTTTTCTTCTTCTTAAGAGGTTCTTGCTTCTCTTCCTCTTCCTCTAGATTGACTTCCTTGGTCCTTTTACCTTTGACCTTAAGAGATCCTCCTCCAGCAGTCTCAGGAATGGCAGAATAGTTGATTATTCTACCAATTTCATTGTAGTAGTCTACTACAAATCTTGCTAGGACTTCGGGACTGTCTTCTTTGGAAATAGGAGGGAAGTCCATCATCAGATCTGATTGTACAGAAGATTCCTTCATTACTAGATTAGAAGGGTTGAACTTCCAGACAATCTTCATGTATTGAAGAGTCTTGCCATTGATGATTCTCTCTGTTACTGTTCCAAGCTGAGCGTCTGATACAACACCAGATTCTGTCAAGACCTTCAAGAGGCCTCCTTGATACAGAATCTCAGAGATCAATCTTCCAAAAGGAACTTGTCTTCTGGATTTGGTTTGGCCTTCCCTGATGGCCCAGCACATGTGGTGCATCACGTATCTTGGAAAATTTATTTTCTTCTTTTTAATCAAAAAGTACAGAAGCACTTTATGATCAACAGACAGAGTGTCTGTTCCTCCACCTTTCTGAAGCATACTATCCAGTATGATCTTCAGAATCATCCTATGTTCAGGATGCATGTCTACCAACTTATTTGAGGGTCTTCCTTCAAATAAGAGTTTGTTGCAGATGCCCATTGTAACGCCCGTTTTAATTATTTAAATTATTTTATGTATAGAGAATATTTATATGATTTTGTGTGAATTAAATGAAGTATATGATTTATGTGATTTTTATGAGGTGTTGTGACTTATTTTATTGTTTAATAAAATAAGATTTGAAAATAAAACAAATGTTAAGTTGTAGGTTTGTTTTAGAATAAGATAAAGTTGTGAGGAAATAAGATAAAATAAAACAAAAAAATGATTTAAAAGGGAAAACCTAGGTTTAGAAACTGTTAGAACGTACAATTCAGAGTTTGGGAGAAAAAGGGAGAAAACAGAAGAGAAGAACCAGAGAGGGTGCTGCTCGATTTTCTTGAGGTAAGGGTGAGCCTAGCATTACAATTCCATTAAGCTTATTATTCATGATTATAGTTAACATGTTTAGGAGTATTTCATGAGAAATTAAAAACTAAAAATTTGGTCAAAAAGTGAAGAATTGATGATTAGATGATGAGAAACTGTACCAATGTTGTAGAAAACTGTTTACAGACCGTAGGGTAACCCTTAAACATCATTATAGTCGAAATTGGGGAGGAATAAGATGAAATTTGGGGTTTAGGGTGAAAATCCTCGTAAACCCGTAACTATACTGTCATCGCTCGCCACAGCGAGCAACAAACTCGCCACGGCGAGTGCTCTTCATCAACTCGCGAGGCCAGCAACCCACTCGCCATAGCGAGCAACCCCTAGAAAGCTCGCGAGGCGAGCAACCCACTCGCCATTGCGAGCAACCCACTCGCCATAGCGAGCAACCCTTGAGAAGGCTCGCGAAGCGAGTAACCTAACTCGCCATAGCGAGCTACCCGTGATGGCTCCCAAGGCGAGCAGTTCAACTCACCGTAGCGAGTAACCCCTGATGGCTCGCAAGGCGAGGGATCCCACTCGCCATAGCAAGTAGTTCTGTATCAGACTGCCTTTTAGAATAATGCGACTCTTGTCGCACGATTAGTTATGAGATTTCCCCGGGATTAGAATTAAGTACTACTGTAATATTAAGACGACCCGTAGAGCTGTTAATTAATGCTTGATTTCTTAATAGTGACTTATACAAGTGTGTATGCTTTCTTTGAATTATAAGAGATGATGTATGTGAATGTTTGCGATATTGCTATGTTTTGAGATGTTGATGTGCTGCCATGCTGCCATATTGTTATTGACTAAAAGCTGCATGTGTCGTTATAAGATTTATGAGTTGTAATCCAAATTATTGGAGTTTATTGTGAGATGTCTAAGATTAAGAAGTCGAGTCCATGCATATTCATCCAGAGACGAGGGCTCATGCCCTAGGAGCTTTTCCTCAACAGAGACGAGAGCTTATGCTATAGTAGTATTTTTATGCTCAACAGCGACGAGGGCTTATGCCCTAGGAGTATATTTATACACAATAGCGACGAGGGCTTATGCCCTAGATTGGTACCACATGCATGATTAAGATGTCTAAGTTGCATAAGTTGAGTCGAAGTTGCATTGTCGAGTCAAACTATTAAGTTGAACTATGATGTTGAATTATGATGTTGATTAAGATGTTACAAGACTATTGTTATGATTTTACGATGATGAAGTAATGTTGTTAAATATAATTATTGAATTATATGTTTAATGTTATTGTTTTGTGAATCTCACCCCTTCTGCTTGGAAATGTTGCCTTCCCTATGGGTAACTTGCAGGTGATTAAGCTTTAGCTGCTGTTTGCTGTTGTGAGTGGCTACCCTTACTGTGTCCTTAGGTGCTCTTCAACGTAACGAGATGGGAACCTATATGATTATTTTCTATTCCTTACGTATTACTTTGATTTGACATGAATAAGTAGTATTTTGAACAATTTTGTCTAGAATAAATTATTATTTATTTCATTTTTGAGAATTTAAGAAATGTAGCATTCCGTTTTATGTGATACTCTGATTTGATGATGAAACTTTTACTTTGGGAAAACGGGGTGTTACAATTGGTATCAGAGCAGGTTGGTCCGTCCAGCCAAGTAGATGGAGTCTTTTATGTCGAGTGTTAGTTAATTCTGATTAGATTTCCCTAACCTGTTCTCGTTACGTAGTGAACTAAGATGGCTGAAAGAAATGATGCTGCTCTTGCTGCTGCATTACAAGCGATGGCTCAAGCTGTAGGCCAACAACAGAATGCTGGTGGAAATGATGAAGTGAGGATGTTGGAGACTTTTCTGAGGAATCATCTACCTACTTTCAAGGGAAGATATGACCCCGATGGTGCTCAGACATGGCTTAAGGAGGTCGAGAGGATCTTCAGAGTTATGCAGTGTACGGACATTCAGATGGTGCGCTTTGGCACACACATGGTTGATGGTGAGAAAAACACAAGGAGGGGGGGGTTGAGTTGTGTTAGCTTTTCGCAGCTCTTGAAGAGTGAGAATCTAATTCCTTTAAACTCAGAGTCTGAATGGGATCAGAGTCTGATGGGAGATTAGGTTCTGATGCAGCGGAATAATCAAGAGATATAGAGAAGAGAGAACACAAGCAATTATACAGGTTCCTTCCACAAACCGGAAGTAGTCTTGTCCCCCTTGTACTTCCAAGGAGAGTTCACTAAAATGTAATATCAATTACAAGTTGCTCAAACACACAGTAAGAGACTTCCAATGCTCAAGCACGCAGGCAAGAGACTCCCAATGCTCAAAGACACAACTAAGAGACTTCCTTGCTCAAGGACGCAGCCAAGAGACTTCTTTGCTCAAGCACACAAGCAAGAGACTTCTTACACAATTACAGAAAATTGAATATAGTTGAAACACTTGACAACAATCAAACGTGTTTCTATTACAACAAAGACAGACTCTGTTTCAAACAAAATACAGACTCTGTTTTTCTGTGAAACTTAGAAGTTCTAGAATACTCAGTTTGTAAGAATTATCTAAGTTGAAAATGTGTTTTTGTTAAGACTCAGTTGAATACGAAAGCAATGCAGCGTGGTTTTTCTAGTTGTAGAGTCCAACAATTCTTCAAGTCTTCTATCCTTTATATAGGCGTAGGAAAGAGACGTTGAGTCATCCAGCACATCAGGATGATTTCTGAAACTTGATCAATAGCTGTTGATCTGTTGCTTGATATGGTAATAGTCCTTCAATTGCATAATTTGAATTCCATTCCCTTTGAATATTAATACCGGTAGATACAGTTGCCAAACTGTACGAGGTAGTGGAGTAGTGGAAACAAAGTTCGTACAACGTACTCTGTACTGGCCTGCCTTCTTTGTCGTTGTGCTTCCCACGCTCAAGTTGACTTTGAGGCTAGCCGTTACTCCAAATGAGAGTTTCTTTTGCATCGCAATGCTTGTAGAAATCCTTGTTAGCAGATTTTCAGATTTCGGGCTTCAGACTCACTGTAGCACTAAGCTTCTGATAATCTTCAGACTCTCTTGGTTTTCAGATTCTGATAGTCTTCAGACTCTGATACTGTCTTTCAGACTCTCTTCGGTACAGTCTTCAGACTCTCTTCGGTACAGTCTTCAGACTCTCTTCAATTTAGAATCACAAGCAACAAGCTTCTCTGGATTTTTGCTCTTTAACATTGTTCAAAACATAATACTTTCTAAGATATAAATCTTGATTGATATCCTGCATACTTTAAACAAATATTAGCAATATCCAATTGACAATTTTTTAATACCTTGTTATCATCAAAACTCAAAACGTGGTATTGCTGAACACCTTTGTTCCAACAATCTCCCCCTTTTTGATGATGACAAACATTAGTATTTAAAAGGTCAATTGTTGTTAATCTAATTAACAAGTTGACTTAAGGGTTCTGAGGTTTGTAAGCTCTGACTCCCCCTAAGTCTGATAGTTCTTAAGTTAGAGGTTTGTAAGCTCCCCCTAAGTTCTATCCAAGTTAATTAAATTCATATTCATAAGCAATAGAATTCATTCTCAGAAAAATAAACGAAGTTAGAGAACAAATTCTTAAACAAGGGCTCAGAGTCTAACTAAGCACCTTTCGCAAATTTCCCTTTAACTTTTACATAGAACTTGCAATATGTAGATAAAAGGAATCAGAAATCTCATACTTTTCCCTTTTTCGTTGGGAAATCACAAATCTCATACTTTTCCCTTCTCCCCCTTTTGTCATCAACAAAAAGGTTTAGAACAAGTTCCTCCCCCTTTTTAAATGACTTTAGGTAAGGATATAAACAAATTTTTAAGGAAAATGAGATTCTGAGAGAAAAACATAGAATATGCAGAGCACAAAATTAATTAAATGCAAATAGGATCAATTAAAAACTTGTATAAATTTGCAAATAAAACAGTTCAGAAGACAGCAGACAAAGGTTACAAACAAAACATAAAGAAATTAAACTAAGGTTGGTTTTGTTTGGCAAGATGATCCATAAATTTTTGGAGATCTTCTTGCTGTTTCTTGACCATCTCTTCTAGAGCCTCAGTTCTTCTTAAATGAGCTTCCCTTTCTAGTTTGGCTTCTTCTTGAACTCTGTACAGTATTCTTTTCAAAGAGTTATAAACCATTGATTCCCTTGGATTGTACTGATCTTCATCAAAGAATGGTGTATCTCTAATCCTCAGAACATGAGCTTTCTCCATGGTTATAGCTTTCTCAGCTATCTTGACTTCTTTAACATACTTGGAAGTAACAAAAGCTTGTTCCCTGGCAGCAGCCTTCTGATTTTTGGTGATAAATTCCAAGAACTCAGTCTTCAATGTAGAGAACTTGTCCTCATAGCTCACATTGAGGATGGGCACAAACCTTTGCCCAATAATGTCCTTGAGCTTATTGCTTGAAGAAGCATATAACTCATCTATCCTGTTTGAATCAAATAGGTCAATATGAGGTTCAGAGGTTGAGGGTAGAGAGGCTCTTAAAGCTAGATAGGTTTCAAAACCAGGTACAACAGTTATTGGATCACAACGAGGTTGATGGACTGTTCTAGACACAGTTTCTGCTCTACATTCTGTTACAGGTTCTGATATGATATCAGAAGCTTGTTCCAGATTTTCAGAAACTGGTTCTACAACAGGTTCTGTAGGTTCAACAGAAGCTAAGGTAAGACTTTCTGTAGGTTTAGGTACATGGTCTGGTTTCGACACAGATTTTGTTGCTTTTGTTTGTTTGGATTTTGCAGGGGTCTTTTGTAGTTCTCCTCCTAGATGTTTCTCAAGAGAATCTAGGGTGTCTGGAGAGTCTACACAAATGGTTTCATGCTGGGGGGATGGCTGTTTAGATTGAATGGTTACTTCAGGCTTTTTAGAATGTTAAATTGCCTGAAGTGGTTTGAGAAATGATGGTTGAGCAGGATGGTCAGCAGGAAGATTCATAGACACTGTGATTGTGTCTTGAATAACTCTGTCCATAGTTGAATCAACATATTCAACTATTGCAGGGTCCAATGGGTTATGAGATGATATTGGTTTGATTGGTGAGGGGGATGAATTTCTAAGGGATGGAAGAATTTGGCTCAAGGGTTTGTTATCTGATTCTGAATCAGATTCTGACTCTTGATTCAATGAGGAAGATAAGCTATATGCTACATTGCCAGAGGTGCCTATGCCAGCTTCTGGAGAAGCATAATGATTAGACACAGTAGCCAAGAGACTTCTTTGCTCAAGCACACAAGCAAGAGACTGCTTACACAATTACAGAAAATTGAATATAGTTGAAACACTTGACAACAATCAAACGTGTTTCTATTACAACAAAGACAAACTCTGTTTCAAACAAAATACAAACTCTGTTTTTCTGTGAAACTTAAAAGTTCTAGAATACTCAGTTTGTAAGAATTATCTAAGTTGAAGATGTGTTTTTGTTAAGACTCAGTTGAATACGAAAGCAATGCAGCGTGGTTTTTCTAGTTGTAGAGTCCAACAATTCTTCAAGTCTTCTATCCTTTATATAGGCGTAGGAAAGAGACGTTGAGTCATCCAGCACATCAGGATGATTTCTGAAACTTGATCAATAGCTGTTGATCTGTTGCTTGATATGGTAATAGTCCTTCAATTGCATAATTTGAATTCCATTCCCTTTGAAGATTAATACCGGTAGACACAGTTGCCAAACTGTACGAGGTAGTGGAGTAGTGGAAACAAAGTTCGTACAACGTACTCTGTACTGGCCTGCCTTCTTTGTCGTTGTGCTTCCCACGCTCAAGTTGACTTTAAGGCTAGCCGTTACTCCAATTGAGAGTTTCTTTTGCATCGCAATGCTTGTAGAAATCCTTGTTAGCAGATTTTCAGATTTCGGGCTTCAGACTCACTGTAGCACTAAGCTTCTGATAATCTTCAGACTCTCTTGGTTTTCAGATTCTGATAGTCTTCAGACTCTGATACTGTCTTTCAGACTCTCTTCGGTACAGTCTTCAGACTCTCTTCAATACAGAATCACAAGCAACAAGCTTCTCTGGATTTTTGCTCTTTAACATTGTTCAAAACATAATACTTTCTAAGATATAAATCTTGATTGATATCCTGCATACTTTAAACAAATATTAGCAATATCCAATTGACAATTTTTTAATACCTTGTTATCTTCAAAACTCAAAACGTGGTATTGCTGAACACCTTTGTTCCAACAATCTCCCCCTTTTTGATGATGACAAACATTAGTATTTAAAAGGTCAATTGTTGTTAATCTAATTAACAAGTTGACTTAAGAGTTCTGAGGTTTGTAAGCTCTGACTCCCCCTAAGTCTGATAGTTCTTAAGTTAGAGGTTTGTAAGCTCCCCCTAAGTTCTATCCAAGTTAATTAAATTCATATTCATAAGCAATAGAATTCATTCTCAGAAAAATAAACGAAGTTAGAGAACAAATTCTTAAACAGGGGCTCAGAGTCTAACTAAGCACCTTTCGCAAATTTCCCTTTAACTTTTACATAGAACTTGCAATATGTAGATAAAAGGAATCAGAAATCTCATACTTTTCCCTTTTTCGTTGGGAAATCACAAATCTCATACTTTTCCCTTCTCCCCCTTTTGTCATCAACAAAAAGGTTTCGAACAAGTTCCTCCCCCTTTTTAAATGACTTTAGGTAAGGATATAAACAAATTTTTAAGGAAAATGAGATTCTGAGAGAAAAACATAGAATATGCAGAGCACAAAATAAATTAAATGCAAATAGGATCAATTAAAAAATTGTATAAATTTGCAAATAAAACAGTTCAGAAGACAGCAGACAAAGGTTACAAACAAAACATAAAGAAATTAAACTAAGGATGGTTTTGTTTGGCAAGATGATCCATAAATTTTTGGAGATCTTCTTGCTGTTTCTTGACCATCTCTTCTAGAGCCTCAGTTCTTCTTAAATGAGCTTCCCTTTCTAGTCTGGCTTCTTCTTGAACTCTGTACAGTATTCTTTTCAAAGAGTTATAAACCATTGATTCCCTTGGATTGTACTGATCTTCATGAAAGAATGGTGTATCTCTAATCCTCAGAATAGGAGCTTTCTCCATGGTTATAGCTTTCTCAGCTATCTTGACTTCTTTAACATACTTGGCAGTAACAAAAGCTTGTTCCCTGGCAGCAGCCTTCTGAATTTTGGTGATAAATTCCCAGAACTCAGTCTTCAATGTAGAGAACTTGTCCTCATAGCTCACATTGAGGATGGGCACAAACCTTTGCTCAATAATGTCCTTGAGCTTATTGCTTGAAGAAGCATAGAACTCATCTATCCAGTTTGAATCAAATAGGTCAATATGAGGTTCAGAGGTTGAGGGTAGAGAGGCTCTTAAAGCTAGATAGGTTTCAAAACCAGGTACAACAGTTATTGGATCACAAAGAGGTTGATGGACTGTTCTAGACACAGTTTCTGCTCTACATTCTGTTACAGGTTCTGATATGATATCAAAAGCTTGTTCCAGATTTTCAGAAACTGGTTCTACAACAGGTTCTGTAGGTTCAACAGAAGCTAAGGTAAGACTTTCTGTAGGTTTAGGTACATGGTCTGGTTCCGACACAGATTTTGTAGCTTTTGTTTGTTTGGATTTTGCAGGGGTCTTTGGTAGTTCTCCTCCTAGATGTTTCTCAAGAGAATCTAGGGTGTCTGGAGAGTCTACACAAATGGTTTCATGCTGGGGGGATGGCTGTTTAGATTGAATGGTTACTTCAGGCTTTTCAGAATGTTAAATTGCCTGAAGTGGTTTGAGAAATGATGGTTGAGCAGGATGGTCAGCAAGAAGATTCATAGACACTGTGATTGTGTCTTGAATAACTCTGTCCATAGTTGAATCAACATATTCAACTATTGCAGGGTCCAATGGGTTATGAGATGATATTGGTTTGATTGGTGAGGGGAATGAATTTCTAAGGGATGGAAGAATTTGGCTCAAGGGTTTGTTATCTGATTCTGAATCAGATTCTGACTCTTGATTCAATGAGGAAGATAAGCTATATGCTACATTGCCAGAGGTGCCTATGCTAGCTTCTGGAGAAGCATAATGATCAGACACAATAGCTTCTGATAACTCAGCTTCTGCAGTAGCTACAGGATTCTTCTGTTTTAGAGCAGAAGCAAGCAACTTAGCAGCTTCTTTGACAGTTTCCTCTTTTAATTCTTCAGCAACCACTTTTGCTGCCATTGCCTTGCCAGCAGCATGTTCCTCCTCAATCATAGATACAGAAGTACCTATCTTTTGTGCTACATCCTTAGCTACAGGAACCACGTCCACCTTTCTCTTCTTAATCTCTGTCACCCTTGCCTTTCTTCGCTTTCTTCTCATCTTTCTTTGCCTTCTTCTCGTCTTTCTTAGCCTTCTTCTCATCCTTGGTTTCTTTTATCCTATCCTTGATTTCCTTGGATGCAGAAGATACTGATGAAGGCATAGGAGCTATGGTCTTAGGGGAACCAATAGTCACTCCTGGAAGAGCAGTAGATTTGATCTTCTTTTTGAGAGGCTCTTGCTTCTCTTCCTCTTCCTTGAGAACCACCTCCTTGGTCCTTTTTCCCTTGACCTTAAGAGGTCCTCCTCCAGCAGTCTCAGGAATGGCAGAATAGTTGATTATTCTACCAGTATCCTTGAAGTAATCCACCACAAATCTTGCGAGAACTTCAGGATTATCTTCTTTGGATATAGAAGGGAAGTCCATCATCAAGTCAGATTTCACATAATATTCCCTCATACCATGCTTAGAAGGATTGAATCTCTTGACAATCTTCATGTACTGCAGAGTCTTGCCATTGATGATTCTCCCAGTCACAGTTCCAAGGTGAATATCTGATACCACAACAGATTCTGATAAGACCTTCAAGAGGCCTCCTTGATACAGAATCTCAGATATTAACCTTCCAAAAGGAACTTGCCTTCTGGTTTCCGATTGACTCTTCTTAATGGCCCAGCACATGTGGTGCATCACATATCTTGGGAAGTTGATCTTTATTTTGTTGATCAGAAAATATAGAAGAACTTTGTGATCTACAGACAATGTGTCTGTTCCTCCTCCTTTCTGAAGCATACTGTTCAGTATGATCTTCAGAAGCACCCTATGCTCAGGATGCATATCCACCATATTATTTGAGGGTCTCCCTTCAAATAGAAGTTTGTTGCAGATAACAGTCCAGTCACTCTTCTTCTGGACATTCCATTGAAATTTACCAGCGTTCTCCACTTGACAAGCCTTGGCAACCACATCTTCAGTGATGAGAACTGGAATCCCCATCACAGCTGATCTTATTTCAAGACCCTTGTATGGTTTCAGACCCATTTCCTCTCTGTTTTTGCCAGCCAGCTTGGGGTTGTTCATAACTGCCGCTGTTTCTTCAATTGTAGCTTCATCCTTGTCGTAGACTTCTGACCTTACCCAAAAGTCTCTTACCAGCTCCTGATATGTTGGTCCATTCAACATACCGAAATATTTCATCATTCCTTGTGCTAAGAAATGAGAAGAGACGTCAACTCCGTGATGATTTAGAGAACCAAAATCTACTGGAGATTCAACTTGAATTTCCAGAGTCTCATTGATAATGTTCATCGTCCTGGGTTTGATAACATAGGATTTTCCAGTCTTGACTAGGACACCAGATTGGATGAGATCACTTGCCATTTTAGATGTTTCTAAGGTTTTTGATTTGAGAACAAAAAGTTTTCAAAGGATTGAAAACAAGAAATTTGTTCAAGGATATAATCAAAGAGTGAAAAGAGAAGTGAGTTGTGTGTGATATGTATTTATAGAGAAAGTTTGTCCTTGATAATGTTCATCGTCCTGGGTTTGATAACATAGGATTTTCCAGTCTTGACTAGGACACCAGATTGGATGAGATCACTTGCCATTTTAGATGTTTCTAAGGTTTTTGATTTGAGAACAAAAAGTTTTGCAAAGGATTGAAAACAAGAAATTTGTTCAAGGATATAATCCTAGAGTGAAAAGAGAAGTGAGTTGTGTGTGATATGTATTTATAGAGAAAGTTTGATAACCGTTTGGAAAGAATAGGGGACAAACAAACACAAACAATAAATACACATAGCATGCAGCCGTAAAAGTATTGGGACAATGCGAAGGTAACTTGTTTAACGTAATGAAATCATTGCCCTTTGAGTTCTTACCCAATACAGACAGGCCACGTCTGAGAAACTATAAAGTAACTGTCACCGTAGTGGGGCAGGTGTAACTAAACTCAACAGTCATGCTTCCACTAATACGAGCTTCTGAGAGTCTAAAGATTCCTTACCAGAGTCTGAAGGTTTATCAGAAGCTTATGTTTACCAGAGTCTCTAAAAGAGAGTCTGATTCCCAAATAGCTTCTGAATATTTTTCAGAGTCTGAATTCTGTTTTTCTTAATAAAATCAAACCTTTCAACGGATAAAGGTTTAGTAAATATATCAGCCCATTGATGATCAGTATCAATGAATTGAATATCTAAAATTCCTTTTTGAACATAGTCTCTTATAAAATGATGTTTAATCTCAATGTGCTTTGCTCTTGAATGCATAATTGGATTTTTAGACAAACATATAACTGCCGTATTATCACAATAAATTGGGATACAGTTTTCAGTTATTTGATAGTCCTCAAGCTGATGTTTCATCCAGAGTAACTGTGTACAACAACTAGCAGCTGAGATGTATTCTGCTTCTGCTGTAGACAAAGCAATGGTTGCTTGCCTCTTGCTAGCCCAGGATATCAGATTCGCTCCCAAGAATTGACAATTGCCACTGGTAGATTTTCTTTCAATCCTGTCTCCAGCATAGTCAGCATCACAGAATCCAACTAGCTTGTAGTCAAAGGATTTCTTGTAAAGAAGTCCAAGATTGGTAGTTCCTTTCAGATATCTAAAGATTCTCTTAACAGCCGTTAAGTGAGACTCTCTAGGATCTGATTGAAACCTTGCACACAGACATACACTGAATAAAATATCTGGTCTAGATGCAGTTAGGTATAACAAAGAACCAATCATACCTCTATACAGCTTCTGATCAACTTTGGTTCCTTGATCTTCTTTGCTCAGAGTGCAGGTTGGATGCATTGGAGTATTCATTTCTTTGCAATCCTCAAGATTGAACTTCTTCAGAAGCTCTTTCGTGTATTTAGACTGATGAACATAGACTCCATCTTTGCATTGGTTGATTTGAATTCCAAGAAAGAACTTCAATTCTCCCATCATGCTCATTTCAAACTCATCCTGCATTACTTTGGAAAACTCTTTGCAAAGTGAACTATTTGTAGAACCAAAAATGATATCATCAACATAAATCTGAACTATAAGAATGTCTTTCTTCATAGTCTTTCTGAATAGTGTAGTGTCAACTTGCCCTCGTTCAAAGTTATTTTGAATTAAGAAATTACTTAGTCTTTCATACCAAGCTCTGGGAGCTTGTTTCAAGCCATAGAGTGTTTTCTTCAATTTATAAACATGCTCTGGATGTTTTAAATCTTCAAAGCCAGGAGGCTGTTTGACATACACTTCTTCAGAAATGACACCATTAAGAAATGCACTCTTAACGTCCATTTGATACAGGGTTATGTTGTGATTAACTGCATAGGAAAGAAGTAACCTGATTGCTTCCAATCTTGCAACTGGAGCAAAAGTTTCTGTGTAATCAATGCCTTCTTTTTGACTGTAGCCCTGCACAACAAGTCTGGCCTTGTTTTTGATTACTTCTCCTTGTTCACTAAGCTTATTTCTGAACACCCACTTGGTTCCAATGATGTTCTTGTGATCAGGCTTAGCTACTAGATCTCATACTTCATTCATTTTGAATTGATTCAGTTCTTCTTGCATTGCCAGAATCCATCCTTCATCTCCAAGAGCTTCTTCAACAGAGGTTGGTTCAATAACAGATAATAATCCCAAACGTCTATGCCACAACCACTTCTTATCACCCATTGATAAAAGGCACACTACCTTCTGATCAGTCAGTTCAGAGAATTTTATCTTGTAGACATTGTTTCTTCGTTTTCCCTTGAAGACTATGGACTGATCATCCTTGTTAAGCACAGTGCAGTTGTTCTTATTAAACAATACATCATAACCACTGTCGCATAATTGACTTATGCTTAGTAAGTTATGTCTAAGTCCATCAACGAACCACACATTACTGATTGAGATCAGAGAGTTACCAATGGTTCCAGTACCAATGATTTTGCCAGTCTGGTTTTCTCCAAATCCCACAGTTCCTCCCTCTTTCATGGTTAGGGTTAGAAACATAGACTTTTCTCCCGTCATGTGACGAGAGCAACCACTGTCCAGGTACCAAGCCTTGTGCTTTTCTAGTCCTTTTAGATATACCTGCAGCATCAATAATTTCAGACTTAGGTACCCATATTCTCATGGGTCCTCTTTGGTTAGTCTTAGAACCATTGAACTCCTTTCGTAAGTTGCGTCTTGAAGTCATTGGCAATGTTTTCTCCCATACCTTGGGATTGGAACCGTTTGGTTTAGGTTTCAACTTGCCTTTCACAGTTTCTCTTCATTGAAACTTAGGCTTTTGTTTTTCATACTCTGGCTTTTTCAGAGTTTATTTATCAGACTTTGAATGTTTTAGAGTCTAAGTCACTGAAGCTTTAGGTTCAAAGTTTTTCAGAACCTTTAACTTTACATTCTGAGATTTTGACTTAGTCAGAATCTTAGAAATAGAAGTTGTAGGTTCTGAATGAGTCACTGTGTTGACTTCATCAGACTCACTTACAAAGTGATTTTTCAACGCTTCTGTGGCTCCATCAGGACCAGGTTTCAGAGTCATTTCATTTGAGCTTCCTCCAATGAATCCAAAACCCTGTCCTCTATTCTGATACGTGCTATAGATCATGGATGCAACCCTTGATCTGTCAATTCCAGTAGCAATAAATTCTTGCAAAGCAACATCTTGCTCACTCAAGTATTTACAGCTACACTTCTTGATCAATAAAGTGTCATTTTCTTCTTTCAAACTTTCTAACTCCAGCAGAGTTGAATTATGTCTTTTTGACAACTTATCAAGCTGTTCTTTGACTTTCTTCAACTCAGTGGTTTTAGCTTTAAAATGACCAAGAAGTTCTTTGACAAAATCAACTAGTTCAGATCTTGTGAGTTCAGAATATACCTCTGTTTCACTTTCAGAGTCTGCATCTGATTCTGCATCAAGTGTTTCTTTAACAGATTCGGTTGTAGCCATTAGTCCAACAGCTACATTGGCTTCACCATCAACATCATCATCCTCAGACCCTTACTCATTATCAAGATCTTCCCAAGTGGCCATCAGACTTTTCTTGATATGCTTCTTAAACTTGCTTGACTTGAAGGTTGGCCTTTTTGACTTTGATTTCTCCTTCTGAAGCTCTGGACAGTCAGCAATAAAATGTCCAGTTTTCTTGCAGTTGAAGCAACCTTTCTGTTCCTCCTTTTTGAACCCCTTCCCACTGCTCTTGCTCAGAAATGTCTTGTTCTTCTTAGCAAGGTACTGCATTCTGCTTGAAAGCATAGCCATTTCCTTTGCAATATCAGGTTCTTCCTCTGAGCTTTCAGAAGCTGAAGATTCATTTTCAGACTCTTCAACCTTAAGAGCCATTGAGGACCTTCCTTTTGATTTTAAAGCAATGGTTTTGGACTTTCTTGCAGAATCATGTTCATTGAGACTTAACTCATGAACCTTGAGTGAGCTTACAAGATCTTCAACACTTAAAGTGTTTAAATCTTTAGCCTCCTCAATTGCAGTGACCTTTGGTCTCCATCTAGAGGGTAAGCTCCTTAAAATCTTGCTAACATGATCAGAAGCTATATAACTCTTCTTTAGTATCTGAAGACCAGATACTAGAGTTTGAAATCTTGAGTACATCTGCTCAATACTTTCATCCTCTTTCATCTTGAATAGTTCATACTGATGAACTAATAGAAGAGCTTTAGCTTCCCAAACCTTTTTGCTTCCTTCATAGTTAGCACAGAGAGAAGCAAACATGGCTCTAGCAGTAGATTTGTCACTCATCTTCATGTATTCCGTTTTAGGAATAGCAGTGACAAGAGCCCCTCTGATGATATGATGTTTCTTATAGATTTAATTTTGAGCAGCAGTGTGAAGTTTACGGTCAATGGCAGCACCTTCGTCATCAAGTTGTAAGTCACCAACACCATCTTCAAGTACGTCCCAGAGTTCTTCATCAACACCCATGACATAACTGTAGAAGTTGGTTTTCCACCAAGAAAATTCTTCAGGATCACCATTGAACTTAGGAATTTTTCCATAATCAGCCTTTTTACTGCTATTATTGGATCCATAGTCATATGGTATAGCAGCACCAGATGAAGCACCAGAAGACGACGGTTCACTGGAAGACATGTTTTTCTCTGGATCTTTTCTGTCACACGGTTAAGTGCTATGACAACAGAGCCAGAGCTTAGATACCAACTGAAGGTGAGAAAAACACAAGAAGGGGGGGTTGAATTGTGTTAGCTTTTCGCAGCTCTTGAAGAGTGAGAATCTAATTCCTTCAAACTCAGAGTCTGAATGGGATCAGAGTCTGATGGGAGATGAGGTTCTGATGCAGCGGAATAATCAAGAGATAAAGAGAAGAGAGAACACAAGCAATTATACAGGTTCCTTCCACAAACCGGAAGTAGTCCTGTCCCCCTTGTACTTCCAAGGAGTGTTCACTAAAATGTAATATCAATTACAAGTTGCTCAAACACACAGTAAGAGACTTCCAATGCTCAAGCACGCAGGCAAGAGACTTCCAATGCTCAAAGACACAACTAAGAGACTTCCGTGCTCAAGGACGCAGCCAAGAGACTTCTTTGCTCAAGCACACAAGCAAGAGAATTCTTACACAATTACAGAAAATTGAATATAGTTGAAACACTTGACAACAATCAAACGTGTTTCTATTACAACAAAGACAGACTCTGTTTCAAACAAAATACAAACTCTGTTTTTCTGTGAAACTTAGAAGTTCTAGAATACTCAGTTTGTAAGAATTATCTAAGTTGAAGATGTGTTTTTGTTAAGACTCAGTTGAATACGAAAGCAATGCAGCGTAGTTTTTCTAGTTGTAGAGTACAACAATTCTTCAAGTCTTCTATCCTTTATATAGGCGTAGGAAAGAAACGTTGAGTCATCCAGCACATCATGATGATTTCTGAAGCTTGATCAATAGCTGTTGATCTGTTGCTTGATATGGTAATAGTCTTTCAATTGCATAATTTGAATTCCATTCCCTTTGAAGATTAATACCGGTAGACACAGTTGCCAAACTGTACGAGGTAGTGAAGTAGTGGAAACAGAGTTCGTACAACGTACTCTGTACTGGCCTGCCTTCTTTGTCGTTGTGCTTCCCACGCTCAAGTTGACTTTGAGGCTAGCCGTTATTCCAAATTAGAGTTTCTTTTGCATCGCAATGCTTGTAGAAATCCTTGTTAGCAGATTTTCAGATTTCGGGCTTCAGACTCACTGTAGCACTAAGCTTCTGATAATCTTCAGACTCTCTTGGTTTTCAGATTCTGATAGTCTTCAGACTCTGATAGTCTTCAGACTCTGATACAGTCTTTCAGACTCTCTTCGGTACATTCTTCAGACACTCTTTGATATAGTCTTCAGACTCTCTTCGGTACAGTCTTCAGACTCTCTTCAATACAGAATCACAAGCAACAAGCTTCTCTGGATTTTTGCTCTTTAACATTGTTCAAAAGAGAATACTTTCTAAGATATAAATCTTGATTGATATCCTGCATACTTTAAACAAATATTAGCAATATCCAATTGACAATTTTTTAATACCTTGTTTTCATCAAAACTCAAAACGTGGCATTGCTGAACACCTTTGTTCCAACAATGGTAGCTGAGGAAGCGGATGACTGGTGGGTGAGTGTCCAACCGGTCTTAGAGAATGGAGGAGCTGCTGTCACTTGGGCTGTGTTTAGGAGAGAGTTCCTGAACCGATACTTTCCGGAAGATGTTCGCAGGAAGAAGGAGATTGAATTCCTTGAGTTGAAATAAGGGAACATGTCGGTGACTTAGTATGCTGCCAAGTTTGTGGAGTTGGCTAAGTTTTATCCACACTATACTGCTGAGTTATCTAAGTGCATCAAGTTCAAGAATGGCTTGCGTGATGATATCAAAAGGGCAATTGGTTACCAGAAGATTCGTAACTTTTCCGAGCTGGTGAGCAGCTGCAGGATTTATGAAGAGGATACTAAGGCTCATTACAAGGTTGTGAATGAGAGGAAGAGTATAAGTCAACAGAGTCTTCCTAAGCCTTATAGTGCCCCCGGCTGATAAGGGCAAACAAAGAGTTAACGATGAGAGGAGACCTCACAAGAGTAATGCTTGTACTGGAGATGTGAAGCGGTGTTACCGTTGTGGTAAGAAGGGACATGCTACTTCAGCGTGCAAATATGATGATGTTGTGTGCTTTAACTACAATGAAGAGATTCACATTGGTTCACAATGCAGGAAGCCTAAGAAGGCTCAGACTACTGGGAGAGTTTTTGCTTTGACTGGTACTTAGACAGAGAATGAGGATCGTTTGATCAGAAGTACTTGTTATTTTGATAGTACTCCTTTAATTGCCATTATTGATATTGGTGCTACACATTGTTTTATTGCTATTGATTGTGTTTCTAAGTTGGGTCTTACTATGTCAAATATGAATGGGGAAATGGTTGTCGAAACTCCAGCCAAGGGTTCGGTGACCACTTCTCTTGTGTGCTTAAGATGTCCTTTGTCTATTTATGATCGTGATTTTGAGATTGATTTAGTCTGTTTACCTTTGAGTGGTATGGACGTAATCCATGGTATGAATTGGTTAGAGTACAATCATGTACATATTAATTGTTTTCGTAAGTCGGTGTATTTCTCTTCTGATGAAGAAGAAAGTGGAGCAGAGTTTTTATCTACTAAACAGCTGAAGCAGTTAGAACGTGATGGAATGTTGATGTTTTCCTTGATGGCATCTTTATCTATTGAGAACCAAACGTTGATTGATAAGCAGAAAAAGGTATGCGATTTTTCAGAAGTCTTTCCCGATGAAATTCCTGATGTGCCTCCAGAAAGAGAAGTTGAATTTTCGATTGATCTTACTCCGGGAACTAAGCCTGTGTCTATGACACCTTATCGCATGTCAGCTTCCGAGTTGGTTGAGTTGAAGAAATAGTTAGAAGATTTACTTGACAAGAAGTTTGTTAGACCAAGTGTTTCTCCTTGGGGAGCGCCGGTATTAGTAGTAAAGAAGAAAGACGGTAGTATGAGGTTGTGTATTGATTACCGACAGTTGAATAAAGTAACTATAAAGAATAAGTATCCACTTCTGAGAATTGACGATTTGATAGATCAGTTAGTGGGTGCACGAGTGTTTAGCAAGATTAATTTGAGGTCGGATTATCACCAGATTAAAGTGAAAGATGAAGATATGCAGAAGACAGCGTTCAACACGCGTTATGGGCATTATGAATACAAAGTGATGCCTTTCGGTGTTACGAATGCACCTGGTGTGTTTATGGAGTACATGAACCGAATTTTTCATGCATTCTTGGATCGATTCGTGGTTGTGTTCATCAATGATATTTTAATTTACTCCAAGTCCGAAGAAGAGCATGTTGAACATTTGAGGATAGTCTTGCAAGTGTTGAAGGAGAAGAAGCTTTATGCTAAATTGTCGAAGTGCGAATTCTGGTTGAACGAGGTAAGTTTTCTTGGACATGTTATTTCTGGTAATGGTATTGTAGTTGATCCGTCTAAAGTTGAAGCTGTATCGCAATGGGAGACTCCTAAGTCGGTTACAGAGATTAGAAGCCTTTTGGGATTAGCTGGGTACTACAGAAGATTTATAGAAGGATTTTCGAAGTTGGCACTTCCGTTAACACAGTTGACCTGCAAAGGTAAAGCTTTCGTGTGGGATGTTCATTGTAATAACAATTTTAATGAATTGAAGAAGCCTCTGACAACGGCTCCAATTTTGATTTTGCCTAAGTCCGATGAACCTTTTGTTGTGTATTGTGATGCGTCCAAATTGGGTTTAGGTGGTGTGCTTATGCAAGATGGTAAAGTGGTTGAGACAGTTGAGAATCCACGAACGAAATTATCCTACTTAGGATCTTGAATTAGCTGCAGTGGTATTTGTGCTTAAGATTTGGAGACATTACTTGTATGGTTCGAGATTTGAAGTGTTCAGCGATCAGAAGAGCTTGAAATATTTGTTCGATCAGAAGGAGTTGAATATGAGACAGCGAAGGTGGCTGAAATTATTGAAAGATTATGACTTTGGTTTGAATTATCATCCGAGTAAAGCTAACGTTGTTGCAGATGCCTTAAGTAGGAAGACTTTACATATGTCTGCTTTGATGGCTAAAGAGTTTGAGTTGCTGGAACAGTTTAGAGATTTGAGTTTGGTTTATGAATGGTCACCTCATAGTGTAAAGCTGGGAATGCTGGAGATTGATAGTGATTTCTTGAGGAACATTAAAGAAGCGCAGAAATTGGATGTTAAGTTTGTGGACTTGTTGGTTGCTAGTAATCAGACTGAAGACAATGACTTTAAGGTCGATGATCAAGGTGTGTTGAGGTTTCGTGGTAGGATTTGTATTCCAGACGATGACGAGATGAAGAAGATGATTCTTGAAGAGAGTCATAGAAGTAGCTTGAGTATTCACCCGGGAGCTACGAAAAAGTACCATGATTTGAAGAAGCTGTTTTGGTGGTCTGGATTGAAACGTGATGTGGCACAGTTTGTGTACTCTTGTTTGATTTGTTAGAAGTCGAAAGTGGAACATCAGAAACCTGCTGGATTAATGACACCTTTGGATGTACCTGAGTGGAAATGGGATAGTATATCCATGGATTTTGTGACGAGCTTGCCGAATACGCCTAAAGGGAATGACGTTATTTGGGTGATTGTTGACAGATTGACGAAGTCGGCACATTTTATTCCAATTAACATCGGTTTTCCTATAGCTCAATTAGCGGAGATTTATATTCGAGAAATAGTGAAGCTGCATGGTGTTCCGTCGAGCATCGTATCAGATAGAGACCCGAGGTTTACTTCTAGATTTTGGAAGAGTTTGCAAGAGGCTTTAGGTTCTAAGTTGAAGTTGAGTTCGGCGTATCACCCGCAGACAGATGGTCAGTCAGAAAGAACGATTCAATCATTAGAAGATTTGCTGAGTTTGTCTACTTCAGCAAGGAGGAACTTGGGATAGTCACCTTCCATTGATAGAGTTCACGTACAATAACAGTTATCATTCTAGTATCGGAATGGCACCTTTCGAGGCTTGGTATGGTTGGAGATGCAGAATGTAACACCCCGTTTTCCCAAAGTAAAAATTTCATAATTAAATCAGAGTATCACATAAAACGGAATGCCACATTTCTTGAATTCTCAAAAATAGAATAAATAATGATTTATTCTTCGTAAGATGATAGTCAAAATTATTCAAACTTCGCAGCAGATAAAATTCAAGTTAACAAAATAGTTTTGGCACGCAGGCCTCATAAAAACTTCTCAACATAAATTCAACTGAAAACTTAATATTATTGAATCATAATCAATACGTAAGGAATAGAAAATAATCATAAAGTTTCTCATCCCGTTACGTATCAGAGCACCTAAGGACACAATGAGGGTAGCCACTCACAACAGCAAACAGCAGCTAAAGCTTAATCACCTGCAAGTTACCCATAGGGAAGGCAACATTTCCAAGCAGAAGGGGTGAGATTCAGAAAACAATAACATTAAACATATAATTTAACAATTATATTTAACAACATAAACATCATTAATTAATAATCATAGTTCTTCATATAGTACTTCTTTAACAATACTTCACATAAACAACGTAAACAACAATCAACTTCAAATCGCCTATAATGATACTTCATATAAACAATATAAACAACATAGGCATCAAATATATTCATAGCAATAATCATATCACATCTCAACATCAAAATCATCATCACAACTCAGCATCATAGTTCAACTTAATAGTTTGACTCGACAATGCAACTTCGACTCGACTTATGCAACTCCAACTCGACTTATGCAACTTAGACATCTTAATCATGCATGTGATACCAATCTAGGGCATAAGCCCTCGTCGCTATTGAGTATAATCATATAAGGAGGTCGTGAGGATCTTCAGAGTTATGCAGTGTACGGACATTCAGATGGTGCGCTTTGGCACACACATGGTAGCTGAGGAAGCGGATGACTGGTGGGTGAGTGTCCAACCGGTCTTAGAGAATGGAGGTGCTGCTGTCACTTGGGCTATGTTTAGGAGAGAGTTCCTGAACCGATACTTTCCGGAAGATGTTCCCAAAAAGAAGGAGATTGAATTCCTTGAGTTGAAATAAGGGAACATGTCGTTTACTGAGTATGCTGCCAAGTTTGTGGAGTTGGCTAAGTTCTATCCACACTATACTGCTGAGACGACTGAGTTATCTAAGTGCATCAAGTTCGAGAATGGCTTGCGTGCTGATATCAAAAGGGCAATTGGTTACCAGAAGATTCGTAAGTTTTCCGAGCTGGTGAGCAGCTGCATGATTTATGAAGAGGATACTAAGGCTCGTTACAAGGTTGTGAATGAGAGGAAGAGTAAAAGTCAACAGAGTCGTCCTAAGCCTTATAATGCTCCGGCTTATAAGGGCAAACAAAGAGTTAACGATGAGAAGAGACCTCAGAAGAAAGATGACCCTGCTGAGATCGTCTGCTATAACTGTGGTGAAAAAGGCCACAAGAGTAATGCTTGTACTGGAGATGTGAAGCGGTGTTACCGTTGTGGTAAGAAGGGACATGCTACTTCGGCATGCAAATATGATGATGTTGTGTGCTTTAACTGTAATGAAGAGGGTCACATTGGTTCGCAATGCAAGAAGCCTATGAAGGCTCAGACTACTACGAGAGTTTTTGCTTTGACTGGTACTCAGACAGAGAATGAGGATCGTTTGATCAGAAGTACTTGTTATTTTGATAGTACTCCTTTAATTGCCATTATTGATATTGGTGCTACACATTGTTTTATTGCTATTGATTGTATTTCTAAGTTGGGTCTTACTATGTCAAATATGAATGGGGAAATGGTTGTCGAAACTCCAGCCAAGGGTTCGGTGACCACTTCTCTTGTGTGCTTAAGATGTCCTTTGTCTATGTATGATCGTGATTTTGAGATTGATTTTGTCTGTTTCCATTTGACTGGTATGGACGTAATCCTTGGTATGAATTGGTTAGAGTACAATCATGTACATATTAATTGTTTTCGCAAGTCGGTGTATTTCTCTTATGATGAAGAAGAAAGTGGAGCAGAGTTTTTATCTACTAAACAGCTGAAGCAGTTAGAACGTGACAAAATGTTGATGTTTTCCTTGATGGCATCTTTATCTATTGAGAACCAAACATTGATTGATAAGCAGAAAGTGGTATGCGATTTTCCAGAAGTCTTTCCCGATGAAATTCCTGATGTGCCTCCAGAAAGAGAAGTTGAATTTTCGATTGATCTTATTCCGGGAACGAAGCTTGTGTCTATGACACCTTATCGCATGTCAGCTTCCGAGTTCGCTTAGTTGAAGAAACAGTTAGAAGATTTACTTGACAAGAAGTTTGTTAGACCAAGTGTTTCTCCTTGGGGAGTGCCGGTATTACTAGTAAAGAAGAAAGACGGTAGTATGAGGTTGTGTATTGATTACCGACAACTGAATAAAGTAACTATAAAGAATAGGTATCCACTTCCGAGAATTGACGATTTGATGGATCAGTTAGTGGGTGTACGAGTGTTTAGCAAGATTGATTTGAGGTCGGGTATTAAAGTGAAAGATGAAGATATGCAGAAGACAGCGTTCAGGACGCGTTATGGGCATTATGAATACAAAGTGATGCCTTTCGGTGTTACGAATGCACCTGGTGTGTTTATGGAGTACATGAACCGAATTTTTCATGCATTCTTGGATCGATTCGTGGTTGTGTTCATCGATGATATTTTGATTTACTCCAAGTCTGAAGAAGAGCATGCTGAACATTTGAGGATAGTCTTGCAAGTGTTGAAGGAGAAGAAGCTTTATGCTAAATTGTCGAAGTGCGAATTTTGGTTGAACGAGGTAAGTTTTCTTGGACATGTTATTTCCAGTAATGGTATTGCAGTTGATCCGTCCATAGACTTTGCTGCTTCATTATCGAAAACTGCACTGCACCTGGGACAAAGCATAGTCTCCGTGTTGGATATTTTGCACCTGTTGAGGAAATCTATCAAATCCTCTTCAGCCTGTGGGTATGCTATTTTCATATTTTCAGCGAACTGGTCTTCAGTGACCCCTACGAAACTGTGTTGATGGTTCTCAGCAACCATCTCTATATCCTCTGACGATCCCTCTTTTTGCACCCATGCTTCAGTGGTGGTCTTTTCACTAAAGTCCCCAACAATGTCTACCATGTTGATGTCTACCACTTCAGCATACATTGAATCGACCTTCTTTGAGGATTCAGCCTCATTCTGCACTTGTTGTTTGGCTTTTTCTCCAAATTTCAGCCTTCCTTCATCGAGGGCCTTTTGTACATAATCCCTGAAACGAGTACAACGAGACAAATTATGGCCTAAAAAACCATGAAATTTGAAAAAACCCCTCTTTTTCCTTTGTTCTAAAGGCGGCATCCTCATATTTTTGGGTACTAAAATTACACCGTCTGAAACCAGGAGGTCAAAAATTTCGTCACATTTAGAAATATCAAAAGTGTATGTTTTAGGAGGGTATTTGTCATTTTTAGGTTCTTCTGGATTTTTTCCGTTTGAAGGCCTTAAAAGAATACAAGTATAAGGTGGCGCATCTTTCAGTTCTGCCACATTAACTTCATTGTCTTCGACAATGTCTGATCCCCAATCGAAATCTGGATCATTGTCATATGTATCTACGTAAGCTTTTTTCTCTTTTTTGACGAACTTGTTTGTCCGGGCTTTCTCAGCCTTGAGTCTTTCGACTTGACGGACTCTATCAGCCAATTGTGCCATATCCCTAAGATACAGGGTATCTAATTTCTTACGGACGGAATAGTCTAGGCCATCGGCAGCCATTTCGACTAATTCGTGCTCTGGCAATGAGGTAAAACATCTAGCCTTAAGGAGACGGAATCTATTTAGATAGTCATCTATTGATTCATGTGTCCTACGCCGGACACTGGCCAATTCCTTCAAACTAATTTTGGACTGGCCCATATAGAATTGTTCATGAAAAGCCTTCTCTAATTGATTCCAACTAAAGATGGAATGTGACGGCAACGTCATAAACAATGTAAAGGCATTCTTTGTTAAGGAACTTGGAAAATATTTCATCTTCAAGTTCTCGTTATTTGCTATATCACCAGCCTCCATTAAATATCGAGCAGTGTGTTCTACCGTTGACTCATTGGTTTCCCCTGCAAATTTAGTGAATTTGGGGACTTTCCAGTTTCTTGGTAGGTCAGTCATTAGGACGTATTCAGATAAGGCTGATACAAAATTCAGCATGTGCAAACCCATGTTAAACTCGTTCTGGGCCAACAAAGTTTCGACCATTTCTGCTAAGTTATGTTGGTTTTCATAGTTATTTCGACGGGTTTGCATGACCACTTGGTCCGCATCTTGGTGCCTATTCACCAATATTGGGATTCTTTCGGGTTCCTCTAGGGCTTGTTGTTGTGCCCTTGGTGGTTGCACCTGATTTCCTAACCCTTGGTTATTTGGCTCTTCTACCAGATTTTCTACTAGCCCTGTATTCCATTTGGGTGGACAGGGCTTGGTAAATGTTATTGGTATCCCGTATTAACGGATTAATGATGGTACCAATCTGTTGGGTAACCATATTAACCATTTCATGGTTACTTTCTTCCATTTGATGCCTCAAAGCATTCAAAGAGGCATTAGTTAATGATTGCTGCGCCATTTGACCGAGCAAACTTGTCCCAGAATCACCAAATGGTGTTAGTATGGGCGCATTCAAACTCTCAGAAAACGTGGATGGGTTCGTATGTAATCCTTGCATCAAAGTGGTAGGCATTCCATACGGCATGGACCTATAGCCTGCCCCTGCAGGGTGCCAAAGCCCTTGGGTCGACGGGATAGACTGCGAGACAGGTGCGGCCGCTGTGGCTGCTGCGTGCATAGGTGACACCGCGCGTGCAGGATCCGTCGATCCCACCGGCATTATTACCGTGTCTGCAGCATTAGAAACGCTTGCTGGTGCATTATTTTGAGAACTTGTTGGAATAGTTCCTGCTTCCCTTGCGTTGGCATTTTGCGATGCCGCCGTAGTTTGACTCGAAGGACGTACCATCTCAGGAAGTTATTTTTACTTCTCAAACACATGCACAACACATATCATGTAAATTTTGAATCGAAATCAACGGATTTCTCAACAAAACCAAATTCAAACTAGACACAAAACGGTCCCACTGGGCGTGCCAATTTGTTTATGTTGAAATTTGGTAAACAATCGCTGGTTTAAATTAATTACTTGCAAGATCAACCAATAAATCTTAAATACATATTTGTGTTTAGTTTCTTGTAATATTCTTTGGATTTGGTAATGATTCTTCAAGAAAGTAAAATAAAACTTATGAATAATGTTTGTCGAATTTCGGTTAAATTCGTTGAAATTACTTCTGGAAAAACTAAAATAAATTGCTTTAAATTAGATAAAACGAACTGCAAATATACTTAAGAAAATGAACTTAAATTGCATTGCTTGAATGTAAATTGGTAGACAGATTCATACATTTCAACTTGTATGATTGGATTGTGACCTGTTTTTCCTATGAAAAACTACTATTTAAACTAAAATAACTACCTAAATACAAATTCAAAACTACAGCTGCTATAAACGAACGGTCCTTATCCATTTGTTCGATCCAAAATTGTTTCTTTATGGTTGTCTTTCCCACAACTTTCTTTCGATAAATAACTGCATGCAACTGTCTTTCGATAAGAGAACCTTATCCATTGGCCGAAGAAGTATTCCGATCGAACCATCAGAAAAAATGAACCATCTTCTTTAATAACATGGTTAAATTCCTTTTGACTTTCTTCGATACAACTAAGAAATTTTACGAGTTAACAGTAGCGTAGGGACTAAACTATAATATATTTACAGAATGAATATTCAACATAATATTCTATCCTAAGTAACTTAGAGAATAAGTTAAAATATATTTACAACGTAAATATAATTATTTACTATTTATTTCTATATCAACAAAGCACTGCATGTTTGCTATAACATTAAAAAAATACTTTAAAATGCATTGTATTTGTTTGTTATAATTTTTAAAAATACCAGGTTCATCAAACAAAAAATCTAAAATAAAAGAAATAGATAAAGAAGTTGACGACATTAGACTTGACTCAGGTAGAACCCAAAACATGGATACACCATAATAAATCAGACACTCTGGATCAATCCCAATGTATCCTAATTTTTTTTTACTAATCATTATCGCAACTCAGAATGCAGGAAATCAAGACATTGACAAAAGGAAAACAAGACACCTTGAAACCGGCAGATCTCAACATAACATTTTTGGAAACAACAAAGAATCAAAGCAGGCAGACCATGTCATATTATAAAATAATATTTTTTTATTTTATTGTTGTAGATTATTAGTTATTATATCTTTTAGAAATATGACTATAAAATTGAAAAAATTATAAATGAATCATTAAATAATATAGTTGTACAATTCATACACGGGACTCATAACGACATCTTTATCAATAATGAAATCTTTATTATTTTTAACATTTTTACATATTTTTAGTTTATCACTTCATAATATTAAATAACAACTATCTCAATTATTTTATCATGGGTAAAAAGATCGTGCGTAAATTACACTAACCTCCCTTAAGGTCTTCTTAAATAACACAAACATCCGCTCTATTTTTAACTAAACACTAATCTCCCTTATTTATTTATGAAATTGACAAACATTTTTCTTATAATTACATGATTTAAACTTTATTAATTCAATATTTTTAGTAATTAACTTCTTCATACGAGTATGAACTCACTTATTATCACTTACGTGATTTTTCCGATCTTATTGTTTCTCCGTAAGGTGGTTTAATATTTAAACTCTAATGTAATAAAACAGATATATCGATGATTATTTTATTTTCATTGATCAACCATAATGTTCATCCACCAATTTTTTTTTTTCATTTCTATATTCTCTTTTGACCTCTTCTGTAATTACCGATGGTTGATTCTATTTTGTGGTAAAAACAAATATTGTTATTGTTTCTTCATTGCGAGAAAAAAACTATAATGACTGAAATTAAATTGTACATTTACAAAGTTATTGAAATGGATAAAAATGAAGGGAGATTGATGTATTTGAAAGTTAGAAGTGGTGCTTGTATTATTTAAGAAAATCTCAAGGGAAGTCAATGTAATTTGCCTTTTTATCATTAACGTCGACTTTATCATTACTTTTCTTATTTCTCAATTTATAAAACATTGCAATGCGCTTTGATGCAAAGGTAACTTTGTCATTTTAAGGTGTAACTAGGATTATAAGGGTGTAATTAGAAAAACTCTTACTTTTTTTATTTTAATTCATTAATTTATCTTTCCCATATAATTAATAAAGGATAATTGTGAAAAAAATTCTTCTTTGCTAGTATATATTATTGTTAGGAAAAAAAAACACATAATTTATTTTTTCCATACAAAATTGATTATATATATATATATATATATATATATATATGTTCGATAGTGCTACAAGTTACCCTAATTAACCTTAATCCCGCCTTTTTTGATAGTGCTGCATTTTTAATCCCAGAATTAACGGCTTCTTCTAACATTTTGACCATTAAGCCACCGACAATTTTCTTAATTTAATTTTGCTTTCATTAATTGATATACAATATCAAATGCCCTTTTAAACAAAATATCAAATTCATTTTTTCTTTCCTACTATCACATTATCCATAACCCACTAACCACCTTTTTTGACAAAAATAAACAATATTCATTCATTCATATTGATAGAGTACATCGATACAATACAAATTCAAATACGCTAAAAACAAAAAGGATGAATCTGTGAACAAACTCACAACATCCATGTTAATAGCATAAAACGACAAAGTACTTATGCCTACAAATATGATATGACTATATTCAAGTCTCTGAAAATACTCATGTCTTCGTATCTGCAACGTTGACGACGCCAAAGTCATTGTCATTGATCGGATCTGCACTTGCTCAACGCTAATCTTTCAACCAGGATCAAATAAACACCGCACTAAGACGGGAAATAAAAAATACACCGCACAAAGACGTGGTTCAAAAACACCGCACTTGCTCAAAGCTAGTATTTGTGTGGTGTGTTTTTGATAACCCACTAACCACCTATTAATACATATTCATGTCATAAAACAAAAAAAAAAACTCATAAATTCGTGGAAAATGATTTGACAAATGCATATTCATATCATAAACAAACAAAAACGAAACTCATAAACATGGTTTTCATTTTAGTATAAATACAGTAATCGAAACACAGGATAAACTTGGTTTTGGAAAATGATTTCAACTAAAGAAATTCATATCAAGATACAACAACTAAATATAATTAAATAAAAATTAAAAATATTAAAAGTTATCTTAAGATTAAAATTATTTTTTTAATAGGAAAAATTGACTCATTTATTTAACATTTAATATTGTCTATGTATATTACATTTTGATTGATTGATATCATGAGAGGGTAAATTACCCCTAATGAAGAGAGAGTAATGTAGGTCTAACATAATGCATGACTAACTTTTTGACAAATTGTCTGTTGGAACAAAGGTGTTCAGCAATACCACGTTTTGAGTTTTGATGATAACAAGGTATTAAAAATTGTCAATTGGATATGCTAATATTTGTTTAAGTATGCAGGATATTAATCAAGATTTGTATCTTAGAAAGTATTATGTTTGAACATTTTGAGAGCAATACCAAGAGAAGCTTGTTGCTTGTGATTCTGACGATCTGAAGAGAGTCTGAAGATTATCAGAACCTGAAGTTCAAGAGAGTCTGAAGACTATCAGAACCTGAAGTTCAAGAGAGTCTGAAGACTATCAGAACCTGAAGACCTGAAGACCAAGAGAGTCTGGAGATCATCAGAAGTTGGAGTGCTACAGTGAGTCTGAAGCCTGCAATCTGAAGATCTGCTTAGAAGGTTTTCTAAAGGCATTACGATGCACAAGAAACTCTCATTTGGAGTAACGGCTAGCTTTAAAGTCAACTTGAGCGTGGGATGCTCAACGACAAAGAATGCAGTATAGTACAGAGTACGTGTGTACGAACTATGTTTCCACTATTCCACTACCTCGTACAGTTTGGCAACTGTGTCTACCGGTATTAAGCTTCAAAAGGAATTGAATTCAAAATATGCATTTAAAGGACTATTACCATATCAAGCAACAGATCAACAGCTATTGATCAAGCTTCCAGAATTCACTTGATGTACTGAATTATCTCAAAGTCTCTCTCCAACGCCTATATAAAGGATAGAAGACTTGAAGAATCGTGTGACTATACAACTGAAAAACTACGCTGCTAAGCTATTGTATTCTCACTGAGTCAAACTAGAGACACATCAACAACTTAGATTATTCTTACAAACTGTGTATTTTAGAATCTCTAAGTTAAGCAGAAAAACAGAGTCTGTCTGTGTTTTGTAATTGGAACACATTTGATTGTTTATCAAGTGTTTCAACTCTATTCAATTTTCTATAAATTGTGTCAGAAGTCTCTTTCTTGTGTGCTTGAGCAAAGAAGTCTCTTAGTTGTGTCTTTGAGCTTTGGAAGTCTCTTGCATGCGTGCTTGAGCATTGGAAGTCTCTTACTGCGTGTTTGAGTAACTTGTAATTGATATTACATTTTAGTGAAACTCTCCTTGGAAGTGCAAGGGGGACATGACTACTTCCGGTTTGTGGAAGGAACCTGTATAATTGCTTGTGTTCTCTCTTTCTCTCTATCTCTTGTTTATATCCGCTGCAACAGAATCTGATCTCCCATCAGACTCTGAATCCATTCAGACTCTGGTCCTGAAGAATCAGATTCTTACTCTTCAAGAGTTGCGAAAAGTTAACACAATTCAACCCCCCCCCCCTTCTTGTGTTTTTCTCACCTTAACCGTGTGACAGAAAAGATCAAGAAAAAAACATGTCTTCCAGTGAACCTTCTTCTTCTGGTGCTACTTCTGGTGCTGCTATACCATATGACTATGGATCCAATAACAGCAGTAAGAAAGCTGATTATGGAAAAATTCCAAAGTTCAATGGTGATCCTGAAGAATTTTCTTGGTGGAAAACCAACTTATACAGCTATGTCATGGGTCTTGATGAAGAACTCTGGGACATACTTGAAGATGGTGTTGGTGACTTACAAAGGGGGAGAAACTTGTTTCTAAACCTTTTTGTTGATGACAAAAGGGGGAGAAAGATTTGTGACTTTGACTTTTACAAACTGTATGGAGAAAGATCAGAGAGTTCTATGTAAAGTTAAAGGGAAATTTGCGAAAGGTACTCAGTTAGATTCTGAGCCCCCATTAAAAAGAATCTTTTCTCAAATTCGTTTATTATTCTGAGATTTGATTCAGCTATTTGCGTAACATGATTTTAATTAACTTGGATAGAACTTAGGGGGAGCTTACAAACCTCAACTTAAGAACTATCAGACTCAGGGGGAGTCAGAGCTTACAAACCTCAGACTCTGAGCTTAAAAACCTCAGACCCTTTAAGTCAAATGACAAAGATTTAGCGGCTAGAGCATGGGAGCATCTGCTGCTTTGTGCAAAATTCATGGAATTCCTACCAAACAAGAGGAAGAAGAAGGATGACATTTTCTTTCTATCATTATTGCCACCCTAACAGTGGTTGAAGCGTCAATCTCAATGACGTAAAAGAAAGCGCTTGGTGGGAGGCAACCCATCCTTTTTATTATGTGTTTTTAGTATTTTATTTTTATTGTGGTGTCAGACAATTGTCAGTGTGTTTGAATAACTCAGTTGTACCCCCTATTATGTATTGAATTTGCACCTGTTTATTATTGATGAATTTGTTTGTTAGTTGATCTTTTACCGTTTAGTAACAAGTGCTTGTTCAAGTGATATTCCAAAAGTTCATAAGGAGGAGTGACTTGTGATTCAAAGGCGAAGTGTACGACAGTTAAAGTTAGGTAGTCACAACTCCCAAAAATCTAAAACTGTAAAGTTCATGGCCAAATTTTCTTTTTCAATTTACTTATATTTAGAGTGTTCCATGCATCTACATTTCTAGAACTTGCATTGTTTCTTTACTGTTGATTGATCTTTGTCATATACACATTAAGGCAAAAGTGCTTGGTCCTGTGAGCCTTTTCAAGTCTACCCTGATATTTGATTGAATTTATCCTTTTTGAAAGCCTATTTGAGCCGGTAGGTTTAGATCTTTTTGTTTGGTGACAAGCTATATATTGAGCCTAGGGACTTTTAGGATTTAACCCAAAAGTATTATATTTGAGTTAGGCTATGTAGGGTGCTGCTAAACAATAAGTTTTGGGTTGCTATTGGAATTTGCAACCATCTAAGTTTGGGGTGGAGGTACTACAAAACAAAGAACAAAGCATTAAAAATACACACAAAAATGGTGTATAAAAAAAATAATAGAATGAAAAAAAAGAGAAAAATAGAATGAAAAGAAAAAGGGGAAAAAAATGAAAAATCTGAGTAATTTCAAACTCGATTGTCCCGATTGTTACAAATAATCTCTAGTACCTTTACAATTGATGTTTCAAAGGGTGAATGAGGGATTGAATCCATGCTTTAATTTTCGTAGGAGTGCCTAACTCAAATTTTGTGTAGCCTACTTATCGAAATATTATTCCACCTTTACCTAAGCCTTGTTATAACCCTGAAAGACCTCAAAGTGTGTAATGACATTGATTTTGATTGACATTTAGAAACTTTTCAAGTGCATGGTAGTATCTAGACCTGCATGTTGACTATGTGTGAACCCTATTTATTTTGTTACATGGAGTTGTGAATCGGTGGATGCGATTACCATGACAAGGTGGAAGGACCCAACAAACACTTGGATCCTTTCATACCCTAACTTGTCTTGGTCCAATAGGCGAGCATACATACACTCGTAATTTTTGAGCTTATACTTGAAGTGGTCTGGGTACCAGAAGAAGTTGAAACGAGGAACCCGGCTGGAATCCAAGCCTCCCATCACGTTAGGCCTCTCTACCATTTTCACCATGTTGCTCATAGCAACTTATGTCCGTGGATGCACAAGGAAGATCCGTTCCTTCAAGTCATCCATTCCCCCTTCAAAGGTTTCAAACAACCTCTTATTTTGGCGAAAAATGACCCACTTTCGCCCGCCTTTTCTCTCTATTTCCCGCCGAATCGAATAAAAGCTAAAAAACAGGTTTGGGGGACGGGGGAACACGCAAGTATTAGCATACCAAATCAAAGGTTTTGACAAAGGGATAAAAATTTAGATGCAATTGTGAGGTACATAGTTCCAACCACTAGAGCAAACGGACAAAAAACGGCGAAAACGGGAGCCTGAACCCTATCTCTTTGAAAACTGTCTCACACATAAGGATGCAGTTTGGGGCGTACATTGAGCATATTCGGTCCGAGGTGCTCGGGAAGTTCACTTCCCATTCTTCTTTCCTTCCAACGGAAAGATGCCGAATTTTCACCGCATCATTGGAAGAAAACAAGGACATCGCGTCCAAAGGCTCTTTCCAAACCCAAGAAACGTCATGCAGAACGACCTCGTTCATATTAGGGTTACCTTCCATGAACCAAACCTGAAAGGAAAGTACAAAAAGGGTGAATCCAAAACGGTCAAACCTACTCTTCCTTTACGCATCAGATTTATCATGGCAAGAGGAAACCCTAGACCCTAAAACCAGAATGACGGAGAAGGGTCAACACAAACCACCAGTTAACAGTGACGGGTCAAAACCCTAAAAAAGATGAAATTCATTACCAGCGGTTCCCCCTTCATAAAACTCAAAAACACAACGCTCATACAGACATAAAATCCTAACACTCCTCATACACAGTGGAAACCATCGTAACGGAGTAACTCTAAGTCATGATTTACGCAAGATTACAAACTTTAAGCAAAAATTATCGTCATCATAATGCAAAAACAGAAGGAAAATAGAGAGAAGGACAAACCTGTGTTAGAAACGTGAAACTGGACTTGTTGATGAAGGGTTGAAGTTCCAAACTGCACTAGAAATCTCAAGAAATTATGGGAACTTTAGAGTTGCTAAAAAACAAAGAAGTGTAAAGTGCTCCAAACATACGTTTGTCCTTCTTTATACCTCCTTCACAAACTTTCAAAACAAAAAGGAGAACACGATTTGGTGCAGTCCTTCACACGCAACTCTTAATTAATGAAACGAAACAACGATCCAGATCGTCTCAATCAATACATCCAACAGTTCTGATCAAATACATCAGATTCCGAAACATTAGGATTAAAATCAACGGTTTTGATAACATCTTGGAAGCTTAAACCAAGACGCCATAAAGGTACTAGGTACTCGAGTACTATCATAGCCTTTACACGTGGCAGTAAGAAACCAAAGGTCATGTCCCCTCTGTCTCACCCTAGGGATAAGGGCATTAATTACTAAATGACAAACGACCAAACTCCTCGACGAGGTGATCTTTCTCACTTCTGAACTACTTGTGCAGACATAGCCCACACGAGTACATGCTCATTTGGAGACAACATGGACTCCAGCCGGCGAACATGTGAAAAGGGTTAGCGGGCGTAAATCGTGCGCACAGTGATGTCAACCATAACATTAACATAATCATCAAAGATATCAAGTCCTGAGCTGCGCCCATTCGTCTCGATTAATCTAACCGCCTACTGTAGGATTTAAGTAAGTACTCTATCGAAAACTTTCTGCTGTCTATGCAAATTTGCTGCTTAAATGACCTCACCCAGCAAGTATATTTTGAAACTGCTCTATTTAGGGTATTCTTCTAACATTTCTTAAGACCTCTGCGACTAGTTCCCCTGCTCAGTCTTAAGTCATCACTCTTTCTCAAGAGCCACGACTTGGGGGCTACTATTTTGGAAGTGTCAAAGACCTGGGCCCAATCACTTATGCCCAACAACAAATCAAGCCCAAATGCCACATTTGGCAGTTTACTCGGAACATACCCTCTCTCCACGAAGGGGGTGCTCGGAGCAGCTGAGACCTATTCAAACGAACAATAACATCTCTTTCCCACGCTCCCGCGAATATCTCATCTCTTTTGTAACTGTTGAACACACGTGTATCTTCACAACGGATGTGCATTCACCCTCCTCTATAAATAGGAGGCTCCTCGCCACCTCTGAGGTAGAATCACTTTCACTCTCAAATCCCCCATTTTGAACCTCTACTGACTTGAGCGTCGGATTATCTGCAGCTACACACACCCCATTTGTCCAACGCTCACTGAAGTACATTCACCACTGTGAACCACCGCATTAAACAAAGCACCGACAACCACCTTCTGATCAGGTACGATCAATATTTTATTTTCTTTTTTGTATTTTTTTTACTGAAAGTAAACACCTACAAAATAACAAACATTAGAAAAAGGACGGGTTGCCTCCCATCAAGTGTTTTATTTAACGTCATTGAGCTTGACTCTTCAACCACTATAAAGGTGGAAAAAATGACAGAAAAATATATCATCCTTCTTCTTCCTCTTGTTTGGTAGGAATTCCATGAATTTAACACAAAGAATCAGATACTCCCATGCTCCCGCTGTTAAACCTTTGGAATTTGAGCTCTCCCACCTAAGATAAGGATATGCATCCTTTAGCAATTGAATAGTATCTTTCAACCCCATTGTTTGAGTCTCACTTTTCAAGTAGAGTTCGACACCCCGCACTTGTGGCTTTTCATCCACCACCACAGTGTGACGCTTAGTCTCCAACTCAACCAACTTCTTCTCGCATTCAGATGTTATATCGTCAAGATTACCACACTGAACTTGAAACTTATCTAATGAGGCTTGATTGGATCTCAAGAACTAATCCAAAATAATTTGAAGTGAAGAGTAGTAGTCGATTTTGATAACTTGTTGCTCTTCTTTTCTTATATGAGACCCTTCATAATAGTTGCTATGACGACCTGCCCCACAAAATTTACATATCAGATTTAATCTTGCGATTTTATCATCCCAATGTTAAATCTTGCGAGATAGCATATATTGTACATACAACAAGGTAATGACCTCCTCCATATCATCCAAGCGGATCATGTCTATCATTGATACAAAACTTGGATAAATCATAATATATATAGGAGAGAATGCTCCTTAGCATCACCTCCACTCGATGGTTTGGAAATATGTTTGTTAAACAATGCAGGTGCAAAGCTAGAAGGAGATGCCCAAGCCTATGAAGAGCTATTGGATGAAAGCCCTCCCATGGAAGGCTCGGGTACAGAAGAATTCATAGGAGAGAAGGATATCCCTCTTCCAAAAGAGGCACCCAAAGTGGAGCTTAAACCGCTCCCACCAAATTTGAGGTATGAATTCTTAGGCCCTTACTCTAGTTACCCTGTTATTGTAAATGCAAGCCTAAATGAAGGTGAAACTGAAAAATTACTTAATGTCCTAAAGAAATATCCTAAAGCTATAGGGTATACCATTGAAGATATTAAAGGAATAAACCCCACATTATGCATGCACAGGATACTACTTGAAGAGGACTGTAAACCCTCCATTGAACATCAAAGAAGATTCAATCCTAACGTGAAAGAAAGCTGAATAAAGCAACCCGTAAGGACCACTATCCACTCCCTTTTATAGATCAAATGTTAGTAAGGTTAGCTAAGCATTCACATTTTCGTTACTTGGATGGTTATTCTGGATTTTTCCAAATACCCATCCATCCTAACGACCAAGAGAAAACAACTTTCACATGCCCCTTTAACACTTTTGCCTATAGGAGAATGCCTTTTGGTCTTTGCTATGCCCCAGCTACCTTTCAAAGATGTATGATGTCTATTTTTTCTGATTTTGTTGAAAATATAATGGAAGTTTTTATGGATGACTTTTCTGTACATAGATCCAATTTTGATGATTGTTTGGCTAACCTAGAAAAAGTTTTAGAAAGATGTGAGCAGGTAAACTTAGTCTTGAATTGGGAAAAGGGCCACTTCATGGTAAGAGAGGGAATTGTCCTAGGACACTTCGTCTCCGAACGAGGTATAGAGGTAGACAAAGCAAAAATTGAAATCATTGAAAAAATGCTACCCCCCACCTCGGTCAAAGAAGTAAGAAGTTTCCTAGGCCATGCGGGGTTCTACCGCCGTTTCATTAAATATTTTTCATTAATTACTAAGCCACTAATAAGCCTCCTCCATAAGGAGGCAGACTTTGTTTTTGATGATTCTTGCCTAAAGGCATTTTGCAGGCTGAAGGAAGCTTTGGTCGCTGCCCCAATCATACAACCACCAGATTGGAACTTGCCTTTTGAAGGAAGCTCGAGGCGAATGTTGACGTACGCTTCATCTACTTATGAGTTCAAAGAGAATGTGTTTGCCGTTCACATTTTTCGAATGACATGAAAATGTTTTTTTTTTAATTTTGCTTCAAGCAATGCCATCGAAAATAGAATAATTTTTGCAAATAGAATAAATGAGAATTCCAAATAAATGGACACAGGCTCAAATTTTGTTAATTGAGTGGTGGCTTGCCGATGGCGTGGCTCCACGGATCTTTGCAAAATTTGGAAAATGGTAAATATATGGGAAAGGTACATTGAACAGAATAACCATTGTTCTCCCTAACAACTTTGAATTCCACAGTTCCGAGTCTTTGATTTGCAGATGCTCCAAATCAGAGATCTTTTGATAGCTGAAATACCCCAAGTGAATCATATTTGACCCGATGCAGTTACTCTATCATAATCCGTAATGACAACATCTCGTCATTACGTAATTTAAATGTAATTTTATGAAGAATATTGGAGTTCACAGCTAGTTTGAGCATGATAAAGGGAGAAAAAAGGAAAAATTGAAGACCTGAAGCAAGAGCAAAAACGTGTCACGATTTGTCTAAAACGTGAAACAATTTCATGAGCCAAATATATTAGGGTTTCCAGAATCATGTCACGATGGCAAATACCTGACACGATTTGGGCCAAAAATATTAGGGTTTCCAGAATCTTGTTACACAAGGCAAAAACATCTCACAATTTACCTAAAACGTGACACGATTTGGGCGAATTTCTGAGCCTATTTAAGTCGAAGATTATTCTGAAAACAAGGGTTATGAATTCTAGAGAGAAAGAAAGTGCGATTTGCAGACCTAGAGACTGATGAATGGAGCAATTTCCTTCATTCTTTACTAGTATATGTATGTTTTAATTCTTTCATTGATTATGCTATTTGTAAACTCAATTATGAGTAGCTACAAATCTCTTAGAGATTAGGTCTAAGATGATTCTTTGTAAGCCTAATTAAAACATGTTGCCGTGAAATTTTATTTATTATGAATGACAATCTAGTTTTTATTCAATTCAATTGTTCTTAATGCTTTTTATATCCTGATGAAATATAAACATGATTTAGTGCGAATAAATGACTACTGACCATAGCTTTCTACTTAGACCTAATTGAATTGTTCAAACAAACATGGTTAAGCTAGGAATGGATAATCGTTTATTTGTAATATTAAGTTAACGATCTTAAAACCTTCAAAGATTATTAAACCACCTAAGGAATTACGGGTTGTAATCTGAGAAGAGGGTCCTAAATCACGGGATTGATTAGGGTTATTTTGTTAACCATCATGAAACTAGAAAATTATTCATAAGAATAGGTGCAATATACCAATTAGGGGAACTAAGATGATTCGAAGGACCTGATCTCATCTCTCTCTTATATTTTCTTAATCAATTATTTACTTTTTGCTAGTTTATCCAATCAAACCAATTATATTGCCTAGGGCAACCAAAATAACTTTTATACATCCTAATTAATAACGCTATTGAATTATTGATATTAACACAATCCTTGTGGGAACAAATTTAATTTATTACTTCAATAGTATTTGGTACACTTGCCAAATTTCTATCATGTTTTTTGCGCCGCTGTCGGGGACTGTTGATTTATTTCAACAAGGCTATTGCGTTGTAATTTAGGATTTTTGCATTATATTTAGGCAACTTTTGATTTATTGTTTCAATGTTCACTATTTATTTCGTATCGTGCAGTGCTATTAAAGTATTTTGCTATTTATGCAAGGTAAAGGAAGTTCTGTTGATCTGCTTTTCGATCCTGAAATAGAAAGAACTGCAAGAGAAAATCAGAAAGTTGTCTGATTGTCGAAGTCTGTTCCACCTAGTCCAAGAACACGATACACAAGTCCAGCACCTTCTAAACCTGAATAAATCTTAACTCTTAAATCTAGTAACATGGGGGATGAACAACCGAGACCGAAGTTTGGAGACTATGGTTTAGCTAATAACCGTGGTCATCTACCTCGTTTTTTTTAGCTTGCTAATCCCGTTGCTTTTGATATCAAGGCATCTGTCCAAGTTGAAGGATAGACAGTTTGATGGGTCTGATATCATAAGCCCTCGTGAACACTTGAGCTATTTTGCTGAAATTAATGAGTTTTGTGTACCTCCAGCCACTGTGACAGATGACCAAAAGAAACTTAGGTTGTTTTCCTTCACCTTAACCGGAAGAGCCAACGATTGGTTGTTAACCTTACCGAGTGGAACCATTCAAACATGAGATGAGTTGGAACTAAAATTCTTTGAGAAACATTTTCATATGTCCAAATACTCGAAGAAGAAACATTAGAGGTCAAACTTTAGGCAAGGGGGGAGTGAGTCACTTTATGATGCTTGAGAGCGATTTAACTTGTTGCTTATAAGGTGTCCTGGCCATGAGACCTTTGAAAAATAATACCTCCAAATATTCACCGAGGGGTTAACACACAATAAATAGGATGTTTCAAAATGCTTAAGTTGGTGGTAGTATGAGAGTTAAAACTGACCATGAAGTCCAAACCTTAATAGAAAACATGGCCCAAAATGAATACCATGCTGATGTGGAGAAACAGAAAAGGGGCGTTTTTAGGGTTAGTGACAAAACCACCATCTTAGCTAACCAAGCAGCCATGAACAAACAATTAGAATCTTTAACCAAGCATGTTTACGAGTTAACGTTGGCCCAACAAAAGCAGCAAGTGGCTGCAGCCAAGTGTGATTTATGTGGTGTGGAACATGCCAACGGTGAGTGTGTACCAGAAGGAGTGAGTGAGGATGTCATTTACTTGGGAAATCATCAAATGGGAAACCCTTATTCTAACACCTACAACCAAGGTTGGGAAAATCATCCTAACTTAAAGTACACCAACAACAACACCTTGAACCCACTGCTACACAACCCTTAAAACAACAACAACAACAAAGAAAGCCTTCAGCTCTTGATGAAGAAATGACGAATTTCATGAAGATGACTCAATCCAACTTTGACTAGATTAAGAAGAGTCAAGAAACCGAAAAGAAGAATAATGAGGCTTCAAAAAAATGTTTGAAACCCAAAAGGTTTTAACACCTTTAGTTCCAAAAGCTACGAAGAAGGGTAATGAAGTAGTAGTGAAGGAAGTTAATAATAGTGTAGCTGAAAACAATGTTGAGGATGTAGTTGAAAAAGAAATTGAACATGGTGTAGTTGAAAAAGAGAGACATCATGGTGTAGATGAAAATGAAAGGAAGGAAAAAATGACAAGGGAGAATAAAAGTGAGCCATTGATAGATGTTGATTCAATCTTGAGTTAGTGTAAGAGCCAATTGTTGAAAGATAGAGACAAACCACAAGTGGTTCCATCATATGTGAAGCTACCTTATCCTCATTTGCCTAAGAAGAATAAGAAAAAGGAAGGACAATTCAAGAAGTTCATGGAAATTTTCTCTCAGCTGCAAGTTAACATTCCATTTAGAGAAGCTCTTGATAAAATGCCCGTTTATGCTAAATTCATGAAAGAGTTGTTGAATGAAAGAAGGCCAAAGGATGATGAGAACATTGCGTTTTCGGAAAACTGTAGTGCAATCCTCCAAAGGAAACTCCCATCTAAGTTGAAAGATCCAGGAGCATTTACTATTCCTTGTACCATTGGGAAAGTAGATGTGGGAAGACCCTTATGTGACTTAAGCGCAAGTATCAATTTAATTCCTCTATCCATGATGAAGAAACTAGGGTGTGGGGAGCCTAAACCAACAAGAATGACCCTCACTTTAGTTAATCAGTTAATCTCTTATCCGTATGGTGTGCTAGAAGATGTGCTAGTTCAAGTTAATGAATTAGTGTTTCCTGCTGATTTTGTGATCTTGGATATGGATACGGATGAAGATATGTCATTGCTTTTAGGAAGGCCTTTTCTAGCAATGGGTCGTGCTTTGATTGATGTGGAGCTAGGATATATGATGTTGAGGTTTCAAAATGAACATGTAGTGTTTAATGTCTTTGAAGCTATGAAGCACTGAACTGAAAATCCTCAATGCTACTAGGTAGATGTTGTTGATGAAATAGTTGAAGACGATTCCTGTGAGCCTCAACCAACTCAACCTGTAGAAATAGCAATTTTTAATTCTATTGAGAGTTTTGACCTTGATGAGGATTTATAATTGAAGGAATGTATCAAGCAACTTGAGGCAAGCAAGCAAGAGTGTTAGTCCAGGAGCCTTGGGGTTGAATATTTCTGATTTCAAGGGTATTAGTCCAACTTATTATATGCACAAAATTCATATGGAGGCTGAATACAAACCTGTGGTTCAACCACAAAGAAGACTTAACCCAACAATGAAGGAAGTGGTCAAGAAAGAGGTTCTAAAGTTACTAGAAGCAGGTATGATTTACCCTATCTCTTATAGCTTTTAGGGTGAGTCATGTTCATGTGGTACCTAAGAAAGGTGGAGTGATGGTGGTGGCTAATGAAAAAAATGAATTGATACCCACCCGTACCGTCACCGGTTGGAGAATGTCTATAGACTACCGGAGGTTGAACTAAGTAACAAGGAAGGATCACTTCCCGCTACCATTCATGGATCAAATGATTGAGAGGCTGGTTGGCCAAGCCTTTTATTGCTTTTTGGACGGTTATTCGGGGTAAAATCAGATTGCAGTACTCCGGAGGATAAAGAGAATACTTCTTTCACTTGTCTATTTGGTGTGTTTGCTTATAAGAGAATGCCCTTTGGGTTGTGTAATGCGTCGGCGACCTTTCAAAAATGTATGCTCTCCATTTTCTCTAACATGATTGAGAAGAACATTTAGGTATTCATGGAAGACTTCTCTTTGTTTGGCAAGTCTTTTGATTAATGCTTGTTTCATCTAGATTATGTCCTTAAATGGTGCACCGAAACTAACCTCATTCTCAATTGGGAAAAATGTCATTTTATGGTAAATGAAGGTATAATTTTGGGGCACAAAATAAGTGGGAAAGGCATACGGGTGGGTCAAGCCAAAATAGAGGTTATAGAGAAACTTCCCCTTCCTAATAATGTTAAAGGAGTGAGGAGTTTCTTGGGGCATGCAGGTTTCTAACGGCGTTTTATAAAAGATTTTTCAAAAATAGAAAAGCCCTTTTGTAACCTCTTAGTCAAGGAAAATGAGTTTATTTTCGATTATGAATTTTAGATTCTTTTTCTTTGATTAAAACAAAGCTGGTAATTTCACCAATAATCATTGCACCCAATTGGGATTTAACTTTTGATGCAAGTGTATGTTGTTGGTGCAGTCCTAGGCCAACAAAAGAAAAAAAAAATTCCATGCAGTTTACTATGCAAGCAAGGTTTCAAATGAAAATCAATTGAACTATTCAACAACTGAAAAGGAATTGCTTGCAATAATCTTTGCATTGGAAAATTTTTGTTCATATCCAATAGGCTCCAAAGTCATTGTTTTTACAGATCATGCACCTCTCAAGTATCTCTTGATAAAAGGGGATTCGAAACCTTGACTATTGAGGTGGATCCTTTTGTTGCAAGAGGTGGATCTTGATATTCGTGACAAGAAGGGAGTTGAGAAGGTGGTGGTTGATCACCTCTCAAGGTTAGAGAACATTGAGGTGACCAAGAAAGAAAAGGCCATCATGGCTGAGTTTCCAGATGAAAAGTTGTTTGCAGTTGGAGAAAGGTCGTAGTTTGCCGACATGGAGAACTTGAAGGCCGGTAATATAATCCTGGATTACATGGAGTATCATCAAAAGAGGAAGTTCTTCAAGGATGCAAACCACTGTATGTGGGATGATCCTTATCTTTTTGAGGTAAGCACTAACAGTTTGATTAGACGTTGTGTTGAAGGTGAGGAAGCTAATAGCATCATGTGGCACTCCCATAGCTCAGCTTATGGGGGCCACCATAGTGGAGAAAGAACCGTTGCAAATTTTTTTCAAAGTGGATTCTTGTGGCCCACCCTTTTCAAAGATTGGAAAGAGTTTGTAAAGCGGTGTGATAAATGCCAAAGGACAGGTAACATTTCTAAGAGGAATGAGATGCCCCTAACTGGAATCGTGGAGGTTGAACCTTTTGATTGTTGGGGCATTGATTTTATGGGACCATTTCATTCCTCTTACTCTTTTCTCCATATATTTGTGTGTGTTAACTATGTCACCAAATGGGTTGAAGCAATACCTAGTGTTGTCAATTTCTTACAAAAGAATATTTTCACTAGGTTTGGAACCCCCAGAGTCTTGATCAGTGATGGGGGGAAGCACTTCTGCAATAATTTTCTTGAAAATGAGCTTAAAAAGTATAACAACAAGCATAAAATTGCAACTCATTATCACCCTCAAACTAGTGGTCAAGTAGAGGTTTCAAACCGTCAGTTGAAACAAATCTTAGAGAACACAGTTGCGTCAAATAGGAAGGACTGGTCTAAGAAATTAGATGACACACTGTGGGCCTATAGGACAACCTTCAAACACATATAGGGCTTTCGCCCTATCAGTTAGTCTATGGGAAGGAATGTCATCTTCCAGTTGAGCTAGAACACAAAGCATATTGGGCCATTAAGGCTTTAAATTTTGATCAAGTAGCTGCTAGTGAGAAAAGGCTTTTGAAACTGAATGAACTTGAGGAGATGAGGCTGAGAGCGTATGAAAGTTCGCTCATATATAAGGCTAAGACTAAAAGGTATCATGACAAAAACTTAGTATCTAGGGATATTAACTTCGGGCGATTAGTTTTGTTGCATAGTTCCAAGTTGAAGTTGTTTCCTAGAAAGCCCAAGTCAAAGTGGTCTGGACTGTTCTTAGTCAAAGATGTGTCACCTCATGTAGTTGTTGAGTTTACGATACTAGAAGGTGACAGAAGTTTCAAAGTGAATGGGCAGAAAGTTAAGCCATATATGGGCGGCGAACTACCAAAAGAAAGGGTATGACTTGTTCTGACGGACCTCTGAGGGTCTTTGACAATCAAGCTAGTGACGGTAAGGAAGCGTTTGGTGAAAGGCAACCCACCATGTTGATTAGTCAGGTAGTATTTAATTTTTATTGCTTTCAAAAACCTAAGATAAAAAAAATATTTTTAGCTGAAACGAACAAAGGAAGAAAAAAATTTCATGTCCAAAACTAGGCAAAATCGTGACAAGTTTTTCAAAAATGGTATCTTGATGAATCATGACACGTTTTTACCCAAACATGACACGATTTTGATGGTTTTTCAAATTTCTGACCATTACAAACCCAATTGTGTCACGTTTTTGGCCAAACATGTCACGATTTTCTCAGCCAATATATACATCCAACACGACTTTCATTCCAAAAGAATCTAAACTCTGCCCAAATTTCTCCAGAACCCTAAACCACGAAAATCAAACCTTTTTTCATAAAAATTCTTCATCTTTTCACCTTCTAACCACAAATCTAACACATTAAACCTCTACCAATTCACCCAAACAACCAATCTTCATAATCTTAACCCTAACTTGTTCTTTTTCCAACCTAACTATGGTGAACACTCGCAATAACCCACAAAAGAAAGCCAAAACCGCCGCCAGACGCAAACAACCGGTCAAACCTAAACCTACCAACGTACCTCCACCGCCTGTTAATGCCAGATTCGTTAACGAACAAGCCCGGGACCGCTTCAAGGACACCAAACACTATCGGGTGATTCAAGAGAGGGCTTTCAACTTCCCCAGACTTACTGTTAACTCTTGGTTCAAGCAGGCAATCATGGCTCGAGGTTGGGACTCTTTAAATGGTATGATTTTCGAGCAGGCAAACAAGACATTGGCCCTGGAGTTCTATGCCAATGCTCGGTTTACCGGGAATAGGTATGGGTCTTATGTTTGAGGGAAGGAAATTGATTATAGCCCCGAGGCAATTAACACTATGTTGCAGATTGTACCACCAGAGCAGTGTGATGTGCAGAGGCAGAGGGACGGCTGCACTGGCTGGAATGATGAGCAATGGGAGGAATTTATTTTGCAGTTGTGTGTTGAGGGAGCCAGATGGCAAGGATGGGCAAGAATGATGTTGAAGACAGACATTAGGCCTGTCCACAAGGCTTGGGCATCATTTATGGTGCAAACTCTATTGGGCACCTTTTAAACTACTGAGATACCGTTGAGGCGAGTCCACACGATCGCCACTATTTTAGATGGTGCTCATATCAATGTTAGAGACTTTTAGGATTTGACCCAAAAAGTTATATTTGACTCAGGCATTGTAGAATGTTGCTAAACAATAAGTTTGGGTTGCTTTTGAAATTTGCTTCCAACTAAGTTTGGGGTGGGCTACTAGAGAACAAATAACATTATCATATGAAAAATACACTAAAAATAGTGTATAAAAAAAAGAGAAAATAGAATGTAAAAGGGACGAATAATGAAAAATCTGAGTATCTTTAATTTCGATAGTCCCCTCAAGTTTCAAGTATTCTCTAGTACCTTTACAATTGATGTTTCAAATGGTGAATGAGGGATTGAATTCATGCTTTAATTTCCATAGAGGTGCCTAACTCATAATTTTGTGTAGCCTACTATCCAAATATTATCCCACCTTTTATCTAAAACCCATTATAACCCTTAAAGACCTCAAAGTGTGTAATGACATTGATTTTGATTGACGCTTAGAAACTTTTCAAGCGTACGGTAAATGTAGAATTGCATGTCGACTGTGTGTGAACCCTTATTTAAACTGTTGAGTGAAGTTGTGTACGGTGGATGCAAGCAAGTCAAACTAGCTCATTTTTAGCTAGTAGGAAGTTCAACTTTTGGGTACTATCGCTTGATTAGGTAATTCTTATTTTACTGTCAATTGTCAATTTTGCAAGTAAATTCATTGAGGACAAGGAAAGGTTCAAGTTTTGGGTTGTGATGACATCTTGTCATTACGTAATTTTAATATAATTTTCTGAAGAATATTGGAGTTCACAACAAGTTTGAGCATGATAAAGTGCGAAAAACAGGTAAAATTGAATGCCTGAAGCAAGAGAAAAAACTTGTCACGATTTTTCTAAAATGTGACACGATTTCATGAGCCAAAAATATGCTCTCGACATTAGTAGAAACGTGACAAAAATGTGACACGATTCTGGAAACCCTAATTCAATTTGTTTGTTACACAAGGAAAAAATGTGTTACAATTTACTTAAAAATTGACACGATTTGGGCGAATTTTTGAGCCTATTTAAGCTGAAGACTATTCTGAAAACAAGGGTTACAAATTCTGAAGAGAGAAAGTGCGATTTGCAGACCTAGAGACTGAAGAACGGAGCAATTTCCTTCATTCTTTACCAGTATATGTATGTTTTAATTCTTTCATTGATTATGCTTTTGTAAACTCAATTATGAGTAGCTAAAACTCTTAGAGATTAGATTGGAGATGATTCTTTGTAACCCTAATTGAAAAATATTGTTGTGAAACTTTATTTATCATGAATGACAATCTAGTTTTTATTCAATTCAATTGTTCTTAATGATTTTTATATCCTGATCATATATAAACAAGATTTAGTTAGAATGAATGACTACTGACCACAACTTTCTACTTAGACCTAATTGAATTGTTCAAATAAACATGGTTAGTCTAGGAATGAATAATCTTTTATATGTATTATTAAGTTAACGTTCTTAAAACCTTCAAAGATTATTAGACCACCTAAGGAATTAGGGGCTGTAATCTGAGGGTCCTGACTCAAGGGATTGATTAGGGATCTTTTGTTAACCATCGTGAAACAAGAATATCATTCATAAGAATAGGTGAAGTATACTAATAAGGGAAACTTATATGATTTGAAGGACCTGATCACATCTCTCTCATATTTGCTTAATGAATTCCTTACTTTTTGCTAGTTTATGCAATGAAACCCATTCTACTGCCTAGTGCAACCAAAATAAGTTTTATACAACCTAATTAATAACGCTGTTGAATTATTGAGATTAACACAGTCCTCGTGGGAACAAATTTATTTTATTACTTTGATAGTATTTGATACACTTGCAAACTTCTATCACTTAACTTTTGCATAGATTGCCTTTTCAAGATTTCAACATATCAGGATAATCATTTTATGTTCATGTCTCTAAATTTTGCCTAGACCGCCCTTTCGAGTTTTCAGTCCACCGAGACGCTCATTTTTTCCTAAGCCTCCTTTTTAGGTTTCCGAATTACCGAGCTGTTTTTTTATTTTAGACAAGTAGTTGTTGACTGCATCGGTGTTCACAGAACGTGAGAGTTTGTCACCACAATAGTCGTAAGAGCCGTTTCACACGGGCCTTCATAGTTAGGCGTCCACTTGCCCCTGGAGTCTAGTTGAGAAGATATATATATCTATATATACATATATGTTTTTTTTTGCACAAGGTCTCCTTTATGGGGGCGACCTTTCTTGCCAAAAACTTGTTTCATCCTCTTTTGATATAACTTGTTTAAGTTCAAATCAAGCTTGGCTTTCATCGGAATTCTCATTGACTGGACTTCGACCTCCACGGAGAAGTGCGTACCGAAGTACGATACCCATGCAAGGAAAATGGTAGCATCTTGTGCCAATCTTTGTAAGTAGATGCCATCTTCTAGAAAAACTTCTTGATATTTTTATTTGTAGCTTCGATGTCTTAGATGCCCTAGTAGGCGAGAGATCTCATCGGGAATCTCTTCATCGTCCCCTTCTTCAGCTTCGGACACAGGGAACTCAAAGTCAGGAGAGAGTACAAGGTTAATGTGTTCAACAAGTTTATCAATGTTTAATCTTGCATATATGATTCATGATTGATTTTTAGCAAACAAGTCATTGTTATGATCAGATGCAGGCATTTGGAAATGATGGTTTTTGGGTTCTTTGTGTTACTAACTTTTCCAAAAAAAGCACAAAATAAAAACAAATTTGGGATCAAAACTACCTTTTTTATTAATGATGGAAAATATATCTAGCAAAAATCCCTACACAAATTCACTTTCGTCTCGGGTGGGGACGAAATGTTATTTTATAAAAAAACAACAAACAACAAACAAACACATTATTTGAACAAATTGCACTATATTGATAGATTATGCACCATGATTAGCTTGCACATTTGGATTTGAACCTTCGAAAGACAAGATATTTGCTTCGATTAGCCTCTGGATTCGGCTTTCAAAGAGTAACAGTGCTCAATGTCATGTCCTAGTGTCCTTTGATGGAAGGCACAAGAGAGATCAGATCGATACCAATTTGGCAGTCTTTCAGGCACCCGAGGGGGCGCTCTGGTATGGACAAGGTTCTTTTCAAGCAAAACAGAAGGCACCTCCGCATATGCCATAAGGATCAGACCAAATTGTGGCGTCTTCTGAACACGATTCTGTGGGGCAAATTGTTAGGGAACCTGTTGTTAAGGTTGTTGTTGATATTGTTGTTGATGTTGTTGTTGGGGCCTTTGCTGGAACTGTGGTGGATTCTGCGCAACCGCCAGCAAAGCTACCAGGGTACTCAACTTCTCTAACTCGCCCCGCAATGTTGTCACCTCTTCACGAAGCTCATGAATTTCTTGCTCGATCTTATCCCTTTCCATTTTAGTGTTTGCACGAATGTTGTAGGTGAGAGTTGGCTTTAGACGTGGACATCGGGCCACTTTCGAGGCATATTCACCTTTTGTATGAAAAAGAAACGTGAGAGACGCGGACCTTTGAAATTATGAATGCATAATGATGCATGATGCTTATGCAAAAATGGACAGTTTTTATTTTATTTTCGAAGGGCTTTTCAAAGTAATTGTAAATATCACGAAGAACCTTATTTTATTTAATATTACAAACAGTTCCCTTTTTAAAAGCGAAAACAAAGCCAAGGAAAAAGTTCCTAACAAGAGCTAAAGTCTATTTAAGACTTTTGAAGCTGTATTTCTTGGTGCTCCTTCTACAAGGTCCATATCTGTGATGTTTTCAAGACGACTTATCTAAGTCCTTCGATATTAATGAGAATTATTTTTTATGAATGCATGTATACATGATTATGCTACAAAAATAGGGAAAACATGTTGTAAGGTTTAAGTTCATAATGTTGGTGGACCGTCATAATATTCCTAGGAGTCTTAAAGACCTCCAGAAGAGTTCTAAGGCCCAAAGCGCGTCCTTCCTAGGGCGCTACCTCAGGTAGCTTCTAGAAACATCTAGAACTCGCCTAAAATACTGAAATACCCATATGGCTTGGAGACAAAGCCACCGAAACCCAAGCCCACATCAGGCTATAAATACAACCCTTGAGAACATTCTCAAGGCATCCAATAATCAGTCCAAACCCTAATAGACAGAGAAAAACCCTAGTATTCACTACTCGTACTTTTTGCAAGTACAGTTGGCGCCGTCTGTGGGAAAAGGTAAAACTAACCTAGACCACCTTCTTGAATCACAACTGTGGTTCAGGAACCCTCATCAGCTTTCCGAGTCACACTCCTATGGTTCAGAAAGTCCAGCACTCAAAACTTCTCAGGTCCAGGAGCTGCTGCCACCTTCCTCATGGACACCCCGGAGGATTTCGAGACCCTGAGAACCGACATGGCTCTCCTGCAAGAGCAAAACGAGGCTCTGCGCGCCTCGATAGAAACCGTTCAGCAGAAACAACAAGAGGAGCGAGATGAGTCCCACAATGGCGAGATGGAGAACCCAGACCCACAACCCCTTTCAGTAGAAATATGGAACGCTCCAATACCAGAACACTTCAAGCCTCCCCATCTTTCGTCCTTTGATGGGAAGAGCGACCCTATGGAGCACATAACGGCGTTCAACACTCGTATGGCCGTTGTGGTCGCGTCTGACTCTCTCAAGTGCAAACTCTTCGCAGGAACCCTAACCAACGCAGCTTTGCGTTGGTATATGAACCTTTCTCGCTTCTCTATCATGAGTTACCCAGACATGACCAGGAAGCTCACTCAGCAATTCGCAGCAAGTCGCCACCGAAAGGTCTCCGCCACCAGCCTTTTCAACGTCCATCAAGGACACGCTGAGTCACTGCGAGACTACTTGGCCAGATTCAACGACACTACTATCAAGGTAATCAACCCTAACCAAGAAGTATTCGTGGGAGCTTTCCAGAATGGTTTAAGGGCGGAACAATTCAATGAATCTTTGGCACAAAAGCCCGCCGACTCCATGGAAGAAATCATCGCCAGGGCTGACTGTTACATTAAGGGAGAAGAAAGCAATGCAGAAAATAAGGCTAGGGACGCAAAGGAGCGCACCTCCACTAATCAGGATCGGAGGAATCACCAACCACTAGCAGACCGGGATCAGTCTTTTTACAAGAGGCAGAAGAGGCACCCCCATGCACCCTACAACTCCAAAGTCCGTCCAGGCGTCCTCACCCCCCTGAATACTCGCCCATCACAAATATTCAGAGAGCTCTACGAAGCAAAAATCATCCCAGAGGCTAAGAAGACAGGACATACAACCATGGGAATGGACCAGAGCAGTTGGTGTAAGTACCACAGAATCCAAGGTCACGACACTAATGACTGCCACCACTTGAGAAGGGAAATCGAAAAGTTAATACAGAGCGGGAAATTGCGAGGCTATGTCCAAACAGACAAGGAAGGAAGACCTCAAAAACCTATAAAGGAAACAAACAACGAAGAAAAAAGACACACCTTGAATACTATCTCAGGAGGATTTGCAGGCGGATGGGAATCCAGCTCCTCGCGCAAAAAGTACGTCAGACAAGTAATGCTATGTCAGGAGTACGACTCAAAGGAAGAAAGAGAACCTGAGATACACTTCTCACCCAAAGATTTTCGGGGTGTCGTCCCTCACGACGATGACCCCATGGTTATTACTGTCCAGATATTCAACTGGGATGTTAAAAGGGTTTTGGTAGACACAGGAAGTTCAGCTGATATTCTGTATTACGAGACCTTCGAAAGAATGGGCCTAGACCCTCAACAGTTACAACCTTTCAGAGGAATCTTGGCGGGATTCACATGTGAGCAGGTACACGTACGAGGTTACATCACTCTCGTAGTTAGGCGTCCACTTGCTCCTGGAGTCTGGTTGGAGAGATAATGTATTTTGCACAAAGTCCCTTTGAAATTCACGGGGGGACAAACCTTCTCCTGGGAAGCTTGTTTCAAATTCTTTTGATATAGTTGTACCATGTCGTCATGCATTTTAAGTTCAAACAAAACTTGAGATTTCAGCAGAACTCCTGTTGACGGGATTTTGATCTCCATGAGAAGTCTGGCCTTCATGTTGTATACTGATGGAAGGATGGGGGTTGCCCCTGTTGAAATGTTTATAGAAACACGGTGCCCATGTGAGGCAACGACGCCATCTTATGCTGGTCTTTTTAAGTGACTGCCATCTTCTAGGCAATCTTCTTGATTTTTGTTTGCAGCTTTGACGGCTAGGATGCCTTAGTATGTGAGAGATCTTGTCGGGAATCACTTCATTCTTCTTTTCTTCATCTTAGGATACAGGGAATTCAAAGTCGAGAAATAGTATAAGGGTTAATGTGTTCAACGGGCTTGTTTATGTTTAATCTGCATTTATGATTGATTTTAGAAAGTGAATGATTATATGTAGATATTTGGAAATGATTGAGGAAAAAGGAAAAGATTTTTTTTGGTTTTTTTGTGTTACCATTTTTCCAGAAAAAGCACAAAATAAAAACAAAGTCGGGATCCAAAACGACCTTTTAATTAATGATGGAAAACACATGAAGCAAAAAGCTCTACACAAGTTCATTTTCGTCTCGGGCGGGACAAAAGGATTTTTTTGGAAAAAGTAAACAACAAACAAACGCATTATTTGAACACATAAGTAGCGGAAGAGAACATCAATAAAGACCCGATTGCGGCTAGCCATCCCATGTGTCACAAACGCTAGGTGTTATGATCTGGTAGCAAATTGACTTGCATGTTTAGAGAATCTTAGAAGGTTAGGTGGTTGGTCCGGATCAAGTTTTTGGACTGCATTCTTTAATGCGTTACAATGTTCGATGTCATGGCCAGGTGCCCCTTGATGGAAGGTACATAAAAGGTCAGGTATATACCATGCTGGCAATCTTGTTGGTACCGGAGGAGGCGCCTAGGTCTGGACCAGATTCTCTTCGAGCAGTTGTGGAAGCAAATCCGCATATTTCACGGGGATTGGGGTAAACTGCGTCCTTGAGCCTGGTGCCCCTTGATGGAAGGCACGTGAGAGATCTGCTTTAAACCATGTTGACGATTTTTCCGACACTAGAGGAGGTGCCTTGGTTTGGACCAAATTCTCTTGATGGGAATGGGATCATAATGTGCTCTCCGAGCCTGATTCTGTGGATTAGATTGTTGAGGAGTCTGTTGTCGAGGCTGTTGTATGCACAATGGCTGACATGGTGGCTGGGGCCTCGCTGGAATTGTGGCAGATCCTTTGTGGCCATCAGTGAAGCCACAAGGTTAGTTAACTTTTCTACTTCGGCCCGAAGCGTTGTTGTAACACCCCGTTTTTCCAACTTTAAAATAACATAGATTAATCAGAGTTTTTCAACTTAAAAACAGAGTGCCACCTTCAACTTTACAAAAATCCAACAAATATAAATATAGCTAAATTGCTATTTATTAAAACTTCTGCTTTTATAAAATTTAACAAACATGCAGCAAAAATAATTTCAACATCTTAAATAGTCTTTGGCTCTAAAAGGCCACATCATCAACATCTTAAATAAATTCTCATAAAAAGGAAATACGTAACAAGGAAAACATGCAACCAAACAATCCCCATCTCGTTACATATCAGAGCATCCTAGACGACACGACGGAGATTACTCTCAACTACACTATTCTTGGTCACCTGCAAGTTACTCATACGAAGAGTAACATTTCCAAGGAAAGGGGTGAGATTTCACATTCTAATAATGATAAGAAACAATTCATATAAAGAATTAATCAACATAAAGCAACAACAATTCATATAAGATAATCAATCGACATAAAACAACAACAAATCATATAAGAGAATCAATCGACATAAAACAGCAACAAATCATATAAGAGAATCAATCAGCATAAAACAGCAACAAATCATCATCAACAAGTACTTCATATAATTTCAGATATAACTCATCCATTAACTTCAAGTATCAGGTAACATCATCATCATCTTAATCAACTTCAAAATTTACTTAACCACTTGACTCGACAATGCAACTTTAACTTGACTATGCAACTTAATCATGCATATGGTACCAATCTAGGGCATAAGCCCTCGTCGCTTTTTTGAGCATAAATTAACTCATAGGGCATAAACCATCGTCACTATTGAGCAAAAGCTCCTAGAGCATGAGCTCTCGTCTCTGTTGAGCAAAAGCTCATAGGGCATGAGCCCTCGTCTTTAAATGAATATGCATGGACTCAATGTCTTACAACTTAGACAACACAACCATCTTATATGACTCCAATAATTTGGATCAATAACTCACAACTTAGACAGACACATGCAGCTTTAAACAAATGTAAACAACAACATGGCAGCATATTATTAGTCTCAAGATATAACAATATCAACATTTAAACATCGTCTTAAAGCATCACTTAAAATTCGCATAATAAAATATCTATAAAAGATTTTCATGTCAAACCAAAGCTACTGGAAACATAATTTAATCATCAACAACTTTCATATAAACATCATATAAATAACTTTCATATAAACATCAAATAAATATCATATAAACAACTTTCATAGAAACATCATATAAATAACTTCCATATACACATCATATAATTAACTTTCAAATAAACATCATATAATTAACTTTCATATAAACATCATATAAATAACTTTCATATAAACATCAAATAAATATCATATAAACAACTTTCATATAAACATCATATAAATAACCTCCATATACAAATCATATAATTAACTTTCAAATAAACATCATATAATTAACTTTCATATAAACATTATATAAATAACTTTCATATAGATATCATATAAACAACTTTCATATAAACATCATATAAATAACTTCCATAAACACATCATATAATTAACTTTCAAATAAACATCATATAAATAACATACAAACAACTTTCATATAAATATCATATAAACAACTTCCATATAAACATCATATAAATAACTTTCGTATAAACATCAAATAAATATCATATAAACAACTTCCATATAAATATCATATAAACAACTTCCATATAAACATCATATAAATAACTTTCATATAAACATCAAATAAACATCATATAAATAACTTCTATATACACATCATATAATTAACTTTCAAATAAACATCATTTAATTGACTTTCATATAAACATTATATAAATAACTTGCATATAAACATCATATAATTAACTTTCATATAAACATCATATAAATAACTTTCATATAAACATCAAATAAATATCATATAAACAACTTTCAAATAAACAACATATAATTAACTTTCATATAAACATCATATAAATAACTTTCATATAAACATCAAATAAATATCATATAAACAACTTTCAAATAAACATCATATAAATAACTTCCATATACACATCGTATAATTAACTTTCAAATAAACATCATATAATTAACTTTCATATAAACATTATATAAAATAACTTTCATATAAATAACTTATATCATATAAACATCATATAAACAACTTTCATATAAACATCATATAAATAACTTCCATATACACATCATATAATTAACTTTTAAATAAACATCATATAAATAACATACAAACAACTTTCATATAAATATCATATAAACAACTTCCATATAAACTTCATATAAATAACTTTGGTATAAACATCAAATAAATATCATATAAACAACTTTCATATAAATATCATATAAACAACTTCCATATAAACATCATATAAATAACTTTCATATAAACATCAAATAAATATCATATAAACATCATACAAATAACTTCCATATAAACATCATATAAATAACTTTCATATAAATGTCAAATAAATATGGTATAAACAACTTTCATATAAATAACATATAGACAACTTTTGTAATGCCCTAGTTGTTATTAATTAATTTCAGTGGATTTTAATAAGTTTTTATGATTTTAAATAATTTATGTTGATTTTATGGTGTGATATATTTTATTATATGATTATTTTGATTATTTAATTAAAATAGGTGAGAATTATAATTATTAGAAAGTTGGGGATTAAAATGAATTATTTAATATTTTAATAGGAGTTAATTAGAATTAAGAAGGAATTAAGTGGTATTAATAGGAGTTAGAAGGAAAGAAAGTCAGAAAACAGTTTTCACGTAGAAACTGTGAGAAACAGAGAAAAAGGGAGAAAACCTAGAACAAGAGAAAAGAAGCAAGAGGAGAGAAGAACGCAGCTTGAATTCAGGAAGATAATCTAAGGTAAGGGTGAGACTAACTCTCAACTTTAGGTTCTATGATTCATTGGTTAATGTTGGGTTGTTAGGATTGGTGAATTGAATTAGGTTAAGGATTAATTGATGCTATTAACTTAATGAATTCATGTAATTGTTGTTATTTAATGCTGTTCTGACGTTAGAATGCATAGAAGTGATGAAATTCTTCAAAATTGAGTCTTTAGGAGTTAAAAAAGGGGTTTGGGGTTGAAAAGGAGAAGTTTGTTCGTACAGTTCGTGGTTCTGTCAATCGCCGCTCGCCACGGCGAGCAAACCCACTCGCCAGGCGAGCAATGCCTATGTAGCTCGCCACAACGAGCAGTCCCACTCGCCAGGCGAGTAGTGAAGCCTTATCGCTCGGCACAGCGAGCAGATGCACTCGCCACGGCGAGTTGCTTAAATTAAAAGTCGTTAATTGCCTTAATGATGTTTTTAGGTCAATTTTTATATCAACTTGAGTGCCTTAATATATATAGGGATGAATGACACCTTTTTATAGAATAAAATTTGGGTTTTGGGAACTTAAAAATGAAGATTTTAGGTGAAAAATGTCAAAAATGCCGAGAGCAACCACTTTTGCTCGCCTTGAGCTCGCCACAGCGAGTAGCTCAATTTTCTGAACTCGCCACAGCGAGTAGTACTGTCGCATGCCCAATTGGTTGAATTTTTGTTGTACCCTTTTGTTGTGTCCTATCGATTAAGTTGGAGTCTTATGTCATAGTTGATTATGCATATTGTAGTTGTCGTTGCTGTTGTTGAGTTGTATGTAGATATACACTAGTGAGTCCATTCATACTCATACCTTGTTGAGGGCTTATGCCCTGGAGTGCTTTCACTCAACCGTTGAGGGCTTATGCCCTGGAGTGTTTATCACTCAATCGTTGATGGCTTATGCCCTGGAATGTTATTTCATTCAACTATTGGGGGCTTATGCCCCGAAATGCTTAGCATTCAACGCGCGTAAAATGGTACCAGATGCATTTGCATTAGTCACATTGTTGTTGTCGTTGTTGTCGTTGTAGTAGTTGTTGTTGTTGGTTGAGTCTTCGGTATCGTAGTTGATGATGTTGAATTGTTTAATTATAAACTGATAGTTGATTATCATTATACCGTTGTTGTTGAATTTAATTGATGAATTGTGATATCTATTGTTGTTTGTGAATCTCACCCCTTCTGCTGGAATTGCCACATTGTGGGCAAGTGCAGGTAACGAAGATTAGTAGAGATGTCGGCTCAAGGTGTCTTAGGGCTCTGATACGTAACGGGATGGGGATTTGTTATTTACTTTCTCTTTCCGGCCTGCGTGCCAAGGACTTATTTTGGTGTTTTAAATTAATTCCGCTGTGAAGTTTGAAGGTTAATTGTTATTGACTATTTTTATGGAGAATAAATATTCATTTATTCAATTGGAGATTTTATTGGAAAGAAAATGTAGCATTCCGTTATGTGGAAACTCTGATTTTATTTGCGAATTTTTATGTTGGGAAAACGGGGTGTTACAACTTTCATATAAATAACATATAAGTAAACTTTCATATAAATATCATATAAACAACTTTCATGTAATTATCATATAATAATATATAAACAGCTTTCATATAAATTAATGGGATTATTTATACTCTTAACAACCTAATTCAATTCAAAACCTAACTTCTACAACCACAACAAAATTCAACAACAACAAATTAAACACTCTTCTCTTTCTCTAGGTTTGTAAAACAGTTTTGCACGTCATATTATTTTCTAACTCTAACTCTCCTTTTTATAATAACCCTAATTTCTCTTACACCCCAAAACTACTTTTTTCCTCGTAATCTTATTTATTTCTAAATTAAATATATCTCTCCCCCACTTAATAATAATAATACACCAAATAACAAATATATCTCTACACAAAATAACAAATATATTTCTATACTAGATAACATATATATTTCCACACAAAATAACCAATATATTTTTATACTAGATAATATATATTTCCACACAAAATAACAAATATATCTCTACACAAAATAACAAATATATTTCGATACTAGTTAACATATATATTTCCACACAAAATAACCAATATATTTCTATACTAGATAACATATATATTTCCAAACAAATTAACAAATATATCTCTACACAAAATAACAAATATATTTCTATACAAGATAACATATATATTTCCACACATAATAACCAATATATTTCTATACTAGAAAATATATATTTCCACATAAAATAACAAATATATTTTTACACAAAATAACAAATATATTATACAAATAAATTACCAACATATAACATAACAAAATATCACTTCATCAAAATAAATCGACTAAATTATAAAAAGACATCTAATCTCAATAAATTAATAAATAATAAAAGTAGGGCATTACAGTTGTCACCTCTTCACGAAGCTCGTGGACCTCTTATTCAAGCTCCATTTTGTGTGTTTGCACGAGTGTTTGCATGCGCGAGTTGAAATTGAACGAAGACATTAGACCACTTACTGATGGACCACTTACTGATGGATTGACCTTTTATTGAAAAGACACAGTGTGAGACTCGGACTTGAAACTATGAACGCAGAATGATGCATGTTATGTTTATGCAAAAATAGTTGTTTATCGAAGGACATGTCAAAGTAATGGTAAACATCGTAAGGACCATGATTTTATTTGTAAAGATGTTGCAAGTGGTTCCCTTTTCAAAAGAAAGAACGAAGCCACGGAAGAAGTCCTTAACAAAAGCAAAAGCTTAGTTTAGATTTTTTTTGAAATTTTATTTCATGTTGTTCTTTCTTGCAAGGTCCATACCTTTGATGTTTACAAGAACTTATCTTGTCCTTCGATATTTAATGAGAAAAAGTTTATGAATGAATGCATGTATGCATGCATGAATATGCTAAAGAACATAGAAAACATGGTGAGGTTTTAGGTCCATAATGATGGAGTCAAGGGTAAGTGCGCCACAGGGTAAGGACTATGGTTTCACATGTACCTGTATCACGGGTTCTATTGGATCCCCAAAATCACTGACCACTTCCAAACATTATCGATCAGCGGGAGTACTCCCGGTCCAATAACATTCGTAGTAATGTCTCATTTGAGTGTAGCATCGCGTATTAGCCAATTCAAGAGTACTCTTGATTAGCCACCACACTACGTCCTAAAAAGGCCAAGATGGGTTAAAGGTAACTAAAGGTTCTCAACTTTGACGGTCACTTGAAAATAACATGTCAAACATGAGTACTCACGTTGACAACGTATGCATCCAAGATCTCTCCGTTGAGTGGGGTTGTATCACATGTGCCAAAACCGAAGAGTACTCTTGGCCTGGGACTATGATTATATCACCCTCAAGTCCGAGTGGGGGACTTATCTCACCACACACGTTAAGAAAGGAGAAAGAAGAAGGAAGAACATATATACACGTATTTCCATCTTTTATATTTTTGTTTTTTAAGCAAGTTATAGCACAAAATTTAAATAAAGCCAAGTTAGGCTCAACCCTCTTAGGGAGGTCCCCAGTGAAGTCGCATTTTTGTCGCGTCTTTTTTCGGAGATCAAGGCTATTTGATTAGAGTTTGACTCACTATTTTATTTCACGACTGAACATTTAATTTTTTGAAAGAAAGTGGAGAAAAGTTCAAATACCACATTTTAAAGATCAAGGGTTCGGGGGTTGGTTACATAAAGGGAAGGTATTAGCACCCTTTATGTTCGTAGTACTCTACGAGAACCTCTTGGTTTCATTTAATTTTTGTGCTATAAACTTGCTTGCTTTTGAAAATGGATTTAAAGTGTTTAAGAAAACAAAGACCTAATTATCTACATTTTTTATTGATTTGGAAGGACGAGTGTCCTTTGCCTACGTACCCGTGAGGGATCAAAACCTCGTAGTTTGGGGTAGAAATTGACGTTTGATCTGTTTGGTTGATTTTAATGTTTTGAAAATGTTTTTGAGAGATAAAAAGAGCCAAAATGGCAAAATGTGAAGTTGATTGATTTTAAATTTGAAGAAAGTAAAGGTCTAAGTATGATTAAAATTGATTGAAAGTTTGATTAAAAATAAAGATAAGAAGGATCACTTGATTTGAGAGTCAAGGTTTATTGAGAAAATGTTTTTGTAGTTTTGATTATTTGCATGTTTTTGTTGTTTTTAAATGATAATTAAACTAAAATTAAAACTATCGGAGCAAGAAAATAAAAGCAGAGGTATTTTGTGGTGACGTTGGATCACCACAAAAACCATTAACCTAAGCTAGAAAGAAGATAAAAGGCATACACATACGCACACACCCATGCACCTAAGACTATTACATTAAACCTATTAATACATTCTAAAGTCTGCAAAAAAATAAATATGCATGAACCTAAACTAGATATGTATTTACATCCAAACCTAGTGTACATTCTAAATTCTTTGAGGTGAAAATAAATGACAAAAAATGGATAAATAAAATATGGAATAATAAACCTAAACTAACGAGAAAATAAAAATGTGAGAATAAAATGCAAAGAGGGGATAAAAATGAAATGCAAATGGGTCCAATCATAAGGTGGATGGTGCAGAAATAAAAAGAAAGTGAAAAATGGGCTTTAAGACAAACCAGGGGGCGCTGGGCTGGGTTAGACCGGTTCGGTCAGGTGCTGGGTCGGTTTTAGTAAACCGGCCGGTAAGGTGGAGTATATATAGGGGGAGGCTGGTTTTTTCATTCATTTTTACTTGCATTTCTCTCTCTACCTCTAAACTCTCCTAGAAACTCTCTCTTCTCCCTCTTCTTTTCTCATCTTCTTACTTCTTCTTCTTTAAAGTTCCGACGGTGTGAGTGGTGGCCGGAGGGAGTTCCGGCGCGGTGGCCGGCCGGCCAGGGTGGCCGCGCCGCCTTTTCGGAGTAGCTATCTACTCCTTTTTAATTATTATTTTTGTGTTTTTTACTCCTCTTCCTACCCTCTTTTCAATTTTTAAAGCCAAACCCTCAAACAAAAAGCCAAGCGGCCTAGATCTAAGGAAAGAGTGCTTCTGTCTGCGCAAAGAGTGCTGCTGAAATTCGGATTCTTCTTCTCCCCTTCTTTCTTTTGAAATCGGATCTGTTTTTTGGACGGTAGTGATTGTTGATTCGGTTTTAAGGGTTGTGAGTTTGTGGCGATTGTGATGTTCTTCGGGACAGTGGTTGTTTGTCTCAAATGGTGATAGTTTGATGGCCGATGGGTTTGGTCGATGAAAATTGTTGGTAAAATCGTGCGTTGAAATTGTTATTGTTGTTTGCAGGTTTGGAAAAAATGGCTTTTGTTGTGCGTGTAGGTTTTTGAGATGATTTTCGGCCCCTTTTCTGTGTTCTACATGTTCTATTTATAGTGTTGGATCCAACCTAGGGTTTGTTTAGAAAAAACCTGAAAATTTGCATTTTCGGATTGGGATGAACTGAATTTGGATGAAGAACAAAATGTGTTTCTATGTATGAACTGGATTGGATTCGTGTGACAGGCTGTTTTTGGATCAGGACCACTTCTTTGAACATTATCAGATTATTTGAATTTTTATGGACATTAAAAAAACATGATAAAATAAAAACTAATAAATATATATATATATATACTAAAATTAAATTAATTGATTAAAAGGTGAAATGGAAAATAAAAGATGGAAATGAATAAAAGATAAAAAAAATTAAAATTTAAAGGACTAATTAAAAAAGTGAGAAGAGGGTCCGACTCGGAACCAAACATGAGGTATTTTAAAATACCTCTCTGCCGGATTTTTACTTGAAAAGTCAGAGACCGATCAGCGCCTGAGGACACGTGTCGGTGTATGAATGTAGGATCTTAGGTCAAAAATTGAGGTATGACAATATATATATATATATATATATAAATATATATATATATATATAAATGTATCAGAAGCTAAAATTTATCAGAAGCAAACAAAATATCAGAAGCTACTTAAAAACTAGGAAATACAACCAAAAACAAAAAAAAATATGTGCATTCTAAGGTTTGTTTTGGTTGGCAAGCATCTCCATCAACTTCTGCATATCCTCAACCTGCTTCTTCACAATTTCCTCAAGAGTCTCTGTTCTCTTAAGGTGAGCTTCTTCCTTGAGCCTAGCTTCTTCTTCAGCTTCTCTATGACTTGTGATTCTCTTGACTTGTACTCTACCTCAGAGTAGAAGGGTTCATAGGAAAGAAACAGAATCTCACCCTGAGATTTTTCTTCTGCTCTGCGAAGCTTCTCAAGATGTTGTGCAAGTATCTCTGCTTGCTCTTTTGCACATACATCCTTGATTGAAGATAGAAAATCAGCAATTTCCTTCATAGAATTTGTCCACTTGTCTTCATAACTGACAGTCGGGATAGAAATACTCTTCATCTTGACAAGTTCATTGACCTTTCTGCACATCTTTACAAAGAAGTCCTCTATGTACTTTGGATTTAAGAGTTCAGGATGGTTTTGAGCTTGGATTGGTTGAGATGAAGAGGGCTGGTCTTTTTGAATGGGGATAAGAGTGAGAGTTTCTGGTTGTTTAGTTTCTTGCTCAGGTTCAGAATCTGGGTTAATATGTACAACAGGTTCTGGCTGAATAGTATGAGTTTTGGATTTTGTTGGGGTAATTGGAAGTTCTCCACCTAGATGTTTTTCTAGTGAATCTAAAGTTTCTGGAGAACCTATATTTGTAGGTTCTGGGTTGGTTGAAGGTTGTTGAGATGAGGTAGGTTCTTCAGGCTCTTTAGTAAACTGAATAACCATAAGTGGTTTTATGTAGTCTGGTTTAAGAGGATGGTTTTCAGAAAGATGTTGGCATACATTGATAGTATCTTGGATAATATTATCCATGGTAGTATCAATGTATTCAGCTATTTTTGGATCAAGAGGGTCGTATGAAGAGATTGGTTTGATTTTTGAGGGGGTGGTCTTTTTACAGAGTTTAGGAACAACTTTGATCAGAGGTACATCATCTGAGTCTGTTTCAGTATGAGATGAGGAGGGGGAATCCATATTCAAGTACATATCAGACTCTTTAGAATTACCTGATGTGCAAGTTTCAGGAGCAGTCGGTCCTGAGGAGCCAGCTTCAGTAGCTCTAGTTCCTGAAGCACCAGCTTCTGTAGATACTTCAAAGTTTTTCTGCTTGAGAGCTTTCACAAGCATTTCAGTTGCTTCCTTCACAGCCCGATCCTTGATTTCTGCTGTAACCACTTCAGCAGCTAACTCTTTTGCAGGAGCGTGTTGATCAGTGATCATAGGTACTGAAGTACCTATCTTCTGAACTATCTCCTTAGCGGCAGGAGCAACTTCTCTTTTCTTCCTTAGCCGCCTCTCTTCTTCTTCGTCTTCCTCATCAAAGAATTTGCTAGCTTCTTTCTTGATCTTCTTTAGACTTCTTTCACCTTTACCCCTTTTCCTCTTGGAGATCTTGGGTACCATTTTAGGAGAACCAATAGTCAGCCCAGGCAAAGCAGGAGCAGCTGACTTGGTAATTTTGGATTTCTTTGGAGCAGGTTCTGGCTGGTCTTCTTCTTCTTCATTAACTGGTTTGCTCCTTTTTCCTTTGACCTTCAGAGGAGCACCTCCTAAGGTATCAGGAATTGAGCTATAGTTTATAATCTTTCCAGTCTCTTGGAAATGCTCAAGAACGAATCTAGGCAGGACCTTGGATTGTCTTCTTTGGATATTGGGGGGAAATCCGTCATTAGGTCAGATTGAACTAATGACTCCTTATTCAACATACTTGTTTCTTATGAATTAAAATAAAAATAATATTGAAATTCAATAATTTAGTGATTATTTGAAATTTTTATAAAAAAAATCATAATCTATTTGTGTTCGTTTAGATACATCAATATAAAATATATATTTTTGTTAAAAAATCACATCAATCTCTTGAAAATTATTTCCTCTCTTATAGTTAAATAGGATCTTTTGTTACAAAAGACACAAAAATGTAAATATATGTTGAGGTGTCAAAATATGAAGATAGGTCAAAATTGTGTTTTTTCTGATCATTAACTTTTATAATTAGAGAAAGATAATAATAAATTGTTTTCAACTCTTTAGATATTTAGAGGTTGTATTATAGGAAAAAAAAATTTGATTGGGATTAAGATTATTTTTATTTGTATTGGGATTAAGATTAAGTTTGTTTGTTCTTTAAAAAAGATTAAGTTAGTGTGTTTTATCGAGTGAGTTTGTTTTAATTTGTTTTGAAGAGAGAAAAAAATAGGGGGAGGTTAAAGCAAAAGACACAAACAATATAATTTTGAGGACATGTCGAAAAATTAAGAAGGGGTGAGATTTTTTTTTGAAGAAACCAAAATTAAATTATATTGCCAAACCAACAAGCGGTACCCAAGCACAAGGTTTACCTAGGATACCACTACCAAGTTACAAAGTTACATACAGACAGAACACACTACAAAGATGACAAGGTTAACCAATGCCGAAGCATGCTAATGGGCTTGACCACCACCTTTGAGTACCAAATACAAACATAGCATTTCTAGTTTAAGCCACCCTAGAGATAACACTTTAACCTTATCTAGCAGTTGGGGAACAGTGGTTACAGTATGTATGTTTGAATAGTCGGTTGTTGCATTCATTCCATACAACCCAAGTACACAAAAGCCAAATAAGTTGCAGGAACGAGCTTTTAGATTTACCAACACCTGACATATAGGTAAACTGCATCAAATGATTGGAAAAATTATTACAATCGACCCCAACAAAACCAATCCAATCGCGCACATACAGTCATAAAGTAGCAAACACTGTGCAAAAGAGAAAAAGATGATATGCTGTCTCCACGTGACCGCAATCAGAGACACACAAAACATCTTCCACAGCTAGAACACCACGAGTAGCCAGATTAACTTTCGTTGGTAAACGGATCCGAATGAGCCACCAAGCAAAGATTGACACCTTCAACGGAACCTGTTTATGCCACACTAACTCCAGAGACGTGTCCACCTGAGTAGAATCATGATTAAGCTGCAAGTCATAAGCACCACGCACGGAGTACCCATCAGCTGTGTCTGGATGATATTTTATTTTTGGTAGGCATTAAGTTTCATAATTAGAGAATAAAGAATAGATGACACAAGAATGTAAATATATGTTGGGGTGTCAAAATATTAAGATAGGGCAAAAATGTGTTTTTTCTAATAATTAACTTTCATAATTAAATAAAGATAATAATAGATTGTAAATTGTTTTTAACTCTTTAAATATTTACAAGTTGAATTATATGAAAATTTGTTTTGATTGAGATTAATATTAAGTTTGTTTTTTTAAAAAAAAGATTAAGTTAGTATTTATTATCGTGTGAGTTTGTTTAAATTTGTTTTTAAAAAATAAAAAATAGGGGGGATTTGAAACAAAAGACACAAAAAAATATAATTTTAATTGACGTGTCGAAAAATTAAAAAGGAGTAAGATTGTATTTTTGGTAGATATTAAGTTTCATATTTAAAATATGGAGAAAAGATTAGCAAAAACAGGAAGAAAAAAAAATCCAACGTGTCTATTTTGGAAATAATGGAAGCAACCAAAGCATGATATTCCTCTATTTTGTTTCTTGTTCTATTTTTTCCACAAAAACGTGTTTCTTTGTGCTATATTTTTTCCCTAAGAAATACTGTCTCCCTTCGTTTTTAATTGTCATTTTTTGATATTTTACACAAACCAAAACAATCAATATTATTACTACTTTTGATACAAATAGTTTTACTCTTTACTATAATAGCCTTATTTATTAATATTTCATTTCATAAATTTCTCTTTCCACAATAAATAACTAAGGGTAATATGTTGGAACAAAGGGTGTTTAACAATACCACTTTTAGTTTTGATGATAACAAGGTATTAAAAATTATCAATTGAATACGCTAATATTTGTTTAAGTGTGCAGGATCTTAGTCAAAGATTTTAATCTTAGAAAGTATTCTGTAAGAACAAATGAAGAGCAAAAACCTTAAGAAGCTTATTGCAAGTGATTGTGAAGACTTAGAGAGCCTAAAGAATCATTAGAAGCTGTTTCGAGAGGTTTTGAAGACTTGGAGAGTCTTAATAAGCTGTCTCAAAGAAGTACAAGACTCGTTGCTAGCCAACGAATCAGATGTTTCAGAGAGTTAGGGTTTCTAAAAGACGTACAACATCAAAACTTCAGCACTAGGCTTCTATTTATAGAACTCTTAGTGTGCTCTGCAAGTCTAGAAGTCACTATTGGGCTTCTGTAAGTTCAATAACGAGTTTAGTAATTCTACTAACTAATTAGCATTATTTACTAAACACACCCCTTATATAAGTCATACTTATATATTTCTCTTTCGAGTGTTCTTTGTGTGTGACCCTATAGGTTCTAGTCACGTTGGCAATAATATTGAATATAATATTTAATACTATAAACAATGAGCGGTATCTAGCAACACATCGTTACTACCCAAGTGACAAGAATGTCAAGTGATATGACGAAACTTTTTTCCATGATAATACTTATGCATACGATTACTCCTTTGTCCTAATATCTGTATTGATCTCAAGACATAGATTTTGTCACCATTGTGTAGATCAATATTTATATTTCTTTATTCCGAAGTATACTGAATAACGAATAAGTCCAATATCCTATATCGACTTAGTTTGGCATGGCCATGCAGTTTTACAGTCATATTTCATCAAGAGGCCTATAGATATATCTCCTGTTTATGAGGAGGGACAAATCCCTGTTGGAACAAGGGTGTTCAGCAATACCACGTTTTGAGTTTTGATGATTACAAGGTATTAAAAATTGTCAATTGGATATGCTAATATTTGTTTAAGTATGCAGGATATTAATCAAGATTTGTATCTTAGAAAGTATTATGTTTGAAAATTTTGAGAGCAAGACCAAGAGAAGCTTGTTGCTTGTGATTCTGATGATCTGAAGAGTCTGAAGAATCATCAGAAGCTGTGTCAAGAGAGTCTGAAGACTAACTTCAAGAGAGTCAGAAGACTATCAAAACCTGAAGACCAAGAGAGTCTGAAGATCATCAGAAGCTGAAGTGCTACAATGAGTCTGAAGCCTGCAATCTGAAGATCTGCTTAGAAGGTTTTCTAAAGGCATTACGATGCACAAGAAACTCTCATTTGGAGTAACGACTAGCTTCAAAGTCAACTTGAGCGTGGGATGCTCAACGACAAAGAATGCAGTATAGTACATAGTACGTGTGTACGAACTCTGTTTCCACTACTCCACTACCTCGTACAGTTTGGCAACTGTGTCTACCGGTATTAAGCTTCAAAAGGAATGGAATTCAAAATATGCATTTGAAGGACTATTACCATATCAAGCAACAGATCAATAGCTATTGATCAAGCTTCCAGAATTCTCTTGATGTGCTGAATTGTCTCAACGTCTCTTTCCAACGCCTATATAAAGGATAGAAGACTTGAAGAATATGTTGGACTCTACAACTGAAAAACTACGCTGATAAGCTATTGTATTCTCACTGAGTCAAACCAGTAACACATCATCAACTTAGATTATTCTTACAAACTGTGTATTCTATAATCTCTAAGTTTATCAGAAAAACACAGTCTGTCTTTGTTTAAAACAGAGTCTGTCTTTGTTTAAGTTATTGGAACACATTTGATTGTTTATCAAGTGTCTCCAACTCTATTCAATTTTCTGTAAATTGTGTCAGAAGTCTCTTGCTTGTGTGCTTGAGCAAAGAAGTCTCTCAGTTGTGTATTTGAGCATTGGAAGACTCTTGCCTGCGTGCTTGAGCAATTGGAAGTCTCTTACTGTGTGTTTGAGCAACTTGTAATTGATATTACATTTTAGTGAAACTCTCTTTGGAAGTGCAAGGGGGACATGACTACTTCCGGTTCGTGGAAGGAACCTGTATAATTGCTTGTGTTCTCTCTTTCTCTCTATCTCTTGTTTATTTCCGCTGCAACAGAATCTGATCTCCCATCAGACTCTGAATCCAATCAGACTCTGATCCTGCTGAATCAGATTCTTACTCTTCAAGAGTTGCGAAAAGTTAACATAATTCAACCCCCCCCCCCCCTTCTTGTGTTTTTCTCACCTTCAGTTGGTATCAGAGCTCTAAATTGTGTCGGATAGTCATCAGAACCTGAAGACCAAGAGAGTCTGAAGATCATTAGAAGCTGAAGTGCTACAGTGAGTCTGAAGCCTGCAATCTGAAGATCTGCTTAGAAGGTTTTCTAAAGGCATTACGATGCACAAGAAACTCTCATTTGGAGTAACAGCTAGCTTCAAAGTCAACTTGAGCGTGGGATGCTCAACGACAAAGAATGCAGTATAGTACAGAGTACGTGTGTACGAACTCTGTTTCCACTACTCCACTACCTCGTACAGTTTGGCAACTGTGTCTACCGGTATTAAGATTCAAAAGGAATGGGATTCAAAATATGCATTTGTTGGTATAAGCCCTAGAGGCCAATAGTTTATGTGAAACTTATCTTATGTATCATGACTTTTATTATTAAATAATATATGGCACTCTTTATTATATATTTATAGTAATGTTAATAAAGTCCTTAGAATAGATAGTTCATGTAATAATATATTAAGTGTGACTTAATCATGAGATTACATTATCATAAAGAACGCTATTCTTAAATGTATCCGTAGTCAAGCTTTAATATGAATTAGGATAATAATAAAGCGTCGAGACTATTATGTATAAAGACTGATGACCGCATCTCATGGGTCATAGATATGAGATATCAAGTCTATACATAGGTATAAATGTTAGGAGTAATATTTATACTGGATAGAGCCATCGTGAGAATACTACATAGTAAGTTATGAGATTGTCATAAGATATTCTCACAATGATAATTGTGTATATTGCTCTTTGACCTGAAACCACTATGATCCCTAGATGTGGACTCAAGTGCTTTGTTGCCATTCTAACGTTGTCTGTAAAAGGATAACCATAACGTTGGTTGATGGGTACTTGATGAATCATGCTGAGAGACATGAGTGTCCTAGATGAGATTTGTCCCTCCTCATAAACAGGAGATATATCTATAGGCCTCTTGATGAAATATGACTGTAAAACTGCATGGCCATGCCGAACTAAGTCGATATAGGATATTGGACTTATTCGTTATTCAGTATACTTCGGAGTCAAGAAATATAAATATTGATCTACACAATGGTGACAAAATCTATGCATTGAGATCAATAAAGATATTAGGACAAAGGAGTAATCGTATGCATATGTATTATCATGGAAAAAGGTTTCGTCAGATCACTTGACATTCTTGTCACTTGGGTAGCAATGATGTGTTGCTAGATACCGCTCATTGTTTATAGTATTAAATATCAGATTCAATATTATTGCCAACGTGACTAGAACCTATAGGGTCACACACATAGAACAGTCAAAAGAGAGATATATAAGTATGACTTATATAAGGGGTGCGTTTAGTAAATAACGCTAATTAGTTAGTAGAATTACTAAACTCATTATTGGACTTACAGAAGCCCAATAGTGACTTCTAAACTTTCAGAAAAAACACAGTTTTGCCCTATCTTAATATTTTGACACCACCACATATATTTACATTTTTGTGTCATCTATTCATTATTCTCTAATTATGAAACTTAATGTCTACCAAAAATAAAATCTCACCCCTTCTTAATTTTTCGACATGTCATCAAAATAATATTGTTTGTGTCTTTTGCTTCTACCTCCCCCTATTTTTTTCTCTCTTCAAAACAATTTAAAACAAACTCACTCGATAAAACACACTAACTTAATCTTTTTTAAAGAACAAACAAACTTAATCTTAATCCGAATACAAATAAACATAATCTTAATCCCAATCAAAACAAATTTTCCTATATTACAACTTCTAAATATCTAAAGAGTTGAAAACAATTTATTATTATCTTTCTCTAATTATAAAAGTTAATGATAAGAAAAAACACAATTTTGACCTATCTTAATATTTTGACACCTCAACATATATTTACATTTTTGTGTCTTTTGTAACAAAAGATCCTATTTAACTATAAGAGAGGAAATAATTTTCAAGAGATTGATGTGATTTCTTAACAAAAACAACAATTATTTTATATTGATGTATCTAAACCAACACAAATAGATTATGATTTTTTTATAAAAATTTCAAATAATCACTAAATTATTGAATTTCAATATTATTTTTATTTTAATTTATAACAAACAAGTATGTTGAATAAGAGAGAAAAGAGAGACATATATGTTGAAATACTGTGTCCGAATAGCATAATGCAATATTTATAATTTAGGCGTAAAGTAGCATATTTATAATTTAGGCGTAAAGTAGCTTAGCATTTACAGAATGAATATTCAACATAATATTCTATCCTAAGTAACTTAGAGAATAAGTTAACATATATTTACATCATAAATATAATTATTTACTATTTATTTATATATCAACAAAGCACTGCATGTTTGCTATAACATTAAAAAGTACTTTAAAATACCAGGTTCATCTTATATTAAATAAAAGAAATAGATAAAGAAGTTGAGGACATTAGACATGACTCAGGTAGAATCCCCAAAACAGGGATACAACATACTAAATCAGACAATGTGGATCAATCCCAATCTATCCTTATTTTTTTATTTTTTTTTACTAATCATTATCGCAACTCAAAGTGGAGTGCAAATTTTTTCTTTCCTACTATCACATTATCCATAACCCACTAACCACCTTTTTTGACAAAAATAAACAATATTCATTCATTCATATTGATAGAGTACGGCGATACAATACAAATTCAAATACGCTAAAAACAAAAAGGATGAATATGTGAACAAACTCACAACATCCATGTTAATAGTATAAAACGACAAAGTACTTATGCCTACAAATATGACTAATATGACTATATTCAAGTCTCTGAAATACTCATGTCTTCGGATCTGCAAGGTTGACGACGCCAAAGCCATTGTCATTGATCGGATCTGCACTTGCTCAAAGCTAATCTTTCAACCTGGATCAAATAAACACAATACTAAGATGGAAAATCAAAAATACACCGCACAAAGACGTGGTTCAAAAACACCGCACTTGCTCAAAGCTAGTATTTGTGCAGTGTGTTTTTATAACCCACTAACCACCTATTAATACATATTCATGTCATAAAAAAAAAACTCATAAATTCGTGGAAAATGATTTGAACTAAAGTATAATTTTCAAAAAGTAATGAACACAACTTTGACAAATGCATATTCATGTCATAAACAAACAAAAACGAAACTCATAAACATGGTTTTCATTTTAGTATAAATACAGTAATCGAAACACAGTATAAACATGGTTTTGGAAAATGATTTCATATCAAGATTCAACACCAAAATTTAATTAAATAAAAATTAAAGATATTAAAAGTTATCTAAAGATTAAAATTACTTTTTTAATAGGAAAAATTGATTCATTTATTTAATATTTAATATTGTCTATGTATATTACATTTTGATTGATTGATATCATGAGAGGGTAAATTACCCCTAATGAAGAGAGAGTAATGTAGGTCTCACCTAATGCATGACTAACTTTTTGATAAATTGTCTACGTTTTTTTTTTTTTTTTTGTCTACGTTATTAATCATTATTTCAAGATAGCCACTTATAACAACATTTTTATAAATAATATGTGTCTGATATCAAATTAGGGGAATATATATGTCTGATTTCATTTTTATTCTTTATTTTTTTATGGAATATATACATCATATAGTCAATTAATGAATCGATTTATTTTTTTTAAAACACTATTGTATTCCATTAAATATTTCTGATAATATAGTCAATTCGATAACTATACATGAAACTCTAAGGGTGTGTTTCGATGGAGGGCTTAGGAGGAAAAAGGAGGGGAGGGTTTACTCTTCATTTTTAAATTACGGACACTATAAAATGTTTTATAAAAAATTAATAATACTTCAATCACACTTAATTTATTTTATAAAAAATTAACAATACCTAATTCAAAAACAAAAAGTAAATCATCCCCTCCATTCTCCTCCCAAACCCTCAATTCAAACACACCCTATAAAACTTCTAAAAATAAAAAATGAAACTCTAATAAACCCGTGTATCACGGGTTAGAGTCTAATTTGTAATAAATGGGCAAAACAACGAATAAGTTACGATGGAGTGACGTAAAATTCATATCTACCGTCTATAAATACGTGGAACTGATATTCAAGAAATACACATCTAAATCATTGAGTTTTAATAAACGATGATGATTTCTCACACTTCAAACCTCTTTTTAATCTTCATAATCTTCTTTACATTCTTGTGCCTCTCTTCTGGTGATGATGGTATCCCAACCAAATACACCTTCATATTGGGTCCTAACCTTGATAAGCTTCCTACTCAAGATGAAGCTATGGAACTATTCCAACTTTGGAAGAAAGAACATGGACGGGTCTACAATAGTTTAGAAGAGATGGCAAAGAAATTTGACATTTTTGTTTCCAATTTGAGGATTATCACAGAAACAAATGCAAATAGAGAGTCACCTCATGGATCCATTCTTGGCCTGACCAACTTTGCCGATTGGAGCCCGAAGGAGCTTCAAGAAACATACTTACATGAACTTAATATGCCTTCCAACAGCGAGATAATGAAGTTGCATGATGATGCATATTATAGCGCGCCTTCATCCCTCGATTGGAGGTCAAAAGGAGCTGTAACTAGGGTTAAGGATCAAGGTCGATGTGGTATGTTTGCTGTGTTTAAATCATTTATGTCACATTCTATCGTCATGCACAAAATAATATTGAAAGATTTTCATAGTTTTTTAATAAGGAAAGCGATTGTATCTTAGAGATGGTGGTTGAGCCTAAAACAACCCCACGAAACCAATTGTGAGATGAGAATTGCCCCCACTTATAAACATATTGTCAGGTCGTCTTCTATCCGATGTGGGACTCTTAACTATTAAAATACACAATTTACATAAACTATACATATTGTAGAATGACCAGATTTTCGGTTTTGATCGCCAATTATAAGTAGTATGCTATGTATTAGTTTTGCAATAAAATTTAAACTTAATTCCTCTATATTATTTGTTACTAGTATAATGTTTGTTACAATGCATGGAAAAGCACATGTGAAAACCTATTTTAACCACGCTGCATTTGATTTTGTTAGGAAGTTGTTGGGCATTCTCAGCTGTAGGTGCAATTGAGGGGATAACTCAAATAAAGACCGGGATCCTTAACCCCCTTTCAGAGCAGGAGGTTGTGGATTGTGACTATGCAAGTAGTGGTTGCAGTGGCGGATGGCCGTACAATGCATTTAATTGGGTTATAGGAAACAATGGGATCGCTTCGGAAAGTGATTATCCTGATACGAGCTCTGGAACAGGAGAGAAGGGTAATTGCAGAGCCTCGCAGGTCTCCATCTTTAAACTTGGAAAACTAAATTACGTTTAAATTTTAAGTCCGCATGTTATATTTTATCATTTTTCATGGATTGTAGGTTCAAAATAGTGCAACTATTGATACATATTACAAGGTGGCGGAATCAGAAAGAGGATTGTATTACGCGACTGCTAATCAACCAATTAGTGCCTGCTTTTATGTAACCCAAGACTTTTTTCAATATACTTCTGTAAGTCTTTGCTCAAACATTGGTTAAACGTATCTTCGATTATTTTTAGGATGTAAATCAGTAATAAGTTTAAAATCTTCCATTTTTCAACAACTAATGGCAGGGAATATACGAAGGTCGCAATTGCCCAGTGAATTCAAGAGTGGTAAATCACTGCATGATAATAGTTGGTTATAACTCGATAAACGGTGAAGATTATTGGATCGTAAAGAACTCATGGGGCACAAGCTGGGGCGTGAAAGGTTATGCCTTTATTAAAAGAAACACTGGTAAAATGTATGGCGTGTGTGCAATCAATGCATATGCTTACTATCCAGTAAAAAATAATGGAGTTGAATCTGAATCTAGAAACTCAACAAGTATTATCTTTGACTATTCTCCTTTTATGTAAGAAATCCGAGAGCTAGGAACTCATGTATTAGTTCCGTTTTCGATGATAAGGAATAAGTTAAAGTCTTCGCAGAAGAATAAGTTGAAATTTGAATTCCTGTTTTATGTGTCTAGAATTTGTGTGTGAGGGCGTTCATGATGTTGTTTTCAACACCTCAACTCCCTTGTTCTATGTTGTATCATAGTGCTTAATGATTTAATAAAGTGTGATTGGGTTATATATATGTTATACTTTCATTTTGCACTTAGATTATGTTTGGTTAGAAAAGGAAAGTTGAACAAAAGAATGTGAACGAAAAGAAATTGAGAGGGAAATTAATGAAAAATAGTAAAATAAAAGGAAAAAGATAGATGGTGTGAATGTGGAGTGACGCAAATTGACGAACTCTCAATCACCATTGGATTGTATTTTGCTGCTGGCCATGTTCTACTTTTATTTATTTAAAAAATATTAAAGCATTGATTGGATTTTATCGTGCCTATGTTGTGCGTTAATGCTTCGCACCATATAGCAAGTCTCAAAATAAAAATACTAAATTACAATCCCTTCGAAACACCGTGAGGGAGGCGATTCCTCTCTACGCCAAGGCCGTCGAAAGGAAGTGGAGTGTTCTCTAGAGCGCGACCACAAGATCTGCCACAGAGGACTGTTCACCGGAAGGATAGTAGAATATCCTATTCCCCGAGCATTCGCAAAACTACCAAAGTTGGAAACCTACGATGGCACTAAGGATCAGTCAAGTACGTGGAACACCTGGACACCATCCTCGACTACCACCATGCGAGGGGCGCGTTTAAATGCAAACTATTCATCTTAACGATCAAAGGCGCATAGGACAACTCCATCGACTCGTGGGAAGACCTTTGTAGTGAATTCACCTACCACTTCACCGCCAAGCGAAAGCGGCAAAAAACCATGGCGGCCTTGAACGTTGTCGTTCGGGATAAGAAAGAAACTCTAAGAGAATACGTTGAACGTTTCACTCGGGCGGGCGTAGAAGTACAGGCCGCCCACGGCGGAGACGAAGCCGAAGACGACAAGCGCCACATGTAACACGCTAAACTCTAAAAGTGACAACACACGCAAATGATATAATCATTTAAAAGAATTTAGATGCTACTTCTTCTACAAACAATTTTTCAAAACAAAAACATTACAACGAAATCTCCAAATAGCCATGTCATCATATTACATATTTCATCATTAATGCATAGTCTTAAAATTTCTCAAGAATCATAAATAAAAGTACACACTGACGATTGACACATAATCAGAGCCCTGCAAACTACAACTCCAATGCAATAGATGAGGTAGCTCCAAAGCTATCCTAAAGCAAACTCACCGTAAGTCAAGCAACTAATCTTGCACGCCGTCTACCCATTCATAAGAATAAGGTAGGCGGTCAACCAAACGACCACTAGGGGTTAGATTCCATAAATACAGCATAATCAAACAAAAGTAAAGCAACATAATTAATTTCATATGATTAGCAACACTCAATTGGAAATCATTCATAACAACCCCACAGTTAGTGAAGCATCAAGTTTACAAGTATAATATTGCAACGAGTACACATTCACATCATCACATATTCAATAAATTTTGCCAAGTTCATAAATCACCAAGTTCATAAATGTATGATATGCCCAAGAGACGACTTTATATGCATGTGGTACCTATAACGCCCGTTTTGATTATTTAAACTATTTTTAGAGTATAGAGAGTATTTATATGATTTTGTGTGAATTAATTGAGTTATAAGATTTATGTGATTTTATGAGATGTTGTGAGTTATTTTATTGTTTAATAAAATAAGATTTGAAAATAAAATAAATATTTAAGTTGTGGGGTTGTTTTGGAATTAGATAGAGTTGTGAGGGAATAAGTGAAATAAGATAAATTAGTTAGAAAACATAAAAAGGGGAAAACCTAGGTTTAGAAACTGTCAGAACGTACAATTCAGAATTTGGGAGAAAAAGGGAGAAAACAGAAGAGAAGAACCAGAGAGGCTGCTGCTCAATTTTCTTAGGTAAGGGTGAGCCTAGCATTACAATTCCATTAAACTTGTGATTCATGATTATAGTTAACAGATTTTAGGAGTAATTCATGAGAAATTAGAAATTGAGAATTAGGTCAAAAAGTGATGAATTCATGATTAGATGATGAGAAACTGTACCAACGTTGTAGAAAACTGTTTACAGACCATAGGGTAACCCTTAAACATCAATATAGTCGAAATTAGGGAGGAACATGATGAAAATCGGGGTTTTGGGTTAAAATTGTTGTAACCCCGTAACTGTACTGTCATCGCTCGCCACGGCGAGTGCTCCTCAACAGCTCGCGAGGCGAGAAACCCACTCGCCATAGCGAGTACTGCCTTAGTAGTCCGCGAGGCGAGCAATCCCACTCGCCGTAGCGAGTAACCCACTTGATGGCTCGCAAGGCGAGAAGTTCAACTCGCCATAGCGAGTGACCTCTGTTGGCTCGCAAGACGAGCAGCCTAACTCGCCATTGCGAGCGGTGCTGTACCAAACGGCCTCTTAGAACTATGCGACCCTTGTCGTACGGATTATTATGAGATGACCCCTGAGATAGAGTTAAGTACTACTGCAATATTAAAGACGACTTGTAGAGTTGTTAATTAATGTTTGATGTTTGTTAGTAGTGACATATACATTTGTGTATGCCTTCTTTGAACTACAAGAGATAAATTATGTGATAGTTTATGATATTATTATGTCTTGAGATGGTTGATGTTCTGTCGTGCTGCCATTTGTTATTGATTAAAAGCTGCATGTGTCATGCTAAGACTTATCAGTTGTAATCCAAACTATTGGAGTTTATTTGAGATGTCTAAGGTTTAAGAAGTTGAGTCCATGCATAATCATTCAGAGACGAGGGCTCATGCCCTAGGAGCTTTTGCTCAACAGAGACGAGAGCTTATGCTCTAGGAGTATTTTTATGCTCAACAGCGACGAGGGCTTATGCCCTAGGAGTATATTTATACTCAATAGCGACGAGGGCATATGCCCTAGATTGGTACCACATGCATGAATAAGATGTCTAAGTTGCATAAGTCGAGTCGAAGTTGCATTGTCGAGTCAGACTAGTAAGTTAAACTATGATGCTGAGTTATGATGATGATTATGAAGTTGATTAAAGATGTTATATGATATTTATTATGAATGTATTTGACGTTTATGTTGTTAAATGTAATTATTGAATTATATGTTTAATGTCATTGTTTTGTGAATCTCACCCCTTCTGCTTGGAAATGTTGCTCTTCATATGAGTAACTTGCAGGTGATTAAGCTTTAGCTGCTGTTTGCTGTTGTGAGTGGCTACCCTCGCTATGTCCTCAGGTGCTCTGATACGTAACGGTATGGGAACCTTTATAACCATTTTATATTCCTTACGTATTGATTATGATTTAATATTATTAAATTTCAGTTGAATTTATGTTGAGAAGTTTTGATGAGGCCTGCATGCCAAAACTATTTTTGTTGATTTGAATCTTTATCCGCTGCGAAGTTTGGAATAATTATGATTATTATTTTTTGAAGGATAAATTGTTATTTATTTCGTTTTGATATTTTTAGAAATGTAGCATTCCATTTATGCGAGAAACTCTGATTATTTATTTATGAAATTTTTACTTTGGAAAAACGGGGTGTTATAGTACCAGTCGTCACCAATTGATGCAACGTTATCATAATTGTCACCATTTGAATACAAAGTATTCGGGTCATCAACACTGGATACAAAGTATCCTAATCGTCTTCATTGGATGTAAACATCCTACTTATGAATGCATGAACATATGACTCAATAAATGCATAGGTTCATTCAACAAGTCGTCAACATCAACATTTACATACATGCATTCATTACCAATTTCGTCACCTTTTTCATGTAAGATTCATCACCAATTGTTGGTCTATGGCCAATAAGGTTGCACGCTAGGGGGGGGGGGGTGAATAGCGTTTTGAAGAAGTTTTCCGGAGTTTAAAAAAAACGGTTTAAATTGTTCTGACTATTGGAAACAAGCTTGAACAATCACAACAATCTTATTACAATATAGAATTGAGAGATTCGCAATACAAATCTTATTACAATCAAAAGTTAATTGCAACCAAACCTAATGAAAATATAACAAGCTATCAATCAAAAAGACAATGCATATGCAATTGAAGAATAGAATAGTAATTGAAACCAATTGATCCAATCTAAGTACTAAAACCTAATTCAATGAATTAGATTATTTTTTATCAAAAACAACTTAGATCAATACAAGTTTTACCCTAACAATTAATTAATTAACATATGCAACATTTAAAAACGAGGATAAGGAAGAGAGATAACAACAATATTTTTATTGCAGTTCTCTCTATCGTCCTCGCTTCGAGCTACGTCTACTCTTCTTGGCGGAAAACGCCTCCACCAAGGTCATCCACTAATAGTAACAACATTGAATTCAAATGTGATTACAAGAGTTCCTTGAAACTATCCTAGTTCTTCAGCCCTTATGAAAACACTCCCTCAAACTTCAAATAACCTTTGAATTTGAAGCTCCTTGAATCTTCAAATCATTAATTACACGTGCACCCTTACGAACTATTCACTCAAGTCTTCGATGCTACGTCCGGTAACCGAATCCTCTTCGATTGCAAGAACAATTAGAAAGAACCCCCAATCCTTTGGAGGTGGAATGAGATTATTCACTTCACTTTGGAATTAACCTTGACATCATAGTGTGCCAGAGGTACGTTATTGGACTTCTCCATTAGTCCTGCACTCCATCAGTCTTAGACTCTATATGAATCCATATAAATAAATTCGACAGGTAACACAAGCATACACATATTCAAATAATTCACATATTAATTCACAAGCATACCCCTTTATCTCGTGATTAATCCAACCCTTACGCGTGACTCATTTCCACGTCAACATCCCTCTATTTTATTTTATTATTCATTTTATGGGCATACTCTATTCTTTCCTCTATTCTAGGCTCTCTATAAACTTTATCCCTGATATCATATCCTATTCCTCATTCCTAGTCTCAAGGTGTTTTCTTATTCATTATCATTACATACAACTTCCCTTCTCTACATAATTAGGTTCTTCCTCACCATTGTTATTAACTCTTTCATACTTATTCTCCTCAATAAAACGATTATATATGTTATTACTTTGTTCTCACTTGCGTTGAAGACAGTACGTCAACACTAGTTTTTTAGTCATATTTGTGTCCTTTTTGTAATGTTTTGAGAGTCAAATGTTTGTATACATGGTTAAATAGCTCAAGATTCATAAAAGAAAAGTTTTTCACAAATCGGAGAAGAAATCGTGCAACGATGGACCTGAATCAGGGCACGTTTGAAGCGTGGAATTTAACTTAAGATGCTGGAAAAATCGTGGCACGATGGATGTGTAACGTGCCACGCTGGTTGAGTAAATTTGCTGCCATATAGGAATAATGAGAAAATCGTGCCACGATGGTCTCGAAACGTGGCACGACGATGGGCTTTCTGAAACCCTAAAATTCTTTCTATAAAAGTCAGAAGCAATCAGAAGCTTGGTGTGCGATTTTGGAGACCTAAACAGAGCATAAACGGTACCAGAAAACCGCAGAACACGCAGTGGATCTCACCCAACTCATAGTTTGTTCTGATTTATGTATGTTCACTATTTTCTATGTATATGATTGTTTATTTATGAGTAGCTAAACTCTTAGATTGATTAAGTGATAAGATGAATCTTTGTGATATGTGATGGTGTAATTTGTTAAGAACTCTCTTTAACATCAATGAAAACCTAGTCTTTATTTAGAATTATTTGTGTTTAATGCTTTTCTTATGATTGTTTGTAAGACTACTAACCCTAGCTTCTATCAACCATATAAATTGATCTTAGGAATTGAGTGACTACTAACCCTAGCTTTTAATCCTGAAATAGTAGTTATGTTTAATTCAACATAAGAACTTAGAGATAGGAAATTGAGAGTTATGACTTATGGATTAACGTTCTCACCATGCTTCCGCAGTTATTCAATCGGATTAAGAGATTAAAAGGTTATAACTTAGGAAAGGGTTTTGAGTCAAGAGATTGATCAAAACCACTTAGTTAATCCGTCGTAAAGCTAGGCTAATTTCTTTGAGAGTGAGCCAAATTACTCAAAGTGAGCAATAGAGGATTCGAAAGGCTTGATCATCTGTTTTAATCCAATTATAAAACCATTTTATTTACTTTGTTTATGTTTTATGCAACCGAATCCAACTACCTAGGGCAACCCATAAATTTAATACATCCTTTATTTTAACGCTTTTGTCGGGTAGAAATTGAAACAGTCCCTGTGGATACGAACTTATAAATTTTATTACTTAGATGCAGTTTTAGTACACTTGCTAAAAGTTCATCAAGTTTTTGGCGCCGCTGTCGGGGACTGTTGAATCATTTCAACTTGACAATTTTGTTTTTATTTAGGATTTCTGTCGTTTATACTTTTTTGTATATATATATTAAAAAAATTATTTATGCTCTTCGTTTTCTACTCATTGTACTATGCTACTAAAAGGTTTATCCAAGTTTTGCAGCTATGATAGACAGGGTAGCATACAGGTTACACCTCTATAACACAGAAGAGATTGTTACGTTGCAGTATGAAAAATATGCTATCTTTGAAGATAAAAAGTTTGGACAGTAAAATCTCGATATTAAATGAGAGTTGTGGTCGTTGTGAGGCGAATCAACCAGGTAGTGATTGTGAAGGGATGAAAGAGGTGTTCAAAATCGATTACAATACTCAACTTCAAAATATTTTAGATGATTCTTTGGTGTCAAATCAAGTTTCAGTTGAGAAGTTTGATGTTCAGTGTGGTGATCTTTTTGAGAAAGCACATGAGTCTCAAAGTAAGTTGGTTAAGATGGAGACTGAGTGTCACGAGGTTGTGTTGGAAGAAATTCCAAAAGTGAGGAGTGTTGATATTTTCCCGAAGTCTGAACCTACGGAGGTTAAAGAAATCACCCATCTGCAAATGGATAGATGTCCTTCTTTAAGGTGGGAGAACTCAAATGACAAAGATTTAGCGGCTGGAGCAAGGGAGCATCTGCTTCTTTGTGTAAAATTCATGAAATTTCTACCAAACAAGAGGAAGAAGAAGGATGACATATTCTTTCTATCATTATTGCCACCCTAACAGTGGTTGAAGCGTCAATCTCAATGACGTAAAAGAAAGCGCTTGGTGGGAGGCAACCCATCCTTTTTATTATGTTTTTTTTAGTATTTTATTTCTATTGTGGTGTCAAACAATTGTCAGTGTGTTTGAATAACTCAGTTGTACACCCTATTATGTATTGAATTTGCACCTGTTTATTATTGATGAATTTGTTTGTTAGTTGATCTTTTACAGTTTAGTAACAAGTGCTTCTTCAAGTGATATTCCAAAAGTTCATAAGGAGGAGTGACTTGTGATTCAAAGGCGAAGTGTACGACAGTTAAAGAGAACCTGAGATACACTTCTTACCCAAATATTTCCAGGGTGTCGTCCCTCACGACGATGACCCCATGGTTATTATTGTCCAGATATTCAAGTGGGATGTTAAAAGGGTTTTGGTAGACACAGGAAGTTCAGCTGATATTCTGTATTATGAGACTTTTCAGAGGAATCTTGGCGGGATTCACAGGTGAGAAGGTACACGTACGAGGTTACATCACTCTCGTAGTTAGGCGTCCACTTGCTCCTGGAGTCTGGTTGGAGAGATAATGTTTTTTGCACAAAGTCCCTTTGAAATTCACGGGGGACGAACCTTCTCCTTGGAAGCTTGTTTCAACTTCTTTTGATATAGTTGTACAATATCGTCATGCATTGTAAGTTCAAACAAAACTTGAGATTTTAGCAGAACTCCTGTTGACGGGATTTTGATCTCCATGAGAAGTCTGACCTTCATGTTGTATACTGATGGAAGGAGGGGGGTTGCCCCTGTTGAAATGTTTATAGAAACACGATGCCCATGTGAGGCAACGACGCCATCTTATGCTGGTCTTTGTAAGTGACTGCCATCTTCTGGACAATCTTCTTGATTTTTGTTTGCAGCTTTGACGGCTAGGATGCCCTACTATGTGAGAGATCTTGTAGGGAATCACTTCATTCTTCTTTTCTTCATCTTTGGATACAGGGAATTCAAAGTCGAGAAATAGTATAAGGGTTAATGTGTTCAACGGGCTTGTTTATGTTTAATCTGCATTTATGTTTGATTTTAGAAAGTGAATGATTATATGCAGATATTTGGAAATGATTGAGGAAAAGGGAAAATAATTTTTTTGGTTTTTTTGTGTTACCATTTTTCCAGAAAAATTACAAAATAAAAACAAAGTCGGGATCTAAAACGACCTTTTTATTAATGATAGAAAACACATGAAGTAAAAAGCTCTACACAAGTTCACTTTCGTCTCGGGCGGGACAAAAGGATTTTTTTGGAAAAAGTAAACAACAAACAAACGCATTATTTGAACATATAAGTAGCGGAAGAGAAGATCAATAAAGACCCGATTGCGGCTAGCCATCCCATGTGTCACAAACGCTAGGTGTTATGATCTGGCAGCAAATTGACTTTCATGTTTAGAGAATCTTAGAAGGTTAGGCGGTTGGTCCGGATCAAGTTTTGGACTGCATTCTGTAGTGCGTTACAATGTTCAATGTCATGGCCAGGTGCCCCTTGATGGAAGGTACAGAAAAGGTCAGGTCTATACCATGCTGGCAATCTTGTTGGTACCGGAGGAGGCACCTAGGTCTGGACCAGATTCTCTTCGAGCAGTTGTGGAAGCAAATCCGCATATTTCACGGGGATTGCGGTAAACTGCGTCCTTGAGGCCTGTTGCCGTGGTTGATGTTGCTGAGGATGCTGTGGGAATAATAGTTGACCCTCGGGGGATAAGACGTTGGTTCGGATCAAGTCTCGGACTGCATTATTCAAGCCATAACAGTGCTCGATATCGTGACCTGGTGCCCCTTGATGGAAGGCACATGAGAGATCTGCTTTAAACCATGCTGACGATTTTTCCGACACCAGACGAGGTGGCTTGGTCTTGACCAAATTCTCTTCAAGCAACATTGGGAGCATCTTTGCATACTTCATGGGAATTGGATCATAATGTGCTCACCGAGCCTGATTCTGTGGATCAGATTGTTGAGGAGTCTGTTGTCGAGGCTGTTGTATGCACAATGGCTGACATGGTGGCTGGGGACTCGCTAGAATTGTGGCAGATCTTTTGTGGCCATCAGTGAAGCCACAAGGTTAGTTAACTTTTCTACTTCGGCCCGAAGCGTTGTTGTAACACCCCGTTTTTCCAACTTTAAAATAACCTAGATTAATCAGAGTTTTTCAACTTAAAAACAGAGTGTCACCTTCAACTTTACAAAAATCCAACAAATATAAATATAGCTAAATTGTTATTTATTTAAACTTCTGCTTTTATAAAAATTTAACAAACATGCAGCAGAAATAATTTCAACATCTTAAATAGTCTTTGGCTCTAAAAGGCCACATCATCAACATCTTAAATAAATTCTCATAAAAAGGAAATAGGTAACAAGGAAAATATGCAACCAAACAATCCCAATCCCGTTATGTATCAGAGCATCCTAGACGACACGGCGGAGATTACTCTCAACTACACTATTCTTGGTCACCTGCAAGTTACTCATACGAAGAGCAACATTTCCAAGCAAAGGGGTGAGATTTCACATTCTAATAATGATAAGCAATAATTCATATAAAGAATTAATCAACATAAAACAACAACAATTCATATAAGATAATCAATCGACATAAAACAACAACAAATCATATAAGAGAATCAATCGACATAAAACAGCAACAAATCATATAAGAAAATCAATCAGCATAAAACAGCAACAAATCATCATCAACAACTACTTCATATAATTTCAGATATAACTCATCCATTAACTTCAAGTATCAGGTAACATCATCATCATCTTAATTAACTTCAAAATTTACTTAACCACTTGACTCGACAATGCAACTTTCACTTGACTATGCAACTTAATCATCTTACTCATGCATGTGGTACCAATCAAAGGCATAAACCCTCGTCGCTTTTTTGAGCATAAATATACTCCTAGGGCATAAACCATCGTCGCTATTGAGCAAAAGCTCCTAGAGCATGAGCTCTCGTCTCTGTTGAGCAAAAGCTCCTAGGGCATGAGCCCTCGTCTTTAAATGAATATGCATGGACTCAATGTCTTACAACTAAGACAACACAGCCATCTTATATGACTCCAATAATTTGGATCAATAAGTCACAACTTAGACAGACACATGCAGCTTTAAACAAATGTAAACAGCACCATGGCAGCATATTATTAGTCTCAAGATATAACAATATCAACATTTAAACATCGTCTTAAAGCATCATTTAAAATTCGCATAATAAAATATCAATAAAAGATTTTCATGTCAAACCAAAGCTACTGGAAACATAATTTAATCATCAACAACTTTCATATAAACATCATATAAATAACTTTCATATAAACATCAAATAAATATCATATAAACATCATATAAATAACTTCCATATACACATCATATAAGTAACTTTCAAATAAACATCATATAATTAACTTTCATATAAACATTATATAAATAACTTACATATAAACATCATATAAATAACTTTCATATAGATATCATATAAACATCATATAAACAACTTTCATATAAAAATCATATAAATAACTTCCATATACACATCATATAATTAACTTTCCAATAAACATCATATAAATAACATACAAACAACTTTTATATAAATATCATATAAACAACTTCCATATAAACATCATGTAAATAAATTTCGTATAAACATCAAATAAATATCATATAAACAACTTTCATATAAACAACTTCCATATAAACATCATATAAATAACTTTCATATAAACATCAAATAAATATCATATAAACAACTTTCATATATAAACATCATATAAATAACTTTCCATATACACATGATATAATTAACTTTCATATAAACATGATATAAATAACTTCTATATAAACATCATATAAATAACTTTCATATAAACATCAAATAAATATCATATAAACAACTTTCATATAAACATCATATAAATAACTTCCATATAAACATCATATAAATAACTTTCATATAAACATCAAATAAATATCATATAAACAACTTTCATATAAATATCATATAAATAACATATAAACAACTTTCATATAATTAATATATAAATAGTGGCTTTCATATTTAATGGGATTATCTATACTCTTAACAACCTAATTCAATTCAAAACCTAACTTCTACAACCACAACAAAAAACAACAATAAGATTAAACCTTTTTCAGAAGTCCCACCCTTACCATAGATTGATTGATTGATTGCAAGGATTCTACAGACTTCTCTTCTCTGACTCTTCTCTTTCTTTAGTTTAGTTTTGTTTGTCCTCTTTCTCCAAAACAGTTTGAACAGTTTGCACGTCATATTATTTTCTAACTCTAACTCTCCTTTTTATAATAACCCTAATTTCTCTTACACCCCAAAACTACTCTTTTCCTTGTAATATTATTTATTTCTAAATTAAATATATCTCTCCCCCACTTAATAATAATAATACACCAAATGACAATTATATCTCTACACAAAATAACAAATATATTTCAATACTAGATAACATATATATTTCCACACAAAATAACCAATATATTTCTATACTAGATAATATATATTTTCACACAAAATAACAAATATATCTCTACACAAAATAACAAATATATTTCTATACTAGTTAACATATATATTTCCACACAAAATAACCAATATATTTCTATACTAGATAACGTATATATTTCCACACAAAATAACAAATATATCTCTACACAAAATAAAAAATATATTTCTATACAAGATAACATATATATTTCCACACAAAATAACCAATATATTTCTATACTAGAAAATATATATTTCCACATAAAATAACAAATATATTTTTACACAAAATAACAAATATATTATACAAATAAATTACCAACATATAACATAACAAAATATCACTTCATCAAAATAAATCGACTAAATTATAAAAAGACATCTAATCTCAATAAAGTAATAAATAATAAAAGTAGGGCATTACAGTTGTCACCTCTTCACGAAGCTCGTGGACCTCTTGTTCAAGCTGGTCCATTTTGTGTGTTTGCACGAGTGTTTGCATGCGCGAGTTGAAATTGAACGAAGACATCGGACCACTTACTGATGGACCACTTATTGATGGATTGACCTTTTATTGAAAAGACACAGTGTGAGACTCGGACTTAAAACTATGAACGAAGAATGATGCATGTTATGTTTATGCAAAAATAGTTGTTTATCGAAGGACATGTCAAAGTAATGGTAAACATCGTAAGGACCATGGTTTTATTTGTAAAGATGTTGCAAGTGGTTCCCTTTTCAAAAGCAAGAACGAAGCCACAGAAGAAGTCCTTAACAAAAACAAAAGCTTAGTTTAGATTTTTTTTGAAATTTTATTTCATGTTGTTCTTTCTTGCAAGGTCCATACCTTTGATGTTAACAAGAACTTATTTTGTCCTTCGATATTTAATGAGAAAAAGTTTATGAATGAATGCATCTATGTATGCATGAATATGCTAAAGAACATAGAAAACATGGTGAGGTTTTAGGTCCATAATGATGGAGTCAAGGGTAAGTGCGCCACAGGGTAAGGACTATGGTTTCACATGTACCTGTATCACGGGTTCTATTGGATCCCCAAAATCACTGACCACTTCCAAACATTATCGATCAGCAGGAGTACTCCCGGTTCAATAACATTCGTAGTAATGTCTCATTTGAGTGTAGCATCGCGTATCAACCAATTCAAGAGTACTCTTGATTAGCCACCACACTACGTCCTAAAAAGGCCAAGATGGATTAAAGGTAACTAAAGGTTCTCAACTTCGACGGTCACTTGAAAATAACATGTCAGACATGAGTACTCACGTTGACAACGTATGCATCCAAGATCTCTTCGTTGAGTGGAGTTGTATCACATGTGCCAAAACCGAAGAGTACTCTTGGCCTGGGACTATGATTATACCAGCGTCCTATCTTATGTTTCCCTTAAGTCCGGGTGGGGGACTTATCTCACCACACACGTTAAGAAAGGAGAAAGAAGAAAGAAGAACATATATACACGTATTTCCATCTTTTATATTTTTGTTTTTTAAGCAAGTTATAGCACAAAATTTAAATAAATCCAAGTTAGGCTCAACCCTCTTAGGGAGGTCCCCAGTGAAGTCGCCATTTCTGTCGCGTCTTTTTTCGGAGATCAAGGCTATTTGATTAGAGTTTGACTCACTATTTTATTTCACGACTGAACATTTAATTTTTTGAAAGAAAGTGGAAAAAAGTTCAAATACCACATTTTAAAGATTAAGGGTTCGGGGGTTGGTTACATAAAGGGAAGGTATTAGCACCCTTTATGTTCGTAGTACTCTACGAGAACCTCTTGGTTTCATTTAATTTTTGTGCTATAAACTTGCTTGCTTTTGAAAATGGATTTAAAGTGTTTAAGAAAACAAAGACCTAATTATATACATTTTTTATTGATTTGGAAGGACGAGTGTCCTTTGCCTACGTACCCGTGAGGGATCAAAACCTCGTAGTTCGGGGTAGAAATTGACGTTTGATGTGTTTGGTTGATTTTAATGTTTTTGAGAGATAAAAAGAGCCAAAATGGCAAAATGTGAAGTTGATTGATTTTAAATTTAAAGAAAGTAAAGGTCTAAGTATGATTAAAATTGATTGAAAGTTTGATTAAAAATAAAGATAAGAAGGATCACTTGATTTGAGAGTCAAGGTTTATTGAGAAAATGTTTTTGTAGTTTTGATTATTTGCATGTTTTTGTTGTTTTTAAATGATAATTAAACTAAAATTAAAACTATCGGAGCAAGAAAATAAAAGCAGAGGTATTTTGTGGTGACGTTGGATCACCACAAAAACCATTAACCTAAGCTAGAAAGAAGATAAAAGGCATACACATACGCACACACCCATGCACCTAAGACTATTACATTAAACCTATTAATACATTCTAAAGTCTGCAAAAAAATAAATATGCATGAACCTAAACTAGATATGTATTTACATCCAAACCGAGTATACATTCTAAATTCTTTGAGGTGAAAATAAATGACAAAATAAATGGATAAATAAAATATGATAAACCTAAACTAACGAGAAAATAAAAATGTAAGAATAAAATGCAAAGAGGGGATAAAAATGAAATGCAAAGGGGTCCAATCATAAGGTGGAGGGTGCAGAAATAAAAAGAAAGTGAAAAGTGGGCTTTAAGACAAACCAGGGGGCGCTGGGCTGGGTTAGACTGGTTCGGTCAGGTGTTGGGTCGGTTTTAGTAAACCGGCCGGTAAGGTGGAGTATATATAGGGGGAGGCTGGTTTTTTCATTCATTTTTACTTGCATTTCTCTCTCTACCTCTAAACTCTCCTAGAAACTCTCTCTTCACCCTCTTGTTTTCTCATCTTCCTTACTTCTTCTTCTTTAAAGTTCCGACGAGGTGAGTGGTGGCCGGAGGGAGTTCCGGCGCGGTGGCCGGCCGGCCAGGGTGGCCGCACCGCTGTTTCAGAGTAGCTCTCTACTCCTTTTTAATTATTCTTTTTGTGTTTTTTACTCCTCTTCCTACCATCTTTTCAATTTTTAAAGCCAAACCCTCAAACAAAAATCCAAGCGGCCTAGATCTAAGGAATAAGTAAAACTACCTTTTGATTTTAAAGCCGGTTTCGTTTGCTTCTGTCTGTGCAAAGAGTGCTGCTGAAATTCATATTCTTCTTCTCATTTCTTTCTTTTGAAATCGGATCTGTTTGTTGGACGGTAGTGATTGTTGATTCGGTTTTGTGGATTGTGAGTTTGTGGCGATTGTGATGTTCTTCGGGACAGTGGTTGTTTGTCTCTGATGGTGATAGTTTGATGGCCGATGGGTTTGGTCGATGACAATTGTTGGTAAAATCGTGCTTTGAAATTGTTATTGTTGTTTGCAGGTTTGGAAAAAATGGCTTTTCTTGTGCGTGTAGGTTTTTGAGATGATTTTCGGCCCCTTTTCTGTGTTCTACAGGTTCTATTTATAGTGTTGGATCCAACCTAGGGTTTGTTTAGAAAAAACCATAAAATCTGCATTTTTGGATTGGGATGAACTGAATTTGGATGAAGAACAAAATGTGTTTCTATTTATGAACTTGATTGGATTCGCGTGAGAGGCTGTTTTTGGATCAGGACCACTTCTTTGAACATTATCAGATTATTTGGATTTTTATGGACATTAAAAAAACATGATAAAATAAAAACTAATAAATATATATATAGACTAAAATTAAATTAATTGATTAATAGGTGAAATGGAAAATAAAAGATGGAAATGAATAAAAGATAAAAAAAAATGAAAATTTAAAGGACTAATTAAAAAAGTGAGAAGAGGGCCCGACTCGGAACCAAACATGAGGTATTTTAAAATACCTCTTTGCCGGATTTTTACTTGAAAATTCAGAGACTGATCAGTGCCTGAGGACACGTGTCGGTGTATGAATGTAGGATCTTAGGTCAAAAATTGGGGTATGACAATATATATATATATATATATATGTAAATGTATCAGAAGCTAAAATTTGTCAGAAGCAAACAAAATATCAGAAGCTACTTAAAAACAAGGAAATACAACCAAAAACAAAAAAAATATGTGCATTCTAAGGTTTGTTTTGGTTGGCAAGCATCTCCATCAACTTCTGCATATCCTCAGCCTGCTTCTTCACAATTTCGTCAAGAGTCTCTGTTCTCTTAAGGTGAGCTTCTTCCTTGAGCCTAGCTTCTTCTTTAGCTTCTCTATGACTTGTGATTCTCTTGACTTGTACTCTACCTCAGAGTAGAAGGGTTCATTGGCAAGAAACAAAATCTCACCCTGAGATTGTTCTTCTGCTCTGCGAAGCTTCTCAAGATGTTGTGCAAGTATCTCTACTTGCTCTTTTGCACATACATCCTTGATTGAAGACAGAAAATCAGCAATTTCCTTCATAGAATCTGTCCATTTGTCTTCATAACTGACAGTCGGGACTGAAATACTCTTCATCTTGACAAGTTCATTGACCTTTCTGCAAATCTTTACAAAGAAGTCCTCTATGTACTTTGGATTTAAGCGTTCAGAATGGTTTTGAGCTTGAATTGGTTGAGATGAAGAGGGTTGGTCTTTTTGAATGGGGATAAGAGTGAGAGTTTCTGGTTGTTCAGTTTCTTGCTCAGGTTCAGAATCTGGGTTAATATGTACAACAGGTTCTGGCTGAATAGTCTGAGTTTTGGATTTTTTTGGGCTAATTGGAAGTTCTCCACCTAGATGTTTTTGTAGTGAATCCAAAGTTTCTGGAGAACCTATATTTGTAGGTTCTGGGTTGGTTGAAGGTTGTTGAGATGAGGTAGGTTCTTCAGGCTCTTCAGTAGACTGAATAACCTTAAGTGGTTTTATGTAGTCTGGTTTTAGAGGATGGTTTTCACAAAGATGTTGGCATACATTGATAGTATCTTGGATAATATTATCCATGGTAGTATCAATGTATTCAGCTATTTTTGGATCAAGAGGGTCGTATGAAGAGATTGGTTTGATTTTTGAGGAGGTGGTCTTTTTACAGAGTTGAGGAACGGCTTTGATCAGAGGTACATCATCTGAGTTTGTTTCAGTATTAGATGAGAAGGGGGAATCCATATTCAAGTACATATCAGACTCTTTAGAATTACCTGATGTGCAAGTTTCAAGAGCAGTCGGTCCTGAGGAGCCAGCTTCAGTAGCTCTAGTTCCTGAAGCACCAGCTTCTGTAGATACTTCAGAGTTTTTCTGCTTGGGAGCTTTCAAAAGCATTTCAGTTGCTTCCTTCACAGCCTGATCCTTGATTTCTGCTGTAACCACTTCAGCAGCTAACTCTTTTGCAGGAGCGTGTTGATCAGTGATCATAGGTACTGAAGTACCTATCTTCTGAGCTATCTCCTTAGCGGCAGGAGCAACTTCTGTTTTCTTTCTTAGCTGCCTCTCTTTACTATAATATCCTTATTTATTAATATCTCATTTCATAAATTTCTCTTTCCACAATAAATAACTAAGGGTAATATGTTGGAACAAAGGGTGTTTAACAATACCACTTTTAGTTTTGATGATAACAAGGTATTAAAAATTATCAATTAAATACGCTAATATTTGTTTAAGTGTGCAGGATCTTAGTCAAAGATTTTAATCTTAGAAAGTATTCTGTAAGAACAAATGAAGAGCAAAAACCTTAAGAAGCTTGTTGCAAGTGATTCTGAAGACTTAGAGAGCCTAAAGAATCATTAGAAGCTGTTTCGAGAGGTTCTGAAGACTTGGAGAGTCTGTAGAAGCTGTCTCGAATAAGTACAAGACTCGGAGAGTCTGAAGAAGCTGTTTCGAAGAAGTGCAAAACAAGAGGTTCTGAAGACTCGGAGAATCTGAAGAACAAAGAGAGTCCGAAGGAGCTGAAGATGAAGGAAAATCGATTGCAAAAACAGAATAAGCAGCGGATAAAAAAAATTTGATTTTCTTTCCTTGGATATTTACGAATTACACATGAATCAGTGATTCGATTGTTATCTCGAAGTGTGGAATCTGAAAGCAGGAAACACGATCACAGCAAAGCAAGCAGCAAGGCCTCTAGCAAGTCCACACGAACAGTGCTCCACCAAAACTCGGTGCTAGCCAACGAATCAGAAGATTCTAAAAAACGTACAACATCAAAACTTCAGCACTAGGCTTATATTTATAAAACTCTTTGTGTGCTCTGCAAGTTTAGAAGTCACTATTGGGCTTCTGTAAGTCCAATAACGAGTTTAGTAATTCTACTAACTAATTAGCATTATTTACTAAAAACACCCCTTATATAAGTCATACTTATATCTTTCTCTTTCGAGTGTTCTTTGTGTGTGACCCTATAGGTTCTAGTCACGTTGGCAATAATATTGAATCTAATATTTAATACTATAAACAATGAGCGGTATCTAGCAACACATCATTACTACCCAAGTGACAAGAATGTCAAGTGATATGACGAAACCTTTTTCCATGATAATACTTATTCATACGATTACTCCTTTGTCCTAATATCTTTATTGATCTCAAGGCATAGATTTTGTCACCATTGTGTAGATCAATATTTATATTTCTTTATTCTGAAGTATACTGAATAACGAATGAGTCCAATATCCTATATCGACTTAGTTCAGCATGGCCATGCAGTTTTACAGTCATATTTCATCAAGAGGCCTATAGATATATCTCTTGTTTATGAGGAGGGACAAATCCCATCTAGGACACTCATGTCTCTCAGCATGATTCATCAAGTACCCATAAACAAACATTATGGTTATCCTTTTACATACAACGTTAGAATGGCAACAAAGCATTTGAGTCGACATCTAGGGATTATAGTGGTTTCAGGTCAAAGAGCGATATGCACTATTATCATTGTGAGAATATCTTATGACAATCTTATAACTTACTATGTAGTACTCCTAACATTTATACCTATGTATAGACTTGATATCTCATATCTATGACCCATGAGATGCGGTCATCAGTCTTTATACATAATAGTCTCGACGCTTTATTATTATCCTAATTCATATTAAAGCTTGACTACAAATACATTTAAGAATAGCGTTCTTTATGATAATTTAATCTCATGATTAAATCACACTTAATATATTATTACATGAACTATGTATTCTAAGGAATTTATTAACATTACTATAAATATATAATAAAGAGTGTCATATATTAATCAAATAATAAAAGTCATGATACATAAGATAAGTTTCACACAAACTATTGTCCTCTAGGGCTTATACCAACAATCTCCCACTAGCACTAGAGCCAATCAGGCATAAACCTAATACCCATAGATCTGGTATGACCATCATGCTTCTGCTGGGCAAGAGCTTTAGTAAGTGGATCAGCAACATTGTCTAATGTTGGTACTTTGCATATTTTAACATCTCCTCTTTCGATAATCTCTCGAATAAGATGATAGCGCCTTAGTATGTGTTTGGATTTCTGGTGAGATCTAGGTTCTTTGGCTTGTGCGATTGCTCCATTGTTATCACATAGTAATTCAATGGGATCCACAATACTTGGAACTATTCCAAGATCATAAATGAATTTCTTAATCCAAACAGCTTCCTTTGCGGCATTAGATGCAGCAATGTACTCGGGTTCTGTTATAGAATCAGCGACTGTTTCTTGCTTTGAAATCACCACGATTTAAGCAAAACACATATCCAGATTGCGATTTGAAATCATCATGATTTGTCTAAAAACTAGCATCAGTGTAACCAATTACAGAGAGCTCTTCTTGACCTCCATAGATCAAGAAAGTATCCTTAGTTCTTCTCAAGTACTTAAGGATATTCTTGACAGCAATCCAATGATCGTTGCCAGGATTAGACTGGTATCTGCTCGTAGCACTTAAAGCATACGAGACATCTGGTGGAGTACATATCATAGCATACATGATAGACCCAATTGCCGAAGCATATGGAATATCACCCATTCGATCCCTTTCTTCATTAGTCGAAGGGGATTGAGTCTTTGATAGATTTATTCCTGACGATATAGGGATGAATCCTTTCTTGGAATCATGCATATTGAAACGTCTCAGGACTTTATCTATATATGTACCCTGACTTAAGCCAAGCAATCTTTGTGATCTATCTCTATAGATCCTGATTCCTAATATATAGGAGGCTTCACCTAAGTCTTTCATAGAAAAGCATTTCCCCAACCAAGTTTTTACTTCTTGTAATGTAGGGATGTCATTTCCGATTAATAATATGTCATCCACATATAAAACCAGAAATGAGACTATGCTCCCACTAACCTTCTTGTAAACACAAGGCTCATCTTCATTTTAAATGAATCCATATTGTTGTACAGTTTCCTCCTCCAGCAGTCTCAGGAATGGCAAAATAGTTGATTATTCTACCAGAATAGAAGTTTGTTGCAGATAACGGTCCAGTCACTCTTCTTCTGGACATTCCACTGAAATTTACCTACATTCTCCACTTGACAAGCCCTGGCAACTACCTCTTCAGTGATAATGACTGGAATCCCCATCACAGCAGACCTTATTTCAAGACCCTTGTACGGTCTTAAACCCATTTCTTCTCTGCTTTTGCCAGCCAGCTTAGGGTTGTTCATAACTGCAGCTGTTTCTTCAATAGTAGCTTCATCCTTGTCGAAGACTTCTGACCTAACCCGAAAATCTCTTACCAGCTCCTGATATGTTGGTCCATTCAACATACCAAAATAGTTCATCATTCCTTGTGCTAAGAAATGAGAGGAAACGTCTACTCCGTGACGATTAAGAGAGCCAAAATCTATTGGAGATTCAACTTGAATTTCCAGAGTTTCTTTGATAAGATTCATCGTTCTAGGTTTGATCACATAAGATTTTCCAGTTTTGACTAGTACACCAGATTGGATGAGATCACTTGCCATTGAGAGGTTTCTAGGTTTGATTTTTGTGAACAAAAGGTGTTACAGAGATTGAAAGCAAAAAGATTGTTCAGAGAAAAAATCAAAGAGTGAAAAGAGAAGTGAGTTGTGTGTGATAGGTATTTATAGAAAAAAGTTTGATAATTGTTTGGAAAGAATAGGGGACAAACAAACACAAACAATAAATACATATAGCATGCAGCCGTAAAAGTATTGGGACAATGCGAAGGTAACTTGTTAAAACGTAAAGAAATCATTGCCCTTTGAGTTCTTACCCAATACAGACAGACCACGTCTGAGAAACTATAAAGTAACTATCACCGTAGTGGGGCAGGTGTTACCAAACTCAACAGTCATGCTTCCACTAATACGAGCTTCTGAGAGTCTAAGATTCCTTTACCAGAGTCTGAAGGTTTATCAGAAGCTTATGTTTACCAGAGTCTCCAAAAGATAGTCTGATTCTCAATTAGCTTCTGAAAATCTTTCAGAGTCTGAATTCTGTTTTCAGAGGCGCACATTACCCAGAGACATAACACATGTTCAAATTTTTCTTTATAAAATCAAATCTTTCAACAGATAAGGGCTTAGTAAATATATCAGCCCATTGATGATCAGTATCAATGAATTGAATATCTAAAATTCCCTTTTGAACATAGTCTCTTATAAAATGATGTTTAATCTCAATATGCTTTGCTCTTGAATGCAGAATTGGATTCTTAGACAAACATATAGCTGCCGTATTATCACAATAAATTGGGATATGGTTTCAGTTATTTGATAGTCCTCAAGCTGATCTTTCATCCAGAGTAGCTGTGTACAACAACTAGCAGCTGAGATGTATTCAGCTTCTGCTGTAGACAAAGCAATGGTTGCTTGCCTCTTGCTAGCCCAGGATATCAGATTCTCTCCCAAGAATTGACAATTGCCACTGCTAGATATTCTTTCAATCCTATCTCCAGCATAGTCAGCATCACAGAATCCAACTAGCTTGTAGTAAGAGGATTTCTTGTATAGAAGTCCAAGATTGGTAGTTCCTTTCAGATATCTAAAGATTCTTTTAACAGCTATTAAGTGAGACTCTCTAGGATCTGATTGAAACCTTGCACACAGACATACACTGAATAAAATATCTAGTCTGGATGCAGTTAGGTATAACAAAGAACCAATCATACCTCTATACAGCTTCTGATCAACTTTGGTTCCTTGATCTTCTTTGCTCAGAGTGCAGGTTGGATGCATTGGAGTGTTCATTTCTTTGCAATCCTCAAGATTAAACTTCTTCAGAAGCTCTTTCGTGTATTTTGACTGATGAACATAGACTCCATCTTTGCATTGGTTGATTTGAATTCCAAGAAAGAACTTTAATTCTCCCATCATGCTCATTTCAAACTCATCCTGCATTACTTTGGAAAACTCTTTGCAAAGTGAACTATTTGTAGAACCAAAAATGATATCATCAACATAAATTTGAACTATAAGAATGTCGTTCTTTAGAGTCTTTCTGAATAGTGTAGTGTCAACTTGTCCTCGTTCAAAGTTATTTTGAATTAAGAAATTACGCAGTCTTTCATACCAAGCTCTGGGAGCTTGTTTTAAGCCACAGAGTGATTTCTTCAATTTATAAACATGCTCTGGATGTTTTAAATCTTCAAAGCCAGGAGGTTGTTTGACATATACTTCTTCAGAAATGACACCATTAAGAAATGCACTCTTAACGTCCATTTGATACAGGGTTATGTTGTGATTAACTGCATAGGAAAGAAGTAACCTGATTGCTTCCAATCTTGCAACTGGAGCAAAAGTTTCAGTGTAATCAATGCCTTCTTGTTGACTGTAACCTTGCGCAACAAGTTTGGCCTTGTTTCTGATTACTTCTCCTTGTTCACTAAGCTTATTTCTGAACACCCACTTGGTTCCAATGATGTTCTTGTGTTCAGGCTTAGCTACTAGATCCCATACTTCATTCCTTTTGAATTGATTCAGTTCGTCTTGCATTGCCAGAATCCATCCTTCATCTCCAAGTGCTTCTTCAATAGAGGTTGGTTCAATAACAGATAGTAATCCCAAAGCAGACTCTTCTTGTCTGAAATGCGATCTAGTTCTTCTGGGACTCTCTTTATTGCCAATTATCTGATCCTCTGGATTCGAAGACTTGTATTTGAAAGATTGTTTGGATTGACTAGCTTGCTGAGAACCATCTTGAGCTTTTTCAGAAGCTTCTTCATTAGGAATTTCAGGGGATGCTTCAGCTTCTGAAGTATCTTCAGATTCTGGAATCTGATCAGATTCTGAGTTATCATCAGAATCTTGAGATCCTGCATAACTTTCATCTTGCTCTGGAGTTTCACTTCCAGGGACTTTGTCATCGAATCTGACATGCATAGATTCTTCAACACATTGTGTTTCTGAATTATACAGTCTGTATGCCTTAGAGCGTTCAGAGTAACCTAAGAAGATTCCCTTTTGTGCTTTGGCATCAAATTTCTTTAGATAGACTTTATTGTTCAGGACATAACAAGTACATCCGAACTGATGAAAATAAGATATGTTAGGTTTTCTTCCTTTAAAGAGTTCATAAGCTGTTTTGTTCAACAGAGGTCTAATATAGATTCTGTTCTGAACATAACAAGCTGTGTTTACAGCTTCTGCCCAAAAATGCTTAGCCAGATTGTTCTCATGGATCATGGTTCTAGCCATTTCTTGTAAGGTTTTGTTCTTTCTCTCTACAACTCCATTTTGTTGTGGAGTTCTAGGTGCAGAGAATTCATGAATAATTCCATGTTTTTCACAGAAAACCTCAAAAGGCTCATTTCCAAATTCTCCTCTATGATCACTTCTGACTTTCAAGATTTTCAATTCTTTTTCAGATTGAATTTGGATGCAGAATTTACTAAACACAGAATATGAATCATCTTTAGTTTTCAGAAACTTAACCCAACTCCATCTGCTGTAGTCATCAACAATGACTAGTCCATATTTACTTCCATATAAGGATGCAGTGCTAACTGGTCCAAATAAATCAATATGAAGTAACTCCGAGGGTATGGAAGTAGAAACAATTTCTTTCGGCTTGAAGGGACTCTTGACAATTTTCCCTTTCTGACATGCTCCGCAAAGAGCATCTGAATGATAGTCAATGTCTGGTAGGCCTTTGACAAGTTACAACTTGTTAAGCTTAGAGATTAATCTCCAGTTAGCATGTCCCAACCGTCTATGCCACAGCCACTTCTTATCACCCATTGACAAAAGGCATGTTACCTTCTGATCAGTCAGTTCAGAGAATTTTATCTTGTAGACATTGTTTCTTCTTTTTCCCTTGAAGACTATGGATTGATCATCCTTGTTAACCACAGTGCAGTTGTTCTTATTAAACAATACATCATAACCACTGTCGCATAATTGACTTATGCTCAGTAGGTTATGTCTAAGTCCATCAATGAACCACACATTACTGATTGAGATAATAGAGTTACCAATGGTTCCAGTACCAATGATTTTGCCAGTCTGGTTTCCTCCAAATCCCACAGTTCCTCCCTCTTGCATGGTTAGGGTTAGGAACATAGACTTTTCTCCCGTCATTTGACGCAAGCAACCACTGTCCAGGTACCAAGCCTTCTGCTTTTCTTGTCCTTTTAGACATACCTCTGTTTCACTTTCAGAGTCTGCATCTGATTCTACCTCAGGTGTCTACATTGGCTTCACCATCAGCATCATCATTCTCAGACTCTGACTCATTATCATGATCTTCCCAGGTGGCCATCAGACTTTTCTTGATTTGCTTCTTAAACTTGCTTGACTTGAAGGTTGGCCTTTTTGACTTGGATTTCTCCTTCTGCAGTTCTGGACAGTCAGCAATAAAATGTCCAGTTTTCTTGAAGTTGAAGCAACCTTTCTGTTCCTCCTTTTTGAAACCCTTCCCACTACTCTTGCTCAGAAATCTCTTGTTATTCTTAGCAAGGTACTGCATTTTGCTTAAAAGCATGGCCATTTCCTTTGCAATATATCTTCCTCTGAGCTTTCATAAGCTGAAGATTCATTTTCAAACTCTTCAACCTTGAGAGCCTTTGAGGACCTTCCCTTTGATTTTAAAGCAATGGTTTTGGACTTTCTTGCAGACTCATGTTCATTGAGACTTAACTCATGAACCTTGAGAGAGCTTACAAGATCTTCAACACTTAAAGTGTTTAAATCTTTAGCCTCCTCAATTGCAGTGACCTTTGGTCTCCATCTAGAGGGTAAGCTCCTTAGAATCTTGCTAACATGATCAGAAGCTATATAACTCTTCTTTAGTATCTGAAGACCAGACACTAGAGTTTGAAATCTTGAGTACATCTGCGCAATACTTTCATCCTCTTTCATCTTGAATAGTTCATACTGATGAACTAATAGAAGAGCTTTAGCTTCCCTGACCTTTTTGCTTCCTTCATAGTTAGCAGAGAGAGAAGAAAACATGGCTTTAGCAGTAGATTTGTCACTCATCTTCATGTATTCCGATTTAGGAATAGCAGTGACAAGAGCTCCTCTGATGATATGATGTTTCTTGTAGATTTTCTTTTGAGCAGCAGTGTGAAGTTTACGGTCAATGGCAGCACCTTCGTCATCAAGTTGTAAGTCACCAACACCATCTTCAAGTATATCCCAGAGTTCTTCATCAAGACCCATGACATAACTGTAGAAGTTGGTTTTCCACCAAGAAAATCTTTCAGGATCTCCATTGAACTTATGAATTTTTCCATAAACAGCCTTTTTACTGCTGTTATTCGATCCATAGTCATATGGTATAGCAGCACCAGAAGTAGCACCAGAAGAAGAAGGTTCACTGGAAGAACCATTAAACTCTTTTCACAAGTTATGTCTTGAAATCCTTGACAATGTTTTCTCCCATACCGTAGGGTTGGAACCGTTTGGTTTAGGTTTCAACTTGCCTTTCACAGTTTCTCTCCTTTGAAACTTAGACTTTGGTTTTTCAGACTCTGGCTTTTTCAGAGTCTGTTTATCAGACTTTGAATGTTTCAGAGTCTGAGACTTTAAAGCTTTGGGTTCAAAGTTTTTCAGACCCTTTAACTTAACATTCTGAAGTTTTGACTTAGTCAGAATCTTAGAAGTAGAAGTTGTAGGTTCTGAATGAGTCTCTGTGTTGACTTCATCAGACTCTTTTACAAAGAGATTTTTCAACGCCTCTCTGGTTCCATCAGGACCAGATTTCAGAGTCATTTCATTTGAGTTTCCTCCAATGAATCCAAGACCCTGTCCTCTGTTCTGATACGTGCTATAGATCAAGGATGCAACCCTTGATCTGTCAATTCCAGTAGCAATAAATTCTTGCAGAGCAACATCTTGCTCACTTAAGTATTTACAGCTACACTTCTTGATCAATAAAGAGATATTTTCTTCCTTTAAATCTTCTAATTCCAACAGAGTTGAATTATGTCTTTTTGACAGCTTATCAAGCTGTTGTTTGACTTTCTTCAACTCAGTGGTCTTAGTTTTAAAATGACCAAGAAGCTCATTGACAGATTCTATAAGTTCAGATCTTGTGAGTTCAGAATATACCTCTGTTTCATTTTCAGAGTCTGTATCTGATTCTGCCTCAGGTGTCTCTTTACCAGATTCAGTTGTAGCCATTAGTCCAACAGCTACATTGGCTTCACCATCAGCATCATCATCTTCAGATCCTGACTCATTATCAAGATCTTCCCAGGTGGCCATCAGACTTTTCTTGATCTGCTTCTTAAACTTGCTTGACTTGAAGGTTGGCCTTTTTGACTTGGGTTTCTCCTTCTGCAGTTCTGGACACTCAGCAATAAAATGTCCAGTTTTCTTGTAGTTGAAGCAACCTTTCTGATCCTCCTTTTTGAACCCCTTCCCACTGCTCTTGCTCAGAAATCTCTTGTTCTTCTTAGCAAGGTACTGCATTCTGCTTGAAAGCATAGCCATTTCCTTTGCTACATCAGGATCCTCCTCTGAGCTTTCAGAAGCTGAAGACTCATTTTCAGATTCTTCAACCTTGAGAGCCTTTGAAGACCTTCCTTTTGATTTTAAAGCAATGGTTTTGGATTTTCTTGCAGAATCATGTTCATTGAGACTTAACTCATGAACCTTGAGTGAGCTTACAAGATCTTCAACACTTAAAGTGTTTAAATCTTTAGCCTCCTCAGTTGCAGTGACCTTTGGTCTCCATCTAGAGGGTAAGCTCCTTAAAATCTTGCTAACATGATCAGAAGCTATGTAACTCTTCTTCAGTATCTGAAGACCAGATACTAGAGTTTGAAATCTTGAGTACATCTGCTCAATACTTTCATCCTCTTTCATCTTAAATAGTTCATATTGATGAACTAATAGAAGAGCTTTAGCTTCCCTAACCTCTTTGCTTCCTTCGTAGTTAGCACAGAGAGAAGCAAACATGGCTCTAGCAGTAGATTTGTCACTCATCTTCATGTATTCCGTTTTGCTCAAACACACAGTATGAGACTTCCTTGCTCAAGCACACAGGCGAGAGACTTCCTTGCTCAAAGACACAACTAAGAGACTTCCTATGCTTAAGAACGCAGCCAAGAGACTTCCTTTGCTCAAGCACAAAAGCAAGAGACTTTTACACAATTACAGAAAATTGAATACAGTTGAAACACTTGATAACAATCAAAATGTGTTTCAATTACAACAAAGACATACTCTGTTTTACACAAAAGACAGACTCTGTTTTTCTGTGAAACTTAGAGATTCTAGAATACTCAGTTTGTAAGAATCTAAGTTAATGATGTGCTTTTGTTAAGACTCAGTTGAATACGAAAGCAGCGCAATGCAGTTTTTCTAAGTTGTAGAGTCCAACACTTCTTCAAGTCTTCTATCCTTTATATAGGCGTAGGAAAGAGACGTTGAGTCATCCAGCGCATCAGGATGATTTCTGAAGCTTGATCAATGACTGTTGATCTGTTGCTTGATTTGGTAATAGTCCTTCAATAGCATAATTTGAATTCCATTCCCTTTGAGGATTAATATCGGTAGACACAGTTGCCAAACTGTACGTGGTAGTAGAGTAGTGGAAACAGAGTTCGTACAACGTACTCTGTACTGGCCTGCAATCTTTGTCTTTGTGCTTCCCACGCTCAAGTTGACTTAGAAGCTAGCCGTTACTCCATTAGAGTTTCTTTGTGCATAGCAATGCAGTAGAGATCACTGTTAACAGATCATCAAATATATGGCTTCAGACTCACTGCAGTACTAAGCTTCTGATAATCTTCAGACTCTCTTGGTTCTTAGATTCTGATGGTCTTCCGACTCTGATACAGTCTTCAGACTCTCTTTGGTACAGTCTTCAGACTCTCTTCGATACAGTCTTCAGACTCTCTTCGATACAGTCTTCAGACTCTCTTCAGCACAGTCTTCAGACTCTCTTCGAAACAGAATCACAAGCAACAAGCTTCTATGGATTTATTGCTCTTTAACATTGTTCAAACAGAATGCTTTCTAAGATACAAATCTTAATTGATATCCTGCATACTTAAACTAATATTAGCAATATCCAATTGACAACTTTTTAATACCTTGTTATCATCAAAACTCAAAACGTGGTATTGCTGAACACCTTTGTTCCAACATAGCGTTCTTTATGATAATGTAATCTCATGATTAAGTCACACTTAATATATTATTACATGAACTATCTATTCTAAGGACTTTATTAACATTACTATAAATATATAATAAAGAGTGCCATATATTAATCAAATAATAAAAGTCATGATACATACGATAAGTTTCAAATAAATTATTGGCCTCTAGGGCTTATACCAACAGGGGGATTTGTCTTCTTTGTTTGGTTTGACTCTCCTTGATGGCCTGCTCATATGGTACATCACATAATTGGGGAAGTTGATCTTCTCGATAGTAGCCAAAAAGTATAAGACAACTTTGTGGTCTAGAGACAAAGTGTTAGAACCTCCACCCTTCTGAAGCAAGCAGTCTGTAATGAGCTTCAGAAGCACCCTGTGGTCCTTTTGCATATCCACCAGTTTGTTTGAAGGTCTTCCTTTGAAGAAAAATAAGTTGCATCTCTCTGCCCAGTCAGATTTCTAGCTGACATTCCATTGGAATTTTCCTTCATTGGCCACTCTGCAGTGTTGGAACAAGGGTGTTCAGCAATACCACATTTTGAGTTTTGATGATAACAAGGTATTAAAAATTGTCAATTGGATATGCTAATATTTGTTTAAGTATGCAGGATATTAATCAAGATTTTCATCTTAGAAAGTATTCTGTTTGAACAAATTGAGAGCAAGACCAAGAGAAGCGTGTTGCTTGTGATTCTGAAGATCTGAAAAGTCTGAAGAATCATCAGAAGCTGTGTCAAGAAGTCCTGAAGACTAAAAGAATCTGAAGTTCATATAAGTTTGAAGATGATCAGAACCTAAAAGTTCAAGAGAGTCTGAAGACTATCAGAACCTGAAGACCAAGGAGATTATTGAGCAAAGATTTGTGCCAATCCTCAATGTAAGCTATGAGGATAAGTTCTCTATTCTGAAGAATGAATTTGTGGATTTTATCACCAAAATTCAGAGGGCTGCAGTAAAAGAACAAGCTGGTGTTCTTGCCAAACATGTGGAAGAACTTAAGAAAGCTGAGACAACAAAGGCTAAGAAGAAAGCTCCTGTTCTGCGATTGTAATATAAACCATTCTTTGATGCTGATCAATACAATCCAAGGGAAACAGTCATTTATGATTCGCTGAAGAAGAGGCTTCACATAGTACAAGAAGAAGCTAGACTTGAGAGAGAAGCTCATCTCAGAAGAACAGAAGCTCTCGAAGAAATTGTCAAGAAACAGCAAGAGGATCTCCAAAAGTTGATGGATCACATTGCCAAACAAAACCAACCTTAGTTGCACACCTAGTGTTTTAACTATTTTGTTTTGCTTGTATTCTTATTTTTGCTGATTTCTATTATCTTCTGAACTTTCATTTTATGATTATTCAGGTTTTTACTTCACTAGATGTGCTTCTGATAGATCTTGCTTTATTTATCTTATTGCATCTGAAGTAATTTTCCTTAGAATCTGTTCGTTTTCAGACTCTAATATGTTTTTGCTATGAATCTTTTTCTCATTTTCTTTAAAAAAAAATTTACCCTCACTTGAAATCATTCAAAAAGGGACAGAAACATTTTTTTTTTAAAAATTACCTTTTTGTTGATGACAAAAGGGGGAGAAAGTCTAGTGAGTACTTCGTTAGATTCTGAGCCCCATTAAAAAGAATCTTTTCTCATATTCGTTTATTATTCTGAGATTTGATTCAGCTATTTGCTTAACATGAATTTAATTAACTTGGATAGAACTTAAGGGGAGCTTACAAACCTCAACTTAAGGACTATAAGATTCAGGGGGAGTCAGAGCTTACAAACCTCAGACTCTGAGCTTACAAACCTCAGACCCTTTAAGTCAACATGTTAATTAGATTAACAACAATTGACCTTTTAAATATTGATGTTTGTCATCATCAAAAAGGGGGAGATTGTTGGAACAAGGGTGTTAAGTGATACCACATTTTGAGTTTTGATGATAACAAGGTATTAAAAATTGTCAATTGGATATGCTAATATTTGTTTAAGTATGCAGGATATTAATCAAGATTTTCATCTTAGAAAGTATTATGTTTGAACAAATTGAGAGCAAGACCAAGAGAAGCGTGTTGCTTGTGATTCTGAAGATCTGAAGAGTCTGAAGAATCATCAGAAGCTGTGTCAAGAAGTCTTGAAGACTAAAAGAATCTGAAGTTCATATAAGTCTGAAAATGATCAGAACCTAAAATTTCAAGAGAGTCTGAAGACTATCAGAACCTGAAGACCAAGGAGATTATTGAGCAAAGATTTGTGCCAATCCTCAATGTAAGCTATGAGGATAAGTTCTGTATTCTGAAGAATGAATTTGTGGATTTTATCACCAAAATTCAGAGGGCTGCAGTAAAAGAACAAGCTGGTGTTCTTGCCAAACATGCGGAAGAACTTAAGAAAGCTGAGACAACAAAGGCTAAGAAGAAAGCTCCTGTTCTGCGATTGTAATATAAACCATTCTTTGATGCTGATCAATACAATCCAAGGGAAACAGTCGTTTATGATTCGCTGAAGAAGAGGCTTCACATAGTACAAGAAGAAGCTAGACTTGAGAGAGAAGCTCATCTCAGAAGAACAGAAGCTCTCGAAGAAATTGTCAAGAAACAGCAAGAGGATCTCCAAAAGTTGATGGATCACATTGCCAAACAAAACCAACCTTAGTTGCACACCTAGTGTTTTAACTATTTTGTTTTGCTTGTATTCTTATTTTTGCTGATTTCTATTATCTTCTGAACTTTCATTTTATGATTATTCAGGTTTTTACTTCACTAGATGTGCTTCTGATAGATCTTGCTTTATTTATCTTATTGCATCTGAAGTAATTTTCCTTAGAATCTGTTCGTTTTCAGACTCTAATATGTTTTTGCTATGAATCTTTTTCTCATTTTCTTTAAAAAAAAATTTACCCTTACTTGAAATCATTCAAAAAGGGACAGAAACATTTTTTTTTTAAAAATTACCTTTTTGTTGATGACAAAAGGGGGAGAAAGTCTAGTGAGTACTTCGTTAGATTCTGAGCCCCATTAAAAAGAATCTTTTCTCATATTCGTTTATTATTCTGAGATTTGATTCAGCTATTTGCTTAACATGAATTTAATTAACTTGGATAGAACTTAAGGGGAGCTTACAAACCTCAACTTAAGGACTATAAGATTCAGGGGGAGTCAGAGCTTACAAACCTCAGACTCTGAGCTTACAAACCTCAGACCCTTTAAGTCAACATGTTAATTAGATTAACAACAATTGACCTTTTAAATATTGATGTTTGTCATCATCAAAAAGGGGGAGATTGTTGGAACAAGGGTGTTAAGTGATACCACATTTTGAGTTTTGATGATAACAAGGTATTAAAAATTGTCAATTGGATATGCTAATATTTGTTTAAGTATGCAGGATATTAATCAAGATTTTCATCTTAGAAAGTATTATGTTTGAACAAATTGAGAGCAAGACCAAGAGAAGCGTGTTGCTTGTGATTCTGAAGATCTGAAGAGTCTGAAGAATCATCAGAAGCTGTGTCAAGAAGTCCTGAAGACTAAAAGAATCTGAAGTTCATATAAGTCTGAAAATGATCAGAACCTAAAATTTCAAGAGAGTCTGAAGACTATCAGAACCTGAAGACCAAGGAGATTATTGAGCAAAGATTTGTGCCAATCCTCAATGTAAGCTATGAGGATAAGTTCTCTATTCTGAAGAATGAATTTGTGGATTTTATCACCAAAATTCAGAAGGCTGCTGTAAAAGAACAAGCTGGTGTTCTTGCCAAACATGTGGAAGAACTTAAGAAAGCTGAGACAGCAAAGGCTAAGAAGAAAGCTCTTGTTCTGCGATTAGAATATAAACCATTCTTTGATGCTGATCAATACAATCCAAGGGAAACAGTCGTTTATGATTCGCTGAAGAAGAGGCTTCACATAGTACAAGAAGAAGCTAGACTTGAGAGAGAAGCTCATCTCAGAAGAACAGAAGCTCTCGAAGAAATTGTCAAGAAACAGCAAGAGGATCTCCAAAAGTTGATGGATCACATTGCCAAACAAAACCAACCTTAGTTGCACACCTAGTGTTTTAACTGTTTTGTTTTGCTTGTATTCTTATTTTTGCTGATTTCTATTATCTTCTGAACTTTCATTTTATGATTATTCAGGTTTTTACTTCACTAGATGTGCTTCTGATAGATCTTGCTTTATTTATCTTATTGCATCTGAAGTAATTTTCCTTAGAATCTGTTCGTTTTCAGACTCTAATATGTTTTTGCTATGAATCTTTATCTCATTTTCTTTAAAAAAAAATTTACCCTCACTTGAAATCATTCAAAAAGGGGGAGAAATATTATTTTTAAAAAAATCACATTTTTGTTGATGACAAAAGGGGGAGAAAGTCTAGTGAGTACTTCGTTAGATTCTGAGCCCCATTAAAAATAATCTTTTCTCATATTCGTTTATTATTCTGAGATTTGATTCAGCTATTTGCTTAACATGAATTTAATTAACTTGGATAGAACTTAAGGGGAGCTTACAAACCTCAACTTAAGGACTATAAGATTCAGGGGGAGTCAGAGCTTACAAACCTCAGACTCTGAGCTTACAAACCTCAGACCCTTTAAGTCAACATGTTAATTAGATTAACAACAATTGACCTTTTAAATATTGATGTTTGTCATCATCAAAAAGGGGGAGATTGTTGGAACAAGGGTGTTAAGCGATACCACATTTTGAGTTTTGATGATAACAAGGTATTAAAAATTGTCAATTGGATATGCTAATATTTGTTTAAGTATGCAGTATATTAATCAAGATTTTCATCTTAGAAAGTATTCTGTTTGAACAAATTGAGAGCAAGACCAAGAGAAGCGTGTTGCTTGTGATTCTGAAGATCTGAAAAGTCTGAAGAATCATCAGAAGCTGTGTCAAGAAGTCCTGAAGACAAAAAGAATCTGAAGTTCATATAAGTCTGAAGATGATCAGAACCTAAAAGTTCAAGAGAGTTTGAAGACTATCAGAACCTGAAGACCAAGAGAGTCTGAAGATCATCAGAAGCTGAATTGCTATAGTGAGTCTGAAGCCTACAATCTGAAGATCTGCTTAGAAGGATTTCTAAAGGCATTGCGATGCATAAGAAACACTCTATTGGAGTAACAGCTACCTTCAAAGTCAACTTAAGCGTGGATGCTCAACGACAAAGAATGCAGAATAGTACAGAGTATGTGTGTACGAACTCTGTTTCCACTACTCCACTACCTCGTACAGTTTGGCAACTGTGTCTATCGGTATTAAGCTTCAAAAGGAATGGAATTCAAAATATGCATTTGAAGGACTGTTACCATATCAAGCAACAGATCAACAACTATTGATCAAGCTTCCAAAATTCTCTTGATGTGCTAGATTGTCTCAACGTCTCTTTCCAGCGCCTAGATAAAGGATAGAAGACTTGAAGAATATGTTGGACTCTACAACTGAAAAACTACGCTACTAAGCTATTGTATTCTCACTGAGTCAAACTAGAAACACATCAATAACTTAGATTATTCTTACAAACTATGTATTCTAGAATCTCTAAGTTTATCAGAAAAACAAAGTCTATCTTTGTTTAAGTTATTGGAACACATTTGATTGTTTATCAAGTGTCTCCAACTCTTTTCAATTTTCTGTAAATTGTGTCAGAAGTCTCTTGCTTGTGTGCTTGAGCAAAGAAGTCTCTTAGTTGTCTCTTTGAGCATTGGAAGACTCTTGCTTGCGTGCTTGAGCAATTGGAAGTCTCTTACTATCTATTTGAGCAACTTGTAATTGATATTTCATTTTAGTGAAACTCTCCTTGGAAGTGCAAGGGGGACAGGACTACTTCCGGTTTGTGGAAGGAACCTGTATAATTGCTTGTGTTCTCTCTTTCTCTCTATCTCTTGTTATATTCCGCTGCAACAGAATCTGATCTCCCATTAGACTCTGAATCCATTCAGAATCTGATCCTGTAGAAACAGATTCTTATTCTTCAAGAGTTTCGAAAAAGAAAACACAATTCAACCCCCCCCCCCCCTTCTTGTGTTTTTCTCACCTTCATGCAGGCCCTTACAATTACTTCTTCTGTGATGGTAATTGGAATTCCCATCACTGCTGATCTGATTTCCATACCAATGTATGGTTTCAGACCCATTTCTTCTCTCGTCTTTCCCACCGAAGACGGATTGTTGTTCACTGCTTGAACTTCTTCATAAGCAGAAGCTTCTTTGTCGTAAACTTCAGCTCTAACCCATAAATCTCTTATCAGCTCTTGATATGTTGGTCTATTCAACAAACCGAAATATTCGTTTATACCTTGACACATAATCTGTGTATGAACATCAATACCATGTCTATGTAGTGCTCCAAAATCCACTAGAGATTCAACTTGAACTTCCAGGGTCTCTTTAATCATTGACATAGTTCTCGGTTTGATGACGCATGACTGACCAGGATTGATCTTCAGGATTGAAGTGTTGGAATAAGTTGCCATTTGAATGTTTTTAACTTATTTTGAGATTTCAAAATATTTTCAGAGAACGAGAGAGAGAAGAAGTATTAGAAACAGAGTAAGTGTGGGTAGTGAGAGTGAAAGTAGTGTGTGTTTGAGACTTAGTGTATTTTTGATAAAACGTTTGCAATACACAGGGGACAAACAGACATAAGCATTAAAGACAAACAAGCATGCAGCCATAAAGCAAAGGGAAGGCGCGAGGATAAATGTTAAACGGATACTATCATTGCCCTTTGAGTTATTACCCAATACAGACAGACCACGCCTGAGAACTACAAAAGTAACTGTTACTATAGTGGGGTAGGTGTCGTTAGTCATAACTGCCACCTTACCACTAATACATGCATCTTCAGAGTCTAAGTTTCCTTAACAGAGTCTGAGTGTCTTCTGAGTCTATTTTTCTCAGAGTCTCCAAAAGAGAGTCTGATACTCAAGTAGCGTCTGAATAACTTTCCGAGTCTGAATTCTATTTTCAGGAGCAAGCATTACACAGAGACAAAACACATGTTCAAATTTTTCTTTATAAAATCAAATCTCTCAATAGTGAAAGCCTTAGTAAATATATCAGCCCATTGATGATCAGTATCAATGAATTGAATATCTAAAATTCCTTTTTGAACATAGTCTTTGATAAAATGATGTTTAATTTCAATGTGCTTGGCTCTTGAATGTAGAATTAGATTCTAAGATAAACATATAGCAACTGTATTATCATAATAAATTGGGATACAGTTTTCAGTTATTTGATAATCCTCTCACTGATGTTTCATCTAGAATAGTTGTGTACAACAACTAGCAGCTGAGATGTATTCTGCTTCTGTTGTTGACAAAGCAATAATTGCTTGTCTCTTGTTAGCCCAGGATATCAGATTCTCTCCCATAAATTGACAATTGCCACTGGTTGATTTTCTTTCAATCTTGTCACCAGCATAGTCAGCATCGCAGAATCCAACTAGCTTATAATCTGAAGATTTCTTATACAGAAGTCCAAGATTAGTGGTTCCTTTCAAATATCTGAAGATTCTCTTAACAGCAGTTAAGTGAGACTCTCTAGGATCTGATTGAAACCTTGCACACAGACATACGCTGAATAAAATATCTGGTCTGGATGCAGTGAGATATAACAGAGAACCTATTGTACCTCTATACAACTTCTGATCAACTTTTGTTCCTTGATCTTCTTTGCTCAGAGTGCAGGTTGGATGCATTGGAGTGATCATTTCCTTACAATCTTCAAGATTGAATTTCTTCAGGAGCTCTTTAGTGTACTTGGATTGATGAACATAAACTCCATCTTTGCATTGGTTGATTTGAATTCCCATAAAGAATTTCAATTCTCCCATCATGCTCATTTCAAACTAATCCTGCATTGACTTAGAAAATTCCTTGCAAAGAGAACTATTAGAATATCTTAAGAGTCTTCCTGAATAGTGTAGTATCAACTTGACCTCTTTCAAAATCATTTTTAATTAAGAAATTACTTAGTCTTTCATACCAAGCTCTGGGAGCTTGTTTCAAGCCATATAATGATTTCTTCAATTTATAAACATGATCAGGATGTTTTAAATCCTCAAAACTAGGAGGTTGTTTAACATACACTTCTTCAGTAATGACACCATTAAGAAAGGCACTCTGAACATCCATTTGGTACAGAATTATGTTGTGATTTACCGCGTAGGAAAGAAGTAACCTGAGCAACAAGTTTGGCCTTGTTTCTGATTACTTCTCCATTCTCACTAAGCTTGTTTCTGAACACTCATTTAGTTCCAATATTGTTCTTGTGCTCAGGCTTAGCTACTAAATCCCATACATCATTGCTTCTGAATTGGTTGAGTTCATCTTGCATAGCTAGAATCCATCCTTCATCTGCAATTGCTTCTTCAATTGAGGCAGGTTCAATTATTGATAACAATCCCAAAGCATACTTTTCTGGTCTGAAATGTGATCTAGTTCTCCTGGGACTTTCTTTCTTGCCAATAATTTGATCCTCAGGATGTGAAGACTTGTATTTAAACGCGTGTTTGGATTGGTTAGCTTGCTGATAACCATCTTGAGCTTCTTCAGAAGCCACTTCATCAGGAACTTTAGGGGATGCTACAGCTTCTGGAGTATCATCAGACTCTAGGAACTGATCAGGTTCTGAGTTATCATCAGACTCTTGAGAACCTGCAAAACTTTCATCCTGCTCTGGAGATTCACTTCCAGGCACTTTGTCATCAAATTTGACGTGCATAGATTCTTCAACACAATGTGTTTCTGAATTATACAGTCTTTAGATAGACTTTGTTGTTTAGAACATAGCATGTACATCCAAATTGATGAAAGTAAGATATGTTAGGTTTCCTACCTTTAAAAAGTTCATATGTTGTTTTGTTCAACAAGGGTCTGATATAGATCTTGTTCTGAACATAAGATGTTGTGTTTACTGCTTCTGCCCAAAAATGTTTAGCCATATTGTTTTCGTGAATCATGGTTCTTGCCATTTCTTGTAAAGTTCTATTATTTCTCTTTACAATCCCATTTTGCTGTGGAGTTCTAGGAGAAGAGAATTCATGGATGATTCCATGTTTTTCAGAAAATATTTCAAATGGCTCATTTTCAAATTCTCCTCCATGATCACTTCTGACTTTCAAAATTTTCAATTCTTTTTCAGATTGGATATGGATGCAGAATTTACTAAACACAGTAATCATCAACAACGACTAATCCATATTTACTTCCATATAAGGATGCAATATTGACTGGCCCAATTAAATCAACATGGAGTAGCTCCAAGGGTCTCGAGGTAGAAAAAATTTCTTTTGGTTTAAAAGATTTAACAATTTTACCTTTCTGACACGCTCCATAGAGAGCGTCTGAATGATAATCAATGTCTGGTAAGCCTCTGACCAGTTGTAACTTGCTAAGCTTATAGATTAACCTCCAGTTAGCATGTCTCAACCTTCTATGCCACAACCATTTATTATCACTCATTGATAGAAGGAAAACTACCTTCTGATCAGCCAGTTCAAAAAATTTTATTTTGTAAACATTATTTCTTCTCTTTCCCTTGAATACAATGGATTGATCATCTTTGTTGACTACTGTGCAGTTGTTCTTATTAAACAAAACTTCATAACCACTGTCACACAATGGACTTATGCTCAATAGGTTATGTCTAAGTCCATCTACAAACCACACATTACTAACTGAGATTAAGGAGTTACCAATGGTTCCAGTACCAATAATTTTGCCAGTTTGGTTTCCTCCAAATCCCACAGTTCCTCCCTCTTTCATGATCAGGGTTAGGAACATAGACTTTTTTCCCGTCATGTGTCGCGAGCAGCCACTATCTAGATACCATGACTTCTGATTTTCTTGTCCTTTTAGGTATACCTCTGTTTCACTTTCAGAGTCTGTATCAGATTCTTCATTGGATTATTCCTTTTCTGGTTCAGTTGTTGCTACCAAACCCACAACTACATTAGCTTCATCCTTAACATCATCCTCATCAGACCCTGACCCATTGTCTAGATCTTTCCAAGTAGCCATCAGACTCTTTTTGATCTGCTTCTTGAACTGGTTGAACTTGAAGGTTGGCTTTATTGACATGGATTTTTCTTTTTGCAACTCTGGATAATCAGCAATGAAATGCCCAGGCTACTTGCAGTTGAAGCAACCTTTCTGTTCTTCCTTCTTGAATCATTTACCAATGCCTTTACCCAGGAACTTCTTGTTCTTTCTAGCCAAGTACTCCAATCTGTTGGAAAGCATAGCCATTTCTCCAGCAACATCAGGATCTTCCTCAAAGCCTTCAACTTTGAGAGCTTTTGAGGATCTTCCTTTTGACTTTAGAGCAATGGTTTTTGACTTTCTATCAGAGTCATGTTCATTAAGACTTAACTCATAAACCTTGAGGGAACTGACAAGATATTCAACACTTAGAGTGTTTAGATCTTTAGCTTCCTCAATGGCAGTCACCTTAGGTCTCCATCTTGAGGGTAAGCTTCTCAGAATCTTGCTCACGTGATCAGAGGATATGTAGCTCTTCTTCAGTATCTGGAGTCCAGAAACTAGAGTCTGAAATCTTGAGTACATCTGCTCAATACTTTCATCCTCTTTCATTTTGAATAGTTCATATTGATGAACAGGCAAGAGTGCTTTTGCTTCTCTGACTTTCTTGCTACCTTCATAGTTAGAATAGAGAGAGGCAAACATAGCTTTTGTAGTAGACTTGTCACTCATTTTCATGTATTCTGATTTGAGAATAGCTGTGACAAGTGCTCCTCTGATTATGTGATGTTTCTTATAGCTTTTCTTCTGAGCAGCAGTGTGTTTCTTTCTGTAGAGAGTAGCTCCTGAAGGTGAGAAAAACACAAGAATGGGGGGTTGAATTGTGTTTTCTTTTCGCAGCTCTTGAGGAGTGAGAATCTAATTCCTTTTGAACTCAGAGTCTGAATGAGATCAGAGTCTGATAGGAGATTAGGTTCTGATTGCAGCGGAATAATCAAGAGATAGAGAGAAGAGAGAACACAAGCAAATTATACAGGTTCCTTCCACAAACCGGAAGTAGTCCTGTCCCCCTTGTACTTCCAAGGAGAGTTCACTAAAATGTAATATCAAATTACAAGTTGCTCAAACACACAGTATGAGACTTCCTTGCTCAAGCACACAGGCGAGAGACTTCCTTGCTCAAAGACACAACTAAGAGACTTCCTTTGCTCAATGGACGCAGCCAAGAGACTTCCTTTGCTCAAGCACAAAAGCAAGAGACTTTTACATAATTACAGAAAATTGAATAGAGTTGAAACACTTTGACAACAATCAAGATGTGTTTCAATTACAACAAAGACAGACTCTGTTTTACAGAAAAGACAGACTTTGTTTTTCTGTGAAACTTAGAAATTCTAGAATACTCAGTTTGTAAGAATCTAAGTTGATGATGTGCTTTTTGTTAAGACTCAGTTGAATACAAAAGCAGCGCAATGTAATTTTTCAAGTTATAGAGTCCTCAATTTTCCAAGTCTTCTATCCTTTATATAGGCGTAGGAAAGAGACGTTGAGTCATCCAGCACATCAGGATGATTTCTGAAGCTTGATCAATGACTGTTGATCTGTTGCTTGATTTGGTAGTAGTCCTTCAATAGCATCATTTGAATTCCATTCCCTTTGTGGATTAATACCGGTAGACTCAGTTGCCAAACTGTACGAGGTAGTGGAGTAGTGGAAACAGAGTTCGTACAACGTACTCTGTACTGGCCTGCAATCTTTGTCTTTGTGCTTCCCACGCTCAAGTTGACTTTGAAGCTAGCCGTTACTCCATTTGAGAGTTTCTTTGTGCATAGCAATGCAGTAGAAATCCTTGTTTGCAGATTATCAAATTTGTGGCTTCAGACTCACTGTAGCACTAAGTTCTAATAATCTTCAGACTCTCTTGGTTCTCAGATTCTGATGATCTTCAGACTCTGATACAGTCTTCAGACTCTCTTTGGCACAGTCTTCAGACTCTCTTTGGCACAGTCTTCAGACTCTCTTCGAAACAGAATCACAAGCAACAAGCTTTTCTGGATTTTTTGCTCTTTAACTTTGTTCAAATAGAATACTTTCTAAGATATAAATCTTAATTGATATCCTGCATACTTAAACAAGTATTAGCAATATCCAATTGACAACTTTTTAATACCTTGTTATCATCAAAACTCAAAACGTGGTATTGCTGAACACCTTTGTTCCAACAATCTCCCCCTTTTTGATGATGACAAACATTGGTATTTAAAAGGTCAATTGTTGTTAATCTAATTAACAAGTTAACTTAAAGGGTTCTGAGGTTTGTAAGTTCAGAGTCTGAGGTTTGTAAGCTCTGACTCCCCCTGAGTCTGATAGTTCTTAAGTTGAGGTTTGTAAGCTCATCTTGAGTTCTATCCAGGTTAATTAAATTGTCTTTCATAGTCAATCAAATTCATTCTCAGAATATTTTGAAAAAATTGATTCTTAAACAGGGCTCAGAGTCTAACTAAGCACCTTTCGCAGATTTCCCTTTAACTTTTACGTATACATGCAATGTAATTAAAAGAAAATTTTCCCTTTCTCCCTGACATAAATACTTTCCCTTCTCCCCTTTTGTCATCAACAAAAAAAGTTTAGAACAAGTTCCTCCCCCTTTTTAAGTGACTTAAGGTAAGGGTGTAAACATGTGTTAAGGAAGAATGAGATTAAGAGGGAAAACATAGAAGATTCAGAGCATAAAAAATAGAATGCAAAATGAATCAAAAACAACTTATATAAATTGTAAGAAAAAACAAGTTCAAGAATTACAAAAAAACGAAATGAAATTAAACTAAGGTTGGTTTTGTTTGGCAAGATGATCCATCAGTTTCTGGAGATCCTCTTGTTGTTTCTTTACCATCTCTTCCAGAGCCTCAGTTCTTCGCAAATGCGCTTCTCTTTCTTGTCTAGCTTCTTCTTGAACTTTATACAACCTCCTCTTCAAAGAATTGTAAGCCACTGATTCTCTAGGAATATACTGATCCTCATCAAAGAAGGGTGTATCGCTAATCCTTAGAATGGGAGCATTGTTCAGAGCTACAACTTTCTCAGCCCGCTTTACTTCTTCAACATGCTTGGCAGTAACAAGAGCTTGTTCCCTGGCAGCAGCCTTCTGAATTTTGGTGATAAAATCCAAAAACTCAGTCTTCACTGAAGAAAACTTGTCCTCATAGCTCACATTAAGTATTGGCACAGACCTTTGCTCAATAACTTCTTTGAGCTTATTGCATGAAGAAGCATAAAACTCATCTATCTTATTTGAATCAAATAAGTCACTTTGAGGTTCAGAGGTTGAGGGTAGAAAAGCTCTCAAAGCTAGAAAAGTTTCAAAAGGGAAATAGGTCATGGGGTCACAAAGTGGTTGAGAAACTCTTCTGGTCTTAGCTTTACATGTTGTTACAGTTCCTGATACAATATCAGAAGCTTGTTCCAGATTTTCAGAAGCTGGTTCAACAACTGGTTCTGAAGGTTCAACAGAAGCTAAAGTCAGATTCTCTGTAGGTTTAGGTACAGGGTCTGGTTTGGAAACAGATGAAGTAGCTTTTGTTGGTTTGGATTTTGCAGGGGTTTTTGGTAGTTCTCCTCCTAGATGTTTTTCAAGAGAATCTAGAGTGTCTGGAGAGTCTACAAAAATGGTTTCAGTTTGGGGGGATGGCTGTTTGGATTGAATGGTTGCTTCAGGCTTTTCAGAGGGTTGAATTACCTGAAGAGGTTTGAGAAATGAAGGTTGAGCAGGATGGTCAGCAAGAAGATTCATAGACACTGTGATTGTGTCTTGAATTACTCTGTCCATAGTTGAATCAACATAATCAACTACTGCCGGGTCAAGTGGGTTATGGGATGATATGGGTTTGATTGGTGAGGGAGATGAATTTTTGAGGGATGGAAGAATTTGGCTTAAAGGTTTGTTGTCAGATTCTGAATCTGATTCTGACTCTTGATTCAAAGATGAAGATGAGCTATATGCCACGTTGCCAGAGGTGCCAATGCCAGCTTCTGGAGAGGCAAAGTGATCAGACACGGTAGCTTCTGATAACTCAGCTTCTGCAGTTGCTGAAGGATTCTTCTGTTTAAGAGCAGAAGCAAGCAACTTAGCAGCTTCTTTGACAGTTTCTTCCTTTAGTTCTTCAGTCACTACGTATGTTGCCATTGCCTTGCCAGCAGCATGTTCATCCTCAATCATAGATACAGAAGTACCTATCTTCTGTGCTACATCCCTAGCCACAGGAATCACATCCATCTTTCTCTTCTTGATCTGACTCTCTTCACCTTCAGAGTCAGCATCAAGGAAGTCAGCAATATCTTGAGCCATTCTGTCATAGTCTCTGTCAGCCTTGCCTTTCTTCGCTTTCTTCTCATCTTTCTTAGCCTTCTTCTCATCCTTGATTTCACGAAGTGCAGAAGATGCAGAAGGGGAATCAATTGAAACTCCAGGAAGAGCAGAAGATTTGATCTTTTTCTTGAGAGGCTCCTGCTTCTCTTCCTCTTCCTTGAGAACCATTTCCTTGGTTCTTTTACCTTTGACCTTAAGAGGTTCTCCTCCAGCAGTCTCAGGAATGGCAGAATAGTTGATTATTCTACCAGTCTCCTTGAAGTAATCCACCACAAATCTTGCAAGAACTTCATGATTATCTTCTTTAGATATGGGAGGGAAGTCCATCATTAGGTCAGATTGTACATAGGATTCTCTCATATCATGCTTAGAAGGGTTGAATCTCCTGACAATCTTCATGTACTGCAGAGTCTTGCCATTAATGATTCTTCCAGTCACAGATCCTAGATGAATATCTGATACCACACCAGATTCTAATAAGACCTTCAAGAGGCCTCCTTGATACAAAATCTCAGATATTAATCTTCCAAAAGGAACTTGCCTCCTGGTTTCTGATTGACTCTTCTTGATGGCCCAACACATGTGGTGCATCACATATCTGGGGAAGTTGATCTTTATTTTGTTGATAAGAAAATAAAGAAGAACTTTGTGATCCACAGACAATGTGTCTGTTCCTCCTCCTTTCTGAAGCATACTATCCAGTATAATCTTCAGAAGCACCCTATGCTCAGGATGCATATCCACCAATTTATTTGAGGGTCTCCCTTCAAATAACAACTTGTTGCAGATAACAACCCATTCACTCTTCTTGTTGACATTCCACTGAAATTTACCAGCGCTCTCCATCTGACACGCCCTGGCTACCACCTCTTAAGTGATAACTATTGGTATTCCCATCACAGCAGATCTTATTTCAAGACCATTGTACGGTCTTAAACCCATATGGTCTCTGTTCTTGCCAGCAAGCCTGGGGTTGTTTGAGATTGCTACTGTTTCTTCCAAAGTAGCTTCAGCTTTGTCGTAGACTTCTGACCTAACCCAAAAATCTCGAACGAGCTCCTGATATGTTGGTCCATTCAACATACCAAAGTACCTCATCATTCCTTGTGATAAGAAATGAGGTGCGACGTCAACTCCATGACGACTGAGTGAACCAAAATCAACTGGAGATTCCACTTGGATTTCCAGAGTCTCCTTGATGATGTTCATTGTTCTGGGTTTGATAACATAGGACCCTCTGGACTTGATTATAACACCAGATTGGACGAAATCACTTGCCATTATAGGGGTTTCTAAATGTTTGATTTGAGAACAAAAAGTTTTGCAAAGTATTGAAAACAAGAATTTTGTTCAGAGAAAAAATCAAAGAGTGAAAAGAGAAGTGAGTTGTGTGTGTTATGTATTTATAGAGAAAAAGTTTGAAACTTGTTTGGACGAGGCGAAGGTAACTTGTTTAACGTGATGAAATCATTGCCCCTTGAGTTCTTACCCAATACAGACAGGCCACGTCTGAGAAACTGTAAAGTTACTGTCACCATAGTGGGGCAGGTGTTACTGAAGTTAACAGTCGCGCTTCCATTAATACGAGCTTCTGAGAGTCTAAAGATTCCTCACCAGAGTCTGAATAATTTATCAGAAGCTTTTATCAGAGTCTCCAAAAGAGAGTCTGATTCCCAAACAGCTTCTGAATATTTTCAGAGTCTGAATTCTGTTTTCAGAGGCGCATATTACCCAGAGACATAGCACATGTTCAAATTTTTCTTTATGAAATCAAATCTTTCAATAGATAAGGGTTTTGTAAATATATCAGCCCATTGATGATCAGTATCAATGAATTGAATATCTAAAATTCCTTTTTGAACATAGTCTCTAATAAAATGATGTTTAATCTCAATATGCTTTGCTCTTGAATGCAGAATTGGATTCTTAGACAAACATATAGCTACTGTATTATCACAATAAATTGGGATATGGTTTTCAGTTATTTGATAGTCCTCAAGCTGATGTTTCATCCAGAGTAGCTGTGTACAACAACTAGCAGCTGAGATGTATTCTGCTTCTGCTGTAGACAAAGCAATGGTTGCTTGCCTCTTGCTAGCCCAGGATATCAGATTATCTCCCAAGAATTGACAATTGACACTGGTAGATTTTCTTTCAATCCTGTCTCCAGCATAGTCAACATCACAGAATCCAACTAGCTTGTATTCAGGGGATTTCTTGTAAAGAAGTCCAAGATTGGTTATTCCTTTCAGATATCTAAAGATTCTCTTAACAGCAGTTAAGTGAGATTCTCTAGGATCTGATTGAAACCTTGCACACAAACATACACTGTACAAAATATCTGGTCTGGATGCAGTTAGGTATAACAAAGAACCAATCATACCTCTATACAGCTTCTGATCAACTTTGGTTCCTTGATCTTCTTTGCTCAGAGTGCAGGTTGGATGCATTGGAGTATTCATTTCTTTGCAGTCCTCAAGATTAAACTTCTTCAGAAGCTCTTTCGTATACTTGGACTGATGAACATAGACTCCATCTTTGCATTGGTTGATTTGAATTCCAAGAAAGAACTTCAATTCTCCCATCATGCTCATTTCAAACTCATCCTGCATTACTTTTGAAAATTCTTTGCAAAGAGAACTATTTGTAGAACCAAAAATGATATCGTCAACATAAATCTGAACTATAAGAATGTCTTTCTTCAAGGTCTTTCTGAAAAGAGTAGTGTCAACTTGTCCTCGTTCAAAGTTGTTTTGAATTAAGAAATTACTTAGTCTTTCATACCAAGCTCTGGGAGCTTGTTTCAAGCCATAGAGTGATTTCTTTAATTTAAAAACATGCTCTGGATGCCTTAAATCTTCAAAGCTAGGAGGTTGTTTGACATATACTTCTTCAGAAATGACACCATTAAGAAATGCACTCTTAACGTCCATTTGATACAGAATTATGTTGTGATTAACTGCATAGGAAAGAAGTAACCTGATTGCTTCCAATCTTGCAACTTGAGCAAACGTTTCTGTGTAATCAATGCCTTCTTGCTTACTGTAGCCTTGCGCAACAAGTTTGGCCTTGTTTCTGATTACTTCTCCTTGTTCACTAAGCTTATTTCTGAACACCCACTTGGTTCCAATGATGTTCTTGTGATCAGACTTAGCTACTAGATCCCATACTTCATTCCTTTTGAATTGATTTAGTTCTTCTTGCATTGCCAGAATCCATCCTTCATCTCCAAGAGCTTCTTCAACAGAGGTTGGTTCAATAACAGATAATAATCCTAAAGCAGACTCTCCTTGTCTGAAATGTGATCTTGTTCTCATAGGACTTTCTTTATTGCCAATTATCTGTTCTTCTGGAAGTGAAGACTTGTATTTGAAAGATTGTTTGGATTGACTAGCTTGCAAAGAACCATCTTGAGCTTCATCAGAAGCTTCTTCATTAGGAACTACAGGGGTTGTTCCAGCTTCTGAAGTATCATCAGAATCTTGAGATTCTGCATGACTTTCATCTTGCACTGGAGTTTCACTTCCAGGCATTTTGTCATCGAATCTGACATGCATAGATTCTTCCACACATTGTGTTTCTGAATTATACAGCCTGTATGCCTTAGAGCGTTCAGAGTAACCTAAAAAGAATCCCTTTTGAGCTTTGGCATCAAATTTCTTTAGGTAGACTTTGTTGTTCAGGACATAACATGTACATCCGAACTGATGAAAATAAGATATGTTGGGTTTTCTTCCTTTAAAGAGTTCATAAGTTGTTTTGTTCAACAGAGGTCTAATATAGATTCTGTTCTGAACATAACAAGCTGTGTTTACTGCTTCTGCCCAAAAATGCTTAGCCAGATTGTTCTCATGGATCATGGTTCTAGCCATCTCTTGTAAGGTTCTGTTCTTTCTCTCTACAACTCCATTTTGTTGTGGAGTTCTAGGTGCAGAGAATTCATGAATAATTCCATGTTTTTCACAGAAAACCTCAAATGGTTCATTTTCAAATTCTCCTCCATGATCACTTCTGACTTTCAAGATTTTCATTTCCTTCTCTGATTGAATTTGGATGCAGAATTTACTAAACACAGAATATGAATCATCTTTAGTTTTTAGAAATTTAACCCAACACCATCTGCTGTAGTCATCAACAATAACTAGTCCATATTTAATTCCATATAAGGATGCAGTGCTAACTGGTCCAAATAAGTCAATATGGAGTAACTCCAAGGGTCTGGAAGTTGAAACAATTTATTTCGGCTTGAAGGGACTCTTGACAATTTTCCCTTTCTGACATGCTCCGCAAAGAGCATCTGAGTGATAGTCAATGTCTGGTAGGCCTTTGACAAGTTGCAACTTGCTAAGCTTAGAGATTAATCTCCAGTTAGCATGTCCCAAACGTCTATGCCACAGCCACTTCTTATCACCCATTGACAGAAGGCACATAACCTTCTGATCAGTCAGTTCTGAGAATTTTATCTTATATACATTGTTTCTTCGTTTTCCCTTGAAGACTATGGACTGATCATCCTTGTTAACCACTGTGCAGTTGTTCTTATTAAACAATACATCATAACCACTATCACATAATTAACTTATGCTTAGTAAGTTATGTCTAAGTCCATCAACGAACCACACATCAATGATTGAGATCAGAGAGTTACCAATGGTTCCAGTACCAATGATTCTACCAGTCTGGTTTCCTCCAAATCCCACAGTTCCTCCCTCTTTCATGGTTAGGGTTAGGAACATAGACTTTTCTCCCGTCATGTGTCGTGAGCAACCACTGTCCAGGTACCAAGCCTTGTGCTTTTCTAGTCCTTTTAGACATACCTGCAGCATCAATAATTTCAGACTTAGGTACCCATATTCTTATGGGTCCTTTTTGGTTAGTCTTAGAACCATTGAACTCGTTTCGTAAGTTATGTCTTGAAATCATTGGCAATGTTTTCTCCCATACCTTAGGTTTGGAACCGTTTGGTTTAGGTTTCAACTTGCCTTTCACAGTTTCTCTCCTTTGAAACTTAGACTTTGGTTTTTCAGACTCTGGCTTTTTCAGAGTCTGTTTATCAGACTTTGAATGTTTCAGAGTCTGAGACTTTAAAGTTTTGGGTTCAAAGTTTTTCAGAACCTTTAACTTAACATTCTGAAATTTTGACTTAGTCAGAATCTTAGAAGTAGAAGTTGTAGGTTCTGAATGAGTCACTGTGTTGACTTCATCAGACTCTTTTACAAAATGATTTTTCATCGCCTCTCTGGCTCCATCAGGACCAGATTTCAGAGTCATTTCATTTGAGTTTCCTCCAATGAATCCAAGACCCTGTCCTCTGTTCTGATACGTGCTATAGATCATGGATGCAACCCTTGATCTGTCAATTCCAGTAGCAATAAATTCTTGCAGAGCAACATCTTGCTCACTTAAGTATTTACAGCTATACTTCTTGATCAATAAAGAAATATTTTCTTCTTTTAAATCTTCTAATTCCAACAGAGTTGAATTATGTCTTTTTGACAGTTTATCAAGCTGTTGAATTATGACCAAGAAGCTCTTTGACAGATTCTATAAGTTCAGATCTTGTGAGTTCAGAATATACCTCTGTTTCATTTTCAGAGTCTGTATCTGATTCTGCCTCAGGTGTCTCTTTAACAGATTCGGTTGTAGCCATTAGTCCAACAGCTACATTGTCTTCACCATCAGCATCATCATCTTCAAATCCTGACTCATTATCAAGATCTTCCCAGGTGGCCATCAAACTTTTCTTGATCTGCTTCTTAAACTTGCTTGATGTAACACCCCGTTCTCCCAACAGTCGTAATAATAAATATAATTATATCAGAGTAATTCAACAACGGAGTATTACACTACTTTTCAAAATTTCATAAATAGGAATAAACTATTTATTTCAAAACAACATAAAATCTCATAAACTGCAGCGGAATGAATCTTTAAAAATTATAATTCAACGTCAACATAATCCTGGCACAAAGGCCTCAACAGTTATAAAATATTATTTTCAACAATAATAAACTCCCACGACACAGTCTTTTCATAGATAAGATACATAAAAGAATAAGGAAACATTCGCGACGACCCCCATCCTAATATGTATCAGATCCCTAGACACAGAGCCAATCATCCTACTAATCTTCGTTACCTGCAAGTTACCCATAGGGAAGGCAACGTTTTCTAGCAGAAGGGGTGAGATACACGATCAATAATAAATGTATATAATTCATCAAATCAATGAAACAACAACATCTTACAACAGGCATTATTCAATTCATATATAATGTGAATAAATATACACATATATAATAGCAACATAATCATCTTCATCAACATTAAACAACAGCAACAACAATGTCATTATCAGCAATGAACACCAACGACATGACCGACGACAACGACTACGACAATGCGACATCGACAACGACAAATGCATTATGCATGTGGTACCATTTTACGCGCGTTGAATGTTAAGCATTCCAGAGCATAAGCCCCCAACAGTTGGATGGTTAAAGCATCTCAGGGCATAAGCCCCCAATAGTTGGATGGTTAAAGCATCCCAGTTCGACTTGTGTATATCAACATACAACTCAACAACGTCTACGACAACAACATATGTGCCTAATCATTTATGACACACTCCACAACTTAGTCAAAATCTGACACAACAATTCTTACGACAGAATTCATCAACATAACACATATACATTAATCAACTACATTCATATCAAACCAAAACATTCTTCAAAAACAAAGCAAGTGTGATCAATAAGACATAAGCCAAATACTAATAAAACACTTCAACTAAATCCCTAATACCTAAGTTTGAAGTTGGGAAACCAACCATAAGTTTTGGACTAACTCAAAATTAGTTATGCTAAGTTTTCTTAAAATTTTCTGAATACCCACTTGGACTATTTTCATCATAACTCAAAATCTAAAAATCGTTTACACGTCAAACCAAGGCCATTAGAAAGTTAATTCACTTATCTACAACTTTCATGTTTACACCGAAAGCTAATTCAAAACAGAAACGTGTGAAAAAGACACAAGAACGCAAAAGAGAGAAAGCTGTCACAGTGCAATTTCGCTAATAGCGAAATTCTGGCTAATAGCGAAAATGTTCCAGACAGATTTCGCCAATAGCGAGTTTTCCCCTGTTGTTACGATTTTTACACCATTTTTCACCCAAAAACCCAATTTTTGATCCCTTAATCACCCAAATGATTTACAATGATGTTTACAGGTCAAATAGGCGATATAGAAATCAAAACAACATAGGAACATGCATCAAACAACACAATTCATCCATTTTAGAAATTACACAAAAATTCTAAAACCTAGAAAATCAAGAACACCACAATTCATAAATTTTCAGAATTATATATATTATTAGTGAAAGGAATCCCACCCTTACCTTAATTCAGCAACAATTGAAAGCCTACAGCAATTTGATCCCTTCCTAGCTCTCCTTCTAGCCCTCTTGGTTTTTCTCCTCTTTTTCTCAAAAACTCTCTTTTTCTCTACTGTACGTGAAAATGTTTGTCTGACTCTTTCCTTACTAACTCCCAAAACTTAACCCCCTTTTTCACATAATTACAATTAATCCCCCTTAAATCTAAATAAATATTATTACTACTTATTTCTATTTCTCATATTTTATTTTAAATAATAAAACAACTATATAATAAAATAACACATAATATATATATATATATATATATCACACATGAATCATATATTTTCGCATAAAATCATATATATATATCAAATAAGTCATGCAAAATCATATAACCAATATTCAAACATCATTTAAAATAATAGAATTAAAATGAGGTGTTACACTTGACTTGAAGGTTGGCCTCTTTGACTTGGGTTTCTCCTTCTGCGGTTCTGGACACTCAGCAATAAAATGTCCAGTTTTCTTGCAGTTGAAGCAACCTTTCTGATCCTCCTTTTTGAACCCCTTCCCACTGCTCTTGCTCAGAAATCTCTTGTTCTTCTTAGCAAGGTACTGCATTCTGCTTGAAAGCATAGCCATTTCCTTTGCAACATCAGGATCCTCCTCTGAGCTTTCAGAAGCTGAAGACTTATTTTCAGACTCTTCAACCTTGAGAGCCTTTGAAGACCTTCCTTTTGATTTTAAGGCAATGGTTTTGGATTTTCTTGCAGAATCATGTTCATTGAGACTTAACTCATGAACCTTGAGTGAGCTTACAAGATCTTCAACACTTAAAGTGTTTAAATCTTTAGCTTCCTCAATTGCAGTGACCTTTGGTCTCCATCTAGAGGGTAAGCTCCTTAAAATCTTGCTAACATGATCAGAAGCTATGTAACTCTTCTTCAGTATCTGAAGACCAGATACTAGAGTTTGAAATCTTGAGTACATCTCCTCAATACTTTCATCCTCTTTCATCTTTAATAGTTCATATTGATGAACTAACAGAAGAGCTTTAGCTTCCCTGACCTTTTTGCTTCCTTCGTAGTTAGCACAGAGAGAAGCAAACATGGCTCTAGCAGTAGATTTGTCACTCATCTTCATGTATTCCGTTTTAGGAATAGCAGTGACAGGAGCCCCTCTAATGATATGATGTTTCTTATAGATTTTCTTTTGAGCAGCAGTGTGAAGTTTGCGGTCAATGGCAGCACCTTCGTCATCAAGTTGTAAGTCACCAACACCATCTTCAAGTATGTCCCAGAGTTCTTCATCAAGACCCATGACATAACTATAGAAGTTGGTTTTCCACCAAGAAAATTCTTCAGGATCACCATTGAACTTAGGAATTTTTCCATAATCAACCTTTCTACTGCTGTTATTGGATCCATAATCATATGGTATAGCAGCACCAGAAGAGGCACCAGAAGAAGACGGTTCACTGGAAGACATGTTTTTCTCTGGATCTTTTCTGTTACACGGTTAAGTGCTATGACAACAGAGTCGGAGCTCTGATACCAACTGAAGGTGAGAAAACACAAGAAGGGGGGGTTGAATTGTGTTTTCTTTTCGCAGCTCTTGAGGAGTGAGAATCTAATTCCTTTTGAACTCATAGTCTGAATGAGATCAGAGTCTGATAGGAGATTAGGTTCTGATTGCAGCGGAATAATCAAGAGATATAGAGAAGAGAGAACACAAGAAAATTATACAGGTTCCTTCCACAAACCGAAAGTAGTCCTGTCCCCCTTGTACTTCCAAGGAGAGTTCACTAAAATGTAATATCAAATTACAAGTTGCTCAAACACACAGTATGAAACTTCCTTGCTCAAGCACACAGGCGAGAGACTTCCTTGCTCAAAGACACAACTAAGAGACTTCCTTTGCTCAATGGACGCAGCCAAGAGACTTCCTTTGCTCAAGCACAAAAGCAAGAGACTTTTACACAATTACAGAAAATTGAATAGAGTTGAAACACTTTGACAACAATCAAATAGTGTTTCAATTACAACAAAGACAGATTCTGTTTTACACAAAAGACAGACTCTGTTTTTCTGTGAAACTTAGAAATTCTAGAATACTCAGTTTGTAAGAATCTAAGTTGATGATGTGCTTTTTGTTAAGACTAAGTTGAATACAAAAGCAGCGCAATGTAATTTTTCAAGTTATAGAGTCCTCAATTTTCCAAGTCTTTTATCCTTTATATAGGCGTAGGAAAGAGACGTTGAGTCATCCAGCACATCAGGATGATTTCTGAAGCTTGATCAATGACTGTTGATTTGCTGCTTGATTTGGTAGTAGTCCTTCAATAGCATCATTTGAATTCCATTCCCTTTGTGGATTAATACCGGTAGACTCAGTTGCCAAACTGTACGAGGTAGTGGAGTAGTGGAAACAGAGTTCGTACAACGTACTCTGTACTGGCCTGCAATCTTTGTCTTTGTGCTTCCCACGCTCAAGTTGACTTTGAAGCTAGCCGTTACTCCATTTGAGAGTTTCTTTGTGCATAGCAATGCAGTAGAAATCTTTGTTAGCAGATTATCAAATTTGTGGCTTCAGACTCACTGTAGCACTAAGCTTCTGATAATCTTCAGACTTTCTTGGTTCTCAGATTCTGATGATCTTCAGACTCTGATACAGTCTTCAGACTCTCTTTGGCACAGTCTTCAGACTCTCTTTGGCACAGTCTTCAGACTCTCTTCGAAACAGTCTTCAGACTCTCTTTGAAACAGTCTTCAGACTCTCTTCGAAACAGTCTTCAGACTCTCTTCGAAACAGAATCGCAAGCAACAAGCTTTTCTGGATTTTTTGCTCTTTAACTTTGTTCAAATAGAATACTTTCTAAAATATAAATCTTAATTGATATCCTGCATACTTAAACAAATATTAGCAATATCCAATTGACAACTTTTTAATACCTTGTTATCATCAAAACTCAAAACGTGGTATTACTGAACACCTTTGTTCCAACAGCTCCTTCATCATCAAGTTCTAAGTCACCAACACCATCTTCTTGTATGTCCCATAGTTCTTCATCTAAGCCCATGACATAACTGTAGAAGTTGGTTTTCCACCATGAAAATTCCTCAAGATCACCGTTGAATTTAGGAATTTTTCTAGAGTCAGCTTTCTTGTTACTGTTACTGGATCCATAATCATAAGGTATAGCAGAACCAACACTAGCACAAGAAGTTGTAGGTTCACTGGAAAACATGTTTTTCTCAGGATCTTTCCTGTTACACGGTTAAGTGTTATGACAACAGAGCCAGAGCTCTGATACCAACTGAAGGTGAGAAAAACACAAGAAGGGGGGGTTGAATTGTGTTTTCTTTTTTCATGTCTCTTAAAAAGATTGATTTTGTTTTCCAGGATCAGAGTCTGAACAAGTTCAGGTTCTGATGGAAGTTCAGAGTCTGTTGCAGCGGAATAAAGTAATGAGATAAGGGAAAGAGAGAACAGAAGCAATTATACAGGTTCCTTCCACAAACCGGAAGTAGTCCTGTCCCCCATGCACTTCATAGGAGAGTTCACTAAAATTTAATAACCAATTACAAGTTCCTCAAGCACAAAGCAAAAGACTTCCAATGCTCAAGCACACAAGAAAGAGACTTCTATTGCTCAAGGACACACCCAAGAGAGTTCAAATGCTCAAGCACAGAGGCAAGAGACTTCTAACAAAATTTACTGAAAATTGAATAAGAGTTTGAACACTTGATATACAATCAGTGGTTTTCCAAATACAAAACAATAAGACTCTGTTTTCTGTGACACTTAAAAATTCTAGGACAAACAAGTTTGTAAGAATTTCCTAAGTTGTTGATGTGTTTGCTTGACTCAGGGAGAATAACCAAATATCGTAATAGCTTAGTTTTTCAATTGTAGATTAAGTAGTCTATTCTCCAAGTCTTCACTCCTTTATATAGAGGTTATAGAGAGACGTTGAGAAAAGTCAGCACATCACAGAGTCATCTAGAAGCTTGATCAAATATTGTTGATATGTTGCTTGATATGGTAATCGAACTTTAATACAAATTTTAAATTTCATTCCACTTGAAGCGAAAATACCAGTAGACACAGCTGCCAATAGTACAAGTAGTGGAGTAGTGGAAACAGGGTTCGTACAAAGTAGTCTGTCCTTTTCCTGCATTCTTTGTCGCAAAGTATCCAATGCTTAAGTTGACTTGAAGATAGCTGTTACTCCAAATGAACGTTTCTTTTGCAACGAAATGCCTTCAGAGATTGATTCAAACAAATTCTTGAGTTGCAATCTTCAGACTCTCTGTAGAACTTTTTAGACTCTGTTGGGCTTCAGACTCTCTTCTGTTGGTATAAGCCCTAGAGGCCAATTGTTTATGTGAAACTTATCTTATGTATCATGACTTTTATTATTTGAATAATATATGGCACTCTTTATTATATATTTATAGGAATGTTAATAAAGTCCTTAGAATAGATAGTTCATGTAATAATATATTAAGTGTGACTTAATCATGAGATTACATTATGTATAAAGACCGAGACTATTATGTATAAAGACTGATGACCGCATCTCATTAGTCATATATATGAGATATCAAGTCTATACATAGGTATAAATGTTAGGAGTAATATTTATACTGGATAGACCCATCGTGAGAATACTACATAGTAAGTTATGAGATTGTCATAAGATATTCTCACAATGATAATTGTGTACATTGCTCTTTGACCTGAAACCACTATGATCCCTAGATGTGACCTGAAGTCTCATGCATCATGCTAGCAACTATGACTCCCGAGCTATGATTAGACATCTTAAGACTCTTTATGAAGAGCAGGCAAGGCATGAGAGGTTTGATGTCTCTAAAGCCCTTTTCTCTACCAAGCTGTCAGAAGGAAGTCCTGTAGGACCTCATGTACTCAAAATGATTGGGTATTCTGAGAACCTAGCTCGATTGGGATTTGTCCTTGAGCAGGAACTGGTTGTTGATCTTGTCTTGCAATCGTTGCCTGAAAGCTTCAACAGTTATGTCCAGAATTTCCTAATGAATGATATGGACAAAACACTTCAACATCTTGCAGCTATGTTGAGAACTGCAGAGGAAAACATGAAGGGAAAGGGAAAGGCCATTATGATGGTTAATAATGGTAAGTTCAAAAAGCACAATAAGAAGCCTAATAAGTCTAAGGGAAATGGCAAAAGCAGAGTTGTTGCCAAGCCATCAACCAAAGCTTTGAAGCCTACTAAAGGGGCGGCTAAGGAGGGCAAGTGCTTCTATTGCAACAATAAGGGGCACTGAAGGCGAAACTGCCCAAAGTATCTGGAAGATAAGAAGAATGGAAATGTTCCTGCTACTTCTACAGGTATTTTTGTTATAGAAATTAATATGTCTACTTCTACATCATGAGTATTAGATACTGGATGTGGTTCTCATATTTGTACTGATGTGCAGGGGCTGAGAACGAGTAGAGCATTGGCAAAAGGCGAGGTCGATCTTAGAGTTGGCAATGGAGCAAAGGTTGTTGCTTTAGCTATTGGAACTTATGTATTGACCTTAGCTAGTGGTCTTTTATTGAATTTAGAAAACTGCTATTATGTACCTGCCATTAGCAGGAATATTATTTCAATTTCTTGTTTGGACAAGGCTGGTTTTTATTTTACCATCAAGAACAAATAATGTTCCATTTATTTGGATAATATTCTATATGCTAATGCAATTTTGATTAATGGACTTTATATCCTAGATCTTGATATGCCTATCTATAACATTAATGCTAAAAGGATGAAACCTAATGAGTTGAATCTGACTTACCTTTGGCATTTTCGTTTAGGCCATATATATGAAAATCGCATTTCCAAACTCCATAAAGATGGACTTTTGGACTCTTTTGTTTTTGAATCATATGAGACATGTCGAACTTGTTTATTAGGAAAGATGACAAAGGCCCCTTTTTCCGGTCAAGGTGAAAGGGATAGTGATCTGTTAGGACTCATACATACTGATGTGTGTGGACCCCTAAACATAACTGCTAGAGGAGGTCTTCACTACTTCATTACATTCACTGATGACTTTAGTAGATTTGGATATGTGTATCTAATGAAACATAAATCTGAATCATTTACTTTATTCAAAGAATTTCAAAATGAAGTAGAAAACCAACTAGGCAAGAAAATCAAAATGCTTCGATCTGATCGAGGTGGAGAGTATTTGAGCTTAGAGTTTGACAATCATCTAAAAGAATGCGGGATCTTGTCCCAACACACACCTCCCGGAACACCACAATAGAATGGTGTTTCTGAAAGGAGAAAATCGGACCTTATTAGACATGGTCCGATCAATGATGAGTCATGCTGAACTTCCAAATTCCTTATGGGGATACGCCTTATTAACTGCAGCTTATACGCTTAACCGAGTTCCATCCAAAGCGGTAGAAAAGACACCATATGAGATATGGAACGGTCGAAAACCCAATGTGGGACATTTAAAGATTTGGGGTTGTGAAGCTTATATAAAACGACTTATTTCTACTAAGCTTGAACAAAGATCTGATAAATGTTTCTTTGTGGGATATCCTAAAGAAACTAGAGGATACTGCTTTTACAAACCTTATGAGGGCACAATTGTTGTTGCCATAAATGGAGTCTTCTTTGAAAAGGATTTTGTCTCCAAAAGAATCAGTGGGAGCAAAGTAGATCTTGAAGAAGTTCAAGACCCACAAAGTAATGAAATACCAATGGAGGAACATGAACAGGATACACAAACTATTGTGAAAGAAAATCCTATTCCACATATGTTGTTGATCCACTTACTAAAGCTCTTGCCCAGCAGAAGCATGATGGTCATGCTAGATCTATGGGTATTAGGTTTATGCTTGATTGGCTATAGTGCTAGTGGGAGATTGTTGGTATAAGCCCTAGAGGCCAATAGTTTATGTGAAACTTATCTTATGTATCATGACTTTTATTATTTGAATAATATATGGCACTCTTCATAATATATTTATAGTAATGTTAATAAAGTCCTTAGAATAGATAGTTCATGTAATAATATATTAAGTGTGACTTAATCATGAGATTACATTATCATAAAGAACGCTATTCTTAAATGTATCCGTAGTCAAGCTTTAATATGAATTAGGATAATAATAAAGCGTCGAGACTATTATGTATAAAGACTGATGACCGCATCTCATGGGTCATAGATATGAGATATCAAGTCTATACATAGGTATAAATGTTAGGAGTAATATTTATACTGGATAGAGCCATCGTGAGAATACTACATAGTAAGTTATGAGATTGTCATAAGATATTCTCACAATGATAATTGTGTACATTGCTCTTTGACCTGAAACCACTATGATCCCTAGATGTGGACTCAAGTGCTTTGTTGCCATTCTAACGTTGTCTGTAAAAGGATAACCATAACGTTGGTTGATGGGTACTTGATGAATCATGCTGAGAGACATGAGTGTCCTAGATGAGATTTGTCCCTCCTCATAAACAAGAGATATATCTATAGGCCTCTTGATGAAATATGACTGTAAAACTGCATGGCCATGCCGAACTAAGTCGATATAGGATATTGGACTTATTCGTTATTCAGTATACTTCGGAGTCAAGAAATATAAATATTGATCTACACAATGGTGACAAAATCTATGCATTGAGATCAATAAAGATATTAGGACAAAGGAGTAATCGTATGCATATGTATTATCATGGAAAAAGGTTTCGTCAGATCACTTGACATTCTTGTCACTTGGGTAGCAATGATGTGTTGCTAGATACCGCTCATTGTTTATAGTATTAAATATCAGATTCAATATTATTGCCAACGTGACTAGAACCTATAGGGTCACACACATAGAACAGTCAAAAGAGAGATATATAAGTATGACTTATATAAGGGGTGCGTTTAGTAAATAACGCTAATTAGTTAGTAGAATTACTAAACTCATTATTGGACTTACAGAAGCCCAATAGTGACTTCTAAACTTTCAGAGCACACTAAGAGTTCTATAAATAGAAGCCTAGTGCTGAAGTTTTGATGTTGTACGTTTTTTAGAAACCCTAACTCTCCGAAACTTCTGATTCGTTGGCTAGCACCAAGTTTTGGAGGAGCACTGTTCGTGTGGACTTGCTAGAGGCCTTGCTGCTTGCTTTGCTGTGATCGTGTTTCCAGCTTTCAGATTCCACACTTCGAGGTAACAATCGAGTCACTGATTCATGTGTAATTCGTAATGATCCAAGGAAAGAAAATCGAATTTTTTAATCCGCTGCTTATTCTGTTTTTGCAATCGATTTTCCTTCATCTGCAGCTCCTTCAGAATCTCTTGTTTTGCACTTCTTCGAAACAGCTTCTTCAGACTCTCCAAGTCTTATACTTCTTCGAGACAGCTTCTTCAGACTCTCCAAGTCTTCAGAACCTCTCGAAACAGCTTCTAATGATTCTTTAGGCTCTCTAAGTCTTCAGAATCACTTGCAACAAGCTTTTTAAGGATTTTGCTCTTCATTTGTTCTTACAGAATACTTTCTAAGATTAAAATATTTGACTAAGATCCTGCAGACTTAAACAAATATTAGCGTATTCAATTGACAATTTTTAATAGCTTGTTATCATCAAAACTAAAAGTGGTATTGTTAAATACCCTTTGTTCCAACATATTACCCTTAGTTATTATTGTGGAAAGAGAAATTTATGAAATGAGATATTAATAAATAAGGCTATTATAGTAAAGGGTAAAACTATTTGTATCAAAAGTAGTAATAATATATTGATTGTTTTTGTTTGTGTAAAATATCAAAAAATGACAATTAAAAAGGAAGGGAGACAGTATTTCATAGGGAAAAAATATAGCACAAAGAAACACGTTTTTGTGGAAAAAATAGAACAAGAAACAAAATAGAGGAATATCATGCTTTGGTTGCTTCCATTATTTCCAAAATAGACACGTTCGATTTTATTTTTTTCTTCCTGTTTTTGCTCATCTTTCCTCCATATTTTAAATATGAAACTTAATATCTACCAAAAATACAATTTTACTCCTTTTTAATTTTTCGACATGTCAATTAAAATTATACTTTTTTGTGTCTTTTATTTCAAATCCCCCCTATTATTATCTTTATTTAATTATGAAAGTTAATTATTAGAAAAAACACAGTTTTGCCCTATCTTAATATTTTGACACCACCACATATATTTACATTTTTGTGTCATCTATTCATTATTCTCTAATTATGAAACTTAATGTCTACCAAAAATAAAATCTCAACCCTTCTTAATTTTTCGACATGTCATCAAAATAATATTGTTTGTGTCTTTTGCTTCTACCTCCCCCTATTTTTTTCTCTCTTCAAAACAATTTAAAACAAACTCACTCGATAAAACACACTAACTTAATCTTTTTTAAAGAACAAACAAACTTAATCTTAATCCGAATACAAATAAACATAATCTTAATCCCAATCAAAACAAATTTTCCTATATTACAACTTCTAAATATCTAAAGAGTTGAAAACAATTTATTATTATCTTTCTCTAATTATAAAAGTTAATGATAAGAAAAAACACAATTTTGACCTATCTTAATATTTTGACACCTCAACATATATTTACATTTTTGTGTCTTTTGTAACAAAAGATCCTATTTAACTATAAGAGAGGAAATAATTTTCAAGAGATTGATGTGATTTCTTAACAAAAACAACAATTATTTTATATTGATGTATCTAAACCAACACAAATAGATTATGATTTTTTTATAAAAATTTCAAATAATCACTAAATTATTGAATTTCAATATTATTTTTATTTTAATTTATAACAAACAAGTATGTTGAATAAGAGAGAAAAGAGAGACATATATGTTGAAATACTGTGTCTGAATAGCATAATGCAATATTTATAATTTAGGCGTAAAGTAGCATATTTATAATTTAGGCGTAAAGTAGCTTAGCATTTACAGAATGAATATTCAACATAATATTCTATCCTAAGTAACTTAGAGAATAAGTTAACATATATTTACATCATAAATATAATTATTTACTATTTATTTATATATCAACAAAGCACTGCATGTTTGCTATAACATTAAAAAGTACTTTAAAATACCAGGTTCATCTTATATTAAATAAAAGAAATAGATAAAGAAGTTGAGGACATTAGACATGACTCAGGTAGAATCCAAAACAGGGATACAACATACTAAATCAGACAATGTGGATCAATCCCAATCTATCCTAATTTTTTTATTTTTTTTTACTAATCATTATCGCAACTCAAAGTGGAGTGCAAATTTTTTCTTTCCTACTATCACATTATCCATAACCCACTAACCACCTTTTTTTGACAAAAATAAACAATATTCATTCATTCATATTGATAGAGTACGGCGATACAATACAAATTCAAATACGCTAAAAACAAAAAGGATGAATATGTGAACAAACTCACAACATCCATGTTAATAGTATAAAACGACAAAGTACTTATGCCTACAAATATGACTAATATGACTATATTCAAGTCTCTGAAATACTCATGTCTTCGGATCTGCAAGGTTGACGACGCCAAAGCCATTGTCATTGATCGGATCTGCACTTGCTCAAAGCTAATCTTTCAACCTGGATCAAATAAACACAATACTAAGATGGAAAATCAAAAATACACCGCACAAAGACGTGGTTCAAAAACACCGCACTTGCTCAAAGCTAGTATTTGTGCAGTGTGTTTTTATAACCCACTAACCACCTATTAATACATATTCATGTCATAAAAAAAAAACTCATAAATTCGTGGAAAATGATTTGAACTAAAGTATAATTTTCAAAAAGTAATGAACACAACTTTGACAAATGCATATTCATGTCATAAACAAACAAAAACGAAACTCATAAACATGGTTTTCATTTTAGTATAAATACAGTAATCGAAACACAGTATAAACATGGTTTTGGAAAATGATTTCATATCAAGATTCAACACCAAAATTTAATTAAATAAAAATTAAAGATATTAAAAGTTATCTAAAGATTAAAATTACTTTTTTAATAGGAAAAATTGATTCATTTATTTAATATTTAATATTGTCTATGTATATTACATTTTGATTGATTGATATCATGAGAGGGTAAATTACCCCTAATGAAGAGAGAGTAATGTAGGTCTCACCTAATGCATGACTAACTTTTTGATAAATTGTCTACGTTTTTTTTTTTTTTTGTCTACGTTATTAATCATTATTTCAAGATAGCCACTTATAACAACATTTTTATAAACAATATGTGTCTGCTATCAAATTAGGGGAATATATATGTCTGATTTCATTTTTATTCTTTATTTTTTTATGGAATATATACATCATATAGTCAATTAATGAATCGATTTATTTTTTTTAAAACACTATTGTATTCCATTAAATATTTCTGATAATATAGTCAATTCGATAACTATACATGAAACTCTAAGGGTGTGTTTGGATGGAGGGCTTAGGAGGAAAAAGGAGGGGAGGGTTTACTCTTCATTTTTAAATTACGGACACTATAAAATGTTTTATAAAAAATTAATAATACTTCAATCACACTTAATTTATTTTATAAAAAATTAACAATACCTAATTCAAAAACAAAAAGTAAATCATCCCCTCCATTCTCCTCCCAAACCCTCAATTCAAACACACCCTATAAAACTTCTAAAAATAAAAAATGAAACTCTAATAAACCCGTGTATCACGGGTTAGAGTCTAATTTGTAATAAATGGGCAAAACAACGAATAAGTTACGATGGAGTGACGTAAAATTCATATCTACCGTCTATAAATACGTGGAACTGATATTCAAGAAATACACATCTAAATCATTGAGTTTTAATAAACGATGATGATTTCTCACACTTCAAACCTCTTTTTAATCTTCATAATCTTCTTTACATTCTTGTGCCTCTCTTCTGGTGATGATGGTATCCCAACCAAATACACCTTCATATTGGGTCCTAACCTTGATAAGCTTCCTACTCAAGATGAAGCTATGGAACTATTCCAACTTTGGAAGAAAGAACATGGACGGGTCTACAATAGTTTAGAAGAGATGGCAAAGAAATTTGACATTTTTGTTTCCAATTTGAGGATTATCACAGAAACAAATGCAAATAGAGAGTCACCTCATGGATCCATTCTTGGCCTGACCAACTTTGCCGATTGGAGCCCGAAGGAGCTTCAAGAAACATACTTACATGAACTTAATATGCCTTCCAACAGCGAGATAATGAAGTTGCATGATGATGCATATTATAGCGCGCCTTCATCCCTCGATTGGAGGTCAAAAGGAGCTGTAACTAGGGTTAAGGATCAAGGTCGATGTGGTATGTTTGCTGTGTTTAAATCATTTATGTCACATTCTATCGTCATGCACAAAATAATATTGAAAGATTTTCATAGTTTTTTAATAAGGAAAGCGATTGTATCTTAGAGATGGTGGTTGAGCCTAAAACAACCCCACGAAACCAATTGTGAGATGAGAATTGCCCCCACTTATAAACATATTGTCAGGTCGTCTTCTATCCGATGTGGGACTCTTAACTATTAAAATACACAATTTACATAAACTATACATATTGTAGAATGACCAGATTTTCGGTTTTGATCGCCAATTATAAGTAGTATGCTATGTATTAGTTTTGCAATAAAATTTAAACTTAATTCCTCTATATTATTTGTTACTAGTATAATGTTTGTTACAATGCATGGAAAAGCACATGTGAAAACCTATTTTAACCACGCTGCATTTGATTTTGTTAGGAAGTTGTTGGGCATTCTCAGCTGTAGGTGCAATTGAGGGGATAACTCAAATAAAGACCGGGATCCTTAACCCCCTTTCAGAGCAGGAGGTTGTGGATTGTGACTATGCAAGTAGTGGTTGCAGTGGCGGATGGCCGTACAATGCATTTAATTGGGTTATAGGAAACAATGGGATCGCTTCGGAAAGTGATTATCCTGATACGAGCTCTGGAACAGGAGAGAAGGGTAATTGCAGAGCCTCGCAGGTCTCCATCTTTAAACTTGGAAAACTAAATTACGTTTAAATTTTAAGTCCGCATGTTATATTTTATCATTTTTCATGGATTGTAGGTTCAAAATAGTGCAACTATTGATACATATTACAAGGTGGCGGAATCAGAAAGAGGATTGTATTACGCGACTGCTAATCAACCAATTAGTGCCTGCTTTTATGTAACCCAAGACTTTTTTCAATATACTTCTGTAAGTCTTTGCTCAAACATTGGTTAAACGTATCTTCGATTATTTTTAGGATGTAAATCAGTAATAAGTTTAAAATCTTCCATTTTTCAACAACTAATGGCAGGGAATATACGAAGGTCGCAATTGCCCAGTGAATTCAAGAGTGGTAAATCACTGCATGATAATAGTTGGTTATAACTCGATAAACGGTGAAGATTATTGGATCGTAAAGAACTCATGGGGCACAAGCTGGGGCGTGAAAGGTTATGCCTTTATTAAAAGAAACACTGGTAAAATGTATGGCGTGTGTGCAATCAATGCATATGCTTACTATCCAGTAAAAAATAATGGAGTTGAATCTGAATCTAGAAACTCAACAAGTATTATCTTTGACTATTCTCCTTTTATGTAAGAAATCCGAGAGCTAGGAACTCATGTATTAGTTCCGTTTTCGATGATAAGGAATAAGTTAAAGTCTTCGCAGAAGAATAAGTTGAAATTTGAATTCCTGTTTTATGTGTCTAGAATTTGTGTGTGAGGGCGTTCATGATGTTGTTTTCAACACCTCAACTCCCTTGTTCTATGTTGTATCATAGTGCTTAATGATTTAATAAAGTGTGATTGGGTTATATATATGTTATACTTTCATTTTGCACTTAGATTATGTTTGGTTAGAAAAGGAAAGTTGAACAAAAGAATGTGAACGAAAAGAAATTGAGAGGGAAATTAATGAAAAATAGTAAAATAAAAGGAAAAAGATAGATGGTGTGAATGTGGAGTGACGCAAATTGACGAACTCTCAATCACCATTGGATTGTATTTTGCTGCTGGCCATGTTCTACTTTTATTTATTTAAAAAATATTAAAGCATTGATTGGATTTTATCGTGCCTATGTTGTGCGTTAATGCTTCGCACCATATAGCAAGTCTCAAAATAAAAATACTAAATTACAATCCCTTCGAAACACCGTGAGGGAGGCGATTCCTCTCTACGCCAAGGCCGTCGAAAGGAAGTGGAGTGTTCTCTAGAGCGCGACCACAAGATCTGCCACAGAGGACTGTTCACCGGAAGGATAGTAGAATATCCTATTCCCCGAGCATTCGCAAAACTACCAAAGTTGGAAACCTACGATGGCACTAAGGATCAGTCAAGTACGTGGAACACCTGGACACCATCCTCGACTACCACCATGCGAGGGGCGCGTTTAAATGCAAACTATTCATCTTAACGATCAAAGGCGCATAGGACAACTCCATCGACTCGTGGGAAGACCTTTGTAGTGAATTCACCTACCACTTCACCGCCAAGCGAAAGCGGCAAAAAACCATGGCGGCCTTGAACGTTGTCGTTCGGGATAAGAAAGAAACTCTAAGAGAATACGTTGAACGTTTCACTCGGGCGGGCGTAGAAGTACAGGCCGCCCACGGCGGAGACGAAGCCGAAGACGACAAGCGCCACATGTAACACGCTAAACTCTAAAAGTGACAACACACGCAAATGATATAATCATTTAAAAGAATTTAGATGCTACTTCTTCTACAAACAATTTTTCAAAACAAAAACATTACAACGAAATCTCCAAATAGCCATGTCATCATATTACATATTTCATCATTAATGCATAGTCTTAAAATTTCTCAAGAATCATAAATAAAAGTACACACTGACGATTGACACATAATCAGAGCCCTGCAAACTACAACTCCAATGCAATAGATGAGGTAGCTCCAAAGCTATCCTAAAGCAAACTCACCGTAAGTCAAGCAACTAATCTTGCACGCCGTCTACCCATTCATAAGAATAAGGTAGGCGGTCAACCAAACGACCACTAGGGGTTAGATTCCATAAATACAGCATAATCAAACAAAAGTAAAGCAACATAATTAATTTCATATGATTAGCAACACTCAATTGGAAATCATTCATAACAACCCCACAGTTAGTGAAGCATCAAGTTTACAAGTATAATATTGCAACGAGTACACATTCACATCATCACATATTCAATAAATTTTGCCAAGTTCATAAATCACCAAGTTCATAAATGTATGATATGCCCAAGAGACGACTTTATATGCATGTGGTACCTATAACGCCCGTTTTGATTATTTAAACTATTTTTAGAGTATAGAGAGTATTTATATGATTTTGTGTGAATTAATTGAGTTATAAGATTTATGTGATTTTATGAGATGTTGTGAGTTATTTTATTGTTTAATAAAATAAGATTTGAAAATAAAATAAATATTTAAGTTGTGGGGTTGTTTTGGAATTAGATAGAGTTGTGAGGGAATAAGTGAAATAAGATAAATTAGTTAGAAAACATAAAAAGGGGAAAACCTAGGTTTAGAAACTGTCAGAACGTACAATTCAGAATTTGGGAGAAAAAGGGAGAAAACAGAAGAGAAGAACCAGAGAGGCTGCTGCTCAATTTTCTTAGGTAAGGGTGAGCCTAGCATTACAATTCCATTAAACTTGTGATTCATGATTATAGTTAACAGATTTTAGGAGTAATTCATGAGAAATTAGAAATTGAGAATTAGGTCAAAAAGTGATGAATTCATGATTAGATGATGAGAAACTGTACCAACGTTGTAGAAAACTGTTTACAGACCATAGGGTAACCCTTAAACATCAATATAGTCGAAATTAGGGAGGAACATGATGAAAATCGGGGTTTTGGGTTAAAATTGTTGTAACCCCGTAACTGTACTGTCATCGCTCGCCACGGCGAGTGCTCCTCAACAGCTCGCGAGGCGAGAAACCCACTCGCCATAGCGAGTACTGCCTTAGTAGTCCGCGAGGCGAGCAATCCCACTCGCCGTAGCGAGTAACCCACTTGATGGCTCGCAAGGCGAGAAGTTCAACTCGCCATAGCGAGTGACCTCTGTTGGCTCGCAAGACGAGCAGCCTAACTCGCCATTGCGAGCGGTGCTGTACCAAACGGCCTCTTAGAACTATGCGACCCTTGTCGTACGGATTATTATGAGATGACCCCTGAGATAGAGTTAAGTACTACTGCAATATTAAAGACGACTTGTAGAGTTGTTAATTAATGTTTGATGTTTGTTAGTAGTGACATATACATTTGTGTATGCCTTCTTTGAACTACAAGAGATAAATTATGTGATAGTTTATGATATTATTATGTCTTGAGATGGTTGATGTTCTGTCGTGCTGCCATTTGTTATTGATTAAAAGCTGCATGTGTCATGCTAAGACTTATCAGTTGTAATCCAAACTATTGGAGTTTATTTGAGATGTCTAAGGTTTAAGAAGTTGAGTCCATGCATAATCATTCAGAGACGAGGGCTCATGCCCTAGGAGCTTTTGCTCAACAGAGACGAGAGCTTATGCTCTAGGAGTATTTTTATGCTCAACAGCGACGAGGGCTTATGCCCTAGGAGTATATTTATACTCAATAGCGACGAGGGCATATGCCCTAGATTGGTACCACATGCATGAATAAGATGTCTAAGTTGCATAAGTCGAGTCGAAGTTGCATTGTCGAGTCAGACTAGTAAGTTAAACTATGATGCTGAGTTATGATGATGATTATGAAGTTGATTAAAGATGTTATATGATATTTATTATGAATGTATTTGACGTTTATGTTGTTAAATGTAATTATTGAATTATATGTTTAATGTCATTGTTTTGTGAATCTCACCCCTTCTGCTTGGAAATGTTGCTCTTCATATGAGTAACTTGCAGGTGATTAAGCTTTAGCTGCTGTTTGCTGTTGTGAGTGGCTACCCTCGCTATGTCCTCAGGTGCTCTGATACGTAACGGTATGGGAACCTTTATAACCATTTTATATTCCTTACGTATTGATTATGATTTAATATTATTAAATTTCAGTTGAATTTATGTTGAGAAGTTTTGATGAGGCCTGCATGCCAAAACTATTTTTGTTGATTTGAATCTTTATCCGCTGCGAAGTTTGGAATAATTATGATTATTATTTTTTGAAGGATAAATTGTTATTTATTTCGTTTTGATATTTTTAGAAATGTAGCATTCCATTTATGCGAGAAACTCTGATTATTTATTTATGAAATTTTTACTTTGGAAAAACGGGGTGTTATAGTACCAGTCGTCACCAATTGATGCAACGTTATCATAATTGTCACCATTTGAATACAAAGTATTCGGGTCATCAACACTGGATACAAAGTATCCTAATCGTCTTCATTGGATGTAAACATCCTACTTATGAATGCATGAACATATGACTCAATAAATGCATAGGTTCATTCAACAAGTCGTCAACATCAACATTTACATACATGCATTCATTACCAATTTCGTCACCTTTTTCATGTAAGATTCATCACCAATTGTTGGTCTATGGCCAATAAGGTTGCACGCTAGGGGGGGGGGGGTGAATAGCGTTTTGAAGAAGTTTTCCGGAGTTTAAAAAAAACGGTTTAAATTGTTCTGACTATTGGAAACAAGCTTGAACAATCACAACAATCTTATTACAATATAGAATTGAGAGATTCGCAATACAAATCTTATTACAATCAAAAGTTAATTGCAACCAAACCTAATGAAAATATAACAAGCTATCAATCAAAAAGACAATGCATATGCAATTGAAGAATAGAATAGTAATTGAAACCAATTGATCCAATCTAAGTACTAAAACCTAATTCAATGAATTAGATTATTTTTTATCAAAAACAACTTAGATCAATACAAGTTTTACCCTAACAATTAATTAATTAACATATGCAACATTTAAAAACGAGGATAAGGAAGAGAGATAACAACAATATTTTTATTGCAGTTCTCTCTATCGTCCTCGCTTCGAGCTACGTCTACTCTTCTTGGCGGAAAACGCCTCCACCAAGGTCATCCACTAATAGTAACAACATTGAATTCAAATGTGATTACAAGAGTTCCTTGAAACTATCCTAGTTCTTCAGCCCTTATGAAAACACTCCCTCAAACTTCAAATAACCTTTGAATTTGAAGCTCCTTGAATCTTCAAATCATTAATTACACGTGCACCCTTACGAACTATTCACTCAAGTCTTCGATGCTACGTCCGGTAACCGAATCCCCTTCGATTGCAAGAACAATTAGAAAGAACCCCCAATCCTTTGGAGGTGGAATGAGATTATTCACTTCACTTTGGAATTAACCTTGACATCATAGTGTGCCAGAGGTACGTTATTGGACTTCTCCATTAGTCCTGCACTCCATCAGTCTTAGACTCTATATGAATCCATATAAATAAATTCGACAGGTAACACAAGCATACACATATTCAAATAATTCACATATTAATTCACAAGCATACCCCTTTATCTCGTGATTAATCCAACCCTTACGCGTGACTCATTTCTACGTCAACATCCCTCTATTTTATTTTATTATTCATTTTATGGGCATACTCTATTCTTTCCTCTATTCTAGGCTCTCTATAAACTTTATCCCTGATATCATATCCTATTCCTCATTCCTAGTCTCAAGGTGTTTTCTTATTCATTATCATTACATACAACTTCCCTTCTCTACATAATTAGGTTCTTCCTCACCATTGTTATTAACTCTTTCATACTTATTCTCCTCAATAAAACGATTATATATGTTATTACTTTGTTCTCACTTGCGTTGAAGACAGTACGTCAACACTAGTTTTTTAGTCATATTTGTGTCCTTTTTGTAATGTTTTGAGAGTCAAATGTTTGTATACATGGTTAAATAGCTCAAGATTCATAAAAGAAAAGTTTTTCACAAATCGGAGAAGAAATCGTGCAACGATGGACCTGAATCAGGGCACGTTTGAAGCGTGGAATTTAACTGAAGATGCTGGAAAAATCGTGGCACGATGGATGTGTAACGTGCCACGCTGGTTGAGTAAATTTGCTGCCACATAGGAATAATGAGAAAATCGTGCCACGATGGTCTCGAAACGTGGCACGACGATGGGCTTTCTGAAACCCTAAAATTCTTTCTATAAAAGTCAGAAGCAATCAGAAGCTTGGTGTGCGATTTTGGAGACCTAAACAGAGCATAAACGGTACCAGAAAACCGCAGAACACGCAGTGGATCTCACCCAACTCATAGTTTGTTCTGATTTATGTATGTTCACTATTTTCTATGTATATGATTGTTTATTTATGAGTAGCTAAACTCTTAGATTGATTAAGTGATAAGATGAATCTTTGTGATATGTGATGGTGTAATTTGTTAAGAACTCTCTTTAACATCAATGAAAACCTAGTCTTTATTTAGAATTATTTGTGTTTAATGCTTTTCTTATGATTGTTTGTAAGACTACTAACCCTAGCTTCTATCAACCATATAAATTGATCTTAGGAATTGAGTGACTACTAACCCTAGCTTTTAATCCTGAAATAGTAGTTATGTTTAATTCAACATAAGAACTTAGAGATAGGAAATTGAGAGTTATGACTTATGGATTAACGTTCTCACCATGCTTCCGCAGTTATTCAATCGGATTAAGAGATTAAAAGGTTATAACTTAGGAAAGGGTTTTGAGTCAAGAGATTGATCAAAACCACTTAGTTAATCCGTCGTAAAGCTAGGCTAATTTCTTTGAGAGTGAGCCAAATTACTCAAAGTGAGCAATAGAGGATTCGAAAGGCTTGATCATCTGTTTTAATCCAATTATAAAACCATTTTATTTACTTTGTTTATGTTTTATGCAACCGAATCCAACTACCTAGGGCAACCCATAAATTTAATACATCCTTTATTTTAACGCTTTTGTCGGGTAGAAATTGAAACAGTCCCTGTGGATACGAACTTATAAATTTTATTACTTAGATGCAGTTTTAGTACACTTGCTAAAAGTTCATCAAGTTTTTGGCGCCGCTGTCGGGGACTGTTGAATCATTTCAACTTGACAATTTTGTTTTTATTTAGGATTTCTGTCGTTTATACTTTTTTGTATATATATATTAAAAAAATTATTTATGCTCTTCGTTTTCTACTCATTGTACTATGCTACTAAAAGGTTTATCCAAGTTTTGCAGCTATGATAGACAGGGTAGCATACAGGTTACACCTCTATAACACAGAAGAGATTGTTACGTTGCAGTATGAAAAATATGCTATCTTCGAAGATAAAAAGTTTGGACAGTAAAATCTCGATATTAAATGAGAGTTGTGGTCGTTGTGAGGCGAATCAACCAGGTAGTGATTGTGAAGGGATGAAAGAGGTGTTCAAAATCGATTACAATACTCAACTTCAAAATATTTTAGATGATTCTTTGGTGTCAAATCAAGTTTCAGTTGAGAAGTTTGATGTTCAGTGTGGTGATCTTTTTGAGAAAGCACATGAGTCTCAAAGTAAGTTGGTTAAGATGGAGACTGAGTGTCACGAGGTTGTGTTGGAAGAAATTCCAAAAGTGAGGAGTGTTGATATTTTCCCGAAGTCTGAACCTACGGAGGTTAAAGAAATCACCCATCTGCAAATGGATAGATGTCCTTCTTTAAGGTGGGAGAACTCAAATGACAAAGATTTAGCGGCTGGAGCAAGGGAGCATCTGCTTCTTTGTGCAAAATTCATGAAATTTCTACCAAACAAGAGGAAGAAGAAGGATGACATATTCTTTCTATCATTATTGCCACCCTAACAGTGGTTGAAGCGTCAATCTCAATGACGTAAAAGAAAGCGCTTGGTGGGAGGCAACCCATCCTTTTTATTATGTTTTTTTTAGTATTTTATTTCTATTGTGGTGTCAAACAATTGTCAGTGTGTTTGAATAACTCAGTTGTATACCCTATTATGTATTGAATTTGCACCTGTTTATTATTGATGAATTTGTTTGTTAGTTGATCTTTTACAGTTTAGTAACAAGTGCTTCTTCAAGTGATATTCCAAAAGTTCATAAGGAGGAGTGACTTGTGATTCAAAGGCGAAGTGTACGACAGTTAAAGAGAACCTGAGATACACTTCTTACCCAAATATTTCCAGGGTGTCGTCCCTCACGACGATGACCCCATGGTTATTATTGTCCAGATATTCAAGTGGGATGTTAAAAGGGTTTTGGTAGACACAGGAAGTTCAGCTGATATTCTGTATTATGAGACTTTTCAGAGGAATCTTGGCGGGATTCACAGGTGAGAAGGTACACGTACGAGGTTACATCACTCTCGTAGTTAGGCGTCCACTTGCTCCTGGAGTCTGGTTGGAGAGATAATGTTTTTTGCACAAAGTCCCTTTGAAATTCACGGGGGACGAACCTTCTCCTTGGAAGCTTGTTTCAACTTCTTTTGATATAGTTGTACAATATCGTCATGCATTGTAAGTTCAAACAAAACTTGAGATTTTAGCAGAACTCCTGTTGACGGGATTTTGATCTCCATGAGAAGTCTGACCTTCATGTTGTATACTGATGGAAGGAGGGGGGTTGCCCCTGTTGAAATGTTTATAGAAACACGATGCCCATGTGAGGCAACGACGCCATCTTATGCTGGTCTTTGTAAGTGACTGCCATCTTCTGGACAATCTTCTTGATTTTTGTTTGCAGCTTTGACGGCTAGGATGCCCTACTATGTGAGAGATCTTGTAGGGAATCACTTCATTCTTCTTTTCTTCATCTTTGGATACAGGGAATTCAAAGTCGAGAAATAGTATAAGGGTTAATGTGTTCAACGGGCTTGTTTATGTTTAATCTGCATTTATGTTTGATTTTAGAAAGTGAATGATTATATGCAGATATTTGGAAATGATTGAGGAAAAGGGAAAATAATTTTTTTGGTTTTTTTGTGTTACCATTTTTCCAGAAAAATTACAAAATAAAAACAAAGTCGGGATCTAAAACGACCTTTTTATTAATGATAGAAAACACATGAAGTAAAAAGCTCTACACAAGTTCACTTTCGTCTCGGGCGGGACAAAAGGATTTTTTTGGAAAAAGTAAACAACAAACAAACGCATTATTTGAACATATAAGTAGCGGAAGAGAAGATCAATAAAGACCCGATTGCGGCTAGCCATCCCATGTGTCACAAACGCTAGGTGTTATGATCTGGCAGCAAATTGACTTTCATGTTTAGAGAATCTTAGAAGGTTAGGCGGTTGGTCCGGATCAAGTTTTGGACTGCATTCTGTAGTGCGTTACAATGTTCAATGTCATGGCCAGGTGCCCCTTGATGGAAGGTACAGAAAAGGTCAGGTCTATACCATGCTGGCAATCTTGTTGGTACCGGAGGAGGCACCTAGGTCTGGACCAGATTCTCTTCGAGCAGTTGTGGAAGCAAATCCGCATATTTCACGGGGATTGCGGTAAACTGCGTCCTTGAGGCCTGTTGCCGTGGTTGATGTTGCTGAGGATGCTGTGGGAATAATAGTTGACCCTCGGGGGATAAGACGTTGGTTCGGATCAAGTCTCGGACTGCATTATTCAAGCCATAACAGTGCTCGATATCGTGACCTGGTGCCCCTTGATGGAAGGCACATGAGAGATCTGCTTTAAACCATGCTGACGATTTTTCCGACACCAGACGAGGTGGCTTGGTCTTGACCAAATTCTCTTCAAGCAACATTGGGAGCATCTTTGCATACTTCATGGGAATTGGATCATAATGTGCTCACCGAGCCTGATTCTGTGGATCAGATTGTTGAGGAGTCTGTTGTCGAGGCTGTTGTATGCACAATGGCTGACATGGTGGCTGGGGACTCGCTAGAATTGTGGCAGATCTTTTGTGGCCATCAGTGAAGCCACAAGGTTAGTTAACTTTTCTACTTCGGCCCGAAGCGTTGTTGTAACACCCCGTTTTTCCAACTTTAAAATAACCTAGATTAATCAGAGTTTTTCAACTTAAAAACAGAGTGTCACCTTCAACTTTACAAAAATCCAACAAATATAAATATAGCTAAATTGTTATTTATTTAAACTTCTGCTTTTATAAAAATTTAACAAACATGCAGCAGAAATAATTTCAACATCTTAAATAGTCTTTGGCTCTAAAAGGCCACATCATCAACATCTTAAATAAATTCTCATAAAAAGGAAATAGGTAACAAGGAAAATATGCAACCAAACAATCCCAATCCCGTTATGTATCAGAGCATCCTAGACGACACGGCGGAGATTACTCTCAACTACACTATTCTTGGTCACCTGCAAGTTACTCATACGAAGAGCAACATTTCCAAGCAAAGGGGTGAGATTTCACATTCTAATAATGATAAGCAATAATTCATATAAAGAATTAATCAACATAAAACAACAACAATTCATATAAGATAATCAATCGACATAAAACAACAACAAATCATATAAGAGAATCAATCGACATAAAACAGCAACAAATCATATAAGAAAATCAATCAGCATAAAACAGCAACAAATCATCATCAACAACTACTTCATATAATTTCAGATATAACTCATCCATTAACTTCAAGTATCAGGTAACATCATCATCATCTTAATTAACTTCAAAATTTACTTAACCACTTGACTCGACAATGCAACTTTCACTTGACTATGCAACTTAATCATCTTACTCATGCATGTGGTACCAATCAAAGGCATAAACCCTCGTCGCTTTTTTGAGCATAAATATACTCCTAGGGCATAAACCATCGTCGCTATTGAGCAAAAGCTCCTAGAGCATGAGCTCTCGTCTCTGTTGAGCAAAAGCTCCTAGGGCATGAGCCCTCGTCTTTAAATGAATATGCATGGACTCAATGTCTTACAACTAAGACAACACAGCCATCTTATATGACTCCAATAATTTGGATCAATAAGTCACAACTTAGACAGACACATGCAGCTTTAAACAAATGTAAACAGCACCATGGCAGCATATTATTAGTCTCAAGATATAACAATATCAACATTTAAACATCGTCTTAAAGCATCATTTAAAATTCGCATAATAAAATATCAATAAAAGATTTTCATGTCAAACCAAAGCTACTGGAAACATAATTTAATCATCAACAACTTTCATATAAACATCATATAAATAACTTTCATATAAACATCAAATAAATATCATATAAACATCATATAAATAACTTCCATATACACATCATATAAGTAACTTTCAAATAAACATCATATAATTAACTTTCATATAAACATTATATAAATAACTTACATATAAACATCATATAAATAACTTTCATATAGATATCATATAAACATCATATAAACAACTTTCATATAAAAATCATATAAATAACTTCCATATACACATCATATAATTAACTTTCCAATAAACATCATATAAATAACATACAAACAACTTTTATATAAATATCATATAAACAACTTCCATATAAACATCATGTAAATAAATTTCGTATAAACATCAAATAAATATCATATAAACAACTTTCATATAAACAACTTCCATATAAACATCATATAAATAACTTTCATATAAACATCAAATAAATATCATATAAACAACTTTCATATATAAACATCATATAAATAACTTTCCATATACACATGATATAATTAACTTTCATATAAACATGATATAAATAACTTCTATATAAACATCATATAAATAACTTTCATATAAACATCAAATAAATATCATATAAACAACTTTCATATAAACATCATATAAATAACTTCCATATAAACATCATATAAATAACTTTCATATAAACATCAAATAAATATCATATAAACAACTTTCATATAAATATCATATAAATAACATATAAACAACTTTCATATAATTAATATATAAATAGTGGCTTTCATATTTAATGGGATTATCTATACTCTTAACAACCTAATTCAATTCAAAACCTAACTTCTACAACCACAACAAAAAACAACAATAAGATTAAACCTTTTTCAGAAGTCCCACCCTTACCATAGATTGATTGATTGATTGCAAGGATTCTACAGACTTCTCTTCTCTGACTCTTCTCTTTCTTTAGTTTAGTTTTGTTTGTCCTCTTTCTCCAAAACAGTTTGAACAGTTTGCACGTCATATTATTTTCTAACTCTAACTCTCCTTTTTATAATAACCCTAATTTCTCTTACACCCCAAAACTACTCTTTTCCTTGTAATATTATTTATTTCTAAATTAAATATATCTCTCCCCCACTTAATAATAATAATACACCAAATGACAATTATATCTCTACACAAAATAACAAATATATTTCAATACTAGATAACATATATATTTCCACACAAAATAACCAATATATTTCTATACTAGATAATATATATTTTCACACAAAATAACAAATATATCTCTACACAAAATAACAAATATATTTCTATACTAGTTAACATATATATTTCCACACAAAATAACCAATATATTTCTATACTAGATAACGTATATATTTCCACACAAAATAACAAATATATCTCTACACAAAATAAAAAATATATTTCTATACAAGATAACATATATATTTCCACACAAAATAACCAATATATTTCTATACTAGAAAATATATATTTCCACATAAAATAACAAATATATTTTTACACAAAATAACAAATATATTATACAAATAAATTACCAACATATAACATAACAAAATATCACTTCATCAAAATAAATCGACTAAATTATAAAAAGACATCTAATCTCAATAAAGTAATAAATAATAAAAGTAGGGCATTACAGTTGTCACCTCTTCACGAAGCTCGTGGACCTCTTGTTCAAGCTGGTCCATTTTGTGTGTTTGCACGAGTGTTTGCATGCGCGAGTTGAAATTGAACGAAGACATCGGACCACTTACTGATGGACCACTTATTGATGGATTGACCTTTTATTGAAAAGACACAGTGTGAGACTCGGACTTAAAACTATGAACGAAGAATGATGCATGTTATGTTTATGCAAAAATAGTTGTTTATCGAAGGACATGTCAAAGTAATGGTAAACATCGTAAGGACCATGGTTTTATTTGTAAAGATGTTGCAAGTGGTTCCCTTTTCAAAAGCAAGAACGAAGCCACAGAAGAAGTCCTTAACAAAAACAAAAGCTTAGTTTAGATTTTTTTTGAAATTTTATTTCATGTTGTTCTTTCTTGCAAGGTCCATACCTTTGATGTTAACAAGAACTTATTTTGTCCTTCGATATTTAATGAGAAAAAGTTTATGAATGAATGCATCTATGTATGCATGAATATGCTAAAGAACATAGAAAACATGGTGAGGTTTTAGGTCCATAATGATGGAGTCAAGGGTAAGTGCGCCACAGGGTAAGGACTATGGTTTCACATGTACCTGTATCACGGGTTCTATTGGATCCCCAAAATCACTGACCACTTCCAAACATTATCGATCAGCAGGAGTACTCCCGGTTCAATAACATTCGTAGTAATGTCTCATTTGAGTGTAGCATCGCGTATCAACCAATTCAAGAGTACTCTTGATTAGCCACCACACTACGTCCTAAAAAGGCCAAGATGGATTAAAGGTAACTAAAGGTTCTCAACTTCGACGGTCACTTGAAAATAACATGTCAGACATGAGTACTCACGTTGACAACGTATGCATCCAAGATCTCTTCGTTGAGTGGAGTTGTATCACATGTGCCAAAACCGAAGAGTACTCTTGGCCTGGGACTATGATTATACCAGCGTCCTATCTTATGTTTCCCTTAAGTCCGGGTGGGGGACTTATCTCACCACACACGTTAAGAAAGGAGAAAGAAGAAAGAAGAACATATATACACGTATTTCCATCTTTTATATTTTTGTTTTTTAAGCAAGTTATAGCACAAAATTTAAATAAATCCAAGTTAGGCTCAACCCTCTTAGGGAGGTCCCCAGTGAAGTCGCCATTTCTGTCGCGTCTTTTTTCGGAGATCAAGGCTATTTGATTAGAGTTTGACTCACTATTTTATTTCACGACTGAACATTTAATTTTTTGAAAGAAAGTGGAAAAAAGTTCAAATACCACATTTTAAAGATTAAGGGTTCGGGGGTTGGTTACATAAAGGGAAGGTATTAGCACCCTTTATGTTCGTAGTACTCTACGAGAACCTCTTGGTTTCATTTAATTTTTGTGCTATAAACTTGCTTGCTTTTGAAAATGGATTTAAAGTGTTTAAGAAAACAAAGACCTAATTATATACATTTTTTATTGATTTGGAAGGACGAGTGTCCTTTGCCTACGTACCCGTGAGGGATCAAAACCTCGTAGTTCGGGGTAGAAATTGACGTTTGATGTGTTTGGTTGATTTTAATGTTTTTGAGAGATAAAAAGAGCCAAAATGGCAAAATGTGAAGTTGATTGATTTTAAATTTAAAGAAAGTAAAGGTCTAAGTATGATTAAAATTGATTGAAAGTTTGATTAAAAATAAAGATAAGAAGGATCACTTGATTTGAGAGTCAAGGTTTATTGAGAAAATGTTTTTGTAGTTTTGATTATTTGCATGTTTTTGTTGTTTTTAAATGATAATTAAACTAAAATTAAAACTATCGGAGCAAGAAAATAAAAGCAGAGGTATTTTGTGGTGACGTTGGATCACCACAAAAACCATTAACCTAAGCTAGAAAGAAGATAAAAGGCATACACATACGCACACACCCATGCACCTAAGACTATTACATTAAACCTATTAATACATTCTAAAGTCTGCAAAAAAATAAATATGCATGAACCTAAACTAGATATGTATTTACATCCAAACCGAGTATACATTCTAAATTCTTTGAGGTGAAAATAAATGACAAAATAAATGGATAAATAAAATATGATAAACCTAAACTAACGAGAAAATAAAAATGTAAGAATAAAATGCAAAGAGGGGATAAAAATGAAATGCAAAGGGGTCCAATCATAAGGTGGAGGGTGCAGAAATAAAAAGAAAGTGAAAAGTGGGCTTTAAGACAAACCAGGGGGCGCTGGGCTGGGTTAGACTGGTTCGGTCAGGTGTTGGGTCGGTTTTAGTAAACCGGCCGGTAAGGTGGAGTATATATAGGGGGAGGCTGGTTTTTTCATTCATTTTTACTTGCATTTCTCTCTCTACCTCTAAACTCTCCTAGAAACTCTCTCTTCACCCTCTTGTTTTCTCATCTTCCTTACTTCTTCTTCTTTAAAGTTCCGACGAGGTGAGTGGTGGCCGGAGGGAGTTCCGGCGCGGTGGCCGGCCGGCCAGGGTGGCCGCACCGCTGTTTCAGAGTAGCTCTCTACTCCTTTTTAATTATTCTTTTTGTGTTTTTTACTCCTCTTCCTACCATCTTTTCAATTTTTAAAGCCAAACCCTCAAACAAAAATCCAAGCGGCCTAGATCTAAGGAATAAGTAAAACTACCTTTTGATTTTAAAGCCGGTTTCGTTTGCTTCTGTCTGTGCAAAGAGTGCTGCTGAAATTCATATTCTTCTTCTCATTTCTTTCTTTTGAAATCGGATCTGTTTGTTGGACGGTAGTGATTGTTGATTCGGTTTTGTGGATTGTGAGTTTGTGGCGATTGTGATGTTCTTCGGGACAGTGGTTGTTTGTCTCTGATGGTGATAGTTTGATGGCCGATGGGTTTGGTCGATGACAATTGTTGGTAAAATCGTGCTTTGAAATTGTTATTGTTGTTTCCAGGTTTGGAAAAAATGGCTTTTCTTGTGCGTGTAGGTTTTTGAGATGATTTTCGGCCCCTTTTCTGTGTTCTACAGGTTCTATTTATAGTGTTGGATCCAACCTAGGGTTTGTTTAGAAAAAACCATAAAATCTGCATTTTTGGATTGGGATGAACTGAATTTGGATGAAGAACAAAATGTGTTTCTATTTATGAACTTGATTGGATTCGCGTGAGAGGCTGTTTTTGGATCAGGACCACTTCTTTGAACATTATCAGATTATTTGGATTTTTATGGACATTAAAAAAACATGATAAAATAAAAACTAATAAATATATATATAGACTAAAATTAAATTAATTGATTAATAGGTGAAATGGAAAATAAAAGATGGAAATGAATAAAAGATAAAAAAAAATGAAAATTTAAAGGACTAATTAAAAAAGTGAGAAGAGGGCCCGACTCGGAACCAAACATGAGGTATTTTAAAATACCTCTTTGCCGGATTTTTACTTGAAAATTCAGAGACTGATCAGTGCCTGAGGACACGTGTCGGTGTATGAATGTAGGATCTTAGGTCAAAAATTGGGGTATGACAATATATATATATATATATATATATGTAAATGTATCAGAAGCTAAAATTTGTCAGAAGCAAACAAAATATCAGAAGCTACTTAAAAACAAGGAAATACAACCAAAAACAAAAAAAATATGTGCATTCTAAGGTTTGTTTTGGTTGGCAAGCATCTCCATCAACTTCTGCATATCCTCAGCCTGCTTCTTCACAATTTCGTCAAGAGTCTCTGTTCTCTTAAGGTGAGCTTCTTCCTTGAGCCTAGCTTCTTCTTTAGCTTCTCTATGACTTGTGATTCTCTTGACTTGTACTCTACCTCAGAGTAGAAGGGTTCATTGGCAAGAAACAAAATCTCACCCTGAGATTGTTCTTCTGCTCTGCGAAGCTTCTCAAGATGTTGTGCAAGTATCTCTACTTGCTCTTTTGCACATACATCCTTGATTGAAGACAGAAAATCAGCAATTTCCTTCATAGAATCTGTCCATTTGTCTTCATAACTGACAGTCGGGACTGAAATACTCTTCATCTTGACAAGTTCATTGACCTTTCTGCAAATCTTTACAAAGAAGTCCTCTATGTACTTTGGATTTAAGCGTTCAGAATGGTTTTGAGCTTGAATTGGTTGAGATGAAGAGGGTTGGTCTTTTTGAATGGGGATAAGAGTGAGAGTTTCTGGTTGTTCAGTTTCTTGCTCAGGTTCAGAATCTGGGTTAATATGTACAACAGGTTCTGGCTGAATAGTCTGAGTTTTGGATTTTTTTGGGCTAATTGGAAGTTCTCCACCTAGATGTTTTTGTAGTGAATCCAAAGTTTCTGGAGAACCTATATTTGTAGGTTCTGGGTTGGTTGAAGGTTGTTGAGATGAGGTAGGTTCTTCAGGCTCTTCAGTAGACTGAATAACCTTAAGTGGTTTTATGTAGTCTGGTTTTAGAGGATGGTTTTCACAAAGATGTTGGCATACATTGATAGTATCTTGGATAATATTATCCATGGTGGTATCAATGTATTCAGCTATTTTTGGATCAAGAGGGTCGTATGAAGAGATTGGTTTGATTTTTGAGGAGGTGGTCTTTTTACAGAGTTGAGGAACGGCTTTGATCAGAGGTACATCATCTGAGTTTGTTTCAGTATTAGATGAGAAGGGGGAATCCATATTCAAGTACATATCAGACTCTTTAGAATTACCTGATGTGCAAGTTTCAAGAGCAGTCGGTCCTGAGGAGCCAGCTTCAGTAGCTCTAGTTCCTGAAGCACCAGCTTCTGTAGATACTTCAGAGTTTTTCTGCTTGGGAGCTTTCAAAAGCATTTCAGTTGCTTCCTTCACAGCCTGATCCTTGATTTCTGCTGTAACCACTTCAGCAGCTAACTCTTTTGCAGGAGCGTGTTGATCAGTGATCATAGGTACTGAAGTACCTATCTTCTGAGCTATCTCCTTAGCGGCAGGAGCAACTTCTGTTTTCTTTCTTAGCTGCCTCTCTTTACTATAATATCCTTATTTATTAATATCTCATTTCATAAATTTCTCTTTCCACAATAAATAACTAAGGGTAATATGTTGGAACAAAGGGTGTTTAACAATACCACTTTTAGTTTTGATGATAACAAGGTATTAAAAATTATCAATTAAATACGCTAATATTTGTTTAAGTGTGCAGGATCTTAGTCAAAGATTTTAATCTTAGAAAGTATTCTGTAAGAACAAATGAAGAGCAAAAACCTTAAGAAGCTTGTTGCAAGTGATTCTGAAGACTTAGAGAGCCTAAAGAATCATTAGAAGCTGTTTCGAGAGGTTCTGAAGACTTGGAGAGTCTGTAGAAGCTGTCTCGAATAAGTACAAGACTCGGAGAGTCTGAAGAAGCTGTTTCGAAGAAGTGCAAAACAAGAGGTTCTGAAGACTCGGAGAATCTGAAGAACAAAGAGAGTCCGAAGGAGCTGAAGATGAAGGAAAATCGATTGCAAAAACAGAATAAGCAGCGGATAAAAAATATTTGATTTTCTTTCCTTGGATATTTACGAATTACACATGAATCAGTGATTCGATTGTTATCTCGAAGTGTGGAATCTGAAAGCAGGAAACACGATCACAGCAAAGCAAGCAGCAAGGCCTCTAGCAAGTCCACACGAACAGTGCTCCACCAAAACTCGGTGCTAGCCAACGAATCAGAAGATTCTAAAAAACGTACAACATCAAAACTTCAGCACTAGGCTTATATTTATAAAACTCTTTGTGTGCTCTGCAAGTTTAGAAGTCACTATTGGGCTTCTGTAAGTCCAATAACGAGTTTAGTAATTCTACTAACTAATTAGCATTATTTACTAAAAACACCCCTTATATAAGTCATACTTATATCTTTCTCTTTCGAGTGTTCTTTGTGTGTGACCCTATAGGTTCTAGTCACGTTGGCAATAATATTGAATCTAATATTTAATACTATAAACAATGAGCGGTATCTAGCAACACATCATTACTACCCAAGTGACAAGAATGTCAAGTGATATGACGAAACCTTTTTCCATGATAATACTTATTCATACGATTACTCCTTTGTCCTAATATCTTTATTGATCTCAAGGCATAGATTTTGTCACCATTGTGTAGATCAATATTTATATTTCTTTATTCTGAAGTATACTGAATAACGAATGAGTCCAATATCCTATATCGACTTAGTTCAGCATGGCCATGCAGTTTTACAGTCATATTTCATCAAGAGGCCTATAGATATATCTCTTGTTTATGAGGAGGGACAAATCCCATCTAGGACACTCATGTCTCTCAGCATGATTCATCAAGTACCCATAAACAAACATTATGGTTATCCTTTTACATACAACGTTAGAATGGCAACAAAGCATTTGAGTCGACATCTAGGGATTATAGTGGTTTCAGGTCAAAGAGCGATATGCACTATTATCATTGTGAGAATATCTTATGACAATCTTATAACTTACTATGTAGTACTCCTAACATTTATACCTATGTATAGACTTGATATCTCATATCTATGACCCATGAGATGCGGTCATCAGTCTTTATACATAATAGTCTCGACGCTTTATTATTATCCTAATTCATATTAAAGCTTGACTACAAATACATTTAAGAATAGCGTTCTTTATGATAATTTAATCTCATGATTAAATCACACTTAATATATTATTACATGAACTATGTATTCTAAGGAATTTATTAACATTACTATAAATATATAATAAAGAGTGTCATATATTAATCAAATAATAAAAGTCATGATACATAAGATAAGTTTCACACAAACTATTGTCCTCTAGGGCTTATACCAACAATCTCCCACTAGCACTAGAGCCAATCAGGCATAAACCTAATACCCATAGATCTGGTATGACCATCATGCTTCTGCTGGGCAAGAGCTTTAGTAAGTGGATCAGCAACATTGTCTAATGTTGGTACTTTGCATATTTTAACATCTCCTCTTTCGATAATCTCTCGAATAAGATGATAGCGCCTTAGTATGTGTTTGGATTTCTGGTGAGATCTAGGTTCTTTGGCTTGTGCGATTGCTCCATTGTTATCACATAGTAATTCAATGGGATCCACAATACTTGGAACTATTCCAAGATCATAAATGAATTTCTTAATCCAAACAGCTTCCTTTGCGGCATTAGATGCAGCAATGTACTCGGGTTCTGTTATAGAATCAGCGACTGTTTCTTGCTTTGAAATCACCACGATTTAAGCAAAACACATATCCAGATTGCGATTTGAAATCATCATGATTTGTCTAAAAACTAGCATCAGTGTAACCAATTACAGAGAGCTCTTCTTGACCTCCATAGATCAAGAAAGTATCCTTAGTTCTTCTCAAGTACTTAAGGATATTCTTGACAGCAATCCAATGATCGTTGCCAGGATTAGACTGGTATCTGCTCGTAGCACTTAAAACATACGAGACATCTGGTGGAGGACATATCATAGCATACATGATAGACCCAATTGCCGAAGCATATGGAATATCACCCATTCGATCCCTTTCTTCATTAGTCGAAGGGGATTGAGTCTTTGATAGATTTATTCCTGACGATATAGGGATGAATCCTTTCTTGGAATCATGCATATTGAAACGTCTCAGGACTTTATCTATATATGTACCCTGACTTAAGCCAAGAAATCTTTGTGATCTATCTCTATAGATCCTGATTCCTAATATATAGGAGGCTTCACCTAAGTCTTTCATAGAAAAGCATTTCCCTAACCAAGTTTTTACTTCTTGTAATGTAGGGATGTCATTTCCGATTAATAATATGTCATCCACATATAAAACCAGAAATGAGACTATGCTCCCACTAACCTTCTTGTAAACACAAGGCTCATCTTCATTTTAAATGAATCCATATTGTTGTACAGTTTCCTCCTCCAGCAGTCTCAGGAATGGCAAAATAGTTGATTATTCTACCAGAATAGAAGTTTGTTGCAGATAACGGTCCAGTCACTCTTCTTCTGGACATTCCACTGAAATTTACCTACATTCTCCACTTGACAAGCCCTGGCAACTACCTCTTCAGTGATAATGACTGGAATCCCCATCACAGCAGACCTTATTTCAAGACCCTTGTACGGTCTTAAACCCATTTCTTCTCTGCTTTTGCCAGCCAGCTTAGGGTTGTTCATAACTGCAGCTGTTTCTTCAATAGTAGCTTCATCCTTGTCGAAGACTTCTGACCTAACCCGAAAATCTCTTACCAGCTCCTGATATGTTGGTCCATTCAACATACCAAAATAGTTCATCATTCCTTGTGCTAAGAAATGAGAGGAAACATCTACTCCGTGACGATTAAGAGAGCCAAAATCTATTGGAGATTCAACTTGAATTTCCAGAGTTTCTTTGATAAGATTCATCGTTCTAGGTTTGATCACATAAGATTTTCCAGTTTTGACTAGTACACCAGATTGGATGAGATCACTTGCCATTGAGAGGTTTCTAGGTTTGATTTTTGTGAACAAAAGGTGTTACAGAGATTGAAAGCAAAAAGATTGTTCAGAGAAAAAATCAAAGAGTGAAAAGAGAAGTGAGTTGTGTGTGATAGGTATTTATAGAAAAAAGTTTGATAATTGTTTGGAAAGAATAGGGGACAAACAAACACAAACAATAAATACATATAGCATGCAGCCGTAAAAGTATTGGGACAATGCGAAGGTAACTTGTTAAAACGTAAAGAAATCATTGCCCTTTGAGTTCTTACCCAATACAGACAGACCACGTCTGAGAAACTATAAAGTAACTATCACCGTAGTGGGGCAGGTGTTACCAAACTCAACAGTCATGCTTCCACTAATACGAGCTTCTGAGAGTCTAAGATTCCTTTACCAGAGTCTGAAGGTTTATCAGAAGCTTATGTTTACCAGAGTCTCCAAAAGATAGTCTGATTCTCAATTAGCTTCTGAAAATCTTTCAGAGTCTGAATTCTGTTTTCAGAGGCGCACATTACCCAGAGACATAACACATGTTCAAATTTTTCTTTATAAAATCAAATCTTTCAACAGATAAGGGCTTAGTAAATATATCAGCCCATTGATGATCAGTATCAATGAATTGAATATCTAAAATTCCCTTTTGAACATAGTCTCTTATAAAATGATGTTTAATCTCAATATGCTTTGCTCTTGAATGCAGAATTGGATTCTTAGACAAACATATAGCTGCCGTATTATCACAATAAATTGGGATATGGTTTCAGTTATTTGATAGTCCTCAAGCTGATCTTTCATCCAGAGTAGCTGTGTACAACAACTAGCAGCTGAGATGTATTCAGCTTCTGCTGTAGACAAAGCAATGGTTGCTTGCCTCTTGCTAGCCCAGGATATCAGATTCTCTCCCAAGAATTGACAATTGCCACTGCTAGATATTCTTTCAATCCTATCTCCAGCATAGTCAGCATCACAGAATCCAACTAGCTTGTAGTAAGAGGATTTCTTGTATAGAAGTCCAAGATTGGTAGTTCCTTTCAGATATCTAAAGATTCTTTTAACAGCTATTAAGTGAGACTCTCTAGGATCTGATTGAAACCTTGCACAAAGACATACACTGAATAAAATATCTAGTCTGGATGCAGTTAGGTATAACAAAGAACCAATCATACCTCTATACAGCTTCTGATCAACTTTGGTTCCTTGATCTTCTTTGCTCAGAGTGCAGGTTGGATGCATTGGAGTGTTCATTTCTTTGCAATCCTCAAGATTAAACTTCTTCAGAAGCTCTTTCGTGTATTTTGACTGATGAACATAGACTCCATCTTTGCATTGGTTGATTTGAATTCCAAGAAAGAACTTTAATTCTCCCATCATGCTCATTTCAAACTCATCCTGCATTACTTTGGAAAACTCTTTGCAAAGTGAACTATTTGTAGAACCAAAAATGATATCATCAACATAAATTTGAACTATAAGAATGTCGTTCTTCAGAGTCTTTCTGAATAGTGTAGTGTCAACTTGTCCTCGTTCAAAGTTATTTTGAATTAAGAAATTACGCAGTCTTTCATACCAAGCTCTGGGAGCTTGTTTTAAGCCACAGAGTGATTTCTTCAATTTATAAACATGCTCTGGATGTTTTAAATCTTCAAAGCCAGGAGGTTGTTTGACATATACTTCTTCAGAAATGACACCATTAAGAAATGCACTCTTAACGTCCATTTGATACAGGGTTATGTTGTGATTAACTGCATAGGAAAGAAGTAACCTGATTGCTTCCAATCTTGCAACTGGAGCAAAAGTTTCAGTGTAATCAATGCCTTCTTGTTGACTGTAACCTTGCGCAACAAGTTTGGCCTTGTTTCTGATTACTTCTCCTTGTTCACTAAGCTTATTTCTGAACACCCACTTGGTTCCAATGATGTTCTTGTGTTCAGGCTTAGCTACTAGATCCCATACTTCATTCCTTTTGAATTGATTCAGTTCGTCTTGCATTGCCAGAATCCATCCTTCATCTCCAAGTGCTTCTTCAATAGAGGTTGGTTCAATAACAGATAGTAATCCCAAAGCAGACTCTTCTTGTCTGAAATGCGATCTAGTTCTTCTGGGACTCTCTTTATTGCCAATTATCTGATCCTCTGGATTCGAAGACTTGTATTTGAAAGATTGTTTGGATTGACTAGCTTGCTGAGAACCATCTTGAGCTTTTTCAGAAGCTTCTTCATTAGGAATTTCAGGGGATGCTTCAGCTTCTGAAGTATCTTCAGATTCTGGAATCTGATCAGATTCTGAGTTATCATCAGAATCTTGAGATCCTGCATAACTTTCATCTTGCTCTGGAGTTTCACTTCCAGGGACTTTGTCATCGAATCTGACATGCATAGATTCTTCAACACATTGTGTTTCTGAATTATACAGTCTGTATGCCTTGGAGCGTTCAGAGTAACCTAAGAAGATTCCCTTTTGTGCTTTGGCATCAAATTTCTTTAGATAGACTTTATTGTTCAGGACATAACAAGTACATCCGAACTGATGAAAATAAGATATGTTAGGTTTTCTTCCTTTAAAGAGTTCATAAGCTGTTTTGTTCAACAGAGGTCTAATATAGATTCTGTTCTGAACATAACAAGCTGTGTTTACAGCTTCTGCCCAAAAATGCTTAGCCAGATTGTTCTCATGGATCATGGTTCTAGCCATTTCTTGTAAGGTTTTGTTCTTTCTCTCTACAACTCCATTTTGTTGTGGAGTTCTAGGTGCAGAGAATTCATGAATAATTCCATGTTTTTCACAGAAAACCTCAAAAGGCTCATTTCCAAATTCTCCTCCATGATCACTTCTGACTTTCAAGATTTTCAATTCTTTTTCAGATTGAATTTGGATGCAGAATTTACTAAACACAAAATATGAATCATCTTTAGTTTTCAGAAACTTAACCCAACTCCATCTGCTGTAGTCATCAACAATGACTAGTCCATATTTACTTCCATATAAGGATGCAGTGCTAACTGGTCCAAATAAATCAATATGAAGTAACTCCGAGGGTATGGAAGTAGAAACAATTTCTTTCGGCTTGAAGGGACTCTTGACAATTTTCCCTTTCTGACATGCTCCGCAAAGAGCATCTGAATGATAGTCAATGTCTGGTAGGCCTTTGACAAGTTACAACTTGTTAAGCTTAGAGATTAATCTCCAGTTAGCATGTCCCAACCGTCTATGCCACAGCCACTTCTTATCACCCATTGACAAAAGGCATGTTACCTTCTGATCAGTCAGTTCAGAGAATTTTATCTTGTAGACATTGTTTCTTCTTTTTCCCTTGAAGACTATGGATTGATCATCCTTGTTAACCACAGTGCAGTTGTTCTTATTAAACAATACATCATAACCACTGTCGCATAATTGACTTATGCTCAGTAGGTTATGTCTAAGTCCATCAATGAACCACACATTACTGATTGAGATAATAGAGTTACCAATGGTTCCAGTACCAATGATTTTGCCAGTCTGGTTTCCTCCAAATCCCACAGTTCCTCCCTCTTGCATGGTTAGGGTTAGGAACATAGACTTTTCTCCCGTCATTTGACGCAAGCAACCACTGTCCAGGTACCAAGCCTTCTGCTTTTCTTGTCCTTTTAGACATACCTCTGTTTCACTTTCAGAGTCTGCATCTGATTCTGCCTCAGGTGTCTACATTGGCTTCACCATCAGCATCATCATTCTCAGACTCTGACTCATTATCATGATCTTCCCAGGTGGCCATCAGACTTTTCTTGATTTGCTTCTTAAACTTGCTTGACTTGAAGGTTGGCCTTTTTGACTTGGATTTCTCCTTCTGCAGTTCTGGACAGTCAGCAATAAAATGTCCAGTTTTCTTGAAGTTGAAGCAACCTTTCTGTTCCTCCTTTTTGAAACCCTTCCCACTACTCTTGCTCAGAAATCTCTTGTTATTCTTAGCAAGGTACTGCATTTTGCTTAAAAGCATGGCCATTTCCTTTGCAATATCAGGATCTTCCTCTGAGCTTTCATAAGCTGAAGATTCATTTTCAAACTCTTCAACCTTGAGAGCCTTTGAGGACCTTCCCTTTGATTTTAAAGCAATGGTTTTGGACTTTCTTGCAGACTCATGTTCATTGAGACTTAACTCATGAACCTTGAGAGAGCTTACAAGATCTTCAACACTTAAAGTGTTTAAATCTTTAGCCTCCTCAATTGCAGTGACCTTTGGTCTCCATCTAGAGGGTAAGCTCCTTAGAATCTTGCTAACATGATCAGAAGCTATATAACTCTTCTTTAGTATCTGAAGACCAGACACTAGAGTTTGAAATCTTGAGTACATCTGCGCAATACTTTCATCCTCTTTCATCTTGAATAGTTCATACTGATGAACTAATAGAAGAGCTTTAGCTTCCCTGACCTTTTTGCTTCCTTCATAGTTAGCACAGAGAGAAGAAAACATGGCTTTAGCAGTAGATTTGTCACTCATCTTCATGTATTCCGATTTAGGAATAGCAGTGACAAGAGCTCCTCTGATGATATGATGTTTCTTGTAGATTTTCTTTTGAGCAGCAGTGTGAAGTTTACGGTCAATGGCAGCACCTTCGTCATCAAGTTGTAAGTCACCAACACCATCTTCAAGTATATCCCAGAGTTCTTCATCAAGACCCATGACATAACTGTAGAAGTTGGTTTTCCACCAAGAAAATCTTTCAGGATCTCCATTGAACTTATGAATTTTTCCATAAACAGCCTTTTTACTGCTGTTATTCGATCCATAGTCATATGGTATAGCAGCACCAGAAGTAGCACCAGAAGAAGAAGGTTCACTGGAAGAACCATTAAACTCTTTTCACAAGTTATGTCTTGAAATCCTTGACAATGTTTTCTCCCATACCGTAGGGTTGGAACCGTTTGGTTTAGGTTTCAACTTGCCTTTCACAGTTTCTCTCCTTTGAAACTTAGACTTTGGTTTTTCAGACTCTGGCTTTTTCAGAGTCTGTTTATCAGACTTTGAATGTTTCAGAGTCTGAGACTTTAAAGCTTTGGGTTCAAAGTTTTTCAGACCCTTTAACTTAACATTCTGAAGTTTTGACTTAGTCAGAATCTTAGAAGTAGAAGTTGTAGGTTCTGAATGAGTCTCTGTGTTGACTTCATCAGACTCTTTTACAAAATGATTTTTCAACGCCTCTCTGGTTCCATCAGGACCAGATTTCAGAGTCATTTCATTTGAGTTTCCTCCAATGAATCCAAGACCCTGTCCTCTGTTCTGATACGTGCTATAGATCAAGGATGCAACCCTTGATCTGTCAATTCCAGTAGCAATAAATTCTTGCAGAGCAACATCTTGCTCACTTAAGTATTTACAGCTACACTTCTTGATCAATAAAGAGATATTTTCTTCTTTTAAATCTTCTAATTCCAACAGAGTTGAATTATGTCTTTTTGACAGCTTATCAAGCTGTTGTTTGACTTTCTTCAACTCAGTGGTCTTAGTTTTAAAATGACCAAGAAGCTCATTGACAGATTCTATAAGTTCAGATCTTGTGAGTTCAAAATATACCTCTGTTTCATTTTCAGAGTCTGTATCTGATTCTGCCTCAGGTGTCTCTTTACCAGATTCAGTTGTAGCCATTAGTCCAACAGCTACATTGGCTTCACCATCAGCATCATCATCTTCAGATCCTGACTCATTATCAAGATCTTCCCAGGTGGCCATCAGACTTTTCTTGATCTGCTTCTTAAACTTGCTTGACTTGAAGGTTGGCCTTTTTGACTTGGGTTTCTCCTTCTGCAGTTCTGGACACTCAGCAATAAAATGTCCAGTTTTCTTGTAGTTGAAGCAACCTTTCTGATCCTCCTTTTTGAACCCCTTCCCACTGCTCTTGCTCAGAAATATCTTGTTCTTCTTAGCAAGGTACTGCATTCTGCTTGAAAGCATAGCCATTTCCTTTGCTACATCAGGATCCTCCTCTGAGCTTTCAGAAGCTGAAGACTCATTTTCAGATTCTTCAACCTTGAGAGCCTTTGAAGACCTTCCTTTTGATTTTAAAGCAATGGTTTTGGATTTTCTTGCAGAATCATGTTCATTGAGACTTAACTCATGAACCTTGAGTGAGCTTACAAGATCTTCAACACTTAAAGTGTTTAAATCTTTAGCCTCCTCAGTTGCAGTGACCTTTGGTCTCCATCTAGAGGGTAAGCTCCTTAAAATCTTGCTAACATGATCAGAAGCTATGTAACTCTTCTTCAGTATCTGAAGACCAGATACTAGAGTTTGAAATCTTGAGTACATCTGCTCAATACTTTCATCCTCTTTCATCTTAAATAGTTCATATTGATGAACTAATAGAAGAGCTTTAGCTTCCCTAACCTCTTTGCTTCCTTCGTAGTTAGCACAGAGAGAAGCAAACATGGCTCTAGCAGTAGATTTGTCACTCATCTTCATGTATTCCGTTTTAGGAGTAGAAGTGACAAGAGCCCCTCTGATGATATGATGTTTCTTATAGATTTTCTTTTGAGCAGTAGTGTGAAGTTTGCGGTCAATGGCAGCACCTTCGTCATCAAGTTGTAAGTCACCAACACCATCTTCAAGTATGTCCCAGAGTTCTTCATCAAGACCCATGACATAACTATAGAAGTTGGTTTTCCACCAAGAAAATTCTTCAGGATCACCATTGAACTTAGGAATTTTTCCATAATCAGCCTTTCCACTGCTGTTATTGGATCCATATTCATATGGTATTGCAGCACCAGAAGTGGCACCAGAAGAAGACGGTTCACTGGAAGACATGTTTTTCTCTGGATCTTTTCTGTTACACGGTTAAGTGCTAAGACAACATAGCCGGAGCTCTGATACCAACTGAAGGTGAGAAAAACACAAGAAGGGGGGGGGGGGTTGAATTGTGCTTTCTTTTCGCAACTCTTGAAGAGTGAGAATCTAATTCCTTTAAACTCAGAGTCTGAATGAGATCAGAGTCTGATAGGAGATTAGGTTCTGATTGCAGCGGAATAATCAAGAGATAAAGAGAGAACAGAGAACACAAGCAATTATACAGGTTCCTTCCACAAACTGGAAGTAGTCCTGTCCCCCTTGTACTTCCAAGGAGAGTTCACTAAAATGTAATATCAAATTACAAGTTGCTCAAACACACAGTATGAGACTTCCTTGCTCAAGCACACAGGCGAGAGACTTCCTTGCTCAAAGACACAACTAAGAGACTTCCTATGCTTAAGAACGCAGCCAAGAGACTTCCTTTGCTCAAGCACAAAAGCAAGAGACTTTTACACAATTACAGAAAATTGAATACAGTTGAAACACTTGATAACAATAAAAATGTGTTTCAATTACAACAAAGACATACTCTGTTTTACACAAAAGACAGACTCTGTTTTTCTGTGAAACTTAGAGATTCTAGAATACTCAGTTTGTAAGAATCTAAGTTAATGATGTGCTTTTGTTAAGACTCAGTTGAATACGAAAGCAGCGCAATGCAGTTTTTCTAAGTTGTAGAGTCCAACACTTCTTCAAGTCTTCTATCTTTTATATAGGCGTAGGAAAGAGACGTTGAGTCATCCAGCGCATCAGGATGATTTCTGAAGCTTGATCAATGACTGTTGATCTGTTGCTTGATTTGGTAATAGTCCTTCAATAGCATAATTTGAATTCCATTCCCTTTGAGGATTAATATCGGTAGACACAGTTGCCAAACTGTACGTGGTAGTAGAGTAGTGGAAACAGAGTTCGTACAACGTACTCTGTACTGGCCTGCAATCTTTGTCTTTGTGCTTCCCACGCTCAAGTTGACTTAGAAGCTAGCCGTTACTCCATTAGAGTTTCTTTGTGCATAGCAATGCAGTAGAGATCACTGTTAGCAGATCATCAAATATATGGCTTCAGACTCACTGCAGTACTAAGCTTCTGATAATCTTCAGACTCTCTTGGTTCTTAGATTCTGATGGTCTTCAGACTCTGATACAGTCTTCAGACTCTCTTTGGTACAGTCTTCAGACTCTCTTCGATACAGTCTTCAGACTCTCTTCGATACAGTCTTCAGACTCTCTTCAGCACAGTCTTCAGACTCTCTTCGAAACAGAATCACAAGCAACAAGCTTCTATGGATTTATTGCTCTTTAACATTGTTCAAACAGAATGCTTTCTAAGATACAAATCTTAATTGATATCCTGCATACTTAAACTAATATTAGCAATATCCAATTGACAACTTTTTAATACCTTGTTATCATCAAAACTCAAAACGTGGTATTGCTGAACACCTTTGTTCCAACATAGCGTTCTTTATGATAATGTAATCTCATGATTAAGTCACACTTAATATATTATTACATGAACTATCTATTCTAAGGACTTTATTAACATTACTATAAATATATAATAAAGAGTGCCATATATTAATCAAATAATAAAAGTCATGATACATACGATAAGTTTCAAATAAATTATTGGCCTCTAGGGCTTATACCAACAGGGGGATTTGTCTTCTTTGTTTGGTTTGACTCTCCTTGATGGCCTGCTCATATGGTACATCACATAATTGGGGAAGTTGATCTTCTCGATAGTAGCCAAAAAGTATAAGACAACTTTGTGGTCTAGAGACAAAGTGTTAGAACCTCCACCCTTCTGAAGCAAGCAGTCTGTAATGAGCTTCAGAAGCACCCTGTGGTCCTTTTGCATATCCACCAGTTTGTTTGAAGGTCTTCCTTTGAAGAAAAATAAGTTGCATCTCTCTGCCCAGTCAGATTTCTAGCTGACATTCCATTGGAATTTTCCTTCATTGGCCACTCTGCAGTGTTGGAACAAGGGTGTTCAGCAATACCACATTTTGAGTTTTGATGATAACAAGGTATTAAAAATTGTCAATTGGATATGCTAATATTTGTTTAAGTATGCAGGATATTAATCAAGATTTTCATCTTAGAAAGTATTCTGTTTGAACAAATTGAGAGCAAGACCAAGAGAAGCGTGTTGCTTGTGATTCTGAAGATCTGAAAAGTCTGAAGAATCATCAGAAGCTGTGTCAAGAAGTCCTGAAGACTAAAAGAATCTGAAGTTCATATAAGTTTGAAGATGATCAGAACCTAAAAGTTCAAGAGAGTCTGAAGACTATCAGAACCTGAAGACCAAGGAGATTATTGAGCAAAGATTTGTGCCAATCCTCAATGTAAGCTACGAGGATAAGTTCTCTATTCTGAAGAATGAATTTGTGGATTTTATCACCAAAATTCAGAGGGCTGCAGTAAAAGAACAAGCTGGTGTTCTTGCCAAACATGTGGAAGAACTTAAGAAAGCTGAGACAACAAAGGCTAAGAAGAAAGCTCCTGTTCTGCGATTGTAATATAAACCATTCTTTGATGCTGATCAATACAATCCAAGGGAAACAGTCGTTTATGATTCGCTGAAGAAGAGGCTTCACATAGTACAAGAAGAAGCTAGACTTGAGAGAGAAGCTCATCTCAGAAGAACAGAAGTTCTCGAAGAAATTGTCAAGAAACAGCAAGAGGATCTCCAAAAGTTGATGGATCACATTGCCAAACAAAACCAACCTTAGTTGCACACCTAGTGTTTTAACTATTTTGTTTTGCTTGTATTCTTATTTTTGCTGATTTCTATTATCTTCTGAACTTTCATTTTATGATTATTCAGGTTTTTACTTCACTAGATGTGCTTCTGATAGATCTTGCTTTATTTATCTTATTGCATCTGAAGTAATTTTCCTTAGAATCTGTTCGTTTTCAGACTCTAATATGTTTTTGCTATGAATCTTTTTCTCATTTTCTTTAAAAAAAAATTTACCCTCACTTGAAATCATTCAAAAAGGGACAGAAACATTTTTTTTTAAAAAATTACCTTTTTGTTGATGACAAAAGGGGGAGAAAGTCTAGTGAGTACTTCGTTAGATTCTGAGCCCCATTAAAAAGAATCTTTTCTCATATTCGTTTATTATTCTGAGATTTGATTCAGCTATTTGCTTAACATGAATTTATTTAACTTGGATAGAACTTAAGGGGAGCTTACAAACCTCAACTTAAGGACTATAAGATTCAGGGGGAGTCAGAGCTTACAAACCTCAGACTCTGAGCTTACAAACCTCAGACCCTTTAAGTCAACATGTTAATTAGATTAACAACAATTGACCTTTTAAATATTGATGTTTGTCATCATCAAAAAGGGGGAGATTGTTGGAACAAGGGTGTTAAGTGATACCACATTTTGAGTTTTGATGATAACAAGGTATTAAAAATTGTCAATTGGATATGCTAATATTTGTTTAAGTATGCAGGATATTAATCAAGATTTTCATCTTAGAAAGTATTATGTTTGAACAAATTGAGAGCAAGACCAAGAGAAGCGTGTTGCTTGTGATTCTGAAGATCTGAAGAGTCTGAAGAATCATCAGAAGCTGTGTCAAGAAGTCCTGAAGACTAAAAGAATCTGAAGTTCATATAAGTCTGAAAATGATCAGAACCTAAAATTTCAAGAGAGTCTGAAGACTATCAGAACCTGAAGACCAAGGAGATTATTGAGCAAAGATTTGTGCCAATCCTCAATGTAAGCTATGAGGATAAGTTCTGTATTCTGAAGAATGAATTTGTGGATTTTATCACCAAAATTCAGAGGGCTGCAGTAAAAGAACAAGCTGGTGTTCTTGCCAAACATGCGGAAGAACTTAAGAAAGCTGAGACAACAAAGGCTAAGAAGAAAGCTCCTGTTCTGCGATTGTAATATAAACCATTCTTTGATGCTGATCAATACAATCCAAGGGAAACAGTCGTTTATGATTCGCTGAAGAAGAGGCTTCACATAGTACAAGAAGAAGTTAGACTTGAGAGAGAAGCTCATCTCAGAAGAACAGAAGCTCTCGAAGAAATTGTCAAGAAACAGCAAGAGGATCTCCAAAAGTTGATGGATCACATTGCCAAACAAAACCAACCTTAGTTGCACACCTAGTGTTTTAACTATTTTGTTTTGCTTGTATTCTTATTTTTGCTGATTTCTATTATCTTCTGAACTTTCATTTTATGATTATTCAGGTTTTTACTTCACTAGATGTGCTTCTGATAGATCTTGCTTTATTTATCTTATTGCATCTGAAGTAATTTTCCTTAGAATCTGTTCGTTTTCAGACTCTAATATGTTTTTGCTATGAATCTTTTTCTCATTTTCTTTAAAAAAAAATTTACCCTCACTTGAAATCATTCAAAAAGGGACAGAAACATTTTTTTTTTAAAAATTACCTTTTTGTTGATGACAAAAGGGGGAGAAAGTCTAGTGAGTACTTCGTTAGATTCTGAGCCCCATTAAAAAGAATCTTTTCTCATATTCGTTTATTATTCTGAGATTTGATTCAGCTATTTGCTTAACATGAATTTAATTAACTTGGATAGAACTTAAGGGGAGCTTACAAACCTCAACTTAAGGACTATAAGATTCAGGGGGAGTCAGAGCTTACAAACCTCAGACTCTGAGCTTACAAACCTCAGACCCTTTAAGTCAACATGTTAATTAGATTAACAACAATTGACCTTTTAAATATTGAGGTTTGTCATCATCAAAAAGGGGGAGATTGTTGGAACAAGGGTGTTAAGTGATACCACATTTTGAGTTTTGATGATAACAAGGTATTAAAAATTGTCAATTGGATATGCTAATATTTGTTTAAGTATGCAGGATATTAATCAAGATTTTCATCTTAGAAAGTATTATGTTTGAACAAATTGAGAGCAAGACCAAGAGAAGCGTGTTGCTTGTGATTCTGAAGATCTGAAGAGTCTGAAGAATCATCAGAAGCTGTGTCAAGAAGTCCTGAAGACTAAAAGAATCTGAAGTTCATATAAGTCTGAAAATGATCAGAACCTAAAATTTCAAGAGAGTCTGAAGACTATCAGAACCTGAAGACCAAGGAGATTATTGAGCAAAGATTTGTGTCAATCCTCAATGTAAGCTATGAGGATAAGTTCTCTATTCTGAAGAATGAATTTGTGGATTTTATCACCAAAATTCAGAAGGCTGCTGTAAAAGAACAAGCTGGTGTTCTTGCCAAACATGTGGAAGAACTTAAGAAAGCTGAGACAGCAAAGGCTAAGAAGAAAGCTCTTGTTCTGCGATTAGAATATAAACCATTCTTTGATGCTGATCAATACAATCCAAGGGAAACAGTCGTTTATGATTCGCTGAAGAAGAGGCTTCACATAGTACAAGAAGAAGCTAGACTTGAGAGAGAAGCTCATCTCAGAAGAACAGAAGCTCTCGAAGAAATTGTCAAGAAACAGCAAGAGGATCTCCAAAAGTTGATGGATCACATTGCAAAACAAAACCAACCTTAGTTGCACACCTAGTGTTTTAACTGTTTTGTTTTGCTTGTATTCTTATTTTTGCTGATTTCTATTATCTTCTGAACTTTCATTTTATGATTATTCAGGTTTTTACTTCACTAGATGTGCTTCTGATAGATCTTGCTTTATTTATCTTATTGCATCTGAAGTAATTTTCCTTAGAATCTGTTCGTTTTCAGACTCTAATATGTTTTTGCTATGAATCTTTATCTCATTTTCTTTAAAAAAAAATTTACCCTCACTTGAAATCATTCAAAAAGGGGGAGAAATATTATTTTTAAAAAAATCACATTTTTGTTGATGACAAAAGGGGGAGAAAGTCTAGTGAGTACTTCGTTAGATTCTGAGCCCCATTAAAAAGAATCTTTTCTCATATTCGTTTATTATTCTGAGATTTGATTCAGCTATTTGCTTAACATGAATTTAATTAACTTGGATAGAACTTAAGGGGAGCTTACAAACCTCAACTTAAGGACTATAAGATTCAGGGGGAGTCAGAGCTTACAAACCTCAGACTCTGAGCTTACAAACCTCAGACCCTTTAAGTCAACATGTTAATTAGATTAACAACAATTGACCTTTTAAATATTGATGTTTGTCATCATCAAAAAGGGGGAGATTGTTGGAACAAGGGTGTTAAGCGATACCACATTTTGAGTTTTGATGATAACAAGGTATTAAAAATTGTCAATTGGATATGCTAATATTTGTTTAAGTATGCAGTATATTAATCAAGATTTTCATCTTAGAAAGTATTCTGTTTGAACAAATTGAGAGCAAGACCAAGAGAAGCGTGTTGCTTGTGATTCTGAAGATCTGAAAAGTCTGAAGAATCATCAGAAGCTGTGTCAAGAAGTCCTGAAGACAAAAAGAATCTGAAGTTCATATAAGTCTGAAGATGATCAGAACCTAAAAGTTCAAGAGAGTTTGAAGACTATCAGAACCTGAAGACCAAGAGAGTCTGAAGATCATCAGAAGCTGAATTGCTATAGTGAGTCTGAAGCCTACAATCTGAAGATCTGCTTAGAAGGATTTCTAAAGGCATTGCGATGCATAAGAAACACTCTATTGGAGTAACAGCTACCTTCAAAGTCAACTTAAGCGTGGATGCTCAACGACAAAGAATGCAGAATAGTACAGAGTATGTGTGTACGAACTCTGTTTCCACTACTCCACTACCTCGTACAGTTTGGCAACTGTGTCTATCGGTATTAAGCTTCAAAAGGAATGGAATTCAAAATATGCATTTGAAGGACTGTTACCATATCAAGCAACAGATCAACAACTATTGATCAAGCTTCCAAAATTCTCTTGATGTGCTAGATTGTCTCAACGTCTCTTTCCAGCGCCTAGATAAAGGATAGAAGACTTGAAGAATATGTTGGACTCTACAACTGAAAAACTACGCTACTAAGCTATTGTATTCTCACTGAGTCAAACTAGAAACACATCAATAACTTAGATTATTCTTACAAACTATGTATTCTAGAATCTCTAAGTTTATCAGAAAAACAAAGTCTATCTTTGTTTAAGTTATTGGAACACATTTGATTGTTTATCAAGTGTCTCCAACTCTTTTCAATTTTCTGTAAATTGTGTCAGAAGTCTCTTGCTTGTGTGCTTGAGCAAAGAAGTCTCTTAGTTGTCTCTTTGAGCATTGGAAGACTCTTGCTTGCGTGCTTGAGCAATTGGAAGTCTCTTACTATCTATTTGAGCAACTTGTAATTGATATTTCATTTTAGTGAAACTCTCCTTGGAAGTGCAAGGGGGACAGGACTACTTCCGGTTTGTGGAAGGAACCTGTATAATTGCTTGTGTTCTCTCTTTCTCTCTATCTCTTATTATATTCCGCTGCAACAGAATCTGATCTCCCATTAGACTCTGAATCCATTCAGAATCTGATCCTGTAGAAACAGATTCTTATTCTTCAAGAGTTTCGAAAAAGAAAACACAATTCAACCCCCCCCCCTTCTTGTGTTTTTCTCACCTTCATGCAGGCCCTTACAATTACTTCTTCTGTGATGGTAATTGGAATTCCCATCACTGCTGATCTGATTTCCATACCAATGTATGGTTTCAGACCCATTTCTTCTCTCGTCTTTCCCACCGAAGACGGATTGTTGTTCACTGCTTGAACTTCTTCATAAGCAGAAGCTTCTTTGTCGTAAACTTCAGCTCTAACCCATAAATCTCTTATCAGCTCTTGATATGTTGGTCTATTCAACAAACCGAAATATTCGTTTATACCTTGACACATAATCTGTGTATGAACATCAATACCATGTCTATGTAGTGCTCCAAAATCCACTAGAGATTCAACTTGAACTTCCAGGGTCTCTTTAATCATTGACATAGTTCTCGGTTTGATGACGTATGACTGACCAGGATTGATCTTCAGGATTGAAGTGTTGGAATAAGTTGCCATTTGAATGTTTTTAACTTATTTTGAGATTTCAAAATATTTTCAGAGAACGAGAGAGAGAAGAAGTATTAGAAACAGAGTAAGTGTGGGTAGTGAGAGTGAAAGTAGTGTGTGTTTGAGACTTAGTGTATTTTTGATAAAACGTTTGCAATACACAGGGGACAAACAGACATAAGCATTAAAGACAAACAAGCATGCAGCCATAAAGCAAAGGGAAGGCGCGAGGATAAATGTTAAACGGATACTATCATTGCCCTTTGAGTTATTACCCAATACAGACAGACCACGCCTGAGAACTACAAAAGTAACTGTTACTATAGTGGGGTAGGTGTCGTTAGTCATAACTGCCACCTTACCACTAATACATGCATCTTCAGAGTCTAAGTTTCCTTAACAGAGTCTGAGTGTCTTCTGAGTCTATTTTTCTCAGAGTCTCCAAAAGAGAGTCTGATACTCAAGTAGCGTCTGAATAACTTTCCGAGTCTGAATTCTATTTTCAGGAGCAAGCATTACACAGAGACAAAACACATGTTCAAATTTTTCTTTATAAAATCAAATCTCTCAATAGTGAAAGCCTTAGTAAATATATCAGCCCATTGATGATCAGTATCAATGAATTGAATATCTAAAATTCCTTTTTGAACATAGTCTTTGATAAAATGATGTTTAATTTCAATGTGCTTGGCTCTTGAATGTAGAATTAGATTCTAAGATAAACATATAGCAACTGTATTATCATAATAAATTGGGATACAGTTTTCAGTTATTTGATAATCCTCTCACTGATGTTTCATCTAGAATAGTTGTGTACAACAACTAGCAGCTGAGATGTATTCTGCTTCTGTTGTTGACAAAGCAATAATTGCTTGTCTCTTGTTAGCCCAGGATATCAGATTCTCTCCCATAAATTGACAATTGCCACTGGTTGATTTTCTTTCAATCTTGTCACCAGCATAGTCAGCATCGCAGAATCCAACTAGCTTATAATCTGAAGATTTCTTATACAGAAGTCCAAGATTAGTGGTTCCTTTCAAATATCTGAAGATTCTCTTAACAGCAGTTAAGTGAGACTCTCTAGGATCTGATTGAAACCTTGCACACAGACATACGCTGAATAAAATATCTAGTCTGGATGCAGTGAGATATAACAGAGAACGTATTGTACCTCTATACAACTTCTGATCAACTTTTGTTCCTTGATCTTCTTTGCTCAGAGTGCAGGTTGGATGCATTGGAGTGATCATTTCCTTACAATCTTCAAGATTGAATTTCTTCAGGAGCTCTTTAGTGTACTTGGATTGATGAACATAAACTCCATCTTTGCATTGGTTGATTTGAATTCCCATAAAGAATTTCAATTATCCCATCATGCTCATTTCAAACTAATCCTGCATTGACTTAGAAAATTCCTTGCAAAGAGAACTATTAGAATATCTTAAGAGTCTTCCTGAATAGTGTAGTATCAACTTGACCTCTTTCAAAATCATTTTTAATTAAGAAATTACTTAGTCTTTCATACCAAGCTCTGGGAGCTTGTTTCAAGCCATATAATGATTTCTTCAATTTATAAACATGATCAGGATGTTTTAAATCCTCAAAACTAGGAGGTTGTTTAACATACACTTCTTCAGTAATGACACCATTAAGAAAGGCACTCTGAACATCCATTTGGTACAGAATTATGTTGTGATTTACCGCGTAGGAAAGAAGTAACCTGATTGCTTCCAACCTTGCAACTAGAGCAAATGTTTCAGTGTAATCAATGCCTTCTTGTTGACTGTAGCCTTGAGCAACAAGTTTGGCCTTGTTTCTGATTACTTCTCCATTCTCACTAAGCTTGTTTCTGAACACTCATTTAGTTCCAATAATGTTCTTGTGCTCAGGCTTAGCTACTAAATCCCATACATCATTGCTTCTGAATTGGTTGAGTTCATCTTGCATAGCTAGAATCCATCCTTCATCTGCAATTGCTTCTTCAATTGAGGCAGGTTCAATTATTGATAACAATCCCAAAGCATACTTTTCTGGTCTGAAATGTGATCTAGTTCTCCTGGGACTTTCTTTCTTGCCAATAATTTGATCCTCAGGATGTGAAGACTTGTATTTAAACGCGTGTTTGGATTGGTTAGCTTGCTGATAACCATCTTGAGCTTCTTCAGAAGCCACTTCATCAGGAACTTTAGGGGATGCTACAGCTTCTGGAGTATCATCAGACTCTAGGAACTGATCAGGTTCTGAGTTATCATCAGACTCTTGAGAACCTGCAAAACTTTCATCCTGCTCTGGAGATTCACTTCCAGGCACTTTGTCATCAAATTTGACGTGCATAGATTCTTCAACACAATGTGTTTCTGAATTATACAGTCTTTAGATAGACTTTGTTGTTTAGAACATAGCATGTACATCCAAATTGATGAAAGTAAGATATGTTAGGTTTCCTACCTTTAAAAAGTTCATATGTTGTTTTGTTCAACAAGGGTCTGATATAGATCTTGTTCTGAACATAAGATGTTGTGTTTACTGCTTCTGCCCAAAAATGTTTAGCCATATTGTTTTCGTGAATCATGGTTCTTGCCATTTCTTGTAAAGTTCTATTATTTCTCTTTACAATCCCATTTTGCTGTGGAGTTCTAGGAGAAGAGAATTCATGGATGATTCCATGTTTTTCAGAAAATATTTCAAATGGCTCATTTTCAAATTCTCCTCCATGATCACTTCTGACTTTCAAAATTTTCAATTCTTTTTCAGATTGGATATGGATGCAGAATTTACTAAACACAGTAATCATCAACAACGACTAATCCATATTTACTTCCATATAAGGATGCAATATTGACTGGCCCAATTAAATCAACATGGAGTAGCTCCAAGGGTCTCGAGGTAGAAAAAATTTCTTTTGGTTTAAAAGATTTAACAATTTTACCTTTCTGACACGCTCCATAGAGAGCGTCTGAATGATAATCAATGTCTGGTAAGCCTCTGACCAGTTGTAACTTGCTAAGCTTATAGATTAACCTCCAGTTAGCATGTCTCAACCTTCTATGCCACAACCATTTATTATCACTCATTGATAGAAGGAAAACTACCTTCTGATCAGCCAGTTCAAAAAATTTTATTTTGTAAACATTATTTCTTCTCTTTCCCTTGAATACAATGGATTGATCATCTTTGTTGACTACTGTGCAGTTGTTCTTATTAAACAAAACTTCATAACCACTGTCACACAATGGACTTATGCTCAATAGGTTATGTCTAAGTCCATCTACAAACCACACATTACTAACTGAGATTAAGGAGTTACCAATGGTTCCAGTACCAATAATTTTGCCAGTTTGGTTTCCTCCAAATCCCACAGTTCCTCCCTCTTTCATGATCAGGGTTAGGAACATAGACTTTTTTCCCGTCATGTGTCGCGAGCAGCCACTATCTAGATACCATGACTTCTGATTTTCTTGTCCTTTTAGGTATACCTCTGTTTCACTTTCAGAGTCTGTATCAGATTCTTCATTGGATTATTCCTTTTCTGGTTCAGTTGTTGCTACCAAACCCACAACTACATTAGCTTCATCCTTAACATCATCCTCATCAGACCCTGACCCATTGTCTAGATCTTTCCAAGTAGCCATCAGACTCTTTTTGATCTGCTTCTTGAACTGGTTGAACTTGAAGGTTGGCTTTATTGACATGGATTTTTCTTTTTGCAACTCTGGATAATCAGCAATGAAATGCCCAGGCTACTTGCAGTTGAAGCAACCTTTCTGTTCTTCCTTCTTGAATCATTTACCAATGCCTTTACCCAGGAACTTCTTGTTCTTTCTAGCCAAGTACTCCAATCTGTTGGAAAGCATAGCCATTTCTCCAGCAACATCAGGATCTTCCTCAAAGCCTTCAACTTTGAGAGCTTTTGAGGATCTTCCTTTTGACTTTAGAGCAATGGTTTTTGACTTTCTATCAGAGTCATGTTCATTAAGACTTAACTCATAAACCTTGAGGGAACTGACAAGATATTCAACACTTAGAGTGTTTAGATCTTTAGCTTCCTCAATGGCAGTCACCTTAGGTCTCCATCTTGAGGGTAAGCTTCTCAGAATCTTGCTCACGTGATCAGAGGATATGTAGCTCTTCTTCAGTATCTGGAGTCCAGAAACTAGAGTCTGAAATCTTGAGTACATCTGCTCAATACTTTCATCCTCTTTCATTTTGAATAGTTCATATTGATGAACAGGCAAGAGTGCTTTTGCTTCTCTGACTTTCTTGCTACCTTCATAGTTAGAATAGAGAGAGGCAAACATAGCTTTTGTAGTAGACTTGTCACTCATTTTCATGTATTCTGATTTGAGAATAGCTGTGACAAGTGCTCCTCTGATTATGTGATGTTTCTTATAGCTTTTCTTCTGAGCAGCAGTGTGTTTCTTTCTGTAGAGAGTAGCTCCTGAAGGTGAGAAAAACACAAGAATGGGGGGTTGAATTGTGTTTTCTTTTCGCAGCTCTTGAGGAGTGAGAATCTAATTCCTTTTGAACTCAGAGTCTGAATGAGATCAGAGTCTGATAGGAGATTAGGTTCTGATTGCAGCGGAATAATCAAGAGATAGAGAGAAGAGAGAACACAAGCAAATTATACAGGTTCCTTCCACAAACCGGAAGTAGTCCTGTCCCCCTTGTACTTCCAAGGAGAGTTCACTAAAATGTAATATCAAATTACAAGTTGCTCAAACACACAGTATGAGACTTCCTTGCTCAAGCACACAGGCGAGAGACTTCCTTGCTCAAAGACACAACTAAGAGACTTCCTTTGCTCAATGGACGCAGCCAAGAGACTTCCTTTGCTCAAGCACAAAAGCAAGAGACTTTTACATAATTACAGAAAATTGAATAGAGTTGAAACACTTTGACAACAATCAAGATGTGTTTCAATTACAACAAAGACAGACTCTGTTTTACAGAAAAGACAGACTTTGTTTTTCTGTGAAACTTAGAAATTCTAGAATACTCAGTTTGTAAGAATCTAAGTTGATGGTGTGCTTTTTGTTAAGACTCAGTTGAATACAAAAGCAGCGCAATGTAATTTTTCAAGTTATAGAGTCCTCAATTTTCCAAGTCTTCTATCCTTTATATAGGCGTAGGAAAGAGACGTTGAGTCATCCAGCACATCAGGATGATTTCTGAAGCTTGATCAATGACTGTTGATCTGTTGCTTGATTTGGTAGTAGTCCTTCAATAGCATCATTTGAATTCCATTCCCTTTGTGGATTAATACCGGTAGACTCAGTTGCCAAACTGTACGAGGTAGTGGAGTAGTGGAAACAGAGTTCGTACAACGTACTCTGTACTGGCCTGCAATCTTTGTCTTTGTGCTTCCCACGCTCAAGTTGACTTTGAAGCTAGCCGTTACTCCATTTGAGAGTTTCTTTGTGCATAGCAATGCAGTAGAAATCCTTGTTTGCAGATTATCAAATTTGTGGCTTCAGACTCACTGTAGCACTAAGTTCTAATAATCTTCAGACTCTCTTGGTTCTCAGATTCTGATGATTTTCAGACTCTGATACAGTCTTCAGACTCTCTTTGGCACAGTCTTCAGACTCTCTTTGGCACAGTCTTCAGACTCTCTTCGAAACAGAATCACAAGCAACAAGCTTTTCTGGATTTTTTGCTCTTTAACTTTGTTCAAATAGAATACTTTCTAAGATATAAATCTTAATTGATATCCTGCATACTTAAACAAGTATTAGCAATATCCAATTGACAACTTTTTAATACCTTGTTATCATCAAAACTCAAAACGTGGTATTGCTGAACACCTTTGTTCCAACAATCTCCCCCTTTTTGATGATGACAAACATTGGTATTTAAAAGGTCAATTGTTGTTAATCTAATTAACAAGTTAACTTAAAGGGTTCTGAGGTTTGTAAGTTCAGAGTCTGAGGTTTGTAAGCTCTGACTCCCCCTGAGTCTGATAGTTCTTAAGTTGAGGTTTGTAAGCTCATCTTGAGTTCTATCCAGGTTAATTAAATTGTCTTTCATAGTCAATCAAATTCATTCTCAGAATATTTTGAAAAAATTGATTCTTAAACAGGGCTCAGAGTCTAACTAAGCACCTTTCGCAGATTTCCCTTTAACTTTTACGTATACATGCAATGTAATTAAAAGAAAATTTTCCCTTTCTCCCTGACATAAATACTTTCCCTTCTCCCCTTTTGTCATCAACAAAAAAAGTTTAGAACAAGTTCCTCCCCCTTTTTAAGTGACTTAAGGTAAGGGTGTAAACATGTGTTAAGGAAGAATGAGATTAAGAGGGAAAACATAGAAGATTCAGAGCATAAAAAATAGAATGCAAAATGAATCAAAAACAACTTATATAAATTGTAAGAAAAAACAAGTTCAAGAATTACAAAAAAACGAAATGAAATTAAACTAAGGTTGGTTTTGTTTGGCAAGATGATCCATCAGTTTCTGGAGATCCTCTTGTTGTTTCTTTACCATCTCTTCCAGAGCCTCAGTTCTTCGCAAATGCGCTTCTCTTTCTTGTCTAGCTTCTTCTTGAACTTTATACAACCTCCTCTTCAAAGAATTGTAAGCCACTGATTCTCTAGGAATATACTGATCCTCATCAAAGAAGGGTGTATCGCTAATCCTTAGAATGGGAGCATTGTTCAGAGCTACAACTTTCTCAGCCCGCTTTACTTCTTCAACATGCTTGGCAGTAACAAGAGCTTGTTCCCTGGCAGCAGCCTTCTGAATTTTGGTGATAAAATCCAAAAACTCAGTCTTCACTGAAGAAAACTTGTCCTCATAGCTCACATTAAGTATTGGCACAGACCTTTGCTCAATAACTTCTTTGAGCTTATTGCATGAAGAAGCATAAAACTCATCTATCTTATTTGAATCAAATAAGTCACTTTGAGGTTCAGAGGTTGAGGGTAGAAAAGCTCTCAAAGCTAGAAAAGTTTCAAAAGGGAAATAGGTCATGGGGTCACAAAGTGGTTGAGAAACTCTTCTGGTCTTAGCTTTACATGTTGTTACAGTTCCTGATACAATATCAGAAGCTTGTTCCAGATTTTCAGAAGCTGGTTCAACAACTGGTTCTGAAGGTTCAACAGAAGCTAAAGTCAGATTCTCTGTAGGTTTAGGTACAGGGTCTGGTTTGGAAACAGATGAAGTAGCTTTTGTTGGTTTGGATTTTGCAGGGGTTTTTGGTAGTTCTCCTCCTAGATGTTTTTCAAGAGAATCTAGAGTGTCTGGAGAGTCTACAAAAATGGTTTCAGTTTGGGGGGATGGCTGTTTGGATTGAATGGTTGCTTCAGGCTTTTCAGAGGGTTGAATTACCTGAAGAGGTTTGAGAAATGAAGGTTGAGCAGGATGGTCAGCAAGAAGATTCATAGACACTGTGATTGTGTCTTGAATTACTCTGTCCATAGTTGAATCAACATAATCAACTACTGCCGGGTCAAGTGGGTTATGGGATGATATGGGTTTGATTGGTGAGGGAGATGAATTTTTGAGGGATGGAAGAATTTGGCTTAAAGGTTTGTTGTCAGATTCTGAATCTGATTCTGACTCTTGATTCAAAGATGAAGATGAGCTATATGCCACGTTGCCAGAGGTGCCAATGCCAGCTTCTGGAGAGGCAAAGTGATCAGACACGGTAGCTTCTGATAACTCAGCTTCTGCAGTTGCTGAAGGATTCTTCTGTTTAAGAGCAGAAGCAAGCAACTTAGCAGCTTCTTTGACAGTTTCTTCCTTTAGTTCTTCAGTCACTACTTATGTTGCCATTGCCTTGCCAGCAGCATGTTCATCCTCAATCATAGATACAGAAGTACCTATCTTCTGTGCTACATCCCTAGCCACAGGAATCACATCCATCTTTCTCTTCTTGATCTGACTCTCTTCACCTTCAGAGTCAGCATCAAGGAAGTCAGCAATATCTTGAGCCATTCTGTCATAGTCTCTGTCAACCTTGCCTTTCTTCGCTTTCTTCTCATCTTTCTTAGCCTTCTTCTCATCCTTGATTTCACGAAGTGCAGAAGATGCAGAAGGGGAATCAATTGAAACTCCAGGAAGAGCAGAAGATTTGATCTTTTTCTTGAGAGGCTCCTGCTTCTCTTCCTCTTCCTTGAGAACCATTTCCTTGGTTCTTTTACCTTTGACCTTAAGAGGTTCTCCTCCAGCAGTCTCAGGAATGGCAGAATAGTTGATTATTCTACCAGTCTCCTTGAAGTAATCCACCACAAATCTTGCAAGAACTTCATGATTATCTTCTTTAGATATGGGAGGGAAGTCCATCATTAGGTCAGATTGTACATAGGATTCTCTCATATCATGCTTAGAAGGGTTGAATCTCCTGACAATCTTCATGTACTGCAGAGTCTTGCCATTAATGATTCTTCCAGTCACAGATCCTAGATGAATATCTGATACCACACCAGATTCTAATAAGACCTTCAAGAGGCCTCCTTGATACAAAATCTCAGATATTAATCTTCCAAAAGGAACTTGCCTCCTGGTTTCTGATTGACTCTTCTTGATGGCCCAACACATGTGGTGCATCACATATCTGGGGAAGTTGATCTTTATTTTGTTGATAAGAAAATAAAGAAGAACTTTGTGATCCACAGACAATGTGTCTGTTCCTCCTCCTTTCTGAAGCATACTATCCAGTATAATCTTCAGAAGCACCCTATGCTCAGGATGCATATCCACCAATTTATTTGAGGGTCTCCCTTCAAATAACAACTTGTTGCAGATAACAACCCATTCACTCTTCTTGTTGACATTCCACTGAAATTTACCAGCGCTCTCCATCTGACACGCCCTGGCTACCACCTCTTAAGTGATAACTATTGGTATTCCCATCACAGCAGATCTTATTTCAAGACCATTGTACGGTCTTAAACCCATATGGTCTCTGTTCTTGCCAGCAAGCCTGGGGTTGTTTGAGATTGCTACTGTTTCTTCCAAAGTAGCTTCAGCTTTGTCGTAGACTTCTGACCTAACCCAAAAATCTCGAACGAGCTCCTGATATGTTGGTCCATTCAACATACCAAAGTACCTCATCATTCCTTGTGATAAGAAATGAGGTGCGACGTCAACTCCATGACGACTGAGTGAACCAAAATCAACTGGAGATTCCACTTGGATTTCCAGAGTCTCCTTGATGATGTTCATTGTTCTGGGTTTGATAACATAGGACCCTCTGGACTTGATTATAACACCAGATTGGACGAAATCACTTGCCATTATAGGGGTTTCTAAATGTTTGATTTGAGAACAAAAAGTTTTGCAAAGTATTGAAAACAAGAATTTTGTTCAGAGAAAAAATCAAAGAGTGAAAAGAGAAGTGAGTTGTGTGTGTTATGTATTTATAGAGAAAAAGTTTGAAACTTGTTTGGAAAGAGTAGGGGACAAACAAACACAAACAATAAATACATATAGCATGCAGCCGTAAACGTATTGGGACGAGGCGAAGGTAACTTGTTTAACGTAATGAAATCATTGCCCCTTGAGTTCTTACCCAATACAGACAGGCCACGTCTGAGAAACTGTAAAGTTACTGTCACCATAGTGGGGCAGGTGTTACTGAAGTTAACAGTCGCGCTTCCATTAATACGAGCTTCTGAGAGTCTAAAGATTCCTCACCAGAGTCTGAATAATTTATCAGAAGCTTTTATCAGAGTCTCCAAAAGAGAGTCTGATTCCCAAACAGCTTCTGAATATTTTCAGAGTCTGAATTCTGTTTTCAGAGGCGCATATTACCCAGAGACATAGCACATGTTCAAATTTTTCTTTATGAAATCAAATCTTTCAATAGATAAGGGTTTTGTAAATATATCAGCCCATTGATGATCAGTATCAATGAATTGAATATCTAAAATTCCTTTTTGAACATAGTCTCTAATAAAATGATGTTTAATCTCAATATGCTTTGCTCTTGAATGCAGAATTGGATTCTTAGACAAACATATAGCTACTGTATTATCACAATAAATTGGGATATGGTTTTCAGTTATTTGATAGTCCTCAAGCTGATGTTTCATCCAGAGTAGCTGTGTACAACAACTAGCAGCTGAGATGTATTCTGCTTCTGCTGTAGACAAAGCAATGGTTGCTTGCCTCTTGCTAGCCCAGGATATCAGATTATCTCCCAAGAATTGACAATTGACACTGGTAGATTTTCTTTCAATCCTGTCTCCAGCATAGTCAGCATCACAGAATCCAACTAGCTTGTATTCAGGGGATTTCTTGTAAAGAAGTCCAAGATTGGTTATTCCTTTCAGATATCTAAAGATTCTCTTAACAGCAGTTAAGTGAGATTCTCTAGGATCTGATTGAAACCTTGCACACAAACATACACTGTACAAAATATCTGGTCTGGATGCAGTTAGGTATAACAAAGAACCAATCATACCTCTATACAGCTTCTGATCAACTTTGGTTCCTTGATCTTCTTTGCTCAGAGTGCAGGTTGGATGCATTGGAGTATTCATTTCTTTGCAGTCCTCAAGATTAAACTTCTTCAGAAGCTCTTTCGTATACTTGGACTGATGAACATAGACTCCATCTTTGCATTGGTTGATTTGAATTCCAAGAAAGAACTTCAATTCTCCCATCATGCTCATTTCAAACTCATCCTGCATTACTTTTGAAAATTCTTTGCAAAGAGAACTATTTGTAGAACCAAAAATGATATCGTCAACATAAATCTGAACTATAAGAATGTCTTTCTTCAAGGTCTTTCTGAAAAGAGTAGTGTCAACTTGTCCTCGTTCAAAGTTGTTTTGAATTAAGAAATTACTTAGTCTTTCATACCAAGCTCTGGGAGCTTGTTTCAAGCCATAGAGTGATTTCTTTAATTTAAAAACATGCTCTGGATGCCTTAAATCTTCAAAGCTAGGAGGTTGTTTGACATATACTTCTTCAGAAATGACACCATTAAGAAATGCACTCTTAACGTCCATTTGATACAGAATTATGTTGTGATTAACTGCATAGGAAAGAAGTAACCTGATTGCTTCCAATCTTGCAACTTGAGCAAACGTTTCTGTGTAATCAATGCCTTCTTGCTTACTGTAGCCTTGCGCAACAAGTTTGGCCTTGTTTCTGATTACTTCTCCTTGTTCACTAAGCTTATTTCTGAACACCCACTTGGTTCCAATGATGTTCTTGTGATCAGACTTAGCTACTAGATCCCATACTTCATTCCTTTTGAATTGATTTAGTTCTTCTTGCATTGCCAGAATCCATCCTTCATCTCCAAGAGCTTCTTCAACAGAGGTTGGTTCAATAACAGATAATAATCCTAAAGCAGACTTTCCTTGTCTGAAATGTGATCTTGTTCTCATAGGACTTTCTTTATTGCCAATTATCTGTTCTTCTGGAAGTGAAGACTTGTATTTGAAAGATTGTTTGGATTGACTAGCTTGCAAAGAACCATCTTGAGCTTCATCAGAAGCTTCTTCATTAGGAACTACAGGGGTTGTTCCAGCTTCTGAAGTATCATCAGAATCTTGAGATTCTGCATGACTTTCATCTTGCACTGGAGTTTCACTTCCAGGCATTTTGTCATCGAATCTGACATGCATAGATTCTTCCACACATTGTGTTTCTGAATTATACAGCCTGTATGCCTTAGAGCGTTCAGAGTAACCTAAAAAGAATCCCTTTTGAGCTTTGGCATCAAATTTCTTTAGGTAGACTTTGTTGTTCAGGACATAACATGTACATCCGAACTGATGAAAATAAGATATGTTGGGTTTTCTTCCTTTAAAGAGTTCATAAGCTGTTTTGTTCAACAGAGGTCTAATATAGATTCTGTTCTGAACATAACAAGCTGTGTTTACTGCTTCTGCCCAAAAATGCTTAGCCAGATTGTTCTCATGGATCATGGTTCTAGCCATCTCTTGTAAGGTTCTGTTCTTTCTCTCTACAACTCCATTTTGTTGTGGAGTTCTAGGTGCAGAGAATTCATGAATAATTCCATGTTTTTCACAGAAAACCTCAAATGGTTCATTTTCAAATTCTCCTCCATGATCACTTCTGACTTTCAAGAATTTCATTTCCTTCTCTGATTGAATTTGGATGCAGAATTTACTAAACACAGAATATGAATCATCTTTAGTTTTTAGAAATTTAACCCAACACCATCTGCTGTAGTCATCAACAATAACTAGTCCATATTTAATTCCATATAAGGATGCAGTGCTAACTGGTCCAAATAAGTCAATATGGAGTAACTCCAAGGGTCTGGAAGTTGAAACAATTTATTTCGGCTTGAAGGGACTCTTGACAATTTTCCCTTTCTGACATGCTCCGCAAAGAGCATCTGAGTGATAGTCAATGTCTGGTAGGCCTTTGACAAGTTGCAACTTGCTAAGCTTAGAGATTAATCTCCAGTTAGCATGTCCCAAATGTCTATGCCACAGCCACTTCTTATCACCCATTAACAGAAGGCACATAACCTTCTGATCAGTCAGTTCTGAGAATTTTATCTTATATACATTGTTTCTTCGTTTTCCCTTGAAGACTATGGACTGATCATCCTTGTTAACCACTGTGCAGTTGTTCTTATTAAACAATACATCATAACCACTATCACATAATTAACTTATGCTTAGTAAGTTATGTCTAAGTCCATCAACGAACCACACATCAATGATTGAGATCAGAGAGTTACCAATGGTTCCAGTACCAATGATTCTACCAGTCTGGTTTCCTCCAAATCCCACAGTTCCTCCCTCTTTCATGGTTAGGGTTAGGAACATAGACTTTTCTCCCGTCATGTGTCGTGAGCAACCACTGTCCAGGTACCAAGCCTTGTGCTTTTCTAGTCCTTTTAGACATACCTGCAGCATCAATAATTTCAGACTTAGGTACCCATATTCTTATGGGTCCTTTTTGGTTAGTCTTAGAACCATTGAACTCGTTTCGTAAGTTATGTCTTGAAATCATTGGCAATGTTTTCTCCCATACCTTAGGTTTGGAACCGTTTGGTTTAGGTTTCAACTTGCCTTTCACAGTTTCTCTCCTTTGAAACTTAGACTTTGGTTTTTCAGACTTTGGCTTTTTCAGAGTCTGTTTATCAGACTTTGAATGTTTCAGAGTCTGAGACTTTAAAGTTTTGGGTTCAAAGTTTTTCAGAACCTTTAACTTAACATTCTGAAATTTTGACTTAGTCAGAATCTTAGAAGTAGAAGTTGTAGGTTCTGAATGAGTCACTGTGTTGACTTCATCAGACTCTTTTACAAAATGATTTTTCATCGCCTCTCTGGCTCCATCAGGACCAGATTTCAGAGTCATTTCATTTGAGTTTCCTCCAATGAATCCAAGACCCTGTCCTCTGTTCTGATACGTGCTATAGATCATGGATGCAACCCTTGATCTGTCAATTCCAGTAGCAATAAATTCTTGCAGAGCAACATCTTGCTCACTTAAGTATTTACAGCTATACTTCTTGATCAATAAAGAAATATTTTCTTCTTTTAAATCTTCTAATTCCAACAGAGTTGAATTATGTCTTTTTGACAGTTTATCAAGCTGTTGAATTATGACCAAGAAGCTCTTTGACAGATTCTATAAGTTCAGATCTTGTGAGTTCAGAATATACCTCTGTTTCATTTTCAGAGTCTGTATCTGATTCTGCCTCAGGTGTCTCTTTAACAGATTCGGTTGTAGCCATTAGTCCAACAGCTACATTGTCTTCACCATCAGCATCATCATCTTCAAATCCTGACTCATTATCAAGATCTTCCCAGGTGGCCATCAAACTTTTCTTGATCTGCTTCTTAAACTTGCTTGATGTAACACCCCGTTCTCCCAACAGTCGTAATAATAAATATAATTATATCAGAGTAATTCAACAACGGAGTATTACACTACTTTTCAAAATTTCATAAATAGGAATAAACTATTTATTTCAAAACAACATAAAATCTCATAAACTGCAGCGGAATGAATCTTTAAAAATTATAATTCAACGTCAACATAATCCTGGCACAAAGGCCTCAACAGTTATAAAATATTATTTTCAACAATAATAAACTCCCACGACACAGTCTTTTCATAGATAAGATACATAAAAGAATAAGGAAACATTCGCGACGACCCCCATCCTAATATGTATCAGATCCCTAGACACAGAGCCAATCATCCTACTAATCTTCGTTACCTGCAAGTTACCCATAGGGAAGGCAACGTTTTCTAGCAGAAGGGGTGAGATACACGATCAATAATAAATGTATATAATTCATCAAATCAATGAAACAACAACATCTTACAACAGGCATTATTCAATTCATATATAATGTGAATAAATATACACATATATAATAGCAACATAATCATCTTCATCAACATTAAACAACAGCAACAACAATGTCATTATCAGCAATGAACACCAACGACATGACCGACGACAACGACTACGACAATGCGACATCGACAACGACAAATGCATTATGCATGTGGTACCATTTTACGCGCGTTGAATGTTAAGCATTCCAGAGCATAAGCCCCCAACAGTTGGATGGTTAAAGCATCTCAGGGCATAAGCCCCCAATAGTTGGATGGTTAAAGCATCCCAGTTCGACTTGTGTATATCAACATACAACTCAACAACGTCTACGACAACAACATATGTGCCTAATCATTTATGACACACTCCACAACTTAGTCAAAATCTGACACAACAATTCTTACGACAGAATTCATCAACATAACACATATACATTAATCAACTACATTCATATCAAACCAAAACATTCTTCAAAAACAAAGCAAGTGTGATCAATAAGACATAAGCCAAATACTAATAAAACACTTCAACTAAATCCCTAATACCTAAGTTTGAAGTTGGGAAACCAACCATAAGTTTTGGACTAACTCAAAATTAGTTATGCTAAGTTTTCTTAAAATTTTCTGAATACCCACTTGGACTATTTTCATCATAACTCAAAATCTAAAAATCGTTTACACGTCAAACCAAGGCCATTAGAAAGTTAATTCACTTATCTACAACTTTCATGTTTACACCGAAAGCTAATTCAAAACAGAAACGTGTGAAAAAGACACAAGAACGCAAAAGAGAGAAAGCTGTCACAGTGCAATTTCGCTAATAGCGAAATTCTGGCTAATAGCGAAAATGTTCCAGACAGATTTCGCCAATAGCGAGTTTTCCCCTGTTGTTACGATTTTTACACCATTTTTCACCCAAAAACCCAATTTTTGATCCCTTAATCACCCAAATGATTTACAATGATGTTTACAGGTCAAATAGGCGATATAGAAATCAAAACAACATAGGAACATGCATCAAACAACACAATTCATCCATTTTAGAAATTACACAAAAATTCTAAAACCTAGAAAATCAAGAACACCACAATTCATAAATTTTCAGAATTATATATATTATTAGTGAAAGGAATCCCACCCTTACCTTAATTCAGCAACAATTGAAAGCCTACAGCAATTTGATCCCTTCCTAGCTCTCCTTCTAGCCCTCTTGGTTTTTCTCCTCTTTTTCTCAAAAACTCTCTTTTTCTCTACTGTACGTGAAAATGTTTGTCTGACTCTTTCCTTACTAACTCCCAAAACATAACCCCCTTTTTCACATAATTACAATTAATCCCCCTTAAATCTAAATAAATATTATTACTACTTATTTCTATTTCTCATATTTTATTTTAAATAATAAAACAACTATATAATAAAATAACACATAATATATATATATATATATCACACATGAATCATATATTTTCGCATAAAATCATATATATATATCAAATAAGTCATGCAAAATCATATAACCAATATTCAAACATCATTTAAAATAATAGAATTAAAATGAGGTGTTACACTTGACTTGAAGGCTGGCCTCTTTGACTTGGGTTTCTCCTTCTGCGGTTCTGGACACTCAGCAATAAAATGTCCAGTTTTCTTGCAGTTGAAGCAACCTTTCTGATCCTCCTTTTTGAACCCCTTCCCACTGCTCTTGCTCAGAAATCTCTTGTTCTTCTTAGCAAGGTACTGCATTCTGCTTGAAAGCATAGCCATTTCCTTTGCAACATCAGGATCCTCCTCTGAGCTTTCAGAAGCTGAAGACTTATTTTCAGACTCTTCAACCTTGAGAGCCTTTGAAGACCTTCCTTTTGATTTTAAGGCAATGGTTTTGGATTTTCTTGCAGAATCATGTTCATTGAGACTTAACTCATGAACCTTGAGTGAGCTTACAAGATCTTCAACACTTAAAGTGTTTAAATCTTTAGCTTCCTCAATTGCAGTGACCTTTGGTCTCCATCTAGAGGGTAAGCTCCTTAAAATCTTGCTAACATGATCAGAAGCTATGTAACTCTTCTTCAGTATCTGAAGACCAGATACTAGAGTTTGAAATCTTGAGTACATCTCCTCAATACTTTCATCCTCTTTCATCTTTAATAGTTCATATTGATGAACTAACAGAAGAGCTTTAGCTTCCCTGACCTTTTTGCTTCCTTCGTAGTTAGCACAGAGAGAAGCAAACATGGCTCTAGCAGTAGATTTGTCACTCATCTTCATGTATTCCGTTTTAGGAATAGCAGTGACAGGAGCCCCTCTAATGATATGATGTTTCTTATAGATTTTCTTTTGAGCAGCAGTGTGAAGTTTGCGGTCAATGGCAGCACCTTCGTCATCAAGTTGTAAGTCACCAACACCATCTTCAAGTATGTCCCAGAGTTCTTCATCAAGACCCATGACATAACTATAGAAGTTGGTTTTCCACCAAGAAAATTCTTCAGGATCACCATTGAACTTAGGAATTTTTCCATAATCAACCTTTCTACTGCTGTTATTGGATCCATAATCATATGGTATAGCAGCACCAGAAGAGGCACCAGAAGAAGACGGTTCACTGGAAGACATGTTTTTCTCTGGATCTTTTCTGTTACACGGTTAAGTGCTATGACAACAGAGTCGGAGCTCTGATACCAACTGAAGGTGAGAAAACACAAGAAGGGGGGGTTGAATTGTGTTTTCTTTTCGCAGCTCTTGAGGAGTGAGAATCTAATTCCTTTTGAACTTAGAGTCTGAATGAGATCAGAGTCTGATAGGAGATTAGGTTCTGATTGCAGCGGAATAATCAAGAGATAGAGAGAAGAGAGAACACAAGCAAATTATACAGGTTCCTTCCACAAACCGAAAGTAGTCCTGTCCCCCTTGTACTTCCAAGGAGAGTTCACTAAAATGTAATATCAAATTACAAGTTGCTCAAACACACAGTATGAAACTTCCTTGCTCAAGCACACAGGCGAGAGACTTCCTTGCTCAAAGACACAACTAAGAGACTTCCTTTGCTCAATGGACGCAGCCAAGAGACTTCCTTTGCTCAAGCACAAAAGCAAGAGACTTTTACACAATTACAGAAAATTGAATAGAGTTGAAACACTTTGACAACAATCAAATAGTGTTTCGATTACAACAAAGACAGATTCTGTTTTACACAAAAGACAGACTCTGTTTTTCTGTGAAACTTAGAAATTCTAGAATACTCAGTTTGTAAGAATCTAAGTTGATGATGTGCTTTTTGTTAAGACTAAGTTGAATACAAAAGCAGCGCAATGTAATTTTTCAAGTTATAGAGTCCTCAATTTTCCAAGTCTTTTATCCTTTATATAGGCGTAGGAAAGAGACGTTGAGTCATCCAGCACATCAGGATGATTTCTGAAGCTTGATCAATGACTGTTGATTTGCTGCTTGATTTGGTAGTAGTCCTTCAATAGCATCATTTGAATTCCATTCCCTTTGTGGATTAATACCGGTAGACTCAGTTGCCAAACTGTACGAGGTAGTGGAGTAGTGGAAACAGAGTTCGTACAACGTACTCTGTACTGGCCTGCAATCTTTGTCTTTGTGCTTCCCACGCTCAAGTTGACTTTGAAGCTAGCCGTTACTCCATTTGAGAGTTTCTTTGTGCATAGCAATGCAGTAGAAATCTTTGTTAGCAGATTATCAAATTTGTGGCTTCAGACTCACTGTAGCACTAAGCTTCTGATAATCTTCAGACTTTCTTGGTTCTCAGATTCTGATGATCTTCAGACTCTGATACAGTCTTCAGACTCTCTTTGGCACAGTCTTCAGACTCTCTTTGGCACAGTCTTCAGACTCTCTTCGAAACAGTCTTCAGACTCTCTTTGAAACAGTCTTCAGACTCTCTTCGAAACAGTCTTCAGACTCTCTTCGAAACAGAATCGCAAGCAACAAGCTTTTCTGGATTTTTTGCTCTTTAACTTTGTTCAAATAGAATACTTTCTAAAATATAAATCTTAATTGATATCCTGCATACTTAAACAAATATTAGCAATATCCAATTGACAACTTTTTAATACCTTGTTATCATCAAAACTCAAAACGTGGTATTACTGAACACCTTTGTTCCAACAGCTCCTTCATCATCAAGTTCTAAGTCACCAACACCATCTTCTTGTATGTCCCATAGTTCTTCATCTAAGCCCATGACATAACTGTAGAAGTTGGTTTTCCACCATGAAAATTCCTCAAGATCACCGTTGAATTTAGGAATTTTTCTAGAGTCAGCTTTCTTGTTACTGTTACTGGATCCATAATCATAAGGTATAGCAGAACCAACACTAGCACAAGAAGTTGTAGGTTCACTGGAAAACATGTTTTTCTCAGGATCTTTCCTGTTACACGGTTAAGTGTTATGACAACAGAGCCAGAGCTCTGATACCAACTGAAGGTGAGAAAAACACAAGAAGGGGGGGTTGAATTGTGTTTTCTTTTTTCATGTCTCTTAAAAAGATTGATTTTGTTTTCCAGGATCAGAGTCTGAACAAGTTCAGGTTCTGATGGAAGTTCAGAGTCTGTTGCAGCGGAATAAAGTAATGAGATAAGGGAAAGAGAGAACACAAGCAATTATACAGGTTCCTTCCACAAACCGGAAGTAGTCCTGTCCCCCATGCACTTCATAGGAGAGTTCACTAAAATTTAATAACCAATTACAAGTTCCTCAAGCACAAAGCAAAAGACTTCCAATGCTCAAGCACACAAGAAAGAGACTTCTATTGCTCAAGGACACACCCAAGAGAGTTCAAATGCTCAAGCACAGAGGCAAGAGACTTCTAACAAAATTTACTGAAAATTGAATAAGAGTTTGAACACTTGATATACAATCAGTGGTTTTCCAAATACAAAACAATAAGACTCTGTTTTCTGTGACACTTAAAAATTCTAGGACAAACAAGTTTGTAAGAATTTCCTAAGTTGTTGATGTGTTTGCTTGACTCAGGGAGAATAACCAAATATCGTAATAGCTTAGTTTTTCAATTGTAGATTAAGTAGTCTATTCTCCAAGTCTTCACTCCTTTATATAGAGGTTATAGAGAGACGTTGAGAAAAGTCAGCACATCACAGAGTCATCTAGAAGCTTGATCAAATATTGTTGATATGTTGCTTGATATGGTAATCGAACTTTAATACAAATTTTAAATTTCATTCCACTTGAAGCGAAAATACCAGTAGACACAGCTGCCAATAGTACAAGTAGTGGAGTAGTGGAAACAGGGTTCGTACAAAGTAGTCTGTCCTTTTCCTGCATTCTTTGTCGCAAAGTATCCAATGCTTAAGTTGACTTGAAGATAGCTGTTACTCCAAATGAACGTTTCTTTTGCAACGAAATGCCTTCAGAGATTGATTCAAACAAATTCTTGAGTTGCAATCTTCAGACTCTCTGTAGAACTTTTTAGACTCTGTTGGGCTTCAGACTCTCTTCTGTTGGTATAAGCCATAGAGGCCAATTGTTTATGTGAAACTTATCTTATGTATCATGACTTTTATTATTTGAATAATATATGGCACTCTTTATTATATATTTATAGGAATGTTAATAAAGTCCTTAGAATAGATAGTTCATGTAATAATATATTAAGTGTGACTTAATCATGAGATTACATTATGTATAAAGACCGAGACTATTATGTATAAAGACTGATGACCGCATCTCATTAGTCATATATATGAGATATCAAGTCTATACATAGGTATAAATGTTAGGAGTAATATTTATACTGGATAGACCCATCGTGAGAATACTACATAGTAAGTTATGAGATTGTCATAAGATATTCTCACAATGATAATTGTGTACATTGCTCTTTGACCTGAAACCACTATGATCCCTAGATGTGACCTGAAGTCTCATGCATCATGCTAGCAACTATGACTCCCGAGCTATGATTAGACATCTTAAGACTCTTTATGAAGAGCAGGCAAGGCATGAGAGGTTTGATGTCTCTAAAGCCCTTTTCTCTACCAAGCTGTCAGAAGGAAGTCCTGTAGGACCTCATGTACTCAAAATGATTGGGTATTCTGAGAACCTAGCTCGATTGGGATTTGTCCTTGAGCAGGAACTGGTTGTTGATCTTGTCTTGCAATCGTTGCCTGAAAGCTTCAACAGTTATGTCCAGAATTTCCTAATGAATGATATGGACAAAACACTTCAACATCTTGCAGCTATGTTGAGAACTGCAGAGGAAAACATGAAGGGAAAGGGAAAGGCCATTATGATGGTTAATAATGGTAAGTTCAAAAAGCACAATAAGAAGCCTAATAAGTCTAAGGGAAATGGCAAAAGCAGAGTTGTTGCCAAGCCATCAACCAAAGCTTTGAAGCCTACTAAAGGGGCGGCTAAGGAGGGCAAGTGCTTCTATTGCAACAATAAGGGGCACTGAAGGCGAAACTGCCCAAAGTATCTGGAAGATAAGAAGAATGGAAATGTTCCTGCTACTTCTACAGGTATTTTTGTTATAGAAATTAATATGTCTACTTCTACATCATGAGTATTAGATACTGGATGTGGTTCTCATATTTGTACTGATGTGCAGGGGCTGAGAACGAGTAGAGCATTGGCAAAAGGCGAGGTCGATCTTAGAGTTGGCAATGGAGCAAAGGTTGTTGCTTTAGCTATTGGAACTTATGTATTGACCTTAGCTAGTGGTCTTTTATTGAATTTAGAAAACTGCTATTATGTACCTGCCATTAGCAGGAATATTATTTCAATTTCTTGTTTGGACAAGGCTGGTTTTTATTTTACCATCAAGAACAAATAATGTTCCATTTATTTGGATAATATTCTATATGCTAATGCAATTTTGATTAATGGACTTTATATCCTAGATCTTGATATGCCTATCTATAACATTAATGCTAAAAGGATGAAACCTAATGAGTTGAATCTGACTTACCTTTGGCATTTTCGTTTAGGCCATATATATGAAAATCGCATTTCCAAACTCCATAAAGATGGACTTTTGGACTCTTTTGTTTTTGAATCATATGAGACATGTCGAACTTGTTTATTAGGAAAGATGACAAAGGCCCCTTTTTCCGGTCAAGGTGAAAGGGATAGTGATCTGTTAGGACTCATACATACTGATGTGTGTGGACCCCTAAACATAACTGCTAGAGGAGGTCTTCACTACTTCATTACATTCACTGATGACTTTAGTAGATTTGGATATGTGTATCTAATGAAACATAAATCTGAATCATTTACTTTATTCAAAGAATTTCAAAATGAAGTAGAAAACCAACTAGGCAAGAAAATCAAAATGCTTCGATCTGATCGAGGTGGAGAGTATTTGAGCTTAGAGTTTGACAATCATCTAAAAGAATGCGGGATCTTGTCCCAACACACACCTCCCGGAACACCACAATAGAATGGTGTTTCTGAAAGGAGAAAATCGGACCTTATTAGACATGGTCCGATCAATGATGAGTCATGCTGAACTTCCAAATTCCTTATGGGGATACGCCTTATTAACTGCAGCTTATACGCTTAACCGAGTTCCATCCAAAGCGGTAGAAAAGACACCATATGAGATATGGAACGGTCGAAAACCCAATGTGGGACATTTAAAGATTTGGGGTTGTGAAGCTTATATAAAACGACTTATTTCTACTAAGCTTGAACAAAGATCTGATAAATGTTTCTTTGTGGGATATCCTAAAGAAACTAGAGGATACTGCTTTTACAAACCTTATGAGGGCACAATTGTTGTTGCCATAAATGGAGTCTTCTTTGAAAAGGATTTTGTCTCCAAAAGAATCAGTGGGAGCAAAGTAGATCTTGAAGAAGTTCAAGACCCACAAAGTAATGAAATACCAATGGAGGAACATGAACAGGATACACAAACTATTGTGAAAGAAAATCCTATTCCACATATGTTGTTGATCCACTTACTAAAGCTCTTGCCCAGCAGAAGCATGATGGTCATGCTAGATCTATGGGTATTAGGTTTATGCTTGATTGGCTATAGTGCTAGTGGGAGATTGTTGGTATAAGCCCTAGAGGCCAATAGTTTATGTGAAACTTATCTTATGTATCATGACTTTTATTATTTGAATAATATATGGCACTCTTCATAATATATTTATAGTAATGTTAATAAAGTCCTTAGAATAGATAGTTCATGTAATAATATATTAAGTGTGACTTAATCATGAGATTACATTATCATAAAGAACGCTATTCTTAAATGTATCCGTAGTCAAGCTTTAATATGAATTAGGATAATAATAAAGCGTCGAGACTATTATGTATAAAGACTGATGACCGCATCTCATGGGTCATAGATATGAGATATCAAGTCTATACATAGGTATAAATGTTAGGAGTAATATTTATACTGGATAGAGCCATCGTGAGAATACTACATAGTAAGTTATGAGATTGTCATAAGATATTCTCACAATGATAATTGTGTACATTGCTCTTTGACCTGAAACCACTATGATCCCTAGATGTGGACTCAAGTGCTTTGTTTCCATTCTAACGTTGTCTGTAAAAGGATAACCATAACGTTGGTTGATGGGTACTTGATGAATCATGCTGAGAGACATGAGTGTCCTAGATGAGATTTGTCCCTCCTCATAAACAAGAGATATATCTATAGGCCTCTTGATGAAATATGACTGTAAAACTGCATGGCCATGCCGAACTAAGTCGATATAGGATATTGGACTTATTCGTTATTCAGTATACTTCGGAGTCAAGAAATATAAATATTGATCTACACAATGGTGACAAAATCTATGCATTGAGATCAATAAAGATATTAGGACAAAGGAGTAATCGTATGCATATGTATTATCATGGAAAAAGGTTTCGTCAGATCACTTGACATTCTTGTCACTTGGGTAGCAATGATGTGTTGCTAGATACCGCTCATTGTTTATAGTATTAAATATCAGATTCAATATTATTGCCAACGTGACTAGAACCTATAGGGTCACACACATAGAACAGTCAAAAGAGAGATATATAAGTATGACTTATATAAGGGGTGCGTTTAGTAAATAACGCTAATTAGTTAGTAGAATTACTAAACTCATTATTGGACTTACAGAAGCCCAATAGTGACTTCTAAACTTTCAGAGCACACTAAGAGTTCTATAAATAGAAGCCTAGTGCTGAAGTTTTGATGTTGTACGTTTTTTAGAAACCCTAACTCTCCGAAACTTCTGATTCGTTGGCTAGCACCAAGTTTTGGAGGAGCACTGTTCGTGTGGACTTGCTAGAGGCCTTGCTGCTTGCTTTGCTGTGATCGTGTTTCCAGCTTTCAGATTCCACACTTCGAGGTAACAATCGAGTCACTGATTCATGTGTAATTCGTAATGATCCAAGGAAAGAAAATCGAATTTTTTAATCCGCTGCTTATTCTGTTTTTGCAATCGATTTTCCTTCATCTGCAGCTCCTTCAGAATCTCTTGTTTTGCACTTCTTCGAAACAGCTTCTTCAGACTCTCCAAGTCTTATACTTCTTCGAGACAGCTTCTTCAGACTCTCCAAGTCTTCAGAACCTCTCGAAACAGCTTCTAATGATTCTTTAGGCTCTCTAAGTCTTCAGAATCACTTGCAACAAGCTTTTTAAGGATTTTGCTCTTCATTTGTTCTTACAGAATACTTTCTAAGATTAAAATATTTGACTAAGATCCTGCAGACTTAAACAAATATTAGCGTATTCAATTGACAATTTTTAATAGCTTGTTATCATCAAAACTAAAAGTGGTATTGTTAAATACCCTTTGTTCCAACATATTACCCTTAGTTATTATTGTGGAAAGAGAAATTTATGAAATGAGATATTAATAAATAAGGCTATTATAGTAAAGGGTAAAACTATTTGTATCAAAAGTAGTAATAATATATTGATTGTTTTTGTTTGTGTAAAATATCAAAAAATGACAATTAAAAAGGAAGGGAGACAGTATTTCATAGGGAAAAAATATAGCACAAAGAAACACGTTTTTGTGGAAAAAATAGAACAAGAAACAAAATAGAGGAATATCATGCTTTGGTTGCTTCCATTATTTCCAAAATAGACACGTTCGATTTTATTTTTTTCTTCCTGTTTTTGCTCATCTTTCCTCCATATTTTAAATATGAAACTTAATATCTACCAAAAATACAATTTTACTCCTTTTTAATTTTTCGACATGTCAATTAAAATTATACTTTTTTGTGTCTTTTATTTCAAATCCCCCCTATTATTATCTTTATTTAATTATGAAAGTTAATTATTAGAAAAAACACAGTTTTGCCCTATCTTAATATTTTGACACCACCACATATATTTACATTTTTGTGTCATCTATTCATTATTCTCTAATTATGAAACTTAATGTCTACCAAAAATAAAATCTCAACCCTTCTTAATTTTTCGACATGTCATCAAAATAATATTGTTTGTGTCTTTTGCTTCTACCTCCCCCTATTTTTTTCTCTCTTCAAAACAATTTAAAACAAACTCACTCGATAAAACACACTAACTTAATCTTTTTTAAAGAACAAACAAACTTAATCTTAATCCGAATACAAATAAACATAATCTTAATCCCAATCAAAACAAATTTTCCTATATTACAACTTCTAAATATCTAAAGAGTTGAAAACAATTTATTATTATCTTTCTCTAATTATAAAAGTTAATGATAAGAAAAAACACAATTTTGACCTATCTTAATATTTTGACACCTCAACATATATTTACATTTTTGTGTCTTTTGTAACAAAAGATCCTATTTAACTATAAGAGAGGAAATAATTTTCAAGAGATTGATGTGATTTCTTAACAAAAACAACAATTATTTTATATTGATGTATCTAAACCAACACAAATAGATTATGATTTTTTTATAAAAATTTCAAATAATCACTAAATTATTGAATTTCAATATTATTTTTATTTTAATTTATAACAAACAAGTATGTTGAATAAGAGAGAAAAGAGAGACATATATGTTGAAATACTGTGTCTGAATAGCATAATGCAATATTTATAATTTAGGCGTAAAGTAGCATATTTATAATTTAGGCGTAAAGTAGCTTAGCATTTACAGAATGAATATTCAACATAATATTCTATCCTAAGTAACTTAGAGAATAAGTTAACATATATTTACATCATAAATATAATTATTTACTATTTATTTATATATCAACAAAGCACTGCATGTTTGCTATAACATTAAAAAGTACTTTAAAATACCAGGTTCATCTTATATTAAATAAAAGAAATAGATAAAGAAGTTGAGGACATTAGACATGACTCAGGTAGAATCCAAAACAGGGATACAACATACTAAATCAGACAATGTGGATCAATCCCAATCTATCCTAATTTTTTTATTTTTTTTTACTAATCATTATCGCAACTCAAAGTGGAGTGCAAATTTTTTCTTTCCTACTATCACATTATCCATAACCCACTAACCACCTTTTTTTGACAAAAATAAACAATATTCATTCATTCATATTGATAGAGTACGGCGATACAATACAAATTCAAATACGCTAAAAACAAAAAGGATGAATATGTGAACAAACTCACAACATCCATGTTAATAGTATAAAACGACAAAGTACTTATGCCTACAAATATGACTAATATGACTATATTCAAGTCTCTGAAATACTCATGTCTTCGGATCTGCAAGGTTGACGACGCCAAAGCCATTGTCATTGATCGGATCTGCACTTGCTCAAAGCTAATCTTTCAACCTGGATCAAATAAACACAATACTAAGATGGAAAATCAAAAATACACCGCACAAAGACGTGGTTCAAAAACACCGCACTTGCTCAAAGCTAGTATTTGTGCAGTGTGTTTTTATAACCCACTAACCACCTATTAATACATATTCATGTCATAAAAAAAAAACTCATAAATTCGTGGAAAATGATTTGAACTAAAGTATAATTTTCAAAAAGTAATGAACACAACTTTGACAAATGCATATTCATGTCATAAACAAACAAAAACGAAACTCATAAACATGGTTTTCATTTTAGTATAAATACAGTAATCGAAACACAGTATAAACATGGTTTTGGAAAATGATTTCATATCAAGATTCAACACCAAAATTTAATTAAATAAAAATTAAAGATATTAAAAGTTATCTAAAGATTAAAATTACTTTTTTAATAGGAAAAATTGATTCATTTATTTAATATTTAATATTGTCTATGTATATTACATTTTGATTGATTGATATCATGAGAGGGTAAATTACCCCTAATGAAGAGAGAGTAATGTAGGTCTCACCTAATGCATGACTAACTTTTTGATAAATTGTCTACGTTTTTTTTTTTTTTTTGTCTACGTTATTAATCATTATTTCAAGATAGCCACTTATAACAACATTTTTATAAACAATATGTGTCTGATATCAAATTAGGGGAATATATATGTCTGATTTCATTTTTATTCTTTATTTTTTTATGGAATATATACATCATATAGTCAATTAATGAATCGATTTATTTTTTTTAAAACACTATTGTATTCCATTAAATATTTCTGATAATATAGTCAATTCGATAACTATACATGAAACTCTAAGGGTGTGTTTGGATGGAGGGCTTAGGAGGAAAAAGGAGGGGAGGGTTTACTCTTCATTTTTAAATTACGGACACTATAAAATGTTTTATAAAAAATTAATAATACTTCAATCACACTTAATTTATTTTATAAAAAATTAACAATACCTAATTCAAAAACAAAAAGTAAATCATCCCCTCCATTCTCCTCCCAAACCCTCAATTCAAACACACCCTATAAAACTTCTAAAAATAAAAAATGAAACTCTAATAAACCCGTGTATCACGGGTTAGAGTCTAATTTGTAATAAATGGGCAAAACAACGAATAAGTTACGATGGAGTGACGTAAAATTCATATCTACCGTCTATAAATACGTGGAACTGATATTCAAGAAATACACATCTAAATCATTGAGTTTTAATAAACGATGATGATTTCTCACACTTCAAACCTCTTTTTAATCTTCATAATCTTCTTTACATTCTTGTGCCTCTCTTCTGGTGATGATGGTATCCCAACCAAATACACCTTCATATTGGGTCCTAACCTTGATAAGCTTCCTACTCAAGATGAAGCTATGGAACTATTCCAACTTTGGAAGAAAGAACATGGACGGGTCTACAATAGTTTAGAAGAGATGGCAAAGAAATTTGACATTTTTGTTTCCAATTTGAGGATTATCACAGAAACAAATGCAAATAGAGAGTCACCTCATGGATCCATTCTTGGCCTGACCAACTTTGCCGATTGGAGCCCGAAGGAGCTTCAAGAAACATACTTACATGAACTTAATATGCCTTCCAACAGCGAGATAATGAAGTTGCATGATGATGCATATTATAGCGCGCCTTCATCCCTCGATTGGAGGTCAAAAGGAGCTGTAACTAGGGTTAAGGATCAAGGTCGATGTGGTATGTTTGCTGTGTTTAAATCATTTATGTCACATTCTATCGTCATGCACAAAATAATATTGAAAGATTTTCATAGTTTTTTAATAAGGAAAGCGATTGTATCTTAGAGATGGTGGTTGAGCCTAAAACAACCCCACGAAACCAATTGTGAGATGAGAATTGCCCCCACTTATAAACATATTGTCAGGTCGTCTTCTATCCGATGTGGGACTCTTAACTATTAAAATACACAATTTACATAAACTATACATATTGTAGAATGACCAGATTTTCGGTTTTGATCGCCAATTATAAGTAGTATGCTATGTATTAGTTTTGCAATAAAATTTAAACTTAATTCCTCTATATTATTTGTTACTAGTATAATGTTTGTTACAATGCATGGAAAAGCACATGTGAAAACCTATTTTAACCACGCTGCATTTGATTTTGTTAGGAAGTTGTTGGGCATTCTCAGCTGTAGGTGCAATTGAGGGGATAACTCAAATAAAGACCGGGATCCTTAACCCCCTTTCAGAGCAGGAGGTTGTGGATTGTGACTATGCAAGTAGTGGTTGCAGTGGCGGATGGCCGTACAATGCATTTAATTGGGTTATAGGAAACAATGGGATCGCTTCGGAAAGTGATTATCCTGATACGAGCTCTGGAACAGGAGAGAAGGGTAATTGCAGAGCCTCGCAGGTCTCCATCTTTAAACTTGGAAAACTAAATTACGTTTAAATTTTAAGTCCGCATGTTATATTTTATCATTTTTCATGGATTGTAGGTTCAAAATAGTGCAACTATTGATACATATTACAAGGTGGCGGAATCAGAAAGAGGATTGTATTACGCGACTGCTAATCAACCAATTAGTGCCTGCTTTTATGTAACCCAAGACTTTTTTCAATATACTTCTGTAAGTCTTTGCTCAAACATTGGTTAAACGTATCTTCGATTATTTTTAGGATGTAAATCAGTAATAAGTTTAAAATCTTCCATTTTTCAACAACTAATGGCAGGGAATATACGAAGGTCGCAATTGCCCAGTGAATTCAAGAGTGGTAAATCACTGCATGATAATAGTTGGTTATAACTCGATAAACGGTGAAGATTATTGGATCGTAAAGAACTCATGGGGCACAAGCTGGGGCGTGAAAGGTTATGCCTTTATTAAAAGAAACACTGGTAAAATGTATGGCGTGTGTGCAATCAATGCATATGCTTACTATCCAGTAAAAAATAATGGAGTTGAATCTGAATCTAGAAACTCAACAAGTATTATCTTTGACTATTCTCCTTTTATGTAAGAAATCCGAGAGCTAGGAACTCATGTATTAGTTCCGTTTTCGATGATAAGGAATAAGTTAAAGTCTTCGCAGAAGAATAAGTTGAAATTTGAATTCCTGTTTTATGTGTCTAGAATTTGTGTGTGAGGGCGTTCATGATGTTGTTTTCAACACCTCAACTCCCTTGTTCTATGTTGCATCATAGTGTGCAATGATTTAATAAAGTGTGATTGGGTTATATCTATATATATATATATATTATACTTTCATTTTGCACTTAGATTATGTTTGGTTAGAAAAGGAAAGTTGAACAAAAGAATGTGAACGAAAAGAAATTGAGAGGGAAATTAATGAAAAATAGTAAAATAAAAGGAAAAAGATAGATGGTGTGAATGTGGAGTGACGCAAATTGACGAACTCTCAATCACCATTGGATTGTATTTTGCTGCTGGCCATGTTCTAATTTTATTTATTTAAAAAATATTAAAGCATTGATTGGATTTTATCGTGCCTATGTTGTGCGTTAATGCTTCGCACCATATAGCAAGTCTCAAAATAAAAATATTAAATTACAATCCCTTCGAAACACCGTGAGGGAGGCGATTCCTCTCTACGCCAAGGCCGTCGAAAGGAAGTGGAGTGTTCTCCAGAGCGCGACCACAAGATCTGCCACAAAGGTCTGTTCACCGGAAGGATAGTAGAATATCCTATTCCCCGAGCATTCGCAAAACTACCAGAGTTGGAAACCTACGATGGCACTAAGGATCGGTCAAGTACGTGGAACACCTGGACACCATCCTCGACTACCACCATGCGAGGGGCGCGTTTAAATGCAAACTATTCATCTTAACGATCAAAGGCGCATAGGACAACTCCATCGACTCGTGGGAAGACCTTTGTAGTGAATTCACCTACCACTTCACCGCGAAGCGAAAGCGGCAAAAAACCATGGCGGCCTTGAACGTTGTCGTTCGGGATAAGAAAGAAACTCTAAGAGAATACGTTGAACGTTTCACTCGGGCGGGCGTAGAAGTACAGGCCGCCCACGGCGGAGACGAAGCCCGAGACGAAGCCGAAGACGACAAGCGCCACATGTAACACGCTAAACTCTAAAAGTGACAACACACGCAAATGATATAATCATTTAAAAGAATTTAGATGCTACTTCTTCTACAAACAATTTTTCAAAACAAAAACATTACAACGAAATCTCCAAATAGCCATGTCATCATATTACATATTTCATCATTAATGCATAGTCTTAAAATTTCTCAACAATCATAAATAAAAGTACACACTGACGATTGACACATAATCAGAGCCCTGCAAACTACAACTCCAATGCAATAGATGAGGTAGCTCCAAAGCTATCCTAAACCAAACTCACCGTAAGTCAAGCAACTAATCTTGCACGCCGTCTACCCATTCATAAGAATAAGGTAGGCGGTCAACCAAACGACCACTAGGGGTTAGATTCCATAAATACAGCATAATCAAACAAAAGTAAAGCAACATAATTAATTTCATATGATTAGCAACACTCAATTGGAAATCATTCATAATAACCCCACAGTTAGTGAAGCATCAAGTTTACAAGTATAATATTGCAACGAGTACACATTCACATCATCACATGTTCAATAAATTTTGCCAAGTTCATAAATCACCAAGTTCATAAATGTATGATATGCCCAAGAGACGACTTTATATGCATGTGGTACCTATAACGCCCGTTTTGATTATTTAAACTATTTTTAGAGTATAGAGAGTATTTATATGATTTTGTGTGAATTAATTGAGTTATAAGATTTATGTGATTTTATGAGATGTTGTGACTTATTTTATTGTTTAATAAAATAAGATTTGAAAATAAAATAAATATTTAAGTTGTGGGGTTGTTTTGGAATTAGATAGAGTTGTGAGGGAATAAGTGAAATAAGATAAATTAGTTAGAAAACATAAAAAGGGGAAAACCTAGGTTTAGAAACTGTCAGAACGTACAATTCAGAATTTGGGATAAAAAGGGAGAAAACAGAAGAGAAGAACCAGAGAGGCTGCTGCTCAATTTTCTTAGGTAAGGGTGAGCCTAGCATTACAATTCCATTAAACTTGTGATTCATGATTATAGTTAACAGATTTTAGGAGTAATTCATGAGAAATTAGAAATTGAGAATTAGGTCAAAAAGTGATGAATTGATGATTAGATGATGAGAAACTGTACCAACGTTGTAGAAAACTGTTTACAGACCATAGGGTAACTCTTAAACATCAATATAGTCGAAATTAGGGAGGAACATGATGAAAATCGGGGTTTTGGGTTAAAATTGTTGTAACCCCGTAACTGTACTGTCATCGCTCGCCACGGCGAGTGCTCCTCAACAGCTCGCGAGGCGAGAAACCCACTCGCCATAGCGAGTACTGCCTTAGTAGTCCGCGAGGCGAGCAATCCCACTCGCCGTAGCGAGTAACCCACTTGATGGCTCGCAAGGCGAGAAGTTCAACTCGCCATAGCGAGTGACCTCTGTTGGCTCGCAAGACGAGCAGCCCAACTCGCCATTGCGAGTGGTGCTGTACCAAACGACCTCTTAGAACTATGCGACCCTTGTCGTACGGATTATTATGAGATGACCCCTGAGATAGAGTTAAGTACTACTGCAATATTAAAGACGACTTGTAGAGTTGTTAATTAATGTTTGATGTTTGTTAGTAGTGACATATACATTTGTGTATGCCTTCTTTGAACTACAAGAGATAAATTATGTGATAGTTTATGATATTATTATGTCTTGAGATGGTTGATGTTCTGCCGTGCTGCCATTTGTTATTGATTAAAAGCTGCATGTGTCATGCTAAGACTTATCAGTTGTAATCCAAACTATTGGAGTTTATTTGAGATGTCTAAGGTTTAAGAAGTTGAGTCCATGCATAATCATTCAGAGACGAGGGCTCATGCCCTAGGAGCTTTTGCTCAACAGAGACGAGAGCTTATGCTCTAGGAGTATTTTTATGCTCAACAGCGACGAGGGCTTATGCCCTAGGAGTATATTTATACTCAATAGCGACGAGGGCATATGCCCTAGATTGGTACCACATGCATGAATAAGATGTCTAAGTTGCATAAGTCGAGTCGAAGTTGCATTGTCGAGTCAGACTAGTAAGTTGAACTATGATGCTGAGTTATGATGATGATTATGAAGTTGATTAAAGATGTTATATGATATTTATTATGAATGTATTTGACGTTTATGTTGTTAAATGTAATTATTGAATTATATGTTTAATGTCATTGTTTTGTGAATCTCACCCCTTCTGCTTGGAAATGTTGCTCTTCATATGAGTAACTTGCAGGTGATTAAGCTTTAGCTGCTGTTTGCTGCTGTGAGTGGCTACCCTCGCTATGTCCTCAGGTGCTCTGATACGTAACGGTATGAGAACCTTTATAACCATTTTATATTCCTTACGTATTGATTATGATTTAATATTATTAAATTTCAGTTGAATTTATGTTGAGAAGTTTTGATGAGGCCTGCGTGCCAAAACTATTTTTGTTGATTTGAATCTTTATCCGCTGCGAAGTTTGGAATAATTATGATTATTATTTTTTGAAGGATAAATTGTTATTTATTTCGTTTTGATATTTTTAGAAATGTAGCATTCCATTTATGCGAGAAACTCTGATTATTTATTTATGAAATTTTTACTTTGGAAAAACGGGGTGTTATAGTACCAGTCGTCACCAATTGATGCAACGTTATCATAATTGTCACCATTTGAATACAAAGTATTCGGGTCATCAACACTGGATACAAAGTATCCTAATCGTCTTCATTGGATGTAAACATCCTACTTATGAATGCATGAACATATGACTCAATAAATGCATAGGTTCATTCAACAAGTCGTCAACATCAACATTTACATACATGCATTCATTACCAATTTCGTCACCTTTTTCATGTAAGATTCATCACCAATTGTTGGTTTATGGCCAATAAGGTTGCACGCTAGAGGGGGGGGGGGGGGTGAATAGCGTTTTGAAGAAGTTTTCCGGAGTTTAAAAAAAACGGTTTAAATTGTTCTGACTATTGGAAACAAGCTTGAACAATCACAACAATCTTATTACAATATAGAATTGAGAGATTCGCAATACAAATCTTATTACAATCAAAAGTTAATTGGAACCAAACCTAATGAAAATATAACAAGCTATCAATCAAAAAGACAATGCATATGCAATTGAAGAATAGAATAGTAATTGAAACCAATTGATCCAATCTAAGTACTAAAACCTAATTCAATGAATTAGATTATTTTTTATCAAAAACAACTTAGATCAATACAAGTTTTACCCTAACAATTAATTAATTAACATATGCAACATTTAAAAACGAGGATAAGGAAGAGAGATAACAACAATATTTTTATTGCAGTTCTCTCTATCGTCCTCGCTTCGAGCTACGTCTACTCTTCTTGGCGGAAAACGCCTCCACCAAGGTCATCCACTAATAGTAACAACATTGAATTCAAATGTGATTACAAGAGTTCCTTGAAACTATCCTAGTTCTTCAGCCCTTATGAAAACACTCCCTCAAACTTCAAATAACCTTTGAATTTGAAGCTCCTTGAATCTTCAAATCATTAATTACACGTGCACCCTTACGAACTATTCACTCAAGTCTTCGATGCTACGTCCGGTAACCGAATCCCCTTCGATTGCAAGAACAATTAGAAAGAACCCCCAATCCTTTGGAGGTGGAATGAGATTATTCACTTCACTTTGGAATTAACCTTGACATCATAGTGTGCCAGAGGTACGTTATTGGACTTCTCCATTAGTCCTGCACTCCATCAGTCTTAGACTCTATATGAATCCATATAAATAAATTCGACAGGTAACACAAGCATACACATATTCAAATAATTCACATATTAATTCACAAGCATACCCCTTTATCTCGTGATTAATCCAACCCTTACGCGTGACTCATTTCTACGTCAACATCCCTCTATTTTATTTTATTATTCATTTTATGGGCATACTCTATTCTTTCCTCTATTCTAGGCTCTCTATAAACTTTATCCCTGATATCATATCCTATTCCTCATTCCTAGTCTCAAGGTGTTTTCTTATTCATTATCATTACATACAACTTCCCTTCTCTACATAATTAGGTTCTTCCTCACCATTGTTATTAACTCTTTCATACTTATTCTCCTCAATAAAACGATTATATATGTTATTACTTTGTTCTCACTTGCGTTGAAGACAGTACGTCAACACTAGTTTTTTAGTCATATTTGTGTCCTTTTTGTAATGTTTTGAGAGTCAAATGTTTGTATACATGGTTAAATAGCTCAAGATTCATAAAAGAAAAGTTTTTCACAAATCGGAGAAGAAATCGTGCAACGATGGACCCGAATCAGGGCACGTTTGAAGCGTGGAATTTAACTGAAGATGCTGGAAAAATCGTGGCACGATGGATGTGTAACGTGCCACGCTGGTTGAGTAAATTTGCTGCCACATAGGAATAATGAGAAAATCGTGCCACGATGGTCTCGAAACGTGGCACAATGATGGGCTTTCTGAAACCCTAAAATTCTTTCTATAAAAGTCAGAAGCAATCAGAAGCTTGGTGTGCGATTTTGGAGACCTAAACAGAGCATAAATGGTACCAGAAAACCACAGAACACGCAGTGGATCTCACCCAACTCATAGTTTGTTCTGATTTATGCATGTTCACTATTTTCTATGTATATGATTGTTTATTTATGAGTAGCTAAACTCTTAGATTGATTAAGTGATAAGATGAATCTTTGTGATATGTGATGGTGTAATTTGTTAAGAACTCTCTTTAACATCAATGAAAACCTAGTCTTTATTTAGAATTATTTGTGTTTAATGCTTTTCTTATGATTGTTTGTAAGACTACTAACCCTAGCTTCTATCAACCATATAAATTGATCTTAGGAATTGAGTGACTACTAACCCTAGCTTTTAATCCTGAAATAGTAGTTATGTTTAATTCAACATAAGAACTTAGAGATAGGAAATTGAGAGTTATGACTTATGGATTAACGTTCTCACCATGCTTCCGCAGTTATTCAATCAGATTAAGAGATTAAAAGGTTATAACTTAGGAAAGGGTTTTGAGTCAAGAGATTGATCAAAACCACTTAGTTAATCCGTCGTAAAGCTAGGCTAATTTCTTTGAGAGTGAGCCAAATTACTCACAGTGAGCAATAGAGGATTCGAAAGGCTTGATCATCTGTTTTAATCCAATTATAAAACCATTTTATTTACTTTGTTTAAGTTTTATGCAACCGAATCCAACTACCTAGGGCAACCCATAAATTTAATACATCCTTTATTTTAACGCTTTTGTCGGGTAGAAATTGAAACAGTCCCTGTGGATACGAACTTATAAATTTTATTACTTAGATGCAATTTTAGTACACTTGCTAAAAGTTCATCAAGTTTTTGGCGCCGCTGTCGGGGACTGTTGAATCATTTCAACTTGACAATTTTGTTTTTATTTAGGATTTCTGTCGTTTATACTTTTTTGTATATATATATTAAAAAAATTATTTATGCTCTTCGTTTTCTACTCATTGTACTATGCTACTAAAAGGTTTATCCAAGTTTTGCAGCTATGATAGACAGGGTAGCATACAGGTTACACCTCTATAACACAGAAGAGATTGTTACGTTGCAGTATGAAAAATATGCTATCTTTGAAGATAAAAAGTTTGGACAGTAAAATCTCGATATTAAATGAGAGTTGTGGTCGTTGTGAGGCGAATCAACCAGGTAGTGATTGTGAAGGGATGAAAGAGGTGTTCAAAATCGATTACAATACTCAACTTCAAAATATTTTAGATGATTCCTTGGTGTCAAATCAAGTTTCAGTTGAGAAGTTTGATGTTCAGTGTGGTGATCTTTTTGAGAAAGCACATGAGTCTCAAAGTAAGTTGGTTAAGATGGAGACTGAGTGTCACGAGGTTGTGTTGGAAGAAATTCCAAAAGTGAGGAGTGTTGATATTTTCCCGAAGTCTGAACCTACGGAGGTTAAAGAAATCACCCATCTGCAAATGGATAGATGTCCTTCTTTAAGGTGGGAGAACTCAAATGACAAAGATTTAGCGGCTGGAGCAAGGGAGCATCTGCTTCTTTGTGCAAAATTCATGAAATTTCTACCAAACAAGAGGAAGAAGAAGGATGACATACTCTTTCTATCATTATTGCCACCCTAACAGTGGTTGAAGCATCAATCTCAATGACGTAAAAGAAAGCGCTTGGTGGGAGGCAACCCATCCTTTTTATTATGTTTTTTTTAGTATTTTATTTCTATTGTGGTGTCAAACAATTGTCAGTGTGTTTGAATAACTCAGTTGTACACCCTATTATGTATTGAATTTGCACATGTTTATTATTGATGAATTTGTTTGTTAGTTGATCTTTTACAGTTTAGTAACAAGTACTTCTTCAAGTGATATTCCAAAAGTTCATAAGGAGGAGTGACTTGTGATTCAAAGGCGAAGTGTACGACAGTTAAAGTTAGGTAGTCACAACTCCCAAAAATCTAAAACTGTAAAGTTCATGGCCAAATTTTCTTTTTCAATTTACTTATATATAGAGTGTGCCATGCATCTACATTTCTAGAACTTGCATTGTTTTTTTACTGTTGATTGATGTTTGTCATATACACACTAAGGCAAAAGTGCTTGGTCCTGTGAGCCTTTTTAAGTCTACCCTAATATTTGATTGAATTTATCCTTTTTGAAAGCCTATTTGAGCCGGTAGGTTTAGATCTTTTTGTTTGGTGACAAGCTACATATTGAGCGTAGGGACTTTTAGGATTTGACCCAAAAGTATTATATTTGACTTAGGCTATGTAGGGTGCTGCTAAACAATAAGTTTTGGGTTGCTATTGGAATTTGCAACCAACTAAGTTTGGGGTGGAGGTACTACAAAACAAAGAACAAAGCATTAAAAATACACACAAAAATGGTGTATAAAAAAAAATAATAGAATGAAAAAAAAGAAAAATAGAATGAAAAGAAAAAGGGGAAAAAAAATGAAAAATCTGAGTAATTTCAAACTCAATTGTCTCGATTGTTACAAATAATCTCTAGTACCTTTACAATTGATGTTTCAAAGGGTGAATGAGGGATTGAATCCATGCTTTAATTTTCGTAGGAGTGCCTAACTCAAATTTTGTGGAGCCTACTTATCCAAATATTATTCCACCTTTACCTAAGACTTGTTATAACCCTGAAAGACCTCAAAGTGTGTAATGACATTGATTTTGATTGACATTTAGAAGCTTTTCAAGCGCATGGTAATATCTAGACCTGCATGTTGACTGTGTGTGAACCCTATTTATTTTGTTACATGGAGTTGTGAATCGGTGGATGCGATTACCATGACAAGGTGGAAGGACCCAACAAACACTTGGATCCTTTCATACCCTAACTTGTCTTGGTCCGATAGGCGAGCATACATACACTCGTAATTTTTGAACTTATACTTGAAGTGGTCTGGTTACCGGAAGAAGTTGAAACAAGGAACCCGGCTGGAATCCAAGCCTCCCATCGCGTTAGGCCTCTTTACCATTTTCACCATGTTGCTCAAAGAAACTTATGTCCGTGGACGCACCAGGAAGATCCGTTCCTTGAAGTCATCCATTCCCCCTTCAAAGGTTTCAAACAACCTCTTATTTTGGCGGAAAATGACCCACTTTCGCCCGCCTTTTCTCTCTATTTCCCGCCGAATCGAATAAAAGCTAAAAAACAGGTTTGGGGGAAGGGGGAACATGCAGGTATTAGCATACCAAATCAAAGGCTTTGACAAAGGGATAAGAATTCGGATGCAATTGTGAGGTACATAGTTCCAACCACTAGAGCAAACAGACAAAAAACGGTGAAAACGGGAGCCTGAACCCCATCTCTTTGAAAACTGTCTCACACATAAGGATGCAGTTTGGGGCGTACATTGAGCATATTCGGTCTGAGGTGCTCGGGAAGTTAACTTCCCATTCTTCTTTCCTTCCAACGGAAAGATGCCGAATTTCCGCCACATCATTGGAAGAAAACAAGGACATCGCGTCGAAAGGCTCTTTCCAAACCCAAGAAACGTCATGCAGGACGACCTCGTTCATATTAGGGTTACCTTCCATGAACCAAACCTGAAAGGAAAGTACAAAAAGGGTGAATCTAAAACGGTTAAACCTACTCTTCCTTTACGCATCAGATTTATCATGGCAAGAGGAAACCCTATACCCTAAAACCAGAATGACGGAGAATGGTCAACACAAACCACCAGTTAACAGTGACGGGTCAAAACCCTAAAAAAGATGAAATTCATCACCAGCGGTTCCCCCTCCATAAAACTCGAAAACACAACTCTCAAACAGACTTAAAATCCTAACACTCCTCATACACATTGGAAACCATCGTAACGGAGTAACTCTAAGTCATGATTTACGCAAGATTACAAACTTTAAGCAAAAATTATCGTCATCATAATGCAAAAACAGAAGGAAAATAGAGAGAAGGACAAACCTGTGTTAGAAACGAGAAACTGGACTTGTTGATGAAGGGTTGAAGTTCCAAACTGCACTTGAAATCTCAAGAAATTCTGGAAACTTTAGAGTTGCGAAAAAACAAAGAAGTGTAAAGTGCTCCAAACATACGTTTGTCCTTCTTTATACCTCCTTCAAAAACTTTCAAAAATCCTTTGATAAATCTGCGGTAATAACCTGCTAAACCCAGAAAACTTCTAATCTCTGTAACTGACCTCGGAGTCTCCCATTGCGATACCGCTTCAACTTTCGATGGGTCAACCGCAATACCATTACCAGAAATAATATGGCCAAGAAAACTCACTTCACTTAACCAGAACTCACATTTCGACAACTTGGCATAAAGCTTCTTTTCTTTCAACACTTGCAAAACAATCTTCAAATGCTCTGTATGCTCTTCTTCAGTCTTAGAATAAATCAGAATGTCATCAATAAAAACAACAACAAACCTGTCCAGAAAGTCATGGAAAATTATGTTCATATACTCCATAAATACACCAGGTGCATTAGTAACACCGAAAGGCATCACCTTATACTCATAGTGACCATATCGCGTCCTGAACGCCGTCTTCTGCATATCTTCATCCTTCACCTTGATCTGATGGTAACCTGATCTCAAATCGATTTTACTAAACACACGGGCACCCACTAGTTGATCCATCAAGTCATCAATTCTCGGAAGTGGATACCTATTCTTTATCGTCACTTTATTCAACTGACGGTAATCTATACACAGCTTCATGCTACCATCTTTCTTCTTAACCAATAACACCGGCGCTCCCCAAGGTGAAACACTTGGTCTTACAAACTTCTTATCAAGTAGGTCCTCCAACTGTTTCTTCAACTCTGCTAACTCAGCTGCTGACATACGGTAAGCAGCCATCGACACAGGCTTCGTACCCGGAACAAGATCGATTGAAAATTCAACTTCCCTTTCTGGCGGCACATCGGGAATCTCATCAGGAAAAACTTCTGGAAATTCATTCACGACTGGTAGGCGATCAATCACTACTTGATTCTCCACTGACAAATACGCTATCAAGGAAAACATCATAATTCCATCGCGCTCTATCTGCTTCAACTGCTTAGTACTCAAGAAATCAACTCCACTCTCCTCTTCAGCGGAAGAGAAACGTACTGTCTTACTAAAACAATTGATGAGGACATGGTTATACTCTAACACGTTCATCCCAAGGATTACATCCATACCCGTCAACGGTAAACATACAAGATCAACTTCAAAGTTTCTACCAAACACCAACAGTGGACAACTTGAACAAACAAAAGAAGTAGTCACTGAACCCTTAGCTGGAGTTTCAACGATCATTTCTCCATCCATATTAGACATAGTAAGTCCCAACTTAGAAGCACAACTAACATCAATAAAACAATGCGTAGCTCCAGTATCTATAATAGCAATTAAAGGAGTATCATCAAAATAACAAGTACCTCTAATAAGTCGATCCTCATTGTCCGTTTGTGTACCAGACAATGCAAACACTTTCCCTCCAAGCTGAGCCTTCTTAGGCTTCTTGCACTGAGAACTAAGATGACCCTCTTCATCACAATTGAAACAGACAATATCACCACGTTTGCATTCAGCTATCGTATGTCCCTTCTTCCCACATCGGAAGCATTTCTTCTCATCACGGTGGCAAGCATTACTTTTGTGGCCTTTCTCACCACACTTGTAGCAGACAACTTCAGCAGGAGTCTCATTCTTCCTGGGCCTCCTCTCATCATTCACCCGTTGTTTCCCCTTATCAGCAGGAGCACTGTAAGGCTTAGGACGGTTCTGCTGACTCTTACTCTTCCTTTCATTAAGCACCTTGTAGTGAGCTTTCGTATCCTCTTCGTAAATTCTGCAGCTACTCACCAAATCAGAAAAGGTGCGGATCTTCTGATAACCAATGGCCCGCTTAATCTCAGCACGCAGACCATTCTCAAACTTGATACACTTAGAGAACTCAGCAGTCTCAGGAGTTTAGTGCGGGTAAAACTTTGCCAACTCAACGAACTTGGCAGCATACTTTGTTTTTAATATATCGCCTTGCTTCAGTTCCAGAAATTCAATCTCCTTCTTACCTCGTACATCTTCCGGAAAATACCTATTCAGAAACTCTCTTCTGAACACAGCCCAAGTGATCACAGCTCCTCCATTCCCTAGCACTGGTTGCACACTCACCCACCAATCATCAGCCTCCTCAGCCAGCATATGTGTGCCAAAACGCACCATCTGAACATCAGTGCATTGCATCACTCTGAAGATTCTTTCAACCTCCTTCAACCATGTCTGCGCTCCATCAGGGTCATACCTACCCTTGAAAGTTGGTGGATGGTTCCTCAAGAAGGTTTCCAGCATGCGAACACCGTCGTTACCACCAGCATTATTCTGTTGACCCACCACAGCTTTAGCCATCGCTTGCAAAGCAGCAGCAAGTGCAACATCGTTTCTTCCAGCCATCGCGAAAATCTACACTACAACAACAACCAGGACATCAAAGACAATACAAAATTGTCACACGACTCTACTAGGCTCGACTCGACTCTACTACTTGGCCGGACGGACCAACCTGCTCTGATACCAATTGTAACATCCCGTTCTCCCAACATTAATGATTAACAAATTAAATCAGAGTTTTTCACCAAAACAGAATGCTACATTTTCATTCAATAAAAATCTCCAAATGAATAGATGAATAATTATTCTCCAATAAAATAATTAATAAAAATTAACCTCCAAAACTTCGCAGCGGAATTAATTTAAAACAACTAAGTAAGTCTTTGGCACGCAGGCCTCATCAAAATCTCATAATTCAAACAATACGTAAGGAAAGAGAAAACAAGTAATAAGATTCCCATCCCGTTACGTATCAGAGCCCTAAGACCCTTTGAGCCGACATCTCTATTAATCTTCATTACCTACACTTGCCCACAAGGCGGCAATTCCAGCAGAAGGGGTGAGATTCACAAACAACAATAGATAGTATAATTTATCAATTAAATTGAACAACAACAGTGTAATGAATAATCAACTATCAATTTATAATTTTAAAACAATTCAACAACATCATCGACAACGACACCGACAACTCAACCTAAAACAACAACGACGACAACAGCTACAACGACGACAACTGCATGTGGTACCATTTTACGCGCGTTGAATGCTAAGTATTCCGGGGCATAAGCCCCCAACAGTTGAATGATATAACATTCCAGGGCATAAGCCCTCAACAGTTGAGTGATAAACACTCCAGGGCATAAGCCCTCAACGATTGAGTGGAAACACTCCAGGGCATAAGCCCTCAACAAGGTATGAGTATGAAATGGACTCAATAGTGTATATCTACATACAACTCAACAACAGCAACAACAACTACCATATGCATAATCGGCTATGACATAAGACTCCAACTTAATTCGACAAGATACAACAAAGGTCACAACGAAGCATCACAACAAAATTCAACAACTTAGGCAACCTACAGTATTACTCGCCGTGGCGAGTTCAGAAAACTGGGCTACTCGCCGTGGCGAGTTCAGAAAATTGAGCTCCTCGCCGTGGCGAGTTGGGGGCGAGCTCAAGGCGAGCAAAAGTGGTTGCTCTCGGCATTTTTTACATTTTTCACCTAAAATCTTCATTTTTAAGTTTCCAAAACCCAAATTTAATTCTGTAAAAAGGTGCCATTCACCCCTAAACATATTAAGGCACTCAAATTGATATAAAAATTTGCCCAAAAACCTCATTAAGGCAATTAACAACTTTTTAATTAAGCAACTCGCCGTGGCGAGTGCATCTGCTCGCTGTGGCGAGCTACTGGGATTTTGCTGCTCGCTGTGGCGAGCGACACAGGCTTTGCTCGCCTGGCGAGTGGGTTTACTCGTCGTGGCGAGCGACGATTGACAGAACTACGAAATGTACGAACAAACTTCTACTTTTCAACCCTAAACCCCAAATTCCACACCTAAAGGCTCAATTTTGATGAATTTCATCATTCCTATGTGTAACGCCCGTTTTAATTATTTAATTTATTTTATATAGTATAGAGTGTATTTATATGATTTTGTGTGAATTAAGTGATAGTTGAGATATTATGTGTTTTATGTGACTTATGTGTTGTGACTTATTTTATTGTTTAATAAAATAAGATTAGAAAATGAAACAAATAATAAGTTGTGGGTTTGTTTTATAATTAGATATAGTTGTGGGGGTAATAAGATAAAATAAAACAAACAAAAAGAGGTTTAAATAGGGAGAGTTAGGTTAGAATTGTACAGAACGTACAATTCAGAGCTTTGGGAGGAAAAGGGAGGAAACGGAAGAGAAGAACCGGAGAGGCTGCTACTCTAATTTCTTAAGGTAAGGGTGAGCCTTTCATTACGATATCATTAGAACGTGTAATTCATGATTATAGTTAGCAAATTCTAGGTTTATTTCATGAGAATTAGGAATATGAGAATTAGGTCATAAGTGGTAAATTGATGATTAGATGATGAAAAACTGTACCGTTGACGTAGGAAACTGTTTACAGACATTAGAATAACTCTTGGACATCATTATAGTCGAATTTGGGAAGAATTAGGATGAAATTTGGGGTTTTGGGTGAAAACCCTCGTAACCCCGTAACCGTTCTGCCGCCGCTCGCCACAACGAGCAGCCAGCACGCCACGGCGAGTACTCTTCCGCTCGCGAGGCGAATAGAACAGCTCGCCATAGCGAGCAACCCCCAGAAGTGTTCGCGAGGCGAAAACCCAACTCGCCGTAGCGAGCAACACCCAGGAGCTCGCCAGGCGAATAACCCAACTCGCAATAGCGAGTAGTACCCCTGATGCTCGCGAGGCGAGCAATCCAGCTCGCTGTAGCGAGTAACCCCCGTAATGGTTCGCGAGGCGAGAGATCCCACTCTCCATAGCGAGTAGTCCTGCATCAGACTACCTTTTAGAGAAATGCGACTCTTGTCGCACAATTAGTTATGAGATTACCCTGGTTTGGGAATTAAAGTACTGAGGTATTAAGAAGATAAGTAGGGCTGTTAACTGATAAATGATTCGCTGTTGTAACCTATACATTTGTATATGCTTTTCTGAATCATAAGTGATGTATGTGAATGTTTACGATTTGCTGATGTTTGAGATGTTGATTGCTGCCATGCTGCCATATTTCATTAATTAAAAGTTGCATGTGTTGTTATAAGATTTTCGATGTTGTAATCCAAATTATTGGAATTCATTTTGAGATGTCCAAGTTTAAGAGATTGAGTCCATGCACATTCATCCAGAGACGAGGGCTCATGCCCTAGGAGCTTTTGCTCAATAGCGACGAGAGCTTATGCTCTAGGAGTATTTTTATGCTCAATAGCGACGAGGGCTTATGCCCTAGGAGTATATTTATACTCAATATGGTACCACATGCATGATTAAGATGTCTAAGTTGCATAAGTCGTGTCGATGTTGCACTGTCAATTCAAACTATTAAGTTGATTTATGATGTTAGTTAAGATGCTACTTGATTGTTATTATGATATATGATGATAAAGTTATGCTGTTAATTGTAATTATTGGATTTTATGTTTAATGCTATTGTTATGAGAATCTCACCCCTTTTGCTGGAATTGCCGCCTTGTGGGCAAGTGCAGGTGATTAAGCTTTTGTTGCTGTTGCTGTTGTGAGTAGCTATCCTCACCGTGACCTTTAGGTGCTCTGATACGTAACGGGATGGGAACCTTTATGTTTACTTTCTATTCCTTACGTATTTGTTTATGATTTAAGTTTGCAGTTAATTTATGTCGAGACTTATTTATGAGGCCTGCGTGCCAAAATGATTTGTTAACATTAAACCTTATCCGCTGCGATGTTAGAACAGTTTTGACTAGAATAAATGTTTATTTATTCCTTCTTGAGAATTTAATGAGATGTAGCATTCCGTTTTATATGACACTTTGATTTATTTAAGAAATTTTGAATTTGGGAAAACGGGGTGTTACACTATGCATTCTAACATCATAACAACATTAAACAACAACAATTACATGAATTCATTAAGTTATTGGCATCAATTCATCTTAACCTAATTCAATTCATCAACCCTAACAACCCTACGTTAATCAACGAATTACAGAACCTAAAGTTGAGAGTTAGTCTCACCCTTACCTTAGATTATCTTCCTGAAAAAGCAGCGTTATTCTCTCCTCTTGCTTTTTCTCTCTTGTTCTAGGTTTTTCTCCCTTTTCTATGTTTCTCACTGTTTCTATGTAAAACTGATTCTGACTCTTCTTTCCTTCTATTTGCTATTAATACCTATTAATTTCTCCTTAATTCTAATTAACTCCTATTAAAATATTAAATAATTCACTTTAATCCCCAACCTTCTAATAATTATAATTCTCACCTATTTTAATTAAATAATCAAAATAACCATATAATAAAATATAACACACCATAAAATCAACATAAATTATTTAAAATCATAAAAACTTATTAAAATCAACTGAAATAAAATAATCAACAACTAGGGTGTTACACTTTCCCAAGCTCCCGCGAATATCTCATCTCTTTCGTAACCGCCGAACACACGTGTATCTTCACAACGGCTATGCATTCACCCTCCTCTATAAATAGGAGGCTCTTCGCCACCTCTGAGGTAGAATCACTTTCATTCTCAAACCCCCCATTTTGAACCTCTACTGACTTGAGCGTCGGATTGTCTGTAGCTACACACCCCCCATTTGGTCCAACGCTCACTGAAGTACATTCACCACTGTGAACCACCACATTAAACAAAGCACCGACAACCACTTTCTGATCAGGTACGATCAATCTTTTCTTTTCTTTTTTGTATTTTTTTTACTGAAAGTAAACACCTACAAAATAACAAACATTAGAAAAAGGACGGGTTGCCTCCCATCAAGTGTTTTCTTTAACGTCATTGAGCTTAACTCTTCAACCACTATAAAGGTGGAAAAAATGACAGAAAAATATATCATCCTTCTTCTTCCTCTTGTTTGGTAGGAATTTCATGAATTTAACACAAAGAATCAGATACTCCCATGCTCCCGCTGTTAAACCTTTGGAATTTGAGCTCTCCCACCAAAGATAAGGATATGTATCCTTTAGCAATAGAATAGTATCTTTCAACCCCATTGTTTGAGTCTCACTTTTCAAGTAGAGTTCGACACCCCGCACTTGTGGCTTTTCATCCACCACCACAGTGTGACGCTTAGTCTCCAACTCAACCAACTTCTTCTCGCATTCAGATGTTATATCGTCAAGATTACCACACCGAACTTGAAACTTATCAAATGAGGCTTGATTGGATCTCAAGAACTAATCCAAAATAATTTGAAGTGGAGAGTAGTAGTCGATTTTGATAACTTGTTGCTCTTCTTTTCTTATATGAGACCCTTCATAATAGTTGCTATGATGACCTGCCCCACAAAATTTACATATCAGATTTAATCTTGCGATTTTATCATCCCAATGTTATATCTTGAGCTAGCAAATATTGTTCATACAACAAGGTAATGACCTCCGCCATATCATCCAAGCGGATCATGTCTATCATTGATACAAAACTTAGATAAATCATAATATATATAGGAGAGAATGCTCATTAGCATCACCTCCACTCGATGGTTTGGAAATATGTTTGTTAAACAATGCAGGTGCAAAGCTGGAAGGAGATGCCCAAGCCTATGAAGAGCTATTGGATGAAAGCCCTCCCATGGAAGGCTCGGGTATAAAAGAATTCATAGGAGAGAAGGATATCCCTCTTCTAAAAGAGGCACCCAAAGTGGAGCTTAAACCGCTCCCACCAAATTTGAGGTATGAATTCTTAGGCCCTAACTCTAGTTACCCTATTATTGTAAATACAAGCCTAAATGAAGGTGAAACTGAAAAATTACTTAATGTCCTAAAGAAATATCCTAAAGCTATAGGGTATACCATTGAAGATATTAAAGGAATAAACCCCACATTATGCATGCATAGGATACTACTTGAAGAGGACTGTAAACCCTCCATTGAACATCAAAGAAGATTAAATCCTAACATGAAAGAAAGCTTAATAAAGCAACCCGTAAGGACCACAATCCACTCCCTTTTATAGATCAAATGTTAGAAAGGTTAGCTAAGCATTCACATTTTCGTTACTTGGATGGTTATTCTGGATTTTTCCAAATACCCATCCATCCTAACGACCAAGAGAAAACAACTTTCACATGCCCCTTTGGCACTTTTTCCTATAGGAGAATGCCTTTTGGTCTTTGCAATGCTCCAACTACTTTTCAAAGATGTATGATGTCTATTTGTTCTGATTTTGTTGAAAATATAATGGAAGTTTTTATGGATGACTTTTCTGTACATAGATCCAATTTTGATGATTGTTTGGCTAACCTAGAAATTTTTTTAGAAAGATGTGAGCATGTAAACTTAGTCTTGAATTGGGAAAAGTGCCACTTCATGGTAAGAGAGGGAATTGTCCTAGGACAGTTGGTCTCCGAACGAGGTATAGAGGTAGACAAAGCAAAAATTGAAATCATTGAAAAAATGCTACTCCTCACCTCGGTCAAAGAAGTAAGAAGTTTCCTAGGCCATGCGGGGTTCTACCGCCGTTTCATTAATGATTTTTTATTAATTACTAAGCCACTAACAAGCCTCCTCCTTAAGGAGGCAGACTTTGTTTTTGATGATTCTTGCCTAAAGGCATTTTGCAGGCTGAAGGAAGCTTTGCTCACTGCCCCAATCATACAACCACTAGATTGGAACTTGCCTTTTGAAGGAAGCTCGAGGCGAATGTTGACGTACGCTTCATCTACTTATGAGTTCAAAGAGAGTGTGTTTGTCATTTACATTTTTCGAATGACATGAAAATGTTTTTTTTTTAATTTTGCTTCAAGCAATGCCATCGAAAATAGAAGAATTTTCGCAAATAGAATAAATGAGAATTCCAAATAAATGGACACAGGCTCAAATTTTGTTAATTGAGTGGTGGCTTGCCGATGGCGTGGCTCCACGGATCTTTGCAAAATTTGGAAAATGGTAAATATATGGGAAAGGTACATTGAACACAATAACCATTGTTCTCCCTAACAACTTTGAATTCCACCGTTCCGAGTCTTTGATTTGCAGATGCTCCAAATCAGAGATCTTTTGATAGCTGAAATACCCCAAGTGAATCATATTTGACCCGATGCAGTTACTCTGTCATAATCCGTAATGACAACATCTCGTCATTACGTAATTTAAATGTAATTTTATGAAGAATATTGGAGTTCACAGCTAGTTTGAGCATGATAAAGGGAGAAAAAAGGAAAAATTGAAGACTTGAAGCAAGAGCAAAAACGTATCACGATTTGTCTAAAACGTAACACGATTTCATGAGCCAAAAATATTAGGGTTTCCAAAATCGTGTCACGATGGCAAATACCTGACACGATTTGGGCCAAAAATATTAGGGTTTCCAGAATTGTGTTACACAAGGCAAAAACGTCTCACAATTTACCTAAAACGTGACACAATTTGGGCGAATTTCTGAGCCTATTTAAGTTGAAGACTATTATGAAAACAAGGGTTACGAATTCTAGAGAGAGAGAAAGTGCGATTTGCAGACCTAAAGACTGATGAATGGAGCAATTTCCTTCATTCTTTACCATTATATGTATGTTTTAATTCTTTCATTGATTATGCTATTTGTAAACTCAATTATGAGTAGCTACAAATCTCTTAGAGATTAGGTCTAAGATGATTCTTTGTAAGCCTAATTAAAACATGTTGCCGTGAAATTTTATTTATTATGAATGACAATCTAGTTTTTATTCAATTCAATTGTTCTTAATTCTTTTTATATCCTGATGAAATATAAACATGTTTAGTGCGAATAAATGACTACTGACCATAGCTTTCTACTTAGACCAAATTGAATTGTTCAAACAAACATGGTTAGGCTAGGAATGGATAATCGTTTATTTGTGATATTAAGTTAACGATCTTAAAACCTTCAAAGATTATTAAACCACCTAAGGAATTACGGGCTGTAATCTGAGAAGAGGGTCCTAAATCACGGGATTGATTAGGGTTATGTTGTTAACCATCATGAACCTAGAAAATTATTCATAAGAATAGGAGCAATATACCAATTAGGGGAACTAAGATGATTCGAAAGACCTGATCTCATCTCTCTCTTATATTTTCTTAATCAATTCTTTACTTTTTGCTAGTTTATCCAATCAAACCAATTATACTGCCTAGGGCAACCAAAATAACTTTTATATCCTATTTAATAACGTTATTGAATTATTGATATTAACACAATCCTTGTGGGAACAAATTTATTTTATTACTTCGATAGTATTTGGTACACTTGCCAAATTTATATCATGTTTTTTGCGCCGCTGTCGGGGACCGTTGATTGATTTCAACAAGGCTATTGCGTTATAATTTAGGATTTTTGCATTATATTTAGGCAACTTTTGATTTATTGTTTCAGTGTTCACTATTTATTTCGTATCGTGCAGTGCTATTAAAGTATTTTTCTATTTATGCGAGGTAAAGGAAGTTCTGTTGATCTGCTTTTCGATCCTGAAATAGAAGGAACTGCAAGAGAAAATCAGAAAGTTGTCTGATTGTCAAAGTCTGTTCCACCTGGTTTAAGAACACGATACACAAGTCCAACACCTTCTGAACCTGAATAAATCTCAACTCTTAAATCTAGTAACATGAGGGTGAACAACCGAGACCGAAGTTTGGAGACTATGGTTTAGCTAATAATCATGGTCATCTACCTAATTTTATTTAGCCTGCTAATCCCGTTGATTTTGATATCAAGGCATCTGTCCAAGTTGAAGGATAGACAATTTGATGGGTCTGATATCATAAGCCGTCGTGAACACATGAGCTATTTTGCTGAAATATATGAGTTTTGTGTACCCCCAGCCACTGTGACAGATGACCAAAAGAAACTTAGGTTGTTTTCCTTCACCTTAACCAAAAGAGCCAACGATTGGTTGTTAACCTTACCGAGTGGAGCCATTCAAACATGAGATGAGTTGGAACTAAAATTCTTTGAGAAACATTTTCCTATGTCCAAATACTCGAAGAAGAAACATTAGAGGTCAAACTTTAGGCAAGGGGGGAGTGAGTCACTTTATGATGCTTGAGAGCGATTTAACTTGTTGCTTATAAGGTGTCCTGGCCATAAGACCTTTGAAAAATAATACCTCCAAATCTTCACCGAGGGGTTAACACACAATAAATAGGATGTTTCAAAATGCTTAAGTTGGTGGTAGTATGAGAGTTAAAACTTACCATGAAGTCCAAACCTTAATAGAAAACATGGCCCAAAATGAATACCATGCGATGTGGAGAAAAAGAAAAGGGGCGTTTTTAGGGTTAGTGACAAAACCACCATCTTAGCTAACCAAGCAGCTATGAACAAACAATTAGAATCTTTAACCAAGCATGTTTACGAGTTAACGTTGGCCCAACAAAAGCAGCAAGTGGCTGCAGTCAAGTGTGATTTATGTGGTGTGGAACATGCCAACGGTGAGTGTGTACCAGAAGGAGTAAGTGAGGATGCCATTTACTTGGGAAATCATCAAAAGGGAAACCGTTATTCTAACACCTACAACCCAGGTTGGAAAAATCATCCTAACCTAAAGTACACCAACAACAACACCTTGAACCCACTGCTACCCAACCCTCAAAACAACAACAGCAACAAAGAAAGCCTTCAGCTCTTGATGAAGAAATGACGAATTTCATGAAGATGACTCAATCCAACTTTGAATAGATTAAGAAGAGTCAAGAAACCGAAAAGAAGAATAATGAGGCTTCAAAAAAATGTTTGAAACCCAAATTGGGCAGATAGCAAAGCAGCTAGCTAATCAGACTAAATGAGGATTCACAGGTAACACTAAAGAAAATCCTAAAAATGAGACTTGTAATGCTATTGAGTTGAGGAGCAAAAAGGTTTTAACACCTTTAGTACCAAAAGCTCCGAAGAAGGGTAATGAAGTAGTAGTGAAGGAAGTTAATAATAGTGTAGTTGAAAACAATGTTGAGGATGTAGTTGAAAAAGAAATTGAACATGGTGTAGTTGAAAAAGAGAGACATCATGGTGTAGATGAAAATGAAAGGAAGGAAAAAATGATAAGGGAGAATAAAAGTGAGCCATTGATAGATGTTGATTCAATCTTGAGTTAGTGTAAGAGCCAATTGTTGAAAGATAGAGACAAACCACAAGTGGTTCCATCATATGTGAAGCTACCTTATCCTCATTTGTCTAAGAAGAATAAGAAAGAGGAAGGACAATTCAAGAAGTTCATGTAAATTTTCTCTCAGCTGCAAGTTAACATTGCATTTAGAGAAGCTCTTAATCAAATGCCCGTTTATGCTTAATTCATGAAAGAGTTTTTGAATGAAAGAAGGCCAAAGGATGATGAGAACATTGCGTTTTCAGAAAACTATAGTGCAATCCTCCAAAGGAAACTCCCATCTAAGTTGAAAGATCCAGGAACATTTACTATTCCTTGTACCATTGGGAAAGTAGATGTCGGAACACCCTTATGCGACTTAAGTGCAAGTATCAATTTAATGCCTCTATCGATGATGAAGAAATTAGGGTGTAGGGAGCCTAAACCAACAAGAATGACCCTCACTTTAGGTAATTAGTTAATCTCTTATCCTTATGGTGTGCTAGAAGATGTGCTAGTTCAAGTTAATGAATTAGTGTTTCCTGCTGATTTTGTGATCTTGAATATGGATACGGATGAAGATATGTCATTGCTCTTAGGGTGAGTCATGTTCATGTGGTACCTAAGAAAGGTGGAGTGATGGTGGGGGCTAATGAAAAAAATGAATTGATACCTACCCGTACCGTCACCGGTTGGAGAATGTCTATAAACTACCGGAGGTTGAACCAAGTAACAAGGAAGGATCACTTCCCTCTACCATTCTTGGATCAAATGATTGAGAGGCTGGTTGGCCAAGCCTTTTTTTGCTTTTTGGACAGTTATTCGGGGTAAAATCAGATTGCAGTATCTCCGGAGAATCAAGAGAATACTGCTTTCACTTGTCTATTTGGTGTGTTTGCTTATAAGAGAATGTCCTTTGGGTTGTGTAATGTGTCGGCGACCTTTCAAAAATGTATGCTCTCCATTTTCTCTGACATGATTGAGAAGAACATTTAGGTATTCATGGAAAACTTCTCTTTGTTTGGCAAGTCTTTTGATTAATGCTTGTTTCATCTAGATTATTTCCTTAAATGGTGCACCGAAACTAACCTCATTCTTAATTGGGAAAAATGTCATTTTATGGTAAATGAAGGTATAATTTTGGGGCACAAAATAAGTGGGAAAGGCATACAGGTGGGTCAAGCCAAAATAGAGATTATAGAGAAACTTCCCCTTCCTAATAATGTTAAAGGAGTGAGGAGTTTCTTGGGGAATGCAGGTTTCTACCGGCGTTTTATAAAAGATTTTTCAAAAATAGCAAAGCCCTTTTGTAACCTCTTAGTCAAGGAAAATGAGTTTAATTTCTATTATGAATTTTAGATTCTTTTTCTTTGATTAAAACAAAGCTGGTAATTTCACCAATAATCATTGCACCCAATTGGGATTTAACTTTTGATGCAAGTGTATGTTGTTGGTGCAGTCCTAGGCCAACAAAAGAAGAAAAAAAATTCCATGCAGTTTACTATGCAAGCAAGGTTTTAAATGAAAATCAATTGAACTATTCAACAACTGAAAAGGAATTGCTTGCAATAATCTTTGAATTGGAAAAATTTCGTTCATATCCAATAGGCTCCAAAGTCATTGTTTTTACAGATCATGCACCTCTCAAGTATCTCTTGATAAAAGGGGATTTGAAACCTTGACTGTTGAGGTGGATCCTTTTGTTGCAAGAGGTGGATCTTGATATTCGTGACAAGAAGGGAGTTGAGAAGGTGGTGGTTGATCACCTCTCAAGGTTGGAAAACAATGAGATGACTAAGAAAGAAAAGGCCATCATGGCCGAGTTTCCAGATGAAAAGTTGTTTGCAGTTGGAGAAAGGTCGTAGTTTTCCGACATGGAGAACTTGAAGGCCGGTAATATAATCCTGGATTACATGGAGTATCATCAAAAGAGGAAGTTCTTCAAGGATGCAAACCACTGTATGTGGGATGATCCTTATCTTTTTAAGGTAAGCACTAACAGTTTGATTAGACGTTGTGTTGAAGGTGAGGAAGCTAATAGCATCATGTGGCACTCCCATAGCTCAGCTGATGGGGGCCACCATAGTGGAGAAAGAACCGCTGCAAATTTTTTTCAAAGTGGATTCTTGTGGCCCACCCTTTTCAAAGATTGGAAAGATTTTGTAAAGCGGTGTGATAAATGCCAAAGGACAGGTAACATTTCTAAGAGGAATGAGATGCCCCTAACTGGAATCGTGGAGGTTGAACCTTTTGATTGTTGGGGCATTGATTTTATGGGACCACTCCCTTCCTCTTACTCTTTTCTCCATATACTTGTGTGTGTTAACTATGTCACCAAATTGGTTGAAGCAATACCTAGTGTTGCTAATGATGCTAAAATTGTTGTCAATTTCTTACAAAAGAATATTTTCACTAGGTTTGGAACCCCCAGAGTCTTGATCAGTGATGGGGGAAAGCACTTCTGCAATAATTTTCTTGATAATGAGCTTAAAAAGTATAACAATAAGCATAAAATTGAAACTCATTATCACCCTCAAACTAGTGGTCAAGTAGAGGTTTCAAACCGTCAGTTGAAACAAATCTTAGAGAACACAGTTGCGTCAAATAGGAAGGACTGGTCTAAGAAATTAGATGACACACTGTGGGCCTATAGGACAACCTTCAAACACATATAGGGCTTTCACCCTATCAGTTAGTCTATGGGAAGGAATGTCATCTTCCAGTTGAGCTAGAACACAAAGCATATTGGGCCATTAAGGCTTTAAATTTTGATCAAGTAGCTGCTAGTGAGAAAAGGCTTTTAAAACTGAATGAACTTGAGGAGATGAGGCTGAGAGCGTATGAAAGTTCGCTCATATATAAGGCTAAGACTAAAAGGTATCATGACAAAAACTTAGTATCTAGGGATATTAACTCCGGGCAATTAGTTTTGTTGTATAGTTCCAAGTTGAAGCTGTTTCCTAGAAAGCCCAAGTCAAAGTGGTCTCGACTGTTGTTAGTCAAAGATGTGTCACCTCATGTAGTTGTTGAGTTTACGATACTAGAAGGTGACATAAGTTTCAAAGTGAATGGGCAGAAAGTTAAGCCATATATGGGTGGCGAACTACCAAAAGAAAGGGTATGACTTGTTCTGACGGACCTCTAAGGGTCTTTGACTATCAAGCTAGTGACGGTAAGGAAGCGTTAGGTGGAAGGCAACCCACCATGTTGATTAGTCAGATAGCATTTAATTTTTATTGCTTTCAAAAACCTAAGATAAAAAAATATTTTTAGCTGAAACGAACAAAGGAAGAAAAAAATTTCATGTCCAAAACTAGGCAAAATCGTGACAAGTTTTTCAAAAATGGTATCTTGATGAATCGTGACACGTTTTTACCCAAACATGACACGATTTTGATGGTTTTTCAAATTTCCGACCATTACAAACCAATTGTGTCACGTTTTTGGCCAAACGTGTCACGATTTAACCAGCCAATATATACATCCAACACGATTTTCATTCCAAAAGAAGCTAAACTCTGCCCAAATTTCTCCAGAACCCTAAACCACGAAAATCAAACCTATTTTCATAAAAACTCTTCATCTTTTCACCTTCTAACCACAAATCTAACACATTAAACCTCTACCAATTCACCCAAACAACCAATTTTCATAATCTTAACCCTAACTTGTTCATTTTCCAACCTAACTATGGTGAACACTCGCAATAACCCACAAAAGAAAGCCAAAACCGCCGCCAGACGCAAACAACCGGTCAAACCTAAACCTACCAACGTACCTCCACCGCCTGTTAATGCCAGATTCATTAACAAACAAGCCCAAGACCGCTTCAAGGACACCAAACACTATCAGGTGATTCAAGAGAGGGCTTTCAACTTCCCCAAACTTACTGTTAACTCTTGGTTCGAGCAGGCATTCACGGCTCGAGGTTGGGACTCTTTAAATGGTATGATTTTCGAGCAGGCTAACAGGACATTGGCTCTGCAGTTCTATGCCAATGCTCGGTTTATCGGGAGTAGGTATGGGTCTTATGTTTGAGGGAAGGAAATTGATTATAGCCCTGAGGCAATTAACACTATGTTGCAGATTATACCACCAGAGCAGTGTGATGTGCAGAGGCAGAGGGACGGCTGCACTGGCTGGAATGATGAGCAATGGGAGGAATTTATTTTGCAGTTGTGTGTTGAGGGAGCCAGATGGCAAGGATGGGCAAGAATGCTGTTGAAGACAGACATTAAGCCTGTCCACAAGGCTTGGGCATCATTTATGGTACAAACTCTGTTGGGCACCTCTTAAACTACTGAGATACCGTTGAGGCGAGTCCACACGATCGCCACTATTTTGGATGGTGCTCATCATATCAATGTTAGAGACTTTTAGGATTTGACCCAAAATGTTATATTTGAGTTAGGCATTGTAGAATGTTGCTAAACAATAAGTTTGGGTTGCTTTTGAAATTTGTTTCCAACTAAGTTTTGGGTGGGCTACTAGAGAACAAATAACATTATCATATGAAAAATACACTAAAAATAGTGTATAAAAAAAAATAGAAAATAGAATGTAAAAGGGACGAATAATGAAAAATCTGAGTATCTTTAATTTCGATAGTGCCCTCAAGTTTCAAGTATTCTCTAGTACCTTTACAATTGATGTTTCAAATGGTGAATGAGGGATTGAATTCATGCTTTAATTTCCATAGAGGTGCCTAACTCATAATTTTGTGTAGCCTACTTATCCAAATATTATCCCACCTTTTACCTAAGCCCCATTATAACCCATAAAGACCTCAGAGTGTGTAATGACATTGATTTTGATTGACACTTAGAAACTTTTCAAGCGTACGGTAAATGTAGAATTGCATGTCGACTGTGTGTGAACCCTTATTTAAACTGTTGAGTGAAGTTGTGTACGGTGGATGCAAGCAAGTCAAACTAGCTCATTTTTAGCTAGTAGGAAGTTCAACTTTTGGGTACTATCGCTTGATTAGGTAATTCTTATTTTACTGTCGATTGTCAATTTTGCAAGTAAATTCATTGAGGACAAGGAAAGGTTCAAGTTTTGGGTTGTGATGACATCTTGTCATTACGTAATTTTAATGTAATTTTCTGAAGAATATTGGAGTTCACAACAAGTTTGAGCATGATAAAGTGCGAAAAACAGGTAAAATTGAATGCCTGAAGCAAGAGAAAAAACTTGTCACGATTTTTCTAAAATGTGACACGATTTCATGAGCCAAAAACATGCTCTCGACATTAGTAGAAACGTGACAAAAATGTGACACGATTCTGGAAACCCTAATTCAATTTGTTTGTTACACAAGGAAAAAATGTGTTACGATTTACTTAAAAAGTGACACGATTTGGGCGAATTTTTGAGCCTATTTAAGCTGAAGACTATTCTGAAAACAAGGGTTACAAATTCTGAAGAGAAGAGAAAGTGCGATTTGCAGACCTAGAGACTGAAGAACGGAGCAATTTCCTTCATTCTTTACCAATTCTTTCATTGATTATGCTTTTGTAAACTCAATTCTGAGTAGCTAAAACTCTTAGAGATTAGATTGGAGATGGTTTTTTGTAACCCTAATTGAAAAATATTGTTGTGAAACTTTATTTATCATGAATGACAATCTAGTTTTTATTCAATTCAATTGTTCTTAATGATTTTTATATCCTGATCATATATAAACATGATTTATTTAGAATGAATGACTACTGACCACAACTTTCTACTTAGACCTAATTGAATTGTTCAAATAAACATGGTTAGTCTAGGAATGAATAATCATTTATTTGTATTATTAAGTTAACGTTCTTATAACCTTCAAAGATTATTAGACCACCTAAGGAATTAGGGGCTGTAATCTGAGGGTCCTAACTCAAGGGATTGATTAGGGCTCTTTTTTTAACCATCGTGAAACAAGAATATCATTCATAAGAATAGGTGAAGTATACCAATAAGGGAAACTTATATGATTCGAAGGACCTGATCACATCTCTTTCATATTTGCTTAATGAATTCCTTACTTTTTGCTAGTTTATGCAATGAAACCAATTCTACTTCCTAGGGCAACCAAAATTACTTTTATACAACCTAATTAATAACGCTGTTGAATTATTGAGATTAACACAGTCCTCGTGGGAACAAATTTATTTTATTACTTCGATAGTATTTGGTACACTTGCAAACTTATATCACTTAACTTTTGCATAGATTGCCTTTTCAGGATTTCAACATATCAGGATAATCATTTTATGTCCATGTCTCTAATTTTTGCGTAGACCTCCCTTTCGAGTTTTCAGTCCACCGAGACGCTCATTTTTGCCTAAGCCTCCTTTTTAGGTTTCCGAATTACCGATCTGTTTTTTTATTTTAGACATGTATTTGTTGACTGCATCGGTGTTCACAGAACGTGAGAGTTTGTCACCATCATAGTCGTAAGAGCCGTTTCACACGGGCCTTCATAGTTAGGCGTCCACTTGCCCCTGGAGTCTAGTTGAGAAGATATATATATATATACATATATGTTTTTTTTTTGCACAAGGTCTCCTTCACGGGGGCGACCTTTCTTGCCAAAAACTTGTTTCATCCTCTTTTGTTATAACTTGTTTAAGTTCAAATCAAGCTTGGCTTTCATCGGAATTCTCATTGACTGGACTTCGACCTCCACGGAGAAGTGCGTTCCGAAGTACGATACCCATGCAAGGCAAATGGTAGCATCTTGTGCCAATCTTTGTAAGTAGATGCCATCTTCTAGACAAACTTCTTGATATTTTTATTTGTAGCTTCGACGTCTTAGATGCCCCAGTAGGCGAGAGATCTCATCGGGAATCTCTTCATCGTCCCCTTCTTCAGCTTCGAACACAGGGAACTCAAAGTTGGGAGAGAGTACAAGGTTAATGTGTTCAACAAGTTTATCAATGTTTAATCTTGCATATATGATTCATGATTGATTTTTAGCAAACAAGTCATTGTTATGATTAGATGCAGGCATTTGGAAATGATGGTTTTTGGGTTCTTTGTGTTACTAACTTTTCCAAAAAAAGCACAAAATAAAAACAAATTTGGGATCAAAACTACCTTTTTTATTATTGATGGAAAATATATCTAGCAAAAATCCCTACACAAATTCACTTTCGTCTCGGGCGGGGACGAAATGATTTTTTATAAAAAACAACAAACAACAAACAAACACATTATTTGAACAAAGGGGTAGCTGAAGGAACATTAACAGCGACCCTAACCGCGGAAAACTACCCCATGTGTCACAACACTAGGTACCACATCTTCGGGATTGTCTTGCACTATATTGATAGATTATGCCCCATGATTAGCTTGCACATTTGGATTTGAACCTTCGAAAGACAAGATATTTGCTTCAATTAGCCTCTGGACTTCGGCTTTCAAAGAGTAACAGTGCTCAATGTCATGTCTGTTGGAACAAAGGTGTTCAACAATACCACGTTTTGAGTTTTGATGATAACAAGGTATTAAAAAGTTGTCAATTGGATATTGCTAATATTTGTTTAAGTATGCAGGATATCAATTAAGATTTATATCATAGAAAGTATTCTGTTTGAACAAAGTTAAAGAGCAATAAATCCAGAGAAGCTTGTTGCTTGTGATTCTGTATCGAAGAGAGTCTGAAGACTGCATCGAACTGCATCGAAGAGAGTCTGAAGACTGTGTCAAAGAGAGTCTGAAGACTGTATCAGAGTCTGAAGACCATCAGAATCTGAGAACCAAGAGAGTCTGAAGATTATCAGAAGCATAGTGGTATAGTGAGTCTGAAGCCACAAAGACAAAGATTGCAGGCCAGTACATAGTACGTTGTACAAACTCTGTTTCCACTACTCCACTACCTCGTACAGTTTGGCAACTATGTCTACCGGTATTAATCCTCAAAGGGAATGGAATTCAAATGATGTTATTGAAGGACTATTACCAAATCAAGCAACAGATCTACACCCATTGATCAAGCTTCAGAAATCATCCTGATGTGCTGGATGACTCAACGTCTCTTTCCTACGCCTATATAAAGGATAGAAGACTTGAAGAATTGTTGGACTCTACAACTTGAAAAATTACATTGCGCTGCTTTCGTATTCAACTGAGTCTTAACAAAAGCACATCATCAACTTAGATTCTTACAAACTGAGTATTCTAGAATTTCTAAGTTTCACAGAAAAACAAAGTCTGTCTTTTCTGTAAAACAGAGTTTGTCTTTGTTGTAATTGAAACACATCTTGATTGTTGTCAAAGTGTTTCAACTCTATTCAATTTTCTGTAATTGTGTAAAAGTCTCTTGCTTTTGTGCTTGAGCAAAGGAAGTCTCTTGGCTGCGTCCATTGAGCAAAGGAAGTCTCTTAGTTGTGTCTTTGAGCAAGGAAGTCTCTCGCCTGTGTGCTTGAGCAAGGAAGTCTCATACTGTGTGTTTGAGCAACTTGTAATTTGATATAACATTTTAGTGAACTCTCCTTGGAAGAATAAGGGGGACAGGACTACTTCCGGTTTGTGGAAGGAACCTGTATAATTGCTTGTGTTCTCTCTTCTCTCTATCTCTTGATTATTCCGCTGCAATCAGAACCTAATCTCTTATCAGACTCTGATCTCATTCAGACTCTGAGTTTAAAGGAATTAGATTCTCACTCTTCAAGAGCTGCGAAAAGCAAACACAATTTAACCCCTCCTTCTTGTGTTTTTCTCACCTTCAGTTGGTATCAGAGCTCCGGCTCTGTTGTCATAGCACTTAACCGTGTAACAGAAAAGATCCAGAGAAAAACATGTCTTCCAGTGAACCGTCTTCTTCTGGTGGTACTTCTGGTGCTGCTATACTATATGACTATGGATCCAATAACAACAGTAAAAAGGATGATTATGGAAAAATTCCTAAGTTCAATGGTGATCCTGAAAAATTTTCTTGGTGGAAAACCAACTTCTATAGTTATGTCATGGGTCTTGATGAAGAACTCTGGGACATACTTGAAGATGGTGTTGGTGACTTACAACTTGATGACGAAGGTGCTGCCATTGACCGCAAACTTCACATTGCTGCTCAAAAGAAAATCTATAAGAAACATCATATCATCAGAGGGGCTCTTGTCACTGCTATTCCTAAAACGGAATACATGAAGATGAGTGACAAATCTACTGCTAGAGCCATGTTTGCTTCTCTCTGTGCTAACTACGAAGGAAGCAAAAAGGTCAGGGAAGCTAAAGCTCTTCTGTTAGTTCATCAATATGAACTATTTAAGATGAAAGAGGATGAAAGTATTGAGCAGATGTACTCAAGATTTCAAACTCTAGTATCTGGTCTTCAGATACTGAAGATGAGTTACATAGCTTCTGATCATGTTAGCAAGATTTTAAGGAGCTCACCCTCTAGATGGAGACCAAAGGTCACTGCAATTGAGGAGGCTAAAGATTTATACACTTTAAGTGTTGAAGATCTTGTAAGCTCACTCAAGGTTCATGAGTTAAGTCTCAATGAACATGATTCTGCAAGAAAATCCAAAACCATTGCCTTAAAATTAAAAGGAAGGTCTTCAAAGGCTCTCAAGGTTGAAGAGTCTGAGAATGAGTCTTCAGCTTCTGAAAGCTCAGAGGAGGATCCTGATGTTGCAAAGGAAATGGCTATGCTTTCAAGCAGAATGCAGTACCTTGCTAAGAAAAACAAGAGATTTCTGAGCAAGAGCAGTGGGAAGGGGTTCAAAAAGGAGGATCAGAAAGGTTGCTTCAACTGCAAGAAAACTGGACATTTTATTGCTGAGTGTCTAGAACTGCAGAAGGAGAAATCCAAGTCAAAGAGGCCAACCTTCAAGTCAAGCAAGTTTAAGAAGCAGATCAAGAAAAGTCTGATGGCCACCTTGGAAGATCTTGATAATGAGTAAGGATCTGAGGATGATGATGCTGATGGTGAAGCCAATGTAGCTGTTGGACTAATGGCTACAACCGAATCTGTTAAAGAGACACCTGAGGCAGAATCAGATGCAGTCTCTGAAAATGAAACAGAGGTATATTCTGAACTCACAAGATCTGAACTTGTAGAATCTGTCAAAGAGCTTCTTGGTCATTTTAAAGCTAAGACCACTGAGTTGAAGAAAGTCAAACAACAGCTTGATAAGCTGTCAAAAAGGCATAATTCAACTCTGTTGGAATTAGAAAATTTAAAAGAAGAAAATATTTCTTTATTGATCAAGAAGTCTAGCTGTAAATACTTAAGTGAGCAAGATTATGCTCTGCAAGAATTTATTGCTACTGGAATTGACAGATCAAGGGATGCATCCATGATCTATAGCACGTATCAGAACAGAGGACAGGGTCTTGGATTCATTGAAGTAACTCAAATGAAATGACTCTGAAACCTGGTCCTGATGGAGCGAGAGAGGCGTTGAAATATCACTTTGTAAGAGAGTCTGATGAAGTCAACACAGTGACTCATTCAGAACCTACAACTTCTACTTCTAAGATTCTGACTAAGTCAAAATCTCAGAATGTTAAGTTAAAGGGTCTGAAAAACTTTGAACCCAAAGCTTTAAAGTCTCATACTCTGAAACATTCAAAGTCTGGTAAACAGACTCTGAAAAAGCCAGAGTCTGAAAAACCAAAGCCTAAGTTTCAAAGAAGAGAAACTGTGAAAGGCAAGTTGAAACCTAAACCAAACGGTTCCAAACCCAAGGTATGGGAGAAAACATTGCCAAAGACTTCAAGACGTAACTTACGAAAGGAAATCAATGGTTCTAAGACTAACCAAAAAGGACCCATGAGAATATGGGTACCTAAGTCTGAAATTATTGATGCTGCAGGTATGTCTAAAAGGACTAGAAAAGCACAAGGCTTGGTACCTGGACAGTGGTTGCTCGCGTTACATGACGGGAGAAAGGTCTATGTTCCTAACCCTAACCATGAAAGAGGGAGGAACTGTGGGATTTGGAGGAAACCAGACTGGCAAAATCATTGGTACTGGAACCATTGGTAACTCTCTGATCTCAATCAGTAATGTGTGGTTCGTTGATGGACTTAGACATAACTTACTAAGCATAAGTCAATTATGTGATAGTGGTTATGATGTATTGTTTAATAAGAACAACTGCACAGTGGTTAACAAGGATGATCAGTCCATAGTCTTCAAGGGAAAACGAAGAAACAATGTATACAAGATAAAATTCTCAGAACTGACTGATCAGAAGGTAATGTGCCTTTTCTCAATGGGTGATAAGAAGTGGCTGTGGCATAGACGTTTGGGATATGCTAACTGGAGATTAATCTCTAAGCTTAGCAAGTTGCAACTTGTCAAAGTCCTACCAGACATTGACTATCACTCAGATGCTCTTTGCGGAGCGTGTCAGAAAGGGAAAATTGTCAAGAGTCCCTTCAAGCCGAAAGAAATTGTTTCAACTTCCAGACCCTTGGAGTTACTTCATATTGACTTATTTGGACCAGTTAGTACTGCATCCTTATATGGAAGTAAATATGGACTAGTTATTAATGATGACTACAGCAGATAGTGTTGGGTTAAATTTCTGAAAACTAAAGATGATTCATATTCTGTGTTTAGTAAATTCTGCATCCAAATTCAATCAGAGAAGGAAATGAAAATCTTGAAAGTCAGAAGTGATCATGGAGGAGAATTTGAAAATGAACCGTTTTAGGTTTTCTGTGAAAAACATGGAATTATTCACGAGTTTTCTGCACCTAGAACTCCACAAAAAAATGGAGTTGTAGAGAGAAAGAACGGAACCTTACAAGAGATGGCTAGAACCATGATCCATGAGAACAATCTGGCTAAGCATTTTTGGGCAGAAGCAGTAAACACAGCTTGTTATGTTCAGAACAGAATCTATATTAGACCTCTGTTGAACAAAACAGCTTATGAACTCTTTAAAGGAAGAAAACCCAACATATCTTATTTTCATCAGTTCGGATGTACGTGTTATGTCCTGAACAACAAAGTCTACCTAAAGAAATTTGATGCCAAAGATCAAAAGGGAATCTTTTTAGGTTACTCTGAACGCTCTAAGGCATACAGGCTGTATAATTCAGAAACACAACGTGTGGAAGAATCTATGCATGTCAGATTCGATGACAAAATGCCTGGAAGTGAAACTCCAGTGCAAGATGAAAGTCATGCAGAATCTCAAGATTCTGATGATAACTCAGAATCTGATCAGATTCCAGAATCTGATCAGATTCCAGAATCTGATCAGATTCCAGAATCTGAAGATACTTCAGAAGCTGAAACAACCCCTGAAGTTCCTAATGAAGAAGCTTCTGATGAAGCTCAAGATGGTTCTTTGCAAGCTAGTCAATCCAAACAATCTTTCAAATACAAGTCTTCACATCCAGAAGATCAGATAATTGGCAATAAAGAAAGTCCTATGAGAACAAGATCACATTTCAGACAAGAAGAGTCTGCTTTAGGATTATTATCTGTTATTGAACCAACCTCTGTTGAAGAAGCTCTTGGAGATGAAGGATGGATTCTGGCTATGCAAGAAGAACTGAATCAATTCAAAAGGAATGAAGTATGGGATCTAGTAGCTAAGCCTGATCACAAGAACATCATTGGAACCAAGTGGGTGTTCAGAAATAAGCTTAGTGAACAAGGAGAAGTAATCAGAAACAAGGCCAGACTTGTTGCGCAGGGCTACAGTCAGCAAGAAGGCATTGATTACACAGAAACGTTTGCTCCAGTTGCAAGATTGGAAGCAATCAGGACGAATTTGAAATGAGCATGATGGGAGAATTGAAGTTCTTTCTGGGAATTCAAATCAACCAATGCAAAGATGGAGGCTACGTTCATCAGTCCAAGTTTACGAAAGAGCTTCTGAAGAAGTTTAATCTTGAGGACTGCAAAGAAATGAATACTCCAATGCATCCAACCGGCACTCTGAGCAAAGAAGATCAAGGAACCAAAGTTGATCAGAAGCTGTATAGAGGTATGATTGGTTCTTTGTTATACCTAACTGCATCCAGACCAGATATTTTATACAGTGTATGTTTGTGTGCAAGGTTTCAATCAGATCCTAGAGAGTCTCACTTAACTGCTGTTAAGAGAATCTTTAGATATCTGAAAGGAACTACTAATCTTGGACTTCTTTACAAGAAATCCTCTGACTACAAGCTAGTTGGATTCTGTGATGCTGACTATGCTGGAGACAGGATTGAAAGAAAATCTACCAGTGACAATTGTCAATTCTTGGGAGAGAATCTGATATCCTGGGCTAGCAAGAGGCAAGCAACCATTGCTTTGTCTACAGCAGAAGCTGAATACATCTCAGCTGCTAGTTGTTGTACACAGCTACTCTGGATGAAACATCAGCTTGAGGACTATCAAATAACTGAAAACCATATCCCAATTTATTGTGATAATACAGCAGCTATATGTTTGTCTATGAATCCAATTCTGCATTCAAGAGCAAAGCATATTCAGATTAAACATCATTTTATAAGATACTATGTTCAAAAGGGAATTTTAGATATTCAATTCATTGATACTGATCATCAATGGGCTGATATATTTACTAAACCCTTATCTGTTGAAAGATTTGATTTCATAAAGAAAAATTTGAACATGTGCTATGTCTCTGGGTAATGTCTGGCTCTGAAAACAGAATTCAGACTCTGAAAATATTCAGAAGCTATTTGAGAATCAGACCCTCGTTTAGAGACTCTGGTAAAAGCTTCTGATAAACTATTCAGACTCTGGTGAGGAATCTTTAGACTCTCAGAAGCTCGTATTAGTGGAAGCGTGACTGTTGAGTTCAGTAACACTTGCCCCACTATGGTGACAGTTACTTTACAGTTTCTCAGACGTGGCCTATCTGTATTGGGTAAGAACTCAAAGGGCAATGATTTCATTACGTTAAACAAGTTACCTTCGCTTTGTCCCAATACGTTTACGGCTGCATGCTATATGTATTTATTGTTTGTGTTTGTTTGTCCCCTACTCTTTCCAAACAGTTTTCAAACTTTTTCTCTATAAATACATAACACACACAACTCACTTCTCTTTTCACTCTTTGATTTTCTCTCTGAACAAATTTCTTGTTTTCAATGCTTTGCAAAACTTTTTGTTCTCAAATCAAACATTTAGAAACCCCTTTAATGGCAAGTGATCTCATCCAATCTGGTGTTATAATCAAGTCCGGAAGGTCCTATGTTATCAAACCCAGAACAATGAACATCATCAAGGAGACTCTGGAAATTCAAGTTGAATCTCCTGTAGATTTTGGTTCACTCAGTCGTCATGGAATTGACGTTACACCTCATTTCTTATCACAAGGAATGATGAGGTACTTTGGTATGTTGAATGGACCAACATATCAGGAGCTTGTTAGAGATTTTTGGGTTAGGTCAGAAGTCTACGACAAAGCTGAAGCTACTTTGGAAGAAACAGTAGCAATCTCAAACAACCCCAGTCTTGCTGGCAAGAACAGAGACCAAATGGGTTTAAGACTGTACAATGGTCTTGAAATAAGGTCTGCTGTGATGGGAATGCCACTAGTTATCACTGAAGAGGTGGTAGCCAGGGCTTGTCAAATGGAGAGCGCTGGTAAATTTCAGTGGAATGTCAACAAGAAGAGTGAATGGGCTGTTATCTGCAACAAGTTGTTATTTGAAGGGAGACCCTCAAATAAATTGGTGGATATGCAGCCTGAGCATAGGGTGCTTCTGAAGATTATACTGGACAGTATGCTTTAGAAAGGAGGAGGAACAGATACATTGTCCGTGGATCACAAAGTTCTTCTTTATTTTCTTATCAACAAAATAAAGATCAACTTCCCCAGATATGTGATGCACCACATGTGTTGGGCCATCAAAAAGAGTCAATCAGAAACCAGGAGGCAAGTTCCTTTTGGAAGATTAATATCTGAGATTCTGTATCAAGGAGGCCTCTTGAAGGTCTTATCAGAATCTGGTGTGGTATCAGATATTCATCTAGGAACTGTGACTGGAAGAATCATTAATGGCAAGACTCTGCAGTACATGAAGATTGTCAAGAGATTCAACCCCTCTAAGCATGATATGAGAGAATCCTATGTACAAAGAAGATAATCCTGAAGTTCTTGCAAGATTTGTGGTGGATTACTTCAAGGAGACTGGTAAAATAATCAACTATTCTGCCATTCCTGAGACTGCTGGAGGAGGACCTCTTAAGGTCAAAGGTAAAAGGACCAAGGAAGTGGTTCTCAAGGAAGAGGAAGAGAAGCAGGAGCCTCTCAAGAAAAAGATCAAATCTACTGCTCTTCCTGGAGTGACAATTGGTTCCCCCAAGACTTTAACTCCTATGCCTTCATCAACATCCTCTACACTTCGTGAAATTAAGGATAGGATTAAAGAAACCAAGGATGAAAAGAAAGCTAAGAAAGATGAGAAGAAGGCTAAGAAAGATGAGAAGAAAGTAAAGAAAGGCAAGGCTGACAGAGACTTTGACAGAATGGCTCAAGATATTGCTGACTACCTTGATGCTGACTCTGAAGGTGAAGAGAGTCAGATCAAGAAGAGAAAGGTGGATGTGATTCCTGTGGCTAGGGATGTAGTAGAGAAGATAGGTACTTCTGTATCTATGATTGAGGATGAACATGCTGCTGGCAAGGCAATGGCAGCAGAAGAAGTGGCTGAAGAGTTAAAGGAAGAAACTGTCAAGGAAGCTGCTAAGTTGCTTGCTTCTGCTCTTAAACAGAAGAATCCTTTAGCGACTGCAGAAGCTGAGTTATCAGAAGCTACTGTGTCTGATCACTATGCCTCTCCAGAAGCTGGCATTGGCACCTTTGGCAATGTGGCATATAGCTCATCTTCATCTTTGAATCAAGAGTCAGAATCAGATTCAGAATCTGACAACAAACCTTTAAGTCAAATTCTTTCATCCCTCAAAAATTCATCTCCCTCACCAATCAAACCCATATCATCCCATAACCCACTTGACCCTGCAGTAGTTGATTATGTTGATTTAACTATGGACTGAGTAATTCAAGACACAATCACAGTGTCTATGAATCTTCCTGCTGACCATCCTGCTCAACCTTCATTTCTCAAACCACTTCAGGTAATTCAACCTTCTGAAAAGCCTGAAGTAACCATTCAATCCAAACAACAATCCAAACAGCCATCCCCCCAAACTGAAACCATTTGTGTAGACTCTCCAGACACTCTAGATTCTCTTGAAAAACATCTAGGAGGAGAACTACCAAAAACCCCTGCAAAATCCAAATCAACAAAAGCTACTTCATCTGTTTCCAAACCAGACCCTGTACCTAAACCTACAGAGAATCTGACTTTAGCTTCTGTTGAACCTTCAGAACCTGTTGTTGAACCAGCTTCTGAAAATCTGGAACAAGCTTCTGATATCGTATCAGAAATTGTAACAGAATGTAGAGCTAAGACCAGAAGAGTTTCCCAACCTCTTTGTGACCCCATAACCTATTTCCCAGGTTTTGAAACTTTTCTAGCTTTGAGAGCTTCTCTACCCTCAACCTCTGAACCTCAAATTGACTTATTTGATTCAAGTAAGATAGATGAGTTCTATGCTTCTTCATGCAATAAGCTCAAAGAAGTTATTGAGCAAATAAGACTGCTGTCAGGGAACAAGCACTTGTAACTGCCAAGCATGTTGAAGATAAGGGATACACCCTTCTTTGATGAGGATCAGTATATTCCTAGAGAATCAGTGGCTTACAATTCTTTGAAGAGGAAATTGTATAAATTTCAAGAAGAAGCTAGACAAGAAAGAGAAGCGCATTTGCGAAGAACTGAGGCTCTGGAAGAGATGGTAAAGAAACAGCAAGAGGATCTCCAGAAACAAATGGATCATCCTGCCAAACAAAACCAACCTTAGTTTAATTTCGTTTTGTTTATTTTTGTAATTCTTGTTTGCTATCTTCTGAACTTGTTTTTGCTTACAATTTATACAAGTTGTTTTTGATTCTATTTGCATTCAATTCTATTTTTTTATGCTCTGAATCTCATTCTTCCTTAACACATGTTTACACCCTTACCTTAAGTCATTTAAAAAGGGGGAGGAACTTGTTCTAAACCTTTTTTTTTGGTTGATGACAAAAGGGGGAGAAGGGAAAGTATTGATGTCAGGGAGAAGGGAAAATTTTCTTTTAATTACATTGCATGTAATACGTAAAAGTTAAAGGGAAATCTGCGAAAGGTGCTTAGTTAGACTCTGAGCCCTGTTTAAGAATCAGTTTTCTAAATTCATTTATTATTCTGAAAATGAATTTGATTGACATTGACTATGAAAGTGAATTTAATTAACCTGGATAGAACTTAAGAGGAGCTTACAAACCTCAACTTAAGAACTATTAGACTCAGGGGGAGTCAGAGCTTACAAACCTCAAACTCTGAGCTTACAAACCTCAGAACCCTTTAAGTCAACTTGTTAATTAGATTAACAACAATTGACCTTTTAAATACTAATGTTTGTCATCATCAAAAAGGGGGAGATTGTTGGAACAAAGGTGTTCAGCAATACCACGTTTTGAGTTTTGATGATAACAAGGTATTAAAAAGTTGTCAATTGGATATTGCTAATATTTGTTTAAGTATGCAGAATATCAATTAAGATTTATATCTTAGAAAGTATTCTGTTTGAACAAAGTTAAAGAGCAATAAATCCAGAGAAGCTTGGCGCTTGTGATTCTGTATCGAAGAGAGTCTGAAGACTGCATCGAAGAGAGTCTGAAGACTGCATCGAAGAGAGTCTGAAGACTGTATCAAAGTCTGAAGACCATCAGAATCTGAGAACCAAGAGAGTCTGAAGATTATCAGAAGCATAGTGCTACAGTGAGTCTGAAGCTACAAATTTGATAATCTGCTAACAAGGATTTCTATTGCATTGTGATACAAAAGAAACTCTCAAATGGAGTAACGGCTAGCTTCAAAGTCAACTTGAGCGTGGGAAGCACAAAGACAAAGATTGCAGGCTAGTACAGAGTACCTTGTACGAACTCTGTTTCCACTACTCCACTACCTCGTACAGTTTGGCAACTGTGTCTATCGGTATTAATCCTCAAAGGGAATGGAATTCAAATGATGCTATTGAAGGACTATTACCAATTCAAGCAACAGATCAACAGTCATTGATCAAGCTTCAGAAATCATCCTGATGTGCTGGATGACTCAACGTCTCTTTCCTACGCCTATATAAAGGATAGAAGACTTGAAGAATTGTTGGACTCTACAACTTGAAAAATTACATTCCGCTGCTTTCGTATTCAACTGAGTCTTAACAAAAGCTCATCATCAACTTAGATTCTTACAAACTGAGTATTCCGCTGCTTTCACAGAAAAACAGAGTCTGTCTTTTGTGTAAAACCGAGTCTGTCTTTGTTGTAATTGAAACACATCTTGATTGTTGTCAAAGTGTTTCAACTCTATTCAATTTTCTGTAATTGTGTAAAAGTCTCTTGCTTTTGTGCTTGAGCAAAGGAAGTCTCTTGGCTGCGTCCATTGAGCAAAGGAAGTCTCTTAGTTGTGTCTTTGAGCAAGGAAGTCTCTCGCCTGTGTGCTTGAGCAAGGAAGTCTCATACTGTGTGTTTGAGCAACTTGTAATTTGATATTACATTTTAGTGAACTCTCCTTGGAAGAACAAGGGGGACAGGACTACTTCCGGTTTGTGGAAGGAACCTATATAATTTCTTGTGTTCTCTCTTCTCTCTATCTCTTGAATATTCCGCTGCAATCAGAACCTAATCTCCTATCAGACTCTGATCTCATTCACACTCTGAGTTTAAAAGAATTAGATTCCCACTCTTCAAGAGCTGCGAAAAGCAAACACAATTCAACCCCCCCTTCTTGTGTTTTTCTCACCTTCAATGTCCTGGTGTCCTTTGATGGAAGGCACAAGAGAGATCAGATCGATACCAATTTGGCAGTCTTTCAGGCACCCTAGGGGGCGCTCTGGTATGGACAAGGTTCTTTTCAAGCAAAACGGAAGGCACCTCCGCATATGACATAAGGATCAGACCAAACTATGGCGTCTTCTGAACACGATTCTGTGGGGCAAATTGTTGGGGAACCTGTTGTTAAGGTTGTGGTTGATATTGTTGCTGATGTTGTTGTTGGGGCCTTTGCTGGAACTGTGGTGGATTCTGCGCAACCGCCAGCAAAGCTACCAGGGTACTCAACTTCTCTAACTCGCCCCGCAATGTTGTCACCTCGTCACGAAGCTCATGAATTTCTTGCTCGATCTTATCCCTTTCCATTTTAGTGTCTGCACGAATGTTGTAGGTGAGGGTTGGCTTTGGACGTGGACGTCGGGCCACTTTCGAGGCATAATGATGCGGACCTTTGAAATTATGAATGCATAATGATGCATGATGCTTATGCAAAAATGGACAGTTTTTATTTTATTTTCGAAGGGCTTTTCAAGGTAATTGTAAATATCACGAAGAACCTTATTTTATTTAATATTACAAACAGTTCCCTTTTTAAAAGCGAAAACAAAGCCAAGGAAAAAGTTCCTAACAAGAGCTAAGGTCTATTTAAGACTTTTGAAGCTGTATTTCTTGGTGCTCCTTATTACAAGGTCCATATTTGTGATGTTTTCAAGACGACTTATCTAAGTCCTTCGATATTAATGAGAATTATTTTTTATGATTGCATGTATACATGATTATGCTACAAAAATAGGGAAAACATGTTGTAAGGTTTAAGTCCATAATGTTGGTGGACCGTCATAATATTCCTAGGAGTCTTAAAGACCTCCAGAAGAGTTCTAAGGCCCAAGGCGCGTCCTTCCCAGGGCGCTGCCTCAGGTAGCTTCTAGAAACATTAGAACTCGCCTAAAATACTGAAATACCCCTATGGCTTGGAGACCAAGCCACCGAAACCCAAGCCCACAGCAAGCTATAAATACAACCCTTGAGAACATTCTCAAGGCATCCAATAATCAGTCCAAACCCTAATAGACAGAGAAAAACCCTAGTATTCACTACTCGTACTTTTTTAAAGTACAGTTGGCGCCGTCTGTGGGAAAAGGTAAAACTAACCTAGACGACCTTCTTGAATGACAACTGTGGTTCAGGAACCCTCATCAGCTTTCCGAGTCACACTCATGTGGTTCAGAAAGTCCAGCACTCAAAACTTCTCAGGTCCAGGAGCAGCCGCCACCTTCCTCATGGACACCCCGGAGGATTTCGAGACCCTGAGAACCGACATGGCTCTCCTGCGAGAGCAGAACGAGGCTCTGCGCGCCTCGATAGAAACCGTTCAGCAGAAACAACAAGAGGAGCGAGAAGAGTCCCAGCATGGCGAGATGGAGAACCCAGAACCATAGCCCATTTCAGTAGAGATATGGAACACTCCAATACCAGAACACTTCAAGCCTCCCCATCTTTCGTCCTTTGATGGGAAGAGCGACTCGATGGAGCACCTAACGGCGTTCAAAACTCGTATGGCCGTTGTGGGCGCGTCTGACTCTCTCAAGTGAAAACTTTTCGCAGGAACCCTAACCGACGCAACTTTGCGTTGGTATATGAACCTTCCTCGCTTCTCTATCATGAGTTATCCAGACATGACCAGGAAGCTCACTCAGCAAAAGGTCTCCGCCACCAACCTTTTCAACGTCCGTCAAGGACACGCTGAGTCACTACGAGACTACTTGGCCAGATTCAATGACACTACCATCAAGGTAATCAACCCTAACCAAGAAGTATTCGTGGGAGCTTTCCAGAATGGTTTAAGGGCGGGACAATTCAATGAATCTTTGGCACAAAAGCCCGCCGACTCCGTGGAAGAAATCATCGCTAGGGTTGACTGTTACATTAAGGGAGAAGAAAGAAATGCAGAAAATAAAGCCAGGGACGCAAAAGGAGCGCACCTCCACTAATCAGGATCGGAGGAATCACCAACCACTAGCAAACCGGGATCAGTCTTTCTACAAGAGGCAGGAGAGGCACCCCCATGCACCCTACAACTCCAAAGTCCGTCCAGGCGTCCTCACCCCCCTGAATACTCGCCCATCACAAATATTCAGAGAGGTCTACGAAGCAAAAATCATCCTAGAGGCTAAGAAGACAGGACATACAATCATGGGAATGGACCAGAGCAGTTGGTGTAAGTACCACAGAATCCAAGGTCACGACACTAATAACTGCCACCACTTGAGAAGGGAAATCGAAAAGTTAATACAGAGCGGGAAATTGAGAGGCTATGTCCAAACAGACAAGGAAGGAAGACCTCAAAAACCTAGAAAGGAAACAAACAGCGAAGAAAAAAGACACACCTTGAATACTATCTCAGGAGGATTTGCAGGCGGAGGGGAATCCAGCTCCTCGCGTAAAAAGTACCTTAGACAAGTAATGCTATGTCAGGAGTACGACTCAAAGGAAGAAAGAGAACCTGAGATACACTTCTTACCCAAATATTTCCAGGGTGTCGTCCCTCACGACGATGACCCCATGGTTATTATTGTCCAGATATTCAAGTGGGATGTTAAAAGGGTTTTGGTAGACACAGGAAGTTCAGCTGATATTCTGTATTATGAGACTTTTCAGAGGAATCTTGGCGGGATTCACAGGTGAGAAGGTACACGTACGAGGTTACATCACTCTCGTAGTTAGGCGTCCACTTGCTCCTGGAGTCTGGTTGGAGAGATAATGTTTTTTGCACAAAGTCCCTTTGAAATTCACGGGGGACGAACCTTCTCCTTGGAAGCTTGTTTCAACTTCTTTTGATATAGTTGTACAATATCGTCATGCATTGTAAGTTCAAACAAAACTTGAGATTTTAGCAGAACTCCTGTTGACGGGATTTTGATCTCCATGAGAAGTCTGACCTTCATATTGTATACTGATGGAAGGAGGGGGGTTGCCCCTGTTGAAATGTTTATAGAAACACGATGCCCATGTGAGGCAACGACGCCATCTTATGCTGGTCTTTGTAAGTGACTGCCATCTTCTGGACAATCTTCTTGATTTTTGTTTGCAGCTTTGACGGCTAGGATGCCCTACTATGTGAGAGATCTTGTAGGGAATCACTTCATTCTTCTTTTCTTCATCTTTGGATACAGGGAATTCAAAGTCGAGAAATAGTATAAGGGTTAATGTGTTCAACGGGCTTGTTTATGTTTAATCTGCATTTATGTTTGATTTTAGAAAGTGAATGATTATATGCAGATATTTGGAAATGATTGAGGAAAAGGGAAAATAATTTTTTTGGTTTTTTTGTGTTACCATTTTTCCAGAAAAATTACAAAATAAAAACAAAGTCGGGATCTAAAACGACCTTTTTATTAATGATAGAAAACACATGAAGTAAAAAGCTCTACACAAGTTCACTTTCGTCTCGGGCGGGACAAAAGGATTTTTTTGGAAAAAGTAAACAACAAACAAACGCATTATTTGAACATATAAGTAGCGGAAGAGAAGATCAATAAAGACCCGATTGCGGCTAGCCATCCCATGTGTCACAAACGCTAGGTGTTATGATCTGGCAGCAAATTGACTTTCATGTTTAGAGAATCTTAGAAGGTTAGGCGGTTGGTCCGGATCAAGTTTTGGACTGCATTCTGTAGTGCGTTACAATGTTCAATGTCATGGCCAGGTGCCCCTTGATGGAAGGTACAGAAAAGGTCAGGTCTATACCATGTTGGCAATCTTGTTGGTACCGGAGGAGGCACCTAGGTCTGGACCAGATTCTCTTCGAGCAGTTGTGGAAGCAAATCCGCATATTTCACGGGGATTGCGGTAAACTGCGTCCTTGAGGCCTGTTGCCGTGGTTGATGTTGCTGAGGATGCTGTGGGAATAATAGTTGACCCTCGGAGGGTAAGACGTTGGTTCGGATCAAGTCTCGGACTGCATTATTCAAGCCATAACAGTGCTCGATATCGTGACCTGGTGCCCCTTGATGGAAGGCACATGAGAGATCTGCTTTAAACCATGCTGACGATTTTTCCGACACCAGACGAGGTGCCTTGGTCTTGACCAAATTCTCTTCAAGCAACATTGGGAGCATCTTTGCATACTTCATGGGAATTGGATCATAATGTGCTCACCGAGCCTGATTCTGTGGATCAGATTGTTGAGGAGTCTGTTGTCGAGGCTGTTGTATGCACAATGGCTGACATGGTGGCTGGGGACTCGCTAGAATTGTGGCAGATCTTTTGGGGCCATCAGTGAAGCCACAAGGTTAGTTAACTTTTCTACTTCGGCCCGAAGCGTTGTTGTAACACCCCGTTTTTCCAACTTTAAAATAACCTAGATTAATCAGAGTTTTTCAACTTAAAAACAGCGTGTCACCTTCAACTTTACAAAAATCCAACAAATATAAATATAGCTAAATTGCTATTTATTTAAACTTCTGCTTTTATAAAAATTTAACAAACATGCAGCAGAAATAATTTCAACATCTTAAATAGTCTTTGGCTCTAAAAGGCCACATCATCAACATCTTAAATAAATTCTCATAAAAAGGAAATAGGTAACAAGGAAAATATGCAACCAAACAATCCCAATCCCGTTATGTATCAGAGCATCCTAGACGACACGACGGAGATTACTCTCAACTACACTATTCTTGGTCACCTGCAAGTTACTCATACGAAGAGCAACATTTCCAAGCAAAGGGGTGAGATTTCACATTCTAATAATGATAAGCAATAATTCATATAAAGAATTAATCAACATAAAGCAACAACAATTCATATAAGATAATCAATCGACATAAAACAACAACAAATCATATAAGAGAATCAATCGACATAAAACAGCAACAAATCATATAAGAAAATCAATCAGCATAAAACAACAACAAATCATCATCAACAACTACTTCATATAATTTCAGATATAACTCATCCATTAACTTCAAGTATCAGGTAACATCATCATCATCTTAATTAACTTCAAAATTTACTTAACCACTTGACTCGACAATGCAACTTTCACTTGACTATGCAACTTAATCATCTTACTCATGCATGTGGTACCAATCAAAGGCATAAACCCTCGTCGCTTTTTTGAGCATAAATATACTCCTAGGGCATAAACCATCGTCGCTATTGAGCAAAAGCTCCTAGAGCATGAGCTCTCGTCTCTGTTGAGAAAAAGCTCCTAGGGCATGAGCCCTCGTCTTTAAATGAATATGCATGGACTCAATGTCTTACAACTTAGACAACACAGCCATCTTATATGACTCCAATAATTTGGATCAATAAGTCACAACTTAGACAGACACATGCAGCTTTAAACAAATGTAAACAGCACCATGGCAGCATATTATTAGTCTCAAGATATAACAATATCAACATTTAAACATCTTCTTAAAGCATCATTTAAAATTCGCATAATAAAATATCAATAAAAGATTTTCATGTCAAACCAAAGCTACTGGAAACATAATTTAATCATCAACAACTTTCATATAAACATCATATAAATAACTTTCATATAAACATCAAATAAATATCATATAAACAACTTTCATATAAACATCATATAAATAACTTCCATATACACATCATATAAGTAACTTTCAAATAAACATCATATAATTAACTTTCATATAAACATTATATAAATAACTTACATATAAACATCATATAAATAACTTTCATATAGATATCATATAAACATCATATAAACAACTTTCATATAAAAATCATATAAATAACTTCCATATACACATCATATAATTAACTTTCCAATAAACATCATATAAATAACATACAAACAACTTTTATATAAATATCATATAAACAACTTCCATATAAACATCATGTAAATAAATTTCGTATAAACATCAAATAAATATCATATAAACAACTTTCATATAAACAACTTCCATATAAACATCATATAAATAACTTTCATATAAACATCAAATAAATATCATATAAACAACTTTCATATATAAACATCATATAAATAACTTTCCATATACACATGATATAATTAACTTTCATATAAACATGATATAAATAACTTCTATATAAACATCATATAAATAACTTTCATATAAACATCAAATAAATATCATATAAACAACTTTCATATAAACATCATATAAATAACTTCCATATAAACATCATATAAATAACTTTCATATAAACATCAAATAAATATCATATAAACAACTTTCATATAAATATCATATAAATAACATATAAACAACTTTACTTTCATATAATTAATATATAAATAGTGGCTTTCATATTTAATGGGATTATCTATACTCTTAACAACCTAATTCAATTCAAAACCTAACTTCTACAACCACAACAAAAAACAACAATAAGATTAAACCCTTTTTCAGAAGTCCCACCCTTACCATAGATTGATTGATTGATTGCAAGGATTCTACAGACTTCTCTTCTCTGACTCTTCTCTTTCTTTAGTTTTGTTTGTCCTCTTTCTCCAAAACAGTTTGAACAGTTTGCACGTCATATTATTTTCTAACTCTAACTCTCCTTTTTATAATAACCCTAATTTCTCTTACACCCCAAAACTACTCTTTTCCTTGTAATATTATTTATTTCTAAATTAAATATATCTCTCCCCCACACTTAATAATAATAATACACCAAATGACAATTATATCTCTACACAAAATAACAAATATATTTCAATACTAGATAACATATATATTTCCACACAAAATAACCAATATATTTCTATACTAGATAATATATATTTCCACACAAAATAACAAATATATCTCTACACAAAATAACAAATATATTTCTATACTAGTTAACATATATATTTCCACACAAAATAACCAATATATTTCTATACTAGATAACGTATATATTTCCACACAAAATAACAAATATATCTCTACACAAAATAAAAAATATATTTCTATACAAGATAACATATATATTTCCACACAAAATAACCAATATATTTCTATACTAGAAAATATATATTTCCACATAAAATAACAAATATATTTTTACACAAAATAACAAATATATTATACAAATAAATTACCAACATATAACATAACAAAATATCACTTCATCAAAATAAATCGACTAAATTATAAAAAGACATCTAATCTCAATAAAGTAATAAATAATAAAAGTAGGGCATTACAGTTGTCACCTCTTCACGAAGCTCGTGGACCTCTTGTTCAAGCTGGTCCATTTTGTGTGTTTGCACGAGTGTTTGCATGCGCGAGTTGAAATTGAACGAAGACATCGGACCACTTACTGATGGACCACTTATTGATGGATTGACCTTTTATTGAAAAGACACAGTGTGAGACTCGGACTTAAAACTATGAACGAAGAATGATGCATGTTATGTTTATGCAAAAATAGTTGTTTATCGAAGGACATGTCAAAGTAATGGTAAACATCGTAAGGACCATGGTTTTATTTGTAAAGATGTTGCAAGTGGTTCCCTTTTCAAAAGCAAGAACGAAGCCACAGAAGAAGTCCTTAACAAAAACAAAAGCTTAGTTTAGATTTTTTTTGAAATTTTATTTCATGTTGTTCTTTCTTGCAAGGTCCATACCTTTGATGTTAACAAGAACTTATTTTGTCCTTCGATATTTAATGAGAAAAAGTTTATGAATGAATGCATCTATGTATGCATGAATATGCTAAAGAACATAGAAAACATGGTGAGGTTTTAGGTCCATAATGATGGAGTCAAGGGTAAGTGCGCCACAGGGTAAGGACTATGGTTTCACATGTACCTGTATCACGGGTTCTATTGGTTCCCCAAAATCACTGACCACTTCCAAACATTATCGATCAGCGGGAGTACTCCCGGTTCAATAACATTCGTAGTAATGTCTCATTTGAGTGTAGCATCGCGTATCAACCAATTCAAGAGTACTCTTGATTCGCCACCACACTACGTCCTAAAAAGGCCAAGATGGATTAAAGGTAACTAAAGGTTCTCAACTTCGACGGTCACTTGAAAATAACATGTCAGACATGAGTACTCACGTTGACAACGTATGCATCCAAGATCTCTTCGTTGAGTGGAGTTGTATCACATGTGCCAAAACCGAAGAGTACTCTTGGCCTGGGACTATGATTATACCAGCGTCCTATCTTATGTTTCCCTTAAGTCCGGGTGGGGGACTTATCTCACCACACACGTTAAGAAAGGAGAAAGAAGAAGGAAGAACATATATACACGTATTTCCATCTTTTATATTTTTGTTTTTTAAGCAAGTTATAGCACAAAATTTAAATAAAGCCAAGTTAGGCTCAACCCTCTTAGGGAGGTCCCCAGTGAAGTCGCCATTTCTGTCGCGTCTTTTTTCGGAGATCAAGGCTATTTGATTAGAGTTTGACTCACTATTTTATTTCACGACTGAACATTTAATTTTTTGAAAGAAAGTGGAAAAAAGTTCAAATACCACATTTTAAAGATTAAGGGTTCGGGGGTTGGTTACATAAAGGGAAGGTATTAGCACCCTTTATGTTCGTAGTACTCTACGAGAACCTCTTGGTTTCATTTAATTTTTGTGCTATAAACTTGCTTGCTTTTGAAAATGGATTTAAGGTGTTTAAGAAAACAAAGACCTAATTATATACATTTTTTATTGATTTGGAAGGACGAGTGTCCTTTGCCTACGTACCCGTGAGGGATCAAAACCTCGTAGTTCGGGGTAGAAATTGACGTTTGATGTGTTTGGTTGATTTTAATGTTTTTGAGAGATAAAAAGAGCCAAAATGGCAAAATGTGAAGTTGATTGATTTTAAATTTAAAGAAAGTAAAGGTCTAAGTATGATTAAAATTGATTGAAAGTTTGATTAAAAATAAAGATAAGAAGGATCACTTGATTTGAGAGTCAAGGTTTATTGAGAAAATGTTTTTGTAGTTTTGATTATTTGCATGTTTTTGTTGTTTTTAAATGATAATTAAACTAAAATTAAAACTATCGGAGCAAGAAAATAAAAGCAGAGGTATTTTGTGGTGACGTTGGATCACCACAAAAACCATTAACCTAAGCTAGAAAGAAGATAAAAGGCATACACATACGCACACACCCATGCACCTAAGACTATTACATTAAACCTATTAATACATTCTAAAGTCTGCAAAAAAATAAATATGCATGAACCTAAACTAGATATGTATTTACATCCAAACCGAGTATACATTCTAAATTCTTTGAGGTGAAAATAAATGACAAAATAAATGGATAAATAAAATATGATAAACCTAAACTAACGAGAAAATAAAAATGTAAGAATAAAATGCAAAGAGGGGATAAAAATGAAATGCAAAGGGGTCCAATCATAAGGTGGAGGGTGCAGAAATAAAAAGAAAGTGAAAAGTGGGCTTTAAGACAAACCAGGGGGCGCTGGGCTGGGTTAGACTGGTTCGGTCAGGTGTTGGGTCGGTTTTAGTAAACCGGCCGGTAAGGTGGAGTATATATAGGGGGAGGCTGGTTTTTTCATTCATTTTTACTTGCATTTCTCTCTCTACCTCTAAACTCTCCTAGAAACTCTCTCTTCTCCCTCTTCTTTTCTCATCTTCCTTACTTCTTCTTCTTTAAAGTTCCGACGAGGTGAGTGGTGGCCGGAGGGAGTTCCGGCGCGGTGGCCGGCCGGCCAGGGTGGCCGCACCGCTGTTTCAGAGTAGCTCTCTACTCCTTTTTAATTATTCTTTTTGTGTTTTTTACTCCTCTTCCTACCATCTTTTCAATTTTTAAAGCCAAACCCTCAAACAAAAATCCAAGCGGCCTAGATCTAAGGAATAAGTAAAACTACCTTTTGATTTTAAAGCCGGTTTCGTTTGCTTCTGTCTGTGCAAAGAGTGCTGCTGAAATTCAGATTCTTCTTCTCATTTCTTTCTTTTGAAATCGGATCTGTTTGTTGGACGGTAGTGATTGTTGATTCGGTTTTGTGGGTTGTGAGTTTGTGGCGATTGTGATGTTCTTCGGGACAGTGGTTGTTTGTCTCTAATGGTGATAGTTTGATGGCCGATGGGTTTGGTCGATGACAATTGTTGGTAAAATCGTGCTTTGAAATTGTTATTGTTGTTTGTAGGTTTGGAAAAAATGGCTTTTCTTGTGCGTGTAGGTTTTTGAGATGATTTTCGGCCCCTTTTCTGTGTTCTACAGGTTCTATTTATAGTGTTGGATCCAACCTAGGGTTTGTTTAGAAAAAACCATAAAATCTGCATTTTTGGATTGGGATGAACTGAATTTGGATGAAGAACAAAATGTGTTTCTATTTATGAACTTGATTGGATTCGCGTGAGAGGCTGTTTTTGGATCAGGACCACTTCTTTGAACATTATCAGATTACTTGGATTTTTATGGACATTAAAAAAACATGATAAAATAAAAACTAATAAATATATATATAGACTAAAATTAAATTAATTGATTAATAGGTGAAATGGAAAATAAAAGATGGAAATGAATAAAAGATAAAAAAAAAATGAAAATTTAAAGGACTAATTAAAAAAGTGAGAAGAGGGCCCGACTCCGAACCAAACATGAGGTATTTTAAAATACCTCTTTGCCGGATTTTTACTTGAAAATTCAGAGACTGATCAGCGCCTGAGGACACGTGTCGGTGTATGAATGTAGGATCTTAGGTCAAAAATTGGGGTATGACAATATATATATATATGTAAATGTATCAGAAGCTAAAATTTGTCAGAAGCAAACAAAATATCAGAAGCTACTTAAAAACAAGGAAATACAACCAAAAACAAAAAAAATATGTGCATTCTAAGGGTTGTTTTGGTTGGCAAGCATCTCCATCAACTTCTGCATATCCTCAGCCTGCTTCTTCACAATTTCGTCAAGAGTCTCTGTTCTCTTAAGGTGAGCTTCTTCCTTGAGCCTAGCTTCTTCTTTAGCTTCTCTATGACTTGTGATTCTCTTGACTTGTACTCTACCTCAGAGTAGAAGGGTTCATTGGCAAGAAACAAAATCTCACCCTGAGATTGTTCTTCTGCTCTGCGAAGCTTCTCAAGATGTTGTGCAAGTATCTCTGCTTGCTCTTTTGCACATACATCCTTGATTGAAGACAGAAAATCAGCAATTTCCTTCATAGAATCTGTCCATTTGTCTTCATAACTGACAGTCGGGACTGAAATACTCTTCATCTTGACAAGTTCATTGACCTTTCTGCAAATCTTTACAAAGAAGTCCTCTATGTACTTTGGATTTAAGTGTTCAGAATGGTTTTGAGCTTGGATTGGTTGAGATGAAGAGGGTTGGTCTTTTTGAATGGGGATAAGAGTGAGAGTTTCTGGTTGTTCAGTTTCTTGCTCAGGTTCAGAATCTGGGTTAATATGTACAACAGGTTCTGGCTGAATAGTCTGAGTTTTGGATTTTTTTGGGCTAATTGGAAGTTCTCCACCTAGATGTTTTTGTAGTGAATCCAAAGTTTCTGGAGAACCTATATTTGTAGGTTCTGGGTTGGTTGAAGGTTGTTGAGATGAGGTAGGTTCTTCAGGCTCTTCAGTAGACTGAATAACCTTAAGTGGTTTTATGTAGTCTGGTTTTAGAGGATGGTTTTCACAAAGATGTTGGCATACATTGATAGTATCTTGGATAATATTATCCATGATAGTATCAATGTATTCAGCTATTTTTGGATCAAGAGGGTCGTATGAAGAGATTGGTTTGATTTTTGAGGGGGTGGTCTTTTTACAGAGTTGAGGAACGGCTTTGATCAGAGGTACATCATCTGAGTCTGTTTCAGTATTAGATGAGAAGGGGGAATCCATATTCAAGTACATATCAGACTCTTTAGAATTACCTGATGTGCAAGTTTCAAGAGCAGTCGGTCCTGAGGAGCCAACTTCAGTAGCTCTAGTTCCTGAAACACCAGCTTCTGTAGATACTTCAGAGTTTTTCTGCTTGAGAGCTTTCAAAAGCATTTCAGTTGCTTCCTTCACAGCCTGATCCTTGATTTCTGCTGTAACCACTTCAGCAGCTAACTCTTTTGCAGGAGCGTGTTGATCAGTGATCATAGGTACTGAAGTACCTATCTTCTGAGCTATCTCCTTAGCGGCAGGAGAAACTTCTGTTTTCTTTCTTAGCTGCCTCTCTTTACTATAATATCCTTATTTATTAATATCTCATTTCATAAATTTCTCTTTCCACAATAAATAACTAAGGGTAATATGTTGGAACAAAGGGTGTTTAACAATACCACTTTTAGTTTTGATGATAACAAGGTATTAAAAATTATCAATTAAATACGCTAATATTTGTTTAAGTGTGCAGGATCTTAGTCAAAGATTTTAATCTTAGAAAGTATTCTGTAAGAACAAATGAAGAGCAAAAACCTTAAGAAGCTTGTTGTAAGTGATTCTGAAGACTTAGAGAGCCTAAAGAATCATTAGAAGCTGTTTCGAGAGGTTCTGAAGACTTGGAGAGTCTGTAGAAGCTGTCTCGAATAAGTACAAGACTCGGAGAGTCTGAAGAAGCTGTTTCGAAGAAGTGCAAAACAAGAGGTTCTGAAGACTCGGAGAATCTGAAGAACAAAGAGAGTCCGAAGGAGCTGAAGATGAAGGAAAATCGATTGCAAAAACAGAATAAGCAGCGGATAAAAAAAATTCGATTTTCTTTCCTTGGATCTTTACGAATTACACATGAATCAGTGATTCGATTGTTATCTCGAAGTGTGGAATCTGAAAGCAGGAAACACGATCACAGCAAAGCAAGCAGCAAGGCCTCTAGCAAGTCCACACGAACAGTGCTCCACCAAAACTCGGTGCTAGCCAACGAATCAGAAGATTCTAAAAAATGTACAACATCAAAACTTCAGCACTAGGCTTATATTTATAGAACTCTTTGTGTGCTCTGCAAGTTTAGAAGTCACTATTGGGCTTCTGTAAGTCCAATAACGAGTTTAGTAATTCTACTAACTAATTAGCATTATTTACTAAACACACCCCTTATATCAGTCATACTTATATCTTTCTCTTTCGAGTGTTCTTTGTGTGTGACCCTATAGGTTCTAGTCACGTTGGCAATAATATTGAATCTAATATTTAATACTATAAACAATGAGCGGTATCTAGCAACACATCATTACTACCCAAGTGACAAGAATGTCAAGTGATATGACGAAACCTTTTTCCATGATAATACTTATTCATACGATTACTCCTTTGTCCTAATATCTTTATTGATCTCAAGGCATAGATTTTTTCACCATTGTGTAGATCAATATTTATATTTCTTTATTCTGAAGTATACTGAATAACGAATGAGTCCAATATCCTATATCGACTTAGTTCAGCATGGCCATGCAGTTTTACAGTCATATTTCATCAAGAGGCCTATAGATATATCTCTTGTTTATGAGGAGGGAAAAATCCCATCTAGGACACTCATGTCTCTCAGCATGATTCATCAAGTACCCATAAACCAACATTATGGTTATCCTTTTACATACAACGTTAGAATGGCAACAAAGCATTTGAGTCGACATCTAGGAATTATAGTGGTTTCAGGTCAAAGAGCGATATGCACTATTATCATTGTGAGAATATCTTATGACAATCTTATAACTTACTATGTAGTACTCCTAACATTTATACCTATGTATAGACTTGATATCTCATATCTATGACCCATGAGATGCGGTCATCAGTCTTTATACATAATAGTCTCGACGCTTTATTATTATCCTAATTCATATTAAAGCTTGACTACAAATACATTTAAGAATAGCGTTCTTTATGATAATTTAATCTCATGATTAAATCACACTTAATATATTATTACATGAACTATGTATTCTAAGGAATTTATTAACATTACTATAAATATATAATAAAGAGTGTCATATATTAATCAAATAATAAAAGTCATGATACATAAGATAAGTTTCACACAGACTATTGTCCTCTAGGGCTTATACCAACAATCTCCCACTAGCACTAGAGCCAATCAGGCATAAACCTAATACCCATAGATCTGGTATGACCATCATGCTTCTGCTGGGCAAGAGCTTTAGTAAGTGGATCAGCAACATTGTCTAATGTTGGTACTTTGCATATTTTAACATCTCCTCTTTCGATAATCTCTCGAATAAGATGATAGCGCCGTAGTATGTGTTTGGATTTCTGGTGAGATCTAGGTTCTTTGGCTTGTGCGATTGCTCCATTGTTATCACATAGTAATTCAATGGGATCCACAATACTTGGAACTATTCCAAGATCATAAATGAATTTCTTAATCCAAACAGCTTCCTTTGCGGCATTAGATGCAGCAATGTACTCGGCTTCTGTTATAGAATCAGCGACTGTTTCTTGCTTTGAAATCACCACGATTTAAGCAAAACACATATCCAGATTGCGATTTGAAATCATCATGATCTGTCTAAAAACTAGCATCAGTGTAACCAATTACAGAGAGCTCTTCTTGACCTCCATAGATCAAGAAAGTATCCTTAGTTCTTCTCAAGTACTTAAGGATATTCTTGACAGCAATCCAATGATCGTTGCCAGGATTAGACTGGTATCTGCTCGTAGCACTTAAAGCATACGAGACATCTGGTGGAATACATATCATAGCATACATGATAGACCCAATTGCCGAAGCATATGGAATATCACCCATTCGATCCCTTTCTTCATTAGTCGAAGGGGATTGAGTCTTTGATAGATTTATTCCTGACGATATAGGGATGAATCCTTTCTTGGAATCATGCATATTGAAACGTCTCAGGACTTTATCTATATATGTACCCTGACTTAAGCCAAGCAATCTTTGTGATCTATCTCTATATAGGAGGCTTCACCTAAGTCTTTCATAGAAAAGCATTTCCCTAACCAAGTTTTTACTTCTTGTAATGTAGGGATGTCATTTCCGATTAATAATATGTCATCCACATATAAAACCAGAAATGAGACTATGCTCTCACTAACCTTCTTGTAAACACAAGGCTCATCTTCATTTTAAATGAATCCATATTGTTGTACAGTTTCCTCCTCCAGCAGTCTCAGGAATGGCAGAATAGTTGATTATTCTACCAGAATAGAAGTTTGTTGCAGATAACGGTCCAGTCACTCTTCTTCTGGACATTCCACTGAAATTTACCTACATTCTCCTCTTGACAAGCCCTGGCAACTACCTCTTCAGTGATAATGACTGGAATCCCCATCACAGCAGACCTTATTTCAAGACCCTTGTACGGTCTTAAACCCATTTCTTCTCTGCTTTTGCCAGCCAGCTTAGGGTTGTTCATAACTGCAGCTGTTTCTTCAATAGTAGCTTCATCCTTGTCGAAGACTTCTGACCTAACCCGAAAATATCTTACCAGCTCCTGATATGTTGGTCCATTCAACATACCAAAATAGTTCATCATTCCTTGTGCTAAGAAATGAGAGGAAACGTCTACTCCGTGACGATTAAGAGAGCCAAAATCTATTGGAGATTCAACTTGAATTTCCAGAGTTTCTTTGATAAGATTCATCGTTCTAGGTTTGATCACATAAGATTTTCCAGTTTTGACTAGTACACCAGATTGGATGAGATTACTTGCCATTGAGAGGTTTCTAGCTTTGATTTTTGTGAACAAAAGGTGTTACAGAAATTGAAAGCAAAAAGATTGTTCAGAGAAAAAATCAAAGAGTGAAAAGAGAAGTGAGTTGTGTGTGATAGGTATTTATAGAAAAAAGTTTGATAACTGTTTGGAAAGAATAGGGGACAAACAAACACAAACAATAAATACATATAGCATGCAGCCGTAAAAGTATTGGGACAATGCGAAGGTAACTTGTTAAAACGTAAAGAAATCATTGCCCTTTGAGTTCTTACCCAATACAGACAGACCACGTCTGAGAAACTATAAAGTAACTATCACCGTAGTGGGGCAGGTGTTACCAAACTCAACAGTCATGCTTCCACTAATACGAGCTTCTGAGAGTCTAATATTCCTTACCAGAGTCTGAAGGTTTATCAGAAGCTTATGTTTACCAGAGTCTCCAAAAGATAGTCTGATTCTCAATAAGCTTCTGAAAATCTTTCAGAGTCTGAATTCTGTTTTTAGAGGCGCACATTACCCAGAGACATAACACATGTTCAAATTTTTCTTTATAAAATCAAATCTTTCAACAGATAAGGGCTTAGTAAATATATCAGCCCATTGATGATCAGTATCAATGAATTGAATATCTAAAATTCCCTTTTGAACATAGTCTCTTATAAAATGATGTTTAATCTCAATATGCTTTGCTCTTGAATGCAGAATTGGATTCTTAGACAAACATATAGCTGCCGTATTATCACAATAAATTGGGATATGGTTTTCAGTTATTTGATAGTCCTCAAGCTGATCTTTCATCCAGAGTAGCTGTGTACAACAACTAGCAGCTGAGATGTATTCAGCTTCTGCTGTAGACAAAGCAATGGTTGCTTGCCTCTTGCTAGCCCAGGATATCAGATTCTCTCCCAAGAATTGACAATTGCCACTGGTAGATTTTCTTTCAATCCTGTCTCCAGCATAGTCAGCATCACAGAATCCAACTAGCTTGTAGTAAGAGAATTTCTTGTATAGAAGTCCAAGATTGGTAGTTCCTTTCAGATATCTAAAGATTCTTTTAACAGCTATTAAGTGAGACTCTCTAGGATCTGATTGAAACCTTGCACACAGACATACACTGAATAAAATATCTAGTCTGGATGCAGTTAGGTATAACAAAGAACCAATCATACCTCTATACAGCTTCTGATCAACTTTGGTTCCTTGATCTTCTTTGCTCAGAGTGCAGGTTGGATGCATTGGAGTGTTCATTTCTTTGCAATCCTCAAGATTAAACTTCTTCAGAAGCTCTTTCGTGTATTTTGACTGATGACCATAGACTCCATCTTTGCATTGGTTGATTTGAATTCCAAGAAAGAACTTTAATTCTCCCATCATGCTCATTTCAAACTCATCCTGCATTACTTTGGAAAACTCTTTGCAAAGTGAACTATTTGTAGAACCAAAAATGATATCATCAACATAAATTTGAACTATAAGAATGTCGTTCTTCAGAGTCTTTCTGAATAGTGTAGTGTCAACTTGTCCTCGTTCAAAGTTATTTTGAATTAAGAAATTACGCAGTCTTTCATACCAAGCTCTGGGAGCTTGTTTTAAGCCACAGAGTGATTTCTTCTATTTATAAACATGCTTTGGATGTTTTAAATCTTCAAAGCCAGGAGGTTGTTTGACATATACTTCTTCAGAAATGACACCATTAAGAAATGCACTCTTAACGTCCATTTGATACACGGTTATGTTGTGATTAACTGCATAGGAAAGAAGTAACCTGATTGCTTCCAATCTTGCAACTGGAGCAAAAGTTTCAGTGTAATCAATGCCTTCTGAACACCCACTTGGTTCCAATGATGTTCTTGTGTTCAGGCTTAGCTACTAGATCCCATACTTCATTCCTTTTGAATTGATTCAGTTCGTCTTGCATTGCCAAAATCCATCCTTCATCTCCAAGTGCTTCTTCAATAGAGGTTGGTTCAATAACAGATAGTAATCCCAAAGCAGACTCTTCTTGTCTGAAATGCGATCTAGTTCTTCTAGGACTCTCTTTATTGCCAATTATCTGATCCTCTGGATTCGAAGACTTGTATTTGAAAGATTGTTTGGATTGACTAGCTTGCTGAGAACCATCTTGAGCTTTTTCAGAAGCTTCTTCATTAGGAATTTCAGGGGATTCTTCAGCTTCTGAAGTATCTTCAGATTCTGGAATCTGATCAGATTCTGAGTTATCATCAGAATCTTGAGATCCTGCATAACTTTCATCTTGCTCTGGAGTTTCACTTCCAGGGACTTTGTCATCGAATCTGACATGCATAGATTCTTCAACACATTGTGTTTCTGAATTATACAGTCTGTATGTCTTAGAGCGTTCAGAGTAACCTAAGAAGATTCCCTTTTGTGCTTTGGCATCAAATTTCTTTAGATAGACTTTATTGTTCAGGACATAACAAGTACATCCGAACTGATGAAAATAAGATATGTTAGGTTTTCTTCCTTTAAAGAGTTCATAAGCTGTTTTGTTCAACAGAAGTCTAATATAGATTCTGTTCTGAACATAACAAGCTGTGTTTACAGCTTCTGCCCAAAAATGCTTAGCCAGATTGTTCTCATGGATCATGGTTCTAGCCATTTCTTGTAAGGTTTTGTTCTTTCTCTCTACAACTCCATTTTGTTGTGGAGTTCTAGGTGCAGAGAATTCATGAATAATTCCATGTTTTTCACAGAAAACCTCAAAAGGCTCATTTCCAAATTCTCCTCCATGATCACTTCTGACTTTCAAGATTTTCAATTCTTTTTCAGATTGAATTTGGATGCAGAATTTACTAAACACAGAATATGAATCATCTTTAGTTTTCAGAAACTTAACCCAACTCCATCTGTTGTAGTCATCAACAATGACTAGTCCATATTTACTTCCATATAAGGATGCAGTGCTAACTGGTCCAAATAAATCAATATGAAGTAACTCCGAGGGTATGGAAGTAGAAACAATTTCTTTCGGCTTGAAGGGACTCTTGACAATTTTCCCTTTCTGACATGCTCCGCAAAGAGCATCTGAATGATAGTCAATGTCTGGTAGGCCTTTGACAAGTTACAACTTGTTAAGCTTAGAGATTAATCACCAGTTAGCATGTCCCAACCGTCTATGCCACAGCCACTTCTTATCACCCATTGACAAAAGGCATGTTACCTTCTGATCAGTCAGTTCAAAGAATTTTATCTTGTAGACATTGTTTCTTCTTTTTCCCTTGAAGATTATGGATTGATCATCCTTGTTAACCACAGTGCAGTTGTTCTTATTAAACAATACATCATAACCACTGTCGCATAATTGACTTATGCTCAGTAGGTTATGTCTAAGTCCATCAATGAACCACACATTACTGATTGAGATAATAGAGTTACCAATGGTTCCAGTACCAATGATTTTGCCAGTCTGGTTTCCTCCAAATCCCACAGTTCCTCCCTCTTGCATGGTTAGGGTTAGGAACATAGACTTTTCTCCCGTCATGTGACGCAAGCAACCATTGTCCAGGTACCAAGCCTTCTGCTTTTCTTGTCCTTTTAGACATACCTCTGTTTCACTTTCAGAGTCTGCATCTGATTCTGCCTCAGGTGTCTCCTTTACAGATTCAGTTGTAGCCATTAGCCCAACAGCTACATTGGCTTCACCATCAGCATCATCATTCTCAGACTCTGACTCATTATCATGATCTTCCCAGGTGGCCATCAGACTTTTCTTGATTTGCTTCTTAAACTTGCTTGACTTGAAGGTTGGCCTTTTTGACTTGGATTTCTCCTTCTGCAGTTCTGGACAGTCAGCAATAAAATGTCCAGTTTTCTTGCAGTTGAAGCAACCTTTCTGTTCCTCCTTTTTGAAACCCTTCCCACTACTCTTGCTCAGAAATCTCTTGTTATTCTTAGCAAGGTACTGCATTTTGCTTAAAAGCATGGCCATTTCCTTTGCAATATCAGGATCTTCCTCTGAGCTTTCATAAGCTGAAGATTCATTTTCAAACTCTTCAACCTTGAGAGCCTTTGAGGACCTTCCCTTTGATTTTAAAGCAATGGTTTTGGACTTTCTTGCAGACTCATGTTCATTGAGACTTAACTCATGAACCTTGAGAGAGCTTACAAGATCTTCAACACTTAAAGTGTTTAAATCTTTAGCCTCCTCAATTGCAGTGACCTTTGGACTCCATCTAGAGGGTAAGCTCCTTAGAATCTTGCTAACATGATCAGAAGCTATATAACTCTTCTTTAGTATCTGAAGACCAGACACTAGAGTTTGAAATCTTGAGTACATCTGCTCAATACTTTCATCCTCTTTCATCTTGAATAGTTCATACTGATGAACTAATAGAAGAGCTTTAGCTTCCCTGACCTTTTTGCTTCCTTCATAGTTAGCACAGAGAGAAGAAAACATGGCTTTAGCAGTAGATTTGTCACTCATCTTCATGTATTCCGATTTAGGAATAGCAGTGACAAGAGCTCCTCTGATGATATGATGTTTCTTGTAGATTTTCTTTTGAGCAGCAGTGTGAAGTTTACGGTCAATGGCAGCACCTTCGTCATCAAGTTGTAAGTCACCAACACCATCTTCAAGTATGTCCCAGAGTTCTTCATCAAGACCCATGACATAACTGTAGAAGTTGGTTTTCCACCAAGAAAATCTTTCAGGATCTCCATTGAACTTATGAATTTTTCCATAAACAGCCTTTTTACTGCTGTTATTCGATCCATAGTCATATGGTATAGCAGCACCAGAAGTAGCACCAGAAGAAGAAGGTTCACTGGAAGAACCATTGAACTCTTTTCGCAAGTTATGTCTTGAAATCCTTGACAATGTTTTCTCCCATACCGTAGGGTTGGAACCGTTTGGTTTAGGTTTCAACTTGCCTTTCACAGTTTCTCTCCTTTGAAACTTAGACTTTGGTGTTTCAGACTCTGGCTTTTTCAGAGTCTGTTTATCAGACTTTGAATGTTTCAGAGTCTGAGACTTTAAAGCTTTGGGTTCAAAGTTTTTCAGACCCTTTAACTTAACATTCTGAAGTTTTGACTTAGTCAGAATCTTAGAAGTAGAAGTTGTAGGTTCTGAATGAGTCTCTGTGTTGACTTCATCAGACTCTTTTACAAAATGATTTTTCAACGCCTCTCTGGCTCCATCAGGACCAGATTTCAGAGTCATTTCATTTGAGTTTCCTCCAATGAATCCAAGACCCTGTCCTCTGTTCTGATACGTGCTATAGATCAAAGATGCAACCCTTGATCTGTCAATTCCAGTAGCAATAAATTCTTGCAGAGCAACATCTTGCTCACTTAAGTATTTACAGCTACACTTCTTGATCAATAAAGAGATATTTTCTTCTTTTAAATCTTCTAATTCCAACAGAGTTGAATTATGTCTTTTTGACAGCTTATCAAGCTGTTGTTTGACTTTCTTCAACTCAGTGGTTTTAGTTTTAAAATGACCAAGAAGCTCATTGACAGATTCTATAAGTTCAGATCTTGTGAGTTCAGAATATACCTCTGTTTCATTTTCAGAGTCTGTATCTGATTCTGCCTCAGGTGTCTCTTTACCAGATTCAGTTGTAGCCATTAGTCCAACAGCTACATTGGCTTCACCATCAACATCATCATCTTCAGATCCTGACTCATTATCAAGATCTTCCCAGGTGGCCATCAGACTTTTCTTGATCTGCTTCTTAAACTTGCTTGACTTGAAGGTTGGCCTTTTTGACTTGGGTTTCTCCTTTTGCAGTTCTGGACACTCAGCAATAAAATGTCCAGTTTTCTTGTAGTTGAAGCAACCTTTCTGATCCTCCTTTTTGAACCCCTTCCCACTGCTCTTGCTCAGAAATCTCTTGTTCTTCTTAGCAAGGTACTGCATTCTGCTTGAAAGCATAGCCATTTCCTTTGCTACATCAGGATCCTCCTCTGAGCTTTCAGAAGCTGAAGACTCATTTTCAGATTCTTCAACCTTGAGAGCCTTTGAAGACCTTCCTTTTGATTTTAAAGCAATGGTTTTGGATTTTCTTGCAGAATCATGTTCATTGAGACTTAACTCATGAACCTTGAGTGAGCTTACAAGATCTTCAACACTTAAAGTGTTTAAATCTTTAGCCTCCTCAGTTGCAGTGACCTTTGGTCTCCATCTAGAGGGTAAGCTCCTTAAAATCTTGCTAACATGATCAGAAGCTATGTAACTCTTCTTCAGTATCTGAAGACCAGATACTAAAGTTTGAAATCTTGAGTACATCTGCTCAATACTTTCATCCTCTTTCATCTTAAATAGTTCATATTGATGAACTAATAGAAAAGCTTTAGCTTCCCTGACCTTTTTGCTTCCTTCGTAGTTAGCACAGAGAGAAGCAAACATGGCTCTAGCAGTAGATTTGTCACTCATCTTCATGTATTCCGTTTTAGGAATAGCAGTGACAAGAGCCCCTCTGATGATATGATGTTTCTTATAGATTTTCTTTTGAGCAGTAGTGTGAAGTTTGCGGTGAATGGCAGCACCTTCGTCATCAAGTTGTAAGTCACCAACACCATCTTCAAGTATGTCCCAGAGTTCTTCATCAAGACCCATGACATAACTATAGAAGTTGGTTTTCCACCAAGAAAATTCTTCAGGATCACCATTGAACTTAGGAATTTTTCCATAATCAGCCTTTCCACTGCTGTTATTGGATCCATATTCATATGGTATAGCAGCACCAGAAGTGGCACCAGAAGAAGACGGTTCACTGGAAGACATGTTTTTCTCTGGATCTTTTCTGTTACACGGTTAAGTGCTAAGACAACATAGCCGGAGCTCTGATACCAACTGAAGGTGAGAAAAACACAAGAGGGGGGGGGGGGGGGGGGTGTATTGTGTTTTCTTTTCGCAACTCTTGAAGAGTGAGAATCTAATTCCTTTAAACTCAGAGTCTGAATGAGATCAGAGTCTGATAGGAGATAAGGTTCTGATTGCAGCGGAATAATCAAGAGATAAAGAGAGAACAGAGAACACAAGCAATTATACAGGTTCCTTCCACAAACCGAAAGTAGTCCTGTCCCCCTTGTACTTCCAAGGAGAGTTCACTAAAATGTAATATCAAATTACAAGTTGCTCAAACACACAGTATGAGACTTCCTTGCTCAAGCACACAGGCGAGAGACTTCCTTGCTCAAAGACACAACTAAGAGACTTCCTATGCTCAAGAACGCAGCCAAGAGACTTCCTTTGCTCAAGCACAAAAGCAAGAGACTTTTACACAATTACAGAAAATTGAATACAGTTGAAACACTTGATAACAATCAAAATGTGTTTCAATTACAACAAAGACATACTCTGTTTTACACAAAAGACAGACTCTGTTTTTCTGTGAAACTTAGAGATTCTAGAATACTCAGTTTGTAAGAATCTAAGTTAATGATGTGCTTTTCTTAAGACTCAGTTGAATACGAAAGCAGCGCAATGCAGTTTTTCTAAGTTGTAGAGTCCAACACTTCTTCAAGTCTTCTATCCTTTATATAGGCGTAGGAAAGAGACGTTGAGTCATCCAGCGCATCAAGATGATTTCTGAAGCTTGATCAATGATTGTTGATCTGTTGCTTGATTTGGTAATAGTCCTTCAATAGCATAATTTGAATTCCATTCCCTTTGAGGATTAATATCGGTAGACACAGTTGCCAAACTGTACGTGGTAGTGGAGTAGTGGAATTAGAGTTCGTACAACGTACTCTGTACTAGCCTGCAATCTTTGTCTTTGTGCTTCCCACGCTCAAGTTGACTTAGAAGCTAGCCGTTACTCCATTAGAGTTTCTTTGTGCATAGCAATGCAGTAGAGATCACTTTTAGCAGATCATCAAATATATGGCTTCAGACTCACTGTAGTACTAAGCTTCTGATAATCTTCAGACTCTCTTGGTTCTCAGATTCTGATGGTCTTCAGACTCTGATACAGTCTTCAGACTCTCTTGGGTACAGTCTTCAGACTCTCTTCAGCACAGTCTTCAGACTCTCTTCGAAACAGAATCACAAGCAACAAGCTTCTATGGATTTATTGCTCTTTAACATTGTTCAAACAGAATGCTTTCTAAGATACAAATCTTAATTGATATCCTGCATACTTAAACTAATATTAGCAATATCCAATTGACAACTTTTTAATACCTTGTTATCATCAAAACTCAAAACGTGGTATTGCTGAACACCTTTGTTCCAACATAGCGTTCTTTATGATAATGTAATCTCATGATTAAGTCACACTTAATATATTATTACATGAACTATCTATTCTAAGGACTTTATTAACATTACTATAAATATATAATAAAGAGTGCCATATATTAATCAAATAATAAAAGTCATGATACATACGATAAGTTTTACATAAATTATTGGCCTCTAGGGCTTATACCAACAGGGGGATTTGTCTTCTTTGTTTGGTTTGACTCTCCTTGATGGCCAGCTCATGTGGTACATCACATAATTGGGGAAGTTGATCTTCTCGATAGTAGCCAAAAAGTATAAGACAACTTTGTGGTCTAGAGACAAAGTGTCAGAACCTCCACCCTTCTGAAGCAAGCAGTCTGTAATGAGCTTCAGAAGCACCCTGTGGTCCTTTTGCATATCCACCAGTTTGTTTGAAGGTCTTCCTTTGAAGAAAAATAAGTTGCATCTCTCTGCCCAGTCAGATTTCTAGCTGACATTCCATTGGAATTTTCCTTCGTTGGCCACTCTGCAGTGTTGGAACAAGGGTGTTCAGCAATACCACATTTTGAGTTTTGATGATAACAAGGTATTAAAAATTGTCAATTGGATATGCTAATATTTGTTTAAGTATGCAGGATATTAATCAAGATTTTCATCTTAGAAAGTATTCTGTTTGAACAAATTGAGAGCAAGACCAAGAGAAGCGTGTTGCTTGTGATTCTGAAGATCTGAAGAGTCTGAAGAATCATCAGAAGCTGTGTCAAGAAGTCCTGAAGACTAAAAGAATCTGAAGTTCATATAAGTTTGAAGATGATCAGAACCTAAAAGTTCAAGAGAGTCTGAAGACTATCAGAACCTGAAGACCAAGGAGATTATTGAGCAAAGATTTGTGCCAATCCTCAATGTAAGCTATGAGGATAAGTTCTCTATTCTGAAGAATGAATTTGTGGATTTTATCACCAAAATTCAGAAGGCTGCAGTAAAAGAACAAACTGGTGTTCTTGCCAAACATGTGGAAGAACTTAAGAAAGCTGAGACAGCAAAGGCTAAGAAGAAAGCTCCTGTTCTGCGATTGTAATATAAACCATTCTTTGATGCTGATCAATACAATCCAAGGGAAACAGTCGTTTATGATTCGCTGAAGAAGAGGCTTCACATAGTACAAGAAGAAGCTAGACTTGAGAGAGAAGCTCATCTCAGAAGAACAGAAGCTCTCGAAGAAATTGTCAAGAAACAGCAAGAGGATCTCCAAAAGTTGATGGATCACATTGCCAAACAAAACCAACCTTAGTTGCACACCTAGTGTTTTAACTGTTTTGTTTTGCTTGTATTCTTATTTTTGCTGATTTCTATTATCTTCTGAACTTTCATTTTATGATTATTCAGGTTTTTACTTCACTAGATGTGCTTCTGATAGATCTTGCTTTATTTATCTTATTGCATCTAAAGTAATTTTCCTTAGAATCTGTTCGTTTTCAGACTCTAATATGTTTTTGCTATGAATCTTTATCTCATTTTCTTTAAAAAAAAATTTACCCTCACTTGAAATCATTCAAAAAGGGGGAGAAATATTATTTTTAAAAAAATCACATTTTTGTTGATGACAAAAGGGGGAGAAAGTCTAGTGAGTACTTCGTTAGATTCTGAGCCCCATTAAAAAGAATCTTTTCTCATATTCGTTTATTATTCTGAGATTTGATTCAGCTATTTGCTTAACATGAATTTAATTAACTTGGATAGAACTTAAGGGGAACTTACAAACCTCAACTTAAGGACTATAAGATTCAGGGGGAGTTAGAGCTTACAAACCTCAGACTCTGAGCTTACAAACCTCAGACCCTTTAAGTCAACATGTTAATTAGATTAACAACAATTGACCTTTTAAATATTGATGTTTGTCATCATCAAAAAGGGGGAGATTGTTGGAACAAGGGTGTTAAGCGATACCACATTTTGAGTTTTGATGATAACAAGGTATTAAAAATTGTCAATTGGATATGCTAATATTTGTTTAAGTATGCAGTATATTAATCAAGATTTTCATCTTAGAAAGTATTATGTTTGAACAAATTGAGAGCAAGACCAAGAGAAGCGTGTTGCTTGTGATTCTGAAGATCTGAAGAGTCTGAAGAATCATCAGAAGTTGTGTCAAGAAGTCCTGAAGACAAAAAGAATCTGAAGTTCATATAAGTCTGAAGATGATCAGAACCTAAAAGTTCAAGAGAGTTTGAAGACTATCAGAACCTGAAGACCAAGAGAGTCTGAAGATCATCAGAAGCTGAATTGCTATAGTGAGTCTGAAGCCTACAATCTGAAGATCTGCTTAGAAGGATTTCTAAAGGCATTGCGATGCATAAGAAACACTCTATTGGAGTAACAGCTACCTTCAAAGTCAACTTAAGCGTGGATGCTCAACGACAAAGAATGCAGAATAGTACAGAGTATGTGTGTACGAACTCTGTTTCCACTACTCCACTACCTCGTACAGTTTGGCAACTGTGTCTATCGGTATTAAGCTTCAAAAGGAATGGAATTCAAAATATGCATTTGAAGGACTGTTACCATATCAAGCAACAGATCAACAACTATTGATCAAGCTTCCAAAATTCTCTTGATGTGCTAGATTGTCTCAACGTCTCTTTCCAGCGCCTAGATAAAGGATAGAAGACTTGAAGAATATGTTGGACTCTACAACTGAAAAACTACGCTACTAAGCTATTGTATTCTCACTGAGCCAAACCAGAAACACATCAATAACTTAGATTATTCTTACAAACTATGTATTCTAGAATCTCTAAGTTTATCAGAAAAACAAAGTCTATCTTTGTTTAAGTTATTGGAACACATTTGATTGTTTATCAAGTGTCTCCAACTCTTTTCAATTTTCTATAAATTGTGTCAGAAGTCTCTTGCTTGTGTGCTTGAGCAAAGAAGTCTCTTAGTTGTCTCTTTGAGCATTGGAAGACTCTTGCCTGCGTGCTTGAGCAATTGGAAGTCTCTTACTATGTGTTTGAGCAACTTGTAATTGATATTACATTTTAGTGAAACTCTCCTTGGAAGTGCAAGGGGGACAGGACTACTTCCGGTTTGTGGAAGGAACCTGTATAATTGCTTGTGTTCTCTCTTTCTCTCTATCTCTTGTTATATTCCGCTGCAACAGAATCTGATCTCCCATTAGACTCTGAATCCATTCAGAATCTGATCCTGTAGAAACAGATTCTTATTCTTCAAGAGTTTCGAAAAAGAAAACACAATTCAACCCCCCCCCCCCCCCTTCTTGTGTTTTTCTCACCTTCATGCAGGCCCTTACAATTACTTCTTCTGTGATGGTAATTGGAATTCCCATCACTGCTGATCTGATTTCCATACCAATGTATGGTTTCAGACCCATTTCTTCTCTCGTCTTTCCCACCGAAGACGGATTGTTGTTCACTGCTTGAACTTCTTCATAAGCAGAAGCTTCTTTGTCGTAAACTTCAGCTCTAACCCATAAATCTCTTATCAGCTCTTGATATGTTGGTCTATTCAACAAACCGAAATATTCGTTTATACCTTGACACATAATCTGTGTATGAACATCAATACCATGTCTATGTAGTGCTCCAAAATCCACTAGAGATTCAACTTGAACTTCCAGGGTCTCTTTAATCATTGACATAGTTCTCGGTTTGATGACGTATGACTGACCAGGATTGATCTTCAGGATTGAAGTGTTGGAATAAGTTGCCATTTGAATGTTTTTAACTTATTTTGAGATTTCAAAATATTTTCAGAGAACGAGAGAGAGAAGAAGTATTAGAAACAGAGTAAGTGTGGGTAGTGAGAGTGAAAGTAGTGTGTGTTTGAGACTTAGTGTATTTTTGATAAAACGTTTGCAATACACAGGGGACAAACAGACATAAGCATTAAAGACAAACAAGCATGCAGCCATAAAGCAAAGGGAAGGCGCGAGGATAAATGTTAAACGGATACTATCATTGCCCTTTGAGTTATTACCCAATACAGACAGACCACGCCTGAGAACTACAAAAGTAACTGTTACTATAGTGGGGTAGGTGTCGTTAGTCATAACTGCCACCTTACCACTAATACATGCGTCTTCAGAGTCTAAGTTTCCTTAACAGAGTCTGAGTGTCTTCAGAGTCTATTTTTCTCAGAGTCTCCAAAAGAGAGTCTGATACTCAAGTAGCGTCTGAATAACTTTCCGAGTCTGAATTCTATTTTCAGGAGCAAGCATTACACAGAGACAAAACACATGTTCAAATTTTTCTTTATAAAATCAAATAGTGAAAGCCTTAGTGAAAGCCCAATGAATTGAATATCTAAAATTCCTTTTTGAACATAGTCTTTGATAAAATGATGTTTAATTTCAATGTGCTTGGCTCTTGAATGTAGAATTAGATTCTTAGATAAACATATAGCAACTGTATTATCATAATAAATTGGGATACAGTTTTCAGTTATTTGATAATCCTCTCACTGATGTTTCATCTAGAATAGTTGTGTACAACAACTAGCAGCTGAGATGTATTCTGCTTCTGTTGTTGACAAAGCAATAATTGCTTGTCTCTTGTTAGCCCAGGATATCAGATTCTCTCCCATAAATTGACAATTGCCACTGGTTGATTTTCTTTCAATCTTGTCACCAGCATAGTCAGCATCGCAGAATCCAACTAGCTTATAATCTGAAGATTTCTTATACAGAAGTCCAAGATTAGTGGTTCCTTTCAAATATCTGAAGATTCTCTTAACAGCAGTTAAGTGAGACTCTCTAGGATCTGATTGAAACCTTGCACACAGACATACGCTGAATAAAATATCTGGTCTGGATGCAGTGAGATATAACAGAGAACCTATTGTACCTCTATACAACTTCTGATCAACTTTTGTTCCTTGATCTTCTTTGCTCAGAGTGCAGGTTGGATGCATTGGAGTGATCATTTCCTTACAATCTTCAAGATTGAATTTCTTCAGGAGCTCTTTAGTGTACTTGGATTGATGAACATAAACTCCATCTTTGCATTGGTTGATTTGAATTCCCATAAAGAATTTCAATTCTCCCATCATGCTCATTTCAAACTAATCCTGCATTGACTTAGAAAATTCCTTGCAAAGAGAACTATTAGAATATCTTAAGAGTCTTCCTGAATAGTGTAGTATCAACTTGACCTCTTTCAAAATCATTTTTAATTAAGAAATTACTTAGTCTTTCATACCAAGCTCTGGGAGCTTGTTTCAAGCCATATAATGATTTCTTCAATTTATAAACATGATCAGGATGTTTTAAATCCTCAAAACTAGGAGGTTGTTTAACATACACTTCTTCAGTAATGACACCATTAAGAAAGGCACTCTGAACATCCATTTGGTACAGAATTATGTTGTGATTTACCGCGTAGGAAAGAAGTAACCTGATTGCTTCCAACCTTGCAACTAGAGCAAATGTTTCAGTGTAATCAATGCCTTCTTGTTGACTGTAGCCTTGAGCAACAAGTCTGGCCTTGTTTCTGATTACTTCTCCATTCTCACTAAGCTTGTTTCTGAACACTCATTTAGTTCCAATAATGTTCTTGTGCTCAGGCTTAGCTACTAAATCCCATACATCATTGCTTCTGAATTGGTTGAGTTCATCTTGCATAGCTAGAATCCATCCTTCATCTGCAATTGCTTCTTCAATTGAGGCAGGTTCAATTATTGATAACAATCCCAAAGCATACTTTTCTGGTCTGAAATGTGATCTAGTTCTCCTGGGACTTTCTTTCTTGCCAATAATTTGATCCTCAGGATGTGAAGACTTGTATTTAAACGAGTGTTTGGATTGGTTAGCTTGCTGATAACCATCTTGAGCTTCTTCAGAAGCCACTTCATTAGGAACTTTAGGGGATGCTACAGCTTCTGGAGTATCATCAGACTCTGGGAACTGACCAGGTTCTGAGTTATCATCAGACTCTTGAGAACCTGCAAAACTTTCATCCTGCTCTGGAGATTCACTTCCAGGCACTTTGTCATCAAATTTGACGTGCATAGATTCTTCAACACAATGTGTTTCTGAATTATACAGTCTTTAGATAGACTTTGTTGTTTAGAACATAGCATGTACATCCAAATTGATGAAAGTAAGATATGTTAGGTTTCCTACCTTTAAAAAGTTCATATGTTGTTTTGTTCAACAAGGGTCTGATATAGATCTTGTTCTGAACATAAGATGTTGTGTTTACTGCTTCTGCCCAAAAATGTTTAGCCATATTGTTTTCGTGAATCATGGTTCTTGCCATTTCTTGTAAAGTTCTATTATTTCTCTTTACAATCCCATTTTGCTGTGGAGTTCTAGGAGAAGAGAATTCATGGATGATTCCATGTTTTTCAGAAAATATTTCAAATGGCTCATTTTCAAATTCTCCTCCATGATCACTTCTGACTTTCAAAATTTTCAATTCTTTTTCAGATTGGATATGGATGCAGAATTTACTAAACACAGTAATCATCAACAACGACTAATCCATATTTACTTCCGTATAAGGATGCAATATTGACTGGCCCAATTAAATCAATATGGAGTAGCTCCAAGGGTCTCGAGGTAGAAAAAATTTCTTTTGGTTTAAAAGATTTAACAATTTTACCTTTCTGACACGCTCCATAGAGAGCGTCTGAATGATAATCAATGTCTGGTAAGCCTCTGACCAGTTGTAACTTGCTAAGCTTATAGATTAACCTCCAGTTAGCATGTCTCAACCTTCTATGCCACAACCATTTATTATCACTCATTGATAGAAGGAAAACTACCTTCTGATCAGCCAGTTCAGAAAATTTTATTTTGTAAACATTATTTCTTCTCTTTCCCTTGAATACAATGGATTGATCATCTTTGTTGACTACTGTGCAGTTGTTCTTATTAAACAAAACTTCATAACCACTGTCACACAATGGACTTATGCTCAATAGGTTATGTCTAAGTCCATCTACAAACCACACATTACTAACTGAGATTAAGGAGTTACCAATGGTTCCAGTACCAATAATTTTGCCAGTTTGGTTTCCTCCAAATCCCACAGTTCCTCCCTCTTTCATGATCAGGGTTAGGAACATAGACTTTTTTCCCGTCATGTGTCGCGAGCAGCCACTATCTAGATACCAGGACTTCTGATTTTCTTGTCCTTTTAGGTATACCTCTGTTTCACTTTCAGAGTCTGTATCAGATTCTTCATTGGATTATTCCTTTTCTGGTTCAGTTGTTGCTACCAAACCCACAACTACATTAGCTTCATCCTTAACATCATCCTCATCAGACCCTGACTCATTGTCTAGATCTTTCCAAGTAGCCATCAGACTCTTTTTGATCTGCTTCTTTACCTGGTTGAACTTGAAGGTTGGCTTTATTGACATGGATTTTTCTTTTTGCAACTCTGGATAATCAGCAATGAAATGCCCAGGCTACTTGCAGTTGAAGCAACCTTTCTGTTCTTCCTTCTTGAATCATTTACCAATGCCTTTACCCAGGAACTTCTTGTTCTTTCTAGCCAAGTACTCCAATCTGTTGGAAAGCATAGCCATTTCTCCAGCAACATCAGGATCTTCCTCAAAGCCTTCAACTTTGAGAGCTTTTGAGGATCTTCCTTTTGACTTTAGAGCAATGGTTTTTGACTTTCTATCAGAGTCATGTTCATTAAGACTTAACTCATAAACCTTGAGGGAACTGACAAGATATTCAACACTTAGAGTGTTTAGATCTTTAGCTTCCTCAATGGCAGTCACCTTAGGTCTCCATCTTGAGGGTAAGCTTCTCAGAATCTTGCTCACGTGATCAGAGGATATGTAGCTCTTCTTCAGTATCTGGAGTCCAGAAACTAGAGTCTGAAATCTTGAGTACATCTGCTCAATACTTTCATCCTCTTTCATTTTGAATAGTTCATATTGATGAACAAGCAAGAGTGCTTTTGCTTCTCTGACTTTCTTGCTACCTTCATAGTTAGAATAGAGAGAGGCAAACATAGCTTTTGTAGTAGACTTGTCACTCATTTTCATGTATTCTGATTTGAGAATAGCTGTGACAAGTGCTCCTCTGATTATGTGATGTTTCTTGTAGCTTTTCTTCTGAGCAGCAGTGTGTTTCTTTCTGTAGAGAGTAGCTCCTGAAGGTGAGAAAAACACAAGAATAGGGGGTTGAATTGTGTTTTCTTTTCGCAGCTCTTGAGGAGTGAGAATCTAATTCCTTTTGAACTCAGAGTTTGAATGAGATCAGAGTCTGATAGGAGATTAGGTTCTGATTGCAGCGGAATAATCAAGAGATAGAGAGAAGAGAGAACACAAGCAAATTATACAAGTTCCTTCCACAAACCGGAAGTAGTCCTGTCCCCCTTGTACTTCCAAGGAGAGTTCACTAAAATGTAATATCAAATTACAAGTTGCTCAAACACACAGTATGAGACTTCCTTGCTCAAGCACACAGGCGAGAGACTTCCTTGCTCAAAGACACAACTAAGAGACTTCCTTTTCTCAATGGACGCAGCCAAGAGACTTCCTTTGCTCAAGCACAAAAGCAAGAGACTTTTACATAATTACAGAAAATTGAATAGAGTTGAAACACTTTGACAACAATCAAATAGTGTTTCAATTACAACAAAGATAGACTCTGTTTTACACAAAAGACAGACTCTGTTTTTCTGTGAAACTTAGAAATTCTAGAATACTCAGTTTGTAAGAATCTAAGTTGATGATGTGCTTTTTGTTAAGACTCAGTTGAATACAAAAGCAGCGCAATGTAATTTTTCAAGTTATAGAGTCCTCAATTTTCCAAGTCTTCTATCCTTTATATAGGCGTAGGAAAGAGACGTTGAGTCATCCAGCACATCAGGATGATTTCTGAAGCTTGATCAATGACTGTTGATCTGTTGCTTGATTTGGTAGTAGTCCTTCAATAGCATCATTTGAATTCCATTCCCTTTGTGGATTAATACCGGTAGACTCAGTTGCCAAACTGTACGAGGTAGTGGAGTAGTGGAAACAGAGTTCGTACAACGTACTCTGTACTGGCCTGCAATCTTTGTCTTTGTGCTTCCCACGCTCAAGTTGACTTTGAAGCTAGCCGTTACTCCATTTGAGAGTTTCTTTGTGCATAGCAATGCAGTAGAAATCCTTGTTTGCAGATTATCAAATTTGTGGCTTCAGACTCACTGTAGCACTAAGTTCTAATAATCTTCAGACTCTCTTGGTTCTCAGATTCTGATGATCTTCAGACTCTGATACAGTCTTCAGACTCTCTTTGGCACAGTCTTCAGACTCTCTTTGGCACAGTCTTCAGACTCTCTTCGAAACAGAATCACAAGCAACAAGCTTTTCTGGATTTTTTGCTCTTTAACTTTGTTCAAATAGAATACTTTCTAAGATATAAATCTTAATTGATATCCTGCATACTTAAACAAGTATTAGCAATATCCAATTGACAACTTTTTAATACCTTGTTATCATCAAAACTCAAAACGTGGTATTGCTGAACACCTTTGTTCCAACAATCTCCCCCTTTTTGATGATGACAAACATTGGTATTTAAAAGGTCAATTGTTGTTAATCTAATTAACAAGTTAACTTAAAGGGTTCTGAGGTTTGTAAGCTCTGACTCCCCCTGAGTCTGATAGTTCTTAAGTTGAGGTTTGTAAGCTCATCTTGAGTTCTATCCAGGTTAATTAAATTGTCTTTCATAGTCAATCAAATTCATTCTCAGAATATTTTGAAAAAATTGATTCTTAAACAGGGCTCAGAGTCTAACTAAGCACCTTTCGCAGATTTCCCTTTAACTTTTACGTATACATGCAATGTAATTAAAAGAAAATTTTCCCTTTCTCCCTGACATAAATACTTTCCCTTCTCCCCTTTTGTCATCAACAAAAAAAGTTTAGAACAAGTTCCTCCCCCTTTTTAAGTGACTTAAGGTAAGGGTGTAAACATGTGTTAAGGAAGAATGAGATTAAGCGGGAAAACATAGAAGATTCAGAGCATAAAAAATAGAATGCAAAATGAATCAAAAACAACTTATATAAATTGTAAGCAAAAACAAGTTCAAGAATTACAAAAAAAACGAAATGAAATTAAACTAAGGTTGGTTTTGTTTGGCAAGATGATCCATCAGTTTCTGGAGATCCTCTTGCTGTTTCTTTACCATCTCTTCCAGAGCCTCAGTTCTTCGCAAATGCGCTTCTCTTTCTTGTCTAGCTTCTTCTTGAACTTTATACAACCTCCTCTTCAAAGAATTGTAAGCCACTGATTCTCTAGGAATATACTGATCCTCATCAAAGAAGGGTGTATCGCTAATCCTTAGAATGGGAGCATTGTTCAGAGCTACAACTTTCTCAGCCCGCTTTACTTCTTCAACATGCTTGGCAGTAACAAGAGCTTGTTCCCTGGCAGCAGCCTTCTGAATTTTGGTGATAAAATCCAAAAACTCAGTCTTCACTTAAGAAAACTTGTCCTCATAGCTCACATTAAGTATTGGCACAGACCTTTGCTCAATAACTTCTTTGAGCTTATTGCATGAAGAAGCATAAAACTCATCTATCTTATTTGAATCAAATAAGTCACTTTGAGGTTCAGAGGTTGAGGGTAGAAAAGCTCTCAAAGCTAGAAAAGTTTCAAAAGGGAAATAGGTCATGGGGTCAGAAAGTGGTTGAGAAACTCTTCTGGTCTTAGCTTTACATGTTGATACAGTTCCTGATACAATATCAGAAGCTTGTTCCAGATTTTCAGAAGCTGGTTCAACAACAGGTTCTGAAGGTTCAACAGAAGCTAAAGTCAGATTCTCTGTAGGTTTAGGTACAGGGTCTGGTTTGGAAACAGATGAAGTAGCTTTTGTTGGTTTGGATTTTGCAGGGGTTTTTGGTAGTTCTCCTCCTAGATGTTTTTCAAGAGAATCTAGAGTGTCTGGAGAGTCTACAAAAATGGTTTCAGTTTGGGGGGATGGCTGTTTGGATTGAATGGTTGCTTCAGGCTTTTCAGAGGGTTGAATTACCTGAAGAGGTTTGAGAAATGAAGGTTGAGCAGGATGGTCAGCAGGAAGATTCATAGACGCTGTGATTGTGTCTTGAATTACTCTGTCCATAGTTGAATCAACATAATCAACTACTGCCGGGTCAAGTGGGTTATGGGATGATATGGGTTTGATTGGTGAGGGAGATGAATTTTTGAGGGATGGAAGAATTTGGCTTAAAGGTTTGTTGTCATATTCTGAATCTGATTCTGACTCTTGATTCAAAGATGAAGATGAGCTATATGCCACGTTGCCAGAGGTGCCAATGCCAGCTTCTGGAGAGGCAAAGTGATCAGACACGGTAGCTTCTGATAACTCAGCTTCTGCAGTTGCTGAAGGATTCTTCTGTTTAAGAGCAGAAGCAAGCAACTTAGCAGCTTCTTTGACAGTTTCTTCCTTTAGTTCTTCAGTCACTACTTATGTTGCCATTGCCTTGCCAGCAGCATGTTCATCCTCAATCATAGATACAGAAGTACCTATCTTCTGTGCTACATCCCTAGCCACAGGAATCACATCCATCTTTCTCTTCTTGATCTGACTCTCTTCACCTTCAGAGTCAGCATCAAGGAAGTCAGCAATATCTTGAGCCATTCTGTCATAGTCTCTGTCAGCCTTGCCTTTCTTCGCTTTCTTCTCATCTTTCTTAGCCTTCTTCTCATCCTTGATTTCACGAAGTGCAGAAGATGCAGAAGGGGAATCAATTGAAACTCCAGGAAGAGCAGAAGATTTGATCTTTTTCTTGAGAGGCTCCTGCTTCTCTTCCTCTTCCTTGAGAACCACTTCCTTGGTTCTTTTACCTTTGACCTTAAGAGGTCCTCCTCCAGCAGTCTCAGGAATGGCAGAATAGTTGATTATTCTACCAGTCTCCTTGAAGTAATCCACCACAAATCTTGCAAGAACTTCATGATTATCTTCTTTAGATATGGGAGGGAAGTCCATCATTAGGTCAGATTGTACATAGGATTCTCTCATATCATGCTTAGAAGGGTTGAATCTCCTGACAATCTTCATGTACTGCAGAGTCTTGCCATTAATGATTCTTCCAGTCACAGATCCTAGATGAATATCTGATACCACACCAGATTCTAATAAGACCTTCAAGAGGCCTCCTTGATACAGAATCTCAGATATTAATCTTCCAAAAGGAACTTGCCTCCTGGTTTCTGATTGACTCTTCTTGATGGCCCAACACATGTGGTGCATCACATATCTGGGGAAGTTGATCTTTATTTTGTTGATAAGAAAATAAAGAAGAACTTTGTGATCCACAGACAATGTGTATGTTCCTCCTCCTTTCTGAAGCATACTATCCAGTATAATCTTCAGAAGCACCCTATGCTCAGGATGCATATCCACCAATTTATTTGAGGGTCTCCCTTCAAATAACAACTTGTTGCAGATAACAACCCATTCACTCTTCTTGTTGACATTCCACTGAAATTTACCAGCGCTCTCCATCTGACACGCCCTGGCTACCACCTCTTCAGTGATAAATATTGGTATTCCCATCACAGCAGATCTTATTTCAAGACCATTGTACGGTCTTAAACCCATATGGTCTCTGTTCTTGCCAGCAAGCCTGGGGTTGTTTGAGATTGCTACTGTTTCTTCCAAAGTAGCTTCAGCTTTGTCGTAGACTTCTGACCTAACCTAAAAATCTCGAACGAGCTCCTGATATGTTGGTCCATTCAACATACCAAAGTACCTCATCATTCCTTGTGATAAGAAATGAGGTGCGACGTCAACTCCATGACGACTGAGTGAACCAAAATCAACTGGAGATTCCACTTGGATTTCCAGAGTCTCCTTGATGATGTTCATTGTTCTGGGTTTGATAACATAGGACCCTCTGGACTTGATTATAACACCAGATTGGACGAAATCACTTGCCATTATAGGGGTTTCTAAATGTTTGATTTGAGAACAAAAAGTTTTGCAAAGTATTGAAAACAAGAATTTTGTTCAGAGAAAAAATCAAAGAGTGAAAAGAGAAGTGAGTTGTGTGTTTTATGTATTTATAGAGAAAAAGTTTGAAACTTGTTTGGAAAGAGTAGGGGACAAACAAACACAAACAATAAATACATATAACTTGTTTAACGTAATGAAATCATTGCCCCTTGAGTTCTTACCCAATACAGACAGGCCACGTCTGAGAAACTGTAAAGTTACTGTCACCATAGTGGGGCAGGTGTTACTGAACTTAACAGTCACGCTTCCATTAATACGAGCTTCTGAGAGTCTAAAGATTCCTCACCAGAGTCTAAATAATTTATCAGAAGCTTTTATCAGAGTCTCCAAAAGAGAGTCTGATTCCCAAACAGCTTCTGAATATTTTCAGAGTCTGAATTCTGTTTTCAGAGGCGCATATTACCCAGAGACATAGCACATGTTCAAATTTTTCTTTATGAAATCAAATCTTTCAACAGATAAGGGTTTTGTAAATATATCAGCCCATTGATGATCAGTATCAATGAATTGAATATCTAAAATTCCTTTTTGAACATAGTCTCTAATAAAATGATGTTTAATCTCAATATGCTTTGCTTTTGAATGCAGAATTGGATTCTTAGACAAACATAGAGCTGCTGTATTATCACAATAAATTGGGATATGGTTTTCAGTTATTTGATAGTCCTCAAGCTGATGTTTCATCCAGAGTAGCTGTGTACAACAACTAGCAGCTGAGATGTATTCTGCTTCTGCTAGCCCAGGATATCAGATTATCTCCCAAGAATTGACAATTGACACTGGTAGATTTTCTTTCAATCCTGTCTCCAGCATAGTCAGCATCACAGAATCCAACTAGCTTGTAGTCAGAGGATTTCTTGTAAAGAAGTCCAAGATTGGTTATTCCTTTCAGATATCTAAAGATTCTCTTAACAGCAGTTAAGTGAGATTCTCTAGGATCTGATTGAAACCTTGCACACAAACATACACTGTACAAAATATATGGTCTGGATGCAGTTAGGTATAACAAAGAACCAATCATACCTCTATACAGCTTCTGATCAACTTTGGTTCCTTGATCTTCTTTGCTCAGAGTGCAGGTTGGATGCATTGGAGTATTCATTTCTTTGCAGTCCTCAAGATTAAACTTCTTCAGAAGCTCTTTCGTATACTTGGACTGATGAACATAGACTCCATCTTTGCATTGGTTGATTTGAATTCCAAGAAAGAACTTCAATTCTCCCATCATGCTCATTTCAAACTCATCCTGCATTACTTTTGAAAATTCTTTGCAAAGAGAACTATTTGTAGAACCAAAAATGATATCGTCAACATAAATCTGAACTATAAGAATGTCTTTCTTCAAGGTCTTTCTGAAAAGAGTAGTGTCAACTTGTCCTCGTTCAAAGTTGTTTTGAATTAAGAAATTACTTAGTCTTTCATACCAAGCTCTGGGAGCTTGTTTCAAGCCATAGAGTGATTTCTTTAATTTAAAAACATGTTCTGGATGCCTTAAATCTTCAAAGCCAGGAGGTTGTTTGACATATACTTCTTCAGAAATGACACCATTAAGAAATGCACTCTTAACGTCCATTTGATACAGAATTATGTTGTGATTAACTGCATAGGAAAGAAGTAACCTGATTGCTTCCAATCTTGCAACTTGAGCAAACGTTTCTGTGTAATCAATGCCTTCTTGCTGACTGTAGCCTTGCGCAACAAGTTTGGCCTTGTTTCTGATTACTTCTCCTTGTTCACTAAGCTTATTTCTGAACACCCACTTGGTTCCAATGATGTTCTTGTGATCAGACTTAGCTACTAGATCCCATACTTCATTCCTTTTGAATTGATTTAGTTCTTCTTGCATTGCCAGAATCCATCCTTCATCTCCAAGAGCTTCTTCAACAGAGGTTGGTTCAATAACAGATAATAATCCTAAAGCAGACTCTCCTTGTCTGAATGTGATCTTGTTCTCATAGGACTTTCTTTATTGCCAATTATCTGTTCTTCCGGAAGTGAAGACTTGTATTTGAAAGATTGTTTGGATTGATTAGCTTGCAAAGAACCATCTTGAGCTTCATCAGAAGCTTCTTCATTAGGAACTACAGGGGTTGTTCCAGCTTCTGAAGTATCATCAGAATCTTGAGATTCTGCATGACTTTCATCTTGCACTGGAGTTTCACTTCCAGGCATTTTGTCATCGAATCTGACATGCATAGATTCTTCCACACATTGTGTTTCTGAATTATACAGCATGTATGCCTTAGAGCGTTCAGAGTAACCTAAAAAGAATCTCTTTTGAGCTTTGGCATCAAATTTCTTTAGGTAGACTTTGTTGTTCAGGACATAACATGTACATCCGAACTGATGAAAATAAGATATGTTGGGTTTTCTTCCTTTAAAGAGTTCATAAGCTGTTTTGTTCAACAGAGGTCTAATATAGATTCTGTTCTGAACATAACAAGCTGTGTTTACTGCTTCTACCCAAAAATGCTTAGCCAGATTGTTCTCATGGATCATGGTTCTAGCCATCTCTTGTAAGGTTCTGTTCTTTCTCTCTACAACTCCATTTTGTTGTGGAGTTCTAGGTGCAGAGAATTCATGAATAATTCCATGTTTTTCACAGAAAACCTCGAATGGTTCATTTTCAAATTCTCCTCCATGATCACTTCTGACTTTCAAGATTTTCATTTCCTTCTCTGATTGAATTTGGATGCAGAATTTACTAAACACAGAATATGAATCATCTTTAGTTTTTAGAAATTTAACCCAACACCATCTGCTGTAGTCATCAACAATAACTAGTCCATATTTAATTCCATATAAGGATGCAGTGCTAACTGGTCCAAATAAGTCAATATGGAGTAACTCCAAGGGTCTGGAAGTTGAAACAATTTATTTCGGCTTGAAGGGACTCTTGACAATTTTCCCTTTCTGACATGCTGCGCAAAGAGCATCTGAGTGATAGTCAATGTCTGGTAGGCCTTTGACAAGTTGCAACTTGCTAAGCTTAGAGATTAATCTCCAGTTAGCATGTCCCAAACGTCTATGCCACAGCCACTTCTTATCACCCATTGACAGAAGGCACATAACCTTCTGATCAGTCAGTTCTGAGAATTTTATCTTATATACATTGTTTCTTCGTTTTCCCTTGAAGACTATGGACTGATCATCCTTGTTAACCACTGTGCAGTTGTTCTTATTAAACAATACATCATAACCACTATCACATAATTAACTTATGCTTAGTAAGTTATGTCTAAGTCCATCAACGAACCACACATCACTGATTGAGATCAGAGAGTTACCAATGGTTCCAGTACCAATGATTCTGCCAGTCTGGTTTCCTCCAAATCCCACAGTTCCTCCCTCTTTCATGGTTAGGGTTAGGAACATAGACTTTTCTCCCGTCATGTGTCGTGAGCAACCACTGTCCAGGTACCAAGCCTTGTGCTTTTCTAGTCCTTTTAGACATACCTGCAGCATCAATAATTTCAGACTTAGGTACCCATATTCTTATGGGTCCTTTTTGGTTAGTCTTAGAACCATTGAACTCGTTTCGTAAGTTATGTCTTGAAATCATTGGCAAAACTTTCTCCCATACCTTAGGTTTGGAACCGTTTGGTTTAGGTTTCAACTTGCCTTTCACAGTTTCTCTCCTTTGAAACTTAGACTTTGGTTTTTCAGACTCTGGCTTTTTCAGAGTCTGTTTATCAGACTTTGAATGTTTCAAAGTCTGAGACTTTAAAGTTTTGGGTTCAAAGTTTTTCAGACCCTTTAACTTAACATTCTGAAATTTTGACTTAGTCAGAATCTTAGAAGTAGAAGTTGTAGGTTCTGAATGAGTCACTGTGTTGACTTCATCAGACTCTTTTACAAAATGATTTTTCATCGCCTCTCTGGCTCCATCAGGACCAGATTTCAGAGTCATTTCATTTGAGTTTCCTCCAATGAATCCAAGACCCTGTCCTCTGTTCTGATACGTGCTATAGATCATGGATGCAACCCTTGATCTGTCAATTCCAGTAGCAATAAATTCTTGCAGAGCAACATCTTGCTCACTTAAGTATTTACAGCTATACTTCTTGATCAATAAAGAAATATTTTCTTCTTTTAAATCTTCTAATTCCAACAGAGTTGAATTATGTCTTTTTGACAGTTTATCAAGCTGTTGAATTATGACCAAGAAGCTCTTTGACAGATTCTATAAGTTCAGATCTTGTGAGTTCAGAATATACCTCTGTTTCATTTTCAGAGTCTGTATCTGATTCTGCCTCAGGTGTCTCTTTAATAGATTCGGTTGTAGCCATTAGTCCAACAGCTACATTGGCTTCACCATCAGCATCATCATCTTCAAATCCTGACTCATTATCAAGATCTTCCCAGGTGGCCATCAAACTTTTCTTGATCTGCTTCTTAAACTTGCTTGATGTAACACCCCGTTCTTCCAACAGTCGTAATAATAAATATAATTATATCAGAGTAATTCAACAACGGAGTATTACACTACTTTTCAAAATTTCATAAATAGGAATAAACTATTTATTTCAAAACAACATAAAATCTCATAAACTGCAGCGGAATGAATCTTTAAAAATTATAATTCAACGTCAACATAATCCTGGCACAAAGGCCTCAACAGTTATAAAATATTATTTTCAACAATAATAAACTCCCACGACACAGTCTTTTCATAGATAAGATACATAAAAGAATAAGGAAACATTCGCGACGACCCCCATCCTAATATGTATCAGAGCCCTAGACACAGAGCCAATCATCCTACTAATCTTCGTTACCTGCAAGTTACCCATGGGGAAGGCAACGTTTTCAAGCAGAAGGGGTGAGATACACGATCAATAATAAATGTATATAATTCATCAAATCAATGAAACAACAACATCTTACAACAGGCATTATTCAATTCATATATAATGTGAATAAATATACACATATATAATAGCAACATAATCATCTTCATCAACATTAAACAACAGCAACAACAATGTCATTATCAGCAATGAACATCAACGACATGACCGACGACAACGACTACGACAATGCGACATCGACAACGACAAATGCATTATGCATGTGGTACCATTTTACGCGCGTTGAATGTTAAGCATGGGCATAAGCCCCCAACAGTTGGATGGTTAAAGCATCCCAGGGCATAAGCCCCCAACAGGTGAATGATAAACATTCCAGGGCATAAGCCCCCAACGGTGTGAATGCTAAGCATTCCAGGGCATAAGCCCCCAACAGTTATGAGTATGCAAATGGACTCGACTTGTGTATATCAACATACAACTCAACAACGTCTACGACAACAACATATGTGCCTAATCATTTATGACACACTCCACAACTTAGTCAAAATCTGACACAACAATTCTTACGACAGAATTCATCAACATAACACATATACATTAATCAACTACATTCATATCAAACCAAAACATTCTTCAAAAACAAAGCAAGTGTGATCAATAAGACATAAGCCAAATACTAATAAAACACTTCAACTAAATCCCTAATACCTAAGTTTGAAGTTGGGAAACCAACCATAAGTTTTGGACTAACTCAAAATTAGTTATGCTAAGTTTTCTTAAAATTTTCTGAATACCCACTTGGACTATTTTCATCATAACTCAAAATCTAAAAATCGTTTACACGTCAAACCAAGGCCATTAGAAAGTTAATTCACTTATCTACAACTTTCATGTTTACACCGAAAGCTAATTCAAAACAGAAACGTGTGAAAAAGACACAAGAACGCAAAACAGAGAAAGCTGTCACAGTGCAATTTCGCTAATAGTGAAATTCTGGCTAATAGCGAAAATGTTCCAGACAGATTTCGCCAATAGCGAGTTTTCCCCTGTTGTTACGATTTTTACACCATTTTTCACCCAAAAACCCAATTTTTGATCCCTTAATCACCCAAATGATTTACAATGATGTTTACAGGTCAAATAGCGATATAGAAATCAAAACAACATAGGAACATGCATCAAACAACACAATTCATCCATTTTAGAAATTACACAAAAATTCTAAAACCTAGAAAATCAAGAACACCACAATTCATAAATTTTCAGAATTATATATATTATTAGTGAAAGGAATCCCACCCTTACCTTAATTCAGCAACAATTGAAAGCCTACAGCAATTTGATCCCTTCCTAGCTCTCCTTCTAGCCCTCTTGGTTTTTCTCCTCTTTTTCTCAAAAACTCTTTTTTTGTCTACTGTACGTGAAAATGTTTGTCTGACTCTTTCCTTACTAACTCCCAAAACATAACCCCCTTTTTCACATAATTACAATTAATCCCCCTTAAATCTAAATAAATATTATTACTACTTATTTCTATTTCTCATATTTTATTTTAAATAATAAAACAACTATATAATAAAATAACACATAATATATATATATATATATATCACACATGAATCATATATTTTCGCATAAAATCATATATATATCAAATAAGTCATGCAAAATCATATAACCAATATTCAAACATCATTTAAAATAATAGAATTAAAATGAGGTGTTACACTTGACTTGAAGGTTGGCCTCTTTGACTTGGGTTTCTCCTTCTGCGGTTCTGGACACTCAGCAATAAAATGTCCAGTTTTCTTGCAGTTGAAGCAACCTTTCTGATCCTCCTTTTTGAACCCCTTCCCACTGCTCTTGCTCAGAAATCTCTTGTTCTTCTTAGCAAGGTACTGCATTCTGCTTGAAAGCATAGTCATTTCCTTTGCAACATCAGGATCCTCCTCTGAGCTTTCAGAAGCTGAAGACTTATTTTCAGACTCTTCAACCTTGAGAGCCTTTGAAGACCTTCCTTTTGATTTTAAGGCAATGGTTTTGGATTTTCTTGCAGAATCATGTTCATTGAGACTTAACTCATGAACCTTGAGTGAGCTTACAAGATCTTCAACACTTAAAGTGTTTAAATCTTTAGCTTCCTCAATTGCAGTGACCTTTGGTCTCCATCTAGAGGGTAAGCTCCTTAAAATCTTGCTAACATGATCAGAAGCTATGTAACTCTTCTTCAGTATCTGAAGACCAGATACTAGAGTTTGAAATCTTGAGTACATCTCCTCAATACTTTCATCCTCTTTCATCTTAAATAGTTCATATTGATGAACTAACAGAAAAGCTTTAGCTTCCCTGACCTTTTTGCTTCCTTCGTAGTTAGCACAGAGAGAAGCAAACATGGCTCTAGCAGTAGATTTGTCACTCATCTTCATGTATTCCGTTTTAGGAATAGCAGTGACAAGAGCCCCTCTAATGATATGATGTTTCTTATAGATTTTCTTTTGAGCAGCAGTGTGAAGTTTGCGGTCAATGGCAGCACCTTCGTCATCAAGTTGTAAGTCACCAACACCATCTTCAAGTATGTCCCTGAGTTCTTCATCAAGACCCATGACATAACTATAGAAGTTGGTTTTCCACCAAGAAAATTCTTCAGGATCACCATTGAACTTAGGAATTTTTCCATAATCAACCTTTCTACTGCTGTTATTGGATCCATAATCATATGGTATAGCAGCACCAGAAGAGGCACCAGAAGAAGACGGTTCACTGGAAGACATGTTTTTCTCTGGATCTTTTCTGTTACACGGTTAAGTGCTATGACAACAGAGTCGGAGCTCTGATACCAACTGAAGGTGAGAAAACACAAGAAGGGGGGGTTGAATTGTGTTTTCTTTTCGCAGCTCTTGAGGAGTGAGAATCTAATTCCTTTTGAACTCAGAGTCTGAATGAGATCAGAGTCTGATAGGAGATTAGGTTCTGATTGCAGCGGAATAATCAAGAGATAAAGAGAAGAGAGAACACAAGCAAATTATACAGGTTCCTTCCACAAACCGAAAGTAGTCTTGTCCCCCTTGTACTTCCAAGGAGAGTTCACTAAAATGTAATATCAAATTACAAGTTGCTCAAACACACAATATGAAACTTCCTTGCTCAAGCACACAGGCGAGAGACTTCCTTGCTCAAAGACACAACTAAGAGACTTCCTTTGCTCAATGGACGCAGCCAAGAGACTTCCTTTGCTCAAGCACAAAAGCAAGAGACTTTTACACAATTACAGAAAATTGAATAGAGTTGAAACACTTTGACAACAATCAAATAGTGTTTCAATTACAACAAAGACAGATTCTGTTTTACACAAAAGACAGACTCTGTTTTTCTGTGAAACTTAGAAATTCTAGAATACTCAGTTTGTAAGAATCTAAGTTGATGATGTGCTTTTTGTTAAGACTAAGTTGAATACAAAAGCAGCGCAATGTAATTTTTCAAGTTATAGAGTCCTCAATTTTCCAAGTCTTCTATCCTTTATATAGGCGTAGGAAAGAGACGTTGAGTCATCCAGCACATCAGGATGATTTCTGAAGCTTGATCAATGACTGTTGATTTGCTGCTTGATTTGGTAGTAGTCCTTCAATAGCATCATTTGAATTCCATTCCCTTTGTGGATTAATACCGGTAGACTCAGTTGCCAAACTGTACGAGGTAGTGGAGTAGTGGAAACAGAGTTCGTACAACGTACTCTGTACTGGCCTGCAATCTTTGTCTTTGTGCTTCCCACGCTCAAGTTGACTTTGAAGCTAGCCGTTACTCCATTTGAGAGTTTCTTTGTGCATAGCAATGCAGTAGAAATCCTTGTTAGCAGATTATCAAATTTGTGGCTTCAGACTCACTGTAGCACTAAGCTTGTGATAATCTTCAGACTTTCTTGGTTCTCAGATTCTGATGATCTTCAGACTCTGATACAGTCTTCAGACTCTCTTTGGCACAGAATCTCTTTGGCACAGTCTTCAGACTCTCTTCGAAACAGTCTTCAGACTCTCTTTGAAACAGAATCGCAAGCAACAAGCTTTTCTGGATTTTTTGCTCTTTAACTTTGTTCAAATAGAATACTTTCTAAAATATAAATCTTAATTGATATCCTGCATACTTAAACAAATATTAGCAATATCCAATTGACAACTTTTTAATACCTTGTTATCATCAAAACTCAAAACGTGGTATTGCTGAACACCTTTGTTCCAACAGCTCCTTCATCATCAAGTTCTAAGTCACCAACACCATCTTCTTGTATGTCCTATAGTTCTTCATCTAAGCCCATGACATAACTGTAGAAGTTGGTTTTCCACCATGAAAATTCCTCAAGATCACCGTTGAATTTAGGAATTTTTCTAGAGTCAGCTTTCTTGTTACTGTTACTGGATCCATAATCATAAGGTATAGCAGAACCAACACTAGCACAAGAAGTTGTAGGTTCACTGGAAAACATGTTTTTCTCAGGATCTTTCCTGTTACACGGTTAAGTGTTATGACAACAGAGCCAGTGCTTTGATACCAACTGAAGGTGAGAAAAACACAAGAAGGGGGGGTTGAATTGTGTTTTCTTTTTTCATGTCTCTTAAAAAGATTGATTTTGTTTTCCAGGATCAGAGTCTGAACAAGTTCAGGTTCTGATGGAAGTTCAGAGTCTGTTGCAGCGGAATAAAGTAATGAGATAAGGGAAAGAGAGAACACAAGCAATTATACAGGTTCCTTCCACAAACCGGAAGTAGTCCTGTCCCCCATGCACTTCATAGGAGAGTTCACTAAAATTTAATAACCAATTACAAGTTCCTCAAGCACAAAGCAAAAGACTTCCAATGCTCAAGCACACAAGAAAGAGACTTCTATTGCTCAAGGACACACCCAAGAGAGTTCAAATGCTCAAGCACAGAGGCAAGAGACTTCTAACAAAATTTACTGAAAATTGAATAAGAGTTTGAACACTTGATATACAATCAGTGGTGTTCCAAATACAAAACAATAAGACTCTGTTTTCTGTGACACTTAAAAATTCTAGGACAAACAAGTTTGTAAGAATTTCCTAAGTTGTTGATGTGTTTGCTTGACTCAGGGAGAATAACCAAATATCGTAATAGCTTAGTTTTTCAATTGTAGATTAAGTAGTCTATTCTCCAAGTCTTCACTCCTTTATATAGAGGTTATAGAGAGACGTTGAGAAAAGTCAGCACATCACAGAGTCATCTAGAAGCTTGATCAAATATTGTTGATATGTTGCTTGATATGGTAATCGTCCTTTAATACAAATTTTAAATTCCATTCCACTTGAAGCGAAAATACCAGTAGACACAGCTGCCAATAGTACAAGTAGTGGAGTAGTGGAAACAGGGTTCGTACAAAGTAGTCTGTCCTTTTCCTGCATTCTTTGTCACAAAGTATCCAATGCTTAAGTTGACTTGAAGATAGCTGTTACTCCAAATGAACGTTTCTTTTGCAACGAAATGCCTTCAGAGATTGATTCAAACAAATTCTTGAGTTGCAATCTTCAGACTCTCTGTAGAACTTTTTAGACTCTGTTGGGCTTCAGACTCTCTTCTGTTGGTATAAGCCCTAGAGGCCAATTGTTTATGTGAAACTTATCTTATGTATCATGACTTTTATTATTTGAATAATATATGGCACTCTTTATTATATATTTATAGGAATGTTAATAAAGTCCTTAGAATAGATAGTTCATGTAATAATATATTAAGTGTGACTTAATCATGAGATTACATTATGTATAAAGACCGAGACTATTATGTATAAAGACTGATGACCGCATCTCATTAGTCATAGATATGAGATATCAAGTCTATACATAGGTATAAATGTTAGGAGTAATATTTATACTGGATAGACCCATCGTGAGAATACTACATAGTAAGTTATGAGATTGTCATAAGATATTCTCACAATGATAATAGTGTACATCGCTCTTTGACCTGAAACCACTATGATCCCTAGATGTGACCTAAAGTCTCATGCATCATGCTAGCAACTATGACTCCCGAGCTATGATTAGACATCTTAAGACTCTTTATGAAGAGCAGGCAAGGCATGAGAGGTTTGATGTCTCTAAAGCCCTTTTCTCTACCAAGCTGTCAGAAGGAAGTCCTGTAGGACCTCATGTACTCAAAATGATTGGGTATTCTGAGAACCTAGCTCGATTGGGATTTGTCCTTGAGCAGGAACTGGTTGTTGATCTTGTCTTGCAATCGTTGCCTGAAAGCTTCAACAGTTATGTCCAGAATTTCCTAATGAATGATATGGACAAAACACTTCAACATCTTGCAGCTATGTTGAGAACTACTGAGGAAAACATGAAGGGAAAGGGAAAGGCCATTATGATGGTTAATAATGGTAAGTTCAAAAAGCACAATAAGAAGCCTAATAAGTCTAAGGGAAATGGCAAAAGCAGAGTTGTTGCCAAGCCATCAACCAAAGCTTTGAAGCCTACTAAAGGGGCGGCTAAGGAGGGCAAGTGCTTCTATTGCAACAATAAGGGGCAATGAAGGCGAAACTGCCCAAAGTATCTGGAAGATAAGAAGAATGGAAATGTTCCTGCTACTTCTACAGGTATTTTTGTTATAGAAATTAATATGTCTACTTCTACATCATGAGTATTAGATACTGGATGTGGTTCTCATATTTGTACTGATGTGCAGGGGCTGAGAACGAGTAGAGCATTGGCAAAAGGCGAGGTCGATCTTAGAGTTGGCAATGGAGCAAAGGTTGTTGCTTTAGCTATTGGAACTTATGTATTGACCTTAGCTAGTGGTCTTTTATTGAATTTAGAAAACTGCTATTATGTACCTGCCATTAGCAGGAATATTATTTCAATTTCTTGTTTGGACAAGGCTGGTTTTTATTTTACCATCAAGAACAAATAATGTTCCATTTATTTGGATAATATTCTATATGCTAATGCAATTTTGATTAATGGACTTTATATCCTAGATCTTGATATGCCTATCTATAACATTAATGCTAAAAGGATGAAACCTAATGAGTTGAATCTGACTTACCTTTGGCATTTTCGTTTAGGCCATATATATGAAAATCGCATTTCCAAACTCCATAAAGATGGACTTTTGGACTCTTTTGTTTTTGAATCATATGAGACATGTCGAACTTGTTTATTAGGAAAGATGACAAAGGCCCCTTTTTCCGGTCAAGGTGAAAGGGATAGTGATCTGTTAGGACTCATACATACTGATGTGTGTGGACCCCTAAACATAACTGCTAGAGGAGGTCTTCACTACTTCATTACATTCACTGATGACTTTAGTAGATTTGGATATGTGTATCTAATGAAACATAAATCTGAATCATTTACTTTATTCAAAGAATTTCAAAATGAAGTAGAAAACCAACTAGGCAAGAAAATCAAAATGCTTCGATCTGATCGAGGTGGAGAGTATTTGAGCTTAGAGTTTGACAATCATCTAAAAGAATGCGGGATCTTGTCCCAACACACACCTCCCGGAACACCACAATAGAATGGTGTTTCTGAAAGGAGAAAATCGGACCTTATTAGACATGGTCCGATCAATGATGAGTCATGCTGAACTTCCAAATTCCTTATGGGGATACGCCTTATTAACTGCAGCTTATACGCTTAACCGAGTTCCATCCAAAGCGGTAGAAAAGACACCATATGAGATATGGAACGGTCGAAAACCCAATGTGGGACATTTAAAGATTTGGGGTTGTGAAGCTTATATAAAACGACTTATTTCTACTAAGCTTGAACAAAGATCTGATAAATGTTTCTTTGTGGGATATCCTAAAGAAACTAGAGGATACTGCTTTTACAAACCTTATGAGGGCACAATTGTTGTTGCCAGAAATGGAGTCTTCTTTGAAAAGGATTTTGTCTCCAAAAGAATCAGTGGGAGCAAAGTAGATCTTGAAGAAGTTCAAGACCCACAAAGTAATGAAATACCAATGGAGGAACATGAACAGGATACACAAACTATTGTGAAAGAAAATCCTATTCCACATATGTTGTTGATCCACTTACTAAAGCTCTTGCCCAGCAGAAGCATGATGGTCATGCTAGATCTATGGGTATTAGGTTTATGCTTGATTGGCTATAGTGCTAGTGGGAGATTGTTGGTATAAGCCCTAGAGGCCAATAGTTTATGTGAAACTTATCTTATGTATCATGACTTTTATTATTTGAATAATATATGGCACTCTTTATAATATATTTATAGTAATGTTAATAAAGTCCTTAGAATAGATAGTTCATGTAATAATATATTAAGTGTGACTTAATCATGAGATTACATTATCATAAAGAACGCTATTCTTAAATGTATCCGTAGTCAAGCTTTAATATGAATTAGGATAATAATAAAGCGTCGAGACTATTATGTATAAAGACTGATGACCGCATCTCATGGGTCATAGATATGAGATATCAAGTCTATACATAGGTATAAATGTTAGGAGTAATATTTATACTGGATAGAGCCATCGTGAGAATACTACATAGTAAGTTATGAGATTGTCATAAGATATTCTCACAATGATAATTGTGTACATTGCTCTTTGACCTGAAACCACTATGATCCCTAGATGTGGACTCAAGTGCTTTGTTGCCATTCTAACGTTGTCTGTAAAAGGATAACCATAACGTTGGTTGATGGGTACTTGATGAATCATGCTGAGAGACATGAGTGTCCTAGATGAGATTTGTCCCTCCTCATAAACAAGAGATATATCTATAGGCCTCTTGATGAAATATGACTGTAAAACTGCATGGCCATGCCGAACTAAGTCGATATAGGATATTGGACTTATTCGTTATTCAGTATACTTCGGAGTCAAGAAATATAAATATTGATCTACACAATGGTGACAAAATCTATGCATTGAGATCAATAAAGATATTAGGACAAAGGAGTAATCGTATGCATATATATTATCATGGAAAAAGGTTTCGTCAGATCACTTGACATTCTTGTCACTTGGGTAGCAATGATGTGTTGCTAGATACCGCTCATTGTTTATAGTATTAAATATCAGATTCAATATTATTGCCAACGTGACTAGAACCTATAGGGTCACACACATAGAACAGTCAAAAGAGAGATATATAAGTATGACTTATATAAGGGGTGCGTTTAGTAAATAACGCTAATTAGTTAGTAGAATTACTAAACTCATTATTGGACTTACAGAAGCCCAATAGTGACTTCTAAACTTTCAGAGCACACTAAGAGTTCTATAAATAGAAGCCTAGTGCTGAAGTTTTGATGTTGTACGTTTTTTAGAAACCCTAACTCTCCGAAACTTCTGATTCGTTGGCTAGCACCAAGTTTTGGAGGAGCACTGTTCGTGTGGACTTGCTAGAGGCCTTGCTGCTTGCTTTGCTGTGATCGTGTTTCCAGCTTTCAGATTCCACACTTCGAGGTAACAATCGAGTCACTGATTCATGTGTAATTCGTAATGATCCAAGGAAAGAAAATCGAATTTTTTAATCCGCTGCTTATTCTGTTTTTGCAATCGATTTTCCTTCATCTGCAGCTCCTTCAGAATCTCTTGTTTTGCACTTCTTCGAAACAGCTTCTTCAGACTCTCCAAGTCTTGTACTTCTTCGAGACAGCTTCTTCAGACTCTCCAAGTCTTCAGAACCTCTCGAAACAGCTTCTAATGATTCTTTAGGCTCTCTAAGTCTTCAGAATCACTTGCAACAAGCTTTTTAAGGATTTTGCTCTTCATTTGTTCTTACAGAATACTTTCTAAGATTAAAATATTTGACTAAGATCCTGCAGACTTAAACAAATATTAGCGTATTCAATTGACAATTTTTAATAGCTTGTTATCATCAAAACTAAAAGTGGTATTGTTAAATACCCTTTGTTCCAACATATTACCCTTAGTTATTATTGTGGAAAGAGAAATTTATGAAATGAGATATTAATAAATAAGGCTATTATAGTAAAGGGTAAAACTATTTGTATCAAAAGTAGTAATAATATATTGATTGTTTTTGTTTGTGTAAAATATCAAAAAATGACAATTAAAAAGGAAGGGAGACAGTATTTCATAGGGAAAAAATATAGCACAAAGAAACACGTTTTTGTGGAAAAAATAGAACAAGAAACAAAATAGAGGAATATCATGCTTTGGTTGCTTCCATTATTTCCAAAATAGACACGTTCGATTTTATTTTTTTCTTCCTGTTTTTGCTCATCTTTCCTCCATATTTTAAATATGAAACTTAATATCTACCAAAAATACAATTTTACTCCTTTTTAATTTTTCGACATGTCAATTAAAATTATACTTTTTTGTGTCTTTTATTTCAAATCCCCCCTATTATTATCTTTATTTAATTATGAAAGTTAATTATTAGAAAAAACACAGTTTTGCCCTATCTTAATATTTTGACACCACCACATATATTTACATTTTTGTGTCATCTATTCATTATTCTCTAATTATGAAACTTAATGTCTACCAAAAATAAAATCTCACCCCTTCTTAATTTTTCGACATGTCATCAAAATAATATTGTTTGTGTCTTTTGCTTCTACCTCCCCCTATTTTTTTCTCTCTTCAAAACAATTTAAAACAAACTCACTCGATAAAACACACTAACTTAATCTTTTTTAAAGAACAAACAAACTTAATCTTAATCCGAATACAAATAAACATAATCTTAATCCCAATCAAAACAAATTTTCCTATATTACAACTTCTAAATATCTAAAGAGTTGAAAACAATTTATTATTATCTTTCTCTAATTATAAAAGTTAATGATAAGAAAAAACACAATTTTGACCTATCTTAATATTTTGACACCTCAACATATATTTACATTTTTGTGTCTTTTGTAACAAAAGATCCTATTTAACTATAAGAGAGGAAATAATTTTCAAGAGATTGATGTGATTTCTTAACAAAAACAACAATTATTTTATATTGATGTATCTAAACCAACACAAATAGATTATGATTTTTTTATAAAAATTTCAAATAATCACTAAATTATTGAATTTCAATATTATTTTTATTTTAATTTATAACAAACAAGTATGTTGAATAAGAGAGAAAAGAGAGACATATATGTTGAAATACTGTGTCCGAATAGCATAATGCAATATTTATAATTTAGGCGTAAAGTAGCATATTTATAATTTAGGCGTAAAGTAGCTTAGCATTTACAGAATGAATATTCAACATAATATTCTATCCTAAGTAACTTAGAGAATAAGTTAACATATATTTACATCATAAATATAATTATTTACTATTTATTTATATATCAACAAAGCACTGCATGTTTGCTATAACATTAAAAAGTACTTTAAAATACCAGGTTCATCTTATATTAAATAAAAGAAATAGATAAAGAAGTTGAGGACATTAGACATGACTCAGGTAGAATCCCCAAAACAGGGATACAACATACTAAATCAGACAATGTGGATCAATCCCAATCTATCCTTATTTTTTTATTTTTTTTTACTAATCATTATCGCAACTCAAAGTGGAGTGCAAATTTTTTCTTTCCTACTATCACATTATCCATAACCCACTAACCACCTTTTTTGACAAAAATAAACAATATTCATTCATTCATATTGATAGAGTACGGCGATACAATACAAATTCAAATACGCTAAAAACAAAAAGGATGAATATGTGAACAAACTCACAACATCCATGTTAATAGTATAAAACGACAAAGTACTTATGCCTACAAATATGACTAATATGACTATATTCAAGTCTCTGAAATACTCATGTCTTCGGATCTGCAAGGTTGACGACGCCAAAGCCATTGTCATTGATCGGATCTGCACTTGCTCAAAGCTAATCTTTCAACCTGGATCAAATAAACACAATACTAAGATGGAAAATCAAAAATACACCGCACAAAGACGTGGTTCAAAAACACCGCACTTGCTCAAAGCTAGTATTTGTGCAGTGTGTTTTTATAACCCACTAACCACCTATTAATACATATTCATGTCATAAAAAAAAAACTCATAAATTCGTGGAAAATGATTTGAACTAAAGTATAATTTTCAAAAAGTAATGAACACAACTTTGACAAATGCATATTCATGTCATAAACAAACAAAAACGAAACTCATAAACATGGTTTTCATTTTAGTATAAATACAGTAATCGAAACACAGTATAAACATGGTTTTGGAAAATGATTTCATATCAAGATTCAACACCAAAATTTAATTAAATAAAAATTAAAGATATTAAAAGTTATCTAAAGATTAAAATTACTTTTTTAATAGGAAAAATTGATTCATTTATTTAATATTTAATATTGTCTATGTATATTACATTTTGATTGATTGATATCATGAGAGGGTAAATTACCCCTAATGAAGAGAGAGTAATGTAGGTCTCACCTAATGCATGACTAACTTTTTGATAAATTGTCTACGTTTTTTTTTTTTTTTTTTGTCTACGTTATTAATCATTATTTCAAGATAGCCACTTATAACAACATTTTTATAAACAATATGTGTCTGATATCAAATTAGGGGAATATATATGTCTGATTTCATTTTTATTCTTTATTTCTTTATGGAATATATACATCATATAGTCAATTAATGAATCGATTTATTTTTTTTAAAACACTATTGTATTCCATTAAATATTTCTGATAATATAGTCAATTCGATAACTATACATGAAACTCTAAGGGTGTGTTTGGATGGAGGGTTTAGGAGGAAAAAGGAGGGGAGGGTTTACTCTTCATTTTTAAATTACGGACACTATAAAATGTTTTATAAAAAATTAATAATACTTCAATCACACTTAATTTATTTTATAAAAAATTAACAATACCTAATTCAAAAACAAAAAGTAAATCATCCCCTCCATTCTCCTCCCAAACCCTCAATTCAAACACACCCTATAAAACTTCTAAAAATAAAAAATGAAACTCTAATAAACCCGTGTATCACGGGTTAGAGTCTAATTTGTAATAAATGGGCAAAACAACGAATAAGTTACGATGGAGTGACGTAAAATTCATATCTACCGTCTATAAATACGTGGAACTGATATTCAAGAAATACACATCTAAATCATTGAGTTTTAATAAACGATGATGATTTCTCACACTTCAAACCTCTTTTTAATCTTCATAATCTTCTTTACATTCTTGTGCCTCTCTTCTGGTGATGATGGTATCCCAACCAAATACACCTTCATATTGGGTCCTAACCTTGATAAGCTTCCTACTCAAGATGAAGCTATGGAACTATTCCAACTTTGGAAGAAAGAACATGGACGGGTCTACAATAGTTTAGAAGAGATGGCAAAGAAATTTGACATTTTTGTTTCCAATTTGAGGATTATCACAGAAACAAATGCAAATAGAGAGTCACCTCATGGATCCATTCTTGGCCTGACCAACTTTGCCGATTGGAGCCCGAAGGAGCTTCAAGAAACATACTTACATGAACTTAATATGCCTTCCAACAGCGAGATAATGAAGTTGCATGATGATGCATATTATAGCGCGCCTTCATCCCTCGATTGGAGGTCAAAAGGAGCTGTAACTAGGGTTAAGGATCAAGGTCGATGTGGTATGTTTGCTGTGTTTAAATCATTTATGTCACATTCTATCGTCATGCACAAAATAATATTGAAAGATTTTCATAGTTTTTTAATTAGGAAAGCGATTGTATCTTAGAGATGGTGGTTGAGCCTAAAACAACCCCACGAAACCAATTGTGAGATGAGAATTGCCCCCACTTATAAACATATTGTCAGGTCGTCTTCTATCCGATGTGGGACTCTTAACTATTAAAATACACAATTTACATAAACTATACATATTGTAGAATGACCAGATTTTCGGTTTTGATCGCCAATTATAAGTAGTATGCTATGTATTAGTTTTGCAATAAAATTTAAACTTAATTCCTCTATATTATTTGTTACTAGTATAATGTTTGTTACAATGCATGGAAAAGCACATGTGAAAACCTATTTTAACCACGCTGCATTTGATTTTGTTAGGAAGTTGTTGGGCATTCTCAGCTGTAGGTGCAATTGAGGGGATAACTCAAATAAAGACCGGGATCCTTAACCCCCTTTCAGAGCAGGAGGTTGTGGATTGTGACTATGCAAGTAGTGGTTGCAGTGGCGGATGGCCGTACAATGCATTTAATTGGGTTATAGGAAACAATGGGATCGCTTCGGAAAGTGATTATCCTGATACGAGCTCTGGAACAGGAGAGAAGGGTAATTGCAGAGCCTCGCAGGTCTCCATCTTTAAACTTGGAAAACTAAATTACGTTTAAATTTTAAGTCCGCATGTTATATTTTATCATTCTTCATGGATTGTAGGTTCAAAATAGTGCAACTATTGATACATATTACAAGGTGGCGGAATCAGAAAGAGGATTGTATTACGCGACTGCTAATCAACCAATTAGTGCCTGCTTTTATGTAACCCAAGACTTTTTTCAATATACTTCTGTAAGTCTTTGCTCAAACATTGGTTAAACGTATCTTCGATTATTTTTAGGATGTAAATCAGTAATAAGTTTAAAATCTTCCATTTTTCAACAACTAATGGCAGGGAATATACGAAGGTCGCAATTGCCCAGTGAATTCAAGAGTGGTAAATCACTGCATGATAATAGTTGGTTATAACTCGATAAACGGTGAAGATTATTGGATCGTAAAGAACTCATGGGGCACAAGCTGGGGCGTGAAAGGTTATGCCTTTATTAAAAGAAACACTGGTAAAATGTATGGCGTGTGTGCAATCAATGCATATGCTTACTATCCAGTAAAAAATAATGGAGTTGAATCTGAATCTAGAAACTCAACAAGTATTATCTTTGACTATTCTCCTTTTATGTAAGAAATCCGAGAGCTAGGAACTCATGTATTAGTTCCGTTTTCGATGATAAGGAATAAGTTAAAGTCTTCGCAGAAGAATAAGTTGAAATTTGAATTCCTGTTTTATGTGTCTAGAATTTGTGTGTGAGGGCGTTCATGATGTTGTTTTCAACACCTCAACTCCCTTGTTCTATGTTGTATCATAGTGCTTAATGATTTAATAAAGTGTGATTGGGTTATATATATGTTATACTTTCATTTTGCACTTAGATTATGTTTGGTTAGAAAAGGAAAGTTGAACAAAAGAATGTGAACGAAAAGAAATTGAGAGGGAAATTAATGAAAAATAGTAAAATAAAAGGAAAAAGATAGATGGTGTGAATGTGGAGTGACGCAAATTGACGAACTCTCAATCACCATTGGATTGTATTTTGCTGCTGGCCATGTTCTACTTTTATTTATTTAAAAAATATTAAAGCATTGATTGGATTTTATCGTGCCTATGTTGTGCGTTAATGCTTCGCACCATATAGCAAGTCTCAAAATAAAAATACTAAATTACAATCCCTTCGAAACACCGTGAGGGAGGCGATTCCTCTCTACGCCAAGGCCGTCGAAAGGAAGTGGAGTGTTCTCTAGAGCGCGACCACAAGATCTGCCACAGAGGACTGTTCACCGGAAGGATAGTAGAATATCCTATTCCCCGAGCATTCGCAAAACTACCAAAGTTGGAAACCTACGATGGCACTAAGGATCAGTCAAGTACGTGGAACACCTGGACACCATCCTCGACTACCACCATGCGAGGGGCGCGTTTAAATGCAAACTATTCATCTTAACGATCAAAGGCGCATAGGACAACTCCATCGACTCGTGGGAAGACCTTTGTAGTGAATTCACCTACCACTTCACCGCCAAGCGAAAGCGGCAAAAAACCATGGCGGCCTTGAACGTTGTCGTTCGGGATAAGAAAGAAACTCTAAGAGAATACGTTGAACGTTTCACTCGGGCGGGCGTAGAAGTACAGGCCGCCCACGGCGGAGACGAAGCCGAAGACGACAAGCGCCACATGTAACACGCTAAACTCTAAAAGTGACAACACACGCAAATGATATAATCATTTAAAAGAATTTAGATGCTACTTCTTCTACAAACAATTTTTCAAAACAAAAACATTACAACGAAATCTCCAAATAGCCATGTCATCATATTACATATTTCATCATTAATGCATAGTCTTAAAATTTCTCAAGAATCATAAATAAAAGTACACACTGACGATTGACACATAATCAGAGCCCTGCAAACTACAACTCCAATGCAATAGATGAGGTAGCTCCAAAGCTATCCTAAAGCAAACTCACCATAAGTCAAGCAACTAATCTTGCACGCCGTCTACCCATTCATAAGAATAAGGTAGGCGGTCAACCAAACGACCACTAGGGGTTAGATTCCATAAATACAGCATAATCAAACAAAAGTAAAGCAACATAATTAATTTCATATGATTAGCAACACTCAATTGGAAATCATTCATAACAACCCCACAGTTAGTGAAGCATCAAGTTTACAAGTATAATATTGCAACGAGTACACATTCACATCATCACATATTCAATAAATTTTGCCAAGTTCATAAATCACCAAGTTCATAAATGTATGATATGCCCAAGAGACGACTTTATATGCATGTGGTACCTATAACGCCCGTTTTGATTATTTAAACTATTTTTAGAGTATAGAGAGTATTTATATGATTTTGTGTGAATTAATTGAGTTATAAGATTTATGTGATTTTATGAGATGTTGTGAGTTATTTTATTGTTTAATAAAATAAGATTTGAAAATAAAATAAATATTTAAGTTGTGGGGTTGTTTTGGAATTAGATAGAGTTGTGAGGGAATAAGTGAAATAAGATAAATTAGTTAGAAAACATAAAAAGGGGAAAACCTAGGTTTAGAAACTGTCAGAACGTACAATTCAGAATTTGGGAGAAAAAGGGAGAAAACAGAAGAGAAGAACCAGAGAGGCTGCTGCTCAATTTTCTTAGGTAAGGGTGAGCCTAGCATTACAATTCCATTAAACTTGTGATTCATGATTATAGTTAACAGATTTTAGGAGTAATTCATGAGAAATTAGAAATTGAGAATTAGGTCAAAAAGTGATGAATTCATGATTAGATGATGAGAAACTGTACCAACGTTGTAGAAAACTGTTTACAGACCATAGGGTAACCCTTAAACATCAATATAGTCGAAATTAGGGAGGAACATGATGAAAATCGGGGTTTTGGGTTAAAATTGTTGTAACCCCGTAACTGTACTGTCATCGCTCGCCACGGCGAGTGCTCCTCAACAGCTCGCGAGGCGAGAAACCCACTCGCCATAGCGAGTACTGCCTTAGTAGTCCGCGAGGCGAGCAATCCCACTCGCCGTAGCGAGTAACCCACTTGATGGCTCGCAAGGCGAGAAGTTCAACTCGCCATAGCGAGTGACCTCTGTTGGCTCGCAAGACGAGCAGCCTAACTCGCCATTGCGAGCGGTGCTGTACCAAACGGCCTCTTAGAACTATGCGACCCTTGTCGTACGGATTATTATGAGATGACCCCTGAGATAGAGTTAAGTACTACTGCAATATTAAAGACGACTTGTAGAGTTGTTAATTAATGTTTGATGTTTGTTAGTAGTGACATATACATTTGTGTATGCCTTCTTTGAACTACAAGAGATAAATTATGTGATAGTTTATGATATTATTATGTCTTGAGATGGTTGATGTTCTGTCGTGCTGCCATTTGTTATTGATTAAAAGCTGCATGTGTCATGCTAAGACTTATCAGTTGTAATCCAAACTATTGGAGTTTATTTGAGATGTCTAAGGTTTAAGAAGTTGAGTCCATGCATAATCATTCAGAGACGAGGGCTCATGCCCTAGGAGCTTTTGCTCAACAGAGACGAGAGCTTATGCTCTAGGAGTATTTTTATGCTCAACAGCGACGAGGGCTTATGCCCTAGGAGTATATTTATACTCAATAGCGACGAGGGCATATGCCCTAGATTGGTACCACATGCATGAATAAGATGTCTAAGTTGCATAAGTCGAGTCGAAGTTGCATTGTCGAGTCAGACTAGTAAGTTAAACTATGATGCTGAGTTATGATGATGATTATGAAGTTGATTAAAGATGTTATATGATATTTATTATGAATGTATTTGACGTTTATGTTGTTAAATGTAATTATTGAATTATATGTTTAATGTCATTGTTTTGTGAATCTCACCCCTTCTGCTTGGAAATGTTGCTCTTCATATGAGTAACTTGCAGGTGATTAAGCTTTAGCTGCTGTTTGCTGTTGTGAGTGGCTACCCTCGCTATGTCCTCAGGTGCTCTGATACGTAACGGTATGGGAACCTTTATAACCATTTTATATTCCTTACGTATTGATTATGATTTAATATTATTAAATTTCAGTTGAATTTATGTTGAGAAGTTTTGATGAGGCCTGCATGCCAAAACTATTTTTGTTGATTTGAATCTTTATCCGCTGCGAAGTTTGGAATAATTATGATTATTATTTTTTGAAGGATAAATTGTTATTTATTTCGTTTTGATATTTTTAGAAATGTAGCATTCCATTTATGCGAGAAACTCTGATTATTTATTTATGAAATTTTTACTTTGGAAAAACGGGGTGTTATAGTACCAGTCGTCACCAATTGATGCAACGTTATCATAATTGTCACCATTTGAATACAAAGTATTCGGGTCATCAACACTGGATACAAAGTATCCTAATCGTCTTCATTGGATGTAAACATCCTACTTATGAATGCATGAACATATGACTCAATAAATGCATAGGTTCATTCAACAAGTCGTCAACATCAACATTTACATACATGCATTCATTACCAATTTCGTCACCTTTTTCATGTAAGATTCATCACCAATTGTTGGTCTATGGCCAATAAGGTTGCACGCTAGGGGGGGGGGGGTGAATAGCGTTTTGAAGAAGTTTTCCGGAGTTTAAAAAAAACGGTTTAAATTGTTCTGACTATTGGAAACAAGCTTGAACAATCACAACAATCTTATTACAATATAGAATTGAGAGATTCGCAATACAAATCTTATTACAATCAAAAGTTAATTGCAACCAAACCTAATGAAAATATAACAAGCTATCAATCAAAAAGACAATGCATATGCAATTGAAGAATAGAATAGTAATTGAAACCAATTGATCCAATCTAAGTACTAAAACCTAATTCAATGAATTAGATTATTTTTTATCAAAAACAACTTAGATCAATACAAGTTTTACCCTAACAATTAATTAATTAACATATGCAACATTTAAAAACGAGGATAAGGAAGAGAGATAACAACAATATTTTTATTGCAGTTCTCTCTATCGTCCTCGCTTCGAGCTACGTCTACTCTTCTTGGCGGAAAACGCCTCCACCAAGGTCATCCACTAATAGTAACAACATTGAATTCAAATGTGATTACAAGAGTTCCTTGAAACTATCCTAGTTCTTCAGCCCTTATGAAAACACTCCCTCAAACTTCAAATAACCTTTGAATTTGAAGCTCCTTGAATCTTCAAATCATTAATTACACGTGCACCCTTACGAACTATTCACTCAAGTCTTCGATGCTACGTCCGGTAACCGAATCCCCTTCGATTGCAAGAACAATTAGAAAGAACCCCCAATCCTTTGGAGGTGGAATGAGATTATTCACTTCACTTTGGAATTAACCTTGACATCATAGTGTGCCAGAGGTACGTTATTGGACTTCTCCATTAGTCCTGCACTCCATCAGTCTTAGACTCTATATGAATCCATATAAATAAATTCGACAGGTAACACAAGCATACACATATTCAAATAATTCACATATTAATTCACAAGCATACCCCTTTATCTCGTGATTAATCCAACCCTTACGCGTGACTCATTTCTACGTCAACATCCCTCTATTTTATTTTATTATTCATTTTATGGGCATACTCTATTCTTTCCTCTATTCTAGGCTCTCTATAAACTTTATCCCTGATATCATATCCTATTCCTCATTCCTAGTCTCAAGGTGTTTTCTTATTCATTATCATTACATACAACTTCCCTTCTCTACATAATTAGGTTCTTCCTCACCATTGTTATTAACTCTTTCATACTTATTCTCCTCAATAAAACGATTATATATGTTATTACTTTGTTCTCACTTGCGTTGAAGACAGTACGTCAACACTAGTTTTTTAGTCATATTTGTGTCCTTTTTGTAATGTTTTGAGAGTCAAATGTTTGTATACATGGTTAAATAGCTCAAGATTCATAAAAGAAAAGTTTTTCACAAATCGGAGAAGAAATCGTGCAACGATGGACCTGAATCAGGGCACGTTTGAAGCGTGGAATTTAACTGAAGATGCTGGAAAAATCGTGGCACGATGGATGTGTAACGTGCCACGCTGGTTGAGTAAATTTGCTGCCACATAGGAATAATGAGAAAATCGTGCCACGATGGTCTCGAAACGTGGCACGACGATGGGCTTTCTGAAACCCTAAAATTCTTTCTATAAAAGTCAGAAGCAATCAGAAGCTTGGTGTGCGATTTTGGAGACCTAAACAGAGCATAAACGGTACCAGAAAACCGCAGAACACGCAGTGGATCTCACCCAACTCATAGTTTGTTCTGATTTATGTATGTTCACTATTTTCTATGTATATGATTGTTTATTTATGAGTAGCTAAACTCTTAGATTGATTAAGTGATAAGATGAATCTTTGTGATATGTGATGGTGTAATTTGTTAAGAACTCTCTTTAACATCAATGAAAACCTAGTCTTTATTTAGAATTATTTGTGTTTAATGCTTTTCTTATGATTGTTTGTAAGACTACTAACCCTAGCTTCTATCAACCATATAAATTGATCTTAGGAATTGAGTGACTACTAACCCTAGCTTTTAATCCTGAAATAGTAGTTATGTTTAATTCAACATAAGAACTTAGAGATAGGAAATTGAGAGTTATGACTTATGGATTAACGTTCTCACCATGCTTCCGCAGTTATTCAATCGGATTAAGAGATTAAAAGGTTATAACTTAGGAAAGGGTTTTGAGTCAAGAGATTGATCAAAACCACTTAGTTAATCCGTCGTAAAGCTAGGCTAATTTCTTTGAGAGTGAGCCAAATTACTCAAAGTGAGCAATAGAGGATTCGAAAGGCTTGATCATCTGTTTTAATCCAATTATAAAACCATTTTATTTACTTTGTTTATGTTTTATGCAACCGAATCCAACTACCTAGGGCAACCCATAAATTTAATACATCCTTTATTTTAACGCTTTTGTCGGGTAGAAATTGAAACAGTCCCTGTGGATACGAACTTATAAATTTTATTACTTAGATGCAGTTTTAGTACACTTGCTAAAAGTTCATCAAGTTTTTGGCGCCGCTGTCGGGGACTGTTGAATCATTTCAACTTGACAATTTTGTTTTTATTTAGGATTTCTGTCGTTTATACTTTTTTGTATATATATATTAAAAAAATTATTTATGCTCTTCGTTTTCTACTCATTGTACTATGCTACTAAAAGGTTTATCCAAGTTTTGCAGCTATGATAGACAGGGTAGCATACAGGTTACACCTCTATAACACAGAAGAGATTGTTACGTTGCAGTATGAAAAATATGCTATCTTCGAAGATAAAAAGTTTGGACAGTAAAATCTCGATATTAAATGAGAGTTGTGGTCGTTGTGAGGCGAATCAACCAGGTAGTGATTGTGAAGGGATGAAAGAGGTGTTCAAAATCGATTACAATACTCAACTTCAAAATATTTTAGATGATTTTTTGGTGTCAAATCAAGTTTCAGTTGAGAAGTTTGATGTTCAGTGTGGTGATCTTTTTGAGAAAGCACATGAGTCTCAAAGTAAGTTGGTTAAGATGGAGACTGAGTGTCACGAGGTTGTGTTGGAAGAAATTCCAAAAGTGAGGAGTGTTGATATTTTCCCGAAGTCTGAACCTACGGAGGTTAAAGAAATCACCCATCTGCAAATGGATAGATGTCCTTCTTTAAGGTGGGAGAACTCAAATGACAAAGATTTAGCGGCTGGAGCAAGGGAGCATCTGCTTCTTTGTGCAAAATTCATGAAATTTCTACCAAACAAGAGGAAGAAGAAGGATGACATATTCTTTCTATCATTATTGCCACCCTAACAGTGGTTGAAGCGTCAATCTCAATGACGTAAAAGAAAGCGCTTGGTGGGAGGCAACCCATCCTTTTTATTATGTTTTTTTTAGTATTTTATTTCTATTGTGGTGTCAAACAATTGTCAGTGTGTTTGAATAACTCAGTTGTATACCCTATTATGTATTGAATTTGCACCTGTTTATTATTGATGAATTTGTTTGTTAGTTGATCTTTTACAGTTTAGTAACAAGTGCTTCTTCAAGTGATATTCCAAAAGTTCATAAGGAGGAGTGACTTGTGATTCAAAGGCGAAGTGTACGACAGTTAAAGAGAACCTGAGATACACTTCTTACCCAAATATTTCCAGGGTGTCGTCCCTCACGACGATGACCCCATGGTTATTATTGTCCAGATATTCAAGTGGGATGTTAAAAGGGTTTTGGTAGACACAGGAAGTTCAGCTGATATTCTGTATTATGAGACTTTTCAGAGGAATCTTGGCGGGATTCACAGGTGAGAAGGTACACGTACGAGGTTACATCACTCTCGTAGTTAGGCGTCCACTTGCTCCTGGAGTCTGGTTGGAGAGATAATGTTTTTTGCACAAAGTCCCTTTGAAATTCACGGGGGACGAACCTTCTCCTTGGAAGCTTGTTTCAACTTCTTTTGATATAGTTGTACAATATCGTCATGCATTGTAAGTTCAAACAAAACTTGAGATTTTAGCAGAACTCCTGTTGACGGGATTTTGATCTCCATGAGAAGTCTGACCTTCATGTTGTATACTGATGGAAGGAGGGGGGTTGCCCCTGTTGAAATGTTTATAGAAACACGATGCCCATGTGAGGCAACGACGCCATCTTATGCTGGTCTTTGTAAGTGACTGCCATCTTCTGGACAATCTTCTTGATTTTTGTTTGCAGCTTTGACGGCTAGGATGCCCTACTATGTGAGAGATCTTGTAGGGAATCACTTCATTCTTCTTTTCTTCATCTTTGGATACAGGGAATTCAAAGTCGAGAAATAGTATAAGGGTTAATGTGTTCAACGGGCTTGTTTATGTTTAATCTGCATTTATGTTTGATTTTAGAAAGTGAATGATTATATGCAGATATTTGGAAATGATTGAGGAAAAGGGAAAATAATTTTTTTGGTTTTTTTGTGTTACCATTTTTCCAGAAAAATTACAAAATAAAAACAAAGTCGGGATCTAAAACGACCTTTTTATTAATGATAGAAAACACATGAAGTAAAAAGCTCTACACAAGTTCACTTTCGTCTCGGGCGGGACAAAAGGATTTTTTTGGAAAAAGTAAACAACAAACAAACGCATTATTTGAACATATAAGTAGCGGAAGAGAAGATCAATAAAGACCCGATTGCGGCTAGCCATCCCATGTGTCACAAACGCTAGGTGTTATGATCTGGCAGCAAATTGACTTTCATGTTTAGAGAATCTTAGAAGGTTAGGCGGTTGGTCCGGATCAAGTTTTGGACTGCATTCTGTAGTGCGTTACAATGTTCAATGTCATGGCCAGGTGCCCCTTGATGGAAGGTACAGAAAAGGTCAGGTCTATACCATGCTGGCAATCTTGTTGGTACCGGAGGAGGCACCTAGGTCTGGACCAGATTCTCTTCGAGCAGTTGTGGAAGCAAATCCGCATATTTCACGGGGATTGCGGTAAACTGCGTCCTTGAGGCCTGTTGCCGTGGTTGATGTTGCTGAGGATGCTGTGGGAATAATAGTTGACCCTCGGGGGATAAGACGTTGGTTCGGATCAAGTCTCGGACTGCATTATTCAAGCCATAACAGTGCTCGATATCGTGACCTGGTGCCCCTTGATGGAAGGCACATGAGAGATCTGCTTTAAACCATGCTGACGATTTTTCCGACACCAGACGAGGTGGCTTGGTCTTGACCAAATTCTCTTCAAGCAACATTGGGAGCATCTTTGCATACTTCATGGGAATTGGATCATAATGTGCTCACCGAGCCTGATTCTGTGGATCAGATTGTTGAGGAGTCTGTTGTCGAGGCTGTTGTATGCACAATGGCTGACATGGTGGCTGGGGACTCGCTAGAATTGTGGCAGATCTTTTGTGGCCATCAGTGAAGCCACAAGGTTAGTTAACTTTTCTACTTCGGCCCGAAGCGTTGTTGTAACACCCCGTTTTTCCAACTTTAAAATAACCTAGATTAATCAGAGTTTTTCAACTTAAAAACAGAGTGTCACCTTCAACTTTACAAAAATCCAACAAATATAAATATAGCTAAATTGTTATTTATTTAAACTTCTGCTTTTATAAAAATTTAACAAACATGCAGCAGAAATAATTTCAACATCTTAAATAGTCTTTGGCTCTAAAAGGCCACATCATCAACATCTTAAATAAATTCTCATAAAAAGGAAATAGGTAACAAGGAAAATATGCAACCAAACAATCCCAATCCCGTTATGTATCAGAGCATCCTAGACGACACGGCGGAGATTACTCTCAACTACACTATTCTTGGTCACCTGCAAGTTACTCATACGAAGAGCAACATTTCCAAGCAAAGGGGTGAGATTTCACATTCTAATAATGATAAGCAATAATTCATATAAATAATTAATCAACATAAAACAACAACAATTCATATAAGATAATCAATCGACATAAAATAACAACAAATCATATAAGAGAATCAATCGACATAAAACAGCAACAAATCATATAAGAAAATCAATCAGCATAAAACAGCAACAAATCATCATCAACAACTACTTCATATAATTTCAGATATAACTCATCCATTAACTTCAAGTATCAGGTAACATCATCATCATCTTAATTAACTTCAAAATTTACTTAACCACTTGACTCGACAATGCAACTTTCACTTGACTATGCAACTTAATCATCTTACTCATGCATGTGGTACCAATCAAAGGCATAAACCCTCGTCGCTTTTTTGAGCATAAATATACTCCTAGGGCATAAACCATCGTCGCTATTGAGCAAAAGCTCCTAGAGCATGAGCTCTCGTCTCTGTTGAGCAAAAGCTCCTAGGGCATGAGCCCTCGTCTTTAAATGAATATGCATGGACTCAATGTCTTACAACTAAGACAACACAGCCATCTTATATGACTCCAATAATTTGGATCAATAAGTCACAACTTAGACAGACACATGCAGCTTTAAACAAATGTAAACAGCACCATGGCAGCATATTATTAGTCTCAAGATATAACAATATCAACATTTAAACATCGTCTTAAAGCATCATTTAAAATTCGCATAATAAAATATCAATAAAAGATTTTCATGTCAAACCAAAGCTACTGGAAACATAATTTAATCATCAACAACTTTCATATAAACATCATATAAATAACTTTCATATAAACATCAAATAAATATCATATAAACATCATATAAATAACTTCCATATACACATCATATAAGTAACTTTCAAATAAACATCATATAATTAACTTTCATATAAACATTATATAAATAACTTACATATAAACATCATATAAATAACTTTCATATAGATATCATATAAACATCATATAAACAACTTTCATATAAAAATCATATAAATAACTTCCATATACACATCATATAATTAACTTTCCAATAAACATCATATAAATAACATACAAACAACTTTTATATAAATATCATATAAACAACTTCCATATAAACATCATGTAAATAAATTTCGTATAAACATCAAATAAATATCATATAAACAACTTTCATATAAACAACTTCCATATAAACATCATATAAATAACTTTCATATAAACATCAAATAAATATCATATAAACAACTTTCATATATAAACATCATATAAATAACTTTCCATATACACATGATATAATTAACTTTCATATAAACATGATATAAATAACTTCTATATAAACATCATATAAATAACTTTCATATAAACATCAAATAAATATCATATAAACAACTTTCATATAAACATCATATAAATAACTTCCATATAAACATCATATAAATAACTTTCATATAAACATCAAATAAATATCATATAAACAACTTTCATATAAATATCATATAAATAACATATAAACAACTTTCATATAATTAATATATAAATAGTGGCTTTCATATTTAATGGGATTATCTATACTCTTAACAACCTAATTCAATTCAAAACCTAACTTCTACAACCACAACAAAAAACAACAATAAGATTAAACCTTTTTCAGAAGTCCCACCCTTACCATAGATTGATTGATTGATTGCAAGGATTCTACAGACTTCTCTTCTCTGACTCTTCTCTTTCTTTAGTTTAGTTTTGTTTGTCCTCTTTCTCCAAAACAGTTTGAACAGTTTGCACGTCATATTATTTTCTAACTCTAACTCTCCTTTTTATAATAACCCTAATTTCTCTTACACCCCAAAACTACTCTTTTCCTTGTAATATTATTTATTTCTAAATTAAATATATCTCTCCCCCACTTAATAATAATAATACACCAAATGACAATTATATCTCTACACAAAATAACAAATATATTTCAATACTAGATAACATATATATTTCCACACAAAATAACCAATATATTTCTATACTAGATAATATATATTTTCACACAAAATAACAAATATATCTCTACACAAAATAACAAATATATTTCTATACTAGTTAACATATATATTTCCACACAAAATAACCAATATATTTCTATACTAGATAACGTATATATTTCCACACAAAATAACAAATATATCTCTACACAAAATAAAAAATATATTTCTATACAAGATAACATATATATTTCCACACAAAATAACCAATATATTTCTATACTAGAAAATATATATTTCCACATAAAATAACAAATATATTTTTACACAAAATAACAAATATATTATACAAATAAATTACCAACATATAACATAACAAAATATCACTTCATCAAAATAAATCGACTAAATTATAAAAAGACATCTAATCTCAATAAAGTAATAAATAATAAAAGTAGGGCATTACAGTTGTCACCTCTTCACGAAGCTCGTGGACCTCTTGTTCAAGCTGGTCCATTTTGTGTGTTTGCACGAGTGTTTGCATGCGCGAGTTGAAATTGAACGAAGACATCGGACCACTTACTGATGGACCACTTATTGATGGATTGACCTTTTATTGAAAAGACACAGTGTGAGACTCGGACTTAAAACTATGAACGAAGAATGATGCATGTTATGTTTATGCAAAAATAGTTGTTTATCGAAGGACATGTCAAAGTAATGGTAAACATCGTAAGGACCATGGTTTTATTTGTAAAGATGTTGCAAGTGGTTCCCTTTTCAAAAGCAAGAACGAAGCCACAGAAGAAGTCCTTAACAAAAACAAAAGCTTAGTTTAGATTTTTTTTGAAATTTTATTTCATGTTGTTCTTTCTTGCAAGGTCCATACCTTTGATGTTAACAAGAACTTATTTTGTCCTTCGATATTTAATGAGAAAAAGTTTATGAATGAATGCATCTATGTATGCATGAATATGCTAAAGAACATAGAAAACATGGTGAGGTTTTAGGTCCATAATGATGGAGTCAAGGGTAAGTGCGCCACAGGGTAAGGACTATGGTTTCACATGTACCTGTATCACGGGTTCTATTGGATCCCCAAAATCACTGACCACTTCCAAACATTATCGATCAGCAGGAGTACTCCCGGTTCAATAACATTCGTAGTAATGTCTCATTTGAGTGTAGCATCGCGTATCAACCAATTCAAGAGTACTCTTGATTAGCCACCACACTACGTCCTAAAAAGGCCAAGATGGATTAAAGGTAACTAAAGGTTCTCAACTTCGACGGTCACTTGAAAATAACATGTCAGACATGAGTACTCACGTTGACAACGTATGCATCCAAGATCTCTTCGTTGAGTGGAGTTGTATCACATGTGCCAAAACCGAAGAGTACTCTTGGCCTGGGACTATGATTATACCAGCGTCCTATCTTATGTTTCCCTTAAGTCCGGGTGGGGGACTTATCTCACCACACACGTTAAGAAAGGAGAAAGAAGAAAGAAGAACATATATACACGTATTTCCATCTTTTATATTTTTGTTTTTTAAGCAAGTTATAGCACAAAATTTAAATAAATCCAAGTTAGGCTCAACCCTCTTAGGGAGGTCCCCAGTGAAGTCGCCATTTCTGTCGCGTCTTTTTTCGGAGATCAAGGCTATTTGATTAGAGTTTGACTCACTATTTTATTTCACGACTGAACATTTAATTTTTTGAAAGAAAGTGGAAAAAAGTTCAAATACCACATTTTAAAGATTAAGGGTTCGGGGGTTGGTTACATAAAGGGAAGGTATTAGCACCCTTTATGTTCGTAGTACTCTACGAGAACCTCTTGGTTTCATTTAATTTTTGTGCTATAAACTTGCTTGCTTTTGAAAATGGATTTAAAGTGTTTAAGAAAACAAAGACCTAATTATATACATTTTTTATTGATTTGGAAGGACGAGTGTCCTTTGCCTACGTACCCGTGAGGGATCAAAACCTCGTAGTTCGGGGTAGAAATTGACGTTTGATGTGTTTGGTTGATTTTAATGTTTTTGAGAGATAAAAAGAGCCAAAATGGCAAAATGTGAAGTTGATTGATTTTAAATTTAAAGAAAGTAAAGGTCTAAGTATGATTAAAATTGATTGAAAGTTTGATTAAAAATAAAGATAAGAAGGATCACTTGATTTGAGAGTCAAGGTTTATTGAGAAAATGTTTTTGTAGTTTTGATTATTTGCATGTTTTTGTTGTTTTTAAATGATAATTAAACTAAAATTAAAACTATCGGAGCAAGAAAATAAAAGCAGAGGTATTTTGTGGTGACGTTGGATCACCACAAAAACCATTAACCTAAGCTAGAAAGAAGATAAAAGGCATACACATACGCACACACCCATGCACCTAAGACTATTACATTAAACCTATTAATACATTCTAAAGTCTGCAAAAAAATAAATATGCATGAACCTAAACTAGATATGTATTTACATCCAAACCGAGTATACATTCTAAATTCTTTGAGGTGAAAATAAATGACAAAATAAATGGATAAATAAAATATGATAAACCTAAACTAACGAGAAAATAAAAATGTAAGAATAAAATGCAAAGAGGGGATAAAAATGAAATGCAAAGGGGTCCAATCATAAGGTGGAGGGTGCAGAAATAAAAAGAAAGTGAAAAGTGGGCTTTAAGACAAACCAGGGGGCGCTGGGCTGGGTTAGACTGGTTCGGTCAGGTGTTGGGTCGGTTTTAGTAAACCGGCCGGTAAGGTGGAGTATATATAGGGGGAGGCTGGTTTTTTCATTCATTTTTACTTGCATTTCTCTCTCTACCTCTAAACTCTCCTAGAAACTCTCTCTTCACCCTCTTGTTTTCTCATCTTCCTTACTTCTTCTTCTTTAAAGTTCCGACGAGGTGAGTGGTGGCCGGAGGGAGTTCCGGCGCGGTGGCCGGCCGGCCAGGGTGGCCGCACCGCTGTTTCAGAGTAGCTCTCTACTCCTTTTTAATTATTCTTTTTGTGTTTTTTACTCCTCTTCCTACCATCTTTTCAATTTTTAAAGCCAAACCCTCAAACAAAAATCCAAGCGGCCTAGATCTAAGGAATAAGTAAAACTACCTTTTGATTTTAAAGCCGGTTTCGTTTGCTTCTGTCTGTGCAAAGAGTGCTGCTGAAATTCATATTCTTCTTCTCATTTCTTTCTTTTGAAATCGGATCTGTTTGTTGGACGGTAGTGATTGTTGATTCGGTTTTGTGGATTGTGAGTTTGTGGCGATTGTGATGTTCTTCGGGACAGTGGTTGTTTGTCTCTGATGGTGATAGTTTGATGGCCGATGGGTTTGGTCGATGACAATTGTTGGTAAAATCGTGCTTTGAAATTGTTATTGTTGTTTGCAGGTTTGGAAAAAATGGCTTTTCTTGTGCGTGTAGGTTTTTGAGATGATTTTCGGCCCCTTTTCTGTGTTCTACAGGTTCTATTTATAGTGTTGGATCCAACCTAGGGTTTGTTTAGAAAAAACCATAAAATCTGCATTTTTGGATTGGGATGAACTGAATTTGGATGAAGAACAAAATGTGTTTCTATTTATGAACTTGATTGGATTCGCGTGAGAGGCTGTTTTTGGATCAGGACCACTTCTTTGAACATTATCAGATTATTTGGATTTTTATGGACATTAAAAAAACATGATAAAATAAAAACTAATAAATATATATATAGACTAAAATTAAATTAATTGATTAATAGGTGAAATGGAAAATAAAAGATGGAAATGAATAAAAGATAAAAAAAAATGAAAATTTAAAGGACTAATTAAAAAAGTGAGAAGAGGGCCCGACTCGGAACCAAACATGAGGTATTTTAAAATACCTCTTTGCCGGATTTTTACTTGAAAATTCAGAGACTGATCAGTGCCTGAGGACACGTGTCGGTGTATGAATGTAGGATCTTAGGTCAAAAATTGGGGTATGACAATATATATATATATATATATATATATGTAAATGTATCAGAAGCTAAAATTTGTCAGAAGCAAACAAAATATCAGAAGCTACTTAAAAACAAGGAAATACAACCAAAAACAAAAAAAATATGTGCATTCTAAGGTTTGTTTTGGTTGGCAAGCATCTCCATCAACTTCTGCATATCCTCAGCCTGCTTCTTCACAATTTCGTCAAGAGTCTCTGTTCTCTTAAGGTGAGCTTCTTCCTTGAGCCTAGCTTCTTCTTTAGCTTCTCTATGACTTGTGATTCTCTTGACTTGTACTCTACCTCAGAGTAGAAGGGTTCATTGGCAAGAAACAAAATCTCACCCTGAGATTGTTCTTCTGCTCTGCGAAGCTTCTCAAGATGTTGTGCAAGTATCTCTACTTGCTCTTTTGCACATACATCCTTGATTGAAGACAGAAAATCAGCAATTTCCTTCATAGAATCTGTCCATTTGTCTTCATAACTGACAGTCGGGACTGAAATACTCTTCATCTTGACAAGTTCATTGACCTTTCTGCAAATCTTTACAAAGAAGTCCTCTATGTACTTTGGATTTAAGCGTTCAGAATGGTTTTGAGCTTGAATTGGTTGAGATGAAGAGGGTTGGTCTTTTTGAATGGGGATAAGAGTGAGAGTTTCTGGTTGTTCAGTTTCTTGCTCAGGTTCAGAATCTGGGTTAATATGTACAACAGGTTCTGGCTGAATAGTCTGAGTTTTGGATTTTTTTGGGCTAATTGGAAGTTCTCCACCTAGATGTTTTTGTAGTGAATCCAAAGTTTCTGGAGAACCTATATTTGTAGGTTCTGGGTTGGTTGAAGGTTGTTGAGATGAGGTAGGTTCTTCAGGCTCTTCAGTAGACTGAATAACCTTAAGTGGTTTTATGTAGTCTGGTTTTAGAGGATGGTTTTCACAAAGATGTTGGCATACATTGATAGTATCTTGGATAATATTATCCATGGTGGTATCAATGTATTCAGCTATTTTTGGATCAAGAGGGTCGTATGAAGAGATTGGTTTGATTTTTGAGGAGGTGGTCTTTTTACAGAGTTGAGGAACGGCTTTGATCAGAGGTACATCATCTGAGTTTGTTTCAGTATTAGATGAGAAGGGGGAATCCATATTCAAGTACATATCAGACTCTTTAGAATTACCTGATGTGCAAGTTTCAAGAGCAGTCGGTCCTGAGGAGCCAGCTTCAGTAGCTCTAGTTCCTGAAGCACCAGCTTCTGTAGATACTTCAGAGTTTTTCTGCTTGGGAGCTTTCAAAAGCATTTCAGTTGCTTCCTTCACAGCCTGATCCTTGATTTCTGCTGTAACCACTTCAGCAGCTAACTCTTTTGCAGGAGCGTGTTGATCAGTGATCATAGGTACTGAAGTACCTATCTTCTGAGCTATCTCCTTAGCGGCAGGAGCAACTTCTGTTTTCTTTCTTAGCTGCCTCTCTTTACTATAATATCCTTATTTATTAATATCTCATTTCATAAATTTCTCTTTCCACAATAAATAACTAAGGGTAATATGTTGGAACAAAGGGTGTTTAACAATACCACTTTTAGTTTTGATGATAACAAGGTATTAAAAATTATCAATTAAATACGCTAATATTTGTTTAAGTGTGCAGGATCTTAGTCAAAGATTTTAATCTTAGAAAGTATTCTGTAAGAACAAATGAAGAGCAAAAACCTTAAGAAGCTTGTTGCAAGTGATTCTGAAGACTTAGAGAGCCTAAAGAATCATTAGAAGCTGTTTCGAGAGGTTCTGAAGACTTGGAGAGTCTGTAGAAGCTGTCTCGAATAAGTACAAGACTCGGAGAGTCTGAAGAAGCTGTTTCGAAGAAGTGCAAAACAAGAGGTTCTGAAGACTCGGAGAATCTGAAGAACAAAGAGAGTCCGAAGGAGCTGAAGATGAAGGAAAATCGATTGCAAAAACAGAATAAGCAGCGGATAAAAAAAATTTGATTTTCTTTCCTTGGATATTTACGAATTACACATGAATCAGTGATTCGATTGTTATCTCGAAGTGTGGAATCTGAAAGCAGGAAACACGATCACAGCAAAGCAAGCAGCAAGGCCTCTAGCAAGTCCACACGAACAGTGCTCCACCAAAACTCGGTGCTAGCCAACGAATCAGAAGATTCTAAAAAACGTACAACATCAAAACTTCAGCACTAGGCTTATATTTATAAAACTCTTTGTGTGCTCTGCAAGTTTAGAAGTCACTATTGGGCTTCTGTAAGTCCAATAACGAGTTTAGTAATTCTACTAACTAATTAGCATTATTTACTAAAAACACCCCTTATATAAGTCATACTTATATCTTTCTCTTTCGAGTGTTCTTTGTGTGTGACCCTATAGGTTCTAGTCACGTTGGCAATAATATTGAATCTAATATTTAATACTATAAACAATGAGCGGTATCTAGCAACACATCATTACTACCCAAGTGACAAGAATGTCAAGTGATATGACGAAACCTTTTTCCATGATAATACTTATTCATACGATTACTCCTTTGTCCTAATATCTTTATTGATCTCAAGGCATAGATTTTGTCACCATTGTGTAGATCAATATTTATATTTCTTTATTCTGAAGTATACTGAATAACGAATGAGTCCAATATCCTATATCGACTTAGTTCAGCATGGCCATGCAGTTTTACAGTCATATTTCATCAAGAGGCCTATAGATATATCTCTTGTTTATGAGGAGGGACAAATCCCATCTAGGACACTCATGTCTCTCAGCATGATTCATCAAGTACCCATAAACAAACATTATGGTTATCCTTTTACATACAACGTTAGAATGGCAACAAAGCATTTGAGTCGACATCTAGGGATTATAGTGGTTTCAGGTCAAAGAGCGATATGCACTATTATCATTGTGAGAATATCTTATGACAATCTTATAACTTACTATGTAGTACTCCTAACATTTATACCTATGTATAGACTTGATATCTCATATCTATGACCCATGAGATGCGGTCATCAGTCTTTATACATAATAGTCTCGACGCTTTATTATTATCCTAATTCATATTAAAGCTTGACTACAAATACATTTAAGAATAGCGTTCTTTATGATAATTTAATCTCATGATTAAATCACACTTAATATATTATTACATGAACTATGTATTCTAAGGAATTTATTAACATTACTATAAATATATAATAAAGAGTGTCATATATTAATCAAATAATAAAAGTCATGATACATAAGATAAGTTTCACACAAACTATTGTCCTCTAGGGCTTATACCAACAATCTCCCACTAGCACTAGAGCCAATCAGGCATAAACCTAATACCCATAGATCTGGTATGACCATCATGCTTCTGCTGGGCAAGAGCTTTAGTAAGTGGATCAGCAACATTGTCTAATGTTGGTACTTTGCATATTTTAACATCTCCTCTTTCGATAATCTCTCGAATAAGATGATAGCGCCTTAGTATGTGTTTGGATTTCTGGTGAGATCTAGGTTCTTTGGCTTGTGCGATTGCTCCATTGTTATCACATAGTAATTCAATGGGATCCACAATACTTGGAACTATTCCAAGATCATAAATGAATTTCTTAATCCAAACAGCTTCCTTTGCGGCATTAGATGCAGCAATGTACTCGGGTTCTGTTATAGAATCAGCGACTGTTTCTTGCTTTGAAATCACCACGATTTAAGCAAAACACATATCCAGATTGCGATTTGAAATCATCATGATTTGTCTAAAAACTAGCATCAGTGTAACCAATTACAGAGAGCTCTTCTTGACCTCCATAGATCAAGAAAGTATCCTTAGTTCTTCTCAAGTACTTAAGGATATTCTTGACAGCAATCCAATGATCGTTGCCAGGATTAGACTGGTATCTGCTCGTAGCACTTAAAACATACGAGACATCTGGTGGAGTACATATCATAGCATACATGATAGACCCAATTGCCGAAGCATATGGAATATCACCCATTCGATCCCTTTCTTCATTAGTCGAAGGGGATTGAGTCTTTGATAGATTTATTCCTGACGATATAGGGATGAATCCTTTCTTGGAATCATGCATATTGAAACGTCTCAGGACTTTATCTATATATGTACCCTGACTTAAGCCAAGAAATCTTTGTGATCTATCTCTATAGATCCTGATTCCTAATATATAGGAGGCTTCACCTAAGTCTTTCATAGAAAAGCATTTCCCTAACCAAGTTTTTACTTCTTGTAATGTAGGGATGTCATTTCCGATTAATAATATGTCATCCACATATAAAACCAGAAATGAGACTATGCTCCCACTAACCTTCTTGTAAACACAAGGCTCATCTTCATTTTAAATGAATCCATATTGTTGTACAGTTTCCTCCTCCAGCAGTCTCAGGAATGGCAAAATAGTTGATTATTCTACCAGAATAGAAGTTTGTTGCAGATAACGGTCCAGTCACTCTTCTTCTGGACATTCCACTGAAATTTACCTACATTCTCCACTTGACAAGCCCTGGCAACTACCTCTTCAGTGATAATGACTGGAATCCCCATCACAGCAGACCTTATTTCAAGACCCTTGTACGGTCTTAAACCCATTTCTTCTCTGCTTTTGCCAGCCAGCTTAGGGTTGTTCATAACTGCAGCTGTTTCTTCAATAGTAGCTTCATCCTTGTCGAAGACTTCTGACCTAACCCGAAAATCTCTTACCAGCTCCTGATATGTTGGTCCATTCAACATACCAAAATAGTTCATCATTCCTTGTGCTAAGAAATGAGAGGAAACATCTACTCCGTGACGATTAAGAGAGCCAAAATCTATTGGAGATTCAACTTGAATTTCCAGAGTTTCTTTGATAAGATTCATCGTTCTAGGTTTGATCACATAAGATTTTCCAGTTTTGACTAGTACACCAGATTGGATGAGATCACTTGCCATTGAGAGGTTTCTAGGTTTGATTTTTGTGAACAAAAGGTGTTACAGAGATTGAAAGCAAAAAGATTGTTCAGAGAAAAAATCAAAGAGTGAAAAGAGAAGTGAGTTGTGTGTGATAGGTATTTATAGAAAAAAGTTTGATAATTGTTTGGAAAGAATAGGGGACAAACAAACACAAACAATAAATACATATAGCATGCAGCCGTAAAAGTATTGGGACAATGCGAAGGTAACTTGTTAAAACGTAAAGAAATCATTGCCCTTTGAGTTCTTACCCAATACAGACAGACCACGTCTGAGAAACTATAAAGTAACTATCACCGTAGTGGGGCAGGTGTTACCAAACTCAACAGTCATGCTTCCACTAATACGAGCTTCTGAGAGTCTAAGATTCCTTTACCAGAGTCTGAAGGTTTATCAGAAGCTTATGTTTACCAGAGTCTCCAAAAGATAGTCTGATTCTCAATTAGCTTCTGAAAATCTTTCAGAGTCTGAATTCTGTTTTCAGAGGCGCACATTACCCAGAGACATAACACATGTTCAAATTTTTCTTTATAAAATCAAATCTTTCAACAGATAAGGGCTTAGTAAATATATCAGCCCATTGATGATCAGTATCAATGAATTGAATATCTAAAATTCCCTTTTGAACATAGTCTCTTATAAAATGATGTTTAATCTCAATATGCTTTGCTCTTGAATGCAGAATTGGATTCTTAGACAAACATATAGCTGCCGTATTATCACAATAAATTGGGATATGGTTTCAGTTATTTGATAGTCCTCAAGCTGATCTTTCATCCAGAGTAGCTGTGTACAACAACTAGCAGCTGAGATGTATTCAGCTTCTGCTGTAGACAAAGCAATGGTTGCTTGCCTCTTGCTAGCCCAGGATATCAGATTCTCTCCCAAGAATTGACAATTGCCACTGCTAGATATTCTTTCAATCCTATCTCCAGCATAGTCAGCATCACAGAATCCAACTAGCTTGTAGTAAGAGGATTTCTTGTATAGAAGTCCAAGATTGGTAGTTCCTTTCAGATATCTAAAGATTCTTTTAACAGCTATTAAGTGAGACTCTCTAGGATCTGATTGAAACCTTGCACACAGACATACACTGAATAAAATATCTAGTCTGGATGCAGTTAGGTATAACAAAGAACCAATCATACCTCTATACAGCTTCTGATCAACTTTGGTTCCTTGATCTTCTTTGCTCAGAGTGCAGGTTGGATGCATTGGAGTGTTCATTTCTTTGCAATCCTCAAGATTAAACTTCTTCAGAAGCTCTTTCGTGTATTTTGACTGATGAACATAGACTCCATCTTTGCATTGGTTGATTTGAATTCCAAGAAAGAACTTTAATTCTCCCATCATGCTCATTTCAAACTCATCCTGCATTACTTTGGAAAACTCTTTGCAAAGTGAACTATTTGTAGAACCAAAAATGATATCATCAACATAAATTTGAACTATAAGAATGTCGTTCTTCAGAGTCTTTCTGAATAGTGTAGTGTCAACTTGTCCTCGTTCAAAGTTATTTTGAATTAAGAAATTACGCAGTCTTTCATACCAAGCTCTGGGAGCTTGTTTTAAGCAACAGAGTGATTTCTTCAATTTATAAACATGCTCTGGATGTTTTAAATCTTCAAAGCCAGGAGGTTGTTTGACATATACTTCTTCAGAAATGACACCATTAAGAAATGCACTCTTAACGTCCATTTGATACAGGGTTATGTTGTGATTAACTGCATAGGAAAGAAGTAACCTGATTGCTTCCAATCTTGCAACTGGAGCAAAAGTTTCAGTGTAATCAATGCCTTCTTGTTGACTGTAACCTTGCGCAACAAGTTTGGCCTTGTTTCTGATTACTTCTCCTTGTTCACTAAGCTTATTTCTGAACACCCACTTGGTTCCAATGATGTTCTTGTGTTCAGGCTTAGCTACTAGATCCCATACTTCATTCCTTTTGAATTGATTCAGTTCGTCTTGCATTGCCAGAATCCATCCTTCATCTCCAAGTGCTTCTTCAATAGAGGTTGGTTCAATAACAGATAGTAATCCCAAAGCAGACTCTTCTTGTCTGAAATGCGATCTAGTTCTTCTGGGACTCTCTTTATTGCCAATTATCTGATCCTCTAGATTCGAAGACTTGTATTTGAAAGATTGTTTGGATTGACTAGCTTGCTGAGAACCATCTTGAGCTTTTTCAGAAGCTTCTTCATTAGGAATTTCAGGGGATGCTTCAGCTTCTGAAGTATCTTCAGATTCTGGAATCTGATCAGATTCTGAGTTATCATCAGAATCTTGAGATCCTGCATAACTTTCATCTTGCTCTGGAGTTTCACTTCCAGGGACTTTGTCATCGAATCTGACATGCATAGATTCTTCAACACATTGTGTTTCTGAATTATACAGTCTGTATGCCTTGGAGCGTTCAGAGTAACCTAAGAAGATTCCCTTTTGTGCTTTGGCATCAAATTTCTTTAGATAGACTTTATTGTTCAGGACATAACAAGTACATCCGAACTGATGAAAATAAGATATGTTAGGTTTTCTTCCTTTAAAGAGTTCATAAGCTGTTTTGTTCAACAGAGGTCTAATATAGATTCTGTTCTGAACATAACAAGCTGTGTTTACAGCTTCTGCCCAAAAATGCTTAGCCAGATTGTTCTCATGGATCATGGTTCTAGCCATTTCTTGTAAGGTTTTGTTCTTTCTCTCTACAACTCCATTTTGTTGTGGAGTTCTAGGTGCAGAGAATTCATGAATAATTCCATGTTTTTCACAGAAAACCTCAAAAGGCTCATTTCCAAATTCTCCTCCATGATCACTTCTGACTTTCAAGATTTTCAATTCTTTTTCAGATTGAATTTGGATGCAGAATTTACTAAACACAGAATATGAATCATCTTTAGTTTTCAGAAACTTAACCCAACTCCATCTGCTGTAGTCATCAACAATGACTAGTCCATATTTACTTCCATATAAGGATGCAGTGCTAACTGGTCCAAATAAATCAATATGAAGTAACTCCGAGGGTATGGAAGTAGAAACAATTTCTTTCGGCTTGAAGGGACTCTTGACAATTTTCCCTTTCTGACATGCTCCGCAAAGAGCATCTGAATGATAGTCAATGTCTGGTAGGCCTTTGACAAGTTACAACTTGTTAAGCTTAGAGATTAATCTCCAGTTAGCATGTCCCAACCGTCTATGCCACAGCCACTTCTTATCACCCATTGACAAAAGGCATGTTACCTTCTGATCAGTCAGTTCAGAGAATTTTATCTTGTAGACATTGTTTCTTCTTTTTCCCTTGAAGACTATGGATTGATCATCCTTGTTAACCACAGTGCAGTTGTTCTTATTAAACAATACATCATAACCACTGTCGCATAATTGACTTATGCTCAGTAGGTTATGTCTAAGTCCATCAATGAACCACACATTACTGATTGAGATAATAGAGTTACCAATGGTTCCAGTACCAATGATTTTGCCAGTCTGGTTTCCTCCAAATCCCACAGTTCCTCCCTCTTGCATGGTTAGGGTTAGGAACATAGACTTTTCTCCCGTCATTTGACGCAAGCAACCACTGTCCAGGTACCAAGCCTTCTGCTTTTCTTGTCCTTTTAGACATACCTCTGTTTCACTTTCAGAGTCTGCATCTGATTCTGCCTCAGGTGTCTACATTGGCTTCACCATCAGCATCATCATTCTCAGACTCTGACTCATTATCATGATCTTCCCAGGTGGCCATCAGACTTTTCTTGATTTGCTTCTTAAACTTGCTTGACTTGAAGGTTGGCCTTTTTGACTTGGATTTCTCCTTCTGCAGTTCTGGACAGTCAGCAATAAAATGTCCAGTTTTCTTGAAGTTGAAGCAACCTTTCTGTTCCTCCTTTTTGAAACCCTTCCCACTACTCTTGCTCAGAAATCTCTTGTTATTCTTAGCAAGGTACTGCATTTTGCTTAAAAGCATGGCCATTTCCTTTGCAATATCAGGATCTTCCTCTGAGCTTTCATAAGCTGAAGATTCATTTTCAAACTCTTCAACCTTGAGAGCCTTTGAGGACCTTCCCTTTGATTTTAAAGCAATGGTTTTGGACTTTCTTGCAGACTCATGTTCATTGAGACTTAACTCATGAACCTTGAGAGAGCTTACAAGATCTTCAACACTTAAAGTGTTTAAATCTTTAGCCTCCTCAATTGCAGTGACCTTTGGTCTCCATCTAGAGGGTAAGCTCCTTAGAATCTTGCTAACATGATCAGAAGCTATATAACTCTTCTTTAGTATCTGAAGACCAGACACTAGAGTTTGAAATCTTGAGTACATCTGCGCAATACTTTCATCCTCTTTCATCTTGAATAGTTCATACTGATGAACTAATAGAAGAGCTTTAGCTTCCCTGACCTTTTTGCTTCCTTCATAGTTAGCACAGAGAGAAGAAAACATGGCTTTAGCAGTAGATTTGTCACTCATCTTCATGTATTCCGATTTAGGAATAGCAGTGACAAGAGCTCCTCTGATGATATGATGTTTCTTGTAGATTTTCTTTTGAGCAGCAGTGTGAAGTTTACGGTCAATGGCAGCACCTTCGTCATCAAGTTGTAAGTCACCAACACCATCTTCAAGTATATCCCAGAGTTCTTCATCAAGACCCATGACATAACTGTAGAAGTTGGTTTTCCACCAAGAAAATCTTTCAGGATCTCCATTGAACTTATGAATTTTTCCATAAACAGCCTTTTTACTGCTGTTATTCGATCCATAGTCATATGGTATAGCAGCACCAGAAGTAGCACCAGAAGAAGAAGGTTCACTGGAAGAACCATTAAACTCTTTTCACAAGTTATGTCTTGAAATCCTTGACAATGTTTTCTCCCATACCGTAGGGTTGGAACCGTTTGGTTTAGGTTTCAACTTGCCTTTCACAGTTTCTCTCCTTTGAAACTTAGACTTTGGTTTTTCAGACTCTGGCTTTTTCAGAGTCTGTTTATCAGACTTTGAATGTTTCAGAGTCTGAGACTTTAAAGCTTTGGGTTCAAAGTTTTTCAGACCCTTTAACTTAACATTCTGAAGTTTTGACTTAGTCAGAATCTTAGAAGTAGAAGTTGTAGGTTCTGAATGAGTCTCTGTGTTGACTTCATCAGACTCTTTTACAAAATGATTTTTCAACGCCTCTCTGGTTCCATCAGGACCAGATTTCAGAGTCATTTCATTTGAGTTTCCTCCAATGAATCCAAGACCCTGTCCTCTGTTCTGATACGTGCTATAGATCAAGGATGCAACCCTTGATCTGTCAATTCCAGTAGCAATAAATTCTTGCAGAGCAACATCTTGCTCACTTAAGTATTTACAGCTACACTTCTTGATCAATAAAGAGATATTTTCTTCTTTTAAATCTTCTAATTCCAACAGAGTTGAATTATGTCTTTTTGACAGCTTATCAAGCTGTTGTTTGACTTTCTTCAACTCAGTGGTCTTAGTTTTAAAATGACCAAGAAGCTCATTGACAGATTCTATAAGTTCAGATCTTGTGAGTTCAAAATATACCTCTGTTTCATTTTCAGAGTCTGTATCTGATTCTGCCTCAGGTGTCTCTTTACCAGATTCAGTTGTAGCCATTAGTCCAACAGCTACATTGGCTTCACCATCAGCATCATCATCTTCAGATCCTGACTCATTATCAAGATCTTCCCAGGTGGCCATCAGACTTTTCTTGATCTGCTTCTTAAACTTGCTTGACTTGAAGGTTGGCCTTTTTGACTTGGGTTTCTCCTTCTGCAGTTCTGGACACTCAGCAATAAAATGTCCAGTTTTCTTGTAGTTGAAGCAACCTTTCTGATCCTCCTTTTTGAACCCCTTCCCACTGCTCTTGCTCAGAAATATCTTGTTCTTCTTAGCAAGGTACTGCATTCTGCTTGAAAGCATAGCCATTTCCTTTGCTACATCAGGATCCTCCTCTGAGCTTTCAGAAGCTGAAGACTCATTTTCAGATTCTTCAACCTTGAGAGCCTTTGAAGACCTTCCTTTTGATTTTAAAGCAATGGTTTTGGATTTTCTTGCAGAATCATGTTCATTGAGACTTAACTCATGAACCTTGAGTGAGCTTACAAGATCTTCAACACTTAAAGTGTTTAAATCTTTAGCCTCCTCAGTTGCAGTGACCTTTGGTCTCCATCTAGAGGGTAAGCTCCTTAAAATCTTGCTAACATGATCAGAAGCTATGTAACTCTTCTTCAGTATCTGAAGACCAGATACTAGAGTTTGAAATCTTGAGTACATCTGCTCAATACTTTCATCCTCTTTCATCTTAAATAGTTCATATTGATGAACTAATAGAAGAGCTTTAGCTTCCCTAACCTCTTTGCTTCCTTCGTAGTTAGCACAGAGAGAAGCAAACATGGCTCTAGCAGTAGATTTGTCACTCATCTTCATGTATTCCGTTTTAGGAGTAGAAGTGACAAGAGCCCCTCTGATGATATGATGTTTCTTATAGATTTTCTTTTGAGCAGTAGTGTGAAGTTTGCGGTCAATGGCAGCACCTTCGTCATCAAGTTGTAAGTCACCAACACCATCTTCAAGTATGTCCCAGAGTTCTTCATCAAGACCCATGACATAACTATAGAAGTTGGTTTTCCACCAAGAAAATTCTTCAGGATCACCATTGAACTTAGGAATTTTTCCATAATCAGCCTTTCCACTGCTGTTATTGGATCCATATTCATATGGTATTGCAGCACCAGAAGTGGCACCAGAAGAAGACGGTTCACTGGAAGACATGTTTTTCTCTGGATCTTTTCTGTTACACGGTTAAGTGCTAAGACAACATAGCCGGAGCTCTGATACCAACTGAAGGTGAGAAAAACACAAGAAGGGGGGGGGGGGGGTTGAATTGTGCTTTCTTTTCGCAACTCTTGAAGAGTGAGAATCTAATTCCTTTAAACTCAGAGTCTGAATGAGATCAGAGTCTGATAGGAGATTAGGTTCTGATTGCAGCGGAATAATCAAGAGATAAAGAGAGAACAGAGAACACAAGCAATTATACAGGTTCCTTCCACAAACTGGAAGTAGTCCTGTCCCCCTTGTACTTCCAAGGAGAGTTCACTAAAATGTAATATCAAATTACAAGTTGCTCAAACACACAGTATGAGACTTCCTTGCTCAAGCACACAGGCGAGAGACTTCCTTGCTCAAAGACACAACTAAGAGACTTCCTATGCTTAAGAACGCAGCCAAGAGACTTCCTTTGCTCAAGCACAAAAGCAAGAGACTTTTACACAATTACAGAAAATTGAATACAGTTGAAACACTTGATAACAATAAAAATGTGTTTCAATTACAACAAAGACATACTCTGTTTTACACAAAAGACAGACTCTGTTTTTCTGTGAAACTTAGAGATTCTAGAATACTCAGTTTGTAAGAATCTAAGTTAATGATGTGCTTTTGTTAAGACTCAGTTGAATACGAAAGCAGCGCAATGCAGTTTTTCTAAGTTGTAGAGTCCAACACTTCTTCAAGTCTTCTATCTTTTATATAGGCGTAGGAAAGAGACGTTGAGTCATCCAGCGCATCAGGATGATTTCTGAAGCTTGATCAATGACTGTTGATCTGTTGCTTGATTTGGTAATAGTCCTTCAATAGCATAATTTGAATTCCATTCCCTTTGAGGATTAATATCGGTAGACACAGTTGCCAAACTGTACGTGGTAGTAGAGTAGTGGAAACAGAGTTCGTACAACGTACTCTGTACTGGCCTGCAATCTTTGTCTTTGTGCTTCCCACGCTCAAGTTGACTTAGAAGCTAGCCGTTACTCCATTAGAGTTTCTTTGTGCATAGCAATGCAGTAGAGATCACTGTTAGCAGATCATCAAATATATGGCTTCAGACTCACTGCAGTACTAAGCTTCTGATAATCTTCAGACTCTCTTGGTTCTTAGATTCTGATGGTCTTCAGACTCTGATACAGTCTTCAGACTCTCTTTGGTACAGTCTTCAGACTCTCTTCGATACAGTCTTCAGACTCTCTTCGATACAGTCTTCAGACTCTCTTCAGCACAGTCTTCAGACTCTCTTCGAAACAGAATCACAAGCAACAAGCTTCTATGGATTTATTGCTCTTTAACATTGTTCAAACAGAATGCTTTCTAAGATACAAATCTTAATTGATATCCTGCATACTTAAACTAATATTAGCAATATCCAATTGACAACTTTTTAATACCTTGTTATCATCAAAACTCAAAACGTGGTATTGCTGAACACCTTTGTTCCAACATAGCGTTCTTTATGATAATGTAATCTCATGATTAAGTCACACTTAATATATTATTACATGAACTATCTATTCTAAGGACTTTATTAACATTACTATAAATATATAATAAAGAGTGCCATATATTAATCAAATAATAAAAGTCATGATACATACGATAAGTTTCAAATAAATTATTGGCCTCTAGGGCTTATACCAACAGGGGGATTTGTCTTCTTTGTTTGGTTTGACTCTCCTTGATGGCCTGCTCATATGGTACATCACATAATTGGGGAAGTTGATCTTCTCGATAGTAGCCAAAAAGTATAAGACAACTTTGTGGTCTAGAGACAAAGTGTTAGAACCTCCACCCTTCTGAAGCAAGCAGTCTGTAATGAGCTTCAGAAGCACCCTGTGGTCCTTTTGCATATCCACCAGTTTGTTTGAAGGTCTTCCTTTGAAGAAAAATAAGTTGCATCTCTCTGCCCAGTCAGATTTCTAGCTGACATTCCATTGGAATTTTCCTTCATTGGCCACTCTGCAGTGTTGGAACAAGGGTGTTCAGCAATACCACATTTTGAGTTTTGATGATAACAAGGTATTAAAAATTGTCAATTGGATATGCTAATATTTGTTTAAGTATGCAGGATATTAATCAAGATTTTCATCTTAGAAAGTATTCTGTTTGAACAAATTGAGAGCAAGACCAAGAGAAGCGTGTTGCTTGTGATTCTGAAGATCTGAAAAGTCTGAAGAATCATCAGAAGCTGTGTCAAGAAGTCCTGAAGACTAAAAGAATCTGAAGTTCATATAAGTTTGAAGATGATCAGAACCTAAAAGTTCAAGAGAGTCTGAAGACTATCAGAACCTGAAGACCAAGGAGATTATTGAGCAAAGATTTGTGCCAATCCTCAATGTAAGCTACGAGGATAAGTTCTCTATTCTGAAGAATGAATTTGTGGATTTTATCACCAAAATTCAGAGGGCTGCAGTAAAAGAACAAGCTGGTGTTCTTGCCAAACATGTGGAAGAACTTAAGAAAGCTGAGACAACAAAGGCTAAGAAGAAAGCTCCTGTTCTGCGATTGTAATATAAACCATTCTTTGATGCTGATCAATACAATCCAAGGGAAACAGTCGTTTATGATTCGCTGAAGAAGAGGCTTCACATAGTACAAGAAGAAGCTAGACTTGAGAGAGAAGCTCATCTCAGAAGAACAGAAGTTCTCGAAGAAATTGTCAAGAAACAGCAAGAGGATCTCCAAAAGTTGATGGATCACATTGCCAAACAAAACCAACCTTAGTTGCACACCTAGTGTTTTAACTATTTTGTTTTGCTTGTATTCTTATTTTTGCTGATTTCTATTATCTTCTGAACTTTCATTTTATGATTATTCAGGTTTTTACTTCACTAGATGTGCTTCTGATAGATCTTGCTTTATTTATCTTATTGCATCTGAAGTAATTTTCCTTAGAATCTGTTCGTTTTCAGACTCTAATATGTTTTTGCTATGAATCTTTTTCTCATTTTCTTTAAAAAAAAATTTACCCTCACTTGAAATCATTCAAAAAGGGACAGAAACATTTTTTTTTAAAAAATTACCTTTTTGTTGATGACAAAAGGGGGAGAAAGTCTAGTGAGTACTTCGTTAGATTCTGAGCCCCATTAAAAAGAATCTTTTCTCATATTCGTTTATTATTCTGAGATTTGATTCAGCTATTTGCTTAACATGAATTTATTTAACTTGGATAGAACTTAAGGGGAGCTTACAAACCTCAACTTAAGGACTATAAGATTCAGGGGGAGTCAGAGCTTACAAACCTCAGACTCTGAGCTTACAAACCTCAGACCCTTTAAGTCAACATGTTAATTAGATTAACAACAATTGACCTTTTAAATATTGATGTTTGTCATCATCAAAAAGGGGGAGATTGTTGGAACAAGGGTGTTAAGTGATACCACATTTTGAGTTTTGATGATAACAAGGTATTAAAAATTGTCAATTGGATATGCTAATATTTGTTTAAGTATGCAGGATATTAATCAAGATTTTCATCTTAGAAAGTATTATGTTTGAACAAATTGAGAGCAAGACCAAGAGAAGCGTGTTGCTTGTGATTCTGAAGATCTGAAGAGTCTGAAGAATCATCAGAAGCTGTGTCAAGAAGTCCTGAAGACTAAAAGAATCTGAAGTTCATATAAGTCTGAAAATGATCAGAACCTAAAATTTCAAGAGAGTCTGAAGACTATCAGAACCTGAAGACCAAGGAGATTATTGAGCAAAGATTTGTGCCAATCCTCAATGTAAGCTATGAGGATAAGTTCTGTATTCTGAAGAATGAATTTGTGGATTTTATCACCAAAATTCAGAGGGCTGCAGTAAAAGAACAAGCTGGTGTTCTTGCCAAACATGCGGAAGAACTTAAGAAAGCTGAGACAACAAAGGCTAAGAAGAAAGCTCCTGTTCTGCGATTGTAATATAAACCATTCTTTGATGCTGATCAATACAATCCAAGGGAAACAGTCGTTTATGATTCGCTGAAGAAGAGGCTTCACATAGTACAAGAAGAAGCTAGACTTGAGAGAGAAGCTCATCTCAGAAGAACAGAAGCTCTCGAAGAAATTGTCAAGAAACAGCAAGAGGATCTCCAAAAGTTGATGGATCACATTGCCAAACAAAACCAACCTTAGTTGCACACCTAGTGTTTTAACTATTTTGTTTTGCTTGTATTCTTATTTTTGCTGATTTCTATTATCTTCTGAACTTTCATTTTATGATTATTCAGGTTTTTACTTCACTAGATGTGCTTCTGATAGATCTTGCTTTATTTATCTTATTGCATCTGAAGTAATTTTCCTTAGAATCTGTTCGTTTTCAGACTCTAATATGTTTTTGCTATGAATCTTTTTCTCATTTTCTTTAAAAAAAAATTTACCCTCACTTGAAATCATTCAAAAAGGGACAGAAACATTTTTTTTTTAAAAATTACCTTTTTGTTGATGACAAAAGGGGGAGAAAGTCTAGTGAGTACTTCGTTAGATTCTGAGCCCCATTAAAAAGAATCTTTTCTCATATTCGTTTATTATTCTGAGATTTGATTCAGCTATTTGCTTAACATGAATTTAATTAACTTGGATAGAACTTAAGGGGAGCTTACAAACCTCAACTTAAGGACTATAAGATTCAGGGGGAGTCAGAGCTTACAAACCTCAGACTCTGAGCTTACAAACCTCAGACCCTTTAAGTCAACATGTTAATTAGATTAACAACAATTGACCTTTTAAATATTGAGGTTTGTCATCATCAAAAAGGGGGAGATTGTTGGAACAAGGGTGTTAAGTGATACCACATTTTGAGTTTTGATGATAACAAGGTATTAAAAATTGTCAATTGGATATGCTAATATTTGTTTAAGTATGCAGGATATTAATCAAGATTTTCATCTTAGAAAGTATTATGTTTGAACAAATTGAGAGCAAGACCAAGAGAAGCGTGTTGCTTGTGATTCTGAAGATCTGAAGAGTCTGAAGAATCATCAGAAGCTGTGTCAAGAAGTCCTGAAGACTAAAAGAATCTGAAGTTCATATAAGTCTGAAAATGATCAGAACCTAAAATTTCAAGAGAGTCTGAAGACTATCAGAACCTGAAGACCAAGGAGATTATTGAGCAAAGATTTGTGTCAATCCTCAATGTAAGCTATGAGGATAAGTTCTCTATTCTGAAGAATGAATTTGTGGATTTTATCACCAAAATTCAGAAGGCTGCTGTAAAAGAACAAGCTGGTGTTCTTGCCAAACATGTGGAAGAACTTAAGAAAGCTGAGACAGCAAAGGCTAAGAAGAAAGCTCTTGTTCTGCGATTAGAATATAAACCATTCTTTGATGCTGATCAATACAATCCAAGGGAAACAGTCGTTTATGATTCGCTGAAGAAGAGGCTTCACATAGTACAAGAAGAAGCTAGACTTGAGAGAGAAGCTCATCTCAGAAGAACAGAAGCTCTCGAAGAAATTGTCAAGAAACAGCAAGAGGATCTCCAAAAGTTGATGGATCACATTGCAAAACAAAACCAACCTTAGTTGCACACCTAGTGTTTTAACTGTTTTGTTTTGCTTGTATTCTTATTTTTGCTGATTTCTATTATCTTCTGAACTTTCATTTTATGATTATTCAGGTTTTTACTTCACTAGATGTGCTTCTGATAGATCTTGCTTTATTTATCTTATTGCATCTGAAGTAATTTTCCTTAGAATCTGTTCGTTTTCAGACTCTAATATGTTTTTGCTATGAATCTTTATCTCATTTTCTTTAAAAAAAAATTTACCCTCACTTGAAATCATTCAAAAAGGGGGAGAAATATTATTTTTAAAAAAATCACATTTTTGTTGATGACAAAAGGGGGAGAAAGTCTAGTGAGTACTTCGTTAGATTCTGAGCCCCATTAAAAAGAATCTTTTCTCATATTCGTTTATTATTCTGAGATTTGATTCAGCTATTTGCTTAACATGAATTTAATTAACTTGGATAGAACTTAAGGGGAGCTTACAAACCTCAACTTAAGGACTATAAGATTCAGGGGGAGTCAGAGCTTACAAACCTCAGACTCTGAGCTTACAAACCTCAGACCCTTTAAGTCAACATGTTAATTAGATTAACAACAATTGACCTTTTAAATATTGATGTTTGTCATCATCAAAAAGGGGGAGATTGTTGGAACAAGGGTGTTAAGCGATACCACATTTTGAGTTTTGATGATAACAAGGTATTAAAAATTGTCAATTGGATATGCTAATATTTGTTTAAGTATGCAGTATATTAATCAAGATTTTCATCTTAGAAAGTATTCTGTTTGAACAAATTGAGAGCAAGACCAAGAGAAGCGTGTTGCTTGTGATTCTGAAGATCTGAAAAGTCTGAAGAATCATCAGAAGCTGTGTCAAGAAGTCCTGAAGACAAAAAGAATCTGAAGTTCATATAAGTCTGAAGATGATCAGAACCTAAAAGTTCAAGAGAGTTTGAAGACTATCAGAACCTGAAGACCAAGAGAGTCTGAAGATCATCAGAAGCTGAATTGCTATAGTGAGTCTGAAGCCTACAATCTGAAGATCTGCTTAGAAGGATTTCTAAAGGCATTGCGATGCATAAGAAACACTCTATTGGAGTAACAGCTACCTTCAAAGTCAACTTAAGCGTGGATGCTCAACGACAAAGAATGCAGAATAGTACAGAGTATGTGTGTACGAACTCTGTTTCCACTACTCCACTACCTCGTACAGTTTGGCAACTGTGTCTATCGGTATTAAGCTTCAAAAGGAATGGAATTCAAAATATGCATTTGAAGGACTGTTACCATATCAAGCAACAGATCAACAACTATTGATCAAGCTTCCAAAATTCTCTTGATGTGCTAGATTGTCTCAACGTCTCTTTCCAGCGCCTAGATAAAGGATAGAAGACTTGAAGAATATGTTGGACTCTACAACTGAAAAACTACGCTACTAAGCTATTGTATTCTCACTGAGTCAAACTAGAAACACATCAATAACTTAGATTATTCTTACAAACTATGTATTCTAGAATCTCTAAGTTTATCAGAAAAACAAAGTCTATCTTTGTTTAAGTTATTGGAACACATTTGATTGTTTATCAAGTGTCTCCAACTCTTTTCAATTTTCTGTAAATTGTGTCAGAAGTCTCTTGCTTGTGTGCTTGAGCAAAGAAGTCTCTTAGTTGTCTCTTTGAGCATTGGAAGACTCTTGCTTGCGTGCTTGAGCAATTGGAAGTCTCTTACTATCTATTTGAGCAACTTGTAATTGATATTTCATTTTAGTGAAACTCTCCTTGGAAGTGCAAGGGGGACAGGACTACTTCCGGTTTGTGGAAGGAACCTGTATAATTGCTTGTGTTCTCTCTTTCTCTCTATCTCTTATTATATTCCGCTGCAACAGAATCTGATCTCCCATTAGACTCTGAATCCATTCAGAATCTGATCCTGTAGAAACAGATTCTTATTCTTCAAGAGTTTCGAAAAAGAAAACACAATTCAACCCCCCCCCCTTCTTGTGTTTTTCTCACCTTCATGCAGGCCCTTACAATTACTTCTTCTGTGATGGTAATTGGAATTCCCATCACTGCTGATCTGATTTCCATACCAATGTATGGTTTCAGACCCATTTCTTCTCTCGTCTTTCCCACCGAAGACGGATTGTTGTTCACTGCTTGAACTTCTTCATAAGCAGAAGCTTCTTTGTCGTAAACTTCAGCTCTAACCCATAAATCTCTTATCAGCTCTTGATATGTTGGTCTATTCAACAAACCGAAATATTCGTTTATACCTTGACACATAATCTGTGTATGAACATCAATACCATGTCTATGTAGTGCTCCAAAATCCACTAGAGATTCAACTTGAACTTCCAGGGTCTCTTTAATCATTGACATAGTTCTCGGTTTGATGACGTATGACTGACCAGGATTGATCTTCAGGATTGAAGTGTTGGAATAAGTTGCCATTTGAATGTTTTTAACTTATTTTGAGATTTCAAAATATTTTCAGAGAACGAGAGAGAGAAGAAGTATTAGAAACAGAGTAAGTGTGGGTAGTGAGAGTGAAAGTAGTGTGTGTTTGAGACTTAGTGTATTTTTGATAAAACGTTTGCAATACACAGGGGACAAACAGACATAAGCATTAAAGACAAACAAGCATGCAGCCATAAAGCAAAGGGAAGGCGCGAGGATAAATGTTAAACGGATACTATCATTGCCCTTTGAGTTATTACCCAATACAGACAGACCACGCCTGAGAACTACAAAAGTAACTGTTACTATAGTGGGGTAGGTGTCGTTAGTCATAACTGCCACCTTACCACTAATACATGCATCTTCAGAGTCTAAGTTTCCTTAACAGAGTCTGAGTGTCTTCTGAGTCTATTTTTCTCAGAGTCTCCAAAAGAGAGTCTGATACTCAAGTAGCGTCTGAATAACTTTCCGAGTCTGAATTCTATTTTCAGGAGCAAGCATTACACAGAGACAAAACACATGTTCAAATTTTTCTTTATAAAATCAAATCTCTCAATAGTGAAAGCCTTAGTAAATATATCAGCCCATTGATGATCAGTATCAATGAATTGAATATCTAAAATTCCTTTTTGAACATAGTCTTTGATAAAATGATGTTTAATTTCAATGTGCTTGGCTCTTGAATGTAGAATTAGATTCTAAGATAAACATATAGCAACTGTATTATCATAATAAATTGGGATACAGTTTTCAGTTATTTGATAATCCTCTCACTGATGTTTCATCTAGAATAGTTGTGTACAACAACTAGCAGCTGAGATGTATTCTGCTTCTGTTGTTGACAAAGCAATAATTGCTTGTCTCTTGTTAGCCCAGGATATCAGATTCTCTCCCATAAATTGACAATTGCCACTGGTTGATTTTCTTTCAATCTTGTCACCAGCATAGTCAGCATCGCAGAATCCAACTAGCTTATAATCTGAAGATTTCTTATACAGAAGTCCAAGATTAGTGGTTCCTTTCAAATATCTGAAGATTCTCTTAACAGCAGTTAAGTGAGACTCTCTAGGATCTGATTGAAACCTTGCACACAGACATACGCTGAATAAAATATCTAGTCTGGATGCAGTGAGATATAACAGAGAACGTATTGTACCTCTATACAACTTCTGATCAACTTTTGTTCCTTGATCTTCTTTGCTCAGAGTGCAGGTTGGATGCATTGGAGTGATCATTTCCTTACAATCTTCAAGATTGAATTTCTTCAGGAGCTCTTTAGTGTACTTGGATTGATGAACATAAACTCCATCTTTGCATTGGTTGATTTGAATTCCCATAAAGAATTTCAATTATCCCATCATGCTCATTTCAAACTAATCCTGCATTGACTTAGAAAATTCCTTGCAAAGAGAACTATTAGAATATCTTAAGAGTCTTCCTGAATAGTGTAGTATCAACTTGACCTCTTTCAAAATCATTTTTAATTAAGAAATTACTTAGTCTTTCATACCAAGCTCTGGGAGCTTGTTTCAAGCCATATAATGATTTCTTCAATTTATAAACATGATCAGGATGTTTTAAATCCTCAAAACTAGGAGGTTGTTTAACATACACTTCTTCAGTAATGACACCATTAAGAAAGGCACTCTGAACATCCATTTGGTACAGAATTATGTTGTGATTTACCGCGTAGGAAAGAAGTAACCTGATTGCTTCCAACCTTGCAACTAGAGCAAATGTTTCAGTGTAATCAATGCCTTCTTGTTGACTGTAGCCTTGAGCAACAAGTTTGGCCTTGTTTCTGATTACTTCTCCATTCTCACTAAGCTTGTTTCTGAACACTCATTTAGTTCCAATAATGTTCTTGTGCTCAGGCTTAGCTACTAAATCCCATACATCATTGCTTCTGAATTGGTTGAGTTCATCTTGCATAGCTAGAATCCATCCTTCATCTGCAATTGCTTCTTCAATTGAGGCAGGTTCAATTATTGATAACAATCCCAAAGCATACTTTTCTGGTCTGAAATGTGATCTAGTTCTCCTGGGACTTTCTTTCTTGCCAATAATTTGATCCTCAGGATGTGAAGACTTGTATTTAAACGCGTGTTTGGATTGGTTAGCTTGCTGATAACCATCTTGAGCTTCTTCAGAAGCCACTTCATCAGGAACTTTAGGGGATGCTACAGCTTCTGGAGTATCATCAGACTCTAGGAACTGATCAGGTTCTGAGTTATCATCAGACTCTTGAGAACCTGCAAAACTTTCATCCTGCTCTGGAGATTCACTTCCAGGCACTTTGTCATCAAATTTGACGTGCATAGATTCTTCAACACAATGTGTTTCTGAATTATACAGTCTTTAGATAGACTTTGTTGTTTAGAACATAGCATGTACATCCAAATTGATGAAAGTAAGATATGTTAGGTTTCCTACCTTTAAAAAGTTCATATGTTGTTTTGTTCAACAAGGGTCTGATATAGATCTTGTTCTGAACATAAGATGTTGTGTTTACTGCTTCTGCCCAAAAATGTTTAGCCATATTGTTTTCGTGAATCATGGTTCTTGCCATTTCTTGTAAAGTTCTATTATTTCTCTTTACAATCCCATTTTGCTGTGGAGTTCTAGGAGAAGAGAATTCATGGATGATTCCATGTTTTTCAGAAAATATTTCAAATGGCTCATTTTCAAATTCTCCTCCATGATCACTTCTGACTTTCAAAATTTTCAATTCTTTTTCAGATTGGATATGGATGCAGAATTTACTAAACACAGTAATCATCAACAACGACTAATCCATATTTACTTCCATATAAGGATGCAATATTGACTGGCCCAATTAAATCAACATGGAGTAGCTCCAAGGGTCTCGAGGTAGAAAAAATTTCTTTTGGTTTAAAAGATTTAACAATTTTACCTTTCTGACACGCTCCATAGAGAGCGTCTGAATGATAATCAATGTCTGGTAAGCCTCTGACCAGTTGTAACTTGCTAAGCTTATAGATTAACCTCCAGTTAGCATGTCTCAACCTTCTATGCCACAACCATTTATTATCACTCATTGATAGAAGGAAAACTACCTTCTGATCAGCCAGTTCAAAAAATTTTATTTTGTAAACATTATTTCTTCTCTTTCCCTTGAATACAATGGATTGATCATCTTTGTTGACTACTGTGCAGTTGTTCTTATTAAACAAAACTTCATAACCACTGTCACACAATGGACTTATGCTCAATAGGTTATGTCTAAGTCCATCTACAAACCACACATTACTAACTGAGATTAAGGAGTTACCAATGGTTCCAGTACCAATAATTTTGCCAGTTTGGTTTCCTCCAAATCCCACAGTTCCTCCCTCTTTCATGATCAGGGTTAGGAACATAGACTTTTTTCCCGTCATGTGTCGCGAGCAGCCACTATCTAGATACCATGACTTCTGATTTTCTTGTCCTTTTAGGTATACCTCTGTTTCACTTTCAGAGTCTGTATCAGATTCTTCATTGGATTATTCCTTTTCTGGTTCAGTTGTTGCTACCAAACCCACAACTACATTAGCTTCATCCTTAACATCATCCTCATCAGACCCTGACCCATTGTCTAGATCTTTCCAAGTAGCCATCAGACTCTTTTTGATCTGCTTCTTGAACTGGTTGAACTTGAAGGTTGGCTTTATTGACATGGATTTTTCTTTTTGCAACTCTGGATAATCAGCAATGAAATGCCCAGGCTACTTGCAGTTGAAGCAACCTTTCTGTTCTTCCTTCTTGAATCATTTACCAATGCCTTTACCCAGGAACTTCTTGTTCTTTCTAGCCAAGTACTCCAATCTGTTGGAAAGCATAGCCATTTCTCCAGCAACATCAGGATCTTCCTCAAAGCCTTCAACTTTGAGAGCTTTTGAGGATCTTCCTTTTGACTTTAGAGCAATGGTTTTTGACTTTCTATCAGAGTCATGTTCATTAAGACTTAACTCATAAACCTTGAGGGAACTGACAAGATATTCAACACTTAGAGTGTTTAGATCTTTAGCTTCCTCAATGGCAGTCACCTTAGGTCTCCATCTTGAGGGTAAGCTTCTCAGAATCTTGCTCACGTGATCAGAGGATATGTAGCTCTTCTTCAGTATCTGGAGTCCAGAAACTAGAGTCTGAAATCTTGAGTACATCTGCTCAATACTTTCATCCTCTTTCATTTTGAATAGTTCATATTGATGAACAGGCAAGAGTGCTTTTGCTTCTCTGACTTTCTTGCTACCTTCATAGTTAGAATAGAGAGAGGCAAACATAGCTTTTGTAGTAGACTTGTCACTCATTTTCATGTATTCTGATTTGAGAATAGCTGTGACAAGTGCTCCTCTGATTATGTGATGTTTCTTATAGCTTTTCTTCTGAGCAGCAGTGTGTTTCTTTCTGTAGAGAGTAGCTCCTGAAGGTGAGAAAAACACAAGAATGGGGGGTTGAATTGTGTTTTCTTTTCGCAGCTCTTGAGGAGTGAGAATCTAATTCCTTTTGAACTCAGAGTCTGAATGAGATCAGAGTCTGATAGGAGATTAGGTTCTGATTGCAGCGGAATAATCAAGAGATAGAGAGAAGAGAGAACACAAGCAAATTATACAGGTTCCTTCCACAAACCGGAAGTAGTCCTGTCCCCCTTGTACTTCCAAGGAGAGTTCACTAAAATGTAATATCAAATTACAAGTTGCTCAAACACACAGTATGAGACTTCCTTGCTCAAGCACACAGGCGAGAGACTTCCTTGCTCAAAGACACAACTAAGAGACTTCCTTTGCTCAATGGACGCAGCCAAGAGACTTCCTTTGCTCAAGCACAAAAGCAAGAGACTTTTACATAATTACAGAAAATTGAATAGAGTTGAAACACTTTGACAACAATCAAGATGTGTTTCAATTACAACAAAGACAGACTCTGTTTTACAGAAAAGACAGACTTTGTTTTTCTGTGAAACTTAGAAATTCTAGAATACTCAGTTTGTAAGAATCTAAGTTGATGGTGTGCTTTTTGTTAAGACTCAGTTGAATACAAAAGCAGCGCAATGTAATTTTTCAAGTTATAGAGTCCTCAATTTTCCAAGTCTTCTATCCTTTATATAGGCGTAGGAAAGAGACGTTGAGTCATCCAGCACATCAGGATGATTTCTGAAGCTTGATCAATGACTGTTGATCTGTTGCTTGATTTGGTAGTAGTCCTTCAATAGCATCATTTGAATTCCATTCCCTTTGTGGATTAATACCGGTAGACTCAGTTGCCAAACTGTACGAGGTAGTGGAGTAGTGGAAACAGAGTTCGTACAACGTACTCTGTACTGGCCTGCAATCTTTGTCTTTGTGCTTCCCACGCTCAAGTTGACTTTGAAGCTAGCCGTTACTCCATTTGAGAGTTTCTTTGTGCATAGCAATGCAGTAGAAATCCTTGTTTGCAGATTATCAAATTTGTGGCTTCAGACTCACTGTAGCACTAAGTTCTAATAATCTTCAGACTCTCTTGGTTCTCAGATTCTGATGATTTTCAGACTCTGATACAGTCTTCAGACTCTCTTTGGCACAGTCTTCAGACTCTCTTTGGCACAGTCTTCAGACTCTCTTCGAAACAGAATCACAAGCAACAAGCTTTTCTGGATTTTTTGCTCTTTAACTTTGTTCAAATAGAATACTTTCTAAGATATAAATCTTAATTGATATCCTGCATACTTAAACAAGTATTAGCAATATCCAATTGACAACTTTTTAATACCTTGTTATCATCAAAACTCAAAACGTGGTATTGCTGAACACCTTTGTTCCAACAATCTCCCCCTTTTTGATGATGACAAACATTGGTATTTAAAAGGTCAATTGTTGTTAATCTAATTAACAAGTTAACTTAAAGGGTTCTGAGGTTTGTAAGTTCAGAGTCTGAGGTTTGTAAGCTCTGACTCCCCCTGAGTCTGATAGTTCTTAAGTTGAGGTTTGTAAGCTCATCTTGAGTTCTATCCAGGTTAATTAAATTGTCTTTCATAGTCAATCAAATTCATTCTCAGAATATTTTGAAAAAATTGATTCTTAAACAGGGCTCAGAGTCTAACTAAGCACCTTTCGCAGATTTCCCTTTAACTTTTACGTATACATGCAATGTAATTAAAAGAAAATTTTCCCTTTCTCCCTGACATAAATACTTTCCCTTCTCCCCTTTTGTCATCAACAAAAAAAGTTTAGAACAAGTTCCTCCCCCTTTTTAAGTGACTTAAGGTAAGGGTGTAAACATGTGTTAAGGAAGAATGAGATTAAGAGGGAAAACATAGAAGATTCAGAGCATAAAAAATAGAATGCAAAATGAATCAAAAACAACTTATATAAATTGTAAGAAAAAACAAGTTCAAGAATTACAAAAAAACGAAATGAAATTAAACTAAGGTTGGTTTTGTTTGGCAAGATGATCCATCAGTTTCTGGAGATCCTCTTGTTGTTTCTTTACCATCTCTTCCAGAGCCTCAGTTCTTCGCAAATGCGCTTCTCTTTCTTGTCTAGCTTCTTCTTGAACTTTATACAACCTCCTCTTCAAAGAATTGTAAGCCACTGATTCTCTAGGAATATACTGATCCTCATCAAAGAAGGGTGTATCGCTAATCCTTAGAATGGGAGCATTGTTCAGAGCTACAACTTTCTCAGCCCGCTTTACTTCTTCAACATGCTTGGCAGTAACAAGAGCTTGTTCCCTGGCAGCAGCCTTCTGAATTTTGGTGATAAAATCCAAAAACTCAGTCTTCACTGAAGAAAACTTGTCCTCATAGCTCACATTAAGTATTGGCACAGACCTTTGCTCAATAACTTCTTTGAGCTTATTGCATGAAGAAGCATAAAACTCATCTATCTTATTTGAATCAAATAAGTCACTTTGAGGTTCAGAGGTTGAGGGTAGAAAAGCTCTCAAAGCTAGAAAAGTTTCAAAAGGGAAATAGGTCATGGGGTCACAAAGTGGTTGAGAAACTCTTCTGGTCTTAGCTTTACATGTTGTTACAGTTCCTGATACAATATCAGAAGCTTGTTCCAGATTTTCAGAAGCTGGTTCAACAACTGGTTCTGAAGGTTCAACAGAAGCTAAAGTCAGATTCTCTGTAGGTTTAGGTACAGGGTCTGGTTTGGAAACAGATGAAGTAGCTTTTGTTGGTTTGGATTTTGCAGGGGTTTTTGGTAGTTCTCCTCCTAGATGTTTTTCAAGAGAATCTAGAGTGTCTGGAGAGTCTACAAAAATGGTTTCAGTTTGGGGGGATGGCTGTTTGGATTGAATGGTTGCTTCAGGCTTTTCAGAGGGTTGAATTACCTGAAGAGGTTTGAGAAATGAAGGTTGAGCAGGATGGTCAGCAAGAAGATTCATAGACACTGTGATTGTGTCTTGAATTACTCTGTCCATAGTTGAATCAACATAATCAACTACTGCCGGGTCAAGTGGGTTATGGGATGATATGGGTTTGATTGGTGAGGGAGATGAATTTTTGAGGGATGGAAGAATTTGGCTTAAAGGTTTGTTGTCAGATTCTGAATCTGATTCTGACTCTTGATTCAAAGATGAAGATGAGCTATATGCCACGTTGCCAGAGGTGCCAATGCCAGCTTCTGGAGAGGCAAAGTGATCAGACACGGTAGCTTCTGATAACTCAGCTTCTGCAGTTGCTGAAGGATTCTTCTGTTTAAGAGCAGAAGCAAGCAACTTAGCAGCTTCTTTGACAGTTTCTTCCTTTAGTTCTTCAGTCACTACTTATGTTGCCATTGCCTTGCCAGCAGCATGTTCATCCTCAATCATAGATACAGAAGTACCTATCTTCTGTGCTACATCCCTAGCCACAGGAATCACATCCATCTTTCTCTTCTTGATCTGACTCTCTTCACCTTCAGAGTCAGCATCAAGGAAGTCAGCAATATCTTGAGCCATTCTGTCATAGTCTCTGTCAACCTTGCCTTTCTTCGCTTTCTTCTCATCTTTCTTAGCCTTCTTCTCATCCTTGATTTCACGAAGTGCAGAAGATGCAGAAGGGGAATCAATTGAAACTCCAGGAAGAGCAGAAGATTTGATCTTTTTCTTGAGAGGCTCCTGCTTCTCTTCCTCTTCCTTGAGAACCATTTCCTTGGTTCTTTTACCTTTGACCTTAAGAGGTTCTCCTCCAGCAGTCTCAGGAATGGCAGAATAGTTGATTATTCTACCAGTCTCCTTGAAGTAATCCACCACAAATCTTGCAAGAACTTCATGATTATCTTCTTTAGATATGGGAGGGAAGTCCATCATTAGGTCAGATTGTACATAGGATTCTCTCATATCATGCTTAGAAGGGTTGAATCTCCTGACAATCTTCATGTACTGCAGAGTCTTGCCATTAATGATTCTTCCAGTCACAGATCCTAGATGAATATCTGATACCACACCAGATTCTAATAAGACCTTCAAGAGGCCTCCTTGATACAAAATCTCAGATATTAATCTTCCAAAAGGAACTTGCCTCCTGGTTTCTGATTGACTCTTCTTGATGGCCCAACACATGTGGTGCATCACATATCTGGGGAAGTTGATCTTTATTTTGTTGATAAGAAAATAAAGAAGAACTTTGTGATCCACAGACAATGTGTCTGTTCCTCCTCCTTTCTGAAGCATACTATCCAGTATAATCTTCAGAAGCACCCTATGCTCAGGATGCATATCCACCAATTTATTTGAGGGTCTCCCTTCAAATAACAACTTGTTGCAGATAACAACCCATTCACTCTTCTTGTTGACATTCCACTGAAATTTACCAGCGCTCTCCATCTGACACGCCCTGGCTACCACCTCTTAAGTGATAACTATTGGTATTCCCATCACAGCAGATCTTATTTCAAGACCATTGTACGGTCTTAAACCCATATGGTCTCTGTTCTTGCCAGCAAGCCTGGGGTTGTTTGAGATTGCTACTGTTTCTTCCAAAGTAGCTTCAGCTTTGTCGTAGACTTCTGACCTAACCCAAAAATCTCGAACGAGCTCCTGATATGTTGGTCCATTCAACATACCAAAGTACCTCATCATTCCTTGTGATAAGAAATGAGGTGCGACGTCAACTCCATGACGACTGAGTGAACCAAAATCAACTGGAGATTCCACTTGGATTTCCAGAGTCTCCTTGATGATGTTCATTGTTCTGGGTTTGATAACATAGGACCCTCTGGACTTGATTATAACACCAGATTGGACGAAATCACTTGCCATTATAGGGGTTTCTAAATGTTTGATTTGAGAACAAAAAGTTTTGCAAAGTATTGAAAACAAGAATTTTGTTCAGAGAAAAAATCAAAGAGTGAAAAGAGAAGTGAGTTGTGTGTGTTATGTATTTATAGAGAAAAAGTTTGAAACTTGTTTGGAAAGAGTAGGGGACAAACAAACACAAACAATAAATACATATAGCATGCAGCCGTAAACGTATTGGGACGAGGCGAAGGTAACTTGTTTAACGTAATGAAATCATTGCCCCTTGAGTTCTTACCCAATACAGACAGGCCACGTCTGAGAAACTGTAAAGTTACTGTCACCATAGTGGGGCAGGTGTTACTGAAGTTAACAGTCGCGCTTCCATTAATACGAGCTTCTGAGAGTCTAAAGATTCCTCACCAGAGTCTGAATAATTTATCAGAAGCTTTTATCAGAGTCTCCAAAAGAGAGTCTGATTCCCAAACAGCTTCTGAATATTTTCAGAGTCTGAATTCTGTTTTCAGAGGCGCATATTACCCAGAGACATAGCACATGTTCAAATTTTTCTTTATGAAATCAAATCTTTCAATAGATAAGGGTTTTGTAAATATATCAGCCCATTGATGATCAGTATCAATGAATTGAATATCTAAAATTCCTTTTTGAACATAGTCTCTAATAAAATGATGTTTAATCTCAATATGCTTTGCTCTTGAATGCAGAATTGGATTCTTAGACAAACATATAGCTACTGTATTATCACAATAAATTGGGATATGGTTTTCAGTTATTTGATAGTCCTCAAGCTGATGTTTCATCCAGAGTAGCTGTGTACAACAACTAGCAGCTGAGATGTATTCTGCTTCTGCTGTAGACAAAGCAATGGTTGCTTGCCTCTTGCTAGCCCAGGATATCAGATTATCTCCCAAGAATTGACAATTGACACTGGTAGATTTTCTTTCAATCCTGTCTCCAGCATAGTCAGCATCACAGAATCCAACTAGCTTGTATTCAGGGGATTTCTTGTAAAGAAGTCCAAGATTGGTTATTCCTTTCAGATATCTAAAGATTCTCTTAACAGCAGTTAAGTGAGATTCTCTAGGATCTGATTGAAACCTTGCACACAAACATACACTGTACAAAATATCTGGTCTGGATGCAGTTAGGTATAACAAAGAACCAATCATACCTCTATACAGCTTCTGATCAACTTTGGTTCCTTGATCTTCTTTGCTCAGAGTGCAGGTTGGATGCATTGGAGTATTCATTTCTTTGCAGTCCTCAAGATTAAACTTCTTCAGAAGCTCTTTCGTATACTTGGACTGATGAACATAGACTCCATCTTTGCATTGGTTGATTTGAATTCCAAGAAAGAACTTCAATTCTCCCATCATGCTCATTTCAAACTCATCCTGCATTACTTTTGAAAATTCTTTGCAAAGAGAACTATTTGTAGAACCAAAAATGATATCGTCAACATAAATCTGAACTATAAGAATGTCTTTCTTCAAGGTCTTTCTGAAAAGAGTAGTGTCAACTTGTCCTCGTTCAAAGTTGTTTTGAATTAAGAAATTACTTAGTCTTTCATACCAAGCTCTGGGAGCTTGTTTCAAGCCATAGAGTGATTTCTTTAATTTAAAAACATGCTCTGGATGCCTTAAATCTTCAAAGCTAGGAGGTTGTTTGACATATACTTCTTCAGAAATGACACCATTAAGAAATGCACTCTTAACGTCCATTTGATACAGAATTATGTTGTGATTAACTGCATAGGAAAGAAGTAACCTGATTGCTTCCAATCTTGCAACTTGAGCAAACGTTTCTGTGTAATCAATGCCTTCTTGCTTACTGTAGCCTTGCGCAACAAGTTTGGCCTTGTTTCTGATTACTTCTCCTTGTTCACTAAGCTTATTTCTGAACACCCACTTGGTTCCAATGATGTTCTTGTGATCAGACTTAGCTACTAGATCCCATACTTCATTCCTTTTGAATTGATTTAGTTCTTCTTGCATTGCCAGAATCCATCCTTCATCTCCAAGAGCTTCTTCAACAGAGGTTGGTTCAATAACAGATAATAATCCTAAAGCAGACTTTCCTTGTCTGAAATGTGATCTTGTTCTCATAGGACTTTCTTTATTGCCAATTATCTGTTCTTCTGGAAGTGAAGACTTGTATTTGAAAGATTGTTTGGATTGACTAGCTTGCAAAGAACCATCTTGAGCTTCATCAGAAGCTTCTTCATTAGGAACTACAGGGGTTGTTCCAGCTTCTGAAGTATCATCAGAATCTTGAGATTCTGCATGACTTTCATCTTGCACTGGAGTTTCACTTCCAGGCATTTTGTCATCGAATCTGACATGCATAGATTCTTCCACACATTGTGTTTCTGAATTATACAGCCTGTATGCCTTAGAGCGTTCAGAGTAACCTAAAAAGAATCCCTTTTGAGCTTTGGCATCAAATTTCTTTAGGTAGACTTTGTTGTTCAGGACATAACATGTACATCCGAACTGATGAAAATAAGATATGTTGGGTTTTCTTCCTTTAAAGAGTTCATAAGCTGTTTTGTTCAACAGAGGTCTAATATAGATTCTGTTCTGAACATAACAAGCTGTGTTTACTGCTTCTGCCCAAAAATGCTTAGCCAGATTGTTCTCATGGATCATGGTTCTAGCCATCTCTTGTAAGGTTCTGTTCTTTCTCTCTACAACTCCATTTTGTTGTGGAGTTCTAGGTGCAGAGAATTCATGAATAATTCCATGTTTTTCACAGAAAACCTCAAATGGTTCATTTTCAAATTCTCCTCCATGATCACTTCTGACTTTCAAGATTTTCATTTCCTTCTCTGATTGAATTTGGATGCAGAATTTACTAAACACAGAATATGAATCATCTTTAGTTTTTAGAAATTTAACCCAACACCATCTGCTGTAGTCATCAACAATAACTAGTCCATATTTAATTCCATATAAGGATGCAGTGCTAACTGGTCCAAATAAGTCAATATGGAGTAACTCCAAGGGTCTGGAAGTTGAAACAATTTATTTCGGCTTGAAGGGACTCTTGACAATTTTCCCTTTCTGACATGCTCCGCAAAGAGCATCTGAGTGATAGTCAATGTCTGGTAGGCCTTTGACAAGTTGCAACTTGCTAAGCTTAGAGATTAATCTCCAGTTAGCATGTCCCAAATGTCTATGCCACAGCCACTTCTTATCACCCATTAACAGAAGGCACATAACCTTCTGATCAGTCAGTTCTGAGAATTTTATCTTATATACATTGTTTCTTCGTTTTCCCTTGAAGACTATGGACTGATCATCCTTGTTAACCACTGTGCAGTTGTTCTTATTAAACAATACATCATAACCACTATCACATAATTAACTTATGCTTAGTAAGTTATGTCTAAGTCCATCAACGAACCACACATCAATGATTGAGATCAGAGAGTTACCAATGGTTCCAGTACCAATGATTCTACCAGTCTGGTTTCCTCCAAATCCCACAGTTCCTCCCTCTTTCATGGTTAGGGTTAGGAACATAGACTTTTCTCCCGTCATGTGTCGTGAGCAACCACTGTCCAGGTACCAAGCCTTGTGCTTTTCTAGTCCTTTTAGACATACCTGCAGCATCAATAATTTCAGACTTAGGTACCCATATTCTTATGGGTCCTTTTTGGTTAGTCTTAGAACCATTGAACTCGTTTCGTAAGTTATGTCTTGAAATCATTGGCAATGTTTTCTCCCATACCTTAGGTTTGGAACCGTTTGGTTTAGGTTTCAACTTGCCTTTCACAGTTTCTCTCCTTTGAAACTTAGACTTTGGTTTTTCAGACTTTGGCTTTTTCAGAGTCTGTTTATCAGACTTTGAATGTTTCAGAGTCTGAGACTTTAAAGTTTTGGGTTCAAAGTTTTTCAGAACCTTTAACTTAACATTCTGAAATTTTGACTTAGTCAGAATCTTAGAAGTAGAAGTTGTAGGTTCTGAATGAGTCACTGTGTTGACTTCATCAGACTCTTTTACAAAATGATTTTTCATCGCCTCTCTGGCTCCATCAGGACCAGATTTCAGAGTCATTTCATTTGAGTTTCCTCCAATGAATCCAAGACCCTGTCCTCTGTTCTGATACGTGCTATAGATCATGGATGCAACCCTTGATCTGTCAATTCCAGTAGCAATAAATTCTTGCAGAGCAACATCTTGCTCACTTAAGTATTTACAGCTATACTTCTTGATCAATAAAGAAATATTTTCTTCTTTTAAATCTTCTAATTCCAACAGAGTTGAATTATGTCTTTTTGACAGTTTATCAAGCTGTTGAATTATGACCAAGAAGCTCTTTGACAGATTCTATAAGTTCAGATCTTGTGAGTTCAGAATATACCTCTGTTTCATTTTCAGAGTCTGTATCTGATTCTGCCTCAGGTGTCTCTTTAACAGATTCGGTTGTAGCCATTAGTCCAACAGCTACATTGTCTTCACCATCAGCATCATCATCTTCAAATCCTGACTCATTATCAAGATCTTCCCAGGTGGCCATCAAACTTTTCTTGATCTGCTTCTTAAACTTGCTTGATGTAACACCCCGTTCTCCCAACAGTCGTAATAATAAATATAATTATATCAGAGTAATTCAACAACGGAGTATTACACTACTTTTCAAAATTTCATAAATAGGAATAAACTATTTATTTCAAAACAACATAAAATCTCATAAACTGCAGCGGAATGAATCTTTAAAAATTATAATTCAACGTCAACATAATCCTGGCACAAAGGCCTCAACAGTTATAAAATATTATTTTCAACAATAATAAACTCCCACGACACAGTCTTTTCATAGATAAGATACATAAAAGAATAAGGAAACATTCGCGACGACCCCCATCCTAATATGTATCAGATCCCTAGACACAGAGCCAATCATCCTACTAATCTTCGTTACCTGCAAGTTACCCATAGGGAAGGCAACGTTTTCTAGCAGAAGGGGTGAGATACACGATCAATAATAAATGTATATAATTCATCAAATCAATGAAACAACAACATCTTACAACAGGCATTATTCAATTCATATATAATGTGAATAAATATACACATATATAATAGCAACATAATCATCTTCATCAACATTAAACAACAGCAACAACAATGTCATTATCAGCAATGAACACCAACGACATGACCGACGACAACGACTACGACAATGCGACATCGACAACGACAAATGCATTATGCATGTGGTACCATTTTACGCGCGTTGAATGTTAAGCATTCCAGAGCATAAGCCCCCAACAGTTGGATGGTTAAAGCATCTCAGGGCATAAGCCCCCAATAGTTGGATGGTTAAAGCATCCCAGTTCGACTTGTGTATATCAACATACAACTCAACAACGTCTACGACAACAACATATGTGCCTAATCATTTATGACACACTCCACAACTTAGTCAAAATCTGACACAACAATTCTTACGACAGAATTCATCAACATAACACATATACATTAATCAACTACATTCATATCAAACCAAAACATTCTTCAAAAACAAAGCAAGTGTGATCAATAAGACATAAGCCAAATACTAATAAAACACTTCAACTAAATCCCTAATACCTAAGTTTGAAGTTGGGAAACCAACCATAAGTTTTGGACTAACTCAAAATTAGTTATGCTAAGTTTTCTTAAAATTTTCTGAATACCCACTTGGACTATTTTCATCATAACTCAAAATCTAAAAATCGTTTACACGTCAAACCAAGGCCATTAGAAAGTTAATTCACTTATCTACAACTTTCATGTTTACACCGAAAGCTAATTCAAAACAGAAACGTGTGAAAAAGACACAAGAACGCAAAAGAGAGAAAGCTGTCACAGTGCAATTTCGCTAATAGCGAAATTCTGGCTAATAGCGAAAATGTTCCAGACAGATTTCGCCAATAGCGAGTTTTCCCCTGTTGTTACGATTTTTACACCATTTTTCACCCAAAAACCCAATTTTTGATCCCTTAATCACCCAAATGATTTACAATGATGTTTACAGGTCAAATAGGCGATATAGAAATCAAAACAACATAGGAACATGCATCAAACAACACAATTCATCCATTTTAGAAATTACACAAAAATTCTAAAACCTAGAAAATCAAGAACACCACAATTCATAAATTTTCAGAATTATATATATTATTAGTGAAAGGAATCCCACCCTTACCTTAATTCAGCAACAATTGAAAGCCTACAGCAATTTGATCCCTTCCTAGCTCTCCTTCTAGCCCTCTTGGTTTTTCTCCTCTTTTTCTCAAAAACTCTCTTTTTCTCTACTGTACGTGAAAATGTTTGTCTGACTCTTTCCTTACTAACTCCCAAAACATAACCCCCTTTTTCACATAATTACAATTAATCCCCCTTAAATCTAAATAAATATTATTACTACTTATTTCTATTTCTCATATTTTATTTTAAATAATAAAACAACTATATAATAAAATAACACATAATATATATATATATATATATCACACATGAATCATATATTTTCGCATAAAATCATATATATATATCAAATAAGTCATGCAAAATCATATAACCAATATTCAAACATCATTTAAAATAATAGAATTAAAATGAGGTGTTACACTTGACTTGAAGGCTGGCCTCTTTGACTTGGGTTTCTCCTTCTGCGGTTCTGGACACTCAGCAATAAAATGTCCAGTTTTCTTGCAGTTGAAGCAACCTTTCTGATCCTCCTTTTTGAACCCCTTCCCACTGCTCTTGCTCAGAAATCTCTTGTTCTTCTTAGCAAGGTACTGCATTCTGCTTGAAAGCATAGCCATTTCCTTTGCAACATCAGGATCCTCCTCTGAGCTTTCAGAAGCTGAAGACTTATTTTCAGACTCTTCAACCTTGAGAGCCTTTGAAGACCTTCCTTTTGATTTTAAGGCAATGGTTTTGGATTTTCTTGCAGAATCATGTTCATTGAGACTTAACTCATGAACCTTGAGTGAGCTTACAAGATCTTCAACACTTAAAGTGTTTAAATCTTTAGCTTCCTCAATTGCAGTGACCTTTGGTCTCCATCTAGAGGGTAAGCTCCTTAAAATCTTGCTAACATGATCAGAAGCTATGTAACTCTTCTTCAGTATCTGAAGACCAGATACTAGAGTTTGAAATCTTGAGTACATCTCCTCAATACTTTCATCCTCTTTCATCTTTAATAGTTCATATTGATGAACTAACAGAAGAGCTTTAGCTTCCCTGACCTTTTTGCTTCCTTCGTAGTTAGCACAGAGAGAAGCAAACATGGCTCTAGCAGTAGATTTGTCACTCATCTTCATGTATTCCGTTTTAGGAATAGCAGTGACAGGAGCCCCTCTAATGATATGATGTTTCTTATAGATTTTCTTTTGAGCAGCAGTGTGAAGTTTGCGGTCAATGGCAGCACCTTCGTCATCAAGTTGTAAGTCACCAACACCATCTTCAAGTATGTCCCAGAGTTCTTCATCAAGACCCATGACATAACTATAGAAGTTGGTTTTCCACCAAGAAAATTCTTCAGGATCACCATTGAACTTAGGAATTTTTCCATAATCAACCTTTCTACTGCTGTTATTGGATCCATAATCATATGGTATAGCAGCACCAGAAGAGGCACCAGAAGAAGACGGTTCACTGGAAGACATGTTTTTCTCTGGATCTTTTCTGTTACACGGTTAAGTGCTATGACAACAGAGTCGGAGCTCTGATACCAACTGAAGGTGAGAAAACACAAGAAGGGGGGGTTGAATTGTGTTTTCTTTTCGCAGCTCTTGAGGAGTGAGAATCTAATTCCTTTTGAACTTAGAGTCTGAATGAGATCAGAGTCTGATAGGAGATTAGGTTCTGATTGCAGCGGAATAATCAAGAGATAGAGAGAAGAGAGAACACAAGCAAATTATACAGGTTCCTTCCACAAACCGAAAGTAGTCCTGTCCCCCTTGTACTTCCAAGGAGAGTTCACTAAAATGTAATATCAAATTACAAGTTGCTCAAACACACAGTATGAAACTTCCTTGCTCAAGCACACAGGCGAGAGACTTCCTTGCTCAAAGACACAACTAAGAGACTTCCTTTGCTCAATGGACGCAGCCAAGAGACTTCCTTTGCTCAAGCACAAAAGCAAGAGACTTTTACACAATTACAGAAAATTGAATAGAGTTGAAACACTTTGACAACAATCAAATAGTGTTTCAATTACAACAAAGACAGATTCTGTTTTACACAAAAGACAGACTCTGTTTTTCTGTGAAACTTAGAAATTCTAGAATACTCAGTTTGTAAGAATCTAAGTTGATGATGTGCTTTTTGTTAAGACTAAGTTGAATACAAAAGCAGCGCAATGTAATTTTTCAAGTTATAGAGTCCTCAATTTTCCAAGTCTTTTATCCTTTATATAGGCGTAGGAAAGAGACGTTGAGTCATCCAGCACATCAGGATGATTTCTGAAGCTTGATCAATGACTGTTGATTTGCTGCTTGATTTGGTAGTAGTCCTTCAATAGCATCATTTGAATTCCATTCCCTTTGTGGATTAATACCGGTAGACTCAGTTGCCAAACTGTACGAGGTAGTGGAGTAGTGGAAACAGAGTTCGTACAACGTACTCTGTACTGGCCTGCAATCTTTGTCTTTGTGCTTCCCACGCTCAAGTTGACTTTGAAGCTAGCCGTTACTCCATTTGAGAGTTTCTTTGTGCATAGCAATGCAGTAGAAATCTTTGTTAGCAGATTATCAAATTTGTGGCTTCAGACTCACTGTATCACTAAGCTTCTGATAATCTTCAGACTTTCTTGGTTCTCAGATTCTGATGATCTTCAGACTCTGATACAGTCTTCAGACTCTCTTTGGCACAGTCTTCAGACTCTCTTTGGCACAGTCTTCAGACTCTCTTCGAAACAGTCTTCAGACTCTCTTTGAAACAGTCTTCAGACTCTCTTCGAAACAGTCTTCAGACTCTCTTCGAAACAGAATCGCAAGCAACAAGCTTTTCTGGATTTTTTGCTCTTTAACTTTGTTCAAATAGAATACTTTCTAAAATATAAATCTTAATTGATATCCTGCATACTTAAACAAATATTAGCAATATCCAATTGACAACTTTTTAATACCTTGTTATCATCAAAACTCAAAACGTGGTATTACTGAACACCTTTGTTCCAACAGCTCCTTCATCATCAAGTTCTAAGTCACCAACACCATCTTCTTGTATGTCCCATAGTTCTTCATCTAAGCCCATGACATAACTGTAGAAGTTGGTTTTCCACCATGAAAATTCCTCAAGATCACCGTTGAATTTAGGAATTTTTCTAGAGTCAGCTTTCTTGTTACTGTTACTGGATCCATAATCATAAGGTATAGCAGAACCAACACTAGCACAAGAAGTTGTAGGTTCACTGGAAAACATGTTTTTCTCAGGATCTTTCCTGTTACACGGTTAAGTGTTATGACAACAGAGCCAGAGCTCTGATACCAACTGAAGGTGAGAAAAACACAAGAAGGGGGGGTTGAATTGTGTTTTCTTTTTTCATGTCTCTTAAAAAGATTGATTTTGTTTTCCAGGATCAGAGTCTGAACAAGTTCAGGTTCTGATGGAAGTTCAGAGTCTGTTGCAGCGGAATAAAGTAATGAGATAAGGGAAAGAGAGAACACAAGCAATTATACAGGTTCCTTCCACAAACCGGAAGTAGTCCTGTCCCCCATGCACTTCATAGGAGAGTTCACTAAAATTTAATAACCAATTACAAGTTCCTCAAGCACAAAGCAAAAGACTTCCAATGCTCAAGCACACAAGAAAGAGACTTCTATTGCTCAAGGACACACCCAAGAGAGTTCAAATGCTCAAGCACAGAGGCAAGAGACTTCTAACAAAATTTACTGAAAATTGAATAAGAGTTTGAACACTTGATATACAATCAGTGGTTTTCCAAATACAAAACAATAAGACTCTGTTTTCTGTGACACTTAAAAATTCTAGGACAAACAAGTTTGTAAGAATTTCCTAAGTTGTTGATGTGTTTGCTTGACTCAGGGAGAATAACCAAATATCGTAATAGCTTAGTTTTTCAATTGTAGATTAAGTAGTCTATTCTCCAAGTCTTCACTCCTTTATATAGAGGTTATAGAGAGACGTTGAGAAAAGTCAGCACATCACAGAGTCATCTAGAAGCTTGATCAAATATTGTTGATATGTTGCTTGATATGGTAATCGAACTTTAATACAAATTTTAAATTTCATTCCACTTGAAGCGAAAATACCAGTAGACACAGCTGCCAATAGTACAAGTAGTGGAGTAGTGGAAACAGGGTTCGTACAAAGTAGTCTGTCCTTTTCCTGCATTCTTTGTCGCAAAGTATCCAATGCTTAAGTTGACTTGAAGATAGCTGTTACTCCAAATGAACGTTTCTTTTGCAACGAAATGCCTTCAGAGATTGATTCAAACAAATTCTTGAGTTGCAATCTTCAGACTCTCTGTAGAACTTTTTAGACTCTGTTGGGCTTCAGACTCTCTTCTGTTGGTATAAGCCATAGAGGCCAATTGTTTATGTGAAACTTATCTTATGTATCATGACTTTTATTATTTGAATAATATATGGCACTCTTTATTATATATTTATAGGAATGTTAATAAAGTCCTTAGAATAGATAGTTCATGTAATAATATATTAAGTGTGACTTAATCATGAGATTACATTATGTATAAAGACCGAGACTATTATGTATAAAGACTGATGACCGCATCTCATTAGTCATATATATGAGATATCAAGTCTATACATAGGTATAAATGTTAGGAGTAATATTTATACTGGATAGACCCATCGTGAGAATACTACATAGTAAGTTATGAGATTGTCATAAGATATTCTCACAATGATAATTGTGTACATTGCTCTTTGACCTGAAACCACTATGATCCCTAGATGTGACCTGAAGTCTCATGCATCATGCTAGCAACTATGACTCCCGAGCTATGATTAGACATCTTAAGACTCTTTATGAAGAGCAGGCAAGGCATGAGAGGTTTGATGTCTCTAAAGCCCTTTTCTCTACCAAGCTGTCAGAAGGAAGTCCTGTAGGACCTCATGTACTCAAAATGATTGGGTATTCTGAGAACCTAGCTCGATTGGGATTTGTCCTTGAGCAGGAACTGGTTGTTGATCTTGTCTTGCAATCGTTGCCTGAAAGCTTCAACAGTTATGTCCAGAATTTCCTAATGAATGATATGGACAAAACACTTCAACATCTTGCAGCTATGTTGAGAACTGCAGAGGAAAACATGAAGGGAAAGGGAAAGGCCATTATGATGGTTAATAATGGTAAGTTCAAAAAGCACAATAAGAAGCCTAATAAGTCTAAGGGAAATGGCAAAAGCAGAGTTGTTGCCAAGCCATCAACCAAAGCTTTGAAGCCTACTAAAGGGGCGGCTAAGGAGGGCAAGTGCTTCTATTGCAACAATAAGGGGCACTGAAGGCGAAACTGCCCAAAGTATCTGGAAGATAAGAAGAATGGAAATGTTCCTGCTACTTCTACAGGTATTTTTGTTATAGAAATTAATATGTCTACTTCTACATCATGAGTATTAGATACTGGATGTGGTTCTCATATTTGTACTGATGTGCAGGGGCTGAGAACGAGTAGAGCATTGGCAAAAGGCGAGGTCGATCTTAGAGTTGGCAATGGAGCAAAGGTTGTTGCTTTAGCTATTGGAACTTATGTATTGACCTTAGCTAGTGGTCTTTTATTGAATTTAGAAAACTGCTATTATGTACCTGCCATTAGCAGGAATATTATTTCAATTTCTTGTTTGGACAAGGCTGGTTTTTATTTTACCATCAAGAACAAATAATGTTCCATTTATTTGGATAATATTCTATATGCTAATGCAATTTTGATTAATGGACTTTATATCCTAGATCTTGATATGCCTATCTATAACATTAATGCTAAAAGGATGAAACCTAATGAGTTGAATCTGACTTACCTTTGGCATTTTCGTTTAGGCCATATATATGAAAATCGCATTTCCAAACTCCATAAAGATGGACTTTTGGACTCTTTTGTTTTTGAATCATATGAGACATGTCGAACTTGTTTATTAGGAAAGATGACAAAGGCCCCTTTTTCCGGTCAAGGTGAAAGGGATAGTGATCTGTTAGGACTCATACATACTGATGTGTGTGGACCCCTAAACATAACTGCTAGAGGAGGTCTTCACTACTTCATTACATTCACTGATGACTTTAGTAGATTTGGATATGTGTATCTAATGAAACATAAATCTGAATCATTTACTTTATTCAAAGAATTTCAAAATGAAGTAGAAAACCAACTAGGCAAGAAAATCAAAATGCTTCGATCTGATCGAGGTGGAGAGTATTTGAGCTTAGAGTTTGACAATCATCTAAAAGAATGCGGGATCTTGTCCCAACACACACCTCCCGGAACACCACAATAGAATGGTGTTTCTGAAAGGAGAAAATCGGACCTTATTAGACATGGTCCGATCAATGATGAGTCATGCTGAACTTCCAAATTCCTTATGGGGATACGCCTTATTAACTGCAGCTTATACGCTTAACCGAGTTCCATCCAAAGCGGTAGAAAAGACACCATATGAGATATGGAACGGTCGAAAACCCAATGTGGGACATTTAAAGATTTGGGGTTGTGAAGCTTATATAAAACGACTTATTTCTACTAAGCTTGAACAAAGATCTGATAAATGTTTCTTTGTGGGATATCCTAAAGAAACTAGAGGATACTGCTTTTACAAACCTTATGAGGGCACAATTGTTGTTGCCATAAATGGAGTCTTCTTTGAAAAGGATTTTGTCTCCAAAAGAATCAGTGGGAGCAAAGTAGATCTTGAAGAAGTTCAAGACCCACAAAGTAATGAAATACCAATGGAGGAACATGAACAGGATACACAAACTATTGTGAAAGAAAATCCTATTCCACATATGTTGTTGATCCACTTACTAAAGCTCTTGCCCAGCAGAAGCATGATGGTCATGCTAGATCTATGGGTATTAGGTTTATGCTTGATTGGCTATAGTGCTAGTGGGAGATTGTTGGTATAAGCCCTAGAGGCCAATAGTTTATGTGAAACTTATCTTATGTATCATGACTTTTATTATTTGAATAATATATGGCACTCTTCATAATATATTTATAGTAATGTTAATAAAGTCCTTAGAATAGATAGTTCATGTAATAATATATTAAGTGTGACTTAATCATGAGATTACATTATCATAAAGAACGCTATTCTTAAATGTATCCGTAGTCAAGCTTTAATATGAATTAGGATAATAATAAAGCGTCGAGACTATTATGTATAAAGACTGATGACCGCATCTCATGGGTCATAGATATGAGATATCAAGTCTATACATAGGTATAAATGTTAGGAGTAATATTTATACTGGATAGAGCCATCGTGAGAATACTACATAGTAAGTTATGAGATTGTCATAAGATATTCTCACAATGATAATTGTGTACATTGCTCTTTGACCTGAAACCACTATGATCCCTAGATGTGGACTCAAGTGCTTTGTTTCCATTCTAACGTTGTCTGTAAAAGGATAACCATAACGTTGGTTGATGGGTACTTGATGAATCATGCTGAGAGACATGAGTGTCCTAGATGAGATTTGTCCCTCCTCATAAACAAGAGATATATCTATAGGCCTCTTGATGAAATATGACTGTAAAACTGCATGGCCATGCCGAACTAAGTCGATATAGGATATTGGACTTATTCGTTATTCAGTATACTTCGGAGTCAAGAAATATAAATATTGATCTACACAATGGTGACAAAATCTATGCATTGAGATCAATAAAGATATTAGGACAAAGGAGTAATCGTATGCATATGTATTATCATGGAAAAAGGTTTCGTCAGATCACTTGACATTCTTGTCACTTGGGTAGCAATGATGTGTTGCTAGATACCGCTCATTGTTTATAGTATTAAATATCAGATTCAATATTATTGCCAACGTGACTAGAACCTATAGGGTCACACACATAGAACAGTCAAAAGAGAGATATATAAGTATGACTTATATAAGGGGTGCGTTTAGTAAATAACGCTAATTAGTTAGTAGAATTACTAAACTCATTATTGGACTTACAGAAGCCCAATAGTGACTTCTAAACTTTCAGAGCACACTAAGAGTTCTATAAATAGAAGCCTAGTGCTGAAGTTTTGATGTTGTACGTTTTTTAGAAACCCTAACTCTCCGAAACTTCTGATTCGTTGGCTAGCACCAAGTTTTGGAGGAGCACTGTTCGTGTGGACTTGCTAGAGGCCTTGCTGCTTGCTTTGCTGTGATCGTGTTTCCAGCTTTCAGATTCCACACTTCGAGGTAACAATCGAGTCACTGATTCATGTGTAATTCGTAATGATCCAAGGAAAGAAAATCGAATTTTTTAATCCGCTGCTTATTCTGTTTTTGCAATCGATTTTCCTTCATCTGCAGCTCCTTCAGAATCTCTTGTTTTGCACTTCTTCGAAACAGCTTCTTCAGACTCTCCAAGTCTTATACTTCTTCGAGACAGCTTCTTCAGACTCTCCAAGTCTTCAGAACCTCTCGAAACAGCTTCTAATGATTCTTTAGGCTCTCTAAGTCTTCAGAATCACTTGCAACAAGCTTTTTAAGGATTTTGCTCTTCATTTGTTCTTACAGAATACTTTCTAAGATTAAAATATTTGACTAAGATCCTGCAGACTTAAACAAATATTAGCGTATTCAATTGACAATTTTTAATAGCTTGTTATCATCAAAACTAAAAGTGGTATTGTTAAATACCCTTTGTTCCAACATATTACCCTTAGTTATTATTGTGGAAAGAGAAATTTATGAAATGAGATATTAATAAATAAGGCTATTATAGTAAAGGGTAAAACTATTTGTATCAAAAGTAGTAATAATATATTGATTGTTTTTGTTTGTGTAAAATATCAAAAAATGACAATTAAAAAGGAAGGGAGACAGTATTTCATAGGGAAAAAATATAGCACAAAGAAACACGTTTTTGTGGAAAAAATAGAACAAGAAACAAAATAGAGGAATATCATGCTTTGGTTGCTTCCATTATTTCCAAAATAGACACGTTCGATTTTATTTTTTTCTTCCTGTTTTTGCTCATCTTTCCTCCATATTTTAAATATGAAACTTAATATCTACCAAAAATACAATTTTACTCCTTTTTAATTTTTCGACATGTCAATTAAAATTATACTTTTTTGTGTCTTTTATTTCAAATCCCCCCTATTATTATCTTTATTTAATTATGAAAGTTAATTATTAGAAAAAACACAGTTTTGCCCTATCTTAATATTTTGACACCACCACATATATTTACATTTTTGTGTCATCTATTCATTATTCTCTAATTATGAAACTTAATGTCTACCAAAAATAAAATCTCAACCCTTCTTAATTTTTCGACATGTCATCAAAATAATATTGTTTGTGTCTTTTGCTTCTACCTCCCCCTATTTTTTTCTCTCTTCAAAACAATTTAAAACAAACTCACTCGATAAAACACACTAACTTAATCTTTTTTAAAGAACAAACAAACTTAATCTTAATCCGAATACAAATAAACATAATCTTAATCCCAATCAAAACAAATTTTCCTATATTACAACTTCTAAATATCTAAAGAGTTGAAAACAATTTATTATTATCTTTCTCTAATTATAAAAGTTAATGATAAGAAAAAACACAATTTTGACCTATCTTAATATTTTGACACCTCAACATATATTTACATTTTTGTGTCTTTTGTAACAAAAGATCCTATTTAACTATAAGAGAGGAAATAATTTTCAAGAGATTGATGTGATTTCTTAACAAAAACAACAATTATTTTATATTGATGTATCTAAACCAACACAAATAGATTATGATTTTTTTATAAAAATTTCAAATAATCACTAAATTATTGAATTTCAATATTATTTTTATTTTAATTTATAACAAACAAGTATGTTGAATAAGAGAGAAAAGAGAGACATATATGTTGAAATACTGTGTCTGAATAGCATAATGCAATATTTATAATTTAGGCGTAAAGTAGCATATTTATAATTTAGGCGTAAAGTAGCTTAGCATTTACAGAATGAATATTCAACATAATATTCTATCCTAAGTAACTTAGAGAATAAGTTAACATATATTTACATCATAAATATAATTATTTACTATTTATTTATATATCAACAAAGCACTGCATGTTTGCTATAACATTAAAAAGTACTTTAAAATACCAGGTTCATCTTATATTAAATAAAAGAAATAGATAAAGAAGTTGAGGACATTAGACATGACTCAGGTAGAATCCAAAACAGGGATACAACATACTAAATCAGACAATGTGGATCAATCCCAATCTATCCTAATTTTTTTATTTTTTTTTACTAATCATTATCGCAACTCAAAGTGGAGTGCAAATTTTTTCTTTCCTACTATCACATTATCCATAACCCACTAACCACCTTTTTTTGACAAAAATAAACAATATTCATTCATTCATATTGATAGAGTACGGCGATACAATACAAATTCAAATACGCTAAAAACAAAAAGGATGAATATGTGAACAAACTCACAACATCCATGTTAATAGTATAAAACGACAAAGTACTTATGCCTACAAATATGACTAATATGACTATATTCAAGTCTCTGAAATACTCATGTCTTCGGATCTGCAAGGTTGACGACGCCAAAGCCATTGTCATTGATCGGATCTGCACTTGCTCAAAGCTAATCTTTCAACCTGGATCAAATAAACACAATACTAAGATGGAAAATCAAAAATACACCGCACAAAGACGTGGTTCAAAAACACCGCACTTGCTCAAAGCTAGTATTTGTGCAGTGTGTTTTTATAACCCACTAACCACCTATTAATACATATTCATGTCATAAAAAAAAAAACTCATAAATTCGTGGAAAATGATTTGAACTAAAGTATAATTTTCAAAAAGTAATGAACACAACTTTGACAAATGCATATTCATGTCATAAACAAACAAAAACGAAACTCATAAACATGGTTTTCATTTTAGTATAAATACAGTAATCGAAACACAGTATAAACATGGTTTTGGAAAATGATTTCATATCAAGATTCAACACCAAAATTTAATTAAATAAAAATTAAAGATATTAAAAGTTATCTAAAGATTAAAATTACTTTTTTAATAGGAAAAATTGATTCATTTATTTAATATTTAATATTGTCTATGTATATTACATTTTGATTGATTGATATCATGAGAGGGTAAATTACCCCTAATGAAGAGAGAGTAATGTAGGTCTCACCTAATGCATGACTAACTTTTTGATAAATTGTCTACGTTTTTTTTTTTTTTTTGTCTACGTTATTAATCATTATTTCAAGATAGCCACTTATAACAACATTTTTATAAACAATATGTGTCTGATATCAAATTAGGGGAATATATATGTCTGATTTCATTTTTATTCTTTATTTTTTTATGGAATATATACATCATATAGTCAATTAATGAATCGATTTATTTTTTTTAAAACACTATTGTATTCCATTAAATATTTCTGATAATATAGTCAATTCGATAACTATACATGAAACTCTAAGGGTGTGTTTGGATGGAGGGCTTAGGAGGAAAAAGGAGGGGAGGGTTTACTCTTCATTTTTAAATTACGGACACTATAAAATGTTTTATAAAAAATTAATAATACTTCAATCACACTTAATTTATTTTATAAAAAATTAACAATACCTAATTCAAAAACAAAAAGTAAATCATCCCCTCCATTCTCCTCCCAAACCCTCAATTCAAACACACCCTATAAAACTTCTAAAAATAAAAAATGAAACTCTAATAAACCCGTGTATCACGGGTTAGAGTCTAATTTGTAATAAATGGGCAAAACAACGAATAAGTTACGATGGAGTGACGTAAAATTCATATCTACCGTCTATAAATACGTGGAACTGATATTCAAGAAATACACATCTAAATCATTGAGTTTTAATAAACGATGATGATTTCTCACACTTCAAACCTCTTTTTAATCTTCATAATCTTCTTTACATTCTTGTGCCTCTCTTCTGGTGATGATGGTATCCCAACCAAATACACCTTCATATTGGGTCCTAACCTTGATAAGCTTCCTACTCAAGATGAAGCTATGGAACTATTCCAACTTTGGAAGAAAGAACATGGACGGGTCTACAATAGTTTAGAAGAGATGGCAAAGAAATTTGACATTTTTGTTTCCAATTTGAGGATTATCACAGAAACAAATGCAAATAGAGAGTCACCTCATGGATCCATTCTTGGCCTGACCAACTTTGCCGATTGGAGCCCGAAGGAGCTTCAAGAAACATACTTACATGAACTTAATATGCCTTCCAACAGCGAGATAATGAAGTTGCATGATGATGCATATTATAGCGCGCCTTCATCCCTCGATTGGAGGTCAAAAGGAGCTGTAACTAGGGTTAAGGATCAAGGTCGATGTGGTATGTTTGCTGTGTTTAAATCATTTATGTCACATTCTATCGTCATGCACAAAATAATATTGAAAGATTTTCATAGTTTTTTAATTAGGAAAGCGATTGTATCTTAGAGATGGTGGTTGAGCCTAAAACAACCCCACGAAACCAATTGTGAGATGAGAATTGCCCCCACTTATAAACATATTGTCAGGTCGTCTTCTATCCGATGTGGGACTCTTAACTATTAAAATACACAATTTACATAAACTATACATATTGTAGAATGACCAGATTTTCGGTTTTGATCGCCAATTATAAGTAGTATGCTATGTATTAGTTTTGCAATAAAATTTAAACTTAATTCCTCTATATTATTTGTTACTAGTATAATGTTTGTTACAATGCATGGAAAAGCACATGTGAAAACCTATTTTAACCACGCTGCATTTGATTTTGTTAGGAAGTTGTTGGGCATTCTCAGCTGTAGGTGCAATTGAGGGGATAACTCAAATAAAGACCGGGATCCTTAACCCCCTTTCAGAGCAGGAGGTTGTGGATTGTGACTATGCAAGTAGTGGTTGCAGTGGCGGATGGCCGTACAATGCATTTAATTGGGTTATAGGAAACAATGGGATCGCTTCGGAAAGTGATTATCCTGATACGAGCTCTGGAACAGGAGAGAAGGGTAATTGCAGAGCCTCGCAGGTCTCCATCTTTAAACTTGGAAAACTAAATTACGTTTAAATTTTAAGTCCGCATGTTATATTTTATCATTTTTCATGGATTGTAGGTTCAAAATAGTGCAACTATTGATACATATTACAAGGTGGCGGAATCAGAAAGAGGATTGTATTACGCGACTGCTAATCAACCAATTAGTGCCTGCTTTTATGTAACCCAAGACTTTTTTCAATATACTTCTGTAAGTCTTTGCTCAAACATTGGTTAAACGTATCTTCGATTATTTTTAGGATGTAAATCAGTAATAAGTTTAAAATCTTCCATTTTTCAACAACTAATGGCAGGGAATATACGAAGGTCGCAATTGCCCAGTGAATTCAAGAGTGGTAAATCACTGCATGATAATAGTTGGTTATAACTCGATAAACGGTGAAGATTATTGGATCGTAAAGAACTCATGGGGCACAAGCTGGGGCGTGAAAGGTTATGCCTTTATTAAAAGAAACACTGGTAAAATGTATGGCGTGTGTGCAATCAATGCATATGCTTACTATCCAGTAAAAAATAATGGAGTTGAATCTGAATCTAGAAACTCAACAAGTATTATCTTTGACTATTCTCCTTTTATGTAAGAAATCCGAGAGCTAGGAACTCATGTATTAGTTCCGTTTTCGATGATAAGGAATAAGTTAAAGTCTTCGCAGAAGAATAAGTTGAAATTTGAATTCCTGTTTTATGTGTCTAGAATTTGTGTGTGAGGGCGTTCATGATGTTGTTTTCAACACCTCAACTCCCTTGTTCTATGTTGTATCATAGTGCTTAATGATTTAATAAAGTGTGATTGGGTTATATATATGTTATACTTTCATTTTGCACTTAGATTATGTTTGGTTAGAAAAGGAAAGTTGAACAAAAGAATGTGAACGAAAAGAAATTGAGAGGGAAATTAATGAAAAATAGTAAAATAAAAGGAAAAAGATAGATGGTGTGAATGTGGAGTGACGCAAATTGACGAACTCTCAATCACCATTGGATTGTATTTTGCTGCTGGCCATGTTCTAATTTTATTTATTTAAAAAATATTAAAGCATTGATTGGATTTTATCGTGCCTATGTTGTGCGTTAATGCTTCGCACCATATAGCAAGTCTCAAAATAAAAATATTAAATTACAATCCCTTCGAAACACCGTGAGGGAGGCGATTCCTCTCTACGCCAAGGCCGTCGAAAGGAAGTGGAGTGTTCTCCAGAGCGCGACCACAAGATCTGCCACAAAGGTCTGTTCACCGGAAGGATAGTAGAATATCCTATTCCCCGAGCATTCGCAAAACTACCAAAGTTGGAAACCTACGATGGCACTAAGGATCGGTCAAGTACGTGGAACACCTGGACACCATCCTCGACTACCACCATGCGAGGGGCGCGTTTAAATGCAAACTATTCATCTTAACGATCAAAGGCGCATAGGACAACTCCATCGACTCGTGGGAAGACCTTTGTAGTGAATTCACCTACCACTTCACCGCGAAGCGAAAGCGGCAAAAAACCATGGCGGCCTTGAACGTTGTCGTTCGGGATAAGAAAGAAACTCTAAGAGAATACGTTGAACGTTTCACTCGGGCGGGCGTAGAAGTACAGGCCGCCCACGGCGGAGACGAAGCCCGAGACGAAGCCGAAGACGACAAGCGCCACATGTAACACGCTAAACTCTAAAAGTGACAACACACGCAAATGATATAATCATTTAAAAGAATTTAGATGCTACTTCTTCTACAAACAATTTTTCAAAACAAAAACATTACAACGAAATCTCCAAATAGCCATGTCATCATATTACATATTTCATCATTAATGCATAGTCTTAAAATTTCTCAACAATCATAAATAAAAGTACACACTGACGATTGACACATAATCAGAGCCCTGCAAACTACAACTCCAATGCAATAGATGAGGTAGCTCCAAAGCTATCCTAAACCAAACTCACCGTAAGTCAAGCAACTAATCTTGCACGCCGTCTACCCATTCATAAGAATAAGGTAGGCGGTCAACCAAACGACCACTAGGGGTTAGATTCCATAAATACAGCATAATCAAACAAAAGTAAAGCAACATAATTAATTTCATATGATTAGCAACACTCAATTGGAAATCATTCATAATAACCCCACAGTTAGTGAAGCATCAAGTTTACAAGTATAATATTGCAACGAGTACACATTCACATCATCACATGTTCAATAAATTTTGCCAAGTTCATAAATCACCAAGTTCATAAATGTATGATATGCCCAAGAGACGACTTTATATGCATGTGGTACCTATAACGCCCGTTTTGATTATTTAAACTATTTTTAGAGTATAGAGAGTATTTATATGATTTTGTGTGAATTAATTGAGTTATAAGATTTATGTGATTTTATGAGATGTTGTGACTTATTTTATTGTTTAATAAAATAAGATTTGAAAATAAAATAAATATTTAAGTTGTGGGGTTGTTTTGGAATTAGATAGAGTTGTGAGGGAATAAGTGAAATAAGATAAATTAGTTAGAAAACATAAAAAGGGGAAAACCTAGGTTTAGAAACTGTCAGAACGTACAATTCAGAATTTGGGATAAAAAGGGAGAAAACAGAAGAGAAGAACCAGAGAGGCTGCTGCTCAATTTTCTTAGGTAAGGGTGAGCCTAGCATTACAATTCCATTAAACTTGTGATTCATGATTATAGTTAACAGATTTTAGGAGTAATTCATGAGAAATTAGAAATTGAGAATTAGGTCAAAAAGTGATGAATTGATGATTAGATGATGAGAAACTGTACCAACGTTGTAGAAAACTGTTTACAGACCATAGGGTAACTCTTAAACATCAATATAGTCGAAATTAGGGAGGAACATGATGAAAATCGGGGTTTTGGGTTAAAATTGTTGTAACCCCGTAACTGTACTGTCATCGCTCGCCACGGCGAGTGCTCCTCAACAGCTCGCGAGGCGAGAAACCCACTCGCCATAGCGAGTACTGCCTTAGTAGTCCGCGAGGCGAGCAATCCCACTCGCCGTAGCGAGTAACCCACTTGATGGCTCGCAAGGCGAGAAGTTCAACTCGCCATAGCGAGTGACCTCTGTTGGCTCGCAAGACGAGCAGCCCAACTCGCCATTGCGAGTGGTGCTGTACCAAACGACCTCTTAGAACTATGCGACCCTTGTCGTACGGATTATTATGAGATGACCCCTGAGATAGAGTTAAGTACTACTGCAATATTAAAGACGACTTGTAGAGTTGTTAATTAATGTTTGATGTTTGTTAGTAGTGACATATACATTTGTGTATGCCTTCTTTGAACTACAAGAGATAAATTATGTGATAGTTTATGATATTATTATGTCTTGAGATGGTTGATGTTCTGCCGTGCTGCCATTTGTTATTGATTAAAAGCTGCATGTGTCATGCTAAGACTTATCAGTTGTAATCCAAACTATTGGAGTTTATTTGAGATGTCTAAGGTTTAAGAAGTTGAGTCCATGCATAATCATTCAGAGACGAGGGCTCATGCCCTAGGAGCTTTTGCTCAACAGAGACGAGAGCTTATGCTCTAGGAGTATTTTTATGCTCAACAGCGACGAGGGCTTATGCCCTAGGAGTATATTTATACTCAATAGCGACGAGGGCATATGCCCTAGATTGGTACCACATGCATGAATAAGATGTCTAAGTTGCATAAGTCGAGTCGAAGTTGCATTGTCGAGTCAGACTAGTAAGTTGAACTATGATGCTGAGTTATGATGATGATTATGAAGTTGATTAAAGATGTTATATGATATTTATTATGAATGTATTTGACGTTTATGTTGTTAAATGTAATTATTGAATTATATGTTTAATGTCATTGTTTTGTGAATCTCACCCCTTCTGCTTGGAAATGTTGCTCTTCATATGAGTAACTTGCAGGTGATTAAGCTTTAGCTGCTGTTTGCTGCTGTGAGTGGCTACCCTCGCTATGTCCTCAGGTGCTCTGATACGTAACGGTATGAGAACCTTTATAACCATTTTATATTCCTTACGTATTGATTATGATTTAATATTATTAAATTTCAGTTGAATTTATGTTGAGAAGTTTTGATGAGGCCTGCGTGCCAAAACTATTTTTGTTGATTTGAATCTTTATCCGCTGCGAAGTTTGGAATAATTATGATTATTATTTTTTGAAGGATAAATTGTTATTTATTTCGTTTTGATATTTTTAGAAATGTAGCATTCCATTTATGCGAGAAACTCTGATTATTTATTTATGAAATTTTTACTTTGGAAAAACGGGGTGTTATAGTACCAGTCGTCACCAATTGATGCAACGTTATCATAATTGTCACCATTTGAATACAAAGTATTCGGGTCATCAACACTGGATACAAAGTATCCTAATCGTCTTCATTGGATGTAAACATCCTACTTATGAATGCATGAACATATGACTCAATAAATGCATAGGTTCATTCAACAAGTCGTCAACATCAACATTTACATACATGCATTCATTACCAATTTCGTCACCTTTTTCATGTAAGATTCATCACCAATTGTTGGTTTATGGCCAATAAGGTTGCACGCTAGAGGGGGGGGGGGGGTGAATAGCGTTTTGAAGAAGTTTTCCGGAGTTTAAAAAAAACGGTTTAAATTGTTCTGACTATTGGAAACAAGCTTGAACAATCACAACAATCTTATTACAATATAGAATTGAGAGATTCGCAATACAAATCTTATTACAATCAAAAGTTAATTGGAACCAAACCTAATGAAAATATAACAAGCTATCAATCAAAAAGACAATGCATATGCAATTGAAGAATAGAATAGTAATTGAAACCAATTGATCCAATCTAAGTACTAAAACCTAATTCAATGAATTAGATTATTTTTTATCAAAAACAACTTAGATCAATACAAGTTTTACCCTAACAATTAATTAATTAACATATGCAACATTTAAAAACGAGGATAAGGAAGAGAGATAACAACAATATTTTTATTGCAGTTCTCTCTATCGTCCTCGCTTCGAGCTACGTCTACTCTTCTTGGCGGAAAACGCCTCCACCAAGGTCATCCACTAATAGTAACAACATTGAATTCAAATGTGATTACAAGAGTTCCTTGAAACTATCCTAGTTCTTCAGCCCTTATGAAAACACTCCCTCAAACTTCAAATAACCTTTGAATTTGAAGCTCCTTGAATCTTCAAATCATTAATTACACGTGCACCCTTACGAACTATTCACTCAAGTCTTCGATGCTACGTCCGGTAACCGAATCCCCTTCGATTGCAAGAACAATTAGAAAGAACCCCCAATCCTTTGGAGGTGGAATGAGATTATTCACTTCACTTTGGAATTAACCTTGACATCATAGTGTGCCAGAGGTACGTTATTGGACTTCTCCATTAGTCCTGCACTCCATCAGTCTTAGACTCTATATGAATCCATATAAATAAATTCGACAGGTAACACAAGCATACACATATTCAAATAATTCACATATTAATTCACAAGCATACCCCTTTATCTCGTGATTAATCCAACCCTTACGCGTGACTCATTTCTACGTCAACATCCCTCTATTTTATTTTATTATTCATTTTATGGGCATACTCTATTCTTTCCTCTATTCTAGGCTCTCTATAAACTTTATCCCTGATATCATATCCTATTCCTCATTCCTAGTCTCAAGGTGTTTTCTTATTCATTATCATTACATACAACTTCCCTTCTCTACATAATTAGGTTCTTCCTCACCATTGTTATTAACTCTTTCATACTTATTCTCCTCAATAAAACGATTATATATGTTATTACTTTGTTCTCACTTGCGTTGAAGACAGTACGTCAACACTAGTTTTTTAGTCATATTTGTGTCCTTTTTGTAATGTTTTGAGAGTCAAATGTTTGTATACATGGTTAAATAGCTCAAGATTCATAAAAGAAAAGTTTTTCACAAATCGGAGAAGAAATCGTGCAACGATGGACCCGAATCAGGGCACGTTTGAAGCGTGGAATTTAACTGAAGATGCTGGAAAAATCGTGGCACGATGGATGTGTAACGTGCCACGCTGGTTGAGTAAATTTGCTGCCACATAGGAATAATGAGAAAATCGTGCCACGATGGTCTCGAAACGTGGCACAATGATGGGCTTTCTGAAACCCTAAAATTCTTTCTATAAAAGTCAGAAGCAATCAGAAGCTTGGTGTGCGATTTTGGAGACCTAAACAGAGCATAAATGGTACCAGAAAACCGCAGAACACGCAGTGGATCTCACCCAACTCATAGTTTGTTCTGATTTATGCATGTTCACTATTTTCTATGTATATGATTGTTTATTTATGAGTAGCTAAACTCTTAGATTGATTAAGTGATAAGATGAATCTTTGTGATATGTGATGGTGTAATTTGTTAAGAACTCTCTTTAACATCAATGAAAACCTAGTCTTTATTTAGAATTATTTGTGTTTAATGCTTTTCTTATGATTGTTTGTAAGACTACTAACCCTAGCTTCTATCAACCATATAAATTGATCTTAGGAATTGAGTGACTACTAACCCTAGCTTTTAATCCTGAAATAGTAGTTATGTTTAATTCAACATAAGAACTTAGAGATAGGAAATTGAGAGTTATGACTTATGGATTAACGTTCTCACCATGCTTCCGCAGTTATTCAATCAGATTAAGAGATTAAAAGGTTATAACTTAGGAAAGGGTTTTGAGTCAAGAGATTGATCAAAACCACTTAGTTAATCCGTCGTAAAGCTAGGCTAATTTCTTTGAGAGTGAGCCAAATTACTCACAGTGAGCAATAGAGGATTCGAAAGGCTTGATCATCTGTTTTAATCCAATTATAAAACCATTTTATTTACTTTGTTTAAGTTTTATGCAACCGAATCCAACTACCTAGGGCAACCCATAAATTTAATACATCCTTTATTTTAACGCTTTTGTCGGGTAGAAATTGAAACAGTCCCTGTGGATACGAACTTATAAATTTTATTACTTAGATGCAATTTTAGTACACTTGCTAAAAGTTCATCAAGTTTTTGGCGCCGCTGTCGGGGACTGTTGAATCATTTCAACTTGACAATTTTGTTTTTATTTAGGATTTCTGTCGTTTATACTTTTTTGTATATATATATTAAAAAAATTATTTATGCTCTTCGTTTTCTACTCATTGTACTATGCTACTAAAAGGTTTATCCAAGTTTTGCAGCTATGATAGACAGGGTAGCATACAGGTTACACCTCTATAACACAGAAGAGATTGTTACGTTGCAGTATGAAAAATATGCTATCTTTGAAGATAAAAAGTTTGGACAGTAAAATCTCGATATTAAATGAGAGTTGTGGTCGTTGTGAGGCGAATCAACCAGGTAGTGATTGTGAAGGGATGAAAGAGGTGTTCAAAATCGATTACAATACTCAACTTCAAAATATTTTAGATGATTCCTTGGTGTCAAATCAAGTTTCAGTTGAGAAGTTTGATGTTCAGTGTGGTGATCTTTTTGAGAAAGCACATGAGTCTCAAAGTAAGTTGGTTAAGATGGAGACTGAGTGTCACGAGGTTGTGTTGGAAGAAATTCCAAAAGTGAGGAGTGTTGATATTTTCCCGAAGTCTGAACCTACGGAGGTTAAAGAAATCACCCATCTGCAAATGGATAGATGTCCTTCTTTAAGGTGGGAGAACTCAAATGACAAAGATTTAGCGGCTGGAGCAAGGGAGCATCTGCTTCTTTGTGCAAAATTCATGAAATTTCTACCAAACAAGAGGAAGAAGAAGGATGACATACTCTTTCTATCATTATTGCCACCCTAACAGTGGTTGAAGCATCAATCTCAATGACGTAAAAGAAAGCGCTTGGTGGGAGGCAACCCATCCTTTTTATTATGTTTTTTTTAGTATTTTATTTCTATTGTGGTGTCAAACAATTGTCAGTGTGTTTGAATAACTCAGTTGTACACCCTATTATGTATTGAATTTGCACATGTTTATTATTGATGAATTTGTTTGTTAGTTGATCTTTTACAGTTTAGTAACAAGTGCTTCTTGAAGTGATATTCCAAAAGTTCATAAGGAGGAGTGACTTGTGATTCAAAGGCGAAGTGTACGACAGTTAAAGTTAGGTAGTCACAACTCCCAAAAATCTAAAACTGTAAAGTTCATGGCCAAATTTTCTTTTTCAATTTACTTATATATAGAGTGTGCCATGCATCTACATTTCTAGAACTTGCATTGTTTTTTTACTGTTGATTGATGTTTGTCATATACACACTAAGGCAAAAGTGCTTGGTCCTGTGAGCCTTTTTAAGTCTACCCTAATATTTGATTGAATTTATCCTTTTTGAAAGCCTATTTGAGCCGGTAGGTTTAGATCTTTTTGTTTGGTGACAAGCTACATATTGAGCGTAGGGACTTTTAGGATTTGACCCAAAAGTATTATATTTGACTTAGGCTATGTAGGGTGCTGCTAAACAATAAGTTTTGGGTTGCTATTGGAATTTGCAACCAACTAAGTTTGGGGTGGAGGTACTACAAAACAAAGAACAAAGCATTAAAAATACACACAAAAATGGTGTATAAAAAAAAATAATAGAATGAAAAAAAAGAAAAATAGAATGAAAAGAAAAAGGGGAAAAAAAATGAAAAATCTGAGTAATTTCAAACTCAATTGTCTCGATTGTTACAAATAATCTCTAGTACCTTTACAATTGATGTTTCAAAGGGTGAATGAGGGATTGAATCCATGCTTTAATTTTCGTAGGAGTGCCTAACTCAAATTTTGTGGAGCCTACTTATCCAAATATTATTCCACCTTTACCTAAGACTTGTTATAACCCTGAAAGACCTCAAAGTGTGTAATGACATTGATTTTGATTGACATTTAGAAGCTTTTCAAGCGCATGGTAATATCTAGACCTGCATGTTGACTGTGTGTGAACCCTATTTATTTTGTTACATGGAGTTGTGAATCGGTGGATGCGATTACCATGACAAGGTGGAAGGACCCAACAAACACTTGGATCCTTTCATACCCTAACTTGTCTTGGTCCGATAGGCGAGCATACATACACTCGTAATTTTTGAACTTATACTTGAAGTGGTCTGGTTACCGGAAGAAGTTGAAACAAGGAACCCGGCTGGAATCCAAGCCTCCCATCGCGTTAGGCCTCTTTACCATTTTCACCATGTTGCTCAAAGAAACTTATGTCCGTGGACGCACCAGGAAGATCCGTTCCTTGAAGTCATCCATTCCCCCTTCAAAGGTTTCAAACAACCTCTTATTTTGGCGGAAAATGACCCACTTTCGCCCGCCTTTTCTCTCTATTTCCCGCCGAATCGAATAAAAGCTAAAAAACAGGTTTGGGGGAAGGGGGAACATGCAGGTATTAGCATACCAAATCAAAGGCTTTGACAAAGGGATAAGAATTCGGATGCAATTGTGAGGTACATAGTTCCAACCACTAGAGCAAACAGACAAAAAACGGTGAAAACGGGAGCCTGAACCCCATCTCTTTGAAAACTGTCTCACACATAAGGATGCAGTTTGGGGCGTACATTGAGCATATTCGGTCTGAGGTGCTCGGGAAGTTAACTTCCCATTCTTCTTTCCTTCCAACGGAAAGATGCCGAATTTCCGCCACATCATTGGAAGAAAACAAGGACATCGCGTCGAAAGGCTCTTTCCAAACCCAAGAAACGTCATGCAGGACGACCTCGTTCATATTAGGGTTACCTTCCATGAACCAAACCTGAAAGGAAAGTACAAAAAGGGTGAATCTAAAACGGTTAAACCTACTCTTCCTTTACGCATCAGATTTATCATGGCAAGAGGAAACCCTATACCCTAAAACCAGAATGACGGAGAATGGTCAACACAAACCACCAGTTAACAGTGACGGGTCAAAACCCTAAAAAAGATGAAATTCATCACCAGCGGTTCCCCCTCCATAAAACTCGAAAACACAACTCTCAAACAGACTTAAAATCCTAACACTCCTCATACACATTGGAAACCATCGTAACGGAGTAACTCTAAGTCATGATTTACGCAAGATTACAAACTTTAAGCAAAAATTATCGTCATCATAATGCAAAAACAGAAGGAAAATAGAGAGAAGGACAAACCTGTGTTAGAAACGAGAAACTGGACTTGTTGATGAAGGGTTGAAGTTCCAAACTGCACTTGAAATCTCAAGAAATTCTGGAAACTTTAGAGTTGCGAAAAAACAAAGAAGTGTAAAGTGCTCCAAACATACGTTTGTCCTTCTTTATACCTCCTTCAAAAACTTTCAAAAATCCTTTGATAAATCTGCGGTAATAACCTGCTAAACCCAGAAAACTTCTAATCTCTGTAACTGACCTCGGAGTCTCCCATTGCGATACCGCTTCAACTTTCGATGGGTCAACCGCAATACCATTACCAGAAATAATATGGCCAAGAAAACTCACTTCACTTAACCAGAACTCACATTTCGACAACTTGGCATAAAGCTTCTTTTCTTTCAACACTTGCAAAACAATCTTCAAATGCTCTGTATGCTCTTCTTCAGTCTTAGAATAAATCAGAATGTCATCAATAAAAACAACAACAAACCTGTCCAGAAAGTCATGGAAAATTATGTTCATATACTCCATAAATACACCAGGTGCATTAGTAACACCGAAAGGCATCACCTTATACTCATAGTGACCATATCGCGTCCTGAACGCCGTCTTCTGCATATCTTCATCCTTCACCTTGATCTGATGGTAACCTGATCTCAAATCGATTTTACTAAACACACGGGCACCCACTAGTTGATCCATCAAGTCATCAATTCTCGGAAGTGGATACCTATTCTTTATCGTCACTTTATTCAACTGACGGTAATCTATACACAGCTTCATGCTACCATCTTTCTTCTTAACCAATAACACCGGCGCTCCCCAAGGTGAAACACTTGGTCTTACAAACTTCTTATCAAGTAGGTCCTCCAACTGTTTCTTCAACTCTGCTAACTCAGCTGCTGACATACGGTAAGCAGCCATCGACACAGGCTTCGTACCCGGAACAAGATCGATTGAAAATTCAACTTCCCTTTCTGGCGGCACATCGGGAATCTCATCAGGAAAAACTTCTGGAAATTCATTCACGACTGGTAGGCGATCAATCACTACTTGATTCTCCACTGACAAATACGCTATCAAGGAAAACATCATAATTCCATCGCGCTCTATCTGCTTCAACTGCTTAGTACTCAAGAAATCAACTCCACTCTCCTCTTCAGCGGAAGAGAAACGTACTGTCTTACTAAAACAATTGATGAGGACATGGTTATACTCTAACACGTTCATCCCAAGGATTACATCCATACCCGTCAACGGTAAACATACAAGATCAACTTCAAAGTTTCTACCAAACACCAACAGTGGACAACTTGAACAAACAAAAGAAGTAGTCACTGAACCCTTAGCTGGAGTTTCAACGATCATTTCTCCATCCATATTAGACATAGTAAGTCCCAACTTAGAAGCACAACTAACATCAATAAAACAATGCGTAGCTCCAGTATCTATAATAGCAATTAAAGGAGTATCATCAAAATAACAAGTACCTCTAATAAGTCGATCCTCATTGTCCGTTTGTGTACCAGACAATGCAAACACTTTCCCTCCAAGCTGAGCCTTCTTAGGCTTCTTGCACTGAGAACTAAGATGACCCTCTTCATCACAATTGAAACAGACAATATCACCACGTTTGCATTCAGCTATCGTATGTCCCTTCTTCCCACATCGGAAGCATTTCTTCTCATCACGGTGGCAAGCATTACTTTTGTGGCCTTTCTCACCACACTTGTAGCAGACAACTTCAGCAGGAGTCTCATTCTTCCTGGGCCTCCTCTCATCATTCACCCGTTGTTTCCCCTTATCAGCAGGAGCACTGTAAGGCTTAGGACGGTTCTGCTGACTCTTACTCTTCCTTTCATTAACCACCTTGTAGTGAGCTTTCGTATCCTCTTCGTAAATTCTGCAGCTACTCACCAAATCAGAAAAGGTGCGGATCTTCTGATAACCAATGGCCCGCTTAATCTCAGCACGCAGACCATTCTCAAACTTGATACACTTAGAGAACTCAGCAGTCTCAGGAGTTTAGTGCGGGTAAAACTTTGCCAACTCAACGAACTTGGCAGCATACTTTGTTTTTAATATATCGCCTTGCTTCAGTTCCAGAAATTCAATCTCCTTCTTACCTCGTACATCTTCCGGAAAATACCTATTCAGAAACTCTCTTCTGAACACAGCCCAAGTGATCACAGCTCCTCCATTCCCTAGCACTGGTTGCACACTCACCCACCAATCATCAGCCTCCTCAGCCAGCATATGTGTGCCAAAACGCACCATCTGAACATCAGTGCATTGCATCACTCTGAAGATTCTTTCAACCTCCTTCAACCATGTCTGCGCTCCATCAGGGTCATACCTACCCTTGAAAGTTGGTGGATGGTTCCTCAAGAAGGTTTCCAGCATGCGAACACCGTCGTTACCACCAGCATTATTCTGTTGACCCACCACAGCTTTAGCCATCGCTTGCAAAGCAGCAGCAAGTGCAACATCGTTTCTTCCAGCCATCGCGAAAATCTACACTACAACAACAACCAGGACATCAAAGACAATACAAAATTGTCACACGACTCTACTAGGCTCGACTCGACTCTACTACTTGGCCGGACGGACCAACCTGCTCTGATACCAATTGTAACATCCCGTTCTCCCAACATTAATGATTAACAAATTAAATCAGAGTTTTTCACCAAAACAGAATGCTACATTTTCATTCAATAAAAATCTCCAAATGAATAGATGAATAATTATTCTCCAATAAAATAATTAATAAAAATTAACCTCCAAAACTTCGCAGCGGAATTAATTTAAAACAACTAAGTAAGTCTTTGGCACGCAGGCCTCATCAAAATCTCATAATTCAAACAATACGTAAGGAAAGAGAAAACAAGTAATAAGATTCCCATCCCGTTACGTATCAGAGCCCTAAGACCCTTTGAGCCGACATCTCTATTAATCTTCATTACCTACACTTGCCCACAAGGCGGCAATTCCAGCAGAAGGGGTGAGATTCACAAACAACAATAGATAGTATAATTTATCAATTAAATTGAACAACAACAGTGTAATGAATAATCAACTATCAATTTATAATTTTAAAACAATTCAACAACATCATCGACAACGACACCGACAACTCAACCTAAAACAACAACGACGACAACAGCTACAACGACGACAACTGCATGTGGTACCATTTTACGCGCGTTGAATGCTAAGCATTCCGGGGCATAAGCCCCCAACAGTTGAATGATATAACATTCCAGGGCATAAGCCCTCAACAGTTGAGTGATAAACACTCCAGGGCATAAGCCCTCAACGATTGAGTGGAAACACTCCAGGGCATAAGCCCTCAACAAGGTATGAGTATGAAATGGACTCAATAGTGTATATCTACATACAACTCAACAACAGCAACAACAACTACCATATGCATAATCGGCTATGACATAAGACTCCAACTTAATTCGACAAGATACAACAAAGGTCACAACGAAGCATCACAACAAAATTCAACAACTTAGGCAACCTACAGTATTACTCGCCGTGGCGAGTTCAGAAAACTGGGCTACTCGCCGTGGCGAGTTCAGAAAATTGAGCTCCTCGCCGTGGCGAGTTGGGGGCGAGCTCAAGGCGAGCAAAAGTGGTTGCTCTCGGCATTTTTTACATTTTTCACCTAAAATCTTCATTTTTAAGTTTCCAAAACCCAAATTTAATTCTGTAAAAAGGTGCCATTCACCCCTAAACATATTAAGGCACTCAAATTGATATAAAAATTTGCCCAAAAACCTCATTAAGGCAATTAACAACTTTTTAATTAAGCAACTCGCCGTGGCGAGCTACTGGGATTTTGCTGCTCGCTGTGGCGAGCGACACAGGCTTTGCTCGCCTGGCGAGTGGGTTTACTCGTCGTGGCGAGCGACGATTGACAGAACTACGAAATGTACGAACAAACTTCTACTTTTCAACCCTAAACCCCAAATTCCACACCTAAAGGCTCAATTTTGATGAATTTCATCATTCCTATGTGTAACGCCCGTTTTAATTATTTAATTTATTTTATATAGTATAGAGTGTATTTATATGATTTTGTGTGAATTAAGTGATAGTTGAGATATTATGTGTTTTATGTGACTTATGTGTTGTGACTTATTTTATTGTTTAATAAAATAAGATTAGAAAATGAAACAAATAATAAGTTGTGGGTTTGTTTTATAATTAGATATAGTTGTGGGGGTAATAAGATAAAATAAAACAAACAAAAAGAGGTTTAAATAGGGAGAGTTAGGTTAGAATTGTACAGAACGTACAATTCAGAGCTTTGGGAGGAAAAGGGAGGAAACGGAAGAGAAGAACCGGAGAGGCTGCTACTCTAATTTCTTAAGGTAAGGGTGAGCCTTTCATTACGATATCATTAGAACGTGTAATTCATGATTATAGTTAGCAAATTCTAGGTTTATTTCATGAGAATTAGGAATATGAGAATTAGGTCATAAGTGGTAAATTGATGATTAGATGATGAAAAACTGTACCGTTGACGTAGGAAACTGTTTACAGACATTAGAATAACTCTTGGACATCATTATAGTCGAATTTGGGAAGAATTAGGATGAAATTTGGGGTTTTGGGTGAAAACCCTCGTAACCCCGTAACCGTTCTGCCGCCGCTCGCCACAACGAGCAGCCAGCACGCCACGGCGAGTACTCTTCCGCTCGCGAGGCGAATAGAACAGCTCGCCATAGCGAGCAACCCCCAGAAGTGTTCGCGAGGCGAAAACCCAACTCGCCGTAGCGAGCAACACCCAGGAGCTCGCCAGGCGAATAACCCAACTCGCAATAGCGAGTAGTACCCCTGATGCTCGCGAGGCGAGCAATCCAGCTCGCTGTAGCGAGTAACCCCCGTAATGGTTCGCGAGGCGAGAGATCCCACTCTCCATAGCGAGTAGTCCTGCATCAGACTACCTTTTAGAGAAATGCGACTCTTGTCGCACAATTAGTTATGAGATTACCCTGGTTTGGGAATTAAAGTACTGAGGTATTAAGAAGATAAGTAGGGCTGTTAACTGATAAATGATTCGCTGTTGTAACCTATACATTTGTATATGCTTTTCTGAATCATAAGTGATGTATGTGAATGTTTACGATTTGCTGTTGTTTGAGATGTTGATTGCTGCCATGCTGCCATATTTCATTAATTAAAAGTTGCATGTGTTGTTATAAGATTTTCGATGTTGTAATCCAAATTATTGGAATTCATTTTGAGATGTCCAAGTTTAAGAGATTGAGTCCATGCACATTCATCCAGAGACGAGGGCTCATGCCCTAGGAGCTTTTGCTCAATAGCGACGAGAGCTTATGCTCTAGGAGTATTTTTATGCTCAATAGCGACGAGGGCTTATGCCCTAGGAGTATATTTATACTCAATATGGTACCACATGCATGATTAAGATGTCTAAGTTGCATAAGTCGTGTCGATGTTGCACTGTCAATTCAAACTATTAAGTTGATTTATGATGTTAGTTAAGATGCTACTTGATTGTTATTATGATATATGATGATAAAGTTATGCTGTTAATTGTAATTATTGGATTTTATGTTTAATGCTATTGTTATGAGAATCTCACCCCTTTTGCTGGAATTGCCGCCTTGTGGGCAAGTGCAGGTGATTAAGCTTTTGTTGCTGTTGCTGTTGTGAGTAGCTATCCTCACCGTGACCTTTAGGTGCTCTGATACGTAACGGGATGGGAACCTTTATGTTTACTTTCTATTCCTTACGTATTTGTTTATGATTTAAGTTTGCAGTTAATTTATGTCGAGACTTATTTATGAGGCCTGCGTGCCAAAATGATTTGTTAACATTAAACCTTATCCGCTGCGATGTTAGAACAGTTTTGACTAGAATAAATGTTTATTTATTCCTTCTTGAGAATTTAATGAGATGTAGCATTCCGTTTTATATGACACTTTGATTTATTTAAGAAATTTTGAATTTGGGAAAACGGGGTGTTACACTATGCATTCTAACATCATAACAACATTAAACAACAACAATTACATGAATTCATTAAGTTATTGGCATCAATTCATCTTAACCTAATTCAATTCATCAACCCTAACAACCCTACGTTAATCAACGAATTACAGAACCTAAAGTTGAGAGTTAGTCTCACCCTTACCTTAGATTATCTTCCTGAAAAAGCAGCGTTATTCTCTCCTCTTGCTTTTTCTCTCTTGTTCTAGGTTTTTCTCCCTTTTCTATGTTTCTCACTGTTTCTATGTAAAACTGATTCTGACTCTTCTTTCCTTCTATTTGCTATTAATACCTATTAATTTCTCCTTAATTCTAATTAACTCCTATTAAAATATTAAATAATTCACTTTAATCCCCAACCTTCTAATAATTATAATTCTCACCTATTTTAATTAAATAATCAAAATAACCATATAATAAAATATAACACACCATAAAATCAACATAAATTATTTAAAATCATAAAAACTTATTAAAATCAACTGAAATAAAATAATCAACAACTAGGGTGTTACACTTTCCCAAGCTCCCGCGAATATCTCATCTCTTTCGTAACCGCCGAACACACGTGTATCTTCACAACGGCTATGCATTCACCCTCCTCTATAAATAGGAGGCTCTTCGCCACCTCTGAGGTAGAATCACTTTCATTCTCAAACCCCCCATTTTGAACCTCTACTGACTTGAGCGTCGGATTGTCTGTAGCTACACACCCCCCATTTGGTCCAACGCTCACTGAAGTACATTCACCACTGTGAACCACCACATTAAACAAAGCACCGACAACCACTTTCTGATCAGGTACGATCAATCTTTTCTTTTCTTTTTTGTATTTTTTTTACTGAAAGTAAACACCTACAAAATAACAAACATTAGAAAAAGGACGGGTTGCCTCCCATCAAGTGTTTTCTTTAACGTCATTGAGCTTAACTCTTCAACCACTATAAAGGTGGAAAAAATGACAGAAAAATATATCATCCTTCTTCTTCCTCTTGTTTGGTAGGAATTTCATGAATTTAACACAAAGAATCAGATACTCCCATGCTCCCGCTGTTAAACCTTTGGAATTTGAGCTCTCCCACCAAAGATAAGGATATGTATCCTTTAGCAATAGAATAGTATCTTTCAACCCCATTGTTTGAGTCTCACTTTTCAAGTAGAGTTCGACACCCCGCACTTGTGGCTTTTCATCCACCACCACAGTGTGACGCTTAGTCTCCAACTCAACCAACTTCTTCTCGCATTCAGATGTTATATCGTCAAGATTACCACACCGAACTTGAAACTTATCAAATGAGGCTTGATTGGATCTCAAGAACTAATCCAAAATAATTTGAAGTGGAGAGTAGTAGTCGATTTTGATAACTTGTTGCTCTTCTTTTCTTATATGAGACCCTTCATAATAGTTGCTATGATGACCTGCCCCACAAAATTTACATATCAGATTTAATCTTGCGATTTTATCATCCCAATGTTATATCTTGAGCTAGCAAATATTGTTCATACAACAAGGTAATGACCTCCGCCATATCATCCAAGCGGATCATGTCTATCATTGATACAAAACTTAGATAAATCATAATATATATAGGAGAGAATGCTCATTAGCATCACCTCCACTCGATGGTTTGGAAATATGTTTGTTAAACAATGCAGGTGCAAAGCTGGAAGGAGATGCCCAAGCCTATGAAGAGCTATTGGATGAAAGCCCTCCCATGGAAGGCTCGGGTATAAAAGAATTCATAGGAGAGAAGGATATCCCTCTTCTAAAAGAGGCACCCAAAGTGGAGCTTAAACCGCTCCCACCAAATTTGAGGTATGAATTCTTAGGCCCTAACTCTAGTTACCCTATTATTGTAAATACAAGCCTAAATGAAGGTGAAACTGAAAAATTACTTAATGTCCTAAAGAAATATCCTAAAGCTATAGGGTATACCATTGAAGATATTAAAGGAATAAACCCCACATTATGCATGCATAGGATACTACTTGAAGAGGACTGTAAACCCTCCATTGAACATCAAAGAAGATTAAATCCTAACATGAAAGAAAGCTTAATAAAGCAACCCGTAAGGACCACAATCCACTCCCTTTTATAGATCAAATGTTAGAAAGGTTAGCTAAGCATTCACATTTTCGTTACTTGGATGGTTATTCTGGATTTTTCCAAATACCCATCCATCCTAACGACCAAGAGAAAACAACTTTCACATGCCCCTTTGGCACTTTTTCCTATAGGAGAATGCCTTTTGGTCTTTGCAATGCTCCAACTACTTTTCAAAGATGTATGATGTCTATTTGTTCTGATTTTGTTGAAAATATAATGGAAGTTTTTATGGATGACTTTTCTGTACATAGATCCAATTTTGATGATTGTTTGGCTAACCTAGAAATTTTTTTAGAAAGATGTGAGCATGTAAACTTAGTCTTGAATTGGGAAAAGTGCCACTTCATGGTAAGAGAGGGAATTGTCCTAGGACAGTTGGTCTCCGAACGAGGTATAGAGGTAGACAAAGCAAAAATTGAAATCATTGAAAAAATGCTACTCCTCACCTCGGTCAAAGAAGTAAGAAGTTTCCTAGGCCATGCGGGGTTCTACCGCCGTTTCATTAATGATTTTTTATTAATTACTAAGCCACTAACAAGCCTCCTCCTTAAGGAGGCAGACTTTGTTTTTGATGATTCTTGCCTAAAGGCATTTTGCAGGCTGAAGGAAGCTTTGCTCACTGCCCCAATCATACAACCACTAGATTGGAACTTGCCTTTTGAAGGAAGCTCGAGGCGAATGTTGACGTACGCTTCATCTACTTATGAGTTCAAAGAGAGTGTGTTTGTCATTTACATTTTTCGAATGACATGAAAATGTTTTTTTTTTAATTTTGCTTCAAGCAATGCCATCGAAAATAGAAGAATTTTCGCAAATAGAATAAATGAGAATTCCAAATAAATGGACACAGGCTCAAATTTTGTTAATTGAGTGGTGGCTTGCCGATGGCGTGGCTCCACGGATCTTTGCAAAATTTGGAAAATGGTAAATATATGGGAAAGGTACATTGAACACAATAACCATTGTTCTCCCTAACAACTTTGAATTCCACCGTTCCGAGTCTTTGATTTGCAGATGCTCCAAATCAGAGATCTTTTGATAGCTGAAATACCCCAAGTGAATCATATTTGACCCGATGCAGTTACTCTGTCATAATCCGTAATGACAACATCTCGTCATTACGTAATTTAAATGTAATTTTATGAAGAATATTGGAGTTCACAGCTAGTTTGAGCATGATAAAGGGAGAAAAAAGGAAAAATTGAAGACTTGAAGCAAGAGCAAAAACGTATCACGATTTGTCTAAAACGTAACACGATTTCATGAGCCAAAAATATTAGGGTTTCCAAAATCGTGTCACGATGGCAAATACCTGACACGATTTGGGCCAAAAATATTAGGGTTTCCAGAATTGTGTTACACAAGGCAAAAACGTCTCACAATTTACCTAAAACGTGACACAATTTGGGCGAATTTCTGAGCCTATTTAAGTTGAAGACTATTATGAAAACAAGGGTTACGAATTCTAGAGAGAGAGAAAGTGCGATTTGCAGACCTAAAGACTGATGAATGGAGCAATTTCCTTCATTCTTTACCATTATATGTATGTTTTAATTCTTTCATTGATTATGCTATTTGTAAACTCAATTATGAGTAGCTACAAATCTCTTAGAGATTAGGTCTAAGATGATTCTTTGTAAGCCTAATTAAAACATGTTGCCGTGAAATTTTATTTATTATGAATGACAATCTAGTTTTTATTCAATTCAATTGTTCTTAATTCTTTTTATATCCTGATGAAATATAAACATGTTTAGTGCGAATAAATGACTACTGACCATAGCTTTCTACTTAGACCAAATTGAATTGTTCAAACAAACATGGTTAGGCTAGGAATGGATAATCGTTTATTTGTGATATTAAGTTAACGATCTTAAAACCTTCAAAGATTATTAAACCACCTAAGGAATTACGGGCTGTAATCTGAGAAGAGGGTCCTAAATCACGGGATTGATTAGGGTTATGTTGTTAACCATCATGAACCTAGAAAATTATTCATAAGAATAGGAGCAATATACCAATTAGGGGAACTAAGATGATTCGAAAGACCTGATCTCATCTCTCTCTTATATTTTCTTAATCAATTCTTTACTTTTTGCTAGTTTATCCAATCAAACCAATTATACTGCCTAGGGCAACCAAAATAACTTTTATATCCTATTTAATAACGTTATTGAATTATTGATATTAACACAATCCTTGTGGGAACAAATTTATTTTATTACTTCGATAGTATTTGGTACACTTGCCAAATTTATATCATGTTTTTTGCGCCGCTGTCGGGGACCGTTGATTGATTTCAACAAGGCTATTGCGTTATAATTTAGGATTTTTGCATTATATTTAGGCAACTTTTGATTTATTGTTTCAGTGTTCACTATTTATTTCGTATCGTGCAGTGCTATTAAAGTATTTTTCTATTTATGCGAGGTAAAGGAAGTTCTGTTGATCTGCTTTTCGATCCTGAAATAGAAGGAACTGCAAGAGAAAATCAGAAAGTTGTCTGATTGTCAAAGTCTGTTCCACCTGGTTTAAGAACACGATACACAAGTCCAACACCTTCTGAACCTGAATAAATCTCAACTCTTAAATCTAGTAACATGAGGGTGAACAACCGAGACCGAAGTTTGGAGACTATGGTTTAGCTAATAATCATGGTCATCTACCTAATTTTATTTAGCCTGCTAATCCCGTTGATTTTGATATCAAGGCATCTGTCCAAGTTGAAGGATAGACAATTTGATGGGTCTGATATCATAAGCCGTCGTGAACACATGAGCTATTTTGCTGAAATATATGAGTTTTGTGTACCCCCAGCCACTGTGACAGATGACCAAAAGAAACTTAGGTTGTTTTCCTTCACCTTAACCAAAAGAGCCAACGATTGGTTGTTAACCTTACCGAGTGGAGCCATTCAAACATGAGATGAGTTGGAACTAAAATTCTTTGAGAAACATTTTCCTATGTCCAAATACTCGAAGAAGAAACATTAGAGGTCAAACTTTAGGCAAGGGGGGAGTGAGTCACTTTATGATGCTTGAGAGCGATTTAACTTGTTGCTTATAAGGTGTCCTGGCCATAAGACCTTTGAAAAATAATACCTCCAAATCTTCACCGAGGGGTTAACACACAATAAATAGGATGTTTCAAAATGCTTAAGTTGGTGGTAGTATGAGAGTTAAAACTTACCATGAAGTCCAAACCTTAATAGAAAACATGGCCCAAAATGAATACCATGCGATGTGGAGAAAAAGAAAAGGGGCGTTTTTAGGGTTAGTGACAAAACCACCATCTTAGCTAACCAAGCAGCTATGAACAAACAATTAGAATCTTTAACCAAGCATGTTTACGAGTTAACGTTGGCCCAACAAAAGCAGCAAGTGGCTGCAGTCAAGTGTGATTTATGTGGTGTGGAACATGCCAACGGTGAGTGTGTACCAGAAGGAGTAAGTGAGGATGCCATTTACTTGGGAAATCATCAAAAGGGAAACCGTTATTCTAACACCTACAACCCAGGTTGGAAAAATCATCCTAACCTAAAGTACACCAACAACAACACCTTGAACCCACTGCTACCCAACCCTCAAAACAACAACAGCAACAAAGAAAGCCTTCAGCTCTTGATGAAGAAATGACGAATTTCATGAAGATGACTCAATCCAACTTTGAATAGATTAAGAAGAGTCAAGAAACCGAAAAGAAGAATAATGAGGCTTCAAAAAAATGTTTGAAACCCAAATTGGGCAGATAGCAAAGCAGCTAGCTAATCAGACTAAATGAGGATTCACAGGTAACACTAAAGAAAATCCTAAAAATGAGACTTGTAATGCTATTGAGTTGAGGAGCAAAAAGGTTTTAACACCTTTAGTACCAAAAGCTCCGAAGAAGGGTAATGAAGTAGTAGTGAAGGAAGTTAATAATAGTGTAGTTGAAAACAATGTTGAGGATGTAGTTGAAAAAGAAATTGAACATGGTGTAGTTGAAAAAGAGAGACATCATGGTGTAGATGAAAATGAAAGGAAGGAAAAAATGATAAGGGAGAATAAAAGTGAGCCATTGATAGATGTTGATTCAATCTTGAGTTAGTGTAAGAGCCAATTGTTGAAAGATAGAGACAAACCACAAGTGGTTCCATCATATGTGAAGCTACCTTATCCTCATTTGTCTAAGAAGAATAAGAAAGAGGAAGGACAATTCAAGAAGTTCATGTAAATTTTCTCTCAGCTGCAAGTTAACATTGCATTTAGAGAAGCTCTTAATCAAATGCCCGTTTATGCTTAATTCATGAAAGAGTTTTTGAATGAAAGAAGGCCAAAGGATGATGAGAACATTGCGTTTTCAGAAAACTATAGTGCAATCCTCCAAAGGAAACTCCCATCTAAGTTGAAAGATCCAGGAACATTTACTATTCCTTGTACCATTGGGAAAGTAGATGTCGGAACACCCTTATGCGACTTAAGTGCAAGTATCAATTTAATGCCTCTATCGATGATGAAGAAATTAGGGTGTAGGGAGCCTAAACCAACAAGAATGACCCTCACTTTAGGTAATTAGTTAATCTCTTATCCTTATGGTGTGCTAGAAGATGTGCTAGTTCAAGTTAATGAATTAGTGTTTCCTGCTGATTTTGTGATCTTGAATATGGATACGGATGAAGATATGTCATTGCTCTTAGGGTGAGTCATGTTCATGTGGTACCTAAGAAAGGTGGAGTGATGGTGGGGGCTAATGAAAAAAATGAATTGATACCTACCCGTACCGTCACCGGTTGGAGAATGTCTATAAACTACCGGAGGTTGAACCAAGTAACAAGGAAGGATCACTTCCCTCTACCATTCTTGGATCAAATGATTGAGAGGCTGGTTGGCCAAGCCTTTTTTTGCTTTTTGGACAGTTATTCGGGGTAAAATCAGATTGCAGTATCTCCGGAGAATCAAGAGAATACTGCTTTCACTTGTCTATTTGGTGTGTTTGCTTATAAGAGAATGTCCTTTGGGTTGTGTAATGTGTCGGCGACCTTTCAAAAATGTATGCTCTCCATTTTCTCTGACATGATTGAGAAGAACATTTAGGTATTCATGGAAAACTTCTCTTTGTTTGGCAAGTCTTTTGATTAATGCTTGTTTCATCTAGATTATTTCCTTAAATGGTGCACCGAAACTAACCTCATTCTTAATTGGGAAAAATGTCATTTTATGGTAAATGAAGGTATAATTTTGGGGCACAAAATAAGTGGGAAAGGCATACAGGTGGGTCAAGCCAAAATAGAGATTATAGAGAAACTTCCCCTTCCTAACAATGTTAAAGGAGTGAGGAGTTTCTTGGGGAATGCAGGTTTCTACCGGCGTTTTATAAAAGATTTTTCAAAAATAGCAAAGCCCTTTTGTAACCTCTTAGTCAAGGAAAATGAGTTTAATTTCTATTATGAATTTTAGATTCTTTTTCTTTGATTAAAACAAAGCTGGTAATTTCACCAATAATCATTGCACCCAATTGGGATTTAACTTTTGATGCAAGTGTATGTTGTTGGTGCAGTCCTAGGCCAACAAAAGAAGAAAAAAAATTCCATGCAGTTTACTATGCAAGCAAGGTTTTAAATGAAAATCAATTGAACTATTCAACAACTGAAAAGGAATTGCTTGCAATAATCTTTGAATTGGAAAAATTTCGTTCATATCCAATAGGCTCCAAAGTCATTGTTTTTACAGATCATGCACCTCTCAAGTATCTCTTGATAAAAGGGGATTTGAAACCTTGACTGTTGAGGTGGATCCTTTTGTTGCAAGAGGTGGATCTTGATATTCGTGACAAGAAGGGAGTTGAGAAGGTGGTGGTTGATCACCTCTCAAGGTTGGAAAACAATGAGATGACCAAGAAAGAAAAGGCCATCATGGCCGAGTTTCCAGATGAAAAGTTGTTTGCAGTTGGAGAAAGGTCGTAGTTTTCCGACATGGAGAACTTGAAGGCCGGTAATATAATCCTGGATTACATGGAGTATCATCAAAAGAGGAAGTTCTTCAAGGATGCAAACCACTGTATGTGGGATGATCCTTATCTTTTTAAGGTAAGCACTAACAGTTTGATTAGACGTTGTGTTGAAGGTGAGGAAGCTAATAGCATCATGTGGCACTCCCATAGCTCAGCTGATGGGGGCCACCATAGTGGAGAAAGAACCGCTGCAAATTTTTTTCAAAGTGGATTCTTGTGGCCCACCCTTTTCAAAGATTGGAAAGATTTTGTAAAGCGGTGTGATAAATGCCAAAGGACAGGTAACATTTCTAAGAGGAATGAGATGCCCCTAACTGGAATCGTGGAGGTTGAACCTTTTGATTGTTGGGGCATTGATTTTATGGGACCACTCCCTTCCTCTTACTCTTTTCTCCATATACTTGTGTGTGTTAACTATGTCACCAAATTGGTTGAAGCAATACCTAGTGTTGCTAATGATGCTAAAATTGTTGTCAATTTCTTACAAAAGAATATTTTCACTAGGTTTGGAACCCCCAGAGTCTTGATCAGTGATGGGGGAAAGCACTTCTGCAATAATTTTCTTGATAATGAGCTTAAAAAGTATAACAATAAGCATAAAATTGAAACTCATTATCACCCTCAAACTAGTGGTCAAGTAGAGGTTTCAAACCGTCAGTTGAAACAAATCTTAGAGAACACAGTTGCGTCAAATAGGAAGGACTGGTCTAAGAAATTAGATGACACACTGTGGGCCTATAGGACAACCTTCAAACACATATAGGGCTTTCACCCTATCAGTTAGTCTATGGGAAGGAATGTCATCTTCCAGTTGAGCTAGAACACAAAGCATATTGGGCCATTAAGGCTTTAAATTTTGATCAAGTAGCTGCTAGTGAGAAAAGGCTTTTAAAACTGAATGAACTTGAGGAGATGAGGCTGAGAGCGTATGAAAGTTCGCTCATATATAAGGCTAAGACTAAAAGGTATCATGACAAAAACTTAGTATCTAGGGATATTAACTCCGGGCAATTAGTTTTGTTGTATAGTTCCAAGTTGAAGCTGTTTCCTAGAAAGCCCAAGTCAAAGTGGTCTCGACTGTTGTTAGTCAAAGATGTGTCACCTCATGTAGTTGTTGAGTTTACGATACTAGAAGGTGACATAAGTTTCAAAGTGAATGGGCAGAAAGTTAAGCCATATATGGGTGGCGAACTACCAAAAGAAAGGGTATGACTTGTTCTGACGGACCTCTAAGGGTCTTTGACTATCAAGCTAGTGACGGTAAGGAAGCGTTAGGTGGAAGGCAACCCACCATGTTGATTAGTCAGATAGCATTTAATTTTTATTGCTTTCAAAAACCTAAGATAAAAAAATATTTTTAGCTGAAACGAACAAAGGAAGAAAAAAATTTCATGTCCAAAACTAGGCAAAATCGTGACAAGTTTTTCAAAAATGGTATCTTGATGAATCGTGACACGTTTTTACCCAAACATGACACGATTTTGATGGTTTTTCAAATTTCCGACCATTACAAACCAATTGTGTCACGTTTTTGGCCAAACGTGTCACGATTTAACCAGCCAATATATACATCCAACACGATTTTCATTCCAAAAGAAGCTAAACTCTGCCCAAATTTCTCCAGAACCCTAAACCACGAAAATCAAACCTATTTTCATAAAAACTCTTCATCTTTTCACCTTCTAACCACAAATCTAACACATTAAACCTCTACCAATTCACCCAAACAACCAATTTTCATAATCTTAACCCTAACTTGTTCATTTTCCAACCTAACTATGGTGAACACTCGCAATAACCCACAAAAGAAAGCCAAAACCGCCGCCAGACGCAAACAACCGGTCAAACCTAAACCTACCAACGTACCTCCACCGCCTGTTAATGCCAGATTCATTAACAAACAAGCCCAAGACCGCTTCAAGGACACCAAACACTATCAGGTGATTCAAGAGAGGGCTTTCAACTTCCCCAAACTTACTGTTAACTCTTGGTTCGAGCAGGCATTCACGGCTCGAGGTTGGGACTCTTTAAATGGTATGATTTTCGAGCAGGCTAACAGGACATTGGCTCTGCAGTTCTATGCCAATGCTCGGTTTATCGGGAGTAGGTATGGGTCTTATGTTTGAGGGAAGGAAATTGATTATAGCCCTGAGGCAATTAACACTATGTTGCAGATTATACCACCAGAGCAGTGTGATGTGCAGAGGCAGAGGGACGGCTGCACTGGCTGGAATGATGAGCAATGGGAGGAATTTATTTTGCAGTTGTGTGTTGAGGGAGCCAGATGGCAAGGATGGGCAAGAATGCTGTTGAAGACAGACATTAAGCCTGTCCACAAGGCTTGGGCATCATTTATGGTACAAACTCTGTTGGGCACCTCTTAAACTACTGAGATACCGTTGAGGCGAGTCCACACGATCGCCACTATTTTGGATGGTGCTCATCATATCAATGTTAGAGACTTTTAGGATTTGACCCAAAATGTTATATTTGAGTTAGGCATTGTAGAATGTTGCTAAACAATAAGTTTGGGTTGCTTTTGAAATTTGTTTCCAACTAAGTTTTGGGTGGGCTACTAGAGAACAAATAACATTATCATATGAAAAATACACTAAAAATAGTGTATAAAAAAAAATAGAAAATAGAATGTAAAAGGGACGAATAATGAAAAATCTGAGTATCTTTAATTTCGATAGTGCCCTCAAGTTTCAAGTATTCTCTAGTACCTTTACAATTGATGTTTCAAATGGTGAATGAGGGATTGAATTCATGCTTTAATTTCCATAGAGGTGCCTAACTCATAATTTTGTGTAGCCTACTTATCCAAATATTATCCCACCTTTTACCTAAGCCCCATTATAACCCATAAAGACCTCAGAGTGTGTAATGACATTGATTTTGATTGACACTTAGAAACTTTTCAAGCGTACGGTAAATGTAGAATTGCATGTCGACTGTGTGTGAACCCTTATTTAAACTGTTGAGTGAAGTTGTGTACGGTGGATGCAAGCAAGTCAAACTAGCTCATTTTTAGCTAGTAGGAAGTTCAACTTTTGGGTACTATCGCTTGATTAGGTAATTCTTATTTTACTGTCGATTGTCAATTTTGCAAGTAAATTCATTGAGGACAAGGAAAGGTTCAAGTTTTGGGTTGTGATGACATCTTGTCATTACGTAATTTTAATGTAATTTTCTGAAGAATATTGGAGTTCACAACAAGTTTGAGCATGATAAAGTGCGAAAAACAGGTAAAATTGAATGCCTGAAGCAAGAGAAAAAACTTGTCACGATTTTTCTAAAATGTGACACGATTTCATGAGCCAAAAACATGCTCTCGACATTAGTAGAAACGTGACAAAAATGTGACACGATTCTGGAAACCCTAATTCAATTTGTTTGTTACACAAGGAAAAAATGTGTTACGATTTACTTAAAAAGTGACACGATTTGGGCGAATTTTTGAGCCTATTTAAGCTGAAGACTATTCTGAAAACAAGGGTTACAAATTCTGAAGAGAAGAGAAAGTGCGATTTGCAGACCTAGAGACTGAAGAACGGAGCAATTTCCTTCATTCTTTACCAATTCTTTCATTGATTATGCTTTTGTAAACTCAATTCTGAGTAGCTAAAACTCTTAGAGATTAGATTGGAGATGGTTTTTTGTAACCCTAATTGAAAAATATTGTTGTGAAACTTTATTTATCATGAATGACAATCTAGTTTTTATTCAATTCAATTGTTCTTAATGATTTTTATATCCTGATCATATATAAACATGATTTATTTAGAATGAATGACTACTGACCACAACTTTCTACTTAGACCTAATTGAATTGTTCAAATAAACATGGTTAGTCTAGGAATGAATAATCATTTATTTGTATTATTAAGTTAACGTTCTTATAACCTTCAAAGATTATTAGACCACCTAAGGAATTAGGGGCTGTAATCTGAGGGTCCTAACTCAAGGGATTGATTAGGGCTCTTTTTTTAACCATCGTGAAACAAGAATATCATTCATAAGAATAGGTGAAGTATACCAATAAGGGAAACTTATATGATTCGAAGGACCTGATCACATCTCTTTCATATTTGCTTAATGAATTCCTTACTTTTTGCTAGTTTATGCAATGAAACCAATTCTACTTCCTAGGGCAACCAAAATTACTTTTATACAACCTAATTAATAACGCTGTTGAATTATTGAGATTAACACAGTCCTCGTGGGAACAAATTTATTTTATTACTTCGATAGTATTTGGTACACTTGCAAACTTATATCACTTAACTTTTGCATAGATTGCCTTTTCAGGATTTCAACATATCAGGATAATCATTTTATGTCCATGTCTCTAATTTTTGCGTAGACCTCCCTTTCGAGTTTTCAGTCCACCGAGACGCTCATTTTTGCCTAAGCCTCCTTTTTAGGTTTCCGAATTACCGATCTGTTTTTTTATTTTAGACATGTATTTGTTGACTGCATCGGTGTTCACAGAACGTGAGAGTTTGTCACCATCATAGTCGTAAGAGCCGTTTCACACGGGCCTTCATAGTTAGGCGTCCACTTGCCCCTGGAGTCTAGTTGAGAAGATATATATATATATACATATATGTTTTTTTTTTGCACAAGGTCTCCTTCACGGGGGCAACCTTTCTTGCCAAAAACTTGTTTCATCCTCTTTTGTTATAACTTGTTTAAGTTCAAATCAAGCTTGGCTTTCATCGGAATTCTCATTGACTGGACTTCGACCTCCACGGAGAAGTGCGTTCCGAAGTACGATACCCATGCAAGGCAAATGGTAGCATCTTGTGCCAATCTTTGTAAGTAGATGCCATCTTCTAGACAAACTTCTTGATATTTTTATTTGTAGCTTCGACGTCTTAGATGCCCCAGTAGGCGAGAGATCTCATCGGGAATCTCTTCATCGTCCCCTTCTTCAGCTTCGAACACAGGGAACTCAAAGTTGGGAGAGAGTACAAGGTTAATGTGTTCAACAAGTTTATCAATGTTTAATCTTGCATATATGATTCATGATTGATTTTTAGCAAACAAGTCATTGTTATGATTAGATGCAGGCATTTGGAAATGATGGTTTTTGGGTTCTTTGTGTTACTAACTTTTCCAAAAAAAGCACAAAATAAAAACAAATTTGGGATCAAAACTACCTTTTTTATTATTGATGGAAAATATATCTAGCAAAAATCCCTACACAAATTCACTTTCGTCTCGGGCGGGGACGAAATGATTTTTTATAAAAAACAACAAACAACAAACAAACACATTATTTGAACAAAGGGGTAGCTGAAGGAACATTAACAGCGACCCTAACCGCGGAAAACTACCCCATGTGTCACAACACTAGGTACCACATCTTCGGGATTGTCTTGCACTATATTGATAGATTATGCCCCATGATTAGCTTGCACATTTGGATTTGAACCTTCGAAAGACAAGATATTTGCTTCAATTAGCCTCTGGACTTCGGCTTTCAAAGAGTAACAGTGCTCAATGTCATGTCTGTTGGAACAAAGGTGTTCAACAATACCACGTTTTGAGTTTTGATGATAACAAGGTATTAAAAAGTTGTCAATTGGATATTGCTAATATTTGTTTAAGTATGCAGGATATCAATTAAGATTTATATCATAGAAAGTATTCTGTTTGAACAAAGTTAAAGAGCAATAAATCCAGAGAAGCTTGTTGCTTGTGATTCTGTATCGAAGAGAGTCTGAAGACTGCATCGAACTGCATCGAAGAGAGTCTGAAGACTGTGTCAAAGAGAGTCTGAAGACTGTATCAGAGTCTGAAGACCATCAGAATCTGAGAACCAAGAGAGTCTGAAGATTATCAGAAGCATAGTGGTATAGTGAGTCTGAAGCCACAAAGACAAAGATTGCAGGCCAGTACATAGTACGTTGTACAAACTCTGTTTCCACTACTCCACTACCTCGTACAGTTTGGCAACTATGTCTACCGGTATTAATCCTCAAAGGGAATGGAATTCAAATGATGTTATTGAAGGACTATTACCAAATCAAGCAACAGATCTACACCCATTGATCAAGCTTCAGAAATCATCCTGATGTGCTGGATGACTCAACGTCTCTTTCCTACGCCTATATAAAGGATAGAAGACTTGAAGAATTGTTGGACTCTACAACTTGAAAAATTACATTGCGCTGCTTTCGTATTCAACTGAGTCTTAACAAAAGCACATCATCAACTTAGATTCTTACAAACTGAGTATTCTAGAATTTCTAAGTTTCACAGAAAAACAAAGTCTGTCTTTTCTGTAAAACAGAGTTTGTCTTTGTTGTAATTGAAACACATCTTGATTGTTGTCAAAGTGTTTCAACTCTATTCAATTTTCTGTAATTGTGTAAAAGTCTCTTGCTTTTGTGCTTGAGCAAAGGAAGTCTCTTGGCTGTGTCCATTGAGCAAAGGAAGTCTCTTAGTTGTGTCTTTGAGCAAGGAAGTCTCTCGCCTGTGTGCTTGAGCAAGGAAGTCTCATACTGTGTGTTTGAGCAACTTGTAATTTGATATAACATTTTAGTGAACTCTCCTTGGAAGAATAAGGGGGACAGGACTACTTCCGGTTTGTGGAAGGAACCTGTATAATTGCTTGTGTTCTCTCTTCTCTCTATCTCTTGATTATTCCGCTGCAATCAGAACCTAATCTCCTATCAGACTCTGATCTCATTCAGACTCTGAGTTTAAAGGAATTAGATTCTCACTCTTCAAGAGCTGCGAAAAGCAAACACAATTTAACCCCTCCTTCTTGTGTTTTTCTCACCTTCAGTTGGTATCAGAGCTCCGGCTCTGTTGTCATAGCACTTAACCGTGTAACAGAAAAGATCCAGAGAAAAACATGTCTTCCAGTGAACCGTCTTCTTCTGGTGGTACTTCTGGTGCTGCTATACTATATGACTATGGATCCAATAACAACAGTAAAAAGGATGATTATGGAAAAATTCCTAAGTTCAATGGTGATCCTGAAAAATTTTCTTGGTGGAAAACCAACTTCTATAGTTATGTCATGGGTCTTGATGAAGAACTCTGGGACATACTTGAAGATGGTGTTGGTGACTTACAACTTGATGACGAAGGTGCTGCCATTGACCGCAAACTTCACATTGCTGCTCAAAAGAAAATCTATAAGAAACATCATATCATCAGAGGGGCTCTTGTCACTGCTATTCCTAAAACGGAATACATGAAGATGAGTGACAAATCTACTGCTAGAGCCATGTTTGCTTCTCTCTGTGCTAACTACGAAGGAAGCAAAAAGGTCAGGGAAGCTAAAGCTCTTCTGTTAGTTCATCAATATGAACTATTTAAGATGAAAGAGGATGAAAGTATTGAGCAGATGTACTCAAGATTTCAAACTCTAGTATCTGGTCTTCAGATACTGAAGATGAGTTACATAGCTTCTGATCATGTTAGCAAGATTTTAAGGAGCTCACCCTCTAGATGGAGACCAAAGGTCACTGCAATTGAGGAGGCTAAAGATTTATACACTTTAAGTGTTGAAGATCTTGTAAGCTCACTCAAGGTTCATGAGTTAAGTCTCAATGAACATGATTCTGCAAGAAAATCCAAAACCATTGCCTTAAAATTAAAAGGAAGGTCTTCAAAGGCTCTCAAGGTTGAAGAGTCTGAGAATGAGTCTTCAGCTTCTGAAAGCTCAGAGGAGGATCCTGATGTTGCAAAGGAAATGGCTATGCTTTCAAGCAGAATGCAGTACCTTGCTAAGAAAAACAAGAGATTTCTGAGCAAGAGCAGTGGGAAGGGGTTCAAAAAGGAGGATCAGAAAGGTTGCTTCAACTGCAAGAAAACTGGACATTTTATTGCTGAGTGTCTAGAACTGCAGAAGGAGAAATCCAAGTCAAAGAGGCCAACCTTCAAGTCAAGCAAGTTTAAGAAGCAGATCAAGAAAAGTCTGATGGCCACCTTGGAAGATCTTGATAATGAGTAAGGATCTGAGGATGATGATGCTGATGGTGAAGCCAATGTAGCTGTTGGACTAATGGCTACAACCGAATCTGTTAAAGAGACACCTGAGGCAGAATCAGATGCAGTCTCTGAAAATGAAACAGAGGTATATTCTGAACTCACAAGATCTGAACTTGTAGAATCTGTCAAAGAGCTTCTTGGTCATTTTAAAGCTAAGACCACTGAGTTGAAGAAAGTCAAACAACAGCTTGATAAGCTGTCAAAAAGGCATAATTCAACTCTGTTGGAATTAGAAAATTTAAAAGAAGAAAATATTTCTTTATTGATCAAGAAGTCTAGCTGTAAATACTTAAGTGAGCAAGATTATGCTCTGCAAGAATTTATTGCTACTGGAATTGACAGATCAAGGGATGCATCCATGATCTATAGCACGTATCAGAACAGAGGACAGGGTCTTGGATTCATTGAAGTAACTCAAATGAAATGACTCTGAAACCTGGTCCTGATGGAGCGAGAGAGGCGTTGAAATATCACTTTGTAAGAGAGTCTGATGAAGTCAACACAGTGACTCATTCAGAACCTACAACTTCTACTTCTAAGATTCTGACTAAGTCAAAATCTCAGAATGTTAAGTTAAAGGGTCTGAAAAACTTTGAACCCAAAGCTTTAAAATCTCATACTCTGAAACATTCAAAGTCTGGTAAACAGACTCTGAAAAAGCCAGAGTCTGAAAAACCAAAGCCTAAGTTTCAAAGAAGAGAAACTGTGAAAGGCAAGTTGAAACCTAAACCAAACGGTTCCAAACCCAAGGTATGGGAGAAAACATTGCCAAAGACTTCAAGACGTAACTTACGAAAGGAAATCAATGGTTCTAAGACTAACCAAAAAGGACCCATGAGAATATGGGTACCTAAGTCTGAAATTATTGATGCTGCAGGTATGTCTAAAAGGACTAGAAAAGCACAAGGCTTGGTACCTGGACAGTGGTTGCTCGCGTTACATGACGGGAGAAAGGTCTATGTTCCTAACCCTAACCATGAAAGAGGGAGGAACTGTGGGATTTGGAGGAAACCAGACTGGCAAAATCATTGGTACTGGAACCATTGGTAACTCTCTGATCTCAATCAGTAATGTGTGGTTCGTTGATGGACTTAGACATAACTTACTAAGCATAAGTCAATTATGTGATAGTGGTTATGATGTATTGTTTAATAAGAACAACTGCACAGTGGTTAACAAGGATGATCAGTCCATAGTCTTCAAGGGAAAACGAAGAAACAATGTATACAAGATAAAATTCTCAGAACTGACTGATCAGAAGGTAATGTGCCTTTTCTCAATGGGTGATAAGAAGTGGCTGTGGCATAGACGTTTGGGATATGCTAACTGGAGATTAATCTCTAAGCTTAGCAAGTTGCAACTTGTCAAAGTCCTACCAGACATTGACTATCACTCAGATGCTCTTTGCGGAGCGTGTCAGAAAGGGAAAATTGTCAAGAGTCCCTTCAAGCCGAAAGAAATTGTTTCAACTTCCAGACCCTTGGAGTTACTTCATATTGACTTATTTGGACCAGTTAGTACTGCATCCTTATATGGAAGTAAATATGGACTAGTTATTAATGATGACTACAGCAGATAGTGTTGGGTTAAATTTCTGAAAACTAAAGATGATTCATATTCTGTGTTTAGTAAATTCTGCATCCAAATTCAATCAGAGAAGGAAATGAAAATCTTGAAAGTCAGAAGTGATCATGGAGGAGAATTTGAAAATGAACCGTTTTAGGTTTTCTGTGAAAAACATGGAATTATTCACGAGTTTTCTGCACCTAGAACTCCACAAAAAAATGGAGTTGTAGAGAGAAAGAACGGAACCTTACAAGAGATGGCTAGAACCATGATCCATGAGAACAATCTGGCTAAGCATTTTTGGGCAGAAGCAGTAAACACAGCTTGTTATGTTCAGAACAGAATCTATATTAGACCTCTGTTGAACAAAACAGCTTATGAACTCTTTAAAGGAAGAAAACCCAACATATCTTATTTTCATCAGTTCGGATGTACGTGTTATGTCCTGAACAACAAAGTCTACCTAAAGAAATTTGATGCCAAAGATCAAAAGGGAATCTTTTTAGGTTACTCTGAACGCTCTAAGGCATACAGGCTGTATAATTCAGAAACACAACGTGTGGAAGAATCTATGCATGTCAGATTCGATGACAAAATGCCTGGAAGTGAAACTCCAGTGCAAGATGAAAGTCATGCAGAATCTCAAGATTCTGATGATAACTCAGAATCTGATCAGATTCCAGAATCTGATCAGATTCCAGAATCTGATCAGATTCCAGAATCTGAAGATACTTCAGAAGCTGAAACAACCCCTGAAGTTCCTAATGAAGAAGCTTCTGATGAAGCTCAAGATGGTTCTTTGCAAGCTAGTCAATCCAAACAATCTTTCAAATACAAGTCTTCACATCCAGAAGATCAGATAATTGGCAATAAAGAAAGTCCTATGAGAACAAGATCACATTTCAGACAAGAAGAGTCTGCTTTAGGATTATTATCTGTTATTGAACCAACCTCTGTTGAAGAAGCTCTTGGAGATGAAGGATGGATTCTGGCTATGCAAGAAGAACTGAATCAATTCAAAAGGAATGAAGTATGGGATCTAGTAGCTAAGCCTGATCACAAGAACATCATTGGAACCAAGTGGGTGTTCAGAAATAAGCTTAGTGAACAAGGAGAAGTAATCAGAAACAAGGCCAGACTTGTTGCGCAGGGCTACAGTCAGCAAGAAGGCATTGATTACACAGAAACGTTTGCTCCAGTTGCAAGATTGGAAGCAATCAGGACGAATTTGAAATGAGCATGATGGGAGAATTGAAGTTCTTTCTGGGAATTCAAATCAACCAATGCAAAGATGGAGGCTACGTTCATCAGTCCAAGTTTACGAAAGAGTTTCTGAAGAAGTTTAATCTTGAGGACTGCAAAGAAATGAATACTCCAATGCATCCAACCGGCACTCTGAGCAAAGAAGATCAAGGAACCAAAGTTGATCAGAAGCTGTATAGAGGTATGATTGGTTCTTTGTTATACCTAACTGCATCCAGACCAGATATTTTATACAGTGTATGTTTGTGTGCAAGGTTTCAATCAGATCCTAGAGAGTCTCACTTAACTGCTGTTAAGAGAATCTTTAGATATCTGAAAGGAACTACTAATCTTGGACTTCTTTACAAGAAATCCTCTGACTACAAGCTAGTTGGATTCTGTGATGCTGACTATGCTGGAGACAGGATTGAAAGAAAATCTACCAGTGACAATTGTCAATTCTTGGGAGAGAATCTGATATCCTGGGCTAGCAAGAGGCAAGCAACCATTGCTTTGTCTACAGCAGAAGCTGAATACATCTCAGCTGCTAGTTGTTGTACACAGCTACTCTGGATGAAACATCAGCTTGAGGACTATCAAATAACTGAAAACCATATCCCAATTTATTGTGATAATACAGCAGCTATATGTTTGTCTATGAATCCAATTCTGCATTCAAGAGCAAAGCATATTCAGATTAAACATCATTTTATAAGATACTATGTTCAAAAGGGAATTTTAGATATTCAATTCATTGATACTGATCATCAATGGGCTGATATATTTACTAAACCCTTATCTGTTGAAAGATTTGATTTCATAAAGAAAAATTTGAACATGTGCTATGTCTCTGGGTAATGTCTGGCTCTGAAAACAGAATTCAGACTCTGAAAATATTCAGAAGCTATTTGAGAATCAGACCCTCGTTTAGAGACTCTGGTAAAAGCTTCTGATAAACTATTCAGACTCTGGTGAGGAATCTTTAGACTCTCAGAAGCTCGTATTAGTGGAAGCGTGACTGTTGAGTTCAGTAACACTTGCCCCACTATGGTGACAGTTACTTTACAGTTTCTCAGACGTGGCCTATCTGTATTGGGTAAGAACTCAAAGGGCAATGATTTCATTACGTTAAACAAGTTACCTTCGCTTTGTCCCAATACGTTTACGGCTGCATGCTATATGTATTTATTGTTTGTGTTTGTTTGTCCCCTACTCTTTCCAAACAGTTTTCAAACTTTTTCTCTATAAATACATAACACACACAACTCACTTCTCTTTTCACTCTTTGATTTTCTCTCTGAACAAATTTCTTGTTTTCAATGCTTTGCAAAACTTTTTGTTCTCAAATCAAACATTTAGAAACCCCTTTAATGGCAAGTGATCTCATCCAATCTGGTGTTATAATCAAGTCCGGAAGGTCCTATGTTATCAAACCCAGAACAATGAACATCATCAAGGAGACTCTGGAAATTCAAGTTGAATCTCCTGTAGATTTTGGTTCACTCAGTCGTCATGGAATTGACGTTACACCTCATTTCTTATCACAAGGAATGATGAGGTACTTTGGTATGTTGAATGGACCAACATATCAGGAGCTTGTTAGAGATTTTTGGGTTAGGTCAGAAGTCTACGACAAAGCTGAAGCTACTTTGGAAGAAACAGTAGCAATCTCAAACAACCCCAGTCTTGCTGGCAAGAACAGAGACCAAATGGGTTTAAGACTGTACAATGGTCTTGAAATAAGGTCTGCTGTGATGGGAATGCCACTAGTTATCACTGAAGAGGTGGTAGCCAGGGCTTGTCAAATGGAGAGCGCTGGTAAATTTCAGTGGAATGTCAACAAGAAGAGTGAATGGGCTGTTATCTGCAACAAGTTGTTATTTGAAGGGAGACCCTCAAATAAATTGGTGGATATGCAGCCTGAGCATAGGGTGCTTCTGAAGATTATACTGGACAGTATGCTTTAGAAAGGAGGAGGAACAGATACATTGTCCGTGGATCACAAAGTTCTTCTTTATTTTCTTATCAACAAAATAAAGATCAACTTCCCCAGATATGTGATGCACCACATGTGTTGGGCCATCAAAAAGAGTCAATCAGAAACCAGGAGGCAAGTTCCTTTTGGAAGATTAATATCTGAGATTCTGTATCAAGGAGGCCTCTTGAAGGTCTTATCAGAATCTGGTGTGGTATCAGATATTCATCTAGGAACTGTGACTGGAAGAATCATTAATGGCAAGACTCTGCAGTACATGAAGATTGTCAAGAGATTCAACCCCTCTAAGCATGATATGAGAGAATCCTATGTACAAAGAAGATAATCCTGAAGTTCTTGCAAGATTTGTGGTGGATTACTTCAAGGAGACTGGTAAAATAATCAACTATTCTGCCATTCCTGAGACTGCTGGAGGAGGACCTCTTAAGGTCAAAGGTAAAAGGACCAAGGAAGTGGTTCTCAAGGAAGAGGAAGAGAAGCAGGAGCCTCTCAAGAAAAAGATCAAATCTACTGCTCTTCCTGGAGTGACAATTGGTTCCCCCAAGACTTTAACTCCTATGCCTTCATCAACATCCTCTACACTTCGTGAAATTAAGGATAGGATTAAAGAAACCAAGGATGAAAAGAAAGCTAAGAAAGATGAGAAGAAGGCTAAGAAAGATGAGAAGAAAGTAAAGAAAGGCAAGGCTGACAGAGACTTTGACAGAATGGCTCAAGATATTGCTGACTACCTTGATGCTGACTCTGAAGGTGAAGAGAGTCAGATCAAGAAGAGAAAGGTGGATGTGATTCCTGTGGCTAGGGATGTAGTAGAGAAGATAGGTACTTCTGTATCTATGATTGAGGATGAACATGCTGCTGGCAAGGCAATGGCAGCAGAAGAAGTGGCTGAAGAGTTAAAGGAAGAAACTGTCAAGGAAGCTGCTAAGTTGCTTGCTTCTGCTCTTAAACAGAAGAATCCTTTAGCGACTGCAGAAGCTGAGTTATCAGAAGCTACTGTGTCTGATCACTATGCCTCTCCAGAAGCTGGCATTGGCACCTTTGGCAATGTGGCATATAGCTCATCTTCATCTTTGAATCAAGAGTCAGAATCAGATTCAGAATCTGACAACAAACCTTTAAGTCAAATTCTTTCATCCCTCAAAAATTCATCTCCCTCACCAATCAAACCCATATCATCCCATAACCCACTTGACCCTGCAGTAGTTGATTATGTTGATTTAACTATGGACTGAGTAATTCAAGACACAATCACAGTGTCTATGAATCTTCCTGCTGACCATCCTGCTCAACCTTCATTTCTCAAACCACTTCAGGTAATTCAACCTTCTGAAAAGCCTGAAGTAACCATTCAATCCAAACAACAATCCAAACAGCCATCCCCCCAAACTGAAACCATTTGTGTAGACTCTCCAGACACTCTAGATTCTCTTGAAAAACATCTAGGAGGAGAACTACCAAAAACCCCTGCAAAATCCAAATCAACAAAAGCTACTTCATCTGTTTCCAAACCAGACCCTGTACCTAAACCTACAGAGAATCTGACTTTAGCTTCTGTTGAACCTTCAGAACCTGTTGTTGAACCAGCTTCTGAAAATCTGGAACAAGCTTCTGATATCGTATCAGAAATTGTAACAGAATGTAGAGCTAAGACCAGAAGAGTTTCCCAACCTCTTTGTGACCCCATAACCTATTTCCCAGGTTTTGAAACTTTTCTAGCTTTGAGAGCTTCTCTACCCTCAACCTCTGAACCTCAAATTGACTTATTTGATTCAAGTAAGATAGATGAGTTCTATGCTTCTTCATGCAATAAGCTCAAAGAAGTTATTGAGCAAATAAGACTGCTGTCAGGGAACAAGCACTTGTAACTGCCAAGCATGTTGAAGATAAGGGATACACCCTTCTTTGATGAGGATCAGTATATTCCTAGAGAATCAGTGGCTTACAATTCTTTGAAGAGGAAATTGTATAAATTTCAAGAAGAAGCTAGACAAGAAAGAGAAGCGCATTTGCGAAGAACTGAGGCTCTGGAAGAGATGGTAAAGAAACAGCAAGAGGATCTCCAGAAACAAATGGATCATCCTGCCAAACAAAACCAACCTTAGTTTAATTTCGTTTTGTTTATTTTTGTAATTCTTGTTTGCTATCTTCTGAACTTGTTTTTGCTTACAATTTATACAAGTTGTTTTTGATTCTATTTGCATTCAATTCTATTTTTTTATGCTCTGAATCTCATTCTTCCTTAACACATGTTTACACCCTTACCTTAAGTCATTTAAAAAGGGGGAGGAACTTGTTCTAAACCTTTTTTTTTGGTTGATGACAAAAGGGGGAGAAGGGAAAGTATTGATGTCAGGGAGAAGGGAAAATTTTCTTTTAATTACATTGCATGTAATACGTAAAAGTTAAAGGGAAATCTGCGAAAGGTGCTTAGTTAGACTCTGAGCCCTGTTTAAGAATCAGTTTTCTAAATTCATTTATTATTCTGAAAATGAATTTGATTGACATTGACTATGAAAGTGAATTTAATTAACCTGGATAGAACTTAAGAGGAGCTTACAAACCTCAACTTAAGAACTATTAGACTCAGGGGGAGTCAGAGCTTACAAACCTCAAACTCTGAGCTTACAAACCTCAGAACCCTTTAAGTCAACTTGTTAATTAGATTAACAACAATTGACCTTTTAAATACTAATGTTTGTCATCATCAAAAAGGGGGAGATTGTTGGAACAAAGGTGTTCAGCAATACCACGTTTTGAGTTTTGATGATAACAAGGTATTAAAAAGTTGTCAATTGGATATTGCTAATATTTGTTTAAGTATGCAGAATATCAATTAAGATTTATATCTTAGAAAGTATTCTGTTTGAACAAAGTTAAAGAGCAATAAATCCAGAGAAGCTTGGCGCTTGTGATTCTGTATCGAAGAGAGTCTGAAGACTGCATCGAAGAGAGTCTGAAGACTGCATCGAAGAGAGTCTGAAGACTGTATCAAAGTCTGAAGACCATCAGAATCTGAGAACCAAGAGAGTCTGAAGATTATCAGAAGCATAGTGCTACAGTGAGTCTGAAGCTACAAATTTGATAATCTGCTAACAAGGATTTCTATTGCATTGTGATACAAAAGAAACTCTCAAATGGAGTAACGGCTAGCTTCAAAGTCAACTTGAGCGTGGGAAGCACAAAGACAAAGATTGCAGGCTAGTACAGAGTACGTTGTACGAACTCTGTTTCCACTACTCCACTACCTCGTACAGTTTGGCAACTGTGTCTATCGGTATTAATCCTCAAAGGGAATGGAATTCAAATGATGCTATTGAAGGACTATTACCAATTCAAGCAACAGATCAACAGTCATTGATCAAGCTTCAGAAATCATCCTGATGTGCTGGATGACTCAACGTCTCTTTCCTACGCCTATATAAAGGATAGAAGACTTGAAGAATTGTTGGACTCTACAACTTGAAAAATTACATTCCGCTGCTTTCGTATTCAACTGAGTCTTAACAAAAGCTCATCATCAACTTAGATTCTTACAAACTGAGTATTCCGCTGCTTTCACAGAAAAACAGAGTCTGTCTTTTGTGTAAAACCGAGTCTGTCTTTGTTGTAATTGAAACACATCTTGATTGTTGTCAAAGTGTTTCAACTCTATTCAATTTTCTGTAATTGTGTAAAAGTCTCTTGCTTTTGTGCTTGAGCAAAGGAAGTCTCTTGGCTGCGTCCATTGAGCAAAGGAAGTCTCTTAGTTGTGTCTTTGAGCAAGGAAGTCTCTCGCCTGTGTGCTTGAGCAAGGAAGTCTCATACTGTGTGTTTGAGCAACTTGTAATTTGATATTACATTTTAGTGAACTCTCCTTGGAAGAACAAGGGGGACAGGACTACTTCCGGTTTGTGGAAGGAACCTATATAATTTCTTGTGTTCTCTCTTCTCTCTATCTCTTGAATATTCCGCTGCAATCAGAACCTAATCTCCTATCAGACTCTGATCTCATTCACACTCTGAGTTTAAAAGAATTAGATTCCCACTCTTCAAGAGCTGCGAAAAGCAAACACAATTCAACCCCCCCTTCTTGTGTTTTTCTCACCTTCAATGTCCTGGTGTCCTTTGATGGAAGGCACAAGAGAGATCAGATCGATACCAATTTGGCAGTCTTTCAGGCACCCTAGGGGGCGCTCTGGTATGGACAAGGTTCTTTTCAAGCAAAACGGAAGGCACCTCCGCATATGACATAAGGATCAGACCAAACTATGGCGTCTTCTGAACACGATTCTGTGGGGCAAATTGTTGGGGAACCTGTTGTTAAGGTTGTGGTTGATATTGTTGCTGATGTTGTTGTTGGGGCCTTTGCTGGAACTGTGGTGGATTCTGCGCAACCGCCAGCAAAGCTACCAGGGTACTCAACTTCTCTAACTCGCCCCGCAATGTTGTCACCTCGTCACGAAGCTCATGAATTTCTTGCTCGATCTTATCCCTTTCCATTTTAGTGTCTGCACGAATGTTGTAGGTGAGGGTTGGCTTTGGACGTGGACGTCGGGCCACTTTCGAGGCATAATGATGCGGACCTTTGAAATTATGAATGCATAATGATGCATGATGCTTATGCAAAAATGGACAGTTTTTATTTTATTTTCGAAGGGCTTTTCAAGGTAATTGTAAATATCACGAAGAACCTTATTTTATTTAATATTACAAACAGTTCCCTTTTTAAAAGCGAAAACAAAGCCAAGGAAAAAGTTCCTAACAAGAGCTAAGGTCTATTTAAGACTTTTGAAGCTGTATTTCTTGGTGCTCCTTATTACAAGGTCCATATTTGTGATGTTTTCAAGACGACTTATCTAAGTCCTTCGATATTAATGAGAATTATTTTTTATGATTGCATGTATACATGATTATGCTACAAAAATAGGGAAAACATGTTGTAAGGTTTAAGTCCATAATGTTGGTGGACCGTCATAATATTCCTAGGAGTCTTAAAGACCTCCAGAAGAGTTCTAAGGCCCAAGGCGCGTCCTTCCCAGGGCGCTGCCTCAGGTAGCTTCTAGAAACATTAGAACTCGCCTAAAATACTGAAATACCCCTATGGCTTGGAGACCAAGCCACCGAAACCCAAGCCCACAGCAAGCTATAAATACAACCCTTGAGAACATTCTCAAGGCATCCAATAATCAGTCCAAACCCTAATAGACAGAGAAAAACCCTAGTATTCACTACTCGTACTTTTTTAAAGTACAGTTGGCGCCGTCTGTGGGAAAAGGTAAAACTAACCTAGACGACCTTCTTGAATGACAACTGTGGTTCAGGAACCCTCATCAGCTTTCCGAGTCACACTCATGTGGTTCAGAAAGTCCAGCACTCAAAACTTCTCAGGTCCAGGAGCAGCCGCCACCTTCCTCATGGACACCCCGGAGGATTTCGAGACCCTGAGAACCGACATGGCTCTCCTGCGAGAGCAGAACGAGGCTCTGCGCGCCTCGATAGAAACCGTTCAGCAGAAACAACAAGAGGAGCGAGAAGAGTCCCAGCATGGCGAGATGGAGAACCCAGAACCATAGCCCATTTCAGTAGAGATATGGAACACTCCAATACCAGAACACTTCAAGCCTCCCCATCTTTCGTCCTTTGATGGGAAGAGCGACTCGATGGAGCACCTAACGGCGTTCAAAACTCGTATGGCCGTTGTGGGCGCGTCTGACTCTCTCAAGTGAAAACTTTTCGCAGGAACCCTAACCGACGCAACTTTGCGTTGGTATATGAACCTTCCTCGCTTCTCTATCATGAGTTATCCAGACATGACCAGGAAGCTCACTCAGCAAAAGGTCTCCGCCACCAACCTTTTCAACGTCCGTCAAGGACACGCTGAGTCACTACGAGACTACTTGGCCAGATTCAATGACACTACCATCAAGGTAATCAACCCTAACCAAGAAGTATTCGTGGGAGCTTTCCAGAATGGTTTAAGGGCGGGACAATTCAATGAATCTTTGGCACAAAAGCCCGCCGACTCCGTGGAAGAAATCATCGCTAGGGTTGACTGTTACATTAAGGGAGAAGAAAGAAATGCAGAAAATAAAGCCAGGGACGCAAAAGGAGCGCACCTCCACTAATCAGGATCGGAGGAATCACCAACCACTAGCAAACCGGGATCAGTCTTTCTACAAGAGGCAGGAGAGGCACCCCCATGCACCCTACAACTCCAAAGTCCGTCCAGGCGTCCTCACCCCCCTGAATACTCGCCCATCACAAATATTCAGAGAGGTCTACGAAGCAAAAATCATCCTAGAGGCTAAGAAGACAGGACATACAATCATGGGAATGGACCAGAGCAGTTGGTGTAAGTACCACAGAATCCAAGGTCACGACACTAATAACTGCCACCACTTGAGAAGGGAAATCGAAAAGTTAATACAGAGCGGGAAATTGAGAGGCTATGTCCAAACAGACAAGGAAGGAAGACCTCAAAAACCTAGAAAGGAAACAAACAGCGAAGAAAAAAGACACACCTTGAATACTATCTCAGGAGGATTTGCAGGCGGAGGGGAATCCAGCTCCTCGCGTAAAAAGTACCTTAGACAAGTAATGCTATGTCAGGAGTACGACTCAAAGGAAGAAAGAGAACCTGAGATACACTTCTTACCCAAATATTTCCAGGGTGTCGTCCCTCACGACGATGACCCCATGGTTATTATTGTCCAGATATTCAAGTGGGATGTTAAAAGGGTTTTGGTAGACACAGGAAGTTCAGCTGATATTCTGTATTATGAGACTTTTCAGAGGAATCTTGGCGGGATTCACAGGTGAGAAGGTACACGTACGAGGTTACATCACTCTCGTAGTTAGGCGTCCACTTGCTCCTGGAGTCTGGTTGGAGAGATAATGTTTTTTGCACAAAGTCCCTTTGAAATTCACGGGGGACGAACCTTCTCCTTGGAAGCTTGTTTCAACTTCTTTTGATATAGTTGTACAATATCGTCATGCATTGTAAGTTCAAACAAAACTTGAGATTTTAGCAGAACTCCTGTTGACGGGATTTTGATCTCCATGAGAAGTCTGACCTTCATATTGTATACTGATGGAAGGAGGGGGGTTGCCCCTGTTGAAATGTTTATAGAAACACGATGCCCATGTGAGGCAACGACGCCATCTTATGCTGGTCTTTGTAAGTGACTGCCATCTTCTGGACAATCTTCTTGATTTTTGTTTGCAGCTTTGACGGCTAGGATGCCCTACTATGTGAGAGATCTTGTAGGGAATCACTTCATTCTTCTTTTCTTCATCTTTGGATACAGGGAATTCAAAGTCGAGAAATAGTATAAGGGTTAATGTGTTCAACGGGCTTGTTTATGTTTAATCTGCATTTATGTTTGATTTTAGAAAGTGAATGATTATATGCAGATATTTGGAAATGATTGAGGAAAAGGGAAAATAATTTTTTTGGTTTTTTTGTGTTACCATTTTTCCAGAAAAATTACAAAATAAAAACAAAGTCGGGATCTAAAACGACCTTTTTATTAATGATAGAAAACACATGAAGTAAAAAGCTCTACACAAGTTCACTTTCGTCTCGGGCGGGACAAAAGGATTTTTTTGGAAAAAGTAAACAACAAACAAACGCATTATTTGAACATATAAGTAGCGGAAGAGAAGATCAATAAAGACCCGATTGCGGCTAGCCATCCCATGTGTCACAAACGCTAGGTGTTATGATCTGGCAGCAAATTGACTTTCATGTTTAGAGAATCTTAGAAGGTTAGGCGGTTGGTCCGGATCAAGTTTTGGACTGCATTCTGTAGTGCGTTACAATGTTCAATGTCATGGCCAGGTGCCCCTTGATGGAAGGTACAGAAAAGGTCAGGTCTATACCATGTTGGCAATCTTGTTGGTACCGGAGGAGGCACCTAGGTCTGGACCAGATTCTCTTCGAGCAGTTGTGGAAGCAAATCCGCATATTTCACGGGGATTGCGGTAAACTGCGTCCTTGAGGCCTGTTGCCGTGGTTGATGTTGCTGAGGATGCTGTGGGAATAATAGTTGACCCTCGGAGGGTAAGACGTTGGTTCGGATCAAGTCTCGGACTGCATTATTCAAGCCATAACAGTGCTCGATATCGTGACCTGGTGCCCCTTGATGGAAGGCACATGAGAGATCTGCTTTAAACCATGCTGACGATTTTTCCGACACCAGACGAGGTGCCTTGGTCTTGACCAAATTCTCTTCAAGCAACATTGGGAGCATCTTTGCATACTTCATGGGAATTGGATCATAATGTGCTCACCGAGCCTGATTCTGTGGATCAGATTGTTGAGGAGTCTGTTGTCGAGGCTGTTGTATGCACAATGGCTGACATGGTGGCTGGGGACTCGCTAGAATTGTGGCAGATCTTTTGGGGCCATCAGTGAAGCCACAAGGTTAGTTAACTTTTCTACTTCGGCCCGAAGCGTTGTTGTAACACCCCGTTTTTCCAACTTTAAAATAACCTAGATTAATCAGAGTTTTTCAACTTAAAAACAGCGTGTCACCTTCAACTTTACAAAAATCCAACAAATATAAATATAGCTAAATTGCTATTTATTTAAACTTCTGCTTTTATAAAAATTTAACAAACATGCAGCAGAAATAATTTCAACATCTTAAATAGTCTTTGGCTCTAAAAGGCCACATCATCAACATCTTAAATAAATTCTCATAAAAAGGAAATAGGTAACAAGGAAAATATGCAACCAAACAATCCCAATCCCGTTATGTATCAGAGCATCCTAGACGACACGACGGAGATTACTCTCAACTACACTATTCTTGGTCACCTGCAAGTTACTCATACGAAGAGCAACATTTCCAAGCAAAGGGGTGAGATTTCACATTCTAATAATGATAAGCAATAATTCATATAAAGAATTAATCAACATAAAGCAACAACAATTCATATAAGATAATCAATCGACATAAAACAACAACAAATCATATAAGAGAATCAATCGACATAAAACAGCAACAAATCATATAAGAAAATCAATCAGCATAAAACAACAACAAATCATCATCAACAACTACTTCATATAATTTCAGATATAACTCATCCATTAACTTCAAGTATCAGGTAACATCATCATCATCTTAATTAACTTCAAAATTTACTTAACCACTTGACTCGACAATGCAACTTTCACTTGACTATGCAACTTAATCATCTTACTCATGCATGTGGTACCAATCAAAGGCATAAACCCTCGTCGCTTTTTTGAGCATAAATATACTCCTAGGGCATAAACCATCGTCGCTATTGAGCAAAAGCTCCTAGAGCATGAGCTCTCGTCTCTGTTGAGAAAAAGCTCCTAGGGCATGAGCCCTCGTCTTTAAATGAATATGCATGGACTCAATGTCTTACAACTTAGACAACACAGCCATCTTATATGACTCCAATAATTTGGATCAATAAGTCACAACTTAGACAGACACATGCAGCTTTAAACAAATGTAAACAGCACCATGGCAGCATATTATTAGTCTCAAGATATAACAATATCAACATTTAAACATCGTCTTAAAGCATCATTTAAAATTCGCATAATAAAATATCAATAAAAGATTTTCATGTCAAACCAAAGCTACTGGAAACATAATTTAATCATCAACAACTTTCATATAAACATCATATAAATAACTTTCATATAAACATCAAATAAATATCATATAAACAACTTTCATATAAACATCATATAAATAACTTCCATATACACATCATATAAGTAACTTTCAAATAAACATCATATAATTAACTTTCATATAAACATTATATAAATAACTTACATATAAACATCATATAAATAACTTTCATATAGATATCATATAAACATCATATAAACAACTTTCATATAAAAATCATATAAATAACTTCCATATACACATCATATAATTAACTTTCCAATAAACATCATATAAATAACATACAAACAACTTTTATATAAATATCATATAAACAACTTCCATATAAACATCATGTAAATAAATTTCGTATAAACATCAAATAAATATCATATAAACAACTTTCATATAAACAACTTCCATATAAACATCATATAAATAACTTTCATATAAACATCAAATAAATATCATATAAACAACTTTCATATATAAACATCATATAAATAACTTTCCATATACACATGATATAATTAACTTTCATATAAACATGATATAAATAACTTCTATATAAACATCATATAAATAACTTTCATATAAACATCAAATAAATATCATATAAACAACTTTCATATAAACATCATATAAATAACTTCCATATAAACATCATATAAATAACTTTCATATAAACATCAAATAAATATCATATAAACAACTTTCATATAAATATCATATAAATAACATATAAACAACTTTACTTTCATATAATTAATATATAAATAGTGGCTTTCATATTTAATGGGATTATCTATACTCTTAACAACCTAATTCAATTCAAAACCTAACTTCTACAACCACAACAAAAAACAACAATAAGATTAAACCCTTTTTCAGAAGTCCCACCCTTACCATAGATTGATTGATTGATTGCAAGGATTCTACAGACTTCTCTTCTCTGACTCTTCTCTTTCTTTAGTTTTGTTTGTCCTCTTTCTCCAAAACAGTTTGAACAGTTTGCACGTCATATTATTTTCTAACTCTAACTCTCCTTTTTATAATAACCCTAATTTCTCTTACACCCCAAAACTACTCTTTTCCTTGTAATATTATTTATTTCTAAATTAAATATATCTCTCCCCCACACTTAATAATAATAATACACCAAATGACAATTATATCTCTACACAAAATAACAAATATATTTCAATACTAGATAACATATATATTTCCACACAAAATAACCAATATATTTCTATACTAGATAATATATATTTCCACACAAAATAACAAATATATCTCTACACAAAATAACAAATATATTTCTATACTAGTTAACATATATATTTCCACACAAAATAACCAATATATTTCTATACTAGATAACGTATATATTTCCACACAAAATAACAAATATATCTCTACACAAAATAAAAAATATATTTCTATACAAGATAACATATATATTTCCACACAAAATAACCAATATATTTCTATACTAGAAAATATATATTTCCACATAAAATAACAAATATATTTTTACACAAAATAACAAATATATTATACAAATAAATTACCAACATATAACATAACAAAATATCACTTCATCAAAATAAATCGACTAAATTATAAAAAGACATCTAATCTCAATAAAGTAATAAATAATAAAAGTAGGGCATTACAGTTGTCACCTCTTCACGAAGCTCGTGGACCTCTTGTTCAAGCTGGTCCATTTTGTGTGTTTGCACGAGTGTTTGCATGCGCGAGTTGAAATTGAACGAAGACATCGGACCACTTACTGATGGACCACTTATTGATGGATTGACCTTTTATTGAAAAGACACAGTGTGAGACTCGGACTTAAAACTATGAACGAAGAATGATGCATGTTATGTTTATGCAAAAATAGTTGTTTATCGAAGGACATGTCAAAGTAATGGTAAACATCGTAAGGACCATGGTTTTATTTGTAAAGATGTTGCAAGTGGTTCCCTTTTCAAAAGCAAGAACGAAGCCACAGAAGAAGTCCTTAACAAAAACAAAAGCTTAGTTTAGATTTTTTTTGAAATTTTATTTCATGTTGTTCTTTCTTGCAAGGTCCATACCTTTGATGTTAACAAGAACTTATTTTGTCCTTCGATATTTAATGAGAAAAAGTTTATGAATGAATGCATCTATGTATGCATGAATATGCTAAAGAACATAGAAAACATGGTGAGGTTTTAGGTCCATAATGATGGAGTCAAGGGTAAGTGCGCCACAGGGTAAGGACTATGGTTTCACATGTACCTGTATCACGGGTTCTATTGGTTCCCCAAAATCACTGACCACTTCCAAACATTATCGATCAGCGGGAGTACTCCCGGTTCAATAACATTCGTAGTAATGTCTCATTTGAGTGTAGCATCGCGTATCAACCAATTCAAGAGTACTCTTGATTCGCCACCACACTACGTCCTAAAAAGGCCAAGATGGATTAAAGGTAACTAAAGGTTCTCAACTTCGACGGTCACTTGAAAATAACATGTCAGACATGAGTACTCACGTTGACAACGTATGCATCCAAGATCTCTTCGTTGAGTGGAGTTGTATCACATGTGCCAAAACCGAAGAGTACTCTTGGCCTGGGACTATGATTATACCAGCGTCCTATCTTATGTTTCCCTTAAGTCCGGGTGGGGGACTTATCTCACCACACACGTTAAGAAAGGAGAAAGAAGAAGGAAGAACATATATACACGTATTTCCATCTTTTATATTTTTGTTTTTTAAGCAAGTTATAGCACAAAATTTAAATAAAGCCAAGTTAGGCTCAACCCTCTTAGGGAGGTCCCCAGTGAAGTCGCCATTTCTGTCGCGTCTTTTTTCGGAGATCAAGGCTATTTGATTAGAGTTTGACTCACTATTTTATTTCACGACTGAACATTTAATTTTTTGAAAGAAAGTGGAAAAAAGTTCAAATACCACATTTTAAAGATTAAGGGTTCGGGGGTTGGTTACATAAAGGGAAGGTATTAGCACCCTTTATGTTCGTAGTACTCTACGAGAACCTCTTGGTTTCATTTAATTTTTGTGCTATAAACTTGCTTGCTTTTGAAAATGGATTTAAGGTGTTTAAGAAAACAAAGACCTAATTATATACATTTTTTATTGATTTGGAAGGACGAGTGTCCTTTGCCTACGTACCCGTGAGGGATCAAAACCTCGTAGTTCGGGGTAGAAATTGACGTTTGATGTGTTTGGTTGATTTTAATGTTTTTGAGAGATAAAAAGAGCCAAAATGGCAAAATGTGAAGTTGATTGATTTTAAATTTAAAGAAAGTAAAGGTCTAAGTATGATTAAAATTGATTGAAAGTTTGATTAAAAATAAAGATAAGAAGGATCACTTGATTTGAGAGTCAAGGTTTATTGAGAAAATGTTTTTGTAGTTTTGATTATTTGCATGTTTTTGTTGTTTTTAAATGATAATTAAACTAAAATTAAAACTATCGGAGCAAGAAAATAAAAGCAGAGGTATTTTGTGGTGACGTTGGATCACCACAAAAACCATTAACCTAAGCTAGAAAGAAGATAAAAGGCATACACATACGCACACACCCATGCACCTAAGACTATTACATTAAACCTATTAATACATTCTAAAGTCTGCAAAAAAATAAATATGCATGAACCTAAACTAGATATGTATTTACATCCAAACCGAGTATACATTCTAAATTCTTTGAGGTGAAAATAAATGACAAAATAAATGGATAAATAAAATATGATAAACCTAAACTAACGAGAAAATAAAAATGTAAGAATAAAATGCAAAGAGGGGATAAAAATGAAATGCAAAGGGGTCCAATCATAAGGTGGAGGGTGCAGAAATAAAAAGAAAGTGAAAAGTGGGCTTTAAGACAAACCAGGGGGCGCTGGGCTGGGTTAGACTGGTTCGGTCAGGTGTTGGGTCGGTTTTAGTAAACCGGCCGGTAAGGTGGAGTATATATAGGGGGAGGCTGGTTTTTTCATTCATTTTTACTTGCATTTCTCTCTCTACCTCTAAACTCTCCTAGAAACTCTCTCTTCTCCCTCTTCTTTTCTCATCTTCCTTACTTCTTCTTCTTTAAAGTTCCGACGAGGTGAGTGGTGGCCGGAGGGAGTTCCGGCGCGGTGGCCGGCCGGCCAGGGTGGCCGCACCGCTGTTTCAGAGTAGCTCTCTACTCCTTTTTAATTATTCTTTTTGTGTTTTTTACTCCTCTTCCTACCATCTTTTCAATTTTTAAAGCCAAACCCTCAAACAAAAATCCAAGCGGCCTAGATCTAAGGAATAAGTAAAACTACCTTTTGATTTTAAAGCCGGTTTCGTTTGCTTCTGTCTGTGCAAAGAGTGCTGCTGAAATTCAGATTCTTCTTCTCATTTCTTTCTTTTGAAATCGGATCTGTTTGTTGGACGGTAGTGATTGTTGATTCGGTTTTGTGGGTTGTGAGTTTGTGGCGATTGTGATGTTCTTCGGGACAGTGGTTGTTTGTCTCTAATGGTGATAGTTTGATGGCCGATGGGTTTGGTCGATGACAATTGTTGGTAAAATCGTGCTTTGAAATTGTTATTGTTGTTTGTAGGTTTGGAAAAAATGGCTTTTCTTGTGCGTGTAGGTTTTTGAGATGATTTTCGGCCCCTTTTCTGTGTTCTACAGGTTCTATTTATAGTGTTGGATCCAACCTAGGGTTTGTTTAGAAAAAACCATAAAATCTGCATTTTTGGATTGGGATGAACTGAATTTGGATGAAGAACAAAATGTGTTTCTATTTATGAACTTGATTGGATTCGCGTGAGAGGCTGTTTTTGGATCAGGACCACTTCTTTGAACATTATCAGATTACTTGGATTTTTATGGACATTAAAAAAACATGATAAAATAAAAACTAATAAATATATATATAGACTAAAATTAAATTAATTGATTAATAGGTGAAATGGAAAATAAAAGATGGAAATGAATAAAAGATAAAAAAAAAATGAAAATTTAAAGGACTAATTAAAAAAGTGAGAAGAGGGCCCGACTCCGAACCAAACATGAGGTATTTTAAAATACCTCTTTGCCGGATTTTTACTTGAAAATTCAGAGACTGATCAGCGCCTGAGGACACGTGTCGGTGTATGAATGTAGGATCTTAGGTCAAAAATTGGGGTATGACAATATATATATATATGTAAATGTATCAGAAGCTAAAATTTGTCAGAAGCAAACAAAATATCAGAAGCTACTTAAAAACAAGGAAATACAACCAAAAACAAAAAAAATATGTGCATTCTAAGGTTTGTTTTGGTTGGCAAGCATCTCCATCAACTTCTGCATATCCTCAGCCTGCTTCTTCACAATTTCGTCAAGAGTCTCTGTTCTCTTAAGGTGAGCTTCTTCCTTGAGCCTAGCTTCTTCTTTAGCTTCTCTATGACTTGTGATTCTCTTGACTTGTACTCTACCTCAGAGTAGAAGGGTTCATTGGCAAGAAACAAAATCTCACCCTGAGATTGTTCTTCTGCTCTGCGAAGCTTCTCAAGATGTTGTGCAAGTATCTCTGCTTGCTCTTTTGCACATACATCCTTGATTGAAGACAGAAAATCAGCAATTTCCTTCATAGAATCTGTCCATTTGTCTTCATAACTGACAGTCGGGACTGAAATACTCTTCATCTTGACAAGTTCATTGACCTTTCTGCAAATCTTTACAAAGAAGTCCTCTATGTACTTTGGATTTAAGTGTTCAGAATGGTTTTGAGCTTGGATTGGTTGAGATGAAGAGGGTTGGTCTTTTTGAATGGGGATAAGAGTGAGAGTTTCTGGTTGTTCAGTTTCTTGCTCAGGTTCAGAATCTGGGTTAATATGTACAACAGGTTCTGGCTGAATAGTCTGAGTTTTGGATTTTTTTGGGCTAATTGGAAGTTCTCCACCTAGATGTTTTTGTAGTGAATCCAAAGTTTCTGGAGAACCTATATTTGTAGGTTCTGGGTTGGTTGAAGGTTGTTGAGATGAGGTAGGTTCTTCAGGCTCTTCAGTAGACTGAATAACCTTAAGTGGTTTTATGTAGTCTGGTTTTAGAGGATGGTTTTCACAAAGATGTTGGCATACATTGATAGTATCTTGGATAATATTATCCATGATAGTATCAATGTATTCAGCTATTTTTGGATCAAGAGGGTCGTATGAAGAGATTGGTTTGATTTTTGAGGGGGTGGTCTTTTTACAGAGTTGAGGAACGGCTTTGATCAGAGGTACATCATCTGAGTCTGTTTCAGTATTAGATGAGAAGGGGGAATCCATATTCAAGTACATATCAGACTCTTTAGAATTACCTGATGTGCAAGTTTCAAGAGCAGTCGGTCCTGAGGAGCCAACTTCAGTAGCTCTAGTTCCTGAAACACCAGCTTCTGTAGATACTTCAGAGTTTTTCTGCTTGAGAGCTTTCAAAAGCATTTCAGTTGCTTCCTTCACAGCCTGATCCTTGATTTCTGCTGTAACCACTTCAGCAGCTAACTCTTTTGCAGGAGCGTGTTGATCAGTGATCATAGGTACTGAAGTACCTATCTTCTGAGCTATCTCCTTAGCGGCAGGAGAAACTTCTGTTTTCTTTCTTAGCTGCCTCTCTTTACTATAATATCCTTATTTATTAATATCTCATTTCATAAATTTCTCTTTCCACAATAAATAACTAAGGGTAATATGTTGGAACAAAGGGTGTTTAACAATACCACTTTTAGTTTTGATGATAACAAGGTATTAAAAATTATCAATTAAATACGCTAATATTTGTTTAAGTGTGCAGGATCTTAGTCAAAGATTTTAATCTTAGAAAGTATTCTGTAAGAACAAATGAAGAGCAAAAACCTTAAGAAGCTTGTTGTAAGTGATTCTGAAGACTTAGAGAGCCTAAAGAATCATTAGAAGCTGTTTCGAGAGGTTCTGAAGACTTGGAGAGTCTGTAGAAGCTGTCTCGAATAAGTACAAGACTCGGAGAGTCTGAAGAAGCTGTTTCGAAGAAGTGCAAAACAAGAGGTTCTGAAGACTCGGAGAATCTGAAGAACAAAGAGAGTCCGAAGGAGCTGAAGATGAAGGAAAATCGATTGCAAAAACAGAATAAGCAGCGGATAAAAAAAATTCGATTTTCTTTCCTTGGATCTTTACGAATTACACATGAATCAGTGATTCGATTGTTATCTCGAAGTGTGGAATCTGAAAGCAGGAAACACGATCACAGCAAAGCAAGCAGCAAGGCCTCTAGCAAGTCCACACGAACAGTGCTCCACCAAAACTCGGTGCTAGCCAACGAATCAGAAGATTCTAAAAAATGTACAACATCAAAACTTCAGCACTAGGCTTATATTTATAGAACTCTTTGTGTGCTCTGCAAGTTTAGAAGTCACTATTGGGCTTCTGTAAGTCCAATAACGAGTTTAGTAATTCTACTAACTAATTAGCATTATTTACTAAACACACCCCTTATATCAGTCATACTTATATCTTTCTCTTTCGAGTGTTCTTTGTGTGTGACCCTATAGGTTCTAGTCACGTTGGCAATAATATTGAATCTAATATTTAATACTATAAACAATGAGCGGTATCTAGCAACACATCATTACTACCCAAGTGACAAGAATGTCAAGTGATATGACGAAACCTTTTTCCATGATAATACTTATTCATACGATTACTCCTTTGTCCTAATATCTTTATTGATCTCAAGGCATAGATTTTTTCACCATTGTGTAGATCAATATTTATATTTCTTTATTCTGAAGTATACTGAATAACGAATGAGTCCAATATCCTATATCGACTTAGTTCAGCATGGCCATGCAGTTTTACAGTCATATTTCATCAAGAGGCCTATAGATATATCTCTTGTTTATGAGGAGGGAAAAATCCCATCTAGGACACTCATGTCTCTCAGCATGATTCATCAAGTACCCATAAACCAACATTATGGTTATCCTTTTACATACAACGTTAGAATGGCAACAAAGCATTTGAGTCGACATCTAGGAATTATAGTGGTTTCAGGTCAAAGAGCGATATGCACTATTATCATTGTGAGAATATCTTATGACAATCTTATAACTTACTATGTAGTACTCCTAACATTTATACCTATGTATAGACTTGATATCTCATATCTATGACCCATGAGATGCGGTCATCAGTCTTTATACATAATAGTCTCGACGCTTTATTATTATCCTAATTCATATTAAAGCTTGACTACAAATACATTTAAGAATAGCGTTCTTTATGATAATTTAATCTCATGATTAAATCACACTTAATATATTATTACATGAACTATGTATTCTAAGGAATTTATTAACATTACTATAAATATATAATAAAGAGTGTCATATATTAATCAAATAATAAAAGTCATGATACATAAGATAAGTTTCACACAGACTATTGTCCTCTAGGGCTTATACCAACAATCTCCCACTAGCACTAGAGCCAATCAGGCATAAACCTAATACCCATAGATCTGGTATGACCATCATGCTTCTGCTGGGCAAGAGCTTTAGTAAGTGGATCAGCAACATTGTCTAATGTTGGTACTTTGCATATTTTAACATCTCCTCTTTCGATAATCTCTCGAATAAGATGATAGCGCCGTAGTATGTGTTTGGATTTCTGGTGAGATCTAGGTTCTTTGGCTTGTGCGATTGCTCCATTGTTATCACATAGTAATTCAATGGGATCCACAATACTTGGAACTATTCCAAGATCATAAATGAATTTCTTAATCCAAACAGCTTCCTTTGCGGCATTAGATGCAGCAATGTACTCGGCTTCTGTTATAGAATCAGCGACTGTTTCTTGCTTTGAAATCACCACGATTTAAGCAAAACACATATCCAGATTGCGATTTGAAATCATCATGATCTGTCTAAAAACTAGCATCAGTGTAACCAATTACAGAGAGCTCTTCTTGACCTCCATAGATCAAGAAAGTATCCTTAGTTCTTCTCAAGTACTTAAGGATATTCTTGACAGCAATCCAATGATCGTTGCCAGGATTAGACTGGTATCTGCTCGTAGCACTTAAAGCATACGAGACATCTGGTGGAATACATATCATAGCATACATGATAGACCCAATTGCCGAAGCATATGGAATATCACCCATTCGATCCCTTTCTTCATTAGTCGAAGGGGATTGAGTCTTTGATAGATTTATTCCTGACGATATAGGGATGAATCCTTTCTTGGAATCATGCATATTGAAACGTCTCAGGACTTTATCTATATATGTACCCTGACTTAAGCCAAGCAATCTTTGTGATCTATCTCTATATAGGAGGCTTCACCTAAGTCTTTCATAGAAAAGCATTTCCCTAACCAAGTTTTTACTTCTTGTAATGTAGGGATGTCATTTCCGATTAATAATATGTCATCCACATATAAAACCAGAAATGAGACTATGCTCTCACTAACCTTCTTGTAAACACAAGGCTCATCTTCATTTTAAATGAATCCATATTGTTGTACAGTTTCCTCCTCCAGCAGTCTCAAGAATGGCAGAATAGTTGATTATTCTACCAGAATAGAAGTTTGTTGCAGATAACGGTCCAGTCACTCTTCTTCTGGACATTCCACTGAAATTTACCTACATTCTCCACTTGACAAGCCCTGGCAACTACCTCTTCAGTGATAATGACTGGAATCCCCATCACAGCAGACCTTATTTCAAGACCCTTGTACGGTCTTAAACCCATTTCTTCTCTGCTTTTGCCAGCCAGCTTAGGGTTGTTCATAACTGCAGCTGTTTCTTCAATAGTAGCTTCATCCTTGTCGAAGACTTCTGACCTAACCCGAAAATATCTTACCAGCTCCTGATATGTTGGTCCATTCAACATACCAAAATAGTTCATCATTCCTTGTGCTAAGAAATGAGAGGAAACGTCTACTCCGTGACGATTAAGAGAGCCAAAATCTATTGGAGATTCAACTTGAATTTCCAGAGTTTCTTTGATAAGATTCATCGTTCTAGGTTTGATCACATAAGATTTTCCAGTTTTGACTAGTACACCAGATTGGATGAGATTACTTGCCATTGAGAGGTTTCTAGCTTTGATTTTTGTGAACAAAAGGTGTTACAGAAATTGAAAGCAAAAAGATTGTTCAGAGAAAAAATCAAAGAGTGAAAAGAGAAGTGAGTTGTGTGTGATAGGTATTTATAGAAAAAAGTTTGATAACTGTTTGGAAAGAATAGGGGACAAACAAACACAAACAATAAATACATATAGCATGCAGCCGTAAAAGTATTGGGACAATGCGAAGGTAACTTGTTAAAACGTAAAGAAATCATTGCCCTTTGAGTTCTTACCCAATACAGACAGACCACGTCTGAGAAACTATAAAGTAACTATCACCGTAGTGGGGCAGGTGTTACCAAACTCAACAGTCATGCTTCCACTAATACGAGCTTCTGAGAGTCTAATATTCCTTACCAGAGTCTGAAGGTTTATCAGAAGCTTATGTTTACCAGAGTCTCCAAAAGATAGTCTGATTCTCAATAAGCTTCTGAAAATCTTTCAGAGTCTGAATTCTGTTTTTAGAGGCGCACATTACCCAGAGACATAACACATGTTCAAATTTTTCTTTATAAAATCAAATCTTTCAACAGATAAGGGCTTAGTAAATATATCAGCCCATTGATGATCAGTATCAATGAATTGAATATCTAAAATTCCCTTTTGAACATAGTCTCTTATAAAATGATGTTTAATCTCAATATGCTTTGCTCTTGAATGCAGAATTGGATTCTTAGACAAACATATAGCTGCCGTATTATCACAATAAATTGGGATATGGTTTTCAGTTATTTGATAGTCCTCAAGCTGATCTTTCATCCAGAGTAGCTGTGTACAACAACTAGCAGCTGAGATGTATTCAGCTTCTGCTGTAGACAAAGCAATGGTTGCTTGCCTCTTGCTAGCCCAGGATATCAGATTCTCTCCCAAGAATTGACAATTGCCACTGGTAGATTTTCTTTCAATCCTGTCTCCAGCATAGTCAGCATCACAGAATCCAACTAGCTTGTAGTAAGAGAATTTCTTGTATAGAAGTCCAAGATTGGTAGTTCCTTTCAGATATCTAAAGATTCTTTTAACAGCTATTAAGTGAGACTCTCTAGGATCTGATTGAAACCTTGCACACAGACATACACTGAATAAAATATCTAGTCTGGATGCAGTTAGGTATAACAAAGAACCAATCATACCTCTATACAGCTTCTGATCAACTTTGGTTCCTTGATCTTCTTTGCTCAGAGTGCAGGTTGGATGCATTGGAGTGTTCATTTCTTTGCAATCCTCAAGATTAAACTTCTTCAGAAGCTCTTTCGTGTATTTTGACTGATGACCATAGACTCCATCTTTGCATTGGTTGATTTGAATTCCAAGAAAGAACTTTAATTCTCCCATCATGCTCATTTCAAACTCATCCTGCATTACTTTGGAAAACTCTTTGCAAAGTGAACTATTTGTAGAACCAAAAATGATATCATCAACATAAATTTGAACTATAAGAATGTCGTTCTTCAGAGTCTTTCTGAATAGTGTAGTGTCAACTTGTCCTCGTTCAAAGTTATTTTGAATTAAGAAATTACGCAGTCTTTCATACCAAGCTCTGGGAGCTTGTTTTAAGCCACAGAGTGATTTCTTCTATTTATAAACATGCTTTGGATGTTTTAAATCTTCAAAGCCAGGAGGTTGTTTGACATATACTTCTTCAGAAATGACACCATTAAGAAATGCACTCTTAACGTCCATTTGATACACGGTTATGTTGTGATTAACTGCATAGGAAAGAAGTAACCTGATTGCTTCCAATCTTGCAACTGGAGCAAAAGTTTCAGTGTAATCAATGCCTTCTGAACACCCACTTGGTTCCAATGATGTTCTTGTGTTCAGGCTTAGCTACTAGATCCCATACTTCATTCCTTTTGAATTGATTCAGTTCGTCTTGCATTGCCAAAATCCATCCTTCATCTCCAAGTGCTTCTTCAATAGAGGTTGGTTCAATAACAGATAGTAATCCCAAAGCAGACTCTTCTTGTCTGAAATGCGATCTAGTTCTTCTGGGACTCTCTTTATTGCCAATTATCTGATCCTCTGGATTCGAAGACTTGTATTTGAAAGATTGTTTGGATTGACTAGCTTGCTGAGAACCATCTTGAGCTTTTTCAGAAGCTTCTTCATTAGGAATTTCAGGGGATTCTTCAGCTTCTGAAGTATCTTCAGATTCTGGAATCTGATCAGATTCTGAGTTATCATCAGAATCTTGAGATCCTGCATAACTTTCATCTTGCTCTGGAGTTTCACTTCCAGGGACTTTGTCATCGAATCTGACATGCATAGATTCTTCAACACATTGTGTTTCTGAATTATACAGTCTGTATGTCTTAGAGCGTTCAGAGTAACCTAAGAAGATTCCCTTTTGTGCTTTGGCATCAAATTTCTTTAGATAGACTTTATTGTTCAGGACATAACAAGTACATCCGAACTGATGAAAATAAGATATGTTAGGTTTTCTTCCTTTAAAGAGTTCATAAGCTGTTTTGTTCAACAGAAGTCTAATATAGATTCTGTTCTGAACATAACAAGCTGTGTTTACAGCTTCTGCCCAAAAATGCTTAGCCAGATTGTTCTCATGGATCATGGTTCTAGCCATTTCTTGTAAGGTTTTGTTCTTTCTCTCTACAACTCCATTTTGTTGTGGAGTTCTAGGTGCAGAGAATTCATGAATAATTCCATGTTTTTCACAGAAAACCTCAAAAGGCTCATTTCCAAATTCTCCTCCATGATCACTTCTGACTTTCAAGATTTTCAATTCTTTTTCAGATTGAATTTGGATGCAGAATTTACTAAACACAGAATATGAATCATCTTTAGTTTTCAGAAACTTAACCCAACTCCATCTGTTGTAGTCATCAACAATGACTAGTCCATATTTACTTCCATATAAGGATGCAGTGCTAACTGGTCCAAATAAATCAATATGAAGTAACTCCGAGGGTATGGAAGTAGAAACAATTTCTTTCGGCTTGAAGGGACTCTTGACAATTTTCCCTTTCTGACATGCTCCGCAAAGAGCATCTGAATGATAGTCAATGTCTGGTAGGCCTTTGACAAGTTACAACTTGTTAAGCTTAGAGATTAATCACCAGTTAGCATGTCCCAACCGTCTATGCCACAGCCACTTCTTATCACCCATTGACAAAAGGCATGTTACCTTCTGATCAGTCAGTTCAAAGAATTTTATCTTGTAGACATTGTTTCTTCTTTTTCCCTTGAAGATTATGGATTGATCATCCTTGTTAACCACAGTGCAGTTGTTCTTATTAAACAATACATCATAACCACTGTCGCATAATTGACTTATGCTCAGTAGGTTATGTCTAAGTCCATCAATGAACCACACATTACTGATTGAGATAATAGAGTTACCAATGGTTCCAGTACCAATGATTTTGCCAGTCTGGTTTCCTCCAAATCCCACAGTTCCTCCCTCTTGCATGGTTAGGGTTAGGAACATAGACTTTTCTCCCGTCATGTGACGCAAGCAACCATTGTCCAGGTACCAAGCCTTCTGCTTTTCTTGTCCTTTTAGACATACCTCTGTTTCACTTTCAGAGTCTGCATCTGATTCTGCCTCAGGTGTCTCCTTTACAGATTCAGTTGTAGCCATTAGCCCAACAGCTACATTGGCTTCACCATCAGCATCATCATTCTCAGACTCTGACTCATTATCATGATCTTCCCAGGTGGCCATCAGACTTTTCTTGATTTGCTTCTTAAACTTGCTTGACTTGAAGGTTGGCCTTTTTGACTTGGATTTCTCCTTCTGCAGTTCTGGACAGTCAGCAATAAAATGTCCAGTTTTCTTGCAGTTGAAGCAACCTTTCTGTTCCTCCTTTTTGAAACCCTTCCCACTACTCTTGCTCAGAAATCTCTTGTTATTCTTAGCAAGGTACTGCATTTTGCTTAAAAGCATGGCCATTTCCTTTGCAATATCAGGATCTTCCTCTGAGCTTTCATAAGCTGAAGATTCATTTTCAAACTCTTCAACCTTGAGAGCCTTTGAGGACCTTCCCTTTGATTTTAAAGCAATGGTTTTGGACTTTCTTGCAGACTCATGTTCATTGAGACTTAACTCATGAACCTTGAGAGAGCTTACAAGATCTTCAACACTTAAAGTGTTTAAATCTTTAGCCTCCTCAATTGCAGTGACCTTTGGACTCCATCTAGAGGGTAAGCTCCTTAGAATCTTGCTAACATGATCAGAAGCTATATAACTCTTCTTTAGTATCTGAAGACCAGACACTAGAGTTTGAAATCTTGAGTACATCTGCTCAATACTTTCATCCTCTTTCATCTTGAATAGTTCATACTGATGAACTAATAGAAGAGCTTTAGCTTCCCTGACCTTTTTGCTTCCTTCATAGTTAGCACAGAGAGAAGAAAACATGGCTTTAGCAGTAGATTTGTCACTCATCTTCATGTATTCCGATTTAGGAATAGCAGTGACAAGAGCTCCTCTGATGATATGATGTTTCTTGTAGATTTTCTTTTGAGCAGCAGTGTGAAGTTTACGGTCAATGGCAGCACCTTCGTCATCAAGTTGTAAGTCACCAACACCATCTTCAAGTATGTCCCAGAGTTCTTCATCAAGACCCATGACATAACTGTAGAAGTTGGTTTTCCACCAAGAAAATCTTTCAGGATCTCCATTGAACTTATGAATTTTTCCATAAACAGCCTTTTTACTGCTGTTATTCGATCCATAGTCATATGGTATAGCAGCACCAGAAGTAGCACCAGAAGAAGAAGGTTCACTGGAAGAACCATTGAACTCTTTTCGCAAGTTATGTCTTGAAATCCTTGACAATGTTTTCTCCCATACCGTAGGGTTGGAACCGTTTGGTTTAGGTTTCAACTTGCCTTTCACAGTTTCTCTCCTTTGAAACTTAGACTTTGGTGTTTCAGACTCTGGCTTTTTCAGAGTCTGTTTATCAGACTTTGAATGTTTCAGAGTCTGAGACTTTAAAGCTTTGGGTTCAAAGTTTTTCAGACCCTTTAACTTAACATTCTGAAGTTTTGACTTAGTCAGAATCTTAGAAGTAGAAGTTGTAGGTTCTGAATGAGTCTCTGTGTTGACTTCATCAGACTCTTTTACAAAATGATTTTTCAACGCCTCTCTGGCTCCATCAGGACCAGATTTCAGAGTCATTTCATTTGAGTTTCCTCCAATGAATCCAAGACCCTGTCCTCTGTTCTGATACGTGCTATAGATCAAAGATGCAACCCTTGATCTGTCAATTCCAGTAGCAATAAATTCTTGCAGAGCAACATCTTGCTCACTTAAGTATTTACAGCTACACTTCTTGATCAATAAAGAGATATTTTCTTCTTTTAAATCTTCTAATTCCAACAGAGTTGAATTATGTCTTTTTGACAGCTTATCAAGCTGTTGTTTGACTTTCTTCAACTCAGTGGTTTTAGTTTTAAAATGACCAAGAAGCTCATTGACAGATTCTATAAGTTCAGATCTTGTGAGTTCAGAATATACCTCTGTTTCATTTTCAGAGTCTGTATCTGATTCTGCCTCAGGTGTCTCTTTACCAGATTCAGTTGTAGCCATTAGTCCAACAGCTACATTGGCTTCACCATCAACATCATCATCTTCAGATCCTGACTCATTATCAAGATCTTCCTAGGTGGCCATCAGACTTTTCTTGATCTGCTTCTTAAACTTGCTTGACTTGAAGGTTGGCCTTTTTGACTTGGGTTTCTCCTTTTGCAGTTCTGGACACTCAGCAATAAAATGTCCAGTTTTCTTGTAGTTGAAGCAACCTTTCTGATCCTCCTTTTTGAACCCCTTCCCACTGCTCTTGCTCAGAAATCTCTTGTTCTTCTTAGCAAGGTACTGCATTCTGCTTGAAAGCATAGCCATTTCCTTTGCTACATCAGGATCCTCCTCTGAGCTTTCAGAAGCTGAAGACTCATTTTCAGATTCTTCAACCTTGAGAGCCTTTGAAGACCTTCCTTTTGATTTTAAAGCAATGGTTTTGGATTTTCTTGCAGAATCATGTTCATTGAGACTTAACTCATGAACCTTGAGTGAGCTTACAAGATCTTCAACACTTAAAGTGTTTAAATCTTTAGCCTCCTCAGTTGCAGTGACCTTTGGTCTCCATCTAGAGGGTAAGCTCCTTAAAATCTTGCTAACATGATCAGAAGCTATGTAACTCTTCTTCAGTATCTGAAGACCAGATACTAAAGTTTGAAATCTTGAGTACATCTGCTCAATACTTTCATCCTCTTTCATCTTAAATAGTTCATATTGATGAACTAATAGAAAAGCTTTAGCTTCCCTGACCTTTTTGCTTCCTTCGTAGTTAGCACAGAGAGAAGCAAACATGGCTCTAGCAGTAGATTTGTCACTCATCTTCATGTATTCCGTTTTAGGAATAGCAGTGACAAGAGCCCCTCTGATGATATGATGTTTCTTATAGATTTTCTTTTGAGCAGTAGTGTGAAGTTTGCGGTGAATGGCAGCACCTTCGTCATCAAGTTGTAAGTCACCAACACCATCTTCAAGTATGTCCCAGAGTTCTTCATCAAGACCCATGACATAACTATAGAAGTTGGTTTTCCACCAAGAAAATTCTTCAGGATCACCATTGAACTTAGGAATTTTTCCATAATCAGCCTTTCCACTGCTGTTATTGGATCCATATTCATATGGTATAGCAGCACCAGAAGTGGCACCAGAAGAAGACGGTTCACTGGAAGACATGTTTTTCTCTGGATCTTTTCTGTTACACGGTTAAGTGCTAAGACAACATAGCCGGAGCTCTGATACCAACTGAAGGTGAGAAAAACACAAGAGGGGGGGGGGGGGGGGGGTTGAATTGTGTTTTCTTTTCGCAACTCTTGAAGAGTGAGAATCTAATTCCTTTAAACTCAGAGTCTGAATGAGATCAGAGTCTGATAGGAGATAAGGTTCTGATTGCAGCGGAATAATCAAGAGATAAAGAGAGAACAGAGAACACAAGCAATTATACAGGTTCCTTCCACAAACCGAAAGTAGTCCTGTCCCCCTTGTACTTCCAAGGAGAGTTCACTAAAATGTAATATCAAATTACAAGTTGCTCAAACACACAGTATGAGACTTCCTTGCTCAAGCACACAGGCGAGAGACTTCCTTGCTCAAAGACACAACTAAGAGACTTCCTATGCTCAAGAACGCAGCCAAGAGACTTCCTTTGCTCAAGCACAAAAGCAAGAGACTTTTACACAATTACAGAAAATTGAATACAGTTGAAACACTTGATAACAATCAAAATGTGTTTCAATTACAACAAAGACATACTCTGTTTTACACAAAAGACAGACTCTGTTTTTCTGTGAAACTTAGAGATTCTAGAATACTCAGTTTGTAAGAATCTAAGTTAATGATGTGCTTTTCTTAAGACTCAGTTGAATACGAAAGCAGCGCAATGCAGTTTTTCTAAGTTGTAGAGTCCAACACTTCTTCAAGTCTTCTATCCTTTATATAGGCGTAGGAAAGAGACGTTGAGTCATCCAGCGCATCAAGATGATTTCTGAAGCTTGATCAATGATTGTTGATCTGTTGCTTGATTTGGTAATAGTCCTTCAATAGCATCATTTGAATTCCATTCCCTTTGAGGATTAATATCGGTAGACACAGTTGCCAAACTGTACGTGGTAGTGGAGTAGTGGAATTAGAGTTCGTACAACGTACTCTGTACTAGCCTGCAATCTTTGTCTTTGTGCTTCCCACGCTCAAGTTGACTTAGAAGCTAGCCGTTACTCCATTAGAGTTTCTTTGTGCATAGCAATGCAGTAGAGATCACTTTTAGCAGATCATCAAATATATGGCTTCAGACTCACTGTAGTACTAAGCTTCTGATAATCTTCAGACTCTCTTGGTTCTCAGATTCTGATGGTCTTCAGACTCTGATACAGTCTTCAGACTCTCTTGGGTACAGTCTTCAGACTCTCTTCAGCACAGTCTTCAGACTCTCTTCGAAACAGAATCACAAGCAACAAGCTTCTATGGATTTATTGCTCTTTAACATTGTTCAAACAGAATGCTTTCTAAGATACAAATCTTAATTGATATCCTGCATACTTAAACTAATATTAGCAATATCCAATTGACAACTTTTTAATACCTTGTTATCATCAAAACTCAAAACGTGGTATTGCTGAACACCTTTGTTCCAACATAGCGTTCTTTATGATAATGTAATCTCATGATTAAGTCACACTTAATATATTATTACATGAACTATCTATTCTAAGGACTTTATTAACATTACTATAAATATATAATAAAGAGTGCCATATATTAATCAAATAATAAAAGTCATGATACATACGATAAGTTTTACATAAATTATTGGCCTCTAGGGCTTATACCAACAGGGGGATTTGTCTTCTTTGTTTGGTTTGACTCTCCTTGATGGCCAGCTCATGTGGTACATCACATAATTGGGGAAGTTGATCTTCTCGATAGTAGCCAAAAAGTATAAGACAACTTTGTGGTCTAGAGACAAAGTGTCAGAACCTCCACCCTTCTGAAGCAAGCAGTCTGTAATGAGCTTCAGAAGCACCCTGTGGTCCTTTTGCATATCCACCAGTTTGTTTGAAGGTCTTCCTTTGAAGAAAAATAAGTTGCATCTCTCTGCCCAGTCAGATTTCTAGCTGACATTCCATTGGAATTTTCCTTCGTTGGCCACTCTGCAGTGTTGGAACAAGGGTGTTCAGCAATACCACATTTTGAGTTTTGATGATAACAAGGTATTAAAAATTGTCAATTGGATATGCTAATATTTGTTTAAGTATGCAGGATATTAATCAAGATTTTCATCTTAGAAAGTATTCTGTTTGAACAAATTGAGAGCAAGACCAAGAGAAGCGTGTTGCTTGTGATTCTGAAGATCTGAAGAGTCTGAAGAATCATCAGAAGCTGTGTCAAGAAGTCCTGAAGACTAAAAGAATCTGAAGTTCATATAAGTTTGAAGATGATCAGAACCTAAAAGTTCAAGAGAGTCTGAAGACTATCAGAACCTGAAGACCAAGGAGATTATTGAGCAAAGATTTGTGCCAATCCTCAATGTAAGCTATGAGGATAAGTTCTCTATTCTGAAGAATGAATTTGTGGATTTTATCACCAAAATTCAGAAGGCTGCAGTAAAAGAACAAACTGGTGTTCTTGCCAAACATGTGGAAGAACTTAAGAAAGCTGAGACAGCAAAGGCTAAGAAGAAAGCTCCTGTTCTGCGATTGTAATATAAACCATTCTTTGATGCTGATCAATACAATCCAAGGGAAACAGTCGTTTATGATTCGCTGAAGAAGAGGCTTCACATAGTACAAGAAGAAGCTAGACTTGAGAGAGAAGCTCATCTCAGAAGAACAGAAGCTCTCGAAGAAATTGTCAAGAAACAGCAAGAGGATCTCCAAAAGTTGATGGATCACATTGCCAAACAAAACCAACCTTAGTTGCACACCTAGTGTTTTAACTGTTTTGTTTTGCTTGTATTCTTATTTTTGCTGATTTCTATTATCTTCTGAACTTTCATTTTATGATTATTCAGGTTTTTACTTCACTAGATGTGCTTCTGATAGATCTTGCTTTATTTATCTTATTGCATCTAAAGTAATTTTCCTTAGAATCTGTTCGTTTTCAGACTCTAATATGTTTTTGCTATGAATCTTTATCTCATTTTCTTTAAAAAAAAATTTACCCTCACTTGAAATCATTCAAAAAGGGGGAGAAATATTATTTTTAAAAAAATCACATTTTTGTTGATGACAAAAGGGGGAGAAAGTCTAGTGAGTACTTCGTTAGATTCTGAGCCCCATTAAAAAGAATCTTTTCTCATATTCGTTTATTATTCTGAGATTTGATTCAGCTATTTGCTTAACATGAATTTAATTAACTTGGATAGAACTTAAGGGGAACTTACAAACCTCAACTTAAGGACTATAAGATTCAGGGGGAGTTAGAGCTTACAAACCTCAGACTCTGAGCTTACAAACCTCAGACCCTTTAAGTCAACATGTTAATTAGATTAACAACAATTGACCTTTTAAATATTGATGTTTGTCATCATCAAAAAGGGGGAGATTGTTGGAACAAGGGTGTTAAGCGATACCACATTTTGAGTTTTGATGATAACAAGGTATTAAAAATTGTCAATTGGATATGCTAATATTTGTTTAAGTATGCAGTATATTAATCAAGATTTTCATCTTAGAAAGTATTATGTTTGAACAAATTGAGAGCAAGACCAAGAGAAGCGTGTTGCTTGTGATTCTGAAGATCTGAAGAGTCTGAAGAATCATCAGAAGTTGTGTCAAGAAGTCCTGAAGACAAAAAGAATCTGAAGTTCATATAAGTCTGAAGATGATCAGAACCTAAAAGTTCAAGAGAGTTTGAAGACTATCAGAACCTGAAGACCAAGAGAGTCTGAAGATCATCAGAAGCTGAATTGCTATAGTGAGTCTGAAGCCTACAATCTGAAGATCTGCTTAGAAGGATTTCTAAAGGCATTGCGATGCATAAGAAACACTCTATTGGAGTAACAGCTACCTTCAAAGTCAACTTAAGCGTGGATGCTCAACGACAAAGAATGCAGAATAGTACAGAGTATGTGTGTACGAACTCTGTTTCCACTACTCCACTACCTCGTACAGTTTGGCAACTGTGTCTATCGGTATTAAGCTTCAAAAGGAATGGAATTCAAAATATGCATTTGAAGGACTGTTACCATATCAAGCAACAGATCAACAACTATTGATCAAGCTTCCAAAATTCTCTTGATGTGCTAGATTGTCTCAACGTCTCTTTCCAGCGCCTAGATAAAGGATAGAAGACTTGAAGAATATGTTGGACTCTACAACTGAAAAACTACGCTACTAAGCTATTGTATTCTCACTGAGCCAAACCAGAAACACATCAATAACTTAGATTATTCTTACAAACTATGTATTCTAGAATCTCTAAGTTTATCAGAAAAACAAAGTCTATCTTTGTTTAAGTTATTGGAACACATTTGATTGTTTATCAAGTGTCTCCAACTCTTTTCAATTTTCTATAAATTGTGTCAGAAGTCTCTTGCTTGTGTGCTTGAGCAAAGAAGTCTCTTAGTTGTCTCTTTGAGCATTGGAAGACTCTTGCCTGCGTGCTTGAGCAATTGGAAGTCTCTTACTATGTGTTTGAGCAACTTGTAATTGATATTACATTTTAGTGAAACTCTCCTTGGAAGTGCAAGGGGGACAGGACTACTTCCGGTTTGTGGAAGGAACCTGTATAATTGCTTGTGTTCTCTCTTTCTCTCTATCTCTTGTTATATTCCGCTGCAACAGAATCTGATCTCCCATTAGACTCTGAATCCATTCAGAATCTGATCCTGTAGAAACAGATTCTTATTCTTCAAGAGTTTCGAAAAAGAAAACACAATTCAACCCCCCCCCCCCCCCCTTCTTGTGTTTTTCTCACCTTCATGCAGGCCCTTACAATTACTTCTTCTGTGATGGTAATTGGAATTCCCATCACTGCTGATCTGATTTCCATACCAATGTATGGTTTCAGACCCATTTCTTCTCTCGTCTTTCCCACCGAAGACGGATTGTTGTTCACTGCTTGAACTTCTTCATAAGCAGAAGCTTCTTTGTCGTAAACTTCAGCTCTAACCCATAAATCTCTTATCAGCTCTTGATATGTTGGTCTATTCAACAAACCGAAATATTCGTTTATACCTTGACACATAATCTGTGTATGAACATCAATACCATGTCTATGTAGTGCTCCAAAATCCACTAGAGATTCAACTTGAACTTCCAGGGTCTCTTTAATCATTGACATAGTTCTCGGTTTGATGACGTATGACTGACCAGGATTGATCTTCAGGATTGAAGTGTTGGAATAAGTTGCCATTTGAATGTTTTTAACTTATTTTGAGATTTCAAAATATTTTCAGAGAACGAGAGAGAGAAGAAGTATTAGAAACAGAGTAAGTGTGGGTAGTGAGAGTGAAAGTAGTGTGTGTTTGAGACTTAGTGTATTTTTGATAAAACGTTTGCAATACACAGGGGACAAACAGACATAAGCATTAAAGACAAACAAGCATGCAGCCATAAAGCAAAGGGAAGGCGCGAGGATAAATGTTAAACGGATACTATCATTGCCCTTTGAGTTATTACCCAATACAGACAGACCATGCCTGAGAACTACAAAAGTAACTGTTACTATAGTGGGGTAGGTGTCGTTAGTCATAACTGCCACCTTACCACTAATACATGCGTCTTCAGAGTCTAAGTTTCCTTAACAGAGTCTGAGTGTCTTCAGAGTCTATTTTTCTCAGAGTCTCCAAAAGAGAGTCTGATACTCAAGTAGCGTCTGAATAACTTTCCGAGTCTGAATTCTATTTTCAGGAGCAAGCATTACACAGAGACAAAACACATGTTCAAATTTTTCTTTATAAAATCAAATAGTGAAAGCCTTAGTGAAAGCCCAATGAATTGAATATCTAAAATTCCTTTTTGAACATAGTCTTTGATAAAATGATGTTTAATTTCAATGTGCTTGGCTCTTGAATGTAGAATTAGATTCTTAGATAAACATATAGCAACTGTATTATCATAATAAATTGGGATACAGTTTTCAGTTATTTGATAATCCTCTCACTGATGTTTCATCTAGAATAGTTGTGTACAACAACTAGCAGCTGAGATGTATTCTGCTTCTGTTGTTGACAAAGCAATAATTGCTTGTCTCTTGTTAGCCCAGGATATCAGATTCTCTCCCATAAATTGACAATTGCCACTGGTTGATTTTCTTTCAATCTTGTCACCAGCATAGTCAGCATCGCAGAATCCAACTAGCTTATAATCTGAAGATTTCTTATACAGAAGTCCAAGATTAGTGGTTCCTTTCAAATATCTGAAGATTCTCTTAACAGCAGTTAAGTGAGACTCTCTAGGATCTGATTGAAACCTTGCACACAGACATACGCTGAATAAAATATCTGGTCTGGATGCAGTGAGATATAACAGAGAACCTATTGTACCTCTATACAACTTCTGATCAACTTTTGTTCCTTGATCTTCTTTGCTCAGAGTGCAGGTTGGATGCATTGGAGTGATCATTTCCTTACAATCTTCAAGATTGAATTTCTTCAGGAGCTCTTTAGTGTACTTGGATTGATGAACATAAACTCCATCTTTGCATTGGTTGATTTGAATTCCCATAAAGAATTTCAATTCTCCCATCATGCTCATTTCAAACTAATCCTGCATTGACTTAGAAAATTCCTTGCAAAGAGAACTATTAGAATATCTTAAGAGTCTTCCTGAATAGTGTAGTATCAACTTGACCTCTTTCAAAATCATTTTTAATTAAGAAATTACTTAGTCTTTCATACCAAGCTCTGGGAGCTTGTTTCAAGCCATATAATGATTTCTTCAATTTATAAACATGATCAGGATGTTTTAAATCCTCAAAACTAGGAGGTTGTTTAACATACACTTCTTCAGTAATGACACCATTAAGAAAGGCACTCTGAACATCCATTTGGTACAGAATTATGTTGTGATTTACCGCGTAGGAAAGAAGTAACCTGATTGCTTCCAACCTTGCAACTAGAGCAAATGTTTCAGTGTAATCAATGCCTTCTTGTTGACTGTAGCCTTGAGCAACAAGTCTGGCCTTGTTTCTGATTACTTCTCCATTCTCACTAAGCTTGTTTCTGAACACTCATTTAGTTCCAATAATGTTCTTGTGCTCAGGCTTAGCTACTAAATCCCATACATCATTGCTTCTGAATTGGTTGAGTTCATCTTGCATAGCTAGAATCCATCCTTCATCTGCAATTGCTTCTTCAATTGAGGCAGGTTCAATTATTGATAACAATCCCAAAGCATACTTTTCTGGTCTGAAATGTGATCTAGTTCTCCTGGGACTTTCTTTCTTGCCAATAATTTGATCCTCAGGATGTGAAGACTTGTATTTAAACGAGTGTTTGGATTGGTTAGCTTGCTGATAACCATCTTGAGCTTCTTCAGAAGCCACTTCATTAGGAACTTTAGGGGATGCTACAGCTTCTGGAGTATCATCAGACTCTGGGAACTGACCAGGTTCTGAGTTATCATCAGACTCTTGAGAACCTGCAAAACTTTCATCCTGCTCTGGAGATTCACTTCCAGGCACTTTGTCATCAAATTTGACGTGCATAGATTCTTCAACACAATGTGTTTCTGAATTATACAGTCTTTAGATAGACTTTGTTGTTTAGAACATAGCATGTACATCCAAATTGATGAAAGTAAGATATGTTAGGTTTCCTACCTTTAAAAAGTTCATATGTTGTTTTGTTCAACAAGGGTCTGATATAGATCTTGTTCTGAACATAAGATGTTGTGTTTACTGCTTCTGCCCAAAAATGTTTAGCCATATTGTTTTCGTGAATCATGGTTCTTGCCATTTCTTGTAAAGTTCTATTATTTCTCTTTACAATCCCATTTTGCTGTGGAGTTCTAGGAGAAGAGAATTCATGGATGATTCCATGTTTTTCAGAAAATATTTCAAATGGCTCATTTTCAAATTCTCCTCCATGATCACTTCTGACTTTCAAAATTTTCAATTCTTTTTCAGATTGGATATGGATGCAGAATTTACTAAACACAGTAATCATCAACAACGACTAATCCATATTTACTTCCGTATAAGGATGCAATATTGACTGGCCCAATTAAATCAATATGGAGTAGCTCCAAGGGTCTCGAGGTAGAAAAAATTTCTTTTGGTTTAAAAGATTTAACAATTTTACCTTTCTGACACGCTCCATAGAGAGCGTCTGAATGATAATCAATGTCTGGTAAGCCTCTGACCAGTTGTAACTTGCTAAGCTTATAGATTAACCTCCAGTTAGCATGTCTCAACCTTCTATGCCACAACCATTTATTATCACTCATTGATAGAAGGAAAACTACCTTCTGATCAGCCAGTTCAGAAAATTTTATTTTGTAAACATTATTTCTTCTCTTTCCCTTGAATACAATGGATTGATCATCTTTGTTGACTACTGTGCAGTTGTTCTTATTAAACAAAACTTCATAACCACTGTCACACAATGGACTTATGCTCAATAGGTTATGTCTAAGTCCATCTACAAACCACACATTACTAACTGAGATTAAGGAGTTACCAATGGTTCCAGTACCAATAATTTTGCCAGTTTGGTTTCCTCCAAATCCCACAGTTCCTCCCTCTTTCATGATCAGGGTTAGGAACATAGACTTTTTTCCCGTCATGTGTCGCGAGCAGCCACTATCTAGATACCAGGACTTCTGATTTTCTTGTCCTTTTAGGTATACCTCTGTTTCACTTTCAGAGTCTGTATCAGATTCTTCATTGGATTATTCCTTTTCTGGTTCAGTTGTTGCTACCAAACCCACAACTACATTAGCTTCATCCTTAACATCATCCTCATCAGACCCTGACTCATTGTCTAGATCTTTCCAAGTAGCCATCAGACTCTTTTTGATCTGCTTCTTTACCTGGTTGAACTTGAAGGTTGGCTTTATTGACATGGATTTTTCTTTTTGCAACTCTGGATAATCAGCAATGAAATGCCCAGGCTACTTGCAGTTGAAGCAACCTTTCTGTTCTTCCTTCTTGAATCATTTACCAATGCCTTTACCCAGGAACTTCTTGTTCTTTCTAGCCAAGTACTCCAATCTGTTGGAAAGCATAGCCATTTCTCCAGCAACATCAGGATCTTCCTCAAAGCCTTCAACTTTGAGAGCTTTTGAGGATCTTCCTTTTGACTTTAGAGCAATGGTTTTTGACTTTCTATCAGAGTCATGTTCATTAAGACTTAACTCATAAACCTTGAGGGAACTGACAAGATATTCAACACTTAGAGTGTTTAGATCTTTAGCTTCCTCAATGGCAGTCACCTTAGGTCTCCATCTTGAGGGTAAGCTTCTCAGAATCTTGCTCACGTGATCAGAGGATATGTAGCTCTTCTTCAGTATCTGGAGTCCAGAAACTAGAGTCTGAAATCTTGAGTACATCTGCTCAATACTTTCATCCTCTTTCATTTTGAATAGTTCATATTGATGAACAAGCAAGAGTGCTTTTGCTTCTCTGACTTTCTTGCTACCTTCATAGTTAGAATAGAGAGAGGCAAACATAGCTTTTGTAGTAGACTTGTCACTCATTTTCATGTATTCTGATTTGAGAATAGCTGTGACAAGTGCTCCTCTGATTATGTGATGTTTCTTGTAGCTTTTCTTCTGAGCAGCAGTGTGTTTCTTTCTGTAGAGAGTAGCTCCTGAAGGTGAGAAAAACACAAGAATAGGGGGTTGAATTGTGTTTTCTTTTCGCAGCTCTTGAGGAGTGAGAATCTAATTCCTTTTGAACTCAGAGTTTGAATGAGATCAGAGTCTGATAGGAGATTAGGTTCTGATTGCAGCGGAATAATCAAGAGATAGAGAGAAGAGAGAACACAAGCAAATTATACAGGTTCCTTCCACAAACCGGAAGTAGTCCTGTCCCCCTTGTACTTCCAAGGAGAGTTCACTAAAATGTAATATCAAATTACAAGTTGCTCAAACACACAGTATGAGACTTCCTTGCTCAAGCACACAGGCGAGAGACTTCCTTGCTCAAAGACACAACTAAGAGACTTCCTTTTCTCAATGGACGCAGCCAAGAGACTTCCTTTGCTCAAGCACAAAAGCAAGAGACTTTTACATAATTACAGAAAATTGAATAGAGTTGAAACACTTTGACAACAATCAAATAGTGTTTCAATTACAACAAAGATAGACTCTGTTTTACACAAAAGACAGACTCTGTTTTTCTGTGAAACTTAGAAATTCTAGAATACTCAGTTTGTAAGAATCTAAGTTGATGATGTGCTTTTTGTTAAGACTCAGTTGAATACAAAAGCAGCGCAATGTAATTTTTCAAGTTATAGAGTCCTCAATTTTCCAAGTCTTCTATCCTTTATATAGGCGTAGGAAAGAGACGTTGAGTCATCCAGCACATCAGGATGATTTCTGAAGCTTGATCAATGACTGTTGATCTGTTGCTTGATTTGGTAGTAGTCCTTCAATAGCATCATTTGAATTCCATTCCCTTTGTGGATTAATACCGGTAGACTCAGTTGCCAAACTGTACGAGGTAGTGGAGTAGTGGAAACAGAGTTCGTACAACGTACTCTGTACTGGCCTGCAATCTTTGTCTTTGTGCTTCCCACGCTCAAGTTGACTTTGAAGCTAGCCGTTACTCCATTTGAGAGTTTCTTTGTGCATAGCAATGCAGTAGAAATCCTTGTTTGCAGATTATCAAATTTGTGGCTTCAGACTCACTGTAGCACTAAGTTCTAATAATCTTCAGACTCTCTTGGTTCTCAGATTCTGATGATCTTCAGACTCTGATACAGTCTTCAGACTCTCTTTGGCACAGTCTTCAGACTCTCTTTGGCACAGTCTTCAGACTCTCTTCGAAACAGAATCACAAGCAACAAGCTTTTCTGGATTTTTTGCTCTTTAACTTTGTTCAAATAGAATACTTTCTAAGATATAAATCTTAATTGATATCCTGCATACTTAAACAAGTATTAGCAATATCCAATTGACAACTTTTTAATACCTTGTTATCATCAAAACTCAAAACGTGGTATTGCTGAACACCTTTGTTCCAACAATCTCCCCCTTTTTGATGATGACAAACATTGGTATTTAAAAGGTCAATTGTTGTTAATCTAATTAACAAGTTAACTTAAAGGGTTCTGAGGTTTGTAAGCTCTGACTCCCCCTGAGTCTGATAGTTCTTAAGTTGAGGTTTGTAAGCTCATCTTGAGTTCTATCCAGGTTAATTAAATTGTCTTTCATAGTCAATCAAATTCATTCTCAGAATATTTTGAAAAAATTGATTCTTAAACAGGGCTCAGAGTCTAACTAAGCACCTTTCGCAGATTTCCCTTTAACTTTTACGTATACATGCAATGTAATTAAAAGAAAATTTTCCCTTTCTCCCTGACATAAATACTTTCCCTTCTCCCCTTTTGTCATCAACAAAAAAAGTTTAGAACAAGTTCCTCCCCCTTTTTAAGTGACTTAAGGTAAGGGTGTAAACATGTGTTAAGGAAGAATGAGATTAAGCGGGAAAACATAGAAGATTCAGAGCATAAAAAATAGAATGCAAAATGAATCAAAAACAACTTATATAAATTGTAAGCAAAAACAAGTTCAAGAATTACAAAAAAAACGAAATGAAATTAAACTAAGGTTGGTTTTGTTTGGCAAGATGATCCATCAGTTTCTGGAGATCCTCTTGCTGTTTCTTTACCATCTCTTCCAGAGCCTCAGTTCTTCGCAAATGCGCTTCTCTTTCTTGTCTAGCTTCTTCTTGAACTTTATACAACCTCCTCTTCAAAGAATTGTAAGCCACTGATTCTCTAGGAATATACTGATCCTCATCAAAGAAGGGTGTATCGCTAATCCTTAGAATGGGAGCATTGTTCAGAGCTACAACTTTCTCAGCCCGCTTTACTTCTTCAACATGCTTGGCAGTAACAAGAGCTTGTTCCCTGGCAGCAGCCTTCTGAATTTTGGTGATAAAATCCAAAAACTCAGTCTTCACTTAAGAAAACTTGTCCTCATAGCTCACATTAAGTATTGGCACAGACCTTTGCTCAATAACTTCTTTGAGCTTATTGCATGAAGAAGCATAAAACTCATCTATCTTATTTGAATCAAATAAGTCACTTTGAGGTTCAGAGGTTGAGGGTAGAAAAGCTCTCAAAGCTAGAAAAGTTTCAAAAGGGAAATAGGTCATGGGGTCAGAAAGTGGTTGAGAAACTCTTCTGGTCTTAGCTTTACATGTTGATACAGTTCCTGATACAATATCAGAAGCTTGTTCCAGATTTTCAGAAGCTGGTTCAACAACAGGTTCTGAAGGTTCAACAGAAGCTAAAGTCAGATTCTCTGTAGGTTTAGGTACAGGGTCTGGTTTGGAAACAGATGAAGTAGCTTTTGTTGGTTTGGATTTTGCAGGGGTTTTTGGTAGTTCTCCTCCTAGATGTTTTTCAAGAGAATCTAGAGTGTCTGGAGAGTCTACAAAAATGGTTTCAGTTTGGGGGGATGGCTGTTTGGATTGAATGGTTGCTTCAGGCTTTTCAGAGGGTTGAATTACCTGAAGAGGTTTGAGAAATGAAGGTTGAGCAGGATGGTCAGCAGGAAGATTCATAGACGCTGTGATTGTGTCTTGAATTACTCTGTCCATAGTTGAATCAACATAATCAACTACTGCCGGGTCAAGTGGGTTATGGGATGATATGGGTTTGATTGGTGAGGGAGATGAATTTTTGAGGGATGGAAGAATTTGGCTTAAAGGTTTGTTGTCATATTCTGAATCTGATTCTGACTCTTGATTCAAAGATGAAGATGAGCTATATGCCACGTTGCCAGAGGTGCCAATGCCAGCTTCTGGAGAGGCAAAGTGATCAGACACGGTAGCTTCTGATAACTCAGCTTCTGCAGTTGCTGAAGGATTCTTCTGTTTAAGAGCAGAAGCAAGCAACTTAGCAGCTTCTTTGACAGTTTCTTCCTTTAGTTCTTCAGTCACTACTTATGTTGCCATTGCCTTGCCAGCAGCATGTTCATCCTCAATCATAGATACAGAAGTACCTATCTTCTGTGCTACATCCCTAGCCACAGGAATCACATCCATCTTTCTCTTCTTGATCTGACTCTCTTCACCTTCAGAGTCAGCATCAAGGAAGTCAGCAATATCTTGAGCCATTCTGTCATAGTCTCTGTCAGCCTTGCCTTTCTTCGCTTTCTTCTCATCTTTCTTAGCCTTCTTCTCATCCTTGATTTCACGAAGTGCAGAAGATGCAGAAGGGGAATCAATTGAAACTCCAGGAAGAGCAGAAGATTTGATCTTTTTCTTGAGAGGCTCCTGCTTCTCTTCCTCTTCCTTGAGAACCACTTCCTTGGTTCTTTTACCTTTGACCTTAAGAGGTCCTCCTCCAGCAGTCTCAGGAATGGCAGAATAGTTGATTATTCTACCAGTCTCCTTGAAGTAATCCACCACAAATCTTGCAAGAACTTCATGATTATCTTCTTTAGATATGGGAGGGAAGTCCATCATTAGGTCAGATTGTACATAGGATTCTCTCATATCATGCTTAGAAGGGTTGAATCTCCTGACAATCTTCATGTACTGCAGAGTCTTGCCATTAATGATTCTTCCAGTCACAGATCCTAGATGAATATCTGATACCACACCAGATTCTAATAAGACCTTCAAGAGGCCTCCTTGATACAGAATCTCAGATATTAATCTTCCAAAAGGAACTTGCCTCCTGGTTTCTGATTGACTCTTCTTGATGGCCCAACACATGTGGTGCATCACATATCTGGGGAAGTTGATCTTTATTTTGTTGATAAGAAAATAAAGAAGAACTTTGTGATCCACAGACAATGTGTATGTTCCTCCTCCTTTCTGAAGCATACTATCCAGTATAATCTTCAGAAGCACCCTATGCTCAGGATGCATATCCACCAATTTATTTGAGGGTCTCCCTTCAAATAACAACTTGTTGCAGATAACAACCCATTCACTCTTCTTGTTGACATTCCACTGAAATTTACCAGCGCTCTCCATCTGACACGCCCTGGCTACCACCTCTTCAGTGATAAATATTGGTATTCCCATCACAGCAGATCTTATTTCAAGACCATTGTACGGTCTTAAACCCATATGGTCTCTGTTCTTGCCAGCAAGCCTGGGGTTGTTTGAGATTGCTACTGTTTCTTCCAAAGTAGCTTCAGCTTTGTCGTAGACTTCTGACCTAACCTAAAAATCTCGAACGAGCTCCTGATATGTTGGTCCATTCAACATACCAAAGTACCTCATCATTCCTTGTGATAAGAAATGAGGTGCGACGTCAACTCCATGACGACTGAGTGAACCAAAATCAACTGGAGATTCCACTTGGATTTCCAGAGTCTCCTTGATGATGTTCATTGTTCTGGGTTTGATAACATAGGACCCTCTGGACTTGATTATAACACCAGATTGGACGAAATCACTTGCCATTATAGGGGTTTCTAAATGTTTGATTTGAGAACAAAAAGTTTTGCAAAGTATTGAAAACAAGAATTTTGTTCAGAGAAAAAATCAAAGAGTGAAAAGAGAAGTGAGTTGTGTGTTTTATGTATTTATAGAGAAAAAGTTTGAAACTTGTTTGGAAAGAGTAGGGGACAAACAAACACAAACAATAAATACATATAACTTGTTTAACGTAATGAAATCATTGCCCCTTGAGTTCTTACCCAATACAGACAGGCCACGTCTGAGAAACTGTAAAGTTACTGTCACCATAGTGGGGCAGGTGTTACTGAACTTAACAGTCACGCTTCCATTAATACGAGCTTCTGAGAGTCTAAAGATTCCTCACCAGAGTCTAAATAATTTATCAGAAGCTTTTATCAGAGTCTCCAAAAGAGAGTCTGATTCCCAAACAGCTTCTGAATATTTTCAGAGTCTGAATTCTGTTTTCAGAGGCGCATATTACCCAGAGACATAGCACATGTTCAAATTTTTCTTTATGAAATCAAATCTTTCAACAGATAAGGGTTTTGTAAATATATCAGCCCATTGATGATCAGTATCAATGAATTGAATATCTAAAATTCCTTTTTGAACATAGTCTCTAATAAAATGATGTTTAATCTCAATATGCTTTGCTTTTGAATGCAGAATTGGATTCTTAGACAAACATAGAGCTGCTGTATTATCACAATAAATTGGGATATGGTTTTCAGTTATTTGATAGTCCTCAAGCTGATGTTTCATCCAGAGTAGCTGTGTACAACAACTAGCAGCTGAGATGTATTCTGCTTCTGCTAGCCCAGGATATCAGATTATCTCCCAAGAATTGACAATTGACACTGGTAGATTTTCTTTCAATCCTGTCTCCAGCATAGTCAGCATCACAGAATCCAACTAGCTTGTAGTCAGAGGATTTCTTGTAAAGAAGTCCAAGATTGGTTATTCCTTTCAGATATCTAAAGATTCTCTTAACAGCAGTTAAGTGAGATTCTCTAGGATCTGATTGAAACCTTGCACACAAACATACACTGTACAAAATATCTGGTCTGGATGCAGTTAGGTATAACAAAGAACCAATCATACCTCTATACAGCTTCTGATCAACTTTGGTTCCTTGATCTTCTTTGCTCAGAGTGCAGGTTGGATGCATTGGAGTATTCATTTCTTTGCAGTCCTCAAGATTAAACTTCTTCAGAAGCTCTTTCGTATACTTGGACTGATGAACATAGACTCCATCTTTGCATTGGTTGATTTGAATTCCAAGAAAGAACTTCAATTCTCCCATCATGCTCATTTCAAACTCATCCTGCATTACTTTTGAAAATTCTTTGCAAAGAGAACTATTTGTAGAACCAAAAATGATATCGTCAACATAAATCTGAACTATAAGAATGTCTTTCTTCAAGGTCTTTCTGAAAAGAGTAGTGTCAACTTGTCCTCGTTCAAAGTTGTTTTGAATTAAGAAATTACTTAGTCTTTCATACCAAGCTCTGGGAGCTTGTTTCAAGCCATAGAGTGATTTCTTTAATTTAAAAACATGTTCTGGATGCCTTAAATCTTCAAAGCCAGGAGGTTGTTTGACATATACTTCTTCAGAAATGACACCATTAAGAAATGCACTCTTAACGTCCATTTGATACAGAATTATGTTGTGATTAACTGCATAGGAAAGAAGTAACCTGATTGCTTCCAATCTTGCAACTTGAGCAAACGTTTCTGTGTAATCAATGCCTTCTTGCTGACTGTAGCCTTGCGCAACAAGTTTGGCCTTGTTTCTGATTACTTCTCCTTGTTCACTAAGCTTATTTCTGAACACCCACTTGGTTCCAATGATGTTCTTGTGATCAGACTTAGCTACTAGATCCCATACTTCATTCCTTTTGAATTGATTTAGTTCTTCTTGCATTGCCAGAATCCATCCTTCATCTCCAAGAGCTTCTTCAACAGAGGTTGGTTCAATAACAGATAATAATCCTAAAGCAGACTCTCCTTGTCTGAATGTGATCTTGTTCTCATAGGACTTTCTTTATTGCCAATTATCTGTTCTTCCGGAAGTGAAGACTTGTATTTGAAAGATTGTTTGGATTGACTAGCTTGCAAAGAACCATCTTGAGCTTCATCAGAAGCTTCTTCATTAGGAACTACAGGGGTTGTTCCAGCTTCTGAAGTATCATCAGAATCTTGAGATTCTGCATGACTTTCATCTTGCACTGGAGTTTCACTTCCAGGCATTTTGTCATCGAATCTGACATGCATAGATTCTTCCACACATTGTGTTTCTGAATTATACAGCATGTATGCCTTAGAGCGTTCAGAGTAACCTAAAAAGAATCTCTTTTGAGCTTTGGCATCAAATTTCTTTAGGTAGACTTTGTTGTTCAGGACATAACATGTACATCCGAACTGATGAAAATAAGATATGTTGGGTTTTCTTCCTTTAAAGAGTTCATAAGCTGTTTTGTTCAACAGAGGTCTAATATAGATTCTGTTCTGAACATAACAAGCTGTGTTTACTGCTTCTGCCCAAAAATGCTTAGCCAGATTGTTCTCATGGATCATGGTTCTAGCCATCTCTTGTAAGGTTCTGTTCTTTCTCTCTACAACTCCATTTTGTTGTGGAGTTCTAGGTGCAGAGAATTCATGAATAATTCCATGTTTTTCACAGAAAACCTCGAATGGTTCATTTTCAAATTCTCCTCCATGATCACTTCTGACTTTCAAGATTTTCATTTCCTTCTCTGATTGAATTTGGATGCAGAATTTACTAAACACAGAATATGAATCATCTTTAGTTTTTAGAAATTTAACCCAACACCATCTGCTGTAGTCATCAACAATAACTAGTCCATATTTAATTCCATATAAGGATGCAGTGCTAACTGGTCCAAATAAGTCAATATGGAGTAACTCCAAGGGTCTGGAAGTTGAAACAATTTATTTCGGCTTGAAGGGACTCTTGACAATTTTCCCTTTCTGACATGCTGCGCAAAGAGCATCTGAGTGATAGTCAATGTCTGGTAGGCCTTTGACAAGTTGCAACTTGCTAAGCTTAGAGATTAATCTCCAGTTAGCATGTCCCAAACGTCTATGCCACAGCCACTTCTTATCACCCATTGACAGAAGGCACATAACCTTCTGATCAGTCAGTTCTGAGAATTTTATCTTATATACATTGTTTCTTCGTTTTCCCTTGAAGACTATGGACTGATCATCCTTGTTAACCACTGTGCAGTTGTTCTTATTAAACAATACATCATAACCACTATCACATAATTAACTTATGCTTAGTAAGTTATGTCTAAGTCCATCAACGAACCACACATCACTGATTGAGATCAGAGAGTTACCAATGGTTCCAGTACCAATGATTCTGCCAGTCTGGTTTCCTCCAAATCCCACAGTTCCTCCCTCTTTCATGGTTAGGGTTAGGAACATAGACTTTTCTCCCGTCATGTGTCGTGAGCAACCACTGTCCAGGTACCAAGCCTTGTGCTTTTCTAGTCCTTTTAGACATACCTGCAGCATCAATAATTTCAGACTTAGGTACCCATATTCTTATGGGTCCTTTTTGGTTAGTCTTAGAACCATTGAACTCGTTTCGTAAGTTATGTCTTGAAATCATTGGCAAAACTTTCTCCCATACCTTAGGTTTGGAACCGTTTGGTTTAGGTTTCAACTTGCCTTTCACAGTTTCTCTCCTTTGAAACTTAGACTTTGGTTTTTCAGACTCTGGCTTTTTCAGAGTCTGTTTATCAGACTTTGAATGTTTCAAAGTCTGAGACTTTAAAGTTTTGGGTTCAAAGTTTTTCAGACCCTTTAACTTAACATTCTGAAATTTTGACTTAGTCAGAATCTTAGAAGTAGAAGTTGTAGGTTCTGAATGAGTCACTGTGTTGACTTCATCAGACTCTTTTACAAAATGATTTTTCATCGCCTCTCTGGCTCCATCAGGACCAGATTTCAGAGTCATTTCATTTGAGTTTCCTCCAATGAATCCAAGACCCTGTCCTCTGTTCTGATACGTGCTATAGATCATGGATGCAACCCTTGATCTGTCAATTCCAGTAGCAATAAATTCTTGCAGAGCAACATCTTGCTCACTTAAGTATTTACAGCTATACTTCTTGATCAATAAAGAAATATTTTCTTCTTTTAAATCTTCTAATTCCAACAGAGTTGAATTATGTCTTTTTGACAGTTTATCAAGCTGTTGAATTATGACCAAGAAGCTCTTTGACAGATTCTATAAGTTCAGATCTTGTGAGTTCAGAATATACCTCTGTTTCATTTTCAGAGTCTGTATCTGATTCTGCCTCAGGTGTCTCTTTAATAGATTCGGTTGTAGCCATTAGTCCAACAGCTACATTGGCTTCACCATCAGCATCATCATCTTCAAATCCTGACTCATTATCAAGATCTTCCCAGGTGGCCATCAAACTTTTCTTGATCTGCTTCTTAAACTTGCTTGATGTAACACCCCGTTCTTCCAACAGTCGTAATAATAAATATAATTATATCAGAGTAATTCAACAACGGAGTATTACACTACTTTTCAAAATTTCATAAATAGGAATAAACTATTTATTTCAAAACAACATAAAATCTCATAAACTGCAGCGGAATGAATCTTTAAAAATTATAATTCAACGTCAACATAATCCTGGCACAAAGGCCTCAACAGTTATAAAATATTATTTTCAACAATAATAAACTCCCACGACACAGTCTTTTCATAGATAAGATACATAAAAGAATAAGGAAACATTCGCGACGACCCCCATCCTAATATGTATCAGAGCCCTAGACACAGAGCCAATCATCCTACTAATCTTCGTTACCTGCAAGTTACCCATGGGGAAGGCAACGTTTTCAAGCAGAAGGGGTGAGATACACGATCAATAATAAATGTATATAATTCATCAAATCAATGAAACAACAACATCTTACAACAGGCATTATTCAATTCATATATAATGTGAATAAATATACACATATATAATAGCAACATAATCATCTTCATCAACATTAAACAACAGCAACAACAATGTCATTATCAGCAATGAACATCAACGACATGACCGACGACAACGACTACGACAATGCGACATCGACAACGACAAATGCATTATGCATGTGGTACCATTTTACGCGCGTTGAATGTTAAGCATGGGCATAAGCCCCCAACAGTTGGATGGTTAAAGCATCCCAGGGCATAAGCCCCCAACAGGTGAATGATAAACATTCCAGGGCATAAGCCCCCAACGGTGTGAATGCTAAGCATTCCAGGGCATAAGCCCCCAACAGTTATGAGTATGCAAATGGACTCGACTTGTGTATATCAACATACAACTCAACAACGTCTACGACAACAACATATGTGCCTAATCATTTATGACACACTCCACAACTTAGTCAAAATCTGACACAACAATTCTTACGACAGAATTCATCAACATAACACATATACATTAATCAACTACATTCATATCAAACCAAAACATTCTTCAAAAACAAAGCAAGTGTGATCAATAAGACATAAGCCAAATACTAATAAAACACTTCAACTAAATCCCTAATACCTAAGTTTGAAGTTGGGAAACCAACCATAAGTTTTGGACTAACTCAAAATTAGTTATGCTAAGTTTTCTTAAAATTTTCTGAATACCCACTTGGACTATTTTCATCATAACTCAAAATCTAAAAATCGTTTACACGTCAAACCAAGGCCATTAGAAAGTTAATTCACTTATCTACAACTTTCATGTTTACACCGAAAGCTAATTCAAAACAGAAACGTGTGAAAAAGACACAAGAACGCAAAACAGAGAAAGCTGTCACAGTGCAATTTCGCTAATAGTGAAATTCTGGCTAATAGCGAAAATGTTCCAGACAGATTTCGCCAATAGCGAGTTTTCCCCTGTTGTTACGATTTTTACACCATTTTTCACCCAAAAACCCAATTTTTGATCCCTTAATCACCCAAATGATTTACAATGATGTTTACAGGTCAAATAGCGATATAGAAATCAAAACAACATAGGAACATGCATCAAACAACACAATTCATCCATTTTAGAAATTACACAAAAATTCTAAAACCTAGAAAATCAAGAACACCACAATTCATAAATTTTCAGAATTATATATATTATTAGTGAAAGGAATCCCACCCTTACCTTAATTCAGCAACAATTGAAAGCCTACAGCAATTTGATCCCTTCCTAGCTCTCCTTCTAGCCCTCTTGGTTTTTCTCCTCTTTTTCTCAAAAACTCTTTTTTTGTCTACTGTACGTGAAAATGTTTGTCTGACTCTTTCCTTACTAACTCCCAAAACATAACCCCCTTTTTCACATAATTACAATTAATCCCCCTTAAATCTAAATAAATATTATTACTACTTATTTCTATTTCTCATATTTTATTTTAAATAATAAAACAACTATATAATAAAATAACACATAATATATATATATATATATATCACACATGAATCATATATTTTCGCATAAAATCATATATATATCAAATAAGTCATGCAAAATCATATAACCAATATTCAAACATCATTTAAAATAATAGAATTAAAATGAGGTTTTACACTTGACTTGAAGGTTGGCCTCTTTGACTTGGGTTTCTCCTTCTGCGGTTCTGGACACTCAGCAATAAAATGTCCAGTTTTCTTGCAGTTGAAGCAACCTTTCTGATCCTCCTTTTTGAACCCCTTCCCACTGCTCTTGCTCAGAAATCTCTTGTTCTTCTTAGCAAGGTACTGCATTCTGCTTGAAAGCATAGTCATTTCCTTTGCAACATCAGGATCCTCCTCTGAGCTTTCAGAAGCTGAAGACTTATTTTCAGACTCTTCAACCTTGAGAGCCTTTGAAGACCTTCCTTTTGATTTTAAGGCAATGGTTTTGGATTTTCTTGCAGAATCATGTTCATTGAGACTTAACTCATGAACCTTGAGTGAGCTTACAAGATCTTCAACACTTAAAGTGTTTAAATCTTTAGCTTCCTCAATTGCAGTGACCTTTGGTCTCCATCTAGAGGGTAAGCTCCTTAAAATCTTGCTAACATGATCAGAAGCTATGTAACTCTTCTTCAGTATCTGAAGACCAGATACTAGAGTTTGAAATCTTGAGTACATCTCCTCAATACTTTCATCCTCTTTCATCTTAAATAGTTCATATTGATGAACTAACAGAAAAGCTTTAGCTTCCCTGACCTTTTTGCTTCCTTCGTAGTTAGCACAGAGAGAAGCAAACATGGCTCTAGCAGTAGATTTGTCACTCATCTTCATGTATTCCGTTTTAGGAATAGCAGTGACAAGAGCCCCTCTAATGATATGATGTTTCTTATAGATTTTCTTTTGAGCAGCAGTGTGAAGTTTGCGGTCAATGGCAGCACCTTCGTCATCAAGTTGTAAGTCACCAACACCATCTTCAAGTATGTCCCTGAGTTCTTCATCAAGACCCATGACATAACTATAGAAGTTGGTTTTCCACCAAGAAAATTCTTCAGGATCACCATTGAACTTAGGAATTTTTCCATAATCAACCTTTCTACTGCTGTTATTGGATCCATAATCATATGGTATAGCAGCACCAGAAGAGGCACCAGAAGAAGACGGTTCACTGGAAGACATGTTTTTCTCTGGATCTTTTCTGTTACACGGTTAAGTGCTATGACAACAGAGTCGGAGCTCTGATACCAACTGAAGGTGAGAAAACACAAGAAGGGGGGGTTGAATTGTGTTTTCTTTTCGCAGCTCTTGAGGAGTGAGAATCTAATTCCTTTTGAACTCAGAGTCTGAATGAGATCAGAGTCTGATAGGAGATTAGGTTCTGATTGCAGCGGAATAATCAAGAGATAAAGAGAAGAGAGAACACAAGCAAATTATACAGGTTCCTTCCACAAACCGAAAGTAGTCTTGTCCCCCTTGTACTTCCAAGGAGAGTTCACTAAAATGTAATATCAAATTACAAGTTGCTCAAACACACAATATGAAACTTCCTTGCTCAAGCACACAGGCGAGAGACTTCCTTGCTCAAAGACACAACTAAGAGACTTCCTTTGCTCAATGGACGCAGCCAAGAGACTTCCTTTGCTCAAGCACAAAAGCAAGAGACTTTTACACAATTACAGAAAATTGAATAGAGTTGAAACACTTTGACAACAATCAAATAGTGTTTCAATTACAACAAAGACAGATTCTGTTTTACACAAAAGACAGACTCTGTTTTTCTGTGAAACTTAGAAATTCTAGAATACTCAGTTTGTAAGAATCTAAGTTGATGATGTGCTTTTTGTTAAGACTAAGTTGAATACAAAAGCAGCGCAATGTAATTTTTCAAGTTATAGAGTCCTCAATTTTCCAAGTCTTCTATCCTTTATATAGGCGTAGGAAAGAGACGTTGAGTCATCCAGCACATCAGGATGATTTCTGAAGCTTGATCAATGACTGTTGATTTGCTGCTTGATTTGGTAGTAGTCCTTCAATAGCATCATTTGAATTCCATTCCCTTTGTGGATTAATACCGGTAGACTCAGTTGCCAAACTGTACGAGGTAGTGGAGTAGTGGAAACAGAGTTCGTACAACGTACTCTGTACTGGCCTGCAATCTTTGTCTTTGTGCTTCCCACGCTCAAGTTGACTTTGAAGCTAGCCGTTACTCCATTTGAGAGTTTCTTTGTGCATAGCAATGCAGTAGAAATCCTTGTTAGCAGATTATCAAATTTGTGGCTTCAGACTCACTGTAGCACTAAGCTTGTGATAATCTTCAGACTTTCTTGGTTCTCAGATTCTGATGATCTTCAGACTCTGATACAGTCTTCAGACTCTCTTTGGCACAGAATCTCTTTGGCACAGTCTTCAGACTCTCTTCGAAACAGTCTTCAGACTCTCTTTGAAACAGAATCGCAAGCAACAAGCTTTTCTGGATTTTTTGCTCTTTAACTTTGTTCAAATAGAATACTTTCTAAAATATAAATCTTAATTGATATCCTGCATACTTAAACAAATATTAGCAATATCCAATTGACAACTTTTTAATACCTTGTTATCATCAAAACTCAAAACGTGGTATTGCTGAACACCTTTGTTCCAACAGCTCCTTCATCATCAAGTTCTAAGTCACCAACACCATCTTCTTGTATGTCCCATAGTTCTTCATCTAAGCCCATGACATAACTGTAGAAGTTGGTTTTCCACCATGAAAATTCCTCAAGATCACCGTTGAATTTAGGAATTTTTCTAGAGTCAGCTTTCTTGTTACTGTTACTGGATCCATAATCATAAGGTATAGCAGAACCAACACTAGCACAAGAAGTTGTAGGTTCACTGGAAAACATGTTTTTCTCAGGATCTTTCCTGTTACACGGTTAAGTGTTATGACAACAGAGCCAGTGCTTTGATACCAACTGAAGGTGAGAAAAACACAAGAAGGGGGGGTTGAATTGTGTTTTCTTTTTTCATGTCTCTTAAAAAGATTGATTTTGTTTTCCAGGATCAGAGTCTGAACAAGTTCAGGTTCTGATGGAAGTTCAGAGTCTGTTGCAGCGGAATAAAGTAATGAGATAAGGGAAAGAGAGAACACAAGCAATTATACAGGTTCCTTCCACAAACCGGAAGTAGTCCTGTCCCCCATGCACTTCATAGGAGAGTTCACTAAAATTTAATAACCAATTACAAGTTCCTCAAGCACAAAGCAAAAGACTTCCAATGCTCAAGCACACAAGAAAGAGACTTCTATTGCTCAAGGACACACCCAAGAGAGTTCAAATGCTCAAGCACAGAGGCAAGAGACTTCTAACAAAATTTACTGAAAATTGAATAAGAGTTTGAACACTTGATATACAATCAGTGGTGTTCCAAATACAAAACAATAAGACTCTGTTTTCTGTGACACTTAAAAATTCTAGGACAAACAAGTTTGTAAGAATTTCCTAAGTTGTTGATGTGTTTGCTTGACTCAGGGAGAATAACCAAATATCGTAATAGCTTAGTTTTTCAATTGTAGATTAAGTAGTCTATTCTCCAAGTCTTCACTCCTTTATATAGAGGTTATAGAGAGACGTTGAGAAAAGTCAGCACATCACAGAGTCATCTAGAAGCTTGATCAAATATTGTTGATATGTTGCTTGATATGGTAATCGTCCTTTAATACAAATTTTAAATTCCATTCCACTTGAAGCGAAAATACCAGTAGACACAGCTGCCAATAGTACAAGTAGTGGAGTAGTGGAAACAGGGTTCGTACAAAGTAGTCTGTCCTTTTCCTGCATTCTTTGTCACAAAGTATCCAATGCTTAAGTTGACTTGAAGATAGCTGTTACTCCAAATGAACGTTTCTTTTGCAACGAAATGCCTTCAGAGATTGATTCAAACAAATTCTTGAGTTGCAATCTTCAGACTCTCTGTAGAACTTTTTAGACTCTGTTGGGCTTCAGACTCTCTTCTGTTGGTATAAGCCCTAGAGGCCAATTGTTTATGTGAAACTTATCTTATGTATCATGACTTTTATTATTTGAATAATATATGGCACTCTTTATTATATATTTATAGGAATGTTAATAAAGTCCTTAGAATAGATAGTTCATGTAATAATATATTAAGTGTGACTTAATCATGAGATTACATTATGTATAAAGACCGAGACTATTATGTATAAAGACTGATGACCGCATCTCATTAGTCATAGATATGAGATATCAAGTCTATACATAGGTATAAATGTTAGGAGTAATATTTATACTGGATAGACCCATCGTGAGAATACTACATAGTAAGTTATGAGATTGTCATAAGATATTCTCACAATGATAATAGTGTACATCGCTCTTTGACCTGAAACCACTATGATCCCTAGATGTGACCTAAAGTCTCATGCATCATGCTAGCAACTATGACTCCCGAGCTATGATTAGACATCTTAAGACTCTTTATGAAGAGCAGGCAAGGCATGAGAGGTTTGATGTCTCTAAAGCCCTTTTCTCTACCAAGCTGTCAGAAGGAAGTCCTGTAGGACCTCATGTACTCAAAATGATTGGGTATTCTGAGAACCTAGCTCGATTGGGATTTGTCCTTGAGCAGGAACTGGTTGTTGATCTTGTCTTGCAATCGTTGCCTGAAAGCTTCAACAGTTATGTCCAGAATTTCCTAATGAATGATATGGACAAAACACTTCAACATCTTGCAGCTATGTTGAGAACTACTGAGGAAAACATGAAGGGAAAGGGAAAGGCCATTATGATGGTTAATAATGGTAAGTTCAAAAAGCACAATAAGAAGCCTAATAAGTCTAAGGGAAATGGCAAAAGCAGAGTTGTTGCCAAGCCATCAACCAAAGCTTTGAAGCCTACTAAAGGGGCGGCTAAGGAGGGCAAGTGCTTCTATTGCAACAATAAGGGGCAATGAAGGCGAAACTGCCCAAAGTATCTGGAAGATAAGAAGAATGGAAATGTTCCTGCTACTTCTACAGGTATTTTTGTTATAGAAATTAATATGTCTACTTCTACATCATGAGTATTAGATACTGGATGTGGTTCTCATATTTGTACTGATGTGCAGGGGCTGAGAACGAGTAGAGCATTGGCAAAAGGCGAGGTCGATCTTAGAGTTGGCAATGGAGCAAAGGTTGTTGCTTTAGCTATTGGAACTTATGTATTGACCTTAGCTAGTGGTCTTTTATTGAATTTAGAAAACTGCTATTATGTACCTGCCATTAGCAGGAATATTATTTCAATTTCTTGTTTGGACAAGGCTGGTTTTTATTTTACCATCAAGAACAAATAATGTTCCATTTATTTGGATAATATTCTATATGCTAATGCAATTTTGATTAATGGACTTTATATCCTAGATCTTGATATGCCTATCTATAACATTAATGCTAAAAGGATGAAACCTAATGAGTTGAATCTGACTTACCTTTGGCATTTTCGTTTAGGCCATATATATGAAAATCGCATTTCCAAACTCCATAAAGATGGACTTTTGGACTCTTTTGTTTTTGAATCATATGAGACATGTCGAACTTGTTTATTAGGAAAGATGACAAAGGCCCCTTTTTCCGGTCAAGGTGAAAGGGATAGTGATCTGTTAGGACTCATACATACTGATGTGTGTGGACCCCTAAACATAACTGCTAGAGGAGGTCTTCACTACTTCATTACATTCACTGATGACTTTAGTAGATTTGGATATGTGTATCTAATGAAACATAAATCTGAATCATTTACTTTATTCAAAGAATTTCAAAATGAAGTAGAAAACCAACTAGGCAAGAAAATCAAAATGCTTCGATCTGATCGAGGTGGAGAGTATTTGAGCTTAGAGTTTGACAATCATCTAAAAGAATGCGGGATCTTGTCCCAACACACACCTCCCGGAACACCACAATAGAATGGTGTTTCTGAAAGGAGAAAATCGGACCTTATTAGACATGGTCCGATCAATGATGAGTCATGCTGAACTTCCAAATTCCTTATGGGGATACGCCTTATTAACTGCAGCTTATACGCTTAACCGAGTTCCATCCAAAGCGGTAGAAAAGACACCATATGAGATATGGAACGGTCGAAAACCCAATGTGGGACATTTAAAGATTTGGGGTTGTGAAGCTTATATAAAACGACTTATTTCTACTAAGCTTGAACAAAGATCTGATAAATGTTTCTTTGTGGGATATCCTAAAGAAACTAGAGGATACTGCTTTTACAAACCTTATGAGGGCACAATTGTTGTTGCCAGAAATGGAGTCTTCTTTGAAAAGGATTTTGTCTCCAAAAGAATCAGTGGGAGCAAAGTAGATCTTGAAGAAGTTCAAGACCCACAAAGTAATGAAATACCAATGGAGGAACATGAACAGGATACACAAACTATTGTGAAAGAAAATCCTATTCCACATATGTTGTTGATCCACTTACTAAAGCTCTTGCCCAGCAGAAGCATGATGGTCATGCTAGATCTATGGGTATTAGGTTTATGCTTGATTGGCTATAGTGCTAGTGGGAGATTGTTGGTATAAGCCCTAGAGGCCAATAGTTTATGTGAAACTTATCTTATGTATCATGACTTTTATTATTTGAATAATATATGGCACTCTTTATAATATATTTATAGTAATGTTAATAAAGTCCTTAGAATAGATAGTTCATGTAATAATATATTAAGTGTGACTTAATCATGAGATTACATTATCATAAAGAACGCTATTCTTAAATGTATCCGTAGTCAAGCTTTAATATGAATTAGGATAATAATAAAGCGTCGAGACTATTATGTATAAAGACTGATGACCGCATCTCATGGGTCATAGATATGAGATATCAAGTCTATACATAGGTATAAATGTTAGGAGTAATATTTATACTGGATAGAGCCATCGTGAGAATACTACATAGTAAGTTATGAGATTGTCATAAGATATTCTCACAATGATAATTGTGTACATTGCTCTTTGACCTGAAACCACTATGATCCCTAGATGTGGACTCAAGTGCTTTGTTGCCATTCTAACGTTGTCTGTAAAAGGATAACCATAACGTTGGTTGATGGGTACTTGATGAATCATGCTGAGAGACATGAGTGTCCTAGATGAGATTTGTCCCTCCTCATAAACAAGAGATATATCTATAGGCCTCTTGATGAAATATGACTGTAAAACTGCATGGCCATGCCGAACTAAGTCGATATAGGATATTGGACTTATTCGTTATTCAGTATACTTCGGAGTCAAGAAATATAAATATTGATCTACACAATGGTGACAAAATCTATGCATTGAGATCAATAAAGATATTAGGACAAAGGAGTAATCGTATGCATATATATTATCATGGAAAAAGGTTTCGTCAGATCACTTGACATTCTTGTCACTTGGGTAGCAATGATGTGTTGCTAGATACCGCTCATTGTTTATAGTATTAAATATCAGATTCAATATTATTGCCAACGTGACTAGAACCTATAGGGTCACACACATAGAACAGTCAAAAGAGAGATATATAAGTATGACTTATATAAGGGGTGCGTTTAGTAAATAACGCTAATTAGTTAGTAGAATTACTAAACTCATTATTGGACTTACAGAAGCCCAATAGTGACTTCTAAACTTTCAGAGCACACTAAGAGTTCTATAAATAGAAGCCTAGTGCTGAAGTTTTGATGTTGTACGTTTTTTAGAAACCCTAACTCTCCGAAACTTCTGATTCGTTGGCTAGCACCAAGTTTTGGAGGAGCACTGTTCGTGTGGACTTGCTAGAGGCCTTGCTGCTTGCTTTGCTGTGATCGTGTTTCCAGCTTTCAGATTCCACACTTCGAGGTAACAATCGAGTCACTGATTCATGTGTAATTCGTAATGATCCAAGGAAAGAAAATCGAATTTTTTAATCCGCTGCTTATTCTGTTTTTGCAATCGATTTTCCTTCATCTGCAGCTCCTTCAGAATCTCTTGTTTTGCACTTCTTCGAAACAGCTTCTTCAGACTCTCCAAGTCTTGTACTTCTTCGAGACAGCTTCTTCAGACTCTCCAAGTCTTCAGAACCTCTCGAAACAGCTTCTAATGATTCTTTAGGCTCTCTAAGTCTTCAGAATCACTTGCAACAAGCTTTTTAAGGATTTTGCTCTTCATTTGTTCTTACAGAATACTTTCTAAGATTAAAATATTTGACTAAGATCCTGCAGACTTAAACAAATATTAGCGTATTCAATTGACAATTTTTAATAGCTTGTTATCATCAAAACTAAAAGTGGTATTGTTAAATACCCTTTGTTCCAACATATTACCCTTAGTTATTATTGTGGAAAGAGAAATTTATGAAATGAGATATTAATAAATAAGGCTATTATAGTAAAGGGTAAAACTATTTGTATCAAAAGTAGTAATAATATATTGATTGTTTTTGTTTGTGTAAAATATCAAAAAATGACAATTAAAAAGGAAGGGAGACAGTATTTCATAGGGAAAAAATATAGCACAAAGAAACACGTTTTTGTGGAAAAAATAGAACAAGAAACAAAATAGAGGAATATCATGCTTTGGTTGCTTCCATTATTTCCAAAATAGACACGTTCGATTTTATTTTTTTCTTCCTGTTTTTGCTCATCTTTCCTCCATATTTTAAATATGAAACTTAATATCTACCAAAAATACAATTTTACTCCTTTTTAATTTTTCGACATGTCAATTAAAATTATACTTTTTTGTGTCTTTTATTTCAAATCCCCCCTATTATTATCTTTATTTAATTATGAAAGTTAATTATTAGAAAAAACACAGTTTTGCCCTATCTTAATATTTTGACACCACCACATATATTTACATTTTTGTGTCATCTATTCATTATTCTCTAATTATGAAACTTAATGTCTACCAAAAATAAAATCTCACCCCTTCTTAATTTTTCGACATGTCATCAAAATAATATTGTTTGTGTCTTTTGCTTCTACCTCCCCCTATTTTTTTCTCTCTTCAAAACAATTTAAAACAAACTCACTCGATAAAACACACTAACTTAATCTTTTTTAAAGAACAAACAAACTTAATCTTAATCCGAATACAAATAAACATAATCTTAATCCCAATCAAAACAAATTTTCCTATATTACAACTTCTAAATATCTAAAGAGTTGAAAACAATTTATTATTATCTTTCTCTAATTATAAAAGTTAATGATAAGAAAAAACACAATTTTGACCTATCTTAATATTTTGACACCTCAACATATATTTACATTTTTGTGTCTTTTGTAACAAAAGATCCTATTTAACTATAAGAGAGGAAATAATTTTCAAGAGATTGATGTGATTTCTTAACAAAAACAACAATTATTTTATATTGATGTATCTAAACCAACACAAATAGATTATGATTTTTTTATAAAAATTTCAAATAATCACTAAATTATTGAATTTCAATATTATTTTTATTTTAATTTATAACAAACAAGTATGTTGAATAAGAGAGAAAAGAGAGACATATATGTTGAAATACTGTGTCCGAATAGCATAATGCAATATTTATAATTTAGGCGTAAAGTAGCATATTTATAATTTAGGCGTAAAGTAGCTTAGCATTTACAGAATGAATATTCAACATAATATTCTATCCTAAGTAACTTAGAGAATAAGTTAACATATATTTACATCATAAATATAATTATTTACTATTTATTTATATATCAACAAAGCACTGCATGTTTGCTATAACATTAAAAAGTACTTTAAAATACCAGGTTCATCTTATATTAAATAAAAGAAATAGATAAAGAAGTTGAGGACATTAGACATGACTCAGGTAGAATCCCCAAAACAGGGATACAACATACTAAATCAGACAATGTGGATCAATCCCAATCTATCCTTATTTTTTTATTTTTTTTTACTAATCATTATCGCAACTCAAAGTGGAGTGCAAATTTTTTCTTTCCTACTATCACATTATCCATAACCCACTAACCACCTTTTTTGACAAAAATAAACAATATTCATTCATTCATATTGATAGAGTACGGCGATACAATACAAATTCAAATACGCTAAAAACAAAAAGGATGAATATGTGAACAAACTCACAACATCCATGTTAATAGTATAAAACGACAAAGTACTTATGCCTACAAATATGACTAATATGACTATATTCAAGTCTCTGAAATACTCATGTCTTCGGATCTGCAAGGTTGACGACGCCAAAGCCATTGTCATTGATCGGATCTGCACTTGCTCAAAGCTAATCTTTCAACCTGGATCAAATAAACACAATACTAAGATGGAAAATCAAAAATACACCGCACAAAGACGTGGTTCAAAAACACCGCACTTGCTCAAAGCTAGTATTTGTGCAGTGTGTTTTTATAACCCACTAACCACCTATTAATACATATTCATGTCATAAAAAAAAAACTCATAAATTCGTGGAAAATGATTTGAACTAAAGTATAATTTTCAAAAAGTAATGAACACAACTTTGACAAATGCATATTCATGTCATAAACAAACAAAAACGAAACTCATAAACATGGTTTTCATTTTAGTATAAATACAGTAATCGAAACACAGTATAAACATGGTTTTGGAAAATGATTTCATATCAAGATTCAACACCAAAATTTAATTAAATAAAAATTAAAGATATTAAAAGTTATCTAAAGATTAAAATTACTTTTTTAATAGGAAAAATTGATTCATTTATTTAATATTTAATATTGTCTATGTATATTACATTTTGATTGATTGATATCATGAGAGGGTAAATTACCCCTAATGAAGAGAGAGTAATGTAGGTCTCACCTAATGCATGACTAACTTTTTGATAAATTGTCTACGTTTTTTTTTTTTTTTTTTGTCTACGTTATTAATCATTATTTCAAGATAGCCACTTATAACAACATTTTTATAAACAATATGTGTCTGATATCAAATTAGGGGAATATATATGTCTGATTTCATTTTTATTCTTTATTTCTTTATGGAATATATACATCATATAGTCAATTAATGAATCGATTTATTTTTTTTAAAACACTATTGTATTCCATTAAATATTTCTGATAATATAGTCAATTCGATAACTATACATGAAACTCTAAGGGTGTGTTTGGATGGAGGGTTTAGGAGGAAAAAGGAGGGGAGGGTTTACTCTTCATTTTTAAATTACGGACACTATAAAATGTTTTATAAAAAATTAATAATACTTCAATCACACTTAATTTATTTTATAAAAAATTAACAATACCTAATTCAAAAACAAAAAGTAAATCATCCCCTCCATTCTCCTCCCAAACCCTCAATTCAAACACACCCTATAAAACTTCTAAAAATAAAAAATGAAACTCTAATAAACCCGTGTATCACGGGTTAGAGTCTAATTTGTAATAAATGGGCAAAACAACGAATAAGTTACGATGGAGTGACGTAAAATTCATATCTACCGTCTATAAATACGTGGAACTGATATTCAAGAAATACACATCTAAATCATTGAGTTTTAATAAACGATGATGATTTCTCACACTTCAAACCTCTTTTTAATCTTCATAATCTTCTTTACATTCTTGTGCCTCTCTTCTGGTGATGATGGTATCCCAACCAAATACACCTTCATATTGGGTCCTAACCTTGATAAGCTTCCTACTCAAGATGAAGCTATGGAACTATTCCAACTTTGGAAGAAAGAACATGGACGGGTCTACAATAGTTTAGAAGAGATGGCAAAGAAATTTGACATTTTTGTTTCCAATTTGAGGATTATCACAGAAACAAATGCAAATAGAGAGTCACCTCATGGATCCATTCTTGGCCTGACCAACTTTGCCGATTGGAGCCCGAAGGAGCTTCAAGAAACATACTTACATGAACTTAATATGCCTTCCAACAGCGAGATAATGAAGTTGCATGATGATGCATATTATAGCGCGCCTTCATCCCTCGATTGGAGGTCAAAAGGAGCTGTAACTAGGGTTAAGGATCAAGGTCGATGTGGTATGTTTGCTGTGTTTAAATCATTTATGTCACATTCTATCGTCATGCACAAAATAATATTGAAAGATTTTCATAGTTTTTTAATTAGGAAAGCGATTGTATCTTAGAGATGGTGGTTGAGCCTAAAACAACCCCACGAAACCAATTGTGAGATGAGAATTGCCCCCACTTATAAACATATTGTCAGGTCGTCTTCTATCCGATGTGGGACTCTTAACTATTAAAATACACAATTTACATAAACTATACATATTGTAGAATGACCAGATTTTCGGTTTTGATCGCCAATTATAAGTAGTATGCTATGTATTAGTTTTGCAATAAAATTTAAACTTAATTCCTCTATATTATTTGTTACTAGTATAATGTTTGTTACAATGCATGGAAAAGCACATGTGAAAACCTATTTTAACCACGCTGCATTTGATTTTGTTAGGAAGTTGTTGGGCATTCTCAGCTGTAGGTGCAATTGAGGGGATAACTCAAATAAAGACCGGGATCCTTAACCCCCTTTCAGAGCAGGAGGTTGTGGATTGTGACTATGCAAGTAGTGGTTGCAGTGGCGGATGGCCGTACAATGCATTTAATTGGGTTATAGGAAACAATGGGATCGCTTCGGAAAGTGATTATCCTGATACGAGCTCTGGAACAGGAGAGAAGGGTAATTGCAGAGCCTCGCAGGTCTCCATCTTTAAACTTGGAAAACTAAATTACGTTTAAATTTTAAGTCCGCATGTTATATTTTATCATTTTTCATGGATTGTAGGTTCAAAATAGTGCAACTATTGATACATATTACAAGGTGGCGGAATCAGAAAGAGGATTGTATTACGCGACTGCTAATCAACCAATTAGTGCCTGCTTTTATGTAACCCAAGACTTTTTTCAATATACTTCTGTAAGTCTTTGCTCAAACATTGGTTAAACGTATCTTCGATTATTTTTAGGATGTAAATCAGTAATAAGTTTAAAATCTTCCATTTTTCAACAACTAATGGCAGGGAATATACGAAGGTCGCAATTGCCCAGTGAATTCAAGAGTGGTAAATCACTGCATGATAATAGTTGGTTATAACTCGATAAACGGTGAAGATTATTGGATCGTAAAGAACTCATGGGGCACAAGCTGGGGCGTGAAAGGTTATGCCTTTATTAAAAGAAACACTGGTAAAATGTATGGCGTGTGTGCAATCAATGCATATGCTTACTATCCAGTAAAAAATAATGGAGTTGAATCTGAATCTAGAAACTCAACAAGTATTATCTTTGACTATTCTCCTTTTATGTAAGAAATCCGAGAGCTAGGAACTCATGTATTAGTTCCGTTTTCGATGATAAGGAATAAGTTAAAGTCTTCGCAGAAGAATAAGTTGAAATTTGAATTCCTGTTTTATGTGTCTAGAATTTGTGTGTGAGGGCGTTCATGATGTTGTTTTCAACACCTCAACTCCCTTGTTCTATGTTGTATCATAGTGTGCAATGATTTAATAAAGTGTGATTGGGTTATATCTATATATATATATATTATACTTTCATTTTGCACTTAGATTATGTTTGGTTAGAAAAGGAAAGTTAGAGAAAAGAATGTGAACAAAAAGAAATTGAGAGGAAAATTAAAGAAAGATAGTAAAAATAAAAATAGTAAACTACAATCCCCTCCCACAAAAGAAACTCGAATTTCACTCGCATCTTATCTTAAAATATATACTCTTGTTCCTAGAAAAGTATAACTTATAGTCTCATCCCCCATAAGATGTTAAATTTACAATATATTTCCTTAATAAATAAATATGTACTGCGTTTAAATTACACATCTACTATCGTTGTTTTTTTTTTTTAACAAACCAAAATGAAATTATATAACAAAGCAGTCCCGAAAGCATAAGGTGTGCCCCAGAACTACTACAGGAACCTAGCTTTTTTAGCCTATACCCAAACAAACAAGAGGGCAAAACCACCACTGTTGGGTACCAAAGACAAAGGTAGCTTTTTTAGCTTTCAACCAACCTAAAGACAACATTTTAACATTGTCTAATAAACGGGGAATAAGTGTTACTACATTATTAAGCAGACAACTATTTCGTTCAATACTATTATTGAACCACCATCAAAGAAAATTCAACTTATTTCTTTATTATTTAAATGTCAATGAAAATTTAAATAAGAAAATGTAAATGATAATTTAATTTAAATATGTTCATATTTAATTTATATTTTAGAATAGGCTTAAATGCACTTTTGATCCCCTAATTTAATTTAATCGGAATTTTGATCCCCCTATTTCTAAAACCACTATTTTAGTCCCACTAAATTATAACTTTTGGGTTTTTTTTAATCCCTCGTCAATTTAGATGATTTGTCACTGTGAGGGTGACATGCGATGTGTGTTGGCTAATTGAATTTCCATGTCATTATAGGGTTTTTCCATGTTATTTACTATTATTTGAATTTCATATTAAGAATCTTATTAAATTAAAAAAATAAAGGGTAAATTAAGTAAATGGTCCCTATAAATATTCAGAATTTTGTTTTTAGTCCCTACAAAATAAAATAACACTTTTTAGTCCCAATAAAATTTTTCGTCAGCATTTTTAGTCCCTATAAATTTTTCCATCAGCATTTTTAGTCCTTGTCAAAAATTTCCATCAACATTTTTGGTCCCTAAAATGCTTAAGGAAAATGTCACAAAGACTAAAAAGTGTGATTTTATTTTGTAGGGACTAAAAACAAAACTGTGAATATTTATAGGGACTAAAAACTTAATTAACCCAATAATAAAAGAATAAAGATTCAATTCTCTCTTCAATAGGGTACTTCAACCCTAAATCTAAAATCCCTAATTAAATTATATATTTGTTAGCACAAAAACTTTAACTTGATTAACAAGTTAAGGATTAGGGTATTAAGTTTTTGTTGGTTTTAGAGAGAATAGAAGAGTGAAAGTAGATTGAGAGTAGTAGTAGTTATATTGTGTTATTGATTGATGATAAATGTACAAGTAGATTATATAGAAGTACATGCTAGGTTGCTTGAAGTACAAGCTATGTAACAAACCCTAACAAATATAAGCTATATTCTATGAAACTTGTAATTAATCAATAACAAATTAAAAATCTAATGTGATTAACAAACTAAGTATGATTACATCACTTGGTAAACTTGAATTAATAAACTAAATCCTCCCTTAATTCAAGTTTCCACTTATGTCATACCAATCAATCACTTTAGCTTGATGAACCTGTGAACCTTCAAAGGCTTAGTGAATATGTCTACAAGATGCAGCTTAGTGGAACAATGAACAATCTGCAATACTCCCTTGTTCACTTGCTCCCTCAGGAAATGAAACTTAGCTTCTATGTACTTGCTTCTTCCATGCAGAACTGGATTTCTTGCTAAGCTTATAACAATGAACAATCTTTTACTAGCGTCTGCCCCACTCCCCTAAAGAAATGAATGCCAAAATGACCAAATAATTCCCACCTTTTTATATGAAATGAAGAAATAACTTTTCTCGGTTAATTTACTGTTAAGGTTAAAACCTGTTTCCTCATAATATCTCTTATACAGAAGCAAGAAAAGGGCTGGACTACACACACACTTACTTAAGACTTGTTGTTGGGTTGAATAGGTTTCATTCGAAATGCTTGAAGTTGTGATTAGTGTACAGTTGAATTAAAACCTTGGAAGAGACAAAGTTTTTAATTGTGTTGTCATATGTTAAATCTTGTTTATGCCGATAATGTTATGCCTTTTGCTTGAGGACAAGCAAAAATTCAAGTACGGGGGACTTTGATGAGTCAATAATTAGTATTTTTTATATAATATTTGAGTTTATTTTATTTAGATTTTATTTCATTTAATTTCCTTTTTAGAACTATTTACTTCAATTGTAAGTTATTATATTTCAAGAACGAATATTCAGAAGATTGAGTCTTGGAGCAAAAGAAAGGAGATTTGGAGCTAATTTATGCTAAAAATATAAAGATCTTATACAAAAATATCTTTGGAGCTAAATTGTGCTGAAAATATGAAGATCTTGTGCAAAAAGTTTGAAGATTCTTCACCAAAATATGAAGTAGGGCGCGCCCCATAAATAATACCCTGCTTTTGTTTCCTTAACAAGTTGCCTATTTTAGTTTATTTCTGACCAAAAGCCCATGGTTTCTTGTGCAACACTTTAGTGATTTATTTCTTATGACTTAAGTCATTGTTAGACTATAAATAGAGCAGCCACCAGTGTAACACTCCGTTTTCCCAACATATAAATAATACTTAATTTTATCAGAGTTCAAAATAAAACAGGATATCACACTACTTTTTATTTCAAATCATTTCAACGTAAGTGGAGTTAAACCCACTATTTCAAATAAAACACCTGCTTATAATATTTAAAATAAAGTCGCAGCGGAAACTTCAACTTTTAATCCAAAACTTGGCACTAGGCCTCAACATCATCAACATAATAAAATATCAATTAAAGATGGTCCAATAACATATTAAAAAGTTACGTAATAGGAAAAACAACGAAACATAAAAGATATCCTCATCCCGTTACATATCTGAGCAAGACTCCAATGACGACACGAGGATCAACTCACATCTGCACTATTCTTGATCACCTGCAAGTTACTCATATGAAGAGCAACATTTTTAAGCAGAAGGGGTGAGATTTCACATTCATTAATAATAAGCAATAAATTCAAAAATCAGAATTTAATCAACATACAACTTCAACATTTATTAATTGACAAGAACTTCATGTAAATTCAGTTAACAATTATCAATGGCAACTATTCAACAACGCAACAAATGACGACTTGACAAAGCAGCAACAACAACAACTCAACAATACAACGACACAACAACAACTCAACAATATGCAATATATTTATGCATGTGGTACCAACGGAGCATCAAGTTCTCAACAGGATGTCGTAATGCGACTAAACAGGGCATCAAGCCCCCAACTTAACAACTTAACAGAGCATCAAGCCCTCAACCTAGACCAATGGTTATGCAACAGTACAACTGAAAACAACATGCAACAATACAACTTGGACAGCATGCAACGATACAACTTGAGCAACATGCAACAACATAACATATAATGTTGGAACAAGGGTGTTCAACAATACCACTTTTGAGTTTTGATGATAACAAGGTATTAAAAATTGTCAATTGGATTTGCTAATATTTGTTTAAGTGTGCAGGATTTTAATCAAGATTTCAATCTTAGAAAGTATTATGTTAGAACAAATTAAGAGCAAGATTCCAGAGAAGGTTGTTGCTTGTGATTCTGAAGTACTAGAGAGTTCGAAGAATCATCAGAAGTTGTTTCGAGAGGTCCTGAAGACTCACAGAATCTGAAGAACGAAGAGTGTCTAAAGTTCTGAAGAGAGTCTGAAGTTCGTCAGAGTCTGAAGTTCTGAAGAGAGTCTGAAGATCATCAGAATCTGAAGTGCTACAGTGAGTCTGAAGACTGCAAATTGAAGATTTGCTTAAAAGGATTTCTGAAGGCATTTCGATGCATAAGAAACGTTCATTTGGAGTAACGGCTAGCTTCAAAGTTAACTTGAGCATGAGATGCTCAACGACAAAGAATGCAGAATAGGACAGAGTACTTTTGTACGAACTCTGTTTCCACTACTCCACTACCTTGTACAGTTTGGCAACTGTGTCTACCGGTATTTCGCTTCAAAAGGAATGGGATTCAAAATACGCATTTGAAGGACTATTACCATATCAAGCAACAGATCAACAGCTATTGATCGAGCTTCCAGAATTCTTTGTGATGTGCTGGATTGTCTCAACGTCTCTTTCCAAGGCCTATATAAAGGATAAAAGACTTGAAGAATTTGTTGGACTCTATAACTGAAAAACTATGCTATCAAGCTATTGTATTCTCTCTGAGTCAAACCAGAAACACAGAGTCTGTCTTTGTTTTGTAATTGGAACACATTTAATTGTTTATCAAGTGTTCTAACTTTATTCAATTTTCTGTAAATTGTGTCAGAAGTCTCTTGACTGTGTCCTTGAGCAAAGAAGTCTCTTAGTTGTGTCTTTGAGCATTGGAAGTCTCTTGCCTGCGTGCTTGAGCATTGGAAGTCTCTTACTGTGTGTTTGAGCAACTTGTAATTGTTAATTACATTTTAGTGGAACTCTCCTTGGAAGTGCAAGGGGGACATGACTACTTTCGGTTTGTGGAAGGAACCTGTATAATTGCTTGTGTTCTCTCTTTCTCTTTATCTCTTGTTTATTTCCGCTGCAGCAGACTCTGTTCTTCCATCAGGTTCTGAATCCATTCAAACTCAGATCCTGGAAAACAGATTCTCACTCTTCAAGAGTTGCGAAAAAGTTAATACAATTCAACCCCCCCTTCTTGTGTTTTTCTCACCTTCAGTTGGTAGAGCTTCGACTCTGTTGTCATAGCACTTAACCGTGTAACAGAAAAGATCCAGAGAAAAACATGTCTTCCAATGAACCTTCTAATTCTGGTGCTGCTATACCATATGACTATGGATCCAATAACACCAGTAAGAAAGCTGATTATGGGAAAATTCCAAAGTTTAATGGTGATCCTGAAGAATTTTCTTGGTGGAAAACCAACTTCTATAGCTATGTCATGGGTCTTGATGAAGAACTTTAGGACATACTAGAAGATGGTATCGGTGACTTACAACTTGATGATGAAGGTGCTGCTATTGACCGTAAGCTTCACACCGCTGCTCATAAGAAGATCTACAAGAAACATCATATCATTAGAGGAGCTCTTGTCACTGTTATTCCTAAGTCTAAATACATGAAGATGAGTGACAAATCTACTGCTAAAGCCATGTTTGCTTCTCTTTGTGCAAACTATGAAAGGAGCAAGAAGGTCAGGGAAGCTAAAGCTCTTTTATTGGTTTATCAGTATGAGTTATTCAAGATGAAGGAGGATGAAAGCATTGAGCAGATGTACTCAAGGTTTCAAACTCTAGTATATGGACTTCAGATACTGAAAAAGAGTTATATAGCTTCTGACCATGTTAGCAAGATACTGAGGAGCTTACCCTCTAGATGGAGGCCAAAGGTTACTGCAATTTAGGAAGCTAAAGATTTAAACACCTTGAGTGTTGAAGATATTGTCAGTTATCTCAAAGTTCATGAGTTAAGTCTCAATGAACATGAATCTGCAAGAAAGTCTAAAACCATTGCTTTAAAGTCAAAGGGAAGATCCTCAAAGGCTCTCAAAGTTGAAGAGTCTGAAAATGAATCTTCTTCTTCTGAAAGTTCTGAGGAAGATTCTGATGTTGCTAAAGAAATGACTATACTTTCAAGCAGAATGTAGTACCTTGCCAAGAAGGACAAGAAGTTTATGAGTAAGAGCAATGGTAAGGGTTTCAAGAAGGAAGAACAAAAAGGTTGCTTCAACTGCAAGAAGCCTGGGCACTTTATTGCTGATTGTCCAGAGTTGCAGAAAGAGAAATCCAAGTCAAAAAGGTCAACCTTCAAGTCAAGCAAGTTTAAGAAGCAAATCAAGAAAAGTATGATGGCTACCTAGGAAGATCTTGATCATGAGTCAGGGTCTGAAGAAGATGATGTTGATGGTGAAGCTAATGTAGCTGTTGTATTAATGGCTACAACTGAACCAGTAGAAGAAGCACCTGAGGCAGAATCAGACATAGACTCTGAAAGTGAGACTGAGGTATTTTCTAAACTCACAAGATTTGAATTAGTTGATTCTATCAAAGAACTTCTTGGTCACTATGAGACTAAATCCACTGAGTTAAAGAAAGTCAAACACCAACTTGATAAGTTGTTGAAAAAGCATGACTCAACTCTGTTGGAGTTAGAAAGTTTAAAGGAAGAAAATGACTCTTTACTGATCAAGAAGTGTAGCTGTAAATACTTGAGCGAGCAGGATGTTTCTCTACAAGAATTTATTGCTACTGGAATTGATAGATCCAGGGTAGCATCTATGATCTATAGCACATATCAGAACAGAGGACAGGGTCTTGGATTCATTGGAGGCAGCTCAAATAAAGTAATCCTGAAACCTGGTCTTGATGGCGCTAGAGAAGCATTGAAAAATCACTTTGTGAGTGAGTCTGATGAAGTCAACACAGTGACTCATTCACGACCTAAAGCTTCAAGTTCTAAAGTAATGACTAAGTCAGAACCTCAGAACCCAAAGCCAAAGGTACTGGAAAACTTTGAACCTAAGGCTTCATGGATTCAGATTCTAAAGAAATTAGAGTCTGGATAACAGACTCTGAAGAAACCAGAGTCTAAAAAACAAAAGCCTAAGTTTCAAAGAAGAGAAACTGTGAAAGGTAAGTTGGATCCTAAACTAAATGGTTCTGAACCTAAAGTTTGGAGGAAAACAATACCAAGGACCTCAAGACACACAACACAAAGAGGATTCAATGGTTCAAGGACTAACCCCAGAGGACCCATGAAAATATGGGTACCTAAGTCTGAAATTGTTGATGTTGCAGGTATGTCTAAAAGGACAAGAAAGGCAGAAGGCCTGGTACCTGGACAGTGGCTGCTCGCGACACATGACGGGAGAAAAGTCTATGTTCCTAACCCTAACCATGAAAGAGGGAGGAACTGTGGGATTTGGAGGAAACCAGACTGGCAAAATCATTGGTACTGGAACCATTGGTAACTCTCTAATCTCAATCAGTAATGTGTGGTTTGTAGATGGACTTAGACATAACCTACTGAGCATAAGTCAATTGTGTGACAGTGGTTATGATGTTTTGTTTAATAAGAACAATTGCACAGTAGTCAACAAGGATGATCAATCCATAGTCTTCAAGGGAAAGAGAAGAAACAATGTCTACAAGATAAAATTCTCTGAACTGACTGATCAGAAGGTAGTTTGCCTTCTGTCAATGGGTGATAAGAAATGGTTGTGGCACAGACGGTTGGGACATACAAATTGGAGGCTAATCTCTAAACTCAGCAAGTTGCAACTAGTCAAAGACTTACCAGACATTGACTATCATTCAGATGCTCTATGTGGAGCATGTTAGAAAGCGAAAATTGTTAAAAGTTCTTTTAAACCAAAAGAAATTGCCTCTACCTCCAGACCCTTGGATTTACTTCACATTGACTTATTTGGACCAGTTAATATTGCATCCTTATATGGAAGTAAATATGGATTAGTCATTGTTGATGATTACAACAGATGGAGTTGGGTTAAGTTTCTAAAAACTAAAGATGGTTCATATTCTGTGTTTAGTAAATTCTGCATCCAAATACAATCTGAAAAAGAATTGAAAATTTTGAAAGTTAGAAGTGATCATGGAGGACAATTTGAAAATGAGCTATTTGAGCTTTTCTGTGAAAAACATGGAATTATCCATGAATTCTCTGCTCCTAGAACTCCACAACAAAATGGAGTTTTAGAGAGAAAGAACAGAACCTTACAAGAAATGGCAAGAACCATGATCCATGAGAACAATCTAGCTAAGCAGTAAACACAGCATGTTATGTTCAGAACAGGATCTACATCAGACCCTTGTTGAACAAAACAGCATATGAACTCTTTAAAGGCAGGAAACCTAACATATCTTACTTTCATCAGTTTGGGTGTACATGTTATATTCTAAACAATAAAGTCTATCTAAAGGAATTTGATGCCAAAGCTTAAAAGGGAATCTTTTTAGGTTACTCTGAAAGATCTAAGGCATACAGACTGTATAATTCAGAAACACAATGTGTTGAAGAATATATGCATGTCAAATTTGATGACAAAGTGCCTGGAAGTGAAACTTCAGAGCAAGATGAAAGTTTTGCAGGTTCTCAGGATTCTGATGACAACTCAGAACCTGATCAGATTCAAGAATCTGAAGATACTCCAGAAACTGTAGCATCCCCTGAAGTTCCTGATGAAGAAGATTCTGAAGAAGCTCAAGATGGTTCTCAACAAGCCAATCAATCCAAACATACATTCAAATACAAGTCTTCACATCATGAGAATCAAATCATTGGCAACAAAGATAGTCCCAGAAGAACTAGATCACATTTTAGACAAGAACAGTCTGCTTTGGGATTATTATCTGTTATTGAACCAACCTCTATTGAAGAAGCACTTGGAGATGAAGGATGGATTCTGGCAATGTAAGATGAACTTAATCAATTCAAAAGGAATGAAGTGTGGGATCTATTAGCTAAGCCTGAGCACAAGAACATTATTGGAACAAAATGGGTGTTCAGAAACAAGCTTAGTGAACAAGAAGAAGTAATCAGAAACAAGGCCAGACTTGTTGCTCAAGGCTATAGTCAGCAAGAAGGCATTGATTACACTGAAACATTTGCTCCAGTTGCAAGATTGGAAGCAATCAGGTTACTTCTTTCCTATGCAGTCAATCACAACATAATCTTGTATCAAATGGATGTTAAGAATGCCTTTCTTAATGGTGTCATTTCTGAAGAAGTGTATGTCAAACAACCTCTTGGTTTTGAGGATCTAAAACATCCTGAACATGTTTATAAACTGACGAAATCACTATATGGCTTGAAACAGGCTCCTAGAGCTTGGTATGAAAGACTAAGTAATTTCTTAATTCAAAATGACTTTGAAAGAGGACAAGTTGACACTACACTTTTCAGAAAGACTCTGAAGAAGGACATTCTTATAGTTCAGATTTATGTTGATGATATCATTTTTGGTTCAACTAATGGTTCACTTTGCAAAGAGTTCTCTACGGCAATGCATGATAAATTTGAAATGAGCATGATGGGAGAATTGAAGTTCTTTTTGGGAATTCAAATCAACCAATGCAAAGATGGAGTCTACGTTCATCAGTCCAAATACACTAAAGAGCTCCTGAAGAAGTTCAATCTTGAGGACTGCAAGGAAATGAACACTCTAATGCATCCAACCTGCACTCTGAGCAAAGAAGATCAAGGAACCAGAGTTAATTAGAAGCTGTATAGAGGTATGATAGGTTCTTTGTTATACCTAACTGCATCCAGACCAAATATTTTATTCAGTGTATGTCTGTGTGAAAGGTTCCAATCAGATCCTAGAGAGTCTCACTTAACTGCTGTTAAAAGAATCTATAGATATCTGAAAGAAACTACTAATCTTGGACTTCTATATAAGAAATCTTCAGATTATAAGCTAGTTGGATTCTGTGATGCTGCCTATGCTGGAGACAGGATTGAAAGAAAATCAACCAGTGGCAATTGTCAATTTCTGGGAGAGAATCTGATATCCTGGGCTAGCAAGAGGCAGGCAACTGTGTACGAACTGATATCATGGGATGCTCAACGACAGAGTACTTTTGTACGAACTCTGTTTCCACTATTCCACTACCTCATACAGTTTGGCAACTGTGTCTACCGGTATTTCGCTTCAAAAGGAATGGGATTCAAAATACGCATTTGAAGGAATATTACCATATCAAGCAACATATCAACAGCTATTGATCAAGCTTCCAGAATTCTCTGTGATGTGCAGGATTGTCTCAACGTCTCTTTCCAAAGCCTATATTAAAGGATAGAAGACTTGAAGAATTTGTTAGACCCTACAACTGAAATACTATGCTATCAAGCTATTGTATTTTCTCTAAGCCAAACTAGAAACACATCAACAACTTAGCAAATTCTTACAAACTGTGTATCCTAGAATTTCTAAGTTTATCAGAAACACAGAGTCTGTCTTTGTTTTGTAATTGGAACACATTTGATTGTTTATCAAGTGTTCCAACTCTATTCAATTTTTTGTAAATTGTGTCAGAAGTCTCTTGGCTGTGTACTTGAGCAAAGAAGTCTCTTAGTTGTGTCTTTGAGCATTGGAAGTCTCTTGCCTGCGTGCTTGAACAATTGGAAGTCTCTTACTGTGTGTTTGAGCAACTTGTAATTGTTAATTACATTTTACTGGAACTCTCCTTGGAAGTGCAAGGGGGACAGGACTACTTCCGGTTTGTGGAAGGAACTTGTATAATTGCTTGTGTTCTATCTTTCCTTTATCTCTTGTTTATTTCCGATGCAACAGACTCTGGTCTTCCTTCAGGTTCTGAATCCATTCAGACTCTGATCCTGGAAAACAGATTCTCACTCATCAAGAGTTGCGAAAAAGTTAACACAATTCAACCCCCCCTTCTTTTGTTTTTCTCACCTTTATATAATGCACATAATCAAACATCCACGAAAGATTCTTCGTGTCAACTATATCTACTGGAATACACTACTTAATCAACATCAACTTCATAATTTAAACCCAAGTCCAACTCAAAACAGAAACATGTTCAAAGACACAAAGTCGAGACACTTACTGCTTAACTCGCCATGGCGAGTAGGGTTACTCGCTGTGGCGAAAGGGTAGTGGCTCTCTGCCATGTGCTCGCCGTTGCGAGCAAGGTCCTCACCGTGGCGAGTGACAACTGGGGTCACTCGCGAGGCGACCTAAGGTGCTCGCCATGGCGAGTTATCTGCAACTCGCGAGGAGAGGATAATCGCTCGCTGTGGCGAGCGACGACAAAAAGGGGGAGGAACAGTACGAACATCAACCCAGAATTTGCCTCAAAAACCCAATTTTTGACATCCAAACTCCCCAAAATTGATAAGAAACATCACGTACTTATTAACTACAACCTATACAACAGTCTTTACATTAATTCAACGAATTATCTAAGCTTCTGACAACCTAATTTGATTCAACCCTAATTTCTTAAACAACACAAATCAACAACAACATGATTAAATAAATTTCAGAATTCATGTGCTTAGAATTAAAGAAAGCTAGTCCCACCCTTACCTTGGATTTTGATGATTTTACAAAACTCTACAGTTTTCTCCCAAAAGCTGCACTTTCACGTTCTCTCTATTTCTCTGTTTCTGGTTTCTAACCTAACCTTCTATTACTCCCTCCTATTTATAGCCTCTTCTAAACTTTCCTAACAAACTCTTCTAATTACCAAATTACCCTCACTTAAATTATTTTATTTTTCTAAAAGAAACTTTATTATATTTCTTCACCAAATATAACAAAACAACTTAATAATAATAATTATCAACATCAACGCACAACATCACATATCAACAAATATCACAATTAATTAAATAATTAATAAAAGACTCCAAGTTTAATACAATAATTAATTAAATAAAATAGGGCGTTACAACCAGACTTCTATAATCATCTTTTGTTCTTGTAAATAATAAGTGACAATTGTTTCCTTGAATAAAAGTTCACCTTTATATATTTTCATGTTTTTCTTCTTCTTATTCTTCTCTATGTCTACGATGAACATGAGTGAGTAGACTCTTCTTGTCTTGGGATTGTTGGATGAGTCTAATATTAAGCGATGGATCGAGAGATGAAGTTTTAATATTGGAACAAGTGAATTTAGACAAAGACTGCGAAACATGAGAATAGTTTATAAAACCTTGAGACAATAAAGTTTCGAGCTTCAAGGATTTCAATAGCAATCAACCACGAGAATAGGTGTGGTTGCTAGAGAAACACACTCACTAAGACTTAGAGGAGATAGGGATGAGAATAGGTCAGGCCGATCTACAAGAGCCTACGATGTAGCCTATGACAGGCCAGGCCAGGCTAGGCTTTTTTCATTAATAGAGAAGGCCTAGGCTTTTTTTTTGAAGCCTATTCACCTTAAAAAGTTAGGCCACAGGCCATCCAAAAAGCCTCTTAAACCTATTAGGCCGGCCTATTTAAGTAAATATGAATAATATTATTTATTATTATATTATATTTTGTACTTTGAATTAAAATAAAAATTTGTTAACTTTTTCAATAATTTAAGCTTATTAGTATACATTAATTTTTCGCAAATATAAATGTATTATTATAAACTATAATTGAAATATGATAAAATATATAGTCAAATTTCATAAAAACTCAAGTTGATTATCAAAAGATAGTTTAATCTTATTGATTCATTAGTTCACTAATCTATATAAACTTAGATCACATTGCTTATTTAAAGATGTTCATATGATATAGGCTTTTAAACAGGCTAGCATGCCGTAACAGACTTTCAGAAGGTCAGGCTCATGTTTAAAGAGTAAGCCTAGGATGGGCCGCAGGCCAGGCTTAGTCCTTAAAAAAAAATTGGCAGCCCAGGCTTAGGCCTTGCAAAGCCTATCTCGGCCTAGCCTATTCCCATCCCTAGGAGATGTGATATGCTAAAGAGAAACTTGTCTTTAGAAAATAAGTCCAACATAAAGTCTAGGTTTATGGTTTGGTTTGTGAAAGGTTTTGTCACCATGATGAACCAATAATCCCAATGCACCTTTTTATTTTATTTTCTTTTAAAAATAAAATAAAATCTTTTTAACATAAACTTTCTTCTAATCATTGTTAAAGTTTAATTGAATTCATAACTCCATGTCTGAATGATACTCTTTTTACTACTTCCGTAAAACCGTGCACTTGCGGATTTATCTCATCAGCCTCATAAATTTTAAACACCGCTAAATGGTAGTAGAAACTTCGTACTAATAATATGGTAAAAAAAAAGTGTTATCATATTTTTTGAAATCCAACTTGTTAAAATAGCATCTCAAAAAAAGATATAAGTTAGTGAGAAAAGCTTGTTACCAAACACTTTTTATTTTTTTAAACAAGCTTATAAGCTAATCTAATAAGCTATAAGCTAACTTATTAGCTTTACCAAACACAACCTAACTAAACTTGGTTGGTACCTAAAATGAAGAAAAGAAGAAAGTGACATTTGCAAATTGAAAAGCAACAATTTAACAGCTCTTCTTCAAAACCTTGTTGTACTTTTCCCCTTTCATCTCCAACAACAACAACGTAACCCTTCACCGTTGCATTTTCTGTCGCCGTCGCCGTCTCTGATCTTCCTCCGTCACCGGCAGATTCAACTCACCTCGTAAAACTCTTATCATTTTAGATTCAACACTTTAGCTATTTTCTGTTTTCTTATTCTTCTTCGTTTTCATTTGTTGGATGTGTAAGTGCTTGTTTTCTAAGAAAATTGCAGAAAATTGAAGATTGGAAATAAGAATTGCTCACTACAGCCACTTAAACAAATATTTGTTGACATACTTGAACAAATATTTGATAGACCTCGATTGATTGCACCATTCTACATTTATATGAGCATTAAACTTCAGCATCAATTGTGGATTGTAAGGGACAACGTACTGATTATCTACAAAGGATTCACCTTTTTGGATAGTAACACCGTTGTCCCTTTTTCGGTAAATTGGATAACCATCAGCATCAATAATAGTGCTATCAACAAACCTCTTTGGAAAACACTTGGTGCATTTTCCTTTTACCATGCACGGCGAACCAATGTTTTGATCCCCGGATGGTCCATGAATCATGAGAGTCGACACAATCTTGTAGAGTTATGGACATGTTTCTTTGCCAGGTATCTTAGCACATATTATCTTGTCAATATTATATTGTTTGGATAAACAATTCAAAAATTTGGATGGAGGAACACCAATATATGAGCATGAGGCAGCCCCCTTATTTGAAATTCAATTGTATAAATAACTGCATGACATTGATGTAGCACGTTAATAAAATAAATAGACATATATAATGGCAATATGTATAATATTTAAAAACAAATGAAACGGATTTTACCTGCTTTAACTTTTCCAAATACCCTTCCTTTTCGAATCTCCTTAATCAAATGATTAAGCTTTATCTTGAAAATTCTACTAACCAAGTCAGTTCTGTCTTCTGGCTTCAAATTTTGTTTCTTTAAATATGACACCAACTCCGGCCATTTGTGATTCCACGTAAATGTAATAAATAGATCAGGATATCCAACCCAGGCACATATTGCCATTGCATCTTGATAGTTCTGAATCATGCAGCGTGCACCACCGACAAACCTTGATGGTAAGACGATCCTTTTCCCAACAGAAGATGGATTAGTTTCCCCTCTAAGGACGGCTTCGTATAATCCTTTGTACATATCTACTCTAACCTCCTTTTGGTGATCACGGCACCATTTTTATCGCCAAGCTTCAATCATACTAAACCCATCACATAAAAACTGTTGCAACAACCTTCTTGCTGACAACAAAGTTGTTGTTTCATGTAACCTCTGCTGTATTTTGTAAGCAAACCACTCTTTCATCGATACAAATATCTTTTTGATAGGAACCTTTGGTGGTTTTTATAAAAATCGAATATCACGACGAAAACCATCTTCACCGTGAGAAAATATTAGGGGATACTGAAGTGGCAGATATGAAGGTTCAAACACAGAGATCCCTTTCAAAATCTGCTGCATCATAGTTATCAACGACCAAGGCTGCAACCTCTGATGCAGTTGGCAAATTGTAACGTTGGCCATCGTATCCTCTTTTGCCCAAAATACGAAGCTTGATTGTGGGAGTGTCAGACTTAGCCAACTTGTCTCGAACCAATATATATGACTTGACAAAAGTGTTAAGCATATTCCTTAAATCGCAAACAATAGTCGCCTTCAAAGAATTCCTATCGTTGTCCATTCTATGAATTAAGATACACAAACACTTATTAAACAAAATTTTATCACAGAAAAAATAGCATCGTCAAAAAGGGAAAGATTAAATTCGACATGTGTTACCAATAATGTCAATCACGAAACGATACAAAAGATGGCTATCACATGGGTGGTAGATAAAAAACTTACCCCACATAATTCATCAGGTTGCGAATCTCATTATCAGTGTCATATATATACATATGCGCAAACTTTGGTTGATAACCCAGGTTGGGAAGCAAACTTTCAAGCTAGTGGTAGTTTTCCCTATTCATTACAAAAATGGGTGGTGCATTACCATTGGTTTTAGTTCTATCAATCTTTGCACCAATTGATGTCAATGCAAACATGTTGTTAAATGATCTGATGTTGTCCAAAAAATACTTGCTTTTCCTATTATTTGAAAAATATAAGTCATGCAAAGACTGTGGGAGACAGGCAAATGGTGCAATTTCTATCCTCCCTTGCATGCAACACATCCCAAAATCTGGTGTCGAAGTATTTCGGTTCTTCACTGATCTTTCTTCATACCATATTATTGCCTTGCAATCTTAACAAACGAAACTTGGTTCCCCGACGTCGAAATAAGCTACATGATTGATTGCAAAACATGGTATATTAATGATAGGGTTTGGACTAACTACTAAATTGCTAAACAAAACAAATAGCAAAGTACTTGCTCCATCAGCTACCATAAAACTCCCAAATACTCAGAATCGTTGTCGGAATGTATTAACAACTTTGTTCTTCTACGTCTTGTGATTTTGTTGGGTAATATGATGTTTTCATAGGGATGCATATCACTATCTGTATAAAATAAATAAGTCACTAAACTTGATTACAACACAGTTGCTTAAGTTATGTCATAAACAATAAAGTATTAGAGTAAGTGTTGCATATATTGTGTAAATGTACCGTTACCATTATCTGGCACATCATATTGCTCTCCATTCTCCGCACAAAAAAATGATGGTTCTGGAATGTCAAATTGATCAACATCTTATTCATCCGATGATCGTTCATTCATGTCCGCGTCCATTTCATCATCTGTTAAAGCGAACAAACAATATCGACATAGATATGAGCAACAAACATCATGCTACAACTGCTATATTATAAACAAATGTAGACAAAAAAAAATTAAACTAACCATGGCCACTGAATATGTTGTTGCTACATTCCCCGTCCTCTATAGATATAGCGTTAGTAAACAGTTTGATTCTTTCTGCTTTATTTGTTGTAATGCTGCAAGTAGAACTACTTCTCGAGACATGACTGAACACGTGTTTACCAGGAGTCACCTGTCCAAGTCTTCCTGTTTGGGGTAGCACATTTGTTGGATACTACATGCTGGAACATAAGCTATTATGTAAAAAAAAACGGCATTAGAATAGTCAAATTTCTTCATGTAAAATTCAGAATAAATCATGCAAGATGGATTTGTTCAGACAGTGAATATGCATGACATACCATTAGTAATCTCTGAAAACGGATATCTTTGTTTGATAACCTTACGCCTTTTACTTTGTTCCATATTAAACCTCAACAAAGAACAACAATGATCCAAAGCAAAACGAAAATATGCAGGATTTTTAGTTGGGAAACATCATAAAAATGTTGTGAAAATTCGCAGCTGCTCAAGACATACACCCACAACATATTATAGAGAGTTTCCTGCAATAGTTAATGACTTTAGATATTGGTTGCTTCACCATTTAACATTGAGCACCGCAACAATTAAATACATACATATCAATCATTTGCTCGGTAACAGACAATCATTTATTGGCATAATATTCATGTTACTTCTGGATTCATTGTCATAGAATTGAAAAGATTGGTTGGGAAAAAGTAATACAATTAATTATTGAAAATATAATTAACTCTAACTTTCTTTTAAACTTTAATCCTACATCACTTTCTTTTACACTTTATAAATTTGTGCTGCTGAAAATACAATTAAATCAAACTTTCTTTTAAACTTCAATCCTTCATTACATTGACATATAATTTTTAATATTAATCAAATAATAGATATATCTACATATTGCTAAACACCGTAGAGCACAAAAATCATGCTACCATATGTAATTAGCAGTAGCCGGTTTTCTTCCCAATAACATATCTACCAGACAATTTTAATGATTCGAAAATTCAATAGTGTATTCAGCAACCTTACTCATAATAGACGAATCATATTATGACCAACAATAGTTGGAAGAGTATTATTATCAATATTCATTTAAACTATTTTTAAAAATTAGTAAAATTGATATTTTCATAATAGCTATTATTTGATAAATCACATAAATTTCATGAAATGAATGTATTGCTACCATAACCAAAAAGCACGATTTGGTGCATCAATTATTAATTCAACAACCCTAATTTGATCTGAATAAAGCGTTTGTAAGGTTCTGCATCCAAGATTATTTAATTCTAACATATAACTATATATACAAACTTAATTAAAAAAAAATATGACTTGAATTTGTCAACCAATTTTTTATAAACATTATATAGGAACAAATAATTAGGGAGTTCTTTGACATTAAAAGAACTTCAACTTTGAGACTAAACTAAACTTCAAAGAACCATATATAGCAAAAATAACCATAATTGATGCATGCAAAGTACCATGTTTAGTTCAAACAAAACAAAAAAACCTTCACTCTCAAACATTAAAAATCGCCAAATTATAGAAATAGACCAATGTATCAAAAGCATTATTCAAAACATAAATAAATATTCAATCTAATTTCTCAGTCTTAATCTTTGTTGTTTTCTTGCTTTTCTGGGTAGTTGACAGATTTCCTTGCTCCACATCAATGATAGATACATCAATATCTTCAGCTGATCTCTTTGATGTAACCTTGCTGCAAGGCGTGCTGTTATCTTTAGAGGATAAGTTCACCTGACTATTGGAAGAACCTCCAGACTCAATCAACATTTTCTGAAATAAAAAAATAACTCAATGATACTTGTCCATGGTAAAGCAAAAGTGCACTAACAATGTGGAGTAACAGAATTGATCTTTCAATTGAACATGTGGAGTAAATATTTGGTGTTAAATTACACTAACAATGAATAGAAATCTTACCAACATATTGCCCTTCGCTCTCAGATTCAAGAATACTTCTAAAGTTTGCAAAATCAAAATGGTTAGCAGGGATTACATCCTCATCCAATTTCTTCCAAGAGGTATTTGGAAGTAAATTCAACTTAAATATATGTTTAGTGGTTGGGAATTTGGGATCATTGTGGGTTACCAAAACGTTCTTCAACTCATACGTAGCTCCCTCAATGACCTTTGTCTTGAAAGAAGGAATCAAGCTTTTCTTGGTTGTTGCCTGTATCTCGCCGTTCTGATAAATGGAAAATGAAAAATATCAGGTAAATTCACTCAACCCACGTAAATGATGTTTGCATAAAAAAGGATTGGAAATAAATAGAACTTACCTTTTCATCAATAAGTAGCATATGTAGGAAACACTCATCCTTAGGATTGTTGAAGTCTGGAATACTCCATAAATGTTGCACGCAGACTTTGAGTTTCAACTTTATTTTTCCAGCTACAATAGCAGAAACAGAGGTGTATATTGGTGTCATTTTTCTATTGAAACGTATTATCAATATTGAGATTGTGAAGAAAGCATGTCAAATCGTTTCTAAGGAAAGAATACTTATAAGAGCCATTTTTTCATGAAGAGTCCCTTCAACTATTTAGTGGATATTTACTGCTTACATTGATGTCAATGCAAAGTGCATGTATCCAAGGCAGAAGAGGAGGCGTTAAATTATGCTTGTTCCAATACCTCATGTAACACCCAGTTTTCCCAGCACATAAATAAAGGTAAGATAAATCAGATTTCATCGCAAACAGGATGTCACATTTCGTTCTTCAAAAATCATTTCATCAAAATAGGATTAAAATCCACTATTTATTAAAACAACTGCTTTCAATAATTTAAACAATGTCGCAGCGGAAAATATTCAACATTTAATCAATACTTGGCACTAGGCCTCAACGTCATCAACATAATAAAAGCTCCAAATTTAAAAGTGGTTCGACAACAACTTATAGAAAGATACGTAACAAAGGAAAAACAAACATATAAATATCCCCATCCTGTTACGTATCAGAGCATGACTCTTATGACGACACAAGAACTCAACTCACATCAGCGGCTACACCTAGATATCTGTACGTTACCCACGTAGAGGCAACATTCAAACATAAGGGGTGAGATTTCACATTCATTAATAATAAGCAACAATTCATAAATAAGAATTAATCAACATAAAACAATCACAATAATCATCAACAAGTACTTCATGTAATTTCAGATACAATAATCAATTAACTTCATTTATCAATGCAACAACAACGATTCAACAACGTAACAACAACAACTCAACAACGTAACGACAACGTAGCAACAACAACTTAACAACGTAACAACAACTACTTAACGACGTAACAACTACAACTCAACAACGTAACGACAACAACTCAACAACGTAGCAACAACAACTTAACAACGTAACGACAACAACTTAACATTGTAACAACAACAATTTAACAAAATGCAATATAGTTATGCATGTGGTACCAAAAGAGCGTCAAGCTCTCAACATAAGGTCGTAATTCGACTAAACAGGACATCAAGCCCTCAACTTTAACAAGGCATCAAGCCTTCAACTTTAATGTCGTAATTCGACTAAAAAGGACATCAAGCCCTCAACTTTAATAAGGCATCAAGTCTTCAACTTTAATGTCGTAATTCGACTAAACAGGGCATCAAGCCCTCAACTTTAACAAGGCATCAAGCTTTCAACTTTAATCAAATGTTTATGCAAGGATACGACTCAAGAATGCAACAACATTAACATCATAATTCACATAATAGAATATCTATAAAAGATTTTCATGTCAAACCAAAGCTACTGGAAACATAACTTAATCATCAACAACTTTCATATAAACATCATATAATTAACTTTCATATATACATCATATAAATAACTTTCATATAAATATCATATCAATATCATATAAATATCAAACAAATAACTTTCATATATACATCATATAAATAACTTCCATATAAACATCATATAAATAACTTTCATATAAATATCATATAAACAACTTTCATATAAATATCTTATAAATAACTTTCATATAAATATCATATAAACAACTTTCATATAAATATCATATAAATAACTTTCATATAATCATCATATAATCATAGATTCAACCATAAATCAACAACAACATATTAATATGATTCACCAATTCATTATAAAAAAAAACTAAGTTTGATTCATCAAGACAGATTAAATACTCTTAAACATTCTAATTGAACTCATAATACTTAGGATTCGAAGTTTGGAAACAAACCAAAAGTTTCGGGTTGATTTAGAAGCGGTTATGCTAAATTTTCTTAAAAGTCTTGCAAGACCTACTTGGAGTGTTTCAATCATAATTCAAAATCCACAAGACATTTTCAGTCAAACCAGAGCCATTGGAAATCTAACTTAATTATCTAAAACTTTCATGTTTACATCAAAACCTAATTATGAACAGAAAAGTCCCAGTTTTTATTTTCGTTACAGGAATCGACAAGAGCACGACCCTGTTGATCCCTGTGTAGTATTTTAATCATATCTAGAGTTCTAAACGTTTAAATTGAGTCACTTCAAAGGGTAGTGAAAGCTAACATCCTTATATAAAACTTTCATGTTTACACCAAAGGCCAATTCAAAACGGAAAAGTGCGAAAAAGACGCAAGAACACGAAGTAGAGAGTGCTGTGATAGGTAGCTCTCGGGAAAAACTCATTTTTCACTCCAAAATCCCAATTTCGACATCCCAACTCCCAAAATTGATAGGAAACATTGCCTACTAATAATCTACAACCTAAACATCAACTTTCACATTAATTCATGGGATTATCTATACTCTTAACAACCTAATTCAATTCAAAACTTAACTTATATAACAACAAAAATTCAACAACAACAAGATTAAACCCTTTTTCAGAATTATATAATTATGATTAAAGAAAGTTAGTCTCACCCTTACCTTAGATTGGTTGAAGTTCTGAACTCTACAAGCTTCCTCTTAACCCTAGTTTTCTCTTTATGCCTCCGCTATTTTTTTCTCCAAAAAAAACTGTTGTAACCCTAATTCTCTAATCTCCTCCTCTATTTATAACCACCAAGAGTTTGTTTCTCACTTAATCTTTTTAATGGGCTTACCATCTACACACCCTCAGGTTGGTTACTAATTTTATAACAACCATTCAGCTCCACTATTTATACCTCATTCTATTCTTAACCTAACAAACAAATTCCGCTTATTCCAAAACTGCCCTTATGCCTCATTAAATCTAATTTAATTAGATTCCTTCACTATTTATATCATAACAACCTACTAATAAATACCCACTAATATATACCAAAAATCACCCATCGCAAATATTCAAATAAAATATTTAAAATAACACTAAACTCGATATAATAAATAAATAATAAAAATGGGGCGTTACACCTCAACCATTGGAAAATGAATAGGCTTCCAAACGTTTTCTGCCCTAATAATCAGCAAATTAATTTACTATTATTCTCTTTTTTCTAATTAACGAAAAAATTAAATAGTATGTGCAACAACATAAGCAAAATTTGTTTCAACATATGCAAAAATTATGCGAAAATACTTGGGTTCATTTGATTTATGTTTTAATTAGCAAAAATATGTTCCACTTGATTCTCCAAATTTGTTTTAATGTGACCATTCGCTGCCACCAGATAAACCCATCCATTTTGCTTTTGTTATGCATATTACAAACATCAAATGTAAAACCAAAAATTTAACTGACTCATAATTAAATAGATTTGACCTAAAAGAAATATATATTATGTTGGGATTCCATTATGCTGAATATAATGTATGACTCATGCATTTGAAATATAATTGACCCATTCATTTGAAATCAAACTAAACAAAGATCTAAACGTCCATTATGTTGATTAATAATATATATATATATATATATATATATATATATATTTTTAGACTTAAAATTTTATAAATTCTTCCTTCGTAATAAAATTAGCAATTTTTTAAAATAATATGCTTAAAGTGCTAATTTCTCATGGATTTATAAAGGAATGATTCATACAAATAATTTAACAATTTGGATGAACAAATAATTTCCCCATTGTTTTTAGTGCAATCTCAAGTCTAAAGATTAACAAATAAAGATGTCATTGTCTTTATGCATAACTTTGATGTTTCAGATTTTTTTTATAAGTGATATTTATATGCATACGGTACTCATTGACTTATACACTACTACATAAATGAATTTTTACATCAGTTGGAAATGATTTTTCACATCGGTTTGCAACCGATGTAAGGTGACATGATGTGGTAAGTCCATGCCCTTTTGCATCAGGTTGCGACAGATGTGAAATCTTGAATTTCTACATCAGGTTCGTTTCCACTGTTGTAAAAGACGCACTTTGATATTTAACACTAGACTTTTCACATCAGTTTTACGATAGACACTGAAGTTAAATGTATATATTTCACATCAGTTTTCAAAGCCTCTGTGGTGAAATGTTTTTTATTTTTTTTCTTAAAACTATATTTTTTTGAAATATCTTATCAAATAAGCTTGACACCTGCTCTTTTCTTTTTTAATAATAAAATGAAAACAAATTATGGATAATTTTTAATGTCAAAAAGTAAGTGATATTATCAAATTGGATATTACATAATCAATCTTTGCACGTCAATATTCCAATATATATATATATATATATATATATATATATAAAAGAGGCCTATGAATACATTAATATAGCTGGAGAAGTTTTTTTGAGGAATGAGTGAGTATGCTCTGGCGATTATTTGAGAGAATTGTTTACTGTTCATCACCATCTTACCTTCCAACAAAGTAACCTTTTTCCAGCCACCAACCATCACCGATCATGACCATATCGTCCTCCATCAACCACCTTATACCTTGGCCTTGTCTGATCTCTGATGATGACCAACCTTCACAATCAAACCCTAAGCTTAAACCTAACCCTACACCTGAACCGGTTCCGAAAATGCAGCAGAAAACGTTTGCTCAAGCTTTTAGCAACGTTTGTGATGCTCCCCTATCTCAGCTTCCACAACCTTGCATGGAAGGTGAAAGAGTCTCCATCGAAATTCCAGAAGAAGAGTGTTTATCGCAGATGTTGAATAGTGCAAACACGCTTTGCATGGAAGGTTATCCTTCCAAAAGGGTCAACCCCTTTATCAGTGGATAGCTTGCGCGCCAAACTGCAGATCTTGTGGAAATCTCTTGGTAAGTGGGGTATTACCTCGATTGGAAAAGGTTTTAACGAGTTTATCTTCTCCTCTATTGAAGATCAGAGAAGGGTTCGTTCTGTGGGTTCATGGGCTTTAAACACTGGATTCTTGAAGCTTTTTGCATGGTCTCAAGATTTCATCCCTAGTATGCAATGTAACACCCCATTTTCCTAACATAAAAATTTCATAATAAAATCATCAGAGTATACAACAACGGAGTATTACACTACTTTCTCAATTTCATAAATAGAATATAAAACTATTTATTCAACAATGTATTAGCATCCAACATTTTGCAGCGGAATATTATTTTCATGATAAGCAACTCCAACAAACTGGCACATAGGACTCAACGTGATAATTTTTTCAAACATCTGTTCAATGACAGTAAAGGCTCCAACAACATATTTCAAAATTGATACATAAAGGAATGATAAAATATGACAACTATTTTCCCATCCCGTTACGTATCAGAGCCCTAGAAAACTTGAGCCAACACTTCTACTAGCCTTCATTACCTGCAAGTTACCCATAGGAAAGGCAACGTTTTCAAGCAGAAGGGGTGAGATTCACATCAATAAATATAGAAATATAATCATCATTTGCATTTAACAACTTTAATAATTAAATCAAATAAATATATATATATATATACATATTCACAACATCAATGTTCACACATTTCATCGATGGCTACAACAACAACGACACGACAATGCAACCGACAACGACAACAAGACGACCAACAACAACAACTAATGCAATATTCATGTGGTACCGTTTAACGCGTTTGAATGACAAGGCATTCCAGGGCATAAGCCCTCAACAGTTGAATGGTTAAAGCATTCCCAGGGCATGAGCCCTCAACAATTGAATGAACTAGCATTTACAGGGCATAAGCCCTCAACAGTTGAACGACAAAGCGTTCCAGGGCATAAGCCCTCAATATTTATGAGTATGCAATGGACTATATTCAGTGTATATCTACATACAACTCTCCTGCGACAACGACAACATGAACGACAACAACTACGACTCAACAATGCATATGATTAAATATGACTTACTCTGCAACATTCGTCAATTAGCAACATAACAATATTTGTATGATATAACTCATTAACAATTATACTCAACAACTTGCATAAATAATTAATATAGCTATTCATAGGACAACGGTCGACCAATCAGTTATTTTACGTTCAACAACTCCTTCAAATTATCTTAGTAATTTATGAACATCTACCTCATGTAACACCCCAAATTTCCAACATAAAAATTCATACATAATTATCAGAGTATAACACAAATGGGATGTCACACATCATAAAAATCCTTAAAATAAAAAGAATAATAATTCTTTATCCTTCAAAATTCATTAACATAAATCTTTTCAAAAACTTTGCAGCGGAATCATAATTTCAAAATCCTTAAAATAATTAGTTCTTGGCACAAGGCCTCAAAAGCATATCAAAAATTCAAAGATAGATCGTAAACATCATAATTAGTTCAACATGATACATAAAGGAATAGAATTCAATAAAACCCCATCCCGTTACATATCAGAGCATTTCCTACGACACCACAAGGACTTCTCACATCGTCGTACCTAAGCTTGATCACCTGCACTTGCCCACAAGGCCGCAATTCCAACAGAAGGGGTGAAATTTCACAAACAATAATAATAAGCATTTAATTCATTAAGAGCATTTAGCAGCTTAACTCCATAAACTAATAACATTAAATCTTCATATAATATTTCATTAATAAATCCTTCAACTCCTAATCATTATTAACTTCATATTCATTGCATTATATACATCATCACATAGCACATAATAACCAAATCATAATCATCATCATATAACATCATAAATCATCACATAAGGACATAAACAACACAACATAATTGTCATCTTATAATAACTTAAGCAACCACGATTAATAAATATTAATACTTCACTTAGTTCTTTATCAACAACTCATTGACAATTGACAACTTAACGACAACGACAATGTGACTTCTACAACTTGAACTCAACATATGCAACTTCAACTCGACTATGCAACTTAGACATCTTATTCATGCATGTGGTACCAATCCAGGGCATCAAGCCCTCAACGTAATAAGTATTAATATATTTCCAGGGCATCAAGCCCTCATCGCAAATAAGCTAAAGCTCCAGGGCATCAAGCCCTCAACGTGTAGAGTAAAAAGTCACAGAGCATCAAGCCCCCAACTGAAATGAGTATGCATGGACTCAACATCATACAACTTACACAACATCGACAACTTATAAGACTCCAATACTTTGGAACAACCACTTACAACTCAGACAACTTAGACCAACACTTGCAACTTTAACGACATTGACGACAACAGTGGCAATGACAACGACAACGACGTCGCATCATAATATCATAATTCATCAGTCATAAACAATATCATATAACATCATGTTAACAACAACAATTCATCAATTGTGAACAACATCATGTAACATCTTATACATTCATATAATAATTCATCAACCATGAACAACATCATATAATATCATATTCATCAACATACACATTCTTATAATAATCCATTAATCATGGAAAAACATCATATATTATCATCAACATATACATTCATATAATAATTCACTAAAGCCTCCTTGGAATATTTTCATCATAAATCAAACACCAAAAATCATTTTCAAGTCAAACCAAAGCCAACGGACAGCTAACACAATTATCTACAACTTTCATGTTTACACAAAAGGCCAATTCTGTACCTATCAATATCAGTTTTCATTTCAAATTCGGGAAAGGTTGTGCTGAAATTCATAAATATTCACTGTGACCTACGTGCAGTAATATGACCATAACTCAAGTTCTATAAATCATTTAGAAGTCAAACCAACGGTATTAATAAGCTAACATCCATACCTACAACTTTCGTGTTTACACCTAAAGCTAATTCAAAACAGAAACGGGTGAAAAGTGAGTGTTTTTCCAGTTTTGGCTTTCAGAAAATCGGTGGCCGAATTCGCTTACGGGAAAGAACAATTTTCACTCCAAAAACCCAATTTTTGATCCCTTAATCACCCAAAATTATTTACAATGATGTTTACAGGTCAAATAGGCAATATAGAAATCAAAACAACATAGGAACATGCATCAAACAACACAATTCATCTCATTTTATCAATTAACATAAACTTTCTAACCCTAACTCAAGAACACAACAATTTATCAAATTTCATAATTATATACTATGATTATTGAAGAAAATCCCACCCTTACCTTAGATTAGACTATCGGACTCTACGAGATTGCTCCTCTTCACAAGATTCTCCTCTTTCTCTCACTTCTCACTTTTCTCCCTTTTTCTCCCAAAAACTGAATTGTACCTTCTGTACAATTCTAACCTAGTTTTCCTTTTATACCTCTTCTATTTGTTTTATCTTATTCCACTTATTCCCTCATAATTCTAACTAATTCAAAAACAGCCCCACAACTTAATATTCTATTTAAAAATATATATAAATTACTTCCATAACAAATATCAAATATATTAATAACAAATATATTTCTAAACAAAATAACAAACATATTTATAACAAATATATTTCTAAACAAAATAACAAACATATTATCACTTATCAAATATAAAATCATGTAAAAGTATTCAAATATTAACTAAAAATAATTAAATAAAAAGGGGGCGTTACAACTCTCCCCCACTTAAAGGATTTTCGTCCTCGAAAATTTACTTCGATTAAACAACTATGGATAAACTCCTGCATGTTAGTCTTCTACACAACAAACAATAGTCAAAATAATACAACTATACTATTCTAACTCTAAGACAACGTCACTCGACTCTCTAATTGGCCGGACGGACCGACCTGCTCTGATACCAATTGTAACACCCCAAATTTCCAACATAAAAATTCATACATAATTATCAGAGTATAACACAAATGGGATGTCACACATCATAAAAATCCTTAAAATAAAAAGAATAATAATTCTTTATCCTTCAAAATTCATTAACATAAATCTTTTCAAAAACTTTGCAGCGGAATCATAATTTCAAAATCCTTAAAATAATTAGTTCTTGGCACAAGGCCTCAAAAGCATCTCAAAAATTCAAAGATAGATCGTAAACATCATAATTAGTTCAACATGATACATAAAGGAATAGAATTCAATAAAACCCCATCCCGTTACATATCAGAGCATTTCCTACGACACCACAAGGACCTCTCACATCGTCGTACCTAAGCTTGATCACCTGCACTTGCCCACAAGGCCGCAATTCCAACAGAAGGGGTGAAATTTCACAAACAATAATAATAAGCATTTAATTCATCAAGAGCATTTAGCAGCTTAACTCCATAAACTAATAACATTAAATCTTCATATAATATTTCATTAATAAATCCTTCAACTCCTAATCATTATTAACTACATATTCATCGCATTATATACATCATCAAATAGCACATAATAACCAAATCATAATCATCATCATCATATAACATCATAAATCATCACATAAGGACATAAACAACACAACATAATTGTCATCTCATAATAACTTAAGCAACCACGATTAATAAATATTAATACTTCACTTAGTTCTTTATCAACAACTCATTGACAATTGACAACTTAACGACAACGACAATGTGACTTCTACAACTTGAACTCAACATATGCAACTTCAACTCGACTATGCAACTTAGACATCTTATTCATGCATGTGGTACCAATCCAGGGCATCAAGCCCTCAACGTAATAAGTATTAATATACTTCCAGGGCATCAAGCCCTCATCGCAAATGAGCTAAAGCTCCAGGGCATCAAGCCCTCAACGTGTAGAGTAAAAAGTCATTGGGCATCAAGCCCCCAACTGAAATGAGTATGCATGGACTCAACATCATACAACTTACACAACATCGACAATTTATAAGACTCCAATACTTTGGAACAACCACTTACAACTCAGACAACTTAAACCAACACTTGCAACTTTAACGACATTGACGACAATAGTGGCAATGAAAACGACAACGACTTCGCATCATAATATCATAATTCTTCAGTCATAAAAAATATCATATAACATCATGTTAACAACAACAATTCATCAATTGTGAACAACATCATGTAACATCTTATACATTCATATAATAATTCATCAACCATGAACAACATCATATAACATCATATTCATCAACATACACATTCTTATAATAATCCATTAATCATGGAAAAACATCATATATTATCATCAACATATACATTCATATATAATTCACTAAAGCCTCCTTGGAGTATTTTCATCATAAATCAAACACCAAAAATCATTTTCAAGTCAAACCAAAGCCAACGGACAGCTAACACAATTATCTACAACTTTCATGTTTACACAAAAGGCCAATTCTGTACCTATCAATATCAGTTTTCATTTCAAATTCGGGAAAGGTTGTGCTGAAATTCATAAATATTCACTGTGACCTACGTGCAGTAATATGACCATACCTCAAGTTCTATAAATCATTTTGAAGTCAAACCAACGGCATTAAAAAGCTAACATCCATACCTACAACTTTTGTGTTTACACCTAAAGCTAATTCAAAACAGAAACGGGTGAAAAGTGAGTGTTTTTCCAGTTTTGGCTTTCAGAAAATCGGTGGCCGAATTCGCTTACGGGAAAGAACAATTTTCACTCCAAAAACCCAATTTTTGATCCCTTAATCACCCAAAATTATTTACAATGATGTTTACATGTCAAATAGGCAATATAGAAATCAAAACAACATAGGAACATGCATCAAACAACACAATTCATCTCATTTTATCAATTAACATAAACTTTCTAACCCTAACTCAAGAACACAACAATTCATCAAATTTCAGAATTATATACTATGATTATTGAAGAAAATCCCACCATTACCTTAGATTAGACTATCGGACTCTACGAGATTGCTCCTCTTCACAAGATTCTCCTCTTTCTCTCACTTCTCACTTTTCTCCCTTTTTCTCCCAAAAACTGAATTGTACCTTCTGTACAATTCTAACCTAGTTTTCCTTTTATACCTCTTCTATTTGTTTTATCTTATTCCATTTATTCCCTCATAATTCTAACTAATTCAAAAACAGCCCCACAACTTAATATTCTATTTAAAAATATATATAAATTACTTCCATAACAAATATCAAATATATTAATAACAAATATATTTCTAAACAAAATAACAAACATATTTATAACAAATATATTTCTAAACAAAATAACAAACATATTATCACTTATCAAATATAAAATCATGTAAAAGTATTCAAATATTAACTAAAAATAATTAAATAAAAAGGGGGCGTTACACCTCACACACTAACTCATCCCTCAACTCGAACAGAGCGGCTTCTGGTACTGGGAAATTCGCCAGGCGAGTGCTTTTGTCGCCAGGCGAGAGATGAACGGGTTTCTCGCTAGGAGAGCAGACTTGTCGCCAGGCGAGAGATGAACGGGTTGCTCCCCATGGCGAGAAAGTTTATTCAATAGGCGAGTCGCGACAGAACAGACTACGGGATTCTGCAATTTTTCACCCCAAACCCCTATTCTCCCAAATTCTAACTCCAAAACTGGTTACAGCAATCCATTAAGGTTTTTTCCACAACTAGGATCCTTTTTATCACTCTTAAACAATATTCTTACACTCAATTTCACCCTAAGGATCAATTCAACCCTAAATTCCCAATTCTACAACCCTCTTGTTAAACACAGAATCAATTATATAACTATATTCATAACATAAATCTCACCCTTACCTGAATTCGGATGAAAGAAGATTCTAAGACCTTTGATTCTCTCCCTCTTGGTTCTCCTCTTGGCTTTCTCCCAAAACTGATATTTTTGTATGTGAAACTGTTTCTGTCAGTTTTCCTTTTTCTCTCCTAACTCCTCATAAATACTTTCTATTATATTAAATAACTCCCCCTTAATTCCACTTAACTACCACTTAAACCAAATAAATATTATTTAACCCCCAAACCTCTAAAATAATAATAATTCTCACTTTCTATATAAAATAATAATAATAAATCATATGATAAAACATAACACACCACATACTCAACAATAATTATTTAAAATCATATGAAAGACTCTAAACAAATCAGAAATAAATAATTAACAACTAGGGCGTTACAACCCTCCCCAATTTAGAGAATTTCGTCCTCGAAATATTACCTCATGTAAACAACTCCGGATACGACTCTAGCATCTTACTCTCCAGCTCCCAAGTCAAGCTTTCACCAGTTACTCCTCCCCAAACAACATTCACTAGAGGTATCTCCTTGCCTCCCAACTTCTTCACCTCACGCCCTTCAATTCCCAATGGTAAGGTCTCAACCGTAAGGTTGTCTCTAACTTGCACATCATCTCTTGGAATAATATGCGAAGGATCCGCTACATACTTACGAAGTTGCGACACATGAAACACATCATGCAAATTCGAAAGATGTGGTGGCAATCCCACTCTACATGCCACTGTTCCAACTCTCTCATATATTTGATATGGTCCAATAAACTTCGGGGTCAGCTTCTTAGACTTCAATGCACGACCCACACCTGTCATAGGAGTGACTCTCAGGAACACATGGTCTCCCTCTTGAAACTCAAGGTCCTTTCTACGCTTGTCATGGTAATTATTTTGTCGGCGTCGCGCTTTCATCTTTTCTCTAATCAACTTCACCTTTTCCGTAGTTTGTTGAACAATTTCTGGTCCCAACATTACACTTTCTCCCGACTCAAACCAACATAACGGAGTTCTACACCTCCGACCATACAAGGCTTCAAACGGTGCCATACGAATACTCGAATGGTAACTGTTATTATATGTGAACTCTATCAATGGTAAATGACTATCCCAAGCTCCACTGTGCTCGAGCACACAAACCCTCAACAAGTCTTCTAATGATTGAATTGTTCTCTCCGACTGACCATCGGTTTGCGGATGATAAGTCGTACTCAACTTCAACTTCGAACCCAACGCCTCTTGCAAACTCTTCCAAAATCCATAAGTGAACCTTGGATCTCTATCCGACACAATGCTTGACGGAACACCATGCAACTTCACAATATTATGGATATAAATCTCCGCTAACTGTGCCACCGGAAAACTAATATTAATTGGAATAAAGTGCGCCGACTTTGTCAACCTATCAACAACAACCCAAATAGCATCATGCCCTCTCGGAGTATTCGGTAAGCTTGTCACAAAATCCATGGAGATACTATCCCATTTCCATTCCGGCACATCTAATGGTGTCAACAACCCTGCAGGCTTCTGATGTTCCACTTTCGATTTCTGACAAGTCAAACATGCATAAACAAATTGTGCAACATCTCGTTTCAACCCGGACCACCAAAACAATTTCTTCAAATCATGATACATTTTTGTAGCTCCCGGATGAATATTCAAGCTACTTCTGTGAATTTCTTCTAAAATCAACTTTTTCAACTCATCATTATCCGGAATGCAAATTCTGCCTCGGAACCTCAATACACATTGATCATCAACTTGAAAATCACCATCTGCAGTCTGATCACTAGAAACCATCAAGTCTACAAACTTGACATCAACTTCTTGCGCATCTTTGATACTATTCAAGAAATCACTGTTGATCTTCAACATACCCAACTGCACACTCTGAGGTGCTAACTCACATACTAGACTCAAGTCCCTAAACTGTTCAAGCAACTCAAATTCTTTTATCATCATAGCAGACATGTGCAACGTCTTTCTACTCAATGCATCAGCAACCACATTGGCTTTACCCGGATGATAACTCAACTCAAAATCATAATCTTTCAACAACTCAAGCCACCTCCTCTGCCTCATGTTCAATTCCTTCTGATCAAATAAATATTTCAAACTTTTATGATCACTAAACACTTCAAATGTTGAACCGTACAAATAATGTCTCCAAATTTTCAATACAAAAACCACCGCAGCTTACTCTAGATCGTGTGTAGGATAATTCTTCTCGTGAATGCTTACTTTGCCATCCTGCATAAGCACACCACCTAAACCAAACTTGGACGCATCACAATATACAAAAAAAGGTTCATCTGGCCTAGGTAAAATCAAAATTGGAGCAGTTGTCAATCTTCGCTTCAATACATTGAAACTATCCTCACACTGAGCATCCCACACAAAAGCTTTACCCTTACAGGTCAACTGAGTCAATGGAAGTGCCAACTTCGAAAATCCTTCTATAAATCTGCGATAATAACCAGCCAAACCCAGAAAACTTCTGATTTCTGTAACTGACTTCGGAGTCTCCCATCGTGATACCGCATCAACCTTGGACGGATCAACAGCAATACCACTATTAAAAATAATATGACCCAGAAAACTTACTTCACTTAGCCAGAACTCACATTTGGACAACTTAGCATACAACTTCTTTTCTTTCAACACTTGCAACACAATCCTCAAATGCTCGGCATGCTCTTCTTCAGTCTTAGAATAAATTAAAATATCATCAATGAATACAACCACAAATTTATCCAGATAAGCATGGAAAATCCTGTTCATATACTCCATAAACACACCTGGCGCATTAGAAACGCCGAAAGGCATCACAGAAAATTCGTAATGTCCATAACGTGTCCTAAAGGTCGTCTTCTGCACATCCTCATCCTTCACTTTAATCTGATGGTAACTTGACCTCAAGTCAATTTTGCTAAATACACGTGCACCCACTAACTGATCCATTAAATCATCAATTCTTGGAAGTGGATACCTGTTCTTTATGGTTACCTTATTCAACTGGCGGTAATCTATACACATCCTCATGCTACCATTTTTCTTCTTAACCAACAACACAGGTGCTCCTCATGGTGAAACACTCGGCCTCACAAACTTCTTATCTAGTAGATCCTCCAACAGTTTCTTCAATTCTGCCAATTCAGCTGCTGGCATATGGTAAGGAGCCATCGACACAGGCTTCGTTCCAGGTACAAGGTCAATAGAGAATTCGACTTCTCTTTCTGGAGGCACATCAGGAATCTCATCAGGAAAGACTTCTGAAAATTCATTCACCACCGGCAATCCATCAATTACAGCTTGGTTTTCCAACGACAAGGATGCCATTAAGGAAAACATCAGAACTCCATCATGCTCTAGTTGCTTCAGTTGCTTGGTAGACAAGAACTCTACTCCACTTTCTTCTTCAACAGAAGAGAAACGCACCGACTTACTAAAATAGTTAATAAGAACATGGTTGTACTCTAGCTAGTTCATACCAAGAATCACGTCCATACCCGTCAACGGCAAACATACAAGATCAACCTCAAAATCTCTATCAAACATAGATAAAGGACAACTCAAACAAACAAGAGAAGTAGTTATTGTACCCTTAGCGGGAGTCTCATCAACCATCTCCCCACTCATGCTTGACACAACCAGACCCAACTTATGTGCACAATCAATAGCAATGAAACAATGCGTAGCACCAGTATCAATAATAGCAATAAAAAGACTATTCTGAATATAGCAAGTACCTCTGATCAAGCGATCCTCATTCTCCATCTGAGTGCCAGTCAAAGCAAAAACTCTACCAGTAGTCTGCGCCTTCTTAGGCTTCTTGCACTGAGAGATAAGGTGCCCTTCTTCATCACAATTGAAACAGACAATGTCACCACGCTTGCATTCAGCTATCGTATGCCCTTTCTTTCCACACCGGAAACACTTCTTCTCATCACGGCCACATACATTACTCTTGTGGCCTTTCTCACCGCACTTGTAACAAATAATCTCAGCAGAAGTATCTCTCCTCTTGGGCCTCCTCTCATCATTCAATCTTTGTTTACCTTTGTCAGTAGGAGCACTGTAGGGCTTCGGGCGACTCTGTTGTCCCTTACTTCTACGCTCACTCATCACCTTGTAATGAGCTTTCGTATCCTCTTCGTAAATTCTGCAGCTACTCACAAGGTCAAAAAAATTGCGAATCTTCTGATAGCCAATGGCCCGCTTAATATCAGCTCGCAGACCATTCTCAAACTTGATACACTTGGAGAACTCAGCTGTCTCAGCAGTGTAATGGGGATAGAACTTAGCAAGTTCCACAAACTTTGCAGCATATTCTGTTACAGACATATCTCCCTGCTTCAACTCCAGGAACTCAATTTCTTTCTTACCTCGGACATCCTTTGGAAAATACCTGCTCAGAAACTCCCTCCTGAACACGGCCCAAGTCACAACAACACCATCTTGCTCTAAGATAGGAAGACCAGTCATCCGCCTCCTCAGCTAACATGTGTGTTCCAAACCGCACCTTCTGCTCCTCACTGCTCTGCATAACCCTGAAGATTCTCTCAATTTCCTTGAGCCACGACTGAGCTCCATCAGAATCATACCTTCCTCTGAATGTCGGTGGATGATTCCTCAAGAAGGTTTCCAACAACCTCACTCCATCATTACCAGCAGCACCACCTTGAGGCTATTGTCCCACAGCTTGGGCTACAGCTTGCAATGCAGCAGCAATTGCAGCATCATTTCTTCCAGTCATCTCAAAGTTCTACACAACAAACAACAATTTAAGACAACAAGGACAATATAACTTGACACACAACACTACATGGCTCGACACGACTCAACTACTTGGCCGGACAGACCGACCTGCTCTGATACCAATTGTAACACCCCATTTTCCCAACATAAAAATTTCATAATAAAATCATCAGAGTATACAACAACGGAGTATTACACTACTTTCTAAATTTCATAAATAGAATATAAAACTATTTATTCAACAATGTATTAGCAACCAACATTTTGCAGCGGAATATTATTTTCATGATAAACAACTCCAGCAAACTGGCACATAGGCCTCAACGTGATAATTTTTTCAAACATCTGTTCAAGGACAGTAAAGGCTCCAACAACATATTTCAAAATTGATACATAAAGGAATGATAAAACATGACAACTATTTTCCCATCCCGTTACGTATCAGAGCCCTAGGACATTTGAGCCAACACTTCTACTAGCCTTCATTACATGCAAATTACCCATAGGAAAGGCAACGTTTTCAAGCAGAAGGGGTGAGATTCACATCAATAAATATAGAAATATAATCATCATTTGCATTTAACAACTTCAATAATTAAATCAAATAAATATATATATACATATTCACAACATCAATGTTTACACACTTCATCGATGGCTACAACAACAACGACACGACAATGCAACCGACAACAACGACAAGACGACCAACAACAACAACTAATGCAATATGCATGTGGTACAGTTTAACGCGTTTGAATGACAAGGCATTCCAGGGCATAAGCCCTCAACAGTTGAATAGTTAAAGCATTCCTAGGGGATGAGCCCTCAACAATTGAATGAACTAGCATTCACAGGGCATAAGCCCTCAACAGTTGAACGACAAGGCGTTCACAGGGCATAAGCCCTCAACATTTATGAGTATGCAATGGACTCTATTCAGTGTATATCTACATACAACTCTGCTGCGACAACGACAACATGAACCACAACAACTACGACTCAACAATGCATATAATTAAATATGACTTACTCTGCAACATTCGTCAATTAGCAACAATATTTGTATGATGTAACTCATTCACAATTATACTCAACGACTTGCATAAATAATTAATATAGCTATTCATAGGACAACGGTCGACCAATCAGTTATTTTACATTCAACAGCTCCTTCAAATTATCTTAGTAATTTATGAACATCTACCTCACACACTAACTCATCCCTCAACTCGAACGGAGCGGCTTCTGGTACTGGGCAATTCGCCAGGCGAGTGCTCTTGTCGCCAGGCGAGAGATGAACGGGTTTCTTGCTAGGAGAGCAGACTTGTCGCCAGGCGAGAGATGAACATGTTGCTTCCCATGGCGAGAAAGCTTATTCGCCAGGCGAGTCGCGGCAGAATAGACTACGGGATTCTACAGTTTTTCACCCCAAACCCCAATTCTCCCAAATTCTATCTCCAAAACTGGTTACAACAATCCATTAAGGTTTTGTCCACAACTAGGATCCTTTTTAACACTCTTAAACAATATTCTTACACTCAATTTCACCCTAAGGATCAATTCAACCCTAAATTCCCAATTCTACAACCCTCTTGTTAAACACAGAATCAATTATATAACTATATTCATAACATAAATATCACCCTTACCTGAATTCAGATGAAAGAAGATTCTAAGACCTTTGATTCTCTCCCTCTTGGTTCTCCTCTTGGCTTTCTCCCAAAACTGATATTTTTGTATGTGAAACTGTTTCTGTCAGTTTTCCTTTTTCTCTCCTAACTCCTCATAAATACTTTCTATTATATTAAATAACTCCCCCTTAATTCCACTTAACTACCACTTAAACCAAATAAATATTATTTAACCCCCAAACCTCTAAAATAATAATAATTCTCACATTCTATATAAAATAATAATAATAAATCATATGATAAAACATAACACACCACATACTCAACAATAATTATTTAAAATCATATGAAAGACTCTAAACAAATCAGAAATAAATAATTAACAACTAGGGCGTTACATGCAACATCAAAAAACCGCTCAAGTATGGATCATAATCTATGGTCTGGCACATGAATATTGGAGAAAACGTATTTTGTTAGCCATTTGTAGTGGAATTGGTGCTCCCATATGTGCTGACTCCATCACCAGCAAACCTAGAATGGAGAGAACATTTGGGCACTACGCGTGTGTACTGGTTTATATGGATTTGAACAATGAATTAATTCATAGGATTTTGGTTGAAAGAAAGGGTTGTGCTTTCTTTGTGGATATTGATTATGAAACCTTACCAGACTTTTGCACTAATTGTCAGATTACTGGCCATCACATTGAAGTGTGCAAGAAATTGAGAGCTCATGAAGGTAATCAAGGTCCCTAGAAGATGTAGGGGAAGGTAAAGGCCAGAAAGGAATGGGTTTCTAAGCCCCCAGGAGTTGTTAATGTGCATAACACTTCTGTTAAGACACCAGAAAGAAACAAAGAAGATGTTGATTTAGAGAATGAAATAAATAAAGCAATAGAGGCCATAATGTAGCATTTTCAAAGAAAACTCCAGAGGTTACACCAAAGGTAACAGAAGTGCAAGAGATCAGCAGTGATGGTTCTGAGTTTGTTGAAAACACAAGAAATCTTGATAATCAGGAAATTGAAAATCAAAGTGAAGGCAGTGTCGCAACAAAGCAGAATTTGGCACAACAGAACATAGAATTTCTCAAGGCATATTGGGCGAATTTGGCAGAGTTAAAGGAGAATATTGATATCCAGGATGATAATATTGTTTTGCAAGTGGTTAACCCAGCTTTAGAGAACGTGAGTCATCAAGCTGCATCTCCAAAAAATATGCAGCTATTAATCAACATGGAAGTGGACGATGAAGGTTTTCAGCAAGTCATTTCAAAAGGCACTAAGAAGGCGCAAAAAGCAGCAACTCTCAAGAGCAGTTACACTACCAATGAAGTGCCTCTTCTGGAATTTGAGGGTATTAGCTAACTCCCCAACTAAGTTAGCGCTCAAAAAACTTTTAGTTTTACATAGACCTGATTTATGTTTTATTGCTGAACCCTGGATGCATATTGATAATTTTTCTAAGCTTTAGTTAGTTAGATTGGGAATGAAATTTTTTTGTGTTAATGATAGAGGAAATTTATTGCCAAACCTGTGGTGCTTTTGTTCCAAAACCTTAACCCATGCTCTCATTAGTATGGATGAACAACATATTATTCTTCAAGTTACCTTAAATGCTAAATGTTTTACTTTGTCTGGTGTTTATGCCTCAAACTGCCGATTGAAAAGAAAAGAGCTTTGGGAGAAGTTACAATCAATACAACATTCAACCAATACACCATGGTGCTGTTTGGGAGACTTTAATACAATCTTGGGGTCCCATGAACAAAGAAGCAGATATAGAATACATGTTAGTGCCATGAAAGATTTCCAAGAAGTGCCAGACTCTAACAATCTCATTCACATTCACACAAGAGGTGCAGACTATACATGGACCAATGGAAGGAGAGGGAGATTCAATATACAAAGAAGACTTGATAGAGCAATTTGCAACCAAGAATGGTATGCCTCTTGTAACCTGGTACTTGTTTCTACCTTAACCAAAAAATTAGATCAGACCACTTTCCTATCCTTTTAGAATTTAAAAATGATGATAGTTTTTTTTCCTCTCAATTTAAATTTCTGAAAATTTGGCTCTCCCATCCTGATTGTATTGACCTTGTTAGGAATAGTTGGAACACCCCTGTTGTAGGATGCCCCATGTTTATACTTAACCAAAAACTCAAACATCTTAAAACTGCCCTAAAATCCTGGAACAAAAATACCTTTGGTGATGTACAGGCTAAAGTCAAAAATGCTACCCAAAAAGTTGATTCTATTCGAAATCAACTAAACTTTATGGGGGTTACTGATGAACTTCTTGATCAAGAAAAAGCTGCACAGATTGAATTGGAACATGCTTTAAACATTGAAGAAACATTTTGGCAGCAGAAATCCAAGATTCAATGGCATGCTCAAGGTGACTGAAACACAACCTATTTTCATACAATGCATTAACACATGTATCACCAATCCACATCGACACATAAGCAAATATGACTCATGCCAATTCATGTTATGCGCCTAAACTCGACTTCTATATGCATGTGGTACCAATCACCTCAAGAAGGCCATCGCCCATGATGCCAACTGCACATCATATGTAACAATACACCACCTCTTACATTAACACCTCATGAACACCTCATTTTAAGTCACATATGAGACCATGATGCATTGACATATTAATAAAGACTCGACAATGCAAATCACCTCAATAACAACAATGTAAAAGTTCACCTCCATTTACATTGAACAACTCCAACAACAATTTCATTATCAAGAATTTACATCCATACAATCAACAACTCGTAATTCAAATAGAAATCATCCACACAATTGTTATCTCAACTATCAACAAACATCAACACAACATCACATAGTTCTCGCATTTAACATAATGGAGAAAGTCCACCAATCCAAGATAATCATCATATTCCTCATCTAGCAATCATTCACGTATCATCAAATATTCATACGAAGTCATTTACAAAAGGTTTCCGAGAAAATTGTTTTTTGAGATTAAATTTAACAAAGTTCGTCTATAATTAAACAAAACAACCAACATATACTTTTTCAAAGTAAAGTTATCCATTAAAGTTTGAAAACCTATAAATCGATCTTAATTAATCATATGAGCATGAACATAGACCACTTGCGAACTATCAAGCATTAGTTCAAAGATTAGCCTAAGTTCACGTAATGAAACCCAAGTTCGTCTCAACCTTCATTTTTCCCAAAAACAAGTTTTCATATGATTAAGGCCTTCTAATATGATTACTTGCTTTCTCTAAGTCCACAAGAACTGTAGCTAAACCATGTAATCGCATTTCTTCACAAAATTCATTTTTCGGAAAAATCTCAAAAACCGATAAACATTATAAGTTCAAAATTAAGTCAATCAAAGATTCTAAGTTTTGACCAAGCCAAGTATGTTCCAGTTGAAAAGTAGTTAAGAAAAGCAAAATATCATCTCAAGACGGTCGCATCGGTACCCTACACGACTGCCACCAAGCACCGGAACACGGAACAACATTTCTGTTGCTCCTGTATGGGCGTCGGTACCCAACTAAAATGCACACAAAGACAATTAATCACATACAAGCACAATTAAACGCAATTAAAAGCGATTAAAATAATACTAGTGAAAATCGGGCTGTTACATCATCTCCCTCTGTTTCAGGCAAGGACACGTCCATTCCCTCAGTGGGAGGTGGTCCTGACGCATGCTCCTTAATGAATTCATCAATTATATCAACTAAGCAAGCTGTGTCGTTAATGGAGGGGTTTTTCATGAATTTAGAGAAGATGAACTCGATCTTTTCATTCCCGACCTCGAAGGTAAGCTTTCCTTTCTTTACATCTATGATGGCACCAGCCGTAGCTAGGAAAGGTCTACCTAAGATGATTGGGATAGACGAGTCTTCAGTGATGTCCATTACCACAAAGTCGGTGAGAATGTACAACTGGTCGATTCTTAATGGTACATCCTCCAGTATTCCTAGTGGGTACTTAATGGATCGATCAGCCAGCTGTAGAGACATCCTGATCGATTTTAGCTCTCCTAGGTTGAGTCTTTCACAAATGGAAAGGGGCATAATACTCACACTAGCACCCAAATCACAGAGCGCTTTATCGATGACGTAGTTTCCAATAACACAAGGAATTGAAAAACTCCATGGATCTTTCAATTTGGGTAGCATCTTATTCTGGATGATAGGGCTACACTCTTCAGTGAGTGCTACGGTATCATCGTCATCGATTTTTCTCTTATTTGTCAAAATTTCTTTTAGAAACTTGGCATAAAAGGGCATTTGAGTAATTTCCTCTATGAAAGGGATATTTACGTGGAGCTTCTTCTAGAGCTCCATGAATTTCTTAAACTGACCCTCACTCTTTGACTTAGCAACTCTCTGAGGGAATGGGATCGGAGGTTTGTAAAGGGGTGGAGGTATATAGGTTTTCTCTTTTTCTTCCTCCACCACCTCCTTTCTCTTTAGGATTTGATCACTCTCAGTAGGCACAGACTCCTCCTCATCGCCTTTCTTCTCACTTGGGATCTCTAACGCTTTTCCACTACGCAAAGTAACAGCGTTCAGTTCCCCTTTCGGGTTTGGTTGAGGTTGCGCAGGGAAGATTTCCGAAGGCGCAGCTGCTCGTTGTTGGGCCACTTGAGCAATTTGTGTTTCCAACATTTTGTTATGGGTGGCCAATGTGTCAACTTTAGACGCAAGCTGCTTAATCATTTCATCTGTATGAATATTTTGATTCATGAACTCTTTGTTTTGCTGAGTCTGAGCCAACACGAAGTTTTCCATCATAAGTTCCAGGTTTGACTTTTTAGGAACCGCAGGAGTAACAGGGGCTCCTCTTTGGCCTTGAAAACCAGGGGGTGTTGCAGGTGCAGGACTTGGCGCAAAGGAAGGATTGTTATTCTTGTAGGAAAAATTAGGGTGGTTTCTCAATCCATAGTTGTACGTGTTAGAGTACGGGTTACCTTGCGCATGGTTTGCCTGATGGGTTTCAGCTAGCAATTGACACTCGGCAGTGATGTGTCCAAGGACTCCACAAAATTCACAATTTGGAGTCACAGCAGTAGCAGCAGCTGGTAGGGCAAGGAACATATTGTCAAGCTTATGGTACAACGCTCCACTCTAGCATTCACGTGGTCAAGGTTGCTAACTTCGTATATTCCTGCTTTCGGTTGTGTTTTCTCCACTTAAGCGTGTTTGCTCCCCTACTGGTAATGGTTTTGCGCCATGTCTTCGATAAGGGCATAGGTGTCATTAAAAAGTTTGTTCATGAGAGCACCTCCTACAGCGGCATCAAGGGTCATTCGTGTGTTATACAATAGACCATTGTAAAAGGTATGAATTATGAGCCACTTTTCTTGTCCGTGGTGTGGGCAAGCTCTAATTAATTCCTTGTATCTCTCTCATGCTTAGAAAATTAATTCACCGTCTGTCTGCCTAAAACAGGTGATTTGGTTCCTGAGTTGTGCCGTTTTGCTCGGCGGAAAATATCTAGCAAGGAACTCTTTCTTGAGTTCCTTCCATTTCAGAGGGCACAACGAATTCTTTAAGTGGCCGATTATCGTTAGTGTCGCCCATTTCTGTCTGAGTTTCAGACTCTAAAGGTGTTTCAAGGTGCAGTCGGCGTCTTACTTAGAAGTAGCGCTCAATTTCGTCTATGGGTCTAACAAGATTATCGGCACTTCGGGTTTTCGCATACAATTTTTTTTATTTTATAAAAACTAAAAAAACAAATAAAATGCTTTAGTCTATACGGTGTGACAACGGAGTTACGATATTGCCTAAATTGGTCCCCAGCAACGGCGCCAAAAACTTGATAGGTCCGCAAGTGCACGGAAATATCGGTTTTAGTATAAAAGATGTCGAATCCACAGAGACCAATGTCAAGTACCGTTATTTATCGTCACATTGTTTATCTAAGGCGATGCTAATTAGTTTGGTTGCAAAATTGGGAAAAGTACTTGTTTTTAATTACTTTAAATAACAATAGACCGGAATATAATTCGCGTCGACCATTGATGCTCGCTAAATTGTATTTTATTATTGTAAAAGGAAAATAATATCGCGCGTTAAAAGGATTAAATTAAAGGGGTCGCCAGCTTTCGCGTGTACAACACCGAATTTTGACTTTGTAATCTTTTCGACCGCTTTCGCGCGTACACCTTACAACTTCAAAACTCCGTTTGAAAAATTTTAATTTAAAAGTCCTGTTAGCTTCCGCATAGCCGATAACGTATTTTAAACTCACAGACGCCAATTTTCGCGTGTACGGCCACAAGTTTAAAATAGCATTTTTTTTAAATTAGAAATTTCTAAATAAATTAAAGAAAACTCTTTCGCTAAATTTTAAAATAAATTCCTGAGTATTCTACAGACAGATATAGGTTTCACTCTTTCGATATGAAACTGGTATCACTTTATTTCAGCTTTCACTGCTGTAAATATTTAACGTTAAAAAACATAATTTTCAGACTTAAAAATAATTCATATTACAATTTCTAATCATACAACTCAACAGAGCATCATTGGTACGACATTTCTCATATTCCGGACTCTATAAAATTCTACTCATACATGGTCATTATAGTAAACATACTTCTCTTCATACTACTAATCATAGTCCAAACAGTGAGCAATAACATAAAACAATTATGAATAGTAAATAAAACTAACCTAAAACAGTTGGATACTTAGAATTAAAAGAGATAGTCACACGGCTACAATGCACAGCAACAATCCAATTTGAATAGAATATATGCCCAAACCGCAGCAACATAAAGAATTGGAATTGAATGATTACGTATCAGGACATCAACCAAGTGACCAACACTTAAACGCAGCAACAGTGAATTAATCGATACAACAGCGGCAACCAAACACACCAGCAATACAAATCATCGGACAACAAATTCAATTATATAAATGGGAGATGATTTGCACAACACAGTAGCCAAACATGTACGTGAAACAACACAAAAAAAAAGGGATAATAGATGAAATTGGAATATGGAAATGAAATAGTACTTCTTAATTAATAATTGCAAGTAACATGGTTTTGAAATTGTACGGTAGCATAAAGGTTTTGAATGGAAAATAATTTGCAGAACTGTATTCTAAATTGCGGTGGCTAAAAGAAAACTGAAAGCTTAAACAAAAATCTCTAAAATGCTTTGTGTGCTGGACTGATTCTTGAAGGTCTCTTTTATAGCCAAAGGTTCATTAAGGAGTGCTTCTGATCGTGTCCAAGGTAGTGGAGAAAATGCAGGAAGTGGGCAGACTACTTCTGAAACATGGGGAAAGAATTGGTCTGGCTTTTACTTCCCACTGACTTCTGACTTTTTAACCTTTTATTTTACTTTTTTACCCTTTCGTTCCTTTTTTCGCCGAGTTTCACCATTTTGACGCGCGGAGACCTTTAACCGATAAATACCTGAAATAGACACACAATACCAGCATAACATTGCAAAAATTTATAAATTTAAAATAAAAAAATGTGTAAGTCGAGTTAAAATAATAGTGCATTTTACGTGTTATCAACGAACACTTCTGTTTGGTAATCTTTGATGACACTTATCTGCTATATTGCATCACAAAAATAACATGCTATCAAAAACACGTGAAACATATAGAAAAAAAGCCAAAATGACAAAAGGAAATTACCACAATTCATTGATTACCAAAATGTTGCTTCAAAGGTACATGGCCATTATGCATAACACACTAAAACATAATTTAACAACAACAACTAAAACAGGAAAATAACTAAAACATAATTGGAAAACCACTTAATAACTAAACATAAGAGAGACTCCTTAAAATTCCAAGCAAACATCTAATCCTTCGAACAACTGTCAACAACAGATCCTCAACGACGAATAACACAAAAGTAGAGAGTCAAATTCATGCCAATTGTTGGAGCACCAACCATCACAAAAGTAGATCCTCAACGACGAATAACACAAAAGTAGAGAGTCAAATTCATGCCAATTGCTGGAGCACCAACCATCACACGCTCACTGTAACGCCCTATTTTATTTAATTAATTATTTTATTAAGTTTGGAGTCTTTTATTAATTATTTAATTAATTGTGATATTTGTTAATATGTGATGTTGTGTGTTGATGTTGATAATTATTATTATTAAGTTGTTTTGTTATATTTGGTGAAGAAATATAATAAGGTTTGTTTAAGAAAAATAAAATAATTTAAGTAAGGATAATTTAGTAATTAGATGAGTTTGTTAGGAAAGATTAGGAGAGGCTATAAATAGGAGGGAGTAGTAGAAGATTAGGTTATAAACCAGAAACAGAGAAAATGTGAAAGTGCATCTTTTGGAGAAAACTGTAGAGTTCTGTAAAACCAACAAAATCTAAGGTAAGGGTGAGACTAACTCTCATTAATCATAAACATGAATTCTGAATTGTTGTTGTTGATTTGTGTTGTTTAAGAAATTAGGGTTGAATCAATTACGTTGTTAGAAGCTTGGAAAATCCGTTGAATTAGTGTAAAAACTGTTGCATAGGTTGTAGTTAATCAGTAGGTGATGTTTCTTATCAATTTTGGAAAGTTTGGATGTCAAAAATTGGGTTTTTGGGGCAAATTTTGGGTTACTGTTCGTTGTCGCTCGCCACAACGAGCGATCATCTTCGCCTCGCGAGCTGTAGATAACTCGCCATGGCGAGCACCCTTATTCGCCTCGCGAGTGATCCAGTTGTCACTCGCCACGGCGAGCACTTTGCTCGCAACGGCGAGCACATGGCATAGAGCCACTACCCCTTCGCCACGGCGAGTTAGTCAGTAGGTGTCTCGACCTTGTGTCGTTGAACATGTTTTTGTTTCGAGTTGGACTTAGGTTTTAATTATGAAGTTGTTGATTAAGCAGTGTATTCCAGTAGCTGTAGTTGACATGAAAAATCTTTCGTGGATGTTTGATTATGTGTTACGTTGTTGCATGTCGTTCAAGTTGTATTGTTGCATAACCATTGGTCTAAGTTGAGGGCTTGATGCCCTGTTAAGTTGTCAAGTTGAGGGCTTGATACCCTGTTTAGTCGAATTACGACATCCTGTTGAGAGCTTGACAATCTGTTGGTACCACATGCATAAATATATTGCATATTGTTGAGTTGTTGTTGTGTCGTTGTATTGTTGAGTTGTTGTTGTTTGTTGCATTGTCGAGTCGTCTTTGTTGCATTGTTGAATAGTTGCTGTTGTAATTCATTGATAATTGTTAACTGAATTTACATGAAGTTCTTGTCAATTAATAAATGTTGTAGTTGTATGTTGATTAAATTCTGACTTTTGAATTTATTGCTTATTATTAATGAATGTGAAATCTCACCCCTTCTGCTTGAAAATATTGCTCTTCGTATGAGTAACTTGCAGGTGATCAAGAATAGTGCAGATGCGAGTTGATCCTCATGTCGTCATAGGAGTCTTGCTCTGATATGTAACGGGATGGAGATATCATTTATGTTTTGTTGTTTTTCCTTATTACGTAACTTTTAAGATATTATTGGACCATTTTAATTGGTATTTTATTATGTTGATGATGTTGAGGCCTAGTGCCAAGTTTTGGATTAAAAGTTGAATAATTTTCCGCTGCAACTTTATTTTAAATATTATAAGCAGGTTTTTTATTTGAAATAGTGGGTTTTAACTCCACTTACGTTGAAATGATTTTTGGAATAAAAAGTAGTGTGACATCCTGTTTTATGTTGGACTCTGATGAATTTAAGCATTATTTATATGTTGGGAAAACGGGGTGTTACACTCACCTTCTTTAATCCTAGTAGCCTGGACCATTCTTTCCCAGCCACCACCAATCCTAAAGTTTGCATAAGAAGTATCCGAAAACTGGAGAGTACAGTTCCATATATAGCCATTTTCATCCACCATGTCAATTGCAGTAGTTTCTCTATCTAAAGCCATATGAGCAAAACCGAATTCAGTAAGTTCCTGCAAGATTAACGATCAGATTAAAGAGTAATAAATCAGCATTAATAAAAGTATTTTATTATAATGATGAAAAAGTAACAAACTTACCACATATCCAGAATTAACATCAACAACACCAAGCTTCTTTTCATAGGTCAGTTGAAAATTAAGTGGATCATGCAAGAATGAACGCGAGACAACCCAGTCAGGTATGATTGGCACAGCATTGTGCTGAACCCTAAACTCCATTGGTGGCGAAAAGGTTGGATACCGAATCCTCTTCTCCCACCTATTTTTGATTCTAATGTCGAATATGCCGTCACCCATGAAGACAATAGTAATCCACGTACCAAACTGCACCTTGTAGAAATCACGCATAGCATGCCAACCCTTAGTCGGATAAATTCCCTGATTATTTCTTTCCACCAAAATCTCAAAAAGATTGTTGTTTGGATCAATCAAGGTCGCATATTGACCTATCTGGTCTCTGAAATCGTGCGAAAACATCATCGGCAGCATGATAGATCCCTGAGTAAACAAACACAATATTAATGTTAAGAAAAGATTAATTGAATGCAAATTCATATGAATTATATACAGAACACTAACATATTCCATATCCATCTCAACCATATAGGTCCGGTATTTGATACGAATCTCGTTGATCCTCCTTTCCATATCGGTAGTTGGGTTGGGAATCAAAGGTGTTAAAAATAGTATACAACATGAAATTATTAGAAGTCAGTTTGATGGTAACTCGGTAAAAGTTTATAAACAGAAAAATAAATTTAATATAAGTTGAGACAAGAAAATTATAACAAAAGAATAAGAACATTCACCAATCAACATGTTATAGGAAAGCAGGGTTTGTACGTTATGATGATGAGCCATGACTGCAAACGATATGCAACTACAAAACGTGAAAGATTGAATATATAGAATGAAAAAACCAAACATTGGAAAGATGCAAGACATTCCTTAACATTTTGGAATTCCAATAGTTGATGAACTGTGTATTCCAATCACAACCGTTTGATATTCTCTTTTGAAAAAATTGAGGAAGGAAGAGAGAACAGAAGATATCATTGTATTGTGAATTGTGTCTGCAATAATGACATAAAGGGAAAATAAAAAAACGGCAAAGCAAAGCGTAACCAAAAAACATGCAATTCCAAGGCGCCAAAATAGGGAGGATTATGCAACGGCTGAGATGTGCTTTGATTGAAATCAACGGCCCACATTATTTCCCACCTAAAGCAATTAGGATTAGGGTTGGCACAAATTGTTAACAATGTTATTCATATTAGAAATAAGAATGATATATAATTTCTTTGGATTTATATTAGTTCACTGTCAACCTCGTTGCTTGCTTCAAGTAGAAAGTGCATTATTAATTGAGCAAATGATGTATCAATTAAGCTGATATGTGCTTATTTCATACTTCACAATTTTTTTCCTGGTTTAGACTTGATTAGGACTTATTTTCTTCTAATCATAGAGAAGTAATTTAAGAATAAGTAGATAATGGTTCTTTGAGGGTCCATGCACTTATTTGTTTTCCACCATAGACATGCTTGTGTTCTTTTCATTAGAGGCAAACTAGTATTTTATTCTTTAGATGGTAAGTGTGTATCACCAAAGGTAAAATAAAATTCATTTTCTTTTTGTCAATCTTGAGTTGAGGTCGTGATTCTTCATGATTTTTTGAGTTCTTTATATTGGATATATTCATCGGCACACTCTTAAAAATGTGGATTTTCATAACAAACAGCATCATATTCTGTTAAGGCTTAATTATTCTTTTGGTCCCTTAACTTATTTTTTGGTTTCGTTTTGGTCCCTTAACTATTAAAAGTTTCGTTTTGGTCCCTTAACTTACTTTTTGGTTTTGTTTTGGTCCCTTAACTATTAAAAGTTTCGTTTTGGTCCCTTAACTTATTTTTTGGTTTCGTTTTGGTCCCTTAACTCTTCCTCCGTCAACCACATTGGTCCTTTATGTTAGGATGAATGTATTAGAGTTAAGGAACCAAAACGAAACCAAAAACTAAGTTAAGGGACCAAAACGAAACCAAAAAATAAGTTAAGGGACCAAAACGAAACTTTTAATAGTTAAGGGACCAAAACAAAACCAAATAATAAGTTAAGGGACCAAAACGAAACTTTTAATAGTTAAGGGACCAAAACGTAACCAAAAAATAAGTTAAGGGACCAAAAGTGTAATTAAGCCTTCTGTTAAGTAATGATGACTTGGCACTATCCATACCCTGCACTCACAATATTAAGTTTTTACACAAACACACAAAAGAAAGGTTAGAATTAGAGTTTTTTTTGTTGGAATAGGATTCAGACATTAATTCACCATATATAAAAAATTAGTGTATGAATAATATAATTAATTTTAATGATACAATTACTTATTTTATTTTTTTAGCGTCCTCACCAAGAAATTGGTATAGATTGCGGGTACTTTGTGATGAGGTTTATGAAAGAGATTCTCATTACAAAACTAAATGAGATTCCAAAGATGGTATGTTATTTTTATATTAAAATATAATATTTGTATATAATTAAGTTTATTAAGTAACATGGTAATTTTTTATGTTATAATATATGGAGTACATTGACTTTTATGCTATATATACATACATTTTTTATGATATGTTTAAGTTTTATTTGATAAATAATAGTCTAAATTATAATGTGCCAAAAATATATATATTTCCATTAGAAAAATTATATATATATATATATATATATATATATAATACTTTAAATTAATAAAAAAAACTATCTGTATCCTTAAAAAAAAAGCTATTTGTTAAAAAAAACCTTACCAAAAAAAAAATTATTGCTTTTCCTAGCGCTTTTTGTTCTGTATAATGCGCTATCTAAACCTTGTGTTACATAGCGTTTTAAAACAAAAACCCTGTTATTTATTAGATGGCTTTTATTTTTGAAAGCGCTATCTAAGGAGAACCTTTGCTAGCACTTTTTGACATAAAGCGATATATAAACCCTGCTTTAGATAACGCTTTATACAGGAAAAAACTCTATATTACCTTTACTAGCGCCATTTACAATAGCGCTTATAAAGCGCTATCTAAAGCTAAAAAAAGCGCTATATAAGTCCATTTTTGTAGTAGTGTTTGTTGTTACTTAGAAATGAGTTTGATGAGTCATGTGTGGCTTACTGCATATATAAATATTGTTGACAGCAAAATGTGTCTACAACTTCTATATATGAAGGTCTTGTTAACGAGTGTCTCCGGGTTACTCTTTAAGCATGCTAAATAAAGTAATTATTCTTTTAAAATTTAAAAGTTTTCGATTTCAATGCACTGATTGCACAACTTTTTATAAAAAGTTACTATTTATGATCATTAACCAGTGCCTCAGGGGCACAAGTTAACATTTCTCATATATAAATATGGTTGACAGCAAAAAGTGTGGCTTACTTGCAATGATATTGATATTGGCCCCAAAGTTCTAGCGTGAGTTAACTCACGCATATGTAAAAACTAAGTAACATTTTATTTACACTTGTGTTAGTTAACTAACGTAGGGGTATTTTAGTCAGTTTGGCTGGGTGGGAGCGAAACTTGCTGGTTGAAGAGCAGAAATCCAATAATATCTCCCTGTCCACAGCTAATATCTTTTTTCGTCTATCCCGGATCACAACTTAAAGCCGCATACTGATCTTTCACGAACATGTAACATTTGGTGTAGCAAGATGACAGGAATGCAGCACCAATGGATTTAGATTGCATATTCTATTTGGAGGATTATTTGTTTAAGATAAGTAATATGAATACTTTTTTCTTTCGTTTTTTGGAGCCTCTGTTTATATAGATGTCATTATCCTCGTGAGCATAGCTCAGCTGACATGGACAATGCATAATATATGTAAGATCCGGGATTTAAACCCCGGACACCATCAAAAAATAAAAATATAGTTGTCACTGGTAATGAGAACACAAACTATTAATTTTGAAATTGATATCCATAACACGTTTGGACAACTAACCTCTTCAAATGGTATAGATGGTAATTTTTAATTTTTAAGATCTTGCTTCTAGGATTGTTTAAAGCCTAATTCATTCTCGCCAATCCTGCATTTTAGTTTATATTATATTTGCAATTAACAAAGGAAAGGTTTGGTCTCTTTAAATCATTTTTTTTAAGATTTGAAGCTCTTGTACTTGTGTTTCTTGTATTGAAAAAAATAAAATTGGAATAGCTACTTGGAATAGCTTTTTATTTTGAGGCTAAAATCGATTTTTTTTGCAAAATGGATTTTTTAAAAATCTAAAACAAACACTACAAAAATGAAAAAACTGATTTTTTAGTTATAAAAATAGATTTTTTTTCAACGAAATCCAAAACAAACGGGCTCATTAAAGAATGACCTAGGCAATTAACAAATTCTTCTCTTGGAGTTAGACTTTACGAGAGTTAAAGATAACTTGAAGTGAAAATTTCAATTTAAAACTAAGGTGTATTTGGATGGAGTGTTTAGAAGGGGAAGGGATAGGGAAGATTTACTTTTTCATTATTTATATTATGGATATTATGAAAAGTTTTTAAGAAGTTAACATATTAACATGATAAACGATCGTATAATACTTCAATCACACTTGATTTATTTTAGAAAAATTAGAGTGGTTATAGGGTTAGAAGTGGCAACCCTTTGGTTGTTCAACGATTGACGCGCGTTTCCCAAGGGAAGTGATCTTTTTGGTTAGTGGAAGAGTTAGAATTTCGAGGAAAACCGATTGACTAGAAGGAGGCGCCATAATGATGAAGAGAGTGGGAAACATGCGTAGTTGAATAAAAAAACATCAAAGGACACGTGGAGTTTTGGGGTAAACGGAAAGGTTTCATCAACTATTGGTGTTCGGAAGTAGTGGCCCAAAAAATCTTGAGGTGGTGTGGTAAAAAGAAAAACCTGGAATGACCACTCTTGAAAGTCATGATTAGCGTGACATCATGCTTTGAAATACTTAAGATTTTTCTCAAAAATTCCAATTCTCTCCTTCGAATATACTCAATCTAAAATGGCAATTTTGGGGGGAAATTTGTTAGCTAGTATTTTCACCAGCCTCATTTAATGTGGTCAATATTAGTTGACTTTTACTCTTGCAGGAACTGAAGCCTTTCTCTCAGATTAAGGGAGTTTCGATGGGATGTTGGACTCAACATAAAAAGTCTTGAAGCCATGAAGTTCGACAAGATACGAGTCAAGGAGAAAAACCGTCGAAGTCAAGCAACTGCCTTTGAAGTGGGAAGATTCGAATTTCAATAGAGAAGCGGTTTCCTCAAAGGAGAACGTGGGAGACAAGCGGTTGTCTACATGGAAGAAGTGATGATCGTGGGATTAGTTTCTTTCCACATATTTCCTTTGTATAAATAAGAGTTTTCCATAGGAAAAACGGGTCGCAAATCACCTATACAAAATTCTAAAACACTCGAAGTACCGGCACGAGAGAAAAGAGTCCTAAAGAATGGATGCAAATGATTTGTTGAACCACCTTTTTTTTAATGCATTTTATTTTACCTTTCCTTTGAGTTTATGCAAATTAAACTTAATGCCTTTTATTTGTTTTTAAAAACCCCTTTTTCGGTCGAAAGACGCCATATGGTCTCGTCTCGTTCGTTAAGCAACCTACAAACTCGATGAATGCACAAAACAAAATGCACAACATGTCCTTGGATCTCTGGTTTGGTCCTGCTCGTAATAATGAAAACCAATTCGTATTGTTTACCAAATACACCGGTAAACAGCTACACACTTAAATAAGCAAAAATCATCAAAATCACTTATCAACAACAACAACTATGAACTTTAAGCACATAACACAACAAATTCATTAAGGTCATCATACCCATAAATTTACTTGAATTAAGGGCACGAATTTTGTCACCAAAATTCACAAAGAAACCATAATTCACAATAAGCACTTATTCACAAAATTGAAAAGATGAACTTAAAGCTTAATTGATGAAGATTCTACCCCCCTTACCCACTACAAGAAACATGGACATTTGCCAGGGATTTTGACAGGGGTTTGAAACCCCTGGGAAATTTGCCAGGGAAAAAGCCAGGGACAAGCCTTGGCATTAAACACAAGGGAAAGCCGTCGCATAACCCCTCACAAATTGCAAGGCGGGAAGTTTGAATTAAGGAATCTTCATGATGCAGGCATGAAGTGATTGAAGTGGCTTGGTGTCAGGACAAATCCCAGGGAATTTGCGAGGGACAGGCCCTGGGACGTGTGAAAAGTGTGACAAAAGCTACATGGTCTGCGCATGACTTGACAAGGCTCTGAAAAGCCTGCGCGAAACAGTGGTGCCAGGGGTTAAACCCCTCGGATTTTGCATGAATCCCTGGCATGGTTTGTACCGTTCTGCACCATTCTGTACCTAGCTATAAGCTAGGGTTTGACCAATGCATGCGAGGGGCTGTCCCTCGCAAATTCCCTGGCTTTTTTTTTTCCTATATAAACCATGCAACGTGAGGTTTGCAGATTTCACAACCCTTAACAAATTTTCTTCACATAAAACACAACACATTCAACAAGCTTGAATTATTTGGTAAAAATTTCTTCATTCATTTTATGTTTGTTAATGATATTAATTTATACTACTTATTAATATTATTTATTTTGTATGTTATTTGCAGCTGGGTTACTTATATTGGATTGCATTGCAGATCTTCTATTGACAAGCTTCAACAAGTTAGTGATTTTTTTCCTCATAACACTATAAATGATATACATGTTGATCATATGTTCTAAAATATGCTAGTTATCCAATAAAATGATGTTTTTTTATTCCGAAAATCAGAAGAAAAATAATTTAATTATGATTGTTTTTTCGTTTTTATTTATTATGCATGAATTTTGGTTTATTTTATTCGAATATTTTAATGTTAATATATGCATGTTTTTGTTTTGTGATATATGCATGTTTTTTTGTGATAAAATGAAATATATGCATGATGTTTTTTTTGTGATAAAATGAAATATATGTATGTTGTTGAATATATAGTTATTAGGTTGGTTTTTATATATTATAGAATATGGTTTTTTGTGATAAAATGAAATATATGGTTTATTAATTAGGTTGGTTTTTGTGATCAGTTTTTTCTAATTTAGGGCAACTCTTTTTCTGATATTTTAAAAAAAAAAAAAACAGTTTGTCAAACACAACCTATTTTTAAAAAATTATTATTTATTCAATTTTAAAAACTGGTTTAGAAATATATATATATATATATATATATATATATATATATATAGAATGTACTAAAAAGGTTTATATAATAAAAATTAAAATCTGTTTTAAGAATATAATAAAATTAAAGCTGTTTTTTTAACAAGTTAAAATCTGTACATATTTAAAAAAAATAATGTAATATATATAGTAATGTCTATTGTTTAAAAATAGTAGAAACAATGTAATAAAAAGCTGTTTTTTTAACAAATTAAAATCTGTTTATATATAAAAAATAAATAGAACATTTAAATTTTTAATCTTTTTATATAATAAAAATTAAAATTTGTTTTAATAATATAATAAACATAAAGCTATTTATTAAAAAAATAAAAAAACTGATTATCTTTTTACAAGTTAAAATCTGTGTGTATATTTATACAATATTTACAAGTTAAAATAAAGCTATTTATTAATGCATATTGTTAAAAAATAGTATAGTACAAGAAAGTTGTTTATTTAAATTAAAAATATGTTAAAATTATTTTATTTATATTAAAATCGGTTTCTTTAATAAACTAAAAATTGTTTTTTAATTAAAACTAATATTTTTGTAAAAGCGATAAACTAATAAGCCCTTTTATTGGAAATAATTATTATATGTTTGCACGTATATTAGTTATTTGTTGTCTGCGCGTAATGTTAAATGTCTGCGCGTAAAATTTGTTATTTGTTGATTGCGCATAAAATAAATAATTATGTTTAGGCGTAAAATTTATTTTATTGTTTGTGCGTAAAGTTTATTTTTGTTCGCGCGTAAAGTCAGTTTTCTCGGCTGAGTAATCATTCTTTTTGACGTGGAATATGTCAATGAAGTTGGTGAACACGCAGAAGATGGACTATTATCAATATTTTCGGAGTTGGATGTATGATAGGACGTTTCCTGGAAGAACGGGACTAAAACCGCAATTTGTGGAAGGAGTTGACGGTTTCATTTCATGGGCATGGGCGCAAGAAATTTGTAGAGATGAGGGAGGAATTAGATGTCCGTGTCTAAAATGTAGGTGCAGACACATAATTACCGATCCTGGAGATGTGAAGAAACGCTTGAGAAGAGTTGGTTTTATGCCTAATTATTGGCTTTGGACATATAATGGTGAAATTTTTCAGAATTTTGGAGTAGGGGTCAATGCACAAGCTTCTACTAGCCATGGTGGAACAAATGTGGAATACAATGAAGATGTCAACATAGAACAATTCAACATGATGGATGATATGGTTGAAGACGCTTTAGGGGTGGAATTGTCTTACGGTGATGATGTTCAAGATGATGAAGAGGAACAACCCCCAAATGAGAAGGCGCAGAGATTTTACCGATTGTTGAGTGAAATGAATACACCTTTGTATGAAGGGTCTTCGCACTCTAAGCTATCTATTTGTGTGTGGCTTTTAGCTCATAAGTCGAATTATCTTAATCCTGATGATGGTTTGGATGATATTACAAAGATGTTGAAGGCCGTAACTCCGTTCAAAGATAATCTGCCAACTTCTTATTATGATGCCAAGAGGTTGGTGATGAAGTTGGGATTATCAGTTAAAAAGATTGATTGTTGTAGAAATGGATGCATGCTGTTTTATGACAACGAGTTTGGGATAAATGATGGAGCATTGGAGGAATGTAAATTTTGTCAAAGCCCGAGGTACAGGTCTAGCACGCAGAAACGAGTGGCGGTTAAGTCGATGTTTTACTTGCCAATAATACCAAGATTACAAAGACTGTTTGCATCGATGAAAACTGCTGACAAAATGACGTGGCATCATTCAAATGGAATTCCCGGAGTTATGCGTCATCCTTCTGACGGTGAAGCGTGGAAACACTTTGATCGAGTTCATCCTGATTTCGCAGCAGATCCACGGAATGTGAGACTTGGATTATGCTCTGACGGTTTCCAGCCATATGTTCAATCTTCTGCAAAACCATATTCTTGTTGGCCAATCATTGTAACCCCGTATAATCTCCATCCCGAGATGTGCATGACAAAACCCTACTTGTTTTTGAGTTGTATTGTACCAGGACCAAATAACCCAAAAGCAGGCATAGATGTGTTTCTACAACCGCTAATTGATGATTTGAAGAGGTTGTGGGTTGGAGAATTAACGTACGATATTTCTAGAAAACAAAATTTCAAGTTGAGAGCAGCTTTGATGTGGACCATTAATGATTTTCCCGCTTATGGCATGTTGTCTGGTTGGAGTACTCATGGTAGATTTGCATGTCCACATTGTATGGAAAATACAAATGCATTTACTTTGGATAATGGAGGGAAGATTTCTTGGTTTGACTGTCATCGTCCGTTCTTGCCTCTTAATCACCCGTTTAGAAGACTTAAGAATGGCTTCAGGAAGGATAATAGAGTATTTGATGGCCCTCCATCTAAGATTACATCAGAAGAAGTGTGGACAAGAGTTTGTGATTATCCAAAAGTCACTGATTATGGCCGAGCTGTCCCAATACCAGGATATGGAGTTGACCACCACTGGACTAAAAGGAGTATATTCTGGGACCTCCCTTATTGGAAAGATAACTTGCTCAGACACAATCTTGATGTAATGCACATTGAGAAGAATGTTTTTGACAACATATTTAACACAGCGATGGATGTCAAAGGCAAAACAAAAGACAACGAGAAAGCAAGAAAAGACATAGAAGTATATTGCAAAAGAAAGGATTTGGAGTTGAAACCTCAACCGAATGGGAAGTTGTTGAAACCGAAAGCAAACTACACCCTATCTGCCCAAGAAGCGAAATTAGTGTGTCAATGGTTGAAGGATTTGAGAATGCCCGACGGATATTCTTCTAACTTAGGCAGGTGTGCCGATGTCAACACGGGAAGGTTGCATGGGATGAAAAGTCATGACTCTCACATTTTCATGGAGAACTTAATCCCAACTACATTTAGTTCACTGCCCAAACATGTGCTAAATCCACTTATTGAGATTAGTCAGTTTTTTAAAAATTTGTGCGCTTCAACTTTGAGAGTTGATGAACTTGAGAAAATGGAGAAGAATATGCCAATCATTATATGTCAGTTGGAGCAAATTTTTCCACCAGGTTTCTTTGACTCTATGTAACATCTTCCTGTGCATCTGGCATATGAAGCTATACTTGGTGGTCCTGTTCAATATAGGTGGATGTACCCTTTTGAAAGATTCATGGGTGACTCAAAGAAAGCTGTTAAAAATCTGGCCAGAGTGGAAGGATCAATTGTTGCTATTTACACTTCGAAGGAAACCACACACTTTTTCAGTTACTATTTTGTTGATCGTCTACTTACTCCATCAAATACAAGAAATGAAGTTGAGGTTAATGGTGAAAGGGATCCGTCAACCTTATCCGTATTCAATCTTCCTGGTCGACATGCGGGCAAGGTGCTTCAATATTGGATGGTAGATGAAAGAGAGTATCGGTCTGCTCATGTTCATGTTTTGATTAATTGTGCGGAAGTTAAACCATACCTTGAGTAAGTAAATCAAACAATTTTATTGAATTTTGATTAATAAGTTGTAAATCATCTAACAACTTTGTATTGAATTTTGGAATAGGGAATTTAATTCTTTTTACGCGGAGTTTGGTGAAGGTTCGGCAGTTGGTTCGGTACACGAATATTTTCCAGCTTGGTTCAAACAAAGAGTGTACAATTCCAAACCAACTAATGAAGTCATTCGTTTACGGTATTTATCTCAGGGTCCTTTACAAGGTGTCAGTGAATTTCACACCTACTTCGTGAATGGTTATAAATTTCATACCCACTCTTGGACGGAAGGCAAAAAGACTATTAATAGTGGTGTTTCTGTAAAAGGAGTTACAGATGGAGGTGAAGATGATTTCTATGGAGTGATCAAACACATTTATGAGCTGTCATATAATGAGAATAAAGTGGTGTTGTTTTATTGTGACTGGTTTGATCCCACTCCTAGATGGACAAAAATTAATAAATCATGCAACACTGTTGACATTCGAGTCGACAAAAAGTATAAAGAGTATGACCCGTTTATCTTGGCACAAAATGTTAGGCAAGTGTACTATGTTCCTTATCCCCCAACTCTGCCTCGCAAACGAGGGTGGTCTGTTGCAATCAAAACAAAACCGAGGGGCCGCATCGAGACTGAGGAACCAAATGAAGAAGTTGCTTACCAAGCCGATGATATGACACATGTTAATGAGATAATCGAAGTAGATCAAGTTACAGGTTGGCGTGACTCTCAAGTTGAAGGGGACCAGGTTGATCCTTCTATATTGGAGATGGCTAATGAAGTTGAATATGAGAATGAGGAAGTTGTTGATGAGAATGATGAAGGAGACCAACAAGACACGCAAGTTGATGATGGTGATGTCGATGAATATGACTATGCGTCTGATAATAATACTTGAAGGTTATGGTTATCCACACTTGTAATGGATGAATTTGTTGTAATCTTGAATACATATGAGTTTGAATGATGATATCACTTGTTAATTATTTTCCTTTTAGTTATTGATCTTTTTTTTTTTTTATAAACCAGATTCGCAATGCCTCCGAAGGAAAAGGGGAAAGACAAGAGCAAGGACAACAGGAGGCGGTACCGTACGCATGTTGCAGATGCAGCGACGCTTGCAAACCTTACTCCTTTCCCCAATCTGACCACTTCTTCTAGCCAAGGATCGAATGGGGCATCCCAGACTAATGTTGTTGCACCTGCTGGAGTGTCCCCTCCTAATTATGGATCATCTACTCATGGTTTTATCCTCCCTACAAGTTTTCAGTTTTCTCCTTCACCGCCATTTCCCTATGGGCCGACTGGCTTTATGATCCCCCAACAACAACAACCCCCACTCCAACAACAACCACCCCCACTCCAAGTTCAACATCCCCCACTCCAACAACAACAACCCCCGCCTCAACCACAACAACCCCCTCCCCAACCCCAACAGGGTGCTGAAGATGAAGATGAGGAGATGCAGGATTATCCGCAAGATGAAATGGATCGCTATATCATTGAGCCTAGCGGCAACTCGTAAGTAATTGTTGTATTTGTTTTCAATATGTATTTTGTTATAAATTTATGTAATGCTATGAGCTTTTTATTGTTTGTAGTTTCATGCCCTGCAAGCCAGCCGCCAGTGCCATTAGAGACATCATCCAGGGAAGGTATCATGGATTTTGGAGGACATATGGTGATGTCCCCGATGATGAGAAGGATGCATGGTTCGACCTTTTAAGGTTACATTAATATTTACCATAATATGTATTTTAATTTACATATACATATGTTATAATATATTAATTTTCTAAAATATGTTAACAAAAATGCAGACTAAGTGTACCTGGAACCCCAGGTACTATGATCGGGTAAGAAGGAACTTTCACATTAGAGCTGCTGCACGCCTCTCGGACCTGCTGCGACATGCCCGACTTCGTCATGAAGCTGCTGGAAAGGTTCCATATTGGATCGGTCCGGTACTGATGAAGAAGCTGGTGGACTACTGGGGGACTCCAGAGTTTAAGCAGAAATCAGATATGGCAAAGAAGAACAGAGCATCAGAGAAAGGAGGATGCATTCACACCGGAGGCTGCATAAGCGCAGCAGAGCATGCCCGCCGACTGGTAAAAATAATAACTATTAATTAATTCTAGAATGTATGTTTTTAAATTATGTGGTTAAATATTTTAATGTTTTACTAACTAATTAATAACTGTGTTTCGTTTTTCAATTAGGCAAAGAAGTTGGGTAGAGATCCATACATAAATGAGCTTCACAAGAAGACCCACACTTATAAATCAGGCCAGTATGTTGACGATCGCTCCAGGATATGTCAGGTAATTGTTAAATAAGTATATTTTAATTAATTTTATTTGTTTTATAATTTTTTGTTAATTTTTAATTTGTCTTTTAACTATTTTGTTATTATTTATATTAGGAGGAGTACGATCGACAGCTAGCAGAGTCGCTCTCCCGTGGATGCTCAGTTGACGAAGCTCTGACACTCCGCACTTGGACAAAAGTTGCTGGCGAGAAGACAAAGGGGCGGTTATACGGTGCAGGAAACTTAGCTGGAAACTACAGGAAGGGTATTGCTGCCACACTAAAGCTTACCCTTAATTCTGGAGAGGGGTCTTCTCGGCAACCTGAGCTTACTCCCGAGATGCGGGAAATGATCGCTAGGTTGACTCAAGAGCAACTTGCTGCGCAAATGAAAACCCAAGAGGAGCTTATCCAGGATGTGGTTAGGAAACAGCGGGAATTCTTTGATGCTCAGTTGGCCGTATTTAGGCAAGAGCAAGGCTGGCCTACGGATGAGCAGAGTGTTGGGCAGCAGAGTGTTGGGCAGCAGCGTGGAAGCCAGCAAAATGTGAGAATTGATCCAGTGCCTGATGATGATGTGGACGACCCCTATGAAGTGTATGGTGAAGGCGATGGCGACGACGACGATGATCTTGGGCTCGATGAGGATGATTGATATGGTTGTTATTGCGTGTTTCTATAATTATTGTTTTACTATGGTTTGTATGACTATGGGAGGTTTTCTATGCTTCCCGGCACAATTTTTATTTTCCTGCACGGTTTGTATAATTATTAAGTACATTTTATTTTTCATGACTGTTAATTAATGACTTAATATTATTATGTGTGATAAAATTAATTTTAAATTTTGTTTAAAATATATTTTATTAATTAAAATGATTTTTTAAAGATTTAATGTATTTAAAAAAATTGAATTTTTAATTAATTTAAATATAATTTATTAATTAAAAATATATTTAAAATATTTAATTAATAATAGAAATATTCGGTTTATTAAATAAAACATTTTTTTAAAAAAAAATTTTGCAATTTGCCAGGGGTAAAACCCCTCACATGTCCCTGGTATTCTGGAATCAGAATTATCATCATTGCGTCCAACAATCAGTCAGTGCGTCAGTGCGTCAGGCGGCGACTGAAAAAAGTGACGGATTTTGCCAGGGGTTCTGCCAGGGAAATATGCCAGGACATTTCCCAGGGGTTGCGTCCCTCGCATTCATCCCAGGGGTGAAACCCCTGGCAAAGTGTTTGCGACGAGCGCTTTTGCCACTGCTTCCGCCCCTGGGAAAATCCCTCACAAATGTCCGTTTTGCCAGGGATTCTGTCCTTTTGACAAGGGTTTTGCCCCTGGCAAAATGCAATGTTTCTTGTAGTGACCTCTAGTTATTGATTCCCTTAGCTCAAGCTTCACTTTAGCTCCTACTTCTTCAAACCCCAAGCTCTCTAAAGCCTCCTCTTCTCCAAACCTTGATCTACTTTCTCTCTCTACCTCTCAAAATGTTTTGAAGTGAATGAATGTAAAGACCTAATTTTTCTCTTAAATGTTATGTTTATATACCACTAAACCACCGGTAACTTAGTAAAATAATGTTTCGCACTAAAGCACTAAAAATAATTCTAGCTAAAAACAGGCTGTTACACAGCTTGGGCAGGATGTTTAGACACTAGAAGATCTATTTCAAGCTAGTGATTTTTCTTAGACAAATCTCTCATTTCTTGGCACACAAAGAAGCCGTTGACTGTGTCTAGATCCTCATCTGAAGCTGAGTAGAGAGCACTTGCAGCTGCTACTTGTGAATTGCAGTGACTTCTCTACCTCATTCAGGATTTGAAACTAACTTGCACTAAACCTCCTGTCATCTACTGTGACAATCAAAGTGCCCTTAGAGATTGACTATCATTTGGATAGGGAAAAGCTGCAAGCTGGTGTGATGAAGTTGCTTCCAATCACTTCTCAGGCTCAAATTGCTGAATTCTTCCCAAAGGCTTTGCTACCTCAACCATTTCATACTCTATTATCCAAGTTGGGATTGGTAGACATTTACCAACCTCCAACTTATGGGAGGCTATTGCATAATGAAGACACTAGTCATAATAAAACCTAGATATACAGCTTACTTTTTAAACAAGTCATTCGTTAGTTTCCTTTTTAAACAAGTCATTCGTTAGTTTCCTTTCTCTAACTGTATTAAAGTAACTGTTAGTGTACAGTTAGTGTAGCTTAGTTACTATAGTGTTTTTATACTCCTATATAAGCTTGTAACATCACTTTGATAACAATTAAGGAGAATTGATTCATTCTTTTGTCCCTTCGTAATATAGTGGTTTGTTCAAATGAGAATAATAGGCAACTGATGACGATGAATCTTATAGTAAAATTTGGGTTAATATGTCTTTACCCCCTATAATTCGGGTGAGTTCCGGTTTACCTCCTGTAAAAAAAAGTTTAGATTTCAACCTTGTAATTTAAGATTCTTTCGTTTTAGACCCTGAGCATCTGACTGGACAAAATGCTGACGTGGCATGCTGAGTGGCCATCTTACAAGGTGAGTAAAGACATATTAACCCTAAAAAATTTATACAAAAAAAATATCCTAAAAAAAATGTTATAATAAAATAGTCAATTCAATATGTTGCTAATTCTGGAAGTGAAACATTGTACATAATTGAACAAGAACAACCAACTTATTACGAACAAACAAAACATATAAACGGTTGGGTCTAACAAATAAACTGAACTCTTGTAATTTTGAATACCATCTTTTCAGGTAGAGTAGAAAAAAAAATGGAGCCACTTAAGATGCTAAAGACTTGATTTATCTGAGAATTGTTAATTTTTTTCATTAATAGTTCATTAGACTAACCTAAATGAGGACGATGCACCTTCAAACAGATCAAATAAATTAATTTCTTTAAGAGGGATAAGAAAAGGAAGCAAACAACTAATGTGAAATAAACAATCTTCACACATATTTATTACGGGATAAGAAAAGGAAGCAAACAACTAATGTGAAATAAACAATCTTCACACATATTTATTACGTAGAAAAGGAAGCAAACAACCACGTACGTTTAACATCGACATGCCGAAATTAAAGTAAATGTTAACAACACAAGAGCATATACTGTGCTTATTTACGCACTGATAGAAAAATTGAAGTAATAAAATGTTTTAGAAAGAAAATATGAAATCTTCGTCTTTAATTCTGTCGAGAAAATAAGAGACATATTTCATTTTTTCGTCGCTAAAGCAGACCACTGATTCTCTTTTTTCTAGAAGTGACGTAGGATTGAATCTAATCATCTTCTAGCAAGTCACGAAGAGCAGGCAGTAATCACTGATTCGTTTAATTCTACCTCCGACAATAAAGTTGTCGTTATGTCCAAATGAGGTAGACTCAATACGAGCATAGCAGTCTCCTTTGAAAATATAAAATTGATTGTTATTGCTGGTTCTAAAAGCAGCATCAATACCTTTCTCAAACACGGTAGCAAACAAACAATTATAACGATGAGCAATCTTTTCGGTTCCTTCACGAGTCTTTAAGCTGTAGTTTAGTACAACACTCTTATCTCCTTTGAATAAGATAACAGACAATGGCGGGTACCAAGTTGCAGCGTCGATTCCATGTTCAAACGGTGTTCCTACGAGACAAGGAAACATGTCACCGATTGACATAGGACCAGAAATTATTCTTCCTTCTGAACGTGGAGTGTGTTTTATATTGGCACATTGATTACCAACGAAGATGTATGCCTCATTCGGATTGTCAGTGTCAAAGGCACAATCTATTCCTTTATCAAATACTGTATTAGCAATCATAGGAAACCCGTCAGTAATATCGCCCGGCCCACTGCTAATATCTTTTTTCGTCTGTCCCGGATCATAACTCAAAGCCACATACTGATCTTTCGCGAACATGTAACAGTCTTTGTAGCAATATGACCGGAATGCAGCACTAATGGAATTAGATGGCATTTTCTTTTTGGTTGATTATTTATTTAAGGTATGGGATATGAATACGTTTTTCTTTCGTTTTGTGAAAGCCTCTGTTTATATAGATGTTACCGGTAATTTGAACACAAACTCTTAAACCAGATCACTAATTTTAATTTTTTATATTATATTTGCAACTAACAAGGAAATGTTTGGTCTCTTTAAACAATTGTTAACTCAACAATATAATTATTAGTTAAATCCAATTAATTTTCTCAATAGATATTAAAGAAAAGAATTGCTACTTTCCGCGAAAAAATTAGTCCCGACATCATCACGATGCTTGTTGGTTACTTATCTCTCCTCCACCTCTTTACTTTTGCAACCCCCCATGTATTCCATCAAATCCGGAATCAAACGGTTTAAAACAATTCGTGAAGCGCTCGCGATAAATTCTTTCCCTTGAAATAACATAGCTCTATTAAAGAATGACCAAGGCAATTAACCTAGTCTTCTTTTGGAGTTAGACTTTACGAGGGTAAACTATTTAAATGCTAATTGGAAATTTAAAACTAAGGTAATTAACAAAGACTTCTTTGGAGTTTGTTAGGAATCAAAATAAAACATATTTAGAGCAAATTGTACAGTCAAAACTAAATTATTATTTCCTGAAGACAACGGATGATGAAAAGTAGAGTCTTGATTTTTTGAAAATAAAAATGGGTTTATAGATGTACTACATTTTACGACGACTTTTTGTTTGTTTAATATATATCAAATATAAATCTTAATTTTAATCTTATGTTAATCTTAGGTTGAAAATCGAATGAGATAAAATCAACTGAAGTAAAAAAGAATGTACTGCTGTATAGATCTCAAAAAAAATTGAAGCACAACCAATATCAAATGCAACCAAAAAAATCTATACAAGCTTATGAAGGTGTGCTTAAATCATGCTTATATACAAGCTTATGTACATTACTTGCTGATCAAGTAACCATAACAAACTATGCTTTTTATCTTAACTAACTTGAGTTTATCTCAACTAATTTGACGAGGGAAGGCGAGTGTTGATTGTTCTCTATTTACTATGGTCGATTTAGTTTTCTTCTTTTCGTTTTCTCGAGAGATTTTTAATTGTGTGTAAGTTTGAACACCTCACTGCAATATCATAGTCATTCATTCTAAATCATTTACGTATATCAAGCTCTCAAACTTAATCATGCTTATTTCTCTTAATAGACAAATCTTCATCGTTCATCATGTGGTTTCTAACACTATAGTTTCCATCGTATTAGTGAGAAAAAAGTAAACAAAATTCACTAAATAGAATAAAAAATCACCAAAAAAGATTTAGTGACAACCAAATTAGAGAAATATTTCATTTTTTGTTATTATTCTTAGTTATCAATTTAACGTTTCATATAAGTGACGTGCCATTTGATCTAATCTTAAAATATTTCATCAAGAACGCACCAATCATCCTTGTAAGAAGAAAATGCTGCATAATAAAGCAGATACGTCCATAATATTCACCTTTAAAAATTATAGCTTCATTTCTCGATTTAACAAGAAAAATCTGAACCAATTCTGCATTAAAAAACTGTACCAACCAAACTACCAAAACCTTTGCCAATAGACTGGTGAGATATGAGATCCTCAGATTGATCGTCTATTAGGGCATACTTGTCTACTTTAAATAACAAAACTTGACTCCGCGTAGATCCTCTTTCACTGAGATAAGGAAACATGGCGCTGATCAGAACCGAACCTATACCTGTTTCGAGATTTTTTGTTTGTGGAGCGAAGTCTATTTTGGCACAGTGATTTCCTTCCCGAGCAATGCTATATCTCTAGAAAAATAACATCAATAATTTTTCAAGAATAAAGAGCAACCAATCACAATTCACTATTTGCCACAATTCAAGGAGGTGTGGCTGAAAAATAGGAAGTGAACAAATAAATCATGCAATTAAAACTTGGCAACTGTTTCTTGAAAAATTCTTGATGCTATTTTTCTAGAGAAATAGCATTTTCCTTACCAGGATGAATTCGTCTTGGGGACATTAGTATTAAAGGCACAATCTATTACGTTTTCAAATTGTGATTTAGTATGATTTGAAACCAATGAGAAATAGAAGACGGCCCGTCAAGAATTTTCTTCTAGTGTCATAACTATATTTCAAATACACATAGTTTTTAATCACGAACATGTAACATTCGATGGGATGACATTTTTCTTATTGGATAATTTATTTATTTCAAGATAAGGGAGATAAAATACTTTTCCTTTACCTCGGAATTGATAGATACATCGACAATAGATCTCATGAAAACTTCCGGACCGTGTAATCGCTCCACACCTTTCCTTAATTACAGCCCATTACCTCCATTGAATTCCGGCCAATAAGAAATTGAATGGGCTTAAACCTTTTTTTCATTAATTCTTGATAAAAAAAATCTAGATAAATAGCAACACTCTATGATATAGGTGTTATGTTACCGCCTTAACCCTTATGTAAACACAATAATAAATTTAAAAGTTGATGTCCAAAACACGTTTGCATGTGACCAATCTGAATCACAGATTGAAATCTTGAAAAAATATTGGTAATTATTTAAAGACCCGCAGCTTCTATTATTTATATATTAAAGAGTGACTAAGACAATTAACAAAGTTTCCTCTTGTTTACCAACGATGAATTAGTCAAAGTGGTAAGGGTCTTAACCCCTTAAGTAAGAGTGTGATATCTCTGGCGTGCCTCAAAAGTTTTCATGCGGATAGTCACTATCAAATGACAATGAAAACTTCGTGGTGATAATATTGTAACAAAAAAAAAAGGTTTTCTCTTGTTTATAAAAATATATGGTTATATCCAACTTGCTTGCTAGATTTATTTTTTGACAAAACTTGCTTACTAGATACTAATGAATGACCAAGACAAGTCTTCTCTTTCCTTATATAAAAAGTCTTGTCTAAGTGTTTGACCTTAGGCTGCGTTACTCAGAGACACAACTTCAAATAAAAAATATTTAGGTAATAGAATTGCTCGGTAATAGAATTGATTCTTTATGCAATTGAAACAAAAATTAAATATGCGATTGCTCCTAGAGGTAATAGAATTGATTCTTTATGTCTCCAAATCAATGGTCAGAGGCTTTTACTATGAATAGGCTAGGCCTTTCTGACTACAAGTATTTTTTATTACACAATTTTTGTTTTCAAAAACGCGCGACCGTGCTTGCTGGAACTGTATTTAAAAATGGAATAGATTGTGCCTTTGACATCGAAAACAACGAGGCATTCATCTTCGCTGGAAATCACTGCGCCAAAATTAGATACACTCCACGTTCGGAAGGCAGAATTCTTACAGGTCCGAAGTCAATCGGTGGCATGTTTGATTGTCTCATGGGTACACGGTTTGAAGATGGAATAAATGCTGCAATTAAGTACGACAATGTCGAATCGTCTGTTCTCTTATTCAAAGGAGATCATAGTGTCTTATTAAACTACAGCTTAAATTCTTGAGAGGGAACTGAAAAGATTATTCGTCGTTTTAGTTGTTTGTACGGTACAATGTTTGAGAAAGGAATTGATGCAGCTTTTAGCTCACACATTGCTCTTCAATTTTACATTTTCAAAGGAGAGCGTAGTGCGCATATCAATTATTTCTCAGACAACCATGATGGTGACTATATTGTCGGAGGAAGAATAAAACGTATCAGTGATGAATGGCCTGCCCTCAACGACATGTTTGAAGATTAGATTTAACCCTATGTCACTTCTAAAAACAGATAATTAGTGATCAGGTTTCTTGACAAAAAAATGAAATTTTTCTCTTATTTTCCTGTCACTAAATTTGATGACAGAATTAAAGATGGAGATTTCACTTTTTCTTCATAAACCTTCATTAATTTAATTTCTTTTGTTCGTGTACGTAACCACTATATATGTTCGTGTGTAGAAATAAGCGCGGTAGGCTGCTAGTTGCATGCTCCACCTCTTGTGGTTGTTTTCTTCTGTTGTTTACGGTTACTTTCAGCACGTCAATGTTAGATGTGCATGGTTATTTGCTTCCTTTTCTATGTAATAATAAATGTGATTGTGAAGATTCATTATTTCACATTAGTTGAATGTTTCTATTTATCAATGAAAGCTCCTTCATGAGTTGTCAATCTGCTTTTTATTCTTGAAGAATTTTTGATGTTATTTTTCTAGAGATATAGCATTGCTCTTTTACATATCATCTATTTCGAGGTATCCTCTCCCTTTTAAGGTGTTGGATATTTTGCCTTTCCCTTTTTCTTTTAAAGTAATGAATTTATTTGGATTGTTTGAAGGTTTATAGTCCTCATTTTGCCTTAAAGGAAATGGTTAAACAATGCAAAAGTTTTTAAAATTAAAAAACACGATTCAAACCTTCCTTTCTTGTGCTCTTCTACAACCTTCGGTTAGTATCAGAGCTCTAGTCTCTTGACTGACCACTTAACTGTGCAAGACCAAAAATCATGTTTATTGTGGAAGAACTCTGAAGGTGCCTTCTAATGAACTATCAATTAAAAAAAATAGTTATTCCATTTTTAGTATCTTCATGTTTTTAGAATCCTTATGGCTCTTACCATTCACCGCCTTTTTTTTTGGTCTGTAATTAGTTGAATAGTTTTCAATTGGACATACATAGGAAAACACACATACTTACAAACACACAACAACACTTCACACATGCAAATACAACACACACCCACAATTCATTTAAAAAAAGAAAGAAAGAAGGAAAGAAAGAAAGAAAGAAAAGGGAGAGAAACCTAGAGAGATGTTAGAGAAAGGAAGAAAGAAAGCAAAGCTTGGAAGAATAAGAGTTTTAAAGAGAAGACGAATCAAGAGAGAAAATGCAAAGGCACTTAAATTGCACCCACCATGATCAAAGAGAGAGAGAAAGCTCTAAAATCTTGGTTTTGCAACATGAGAATTACTAGAAATATTCTCTTTTGAACACTCTATAATACCCACTTTCTTACGTACTGGTGAAATCCATTCTATAATACTCACTTTTTTACTTGGTGAAATCCATCTGGGTCTCACCACTTTATGTGGAATCTATTTTCAATGTGTGAGATTCACATTGGTTTCATCCAATAGAGAGAGAGTGTTAGAAAGGAGTATTCATAACACTCATCTATTCAACATATTTCCTCTCATCATCTAAATGTGTTCTTATACAACTTAGTAAATGGGCTTGCAAGCAACTAACTAGTCCCAATACCACATAACTACCTCAATTCGTTAAGTTGCTTGTACTCCAAGCATATTAACTAACTTCGTTAGTTAGTTAATTAAATAGCAACTAGAAAACAACATTTTATCCACCATTTTTAGCTTTGTTCCGCGACACTGATGCTAAACACCGACTGCATTCTTTTTCAGTTCACATGATTTTATCTCATTAAATTTATCATAAGATTAACAATAGACTAAAATTAAGATTAATGTTTGATATATTTTTAACAAACCAAAAATCATCGTGACTTGTCATGATTGGTTGTCTTCAGGGAATACTAATTTAGTTTTGAATGCGACATTTACTATAATTTTATTTATGAATATTGTTTTGATTCCTAACGAACTCTAAGAGAAGACATTGTTAATTTACTTAGTTTTAATTTGCCAATTTGCATTTCAGGATTTGTATAGCCCTCCGAAAGAAATTCCAAGAGAAGACTTTTTTAAGTGCCTTAATCATTTTCTACGATCTTAGTGAATTGGTTGCACTCACCTGGCACCATGCTTAAATGCATGATCAGCAAGAAGGAATTAGACAATCCTAGAAGCAAGGTCTTAAAAAATTATAATCACCATCGATAACCATTGACGAGGATAGCCGTTCAGATTGTGTTCACATTACCGGTAACATCTATTTAAAATAAACAATCCTCCATTAAGAAAATGTCACATTATACTGCCAGTGCTGCATTCTATTCACCTACCGGATATCAATGTTACGTTTTCGTGAAAAAACAGTACGTGGTTTTAGATTATGCTCCGGGAGATACGGAGAGAGTTATTATTATTGTTCTAGGCGATATCACTGATGGGTTTCCATTGCTTGAAGGATAGATTGTGCTTTTGACATTGAAAATAATGAGGCATTCATCTCTGAGATGTTTCCTTGTCTCAAGAAACATTGTATGAACATGGAATTCATGCTGCAGGTAGGTACAAGGATAATTGCTTTGTTATCTTATTCAAAGGAGTTCACATTGTCTTACTAAACTACGCCTCAAAGTCTCGAGAGGGAACCAATGAGATTTCTCTTGTCTTGACTCTTGAGGGAATAATAATTTGGTTTTTAATGCGCAAATTGCTATTTATTTTTTTATTCCTAACTAATTCCAAGAGAAGACTTTGTTAATTTCCTTAGTTTTATATGGCCAATTTGCATTTCAGGATTTGCGCAGCCCTCCGAAGTGTAACTCCAAGAGAAGACTTTGTTAATCATTCTTTGAAATCTTTGTTAATTAGTTGCACTCAACTGGCAGCATATTATCATATGGAAGCATGATTAAATGCATGATTGACAAGAAGCTATTAGTCTTTAAATAACCCTAGAAGCAAGATTGTGTTCACATTACTATGGTAACGTCTATTTAAACAGAGCCTCTCAGAAACTTAACAAAAAACATATTCATATCCCATACCTTAAAATAAATAATCCTCCAATAAGAAAATGTCTCATCATACCGTTGGTGCTGCATTCACGGCACCTAGCAGATTTCAATGTTACGTTTTCGTTAAAAAACAGTACGTGCTTTTAAATTATGCTCCGACAGGTGAGGAGAAAGATACTATTGTTGGGCCGGGTGATATTACTGATGGGTTTCCTTGTCTCATGGGAACGCCGTTTGAAAATGGAATAGATTGTGCCTTTGACACTGAAGATTATGAGGCATTCATCTTCGCTGGAATTAAATGTGCCAAAATCAAACATACTCCACGTTCAGACTCAGAAATAGTTCTAAGTCCTATTCCAATTATTGACATGTTTCCTTGTCTCGAGAAAACACCATTTGAACATGGAATAGATACTGCAATTAGGTACAGGGATAAATGGTCTGTTATCCTATTCAAAGATGCTCACAGTGTCGTACTAAACTACGACAAAAAGACCCATGAGGGAGTCGAAAAGATTACTCGTCGTTTTGGTTGTTTGTATGGTACAGTGTTTGAGAGTGGAATTGATGCGGCTTTTACTTCTCACATTAATCGTCAATTTTACATTTTCAAAGGAGAACGCTGTGCGCGTATCGATTATGCCTCAAACAGCCATCATGGTGACTTTATTTTTGGAAATAGAATAAAACCAATCAGTGAAGAATGGCCTGCTCTTCATGACATGCTTGAAGAAGAGAAGTAGTGATCAGCTTTAGTGACGAAAAAATGAAATATTTCTCTTATTTTATTGTCACATAGCAAAATTAAAAGATGGAGATTTCATATTTTCTTACTAAACCTTTTCAGTAATTTAATTTTTCTTTTGGTGCGTACATGACCACAATATATGTTCATGGTTGTGGAAATAAGCGTGGAAGGTTGCTAGTTGCAAGCTCCACCTCTTGTGGTTGTTTTCTTGTGTTGTTAACGTTTACTTTTAGCACATCGATGTTAGATGTGGATGGTTGTTTGCTTCCTTTTCTATGTAATAATAAATGTGATTGTGAAGGTTCATTCTTTCACATTACTTGAATGTTTCTATTTATCAATGAAAGCTCATTCTTGAGTTGTCAATTTCATCAATTTACATATAATCTATTTCGTGGTATCATCAATTTTAGGGTTTTCCTTTTTCTTTTGAAGAACGAATTTATTTGGATTGTTTGAAGGTTCCTCATCCTCATTTTGCCTTAGAAGAAATGGTTAAACAATGCAAAAAATTTTAAAACTCGAAAACACGATTCAAACCATGCTTATCTTGTGTTTTTCTCCAACCTTACCACTTAACAGTGCAAGAGTAAAAATCATGTTTATTGTGGAAGAACTCTCAAGTAATGAAAAAGATAGTTATTCAATTTTTAGAATCTTCAAATATTTAGCATCCTTAATGGCTCTTTACCGTTCACCTCCTTTCTTTTTGGTCTGCAATTTGTTGAATAATTTTCAATTGGACACACACCCTTCACACCTATATAAATACAACACACACCCACAATTCAGTTAAGAAAAGAGAAAATATGAAGAAAGAAAAAAAGAAAGAAAGAAAGCTAGAGAGATGTTAGAGAAAGGAAGAAAGAAAGCAAGGGTTGGTAAAGAAGAGTTTTGAAGAGAAGAGTTAAGAGAGAAATTGTAGAGGAACTTGATGTTGATGAAACTTACATACACTATGATCAAAGAGAGAGAAAGCTTTAAAACTTGGTTTTGCAACATGAAAACTTCCTGAAACATTCTCTTTTTAATACTCTCTCTAATACTCATTTTTCTACTCGTGAAATCCATGTAGTTCTCACCACTTTATGTGGGATCTATTTTCAATGTGTGAGACCCACATTGGTTTCATCCAATAGAAAGATAGTGTTAGAGACCGAAAGATAGTGTTAGAGACTGTAAGAAAGAGAGTGTTCATAACACTCCTCTATGCAACATACTTCCTATCATCATCAAATATTTAATTATACAACTTAGTAAATGGGCTTGCAAGCAACTAACTAGTCCCAATACCACATAACTACCTCAATTCGTTAAGTTGCTTGTACTCCAAGCATATTAACTAACTTCGTTAGTTAGTTAATTACTTGCACTACAAGTAACTAAATCGTCACTAGAAAACAACATTTTATCCTCCATTTCTAGCTTTGTTCTGCAACACTTACGCTACTAGTGCCTATTTAGAGTCGACTTAACTCATGCTAAACATCTATTGCATTCTTTTTCAGTTCACTTGATTTTATCTTGTTAAATTTTTCAAGTATGGTTTGATATATTTTATCTTGTTAAATTTTTCAAGTATGCTAAACATCTAAAATTAAGATTAATGGTTTGATATATTTTTATCAAACCAAAAATCATCGTGACTTGTAGTGCACATATAAACTCATTCTTTATTTTTAAAAAAAGCTTTTAAAAAACGGTTCGTTACCGAGAAAAAGGCCCCGACAAAAAGGTATAGGTAGCGGACGTCATCGTTTTTACAGAGTAAATGAAAATCACGACGAAACGCCGTTACGGCTGCGACGAATTACCATTACAGCCGCAAAAATATGCCGTTCATGACATTAGACATAGAATCTGGATATCTTTTTCAATTAAGATAGATGAAAATCATATTATTAGTACATATTTGATCGTAAATTACATGTGTTAACTCCTTATCCAGTTTAGAATTCCAAATTTTTCTCTAGTTTAAGCTATTTAAGTTAATATCATTATTTAAGAGTTGTGCAATGTAGTGATTATTTCACACCGCGGCAACCGCAATCCGTATCGCAACACCTGTAACAGCCGAAATCGCGAATACCTAAACGCGACCGCGACCTTAACTGCGACCGTTGGCAGCATCTATTTAACCGCGGCCTTAATCGCGAAATCCTTTACTCACCTGGCAGCATTATCATCGGCCAACATGTTACATGCTTGTGTACACATTTCCAGTAACATATATTTAAACAGAAGCTCTCACAAAATGAAAGAAAAACTTATTCAGGGAGTATTCATGCTTCATAAACCAATACATTAAGAGAAATGTTAACCAGTGCCTTCGGGATAGTGGTTAAGAACAAAATATAGTATGCACTGCGTTGAAACTTGTGTTGTCAATCCCTTAAAAGTCAATAAAGTGTATTTTTTAATTTAAACTTTCTCTTTTTGGTTTCCTTAACCAGTACCGCGGGGGAACCGGTTAAGAAGACCCATACATTAATCCTCCAAAAGCAAAGATAGCAATACTTATGAGATTCTCTCCCTGTATAGAAATTCATATCTAATAACTTAAAATCCTTTAGTGATATCTCTACAAACTTAAGATAAAATTCGATCACAAACTTAAGAGTCTAACAACAACTCAAACATATTAAACAGAGTTCACCAATCCGGATACTTCATCCTCTTTCCAATGTCCTGAAAGCTAAAAAATCAGCACATCATATCATACCTAAAAACTCCCAACAGCTTTAGAGTGGGACTGAACCACTCAACATAATAACAAATATCCTAATTCCAAAGATAGAAAGTAAATCCCTTGCAAATTAAATTGTCTGTCATTCATCTCTTTTTTCTTATTTATACATTTATTAGCACTAGTGCTCGTTTACAACTATTTCATATTATTCCTCTATTAGGGGTTGTGTTTTGTTGGATGATTTTGCCATTTTACTCCATTCCTTTATAAACTAGACGACAATTGAATCTCATCTCATGTTATTTATGTCCTATATATTTCTCAAATGGTGTAAGATTTTTAGCACTTATATTTGGTTCCTCAACTGACCCAACCAAATCACTGCTTACCAATTTAAATGAAAAGGAGAAGATTGCCAATTGCAGGGTAAAAATGGAGTTTGATGTGTTGGTCTCTGTAGTATATTTTTGTTATTCTGTCCTGAAGTAGTAGAGTAGTTTCTGGAAGAGATGATTTCACTGGAGTTTTATATACGTGTGTGTGAGAGCGGTTGAACAAATAATAAGAGAAAAATAAAATAAAATAAATAACCCTCTTAATAGGGACAACCGGTAACCAGTGACATTATTAATTAAATAGATGACGTGGCTTCATGTAAGAGGGTGTGTGTTAAAAAGAATTTGGCAGAGAGTTTGTCAATAGCATTTCTCTTTTGGAAATAAATGTTTATAGCTGTACTTCCTGTAGGATGAATTTTGGTTTTGTTTAAAATATATCAAATATTGGTCTTAAAATTAATCATATGTTAATTTTACCTTGATGTTCATTACACTCCTCAATACAATATACTTCCTCTCATCATCTAAATATGTACTTATACAACATAGTAAATGGGCTTGCAAGAAAATAACTATAACTAGTCCAAATAATACCACATAGATACCTCAATTCGTTAAGTTGCTTGTACTCCAAGCATATTAACTAACTTTGTTAGTTAGTTAATTACTTGCACTACAAGTAACTAAATCGTCACTACTAGAAAACAACATTCTGTCCTCCATTTTTAGCTTCGTGCTAAACACCTACTGCATTATTGTTCAGTTCACTTGATTTTATCTCATTATAATTTTCAGGTAAGATTAACATTAGACTAAAATTGAGATTAATGTTTGATATATTTTTATCAAACCAAAAATTATCGTGACTTGTAGTGCACATATAAACACATTATTTATATTTAAAAAATGGTGCGACCCTGTTTATCATGATTGGTTCTCTTCAGGGAGTACTAATTTAGTTTTTGTTGTGAATTCGTTGTGAAAACCACACCAATAATAATTTTGGTGTGTGGAGCAAATTAATATCAAGTAATCAATTAAGCGGGTGACAAAATAATTCAAACAAAATAAACAGCAAGAGATAAAAGGAAGAAGGAGAACACAAGAAATTGTTTACCCAGTTCAGTTTAATAATGACCTACTATGGGGGAGAGAGCAGCTCTTCGTTCCACTATAATGATATGAGTTTCTTTACAAAGAGATATTGAGTTACAAGAATCAGTCTTCAAACCTAATTCTACCCAAGTCCCAATCTCTTCCCGTGACCAAGAGACTCAATCCTAATAGTGTTTTGTTCAACGTGAATCAAAACAATCCCAACCCTAGTGTTTGTTGTCAATAGAAATTCTCTATAAAAGCCTAGTTTATATGTTGGCTTCTAAACCCTGTTTTTCTACGCACATAATCATCTGATACAAGGCTTATATTTATAGTGGAAAGCATCCCTCAAAAATTGGAACAAACTAGGCCCATGAAAAAGTTGTTTTAGTTTTCTGCTCCTGCGACAATTTGGGCGCCGAATTGCATCCCTCGGGCGCCAAAAAATGTCGCAGCTTATGCCTCCAAAAATAGGCACAATTCGGGCCCCGGACTACTCCATTCGGGCCCCGAATTGAACAGTGCCATGATGCATATTTGAGTCATTTTCCAACAATTCCTCACCTTGACTCTAAAATAGTGATGATGCCAATTTAACCATCAACCACCATGCTGCTCTCTCCAACCTTCATCTATGCTTCAATGAAGTTAATCAAGTCCAAGCAATGCTTGAATCTTGATCTCGGTAATGATTTGGTGAACATGTCTGCTGGATTTTCTTCTGATGCCACTTTCTCCACCATGATCTCCTTAGTCTCAATCATGTCTCTAACAAAGTGCAAACGAATGTCAATGTGCTTTGTTCTTTCGTCATATACCTGATGGTTTGCCAAATGAATGACACTTTGACTATCACAATGTATCTTCACACACCCTTGATTAATCCCCATTTCTCCAATCATACCTTTCAACCATATGGCTTCCTTGACCCCTTCAACAAGGGCAATGTACTCTGCCTGAGTTGTTGAAAGAGCTACAACTGATTGTTGATTTGCCTTCCAAGTTACTGCTGTACCGAACAGTGTCAACACAAATCCTAACAAAGATTTTCTAGTGTCTACATTATCCACATATCCCTCCAAAGCATCCCTTCTTGGTTGTGACCTTGTATACTTCAGACCACCTTTCAAAGTCCCATTCAAGAATCTCAGAACCCACTTCAAAGCTTGCCAGTGCACTTGACCTGGATTTTCCATAAACCGACTTATCACACTTATTGCATATGATAAGTCTGGTCTAGTACAAACCATACCATACATGATGCTTCCAACCCCACTTGCATAGGTAGTACCCTCCATCTTGCTTTTCTCTTCATCGGATTGAGGACACTGTTTTATTGACAACTTTGTGTAATGTCCAAGAGGAGTGCCAACGACCTTAGAATCTTTCATCTTGAATCGCTCCACCACTTTCCTCAAGTACCCATGCTGAGATAAGAATAGCTCACCTTTGTTTCGGTCTCTAATGATATCCATACCAAGTATCCTCTTTGCATTACCAAGATCCTTCATCTCAAATTCATCATTTAATCTTTTCTTGAGCTTCTGAATCTCTTGCTTGTCAGAACTTGCCATAAGAATATTGAAACACCCTGTTCCCAAAAGTCGTATTATTTAATAAATAAATCAGAGTAAACGTCATAACACGGAGTATTACACTTCAAATAATAAATCTCATAAATAGTAAATATGCTATTTATTTAAACCAACATATAATGTCATAAACTTGCAGCGGATATTTATTCTCAACATAAAACTTCATATGATTAGTTCCTTGGCACAAAGGCCTCAACATAAAATGTTATTCACCAAGATAACCATTCAACAAATACAATCTCAAAGTACGATACATAAGAATTAAGGAAATTATTCGCAACGGTCCCCATCTTATATGTATCTGAGTCCTAGACACTTGAGCCATACCTAACAGTCGTCGGAACCTGCACTTGCCCACAAGGTGGCAATTCCAACAGAAGGGGTGAGAAACGCATTCAATAATAATAATATATAATTTATCAAAATTATTGAAACAATAACAATCATAACAAGTAACAACATCAAGTCCGTATATAATCATATATATATATATATATATATATATATACCATTCAACATCATAATTAATTCTCAACAACAATATCATCACCAACACCAAATCATTATCAACAATAGACACCAATTAATCACCGACGACAACACCCTAACCAATGCAACACCGACATCAACTAATACATCATGCAATGTGGTACCAACTACGCGCGTTGAATGCTAAGCATTCCAGGGCATAAGCCCCCACCAAATTGGATGGTTAAAGCATCCCAGGGCATAAGCCCCCACCAAGTGAATGATAAACATTCCAGGGCATAAGCCCCCACCGGATTGAATGACTAGCATTCCAGGGCATGAGCCCCCACCAGAAAATGATATGCATATGGACTCCACTTGTGTATATCTACATACAACTTCAACAACAACATATGTGCCTAAAATATTTATGACACACTCCCCAACTAGACAACACCAACACTTATTTAAGTTATCAAAGTATCAACATTTCACAAAAGTATACATTCTTACGTAATCCAACATTCAAACACCGCTTTTAGCTTTATAGATAATTCTTATAAATTCATAGGAACTCCTTAGAATGGTTAGAAAAGTCCCTAGAGGCATTTAACAAAATATGGAAAAAGATCGCACAGGACCTGGTTCGCTTGAAGGTCGCTTACGGTTCGCTTAAGCGTGCGTCAAAAGTCTGGAAAATACACTATACTGGGTTCAGTTCGCTTAAGCGAGATGGATTTCGCTTAAGCGAAGCAAATGTCGTAACTCAGGATTTGGTTCGCTTACGGCTCGCTTGCATTTCGCTTGAGCAAAGGTTCATGGGTCGATTTTGGGCAACTACAGGACATGTTCTCTTAAGCGAGATTCATTTCGCTTAAGCGAACGGCTACGATTTTCAGAATGAACAGTACGATTCCAGCATCCAAATTCAACCCTAAATCCCATTTTTAATCCCTTATTCACCCAAAAGTTTTACAAAACATGTTTACAGGTCAAACATAACATATGGCAATCAAAATGGCATAGAATTACACAATTAACAATCATTGTATCACATTTTCATCATTTCATAAACCTAAACTCAAGAACGCAATTTCAACAATTATCAAAATTATACAACATTATTAATGAAGGATTCCCACCCTTACCTCGAATTAGCAAAATCTACAGCAAAATGGGTTGCAATCTCTCTTCCTAGCTCTTCTCCTAGCTTTCCCTTCTTCTTCTCAAAAACTCTTTTTTTCTCTCTTTTTGTCTGTACGTGAAAATGATACTGGTTTTGTTTTCTTTTGACTTTTTCCTTACTAACTTCCTTTCTTTTACTATTTCAACCATAACCTACTCTTTTTACTTAACTCCCCTTTTAATTTCTATTAATTCCACTTAATTAATAATTATTTTCTACTCTTTTATCTTAAATAATAAAAATACCTCATAATCAAATATCATATAACAAAATATCAATTCACCAATATCACATAAAATCATACAAGAATATATTAAAACACCACTTAAAATAATTAAATAAAACGGGCGTTACAACTCTCCCCAACTTATAGAATTTCTACCTCGAAATCTTACCTCAAACAAACAACTCAGGATATGATTCTTGCATCTTACTCTCCAACTCCCAAGTAAGGCTTTCACCAGCAACTCCACCCCAAACAACTCTTACAAGAGGTATCTCTTTGCCTCTCAACTTCTTCACCTTGCGATCATCAATCCTCAAAGGTAAAGTCTCCACCGTAAGGTTGTCTCTGACTTGCACATCATCTATAGGAATAACATGTGAAGGATCCGCTATATACTTCCGAAGCTGTGACACATGAAACACATCATGCAAGTTCGAAAGATGTGGTGGCAAAGCAATCCTATAAGCCACCGTGCCAATCCTCTCCGATATCTGATAGGGACCAATGAACTTCGGAGTTAACTTCTTAGACTTCAAAGCTCGACCAACACCGGTCATAGGAGTGACTCTCAAGAACACATGATCACCCTCTTGGAACTCAAGATCCTTCCTCCGCTTATCATGATAACTCTTCTGTCGACTCTGCGACGCTTTCATATGTTCTCTAATCATCTTAACTTTCTCCGTAGTCTGTTGAACCAAATCCGGTCCCAAAACCACACTCTCACCCGATTCAAACCAACATAGAGGAGTCCTACACCTTCGACCATACAAGGCTTCGAACGGTGCCATCCCAATACTCGAATGGTAACTATTGTTGTACGTGAACTCTATCAACGGTAGATGACTATCCCAAACTCCACCTTGCTCAAGTACACACACCCTCAACAAATCCTCTAGCGACTGAATTGTTCTCTCCGACTGACCATCTGTTTGCGGATGATAAGCCGAACTCAACCTCAACTTCGAACCCAATGCCTCTTGCAAACTCTTCCAAAATCTAGAAGTGAACCTCGGATCTCTATCCGACACAATACTCGACGGAACACCATGCAGCTTAACAATGTCCCGAATATAAATCTCCGCCAACTGAGCCACTGAATATGTGATGTTTATCGGAATAAAATGCGCCGACTTCGTCAATCTATCAACAACAACCCAAATGGCATCATGCCCTCTTTGAGTATTCGGAAAACTAGTTACAAAGTCCATGGAGATGCTATCCCACTTCCACTCCGGCACATCTAAAGGTATCAACAAACCAGCAGGCTTCTGATGCTCAACTTTGGATTTCTGACAAGTCAAACAAGCATACACAAACTGCGCAACATCACGCTTCAAACCAGACCACCAAAACAACTTCTTCAAGTCATGATACATCTTCGTAGCTCCCGGATGAATACTCAAGCTACTTCTATGATTTTCTTCAAGAATCTTCTTTTTCATCTCGTCATTGTCAGGAATACATATTCTTCCTCTAAACCTCAACACACCTTGGTCGTCAACCTGAAAATCACCATCGGCAGTAGCAACCATCAAGTCTACAAACTTGACATCAACCTTTTGAGCCTCTTTTATACTATGCAGAAAATCATTGTTAATTTTCAACATGCTCAACTGGACACTTTTAGGCGCCAATTCACACACCAAACTCAAGTCTCTGAATTGTTCAAGTAACTCGAACTCTTTCTTCATCATTGCAGACATATGCAATGTCTTCCTACTCAAAGCATCAGCAACAACATTAGCTTTGCCAGGATGGTAATTCAAGCCAAAATCGTAGTCCTTCAATAACTCTAGCCACCTTCTCTGCCTCATGTTCAACTCCTTCTGATCAAACAAGTATTTCAAACTCTTATGATCACTAAACACTTCAAATCGAGAACCATATAAATAATGCCTCCATATTTTTAACACAAACACAACTGCCGCTAGCTCTAGATCATGCGTAGGATAATTCTTCTCATGAATCCTCAACTGCCTTGAAGCATATGCTACTACCTTACCATCTTGCATCAACACACCACCTAAGCCCAACTTGGACGCATCACAATAAACAACAAAAGGTTCATCTGGCTTCGGTAGAATCAAAATAGGAGCTGTTGTCAATCTTTGCTTCAACTCGTTGAAACTCTCTTCACACTTAGCATCCCACACAAATGCCTTACCTTTACAAGTTAACTGAGTCAAAGGAAGTGCCAACTTCGAAAATCCTTCAATGAATCTTCTATAATAACCAGCCAAACCAAGAAAACTTCTAATCTCCGTAACAGACTTAAGAGTCTCCCACTGTGATACCGCTTCAACCTTCGACGGATCAACTGCAATACCATTACCAGAAATAATATGGCCAAGAAAACTTACTTCACTTAACCAGAATTCACACTTCGACAGCTTTGCATATAACTTCTTCTCTTTCAGCACCTGCAACACAATCTTCAAATGCTCTGCATGCTCTTCCTCAGTCTTAGAATAAATCAAAATATCATCAATAAACACAACAACAAATTGATCGAGAAAAGCATGGAAAGTTCTATTCATATACTCCATGAACACACCAGGTGTATTAGTAACACCGAAAGGCATCACTTTAAACTCGTAGTGACCATACCGCGTCCTAAACGCCGTCTTTTGCATATCTTCATCTTTTACTTTAATCTGATGGTAACCAGACCTCAAATCAATCTTGCTAAACACACGAGCACCCACTAATTGATCCATCAAATCATCAATCCTCGGAAGTGGATACCTGTTCTTTATCGTCACTTTATTCAACTGAAGGTAATCAATACATAACCTCATGCTACCATCCTTCTTCTTTACCAACAATACCGACGCTCCCCACGGTGAAACACTTGGTCTTACAAAGTTCTTATCAAGCAAATCCTCCAACTGCTTCTTCAACTCTGCCAACTCAGAAGCTGACATACGATATGGAGCCATCGACACAGGCTTCGTACCCGGAACAAGATCGATAGAGAATTCAACTTCCCTCTCCGGCGGCACATCCGGAATCTCATCTGGAAAAACTTCAGAAAATTCTCTAACAACTGGCAACCTGTCAATCACAGCTTGGTTCTCTAAAGACAAATAAGCCATCAACGAAAACATCAAGTTTCCATCACTTTCTAATTGCTTCAGCTGTTTAGTAGATAAAAACTCTACTCCACTTTCCTCTTCGGCGGAAGAAAAGTACACCGTCTTCTTAAAACAATTAATATGCACATGGTTGTATTCCAACCAGTTCATACCAAGGATTACATCCATCCCCGTCAACGGCAAACATACAAGATCAACATCAAAATCCCTAACATACATGGATATAGGACAACTCTGACAAACAAGACAAGTAGTCACTGAACCCTTAGCTGGAGTTTCAACAACCATTTCCCCATTCATACTTGACATAACAAGACCCAACTTATTTGCACAATCAACAACAATAAAACAATGGGTAGCCCCAGTATCAATAATAGCAATTAAAGGGATACCATTAAAGAAACAAGTACCTCTGATGAGTCGATCTTCATTAACCGTCTGAGTACCGGTCAATGCAAACACATTTCCACTAGCCTGAGCCCTCTTAGGCTTCTTGCACTGCGAACTAAGGTGACCTTCTTCGTTACAATTATAGCAAACAATATCATTATGCTTGCACTCAGCCACTGTGTGTCCCTTCTTCCCGCAACGGAAACACTTTTTCTCTTCACGCTGATTGCACACATTACTCTTGTGGCCCTTCTCGCCACACTTGTAACAAACTACCTCAGCAGGAACATCTCTACCCCTGGGCCTCCTCTCATCTTGTATCCTCTGTTTACCCTTGTCTGCAGGGGCACTGTACGGCTTCGGACGACTCTGTTGTCCTTTACCCCTACGCTCACTCATCACCTTGTAATGAGCTTTGGTATCCTCCTCATAAATCCTACAGCTGCTTACCATATCAGAAAAGTTTCTAATCTTCTGATAACCAATGGCCCGCTTAATATCAGCACGCAGACCATTCTCGAACTTAATGCATTTGGAAAACTCTGCATTCTCAGCTGTGTAATGCGGGTAGAACTTAGCCAGCTCGACAAACTTCTCAGCGTACTCGGTTATGGACATATCACCTTGCTTCAACTCTAGGAACTCTATCTCCTTCTTACCTCGGACATCTTCCGGGAAATACCTGCTCAGAAACTCTCTCCTGAACACAGCCCAAGTGATCGCAGCTCCTCCATGTCCTAAAACAGGTTGCACACTTACCCACCAGTCATCAGCTTCCTCAGCTAACATATGCGTGCCAAAACGCACCATCTGAACGTCTGTACATTGCATGACCCTAAAGATTCTTTCCACTTCCTTCAGCCATGTCTGAGCCCCATCAGGGTCGTACCTGCCTTTGAACGTAGGTGGATGGTTTCTCAAGAAGGTCTCCAACATGCGCACACCATCATTACCAGCAGCATTGTTCTGTTGCTGTCCAACAACTTGAGTCATTGCTTGCAAAGCAGCAGCAAGAGCAGCATCATTTCTTCCAGCCATCTCAACAATTCAACATAACAGAATAATTTAGAACAACAACAAGACAATATAAAAATTGTCAGACAACTCTAATGGCTCGACACGACTCTACTAATTGGCCGGACGGACCGACTCTGCTCTGATACCAATTGAAACACCCCGTTCCCAAAAGTCGTATTATTTAATAAGTAAATCAGAGTAAACGTCATAACACGGAGTATTACACTTCAAATAATAAATCTCATAAATAGTAAATATGCTATTTATTTAAACCAATATATAATGTCATAAACTTGCAGCGGATATTTATTCTCAACATAAAACTTCATATGATTAGTTCCTTGGCACAAAGGCCTCAACATAAAATGTTATTCACCAAGATAATCATTCAACAAATACAATCTCAAAGTACGATACATAAGAATTAAGGAAATTATTCGCAACGGTCCCCATCCTATATGTATCAGAGTCCTAGACACTTGAGTCATACCTAACAGTCGTCGGAACCTGCACTTGCCCACAAGGCGGCAATTCCAACAGAAGGGGTGAGAAACGCATTCAATAATAATAATATATAATTTATCAAAATTATTGAAACAATAACAATCATAACAAGTAACAACATCAAGTCCGTATATAATCATATATATATATATATACCATTCAACATCATAATTAATTCTCAACAACAATATCATCACCAACACCAAATCATTATCAACAATAGACACCAATTAATCACCGACGATAACACCCTAACCAATGCAACACCGACATCAACTAATACATCATGCAATGTGGTACCAACTACGCGCGTTGAATGCTAAGCATTCCAGGGCATAAGCCCCCACCAAATTGGATGGTTAAAGCATCCCAGGGCATAAGCCCCCACCAAGTGAATGATAAACATTCCAGGCATAAGCCCCCACCAGATTGAATGACTAGCATTCCAGGGCATGAGCCCCCACCAGAAAATGATATGCATATGGACTTCACTTGTGTATATCTACATACAACTTCAACAACAACATATGTGCCTAAAATATTTATGACACACTCCCCAACTAGACAACACCAACACTTATTTAAGTTATCAAAGTATCAACATTTCACAAAAGTATACATTCTTACGTAATCCAACATTCAAACACCGCTTTTAGCTTTATAGATAATTCTTATAAATTCATAGGAACTCCTTAGAATGGTTAGAAAAGTCCCTAGAGGCATTTAACAAAATATGGAAAAAGATCGTACAGGACCTAGTTCGCTTGAAGGTCGCTTACGGTTCGCTTAAGCGTGCGTCAAAAGTCTGGAAAATACACTATACTGGGTTCAGTTCGCTTAAGCGAGATGGATTTCTCTTAAGTGAAGCAAATGTCGTAACTCAGGATTTGGTTCGCTTACGGCTCGCTTGTATTTCCCTTGAGCGAAGGTTCATGGGTCGATTCTGGGCAACTACAGGACATGTTCGCTTAAGCGAGATTCATTTCGCTTAAGCGAACGGCTACGATTTTCAGAATGAACAGTACGATTCCAGCATCCAAATTCAACCCTAAATCCCATTTTTAATCCCTTATTCACCCAAAAGTTTTACAAAACATGTTTACAGGTCAAACATAACATATGGCAATCAAAATGGCATAGAATTACACAATTAACAATCATTGTATCACATTTTCATCATTTCATAAACCTAAACTCAAGAACGCAATTTCAACAATTATCAAAATTATACAACATTATTAATGAAGGATTCCCACCCTTACCTCGAATTAGCAAAATCTACAGCAAAATGGGTTGAAATCTCTCTTCCTAGCTCTTCTCCTAGCTTTCCCTTCTTCTTCTCAAAAACTCTCTTTTTCTCTCTTTTTGTCTGTACGTGAAAATGATACTGGTTTTGTTTTCTTTTGACTTTTTCCTTACTAACTTCCTTTCTTTTATTCTTTCAACCATAACCTACTCTTTTTACTTAACTCCCCTTTTAATTTCTATTAATTCCACTTAATTCCTTTTTACTCTAATTAATAATTATTTTCTACTCTTTTATCTTAAATAATAAAAATACCTCATAATCAAATATCATATAACAAAATATCAATTCACCAATATCACATAAAATCATACAAGAATATATTAAAACACCACTTAAAATAATTAAATAAAACGGGCGTTACAAATATCATCTACATAAAGGAGAAGGTAGAGAATGACTTTCTCATTCCTTCTCATCATGTAAACACAACTGTCATAGTTGCTTCTCACAAAACCAGCCTTCACTAGGAACTCATCAAACCCACGATACCACTGCCTTGGACCTTGCTTCAACCCATACAAAGATTTTTTCAACAAACACACTTTTGTATTATCTTTTACGAAACCTTATGGTTGTTGCATATAGATAGTTTCTTCCAACTGTCCATGTAGAATTATCTTTTACGAAACCTTCTGATTGTTGCATATAGATAGTTTCTTCCAATTGTCCATGTAGAAATGTGGTCTTCACATCCATCTGTTCTAACTCAAGATCATACATGTTAACAATCGCCATAAGTACCCTTATGGAACAATGTTTCACCACCGGTGAAAAGATTTCATTGTAATCAATCCCTTCCACCTGAATAAAACCCTTTGCTACAAGTCTTGCCTTATACCTTGGTGCTTCGACCCCTGGTATACCTTCTTTCTTCTTAAACACCCACTTGCTTCCCACTACCCTTTGATTCTTAGGTAATGAAACAAGTTTCCAAGTCTGGTTCTTTTCCAATGAAAGCATTTCCTCATTCATTGCCTTCAACCAATCCTTGCTTTTGTTGCTTTCTAATGCTTCCCTGAAGTTCTTTGGTTCCAAGTCTTGCACTTCTTCAGCTGCATTCAAAGCATAACATATGAGGTCAGCATAACCGTATCTAATAGGTGGATTAACTTGTCTCCTTTCCCTATCTCTTGCTAGCTGATAGTCAGGATCAATTATTTATCGGCCTTCACTCTCAACAGGTACTGGAGTATGATCCTCCTCTTCCCTTTCATCGGTGGTAGGCTCCACCTCAAACTGAATTTTCTGTACCCCTGTTTTTGAGCTTGCTTCCAGGTCTTTGCACTTCATCCCCATACGGGTCTCATCAAAAGTAACATTCCTTCTTATAATAAGTTTTGATCATCTAGGTTCCATCTTCCACAGTTTGTAACCTTTCACACCTTCAGGATAACCAATGAAAATACACCTCACAACTCTAGCATCAAGTTTGTCCTGTCTGACATGAGTAAATGCTAAAACTCCGAAAAATTTCAAATTAGAGTAGTCTGCCGGTCTCCCACTCCAAACCTCCATAGGTGTCTTGAGATCTATCCCTGTTGATGGACATCTGTTGATCAAATATGTTGCAGTACTAACAACTTCTCCCCATAAACTCTTGGACAGTCCAGCTCCCAACAACATACACCTCACACGCTCCAACAAAGTCATGTTCATTCTTTCAGCAAGACCATTCTGTTGAGGTGTGCATGCCATGGTTCTATGCCTCTTTATACCTCTTTTCCTACAAAACTCATTAAACTGCTCTGAAACAAACTCCAGACCATTGTCAGTTCTTAACACTTTCAGTTTAGTTCTAATCTGATTTTCTACAAGTGTATGCCATTCTTTAAATTTTTCAAAAGCGTCAATTTTATTCTTCATAATGTAAACCCATACCCTTCTAGAATAATCATCAATAATAGACATGAAATATGAACCTCCCCCATGAGTTTTAACTGATGTTGGACCCCAAAGATCTGAATGAACATACTCAAAAGGCCTACTAGAGTTATGCACACCCACTCCAAACTTCACCTTGTGTTGTTTGCCTAACGTGCAATTATCACAGAAATCTAGTTTGTTCAATTTTTCATTCCCTAGCAAACCTTGTTTAGCTAGCTCAACCAAACCACTCTCACTGACATGACCTAACCTCAAATGCCACAGTTTAGTTATGTCCAGAGTGTCTACACTAGCAACCGATGCATGAGCTATAATAGTGGAACCTTCTAAAATATATAAACCATGTATTTTAGACCCTTTAGCTATAACTAATGCACCATGAGAAATTCTCATCATTCCACGTTCAATTCTAGTGCAATATCCTAGACCATCAAACATGCTTATAAATATTAAATTTCTCTTAAGTTCAGGAATATACCTCACATCCTTCAAAAGGAAATCACGGTCATCAAACATTTTGAGACGGATAGTACCCATACCTTGAATTTTGCAAGCCTTATTATTACCAAGGCGAACAACTCCACCTTCTTTCAGCTCTAATGTTTCAAAGTACTCCTTTCTCGGACAGATGTGATAAGAGCACCCAGAGTCCAAGACCCAGCCCTTTTCAGGTTCCCAACTTGTCACAGTTAGTGCTCCATCATAACCTTCCTCTTCACTTGCAATCTGAACGGATGGATTACCACTTCCATTGCCCTTTCTCTCCGAACAATCCTTCTTGAAGTGACCTGGATTGTGACAAATAAAACATTTGTACTGTGTTTTATTACCACCGCCCTTCGACTAGACTTTGACCTGGAATTATTGCCTTTCCCATTTCCTTTGTTTTGACTTCTCCCCCTTGAGACATTCAAGCCTTCTCCACTATCATCAACCTTCAACTCTTTGAACTTGGTTAACTCTTTGGTTCTCAAAGCTGCTTGAACTTCTTCCAAAGTAATAGTGCCTTCTTTTCCATAAAGCATTGTATCCTTGAAATTCTCAAATGACCTAGGTAAAGCACACATTAGGTGTAAGGCTTTATCCTTATCTTCCAGATTTACATTTATGTTCGCCAAATCATCAATAATCTTATTGAACTCCGTCAGTTGCTCCATTATAGGTTTTGACTCCACCATTCGATAAAAGTAGAGTTGTTGTTTCAGACATTGTCTATGTGCCAAGGACTTGGTCATGTACAATGAATCAAGTTTATTCCACATAGACACAACAGTAGTCTCCCTTGCTACCTCTCTCAACACCTTATCCCCAAGACACAGAATGGTAGCACTGGCCGCTTTATCATTCATCTCAGTATTCTCAGCAGGTAATAGATCCGCAGGCATCTGTGCTTCTCCCTTCAATGCTTCAACACACTTTTGTTGAATTAGAATTGTCTTCATCTTTACCTTCCACAATCCAAAGTCGTTACTACCGGTAAACTTTTCAATATCCCACTTCGAACCCATGATACCTGGTTATTGATTTGACCTTTGCCCCACGGTGGGCGCCAATTGTTGTGAATTCTTTGTGAAAACCACACCAATAATAATTTTGTTGCGTGGAGCAAATTAATACCAAATAATCAATTAAGCGGGTGACAAAATAATTCAAACAAAATAAACAACAAGAGATAAAAGGAAGAAGGAGAACACAAGAAATTGTTTACCCAGTTCAGTCTAATAATGACATACTCTGGGGAGAGAGCAGCTCTCCGTTCCACTATAATGATATGAGTTTCTTTACAATGAGATATTAAGTTACAAGAATCAGTCTTCAAACCTAATTCTACCCAAGTCCCAATCTCTTCCCGTGACCAAGAGACTCAATCCTAATAGTGTTTTGTTCAAGATGAATCAAAACAATCCCAACCCTAGTGTTTGTTGCCAAGAGAAATTCTCTATAAAACCCTAGTTTATATGTTGGCTTCTAAACCCTATTTTTCTACACACATAATCATCTGATACAAGGCTTATATTTATACTGGAAAGCATCCCTAAAAAATTGGAACAAACCAGGCCCATGAAAAAGCTGTTTTAATTTTCTGCTCCTGCGACAATTCGGGCGCCCAATTGCATCCCTCGGGCGTCGAAAAATGTTGCAGCTTATGCCTCCAAAAACAGGCACAATTTGGGCCCTGTACTACTCCATTCGGGCCCCGAATTGAACAATGCCAGGATGCATTTTTGAGTAATTTTCCAACAGTTTTGAATGCGACATTTACTATAATTTTATTTATTAATATTGTTTTGATTCCTAACCAACTCCAAGAGAAGACATTGTTAATTTACTTAGTTTTAATTTGCCAATTTGCATTTCAGGATTTGTATAGCCCTCCGAAAGAAATTCCAAGAGAAGGCTTTGTTAAGTGCCTTAATCTTTCTTTGAAATCTTTGTTAATTAGTTGCACTCAACTGGCAGCATATTATCATATGGAAGCATGATTAAATGAATGATTGGCGGTGTTTAAACAATCCTAGAACCAAGATTGTGTTCGCATTTTTATTGTGGTAACGTCAATTTAAACAGAGCCTCTCACAAACTGAAAGGAAAACTTATTCATATCCCATACCTTAAAATAAATAATCCTCCAATGAGAAAATGTCTCATCATACCGTTGGTGCTGCATTCACGGCACCTAGCAGAAAAATACAAATCTGTAAAATACAAAGAAGTCTTTAACTCTACACTTCCATTATCACTCTAACCCATGGTGTTAAATAAATCTGTTAAGTGTGCCACAGGAACTGAAAGTAGAAAATGATGACTTTAGTTCTTAAACCAATATAAATATTCCCAACTTGAATCTCAAATCCCTAAATCCCTAAATCTATTGTATTCTTTTTCAGTTCACTTGATTTTATCTTGTTAAATTTTTCAAGTAAGATTAACATTAGACTAAAATTAAGATTAATGGTTTGATCTATTTTTAACAAGGATTTTTCTAACATGTGCAAATTTGCATATGTTAAGAAGTTTAAAGTAGTAAATGCATATTGGAACTTGTGTAATTTATATTAAATATATTTTTTTTAAATCATTGTGACTTGTAGTGCAGATATACCCACATTATTTTTAAAAGGGAAATGTTAACGAGTGTCTCCGATGTACTCTTTAATCATCTTAAATAGTAAGTTTTTAATGAAGAGTTGTTTCTTGAATACATTGGAAATTATAATAGTTGACATTCTTTAACAATATCCTTCTTAAAAAAGGACGCCACCCTGTTTGTCATGATTGTTTGTCTTGAGGGAATAATAATTTAGTTTTGAATGTGACATTTGCTCTATTTTTTTTTTATTATTTATATTCCTAAGACACTCCAAAAAATTTAGTTTTAATTTGCATTTCAGGAATTGTATAGCCTCCGAAAGTAACTCCAAGAAAAGACTTTTTCAAGTGCCTTAAACAAAACTCTCACAAACTGAAAGCAAAACGTATTCATACCGTTGGTGCTGCTAATTTGATCTTGTTTGTACTGCATGGTACAGTGTTTGAGAATGTCCTGACTTTATTTTTGGAAATAGAATAAAACCAACTAGTGAAGAATGGTCTGCTCTTCATGACTTGTTTGAAGAAGATAATTAGTGATCAGCTTTAGTGATTTCTTGTGTTGTTAATGTTTATCTACATGGTTGTTTGGTTTGTTTCCTTTTCTATGTAATAATTAATATTAGAGTGTGAAGATTCATTATTTCACATAAGTTGTTTGTGTGTGTCTATTTATCAATTTCTTCTGCTTATAGCATTTAATAAGAGATTCAACATAGTTGGGTATATTAAAATAAACAATGGGACTAACTAATAACGTGTCTTCTCCTGCAAGCATATGAGCAACTTTGTTTTCTTGTCGCCCAGGGGTGGATTTAAACATTTGGTACATGTGAGGCTAAAATTTTAAGCAAACAATAATGCAAACATTATTAAAAATAAGTAATAACATTGTTTGATATAAAACATTACAATGAAAATCGTCTCTTATTCATTTGTTGAAAATGAGCTAAAATGATATCATTGCTAATTATTAAAAGAATATCTTTTTCTATATAAGTTACAAGACGGTTATTTAGCCACTGATCACTCATTTTGTTACATAGTTGATTATTCATAACTTTCATAGCTGAAAAAACACGTCCAACACTTGCAGTTTCTAACTGCAAAAGCAAAGTCAACTTTAAAACTTTATAAATCATGCATTTATTTGTTCCTATAAGTTTTCCATGTTTGATCATTTTAGTTTGACAGAACTCGCAAGTTAATTCATTAAGTTTCAAAAGTTTCAAATAGATCCTTTCTTTCAAAAGTGGTATTTGGCATTGTGTTTTATTTATAAGGGGTAAAGTCAATTTGGTTCCTCAATGTGTAAAGAGTATCCATAATAGTCCCTCAATGTTTCAAAATTTCAAATTAGCCTCTGATTGTGCACTTCGTTAGTCAAAATAGTTCCTAACATTAAAATCTCGTTAATATTGTCATATTAGTCATTTAATATACTCAATAATTGTCATTTCAGGGACTATTTTGACTAACAAAGTGCAAAATCAAATACTATTTTGAAATTTTAATACATTGATAGAGTATGTGACTACTCATTACACATTTACAAACCAAAATACTATAAAAAATTAAGAAAGTTGGATGTGTGGCTTTAGCCACACATAGTCTTTGAATGGATCCGTCCCTGACGCGCCTGACAAACACCACCTTAAAAATGGTAAAAAAAAAAAAAAAAACTGAATAGAGACCGACAGGAAGAAATAATACACCCAAATTAAAAAATGTTGTCTTGTATAGCATGTAACCATCACAAGTAATCTTGAAATTAGTATCAAAATCGACATTGTCAAGTTGCATATCACTCGACCACTGAAAGACATTATGTTAACCCAATACTTCGCCAACATCAGCTAAATAATTATATGGGTAACTAACAACTTTCGTCAGGACAAAGCTACCTTCGAAGTCCCAAATGCAAATGCCAATTCTGGTACAAATAATATGAGATGAGAATGCAACGTCATTGTTACTCTTATAGATCACCTATATCGAGGCTTTATATTTTTTGGCTTGCTCTCGTTAATTTGAATCCAATGAACTATTAAGGAAGCAAATAGTCCTTCAATTTTTAGAATTGTCAATTCTTTAGCATTTTAGTGGCTCTTACCTTTCGCCACTTATTTTTTTTTGTCTGCAATTTTTTAAGTAATTTTGAATAGGACATATTTTGGGTAATAAGAGATAAAGTTTGACTTAGGAAATTTCTAGTACGACACCCGTATGTAAAGCATGGGAATTAATGTATTTACAAAGTTCTATTAAAATTAAATTTACACAAGAAAACATATCTTACACAAAAATTGTGTACATGAAAGTAATTCAACATTTAAGTGAATTGAAACACTAGTTAAACGAGTGAAAGTTGGAAAAGTAAATACGAGGTCACCTTAGATTAAACTAGTGTTGTGTGAATTGAAAAAATGTCTCTCATAGGAAAGGAAAATTTTGGATATACCAGCTCTGTGAACCGATCCACGAATTGCTTAATCATTAAGTTGCAAACTCTCCCTATAAAAAGAGAGCTCGAATAACTCATTCCACACACCAAAATGCACCCTGATACGTCTCTCTCCCTCCCTCCCTCTCCCTCTCCCTCTCCCTCTCGAGTCATTCCTCACCTTTTATTCCTTTTCCCGTCGGTTTTTAGTGGTTTTCGCACTATATTAGAGTGGTAAATTTTAAAATAAAATAATGTGTTAACAAGCATAAACGTGCCTACGTCCGACCAAAGTTAGTAGTTAGTTTTGGAGTCATAATCTAATCTTATCTTAGTATAAAAAAAACGACTAAAATGAATGTGAAAAAGGCATTGGCATTTGATGACCCATATTATCACATCATGTGCTAGCTCTCTGATCGTTGAACCTTTAAAAAAAAGCTCTCCACTTGTTGAAGGAGGGAATTAATTAATATATGCAAAAGCATTGGCTCACATGATATATTATATTGTACTATATTGTTCTCCTATTAAAATTGAATTTAAAATTTAAACGGAAAAAAGATTGGTTGATAAGCTTAAACGTGCCTTTGCATATATATATATAAAAGGAAATTCTTACGTGAACTTTTATTCAATACATCATTTTTACACCCAATCAATTAAAATCTAACACCTCATTAAAATAATAAAAAGAATTAATATCAGAATTTTTCTTATTATTTTTAATATTTTTCTCTCCTTTTTCCACTTTCTTTAACCGATAAGAACCACCCACCACCATTTATATTTCCATTTCCTTAATTAAAATCACACTTTTTATAAAGTTAATAACATGTGTCATTTTTTTATTGGTTGAGTGTAAAAATGATGTGTTGGGTAAAAGTATATATGAAGAATATATCGCATTTGAATTTGATGACCCTTGTTATCATAGCATGTGCAAGGGAATTAGTATATACACACAAAGGCATTGGCACACATGATATACTATATTGTACTATATTGTTCTCTTATTAAAATATGCAAAGGCATTGGCATTTGATGACCCTTGTTAATTATCACATCATGTGCAAGGGAATTAATTAATATATATGCAAAGGCATTTGCACACATGTTATATTTATTCTACTATATTATTCTCTTCAAAATTGCATTTCAACAATTGAAGGAAAAAATTAAGATTTTAGTTTTATAATTTTCTGCCTATATATACTCCTTTCTTTTCATGTATTTTCCCACAACATAACCTTCCTTGTATAAGAAAACAAATAATTCCTCCTCGCCTACAAACCATACTATACCTAAGATGACAAAATCTGGTTACATAAATGCTGTAATTCGTTCATCAAAAAACAATGAAGCATACTTTTTCATCAATGATAAGTATGTGCGTTTGGATTATGCTCCGGGAACCAGCAACGATAAGCTTTTATGGGGGCCTTCATTTGTTCGTGACGAGTTCAAATCACTTGCTCAAACAATATTCGGAAACTATGGAATTGATTGTGCCTTTGACACCGAAAACAACGAGGCATTCATCTTCTATGAAAACTTTTGTGCTCGAATAGACTATTCTCCACACTCCGACAAAGACAAAATCATCTCCGGTCCTAAGAAAATCGCTGACATGTTTCCTTTTTTCAAAGCAACCGTGTTTGAAAACGGAATAAACGCGGCATATAGATCAACTAGAGGCAAAGAAGTTTACTTATTCAAAGGAAACCAGTATGCTCGTATAGACTATGAAACCAATCGTCTCGTTCAAAGTATCAAGAAGATTAGTGATGGATTTACTTGTTTCCGCGGGACGATCTTTGAAAATGATATTGATGCAGCTTTTGCTTCTCACGTAACCAATGAAGTCTACTTTTTCAAAGATGAGTACTATGCTCGTGTCCATGTTACTCCAGGCTCATCAAATGACTACATTATGGATGGTGTGCGGCGCACACTTGACTATTGGCACTCTCTTCGTGGCATAATACCTCTACAGAATTAACCATGGATGTGTTATCATGCTTCTATGATACTTCCTCCGTTTCAAAATATAAGCAAAAGTTGCTTTTTAGGTTCATTCATTTAATGATGTATGTGGTTTATAATATGGACCACATACATCATTAAATGAATGAATCTAAAAAGCAAATTTTGCTTATATTTTAAAACGGAGGGAGTAATTAAGAATAATGTTTGTTGTTTCCGATGTTTGTTTTCTTTTTTATTCGATATGTGTGATTATGTCATCGTTTGCTTCTGTTTCTTGATGTAATAAATGTGTGGGTTCTTGATGTTTTTCATACATCTAGTTGTTGTTTAATTTCCTTCCTTTGTTAACAAACACTACATAGTGACTTATGAACTATGCAGTCAGAAATTAATAAACTAGTATCAATTTAAGAATAATAACATAGTTTATAAATTTTAATTGTTGAGTGGTTGGTTTCGAAGATAGTTGATTTATTAATGAGTGTGATTTTCATATCACTCAATTGTTAATGTAAGATGCCAACATTAATTTACCTTACAAGACTTTCTCAAATACATGAAACAGACGAGGGAAAGATAAATATAAGAATTTGTCATATACAAGAAGCAAATTAACTTTTGTTTGTGAAATTTCAAGGAAGTTGATATTTATTAATAATTTACTGAACATATATAAATCCAATGAGAACATAAAATAAGAGAAGCCATTCTATAATAGAGAAAAAACATTATTAGGACATAGTGGCGGCTGGTGTTGTTACAAGAGTCGTTGTTACCGGGTGGCCTTAGCTGATTTTTTTTAAGAGCAAATTTTAATTAAAAGATCATTGCTCAAGACGAATGGAGACCAATAAAACAGAGAATATAAACTAAATGTGTTGTATATAGGTTAGGTGAAACATCTGGAAAAAAAAACATCCTAAAAGATACCTCTAAGGTAACACCCACCAAAATACACGCCACCACCTAAAACAAACTCCTTCACGAAAACAACCACTGTAAAAACGATATCCAACATCACTCATCGTCACTACTCATCCTCAAAGAACACCTCTCAAATTAAACTCCCAGTCCTCAATTATAAGTTAAGCTAAATTTAAAAGGGTTAATAGTGTTTTACACCCCTGTAATATAGGGCACTTTTGGTTTTGCCTACTGTAAAAAAATTATTTTAGATTTCGTCTTTGTGAAATAAAGATTCTTCAGAAATAGACATTGACCTATCTCACTCAGCCGATTCGCTGATGTGGTGCAAACGTGAAAATATAATTATTTTTTTTTTCATTTGTCCAAATTTGTAATTATTTGACACATCATTAGCTAATTAAAAAAACCCAAAAAATATGAAATTAAAAACTTGAATTTTTTATTTCGCTTGTGCATTATTTATTTTAAGTAACAATATTTTTTTATTAAACATTAAAAAAATTGTTTATAGAAATTCATCATCATTATAGCTGCCCAGAATCTCTCACTTTCTCTACTCATATTCACCACTAGAGTCTTGCTTTCTTATCTCTTACTTGCTTTACAACTTCATCATTCACTTATACTCTTTCTCTCAAATTCAAACCCAAAGCCTGTCAACAATACATTCAGACCTAACATCATCATCTTCCCTATAAATTCATTTCATTCTCCCTTTTCGGGATTTAAGGATTGTAATTGGGTTGCATTTATCATCACCCACAAAACTCTCTCACGGCTAAGTCATGGGTTTGTGCAAATTGTAAGGAAAAAATAATTTGCTTTTGGGTCATGAGATTGAGTGGAGATGAAATAAAACAACAAAGAAAGAAGAACGATAAAAAAAATTCTGTTTTAAATTTCATGAATTTTGGGTTTTTTAATTAATTAATGATGTTCTATTGTTGTTCTTGTGAAGAGATGGAAAGCAAGCCGTGTTGTTGTAACGACCCAAAAACCATAATCGTGACCGGCGCACAGACTTATACCTTTTAGTCCGGCAAGCCTAACTACCAAACCCGACAAGTGACACATAAATAATTTACACATAACCCTTTTCATCAAAATAATATTTACAGAAATTTGGACAGAGTATCCCCTGTAAGTTTAACGTTTCCAAGATATCAATCCTGTCCATAAACCTGTTTATCAGCCAGAAACTAAAAAAAAAACATTTTTACATAATTGTACAACTCAAAATGGGACACTTCTAGACTCCATATAGCTGCAGATACACTGACTGAATATGCACATAAGCAAAAGAGCCGTCCATCAAGGAGGCCTACCAAAAAGTGACAATGTTGAACCTTGGATCTACTTGCAGCTGCCTACTCAGCTGCCTGGGAATCTGAAAAAAATAGAAAATAAAGAGTAAGCCACGAGAACTTAGTGAGGAGACAACAACCACCACCGACTAGAAGGGAAACACACATGGGCACGAGTACTTAATTTCTCAAATCTAAAAGTTCATTTTCAAGACTAGTAACTATGTAAAATTCTAGAAATTCGCAACCGTTATGCGCGTCAAAATTCACATTTAAATATTCCAACCAAATAGGTATATTTCAATCGAAAATCCAACATCGTAAAGATGCGACAATAAAATTACAAGCCTTTTAATATATATATATATATATATATATATATATATTGCCGAAAAACCATAAATAAAACCTTCAAAAATACATTGCCGAAAAACTATAAATAAAGCCTTTAAAAACATATTATCGGAAATCTTGCTAAAAGTCTTTAAGGAAAATATAGAAAACTCCATTTAGTGAAAATAATCAAAATGGGTGAATCGAGAACTAGTTCCATCTCGTTGATAGCCCTCTCCTCCTAATGGTGGCCTTTCCAATGGGGCGGCTCCATCTAACGGATAGCTCTTTTCTCTCGACTCAAAACAAGCGTAAAACATTTTCAATTAGTGAGTTTACCTCTCATTGATAACCCTCTCCTCCTAATGGCGGTATGGACCTTTCCATAGGGGCGGCTCCATCTAATGGGGTAACTCTACCTAATTGAAATCACATACTAGGTGCACCTAGGTCGTCGCGTTAATACTGTTTTTTTTCCTCAAACATATATCTTTAAAACCACGATTCGTAAAATATCAAACTTGTGTTAAACACACACCATCAAATTCCAATTTACAATTCTTTGCTTATAAATCATAGATAAAATTCAAATAGAAACCATAATAAAATCAACGACTTTAAACATGTATCAAAAACGAGAAAAATGTTAGAAGGGTGTGTTCCCCATTTTTGTAATCACTTTAACATATAAAATCATAAAAATATCAATGATAACAATAATGAAAATAAGCGATAATGATCGTCATCAACTCACAGTTATGACGAATCGACTAAGTTTGCTCTCCAATCACCCCGGGAGAAGCATGTGAAGCGTCCGACATTGTATCTGAGCATCAATAATATTTTCCCATAAATTAGAAACTCATTGCAGAACTTTAATAGCATTAGATAATCATGAAATGCAATTTGAAAATATATATTATAACATTATTGATAACATATAGGCTTCCAGAACTTGTTAATTTATTCCCAGCTTATGTTTTAGACAGAATATGAAACGAATACATATTCCAAAAGAACAATTAGTAGAAGCAAATTAACATAGTTTATGCCTGCATTTCTAAAATTATATATAACCATTCAAAACAATTGAAGTCCATATCATATTCATATGTTGATATCCTATATACTCTACTCTCAAAAATTAATTTCTAACTCACTAATCATGCTTAACTATACATTAATTGACATGTAAGTTGATAAATATACCTCAAAGAGCCTCAATAAGCAATTACCAAGAGTGTGTATTCCCCAAAGCACCAACCTTAACCCACAAATTTCTTCTAAATCTCACTTGTAGAACTATAGAAATAGCTTTGGTGAGATTATAATTTTACTTATGAGTGTAGATTGTAGCTTGAATTTGATGTTTGAAGAGAAAGAAAAGAAAAAGAAATTCTGATGTGTGAGAACAGAGGAGGGACGAAAACAAGGTGTAATGGGAAAGGATGAAAGAAATAAGAGGAATGGTTCATTGTAGTAGCTTCTAGACCTCAGTTTTATCTTTACTAGTAACTATTATTTATTTAAATATTATTATTATTATCAACTGTAGTTTAGTTTTATTTTATTTTATTTTACTTTTATAATATTTTGTTTTTAATGAAACGATTCGTTTCAATCTTCCCCCCTTAAGAAAATTCGTCCTCGAATTTTAACTACTAACCTTGATTTTCGAATAAGTATGGATACTTTTTACGCATTATTTCTTCGGGTTCCCATGTGTTTTCTTCACCGGACGGACCCTTCCAAAGGACCTTCACCGAAACAATATCTTTAGAGCGTAACCGTCTCAGTTCCTTATCAACTATAGCTACCGGGTGTTCGGTGTATGACAAATTTTCATCCAATTGCACATCTTCTTGATTAATCACATGAGAAGGATCATAAAGGTATTTTCGAAGCATAGAAACATGAAATACCGGATGAACTCCCGAAAGATCGGGTGGAAGTGCTAATCGATAAGCTACAGGTCCGACTCTCTCCAAAATCTCAAACGGCCCAATGAACCTTGGAGTTAGCTTGCCCCTTTTTCCAAACCGCAAAACACCCTTCATTGGCGAAACACGTAAAAATACATGCTCCCCCACTGAGAATTCTAAGGGACGTCGCCTCTTGTCAGAATAAGATTTTTTCCTACTTTGAGCAGTTACTAAGCGATCTCGAATCAACTTAACCTTATCAATGGCATCTTGAATCAACTCGGGACCCACTAACTTAGCTTCTCCAGCTTCAAACCATCCTATAGGAGACCTACATCGCCTACCATACAATGCCTCAAAAGGTGCCATTTGAATACTTGATTGGTAACTGTTATTGTATGCAAATTCCATCATAGGCAAATATCGATCCCAACTTCCTCCAAAATCAAGAACACAAGCACGGAGCATATCCTCTAGAATTTGTATAGTTCTCTCAGATTGACCATCCGTTTGAGGATGAAAAGCTGTACTAAGATTCAAACGAGTTCCCAATGCAGCTTGAAAAGACTTCCAAAACTGAGCAGTAAATTGAGCCCCACGGTCAGAGATAATAGAAACTGGTACGCCATGCAAAGAAACAATCTCCTCTAAATAAATCTTAGCATACTGAGAAGCAGTATAGGTAGTCTTCACAGGTAAGAAATGTGCAGACTTGGTCAAACGATCTATAATCACCCATACAGAGTCATAACCCTTCTGAGTCCGTGGTAAACCCGTAACAAAATCCATCGCAATGCCTTCCCACTTCCATTCAGGTATTTCGATAGGTTGAAGTAAACCTGCAGGCTTCTGGTGTTCAGCCTTCACTTGCTGGCGCACTAAAAATTTAGAAACAAAATCCGCTACATCTTTCTTCATTCCTTCCCACCAATAAAATTCTCGCAAGTCGTGATACATCTTACTGGAGCCTGGATGAATATTATAAGAAGAATGATGAGCCTCCTCTAAGATTTTCCTCCTCAAATCACCAACATCTGGGACACAAATTCAAGACTTCAACCACAAAACACCATCAGAGTCAACAGAGAAGTTCAAAAATTTACCATTTCGCACATTATCCACCGTCTTCATCAACTCCGAATCCTGACTTTGAGCATGTTTGATATCATCAATTAAGGTAGAACGGATTTGTATGTGGGCTAACAATGTTCTTGAGTGATCAATCTCAAATTCAATCCCATTTTCAACAATTTCTTGAAACTCTTTAACAATAGGCCTCTTAATTGCTGTCAAATGAGCAAGACTGCCCATGGACTTCCTACTTAAAGCATCCGCAACAACATTAGCTTTACCAGGGTGATATAAGATTGTGCAGTCATAATCTTTCAAGAGCTCCATCCATCTTCTCTGTCTCAAATTCAAATCTCGTTGCTCAAAAATATACTTAAGACTCTTGTGGTCGGTGTAAATCTCACAAGTCTCTCCATATAGGTAATGCCTCCAAATTTTAAGAGCGAAAATAACTGCTGCCATCTCTAAATCATGTGTAGGGTAGTTCTGCTTGTGCCTTTTAAGTTGTCTAGATGCATAGGCGATAACTTTACCATGCTGCATAAGAACACATCCAAGACCAACTCTAGAAGCATCACAATAAACAACATAACCTCCACCACTCGTTGGTAACGCCAAAATAGGTGCTGAAATCAAACATTCCTTTAACTTTCGAAAGCTTTCTTCACACACATCCGTCCATTTCAACTCAACTTTCTTTTGGGTCAATCTAGTTAATGGGAATGCAAGTTTGGAAAAATCTTTCACAAAACGACGATAATAGCCAGCTAAACCAAGAAAACTTCGAATCTCCTTCACTGAAGTGGGTCTGGGCCAATTTTGCACCGCCTCAACTTTGCTTGGGTCAACACTTATTCCATTCTTTGACACAATATGTCCTAGAAACGCCACACTCTTCAGCCAAAATTGGCATTTAGAGAATTTGGCATACAACTGCTTCTTTCTTAAAGTTTGAAAACCAGCCTCAGATGTTGCTCGTGCTTATCCTTGCTCTTGGAATAAATAAGGATGTCATCAATAAAAACAATCACGAATCGATCCAAGAATGGTTTGAAAACACGATTCATCAAATCCATAAAAGCTGCTGGAGCATTTGTAAGCCCAAAAGACATAACAAGAAATTCATAATGCCCATAACGAGTACGAAAAGCTGTCTTTGATATATCCTCACTCTTAATCTTCAATTGATGATACCCAGACCGTAAGTCAATCTTAGAAAAACACTGGGCTCCTTGAAGTTGATCAAACAATTCATCAATCCGAGGTAAAGGATATTTATTCTTTATTGTCACCTTGTTCAATTGTCTGTAGTCTACACATAATCGCATGGATCCATCTTTCTTCTTTACAAACAATACCGGTGCACCCCATGGAGAAGTACTAGCACGAATAAAACCCTTGTCGAGAAGATCTTGTAGCTGCTCCCTTAACTCCTTCAGTTCTGCCGGGGCCATTCGGTAAGGAGGTATGGATATGGGTTGAGTACCAGGAATTAAGTCTATAGAGAACTCAATTTCCCTATCAGGTGGTAACCCAGGAAGTTCTTCTGGAAAAACATCTGAAAACTCACACACTATGGGAACATTTTCTAATTTTTCTTCACCTGCTTGAACATTCCTAACCAGTGCTAAGTACCCTTGACAACCTCTTCTTAGCAGTTTGTTAGCTCTCAATGATGAGATTAAATTGTTTGGTACACAAATGCGTTCTCCTTGAAATGAGAATGTTGCTTCCCCAGGTTTTTCAAATCTCACTACTTTATTATGACAGTCTACAGTGGCATAATGAAAAGACAACCAATCCATACCGAGAATCACATCAAAATCTATCATATTAAGAACAACTAGATCCGCAGGTAACACTTTGCCCCCAATAGATACGTCACAAGAACAATATACAGACTTTGCTAGCAATTTATCACCAACAGGTGTAGTCACAACTAAGGTCTCATCTAGAAAAGATGATTTTTTACCAAGTCGAGGAGCAAAGCAAGATGATACAAAAGAATGTGTAGCGCCAGGGTCAAACAAAACATAGGCATCTTGGAAACAAACAGAAAGTGTACCTGTAACCACTGCATTAGATGCCTGACCATCTTGACGGGTCAAAGCAAAAACTCGAGCATGCCCTCTTCCTGCTTGTGATTGACCTCTACCTCCAGGTCCTCTACCTCCATGTTGAGATGCTCCTGAACCCCGAACAAAAGAATTTCCCCCTTGTCTCCCAGGTGCAGAAGGAGTATGAGAAGATGCTAAAGCTGCAGGTGCTGATGCATGACTAGATGATGGTTGTGTTGTAGGTACGGGACAATTCTTCTTAATGTGACCTTTTTGACCACATTGAAAACACTCTCTGTCATCATTAAAACAAGTCCCAGAATGAAATCTACCACAAACAGAACAAGCTATAGTTGTACCACTTGAATGCCTATGAGGAAAAGTAGATCCTGTAGATCCCCTGCGACCCGATCTATGACTTTGCATTGTACCAGATGATTGTCCACTAAAACCACCCTTCTGTGACACAGATTTTTGTTGCCCTTGATAACCAAACATAGATCCACCCCCACGATTAGAATAATTACTGTAAGACCCTTCCACTCGTTGTTTCTTGCGAGAATCTTGTCTATTACCTCCTTTATCCTTCTGTCGCTGCTCAATCTGAAGTGCCAAACTCAAAACATCCGCAAAAGTCTGACAATTAGAACCGACAACTGATCTGAATATGTATTCCCTTAACCCTCTGATGAACTTCTTGATACGCATCTCTTCTGTGATACGGTAGGGAGCATGCCTAGAAAGCTGTGTAAAACGGGCACTATACTCTGAAACCGACATTCCCTCTGTTTGCTCGAATATCTCAAACTCATGAGCTAATTGATCTCTAACACTTTCCGGAAGAAAACGAGCCATAAATAATTCAGAGAATTCTTTCCATGCCATGGTAGGTGATCCCATTTGTCTTCACGACCCAAAAACCATAAACTTGACCGGCGCACAGACTTATACCTTTTAGTCCGGCAAGCCTAACTACCAAACCCGACAAGTGACACATAAATAATTTACACATAACCCTTTTCATCAAAATAATATTTATAGAAATTTGGACAGAGTATCCCCTGTAAGTTTAACGTTTCCAAGTTATCAATCCTGTCCATAAACCTGTTTATCAGCCAGAAACTAAAAAAAAACATTTTTACATAATTGTACAACTCAAAATGGGACACTTCTAGACTCCATATAGCTGCAGATACACTGACTGAATATGCACATAAGCAAAAGAGCCGTCCATCAAGGAGGCCTACCAAAAAGTGACAATGTTGAACCTTGGATCTACTTGCAGCTGCCTGGAAATCTGAAAAAAAATAGAAAATAAAGAGTAAGCCACGAGAACTTAGTGAGGAGACAACAACCACCACCGACTAGAAGGGAAACACACATGGGCACGAGTACTTAATTTCTCAAATCTAAAAGTTCATTTTCAAGACTAGTAACTATGTAAAATTCTAGAAGTTTGCAACCGTTATGCGCGTCAAAATTCACATTTAAATATTCCAACCAAATAGGTATATTTCAATTAAAAATCCAACATCGTAAAGATGCGATAATAAAATTACAAGCCTTTTAAAATATATATATATATATATATATATATATATATTGCCGAAAAACCATAAATAAAACCTTCAAAAATACATTGCCGAAAAACCATAAATAAAGCCTTTAAAAACATATTATCGGAAATCTTGCTAAAAGTCTTTAAGGAAAATATAGAAAACTCCATTTAGTGAAAATAATCAAAATGGGTGAATCGAGAACTAGTTCCATCTCGTTGATAGCCCTCTCCTCCTAATGGTGGCCTTTCCAATGGGGCGGCTCCATCTAACGGATAGCTCTTTTCTCTCGACTCAAAACAAGCGTAAAACATTTTCAATTAGTGAGTTTACCTCTCATTGATAGCCCTCTCCTCCTAATGACGGCCTTTCCATAGGGGCGGCTCCATCTAATGGGGTAACTCTACCTAATTGAAATCACATACTAGGTGCACCTAGGTCGTCGCGTTAATACTGTTTTTTTTCCTCAAACATATATCTTTAAAACCACGATTGGTAAAATATCAAACTTGTGTCAAACACACACCATCAAATTCCAATTTACAATTCTTTGCTTATAAATCATAGATAAAATTCAAATAGAAACCATAATAATATCAACGACTTTAAACATGTATCAAAAACGAGAAAAATGTTAGAAGGGTGTGTTCCCCATTTTTGTAAACACTTTAACATATAAAATCATAAAAATATCAATGATAACAATAATGAAAATAAGCGATAATGATCGTCATCAACTCACAGTTATGACGAATCGACTAAGTTTGCTCTCCAATCACCCCGGGAGAAGCATGTGAAGCGTCCGACATTGTATCTGAGCATCAATAATATTTTCCCATAAATTAGAAACTCATTGCAGAACTTTAATAGCATTAGATAATCATGAAATGCAATTTGAAAATATAAATTATAACATTATTGATAACATATAGGATTCCAGAACTTGTTAATTTATTCCCAGTTTATGTTTTAGACAGAATATGAAACGAATACATATTCCAAAAGAACAATTAGTAGAAGCAATTCAACATAGTTTATGCCTGCATTTTTAAAATTATATATAACCATTCAAAACAATTGAAGTCCATATCACATTCATATGTTGATATCCTATATACTCTACTCTCAAAAATTAATTTCTAACTCACTAATCATGCTTAACTATACATTAATTGACATGTAAGTTGATAAATATACCTCAAAGAGCCTCAATAAGCAATTACCAAGAGTGTGTATTCCCCAAAGCACCAACCTTAACCCACAAATTTCTTCTAAATCTCACTTGTAGAACTATAGAAATAGCTTTGGTGAGATTATAATTTTACTTATGAGTGTGGATTGTAGCTTGAATTTGATGTTTGAAGAGAAAGGAAAGAAAAAGAAATTCTGATGTGTGAGAACAGAGGAGGGACGAAAACAAGGTGTAATGGGAAAGGATGAAAGAAATAAGAGGAATGGTTTAGTGTAGTAGCTTCTAGACCTCAGTTTTATCTTTACTAGTAACTATTATTTATTTAAATATTATTATTATTATCAACTGTAGTTTAGTTTTTATTTTATTTTATTTTACTTTTATAATATTTTGTTTTTAATGAAACGATTCGTTTCAGTTGTTGATGTTAATGTGTTGTTATTATTATTTATTTTTATGGTTTAAAGAAGATGAAGATGGTGAAATTAAAATGCGAGGACAAAAAAAATGTAATTAAACCTTGTTTTATTATTATTTATTTTTGTCAAGCAGTCTAGTGGCTGGAGCTCACATATTTTAAATATGGAGAAGTGAGATGTCAGGGGTTCGTACCCCTACCCCTGCATATATAATGCAATGTCCCTACCAATTGAGCTATGCTCACGGGGACATATTAGCTACAAATGCCACATGTACCCAAAAAAAAACAAAATTTATTATACATTCATTATGCCACATCATCAAAAAATGTTGACTCTGCATGCCACGTCAGCGAAACTGCTGAGTCGGATAGGCCAGGGTCCATTTATAAAGAATCTTTATTTTACAAGGATGGAATCTAAAAGAAATTTTTACAGAGGGCAAAATAAAAAATGTAATATATTACAGAGGTGTAAAACACTATTAACCCACCTTAAAATTGTGATTAAAATTCAAATTATTTTTCATACTAGTCTTGTAATATTTTTTATTGGCAAGCTCATCCTGCAATTGAATTACTCAATTAGACAATCTGTAAAATTAAGCATGCCATCTAAAAATATCAGATATAGCTTTTTCTTGTTCCCATGTGAGATTCATCTAGATAATATTCGTAACTTAAGTAGCCATATGTGATAAATGGATAACTGATATATTATATCCACTTATAATGAATAATCTAATTAATTGAATTTGTAAAGTTATAAATAATTTAGTAAATGAATTAACTAAAATTAATTAAATTAGTTTCTCGAGTATGTCACCAAACTTACCAACCTTGCTATTGTTTGGCTTACCATGTAGCCAGTGGCGTATCCAGGACCTTGAGTCAGGGGGTGCAAACTTTTGAATTTTTTTTTTGTCAATTCACCTTTGAAATGAACTTTTGAGTAAATCGCCTTTGTTACAATACTTGTGTTTTGCGTTCATAAGTAGGAGTCGGAAGTTAACACTCCAAATTTTGCGGATAAGAAAAAAAAAATCATATCGTGCAATTTGAACCTTTTGCAAACTTGTATATAATTTATTGTCAAGTTAATCACATAACTATATCATCTATATAAACAAATGAAATTATATAGTCCTAGTATATAAACATAAAGATCATGTTGCCCAATGTTATTCAAAATTGAGATCTTTTTCTTTATTCACAAATTCAAGCAGTATAAATGTCCGATTCCTACAATTTTATAGGGCGAGTTGGTGATTTACTTGCAAACTTTTTAGTTACATTAATAAATATAATATATATGGGACGTTGATTTTTTTGTGTATCAACTTTTTTGATATATATGATTTTTTATTTTTTCGGAATTAATATATATGATATGTACATAGTTTATGTTAGATCTTTGAGGAACATACAAATCAACAATGTAGTTTAGTGGCTTAGCATTTTAAAAACAAAGTCAGAATATGAGTTCGAAACAATGGATCCACACATTTGCCTTTGGGGAAAAGATTAAAACCAAGCAAAAATATAAGAATAATTGAAGAAGAAAACAACAAAATTATTTCATTAAAAGAGCTAGTTACTTTATGCAAAGCTAGTCAGTCCCTAGCATTGAAAAGCATAACTGCCTAATTATATACTCTCCGTATCATGGTGAGAGATGAACTTTGGATCAATGGTGCAAATTGAAAAGTTCAGGGTATGCAACATAGTAATAAAACATAATAATATATGCAGTTTTTGAAAACCCAGGGTGTGCAGCTGCATACCCTCACTGCTGAATAGATCCGCCCCTGCATGTAGCTTGAAACAAGTTTCTCGAGTGAGATGATTGCGGCCACAATAGTCGCAATTTAAATGGGTCTTGTCACCACCTTGTGGATTAGGTCTTGTCATAATTTACTCCGTACCCTACCAATTATTTTATTATCCTACTTTTCTCGTCTCGACTTTACTATCTTATTTTATTCACCTCCGTGTTATTTTAATCAAATAAAATTCTAATAATTCATTCTAAAACTTCATAATTTCTCACCAATAACCTATTACTCCAAGTAAGATGCCCCATCACCAATAATAAATATTGTAAATTGTTTAGAATTTTAATAAATTAAATAAATAAGAAATCAGAATGTTACATTCGTGGCTTTTACTTGAAGACTTCAATTCTATCTTGGGTGGAAACAAGGTAGACGTTTCCCTCGTAGAATATCTTGTAATGATTTTTCTCTTTGGACTAATGCTCATGAACCGACTCAAATATCTACCATTGGCATCCAATTTACAAGGACGAATGGGCAGCTGGGTGGGCAATATGTGGATAAGTGGCTTGATAGAGCCATTTATAACAGAAACATCATGAAAATCAAAACAGAAACAAAAACAAGTCGTGCTTAACTTGTTTCTGAGCATGATTTGCATGAGCAAGATTATAGAGCTAAACTTGTGAAACAACATGAAAATGATTTTTGTGAAACAACACAATCTTCTCTCCTCATTCGAAAATCAAAACAGAAACAACATGAAAATCCGAAAACAGAAACTACATGAAAATCGAAACAGAAACAACATGGAAAATCAAAAGAGAAACAAGATGGTTTCACAAATGATTTGCATGAGCAAGATTATAGAGCTTAACTTGTTCTTGCCCAAGCCATGCTTCCTCATGATGATTATTGGCGAGAAAAGGCTCGTAAGCAACATTTTTGTCATGGGACCAAAACAATACTACTTATTTTCATTGAGAAGACATTATTCATGCAACATCCAAACAGTTTTATCTACTTCCAAATTGGATGGATATTACCATTGACCCCTCTCCAATCAAACATCATATTCTTCAATATTTAACCGATATTTTTTGTAGCCATAATAACTCTGTCAACAACGATTTAATTGATTTAATTCAGTTCACTATATCTCCCTTGGTAACATTCAAGGATAATAATATGATATGTGCAATTCCTTCAGTGACGATATTATTTCTCTTTAAATGCGGATGGTGCTCCAGGCCATGACGATTTTTGTGGTAATTTTTATCAGACTTTTTGGAACATTATTTCTTTTGATGTTATCTTGGGGGTGATAATTTTTATCAGACTTTTTGGAACATTCTTTCTTTTGATGTTATCTTGGGGGTGGAGAAATTTCTCTTATCTGGTAAACTTCGTCATTATCTGTAATCCAATATTTTGGTTTTAAAGGGAGAGAATGAGAGCGAGCGACTTGGAGATTGAGAGAGAAGACCATTTGCGCTTCCATCGCGAGCAGGCTCACTGGCGCTCCTTATCACCGGTTGTGAGGTCCAATCGCGGGGGAAGAAGTCCAGGCTGGGTGCCACCAAAAGGGGGGGGGGGGGGATGAGGAGGATTGGCTTGATGTGAGACCAAGGAGGAGGAAAACGTTGCGACAGGAAGATCAACGTATGGACTGGCAGCGGGAGGTCAAGAGGTTCAAAGATTGGGATGAAGCAGGCAAGATACAGTTTAGATTTAGGGATTCACATGATGGGTACTATGGAAGCGATGTAGATTTCTATCAAGACAAGCGTGCTGATCGGTAGGGTGAGGAGGACAACGTACAGGTGAAGCAGAAGGGTTTCAACGGCAATAGGTTGTTCGCATGCATGTTGATGGCAGTGTAAGGCCTGAAGCGCGTGCGGCTGCTGAAATCAATGTTGACATTAAGAATGTTCCTCAATTTCGCCGGTTTGTCACTGTCTATTTTACTAATTTTCCGCCATATTTATCGAATTTTTATTTACGGAAAGGTTTTGAGGTATGTGGTATGTTGGAAGAGGTGGTGGTTCTTAGTTGGTGTAATGTTAATGGGGATGTCTATGGGTTTGTGCGTTTTTCTAATGTCCGTGATGTTAGTAAATTGCTGAAAGCAGTGAACTTTGTTTGTTTTGGAAATTTTAAAGTGGTAGCGACGGTTGCTAGATTTGATAAATTGGCGGAGAAGGAGATTAAGAAGGCAACAGAGGGAGGAACTGATGATGTTGAGGTGAGGAAGGGACGGGTGTTAGCTGATGGCAATGGGAAGAAGGTTGTGGATGAGGGAGAAAAGAAAAATGAATTAACTGAGGGAGTCAAAACAATGAGAGTGGTGGAAGTTAAACAAGGGTGTGGGGGAGCTGCCAAGGGAGTTCATAGTGTCATATTGGGAAAAGCAAAGGGGGGGCCTTCAGAGGTATCGGTTGACCAAGTGGTTCCGGTGAATGATGTGCGGGTTGGGGATGTGGTTGTATCGTTTGGAAAGTGGAAATCGAAGGGGAAAGAGATTGTCAACAGGAATGTAAGTAGTGGTATTGTTAATGGTGGTAAGTTATCTGGCGAGGGGCTACCTTCAATCCAAAAATTGATTCGCAAGGGAGTTGTAGCAACTGTGAGTAATGGTGAGAATATTCCGCAAGTGCAAAATAGAATTGCGGATGTTGAGTTCTTAGATATTGAAATAATTCTGTTGGGTGCAGACAGAGTATTGATCCGTAGTTCTTCTAAGGTTCATGTGTCTACTATTATTAATGAGGCTTGTCGCGTCATTTTTTGGAGATCAAGGCTATTTGATTAGCGTTTGACTCGTTGTTTTATTTCACGACTGAACATTTAATTTTTTTAAAAGAAAGTGGAAAAAAGTTCAAATACCACTTTTTAAAGATGTAAGGGTTCGGGGGTTGGTTACATAAAGCGAAGGTATTAGCACCCTTTATGTTCGTAGTACTCTACGAGAACCTCTTGATTTTATTTAACTTTTGTGCTATAACTTACTTAGTTTTGAAAAAATGGAATTTAAAATGATTGAGAAAACAAAGACCTAATTATCTACATTTTTTATTGATTTGGAAGGACGAGTGTCCTTTGCCTACGTACCCGTGAGGGATCAAAACCTCGTAGTTCAGGGTAAAAATTGACGTTTGATTTGTTTGGTGTTTTTTAATAGTTTGAAAAAAAGTTTTGAAATAAAAAGCCAAGTGGCAAAGTAGAATTGGTTTGTATTTTTTGATTTAAAAGGAAATGTCTCAAAGTATAATTAAATTGATTTGAAATTTGATTAAGAAAGTAAAAAGGAGGATTACTTGATCTTGGATCAAGGTTTATTGTGAAAAAGTTTTTGTGATTTTTGTGATTTTGAATGTTTTTGTTGTTTAGAAAATTTAGCTGAAATTAAACTAACGGAGCATAAAAATAAAAGCGTTGGTACCTTATGGTGGTGTTGGACCACCACAAGGGCCTTTTACCTAAACTACCAAGCATAAAAAGTAAACATACACCCACACACGCACACATGCATCTACGACTATTACATTAAACCTATAATACATGCTACAGCCTGTGAGAAATAAATGACATGAAAATAAATTATCTACATTAAGCCTATTTTACATTCTAATGTCCTTGCTATAAAATAAATGACGTAAGTAAATATATGATTGAAATAATAAATCTAACCCTAATATATGCATGAGAAACGGAAAAATAAAACGTTTAATAGTGAAATAAAATGTATGTGAACAAATCAAATGAGGTGCAGGGGGTCCAATCACAAGGTGGGGGTTGCAGAATTAAAAAAAGGCTGAACTGGGCCTTAAAGAGTGCAAGGCGTGTTAGGCTTAAAGATTTGATTTGGGTCGTCTGATTGAGATCAGACAGCCTAGATTAAATCATGAATCCAAGCAGCAGGGGCCCTAGGATCGAAGATCATGCACACAAGAGGCGAGGGTGCACGCTAAGGTCTACACCCACGCGCGCCAGAACACAGCGAGCCTATAAATAAGTTGTAAGGCATATTTTTATTCATTTTGGTTTTCTGTTTCTCTCTCTTCTTCTCCCTCTCAAAATCTTCTCTCTTCTCTCTCTACTTCTACCTTCTTCTCCGGCGGTGAGCAAGGCAGCCGAAAAGTATTCCGGCGCGGTGGTTGACCGGCCGGAGTGGCGGCACCACCGCCCCGGACCTAAAAAGGTCATCTTTTTTTTTTTTGGTATTCAAATTCTTTTCTCCCCTTCTGTTCGATTCTCTACTCGAAATTTCCAACACAAATTCAAAAAACCCTAGATCTAAAAAAACGGCAAACTACCTTTCTCCTTTCTCTTCTCTAACAGGTTATTCTCTCTTTTCCTTTCTATTTTCAGTTTTAATGACACAAAAGCCTGAGCGAACTAGATTTAAAGAAAGAGGGACGTATACCTCTAGATTTTGAGTCGGTTTTGTTGTTTGTTGATGGTTCTGACGTCTGGTTCGTCCTTCTTCCGTTGTTCCTGAGATGGTTCTTAACTCTGGTTGTGTTTGCAAGTTGTTGTTGTGAAAAGTGTGTGAAATTTCGTCCTCTGTTGGCCTCTAGTGTGTTGATTTTTGATTGCAGGTTTCTATATTGGAAATTGGCTGTGTTGAATTTCCGGCCCCCTTTTCTGTGTGTGTGCGGTGTTATTTATAGAGCTTGGATTAAGGTTAGGGTTTGTTGAAGGATGTAGAAAAATCTGGGTTGGATTGACATCCGATGAATCGTGAATTTTGTTCCTGTGAATGGGATTGAAATGATCTGGACTTTTGGATTAGCACTGAAACAGGCGTGACATATTTTTTGGATTTTTATGGGCATTTTAAAAAAATAGAAAAATGGTAAAGTAGACTATTGACCTATTATCCAAAAATAAATAAATAATAAATATATATAAATTAAAATTAAATTAATTAATTAAAAAAGTGAAAAATAAAGGATGGAAATGAATTAAAATTAAAAGGACCAATAAAAGGAGAGAAGATGGCCCGACTCGGAACCAAAAATGAGGTATTTTAAAATACCTCTCTGCCGAATTTTTCATTGAAAAGTCAAAGACTAATTAGGGTCAAATGACGTGTGTCGGTGGCATCTTGGGTCAAAAATTGGGGTATGACAAGGCTAAGGATTTTTTTGGTCATTTTTTCTCCAATATTATGCAATGGGAAAAGAAAGTGGTACTGTTCCAGAGGGGAGCATGGTCGAGACTCTACGACATCCTGGTACATGCGTGGAATAAAAACTTTTTTAAACTTTGTGTGCTTGATTGTGGTAGGTTTCTACGTGCTGATTCTAGTTCGGTGGAGAAAGAACATTTTGATTATGCTTGAGTCTTAATTGCTACCTCTTCTTATGAGATTATTAATTGCTATGAGTCACTTATGATAGATTGTGAACTGGTGAAGGTGAAGATTCTTGAAGAATGGGCTTTTGATATTGGCGATGATACGTGTCTGTACGAAGATGCTGATGTTATCCTTAGTGAGCAGTCAGACTTACAGATGGCTACTTGATGTGATGCTAATGTCGACTTGTTGGTTGATAAATTGGTTAAGGACCTGGCTGAATTAGAAGAACACGTTCCTATTAATGAAGATTTGGTGGAGGTGATCGAATCTTTTAATGAAATTGTTGAGTTTACTGACATTGAAACTAAGCAAGACTCACACCGAGATGTTAAATCTGTTGCTTATGATCAACTGATCCTTTCATTGGCATGTGTTGATCACTCCGTCAGTTGTGCATTAAAGAATGGTAGTGTTAATGATTTAGCAAACGTTGAGTCCCCTGCTAGCAAAGTTACAGAACAACCAGCAGATAGCAGTGGCACAACAGTTGTACAGCTGATTGGCACAGTTTCGGTAACCAACAGGAAGAAGAAAAGTGACCGAGCAACTTCATGCCCTCCACGGGTAGACCGGTATATTGGTTCTGGCCCCTGGAGTTTGGAATGGCTAAGCGATCAACAATGCAGCGAAGCGGGGGTGGCGTCTTCTGCTCGGAAAAATATTAAAAAGGGGGTTCGGCCTACTCAATGTCGAAATGCAGCTGATGGTAATGATTCGAAACGGAAAAAAGTGAATCGGATTTTGCGCCATTCTGTCCATAGTTTAAAGAAAGTGGCAAGGCTACCTAACCATGATCGGACAACAGTTATGAAAATTTTGAAGAAAAAAGGACGTAAATTTCAAGGTTCATGCAAGTTGAAAAAAGCAGTAAGCATGATTTCACGAGAGCTATCTGATGAAACTTCTTCTTCTAGTTCGGCCAATAATGATTGGAAACATTGGGTGGCTGCACATGGGAGTGAGCAAGTGGTGCGAGAGAACGTGAGGAGTATTGGTGAAACAATCGGTGTCCGTTTTGGTGGTTCTCAAAATATGTTTGATGTGTTGGCAAGAAAGGGGAGAGGGAAGAGGAAGGTGGCGATTGAGGGAGAGGGTGGATCAAGTGGGGAGGTTGAGGGTGTTTAGTAGATGGTGTGGGTGGTGGTGAGAGAGGGTGAGGGTGTGGGGGATGAAATTGTTAACTTGGAATGTAAGAGGGTTGGGTGGGCATGAGAAGAGAAAGGAAGTGCGTGCTCTGGTGAAAGAAAAACGTCCATTGATTTTGTGTATACAAGAAACAAAGCTTCAATTGTGTGATGATGGTGTTTGTTTCTCAAGGGGCGTCAGGTGGTTTAATGACAATTTGGGATTCGTCGGAGGTCGAGGTGTGGTCTTCCTGTAGCTGATCACGTTCTGAGTATATATGGTCGGTTTATTTCTTCTAATGAGGAGTTTCATTTGTTCAATGTGTATGCCCCGTGTGATGCTAGCGCCAAACAAGTGTTGTGGACTAATCTATCAGTTCGGCTTCAGGCTTTGCGTGGTAGGAAAGTGTGTGTTTGTGGTGACTTTAATGCAGTGTTGTGTCGAGAAGAAAGATGTTTGGTGTCTAGCTTTGGTGGTGGTTTGGAGTGTGCCCATTTTAATCAGTTTATCGAGGATAATGATTTGTGTGATCTACAGTTATGTGGGCGCAATTTTACTTGGTACAAAGGGGATGGTAAATCGATGAGTCGTATTGATTAGTTCCTTTTGTCTGAAGACTGGTGTTTGGTGTGGCCGAATTGCATTCAAGTTTCTCATCTCAGAGGTTTATTTGATCACTACCCTTTACTCTTGTCTGTGGATAAAGAAAATTGGGGACCTAGACATTCTCGTTTTCTGAAATGTTGGTCTGACACACCTGGTTATAAACAATTTGTGAGTCACAAGTGGAAGTCCCTGCATGTGGAAGGATGGGCCAGTTATGTGTTAAAAGAAAAATTCAAATTAATTAAAATGGCATTGAAAGAGTGGCATGCTACACACTCGCAAAACTTACTGGCTAAAATTGATTCTCTCAAACGCAGGTTGGCTGCTCTAGATGGTAAAGGGTAAAAAGAAGAGTTGTCTGCGGCGGAGTGTGATGAGTTACATGATGTGTCAGTTAATATTCATTCCTTGTCCAGGCTCAATACCAGTATATGTTGGCAACAATCGAGGAGTCGTTGGATTCGTGAAGGTGATGCTAATTCTAAATTTTTCCACTCGGCTATGTCTTCTCGGAGTCGTTAGATTTGAGTTTCAGCGTAACGGAAAATTGGCTAAAGTTATAAATACTACTTTCATTGTCCTCATACCTAAGGTGGACAACCCTCAGAGACTTAATGACTTCAGGCCTATATCTTTGGTGGGAGCTTGTATAAAATTTTAGCAAAATTGTTAGCAAATAGATTAAGGCAGGTTATTGGTAGTGTTGTGTCTGAAACGCAGTTTGAGTTCATTAAAAACCGGAAAATTCTTGATTGCATTCTTATAGCTAATGAGGTGGTCGATGAGGCCCGTAAAAAGAAGAAGGAGCTTATGTTATTTAAAGTGGATTTTGAAAAAGCCTACGATTCTGTAGACTCGGGCTACCTGGATACAGTTATGCAGTGTATGCACTTTCTGGTGCTGTGGCGAAAATGGATTAGAGAATGTGTGAGTACCGCTACAGCTTCAGTGCTTGTAAACGGCAGCCCGACCGACAAGTTTCAAATACACAGAGGATTACGTCAGAGGGATCCTCTCTCCCCTTTTTTAGTTTTGATTGCGGCCGAGGGCCTTAACATTTTGATGAAAGCTATGGTTGAGAATCATTTGTTTTTTGGTTATTCAATGGGTATGGGCAACTCTATGGCTGTTTCACACCTTCAATTTGCTGATGATACGTTATTGTTTGGTCAAAAGAGTTGGTTAGGGGTTAGGAAGTTTGAAGAGTTTAATATTCCTTTATTAGGAAAATGGTGTTGGAGGATGTTAGTGGATAGAGAAGGTTAGTGGTATCAGGTTTTAGTCGCACGTTATGGCGAAGTAGGGGGGAGGTTGGAGGTTGGGGGCCGGAGTGGTTCTTTATGGTGGCAGGAGGTAGGGAGGATCCGTGACGGGCATGGCGGCTTGGGTGATGGATGGTTCGGTCACAATGTGACGAGGAGGGTGAGGGATGAGGCTGATACGTTGTTTTGGACTCATAGGTGGATTGGGGGCTCACCGCTTTGTGTGCGGTTTCCTCGTTTATTTGACTTAGCGAGGAAAAAACCGCAATTGTGGCTGACATGTTCTCTCTTAGTCAAAGTCATGATGGGGATGGTTGGAGGTGGCGCCGTAGGTTGTGGGCGTGGGAGGAGGACTTGGTAGAGGAGTGTAGGGCTTTACTATTTGATGTTTCTGTTTTTGCTAATGTTTCAGATAGATGGGTGTGGCTCCCGAAACCTATAGGGGGTTACTGTAACACCCCGAAATCCCAAATTCAAAATTTCATGCATTTAATCAGAGTATATCGCATATTCAGGATGTCACATTTCATAAAAACTTTAAACAAAATTAATAATAATTTATTCCTCATCAATGTTCAAACGTAGCAGCGGAATCATAATTCAAAACTCTTTAAAATTCATAGTCAGGTCACAAATTTCATAATTAGTCCAAAACGATACTTAAAAGGAATAGAAACAAATAGTAAGGTCCCCATCCCGTTACGTATCAGAGCTCCTATGACATCACACAGGAAAATCCTCATACAACGAACCTATGCTTGGTCACCTGCACTTGCCCACAAGGCGGCAATTCCAACAGAAGGGGTGAGATTCACAAAACAAAAACATTAAACATATAATTTAACAATTATATTTAACATCATAACTTCATCATCATAATATCACAGCAACAGTCAAGTAAAATTATAATCAACATCATATTTTCAACTTAATAGTTCGACTCGACAATGCAACCTCGACTCGACTTATGCAACTTAGACGTCTTAATCATGCATGTGGTACCATATTGAGTATAAATATACTCCTAGAGCATAAGCTCTCGTCGCTATTGAGCATAAAAATACTCCTAGAGCATAAGCTCTCGTCGCTATTGAGCAAAAGCTCCTAGGGCATGAGCCCTCGTCTCTGGATGAATATGTATGGACTCAACTTCTTAAATCTTAGACATCTCAAAATAAATTCCAATAGTTTGGATTACAACATCATAAACCTTATAACGACACATGCAGCTTTTAATTAATAACAACATTTGGCAGCGTGGCAGCAATCAACATCTCAAACATAATAAAATAGTAAACATTCACATACATCATCTCTTATAATTCAAAGAAAGCATATACAAATGCATAGGTCACTATAAAATATCGAGCATCAGTTAACAGCTCTACAGGTCGTCTTAATATTTCAATACTTAATTCTAACTCGGGATTAATCTCATAACTAATCGTGCGACAAGAGTCGCACTATTCTAAGCGGTAGTTTGATACAGAACTACTTGCTATGGCGAGTGGGATCTCTCGCCTCGCGAATCATCATGGGGGTTACTCGCTACGGCGAGTGGAACTGCTCGCCTCGCGTACCATCAAGGGTAACTCGCTATGGCGATTTGGGTTGCTCGCCTTGCGAGCTTCAGGGGTACTACTCGCTATGGCGAGTTGGGTTGCTCGCGTGGCGTGCTCATGGGTGTTACTCGCTATGGTGAGTAAGATTGTTCGCCTCGCGAACCTTCTAGGGGTTGCTCGCTACGGCGAGCTGTTTGGCTCGCCTCGCGAGCTGATGAATATTTGTCGTGGCGAGCTGGCTGCTCGTTGTGGCGAGCGACGACAGAACAGTTACGGGGTTACGAGGGTTTTCATCCAAAACCCCAAATTTCATCCTATTCCTTCCAATTTTCGACTATAATGATGTTTAAGGGTTATCCTATGGTCTGTAAACAGTTTTCTACAGCATTGGTACAGTTTCTCATCCTCTAATCATCAATTCATCACTTTTTGACCTAATTCCTAAGTCTTAATTTGTCATGAAAAACTCCTAAACATGTTAACTATAATCATGAATCATAAGCTTAATGTAATTGCAATGCTAGGCTCACCCTTACCTTAAGAAAATTGAGCAGCAGCCTCTATGGTTCTTCTCTTTTGTTTTTCTCCTTTTCTCCCAAAACTCTGAATTGTACGTTCTGTACCATTCTAAACCTAATTCCCCCTTTTAAACCTCTTTTTGTTTTATTTTATCTTATTTCCTCACAACTTTATCTAATTCTAAAACAAACCCACAACTTAACATTTATTTTATTTTCAAATCTTATTTTATTAAACAATAAAATAAGTAACAACACCGCATAAAAATCACATAAATCATATACTTCACTTAATTCACACAAAATCATATAAATATTATCTATACTATATAAAATAATTTAAATAATTAAAACGGGCGTTACAACTCTCCCAAACTTATAAGATTTTCGTTCTCGAAAATTTACCTTAAACAAACAACTCTGGATAAGACTCCAGCATCTTACTCTCTAGCTCCCATGTCAAGCTTTCACCAGTCGCTCCGTCCCAAACGACTTTCACAAGAGGTATCTCCTTGCCTCTCAACCTCTTCACTTCACGGCCTTCGATCCTCACTGGTAAGGTCTCAACCGTAAGGTTATCTCTAACTTGCACATCATCCCTTAGAATCACATGGGATGGATCTGGAACATACTTCCGAAGTTGCGACACGTGAAACACATCATGCAAATTCGAAAGGTGCGGCGGTAAACCTACTCGATACGCCACCATTCCAATTCTTTCTGATATCTGATATAGACCAATAAACTTCGGGGTTAACTTCTTCGACTTCAACGCACAACCCACACCGGTCATGGGAGTAACTCTTAGGAATACATGATCTCCCTCTTGGAACTCAAGGTCCTTCCTACACTTATCATGATAACTCTTTTGCCGACTCTGCGATGCTTTCATCTTTTCTTGAATCATTTTTACCTTCTCAGTGGTTTGTTGAACAATTTCTGGTCATAAAACCACACTCTCACCTGTCTCAAACCAACACAACGGAGTTCTACATCTCCGACCATATAAAGCCTCGAAAGGTGCCATTCCGATACTAGAATGATAACTGTTATTGTACGTGAACTCTATTAACGGAAGATGACTATCCCAAATTCCTCCTTGCTCAAGTACACAAACCCTCAACAAATCTTCCAACGACTGAATCTTCCTTTCCGACTGACCATCTGTCTGCGGATGATATGCAGAACTCAACTTCAACTTAGAACCTAAAGCCTCTTGCAAACTCTTCCAAAATCTAGAAGTAAACCTTGGGTCTCTGTCTGATACGATGCTCGAAGGAACACCATGCAGCTTCACTATTTCTCGAATATAAATCTCTGCCAACTGAGCTATAGGAAAACTGATGTTAATCGGAATAAAATGAGCCGACTTCGTCAGTCTATCAACAATCACCCAAATGACGTCATTCCCTTTAGGCGTATTCGGAAAACTTGTCACAAAATCCATGGATATACTATCCCATTTCCACTCTGGCACGTCTAAAGGTATCATCATCCCAGCCAGTTTCTGATGTTCCACTTTCGACTTTTGACAAACCAAACACGAATACACAAACTGCGCCATGTCACGTTTCAATCCAGACCACCAAAACAACTTCTTCAGATCATGATACATTTTCGTAGCTCCCGGGTGAATACTCAAGCTACTTCTATGACTCTCTTCAAGAATCATTTACTTCATCTCTTCATCATCTGGAATGCAAATTCTACCTCGGAACCTCAACACACCTTGTTCATCGACCTTAAAGTCGCCGTCTTCGGTCTGATTGCTAGCGACCAACACGTCCACAAACTTAACATCCAATTTCTGCGCTTCTTTAATACTCTTCAAGATGTCATTATCAATCTTCAGCATTCCCAACTTTACACTTTGAGGTGACCATTCACATACTAAACTCAAATCTCTAAACTGTTCTAGCAACTCAAACTCTTTAGCCATCAAAGCGGACATATGCAAAGTCTTCCTACTTAAGGCATCTGCAACAACGTTAGCTTTACCCGGATGATAATTCAAACCAAAGTCATAATCTTTCAACAACTCAAGCCACCTTCGCTGTCTCATATTCAATTCCTTCTGGTCAAATAAATACTTCAAGCTCTTGTGATCACTGAACACTTCAAATCTCGAACCATACAATTAATGTCTCCAAATCTTAAGCACAAATACAACTGCTGCTAATTCAAGATCATGAGTAGGATAATTTCGTTCATGAATTCTCAACTGTCTTGATGCGTAAGCAACCACTTTACCATCTTTCATAAGCACGCCACCTAAATCCAATTTGGACGCATCGCAATATACAACAAAAGGTTCATCGGACTTCGGCAAAATCAAAACTATAGTTGTCGTCAAACGTTTTTTCAATTCGTCAGACGCTTCTTCAATTTCTTAAAACTATTCTCACAGTAAACATCCCACACAAATGCTTTACCTTTGCAGGTCAACTGCGTTAAAGGAAGTGCCAACTTCGAAAATCCTTCTATAAATCTTTTGTTGTACCCAGCTAATCCCAAAAAGCTTATAATCTCTGTAACCGACTTAGGAGTCTCCCATTGCGACACTGCTTCAACTTTAGACAGATCAACTGCAATACCATTACCAGAAATAATATGGCCAAGAAAACTCACCTCGTTCAACCAGAATTCGCACTTCAACAATTTAGCATAAAGCTTCTTCTCCTTCATCACTTGCAAGACTATCTTCAAATGTTCCGCATGCTCTTCTTCAGACTTGGCGTAAATCAAAATATCATCGATGAATACTACCACGAAACGATCCAAAAATGCATGGAAGATGCGATTCATATATTCCATAAACACACCAGGTGCGTTCGTAACACCGAAGGGCATCACTTTATACTCATAATGTCCATAACGTGTCCTAAAAGCCATCTTCTGCATATCTTCGTCCTTCACTTTAATCTGGTGATAACCCGACCATAAATCAATCTTGCTAAACACTTGTGCACCCACTAACTGATCCATCAAATCATCAATTCTTGGAAGTGGATACCTATTCTTTATAGTTACTTTATTCAGCCGTCGGTAATCAATACACAACCTCATGCTACCGTCCTTCTTCTTTACCAGTAATACCGGCGCTCCCCAAGGAGAAACACTCGGTCTAACAAACTTCTTGTCAAGCAAATCTTCTAACTGTTTCTTCAACTCAGCCAACTCGGAAGCTGACATGCGATAAGGTGTCATAGACACAGGCTTTGTTCCCGGAATAAGATCAATCGAAAATTCAACTTCTCTTTCTGGAGGCACATCAGGAATTTCATCGGGGAAGACTTCTGGAAAATCGCATACCACTTTCTGCTTATCAATCAACGTTTGGTTCTCAATAGATAAGGATGCCATCAAAGAAACATCAACATTCCTTCATGTTCTAACTGCTCCACTTTCTTCTTCATCGAAAGAGAAATACACCGACTTGCGAAAACAATTAATATGTACATGATTGTACTCTAACCAATTCATACCAAGGATTACATCCATACCACTCAAAGGTAAGCAAACCAAATCAATTTCAAAATCACGATCATACATCGACAAAGGACATCTTAAACACACAAGAGAAGTGGTCACCGAACCCTTAGCTGGAGTTTCGACAACCATTTCCCCATTCATATTAGACATAGTAAGGCCCAACTTAGCAGCACAATCAATGGCAATAAAACAATGTGTAGCACCAGTGTCAATAATAGCAATTAAAGGAGTATGATCAAAATAACAAGTACCTCTGATCAAACGACCCTCATTCGCTGTCTGAGTGTCAGTCAAAGCAAAAACTCTACTAGTAGTCTGAGCCTTCTTAGGCTTCTTGCATTGTGAACCAATATGACCTTCTTCATTACAGTTAAAGCATACAACATCATCATATTTTCATGCCGAAGTAGCATGTCCTTTCTTTCCACAGCGGTAGCATCGCTTCACATCTCCAGTACAAGCATTACTCTTGTGGCCTTTTTCACCACAATTATAGAAGACAATCTCAGCAGGAGAATCTTTCTTCTGAGGTCTCCTCTCATCATTAACTCTTTGCTTGCCCTTATCAGCAGGGGCATTATAAGGCTTCAGACGACTCTGCTGTCCTTTACTCTTTCTCTCATTCACTACCTTGTAGTGAGCTTTAGTGTCCTCCTCATAAATCCTGTAGCTGCTCACCAGCTCGGAAAAATTACGAATCTTCTGGTAACCAATTGCCTTCTTGATATCAGCACGCAAGCCATTCTCGAACTTGATGCACTTAGAAAACTCGGCCGTTGATAGATTTTTGGCAAGTGTACCAAATACTATCGAAGTAGTAAAAATATCGTTCCCACAAGGACTGGTTTTAATCTCAAAAAGTCAAACACGTTATTAATTTAGGATGAAGTAAAAGTTATTTGGTTTTGCCACTAGGCAGTAAATTTGTTCAATAGCATAAAAACTTAGTAACAGGAAATAAATTGATTGTTTAAATAAGAGAGAGATGAGTTAGGTCTTCGAATCATCTGAGTTCCCCTAATTGGTCACTGCACCTATTCTTATGAATGATTTTTTTAGTTTCACGATAGTTAACAAAATAGTCCTAATCAATCCCTTGAGTTAGGACACTCTTCTAAGATTACAGCCCCTAATCCCTTAGGTGGTCTAATAATCTTCGAAGGTTTGAAGAACGTTAACCTAATATCACTAATAAAGAATTATCCATTCCTAGACTAATTATAATTATTAGAACAATTCAATTAGGTCAAAGTCGAAAGCTATGGTCAGTAGTCATTCGTTCTCACCAAATCATATATATATGTGATCAGAATATATAAAGCATTAAGAACAATTGAATTGAATAAAAAACTAAATTGTCATTCACAATAAATAGAGTTTCACAGCAACATATGTCAATTAGGGTTACAAAGAATCATCTCAGACCTAACCTCTAATGGATTTAGCTACTCATAATTGAATTTATAAATAACATAATCATTAGAGGTAACAATACATACATGAACTGGTTACAAGGTGAAGAAATCGCCCTGGTAGCCGTCTTCCAGTGTAAAAATCGCACTTTGCTCTTCTCAAATCGTACCCCTTGTTTTCAGAATAGCCTTCAGCTTAAATAGGCACAGAAATTCGCCTCAAATCGTGTCACGTTTTTGCAGAATCGTGACACGATTTGCCTTGTATAACAAACTTCTAAATTAGGGTTTCTTCAAATCGTGTCACGTTTTGGTCATCGTGACACGTTTTTGCCTTGGCAGAGAGCATGTTTTAGTTTCCTTGAATCGTGTCACGTTTTGTCCAAATCGTGACACGTTTTTGATCCTTGTGAATTCTTCAGTTTTTCTGTTTTCTTGCTGCTTAAGTTACCTTGTGAACTCTAAATTGTGATCAAAATACATAGAAAATTATGTAATGACAGAGTGTCATCAGCCGTCTTAGCAGTATAGTGTGGATAGAACTTAGCCAACTCCACAAACTTGGCAGCATACTCAGTCACCGACATGTTCCCTTGCTTCAGCTCAAGGAACTCAATCTCCTTCTTCCCGCGAACATCTTCCGGAAAGTAACGGTTCAGGAACTCCCTCCTAAACACAGCCCAAATAACAGCAGCACCTCCATTCTCTAAGACCGGTTAGACACTCACCCACCAGTCATCGACCTCTTCTGCCAGCATGTGCGTGCCAAAGCGCACCATCTGAATGTCCGTACATTGCATAACTCGGAAGATCCTCTCGACCTCCTTAAGCCATGTCTGAGCTCCGTCGGGGTCGTATCTTCCCTTGAACGTAGGTGGATGATTCCTCAGAAAAGTCTCCAACATCCTCACTCCATCATTTCCACCAGCATTCTGTTGTTGGCCCACAGCTTGAATCATCGCTTGTAATGCAGCAGCAAGAGCAGCATCATTTCTCCCAGCCATCTTAGTTCACTACATAACGAGAACGAGTTAGAGAAATTCAAACAGAACTAAACTAACACTCGACACGGATGACTCGATCTACTTGGCCGGACGGACCGACCTGCTCTGATACCAATTGTAACACCCCGAAATCCCAAATTCAAAATTTCATGCATTTAATCAGAGTATATCGCATATTCAGGATGTCACATTTCATAAAAACTTTAAACAAAATGAATAATAATTTATTCCTCATCAATGATCAAACGTAGCAGCGGAATCATAATTCAAAACTCCTTAAAATTCATAGTCAGGTCACAAATTTCATAATTAGTCCAAGACGATACATAAAAGGAATAGAAACAAATAGTATGGTCCCCATCCCGTTACGTGTCAGAGCTCCTATGACATCACACATGAAAATCCTCATACAACGAACGTATGCTTGGTCACCTGCACTTGCCCACAAGGCGGCAATTCCAACAGAAGGGGTGAGATTCACGAAACAAAAACATTAAACATATAATTCAACAATTATATTTAACATCATAACTTCATCATCATAATATCACAGCAACAGTCAAGTAACATTATAATCAACATCATATTTTCAACTTAATAGTTCGACTCGACAATGCAACCTCGACTCGACTTATGCAACTTAGACGTCTTAATCATGCATGTGGTACCATATTGAGTATAAATATACTCCTAGAGCATAAGCTCTCGTCGCTATTGAGCATAAAAATACTCCTAGAGCATAAGCTCTCGTCGCTATTGAGCAAAAGCTCCTAGGGCATGAGCCCTCATCTCTAGATGAATATGTATGGACTCAACTTCTTAAATCTTAGACATCTCAAAATAAATTCCAACAATTTGGATTACAACATCATAAACCTTATAACGACACATGCAGCTTTTAATTAATAACAACATTTGGCAGCATGGCAGCAATCAACATCTCAAACATAATAAAATAGTAAACATTCACATACATCATCTCTTATAATTCAAAGAAAGCATATACAAATGTATAGGTCACTATAACAAATCGAGCATCAGTTAACAGCTCTACAGGTCGTCTTAATATTTCAATACTTAATTCTAACTCGGGATTAATCTCATACATATCGTGCGACAAGAGTCGCACTATTCTAAGAGGTAGTCTGATACAGAACTACTTGCTATGGCGAGTGGGATCTCTCGCCTCGCGAATCATCATGGGGGTTACTCGCTACGGCGAGTGGAACTGCTCGCCTCGCGTACCATCAAGGGTAACTCGCTATGGCGAGTGGGATCTCTCGCCTCGCGAATCATCATGAGGGTTACTCGCTACGGCGAGTGGAACTGCTCGCCTCGCGTACCATCAAGGGTAACTCGCTATGGCGATTTGGGTTGCTCGCCTTGCGAGCTTCAGGGGTACTACTCGCTATGGCGAGTTGGGTTGCTCGCCTGGCGAGCTCATGGGTGTTGCTCGCTATGGCGAGTAAGATTGTTCGCCTCGCGAACCTTCTAGGGGTTGTTCGCTACGGCGAGCTGTTTGGCTCGCCGTGGCGAGCTGATGAATACTCGCCGTGGCGAGCTGGCTGCTCGCTGTGGCGAGCGACGACAAAACAAATACGGGGTTACGAGGGTTTTTACCCAAAACCCCAAATTTCATCCTATTCCTTCCAATTTTCGACTATAATGATGTTTAAGGGTTATCCTATGGTCTGTAAACAGTTTTCTACAACATTGGTACAGTTTCTCATCCTCTAATCATCAATTCATCACTTTTTGACCTAATTCCTAAGTCTTAATTTCTCATGAAAAACTCCTAAACATGTTAACTTTTATCATGAATCATAAGCTTAATGTAATTGCAATGCTAGGCTCACCCTTACCTTAAGAAAATTGAGCAGCATCCTCTCTGGTTCTTCTCTTTTGTTTTTCTCCTTTTCTCCCAAAACTCTGAATTGTATGTTCTGTACAATTCTAAACCTAAATCCCTTTTTTAAACCTCTTTTTGTTTTATTTTATCTTATTTCCTCACAACTTTATCTAATTCTAAAACAAACCCACAGCTTAACATTTATTTTATTTTCAAATCTTATTTTATTAAACAATAAAATAAGTCACAACACCTCATAAAAATCACATAAATCATATAATTCACTTAATTCAAACAAAATCATTTAAATATTATCTATACTATATAAAATAATTTAAATAATTAAAACGGGCGTTACAGTTACACTGTGTGTGGTGCCTATGATATGCTGACAGACTTGGATACACATAGTATGGATACATCATTGGAGTTGGTTTGGCATCATTAGATTTCTCTGAAGGTTTCAGTTTTTGCTTGACGTGTTCTTCAAGATCGTTTGCCGACGAGAGCTAATTTGGCAGTTCGTGGGGTTATCCCAACAACATTGACTTACTATGTTTCAGGGTGTGCCAAATTGAAATGGATGAACACCTTTTCCTTTCCTGCTCGACGTTTGGATTGTTATGGCGGCTTGTTCGTGACTGGATTAGTTTTATGGGGGTCGATACTAACAATATTCCGATCATTTGTTGTAATTTACTTATATGACAGGTTCTGGTAAAGCTAAACGATCGTTCTTGCAGCTAATTTGACTTTTCTGTTCTTGGGTTGTCTGGAACGAACGAAACAATCGACTTCTTAAGAATGGTGTAACATTAGTCCCCCGTCTGTTAGACAAGGTGAAATTGTTATCTTTAGGATGGCTGAAAGCCAAAAATGTCATGTTTGTATTTGGCTCGCAGAGGTGATGGTCAAGCCCTTTAGCTTGTTTGAGCATTGGCTAACTACTATTGTGCTCTTTTTGTAGCTTTGACATACTTTGTTGTACTCTTATTAGGTCTCTAGGCACACCTTGTGCTTGCGAGCTACTGTTTGGTTGGTTTTTATATAATTCTATTTTGGCTTGTTCAAAAAAAAAATGGTTTTAATTCCTAAGAAATCATGGGCAAAGAGATTTTATTCAAGGGAGGCAAATTTATGACTTTATTATTGTTGCTTTAAAGGCTACTAATGTTCTTTGGAAAAGATGTTTTACTCATAATATGGTTATGAAAATAGATATTAAAAAGGCCTTTAGAGGCTACTCATGTGCTTTGATAATTAGATGCTCACTCAGTTAGGCATATCGATACTTCTTTGAAGATTATGTCTAGTGATGTCCAATGGGTTTCCCTTTGTTGGTGGTGAATCCTCAAGCATAAGTGCCCCATCAATCACAATTTTCAATCTCTTATTTGATCTAGCTTGAAGAGTTATTTGACGAGGTAGCTTCAAAATCTCAATGATTGGATGTTGGAAGAGGGACACCATTTTCCTAGACAATTTTTTTTTTACAAACCATTTTCCTAATTATAAAATAAGTGTATTTTTAGCAAAATCTAATAGGAGAAAGCTAAAAAGCCACCAATAAAATAGGTTTATATTTGATGTACATTTAATTGAATCCAATTCTCTAGGCCCAATCCCAGGCCCATATAATTATTTATTTGAGTTAAATTAAGTTTGCCAGGCCCAAGCCTATGCTAATTCCTAACCCTAAAGTCACTATGACCCCTTATTACTCATTATATATATTAGACGCCGTTGCAACTCATTTTCCCCAATTCCTTCTCCCATTTTTTTATACCTCGTTTTTTCTCCATTTTCTTCTTCTTGATAAATTTGGTATTCCATTTCATGTTATCTCGATTATTCTTAGTTTTTGTTTTTTAAAGGTTCTTGCAACATCTAATTTGCTATGTGAGTCTGCCAATTATACTATATTATTATACTAGCAAACTCATAAGAAAACTAGATTTTTAAGTCAAACTTATCAAATCCATTTTAGATCTGATTTTATGAATCAATTGGGCTTGCGATACTCTTGATCTAGTTAGTTGACCCATATATGTGTTTGGTTTCTCGTCAAGTGACTATGCTCTCTCGACCAATCCCGGTTTGTATGAGAATTGATTAAGATTAAATTGGACATGAACTTGAAGGATTATATTATGAAAATGATCATAAATTTCTATTATCAAGTCAACGAAGGAAAAAGGTATGTCATTAATACCAAAATCTCCAATCTTTCTAAAATTTATGTTTCATTATTTATATTCATATGCATATCATATTTTTTTTCTTTGGGTTAATTTTGATTGTTTTGATGTTGGTCATACTTATATTATGTGAATATATTTTTTTAAGATTAAGTTATATCTTACTAGAATACAAATTATTTGAAGAAAAAAAAGTGTACTTTCAATTTTAGAGGACGGATATTGTTACATTTTTTGAAAAATAAATTACATTTGTTTGAAAAAAATAATCAAATTTAATAGTTTGTTTAGTTAAATAAATTGTCCCAATAAATATTAAAACTTTGTTTTAGTCCCTATACAAAAATAGCACTTTTTTTCCTTATAAAAAGAGAAAAATTTTATTCAATAAAACGGTTGTACAATTATCATTATTCTAATAAAAAAATTCATGATCCTTATGATTCAATAAATAAAATAAATAAGGAAAAAAATTAAATATTAGAATTTCATATTATTTCTTTAGATATTAGTATTGTTGTTATTACCTAATTTTCGTTTGAGTGCTGGATTTTCTCTCTCTACATCCCGTCCCTCTTACATTCAAGACACTTCCTATAAATTGAGGTCCTTTAAGATTCTTCTGCTTTAAATATTAATCCAAAGATCTATTACTTCATATGAAGTGAAGACTTTTATTTGAGGCGATTCATGGGTGTATGTAAGTATGTCAACCTTATTTTGGAAGATGGTTCCAAACTACATGTTGGATTCATGTTTGATACAACTGATGATGAAATTGTAGATTATTACCTGACGAGGAGGAAGGTCTATTATCAACTTCTTCCACTTCATGACATTCTAGAATTTGACGTGTTTCAAATTGATGCAATGGATGTTGCCCAGAGATTTGTGATGTTACATTTTTCCGTAGTTCAATTTGAAACACAAAAAATTCTAGAGTGTGATTAAATTGAATAGATTATTAATAGACCTTCTTCGTCTGATAATAATCTACAAGTTCATTATCAGTTGGATCAAACGTGAATCCAACAGGTATGGAACCATCTTTCAAAACAAGCTAAGCTTACTTATCTACAACCATGGATCCTCTCAAATAAAATTCTTAGCTCTATGTGAAGTAATAGCTCTTTGGACAAGTATTTGAATCAAAAGCATCTTCAATGACATCAATTTAGAGTGTCTTGAATCTAAGAGAGAATGTAGAGAGAGAAAATGTGAGACACATACAAAAATAAGGAGAAATCATAATTCCAATACTAACATGTAAGAAAAAATCTAAAATTCTAGTAGAATTTAGGTTTTTTTCTACTTTATTTTATTTATTACATAAGAAGAATCATGCATTTAATTTAGAGTAATTAATTGTAAAACCATTTTATTACATATAAAACCACACATTTTATAGGGCTAAAAAGTGCAAAAAAATTTAAGGACCATTTACCTAATTAAACAAACTCTTAAGGTTAATTATATTTTTTGGAAAAAAGTATTGCTTCCCTAAACCTTGATTGAAATTGATAATGTAGTAGGTACTCCGTTGTTGAGTAATGAGGCAACCAAAAAGCGTATGTTTGGTCATTCTGCTCACATATTGGTTGATGTTGATCTCTCACAACGTGTTTTTTTATTAAATTATGGTTGAGTCAAATGGTTATGTGTTCCATGTTGATGTTTTGTATGAAAGACTTCCAAAATTTTGTTCTAATTTCTTTACTATTTACCTTTTGTGGCCCTTTGTAACAAGTTACATCCTAAGCCAAAACATAAAAGTTCGAAACTCAAGAAAATGGTGAAGAGGAACACATCAACATTCTAATAGACCTGCCTCCTAAGGATCCTTCCGGTAATAAACCTTTGTTGACTCCTGTAACACCCTATTCCTATTAAGCGGTAAAACGCGCGAACATACAAATATATTCTAGAAATAGATGCTACGCCAACAACAAATTCAAGTTCACAAGTATAAATTATCATGGTTCATAAACATAGCAATGAAATATATATCCAAGAATACAAACCATAACTCCAAATCTCAGGATAATTAATACATAATCTTATCCTCAACATCGGATATAAAAGAATCATAACATACTCCTCAAATCAACATATGATGAAATAAGTCTAACATAAAACGCTATCCTAGATCAGAGCCCCTAATCTAGACGCGCGCAAAAGAGATAGAGGAATCCTACTCCTCAACAACACCAAGCAAACAAGCTACTTATCCTGCACTCCATCTACCCGTCCGCACAGAAAGGTAGGTGGAAACCACTGAGGGTTAGCATTACATCAACATAATCCGTAAAACAAACAATCGAGAATATCATGTATAATGAATACTAAATAGTATAAACATCCTCATACATATATATTCACACAATAATCCAATATCAATTCAATTCACCAATCAAGTTCACATGAACCAAATGCATCAATCACACATCACGACTCAATGCAATTCACCAAACAATGTATGCAATGTTCTAGACTCATCTAGATGCATGTGGTACCAAATCACCTCAAGGTCGTCACCTTCGATGCAACAAAAACATCGTATGTAAGGTTTCACACCCCGCCTTACATTTGGACATAAGTCCATCACCAAACAATGAATGCATGAACATATGACTCGACTCAATGCATATGTTCACACAAAGATCACCTCATCAATCAACGTGCATATAACCTTTTGCATTCATCACCAAACAATGTATATACAACTATGCAATCATCACCAAACAATGCATATAAAAATATGCAATCATCACCAAACAATGCATATACAACTATGCAAATTCACCATCATTCAACAAGTATGCACACACCAACATACAATCAATATATATTATTCATTCACGAGTCTCCACTTAATCATATAAGATCAGTCACAAAAGGTTGCCAAACAATTGGTCTTTAAGTTAAGTTTTCACAAGTTCTACTTATAATTCACAACTTTAGAAATATTGAAGTAATGAATCAAAACCAACCAAACAAGGTTAATCGCCTAAGCCATGTATACTCTTAGGTCACAAATGTGTGCAGTAGAGATTACATAAGCCTTTCATCGGCCAATTACGGTTTATAGTGTCAATCCAACAATTTCGGCATAAAAACAAGTTAATTGAACACAAATAAAGAAAACTAAGTGTAAACCAGGTTGGAAACAAGTTATGACACTCAAGGAGCTTAATTATACATTGATTGAATAGGTTGAGGTGTTTGGAATCCATTGGCATGCTTAAAAATACACAAAACCATAAGAAAACTAGGTTTCGGGGTTCTGCAGAACCGACACGGTCGCGTCATCAGGACACACGGTCGCGTCAACCCTTATAGGAGACTCTGACACGGTCGTGTCATCTAGACACACGGTCGTGTCACCTCTATGAAGGTGAGAAAAACACAAGAAGAAGGGGGGTTGAATTGTGTTAGCTTTTCGCAGCTCTTGAAGAGTGAGAATCTAATTCCTTAATATCAGAGTTTGAATGGGATAAGAGTGTGATGGGAGATTAGGTTCTGATGCAGCGGAAATAATCAAGAGATAGAGAGAAGAGAGAACACAAGCAATTATACAGGTTCCTTCCACAAACCGGAAGTAGTCCTGTCCCCCTTGCACTTCCAAGGAGAGTTCCACTAAAATGTAATATCTATTACAAGTTGCTCAAACACTCAGTAAGAGACTTCTAATGCTCAAGCACGCACGCAAGAGACTTCCAATGCTCAAAGACACAACTAAGAGACTTCTTTGCTCAAGGACGCAGCCAAGAGACTTCTTTGCTCAAGCACACAAGCAAGAGACTTCTTACACAATTACAGAAAATTGAATGGAGTTGAAACACTTGACAAACTATCAAACGTGTTTCTGTTACAACAAGGACAGACTTTGTTTTCAAACAAAAGACAGACTCTATTTTTCTGTTCAACTTAGAAATTCTAGAATACTCAGTTTGTAAGAATGATCTAAGTTGTTGATGTGTTTTTGTTAAGACTCAGTTGAATACGAAAGCAATGCAACGTAGTTTTTCTAGTTGTAGAGTCCAACAATTCTTCAAGTCTTCTATCCTTTATATAGGTGAAGGAAAGAGACGTTGAGTCATCCAGCACATCAGGATGATTTCTGAAGCTTGATCAATGATTGTTGATCTGTTGCTTGATATGGTAATAGTCCTTCAATTGCATAATTTGAATTCCATTCCCTTTGAAGATTAATACCGGTAGACACAGTTGCCAAACTGTACGAGGTAGTGGAGTAGTGGAAACAGAGTTCGTACAACGTACTTTGTACTGGCCTGCATTCTTTGTCGTTGTGCTTGCCACGCTTAAGTTGACTTTGAAGCTAGCCGTTACTCCAAATGAGAGTTCCTTTTGCATCATAACGCTAGTAGAAATTCTTGTTAGCAGATCTTCAGATTTTCGGGCTTCAGACTTACTGTAGCACTTAGCTTCTGATGATCTTCAGACTCTCTTGGTTTTCAGATTCTGATAGTCTTCAGACTCTGATACAGTTCTTCAGACTCTGATAGAGTTTTTCAGACTCTTTTCGGTACAGTCTTCAGACTCTCTTCGATACAATCTTCAAACTTTCTTCGATACAGTCTTCAGGCTCTCTTTGGTACTGTCTTCAGACTTTCTTCGGTACAGAATCACAAGCAACAAGCTTCACTGGATCTTTGCTCTTTAACATTGTTCAAACATAATACTTTCTAAGATATAAATCTTGATTGATATCCTGCATACTTTAAACAAATATTAGCAATATCCAATTGACAACTTTTAATACCTTGTTATCATCAAAACTCAAAACGTGGTATTGTTGAACACCTTTGTTCCAACACTCTACAGTACAACAAAATGCATTTTTGCGTTTTCGCGCATAAAATCTTGTTTTCGAGTCCGATTTCGATTTCGTTTTCGCCAATGCATCCCTAACACTTAGACCATACATACTACACTTGAAAGCTTGACATTTCAACATTAAATCGACTTAATCAACCTTATCCCAAAATCATTTTCCATAACCACACAAAATCACTTCATTTTTCAAAACGCTTAAACACCGACTTTGCACATGAAAATCCCGTTTTCTCCCAAACGATTTGACTAATGCAACTATAACATGAAAACAGAAATTATACTAGTTCTACCTCATCCAACAACATTAAAAACTCATTTAACAACTTCATATATCAAAAGTTCATTTTGGTCCTTCACATGACAACTTAACTCAAACTTCACAAATTCAAACCACAACTTCACAAAATGGAATACCCATAGTATGATTCAACAACAACAACATATCCAATTCAACAACAACCTTATTTAAACATGATTTCATCTTAATCAACAAAAACAACTCTAGTTCATAACAATTTGAACAAAAATCAACAAGGTATCATATAACCACAATTCAAGCATGTAAAATCAACAACAATAACATGTCTAGCATCAATTTCACATACCCAAAATTAAGATCAAATAGGAGCACGAATTTCATCAATTAAGTTCAAATAATCACTTATTCCATAAGCACATATGAGTTGGAGAAGAAGAAGAGATTAAACAATTGATTATGAATGAAGACTAGCCTCCTTACCTCTAACACCAAGAATCCTAGCTCAAGCTTCAATCTCCCCATTAGCCTCAACCCTCTTCTCTTGCTCCTCTTCCTAGCCTCTAGTTCTCTACTCTTTGTGTTTTGTGTGAATGACAAAGTCTAACCCTAGTTTCTCAAAGTTATGGGTCAAATATTCACAAACTCTTAATGGGCCTAACCCATCCCAACTAATTGGTTCAATTCTAATTACACCAAACCGCTAAATCTAACTTACTAACGGTAATTGATTAGGAACCTCGGCTTTAACTAATTATATCGACAACTTAACCTTTTACAATCAATAACGGTTTTAACTAGAACGCTAAAATAACTATTGTCATAAGGTTACTAAATTACCCTCCCACGCAAAACACTAAAATGCCCTTAAGTCTAAATGACCAAAATACCCTCCTAATACCTAAACCCATGAAAATGCGCACAAACATAAATAAACACACATAAAACAATTAAAATCAAATAATCGTAAAAATCGGGCTGTTACAACTCCTAACCTTGAATGGATTAGTGATGTATCTATCCATATACAAGTAGCAAGCACTTCACCAAATTCCATGTCTCTATACAAGGTTGATGTGCATGATTGTAGCCAGGACGAGGAATGTGCTAATAATGACAATGATGCAACTGAGGTTCCAACAACTAACGGTGATTTTGAAACCAGTTATTCTAAAAAAGAGGATACAACGGCTTCAAATAATAATGACTCATAAGTTATTATACCACACAACATCCTGGTTTCACGAAGGTTTGGTTGGATGATATTGACAAGATTCAACAAGCTCGAACAACGTGTGATGGTTCCAAATCCAATATTTATTATGATGAGTTTACTCCACTTATTTCTAAGAGAGGTAAGAAAACGCAAGTGAAACGAACTTGTGAAGTCGGGACACATAACACCTGTTGTAGAGTCTTATTTCACCTCGTTCATAACGAATCTCCTTCATATGAATATTTAGTATAAGAAACATTGATACCCAAATTGCATTACATAACTTATGTTTTTCTCATAAACTCTATTTTCTGTTTATTCACCACCAAGACTCCATAGTTTGGACAAATATGCATATCTCACCAACAACAACATCTTAATATAAATATAATAATTGTGTATTCCTACATATAACATTATCCACATGCTCACCTATAAATTTGTATCAATAACAACATCACCATACCACAAAAATATAAAAACTTTTACTTCTATATATGACATCAACAACATGCTCACCATGCATAATTAGATTACCTTAAGATCACCAAAACACCTCCCTCCCCCAACAACATGCTGTTGGAACAAAGGTGTTCAGCAATAACACGTTTTGAGTTTTGATGATAACAAGGTATTAAAAACTGTCAATTGGATATGCTAATATTTGTTTAAGTATGCAGGATATTGTCATACCCCAAATTTTGACCAGTTAAAACTTTTTACTTCGCATATCGTTCGTATTTTAATAGAATTTCATTCGCATTCTAATTCCCATGATATCTGTATGTTATTCACATTTTGATCGCATATTATTCATATTTTAATTTTCACTTCGTTTACATTTTAATGTCACTCGCATTTTAATTTCTTAGTTTTATCAGCGTTTTACTTGTATTTTATTTATCGTATAATTTGCATTATTAAAACCCATTTTGTTCATATCTTTGATTTACCATTTTATTAGCATTTTAAAAGCCGTGTAATTCCGTCGTCTCAGACGAAATTTCGGCAGAGAGGTATTTTAAAATACCTAATTTTTTTTGGTCCCGAAGGGACATTTTTTTATTTATTTATTTGGTTTTATTATTTAAAGTCTTTTAGTCCAAGTTTGGTCCAGTCCATGTGTCAGTTTGCTATTGGTCATGTGTGTCTTTCTATCCAAGTCTGACCCAACAGGGGTATTTTAGTCTTTTCTTCGTACCAGAGAAACCTAGTTTTTTTTTACTATTTAAAGTCAGCATTGATTGTTGTGCCGGAGGTCCCATCAGTCAGTAAAAAATCAGAAAAAGTCATCAAATCACTAAAAACACCAACTTCTTTCTCTCATATTTTTGGATCAAACACCAAAAATTCACTAAAATTTCATGAACAAATGAAGAACATCATAACAATTTATTCATATACCTTCAAACCCAAAAATCATCACAAACACAAATCATCATCAACAATAACCCCCTTTTTTTTCGGATTCAACCACAACACACAAATTCAATCCCCTTTTTCGGATTCAACCACAACACACAAATTCAATCCCCTTTTTCGGATCCAAACAACAACACACAAATTCAATCCCCTTTTTCGGATCCATTCAACAACACACAATTTCAATTCTCTTTTTCAGATCCAAGCAACCACAACAAGGAATTTCGGATTTCTTTTGTCAAGGTCCTCCATACAAGGCCGAAATCAAAAGAAGGAGGAAGAAGTAAAATCAACAACAACATCAAGAGGTAGAACTTTTCTTTCCTCTTTTTCTTTCAAACTTTAATCATAGATCTACTCCGTTTGTGACCCCTTTTTAAAAAAAACAAGCTCGGATTCATGAAGAAGAAAGAAATGGATGTCGGATTCTAAAAAAAATTTGAAAAAAAATGAAGTTGGAATTCCGGCATGGTGGGGCCGCCCGCCGACCACCGCGCCGGAATAAAATCCGGCCACCCTTCTTCTTCTCCGGCGGCGCTGGTTTGTTGTTGTAGAGAGAAGGGAGAGTTTGAGTTTAGAGAAATAAAGGAAGAAGAAAAAATGGAGATAAAACCATGAAAGTTTCTTTTATATCATCAAACCGGTTCGGTTCGCCTGTGAACCGATCTAGGCTTGAACCGAACTGGTTTCTTCTTCCCAAGCCCATTGCTATTTCTACTCATTCACTGTTTACACCCCCCAATACTGTTCATTCACCCCTTTTTACTTTAAATTTTTTTTCTTTACGTATTTGTTTCTTCTTTACATTTTTTTTAGTTGATTTTAAAACCTTTTAGCATGTCATCCTTGTATATATTTCATGCATCCTTTTTAATTCAGTTCATATTTTAATCATCATACACAGTTCATTTTAGTTTTTTTAAATGATTTAGTTTCCATCTCATGCATTCTTAAATTCCTTAGTTTGGGTTTAAAAATTGTTCCAGACATATTTTATTTTCACTTGGTTCAGCATGCTTTGATTATTTCTTTATGCATTCGTGATTGCATTTTGTTACTTGTCGCTTTATTATTTTAATTTGGCTATGTCATTGGAATGTTTAGTGTGTATAATAGGTTTTGTGTAAATATTGCATGTGTTTTATTTTCGTCATTTATTTTATTTTATTTTTCCGCAAGACCTTAGAATGTATTTTAGGGTATGTAATATGTAATTAATGCACGCACCGACACACGCAACGACACTATCACATTTATTTTTTCTGCCGCTTCATGTATGACGAATCGCGAACGAAGACCAAATGTGAAATTAGTGACACTTTAGGATAATTATTGGACTTCAAACTATTTTTCTTAAAATCAAGCTACTAGTAATTTTAGGTTCACTTACTCGAGAGTTTATTTGGGATCCAACGTCCCTTGTAAACTTCTCCCCTTTTTTTTAAAATTTCGTCGTTGCATTTAATTTAGTCTGCTTTCTTTAACTTAGAAAAAATCTCCTTTCTCAAAAAAATCAAGTATGTCAAACTTCAAAGTATTTTCCTAATAAACGTTGGCTTGTAACCCAAGTGTTTTCCTTTTTATTTTTCTTAATCAAATGTTTAATCAATTTAACATCCACATTAGACATGGATTTCTTGCAATTAAAATTAATCAACTTCATCATATTTTTCTCTCATGCCTTGAGGCCTCTTATCTCTTCTTAAAATCCTTTTTTCCAAAAATGTTAAAATCAATTCAACCCACCAAAGAAGTTCTTTAGGTGAACTACTTGATTTTGATCCCGATTCATTTGGGTAAGTAGGCAAAAGGCTTTGGCCTTTCAAAATCAAATACAAATAACCAAAAACATGCTTCATCTTCCCCTATTCTTTCATTTAGACTCTTAAACAATAATTTTCAAATAAGTAAAAATAATTTAGCGCAAGTTAAGAATAGGTAAAAGGTTCCTATGGGATACCATAGTCGATTTGGGTGCTTAACACCTTCCCCAATCGAAACCAACCCCCGGATCCAAGGTCTTATAAGGGTTTTTACTCACTTTTTCCCTTCCCACGAATAAAAGTTGAGTGTTCAAAGATTAAAGGTTCAAATCCGATTAATGGTTTGGTACCCGAAAATCGAGAGCACGGATATTAATCAAGATTTATATCTTAGAAAGTATTCTGTTTGAACATTTTGAGAGCAAAGATCTAGAGAAGCTTGTTGCTTGTGATTCTAACTATCGAAGAAGAGTCTGAAGACTGTATCGAAGAGAGTCTGAAGACTGTGTCGAAGAGAGTCTGAAGACTATCAGAACCTGAAGACCACGAGAGTCTGAAGATCATCAGAAGCTGGAATGCTACAGTGAGTCTGAAGTCTGCAATCTGAAGATCTGCTTAGAAGGATTTCTAACGGCATTACAATGCATAAGAAACTCTCATTTGGAGTAACGACTAGCTTCAAAGTCAACTTGAGCGTGGGATGCTCAACGACAAAGAATGCAGAATAGTACAGAGTACGTTTGTACGAACTCTGTTTCCACTACTCCACTACCTCGTACAGTTTGGCAACTGTGTCTACCTGTATTAAGCTTCAAAAGGAATGGAATTCAAAATATGCATTTGAAGGACTATTACCATATCAAGTAACAGATCAACAGCTATTGATCAAGCTTCCAGAATCATCTTGATGTGTTGGATCACTCAACGTCTCTTTCCAACGCCTATATAAAGGATAGAAGACTTGAAGAATTGTTGGACTCTACAACTGAAAAACTACGCTGCTAAGCTATCATATATATTCAAACCGAGTCTTAACAGAAACACATCAACAACTTAGATTATTCTTACAAACTGAGTATTCTAGAATTTCTAAGTTAAGCAGAAAAACAGAGTCTGTCTTTGTTTAAAACAGAGTCTGTCTTTGTTTTGTAATTGGAACACGTTTGATTGTTTATCAAGTGTTTCAACTCTATTCAATTTTCTATAAATTGTGTCAGAAGTCTCTTGGCTGCGTCCTTGAGCAACGAAGTCTCTTAGTTGTGTCTTTGAGCATTGGAAGTCTCTTCCCTGCGTGCTTGAGCATTGGAAGTCTCTTACTGAGTGTTTGAGCAACTTGTAATAGATATTACATTTTAGTGGAACTCTCCTTGGAAGTGCAAGGGGGACAGGACTACTTCCGGTTTGTGGAAGGAACCTGTATAATTGCTTGTGTTCTCTCTTCTCTCTATCTCTTGTTTATATCCGCTGCAACAGAATCTGATCTCCCATCAGACTCTGAACTCATTCAAACTCTGATCCTACGGATTTAGATTCTCACTCTTCAAGAGTTGCGAAAAGCTAACACAATTCAATCCCCCCTTCTTGTGTTTTTCTCACCTTCAGTTGGTATTAGAGCTCCGACTCTGTTGTCATAGCACTTAACCGTGTGACAGAAAAGATCCAGAGAAAAACATGTCTTCCAGTGAACCTTTTTCTTCTAGTGCTGCTTTTGGTGCTGCTATACCATATGATTATGGATCCAATAACAGCAGTAAGAAAGCTGATTATGGAGAAATTCCGAAGTTCAATGGTGATCCTGAAGAATTTTCTTGGTGGAAAACCAACTTCTACAGCTATGTCATGGGTCTTGATGAAGAACTCTGGGACATACTTGAAGATGGTGTTGGTGACTTACAACTTGATGACGAAGGTGCTGCCATTGACCGTAAACTTCACACTGCTGCTCAAAAGAAAATCTACAAGAAACATCATATCATCAGAGGAGCTCTTGTCACTGCTTTTCTTAAATTTTAATACATGAAGATGAGTGACAAATCTACTGCTAGAGCTATGTTTGCTTCTCTTTGTACAAACTATAAAGGGAGCAAAAAGGTCAGGGAAGCTAAAGCTCTTCTATTAGTTCATCAGTATGAATTATTCAAGATGAAAGAGGATGAAAGTATTGAGCAGATGTACTCAAGATTTCAAACTCTAGTATCTGGACTTCAGATACTAAAGAAGAGTTACATAGCTTCTGACCATGTTAGCAAGATCCTAAGGAGCTTACCCTCTAGATGGAGACCAAAGGTTACTGCAATTGAGGAAGCTAAAGATTTAAACACTTTAAGTGTTGAAGATCTTGTAAGCTCTCTCAAAGTTCATGAGTTAAGTCTCAATGAACATGAATCTGCAAGAAAGTCTAAAACCATTGCTTTAAAATCAAAGGGAAGATCCTCAAAAGCTCTCAAGGTTGAAGAATCTGAAAATGAATCTTCAGCTTCTGAAAGCTCTGAGGAAGATCCTGATGTTGCTAAAGAAATGGCTATGCTTTCAAGCAGAATGCAATACCTTGCTAAAAAGAACAAGAGGTTTCTGAGCAAGAGGAGTGGGAAGGGTTTCAAAAAGGAGGAACAAAAAGGTTGCTTCAACTACAAGAAGCCTGGGCACTTTATTGCTGATTGTCCAGAGTTGCAGAAAGAGAAATCCAAGTCAAAAAGGTCAACCTTCAAGTCAAGCAAGTTTAAGAAGCAAATCAAGAAAAGTCTGATGGCTACCTGGGAAGATCTTGATAATGAGTTAGGGTCTGAAGATGATGATGCTGATGGTGAAGATAATGTAGCTGTTGGATTAATGGCTACAACTAAATCTGTAAAGGAGACACATGAGGCAGAATCAGATGCAGACTCTGAAAGTGAAACAGAGGTATCTTCTGAACTCACAAGATCTGAATTAGTAGATTCTGTCAAAGAACTTCTTGGTCATTTTAAAGCTAAAACCACTGAGTTGAAGAAAGTCAAACAACAACTTGATAAGCTGTCAAAAAGGCATAATTCAACTCTGTTGGAGTTAGAAAGTTTAAAAGAAGAAAATGATACTTTATTGATCAAGAAGTGTAGTTGTAAATACTTGAGTGAGCAAGATATTGCTTTACAAGAATTTATTGCTACTAGAATTGACAGATCTAGGGTTGCATCCATGATCTATAGCACATATCAGAACAGAGGACAGGGTCTTGGATTCATTGGAGGTAGCTCAAATGAAGTGATTCTGAAACCTGGTCCTGATGGCGCCAGAGAAGCATTGAAAAATCACTTTGTAAGTGAGTCTGATGAAGTCAACACAGTGACTCATTCAGAACCTATAACTTCAAGTTCTAAAGTTTTGACTAAGTCAAAATCTCAGAATGCAAAGTCAAGAGTTCTGAAAAACTTTGAACCTAAGGCTTCAATGATTCAGAATCTAAAACATTCAGAGTCTGATAAACAGACTCTGAAGAAGCCAGAGTCTGAAAAACAAAAGCCTAAGTTTCAAAGAAGAGAAACTGTGAAAGGCAAGTCGAATCCTAAACTGAACGGTTATAAACCCAAGGTGTGGAGGAAAACAATGCAAATGACTTCAAGACACACCTTACGAAAGGAATTCAATGGTTCGAGGACTAACCCAAGAGGACCCATGAGAATATGGGTACCTAAGTCTGAAATTGTTGATGCTACAGGTATGTCTAAAAGGACTAGAAAAACAGAAGGCTTGGTACCTGGACAGTGGTTGCTCGCGACACATGATGGGAGAAAAGTCTAACCCTAACCATAAAAGAGGGAGGAACTGTGGGATTTGGAGGAAACCAGACTGGCAAAATCATTGGTACTGGAACCATTGGTAACTCTCTTATCTCTATTAGTAATGTGTGGTTTGTTGATGGACTTAGACATAACCTACTGAGCATAAGCCAATTATGCGATAGTAGTTATGATGTTTCGTTTAATAAGAACAATTGCACTGTAGTTAACAAGGATGATCAATCCATAGTCTTCAAGGGAAAGAGAAGAAACAATGTCTACAAAATAAAGGTCTCTGAACTGACTGATCAAAAGGTAGTTTGCCTTTTGTCAATGGGTGATAAGAAATGGTTGTGGCATAGACGGTTGGGACATGCAAACTGGAGGTTAATCTCTAAGCTTAGCAAGTTGCAACTAGTCAAAGGCTTACCAGACATTGACTATCATTCAGATGCTCTTTGCGGAGCATGTTAGAAAGGGAAAATTGTTAAGAGTTCCTTTAAACCGAAAGAAATTGTTTCTACAACCAGACCCTTGGAGTTACTTCACATTGATTTATTTGGACCAGTTAGCACTGCATCCTTATATGGAAGTAAGTATGGACTAGTCATTGTTGATGATTACAGCAGATGGAGTTGGGTTAAGTTTCTGAAAAATAAAGATGACTCATATTCTGTGTTTAGTAAATTCTGCATCCAAATTCAATTTGAAAAAGAATTGAAAATTTTGAAAGTCAGAAGTGATCATGGAGGAGAATTTGAAAATGAGCCTTTTGAGGTTTTCATTGAAAAACATGGAATTATTCATGAATTCTCTGCATCTAGAACTCCACAACAAAATGGAGTTGTAGAGAGAAAGAACAGAACCTTACAAGAAATGGCTAGAACCATGATCCATGAGAACAGTCTGGCTAAACATTTTTGGGCAGAAGCAGTAAATACAGCATGTTATGTTCAGAACAGAATCTATATCAGACCTATGTTGAACAAAACAACATATGAACTCTTTAAAGGAAGGAAACCTAACATATCTTATTTTAATCAGTTCGGATGTACATGTTATATTCTGAACAATAAAGTCTATCTAAAGAAATTTGATGCCAAAGCTCAGAAGGGAATCTTCTTAGGTTACTCTGAACGATCTAAGGCATACAAACTGTATAATTCAGAAACACAATGTGTTGAAGAATCTATGCATGGCAGATTTGATGACAAAGTGCCTGGAAGTGAAACTCCAGAGCAAGATGAAAGTTGTGTAGGATCTCAAGATTCTGATATCAACTCAGAATTTGATCAGATTACAGAATCTGAAGATACTTCAGAAGCTGGAGCATCCCCTGAAGTTCCTAATGAAGAAGCTTCTGAAGAAGCTCAAGATGGTTCTCAGCAAGCTAGTCAATCCAAACATTCATTCAAATACAAATCTTCACATCTTGAGGATCAGATAATTGGCAATATAGATAGTCCTAGAAAAACTATATCGTATTTCAGACAAGAAGAGTCTGCTTTGGGATTATTATCTGTTATTGAACCAACCACTATTGAAGAAGCACTTGGAGATGAAGGATGGATTCTGGCAATGCAAGATGAACTTAATCAATTCAAAAGAAATGAACTGTGGGATCTAGTAGCTAAGCCTGAACACAAAAACATTATTGGAACTAAATGGGTGTTCAGAAATAAGCTTAGTGAACAAGGAGAAGAAATCAGAAACAAGGCCAGACTTGTTGCGCAGGGCTACAGTCAACAAGAAGGCATTGATTACACAAAAACATTTGCTCCAGTTGCAAGATTGGAAGCAATCAGGTTACTTCTTTCCTATGTAGTGAATCTTGTATCAAATGGACGTTAAGAGTGCGTTTCTTAATGGTGTCATTTCTGAAGAAGTCTATGTCAAACAACCTCCTGGCTTTGAAGATTTAAAACATCCAGAGCATGTTTATAAATTGAAGAAATCACTATATGGCTTGAAACAGGCTCCCAGAGCTTGGTATGAAAGACTGGGTAATTTCTTAATTCAAAATGACTTTGAACGAGGGCAAGTTGACACTACACTATTCAGAAAGACTCTGAAGAAAGACATTCTTATTGTTCAGATTTATGTTGATGATATCATTTTTGGTTCAACTAATAGTTCACTTTGCAAAGAGTTTTCCAAGGTAATGCAGGATGAATTTGAAATGAGCATGATGGGAGAATTGAAGTTCTTTCTAGGAATTCAAATCAACCAATGCAAAGATCGAGTCTATGTTCATCAGTCCAAATACACGAAAGAGCTCCTGAAGAAGTTCAATCTTGAGGACTGCAAAGAAATGAACACTCCAATGCATCCAACCTGCACTCTGAGCAAAGAAGATCAAGGAACCAAAGTTGATCAGAAGCTGTATGGAGGTATGATTGGTTCTTTGTTATACCTAACTACATCCAGACCAGATATTTTATTAAGTGTATGTCTGTGTGCAAGGTTTCAATCAGATCCTAGAGAGTCTCACTTAACAGCTGTTAAGAGAATCTTTAGATATCTGAAAGGAACTACTAATCTTGGACTTCTGTACAAGAAATCCTCTAACTAGAAGCTAGTTGGATTCTGTGACGCTGACTATGCTGGAGACAAGATTGAAAGAAAATAAACCAGTGGCAATTGTCAATTTTTGGGAGAGAATCTGATATCCTGGGCTAGCAAGAGGCAAGCAACTATTACTTTGTCTACAGCAGAAGCAGAATACATCTCAGCTGCTAGTTGTTGTACACAGCTACTCTGGATGAAACATCAGCTTGAGGATTATCAAATAACTGAAAACTGTATCCCAATTTATTGTGATAATACAACAGCTATATGTTTATCTAAGAATCCAATTCTTCATTTAAGAGCAAAGCACATTAAGATTAAACATCATTTTATAAGAGACTATGTTCAAAAAGGAATTCTAGATATTCAATTCATTGATATTGATAATCAATGGGCTGATATATTTACTAAACCTTTGTCTGTTGAAAGATTTGTTTTTATAAAGAAAACTTTGAACATGTGTTATGTCTCAGGTTAATGTGCGCCTCTGAAAACAGAATTCATATTCTGAAAGATACTCAGAATCTAATTGAGAATCAGACTCTCTTTTGGAGACTCTGGTGAACATAAGCCTCTGATAGACTTTCAGACTCTGTTAAGGAATCTTAGACTCTAAGAAGCTCGTATTAGTGGAAGCATGACCGTTGAGTTTAGTAACACCTGCCCCACTACGGTGACAGTTACGTTTTAGTTTCTCAGATGTGGCCTGTCTGTATTGGGTAAGAACTCAAAGGGCAATGATTTCATTACGTTTAACAAGTTACCCTCGCGTCTTCCTAACACTTTTACGGCTGCATGCTCACTGTCTTTATTACTCTTGTTTGTTTGTCCCCTACTCTTTCCAAACGATTTTCGACTCTTTCACTATAAATATCAATCACACACAACTCACTTCACTTTTCACACTTTGATTTTTTTCTCTGAACATTTATCTTGTTTTCAGTCTCTGAAAAAAAACTTTTTGTTCTCAAAATCAAAACCTAGAAACCTTCAAATGGCAAGTGATCTTATTCAATCTGGTGTGATAATCAAAACCGGTAAATCATACGTGATTAAACCCAGGACCATGAACCTTATTAAAGAAACTCTAGAAGTTCAAGTTGAATCTCCAGTGGACTTCGGTTCCCTCATTCGACATGGTGTAGATGTCTCTTCTCATTTCTTATCACAAGGAATGATGAGTTATTTCGGTATGTTGAATGGACCAACATATCAGGAGTTAGTGAGAGATCTCTGTGTTAGGGCAGAAGTTTTCGAAAGGAAGACGCTACCATTGAAGAAACTGCTGCAATCATGAACAACCCTACATTGGCTGGCAAGAATATAAAGGAAACGGGTTTAAGACCGTACAAAGGTCTTGAAATCAGGTGTGCTGTGATGGGGATTCCAATCCTTATCACTGAAGAAGTGGTTGCCAGAGCCTGCAGAGTAGTGAATGAAGGGAAATTCCAATGGAATGTATATAAGAAGAGTGATTGGATGGGTATCTGCAACAAACTCTTATTTGAAAGAAGACCCTCAAATAAGTTGGTGGACATGCATCATGAGCATAGGGTGCTTCTGAAGATCATACTGGATAGTATGCTTCAGAAAGGTGGAGGAACAGACACTTTGTCTGTTGATCACAAGGTGCTTCTGTACTTTCTGATAAAGAAAAAGAAGATAAACTTTCCTAGGTACGTGATGTACCACATGTGCTGGGCTATTAGGAAAAGCCAATCTGAATCCAGAAGACAAGTTCCTTTTGGAAGGTTAATCTCTGAGATTATGTATCAAGGAGGCCTCTTGAAGGTCTTGACAGAATCTGGTGTAGTATCAGACGCTCACCTTGGAACAGTGACTGGGAGAATCATCAATGGTAAGATTCTTCAATACTTGAAGAATATGTTGGACTCTACAACTGAAAAACTACGCTATCAAGCTATTGTATTCTCTCTGAGTCAAGCCAGTAACACATCAACAACTTAGCAAATTCTTACAAACTGTGTATCATAGAATTTCTAAGTTTATCAGAAAAACAGAGTTTCTCTTTGTTTTGTATTTGGAACACATTTGATTGTTTATCAAGTGTTCTAACTCTATTCAATTTTCTGTAAATTGTGTCAGAAGTCTCTTGGCTGTGTGTTTGAGCAAATAAGTCTCTTAGTTGTGTCTTTGAGCATTGGAAGTCTCTGGTCTTCCATTTGGTTCTGAATCCATTCAGACTCTGATCCTGGAAAACAGATTCTCACTCATCAAGAGTTGCGAAAAAGTTAACACAATTCAACCCTCCCTTCTTGTGTTTTTCTCACCTTCATAGTGTAGATCTTGCAATGTAAAAATAAGTACTTTGCTAGTTGATACACAATGCCACAATGTGATTCCTGAAACATGGTCACTTACAAAAAAAAGTAACACAACATTCAATAGCCTGTTAAAACCCATGATACAGAGAAGCAAACTCAGCACCAACTGTGTTAGGTTAATATTGTTGTACCCATCAGATTATTCATATTGCATGCGCTTTGAATTTGCAATAATAAAATAGTTTTAATATTTGTGAAAATTATGATATAAAGTTGTATTGAAACTCAATTCATATATTACTTATATTATCTGTTGAACCATTCGGTATGAGAAGCTGTCAAAATTGATTTTATCAAACCATTGATTCCTTTGGTTGAAACCTGTATTGATTAAAGTCCTAGATGGATGAATTGGACCCGATTACTATTGAAAGAGGAAGTTAATGTTTTCAAAAGTAAATGGAAGATAAAGGGAGGGAGAGAGAGAGAGAGAGATAGAGAGAGAGAGAGAGAGAGGAAAATGGAGTTGATGCCCTTTCGGCGAGCTTCGCATGCGACAATGTTCTTGCTTACGACAAAAGTTTCAAAGCCGGAGCTAGAGAGACCTTTGATGGTTTTGGGATCATGGGAAATGGTAAAATTGGTTATCTTCTTATTGATACAATTCTTGGATGAACTTGTAATAAATGATTACAGGGCAAGTTCATCACTTTTACCAAGCACTTGGTCATATTTGAGCATGTGACCGATACAATTCTTTTGATACAGATACAAAACAATTAGATAAACGTTACAAAGGTCTAAAGATAGATGTCTGAACGGAAAAATAAACAGTTAGATATATACAACACATTCATCAGTGTTTGCCAAATGACAATAACTTAATCACATTGTGTACAAATTCTGATATTGAAGAAACCATAAACAAATTTCGATAAAGTTATTGAATCACATAATTTAAAAATGAAAAGATTAACAATCATTCAACCTTATTCACTTTCATCGTTACTCCTAAACTTTTGTAGCTAACTCTTGACAAATTCAAGACAAATATGAAGATGAAGGGGAAGAAGAGGAGAAACGAAAAATTTGTTTTAAGCGGGATTCTCTTCTCTTTTATCTCTGTTCACTCTCACACTCAATTTCACAGTTCTCACGTTAATCTCCGATGAAGTGGCACTCATTTAGCGATGCTATTCTTATGAAAATGGTATAAAAAACTTAATCAATTGCATATTTGATTATAGTAAAGCAAAAGCAATAATCAACCTTTCATTTGCAAGATAATCTATAAAAATAAAACAATTACATTAGCTGAGCATATAAAAGAATACAATTAAAATAACCAAAACTGAAAGAGTGTAGAAATACAATTCAAAAACACCATATTACGAATAACCAAAAATCAAATAAACAAATGCTATTACTCTTATCTCAACCCCCAATTTGAAAATTCATAAACTGTAAAATCAACAAACAAATCAAAAACAAATGATTTAGTTACTCTCGAATCATCACCAAAATGGGTCGCCACTACAACTTGGAGTTATGGATCTACCACCGAGTTCAAATCCAGTGAAGTTACAGAAGCAAAACAGAAGGAAACCCCACTACAACTTAGGTATTCCAAAAGGTCATGATGGAAAATGCTTATCTACACTGCAATCAGATATCGGAAGATCGAAAGAAGAGGATGGGTCACGAACAATCTAAATTGTTTTCATCATGTCAGAATCATGAATAGGAAGAGAAGGGAAAATAAGGATAGCTTCCAACAATAGCAGTTCCACTAAAAAAATGCATCAGATTGGAAAGTTTCTTTGCCATGTTAAGAAGTTCGAAAAGCCTCGAGGTTTGATTCGGTTGCCATTTATCGAAGGATGAAGCTAATGAAGAGAAGTCTTAAGTGTTGTCTTCATTGAAGCTACTACGACAGAGAAAGGCAATGGAGAGAGAGTTCCAAAGACGGTAGTGGTGGGAGAATATTGGAAAGTGGAAGAGAATATTGGTGTGAGTTTATTAGATTAGGAACCATGTGTATGTTACCAATGCAGTTGTGACTTAAAATTGAAAGGAAGTGTTTATTGGGAAAAACTTGATTGTGTGGAGATTAGCATAGATTCATCTAACGGTCATAATAGATTGGAGCCAAAAAGATTAGTGTTAGGGTTAGCAATTTTGTTAGCAGTGTTATTAGTATTAGAAATAAGTAAGATATTAATAATAATATTCAGGTTGTTGTGGATGAAGAAAATTATATTCAGCAGATGTGACTCAGATGGTTTCACAAATGATTTAAATGAGCAAGATTAAAGAGCTTAGTTTGTTCTTTCCCAATTGAACATCATCTTCTTCAATATTCATCGATATTTTTGGTAGCCATATTAATTGTGCCAGCAATGATATAATTCAGTTCAATATATCTCCCTTGGTAACATTGGAGGATAATAATATGATATGTGCAATTTCTTTCGCATAACAAGTTAAGTGTGTTTATTTCTCTTTAAATGCGGATGGTGCCCCATACCTTGATGATTTTGGTGGTAAATTTTATCAGACTTTATAAAACATTATTTCTTTTGATGTTATCTTGATGGTACACAAATTTTTCTATCTGGTAAGCTTCAATATGATATGAATTCCAATATTTTAGTTTTAATTTCTAAGAAATCAGAGGAAAGCTTGCCTCCATTGCTCCTGTAACTATTTACGTTGAGCAAAGAAGTTTTATTCAAGGGAGGATAATTTATGACTGTATTATTGTTACTTAGAGGCTATAATGTTCTTCGCAAAAGATGTTTTGCTGGGAATATGGCTATGAAAATATATATTAAAAAGGCCTTTGATACTCTACATTGGAATTTTCCCCTAGTTTTGCTTGCTCGATTTGGCTGTGACATTTTTTTTCAGCTAGAACAAGGAAATATTACACTTTGCCAATGTGGTATTAGACAAGGAGATCCCTTATCCCCTTTACTTTTTTGTATTGTTGAAGAGGTTTTGCGTAGAGTAATGTTCTACTGAATCATATTGATGAGTCTTAATTTTGGAGTTAGGGCTATCCCATTAAATTATTTTGGCTGCCCCAGTTTTTGTTGGTAAACCGGGAATTTCAGGAAATTATTCACATAGTCAAATTGAAGCTAGCCACTTGGAAAGACATTCTTTTATCTATCTTGTGCATGTGTTAAATTCAACTGGTAAAATCAATGATCGATAGCATGCTTGTTTAGTTTTTGGCTTGAATAAGTAAATGATTCCCTTAAATACACCAACATTTGATTTTAGTCCCCCTAAAATACTTTATAAGTTTTTGGTCCTTCTAAAATTTTTCATCTATGAAATTCGTCTCTGCTCTATATTGAGTTTTACTCTAGAGCAGGGAATAATTTCACAAAAGAAAAATTTTAGAGGGACCAAAATCCTAAAGAATATTTTAGGGGAACTAAAATCAAATGCTGGTATATTTAAAAGGACTATTTACTTATTTAACCCTTAATTTTTTCATATTTATCGGTGACCGCCTATCACACTTCTTGATGAGTTGGATAGTTGGATCCAATTTGTTTTAAGTGGTGATATTCTAACTACTCAAGTTTACATGGTTTCTTAGGCTAATATTTGCGCATTTTTAATCATATCAATACTTTTCTGCTTCTAAAGCTTATGTCTAGTGATGTCCAATGAGCTTCCCATTGTCAGTGGCGAATCCTCAAGCATAAGTTCCCCATCAATCACCATTTTCAATATTTTATTTGATCAAGTTTGAAGACCTATTTTGATGAGGTAGCTGCAAGCTCTCAATGATTTTATTGGTACCTCTATTAATATTTTCTATTGAATGTTGAAAGAGGAACACCATTTTCCTAGACAATTTTTTTTACTTACCATTTTCCTAATTAAAAAATAAGTGTACTTTTAGAAAAATCTACCAGGAGAAAACGAAAAAGCCACCAACAAAATAAGTTTATATTCGACGTACATTTAGAATTTTGCTCTTTATCTGACAAGGTTTGCTCGTTCCCAACTGAAATATCATTAATATCCCTGCGTGAGTTAACTCACACACCTTTGGATGGTGGCATGACTTAACTCACGCACCTTTGGCCCGTGTCTAACCACAATGAACACGTTTTTTGGATGATGGTCAGTTATTCTTCATTGATTTTACACACTTTTTACACAATTTTCTTGAAAGCAAAATCCTTTATTGATGTTTTAAAGATAACAAACATATTTACTTTTATTCACATTGTTATCTACTAATGAATTTTGTGAGAAATATTTCATGAGAATGTTCGGTAAAAGCAAGAGAACGTTTTGGCCTCACAAGGGATAGCAAAATCGTTCTTAATATGGCAATGAACAAATATGAGCTTTTTGGGCAATTGTCAAGATATGCATATTTAAGATCGAGAACAAAGGAATATTCTTTTTGTCTCACTTAAAGAGGAAAGGAATCAAGATTCTAGATAAGGCATTAAAGGGAAAAGAAACAAAGGCACATTAATATTTTTCTCTCTTGCACATGTACTGAAAAGGAATAAAATCAGCCTTGGGCCCATGTGTATTTTTCGACCAACTAAGGAATAACAAAGAAAAGGAAATGTCTCAAGAACAATCCTTTTAATCAAGCTACATGACATCATCAACATGACATCATCTACATGATAGCAACAAGTTTCACAAGTGGGAAACAAGTTTCCTCAAAGGCTTGATCACACCTCATCACAAGCTAGCAACCACGTGCTCTACAATTTTGTTCAAGATTGGTTGGGACTGAGAGAATGTTCTGGGCAAATTGAATAAACATTCTCTGCATGGTTTCTCTCCAAGCCTCTTTGGAGACTTTTTTCGAATTTGAATTGGAAGCACAACAACTCTTTATTGGCTTGCTTTCCATGTTTTTCCAGCTCTATAAATAGAAGAGGTCTTTGAAGGAGAAGAGCAAGAGTTTGAAATACAAAGCATCTATGTCTCTCAAAGAAAAAAGCTATCAATCTCTTTATCATCTTTTTCGACAATCACAAAGCAAATTCCATAATCTTTCACTATATTTATCATCTTTATCTCTTTTGTTTGAGAACATCTTTTTGTGTTTGTATTTGTATAAATCTCTTTTGTTTGAGACATCACGGCCTAAAGTCATCATCCTACAAAGTGTAAACTAGATCTCAAGTCTATTGGTATAGGAAAAGTTACAATCTTTCTTGTGTGAAAGCAAAGAATTGTAGAAGCCTGTTGAGGTTGATAATACACGGGTTATAGACTAATCTAGTGTGATCAAGACCTTATAGTGTTGGTTAGAAGTTTCTACCAACTGAATAGTATAGTGGATAATTTCACACGAAGTATGGGGGACTGGAAGTAGCTGAGTTTGGTGAACTAGGATAAATCTCCTGTGTTATTCTTCTTTCTCTCTATCTCTTTTATTTTTACACAGTATACACACACTATCACATACATTTATTTTTGCTTATCTCCAGAACATTCTGGTCCTAATTAACCTCAACCATATGAATCCAAAGTTCTTTGGTCCTAAATTAATTCTTAATTTATAAGTTAATTAAACAGCCTCCAAAACATTCTAGTCCAAAATAAAACAACCGCATAATATTTAACTAAAGTTTAAATTCATCCTAGAATATTGTTTTATCATTTTGCTTTTATGTTTTTTCAGAGCATTCTGGTCCTTACTAAACTATTTTTATAATTCAGCTTAATATTATTTTTTTCATTCTGCTTATATTATCTCTCTCTCCAGAACATTCTGGTCCTTTATAAATAAAATGATTATTTATCTATTGAACTAACATTAACCAAGAATTCTCTTCAGTATATAAAACTTAATTTAAAGTTTCAGGAAACCCCCTTTCTCTTCAGCATTTAGTGTAGTTAAAACTTATGTAAGCCATCCCCCCTATAAATACCCTTCCAAACATCACCATTTCTCACACCATCATCTCACATTATCTCCTCCTCACTCTCTCCTCCTCTTCCTTCTACAACCACAATGTTTTTCCATCCTTGGCCTTTCATAGAAAAATGCCTCTTTGAGAATTCTAGAGATTGTATTAACGACCAATGGAGACGGAAATGCACTGTAAAGAAGGTTTACATTGAAGGTATTTTTTGCATTAGACAAAAGGGTTTTACTTTAACCCAAGAAGGTTTTGCTTTATCCCAAGAGGGTTCTTTTTACGCCAAGAGGATTGATTTCTTTTTACCCCAAGAAGGTAGTAAAGAAACCAACCTTCTTGGGTAAAAAGAAGCAGATCTAGTATTACCCCAAGAGCGTTTCTTATAATAGAAATTTTTGTTTTACCTCTTCACCTCCATATTCTTCCGAAGCAGATTTAGTATTACCCCAATCCTCCTTCCCTAAACAAAAACATATATTATTGTAAATGTATCAATAATATTACAAGGGTAAACATATATTAACCCTTATTTTTTTTATATTTGTTGTGGCCTCATATCACACTTCTTAATCAGTTGGATAGATGGTTCCAAAATTTTATTTGAAGTGTTAATATTCTAAATAGTAAAGTTTGCACGATTTCTTGGGCTAAGATATGCGCACCTTTTGATAATTAGATGTTCGCTCAGTTAGGCATATCAATACTTCTTTGAAGTTTATGTCTAGTGATGTCCAATGGGTTTCCCTTTGTTGGCGGTGAATCCTCAAGCATAAGTACCCCATCAATCACAATTTTCAATCTCTTATTTGATCTTGCTTGAAGACTTATTTTGATGAGGTAGCTTCAAAATCTCAATGATTGGATGTTGGAAGAGGGACACCATTTTCCTAGACAATTTTTTTTTTACACGCTCATAATTAAAACGAATTACGCCAGTTTAACAAGATTATCGGATAATACGACATAATCGATCAAAATTACACAAAAACATCATTTTTATCACAATCACGTAATCATACATAACGATCCAAACGGTCCAAAATTCACAAATTCGCCGGTAATGATCCGTAATCACTTAAACACACTTAATGACACGTAAACGATCCAAATTATACCAATTTGTCCATAAATCTTGAAAATCACATAATCTAACATAAACGGTTAAAATTACCGAAATTCATCGTTAAATTACATAAACACAAATTCATTAAAATTCAATAATACGGACACAAGTTCGAACAAATGACGATATTACACGTTAATAAATATTACATTTCAATGGATCGGACATAAAGATGTAAAGCGTTATCTTCAACCATTACGTAAAACATGTTAGCGACGTCGCTATCATCTTCGATACGTTGTGGAAAATACACTGTCTTCGAAAAGTCCTCTTCCTTATCCTCCCCTAAGTTCATGTCTGGCGCATTTAAAATTACATCGTATGTTCTATGATTTGAACCAATATGGATAAAGAAGTTGTCAAGTTTTGTCTTCAAATCATCCAACTTTCCGGTGGGCTTTAAAAAAAACCTAGCCTTCATTTTCACATCTACATAACGGATATGAAGTTTTACTGGATCTTGTGCATCTTCATACATGTTTCACTTCAAAAAATATAAATAATTGAATAACTAGTGACAAAGTAAATGCGAGCAATAATTGGCGTGACATAACCGGCCACCAAAAAAATAATTCATTTCATTTAATATATAATGTTAGTTACATATTGGCCACGAATATCCAAAGTACATAACCGGCCACCCAAAAAATACGTCGGGGTGTAATACCACCAAAAAATAGGACGCACACCGACCGACCTAAAAGTTTCATAACCTATAACCTATCTAAGAATTCTAGTGATATTCCTAGATTTTTCTCTACTTCAATGTCCTCCATCGCTTCAAACTCTTGTTCCCTTTTTTGCGGAGTGGTAGTGTTATCACAAAGTATTGGATTATGCTCATTTGTTGGTTTCTTTGGCGGCTTCGGCTCCTTGGATATGAGCTCATTGAATGCATCTTGTCTATCCAAAAACTCAAAATGCCATTTCTCCACCTCACCGATCTTGTTGGACATCCACTCCGTACAACTCGGTGGTAACGGACACCCTTCCTTCAAAGTAACATGATTATAGTGACCGAGAATAAAGCAAAGACACATGATGTTGGCATGTGGATTAAGTGGTGGAGCACTTCGGCTTGGGAAATATGTCTCACATACACCACCCATTTCGGGCAATGTCAATAGAACAACGGCTCTATTGTAGCAAGTAGCAACAATGTGACCCATATCCGGAGTGATCAACCACTTATCTACCGGCGCAATGCCAATTGTACATTTTGGAAGGTGTAAACCATTCAAGATTTTGTTATAACGCTCCTCCGTGACATATATCGGCATGTAGTCACTCTTATGAGTTTTCAACTCATGAATAAGTTGATGACGAACCAATACATGGTCTTCCTCAACCATCCCCAAGTGCCTAGCTATGACCCGGAATCCACAATGACCATCCCCTTTAACATTCATAATGTCTTCAACAAAAGGTCTCATGAGATTTGGAATTTGTTAAATGTAAGGGATGCTCCGAAGCGGTTTTGAAGTAGAGGATGAAACTTGTGAGCGGGAGTACGTGCCAAGGCGTGCATCATTTCTCTTTGGAAGTGACCTCTTGGGTTGTGAAGGTTGACTATCCGGATTTTGAGAATCAATAGTCTCCCATCTAGAGGGGATTCGACCCGTTGATGACACTTTGAGTATAGTCCTCTTCCTTTTAGGCGCTCCCTTGGTTACCGCTTTTTTCGAAGGTGGACACATATTTGTGGTTTCCGGAAAGGCTATATGACGCATCATCTCTTTGATGTGGAGTTTCATATTGTAAGGGCTTGTCTTGAGACGTTCTTGAATGCCATTCCACTCTTCCACCACGTAAAAATCATCATCAATCTCTTCTCCTTGTACACTTAACCTTCTCCAATGAGGGTATATATCATAAAAGACAAGAGGCAACTTTTGCTTGCACCTCATGGCAATGATACACGCACTTTTGCTTGCATCTCAAAGCCAAATATCTTGGAGCGTTGCAATTCATCATAGATAAATTTCATTGTGCGTCTAGATACATAACCCTCCAACTCTCCCATCATCTTGATTTCTTTGTATTTGTGTTCAAAGACCGTTTTGTTCCTCCCAAAACTTCCCTGTATCTCACCGAATTGCACGGCCAACATCTTGTCTATTTCATCCCAACATGATGCCAAATCACCCACGCTACTCCTCAAATATTTTTTCAACACTCCATGAGCCGATTCAACGATGTTGGTGGTTCTACACCCTAGATGCAAGACTTTATCTGTCCATGCCCTCACAAATTTTTCCTTAAGGTTCAAAACCGTTTCTTCAACATATTTTATGAATTCCGGAAATGACATACATACCTCTTTGAATTTCAATAAATTACTTGCATATGATTCCTCCGTAGGTGATTCGACCAACTCACTCCAAGCGATCACGACCTTCTCAACAACTTCTCTATTCTTCACCTTGCTCTTCTTCAATTCTTTCTTGTCAACTTTTGCACCCTTAGGAGGCTTTGGGTGAACTTTACAATCCGTGATGCACTTAGCCCTTACATTCTTCCCAATATGAAAATAGCAAAGCATGGTGTATGTTACCTCTTTCCCCCTTTCGCCATCTTGTTTGCACATTGTACACTTGCTTGATAATTATGTCACTTTCTTTGTTATTTTGCTTCAAATTGGTGAGGATATTCCGAGGCACCGTCAAACTCTTTGTCATGTCTATAACTTTTTTCTTCTCCTCCGCACTAAGCCTTCGCACAATAAGGTGCCCCTTTAACTTCTCATCCAAGTCATGGTTGTGAATTTCGCAAAGCATTGCAAGCCACCAATCATTTGTCTCTTTATCAAAGAAACCTTTCAACCTAAACAGACAATTACATTTCCTTGAACCGATGCCTTCAATGTTCGGTTTCTTCCTCGTCTTAGGTGGCTTGTATATCCCACTCCTTTCACATTGCATCGTCAAGTACGACCTTTTTAAAACGTATTTATCTATACAAACACTAAATCCAGCCCTTACCCCTTGTCGGCGAACCCAGGCAAGTAACTCTTCTCGCTCTCTCGATCTTGCATTTGTTGTGAAAAAGAAGTGGTGTCGCGACCTTCGCAAAGAACACCGATAGGTACCGGTTTAGGTTCTTCAATTTGACCAATGCGAGCTTGAAATGGAATGTTGGCTTTAAACGGCTTCACATTAATGGTCGGTTTGACATCGTCGGAACCTTTGCCAGAAGCATCGCCGGAAACTTCCTTTTTGGCCGGTTTTGGTTCAACGTCATCACCCGCGACATTGTCAACCATCCCCTTATATATCTATTGAATAAAATAATTTACAAAGTGAGAATAAATAGATTACTTGTGTAAGAAGCTAACCGAGAGCAAAAAATTCAAAAATCTGGACTGTGTACAGTGGTGTGACTTAAGGTCACGCATCACATTAACACATGCGCCACTTAACTAGCGCAGGGCGTATGCCCTGCGCAAGTTAACCTGCGCAGCACATATTCCCTGCGCACGTTAACTTGCGCACCATTCCTACTGCCTACGAAAACAGCCTAACCAAGCTCAGAAACCAAGAAAATGAGATGAGTTTTTATGGTACATTACCTGATATTTGGTGCTTGATGAGCATAGAAACTTGCTTCCTGACGATTTGCAATGATTTGGGATGAGGATTTTGACCCAAAAAATCGCACTTTTTGAGTTTTTGAAGGTGGAGGGAAAGAAAATGGTGTTTGGAGTTCGGACTAATGGGTCTTGAACAAAAAAAAAATATTGTCTATGATGTGAATTATGTTTGTTATGAGTCAATGTGATATCCTAAATTTTGTGGAAAAATTCTTATATTTTTAGGAAAAATTTTATTTGACACTCAGCTGCGTCTGATAAATAAACTATTAACCTTTTTTTTATACTTAATAAAGAGAATTTGCATAATACATTTTTCATGTACTTCTCAACGAGTGCAGACATTCATGTTAATTTAACTTCACCATTAAAGTAAATAAGCTTTCTAGTTTTTTTATCATTTATATTACTCTTGGTACTTATTTGAGATTGGCCCTACACATCATATTTGTACATAATTGATCAGTTTTGTAGTCTATCTACTTTCTATCAATTTTTTGCGTTTAATCAGGTAATAAGTTTGGGCTTCTGGTCACACTAGAGGAATCAACATATTAGCCTAAAGCAATAGCAATCCGTGATAATTTATAAGAAGGTAAAACCCCTTTAGAACAATAGACATTACAATTGTATAATGCAAATGGTTCTAAATTAATGGCAGTTGAAGTTCTATTTTACCGAAATTCTAGAAATAAAAGAAAGTGGACAGAAAAATGAAAATTGAAATTCTTTTATGACTTATAGCCTCAAATCGTTTATATCAATTTCACGGAAAATAATCAAATCAATTAATATAAAAACAGGATTAAACCAAAGCACCGTTATCTCAAAGGGGTATCAAGGAAGTCTCAAATATAAAATAAATAATTAAATAAGATGTTAGTTAGAGATAATTAAAATAAAATATGCCCACATTTCTTACTAATTTACATAATGTAACAAAAATAAGCAACAAACATATTGTACAAATAAAATCGATTAAAATAATAACCAGAGATTTATACCATGCACACACAGTCAGATATGTATAAAATATTTTATGGAAAATTTGGGGTGTTACACCTCTCCCATTTTGTTTATTCCTCGTTTTTTTCTCCATTTTCTTCTTCTTGATAAATTTGGTATTCCATTTCATGTTATCTCGATTATTCTTAGTTTTTGTTTTTCTAAATTTCATGCAACATCTAATTTTCTCTATGACTCCGCCAATTAATACTATATTATTATACTAGCAAACTCATAAGAAAACTAGATTTTTAAGTCAAACTTATCAAATCCATTTTAGATCTGATTTTATGAATCAAGTTGGGCTTGCGATACTCTCGATCTGGTTAGTCAACTCAGATATGTGTTCGGTTTCTCGTCAAGTGACTATGTTCTCTCGACCAATCCTGGTTTGTATGAGAATTGATTAGATTAAATTGAGAATGAACTTGAAGAATTATATTATGAAAATAATCATAAATTTCTATTATCAAATCAACAAGTACAAAAGGTATGTCATTAATACCAAAATCTTCAATCTTTCTAAAATTTATGTTTCATTATATAAATTGATATGCATATCATATTTTTTATCTATGGGTTAATTTTGATAGTTTTGATGTTTGTCATACTTATATAATGTGAATATAATTTTTTAAGATTGACTTATATCTAACTAGAATACAAATTATCTGAAGAAAAAAATTGTACTTTCAATTTTAGAGGATGAATATTGTTAGATTTTCTGAAAAATAAATTACATTTGTTTGAAAAACATAATCAAATTTATGAATTTGTTTAGTTAAATAAATTGTCCCAATAAATATTAAAACTTCGTTTTTAGTCCCTATAAAAAAATAGCACTTTTTATTCCTTATAAAAAGAGAAAAAATTTATTCAATAAAACGGTTGTACAATTATCATTATTCTAATAAAAAAATTCATGATCCTTATGATTCAATTAATAAAATAAATAAGAAAAAAAATTAAATATTAGAATTTCAGATTATTTCTTTAGATATTAGTATTGTTGTTATTACCTAATTTTCGTTTGTGTGCTGGATTTTCTCTCTCTACATCCTGTCCCTTTTAAATTCAAGACACTTCCTATAAGTATGAAGACTTTTATTTGAGGCGATTCATGGGTGTATGTAAGTATGTCAACCTTATTTTGGAAGATGGTTCCAAACTACATGTTTGATACAACATATGATGAAATTGTAGATTATTACCTGACGAAGAGGAAGGTCTATTATCAACTTCTTCCACTTCATGACATTCTAGAATTTGACGTGTTTCAAATTGATGGTATGGATGTTGCCTAGAGATTTGTGATTTTACATTTTCCGTAGTTCAATTTGAAACACAAAAAATTCTAGAGTGTGATTAAATTGAATAGATTATTAATAGACCTTCTTCGTCTGATAAAAATCTACAAGTTCATTATCAGTTGGATCAAACGTGAATCCACCAGGTATGGAACCATCTTTCGAAACAAGCTAAGCTTACTTATCTACAACCATGGATCCTCTCAAATAAAATTCTTAGCTCTATGTGAACTAATAGCTCTTTGGACAAGTATCTGAATCAAAAGCATCTTCAATGACATCAATTTAGAGTGTCTTGAATCTAAGAGAGAATGTAGAGAGAAAATGTAAGACACATACAAAAATAAGACAAATCATAATTCCAATACTAACATGTAAGAAAAAATCTAAAATTCTAATAGAATTTAGGTTTTTTTCCACTTTATTTTATTTATTACATAAGAAGAATAATGCATTTAATTAAGAGTAATGATAATTGTATAACCATTTTGTTACATATAAAACCCCACTTTTTATGGGGCTAAAAAGTGCAAAAAAATTTAGGGACCATTTACCTAATTAAACAGGTTAATTATATTTTTTGAAAAAAAGTATTGCTTCCCTAAACCTTGATTGGAATTGATAATGGAGTACGTACTCCGTTGTTGAGTAATGAGGCATCTAAAAAGCTTACGTTTGGCCATTATGCTCACATATTGGTTGATGTTGATCTCTCACAGCATGTTTTTTATGAAGTAATGGTGGAGTCAAATGGTTATGTGTTCCATGTTGATGTTATGTATAAAAGGCTTCCAAAATTTTGTTCAAATTTCTTTACTATTGGCCTTTTGTGGCCCTTTGTAACAAGTTACGTCCTAGGCCAAAACATGAAAAATTGAAACTGGAGCAAATGGTGAAAAGGAACACATCAACATTCCAATAGACCCGCCTCCCAAGGATCCTTCCAGTAATAATCCTTTGTTAACTCCTATCATTGAATGGATTAGTGATGTATCTATCCATAAACAAATAGCAAGCCCTTCACCAAATTCCAGGTCTCCAGACAAGGTTGATGTGCATGATTGAAGCCATGATGAGGAATGTGCTAATAATGACAATGATGCAACTGAGGTTCCAACAACTAACAGTGATTCTGAAACCAGTTATTCTAAAAAAGAGGATACGGCGACTTTAGATAACAATGACTCATAAGTTATTATACCACACAACAACCTATTTTCAAGAAGGTTTGGTTGGACGATATTGCCAAGATTCAACAAGCCCGAACAACGTGTGATGGTTCCAAATCCAAGAGAGGTAAGAAAACTCAAGTGAAACGAACTTGTGAAGTCGGGACACATAACACCTCCTCGTTCATAACGAATCTCCTTCATATGAATATTTAGTATAAGAAACATTGATACTCAAATTGCATTACATAACTTATGATTTTCTCATAGACTCGATTTTATGTTTATTCACCACCAATACTCCATAGTTTGGACAAATATACATATCTCACCAACAACAACACCTTAATATAAATATAATAATTGTGTATTTCTACATATAACATCATCCACATGCTCACCTATAAATTCATATCACTAACAACATCACCATACCACAAAAATATAATAACTTTTACTTCTATATATGACATCAACAACATGCTCACCAATGCATAATAAGATTACCTTAAGATCACCAAAACACCCCCGTCCCCCACACACACCTAGTTACTTTGATACAGACTTTGGTTTTCTTTTTTAAAACCAAATTACGAAGAGAAAAAAAGTTTGCCAATGATGTCAAGGGGGCACGACCACAAACCTCCACAGGCTCGACTGTGCGCCTGCCCAAAATTAGCAAAAACTTAGTTTTATGCGATTTTCGCCATTGGAGCCTTTTAAAGCTTCGATTCGAACCCTAACACACCCAATTCGTCCATAATCAGTATCCTAAGGTTATATTAACATATACTTCACCAATTTCACACCAATTGCTCATTAACAACAACTTTACATAAGATAAATTCATCATCAAACACCTGAACAAATATAACACCAATCCAATTTTCACTTATAACCATTGAACACCAATAATCAACACCTAACACCAATTATAATCAAATTCACACAGCAAAATCTCAGATTAATTGCACAACATCAAAAGGGTACAAAAGAACTTCGTTAATTGGGATGAGGAAACACAACAACGTGGAGGGTTAAGAACCCTTTTTTCCCCTTTATGAAAGTGCACCCAAGGATGAATAATTCCCCCTTATCTTGAATTCATAGAAGGTTGAAGCTTTTGCTTGGTTTCATCGGTTTTGCTTTTGCCTCTTCTTCTCCTCTTTTCTCCTTGGTTTCACGTTCTATATTTTTTCTTCGGTCTTTCTGTTTTTCTTATTATACTAAGAAACTAAGGTTATATATTAGGAGAATGTTAAACAGTGCCCTCAGGGTATTGGTTAAGCAACCAAAACAAGTAACTTTTTATAAAAATTATAAAAAGTGGTGTAATTATTACTTAATCAAAACTCAAAACTTCCTTAACCATTTCCTTGAGAGCATTGATTAGCAAGACCCTATATATTATTGTTACTATTTTTATTTCCTTGTCAAATAAAATTATAATATGTGTTTCTAAAACTCCATAATTTCTCACCAATGGCCTATTACTCCAAGTAAGGCTCCCCATCACCTATAATAAACATTAGAAAGTGCTTAAAATTTTATTAAATTAAATAAACAAGTCGGGGTGTTACATTCGTGGCTTTTACTTGGAGCTTCAATGCTATCTCGGGTGTAAACAAGGTAGACGTTTCCCTTGTAGAATATCTTGTGATGGTTTTTTTCTTTGGAGAACGAGTATTGCTATTCCACACGAAACGAAACACACAATGAGTACATTTTCTTATTTTAAAAAAGGATAGAATTGGCTTTTCACACAATACATGGGCTATGTGTTGTGTTATTCTTGCATTTCTTATGTTTACACTTCATAACAAATAGAATTATCCTTGGACTAATGGTCATGAACTGACTCGAATATTCACCATTGGCATCAAATATACAAGGACGAATGGGCAGCTAGGTGGGGATCATGTGGATAAGTGAATTGATAGAGTCATCTATAACATCCTATGATGCATAGGTACGGGTACAATATCCATTATATGTACGGCTACGTAATATGTCAAATTTTAAAAAAGAAAAGTATGAGTACGTTGATATAAAACATAAAAAAGAAAAATAATAATAATAATGCCACACTTCTATCAATGTGTTGCTTCAGAGATTTACTCTTTTTTGTCCACCTCCTCCACTGTTCTGATTTCTCAAGATCTTTGTGTATTCGTTCAAACTTTTTAAAGTTTGGATCACTCATATAGACTATATTAGTGTGGTTTAAAATACTTGGAAGCATATTGGTATGGGTAGCTATATGTTTTGTATACAGTAGAAACTCGAGAGACTTAAGAAACCCTTAAGTGTGTGTATCTTTCCCCTTTTGGTAACTAGATCTTCCACCGTGCTGCCGCACAGGTCATATACATCTTTGCAAAATATTGTACTACAATGCATTCATTCACTTTTTTCACTAATTATTTTGAATAATGAATACTATAAATCGCATGAGTATTTTATTACTTCAACGAAGGATGTCTACACATATTTAAAAATCTCTTTGTATACTATATTTGATGTAGTATTGATGCAATCGCCATTTTCATCAATCAATTGTTGTCAACACAAATTCATCAAGTTTTTTATTACAAGCAAAATGAAGGTATTGAAAAACCACACTCAAGTACAATATTTGCAAGGATGAAAAATTATAAAATAAAGTTTATAAATTTGAAACAACTACAACATCATAGTCAAATGACACCAAAATCATGATAAAACCACCATTTCAACAATAGACGTACACAGGGCACCACTTACAAAACACTCTATCTACCAACAAAGAAACACCACTACCAATTTGATCCTAAATGATCCCATGTATTAACCTACAAATGAAAGACCATATATATTTAATTCCATGAAGGTAACAATCTATGAAAATATCTTCATGAACTCGTCAATTACGGAGACACTTGTGCAAGAATGCAACACCAGAAACTTCTACATCTCTATAAGTTGAATCTAGCAATAACCACTCGGTCTATACGTAATAAACGGACAAACAATGTAGGGAAAATTCTGCATAAATTAATCATCAAATGCTTCCAAAGTTAAATAGCCTTTGGAATAGAAATTAACAATAACAAAATCATGCGCCTGACACTGTACCAATAGCCGTCAACTCGTACGCCAAGCTGATATGCTTCGAAAATTCTGCATTATGCAGAATAAATCTGCAATCAAAAACACTATACAATGCCACAAATGCACTCCTTAAACATTTCACATACACAACTCAACAAAACAACTCCATACAAATCTACATTAGGCCGCAACTGAGTCAGTAGTAAAACAAAACAACAATAAAATTACCTTAAATAAAATCATTCTTCATTATACTACATGACTATGTCTAGTGTAAATCTTGCTATGTAAAAAGAAGTACTTTGCTAGTTGATACACAATGCCACAATGTGATTCCAGAAACATGGTCACTGGCAAAAATAAGTAACACAACATTCAATAGCCTGTTAAAACCCATGACATAGAGAAGCAAACTCAGCACCAATTCTGTTAGGTTAATATTGTTGTACCCGTAAGGTTATTCAGATTGCATGCGGTTTGAATTTGAAATAATAAAATAGATTTAATATTTGAGAAAATTATGATATAAAGTTGTATTGAGACTCAATTCATATATTACTTAAATAATCAATTGAACCGTTCAGTATGAGAAGCTTCAAAATTGATTTTATCAAACCATTGATTCCTTTGGTTGAAACCTGTATTGATTAAAGTCCTAGATGGATGAATTAGACCCGATTACTATTGAAAGAGGAAGTTAAGGTTTTCAAAAGTAAAATGGAAGATAAAAAGGGAGAGAGAGAGAGTAAAGTACCTAACTAAAAAGAAAAGGAGGAAAATGGAGTTGATGCCCTATCGGTGAGCTTCGCATGCGACAATGGTCTTGCCTACGACAAAAGCTTCAAAGCCGGAGCTAGAGAGACCTTTGATGGCTTTGGGATCATGGGCAACGGTAAAACTGGTTATCTTCTTACTGATACAGTTCTTGGATGAACTTGTAATGAATGATTACAGGGCATGTTCATCACTTTTACCAAGCACTTGGTCGTATTTGAGCCTATGACCGATACTTCCTCCGTTTCAAAATATAAGCAAAATTTACTTTTTAGATTCATTGATTTAATGATGTACGTGGTCCATATTGAAAACCACATACATCATTACATAAATGAACTTAAAAAGTAACTTTTGCTTATATTTTGAAACGGAGGGAGTACAATTCTCTTGATATAGATAAAAAACAATTAGATAAACGTTACAAAGGTCTAAACAGTTAGATAAATGGAAAAATAAACAGTTAGATATATACAACACATTCATCAGCGCTTGCCAAATGACAATAACTTAATCACATTGTGTACAAATTCCGATAATGAAGAAACCATAAATAAATTATGATAAAGTTATTGAATCATATAATTTAAAAATGAAAAGATTAACAATTGTTCGACCTTCTTCACTTTCATCGTTACTCCTAAAATTTTGTAGCTAACTCTTGACAAATTTAAGACAAATATGAAGATGAAGAGGAAGAAGAGGAGAAAGGAAAAAAAAAATTAAGTGGAATTCTCTTCTCTTTTATCTATGTTGACTCTCACACTCAATTTAACAGTTGTCACGTTAATCTCAAATGAAGTGGAAGAATTAATAGCTGGTACACTTCATAGTCATTTCGCGATGCTATTCTTATAAAGATTGTTTAAAAAACATTATCAATTGCATATTTGATTATAGTAAAGCAAAAGCAATAATCAACCGTTCATTTGCAAGATAATCTATAAAAATAAAACAATTACATTGCTGAGCATATAAAAGAATACAATTAAAATAACCAAAATTGAACTATATATATATATCAACAAATATATTGTGGTGGTTCAAAGATGCGTATAAGTCATGTATAAATAGAGTGTAGAAATACAATTCAAAAACACCATATTACGAATAACCAAAAATCAAATAAACAAATGCTATTACTCTTATCTCAACCCCTAATTTGAAAATTTATAAACTGTAAAATCAACAAACCAATCAAAAACAAATGATTTAGTTACTCTCGAATCGTCACCAAAATGGGTCGCCACTACAACTTTGAGTTATAGATCTGCCACCGAGTTTAAAGCCAGTGAAGTTACAGAAGCAAAACAGAAGGACACCCTTCTACAGCTTAGGTACTTCAAAAAGTTATGATGGAAAAATTCTTCTCTACACTGCCATCAGACATCAGAAGATTGGAAGAAGAGCATGGGTCACGAACAGTCCAAACTATTTTCATCATGTCAGAATCAGGAATAGGAAGGGAAGGGAAAAAAAGGATAGCCTCCAGCAGCAGAAATTCAACTCCTAAAAAATGCTTTAGATTGGAAAGTTTCTCTGCCACGTTCAGAAGATCGAAAAGCCTCGAGGTTTGATTCGGTTGTCATTTATCGAAGAATGAAGCTAATGAAGAGAAGTCTTAAGTTTTGTCTTCGTTTAAGCTTATACGACGGCGGTGATTGTAACGTGATCGCCACAGCTGGCGGCGTGGAAGATGAGACGACGGAGGAAGGCAATGGAGAGAGAGTTCCAAAGATGGTAGTGGTGGGAGAATATTGGAAAGTGGAAGAGAATATTGGTGTGAGTTTATTGGATTAGGAGCCGTGTGTATGTTACCAATGCAGTTGTGACTTAAAATTGAAAGGAAGTGTTTATTGGGAACAAATGGATTGTGTGGAGATTAACATAGATTCATCTAAAGTTCATAATAAATTGGAGCCAAAAAGATTAGGGTTAAGGTTAGCAAATTTGTTAGTTGTGTTATTAGTATTAGAAATAAGTAAGATATTAGTAATAATATTCAGATTGTTGTGGATGAAGAAAATTATATTCAGCAGATGTGACTCAGATGGTTTCACAAATGATTTGAAGTTAAGATATTAACGGAATATAATCATCAAACTAAACTTCAAATAATTCTGAAGGTGAGAAAAACAAAAGAAAGGGGGGGGGGGGGGGGGGTTCGAATTATGTTAACTTTTTCGCGTCTCTTCAAGAGATTGATTCTGTTTTCCAGATCAGAGTCTGATAGAGTTCAGGTTCTGATGAAAGTTCAAAGTCTGTTGCAACGGATAAAGTAAAGAGATAAGAGAAAGAGAGAACACAAGCAATTATACAGGTTCCTTCCACAAACCGGAAGTCAGTCATGTCCCCCTTGCACTTCCAAGGAGAGTTCACTAAAAAGTAATAACAAATTACAAGTTGCTCAAGCACACAACAAGAGACTTCCAATGCTCAAGCACGCATGCAAGAGACTTCAAATGCTCAAGGACACCACCAAGAGACTTTTATTGCTCAAGCACACAAGCAAGAGACTTCTAACACAATTTACAGAAAATTGAATAAGAGTTTGAACACTTGATATAGAATCAATGGTGTTCCAAATACAAAACAAAAGACAGACTCTATTTTCTGTGACACTTAGAAATTCTACGATATGAAATTTGTAAGAATTTCCTAAGTTGTTGATGTGTTTGGCTTGACTCAGGAAGAATAACAATATATGTGTAAGAGTTCAGAAAGTCAGTAGTAGAGTCTAACAAATTCTTCAAGTCATCTATCCTTTATATAGAGGTTGAAGAGATATGTTGAGAGATGCCAGCACATCACATAGTCATCTAGAAGCTTGATCAAATATTGTTGATATGTTGCTTGATATGGTAATCGTCCTTCAAAATAGATTTTGAATTCCATTCCACTTGAAGCGAAAATACCAGTAGACACAACTGCCAAATAGTACAAGTAGTGGAGTAGTGGAAACAGGGGTCGTACATGTACTCTGTCCTTTTCCTGCGCTCTTTTGTCACAAAGCATCCCATGATTAAGTTGACTTCAAGATAGCCGTTACTCCATAAGAATTATCCATTCTGCACCGAAATGCCTTCAGGAATTCATAAGAATAAATTCTTGAGTTTGCAATCTTCAAACTCTTTGTAGAACTTCAGACTCTCTTCAGCTCCTTCAGACTCTCTTCAGCTCTTTCAGACTCTCTTCGTTCTTCAGATTCTCTGAGTCCTGTACTTCTTCGAAACAGCTTCTTCAGACTCTCTAAGTCTTCAGAACCTCTCAAAACAGATTCAGATGATTCTTCAGGCTCTCCAAGTCTTCAGAATCACTTGCAACAAGCTTCTTTAGGATTTTACTCTTCATTTGTTCCTACATAATACTTTCTAAGAATAAAATCTTTGACTAAGATCCTGCACACTTAAACAAATATTAGCATATCCAATTGACAATTTTTAATACCTTGTTTTCATCAAAACTAAAAGTGGTATTGTTAAACACCCTTTGTTCCAACAATCTCCCCCTTTTTGATGATGACAAACATAAGTATTTAAAAGGTCAATTGTTGTTAATCTAATTAACTAGTTGACTTAAGGGTCTGAGGTTTGTAAGCTCATAGTCTGAGGTTTGTAAGCTCTGACTCCCCTTGAGTCTTATAGTCTTTAAGGTGACGTTTGTAAGCTCCCCCTAAGTCCTATCCATGTTAATTAAATTCAGTTTTAAACAAAACTTCAGAATCAAATCTCACAAGAAATTAAAAGACTAGAGTTGAGAAGAGATTCTCTTAAATTAAATTGCGAAAATTTAATTTAGGGGCTCAGAATCTAACAGTATTATCTATTGCTACTTCCCTTTACTTAGACTTAAAATAATTAACTTACTCCCTCTTTTGTGATCAACAAAAAGGTTTAAAAAGAATTTTTAAAGTAAACGAGAAGAGATGAGAAGATTCAGAGTTTAAAAAAAACTTATCAGAGTCTGGTTAGAAAAGACTTAGTTTTAAAAACACAAGAGTTAATAAAATAATCAAGATCTAAAGAAATAACCAGAATCATAAGAGTTATCAAACGCAAATAATATATGAATAAAAACAGAAGCAGTTATATATTCAGAATCAAAATGTAATAAGGAGCTCAATGTATTTAGAAGCTAAAAGAAATTTAGGAGCTGAGTAAGTTCAGAAGCAACAAAAATCAGGAGCAATATGAAACAAAATACTACCAAACAAACAAAATAAATGGTGTTCAATCTAGGGTTTGTTTTGGTTGGCAAGCATCTCCATTAACTTCTTCATCTCCCCAGCTTGCTTCTTCATAATTTATTCAAGAGCTTCTGTTCTCTTGAGATGAGCTTCTTCCTTAAGTCGTGCTTCTTATTAAGCTTTTCTATAACCTTTGATTCTCTAGATATGTACTCTACCTCAGAGTAGTAAGGCTCATTAGCTAGAAGTAGAATCTCACCCAGAGATTGTTCTTCTGCTCTGCGTAGCTCCTCCAGATGTTGTGCAAGAATTATTGCTTGCTCTTTTGCACAAACATTCTTGATTGAAGACAGAAACTTAGCTACTTCCTTCTCAGTAGCTGTCCACTTGTCTTCATAGTTGACAGTTAAGACATGAACACTTCTGAGCTTGACCAATTCATTAATCTTCCTGCACATTTTCACACTTCAGGATGATGTTGTTGAATTTGTGTTGGTTGAGATGAAGATGGTTGGTGTTTATGAATGGGGATAAGAGAGTGAGTTTCTGGTTGCTCAGTTTCTTGTTCCTGTTCAGAATCTGGGTCAAGGTTGACAACAGGTTCTGGAATAAGAATCTCAAGTTCTGAAATACCATGAGTTTTTGATTTTTTAGGAGTTATTGGAAGTTCTCCACCTAAATATCTTTCAAGAGAGTTTAAGGCTTCTGGAGAACCTATATTTGTAGGTTCTTGGTTGGTTGAAGGTTATTGAGGATGGATAGATGGCTTTTCAGGATCTTCAGTAGGCTGAAGAACCTGAAGTGGTTTCATGAATTCTGGTTGAAGTGGATGGTCAATAGGTAGTTGTTGGCATATGTTGATAGTACTCTGGATTGTGTTATCCATTGTAGTATCAACATATTCTGTTATTTTTGGATCAAAATGAATATATGATGAAATAGGTTTAATTGGTGAAAGGGAATTCTTTTTGAGATGAGGAGGGGGAATCTAAATTTAAGTACATATCAGACATTTTGTGAGAATTACCTGAAGTGCAAGCTTCTGGAGCAGCTTGTTGAGCAAGAGCTTCTGTAAGTACAGGTCCTGATCCTCCAGCTTCTGCAGACACTACAGGATCTTTATGCTTGAGAGCCTTTACAAGCATTGTAGTAGCCTCCTTCACTGCATGTTCCTTGACTTATTCAGCAACCACCTCAACAGCCAGAGCTTTTACAGCTGCGTGTTGATCAGTGACCATAAGTACTAAAGTACCCAACTTCTGTGCCAGGTCCTTTGCAGCAGGAACAACTTCTCTTTTCTTCTTCAGAAGACCCTATTCTTTTGCTTTATCATCTTCCTCAAAGCATCTGCTGATTTCCTTCTTCAGCCTCTTCATGCTTCTTTCTCCTTTACCCCTCTTCCTCTTGGGGACCTTAGGAGCACCAATAGTCAGACCAGGAGCAGCTGACTTGGTAACTTTGGATTTCTTTGGAGCAGGTTATGGCTTGTCTTCTTCTTCTTCGTTGACTGGTTTGCTCCTTTTTCCTTTGACCTTCGAAGGAGCATCTCCTAATGTCTCGGGCATTGAGCTGCAGTTGATTATTTTTCCAGTTTCTTGAAAATGTTCAACCACGAACCTAGCCAGGACCTCTGGATTGTCCTCTTTAGAAATTGGGAGGAATTCTATCATTAGATCAGACTGAACTAATGACTCCTTCTTGTCCTCCTCACGAGGCTCATGTTTCTTGATGATTTTCATATACCGGAGAGTCTTTCCATTTATGATTCTTCCAGTAACAGTGCCAAGCTGTTTATCAGACACTACCCCAGTGCCTTTCAGGATCTCAAGTAATCCTCCCTGATAGAGGATCTCAGACAGAAGCCTCCCAAAGGGGACTTGCCTCCTCTGCTTGGTCTGGCTCTCCTTGATGGCCCAACTCATGTTTTACATCACGTATTTGGGGAAGTTGATCTTCTCCATTGTAGCCAAGAAATACAGGATAACTCTGTGATCCAAAAATGAGTGTCAGAACTCCTCCCTTCTGAAGCAAGCAATCAGTGATGAGCTTCAGAAGCACCCTATGGTCCTTGTGCATATCCACCAATTTATTTGATGGTCTTCCCTTAAAGAAAAATTCATTACACCTCTCAGCCCAGTCACTCTTCTTACTGATGTTTCATTGAAATTTCCCATCACTGCTGATCTAATTTCCATACCATTGTATGGTTTCAGACCCATCTCTGCGCTTGTTTTTCCTACCAAGGACGGATTCTTGTTCACAGCTTGAACTTCCTCAAAAGTAGCTTGTTCCTTATCGTAAACTTGAGCCCTTACCCAAAGATCTCTAACAAGTTCTTGATACGTTGGTCCATTCAACATACCAAAGTATTCATTCATTCCTTGATACAAAATATGAGTATGAACATTTATTCCGTGTCTATGCAACACTCCAAAATCCACTGGAGATTCAACTTGAACTTCTAGGGTCTCTTTTATCATAGACATGGTTTTTGGTTTTATGACGTAAGATTGTCCTGGGTTGATATTCAGGATCGAAGTATTGGAAGAATTTGCCATTTGAATGTTTCTACGTTTTTTGGTTTTCAAAATTTTTTCAGAGAACGAGAGAGAATAAGGTTTAGAACAGAGAAAGTGTGGGTAGTGAGAGTGAGAGTAGTGTGTGATTGAAACTTAGTGTATTTTGATAAAACGATTGCAATACACAGGGGACAAACAGACATAAACATTAAAGAAAAACAAGCATGCAGTCGTAAAGCAAAGGGAAGGCGCGAGGGTACATGTTAAAATGGATACTATCATTGCCCTTTGAGTTATTGCCCAATACAGACAGACCATGCCATAAAACCACAAAAGTAACTATTACTGTAGTGGGGAAGGTGTCGTTAGTCAAATCTGCCACCTTACCACTAATACATGCTACTTCAGAGTCTAAGTCTCCTTAACAGAGTCTGAGTGTCTTCAGCGTCTAAATAACTTTCAGAGTCTAAATTCTATCTTAAGGAGCAAGCATTACACAGAGACAAAACACATGTTCAAATTTTTCTTTATAAAATAAAATCTTTCAACAGTTAAAGGCTTAGTAAATATATCAGCCCATTGATGATCAGTATCAATGAATTAAATATCTATAATTCCTTTTTGAACATAGTCTCTGATAAAATGATGTTTAATTTCAATGTGCTTGGCTCTTGAATGTAGAATTGGATTCTTAGATAAACATATAACAACTGTATTATCACAATAAATTAGGATACAGTTTTCAGTTATTTGATAGTCCTCTAACTGATGTTTCATCCAGAATAGTTGTGTACAACAACTAGCAGCTGAGATGTATTTTGCTTCTGCTGTTGACAAAGCAATAGTTGCTTGTCTCTTGCTAGCCCAGGATATCAGATTCTCTCCCATAAATTGACAATTGCTATTGGTTGATTTTCTTTCAATCCCGTCACCATCATAGTCAACATCGCAGAATCCAACTAGCTTATAATCTGAAGATTTCTTATACAGAAGTCTAAGAATAGTGGTTCCTTTCAAATATCTAAAGATTCTCTTTACAGTAGTTAAGTGAGACTCTCTAGGATCTGATTGAAACCTTGCACACAGACATACGCTGAATAAAATATATGGTCTGGATGCAGTGAGATATAACAGAGAACCTATCATACCTATATACAGCTTCTGGTCAACATTTGTTCCTTGATCTTCTTTACTTAGAGTACAGGTTGGATGCATTGGAGTGTTCATTTCCTTACAATCTTCAAGATTGAATTTCTTCAGGAGCTCTTTAGTGTACTTGGATTGATGAACATAGACTCCATCTTTGCATTGGTTGATTTGAATTCCCAGAAAGAATTTCATTTCTCCCCTCATGCTCATTTCAAACTCATCCTGCATTGATTTAGAAAATTCCTTGCAAAGAGAACCATTAGTTGAACCAAAAATTATATCATCAACATAAATTTAAACGATTAGAATGTCTTTCTTAAGAATTTTCCTGAACAGTGTAGTGTTAACTTGACCTCTTTCAAAATCATTTTAAATTAAGAAATTACTCAGTCTATCATACCAAGCTCTGGGAGCTTGCTTCAAGCCATATAGTGATTTCTTCAATTTGTAAACATGGTCAAGATGTTTTAAATCGTCAAAACCAGGAGGTTGTTTGACATACACTTCTTCAGTAATAACACCATTAAGAAAGACACTCTTAACATCCATTTGATACAGAATTATGTTGTGATTTACTGCGTAGGAAAGAAGTAACCTGATTGCTTCCAATCTTGCAACTGGAGCAAAAGTTTCAGTGTAATCAATGCCTTCTTGTTGACTGTAGCCTTGAGCAGCAAGTCTGGCTTTGTTTCTGATTACTTCTCCCTGTTCACTAAGCTTGTTTCTGAACACCCATTTAGTTCCAATAATGTTCTTGTGCTCAGGCTTAGCTACTAGATCCCATACATCATTCCTTTTGAATTGGTTGAGTTTGTTGGAACAAGGGTGTTTAGCAATACCACTTTTTGAGTTTTGATGATAACTGTAACGCCCTAGTTGTTATTATTTTAATTTCGGTTGATTTTAATGAAGTTATATGATTTTAAATAATTTATGTTGATTTTATGGTGTGATATATTTCATTATATGATTATTTTGATTATTTAATTAAAATAGGTGAGAATTATAATTATTAGGAAGTTGGGGATTAAAATGAGTTGATTAATATTTTATTGGGAGTTAATTAGAAATAAGTGGGAATTAAGTGGTATTAATAGGAGTTAGAAGGAAAGAGAGTCAGAAAACAGTTTTCACATAGAAACAGTGAGAAACAGAGAAAAAGGGAGAAAACCTAGAACGAGAGAGAAGAAGCAAGAGGAGAGAAGAACGCAGCTTGAATTCAGGAAGATAATCTAAGGTAAGGGTGAGACTAACTCTCAATTTTAGGTCCTATAATTCATTGATTAATGTTGGGTTGTTATGGTTGGTGATTTGAATTAGGTTAAGGATTAATTGATGTTAATAACTTAATGAATTCATGTAATTGTTGTTGTTTAATGCTGTTCTGACGTTAGAATGCATAGGAGTGATGAAATTCATCAAAATTGAGTCCTTAGGTGTTGAAAAAAGGGGTTTGGGGTTGAAAAGGAGAAATCTGTTCGTACAATTCGTGGTTATGTCAGTCGCCGCTCGCCACGGCGAGCAATGCCTGTGTAGCTCGCCACATCGAGCAGTCCCCCTCGCCAGGCGAGTAGTGGAGCCTTATAGCTCGCCACAGCGAGCAGATGAACTCGCCACGGCGAGTTGCTTAAATTAAAAGTCGTTAATTGCCTTAATGATGTTTTTAGGTCAATTTTTATATTAATTTGAGTGCCTTAATATATTTAGGGATGAATGGCACCTTTTTACAGAATCAAATTTGGGTTTTGGGAACTTAAAAATGAAGATTTTAGGTGAAAAATGTCAAAAATGCCGAGAGCAACCACTTTTGCTCGCCTTGAGCTCGCCCCCAACTCGCCACAACGAGTAGCTCAATTTCCTGAACTCGCCACGGCGAGTAGTACTGTATCATGCCTAATTTGTTGAAGTTTTGTTGTGAGGCTTTGCTGTGCCCTTTTGTTGTGTCCTATCAATTAAGTTGGAGTCTTATGTCATAGTTGATTATGCATGTTGTAGTTGTTGTTGTTGTTGTCGAGTTGTATGCAGATATACACTAGTGAGTCCATTCATGCTCATACCTTGTTGAGGGCTCATGCCCTGGAGTGTTTTCATTCAACCGTTGAGGGCTTATGCCCTGGAGTATTTATCACTCACTCGTTGAGGGCTTATGCCCTGAAATGTTATTTCATTCAACTGTTGGGGGCTTATGCCCCAGAATTCTTAGCATTCAACGCGCGTAAAATGGAACCACATGCATTTGCATTAGTCGCATTGTAGTTGTCGTTGTAGTTGTTGTCGTTGTTGTTGATGTTGTTGTTGTCATTGGTTGAATTGTCGGTATCGTAGTTGATGATGTTGTTGAATTCTTTAAATTATAAACTGATAGTTGATTATCATTATACTGTTGTTGTTGAATTTAATTGTGTTGGTATAAGCCCTAGAGACCAATAGTTTATGTGAAACTTATCTTATGTATCATGACTTTTATTATTAAATAATATATGGCACTCTTTATTATATATTTATAGTAATGTTAATAAAGTCCTTAGAATAGATAGTTCATGTAATAATATATTAAGTGTGACTTAATCATGAGATTACATTATCATAAAGAACGCTATTCTTAAATGTATCCGTAGTCAAGCTTTAATATGAATTAGGATAATAATAAAGCGTCGAGACTATTATGTATGAAGACTGATGACCGCATCTCATGGGTCATAGATATGAGATATCAAGTCTATACATAGGTATAAATGTTAGGAGTAATATTTATACTGGATAGACCCATCGTGAGAATACTACATAGTAAGTTATGAGATTGTCATAAGATATTCTCACAATGATAATAGTGTACATCGCTCTTTGACCTGAAACCACTATGATCCCTAGATGTGGACTCGAGTGCTTTGTTGCCATTCTAACGTTGTCTGTAAAAGGATAACCATAACGTTGGTTGATGGGTACTTGATGAATCATGCTGAGGGGCATGAGTGTCCTAGATGGGATTTGTCCCTCCTCATAAACAGGAGATATATCTATAGGCCTCTTGATGAAATATGACTGTAAAACTGCATGGCCATGCCGAACTAAGTCGATATAGGATATTGGACTTATTCGTTATTCAGTATATTTTGGAATCAAGAAATATAAATATTGATCTACACAATGGTGACAAAATCTATGCATTGAGATCAATAAAGATATTAGGACAAAGGAGTAATCGTATACATAAGTATTATCATGGAAACAGGTTTCGTCAGATCACTTGACATTCTTGTCACTTGGGTAGCAATGATGTGTTGCTAGATACCGCTCATTGTTTATAGTATTAAATATTAGATTTAATATTATTGCCAACGTGACTAGAACCTATAGGGTCACACACAAAGAACAGTCAAAAGAGAAATATATAAGTATGACTTATATAAGGGGTGCGTTTAGTAAATAACGCTAATTAGTTAGCAGAATTACTAAACTCGTTATTGGTCTTACAGAAGCCCAATAGTGACTTCTGAACTTGCAGAGCACACTAAGAGTTCTATAAATAGAAGCCTAGTGCTGAAGTTTGAGGTTGCACGTTTCTGAAACCCTTAACTCTCTGAAACTTCTAATTCATTGGCTAGCACCGAGTTTTGGAGGAGCACTGTTCGTGTGGACTTGCTAGAGGCTTTGCTGCTTGCTTTGCTGTGATCGTGCTTCCAGTTTCCAGCTTTCAGATTTCACACTTCGAGGTAACAATCGAATCACTGATTCATGTGTAATTCGTAATGATCCAAGGAAAGAAAATCGAAATTTTATTTTTCCGCTGCTTATTCTGTTTTGAATCGATTTTCCTTCAAATTGATGAATTATAATATCTACTGTTGGTTGTGAATCTCACCCCTTCTACTGGAATTGCCGCCATGTGGGCAAGTGCAGGTAACGAAGATTAGTAAAGATGTCGGCTCAAAGTGTCTTAGGGCTCTGATACGTAACGGGACGGGAATTTGTTACTTGTTTTCTTTTTCCTTACGTATTATTTATGAATTATGAGAATTTAATGAGGCCTGCGTGCCAAAGACTTATTTTGTTGTTTGAAATTAATTCCGCTGCGAAGTTTGAAGGTTAATTTTTATTAACTACTTTTATGGAGAATAAATAGTTATTTATTCATTTGAAGATTTTATTTGAAAGAAAATGTAGCATTCCGTTTTGGTGAAAGACTCTGATTTAATTTGTTGATTATTAATGTTGGGAAAACGGGGTGTTACAATAACAAGGTATTAAAAATTGTCAATTGGATATGCTAATATTTGTTTAAGTATGATGGATATTAATCAAGATTTGTATCTTAGAAAGTATTCTGTTTGAACATTTTGAGAGCAAAGATCTAGAGAAGCTTGTTGCTTGTGATTCTGACTATCAAAGAAGAGTCTGAAGACTATATCGAAGAAGAGTCTGAAGACTGTATCGAAGAGAGTCTGAAGACTATCAGAATCTGAAGACTATCAGAATCTGACTATCAGAACCTGAAGACCAAGAGAGTCTGAAGATCATCAGAAGCTGAAATGCTACAGTGAGTCTGAAGCCTGCAATCTGAAGATCTGCTTAGAAGGATTTCTAAAGGCATTACGATGCAGAAGAAACTCTCATTTGGAGTAATGCCTAGCTTCAAAGTCAACTTGAGCGTGGGATGCTCAACGACAAAGAATGCAGAATAGTACATAGTATGTGTGTACGAACTCTATTTCCACTACTCCACTACCTCGTATAGTTTGGCAACTGTGTCTACCGGTATTAATCTTCAAAAGGAATGGAATTCATAATATGCATTTGAAGGACTATTACCATATCAAGCAACAGATCAACAGCTATTGATCAAGCTTCAGAAATCATCCTGATGTGCTGGATTACTCAACGTCTCTTTCCAACGCCTATATAAAGGATAGAAGACTTGAAGAATTGTTGGACTCTACAACTAAAAAAACTACGCTGCTAAGCTATCATATTCAAATTGAGTCTTAACAAAAACACATCAACAACTTAGATTATTCTTACAAACTGAATATTCTAGAATTTCTAAGTTAAGCAGAAAAACAGAGTCTGTCTTTGTTTAAAACAGAGTCTGTCTTTGTCTGTAAATTGTGTCAGAAGTCTCTTGCTTGTGTGCTTGAGCAAAGAAGTCTCTTGGCTGCTTCCTTGAGCAAAGAAGTCACTTAGTTGTGTCTTTGAGCATTGGAAGTCTCTTGCCTGCGTGCTTGAGCATTGGAAGTCTCTTACTGTGTGTTTGAGCAACTTGTAATAGATATTACATTTTAGTGGAACTCTCCTTGGAAGTGCAAGGGGGACAAGACTACTTCCGGTTTGTGGAATGAACCTGTATAATTGCTTGTGTTCTCTTTTCTCTCTATCTCTTGATTATTTCCGCCGCAACAGAATCTGATCTCCCATCAGACTCTGATCTCTTTCAGACTCTGATCCTACGGAATTAGATTCTCACTCTTCAAGAGTTGCAAAAAGCAAACACAATTCAACTCCCCCCCTTCTTGTGTTTTTCTCACCTTCAGTTGGAATCAGAGCTTCGGCTCTGTTGTCATGACACTTAACCGTGTGACAGAAAAGATTCAGAGAAAAACATGTCTTCAAGTGAACATTCTTCTTCTGGTGCTACTTCTGGTGCTGTTATACCATATGACGATGGATCCAATAACAGCAGTAAAAAGGCTGATTATGGAAAAATTCCTAAGTTCAATGGTGATCCTGAAGAATTTTCTTGGTGGAAAACCAACTTCTACAGCTATGTCATGGGTCTTGATGAAGAACTCGGGGACATTCTTGAAGATGGTGTTGGTGACTTACAACTTGATGACGAAGCTGCTGCCATTGACCGTAAACTTCACACTGCTGCTCAAAAGAAGATCTACAAGAAACATCATATCATCAGAGGAGCTCTTGTCACTGCTATTCCTAAATCGGAATACATGAAGATGAGTGACAAATCTACTGCTAGAGCCATGTTTGCTTCTCTTTATGCAAACTATGAAGGAAGCAAAAAGGTCAGGGAAGTTAAAGCTCTTCTATTAGTTCATCAGTATGAACTATTCAAGATGAAAGAGGATGAAAGTATTGAGCATATGTACTCAAGATTTCAAACTCTAGTATCTGGACTTCAGATACTAAAGAAGAGTTATATATCTTCTGACCCTGTTAGCAAGATCCTAAGGAGCTTACCCTCTAGATGGAGACCAAAGGTTAATGCAATTGAGGAAGCTAAAGATTTAAACACGTTAAGTGTTGAAGATCTTGTAAGCTCTCTCAAAGTTCATGAGTTCGGTCTCAATGAACACGAATCCGCAAGAAAGTCTAAAACCATTGCTTTAAAATCAAAGGGAAGATCCTCAAAAGCTCTCAAGGTTGAAGAGTCTGAAAATGAATCTTCAGCTTCTGAAAGCTCTGAGGAAGATCCTGATGTTGATAAAGAAATGGCTATGCTTTCAAGCAGAATGCAATACCTTGCTAAAAAGAACAAGAGATTTCTGAGCAAGAGCAGTGGGAAGGGTTTCAAAAAGGAGGAACAGAAAGGTTGCTTCAACTACAAGAAGACTGGGCACTTTATTGCTGATTGTCCAGAGTTGCAGAAAGAGAAATCCAAGTCAAAAAGGCCAACCTTCAAGTCAAGCAAGTTTAAGAAGCAAATCAAGAAAAGTCTGATGGATACTTGGGAAGATCTTGAAGATGATGATGTTGATGGTGAAGCCAATGTAGCTGTTGGACTCATGGCTACAACTGAATCTGTAAAGGAGACACCTGAGGCAGAATCAGATGCAGACTTTGAAAGTGAAACAGAGGTATTTTCTGAACTCACAAGATCTGAATTAGTAGATTCTCTCAAAGAACTTCTTGGTCATTTTAAAGCTAAAACCACTGAGTTGAAGAAAGTCAAACAACAGCTTGATAAGCTGTCAAAAAGGCATAATTCAACTCTGTTGGAGTTAGAAAGTTTAAAAGAAGAAAATGATACTTTATTGATCAAGAAGTGTAGTTGTAAATACTTGAGTGAGCAAGATATTGCTTTACAAGAATTTATTGCTACTGAAATTGATAGATCAAGGGTTGCATCCATGATTTATAACACATATCAGAACAGAGGACATGGTCTTGGATTCATTGGAGGTAGCTCGAATGAAGTGATTCTGAAACCTGGTCCTGATGGCGCCAGAGAAGCATTGAAAAATCACTTTGTAAGTGAGTCTGATGAAGTCAACACAGTGACTCATTCAGAACCTATAACTTCAAGTTCTAAGGTTTTGACTAAGTCAAAATCTCAGAATGCAAAGTCAAAAGTTCTGAAAAACTTTGAACCTAAGGCTTCAATGGTTCAGACTCTAAAACATTCAGAGTCTAATAAACGGACGCTGAAGAAGCCAGAGTATGAAAAACAAAAGCCTAAGTTTCAAAGAAGAGAAACTGTGAAAGGCAAGTTAAATCCTAAACTGAACGGTTCTAAACCCAAGGTATGGAACAAAACACTACCAATGACTTCAAGACACACCTTACGAAAGGAATTCAATGGTTCAAGGACTAACCCAAGAGGACCCATGAGAATATGGGTACCTGAGTCTGAAATTGTTGATGCTGCAGGTATGTCTAAAAGGACTAGAAAAGCAGAAGGCTTGGTACCTGGACAGTGGTTGCTCGCGTCACATGACGGGAGAAAAGTCTATGTTCCTAACCCTAACCATGAAAGATGGAGGAACTGTGGGATTTGGAGGAAACCAGACTAGCAAAATCATTGGTACTGGAACCATTGGTAACTCTCTTATCTCTATTAGTAATGTGTGGTTTGTTGATGAGCTTAGACATAACCTACTGAGCATAAGTCAATTATGCGACAGTGGTTATGATGTTTTGTTTAATAAGAACAACTACATTGTAGTTAACAAGGATGATCAATCCATAGTCTTCAAGGGAAAGAGAAGAAATAATGTCTACAAGATAAAGTTCTCTGAACTGACTGATCAGAAGGTAGTTTGCCTTTTGTCAATGGGTGATAAGAAATGGTTGTGGCATAGACGGTTGGGACACGCAAACTGGAGGTTAATCTCTAAGCTTAGCAAGTTGCAACTAGTCAAAGGCTTACCATACATTGACTATCATTCCGATGCTCTTTGCGGAGCATGTCAGAAAGGGAAAATTGTCAAGAGTTCCTTTAAACCGAAAGAAATTGTTTCTACATCCAGACCCTTGGAGTTACTTCATATTGATTTATTTGGACCAGTTAGCGCTGCATCCTTATATGGAAGTAAATATGGACTAGTCATTGTTGATGATTACAGCAGATGGAGTTGGGTTAAGTTTCTGAAAACTAAAGATGACTCATATTGTGTTTAGTAAATTCTGCATCCAAATTCAACCTGAAAAAGAATTGAAAATTTTGAAAGTCAGAAGTGATCATGGAGGAGAATTTGAAAATGAGCATTTTGAGGTTTTCTGTGAAAAACATGGAATTATTCATGAATTCTTTGAACCTAGAACTCCACAACAAAATGGAGTTGTAGAGAGAAAGAACATAACCTCACAAGAAATGGCTAGAACCATGATCCATGAGAACAGTCTGGCTAAACATTTATGGGCAGAAGCATAAACACAACATGTTATGTTCAGAACAGATTCTATATCAGACCTCTGTTGAACAAAACATCATATGAACTCTTTAAATGAAGGAAACCTAACATATCTTATTTTCATCAGTTCGGATGTACATGTTATGTCCTGAACAATAAAGTCTATCTAAAGAAATTTGATGTCAAAGCTCAGAAGGGAATCTTCTTAGGTTACTCTGAATGATCTAAGGCATACAGACTGTATAATTCAGAAACACAATGTGTTGAAGAATCTATGCATGTCAGATTTGATGACAAAGTGCCTGGAAGTGAAACTCCAGAGCAATATGAAAGTTATGCAGGATCTCAAGATTCTGATAGCAACTCAGAATCTGAAGACACTTTAGAAGCTGGAGCATCCCCTGAAGTTGCTAATGAAGAAGCTTCTGAAGAAGCTCAAGATGGTTCTCAGCAAGCTAGTCAATCCAAACATTCATTCAAATACAAGTCTTCACATCCTGAGGATCAAATTATTGGCAATAAAGATAGTTCCAGAAGAACTAGATCGTATTTCAGACAAGAAGAGTCTGCTTTGGGATTATTATTTGTTATTGAACCAACTACTATTGAAGAAGCACTTGGAGATGAAGGATGGATTCTGGCAATGCAAGATGAACTTAATCAATTCAAAAGGAATGAAGTGTGGGATCTAGTAGCTAAGCCTGAACACAAAAACATTATTGGAACTAAATGGGTGTTCAGAAATAAGCTTAGTGAACAAGGAGAAGTAATCAGAAACAAGGCCAGACTTGTTGCGCATAGCTACAATCAACAAGAAGGCATTGATTACACAGAAACATTTGCTCCAGTTGCAAGAATGGAAGCAATCAGGTTACTTCTTTCCTATGCAGTGAATCACAACATAATCTTGTATCAAATGGACGTTAAGAGTGTCTTTCTTAATGGTGTCATTTCTGAAGAAGTCTATGTCAAACAACCTCCTGGCTTTGAAGAATTCAAACATCCAGAGCATGTTTATAAATTGAAGAAATCACTATATGGCTTGAAACAGGCTCCCAGAGCTTGGTATGAAAGACTGAGTAATTTCTTAATTCAAAATAACTTTGAACGAGGGCAAGTTGACACTACACTATTCAGAAAGACTCTGAAGAAAGACATTCTTATTGTTCAGATTTATGTTGACGATATCATTTTTGGTTCTACAAATAGTTCACTTTGCAAAGAGTTTTCCAAAGTAATGCAGGATGAATTTGAAATGAGCATGATGGGAGAATTGAAGTTCTTTCTAGGAATTCAAATCAACCAATGCAAAGATGGAGTCTATGTTCATCAGTCCAAATACACGAAAGAGCTCCTGAAGAAGTTCAATCTTGAGGACTGCAAAGAAATGAACACTCCAATGCATCCAACCTGCACTCTGAGCAAAGGAGATCAAGGAACCAAAGTTGATCAGAAGCTGTATAGAGGTATGATTGGTTCTTTGTTATACCTAACTGCATCCAGACCAGATATTTTATTCAGTGTATGTCTGTGTGCAAGGTTTCAATCAGATCCTAGAGTGTCTCACTTAACAGTTGTTAAGAGAATCTTTAGATATCTGAAAGGAACTACTAATCTTGGACTTTTGTACAAGAAATCCTCTGACTATAAGCTAGTTGGATTCTGTGATGCTGACTACGCTGGAGACAGGATTGAAAGAAAATCAACCAGTGGCAATTGTCAATTCTTGGAAGAGAATCTGATATCCTGGGCTAGCAAGAGGCAAGCAACTATTGCTTTGTCTACAGCAGAAGCAGAATACATCTCAGCTGCTAGTTGTTGTACACAGCTACTCTGGATGAAACATCAGCTTGAGGATTATCAAATAACTAAACACTGTATCCCAATTTATTGTGATAATACAGTAGCTATATGTTTATCTAAGAATCCAATTTTGCATTCAAGAGCAAAGCACATTGATATTAAACATCTTTTTATAATAGACTATGTTCAAAAAGGAATTCTAGATATTCAATTCATTGATCTTGATCATCAATGGGCTGATATATTTACTAAACCTTTGTCGGTTGAAAGATTTGATTTTATAAAGAAAAATTTGAACATGTGTTACGTCTCTGATTAATGTGCGCCTCTGAAAACAGAATTCAGACTCTGAAAGATACTCAGAAGCTAATTGAGAATCAGACTCTCTTTTGGAGACTCTGGTGAACATAAGCCTCTGATAGACTTTCAGACTCTGTTAAGGAATCTTAGACTCTCAGAAGCTCGTATTAGTGGAAGCATGACCGTTGAGTTTAGTAACACATGCCCCACTACGGTGACAGTTACTTTTTAGTTTCTCAGACAAGACCTGTCTGTATTGGGTAAGAACTCAAAGGGCAATGATTTTATTATGTTAAACAAGTTACCTTCGCATCTTCCCAATGCTTTTACGGCCGCATGCTTACTGTCTTAATTACTCTTGTTTGTTTGTTCCCTACTCTTTCCAAACGATTTTTAACTCTTTTCTATAAATACCATTCACACACAACTCACTTCTCTTTTCACACTTTGATTTTTTCTCTGAACATTCATCTTGTTTTCAATCTCTGTAAAACTTTTAGTTCTCAAAATCAAAACCTAGAAACCTTCAAATGGCAAGTGATCTTATTCAATCTGGTGTGTTAGTCAAAACCGGTAAATCATACGTGATTAAACCCAAAACCATGAACCTCATCAAAGAAACTTTGGAAGTTCAAGTTGAATCTCCAGTGGACTTCGGCTCTCTCATTCGTCATGGTGTAGACGTCTCTTCTCATTTCTTATCACAAGGAATGATGAGTTATTTCGGTATGTTGAATGGACCAACATATCAGGAGCTAGTGAGAGACCTCTGGGTCAGGGCAGAAGTTTTCGACAAGGAGGACGCTACCATTGAAGAAACTACTGGCAAGAATAGAAAGGAAATGGGTTTAAGACCGTACAAAGGTCTTGAAATCAGGTCCGCTGTGATGGGGATTCCAATCCTTATCACTGAAGAGGTGGTTGCCAGAGCCTGCAGAGTTGTTAATGAAGGAAAATTCCAGTGGAATGTTGAAAAGAAGAGCGACTGGATGGGTATCCTCAACAAACTCTTATTTGAAAGGAGACCCTCAAATAAGTTGGTTGACATGCATCCTGAGCATAAGGTGCTTCTAAAGACCATACTGGATAGTATGCTTCAGAAAGGTGGAGGAACAGACACTCTGGATCCAGAAGACAAGTTCCTTTTGGAAGGCTAATCTCTGAGATTCTGTATCAAGGAGGCCTCTTGAAGGTCTTATCAGAATCTGGAGTAGTATCAGACGCTCACCTTGGAACAATGACTGGGAGAATCATCAATGGTAAAACTCTTCAATACATGAAGATTGTCAAAAGATTCAATCCTTCTAATCAAGATATGAGGGAATCTTATGTGCAATCAGACTTGATGATGGACTTCCCTCCCATTTCCAAAGAAGACAATCCTGAAGTCCTAGCAAGATTTGTGGTAGATTACTTCAATGAAACTGGTAGAATAATCAACTATTCTGTCATTCCTGAGACTGCTGGAGGAGGACCTCTTAAGGATAAAGGGAAAAGGACCAAGGAAGTTATTCTAAAGGAAGAGGAAGAGAAGCAAGAGCCTCCCAAGAAGAAGATGAAATCAACAGCTCTTCTGCATCCAAGGAAATTAAGGAGAGGGTTAAGAAACCCAAACATGAGAAGAAAGCTAAGAAAGGCAAGGCTAATAGAGATTATGAGAAGTTGTCTGAAGAGATTGTTGAATTCCTTGATACTGACTCTGATGGTGAAGAAAGTCAGATCAAGAAAAGAAAGATGGAAGTGGTTCCTGTGGCTATGGATGTAGCACAGAAGATAGGTACTTCTGTATCTATGATTGAGGATGAACATGCTGCTGGCAAGGCAATGGCAGCAGAGGTTGTGGCTGAAGAACTTAGGGAAGAAACTGTTAAAGAAGCTGCTAAGTTTCTTGCATCAGTTCTAAAACAGAAGAGTCGGGTGGCTCCTGCAGAAGCTGATTTATCAGAGGCTACTCTGTCTGATGCTTCTGATCATCATGCATCTCCAGAAGCTGGGATTGGCACCTCTGGTAACGTGGCATTTAACTCACCTTCCTCTACGAATCAAGAGTCTTCATCTGATACTGAATCAGATAACAAACCCTTGAGCTAAATTCTTCCCTCCCTCAGAAATTCATCCCCCTCACCAATCAAACCTTTATCATCCTTTGATCCACTTGACCCCAAAATAGTTGAATATGTTGATTCAACTATGGACAAAGTTATTCAAGACACCATCACAGTGTCTTTGAACTTACCTGCTGACCACCCTGCTCAACCATCATTTCTCAAACCGCTTCAGGCAATTCAACCTTCTGAAGAGCCTGAAGTAACCATTCATTCAACTCAACCATCCCCCCAACATGAGCCTATTTGTGTAGACTCTCCAAACACCCTAGACTCTCTTGAGAAACACCTAGGAGGAGAACTACCAAAAACCCCTACTAAATCCAAATCAACAAAAGCTATAAAATCTGTTTCTAAACCAGACTCTGTACCCCAACCTACAGAAATTCTAACCATAGCTTCTGTTGAACTTACAGAAACTGTAGAGGAACCAGTCTCTGAGATTCTGGAACAATCTTCTGATATCATACCTAAACCTGTAACAGAATGCATAGCAGAGCCTGTGTCTGAAACGGTTCCTGAACCTCTTTCTGAACCTCAAACTATTGTAATTGGTCTTCAAACATTACAAGCAATAGTAGCCTCTCAACCCTTAACTTCTGAACCTCACAACCTCTTTGATTCGTTAAGGATAGATGAGTTTTATGCTTCGTCATACTCTAAGCTCAAGGACATTATTGAGCAAAGGTTTGTGCCTATCCTCAATGTAAGCTATGAGGATAAGTTCTCCACTTTAAAGACTGAATTTTTGGACTTTGTCACCAAAATTCAGAAGGATGCTGTCAAGGAACAAGCTGTTGTTATTGCCAAGCATGTGGAAGAAGTTAAGAGAGCTGAGAAACCTGAAGCTAAGAAGAAAGCTCCTATTATGCGGATTGAGTACAAACCATTCTTTGATGAAGATCAATACAATCCCAGAGAAACAATGGTGTTTGATTCATTGAGGAGGAGACTTCATAGAGTTCAAGAAGAAGTAAGACTGGAAAGAGAAGCTCATCTGAGAAGAACTGAAGCTTTGGAAGAGATTGTTAAGAAGAAGCAAGAGGATCTCCAGAAATTGATGGATCACCTTGCCAAACAAAACCAACCTTAGTTGCATTTCTTTTTGTTTTGTTTTGCTTGTAACTTGATTCTGCTGTTTTCTTTTATCTTCTGATACTTCGTTTTTAAGATTATTCAAGTTTTTATTTAATCTATGTGCCTCTGATATATATTGTGCTTTGAATCTTATATGTTTTTCGCTCTGAATGTTGTTTTTCATTTTCCTTAAAAAAAATTTACCCTCACCTGAAGTCATTTAAAAAGGGGGGAGAAACTTGTTTCTAAACCTTTTTGTTGATGACAAAAGGGGGAGAAGGAAAGATTAGTGACTTTTACAAACTGTATGAAGAAAGAATCTGTAAATTCTATGTAAAGTTAAAGGGAAATTTGCGAAAGGTACTTAGTTAGATTCTGAGCCCCCATTAAAAGAATTTGTTCTCTAATTCGTCTATTATTCTGAGAATTAATTCAACTGTTTATGAAATTTGAATTTAATTAACTTGGATAGAAATTAGGGGGAGCTTACAAACCTCAACTTAAGGACTATCAGACTCAGGGGGAGTCAGAGCTTACAAACCTCAGACTCTGAGCTTACAAACCTCATACCCCTTAAGTCAACCTGTTAATTAGGGGGAGATTGTTGGAACAAGGGTGTTCAGCAATACCACTTTTGAGTTTTGATGATAACAAGGTATTAAAAATTGTCAATTGAATATGCTAATATTTGTTTAAGTATGCAGGATATTAATCAAGATTTGTATCTTAGAAAGTATTATGTTTGAACATTTTGAGAGCAAAGATCTAGAGAAGCTTGTTGCTTGTGATTCTGACTATCGAAGAAGAGTCTGAAGACTGTATCGAAGAGAGTCTAAAGACTATCAGAATCTGAAGACTATCAGAGTCTGAAGACTATCAGAACCTGAAGACCAAGAGAGTCTGAAGATCATCAAAAGCTATAATGCTACAGTGAGTCTGAAGTCTGCAATCTGAAGATCTGCTTAGAAGAATTTCTAAAGGTATTACGATGCAGAAGAAACTCTCATTTGGAGTAACGGCTAGCTTCAAAGTCAACTTGAGCGTGGGATGCTCAACGACAAAGAATGCAGAATAGTACAGAGTACGTGTGTACGAACTCTGTTTCCACTACTCCACTACCTCGTACAGTTTGGCAACTGTGTCTACCAGTATTAAGCTTGAAAAGGAATGGAATTCAAATTATGCATTTGAAGGACTATTACCATATCAAGCAACAGATCAACAGCTATTGATCAAGCTTCAGAAATCATCCTGATGTGCTGGATGACTCAACGTCTCTTTCCAACGCCTATATAAAGGATAGAAGACTTGAAGAATTGTTGGACTCTACAACTGAAAAACTACGCTGCTAAGCAATCATATTCAAACTGAGTCTTAACAGAAACACATCAACAACTTAGATTATTCTTACAAACAGAGTATTCTAGAATTTCTAAGTTGAGCAGAAAAACAGAGTTTGTCTTTGTTTAAAACAGAGTCTGTCTTTGTTTTGTAATTGGAACACGTTTCATTGTTTATCAAGTGTTTCAACTCTATTCAATTTTCTGTAAATTGTGTCAGAAGTCTCTTGCTTGTGTGCTTGAGCAAAGAAGTCTCTTGGCTGCGTCCTTGAGCAAAGAAGTCTCTTAGTTGTGTCTTTGAGCATTGGAAGTCTCTTGCCTGCGTGCTTGAGCGTTGGAAGTCTCTTACTGTGTGTTTGAGTAACTTGTAATAGATATTACATTTTTGTGGAACTCTCCTTGGAAGTGCAAGGGGGACAGGACTACTTCCGGTTTGTGGAAGGAACCTGTATAATTGCTTGTGTTCTCTCTTCTCTCTATCTCTTGATTATTTCCGCTGCAACAGAATCTGATCTCCCATCAGACTCTGATCTCTTTCAGACTCTGATCCTACGGAATTAGATTCTCACTCTTCAAGAGTTGCGAAAAGCAAACACAATTTAACCCCCCCTTCTTGTGTTTTTCTCACCTTCAGAGTTCATCTTGCATAGCCAGAATCCATCCTTCATCTGCAAGTGCCTCTTCATTTGAGGCAGGTTCAATTATTGATAACAGTCCCAAAGCAGACTCTTCTTGTCTGAAATGTGATCTAGTTCTTCTAGGACTTTCTTTGTTGTCAATGATTTGATCCTCAAGATATGAAGACATGTATTTGAATGCTTGTTTGGATTGGTTAGCTTTCTGAGAACCATCTTGAGCTTCTTCAGAAGCTTCTTCATTAGCAACTTCAGGGGATGCTCCAGCTTCTAAAGTGTCTTCAGATTCTGGAATCTGATCAGATTCTGAGTTGCTATCAGAATCTTGAGATCCTGCATAACTTTCATCTTGCTCTCGAGTTTCACTTCTAGGCACTTTGTCATCAAATCTGACATGCATAGATTCTTCAACACATTGTGTTTCTGAATTATACAGTCTGTATGCCTTAGATCATTAAGAGTAACCTAAGAAGATTCCCTTCTGAGCTTTGGCATCAAATTTCTTTAGATAGACTTTATTGTTCAGGACATAACATGTACATCCGAACTGATGAAAATAAGATATGTTAGGTTTACTACCTTTAAAGAGTTCATATGTTGTTTTGTTCAAAGGGTGTGATATAGATCCTGTTCTGAACATAACATGCTATGTTTACTGCTTTTGCCCAAAAATGCTTAGTTAGATTGTTTTCATGAATCATGGTTCTTGCCATTTCTTGTAAAGTTCTATTCTAGAAGAAGAGAATTCATGGATGATTCCATGTTTTTCACAAAATATTTCAAATGGTTCATTTTCAAATTCTCCTCCATGATCAATCTTTAGATTTCTGAAACTTAACCCAACTCCATCTATTGTAATCATCAACAATGACTAATCCATATTTACTTCCATATAAGGATGCAATACTGACTGGTCCAAATAAATCAATATGGAGTAGCTCCAAGGGTCTGGAGGTAGAAACAATTTCTTTTGGTTTGAAAGAAGTTTTAACAATTTTCCCTTTCTAGCATGCTCCACAGAGAGCATCTGAATGATAATCAATGTCTGGTAAGCCTCTGACCAGTTGCAACTTGCTAAGCTTAGAGATTAACCTCCAGTTAGCATGTCCCAACCTTCTGTGCCACATCCATTTCTTATCACTCATTGATAGAAGACAAACTATCTTCTGATCAACCAGTTCAGAGAATTTGATTTTGTAGACATTGTTTCTTCTTTTTCCCTTGAATACAATGGATTGATCATCTTTGTTGACTACTGTGCAATTATTCTTATTAAACAAAACTTCATAACCACTATCACACAATTGACTTATGCTCAGTAGGTTATGTCTAAGTCCATCTACAAACCACACATCATTGATTGAGATTAGAGAGTTACCAATGGTTCCAGTACCAATAATTTTGTCAGTTTGGTTTCTTCCAAATCCCACAATTCCTCCCTCTTTCATGGTCAGGGTTAGGAACATAGACTTTTCTCCCGTCATGTGTCGCGAGCAGCCACTGTCTAGATACCAGTACTTATGCTTTTCTTTTCCTTTTAGAAATACCTGCAACAACAACAATTTCAGATTTAGGTACCCATATCTTTATGGGTCCTTTAGGGTTAATCCTTGAACCATTGAATCTCTTTTGTGTTCTGTATCTGGAAGTCTGAGGCATTGTTTTCTTCCAGACTTTAGGTTCAGAACCTTTTAGTCTAGAATCCAACTTACCACACACAAGTTCACTTCTTTGAGTCTTGGGCTTCTGATTTTCAGACTCTGGTTTCTTCAGGATCTGTTTACCAGACTCTGCTGTCTTCAAAATCTGAACTGTTGGAGCCTTTGATTCAAATTTGTTCAGTACCTTTGGCTTTAGATTCTTTGGCTTTGACTTAGTCATTGCCTTAGAGCTTGAAGCTTTAGGTTCTGAATGAGTTAATGTGTTGACTTTTTCAGACTCTAACACAAAATGATTTTCAAATGTTTCTTTGGCGCCATCAGAACTTGGTTCAGGATCACTTCATTGGAGTTACCTCCTATGAATCCAAGACCTTTACCTCTATTCTGATAAGTGCTATAAATCATGGATGCCACTTTGGTTCTATCAATTCTTGTAGCAATAAACTCTTGTAGAGCAGCATCCTACTCACATAAGTGTTTACAGTTACACTTCTTAGTCATTAAGTTTTCATTTTCTTTCTTTAAAACATCCATCTCCAGCATAGTTGAGTCATGTTGTTTCAACAACTTATTGTGTTGTTGTTTAACTTTCCTCAACTCTCTGGATTTGGTTTCATAATGACCGAGAAGCTCCTTGAGAGAACCAATCAGTTCAGATCTAGTGAGTTTAAAATATACCTCTGTTTCACTTTCAGAGTCTGTATCAGATTCTGCATTGGATGATTCCTTTCTGGTTCAGTTGTTGCTACCAAACCCACAGCTACATTAGCTTCATCCTCAAAATCATCCTCATCAGACCCTGATTCATTATCTAGATCTTCCCAAGTAGCCATCAGACTCTTTTTGATATGCTTCTTGAACTTGTTGGACTTGAAGGTTGGCTTCTTTGACTTGGATTTTTCTTTTTGCAAATCTGGACAATCATCAATGAAATGCCCAGGCTTCTTGCAGTTGAAGCAACCTTTATGTTTTTCCTTCTTGGATCCTTTACCGCTGCCTTTACCCAAAAACTTCTTGATCTTTTTGGCTAAGTACTGCAGTCTATTGGAAAGCATAGCCATTTCTCTAGCAACATCAGGATCTTCCTCAGAGTCTTCAGAAGAAGATTCATTTTCAGACTCTTCAACTTTGAGAGCTTATGAGGATCTTCCTTTTGACTTTAGAGCAATGGTTTTTGACTTTATAACATAGTCATGTTCATTGAGACTTAACTCATGAACCTTGATGGAACTGACAAGATCTTCAACACTTAGAGTGTTTAGATCATTATCTTCCTCAATGGTAGTTACCTTAGGTCTCCATCTTGAGGGTAGGCTTCTCAGAATCTTGCTCACATGATCAGAGGCTATGTAGCTCTTCTTCAGTATCTGGAGTCCAGAGACTAGAGTCTGAAATCTTGAGTACATCTTCTCAATACTTTCATCTTGAACAGTTCATACTGATAAACAAGCAAAAGAGCTTTTGCTTCTTTGACTTTCTTGCTACCTTCATAGTTAGCATAGAGAGAGGCAAACATAGCTTTTGTAGTAGACTTGTCACTCATCTTCATATATTCTGATTTGGGAATGACTGTGACAAGTGCTCCTCTGATTATGTGATGTTTATTGTAGCTTTTCTTCTGAGCAGCAGTGTGTTTCTTTCTGTCAATAGAAGCTCCTTCCTCATCAAGTTCTAAGTCACCAACACCATCTTCTAGTATGTCCCAAAGTTCTTCATCTAGGCCCATGACATAACTGTAGAAGTTGGTTTTCCACCATGAAAATTCCTCAGGATCACCATTGAATTTATGAATTTTTCCAGAGTCAGCTTTCTTGTTACTGTTACTGGATCCATAGTCATAAGGTATAGCAGCACCAGTAGAGTTCAGGTTTCTTTGTTTTCTAGAGTCAGCTTTCTTTGTTTTCCAGAGTCAGCTTTCTTTGTTTTCTAGATTAAAGTCTGATAGAGTTCAGGTTCTGATGAAAGTTCAGAGTCTGTTGCAGCGGATAAAGTAAAGAGATAAGAGAAAGAGAGAACACAAGCAATTATATAGCTTCCTTCCACAAACCGGAAGTCAGTCATGTTTCCCTTGCACTTCCAAGGAGAGTTCACTAAAATGTAATAACAAATTACAAGTTGCTGAAGCACACAGCAAGACACTTCCAATGATCAAGCACGCAGGCAAGAGACTTCAAATGCTCAAGGACACACCCAAGAGACTTCTTTTGCTCAAGCACACAAGCAAGAGGCTTCTAACACAATTTACAGAAAATTGAATAAGTGTTTGAACACTTGATATACAATCAGTGGTGTTCCAAATACAAAACAAAAGACAGACTTTGTTTTCTATGACACTTAGAAATTCTAGGATATGAAGTTTGTATGAATTTCCTAAGTTGTTGATGTGTTTGGCTTGACTCAGGTATAATAACAATATATGAGTAAGAGTTCAGAAAGTCAGTAGTAGAGTCTAACAGATTCTTCAAGTCATCTATCCTTTATATAGAGGTTGAAGAGATACGTTGAGAGATGCCAGCACATCACAGAGTCATCTAGAAGCTTGATCAAATACTGTTGATCTGTTGCTTGATATGGTAATCGTCCTTCAAAACAGATTTTGAATCCCATTCCACTTGAAGCGAAAATACCAGTAGACACAGCTGCCAAATAGTACAAGTAGTGGAATAGTGGAAACAGGGGTCGTACATGTACTTTGTCCTTTTCCTGCGCTCTTTTGTCACAAAGCATCCCATGCTTAAGTTGACTTCAAGATAGCCGTTACTCCATAAGAATTATCCCTTCTGCACCGAAATGCCTTCAGGAAATCATAAGAATAAATTCTTGAGTTTGCAATCTTCAGACTCTCTGTAGAACTTTAGACTCTGTTGAGCTTCAGACTCTCTTCCGCTCCTTCAGACTCTCTTCGTTCTTCAGATTCTCTGAGTCTTGTACTTCTTCGAAACAACTTCTTCAGACTCTCCGATTCTTCATAATCTCTCGAAATAGCTTCAGATGATTCTTCAGGCTCTCCAAGTCTTCAGAATCACTTGCAACAAGCTTCTTTAGGATTTTCCTCTTCATTTGTTCTTACATAATACTTTCTAAGATTAAAATCTTTGACTAAGATCCAGCACACTTAAACAAATATGAGCATATTCAATTGACAATTTTTAATACCTTGTTATCATCAAAACTAAAAGTGGTATTGTTAAACACCCTTTGTTCCAACAAATTCAAGTTAAGATATAATTCAACTTCCAACATTAATCATAAACATCAACAATTCATCACATCGCAATTATGCAATCACCTATTATTAAGCACCAAGTATATCAACTACCAAGCATATCAAACACCAACCACATCAACCACATAGGCAATTATGACTCATGCAAGAACGTACTACACGCCTATACACCACTCTTATATGGACATGGTACCATCAACAACAACAACATGTCGTCACCTCATGATGCAACAAACACATCATAACCATTAAATACAAAGAATTCAAATCACACCACTGGATATAAATATCCTAAACTATTGAATACAAAGTATTCAAATCACACCACTGGATGTAAACATCCTAAGACGCATGCATGAACATATGACACACCTTACATATATTCACAACACGTTCACCAACATAACTCATCATTTAACATATATGCACTCGCCAACAATATCACCATCAATTAGCATCTATGCAACTAATCAACATCAACAACATTATTATAACTCCACAATCCATATAATTTCTCACAATTCAAGTAAAGGAGAAAGTACACCATACTATGATAAATACCATATCAGACACCCATCAATCATTCACACATCTTCATGCAATCATATCAAACTATTCATAAAAGATTGGCAAAGTATTCATTCTTAAAAACCATTTTCAACAAAGTTCCTCTATCGTTTCACAACTTCAAAATAATTGTGATATTTGAATGAAAATTAAGAAAACACACTATAATGCCTCAACTATGTATACCTTTAGATCACATATAAGTGCAGTTGAGTATACATGTGTGTTTCACCGGCCAAATACGACGAAATCATAAAAATCACAAGGTTCGTCTCTCTTATCATTTTTCAAAAAGAATTCCATTTTCAAAGAAAAACAAGTTAACACTCATTGAAATCATTCACTACCATTTTTAGAAATCATGTAATCATCATACAACCTTAACCCTACCCTTTTATCTAAAGAAAAACGAGTTTCAAAAAAATCGACGATCTTGGATGTTTTTCAAAAGTTTAGTTCAAATTCATAAATCAAGCTCAATCCAAATCATATGATGTTCCAGTAGGTTAAAGAGTGGAAACACTAGTTAAACATGTTGAAAGAATTATTTTAGAAAGCTCGGAACGACCCTTGGACGCCCGGAACACGTATCAAAAGGTGCTGCAACTAGGCTTGCTCGCTGAAGCAACCAGACTCCAGAAGCTGGCAGTGACTGCACGCTTGGAGCTCGCTTAAGCGACCAATCATCAGTTCTGCAAAAAAAATCACGGGTTTCCATCATTCTTCACCCCAAAACCCATATTTTTAACCCCCAACATCCAAATTCGTTTCCAAATGTTGTTTATAGGTTCATGTACATAAAAAGGCTTTCAAAAACACATTAAACTTGAAATCAAATAACATTTCCACAGAAATCATCAATTCACCCATTTTTCATAAAACTTCAAAAACAACTCAATTCAACCACAACAATTCCACAAAAATTGTACCCATTCCATGATATGGAATCAACAACAACACTTAACAATACCCTTCTAACACCGAATTCCAATAATCCTAATCAAAATACACACAAAGGCAATTAATCACATACAAGCACATATAAAAAATTAATTAAAATAAATCTGACGAAATTAGGCTGTTACACGCAGGCCTTGATGATTTTGATGGTAATTTTTATCAGACTTTTTAAAACATTATTTCTTTTTATGTTATCTTGATGTTACACGAATTTTTCGGTCTGGTAAGCTTCAACATAATATGTATTCCAATATTTTAGTTTTAATTCCTAAGAAATCAGAGGCAGGCTTGCCTCCATTGCCCCTATAACTATTTATGTTGAGCAAAGAAGTTTTATTCAAGGGAGGAAAATATATGATTGTATTATTGTTGCTTTAGAGGCTACTAATGTTCTTCACAAAAGATGTTTTGCTGGGAATATGGCTATGAAAATATATATTAAAAAGGCCTTTGATACTCTGTATTGGAATTTTTTGCTAGTTTTGCTTGCTCGATTTGGCTGTGACATTTTTTTCCAGCTAGAACAAGGAAATATTACACTTTGACAATGTGGTATTAGACAAGGAAATCCCTTATCCCCTTTACTTTTTTGTATTGCTGAAGATGTTTTGCATAAAGTAATGCTATACTGAATCATATTAATGAGTCTTAATTTTGGAATTAGAGCTATCCTAATAAACTAGGCTAATATTTGCGCACTTTTAATCATATAAATACATTTATGCTTCTAAAGCTTATTTCTAGTGATGTCCAATGGGCTTCCCATTGTCATTGGCAGATCCTCAAGCATAACTGCCCCATCAATCATCATTTCAATCTTTTATTTGATCAAGTTTGAAAACCTATTTTGATGAGGTAGCTGCAAGCTCTCAATGATTTTATTGGTACCTGTGTTAATATTTTCTATTGAATGTTGAAAGAGGGACACCATTTTCCTAGACAATTTTTTTTACTTATCATTTTCCTAATTAAAAAATAAGTGTATTTTTTGAAAAATCTAGCAGGAGAAAACGAAAAAGCCACCAACAAAATAAGTTTATATTCGACGTACATTTAGAATTTTGCTCTTTATTCGACAAGGTTTGCTCGTTCCCAATTGAAATACCATTAATATCCCTGCATGAGTTAACTCATGCACCTTTGGCCGGTGTCTAACCACAAAGAACACGTTTTTGGATGGTGGTTAGTTATTCTTCATTGATTTTACACACTTTTTACACCTTTTTGTTGAAAGCAAAATCCTTTATTGATGTTTTAAAGATAACAAACATATTTAATTTTATTCATATTGTTATCTATTAATGAATTTTGTGAGAATTGTTTCATGAGAATGTTCGGTAAAAGCAAGAGAACGTTTTGGCCTTACAAGGGATAACAAAATCGTTCTTGATATGGCAATGAACAAATATGAGCTTTTTGAGCAATTGACAAGATACGCACAATTAAGATCAAGAACAAAGCAATATTCTTTTTGTCTGACTTAAAGAGGAAAGGAATCAAGATTCTTGATAAGGCATTAAAAGGAAAAGAAACAAAGGCACGTTAATATTTTTCTCTCTTGCACATGTGCTGAAAAGGAATAAAATCAGCTTTGGGCCCCCATGTGTATTTTTCGACCCACTAAGGAATAACAAAGAAAAGGAAATGTCTCAAGAACAATCCTTTTAATCAATCTACATGACATCATCTACATGACATCAACAAGGTTAACAAGTGGACACCAAGTTTCCTAAAAGGCTTGATCACAGCTCATCATAAGCAAGCAGCCACATGCTCTACAATTTTGTTCGAGATTGGTTGGGACTGAGAGAATGTTCTGGGCTAATTGAAGAAACATTCTCTGCATGCTTTCTCTCCAAGCCTCCTTGGAGCCTTTTTTTGAATTCGAATTAGAAGTACAACAACTCTCTATTGGCTTGCTTTTCAAGTTTTTCCAGCTCTATAAATAGAAGAGGTCTTAAAAAGAGAAGAATAAGAGTTTGAAATACAAAGCATCTATCTCTCTCCAAGAAAAAAGTTGTCAATCTCTTTATAATCTTTTTCGACAATCACAAACCAAACTCCATAATCATTCACTATATTTATCATCTTTATTTCTTTTGTTTGAGAACATCTTTTTGAGTTTGTATTTGTATAAGTCTCTATTGGGCTTAATAGTTTGAGATAGGAAAAGTTACAACCTTTGTTGTGCGAAAGCAAAGAATTGTCGAAGCCTTCTGAGGTTGATAATAGAAGGGTTACAAACTGATCTGGTGTGATCAAGACCTTATAGTGTTGGTTAGAAGTTTCCACCAGCTGAATACTATAATGGATAATCTCACACGAAGTGTGGGGGTTGGAAGTAGCCGAGTTTGATGAAGAAGGATAACTCTCCTGTGTTATTCTTCTTTCTCTCTATCTCTTTTATTTTTACACACTATCACAGGAATTTATTTTTACTTATCTCTAGAACATTCTAGTCCTAATTAACCTCAACCGTATTAATCCTGAGTTCTTTGGTCCTAAATTAATTCTTAATTTATAAGTTAATTAAACTTCCTCCAGAACATTCTGGTCCAAGATAAAACAACTACATAATATTTAATTAAAGTTTAAATACAACCTATAATATTGTTTTATCATTTTTCCTTTATATTTCTTCAGAACATTCCGGTCCTTACTAAACTAACTTTATATGTCAGCTTAATATTTTTTTTTTCATTCTGCTTATATTATCACTCTACAGAATATTATGGTCCTTTATAAATAAATTGATTATTTATCTATTGAACTAACATTAACCAAGAATTCTATTGAGTATATAAAACTTAATTTAAAGTTTCAGTAATAATTTTTAAAGGGTCACAATTCAAACCCCCCTTTCTTGTGACATTTATTGCTAATTCACTTTTTACACGTTCTTTGACTACATTTAGTGTAGTTAAAACCTATGTAAGTCATTCCCCCTAAAAATATCATTCCAAACTTCACCATTTATCACACCATCATCTCACATTCTCTCCTCCTCACTCTCTCCTCCTCTTCTTTCTACAACAACAATGTTTTTCCATCCTTGGCTTTTCATAGAAAAATGCGTCTTTGAGAATTTTAGGGATTGTATGAACGGCCAATGGAGATGGCAATGCACTGCAAAGAAGGTTTACATTGAAGGTCTTTTTCGCATTAGACAAGAGGGTTTTACTATACCCCAAGAGGGTTTTGCTTTATACCAAGAGGGTTCTTTTTACGCCAAGAGGTTTGATTTCTTTTTACCCCCAGAAGGTAGTAAAGAAACCAACCTTCTTGGGGGTAAAAAGAAGCAAATTTAGTATTACCCCAAGAGCGTTTCTTATAATATAAATTTTTGTTTTACCCCTTCACCTCCATGCATATTCTTTCGAAGAAGATTTAGTATTACCCCAATCCCCCTTCCCTAGACAAAAAATATATATTATTGTAAATGTATCAATAATACTACAGGGGTAAACATATATTAACCCTTATTTTTTTTCATATTTGTTATGACCTCCTAACACACTTCTTAATCAGCTGGATAGATGGATCCAAAAAATTATTTGAAGTGATGATATTCTAACTAGTAAAGTTTGCACGATTTCTTGGGCTAAGATATACACACCTTTTGATAATTAGATGCTCGCTCAGTTAGGCATATCAATACTTCTCTGAAGCTTATTTCTAGTGAGGTCCAATGGGTTTTCCTTTGTTGGCGGTGAATCCTCAAGCATAAGTTCCTCATCAATCACAATTTTCAATCTCTTATTTGATCTAGCTTGAAGACTTATTTTGATGAGGTAGCTTCAAAAGCTCAATGATTGGATGTTGGAAGAGGGACACCATTTTCCTAGACAATTTTCTTTTTACAAACAATTTTCCTAATTAAAAAAGAAGTGTATTTTTAACAAAATCTAACATGAGAAAGCTAAAAATCCACCAATAAAATAGGTTTATATTTGATGTACATTTAGTTGAATTCGATTCTTTAGGCCCAATCGCAAGCCCATATATTTATTATTTTAGTTAAATTAAGTTTGCCAGGCCCAAGCCTATGCTAGTTCCTAACCCTAAAGTCACTATGACCTCTTACTACTCATTATATATATTAGACGCCGTTGCAACTCATTTATCCCAATTCCTTCTCCCATTTCGTTTATACCTCGTTTTTTCTCCATTTTCTTCTTCTTGATAAATTTGGTATTCCATTTCATGTTATCTCTATTATTCTTAGTTTTTGTTTTTCTAAATTTCTTGCAACATCTAATTTTCTCTATGAGTCTGCCAATTACTATTATATTATTTTACTAGCAAACTCATAAGAAAATTAGATTTTTAAGTCAAACTTATCAAATTCATTTTAGATTTGATTTTGTGAATCAAGTTGGGCTTGCGATACTCTCGATCTGGTTAGTTGACCCAAATATGTGTTCGGTTTCTCGTCAAGCGACTATGTTCTCTCAATCAATCCTGGTTTGTATGAGAATTGATTAAGATTAAATTGAGCATGAACTTGAAGAATTATATTATGAAAATAATCATAAATTTCTATTATCAAGTCAACGAAGTACAAAAGGTATGCCATTAATACCAAAACCTCCAATCTTTCTAAAATTTATGTTTCATTATATAAATTGATATGCATATCATATTGGTTAATTTTGATAGTTTTGATGTTTGTCATACTTATATTATGTGAATATAATTTTTTAAGATTTAGTTATATATAACTAGAATACAAATTATCTGAAGAAAAAAAATTGAACTTTCAATTTTAGAGGACAAATAATGTTACATTTTTTGAAAAATAAATTACATTTGTTTGAAAAACATAATCAAATTTAAGAATTTGTTTATTTAAATAAATTGTCCCAATAAATATTAAAACTTTGTTTTTAGTCCCTATAAAAAATAGCACTTTTTATTCCTTATAAAAAGCGCAATTTTTTATTCAATAAAACGGTTGTACAATTATCATTATTCTAATAAAAAAAATTCATGATCCTTATGATTCAAAAAATAAAATAAATAAGAAAAAAATTAAATATTAGAATTTCAGATTATTTCTTTAGATATTAGTATTGTTGTTATTGCCTAATTTTCGTTTGTTTGCTTGATTTTCTCTCTCTACATCCCGTTCCTCTTAAATTCAAGACACTTCCTATAAATTGAGGGCCTTTAAGATTCTTCTGCTTTAAATATTAATCCAAAGATCTATTACTTCATATGAAGTGAAGACTTTTATTTGAGGGGATTCATAGGTGTATGTAAGTATGTCAACCTTATTTTGGAAGATGGTTCTAAACTACATGTTGGATTCATGTTTGATACAACTGATGATGAAATTGTAGATTATTACCTGACGAGGAGGAAGATCTATTATCAACTTCTTCCATTTCATGACATTTTAGAATTTGACGTGTTTCAAATTGATGCAATGAAAGTTTCCCAGATATTTGTGATGTTACATTTTTCCGTAATTCAATTTGAAACACATAAAATTCTAGAGTGTCATTAAAAAATTCTAGAGGGTCACTAATTGAATAGTATATTAATACCTTCTTCGTCAGATGATAATCTACAAGTTCATTATCGGTTGGATCAAACGTGAATCCAACAGGTATGGAACCATCTTTCAAAACAAGCTAAGCTTACTTATCTACAACCATGGATCCTCTCAAATAAAATTCTTAGCTCTATGTGAAGTAATAGATCTTTGGACAAGTATTTAAATCAAAAACATCTTCAATGACATCAATTTAGAGTGTCTTGAATCTAAGAGAGAATGTAGAGAGAAAAAATGTGAGACACATACAAAAATAAGGAGAAATCATAATTCCAATACTAACATGTAAGAAAAAATCTAAAATTCTAGTAGAATTTAGGTTTTTTTTTCTAATTTATTTTATTTATTACATGAGAAGAATCATGCATTTAATTTAGAGTAATGATAATTGTATAACCATTTTATTACATATAAAACCACACTTTTAATAGGGCTAAAAAGTGCAATTATTTTTAGTGACCATTTACCTAATTAAACAAACTCATAAGGTTAATTATATTTTTGAAAAAAGGTATTGCTTCCCTAAACCTTGATTGAAATTGATAATGGAGTAGCTACTCCGTTGTTGAGTAATGAGGCAACCTAAAAGCTTATGTTTGGTCATAATGCTCACATATTGGTTGATGTTGATCTCTCACAACGTGTTTTTTATGAAGTAATGGTGAAGTCAAATGGTTATGTGCTCCATGGTTATGTTTTGTATGAAAGGCTTCCAAAATTTTGTTCTAATTGCTTTACCATTGGCCTTTTGTGGCCCTTTATAACAAGTTACATCCTAAGCCAAAACATGAAAGTTCGAAACTGGAGCAAATGGTGAAGAGGAACACATTAACATTGCAATAGACCCGCCTCCCAAGGATCCTTCCAGTAATAAACCTTTGTTAACTCCTAACCTTGAATGGATTAGTGATGTATCTATCCATAAACCAGTAGCTAGCCTTTCACCAAATTCCATGTCTCCAAAAAAGGTTGATGTGCATGATTTTAGCCAGGATGAGGAATGTGCAAATAATGACAATGATGAAACTGAGGTTCCAACAACTGACAGTGATTCTGAAACCAGTTATTCTAAAAAAGAGGATACGGCGACTTCAGATAATAATGACTCATAAGTTATTATACCACACAACAACTTATTTTCAAGAAGGTTTGGTTGGAAGATGTTGACAAGATTCAACAAGCCCGAACAACGTGTGATGGTTCCAAATCCAATATTTATTATTATGAGTTAACTCCACCTATTTCTAAGAGAGGTAAGAAAACACGAGTGAAACTAACTTGTGAAGTCGAGACACATAACACTTGTTCATAATGAATCTCCTTCATATGTATATTTTGGGTGTAAGTAACATTGATACTCAAATTGCATTACATAACTTATGTTTTTCTCATAAACTCGATTTTCTGTTTATTGCCGAGCCGGAAATCCCATTCGATCAAGTTTCAACTTGGTACTGCAATAGTCTTAATATGCACCAATTTTGCTTAAGTATCACATAAGATCAGCTGCCTATTAATCTTTGGGTAATGTGGAACCATTCTTGGTGTCTGGTTATTATTTTTAATTCAGATCAATGCAATGCTTTGGAGTTAGAACTTTAGCAACAACGTTTATTTATTAGCATCATATATGCCACTACTTCTTATATCACTTGGCGTCTTTTGTATTCGAATATCACTAGGTTACAAGCTTTCTTTTATGTGTTCATTGTAACTCCCTAAGCCCCGATTTATATTTATAAAATATAAAAGGTTAATCCTTAAAAAAATAATGTGCTACACATACTCGACTAATCATCTTTTATGCAATTATAATCATATATAAAAAGAAAACAGTAGAATATGCCATCAACTTAAAATGAAATAATTAATGGTTTCAACATGCATGTATAACGAAAGTATAATTTAAAAACATCTCCAAAACTTAAATTACAACAAACACCCCATCCCTAGTGTTACAAAATCAGAGCGATGAATCGGCTATATAATTCAGAAAATGAATAATGACCAAAAAGGCTTCCAACGCAACTTTTCAATACCCAATAGTTAAAGCTCATCGACCTGAGTATATGTGCCCAAGAGTATAGACACCACAACACAACACCAAAACAGGGGAGAGAAATACATTCAATAAAATATTATTAGTATCTAAGACAATAAACATAGTAGAAGTTCAACCATCAACCTACCTAATTCATTCTCAACAATCACCAATTATAAATATAGCTTTATATAAAAACACATCATAACTTTATCTATAATGCATGTGGTACCAATCTACTTACCAATTTATATGTCAGAGTTATATTACTTAACTAAACACTCACCAATCTCACTAATTTCTCCTAAGTTCATCCAATATGATGCATGGGGAAACATGCTAGTATGAATGCAATTATTCATCACCAATACTCCATAGTTTGGACAAATATACATACCTCACCAACAACAACACCTTAACATAAATATAATAATTGTGTATTCCTACATATAACATCATCCACATGCTCACCAATAAATTCATATCACTAACAACATCACCATACCACAAAAACATAATAACTTTTACTTCTATATATGACATCGACAACATGCTCACCAATGCATAATAAGATTACCTTGAGATCACCAATACATCCCCCCCCCCCCCACCTACCTAATTCATTATCAACGGTCACCAATTTTAAATATATAGACTTTTAGAAAGTCTACTAAAAATGCATCGAAGTAATAAATTAAGTTCATATCCACGAGGACGTGTTAATCTCAATTTAGCAATAAGGTTAATATTTAGGATCTGTAAATTATTTTAGTGCCTGAGGCAGTAGGTTTGTGTGCATAAAAAGTAAATAACATAAAATAAAGTTTGTTTTGAAAAGATATAGAGTGATGAGACATGACTTTTGAATCCTTTGAGTTCCCCTAATTAGTACACTGCACTTATTTCCTTTTAATATTTTTCTAGCTTCACGATGGTTAACTAAAATAGCCCTAATCAATCCCTTGACTTAGGACCCTCTTCTTAGATTACAGTCCCTAATTTCTTAGGTGATCTACTATTCTTTGAAGGTTTTAAGAACGTTAACCTAATATCACAAATAAACGATTATCCATTCATAGACTAACCCTGTTTATTTGAACAATTCAATTAGGTCTAAGTTGAAAGCTATGATCAGTAGTCATTCATTCTCACGAATTCATGTTTATATGTGATCAGTATATAAAAAACATTAAGAACAATTAAATTGAATAAATCTGGATTGATATTAATCAGAAATAGAGTTTCACAGCAACATGTTTAAATTAGGGTTACATCAGAATCATCTCAAACCTAATCAAAGAAAGTTAGCTAAACATAATCAAGAGAATAAACAACTTGAAACAAAGAAACAAAACCCGAAATAATTTGTGCTTCCGATGTTTGGCCTCCTTGTGTTGTTCCGTTTCCAAACACATTAACTCTGTGTGCCAAAGTGCAAACTCCCAGCCTCCAAAATGTCAATTGCTCTCTGGCGTGATGCTTCCTATTATATTTGATTTATGCTTTTCCCCTTGCATTAAACACTCGCGTCCTGCAACCTTGCCGAAAATACCCCTGCGTTAGTTAACTATCGCAATTTTAAAAAACGTGACTTAGTTTTTTACACATGTGTGACTTAAGTTACGTCATATGAGTTAACTCACGCATGATATAACACTTGCGTGAGTTAACTCACGTAAATAGAAACTTAACATAATGACTTGCATTATCTTACTTCTTGAATCTTGATATTGAGAAAAGTTAAATGAATATTTCTAAGGATATTCAAGAGCATCAAGCATTTCCTTGATCTTGTTGTAAAGCTTGATAACCGGAACCGATCCAACGTGAAGACCAGGATTCTCAAGATGCTCTAAGGCATTGAACTCAAGCTGTTCGTCGTAATCCCTGTGAGAAATGAAAGAGAGAGAAACATAGTGAAAAATATAATAGAAAGGAAGCTTAGGTGAGAATAGAAAAATATTGATATGGCTACTTACGTAAGTTAACGCAGGTGTTATATCCTGCGTGAGTTAACTCATGCGGCGTAACTTAAGTCACGCATGTATAAAATACTAAGTCACGTTTTTTATATTTGCGTTAGTTAACAAACGCAGGGGTATTTTCGGCAAGGCTGCAAGACGCGAGTGTTTTGTACAGGGGAAGAGCAGAAATCATTATATTTGCCTCGTGTGGACCTGAAGCATCACACTTGCATATTTTTCATCTTGGGTTAATATTTGGTCAAAGTCCAATTCCTTTCTTGATTCTCACGCCCCTGGTTCCTTATATTAACCTTCCTTTGCTTTTATATTTCTAATAATCCATCCACACCTAATTCTCCTAATAGGTCATCCATAAGCCATACATGCTGCATTCTCCTCTTTGTGATAATTCACACTAATAATAACAAAAATAATACTAATAACAACAATATACTCCTTGACTCAATAAATCAAAAACAACAAATAACGACTATAAACTAAATCTAACTAAATTAAAATAGACCAAAAACTTATTAAAAGTACTCTAAAAATAATGTATGACTCACTGTAATCAGTTTATATAAATGCATACCATAACTTTATCTATAATGCATATTGTACCAATCTACTTACCAATTTGTATGTCTGAATTATATTACTTAACCATACACTCATCAATCTCACTATTTTCTCCTAAGTTCATTCAATATGATGGATAGGGAAATATGCTAGTATGAAAGCAATTATTCCCCACCAATACTCCATAGTTTGAACAAATATACATACCTCACCAACAACAGCACCTTAACATAAATATAATAATTGTGTATTCCTACATATAACATCATCCACATGCTCACCAACAAATTCATATCACTAACAACATAATCATACTACAAAAACATAATAACTTTTACTTCTATATATAACATCAACAACATGCTCACTAATGCAAAATAAGATTACCATGAGATCACCAAAACACCCACACACTCCCCCCCCCCCCCCCCCCCCCCCCCACCTGGTTTCTTTTCTGGAGACGAAGAAAAGAAAATTTTGACAACAATATCAAGGGGCTTGAACGTAAACCCCCAAAGGCTCGACCGTGCGCATGCCCAAAATAAAAAATTGGGAATAAAGTAGTAAGCTAAGCACGGTCCGTGCGTATCAAACGTACGACCATATGTCCTGTGCAAAAACTTAGTTTTCTGTGATTTTCGCCATTGGAGCCTTCCAAAGTTCCGATCCTAACCCCTAACACACCCAATTCGTCCAGAAACAGTATCCTAAGGTTATACTAACATATACTACACTAATTACTCATTAACAACAACTTTTTATAAGATAAATTCATCATCAAACACCTGAACAAATATCACACCAATTCAATTTTCACTTATAACCTATGAACACCAATGATCAACGCCTGACACCAATTATAATCAAATTCACACATTAAAATCTCATATTAATTGCACAACATCAAAATGGTACAAAAGAACTTCGTTAATTGGGATGAAGAGACACGACAATGTGGAGGGTTAAGTACCCTTTTCCCCCCTTTATGAAAGTGCACCCATGGATGAATAATACCCCCCTTATCTTGAATTCACGGAAGGTTGAAGCCTTTGCTTGGTTGTTTAGGTTTTTATCTTGCCTCTTCCTCTCCTCATTTCTCATAGGTTTCACGTTCTATAATTTTCTCTTGTCTTTCTATTTTTCTTGGTCTTAATAGCAGTTTTGGCCCCATAATTGTTAGGAAGTTGCGATTTTGGCCTCCTATCAAAATAAAATACAATCTAGCCCCCTAAGTACTGCCCCTTTTGTAGTTTTGGCCCCACAAACCAATTTTGTGCCACCTAACTTATCACAATTCACTCCTTACGCCACCGATTATTTTATTATCCTGCTTTTCTCCTCCCAACTTTACTATCTATTATTTTATTCACTTTCCTATCATTTTAATCAAAAAAATTATAATGTTTATTTCTAAAACTCCATAATTTGTCTCTAGGCACACCTTGCGCTTGGGAGCTATTGTTTGATTGGTTTATATATAATTCCATTTTGGCTTGTTCAAAAATAAAATATTTTGGTTTTAATTCTTAAGAAATCATGGGCAAAGAGGTTTTATTTAAGGGAGGCAAATTTATGACTGTATTATTGTTGCTTTAGAGGCTACTAATGCTCTTTGGAAAAGATGTTTTACTCGGAATATGGCTATGAAATTAGATATTAAAAAGGCCTTTAGAGGCTACTCATGTGCTTTATGATGGTGATATTATGATTTTCTTTAAAGCAGCCCATTCCAATATCCGTTGTCTAAGACATATATTATTGTAATACGAAGATTCTTCTATTCAATTAATTAATTCTTCAATTAGCAAAAAAAATTCTGATATTATGTCTAATTCTCGATTGAATCATGTTGAGGAGAATCTTGATTTTGGAGTTGGAGCTATCCCATTAAAATATTTTGGCTGCCCCATTTTTTGTTGCTAAATTGGGATATATCAATTTTTAGGAATTATTCAGAGTCAAATGGAAGCTAGCCACTTGGATAGGCATGCTTTTAACTATTACATGGGGTAAACAAATATTAACCCTTATTTTTTCATATTTTTTCTGGCCTCCTATCACACTTCTTAATCAGTTGGATAGATGGATACAAAATTTTATTTGAAGTGGTGATATTCTAACCAGTAAAGTTTGCACAATTTCTTGGGCTAAGATATGCGCATCTTTTGATAATTAGATGCCCGCTCAGTTAGGCATATCAATACTTTTCTGAAGCTTATGTCTAGTGATGTCCAATGGGTTTCTCTTTGTGGGCGGTGAATCCTTAAGCATAAGTGCCCCATCAATCACAATTTTCAATGTCTTATTTGATCTAGCTTGAAGAGTTATTTGACGAGGTAGCTTCAAAATATTAAAAATTGGATGTTGGAAGAGGGACACCATTTTCCTAGACAATTTTTTTTTTTACAAACCATTTTCCTAATTAAAAAATAAGTGTATTTTTAGCAAAATCTAATAGGAGAAAGCTAAAACGCCACCAATAAAATAGGTTTATATTTGATGTACATTTAATTGAATCCAATTCTCTAGGCCCAATCCTAGGCCCATATATTTATTTATTTGAGTTAAATTAAGTTTGCCAGGCACAAGGCTATGCTAGTTCCTAACCCTAAAGTCACTATGACCCCTTACCTCGTTTTTTCTCCATTTTCTTCTTCTTGATAAATTTGGTATTCCATTTCATGTTATCTCGATTATTCTTAGTTTTTGTTTTTCAAATTTCTTGCAACATCTAATTTGCTCTATGAGTCTGCCAATTACTACTATATTATTATGTTGGAACAAAGGTGTTCAGCAATACCACGTTTTGAGTTTTGATGATAACAAGGTATTAAAAATTGTCAATTGGATATGCTAATATTTGTTTAAGTATGCAGGATATTAATCAAGATTTATATCTTAGAAAGTATTCTGTTTGAACATCTTGAGAGCAAAGATCTAGAGAAGCTTGTTGCTTGTGATTCTGACTATCGAAGAAGAGTCTGAAGACTGTATCGAAGAAGAGTCTGAAGACTGTATCGAAGAGAGTCTGAAGACTATCAGAGTCTGAAGACTATCAGAACCTAAAGACCAAGAGAGTCTGAAGATCATCAGAAGCTGTAATGCTACAGTGAGTCTGAAGTCTGCAATCTAAAGATCTGCTTAGAAGAATTTCTAAAAGTATTACGATGCAGAAGAAACTCTCATTTGGAGTAACGGCTAGCTTCAAAGTCAACTTGAGCGTGGGATGCTCAACGACAAAGAATGCAGAATAGTACAAAGTACGTGTGTACGAACTCTGTTTCCACTACTCCACTACCTCGTACAGTTTGGCAACTGTGTCTACTGTAACGCCCGTCTCAATTATTTAATTAATTTGTCGAGTTAGAATATATTTAAGTGATTTGTGTGTTTTGTTGGGATTATATTAGGTGGTCTATTTTATTATTTAATAGAATAAGGGTTCAAAATAAAATAAATATTAGGTTGTGGGGCTGTTTTCGAATTAGGTAGAATTATGAGGGATTAAATGAAATAAGATAAAACATAATAGAAGTGGTTTAAAAAGGAAAATTAGGTTTAGAATTGTACAGTACGTACAATTCAGCTTTTGGGAGAAAAAGGGAGAAAACAGGAGAGAAGAACAAGAGAGGCTGCTGCTCAATTTTCTAAGGTAAGGGTGAGCCTAGCATTGCAATTCATTAAGCTTATGATTCGTGATTATAGTTAACATGTTTAGGAATTGTTCATGAGAATTTAAGAACTAAGAATTAGGTTAAAAAGTGATGAATTGGTGATTAGATGATGAGAAACTGTACCGATGACGTAGAAAACTGTTTACAGACCTTAAAATAACCCTTGTACATCATTATAGTCGAAATTTGGAAGGTTTAGGATGAAATTTGGGGCTTTGGGTGAAAACCCTCGTAACCCTGTAACTGTTCTGTCGCAGCTCGCCACAGCGAGCAATCAACTCGCCACGGCGAGTGCTCTTCACCCGCTCGCGAGGCGAGCAACCCACTCGCCATAGCGAGTTAACCCTAGTAGGCTCGCGAGGCGAGCAAACCACTCGCCATAGCGAGCAACCTTTGAGAAGGCTCGCAAAGCGAGCAACCCACTCGCCATAGCGAGTTAACCCTAGTAGGCTCGCGAGGCGAGCAAACCACTCGCCATAGCGAGCAACCTTTGAGAAGGCTCGCGAAGCGAGCAACCCGTGATGTCTCGCCAGGCGAGCAACCCTACTCGCCATAGCGAGTAGTACCCCTGAAGCTCGCGAGGCGAGCAACCCAACTCGCCATAGCGAGTTACCCCTGATGGTTCGCGAGACGAGGATTCCACTGGCCATATCGAGTAGTCCCGTATCAGACTACCTTCTTGGAATAATGCTACTCTTGTCGCACAATTGATTATGAGATTACCCCTGGATTAGATTAAGTACTGAAATATTAAGATGACCTATAGAGCTGCTAGTTGATTAGTTATAGTGACCTATACATTAGTATATGCTTTCTTTGAATTATAAGAGATGATGTATGTGAATGCTTGTGATGATTCGTTGCTGCCATGTTGTTATGTTTTATTAAATAAAAGCTGCATGTATTGTTATAAGATTTACGATGTTGTAATCCAATTATTGGAATTTATTTGAGAGGTCTAAGTTTAAGAAGTTGAGTCCATGTATATGCATCCAGAGACGAGGGCTCATGCCCTAGGAGCTTTTGCTCAATAGCGACGAGGGCTTATGCCCTAGGAGTATTTTTATGCTCAATAGCGACGAGAGCTTATGCTCTAGGAGTATCTTTATGCTCAATGGCGACGAGGGCTTATGCCCTAGGAGTATGTTTATACTCAATATGGTACCACATGCATGATTAAGATGTCTAAGTTGCATTGTTGAGTCTAAGTTGCATAGTCGAGACGAACTAAGATTGTTGATTAAGACGTTGATTTATGATGATGACTATGGCGTTGTTTATGATTAAGGTGTTACTTGACTGTTGTGGTGATATTATGATGATGAAGTTATGTTGTTAAATATAATTGTTGAATTATATGTTTAATGTTTTGTTTTGTGAATCTCACCCCTTCTGTTGGAATTGCCGCCTTGTGGGCAAGTGCAGGTATTTACGCTTTAGTTGCTGTTGCTGTTGTGAATGGCTACCCTCACTGTATCCTTAGGTGCTCTGATACGTAACAGGATGGGGACTTTTATGTATTTTCTATTCCTTACGTATTACCTTGAACTGACATGAATAAGAGTAGTTTTGAATTATGTTAGATTTTTGATTAGGCCTGCGAGCCAGAACCATTATGTTAATTTGAATTTTATCCGCTGCGAAGTTTAAATGATTTTGATTAGAATAAATTACTATTTATTCCGTTGTTTTTGATATATTAAGAAATGTAGCATTCCGTTCATGCGATACTCTGATTTAATCAAGAAATTTTAATGTTGGGAAAACGGGGTGTTACATCTACCGGTAATTGAAACACAGAGTCTGTCTTTGTTTTGTAATTGGAACACGTTTGATTGTTTATCAAGTGTTTCAACTCTATTCAATTTTCTGCAAATTGTGTCAGAAGTCTCTTGCTTGTGTGCTTGAGCAAAGAAGTCTTTTGGCTGCGTCCTTGAGCAAAGAAGTCTCTTAGTTGTGTCTTTGAGCATTGGAAGTCTCTTGCCTGCGTGCTTGAGCATTGGAAGTCTCTTACTGTGTGTTTGAGCAACTTGTAATAGATATTACATTTTAGTGGAACTCTCCTTGGAAGTGCAAGGGGGACAGAATTACTTCCGGTTTGTGGAAGGAACCTGTATAATTGCTTGTGTTCTCTCTTCTCTCTATCTCTTGATTATTTCCGCTGCAACAGAATCTGATCTCCCATTAGACTATGATCCTACGGAATTATATTCTCACTCTTCAAGAGTTGCGAAAAGCAAACACAATTCAACCCCCCCCCCCCCTTCTTGTGTTTTTCTCACCTTCAATTGGTATCAGAGCTCCGACTCTGTTGTCATAGCAGTTAACCGTGTGACAGAAAAGATCCAGAGAAAAACATGTCTTCCAGTGAACCTTCTTCTTCTGGTGCTGCTATACCATATGACTATGGATCCAATAACAGCAGTAAAAAGGCTGATTATGGAAAAATTCCTAAGTTCAATGGTGAACCTGAAGAATTTTCTTGGTGGAAAACCAACTTCTACAGCTATGTCATGGGTCTTGATGAAGAACTCGGGGACATTCTTGAAGATGGTGTTGGTGACTTACAACTTGATGACGAAGGAGCTGCCATTGACCGTAAACTTCACACTGCTGCTCAAAAGAAGATCTACAAGAAACATCATATCATCAGAGGAGCTCTTGTCACTATTATTCCTAAATCGGAATACATGAAGATGAGTGACAAATCTACTGCTAGAGCCATGTTTGCTTCTCTTTGTGCAAACTATGAAGGAAGCAAAAAGGTCAGGGAAGCAAAAGCTCTTCTATTAGTTCATCACTATAAACTATTCAAGATGAAAGAGGATGAAAGTATTGAGCAGATGTACTCAAGATTTCAATTTCTAGTATCTGGACTTCAGATACTAAAGAAGAGTTACATAGCTTTTGACCATGTTAGCAAGATCCTAAGGAGCTTACCCTCTAGATGGAGACCAAAGGTTACTCAATTGAGGAAGCTAAAGATTTAAACACGTTAAGTGTTGAAGATCTTGTAAGCTCTCTCAAAGTTCACGAGTTAAGTCTCAATGAACATGAATCTGCAAGAAAGTCTAAAACCATTGCTTTAAAGTCAAATGGAAGATCCTCAAAAGCTCTCAAGGTTGAAGAGTCTGAAAATGAATCTTCAGCTTCTGAAAACTCTGAGGAAGATCCTGATGTTGCTAAAGAAATGACTATGCTTTCAAGCAGAATGCAATACCTTGCTAAAAAGAACAAGAGGTTTCTGAGCAAGAGAAGTGGGAAGGGTTTAAAAAAGGAGGAACAAAAAGGTTGCTTCAACTGCAAGAAGCCTGGGAACTTTATTGCTGATTGTCCAGAGTTGCAGAAAGAGAAATCCAAGTCAAAAAGGCCAACCTTCAAGTCAAGCAAGTTTAAGAAGCAAATCAAGAAAAGTTTGATGGCTACCTGGGAAGATCTTGATAATGAGTCAGGGTCTGAAGATGATGATGCTGATGGTGAAGCTAATGTAGCTATTGGATTAATGGCTACAACTGAATCTGTAAAGAAGACACCTGAGGCAGAATCAGATGCAGACTCTGAAAGTGGAACAGAGGTATGTCTAAAAGGACTAGAAAAGCAGAAGGCTTGGTACATGGACAGTGGTTGCTCGCGACACATGACGGGAGAAAAGTCTATGTTCCTAACCCTAACCATGAAAGAGGGAGGAACTGTGGGATTTGGAGGAAACCAGACTGGCAAAATCATTGGTACTGGAACCATTGGTAACTCTCTTATCTCTATTAGTAATGTGTGGTTTGTTGATGGGCTTAGACATAACCTACTGAGCATAAGTCAATTATGTGACAGTGGTTATGATGTTTTGTTTAATAAGAACAACTGCACTGTAGTTAACAAGGATGATCAATCCATAGTCTTCAAGGGAAAGAGAAGAAACAATGTCTACAAGATAAAGTTCTCTGAACTGACTGATCAGAAGGTAGTTTGCCATTTGTCAATGGGTGATAAGAAGTGGCTGTGGCATAGACGGTTGGGACACGCAAACTGGAGGTTAATCTCTAAGCTTAGCAAGTTGCAACTAGTCAAAGCCTTACCAGACATTGACTATCATTCAGATGCTCTTTGCAGAGCATGTCAGAAAGGGAAAATTGTCAAGAGTTCCTTTAAACCGAAAGAAATTGTTTCAACATCCAGACCCTTGGAGTTACTTCACATTGATTTATTTGGACCAGTTAGCACTGCATCCTTATATGGAAGTAAGTATGGACTAGTCATTGTTGATGAAAACTAAAGATGACTCATATTCTGTGTTTAGTAAATTCTGCATCCAAATTCAATCTGAAAAAGAGATGAAAATCTTGAAAGTCAGAAGTGATCATGGAGGAGAATTTGAAAATGAGCCATTTGAGCTTTTCTGTGAAAAACATGGAATTATCCATGAATTCTCTGCTCTTAGAACTCCACAACAAAATGGAGTTGTAGAGAGAAAGAACAGAACCTTACAAGAAATGGCTAGAACCATGATCCATGAGAACAGTCTGGCTAAACATTTTTGGGCAGAAGCAGTAAATACAGCATGTTATGTTCAGAACAGAATCTATATCAGACCTCTGTTGAACAAAACATCATATGAACTCTTTAAAGGAAGGAAACCTAACATATCTTATTTTCATCAGTTCGGATGTACATTTTATATCCTGAACAATAAAGTTTATCTAAAGAAATTTGATGCCAAAACTCAGAAGGGAATCTTCTTAGGTTACTCTGAACGATCTACGGCATACAGACTGTATAATTCAGAAACACAATGTGTTGGAACAAAGGTGTTCAGCAATACCACGTTTTGAGTTTTGATGATAACAAGGTATTAAAAAGTTGTCAATTGGATATTGCTAATATTTGTTTAAGTATGTAGGATATCAATCAAGATTTATATCTTAGAAAATATTATGTTTGAACAATGTTAAAGAGAAAAAATCCAGAGAAGCTTGTTGCTTGTGATTCTGTATCGAAGAGAGTCTGAAGACTGTATCGAAGAGAGTCCGAAGACTGCATCGAAGAGAGTCTGAAGACTGTATCGAAGAGAGTCTGAAGACTGCATCGAAGAGAGTCTGAAGACTGTACCGAAGAGAGTCTGAAGACTATCAGAATCTGAAAACCAAGAGAGTCTGAAGATTACCAGAAGCTTAGTGCTACAGTGAGTCTGAAGCCCAAAATCTGATAATCTGCTAAGAAGGATTTCTACAGCATTGCGATGCAAAAGAAACTCTCAAATGGAGTAACGGCTAGCTTCAAAGTCAACTTGAGCGTGGGAAGCACAAAGACAAGAATGCAGGCCAGTACAGAGTACGTTGTACGAACTCTGTTTCCACTACTCCACTACCTCGTACAATTTGGCAACTGTGTCTACCGGTATTAATATTCAAAGGGAATGGAATTCAAATTATGCAATTGAAGGACTATTACCAAATCAAGCAACAGATCAACAGCCATTGATCAAGCTTCAGAAATCATCCTGATGTGCTGGATGACTCAACGTCTCTTTCCTACGCCTATATAAAGGATAAAAGACTTGAAAAATTGTTGGACTCTACAACTAGAAAATTACACTGCGTTGCTTTCGTATTCAACTGAGTCTTAACAAGAACACATCATCAACTTATATTCTTACAAACTGAGTATCTAGAATTTCTAAGTTCCACAGAAAAACAGAGTCTGTCTTTTGTGTAAAACAGAGTCTGTCTTTGTTGTAATTGAAACACATTTGATTGTTGTCAAGTGTTTCAACTCTATTCAATTTTCTGTAATTGTGTAAGAAGTCTCTTGCTTTTGTGCTTGAGCAAAGGAAGTCTCTTGGCTGCGTCCTTGAGCAAGGAAGTCTCTTAGTTGTGTCTTTGAGCAAGGAAGTCTCTAGCCTGCGTGCTTGAGCAAGGAAGTCTCTTACTGTGTGTTTGAGCAACTTGTAATTGATATTACATTTAAGTGAACTCTCCTTGGAAGTACAAGGGGGACAGGACTACTTTCGGTTTGTGGAAGGAACCTGTATAATTGCTTGTGTTCTCTCTTCTCTCTATCTCTTGATTATTCCGCTACATCAGAACCTAATCTCCCATCAGACTCTGATCCCATTCAAACTCTGAGTTTAAAGGAATTAGATTCTCACTCTTCAAGAGCTGCGAAAAGCAAACACAATTCAACCCCCCCTTCTTGTGTTTTTCTCACCTTCACAATGTGTTGAAGAATCTATGCATGTTAGATTTGATGACAAAGTGCCTGGAAGTGAAACTCCAGAGCTAGATGAAAGTTGTGCCGGATCTCAAGATTCTGATATCAACTCAGAATCTGAAGATACTTTAGAAGCTGGAGCATCCCCTGAAGTTCCTAATGAAGAAGCTCCTGAAGAAGCTCAAGATGGTTCTCAGCAAGCTAGTCAATCCAAACATTCATTCAAATACAAGTCTTCACATCCTGAGGATCAAATTATTGGCAATAAAGATAGTCCCAGAAGAACTAGATCGTATTTCAGACTAGAAGAGTCTACTTTGGGATTATTATATGTTATTGAACAAACCACTATTGAAGAAGCACTTGGAGATGAAGGATGAATTCTGGGAATGCAAGATGAACTTAATCAATTCAAATGGAATGAAGTGTGGGATCTAGTAGCTAAGCGTGAACACAAGAACATTATTGGAACTAGATGGGTGTTCAGAAATAAGCTTAGTGAACAAGGAGAAGTAATCAGAAACAAGGCCAGACTTGTTGCGAGGGGCTACAGTCAACAAGAAGGCATTGATTACACAGAAACATTTGCTCCAGTTGCAAGATTGTAAGCAATCAGGTTACTTCTTTCCTATGCAGTGAATCACAACATAATCTTGTATCAAATGGACGTTAAGAGTGCGTTTCTTAATGGTGTCATTTCTGAAGAATTCTATGTCAAACAACCTCCTGGCTTTGAAGATTTAAAACATCCAGAGCATGTTTATAAATTGAAGAAATCACTATATGGCTTGAAACAGGCTCCCAGAGCTTGGTATGAAAGACTGAGTAATTTCTTAATTCAAAATAACTTTGAACGAGGGCAATCATGTACATATTAATTGTTTTCGCAAGTCGGTGTATTTCTCTTCTGACGAAGAAGAAAGTGGAGCAGAGTTTTTATCTACTAAACAGCTGAAGCAGTTAGAACGTGAAGGAATGTTGATGTTTTCTTTGATGGCATCTTTATCTATTGAGAACCAAACGATGATTGATAAGCAGAAAGTGGTATGCGATTTCCCAAAAGTCTTTCCCGATGAAATTCCTGATGTGCCTCCAGAAAGAGAAGTTGAATTTTCGATCGACCTTATTTCGGGAACGAAGCTTGTGTCTATGACACCTTATCGCATGTCAGCTTCCGAGTTGGCTGAGTTGAAGAAACAGTTAGAAGATCTACTTGACAAGAAGTTTGTTAGACCAAGTGTTTCTCCTTGGGGAGCGCCGGTATTACTAGTAAAGAAGAAAGACAGTAGTATTAGGTTGTGTATTGATTACCGACAACTGAATAAAGTAACTATAAATAATAGGTATCCACTTCCGAGAATTGACGATTTGATGGATGATGTAGTATTTTTGCATCAAACAAGATAAGTATTTATAAATCGTCTACTTAGGGACTAGTGCGATATCATGGAACGTTCAACACTAAATATCATTCTAAGTTAAAAGATTGATTGTTTGTTTGTTTAACTATATAAACTAAAGTGTAAAAGTAAATGTTGAGAGTAACAAGGCGTAGAAACGTTGGAATTAGAGTTCCTTGATTAAGTGTCAAACATAACCTAATAATCACATATAATGACTCTAGCGTTTTACCGATATTATCACGTATCGCTCAACAAGATTATTCGTGTCCAAATAATCTCGTGAAATCAATTGTATTGTTCAATAGTTGATTTCCCAAACTATCGAACAATCCAATTGTCGATCATATCGTTTAATCGACGATTTCTCAATCTATTCAACGATCCGAAAGTTTTACGTTCCGATACTTTGTGTGATTATCAAAACATCAATCATATGTCTAGAATTGTTGTTTTGATAGATGAATATTCTAAACCTAGATTCAAAAGTACTTTTCAATAACAATTAAATCAAAGATAGGAATTGGATTGCAAGAATAACTTCAATATACAGTCTTTGAGATAAACTAAATCATGCATTTCGTTGAAAAATCGAATTTGTCCCATACAACCCATTTTATTGAAAACTTTGTATAAAAATGGGTTAACAAAATATGTGGATTGGCATGAGTAGCATGTGAAATCTTGCATGATTTTGGTATATCTCAGACATATAGGTATTCATTCTATAGCTTATTCACAATTTATCCACTACCCTATGGTTTATTCATGTATGAGTTTCAATGAAAAATTAAAATGCACACAAACCTGATTTGATGTTATGCAAGTGCAAAGATGTTGTTTGATTTGGAGGCTTGACTTGATTGGACTTGGTGAGGATTTGTGTGGGTAATTTCTTTTGAGATTTTTAGAGTTTGGAAGAGAGATTTGATGTTATGAGGGGAGAGAGAGAAGTGAAACCGAAATTAAACCCTAAACTGAAATTAAGTGGGTAGTGAGTGGTTGGGGGGAGTTATTGAGGGTTAGTGGCTTTGGGAAACGTAACTGTCAATTCTGCGGTTACTCGCAATGGCGAGTGATTTGGTAGTCAACGCAGTCAATGAGCATCTCACTCGCCATGGCGAGTGGTATTACTCGCCTCGCGAGTTGTGGCAGTTCAGGTTTTGTGTTTTCTTTATTCTTCTGTTTGCATTGTTATACACTAAGACTCCTACTCCTAATATGCATGCAAAACAATGAAAAACTTACAAAATTGGGTTGCCTCCCAACAAGCGCTTGTTTAACGTCTTTTAGCTCGACGCCTTTTTCTTTTGAGTTCACGGATTGTCTAGTGAAATTGTCGATGTGAGCCGATCAATTTCACCACCAAAATAGGGCTTTAACCTCTTTGCCATTCACTGTCCAACTAGCTTTTGTAGCTGGGTCTTCGAGCTCCACTGCACCATATGGTTTAACTTCTTTAACCATGAAAGGACCGGACCATTTAGACTTCAATTTGCCTGGAAAGAGCCTCAATCGTGAGTTGAACAACAAAACCATTTGTCCCGGCCTGAAGTGCCTTTGAACGATCTTCTTATCATGGTACTTCTTAACCTTTTCTATGTAGAGTTTTGAGGATTCATAGGCTTGGTTTCTCATCTCTTCAAGTTGGTGCATTTGAATTTTCCTCTTTTCACCGACTTTCTCATGATCAAAGTTCAACAGCTTGAGTGCCCAGAATGCCTTATGTTCGAGCTTAACCGGTAAATGACATGACTTGCCATAGACCATTTGAAAGGGAGTGAGCCCTATAGGAGACTTGTACGCTGTCCTATACGCCCAAAGAGCTTCATCAAGCTTTGTCGACCAATCTTTTCGGGATGCCGAGACTGTTTTTTCAAGAATCTTTTTCACTTCTCGGTTTGAAACCTCGGCTTGGCCGTTTGTTTGTGGATGATAAGGTGATGCCACCTTATGTTTCACACCATAATGCGCAAGAGCCTTGGCTAATTGTGTGTTGCAAAAGTGTGAACCTCCATCGCTTATTAGAACTCTTGGTGTTCTGAAGCGGGTGAAGATATTCTTCTTTAGAAACTTCACCACCATCTTGCTATCGGCTTTTGGCGATGTGACGGCCTCCACCCACTTTGAGACATAGTCAACGGCTACCAAGATGTACTCATTGGAGTATGATTAAGGGAAAGGGCCGACAAAGTCAATACCCCAACAATCGAACACTTCCACTTCAAGAATGCTTTGTAAAGGCATTTCATTCCGCTTTGACATTGATCCGGTTCTTTGGCATTCATCACAAAACTTGCAATGAGTGTAGGCGTCTTTGAAAAGTGTCGGCCAATAGAAACCGTATTGGAGTACTTTTGCGGCGGTTCTCTCCTTGTTGAAGTGACCTCCATAAGGGGAATTGTGGCATTGCCACAATATTTTCTTTGCCTCTTCATTATTAACACACATACGCAAGAGGTTATCGGCTCCAATCTTAAACAAGTATGGCTCATCCCATACATAGTGATTGGCTTCATGGAGGAATTTCTTGCGTTGTTGCCAAGTAAAGTCTTCGGGAATGAACTCGGTTGCTTTGTAGTTCGCCATATCGGCAAACCATGGTCTTTCATGAATAGCAAGCAGCTTTTCATCGGGAAATTCTTCAAGCACTTCCGGTTCATTCTTGTTTACCTCTTTGTTCATTAGCCTGGATAGATGGTCCGCCACCAAGTTCTCGGTGCCTTTCTTGTCTTTGATTTCTAAATCGAACTCTTGTAGGAGTAACATCCAACGGATGAGTCTTGGCTTTGAGTCGGACTTAGTGAGCAAGTACTTGATGGCTGCATGGTCAGTGTAAACAATAATCTTTGAACCTATGAGGTAAGAACGAAATTTCTCCAATGCATACACAATTGCAAGTAACTCTTTTTCAGTGGTAGTATAATTAATTTGTGTTTCGTTTAAAACTTTACTCGCATAGTGTATCGCATGGAAAATTTTATTCTTTCGTTGACCTAACACGGCACCAACAGCGTAATCACTAGCATCGCACATCAATTCAAAGTTTAAGTTCCAATTAGGAGCAGTGATTATTGGTGCGGAGGTCAACCTCTCTTTCAAAGTTTCAAAGGCAATTAAACATTCATTATCAAAGAGAAAAGACTTATCTTTATTGAGCAAATTGCTCAATGGCTTTGCTATCTTCGAGAAGTCTTTGATAAATCGTCGGTAAAACCCGACATGACCAAGAAAGCTACGGACCCCTTTGACATTTACTGGTGGTGGGAGCTTCCCGATCACATCAACCTTTGCCTTGTCAACTTCAATGCCTCTTGATGATATCTTGTGACCAAGTACTATGCCTTCGGTCACCATGAAATGTCATTTTTCCCAATTAAGCACAAGATTGGTTTCTTTACACCGCTTCAGCACGGTGTCCAAGTTGTTCAAGCAAACATCATAGGATGATCCAAATACGGAGAAATCATCCATGAATACCTCAATGCTTTTCTCGATCAAGTCGGAGAATATCGCTTGCATACATCTTTGGAATGTTGCCGGCGCATTGCATAAACCAAACGACATCCTTCTATATGCAAAGATTCCAAAGGGACAAGTGAACGCCGTCTTTTCATGGTCCTCCGGATTGACTGTGATTTGATTGTAGCCCGAGTAACCATCATGGAAACAATAGTATGCTTGCCCGGACAATCGTTCAAGCATTTGATCCATGAAAGACAATGGAAAATGGTCCTTCCTTGTGGCTTGGTTAAGTCTTCGATAATCAATACACATCCGCCACCCGGTGACGGTTCTTGTAGGTATGAGTTCATTCTTTTCATTCTTTACTACCGTCAAGCAACTTAACTACTTCTTTACGGACTACCTCTTTCATTGTTGGATTTAACCGGCGTTGAGGTTGAGCTACCGGTTTGAAGTTCTCCTCCATATTGATTTTGTGCATACAATAGGAGGGGCTTATGCCTTTGAGGTCGGACAACTTCCAACCTATGGCTTCTTTATTGTGCTTAAGAACTTCAATCAACTTTTTCTCTTCATTGTTTGACAAAGAGCTACTAATAATCACCGGTTTTGTGCCGTCTTCTTCAAGGAATACATACTTAAGATGCGACGGCAAGACTTTCATTTCAACATTTGCTTCTTCTACCTTGGTTTTCTCTTTTATTTCCTCCACTTTTGTTTTGTTAGGAGGGATTTCCTTCAAGGTTTCAAGCTCTTTCAAACATTCTTCAATCTCCTTTTCTTCCTCCGCACTAAGAACATTAAGCGCGTCGGTAAGCACTCTCTCAAGAGTTGTTGGTTTGTGAAATTGTTTTCTTGTATCCATGATAACTTCTTCCATTGCATCAACCTTAAAGCAAGCTCCTTTATCTTTTGAATGCTTCATTGCATTGTGGAGGTTGAAGTTGATTTCTTCATTGTCAAGCCGCACCTTCATTAATCCATCATCATAATCTATCATCATGCATGCGGCAAGCATGAATGTTCTACCAAGAATTAGTGGCACATCATCATCCTCTTCGATATCCATAACCACAAAGTTAACGGGAAACACAAATCTATCCACTTTAACCAAGACATCCTCGCCTATTCCCATTGGTCGGGTTATGGATTTATCGGCCAGTTGGAGGGTCATTTTTGTTAACTTAAGATCTAAACCACCGACCCTCTTGACAACTAAGTATGGAATAAGATTGATACTTTAGCCTAAATCAATTAAAGCTTTACCGACATTGACGCTTCCAATAGCCACGGGCAATGTAACTCTTCCGGGATCTTTCTCTTTTTTCGGCAAACGTCTCTGGATGATTGCACTACAATTTGCGTCCAATTGAATGGTTTCTTCATCACTTTATCGACGCTTCTTGGATAGAATTTCTTTCATAAACTTGGCGTAAGTCGGCATTTGCTCAAGAGCCTCGGAAAAAGGAATGTTGATCTCTAATCTCTTGAAAATATCAAGGAACCACTTGAAATGCTTTTCCAAGTCTTTCTTTGATTGAGCTTTTGGATATGGAAGCTTGTGAGCCGGCACATCCTTCCCGACTTCTTTCTTCTTGTTCTTCCCCACATCCTTTTCAGCTAATTCTTCCCTTTTTCAATTTTTTTCTTCTTTTTCATTTTCAACTAAACTTCTATTATTTACATCCTCATCACTACTATGTACATCTACCTCCTCCTTCTCATTCACTTCTCTATCCACCTCTTCTTCATCATCAACAACTTGCCTCTCCACCTCCAAGTTATCACCAATCCCTTGCCCAATTACCTTGCCGCTTCTTGTAGAAATGGCTTAGCATTGCTCATTTTTGCTATTGTTGGGATTGTTTTGTGTATTTGCTGTGAAGGTCCCTCCTTGTTGATTTGCCAATATTTGTGAGATTTGGCTTAAGTGTTGAGCTTGTTGTCCGATTTGCGTCTCAAGATTCTTTATAGACGCAGTGTTGTTTTCTTGATTGGCCATTGTAAGTTGCATGAATTGGTTGAGGATGTCTTCAAGCTTTTGTGTTCTATCTTGTTGTGGTGGATATTGTTGAAAGTTGTTGTTGAATGGCTGTTGATTTGAAGGTCCGGCAGTAGACCTCCATGGTTGCCCGAAGTTATTTCCCCTTTGAAAATTGTTGTTATTCGGGTATCGTTGTTGATTTGAATTTCCCGAATATTGACCTTGGAATTGTCCCGGTCTTTGTTGATTTCCCACATAGTTTACTTCCTCTTCAAGTGGTGGACAATAACCTGTTGATTTCCCACATTTCGAGTTGTTGAGTCAAAATTTTGTTTTGTGCTAGATTTGCATCGCTTGACCCTAACTCAAGAATTCCGGGCTTCCGGAGTGCCCCACTTCGATTATGTTTAGCTGCTCTATCATTGAGTGACATCTTGTTAATGATATCGACGGCTTCTCTAGGACTCAGAGCCATCAATGAACCATGCGCAGCCGCATCAAGAATGAGTTTTGGCTCCGGTTGCAATCCTCCTCGGAACATATGGATTTGAGTTGTATAGTCAAATCCATGCTTAAGACACTTTCTCAGTAATGATTTGTAGTGTTCCCATGCTTCACATAATGATTCGTCAGCTCCTTGTGCGAACATGGCTATTGCAGTTTTGGTGTCCATGTGTCTATGATCCGGAAAGAATCTCTCTTGGAACGCTTTCTCCAATGCATTCCAATCTTTAAGTATATCCGGTGGTTGATCGAGATACCACTCCCGAGCTTTGCCAATGAGTGAATGTTGAAACAACCTCAAGAACCCTGCTTCTTCTTCAGCCTCGGATGCGCCAAGACTATTTGCTAAAACATAGAACACTGAGAGATGTTGATACGGGTCTTCATGGTCTAACCCGGCAAATGGATGATTAGCAACAAGTTGTATGGTGCCAGACTTTAGTTCCACTTGCTTTTCTTTTTCCTTTCCAAGATGTGCTAGCCTTCTTGGACTTGTCCAACACGGCATCACACTTTGATTAGCTTCGGGTTGAGCCATTGTTTATGCTTCTTCTTCAAGTATGGTGGTTAAAGAATGAGTGAAAGTTGAAGTTCCTTCTTGCTGTACTTGCTTGGCTAGTATCTTATCCCTTCTTGTTTTTCTATTGTTTGTGCGAGCCGTTCTTTCAATCTCAGGATCGTATTCTAGGTCTCATGGAGGAACTGTACCTCGCATACAAAAGTTCAAAGATCTAGCCAAACGAGATTAGTAACAAAAAGGTTAATGAACGAATCTATTCACAAAAATGAATAAGTACAAAATTGTCTTAAAACGATAAACTAGGCGTACTATCTATGATATCTAAACGCCAGTCCCCGGCAGCGGCGCCATTTTGATGTAGTATTTTTGCATCAAACAAGATAAGTATTTATAAATCGTCTCCTCAGGGACTAGTGCGATATCATGGAACGTTCGACACTAAATATCATTCTAAGTTAAAAGATTAATTGTTTGTTTGTTTAACTATATAAACTAAAGTGTAAAAGTAAATGTTGAGAGTAACAAGGCGTAGAAACGTTGGAATTAGAGTTCCTTGATTAAGTGTCAAACATAACCTAATAATCACATATAATGACTCTAGCGTTTTACCGATATTATCACGTATCGCTCAACAAGATTATTCGTGTCCAAATAATCTCGTGAAACCAATTGTATTGTTCAATAGTTGATTTCCCAAACTATCGAACAATCCAATTGTCGATCGTATCGTTTAATCGATGATTTCTCAATCTATTCAACGATCCGAAAGTTTTACGTTCTGATACTTTGTGTGATTATCAAAACATCAATCCTATGTTTAGAATTGTTGTTTTGATAGATGAATATTCTAAACCTAGATTCAAAAGTACTTTTCAATAACAATTAAATCAAAGATAGGAATTGGATTGCAAGAATAACTTCAATATCATGTAAACCCAAGATTTTCGCCCTATTCTCTCTCTAAAAATGTAACTAACTCCTTCTGAAAATGAAAGAGAAGGTTTTTATAGAGTTTCTGATCTGCATGCACTCGCCTCGCGAGCAGAATCACTCGCCATGGCGAGTTGCGGTTCCTTCGCCTATGGGTTTTTGCCATGTCACCTCTGAAGAGTTTTGGCCTCCCTAACTCGCCTCGCGAGTAAAATCATGCGCCATTGCGAGCTCTTCTCGCCTCTAGTTCGCCATGGCGAGTTGGAGGCGATGGGAAAAAAAGTCTCTGCCATGTGCTCGCCTTGGTCTCGCCGTTGCGAGTTAGTGGCGAGCTGCTCGCCTTTCCTTGCTCGCCATTGCGAGTTGATGGCGAGTTGCCTTGATCTTTGCCTCTTTTTTCTTGGTTCTTTTCCTTGCTTGGTGCCTTGAGTTCAATTTCTGCACAAAAGGGATAGAGTAAGAGAAATAAAGCGTAATAAGACAATAATCATTTATCTCTCGGCTTTTCCTTAGATTACTTATACGATAAGTAATAAAAATGCCTTAAATAAAAGATGATTTTAACTACTTCACGGCACTTATCAATGGATCAGTTAGTGGGTGCACGAGTGTTTAGCAAGATTGATTTGAGGTCAGGTTATCATCAGATTAAGGTGAAGGATGAAGACATGCAGAAGACGGCGTTCAGGACGCGATATGGTCACTATGAGTATAAAGTAATGTCTTTCGGTGTTACTAATGCATCTGGTGTGTTTATGGAATATATGAATCGCATCTTCCATGCGTTTTTGGATCGCTTCGTGGTAGTTTTCATTGTCGAGTTGTTGTTGTGTCGTTGTATAGTTGTTGTTGTTGATGCATTGTCGAGTCATCATTGTTGCATTGTTGGATGGTTGTCGTTTGTAATTCATTGATAATTGTTAACTGAAATCACATGAAGTTCTTGTTAATTAATAAATGTTGTAGTTGTATGTTGATTAAATTCTGATTTTGAATTTGTTGCTTATTATTAATGAATGTGAAATCTCACCCCTTCTGCTTGAAAATGTTGCTCTTCATATGAGTAACTTGCAGGTGATCCAGAATAGGGCAGATGTGAGTTGATCCTCGTGTCGTCATAGGAGTTTTGCTCTGATATCTAACGGGATGGGGATATCTTCTATGTTTTGTTGTTTTTCCTTATTACGTAACCTTTTAAGATGTTATTGGACCATCTTTAATTGGTATTTTATTATGTTGATGATGTTGAGGCCTAGTGCCAAATTTTGGATTTAAAGTTGAATTTTCCGCTGTGACTTTATTTTAAATATTATAAGCAGATGTTTTATTTGAAATAGTGGGTTTTAACTCCACTTACGTTGAAATGATTTTGAAATAAAAAGTAGTGTGACATCCTGTTTTATGTTGAACTATGATAAAATTAAGTATATTTATATGTTGGGAAAACGGGGTGTTACACCTATCATCAGTCTTCAAGTAATAGAGGCCATGTCTTTCTTTAGGTGAACCAATCTTCTTCAAACTGTTCCTTTTTTGTATTATACATTCATCAGCCTCAAATTGCAGAATGCAATTTTGTTCTTTAATTAACTTGGACACAGAAATAAGATTCACAGCAAATTATGGCAAGTATAAGACATTGTATATGCTCAATTCCTGTGTCAATCTTATTTGTCCTCTGCAATTTGCTTCTATAGTATTCCCATTAGGTAAATTAACACTAATAGGTTCAATTTTAGTGCAATTACTAAACCATTTCAACTCAAAACATGTATGATGTGTATCTCATGTATCTACAATCCATTCATTATCATCATGCTTATTATCAAAGTTAGCATAGCATGAATTACCTCCACTAGATAATGAGAAGTTGGTACCTTTTACCACATTGGCTGAACACTTTGTCTCCAAATTGCTCTTTTCCAATAGAGACATTAAATTCTGATATTGCTCCTTTGTAAGATTGACTCATGCATTATCTTCATTTCTGCTAGATGAAGCAGCTTGCACTTTACGCACAATTTCCCCATAGTCAAATTAAGTGGAAGTGAAATAAAAGCGGAATAATAACACATAAAATTGTTAACTAAGTTCGGCCAATAATGCCTACTCTCCGGAATGCTGCATATCTCTATAATAAAAAGGGAAATATGTGTTAACAAACACTTACAAAACTCTCATTACCCACAACCCAATTACACCTGAGAATTTTCTCTAAAATTCTCACGCTGAGTTTTTCTCTAACTCTATATTGATGTAATTCACTCACTTGTGTTGTTGTTGTTTTTTCTTCTGATTCTTCTACCTTCAAATGCACATCTATTTATAGAGGTAATGATCCGTGAAAGTTGCAAAGCTATGCAATCCTTTCACACCAAAGTCATCTAACAAAATGTAAAATTTGTATGTGAATGCCATGCTTTCAAACTTAGCAACCTATGCTTCTGCAACAAGCTATACCATAGGCTTACTATTTGGAAGAAAAAATGCAACCTACAATAAATGCATGAGACTTTGTGTAGCAATTTGCTCTAGCAAATTGCTTTGGTTGGTTATCCCACGTGCATGTGGGTCCGCCATACAATGTTCACCAACAATCTCCCACTTGAAGACTGATTTCAATCGGTCTTCACACCTCGATCATGCAACAACCTTCTCTGGTCTCTTACTCTAAGAGGCCAACTGAAGTTGAGCACAACTTTAGTTTGTCGATAATCACCACCTTTGTTAACATATATGCGGGATTCTTACTTCCTTCAATTTTGATTAGTGTTAGAACTTCATCCTCAAGAAGAGATCTGATGAAGTGATAACAAATACCTATGTGCTTTGTTCTTGAATGGAATGTTGAATTCTTTGCTAGATGTATCGCACTCTGACTATCACTATACAAAGCACATTTCTCCTACATGAATCCTACCTCTGTTAACAATCCTTGAAGCCATATCAATTCTTTGTTGGCTTCTGTTACTGCTACATACTCAGCCTCTGTAGTGGATAAAGCAACAATCTTTTGTATTCGCGACATCCAACTAACTGCTTCGGTGCATACAGTAAATATATAACCAGTTGTATTTCTTCGGTGATCAACCTCACTAGCAAAGTCTGCATCTACATAGCCATCTACTTTTATCTCTCCTTTGCCAAGGTACAAACATTTCTCTGTGGTGCCTATAGATACCTTAAAATCCATTTAACCGCTTCCCAATGAGCTTTACCTAGATTTGACATAAACCTACTAACAACTCAAACTGCATGGACCATGTCTGGCCTCGTACAGACCATTGCATACATCAAACTTCCAATTGCTAAAGCATATGGAATCTTGGCCATGAGTTCCTTTTCTTCCTCCATCTGAGGTGATTGTTCCTTGGATAGGCGAAAATGACTTGGCAAAGGTGTGCTAACTGGTTTGGCATCGACCATGTGGAATTTTTACAAAACACGGTTGATGTACTCTGCTTGAGATAACTGCAAAACTCCTTTTTGCTTATCTCTCGTGATTTGCATACCAAAGATTTTGTTTTCCAGACCTAAGTATTTCATGTCAAATTCCTTTGACAATTGCATCTTCAAGATTTTAATCTTATCAATATTTGAGCCTGCTACTAACATATCATCAACATAAAGTAGAAAAATGATATAACTAGACTTATATCTCTTGAAGAAGCAACAATGGTCGACATTGCACTTATGGAAACCTTCCTTGTGCATGAAGCTTTCAAACTTCATATACCACTGTCTTGGAGCTTGTTTCAGACATACAAACTCTTCTTTAGCCTTCACACCATATTCTCTTTCCCTACTTATGAGAATCCTTCTGGTTGGTGCATGTATATCTCCTCATTTAAGTCTCCATGAAGAAATGCAGTCTTCACATCTAACTGCTCAAGATAGAGATTTTTGCTAGCAATAATACTTAAGACTTCATTTCGTCTTTCATGGCAAGCTCCCACTTACTAGCATCTGTGGTCTGACATGCTTCATCATAATCTTCATGCTCTCCTCCATCAATTAACAACATATAGTCTATGTATCTCCTGGTTGGAGCATGAGGTCGAGAAGACCTTCTCAATGCAGGAACTGGACTAGGATGCTTTTGTGGGTCAGACAGTTGTCTGATGCTTGATTCTACAAATTCCTCTAACTAATGACTCTCATCTGTGGGACTTCCTGGGATATCGTCCATCTCTACATAAACAGGTTCGCTCAATCTTGAGTCGTTGGTGGTTGTGTTATGCTTGTCTTTGTACATCACTCTTTCATTGAAGATCACATCTTTAGTACGGATCATCTTTTTGTTTTCATCATCGCAGAGGTGGTAGCCAAACTCATCCTCACCATAAACGATGAAAGTGCATTTCTTAGATTTGGGATCAAGTTTATTTCTACCTTGATCACTAATATGCGCATATGCTACATGGCCGAAAACTCTAAGATGTGAGAGTTTTACCTCTCTCCATACCTCTTCCGGTATTTTATGCTCCAATGGCACCGATGGACCTCGGTTGATTAAGTAAGCTGATGTGTTGTCTGCTTCTGCCCAGAAGTTCTTTGGTAAGTCTGACTGCACACGCAAGCTTCTGGCTCTCTCAGTGAATGTTTTATTCATACGCTCAGCTACACCATTGTGTTGGGGAGTACCTGGCACAGTTCTTTCCATTCTGATCCCGTGCTCGTAGCAAAATTTCTTGAATTTGGTGTCTTCATATTCACCACCATTGTCGATTCTGAGCTTTTTGATCTTCAAACCTGACTCATTTTCCACCATGGTTTTCCATCTCTTGAAAGCTTCAAATACTTCAGACTTGTGTTTTAGAAAATATACCCATACCTTTCTAGAGTGATCATCGATAAAAGTCACGAAGTAATTTTTCCCACCAATGGATGAGATAGTTGTTGGACCCCAAACATCGGAGTGAACAAGCTCGAGTTTCTCCTTCTTTGGGCTTCTTCCACTTGTGTGAAAGCTGACTCTCTTCTACTTTCCAAGTATGCAGTCTTCACATAATTATAATATGTTTAGAGGAGCCAACTTTGAATAATTACTCAAGAATTATTATAACCATTAACTTAATAGATAATCTTTGAAACTTGAATGTGAACAATTTTTCTAAACTGATATGATGTTACATATGAAGAGATTCCCAATCTTGTATTTTTCCTTACTGTCATGTACCTTAACAACTTTTAATATGTTGATTAGTATTATAAATAAACAATAATAAGATAGTGCTAATTATTATTGTTTAGAGGAGCCAACTTTGAAAAGTTACACGAACCATTTTAATTAAGAGATATCTTTGAAAACACAAAATTTAGCAAAACCATCTTGCTAGAGCAAAGTCATTTCCAATCCAAAATTTGGTTCATTTCTGTTCTAATATCTTCAAATGGCTAACGCTTTACTTTGAATCGTGATTGAAAACCTCACCACAATCCGTGTTGTACGTACTAAAAGATGCTGAAAAGAAGTAAATAACAAGCGATGTTGTGAAACAATGGCTGCAGAAATTGGGTGATGCTGCTTATGCACTTGATGATATATTGGATGAATGCTCAAATACCTCAAAAGCACATGGAGACAACACTTGATGATGGATTGGCTTGAAACTAGAGCATTGAAGTTTCTCCTGATTGGTATAGGTGAAAAGGAAGTTGATGTGATAGAAACTAGACAAATACTGTTTCTATCGCACCGACTTCTAACCTATACCCCGTTTACTTTTCCAGTTTTTGCAATCTTCGTATAGATGCACCAACTTCTGATTGGTATTGGCTATTTTATCATATGTATTTTTAGTTGAGTATTGCCCAAGTACTATAAGCTCAATGCGTAGAAGTTCAACATTAATCTCTACGTTTAAATTAAACTCAACGATAAACAAGTTACTTATTATCCAGTGTAACACAAGTTCACTGCTAAGAGAAACTACATATCAAATGTAAGTAACCAAAAGGGAAAATGGAAGGAACAGATGTGAATGTAGAGCTCTCATTCTATCTTTCTACTAAGTTGATCTAAAATACCAATTACATTAACTAAATTGTTAAAATTTTAGTTGCAGTTAAAACTGAAATACAAGGATTCATCGTAAGCTGGGCATAAAAAATACTCTGTGTGTAACATATACAAGCTGATCCTACATGTCCTTTCAAAAAGAAAAGCTGATCCTACAACACAATCAATGAAACTATTTTGTGATAACTTGTCTGCAGTTAATATTCCAAAAAATTATGTTTATTATAATAAAACTAAGGCTTAATTACACTTTTGGTCCCTTAACTTACTTTTTGGTTTTGTTTTGGTCCCTTAACTATTAAAAGTTTCGTTTTGGTCCCTTAACTTATTTTTTGGTTTCGTTTTGGTCCCTTAACTTAGTTTTTGGTTTCGTTTTGGTTCCTTAACTCTAATACATTCATCCTAACATAAAGGACCAATGTGGTTGACGGAGGAAGAGTTAAAGGACTAAAACGAAACCAAAAAATAAGATAAGGGACCAAAACGAAACTTTTAATAGTTAAGGGACCAAAACAAAACCAAAAAGTAAGTTAAGGGACCAAAACGAAACTTTTAATAGTTAAGGGACCAAAACGAAACCAAAAAATAAGTTAAGGGACCAAAAGAGTAATTAAGCCTAAAACTAACGTTCAGACGAATACTCCTTAAAAGTATAGGTATAAATATAATGTCCTTTAATATTGTAATAAACAAGAAAGCAAGACACCAAGAAAGGATACCTATTATTTTGAGATAAACAATAGTGCATGAAAGTAACATAACAGCTAAATTATACTTGGACAGTGCTTCATCCACTTGAACTTCAGATACACTTGCCAACTTGAAATATTAAATAATTAGTATTGCATGATGTTGTTTCATAAGATAAGTTTTCCAATTTTGTTTTTTTCCCTTTCATTGCCATGTACCTTCACAACTTGTTTTTTCTATAACAGCCAATTTTGACTAGTTACAGGAGAACTACATCTACAGATTTAATAGATGATCTTTGAAAACAAATAACAACGCATATTTCATCTTCCTATAGCAAAGTATCTCAAATCCAAACCTTGATTCATTTTGTTCTCATACCTGCAAAATGGCTGATGCTTTACTTGAAATCGTGATTGAAACCCTTGGATCATTTGTTGGAGAGGAGCTTGCTACCTATTTGGGTGCTGGAGAAGTGACCCAGAAGCTACGTGGAAATCTCACTGCAATTCGTGCTGTCCTCAAAGATGCTGAAGAGAAGCAAATTACAAGCCATGCTGTGAAAGACTGGCTGCAGAAACTGTCTGATGCTGCTTATGTACTTGATGATATATTGGATGAATGTTCAATAAAATCAAAAGATAATGGAGACAACAAGTGCATCACCCATTTCCATCCTATGAAGATTTTGGCTCGTCGCAACATTGGAAAGAGGATGAAGGTGGTTGCTAAAAAGATTGATGATATTGCTGAAGAAAGGATCAAGTTTGGATTTCAACAAGTGGCAATCACCGAGGAGCGCCAACGAGGAGATGATGAATGGCGACAAACTACCTCTGTCCTCACTGAATCCAAAGTATATGGAAGAGACAAAGATAAAAAAAAAATTGTTGGGTATCTTCTAAGGCATCCTAGCAACAGTGAAGATATCTCTGTCTATTCCATTGTTGGCCTAGGTGGATATGGAAAAACAACACTCGCTCAATTGGTCTACAACGATGAAAGCGTAACCACCCATTTTGACTTGAAAATATGGGTTTGTGTTTCAGATGATTTCAGCATGATGAAAATCCTACAGTCCATCATAGAATCTGCCACTGGACAAAATCATAATCTCATGACTTTAGAATCAATACAAAAAAAAGTTCAAGAAGTTTTGCAGAGCAAAAAGTATTTACTTGTACTGGATGACGTGTGGAACCAAGAACAAGTAAAATGGGAAATGTTGAAGAATTTTTTGAAGATTGGAAATACAATGAAGGGTTCATCTGTTATAGTCACAACACGACTTCATATTGTTGCATCCATCATGGGAACTCACCCTGCTCATCATTTGGTAGGTTTATATGAGAAAGATATTTGGTCATTATTTAAACAGCATGCTTTTGGACCTAACGGGGATGAGCGTGCCGAGCTTGCAGCACTAGGCAAAGAGATAGTGAGAAAATGTGTGGGTTCACCTCTTGCTGCTAAAGTATTGGGCAGCCTTTTGCGATATAAGAGTGAGGAACATCAATGGATTTCTGTAAAGGAAAGTGAGTTTTGGAATTTAACTGAGGATGATCCTATCATGTCTGCTTTGAGACTAAGCTACTTTAACTTGAAATTGTCATTGAGGCCGTGTTTCACTTTTTGTGCTGTTTTTCCCAAAGATTTTAAAATAATGAAGGAACGTCTTATTCATCTTTGGATGGCTAATGGACTTATTACATCAAAAGGAAATTTACATATGGAGCATGTGGGTAATGAGGTATGGAATGAGTTATACCAAAGATCATTTTTTCAAGAAGTTAAATCAGATTTTGTAGGCAACATTACATTCAAAATGCATGATTTAGTCCATGATTTAGCTCAGTCTGTTATAGGAGAAGAATGTGCGGCATCTAAGGCTTCAAGCCTGACTAATCTGTCAAGTAGAGTTCACCATATAAGTTGCTTTTATACTAAAAGAAAATTTGACTACAAATTGATTCCTTTCAAAAAAGTTGAATCCTTGCGAACCTTTCTTGAGCTTAAAAAACCCTTCAAAAATTCTGATGTATTTCCATCAATCACACCTCTCCGAGCTTTATGTACAAGTTCTTTTCAACTCTCAGCAGTGGCGAACTTAATCCATTTGAGGTACTTGGAACTTTATCGAAGTAGGATCACAAACTTGCCAGATTCTATTTGTAGGCTGCTGAAATTGCAAACACTTAAACTTCAAGATTGTGATTATCTTTCTAGTTTTCCCATACAATTCACAAAATTGCAGGACCTTAGACATCTCGTGATTGAAAGCTGCTCGTCATTGGTATCAACTCCTTTCAGAATTGGGGAGTTAACTTGTCTGAAAACATTGACCACTTTCATTGTTGGTTCAAAAACTGGGTTTGGTTTAGCAGAGTTACACAAGTTACAATTAGGAGGCAAGCTACACATCAAAGGCCTACAGAATGTGTCAAATCAAGAGGATGCTAGAAAAGCTAATTTGATTGGGAAGAAAGACATAAATCGCTTGTATTTGTCATGGTGTGATTATGCTAATACACAAGTTAGTGATGTTGATGCCGAGCGAGTACTGGAAGCTCTTGAGCCTCATTCAGGTCTTAAGCATTTTGGGGTGCACAATTATGGGGGAACATTTTTTCCTCCTTGGATGAGAAATACTTCAATTCTAAAAGGTTTAGTATATATAATTCTCCATGACTGTAAAAACTGTAGGGAGCTTCCTCCATTTGGTAAATTACCATGTTTAACTACTCTTTCTGTATCTGGAATGAAAGATATAAAGTACATTGATGATGACTTGTATGAACCTGCGACTGAGAAGGCTTTTACATCATTGAAAAAATTGACTTTGCGATACCTACCAAATCTAGAGAGGGTATTAGAAGTCGAAGGAGTAAACATGTTACCTAATCTTTTAGTGTTAGATATAACAAATGTCCCTAAACTTACATTGCCTTCCCTTCCATCTGTTGAGTTACTTTATGCTTGTGCCGGACATGAAGAATTATTGAAGTCCTCTTTTTACAACAATTGCAATGAAGACGTGGCTTCTTCTTCGTTGGGAATTGTTCCTAATAATATTTATAATATTAAGTCACTTTGCATATCAAGCTTCGCCAAACTCAAGGAATTACCTGTTGAACTTAGTACTATTAGTACTTTAAAATCTCTTCATATTAAATTTTGTGAGGAAATGGATTCATTATCAGAGCACGTGTTGCAAGGTTTGATTTCTCTTAGAACTTTGACTGTTTGTGGATGCCGTAGATTTAAATCCCTGTCCGACGGTATTAGACACTTGACATGTCTTGAGAAACTTGAAATCACTTCCTGTCCACAGTTTGTTTTTCCAAGTAACATGAACAGTCTTACTGCCCTTCGTCAACTGAAAGTCTCAGCGTGTAATGAAAACATACTAGACGGCTTAGAAGGCATCCCCTCACTACAAAATTTGTCTCTGGACTATTTTCCTTCACTATCATCCTTGCCAGACTGGTTGGGTGCCATGACTTCTCTTCAAGTATTACATATCATTTGGTTTCCAAAGTTAAGTTCATTACCAGAAAATTTTCAGCAACTCCAAAACTTACAAAAGTTAAGTATTGTTAATTGCCCTGAGTTGGAGACGAGATGCAAGAGAGGAATAGGTGAAGATTGGCATAAGATTGCTCACATTCCTCAATTTGTATTGAAATCTGATGCAAAACCAACATTTTGTGGTAATTTAATTTTATGAACCCTCTTTTTTATTCCTTTCTCTTTTTTCTTTTGCAAAACCAACAATTTTATTCATTTCTCTTTTGTCTTGCTATATCAAATTATATGCTGTAATTTTAGACTTATATTGAACAATGTGTGCAGTGAATATCATATCAGCATGGAACCAATTCTGGCACCTCCCTCCATGCCCGTACTTAATCACAGATGAATTTGAATGGAGGATGAATTCTGGAACCGCATGCAGTATAGATGTATAATGCTCCATATAAAATTGTACCAAGTCAAGCAGAATCAAAACAACAACGGTGATCAACTCCATAACCCAAGTACCATAATAGTATTTATTTTTATCTTTATTTATTTAGTGGAAAATGCTTCTTGAATTGGTATTGTACTATTATTTATATAAGCACTTCAAATTAAAACATTGCTCTTTGAGCTTTTAAATTTGCTCAAAGACACCTCGAAAAGACCAAAACATGCCCAACAACAGTTAACTGCAGTTCAGTCCCCAACATTGTCTTTCGCTTTTTTTCTAGTGGCACTTAACTACCGTAGAGTTCTGGTTTATATTAGAACAGCAATAGTAACTCCCACACTCGTTATAAACACAAAAACACAAACTAGTAATGGTTTCTACCAATATAACCTCGTTTGTAACCGTTATAGCATAGTTAATATAATATTTATAAAATTGTTGGCGCCTCTATTGAAGTAGAAAAAGTTCTTTAATTAATAGGAAGCTAGTGATTTCTACCCATATAGCCCCTAAATCCAATTATTTTGATGTAGCAGAGGAAATTCTAGACCCATGGACATGTTTCTCAAGCTTCATCATCAAGATGTTCTTAACAACAACACAACATCTCTTATTCAAGTTATTCACTCATTGGAAGGAATGAGTAATCAACTTTTTGATGCATTTGACTGCTTCTTTGTAGTTAACAACTTCCTTTATGCTTAGAATGAATCTTTTTAGTTTGAACTGCAACTTTTTAACAACTTCTTTGTAAGATTATTGAGTAGTGATTTGGATGGGAGAGAACCAAGCTCTCGAAACTTAGTGAAACTGCGTCTGTTTTCTATGAAATATTTTAATTCTGCAGCAGTGTAAATGTTTGATACAACCTTCTTTTGAGTTTCATCAGTAAAATCTTATTCGGTGAATTTATCAATTTCTACTAGCAAAGATATTCTGCCCCAAATGTACGCAAGCAGGTTTGTTGTACATGATTCTGCACTAAGCATCTCAACTTATATACTTATAAAAAACACATATTTTTAGAGAGTATGTTATATGGATCGCTAGGATGTTTGAATGAGAAAGAAACATACGTGGATCAAACAACCTTTTTGTGTGTATCTAGTATCACAAGATTGCCATTCTCTTCAACTGTGATAATGACCCCAGAAGAATCCTTCATTGGTTGGTTTCTGTTCGCGACCAATACAACAATAGATTTAGACATGTGTGTGGAAATACGTGTAGAATACCAGAGTGAACCTGTTCTGGTGTCTAAAGAATAGGAAAATGTGAATATTAAGGATAACGAGGTAGTTATAAAGTGAGTATTAAGGATAACGAGGTAGTTATAAATGAATATCATTGAAAGAAGAAAGAGGTGAAGATCCAATTTACTACAAAGAGATGCAAATGTTAGAAGAGATATTTACTAGCCTTAGTGAATCCATCAAACCAAGTCCTAGGGATTTTTAAAGTTTAAAAACCTTGTTTAATATTCCAATTTGTCCCAAAGCCTAGTGGATTGTTCATGTAAACTACTTATAACTAGTAAAAACCTTGATTAAGATTACAGAGACGTGGGAAAATAATTGTGAAAATAGAGGTGTGAAATTCTGCTTATTGATGTGTGTTTTTAGATAGTGTTATTAGGATAGAGGTGAAGTTTTTTTCTTTTTTTTTTTTTGAAAATAAACTTAACTCATTTCATTAAACATAGTGTTCTCATTAAAGAAATGGCCGCCTTTGCAAGGGTAGGAGCAGCCTTATTCGTTTTCTCCCGACACACTTGATCTCAAAGTTTAACTGGAACGACGTAAAAGAAACAATAGAACTAAATTCAGACGACCCTAGGACATTCAAGTAAATAGCATTCATTTGAATCTGAGAGTCGCTTTCAAACACAACACGATCAAAACCTCTATTGGATGCAGTCTTCGCCGGCTCTAATAATGACACTGCTTCACCTTCAACTGTAGATAGTTTCGACCATTTCCACGACGGTCCTGCCAAAATAAACTATCGATCCCCGATAATTCCGGAAACAACTTGCAGAAGTTGTTATGCTTCGAAGTCGAGGAAACATGCATCAACATTGCACTATCCATCCTTTCATTGGTTTCTCTTTCTCCCATTTGTGACCGAACTCACACTGCTGCTGTTGCTGCATGCTTGACGAGCAATCATGACGCTGGTGCAGCTCAAACCACTTCTGCCACAAGTTGGAAGCTTGCTGTCCGATCTGTAATGTTTTTTTTCTACCATTATTCAATACCACATCGTTTCGATTCTTCCAAATACTCCATAAAGCAGTGAAGCACGACCTGGTATGCTGCTGCCATCCTTTTGGCACAGACACATAATGAGGTTTGCTGCAGTATCAAAGGTCAGACAGAGGTGAAGGGTTTAAGTTCATAAATAATTAGGTTTTAAATTTTTCTTAAGAATGTTAATAGATTTGATTGTGTACTTTGAACGGATTATTTAATTTCAGGACATGAATGTAAATCGGCATATTTCTTCTACAAGAATAAGAAAAGAGTCAAAATACAAATATCAGCAACAAGTTTACATGGCACAATACATCACATAACTTATTTACACATTCAAGGCATCAAAATTTGATTCTAACGGTAGTAATTTCATTCTTTATATAAATTAGTTAAGAAGTTCAGACTACACAAAAATAATAACAAAAGTTGTAAAAATTCGTGGCATATGACTACTTAGTTCATTGCAGTGCTAGTACTTGGTTTATATTGCAGTAACTGATGGATATTTCTTGGTTTAAATGATGGTAAGATTTATCAAGATTGGTTGGGACGATAAACATCTTTCTCAAAATCCTTATATTTCAGACAAGACATTCACAACAGTTCGATTTCCTCTTTAGTTTAAATACTGCTGGATATCTGAAATTGGACGTTTGAAGTGGATTTGTTGCGCCATTGTTTTCAGGATCCCCCAATGTTTTTGGCGGATGAGTTTAGCGTGACAGTTGATACAATCTGAATGATTCAATGGCATATATGCTGAACCTGTAAAGTTGGTAGGTCATACGAAGTTTGATTGTCTGTAACTGTCAGAGGAGAGATCTAAAACGTTTTAACTCTAAAACTGATCTAATAACACAACTCATAACAAATTGAAACAAAACTCCTAGGTCCATCCCAAACAGAAACCAACACAATTTGATTCAACTCATTTAATCTTTCTTTATAATTTCTCTAAACCTTCTTTACGTGTCTCATGAGTCGATCACGAATAGCAATTTGATTAATTAAAGTGTTAAGCATCATTTCAATTTAAAACTAAAATGTTAGGATTTATTCCAAGCTGGCATAAAAGATACTTTTAGATACAAAGAAACGGTAAATTACGCAGAAAAGCATGGCAAAATCATGAACCAAAAGTAAAATGTAAACTCATGCCGCTGATGAATTATCCTAGTTATAAAATTAAAGGCAAAGCAAAGAAAAAGAAAACAATTTAAAACGTCATATAACACCCCAGGTTTTAATGATTGCAGAAGGTCAAAAGTCCTCCGTAAAAACAAGTCATTGCTGCCTACGGCGCCGCCGTTGCAGGCACCAGCATTCCTTCACTAACTTCTGATTTCTGTTTTTAAAAATCTGTCATTCTGCCATGACGCTGCCATTTAAGAACAGTGCACACAAATGTTTGCATTACCTTGTACGTTATACAAGTTGACATTTCAAAATACATTTTCAGAATACTAGTAAAGAAGACATCCATGCTCTTTGAGTTTTGTGAAGTTTTCTACGACATGTTTCACTCCCTCCTTTGTGACATTTTCACAAAATTCAACTAATAGTTGCAAAAGCCCACAACAATTCTTTGAGATCACGTAGAGTGTTTGATCGTCAACCTTTGTATGAGACAAGTTTAACACCTCCAAATTGTGAATTGCAAAGTTGATTCCAAGTAGCTTCACTTCGTTACACAAGGATAAGTTCAAGTGTCTAATCTTACAACATCTCCTTAAAACTTGACAAATACCATCAGAGATGCATTCACAAGAATTCAAATAAAGCAACTGCAAATTGGGAAAAATGGAACATAACATTATGATGCTTTTATCACTTAACCATGAATTTTTACCCAAATAGAGAGACTTTAGTTGAGAGAATATACCAAAGTCCATCAAAGAATCTGAATTTTCTACAATCTCACTCCCAATTCCTTCCATTTTGATCTCACTAAGTAAAGGACAACTCCTAGCAAGTACAAACAAAGATGATTTTGTGATGTTTTCACAACCACTGAGGTTTACGAACATCAAATCACCAAAAGAAACGAAGACAACTGAACAACATGTTGATGATTCCAAAAAGAAGTACGTTGAAGATCCAAATTCTGCAAACCTTGACACTTGGATGATAAACAAAAGATTCCAGCATAACTATAGCCGGTGCATACTCCAAGGCCAAGCCTCGTCAAAGGTAGACTTTCCCTTGCAATAGAGTAGAGTAACTCGTCTCAGATATGCAAAAACCGCAAACGAAGACAAGTCAAATCCTTTAAACTCACCATTGAGTCATAAAACTGTGAAGTAGAAAATTCCAGATTGATAGGACTGCTGGAAAACAATAAAGACCTCAATGTTGGTCTCTCACGAAGAGCATAAGCAATTCTTGCGGATGTTATTTGATCACAACAAAACATGATGACATCTTGGAGACACTTACAATTTTTCAACAAGTGGAAAAGTGATTTGTTATTTATGGGAATTGTAGAAAGATTAACCTTGCGGAGTTTGAAAAGTGATAGTGAAAGAGCCTCTAACCTATCACAATAGCTAGTGTAATTTTTATCATAGTAACAAGAGGTGTGAACGATGTTGAGTTCTTCGAGCATAGGGAAAAATTCTGCTATAAGGAACATGTGACTACTATTGAAATTAACAATGTAGGAACAAGTGAGAGTTGTTAAAGTTTTAATCTTTCGAGAGAGAGCCCGTAACCCATTTGACAGCACATGTTAAAAGATTTCCGTCCGATATGTAAAGGTTTTTTGCTACCACTATTCTATACCACATCGTTTCGATTCTTCCAAATACTCCATAGAAGCAGAGAAGCACAACCTGCATATATGCTGCTCCTCTTGGCATAGAAACATAGCAACGTCTGCTGCAGTATCAAAGGTCAGACAGAGGTGAGGCGTTGAAGTTCATAAATAATTAGGTTTTAAATTTTGCTTAAAAATGTTAATAGATTTGATTGTGTACTTTGAACGGATAATTTAATTTCAGGACATGAATGTCAATCGGCATATTTCTTCTACAAGAATAAGCAAAGAGTCAAAATAGAAAGGTCAGCAATAATATGTCTTCTACAAACCTATTCTAATGGTAGAAATTCACAGTTCCAGCAGATGTTTGCCATCTCATTCTTTATATAAATTAGTTAAGAAGTTCAAACTACACAAAAATAATAACAAAAGTTATAAAAATTAGTGGCATATGACAACAAATGCAAATGTATAAAACCTATGGTTTTGGACTAGTTAGTTTATTGCAGTGTTAGTACTTGGTTTATATTGCAGTAATTCATGGATATATCTTGGTTTAAATGATGGTAAGATTTATCAATATTGGTTGGGACGATGAACTTACGCAAGCTATAAAATGTTTCTGAAAAAATTAAATCTTCTATGACAATGTAAAAAATAAATTGGTAGCTTTTTACTGAAATCTGCAGAGGAGATTTTACTCATGAACATCTTACTCAAAATCCTTACATTTCAGTTGTAACTGCAACTAAATTTTGACACAAGACATTCACAACAGTTCGATTTCTTCTCTAGTTTATATAATGCTGGATATTTCAAATTGGACGTTTGAAGTGGATTTGTTGCGCCGTTGTTTTCAAGATCCCCTAATGTTTTTGGCGGAAGAGTTTAGCGTGACAGTTGATGCATTCTGAATGAATTCAATGGCATATATGCCAAAAATGGTGACCACCAAGAAAAATCTTTCTCCTTTCTGAAATTTTTCATTCAAAAAATCAATGTCTTATATGTTGCGAGTAGCAAAATATTTTTGATCCATATGACTTGTTTTAACTCTAAAACTGATCTAATAACACAACTCATCACAAATTGAAACAAAATTCCTAGGTCCATCCCAAACAGAAACCAACACAATTTGATTCTACTCACATTCAATCTTTCTTTTTAATTTATCTAAACCTTCTCTATGCGGCTCATAAGTTGATTATGTATAGCAATTTGATTAATTAGAGTGTTAAGTATCATATCAATTTAAAACTAAAATGTAAGAATTTATCCCAAGCTGTCTTAAAAGATACTTTTAGATACAAAGAAACAGTCAATTGCATTCACAAGAAAATAACATTATGATGCAATGAAAGTTCTGTCCAAAAGAAAATAAAAGAAAGTTGGATATAAAGAGTTGATATGAAATCTTAATAATATACAAACATGGAACAACAAATAGCAAAAAATATTCCTCCAATCCAATGTGTCACAATTCTAAGGCACCTTCAATATTTTAATAATTTTTATAGGTTCAATTTATGATCATATTTAGTAAGTTGGTTCAGAAAAGCATGTAATCATAATTTCTCTACAATTTAAAAATAATCAATATGCATTTAATGGTGTTAAATTTTGAATAAGTTGATTTCCCTCCAAGAAACATGTGTTATCGGACCTATTTTTAGCAAAACAACAAAAATCCAGTTTTAAATTCCAACCCATTGCAAACCCGGCCCACCTAAATGTCCAACCCGAGTCGGCCTTTTACAGGATCATTAAATGCAAAGTCTGAAAAGAGACACTCCTTTCCCTTCTTCTCCGCCGAAGCACAACCCTAACCCACAAAATGGAAAGAATCAGATGCTATGAGACAAACATCATCAAACCCCCATCTGTTTACCACAACTAAATTATTTCCCAATCCATGAAGGAATCTCCATTCCGTCACCGTCGCTTCTAACCCTTAATTTGTATTTTCCATTAAGAGTGATTTCAACCCAAGGAAAATCAGAAAAGTTTCAAAGAAAATCTGTGATAATCAGTTTTGAAGGATGAGATTGAAGATAAGGATGAGGTCAAATTCAAATCAAAATATAAAAAAATTCACCCATTCCAAATTCAAATTTTCCCCCCCCAAAATCAATCCCAAATTTTATAGTTTTTAAATTCAACCCTAACCCTAGGTTTTTAGTATAAAAGGGTGCAGTGTTAGTTTGTCCAGACTTACCCCAGCATTACAAAGTGTTACCATTGCATTGCTTTCTTTCTCCCTCATTTTAATTTGCACTTTCATCTTATTTTAGTTTAAGGGTCTTAAAACTTTTAATTTCAAATGCAACAAAAAAAAAATTTAACAAGAAAAATGCCTAACCTTGCTGAGTTCACTCCAATTTCTAAAATTTCATCTGACAAAACTTTTTGGAATTTGAAGGCAAAGGTCATTCGATTATGGCAAGTTGCTGACTTTAGCAGGAACACCTTGCCATTCTCGAGTGAAATGGTTTTGATGGATGATGCTGGAAACAAGATTCATGCTACCATTAAGAAAATTTTGCTCTATAAGTTCAAAAATGACATTTTTGAAGGAAAATACTATAGTCTTGAAAACATGGGGGTGGCTAACAATGGGGGTAATTATTGGACTACTAGACACTCCTTGAAGTTGAACTTTCAGTTTAGCAGTAAGGTTGTTTATCTACCAGATCTCACAATCACTAAGTCACCATACAGCTTCATTCCAATTTCTGAAATTGTTGGAGGATCTTATGATACTGATTACTTGCCTGTTATTTCTATATTTGTTTTAACTTTTTGTAATGTTTTTTCTATGTATTTAAATCATTTCGATATTTTTTTTTAATGTTCATTGAAGTAGTTATGGTTTGATGTAAATTTCATACCTTATTGGAGTATTGACTGGTGTTGGTAGTGAAAGAGAAATTCAAAGGAATGGTATCACAAGCAAGCTGAATGTGATTAAGTTGGAGTCTGGAGGGTAAGTATCTGACTTTTTATCTTTTTTTTATTTTAACTTTTTTAGAAATAGTTAACTAACTTACAGATTTAACTTTTTATTTAAGGCATAAGGTTCAATGCACCCTTTTTGGTAGCTATGTTGATGATTTGAACAATTTCATTGCAAGTGGGGACATTCAGAATGCCATTGTGATCATTCAGCTTGTTAAAACAAAAATTTATCAAGGTGAGGAACACAATATTTAAAAACTTCAAGTGTTTTAGCCATAACTTTATTTTCCATTTTTTTATATACAATATAGTAATGGTTGAAATGTATTCTAAGAGCCCTCATTTGTTTGTTTAATGTAGAAAAGCTGCATGTTTAGAATTGCTTGAACTGTACACGTGTGCTCTTCAACCCAACATGTGCTGATGGGCTTAGCATGAGGAGCAGATACACATTTTTGTTGAATTTTAATATTGATTCATTCAAATAGGAATATTTGTTCAATCATTTTATTTCAATGATGGTTTTAATAGCTTTTATTGTTGTTTTGTAGGATGACTGAAACTGTTGATACACCTTCACCACTAGCTCTAACACAACTTCAACCTGACCCCAAAGTGGACCCAAAGGAGAAGTTTTTGTACAATACACCTAGGACACATATGCAAGGCCTTAAGAATGCCTCAACTATGAGTGATTTATAAATTTTCATGGACTTGATTTATTTAGTATCATTACTTACCCACCTCAATAAAAATTATATTATCTTTTTCATGACTTTTGTTATAAATACATAATGAGTTGAATAATATTTGTCCACTGTTAGTTAAAAGTCAAAGATTTTGTTAAAATGAAATTATTAAAAAATAGTTATTTATTGTGGATACTTGCTTACCCACCTCAATATTAATTATCTCTTCATTTTCGTTAATTTTTTTCTAAATACTTAATGACTTTAATGTTATTTGTCCACTGTTAGTTTAAAGTCAAGTATATTTTGAAAACGAAAGTATTAAGTATTGGTTATTTATTGTAGAATTCTGTATTTGTTGTTATTGGCACCACAAAGAGGAATGTTAATAGGAGAATTTTTGGTACACTACCTGTGTGTGTTCTAAGACTGTCATTCCTGATTCAGCTATGTTTTTTTGTGAGAAGTGCGATAAGCACGTTAAGAAGGTGTTTCCTAGGTAATTTACTTAACATTGATCATGTTTGTGTTGATAATTTTGGTAGTTATACATGCATTATGTTTTTATAATCTTATATCCTTTTAAAATCCAATGTCTTAGGTATTTCTTGAGGGTAAGAGCAATTGACCAAAGTGATTTTGCAACATTGGTCATCTTTGACAGAGATTGTACCTCTCTCTTTAATAAGAGTTGTGCTGATCTTTTTGCTGAGCATGGAACGGTTAATCTCCAGTTTTTATGTCATGGATATGTAAATGTTGCGTATTTCTTAATATGGCCTATGTATAACCCTTTGATATAAACATTTTGTAGGCTATTCAAGAGGGACAACTTGCACCTGAGCTTGCTGAACTTATTGGAAAAACTTATCTCTTCAATCCCCGCACGCGATTCAAGCAAAAACACCAAAGCATACACCATGTCTTGGCGTCATACAAACACGTCCCACCCCAAATATTTGTGCGAGGTTTTCATGAAGATGGTGAGAAAAGATAAGAAGAATTTTCAGAACCAATGCCACAATGACACGTGTACAACATTTAACATTTTTTATTAAACCTAACGGAAGGGACCAAAAGTGGTAACTAAAATGAAATTAAAGGACTCAAATGTACTTTTTATTATTTATTATGGGACGAAAGCGATACTAAAAATAAACTTAAGGGACAAAAAGAGCAATTAAACCATATCACTACTCGATTATAAAAATTTCGTGAAGCAATATTATAGATGTGAGTTTTAGTCTTCCATTAAGAATAAAAGTTAGTATCAATACTCAAAATTATCTTTCGTGATATTATATAATAGATGAAGTTTTAGATATCCGTTAAGTATAAAAGTTAGTATCACTACTAAAAATTGTTATCCGTGATATTATAATATTGATAATATTTAAGACCTCCATTAAATATAAAGGCCCTTGGGCATTTTGAAGTGGGTGGCATTTATCATTTTGAATTATAAGTCATAACCTCATTTTACTTGTAGAAATTAAAATGAAAACAATAAAGTAGTGATACTTACCTTTATATTTAATGGAGGTCTAAAATATTATCAATATTATAATATCACGAATAACAATTTTTAGTAGTGATACTAACTTTTATATTTAACGGATATCTAAAACTTCATCTATTATATAATATCACGAAAGATAATTTTGAGTATTGATGGAAGACTAAAACTTACATCTATAATATTGCTTCACGAAAGTTTTATAATCGAGTAGTGATATGGCTTAATTGCTCTTTTTGTCCCTGAAGTTTATTTTTAGTATAGCTTTCCTCCCATAATAAATAATAAAAAGTACGTTTGAGTCCTTTAATTTCATTTTAGTTACCACTTTTGGTCCCATCCGTTAGCTTTAATAAAAAATGTTAAATATTGTACACGTGTCATTGTGGCATTGGTTCTGAAAATTCTTCTTATCTTTTCTCACCATCTTCATCAAAACCTCAGACAAATAATTGGGGTGGGACGTGTTTGTATGACGCGAAGACATGGTGTATGCTTTGGTGTTTTTGCTTGAAGCGCGTGCAGGGACGAAATTGGGTTTAGAAAATATAAATTTAACATCAGGAGGTTTTTAGTTTTCACATCAGCACAGAAAATACCTGAAGGAAAAGATACATATTGTGAGTTTTTACATCAGTTGACATAAGTACATGAGAGGAATTCCTAATAACAAATAACATCTACATCAGTGGATAACTGAAATAATGGGGAAAAACGCGGTGGCATTTTCGTAATTTGAGTGAAAACTTTGCCTATTTTTTCACATCAATGGTTGGAACTGCCTGAGGTAAAAACAAGTTTTGACTTTTACCTTATCCCTTCCTCTATCATAAGACGCATCCTCACCTTTTCACTCCAAGCCCACCGTCCAAAAAACAATCGTGAAACCAAAAACAAGTTCCAATCATGAAGCTATTTCCTCACCGCCCAACGTGCTTTCTCAACCGTGAAGCTCCAATCTTGATTTCCTCCAGTGAGTTCTCTCTCTCATCGTCAAACCTCCATCGTGAAGCTCCAATCGTGAACCTCCGATGAGTTCTTACTATGTGTCCAAGCTCCAATCGTGAACCTCCAAGCTCACCGTCCAAGTTCAATCAGTGATTTCCTCCGGTGAGTTCTCTCTCTCCCCCTCTCTCTCTCTATCTGACTTTTCAATCATGAAACCGTAACCCACTTTGTTAAAAAAAAAATCGTGAAACCTTAACCCCTTTTCAATCAGTTGAACAGAATACTTTGAAAGATTGATCTTACTTTGTAAATTTCAATCGAGATTCAAGATTATAGTATTAATCTCTACCGTAAACCCTAGCCCCTTTAATGTTAGTAACTGATTTTATAGATTATAGTGTTAACTTCTCCGTTTGAGGTAGAAATATAATCATACAGTGTTTGATTTTAGTATTGTTGAGTATGGCACTTATTTTGTTTGAATTGCTGAACTGAATGTATTGTTGAAAACTACTCTGTTTTTGTTCTGAAATAAGATGTAAACAAGTGAAATCAAGCATGCTCGACTATGTGAGTTGTTACAATTGTAGTATACAAATGTATCGAAATCGAAATTGTAAATGCATTTATAAGTATCTCTTTTATGTGTAGTTTTTGTCTTCGAACATGATAATCAATTTAGTCTTAAAATGTGTTTTCACAACATGGCATATGTTCAACTCACCTGCACTATGTTTTGAGAGAAATGAAATTTTAGCTTTCTCAAGTTGAGGAATTTCGTAAGCAATGAAGGGTTAGAAGCAGAATTGAAAAAGACTTACCCATTAGGAGCAGAATTTCGTAAGGATGTGGTTTTATGTTCTCAGGAATTTAATCCTTCTAACTATTGTTTATTGTTTATAGATAATGAAAATTTAATTATCATAGTCATTACATTTCTCTGGATGTTATGTAACTTTTAATTCAATTCAGCAAATGAAGATTTGAAAAGTTAGGTTAATTTCATCTTTGAGTCATTGCTAAAGTTTTGTAAATATCGAAGCCTATTTACCAACTCAATTCCTTGCTAATTATATGTAGCAACTTGAATGTGTTGTTGCCTTTTTTCTAATAATAAATAATCCATTTTGGTTTGACTGAACTGACTTCTTGTTTATTGATGTTCTAAATTTGTAGATAGAAACAATTCTCAAACTTGTAGGATCAGCTGCACTTGTTCAGTTTGCTAGCAGCTGCACTTGTTCAGTTTTAGGACTATGTTGGGCAGGGGTGACACAAGCTAGCTAGTAATAACATTAACATAATAATATTATTTTAATTGTGTCTAGCTCGAGTCATTGTGTCCATCTCATATTCATTAAATAAAAAGAATCTCAAACACTTGTTATGTTGTTATCAATGTCATATTACCTTTGGTTTATAGGCATTATCATTATTTTATTACTTTGTTGTGTGTTTTTTTTTCAAATATAATTTAAGTGGTTTTTTGGATATTTTAACAAGTATTTAACTACGTGATGTGTTATATGTTGGAACAGCCGTATAATGAGAGGTTTTACACTGTGCTTGGTGTCTTTCTTGGTTCTCTTTGGTTCATGGTTTCAAAGGTTTGTAAATGTAACCATAGACTCTTCTTTTGGTTCTTTGCTTTTACAATGTGCGTAGTGTGAAATGAGTATTAGATCTCATAAGCATTAAGAAAGCTTCAATTTGGTCAGAATTAATTTCAGAAAATAAAATATTGCAGAAATCCTTGATCTTTGGCACACAGTTTTGTCATTATTATATTTTCCATAATTTATGAGTGTGTCATTTCAGTGTGTGTTCACAAAATGTAACTAAGAGTGACATACAACAAGTTGCCTTTCCACCAAGAGGTTGGAATTCCTATGATGCCTTTTCTTGGATAAGTTTTGAAGAAGAAATCTTACAAAATGCTAAATTAGTTTCTCAGCGTCTCTTTGCTCACGGATACGAGGTATAAATCCTGAAATGAACTATTGGTTGTGGATGCTTTTACTTTACCGCGTTAGCAGTACTTTGGTTATATATATATATATATATATATATATATATATTGATTTATTTTTTTCTACCTTTGTAGTATGCTGTCGTCGATTACCTCTGGTATAGGAAGAAAGTCCCCTAATAGTAATTCTCTTGGATTCGACGTGATCGATCAATGGGTAAGGATGGTCCTTGATCCCGTAAGGTGGCCTTCTTCCAAGAGTGGGAATGGATTCACTGAAGTAGCTAAGAAAGTACATAGCTTAGGTTTGAAGTTTGGAATTCATATTATGAGGGGGATTATCACACAAGCTGTGAATGCAAACACCTCTATCCTAGATAAGACAACGGTATTTTTTTGATTCTCTGCTATAACTTTATCTTCTATTTATTTATGTATTATATATTCATAAGTATATCAGTAGATAATCTCAATAAGCGATTTTAAAATAAGCTAATTCAAAGAGACACATAATCTAAGGGACGAAAAGAGCAATTAAGCCATATCACTTCTCGATTATAAAACTTTCGTGAAGCAATATTATAGATGTATGTTTTAGTCTTCCATTAAGTATAAAAGTTAGTATCAATACTAAAAATTGTTATTCGTGATATTATAATATTGATAATATTTTAGACTTCCATTAAATATAAAGGTAAGTATCACTACTTAAAATTATCTTTTGTTTATATTATAATATAGATGGGGGTTTTAGACCTCCCCACAAAGTTTATATAATATTAGCACGTTTGTTCTAGAGCACTTGACAAGTGATTAGTTTCTTATAACAAGTGGTAAAATAATAATAATAATAAAGTGACAAGGATGGATGATACCGGTAGTAAGCAATAATATTAAAGTGATTGGGTTGATAAGATGATAAAAAACTGGATATTTGAATACTTCTTTGATGATATTTGTGAATTAATAGAATGATATAAGTTCCTACTTTAATTATATAATACTACAAAAATATATATAATGCTAGCATATATCAAACTAAAGAAATAAAGAGAGAATAAAGTTGAATGATATCTATATTTTTCAAAATGGTATAAATTACATGAACTAAAGTGATGGTATTTATACTACTTTTTTTTTTAAATAATGGTATTTATACTACTAAAGTACTAAAGTTACCACTATTACATGTATGAAATGATTTACATTACTTTTTTTATTTATAATAATAGGTTCAATACATTGAGGGATTACATAATAAATATTAGGACTAGTTAAGGAAGTGATTTCTCTTGCTAAAGCATGAGCTGCCGCATTCGTTTGTCGCCAAATAAACACGACCTTAGAGTTTGTGAAAGAGGAGAAAAATTGCACTCGATACTCATCAATGATATTGCCAAATTCTGTAACATCTATCTTACGGGAGTGGAAAGTGTAACACCCTATTCCTATTAAGCGGTAAAATACGCGAATATACAAACATATTCTAGAAATAAATGTTACGTCGACAACAAACTTCAAAATTCACAATTATAAATTATTATGATTCATAAACATAGCAGCGGAACATATCAAGCATATAAACAATATCTCCAATCTTATGATAATAAATACATAATCTCATCCTCAACATCGGATATAAATCAATCATGTCATAACTCCTCGGATCAACATATGATAAACAAAATCCAACATATAAACGCTATCCTAGATCAGAGCCCTAATCTAAACGCGCGTAAAAAGAAATGGAGGACTCCTGCTCCTCAGCAACATCAAGCAAACAAGCTACTAATCATGCACTCCATCTACCCGTTCGTACAGAAAGGTAGGTCGTAAACCACTGAGGGTTAGCATTACATCAACATAATCCGCAAAGCAAATAATTAGGAATATCATGTATAATGAATACTAAACAGTATAAACATCCTCGTATATACAATAACACAATATTTCACTATCATTTCAATTCATCAATTCAAGTTCACATGAACCAAATGCATTAACCACATATCACAACTCAATTCAATTCACCAAACAAATGTATGCAATGTTCTAGACTCATCTAGATGCATGTGGTACCAAGTCTCCTCAAGGTCGTCACCTTCGATGCAACAAAAACATCGTATGTAAGGTTTCACGCCCCGCCTTACATTGGACATAAGTCCGTCACCAAACAATGAATGCATGAACATATGACTCAACTCAATGCATATGTTTATACAACGGTCACCTCATCAATCAACATTATGCAATCATCACCAAAACAATGCATATACAATTATGCGATCATCACCATCATTCAACAAGTATGCACACACCGACATACAATCAACATATATGTATTCACCATCATTTGAATATTCAAACAACATATATGCATTCATCAATTTCATCTTATTTGCATGCTGCATCATAAACATACATGTCTTTCACAAATTTAGATAACGGAGACACATATACCATAACAAGATATATACCATTAGCAACATCTATCATTCATTCACAAGTCTTCATTTAATCATATAAAATCAGTCACAAAAGGTTTGCCAAACAATTGGTCTTTAAGCTAAGTTTTCACAAAGTTCTACTCACAATTCACAACTTTGAAAATAATTGAAGTAATGAATCAAAACCAACCAAACAAGGTTAATTGCCTAAGTCATGTATACTCTTAAGTCACAATTGTGTGCAGTAGAGGTTACATAAGCATTTCATCGGCCAATCACGATGAATTCACAAAAATCACGAAGTTCGTCTCACTTTGTCACTTTTCCAAAATTCAAAGTTTTCAAAACAAAACAAGACATAAACCAATGGAATCAATTGAAATCATTTTTAGAATACATCTAAACAAGGTACAAGCCTAATCCCACTTTGTTTCTTTGAAAAAGATCCAGCTCGGAAAAATTCATGTTCTTGAGCATTATTCAAAATCAAGTTCAATTTCACAAAAATTCAATTTCATTCGATCATGGAGAAGTTTCAGTGAGATTAAGTATGTAAACAGTGTTTATATGAGTTGAAAGGATCAATATGGAATGCTCGGTTAGGTCCCAAAGTACACAAATCAAAAATCAAATGGGGCTGAACAGGGCACTGTTCACTTAATCGACCAGCTTGCCGAGAGCAGATGTCCTGCTCGCTTGGAGCTCGCTCAAGCGAGCTAGCATCCCAAAATCTGGGTAGCTCATATGAATGTTCGCTTAAGCGAACAAGTGCTCGCTTGAGCGAACAGTCATCTGGGCAGACCAGATGCTCTCGGGTTCTTGACCCATCTTCACTCAAACCCAATTTTAAACCCCCAATTCCCAAAACGTGTTCCAGAAAGTGTTTATAGGTCATAATCATTATAAGACACCTAAAGGAACTTAAGTCATACATCATAAACAACAATTCAGATAATTTCATCAATTTTTCATAATTTTCTCAAAACACCGACAACAACCACAAATTTCATCCTCTATCCACAAACAGTGATTCTAGTTCAACAAATCAACTACCAACAGTTCACAAATCGTTCATAACATCAATTGAACATGAATCCATACATATTTCAACATCACAACTTCATTTATCATCAATTTTTCACATAAACTCAAAATATTCATATTCCTACATTTTGACATGTTAATTCAACAACAACTACACAATTATCACATAATTCATGATCACAAACATATCATCAACATCTAAGCACGAATTTACAGATTCAAATTCAATTAATCAAATCATGAAAATGGGTAGAAATGAAAAATTGAAGAATTATGTGTGAAGACTATCCCTCTTACCTCTAGCACAAAGAATTCCTAACCCAAGCTTCACTTTAGCTCCTAGGATCAATTTCCCTTTAGCCTCCAACCCTCTTCTCTTGTCCTCCTCTCTAGCCTCTTTGCCTCTATTCTCTTGTGTTGTGTTAATAACAAAGTTTCTAACCCTATTTGCTCTAAGTCATGGGTTATATGCTCACACCTCTTAATGGGCCTAAACCACACAAACTAATTGGGCTCAATTCTAATTACACTAAACCGCTAATTCTAACTTACTAACGGTAATTAATTAGAAACCTCGACTCTAATTAAATTATATCGACAACTTAGTACCTTACAAATAATAACGGCTCTAACTTGAAATGCTAAAAAAAATAACTACTGTCACAAAGTTACTAAATTACCCTTCCTCGTAGAAGACTAAAATACCCTTAAGTCTAAAATGACCAAAATACCCTTCTAATATGAAAACTCATGAAAATGCACACAGACATAAATAAACACCCATAAAACAATTAAAATAAAATAATTGCAAAATCGGGCCGTTACAACTCTCCCCCCTAAAAAGAATATTTGCCCTTGAAAACTACTTGGAGGAAAAAACTCTGGAAACGAAACCTTCATTCTACTCTCCGATTCTCAAGTGGCACTTTCACCGGTCAGTCCAACCCAAATCACTTTAACCAAAACAATCTCTTTGCCACGCAAACGCTTCACCTCACGATCCTCAATCCTAACCGGCCAAGTCCCAACGGTCAAATTGTCTCTTACCTCCAAATCATCCACTTGAATCACATGAGACTCATCATACACATACTTCCGCAACTGAGACACATGAAACATATCATGAAGATTCGACAAAGACGGTGGTAACGCAATCCGATACGCTACAACCCCAATTTTCTCTACAATCTCAAACGGTCCAACAAAATGAGGAGTCAACTTCCTACACTTCAAAGCTCTCCCAACACCAGTTACAAGATTTACTCGCAAAAACACATGATCAAGAACCTGAAACTCAATATCCTTCCTCCTCTTATCATGATAGCTCTTTTGCCTACTCTGAGACGCTTTCATCTTCTCTTGAATCATTCTAACCTTTTCTGTAGTCTCATGCACCAACTCCGGTCCTACCAAAGCACTCTCGCCTGACTCATACCAACACAACGGCGTCCTACACCTCCTTCCATACTAAGCCTCAAACAGTGCCATTCCGATACTAGAATGAAAATTGTGGTTGTAAGTAAACTCAATCAACGGTAAACATTCAACCCAACTGGTACCTTGCTCCAAAACACAAGCCCTTAACAGATCCTCTAAACTCTGAATAGCCCTCTCCGTTTGCCCATCAGTCTGGGGATGATAAGGAGAACTCAACCTCAACTTGGTTCCCAAAGAAGCTTGTAAACTCTCCCAAAACTTAGAAGTAAACCTCGGATCTCGATCCGACACAATACTAGAAGGAGTTCCATGCAGCCTCACAACTTGGTAAATGTAGATCTCAGCCAACTTCGCCACAGATATACCGGTCTTGATAGGAATGAAATGTGACGACTTCGTCAAACGATCTACGATTACCCAAATCGAATCAAAACCCTTAACGGTGTTCGGCATAGCTCCAACAAAATCCATAGAGATACTATCCCACTTCTAGTCAGGCACAAACAACGGTTGCATCAAACCTGACGGCCTCTGATGTTCAATCATTGACTTCTGACAAACCAAACAAGCATAAACAAACTCGGCGATCTCTTTCTTCATTTCAGGCCACCAAAACAACTTCTTCAAATCCTGATACATCTTAGTCGCTCCTGGATGAATACTCAGACTACACCTGTGACCTTCTTCCAAAATCCTCTTCTTAAGATCAGGTACACCTGGTACACAAACTCGATCACGAAACATCAAAACACCGTTCTCATCCAATCTAATGTCCACACCTTTACCTTGATTAACTAACACCACTTTATCCACAAGTTCCAAATCTTCCTTCTGACCACTCTTAATCTCTTCCAAGATATTGCTTGTCAGTTTCAACATTCCCAGTCGCACACTATCCGGTGTCAACTCACTAACCAAAGTCAAATCTCGAAACTGCTCAATCACCTCCAACTCTTTAACCATCAAAGCAGACATATGCAAAGTCTTCCTACTCAAAGCATCTGCTACCACATTAGCCTTTCCAGGATGATAACTCAACTGAAAATCAAAATCCTTAAGATATTCCAACCATCTCCTCTGCCTCATATTCAACTATTTCTGATCAAACAAATACTTCAAACTCTTGTGATCACTGAACACTTCAAACTTAGAACCATAAAGATAATGCCTCCAAATATTCAAAGCATACACAACTTCCACCAATTCCAAATCATGAGTCGGATAATTCTTCTCATGCACCTTCAATTGCCTTGAAGCATAAGCCACAACATGACGATTCTGCATAAGCACACCACCAAGACCCATCTTAGAAGCATCACAATACACAACAAACGATTCCTTCGGATTTGGTAAAATCAACACTGGAGCTAAAATCAATCTCTTCTTCAACTCTTGGAAACTCTTCTCACACTTAGCATCCCAAACATAAGCTTGACCTTTTCGAGTCAACTACGTCAATGGCAACGCTAACTTAGAGAATCCCTCAATAAACCTCCGATAATAACCTGCCAATCCAAGGAAGCTTCTAATCTCAAAAACAGACTTAGGTGATTCCCACTGCAACACTGCACCAACCTTCGCCGGATCCACGACAATACCTCCCTTAGAAATCACATGACCAAGGAAACTCACTTCCCGTAACCAAAACTCACACTTCGACAACTTAGCATACAACTTGTTCTCTTTCAAGACACGTAACACAATCCTCAAATTCTCAACATGCTCCTCATCAGACTTAGAATACACCAAAATATCATCTATGAACACTGTAACGCCCTATTTTATTTAATTAATTATTTTATTAAGTTTGGAGTCTTTTATTAATTATTTAATTAATTGTGATATTTGTTGATATGTGATGTTGTGTGTTGAAGTTGATAATTATTATTAAGTTGTTTTGTTATATTTGGTGAAGAAATATAATAAGGTTTGTTTAAGAAAAATAAAATAATTTAAGTGAGGATAATTTGTTAATTAGATGAGTTTGTTAGGAAAGATTATGAGAGGCTATAAATAGGAGGGAGTAGTAGAAGATTAGGTTAGAAAACCAAAATCAGAGAAACAGAGAGAACGTGAAAGTGCAGCCTTTGGGAGAAAACTGTAGAGTTCTGTAAAACCAACAAAATCCAAGGTAAGGGAGAGACTAACTGTCATTAATCATAAACATGAATTCTGAATTGTTGTTGTTGTTGTTGTTGATTTGTGTTGTTTAAGAAATTAGGGTTGAATCAATTAGGTTGTTAGAAGCTTGGATAATCTGTTGAATTAGTGTAAAAACTCTTGCATAGGTTGTAGTTAATCAGTAGGTGACGTTTCTTATCAATTTTGGGAAGTTTGGATGTCAAAAATTGGGTTTTCGGGGCAAATTCTGGGTTGCTGCTCGTACTGTTCGTCGTCGCTCGCTGATCCTCACCTCGCAGCTGTAGATAACTCGCCATGGCGAGCACCCTTATTAGCCTCGCGAGTGACCCAGTTGTCACTCGCCACGGCGAGCACTTTGCTCGCAACGGCGAGCACATGGCAAAGAGCCACTACCCCTACGCCACAGCCAGTAACCCCACTCGCCATGGTGAGTTAGTCAGTAGGTGTCTCGACCTTGTGTCGTTCAACATGTTTCTGTTTCAAATTGGACTTAGGTTTTAATTATGAAGTTGTTGTTGATTAAATAGTGTATTCCAGTAGCTTTAGTTGACATGAAAAATCTTTCGTGGATGTTTGATTATGTGTTACGTCGTTGCATGTTGTTCAAGTTGTTTTGTTGCATAACCATTGGTATAAGTTGAGGGCTTGATGCCCTGTTAAGTTGTCAAGTTGGGGGCTTGATGCCCTGTTTAGTCGAATTACGACATCCTGTTGAGAGCTTGACGCTCTGTTGGTACCACATGCATAAATATATTGCATATTGTTGAGTTGTTGGTGTGTCGTTGTATTGTTAAATTGTCGTCATTGTTGCATTGTCGAGTCGTCATTGTTGCATTGCTGAATAGTTGCTGTTGTAATTCATTGATAATTGTTAACTGAATTTACATGAAGTTCTTGTCAATTAATAAATGTTGTAGTTGTATGTTGATTAAATTCTGACTTTCGAATTTATTGCTTATTATTAATGAATGTGAAATCTCACCCATTCTGCTTGAAAATGTTGCTCTTCATATGAGTAACTTGCAGGTGATCAAGAATAGTGCAGATCTGAGTTGATCCTCGTGTCGTCATAGGCGTCTTGCTCTTATATCTAACAGGATGGGGATATCTTTTATGTTTAGTTGTTTTTCCTTATTACGTAACTTTTAAGATATTATTGGACCATTTTAATTGGTATTTTATTATGTTGATGATGTTGAGGCCTAGTGCCAAGTTTTGGACTAAAAGCTGAATAATTTTCCGCTGTGACTTTATTTTAAATATTATAAGCAGGTGTTTTATTTGAAATAATGAGTTTTAACTCCACTTACATTGAAATGATTTTGGAATAAAAAGTAGTGTGACATCCTGTTTTATGATGGACTCTGATGAATTTAAGCATTATTTATGTGTTGGGAAAACGGGATGTTACAATTGGTATCAGAGCAGGTAAGTCCGTCCGGCCAAGTAGATTGAGTCGTTTGTGTCGAGTGTTAGCTTAATTCTGTTTTGAATTTCCCTAACCTGTTCTCGTTATGTAGTGAACTGAGATGGCAGGAAGAAACGATGCTGCCCTCGCTGCTGCTTTACAAGCTATGGCTCAAGCTGTTGGGCAACAACCTAACGCTGGTGGTAACAATGGAGTGCGGATGCTGGAGACTTTTCTAAGGAACCATCCACCTACCTTCAAAGGCAGATATGATCCTGATGGAGCTCAGACTTGGCTCAAAGAGATTGAAAGAATTTTCTGGGTCAAGGAATACACTGCACCTCAGATGGTTCGTTTTGGTACGCATTGTTTGGCTGAGGAAGCTGATGACTAGTGGGTTAGTGTTCCTCTGAATCTGGAGATTGATGGTGAAGTTACTTGGGCTGTTTTTAGAAGGGAATTCCTAAATAGATACTTTCCAGAGGATGTTCGCGGAAAGAAAGAGATTGAATTTCTGGAGCTGAAGCAAGGTGACATGTCAGTCACTGAGTATGCTGCTAAGTTTGTTCCTCACTACACTGCTGAGACTGTTGAATTCTCTAAGTGCATCAAGTTCGAGAATGGTTTGTGTGCCGAGATTAAACGCGCAATTGGGTATCAGAAGATCCGTCAGTTTTCTGAGTTGGTGAGTAGCTGTAGAATTTATGAGGAAGACACCAAAGCTCATTATAAGATTCTGAATGAGCGGGAGAGTAAGCAACAACAAAGTCGTGGTAAGCCTTATAGTGCTCCTGCTGATAAGGGCAAACAAAAAGTGAAGCATGAGAAAAGGCCAAATGATGAGAAGAGGACTGGAAGAAGAGATGCTCCTGCTGAGATTGTTTTCTTCCGATGTGGAAAGAAAGGTCACAAGAGTAATGCGTGCAATGTGGGTGAAGTGAAACGGTGTTTCCGTTGTGGCAGAAAAGGGCATACAATTGCAGATTCTAAGCATGATGAGATGGTTTGTTTTAAGTGCGGTGAAGAAGGACATATTAGTCCTCAGTGTCCTAATCCTAAGCAGGAACAAGTTAGAGGGAAAATGTTTGCTTTGACTGGCACTCAAACAGTTAATGAGGATCGTCTGATCAGAGGTACATGTTTTATTAATAGTACTCCTTTAATTACTATCATTGATACTGGTGCTACGCATTGTTTTATTGCTGCTGATGTTGTTTCGAAGTTGGGTCTTGATGTGTCTTTTATGAATGGGGAAATGGTTGTCGAAACCCCAACTAAGGGTTCAGTGACTACTTCTCTCGTATGTTTGAAGTGTCCTTTGTCGATGTTTGGTAGAGATTTTATAGTAGATTTGATATGTTTTCCGTTGAGTGGGATGGATGTAATTCTAGGTATGAATTGGTTAGAGTACAACTACGTCTATATTAATTGTTATAGGAAGACGGTGTGTTTTTCCTCTACCGAAGAAGAAGAAGGAGAGACTGAGCTCTTGACTACTAAGCAGTTGAAGTAGTTGATGAGAGATGGAATCCCGATGTTTTCTTTGATGGCGTCCCTGTCCATTGCAAGTAGTGTGTGAGTTTCCAGAATTTTTCCCTGATGAAATTCCAGATGTGCCGCCTAAGAGAGAGGTAGAATTCTCAATTGATCTTAAACCGGGTACGAAGCCTGTTTCTATGGCGCCATACCGTATGTCAGCTTCTGAATTAGCTGAGTTGAAGAAGCAATTAGAAGATTTACTTGATAAAAAGTTTGTATGACCGAGTGTTTCACCTTGGGGAGCGCCTGTGTTATTGGTTAAGAAGAAAGATGGCAACATGAGGTTGTGTGTAGATTACCAGCAGTTGAGTAAAGTGACAATAAAGAATAAATATCCGCTTCCGAGGATTGACGATTTGATGGACTAGTTAGTAGGTGCCCGTGTGTTCAGCAAGATTGATTTAAGGTCGGGTTATCACCAGATCAAAGTGAAAGATGATGATATTCAGAAGACAACCTTTAGGACTCCTTACAGACACTATGATTATAATGTGATGCCTTTTGGTGTTACTAATGCGCCGGGAGTGTTTATGGAATATATGAACCGTATTTTCCATGCTTATTTGGATCGTTTTGTTGTAGTATTTATAGATGATATCCTGATATACTCCAAGCCCGAGGAGGAACATGCCGAGTATTTGAGGATTGTTTTGCAGGTGCTGAAAAAGAAGAAGTTATATGCCAAGCTATCTAAATGCGAATTCTGGTTGAACGAAGTAAGTTTTCTTGGTCACATTATTTCTAGTAGAGGTATTGTTGTGGATCCATCTAAAATTGATGCGGTATCGCAATGGGAGACCCCGAAGTCGGTTGCCGAGATTAGAAGCTTCTTGGGTTTAGCAGGTTATTATCGGAGGTTTATTGAAGGATTTTCAAGGTTAGCACTTTCGTTAACTCAGTTGACTTGTAAAGGCAAGGCTTTTGTGTGGCATGTTCAATGGGAAAACAGCTTTAATGAATTGAAGAAGCGTTTGACGACAGCACTGATTTTGATATTACCAAAGTCTAATAAACAATATGTTGTGTACTACGATGCGTCTAAGTTGGGTCTAGGTGGTGTGCTTATGCAGGATAATAAAGTAGTAGCTTATGCATCAAGGCAATTGAGGATTCATGAACGTAATTATCCTACTCATGATGTGGAGTTGGCTGCGGTGGTTTTTGTGCTTAAGATTTGGAGACATTATTTGTATGGTTCTAGATTCGAAGTGCTCAGCAATCATAAGAGTTTGAAGTACTTATTTGACTAGAAGGAATTAAATATGAGACAGCGAAGGTGGCTTGAATTGCTAAAAGATTATGATTTTGGGTTGTATTACCATCTGGGTAAAGCTAACGTTGTTGCAGATGCCTCAAGTAGGAAACTTTGCACATGTCTGCTGATGGAAAATTGGCAAGTGTACCAAAATCAATCGACGTAATAAAAAGTTCGTATCCACGAGGACTGTATTTAATTTCTACTTAGCAATTTCATTATTAAAAAGGATGTATAAATTTATATTGATTGCCCTAGGCAGTTGAGTTGTTTTGTAACATAAACTTAACTAAAACAATTAAAGTCGGTTCAGAAAATATGAGAGAGATAAGATTAAGACCTTCGAATCCTCCGAAGCTCTCCTATGGTAATTCGCACTCCTAGTTCAATCAATGATTATCTAATTCAACGACAGATAAACAAATTTACTCTACCCAATCCCTTGGCCTAGAGTTCTCTCCGCAAGTGGCAACCCCTTAATCTCTTAAGTGATTCAAAACCGTTAGAGGCTTTAATAGAACGTTAACCCCTATGTCATAACTTAATAATGATCTATCTCTAGCTTGATTACTCAGGTTAAACCTATTACCTAGTTAAGAGTCAAAAGTCAGGGTTAGTGGTCATTCAATCTCTATGATCGATTTGCATATTCATAAAGCTAGGGCTAGTAGTCGATGATAAACATACAAAAAGCATTAAACACAAAGTAATATGAATTAAAACTAGACATTCATTGATAGTCAAAGGAGTTCAACAAATTAGGGTTCCCATAGGATTACATCAGATTCATCTCAGTCTAAACCACAATAGAATTAGTTACTCATAGCTAAAGTATAAGCTAACTAATATAAGGAATAAGATTCATACATGTAATGGAAGATTGACTATGAGTTGTGATGGTTTCCCACCAATTCTTCAAAGCTTCTGCTCCAAAATATGTTGTTTTCTCTCCAAATTTCGTAACCCTTAGGTCAAAAACGCACCTTTCTATATATAGCCATCTCAAAATCGGGCCCCGAAGTGTAAAATCGGTGCCCGAACTCATAAACTTCGAAATGCATAAGCCCAGAAACACGCGAAATCGGCGCCCGAATTGATCCATTCGGCGCCCGATTTATTTGGAACCTGATGGTTTCTTTTCCTTCCAAAATTCGGCGCCCGAATGTGAGAATTCGGGGCCCGAATTGTTAACTTGTGGTATTCTTGTTTTCTTCACTTTTTTTACCCTTTTTGCTTCAGGATTTCAATGGATATGTCATAAAAACCAACTAAAAACATCTAAGAAAAGAGTGATGACAGGGTGTCATCACAACCCCAAACTTGAACCGTTACTTGTCCTCAAGGAACAAACTTTAATTGAAAAATAACAGTGAAATAACACTTACCCCACCAATGGTTATTTCAAAAGTTCATCTCCTTAGTTAGCAGATGATTAGCTAACTTGCTTGGTAACACATCCATTCCACAACTTCTCGCACAAAATTGAAATATAACAGGGTTCACTCAGTCGACATGCAGAACTACTATATTATTAAAACTTGAAAAATTTCTAAGAATCAATCAAAGTCAATATTATGTACACACTTTTAAGGACTTTTCAGGTTATAACGGGGCTTAGGTTATGGGTGGATCATTTGAAAAGTAGGCTTAAGAAAAACAAAGGAGTTAGACATCATCCTACCGGTTTAAAGCATACCACACAACACAATCAATTCACCATTAAATCCGGGAACTAGAGAGAATTTTTACTCAATGAAACAACATGATCACCTTTCTGACTTTTAAGCATGTTTTTTTTTTTTTGAGCTGCAAATTTGACAATTCAGCTTACTTTTATCATGCTTCCTTTTTTTTTTTTTTTTCATAACACAAAGTGATCTTCTTTTCCTCTCTCTAGTACCCCAACCCCAAACTTAGAATGTTGCTAGTTCCAAGAGCAACCCCAAACTTGAACTTTTCACAATGACACGCATAAACATGCCTAACTCCAACCAAATTTTGGGTACATTCTTAAGGTCTTGAGGCTTGTAGTGTGGTTAGTCACCGAAGCAAGGGGTCTAAAACCTAGTGGCTCAACTTGGTTTGAACAAAGGATAATTCAATATAAACAAAGGTGGGCTACAAAAGCTCAAGGTACAAGCAATTTGCCTTAGTGTGTACAAAATATAACCAATCAATAACAAAGAAAAATCGCAAATCCTAGAAATAGTATCTACATGGAAACACTCATATTTGTAAAAATTGAAAAATAAATTTAGGCCATAACCTTACAAGCTGAGGTTTCTGGAAGTTGTGGATACCTAAGCATCTTTCCTGCCGTACACTTCCCTTATGAATCATGCAAGCACTACCTCCTTTGAACTTTTGACAAACCGTTGATGAAGTCTTTGTTACTGAACTGGTAAATTTCAAGAAAAGTCAATTCATTATTAATAACCAAGTTCAGATTCATTACAAAATAGGGGAATCATAAATTCATAATCCTGACACTTCTCAAGTTGACTCCATACCAAAGTAGCTAACAGAACAAATAACAAAAAAAACATAAAATTAAAGCAATAAAGATAGATGGTGTTTGGGCTAGACAAGGTGCCCAAATCTCTAATGTGCTCCTGATGATCCTCCTGGTCCTGAAGGTGGGAACGGGTAATACTGAGGATGTGTGCCTGTGCGAGTTTGTTGTTCACTCTGAATCCTGTAATACTCTGCTCTGATACGCTCCTCTCTATCGGCTCCCCGCTGTCGCTCCTCCGCAAAGTAATTCTCCATATCATGCGGGCTAGCAAATCTCTCGAAAGCATTCGTCCATGCAATAGGGTTCTGACGGTAAAGCTCAGCAGCTTGATAAAAAGGTTGTGGAAATGCTGGTGGTGGCATCCGGTCTCGAGAAGAAATATCTTGGGCCCAGTTGGCCATAGCATATGTGTACTCGGTGAAGTAAGGTGGGATACCGTGCTGCTGCATCTGAGGCCGTGGAATAGGATCTTCCTCCATCATCTGAGGTGATCTTTGTTGTTCTCCTGTCTGCCGGAAATCTCTATCATACCTTTCTTGTTCCCTCTCAAAGCCTGCCATCACTGAATCGGTAATAAACCTTAAGGACTTCACATAGATATCAGAAGGTTCTTCTGGGACCCGAGCCGCCTTACATAATGCGTTGATCAAGCAACAATGTCCTAAAGTAGTCTTATCAGTCCTAATAAGCTTCTTCAAACTCTTGTACATCAATTGTGCCACATCTATATCTTCATCAGAAATCAAAGCCAAAAGAATTAAGACTCTATCCCTGATCATCTCAGCAGTTGCGGAAGTCTGCTCAATAACAGTTTGAATGAACGAAGCCCATGCCTTAAACTCCAGCAACAAATCAACAGTGTTAATTCTCTGTGGCCTAGCCACAGTTCCTATCCATCCTTTTCCTTCTCTCATCAAACCCTCGATCAAACCATCCCATTGAGCACGAGTTTGATAAACACCTGTGAGATTTCGCCTGTACTCTACATCACACTTTTCCACCTCTTTCAACCCAAGCACCCTGCTGATTTCCAACGGTGAATAATCAACTCTCTTACCTCCAACATAGGCGTGCTTATCAGAATCCTTTTCAGCCAGCGCATTCACTAAGAACTCGCAAGCCATGGTTTTGTTGCTTTCTTCTGTCACCATGTTCACCAGACCTTCCCATTGTCTATCCTGAATCCTATTCAAAATTGAACCCCCTTTCCTTGTTGAACTCATACTTCTTAATCACATGGTACCTCTCTTCTGCTTCTTTGGACACAAATCTTAGGTATGGTGGTGGTTGAATTATTGGTTGTGGTGGTGTTGGGTAAATTGGGTCACGAGTCGAGGAGCCAGCGGCATCTTGTCCCCTCCTCTTTCTTGGGTTTGTGTTGGGGTTTTTGGGGGCCATTTGTGGTTGATTTGTTGAAATGGTTGAAGGTTTTAGTGAAAGGGGTAGGTTTTTTTTTTTATGGATTATTGAGGGTTAGAGATTTGTAAAGAAAGTTGGGTAAGTGAGGTTGAAATTGTTAGAAATAGGTCGAATATGAAGATTTTAAGGTGAAATTTGTGAGTGGGTAAGGTTAGAGATGATGATTGTTGATGTTTTGATGAAGATTTGTGTTTTATGGTGTTTGAAAAAGGTAGAAGATGAAGATTGGTAGTGATTTTCGATTTCTAGAGAAAAATAGGCAGCATAACATTAAGTTTGGACTTGTGAAGAATGAAGAGGAGGGCCATGGCTTTTATAGGGGAGCCAAAAATCGGGCCCCGAATGTGGAGCTCGGGCGCCGATGTGAGCCATAACGGCTCTTTTAATTTTGAAAACCGTAAAATCGAGCGCCGATATGCGTTGTTCGGGCCCCAATTTTTTTCGTAAGTCGCCCACCAAAATTCGGGCGCCGATGACTCAGTCTGGGCGCCGAATTTTGGTGCCCTTTTTTTTTTTTTTTTTGGTGTGGACTTAGGAAAAATATTTACAGTCCACATTTTCGATAACCTTCAAAGGTCTGTCAGCACAAGTCCCACCCTTTCAGTAGGCCAGTTACCTCCACAGTATGGCTTTAACCTTTGAGCATTCACCTTGAACGTGTTTGTCTCATCAGCATTCGCCAATTCAACCGCTCCATGAGAAAAGATATTTCTTATCACAAATGGTCCGGACCACTTTGATTTGAGCTTGCCAGGAAACAGCTTCAACCTGGAATTAAAAAGCAAAACTTGCTCTCCAATGTTAAATTCTCTCCTCACCAAACCTTTGTCATGATATTTCTTAGTCCTTTCTTTGTAAATCACAGCATTCTCGTAAGCAGTTAATCTCGATTCTTCAAGCTCATTGAGCTTTAGTAGCCTTTTCTTACCTGCTAAGGCTTGGTCAAAATTAAGAGATTTAATCGCCCAATAAGCTTTGTGCTCTAACTCCACAGGGAGATGGCACGCTTTACCATAGACTAGCTGATAGGGTGACAAGCCCAAGTGCGTTTTAAACGCAGTCCTATAAGCCCACAGAGCATCATCTAACTTCCTAGACCAATCCTTCCTAGAGGCAGCAACAGTTTTTTCAAGAATTTGTTTCAACTGCCTATTAGACACCTCTACTTGCCCACTAGTCTGAGGGTGATAAGGAGTAGCAACTTTATGCTTTACATTGTATTTAACAAGCACATTTTCTAAATATTTGTTGCAAAAGTGCTTCCCCCCATCACTGATCAAGACTCTAGGGGTTCCAAAGCGAGAAAATATTCTTTTTCAAGAAATTCACTACAGTGTGGTAATCATTGGCGATACAGGCAATAGCCTCGACCCACTTAGTTACATAATCCACACAGACAAGGATATACAAGTTAGAGTAAGAGGAGGGAAAGGGTCCCATGAAATCGATGCCCCAACAATCAAAAGGTTCAATTTCTAAAATACCATTGAGGGGCATCTCATTCCTCTTAGAGATATTACCTGTACGTTGACATTTGTCACAGTGTTTGACAAACTCGTGACAATCCTTAAAGAGGGTGGGCCACCAAAACCCACTTTGTAAAATCTTAGCGGCTGTTCTTTCACCACTATGATGGCCCCCATAAGCTGAGTTATGGCAGTGCCACATTATGCTCTTTGCTTCCTCACCTGCAACACAACGTCTAATTAATCCGTCAGCGCTTACCTTAAATAAGTACGGATCATCCCACAAGTAGTGGTTTGAATCCTTGAAGAATTTCTTCTTTGCCTGCGAGTTCAGATCATCAGGTATCAAGTTCCCGGCTTTAAAGTTGGCCATGTCGGCAAACCATGGCCTTTCTTGCACGTTGAACAGTTGTTCATATGGGAACTCAGCCACTATGGTCTTCTCTTTTTCAGTGACCTCTATGTTTTCAAGCCTCGAGAGGTGATCAGCCACCACATTCTCAACTCCTTTCTTGTCTCTGATTTCCAGATCAAATTCTTGCAACAGCAAGACCCACCGTAACAACCGGGGTTTTGAATCCCCCTTAGTTAATAGGTACTTTAAAGCAGCATGATATGTAAAAACAACAACTTTGGAGCCAATTAGGTAAGACCGAAATTTTTCCAAAGCAAAGATTACAGCAAGTAGTTCTTTTTCAGTAGTGGAATAATTTACTTGATTTTCATTTAGAACTTTGCTTGCGTAATAGATTGCATGGAAAAAAATTTCACGACGTTGGCCAAGCACTGCTCCAACCGCGTAATCGCTTGCATCGCACATAAGCTCGAAATGAGCATCCCAATCAGGAGCGATGATTACGGGCGCAATGACCAACTTGTTTTTAATCAAGGTAAAAGCATTAAGACATTCAGAATCAAAATTAAACTCAGTTTCCTTGACCAAGAGGTTACAGAGAGGCTTTGCTATTTTTGAAAAATCTTTAATAAATCTCCGGTAAAATCCAGCATGCCCCAAGAAACTTCTCACCCCTTTCACATTAACAGGAGGTGGTAGTTTTTCTATAACCTCGATCTTTGCTTTGTCAACCTGGATGCCTTTCCCACTTATTTTGTGTCCCAAAACTATCCCTTCAGTTACCTTAAAATGACATTTTTCCCAATTTAAAATCAGGTTAGTTTCGGTACACCTTTTTAGGGCCGCATCAAGGTGAGACAAACATTGGTCATAAGATTTACCAAAAACAGAAAAGTCATCCATAAATACCTCAATACTCTTCTCTAGCATGTTAGAGAAGATGGAGAGCATACACCTTTGGAAGGTAGCCGACGCATTACACAGCCCAAATGGCATTCTCCTATATGCAAAAACTCCAAACGGACAGGTGAAAGCAGTCTTCTCTTGGTCTTCAGGAGCCACCGCTATTTGATTATATCTAGAATACCCATCCAAGAAACAGTAGAAAGCTTGTCCAGCCAACCTTTCCAGCATTTGGTCCATGAAAGGTAATGGAAAATGGTCCTTCCTTGTTGCCTGATTCAGCCTTCGGTAGTCTATGCACATTCTCCACCCAGTAACCGTCCTAGTAGGGATCAACTCGTTTTTGTCATTAGCAACCACTGTCATACCTCCCTTTTTAGGGACAACATGCACCGGGCTCACCCATGAGCTATCAGAAATAGGGTAAATCATACCAGCATCTAAGAGTTTCAACACCTCTTTCTTTACCACTTCCTTCATAGTTGGATTTAACCTTTGTTGTGGTTGCACTACAGGTTTGAATTCAGCTTCCAAGTGTATCTTGTGCATGCAATGAGCTGGACTTATACCTTTAAGATCAGAGATTTGCCAACCCAAAGCTCCTTGATTTTCCCTTAACACCCTCATTAATTTTTCTTCTTCGAGGGGTGTCAAAGTACTACTGATTATGGCTGGTTTTCAGGCATCCTTGCTTAGGAAAACATATTTCAAGTGAGAAGGTAGTTCTTTCAATTCGGGAATTTTAGCAAGGTCACCTTCCTTGTTATCATTCTTGGCCGCCCCCTCTTCACGTTGTGGGAAAAATTCCTCCACTTTAGTGCCTAGGGTTTCTGGTTTACTTGCTGCAAGTTGTTGCACACATTCATTAATCTTTTCACCTATGTTTTTATTACCGCTTTCAATAGAATTCACAATCACCCTCTCTAAGATTGGAGTAGGAGACTCTTCCAAAATAGTTTCTTCAACAATATGATCCATCACATCAACTCGGTAGCATTGTGGATTTTCATTCTGATGCTTCATGGCTTCAAAGATATTGAATACAACTTGCTCATCTTGAAACCGAAGCATCAATTCACCTCTCTCCACATCAATAAGTGCTCTTCCAGTTGCTAGAAAAGGCCTCCCTAGTAATAAAGGAATCTCCTCATCTTCTTCCATGTCGAGAATAACAAAATCAGCCGGGAAAAATAGATCATTCACCTTAACTAAAACATCTTCCAAAATTCCATAAGGATAGGAGATAGAACGATCGGCAAGAGTAAGGGTCATTTTGGTGGGTTTAGGTTCACCACAACCTAGCTTCTTCATCATAGACAAGGGCATAAGATTAATGCTAGCCCCTAAATCACATAAAGCTCTTCCCACATTTATTGTTCCAACGGTGCAAGGTATAGTAAATGCCCCTGGATCCTTACGCTTTGGAGGTAATTTCCTTTGAAGAATGGCACTGCAGTTCTCAGATAGAGAGATGTTTTCATCATCTCTTGGCTTCCTCCTCCCAGTCAAAAGATCTTTCATGAATTTAGCATACACAGGCATTTGATCAAGTGCCTCACTGAAAGGAATGTTCACCTGCAATTGAGTAAATAATTCCATAAACTTTTTGAATTGACTCGCATCCTTCTCTTTTTTCTTTGACAAATGCGGGTAAGGTAGTTTCACATAAGGAGGTATAACTTGTTTCTTCCCATTTTCCTCAAGCAGTTGGCTTTTAGTCTTTCTCAGCATGGAATCTTCATCAATCAATTTCTCACTTTTTTCTCCCTCTGAATTTTTTTTCTTCTTTTCATTTTCAACTACTCCTTCCTCGTTTTCCTCCTCAACTACTCCTTCATTCGTTTTCTTGACCTTAGGAGCCAAAGGTGTTAATACCTTCTTATTTCTTAACTCAATAGAGTTGCAACTCTCATTTTTAGGATTGTCTTGAGTGTTGCCTGAGAATCCTCCTTTTGTGTGTTCAGCCAGTTGTTTTGCCATTTGTCCAATCTGAGTCTCCAGTAACTTCCTTGATGCCTCATTATTTCTTCTTTCCGCTTCTTGACTCTTTTTCATCTCTTCAAAGTTGGATTGAGTCATCTTCATGAAATTAGTCATCGCGTCTTCCCACGCCGAAGGCTTCCTCTGTTGTTGTTGTTGTGGGTGTGGTAGTAAAGGGTTCAAGGTGTTGTTGTTAGAATAGCTCATATTAGGGTGTTTGTTGAAACCAGAATTGTAGGGATAAGAATTGGGCTTTTGGTAGCTTCCCATGTAATTGACTTCTTCATTCCCTCCTTCAGGTACACACTCACCATTGGCATGACCCTCACCACAGAAATCACATCTAATTGCAGCTGCTTGTTGCGGTTTGTTGGCCATAGTGTATCCATGAAACTCTTTAGTCAAAGTCTCCAGTTGCTTGTTCATTGCTGCTTGGTTTGCTAAGATGGCAGTGTGGTCACTAACACCAAACACGCCCCTCTTCTTCTTTTCAGAATCAACATGGTATTCATTCTGGGCCATGTTTTCTATTAATGCTTGAACTTCATGATCAGTTTTAACTCTTAGACTCCCACCAGCTGAAGCATCTAGAAACATCCTGTTGTTAGGTGTTAACCCTTGAGTGAAGAATTGGAGACATTGTTTTTCAGAATATTCATAGCCAGGACATCTTTTAAGAAGTAAGTTGAAACGCTCCCAAGCATCATAAAGTGACTCAGTTTCCCCTTGCCTAAAGCTTGCAATCTCCTGTTGCTTCTCCATGAATTTGTGCATCGGGAAATATTTTTCTAAGAATTTTAGCTCCAACTCTTCCCATGTTTGAATGGTTCCAGCTGGTAAAATTATCAACCAATCTTTAGCTCTACCGGTCAAAGTAAAGGTAAACAACCTAAGCTTCTTTTGGTCATCTGTCACATTGGCTGGGGGTACACAGAACTCACAAGTTTCAGCAAAATGGCTCAAGTGTTCATGGGGGCTCATGTTCTCTGTCCCATCAAACTGTTTGTCTCTCAACCCGTTTAGAACGGTTGTTTTGATGTCAAACGCAACAGGGTTTGCAGGTTGGAAAACATGGGTTAAGCGACCACGGTGATTTGCTAAACCATAGTCTCCTAACATAGGTCTCGGTGGGGGTGGTGGTGGATCAATATCTCCCATTGAGTTAGATTCAGGAGATGATATTGTGTCGGGTTCAGTGGGTATCAGATGTGTACAATGAGTTAGAGGACTAGGTGGGACTGACTTGGACAACCGGGCAGCTTTCCGATTAGCATTTGCAGTCTTTTCAATTTCAGGGTCGTACTGTAGGTCAGCAGAACTGGTTCTACCTCGCATAAACAGCAAAATACCTTAGTAGCACTGCACAACACAAAACAACTAATGAAAACTGAAACAATACCGTAATTATTTATTTTTTTGTTACAGAAAATAAATTGCAGAAATCCTAATTTATAACGCAATTGCCTTGTTAATTTCGAGGACGAAAATCTTCTAAGTGGAGGAGAGTTGTAACACCCTATTTTATTTAATTAATTATTTTATCAAGTTTGAAGTCTTTTATTAATTATTTAATTAATTGTGATATTCGTTGATATGTGATGTTGTGTGTTGATGTTGATAATTATTATTAAGTTGTTTTGTTATATTTGGTGAAGAAATATAATAAGGTTTGTTTAAGAAAAATAAAATAATTTAAGTGAGGATAATTTGTTAATTATATGAGTTTGTTAGGAAAGATTAGGAGAGGCTATAAATAGGAGGGAGTGGTAGAAGATTAGGTTAAAAAACCAGAATCAGAGAAACAGAGAGAACGTGAAAGTGCAGCTTTTGGGAGAAAACTGTAGAGTTCTGTAAAACCAACAAAATCCAAGGGAAGAGTGAGATTAACTCTCATTAATCATAAATATGAATTCTGAATTGTTGTTGTTGTTGATTTGTGTTGTTTAATAAATTAGGGTTGAATCAATTAGGTTGTTAGAAGCTTGGATAATCCGTTGAATTAGTGCAAAAACTATTGCATAGGTTGTAGTTAATCAGTAGGTGACGTTTCTTATCAATTTTGGGAAGTTTGGATGTCAAAATTTGGGTTTTTGGGGCAAATAATGGGTTGCTGCTCGTACTGTTCGTCCCCCTGTTCTTCGTCGCTCGCCACAGCGAGCGATCATCCTCACCTCGCGAGCTGTAGATAACTCGCCATGGCAAGCACCCTTATTCGCCTCGCGAGTGACCCAGTTGTCACTCGCCACGTTGAGCACTTTGCTCGCAACGGCGAGCACATGGCAGAGAGCCACTACCCCTACGCCACGGCGAGTAACCACACACGCCATGGCGAGTTAGTCAGTAGGTGTCTCGACCTTGTGTCGTTGAAAATGTTTCTGTTTCAAATTGGACTTAGGTTTTAATTATGAAGTTGTTGTTGATTAAGTAGTGTATTCCAGTAGCTGTAGTTGACATGAAAAATCTTTCGTGGATGTTTGATTACGTGTTACATCGTTGCATGTTGTTCAAGTTGTATTGTTGCATAACCATTGGTCTAAGTTGAGGGCTTGATGCCCTGTTAAGTTGTCAAGTTGGGGGCTTGATGCCCTGTTTAGTCGAATTACGACATCCTGTTGAGAGTTTGATGCTCTGTTGGTACCACATGCATAAATATATTGCATATTGTTGAGTTGTTGTTGTGTCGTTGTATTGTTGAGTTGTTGTTGTTGTTGCATTGTCCAGTCGTCATTGTTGCATTGTTGAATAGTTGCTGTTGTAATTCATTGATAATTGTTAACTGAATTTACATGAAGTTCTTGTCAATTAATAAATGTTGTAGTTGTATGTTGATTAAATTCTGACTTTCGAATTTATTGCTTATTATTAATAAATGTGAAATCTCACCCCTTCTGCTTGAAAATGTTGCTCTTCGTATGAGTAACTTGCAGGTGATCAAGAATAGTGCAGATGTGAGTTGATCGTCGTGTCGTCATAGGAGTCTTGCTCTGATATGTAACGGGATGGGGATATCTTTTATGTTTTGTTGTTTTTCCTTATTACGTAACTTTTAAGATATTATTGGACCATTTTAATTTGTATTTTATTATGTTGATGATGTTGAGGCCTAGTGCCAAGTTTTGGATTAAAAGTTGAATAATTTTCCGCTGCGACTTTATTTTAAATATTATAAGCAGGTGTTTTATTTGAAATAGTGGGTTTTAACTCCACTTACGTTGAAATGATTTTGGAATAAAAAGTAGTGTGACATCCTGTTTTATGTTGGACTTTGATGAATTTAAGCATTATTTATATGTTGGGAAAACAGGGTGTTACAAACATCACCACAAAACGGTCCAGATAAGGATAAAATTTCCTATTCATATATTCCATGAAGACACCTGGGGCATTAGACACCCCAAATGGCATCACAGAACAGAATACTCATAGTGTTCATACCTCGATCGGAACACGGTTTTGGATATATCTTTCGCCTTCACTCTAATCTGATGATATCCTGACCTCAAATCAATTTTACTAAACACTTTCGCACCAACCAACTGATCCATCAAATCATCAATCCTCAGAAGTGGATACCGATTCTTAATCGTCACTTTGTTTAACTGCCGATAATCCACACACAACCTCATGCTTCCATCCTTCTTCTTAACCAACAACACAGAAGCACCCCACGGCGAAACACTCGGTCTAATGAACGGCTTCTCAAGCAAGTCTTCCAACTGCTTCTTTAACTCACCCAACTCATATGCAGACATCTGATACGGTGCAATCGAGATAGGACTCGTTCCTGGCACCAAGTCAATTGCAAACTCCACTTCTCTCTCCGGTGGCAACTCAGTAATGTCCTCCGGAAAAACTTCTGGAAACTCTTTCACTTCTGGCAATTCACCAATTCCTTTCTCCTTACTTTCCTTCAAGGAAGCAAACAATATGAACACACTAGCTTCACCACTCAAGGACTTCCTCACTTGCTCCGCGGTTAGAAAACCTCCGCTTACCTCAGCTACCGGCTTCAAAAACATTACGCTCTTGGTTAACCAATTAATGCTAACACCAAAAGATAACATTCAATCCATACCAAAAATTGTTGGAACAAAGGTGTTCAGCAATACCACGTTTTGAGTTTTGATGATAACAAGGTATTAAAAATTGTTAATTGGATATGCTAATATTTGTTTAAGTATGCAGGATATTAATCAAGATTTACATCTTAGAAAGTATTCTGTTTGAACATTTTGAGAGCAAAGATCTAGAGAAGCTTGTTGCTTGTGATTCTGACTATCGAAGAAAAGTCTGAAGACTGTGTCGAAGAGAGTCTGAAGACTGTATCGAAGAAGAGTCTGAAGACTATATCAAAGAGAATCTGAAGACTGTATCGAAGAGAGTCTGAAGACTATCAGAACCTGAAGACCAAGAGAGTCTGAAGATCATTAGAAGCTGTAATGCTACAGTGAGTCTGAAATCTGCAATCTAAAGATCTGCTTAGAAGGTTTTCTAAAGGCATTACGATGCACAAGAAACTCTCATTTGGAGTAACGGCTAGCTTCAAAGTCAACTTGAGCGTGGGATGCTCAACGACAAAGAATGCAGAATAGTACAGAGTACGTGTGTACGAACTCTGTTTCCACTACTCCACTACCTCGTACAGTTTGGCAACTATGTCTACCGGTATTAAGCTTCAAAAGGAATGGAATTCAAAATATGCATTTGAAGGACTATTACCATATAAAGCAATAGATCAACAGCTATTGATCAAGCTTCAGAAATCATCTTGATGTGCTAGATGACTCAATGTCTCTTTCCAACGCCTATATAAAGGATAGAAGACTTGAAGAATTGTTGGACTCTACAACTGAAAAACTACGCTGCTAAGCTATCGTATTCTCACTGAGTCAAACAAGAAACACATCAACAACTTAGATTATTCTAACAAACTGTGTATTCTAGAATCTCTAAGTTTATCAGAAAAACAGAGTTTGTCTTTGTTTAAAACAGAGTCTGTCTTTGTTTTGTAATTGGAACACGTTTGATTGTTTTTTAAGTGTTTCAACTCTATTCAATTTTCTGTAAATTGTGTTAGAAGTCGCTTGCTTGTGTGCTTGAGCAAAGAAGTCTCTTGGCTGCGTCCTTGAGCAAAGAAGTCTCTTGGCTGCGTCCTTAAACAAAGAAGTCTCTTAGTTGTGTCTTTGAGCATTGGAAGTTGTGCTCGTGATTTTCGGGTGTCAAAATCATTGATTAGATTCGAACCTTGAATCATTGAACTCTCAACTTTTATTCGCGGGAAGGGAAAAAAGTGAGTAAAAAACCCTTAAGACCTTGGATTCGGAGGTTGGTTTCGATTGGGGAAGGTGTTAGGCACCCGAACCGACTATGGTATCCCATAGGAACCTTCTATCTATTATCTAATCTTGCGCTAAATTGATTTTACTTATATTAAAAAGTTAAGAGTTAAAGTGAAAGAAGGGAGAAAGAAGAAGCATGTTTTAGGTTAATTTTATTGATTTGGAAGGGTCGAAACCCTTTGCCTACTTACCCAAATAAATCGGGATCAAAATCAAGTAGTTCGGCTAAAGAACTTATTTGATGAGTTGAATTGATTTTAACATTTTTTGAAAAGATTTTAAGAAGAGATGAGAGGCCTCAAGGCATGAGAAGAAAATACGATGAAGTTGGTTAATTTTAAATGTACGAAATCCATGTCTAATGTGGATATTAAATTAATTAACATTTGATTAAGGAAAATAAAAGGAAAAAAAAACACTTGGATTACATACCAAGGTTTACTTAAAATAAAATTGAGTTTGACTTGATTGACTTTTGAAGAAAATATTTTTCTAAACTAACGACGAAATCGCGTAACGACGGAAAAAATAAATAAGCGTAAAGCGATAAATAAAGTGGTGTGTCGGTGCGCGTGTCAGTGCGTGTGCCGGTTACATATTACATACCCTAGATACATTCTATGGTCTCAAAAGAAAAATGCGCGAAAAATAAATTACATCAATTCCCTAATTATACACACTAAACCAAAAATAAAAATAAAACAAAATAAATGTCAAGAAATTTAAATATGCATGCAATATTTAATATGAGAATTATTTCTACAAACTAAAATGCAATTTTAAACACATTAAAGACAACAAGACCCTAAAATGCAAATATATGAAATAACCCTAAATGCCGAATAACAAAATTAAAAGAAACAAAAGTACATGAAAATTTTTTTTAGCATATTTAAATGAATAAAATTTATATGAATGGGAAAATTAACTATGAACTAAGCAAAAAAAATATGCATGATGTTAAAATTAAGACAAAAAAAAATGCATGAATTATGGTTTAAAATCATATGAATTAACTAATTAAAATAAACGCATGAAATTATAACACATTCTATTACGCTTACTACAAAAATAAAGACAATCAAAAAATAACAATAAAATATGCATGAGATGGTGATTAAACAATTAAAAGATAATGCATGCATAATAATTAAAACATTAGGCCAAAATGAAAAAATATGAAATGTTACTTCATAACCTAAAATGCATTAAACATAAGTGATAAAATAAAATAAAATGCATGATGTGAAAATTAAAATACTAATGAAGATGCATGAAAATACAATATAACACTTAAATGAAATAATTTAAGAGGCAAGCACATGAAATTAAAAGAAAAAACAAACAAAAAAAAATAAAATTACTACACTAAGCAGGGGGGTGCAGACAGCATCAATGGGGGGGTGAAAATAGCAAATGAGTAGAAACATAGTGGGCTGGGCATGGGTATGGAGCTGGGCATGGGTACTGGGTCGACCCACCCAGCTCCCATTAATGAATACAAATGAGGTTTCTCTCTTAATTCATTCATTTCCCTCTTCCCCTTCTCTCTCTAAAACAAAAACACTAAAAAAAGCTCTCCCTTCTCTCTACCATATGCTGGCCGGCGAAGGAGATGGAGTGGCCGGAAGTGATGACCGGAGCTCCTCCGGCGCGGTGGTCGGCCGGAGAGCCACCGCGTCGGAAATTTTTTTTGTTTTTTTTTTAAAATTTTTTTACACTAAACCACTCTACTCCTTCTCCTCTTTCTAAATCCACTCTTAGTTTCCTCAAAACCATGCCAACAAAGCCTAGATCTACAAGCAAAGGTACAAAAAAAAACACAAAAAGAGCTCATGAAAAAATTACCTCTATAAACTTCTTCTCCTCCCTTTTTGATTTCGGTGTTGTGTTCCTTTCTTTGTTCCGTTTTTGCTCCTCTTTCACCTTCTTTTTCGGTTTTGTGTTGTTGTGGGTTGCTCTCTTTTTCGAAAAAGTTGTTGTTGTGGTGTATTTTTTTTTGGCCGAAAATGGTTGTTAGTGTGGGTGATTTAGCTTGGCCGAAAATGTTGTTTATGTTGGTGTATTTTTTTTGGCCGAAAATGGTTTGATGTTGGTGTATTTTTTTTGGCCGAAAATGGTTGTTAGTGTGGGTGATTTAGCTTGGCCGAAAATGTTGTTTATGTATGGTGGATTAGCTTGGCCGAAAATGTTGTTGTTGTGTATGATTTGGATCCGAAAATGGGTTTATGTTGGTGGATTTGTTGCTGGAAATTTTTAGAAGTTCATATGATATTCATATGTTCTTCATGTGTTCTTGAGAAAATTCTTGAGAAAAAAGGTTTTGATCTATTTTTTGTGGTTATCAATTTTTGTGATCTGTTTGTGTATTGGAAAGTGTGACTGACTGATTCATTGACTCTGACACACTATGTACCTGATGCCTGGAATAGACCAAAATGCCCTTGCTCTTTCTTGGAGGAAAAGTTGGATTGGACCAATAATAAAGTGACATGTGTACAAGGACTTAAAGAAATAAATAATAAACTGATAAATGAATGAAATAAAAAACAGATTAACTGAATAGAAAAATAAATAATTAAATAAATAATTAAATAAATAAAAAAACGAAAATTAACATAATAAATAAAAAATGTCCCGTCGGAACGAAAAAATGAGGTATTTTAAAATACCTCTCTGCCGAAATTTCGTCTGATACGACTGAGATTACGCGGCTTAATTACGCTAAATAAAACGATAAATCAACGACGTGAATGAAATAAACTTTACGAACGCTAACGCTACGCTACGCTAAAAAACGCACAAAACGCGAGTAAAAATTACGAAATTAAAACGCTACGCACGCGAACGGACGACTGAAAAAAACGATCGACGTACGAATAAAATAAAATGAATCGGTCAAAAATTAGGGTACGACAGATGCCCCTATTTAAGTTTCTCCGTCACGAGGGTTTAAAAAGACGAATATTTTTGAAACGACGGGTCGGAGAGACTTAAATATCAAGTACACAATTTTTGACCAACTCAGAAATCGAGAAAGCTCTATGGATGTAATGATATGAGCTGTCCGTTATGCAAGTACGAATGCAATGACGACTAAAACACTAACTCGAGGACCAAATAAAGTGTTACTGGGGAGAAAAAGATGTCTATTACCTTTACAGGGGTAAAGACGAACACACGAAAAGAAAAACTGGTCATTACCTTTACTGGGGGTAACAACGAACATACGAAGGGTAAGACTGTCAATTACCTTTACTGGGGTAATGACGAACATACGAAAGGATAAAACTGTCAATTACCTTTACTAGGGTAATGACGAACATACGAAAGGGTAAAACTGTCAATTACCTTTACTAGGGTAATGACGAACATACGAAAGGTAAAACTGTCAATTACCTTTACTGGGGTAATGACGAACATACGAAAGGGTAAAACTGTCAATTACCTTTACTAGGGTAATGACGAACATACGAAAGGTAAAACTGTCAATTACCTTTACTGGGGTAATGACGAACATACGAAGGGATAAAACTGTCAATTACCTTTACTAGGGTAATGACGAACATACGAAAGGGTAAAACTGTCAATTACCTTTACTAGGGTAATGACGAACATACGAAGGGTAAAACTGTCAATTACCTTTACTGGGGTAATGACGAACATACGAAGGGTAAAACTGTCAATTACCTTTACTGGGGTAATGACGAACATACGAACTGAAATACTGGTGATGCGTTACTACTACTGAGGCAAATTAGCCAAACAAAAACAGGTTACAAACGAAAACTCTTCGTATGAACTGCAGCTTCAACGAGATACTGGGGAAAATTGAAAAGGTGGGACCTGCCACTTGAACGAAATTTAACTGATAAACAGACCAAAATGAATACATTGATGATGACAAACTTACCTGGATACACATGGAGTAGGACATATAGGTAAAATGCATATGAATAATATCAGTATGCATGATATGTATGCATGAATGAATGAAACATGTATGAAAATGTATTGGTGAAACTGACGAGACAAGATTGGGCAGGTCGTAAGAATAGTGACCCGGTATTACAGTGCCAACACTTAGCATTCTTCACTGGGGATAAAATCACTGGAGATGAATCAATCCACAATCGGGGTACCACCCGTTAACCAAACTGAAACTGGGTAAGGACCACATAACACAAAAAACCTGGCTGAGGTCGCCATTTCTGAACTGAACCAAAGTACCTTCTCAAAATCGTGCTTCACATAGTCATTGCTTTTTTTGTATTCTTTTCTTTCTTTTTTTGACATCCCTAACTTTTGCCTGGATCGCCCTTTCGGGTTTTCAATCCACCGGGAATATATTCTTTTTTTGTATGTCCCTAATTTTTGCCTGGACCGCCCTTTCGGGTTTTCGATCCACCGGGACGCTCATTTTTGGCTTAAGCCGCCCTCTCGGGTTTTCGACTTAGCGAGCTTTTTTCTTTTTTTGCTACTTTTTTTTGCAAGACTATGATCCACTCTGTTGAATTCACCTGTGTTTGAATGGATGTTGACATATGTTTCCATGATATATGAACCTATAGATAATATGTTTGTTATTTTTTTTGTTTTTTTCAAAAGAAAACATAAAAGGTACAAGAAATTTTCAAAGTTTATACTTCAAGTATTGACATTAAAAATGGAAGAAGAAAATTTTGCATATAGAATAAACAAGAATTCCAAAAGAGGGCACCGGCTCAAATTAATGTAATAGGGTGGTAACCGGCCAAAGGCATGGCTCCACGGATTACAAAAGTTGGAAAATGGTAATTACATGGGAAGGTACATTGAACACAATAACCACTACTTTCCCTAACAACTTTGAACCACTGTTTAGATGCTTTAGTGTTGGAGGACTTCTGATAGTTAAGGTGCCCCAAACGGGTGATGCTTGATCTGATGCAGTTACTTTGTCATAGTCCTTAACTTTTGCATAGGCCGCCCTTTCAGGTTTTCGACCTATCAGGATAAACTCTTTTTTTGGTTTCTTTTTCTTTTCTCTTTTTTTTGTGTCTCTAATTTTTGCCTAAGCCGCCCTTTCGGGTTTTCGACTTACCGAGACGCTCTTTTTTGGTTTAGGCCGCCCTTTCGGGTTTTCGACCTACCGAGCTGTTCTTTTCATATATCTTTAGACAAAGTATTTCTTGACTGCATCAGAATTCACAAGACGAGGTAAATCTTCTCCATCCATATTTGTAAGAATTAAAGCACCACCAGAGAACGCTCTCTTGACCACATAAGGACCTTCATAATTCGGAGACCACTTGCCCCAGGGATCCGGTTGGAAAGATTTGATACACTTGATCACAAGGTCTCCTTCTTTGAATTCACGGGGATGAACCTTCTTGTCAAACGCCTGTTTCATCCTTGACTGATAAAGTTGTCCGTGACACAAAGCGGTCATGCGTTTCTCTTCAATCAAATTCAATTGCTCATACCTACTCTGGCACCACTCAGCTTCGGTTAATTCAGCCTCCATCAAGACCCTCAAAGATGGGATTTCTACCTCCACAGGGAGCACTGCTTCCATACCATATACCAAAGAGAAAGGGGTTGCCCCTGTTGAAGTACGCACTGAGGTACGATATCCATGTAAAGCATAGGGTAACATCTCATGCCAATCTTTGTAGGTAACCACCATTTTCTGCACAATCTTCTTGATATTCTTATTTGCAGCCTCAACCGCACCATTCATCTGAGGTCTGTATGGAGAAGAGTTGTGATGTTCAATCTTGAAGTTATCGCACAATTCTTTCATCATGTTGTTGTTCAAATTTGTACCATTATCCGTGATGATCTTGTTAGGAATACCATAATGGCAGATGATGTTATTCTTGATGAACCGAACCACTACTTGCTTGGTCACATTGGCGAAAGATGCCGCTTCAACCCACTTGGTAAAGTAATCAATAGCCACTAGTATGAAGCGATGTCCATTAGAAGCTTTTGGTTCAATCCGACCAATCATATCAATGCCCCACATGGAGAAAGGCCACAGAGAAGAGATAACGTTGAGCATAGATGGTGGTACATGGCTCTTATCTGCGTAAATCTGACATTTGTGGCACTTCTTGGCATGATTATAACAATCAGCTTGCATCGTTATCCAGTAGTAACCTGCCCTCAATGCCTTCTTAGCCATTGCATGTCAACTGGAATGAGTACCAAAAGGACCTTCATGTATCTCATGCATCAATAAATCTGCTTCACGTTCATCCACACACCTGAGCAACATTGCATCAAAGTTTCTTTTGTACAATACATCTTCATTCAGGAAGAAATTACCAGACAGTCTTCTCAAAGTCCTCTTGTCTTTGTGAGATGCCCCAGGCGGATACTCTTGAGTTTGAAGGAAAACCTTGATATCATGAAACCATGGCTTACCATCGGCAAGTACTTCAACTGCAAACACATAAGCGGGCCTTTCAAGGAACTGCACACTGATTAATGGCACATCATTGTGACGATTTACTTTGATCATCGAAGACAGGGTGGCCAAAGCATCTGCCATCTGATTCTCATCCCGGGGAATGTGACGCAACTCCACTTTGTTAAAGAAAGTTAACAACCGTCTTGCATAATCTCTGTAAGGAATCAAACCAGCATGGTGAGTTTCCCACTTCCCTTTGATCTGATTAATCACTAAGGCTGAATCTCCACATATGTCAATATTCTTAATCCTCTTATTGATTGCTTCTTCAATGCCCATGATGCAAGCTTCATATTCTGCCATATTGTTTGTACAATCAAATCGTAGCCTTGCAGTAAAAGGGATGTGAGTACCCTCAGGTGTGACGAGGATTGCCCCAACTCCATTGCCATAAGCATTAACGACCCCATCAAATATCAAACCCCATTCAGACTTAGGATCTGGACCTTCACCAAACAACGGTTCATCACAATCTTTCATCTTCAAATACATGACCTCTTCATCAGGGAAATCAAACTTAACAGGTTGATAATCTTCAACCGGTTGATGAGCCAAGTGATCTGCTAGGATACTCCTTTTGATTGCTTTCTGAGTATGATATTCAATATCAAACTCGGCCAATAACATCTGCCAACGAGCAATTCTTCCTGATATCGATGACTTCTCCAGGAGATACTTGATTGGATCCATTTTGGATATCAACCAAGTGGTATGATTGATCATATAGTGCCGAATACGTTTGGTGGCCCAGGCTAAAGCACAACAAGTCTTCTCAAGTGCTGAATATCGGGATTCACAATCTGTGAACTTCTTGCTTAAGTAATAGATTGCATGCTCTTTTCTACCAGTTTCATCTTGCTGTCCGAGTACACAACCCATGGAATCTTCTAACACAGTCAAGTACATGATCAACGGTCTTCCTTCAACTGGAGGGACAAGAATTGGCGGTTCTAGCAAATACTCCTTGATACTGTCGAAGGCTTTCTGACAATCTTCCGTCCAAACGATCCTTTGATCTTTGCGGAGTAGCTTGAATATCGGCCCACAAGTTGCAGTCATATTAGAGATAAACCTGGAGATATAATTCAGTCTTCCGAGAAAACCTCTGACTTGTTTCTCTGTTTTTGGAACGGGCATATCCCGGATGGCTCTGACTTTGTCGGGATCTACTTCAATACCCCTCTGACTAACAATGAAACCCAAAAGTTTCCTTGATCGGACACCGAAAGTACATTTATTAGGATTCAAACGGAGCTTGTACTTTCTCAACCGCTGGAACATCTTCAACAGATACTCGACATGTTCTTCTTCAGTACCAGACTTGACAATCATATCATCCACGTAAACTTCTATCTCTTTGTGCATCATATCATGGAATATCTTAATCATACCCCTCTGATAAGTGGCACCAGCATTTATCAAACCAAATGGCATTACTACATAGCAGAAAGCACCCCACGGCGTGATGAAAGATGTCTTTTCTCTATCTTCAGGAGCCATCTTGATCTGATTGTAACCAGAGAAACCATCCATGAAGGAGAAAACTTTGCATTGAGCAGTACTATCAACCAATACATCAATATGAGGTAGAGGGAAATCATCCTTCGGACTTGCCTTGTTCAAATCTCGGTAATCAACACACATTCGGACTTTACCGTCTTTCTTTGGAACAGGCACAATATTAGCCAACCACTGAGGATACTCGGACGTAACTAGAAAGCCTGCATCAATCTGCTTTCGTACTTCTTCTTTGATTTTGAGAGCCATATCAGGATGAGACCTTCTGAGCTTCTGTTTGACTGGAGGACACTCAGGCTTCAAAGGCAAGCGGTGTTCTACAACTTCATGATCTAAACCCGGCATGTCTTTGTATGACCAAGCAAATATGTCAGCGTACTCTCTGAGAAGTTCAACTACCTTTTCTTTGACAGTAACTTCCAATGACGCTCCAATCTTAATCTCTTTTATATCCTCCTCAGTACCCAGATTGATCAATTCTAAATCTTCCTCATGAGGCTGAATGATCTTTTTCTCTTGCTCTAACATCCATCTGATCTCATCAGGAATCTCATCATCCTCCTCTACTATAACCTCGTAAACAGGGGATTCAAAGTTGGGCAGAAGCATAGGGTCACTGTGTTCAACGGGCTTATGTATGTTCAGTCTGCACATGATTTATGATTGATTTTAGTAAATGTGTAAATGCAGACTTTTGAATTTGATTGATTTAAAAAGAAAAAGAGAATGAATTTTTTTTTGGGATTTTTCTATTACCATTTTTCCAGAAAAAGCAGTAAATAAAAAATAAACAGTCATGATAGAAACGACGTTTTTCATTAATAACGACAATACTTGAAGATAAAACCAAAAGCCCTACAAGAGTTCATTTCCGTCTGGGGCAGGACGAAAAGAGTTTTCTTAAAAAAACGAAAAAGTAGACAAACATATTACTTAGACACATGCATCACAGAAGGAATATCCACATCGATCCAATTGCAACAGGCTCCTCCAGGTGTGACAAAGATAGGTGCAACCTCTTCCGACTGATCTTCCAGGATAGCATTGGTTTCAGGTGGAGCATGAATAAACCCAGCACTGTGAAAAATACCCTCAACTGGCTTGAAACTGGCGCTCGACTGACTGGTAGAGAAACCGAGACCCTCTTTCCGCTTGTTCTCAGGCAGCTGTACCAACTGACCCCAGCCTCCTGTTTTACCGTCTTGTACAAGCTTTCGAGCATCCTTCAAGGAGGCCATACAAGTCTCACCTTTCTTAGCAGCTCCTTCTTCCGCAGAGAACCCCTGAAAAGAAGTTCCTTCTACATCATCAGCACCAATATAGGAGAAAGCAGACAAATGACTAACCAATAGGGCTGATTCACCAATTACCGTTATCAGCTTTCCACAACTTACAAACTTTAGCCTCTGATGAAGAGTGGAGGTTACTGCTCCAGCCTCATGGATCCACGGTCGTCCAAGTAAGCAACTGTATGAAGCTTGGATGTCCATGACTTGGAAAGTAACCTTGAAGGTATGAGGGCCCACCGTGATAGGCAAGTCTATGTCCCCAATCACCGACTTCCTAGATCCATCGAATGCTTTTACCATCACTGCACTTGGCCTCAACTGGGCGCCCCGGTATGCCAACCTTTCCAAAGTAGTTTTTGCCATCACATTGAGGGCGGAACCGGTGTCTATCAACACATTTGACATTGAATCTGACTTACAAAGGACGGAAATGTGCAAAGCCCAGTTATGGTTTCTTCCCTCCGCCGGGAGATCTTCATCACTAAAGCTCAGGTTATTACACGCAGTTACATTCCCCACTATACTCCCGAATTGCCCCAGGGTAACATCAGGATCCACATATGCTTGAGCCAAAATCTTCATCAGAGTGTCCCTATGAGCCCCAGAGTTCATAAGTAAAGACATTATAGAAATTTTGGACGGGGTTTGCAACAACTGATCAATTATCTTGTATTCACTCTTTTTGATCAACTTCAAGATCTCATCACTACCTTCCTGAATGATCCCCTCAGGTTGGCTGGCACCTTTACCCTTGTCAAGATTCTGCACTGGCATATTCGGAGCAGTATTCTCGTTGCGCACGACAGTGGGGAGAATACGCCCACTTCTCATTACTTTACCCACACCTGCTATATTTATAACAGCATCTGCAGAGTGCAGAGGAATCTCTTTACCATTCTCCACAATAGTTGCCTCATACCGGTAGGGTATGGCCTTCTGAGAAGTATAGGGAACAGGTCCTGGCAAACGGATCACCAGAGGAGTAACATCTGACTTCACACCATCACGGGCCACCTCAAGATTCTTAAACACCGGAGTAATAACACAAACATTCCTCAATTCCTTCTTGACAATCAGCTCTTTTCTGTCAATCAATCCTTGTATATCCTCCTGGACTTTCTCACACCCTCGGGGATCCATAGAACACACTTCACAAGCATCGTGATCGTGGTCAAACATGTTTACTTCGCACATCTTGGCGTGAATCGGGACCAAAGGAGTTCTGATATCTTGAGCCCTGAGAATTAGACTCAAATCTTGATCTTCTTGAATCATATTAACAGCCGGTCCATGAGATGGCAAAGGGTTATTCTGAGTATTGGAATTGGTGTCCTCGAAAGACAACTCTTTGCTTTGAATCAATCTCTGAACTTCTTCTTTGAGCGGGTAGCAATGCTCAACATCATGCCCAGGTGCCCCTTGGTGAAAGGCACAAGTAAGATCAGCACGGTGCCATGGAGGTAGTGGGTTCTGCAGGCGGGGAGGCTGCCTAGTCTGCACAAGATTCCTTGCTAATAAAGAGGGTAGCAAGTCTGCATACAGCATGGGTATGGGGGGAAACTCTTTTCTGGGTAGGCGATTTGGCTGTTGTGGGGCTCGATTACGAGGTTGTTGTTGTTGAGGTGGTGGTGGGTAATATGGTTGTTGGTAGAAAGGTTGCGGATACGGTTGTTGATATAGTGGTGGATAGAATGGTGGAGGCCTCTGGGGCGTTTGTGGGTGGTAATGTTGATTTTGTGGAGCTGGGAAAGGTGGCGGAATATTGGCAATGAAGGGGTAGTTTGGATATATTGGCTGGGATCCACCCTGGGCTACCATACTGACTTCCTGAGCACTCTTCTTTGGATAACTGTTTCCAAATTTCTTGGGTCCATTAGACGACCCACCTGACGAAGCACTTGACACACTACCTTCTTTGGCCAAAATTCCTTTACGGACCAAATCTTCAATGCGAACCCCCGCGTCAACCATCTCAGTAAATTTCTGCGATGCGCAACCAATCATTTTCTCCGAGTAGTAGGGACTCAAAGTTTCAAAGAAAAGATCAGCCATTTCTCTTTCCTCCAGAGCAGGGCGGATTTGGGCCGATTTTTGAATAAAGCGGAGAGCATACTCCTTGAAAGACTCTTTATCCTTTTGAGTCATAGCTTGCAATTCCCTTCGGGTGGGCCCCGGATGTATGTTATACCTGTACTGCTGTATGAAAGCCCTGGCCAGTTCTTCGAAGGTGGTGATACCCTTCAGATTCATATACCATATTTGTGCAGGACCAGTCAAACTGTCTTGGAAACAATGAATGAGCAAAGGTTCATTGTCTTTGTAGGCTGTCATCTTCCTTACATACATAACCAGGTGACTCTGGGGACAAGTGTTCCCTTCATATTTGACGAAATCCGGAGTCTTGAACTTGGGAGGCAGTACCACATTTGGGACCAAACAAAGATCGTGCACATTCTGACCATAGATGTCTTTACCACGAAGAGCTCTCAGTTCTTTCTGCACTACGTCGTACTTCTCTTCCAGACTTACCATTCTGTCATCTCCTACCACACTACCCGAATGATAAATTGGTCCTTCCTCCTGCTGAGCAGTGTGCACCATGGGTGCCGTGTGATTCATGACAGCTTGAGGGAATAACTGTCCATGATGAAAAAGTGGCGTTGCTTGCTGTCCATAAGGAGTTGGCATCTCGGGGCCAGCAAAGCGTACACCTTCATTAGCTGTAAGAGGCATACTCCAAGGATACTCTTTGGACATGTAGTTCTGAGGGTGATAAGCAAAACCGGAAGGACGAAGACCTTCATTGTACATATTTGATGCATCTCCGAAAGAAAAACCAGCTGGGGTGGGCTATGCAGTGCCAGCAGCCGTAGCAGTAAGGATTGGTTGTGTAGGACCAGTCTGAGCAGATGAAACAACCACAGGAGAATTTTGTGCAGCAGACACAACAATAGGAATTGGCTGAGCATAAAGAACTGGTTGAACCGGGATAACATCAAGAATCGGCTGGGTAGCTGCCGCTTGTGCCTAATTGGCCATTATAGCCTCCATCATAACCGTCAACTTATCCATCCCCTCTCTGAGTGTAATAACCTGTTCTTTGAGGTCCCTGTTCTCTTGTTCCATCAAATCCATCTTCTTTTTAACAATTGCCCGAGTGTTGTGGATGCGAGAAGGCTTGTACTGAATACGCCGGGCCACTTTCCTTGACTGAGGCAGAAATGAGAAAATTATGAGACTCGGTTTTGACAGTTTATGAATGCAGTATGATGCATGATATGCTAGATGCAAAAACAATGCAATTTTTTGATTCATCGAAGAACTTATAGAAACAATCTTTTGTAAACATAACAACCCTAAACATTCATTACAAAAAATAAAAAGCAAAACAAGATAATTCCCTTTTAACAAACTGAGCCAAGGGATAGACTTCAAAGTACATAATAGAAAACTAAGAAAAATACAATAAAAGGAAACAAAAGATGAAGATCTCAAGCTCTTGAAGCAGACTATTCCTCCAAATCTGAATGCGGACCAGCGAAGAAATCCATGCGTTTCTTCTTACTCCTGGGAACCTGTTCAAGTATAGCATCTTTCACCCTGATACGCTCTTTCAGCTCCGCAATCTCTTGATCTTTCTTATGATTTTTCCAATTCTCTTCTTCTAGCAAATTCATGAGGGTGTCATTCTCACGCTTAGCTAGTTGATACTTTCCTTCCCACTCAGCCTTTTCACGCTCTAACTTAGCCAAACGTAACTGATACTCTTCCGCAGTCTGAGGAGGTAAAGGCAAGATCGGTGCTGGTACAGTTGAAGATAGGAACCTCGGTAAAACATAAGGCATTCCAAAGTCTGCAGCCCTGTCAATGACCCATTGGGTATATGATTCGTGCACAAAACCTTCTCTTCTTCCTAATTGACCTTTACTAAGTCTATGGATGCCACGCCAAGCTTGCACAAACAACCCTCTCTGGTTCAGGTGATCTTTGTTATTGAGATAGAATTCATTCTCTAAGTAGATATTATCTGGCTTAGTTCTCAACGGATATCCAAACTGACGTCTGGCTAGAATGGGGTTGTAGTTAATTCCCCCGTGTATACCGAGAAGGGGTACACTGGAATATTCACCACAACTGACAATGATAGCTTCCACATCATTAGTTGCACGGTACCAGACTATATCGGATGGAGTTAGAGACATGATTCTTCGGGACCACGGATGACCCTCTTGATTGGCTTGAAATGAGTGGGTTTGAGGTAGATGGGAGGTAAACCATTTGTAGAGTAAAGGCGCACAACAAAAGACAGTTCCACGTCTGGCGAGGGTTCGGTCATGGATAAAATGGTATGTATTGGCTAACAAAGTAGGGACAGGGTTTTTGGTGAGAAAAATTTGGATAGCATGGATATCGACAAAGTTGTCGAGGTTTGGGAAAAACACAATGCCGTATATGAGCAAAGCTAAAATGGAATGGAATGCCTCATTACTGGATGCGTCGGCAAAGGTGGAAGCTTGTTGGTAAAGAAAATCAGTAGACAGGCCTAGAAGACCTCCTTTGGTAGTGAGGTGGGTTTTTATGACAGAGGCTCCAAGGTGGAGAGTTGCGGCAATAGTTGCGAACTTAGGAACGGGTTCAAGGCCACTGAACGGTATTTGGTCAAGCACGGGCAGACCAACTAAGTAGGAATACTCTTCAAGGGTGGGAACCAATTGGTAATCAGGGAAAGTAAAGCAGTGGTAGAGTGGATCGTAGAACTGGATCAAGGTTTCCAAGATTCCTTTTTCAACATCTGTTTTGAGGATACCCAACAATCTCCCATGACGCTCGTGAAAAGCTTCCTGACTAGTTACCTTCTTTGCCAAATCTCTCAGCTTTAAAACATCCGGCTTGTGGAAAACATACTTCCTGATGCACCTCCTTACTTTGTCCATATCTAAAGATGTTTACAAGAAAAGTTTACATAAGTCCTTCGATATTTCATCGGATGCAAAAATATATTTATGGATGAATGCATGTATGCATGATTATGCTAAAGAACATAGAAAACATGGTGGGGTTAAGTCCACAAAGTTGGAGCTGAGGGTAAAACACGTCAATAGGTAAGGACTATGGTTTCAAATGTACCTGTATCACGGGTTCTACCAAGTTCCCAAATTACAACCCCCTTTTGAATATATTGGGGCCTAAGAATACTCCTAGTCCCATAACATTCGCAAGGAAGTCTAGTTTGAGTGTAGTATCGCGTAACGACTAAACCAAGACTGACTCATGATTTTAGCCACCGCACTACATCCTAAAAGGCTGAGTTGGGTTAAATGTAACTCTAGGTTCTCAACTTCGACGGTCACTTGAAAATAGCATGCTAAACATGAATACTCATGTTAACAAATTATACTTCCAAGATTCCTTAGTTGAGTGGGGTTATCACATGTACCACAACCAAAAATCACTCTTGGTAAGGCACTATGATTATACCACCATCCTATCCTAATTTCCTCTCAAGTCCGGGTAGGGGGACTTATCTCGCCCCTCACGAAAAAGTAAACAATTAGGCACGTATTTACAAAAGTATAGACAAATAAAGCGCAAAAAGTAATGAAAGATAAAATAGGCTTAACCCTCAAAAAAGGTCCCTAGTGAAGTCGCCATTTCTGTGCTCGTGATTTTCGGGTGTCAAAATCATTGATTAGATTCGAACCTTGAATCATTGAACTCTCAACTTTTATTCGCGGGAAGGGAAAAAAGTGAGTAAAAAACCCTTAAGACCTTGGATTCGGAGGTTGGTTTCGATTGGGGAAGGTGTTAGGCACCCGAACCGACTATGGTATCCCATAGGAACCTTCTATCTATTCTCTAATCTTGCGCTAAATTGATTTTACTTATATTAAAAAGTTAAGAGTTAAAGTGAAAGAAGGGAGAAAGAAGAAGCATGTTTTAGGTTATTTTTATTGATTTGGAAGGGTCGAAACCCTTTGCCTACTTACCCAAATAAATCGGGATCAAAATCAAGTAGTTCGGCTAAAGAACTTATTTGATGAGTTGAATTGATTTTAACATTTTTTGAAAAGATTTTAAGAAGAGATGAGAGGCCTCAAGGCATGAGAAGAAAATATGATGAAGTTGGTTAATTTTAAATGTACGAAATCCATGTCTAATGTGGATATTAAATTAATTAACATTTGATTAAGGAAAATAAAAGGAAAAAAAAACACTTGGATTACATACCAAGGTTTACTTAAAATAAAATTGAGTTTGACTTGATTGACTTTTGAAGAAAATATTTTTCTAAACTAACGACGAAATCGCGTAACGACGGAAAAAATAAATAAGCGTAAAGCGATAAATAAAGTGGTGTGTCGGTGCGCGTGTCAGTGCGTGTGCCGGTTACATATTACATACCCTAGATACATTCTATGGTCTCAAAAGAAAAATGCGCGAAAAATAAATTACATCAATTCCCTAATTATACACACTAAACCAAAAATAAAAATAAAACAAAATAAATGTCAAGAAATTTAAATATGCATGCAATATTTAATATGAGAATTATTTCTACAAACTAAAATGCAATTTTAAACACATTAAAGACAACAAGACCCTAAAATGCAAATATATGAAATAACCCTAAATGCCGAATAACAAAATTAAAAGAAACAAAAGTACATGAAAAAAATTTTTAGCATATTTAAATGAATAAAATTTATATGAATGGGAAAATTAACTTTGAACTAAGCAAAAAAAATATGCATGATGTTAAAATTAAGACAAAAAAAAATGCATGAATTATGGTTTAAAATCATATGAATTAACTAATTAAAATAAACGCATGAAATTATAACACATTCTATTACGCTTACTACAAAAATAAAGACAATCAAAAAATAACAATAAAATATGCATGAGATGGTGATTAAACAATTAAAAGAGAATGCATGCATAATAATTAAAACATTAGGCCAAATAAAATGCATTAAACATAAGTGATAAAATAAAATAAAATGCATGATGTGAAAATTAAAATACTAATGAAGATGCATGAAAATACAATATAACACTTAAATGAAATAATTTAAGAGGCAAGCACATGAAATTAAAAGAAAAAACAAACAAAACAAAAAAAAAAAATTACTACACCAAGCAGGGGGGTGCAGACAGCATCAATGGGGGGGTGAAAATAGCAAATGAGTAGAAACATAGTGGGCTGGGCATGGGTATGGAGCTGGGCATGGGTACTGGGTCGACCCACCCAGCTCCCATTAATGAATACAAATGAGGTTTCTCTCTTAATTCATTCATTTCCCTCTTCCCCTTCTCTCTCTAAAACAAAAACACTAAAAAAAGCTCTCCCTTCTCTCTACCATATGCTGGCCGGCGAAGGAGATGGAGTGGCCGGAAGTGATGACCGGAGCTCCTCCGGCGCGGTGGTCGGCCGGAGAGCCACCGCGTCGGAAATTTTTTTTGTTTTTTTTTTAAAATTTTTTTACACTAAACCACTCTACTCCTTCTCCTCTTTCTAAATCCACTCTTAGTTTCCTCAAAACCATGCCAACAAAGCCTAGATCTACAAGCAAAGGTACAAAAAAAAACACAAAAAGAGCTCATGAAAAAATTACCTCTATAAACTTCTTCTCCTCCCTTTTTGATTTCGGTGTTGTGTTCCTTTCTTTGTTCCGTTTTTGCTCCTCTTTCACCTTCTTTTTCGGTTTTGTGTTGTTGTGGGTTGCTCTCTTTTTCGAAAAAGTTGTTGTTGTGGTGTATTTTTTTTTGGCCGAAAATGGTTGTTAGTGTGGGTGATTTAGCTTGGCCGAAAATGTTGTTTATGTTGGTGTATTTTTTTTGGCCGAAAATGGTTTGATGTTGGTGTATTTTTTTTGGCCGAAAATGGTTGTTAGTGTGGGTGATTTAGCTTGGCCGAAAATGTTGTTTATGTATGGTGGATTAGCTTGGCCGAAAATGTTGTTGTTGTGTATGATTTGGATCCGAAAATGGGTTTATGTTGGTGGATTTGTTGCTGGAAATTTTTAGAAGTTCATATGATATTCATATGTTCTTCATGTGTTCTTGAGAAAATTCTTGAGAAAAAAGGTTTTGATCTATTTTTTGTGGTTATCAATTTTTGTGATCTGTTTGTGTATTGGAAAGTGTGACTGACTGATTCATTGACTCTGACACACTATGTACCTGATGCCTGGAATAGACCAAAATGCCCTTGCTCTTTCTTGGAGGAAAAGTTGGATTGGACCAATAATAAAGTGACATGTGTACAAGGACTTAAAGAAATAAATAATAAACTGATAAATGAATGAAATAAAAAACAGATTAACTGAATAGAAAAATAAATAATTAAATAAATAATTAAATAAATAAAAAAACGAAAATTAACATAATAAATAAAAAATGTCCCGTCGGAACGAAAAAATGAGGTATTTTAAAATACCTCTCTGCCGAAATTTCGTCTGATACGACTGAGATTACGCGGCTTAATTACGCTAAATAAAACGATAAATCAACGACGTGAATGAAATAAACTTTACGAACGCTAACGCTACGCTACGCTAAAAAACGCACAAAACGCGAGTAAAAATTACGAAATTAAAACGCTACGCACGCGAACGGACGACTGAAAAAAACGATCGACGTACGAATAAAATAAAATGAATCGGTCAAAAATTAGGGTACGACAGAAGTCTCTTGCCAGCGTGCTTGAGCATTGGAAGTATCTTACTGTGTGTTTGAGCAACTTGTAATAGATATTACATTTTAGTGGAATTCTCCTTGGAAGTGCAAGGGGGACAAGACTACTTCCGGTTTGTGGAAGGAACCTGTATAATTGCTTGTGTTCTCTCTTCTCTCTATCTCTTGTTTATATCCGCTGCAATAGAATCTGATCTCCCATCAGACTCTGAACTCATTCAGACTATTATCCTATGAAATTAGATTCTCACTCTTCAAGAGTTGCGAAAAGCTAACACAATTCAACCCCCCCTTCTTGTGTTTTTCTCACCTTCAGTTGGTATCAGAGCTCCGGCTCTGTTGTCATAGCACTTAACCGCGTGACAGAAAAGATCTAGAGAAAAACATGTCATCCAGTGAACCTTCTTCTTCTGGTGCTACTTCTGGTGCTGCTATACCATATGACTATGGATCCAATAACAGCAGTAAGAAAGCTGATTATGGAAAAATTCCAAAGTTCAATGGTGATCGTGAAGAATTTTCTTGGTGGAAAACCAACTTCTACAGCTATGTCATGGGTCTTGATGAAGAACTCTGGGACATACTTGAAGATGGTGTTGGTGACTTACAACTTGATGACGAAGGTGCTGCCATTGACCATAAACTTCACACTGCTGCTCAAAAGAAGATCTACAAGAAACATCATATCATCAGAGGAGGTCTTGTCACTGCTATTCCTAAATCTGAATACATGAAGATGAGTGACAAATCTACTGCTAGAGCCATGTTTGCTTCTCTTTGTGCAAACTATGAAGGGAGCAAAAAGGTCAGGGAAGCTAAAGCTCTTCTATTAGTTCATCAGTATGAATTATTCAAGATGAAAGAGGATGAAAGTATTAAGCATAGCTTCTGATACTAAAGAAGAGTTACATAGCTTCTGACCAAAGGAGCTTACCCTTTAGATGGAGACCAAAGGTTACTGCAAGAAAGTCTAAAACCATTGCTTTAAAATCAAAGGGAAGATCCTCAAAAGCTCTCAAGGTTGAAGAGTCTGAAAATGAATCTTCAGCTTCTGAAAGCTCTGATGAAGATCCTAATGTTGCTAAAGAAATGGCTATGCTTTCAAGCAGAATGCAATACCTTGCTAAAAAGAACAAGAGGTTTCTGAGCAAGAGCAGTGGGAAGGGTTTCAAAAAGGAGGAACAGAAAGGTTGCATATATGGGCTGAAGCTGTAGAAACAACATGTTAGGTTCAAAATAGAATATTTATATATTTAACAAAACACCATATGAGCTCTTCAAAGTTAGAAGACCCAATATATTCTATTTTCACCGGTTTAAATGTACCTATTATATTCTAAACAACAAAGTTCATCTAAAGAACTTTAATGCCTATGCACAAAAGGGTATGTTATTAAAATACTTTGAACGCTCTAAGGCATACATAGTGTATAATTATGAAACTGGTATAGTTGAAGAATCAATACGCATTAATTTTGATGCAATAAAGCCTGATAGTAAAGTATCAGAGTGTGCTCACGATTTTCGGGTATCAAAATCATTGATCGGATTTGAACCTTTAATCATTGAACTCTCAACTTTTATTCGCGGGAAGGGAAAAAGTGAGTAAAAACCCTTATGAGACCTTGGATTCGGAGGTTGGTTTCGAATGGGGAAGGTGTTAGGCACCCGAACCGACTATGGTATCCCATAGGAACCTTCTACCTATTCTCTAATCTTGCGCTAAATTAATTTTACTTATTAAAAAAAAGGTTAAGAGTTAAAGTGAAAGAAAGGAGAAATATGAAGCATGTTTTTGGTTATTTTTATTGATTTGGAAGGGTTAAAACCCTTTGCCTACTTACCCAAATAAATCGGGATCAAAATCAAGTAGTTCGGCTAAAGAACTTATTTGATGAGTTGAATTGATTTTAACATTTTTTTTTGAAAAGATTTTAAGAAGAGATGAGAGGCCTCAAGGCATGAGAAGAAAATACGATGAAGTTGGTTAATTTTAATTGTACGAAATCCATGTCTAATGTGGATATTAAATTAATTAACATTTGATTAAGGAAAATAAAAGGAAAAAAACAACTTGGATTACATACCAAAGTTTACTTAAAAGAAATTTGAATTTGACTTGATTGATTTTTTTGAAGAAAATATTTTTTCTAAACTAACGATGAAATCGCGTAACGGCGGAAAAATGAATAAGCATAAAGCGATAAATAAAGTGGTGTGTCGGTGCGCGTGTCAGTGCGTGTGCCGGTTACATATTACATACCCTAAATACATTCTATGGTCTCAAAAAAAAAAAAATGTGCGAAAATAAATTACATCAAATCCCTAATTACACACTAAGTATGATAAATAAATACATAACAAAAAATTAAAAGATGCATGAGATTATACTAGAGATAATGCAAAAAATGACATATACCGAAACATTAAGCATAAAAAAAACATCACATACTAGAATTAATTACCAAATAAAATGCATGACATGAAGCATATTTAAAAAAGGTATAAAACGCAAGTTTTCGAAAAAAAAGAAGATATTAGTTAGAAAAATGCATGAGTTTGAGATTAAATTAAATAGGTAAACTATATATTGCGGGATATTTAAAATGCTAATTAAACAAAATGCATAAGATAGGAATTAAACCATAATCAAATAACAAATGCATGATAGTTAAAACTTTAGACAAAAATAGAAAAAATATAAAATGTTACTTCAAAGCTTAAAATGAACTAAAACCTAAGAGATAAAATTTAAATAAACAAATAAAAAAATGCATGATATGAAGATTAAGATACTAATAAAAATGCATGAAAATATAATATAACACTTAAGTGAATTAATTAAAAAGATAAACGCATGCAATTGAAAAAAAAACAAAGATTACTACACAAATGCATGGGGGTGCAGTAGCAGAGATGAGGTGAAAATAGCAAGCAGAAGCAAAATGGACTGGGTACATGGGTTACACGAGTTGGGGCGGGTACTGGGTCAACCCATGGGTGACCCGCCCCAACTCATTAATGAGTATAAAAAAAAATTTGCCCATGTTTTTTCTCATTTCCTTCCATTTCCTTCTCTCTCTAAACAAAACAAAGAAAGAAAAGAAAAAAAAGCTCTCCCTTCTCTCTAGAAGGGAGCTTGCCGGCGATGATGAAGGTGGTGGAGAGGGAGCTCCGGCGCAGTGGTCGGCCGGAGAGCCGTCGCGCCGGAGCGGTTAAGCTCATTATTTTTCAAAATTTTTTACACCCATAGCTTCCTCTCCTCATCCTCTATTCAAATCCATACATAGTTTCTCAAGAAAAAAGCCATACAAGCCTAGATCTACAAAAAAGGTTCAACAAAAAAACATACAAAGCTCATGAAAACTACCTTTCTTGTTTCTTCTTCTTATCTTCTTCTTTTTTGGATTCCCTTCCACTTTGTGTTACGGTTCAAGCTTTTCCTTCTTCACCTTCTTTTTCGTTTTCGGTTTTGTTGATGTGGTTTTGATGTGGTTCGGTTTTGGTGTTGATGCCTTGGCCGGAAAAAAACTTATGGTTGTTGTTGTTTATGGTTTTGGCCGATTTGGTATTGTTGGTTGTTTTTTTTTGGCCGAAAATGTGTTGTTTGTGGTTAATGGCTTGGATTTGATGTTGTGGTTATGCTTGGTTGATGATTTGTTGCTGGAATTTTTAGAAGTCTATATGATATTCATGTGATATTCATGTGTTCTTGAGAAAGTTCTTGAGGTTTTGGTAATTTGATCTTGTGAGATGAAAAAAAAGATGAAAAATGTGTTTGTGGTTGATTTTGAATTTTCTGACTGACTCTGACACTTGGGGGACCAATCTGACGCGTGAACAGTACTTTTATAGTACTGTTCACTGATACCCTGAAAATGACAAAAGTACCCCTGCAATTTCTTGGGGAAAAAGTTGGACTGGACCAATGATAAATTGACAAGTGGACAAGGACTTAAAATAAATAAATAAATAAAAAGACAGATAAATAAATAATAACACATTAAATAAATGGAAAAATAAATGACTAAATAAATAATTAATAATAAAAAACGAAAATTTAAATAATAAAATAAAAAATGTCCCGTCGGAACCAAAAAAATGAGGTATTTTAAAATACCTCTCTGCCGAAATTTCGTCTGATACGACTGAAATACGCGGCTTTTTACGCTAATTAAAACAATAAAACGACGACGTGAATAAAATGAACTTTACGAACGCAAACGTTACGCTATATTAAAATACGCACAAAACACCAGTAAAATAACGAAAATGATACGCGCGCGATATTAAACGACGAACGAAAAATAAATGCGACCACAAATACGAACAAAAGCAGACATTACGGGAATTCGCGCGCGAACGGACGACTGGAAAACAAACAACGTACGAATAAATAAAATAAATTGGTCAAAAATTAGGGTACGACAGATGCCCCTATTTAAGTTTCTCCGTCACGTGGGTTTAAAAAGACGAAGATTTTTGAAACGACGGGTCGGAGAGACTTAAATATCAAGTACACCAATTTTTGACCAACTCAGAAATCGAGAAAGCTCTATGGATGTAATGATATGAGTTGTCTGTTATGCAAGTACGAATGCAATGACGACTAAAACACTAACTCGAGGACCAAATAAAATGTTACTGGGGAGAAAAGATGTCTATTACCTTTACAGGGGTAAAGACGAACATACGAAATGAAATACTGGTCATTACCTTTACTGGGGTAACAACGAACATACAAAGGGTAAAACTGGCAATTACCTTTACTGGGGTAACGACGAACATACGAAGGGTAAAACTGTCAATTACCTTTACTGGGGTAATGACGGACATACGAAAGGGTAAAACTGTCAATTACCTTTACTGAGGCAATGACGAACATACGAAGGGTAAAACTGGCAATTACCTTTACTGGGGTAACGACGAACATACGAAGGGTAAAACTGTCAATTACCTTTACTGGGGTAATGACGGACATACGAAAGGGTAAAACTGTCAATTACCTTTACTGAGGCAATGACGAACATACGAAGGGTAAAACTGTCAATTACCTTTACTGGGGTAATGACGAACATACGAAAGGGTAAAACTGTCAATTACCTTTACTGGGGTAATGACGGACATACGAAAGGGTAAAACTGTCAATTACCTTTACTGGGGTAATGACGAACATACGAAGGGTAAAACTGTCAATTACCTTTACTGGGGTAATGACGAACATACGAACTGAAATACTGGTGATGCGTTACTACTACTGAGGCAAATTAGCCAAACAAAAACAGGTTACAAACGAAAACTCTTCGTATGAACTGCAGCTTCAACGAGATACTGGGGAAAATTGAAAAGGTGGGACCTGCCACTTGAACGAAATTTAACTGATAAACAGACCAAAATGAATACATTGATGATGACAAACTTACCTGGATACACATGGAGTAGGACATATAGGTAAAATGCATATGAATAATATCAGTATGCATGATATGTATGCATGAATGAATGAAACATGTATGAAAATGTATTGGTGAAACTGACGAGACAAGATTGGGCAGGTCGTAAGAATAGTGACCCGGTATTACAGTGCCAACACTTAGCATTCTTCACTGGGGATAAAATCACTGGAGATGAATCAATCCACAATCGGGGTACCACCCGTTAACCAAACTGAAACTGGGTAAGGACCACATAACACAAAAAACCTGGCTGAGGTCGCCATTTCTGAACTGAACCAAAGTACCTTCTCAAAATCCTGCTTCACATAGTCATTGCTTTTTTTGTATTCTTCTCTTTTTTTTTGAAATCCCTAACTTTTGCCTGGATCGCCCTTTCGGATTTTCAATCCACCGGGAATATATTCTTTTTTGTATGTCCCTAATTTTTGCCTGGACCGCCCTTTCGGGTTTTCGATCCACCGGGACGCTCATTTTTGGCTTAAGCCGCCCTTTCGGGTTTTCGACTTAGCGAGCTTTTCTTTTCTTTTTCTCTTTTTTTTTTTTTTGCAAGACTACGATCCACTCTGTTGAATTCACCTATGTTTGAATGGATGTTGACATATGTTTCCATGATATATGAACCTACAGATAATATGTTTGTCATTTTTTTGTTTTTTTTCAAAAGAAAACATAAAAAGTAAAAGAAATTTTCAAAGTTTTTACTTCAAGTATTGACATTAAAAATGGAAGAAGAAAAATTTGCATATAGAATAAACAAGAATTCCAAAAGAGTGCACCGGCTCAAATTAATGTAATAGGGTGGTAACCGGCCAAAGGCATGGCTCCACGGATTACAAAAAGTTGGAAAATGGTAATTACATGGGAAGGTACATTGAACACAATAACCACTTCATTCCCTAACAACTTTGAACCACTGTTTAGATGCTTTAGTGTCGGAGGACTTCTGACAGTTAAGGTGACCCAAATGGGTGATGCTTGATCTGATGCAGTTACTTTGTCATAGTCCTTAACTTTTGCATAGGCCGCCCTTTCGGGTTTTCGACCTATCAGGATAAACTTTTTTTTCAATTCTTTTTCCCTTTTTTTGTGTCTCTAATTTTTGCCTAAGCCTCCCTTTCGGGTTTTCGACTTACCGAGACGCTCTTTTTTGGTTTAGGCCGCCCTTTCGGGTTTTCGACCTACCGAGCTGTTCTTTTCATATATCTTTAGACAAAGTATTTCTTGACTGCATCAGAATTCACTGGACGAGGTAAATCTTCTCCATCCATATTTGTAAGGATTAAAGCACCACTAGAGAACGCTCTCTTGACCACATAAGGACCTTCATAATTCGGAGACCACTTGCCCTTGGGATCCGGTTGGAAAGATTTGATACACTTGATCACAAGGTCTCCTTCTTTGAATTCACGGGGATGAACCTTTTTGTCAAACGCCTGTTTCATCCTTGATTGATATAGTTGTCCGTGACACAAAGCGGTCATGCGTTTCTCTTCAATCAAGTTCAATTGATCATACCTACTCTGGCACCACTCAGCTTCAGTTAATTCAGCCTCCATCAAGGCTCTCAAAGATGGGATTTCCACCTCCACAGGGAGCACTGCTTCCATAGCATATACCAAAGAGAACGGGGTTGCCCCTGTTGAAGTACGCACTGAGGTACGATATCCATGTAAAGCATAGGGTAACATCTCATGCCAATCTTTGTAGGTAACCACCATCTTTTGCACAATCTTCTTGATATTCTTATTTGCAGCCTCAACCGCACCATTCATCTGAGGTCTGTATGGAGAAGAGTTGTGATGTTCAATCTTGAAATCATCGCACAATTCTTTCATCATATTGTTGTTCAAGTTTGTACCATTATCCGTGATGATCTTGTTAGGAATACCGTAACGGCAGATGATGTTACTCTTGATGAACCGAACCACTACTTGCTTGGTAACATTGGCGAAAGATGCCGCTTCAACCCACTTGGTGAAGTAATCAATAGCCACTAGTATGAAACGATGTCCATTGGAAGCTTTGGTTCAATCCGACCAATCATATCAATGCCCCACATGGAGAAAGGCCACGGAGAAGAGATAACGTTGAGCATAGATGGTGGTACATGGCTCTTATCTGCATAAATCTGACATTTGTGACATTTCTTAGCATGATTATAACAATCAGCTTGCATCGTTATCCAGTAATAACCTGCCCTCAATGCTTTCTTAGCCATTGCATGTCCACTGGAATGAGTGCCAAATGAACCTTCATGTATCTCATGCATCAATAAATCTGCTTCACGTTCATCCACACACCTAAGCAACATTGCATCAAAGTTTCTTTTGTACAATACATCTTCATTCAGGAAGAAATTACCAGACAGTCTCCTCAAAGTCCTCTTATCTTTGTGAGATGCCCCAGGCGGATACTCTTGAGTTTGAAGGAAAACCTTGATATCATGAAACCATGGCTTACCATCAGCAAGTACTTCAACTGAAAACACATAAGCGGGCCTTTCAAGGAACTGGACACTGATTAATGGCACATCATTGTGACGATTTACTTTGATCATCGAAGACAAAGTAGCCAAAGCATCTGCCATCTGATTCTCATCACGGGGAATGTGACGCAACTCCACTTTGTTAAAGAAGGTTAACAACCGTCTTGCATAATCTCTGTAAGGAATCAAACCAGCATGGTGAGTTTCCCACTTCCCTTTGATCTGATTAATCACCAAAGCTGAATCTCCACATATATCAATATTCTTAATCCTCATATTGATTGCTTCTTCAATGCCCATGATGCAAGCTTCATATTCTGCCATATTGTTTGTACAATCAAATCGTAGCCTTGCAGTAAAAGGGATGTGAGTACCCTCAGGTGTGACAAGGACTGCCCCGACTCCATTGCCATAAGCATTAACGGCCCCATCGAATATCAAACCCCAATTAGATTCAGGATCTGGACCTTCACCAAACAACGGTTCATCACAATCTTTCATCTTCAAATACATAACCTCTTCATCAGGGAAATCAAACTTAACAGGTTGATAATCTTCAACTGGTTGATGAGCCAAGTGATCTGCAAGGATACTCCCTTTGATTGCTTTCTGAGTATGGTATTCAATATCAAACTCGGCCAATAACATCTGCCAACGAGCAATTCTTCCTGATATCGAAGACTTCTCCAGAAGATACTTGATTGGATCCATTTTGGATATCAACCAAGTGGTATGATTGATCATATAGTGCCGAAGACGTTTGGTAGCCCAGGCTAAAGCACAACAAGTCTTCTCAAGTGCCGAGTACCGGGATTCACAATCTGTGAACTTCTTGCTTAAGTAATAAATAGCATGCTCTTTTCTACCAGTTTCATCTTGCTGTCCGAGTACACAACCCATGGAATCTTCTAACACAGTCAAGTACATGATCAACGGTCTTCCTTCAACTGGAGGGACAATAATTGGAGGTTCTAACAAATACTCCTTGATACTGTCGAAGGCTTTCTGACAATCTTCCGTCCAAACGATCCTTTGATCTTTGCGGAGTAGCTTGAATATCGGCCCACAAGTAGCAGTCATATTAGAAATAAATCTGGAGATATAATTCAGTCTTCCGAGAAAACCTCTGACCTGTTTCTCTGTTTTTGGAACGGGCATATCCCGGATGGCTCTGACTTTGTCGGGATCTACTTCAATACCCTTCTGACTAACAATGAAGCCCAAAAGTTTCCCTGATCGGACCCCGAAAGTACATTTATTAGGATTCAAACGGAGCTTGTACTTTCTCAACCGTTGGAACATCTTCAACAGATACTCAACATGTTCCTCTTCAGTACCAGACTTGACAATCATATCATCCACATAAACTTCTATCTCTTTGTGCATCATATCATGGAATATCTTGGTCATACCCCTCTGATAAGTGGCACCAGCATTTATCAACCCAAATGGCATTACTTCATAGCAGAAAGCGCCCCACGGCGTGATGAAAGACGTCTTTTCTCTATCTTCAGGAGCCATCTTGATCTGATTGTAACCAGAGAACCCATCCATGAAGGAGAAAACTTTGCATTGAGCAGTACTATCAACCAATACATCAATATGAGGTAGAGGGAAATCATCCTTTGGACTTGCCTTGTTCAAATCTCGGTAATCAACACACATTCGGACCTTACCATCTTTCTTTGGAACAGGCACAATGTTAGCCAACCACTGAGGATACTCGGATGTAACTAGAAAGCCTGCATCAATCTGCTTCCGTACTTCTTCTTTGATCTTGAGAGCCATATCAGGATGAGACCTTCTGAGCTTCTGTTTGACTGGAGGACACTCAGGTTTCAAAGGCAAGCGGTGTTCTACAACTTCATGATCTAAACCTGGCATGTCTTTGTATGACCAAGCAAATATGTCAGCGTACTCCCTGAGAAGTTCAATTACCTTTTCTTTGACGGTAACTTCCAATGACGCTCCAATCTTGATCTCTTTTCTATCCTCCTCGGTACCCAGATTGATCAATTCTAACTCTTCTTCATGAGGCTGAATGATCTTTTTCTCTGGTTCTAACATCCATCTGATCTCATCAGGAATCTCATCATCCTCCTCTATTATAGCCTCGTAAACAAGGGATTCAAAGTTGGGCAGAAGCATAGGGTCACTGTGTTCAATGGGCTTATGTATGTTCAGTCTGCACATGATTTATGATTGATTTTAGTGAATGAGTAAATGCAGACTTTTGAATTTGATTGATGTAAAAAGAAAAAGAGAATAAATTTTTTTGGGATTTTTCTATTACCATTTTTCCAGAAAAAGCAGTAAATAAAAATAAAACAGTCATGATAGAAACGACGTTTTTTCATTAATAACGACAATACTTGAAGATAAAACCAAAAGCCCTACAAGATTTCATTTTCGTCTGGGGCAGGACGAAAAGAGTTTTCTTGAAAAAACGAAAAGTAGACAAACATATTACTTAGACACATGCATCACAGAAGGAATATCCACAGCGATCCAATTACAGAAGGCTCCTCCGGGTGTCACAAAGACAGGTGCAACCTCCTCCGACTGATCTTCAAGGATAGCATTGGTTTCCGGTGGAGCATGAATAAACCCAGCGCTATGAAAAATGCCCTCAGCTGGCTTGGAAAATGCGCTCGATTGACTGGTAGAGAAACCGAGACCCTTTTTCCGCTTGTTCTCAGGCAGCTGTACCAACTGACCCCAGCCTCCTGTTTTACCATCTTGTACAAGCTTCCGGGCATCCTTCAAGGAGGCCATACAAGTCTCACCCTTCTTAGCAGCTCCTTCTTCCGCAGAGAACCCCTGAAAAGAAGTTCCTTCCACATCATCAGCACCAATATAGGAGAAAGCAGACAAATGACTAACCAACAAGGCTGATTCACCAATTACCGTTATCAGCTTTCCACAACTTACAAACTTTAGCCTCTGATGAAGAGTGGAGGTCACTGCTCCAGCCTCATGGATCCACGGTCGTCCAAGTAAGCAACTGTATGAAGCTTGAATGTCCATGACTTGGAATGTAACCTTGAAGGTATGAGGGCCCACCGTGATAGGCAAAGTCTATGTCCCCAATCACCGACTTCCTAGATCCATCGAATGCTTTTACCATTACTGCACTTGGCCTCAACTGGGCGCCACGGTATGCCAACCTTTCCAAAGTAGTTTTTTCCATCACATTGAGGGCGGAACCGGTGTCTATCAACACATTCGACATCGAGTCTGACTTACAAAGGACAGAAATGTGCAAAGCCCAGTTGTGGTTTCTTCCCTCCGCCGGGAGGTCTTCATCACTAAAGCTCAGGTTATTACACGCAGTTACATTCCCAACTATGCTCCCGAATTGCCCCAGGGTAACATCGGGATCCACATATGCTTGAGCCAAAATCTTCATCAGAGTGTCCCTATGAGCTCCAGAGTTCATTAGTAAAGACATTATGGAAATTTTGGACGGGGTTTGCAATAACTGATCGATTATCTTGTATTCACTCTTTTTGATCAGCTTCAAGATCTCATCACTACCTTCCTGAATGATTCCCTCAGGTTGGCTGGCACCTTTACCCTTATCAAGATTCTACACTGGCACATTCGGAGCAGTATTCTCGTTGCGCACAACAGTAGGGAGAATACGCCCACTTCTCATTACTTTACCCACACCTGCTATATTTATAACAGCATCTGCAGAGTGCAGAGGGATCTCTTTACCATTCTCCACAATAGTTGCCTCTTACCGGTAGGGTATGGCCTTCTGAGAAGTATAGGGAACAGGTCCTGGCAAACGGATCACCAGAGGAGTGACGTCTGACTTCGCACCATCACGAACTACCTCAAGATTCTTAAACACCGGGGTAATAACACAAACATTCCTGGATTCCTTCTTGACAATCAGCTCTTTTCTGTCAATCAGTCCTTGTATATCCTCCTGGACTTTCTCACACCCTCGGGGATCCACAGAACACACTTCACAAGCATCGTGATCGTGGTTAAACATGTTGGCTTCGCACATCTTGGCGTGAATCGGGACCAAAGGAGTTCTGACATCTTGAACCCTGAGAATTAGACTCAAATCTTAATCCTCTTGAATCATATTAACAGCCGGTCCATGAGATGGCAAAGGATTATTCTGAGTATTGGAATTGGTGTCCTCGAAGGACAACTCTTTGCTTTGAATCAACCTCTGAACTTCTTCTTTGAGTGGGTAGCAGTGCTCAACATCATGCCCAAGTGCCCCTTGGTGAAAGGCACAGGTAAGGTCAGCACGGTGCTATGGAGGTAATGGATTCTGTAGGCGAGGAGGCTGCCTAGTCTGCACAAGATTCCTTGCTAATAAAGAGGGTAGCAAGTCTGCATACAACATGGGTATGGGGGGAAACTCTTTTCTGGGAAGGCGATTTGGCTGCTGTGGGGCTCGATTACGAGGTTGTTGTTGTTGAGGTGGTGGTGGGTAATATGGTTGTTGGTAGAAAGGTTGCGGATACGGTTGTTGGTATAGTGGTGGATAGAATGGTGGAGGCCTTTGGGGCGTTTGTGGGTGGTAATGTTGATTTTGTGGAGCTGGAAAAGGTGGTGGAATATTGGCAATGAAGGGGTAGTTTGGATATATTGGCTGGGATCCACCTTGGGCTACCATACTGACTTCCTGAGCACTCTTCTTTGGATAACTGTTTCCAAATTTCTAGGATCCATTAGACGATCCACCTGACGAAGCATTTGACACACTACCTTCTTTGGCCACGATTCCTTTACGGACCAAATCTTCAATGCGAACCCCCGCGTCAACCATCTCAGTAAACTTCTACGATGCGCAACCAATCATTTTCTCCGAGTAGTAGGGACTCAAAGTTTCAAAGAACAAATCAGCCATTTCTCTTTCTTCCAGAGCAGGGCGGACTTGGGCCGATTTTTGAATAAAGCGGAAAGCATACTCCTTGAAAGACTCTTTATCCTTTTGAGCCATAGCTTGCAGTTCCCTTCGGGTGGGCCCCAGGTGTATGTTATACCGATACTGCTGTATGAAAGCCCTGGCCAGTTCTTCGAAGGTGGTGATGCCCTTCAGATTCATGTACCATATTTGTGCGGGACTAGTCAAACTGTCTTGGAAACAATGAATGAGCAAAGGTTCATTGTCTTTGTAGGCTGTCATCTTCCTTACATACATAACCAGATGACTCTGTGGACAAGTGTTCCCTTCATATTTGACGAAATCCGGAGTCTTGAACTTGGGAGGCAGTACCACATTTGGGACCAAACAAAGATCGTGCACATTCTGACCATAGATGTCTTTACCACGAAGAGCCCTCAGTTCTTTCTGCACTACGTCATACTTCTCTTCCAGACTTACCATTCTGTCATCTTCTACTACACTACCCGAATGATAAATTGGTCCTTCATCTTGCTGGGCAGTATGCACAATGGGTGCCGTATGATTTATGACAGCTTGAGGGAATAATTGTCCATGATGAAAAAGTGGCGTTGCTTGTTGTCCATAAGGAGTTGGCATTTCTGGGTCAGCAAAGCGTACACCTTCATTAGCTGTAAGAGGCATACTCCAAGGATACTCTTTGGACATGTAGTTCTGAGGGTGATAAGCAAAACCAGGAGGACGAAGACCTTCATTGTACATATTTGATGCATCTCCAAAAGAAAAACCAGCCGGGGTGGGCTCTGCAGTGCCAGCAGCCGTAGCAGTAAGGATCGATTGTGTAGGACCAGTTTGGGCAGACGAAACAACCACAGGAGAATTATGTGCAGCAGACACAACAACAGGAATTGGCTGAGCATCAAGAACTGGTTGGACCGGGATAACATCAAGAATCGGTTGGGTAGCTGCCGCTTGTGCCTGATTGGCCATTATAGCTTCCATCATAACCGTTAACTTATCCATCCCCTCTCTGAGTGTAATAACCTGTTCTTTGAGATCCCTGTTCTCTTGTTCCATCAAATCCATCTTCTTTTTAACAATTGCCCGAGTGTTGTGGATGCGAAAAGGCTTGTACTGAATACGCCGGGCCACTTTCCTTGACTGAGGCAGAAATGAGAGAATTATGAGACTCGGTTTTGACAGTTTATGGATGCAGTATGATGCATGATATGCTAAATGCAAAAACAATGCAATTTTTTGATTCATCGAAGAACTTATAGAAACAATCTTTTGTAAACATAACAATCTTAAACATTCATTACAAAAATAAAAAGCAAAAACAAGATAATTCCCTTTTAACAAACTGAGCCAAGGGATAGACTTCAAAGTACATAATAGAAAACTAAGAAAATACAATAAAAGGAAACAAAAGATGAAGATCTTAAGCTCTTGATGCCGGAATCGATTAATTCTTCAGAGGTATGATGTCCTGAAGAGACTTCCAAACATCAAGAGTTGATCTCACACCGCCCATAATGTAGTCATCTGATCTTCCTGGTGTAAAAGTGATACGTACAAAGTTATCTCCTTTGAAAAGGTAAGCTTCATTCGGGATATGAGAAGCAAAAGCCGCATCGATTCCCTTTTCAAATATCGTGTCTCGGAAACAAGTAAACCCACTGTTGATGTCCCTGATAATTTGAACAAGACTATTTGTGCCGTAGTCTATACGAGCATACTTGTCTCCTCTGAACAAGTAAACCTCTTTGTTCAAAGTTGACCTGAATGCAGCGTCTATTCCATGTTCAAAACCCGTTCCTTCTAAAAATGGAAACATTTCCGCGATTTTCATAGGACCGGAAATTATTTTGTCTTTGTCAGTGTGTGGAACATATTCTATCTTAGCACAAAGGCTTTGATAAAAGACGAACACCTCATTGTCATCGGTGTCAAAGGCACAATCTATTCCATTGCTTCCAAATTTTGTATTATCAAGCGATGGAAACCCGTGGCGAACGAAAGCAGGTCCATACAAAATCTTATCGTTGCTAGTTCCAGGAGCATAATCCAAAAGCAAGAACTTATCGTTGATGAAAAAGTATGCTTCATTGTTCTGGGATGAACGAAATGCAGCATTTATGTAACCGGATTTTGTCATCTTCGATATGGTAAGGTTAGTGGACAAGGAGGAATGATTTTGTTTTATAATTCAAGGGTTATGTTGTGAGCAAATTCAAGCAAAGAAAGAAGGATATATATAGAGACAAAATGATAAAATAAAATCCAGCATTTGATAAGAGGAACAATAAAATATAAAATAAATTATTCAAATTGACAATGCTTTTGAATCTATTTAATACTCCTTCCTTAATAGTAGTGCTGGTACATGTGATGAAATTAAATAAGGGTCAAATGTTCATGTTTGTGCATAATGCCATGGAGTAGTACTCTATCTCTATCTGTATCAAATTATAAGTCGTTTTACAATATTATAAGTCGTTTTACAATAACAAAGAAACACTAATGTTATTTTTCTTGTTATACCATTATTTATTTATCATTCTATCTTTTTTCAATTTTTTAATTTATCTTTTCAATATCATTTATTAATGTCAATTTTGCAAAATAACTCGTAATATCTCTTCCTCGTATAAACTTCTTAAAGAGTTTGCTTAAAACCCTCGCTAGCGAAACCATTATTTTTAAGCATGGCATGTGATGAAAGAGTCAAATGGATAAATTCTCATTTAAAAATTTTATATGAAAAAATATAAGCCAGTCACATACTGCCAACTCATATCGTGAATTGATTTTTCCCTTTATCTGGCATTGCTCTAAATAAAAATATATTTGAAACAATATTGACAAAAACTGATTTATGTTAAACGGAAGAAGAAGAAGAATGAGTAGAAAGTGCTAACAAATAACATAGCTAACAAATTCTAGTTTACTATCCACAAGTTTATCTGAAAATACTTTGGAAAAGTGTAGAAAAGCTTTAAAAAAATATCGTTCATTTGAAAATACTTTGGAAAAATATCGTTCGTTTACAGGGAAAAAAAACTTAATTAACCCAAAAAAATATAAACAACTTTTTATTTTTTTTATGGGAAAATTTATAGATTTTGCATGGCATAACAATACAGATAAGACTAGAGGCCTTGCCAATTACTATCTTCTTTCAAGTATTTTAGTTGTATTTTCTAAAGAATTTACAAACGAAGTTGAACTATTCCAACACCATTCTTTTTGGAATTTGAAACAATTATCCACGTTTAAGTAGTAGATGATATGATTTTACACATTTGATTTTGTTTTTTATTAAAAAAAATACATTTAACCAATCTAAGTAGTGTGTATTTTATTTCAAATGATAGTACGTCTTTTATTCTTCTTTCCTAAAGTTAATGCTTTCCAAATCCATTTAATATATCTATTTTGTGCACTAACATTACTATATATATATATACACACACATACATACATACATATATATATATATATATATATATATATATATATATGTATTTGGTGTTACAACGAGTGATATGACTTCGGTCAGGTGGCAGCGGCCACAACAAGGCCGTCTGAAATGTAATGTTGATGCTTCGTTTTCGGATCCGTTAAACAAAACAGGTATTGACATATGTATCCGTGATGACGAAGGGACCTTTGTGCTGGCTAAAACGGTATCTATCTCTCCTATGTGTTCTGTTGTCGTAGGAGAAGCTCTAGGCTTATTCCACGCCTTACAATGGTTAAGTGACTTGCAATTTGACAACGTCGATTTCACTTTGGATTCAAAGATTACAACAGATGCCTTTAACCATCGTCAAATTGATGTTACAGAATTTGGCCAAGTGATTTCAGCATGCCAGAGTCTCTTCAACACACATTTCTCAAACTCTAATGTCGAGTTTAACAGGAGACAAGCAAATGAGGTAGATCACACCCTTGCTGGGGTTGCCACATTATCAACTAGTCCCAATATTTATTATCATATACCTCATTGTATAAACTCTCTTGTTGTTAATGAAATGCTATAGGCATACTCTTTTCCTATAAAAAAAAAGGTATTTGGTGTTAGCTTTTCAGTTTCATAAAAGATAAAGACACTGATAATTTAATGTTCAGTCCAAAATTAAGCAATGTCTGATAAAAATTTGTTTTATTTAATAATCAAACTCAAACTCTTGTAAGAATATAATAATAGAAATACATATCACATGGGACAAATTAAATGTTATATCCGACAATTTTAGCTGGCAGGATTTTAATCAGGGTATTTTTTAATTGCAGGATTGGCATGAAGAAATAAACCTTTATTTAAACAAACCTGTTTAAAAGCATGGTGTTTAAATAATTAACATAAGTGCTATATAATTGCAACTTAAGATTAAGATTGGTCACATGCAAACATGTGCACTGTATTATAATTTTCTCTTTAAAGAGGATAACGTTCAAACGTGTTTTGCACGTTAGTTTAACATTTTATTTTTTGTGTGGTTTCTTCAATAAACATTAAGGCAATATATATTCATGCGTTCCACGGTTTTATTTTTTTATATGTTTACGTAGGGGTGAAGCTTGAAGGAGAACCAACCTTGTATATTGAGCCTTAAACACCTAAGTTTCTAAGGTTTATTGCACTAATCCTTAACTACAATCATTAACACTGAAATACAAAGTAGAGTTTTTTCTACAATTTATAGAAGAATCGTAATCCTTAACTAAAATTCCAGTTTATGAATCACTGTATGCGAAGCACTACCAACGATTCATTGGGTGTGATTGCATCCTCATACGTTAGCATTTTTATTGTTTCATATTTCTTTGAGTTATTCAAAGATCCTTTTAGTCTCACCATTCTCTCACAAACCTCAAAGTACTTAACTTTCTTATATCCTTAAAATTTCTTATAATTTTAGATATTTATCAATTTTGAATGTCTTAGAATTTCTTAAGTATCTTGTATATACTGTGCATTTTAAAATTTAATTTTTCTTCACTAAATTATATTTTCAGCTAAGTCCCCCCAAAGTTAAATTGTTGGCTCCGGGTTTTATGCATCCACGAACTTTTTTTCCTTGAGCAAAAATCAGATTAATTCATTTCATTCAAGATTAACTGATACAAAAATGAAGGTGAGAAAAACACAAGAAGGGGTTTGAATTGTGTTGTTTGTTCTTTTTCTTTTTCGAAAATCCTTTTCAAAGTATTTAAACAAAACAAAAACATGCAATATAATCACAAAGAGACAACTTAAACAATTATTATGGTTCACCTCAAAATTTAAAATTATTATGGTTCACCCCAAAATTTAAAGTTAGTCTGATACTCTTGCATTTCTAAAAGATTTTACGTTATAACCATACATGATTACAATTACTTAGACACACAAGTCTAAGATTTTCTTGCCTCACACAAGAAGACTTCCACAATCAGAGTTTATAAATAAATTGTTATGTGTTTACACTTTGTTCTTAAAGAGTGGTAAATTAAACTTAAATTTCAAATGACTTATCATTCTAAGATATAAAGTTTGCCATAAATTTCTAATTCTACTTAGCTTATCTTGAGTACCAAAATGCTTTCCTTGACAGAAAGAATATGATGTTTCAGAAGCAATAACTTGACTTTGATGTCAAAATTTAATTCTATGGTTCTACACACTTGAATGCACATTAGAATACTTAATTGTTCTTTCATACATTGTTATCATAAAAACCTTAGAGACATTGTTATAAAACCCATATTGTTTCAACAATCTCCTCATTTTTTATGATAACAAACTTATGTATAGCAAGAATATTTGTCTAAGTTAATTAACTTAACTCATCAAAAGGTGATGTTTGTAAGCTAAACCAAAGTCTAATTTGGGTTAATTAAGACAATAATAATTAATTTAAATCAGAGTAAATAATTGTTAGCAGATAAATTAAATTCTACTTCCACTCCCACTTTTGTCATTAAATAATATATATATATATATATATATATATATATATAGACACACACACACACACGATACAAGTTAAACATTTTATGCAATTTATTACCAAACTTGCGCAAAAATAAAAATAAAAGGGGTTCCTAAATGTCATAAGAAGACAAAGTGTACTATCATACTTATATAGAGACAACTACAGAAGAGGACAAATCTGATGTGGAGTTAGGGTTCCTCAAGATCGTCTTAGTCTGGAGGTCTTCCAAGTTTGGAGATTTTCCAAGTCTGATGAGGTCTTTTAAGAATGATGATCCTTTAGAGTCTGATGAGAGTCTTCATCTTCTGAGTAACATTCTTTCTTCTGATCCAAGGTGTTGACTTTTAGTAGATATTTCTTCATATCTTCTATCATAGTTTACGAGCTTCTCTTGTGCATTTAATGCTCTAATACATGTATAGACCTCGTAAAATTTAAATCCACGGTCAACAACACTTGAACATATGTTAGCACATACACTTATTCTTTGATACTTTGTTATCATCAAAACCTTAGAGGAATTGCACAAACCAATTTTGTTCCAACTAAAATGTTTTTGGTTCTGCATTGATATCAAGATCTCCAAGACTATTCATCAACTCTAACACTTTCATGTCAGGCTTTTTGCATCAAAATTAATGCGTATCCCAATAAGACACCCTTTTGTGCTTTGGCATTAAATTTCTTTAGATGAACTTTATTGTTTAAAATATAACAATTACATCAAAACCGATGAAAATAAAATATATTGGTTATTCTAACTTTCAAGAGCTCATATGGTGTCTTGTTCAATATAGGTATGACATATATATATATATATATATATATAAATATTCTATTTTGAACATAACATGTTGTTTCTACAGCTTTTGCCCAAAAGTGCCTAACCATATCAATTTCATGAATCATGGTACGTTCCATTTCTTCTAAAGATCTATTCTTTTTCTCTACAACTTTATTTCGATGTGAAGTACTAGGAGAAAAATAGTCATGGAGAATTCCATGTTTTTCAACAAAATTTTCAAATGGCTCATTTTCAAATTCACCATCATGATCACTTTTGATCTTCAAAATTTTCAAAAAAATTTCATTTTGCACTTAATTACAGAAGGTATTAAGCTCATCATATGTCTCATCCTTAGTTACGAGGAACTTTACCCTAGTGAATCTTCTATAATCATAAACTCAGACTAATCCATATTATTTCCCACCGATAAAGGTAGTACATACTAGCCTAAAAAGATCAATGCAAACAACTTTGTATGGTCTTGAGGTTGAGACAACTTTGTTAGATATAAAAAATGTTTTAACAATCTTTCCTTTTTTACATGCTCCATGAAGAGCATATGAATGATACTTTAAATCTGGCAGGCCTTTGAAAAGTATTAAATTGCTAAGTTTAAAGAATAATCTCCAACTAGCATGTCCTAAACATATATGCCACAACCATTTTTCGTCATTCATTCGTAGAAGGAAAATTATTTTCTAATAAATTGAATAATTTTTTTTATCTTATAAACATTTCCTTTTCTATTTCCAATGAAGAATATGAACTTGTTAGTTGGATTGATGACAATGCAGTTGTTATACTCAAACACTACTTCAGAACAACTGTCACATAATTGACTTATGGTTAGAAGTTTATGTTTTAGTCCGTCAAGTAACAAAACATTTTCAATAGAAGGAGAAGAGTTCCAAATATTACCCATAACAATTATCTTTCCTCTCTGGTTTCCTTTCTTTTGATCCAAGATCTCGACTGTTGGTTGACATTTCTTCAGGTCTTCTATCATAGCTTTCGAGCATCTATTGTGCATCTAATGCTCTAATACATGTTTAAAACTTGTTAAATTTTAATCCACGGTCCTACACAGTTGAATATATATTAGCATATCCGATTATTCTTTGATACTTGTTATCATCAAAACCTTAGAAAAATTGCATAAACCGACTTTGTTCCAACAAAGGTGTTTTTTGTTCTGCAATGATTTCAAGATATGCAACACTATCCATTACCTATGATACTTTACTGTCAGGCTTTATTGCATCAAAATTAATGCGTATTGATTCTTCAACTATACCAGTTTCATAATTATACAATATGTATGTCTTAGAGCGTTCAAAGTATTTCAATAATATACCCTTTTGTGCATAGGCATTAAAGTTCTTTAGATGAATTTTGTTGTTTAGATTATAATAGGTACATCTAAACCGGTGAAAATAGAATATATTGGGTCTTCTAACTTTGAAGAGCTCATATGGTGTTTTGTTCAATATATAAATATTCTATTTTGAACATAACATGTTGTTTCTACAGCTTCAGCCCATATATGCTTAACCATATCATTTTCATGAATCATGGTACGTGCCATTTCTTGTAAAGATCTATTCTTTTTCTCCACGACTTTATTTTGATGTGAAGTACTAGGAGAAAAATAGTCATGGGGAATTCCATGTTTTTCAACAAAATTTTCAAATGGCTCATTTTCAAATTCACCATCATGATCACTTTTGATCTTCAAAATTTTCAAAAAATTTTCATTTTGCACTTAATTACAGAAGGTATTAAGCTCATCATATGTCTCATCCTTAGTTACGAGGAACTTTATCCTAGTGAATCTTTTATAATCATCAACTCAGACTAATCCATATTATTTCCCACCGATAAAGGTAGTACATACTAGCCTAAAAAGATCAATGCAAACAACTTTGTATGGTCTTGAGGTTGAGACAACTTTGTTAGATATAAAAAATGTTTTAACAATCTTTCCTTTTTTACATGCTCCATGAAGAGCATATGAATGATACTTTAAATCTGGCAGGCCTTTGAAAAGTATTAAATTGCTAAGTTTAAAGAATAATCTCCAACTAGCATGTCCTAAACATATATGCCACAACCATTTTTCGTCATTCATTCGTAGAAGGAAAATTATTTTCTAATAAATTGAATAATTTTTTTTTTATCTTATAAACATTGCCTTTTCTATTTCCAATGAAGAATATGAACTTGTTAGTTGGATTGATGACAAGGCAGTTGTTATACTCAAACACTACTTCAGAACAACTGTCACATAATTGACTTTTGGTTAGAAGTTTATGTTTTAGTCCGTCAAGTAACAAAACATTTTCAATAGAAGGAGAAGAGTTCCCAATATTAACCATAACAATTATCTTTCCTCTCTGGTTTCCTTTCTTTTGATCCAAGATGTTGACTGTTGGTTGACATTTCTTCAGGTCTTCTATCATAGCTTTCGAGCATCTATTGTGCATCTAATGCTCTAATACATGTTTAAAACTTGTTAAGTTTTAATCCACGGTCCTACACAGTTGAATATATATTAGCATATCCGATTATTCTTTGATACTTGTTATCAACAAAACCTTAGAAAAATTGCATAAACCGACTTTGTTCCAACAAAGGTGTTTTTTGTTCTGCACTGATTTCAGGATATGCAAGACTATCCATTACCTCTGATACTTTACTGTCAGGATTTTTTACATCAAAATTAATGCGTATTGATTCTTCAACTATACCAGTTTCATAATTATACACTATGTATGCCTTAGAGCGTTCAGAGTATTCCAATAACATACCCTTTTGTGCTTCGACATTATAGTTCTTTAGATGAATGTTGTTGTTTAGAATATAATAGGCATATCTAAACCGGTGTGAAAATAGAATATATTGGGTGTTCTAACTTTGAAGAGCTCATATGGTGTTTTGTTTAATATATAAATATTCTATTTTGAACATAACATGTTGTTTCTACAGCTTTTGCCCAAAAGTGCCTAACCATATCAATTTCACGAATCATGGTACGTTGCATTTCTTCTAAAGATCTATTCTTTTTCTCTACAACTTTATTTCGATGTGAAGTACTAGGAGAAAAATAGTCATGGAGAATTCCATGTTTATCAACAAAATTTTCAAATGACTCATTTTCAAATTCACCATCATGATCACTTTTGATCTTCAAAATTTTCAAAAAAATTTCATTTTGCACTTAATTACAGAAGGTATTAAGCTCATCATATGTCTCATCCTTAGTTACGAGGAACTTTATCCTAGTGAATCTTCTATAATCATCAACTCAGACTAATCCATATTATTTCCCACCGATAAAGGTAGTACATACTAGCCTAAAAAGATCAATGCAAACAACTTTGTATGGTCTTGAGGTTGAGACAACTTTGTTAGATATAAAAAATGTTTTAACAATCTTTCCTTTTTTACATGCTCCATGAAGAGCATATGGATGATACTTTAAATCTGGCAGGCCTTTGAAAAGTATTAAATTGCTAAGTTTAAAGAATAATCTCCAACTAGCATGTCCTAAACATATATGCCACAACCATTTTTCGTCATTCATTCGTAGAAGGAAAATTATTTTCTAATAAATTGAATAATTTTTTTTTATCTTATAAACATTGCCTTTTTCTATTTCCAATGAAGAATATGAACTTGTTAGTTGGATTGATGACAATGCAGTTGTTATACTCAAACACTACTTCAGAACAACTGTCACATAATTGACTTATGGTTAGAAGTTTATGTTTTAGTCCGTCAAGTAACAAAACATTTTCAATAGAAGGAGAAGAGTTCCCGATATTACCCATAACAATTATCTTTCCTCTCTGGTTTCCTTTCTTTTGATCCAAGATGTTGACTGTTGGTTGACATTTCTTCAGGTCTTCTATCATAGCTTTCGAGCATCTATTGTGCATCTAATGCTCTAATACATGTTTAAAACATGTTAAATTTTAATCCACGGTCCTACACAGTTGAATATATATTAGCATATCCGATTATTCTTTGATACTTGTTATCATCAAAACCTTAGAAAAATTGCATAAACCAACTTTGTTCCAACAAAGGTGTTTTTTGTTCTGCACTGATTTCAAGATATGCAAGACTATCCATTACCTCTGATACTTTACTGTCAGGCTTTATTGCATCAAAATTAATGCGTATTGATTCTTCAACTATACCAGTTTCATAATTATACACTATGTATGCCTTAGAGCGTTAAAAGTATTTCAATAACATACCCTTTTGTGCATAGGCATTAAAGTTCTTTAGATGAACTTTGTTGTTTAGAATATAATAGGTACATCTAAACCGGTGAAAATAGAATATATTGGGTCTTCTAACTTTGAAGAGCTCATATAGTGTTTTGTTCAATATATAAATATTCTATTTTGAACATAACATGTTGTTTCTACAGCTTCAGCCCATATATGCTTAACCATATCATTTTCACGAATCATGGTACGTGCCATTTCTTGTAAAGATCTATTCTTTTTCTCCACGACTTTATTTTGATGTGAAGTACTAGGAGAAAAATAGTCATGGAGAATTCCATGTTTTTCAACAAAATTTTCAAATGACTCATTTTCAAATTCACCATCATGATCACTTTTGATCTTCAAAATTTTCAAAAAAATTTCATTTTGCACTTAATTACAGAAGGTATTAAGCTCATCATATGTCTCATCCTTAGTTACGAGGAACTTTATCCTAGTGAATCTTCTATAATCATCAACTCAGACTAATCCATATTATTTCCCACCGATAAAGGTAGTACATACTAGCCTAAAAAGATCAATGCAAACAACTTTGTATGGTCTTGAGGTTGAGACAACTTTGTTAGATATAAAAAATGTTTTAACAATCTTTCCTTTTTTACATGCTCCATGAAGAGCATATGGATGATACTTTAAATCTGGCAGGCCTTTGAAAAGTATTAAATTGCTAAGTTTAAAGAATAATCTCCAACTAGCATGTCCTAAACATATATGCCACAACCATTTTTCGTCATTCATTTGTAGAAGGAAAATTATTTTCTAATAAATTGAATAAATTTTTTTTATCTTATAAACATTGCCTTTTCTATTTCCAATGAAGAATATGAACTTGTTAGTTGGATTGATGACAAAGCAGTTGTTATATTCAAACACTACTTCAGAACAACTGTCACATAATTGACTTTTGGTTAGAAGTTTATGTTTTAGTCCGTCAAGTAATAAAACATTTTCAATAGAAGGAGAAGAGTTCCCAATATTAACCATTACAATTATCTTTCCTCTTTGGTTTCCTTTCTTTTGATCCAAGATGTTGACTGTTGGTTGACATTTCTTCAGGTCTTCTATCATAGCTTTCGAGCATCTATTGTGCATCTAATGCTCTAATACATGTTTAAAACTTGTTAAGTTTTATTCCACGGTCCTACACAGTTGAATATATATTAGCATATCCGATTATTCTTTGATACTTGTTATCAACAAAACCTTAGAAAAATTGCATAAACCGACTTTTTTCCAACAAAGGTGTTTTTTGTTCTACACTGATTTCAAGATATGCAAGACTATCCATTACCTCTGATACTTTACTGTCAGGATTTTTTACATCAAAATTAATGCGTATTGATTCTTCAACTATACCAGTTTCATAATTATACACTATGTATGCCTTAGAGCGTTCAGAGTATTCCAATAACATACCCTTTTGTGTTTCGGCATTATAGTTCTTTAGATGAACGTTGTTGTTTAGAATATAATAGGCATATCTAAACCGGTGTGAAAATAGAATATATTGGGTCTTCTAACTTTGAAGAGCTCATATGGTGTTTTGTTTAATATATAAATATTCTATTTTGAACATAACATGTTGTTTCTACAGCTTTTGCCCAAAAGTGCCTAACCATATCAATTTCATGAATCATGGTACGTTCCATTTCTTCTAAAGATCTATTCTTTTTCTCTACAACTTTATTTCGATGTGAAGTACTAGGAGAAAAATAGTCATGGAGAATTCCATGTTTTTCAACAAAATTTTCAAATGGCTCATTTTCAAATTCACCATCATGATCACTTTTGATCTTCAAAATTTTCAAAAAAATTTCATTTTGCACTTAATTACTTCGTATTAAGCTCATCATATGTCTCATCCTTAGTTACGAGGAACTTTATCCTAGTGAATCTTCTATAATCATCAACTCAGACTAATCCATATTATTTCCCACCGATAAAGGTAGTACATACTAGCCTAAAAAGATCAATGCAAACAACTTTGTATGGTCTTGAGGTTGAGACAACTTTGTTAGATATAAAAAATGTTTTAACAATCTTTCCTTTTTTACATGCTCCATGAAGAGCATATGGATGATACTTTAAATCTGGCAGGCCTTTGAAAAGTATTAAATTGCTAAGTTTAAAGAATAATCTCCAACTAGCATGTCCTAAACATATATGCCACAACCATTTTTCGTCATTCATTCGTAGAAGGAAAATTATTTTCTAATAAATTGAATAATTTTTTTTTATCTTATAAACATTGCCTTTTCTATTTCCAATGAAGAATATGAACTTGTTAGTTGGATTGATGACAAAGCAGTTGTTATATTCAAACACTACTTCAGAACAACTGTCACATAATTGACTTTTGGTTAGAAGTTTATGTTTTAGTCCGTCAAGTAACAAAACATTTTCAATAGAAGGAGAAGAGTTCCCAATATTAACCATTACAATTATCTTTCCTCTTTGGTTTCCTTTCTTTTGATCCAAGATGTTGACTGTTGGTTGACATTTCTTCAGGTCTTCTATCATAGCTTTCGAGCATCTATTGTTCATCTAATGCTCTAATACATGTTTAAAACTTGTTAAGTTTTAATCCACGGTCCTACACAGTTGAATATATATTAGCATATCCGATTATTCTTTGATACTTGTTATCAACAAAACCTTAGAAAAATTGCATAAACCGACTTTGTTCCAACAAAGGTGTTTTTTGTTCTGCACTGATTTCAAGATATGCAAGACTATCCATTACCTCTGATACTTTACTGTCAGGATTTTTTACATCAAAATTAATGCGTATTGATTCTTCAACTATACCAGTTTCATAATTATACACTATGTATGCCTTAGAGCGTTCAGAGTATTCCAATAACATACCCTTTTGTGTTTCGGCATTATAGTTCTTTAGATGAACGTTGTTGTTTAGAATATAATAGGCATATCTAAACCGGTGTGAAAATAGAATATATTGGGTCTTCTAACTTTGAAGAGCTCATATAGTTTTTTGTTTAATATATAAATATTCTATTTTGAACATAACATGTTGTTTCTACAGCTTCATCCCATATATGAATCATGGTACGTGCCATTTCTTGTAAAGATCTATTCTTTTTCTCCACGACTTTATTTTGATGTGAAGTACTAGGAGAAAAATAGTCATGGAGAATTCCATGTTTTTCAACAAAATTTTCAAATGGCTCATTTTCAAATTCACCATCATGATCACTTTTGATCTTCAATGCAAACAACTTTGTATGGTCTTGAGGTTGAGACAACTTTGTTAGATATAAAAAATGTTTTAACAATCTTTCCTTTTTTACATGCTCCATGAAGAGCATATGGATGATACTTTAAATCTGGCAGGCCTTTGAAAAGTATTAAATTGCTAAGTTTAAAGAATAATCTCCAACTAGCATGTCCTAAACATATATGCCACAACCAAGATGTTGACTGTTGGTTGACATTTCTTCAGGTCTTCTATCATAGCTTTCGAGCATCTATTGTGCATCTAATGCTCTAATACATGTTTAAAACTTGTTAAATTTTAATCCACGGTCCTACACAATTGAATATATATTAGCATATCCGATTATTCTTTGATACTTGTTATCAACAAAACCTTAGAAAAATTGCATAAACCGACTTTGTTCCAACAAAGGTGTTTTTTGTTCTGCACTGATTTCAAGATATGCAAGACTATCCATTACCTCTGTGTCGTACCCTAATTTTTGACCAATTTAGTTTATTTATTCGTACGTTGTTTGTTTTCCAGTCGTCCGTTCGCGCGCGAATTCCCGTAATGTCTGCTTTTGTTCGTATTTGTGGTCGCATTTATTTTTCGTTCGTCGTTTAATATCGCGCACGTATCATTTTCGTTTTTTTACTCGTGTTTTGTGCGTATTTTAATATAGCGTAACGTTTGCGTTCGTAAAGTTCATTTTATTCACGTCGTCGTTTTATTGTTTTAATTAGCGTAAAAAGCCGCGTATTTCAGTCGTATCAGACGAAATTTCGGCAGAGAGGTATTTTAAAATACCTCATTTTTTTGGTTCCGACGGGACATTTTTTATTTTATTATTTAAATTTTCGTTTTTTATTATTAATTATTTATTTTGTCATTTATTTTTCCATTTATTTAATGTGTTATTATTTATTTATCTGTCTTTTTATTTATTTATTTATTTTAAGTCCTTGTCCACTTGTCAATTTATCATTGGTCCAGTCCAACTTTTTCCCCAAGAAATTGCAGGGGTACTTTTGTCATTTTCAGGGTATCAGTGAACAGTACTATAAAAGTACTGTTCACGCATCAGATTGGTCCCCCAAGTGTCAGAGTCAGTCAGAAAATTCAAAATCAACCACAAACACATTTTTCATCTTTTTTTTCATCTCACAAGATCAAATTACCAAAATCTCAAAAACTTTCTCAAGAACACATGAATATCACATGAATATCATATAAACTTCTAAAAATTCCAGCAAGAAATCATCAACCAAACATAACCACAACATCAAATCCAAGCCATTAACCACAAACAACACATTTTCGGCCAAAAAAAAACAACCAACAATACAAAATCGGCCGAAACCATAAACAACAACAACCATAAGTTTTTTTCCGGCCAAGGCATCAACACCAAAACCGAACCACATCAAAACCACATCAACAAAACCGAAAACGAAAAAGAAAGTGAAGAAGGAAAAGCTTGAACCGTAACACAAAGTGGAAGGGAATCCAAAAAAGAAGAAGATAAGAAGAAGAAACAAGAAAGGTAGTTTTCATGAGCTTTGTATGTTTTTTTGTTGAACCTTTTTTGTAGATCTAGGCTTGTATGGCTTTTTTCTTGAGAAACTATGTATGGATTTGAATAGAGGATGAGGAGAGGAAGCTATGGGTGTAAAAAATTTTGAAAAATAATGAGCTTAACCGCTCCGGCGCGACGGCTCTCCGGCCGACCACTGCGCCGGAGCTCCCTCTCCACCACCTTCATCATCGCTGGCGAGCTCCCTTCTAGAGAGAAGGGAGAGCTTTTTTTTCTTTTCTTTCTTTGTTTTGTTTAGAGAGAGAAGGAAATGGAAGGAAATGAGAAAAAACATGGGCAAATTTTTTTTTATACTCATTAATGAGTTGGGGCGGGTCACCCATGGGTTGACCCAGTACCCGCCCCAACTCTTGTAACCCATGTACCCAGTCCATTTTGCTTCTGCTTGCTATTTTCACCCCATCTCTACTACTGCATCCCCATGCATTTGTGTAGTAATCTTTGTTTTTTTTTTTTCAATTGCATGCGTTTATCTTTTTAATTAATTCACTTAAGTGTTATATTATATTTTCATGCATTTTTATTAGTATCTTAATCTTCATATCATGCATTTTTTTATTTGTTTATTTAAATTTTATCTCTTAGGTTTTAGTTCATTTTATGCTTTCAAGTAACATTTTATATTTTTTCTATTTCTGTCTAAAGTTTTAACTATCATGCATTTGTTATTTGATTATGATTTAATTCCTATCTTATGTATTTTGTTTAATTAGCATTTTAAATATCCCGCATTATATAGTTTACCTATTTAATTTAATCTCAAACTCATGCATTTTTCTAACTAATATCTTCTTTTTTTTCGAAAACTTGCGTTTTATACCTTTTTTAAATATGCTTCATGTCATGCATTTTATTTGGTAATTAATTCTAGTATGTGATGTTTTTTTTATGCTTAATGTTTCGGTATATGTCATTTTTTGCATTATCTCTAGTATAATCTCATGCATCTTTTAATTTTTTGTTATGTATTTATTTATCATACTTAGTGTGTAATTAGGGATTTGATGTAATTTATTTTCGCGCAATTTTTTTTTTTGAGACCATAGAATGTATTTAGGGTATGTAATATGTAACCGGCACACGCACTGACACGCGCACCGACACACCACTTTATTTATCGCTTTATGCTTATTCATTTTTCCGCCGTTACGCGATTTCATCGTTAGTTTAGAAAAAATATTTTCTTCAAAAAAATCAATCAAGTCAAATTCAAATTTCTTTTAAGTAAACCTTGGTATGTAATCCAAGTTGTTTTTTTCCTTTTATTTTCCTTAATCAAATGTTAATTAATTTAATATCCACATTAGACATGGATTTCGTACAATTAAAATTAACCAACTTCATCGTATTTTCTTCTCATGCCTTGAGGCCTCTCATCTCTTCTTAAAATCTTTTCAAAAAAAAATGTTAAAATCAATTCAACTCATCAAATAAGTTCTTTAGCCGAACTACTTGATTTTGATCCCGATTTATTTTGGTAAGTAGGCAAAGGGTTTTAACCCTTCCAAATCAATAAAAATAACCAAAAACATGCTTCATCTTTCTCCTTTCTTTCACTTTAACTCTTAACCTTTTTTTTAATAAGTAAAATTAATTTAGCGCAAGATTAGAGAATAGGTAGAAGGTTCCTATGGGATACCATAGTCGGTTCGGGTGCCTAACACCTTCCCCAATCGAAACCAACCTCCGAATCCAAGGTCTCATAAGGGTTTTTACTCACTTTTTCCCTTCCCGCGAATAAAAGTTGAGAGTTCAATGATTAAAGGTTCAAATCCGATCAATGATTTTGATACCCGAAAATCGCGAGCACAGAAATGGCGACTTCACTGGGGACCTTTTTGAGGGTTAAGCCTATTTTATCTTTCTTTACTTTTGCGCTTTATTATTTGCTTATAGTTTTGTAAATACGTGCCTAATTGTTTACTTTTTTTACGGGAGTGGCAAGATAAGTCCTATACCCGGGCTTGAGTGAAATATAAGATAGGAGTGGTAGAATCATAGTGACATGCCGAGAGTATTCTCGTGTGGTGGAACATGTGATATAACCACACTTAGCGGAGGATCTTGAAGTGATATACGTCGGCGTATGTTGTCGCGCTTAGACATTATTGCTTTTAAGTTTCCGTCGAAGCTAAGGACCTTAGTTACCTTTAACCCATCTTGGCCATTAGGATGTAGTGCGGTGGCTAACCAAGTGTTGTCTTGGTCTTAGTCGATACGCGATGCTACACTCAAACTAGACTCTCCTACGGACGCTGTTGGACCGGGTGTCGTCCCGGGAATCCAATAAAGTTCGGAGGGGGTTGTAATTTGGGAACTGTGTTAGAACCCTGGTTACAAGTGCATCTGAAACCTTAGTCCTTACCAAATGGCGTGTTTACCCTCAGCTCCAACTTTTGTGTACTTAACCTCACCATGTTTTCTATGTTCTTTAGCATAATCATGCATACATGCATTCATACATAGATACTCTTTTTGCATCCATTAAAACATCGAAGGACTTATGTAATCTCTTTTTTTGTAAACATATTAGATATGGAAGGTGTTGTGAAGAAAATTGTGAAGAGGACTAAGAAGTATGATTTCAAGAAACCGGATTTGGAGAATTTAAGGAAGCTAGCAAGGAGGTTGACTAGCCCGAACCACTTTCGTGAGCGGTATGGTTATTTGCTTAGTATTCTCAAGACAGATGTCGACGAAGGGCTCCTCCATACCTTGGTCCAGTTCTATGATCCACTTTACCACTGTTTTACTTTCCCGGATTATCAGCTTATGCCCACACTTGAGGAGTACTCTTATTGGATCGGCTTACCCATACTCGACAAAGTACCTTTCCATGGTCTTGAACCCGCACCCAAGTTTTCAACCATCGCGGCTGCTCTTCATCTTGAAATCTCCGAGATAAAAGCCAATCTTACACTTAAAGGAGGTCTCCAATGCCTACCCTTCAATTTCCTATACCAAAAAGCCACCACTTTCTCCGAGAGATCCAATGTCGATGCCTTTGAAGCCATCCTTGCTTTACTTATCTATGGTATTGTGCTTTTCCCAAATGTTGACAATTCCGTTGACATGAATGTTATCCAGATTTTCATTACCCAGAACCCTGTCCCTACCTTGCTTCCTGATACCTATTTGTCCATCCATGACCGTACATCTAAAGGACGTGGAGTTATCATTTGTTGTACACCCTTACTCTACACCTGGTTTACCTCACATTTACCTCGCCCTAAAATTCGATCTGAATTCATTCCATGGTCGGAGAAACTCATGGCTCTCACCCCAGATGATATAGTGTGGTACAACTCGGCTTATGATACTGGAGTGATCATTGACCATTGTGGGGAATTCTCCAATGTGCCTCTTCTTGGTATACACGAGGGCATCAGTTATAACCCGCTTCTTGCCAGACGTCAGTTCGGGTACCCTATGAGGATGAGACCTGCTTACCTCTTCTTATCCAGTGAGTTTTTCTTGTACAAGGAGGATGTTAACGATAAGAGAATGCAGTTTGTACAAGCTTGGCGATCCATTATCAGGTTGAACAAGAGCCAGTTGAAGTATAAGTCAAGTGTAACTCATGAATCTTATATCGATTGGGTCATTGATAGAGCTGCTCAGATAGGGATGCCTTACCCACTGCTAAGATCTTTAACTGCAACTATTCCAACAATACCAGTGCCTTTACCTCCTAAAACCATGGAGGAGTATCAAGCGCGGTTGGTTGAGTCAGAACGTGAAAGTGCTGATTGGAAAGAGAAATATCATGCAGCTAAGCGTGAAAATGACACTCTCATGGGTCTTTTAGAAGAAGAGAATTGGAAAAATCATAAGAAAGATCAAGAGATTGCTGAGCTGAAAGAGCGTATCAGGGTGAAGGATGCTATACTTGAACAGGTTCCCAGGAGTAAGAAGAAACGCATGGATTTCTTCGCTGGTCCGCATTCAGATTGGGAGGAGTAGTCTGCTTTAGCGGCAGTGATCGTCTTGCTAATTAGAACAACACAATGAACTTCTAAAATAATTTGTGAAAGAATCTACAATAAAATAAAGGTTTTTTTTAAGGAAAATAAAGAAGGTTGTTGTTCATGTTTATTTTTGGGTTAATAGGTCTTTACCCCCTGTAATATAGGTAATTTCCGGTTTTCCTCCCTGTAAAATTATATTTTTTTATTTATCCACTGTAAAAATATTTTTGTTTTGATTTAAGAAATTTTCGTTTTTGTTTAGCCTATTAGGGGGTAAATCAAAACAAAAATATTGTACAGGGGGTAAATCAAAAAAATAATTTTACAGGTTGTAAAACTGAAAATGACCTATATTACAGAGGTAAAGACCTATTAACCCTTTATTTTTCTATGTTTGCATCAATCATTAATGTAATATGTGTGTACCATGGTTTGTTTCCGTTCCTTGATGTAATAAAAGTGTGGCTGCCCATTGTTTGCACCAAATATGATGCTTGTTTACTTCTCTAATGTGATATTGTGAAAATCCAATATATCAAATACTAAATGATAAACTTGTTGAAGTCTCTGATCTAACTTATTGCCCAAATTATAAACAATGAGAGGTATCAATTGAACCAATAAAATGGTTGTGTGCCCCACAAAATTAGTAAATTATTGAAGGTACCGACTAACATCTACATTAAAAATATTTTTATGTTATCTGAAATATAACATTTGGATATCCTGGAAACAGATGATGGTGTTGTGGGTGGTTATTATAGTTATTGTTTTATAAAAGTTAAAACAAAGTTTAATATAAAGTCTAGCTCAACAAGTAGATATTGTTAGGTTGGACATCTTCCATGAAGTTCAAAATCGAGAACTCACAATTATGCATATGAGTTTTAGGTGGTGTTTACCATTCCGTTTAAAAAAATAATAATTTTTTTTTTTTGAATAAGCCAAAATGAAATTATATAACAAAGCAGTCCCAAAAGTATAAGGTGTGCCTTAGAGATTACAAAAGGAGTCAAGAGTTACATCAATTACAAACACAGCACAACAGCCAATATCCAAACAAACAAGAGGGCAAGACCACTATTGCTGAGTACCAAACATAGCTCTTTTAGCTTTCAACTATCCTAAAGACAATATCTTAACCTTATCTAATAAACGGGGAATGGGAGTAACTACATTATTAAACATGCGGTTATTTCGCTCGTTCCACATAACTCAGACACAAAGAAGCCATATAAGTTGCATATAAGAATGTCTAGATTTAACTCGGAAATATTATGAGCATCCATCCCATAACAACCAATCCAATCACGCACCAAATGCCAAAGGGATCCAAAAGTGTTGCACAATAAAAATAGATGTTGTGTCGTTTCAGGATGACCGCAACCAGCGACACATAAGGACATGTCAGTCGACAGAACCCGCCGAGCAATCAAATTAGACTTTGTTGGAAGACGATCACGGAGGAGTCTCCACACAAAAACTGATACCTTCAAGGGAACCTGTTTATGCCACACCAGCTCCGAAGCAGAAGCCTCACCAGTATGATCTAGAGAGGTTAACAAATTATATGCACCACGAACTTTGTATCCATCTGACAGCGCAGGAAGCCAAACCCATCTATCTGAAACATTAGGAAACAAGAGAACATAAAGAAATAAAGCCCTACACTCCGCTAACATCTCCCACTGCCACAGCCTACGCCTCCACCTCCACACCTCTCCCCGCTGCTCCGCATCACAGTCAAGAACTTATTCTCTGTTAAATTAAAAAGATAATAATATTAAGGGAGGAAGGGTATAAAATGAGATTTAATACTTCGACATATTAAGTGACACTGATATTGGGGATATTTATTTTTTTAATATCCAATTTTAGTCGTTAATTCTATATTTTAGAGTAGAAATTTGATTAACAATAATGTTAAGAAAAAACTTCAAAAAAATATGAGAATTACATAACCATTGCATATTACCTGTTGTAAACAAAACTCAATTTTAACTTGTTAGAGTAGTTTTACCTGTAGTAAAATGTGTGATAGAAAAAGAGACATTAATGTTTCATTAAACATATTATAAAATGACTTGTAACTTTAGACAAATTTTTCTGCCAAAAAAAAAATGGACAATTTTTTTGGAAAGTGACTTAGAACTTGAGACAGTGGGAGTAATTAATAAGAGAATTGATAATTTAAATCCCACCAAGTCTATTTGATAAGCATTTATCAAAATTTCTAGACATGGTCCTCCTCAAAATCACTTATTCAAAGTCTTAATTTGTGATGAAACATGGCATGACAATAATTAATCCCTAGAAATTTTTACTCTTTTGGGGTTGTATTTCCACTATTGTTCAGCACAAATGACATCTCAAATGTCTTTAGTCTAGCAATTTTCTGTTACTGACAACCTTAGCTCTATAATACAGAAAGATTAATGATCATGTTCATGTCATTACATCTTCATAGTTTCAATTTGGCTGCCCATATTATTCTAAACTAAATAGAGTTCAAGAACTATAACTCATGCATAATTGAAAGGCTTGCGCAAGCAAAGCTTCTCAACCATCCCTTCCTCAACTGTTGTCTTTATGGGTGTAACTTTGATTTCATACAACTCCGGCCACAGTTTTCCGGTCACTGCAACCAAGAACAAAAGTCATAGAAACTTAATGGAGAAAAGAAAACTAAGCCTGATTGGTTTGAAAGGACTGCTTTGTGAAAAATAAACTGTCTTCATCGTTTCCTTCATAAACATTTTTTTCACAAATCAAACAGGCATTGGATTAAGAAAAAACTTTATAAACCTTTTACTTAGTTTTCACATAGCTTATGTTTTCAAAGTTTTGTATAAATTTTTTTGAAAAACAACTTTCGATTGCATTCAGTATTTTAGAGATTCCTGGCAAGTATATTGAACCTTGACTCAAATGCATACCACTTTTAGCATTTTCAAGTCTAGTTATATTCTTTAGTCAGGTCAGGTGGTCACCTCAATATGACCCTTATTTTCATCGCATGTCATGCTTAAAAGAAATGAAATAAGTCTTGAACGGACAGAATGGAAATGATACACTTAAATAAAAAAGGTAAAATCAACAATTTATAAATAATGTGAAAAACTGGAGCCTACCGAAAATTCGCTCCTGCTCAGCATCCCAAGCTATCCCATTCAAAACATCAATATCCTGAAATATAAAAGATCAACACATAAGCAGCAAATCATGTGCAGCAGCTACCTCAAATAACAATTTTGATCTGGAAACAGGAATATATAAGGTAATTCTTTATTTAAAGCAGCTTGTTTTATTATTTCTATCCTATTATAAGGATATTGCATTATAAAATATAAGGAAAATGCTATTTATCTAAAAAAATAGCATCAAGAATTTTTCAAGAAACAGTTGGCAAGTTTTAATTGCATGATTTATTTGTTCACTTCTTATTTTTCAGCCACACCTCCTTGAATTGTGGCAAATAGTGCATTGTGGCAAATAGTGCATTGTGATTGGTTGCTCTTTATTCTTGAAGAATTTTTGATGTTATTTTTCTTGAGATATAGCATTACTCAAAATATAATCTACACAATAAGACCAAAGTATTATTTGTAGATATCAAAAGGCTCAGATTCCTTACATTATTCCCAGCATCAATTAATTTTTTCCTGCATAGAAAAGATTAAACATAACTGTAAGCAACAAATACAGGAAGATAAACTATCAAAATCATCAAAAAAATGTTTCATAGGAACAATGCCTTGCATGTGATTTAAAATCATTGTGGACCAATTTAATGTTATTAATCTACTGAAGAACCAAATTTGGGATTCACTTCATTGTGTCAAACCATACATATGTACAAGCATTTAGTAGATATTTTTTAGAGGAAAAGGAAAAGAGATGTCACACCTTAAATCTGGGAGGAGAATCCATCCAACGACAAGACCATCATTAGGAGAGATTCTCGCAATACAGTCCGTCTACACAAGAAAAATCAAATTCAAACAAAATCCAGCTTAATAGAGAATCTTATGCCGCAGAAATCATCCATACATGGCTAACATTTTTCTTCACATTTTTAAGGAAAGAGATGTATTTGCTCTAACATCAGACATACCGTAAAAACATTTGCCCAAACTTCACCATTTATATATTCCAGTTCATTCAAAAAGTGTACTTGATGACCCTTATAGTAGACAACTTGTTTAGATACAGCTACATTGAAGAAGGAAGTGTAAGTTTCAAGAAAATGCAAGGCAAGCACAGAAAAACTAAACAAAGTATTTTCAAGTTAAAATTTAATTTGATAGACTGACCTTTAAATGTTTGAGGATCAATGTTATACAATGTCGAACTGCCATCACTTCCAAACAAGAGTTTTCCATCAGTTGCGAGACCCCAACCATCTTTCATGTCATGATTAAATGTCCCAATCTACAGAAATTGTCAAAGTAAGCAGTTAAGATCTGGCTCGCAGTATTAAAAGGCATTGTGAGGCAATCACCTCTGTACAGAAGAGAATCTCCGGAAAAACAAACAAAAACAAGTTTGGTATCGCCAAAATCGTTGCATGTAAACTGCACCACAGGTAACAACTTGAGTATATATTACACCTATCCAGCTTGTATAAATATTCAATTGGTTTTAATGAAATCAATATTACAAGATCTACATTTTCTGCCAGGGAAGAGTTTGAATCAGATATAACAGTTATCTGAAATTGCTTATACTACAGTTTACATGTCAATCAAACTATCAACCTCAAGCATGATGTTAAAAACACTCAAATTGAAGCTGCCAAAGAGGCAAAGTAATTTATGGTAGTAATAAAAGTGAAAAATAAATTCAAAACATGCATGATTACACAGTATAAACTTGAAGTATGATTCAATCATGCAGAAAAGTAAGGACAGATTGCATATAATCAATAATTTCACAGTGCTGTTACTTTTCTTAGTAGTTTCATTGAATCAAAATTTCAAGAGTTTCTCAAACCATGACAAAGACAAACTATTACACGAGTAGGTAGGTAAAGCAACAAACTTCGCTTAAATTTTTCGGGTCATAGATGAAACCATTTGTCTGCAACCAAGTTACTTGAATCAGCCTACAAAAAGGGCACCAGATAATGGCATTAGTATAAACTTAAACAACAAAAATAGTTAAAATAACTTGATGATTAATCATTATTAACAAATTTTATCTGTCTAAAACAAAAGTACATTAAAATGGGATCAAAGTAAACATCATGAAAGCATCCAGAAACAATAACACAAACAAAAATAAATAAATAAATCAGGGTCATTCGGCAGTTTCCATGTTTTGCAATCAAAATTGGTAAATATTGAAGACAGTCGTGTCTCCCAGGAAAACAATATTTAAATATAAAATATATGTTCCTTTCGATTTCCCTACAATAGTAGTTATGTAGCACCGACACTTCTGATCAAAGGTGTGTCCAGTGTCTGACACGTGTCAGTATCCGACATAGACACATGTGTACATTCAATTATGTCATTTTTCAAATTATCATCAGTGTCGATGTTCAGTGTCTGTCACTTTCGTGTTGTGTCTGTGCTTCATAGGCACTAACACATCTGACTGCACCAAATTAATTTAGTATCTCAATCAAATTATTATGAGTGATGATGTGTCAATGTCGTGCCTAATGGCTGTATCGGTGTCAGTGCTTCATAGAACAATTGTTAGAGTTTATTAATCAACATAAATAAATAAAAAATGCAACATAATTTTCCTTACACACCTATTATTGACGAGAGTTAGACCTTCGCCAAATAAAGAATCATCCATCTTCTGAAGTTTCTCAACCTGCACATTGCACAAAGAACAAAGAATAAATATATGAAACTCGAATGTTTCAGTGTCCAAATTAAAAACCCAATCAAACGCAACAAGCACACAACTTATGAGAAACTCCCGAACTAATAAATATACCCTGATTGAGATGTCAAAGTTCTCATCACAGATAACCAAGTGGAATATGTTTGTGAAAACTGAATATTATCCAAAAGTCTAAATTATCTGGAGAAATGTATAATAACTGAAAACTCTTTCATATAAATATATCATGATTCAACTTTACAAAACCGGATTGTAAAGTGTGGAATACCTCCCACTTAAAAACTTATTTTTAGGTTGTATGATTGTATCTGATATGTTGGACTCTCGACCCACAGCCCTAAGACCCAATGCTTGACATCTGGAGCGTGACCAGAGTGGCGCAATTGAGGTTAGCTTAACAAATGTTGGATAGACTATGATATAAATCTTGTAAAGTGAGAGATGACTTCCACTTGTAAATCGATTATCAGGTCATATCTCTTCTGGTGTTGGACTCTCAACAAAAATAATAACGAACAAAGAACTCAAACAAGTACACATGGAAGAGTTCAAGAAGTAGTAGTCAGTACCTTCCCGGTCTGAAGAGCTACTATACGGACAGAGGACTGAAAAAAACAAATGATAAAAATGTTAAACAAATATTAAACATAAAAAAAACATTAATACTTCAAAAAATATATATAAAAACATTAATTGCATGTCTAAGAAAACAAAGAATAGAATGTAATTAGATAACAAACCTACACATGCTATACAGTATTTTATAATTAGATAAAAGCTTAGTGACTCTGTCTAAGAGATAGCACCAGTGGTGGTCATATTCATATTCATCTTACTATTTGAACATATTTGTCATAAATGACTGATGAATAAGTAGTGCAGTCTGCAGTGAGCGTACTGAATACAAACTATCAGAAGGAATAACAAATTAATGGCTTAATCATGGAGAATCCCAAAACAATGTGAGCAAAGTTACCAATTCCGCTTAAATTGTATTTCACGCGTTCAAGTAAAAAAGCATCAGGCTAGAGAAAGCTTTCGAGAATTTAAAGGGATTTGGCCCTGCTCAAATGTAAATCTAAGCTCAACTAACAATAACTAGCCCTCGTGAATTATATGGAAAGAAACCCCATCAGAATTCAGTGTTTTTAACTAACAGCTGAAAAGATTATTGTGCCACAAAAGTATTAATTTTTTAAAGGGGGAGCCTTGGCGCAATGGTAAAGTTGTTGTCAGGTGACTGAAAGGTCACGAGTCCAAGTCCTTGAAAAACCAGGGTAAGGCTGCATACAATACACCAAAATGGTGGGACCCCTTCCCAGACCCTGCTTATGCGGGGGCTTTAATGCACCAAACTACCCTTTTTTAGAAGTATTAATTTTTTACATAGAAAGAAGATATTTTATAAAGGACAAATGGAAGAAAGCAAAGATAGAAAATAAGACAACACAAGAAGACAGTAAAAATAACTAAAATGTAAGAGATTGAATCCTGTAACAAAAGCATGTCAAATAAAAAAATCATGTGTAGGAGACACGCCTTTAAGAAGTTAAAAAGTAACCCTATCACATACAAAATAAAGGCTTGAAAGAGAGCCATTGAATAGTCTTGCATTTCTTTGCAGCCACAAACACTAGATTGCAGCAAAGACTTGGCACTTCCACAAGATAGCTTTTTTTGAGAAGCAAACCATCTAACATAACGAGAAGAAACTAATGCAAATCAACAGGACAGAGCCAATACTCTCCAAAATACCAAATGGCTCATTCCAATGATAATTCACTGCAGAACATGCAGAAGGAGATAAGTTCCAGTTGCCAAACAAGAACAGCACATTGGACATATATTAGCAAGTCATTGCTGTTAATCCCGTTATAAAAGGTAGTTAGGACAACAGATCAAACCATAGATGAAGCTTTTGATTTTCAAAAGAATTTATATTGAACAAACTTGTTTGTCTCCGTGTTGTCATTGGCAGATGGCAGACCATGGTGGAGAGTCAAAAAGCTGACAATACCGGCCGACAAAAGGCGCCGCCATAGCCAAAGTGGAAAGAAAAAAACCTGCCTACCACCGATATCCACCATAACCGATATTTGACAACACTGGTTTGTTTCTATTAGGAGAAACTAATCTTAAAGGGTAATCTAAAATGCTCTTGGATTACAAACCGATCCGATAAGATAAACTAAGATCCTCTAACATAAGCCAAAGCATATTATCTGTGTTTTGTCTCGCATCTGTGTCGTTGATGGTACTTCGTAGATACCAACTAATGCTACAATCATTTTACCAGCCCAATGAAAAAGGCTCCTACCATTCTAAGTCATGATCAGATTTGCTAAGCCCAATCCGAACCACAAAGTTGTTTCTTCTGTGAGTGTAACCCATGACCACCAGGTCAAAAGATAACAATCTTTAAGTTTAAAAACATACAAAGATTAAAGCTCAACAAAATATTATAATAGTTCTTTGAACAAAATAAACAAACAGAGGTGACTGATGTCAACTGACTACTTTCAAATTCAAGGAAACACAATTTTCCATCCACTACAGCCGTAGTAAGGAAAAAGGGAAAAAGCTAATAAAAAAGCAACAGAAGAAAAGTTAATGAATAACATTACCTTCCCATAATCACCAGTCGACTCAAATAAGCTGTCATTTCCAGCATAAAGAAGACCCTGAAATCAAACAAGTAGATAGAAGCATTACCTAACAACTTCATAAATTGTTTGAAAATATATCTCCTTGGCATAAAACTAAATATATGCAATAATCAAATAGATTATGTACTACTTATGCTAGCTGGGACATCCAAGCAAGTTGCCATGTACATCACTGAAATTTAGTCTTGTGTTTAAGTCATTCATTACCTTCAATTTGTGCTGAAGACAGCAGATTCTTTAAAATTTTACTAAAAACCTATTAGACTTACAAGTGGCCCTTCAATGAACATTAGTTATTAAAGTGCACTTTGTGACATCCAACGTTAGTTAGTTCTAGTCTAACGGATCTAAATCAGCTACATTCGTATAAATAGATTTAAGCAATTTTGGATTCATTTCATGAGAAATAGATTCAGTTTGAGAGAACATTTTCTCTGTAAATGACTTGCACTTTCTTACTCAACGTGTATAGGTCATACGGATTCAAATGGCCCCCACCTTAGTCAAACAGCTAATACCGTCTATATTAGTCTTTCTCAAGGACTAAGGTGTATGTTGCCTAAAAATTAGTGACTTAACATTTGGGATTCACTAGAACTACGTCATGTATTAACTATTTAACATTTTCAGGAAATAAGGTGTTCACAGCCAAATTTTCACAATTTTGGTTTTGTTCAAATAATATATGAAAATACAATGCAAGACCCCTCCCTTTCACATGTTGAGATTTTAAATTACTTATTTTCTATAGTTACAATGTGAGTCGTCTAATCTCTATCTAATGCCTTAAATCCGTTGAATGCAGTGAATTCAATGGTTGGACCTTTACATAAGCAAATCAAAACCTTTGGATTAAGATTGGATGACTCACGTTCTGACTTCAATAATTCTAATTCAACGGCTTTATGCAGTACTCCTCACCACGTATGGAAATTGAATAGAACCATAGTCTAGTATAGCAGCATTACAGGGCCATAGTCTAGTATAGCATTACAGGGCTTGAACTATAATAATCATTAACAATAAAGAAAACTTAGAGTTGCATCCAAATTCTTAACTAACTCTCGTGTACATCTCTTACTTCTAAAAATTAAAAACAAATACCAAAAAATTAGGTAAATAAACAATTATATAAAACTAGTTTACGTTTGGTTCCACAGTCACACATCTCACAATCCATTTGGGTTGGTTATGTTTGACCACAAATTAGTTACGTTGACTTCCCTTCCTAAATTGATTCTAACCCCAAACTCAAGTCTACCCAAAAGCTTACATTTCGAGGTTTTCCAATAGAATCAAAAATCAAACTTATTAAGGGCCTGTTTTGTGAGACTGTTTGGATGAACTTATCAAAACAGCTTATGACATTCTTCGAAAGCTGCTTACAGTTTATTCTCATAAGTTATCCAATAAAACTTATGCAAACAGATTATAGCTTATACAAAAATAATTTAACGTTATTTAATCTTTTACTAAGACTGAAATATGGTTTATAATAGAAAATTATGGTGTAATTTGATCAATGTAGTTGACCCCACTCAAGGTCCGTTTGGATTAGCTTACTTTTGAGCTTATACAAAACAGCTTATGCAAATAAATAAGCTTTTATGTATTATTCATAAGTTTATCAAGGTAGTATATAAAAAACCAAGTTATGAAGATATAATTTTCGTTTATTTGCATAAGCTACTTTTCATAAGATAAAAAATAAACCAATGCAAACGGCCCTTGGTGGGAAAAGGCTTGGTTATTGTTAATTTTTTACAGGAGAAATAGAGAGGAATGCTAGCAACATACATTCTAACACATATTTTTTAACTCACTCTCTTTGATTGGTTAAAATTCACATAGGTCCTACAAAATCAGGGTGGGTCCTATGTAAAATTGGTAGGTTTCATGTGGAATTTTAACCCATCAAAGAAAGTGTAAGAAAATGTGTTGAAAGATGTGTGTTAAAACGTGCGTTGCTAGCATTTCTAAAAAAATATATTATACATAAGCACTTATCTTGATAAGTGTTTCTATTTAAGTTGTTTATCCAAACACTACCTAAACGGCACATACTACACACTCAAGCAATTTTGATCAAAATATTCAAACATAAACCTATAAAATCATTTATTGTGCATGTTCCAAACATAAAATCACTTCAGATTAAAACAAATTTTGACCAAAATCAATTAATTCAAAATCTTTTTTCATCACCACACATTGAAATTGAAAAAATAAACAACTTGAACAATTAAAAAGAGTCAAATAAAATACATAATATGCAAAAATGAAGTTAACCTGAGTGTAAGCTTGACGATCATGAGGAAACACATTAACAACAGTGATAGTATCAATCGAAACGGTATGTTGAAACGCACGCAAAGTGTTCGATGAAACGAGCGAGAGACAGAAAACAGAAATGACAAGTAAAACGGCAAGAATAGCGGAAACAGTTGCAAGATGTTGAGGCTTACGTCGCCGAGAAAGAGTATCCATGAAAGGGTTTGGGTTTGGTTTGGTTTATGGGGTTTCTTCTTCAGAGATCTGATTGTTGCCATCAGGTGTTGAAGGTAGTGTTAACATGGGGGGTTAACTTGCTTACCCCACAAGAATAGTGTGACAACACCCATGCGATCCACGTTATGATACCATAATTTGTTGTACTGACTTGAGTACATAAACGTGTACAATGTGTATCCATGTTGCTTAAACAAATATATGTTGTTGTTTAAAGGTGAAAACAACTTTTGCGATGATATTCGTAACTTTACAAAGAAAAGTAAGGATTGATATAAAAACTATCGCAGAGAAAACAAAGTGTGTTATTTGAACATCCATCTGACAATTTTAGGGATAACCATAATTTTACAAGAAAAGAGGTATTAACACAAAAAATCAAGCAATAGCCGGTGAAAATGAAAACAAAATGCGAATATGAGAGAGAAAGTTGTTAAAAAATGGTTTTTACAAATATCATTTCTTGATAAAAAGTAAAAACAGAATGTAAGTATGGCAGAGAAAGTTGTCACAAAAGTTGTTGAAAAATGGTTGTACAAGCATCATTTCTTTTAAACAAAAATGTTTATTTAAAAAAGAGTTTAATGGTGGTAGGTTGATGGTTCAAAACAACTTTATACATCTAATAATAAAAACATTTAGAATGAAGGTTAATTATGTTAAATGTTAGATGAATAATTTCATATTTGTTTATTTACTAAGACGATGAATTATGTAAAGGTTAATAGGTGTTTACCTCTCTCATTCGAGTGGATTTTGATTTATCTTCTATAAAAAAAAAGTTGAAGATTTTTCATTCGAGTGGATTTTGATTTATCTTCTATAAAAAAAAAGTTGAAGATTTTTCTAATATTTGAAGATTCTTTAATTTTAGACTTTAAAGATATATAACTTTGTACTTAAACGATATGTTGAGTAAACATTTTTAGATTATGCCGCATGTTGAGTGTATATTTTTAGATTCTTTAGTTTTATTTTAATTTCACTTGATTTTTCAATATTAAATGAATTAAAACATTTATGCAGAATAAAAAAAAATCATCAACAAACAAACACCATGATCTCATGTAAACAGAAAAACACCATGATTTTCATCGGTAACATCAATCATTCATCTCTCACACTCAACATCATCATCAACAAACTAAAACCCATATTTTTTTCTTTGGCAAAATTAGACTTTTAGTCTCTTAACTTAATTTTAGGTAAATGTTTGATCCTTTATTTTTATTTTTTTCATTTCAATTTTGTCTTTTTGGTCCATTTGCATATGAATTTTTAAGTTTCAAATTCATGGTTTTATTTTCTTATGAACCTTCAATCTTTAAATATATGGTCTTCATCTATGTTTGTATAAGAATATTAAATTTGAAGCTTGAGAATCTATATGAAAATGGATCAAAAGGACAAAATTGAAATTAAAAAATGATAAATGACTAAACTATTACCTAAAATTAAGTTATAGGACTAAAAATGTAATTTTATCTTTTTTTAGGGCCTTCAAATTGAATGTGAGGAGGAATACGTGTTGTATATGGGTGGTGAAATTAAATTGAAGAAACTAAATGATATTGGAATTGGAATAGCTTTTCCTTTTCAGCTTTACATTTGCTCTTTCCACCGTTGATCAAATGTCTTAAATCAAACATTGCAATGTGAAAAGGGAAGTGAATAATTTTCTGGTTTTTTTACTGGTGATTGAAGTAATTTGACGATTTACTGGTGACATTTTGGATTTTTGATGAATAGATTGATTAACTTTTGTGTTGTATGGTTAGAAGATGATGAATTTTGTTGAAGAATTATTACTAGTATTCTATTTTAATTTGTATTTTTTTTTACATATTATTTATCATTTGAAGGGTTAAGTAGTGAAGAAAAGTAAAAGGGGGAAATAATAAAAAAATTACCATTTTTTAATAAAATATAAATGAGATGTGGACATAAAAAATAAATAATAAGAGAGAATTCTACTAGTTCCTCTCTTAAACCGATAGTAGTTTAGTCCCTTTTCACTTTCAAGAGATTTTCTCTATGATCACACAAGATCACAGTTTGTTCAAACACACAAGTAAGAGATTTCCTTTCCTCAATCACATAAGAAAGATAATTTTACAATCTAAGTTTAATCAAATAAAAGAGATTGTTGTTTACAGTTGATATACAAACAGAGGTGTAAGAAGTTAAAATTTAGACGACTTCTAATACTCAAGAACATTTAAGATATAAAAGTTTGTAAGAATTTATCCAAGTGTTTATTCTCTATGCAAATTGATAGAGTAAGGGCACTAGTAAAATGACAGAAGTCTTGTTCTCTTTCTTTAACTGCTCAGATCCTTGTATATGAGAAAAGAATGAGAACCGTTGTTGAAGAAGTACCAGTGTAACACCCTATTTTATTTAATTAATTATTTTACTAAGTTTGGAGTCTTTTATTAATTATTTGATTAATTGTGGCATGTGATGTTGTGGGATGATTGTTGATAATTATTATATATTAAGTTGTTATGTTATATTTGGTGAAGAAATATAATAAGGTTTGTTTAAGAAAAATAAAATAATTTAAGTAAGGATAATTTGGTAATTAGATGAGTTTGTTAGGAAAGATTAGGAGAGGCTATAAATAGGAGGGAGTAGTAGAAGATTAGGTTAGAAACCAGAAACAGAGAAATAGAGAGAACGTGAAAGTGCAGCTTTTGGGAGAAAAATGTAGAGTTCTGTAAAATCAACAAAATCCAAGGTAAGGGTGGGACACTACTACAGAAATGCGATTTCACATCGGTTGAAATTGACATTTCACATCGGGTTTCAACCGATGTACCTAAAGGTGAGGTTATATGTCATCCACTTCTCACATCGGGGGTAGAACCGTTGTGGTATGTGTTAAAACACATCGGGTACTCAGTCATTGATTTGATATTTGAGCCAATAGTCTGAAAACATTTGTTTTCACATCGGTTATCCAAATGCGGCCGATGTCACATACATGTAATTCACATCGGGTGTAAAATGCAAGGATGTGAATTCCTGTTTACTGGAACACATTTCACATCAGTTGGATACTCACTGATGTGAATTATGACCCTTTTTTTTCTGACTACGCCAGGTACAGTACCAAATCAAACCTGTCTTTTTTCTTTGAATTGACAAAATTTAATAGTCATACAACCAGCAAACAAAACCTTTAAAAAATCTAGGTAACCAGCAAACAAAAAACAAGAAGTAACATCCATCCACAACAAACAAGGTATAAACATAGAACAAGTCATGTTATATCAGTAGCAGTAGCAAAACACAAAAAAAAAAAAAAAAAAAAAGGGCTCTCTCTTCAAGTGCCCAACAGATCTCTCAACTAGAAATAACAAACCAACACAGTACTAAATTACATTGAAGCATATCTTAATAATTCCTAAGTTCCATACAATTCAAGAAAACAAGTTGCCCAATCGTTTCGCAAATCATACAACTCATCTTCTGTTAATGCTGTTGTATCATTGAACACCTACAATTTGTACAATAGATTAAAATAAGTAATTAATAACAATTAGGATATGTTTATCTTAATTTGGAAATATATATGGTGCAAACATATGGTACATACCTTCATCCAAGAGTTAGTAATATTAGCAGAGACGATGTCTAGCATAGCATGTTCTTCATTACATAATATCCACAATCATTTGTGTTAAGTTGCATCTTTGCCTACAAATGAATTTAATTTTTATATAGTTATTAAAAAAAGAAAAAAAAATTGACTACAAATGTAACCATCTTGTCTACACGTACCTTAGGACGAAGTCAACGAGCCTTTTTTCTATTACCGTTTGTTGCTAATTGATGAACCTCCATAGCACTAGGTCAAAAAAATCATCAAAGTAAGTTCTATCTTTTAGTGTTATGATATAACAAATGCAACATAAAAATACACTTACTTTGAAACAATTTCCTTCATTGTTGTGTCAAGATCTTCGTTAAAAGAACAAAGGACTACCAATGTATTATCCTTTGGACAAATGACAATTAATTTCCAGTGCCCTCTATACGCGTAAAAGAACAATTATTAACGTTTAAATTAACAAACATAAATAAGAGAAAACACAAATTTATATATACTTACGCCATAAGAAACGGTGCCAAGTAACACACTTTGTTCATATCACGCAACCTAGTTTTTATGTAGGTTTTGACTGGTTCTACAGTCTTTGTGGACTTTACATTAAAACTCAATTTTGTTGGGTCTAAAAATCCAAACACATCTGATTTGTTTGTTTCAATACAGAGACGGTGCATACACCTGAATAAATTTGAAATCAATATTAAATATTGTAGTCCTGAGACATAACAGTAACATTAATAGTTAATGATAGCATTAAGCAAAAACAAATGTACTTACGTGCACCAAACTTGTAGAATAGAATAGAATAGTCAAGCCACGCCCTGCCAACCAACAAGTCTGTAATACATTTTGGTGCAATACAGAAATTTATGACTTCCAGACCATGTTCTAATTTTAACCTTATATATTGCTTCTCTTTCAAAATCATGCGTAACACTTTCTGAACATTGTCAGTGGTCCAGTCATCCTTTTGATTTTCTTGTGCTGCAGAACAAGAACCTTTTGCGCTTCCTAACACAACAACTTTTTCAGAACAAGGTTCAATTTGTTTGTTTGGTTGGGAGGTATCAGATAAGCCCATAGTCTTGAGTGTCTCCATAAATGATTTTTGCATCGTGGCCATCTGTTCTTCGAACTCTACTTGGCATTCCGCTTTAATTTTTGCTGCAAATTTTTCTTCAATTTTTGCTTCAATCTCACTGACATTTATGGTTTGCGTTGGAAATGAAGACCTTCCAAAGTAATTGCTTATAGTAGCACCTCTTCCAACACCACGGACAAGACCACCATGCTCGGATGTTCCAATAGCCTTTGTTAAGATATCATCACGTCCTTGTGGTACAAATGTTCCCTTTTTAGTTTTTTCAACCAACGAGTCCTACATTTGCAAAACACACATATCCAAATTACAACCCAAAAACATATCACAAAGCATACACAATTTGCAATTCCATGCTTTAAAACATATCACAAGGCATACACAATTAGTGTATTCAATGCTATTAGTCAAAGAAAATAGCTGAAATTACTCATATTACTTACATTTTTCTCAACAACAACTCGTGCAGCCTCTGTTGTGTATTCTCCCCCTTTCTTTTGTCGTGCTCTCTTCCATTTGTCATGACGTGACGGCGGAGATGGAATATGATCAAATTCTCCAGAGTCTTCCATTATTTTTCTCTTTTCACCCACCATTTTATCTTCAAGCAAATCATACCCTCCACGAGATAATGTATGTGGGTAAATGTTCTTAGCAACAATATCCTTACCCTTTTGACTTTTTTCCTATTATAAATCAAATTCATTACTAAATATATTTGATAAACAATTAAGTTAGTACAGGGAAAAATATATAAATTACCACGTATACTAACCTTAAATTCAGGGGTCTTTCGAGACTCCACAAACTTCTCCCATATATCTTTTTGAAGAAAAGGATACATTTCAAGTGGATGACGGCGGTCTTCGATGGGTTTGTAATATAATCATTTGTGAGTTGGGTCTTAAAACCTCTCCACCGCTCCCCCAGATATATCATCCTTTTTTTTTCAAAGCATCCTTTTTGAATCGAACTCAACCTTTATTTTCACATCTGTTGTCCGAACTTTGTCAATTTTTTTCATCGTGGTGCAACCCTCTTACCCTTTTTTTAGGTTCACTAGATGAAGAAGGGATGTCAGTTGAATCAGCCATGTACCTGTTTACACAAGAAAAACGCACAACAACAATATTAGCACAAGAAAAACGCATGTCTAATTAAATCAAAATACACAAATGTACAAAACTATTCAATGAAATAAATATAAAAACACATGTGGCATACATGGGTACTAAACTGACTAACTTATTCATATATCCCTTCATTATGATCCGAACGAGTGGCGTGAACATCGTCTACTTCATTTTCTATGATGGAGGTAAGCACATTTGTTGTGGAAGAAGGAATCTCAGAAATATGAAGGGTTTCATCACTACCATGCGTGTTTTTTGGGTGTAGAACAACTGACCACCTTTTGTTAGAAGGATCTGTGACATAAAACACTTGTTTTGCTTGGGATGCCATAATGAAAGGTTCGTCCTTATAAGCTGCCTTGCAAAGATCTACTAGTGTATAACCAGATTCATCAATTCTTACACCAGTGTTAATATCAACCCACTTGCATTTAAATAAAGGCACTGAAAATGTACGATAATCAATCTCCCAAATCTCTTCAATCACCCCAAAGTACGGTGTAGATGCGAATAGAGGGTTTTTATCTTTTGAACTAGAGAAGTGCATTGACTCGCCCACAATCATAACCCCACTATTTTGCATGGTACTTTTATCATCCTTTGATTTTGTATAGAAGGAAGTTTTATTAATATCATATGCACTCCAAGTTACAACGTTACATTTAGGCTCAGCTGACAGTCGTTTAATTGTATCAGAGGCACTATCATCATTAGCAATACTTTTTTTAAACCAAGCAGAGAAACTCATATTATGCTCTTTTAACAACCCTTTTTCATTCATCTTGGGATAATTTTCCTTTACAATGCTTTTGTGAGCATATAAGTAAGGTTGCACTTCATCGATGTTATTTAATATATACAAATGTGCTGGATGACGAACCTCCCAAGTCACGCACTTGACATTACAACCTTGTGTACCCTTACCTTCACATCTTCCATCATCATGACGAGACTTTGGAACCCCTATAGCATCCGCTTTTGACATAAAGTTTGTAGCGTACTCAATACCTTTCAACAATTGAAGATTCATCGTATACCCTTTTAGGATCTTCATGTATCGCTCTACCAGATACATCCACCTTAAATGAACTGTACCACAAATTCTAATCTCCCTTACCAAATGAACAATCAAGTGTTCCATAATGTCAACAAATGATGGAGGAAAATACATCTCCAATTGACACAAGATAAGTGCAGACTCTTGTTCCAACTCATCTAACTTCAATGGATCAATGACTTTACTACATATTGAATTGAAGAATAAACACAGCCTAGTTATAGTTTTCCTAACTTTGTCCGGCAAAATTCCACGAATAGCCACGGGTAGTAGTTGTTGCATCAAAACATGATTGTCATGAGATTTTGCACCAATTAACTTGAGATCTTTCATTGATACAAGCCTCTTGATATTTGATGAGTAACCTTGTGGCACTTTGATACCTTCCAAACATTCACATAAACTTGTTTTTTCTTTTTTAGACAAAGTGTAACATGCTGGAGGTAAAAATGTTCTGTTACCTCTTTGTTGTGGAGTCAACTGCTGCCTTATACCCATCTCATTCAAATCTAGACGAGAATTTACACCATCTTTTGTCTTGCATTTAATGTTGAGAAGCGTTCCAATGATACTATCGCAAACATTTTTCTCTACATGCATCACATCAATACAATGTCTTACATCAAGACTACACCAATATGGAAGTTGAAAGAACACCGACCTCTTTTTCCATATATTTGTCACAACAACCTTCTTTTGTTTCTTTCCAAAGATAACCTCTACCTTTTGTTGTTGTTGATAAACTTCCTCTCCGTTCAAGGGGATTGGAGCAACACCATTCTCTGCTTCTCCATTGAAAGCTTTCCTCAACTTACGATATGGATGATAACGATCGAGAAATTTTCGATGCCCAAGATAAACAGTCTTGTTTCCATGTTTCAGTTGATGATAACATGTTTTATCCTCACATATAGGGCATGCTTTATGCCATTTAACAGTGTACCCACTCAAATTACCATATGCCGGAAAGTCGTTGATGGTGCAAAACAACATGGCACGCATATTGAAATGTTCACCGGAATATGCATCAAGAACGTCAACTCCTTTTTCCCACAACAATCTTAAATCATCAATCAATGGACTTAGATAAACATCTATGTCGTTTCCGGGTTGGTATGGGCCCGAAATCATCATCGACAACATCATATATTTACGCTTCATGCACAACGAAGGAGATAGGTTGTAAATTATCAAGAGAACAGGCCATGAAGTATGATTACAACTTAGATTACCATACAGATTCATTCCATCTGTAGCAAGTCCAAGTCTAAGGTTTCTTTTCTCTTTTCCAAAATCAGGAAACAAAGAATCAATTTTCTTACATTGCAAAGAATCAGCTACATGGGAAATCATGTTTCCATTACTTTTTCTCTCTTCTGCATGCCATCTAAGGTTCTTTGCATCATTTACATTAGAGAACAATCTCTTGAACCTTGAAATTATTGGTAGGTACCATAACACTTTTGCAGGAGGACCCTTTGTGTTGACTTCATCACTAGAATCACCATCTTTCTTTTTGTAGCGTGACACCATGCACCTTGGGCACTGATCAAGGTTTGCAAACTCTTTTCTGTATAAGATGCAATCGTTTGGGCATGCATGTATTTTTTCATACTCCATACCCATTGGACACAATACTTTCTTGGCCTCGTAATGACGATTCGGAATTGTGTTACCTTCTGGAAGCATTTCAGTCAGCAACTGAAGCAATTCAGTGAAACTTTTATCACTCCATCCATTTTTTGCCTTTAAATTGAACAATCTTAACACAGCTGACAACCGGGAAAATTTCGTGCATCCTGGGTACAAAGGTTGTTCCTTATCTTTACATAAATTATCATACACACGTGCTTTCTTGAATGATTCTTCTCCAATATCACGTATCATGTCTTCAAGTCTATCATCCATATCTACACTGCCTTCCTCTCTTTTGGATTGTCAGGATGCTAGCCGAAATATAACATAAGAATCAATCATCACAGTTTTCACAAGGACAACAACTTAAATATCAATCCAAAAGATAACAACTAATATAAATATCAATGCAAAAGTAAGGTATTATATAGAGTCTCAACTAGAAAAATTCATCGAAGAGTGGACACAACATAATTTTTAAAAATGATATAGGTAAACCCAAATGCACAATAGTTTTTTTCAATTAATCGATAACAATTGATGGAATTGTCTCCAAATGGCCATTTATATATATAGCACATCTATCAACTCAACAACACTAAGATTATTGTCAATCTTAACTTCATTGTTATACTCAAATGTTATTCCAACTGTATATTCTTTCTATTCAGGCAAGGTTCACTACTCTTCCTAAATTATAACTACTCTTTCTTTTCAGTAACCTATTTCATCTCCTTAGTACTCTAGACACTTAATGACTTATTTAGTAAAATCAAATTATCAAGACAATTTAGAAAACATCATATTATATATGACAGGACGACTGCAAAAGCACTGCAAAGACGGTCAGGAAACCGGACAACAATACAACCCAGCACACACACATAGGCTTCATAATCAACACAAAAATACAGCCGAAAATACCAGAAATCCGCACAACAAAATAGCAGATCAAAACATCACCTAAAAACAAACCAAAGCAGCCTTTGCAGGTGACAAAACAGCTGCATAAGACTACACAAACTGATCAAAACAACTGCACAAAACGCCTTAAAACAGTCCCTCGTCGAGCACCCCAACCACACTACCTCAAAAGACAAATTATGAATCAATCACCATTCCTCACACCTCCTTTGATTTTCTTAAATTACCCCTCTATATCATATGGCTCAACAATTTTTTATGCATTCATATAACATAATAGAGTTAATCTCTAAATCAAAGTAGTATTTTTAGCCACCAATCCCATGTTATCTTGTGCTATAACTTTAATCAATGTCCTTAATCTTCATAGTATGTGAAAATCACAGTTTAGATCTAAGAATTTTTCCCTCTCTTTCTCTCTGTTCTCTCTTGTCATATCATGAAAAGAGTAACTAAAATTCAACAATTCAAAAACATAACATTCAAAAATTCGCAACTAAAATTCCATCAATTATCAAACACTGTTATTCAAAAGAAAACCTAAAAAAGGAGAAAGAAAAGGAACCTGAAGGAGAAGAGCTTTTGAGCGTCGTAAGTGATGATACCGAGAAGAAAGGGTTTGAGTTCTTAGATCTATGTTGGATCGTTTTTTAGGGAAAGGGTTTGTGTGAGAAATTCGGGTTTACGTTCAGAGGGTGTCGGCAGCGGCAGCAGCAACGTTTGAGAAATTAAGGTTGAGGGAGGGATACGCGTACGGCGGCGGCGGCAGCAACGTTTGACATTTTTGAGAGAAAAGGTGTGAGAAATTAGGGTTGAGGAAGGGATACGATTGTTTCTAGTAGTGGGAAAGTGGAATTTCAATAGGGAGGCTTTTTCCCCTCATGCATTACTGCCACTGATGTGAAATTGCTACCGTCCAGATTTTTCCCTTCAGGTATCCTATCTGCCGATGTGAAGACATGATGTATATTTTGCAATAATTACAAAATTGCCACCACACTATTTTTCACTTCAGGTATTTACTGACTGAGGTTAAAATCATGATGTAAAAAGTCTTTTTTCTAGTAGTGGGAATAGCTTTCTTTAATTCTAAGCATATGATTTCTGAGATTATTTTGATCATGTTGTTGTTGATTTGTGTTGTTTAATAAATTATGGTTGAATCAATTAGGTTGCTAGAAGCTTAGATAATCCGTTGAATTAATGTAAAAACTGTTGCATAGGTTGTAGTTAATCTGTAGATGACGTTTCTTATCAATTTTGGGGAGTTTGGATGTCAAAAATTGGGTTTTTGGGGCAAATTCTGAGTTGTTGTTCGTGCTGTTCGTCGTCGCTCGCCACAGGGAGCGATCATCCTCGCCTCGCGAGTTGTAGACAACTCGCCATGGCGAGCACCCTTAGTCACCTTGCGAGTGACCCAGTTGTCACCCTCCACAGCGAGTACTTTGCTCGCAACGACGATCACATGGCAGAGAGTCACGATCTCTTCGCCACGGCGAGTAACCCCACTCCACGGCGAGTTAGTCAGTAGGTGTCTCGACCTTGTGTTGTTGAACATGTTTCTGTTTCGAGTTGGACTTAGGTTTTAATTATGAAGTTGTTGAGGATTAGGTTGTGTAATTCACTAGCTGTAGTTGACATGAAGAATCTTTCGTGGATGTTTGATTATATGTTACGTCGTTGCATGTTGTTCAAGTTGTATTGTTGCATAACCATTGGTCTAAGTTGAGGGCTTGATGCTCTGTTAAGTTGTTAATATGGGGGCTTGATACCCTGTTTAGTCGAATTACGACATCCTGTTGAGAGCTTGATGCTCTGTTGGTACCCCATGCATAAATATATTGCATATTGTTGAGTTGTTGTTGTGTCGTTGTATTGTTGAGTTCATGTTGTTGTTGCATTATCGAGTCGTCATTGTTGCATTGTTGAATAGTTGCTGTTGTAATTCATTAATAATTGTTAACTGAATTTACATGAAGTTCTTGTCAATTAATAAATGTTGTAATTGTATGTTGATTAAATTCTGATTTTTGAACTTATTGCTTATTATTAATGAATGTGAAATCTCACCCCTTCTGCTTGAAAATGTTGCTCTTCGTATGAGTAACTTGCAGGTGATCAAGAATAGTGCAGATGTGATTTGATCCTCGTGTCGTCATAGGAGTCTTGCTCTGATATGTAACGAGATGGGGTTATCTTCTATGTTTTGTTGTTTTTCCTTATTACGTAACTTTTTAAGATGTTGTTGGACCATTTTAATTGGTATTTTATTATGTTGATAATGTTGAGGCCTAGTGCCAGGTTTTGGATTAAAAGTTGAATAATTTTCCGCTGCGACTCTATTTTAAATATTATAAGCAGGTGTTTTATTTGAAATCGTGGGTTTTAACTCCACTTACGCTGAAATGATTTTGGAATAAAAAGTAGTGTGACATCCTGTTTTATGTTGAACTCTGATAAATTTAAGCATTATTTATATGTTGGGAAAACGGGGTGTTACAATTGGTATCAGAGCAGGTCGGTCCTTCCGACCAAGTAGATCGAGTCGTTTGTGTCGAGTGTTAGCTTAATTCTGTTTTGAATTTCCTTAACATGTTCTCGTTTTGTAGTGAACTGAGATGGCTGGAAGAAATGATGCTGCCCTCGCTGCTGCTTTGTAAGCTATGGCTCAAGCTGTTGGGCAACAACCTAACACTGGTGGTAACAATGGAGTGCGGATGCTGGAGAGTTTTCTGAGGAACCATCCACCTACCTTCCAAGGCAGATATGATCCTGATGGAGCTCAGACTTGGCTCAAAGAGATTGAAAGAATTTTCCGGGTCATGGAATGCACTGCACCTCAGATGGTTTGTTTTGGTACGCATTTTTTGGCTGAGGAAGTTGATAACTGGTGGGTTAATGTTCGTCTGAATCTGGAGAACGATGGTGAAGTTACTTGGGCTGTTTTCAGGAGGGAATTCCTGAATATATACTTTCCAGAGGATGTTCGCGGAAAGAAAGAGATTGAATTTTTGGAGCTGAAGCAAGGTGACATGTCAGTCACTGAGTATGCTGCTAAGTTTGTTGAACTAGCTAAGTTTTATCCACACTACACTGCTGAGACTGCTGAATTCTCTAAGTGCATCAAGTTCGAGAATGGTTTGCGTGTTGAGATTAAACGCGCAATTGGGTATTAGAAGATCCGTCAGTTTTCTGAGTAGGTGAGTAGCTGCAAGATTTATGAGGAAGACACCAAAGCTCATTATAAGATTCTAAATGAGCGGATGAGTAAGCAACAACAAAGTCGTGGTAAGCCTTACAGTGCTCCTGCTGATAAGGGCAAACAGAAAATGAAGGATGAGAAAAGGCCAAATGATGAGAAGAGGACTGGAAGAAGAGATGCTCCTGCTGAGATTGTTTACTTCCGATGTGGAGAGAAAGGTCACAAGAGTAATGCTTGCAATGCGGGTGAAGTGAAACGGTGTTTCCGTTGTGGCAGGAAAGGGGATACAATTGCAGATTTTAAGCATGATGAGATGGTTTGTTTTAAGTGCGGTGAAGAAGGACATATTAGTCCTCAGTGTCCTAATCCTAATAAGGAACAAGTTAGAGGGAAAATGTTTGCTTTTACTGGCACTCAGACAGTTAATGAGGATCGTCTGATTAGAGGTACATGTTTTATTAATAGTACTCCTTTAATTACTATCATTGATACTGGTGCTACACATTGTTTTATTGCTGCTGATGTTGTTTCGAAGTTGGGTCTTGATGTGTCTTTTATGAATGGGGAAATGGTTGTCAAAACCCCAGCTAAGGGTTCAGTGACTACTTCTCTTGTATGTTTGAAGTGTCCTTCGTCGATGTTTGGCAGAGATTTTGTAGTAGATTTGATATGTTTTCCATTGAGTGGGATGGATGTGATTATAGGTATGAACTGGTTGGAGTACAACTACGTCTATATTAATTGTTTTAGGAAGACGGTGAGTTTTTCCTCTGCCAAAGAAGAAGAAGGAGAGACTGAGCTCTTGACTACTAAGCAGTTGAAGCAGTTGATGAGAGATTGAATCCCGATGTTTTCTTTGATGGCGTCCATGTCCATTGAAAATCAAGCAGTGATTGATAAGTTGCAAGTAGTGTGTGAGTTTCCAGAAGTTTTCCCTGATGAAATTCCTGATGTGCCGCCAAAGAGAGAGGTAGAATTCTCAATTGACCTTATTCCAGGCACGAAACCTGTTTCTATGGCACCTTACCGTATGTCAGCTTCTGAATTAGCTGAGTTGAAGAAGCAGTTAGAAGACTTACTTGATAAGAAGTTTGTAAGACTGAGTGTTTCACCTTGGGGATCGCCTGTGTTATTGGTTAAGAAGAAAGATGGCATCATGAGGTTGTGTATAGACTACCGGCAGTTGAATAAAGTGATAATAAAGAATAAATATCCGCTTCCGAGGATCGACGGTCTGATGGACCAGTTAGCAGGTGCCCGTGTGTTCAGCAAGATTGATTTAAGGTCGGGTTATCACCAGATCAAAGTGAAAGATGATGATATTCAGAAGACAGCCTTTAGGACTCGTTACAGACAATATGAATATAATGTGATTCCTTTTGGTGTTACTAATGCGCCGGGAGTGTTTATGGAATACATGAACCTTATTTTCATACTTATCTGGATCGTTTTGTTGTGGTGTTTATAGATGATATTCTGATATACTCCAAGTCCGAGGAGGAACATGCCGAGCATTTGAGAATTGTTTTGCAGGTACTGAAAGAGAAGAAGTTATATGCCAAGCCATCTAAATGCAAATTCTGGTTGAACGAAGTAAGTTTTCTTGGTCACATTATTTCTAGTAGAGGTATTGATGTGGATCCATCTAAAATTGATGCGGTATCGCAATGGGAAACCCCGAAGTCGGTTACCGAGATTAGAAGCTTCTTAGGTTTAGCAGGTTATTACCGGAGGTTTATCGAAGGATTTTCCAAGTTAGCACTTCCGTTAACTCAGTTGACTTGTAAAGGCAAAGCTTTTGTGTGGGATGTTCAATGTGAAAACAGCTTTAATGAATTGAAGAAGCATTTGACGACAGCACCGATTTTGATATTACCAAAGTCTGATGAACAATTTGTTGTGTACTGCGATGCATCTAAGTTGGGTTTAGGTGGTGTGCTTATGCAGAATAATAAAGTAGTAGCGTATGCATCAAGACAGTTGAGGATTCATGAACATAATTACCCTACTCATGATTTGGTGTTAGCTGCAGTGGTTTTTGTGCTTAGGATATGGAGACATTATCTGTATGGTTCTAGATTTGAAGTGTTCAGCGATCATAAGAGTTTGAAGTATTTATTTGACCAGAAAGAATTAAATATGAGACAGCGAAGGTGGCTTGAATTGCTAAAGGATTATGATTTCGGGTTGAATTACCATCCGGGTAAAGATAATGTTGTTGCAGATGCCTTAAGTAGAAAAACTTTGCACATGTCTGCTATGATGGTTAAAGAGTTAGAATTACTAGAACAGTTCAGAGACTTGAGTTTGGTTTGTGAAGTGTCGTCAGAGAGTGTGAAATTGGGAATGTTGAAGATCACCAATGAATTTTTGGATAATATCAGAAAAGCTCATAAAGAAGACGTGAAATTGGTGGACTTAATAGTTGGAAGTAATCAGACTGATGATGGTGACTTTAAAGTTGATGATCAAGGGATATTGCGGTTTCGAAATAGGATTTGTATCCCTGAAGATGTTGAGATGAGAAAGATGATTCTGGAAGAAAGCCACAGAAGTAACTTGAGTATTCATCCGGGAGCTACAAAAATTTATCATGATTTGAAGAAGTTGTTTTGGTGGTCCGGGTTGAAGCGCGATGTGGCGGAATTTGTTTATGCATGTTTAATCTGTCAGAAGTCAAAAGTTGAACATCAGAAGCCTGTTGGATTATTGACACCTTTAGATGTTCCAGAGTGGAAGTGGGATAGCATATCCATGGATTTTGTGACTAGTTTACCGAATACTCCAAGGGGGAATGATGCAATTTGGGTGATTGTAGATAGACTGACGAAGTCGGCTCATTTTATTCCGATAAATATTAGTTTTCCTATACCTCAGTTGGCAGAAAACTATATCCGTGAGATTGTGAAGTTGCATGGTATTCCATCAAGTATTGTGTCAGATAGAGATCCAAGATTTACACCTAGATTTTGGAAAAGTTTGCAGGAAGGGTTGGGTTCTAAGCTAAATTTGAGATTGGCGTATCATCCACAGACAGATGGACAGACTGAGAGGAGGATTCAGTCGTTGGAGGACTTGTTAAGAGTTTGTGTGCTTGAGCAGGAAGGAACTTGGGATAGTCATTTATCATTGATCGAGTTCACTTACAATAACAGTTACCATTCTAGCATTGGAATGGCACCGTTCGAAGCGTTGTATGGCCGGAGATGCAGAACTCCGTTGTGTTGGTTCGAGTCAGGTGAAAGTATAGTTTTGGGACCAGATATTGTTTAGCAAACGACTGAGAAGGTTAGGTTGATCCAAGAGAAGATGAAAGCGTCGCAGAGACGACAAAAGAGTTATCATGATAAGAATAGAAAGGACCTTGAGTTTCAGGAAGGAGAGCATGTGTTTTTGAGAGTCACTCCGGTGACAGGTGTTGGACGTGCATTGAAGTCAATGAAGTTGACTCCAAGGTTTATTGGCCCGTATCAGATTTTGGAAAGAGTTAGGAAGGTTGCGTATAGAGTGGGTTTACCACCGCATCTATCGAATTTACATAATGTATTTCATGTGTCACAACTTCGGAAGTATGATTCAGATCCGTCTCATGTGATTCCAAGAGATGATGTGCAAGTGAGAGACAACCTCACGATCGAGTCCTTACCAGCGAGGATTGAAGGTCGTGAAGTGAAGAAGCTAAGAGGCAAGGATATACCCCTTGTGAAAGTTGTTTGGGAAGGAGCGGCTGGTGAAAGTTTGACGTGGGAGTTGGAAAGTAAGATGTTAGAGTCGTATCTTCTAAGTGGGGGAGAGTTGACGCCCTATTTTATTTAATTAATTATTTTATTAAGTTTGGAGCCTTTTATTAATTATTTAATTAATTGTGGTATGTGATGTTGTGGGATGATTGTTGATAATTATTATATATTAAGTTGTTTTGTTATATTTGGTGAAGAAATATAATAAGGTTTGTTTAAGAAAAATAAAATAATTTAAGTAAGGATAATTTGGTAATTAGATGAGTTTGTTAGGAAAGATTAGGAGAGGCTATAAATAGGAGAGAGTAGTAGAAGATTAGGTTAGAAACCAGAAACAGAGAAACAAAGAGAACGTGAAAGTGGAGCTTTTGGGAGAAAATTGTAGAGTTCTGTAAAATTAACAAAATCCAAGGTAAAGGTGGGACTAGCTTTCTTTAATTCTAAGCATATGAATTCTGAGATTAATTTGATCATGTTGTTGTTCATTTGTGTTGTTTAAGTAATTAGGGTTGAATCAATTAGGTTGCTAGAAGCTTAGATAATCCGTTGAATTAATGTAAAAACTGTTGCATAGGTTGTGGTTAATCAGTAGATGACGTTTCTTATCAATTTTGGGGAGTTTGGATGTCAAAAATTGGGTTTTTAGGGAAAATTCTGAGTTGCTGTTCGTGTTGTTTGTCCCACTGTTCGTCGTCGCTCGCCACATCGAGCGATCATCCTCGCCTCGCAAGTTGTAGACAACTCGCCATGGCGAGCACCCTTAGTCGCCTCGCGAGTGACCCAGTTGTCACTCGCCACATCGAGTACTTTCCTCGCAACGGCGAGCACATGGCAGAGAGTCACGATCTCTTCGCCACGGCGAGTAACCCCACTTGCCACGGTGAGTTAGTCAGTAGGTGTCTCGACCTTGTGTCGTTGAACATGTTTCTGTTTCGAGTTGGACTTAGGTTTTAATTATGAAGTTGTTGAGGATTAAGTAGTGTAATTTAGTAGATGTAGTTGACATGAAGAATCTTTCGTGGATGTTTGATTATATGTTACGTCGTTGCATGTTGTTCAAGTTGTATTGTTGCATAACCATTGGTCTAAGTTGAGGGCTTGATGTTCTATTAAGTTGTTAAGTTGTGGGTTTGATGCCCTGTTTAGTCGAATTACGACATCCTGTTGAGAGCTTGATGCTCTGTTAGTACCGCATGCATAAATATATTGCATATTGTTGAGTTGTTGTTGTGTCGTTGTATTGTTGAGTTCTTGTTGTTGTTGCATTGTTGAGTCATCATTGTTGCATTGTTGAATAGTTGCTGTTGTGATTCATTAATAATTGTTAACTGAATTTACATGAAGTTCTTGTCAATTAATAAATGTTGTAGTTGTATGTTGATTAAATTCTGATTTTTGAACTTATTGCTTATTATTAATGAATGTGAAATCTCACCCCTTCTGCTTGAAAATGTTGCTCTTCGTATGAGTAACTTGCAGGTGATCAAGAATAGTGCAGATGTGAGTTGATCCTCGTGTCGTCATAGGAGTCTTGCTCTGATATGTAACGGGATGGGGTTATCTTCTATGTTTTGTTGTTTTTCCTTATTACGTAACTTTTTAAGATGTTGTTGGACCATTTTAATTGGTATTTTATTATGTTGATAATGTTGAGGCCTAGTGCCAAGTTTTGGATTAAAAGTTGAATAATTTTCCGCCGCGACTTTATTTTAAATATTATAAGCAGGTGTTTTATTTGAAATAGTGGGTTTTAACTCCACTTACGTTGAAATGATTTTGGAATAAAAAGTAGTGTGACATCCTATTTTATGTTGAACTCTAATAAATTTAAGCATTATTTATATGTTGGGAAAACGGGGTGTTACAATCAGCACATCAAATGAGTTCTAAAGAAGCTTGATCATAGTCATCGAATCTTTTCCTCAAAAGGATAATGACATTGATTAGGCATTCAAAATTCATTTGCTTCTAATAGAATGATTTGTTGTATTCTTTTTGTCCTTCAATTTCTTTATTTTTTTCTGCAAGTGGTCAGAAGAAGACAAATTGCACTACATAAAAAATGACATTCCTTCAGAACACGACAAGTTGGTTCATAGTCTTCAACATCAGATGTGGCCTTAAAAGGCATGTACCTTCGGAGTCTCCAATACTTAAGATGTTTCTTTCCTTCAGTTGCTTATGAAAATTCTCTTCTCCTCAAGATGTTAACCTTTCTTCAGATCTTGTTCATGGTCTTCTATGCTTTTCTTTTGCTTTCAGATGCACTCTTATGCGTTCAGAGTCTTCATATTTCATAACCAAAACTTGATTAAAGATATAGAATTTAATTACATGGCCTTGCACATTTGAACACATATTAGAATATCGAATTATTCATCATACTTTCTTATCATAAAAAATTCAGAGGCTTGTAGTAAACCCATTTTGGTTCAAAACCCAAGAGCTTGACACACAGTAGAGCAGCCCTAAGTTGTTGCCTAAAGCTCCCATGCACATCGCAGAATCACCCAAGTGCATCAAATACGTTTATAATTAGTTTCTAGCTTGTTTTTCAAGATGGGTTGGAGGAAAAAGCATAGAAATCCATTTTACATCAAGATGAAAAAATACATATCAATAGAGACTTTTTCCTACACGATAATTAATTTAGAAACTTGGCGGTGCAAGGCAAAGGCAAGCAGATGGAGCAACATATATGAGTTTTCTTCTCCCACTTGTTCTAGAGTGTGTTTATCTTTTCTTTGTTTATGTATTCAGATACCATGAGAAACTAAACACTCTAAAATCAGGGTTCTAAGGTTAACCTATATTTGTTTATTGGAATTTATCAATGCAATTTATTTCTTCGGTTACGATCTAAGTCATATTTTCATATGTTTAAGGCGTTATAGTGTTCTTAAACCCTAGGTTTCACAAACCTAAAATAGTGGACTGATCTTTGGTTAAAAGACTAACAACCACAATTGACCGGAATTGATACACATGAATAAGAAACTGGAATTTAATAAGGCTCCTTAGGTCTTATCCAATAAGGGTAGAAAGGATTCTAAGAATCCCAATCATCGCTAAAACTTTTAATCAACCCTTTTTATTTATTTGAAATAAGCTCACGCCAATCATATATTATGCAATCAATAAAACTTGCAAACAAACATAAACTTTATTGCTTTCAATACTATGTTTATAAAGCAATAAGGTCATGGTTTTTCGTCCTTGGCCTAAAGTTTAGTTGCCTAAGGTCAAAAATGTTGTCTAATTAGTAAATTGCGTAGTAGAAACAACAATATCTCTGAAGACGATAACTTACTACTTTATCGCTTGGAAATGGTTTGGTGCCCTAGCCATATGTTATCATGCATGCGCGACATAGGCTTATAAAAGAGATTATTTGATTATATGGCAGCCTCCAGCTCCTAATTGGATTAAGGTGAATATGGACAAATCGGTACTTGTTAAGTAACCAACCAAGCTACTTTTGCTGGTATTTTTCGTGATCAGAGAGGAACTTTTCTCAATTGTTTTTCTAATAATTTGGGCTGATACTCTATTTTTGAATTAGAATTTCTTGGTTTCATGGATGCAATTGAAATTGTTCATAATCTGGGGTGGACAAATTTATGGATTAAAAGGGACCCCTTGAGCGTAGTTATGGTTGTAACGCCCGTTTTGATTATTTAAATTATTTTATAGAGTATAGAGAATATTTATATGATTTTGTGTGATTTAAGTGATTTATATGATTTATGTAATATGTAGTGATTTTATTAAGTGACTTATTTTATTGTTTAATAAAATAAGATTTTAAAATAAAATAAATATTAAGTTGTGGGGCTGTTTTGGAAATTAGATAGAATTATGAGGGAATAAGTGAAATAAGATAAAATAGATAGAAGAGATATAAAAGGGAAAACCTAGGTTTAGAAACAGACAGTACGTACAATTCAGTTTTTGGGAGAAAAAGGGAGAAAGCTAGAAGTGAAGAACCAAGAGGTTGCTGCTCCAATTTTCTTAAGGTAAGGGTGAGCCTAGCATTACAATTTCATTAAAACATGTAATTCATGATTATAGTTAACAGATTATAGGATTAATTCACGTAATTTGAGAATTTGGGAATTAGGTCAAAAGTGATGAATTGATGATTAGATGATGAAAAACAGTACCATTGTTGTAGAAAACTGTTCACAGACCATAGGGTAACCCTTATACATCATTATAGTCGAATTTGGGGAGGAACATGATAAAAATTGGGAATTTTGGTGAAAATTGTCGTAACCCCGTAACTGTTCTGTCATCGCTCGCCGTGGCGAAATAAGTCTCGCTTGGTGAAGCAGCCCAAAAAATCATCGCTCACCTGGCGAAATATGTCTCGCCTGGCGAAGCAGCCTACATGTTGATCTCGCCATGGCGAAATATGTCTCGCCTGACGAAGCAGCCTACATGTTGATCTCGCCATGGCGAAATATGTCTCGCCTGGTGAAGCAGCCTACATGTTGATCTTGCCATGGCGAAATATGTCTCGCCTGGAGAAATACATAGCATCAGTACCCTTGTTTTGTGATCTTGTGTTCTTTCGAAACGAATTATTATGAGATGACCCCTGAGATAGAATTAAGTTCTATTGCAATATTAAGACGACCTGTAGATCTGTTAATTAATGCTTGATTTTTTTAATAGTGACATATACAATTGTGTATGTTTTCTTTTGAACTATAAGAGATGAATTATATGAATGTTTATGATATTATTATGTCTTGAGATGTTTGATGTTCTGCCATGCTGCCATTTGTTATTGATTAAAAGCTGCATGTGTCATTCTAAGATTTATGAGTTGTAATCCAAATTATTGGAGTTTATTTTGAGATGTCTAAGATTTAAGAAGTTGAGTCCATGCATAATCATTCAGAGACGAGGGCTCATGCCCTAGGAGCTTTTGCTCAACAGAGACGAGAGCTTATGCTCTAGGAGTATTTTTATGCTCAACAGCGACGAGGGCTTATACCCTAGGAGTATATTTATACTCAATAGCGACGAGGGCTTATGCCCTAGATTGGTACCACATGCATGAATAAGATGTCTAAGTTGCATAGTCGAGTTGAAATTGCATTGTCGAGTCAAACTATTAAGTTGAACTATGATGCTGAATTATGATGATGATTATGATGTTGATTAAGATGTTATATGACTATTGTTGTGAATGTATTTGATGTTTATGTTGTTAAATATAATTATTGAATTATATGTTTAATGCCATTGTTTTGTGAATCTCACCCCTTCTGCTTGGAAATGTTGCTCTTCATATGAGTAACTTGTAGGTGATTAAGCTTATAGCTGTTGTTTGCTGTTGTGAGTGGCTACCCTCACTATGTCCTTAGGTGCTCTGATACGTAACGGGATGGGAACCTTTATAGCTATTTTCTATTACTTATGTAATGATTATGATTTGATATTAATAAGTTTCAGTTGAAATTATGTTAAGAAGTTTTGATGAGGCCTGTGTGCCAAAACTATTTTGTTAATTGAATTTTAATCCGCTGCGAAGTTTTGAATAATTATGATTATTAATTTATGAAGGATAAATTGTTATTTATTCCATCTAAGATTTTAAGAAAATGTGACATTCCGTTTATACGAGAAACTCTGATTATTTATTTATTTGAGAAATTTTTACTTTGGGAATACGGGGTGTTACAATTGGTATCAGAGCAGGTCGGTCTATCCTGCCAAGTAGTTGAGTCGAGTAGTGTCGTTTAACAGTTGGAATACCATTATTATGTTGTTCCGATTGTGGTATGTTGTGTAGAGAACTAAGATGGCTGGAAGAAACGATGTTGCTCTTGCTGCTGCATTGCAAGCGATGGCTCAAGCTGTGGGAAAACAACATAATGCTGGTGGTAATGACGGAGTGAGGATGTTGGAGACTTTTCTGAGAAACTATCCACCTACTTTTAAAGGAAGGTATGACCCTGATGGAGCTCAGATGTGGCTTAAGGAGGTCGAGAGGATTTTCAGAGTTATGCAATGTACGAATATTCAGATGGTGCACTATGGCACGCACATGTTGGCAGAAGAAGATGATGACTGATGGGTGAGTGTTCAACCGGATTTAGAGAATGGAGGTGCTGCTTCCTGATGTGCCTCCATAAAGAGAAGTTGAATTTTCGATTGATCTTGTTCTGGGAACGAAGCCTGCGTCTATGACACTTTACCGTATGTCAGCTTCTGAGTTGGCTGAGTTGAAGAAATAATTAGAAGATTTACTTGATAAGAAGTTTGTTAAACCAAATGTTTCACCTTGGGGAGCACCGATATTACTAGTGAAGAAGAAAGACGGTAGTATGAGGTTGTGCATTGATTACCGGCAGTTGAATAAAGTAACTATAAAGAATAGGTATCCACTTCCAAGAATTGACGACTTAATGGATCAGTTAGTGGGTGCATGTGTGTTTGGCAAGATTGATTTGAGATCGGGTTATCACCAGATTAAAGTGAAGGATGAGGATATGCAGAAGATAGCCTTTAGGACATGTTATGGACATTATGAGTATAAAGTGATGCCTTTCGGTGTTATGAATGCACCTGGTGTGTTTATGGAATATATGAATAGCATCTTCCATGCATTTTTGGATCGCTTCGTGGTAGTATTCATTGATGATATTTTGATTTACTCCAAGTCTGAGGAAGAACATGCTGAACATTTGAGAATAGTATTGCAAGTGCTGAAAGAGAAGAAACTTTATGCCAAATTATCAAAGTGTGAATTCTGGTTGGATGAGGTGAGTTTTCTTGGACATGTTATTTCTGGTAATGGTATTGCAATTGATCCGTTTAAAGTTGATGCAATATCACAATGGGAGACTCCTAAGTCAGTTACAGAGATTAGAAGCTTTTTGGGATTAGCTGGTTATTATAGAAGATTTATAGAAGGATTTTCGAAGTTGGCACTTCCGTTAACGTAGTTAACTTGCAAAGGTAAAGCTTTTGTGTGGGATGTTCATTGTGAGAATAGTTTTAACGAATTGAAGAAGCGTTTGACGACGGCTCCAGTTTTGATTTTGCCGAAGTCCGATGAACCTTTTGTTGTATATTGCGATGCGTCCAAATTAGGTTTAGGTGGCGTGCTTATGCAAGATGGTAAAGTGGTTGCTTACGCATCAAGACAATTGAGAATTCATGAACGAAATTATCCTACTCATGATCTTGAATTAGCTGCAGTTGTATTTGTGCTTAAGATTTGGAGACATTACTTGTATGGTTCGAGATTTGAAGTGTTTAGTGATCACAATAGCTTGAAGTATTTGTTTGACCAGAAAGAATTAAATATGAGACAGCGAAGGTGGCTTGAGTTCTTGAAAGATTATGACTTTGGTTTAAATTATCATCCGGGTAAAGCTAATGTTGTTGCAGATGCCCTAAGTAGGAAGACTTTACATATGTCCACTATGATGGCAAATGAGTTTGAGTTGCTGGAACAGTTTAGAGATTTGAGTTTAGTTTGTGAATGGTCACCTCAGAGTGTAAAGCTAGGAATGCTGAAGATTGACAGTGAGTTCTTAAAAAATATTAAAGAGGCACAAAAAATGGATGTTAAGTTTGTGGACTTGTTGGTTGCTGGTAATCAGGATGAGGAGAGTGACTTAAAGGTCGATGATTAAGGTGTGTTGAGATTTTGAGGTAGAATCTGTATTCCAGACGACGACGAGATGAAGAAGATGATTCTTGAAGAGAGTCATAGGAGTAGCTTGAGTATTCACCCGAGAGCTACGAAAATGTATCATGATTTGAAGAAGTTGTTTTGGTGGTCTGGATTGAAATGTGATGTGGCACAGTTGTGTACTCTTGTTTGATTTGTCAGAAGTCGAAAGTGGAACATCAGAAACCTGCTGGATTGATGACACCTTTAGATGTGCCAGAGTGGAAATTGGATAGTATATCCATGGATTTTGTGACGAGTTTGCCGAATACGCCTAAAGGGAATGACGCTATTTGGGTGATTGTTGATAGATTGACGAAGTCGGCTCATTTTATTCCGATTAACATCGATTTTCCTATAGCTCAGTTGGCAGAGATTTATATTAGAGAAATAGTGAAGCTGCATGGTGTTCCTTCGAGCATCGTATCAGATAGAGACTCGAGGTTTACTTCTAGATTTTGGAAGAGTTTGCAAGAGGCTTTAGGTTCTAAGTTGAAGTTGAGTTCGGCGTATCATTCGCAGACAGATGGTCAGTCGGAAAGAACGATTCAGTCATTAGAAGATTTGCTGAGAGTTTGTGTACTTGAGCAAGGAGGAACTTTGGATAGTCATCTTTCGTTGATAGAGTTCACGTACAATAACAATTATCATTCTAGTATCGGAATGACACCTTTCGAGGCTTTGTATGGTCAGAGATGTAGAACTTCGTTTGTGTTGGTTTGAGTCAGGTGAGAATGTGGTTTTAGGACCAGAAATTGTCCAACAGACTACAGAGAAGGTAAGAATGATTCAAGAAAAGATGAAAGCGTCGCAGAGTCGACAAAAGAGTTATCATGATAAGCGTAGGAAAGACCTTGAGTTTAGAGAGGGAGATCGTGTATTCCTAAGAGTTACTCCCATGACCGGTGTGGGTCGTGCATTGAAGTCAAAGAAGTTAACCCCGAAGTTTATTGGTCTGTATAAAATATATCAGAAAGAATTGGAACGGTGGCGTATCGAGTGAGTTTACCGCCGCACCTCTCGAATTTGCATGACGTGTTTCATGTGTCGCAACTTCGGAAGTATGTTCCGGATTCATCCCATGTGATTCAAAGGGATGATGTGCAAGTTAGAGATAACCTGACGGTTGAGACCTTGCCAGTGAGGATTGAAGGTCGTGAGGTGAAGCGTTTGAGAGGCAAGGAGATACCTCTTGTGAAAGTCGTTTGGGACGGAGCGACCGGTGAAAGCTTGATGTGGGAGCTAGAGAGTAAGATGCTAGAATCTTATCCAGAGTTGTTTGCTTGAGGTCAATTTTCGAGGACGAAAATCTTATAAGTTGGGGAGAGTTGTAACGCCCGTTTTGATTATTTAAATTATTTTATAGAGTATAGAGAATATTTATATGATTTTATGTGATTTAAGTGATTTATATGATTTATGTAATATGTTGCGATTTTATTAAGTGACATATTTTATTGTTTAATAAAATAAGATTTTAAAATAAAATAAAATTAAGTTGTGGGGCTGTTTTGGAAATTAGATAGAATTATGAGGGAATAAGTGAAATAAGATAAAATAGATAGAAGAGATATAAAAGGGAAAACCTAGGTTTAGAAACAGACAGTACGTACAATTTAGTTTTTGGGAGAAAAAGGGAGAAAGCTAGAAGTGAAGAACCAAGAGGTTGCTGCTCCAATTTTCTTAAGGTAAGGGTGAGCTTAACATTACAATTTCATGATTATAGTTAACAGATTATATGATTAATTCATGTAATTTGAGAATTTGGGAATTAGGTCAAAAGTGATGAATTGATGATTAGATGATGAAAAACAGTACCATTGTTGTAGAAAACTGTTTACAGACCATAGGGTAACCCTTATACATCATTATAGTCGAATTTGGGGAGGAACATGATGAAAATTGGGAATTTTGGTGAAAATTGTCGTAACCCCGTAACTGTTCTGTCATCGCTCGCCGTGGCGAAATAAGTCTCGCCTGGCGAAGCGGCCCAGAAATTCATCGCTCGCCTGGCGAAATTAGTCTCACCTGGCGAAGCAGCCCTGAAATTCATCGCTCGCGTGGCGAAATATGTTTCGCCTGGCGAATCAGCCTACATGTTAATCTCGCCATGGCGAAATATGTCTCGCCTGGCGAAGCAACCTACATGTTGATCTCGCCATGGCGAAATATGTCTCGTCTGGCGAAGCAGCCTACATTTTGATCTCGCCACGGCGAAATATGCCTCGCCTGACGAAATACACAGCATTAGTACCCTTGTTTCGTGATCTTGTGTTCTTTCGAAACGAATTATTATGAGATGACCCCTGAGATAGAATTAAGTTCTATTGCAATATTAAGACGACCTGTAGAGCTGTTAATTAATACTTGATTTTTTTAATAGTGACATATACAATTGTGTATGCTTTCTTTTGAACTATAAGAGATGAATTATGTGAATGTTTATGATATTATTATGTCTTGAGATGTTTGATGTTCTGCCATGCTGCCATTTGTTATTGATTAAAAGCTGCATGTGTCATTCTAAGATTTATGAGTTGTAATCCAAATTATTGGAGTTTATATGACTATTGTTGTGAATGTATTTGATGTTTATGTTGTTAAATATAATTATTGAATTATATGTTTAATGCCATTGTTTTGTGAATCTCACCCCTTCTGCTTGGAAATGTTGCTCTTCATATGAGTAACTTGCAGGTGATTAAGCTTTTAGCTGATGTTTGCTGTTGTGAGTGGCTACCCTCACTGTGTCCTTAGGTTCTCTGATACGTAACCGGGATGAGAACCTTTATAGCTATTTTCTATTCCTTACGTATTGACTATGATTTGATATTAATAAGTTTCAGTTGAAATTATGTTAAGAAGTTTTGATGAGGCCTGTGTGCCAAAACTATTTTGTTAATTGAATTTTAATCCGCTGCGAAGTTTTGAATAATTATGATTATTATTTTATGAAGGATAAATTGTTATTTATTCCATCTAAGATTTTAAGAAAATGTGACATTCCGTTTATACGAGAAACTATGATTGTTTATTTATTTGAGAAATTTTTACTTTGGGAAAACGGGGTGTTACAATGGTCTTCAAGAATCATGCTCTTGTTCCTTGACGGTTGAAAAAATTGATGGTTTAATCGTCTTAATTTTGGTCTTTAAGTGCTTTCTTTTCATGTTTTCAGAGAGGGTAACAACTGTACGAACAAATTAGCCAATCATGGACATTCTATTCAAGGTCTTGTTTGGTGGGAGTTGTTGCACATTTTGATTCGGGATGATTTTTTCCGAGATCATTATGGTCTCTCAAACTATCGCTTCCCTTAGTGTTGTCTATTTCCTTTATTTTTATTTTGGCCTTTTTTGACGGATTTGGCTCTGCTTGTATATATTTTCTCCTTTTATTTAATAATAGATTTTATGAGTAAATGACAGAGGATGAGAGGTTCTTGGAGGTGGTCTTCGTGGAAACTTATTTGAAATGTTGAGGTTTCTCTCGGATAATTTAATATAATTAGTTGTTCATACGTGCAAAAACAAATAGATGAGTTATTTAAATCAAGCCTTAATAGCAGTTTTGGCCCCCTAATTATCAGGAAGTTGCAATTTTTACCCCCTAACAAAATCAAATACAATTCAGCCCCCTTAGTACTGCCCCTTTTGCAGTTTTGGCCCCCCAAACCAATTTTGACAAAGTCAATGCTGACGTGGATGCCACATGTGTGCTTTTTATTTATTTATTTATTTTTTTAATTTAAAAAATATTAAATAAATAAATACATAAATAAAATTACATATGTGGCATCCACATCAACATTGACTTGTCAAAATTGGTCTGGGGCCAAAACTGCAAAAGGGGTAATACTTAGAGGGCAAGATTGTATTTTATTTTGTTAGGGAGCCAAAATCGCAACTTTCTAATGCATAGGGGACTATAATTGCTATTAAGCCTTAAATAAATGAGTAATACTCGTTGTTATCCGATGGTACTCTCTTATAACGCACCAGCGTAAATCGAAGAAACACACAACATGGTAAAATATGATGCACTAGGTAAACATCTATAAATAAAACTCTCATGTTATGAGTCAGACACACTAAACTTATAACCCTAACCGCTCAAAAGATAGTAGCGACTATATCCAACATTTATGTTCGTTCATCTAGCACACTAGATGCAACCTATTGCCACTTGGATTCAATTTTTGTGCATTATATAGAGTAATCGTTGTTCATGCAATATTTATGATTCTTCCTATTTTCGTCTGCAAAAGTTATGCACTATAAGAGATAATTGCACAATCCATGTTTCATGACCATTCATAAGGGCCCCATTGAAATATTAATTTTTATTTTCTATTGCGATAATTTGTATGCCTATGCGATTTCCCTTCAAATAAAGCAATCTAATTATAATATTTTTTATTTGTCTTGTATTTCTTTACCAACATTTAAAGTTCAAAGTCATAATTGCAAGGTCTCCAAAATTACAAAAAGATAAATAAAAAATAAAATTATTGGGTGCTTGTAGAATATATAAATTGAAACTACATAACATTATAGTGTAAGGTATATTTCATAGAGATTTTTTTAGTATATGAAATCATTCTCCCCTGAATGGCATAAGTATACTTTCTTGGTCTAGTACTAATACAATCAGAGGTGTAGTCCAGTTAATCTACACCAATTGTTAGTGCACTCATACTTGCGAAGCCCGTCATATTTTGGACAATCATCAACCGTTTCACATTTAACAAATGCTGTAATGGAAAAAGAGAATAAAATAATGATACTAAAATTAAATAAAAAATTTGTTTGCAAACTAAAAAGTAAAGAAGGAAATTTGAAGAGAATGCAAAAATATCTCACCATCAACATCCTCCTTTGTAAGAAGAAATAGGGAAAGAAATAAAATCATACCATACACAAACTTGAGAGTTTTAACCATACTTTTATCTCTTTGAATGTAACAAATATGATATAGTTTGATGATTTTATAGTACTTAGAGTACATCTTGCGCTAAAAAATGTAAATATTTTTAAAAGTAATCATTAAACGTCTCTTAAGTAGAACCATGTATTTTGTTTGTTCCTTTAACACACTTAATAGAATGATAATATAAAACATTTGCTAATCAATAGATTTAATTTTTTAATTCTTTTCAATCTTTGATGATAGAAAGGGGAAATTTAAATTATATATATATATATATATATATATATATATTAATGCATAATCGGAGTCACAACATAATTATGTACAAGTACAACTCGTTTTAGGATTTTTTTATATATAAAATAATTTTATCATAGAGAATGCGTATAAATTCTTATGCTTGCATGATTTATTTACTGTTATCTTTTACATAAATTCATTGATTCATATTTATATACAAGATAGATCAAAATTTATCCCACCAAAACTATGTCTTTTGTGAAGGATGCTTCTTATTGATGCTTTTGCAAGTTCATAATTTAAGTCGTCCCTAACAATAGTATAGTTATATACAAAATAATGCAGTATTTATTATTAACAATTTTTTTAGTTTTTTAAAAGAAATATTACAAGTGCGAAGAGATCATTGTAACACCTTGACTTTCGAGTTTCGATCCACGATTCTATTGTTGATTAGTTTTGAAAAATGCAGAGATACTTATCTACTAACAATATTATTTTTATTTTTTTATAGGCAAAGAGATAGGTGAGACATCAAGGTGAGTCTGAAGGATAGATACCCCATCCAATGCCGCCTACTCATAACATATTATTAAAAAAAAGAAAAATATATATACAAGGGGGTGCCAAACCAAAACCCTCAAAAATAAAGAAAATACGAAATAATAAAAAAAAAAAAAAGGCTCGATAAAAGAAGGTGCTGCTCAACGCCCCTTGGTTCACCCTTTGAGCGAGTGTTGTTGGAATTGAGCTTACAAATATTTCTCTTCTGTTTCTTCGTCAGATAAGGTGTAAATGGGACGTCATCATCTTTACCTTGAATAAGGTATTCCCTAACAAGATAAATTTCCTTTTGAAGTTGTCGATCAATATGTGTAGCTACCTCTATATGTGGAGCCAAAGTACGCTGAATTTGTTGAGCATCCTTTGTCAAGACAGTGAATTTGTAGACAAAGTGAGAACCATCTGATGTAGTTCAACCACGCGTTCAATTGCAATCTGCTCTAAAATCATACTATTCAATGGTGATTGGGACTCATGCCTAACTATCTCATCGGTGACGCTGTGCAACGACATATGAAACGAAGTATGAGACTTTTCTATATAATTGTTGGATCAAGAGTATTACTTTAACATGTGCATCAATACAGTATGCTGGCTGCTCATTATGAGTAACAAGTACACCCATGCTCGTCCTCATTGTCTGTCCTTTTGCAAATTAAATCAGTTCCATGGCTAACTGTTGAATCTGTGTGCACCTCCTTATAATGATGAGGATGAGAAATAGCCTATGTTGGAGCCTCAAAAGCTTTGGAGGAACCAATGTTGGAAGGATTATCCTTTGGTTTCCATCCCTACATGGAATGTAACACCCTAAACCCTTAAAGCGACAAATTACGCAAATAATAATAATCATGCAAATAATTTAGATGTTACTTCTTCTATAAGTCCAAACATGCATATTAAATTTTTCAAAGCATCGCAGTGAAATTAATCATCTCAAAAGTCCATCAATAATAAAATAAATCTCCAAATAGTCATGTCATCATACTACATATATCATCATCAATACATAGTCTCAATGATCCTCAACAATCATAATAAATAGACTCCGACAACTGACACCTAATCAGAGTCTTAAAGACTACAACACCAAAAGCAATAGACGAGGTAGTATCTATGATATCGTCAAGCAACTCAGCAAAACAAAGCAAACTATTCCTACACACCGTCCACCCATTCGTAAGAATAAGGCAGGCAGTCAACCAAACGACCACTGGGGTTAGATATCATTCCATAATTAAAGTATAATCAAACATAAGCATTCAAGGATTTCATTCATAACATATATACATATACATACTCATCACTCCTAGAATACTAACATCACATGAACATTGTCTCCAATACCGATCATGTTATCATATTTCCATCATAGCATATTAAGCATATCTGTTCTTTAATCAAACATCATCAAAAGCTTATCACTTAACAACATCAATCAATATAAGAAGTCTCACCTCATCCCCTATCTAGCTTGAAGCCTCTAGCTATAGTTTTAACGATGTTTTTATTCTCAAAAATAGTGTTATTTAGATTATATGTTGTTGTGTTTAGCTTTGCCTATAGATTTTTTATTAAAGCACCCTAGCTTGGTTGGTATCTTTCAAATTCGTCTTTACCCTGCATGAATCGATTCACCCTTGTCTGAATCATTTCATATAAGTCCCTGACTTATGTGAATCAATTCATGATACTTATGAATCGATTCATCCTTGAATCGTATCAATCATTTGTGAGTCGTATCACTAAACTCTTTGACTTTCTCTGAATCGATTCACACTAACTCTGAATCGATTCAAACCTTCATCTGGGCAGCTTGAATCGTTTCAATTATCACATGACACTTATCAATCTTCATAACCTCTCCTTCCCAGGTCTGTCATTTTGCTGTCTGAATCGATTCACTCAGTTAGTGAATCGATTCACTCTCTTGTTTTTATGCAAAAATTATGCCTTGTTACTCCTCACTATATAAACCCTTCACCTCTTAACTCATCTTTCATGAATCATTTGCAACTATTCTCTCTAGGTCTCAAAAACTCATTATTCATACATTTTTAAAGATTAAAGACTTTTTCTTAGAATCAATTTGTTCTTTGAGTCACATTGATTTGCTAGGTAGGGATTATAAGTTGGGTCTCTCAAGAATATTGATTGGGCTTAATCAAGGCTTCAAAGTGAATTCAATAATCTCATTCTACCTCCAAAGGGCTTGGGGGCCTTTCTAACCGTTCTTAAAGTCGAAGAGGATTCACTTATCGGACGTAGCATCCAAGGATCGAGTGAAGAGTTCGAAGGGGTGCACGAGTATTCAAGGATTCAAAGATTCAAGGAGAACCAAATTCAAAGGTTATTTAAAGTTTGGGGGAGTGTTTACAAAGGGGTTGAAGAATTAGGTTTTAATTTCAAGGAACTCTTATAAACTCATTGTATTCAACATTTTTTACATAATGGATGACCTTGGTGAAGGTATACTTCATCAAGAAGAGTAAACGTAGCTCTGGAGAGGACGAGAAAGAGCATTACTATAAAAATATTGGTGTTATCTCTCTTCCATATCCTCTTTACTGTTTACTATTGCATGTGATTACTTGAATAATTGTTAGGTTAATTTCTAGTGTTGATCTAAGTTGTTTTCTATTAAAACGAGAATCTACTTCATTGAATTAGGTTTCAAATAATTTTCTTAGATCAATTGATTGCAAAATCTAATCAATTCTTCAATTTCACATGTGTTGTGTTTTCAATTGATAGCTTAGTAATTTTGTTCATATAAGTTTGGTTTGAATTTGTCTAAAAGTTTTGTATATTGTTCAAGGTTTATTAAAGTTTGATTGTATATAAGATTTGTATCGTCAATCTCTCAATTCTAGATTAAATCTTATTGCACATAGATTTATCTTTTTGCACATTATTGTGATTGTTCGCGCACGATTTCAATAGTCGATTTCGTTAAACTCGCTGTTTATTAACTAATTAACCATATTTACCAGCATATCTAACTTATTAACTAATTAACCATATTGACCAACATAGCTCAATCAATAAACTACACCAAACTTATCATTTAAGAAGTATAAGCATACATGCAACTTTTCCATTTTACATAAAGCACATACTTTCCATAATGCATACAGTTCATCTAATTCACATCAATCATATGGATTATTTAAACTCTTGCCTAATCAACTCAACAAATACAATTCATCATTTCAAAGTATAGGCAAAGAAATCATCATCATTAAAGAAGGCACCAAATCAAATACATATGATTCATATTTCATTACTAATTATCATCATATAAAATCACCAAGTGTACAAGCACAACCAAAGATAACAAACATCATCATGTGCACATCTCTACACAATTCACCGATCACATAATTCACCAAATTCATATAGTTCACCAATCACAATTCATATAATTCACCAAGTTTCACCAATGCACATAATCACCAAATCACATAGTCAAGTATGACATAATTTCACCAATATCAAATGCATGCAATGTTCTAGACTCTTCTCTAGATGCATGTGGTACCATTAGGATTCCGGAGATAATTTTATCGTTAATGAATCAACCAACATAATAAACATCACCAATTATGTTCTGCAGAAGCTATTTAATAAACATCGCCAATTACATTCTTCAAATCACCTTAAAATGACTATGAATGCATGGACTTCAAGTAATGACTCAACAATGCATAACTCATATATATATATATATATATATATATATATATATAATAAGGTTAAATAAGTTTTCCGTCCTATAAATATAACGAATTTTAATTTTAGTCTCTAGAAAATTAAATTGAATGTTTTCATTCTCACAAAAAAAATTATTTTGATTTTGGTCTTTAATGGCCACTTTATGTTGTTATGAATGTCAAGATTATAACTCTTTTATGTTCAAATTGTATCCATGTTATGTCTGTTTATTATGTTCAACTTTTAAATATTCATAATATGTTCAAAAAAATGTCAAAAATATATCGATTAGGGACCAAAAGTAAAACAAAATTTTGGAAGGTTGAAAACATCTCATTTTATTTTTTAGGGACTGAAATCAAAATTTAATATATTTATAGGGACGAAAAACTTATTTAACTCATAATTATATATATGTAGTTGAAAACTTTGTCAATTGGTATCATTTGAGTGCCGGTAAAAGGACTAACTAAAAGCTTGATTGATCGTGAAGGAATATGACTTAGGTGAGCTACTTTTTCAATAGACTGATTAATATAACATTACTAGGATTTACACCCGTGCAACACACGGACGAAAAAAGATTTATTATTGCGTTAACAAAAGTTTACTCTGAACATATCATAAAATTAAAAACATATAATGCAATTCTTAGATAAATCAAATGTTATTTTCTTCATGAAAATAAAGATGTCATCCACCAATGTATCATTTGGGTTAATTTAACACGACTACACAATATTGCCAATAATGATTAAATGACTATATAAGTTATAAGATTCCGTAAGCCTCCTGTGTTTTTTGGAGGCATATCTTTGAAAGTATCCTAATGAATGGGTAAACAAAGAGAGTCTTAAGTCAAGTAATTATGGTTACCCAAATTAAGTCAGCCTTATTTGTTTACCCATAAGAATAGTTATCTCTCTATCATTAGTAATGATTCAAGTTACAGTATGAGGAGGAAGATTAGCATAACCTATCGTATTTTTTGGGGGCGTATTTTTGAAATTATCCCAATGAATAGATAAAGAAAAGTGAGTCTTAAGTCAAATAGTAATTTTGTCTATGTTTACAAAGATTAATTGAAATAAAATAAAGAAGTAAATAAACAAAAAACTGAAATAGAGATCAAGTCTTTGAGAAACTCTCCAAGAACTCATTTTTGGAATAGCTTCCCTGTGTCGCTTTCCAACCACACAACCAGTGCAAATAACAGGGGAATCCTTGAGCACTGGTAATCCTCGAATCATCCTTTACACATATCTTGTTGAAACACAACAATCATCCCTTTTGCTGAAGTTGACCAACATTAAAGAGATTATTTTGCAACTCATGTATGTAAGTAAAACATTAGTTAAATTAATGGTCTTTTTCTATCTATATCTTGGAATAGACAGATTTTCACCTTCAAATCTTTAAACATGCTCTCTTTACTCTACTCAAGTATATCATAAGTATTGTCAAGTAAATAAACAAAATACTGATATAGAGATCGAATAAAAGCTCACAAAACATAGTTTTAAAAAATTGGCTGCATAGCTCAGCTAATAAAAATTACTCAATGTACTAACCACATTCAAGAGTATTAAAACTCAACCATGCAACTTTTCATTGTCTACCTAAAAATTCTATACGCGAATATAAAAAGGAAAATGTCAAAATAAAAACCATAACAGTTAAGTCCTCCACCATTTGCTTTCCATTTACCTTTAGTTGCAAATAAAGAAACTATGAGAGAACACATCTTACAAAAATATGACATAAAAGTTTATTCAAATCTTGTAAGATGGTCTAGTCAAATATGACATAAAAGAAAGAAACTTTGACAAAATCTAGTCTCAAAGATAATTGACTTCATTGACCAAATAGAAATTGACAAATCTAGTCAAATAGATAATTGACAAAGTCTAGTCTAATAATCTAATAGATAATCGACAAAATATTAGCACACTCCTCAAAGCCTTGTATGGATTAAGCATCAAAGGTAATTGGCAATCATCGTTGAGTTACTATTGTGACTATAAAAGGATAGAAAATATAGGAAAACTAAGGGAATTATTAAAGTGACGTATTGGTTAAGTCTATGCAAGTATATCATACGTTAATTTCTAAATTTTGGTATCAACCCTAATCAATATTGTTTTTAAAAAGGAAATTGAAATGGAAGTGTCTAAAACTAATGAAAAGTCTAAATATTAGACATAAGTGGAAGGAGAAAACCTCTGTCAAAAGTCAGCCATAACAAATTACATGGGAACTGTCAAAAGTTTCTGAGGTAGGTAGCTTCAGAGCTTACCAATCAGTGTAAAGGAAACTTAATAAGCCATTTATAACAATAACCAATATAGTGTAAAACAATAGGGTTGTATGCATGAATCATGAAAGCTTAATCATAACATAAAAGGTTATTAAAAACCAAATGTTGACACAAAGACTCTTAGATTACAAAATTACACTCAGTTATACTAAAATCTTCAAACCATGAATTGGCTATTTAAATGTAATTTCCAGAACAGTTTTGCAAGTCCGGACATGATATTGGATCATTAAAAGATTTCCGAACATATCACAGTTGTGACTTGGAAGTCGTACTAAAGAATTCCAGATGCAACCATTATATAAACTACCAATTTCATTTGGCTTATGGCTTGATTTTCTATTGCATAATATTTTAATTGAAGAACTAATCTGAAAAATTATCAAATTACACACTCAACAAAAGAATTAAGGCATGTGCAACAATACCATATAGGTAGACATGCAACCAATGATTAGGTGTAAATCAAGTGAGATATTTTGAATCTTCATGCAAATATAAGCCTAATAAAATTGAAAGAAGCTAATAACAATCAAATTGAAAGACCAAATACTAAGACCAATTGAAAGAAAAGAGAATTGCCAACAACAAAAATAAATCTAAAATAGGAAACAAAGTTACCACATGATCTTTATCTCAAAATACAAAACTTGATCTCTCATAAAATGCTTCAAAATCTGCCAAAAGAAAGAAAAAGATGAATCAAACCACAAAAGACAATGTCATCTATAAGATAAAAGGCAACAATAAAAGCATTTATGGATAATTTTCTTAATGATAGATCTTATAATTTGTAATCAAAAAGCTATAACAGATGATTTTCAACGATCAACAATACAAAACGATTGTCCTTCAAGGAAACATATTAAGAAGCATACTAACAAACACAACATGTGAATCATGTGATACTGAGATTAGGTTTTTTTTAGTTGTTTGACTTCATAGAATCTAAAGTTCAATTTTAATCCATTGAATCACAACAACAACAAAAATGGTAAAAGGAGCAATTTTAGTCACCTTAAAATGAAGTCCTTACTCATAATGTCAATATTTGTAGACTGAGGTAAAGTCCTTGCTAATTCATATGATCATCAATATATCTAATTTCATAAAACCTATAAAACATATTAGAGAACAATCTACCTTATTTCATCATTGACTTCAAATCTTTATTGTCATAATCATCTTCATCACCCTTTCTCTCCTAAGATATATAAACTTACAGGACATCTTTCTGAAGGTGAGAAAAACACAAGAAGGGGGGGGGGGGGGGGTTGAATTGTGTTTTCTTTTCGCAACTCTTGACGAGTGAGAATCTAATTCCTTTAAACTCAGAGTCTGAATGAGATCAGAGTCTGATAGGAGATTAGGTTCTGATTGCAGCGGAATAATCAAGAGATAAAGAGAGAACAGAGAACACAAGCAATTATACAGGTTCCTTCCACAAACCGGAAGTAGTCCTGTCCCCCTTGTACTTCCAAGGAGAGTTCACTAAAATGTAATATCAAATTACAAGTTGCTCAAACACATAGTATGAGACTTCCTTGCTCAAGCACACAGGCGAGAGACTTCCTTGCTCAAAGACACAACTAAGAGACTTCCTATGCTCAAGGACGCAGCCAAGAGACTTCCTTTGCTCAAGGACGCAGCCAAGAGACTTCCTTTGCTCAAGCACAAAAGCAAGAGACTTTTACACAATTACAGAAAATTGAATACAGTTGAAACAATTGATAACAATCAAAATGTGTTTCAATTACAACAAAGACAAACTCTGTTTTACACAAAAGACAGACTCTGTTTTTCTGTGAAACTTAGAGATTCTAGAATACTCAGTTTGTAAGAATCTAAGTTAATGATGTGCTTTTGTTAAGACTCAGTTGAATACGAAAGCAGCGCAATGCAATTTTTCTAAGTTGTAGAGTCCAACTCTTCTTCAAGTCTTCTATCCTTTATATAGGCGTAGGAAAGAGACGTTGAGTCATCCAGCACATCAGGATGATTTCTGAAGCTTGATCAATGACTGTTGATCTGTTGCTTGATTTGGTAATAGTCCTTCAATAGCATCATTTGAATTCCATTCCCTTTGAGGATTAATACCGGTAGACACAGTTGCCAAACTGTACGTGGTAGTGGAGTAGTGGAAATAGAGTTCGTACAACGTACTCTGTACTGGCCTGCAATCTTTGTCTTTGTGCTTCCCACGCTCAAGTTAACTTAGAAGCTAGCCGTTACTCCATTAGAGTTTCTTTGTGCATAGCAATGCAGTAGAGATCACTGTTAGCAGATCATCAAATATGTGGCTTCAGACTCACTGTAGTACTAAGCTTCTGATAATCTTCAGACTCTCTTGGATCTCAGATTCTGATGGTTTTCAGACTCTGATACAGTCTTTAGACTCTCTTTGGTACAGTCTTCAGACTCTCTTCAGCACAGTCTTCAGACTCTCTTTGGAACAGAATCACAAGCAACAAGCTTCTATGGATTTATTGCTCTTTAACATTGTTCAAACAGAATGCTTTCTAAGATACAAATCTTAATTGATATCCTGCATACTTAAACAAATATTAGCAATATCCAATTGACAACTTTTTAATACCTTGTTATCATCAAAACTCAAAACGTGGTATTGCTGAACACCTTTGTTCCAACAATCTCCCCCTTTTTGATGATGACAAACATTAGTATTTAAAAGGTCAATTGTTGTTAATCTAATTAACAAGTTGACTTAAAGGGTTCTGAGGTTTGTAAGCTCAGAGTCTGAGGTTTGTAAGCTCTGACTCCCCCTGAGTCTGATAGTTCTTAAGTTGAGGTTTGTAAGCTCATCTTGAGTTCTATCCAGGTTAATTAAATTGTTTTTCAAAAGCAATCAAATTCATACTCAGAATATTTAGTAAATTGATTCTTAAACAGGGCTCAGAGTCTAACTAAGCACCTTTCGCAGATTTCCCTTTAACATATACATGCAATGTAATTAAAGAAGGCTTTCTCTCCTCCCTGACATAAATACTTTCCCTTCTCCCCCTCTTGTCATCAACAAAAAAAGTTCAGAACATGGTTCCTCCCCCTTTTTAAATGACTTAAGGTAAGGGTGTAAACATGTTTTAAAGAAGAAAGAGATTCAGAGGGAAAACATAGAAGATTCGGAGCATAAAAGAAATAGAATGCAAAGTAGAATAAAAAAAAAAAAAACTTGAATAAATTGTAAGTAAAAACAAGTTCAGAAAATTACAAAAAAAATAATAACCAAAACGAAATTAAACTAAGGTTGGTTTTGTTTGGCAAGATGATCCATCAGTTTCTGGAGATCCTCTTGCTGTTTCTTTACCATCTCTTCCAGAGCCTCAGTTCTTTGCAAATGTGCTTCTCTTTCCAGTCTAGCTTCTTCTTGAATTCTATACAACTTCTTCTTCAAAGAATTGTAAGCCACTGATTCTCTAGGAATATACTGATCCTCATCAAAGAAGGGTGTATCTCTTATCCTCAGAATAGGAGCATTTTCCAGAGCTACAACTTTCTCAGCCCGCTTTACTTCTTCAACATGCTTGGCAGTGATAAGAGCTTGTTCCCTGGCAGCAGCTTTTTGAATTTTGGTGATAAAATCCAAAAACTCAGTCTTCACTGTAGAGAACTTGTCCTCATAGCTCACATTGAGTATTGGTATATGCCTTTGCTCAATGACTTCTTTGAGCTTATTGCATGAAGAGGCATAAAACTCATCAATCTCATTTGAATCAAATAAGTCAGTTTGAGGTTCAGAGGTTGAGGGTAGAGAAGCTCTCAAAGCTAGAAAAGTTTCAAAAGAGAAAAAGGTTATAGGATCACAAAGTGGTTGAGAAACTCTTCTGGTCTTAGCTTTACATGCTGTTACCGTTTCTGATACAATATCAGAGGCTTGTTCTGGATTTTTTGAAGCTGGTTCAACAGCAGGTTCTGAAGGTTTAACAGAAGCTAAGGTCAGATTCTCTGTAGGTTCAGGTACAGGGTCTGGTTTGGAAACGGATGAAGTAGCTTTTGTTGTTTTGGATTTTGCAGGGGTTTTTGGTAGTTCTCCCCCTAGATGTTTTTCAAGAGAGTCTAGAGTGTCTGGAGAGTCTACACAAATGGTTTCAGTTTGGGGGGATGGTTGTATGGATTGAATGGTTGCTTCAGGTTTTTCAGAAGGTTGAATTACCTGAAGTGGTTTGAGAAATGAAGGTTGAGCAGGATCGTCAGCAGGAAGATTCATAGACACTGTGATTGTGTCTTGAATTACTCTGTCCATAGTTGAATCAACATAATCAACTACTGCCTGGTCAAGTGGGTTATGGGATGATATGGGTTTGATTGGTGAGGGAGATGAATTTTTGAGAGATGGAAGAATTTGGCTCAAGGGTTTGTTGTCAGATTCTGAATCTGATTCTGACTCATGATTCAAAGAAGAAGATGAGCTATATGCCACGTTGCCAGAGGTGCCAATGCCAGCTTCTGGAGAGGCAAAATGATCAGACACAGTAGCTTCTGATAACTCAGCTTCTGCAGGTTCTGAAGTACTCTTCTGTTTAAGAGCAGAAGCAAGCAACTTAGCAGCTTCCTTGACAGTCTCTTCCTTCAAATCTTCAGCAATCAAATTTGCTGCCATAACCTTGCCAGCAGTGTGTTCATCCTCAATCATAGATACAGAAGTACCTATCTTCTGTGCTACATCCTTAGCCACAGGAATCACATCCACTTTTCTCTTCTTGATCTGACTCTCTTCACCTCCAGAGTCAGCATCAATAAAATCAGCAATATCTTGAGCTAACTTGTCATAGTCTCTGTCAGCTTTGCCTATTATTGCTTTCTTCTCAGCTTTCTTAGCCTTCTTCTCATCTTTCTTAGCCTTCTTCCCATCCTTAATTTCACGAAGTGCAGAAGATGCAGAAGGAGAACCAATTGAAACTCCAGGAAGAGCAGAAGATTTGATCTTTTTCTTGAGAGGCTTCTGCTTCTCTTCCTCTTCCTTGAGAACCACTTCCTTGGTCCTTTTTCCTTTGACCTTAAGAGGGCCTCCTCCAGCAGTCTCAGGAATAGCAGAATAGTTGATTATTCTACCAGTCTCCTTGAAGTAATCCACCACAAATCTAGCAAGAACTTCAGGATTATCTGCTTTGGATATGGGAGGGAAATCCATCATCAAATCAGATTGTACATAGGATTCTCTCATATCATGCTTAGAGGGATTGAATCTCTTGACAATCTTCATGTACTGTAGAGTCTTGCCATTGATGATTCTACCAGTCACAGTTCCTAGATGAATATCTGATACCACACCAGATTCTGATAAGACCTTCAAAAGACCTCCTTGATACAGAATCTCAGATATTAATCTTCCAAAAGGAACTTGCCTCCTGGTTTCTGATTGACTCTTCTTGATGGCCCAACACATGTGGTGCATCACATATCTGGGGAAGTTGATCTTTATTTTGTTGATAAGAAAATAAAGAAGAACTTTGTGATCCACAGATAATGTATCTGTTCCTCCTCCTTTCTGAAGCATACTGTCCAGTATAATCTTCAGAAGCACCCTATGCTCAGGATGCATATCCACCAATTTATTTGAGGGTCTCCCTTCAAATAACAACTTGTTGCAGACAACAGCCCATTCACTTTTCTTGTTGACATCCCACTGAAATTTACCAGCGCTCTCCATCTAACAAGCCCTGGCTACCACCTCTTCAGTGATAACTATAGGAATTCCCATCACAGCAGACCTTATTTCAAGACCATTGTACGGTTTTAAACCCATTTGGTCTCTGTTTTTGCCAGCAAGACTGGGGTTGTTTGAGATTGCTACTGTTTCTTCCAAAGTAGCTTCAGCTTTGTCGTAGACTTCTGACCTAACCCAAAAATCTCTAACAAGCTCCTGATATGTTGGTCCATTCAACATACCAAAGTATCTCATCATTCCTTGTGATAAGAAATGAGGTGCAACGTCAACTCCATGACGACTGAGTGAACCAAAATCTACTGGAGATTCAACTTGAATTTCCAGAGTCTCCTTGATGATGTTCATTGTTCTGGGTTTGATAACATAGGAACCTCCGGACTTGATTATAACACCAGATTGGATGAGATCACTTGCCATTAGGGTTTTCTAAGAGTTTGATTTGAGAACAAAAGAAAAGGTTTTGCAAAGTATTGAAAAACAAGAAATTTGTTCAGAGAGAAAATCAAAGAGTGAAAAGAGAAGTGAGTTGTGTGTGTTATGTATTTATAGAGAAAATGTTTGAAAACTGTTTGGAAAGAGTAGGGGACAAACAAACACAAACAATAAATACATATAGCATGCAGCCGTAAACGTATTGGGACAAAGCGAAGGTAACTTGTTTAACATAATGAAATCATTGCCCTTTGAGTTCTTACCCAATACAGACAGGCCACGTCTGAGAAACTGTAAAGTAACTGTCACCATAGTGGGGCAGGTGTTACTGAACTTAACAGTCACGCTTCCACTAATATGAGCTTCTGAGAGTCTAAAGATTCCTTACCAGAGTCTGAATATTTTACCAGAAGCTTTCATCAGAATCTCCAAAAGAGAGTCTGATTCCCAGATAGCTTCTGAATATTTTCAGAGTCTGAATTCTGTTTTCAGAGGCGCATATTACCCAGAGACATAGCACATGTTCAAATTTTTCTTTATGAAATCAAATCTTTCAACAGATAAGGGTTTAGTAAATATATCAGCCCATTGATGATCAGTATCAATGAATTGGATATCTAAAATTCCTTTTTGAACATAGTCTCTTATAAAATGATGTTTAATCTCAATATGCTTTGCTCTTGAATGCAGAATTGGATTTTTAGACAAACATATAGCTGCTGTATTATCATAATAAATTGGGATATGGTTTTCAGTTATTTGATAGTCCTCAAGCTGATGTTTCATCCAGAGTAGCTGTGTACAACAACTAGCAGCTGAGATGTATTCTGCTTCTGATGTAGACAGAGCAATGGTTGCTTGCCTCTTGCTAGCCCAGGATATCAGATTCTCTCCCAAGAATTGACAATTGCCACTGGTAGATTTTCTTTCAATCCTGTCTCCAGCATAATCAGCATCACAGAATCCAACTAGCTTGTAGTCAGAGGATTTCTTGTAAAGAAGTCCAAGATTAGTAGTTCCTTTCAGATATCTAAAGATTCTCTTAACAGCAGTTAAGTGAAACTCTCTAGGATCTGATTGAAACCTTGCACACAAACATACATTGTACAAAATATCTGGTCTGGATGCAGTTAGGTATAACAAAGAACCAATCATACCTCTATACAGCTTCTGGTCAACTTTGGTTCCTTGATCTTCTTTGCTCAGAGTGCAGGTTGGATGCATTGGAGTATTCATTTCTTTGCAGTCCTCAAGATTGAACTTCTTCAGAAGCTCTTTCGTATACTTGGACTGATGAACGTAAACTCCATCTTTGCATTGGTTGATTTGAATTCCAAGAAAGAACTTCAATTCTCCCATCATGCTCATTTCAAATTCATCCTGCATTACTTTTGAAAACTCTTTGCAAAGTGAACTATTTGTAGAACCAAAGATAATATCATCAACATAAATCTGAACTACAAGAATGTCTTTCTTTAGAGTCTTTCTGAATAGAGTAGTGTCAACTTGTCCTCGTTCAAAGTTGTTTTGAATCAAGAAATTACTCAGTCTTTCATACCAAGCTCTGGGAGCTTGTTTCAAGCCATAGAGTGATTTCTTTAATTTATAAACATGCTTTGGATGCTTTAAATCTTCAAAGCCAGGAGGTTGTTTGACATATACTTCTTCAGAAATGACACCATTAAGAAATGCACTCTTAACGTCCATTTGATACAAAGTTATGTTGTGATTAACTACATAGGAAAGAAGTAACCTGATTGCTTCCAATCTTGCAACTGGAGCAAAAGTTTCTGTGTAATCAATGCCTTCTTGCTGACTGAAGCCTTGTGCAACAAGTCTGGCCTTGTTTCTGATTACTTCTCCTTGATCACTAAGCTTATTTCTGAACACCCACTTGGTTCCAATGATGTTCTTGTGATTAGGCTTAGCTACTAGATCCCATACTTCATTCCTTTTGAATTGATTCAGTTCTTCTTGCATTGCTAGAATCCATCCTTCATCTCCAAGAGCTTCTTCAACAGAAGTTGGTTCAATAACAGATAATAATCCTAAAGCAGACTCTTCTTGTCTGAAATGCGATCTTGTTCTCATAGGACTTTCTTTATTGCCAATTATCTGATCTTCTGGATGTGAAGACTTGTATTTGAAAGATTGTTTGGATTGACTAGCTTGCAGAGAACCATCTTGAGCTTCATCAGAAGCTTCTTCATTAGGAACTTCAGGGGTTGTTCCAGCTTCTGAAGTATCTTCAGATTCTGGAATCTGATCAGATTCTGAGTTATCATCAGAATCTTGAGATTTTTCATGACTTTCATCTTGCACTGGAGTTTCACTTCCAGGCTCTTTGTCATCGAATCTTACATGCATAGATTCTTCCACACATTGTGTTTCTGAATTATACAGCCTGTATGCCTTAGAGCGTTCAGAGTAACCTAAAAAGATTCCCTTTTGAGCTTTGGCATCAAATTTCTTTAGGTAGACTTTGTTGTTCAGGACATAACATGTACATCCGAACTGATGAAAATAAGATATGTTGGGTTTTCTTCCTTTAAAGAGTTCATAAGCTGTTTTGTTCAACAGAGGTCTAATATAGATTCTGTTTTGAACATAACAAGCTGTGTTTACTGCTTCTGCCCAAAAATGCTTAGCTAGATTGTTCTCATGGATCATGGTTCTAGCCATCTCTTGTAAGGTTCTGTTCTTTCTCTCTACAACTTTATTTTGTTGTGGAGTTCTAGGTGCAGAGAATTCATGAATAATTCCATGTTTTTCACAGAAAACCTCAAACGGTTCATTTTCAAATTCTCCTCCATGATCACTTCTGACTTTCAAGATTTTCATTTCCTTCTCTGATTGAATTTGGATGCAGAATTTACTAAACACGGAATATGAATCATCTTTAGTTTTCAGAAATTTAACCCAACACCATCTGCTGTAGTCATCAACAATAACTAGTCCATATTTACTTCCATATAAGGATGCAGTGTTAACTGGTCCAAATAAGTCAATATGAAGTAACTCCAAGGGTCTGGAAATTGAAACAATTTCTTTCGGCTTGAAGGGACTCTTGACAATTTTCCCTTTCTGACATGCTCCGCAAAGAGCATCTGAGTGATAGTCAATGTTTGGTAGGCCTTTGACAAGTTGTAACTTGCTAATTTTAGAGATTAATCTCCAGTTAGCATGTCCCAAACGTCTATGCCACATCCACTTCTTATCACCCATTGACAGAAGGCACATTACCTTCTGATCAGTCAGTTCTGAGAATTTTATCTTGTATACATTGTTTCTTCGTTTTCCCTTGAAGACTATGGACTGATCATCCTTGTTAACCACTGTGCAGTTGTTCTTATTAAACAATACATCATAACCACTGTCACATAATTGACTTATGCTTAGTAAGTTATGTTTAAGTCCATCAACGAACCACACATTACTGATTGAGATCAGAGAGTTACCAATGGTTCCAGTACCAATGATTTTGCCAGTCTGGTTTCCTCCAAATCCCACAGTTCCTCCCTCTTTCATGGTTAGGGTTAGGAACATAGATCTTTCTCCCGTCATGTGACGCGAGCACCCACTGTCTAGGTACCAAGCCTTGTGCTTTCTTAGTCCTTTTAGACATACCTGCAGCATCAATAATATCAGACTTAGGTACCCATATTCTTATGGGTCCTTTTTGGTTAGTCTTAGAACCATTGAACTCTTTTCGCAAGTTATGTCTTGAAATCCTTGGCAATGTTTTCTCCCATACCTTAGGGTTGGAACCGTTTGGTTTAGGTTTCAACTTGCCTTTCACAGTTTCTCTCCTTTGAAACTTAGACTTTGGTTTTTCAGACTCTGGCTTTTTCAGAGTCTGTTTATCAGACTTTGAATGTTTCAGAGTCTGAGACTTTAAAGCTTTGGGTTCAAAGTTTTTCAGACCCTTTAACTTAACATTCTGAAGTTTTGACTTAGTCAGAATCTTAGAAGTAGAAGTTGTAGGTTCTGAATGAGTCTCTGTGTTGACTTCATCAGACTCTTTTACAAAATGATTTTTCAACGCCTCTCTGGCTCCATCAGGACCAGATTTCAGAGTCATTTCATTTGAGTTTCCTCCAATGAATCCAAGACCCTGTCCTCTGTTCTGATACGTGCTATAGATCATGGATGCAACCCTTGATCTGTCAATTCCAGTAGCAATAAATTCTTGCAGAGCAACATCTTGCTCACTTAAGTATTTACAGCTACACTTCTTGATCAATAAAGAGATATTTTCTTCTTTTAAATCTTCTAATTCCAACAGAGTTGAATTATGTCTTTTTGACAGCTTATCAAGCTGTTGTTTGACTTTCTTCAACTCAGTGGTCTTAGTTTTAAAATGACCAAGAAGCTCATTGACAGATTCTATAAGTTCAGATCTTGTGAGTTCAGAATATACCTCTGTTTCATTTTCAGAGTCTGTATCTGATTCTGCCTCAGGTGTCTCTTTAACAGATTCGATTGTAGCCATTAGTCCAACAGCTACATTGGCTTCTCCATCAGCATCATCATCTTCAGATCCTGACTCATTATCAAGATCTTCCCAGGTGGCAATCAGACTTTTCTTGATCTGCTTCTTAAACTTGCTTGACTTGAAGGTTGGCCTTTTTGACTTGGGTTTCTCCTTCTGCAGTTCTGGACACTCAGCAATAAAATGTCCAGTTTTCTTGCAGTTGAAGCAACCTTTCTGATCCTCCTTTTTGAACCCCTTCCCACTGCTCTTGCTCAGAAATCTCTTGTTCTTCTTAGCAAGGTACTGCATTCTGCTCCAAAGCATAGCCATTTCCTTTGCTACATCAGGATCCTCCTCTGAGCTTTCAGAAGCTGAAGACTCATTTTCAGATTCTTCAACCTTGAGAGCCTTTGAAGACCTTCCTTTTGATTTTAAAGCAATGGTTTTGGATTTTCTTGCAGAATCATGTTCATTGAGACTTAACTCATGAACCTTGAGTGAGCTTACAAGATCTTCAACACTTAAAGTGTTTAAATCTTTAGCCTCCTCAATTGCAGTGACCTTTGGTCTCCATCTAGAGGGTAAGCTCCTTAAAATCTTGCTAACATGATCAGAAGCTATGTAACTCTTCTTCAGTATCTGAAGACCAGATACTAGAGTTTGAAATCTTGAGTACATCTGCTCAATACTTTCATCCTCTTTCATCTTAAATAGTTCATATTGATGAACTAATAGAAGAGCTTTAGCTTCCCTGACCTTTTTGCTTCCTTCGTAGTTAGCACAGAGAGAAGCAAACATGGCTCTAGCAGTAGATTTGTCACTCATCTTCATGTATTCCGTTTTAGGAATAGCAGTGACAAGAGCCCCTCTGATGATATGATGTTTCTTATAGATTTTCTTTTGAGCAGCAGTGTGAAGTTTGCGGTCAATGGCAGCACCTTCGTCATCAAGTTGTAAGTCACCAACACCATCTTCAAGTATGTCCCAGAGTTCTTCATCAAGACCCATGACATAACTATAGAAGTTGGTTTTCCACCAAGAAAATTCTTCAGGATCACCATTGAACTTAGGAATTTTTCCATAATCAGCCTTTCTACTGCTGTTATTGGATCCATATTCATATAGTATAGCAGCACCAGAAGTGGCACCAGAAGAAGACGGTTCACTGGAAGACATGTTTTTCTCTGGATCTTTTCTGTTACACGGTTAAGTGCTAAGACAACAGAGCCGGAGCTCTGATACCAACTGAAGGTGAGAAAAACACAAGAAGGGGGGGGGGGGGTTGAATTGTGTTTTCTTTTCGCAACTCTTGAAGAGTGAGAATCTAATTCCTTTAAACTCAGAGTCTGAATGAGATCAGAGTCTGATAGGAGATTAGGTTCTGATTGCAGCGGAATAATCAAGAGATAAAGAGAGAACAGATAACACAAGCAATTATACAGGTTCCTTCCACAAACCGGAAGTAGTCCTGTCCCCCTTGTACTTCCAAGGAGAGTTCACTAAAAAAATTACAAGTTGCTCAAACACACAGTATGAGACTTCCTTGCTCAAGCACACAGGCGAGAGACTTCCTTGCTCAAAGACACAACTAAGAGACTTCCTATGCTCAAGGACGCAGCCAAGAGACTTCCTTTGCTCAAGGACGCAGCCAAGAGACTTCCTTTGCTCAAGCACAAAAGCAAGAGACTTTTACACAATTACAGAAAATTGAATACAGTTGAAACAATTGATAACAATCAAAATGTGTTTCAATTACAACAAAGACAAACTCTGTTTTACACAAAAGACAGACTCTGTTTTTCTGTGAAACTTAGAGATTCTAGAATACTCAGTTTGTAAGAATCTAAGTTAATGATGTGCTTTTGTTAAGACTCAGTTGAATACGAAAGCAGCGCAATGCAGTTTTTCTAAGTTGTAGAGTCCAACTCTTCTTCAAGTCTTCTATCCTTTATATAGGCGTAGGAAAGAGACGTTGAGTCATCCAGCGCATCAGGATGATTTCTGAAGCTTGATCAATGATTTTTGATCTGTTGCTTGATTTGGTAATAGTCCTTCAATAGCATCATTTGAATTCCATTCCCTTTGAGGATTAATACCGGTAGACACAGTTGCCAAACTGTACGTGGTAGTGGAGTAGTGGAAATAGAGTTCATACAACGTACTCTGTATTGGCCTGCAATCTTTGTCTTTGTGCTTCCCACGCTCAAGTTGACTTAGAAGCTAGCCGTTACTCCATTAGAGTTTCTTTGTGCATAGCAATGCAGTAGAGATCACTGTTAGCAGATCATCAAATATGTGGCTTCAGACTCACTGTAGTACTAAGCTTCTGATAATCTTCAGACTCTCTTGGTTCTCAGATTCTGATGGTCTTCAGACTCTGATACAGTCTTCAGACTCTCTTTGGTACAGTCTTCAGACTCTCTTCAGCACAGTCTTCAGACTCTCTTCGGAACAGAATCACAAGCAACAAGCTTCTATGGATTTATTGCTCTTTAACATTGTTCAAACAGAATGCTTTCTAAGATACAAATCTTAATTGATATCCTGCATACTTAAACAAATATTAGCAATATCCAATTGACAACTTTTTAATACCTTGTTATCATCAAAACTCAAAACGTGGTATTGCTGAACACCTTTGTTCCAACACTTTCCTTTGAAATTACATCCTTCTTTCTGAGCTTCAGAACTTCATATTCTTTGTTAATGAAAAAAAATCGATTTTCAGAACATTTTGTTGGACCCATCAAAATAAAAAAGCATGAGAAAGAGAGACAAAGAGAGAAAGGGACCTGGCATCGTTTGTAGCAATGGTGGGAGATCAAAACCCAACGGATGAATATGGATTTGCGGCGCGTGCGCGCGAGAGAGAGAGAGAGAGAGAGAGAGAGAGAGAGAGAGATTGAATTTTGAATTTGAATTGAGGGATATTGATGTCTGATTTGAATTTGAATTGTGTACAAATTTTAACTATGAAGGGGAAGAAGAAAACTTTTAGCGTGAGACAGAGATGGCAGCAGGGAAATATTTCCTTTCTATTGCCTCATTTCAAATATGACATTTGTTTTTTTTACTTAATTATACACTCGAAAATGACATTTCTTGGAGGGAAATTAACACATTTAAGTTTTTGTTCCATAAATTAAAATTTGATGATTTTAAAATTGTGATAAAATGTGGATTACATGCCTTTCTGCTCCTAGTTACTATTTTTGATGATAAAATGAGACTTTAAGAAGTGATGATTTGGCATTGGTAGATTAGAATTGTGACACATTAAGATTAAGATTGATTGCTCAAGAGGTTAGCATAAATATATGCCACGTTTCAACAACACACTCTCAAGCTATTGATTAGCGTTGACTCACAAATTTATGTTCACCACTAAACTTTAATTTTTCCAAGGGAAAAAAATTCTAATAAACCCACAATTTTTAGAGATTTAAGGTTCGGGGGTTAGTTGCATAAATGGAAGGTATTAACACCCTAAACGTCTATAATCTTAGGAACTTCTTGCTTTTATTTATTTTTGGCTAAAATTATTTACTATTTGCTTGTAAAGAGATTAGTGTGATGAAGAGAAAAAAGAAAAAAAATAAATTTATTATTTTTTTATTTAGAAAGACAAGAGTTTTTTGCCTACATACTCGTGAGTGATCGAAACCATGTAGTTCGAGGTAAAAAGACGAGTGATTTGTTTTTTTTCTTTTTTTGAAAAAAAGCTTTCAAAGTAAAAGTCAAACGGCAAAGATAAAATTTGTTGTTATTTTATTTTTTCATTTATTATTTAAAACCTAAAAATTAACTTAATGATAATAAACGCGAGTGAATTTCGTAGCGACACTAGATCAAAACGAATCTCTTTCCCTTAGATTATAAACTAAAACTAATTTTTTGTATTTTTAATATATAAAAGTTGAATAAATAAATAAAAGACAATGCATATTTTTCTTTATATTTACAATTTCCCTAAAATACATTCTAATTGCAAATTAATAAATAACAAAATTAAAAAGCTATCAAATAAATAAACAATGAGGTATTTTAAAATACCTCTCAGAGACAATAAACCGAATAGGGACTATGGTCTTGAGAACATTCTTAAAATCCGACGGGACAGAAAAAGAGGGAGGGAAAAGAATAGTTCGTCAACACAAGCTAATAAAGGAGGGGGAAGAGAGAAAAGTTCTTTGACAACTCAAGAGAACTTTTGGTGTCAGTATAAGTGAGGAATGAAAGCTCTATTTATAGGTGAGCAGCCAAATATGAGTTTTAGATCCAATGACTAAGATCATTTGACCGTTACAAAATTAATGGTTTAACCTCACCTCATAAATGAGCCATAATTGAGAAAGTTGACAAGAAGAAGAAAAATAAATGGACATTAAAATAAAATAAAAAAGAAAAGAAAAACGTAATAATAAAAGGTAAAAAAATATGATAAAAATAAAAAGACTAAAAAAACTAAGAATAAAATAAATAAAAAAGACCTAAAATGAACAAAAAATGAGGTATTTTAAAATAACTCTTTGCCGAAATTTTCCCTAAAAAGAAAGAGAATATTCCGGCCCAAAAGATTAGATAAAAAATTAGGGTATAACACATTCTCTCATCAAACCCCTTTTTCACTTTATCTCCCCCAAACATAACTCCACTTCTCCCACCCTCACTCCCTCCACCGCTTCCACCATCTCCCTCACTAATCCCACCTCCTTTTCCCCATCTCATCCGCCTCATTTTACCAATCTCACAAATTTTTTTCCCTCCCCCTTACAACTTCACCATGCACCTCCCTCATAATTAATTTTTCTCCTTCATCCATAACAACCTACATTCTATAGACATCACCTCATTCTTCTCATTAACCCTTCTCCACTCCTTCTAAGAAGATCTATCAAACCTTGCAACTTTTGCTCGAATACAACATTGACCAAAGCAAATATCATTCAAAACATCCAACAAATTGGTAACATCCCTAACCTTAGAAAATCTCATATAGCCGCACATTTCACCATAAACATTATGCTTACTAGCAACAAACATATTCTCTAGAATTCCACATACTTCAAAAGTCTTTCATAAATAAAATGAGGAATTTGTTCTGGAAAGTTCATAAAATAGAATGTGACAAACCTTTTGTAATCGGAACTCGCATACTCACCGAATTCATCAACCGAAACCTCGCGAGATAGTGGTGGAGAAACCACACCATCTATCGCGCGCCGTGTAACGCCCTATTTCTATTAAAGCGATAAAACACTCGAGTATAATAAATATTCAAGAAATAAATGTTACGTCCAAATTCAAAACAACATGCATGCATATATGTATAAGTCTTCAACAGTCGCAGAGGATATAAACCATACATCACATAATCCAACATATCAACATGCAAATCTCCAAACCCCGACATATGGGCAATAATCAACAACATAAATCAAAGCATTACGTAAGGCGACCACGTCCTAATCAGAGCCTAAATCTAGACTCGACAGAAAAGTAGAGGAAGCATCTGCTATCCTCGAATCAACTCACCAAGCAAGCAAAACTACTCCTGCACTCCGTCTACCCGTCCATACGGAAAGGCAGGCGGTCAAAATCACTAGGGGTTAGCTTCACATCAATAATAATCAATAATAACAAACAGTTGAAATGAACATCATTGATTAAATCTCAATTAACAAGTGCATTCATCTATAACATCATCCATCAACACAATATTTGCAATCATCACAATATACAATGCATCAACACATTTATCGCCAAACCACCATCAACACATAAGCAAATATGACTCATCCCAATTCATGCTATGCGCCTAGACTCAACTTCTATATGCATGTGGTACCAATCTCCTCAAGGTCGTCACCTTATGATGCAACAAACACATCAAAGTCAATGGCTATTATCAACGGCTATATGGATATCAACATCCGACTCGACATATAATGAATGAACATATGACTCAATCGACCATGCATATGTTCTCAACAAATCAATGACTATATTCAACGGCTATAAGTATACCACTTCTACCAATTGCATTCAATCAAGTATGTATACTAATTCAACATCAACAACAATTCAACAATTATACTCTTCACACAATTTCTCACAAATCAAGTAAAGGAGAAAATTCACCAATTCATGATAATCATCATATTCAACACCTAGAAATCATTCACGCATCCTCAGATATTCATACAAATCCAATTACAAAAGAACTCTGAGATAATCGGTCTTAAGGAATAAATTTGAAAAGGTTCGTCTATGGTTAAGCAAAATAACGAACATACACTTTTCAAAGTAAAACAACCTTAATGCCTCGACTATGTATACTCTTAGATCACATATGTGTGCAGTTGAGCATACAAGCACATTTCACCGGTTAATTACGACGAAATCATCAAAATCACAAAGTTCGCCTCACTTTATCATATTGCAAAAACCAATTCATTAACAAAAGAAAACTAAGTTTGATTCAACAAGACATAGATTAAATACTCTTAAACATCATAATTAAACTCATAATACTCAGATTTGATGTTTGGAAGCAAACCAAAAGTTTCGTATTGATTTAGAAACGGTTATGATAAATTTTCGTAAAAGTCTTCCAAGATCCACTTGGAGTGTTTCTATCATAACTCAAAATCCAGAAAATATTTTCAAGTCAAACCAGAGTCATTGAAATGCTAACTCAATTATCTAAAACTTTCATGTTTACACCAAAAGCTAAATCAAAATAGAAATGTGTGAAAAAGACTTAAGAACGCGAAACAGAGAATGTTGTCAGAGGGCATTTCGCTCAAGCGAAACAAATCTCGCGCAAGCGAGATTAACGTCGGGAGAAAGCTCAATCTCGCTGTTGATCTCGCTTGGGGCTCGCTTAAGCGAACTGGGCCCTGTTTCTGATGAACACTTACGAATTTTCACCATTTTTAACTCAAAATCCCAAATTTTGATCTCCCAAATACCCAAACTCATTCCAAAGGTTGTTTACAGGTTCATGTACACAAATAGGCTTCCAAAACACATTAAACTTGAGATCAAACAACAATCTAACACAACCTAACAATTCACCAATTTTTCCTCAAAACAACTTATCCATCATCAACAACAATCAATTCAACAACACCCAATCCATGGGATCATAACAACAACAACAATCAATCATATTCACATCTCCCAAATCATATATATTTCCACGATTTCAACAACAATCATCATAATTCATCAATTCACCCAATTTCACAATTTAACAACAACATAACATAGTGCATATGATTTTCATGTCAACAACTTAATCAACAACTAAATTCATATACCCAAACTTATTTAGATCATATGAACAAGAATTAAACAAATTAAGTTCATGGAAATCACTTATTCAAATAAGCACTTATGCAAAGAATTAAGGAAGAAAATAAACTAAGAGATTATTATTGAAATCTAACCCTCTTACCTTCTCTTGCTCCCAAAGACTCTTCTCTCTTGAAACCCTTTCTCTAGCTCCTCTTGAACTTCTCTCTCTAGCTTCTCTTTCTAAAACTTTGAAATGAATGGAATAACCCTAGTTTTCTCTCATCATGGGTTCATAAAGCCTATTCTCTTAATGGACCTAATTCAGCAAAATTTCTAATTTATTAACTCAATACTTCTAATTCACTCGCGGTAAAATATAACGACTAAACAACAGTTCTAATTAATTATGTCAACAAACGTAGTAACTTAGCATAATTAATGATTCTCACTCGAAACACACAAAAAAAATCTTGCCATGAAGTTACTAAATTACCCTTCGCCAAATGACTAAAATACCCCTAAATCCAAAATAACCAAAATACCCTTCTAACACCAAATTCTACAAAAACACACAAAAATACATTTAATCACAGACGAGCACAAGTAAACATAATTAAAAGCAATTAAAATAATACTAATGAAAATCGGGCTGTTACACGCCGCCTCCTCTCCTCCATGGGTGATCGCCAATTTATATCAAAAGTGTCACCACAACTATTGCTTCGACATGTTGATCGATATCGTTCCCTGCAATGATGATCCTCCCGCCCGAAACTCCGTGACTCCATGCCCAAACCAGCTCCTTGACGCTTGAACTCCCACTGACTATCCTGATCGTCCTATCTTAGCGCTTTCTGACATCTCGGTCTAACGTTCTACCAATCCCCCCCCTCCCCCCCCCCCCCCCCCCCCCCAATTTCTGGCACCCTTCTTGGACCCCTCCCCACCCTGTTGTTCCTCACTTCTAGCAAAAGTGATCGGTGCACGATTGCCCTACGCGATGCCTAGAGTCGCCACCTCTCTCTCTCCCTACCTCTCATGATCGCTCAAGATATTGTTGCTATGTAGTGTTGAAAGAAACAATTGCGAGAATCCTAAATTTAAATGAAACAATTGCAAGAATCCTAAATTAATGATTGAAAAGTAATTTAGCGTGATTTTTCATGAAACCTTACTGTTTAGATGTACGGCGCCATGTTCACGCTAAACTTCTCTACCTCTCGCAAATTATTATTATTCAGTACAATTATTGATTTGGCTCCCAATTTGAGACTTAATTACCTTCGTTTTTATCATGAATATGAGTGGCATTGTAACCACACAAAAATCTATTAGGTTAATGTAATTTGTATGCCTAGAATTGTCTCCAATAGACTCATGTATCTATACTATATATAAAGAAAACTATCCCTTTCAACACTTTTGGGTTGGATTTTTCTTTCTAAATATACCCTTAATTTTCAATACAAATAGCACATGTAACAAATATATAAGAATAAATTTAAATATTAAAAACAAATGTTACAAACACGATATGAATATATGTATATCTGTTTTTTCCTTTATCATTTAAAAAATATAACAAACTAAATGAATATATTTATACTTACTTTTTAATTATCTCAATTATACCCTTAAACAACTTTTTCTAGAATAAATATTTATTGTTCGTGTCCTTAAAAAAAACTACAAACATTTATATTTTTCCTTTTAATCAAATCCAAAATTTTATAAAAAAAATACCGTTCATAATTTTCAAATGTTAGCGCAAAAAAAAAAATGGAAAGACGGGCACGGGGTGCCCTTTTTTCGCTAGTGCTTATAAAGGCATGAATGAATATAATTATGTGATAATCCTGTTATCTTTATTTAATAATTATTTCAGATGATTACATCTTTATTTATTACAATTCATTTGAAATTCTGCATGCAGTGACGTTCTACTCCCCACCCTATATCTTGTTATAACTTATAAGTTTATATGAAAGCAGAAACAGATATTCGCAATGCACTTTGGAATACCAGGTGGGACACATTCTTTTACCACACAATCTCCGTCTTTCGTGCACTTCAAAAATTCTTTTTCAGGTATAAACCATAAAATAATTAGTGTCAATAAAATAAAAGAGATGAAACATTGTGTATAAAATTAAGAATAAAATTTGAGAGGATAAAAAAATGTACCTGGAGCTTCCTGGGCTGCAACGTGAAGCAGGAAAAGACATATGATTATAGTATAAGCAAACTTGAAAATTGTAGCCATTAGACGGCATTAATAATAATAAAATACCTTTTAGCACTTATATAGTGACAAATGCCTTTTTACAGTAATCATTAGACGGCATTAATAATAATAAAATAATTAAATATCTCTTTGTTCGTATCCATGTGTCGTGTTTAAGGTATAATTGGGATAATAAATAAGTAACTATAATTATACTCATCTATATTTATATCGTATTTGTTGTTACATTTAAATTTTTAATATTTAAATTTATTTTTATCTATTTGTTACGGTGAGTTATAGGGTGAGGGTTCAATTAAGTTTCTCACCGATGGACCAGAAAAAATACACTCTTAGATTTAATCAATAATCCATATTTTTTAAAACAAAAATGTGAATATCTAAATAATTTCACACAATCTTACCCCTACATCCCCTGTCTATGAAACTGTATTCTCTCCAATGGAGTTTTAATGGTGAAATTTCGTAAGTTATAGATTTTTCTTTACAGTTCAAAACTAATGTTACTAGATTAAAAGAATAACACAAAATATATTCATAGATGAAGTACCGGTTTGTGTTTTTCTATTTTGTTGAATAAAAATGTTAAGAATGGTTTCTTTGATTTTTGGACACACCTCCTACTAGAACACCGTCACTTCTCTGTGTGTTCATCCATCCACTGCACCAACATTATAAATCCCTAGAAAGATTTATATTAAAAGGTATTGTTTCATGAAGAATACAACAATTCAATTAATCCGTCACATTTTTTCTTAATAGTTGGGAAAATTGGTTCTCTTAAATTCACAATTGAAACATCATTTGGAGAGAAGCCATAATCATACATATTAAGGAAGATTGAGTCACAATTGTGCGTAGAAACTCTTTTTTTTTTTTCAAAAAATGTGGACCATCAATTAAATCTAACGGTGCATTTTTTCCGGTCCACCAGTGAGGGACTTGATTGGACCCTCATCCTAAAATTTACCATTTGTTACATGTGTTATTTGTATTAAAAATTAAGAGTATTTTTGGAAAGAAAAATTCAATCCAAAAATGCTGAAAAGAGTAGTTTTCTTTGTATATAGTATAGATTATGGTAGAGTTAAAATGATCTACGGGTCTCATGATTTTTCCTTAGTCACATTGAGAAGGTTTTCCACCCTAAACTTTTGTTGAGTCGTTTTACTTTTCCGTTTAATGCCTATTTTGAGTTCATAGAAAGGATGGAAATTATAGGGGCGTTTTCCAACGACTAATGGACAAGAAATTATTAAGTGGCAAATCATTTGAAAGTGATTGAACAAGTTAAGAAATTATCTTGTTCTAGGTTTATTTGTAGAGAATGTATGAACAAAAAAAATGGTTTTTAAGTATATTGGTAGACTAGTCAACTTTGATATCTTCAAAGTGGAAGAAGCTTATAATCAATCGTTCTCACAATGACAAGATGGGGGATTTATCAAATTAGAAGTGATTCCTGTAAGTTCAGATTGTAACCTAAGAGGGGGGTGAATTAGGTTTCTAGCAATATTGGTTAATTTTTCTTAGTTTAGCGTTGTTGATAATTTTTCCGGTAAATAATGATGAAGGTATGAATGCGGAAAAATAAAAGAGTAAGGGAAGAAGAAATAACACAAGAGAGTTATAGTGGTTCCCCTCTAAACCTTAGGGTACTCCACTCCCTTCACACCCCGCGAAAGATTTCACTATGTAAAGAATCTTTGTTACAAAGCAACCTTAATCCCAAATGCCCCTTAACAATATTTCTCTACACACCAAGATAGCACCCCACTATCTTTTACAACAAGAATCTTCACCAAATTCTCACAAAGAAACAAGATAGCACTCCACTATCTTTTACAACAATTCCCACCAACAAATGATGAGAAACTTTACAACAATGTAATTGAAAAATATCAAATGTGTATGGCTGTATAATCTTATCAATATCACTCTTAAACAAATGGACTTAGTGCTCAGAAAACCTTTTAATGAATGTTAAAGTGTGGGCAAAGTTTTCCAAACAATTTGAATAAAAGTTTGAAAGCAAGTGATATTGAAAATGTCAATTGAGATAATGAAAGTTGTTGTCTATAAAATTGTTTTGATTCTCAATTGAATTTATAGAGGCTAAAATGATGTTTATGAAACAACACTACTTTTCAAAAAGTTTTGTCAATGAATAGACACATATTTCAAATGACACCTATTCATGAAAAAGTGTATGAAATGCATTCTCAAGAAAATAGCCGTTGTGTGCACTTGAATCCAAATATTAGTCGTTGGCCAAATTTTAGAAAGATAATTTAATTAGAAAAAGTTGTGGGCACAATGATCAATTAGACATATATGATAATAGTAACACGTAATGCATGCATGTAAAAACCTTGCTTAAATATTATTCTTAGTGTGTGATGAAACCATATATAATGTAGTAACCATTATGGCCAACATAAGAATAATATATTAGCAATTGCCAAAGCATGTTAAACATATTTTTAATGTAGTCCCATTATCTACATTCTTCAACTTGAGCCTCCATATAGTTTTTCTTCTTTTGTGATGTGTGTTTGTTATCATCAAAACCCAGCCAAGTCTACGAAGGAAATCTTCTTCACAATTCCCAAATGAGAATGAAAATTAATAATCTCACAATGATTTGTTTTTCAAGAATAATCTCTCAATGACCGTTGCCAAATATAATAGGCAGGGCCAGACCTTGGGGTGTGCAAGAAGCTCAATAGAACCGGGTCTCCTCAAGGTATGAGCCTCAAAAGAAAAATTAGGCCTATTAGAATTGTGTCCTCTTGCTTTTAGTGTTAGGTGAGTGTTTTTTTTGAGAGGCTGGTTTGAGGTTACTCATGTATACGGTAGTAATCTTCACATTTGGGTGTACCGCATATATACAACACCTTGTATTTACCTTTTAAAGAATTTAAATAGAACATCGTTCTTTTAAAAAAAAATACATTTTTATTTTATTACGAGCCTCTTCTCACTTGCAGAACCGAGCCTCCGGATTCGTAAGAACGGCCCTGATAATAGGAACTAATTGAATGAAGGATATGGGGAGGTTGGAGGTTGTTTAACGGAGAAGGGCAAAGTGAATTCAGTTTGGTGGAACAATTTGATTAATATTAAAAGGGATGTTGATGTGGAAGTTGGTCGGTGGTTTGATGGTCATTTAGGAAGAGAGGTAGGCGATGGTACTGAAACTTTATTTTGGTGGGATCCGTGACTTGATGGTATGATCTTAAAGAGTAGTTTTAGTCGCCTTTTTGATCATACTGATAATAAAATTGCAACTATGGCTGACACGTTCTCTCTTGGGTGGAGGGAGGGTAGTGAAGCTTGGAAGTGGCGGCGTCGGTTGTTAGGTAGGGAGGAAGATCAAGTTAGGGAGTGTTGTGTCACTACAAGAATTCCCTTTTTGAGTTATAATGAATTGTCTTTGTTTGCTCTTCGACACTTCACATTGAAGCTTTTCCTTGCTAAAATTGCGAAAGTTATTCAGAAAGCTGAGCCAGAATGGAAGATCATTTTCAGAAAGCTCTTCTTGCAACTGGGAACTGGTTGTGGTACATATGTGCTTAAGGCAATGTAATCATTTATCTTTCTGATATCAAAGAATATTTATGCTTAGTAGTGCACAAAAAAATTGAAATAACCAATTAAGGTTTCTCTTTTTCCATTTAATTTTGAATCTTTCAGAAAATTCCATCGAAATTGTGTCCAAGAAGGTCAAGAGAGGCTACGGAGGTTTATGCATCTAAAGAGAGAAAGTTGAGAAAGAACATGGTTGGAAGTAAGTACTTGTGTCTCTAATTATTTTTTCCTTGAAACATCCTTTGTAGGTATCTTTTGCTCTTTTTGTTTATCCAATTAATAGTGAGGGGTGAAACTTTAATGTTTTAGAATGTTATAAATTACGGTGATAAATACTCTACCTAAACTTTTGTGGTGTGTGTTAGATCATTAAAATTGTAAATTGAATTCATTTTGGTAATTTGAGGTCAACTATCATGACCTAATCCAGAAGAAAGTGCATGAGTTAATTTAATTATACATTGGGTTTTTGGCAGTCTTGTTGATTTCTCATGCTTAATGCAACAATAAAAACGAGATGTTGTGCGCTCCCATTAAATACACATTCGTTGACACACAAACTATAGTTCAATTGATTAAAACCATGTTTGAGTAGATTACCCTTTGATGGTAATCAGTCATTGTAAAGCCTCCACTGAAGTAAAGAGACTCTGTATGAGACACCAATTTTTTCCATCAAATATTGCTTATCGAAGGATCATTAATGTTGATGGTATGCTTCTTTGATTCCAAATCTAAGCATTTTTGAACATTTTATTAATGCAAAAAGAATCTCTACATTCTCCCACTAAATTCTCCTCGCAAAGGAATATATTTTTATGCAACCTCCGGTCCATGTCGCCTAAACCTCCACTCACATTCAACATATCTTCCACAAATGCATGTTTATTAGAAAACCAATTACCTTTTTTAACATAAGTTTTCCCACCAAGTTGAATCTAGATTACACCCTATGAAAAACCCCATTGCACTCCATATTTACTTGATAAAAATTTAAACCACAAACTCCATTCACATCCGTCATTGTCTAACATCACTTCTCCAACAAAAGCAATAATCCTAAATATAAATTGTTTAGACACACTCACATAACGTGAAAAAGTAAAAAAATAATAATTCAATAACGTGATGATTTAAAATAATTAAACAATATATATTGTTGTGTGAATCTAAAAGTTTAATTTTTTTTAGGAGGGGTGAAAAAGCGTAATAAACCAAATTCTAAAATCATAAAAAAAAATTTAAGGAAGGAAATCGTAAATTTGTTAGAAAGTTATTTTAGTCGTCAATAAGTTCTTATATTTTACTTCAAAAAGAAATCATTGATTTAAAACAACTCGTGTGAGAAACAAAAGGACAAAACTAATTTTTTTAAGGAAAAAAGACAAAAATAAATGTGAACTTTTTTTTCTTTTCAAATACTCCCTCCGTCTCTTAATGTACGCATCCGTTGTATTTTTCACATTTCTTAAGAAAAGTTGTCGGTGTAATTAATGTGTCTGTTTTGTGTGTTAATACTACGAAATTGTCCTTTGTTTGTATGTGTATTAAATTTGACTTTTCATATTTCAAGACAATATAGTAGTATTAATTAAGGGTATGTTTAGGAAAAAAAAATAATAAATGCATCTAGTAATTTGAAAAGAGGTTTACATTTAGGGACAAAAATAAAATCAAATGAGTGCTTAGATATAGGGACGGAGGGAGTAGTTTATTGGTTAGAATTCACCATAAATAAGTTGTCTGGAGTTCGAATCCTTACCCCTACATATTTAAAAGTATTGTTCATACCAACTGAGCTGTATTGAAACAAATAATTGTAAACTTCTACTTCTCAATATTGATATTTTGGATAGTTTTACATATCGATCCATGGTAGGACACCTTGATAAGTAGTCCACAATTGAACTACCCCTTTTCTAATCTAAACATATAGTAAAATCAAGAAAAGAAGGTTTAGATGTTTTGTGTTGTGATTCACAGCAAATAATCACATCAATAAAACTTAGGTCCACAAGCAAGAACAACAACAAATAAACCTTAATCTAAGAGTAAAGTAACACCACAAGTATATTTAAAACAATAAATATAAGAAAGAAGAGAAAGATAATAACACATCAATATTATTTACCCTATTAGATCCATAATGACCTACTATGGGGAGAGAGCAATGCTCTATGATAAGAATGATTCAAATAGATTAGAGGAAATCAACTAAAAAGCTCAAAAAGAACAAACCCTAATTTCTACCCATTTTTCAAGTCAACCAAACTCACAACGAATCCTAAGAGAAAGCGCTAAAGGAAGTATTTTTATCCTTTCTTTATGAGACGATCTCACTACACAAGGTGTTTACAAATGTTTCCCAACCTAGAAAAAAACTCTTACCAAAGACACTCAATCTTAAATTTCTATCCTTTGGTTTTCCAAGTTTCTCTCTATTGAAGATCTCTAAAAAAAGTGATGAATGAAGATTTATATTGTGTCGAGAATCTTAGAAGCCGTGTCACGATTTGCAATTAGTACGTCAGTATAGTACTACACTTTATCCGTTAATCGTGTCAGGGCGGAGCCACCACCTGATGACCACAGGCACACGCCCGGGCTTAATCGATACTTTCTTTATATTTGGCCCAACCCAATAGCCCATTAACCCACTTAAAAAAAGAAAAATTTGAGCAAACTCAATATTTTCCCACTCACGCGCACAATTTGGGCAAACTCAATACTTTCGATTTATGACTATTTATATATATTATGTCACTTGTGAATTTGCGATAAATTTTTTGCCATTTTTTTTTTGTAGATAGACGAGATGGCAAAGTCATCATAAACTCACCCACACAAAGTGGAGGTACCGGAGTTCGAACCTCGGTCATGACGTCCGGCCTAACAATTTCGGCATTTTTACCAGTTGAGCTAGGATTTATGGGACTTCGACATCTAATTTTGATTTTTCAAGGTAAAATTTCTTATCAACAGGATCAGTGATAGCATTAATGGCTTGAAAAAGGAGATCTTGCTCTTTAGTTGGAACATAGATGGTCAAAATGAGTATTCTATCACCAAGGTACTCCAAAATATGACTATGGTTGCTACTACCTATGAGACTTCAAATAACTGCCCGAAAACAGTTATTGTTGAGATCTTAGTTGCTGGCTTTTCTGGCCAATTAAAAGGGTTGGTGGGATAATTACCTTACTGAAGAAGAAAAGTCTGCAGTTCTTACTGCAATTAAAACAGATTCTGACGGTAATCCCATTCTTAATGACAGCGAAACTATCTCTGACGCCGTTAACTCTTTAATCTTTACTATAGTTCAACACTTTATTGGTGATCCATCTTTAATCAAAGATAGATCTGGAGAATTACTCTCTAATCTTAAATGTAAATCATTAGGAGATTTTAGATGGTACAAAGATACTTTCCTTACTAGGGTTTACACTATAGATGATAGTCAACAACCTTTCTGGAAAGAAAAATTCTTAGCTGGGTTACCTAAGTCTCTAGGAGATAAAGTTAGAGAAAAACTTAGAGGCCAAAACCCTACTGGTGATATCCCTTATGAACAATTAAGTTATGGCCAATTAATCGCTTATATTCAAAAGGTGGCTTTAAAAATCTGCCAAGATGACAAGATCCAACAACAGCTTGCTAAAGAAAAGGTCCAAAATCGAAAAGACCTAGGATCTTTTTGTGAGCAATTTGGTCTACCGCCTTGTTCTAAGAATTCTAAACCGAAACCTAAGAAGAATTTACCCAAACCCAATTATTATAACAATAATCATAACAAACCTTACAATAAAGGTTACAATAAACCTTATAATAAACCTTATAGTAAGCCTTTTAATTCTGAGCCTAATAAGCAACCTAACTCTAGCCCCCATTTCAATAATTTCCCTAGGAAATCTAGAACTGGAGGTCGTTGCCATAATTGTGGAAATTTTGGCCATATTAGCAAATATTGTAGGCTGCAAGGTAAAATTAAATCTCTTAACCTTGATCAAGAAATTGAAGAACGTATTAATAATCTGTTAATAGAGTCATCTCAAGATGAATCACATAAAGAATCTTCTGAAGATTTAAATCAAATTCAGAATGATGATTTATCTGAGGAAGATTCAGGTTCCTCTAGTCAAATTAATGTTCTAACTAAAGAGCAAGATCTCCTTTTTGAAGCCATTAATGCTATCACTGATCCTGTTGATAAGAAATTTTACCTTGAAAAATTAAAATCAACTCTTGAAACTAAACCTACAAGAAATCCTCTAGTTAGTAATAAATTCAATCTTAAAGATACTTTTAAAAGACTTGAAAAAACTACAATTAAACCGATAACCATCCAAGATCTCCAACATTAGATTAACAACCTAAAAATTGAAATAAAAGACTTAAGACAAACTCAAAACAATCATGAGTTGATCTTAGGACAACTTCAAAGCTATGAGAGTTATGAAGATAACACTGTAGATGTCAATCCTCCTGTCCAAAATAATATTGATCCTTCTATCCAAAGTTCAAACTTCCTTGATAAACAAGAAGATGAAGACTTTTTGGGTTTAATAAATCAATTAAAAATCCAAAATTTTTATATAAATATTAGGATTGTCATTAAAGAATTTATTCTTGAAACTACTGCCCTTTTTGACACTAGGGCTGATTCAAATTGTATTTTAGAAGGATTAATTCCTACTAAATATTTTGAGAAAACTACTGAACACATTAGCACTGCTAACGGGTCTAAATTAAAAATTAATTTTAAGCTTTCTACTACAACAATCGAGAACCAAAACCTTAAGATCAAAACCCCCTTCCTTTTAGTGAAAAATCTTAAAAACAAAGTAATCTTAGGAACACCATTCATAAGATCTCTCTTTCCCTTGCAAACTAACAATGAAGGTATCATTACCCAACACGTAGGGCAACCTATAATATTCAGGTTTATTAGGAAACCTATCATTAGGGATCTTAATCCTATCCATTATAAACAAAATAAAATTAATTTCTTAAAAGAAGAAATATCTTTTAAGAATATTGATCACCAATTACAACAACCTAAAACTAAAGAAAGAGTCCAAGCACTACTAGAACAAATTTAATCTACTATTTGTTCTGATATTCCCAACGCCTTTTGGGAAAGAAAACAACACATTGTTGACCTTCCTTATGAAAAGGATTTTCAAGAAAAGCTTATACCAACTAAAGCTAGACCTATTCAAATGAATGAAAAACTTCTTCAAATTTGTCAAAAGGAAATCAAAGATCTCTTGATAAAAGGTTTTATTAGAATGAGCAAGAGTCCTTGGTCCTGTTCAGCCTTTTACGTCAACAAACAAGCTGAAATTGAAAGAGGTGTTCCTCGTTTAGTCATAAACTATAAACCTCTTAACCAAGCCTTAAGATGGATTCGTTATCCCATCCCTAACAAGAAAGATCTCCTCAATCGTTTAAACGATGCTAGAATATTTTCTAAATTTGATATGAAATTTGGATTTTGGCAAATCCAAATCAAAGAAGAAGATCGTTATAAAACAACTTTTACTGTTCCTTTTGGACAGTATGAATGGAACGTTATGCCCTTTGGGCTAAAAAATGCTCCTTCGGAATTTCAAAGAATAATGAACGACATTTTTAATCCTTTATCAAAATTTACTATAGTTTATATTGATGATGTCTTAGTCTTCTCTAAATCTCTGGATGAACATTTTAAGCATATAAAAAATTTCTTGTCCACAATCAAAAGAAATGGTCTTGCTATCTCTAAAGCAAAAATCAATCTCTTTCAAACAAAAATTAGATTTCTTGGTCATAACATCCACCAAGGAACTATCATCCCCATTCATCGGGCAATTGAATTTGCTGATAAATTCCCTAATCAAATCATTGACAAAACTCAATTACAAAGATTTTTAGGTTGTCTAAATTATGTTTCTGACTTCTTTCCCCAACTGAGTAATATCATTAAACCTCTCCATGATAGGCTTAAAAAGGACCCTCCTCCTTGGACTGACGTCCACACAAATGTTGTCAAAATTATAAAAGGCCAAGTCAAAGATCTTCCTTGCCTTTATCTTCCTATTCCTCAAGCATTTAAAATTGTTGAAACTGATGCTTCTGATATTGGGTATGGGGGCATTCTTAAACAAAAAATTTCTGGCAAAGAGCAAATTATTTCTTATACTTCCAAACACTGGAATCCTGCACAACAAAAATATTCCACTGTTAAAAAAGAAGTTTTAGCAATTGTTTTATCTATTTCAAAATTTCAATCTGATTTACTTAACCAGAAGTTTTTAGTTCGTGTCGATTGTAAATCGGCAAAAGACATTTTACAAAAGGATGTTAGAAATCTAGCTTCAAAACAAATTTTTGCTAGATGGCAAGCAATATTAAGTATTTTTTATTTTGATATTGAATATCTCAAAGGCTCAGATAATGCTCTCTCTGACTATCTCACTCGTGAATACTTACAGGGTAAAGATTAGGATGCCTAGAGCGGCTAGGTCCTCTCGGGGTGGTAGGACTTCAACTGATATAATAATGGCAGAACTAACAACAAGACAAACAAGACAATCAGGGTCATCCACCCTTGGGTCATCTACCCAGAACCAATCTATTGGGTCATTAACCCATAACCCCTCAATTGGGTCATCTACCCAAAAACTTCAAAATCAAACTTCCATTGAAAAAACCTCCATTGAAACATCAAAACAGACTAGAGCAGACTATGCTATCCCAATCCAAACTCTTTTAGCCTTCCAAGAACAAGGTCTAGTTAGTCTCCCAAAAAAGACTTGCGCAGATATTGCTGATGAAGAAGAGGAACAAGAATCCTTAAAACAAAATGTGATAAATCAGGGGAAACAACCTTGTTTCTTACTGATGAATCCAAAGCCAATGTTATTGTGCCAAAAACAATCCAATGGAGTGACATCGCTCTCCCTAAAAAATGGGCTCTTGAAAAGGCAACACCAGCCTTACCTCGTGTTACTCCTGATTTTCATGATATAATCCAACATCAAACAAGAAAGGTAGAGTTAGTCTTTGATAGAAGAAACTCGTTCTCTATTCACAGATCTCTTAAACCTAATGACCTAACAATGGAAGACTTTAGAACTAATACCTCTAGAAGATCTTTTTCTGTTCATAGGTCTGTTTCCCAAACCGAACCAACCCATGACGGGTCAACAATCCACTTACAGGGGATTGAAACCACAACACCTGTTAGATCAACTTATCACAAAGACGAAGAAGATCAAAGATCTATTCAGTCTCCAACTTTCTCCTCCCTTAATGGGTCTTCCACAAATGCATGTTTATTAGAAAACCAATTACCTTTTTCAACATAAGTTTTCCCACCAAGATGAATCTAGATTACACCCTATGAAAAACCCCATTGCACTCCATATTTACTTGATAAAAATTTAAACCACAAACTCCATTCACATCCCTCATTGTCTAACATCACTTCTCCAACAAAAGCAATAATACTAAATATAAATTGTTTAGACACACTCACATAACGTGAAAAAGTACAATAAATTTAATTCAATAATGTGATGATTTAAAATAATTAAACGATATATATTGCTACGTGTGTATCTATATAATTTTTGTAGACTTATGACCATAGAAGTATTTATTAGAAACTGGAATCTAAAAGTTTAAATTTTTTTTAGGAGGGGTAAAAAAGCATCATCACAAGAATAAACCAAATTCTAAAATCACAAATTTTTTTTTAAGGGAGGAAATCGCAAATTTGTTAGAAAGTTATTTTAGTTGTCAATAAGTTCTTATATTTTACTTCAAAAAGAAATCATTGATTTAAAACAACTCGTGTGAGAAACAAAAGGACAAAACTAATTTTTTTTAAGGAAAAAAGACAAAAATAAATGTGAACTTTTTTTTCTTTTCAAATACTCCCTCCGTCTCTTAATGTAGGCATTCATTGTATTTTTCACATTTCTTAAGAAAAGTTGTCGGTGTAATTAATGTGTCTGTTTTGTGTGTTAATATTACAAAATTGTCCTTTGTTTGTATGTGTATTAAATTTGACTTTTCATATTTCAAGACAATATAGTAGTATTAATTAAGGGTATGTTTAGGAAAAAAAATAAATAAATGCATCTAGTAATTTGAAAAGAGGTTTACATTTAGGGACAAAAATAAAATCAAATGAGTGCTTAGATATAGGGACGGAGGGAGTAGTTTATTGGTTAGAATTCACCATAAATAAGTTGTCTGGAGTTCGAATTCTTACCCCTACATATTTAAAAGTATTGTTCATACCAACTGAGCTGTATTGAAAAAAATAATTGTAAACTTCTACTTCTCAATATTGATATTTTGGATAGTTTTACATATCGATCCATGGTAGGACACCTTGATAAGTAGTCCACAATTGAACTACCCCTTTTCTAATCTAAACATATAGTAAAATCAAGAAAAGAAGGTTTAGATGTTTTGTGTTGTGATTCAGAGCAAATAATCACATCAATAAAACTTAGGTCCACAAGCAAGAACATCAACAAATAGACCTGGATCTAAGAGTAAAGTGACACCACAAATATATTTAAAACAACAAAGATAAGAAAGAAGAGAAAGATAATAACACATCAATATTGTTTACCCTATTAGATCCATAATGACCTACTATGGGGAGAGAGCAATGCTCTATGATAAGAATGATTCAAATAGGTTAGAGGAAATCAACTAAAAAGCTCAAAAAGAACAAACCCTAATTTCTACCAATTTTTCAAGTTAATCACACTCACAATGAATCCTAAGAGAAAGCGCTAAAGAAAGTATTTTTATCCTTTCTCTAATGAGACAATCTCACTACACAAGGTGTTTACAAATGTTTCCCAACCAAGGAAAAAACTCTTACCAAAGACACTCAATCTTAAATTTCTATCCTTTGGTTTTCCAAGTTTCTCTCTATTGAAGTTCTCTAAAAAAAAGTGATGAATGAAGATTTATATTGTGTCAAGAATCCGAGAAACCGTGTCACGATTTACAGTTAGTACGTCAGTATAATACTACAATTTATCCATTAATTGAGTCAGGGCGGAGCCAGTAACACCCCGTTTTCCCAACATAAAAATTCATAAATAAAATCAGAGTATTCACATAACGGAATGCTACATTTCTTTCAACAAAATATCCAATTTAATAAATAACTATTTATTCTTCATAAAAAGTAGTCAATAATAATTAACTTTCAAACTTCGCAGCGGAATTCATTCAAATCAACCAAATTAGTCTTTGGCACGCAGGCCTCATCAAAAGTCTCATAATTCATAAGTAATACGTAAGGAAAGAGAAAGCAAGTAACAAAATTCCCATCCCGTTACGTATCAGAGCCCTAAGACACTTTGAGCCGACGTCTCTACTAATCTTCGTTACCTGCAAGTTACCCAAAGGGAAGACAACATTTTCAAGCAGAAGGGGTGAGATTCACAAACAAAAATAGATATTATAATTCATCAATTAAATTCAACAACAACAATATAATGATAATCAACTGCCAGTTTATAATTAAAACAAATCGACAACATCATCATCAAGCTACGACATCGACGACCCGACCGACAACAACAACAAGGACGACGACGACAACAATGCGACTAAATGCAAATGCATGTGGTACCATTTTACGCGCGTTGAATGCTAAGCATTCCGGGGCATAAGCCCCCAACAGTTTGAATGAAATAACATTCCAGGGCATAAGCTGTAACGCCCACTTTATGTATTTAATTATTCTATTAGAGTAAATAGTATATTATTATATATTATATGATTTTAATGATGGTTGTGACGTATGAGATGATGTTGTGGTGTGACGTTTATTTTATTGTTTAATAAAATAAAATATGTGATGAAAATTAAGATGGGATATAATAACAAATATTTTGAGAGATGGGGTTGTTTTCATAAATAAGATAGAGCTGTGGGGATAAGTGAGAATAGAAAGAATTATATAAGGGAGTTAGGTTTAGAAAGAAGCAGTCAGTACGTTACAGACTTTTGCAAAAAGGAGAGGAAAGTGGCCGGAGAAGAGAGAACCTCAATTCTGCGAACATACCAGGTAAGGGTGAGCCTAACTTCAATTGTATTTGCTGTAATTCATCTAGTTGTGATTAACATAGGGATTGAAAGAGAGTTTGAGAGATTTCATAAGTTAGGGTTTTGGAGATTTTATGATGAATTGATGAGAGGTTGACGTGAATTGGTGTAGAAGCTTGTTAAAGAACATAGATTAATCACTAGGACTATAATTCTGATAGATTAGAAGCATAACATGAAGAATTGGACGAATTTTGGCGGGGTTTCGAGCGAACCCGTAACCCCTCTGCGATAGCTCGCCGTGGCGAGCAGACCCGCTCGCCGTGGCGAGCAACTAGGTATATACTCGCGAGGCGAGCAACCTCTTTAGTGCGCGCGAGGCGAGCAACATCACTCGCCGTAGCGAGCAAGTGGCAGAATGCAAATTTGACAGCTCGCCGTGGCGAGCAGAACCACTCGCCATAGCGAGCAATGTGGTCTCAGACCACTATAACTTGAGTTTTAGAACTCTGTTTTGAGCGAGGCTTTGAGGGTAGACTTTTGGATAGTATTAGAGATGTTTAAGACCTAATTAGAACCTGTAATGACGCTGTAAGATGATATTTAAGTGTTGGCGTTAATCTATGATTAAATGCTTAATAAGCAAAGTTTATGAATGAAGTATAAATGATGTTGCGATGATAACTTTGTGCTGTATATACATATGTTAAGTGTACTGAGTTGCTGTCATGTATTGTTACAATTGCATGTGCCGATAAAGAGTCGTATATGATGTTAAGATGTTGTGTATTAACTTGTTTAAGTATATGAGTCGAGTTTATGCATTTGCATAATTTGAGACGGTGGAGCTTATGCTCAAAGCGACGGTGGAGCATTTGCTCAAAGCGACGGTGAAGCTTATTAAAGCTAAAATATTGGTACCACATGCATGATGTTAAGATGTTAGAGTTGCATTTGTCGAGTCCTGTGTCTGAGATGTTATGAGATGTTTGTTATGTGAAGATGTTCTAAGATGATTTATTATACGTAGATGTTTGAGATGTATTCAGTTATATGTGACGATTATTGTTGTTATTGTTAAGCATGATTATTTGAATTATATGTTAATATAATTGTTGTGAATCTCACCCCTTCTGTTGGAATTGCCGCCTTGTGGGCAAGTGCAGGTGACCAAGCGTAGGTACGACGATGTGAGAGGTCCTTGTGGAGTCTTAGGAGCTCTGATACGTAACGGGATGGGGATTTATCATTTGTTTCTATTCCTTTATGTATCATGTTGACTAATGACGATGTTTGCGACGTGACTTTAATTTGAGATGTTTTATGAGACTTTTGTGCCAAGAATTATTTATTTAAGATTTTGAGACGTTTATGAATTCCGCTGCTATGTTTGAACATTGTTTAAGAATAAATTATTATTCGATTTGATTTAAAGGATTTTATGAAATGTGACATCCTGATTTATTGTGATATACTCTGATTATTTGAATGAAATTTTTAAGTCGGGATTTCGGGGTGTTACAATTGGTATCAGAGCAGGTCGGTCCGTCCGGCCAATTAGAGAGTCGAGTTACGGTGTCTTAGAGTTAGAATACTATAGTTATATTATTCTAACTTATGTTTGCTTTTTAGAGGAATAAGATGGCTGGAAGAAATGATGCTGCTCTTGCTGCTGCCTTGCAAGCAATGGCCCAAGCCGTGGGAAATCAGAACAACGCTGGTGGAAACGATGGGACGAGAATGTTAGAGACTTTTCTAAGGAACCACCCGCCTACCTTCAAAGGGCGATATGATCCTGACGGGGCTCAGACATGGCTCAAGGAAGTTGAGCGGATCTTTAGGGTGATGCAGTGCGAAGATGGTCAGATGGTACGGTTCGGTACCCATATGTTGGCAGAGGAGGCTGATGACTGGTGGGTTGGTATTCGACCTATCCTTGAAGAAGGAGGTGCTGCTGTGACTTGGGCGGTGTTTAGGAGGGAATTCCTGAACCGCTACTTTCCTGAGGATGTTCGGGGGAAGAAGGAGATCGAGTTTCTTGAGCTGAAGCAAGGGAGCATGTCCGTGACTGAGTATGCTTCGAAGTTTGTGGAACTAGCAAAGTTTTACCCACATTATACTGCTGAGAATGCTGAGTTTTCCAAGTGCATCAAGTTTGAGAATGGCTTGCGTCCTGAGATTAAGAGGGCAATTGGTTACCAGAAGATTCGGAATTTCTCTGAGCTGGTGAGTAGTTGCAGAATCTATGAGGAGGATACCAAGGCTCACTACAAGGTAGTGAATGATAGAAAAGCTAAGGGTCAACATAGTCGTCCCAAACCTTATGATGCTCCTAGAGATAAGGGTAAGCAAAGAGTGAATGATAAGAGGCGACCTCAGAAGAAGGATGCCCCTGCTGAGATTACCTGCTATAATTGCGGTCAGAAAGGCCACAAGAGTAATGCGTGTCCTGTTGATGTGAAGAGGTGTTACCGATGCGGACAGAAAGGGCATATTACCCCAGACTGCAAGTTTGATGATGTTGTGTGTTTCAACTGTGATGAGCAAGGACATATTGGCTCGCAGTGCAAGAAGCCAAAGAAAGTTAGGACTACTGGAAGGGTTTTCGCGTTGACCGGCACTCAGACTGAGAACGAGGATCGTTTGATCAGATGTACTTGCTATATTAATGATATACCTTTAGTTGCTATTATTGATACTGGCGCTACGCATTGTTTTGTTGCTTATGATTGTGCTGTTAAGTTGGGTCTTGTTATGTCTGTTATGAATGGAGAGATGGTTGTCGAAACTCCAGCTAAGGGTTCGGTGACTACTTCTCATGTGTGTTTAAGTTGCCCGTTGTCTATGTTTGATCGTAATTTTGAGATGGATTTAGTCTGCCTACCTTTGACCGGTTTGGATGTAATTCTCAGGATGAATTGGTTAGAGTACAACCGTGTGCTTGTCAACTGTTTTCGCAAGACGGTGAATTTCTTGTCTGAAGAGGAAGAAAGTGGAGCAGAATTTTTATCTACCAAGCAGCTGAAACAATTAGAACGAGATGGAGTTTTGATGTTTTCTCTGATGGCATCCTTATCTATTGAGAATCAAGAGAAGATTGACGAATTGCAAGTGGTGTGCGAGTTTCCTGAAGTATTCCCTGATGAAATTCCTAATGTGCCTCTTGAAAGAGAAGTTGAATTTGCGATTGATCTTGTTCCTGGAACGAAGCCTGTGTCTATGACACCTTACCGTATGTCAGCTTCTGAGTTAGCTGAGTTAAAGAACCAGTTGGAGGATCTGCTTGAGAAGAAGTTTATAAGACCAAGTGTTACACCTTGGGGAGCGCCTGTATTGCTAGTGAAGAAGAAAGATGGGAGTATGAGGTTGTGTATTGACTACCGTCAGTTGAACAAGGTAACTATAAAGAATAGGTATCCACTTCCGAGAATTGACGATTTGATGGATCAGTTAGTGGGTGCACGTGTGTTTAGCAAGATTGACTTAAGGTCGGGTTATCATCAGATAAAAGTGAAGGATGAAGATATGCAAAAGACGGCCTTTAGAACTCGATACGGTCATTATGAGTATAAAGTGATGCCTTTCGGTGTTACGAACGCGCCGAGAGTATTTATGGAGTATATGAATCGGACCTTCCAGGCATTTTTGGATCGTTTTGTGGTGGTGTTTATTGACGACATTTTGATATATTCCAAATCCGAATAAGAACATGCTGAACATTTGAAGATTGTCTTGCAAGTATTGAAAGAAAAGAAGTTGTATGCTAAATTGTCTAAGTGTGAGTTCTGGTTGAAGGAAGTTAGTTTTCTTGGTCACATTATTTCTGGTGATGGAATAGCAGTTGATCCATCTAAAGTTGAAGCAGTGTCGCAATGGGAGACTCCGAGGTCGGTTACCGAGATTAGAAGCTTTTTGGGATTGGCTGGTTATTATAGAAGATTTATAGAAGGATTTTCTAAGTTGGCACTTCCGTTAACGCAATTGACGTGTAAAGGTAAAGCCTTTGTATGGGATGCTCAATGTGAGAGTAGCTTCAATGAGTTGAAGAAGCGGTTGACGACAGCTCTAGTTTTAATTTTACCAAAGCCTGAAGTACCTTTTGTGGTGTATTGTGATGCGTCTAAGTTGGGTTTAGGTGGTGTACTGATGCAAGACGGTAAAGTGGTTGCTTATGCATCCAGGCAGTTGAGGATTCATGAACGAAATTATCCTACCCATGATCTTGAGTTGGCTACAGTGGTATTTGTGTTGAAAATTTGGAGACACTATTTGTATGGTTCGAGGTTTGAAGTGTTTAGTGATCACAAGAGCTTGAAGTACCTGTTTGATCAGAAAGAGTTAAATATGAGGCAGAGGAGATGGCTCGAGTTATTGAAGGATTATGATTTTGATTTGAGTTACCATCCGGGTAAGGCTAACGTAGTTGCGGATGCCTTGAGTAGGAAAACATTGCATATGTCTGCTATGATGGCGGAAGAGTTCGAATTATTGGAACAATTCAGAGATTTGAGTTTGGTTTGTGAAAGATCACATCAGAGTGTAAAGCTAGGAATGTTGAGGATTGACAACGATTTTCTGAAAACTATTAAGGAAGCGCAGAAATAAGATGTTAAGTTTGTAGATTTTCTTAATGCAAGTAACCAGACTGCAGATGGTGATTTTAGAGTTGATGATCACGGTGTGTTGAGGTTCCGAGGTAGAATCTGTATTCCGGACAACGATGAGATGAAGAAGGCAATACTTGAAGAGAGGTATAGAAGTAGCTTGAGTATTCACCCAGGAGCTACGAAGATGTATCATGATTTGAAGAAGTTGTTTTGGTGGTCTGGATTGAAACGCGATGTGGCACAATTTGTGTACTCTTGTCTAGTTTGTCAGAAATCGAAGATAGAACATCAGAAACCTGCTGGTATGATGGTTCCGTTGGATGTGCTAGAGTGGAAATGGGATAGCATATCCATGGATTTTGTGACGTGTTTGCCAACTACTCCAAGAGGGAACGATGCTATTTGGGTGATTGTTGATAGGATAACCAAGTCAGTTCATTTTCTACCGATCAATATCACTTTTACTATGGTTCGGTTAGCCGAGATTTACATTCAAGAGATAGTAAGATTACATGGTGTTCCTTCGAGCATTGTGTCAGATAGAGATCCAAGATTTACTTCTAGATTTTGGAAAAGTTTGCAAGAAGCTTTAGGGTCGCAGTTGAAGTTGAGCTCGGGGTATCATCCGTAGACAGATGGTCAATCCGAGAGGACGATTCAATCGTTGGAAGACTTGTTGAGAGTGTGTGTACTTGAACAAGGAGGAGCTTGGGATAATCATCTCCCGTTGATAGTGTTCACTTATAATAACAGTTACCATTCAAGTATTGGAATGGCACCTTTCGAGGCTTTGTATGGAAGAAGATGCAGAACCCCGTTGTGTTGGTTTGAGTCGGGTGAAAGTGTGGTTTTAGGACCAGAGATTGTGCAACAAACCACTGAGAAGGTAAGAATGATTCAAGAGAATATGAAAGCATCGCAGAGTCGACAAAAGAGTTATCATGACAAGCGAAGGAAGGACCTTGAGTTCCAAGAGGGAGATCATGTATTTTGCGAGTTACTCCAATGATCGGTGTAGGTCGTGCCTTAAAGTCGAAGAAGTTGACTCCAAAGTTTATTGGTCCGTATCAGATATCAGAGAGGTTTGGGACGGTGGCTTATCGTGTTGGATTACCACCGCATTTATCGAATTTGCACGATGTTTTTCATGTGTCGCAACTGAGGAAGTACGTTCCGGATCCATCTCATGTGATCCAAAGTGACGATGTGCAAGTGAGAGACAACCTTACGGTTGAGACTCTACCCTTGAGGATCGATGATCACAAGTTGAAGTTGTTGAGAGGCAAAGAGATACCCCTAGTGAGAGTTGTTTGGAGTGGAGCGACTGGTGAAAGCTTAACTTGGGAGCTTGAAAGTAAGATGCTGGAGTCATATCCAGAGTTGTTTAATCGAGGTAAGATTTTCGAGGACGAAAATCCTTTAAGTGGGGGAAAGTTGTAACGCCCACTTTATGTATTTAATTATTCTATTAGAGTAAATAGTATATTATTATATATTATATGATTTTAATGATGGTTGTGACGTATGAGATGATGTTGTGGTGTGACGTTTATTTTATTGTTTAATAAAATAAAATATGTGATGAAAATTAAGATGGGATATAATAACAAATATTTTGAGAGATGGGGTTGATTTCATAAATAAGATAGAGCTGTGGGGATAAGTGAGAATAGAAAGAATTATATAAGGGAGTTAGATTTAGAAAGAAGCAGTCAGTACGTTACAAACTTTTGCAAAAAGGAGAGGAAAGTGGTCGGAGAAGAGAGAACTTCAATTCTGCGAACATACCAGGTAAGGGTGAGTCTAACTTCAACTGTATTTGCTGTAATTCATCTAGTTGTGATTAACATAGGGATTGAAAGAGAGTTTGAGAGATTTCATAAGTTAGGGTTTTGGAGATTTTATGATGAATTGATGAGAGGATGACGTGAATTGGTGTAGAAGCTTGTTAAAGAACCTAGATTAATCACTAGGACTATAATTCTGATAGATTAGAAGCATAACATGAAGAATTGGACGAATTTTGGCGGGGTTTTGAGCGAACCCGTAACCCCTCTGCGATAGCTCGCCGTGGCGAGCAGTTAGGTATATACTCGCGAGGCGAGCAGCTGAGCTCGCCGTGGCGAGCAACCTCTTTAGTGCGCGCGAGCCGAGCAAGTGGCAGAATGCAAATTTGACAGCTCGCCGTGGCGAGCAGAACCACTCGCCATAGCGAGCAATGTGGTCTCAGACCACTATAACTTGAGTTTTAGAACTCTGTTTTGAGCGAGGCTTTGAGGGTAGACTTTTGGATAGTATTATAGATGTTTAAGACCTAATTAGAACCTGTTATGACGCTGTAAGATGATATTTAAGTGTTGGCGTTAATCTATGATTAAATGCTTAATAAGCGAATTTTATGAATGAAGTATAAATGATGTTGCGATGATAACTTTGTGCTGTATATACATATGTTAAGTGTAGTGAGTTGCTGTCATGTATTGTTACAATTGCATGTGCTGATAAAGAGTCGTATATGATGTTAAGATGTTGTGTATTAACTTGTTTAAGTATATGAGTCGAGTTCATGCATTTGCATAATTTGAGACGGTGGAGCTTATGCTCAAAGCAACGGTGAAGCTTATTAAAGCTAAAATATTGGTACCACATGCATGATGTTAAGATGTTAGAGTTGCATTTGTCGAGTCCTGTGTCTGAGATGTTATGAGATGTTTGTTATGTGAAGATGTTCTAAGATGATTTATTATACTTAGATGTTTGAGATGTATTCAGTTATATGTGACGATTATTGTTGTTATTGTTAAGCATTATTATTTGAATTATATGTTAATATAATTGTTGTGAATCTCACCCCTTCTGTTGGAATTGCCGCCTTGTGGGCAAGTGCAGGTGACCAAGCGTAGGTACGACGATGTGAGAGGTCCTTGTGGAGTCTTAGGAGCTCTGATACGTAACGGGATGGGGATTTATCATTTTTTTCTATTCCTTTATGTATCATGTTGACTAATGACGATGTTTGCGACGTTACTTTAATTTGAGATGTTTTATGAGGCTTTTGTGCCAAGAATTATTTATTTAAGATTTTGAGACGTTTATGAATTCCGCTGCTATGTTTGAACATTGTTTAAGAATAAATTATTATTCGATTTGATTTAAAGGATTTTATGAAATGTGACATCCTGATTTATTGTGATATACTCTGATTATTTGAATGAAATTTTTAAGTCGGGATTTCGGGGTGTTACATAAGCCCACAACGATTGAGTGAAAACACTCCAAGGCATGAGCCCTAAACAAAGTATGAGTATGAAATGGACTCAATAGTGTATATCTGCATACAACTCGACAACAGCGACGACGACTACAATATGCATAATCAACTATGACATAAAACTCCGACTTGATCGACAGAACACAGCAAAAGGACACAACAGAGTCTCACAGCAAAATTCAACAATTAAAGTATGCTACAGTGCTGCTCGCCGTGGCGAGCTGCTTTACTCGCTATGGCGAGCTCAGGAAAACAAGCTACTCGCGATGGCGAGTTGGGGGCGAGCTAGAGGCGAGCAAAACAAGGTGCTCTCGGCATTTTTGACATTATTCACCCAAAATCTTCATTTTTAAGTCCCTAAAACCCAAATTTGATTATGTAAAAAGGTGCCATTCATTCCTAAATATATTAAGGCACTTATGTTGATATAAAAATTGGCCCAAAAACATCATTAAGATAATTAACACTTTTTAATTTAAGCAACTCGCAGTGGCGAGTGCATTTGCTCGCTGTGGCGAGCTACACAGGTGCACTACTCGCCATGGCGAGCTACACAGGTCTTACTCGCCTGGCGAGTGGCGATTTACAAAACTACGAACTGGACAAACAGACTTCTCTTTTTCAACTCCAAACCCCAATTTCAAAACCTAAAAACCCAATTTTGATGAATTGCATTACTTCTATACAAACTAACATCAGAACAGCAATAAACAACAACATTTTCATGAATTCATCAAGTTATTAAAATCAATTCATCTTTAACCTAATTCAATTCATCAACCCTAACAACACAACATTAATCAACAAATTATAAGACCTAAAATTGAGAGTTAGTCTCACCCTTACCTGAATTTTGATGAACAAGGCTCTACAGTTCTTCTCCCTAGGCTCTTCTCCCTTGGTTCTTGGTTTTCTCCCTTCTCTCTGTTTCTACGTGAAACTGTTTTTCTGACCTTTTGCTTCTCTAACTCCCTATTAATTCTAATTAATTCTCAGTAACCCCCTTAATTTCAAATAAATAATTATTCTATATTATTTCTAATTTACTAATAAAAGTCATACTATCTTTTTAATCTCTAAAACTTCAAATAATATTATTTCTCACCTATTCAATGAAATAATCAAATAATCATATAATAAAATACATTACACCATAAAATCAACATAAATCATTTAAAATCATATAAACTTATTAAAAATCAACCGAAAATAAATAAATAACAACTAGGGAGTTACAACTCTCCCCAACTTAAAGAATTTCGTCCTCGAAATATTACATCAAGCAAACAACTCAGGATATGACTCCTGCATCTTACTTTCCAACTCCCATGTTAAGCTTTCACCAGCTGCTCCACCCCAAACAACTCTCACTAGAGGTATCTCTCTGCCTCTCAGCTTCTTCACCTTACGATCATCAATTCTCAACGGTAAAGTCTCCACCGTGAGGTTGTCTCTAACCTGCACATCGTCCCTTGGTATAACATGCGAAGGATCCGCTACGTACTTCCGAAGCTGCGACACATGAAACACATCATGCAGATTCGAAAGATATGGTGGCAAACCTACTCGATATGCCACTGTCCCAATCCTCTCCGATATCTGATAAGGACCAATAAACTTTGGAGTCAACTTCTTAGACTTCAACGCACGACCTACACCTGTCATAGGAGTGACTCTCAAGAACACATGATCGCCCTCTTGAAATTCAAGTTCCTTTCTACGCTTGTCATGGTAACTCTTCTGCCAACTCTGCGACGCTTTCATCTGCTCTCTTATCAATTTGACCTTCTCTGTAGTCTGCTGGACTATTTCTGGTCCCAACACTATACTTTCTCCCGATTCAAACCAACACAACGGAGTTCTACACCTCCGACCATACAAAGTTTCGAATGGTGCCATACCAATACTCGAATGGTAACTGTTGTTGTACGTGAACTCAATCAATGGTAGATGACTATCCCAAGCTCCACCTTGCTCAAGTACACACACTCTCAGCAGATCTTCTAATGACTGAATCGTTCTCTCCGACTGACCATCTGTTTGAGGATGATAAGCCGAACTCAACCTCAACTTTGAACCCAAAGCCTCTTGCAAACTCTTCCAAAACCTTGAAGTGAACCTCGGATCTCTATCCGACACAATACTTGATGGAACACGATGCAACTTCACAATATTATGAATGTAAATCTCCGCCAACTGAGCTACCGGATAATTGATATTGATCGGAATAAAATGTGCTGACTTCGTCAACCTGTCAACAACTACCCAAATGGCATCATGCCCTCTCGGAGTATTCGGTAAACTCGTTACAAAGTCCATGGATATGCTATCCCACTTCCACTCTGGCACATCTAATGGTGTCAACAACCCTGCAGGCTTCTGATGTTCAACCTTAGATTTCTGACAAGTCAAACAAGCATAAACAAATTGCGCGACATCTCGTTTCAATCCAGACCACCAAAATAATTTCTTTAAATCATGATACATTTTCGTAGCTCCCGGATGAATACTCAAGCTACTTTTGTGACTTTCTTCTAAAATCAACTTCTTCAACTCATCATTATCAGGAATACAGATTCTGCCTCGGAATCTCAACACACCCTGATCTTCAACCTGGAAATCATTATCTTCCGCTGCGTTACTAGCAACCATCAAGTCTACAAACTTAACATCAAGTTCCTGCGCTTCCTTGATACTGTTCAAGAATTCATTATTGATCTTCAACATACCCAACTACACGCTCTAAGGTGCCAATTCACAAACTAGGCTCAAGTCTCTAAATTGCTCAAGCAACTCGAACTCTTTTATCATCATAGCAGACATGTGCAACGTCTTTCTGCTCAAGGCATCTGCAACCACATTGGCTTTACCTAGGTGGTAATTCAAACTAAAATCATAGTCCTTCAACAACTCAAGCCACCTTCTCTGCCTCATATTCAACTCCTTCTGATCGAATAAATATTTCAAACTTTTATGATCACTAAACACCTCAAATCTGGAACCGTATGTAACGCCCACTTTATGTATTTAATTATTTTATTAGAGTATATAGTATATTATTATATATTATATGATTTTAATGATGTTTGTGACGTATGAGATGATGTTGTGATGTAGTGATTATTTTATTGTTTAATAAAATAAAATATGTGATGTTAATATATATATATATATATTTATATGATCATTAAGATGGGATATAATAACAATAATTTTGAGAGATGGGGTTGTTTTCATAAATAAGATAGAGTTGTGGGGATAAGTGAGATTAGTAAGAGGTATAAATGGAAGTTAGGTTTAGAGAGAAACAGTCAGTACGTTACAGACTTTTGTAAAAAGGGAGAAAAGTAGCCAGAGAAGAGGGAACCCCAATTCTGCAAACATACCAGGTAAGGGTGAGCCTAGCTTCAATTGTATTTACTGTAATTCATCTATTTGTGATTAACAAAGGAATTGGGAGAGAGTTTGAGAGATTTCATAAGTTAGGGTTTTGTAGATTTTTGATGAATTGATGTTATAATGATGCAAATTGATGTAGAAACCTGTTACAGAACCTAGATTAATCACTAGGATTATAGTTCAGAAGGATTAGAGCCAAAACATGGAGAATTGGACGAGTTTTGGCGAGGTTTCGAGCGAACCCGTAACCTGTATGCGACAGCTCGCCGTGGCGAGCAGTTAGGTAAATACTTGCGAGGCGAGCAGCTGAGCTCACCGTGGCGAGCGACCCCTTTAGTGCGCGCGAGGCGAGCAACATCACTCGCCGTAGCGAGCACTGGCAGAATGCAAATTCAGCAGCTCGCCGTGGCGAGCAGAACCACTCGCCATAGCGAGCAATGTGGTCTCAGACCACTATAACTTGAGTTTTATAACTCTGTTTTGAGCGAGGCTTTGAGGGTAGACCTTTGGGTAGTATTAGAGATGTTTAAGACCTAAATTACAACCTGTACTGACGTTGTAAGATGATTTAAATTGTTGGCGTTAACCTATGATTATATGCCTATTAAGTGAGTTTTACGAATGAAGTATAAGTGATATTTGCGACGATAACTATGTGCTGTAAATATATATGTTAAGTGTGCTGAGCTGCTGTCATGTATTGTATAATTGCATGTGTCGATAAAGAGTCGTATTTGATGTTAAGACGTTGTGTTAACTTGTATAAGAATAAAGAGTCGAGTCCATGCATTTGCATAATTTGAGACGGTGAAGCTTTTGCTCAAAGCGACGGTGGAGCATTTGCTCAAAGCGACGGTGAAGCTTATTAAAGCTAAAATATTGGTACCACATGCATGATGTTAAGATGTTAGAGTTGCATTTGTCGAGTCTTGTGTCTGAGATGTTATGAGACGTTTGTTATGTGAAGATGTTCAAAGATGATTTTATTATACGTAGATGTTTGAGATGTTTTCAGTTATATGTGATGATTATAGTTGTTGTTGTAAGCATATTTATTTGAATTATATGTTAATATAATTGTTGTGAATCTCACCCCTTCTGTTGGAATTGCCGCCTTGTGGGCAAGTGCAGCTGACCAAGCTTAGGTTCGACGATGTGAGCGGTCCTTGTGGTGTCGTAGGTAATGCTCTGATATGTAACGGGATGTGGTTTCGTTAAATTCTATTTCTTTATGTATCATGTTGAACTAACTATTCTAAGATTTTGAGACGTTTATGATTCTGCTGCTATGTTTTGAATATTGATGAAGAATAAATTATTATTCATTTTGTTTAAATATTTTATGAAATGTGACATCCTGAATATTTGTGATATACTCTGATTAAATGCATGAAATTTCTAAGTTGGGATTTCGGGGTGTTACAATTGGTATCAGAGCAGGTCGGTCCGTCCGGCCAATTAGAGAGTCGAGTGACGATGTCTTAGAGTTAGAATACTATAGTTATATTATTCTAACTTATGTTTGCTTTGTAGAGGAATAAGATGGCTGGAAGAAATGATGCTGCTCTTGCTGCTGCTTTGCAAGCAATGGCCCAAGCTGTGGGTAATCGGAATAACGCTGGTGGAAACGATGGGACAAGAATGTTGGAGACTTTTCTGAGGAACCACCCGCCTACATTCAAAGGGCGATATAATCCAGATGGGGCTCAGACGTGGCTCAAGGAAGTTGAGCGGATCTTTAGGGTGATGCAGTGTGAGGACGGTCAGATGGTACGGTTTGGTACCCACATGTTAGCTAAGGAGGCTGATGACTGGTGGGTTGGTATTCGACCTATCCTTGAAGAAGAAGGTGCTGCTGTGACTTGGGCGGTGTTTAGGAGGGAATTCCTGAACCGCTACTTTCCTGAGGACGTCCGGGGGAAGAAGGAGATCGAGTTTCTTGAGCTGAAGCAAGGGAATATGTCCGTGACTGAGTATGCTTCGAAGTTTGTGGAACTGGCAAAGTTCTACCCACACTATACTGCAGAGAATGCTGAGTTTTCCAAGTTCATTAAATTTGAAAATGGCTTGCGTCCTGAGATTAAAAGGGCGATTGGTTACCAGAAGATCCGAAATTTCTCCGAGCTGGTGAGTAGTTGCAGAATCTATGAGGAGGATACCAAGGCTCACTACAAGGTAGTGAATGATAGAAAAGCTAAGGGTCAACAGAGTCGTCCCAAACCTTATGATGCTCCTAGAGATAAGGGTAAGCAAAGAGTGAATGATGAGAGGCGACCTCAGAAGAAGGATGCTCCTGCTGAGATTACCTGTTATAATTGCGGGCAAAAAGGCCACAAGAGTAATGTGTGTCCTGTTGATGTGAAGAGGTGTTACCGATGCGGACAGAAAGGGCATATTACCCCAGACTGCAAGTTTGATGATGTTGTGTGTTTCAACTGTAATGAGCAGGGACATATTGGCTCGCAGTGCAAGAAGCCAAAGAAAGTTAGGACTACTGGAAGGGTTTTCGCGTTGACCGGCACTCAGACTGAGAACGAGGATCGTTTGATCAGATGTACTTGCTATATTAATGATATACCTTTAGTTGCTATTATTGATACTGGCGCTACGCATTGTTTTGTTGCTTATAATTGTGCTGTTAAGTTGGGTCTTTCTATGTCTGATATGAATGGAGAGATGGTTGTCGAAACTCCAGCTAAGGGTTCGGTGACTACTTCTCGCGTATGTTTGAGTTGTCCGTTGTCTATGTTTGATCGTAATTTTGAGATGGATTTAGTCTGTCTTCCTTTGACTGGTATGGATGTAATTCTCGGGATGAATTGGTTAGAGTACAACTGTGTGCTTATCAACTGTTTTCGCAAGACGGTGTATTTCTTGTCTGAAGAGGAAGAAAGTGGAGCAGAATTTTTATCTACCAAGCAGCTGAAACAATTAGAACGAGATGGAATTTTGATGTTTTCTCTGATGGCATCCTTATCTATTGAGAATCAAGAGAAGATTGACGAATTGCAAGTGGTGTGCGAGTTTCCTGAAGTATTTCCTGATGAGATTCCTGATGTGCCTCCTGAAAGAGAAGTTGAATTTGCGATTGATCTTGTTCCTGGAACGAAGTCTGTGTCTATGACACCTTACCGTATGTCAGCTTCTGAGTTAGCTGAGCTAAAGAAGCAATTGGAGGATCTGCTTGAGAAGAAGTTTATAAGACCAAGTGTTTCACCTTGGGGAGCGCCTGTATTGCTAGTAAAGAAGAAAGATGGGAGTATGAGACTATGTATTGACTATCGTAAGTTGAACAAGGTAACTATAAAGAATAGGTATCCACTTCCGAGAATTGATGATTTGATGGATCAGTTAGTGGGTGCACGTGTGTTTAGCAAGATTGACTTAAGGTCGGGTTATCATCAGATAAAAGTGAAGGATGAAGATATGCAGAAGACGGCCTTTAGAACTCGATATGGTCATTATGAGTATAAAGTGATGCCTTTCGGTGTTACGAACGCGCCAGGAGTATTTATGGAGTATATGAATCGGATCTTTCAGGCATTTTTGGATGGTTTTGTGGTTGTGTTTATTGACGACATTTTGATATATTCCAAATCCGAAGAAGAACATGCTGAACATTTGAAGATTGTCTTGCAAGTATTGAAAGAAAAGAAGTTGTATTCTAAATTGTCCAAGTGTGAGTTCTGGTTGAAGGAAGTTAGTTTTCTTGGTCATATTATTTCTGGTGATGGAATAACAGTTGATCCATCTAAAGTTGAAGCAGTGTCGCAATGGGAGACTCCGAGGTCGGTTACCGAGATTAGAAGCTTTTTGGGATTGGCTGGTTATTATAGAAGATTTATAGAAGGATTTTCGAAGTTGACACTTCCGTTAACGCAATTGACGTGTAAAGGTAAATCCTTTGCGTGGGATGCTCAATGTGAGAGTAGCTTCAATGAGTTGAAGAAGCGGTTAACGACAGCTCCAGTCTTAATTTTGCCAAAGCCTGAAGCAGCTTTTGTGGTGTATTGTGATGCATCTAAGTTGGGTTTAGGTGGTGTACTGATGCAAGACGGTAAAGTGGTTGCCTATGCATCCAGGCAGTTGAGGATTCATGAACGAAATTATCCTACCCATGATCTTGAGTTGGCTGTAGTGGTATTTGTGTTGAAAATTTGGAGACACTATTTGTATGGTTCGAGGTTTGAAGTGTTTAGTGATCACAAGAGCTTGAAGTACCTGTTTGATCAGAAAGAATTAAATATGAGACAGAGGAGATGGCTCGAGTTATTGAAGGATTATGATTTTAGTTTGAGTTACCATCCGGGTAAGGCTAACGTAGTTGCTGATGCCTTGAGTAGGAAAACGTTGCACATGTCTGCTATGATGGCGGAGGAGTTCGAACTATTGGAACAATTCAGAGATTTGAGTTTAGTTTGTGAAAGATCACACCAAAGTGTAAAGCTAGGAATGTTGAGGATTGACAATGATTTTCTGAAAAATATTAAAGAAGCGCAGAAAGAAGATGTTAAGTTTGTAGATTTGCTTGTTGCAAGTAACCAGACTGCAGATGGCGACTTTAGAGTCGATGATCACGGTGTGTTGAGGTTCCGAGGTAGAATCTGTATTCCGGACAACGATGAGATGAAGAAGGCAATCCTTGAAGAGAGCCATAGAAGTAGCTTGAGTATTCACCCAGGAGCTACGAAGATGTATCATGATTTGAAAAAGTTGTTTTGGTGGTCTGGATTGAAACGTGATGTGGCACAGTTTGTGTATTCTTGTCTAGTCTGTCAGAAATCGAAGAGAGAACATAAGAAACCCGCTGGGATGATGGTACCGTTAGATGTACCAGAGTGGAAATGGGATAGTATATCCATGGATTTTGTGACAAGTTTGCCAACTACTCCAAGAGGGAACGATGCTATTTGGTTGATTGTTGATAGGTTAACCAAGTCAGTTCATTTTCTACCGATCAATATCACTTTTCCTATGGTTCGGTTAGCAGAGATTTACATTCAAGAGATAGTATGATTACATGGTGTTCCTTCGAGAATTGTGTAAGATAGAGATCCAAGATTTACCTCTAGATTTTGGAAAAGTTTGCAAGAAGCTTTAGGGTCTCAGTCGAAGTTGAGCTCGGCGTATCATCCGCAGACAGATGGTCAATCCGAGAGGACGATTCAATCGTTGGAAGATTTGTTGAGGGTGTGTGTACTTGAACAAGGAGGAGCGTTGGATAGTCATCTACCGTTAATAGAGTTCACTTATAATAACAGTTACCATTCTAGTATTGGAATGACACCTTTCGAGGCTTTGTATGGAAGAAGATGTAGAACCCCGTTGTGTTGGTTTGAGTTGGGTGAAAGTGTGGTTTTAGGACCGTAGATTGTGCAACAAACCACTGAGAATTTAAGAATGATCCAAGAGAATATGAAAGCATCGCAGAGTCGACAAAAGAGTTATCATGACAAGCGTAGGAAGGACCTTGAGTTCCAAGAGGGAGATCATGTGTTTTTGCGAGTTACTCCAATGACCGGTGTAGGTCGTGCCTTAAAGTCGAAGAAGTTGACTCCAAAGTTTATTGGTCTGTATCAGATATCAGAGAGGATTGGGACGGTGGCATATCGTGTTGGATTACCACCGCATCTATCGAATTTGCACGATGTTTTTCATGTGTCGCAACTGAGGAAGTACGCTCCGGATCCATCTCATGTGATCCAAAGTGACGATGTGCAAGTAAGGGACAACCTTACGGTTGAGACTCTACCCTTGAGGATCGATGATCACAAGGTGAAGTTGTTGAGAGGCAAGGAGATACCTCTAGTGAGAGTTGTTTGGAGTGGAGCGACTGGTGAAAGCTTAACTTGGGAGCTTGAAAGTAAGATGCTGGAGTCATATCCAGAGTTGTTTAATCGAGGTAAGATTTTCGAGGACGAAAATCCTTTAAGTAGGGGAGAGTTGTAACGCCCACTTTATGTATTTAATTATTTTATTAGAGTATATAGTATATTATTATATATTATATGATTTTAATGATGTTTGTGACGTATGAGATGATGTTGTGATGTAGTGATTATTTTATTGTTTAATAAAATAAAATATGTGATGTTAATATATATATATTTATATGAAAATTAAGATGGGATATAATAACAATAATTTTGAGAGATGGGGTTGTTTTCATAAATAAGATAGAGTTGTGGGGATAAGTGAGATTAGTAAGAGGTATAAAAGGAAGTTAGGTTTAGAGAGAAACAATCAGTACGTTACAGACTTTTGCAAAAAGGGAGAAAAGTGGCCATAGAAGAGGGAACCCCAATTCTGCAAACATACCAGGTAAGGGTGAGCCTAGCTTCAATTGTATTTACTGTAATTCATCTATTTGTGATTAACAAAGTAATTGGGAGAGAGTTTGAGAGATTTCATAAGTTAGGGTTTTGTAGATTTTTGATGAATTGATGTTATAATGATGCAAATTGATGTAGAAACCTGTTACAGAACCTAGATTAATCACTAGGATTATAATTCTGAAGGATTAGAGCCAGAACATGGAGAATTGGACGAGTTTTGGCGAGGTTTCGAGCGAACCCGTAACCTGTCTGCGATAGCTCGCCGTGGCGAGCAGTTAGGTAAATACTCGCGAGGCGAGCAGCTGAGCTCGCCGTGGCGAGCGACCCCTTTAGTGCGCGCGAGGCGAGCAACATCACTCGCCATAGCGAGCACTGGCAGAATGCAAATTCAGCAGCTCGCCGTGGCAAGCAGAACCACTCGCCATAGCGAGCAATGTGGTCTCAGACCACTATAACTTGAGTTTTATAACTCTGTTTTGAGCGAGGCTTTGAGGGTAGACCTTTGGGTAGTATTAGAGATGTTTAAGACCTAAATTACAACCTGTACTGACGCTGTAAGATGATTTAAATTGTTGGCGTTAACCTATGATTATATGCCTATTAAGTGAGTTTTACAAATGAAGTATAAGTGATATTTGCGACGATAACTATGTGCTGTAAATATATATGTTAAGTGTGCTGAGCTGCTGTCATGTATTTTCTAATTGCATGTGTCAATAAAGAGTCGTATTTGATGTTAAGACGTTGTGTTAACTTGTTTAAGAATAAAGAGTCGAGTCCATGCATTTGCATAATTTGAGACGGTGGAGCTTTTGCTCAAAGCGACGGTGAAGCTTCTTAAATCTAAAATATTGGTACCACATGCATGATGTTAAGATGTTAGAGTTGCATTTGTCGAGTCTTGTGTCTGAGATGTTATGAGACGTTTGTTATGTGAAGATGTTCTAAGATGATTTTATTATACGTAGATGTTTGAGATGTTTTCAGTTATATGTGATGATTAAAGTTGTTGTTGTTAAGCATATTTATTTGAATTATATGTTAATATAATTGTTGTGAATCTCACCCCTTCTGTTGGAATTGCCGCCTTGTGGGCAAGTGCAGGTGACCAAGCTTAGGTTCGACGATGTGAGCGGTCCTTGTGGTGTCGTAGGGAATACTCTGATATGTAACGGGATGGGGTTTTGTTAAATTCTATTTCTTTATGTATCATGTTGAACTAACTATTCTAAGATTTTGAGACGTTTATGATTCCGCTGCTATGTTTTGAATATTGATGAAGAATAAATTATTATTCATTTTGTTTAAAGATTTTATGAAATGTGACATCCTGAATATTTGTGATATACTCTGATTAAATGCATGAAATTTCTAAGTTGGGATTTTGGGGTGTTACACCGTACAAATAATGCCTCCAAATTTTTAACACAAAAACCACAACAGTCAACTCTAAATCATGTGTAGGATAGTTCTTCTCATGTATCCTCAATTGTCTCGAAGCATAAGCTACCACCTTACCATCCTGCATAAGTACACCACCTAAGCCCAACTTAGACGCATCACAATAAACAACAAAAGGTTCATCTGACTTCGGTAAAATTAAAATTAGAGCAGTCGTCAACCGTTGCTTCAACTCATTGAAACTATTCTCACACTGAGTATCCCACACAAAAGCTTTACCCTTACAGGTCAACTGAGTCAAAGGAAGTGCCAACTTCGAAAATCCTTCCATAAATCTGCGGTAATAACCTGTTAAACCCAGAAAACTTCTAATCTCTGTGACTGACTTCAGAGTCTCCCATTGTGATACCGCTCCAACTTTCGACGGGTCAACCGCAATACCACTACCAGAAATAATATGGCCAAGAAAACCTACTTCACTTAACCAGAACTCACATTTTGACAACTTGGCATACAACTTCTTTTCTTTCAACACTTGCAATACAATCTTTAAATGTTCTGTATGCTCTTCTTCAGTCTTGGAATAAATCAGAATATCATCAATAAACACAACAACAAATTTGTCCAGAAAGTCATGGAAAATTCTGCTCATATACTCCATAAATACACCAGGTGCATTAGTAACACTGAAAGGCATCACTTTATATTCATAGTGACCATATCGCGTCCTAAAGGCCGTCTTCTGCATATCTTCATCCTTCACCTTGACCTGATGATAACCTGATCTCAAATCAATTTTACTAAACACACGTGCACCCACTTGCTGATCCATCAAGTCATCAATTCTCGGAAGTGGATACATATTCTTTATCGTCACTTTATTCAGCTGACGGTAATCTATACACAGCCTCATGCTACCATCCTTCTTCTTAACCAATAATATCGGCGCTCCCCTAGGTGAAACACTTGGTCTTACAAACTTCTTATCAAGTAGATCCTCCAACTGCTTCTTCAATTCTGCCAACTCAGCTGCTGACATACAGTAAGGAGCCATCGACACAGGCTTCGTACCCGGAACAAGATCAATTGAGAATTCAACTTCCCTTTCTGGCGGCACATCGGGAATCTCATCAGGAAAAACTTCTGGAAATTCATTCACGACTGGTAGGCTATCAATCACCGCTTGATTCTCCGCTGACAAATATGCTATCAAGGAAAACATCAGGATCCCGTCGCGCTCTATCTGCTTCAGCTGCTTAGTAGTTAAGAAATCAACTCCACTCTCTTCTTCAGCGGAAGAGAAACGTACCGTCTTACTAAAACAATTGATGAGGACATGGTTATACTCTAACCAGTTCATCCCAAGGATTACATCCATACCCGTCAACGGTAAACATACAAGATCAACTTCAAAATCTCTACCAAACACAGAGAGTGGACATCTTAAACAAACAAGAGAAGTAGTTACTGAACCCTTAGCTGGAGTTTCAACAATCATTTATCCACCCATATTAGACATAGAAAGCTCCAACTTAGAAGCACAATTAATAGCAATAAAACAATGTGTAGCACCAGTATCAATAATAGCAATTAAAGGAGTACTATCAAAATAACAAGTACCTCTGATAAGTCGATCCTCATTGTCCGTCTGTGTACCAGACAATGCAAACACTTTTCCTCCAATCTGAGTCTTCTTAGGCTTCTTGCACTGAGAACTAAGATGACCCTATTCATCACAATTGAAACAAACATTATCACCACGTTTGCATTCAGCTATGGTATGTCCTTTCTTCCCACATCGGAAACATTTCTTCTCATCACGGTGGCAAGCATTACTCTTGTGGCCTTTCTCACCACACTTGTAGCAGACAACCTCAGCAGAAGTCTCATTCTTCCTGGGCCTCCTCTCATCATTCACCCGTTGTTTACCCTTATCAGCAGGAGCACTGTAAGGCTTAGGACGGCTCTGCTGACTCTTACTTTTTCTTTCATTAATCACTTTGTAGTGAGCTTTCGTATCATCTTCCTAAATTTTGCAGCTACTCACCAAGTCAGAAAAGTTACGGATCTTCTGATAACCAATGGCCCGCTTAATCTCAGCACGCAGACCATTCTCGAACTTGATACACTTAGAGAACTCAACAGTCTCAGGAGTGTAATGCGGGTAAAACTTTGCCAACTCAACAAACTTGGCAGCATACTTTGTTACGGACATGTCACCTTGCTTCAGTTCCAGGAATTCGATTTCCTTCTTGCCTCGGACATCTTCCGGGAAATACCTATTCAGAAACTCTCTTCTGAACACAGCCCAAGTGATCACAGCTCCTCCGTTCCCTAGAACTGGTTGCACACTCACCCACCAATCATCAGCCTCCTCAGCCAGCATGTGTGTGCCAAAACGCACCATCTGAACATCAGTGCATTGCATAGCCCTGCAGATTCTTTCAATCTCTTTCAACCATGTCTGCGCTCCATCAGGGTCATACCTGCCCTTGAAAGTTGGTGGATGGTTCCTCAAGAAGGTTTCCAGCATGCGAACACCGTCGTTACCACCAACATTGTTCTGTTGACCCACAACTTGAGCCATCGCTTGCAAAGTAGCAGCAAGTGCAACATCATTCCTTCCAGCCATTTCGAAAATCTACACTACAACAACAATCAGGACATCAAAGACAATACAAAATTGTCATCAACTCTAATAGGCACGACTCGACTCTACTACTTGGCCGGACGGACCGACCTGCTCTGATACCAATTGTAACACCCCGTTTTCCCAACATAAAAATTCATAAATAAAATCAGAGTATTCACATAACGGAATGCTACATTTCTTTCAACAAAATATCCAACTTAATAAATAACTATTTATTCTTCATAAAAAGTAGTCAATAATAATTAACTTTCAAACTTCGCAGCGGAATTCATTCAAATTAACCAAATTAGTCTTTGGCACGCAGGCCTCATCAAAAGTCTCATAATTCATAAGTAATACGCAAGGAAAGAGAAAGCAAGTAACAAAATTCCCATCCCGTTACGTATCAGAGCCCTAAGACACTTTGAGCCGACCTCTGTTCTAATCTTCGTTACCTGCCAGTTACCCATAGGGAAGGCAACATTTTCAAGTAGAAGGGGTGAGATTCACAAACAACAATAGATATTATAATTCATCAATTAAATTCAACAACAACAATATAATGATAATCAACTGCCAGTTTATAATTAAAACAAATCGACAACATCATCATCAAGCTACGACATCGACGACCCGACCGACAACAACAACAACGACGACGACGACAACAATGTGACTAAATGCAAATGCATGTGGTACCATTTTACGCGCGTTGAATGCTAAGTATTCCGGGGCATAAGCCCCCAACAGTTTGAATGAAATAACATTCCAGGGCATAAGCCCTCAACGATTGAGTGAAAACACTCCAGGACATGAGCCCTCAACAAAGTATGTGTTGGAACAAAGGTGTTCAGCAATACCACGTTTTGAGTTTTGATGATAACAAGGTATTAAAAAGTTGTCAATTGGATATTGCTAATATTTGTTTAAGTATGCAGGATATCAATTAAGATTTATATCTTAGAAAGTATTATGTTTGAACAAAGTTAAAGAGCAAAAAATCCAGAGAAGCTTGTTGCTTGTGATTCTGTATCGAAGAGAGTCTGAAGACTGTATCGAAAAGAGTCTGAAGACTGCATCGAAGAGAGTCTGAAGACTGTGTCAGAGTCTGAAGACCATCAGAATCTGAGAACCAAGAGAGTCTGAAGATTATCAGAAGCATAGTGCTACAGTGAGTCTGAAGCCACAAATTTGATAATCTGCTAACAAGGATTTCTACTGAATTGCGATGCAAAAGAAACTCTCAAATGGAGTAACGGCTAGCTTCAAAGTCAACTTGAGCGTGGGAAGCACAAAGACAAAGATTGCAGGCCAGTACAAAGTATATTGTACGAACTCTGTTTCCACTACTCCACTACCTCGTACAGTTTGGCAACTGTGTCTACCGGTATTAATCCTCAAAGGGAATGGAATTCAAATGATGCTATTGAAGGATTATTACCAAATCAAGCAATAGATCAACAGTCATTGATCAAGCTTCAGAAATCATCCTGATGTGCTGGATGACTCAACGTCTCTTTCCTACGCCTATATAAAGGATAGAAGACTTGGAGAATTGTTGGACTCTACAACTTGAGAAATTACATTGCGCTGCTTTCGTATTCAACTGAGTCTTAACAAAAGCACATCATCAACTTAGATTCTTACAAACTGAGTATTCTAGAATTTCTAAGTTTCACAGAAAAACAGAGTCTGTCTTTTGTGTAAAACAGAGTCTGTCTTTGTTGTAATTGAAACACATTTTGATTGTTGTCAAAGTGTTTCAACTCTATTCAATTTTCTGTAATTGTGTAAAAGTCTCTTGCTTTTGTGCTTGAGCAAAGGAAGTCTCTTGGCTGCGTCCCTTGAGCAAAGGAAGTCTCTTAGTTGTGTCTTTGAGCAAGGAAGCCTCTCGCATGTGTGCTTGAGCAAGGAAGTCTCATACTGTGTGTTTGAGCAACTTGTAATTTGATATTACATTTTAGTGAACTCTCCTTGGAAGTACAAGGGGGACAGGACTACTTCCGGTTTGTGGAAGGAACCTGTATAATTGCTTGTGTTCTCTCTTCTCTCTATCTCTTGATTATTCCGCTGCAATCAGAACCTAATCTCCTATCAGACTCTGATCTCTTTCAGACTCTGAGTTTAAAGGAATTAGATTCTCACTCCTCAAGAGCTGCGAAAAGCAAACACAATTCAACCTCCCTTCTTGTGTTTTTCTCACCTTCAGTATGAGTATGAAATGGACTCAATAGTGTATATTTGCATACAACTCGACAACAGCGACGACGACTACAATATGCATAATCAACTATGACATAAAACTTTGACTTGATCGACAGAACACAGCAAAAGGACACAACAAAGTCTCACAGCAAAATTCAACAATTAAAGTATGCTACAGTGCTGCTCGCCGTGGCGAGCTGTTTTACTCGCTATGGTGAGCTCAGGAAAACGAGCTACTCGCTATGGCGAGTTAGGGGCGAGCTGGAGGCGAGCAAAACTGGGTGCTCTCGGCATTTTTGACATTATTCACCCAAAATCTTCATTTTTAAGTCCCTAAAACCCAAATTTGATTCTGTAAAAAGGTGCCATTCATTCCTAAATATATTAAGGCACTTATGTTGATATAAAAATTGGCCCAAAAACATCATTAAGATAATTAACACTTTTTAATTTAAGCAACTCGCCGTGGCGAGTGCATTTGCTCGCTGTGGCGAGCTACACAGGTGCACTACTCGCCATGGCGAGTGGGTCTGCTCGCTGTGGCGAGCTACACAGGTCTTACTCGCCTGGCGAGTGGGTCTGCTCGCCGTGGCGAGTGGCGATTTACAGAACTACGAACTGTACGAACAGACTTCTCTTTTTCAACCCCAAACCCCAATTTCAACACCTAAAAACCCAATTTTGATGAATTGCATTACTTCTATACAAACTAACATCAGAACAACAATAAACAACAACATTTTCATGAATTCATCAAGTTATTAAAATCAATTCATCTTTAACCTAATTCAATTCATCAACCCTAACAACACAACATTAATCAACAAATTATAAGACCTAAAATTGAGAGTTAGTCTCACCCTTACTTGAATTTTGATGAACAAGGCTCTACAGTTCTTCTCCCTAGGCTCTTCTCCCTTGGTTCTTGGTTTTCTCCCTTTTCTCTAATTCTCTCTGTTTCTACGTGAAACTGTTTTTCTGACCTTTTCCTTCTCTAACTCCCTATTAATTATAATTAATTCTCATTAACCCCTTTAATTTCAAATAAATAATAATTCTATATTATTTCTAATTTACTAATAAAAGTCATACTATCTTTTTAACCTCCAAAACTTCAAATAATATTATTTCTCACCTATTCAATTAAATAATCAAATAATCATATAATAAAATACATTACACCATAAAATCAACATAAATCATTTAAAATCATATAAACTTATTAAAGATCAACCGAAAATAAATAAATAACAACTAGGGCGTTACAGAGCCACCACCCGATGACCCTGTGCACTCGTCCGGGCTTAATCGATACTTTCTTTATATTTAGCCCAACCCAATAGCCCATTAACCCACTTAAAAAAAGAAAAAATTGGGCAAACTCAATATTTTCCCACTCACGCGCACAATTTGGGCAAACTTTTTTTTTTTTTTTTGTAGATAGACAAGATGGCAAAGCCATCATAAACTCACACACAAAGTGGAGGTACCGGAGTTCGAACCCCAGTCATGACGTCCGGCCTAACAATTTCGACATTTTTACCAGTTGAGCTAAGATATATGGGACTTCGACATCTATTTTTGAGTCAAATATAAACATATGAACAATATTTTTTTATGAAATTTTGGTTTTGATTAAAAGTAAATATAAATGTTGTTGTTTCTTTTTAAAGACACGAACAACAATATTTATTATAGAAAAAATTGTTTAAGAGTATAATTGAAATAATGAAAAAGTAAGTATAAATATACTCATCCAGTCTGTTATATTTTTTAAATGATAAAGGAAAAACCAGATATACATATATTCATATCGTGTTTGTTACATTTGTTTTAATATTTAAATTTATTCTTATCTATTTGTTACATGTGTTATTTGTATTTAATATTAAGGGCATTTTTGGAAAGAAAATTTCAACCCAAAAGTGTGCTGAAAGGGGTAGTTTTCTTTATATATAGTATAGATACACGTTTTGAGTTTGTTAAGGCCACATATTAAAACGAATATTTAATAAACAGATGCAACCAAAAAGATTCAAGAGATAGCGGAAATTAAACTAGATAAACTCAAACATCAAGTAAGGAGAATTATACCATTTAAGATCAAATCTCAAGTTGACAGACAACTTGACATTAATAAAAATCCCTACTTGACAGATCAAATCTCCATTAGTGCCTATTTTTTATTTTCAAATAAGTGTAAAAGCCTGACAATAAGTGTAATTTAACCCCATTAGTGCCTATTTTTTATTTTCAAATAAGTGTAAAAGCCTGACAATAAGTGTAATTTAACCGATCTTTTAAAACCCTTGTTTTGGATCATTGGGTATCCTCCGCATGCAATTGTAGAGGTAAGTCTCTCAAGTATGAAAGGACTACAATAGATATTAAAAATCCCCCTCAAAAAAATTCTTATTGCTGCATTTTTATTATTGAATTCGAACTCATTCAAGTGTTCTCGGGTTGCTCAACAAAGTTTAAGAAGGAAGGATTTGATAAAAAAAATCCAGATAAATTTTTTTAAATTTAAAGGAAGGAGAAAACTTATAACTAATTTCAAAGTGATCTATAATAAACAAACGCTGTGCGAACAACTTCAATGCTATGAATCTTGCGTGTATGAGGTCAACGAACATTGAAAATCACTTGCTAGCTAGTTCCTAACCCAATAGCTATAGTAAAAGAGGAACAGTTCAATGTTTATTTTTTTCTTCTTCTAATGAAAGCTTACTTACCTTGGCTTTGATTAACTCGTTTTAATCTAATCTAATGTGATTCACAATCTAATCACCACATATTTGTCCCATTATTAAAAGTATAAAGTGCTTAACATGCCAAATGGTCCGTGGCATCTATACTTACCATTGGATTCTCAAGTCGTTTTGTTTTTCAATTTTTTATTCTTGTAATGAGATAAGAAAATATACTTTTTTGACAAAAGAATAATATTTTTTAAGAGGTTAAAGAATGCTTCAAACAGCCTTGAGCCAGCAAGAAGCATGTATGATTTACAATTAAAAATCTATAGTTACATTCAATCAATTCATACTAACAAAAAAAAATTCCTCTTCAAAAAAAAATTTGTGTTTAAAATTGCAAACTAAATGACGGAGCCAGAATAATTTGGCGGGGGGCGAAAATAATTCGTGTATTGGGAGTCATTTTATTAAAATCTTATAAACTTACGTTAATCCTTTTTCATTGTGTTTTAATTCACTTATTGTTAGGGATAAAGACAGTGGCGGAGCCAGAAATTTTATAAAGTTGGCAAAAAAATTATCGCAAAACGTTACTTCTTCCTGCGAATAATTTCACATTTCCTACAGATAATTTCACATTTCCTGCGGATATATCTTTCCTGCAGATTCTAAAATCCTAAGGTATTACCTCACCTAGGAACCTATAATCCTTGGCAAAATCTGCAGGAAATGTGTTTCCTGCGGAATTTACACAAAACTCCGCATGGAAATCCGCAGGAAAAACTAAAAGTTCTAGTAATGGCTGGACTTGCTAAAAAAAAAGTTGGAGCTGAGTGCCCAGGCTAGCTGGGGTTGGCTACACCCATGGATAAAGAGGTTTGGTAAATCAGACATAGAACGGTGTAAATAGGGATCCATCAGCTCCAAAAATAACTTAAATGATTTATTATATTTAATAACTCATTATAGACGATATATTTTACTGATTCAACTGTTTAATAAAAAACTCTTATCGAATAGATCTAACACGGTAATTCAAATTTTTTTTACTTATGGTTAAGATGTCTTATTTTTATCCTATAAAAATAATTACTACTACTATTTTTTAAAGAGCCAAATTAATGTACACACTTTTTAAACTAGAAAGCAACAATAACATTTTAGCAAAAAATAAAGAGAAAGCAGCAATAACATTATGAAAAGATGATGAAATGTACACCACCGCAAAAAAAAAATGATGGAACGTGGCAGCAAATGGAAAAGCTTATGTAAATATCTCATGTGATGTGTGTTATCACTTGAACAAGAACACTATCTCTAAGGGGCAAGTATATGATGCTTCATATATGTAGTCATAAAAACCTAGTCTTTGGGGTGGCGAGAGCCCCTAAATATGCTTTGGTGCATTGTTTGTTTTGAATGTTGTATATGCATCATTTTTTGAATAAGAAACTAAATTAGTCTATTTAAATTGACACGGGGAGAATTGAACCTAAGATTTTGAGAAGAAGCACACTTTCAGGTCCTAATTTAATACCACCAGACCAATTCAAATGGATTGTTGTATATGCATCATTATTTGTCTTTTGTAAAAGATGTCTCGATTAATTTCGGTAGATAAATTGTTGAATATTGGAATTATAGTGTTGGGACATGACAACAATGTTTGAAGACCTTTGTAAAAAAGTAATGTTTTAAGTCGGGTTCAACCAGTTTAAATGTGAACCATCATGAGTTTATATGTAACACTCTATTTTAACACTATTTTTTACACTTACTTTTTTATAGGTTTTACCTAATAAAAGAGTGGGTATTAACGAAACTGTCATAACACTCCTCAATCGTGATCCAAGTTTAAAGTAGCAGAACAATGAGTTGGATTTATATCCAGTTCAATTTTAAAAACATTACAAGTAGCAAAGTACCCCAAGAGACTAGCATCAATTTGAACCCTCTTGACTATGATGCTGCTTGGGCATCATCTTAGTAAGAGAATGATGTTCATAGTGAATTTTTCTAAATAGAGTAGAGTCGGTAAAGTGCGGCAAACGAATAGACCAAATATTCAAAAGATGGTATGACAACAATAATACCAAAACTACGTTATGTGTTATACGTTTCATATCGAATAGATAAACATTTTAAAGCGTATTCAATAAACAATATAATATTTTTTATGAAAATATAAATTTGGCATTTTTATGTACTCAACGGAAATATATTTTTTCTAGAAAATTATAGGGTAAATGAATCTCTTTTGAAAATTCTAGTCGAAATCGTCCAATCAACTATTAGTTTAGGGTAGCTTTTGCAATACTTAATTTATGTGTTTGATTGATATTGTTACATAAATGGTTGAATATTAAAGTTATTGCGTTAAAAAAAATCTGAATTGAATATAGTTACAACTTCATGCATGAGAGATTTGACCATCTGATCTAAATGAGACTGCCCAAATTTAAAATAGCTTTATTCTTATTATTTAAATTGCTTTAAATAACGATTACTCGATCTTAATCGACGACCAAATCATTCTTAACTGCATGCAATTCAAATCCGTTTAAAAAGATCTCAATATTTTTAAAAATCACGGTTCAATTCAATTAGTTTAATATTGAACTAGCATGGTTTACAATTCGTTTATTAAAGCAATTTTGTCACATTTTATATGATTTAAAGCAGTTGAACAATGATGCAAATATATGCCTAGTTAGTTTGAAGTTTGACTAAATTTCTAAAACATTGCAAAACAACAAAACTCACGTGGACTAGCCTCTAGGCAGACCTTTGTGAATGTGATTCCTCTTAGAGTATAGTATTTGAACACACATGAATTACTAACATCTTATGTGAACACACATTACATACACTCGTTTTTTGGCTGTCCATCAAACATTTTCATTTTTCAAATATAGAGATGAGTTGCTAAACCAAGAATCAGCAAATTTCAGATCTGTATGGCTGCATCCTTCTCTGTTGAACCTATCCAACAACTGAGATATTACACACCAAAATAAATGCATGAATGCATATAATTATGTGATAATCATTTTATCTTTATTTAATAATTATTTCACATGATTACATCTTAAGTTATTACAATTCATTGTAATTCTGCATGCAGTGTCCCTGGATACACTACTAGAAAAAGCAAAATTAGAGAGGAAAATTAGTGACGGAAAAAATAAAATTCCTCACAAATTCTTTGGTCGCAAAATTTAATGACAGAATTAGAGAGGGATTTCACGTTTTCCCTCTCTAAAATTCCCTCACTAATTTTTGCTTTTTTAGTAGTGATAATGTTTGCAGATGCAGAAATTCCAATAGCACCATGGAATACCACCACCATTGTTGGCACACACGACATCGCAATCTTCGTCTTTCTGGCAAGCAAAACCTTCTTTATATATAATATAAACCATAAGATAACTAGTGTCAATAAAAGAGAATGAAAGATTGTGTATAAAATAAAGAATAAAATTTGAAAGGATGCAAAAAATGTACTTCTATTTTCTATGGCTGCAACGTGAAGCAGGAAAAGACATATGATCATAATACAAGCAAACTTGAGAATTGTTGTCATGTTTCTTCTCCTTTGGATGTAACAAATCGTAAACTGTTCGACCATTTCCTAGTTTTTAGCCCTCTTATATATTGGCAAATACCTTTTTACAATAATCAATAGACGGCCTTTTTACAGTAATCAATAGACGACATTTCAATCTCTCTTAATTCTATCTATGCGTCATGTTTGTCTTTTACTCTCTCCGTGTCTCATAATAATAGTCTTTTTATCATTCTTTCTTTTTCTCAAAATAATTGTCACTTTAGAATATCAATGCAGCATTTATTATTTTTTTTCCATTATTATACCCTTATTTATTGAATTTCATCCAACTTAACTACTCCACTAACTACAATTAATAAGGGTATTTTAGTAAATAATATTAATTTTACCATTGAAATCAACACAATCAATCATTTCCTTAATAACCGTCCACAAACCTTAAACGACTATTTTTAAGAGACGGAGGGAGTACTACATCCGTCCCTAATTATAAGACCCTTTTATGTTTTTTTATTTATTTTTACATTAATTAATTTTTTACCACTATATCCCTATTTATGTTGCATATTTTTCTGCAACATATAATAAATACTTTATGAAAAATCCACTAATTCTCTTTCATAAATGGTAAACATGTAGTAAAACAATAACAATTGTTAACAAAATAAATTCAACAATCAACTTTCTTAATTTCCGTATTTTTTTCAAAACGGCCCTATAATTAGAAACGGAGGTAGTATTGTTTATCTTCACTATTATTATTATTATTTTTTTATTATTATTATTTACCCAATTTCATTTCCTTAATAACCGTCCACAAACCTTAAACGACTATTTTTAAGAGACGGAGGGAGTACTACATCCGTCCCTAATTATAAGACCCTTTTGTGTTTTTTTTTATCTATTTTTACATTAATTAATTTTTTACCACTATATCCCTATTTATGTTGCATATTTTTCTGCAACATATAATAAATACTCTATGAAAAATCCACTAATTCTCTTTCATAAATGGTAAACATGTAGTAAAACAATAACAATTGTCAACAAAATAAATTCAACAATCAACTTTCTTAATTTCCGTATTTTTTTCAAAACGGCCCTATAATTAGAAACGGAGGTAGTATTGTTTATCTTCACTATTATTATTATTATTTTATTATTATTATTATTTACCCACTTTCATTTTCCCTTTTTTTTTGGCTTTTCATGATAGAAACAGACTTGGCGCCGTTGTAATGACAAAGTGTGCTACTGTGATTTAAAGTCTATCAATATAGTTGTCCAACTTGCACGTGAATCTCTTTTTCAATGGTAGGAAGTGCGGTCTAGACCAGCAACATCGATACAACACCAACAAAAACATATACAAGCAATTAGCAACCACCAAAAGAGGATTTCATGAAATGCAATGTAGATGCGGCAATGTTCGAGGCGTAAAGGTGTTTTGGTATTGGTATGTGTATGGACCGTCATAATATTCCTAGGAGTCTTAAAGACCCTCAGAAGGGTCGGTAGACTCTCCAAGAGGCCTTAGTGCCCTCCAGAAGAGTTCTAAGGCCCAGGGCGCGTCCTTTCCAGGGCGCCGCCTCAAGTGGCTTCTAGAAACGTCTAGAACCCGCCAAATATGCTAAAATACCCCCATGGCTTGTAGACCAAGCCACCGAAGCCCAAGCCCACAGCAGGCTATAAATACAACCCTTGAGAGCATTCTCAAGGCATCCAATAATCAGTCTAAACCCTAATAGACAGAGAAAACCCTAGTATTCACTACTTGTACTTTTTGCAAGTACAGTTGGCGCCGTCTGTGGGAAAAGGTAAAACTAACCTTGACCACGCTTCTGAATCGTAAACCGCGATTTGGAAACCCTAAACCTTAAAAAAAAAAAACTGTCGGCGATCTCAAAAAGATGGAGGCCGGCGAATACCAAACAAGCTTCGGTTTCATATTTTCTAGGAAGCAACAAACACCTTCGGGGCGATCAACTTGTCCAATGAATAGGGGCTATCAATTCGATTGTAATGGCCTAGATACTTCAGGTGCATGCTATCGATTTCAATGTTCGGTTATGTGTTTTTATTCATAAAAAGCTATCATACTACTTCAATTCAAATCTATATTATGCATACGGTCTTTATATATTAATAATGCATCGGTTCAAATTAAGAGTAATTCAAAATTGAATCAAATTAAAAACAATTTTATTATTCTGAAAATTTCTAGTCATTGATGATCGATGATGTTAGCCTTGAAATCTTGCTATTATTTATTGCATATTGTTTTTGGCATTTAGTTTACGTTCTGATCTTGATATGTCTAATCACAATTATGATATATTAAAGAATAATCCTGTATTTTAGAACACACAAGCACATGGTATCATAGTAGATATACGCCTTTGAAATCTCCAACCTAAAGATCGATTTTTAATTGCAATAAATACTCCAGATGGAGATTAGTCCTCTCTTGGAGGCTATTTTTACATGAATAAAGAAAGGGAGGATTGAGATTAGTTTGTTAGAGCAGTATACATATGATGATTTTGTTTTGACTTCTAAAATATTTATGGTTTCTACAAGTAAATCTTGTTTTTATGTGTCTAATTACGTATGATAATTGCATGTGAGAGTGAAATAATCTTGTCATCATGAGTAGTTCAATCAATTACATATGATATTCATCAGCCGAAAAATATATGTGATAAAGATGGAATAAAACAACAAGGCTATATATATTTTTCTAATCAAAGTTTCCAAATATTATCCAGATCGAATACCTGAATTTATATATGTAATCATTATAAACCAGTGTGTTTCTTAAAATTTAGCTTGAAACAAATTCTGAAATTTATTTGGCATGAATTTGCTTTAGTTCAAAGGGGATCGTATTTCTCTAAATTTTCGTAAATAAATTGCATTTACGATATTAGTTTTGACAATTGATTTGAAAGTTACTAATATTATTTGTTCGAGTAAGCATGTAATATCTTTGTAAGGAGAATTCTACAAACAAGACAAAACGAGATCTTCAACTAAATCCACGTAAGGATTAATGAGCATTTGACTTGTGAAACTTTTTGGAGGTCTAAATATCTAGGCAACGACATACTCTCTCGAAGCGATTCTCCCACCCTGAAGCAACTCTCTTTCAAAGGAATATCAGGTTATATATTTTTTGAGAAAATATACTGTTTGATTTGAAGAGGTTATATTGCTGAATATATTTATATTACTTGATTTTGAGATAATTTATTGTCAAATGTATTTTTTGAGAAAATATATTTAGTTTTGAAGAAAATTTTATGTTCAATATATTTTGAGAAAATATATTTAAATTTGAAGAAAATTTTATGTTCAATACATTTTGAGAAAATATATTTAGATTTGAAGAAAATTTTACGTTCAATATATTTTGAGAAAATATATTTAGATTTGAAGAAAATTTTATGTTCAATATATTTGGAGACAATATATTCTCACTTTTTGATTCAAAGAAAATTTCTTGCCCAATATATTTTGAAAAAATATATTTTGTTTATTTTGCAATTATTTGTTGGTGCATATACATCATATGTGGACAATAAATCTTATAGACAATATAATTTGTATAATTTTCGTTGGGTGATTTAGTTAGAACGTAATGAAGAAAAGAGAAGGATGAGTAAAACATTTGAGGAAAGACCAAGCTAATAAGAGAAAGACTACTCTAGGTACCCGTGGCAAAAGTAAAGTGTAGTATTGTTAAAAAGGTCACATAGGAGGGATTCTGGCAAGGAAAGTCTTGGTATTTAAGAGGTCCAAGTGACCCACCTCTCTTTCCTGGGAACCCCTCTTCATGTGCCATTTACTTTGCACGCTGAACTCACTCCTTAGTAAAAACAGAAGTAAAAAGTTTAGTTAACACTAGGCCCATTTAGAAGAATAAAATTGGTCAGAAGACTTAGTCCTAACTTCATAGGAGGAAATAAAGACTTAGAGAATAATGGAGTAAGCGAGTTAGTTCAGATTTAATATGAGCATGGTAAGGTAATGGGCGAGATAGTCGTGTGTTAGTAGAAGAACAAAAAAGAGTGAATATTAAAAGCAAAAGATAGATAGATAAGCAGGTTTGCAAATTGTGGCAGGAAAGTTAAGTTAGTAACTAGCCACTCTTTGATATGGTAGGAAGTATAGGAGTAACATTCAGCAGAGAGTTGCTTCCAAATTAATAAAAAGAAAGAATAGGAGGGGGAGCAGAAATTATGGTCGAGTAAATAAGAGAAGACAACGAGTAATTAATTCTAATTTAAATATGATTACGTATGATTAAATAATCCTTTATTTATAATACTGATTACTTTGGACATGTGGAAGAATTGTTATATTTCAGATAAATCAAGGTTGGGATACTGACAATTCCGCCAAGTGCGAGATTTACAAAGGAGCCAAACAGCACGCCATAATTAATTTTGATGCATGGAAGCAACGGCCCCGCCATTAAATTTTTTGAAGATGACACACGAAGTTATTCTAAACCTTTCTCAACCTTTGAGATTTGTTTTGCATATTTTTAACGAGGCAACTTAATGTCTACAAATATTTTGCTATTTCTGTTTTGTTATTTTGTTTAGGTGCTACTACTACAATATCCACAGGAATCTACAAATCGACTAGAAGGCGTAAGAACCAACTGGGCAGTGAAAACTCAACCCCAAGAGGGCTCTGAGATAGAAGCCGTAAGACCCAACTGGGCAGTGAAAACTCAACCCCAAGAGGGCTCTGAGATAGAAGCTGTAAGACGCCACGTAGCGTAGCCCCGTAAGACGCCACGTAGCGCAGCCCCGTAAGACGCCACGTAGCGCAGCCCCGTAAGACGCCACGTAGCGCAGCCCCGTAAGACGCCACGTCGCGCAGCCCTGTAAGACGCCAGGTAGCGCAGCCCCTGTAAGACGCCTAGTAGCGCAGCCCTGTAAGACACCTAGTAGCGCAGCCCTGTAAGACGCCTTGTAGCGCAATCAAGTAAGACGCCTTGTAGCGCAATCCTGTAAGACGCCTTGTAGCGCAATCCTGTAAGACGCCTTGTAGCGCAATCCAGTAAGACGCCTTGTAGCGCAATTCAGACAACCCACGGAGGTTAACTGTATTTCGCCAAGTTGCGAAGTTTTAAAAGGAAAAGAGCCCATATGCTAAATACCAATGCATCATTTATTATTTTTTTCCATTATTATACCCTTATTTATTGAATTTCATCCAACTTAATTACTCCCCTAACTACAATTAATAAGGGTATTTTAGTAAATGATATTAATTTTATCATTGAAATCAACACAATCAATCATTTCCTTAATAACCGTGCACAAACCTTAAACGACTATTTTTAAGAGACGGAGGGAGTACTACATCCGTCCCTAATTATAAGACCCTTTTGTGTTTTTTTATCTATTTTTACATTAATTAATTTTTTACCACTATATCCCTATTTATGTTGCATATTTTTCTGCAACATATAATAAATACTCTATGAAAAAATCCACTAATTCTCTTTCATAAATGGTAAACATGTAGTAAAACAATAACAATTGTCAACAAAATAAATTCAACAATCAACTTTCTTAATTTCCGTATTTTTTTCAAAACGGCCCTATAATTAGAAACGGAGGTAGTATTGTTTATCTTCACTATTATTATTATTATTATTATTATTATTATTATTATTATTATTATTTTATTATTATTATTATTTACCCACTTTCATTTTCCCTTTTTTTTTGGCTTTTCATGATAGAAACAGACTTGGCGCCGTTGTAATGACAAAGTGTGCTACTGTGATTTAAAGTCTATCAATATAGTTGTCCAACTTGCACGTGAATCTCTTTTTCAATGGTAGGAAGTGCGGTCTAGACCAGCAACATCGATACAACACCAACAAAAACATATACAAGCAATTAGCAACCACCAAAAGAGGATTTCATGAAATGCAATGTAGATGCGGCAATGTTCGAGGCGTAAAGGTGTTTTGGTATTGGTATGTGTATTTAGAATTCTAGAGGCCATTTCTTAAAGGCAGCAACATGTTGGCATGAAGACAGCTCCCCTCCTCGAGAAGCGGAAGCAATAGGACTACGTGATGCTATTTCCTCAGCAAAGGTGTTTATAGAAATAGATTGTAAACTAGTGATCGAAGCAAAGTTGATAGGAAGACCAACCGAGTGGAGTTTGCTTGTATTATATATAATAGTCAAGTTTCTTTACAACAACATCTAAACTTTAAGATAAGTTTTGCTATGAGACAATCTAATTATATCGTTCATACTTTAGCATAGGAGTCAAGATTACATACTCGTCACCAAACAGTTTGATTTGATTCCATCTTGTATTGAGACTCTTTTGGGAAGTGAAATAATATGAGATTTTGATTGTAAAAAAATGATAGAAACAAGCTAAATTTCAAAAGAGAATATTTATTTGTTTTTAGGCAAAGGGAATGTTGTTATTTATGAATCTCTGGACCAAATGCAAGATAGATAATCAAATGGATTTGATGTATTTATGCATTTGTCTACCACTTGATACCAAACTGAGAAATTTCTTTGCATATACCAAGCTATTTATTTGAGAAATCTCATGATCATTGGAAGGTATAGTATCTATGAGAAGTCTGTAAGCACCACTCGCTCTGTACCCATTGACAACATCAGGGGTCCACCTCCAAACATCAACAATGTCATCTTGCAACAAAACTGTTAGCAATAAATTCCTACTTTCGTCCAAACCTTAAAAAAAACAATAAAAACAAGATGTTGTGCGCTCCCATTAAATACACATTCGTTGACACACAAACTATAGTTCAATTGATTAATACCATGTTTGAGTAGATTACCTTTTGATGGTAAAGAGACTGTATGAGACACCAATTTGTTCCATCAAATATTGCTTATCGAAGGATCATTAATGTTGATGGTATGCTTCTTTGATTCCAAATCTAAGCATTTTTGAACATTTTATTAATGCAAAGAATCTCTACATTCTCCCACTAAATTCTCCTCGCAAAGGAATATATTTTTATGCAATCTCCGGTCCATGTCGCCTAAACCTCCACTCACATTCAACATATCTTCCACAAATGCATGTTTATTAGAAAACCAATTACCTTTTTCAACATAAGTTTTCCCACCAAGATGAATCTAGATTACACCCTATGAAAAACCCTATTCCACCCCATATTTACTTGATAAAAATTTAAACCACAAACTCCATTCACATCCCTCATTGTCTAACATCACTTCTCCAACAAAAGTAATAATCCTAAATATAAATTGTTTAGACACACTCACATAACGTGAAAAAGTAAAAAAAAATAATTCAATAACGTGATGATTTAAAATAATTAAACGATATATATTGTTGTGTGTATCTATATAATTTTTGTAGACTTATGACCATAGAAGTATTTATTAGAAACTGAAATCTAAAAGTTTAATTTTTTTTAGGAGGGGTGAAAAAGCGTAATAAACCAAATTCTAAAATCATAAATTTGTTTTTGAAGGAAGGAAATCGCAAATTTGTTAGAAAGTTATTTTAGTTGTCAATAAGTTCTTATATTTTACTTCAAAAACAAATCATTGATTTAAAACAACTCGTGTGAGAAACAAAAGGACAAAACTAATTTTTTTAAGGAAAAAAGACAAAAATAAATGTGAACTTTTTTTTCTTTTCAAATACTCCCTCCGTCTCTTAATGTACGCATCCGTTGTATTTTTCACATTTCTTAATAAAAGTTGTCGGTGTAATTAATGTGTCTGTTTTGTGTGTTAATATTACGAAATTGTCCTTTGTTTGTATTTGTATTAAATTTGACTTTTCATATTTCAAGACAATATAGTAGTATTAATTAAGGGTATGTTTAGGAAAAAAAAACAATAAATGCATCTAGTAATTTGAAAAGGGGTTTACATTTAGGGACAAAATTAAAATCAAATGAGTGCTTAGATATAGGGACGGAGGGAGTAGTTTATTGGTTAGAATTCACCATAAATAAGTTGTCTGGAGTTCAAATCCTTACCCCTACATATTTAAAAGTATTGTTCATACCAACTGAGCTGTATTGAAACAAATAATTGTAAACTTTCTAATTCTCAATATTGATATTTTGGATAGTTTTACATATTGATCCATGGTAGGACACCTTGATAAGTAGTCCACAATTGAACTACCCCTTTTCTAATCTAAACATATAGTAAAATCAAGAAAAGAAGGTTTAGATGTTTTGTGTTGTGATTCACAGCAAATAATCACATCAATAAAACTTAGGTCCACAAGCAAGAACAACAACAAATAAACCTGGATTTAAGAGTAAAGTAACACCACAAGTATATTTAAAACAACAAAGATAAGAAAGAAGAGAAAGATAATAACACATCAATATTATTTACCCTATTAGATCCATAATGACCTACTATGGGGAGAGAGCAATGCTCTATGATAAGAATGATTCAAATAGGTTAGAGGAAATCAACTAAAAATCTCAAAAAGAACAAACCCTAATTTCTACCCATTTTTCAAGTCAACCACACTCACAACGAATCCTAAGAGAAAGCGCTAAAGGAAGTATTTTTATCCTTTCTTTAATGAGACGATGTCACTACACAAGGTGTTTACAAATGTTTCCCAACCAAGAAAAAAACTCTTACCAAAGACACTCAATCTTAAATTTCTATCATTTGGTTTTTCAAGTTTCTCTCTATTGAAGATCTCAAAAAAAAGTGATGAATGAAGATTTATATTGTGTCGAGAATCCGAGAAGCCGTGTCACGATTTGCAATTAGTACGTCAGTATAGTACTACACTTTATCCGTTAATTGTGTCAAGGCGGAGCCACCACCTGATGACCCCGGGCACACGCCCGGGCTTAATCGATACTTTCTTTATATTTGGCCCAACCCAATAGCGCATTAACCCACTTAAAAAAAGAAAAATTTGGGCAAACTCAATATTTTCCCACTCACGCGCACAATTTGGGCAAACTCAATACTTTCGATTTATGACTATTTATATATATTATGTCACTTGTGAATTTGCGATAAATTTTTTGCCATTTTTTTTTTAGATAGACGAGATGGCAAAGCCATCATAGACTCACCCACACAAAGTGGAGGTACCGGAGTTCGAACCCCGGTCATGACGTCCGGCCTAACAATTTCGGCATTTTTACCAGTTGAGCTAGGATTTATGGGACTTCGACATCTAATTTTGATTTTTCAAGGTAAAATTTCTTATCAACAGGATCAGTGATAGCATTAATGGCTTCAAAAAGGAGATCTTGCTCTTTAGTTGGAACATATATGGTCAAAATGAGTATTCTATCACCAAGGTACTCCAAAATATGACTATGGTTGCTACTGCCTATGAGACTTCAAATAACTGCCCAGAAACAGTTATTGTTGAGATCTTAGTTGCTGGCTTTTCTGGCCAGTTAAAGGGTTGGTGGGATAATTACCTTACTGAAGAAGAAAAGTCTGCAGTTCTTACTGCAATTAAAACAGATTCTGACGGTAATCCCATTCTTAATGACAGCGAAACTATCCCTAACGCCGTTAACTCTTTAATCTTTACTATAGCTCAACACTTTATTGGTGATCCATGTTTAATCAAAGATAGATCTGGAGAATTACTATCTAATCTTAAATGTAAATCATTAGGAGATTTTAGATGGTACAAAGATACTTTCCTTACTAGGGTTTACGCTAGAGATTATAGTCAACAACCTTTCTGGAAAGAAAAATTCTTAGCTGGGTTACCTAACTCTCTAGGAGATAAAGTTAGAGAAAAACTTAGAGGCCAAAACCCTAGTGGTGATATCCCTTATGAACAATTAAGTTATGACCAATTAATCGCTTATATTCAAAAGGTGGCTTTAAAAATCTGCCAAGATGACAAGATCCAACAACAGCTTGCTAAAGAAAAGGCCCAAAATCGAAAAGACCTAGGATCTTTTTGTGAGCAATTTGGTCTACCGCCTTGTTCTAAGAATTCTAAACCGAAACCTAAGAAGAATTTACCCAAACCCAATTATTATAACAATAATCATAACAAACCTTACAATAAAGGTTACAATAAACCTTATAATAAACCTTATAGTAAGCCTTTTAATTCTGAGCCTAATAAGCAACCTAACTCTAGCCCCCCTTTCAATAATTTCCCTAGGAAACCTAGAACTGGAGGTCGTTGCCATAATTGTGGAAATTTTGGCCATATTAGCAAATATTGTAGGCTGCAAGGTAAAATTAAATCTCTTAACCCTTATCAAGAAATTGAAGAACGTATTAATAATCTGTTAATAGAGTCATCTGAAGATGAATCACATCAAGAATCTTCTGAAGATTTAAATCAAATTCAGAATGATGATTTATCTGAGGAAGATTCAGGTTCCTCTAGTCAAATTAATGTTCTAACTAAAGAGCAAGATCTCCTTTTTGAAGCCATTAATGCTATCACTGATCCTGTTGATAAGAAATTTTACCTTGAAAAATTAAAATCAACTCTTGAAACTAAACCTACAAGAAATCCTCTGGTTAGTAATAAATTCAATCTTAAAGATACTTTTAAAAGACTTGAAAAAACTACAATTAAACCGGTAACTATCCAAGATCTCCAACATGAGATTAACAACCTAAAAATTGAAATAAAAGACTTAAGAAAAACTCAAAACAATCATGAGTTGATCTTAGGACAACTTCAAAGCTATGAGAGTTATGAAGATAACACTGTAGATGTCAATCCTCCTGTCCAAAATAATATTGATCCTCCTATCCAAAGTTCAAACTTCCTTGATAAACAAGAAGATGAAGACTTTTTGGGTTTAATAAATCAATTAAAAATCCAAAAAAATTATATAAATATTAGGATTGTCATTAAAGAATTTATTCTTGAAACTACTGCCCTTTTTGACACTGGGGCTGATTCAAATTGTATTTTAGAAGGATTAATTCCTACTAAATATTTTGAGAAAACTTCTGAACAACTTAGCACTGCTAACGGGTCTAAGTTAAAAATTAATTTTAAGCTTTCTACTACAACAATCGAGAACCAAAACCTTAAGATCAAAACCCCCTTCCTTTTAGTGAAAAATCTTAAAAACAAAGTAATCTTAGGAACACCATTCATAAGATCTCTCTTTCCCTTGCAAATTAACAATGAAGGTATCATTACCCAACACTTAGGGCAACCTATAATATTCAGGTTTATTAGGAAACCTATCATTAGGGATCTTAATCCTATCCATTATAAACAAAATCAAATTAATTTCTTAAAAGAAGAAATATCTTTTAAGAATATTGATCACCAATTACAACAACCTAAAACTAAAGAAAGAGTCCAAGCACTACTAGAAAAAATTCAATCTACTATTTGTTCAGATATTCCCAACGCCTTTTGGGAAAGAAAACAACACATTGTTGACCTTCCTTATGAAAAGGATTTTCAAGAAAAGCTTATACCAACTAAAGCTAGACCTATTCAAATGAATGAAAAACTTCTTCAAATTTGTCAAAAGGAAATCAAAGATCTCTTGATAAAAGGTTTTATTAGAAAGAGCAAGAGTCCTTGGTCCTATTCAGCCTTTTACGTCAACAAACAAGCTGAAATTGAAAGAGGTGTTCCTCGTTTAGTCATAAACTATAAACCTCTTAACCAAGCCTTAAGATGGATTCGTTATCCCATCCCTAACAAGAAAGATCTCCTCAATCGTTTAAACGATGCTAGAATATTTTCTAAATTTGATATGAAATCTGGATTTTGGCAAATCCAAATCAAAGAAGAAGATCGTTATAAAACAGCTTTTACTGTTCCTTTTGGACAGTATGAATGGAACGTTATGCCCTTTGGGCTAAAAAATGCTCCTTCGGAATTTCAAAGAATAATGAACGACATTTTTAATCCTTTATCAAAATTTACTATAGTTTATATTGATGATGTCTTAGTCTTCTCTAAATCTCTGGATGAACATTTTAAGCATATAAAATTTTCTTGTCCACAATCAAAAGAAATGGTCTTGCTATCTCTAAAGCAAAAATCAATCTCTTTCAAACAAAAATTAGATTTCTTGGTCATAACATCCACCAAGGAACTATCATCCCCATTCATCGGGCAATTGAATTTGCTTATAAATTCCCTAATCAAATCATTGACAAAACTCAATTACAAAGATTTTTAGGTTGACTAAATTATGTTTCTGACTTCTTTCCCCAACTGAGTAATATCATTAAACCTCTCCATGATAGGCTTAAAAAGGACCCTCCTCCTTGGTCTGACGTCCACACAAATGTTGTCAAAATTATAAAAGGCCAAGTCAAAGATCTTCCTTGCCTTTATCTTCCTATTCCTCAAGCATTTAAAATTGTTGAAACTGATGCTTCTGATATTGGGTATGGGGGCATTCTTAAACAAAAAATTTCTGGCAAAGAGCAAATTATTTCTTATACTTCCAAACACTGGAATCCTGCACAACAAAAATATTCCACTGTTAAAAAAGAAGTTTTAGCAATTGTTTTATCTATTTCAAAATTTCAATCTGATTTACTTAACCAGAAGTTTTTAGTTCGTGTCGATTGTAAATCGGCAAAAGACATTTTACAAAAGGATGTTAAAAATCTAGCTTCAAAACAAATTTTTGCCAGATGGCAAGCAATATTAAGTATTTTTGATTTTGATATTGAATATCTCAAAGGCTCAGATAATGCTCTCCCTGACTATCTCACTCGTGAATACTTACAGGGTAAAGATTAGGATGCCCAGAGCGGCTAGGTCCTCTCGGGGTGGTAGGACTTCAACTGATATAATAATGGCAGAACGAACAACAAGACAAACAAGACAATCAGGGTCATCCACCCTTGGGTCATCTACCGAGAACCAATCTATTGGGTCATTAACCCATAACCCCTCAATTGGGTCATCTACCCAAAAACTTCAAAATCAAACTTCCATTGAAAAAACCTCCATTGAAACATCAAAACAGACTAGAGCAGACTATGCTATCCCAATCCAAACTCTTTTAGCCTTCCAAGAACAAGGTCTAGTTAGTCTCCCAAAAAAGACTTGGGCAGATATTGCTGATGAAGAAGAGGAACAAGAATCCTTAAAACTCATCATAAACAACACCAAAAACAAAGCTTTACAAATCAACCCACAAACTAAAACTAACCAAATTCAAGAAGGAACAACCAACAAACAATACCATAATAACCAAACTACCCAATTTCAATACACTCCAAAGTCCAAATTCCTACCTGTTATCCAAATGGAACCTGAATTTTGGGATAATAACCCAAACAATGTTTTTTCAAAGATCTTTCCACCAAGGTTCCACCACCAACCTACAGCCTTCAATAAAACACAACAATTCTATGAATTTATCCTAGTAGATGCATACTCAATTTCCATCAAACATTATAAAGATCCCAAAGATGTATCAAACATTACACACTCAACAATTCAAATCCTCAAGGTTCTTACGCCTGCATTATTCGGGCAAAATCCAAATAAATCCAAAAAATTCTCTCAGGCCTTTGATCCCATTGGCTATAATTATTGGGATTATGTCCAAGCTTGGACACATATCTTCTGGAAACAAAACAAAGCCAACAAACACTCATGGATGATATACTTCAAACATGGGGTTAATTATACCTTTCCAAATTGGTTCCTTCAATGATGGGACTACTTTGGACCAATCCATCAAATTTTTCCTCTTGAAATCCAAGAGGGATTTCAAGTTTTTGATAAAAGGTTTAACAAAGATTTTGACAATCTACCAATTGAACTAAATTTCTTCACAATATTCTTCTTAACATGGATATTTTCATGGCAATACAAATACAAGCAAAACTCAAACCCAAAGGTTTTGCCAATGCTTCAAAGACAAGCTTTTGTCAAATGGTGGCCCCGTTTTGATACCACAAAAGCAACGGGAGAAAGTGTCACCATATGGTTTAAAACTAATCCAAATTTTTTGCAGGTTGCAGATCCTGAAACTTGCAAGTTTCTCAATCAAAGAGCAAAAATTACAGCTGCCCTAGCAGCAGCAGCATCTGAAGACGACTTTGTAGAAAATCTACAAGGTGTCTTTAATCTTTTAAAACAAGACAAAGAAAACAAAAAGGGGAAGAATAAGCAAGATCTACATTCCTCCTCATCATCTACAACAAATTCGTGTTCAAATGAAGACGACTATTACGGAATCTACTCACCGATCGAGTTAGCAGACGACTAAAGACGACCCTGCACAAATCATCATTACAAAATTTAATATTTTGTCACTTTGTACTGTAGCTACAGTAGCTACTTTTTACTATAGCAAAATTTGTAATTTTTAATTTTCAAAAAAACGGTATACCGTTCACTGTTGAAATAGTTCCGGTTTTATACCCGAACTATAGAACGAACTATAGAAACAGTATCTTTTATTTTTCTATTTAAAGGAATGCCATTCCATGTTAGAAGGCACCCTTTGTTTTCACAATCTTAGAGAGTTTTAGAGAGATAATCTGAGCTTCTGATTTCTCCTTTGTAAGCTTTCTTCAATCTTTCATCAATCTAATACAATCTTTCTTCAATCTTTCTTTGAGCAGTTCAGTTCGGCTCTGCCGCGTTCTGTTCTTCTTTTTTCTTAATTTATGCTTTGATTTATCTATGTTTTAATTTACTAATTCTTGGTTTTATGGAAGGTTAAGCCTCCTTTTTTATTTTTGCATAAGTTTTCTGCATTCTGCTTAAACTAGTTTTAATAAACGAACGGCAGTTTGTCTGCTAGCCTACTTCTCATTTAGTCTCTTTATATTATTTTTTATCTGCTTCCGAACCCCTCTTGGTATATATATCAACATAATAATCATCACCAATTATGTTTTTTACCAACATTTGCATTATCAAATACTTACATCCATACAATCATATAGTAACAATTCAACAAGTAATCATCAATTCATCAAGTTAAAATCACCAAAGGATTCATCATCATAATCATCATCAACAACTAACACCTTAAAGTAACAATATCGTTTCGAATTCACATTTCGCACAAAGACGCATGAGCAACATCATCAAGACATCCATAATTTTAAACACTCAATTATAATTGATTTTTAATCATTCTAATATATAAGCATGATATACACTCCACTTATAAGTTTTGGAATCATAAATCTCAATTTCGGTAAAGTTCGTTTATTTCGGTAAAATTGTCGATTTCCAATTATTTCACCAAAAATGAAGTTTCAAGTATAAATCATACACCCAAGACATCCCCATATATCACCTATCATCTAGGGAAGATATTCACGGCATTTTTGTTTCACAAATTTACGTCATTTTCCAAAATTTCACAACCTCGTGTCATTTTGATCATACTTCAAATCCAATTTATTTCCAAAGTAAAATCAAGTTGAACCACTTATAAACATCACAACTTCATGATTATATACTCATTTAACCACTGTAAATACTTCCTTAAACTAAATATTAATTTTGAGGATGGTTCATGGTTTAGTGAACAAGTTAAGATAAAGTTTCATAAAAATGCCACATGACCTATGAGTAGTAATTTAACCATAAATCAAGTTTTAAAAACATTTTGAAGTGAGACCAAAGCCATTAGAAAGGTAATATCTTTATCTAAAACGTTCATGTTTACACCAAAAGCCAATTCAAAACAAAAAAGGGTGAAAAATGTTGAAAAACGCAAAATTTGAGGTTTCTGGTAGAGGGGTCAGCACGGGTCGTGCCCAGTACACGGGCGGTCGTACTACCTTGACATCACATATATTTCCGAGTTTGTGCTTTCGCCATTTCGCGCTTAAAATCCCACCGTTAATCTGATTTCAATTCCGTTTTCGCCTACACGTTCCATTCACTTAGACCTACCACATTCTATCATAAAAATCAAGTTTCCCCCATCCCAAATCAGATTAATCAAAACCTCTCAAAATCACTTATTTTCCAAAAACGCTTAAATCAACTTTTCATTCAAAACCCAAGTTTTCTCCCAAACAATTTCACACTCATAACTTACGAACCAAAACAGAATTTCTACTCATACCATTTCATCACAACAACATCACCATATCACTATAATTCACCAAAATCAACATTTTCCATTTGTGAACCATTTTCTCAAAAGTTCATCAAAACAACAACAACTTGATCACAACTTCATATATATCAATACTCAAAGCATGTACTAGCATCAAAAACATAATCTAACAACAATTCAATCATTAATTCATGAATTCATAAAAAATCAACAACAACATCACTTTTCATCATTTTAAGCAAAAAGTTCAACATAATCACTTTCACACATAATCACCATGAAGTTTAAGCATAATCAACAAGTTTATGACCAATTTCACATACCCAAATTTATCACATAAACATGAGCATGAAAATCATCATATAAATTTATCAAAATCACAATTCTCAAATAATCACCTATGACTCATAATCACTTTTTGAAATTAGCGTTTATTAGATAAAAGGAATCTATCCCCCTTATCTCTAGGTCTTGAATCCACTAGCTTAAGCCTCAATTTAGCTTCTATTTCTTTAAACCCCAAGCTCTCCCTTAACATCCTCTTCTTTCCTCTTTTCCAAGTCTAGATCCACTTTCTCTCTCTACCTCTCTCAAAATATTTTGTGATGTGTATAAATGGGAAAACCTAATTTTCTTTTAAGTGTTATGTTTATATATCACCATCCAATTATGATAGGTTTTCTAATTGTTATAATGGACCTAACATCTTTATTAACTAATTCCTAAAGGTTACTACTCACTTAAACCGTTAAAACACCAAATAATAACCAACTGTAATTAATTATCCAACTCACTAGTAATTTAGATAAAATAGGGATTCTCACTACAACACTAAAAATAATCATTCTAGTGAAATTACTAATTTAACCTTGCTTGCCAAACGACCAAAATACCCTTAGCCTCTAAAATGACTAAAATACCCTCCTAGCGTAAAAATCTACTAGTCCCCACACAAAGGCAAATAAGCACATACAAACACACATAAACATATATAAATAATAAAAATAATTCTAGCTAAAAATGGGCTGTTACATGGACTGTTTTTTAGAGTGTTCAATTTTTTTCCCTTTGTCTACTCGAGGAACCTTCTCTTGTTTGTCTAATTTTTCGGGTGTAACCACCAGCAGGATTTTGCATTATGTCCAATACTTTGCAATACGTGTTAAAGTCGGGTAACCCTTCATATTCAATCTCCACCGGAAATGCATACTGTAACGCCTTAGTTGTTATTTATTTATTTTCGGTTGATTTTTAATAAGTTTATATGATTTAAATGATTTATGTTGATTTTATGGTGTAGTGTATTTTATTATATGATTATTTGATAATTTAATTGAATAGGTGAGAAATAATATTATTTGAAGTTTTGGACGTTAAAAAGATAGTATGACTTTTATTAGTAAATTAGAAATAATATAGAATTATTATTTAATTAGAATTAAGGGGGTTAATGAGAATTAATTGTATTAAAAGGGGGTTTAATGAAATAGGAGAGGTTATGGTTTTAGTAAAAAGAAAGAAAAGTCAGAACAAACATTTTTAACGTACAATTGAAAAAGAAAGAGAGTTTTTGAGAGAAAGAGGAGAAAAACCAAGAGGCTAGGAGAAGAGCTAGGAAGAGATCAAAATTACTGTAGGCTTTCAATCTTTGCTGAATTAAGGTAAGGGTGGGATTCCTTTCACTAATAATGTATATAATTCTGAAAATTTGTGAATTGTGGTGTTCTTGGTTTTCTAGGTTTTAGAAGTTTTGTGTAATTTCCAAAATGGATGAATTGTGTTGTTGGTTGCCTGTTTCAGTGTTGTTTTGTTGTCTATGTTGTATACTAAACCCATAAACATCTGTGCTTACACGTTTTGGGTAATCAGGGATCAAAATTGGGTTTTTGGATGATTTAGGGTTAGAGAATTCGAGGATTTACCCTGCCCAGACAACCGTTCGCTTAAGCGAACTTCCCTTCGCTTAAGCGACCATTCATCGTAGTTGCCCAGAACCTAGCCGAGACCGTTCGCTTGAGCGAGCCTTGAGCGAACTCGTAAGCGAAGTCACCCTCCCTCTCGACGTTTTGCTCGCTTAAGCGAAGGGGTCTTCGCTTAAGCGAAGAAGGCTTTTCTCAGCCGCATTCTGGCCTTGGTTCATACTTAAGGAGGCCCGTCCGGGTACTCCAAAATGCTTATGTTAAGCTGTATAACCCCTGATTAGGTACTAACCCTTATAGAAACTTCTTATTGCTTGAAAATGAATGATTTAAATGAAATTTTGCACCTATTGGTGAACCTTGTTGTAAGAATTTGGTCGAGTCCTTTTCGGTTGTAGTCGTAAGGTATGTCATAGTTGATTATGCATGCTAGATGTTGATGTTGTTGTTGTCCTAGTTGTATGTTGAAATACACAAGTCGAGTCTATTTGCATACTGGAATGTTGGGGGCTTATGCCCTGGAATGTTCATCATTCACCTGTTGGGGGCTCATGCCCTGGGATGCTTTAACCATCCAACTGTTGGGGGCTTATGCCCTAGAATGCTTAGCATTCAACGCGCGTAAAATGGTACCACATGCATAATACATTTGTCGTCGTCGATGTCGCATTGTCGTAGTCGTTGTTGTCGGTCATGTCGTTGGTGTTCATTGTTGATAATGACATTGTTGTTGCTATTGTTTAATGTTGTTGAAGATAATTATGTTGCTATTATATATGTGTATATTTATTCACATTATATATGAATTGAATAATGTCTATTGTAAGATGTTGTTGTACCATTGATTTGATGAATTATATATATTTATTATTGATCGTGTATCTCACCCCTTCTGCTTGAAAATGTTGCCTTCCCTATGGGTAACTTGCAGGTAACGAAGATTAGTAGGATGATTGGCTCTGTGTCTAGAGCTCTGATACATATTAGGATGGGGGTCGTCGCGAATGTTTCCTTATTCTTTTATGTATCTTATCTATGAAAAGACTATGTCGTGGGAGTTTATTATTGTTGAAAATAATATTTTATAACTGTTGAGGCCTTTGTGTCAGGATTATGTTGACATTGAATTATAATTTTTGAAGATTTATTCCGCTGCAGTTATGAGAATCTATGTTGTTTTGAAATAAATAGTTTATTCCTATTTATGAAATTTTGAAAAGTAATGTAATACTTCGTTGTTGAAATACTCTGATATAATTATCTTTATTATTACGTTGTTGGGTGAACGGGGTGTTACAATTGGTATCAGAGCAGGTCGGTCCATCCGGCCAAGTAGTAGAGTCGAGTCGAGCCTAGTATAGTTGTTTGAAAATTTTGTATTGTCTTTGATGTCTTGATTGTTGTTGTAGTGTAGAATTTCTAAGATGGCTGGAAGGAATGATGTTGCTCTTGCTGCTGCGTTGCAAGCAATGGCTCATGTTGTTGGACAGCAACAGAACAATGCTGGTGGCAATGATGGTGTGCGCATGCTGGAGACCTTCTTGAGAAACCATCCACCTACGTTCAATGGCAGGTACGATGTAACACCCCGAAATCTCAGCTTAAAAATTCATTTATATAATCAGAGAATAACACAATATTCAGGATGTCACATTTCATAAAATCTTTAAACAAAAAGAATAATAATTTATTCCTCATCTTTATTCAAAATGTAGCAGTGGAATCATAATTCAAACTCTTTAAAAAGATTAGTTCTTCGCACCAATGTCATAATTAATTCAAAAATCATACATAAAGGAATAGAAACAAATGATAATCCCCATCCCATTACGTATCAGAGCTCCTAAGACTCCACAAGGACCTCTCACATCGTCAATCCTACGCTTGGTCACCTGCACTTGCCCACGAGGCGGCAATTCCAACAGAAGGGGTGAGATTCACAAAACAAATGATTAAACATATAATTCAACAATTATATTTAACAACATAACTTCATTATCATAATATCACAACAACAGTCAAGTAACATCTTAATCATAATCAACGTCATAAATCCACATCATAATCATAATCAACATCATATTCAACATCTTAGTCAACAATCTTAGTACGACTCGGTAATGCGACCTCGACTCGACAATGCAACTTAGACTCAACAATGCAACTTAGACATCTTAATCATGCATGTGGTACCATATTGAGTATAAATATACTCCTAGGGCATAAGCCCTCGTCGCTATTGAGCATAAAAATACTCCTAGAGCATAAGCTCTCGTCGCTATTGAGCATAAAAATACTCCTAGGGCATAAGCCCTCGTCGCTATTGAGCAAAAGCTCCTAGGGCATGAGCCCTCGTCTCTGGATGCATATGCATGGAATCAACTTCTTAACTCTTAGACATCTCAAATGAACTCCAATAGTTTGGACCATAACATCATAAATCTTTAACGATACATGCAGCTTTTATTTATTAACAACATAGCAACATGGCAGCAATGAATCATCACAAGCATTCACATACATGACCTTTTATAATTCAAAGAAAACATATACTAATGTATAGGTCAATATAACTAATCAAGCATCATCTAACAGCTCTACGGGTCGTCTTAATATTTCAGTACATAATTAAATCCAGGGGTAATCTCATAATCAATTGTGCGACCAGAGTCGCATTATTCAAAAAGGTAGTCTGATACGAGACTACTCGCTATGGCGAGTGGGATCCTCGCCTCGCGAACCATCATGGGTAACTCGCTATGGCGAGTTGGGTTGCTCGCCTTGCGAGCTTTAGGGGTACTACTCTCTATGGTGAGTAGGGTTGCTCGCCTAGCGAGCCATCACGGGTAGCTCGCTATGGCGAGTGAGGTTGCTCGCTTCGCGAGCCTTCTCAAAGGTTGCTCACTATGGCGAGTGGATTGCTCGCCTCGCGAGCCTACTAGGGGTACCTCACTATGGCGAGTGGGTTGCTCGCCTCGCGAGCTGGTGAAGAGCACTCGCCGTGGCGAGTTGACTGCTCGCTGTGGCGAGCTGCGACAGAACAGATACGGGGTTACGAGGGTTTTCACCCAAAACCCCAAATTTCATCCTAAACCTTCCAAATTTCGACTATGATGATGTACAAGGGCTATTCTATGGTCTGTAAACAGTTTCCTACGTCAACGGTACAATTTCTCATCATTTAATCATCAATTCATCACTTTTTAACCTAATTCTTAGTTCTTAAATTCTCATGAACAGTTCCTAAACATGTTAACTATAATTATGAATCATAAGCTTAATGAATTGCAATGCTAGGCTCACCCTTACCTTAGAAAATTGAGCAGCAGCCTCTCTTGTTCTTCTCTCCTGCTTTCTCCCTTTTTCTCCCAAAAACTGAATTGTACGTACTGAACAATTCTAAACCTAATTTTCCTTTTTATATCTTAACCTAATTTCTCTTCTCACACCAAACTTACTCTTTCCCCTAAACTTATTTATTTCTCTTAATTCCACGAAACTCTCTAAATTCACAAAACAACCCCACAACTTAATATTTGTTTTATTTTCAACCCTTATTCTATTAAATAATAAAATAGACCACCTAATACAATCACAACATAACACATAAATCACATAAATATATTCTAACTCGACAAATTAATTAAATAATTGAGACGGGCGTTACAACTCTCCCCAACTTATAGAATTTTCGTCCTCGAAAATTTACCTTATTCATGTCTGCGTACCAGTCAAAGCGAAAACTCTCCCAGTAGTCTGAGCCTTCTTCGGCTTCTTGCATTGCGAACCAATATGACCTTCTTCATTACAGTTAAAGCACACGACATCGTCATGTTTGCATGCCGTAGTAGCATGTCCCTTCTTACCACAACGGTAACACCGCTTCACATCCCCCGTACAAGCATTACTCTTGTGGCCTTTTTCACCACAGTTATAGCAGAAGATCTCTGCAGGAGCATCTTCCTTCTGAGGTCTCCGCTCATCATTTACCTTCTGTTTACCCTTATCAGCCGGGGCGCTGTACGGCTTATCACGACCTTGTTGACGCTTACCCTTCCGCTCCTTCAGAACCTTATAATGAGCTTTGGTGTCCTCCTCATAAATTCTGCAGCTACTTACCAACTCGGAGAACTGATGGATCTTCTGATACCCAATTGCTCGCTTAACCTCAGCACGCAAGCCATTCTCGAACTTGATACACTTGGAGAATTCAGCAGTCTCAGCAGTGTAGTGCGGATAAAACTTAGCCAGCTCAACGAACTTAGCAGCATACTCCGTGACTGACATGTCGCCTTGCTTCAGCTCCAGAAACTCAATCTCCTTCTTTCCGCGAACATCCTCTGGAAAGTATCTATTCAGGAATTCCCTCCTGAACACAGCCCAAGTAACTTCACCCTCGTTCTCTAGATTCGGACGAACACTAACCCACCAGTCGTCAGCTTCCTCGGCCAAACAATGCGTATCAAAACGAACCATTTGAGGTGCAGTGCACTCCATTACTCGGAAAATTCTTTCAATCTCCTTGAGCCAAGTCTGAGCTCCATCAGGATCATATCTGCCTCTGAAGGTAGGTGGATGGTTCCTCAGAAACGTCTCCAACATTCGAACTCCATTGTTACCACCAGCGTTAGGTTGTTGCCCAACAGCTTGAGCCAATGCTTGCAAAGCAGCAGCGAGGGCAGCATCGTTTCTTCCAGCCATCTTATTCCTCTACAAGCAAACATAAGTTAGAATAACATAACTATAGTATTCTAACTCTCAGACATCGCCACTCGACTCTCTAATTGGCCGGACGAACCGACCTGCTCTGATACCAATTGTAACACCCCGAAATCCCAGCTTAAAAATTCATTTATATAATCAGAGTATAACACAATATTCAGGATGTCACATTTCATAAAATCTTTAAACAAAAAGAATAATAATTTATTCCTCATCTTTATTCAAAATGTAGCAGCGGAATCATAATTCAAACTCTTTAAAAAGATTAGTTCTTCGCACCAATGTCATAATTAATTCAAAAACGATACATAAAGGAATAGAAACAAATGATATTCCCCATCCCGTTACGTATCAGAGCTCCTAAGACTCCACAAGGACCTCTCACATCGTCAATCCTATGCTTGGTCACCTGCACTTGCCCACGAGGCGGCAATTCCAACAGAAGGGGTGAGATTCACAAAACAAATCATTAAACATATAATTCAACAATTATATTTAACAACATAACTTCATTATCATAATATCACAACAACAGTCAAGTAACATCTTAATCATAATCAACGTCATAAATCCACATCATAATCATAATCAACATCATGTTCAACATCTTAGTCAACAATCTTAGTACGACTCGGTAATGCGACCTCGACTCGACAATGCAACTTAGACATCTTAATCATGCATGTGGTACCATATTGAGTATAAATATACTCCTAGGGCATAAGCCCTCGTCGCTATTGAGCATAAAAATACTCCTAGAGCATAAGCTCTCGTCGCTATTGAGCATAAAAATACTCCTAGGGCATAAGCCCTCGTCGCTATTGAGCAAAAGCTCCTAGGGCATGAGCCCTCATCTCTGGATGCATATGCATGGACTCAACTTCTTAACTCTTAGACATCTCAAATGAACTCCAATAGTTTGGACCATAACATCATAAATCTTTAACGATACATGCAGCTTTTATTTATTAACAACATAGCAACATGGCAGCAACGAATCATTACAAGCATTCACATACATGACCTTTTATAATTCAAAGAAAACATATACTAATTTATAGGTCAATATAACTAATCAAGCATCATCTAACAGCTCTACGGGTCGTCTTAATATTTCAGTACATAATTAAATCCAGGGGTAATCTCATAATCAATTGTGCAACCAGAGTCGCATTATTCAAAAAGGTAGTCTGTTCGAGACTACTCGCTATGGCGAGTGGGATCCTCGCCTCGCGAACCATCAGGGGTAACTCGCTATGGCGAGTTGGGTTGCTCGCCTTGCGAGCTTCAAGGGTACTACTCGCTATGGCGAGTAGGGTTGCTCGCCTGGCGAGCCATCACGGGTAGCTCGCTATGGCGAGTGAGGTTGCTCGCTTCGCGAGCCTTCTCAAAGGTTGCTCGCTATGGCGAGTGGATTGCTCGCCTCGCGAGCCTACTAGGGGTAACTCGCTATGGCGAGTGGGTTGCTCGCCTCGCGAGCTGGTGAAGAGCACTCGCCGTGGCGAGTTGACTGCTCGCTGTGGCGAGTTGACTGCTCGCTGTGGCGAGCTGCGACAGAACAGATACGGGGTTACGAGGGTTTTCACCCAAAACCCCAAATTTCATCCTAAACCTTCCAAATTTCGACTATGATGATGTACAAGGGCTATTCTATGGTCTGTAAACAGCTTCCTACGTCAACGGTACAATTTCTCATCATTTAATCATCAATTCATCACTTTTTAACCTAATTCTTAGTTCTTAAATTCTCATGAACAGTTCCTAAACATGTTAACTATAATTATGAATCATAAGCTTAATGAATTGCAATGTTAGGCTCACCCTTACCTTAGAAAATTGAGCAGCAGCCTCTCTTGTTCTTCTCTCCTGCTTTCTCCCTTTTTCTCCCAAAAACTGAATTGTACGTACTGAACAATTCTAAACCTAATTTTCCTTTTTATATCTTAACCTAATTTCTCTTCTCACACCAAACTTACTCTTTCCCCTAAACTTATTTATTTCTCTTAATTCCACGAAACTCTCTAAATTCACAAAACAACCCCACAACTTAATATTTGTTTTATTTTCAACCCTTATTCTATTAAATAATAAAATAGACCACCTAATACAATCACAACATAACACATAAATCACATAAATATATTCTAACTTGACAAATTAATTAAATAATTGAGACGGGCGTTACATACGACCTTGATGGGGCTCATACATGGCTGAAGGAAGTGGAAAGAATCTTCAGAGTCATGCAATGTACGGACGTTTAGATGGTGCGTTTTGGCACGCATATGTTAGCTGAGGAAGCTGATGACTGGTGGGTGAGTGTGCAACCTGTTTTAGGACATGGAGGAGCTGCGATCACTTGGGCTGTGTTCAGGAGAGAGTTTATGAGCAGGTATTTCCCGGAAGATGTCCGAGGTAAGAAGGAGATAGAGTTCCTAGAGCTGAAGCAAGGTGATATGTTCGTAACCGAGTACGCTGCGAAGTTTGTGAAGCTTGCTAAGTTCTACCCACATTACACGGCGGAGAATGCAGAATTTTCTAAGTGCATTAAGTTTGAGAATGGTCTGCGTGCTGACATTAAGCGGGTCATTGGTTATCAGAAGATAAGAAACTTCTCTAAGTTGGTGAGCAGCTGTAGGATTTATGAGGAGGATACGAAGGCTCATTATAAGGTGATGAGTGAGCGTAGAGGTAAAGGACAACAGAGTCGTTCGAAGCCTTACAGTGCCCCTGCTGACAAGGGTAAACAGAGGATGAATGAAGAAAGGAGACCCAGAAGTAGAGATGCTCCTGCTGAGGTGATTTGCTACAAGTGTGGTGAAAAAGGACACAATAGTAATGCTTGTCGTGATGAGAAAAAGTGTTTCCGTTGTGGAAGGAAGGGTCACACAGTGGATGAGTGCAAGCGTGGTGATATTGTTTGCTTCAATTGTGATGAAGAAGGTCATCTTAGTTCTCAGTGCAAGAAGACTCAGGCAAGTGGGAAGGTGTTTGCATTGACCGGTACTCAGACGGTTAATGAAGATCGACTTATCAGAGGTACTTGCTTCATTAATAGTATTCCGTTAATTGCTATTATTGATTCTGGAGCTACACATTATTTCATTGTTGTTGATTGTGCAAATAAGTTAGGTCTTGTTATGTTTAGTATGAATGGGGAGATGGTTGTTGAAACTCCAGCTAAAGGCTCATTAGTTACTTCTCTTGTTTGCTTAAGTTGTCCGCTGTCTATGTTTAATAGAAATTTTGAAGTTGATCTTGTATGTCTGCCGTTAACTGGTATGGATGTAATCCTCGGTATGAACTGGTTGGAATACAACTATGTCCATATTAATTGTTTTAGAAAGACAATATACTTTTCCTCTGCTGAAGAAGAGAGTGGAGCAGAATTTTTATCTATTAAGCAGCTGAAGCAATTAGGATGTGATGGAGACTTGATGTTTTCCTTGTTGGCGTATTTGTCCGTGGAGAATCAAGCGGTAATTGATAGGTTGCCCGTTGTAAATGAATTTCCAGAGGTTTTCCCTGATGAGATTCCTGATGTGCCGCCAGAAAGGGAGGTAGAATTTTCAATCGATCTTGTTCCAGGTACGAAGCCTATGTCGATGGCTCCTTACCGTATGTCGGCAGCTGAGTTGGTAGAGTTGAAGAAACAGTTGGAGGATCTACTTGATAAGAAGTTTGTAAGACCAAGTGTTTCACCTTGGGGAGCGCCGATATTATTGGTTAAGAAGAAGGACAGTAGCATGAGGCTGTGTATAGATTACCGTCAGCTGAATAAAGTGACGATAAAGAATAGGTATCCACTTCCGAGAATTGATGACTTGATGGATCAGTTAGTGGGTGCTCGTGTGTTTAGTAAAATTGATTTGAGATCAGGTTACCATCAGATTAAGGTGAAGGATGAAGATATGCAGAAGACGGCGTTTAGGATGCGATATGGTCACTATGAATATAAAGTGATGCATTTCGGTGTTACTAATGCACCTGGTGTGTTCATGGAGTATATGAACAAAAAATTTCATGCTTTCCTGGACAAATTTGTTGTAGTGTTTATTGATGATATTCTAATTTATTCTAAGATTGAAGAGGAGCATGCAGAACACTTGAAGATTGTTTTGCAGGTGTTGAAAGAAAAGAAGCTGTATGCCAAGTTGTCGAAATGTGAATTATGGTTAAGTGAAGTAAGTTTTCTTGGCCATATTATTTCTGGTAGCGGTATTGCTGTTGACCCATCGAAAGTTGAAGAGGTATCACAATGGGAGACTCCTAAGTCAGTTATGGAGATTAGAAGTTTTCTTGGTTTGGCTGGTTACTACCGTAGATTTATTGAATGATTTTCGAAGTTGGCAATTCCTTTGACTCAGTTGACCTGTAAGGGTAAAGCGTTTGTGTGGGGTATTCAGTGTGAGAATAGTTTCAATGAGTTGAAGCAACGGTTGACGACAGCTCCGATTTTGATTTTACCGAAGCCAGAAGAACCTTTTGTTGTTTACTGTGATGCGTCCAAGTTGGGCTTAGGTGGTGTACTTATGCAAGATGGTAAGGTGGTAGCTTATGCTTCGAGACAGTTGAGAATCCATGAGCAGAATTATCCTACGCACGATTTAGAGTTGGTTGCTGTGGTTTTTGTGTTGAAAATTTGGAGACATTATTTGTACGGTTCTAGATTTGAGGTGTTTAGCGATCATAAAAGTTTGAAATATTTATTTGATCAAAAGGAGTTGAATATGAGACAGAGAAGGTAGCTTGAGTTGTTGAAGGACTATGATTTTAGTTTGAACTATCACCCAGGTAAGGCGAATGTGGTTGCAGATGCTCTGAGCAGGAAGACGTTGCACATGTCTGCTATGATGATTAAGGAATTGGAGTTGCTTGGGCAATTTAGAGATTTGAGTCTAGTTTGTGAACTGGCACCTCAGAGTGTGCAGTTGGGTATGTTGAAGATCAACAGTGAATTCTTGAATAGCATCAAAGAGGTGCAGAAAGTTGATGTCAAGTTTGTAGACTTGATGGTTGCTAGTGATCAGAATGCAGATGGTGATTTTCAAGTTGATTATCAAGGTGTGTTGAGGTTCCGAGGCAGAATTTGCATTCCGGATAATGATGAGTTGATAAAGTTGAATTTAGAAGAAAGTCACAGGAGTAGCTCGAGTATTCATCCGGGAGCTACAAAGATATATCACGACTTGAAGAAAATGTTTTGGTGGTCCGGGTTGAAACGTGATGTTGCGCAATTTGTTTATGCTTGTTTAACTTGTCAGAAATCTAAAGTTGAGCATCAGAAGCCTGCGGGATTGTTGACACCGTTAGATGTGCCGGAATGGAAATGGGATAACATCTCCATGGATTTTGTGACGAGTTTACCAAATACTCAAAGAGGGCATGATGCCATTTGGGTTATTGTCGATAGGTTGACGAAGTCAGCACATTTTATTCCGATCAATATTAGTTATCCGGTAGCTCAGTTGGCGGAGATTTACATTCATAATATTGTGAAGTTGCATGGTGTTCCGTCAAGCATTGTGTCGGATAGAGATCTGAGGTTCACTTCGAGGTTTTGGAAGAGTTTGCAAGAGACTTTGGGTTCAAAGTTGAGATTGAGTTCGGCTTATCATCCGCAAACATATGGTCAGTCGGAGAGAACGATTCAGTCATTAGAGGATTTGCTGAGAGTGTGTGTACTTGAACAAGGTGGAGCTTGGGATAGTCATCTACCGTTGATAGAGTTCACGTACAATAACAGTTACCATTCGAGTATTGGTATGGCACCATTTGAAGCTTTGTATGGTCGGAGGTGCAGAACCCCTTTATGTTGGTTTGAGACTGGTGAAAGTGTTGTGTTGGGACCAGAGATTGTTCAGCAGACTACGGAGAAGGTCAAGTTGATAAGAGAACAAATGAAAGCGTCGCAGAGTCGACAGAAGAGTTACCACGACAAGCGTAGAAAGGACCTAGAGTTTCGAGAAGGAGACCATGTGTTCTTGAGAGTCACTCCTATGACTGGTGTGGGTCGTGCATTGAAGTCTAAGAAGCTAACTCCGAAGTTTATTGGTCCGTATCAGATATCTGAGAGGATTGGAACGGTGGCATATAGAGTGGGTTTGCCACCACATCTTTCGAATTTGGATGATGTGTTTCATGTGTCGCAGCTGCGGAAGTACGTAGCGGACCCTTCGCATGTTATACCAAGGGATGATGTGCAGGTTAGAGACAACCTTACGGTGGAGACTTTACCGTTGAGAATTGATGATCGTAAGGTGAATAAGCTGAGAGGCAAGGAGATACCTCTAGTGAGAGTTGTTTGGGGTGGAGCAGTTGGAGAGAGTTTAACATGGGAGTTGGAAAGTAAGATGCAGGAGTCATATCCTGAGTTGTTTGCTTGAGGTAATATTTCGAGGACGAAATTCTTAAAGTTGGGGAGAGTTGTAACGCCCTAGTTGTTATTTATTTATTTTCGGTTGATTTTTAATAAGTTTATATGATTTATGTTGATTTTATGGTGTAGTGTATTTTATTATATGATTATTTGATAATTAATTGAATAGGTGAGAAATAATATTATTTGAAGTTTTGGAGGTTAAAAAGATAGTATGACTTTTATTAGTAAATTAGAAATAATATAGAATTATTATTTATTTAGAATTAAGGGGGTTAATGAGAATTAATATTATTAAAAGGGGGTTTAATGAAATAGGAGAGGTTATGGTTTTAGTAAAAAGAAAGAAAAGTCAGAACAAACATTTTTAACGTACAATTGAAAAAGAAAGAGAGTTTTTGAGAGAAAGAGGAGAAAAACCAAGAGGCTAGGAGAAGAGCTAGGAAGGGATCAAAATTGCTGTAGGCTTTCAATCTTTGTTGAATTAAGGTAAGGGTGGGATTCCTTTCACTAATAATGTATATAATTCTGAAAATTTGTGAATTGTGGTGTTCTTGGTTTTCTAGGTTTTAGAAGTTTTGTGTAATTTCCAAAATGGATGAATTGTGTTGTTGATTTCCTGTTTCAGTGTTGTTTTGTTGTCTATGTTGTAAACTGAACCCATAAACATCTGTGCTTACACATTTTGGGTAATTAGGGATCAAAATTGGGTTTTTGGATGATTTAGGGTTAGAGAATTCGAGGATTTACCCTGCCCAGACAACCGTTCGCTTAAGCGAACTTCCCTTCGCTTAAGCGACCATTCATCGTAGTTGCCCAGAACCTAGCCGAGACTGTTCGCTTGAGCGAGCCTTGAGCGAACTCGTAAGTGAAGTCACCCTCCCTCTCGGCGTTTTGCTCACTTAAGCGAAGGGGCCTTCGCTTAAGCGAAGAAGGCTTTTCTCAGCCGCATTCTGGCCTTGGTTCATACTTAAGGAGGCCCGTCCGGGTACTCCAAAATGCTTATGTTAAGCTGTATAACCCCTGATTAGGTACTAACCCTTATAGAAACTTCTTATTGCTTGAAAATGAATGATTTAAGTGAAATTGTGCACCTATTGGGGGCTCATGCCCTGAGATGCTTTAACCATCCAACTGTTGGGGGCTTATGCCCTGGAATGTTCATCATTCACCTGATGGGGGCTCATGCCCTGGGATGCTTTAACCATCCAACTGTTGGGGGCTTATGCCCTGGAATGCTTAGCATTCAACGCGCGTAAAATGGTACCACATGCATAATGCATTTGTCGTCGTCGATGTTGCATTGTAGTAGTCGTTGTTGTCAGTCATGTCGTTGGTGTTCATTGCTGATAATGACATTGTTGTTGTTGTTGTTTAATGTTGTTGAAGATAATTATGTTGCTATTATATATGTGTATATTTATTCACATTATATATGAATTGAATAATGTCTGTTGTAAGATGTTGTTGTACCATTGATTTGATGAATTATATATATTTATTATTGATTGTGTATCTCACCCCTTGTGCTTGAAAATGTTGCCTTCCCTATGGGTAACTTGCAGGTAACGTAGATTAGTAGGATGATTGGCTCTATGTCTAGCGCTCTGAAACATATTAGATGGGGGTCGTCGCAAATGTTTCCCTATTCTTTTATGTATCTTATCTATGAAAAGACTATGTTGTGGGAGTTTATTATTGTTGAAAATAATATTTTATAACTGTTGAGGCCTTTGTGTCAGGATTATGTTGACATTGAATTATAATTTTTAAAGATTTATTCCGCTGCAGTTATGAGAATCTATGTTGTTTTGAAATAAATATTTATTCCTATTTATGAAATTTTGAAAAGTAGTGTAATACTCTGTTGTTGAAATACTCTGATATAATTATCTTTATTATTACGTTGTTGGGTGAACGGGGTGTTACACATACCCTTCCTATTCCACCATAATTTCATAAAAGATGTTGCGGGAAAGGTCCAAGTCCACCAAAAGCCTTGCATAATGACCAAACAACTTGTTCTTCAACAATAACAATATATAAAAATTGTACTTCAATGAATTTTATAATTTTCCTTTTTTAAACTTATGATCACTTTAGTTTTATATGCCTAATGAACATTTTGTAAAATTTGAAACTAACTCTACTATATTTTAAAAAATATTATCAACACAACAATTCCATATGTGTAGAGTCGATTGACTTTAATTTTTAGTTTATCCCTTTATTCTGCTTTTTATCCGATCTTTAATTTAATTTAATTACTAGTGACTCGTGCTAAGTACCAAATTGCTCATAAAGAATCGATAATGACTTTCATATTTTAACATATATAACACTAACATATAGTTTGGTGAAATATAATAATTACTATGAATTGTGAGATTCGTAACCATTTTTTAAGTTTATTTTCTACAGTATAAAACAGCTATAAAAAATAAAAAAAAAATACAATTTACCAATATGTAACATTTTTCGTATAAAAATAAAAATAAACATAAAACATATGTTTTAGCCAAAACTTATTAGGTTATAGTCCAATTAATGCTTATATTTAAATGTTTATTTTTTATAGGTCCAGTTTAAAACATTCTTTATTGCCGGAGAGAAAGGTATAACATATATAAGCAAGATATGTTGTGTAGTATGAAGTTGATACTTGATAACATGCAAAATACGCCGTCTAAATTTGCACTTGTTTTAGGGTTCTTTATTGTGTTTTGCATGGCTATTGGCTGGTATTTTGTTTGTGTTTCAGGTACTCGTGTGTTTGAGTTCTTTAAAAACCGATTATTAGTCATTTTAAGTGCTTATTTTGTAATTTAAATTCTCAGCTTCGTACTTTTGCTGCTGATTTCAATCCATAGTTACTTATGTTGTTTTATATCAATTCCCTTATTCGTTTAAAAAAAAAAATTCCATATTGTTCATATTGTTGTTGCTAATAATGTTTATTCTTTCAATCTAGTTTATTCATATTGTTGTTGCTAATACTGTTTCGGCATGTGTGAGTAGTTTAATTGAGTCCCAAACGAGAGGAACGTCGTATCGAAGGAACTCATAAATTATAAATTACATGTTTGTTTCATTACAACACGAACAAAATCAATGTTCTGGAAATTCTGTTTTTATTTAAAGCTTTACTACGGTATTGGATTTAGAAAATTCAGATTTTTAATCAAGTAAGCAGCGAAAGCATTTTCCTGATTAATTAAGAACTTACTGAATTATTAAAAGCATTTCTCATACCCTTTAGCAATTCTTGCTTTCTTACCTCTTCGAGGTTCTATAACATCTCGGACGATGTTTTTGTAACTATTTTTTTTTTTTTTGATTACTGGAATGTGATCAGATTTAGTGCTCCCGCTAATTTATTTTTCCCCCACTAATGTCGTGATCCCACTAGCGCCCCCACTAGTGTCTCATTGTTCTATATTTAAAGGGTAAATATTTACATAGAAATCAACATCGTTTTATTTTGATCACTTTAGCATTTAGATCTTAAAACCTATATGTTTCGCTATTTATAGCATACCCAAGTAATACACATTCATAGGCTCTACTAGCGAGTTCAACTTTTTTGGGGTCCAGAATCCAAATATAGTTCAGATAATCTCAAGTTCAAAAATAAGACAAGTTTAGTTGTCTTTTCTTAAAAAATTTCTTAATTATAATTTTTTATTCTTAGACTTGGGTACTCTTTCCAACATACATTTCAATTTTCGTTATAGAAATTGAACATATCAAGCAAATCAATTTTATTTTTCAAAATTCACAGTCATCAATGAATATGATAAAAAATTATTTTATCATTTCTAGTTTATGTGCCATCAAGTTCACACATATCAAAATTTATTAAGTTTAAAGATTTAAATTCTCTAAACACTGATTTATATGAACTTTTGGTTCACTTATATTGACCGCAGAAAATAAAATTTTCTAACTTTGGATTTAAATCCAAGTTACTCAAGTTAAAATTAAACGCTAGTTCACATCACAAATTTTGGTATGTCAAATATTAAGATCACACAACTAATAAAATAGAAGGAGAATTTAATTTTGAACATACCATCAATGCGCAGTCTTTTCCCACAAGAATGCATGGTGCACAAGTCTCTCTTTAAGTCTGAGTTAACTCAGTCTTATTCAATAGAAATTTGAAATTCAGATTCCTTCTTAATTTTATACGAAACATTTGAAATAAATATCTCATATAATTTCTAGTTAAAAACAAACTTCAATGTGGTTCATTATTTTCAATGATCATATCATTCCAACTGTTCCATGGTACATTCCAACTGTTCTATAAAGAAGCTTTTGTTCAGAACATGACCGATCAACTTTAGATAATTTGTTTCTTATCATGATGATTATATATAAATTTACATAACCATTTCATGTTACTGTTTCAAAAGAAAACAACAGGTAAGGATGTGTTGCATCCGAAAAAACTTTTGAGTTCATTAAAATAAAATAGCAACCTCACATTATTTTATTTTCTAGTCCAAACATTTTCTTATGTTTTGTAACAAACTCGTCTGTTTTTATCATTATCAATGATAATCTTAATCTTTTTTTAGTGTTGTTATAACAACAAGCACTTCATCGTTTCAGTCGAAAAAAATGTATTTCTATAACTTGATTTATCCTTCTTGTATTTAGGGACAATTGAACCTCAATAAGTAACTTCTTCGATAGACATAGCAGATAGAAACGTCTTAAAATTGTTGTTTTTGGATTTCCAAACTGTTGTATTTGGATTTTCAAATTCTATTATCTACCGAAGTTGTTACTAGGTTGAGTCACGACCAGGTCACTCTCTTTAAGACGTTTCGTGGCACTGCCCAAAATTATGCAAGACAGACTATCAATCACGCCGCCTCCAGGATAAAACAAGTCCAGTTACAACTGTTCGATTAACTACTGCACTGTAGAAAATTGTTCAAGAATTACACCTTCAATATGGTACCAAGACCATTCTTTTAATACTGAAACCACTTTAATATGGTACTGTTACCACTCTATTATGGTGTTAAGACCACTCAAATATGGTGTTACCACCATTCTAATTATTAACTTCTCCAACTATGATACTATGATCACTCAAATATGGTTTTACACCATTTTAACATCTAACTTCTTCAAGAATCGAAGAAGAATATATTTTAAGATCATTCATAATTTTGAAGGGACATTATACCGAAAAAGGAACTGTGATCTTAAATTATGACATAAAAATATCGAAGGGACTATGAACTTAAGACCATTCTTAATTCCGAAGGGACATTAAACCGAAAAAGGACTATGGTCTTAAGAACACTCTTAATTCCGTAGGGACAGAAAAAAGAAGATGAAGAGAAGAAAGACTCGTCAACACAAATCAAGAAAGGGAGAAGAGAAAAAAGTTCCCGACAACTCAATGAAACTCTTTGGTGTTTTTTTGAACCGGGTCTATTTATATAGAGATTTTGTAACTGTTTTAGCAAAATTTGCGGCAGCAGTTACTCTAACGGATAAGATCAAAATAGAACTTATCTATTAGTCAGTTCAACAACACTTGTAGACAATATCAAAAAGAAACAAATCCACAACACTTGTAGACAATATCAAAAAGAAACAAATCCACAAAAGTGGAGGTAACAAACTCATTGAATTTGAATGAATGATATTCACGAATAAAAAATAACAATTACTATTATTTTTATCATTATCAAGTATTTAAATAAATACCGCAATTTAAACACTACTCATGTGTTCTATTTTATGTGGGAGCCCCACACTTTTTTTATTCAATTCACACAACATTAGATCAAAGTATCATTACTTGATGTTTAATCTCCCTATTTATTTTCCAACATCACACTAATGTTCCAACACTCATTTGGTTAATGAATCAAATTCAACGAATCAATTGTCGAGTTGAGTCTCGAACTCTTCTCGAATTGATTCGGTTCATTGTCAGCCCTATAAGCATCCAATCTAACCCTAATTTAGATTCCTAGTAACTAATATCTGAACTTACTATCCCATCATTTTTAACTTGCCTCAATTTCGAATCATCCCATCTTACTTCAGTGGTAACAATGAACCTCATCCAGCTTTTTCGGGTCCATTATTTAATCCCATTCAAATCCCTAACAATTTCCACGAATGTGACTTTATTTTTTAAAATAAGGAAGAGAAGACTTTGTTAATTGTCCATGTCATTCTTTAATATCTACCAGCAAGTTGAATTTAACCAATTTTTTTCTTAAGCAAGAGAGACTTTAATTTGTTAATACTTAATTGTCTTGGTCATTCATTAATATCTAATTAATATGGTTGAAAAATAAACAAATCATTGTTAATTACCATTATTGCTCCATGATTACAATCTGAGATGAGATGTCATATGCAAACGTGTTTTGGGCATCAATTTTGAAATTTATATAGGTTCACATTTTTAGTGTTCACATTTTTGTGTTCACATACCGGCAATGATGTAACTTCTATGCTATATAAACAGAAGCCTTCACAAACTAAAGGAAAACATTTCATATCTATATTCTATCCCATACCTTGAAATATATAAATAAATCATCCAAAAAAAATAATGCCAACTCGTCTCATCGATGCTGCATTTCGTTCATCTACATACGGTCAATGTTACATGTTCGTGAAAGAAAACTGTGTCGTTTTGGACTATCTTCCGGTAGGCGAGAAGAAGGTTTTGGAAGGGCCAACTCATATTTCTCAATGGATTCCAATTCTTGCTAAAACAGCTTTCGCAAAAGGAATAGATTGCGCCTTTGACACCGAGGGAAACGAGGCATTCATCTTTTCTGGGAAACTCTGTGCCAAAATAAACTACACTCCAAATTCATCAAAAGCCAAAATAATTTCAAGTTCAGTTCCTATCAATGTCATGTTTCCTTATCTCACTGAAACGCCGTTTGAAGATGGAATCGATGCTGCAATTAGATCTAGATGGAACCTAGTTATTTTATTCAGTGGAGATAAATATGCCATTATAGACTACAAAACTGAGAAACTAATAGTTCATCAGTCTATTGCCCATGGTTTTGCTAGTTTGGTCGGTACGGTCTTTGAACATGGAATTGACGCGGCTTTTTCTTCCGTGAGTACGGATGAAGCTTACATTTTCAGAGGAAAATATTATGCACGTATCAAATTTGCCCCATACAGAGATGATAGTGACTATATTTTCAATAGTAGAATAAAGCTCATCAAGAAGGATTGGACCTTTCTTGATGAATTACTAGAAGAAGAAGACGAGATCTAAATGCGGATTTCACTACTAGGAAACGTTGAATTAATGACTAAAATTAATGACAGAAAAAATGAAATATATCTCTAGTTTCTTCGTCATTAAACTGTGACAGAATTGAAGATAGAGATTTCATATTTTTTTCCTAATTTTTTATCAGTAGTTTAATATTTCTAGTAGTGCATACTGGTATCAACATATGTTCATGCTTATCTTTTTTTTTTCTACTCAAAAATGTAAACATTGTGTGTGTGGTAATAAAGGGGATAGGCTCTTGATGTTTTACCCTACATCTTGTGATTGTTTATCTTGTTTTGTTTTGTTTTGAGCATATCAATGTAAGATGTTTGTGTTGGTTACTTCCTTATGCTAATGTAATATATATGTGAGTACTCTCTTTGCTTTTCTATCTAATGAAACTAGTTTTCTTTTTTGCACTAATACGATGGAAAGAATAAAGAGGTAAATAAATTATTTTGCATGTAAATTGTTGAGATATGAAAATGTTTGAGTTTCTATTTTTTATTTTTTGTAAGCAAGTTTGAGTGGTAAAAGTTGTACAATCAGCAATTGTCGTGTATGCGAGAAAATGTCAAATTATCCATTAAATGGGTTCATGGACTATTTTAAAAAAATATATTTTACAATGACCGAAATCTAAATTGATCATATAACCTTGACATATTTTAACCTTGCTAAATTGGATACATCCACTAAATAGATATTATTATTTTGCGATGTGAAGTCTCTTCTATCTTGAAATTCTAGGAATTTTTCAATTCACACAACTACAGAAGTACACATTGTGTTTGTAACAAAAAAAATATACACATTGTGTCCACCATGAACAAAAGTCAAACTCCAAAAAGACTTTGTTTATTTCCTTTGGTCATTCTTTATGTCGAGCAAGTTGAGTTTAACTAATTATTATTTGTGGGACTGACCAAGTTGAAAATAGTTCATTTTTGAAATTTGTTAAAGGTTTGTTTCGTTCGAGAGTTTTGAAGAGGAGAAGAGAAGAGAAAATATGTTTAATTGATTCAATTTTTAAAAGGGGAGGGGATAGGAGAGGAGGAGGGGGAGGGGGAGAAAAATTCCTTCAAGATCTACTTTTTACTTCCCCCAAATTCAAGTTTTTCGGAGGGAAGAGAGAAGATTTCTTTAAAATTTTATTTCACTGCTAAAATTATCCTTAGATTAATTTAAAATCAATATTATCCTTGTAACAATTTTTATTATTATTAGCTTATATTATCTTGGGACAATTTTTTTTTAAGGAATAAATTCATTGCATTTCATTAGCTAAAATATGCCAAATACATGTAGGTACATCATCAATAATATGGGGGCTAGGATTAGACAGGGCTGCATGAGCTAACTCGTGAGCTACCCTATTTGTTTGCCTCCTGTTGAACTCAACATGAGAGTTCTGAAATCTATTCTCTAGCAGCTGTTTACAAGAAGTAATAATACACCCAAATTCACTGCTATCATCTAAACTAGAATTGACATAATCAACAACTTTTTTATAATCCAGTACAAAATCGACATTATGATCAAATTATTGATTAGAGATCCAATCCAAAGTTGTATGCAAACGAACTGCCTCTCCCACCTCTACATCACAAAGAGGGGAAAACCATTCCGTTCTTGCAAGAACAATTGCACCATCATCATCTCTAAGGGAAAATTCTGCAAAAAAAAGTAAATATGAGAGAATGAATATTATTAGGTTATCTATCACTCTATCAGAAAAAAAAAAAAAATCACTCTTATTTGTTACATGTAAAAACCACTCTTCCAAAACTACTTCTATTTTTTTTTGCTGCCAACCTCCGCTTTAACTCCTCCAACGTGACTGTGAGTATTTTAATTATTAAGTTTAAAGGTAAATTAGTAAATTAATTTTAAAATCACTCTATTTCCCTTGTGAACCAAACATATATTTAATTAAATTCTCTTTTCTCCCCTCACATCCCTCTTTTGAACCAAAGGTATATTTATTAAAAATATCTCCCTTCATTTTGTGTTTGTAACAAAAAAACACACATTGTGTTCCACCAACAACATAAAGTCAAACTCAAAAAAAGGCTTCCTTAATTTCTTTCGGTCATTCTTTATATTGAGCAATTTGAATTTAACTAATAATTATATTGGGGGACCAACCAATAGTTTAAAGAGACTCTCAGACCAAACAAAATATAGTTTAAAGAGACGAAACCGATCATTGTTAGTTGCACTTAACCTTCTGGATCTTTCTTTTGCATCGTACGGGGCACCTGTTAGCATGATCCATATATTAAAAGCATATTTTTAAGGAACCTTAATTATTAATGAATTTTCAACAAAGAATACATGAAGAAAGTGATTTCAACAATTAAAATGACACAACTTTATCGATTCATTTATAGGACAAAAAATCTTATGACCGGTTCTCGGAACATCTATTTCTATATAAACTGAGTCCTTCACAAACTAGAGGAAAAACATTTCCTATCTCATACCTTATAAAGAAATAAACCTTCCCATAAGAAAAATGCCATATCATAGCATAGATGCTGCATTCCGTTCATCTAAGTTGAATGAATGTTACATTTTTGTGAAAGAAAAGTATGTGGTTTTGAATTATGCTCCCGGAGCTAAGAAGAAAGACGTTATCAGTGGGCCGATTAATATTTCTAATGGCTTTCCAGTTCTTGCTGAAATGTCTTTTGCAAATGAAATAGATTGCGCCTTTGAAGCCGATGGCAATGATGTATTCATCTTCTCTGGAAATCATAGTGCCAAAATTTCAACCGACGGTAGTTTGCTTATAGGTCAAATTTCAATCCTTGCGATGTTTCCTTGTCTCAAGGAAACATCATTTAAAGATGGAATAGATGCTGCAATTAGATCAAGAGAGAAATATGTTTTCTTATTCAAAGGAGATGAATATGTCCGTATGGAATATCACAGTGAGGATATCACACCTCCTAAGTCAATTGGTGAAGGTTTTCGTAGTTTGGTTGGTACAGTTTTCGAATTTGGAATTGATGCGGCTTTTTCTTCTCACATTAAAGATGAAGCTTACATTTTCAAAGGAGAATATTATGCACGATTCAATTTTTCTCCGGAAAAATCTGATGCTGACTTTATTGTTGATGGTAGAATAAAGCTAATCAATGAAGATTGGCCTGCTCTTTATGACATATTACATTACTATAAGTGATGATATGTCTCTTCTAGAAAAAGAGGAATTAATGCCTATGATTAGTGACAGAAAAATTGAAATATTTCTTTTTTTTTTTGGGTACAAAAATTGAAATATATGTATGCGGAAACTCATGTTATTTAAGTTTATTTTTTTCTCCTAAACAATGTAAACCTATGTGTGCGTCTGTAAGTGTGATAGGCTCCTGGTGTTTGTCCTGCATTTTGTGGATGTTTTCTTTAAATTGTTATAAGAACATCAATGTAAGATGTGTGTTTTTGTTTCCTTTTATTAATAATACTATAAATATGTGAGTACTAAGGTTGTATAAACAGGGACTTTATATCATGTCGAAAGGGAATAGCAAAATTGGGACTTGTAAAATCGCAATCAAAATCGAAGGATTTTACACAAGGATTTTGTAGAATCGATATAGGAAATTGTAAAATTGCAATCAAAATCGATGGGTTTTACCAAATAAATTAAGACTAAAAACATGTTATAAATGGTATATAGTCATAAATGACTTAATTTATAAGAAATCTAAAATCGCAATCAAAATCGATGGATTTTATCAAATTTAAAATTCTACTATGGATTTGAATCGTTGACAGTGAAAAAAGTCGTAAAATCCTAAATTTTAGGATTTAAGTTGGGATTTTAACAACAATGTGAAAACTCACCCTCTCTGCGCTTTCTGTTTAGTGAATTTAGTGTTCTCTTTTGACCCTAATATTATTATCACTATGTAAAGAAATAAGAGATAAAAAAAGTGAGTCCCCTGTCCCACACCAAGTAAGAGTGTTTGTGGTGCAATTATGAGGATAAAACTCATCTGATTAAAAAAAAAATTAAGTTTAATTTGGATTGGTTTTTGGATATACAAAACATAAATTTTAATATTGTTATTAATAGTAATACTTCCTCCATTTCACAACACTTATTTGATGTAAAAAAACAAAAAGTAAGAGTATTGTAGAAAAAACAAAAAGAGTATTGTAGAAAAAACAAAAAGAATTTCATCAAAAATAACAATATTTATTTGACTACTTCACTTGGTATGCGTAAATTCATCAAAAACGACAAGTATGGTAAAACGGATGGAGTATATAGACACAACAGAGTAATAGATTTGATGTAAAATATAATGTGATATATTAAATATTAATATTACATAATAAAAGTTATATTTTTATTTGAAGAAAGAATAAAAGTGATTTATTATGCTTGAATAAAGGAATCTTATTTATAAAAGGTCTTAAGTCTCTGAGACAACTTTTTGGAACAAAAAATGTTGTTGCAATTTTCCTTCCTAATATTTTGTTGTTTATTTATATTTTTAGAAAATGACGGTGTATCTTATTTATAAAAGGTCTTAAGTTTGTTAGACAACTTTTTTTGGAACCAAAAATGTTGTTGCACTTTTCCTTCCTAATATTTTGCTGTTTATTTATATTTTTAAAAAATGATCGTGTATCTTATTTATAAAATGTCTTAGGTCTCTTAAACAACTTTTTGGAGCAAAAAAAAGTTGTTGCAAATTTCCTTCCTTATTTTTTTGCTGGTTTTTATATTTTTAGAAAATAGTCGCGTATCTTATTTATAAAAGTTCTTATGTCTCTTAGACAACTTTTTGGAGCAAAAAATGTTGTTGAAGTCTAAATTTCTTCGGAGGTTTTATTATTTGTCTTTTAGAAGCATTAACAATAATTTTTTCATAACAACAATTGGACTAAGGGTCAACCCTAATCCCTTATCTTTTTACATTACTTTTGGATGTACTTTTAAAACAAATTCAATAGCTAGCACCAAGATGTACGAGTTTTGTAGATGATGTAGTCTTAATAATTGGACTATCGAGGGAGGAATTGAATAGGATGTTGGAGACTTCGAGACAAGTCTTAGAATCGTAAGACTTTTGTTTGAGTAGAAGAAAGACATAGTATATGTAATGTAATTTTTAGCAAAAAAAGAAGTAGTTCGACCATATAGGTGAAAGTTGGAGATCATATCATACAAGTTACATACTGTAAATATCTTGGGTTCATTATTTCAACAAAAAAATCTTGGGTTTATAGTACAAAATAACGGAGAAATAAAATCAGATGTAAATCATTGTATTCAACTTGATGGTTGAAATGGAGAAGAGCCTCAAGTGTTTTTTGTAATAAAAACGTTCCGTTTAAGTTAAAGTGAAAAATTATCAGACAGTTGTCAGAACAACGATGTTTTATGGAACAGAGTATTGGCAGTTAAGAACCAACACGAGAATAAAGTAAGTACGTGGAGATGGGAATGTTGTGTTGGATGTGTGGTAAGACTAGATGAGATAAGATTAGAAATGGTAACATTGTAAGATGGTTGGAATAGCACCTATAGTATAAATACTGTGGAAAATAGGTTTAGGTAGTTTGGACATGCAGAGAGAAAACATGTAGATTCTATAGTAAAAAGAATAGATCAAATAGAAGATAGCAGTCATACTAGATGAGATACATGAAGACCTAAAAGAACTATAAGAGAAACTATTGAGAAAGATTTATAGATTAATGAGTTGAATCTAAATAAGGACATATTTCGATCCATGTAGTCAACCCCACTTTGTGTAGATAATATTTGATGATGTGGTACTTATTTTGTGAGTTGTTTGTTTGTGTTATTGTCTTATTCATCCTTTTGGTATGAATTACATCAAAACACCCTAAAACATTTATGTTTCGAGAAGGATAGAACTACAGACTCAATATTAGAAAACATTACAAATGTCCCCAAATCATAAGCAATTTCTCTAATACTCCTCTATTATGGACGTAAAACCTATTATGACTGAAAAACATGCTTAGAATAACGTAAGATGACCTGTCATCACTACATAATCTTGGTTAAAAATGCACAGGAAATGTAATTATATTTGTGAGTAGTTCATAATGGGATTTTGGAATAAGATCTTTTCCAGAGTTAATTTTTTTGGAATTCATTTCTTGGTGGAGCATGGATATCCATCATTTTGTGTGCGCTGAGAGGTGGAGGTTGAAGGCAAACTGCATTCCTCTCAACCTCTATTGATGACTCTGGTTGTGAACTCTAGAAATATTAATGGCGGCAAGGACTAAATCATCATTCTCTTTGTTCATTTGTTTCACGAAAGCATCATTTTGATTCATATTGTTATCTTGACAGGTTAAATGAGCATAAACGTGGTGTACATATTGGAAGGGCCTACATACGCTCATGCTATCTTTGACCACTTTCCCTATGTAGAAAGGAACACACCGCCGAGGTCTCTTATCCTTCCATCAACCCTGAAAGCTCTTTGATCCTTTTGAAGAATCCAACAAGAATTTCAAGTATCAATATGCTATAGTAATCTCTAGAAGGTGGTGTTGAATAGTATTAGAGTGTTGATGTAGTAAATTTGCAAGTGTACGGTTTTATCGGTGTAGTAATACGAGTATCGTTCCGACATGAAGTTGGTTAATTCAATTAACTTCAAGAATGATTAGAAGAAAGTTCAGTTGAAAAGTTGTATTTTTCAGGGTTTAGAAATAATAGTAAAAACCGTCTTGGGATTATTGGTTCACATGGTGACAAACCCTTCACAAACCAAACTCTAAACCTAGATTTTATGTTGGACTTATTTTCTAAAGACAAGTTTCTTTTTAGCCTATCACAACTCCTCTCGGTCTCAGTGAGTGTGTTTCTGTAGCAACCACGCCTATTCTCATGGTTGATTGCTATTGAAATCCTTGAAGTTCGAAACTTTATATGTATCAAGGTTTGCTAGACTATTCTAATGTTTCGCAACCCTTGTCTAAATTCACTTGTTCCAATATTAAAACTTCATCTCTCGATCCATCGCTTAATATTTGTGATGAATCAATAACAACTATTAAACTTCATCTCTCGATCCATCGCTTAATATTTGTTATTGATTATAAGAACGGTGAAATAGATTAGAAAATAGGTTTACATAAAGTTAGGGTTAGAGGTTTGGTTTGATTAGGATTAAATCATTAGACTCATCCAACAACCCCAAGACAAGAATAGTCTACTCACTCATGTTCATTATATACATAGAGAAGAAGAAGAAGAACATAAATAAATAAAAAGGTGAACTTTTATTATAAGAAACAGTTGTCACTTATTATTTCCAAGAACAAAAGATGATTATACAAGCTTGATGGCTGCTCTATTTATAGTCTAACATTGACTTAAGCCCTAAGAAATAAATCACTAAAGTGTTGCACAAGAAACCATGGGCCATAGGTCAGAAAATACTAAAATAGGATGCTTGTCGAAGAAGCAAAAGCAGCAAAAGGACATAAAGGGGTGCGCCATGCTTCATATTTTGGTGAAGGATCTTCAAACTTTTTGCACAAGATATTTTTGTATGTGATCTTTGTAACACCCCGTTTTCCCAACATAGAAATTTATAAATAAAATCAGAGTTTTCAACATTTCAACAAATTTGGCACTAAGACCTCAACATCAACAACATTAATAAAATCCACTCATAAGTGGTCCAACAACAAAATGGAAAGGACCCGTAACAAGACAACATATCATATAATAAATTCACATCCCGTTACGTATCAGAGCGACCCTAAAACGACGCGTGAGAGAGTCAACTCACAACAGCAATTACTCCTGAGCACCTGCAAGTTACTCATATGAAGAGCAACATTTTCAAGCAGAAGGGGTGAGATTCACATTCATCAATAATAAACAGAATTCTATAGCATCAATTAACATATAATCAACAAATATTCATATGAAGAGATTATTTATCATATGACAGCAACAAATCATTATCAACAACTTCGTATAACAACGTATCAACAATCGACTCAACAACTCAACATAAATATGCATGTGGTACCAACGGAGCATCAAGCTCCCTTCGTTAAATGTCGTAATTCGACTTTGACAGGCATCAAACCCCCTTCGCTACAACATGACAGGCTACAGCCCCCTTCGCTTGACAACATTTATGCAATGACATAATGAATATTATGCAGTAACAGCAACTACAACTTCGTGATTAATCAACATAATATTTAGACAACTTCACATTCAAACAACAACTTCAATTAAACCATATCAATATGACTCACCAATTCATTATCAAAAGATTATTAAGTTGATTCAACAAGAAATAGATTCAATACTCTTAAACATTCTAATCAAAACTCACAGTATACGGGATTTGAAGTTTGGAAGCAAACCAAAAGTTTCAGGTTGATTTAGAAGCGGTTATGCTAAATTTTCTTAAAAGTATTTCCAGACCTACTTGGAGTGTTTCTATCATAATTCAAAATCCACAAAACATTTTCAAGTCAAACTATAGCCATTGGAAAGCTAACTTAATTATCTAAAACTTTCATGTTTGCACCAAACGCCAATTCAAAACAGAAACGTGTGAAAAAGACACAAGAACGCGAAACAGGAAAAGCTGTCAGAGGGCATCTCGCTTAAGCGAGATTCACGCCGAGAGAAACCTTAATTTCGCTTGTGAGTTCGCTTGGGGCTCGCTCAAGCGATCTGGGCCCCGTTTTCTGAAGAACACTTACGGATTTTCATCATTTTTCACCCAAAAACCCAAATTTTGACTACCCAATGCCCAAATTTGATAGGAAGCATTACCTAGGAGTATTCTACAACCTAAACATCAACTTTTTACATTAATTCCACGGATTATCTAGGTTTCTAGCAACCTAATTCGATTCAACCCTAATTTCTTCAATTCAACAACAACAACAACAACGATTCAGAATTTATGTTTATGATTAATGAGAGTTAGTCTCACCCTTACCTTAATCCTTGATTCTTGAAAGCTAGCAATCTCTCTTCTCCTTTCCTCTTCTCTTCTCTGACTTCTCCCTTTTTCTCTGTTTCTCAAAACTGTTTTTACGTGTTCTCCTTTTTCTGACTCTCAACCTTCCTTATTCTATAACTCCCTTTCTCCTTATTTCCAAAACTACCCTTATCCTATTTATTTTAATTAAATATCATTCATTATAAAAAAAAGTCATACTACTTAATAAACATACCAATAATTAATATCAACATCATATATTTCAAATAATCACACAAAATATATATAAAAACACTGAACTTGGTAAAATAAATAATTAAATAATTAGGGCGTTACAACTCTCCCCCACTTAAAATATTTTCGTCCTCGAAAATTTACCTTAAATGAATAACTCTGGATACGACTCTAGCATCTTATTCTCCAGTTCCCAAGTCAAACTTTCACCAGCTGCTCCTTCCCAAACAACTTTCACTAGAGGTATATCCTTGCCTCTCAGTTTCTTCACTTCACGACCTTCAATCATCACTGGTAAGGCCTCGATCGTAAGGTTATCTCTTACTTGCACATCATCTCTTGGAATCACATGAGATGGATCCGAAACATACTTCTGAAGTTTTGACACATGAAACACATCATGTAGATTCAAAAGATGTGGTGGTAAACCCACTCTATAAGCAACTGCTCCCACTCTCTCTGAAATCTGATACGGACCAATAAACCTCGGAGTTAGTTTCTTGGATTTCAGCGCTCGTCCAACACCTGTCACAGGGGTGACTCTAAAAAATACATGGTCTCCTTCTTGAAACTCAATATCTTTCCTACGCTTATCATGATAACTCTTTTGCCTAATTTGCGATGCCTTCATCTTTTCTCTGATCAACTTAACCTTCTTAGTAGTCTGTTGAACAATCTCCGGTCCTAGAACCACACTTTCACCGGACTCATACCAACACAACGGGGTTCTGCATCTCCGACCATACAATGCTTCAAAAGGTGCCATTCCAATGCTAGAATGATAACTGTTATTATAAGTAAACTCAATCAATGGAAGATGACTATCCCAAGTTCCTCCTTGTTCAAGTACACAAACTCTCAACAAGTCCTCCAACGATTGAATTGTTCTTTCCGTTTGTCCATCTGTCTGTGGATGATACGCCGAACTCAAACTCAATTTTGAACCCAACGCCTCTTGTAATCTCTTCCAAAATCTAGAAGTAAATCTTGGATCTCTATCTGATACAATACTCGACGGAACACCGTGTAGCTTCACAATCTCACTGATATAAATCTCTGCTAACTGAGACACAGGAAAACTGATATTAATCGGAAGGAAATGAGCCGACTTCGTCAATCTGTCCACAATCACCCAAATTGCATCATTCCTTTTTGGAGTATTAGGTAAACTAGTTACAAAGTCCATGGATATATTATCCCACTTCCACTCTGGAACATCCAAAGGTGTCAACAAATCAGTATGTTTCTGATGATTAACTTTCGACTTCTGACAAGTTTAACAAGCATACACAAATTGTGCCACATCACGCTTCATCCCGGACCACCAAAATAATTTCTTCAAGTCATGATACATTTTCATAGCCCCCGGATGAATACTCAAATTACTTCTGTGACTTTCTTCCAGAATTAACTTTTTCATTTCTGCATTATCAGGAATACAGATTCTACTTCGAAATCGCAACACTCCTTGATCATCAACTTTAAAATCACTATCTTCAGTCTAATCATTACCAATCATCAAATCCACCAATTTCACATCTACCTTCTGAGCCTCCTTGATATTATCTAAGAATTCATTGTTAATCTTCAACATTCCCAGTTTCACACTTTGTGATGACACTTCACAAACCAAACTTAAATCTCTGAACTGTTCAAGCAACTCGAATTCTTTCACCATCATAGCAGACATATGTAATGTTTTCCTACTCAAAGCATCTGCAACAACATTAGCTTTACCTGGGTGGTAATTCAACCCGAAATCATAATCCTTTAGCAATTCAAGCCATCTGTGTTGTCTCATATTCAGTTCCTTCTGGTCAAATAAATACTTTAGACTTTTATGATCACTGAACACTTCAAATCGAGCACCATACAGGTACTGCCTCCAAATCTTAAGTACAAAAACCATTGCAGCTAGTTCAAGATCATGAGTAGGGTAATTACGTTCATGAATTCTCAACTGCCTTGATGCATAAGCCACCACTTTATTATTTTGCATCAGCACTCCTCCTAATCCCAACTTAGAAGCGTCACAATACACCACAAGTTGCTCATCAACCTTTGGTAGTATTAAAATCGGAGCCGTCGTCAAACGTTGCTTCAGTTCATTAAAATTGTTTTCACACTGTACAATCCACACAAAGGCTCTACCCTTACAAGTCAACTGAGTTAGCGGAAGTGCTAACTTGGAAAATCCTTCAATAAATCTTCGGTAATAACCTGCTAAACCCAGGAAGCTTCTAAACTCAGTAACTGACCTCGGAGTCTCCCATTGTGATACAACATTAACTTTAGATGGATCTACAACAATACCATTTCCGGAAATAATATGACCAAGAAAACTCACCTCGTTCAACCAAAATTCACACTTTGACAGCTTGGCATATAATTTCTTCTCTTTCAACACTTGCAAAACAATTCTCAAATGTTCTGTATGTTCTTCCTCAGACTTGGAGTATATGAGAATATCATCAATAAATACAACAACAAAACGATCCAGATAAGTATGGAAGGTACGATTCATATATTCCATAAACACTCCTGGTGCATTAGAAACACCGAAAGGCATCACGGTATATTCATAATGTCCGTAACGCGTTCTGAAAGCCGTCTTCTGAATATCTTCATCTTTCACTTTGATCTGGTGATAGCCTGATCTTAAATCAATTTTTCTAAACACACGTGCACCCACTAACTGATCCATCAAATCATCAATTCTCGGAAGTGGATACCTATTCTTTATCGTTACTTTATTTAACTGCCGGTAGTCAATACATAACCTCATACTACCATCCCTCTTCTTAACTAACAGTACAGGCGCTCCCCAAGGTGACACACTTGGTCTTACAAACTTTTTATCAAACAAATCTTCTAACTACTTTTTCAACTCAGCTAGTTCGGACGCCGACATACGATAAGGTGCCATAGAAACAGGCTTCGTTCCTGGAATAAGATCAATAGAAAATTCTACTTCCCTCTCTGGCGACACATCAGGAATTTCATCAGGGAAAACTTCAGGAAACTCGCACACCACTGGTAACTTATCAACCACTGCTTGATTCTTAATAGACAGGGACGCAAATAATGAAAACATTTGAACTTCGTCAATCAGCAATTGTTTCAATTGTTTAGTAGTCAAAAACTCAGTTTCTCCTTCTTCCTCAGCAGAAGAAAAACGCACTGTATTTCTAAAACAATTTATGTGGACATGGTTAAATTCCAACCAGTTCCTTCCCAGTATTATATCCATCCCCCTCAATGACAAACATACTAAGTCTACTGCAAAATCTCTATCATACATTGACAAAGGACACTTTATGCACACAAGAGAAGTTGTCACCGAACCCTTAGATGGGGTTTCGACAACCATCTCTCCATTCATAGATGACACAACGAGATTTAATCTTATAGCACAATCGGCAGAAATAAAACAATGCGTAGCACCAATATCTATAATAGTAATTAAAGGAGAACCATTAATGAAACATGTACCTCTGATCAGACGGTCCTCGTTCTGTGTCTGAGTACCAGTTAGAGCAAACACTTTTCCACTAGCTTGGGTCTTCTTAGGATTTGGACTGTACTTGCAAAAAGTACGAGTAGTGAATACTAGGGTTTTCTCTGTCTATTAGGGTTTAGACTGATTATGGATGCCTTGAGAATGCTCTCAAGGGTTGTATTTATAGCCTGTCGTGGGCTTGGGCTTTGATGGCTTGGTCTTCAAGCCATAGGAGTATTCTAGTATTTTAGGCGGGTTCTAGAGGTTTACTTAAGGTGGCGCCCTGGAAAGGACACGCCTTGGGCCTTAGAACTCTTCTGGAGGGCGCTAAAGCCTCCTGGGGGGTCTACAGGCCCTTCTGTAGGTCCTTAAGACTCCTAGGAATATTATGACGGTTCATAGCCCAACAAGCACGAGTCTTGGGACAAGGCGAAGTGATTTATATCTTGGCAAGCGTAGGAGTCCTTTAGGAAGGACCCTCCTAGCTAATTAGGAAATTATTATGACGGTCCATAGCCCAACAAGCACGAGTCTTGGGACAAGGCGAAGTGATTTATATTTTGGCAAGCGTAGGAGTCCTTTAGGAAGGACCCTCCTAGCTAATTAAGAAATTATTATGACGGTCCATAGCCCAACAAGCACGAGTCTTGGGACAAGGCGAAGTGGTTTATGTTACTTTGATATTCCCTTGTGATATGTCTGATATGTTTGATAGCTTTGAAGGTATATGTATTACCCCTAAGTCGTAGATCCCTTCCGTATTGAAAAAAGTTTGCTTCATATGGGACTGTCCGCCTAGTTTCTTCAGTATGTGTTTCTTAAGGTACGATACGGCGTGATATCTCTCGCCTCGTCCTTTTGAGGGGCGAGACGGACCTTCCTTTAAATATTGACGAGGATTCCGCATCTGCGAAGTAGACCGGACGGTGTAGATTTCTTGACCCTTCAGTAGTCGTGACATTTGTATTTAGCATTATGGGCTTTTTTCCTTTTAAAACTTCGCAATTTGGCGAAATATGGTTAACCTCCGTGGGTTGTCTGAATTGCGCTACAAGGCGTCTTTAGTGGATTGCGCTACAAGGCGTCTTACAGGATTGCGCTACAAGGCGTCTTACAGGGCTGCGCTACAAGGCGTCTTACGGGGCTGCGCTACTTGGCGACTTACGGGGCTGCGCTACTTGGCGACTTACGGGGCTGCGCTACTTGGCGACTTACGGGGCTGCGCTACGTGACGACTTACAGGGCTGCGCTACTTGGCGACTTACAGGGCTGCGCTACGTGGCGACTTACAGGGCTGCGCTACGTGGCGACTTACAGGGCTGCGCTACGTGGCGTCTTACGGCTTCTATCTCAGAGCCCTCTTGGGGTTGAGTTTTCACTGCCCAGTTGGGTCTTACGCCTTCTAGTCGATTTGTAGATTCATGTGGATATTGTAGTAGTAGCACCTAAAAAAATAACAAACAGAAATAGCAAAATATTTGTACACATTAAGTTGCCTCGTTAAAAATCTGCAAAACAAATCTCAAAGGTTGAGAAAGGTTTAGAATAACTTCGTGTGTCATCTTCAAAAAATTTAATGGCGGGACCGTTGCTTCCATGCATCAAAATTAATTATGGCGTGCTGTTTGGCTCCTTTGTAAATCTCGCACTTGGCGGAATTGTTAGTGTCCCAACCTTGATTTATCTGAAATATAACAATTCTTCCACACTTCCAAAGTAACCAATATTATAAATAAAGGATTATTTAATCATACGTAATCATATTTAAATGAGAATTAATTACTCGTTGTCTTCTCTTACTTACTCGACCATAATTTCTGCTCCCCCTCCTATTCTTTCTTTTTATTAATTTGGAAGTAACTCTCTGCTGAATGTTACTCCTATACTTCCTACCATATCAAAGAGTGGCTAGTTACTAACTTAATTTTCCTGCCACAATTTGCAAACCTGCTTATCTATCTATCTGTTGCTTTCAATATTCACTCTTTTTTGTTCTTCTACTAACTCACGACTATCTCGCCCATTACCTTACCATGCTCATATTAAATCTGAACTAACTCGCTTACTCCATTATTCTCTAAGTCTTTATTTCCTCCTATGAAGTTAGGACTAAGTCTTCTGACCGATTTTATTTTTCTAAATGGGCCTGGTGTTAACTAAACTTTTTACTTCTGTTTTTACTAAGCAGTGAGTTCAGCGTGCAAAGTAAATGGTACATGAAGAGGGGTTCCCAGGAAAGAGAGGTGGGTCACTTGGACCTCTTAAATACCAAGACTTTCCTTGCCAGAATCCCTCCTATGTGACCTTTTAACAATACTACACTTTACTTTTGCCACGGGTACCTAGAGTAGTCTTTCTCTTATTAGTAGCTTAGTCTTTCCTCAAATGTTTTACTCATCCTTCTCTTTTCTTCACTACGTTCTAACTAAATCACCCAGCGATAATTAATTTCAAATGATACAAATTAAGTTAAAGCTAATTTGTCTATAAGATTTATTGTCCATGTATTTGCACCAAAAAATAATTGCAAAATAAACAAAATATATTTTCTCAAAATATATTGGGCAAGAAATTTTCTTTGAATCAAAAAGTGAGAATATATTGTCTCCAAATATATTGAACATAAAATTTTCTTCAAATCTAAATATATTTTCTCAAAATGTATTGAACATAAAATTTTCTTCAAATCTAAATATATTTTCTCAAAATATATTGAACGTAAAATTTTCTTCAAATCTAAATATATTTTCTCAAAATGTATTGAACATAAAATTTTCTTCAAATCTTAATATATTTTCTCAAAATGTATTGAACATAAAATTTTCTTCAAATCTAAATATATTTTCTCAAAATGTATTGAACATAAAATTTTCTTCAAATCTAAATATATTTTCTCAAAATATATTGAACGTAAAATTTTCTTCAAATCTAAATATATTTTCTCAAAATGTATTGAACATAAAATTTTCTTCAAATCTAAATATATTATTTGATTTGAAGAATATATTTTGAGAAAATATATTAGGCGATAAATTTTTTTCAAATCAAGCAATATATATTGTCTCAAAATATATTGATCATAAAATTTTCTTCAAATCCAAAAGCGTAAATATATCTTCTCAGAATATATTGGGCAGTAAACTTTTCTTTAAATCTAAATAGAATATTTTCTCAAAATATATCAAATAGTATATTCTCTCAAAAAATATAGAACCTGATATTCCTTTGAAAGAGAGTTGCTTCAGAGTGGGAGAATCGCTTCGAGAGAATATGTCGTCGTTAATTTCCTATCAAATAGTATATTCAGACGAATGAATAAAGTTTCCAGAATAACACAATTTTAGATAGATAAAACCTGGTATGGTTTCTGATGAAGAATTATTATGACGGTCCATGGACACTGAAGGCTAATGTGTCCTTCTTCTCCACAGTTAAAACACACAACATCATCATGCTTACTATCCGTAATTGTATGTCCTTTTCTGCCCCAACGGAAACACCGTTTCACTTCACTAACATTGCAAGCATTACTCTTGTGACCTTTCTCTCCACATCGGAAGAAAACAATTTCAGCAGGAGTACCCTTCTTTACGGGTCGCCTCTCATCATTCACTCTCTTCTCAACATTCATCTTTTGCTTACCCTTATCAGCCAGAGCGCTGTAAGGCTTACCACGACTCGGTTGGGTCTTGTTCTTCCGCTCATTCAAAAACTTATAATGAGCTTTCGTATCCTCCTCATAAATTCTGCAACTACTCACTGAAGGAAAATAGTTTTCATAAACAGAATAAGCAGCGGATAAAAAAATTTTGATTTTCTTTCCTTGGATCTTTACGAATTACACGTGAATCAGTGATTCGATTGTTACCTCGAAGTGTGGAATCTGAAAGCTGGAAACTGGAAACACGATCACAACAAAGCAAGCAGCAAGCACAAAGCCTCTAGCAAGTCCACACGAACAGTGCTCCTCCAAAACTCGGTGCTAGCCAACGAATCAGAAGTTTCAGAGAGTTTAGGGTTTCAAAACGTGCAACCTCAAACTTCAGCACTAGGCTTCTATTTATAGAACTCTTAGTGTGCTCTGCAAGTTTAGAAGTCACTATTGGGCTTCTGTAAGACCAATAACGAGTTTAGTAATTCAGCTAACTAATTAGCGTTATTTACTAAACGCACCCCTTATATAAGTCATACTTATATATTTCTCTTTTGACTGTTCTTTGTGTGTGACCCTATAGGTTCTAGTCACGTTGGCAATACTATTAAATCTAATATTTAATACTATAAACACTGAGCGGTATCTAGCAACACATCATTGCTACCCAAGTGACAAGAATGTCAAGTGATCTGACGAAACCTTTTTCCATGATAATACTTATGTATACGATTACTCCTTTGTCCTAATATCTTTATTGATCTCAATGCATAGATTTTGTCACCATTGTGTAGATCAATATTTATATTTCTTGATTCCAAAATATACTGAATAACAAATAAGTCCAATATCCTATATCGACTTAGTTCGGCATGGCCATGCAGTTTTACAGTCATATTTCATCAAGAGGCCTATAGATATATCTCCTGTTTATTTGGAGGGACAAATCACATCTAGGACACTCATGTCCCTCAGCATGATTCATCAAGTACCTATCAACCAACGTTATGGTTATCCTTTTACAGACAACGTTAAAATGGCAACAAAGCACTTGAGTCCACATCTAGGGATCATAGTGGTTTCAGGTCAAAGAGCGATGTACACTATTATCATTGTGAGAATATCTTATGACAATCTCATAACTTATTATGTAGTATTCTCACGATGGGTCTATCCAGTATAAATATTACTCCTAACATTTATACATATGTATAGACTTGATATCTCATATCTATGACCCATGAGATGCGGTCATCAGTCTTCATACATAATAGTCTCGACGCTTTATTATTATCCTAATTCATATTAAAGCTTGACTACGGATACATTTAAGAATAGCGTTCTTTATGATAATGTAATCTCATGATTAAGTCACACTTAATATATTATTACATGAACTATCTATTCTAAGGACTTTATTAACATTACTATAAATATATAATAAAGAGTGTCATATATTATTTAATAATAAAAGTCATGATACATAAGATAAGTTTCACATAAACTATTGGCCTCTAAGGCTTATACCAACACTCACCAAATCAGAGAAAACACGGATCTTCTGGTATCCAATGGCTCGTTTGATCTCTGCTCGTAAGCCATTCTCAAATTTGATACACTTAGAGAACTCAACAGTTTCAGCAGTGTAGTGTGGATAAAACTTAGCCAACTCCACAAACTTGGCAGCATGCTCAGTCACCGACATGTCACCCTGCTTCAAATCAAGAAACTCAATTTCTTTCTTCCCGCGGACATCCTCTGGGAAGTACCTGTTCAGGAACTCTCTCCTAAACACAGTCCAAGTAACGGCAGCACCTTCATTCTCAAGGACGGGTTGAACACTAACCCACCAGTCATCAGCTTCCTCAGCCAACATATGTGTGCCAAAACACACCTTCTGAACATCGCTACACTGCATAAATCGGAAGATCCTCTCAACTTCCTTCATCCAAGTTTGAGCTCCATCAGGATCGTACCAGCCTTCGAAGGTAGGTGGATGGTTCCTCAGAAAAGTCTTCAGCATGCGAATACCATCATTACCACCACAACTTGAGCCATCGCTTCTAATGCAGCAGCAAGAGCAGCATCGTTTCTTCCAACCATCTTCATTCTATACGCAACAAACAACAATCAAGAAAAACTCAACGACAGTATTTCACTGTCAAAAGACACAACAACTCAATCTACTTGGCCGGACGGACCGACCTGCTCTGATACCAACTGTAACACCCCGTTTTCCCAACATAGAAATTTATAAATAAAATCAGAGTTTTCAACATCAAACAGGATGTCACACTTCACTAAATCAAATCGTCATTTAAAAACCACAAAAAAATCTTTAATTATTTTCAACAATATTGCAGCGGAAAGGTAATCAACGTTTCAACAAATTTGGCACTAATTAAGGCCTCAACATCAACAACAATAATAAAATCCACTCATAAGTGGTCCAACAACAAAATGGAAAGGACCCGTAACAAGACAACATATTATATAATAAATTTCCATCCCATTACGTATCAGAGCGATCCTAAGAGGACGCGTGAGAGAGTCAACTCACAACAGCAACTACTTCTGAGCACCTGCAAGTTAATCATATGAAGAGCAACATTTTCAAGCATAAGGGTTGAGATTCACATTCATCAATAATAAACAGAATTCTATAGCATCAATTGACATATAATCAACAAATATTCATATGAAGAGATTATTTATCATATGACAGCAACAAATCATTATCAACAACTTCGTATAACAACGTATCAACAATCGACTCCACAACTCAACATAAATATGCATGTGGCACCAACGGAGCATCAAGCTCCCTTCGTTAAATGTCGTAATTCGACTTTGACAAGCATCAAGCCCCCTTCGCTACAACGTGACAGGCTACAGCCCCCTTCGCTTGACAACATTTATGCAATGACATAATGAATATTATGCAACAACATCAACTACAACTTCGTGACAAGTTTCTTTTTAGCCTATCACATCTCCTCTCGGTCTCAGTGAGTGTCTTTCTGTAGCAACCACGCCTATTCCCATGGTTGATTGCTATTGAAATCCTTAAAGTTCGAAACTTTATATGTATCAAGGTTTGCTAGACTATTCTCATGTTTCGCAACCCTTGTCTAAATTCACTTGTTCCAATATTAAAAATTCATCTCTCGATCCATCGCTTAATATTTGTGATGAATCAATAACAACTATTAAACTTCATCTCTCGATCCATCACTTAATATTTGTTATTGATTATAAGAACGGTGAAATAGATTAGAAAATAGGTTTACATAAAGTTAGGGTTAGAGGTTTGGTTTGATTAGGATTAAATCATTAGACTCATCCAACAACCCCAAGACAAGAATAGTCTACTCACTCATGTTCATTATATACATAGAGAAGAAGAAGAAGAACATAAATAAATAAAAAGGTGAACTTTTATTATAAGAAACAGTTGTCACTTATTATTTCCAAGAACAAAAGATGATTATACAAGCTTGATGGCTGCTCTATTTATAGTCTAACATTGACTTAAGCCTTAAGAAATAAATCACTAAAGTGTTGCACAAGAAACCATGGCCATAGGTCAGAAAATACTAAAATAGGATGCTTGTCGAAGAAGAAAAAGCAGCAAAAGGACATAAAGGGGTGCGCCATGCTTCATATTTTGGTGAAGGATCTTCAAACTTTTTGCACAAGATATTTTTGTATGTGATCTTTGTAACACCCCGTTTTCCCAACATAGAAATTTATAAATAAAATCAGAGTTTTCAACAACAACAACAACAACAATGATTCAGAATTTATGTTTATGATTAATGAGAGTTAGTCTCACCCTTACCTTAATCCTTGATTCTTGAAAGCTAGCAATCTCTCTTCTCCTTTCCTCTTCTCTTCTCTGACTTCTCCCTTTTTCTCTGTTTCTCAAAACTGTTTTTACGTGTTCTCCTTTTTCTGACTCTCAACCTTCCTTATTCTATAACTCCCTTTCTCCTTATTTCCAAAACTACCCTTATCCTATTTATTTTAATTAAATATCATTCATTATAAAAAAAAGTCATACTACTTAATATACATACCAATAATTAATATCAACATCTATTTCAGATAATCACACAAAATATATATAAAAACACTGAACTTGGTAAAATAAATAATTAAATAATTTGCAATTGAAGTAAAATACCTCTAAAAAGGAAATAAAAGCATATAAAATATAAATAAAATAAACTCAAATATTATATAAAAAACACTAATAATTTACTCATCAAACTCCCCCATACTTGAATTTTTGCTTGTCCTCAAGCGAAAGGTATAAACATTAGCAACATAAACAATTTAACATATGACAACACAATTAAAAACTATGTCTCCTCCAAGACTTTATTTCAAGTGTACACTAATCATAACTTCAAACATTTTTCATGAAACCTATTCAACCCAACAACAAGTCTCAAGTGAGTGTGTGTCTGTAGTCCAGCTCTTTCTTGCTCCTGTATTAGAGATATTATGAGGAAAGGTTCTAACCTTAACACTAAACCAACCGAGAAAAGTTCTTTCTTCATTTCATATAAAAAAGGTGGGAATTATTTGGTCATTTGGCATTTATTTCTTAGGGGAGTGGGGCAGACGCTAGTAAAGAGGTTACTCTCGATACACCATTGCAACACAGGTTTGGTTATAAGGTGACCATGCATGTTTTGAGCAATTAATTGCTTTATTCATTTGATTTAATTTATATTAGATGCCTTATTTTGACCTTTTTATTCCCCAAACTAACTTATATTACTTTTACTTTGAAAACTTTTAAGAGTCAATTTACCACTAAAGTTAGAACGTGCTCCTTAAAATACCTGCTCATACATTTACTTAGAGACTACAACTTTGTGTTTTTCTCAAAGTAAATTTTCACAATAAAACATGATGTGGGTATAGCAAGGACACTCAAAACACAATAAGTCACTTTCATGTACAAGTAATCAACCATTTTGGAAGAAACTTTAACAAAAAATTTGTCATAATTTACAATAAAAACAAGCTGCTTTACATGCCCTTCGCAACAAAGCAAAACAAAAATTAAAATTCAAGGGAGTTTGGAAACACTACGACACTTTAACCATAAAAACAAGACACTTTATTTGCCCCCCCCCCCCCCCCCCCCCCCCCATACTTGGGAGAAGCATTGTCCTCAATGATTTGAAAAAGAAAAAGCGAAGAAGAGAGAGTAGAAAGGAAGAAGAGAGAAGAGAAAGGAAGAGGAAAGCTCACAATTAATTGGGGTCCATAAGGGGGACCTTATAGGTTAAAGTGTTGCATTATCATCACGAGCATTTGGTTATTTTCCTCGGTCATTTGATTGCCCCTTTGGACGTCATTCTGCAGCCCGGAGATCTCAACACCTTGTCTTTGTTGCTCGGTGCTTATTCTTTGAACCTCGGTTTGCATCCATGCTTATCGTTCATCATAATTTAGCTCTTCAGCTTCTTGTTCATGGTGCAAGTTTGCATCTTCCTCCTCTTCATCATCCCCATCATCACCATTATCTTGTACATGTGGGTTAGTGCCAACATAAAGCAAATTTTGCACCACCTCTGGGTTAGTTATGTACGGATTAGGTAGAATAATCAAACAAGCAGCCCTATTAACTTTCCACTCATTTTGGAAATTATGGGATATTCCATAAGGTTTAAGAAAGAACATAGAGGCAAGTGTTTCCTCTTGGATGCCATTGAACTAGTTGACTTTGTGTTGGTTTTGGGGAAGGTTAGGGTTTGGAAAGATTTTGTGTGGGAAAGCTTGGTTTAATGATGGGGTTGGGTTTTAAGTAAGATTTTTGAGTTTAGGGATGAAGATTGGTGAAGAAATTTTGGTTTTTGGGTTAGGTTTTAAGGAATTTCGAATTTGATGAATTTAGATTGATGAGAGTTGTTTTTGATGGTTGGGTTTTGTTTGGAATAAAATTTGGAATTGATCTGGGTTAAGATTTGTTTGATTTGGTGGTGTTTTGAGGGAGTTATGGAGTTTTGAAGGTTTTTGTTTATGGAGGTTTTAGAGCGAAGTTTGAGAGAAGCAAGAAGTTGTGGTGTTTGAATGAGGGAGAGGGAAGAATTTTTTTTTGAAGTACAGGAGGCTGGGTGTTGCGCACGGCCGAGCCACTGTAGGCACGGGTCGTGCGCATCATTCTGCCAAATTTTGGTTTTTGTGGGTGTTGGCTAGGCACGGCTGTGCCACTGTAGGCACGGGCCGTGCCAGTGGTTCTAGTCAGGGGTCAAATATTTTTTCTTTTTTTTCGCATCGTATTCGGACAAAAACCTACAAAACAAATGAAAATAACACAAAACAAACAAAATAAAGCAATTAAACTCGTGGGTTATCTCCCACGAAACGCTCTTTTAGAGTCATTTGCTTGACGGTTAGAAAGCGTCCTTAAAAAGGATCAAAGAGATCATATTGTGTAGATGACGCTAGAACGCATTCTTTCACCTCATGATCTTCAATCATACAACAAGAATAAATAGCAGGACCCTTCAAAACATTTTCCAATTCAAATCCTACTATCTTATTACTCACTTGAAAAATAATCATGTCGTTCTTAACATCAATGATAGCTCCCGCAGTAGCGAGGAAAGGTCTTCCTAGAAGGATAGGGACATAAGGATCCTCGTCAATGTCAACAACCATAAAATCAGCCGGGATGTATATCCCTTCTATCTTAACAGGGATGTCCTCAACAAATCCAACCGGGTGAATAGTAGAATGATTAGGTAACTTCAAGGTCATCTCGGAAGGTTTCAACTCACCTATACCCATCCTCTTGAAGAGTGACAAAGGCGACATACTAACACTAGCTCCTAGATCACACATGGCTCTATCAATGGTTTCACTCCCAATCACACAAAGGATGGCAAAACTACCTGGATCTCGGAGCTTCGGAGGCAACTTCTTAATGATAGCACTACTTTCCCTACTTTCCCTAGTCAAAGTTATTGTCTCATTATGATCTATCTTCCTTTTCTTTGAAAAAATGTCTTTTAAAAATTTAGCATATAGAGGCATCTGAGACAAAGCTTCCGCAAAGGGAATATTAATGCATATCTTTTTAAGCATATCAACAAACCTATTAAATTGTGCCTCCAAGTTAGGGTTAACAAGCCTTAGTGGGAAAGGGACTTTGGTTTTATCAAGCGGTATTTTATCTTCTCCTATAACTTTCTAACCTTGAAACTTAACACACTCTCTCTCAATGTTCTTAGCTTTACCAATGGTATCCTCTAATTGTTTATCACCCCCTAATGTAATAGCATTTATGTGGGATTTGGGATTGGCTTCGGTTTGACCAGGAAAGGCACTCGGTGTTTGAGAGGAAGCAGCCACGTGTTGGGCTACTTGGGAGATTTGAGTTTTAAGCATCTTGGTATGAGTAGCAATAGAGTCAACCTTGGATGTGAGTTTGGAGAGAGAGTCGTGCAGAAGTCTGGTTTGGTTTTTAAGCTCTTGGAGCTGCTTAGATTGATTCATGACATAACCTTCCATTAAAATTTCCAAACTAGAATTCTGAGGGATTCTCTGGTTGATTGTATAACCAAGTGGTGCTATTTGTCTATAGGAATTTTGACAGTTTTTGTAAAAGTTTTGATTTGACCTCATTCCTTGGTTGTATTGAGCATAATTCATTTGCTCAACACCTTGAATAGCACTACCTAGTTGGCATTCAACGCCAGTATGGCCAAACACACCATAGAGTTCACAAGGAGGTCAAACAGGGGCAAGGGTGACATCACTAGTGTTCATTTTATCAAATTTTAGAGTGAGTGCGTCAACCTTGGCAGCTAGATGATCAAGGGAAGAAATTTCATACATAGCTGCCTCTTTTTTAGAGGGTGCAGAAGCAGTGATGGCTCTCACTCGTCCATTGACTGTGGTTATGGGCCATGTCCTCGATCAAGGAATATGCTTCTGTATAATTCGTGTTCATTAAACCTCCACCTACAGCTGCATCAACAGTCGTTTTTGTGGTGTAGGATAAGCCATTATAAAAAGTGTGGACTATAAGCCACTTTTCTAGACCATGGTGTGGACAAAGTTTAAGAATTTCTTTGAAACGCTCCCACACATCATAAAGAGATTCCCCATCTTTCTGAGTGAATCGTGTGATTTGATCTCTCAGTTTAGCAATTTTAGAGTGGGGAAAGAATCGGGCAAGGAATGCTTGCCTCATTTGATCCTATAAGGTGATGGAACCAACTTCCAATGAATGAAACCAAACATTAACTCTATAACTTAAGGATAAAGGAAAGAGGTGAAGCCTTACGGCATTTTGATTTTCCTTCAAGGTTCCACTGAGTCTTAAAGAAGTTGAAATATGCAAATTCGGATCCTCAGTGGGTGATACAGAAAACTGGTTTTAAAGCACCAAGTTAAGTAGTGCAGGTTTGATGTCAAAATTGTTACCCTCAACCGTTGGGTACACAATAATAGCATGTGACTCTTCCGTAGAAGGGGTTGCATACTCTTTAAAAGAGTGTTCCGCAGCCACAACGATATAATTTAGTGCTTCTCTCTTTTTCTTATGTAAGAACCTTTCGATCTCGGGAATTACTTCACCAAGACTTTTGCTTCTTCGCATAAGCGAAAGAGAACCCAAGAAGTTAACGGTAAAAAGAAAAAGAGAAGGAAAAAAAGTAAAGAAAAAGAAAAATTCTAACCACTACGAAAAAATTAATTAAATTTCTTAACTCCCCAGCAGCGGCGCCAAAAACTTGATGTAGTAAATCTGCAAGTGCACGATTTTATCGGTGTAGTAATAAGAGTATCGTTCCAACATGGAGTTGGTTAATTCAATTAGCTTCAAAAATGATTAGAAGAAAGTTCAGTTGAAAATTTGTATTTTTAAGGGTTTAGAAATAATAGTAAAAAGCGCCTTGGGATTATTGGTTCATCATGGTGACAAACCCTTCACAAACCAAACCCTAATTCTAGAATTTATGTTGGACTTATTTTCTAAAGACAAGTTTTTCTTTAGCCTACCACATCTCCTCTCGGTCTCAGTGAGTGTGTTTCTCTAGCAACCACGCATATTTTCATGGTTGATTGCTATTGAAATCATTGAAGTTCGAAACTTTATATGTATCAACGTTTGCTAGATTATTCTCATGTTTCGCTACCCTTGTCTAAATTCACTTGTTCCAATATTAAAACTTCATCTCTCGATCCATCGCTTAATATTTGTGATGAATCAATAACAACTATTAAACTTCATTTCTCGATCCAGCGCTTAATATTTGTTATTGATTATAAAAATGGTGAAATAGATTAGAAAATAGGTTTACATAAAGTTAGGGTTAGAGGTTTGGTTTGATTTGGATTAAGTCATTAGACTCATCCAACAGTCCCAAGACAAGAAGAGTCTACTCACTCATGTTCATCGTAGACATAGAGAAGAAGAAGAAGAAGAACATTAATAAATAAAAAGGAGAACTTTTATTATAAGAAACATTTGTCACTTATTATTTCCAAGAACAAAAGAAGATTATACAAGCTTGATGGCTGCTCTATTTATAGTTTAACAATGACTTAAGCCCTAAAAAATAAATCACTAAAGTTTTGCACAAGAAACCATGGTCACTAGGTCAGAAATACTAAAATAGGCAGCTTGTTGAAGAAGCAAAATGACATAAAGGGGCGCGCCATGCTTCATATTTTGGTGAAGGATCTTCAAACTTTTTGCACAAGATATTTTTGTATGAGATCTTCATATTTTTAGCCAAATTAGCTCCAAATCTCCTTTCTTTTGCTCCAAGACTCAATCTTTTGAATATTCGTTCCTGAAATAAAATAATATGCAATTGAAGTAAAATAACTCTAAACAGGAAATAAAAGCATATAAAATCTAAATAAAATAAACTCAAATATTATACAAAAAACACTAATAATTGACTCATCAAGTGTATAACCTTTGTCAACAACCTTCCTCTTGGACGGAATGGCATGATATATGTGAAGACACTCCAACGCTAGAATTAGTAAGCATTGTGGATCTAATAGGTGTAATTTAGAGTGAAATATGTGTGTGCATGGACCAATTCTATTGTGTAAGTATTTAAAGTGTAGATTTAGCATTTTAGCCCTATTATTGGATCTGGTCTGGGCTCGAAGGGTCATTATTTCAGTGTGGTCAATGGTTGTGTCCACGTCATGGTCCCATTTAACCAGTGGCGGGTAGTCTAGACTTGGCAATAGTTTTGTTGTGAATTCTTTGAAAATCACACCAATAAAATATTTGATATGTGGAACAAATTAATCAAGAAACCAAAAAAACGTGAGTGGAAGTTATATACCAAGCAAAAGATAGAACAACAAAGGAGAGAGAGAGAGTGAGAGAACACACGAAAATTTGTTTACCTAGTTCGGTCCAATACTGACCTACTCTAAGGGAGAGCGGCTCTACGTTCCACAATAATGAATAGTTTCTTTAGAAAGAGATATCAAATGGTTACAAGAACCAGTCTTCAAACCTAATTCTACCCAAAGTCCCAAATCTCTTCTCATGACCAAGAGACTCAATCCTAATTGTGTTTCTCCAAGGTGAATTGGTAGTGATTCAATCCCAACCCTAGTGTTTGTTGCAAAGAGAAAAACTCTAGAAACCCTAATTTTGTTGTTGGCTTCTAAACCCTTGTTTTTTTACTCTCTACACTCTTTTCATCCAATACGCGGTCTGTATTTATAAAGAAAGTAACCCTTAAAATTTAGAACAAATCTGGGCTAAGAAATACATTTCTAAAATTTCTCCTTCAGCGCAAAATCGTGGCCCGATTTTTGCAAATTGTGGCACAATTTTTCACGAGACAAAAGTCTCAAAACTGGTCCCAAAATCGTGGCCCTATTTCTGCAAATCGTAGCCCGATTTTGACATATTTCCATTCCTCAATTTTGAGTCAATTTCAACACATTTTCACCTTGACTGTTAATTAGTGATGATGCCAATTTAACCATCAACAACCATGCTGCTCTCTCCATTCTTTATTTTCCATTTCTTCCAACTACACAAAGTAGCACCACAAGCTTCCACCCTTTTTCTCTTCAACCATTGGAATGCCTTCCACTCTCTTGAAGATCCTTGTATCCAACTACACTTGGATTTTAGGTAGTTCCACAAGTCTACACCATAACCTCTTCAACTTCCGGAGTGATCAAATTTATCCTTCCTGAAGATTCACTTCCATCAATTACCCTTGGTATTTTATGCTAATCCCACAAGTTATGTCATACATTCTTCAAACCCCAAAATTCCTTTCGTCCTCTTAAGAATAACCTTGCTCACAAATAGAGCCTAGAACCCAAGGTCTCCATAGTCGTACCAATCCCGATGTCACTAACTCCACCTTAAGTTAAGCTTTCTTTACCTCAACTTTCAAATGCGTACATCCAATATGACTTGCACCTTGAAACTCCACCTCAAATATTGATCATGAGTATTCTTACCACTGCCTCTCGAGACTGAACTTGAGTATTCTTCCCACCGCATCTCCAGGTTGTAGTCGAGTGTTTAACGTATTTCTAAACGACTACCCCTCTTCATGGCATCATCCCCAAGGTGAGAAATATCACCTTCTTGATCACCCCAAAAAGAAACCACCAAAGCATCTGCATCCTCATACCCCTTGGAGACAATTTGCGCGAAGTTACCATTGTTTTCTCGATAATCCTTCTTGAATTGACCCATCTTGTGACAGTTAAAGCACTTCAACTTTGACTTGTTGCCTCCTTTTCCCCAGTTACCTCTACCTCCACCATTCCCTCTTGAAACATTTAGGCCTTTATCGTTTTCATCAGCTCTCAAGTCCTTGGACTTGTTCAACTCCTTAGTTCTCAAAGCCGCTTGGATTTCTTCCAAGGTGACAATGCCTTCTTTGCCATAGAGCATGGTATCCTTGAAGGATTCAAAAGATCCAGGAAGAGCACACACCAATAGTATAAGCTTATCTTCATCCTCAAGATGCACCTCAATGTTCTCTAATTCATTAAGGATTTTGTGGAATTCTGTAAGTTGCTCCATGATGGCCTTTGACTCCACCATCTTGAATGAGTAGAGTTGTTGCTATAGGAATTGCCTATGAGCTAAATATTTAATCATATACAAAGACTTCAACATTTACCACATTGATTCCACAGTTGCTTCCTTCGCGACATCCCTCAAAACTTTATCCTCGAGGCACAAGACAATGACACTCTTAACCTTGTCCACCATCTCGGTCTTCTCCGCTTGTGACATGGTGACCGGTAACGCACATTCACCCTTCAAAGCTTGTGCACACTTTTGTTGTATCAAAACCATTTCCATCTTGACCTTCCATAACTCAAAATCGTTACTGTCGGTGAAATTCCTGATATCTCACTTTGAACCCATGATAATTGATTATCGATTTGATCATAGCCCCACGGTGGCCGCCTATTGTTATGAATTCGTTAAAAATAACACCAATAAAATACTTGATGTGTGAAACAAATTAATCAAGCAACCAAAATAACGTGGGTGACAATTATAAATACAAGCAAAAGATAGAACAACAAAGGAGAAAGAGAGAAAGAGAATACAAGAAAATTTGTTTACCCAGTTCGGTCCAATACTGACCTAGTTTATGGAAGAGAGAATCCCTCCGTTTCCCAATAATGATTAGTTTCTTTACAAAGAGATATCAAAGGGTTACAAGAATCAGTCTTCAAACCTAATTCTACCCAAAGTCCAAAGTCTCTTTCCGTGACCAATAGACTCAATCCTAATAGTGTTTCTCTAAAGCGAATCAATTGAGATTCAATCCCAACCCTAGTGTTTGTTGCCAAGAGAGAAACTCTATAAACCTTAGTTTTGTTATTGGCTTCTAAACCCTTGTTCTTTTCTACATTCTACACTATTTTCATCTGATACATGATCTATATTTATAAAGAAAGTAATCCTTATAATTTGGAACAAATATGTGCTGAAAAATACTTTTTTGAAATTTCTCCTTCAGCGCAAAAATGTGGCCCGATTTTTGCAAATTGTGGCATGATTTTTCACGAGACAAAAGTCTCAAAACTTATCCCAAAATCGTGGCTCAATTTTTGAAACTTTGCGCGGAGTTACTATTGTTATATGCATAATCCTTTTAGAAGTGACACACTTGTGATAGTTAAAGCACTTCAACTTTGACATGTTACCGCCTTTCCCCCGGTTACCTCTACCTCCACCATTCCCGCTTGAAACATTTAGGCCTTTACCGTTTTCATCAGCTCTAAAGTCCTTGGACTTGGCCAACTCCTTGGTTCTCAAAGCCGCTTGAACTTATTCCAAGGTGATAATGCCTTCTTTGCCATAGAGCATGGCATCCTTGAAGGATTCAAAAGATCTCGAAAGAGCACACAACAATAGTATAACTATATTTTTATCCTCAAGATGCACCTCAATGTTCTCTAATTCATTAAGGATTTTGTGGAATTCTGTAAGTTGCTCCATGATGGCCTTTGACTCCACCATCTTGAATGAGTAGAGTTGTTGCTATAGGAATTTCCTATGAGCTAAATATTTAAACATATACAAAGACTTCAACATTGACCACATTGATGTCGCGGTTGGTTCCTTCGCGACATCCCTCAAAACTTTATCCTCGAGGCACAAGACAATGACACTCCTAACCTTGTCCACCATCTTGGTCTTCTCCGCTTGTGACATGGTGACGGTACGCTCATTCACCCTTCAAAGCTTGTGTACACTTTTGTTGTATCAAAACCATTTCCATCTTGACCTTCCATAACCCAAAATCATTACCGTCAGTGAAATTCCCGATATCTCACTTTGAACCCATGGTAATTGATTAAAAAACACACCAATAAAATACTTGATGTGTGAAACAAATTAATCAAGCAGCCATAATAACGTGGGTAACAGTTATAAACACAAGCAAAAGATAGAACAACAAAGGAGAAATAGTGAGAGAATACACAAAAATTTGTTTACCCACTTCGGTCCAATATTGACCTAGTATGGGGGGAGTGAGAAGCTCTTTGTTTCACTATAATGGTTAGTTTCTTTACAAAGAGATATCAAAGGGTTATAATAATCAATCTTCAAACCTAATTCTACCCAAAGTCCCGAATCTCTTTCCGTGACCAAGAGACTCAATCCTAATAGTGTTTCTCCAAGGTGAATCAATGGTGATTCAATCTCAACCCTAGTGTTTGTTTCCAAGAGAGAAACTCTACAAACCCTAGTTTTGTTATTGGCTTCTAAACCCTTGCTTTTTCTACATTTTACACTTTGTTCATCTGATACGTGATCTATATTTATAGAGAAGTTACCATTATAATATGGAACAAATCTGTGCTGAAAAATACGTTTTTGAAATTTCTCCTTCAGCACAAAATCGTGGCCCTATTTTTCACCAGACAAAAGTCTCAAAACTGGTCCCAAGATTGTGGCTCGATTTCTGCAAATCGTTGCCCGATTTTGGCAGATTTCCATTCCTCAATTTTGAGTCAATTTCAACAAGTTTGGATCTTGACTCATTGGATCTTGACTCAGATCGGAACATTGTATATATCTGGTGAAATTTGGTGTGCAAGGTATGTTAATACTTTTTTTTTTGTTGTGAAAAGTAGATAACAAAAAGAAAAGAAAAAAAACAGCTAAAAAGTAGTATATGTGATGCATCTCTCGTCGGGCATCAACCTGCAGTAGCGGAATCAAACCCTCTGGAGGATCCATATACTCACACCAAATATCAGAACTTGCAGCTCCTAATTTTGCCATGAAATCCACTGACGAATTCGTCTCCATCACATAATGCTTTTGCTAGACGCTCCAACTACTTCGCAATAAATCCTGCACATTACTAATAATTGCCGCAAAAAGATGCCAAACACTCACCATGGTTGAAACTAACTGAACAACAAGAGTCGAAGAAGAGCTATCAAGATGCTATCAAGCCAAGATGCTATCAAGCCATGATGCTATCCCAAGATGCTATCAAGCCATGACGCAGAGCTAACAACTCTACATGTATGACTGTGGAAATACCAACATTTCTAGCAAACCCATATAGCCATTTGCCATCGTTCCTACGAAGAAAGCCACCAAAACCACATATTCCGAGATTTCCAAAACTGCTGCTATCAACATTCAAGACAATGGCCATACTCTCCTCTGGATGCCAAGTCACATAACGACCTCCTATCTGTGGTTAATGCCGGAGAGAAAACAGAACGAAGAAGAGCTGCCAAATTGTAAATCTTTACCTTCAAGGAGAAAATAGAAATCATCTCATTCTCGATACAAAGTGAGTTTCGTGCACACCAAATCCACCAAAGAGCAGCAAAGAATAAATGATTATTTGCGCTAAACATGCCTTGTTTGAGCAAGGCGACCATACAATTCCCCAAATAGAAGTTAAAATTGGCAAATCCAAGAGCAAGCCAAAGATGCTTAACAAACATACAATCCCGAAAGTAGTGCATGATACTTTCACTACTATTGAGGCACCTCAGACAGTTGTCAGTGTCTAACATACCTTTATTATGCAGGAACGGCCTCGTAGGAACAATATCATGGCAAACTGTCCAATATAGAAATTTAATTTTTTTTCATGAGAAGGTAAACGCCAAATCCACTTCCATGATCCGACCTCATCCACGCTTGTGTTCCACTTCAGAAGCCACTTATACCCAACTTTCACCGAATAAATACCATCTAGATTACCCTTCCATGTAAAGCAATCCTGAATCCGACTATTTAAAGACACTGGGGTGCCATAGATAGCCTCGACTATAGAAGGATGAAGTTGGGTGTATAAACGACCCAACACCCAAGTATCATCTTGAATCACATCAGCTATTTTCAAGTTGACATCACGAATATCAACATATAAATTTTGTTCACACAACTTCCCAAATTTAGTCCACGGTGCATACCAAAAGGAAAAAAACACATCTCCCAATCTATAGTCGAATCCATTTCGAAGAGCTGCCTTTGATTTCATTAATAGATTGCCACACAGTGGAACCTTGGATGATGGGCATATCAAGAAAGAACTTATCACCAACATATTTGTGTCGAAGTAGAGATACCCGTAACTTATCTGAGTTACAATGAATGTCCCAAACCAGCTTTTCCAGCATAGCCGTATTTGATTCGCGAGCCCTTCGAATACCTAAACCATCAAATTTCCGCAACCTAGTGATTTTATCCCATCCTACAAGATGGACAACCTTATCCTTGTTCCCCTTCCACAAAAAATTGTGGGCATACTTATCTATGTGCTTACAAATAGAAGGGAAACGAGGTCAACACCGACTGAAATATTGCCAATCTATCAGCCTTGTTAAGTAGCTTGTTTTTCCATGAGGCTAATCTCCTTGGATAATACTTAGTTTTATGACTTGGCGTGATAATTTTCAGCAACTTTCCATCATTTCGTACAATTTCACATCGAAAAATTTCAACTTTGAATTTTTTTTTCTCTTGTTTCCATTATTGCCATATGGAGGAATGCTAACAACACTCATTTTTCAACACTCTTTCTAGCACTCACTCTTTTATTGGATAAAATAAATGTATGTCCCACCATTTTGTGTAGGTTCAATTTTCAAGGTGTAGACCCACAATGATTTAAACCAATAAGAGAGTGAGTATTAAAGAGAGTGTTCAAAGGAGAGTGTTGCTATCATTACTAACAACTTTTGTAGAAAATTAATACATTGCATAGCACAACATAAAGTCAAACCTCCAAGAAGACTTTGTTAATTTCCGTTGGTCATTCTTATATATATATATATATATATATATAAATGTTGGGCAAGTGGAATTTAACTATAATAATTATATTGGTGACTAACCAATTGTTTAAAGAGACCAAACCTGTCAATGTTAGTTGCACTTACAATTCATGATTTTTTTTTCTCTTGCATCAACCATTGAAAACGAGTTGCAAATAATATAGATAAATCTCACATAGGACGTAGAAAATGATACATTAGGCTGTTAGATAATCCGTTGAAGAAGTAGGGTCTTTAAAAAATTAACGTCAATGCTCCATGATTGAAATATAAGATTCAGAGATATGTCACATGCAAACGTGTTCTAACGTGTTTTGGGCATCAATTTTTTTTTTTAATTTAATGTTCACATAACCGATAAGCTAAAGTAAAAACTTAGGGTATATGGTAACATCTATATAAACATATGCATCCACAAACTAAAGAAAAACCTTTCCTTAAAATAGATAAATAAATCTTGCAATAAGAAAAATGCCATATCATAGCATAGATGCTGCATTCCGTTCATCTAAGTTGAATGAATGTTACATATTCGTGAAAGAATGCTATGTGGTTTTGAATTATGCACCGGGAGCCGAGAAAAAAGAAATTATCGAAGGGCCGAACTGTATTTCTGATGGGTTTCCAATGCTTGCCGAAATGCCTTTTGAAAATGGAATCGATTGTGCTTTTAACACGGATCACAATGAAGCGTTTGTCTTCTCTGGAGAAGAATGTGCGAAAATAGACTACACTCGCTCCAAATTACTTAGAAGTCCAATTAAAATCACTGAGATGTTTCCTTGTCTCGAGAGAACATCGCTTCGCAAAGGAGGAATAGATGCTGCAATAAGATCTACAGAGAAATATGTTTTCTTGTTCAAAGGAAAAAGATATGCCCGTATAGACTATGATGACCCTACATATTATGTCATATCGTATCAGACTATACGTGATGGTTTTCGTAGTTTGGTTGGTACGGTCTTTGAATTTGGAATTGATGCAGCTTTTTCTTCTCATGTTAAACATGAAGCTTACATTTTCAAAGGAGAATATTATGCACGAATCAATTTTGCCCCACACACAATTAGTGGTGACTTTATCGTTGGTGGTAGAATAAAGCGAATCAAGGATGATTGGCCCGCTCTTCACGACATACTGCAATACTAGTATGTCAATTTGAGAAAAAGTGTCAATAATGACCGAGATTAGCGTGAGAAAAAATGAAACATTTGTCTAATTTCTTCGTCACTAAACTTCGTGACATAATAAAAGACAAAGATTTCATATATTCTTTCTAATTTTGTAGTAGTGTACACAATATATCATTATATGTTATTGTTCATCATGCATATACGTGAAAACTCGTGTTATTGATGTTTACTTTTTTTCTTCTTAACAACGTAAGCGTCGTGCGTGTGATAATAAGTGTGGTAGACTCCTAGTTGTTTTCCCTGTATCTTGTAGTTGTTTCGTGAGCTGTTATTGGTACATCGATCTAAGATGTGTGTGTTATTTTCTTCCTTTTCTTCAAATAATAAATATGGAGTACTGTCTGCTTTCTGTTTGCTGAAATTAGTTTTTCATTCTGCCGCCACTAATATTTACGACAGAAAGAACTAAGATAAAAAAAATGGACAGACCGCCTTAATGCCTTATTTGGGAGAGAGCCATCTGTATATGGGATTCAATTAGCAGTAGAGGTTAACGGATGAAGGTTGAAACATGAAAGAAAAAACATATCGGATGAATTGCGGGATCATTTGATTCGGGCGTGAAACAAAATGCACAACTAGGACAACAAGCACAGGCATAAGTAGAATTCCAGGTAGGATACATATTTTTTTCTAGAGGTACATCCTTACAAATTGAGAAATTCGGATAAAAAGGTGAATCAGAAGCTGAGTTCTAGACTTCATCGACCTTATGATGTTGTGGAGACAATCAGTCCAATTTCTTATAAGCTAAAATTATTCAAGAGCAGCAAGGTGCATCTAGTTTTCCATGTTTCTTTGTATAGTCATATATCTGCAGAGGTTATTTGCCAACCCTTGCCTCTACTCTTGACACGTGAAAGAAATCGGAGGTGCATTGATTCAGCTGTAGCGCTTGGATCCCAAGCTAATTTCAATCGAGAAAAAGTTCTTATCAATCGGAAAAACCTGCCTGATTTCAAAAATTCTTAGGAGAACTCGTCTACAATACAGTATCAGTTTACCAACTTTCAAAATAAGAAAAAGGTGTGTCTTGAGAGAGAGAGGAACTGTTGATAGATATAAAACACTGACACAGACACGATACGAACCCGTGTAGACACTAATAGTAGTTTGAGAAAATAGAATAACTGAATGTAACATGTGTTGGTGCTTTCTGGTGTCGACACCGGACACACCTTTAATTTGAAGTACCTGTGCTACATAGATTTATAGAATGGCAAGGATAACTAAAGTAATAAAGAATCTTAGATAGGAGAGAAAAATGCAATATCAACATATATGTAAGTTTGTAACAAACTACAGAGATGGTAATGAGTGGGAAACATGAGAGGAATGCATGCATGCTAAGAAAAATAGATACAAAATTGGCATGCCACTGTAACTATTTCTGAAACATAGAAGATAGAACTAACAGAGATAGAGAGGAGGAAAGTAAGAAATGATGTTTGAAACTACCTTGGTAGGAACATAGGATCCACGACCCATTTGGATGAGAAGATGAGTATATCCTTTTGCAAGCAACTCTTTCTTTAACATTTTCAGAATCCACAGCTCTCACAATGGCATCGAAACAAGTCGTCCCTACAGTCGCGAAAACCACTCTCCTTGTCTTGTTTTGTCACTCCCTTCCTTGTCCCCCAGTTAATTAAACACACCGCTCGATTTCGATTAAATTTAACAAGATTAATTTCGCCACTGAACAAAGTATCATAAACAGAATGAACCAACCAACAAAATGCTTTGGATACCTAAAGCCTGATAAGGAAAATGGTTTGCACATTTCCTTAGGGCTTTGTAGCTCATTGGGCTGACTAGGCACATAAACCAATCTTAATAAAACTATGAATCATGCATTTGTTTCCAGGAGTTTAGTAAAATTGATCTGATACAGTTCGACTAATGCACGCAATTTCATGCATTAACATGAATTAAATTTAGATATCCTCTAAAGTTAAACCAGGACAAGTTATACTACAGAATGCAATTCCAAACTACGTCATTATAACTGTAATTAGCAATATAACAGAAAAAAGCATGTCATGTTCTGGGATATACTAAAAAATGAAGAAACATCAGTGACTACAGAAGGGATATTTGCTAACTTAACTTACTAGACCAACAGTTTGAGAAAGTCACTAGCATTTTCATCAAAAGCATCAATAGATATTTACTTGAATCAAATTAGTACTATCATTTGGAGTAAAAATGTTCATAATAATGATCTACATTCCAACACAAGTTTAAGAACTCAAACAAAAGTACTAATGATGGTTGGCTTTCACAGTTCACAGCGTGTTGAACAACAGTTGAAATCCCTACAAGGAGAGGCTCCGCATTCAGGCCATGTTTTGATAAACAACTTATTTGTAGCATCTAGCACAAGCGCTTATCTTGATAAGCGCTTTTGTATAAGCTCACATAAGCTATTTCTATATGAAAACAAGACATAAAGTTAAAATGTTTTTGGTATATGTAATAAGTTGTTTTCTTAAGCTATCTAGGAGAACTTGTGAAATTAAGCTTAAAAATGCTTAAGAAAAATGTCTTAAAATTTTGATAAATTCTCTCAAACAGTCTCACAAAACTTAGTAGATAAGCTCAAATAAGTCGATCCAAACAGTCCCCTAGTTGGATTTATCTCTTCTCAAGTGAGTAGTTAGTATAGTTCGAAAATCACAAGTTTAAATTTTAGTTTGATGGTTTATATAATCACTCTAAAATAAACAATTCACTTTAAAAGAGTCACATCAATCCACAATGAAGCACACAGTCAGACATGGAGACCAAACACAACACAACCATGTCGAGATTGATAATCATATGTGTCAGAATCGGACACGTTACGTATCTGACAATGAGACATACCTAATCCGAGAAGTATCTATACTTCATAGGATCAATGTTTGATGTCATAGTGTTAAAATTTGAGTTGGATCTAACTCGGCCATATAAAACCTGCTTGTAAGGTCAAACCTTTATAAACAGTACATAGACCGTATCTCGAGGCAATGTGAAAATAAATCCGCCCCTTTACACCTAAGACCAAGTGCAATAGGGTTATTAAAAGCAATTTTCAACATATTGAACCATTGGAGTGGGGTAGTTGAAAATGGGAGAAAAATGAGTTGTAGGAAAGAGGTGATGAAGCCATTCAACATGTTGTAATCTGACACGCAGGGGCTACGTGGCGCGTTGCCTACGTGGTGCGTTGCCATTCGCTGAAGCAGGCGCGTGAGATGCACGCGCCGACAGGGAGAGTGAGCGGCAGTGAAACGCGGAGAGAGACAGAGAAATGGATAAAGGCATAGACACTTGGCAGATTTCGATTGGTTGTCTGAATTTTTATCATTTTAATAATTTAAACTCAATTATTTCATTGCAAATAAGTGTTTTTACCAAAATTCATGATTTTTTTTGTCTATAAATAATGACTTTGATCATTTGATTTGGACACAGAAAAAAAAAACAAGTTTTTCACTATCTTAATCTTATTATTAGCTTTCTATTAGTTTTTCTTTTGAAGTTTTAGTCTTTTTTTAGTGAAATGGATCCCAATAATAATAATTTCAACACCCAAAATTCTTCTGATTACCTATTTAGCTACCAAAATCTCAACAATTATCAACATCCAAATCGATTTTCCAACCAACGTCCTCAAAACATGCCTAATTTTTGTTTTGCACCAAATTTCAACCAGTCATCCTCTGTTCCAAACTTTAATCCATATTATAGATCTATGATGAGATATCCACCTCAAACACCCCGATTTAATGGTTATATGCCAATGATGAATGAAAATTTTCAGAGTGTTGGTGCACTTGAATTTCCCGAATTTTCAACACAAATAAATCGTGATGGAATGACAAGAGCTAATGAAGTCACTCCAAATCCAGAGGATTCAACTCCTAAGAACAAGATAACCCAACAACCAAGATGGAACATTGAACAAAATTTGGTGCTAATTAGTGGGTGGATTAAATATGGAACATGAAGGGTTGTTTGGAGAAATCAGACAGAGGAAGCATATTGGGGTAAAATTGCTGAGTATTGTAATGAGCATTGCTCATTTGATTGGCGCTTATGAAGGTGCTAAGCGTTTTCAAGGAAGTGGTTGGTCGGAGAATGATGTTTTGGCAAAAGCGCAGGAATTATATGCATGTGGGAAGAATGTTCAATTTACTTTAATGGAAGAATGGCACGGTCTCCGTGATCAACCATGTTATGGTAGTCAAGTAGGAGGAAATATTGGCTCAGGAAGTAGTGGATCTAAGAGATCCCACGACAGTGATGCATGTGGCTCATTCTTTGTAGGATCCAGTGATCGTTCAATAGGTAGGGAGGCAGTTAAAAAAAGGGTAAAAAGAAAATCAAGGAAGCTGCCTTGGAGGAGGTGGAAACTGAGTGGGTTGAATTCAAACAATTCAGGGAGAAAGAGCTTGAACAATTGAAAGAGATGACCTTCGTGCAACAGGAGACTAACCAATTGATGAAAGAAAAGACTGAAGCTAAGAAAATGAAACTGTATCTAAAGTTAACTTCTGAAAGGCCTCTCAATGACCGGAATAAAGAGATGTTGGCAAAGTTGAAGCGTGAGCTGTTTGGAAATTAAAAATTGTCAGTGTTGTCTAGTCCTCAGTGTTTGCTTTAATATTTGTCAGTGTTGTCTAGTCTCCAGTGTTTGCTTTAATAATTGTCAGTGTTGTCTAGTCTCCAGTGTTTGCTTTAATTTTTGTCAGTGTAGTCTAGTCTCTAGTGTTTGCTTTAATTATTGTCAGTGTTGTCTAGTTCCCAGTGTTTGCTTTAATAATTGTCCATGACTTTTGGCTTTAATAATTATTCGTGACTTTTGAATCTACTCCTTATTTGATAATTAACTCTATACAATAACTTATTTCGAATCCGTCACTGTCCACCACTCAATGTACTTATACATAGGGACTCATGTCTACTTCCAATATCACAAATCTCATTCAATTTAGTTTCAATATCACAAATCTCATTCAATCTACTTTCTAAATCACAAAAGCTATCAATGGATCATTTTGATATCGAAGCCTACAAACAAAAACGTGATATTGAAGAGACTTATATCGTCAACCGATTTATTCAGCGTCGAAAAAAATATTGGAAGATAATGCATCTCATAATAGAAAATATCTTAATAGAGATCATGTTGCGGCAAATCAAAGACTAATTGACGACTACTTTACCAATGAGCCTACATATGATGATGCAATCTTTCGTCGTCGGTACCGGATGCAAAAACATGTTTTCCTTCGAATCGTTGGAGACCTTTCAAGTAGTGATAACTACTTCACCCAACGAGTTGATGCAGCCAATAAAGAAGCTATATCACTCTTAGCAAAATGTACCACAGCAATGCGAATGTTAGCATATGGTGTGGCAGCAGATGCGGTCGATGAATACATCAAAAGAGGAGGTAGTACAACATTGGAGTGCTTACGTAGATTCTGCAAAGGAATCATACGATTGTATGAGCAAGTGTACCTGAGAGCACCAACCCAAGATAACCTGCAAAGAATTCTACATGATCGGGAGTATTGACTCCATGCACTGGGAGTGGAAAAATTGTCCTAAAGCATGGGAAGGTCAATTTACCAGGGGGGATAAGGGAACCACCACAGTTATTCTTGAAGCAGTTGCATCTCATGATCTATGGATCTGGCATGCCTTTTTAAGATGTCCGGGAACGTTGAATGATATAAACGTTTTAGACCGGTCACCAGTGTTTGATGATGTGGAACAGGGAAAGGCTCCAAGGGTGAATTTCTTTGTGAATCAACGTCCCTATAATATGACATACTATCTAGCTAATGGTATCTACCCTTCTAATACAACTTTCTTCAAATCGATTAGACTTCCTCAAAGTGAACCCGATAAGTTATTTGCAAAACATCAGGAGGCATGTTGGAAGGACATGGAACGTGCATTTGGAATGCTTCAAGCTCGATTTAAAATCATCCATGAACCAGCTCGCTTGTGGGACATAGCGGATTTGGGCATCATGAGGTCACGCATCATATTACATAATATAATTGTTGAGGATGAACGAGATACATATGCTCAACGTTGGACCGATTTTGAGCAACCTGAGGGAAGTACACCGCAACCATACTCGACCGAGGTGTTACCCGCTTTTGCAAATCATGTGCGTGCTAGATCCGAATTGCGTGATCCAAGTGTTCATCACGAATTGCAAGCAGATCTAGTGAAGCACATATGGACAAAATTTGAAATGTTTCGTGATTGAAGATGATTTGTATCGTACTAAATAAATTACTTATGTGTTGTGTGCTTACTTTGATGTCTTGCATTTTAAGTTATTTGTGTTCCGCGTGCTTAGTTTGTTGTATTTCATTTTAAGTTATTTGTGTGCCGCGTGCTTAGTTTGTTATATTGCATTTTAAGTTAAGAAAATAAAAATAAATTATTTTACAAAATTTTGTTTTTCCAAAAAAACTCAAAAATAAATTTTTAAGTGTTTATTATTTTAATTTAATTATAATCAATAATTGAAATTTTATGTAACAAAAATACAAAAATATAAAAATGAATAAGAAAATGAAATAAAAAGGGGTGGGGGTAGAGTGTTGAAAGAAAAAACCATTGAAGAAGGTAAAAATTGAATTATTGTTGAATAAAGAGAGAGAAAATGACGTGGAATGTTAGGAATTGGAAAAGTGCATGTTGAGTGTTGTTGAATGAATTTTACCATTACACTTGGTCTAACACAACGAAGGCAACCCAAATACTTACAAGTGAAGGTGGAATTTCCAACACATAATTCTAAATAACTCATTTAAAAAGTTTATAACAAATTCTAAAGAAGAATGAAAAACTGATTGAATTTTAAAATTCTCAAAAATCAACATGATTAACAATGTTTCATTGCCCAGAAGAATGTAAATACTATAAAACATATGAACTAATTAAAATTATTATTATAGTAACAAACGATTGTGCGTATACCTGAAGGAGTGTTTGTGGATTGCGAGTCTAACACGGGTTTTATTATTACGTTTAATAATTTTGCTTGATTTGAGAATTGAACAACATTGTGGGCATTTGGTCTAGTGGTATGATTCTCGCTTAGGGTGCGAGAGGTCCCGAGTTCAATTCTCAGAATGCCCCTGTTTGTGCCAAATTAAATCGACATCATGCACAACCTGTGTATTATCCTGAGCTTTGAGCATAGCATACATACCACGAACAGAGTAACCTCCTGAATGGTCCGGAAGCCACTGCCACACATCATAAAAAAGAGGCTACAAAGAAACATCAAGAAGTAATAATATACACTCCTTTAGTAAGTCCTCCTCCCACACCCACAACATCATACGCCACTGCCAAGCCTCACCATCTTCCCCCTAACTTTATAAAAACACGTCTTTAACCGTTATTGATTTATTCACAGCTAAGTCAAATAAACTGCTAAAGTGCATCCTAAAAGAAATGGGTTAAGATCCTCTCCATTTGGTAAAATAAATGGAGTTTGCAATTTGAAGAGAGATATACACAAAAAATAGATTGTGGGTCCTACCACTAAGTGGGTCCCACCTTCATTAATTATATTTTACTTTTTTCAAGATTTTATGTGTCTTTATCTCTCCAAATGGTAGAAATAAAGAAATATATTAATGGAGAGGATCTTTACTCAAAAGAAACATCACCACACCAACGATCATGCCAAAAAAGAGTGGCCTCCCCATCACGCACCCGCCGCACCACACAATCACTAAACCACCCATTTTTGCCACCACCTACCTCATCCCTAAACTTCACTACCTCCTTCCACCACAAAGAACCACTCCGGCCACCATCCTCCAAGCTCCCATCCTCCTCACCATATCTAGTCACCAACACTCGATACCGCAAACCCTCTCTGTCAACTAACAATCTCCAACACCACTTTACCAACAACGCCTCATTAAACTCCCAAACCACCATACTCCTTTCACATACACACATACCTCCATTCTACCCAAGAAATTTTACTATGATCCTCACTCCCCCCCCCCCCCGGCCCCCCACAATTTTGTTTTTTATCAAAAGTGATTCTATGGAAGAGATTATATCTAATGGAGCCTTGAAGAAGAAAAGAGCATAGATAGGCAGAGTGGTCAAGACAGACTTTAGAAGAATCAAGCGCCCACCGAAGGAGAGAAACCGATTTTGCCAACCAGACAGTCTAGATTTTATACGGTTAACTACAGGTTCTTAAAACGACAACTTCCACGAGTTTCCACCAATAGGCAATCCCAAATAAAGGAAAGGAACTTTACCCACTTTACAACTCAAAATGGTTGCAGCCTCATTCAACCACGAGTCATCAATATTAACCCCAACCAGCATGCTTTTGTGAAAATTAACTTTTAGACCAGCTACCGCCTTAAAAAGGATTAAAACAGCCCGTAAAGCACGTACATTAGCCCAACTCTTCTCACTTAAAAGTAACGTGTCATCAGCAAACTGAAGATGAGATAAAACCATCAAACTTCTTGTTCCAATCCTATAACCACAATACAACTCTGACTCAACCATTGCCTTCATCATAACAGTCAATCCATCTGCTGCCAGTAAGAACAGAAAGGGTGAAAGCAGATCACCTTGTCGCAAACCCCTTTCAAGAAGAATTCATCTGTGGGACTACCATTGGCAAGAACATAAGATGTAGTCGTTGTTACACATTATTTTATCCATTTCCGCCACAAAGTTGGGAAACGCATTTTTCCCATCACTGAGTCGAGATACCCCCAATCAACTGAATCATATGCTTTTTCAAAATCCACTTTAAACAACATCAATTATTTCTTTATTTTACGAGCCTCATCAACCAGCTCATTAGCAATCAATATGCCATCGAGAATTCATCTATTTTTTTACAAAGGCCGACTGAGCTTCTGAAATTACACTCCCAATAACCTGTCTCAATCTATTTGCCAACAATTTTGCCAGGATCTTATACAAACTTCCCACCAAAGATATTGGACGGAAATAATTTAAGGATTGTGGGCTATCCACTTTAGGAATAAGAGCAATAAAAGTAGAATTTATACCTTTCGACAACTTCCCATTCCGATGAAATTCAGTTACAAACCTCATAATGTCCTCTTTCATATCAATCCAAAAGTCCTTGATAAAACCAAAGTTGATACCATCTAGACCCGGACTCTTGAAACTCTCACAATACCAGATAGCCGCATTAACCTCCTCCACCGAAAAGGGTTTATTGAGACGGCCCCCTTCAGCAAAAGATAAGCCTCGGAACTCTAAATCATCAATCGAAGGTCGTGCCATCTTTAGAACATGAAAATGACTATCAAAGTGAGAAAACACAGCCTGACAAACGGATTGCACACCCTCCACCACAGAACCATTCACCAAAATCAAACCCAAATAATTCATGCGTCGTCGATATGAAAAAACGGAATGGAAATATTTTGAATTCGCATCATGCTCACGAAGCCAGGTAAGCCTTGATTGCTGCCAATAAATACTACCATTAAGTCGGGATAAAGAATAAATGTCCGAAGAAATACCATGTAACTCTACTAACTCCTCTTCAGAGAGCACCTCTTCCTCCCCCTTCACGTCAAAAGCGGCCTGCCTATCCTTAAGAGAGGCCATTTTTCCTGACAAATTTTGAGTGTGAGTCACATGCCACTCCTTCAAGGCCATCTTTATTAATTTTAATTTTTCTTTCAAGACAAAACCACTCCATCCCGATATCTGAAAAGACTTCAATTTTTCACTAACAAAAACTTTATAACCAAGTGTTTCTTACCAACATTTCAACAAGCGGGACGGGCTTGAACCCCAATTTTCTTCATCAATTGTCAACACCAACGGGCAATGGTTTGACAATCCAAGCAAAAGAGCAACATGAACACAATTCGGCCACTCCAGACACCATTCCTCCGAAAGTAGAAAATGATCCAACCTACTCATTGATTTTCCATCTCCCTTAAACCAAGTATATTTTAGGTCATGGAAAGGTAAATCAACCAACATATTATCATTAATAAAACCATTGAAATGATCATAATATTAAAACATAACACCGTTCCGAACAGACCGTTGTTCCTCCCCATTTCGGATCGCATTGAAATCTCCCCAAATACACACCTTTTTATCACCCAACAAAGCCAACCAAGTAGATAAAAAATTCCACAAAGCTTAATTTGCTTACTGATCACATGGTGCATACACATTAAACAAATAAAATTCTTCATTGGATGTAACAATTTTACCATGTATTAACAAATAATTATTACCACAAGCAGAATCCCTCACCTAAACTTCAGAGGTATCCCACAAAGTTAGAAGACCCCCTAAAGCTCCAACAGACGGATAAAAAGAAAAGTAATGACATGAAGCTCCCCACAAAGAAGCACAGACAAAGTCGTCAACAATCTACAGTTTAGTTTCATGAATGCACATAATAAATGGTAACTTCTCCCCCACAAACAAACATATCTCCCTTCTCTTCTCAAATCCACCTAACCCCTTAACATTCCACGATAAAATCTTCATATTAAACACCCTCACCCCAACCAAGTGATTGCCACTCCTCTTCCACCCCTTTATTATTTTTTGACTTTCTTTTTTCCTTCCCCACTCTCGATAACACACTAAATATATTATAATCAACACCTTTAAAAGAAACACCAATTGATTTCCCATCACCCTCACATCCTTCACCACCACCTCCTCATTACCACGCAAAACCACCCAGTTTGTCCAATCATTGTTCACTGAAGATGATGACGATGCACCCTCGAAAACACTTTTAGAAATAACCTCAACTAATCTAGTAACCCCCTCCTTACCATTCCGCTTACCAACCCTTCTCTTCAAGACATGTAACACTGACAAACGATCATTGCTAGGAAGCCTCGCCACCTTTTTTAAAGAATGAACATTGTGACGAAGCAATCCTACCACCTTCGTGCGCCTAGAAATGTTGGATTCATCCATAGGCTTACCCCCTTTATTCAATACCACCTACTTACCCTTCTTTCTAGATGAAGAGACAATACCAGCATCATTATGAACTTGATCCCGTAACCACTCCATGCTCCATGGCCCTGACACAGACGACCTCCCTGCCCTAGGTAGGCAAGAACCATTACATTTTGTCATATGAACAACCAACTTTGGAGCATCACTCTTATAAGGTGCAACCATCTGAACCGACACCGTTTCCGGCCGAGCCTCACTAGGTGAAGCAAGCCTCGTCCCTCCATCAACAACATCATCATCACGGCCAATAACCCTCCCCTCTGGGACCACACTTGGCATGGGAGAAGTCGTATGTGATACGAAGGGAAAGCCATCAACGTGACCTTCATCATGCTTCAGACTAACTGGAGTAGCATGATCTGAGTCAACAATCAACTCAGTAGCTTCTAATTCATCCACAATTTTCCCGACTAGTGTATCGACATTGTTACAAATATCCAAGTCAACATGGATATCCTCATTACCTGACTGGTCATTATTCCCATTCTCTTCTTCAAAAAAACAAGCATCTTCCCCAATATTGAAACCTCATTCCTCAACAATCTTCACATCCACCAATACACCGTCAAATAACAATTTGTCAACCAATTAAACAATTTCCAGTGAAGACGTTGCAATCAACACCCGAGCATAATAAAACCTCTACTTGTCTAAAGAACAAGTATCAGTTCGTAAATAGCGCCCACAATCACGAACACAAAGTTTGAAAAATGATTCATTCCAAACATGTAGCGGAAAGCCATACAGTCTCAACCAGGCACCTCTTTGATGAGGTACCACCGTCTTGTTTCATCACACATAATTAGAGAAAAAGTTATTAAAAAATTCATATGCTCCCTCTACCATCTTCAAAACGTTGGAACCCGAAAAACTCCGAATAAATACTTAATCGACACCCATCGGATTAATATCTAAGTCTGTAAAGCCAACATCTTCAACTTTATTTTGAACCATCGGAATCGCCTCCCAATTAACCATTGAGGCTACCACACCATTACATGCCCAATTCAAATCATCTTCATGAGACCTATATTTTTGTATCAATGTTGCAACACCCTGTGTTCCTACCAAAGTATATTGATCGTGGTTGTTCCTAGTTGTTTTCCTCACATTGGTCACCTCCTCCTCATTCCTCTGTGCTTCCGCCCCCACAACCCTCCTCTCCATATTCTTCCCTTTACCACCCGCCACCGGTACCAACACTTCCCCAAATCGCACACCTTCGTCACCACCCGACCCCAAATCACCTCTCCGCCTACACCATGCAACCCCATTCTCACTCTTTTTTCTCCCTCTCCCACATACTTCATTGTCACGTTACCTCCCTCACCCACCTTCTCCCTCATCATAATTTTTTGCTCACAATTCTTCCTCACGCCACCACGACCTTTCTCACCCTTCTCATCACTCTCACCCTCCCCCACATGAACAACTGAACGATCAAAACCAGCCACCTTGGCCCTAACACAAAAATTACCAAAGGTCACCGCATTCATCGCTTTCAAAAGTTTACCAACATCTCTAACATTTGAAAATCTAACAAAACCATAAATATCACCATGAACATTACACTTAGTCAGAATCACAACATCTTCAAGAATTTCACAAATTTGGAATCATATTCTTAGATAAAAATTTGATAATTGTGCCAAAATAATCGTAAAATAGAAAGTGACAAACCGTTTTACCAAAGACTCGGCAGTTACATTCTCCCCACCTCCCCACCATCCGAAGCATCCTCGCACGACTTCCCTTTGGGAGCAGCAACCGCGCCACTGTCAACTCTACTCCGATACGGATTCCATGAAGGTGATCTCCGCTGTGATTGCCTTGGCGGTGATCGCTCCTCCCATACCCTAGAAACGTACTTGCCCGACGCTGCATTCCGTGAACCTGCCCTAACCCTTGACCTAGACTGCCGATAACCATAGCCAGACCCTCCATGCTGGTGCCGCTTGCTCTCCCACTGTCTGTCTCGACCATGCTCTTCCTGTCGCAACGCTTTCTAACGTCACGGTCTCGCATCCTCCCAATCATCCCCTCCCTCGTTGTTTGTGGCACTTTTCTTGGACCCCTTTCTCCTAAAGGACCTCAACTGCGGCGAATAGTACTGATGAAACAACCCTCGACGGTGCCAAGGGCCATCGCCTCTCACACTCTATTATGCTCTCATGTCATTTTTCTATTCTTTACACACATTAGTGGTGAAAAACTAACTCATATTTAGTGCTTGTCAATTTGGCCATTAATTATTTTTCATATTTTATTAAAACATTAATCTTTTCTTTACAAACAATTACACTAATTTATATTTATATATCCTATAGAAACATATACGGTATTTGTTTTTTTTTGTTTTGAAGAAGAACATTTACGGTATTTGTAACAGCTCGTTTTTAACTAGAATTATTTTATTATTATTTACCGTATGTTATATGTGTTTATATGTACTTCTGCGTGATTATTTGCCTTTATGCATATTTTATTCGAGATTAGTGGATTTTTAGTCTATAAGGGTATTTTGGTCATTTTGGAAGTTAAGGGTATTTTAGTCATTTGGATAGTGAGGGTAAATTATCAATTTCATTAGAAAGATTATTTTGGTGTTTTCGTAAGATTTGTTATTTTTACTAAGTTACTAGTGAATTGGGTTAATTAATTATAGTTGGCAATTATTCGGTTTTAACGGTTTAAATGAGTAGTAACATTTGTGAATTAGTTAGTATAGATGTTGAGCTCATTATGAAAATTAGAAATTTAGACCAATTGGTTGATGGTATATAAACATAACACTTAAGAGAAAATTAGGTCTTTACATTCATTCACTTCAAAATATTTTGAAAAAGGTAGAGAGAGAAAGTGGATTTAGACTTGAAGAAGGGGAAAAAAGAGAAGGCTAGAGAGAGAGAGCTTGGGTTTGAAGAGGTAGGAGAGAGGGAGGGGGAGAGAGAGAGAGAGAGAGAGAGAGAGATTGGGTTTGAAGAGCTAGGAGCAAAATTGTAGCTTAAGCTAGTGGAATCATCACCTAGAGGTAAGGGGGTATAATCTTCATCAATTAAGCTATAACTCATTCTTTTCAATTATGAGGAAAAGTCCTTATTGTGTTAATTGTGATTTTGTGAATTTTTAGTGATGAAATTCATGCTCATAATTCATGTGAATCTATGGGTATGATAAACTTCATGAATTATTATGTGTTTAAAGTTCATGGTTGTTGTTGTTGATAAGTAGTTTTAATAATTTTTGATTATTTGAACGAAACTTATGAATTGATGAGTGATTATTGTTGAAACATGTTTAATTCACTTCGTATATGTTAATACATGATTGTATGTTGAAGGGGTTTGAATTGGTGTGGTTGTTTGTGAGTTTGAATGAAAATTGATAAAATTGAGGGTTTTGGTGAAAAATGATCTAAATGATGATTTTTGATGTGAATTGGTGTTTTGATTTTATGTGTGTGATGTTTTTGATTGCCTTTAAAAGTATGTAAACTTATAAACACGTTTTGGGAACAAATTTGGGGTCAAGGGGATCAAAAATGGGATTTTGGGAAGTTCTCGAGAGGGTACAACCAAGAACAGGGTGACCTGTTATGGTGTAGCTCGCTAGGCAAGCTGAAGCTCGTTGTGACGAGTTGCACATAACAAGCACCCATGTTTTGGGTCGTTCCGGGCACTTGGGGTCGATCCGGACAATTCCGAACTAATTCATTTGATGTAATCAACTGTAATTATGCTTTCTAAATATTTGGAAACATCAAATGAATTAAATTGACTTGGTTTTGTGAATCGAATCAAACTTTTAGAAAAAAGTTCAAGAACACATAATTTTTCGAAACGCGTTTTCTTAAGGGAAAAGGGTGGGGTTAAGGTTGTTTACTGTAATGATGATTTTTAAAATTATTATGGATGGTTTCCTTGAGTTTTAACTTGGTTTTGCTTTGAAAACGAAAATATTTTGAAAAGTGATAAAATGAGACGAACTTAGTGAAATTTTGTAATTAAATGGAATTGGCCTATGATACCTATATGATTGTGCTATTGTGATCATATGTGAGTAGTGTGTATGCTTTGTTGAGGTGTTTGAACATGTATATATGTTATGCATGAAATCCTTGAATGCTTATGTTTGGTTATGCTTTAATTGACTTGAATGATGTATAACCCCAGTGGTCGTTTGGTTGGCCGCCTGCCTTATTCTTACGAATGGGTAGACGGTGTGCAAGAATAGTTTGCTTTGCCTTGATGAGTTTGCTTGAGGATAACATGGATGTTACCTCGTCTATTATTTTTGGTGTCGTAGTCTTATGGCTCTAAGTAGGTGTCAGTTGTCGGAGCCTGTTTATTATGACTGTTGTTGAGTTTTGAGACTATGTATTGATGATGATACATGTAGTGTGATAACATAACTGTTTGGAGATTTATTTTATTATATGATGAACATGTTGAGATAATGATTTATTCCGCTGCGATGTTTTGAAAAATTTAGCATGCATGTTTAGGGTTTATGGAAGACGTAACATCTAAATTCTTTATATGATTGTATCAATTGCGTGGGTTATCGCCTTTTAGAGTTTAGGGTGTTATAGTATTTAGCTCAAGAGTGACTAATTCAATGGATCCAATCCCCTTGTAAGAAAAAAAAAGGATCCATTCTCACTATTTATTTGCAAGGACTTCATTAAAACTTTGTATGTCCCGTTAAATTTGACATAAAAAAGAATCGAATATAACACACCAATAGAAACACTACATATTTATTATCTCTTATTACAAAAGGTTAACATGTCAAGCTATCCACAACCCTAATTTTATTTCCTCCATTTCTCACACGTTAATTGCTTCTAAGTGTTTATCCTAATTATCATTCCAATTAAATGACATGCTTTAATACTCGATAGTTCTCAAGAAAAGGTTTGCATAGGAGGATAAAAATTGTTGAATACCAATGTTTATTTATGACTTTTGTCTGCCACGCTAAATTTTATCGTTTTCCAATGTTCCCCTTGATGGTATGTACACACGGCTCAAGTTTATTCAGATTAAGCTTTCTCTTTCTCTATTTTGAAAAAGAAAAAGAAGATTCATCTCTTCTCTCATTTCTCCTCCCATCGCCTCCTTTCACTTTCATACCTTCTTAGTACATCTTCTTTCTCTTTGTGATGTTCATATAGCCTACATATCATATTTCATTGGAAACTTAATCTCTTTCACCAGTAAGCTCAACAATTTCATTCACCCAAGTTTTTAAAACCCTCATCGCCTCCACTTCCGGCACCGTCATCTGAAGACCACCGTCCATAGAGATAATTCAGTGAGTTTTTGATGTCGATTTTGATTTACGATTTCACTGATAATTCCAATGTTAATTATACTATTCCAATTCAATTTCAATTTCGGTTGAATGATTCTGGTGAGGATTTCAGCTTTTGATTTGTATCTACTATAGGTTTTAGATTCCATCACGTACCATGTTGCAATTGATGGGAGGATCAAGGCTGAGAGTTAATTCAGTGAGTTTTTTTTATCTCTATTAATCTCTTTTGTGTTCATTCTCATAAAAGTTAATTCTCATATTTTTTGTGTGTGTGCATTTCTCTATGACGTTTTAATTCCTCATAAAAAATCCATTATTCACTCTTTTTCTGCAGCCTTCATAAAATCTCACAACAAAAGATACTACTCCACACAACTTAAATAAACCTTCATTATATTAGTTTAACAAAAATGACATCTATTGTTGATGTTTAGCCCGTTTTTCACTAGGATTTTTTATTTATTTATCATGTGTTTAATTGCTTGTTTGTATGTTTGATTTGGGATTAGTGGATTTCTAGACGAGAAGGGTATTTTGGTCATTTTGGGACTTGGTGTATTTTGGTAATTTGAGGAGCAAGGGTAAATTAGTAATTTTAGAATGTAGAATATTTTAGTGTTTTGGTGTGAATTGTTATTTTTACTAAGTTAGTAGTAACTTGGGTTAAATATTTTGAAGTAGTAATTTATTTGATGTTTTAGCGAGTTAAGTGTGTAGTAATTTTTTAGAATTAAGTGGTAAGAGTTTTTAGACCCATTATTAATTAAAGTAACCTAACCCATTATTGGAGTATATATAGATAACTCATGAGGAAAAATTAGGGTTAGCTCATTTCACACTTTTACTCAAAATAGAGGCCGGAGAGAATTGAGAGAGAAGAGAATGATAAAAGAGAAAGAGGAAAACCCAAGTGGAGAAAAGAGAAGAGGAGAGCTAGGAACCAAAGGGGAGTAAAGATGATTCTTGGTGATTAGTTTGAACTTAAGTAAAAGAAGGTAACGGGGATAAGTTTGCTCCAATTAATAATCTATAATCAATTTTTAGCTTATGGGTCATAATTGTTTTGAGATTTCCAATGTTCCCCTTGATGGTATGTACACACGGCTCAAGTTTATTCAGATTAAGCTTTCTCTTTCTCTATTTTGAAAAAGAAAAAGAAGATCCGTCTCTTCTCTCATTTCTCCTCCCATCGCCTCCTTTCAATTTCATACCTTCTTAGTACATCTTCTTTCATTGGAAACTTAATCTCTTTCACTATTAAGCTCAACAATTTCATTCACCCAAGTTTTTAAAACCCTCATCGCCTCCACTTCCGGCACCGTCATCTGAAGACCACCGGAGAGAATTGAGAGAGAAGAGAATGATAAAAGAGAAAGAGGAAAACCCAAGTGGAGAAAAGAGAAGAGGAGAGCTAGAAACCAAAGGGGAGTAAAGATGATTCTTGGTGATTAGTTTGAACTTAAGTAAAACAAGGTAACGGGGATAAGTTTGCTCCACTTAATAATCTATAATCAATTTTTAGCTTATGGGTCATAATTGTTTTGATTCAATTGTGAAAATTAATGATTGTATGTGTTGATTTTCATGCTTGATATTAAGTGGTGAACTTGGGTATATGAAATTTGTTGAAAACTTGTTGTTGATGCTTAAATTTCGTTGTTGATATATGTTAAGTTGTTCACTTTGAGATTTTAGCTTAAATTGGTGTAAATGATGATGTTTTTGTTGATTAATGTTAAATTCATGATTTATATGCTATGAATGTTGTTGGGTATATGTTTGTGTGGAGAATTCATGAAATTGATTGTGAGAAATGTGATGTTTGGTTAAGTTGTTTATTTTTGTGATTTTTCTGAAAATGGGTCAAAAGAGGAGAAGTATGATTTGATAATTTTGATAGGGTTCATGGAGTTGCTATGATAAATTAGACCGAGTAGAATTTCTGTTTTGAAATATTATGTTTTGGAGATGAATCATTTGGGAGAAAATTGGGTTTTTGAGCTAAAAGCCGTTTTAAGCACTTTTGTGAAATAAGTCATTTTAGGCTAAAAGCTTTGACATATCAATTAAAAAACCATATTTTTCCTAAACGATTCCTCACCAAAACATATCAATTAAAAACAGAAATTCTACTCGAACCAATTCATCATATCAACTTCATGAATCCATTCAAAATCATCAAAATAATACTTCTCCACTTTTGACCCAATTATAAAAATCACCAAAACACTAGAATTTACTCAAACATCACAATTATCACAACCAATTTCATGGATTCTCAACAAAAACATATACCTAACAACGTTCATAGTATATAAATCATGAATTTAACATTAATCAATAACAACATCATCATTTACACCAATTTAAGCTAAAATCTCAAAGTAACCAACATATCATGTATCAACAACAAAATTTAAGCATCAACAACAAGTTTTCAACAAATTACGTATACCTAAATTCACCACTTAATCTCAAGCACGGAAATCAACACATACAATCCTTAATTTTCGCAATTCACACAAAACAGTTATGACCCATAAGCTAATAATTTATTATAGATTGTTAAGTAGAGCAAACCTATCACCCTTACCTTGTTTTCCTTATGTTCAAGCTAATCCCCCAAAATCTTCACTCCCTTTATGATTCCTAGCTCTTGCTTCCCTCTTCTCTTCACTTATTCTTCCTTTCTCTTCTACTCACTAGCCACTTTGTGTTGTAGATGTGTAAAATGTTCTAACCCTAATTTCTTCTCATGAGTTATGTTTATATACTCCAATAGTGGGCTAAGCTACTACAATTCGTAATGGGTCTATAACTTTCACCACTTAATTCTAAAAAGTTACTACACACATAACTCTCTAAACATCGTTTATTTACCACTTCAAAATAATTACCGCAAGTTACTGCTAACTTAATAAAAATAACCAATCACCTTAAAACGCTAAAATTACTAATTTACCCTCGCTTCACAAATTACCAAAATACTCTCAGTCCTAAAAATGACCAAAATACTCTTCTCGCCTAGAAATCCACTAATCGCAAATTAAACACAGAAAAAGCAATTAAACACATAAATAATATATAAAACAATCCTAACGAAAAACAGGTTGTTACAAATAGGGATATGCTTAAATTATTTTTTTATTTTTTTTTTGTTGAAAGTATGCTTGAACTGTTAATTACTTTCAATTTTATCATGTCGTTTGAATTAGTTTCCATTCACATTAAACCGTTGAATCCTAAAATGGCCATTTGTTTAATGCTTTAATTTTGTAACAGATCCCTTCTTAAGTATACTAAATCATAGATCATAATTTTCCCCCTCCACATTCGTGTCTTTATACACATATAATGTATTTCAGTACTATTTTTGCCTAAATCGTTGATTGATTATTTTATGTTGTATACATTGTTGATTTTTTAAGGTGGGAAAATTCATGCATACATTCAGAAGGCTCTGGTACCTCCTAAAATATTTGAAGGTTCAATTTATGAGGTGTAGAAATTCATGGTTGCTTTTTAATAATGTCAACTACAAGCTCAACTTATGAGGTGTAGAAATCAAGTGATGTTGACTGGCTAGAGTCAACTAATGAGTTGCAGATGAACCAACTTGAATCACAAAAGCCAAAAAGAAGCTCAACTTAATTTAGATGACTTCATATATAACTAAAAATGAGTAAATTCAACATGTATCAGTATTTGGAAGAGGTACATGGTAATTCAAATTCTATCTGTTTTTTATATGTATTTACATGTTGATGAAAGGAAACTGAGTTTGGGTTAAACTTATATTAGATTCTTCAATATTTAATAGTTCTATGGTCTAACATGACCAAAAAAAGTTATTTCCAGTTGGTGTTAGTATAGAAGTCTCCTTGATTTCAATTTACAATTAGATAACTGCAAGTTTGGTAACTCTGCTCGTGGCACGTTTGAAGTGAGGATCGATGTAGAAGACTGCACTGGTGCTCCCGTTAAGGTAGTGATTGCAATATACTCATTATTATTATTTTTTTGAATCAGCAAATATTATTACGCAAAGCTAGCACAAGATGCACTAAACTTGCAAAAGGAGGAAGATACACTAATAATAATGAGTATATTACACTAAAATAGTGTATGTGGTTAGCCACTTTATATACGACTGAGTTTGTTATTGAAATTCTGTTTTCATTTTGTTTATATGAATTAGTTAACTAAATCTGAATGTTTTTAGTGTCATTTTGTGGGTATTATTAACGTGGAAAAGATGAGGATGATGAAGAGAACATATAATATGGCAAGCAGTATTTTGTAATTTAGATGTAGTTTATAGGCATGAAGGCTTTTACGAATTTACTACACCTTGCCTCTGACAATTTATGGTAATTCTGCTATGTGTTGTTGAAGATACTAGAATTTAGAGAAGAATTCTAGTAAGCATTGTTACTTAAGATGGCATTAAACAAATGGCCATTTTAGGATTCAACGGTTTAATATGAATGGAAACTACTAAAAGTAACATAAGATGTTAATTTTAATCAAGTAATAATTACACAACTTTTTTATAAAACTTATTTATTTTGAATGTTTAACCAATGCCCTTGGAGCACTAGTTAGCATCCTCCTAAAAAAAAGTGGTAGAAAATACTGATAACTAATGAAGATTGTCAGAATGCTAATGTCTTCAAATATCGTTTATGGAGAAGTATTTTGTAATGTATAATAACTAACTTAAAATATACGGTTTTCAAAATATATTAATGTCAAAATGATAGGTTTTCAAAATATATTAATGTCAAGATGATACGATTAATGTAGTATTTCTTTCGTCCTAAAATATAAGCAAAAGTGAGTCAAAATAAGTTGATGTATTTGGAACCAATTTTGAACCAAATGCATTATTTTTTGTTGATCAATTTTCGTTTATATTTTGAGACAGAGAGAGTACATTTTTTTTATCATATGACTTATTTTACTACTTTTTTTTTATTACGGTGTGTCATACCCCAAATTTTGACCAATTTAATTTGTTTATTTTCGTATGTTGTTCGTATTTTAATAACTTTTCGTTCGCGCTTTTAATTCCCGTGATATCTGTTTTTATTCGTATTTTGATCGCATTTTATTTTTTTCACTTCGTTTACATTTTAATGTCACTCGCGTGTTAATTTCGTAATTTTATCCGCGTTTTATTTGTATTTTATTTATCGTAAAGTTTGCGTTGATTAAAAATCATTTTGTTCACGTCGTTGATTTACTATTTTATTAGTGTTTTTTAAGCCGTATCATTCCGTCGTCTCAGACGAAATTTCGGCAGAGAGGTATTTTAAAATACCTCATTTTTTGGTTCCGAAGGGACATTTTTTTTTATTATTTAGTCTTGTTTGTTATTTCTTTTTATTATTTGTTTTTATTTTCGTTTTTATTTATTTATTTATTTGATTTTATTATTTTTGTCCTGTCCATGTGTCACTTTGTTATTGGTCCTGGTCCAACTTTTTCTCCATGTTTCAGTCAGGGGCATTTTAGTCTTTTCTTTGTATCAGGTATTTAAGGGACTGTCAGAGTCAGTCAGAGGCAGGCACGGATTTCCACACAAACACCAATTCCCTCATTTTTCTATTTTTTTCAAATCAAACACAAAAAACTCAAGAACAATCATTTTTTTTCTTTCAGAAATTGAAATCACAAACAACACAGCCATTCAGAAACCCAACAATACAAACTCACCAAATAAACATCAAGTTCTAATCCCATCAACCTAACAACAAAAAGTTCACGAATCAAAAACCAACAAATCCAACAGTAACAACGTAATCCATCTCCACCAACAACCTGTAAATTCGAATTGCATAAGAACAACATATACCACAACAGTTCCGAATTCAACAGCAAATCGGAATCAGAACAGAAACGTGAAGAAAGAAGAGTTTGGAACCGGTCCTCATCAACACAACAAGGAACGAACCAAAAACGCAAGGAACAAACCGAACAGTACACGAAAGCTAAACTGTTTCAAGCAAGGAAAACGAAGTAAGAAGTTTGTTTTTTGTTCATAGTTGTTTTGTTTAGATCTAGGCTTGTGTGTTTAGTTTTTGAAAATTGTAAGGCCGGATTTGTGTTTAGTTTGAAAAAAGAAGTAAAATAGGTGGATTTGTTTTCAAAAAAAGGTGATTTAAACTCTCCGGCACGGTGGCGCCGCCCTGTTGGGCCGGCAACCACCGTGCCGGAACTGTGAATCTGGCCGGAGAAGGAGAGCCAAGGCGGCGCTGGCTTTATTTGTAGAGAGAAGGGAGAGAGTTTGTTGTTTTGAAAAATTTAGAGAGAGAAGTGGTGGTTTAAAATGAATAAAAAAACCATTCAAACACTTTTATACCTCCCTTTTACCGGTTCGGTTCGCCTGAACCGACCCAGGCTTGAATCGAACCGGTTCCTTCTCTCAAAGCCCACATTCAGCCTCCCTTAGGCCCATTTCTTTGGCTGTTTGTTTTTCTGCTTGCTATTCATACCCCCAGTTCCTGCTACCTGCATTTTTTAGTAATTCTAGTAAAAGAAACTCATATTTTTTTTAAAAAAACTAATATTTTCTTTTTTAACCATGTGTCATGCATTCATAAATGCCTTAGTCCTCATAACATGCATCTTTTTTTAATTAATTTTGCTTTAATGTTTGTTTTCAAAACTTATGTTTCATACATCTTTGAATATATTTAATGTCATGTATTTTACTTGGTAATTATTTTCGCATGTGATTTCCCTCTTAAATTTTCTTGATTCATGATTTAATAATTCGATACATTTCGTTTTGCATCATCTTTAGTATAATCTCATCTTTAATTTTTGTCATGTAATTCATTTTTATTCTCTTTAGTGTGTGTAATTAGGGAAATGTTGTAATTTATTTTTGCGCATTTTATTTCTCGTCATCTTATTTCTTTTGAGACCATAGAATGTATTTAGGGTATGTAATATGTAATCGACACACGCACTGACACGCGCACCGACACTTCACCACTTTATTTATCGCTTTACGCTCATTTATTTTTCGTCATTACGCTAGTCCACCGTTAGAAAAAATATTTTTATCTCAAAAAAAGCAAAAATGTCAAAATTCAAATTTCTTTAAAGTAAACCTTGGCTTGTAATCCAAGTGTTTTTCCTTTTATTTTCCTTAATCAAATGTTTAATCAATTTAATATCCACATTAGACATGGATTTCTTGCAATTAAAATTAACTAACTTCACCATATTTTTTCTCTCATGCCTTGAGGCCTCTCATCTCTTCTTAAAATCTTTTTTTTTCAAAAATGTTAAAATCAATTCAACCCATCAAAAAAAAAAGTTCTTTAGCCGAACTACTTGATTTTGATCCCGATTTATTTGGGTAAGTAGGCAAAGGGCTTCGGCCCTTCCAAATCAAATAAAAATAACCAAAAACATGCTTCATCTTCCCCTTTTCTTTCATTTAAACTCTTAAACAATAATTTTCAAATAAGTAAAATAATTTAGCGCAAGATTAAGAATAGGTAGAAGGTTCCTATGGGATACCATAGTCGATTCGGGTGCTTAACACCTTCCCCAATCGAAACCAACCCCCGGATCCAAGGTCTTATAAGGGTTTTTACTCACTTTTTCCCTTCCCGCGAATAAAAGTTGAGAGTTCAAAGATTAAAGGTTCAAATCCGATTAATGATTTGATACCCAAAAATCGAGAGCACACGGTGTAACTTATTCGCGCATGTTTTAGTCGGTAAGACCCGTGTGATGAAAGTCTGATTTGAGTAAAATAAAGACTATTAATTTCAGTGGCGGAGCCAGGAATTTTATAGAGTCTAAGCAAAAAAATTATGGCAAATTCATATGTGACATAATATATATAAATATTCATAAATCGAAATAAAAGAGTTTCGTCATTTTTTCCACAAAAGTACAATTTGAAATAAGAGAGATGAAATATAACCTGTCAATAGCGTGCTAATTAAAATTAGAAGGTAAATGTCCTTTCCACGACCTCTTTTAAGTGAATGTTCGAATAATATCAACATCATCAAATAACTTGAATATCTCCCGCTCGGTGTAACATATCATCAAGTAATTGTACCACACATTGTTGATCTTGTTGCGCAATTTAGTCTTGATAATCTTCATTGCTGAATCTTTCAATGGATGTTGTCGATAACAGCAATTTAGTTTGTAGACCAATGAAAATACCAAATATTTCTCAGTTTGAACCATCTTCATAGCCAAACTTTGAACATCTTCACAAGAAGAAAAGGAAGCATACCTTTTCAGTTGAAGTACATAAGTGTCAAGTTGCTCCTATATTGTTCCACGATCATCATCAGAAAAGTCTGCATGATAAATATCAGCAAGACGAGCAAGCTTATCAACATCAAACTTGGAGAAAGAGTACTTGGGGTTAAGACATGAGAAGCAACCAAGCACAATGTTATGAAGAACTAAATTAGAACAATGATGTGTGTTTATTCTTGATCAAAGGAGATTAAAATTAGGCTTGCAGAGTATCAATTCAAAATAAAAGTTACTAATTTATCAGAAAGAAAGAAAAAAAACAAGCAAAACATGTACTGTACATAACATATAATATAGAGAGATTAATTCTTATTCATTCTTTAGCACTTGATAATATGTTATACAGAACATATAAATTATAATACCATAGCCAGAACATTATTAGAAAGAGAAATATAGTAGATAAATTTAATTCTTCATGTCATCCTTTTTGGACAAACATAGAGAGATTTCTAGAATCAACAATTCTCTTCGGAAAATAGAGAGAGGTTTCTGAAATCAACAATTCTCTTTAGACAAACAAAGAGAAGAATCAACAATTCTGAATTAGGGTTTGGGAAATCAAAATTGGGGATAATCAACAATTCTAAATTGCAGTTTGGAATTTGAATAACCAACTCATTCACCCATTAACAAATAACAAGCATCAACAACAAAATAGAACAAATAACAAAAAACAACATTGAAGTAGAACATACCTGGAGGGGAGTGGAGAGGAGAAGGAATGAAAATGGAGGCAGATTGAGAGTTGAGAGAGGGAGAGGCGCAAGTTGACAGAGGGAGTGACAAATGAAAGTGAAACAGAGACTGAGAGAAGGAGAGTCGCGTGTTTTACCCCTTGTAATATACAACATTTTTGGATTTATCCCCTGTAAATATATTTTTTTAGATTCGATCCTTGTAAAAAATAAATTGTTTCAAAATACCCCAAAGCTATCTTACTATGCATTTTCGCTGATGTGGCACACTGAGTCATCTTTTTCTGATGATGTGGCGCATTGACTGTATAATTAATTTTGTTTTTCATTTTTTATGGGTACACGGGTCATTTGTGTTTTTTTAAATATAAAAAATAATAAAATGAAAAAATTATGGAAAAATAAAAAAATTCTAGAAAAATTAAAAATAATGAAAAAAAATATATATCGAAATTTTTGAAAAAATTATAAAATAATCCAAATTAAGTTAAAATTATAAAAAAAATTCGAAAATATAAAATTAACTAATTTTTTTTATTTCAAAAATTAATTTCCAAAATTTTATTCTATTTCTTTTAAAAAAATCTTTATAATTTTCGATTTTTTTTAATAACTGGTGAAATAAGGTAAAAAAGGCAAATTTGTTATACTAATTAAAAAAGCGAACTTCTTAATATCGAAAGGAAAATCATAACTTTTTTTAAAAATTTTGAAATAAATTTTGTACTAATTTTTAAAAATTTCAAAATATATTAAGTGCCAGAATATTTTCATATTTTAATATGATTTTTTTTTCATTTTTGCAGACTTTGTTTAATTTTTTCAATTTTTTTTTTCCTTAAGTATTTTTAGGTTTTTATTTTCAATTTTTAAAAAAAAAGGTACAAATGACACATGCATCCATAAAAAAAAATGAAAAACAAAATTAATTATTTTGTCAATGCGCAACGTCATCAGAAAAAGTTGATTCAGCGTGCCACATAAATGAAAATACACATTCAGATGACTTAGGGGTATTTTGAAATAATTTTTTTTACAAAGACCGAATCTATTTTTTTTTACAAGGGGAAAACCCAAAAGTGCATCATATTACGAGGGATAAACACTATCAACCCTTCTTTATAATCACTATTGTCTTTAATATTTTTTCCTTTAAGAGAGATGATTAATTATATTTTCAACATTCTATATATTGTTGATTGAAAAAAAATGTATAATAAATAGGGATATGTAAGTAAAAAATAATAATTAATGTAGTTGAAAATAGCAAAGAAGTTTACTAAAAAGGAGAATTTTAAAAAAAAATATTATAATTATGGACATTTTCTAAAAGATTTTATAATTAGGGATGAAAGTATGAAAGTAGTAAATAATTAAAATTATTACTTGTATATCTAGGAATACACGTCTAAATATATAGTTTTTACTTTTTCCCCTGTAAGCTTTTGGTTCTATTTTTGCCAAAAAAAAAAGACTAGTAATTATTATTATTTTTTTAAAAAAAGACTAGTAATTATTTTATTTTTTTAGGAAAGACTAGTAATTATTTTTTATAAACAAAGTTTTACCACTTTTACCCAAAAAAATAATTTACCAACGGTGAAAATTTCTTACTCTGAATTTCCCGCGCCATCTTACCTTCGTTCTAAAAACTCAGCGAAAACCCCCGAACATTCCAGACTCAACCGTTTATAACAGAACGTTCTCGATCCTTTCAAAACGACACCGTATCACTTCACATCTTCCCTCATAAACAAGTAAAGAATCTCGAAAACGATAGAACAATCCAGAAACACTTCAACACTTCATTGATCACACTATAAAATCTTTCTCTTTCATTCATTCCAAGCACCTCAATTTGAATTCTCTGCGATTCGTTTTCTCTGCAATTCTCTCTCGTTGCGCTTTTCGTTCTCTGAAAATCTCTCTCTGTGAAATTCTCTCTTTCTCAATCGAGTTTCTTCAATGGCGGACGCTGAAACATTCGCATTTCAAGCTGAGATTAACCAACTTCTTAGCTTGATCATCAACACGTTTTATAGTAACAAAGAGATTTTCTTGCGTGAACTTATCAGCAATTCTTCTGATGTAAGTTTCTTCAATCTCTCGTTCGTGTTCGATTCATTCGCATTGTGTTCGATTAAGAATTGTTTTATCAATTTACTTTTTGATTAAAACTGTTTTTCTGTTAGTGTTTGATCTATGAAGTTAATTTTAGTTGATTAATTGATTTATTCACATTCATGTTAGATTTTGAACTATGATGTTAATGATATTGGTTAGTAGTTTCTGAAATTTGTTACTTGAATATTGTTAAAATTATTATTAATTAATTAAGAATTCATCTTATTTAGTGAACCGCGTTTGATAGTAATCATAAAAAATATTTGAAAATTTCTGTTTCATAAAAATTCAGGAAATTAGTGTTTCATAATTGAAAATTTATAAGCATGAGTGTTCATTATTTCATGAAGTTTATTTCACTAACTGTGTTTTTGGATGTGATTTTTGAAGGCTTTGGACAAAATTAGGTTTGAGAGTTTGACTGATAAGAGCAAGCTTGATGGACAACCAGAGCTTTTCATCAGGCTTGTTCCTGACAAAGCCAACAACACTCTTTCTATCATTGACAGTGGCATTGGAATGACTAAAGCAGGTAATCTCACGATTCCGTTTTGTTTTCGAAGATTGATACATGTTTGAATTGGCGATGAATTTGATGAATTCAGTGTTATCGTGATTTTTTGAACGTTCGAAGTGTAGATTTTGTTAAAATTATGGTAGAACACTATGTAGCACCAATGGTTATTATTGAATGGGTATCTGGTGTCCGACATATACTAGTATTGTGTAATCGTTGAGATTACATTCAATTTATTTATTTATTTTTTTATAATTACTATCGATGTCAACATGTGAGTGTGTTGGTGCTTCATAGGTAAAACATTGTAATTATGTTAAACTCGTCGTTAATTGTAATTCTGTTAAAACTACCCTAGCGGTTAATTTACACATATACTCTAGCATTGTTCATTTGAAATTGATATTTTGAACTTTGAGTTTCTGATAGTTCCTCTTTTGGGTTTTGTTTTAGATTTGGTGAACAACTTGGGCACTATTGCAAGGTCTGGAACCAAGGAGTTCATGGAGGCATTGCAGGCTGGTGCAGATGTGAGCATGATTGGCCAGTTTGGTGTTGGATTCTACTCTGCTTATCTGGTTGCTGAGAAAGTTATTGTCACTACCAAGCACAATGATGATGAGCAATACGTTTGGGAATCACAGGCTGGTGGTTCTTTCACTGTTACAAGAGATACTGCTGGTGAACAACTTGGTAGGGGAACCAAGATCACTCTTTTCCTTAAAGAGGATCAGGTAGTTTATTTTTCTAAACTTTGCTAAAACTATTGGCTTATTTTCTGTTACTTGTTATGTTATTGAAAAATAAGTACGTTTAATGTTAGTATTCACATTTAAAACCTATCATAATAATTCTTGTAAATTGTGAGATGAACTTCTGAAATTGTCTAGATGACTAGAAGACACTAGTATATATATTAATTGTAAGATTTTCTGGAAAGTTGTTCACATAGCTCTATGATTTCTGTAACTCAAGGATTAAAGTAGTGATTAACTTTTATGAACATGAGTGTGTTGTAACTCAAGGATTTAATAAGTGATTAACTTTTATGAACATGAGTGTGTTACTTTTCAAAAACAATAACTCAAGGATTAAATTAGTGACTAACTTCAATGAACATGAGTGTAAAATTTTCTGAAAAGTTGTTCACATAGCTCTATGATTTCAGTAACTCAAGGATTAAGTCATGCATTAACTTTTATGATCATGAGTGTGTTACTTTTGAAAAATAATATTTTATTCAATGGTTGTGTTGAATTAATGATTGATTCATTTTATGAATAGTTGGAATACTTGGAAGAGAGGAGAATCAAAGATCTTGTGAAGAAGCACTCTGAATTCATTAGCTACCCAATATACCTTTGGACTGAGAAGACTACTGAGAAAGAGATCAGTGATGATGAAGATGATGAACCCATGAAGGAAGAAGAAAGTGTTGTTGAAGAAGTTGATGAGGACAAGGAGAAAGAAGCCAAGAAGAAAAAGAAGATTAAGGAGGTTTCTCATGAGTGGGAACTCATCAACAAGCAGAAGCCAATCTGGTTGCGTAAGCCAGAAGAGATCACAAAGGATGAATATGCTGCTTTCTACAAGAGCCTAACCAATGACTGGGAAGAACACTTGGCTGTAAAGCATTTCTCTGTGGAGGGTCAGCTTGAATTCAAGGCCATTCTCTTTGTTCCGAAGAGGGCACCGTTTGATTTGTTTGATACCAGAAAGAAGATGAACAATATCAAGCTCTATGTTAGGAGGGTGTTCATCATGGACAACTGCGAGGAGCTCATACCAGAATACCTTGGATTTGTGAAAGGTGTTGTTGACTCTGATGATTTGCCGCTTAACATCTCTCGTGAGATGTTGCAACAGAACAAGATTTTGAAGGTGATTAGGAAGAATCTTGTCAAGAAATGTATTGAGATGTTCAATGAGATTGCTGAGAACAAGGAAGATTACAACAAATTCTATGATGCTTTCTCGAAGAATTTGAAATTGGGTGTTCATGAAGATAGCCAGAACAGGGCTAAACTTGCTGATTTGCTACGGTATCATTCTACAAAGAGTGGTGATGAAATGACTAGCTTGAAGGACTATGTTACCAGAATGAAAGAAGGCCAGAAAGACATTTACTACATCACTGGAGAGAGCAAAAAGGCTGTGGAAAACTCTCCATTCTTGGAGAGACTGAAGAAAAAGGGCTATGAAGTTCTCTTCATGGTTGACGCTATCGATGAGTATGCTGTTGGACAACTGAAAGAGTATGATGGAAAGAAATTGGTTTCAGCAACAAAGGAAGGACTGAAGCTGGAGGATGAAACTGAGGAGGAGAAGAAGAAAAAAGAGGAGAAGAAGAAATCCTTTGAGGATCTCTGCAGGGTCATGAAGGAAATCTTGGGAGATAAAGTGGAGAAGGTAGTTGTCTCTGACAGGATTGTCGATTCTCCATGCTGTTTGGTGACCGGCGAATATGGATGGACTGCTAACATGGAGAGAATCATGAAGGCTCAAGCTCTGAGGGACAGCAGCATGGCAGGCTACATGTCTAGCAAGAAAACTATGGAAATCAACCCTGATAATGGCATTATGGAGGAATTGAGGAAGAGGTCCGAAGCCGATAAGAATGACAAATCAGTGAAGGACCTTGTGCTTTTGCTTTTTGAAACTGCTCTTTTGACTTCTGGTTTTAGCCTTGATGAACCAAACACCTTTGCTGGAAGGATTCATAGGATGTTGAAATTGGGTCTTAGCATTGACGAGGACGAAACTGGCGCCGATGATGTTGATATGCCTCCATTGGAAGAAGATGGTGCTGAGGAGAGCAAGATGGAGGAAGTTGACTAAAACCCTATAGATATAAAATGGTGAAAATATGATGGATGCTTCTTGTGTCTTGTTACTTTTTGTCTTGAATAGTTATGGGTCATGGTTCTGGTTTTTTCTTTGTATCTGTCTATTATCATGTCATCAATGAAAAACAGTTCTTCATCTTAACATTGTTTGATTACTTATACATCGCAGATTTAGTCAATTTTGTTTTCTAAACATGACTTTGACTATGTAACTAGGCTAACAATAATTTCTGTTATTCCATGAAACCACAAAACCATCCATATTTCACAAAGCTCAAACTAGATAAACATACTATACATCTATGCATATTTTACTTTAATAAGAAATAATGAAGAGAGTTTAATGCAACAGAATATCTTGTTACTGGAGTCTCATAGTTGTTGAATTTTCACTGCAGATTACCTAATGCAAAATTATTTCTGAAATTGAATCAATCTTAAGGATCCAACCAAATCTAATTATGTAGTAGCACTCTTCAATTGCTCGTCGTGTATTATGTGGTTGAGATGAATGTATTTTCTACTAATTATTTTCCATACACTACCCACACATTTTCGAGTCAGAAGGGTTAACATGCTAAATGAACATCATGTAAATTTTGAAATTCAATTAGATGTAATCTCTACTAAAAGAAGATGCTAAAATACTAATATTTACTTTTTATTTTATTTTATAAAATGCCAAAATACTCATATTTACATATTGTCTCTTTCCCTCTCACTAAATTTCTCCCTTACATGTTATGATAGTTAGTATCCATTATTTGCAACGTACATGTTGTTGTTATCATAAAAATAGAGTTGCCACCTACTAAAAACATCAAGGTTTAACTTATACTTTAATGTTTTTAGGGTTGGTCTAAAAGTTAGCAAATGAGTACTTTTTTAATTTGACATATAAATTCTCTGTTGTTAGCTTCAGTTAGTTATATGGTAAACAGAAAAAAAAATGAATGTGATGTATTTTGTTTTTGTTAGAAACTTTGTTGTTAAATTGAGAATGAAAGGTGTGAATATTTCGTGTTGACATCTTTTGTGTCTTGAAAAGAGAATAAAGAAACTTAGGGTAGTCACAATTTCTTTTATAAGGAAATCATGTTTTTTTTTCTTTTTCTTTCTAAGAAATGGGTTTTCCATAGATATCTAAAAATGAGTTGCCATCCTCAAATACGAGAGTACTATTTCCTTCCTTCTATTAAAAAGAACCACATTAATAATCTTTTCAGGAGGCATTTAACATGGATCAATGTAAAATTTACCCATGATAGACCACTTGTGACTATTGGCTCGATTATGCAAATCTATTAAATTTTATTATACAAGTTCCACACCATATGACTTCTCTTTCTTCTCCCCTCTTCCTAGTCCCTCCTTGCTTGCACCACCACCACAACCCACTCTTACAAAAACAATTGTAACAACTTTCGTTCGGGTTCTCATATGTTAACTCTTTTCATTGAAACCCTCTCTTTGATCTCTATCTTGAACAACTCGTATTTCGACAAACTTCTGAAGACAATTGGAAACAGGAAGAATCTCAATGCACTTTCCTTTCTTATAACCCTTTAAGGTGTTTACTCCAAAATTCAAATCGCTGACCAAACTTACCTTTCTTATAACCTTTTAAGGTGTTCAATCCAAAATTTTATTGGAAAGTTGAAGAATTTGAACCTTATCTCTTCTTAGCTTAATAGAGCGAACAACACCCAATTGAATTTAATGAATTATTGTAATTTTTTTTTTTAATGGATGAAATAATTATAAACGTTTGATGAAAATATGAAATATATTCTTACTTAGATTTGAAAGAACATCCATTAAATCTTTGAACTTTAATTCGTATTTACATTGGAAGCCATTGTGAATGGGTTGGTGGTGGTGCGAAGCAAGGAGGGAGAGAAGGAAGAAGATAAAGAATTCATATGGCGTGGAAGGTGTATGATAAGATTTAATAGACCATAAAATCTAACCAATAATCATAAGTGTCCCATTATGGACAAATTTTACATTGGACCATGCTAAATACCACCATCTTTTCATATTGTACTTTTTTAATTTTATAAAAAAATATTATTATTTTATATTATTAATAATTAAATTAAGATTCATTATTTTATATTTTTACAATCTAATTTATTTATATTTTTTAAACTTATTTCTCCAGATAATAATTATCCGTCTCACTAATGTACACAAGTTACAACTAAAGAATGAGAGGCAACAAATGTACAGACTATATCCTTCAAAAAAATGTACAGACTATAAAATACTATAAAAAAACAATGCAACTAATTTTTTAAAAAAAGAATTCGACACTGTAAAAAACTTGCTACAACAATAAACAACAAATCATGCCTAAAATGAGCACAAGCAATAAACAGTAGTATAAAAACACCATTGTGCAGAAACCAAAACCACCACATAGTTGAAGAACATTGTATTAAAATCGAACCAACAGAGTTGAAGAATGTCTTGTATTTCATTAAAGATGTCGTCCTCCAACGACCCTCAGACTCAACCTCGATCACGAAAATTTGAGAATATTATGATTACTATAATTGTAATTGTGTTGTTTATGATTGTTATAGCTACGGTTATCATAAATACCAAGCCCGGTTACATGTCGGGGATCAAGTACAATGTGGTTGATGCTTCGTTAATAATATTCAACCTCACAGATGACACCATATTTTACAGATTAGAGGTCAACATGACAGCGACAAACTCTAACGAAGAAGCATATAAACCTAAATCGGGAGATTTTGCACATTTTTCGTATAAATTTAATCGGTTCACTTATTTGAGTATGTCACCCTTTGTCATTCCCGCTAAGACTACAATGTTGCTTGAGCCCATAGTGCTTGGAGGGTCTACCCCGATCAAAAAACTCAAGCCTCGACAACTTGATGAGTATAATGTTGAGACACGATTGGGGATTTACAACATAGATTTGTTCATAGATCCATCTATCTATTGTACAAATTTGAGAGTTATGTTGATTTCCAAAGGTATATTGAAACCTGACACCACATGCAAGGGAAACCTTTGGTATTAATTTGTAAATTGTTAAAGTAATAATAAATTTGTCCAAATTTCTGTGATTGTTACCAAACTAGATTTGTGAACCTGGAGACTCTTTTTTTGGTATTAAGAACCGAAGTAATATCGAATTCAAATTCAATGGACATCAAAGCATGCATATTGTAATAATATTTATGGCTCCAGAGTATGGACATTGAATTGGACTTGTTTTTTCTGCGTTGTTGGTGCAAACAAATGTACATGGATGTGTTTAAATTCTTAGTAACATGAAAAATATGTTGTTCCATTTTATAGTTTTTATCATCGGTAACCATATGATGAAGATGATCACTTGTCATCGCGAGTTTCCACATTGAAGCTCTACAACCTGCAAACTCAATGCTTCTTAATGTCAACAATATTCAAACAATAAATTGAATGAATTAGAGGGTGTGTATTGAAAAACATTTCAATTGATGTAATTTGAGGCAATAAACAACAGACATGTAAATAAAAAATAGATCATGAAAGAATCTATGATCTGGCCGACTGAAATTCAGCAAAATGTGTTTTAATTTGTTTATCTTATTGGATGGAATGATTTTTTTGTTATGTAAGGTGTTTTTGTGGTGTATAGGATCAGCGGATATAAAAAAGATTTTTAATGAAGTTTTGGAGTTTTTCTCGAATTTTTTCTCATCTTCATGGTATGGAATGGTTCATTTGTGGCGTATGAGAGAGATGTTTGGGTTCGTCTTATGGAATATCGTTAAATGCTAGGAATGAATTTTTTTTCTTTCAAATTATGTGTTCTTTATTGTGGTCGGTATTTAAGAGCATATAATTGCACTTTAGAAAACGAGAGATTAGATTATGCGAGTATTTTTGTTTCTGCTTCTTCTTTGCAGGTGGTAAATAGGAATAAGCAAATCAATCATAATTCATAGTGTTTGAAAATGGTGAGAATATACTTTTTTGGAAGGATTCGTGGATAGGCATTTGTATATAATGGTGGGCAAATCAATAATAGATGGATTTTGAGCTTGAATTGGTAGAGAGAGCTGAACATTGTTGAAAGGGATACGGCTGCAGAATTAATCTTAATTAATGCTTTCATATGTACAAACGCGTATAGTAGTTAAACTAACAATCTTAGAAAATCAAACCACGATAAATAATAATTAGCAAACAAGTGAAAATAACAGAGAATTTAAAACAATGATCCTTGAAGTTGGCAAAAAATAAATAAATACAATACATAACATTAATAGAAGTTAAACTAAATGTTGGCATTGAATCTTATGGTCAAGTGACATATCATAGAATCTGTTAACAATACATATACAACATAAACAAAGAGAAAGAGAAAATATAATAAAATTTGATGGACTTTGACTTACTAATATAACGACCCAATACTTTATTATCTAACATCTACCCTCAAACTTATAATAAGTCAACAAAAGCATTGTGAGTTTGTCAAACAAAATACGAAAAAACATACTAAATAATATAAAGTTCTAACACTACACCTCAAGCTAATGTTTACTAAGTTTTAAGCTTCGTACAAATAACCCAGAAAAATAAACTAAATCAGCTATCAACAAAACCAATGGAGAGCAACAACCAATCAAAATGAGTTATTTTCGAGAGAGCAGCAAGAACCATCACCATCAACCAATCAAAGAGAGAACCATCCAAACAATAGAACCAATAGAGAGAAGCAGTCATACGTAAGAACCAATAGAGGAGTAACCAAAGAATCATCAAAAGTGGGAGAAGTGCAATCAATCAGAAGAATCAAAAGGGGAGGGGGGAGAAGTGCAATGCAATCAATCGGAAGAACTAATAAGGGGAGAATGTAATCAATCAGAAGAACCAAAAGGGGGGAGAAGTGCAATCAATCAATCGAAAGAACCAATAGAGGAGAAGTGAAATCAATCAGAAGAATAAAAAAGGGGAGTAGAAACCAAATTGTGAGCACTCGACTCACCAAACAACCAAATGTGATAACTTGACTCACCAAACAATCAAATCAGAAAAATCAAAAGGAGAGAAGAAACCAAATTGTGAGCACACGCTCAACAAACAACCAAAGTGTGAGAAAATCGACTCACCAAACAAGAAAATTGTGAGCGCTTACCCACCAAACAAACAAACCAATTGTGAGCACTATTTGGACTTACCCAACAACCAAACAAATTAAACCAAACGAAACTAAATCAAACTAAGCCAAACAAGACTAAATCAAGACAACTTGAACAACCAAAACGAACAAAACCAAACGAAACAAGACATGTTGAACCAAAGCAACCAAAGACAAACATAGACGAACAACCAATTAACCAGGCACAAACACAAAGAAACACAAGAAGATTAAAAGAACAAACAAACCCACAAACATAGGACTAGACTCAAATAAATAAACTAAAAATAAAATAAGACTGACTCGAACATAAAACTTAAACAAAAAGAACAACCAAATTCCAAAGTAGATTGCGGCCCAGGCTACGGTAGGCGACCTGCATGGGTCATGTACCGTGCATGACCTTTGTTTTATTTTTTTGTTTGTTGCAAAATGAATTTGATCCATTAGATATACTTTTAATTTAATAAATGGATGTGATCTATTTGAATTGTGACCTGCTACTATTTTGGAAAGAAAATTTCAACTCAAAAGTGTGCTGAAAGGGGTAATTTTCTTTATATATAGTATAAATTTAAACATAAATAGTTATTTTAAAAAATGCAACTGAATTTAGAATCCGCTTTAATAAAAGGGTGTTTTGGGTATAGTTGGGAAAATGGTGAAAATCGATTTTTTGATACAATTAATAAAAACATTAAAATGAAGTTTTTGATAATTTTCATTACACCTTTTTGATGAATATGGTTTTGAGGGTTTTGTGTTGTTTTTTGGGCATATGTTTTGTTCATGAATTTCTGCTACTCCTCCTTCCCTCCGTTTTGTGGGTTCTAAATCCAAGATACAAAAACAAAGGTCAAGACACCGGCGACGGAAAAGAGTGAAGAAGTTTCAGGGGCTGTTGGAGCCGAGTAAAAGCCACTTGAAATTATTTCATTTTTTAACAGAAACAAAGAGTCAAGACACTGTTGATTATTCTAATGCAAAGTATGACCAATACAATTATAATATGATGAGGATTATTCTTGATTTATTCCTCATTAACAGATATTTCATTTTTTGATGTTCACTTGTATGCTGTTGCCCTTTACACTTGCTTTCATTTTTTGGAAGTGTGGCATCCAAGTATGGCATGATTTGATTCATTAGTTTCTGTTATTGGAAACAAATATGATGATTTTCGATTTATTTTTCCGGGGCTTTTATGTGTTTATTGTAATGAATATGATAAAGATGAAGAGGAGGAGAAGGGAAGAAGATGAAGAATGTTAAAAAGATAAGGTGTAGGTGATGCACTATTAGAAATAATAGACACATATGATCTAATGGTTGTATTTAAAAAAAAAAATCGAATGGTTAATACAAAACAAACTAATGAGATCTTTGGTGGACCACTCTTAAGATTGGTCCACCATAGACATTTGAAGTTAACTTAATAGTCAGGATTTTTTCGCAAATGAGGGACTAAAATAAAAACTCGAAATTATTTAGGAGACCAATGAATTAAATAAACCTTTTTTCAAAGACTAACTTCAATTCTATGAGAATCTTCTAAAGACTAAATTTTAGTCCCTCTAAAATTATTCTTCAATTTTTAATCTCTCTAAAATTTTCATTTCAAATTTGGTCTCTATTTATGAGTCAACTCATGTGTAACATTTGTATTTTGTAACGAAATTTGGTCCCTAAAATTACTTATATTAGATTAAATCCTTCTATTAAATTATAACTAGCCACGTTATATGATATTCAAGCCCATCTACAAACCACACATTACTGACTTATGCTCAGTAGGTTATGTCTAAGTCAATCTAAGAACCACACATTACTGACTGAGATTAAGGAGTTACCAATGGTTCCAGTACCAATAATTTTGCCAGTCTGGTTTCCTCCAAATCCAACAGTTCCTCCCTCTTTCATGGTCAGGGTTAGGAACATAGACTTTTCTCCCGTCATGTGTCACGAGCAGCCACTGTCTAGATACCAGGACTTCTGCTTTTCTTGTCCTTTTAGACATACCTGCAACATTAACAATTTCAGATTTAGGTACCCATATCTTTATGGGTCGTTTGGAGTTAGTCCTTGAACCATTAAATCTCTTTTGTGTTGTGTATTTGGAAGTCTGAGGTATGTTTTCTTCCAGACTTTAGGTTCAGAACCTTTTAATCTAGAATCCATCTTACCACGCACAATTTCTCTTCCTTGAGTCTTGGGCTTCAGATTCTCAGACTCTGGTTTCTTCAGAATCTATTTACCAGACTCTGATTTCTTCAGAATCTAAACTTTTTGAGCCTTTGATTCAAAGTTGTTCAGTACCTTAGGCTTTAGATTCTTTGGCTTAAATTTAGTCATTGCCTTAGAACATGAAGCTTTAGGTTCTGAATGAGTCATTGTGTTGACTTCTTCAGACTCTAACACAAAATGATTTTCAAATGCTTCTTTGGCGCCATCAGAACTAGGTTTCAGGATCACTTCATTAGAGTTACCTCCTATGAATCCAAGACCTTTACCTCTGTTCTGATACGTGCTATAAATCATGGAAGCCACTTTGGTTCTATCAATTCCTGCAGCAATAAGCTCTTGTAGAGCAGCATCCTGCTCACTCAAGTGTTTACAGTTACACTTCTTAGTCATTAAGTTTTCATTTTCTTTCTTTAAAACGTCTATCTCCAACATATTTGAGTCATGTTGTTTCAACAACTTATTGTGTTGTTGTTTAACTTTCCTCAAATCTGTGGATTTGGTTTCATAATGACCAAGAAGCTCCTTGAGAGAATCAATCAATTCAGATCTAGTGAATTTAAAATATACCTCAGGTTTACTTTCAGAGTCTGTATCAGATTATGCATTGGATGATTCCTTTTCTGGTTCAATTGTTGCTACCCAACCTACAGCTACATTAGCTTCATCCTCAGCATCATCCTCATCAGACCCTGACTCATTGTCTAGTTCTTCCCAAGTAGGCATCAAACTCTTTTTTATCTGCTTCTTGAACTTGTTGGACTTGAAGGTTGGCTTCTTTGACTTGGATTTCTCTTTTTGAAAATCTGGACAGTCAGCAATGAAATGCCTAGGCTTCTTGCAGTTGAAGCAACCTTTCTGTTCTTCCTTCTTGTTTTCTTTACCACTGCCTTTCCTCAAGAACTTCTTGTTCTTTCTGGCCAGGTACTCCAGTCTGTTGGAAAGCATAGCCATTTCTCTAGCAACATCAGGATCTTCCTCGAGAGCCTTCAGAAGAAGATTCATTCTCAGACTCTTCAACTTTGAGAGCTTTTGAGGATCTTCCTTTTGACTTTAGAGCAATGGTTTTTGAATTTCTAACAGAGTCATGTTCATTGAGACTTAACTCATGAACCTTAAGGGAACTGACAAGATCTTCAACACTTAGAGTGTTTAGATCCTTAGCTTCCTCAATGGCAGTTACCATAGGTCTCTGATGTAAGATTTTTACATGTCGTATAACTATTTACACGTGAGTATAATAGGTTCGTTTCTGCATGGATTGATGTGTCTCATAAGCATTTTAACGTCAAATATCATTTTAAGTGTTTGAATATAAATTGTTTGTTTGTGTAAAACTATTTTCACTATTCGACATAAAAGTAAAACGAGTAGAGATAGGGCTATTTCGCTTGGGGTCAGAGATATCAACCAAGCGTAACAACTACAATCTCTCGATCAAATAACGAATTCTAGCTTTTAAAACGATATTATCACAATCACTCGACAATATCATTCGTGTCCAATTGATATCGTTAGTTTTTAAGGAATTGTTTAAATGTCGATTTCCCGCACGTTTAAACAATCACAAAGTCGTGTTGATCGTTTAATCGGCGATTTCTCGCCCGATTAAATGACCCAAAAGTATTAAGTTCTAGATTAAAAGTGATTATCAAATATTAACATCTATGTCTAGCATGATAACTTAAGATAGATTGTTATTCTAGTTCTTAAATCCAAAAGCATTTGTCAATATCATTTTGAATCTCAATAAAACATTAAACACAAGAATAACAACAATATTGAATAAATAAGCTAGAACCATATATTAAATGATCAAAAGATTACATAATAGCTTGTTTGAATACCTGATAGCTTTGCAAAGGAAGAATAAGAGATGAAGATTCAATGCCTAGATCCATGATATCTCACTAAATCTTGGGTTAAATCTACTCCTAACTACCTTGCTTTGTGTTTCTCTCTCTAGAAAATGCCCTATTCTCTCTCTAAAAACCAGAAAACTTAATAAAACAGTGAAGTGAAGTTGGAAGAGAAGAGAAAACTATGTATATTGGCTGCCTCTGCGAAATTTCGCTGATAGCCAAATATTTCGCTATCAGCGAAATTATGAAAATCTGCCTCTGCCCCAATGGGGTGGTTCCACGTGGCCCTTATCTTGTTGAATTTCCTTGATCTCGCCACAACTTCGCTAATGGCGAAATCTCCCTGAAGTAATTTCGCTATTAGCGAATTTCTTCACTTCTGCGTTCCAAACTTCGCCATTGGCGTGGTCTTCCTAGAGCATTTTCGCTATCAGCGAAATATTCGCTAATAGCGAAATTCTTGAGAACTTGGGCACTTTTTCTTGGTCCTTGTTTGTCATTTCCTGCACAAGTTGAATAGAGTAAGGCATACAAAGCATAAATGATAAAATTACAACAAATGATTATTTTTCCTTATATAACTTGCAAGGCAAGTCATCAAAATGCATAGATTAACACAGAAAATATAGTATTTTTGATCACTTATCAGTCTCCATCTTGAGGGTAGACTTCTCAGAATCTTGCTCACGTGAGAGGCTATGTAGCTCTTCTTCAGTATCTGAAGTCCAGACACTAGCACCAGAAGTTGTAGGTTCACCGGAAGACAAGTATTTCTCTGGATCTTTTCTGTCACCCGGTTAAGTGTTATGACAACAGAGTTGGAGCTCTGATACCAACTGAAGGTGAGAAAAAAACAAGAAGGGGGGGTTGAATTGTGTTAACTTTCGCGTCTCTTAAAAGATTGATTATGTTTTCCAGGATCAGAGTCTGAACAAGTTCAGGTTCTAATGGAAGTTTAGAGTCGGTTGCAGCGGAATAAAGTAAAGAGATAAGGGAAAGAGAGAACACAAGCAATTATACAGGTTCCTTCCACAAACTGGAAGTAGTCTTGTCCCCCTTGCACTTCCAAGGAGAGTTCACTAAAATGTAATAACCAATTACAAGTTGCTCAAGCACAAAACAAGAAACTTCCAAATGCTCAAGCATGCAGGAAAGAGACTTCATATGCTCAAAGATACACCTAAGAGACTTCTATTGCTCAAGCTAACAAGCAAGAGACTTCTGACACAATTTACAGAAAATTGACTAAGAGTTTGAACACTTGATATACAATCAGTGGTGTTCCAAATACAAAACAATAAGACTCTATTTTCTGTAACACTTAGAAATTCTAAGATAAACAAGTTTGTAAGAATTCTCTAAGTTGTTGATGTGTTTGTTTGACTCAGGGAGAATAGCAAATAACGTAATAGCTCAAAAATTCGTTCAGAGTCAGTAGTCTATTCTCCAAGTCTTCACTCCTTTATATAGACGTTGTAGAGAGACGTTGAGACAATCAAGCACATCACAGAGTCATCTAGAAACTTGATCAAATACTGTTGATCTATTGCTTGATATGGTAATCGTCCTTCAATACATATTTTGAATTCCATTCCATTTGAAGCGATAATACTAGTATACACAGTTGCCAGTAGTACAAGTAGTGGAGTAGTGGAAACAGGGTTCGTACACAGTACTCTGTCCTTTTCCTACATTATTTGTCGCAAAGCATCCCATGCTTAAGTTGACTTTAAATTAGCGATAAACGTTTCTTTTGCAGTCCAAATGCCTTCAGAGATTCATTCAAACAAATTCTTGAATTGCAATCTTCAGACTCTCTGTAGAACTCTGGACTTGTTGAGCTACAAACTCTCTTCAGCTCCTTCAGACTCTTTTTGTTCTTCAGATTCTCTGAGTCTTCAGAACCTTTTGTTTTGCACTTCTTCGTAACAACTTCTTCAGACTCTCCGAGTCTTGTACTTCTCCGAGTCTTGTACTTCAGAACCTTTTCTAGCTAGAATATTCAAATGGTCTTTTTCTAAAGAACACCGTGCAAACATGCGAACTGCTATGACAAGTAATTTGAAAAGGTTTATTGGGGAGCACAAATTAAAAAACTTCCAGGATTTTGTATCCTCAATGGATGAAGGTGTCGGTGTTGTAGTTGCGTGTTTTTTTGAGGTGGTTGAAGGGGTTGATATGTGGTATCCTGACTAAGCGATTACGTTAGAACCCAGGTGTAGTATATAATAATTACTAATAGTGACACGGTGCTTTTATTTATGTAAGTAAACTTTAGTGGTTTCACCCTTTATTTATTTTTATGTTTTTCATAATGGTATACGATGTAGGTTTAGGCTCCAAATCAAGGCTGGTGAAGTAGTTGTTGAGGTGGTATTTGTGTTGTTCGATGAAGTTGTTAGAAAGTTGGCTTTTCAGACATGTAGCTTGCTTGGAGCAATGGTTGTTGGACATATTTTGTATTAGGGGTTATTTGAATTTGTATTATCAATATTGGCTAACGTGTTTTGCTTGAAATTTTTGATGTAGAACGAAGACTCATCAATATTCCTGGATGAAGTGGATAATTATTTTGGGGATCTCATTATTTTCAAGGTTAAAAAAAAAGTTGATCCTGATGTTTCATTGTCGTTTGTTTATGAAGTGTTGGACGTTTGCATTGATCCTTTCTTGGTTGAGTATTTTATCAATTATTACCAGCGTGATTTAATATGATATGTAAGTTGGTTTTGATTTTTTGAGTGAATAAATTTTTGTCAATGCATATTTGATTTGAAAGAGATTGTGTGTTTAGAATTTAGGAGTTAATTATTTCGCATATGTTAGGGAAAAATAATGGTCTATGCACTTGTCAGTTTATTGTTTATTTCCTTTTTTTTTATTTGTGTTTTGTATTATGGGAATGAATGTGATATATTATTGCCTAATCCCATGGCATGTCAATTGAGTGTAGTGGTTTCTGGTGTGTTGGCTTGGTTGTATCCATGTATGTAACTAAATATGTAATAGCTAATGTGTGTGTTGTGGATATAGTTTGGAATAAGATGTTTCCTTTATGTCTTTATGTTATTAAAAATTTTCTGCCATTAACTATATTTTATTTGTGAATGTTTTGTTAGTGTTGATGAATATGATCAAGGGGACACAAAGATTGGTTCTTATTTGTTAATTTTTTTTGGATAATAATTTTTTTACTATTTATTCATGAACAGTTTAATGAAAGTATGTACAGTTTTCTGTACCCACTACATAGCATATAGGTGTATTATTACAGGAAGTAGATGTGCAATATATTATTATATAATAACTTTTTTTAGCAATTAAAATATATGTTTGAATGATTAATGAGTCTATATATGTTGTTGATATAGGATAGAGGATAATAAGTATCTAGGCTAAAATATGGTTTTGGTCCCTGCAAATATGCCTAGTTTTGGTTTTAGTCCTTGTAAAAAAAAATTGTTTTTGGTCTCTGCAAATATGTCTCGTTTTGGTTTTGGTCCCTGGCCCCACTTTTGTGATGATTTGCACACGTGACACATGATGATTGAACCCATTTATTAGATAAATAGTCTCTGCAAAATCTTTTGATTTTGAAAAAGGTCCCTGCAAAATATTTTACTTTTGGAAATAGTCCCTCCAGGGACCAAAACCAAAACTAGGCATATTTTGCAGGGACCAAAAACAATTTTTTTTACAGGGACTAAAACCAAAACTAGGCATATTTGCAGGGACCAAAACCATATTTTAGCCTAGTATCTATTCTCCTTGCCTTATGAGTCTACTCTCAGCTTCATTATAGCTCTATTATAGTAAACAAAATTACTTTATCAAGTTCTTGCACATTTATTTAGAAGCAAATATCACTCAAGCTTAACTATTTCGTTATTCCTCCGGTTTAAATTTTTTAGTTACCTTTGTGTATGTGTGTGTTATGTATGAATTCAAATTGGTGCGTAAGTTGGTCACATACTAAAAAAAATTTCTTTATGAAATCAAATTTTTAGTTTATTTCGTTAGGCCATCCTTTGTAATAGTTTCTACTTCTTTCCATAGTAAGTGTTGTGAAGTGACATGTGATTGTTTATTTCTACTTCTTTCCAAATTGGGATAGATATGTACACCATGTACAGTTGTTATAGTGGTTTGGTGCACAATCTTTTGTGGATTAAGTACATCCTCTTGCACGTTATTTATACAGTAGTCTTATTCACGGTGACTTAAAATTCAACTTTGAACCCCACTCTTACACTCATTGCCCTGCTATTATTCAGGGTGTGTTGGTGCCACGTGGGACCATCGATGTCCAATTCTTATATCTCTTTATTTCATTGTTTTCTATATGGTGTTTTTTGTTTTTTTATATAGAGAGTGGTATAAAACAGGATGTTGGCGTTCTATATATATATATATATATATATATATATATATATATATATATATATAGATATATATATATATATATATATATATATAACATATGTGCACCTAAGAAGGGTCATACATGAAGTTCTTATTTATAAAGGAATATTCTAAGTATAGATTCTATACGGGATATAGCCAAGCAGTTCTTTGTTCGTCTATTTACTTTATCTAAAAACTCTAAAAAAATAAACTGTTTAACATGATCTTTGCCAAGTCACGTTTGATTTCCCTTGAGCCTAATAGAACTAACTGGTCCATAATTGTGAGAGTGTTGCGTGCATGGGATGTGGAGAGCACACTCATTCCTGGTAGGGTGAACTCAACTGAGTTATTGTTGATGGATGTTGAGGTATAAAATATATTTACAACGTTTTGTTCCATGTAGTGTGCTTATTTCATAGTGTTTAATTGCTGATTTTGTGTATCTCATGAGTTAAACCATATGTGTTGTATAGGGGTATCATATGCATGCTATTGTGCCTGCATATTGTGTTGAACACTTTAGGCCAATGTTGGTGGAAAACGGTGTCTATGTCGTTACCAAGTTTAGTGTTTTGCCAAACTTGGATGATTTCATGTCAACTTCTGGCCCATACCATATCATTTTGCATCCTGACACTGATCTGCTTGCAACTAGATGTTCTGCTATCCCGGAATGCCGCTTATCGCTGATTCCTTCACATGATCTGTTGAAAAAGACTCATGGTCACAAGCATGCAGTTGGTTAGTGTGGAAAAATGATTTTTTATATTTGGTGTTTGAGATTTATTACGAAGTTCAGAGGTGTTGATCCATGAGCTGCTATATTTTTTTTTTTAGATGTCATAGGATTGTTGACTGCCATGCATCATGAGTATTTTCCTTGACTCTACTGATTGTCTCAGTAGCGTTTTAAGGTTTGAGCTCATTGATGAAAGGTAAGAAAATTCTTGAATAAAATTACAGTGTATTCTATTTTACTCTGTTGCAATGTATGTTGGGGTGTGATCCTATTTTTTGTTTAAATAAATGTTTAGTAGGTGTAAGTTCGAGTGTGCACTGACTGGTAAGTACATTCGACAATTCCATGATATGCTTAAGAAGATCCACCTTAGGTTATCTGTTGTTGTGATGCAATTTTCCAGAGTCGTTGGTGAAAATGGTAATTTTTCTCATACGTAGTTTTGTGTGGTATAGAATTTATACGAGCTTTACCTTTTTAAAGTTTATGAATCTGTCATGTATGTAAGGAACTCCTGTTGTGTGTGGTGAGAAGGATATTACAAAGCTTGATTTCAATCTAGTCATACGAGAAGTTACACAATTTCAGGATAGGTAGTTTTATATTTCATACCATGTGTTTATTTTCTTGTGTTTAGGTGTAGCGTGTTTTTCCTTAACTATTTGATCATTGATTATTTAATATAGATTGTTGACTGCTGAACCAAAATCCCCTACTATGAAAAAGCAACCAAATATGAGAATGAGTGATGATGTGTCTCTGTCTTTTTGCAAGATGTACCCTAAGAAAACTATCAAAGAGTTATTGGCCACACCTGAAGGTGGTTACTTTGTTGTATGTGGGCGTATTACTGGATTTGTTATAGTGGATCAATGATTTTATCCAGTTTGTGATTGCAACGGTTTCATGGGAAATGAGTTTGGATTTTATCTATGTGATGTATGTCATCGTACCTCCTTCAACTTCACACCAAAGTATGGAGTTTGGAGTATTGTTCTATTGGTTATTTACTTGTAATAATGTATGGAGTGATTTAATCTAATTTCATGTGTGGTTTTTAATGTGTTAGGTTTAGGTTTGAAATATCCGTCGAGGATGAAAGTGGTGCTGCAATATTCCAGATACTGGACCATATTCTTCTTGGAATATCTTCTTTGAAAATCTCTTTTATGGTTGGTATTATATGGTATATTGCATCACAAACATTGTGGTTTTTAGTGTCTTAATTTAAGAGACTTTTGTTTTTGCTTCAGGTTCGAAAGATGCCTCTGACGCGTGGTCAACTAGATAAGTTGAGTGGTAGAAGGTGCATCTTCATAGTTAAAAAAAATCCAGCTACGAGGTTTCTTCTTGGCTATGGCTTTGACGTTTTTTGTGTATCTGATGATAGCGGACTTATGAGATCATATTGCGACGAAGGAAGGGATTACACTCCTAATAAGGTTTGTGTGATGTTATTATTGTTGTTGCGACGTCTTATTGTTAATTTACTGATTTTTCATATTTATGTCGTGCAGTCCATTTTCCAGCCATCATTTGAGGAGAGAGGTCCAGCCCTGGTGCTTGCATTGCGCGCACCACCTGCTGTTAGACGTGTTAGCCCTGCTGAGAGGATTGTCTATAAGAGACACGGGTTGAAGAAGATATGCAAGTCCCCTGGTCCATCCAATATTGTGTCTGCAAGCAGGAAGTCCATTAGACTTATGGCTAGGCATAAACTGCTCAGTATGTTTGATAAGCTCTCCGGTGATGCTCCAAGTGCTTAGTGGAGGATATGGCTGTTTAGTGTAATTAGTAATGTATAATTATCGGTGTGCAATATGTATTTTGATGCGCATGTGTGCGTTTGTCATTGACATTTATCTCGCTATATTAAAGACCAAGTACTTTTGTATAAGTTAAGGCCATATGGGGTTGCACTAGATGTCTACGATGGGATGCTGTTGATGCTGGTTTTAATGTATTTTGGGTATTCACATGGTATGGTGCTCAATGACTCCATAACATGTTGTGTAGTTATATGTGTGTGATATTGGTGTTTATGTAATTGTTATTTTCATATACGATGATGTAAGTTTGTTGTTTTAAGTTAAGATTATTTGGTGAGAAAAAATTATGTTCCCTAACTTTGTGGGTTTCATTTCCATTTGGATTTTCATTGGCTCAACTACCCTTCTCTGCTTTATCTAATCGACATAATATAAATTTATTGTGTGATGGATCTTTATATTATAATGCACCCTTTGGTCTATTAAGGGGCTGCCTGTTAGTTGCTGATGTATGAGTAGTTTTTGTGGTTTAAAATTGGTTAACTTCAACTGGGTAGGGTGTTGCAGAATTACAGTAATTATCCCCTATTTTCCGCATAAGATTGATTCTTTCAAAAAGATATTTTTTGTTTTGTGGTGTGTGTATAATAGTGCCGAACTTGTGGTTGTAGGTTAGCGAATGAATGACAAACATATGCAATTTTTGTATTTTATGAAGCATTTGCACACAAGTTGGTTAATGTCGTTTGTTTTTACATGTACAGTGTATTATTTTTTTTGTTTCATCTATATTAAAAGGAATTTTGCGTTTGTTTGCACCTGAGTATATCCTTGCAATAATTTTGGATGTAAGCTTTTCCATAATTGTATTTTTATCGTTTCATGTCGATGGCTTATATGCATTTTGTAAGATATCCAAAAAGAATGTCCAGGGCCCCATTGTATACATTATTTGTGAACTGACTAGAACAATTCAGTCATTATTTTCATTATTGTATTATTTGACAACAACTGTCTTAAGTTCATTACCAGTATATAAGTTGATGGTGTTTAATTTTTTTTGTAGTTCAAGTCTTCCACTCATAGGAATCTTGTGTGTATATGAATGGAGAGTGTTGATTCATTTAATTGCTCAGAAGCTGCTAGAACTAGAAGAGCTAAAAGGAAGGAGGTTTTAAGGTTGAAAAGGGATGGAAGGTGGTCACTGTATCCAGCCATTGTCGCAAGAAATGGATGTTAGTAGAGTTTTTACATTCATATCTCTGGTTATTTGTTGTTGTTATTTTATTTTAAGATTAGATTTAGATTTAGATTTAGGTTATATTTTATATTCGTATGAAGTTGTGCTTTTGTTTTGAACCATATTGACAATGTATAGGCGTGGGAGATTTGGTCTTATGGATGATTCACAAGGTCCTTTATCGGGTCAGAATTATCACAGGATCGGTAGTTTGGTTCCTGATGATGGTAGCCGACCTAAATTTGCACAGTTGTACATATATGATACCCAAAATGAAGTTTTCAATCGTTTATCGCATTTCAGGTTCTATTTTGGTTTATATTATTTCTATTATATGTTGCTTATATTGTAGTAATGTGTTGTAATGTATTCTTATAATTCAATTGCAGCTCTATTCCTAACGAGCAATTACTTGATTCATCCTTGATAAATGATATATTACATGTAATGGACGATGCCAATACCTTGGTGAAATGTTTTAGAATGGTTTGTGATTTACGAGAAGTTTATCATAATGTTCCAATTCAGCTACGTTTGTTTCGTAATAGAAATTATGATTCACGAACGTACAATGTACCTGAAATTGGTGAAGTCGTTGCACTAATAGTTGGTGATTTTGATAGCTCAGAGGATGGCCGGGACATTGTTGTCCGTGAAAGGGATGGGAATCTTCAGAGGATGCATGAGACTCATGCGAAGTATATTCCTTTGCAATACCCATTGTTATTTCCATTTGGCGAGGATCAGTATCAGGAAAATATTGGGTTGAATTCACTCACTACTTCAACCTCAGTAAATAAGCGTCGACGTGTATCTCTTCGTGAATTTATCGCTTTCAGGCTGCAAGAGATGGCTGTAGTGAATTCTATTTTATTTTATGGTAGGCGTCTTTTCCAGCAATTTATTGTTGATGCCTATTCCATGCTTGAGAGTAAGCGGTTGTCTTGGCTTCAGAGTAATCAGGGAAGCATTCGATCTGGGTTTTTAGCTGGTATTGAAGAGGCTGTTAGTCGTGGTGATATTGACGCTTCTTCGTTAGGGTCTCGAGTTGTATTACCTACATCTTTCACAGGGGGTAAGAGGTACATGTTTAATAATTGCCAGAATGCTATGGCTATATGCAAGAGATATGGCTATCCTGATCTTTTTTCTCACATCTAAATGCAATCCTAGGTGGATTGAGATACGGCGTCATCTTTCTCGAAGTGGAAATCAAACACCTTACAGGCCTAATATTAGTTGCAGGGTTTTCCATATGAAGTTGGAAGAAATGATGAACGATTTTAAAGGGGGTAAATTTTTCAGAAAGTCATCGGAAGTGAGTTATTATTTAATATCTATTTTTATTTCAGAATTTTGTTTGATCCTTTGCCTAATATGTGTGTTTTTATTTGTAAAATTCTTTTAAATATTATACAGGGTTGTATATTATTGAGTTCCAAAAGAGAGGGTTACCGCATGCTCATATCCTTCTATGGCTTGATCCATGCGATAAGCTAGAAACTCCTGAGGCTATTAATTCTGTTATTTGTGCCGAGTTGCCTGAGCCAAGTAGAATCCCCAAATTATATGCAGCTGTGACAACTTTCATGTTCCATGGACCATGTGGTTTTGCTAGACCCTATTCTCCTTGCATGAAGGATCGTCAGTGTTCAAAATTTTATCCTAAAAAGTTTGTTGGTCGTACATCTTTTGACGACTCTGGTTATCCCATCTATAGACGACGTGACATGGCTATTACTGTTGTCAAGAATGATGTTGTGCTAGATATTCGCAGCGTTGTGCCATACAATCCTAAGCTAATAATGAAATATCAATCACATGTCAACATTGAATATTGTAACAAGTCGAACTGCATCAAGTATTTGTTCAAATACATAACAAAAGGGGTTGATAGGGTAACTGTGGCATTACAACAAGGATATGATGAGTGTGTTGATGACATTCAGCAGTACTATGATTATAGATATTTGTCTCCGTCAGAGTCGATTTGGAGGATATTTGCATTTCCTATCCATAGTCGTTAGCCATCTGTACAACGTTTGACTTTTCATATGCCTGGTGATCAGCGGGTGGTCTTCAATGATTATTCTGATTTGGGTGTTGTGTTAAACCAACATAGAAGTAAGGAGACAATGTTTCTTGCATGGATGGATGCCAACATGAAGTATACCTTGGGTCGGTCGTTAACCTACATCCAATTTCCAAGCATGTTTACTTACAATGCCAAATTACGCATGTGGCAACCACGTCAGCAGGGTCAATCGGTGGGGAGATTGGCCTTTATCCCCCAAAGTACCCGAGAGTTGTATTATATGCGGTTGTTACTTAATGTTCAAGTTGGTTGCACAAGCTTCGAGGATATTAGAACAATTGAGGGACATGTTTTTGACACATACCGTGAAGCATGTGGTGCATTGGGTTTGTTAGCGAATGATCGCGAATTCATTGATGCTATCAATGAGGTTTCCTTTTTATCTTCTGGGCGAACACTCCGTAAGATATTCGCAAATTTGCTTTTGTCTACTGCTATGAGTGATCCTTTTAAAGTTTGGGAAGATACCTGGGAGACTTTGTCTGATGGAATTTTGTATGAAAGACATCGTTCGATGAATTTTCCGGGTTGGTAAAACGTTCTTTCCAACATACACGTTAATTTAATATTTTTCATTATCTAAGTTTTTTATGTTGGGTTTTAAATTATGATTTCATTTTTGCAGATATGGTGATCACCCCTGATGAGTTAAAGGAACTTTGTTTGAAAGAAATTGATGAATTTCTTCATCCCAACGGAAAGTTGTTAGCAGACTATGATTGCATGCCAAAGATAGCTTCGTCAACATACGATAAATTTGCTAATTTGTTGCTGGTTAACGAATTGTCGTATGATTGTGACGACATGTTAGCGCAACATAACCTCTATTTTTCTTCCTTGAATGCTGAGCAGTTGGCAGCCTACCAGCAGATTGTTCGCGCTGTTGATGATAATATCAACCAAATGTTCTTCGTTGATGGTTATGGGGGGACCGGGAAGACTTACCTATGAAAATCCTTGTCATTTCGTTTCCAATCCAAAGGTAAGATTGTCTTAATGTTGCTTCGAGTGGAATAACATCGATCCTTCTTCCTGGCGGTAGAACTGCTCATTCTCAGTTTGCTATTCCATTAGATATTTCTGAAGAATCATGTTGTCGTATTGAAAAAAATAGCAAGAAAGCTTCTTTGTTGATTATGACATCGTTAATCATTTGGGATGAGGCTCCTATGGTTAATAGATGGGCTTTCGAGGCATTCGACAGGACATTGCGAGATGTTATGAGTAGTGTCCTTGGTGGTTCGGAAGATCTTCCCTTTGGTGGGAAAACCATTGTTTTTGGTGGTGATTTTCGATAGATTTTGCCTGTTGTTCCTAGAGGAAGTCGAGCTGATATTGTACATGCAACCATCAACTCTTCCCCTTTGTGGCGTTTTTGCAAAGTGTTGAAGTTAACAATCAATATGAGACTCCAATATTCAAATGTTGCATCGGATGATGAAGCGCTTAGAAAATTTGCTGAGTGGATCCTTGATCTTGCTGATGGAAAGCTGGGTATCAACAATGATGGTGAGGCTTTGATTGATATTTCAGATGATCTTTGTATTGAGCATATTGGGAATCATGTCGCCGACATTGTTTCATTTACATACCTGTCGTTGTTGGGTAATTTGCATAATGCTGATTTTTTTCAAGATCGGGCAATATTGGCACTCACATTGGATTTGGTCGAAAAGGTCAATGATTATGTTATGTTGGTATTGATCGTCGATGGATAACTACTAAGTTCTTAAATGGGATTAAATTTTATGGAATCCCTAATCATAGGTTATGTTTCAAGGTAGGGGTGCCTGTGATGTTACTTAGGAATATAGATGTTGCATCAGGTCTTTGTAATGGTTCACGATTGACTATTATTGGGCTGAGTAGGAATGATGTAAATGCTAAGATACTCAATGGCTCTCATCGTGGTGAACGTGTGCTCATTCCACGGATGAATTTGATACTGTCAGATGCGAATGTAGCTATAATTTTTCTAAGGAGGCAATTTCCACTGGTTGTGTGTTTTGCAATGAGAATCATCAAAAGTCAAGGGCAGACTTTGTCGAATGTTGGACTTTATTTGCCTAGGCCTGTGTTTTCTCATGGTCAATAGTATGTTGCTGTCTCCAGGGTTACGCTTAGAGAAGGGTTGAAGATACTGATAGTTGATGAGAATGGAGAACCTTTATCGTCAACACTCAATGTTGTTTATATGGAGGTCTTCCAGAGAATTTGATTTGGACATGTGCATTGTCAACCAAATGAATTGTTATCTATTTTAAGCTCTCACTGTTTTTGTATAATAAGAACTAAGCAGTTGTTGCTAATGTAGACATAATTAATGTTTATATGTAGTAACAATTCAGTATTCCTTTGTTAATATTCAATCTTGTGGAGAATTTTATTTGTGATTATTCACTTTCCAGCCTCCATTCATAATTTTCAAATTTTTTACCCATTTGTACAGTAATTGGACGAAGTTTGATTAATAGTTTGAAATAATATGAATAGTAAATTCAACGGTAACTATGTCAGTGATGTTAACGGTAACAGTGTTGAATGTGCATGATTTTTTTCTATATGTACCCCATCTTCGTTTTTTATTTGACATAATTCTTTCAAATTTTAATCATATATTTGGGATGTCTAAGTCTTTCCTTATTTACATAATTATACTTATTATTATATGGTTACCTATGGTTATTATTAACATTGAAGAGATAGGAACCACTTATGTTGTATTGTTTCTGTTGATTATTTTTCAATTGCTTGGTTTTGCCCTAATTATTACCTTGTGTTAGCCCAAAAAAAAAAGAATTATATTAGATTTTTTGCAACAGATTTGGTATTAATCCCTTAGAAAATTGAACTCTCTGAATTTAAAATTGTTTTGACATAATAATCTGGATATGTTATATATATGGTGTCTTGATTTCTACTTGGATTTGTCTTTTTATTAAGAGTGTTTTTTTTTTCTATATTGTTATGGGTCTGTCCATTTTAGTTGTAGGGCTCTTATGGAATGTGGACATGTTAATACCTTACATTATACCCAGGTCACTGAGTATTCTTTGGTCGGGTTATTCGTTTGGGCTAGCTCTTTAATTTTAACAAGCTGGTGTTGTTTGTTCACCCTTCTTTGTTTTTCCGTTTAAGTAGCTGAGGGAATCTTCGTTTCCCCCTTCTTCTGGATATAGGGTTTTGTAATCCCCATTTTTTGGTCTAACGTTAACCCAACTTGTGGTATACTATAAGTTTTCAATGAATCGTTATCATCCCCATTTGGAAAGATTTGATTTTGAGACTGTGTAAGTGTCGTTTACATTATAACCTTATAATTTTTACTATTATTATATACCTTCTTTGTGGTTTATTTCGTTTAGGATATTGATGTCTGAAAAATTTGTCTTCTTTTATTTGATGTTATTTCTTTGTTTTACGCTTTAGTTGTTGTTAACAAGAAATTGAAAAGTGTTGGTCTGATATTCTGATGATAATAACGTGTTTGATATCTTGGTTATTATTCTTGATGATTTGTTTAGATTTGTGGTTGTTGTTGTTTCTTTGTAATCACTAATATTTTGATTTGTAGTTTGTTGCTTGTTTTTTTTTTTTTTTTTTTTTTTTTTTTATGAATGTTGTGTTTTTGCTGACAATTTCATTATTTTTTTGCAGCTTTGATGACTACTACGCAAGCAGATTTGAACAGGGTTATTCGGATCTTGATTCATCAAGCTCTGCTGTAACAAATCCAATTATTGGTGTCGATCACGAGGACGACATCCATTTGTCCTTTGAGTCTTGCTTGAAGATCGGTAATGGCAACAGTGCTTATGTCAATTATTCTAATTATATCTATAATTCTAATGATTATCCCAATGACGATAATTCTGGTTCATATAAATGGGTTGTGAAAGTCACTACTTCTATTGCTTAGGGAGTAGATGCAATGGTGGGTTAATTTCAATTTTTTTATTTTAATTTTTGTGTGATGCTGTTATTTATTTTTGCTATTCTTCTAATTTCTGTAGCATTTTCCACAATCTGTTGTTCATAGGTTCTCCTTTGCAAATCTTCACTATGTTCATGTATTTAAGGTTCGTTCGAATGATTTCGTGAAATGTACTGTGGAGACAACCGCTCAGCCATATGGGTTTGATGAGAAGTATATAATTGTTGGTTGGTGTGACTTTGCTAGGAGTTTGAGATTGAACCCTAGGGATAAGATCCATTTGATTGTACTAAATCTCGTTGATCGCGTATGTGTTCGAGTCGTTCGTTGCCCAACTGTCTAATCGCGTATTTATTCGAGTCGAGCGTTGTCCAGGTTCCTAAATGATGTATGTTACGTTGTGTGTTTATTGGTTGTTTTAGTTGAATGTATAGTTTGTTGGATGATTTAGCTGTATTTTAATTATTGTCGTGGTCGTTTATGTTGTATGCTGGATCCTAATCCACACTGTGTTGTGGTTGTTTGTTGTATTGATGTATTGAGTAACATTTTGAATGATTCCTATGGTTGCGTGATAATTTCCTTTTTTATTAGTCAGGTGATTAGCTAAACCAACCCGTGCGAACGCACGGGTGTCACACACTAGTTTTATAACATGAGAATGCATAGATTAATTTTGATCTTACAGTGAAGGGTACTTTTTAACGTGTGGAAACAACTATTAATATGTCAACACATCAAGTCACACCTTTTTACTGGAAGCAGTCTGCAGGATTAATGGTATTGTTGCCTTGGAACATGCTTCATATAGCCTTTTCGTAAACGTCTAATAACAATATGACACGTTATCCTAATGCGAGTGAAAGGATGTTTGGATAATCGAGTTTGGGAATGAGGAATATCTAGTTACATTGGGCTGCCGTTACATTGTGACCATATTTGAGAAGTATCTTGGTTCTCCATAATTTCACTTCTTCTATATTTAAATTTTACTCTTATATTAATTGCTAATAGTAATTGTTAATTGTTAACCTTATGAATATGTTTTTTTAATGTTACATGTCTTAATAAATTTTTTATTTTAGAAATAAAAAAGTGATGAATATTTTAGAAATTTTATATTAAAAACACACCGTAATATAAAAAAGACAATGAATCAGATAAATTAGAAAGAAGTTTGATGAAGATTTAGTAAGAAGTGATGTTATAATATTATGAATGGAAGTTGTTGGCTCAACCAACTTGGCTGAAGATACAGATGCACCAGATATTGTTCTGCAAAGTAGCATTCAGAAGCAGCTTCAACTAGTTTGTAACCGCATGAGGATAACTAAACCTGTGTATACACAACATGAGGTGAGGGATGAACGTGGTATACACTTTGTAAGGTATCATGGATGTCTGCCGAGTTCCTTAATGGCCAAACCTTTTGTAGCCGTTGGTCGTTTTGCTAAAAATGAATATGACGCCAAGGAAGATGTTGCTGTGATATTGATGCGTCGTTTGCTAAAGGCCGCTGGTAGAAGGGTTCGTGATTACAACTCTTATAACGATCAGATCCTTTTCGAAGAGCTACAAAGGGCAATGGATGTGAACTTTGAGCTCAACATGGAGATTGCGGCTTTGAAATCAGAAAACATCTTTCTTGGTACCCAACCTTGAATAAGCAACGTCATTAACATGGAAAAATAATGCACCATGCATGGTTCACATCATGTTATTATTAGCCTGAGTTAATGATACACCCCTGCAGTATGCTATATGTCAACTTTAATTACATTTCCTATTACGTTTTATTAGTAACGACTTTGTAAATTTTAATCAACTTTAATATATATTAGATTATGTAAATATTTAATTATTATGCAGTTAGGTTATGCATTAATCATAGTATCAATCTTCAAAATATTTGATGTTAATTGGGTCGGTCCTTTGTGGTTTAGCATAATGCACATAATAGTGTAGATCGAACCAGTAGCAAGTTAAAAATGATAAAAGATTTCGGCAATATATAATTAAAAAATGAATTCATCTAGCATATAAACAACACAAGTATGTACCAAATTAGACACATAAAATTTATACATTCACTCTAATTAACTATGACATAATAGTTTTAAATATCATCAACGACGATGCTTATTTTGAATAAGCAACGTTTAATAAGCAAGGTTAGCACAAGATGCACTTAACCCACCTGCAAGGACGAAAAAGAGTACAATAGGGCCGAATAACACGGAGACCTCAACGTCAAACTCGATAAAAAACCTCTTAGTATACACTGACTAGTTAACATCTAATTTATTAAACCACCACCTATAATTTAATAATGTAGCATTTTAATTTATCAAAATTAATAAAATATAGTATACTTGAGATTGAGTCACTACAAAACTCAAATAATTAATATATTTTCAATATGTTTCGATAGATAAACTTAAATTGAGTAATTAAATTTCGTCGTATCGTAACTATAATAAAAAGCACTTAGTACACATATAATTATTTAACATTTTAATTACTAAACCTCTTCATTTTGCTGTAGTTCGTTTTCCCAAGTACAATATAGTAGTTAACGACAATCTCTACAATAGCACCCAAGCACACTCTCAACAGACCTTTTCTTCAATTAATGCTATTGGTGGCTATGACATAGACTTGCTATTGGATGGGTGGCAAAGATAAACTAAACAAAGGACTACAAAATAAAATATAAAGTAATTATTATTTAGCATCACCCTTTATCTTTCATATTAAAGTATATAAATATCTTAACAAGGTTGCACGTTCATATTCATTGTGACCTTTTCCTATATTACACCATCAACTAAGTCATCCAAATGGATCTCAACAAATACATTAACATACCTGATCAATCTGAAGATAACAATATGTTAGTTTTTATCTCTAAACTTTCAATATAGTCAGAACTGTTCATCTTAAATCTTCATAACACAGTGTTTTTTCATTATGTTTTTCATGCAGGAATGAACCCAACATCACTCAGAACGTTGATGACTTGCGTTTTTCCTCAAACAAGTTGGATGACAACAATGTAATGACATTTTCCAACCTTCTAGTCATCAAATATAAACTAGATGGCACATAATTTTTTAAGTATTAATTTTTTTTGGTTTATACATGTTCTTTCATTGTAGGTGAACGATGGAATGGGTACATCAAACCATGAGTCACTTAAACCTGATGCAAGCTCGAGGGAAATCACCCTTTCTGACATTTTCAATGTTGTTGATGTAAGATTTATGAAATAACCTAAACTTTTATGAACTTTTTTTTATTTTTAAAATTGTTAAGTTATCACCTTTTTGGCAAAACATGTTTTGTGTAATTAACATCAAAATATTTGTAACTTTTCAATTAATTCCCCCAAAGTCCAATATTAATCTATGTATTTATACTAGGAGGATGTTGCTAAAGGAACCAGTTGTGCGGATTTATACACTTTCTATGGGGAGGATTGTATGGGCCGCTTTGATCACCTAAGGCCGGTAAAATAATATACTAATATAGATAAATTAATGTGAATTAGTTTACCACTTCCAAAGTTAAAAAAACAAATAAAAAGAATTAATTGGTTGTCTATTTTCTCAAATTGTTTGTAGATATATGTTCCGATAGAGGATAGCCGCGGTCATTGGTATCTTATGGTTGTTTCAATAGACAGTCAGAAGATATTCCATTTCGACTCCCACTTGACCGAAGATGTTGTGGCCGAAAGGCATTCGGTCATTCGTATCATTGTAAGTGTTAGTTAGAAGTATAATTTTAATTTTTTGATCGTTTGTGTGAGATTATTTGTGACCATTTAAACTTGATTTTCTAGGGAGCTATGCTTGCAGAGATAACTGGGCTGGTGTATGAAGGAAATATTCTTTCTGTTTCCTAGCTGATTTCCAATTCTGGGACATTAAGGAGGCGAGAGGAATACCCAACTGTGGCACTAGGTATTACGTTGGACTGTTTTATGCTTTTATTACATAATAAAATTCATAAAGTTTTCCAATTTAATGTCATTTGGTGATATTTGCAGTGACAACTCTGCTTTGTGGGTTGTGGAATGGTTGAATATGCAGAACAATTTCACAAGCAACATGGTTGGCGTGGTATGAAGTGTTTAAATTCATGTCAAGTTCTTTTTATTTTCTAATGCTGAAAATTACAAATTTATTCGAAAATTTAATTACTAACATAAAACTTATACAAACAGATGAATGAGAATGTTACTAGGATGGTGGGTACCCACAATGAATGCAACAATGAGCTCATAAAGAATGCATGGAACTTTTGGCAACTAATGAATGACCCAATTGAGGAAGAATGAAGCTCTGCCATGCGAATCATCTATATTTTGGAACATTTGTTGCCTTTCTGGACAAACATTTGGTGTTATCTATATTTAACTATTTATATTTATATAAGTATGTTTTCCTTTCATTATATACATGTGAGTATTTACGAAAATCTGCATAACACAGTGCGAAAATGCAATACTTTGCATCAACATATATAATCATTGAAGGCTCTCGCCATATTATAAATTGTTAATACAAACTAGTGATTTATGCTTTGAAGGCTCTCGCCATATATAATTAACAGCAACAGTTATTCAGTGAAAACCTTATCTAAAAACTTTACGTGAAGATGAATACAACATTGGCAGAAACAACAAATCACTTATATGATAACAGACAACATTAGGATTGGCTTAAGAAAATGGACACATGCAAGACAAGACCAGCATTAAGATTCATTTATTTTATACGGAGTACACATGCAATATGCATCTAGAAAACTTAAATCAACGCCGACATTTCACATTGTTAAGACCGAAGACAGTGGCTTTTAAACCAAACACATTTATGGTTGAAGGACGTTCAGCTCTCTTAAACAAATATGGACTAAAATTATGAAGGTGAGAAAAACACAAGAAGGAGGGGGGGGGGGGGGGGGGGGGGGGGGGTTGAATTGTGTTTTCTTTCTCGAAACTCTTGAAGAGTAAGAATCTGTTTCTATAGGATCAGAGTCTCAATGGATTCAGAGTCTGATGGGAGACCAGATTCTGTTGCAGCGGAAAATAACAAGAGATAGAGAGAAAGAGAGAACACAAGCAATTATACAGGTTCCTTCCACAAACCGGAAGTAGTCCTGTCCCCCTTGCACTTCCAAGGAGAGTTTCACTAAAATGTAATTTCAATTACAAGTTGCTCAAACACAACACACAGTAAGAGACTTCCAATTGCTCAAGCACGCAGACAAGAGTCTTCCAATGCTCAAAGACACAACTAAGAGACTTCTTTGCTCAAGCACACAAGCAAGAGACTTCTGACACAATTTACAGAAAATTGAATAGAGTTGGAGACACTTGATAAACAATCAAATGTGTTCCAATAACTTAAACAAAGACAGACTCTGTTTTTTTGATAAACTTAGAGATTCTAGAATACACAGTTTGTAAGAATAATCTAAGTTGTTGATGTGTTTCTGGTTTGACCCAGTGAGAATACAATAGCTTAACAACGTAGTTTTTCAGTTGTAGAGTCCAACATATTCTTCAAGTCTTCTATCCTTTATATAGGCGTTGGAAAGAGACGTTGAAACAATCCAGCACATCAAGAGAAATCTGGAAGCTTGATCAATAGCTGCTGATCTGTTGCTTGATATGGTAATAGTCCTTCAAATGCATATTTTGAATTGCATTCCTTTTGAAGCTTAATACCGGTAGACACAGTTGCCAAATTGTACGAGGTAATGGAGTAGTGGAAACAGAGTTCGTACACACGTACTCTGTACTATTCTGCATTCTTTGTCGTTGAGCATCCCACGCTCAAGTTGACTTTGAAGCTAACCGTTACTCCAATTGAGTGTTTCTTATGCATCATAATGCCTTTAGAAATCCTTCTAAGCAGATGTTCAGACTGTAGGCTTCAGACTCACTATAGCACTTCAGCTTCTGATGATCTTCAGACTCTCTTGGTCTTCAGGTTCTGATAGTCTTCAGACTCTTTTGAACTTATAGGTTCTGATCATCTTCAGACTTATATGAACTTCAGATTATTTTAGTCTTCAAGACTTCTTGACACAGCTTCTGATGATTCTTCAGACTCTCCAGATCTTCAGAATCACAAGCAACAAGCTTCTCTTGGTCTTGCTCTTAAAATGTTCAAACATAATACTTTCTAAGATTAAAATCTTGATTAATATCCTGCATACTTAAACAAATATTAGCATATCCAATTGACAATTTTTAATACCTTGTTATCATCAAAACTCAAAACGTGGTATTGCTGAACACCTTTGTTCCAACAAATTAAAACTTTCCTAAAAAAAATCATAGTTCTAACTAGAAAATGATTTACTAGCTGTTATAACATTTACCAGGTAATATCTGTTATTGGAGCATAGAGGAGGCCAACAAATATTGCTATTGGAGAAGTGCTCTCAGTGTCATAAATGTACAATGAATTCAATGTGGCCACGGCAGATATAATGCAATATGGGAGTTTAAATAACCCGTCTGTTATAATATGATAGAAACTTACATCTATAGTGATAAAATTAGTAGAAACAACACTCTATTAATAACAATCACTTCACTGTTATCGCAGGACAGAGAATGGTTTCTTTAACAAATTAGAAAATAACACATAAATTAAGAGATAGTCTACTACTGCAAGCAAATTCCTATCCCATAAATTCGAGAGTTTTGGTCTCTTCTAATCAATATTCAATTTCCCTATTTATTTAAATAAATTTAAACCACACTACATATTAATGTATGACACTTGGTTTTCTATTCGCATCACATACTACTCAAATTGTTAATCACCCACATTCACAGCATTTTCAACCTAACCAACACATCAACAGACAATATCAGTTAAGGTATTTAGAATCAACGAAATAAAATGTGGACCAAAAGTCACTTAACCAACATTGGATATCAACCTGTATTCTTCAAAACACATCACTTAACCAAAAGTCAACCTGTAAATTTCCAATTACAAACTTAACCAAATTTCTTAACTAATACGATAAAAAGGATTCAAAACGATTTAGTTCTACAATCTCAAATACAACTGACAGCAATACAATAAATTTCTGTAAGCCCAATCTAACAAGTCGCAATAACTACTAAATTTCAACAATTCATGGTTCAAGGGGATATCAATGCACCAACAATAAATTCAAAATATTCAACGAATGTTAACTGCAGATCCAACGTAAGCACACACGCAACACAAATTTTTGTTTGCCAAAAAACACTCCTTTAGAACAAATTCCTTTCTACATATTTAATATGAGCTCAATCAATTTCTGATTTAAAGGTTAAATATATCTACACATATTATACACAAATTACTTACCACAGACTTGTTGATTTGTTGCGCAACTGGTTAATTGTCTTCACTTAATCGTAAGGACTCTGTTTGTAAGGAACTATCAGGAACACCTTCTCTAACTGCATCAAGTGTAGGACATGATCGTTTATTGTGTCCAGCTGCACCACATATCTTATCTTAATAATATACAAACATGAAGCTTGTTTTAGACCACCAATCCAATGTGTCAACTTCTTAAGCATCCAATGCCAAATCATCACTTCTTAAAAGCTCAATTTATCATCAAAAATAGTAAGTAGGATCAGAAAAACATTTAATCCACATTTTTTCACATTTTTAAAATCATCAAAATTCAATTTTTGGTAGTAAAATTTGAATAAGTAATTTTCCCTCCAAGAAATGTTGTTATCGGGCTAGGAAAGAGAAAAAAAATCCAAGTTTGTATAGAGGCCCATACAGGTCTAGCCCAACTCTAAAGTCCAACTTTTACCAGCTTTTTTCCTGAGGCATTAAATGGATTTAGAAGAAAAATGGTAAAAAGAGTCTCTATCTCACTCTGAACACAGAAACGTACTCCCTCTTCTTCAAACAAACTTCTGCAACTAGACAAAATCTCTCCCCCTCTTCATTCTTCCTTCAATTTAAAATTTGAAATTTGAATCTTTTCAATATCCCTCCTTGCTCTTTCATCTCTTCCTTTCTCATTATTCATAATCATATGTTTTTCTCTCCCCTTTTCTACTTTCAAAATCACGTATTTCTCCATCCTCCATTATTATCCCTCCATTTCTACATCAACATCATCATAACAACCTTAAATCTCAGAAACCATTTTACCACAACAAACGATGGCAACACCTCACTCCCCAATCCATCCCTCCATACCTCATCCTTGCCATCTCCCTCTCATAAAAATCTGAAGTCGTACTTTGAATCATTGTTAAGGTAAGTTTTATTTTCTGATTGTTTTTTATGATTAGTGTTATGTGCGATTTTGAATTTGTAGATTGTTGTGATTAATGTTTGGTTTTTTTGTCTGTGCATGAATGGGATTGGAAGACGAATTCCGACAATTCTTCGGAACCATCAAACTGACCTACTACCATCAAACTGACGACGGGTGCTGAGGTAATCATTCTAAATCTATTTTCATTTCTGGAAGATTTCAGTGTTTGTTCAAGCAAGATCTAGGTTAACAAGAGTATTTATATTTATGAAAACCAATTTCAGTGTTGAGCACTCACAAAGTGTTTGAGAAAATGTCTCAATAAGAAAATGGATGATATTGATTTAGAACAATGTGAGTGATTTATATGTGAGTGATTTATATTTATATTTGCTATTTGTTAAAAGAAATAAGGGTTGAAAGTTATTCACTCTTAACTGTTATGGTATCACTCTTCAAATTATGTATTCATTTTTCCTTGGTTTTTTTAATATTGAAATGATTCATGGATTGTTTATAGGTGATTTATGCTTGATTTTTTGTCCCAAAAGCTATGGAGCAAGACTACTTTTGTAATGGTTAGTTTATCCTTTTCTTAGCCTAATAATCAAACTAATGTTTTTTTAGATCTTTGAAACATTTGTATGATTTACGGTTACCTCTTGACTAATTGCTATTATTTAACAAACCATTTTGTCATGTGCTAATATTAATATCTTTTTTCTTTCAATTGACTTTTAGTTCATTTTTAGGCTAAGCATCATGACATTCTATAAGACTTTAGACAAAGGATAAACAATGTGCACAACCATATAACTGTGATGTTTCACCACTTTGTGTTTCAGTATATTGGTAAGTCATTTTTTTTTACTTTGTTTGTTTAAGGAGAGAAAATGAATACATTTTTCGAGTTCAACTCATATATGCTTTTGTTTTACAATGTAATGTTGTTGAACTTTTATGATTAGAATTAGTTTTAAATTCAATTGAACATGTAATAGGTGATTGAAAAATCTTTTTAGACTCTTATCTAACCCCTTTTTTATTACAGCTATGTTTTTCGGCTACCTTTAAGTATTTCTGCAACTCATTGGTTCAGATTGAGTTTTATTTTTTGTTTCTTGAAGCTATTTTTTATGCTTGGTTTGAAACAAGAGTAACTGTTTTTCAGATTTCTTCAACTATGTTGTAGTTTTAAAGATTTTCTTCTCTTTTATGTTTACACTTCTATTCTTATGATTATATTTTTAAATCTCTTATTACTTACTTTTTTTGTGTGTCAAAGTTGGAATTACAAGATGTAGTTAATCTATTTGCTGGAGTTAATCAAAGAAGCTATGTTTATCTTCATGATGCTATATCAAAGATTTTGGAGAAGACAACTTTCAAAAGATTCTTCACATGCATTATGATTAAGGTCACATGCTAATCGCCTACTCTTTATAACCTTGCGTACATGATTTATGCAAAAATGAAGTAACATTCACTTAAATGAAGTTTTTTTTCTCTTTCTATTTAAAGCCAAATAAACTGAAGAATCTAAATATGTCTAGGCCACAAATAGTTAATTTTGTGACACCTTGAAACTAAAATTATATGGTTGTAAGAGATGAGGAACATGGTGCTTTGTTTTCTATCTCATTGGCCTTTCTTTACCTAATGTGAGTTGATATCTTGCCATAAATTTTAATATTTTATTTTTCATCAGAGCTATATCTTATCTTAAGTATGTAAATCACTAGAAAACTAGCTACTCTACATGAATGTAAATGTTTTCAAGCTCAGTTGCAATCCTATTATGCGCATTTTGGATCACGAGATGTAAAGAAAAATGCCATGTTGGTTTAGCTTTAATTATGTTTCTACATCAAGCCTACTATGTGCAGTTATAAAATTTCAGAGGGTTGGTTTCATCTCTGTTGTCAAACGCGGAGCGGCCAAAATCAAGGGGGCGCGTCACAATGCTACCGATCCACGCGTTTGTGGATAGCGGGTATCGCGGACGAGTTTCTGCGATGCGGAGCGGATCAATTGCGGATCAAATCGCCCGCTTTCCTGGGTCGGAGAGAAAATACGAAACTGCCCCTCACTTAAGAACTGTTTGGAGGGACATTTTCGTCATTTGTCAAACCCTAATTTTCTACTCCAATTCCATCGTACAGAAAGAGAAACGGCTGCTCTTCTCTCTTCTCCAATTCCATTCATCCATCGTACACAGAGAAAGAACAACAACACAGCTCCATCATCCAAGTCAACAACAACAACAACACAACTGCTCCTGTTTTGATCTTCATCAGGTTTGTTCTTTCTTTCTCCATTCAACTTTGAAGGTGAGAAAAACACAAGAAGGGGGGGTTGAATTGTGTTTGCCTTTCGCAGCTCTTGAGGAGTGAGAATCTAATTCCTTTTGAACTCAGAGTCTGAATGAGATCAGAGTCTGATAGGAGATTAGGTTCTGATTGCAGCGGAATAATCAAGAGATAGAGAGAAGAGAGAACACAAGCAAATTATACAGGTTCCTTCTACAAACCGGAAGTAGTCCTGTCCCCCTTGTACTTCCAAGGAGAGTTCACTAAAATGTAATATCAAATTACAAGTTGCTCAAACACACAGTATGAGACTTCCTTGCTCAAGCACACAGGCGAGAGACTTCCTTGCTCAAAGACACAACTAAGAGACTTCCTTTGCTCAATGGAACCAGCCAAGAGACTTCCTTTGCTCAAGCACAAAAGCAAGAGACTTTTACACAATTACAGAAAATTGAATAGAGTTGAAACACTTTGACAACAATCAAATAGTGTTTCAATTACAACAAAGACAGACTCTGTTTTACACAAATGACAGACTCTGTTTTTCTGTGAAACTTAGAAATTCTAGAATACTCAGTTTGTAAGAATCTAAGTTGATGATGTGCTTTTTGTTAAGACTCAGTTGAATACAGAAGCAGCGCAATGCAATTTTTTAAGTTCTTGAGTCCTCAATTTTCCAAGTCTTCTATCCTTTATATAGGCGTAGGAAAAAGACGTTGAGTCATCCAGCACATGAGGATGATTTCTGAAGCTTGATCAATGACTGTTGATCTGTTGCTTGATTTGGTAGTAGTCCTTCAATAGCATCATTTGAATTCCATTCCCTTTGTGGATTAATACCGGTAGACTCAGTTGCCAAACTGTACGAGGTAGTGGAGTAGTGGAAATAAAGTTCGTACAACGTACTCTGTACTGGCCTGCAATCTTTGTCTTTGTGCTTCCCACGCTCAAGTTGACTTTGAAGCTAGCCGTTACTCCATTTGAGAGTTTCTTTGTGCATCGCAATGCAGTAGAAATCCTTGTTAGCAGATTATCAAATTTGTGGCTTCAGACTCACTGTAGCACTAAGCTTCTGATAATCTTCAGACTCTCTTGGTTCTCAGATTCTGATGGTCTTCAGACTCTGATACAGTCTTCAGACTCTCTTTGACACAGTCTTCAGACTCTCTTCGAAACAGTCTTCAGACTCTCTTCGAAACAGAATCACAAGCAACAAGCTTCTCTGGATCTTTTTCTCTTTAACTTTGTTCAAATAGAATACTTTCAAAGATATAAATCTTAATTGATATCCTGCATACTTAAACAAATATTTAGCAATATCCAATTGACAACTTTTTAATACCTTGTTATCATCAAAACTCAAAACGTGGTATTGCTGAACACATTTGTTCCAACAATATCGCCCTTTTTGATGATGACAAACATTGGTATTTAAAAGGTCAATTGTTGGTAATCTAATTAACAAGTTAACTTAAGGGTTCTGAGGTTTGTAAGCTCAGAGTCAGAGGTTTGTAAGCTCTGACTCCCCCTGAGTCTGATAGTTCTTAAGTTGAGGTTTGTAAGTTCATCTTGAGTTCTATCCAGGTTAATTAAATTGTCTTTCATAAGCAATCAAATTCATACTCAGAATATTTAGTAAATTGATTCTTAAACAGGACTCAGAGTCTAACTAAGCACCTTTCGCAGATTTCCCTTTAACTTTTACGTATACATGCAATGTAATTAAAAGAAAATTTTTCCTTTCTCACTGACATAAATACTTTCCCTTCTCCCCCTTTTGTCATCAACAAAAAAAAAGTTTAAAACAAGTTCCTCCCCCTTTTTAAGTGACTTAAGGTAAGGGTGTAAACATGTGTTAAGGAAGAATGAGATTCAGAGGGAAAACATAGAAGATTCAGAGCATAAAAAATAAAATGCAAAATGAATCAAAAACAACTTGTATAAATTGTAAGCAAAAACAAGTTCAAGAATTACAAAAAAAAAAACGAAATGAAAATAAACTAAGGTTGGTTTTGTTTGGCAAGATGATCCATCAGTTTCTGGAGATCCTCTTGCTGTTTCTTTACCATCTCTTCCAGAGCCTCAGTTCTTCGCAAATGCGCTTCTCTTTCTTGTTTAGCTTCTTCTTGAACTTTATACAGCCTCCTCTTCAAAGAATTATAAGCCACTGATTCTCTAGGAATATACTGATCCTCATCAAAGAAGGGTGTATCGCTAATCCTCAGAATTGGAGCTTTTTCCAAGATAACAGCTTTCTCAGCCCGCTTGAGTTCTTCAACATGCTTGGCAGTAACAAGTGCTTGTTCCTTGGCAGCAGCTTTCTGAATTTTGGTGATAAAATCCAAAAACTCAGTCTTCACTGAAGAAAACTTGTCCTCATAGCTCACATTAAGTATTGGCACAGACCTTTGCTCAATAACTTCTTTGAGCTTATTGCATGAAGAAGCATAGAACTCATCTATCTTACTTGAATCAAATAAGTTAGTTTGAGGTTCAGAGGTTGAGGGTAGAGAAGCTCTCAAGGCTAGAAAAGTTTCAAAAGGGAAATAGGTTATGGGGTCACAAAGTGGTTTGGAAACTCTTCTGGTCTTAGCTTTACATTCTGTTACAGTTCCTTATACAATATCAGAAGCTTGTTCCAGATTTTCAGAAGCTGGTTCAACAACAGGTTCTGAAGGTTCAACAGAAGCTAAAGTCAGATTCTCTGTAGGTTTAGGTACAGGGTCTGGTTTGGAAACAGATGAAGTAGCTTTTGTTGGTTTGGATTTTGCAGGGGTTTTTGGTAGTTCTCCTTCTAGATGTTTTTCAAGAGAATCTAGAGTGTCTGGAGAGTCAACACAAATGGTTTCAGTTTGAGGGGATGGCTGTTTGGATTGAATGGTTGCTTCAGGCTTTTCAGAGGGTTGAATTACCTGAAGTGGTTTGAGAAATGAAGGTTGAGCAGGATGGTCAGCAGGAAGATTCATAGACACTGTGATTGTGTCTTGAATTACTCTGTCCATAGTTGAATCAACATAATCAACTAATGCCTGGTCAAGTGGGTTATGGGATGATATAGATTTGATTGGTGAGGGAGAAGAATTTTTGAGGGATGGAAGAATTTGGCTTAAAGGTTTGTTGTCAGATTCTGAATCTGATTCTGACTCTTGATTCAAAGAAGAAGATGAGCTATATGCCACATTGCCAGAGGTGCCAATGCTAGCTTCTGGAGAGGCATAGTGATCAGACACAGTAGCTTCTGATAACTCAGCTTCTGCAGTTGCTGAAGGATTCTTCTGTTTAAGAGCAGAAGCAAGCAACTTAGCAGCTTCCTTGACAGTTTCTTCCTTTAATTCTTCAGTCACTAAATCTGCTGCCATTGCCTTGCCAGCAGTATGTTTATCCTTAATCATAGATACAGAAGTACCTATCTTCTGTGCTACATCCCTAGCCACAGGAATCACATCCATCTTTCTCTTCTTGATCTGACTCTCTTCACCTTCAGAGTCAGCATCAAGGAAGTCAGCAATGTCTTGAGCCATTCTGACATAGTCTCTGTCAGCCTTACCTTTCTTCGCTTTCTTCTCATCTTTCTTAGCCTTCTTCTCATCCTTGGTTTCTTTTATCCTATCCTTAATTTCACGAAGTGCAGAGGATGTTGATGAAGGCATATGAGTTAAAGACTTGGGGGAACCAATTTTCACTCCAGGAAGAGCAGAAGATTTGATCTTTTTTTTAGAGGCTTCTGCTTCTCTTCTTCTTCCTTGAGAACCACTTCCTTGGTCCTTTTACCTTTGACCTTAAGAGGTCCTCCTCCAGCAGTCGCAGGAATGGCAGAATAGTTGATTATTCTACCAGTCTCCTTGAAGTAATCCACCACAAATCTTGCAAGAACTTCAAGATTATCTTCTTTGGATATGGGAGGGAAGTCCATCATTAGATCAGATTGTACATAGGATTCTCTCATATCATGTTTAGAAGGGTTGAATCTCCTGACAATCTTCATGTACTGCAGAGTATTGCCATTAATGATTCTTCTAGTACCAATGATTCTGCCAGTCTGGTTTCCTCCAAATCCCACAGTTCCTCCCTCTTTCATGGTTAGGGTTAGGAACATAGACTTTTCTCCCGTCATGTGTCGTGAGCAACCACTGTCCAGGTACCAAGCCTTGTGCTTTTCTAGTCCTTTTAGACATACCTGCAGCATCAATAATTTCAGACTTAGGTACCCATATTCTCATGGGTCCTTTTTGGTTAGTCTTAGAACCATTGAACTCGTTTCGTAAGTTATGTCTTGAAATCATTGGCAATGTTTTCTCCCATACCTTAGGTTTGGAACCGTTTGGTTTAGGTTTCAACTTGCCTTTCACAGTTTCTCTCCTTTGAAACATAGACTTTGGTTTTTCAGACTCTGGCTTTTTCAGAGTCTGTTTATCAGACTTTGAATGTTTCAGAGTCTGAGACTTTAAAGCTTTGGGTTCAAAGTTTTTCAGACCCTTTAACTTAACATTCTGAAATTTTGACTTAGTCAGAATCTTAGAAGTAGAAGTTGTAGGTTCTGAATGAGTCACTGTGTTGACTTCATCAGACTCTTTTACAAAATGATTTTTGAACGCCTCTCTGGCTCCATCAGGACCAGATTTCAGAGTCATTTCATTTGAGTTTCCTCCAATGAATCCAAGACCCTGTCCTCTGTTCTGATACGTGTTATAGATCATGGATGCAACCCTTGATCTGTCAATTCCAGATCATGGATGCAACCCTTGATCTGTCAATTCCAGTAGCAATAAATTCTTGCAGAGCAACATCTTGCTCACTTAAGTATTTACAGCTACACTTCTTGATCAATAAAGAAATATTTTCTTCTTTTAAATCTTCTAATTCCAACAGAGTTGAATTATGTCTTTTTGCAGCTTATCAAGCTGTTGTTTGACTTTCTTCAACTCAGTGGTCTTAGCTTTAAAATGACCAAGAAGCTCTTTGACAGATTTTATAAGTTCAGATCTTGTGAGTTCAGAATATACATCTGTTTCATTTTCAGAGTCTGTTTCTGATTCTGCCTCAGGTGTCTCTTTAACGGATTCGGTTGTAGCCATTAGTCCAACAGCTACATTGGCTTCACCATCAGCATCATCATCCTCAGATCCTGACTCATTATCAAGATCTTCCCAGGTGGCCATCAGACCTTTCTTGATCTGCTTCTTAAACTTGCTTGACTTAAAGGTTGGCCTTTTTGACTTGGGTTTCTCCTTCTGCAGTTCTGGACACTCAGCAATAAAATGTCCAGTTTTCTTACAGTTGAAATCTCTTGTTCAGAAATCTCTTGCTCTTCTTAGCAAGGTACTGCATTCTGCTTGAAAGCATGGCCATTTCCTTTGCAACGTCAGGATCCTCCTCTGAGCTTTCAGAAGCTGAAGACTCATTTTCAGACTCTTCAACCTTGAGAGCCTTTGAAGACCTTCCTTTTGATTTTAAGGCAATGGTTTTGGATTTTCTTGCAGAATCATGTTCATTGAGACTTAACTCATGAACCTTGAGTGAGCTTACAAGATCTTCAACACTTAAAGTGTTTAAATCTTTAGCTTCCTCAATTGCAGTGACCTTTGGTCTCCATCTAGAGGGTAAGCTCCTTAAAATCTTGCTAATATGATCAGAAGCTATGTAACTGTTCTTCAGTATCTGAAGACCAGATACTAGAGTTTGAAATCTTGAGTACATCTCCTCAATACTTTCATCCTCTTTCATCTTGAATAGTTCATATTGATGAACTAACAGAAGAACTTTAGCTTCCCTGGCCTTTTTGCTTCCTTCGTAGTTAGCACAGAGAGAAACAAACATGGCTCTAGCAGTAGATTTGTCACTCATCTTCATGTATTCCGTTTTAGGAATAGCAGTGACAAGAGCCCCTCTGATGATATGATGTTTCTTATAGATTTTCTTTTGAGCAGCAGTGTGAAGTTTGCGGTCAATGGCAGCACCTTCGTCATCAAGTTGTAAGTCACCAACACCATCTTCAAGTATGTCCCAGAGTTCTTCATCAAGACCCATGACATAACTATAGAAGTTGGCTTTCCACCAAGAAAATTCTTCAGGATCACCATTGAAGGTTAGAAAAACACAAGAAGGGGGGGTTGAATTGTGTTTGCTTTTCGCAGCTCTTGAGGAGTGAGAATCTAATTCCTTTTGAACTCAGAGTCTGAATGAGATCAAAGTCTGATAGGAGATTAGGTTCTGATTGCAGCGGAATAATCAAGAGATAGAGAGAAGAGAGAACACAAGCAAATTATACAGGTTCCTTCCACAAACCGGAAGTAGTCCTGTCCCCCTTGTACTTCCAAGGAGAGTTCACTAAAATGTAATATTAAATTACAAGTTGCTCAAACACACAGTATGAGACTTCCTTGCTCAAGCACACAGACGAGAGACTTCCTTGCTCAAAGACACAACTAAGAGACTTCCTTTGCTCAATAGACGCAGCCAAGAGACTTCCTTTGCTCAAGCACAAAAGCAAGATACTTTTACACAATTACAGAAAATTGAATAGAGTTGAAACACTTTGACAACAATCAAATAGTGTTTCAATTACAACAAAGACAGACTCTGTTTTACACAAAAGACGGACTCTGTTTTTCTGTGAAACTTAGAAATTCTAGAATACTTAGTTTGTAAGAATCTAAGTTGATGATGTGCTTTTTGTTAAGACTCAGTTGAATACAGAAGCAGCGCAATGCAATTTTTTAAGTTCTTGAGTCCTCAATTTTCCAAGTCTTATATCCTTTATATAGGCGTAGGAAAGAGACGTTGAGTCATCCAGCACATGAGGATGATTTCTGAAGCTTGATCAATGACTGTTGATCTGTTGCTTGATTTGGTAGTAGTCCTTCAATAGCATCATTTGAATTCCATTCCCTTTGTGGATTAATACCGGTAGACTCAGTTGCCAAACTGTACGAGGTAGTGGAGTAGTGGAAACAGAGTTCGTACAACGTACTCTGTACTGGCCTGCAATCTTTGTCTTTGTGCTTCCCACGCTCAAGTTGACTTTGAAGCTAGCCGTTACTCCATTTGAGAGTTTCTTTGTGCATCGCAATGCAGTAGAAATCCTTGTTAGCAGATTATCAAATTTGTGGCTTCAGACTCACTGTAGCACTAAGCTTCTGATAATCTTCAGACTCTCTTGGTTCTCAGATTCTCATGGTCTTCAGACTCTGATACAGTCTTCAGACTCTCTTTGGCACAGTCTTCAGACTCTCTTCGAAACAGTCTTCAGACTCTCTTCGAAACAGAATCACAAGCAACAAGCTTCTCTGGATCTTTTGCTCTTTAACTTTGTTCAAATAGAATACTTTCTAAGATATAAATCTTAATTGATATCCTGCATACTTAAACAAATATTTAGCAATATCCAATTGACAACTTTTTAATACCTTGTTATCATCAAAACTCAAAACGTGGTATTGCTGAACACCTTTGTTCCAACAAACTTATTTTATTTTTTTCGTTTTTGTTTTTTGATTTATTTTCAATCTTTTTTTTTTCAACTTCTGTTTTTATTCAACTTCTCTTTTGTTTGTGAAATCTTTTCAAACTTCTTTGTGAAACCTTCATTCAACTTATTTATATGAATTTTTTCGTTTTTTAGTTTTCTTTTTTCTTTTTTGAAAATTATATTAAAAATCAGTAATAGTAAACATTAATTTAGCAGCACCAAGTTATAATAATCATGTACTGATTAAGTATTAATGTATTATATAAGTTTATAATAATCAAGTTGAAAATTATATTCTAAAAGATTAGTTAAGAATTTTTTAGTGTTTGTAACTTGTATTTAGTCCTTTTATTTCTCAGTTTCTATGAATCACGCAAGACATTCTTCTTATTTACAATATAATGGACATAAAAGTCGGTTTATAAAAGACTAGTTTATCAAACAAGTTTATATTGACAGGTTTTTTTAAATTTTTTTGTTTATAGTTATGGCAAGTAGTTCAGCTATAGCACCATCATCTTCTAATGCCAATGATTCTAATGTTGCACAATCTGTTGCTTCCTCTATTGGGTTGTTCAAACCAACCCTTCCTGACATAGGATGGAAGTATAACAGTTTAAGGAACAAGACAAATCTGAAAAATGTCACGTGTGATTATTGTTTGTTGGAGTGTACGGGAGGAATTTCCAAGGCCAAACAACATCAAATGGGAGTGACAGGAAATGTTAAAGCTTGCACCACGACACCAGAAGAGGTGAAATTGATTTTAAGAGCTAGTGAGGAAGCTAGAGTGGCAAAAGTGAAATCCGTTTCAAATGAGGCTCAAGATGATAAAGAGGCAGCACGACTTCAAGAGATTGGAAGGTTGGTAAGTGGGAAAAGAGCAAGGACTGAAATGGAGAGTATTTCGACTACTAAGAAGGGTAATACAAAAGGTCCATTGGATTTGATGTTCTTTCAAAAACCTAAGGCAACAGTGGGAAAAGGAAAGCAAACAAGTATTAAAGATACAGATAAGGAAGCAAGAGAAAGGACTAACCAGTATATAGCTCGCTTTTTTTATCTAAATGGAATTGCGTTCAAGTTGCAAAATCAAAAAGTTTCAAAATGATGGTTGAAGCAATTGGTCAATATGGTCCTCACTTGAAGCCTGCTTCCTATCATGAGTTGAGAAACCCATGTCTTTTCAAAGAGTTGGATAATACTTATCAAATGTTGGAGAGTAACAAGGCGGAAGCGGACAAATATGGTTGTTCAATAATGTCTGATGGTTGGACTGATACAAAGGGAAGAACATTGATTAATTTTTTAATCAACTCTCCGTCAGGTACTATGTTTATTAAGAGTATCGATGCTTCCTCACAAGTGAAAACCGGAAAAGCAATTTTTGATATGTTGGATGAATTTGTTGGGGAGATTGACAAAAGCCGTGTTGTGCAGCTGGTTACCGACAATGGGGCCAATTATGTTTTGGCCGGTAAGGTTTCTACTTCCCTTAATTACTTTATGCCAAACATATTATGTATTATTACGTTCTTTAATTGTTTGGAAAAATATTTTTGTATAGGTAAATTTCTTCAAGCTGCGAGACCGAAAATCTTTTGGACTCCATGTGTTGCACATTGTATAGATTTAATGCTAGAAGAGATTGGAAAAATTCCAAGATTAAGGAAGGTTGTAACACAAGGAATTAATCTTGGAAAAATTCCAAGATTAAGGAAGGTTGTAACACAAGGTTTGTAACAAACTTTCTTCAATTGCAATGGTTGCACAACCTAAGACAAAAAATTAGAACCATGTTCACTTCTCAAGAGTGGACGGACTTAAAGGTAAGTGACGATGCCAAGGGTAAGAAGACAACTTCTATTGTTCTTCAAGTCGCATTTTGGGATGATATTGTTTATTTTCTTAAAGCTATGGGGCCTCTTATAAGAGTACTTAGGCTGGCTGATAATGAAAAAGTCCCTGCAATGGGTTTCATATATCAAGCAATGGTGGAAGCAAGGAATCAAATTAAGAAAAACTTTGGTGACAATGAAAGCAAGTACGAACCAATCCTTGAGATTGTTGACAGGAGGTGGAGTAATCAGCTACATCATCCGTTGCATGCAGCTGGACATTTTCTGAATCCGAAGCACTTTTATAACAATCCAGCAATAGATCGAGATGATGTGTTGTTGGATGGCGTTTTTGAATTCATTAGAAAGCTTTCTTCTTTAGAGGAAAATGCTGATGACATCCATGCAGATTTGGATAAGTATAGGGCTGGTTCAGGTAACTTTAAATTGCCAGAAGCAATAAGGCACAAAGAGGATACACGTACATCTCCTGATACGTGATTACTCTTTCGTAAATAATTAGTCACATGATAAATTCTGCTTCGTGGAATAGGTGGGGAGCAAAAACACCAAATTTGAAGTTACTTGCTATTAAAATATTGAGTTTGACTGTTAGCTCATCGGGGTGTGAGAGGAATTGGAGTACTTTTGAGCATGTACGTTCTTGATCATATTAAGTTCTTTATATTTAGAGATTCGTAATCATCTATCATTTAAATTTTAAACTAACATTTAAATTATAATTTGTAATAGATTCACTCCAAGAAAAGAAATAGGCTTGAACATGAGATGTTGCAAAAATTATTTTTGTCAAGTATAACCAAACTTTGAAGGAAAACTGTGAAAGTGATGAATATATTGATCCGGTGCTCATGGATGATCCTGAAATTAATGCTGGTAGTTTATGGTTATTGGGAGATGAAGTCCGTGTTCGTGATGGTCAAAGTGATGCTGTTTATGATGACGATGATGATTTAGATTGGATAGATGTTGAAGTGGTGAGTGGTGCTGCCGAGCCCTTATTCAACACTAGGAGCCAAGCAGCTTTGCAGAAGGCAACTTCTGCTGCTACAGCTTCTGCAGCTCCATCAAAATCTACTGGAAAGGGAAAGGGAAATCAAGGGGAAAAGGGAAAGCAAGGCAAGAAAGTTTCCAAGGGAAAAGGAAAGAAAGTGGATGTAGTTGACGAACATGATCCAGAGTTTGTTACTGATGAAGAAGAAGATAATGAAGAGGAAGAGGATGAGGCAGATCATATGAATGATGGTGGAAGTGGAAGTGATGATGAAGATTTTCATAATTATTGAATTTGAAATTTTATTTCATGTTTAGTACTTTTCTTACTTTAAGCTTTAGAGGCTTAAGGTGTTAACTACCTTGAATTTATTAGTATTTCAAATTCAAGGTACATTATGAATTTTGAGTAATATTTAAGTTGTTTTAGTATTTCTTTTTCAACATTATAGTATTTTAGTATTAAATATTTAGTGTCCGTGTCATGTAATAGTGCCCGCGTCGTGCCCGCATACCGCACCGCGTCAATTTTTGGGGTGGCCACGCCGCGTTTCCGCTTTGACAACAAACGGTTTTGATTTTTAATCTTTTAGAGGCGTGCTTAATATTTTATAGTGGGAGTTGTAATCCATTGTCATGATACAATAATTCTCATTGTAAATTTGAGGTAGTGTAGATGTTGCAATATTAATTCAATAGGTATGATGTAAAAAACAACTCTGTTCAGCTAACCTTAAATAAAAAATGTGGTTATTAATTTTAGTACTACTGCAGCTGCTGGTTTTTGTTTGGCATTTGATATAGATATATGATCGGTAAATGTGGTTATTAGTTTCTGTTTTTAAGAGATGCTTTTGGTGAATTATTGCAGGTCCAATTGGACATGTGAGTTGGAATTTCAAGTTAACATATAGCTTTTTGTAAGTGATTTCATTGTTTATATTAGCAAATAATTCATGACAGTTGCATCAGTTTCTAAATATTAGAACAATTTAATTTTTGAATTGACTGCACATAACTATAATTTCATAGTACCGAAGCACTTTGGAACGCTGCAGTTTTAAAACTATAGTGCTATTATTAATTTTATTTCAAATCAGTTGTATTAGAAGAAGCTAGCTTTTGTTGTTATCTAGCATGATTTAAATATGTTTTTTTTAAATGTACAAGCAGCATATCGCATCACTCTAAATCTCCCAAAATTAGAACTTTTAAAATCAACCAATGCACACTACATGCTAAAGCAACACATACAAACTTTTGAAGAATGCAACCAGTTTCAATGACTTTTTTCATCATCTTTCTGAAGAATAGATCAGAAAAGGGACATGACTTACTTTATCTAGATTGTAGGTAAGATGATTTGATTTTTAAACTCAAAATTTGTCCCATTTGCTTCTCAAAAATCACTATATTGTTATATTTGAATCTGATTTCTTTTTTAGATTAAAATCACTATATCATTAGATTTGAATTTTACAAACATTAGCTGGCATGTTGCTTATATTTTAAGTGAAATAACTTTATACTGAGCATTTCAAACAAAAAAGAGAGTGTGAACCTTTCCTTTTTCATCTCCTTTCTTATTTGAGTATCATTTGTCATCATCTCAATTCTTTACTATAATATTCTATCATACATATACATAGATTTTTCAAAATTAAAATGTATGTTGTCTTTAATATGATTTGCTGAAAGAAACTTCTCTCACTACATACCAAATACCATCTTTCTTTTAAATTTAAACTAAAGATGAAAAGGAATTGCAAATGCTTGCTTTTATAGTTTTCGGTGCGTATGTTATTTTCTTGAGAGTTAAAGAACTTTTGTTTTGAAGTGTTAATATGATCTACTAGGAAGGCTCTATATTGAATGTTGGGTAAGAAGGCTTGGTATATTAGTTAATGTGCAAGTTGAGTTAGTGCATGGAGAGAGTTTATCTATGAAGGACCAAATTCAATGTGCATTATTGTTTGAGAATCAATTTATGTTGCTATCGTAAATTTAGATTTACATATGTAGTGTCTCTACATTGGTGATGTAAATGTAAACACTCTTGCACTTCTTATAGTACACGTTCTTTAGAATTTTCTTTAGAATAGACAAGGCTACCTTGAGACTAGACGATTGTCATGTATCTTGAGTTATTTAACAATGAATCAACTCAATTAATTGGGATGAGATTTCCCTTTTTCACTGGAAAAAAATTCCAAAGCATGGGAGGCTATAGATATTTGATTTAAGTTGCTATTTTGTAAAGTTTAAACTTTCATTTTCCCAAAAAACATGGGGTCTATATGTATCTATTTTCTTAATACTTTAAATTAATGTGTGCACATACACTTCATTTTTAGTGTGCCAAATACAAGTTAACTGTTTAGGACGAGTACATGTCTTATACTATACTCACTTGATATGACCAACTTAGGCGATTGTTTGTGTATGACCAACTTAGACGAAACTGGGTGTGTCACTTTGGTTTTGTTGGACTCAGCTGCAAGAACTCTGTTTAACAAAACATGTTCAGAAATGCTACAACATAATGAGCATGTACTGTCTTTTAACTCCATGAGAAGATGGAACATTTTGGTGATGATAATCAGACATCTTTCATAGTTAGGAAGATTTGTCTGGATGCTTATGCCATAAACAAGTTTCAAAAGGCTAAACAATCCAGTGGATTTGGAAGGGTAACAATATCATTTTCCTCTAAATTCAAATAATCTATAGAGTTGCTTACTCCTCTTAAACTTTGTTGTAAAGGTTAATAATAATTTAGTTTCCTCCTTCTTCTGATATTGGTTTTTCAGTCACTTGAATCAAAATATTCACTACTATGTCATAAAGGACCTAATATGATGTCCATGTTAATCTTCAACATTGTTTTATTGACGTTATTTTATTGATATATATGTGAATATATATGTGATATAACTATTCAATGTGTAAAATTTATGGGAGCTGACCCCTGAGTTCTTAGACAGTGCATGTGTTGTTGATCAATTGGGAGCTAAACTGAATGATGGTGGTTCATCGTCGAACACAGTGTCTCCTGAAGAGAAGGAAGTTGAGGACATTAAGATATTACTCAATTTGTTCAAGACCAGCATGCAAATTTAAGTATTTAATTTTAGGGTTGTTATGATTTAGTCGAGGACAGACTTTTATGTCTTATTTAGTTTTTATCTTCCATTTATGCTGCTAATTTGGAACTACTTATTTTCTCCTCTTCAGACTTATTACTTTAAATATGTTTTATTTGTTGTGTTTAAGTTTTTTTAGGGATTGTGTGTATGACAATTTTATATTTATGTAGTTATTTGAACATTATTGTTCAGAGTTATGTAATCTCTTTAAATTAAATGGAACTATTTGTCAAATGTTGGAATATTTATTTTGGTTATGACAACATCTTATTTGTCTAAGAAATCCATTATGTGTTTATTTTGGTCGTAATTTTAGTCTTATTTTCTAAACATATGTCAAATGATGAAATATTAATGTTGATGTTGAAAACACCTTATTAATCATAATAGTGCATTATATGATTTTTGTTTAGTTTTACGAAATATTTTGGTAACGCCAGTATAGAGCTATTATGTAAATTCTCTGGTTCAACATCACATCCGTACTTTGATTTGAGCCTACTAAGCTCCTCAGTAAGATATTCTAAAAAAGCTTTATAATCATCAGCATCCTTGTATGATAGGTCAGAAACCTCCTTGCTAAGAAACACCAAAGTTGCATCTCTAGCAACCAAATGTGAATCCCAATAATGTGAACCATCTTGATAATTTCCCCTGATTGACTCCTTTGCAAACTATGACCAGCGATTCAATACTAGAGACTTAGGAAATTCAACCATATCAAGATATACAAGCAAGGCTATGATATGCTCGCAAGGAATTCCGGTAGATTCCATTCTAAGACAAGAACATGAAAATTCACCGTCTGATGGATTATGGGAAACACACCAAACACAACCTTCATCTCGATACTTTGTGAATGAATAAATTGTAAAACAAGCCATATTTTGGGTATCTAATAAAGATATCAGGGATACCTTTTGAAAGACTGATCGTACCATTTCAAAAATTTCTTTCGTAAATTGTTTTGAGGCAGACCTCTCAAGGGACCTAAGACTAGTCTTCAACACTGCACTGCCATATTGGGAATAAAAATCCGCTTGAACCTCTTTAAAGCAAAAATATGAAACACACCTATGGAAGTGCTTAACAAAATCAGTCATATTCATCTTGGAGTGTATAAACTGTTTCATATGACTGTGAAATGCCTCACACCTTGATGTTATTCTTATCCCTGCAAAGAAATTTCCCCTGATATGGTTTGTTGCCCACATTTTCCTTTTCTCATACAATTCATTAATCCATCTGTTTTCTTCAAGACCAAACCTTTCAACCATTTCATTCCAGAGTTCCTCAAATTTCCAGACTTCGTCATCACCAAGCACACATCTTTTAAAAAAGGGGATGAAATCAAGATTACCAATGTTGGACAATGCATTTCGAAGGAGGTGCCATGCACACAACCTATGATAACTCTTTGGAAAAACTTTCTTGATCGCATTCCTCATAGCTAAATCACCATCTGTTATTACTGATATAGGTGGCTTACCTTTCATTGCAACCAATAACTGCTCCAACAACCAAACATACATGCCTTCAACCTCATTTGAAACAACAGCGGTAGCAAAAATAATTGTCTGGTTGTGGTGGTTAACACCAGAAAACACGTCAAACGGACACCTGTACTTATTCTTCTTATACGTGGCATCGAAAGCAAGTACATCACCAAAAAAATCATAATTCTTTTGACTTTCACCGTCACACCAAAATAAATTTTGCAACCTACCATCTGCACTAACTGTATGTGAAACAAACATCAGTGGATCTTTTAAACGCAAATCTTTAAGATACATTACAACACCTTAGGCATCGGAAGACATCACTTTTTTTTGTCTTAGAATTTGATTATGTAAATCCCTCTTCAAAAATCCTACTTTATCGTACCCTCCAGCAGCATTTGCAAACGCCCCAATCATTTGAGTAACTTTGATTCCAACATTGCCAAAGTAATTAATTTGAATCTTATCTGACTTACTAAGCTTCCTATGAGCAGCTAACAACCCACAATGTTTTTCACTCAACATTTGATGATTGTGATCAAAGGTGAAAATTGTGATGTACCAACAATGTGTAATTACATCGATATGCACTCGAAATCTTGCTCCACATCCACACCGTGTTTCATGTTTCGGACCACGCTTATGTTCCTTTGCTGTTAGCCCCCTGTCTTTCCTGAAACCTTCTAAATTGCAAACAAATGTTTGTTGAAGAACTTCACCATGCTTGTTTTTTATAACTTGACCTTTTCTGACCGCAAAACCATTCATCTTTGCAAATTAGCAGTAAAAATTATAGGCAACCTCAAGACTACCAAATTGCAACTTCGCAACATCATTTTGCAAGTTAAACATGTCCATCTTTACAATATCATCAACACCATCTATTAAAAATGATTCATCTATACTTAGATGTGAACCCATTAATTCATTGAAACCATCAGAATTTCCTTCCATATCATCATCTTCATCCGTGTACACCTCTGTATCCGAAATTTCTTGCCCTTCACCGTAATCATCATCGTATTCACTGCCTAAATAATCATCACCTTCAATGAATAAACTCCTTTCCCCGTCACCAGAATAATCATCACCTTCATCGTTATCTTCAATGGATATACTCCATTCCTCGTCTCCATCATCGTCCCCTTCCCCAACAATGTTACCACCTCCATTCTTGTGTCTTAGCTCATCCATTGCTTGCTAAGAACAACATTTACATAATAAGAAAATGGGTAAGAAAATGGGTAACAGTCGGAAATTTTAGATATCTGTGTATATTGACTTACATAATAAGCTTCAAAAACTTCATTGCCGGCGTTATCTCCAACACCTTTTGCATTCGATTCCATATACGTACCTTTACCATCAAATTTATACAATTTCAATCAAATATTACTTCAGATTTAAATAATCTAATAAGTGAATAAATGCAACAAAGTTAAAAACTTATCTCAGTTCAACGGCTTACACTGAAGACGAATTCTCGTACGATAGCCAAGAATCAAACAAAATTTTCGATCTCGATATTTAACTTTCCAGATCGGAAATGTATGATGCTGTAAAAAGTGGGTGCTGTTTTACACTTCTTTCTCAATGAAAACCCAAGACAAAGTAGATGTGAATTACCAATTTGACCTCTGCATTCAATATGTGAAAATAATTTTTATAATAATAACTACCCACTAAAAGAGGTAACTTATAGTACACTTACCTACAGTCACAAGTTAGTGTGCCAAATAAAAAAAATCAAGTAAATATATGTCTCGCATGATACGAGACCTATCCATGTAGCGTACCCTAAACGGCGCCGTAGATTGCATACCCAAAACAGAACTCAAAAGTCAAAGTCCCGTTGCAAATTATTGAGTTGTACAAAAAGGAGTCTTTTGAAACCTCTCCTTTTGAAACCGTAAACAGGAATCGTGCACTACCAAAATTTCTTCTTTGAGTACTAGTTACAAATCTGTTCTTCACACAGGTTGAATTACGTATTTTATAAAAAATGATGATTCAAAAAAAAAAAATTATGATATAAAAAAAAAATGAAAATATATTGAAAAGTTAATGATTATTGAATTATTGAGTTATTCTTCGGAAGGTCAGAATTTGAAATTCATGAGACATTAAAATATTACTAAGCATTCATCTTAACTTATTTTCTTAGAAGAGTTTTATAATTTAAATCATTGACATTTCTTAGAAATATGAGTACTATATACACTTGCTATTTTCTATGTAAGTGCGTGTTTTTCCAGTTTCCATCTGAGCATATTTTTGAGCCATTGTACAAAAGATTTTGGTATCTTAGTAAGATTGTTTTTGAAATCCACATAGTAGAGCCCAAAGCGTACTGTATATCCCATGTTCCACTCCCAATTATCAAATAATGACCACACAAAGTAACCCATCACATTGCAACCATCTTCCCTGCATTGAGTTCATATTATCTCAGGATCAAGGGAGTTACCAATTAATCTTATAAAGTTACATAATCTAGATTCAAGAATTCAAGGACTAATGAACTTTCAATAATAATGAATACCTTATAGCAGCTGATAGATTTGAGAGATAGTCCCTATGATATCTTATCCTCTTGTCATCATCTAATGCCTTTTGTAAGGTCATCAAGGGTCTACTTGGATCATCCATTCCTGCATTCAAAAATATAATAAAAACGTTAAAAAAATAAAATTTGAGCACTGAGATGGATCTAATATCAATGGACTTATAGCGCACGGACACAAACCACCGCATTGACGCTGACATGTTGACACGTGTAATAATTTACGAAAATTGAAAACACGTGTCGGTGTCTTACATGTGACGTCCTACTTCTATTAAAACGATAAAACACACGAATAATCCAAATATTCAAGAAATAGATGTTACGTCTCAAAGTTCACAAACATGCATATTAAGATTTCTCAAAGGTCGCAGAGGATAAATATATATATATATATATATATATATATATATATATATATATAACATGAATCTCCAAAATAGCTAGGTCGTCAACTCATAAGTACATCGTTAAACATAAAATCTAAACCCCTGACACGTGGGTAAACTTCAACAAAAACAAATCTAGAATAACATAAACGATAATATCCTATATCAGAGCATATCTAACATTATACATGAAATCACCACATTCACACAACTTGTCACCATAATCATCTCCAACATTATACATGAAATCACCACATTCAACTTCGACATTCAACATGTATAAGTTCAACACCTCAACAACATATATGTATATATCATGTTATAATTCATCAATATAAACACGACATATAACATCGACATCAAGCTCACATCATAAACATAGTGTTCAAGGATAATATTCACAAAGAAATCACCATTCAATATTAACATTAAGCATGTAATGAGTAGTGTTATCTCGGAAACTCAGACTGCTTTTGTGAAGGATAGACAAATTCTTGATGGTATCCTAATCGCAAATGAGGTGGTTGATGAGGCTGAAGGTGAGAAAAACACAAGGGGGGGGGGGGGGGGTTGAATTGTGTTTTCTTTTTCGAAACTCTTGAAGAGTAAGAATCTGTTTCTACAGGATCAGAGTCTGAATAGATTCAGAGTCTGATGAGAAACCATATTCTGTTGCAGCGGAAAATAACAAGAGATAAAGAGAAAGAGAGAACACAAGCAATTATACAGGTTCCTTCCACAAACCGGAAGTAGTCCTGTCCCCCTTGCACTTCCAAGGAGAGTTTCACTAAAATGTAATATCAATTACAAGTTGCTCAAACACACCGTAAGAGACTTCCAATTGCTCAAGCACGCAGGCAAGAGTCTTCCAATGCTCAAAGACACATCTAAGAGACTTCTTTGCTCAAGCACACAAGCAAGAGACTTCTGACACAATTTACAGAAAATTGAATAGAGTTGGAGACACTTGACAAACAATCAAATGTGTTCCAATAACTTAAACAAAGACAGACTCTGTTTTTCTGATAAACTTAGAGATTCTAGAATACACAGTTTGTAAGAATAATCTAAGTTGTTGATGTGTTTCTGGTTTGACTCAATGAGAGTACAATAGCTTAGCAGCGTAGTTTTTCAGTTGTAGAGTCCAACATATTCTTCAAGTCATCTATCCTTTATATAGGCGTTGGAAAGAGACGTTGAGACAATCCAGCACATCAAGAGAATTCTGGAAGCTTGATCAATAGTTGTTGATCTGTTGCTTGATATGGTAATAGTCCTTCAAATGCATATTTTGAATTCCATTCCTTTTGAAGCTTAATACCGGTAGACACAGTTGCCAAACTGTACGAGGTAGTGGAGTAGTGGAAACAGAGTTCGTACACACGTACTCTGTACTATTCTGCATTCTTTGTCGTTGAGCATCCCACGCTCAAGTTGACTTTGAAGCTAGCCGTTACTCCAATTGAGTGTTTCTTATGCATCGTAATGCCTTTAGAAATCCTTCTAAGCAGATCTTCAGATTGTAGGTTTCAGACTCACTGTAACAATTCAGCTTCTGATGATCTTCAGACTCTCTTGGTCTTCAGGTTCTGATAGCCTTCAGACTCTCTTGAACTTTTAGGTTCTGATCATCTTCAGACTTATATGAACTTCAGATTCTTTTAGTCTTCAGGACTTCTTGACACAACTTCTGATGATTATTCAGACTCTCCAGATCTTCAGAATCACAAGCAACAAGCTTCTCTTGGTCTTGCTCTCAAATTGTTCAAACAGAATACTTTCTATGATTAAAATCTTGATTAATATCCTGCATACTTAAACAAATATTAGCATATCCAATTGACAATTTTTAATACCTTGTTATCATCAAAACTTAAAACGTGGTATTGTTGAACACCCTTGTTCCAACAATCTCCCCCTTTTTGATGATGACAAACATCAGTATTTAAAAGGTCAATTGTTGTTAATCTAATTAACAGGTTGACTTAAAGGGTCTGAGGTTTGTAAGCTCAAAGTCTGAGGTTTGTAAGCTCTGACTCCCCCTGAGTGTGATAGTCCTTAAGTTGAGATTTGTAAGCTCTCCCTAAGTTCTATCCAAGTTAATTAAATTTATGTTAAGCAAGTAGCTGAATCAAATCTCAGAATAATCTAACGAATATGAGAAAAGATTCTTTTTAAAGGGGCTCAGAATCTAACGAAGTATCTTTCGCAAATTTCCCTTTAACTTTGCATAGAACTTACTGGTCTTTCTCCCCCTTTTGTCATCAACAAAAAGGTTTTTTTTTTTTAAAAAAAAAAAATGTTTCTCCTCCTTTTTAAATGACTTCAGATGAGGAAATTTTTTTTTAAAGAAAATGAGAAAAAAAAAAGATTCAGAGCAAAAACATATTAGAGTCTGAAACAGAACAGATTCTAAGTAGAATTACTTCAGATGCACTAAGATAAATAAAGCAAGATATATCAGAAGCACATATAGTTAAAGTAAAACTTGAATAATCATAAAATGAAAGTTCAGAAGATAATAGAAATCAGTAAAATAAGAGTACAAGCAAAACAAAACAGTTAAAACACTAGGTGTGCAATTGAGGTTGGTTTTGTTTGGCAATGTGATCCATCAACTTCTGGAGATCCTCTTGCTGTTTCTTGACAATTTCTTCGAGAGCTTCTGTTCTTCTGAGATGAGCTTCTCTCTCAAGTCTAGCTTCTTCTTGAACTCTGTGAAGCCTCTTCTTCAACGAATCATAAACCACTGTTTCCCTTGGATTGTATTGATCAGCATCAAAAAATGGTTTATATTCCAACCGCAGAATAGGAGCTTTCTTCTTAGCCTTTGCTGTCTCAACTTTCTTAAGTTCTTCCACATGTTTGGCAAGAACACCAGCTTGTTCTTTTACAGCAGCCTTCTGAATTTCGGTGATAAAATCCACAAATTCATTCTTCAGAGAAAAAAACTTATCCTCACAGCTTACATTAAGGATCGACACAAATCTTTGCTCAATAATCTCCTTGAGCTTTGAGTTGGACACTCCATAAAACTCATCTATTCTCAACGAATCAAAGAGGTTGTGAGGAATAAGAGTTTGATTTGGCTCAGATGAAGTTGAAGGTTCAGAAGTTATGATAGCTTGTGAGGTTTCAAGGCCAATTTCCACAGTTTGGTTAAGGGGTTCAATAACTGTTTCAGACACAGGCTCTGCTATGAATTCTGTTACAGGTTCTGGGTCAGGTATGACACTAGAAACTTATTCCAGAGTCTCAGAGACTGGTTCCTCTACAGTTTCAGAAACAAGTTCAAATGAAGCTAAGGTTAGAATTTCTGGTTCAGGTTGGGGTACAGAGTCTGGTTTTGAAACAGATTCTGTAGTGTACGTTGTTTTGGATTTTGCGGGGGTCTTTGGTAGTTCTCCTTCTAGGTGTCTTTCAAGAGAATCTAGGGTATCTGGAGAGTCTACACAGATAGTTTCATGTTGGGGGGATGGTTGAGCAGATTGAATGGGTACTTCAGGTTCTTCAGTAGACTGAATTGCCTGAAGTGGTTTAAGAAATGATGGTTGAGCAGGATGGTCAGAGGGTAAGTTAAAAGACACTATGATGGTGTCTTGAATAACCCTGTTGTCGCGTCATTTTTCGGATATCAAGGCTATTTGATTAGCGTTTGACTCACTATTTTATTTCACGACTGAACATTTAATTTTTGAAAGATAGTGGGAAAAAGGTTCAAATACCACCTTAAAAGATTTAGGGTTCGGGGGTTAGTTACATGAAGGGAAGGTATTAACACCCTTCATGTCCGTAGTACTCTATGGGAACCTCTTGGTTTTATTCAATTTATTGTGCTATAACTTACTTAGTTTGAAAATGGAATTAAAGTGTTAAAAGAAAAAGAGACCTAATTATCTACATTTTATTGATTTGAGAGGACGAGTGTCCTTTGCCTACGTACCCGTGAGGGATCAAAACCTCGTAGTTCGGGGTAGAAATTAACGTTTGGTTGGTTGTGTGTTTTTTATTAGTTTTTGAAAAGGTTTTAAAGTGAAAAGCCAAGTGGCAAATGAGAATTTGTTTGTGTTTTTTTTTTTATATTAAAAGAAAATAACTCAAAGTAAAATTAAGTGGATTGATATTTGATTAAGAAAATAAAATAAAAGAATGAAATCACTTGATTTTGAATCAAGGTTTATTGCGAAAATGTTTTTTGTGATTTTGATTATTTGCATGTTTTTGTTATTTTTTTGAATAATTGAACTAAAATGTAAACTAACGGAGCGGGAAAGTAAATCGTCGGTACCTTATGGTAGCGTTGGACCACCACGAGGGCCTTTTACCTAAGCTACCGAACATAAAATCAAGCAAGCACACACACACGCACACACATGCACCTAAAGCTATTACATCAAAACCTATGATACATGCTATGGTCTGCGAGAAATAAATGAAAATAAATAATTTACATCAACGCCTAAATATACATTCTACATCATTGGTGAAAAAATAGAAAGGCAAAGAAATAAATACGCGTAATAATACCTAAACTAAAATGCATGGATAAAGAATAAATGACATAAGATCAAATAAATATGCAACCAATAAATGGGTGACAAATATGCAACCTAAATCTAATTAAATTGAAATGATAAAAATATAAAAAGAAAGAAAAAAAATGCAAGAGGAATTAAAATGCATGAAAAAACGATAAAAAAAAATGAGATGCTGTGGTGCAAGTAGTGAACAGGGGTTCAGAAATTAAGAAACAGGTGGAATTGGGCTAAGGAAACGGGCTGGGTATGGGTTAGCGAAACGGAGCGGGTCGGTTTACTGGACCGGTTCGGTTTAGCAGATGGGTAGTATAAATAAGGGTTGCTGTTTCTTTCTAATTCATTTCTAACCCTTTTTCTCTCTCTTCTTTTCTTCTCTCCTACAACTCTCTCTTCTCTCTCTTCCCTCTTCCATCTTTCTTTCTTCTCCGGCGAGGGGTTCAAATGAACCCAGATTCCGGCGACGGTGGTTGGCCGGCCAAGGTGGCGGCGCCACCGCGCCGGAAGCCTTAGCCTTCCCTTTATCTAATTTTTTTTGTGCTTTCTTCTTCTTTTTTTTCCCTCTAGAAGTTTTCAAACTTAAAAATTCCAAAACTAAACCCTAAGGCCCTAGATCTATGAAATAATAAAAAAAGAAAATTACCTTCTTGTTACAGATCCGTTCAGATTGTTTATGATTCGTGTAGATTTGATTCGTCACGTTCTATGAGCGGGTCAGCCTTGATATTGACACGTCTGGGCTGGCGACGGCTGCGTTGCTCGTCGGTTTACTGTGCGGCCCGACTCCGTGAGGGGGTTCGGCTTAGACTGCTATTGGTTCGATGGTTGTGGCCGCGATTCCGTTGTCGTTCTGGTACGGTTGTGGCTTGGCTTTGGTCTTGATTCCTATGAATTCGAATTTGGATTGTTTGATGGTTTGATAAGCTTGTGATGTTGATGAGGGTCTTGATCTATTCGTGTTGGGGAGCACTGGTTTTTCTGCGATTTTTACTTGCAGGTTTTATTTTGATTTTTCGGCCGTCCCCCGTGCGTATATGCGAGGTTCTTCTACTTATAGTGGATGATCTGATGTTTAGGGTTTGTTAAAATTTAGCTGAAAACCTGGCTGGATTGGATTAGGATTGGAATACTGGACTCGGATTTGGATTTGGACTATCGACAGCTTGCAATTTGGACTTATCGGACATTAAAAATAAAAAGGAATAAAAAAAATTGGACCTATCATCTATGAATAAAAATAAATAAAAGATAATTAATGTTTAAACTAAGGTTAAATTAAAAGGTGAAATAAATGATGGAAATGAATTAAAATTTGAAAATTAAAAGGATCGATAAAAATAAAAACAAAGTGAGATGAGGGCCCGACTCGGAACAAAAAATGAGGTATTTTAAAATACCTCTCTGCCGAAATTTTCACCGAAAAGTCAGCGACTAATCATGACTGAACGGCGAACGAGTGTAGGGTCAAATGACACGTGTCGGTGTATGAATGTATGATCTTAGGTCAAAAATTGGGGTATGACAGATGCCCCTATTTAAGTTTCTTCGTCCGAAGATTTGAAGATGAAATCTTTGATTTGAAGGGTCGAAGAGACTTAAATACGAAGTACCCCTATTTTTGACCCTAAGATACTGTGTGAATGCATGTGACGCAATTATGAATGCAAGACAGTATGGATGACTCGACTAGGACCAGTAATAACGACAGGATGCCCGAATTTGTTGAAGAAAAGGATCCGACTCCGTTGGAGGAATGTAGTTTCACTGGGGAAATGTAAGCGGGTAAAAAATGTAAGCGGTCCATTGTTTAGGACTGTCAGCTTGAAAGCAGTAAAAATGTAAGCGGTCCGTTGTTAGGACTGTCGGCTTGACACTGATGGGTGACACCTCTTGACCAGACACGCTGGGGATGACACTTGTGATATGAGAAGAAATTTCCAAGTTGTCCGCTCGATTTATGAAAGTTTGTCAAAATCCACCGGACCTTGGAAAGGACTGCGGGAATTCATCGGGCTTTATAGAGGTTTGTGAGAATACACTCGGCTTTGATAAAAGGTTTGCGAGAATCCACTCGGCATTGATAAAAGGTTTGCGAGAATCCACTCGGCATTGATAAAAGGTTTGCGAGAATCCACTCGGCATTTGATAAAAAAGTTTGCGAGAATCCACTCGGCATTGGATAAAATGTTTGCGAGAATCCACTCGGCATTGGATAAAATGTTTGCGAGAATCCACTCGGCATTTGATAAAAATGTTTGCGAGAATCCATTCGGCATTTGATAAAACGTTTGCGAGAATCCACTCGGCATTGATAAAAGGTTTGATAAAATGTATGCGAGAATCCACTCGGCATTTGATAAAATGTACGCGAGAATCCACTCGGCATTTGATAAAATGTATGCGAGAATCCACTCGGCATTTGATAAAATGTATGCGAGAATCCACTCGGCCTGTGATAAAATGTTTTGCTAAAATGTATGCGAGAATCCACTCGGCATTTGATAAAATGTGTGCGAGAATCCACTCGGCGTTTGATAAAAAGTTTTGATAAAATGTTTTGATAAAATGTATGCGAGAATCCACTCGGCATTTGATAAAGTGTATGCGAGAATCCACTCGGAATTTGATAAAATGTATGCGAGAATCCACTCGGCGTTTGATACAATGTTTTGATAAAATGTATGCGAGAATCCACTCGGCATTTGATAAAATGTGTGGATAAAATGTTTGAAGGCAGATGCAAGTTGGTCGTTTGCTGGAACTTGCCATTTGACTAGTGGTGGATGAGGATCAAACTGAAGGTCATGACCGAACAAGACTCTGGATGACCAACGCAATCATGTATGAATGATAGTGTGTATATGTTGTGTAGGCGTGAATGTATGAATGTATGAAAGTAATAATGTATAAAGGTATGAATGTATGAATGTAACTTGTACGACTGTGTAAACTAGATATGAAAGGTGACTCGATGAAGCGAGACAAGACAGTTAAGATGGGAAGTGGACCGACATCACAGTACCGACACTCGGCAATCTTCCTTGGATATGACATCATTATTGTGAACTAATCGAACAATTTACATGGTGAAACCTGGCACAAGATAGCAACCGATGTTTCCTGGGGAGGGAGTCCGTTATTGACCAACACTTTAGGTAGAAGTCGCCATTTCGCATAGAGTGTCAAACCATTGGTATGCCCCATCAGTCACGCTCCTTTTGTTTTTTGCTTGTTTGTTTGTTTTGAAATCCCTAACTTTTGCCTGGACCGCCCTTTCGGGTTTTCAGTCCACTGGGAGTATATTCCTTTTTTGTGCCCCTAATTTTTGCCTGGACCGCCTTTTCGGGTTTTCAGTCCACCGGGACGCTCTCTATTGCCTAAGTCGCCTTTTTAGGTTTTCAACTTAGCGAGCTTTCATTTTTGTTTTTTTTTTGTATTTTTGGATTGTGACTGCATCTTGCTCAAAGCAGAGGTCCTCTTCATAGTGCTTAGACATGTTTCCCTTCCAGAGCGTAACTGATCTCGAGGTGGCTGCTGATGCATGTTTCACCTACTCACGAGCTCAAAGAGAGTGTGTTTGTTGTTCACATTTTTCAAAAGATGTAAAAAAGTTTTGTATTTTGAAAATTTTTGCTTCAAGTATTGTCATAAAAATAGAAGAAATTTTGTGAATTGAATAAATGAGAGTTCCAAATGAATGGGTACAGGCTCAAACTTGATTAATTTAGTGGTGGCCTGCCAATGGTGTGACTCCACGGATCTTTGAAATATTTTGGAAAATGGTAGATGTAATGGGAAGGGTACATTGAACACGATAACCGCTATTCTCCCTAACAACTTTGAATGCCCCTGTTCCGAGTCTTTGATTTGCAGATGCTTTGAATCAGAGATCTTTTGATAATTGGATGCCCCAAGTGGATTGTGCTCGATTTGATGCAGTTACTTTGTCATGATCCTTAACTTTTGCATAGATTTCCCTTTCGGGTTTTCAAACTATCAGGATAATCATTTCTGTTCATGTCTCTAATTTTTGCCTGGACCGCCCTTTCGGGTTTTCAGTCCACCGAGACGCTCATTTTTGCCTAAGTCCCTTTTTCAGGTTTGCGACTTATCGAGCTTTTATTTTTGACAGAGTATTTCTTGACTGCATCGACATTCGTAGGACGTGTGAGTTTGTCACCATTCGTAATTGTAAGAAGTCATTGCACACGAGCCTTCATAGTTAGGCGTCCACTTGCCCCTGGAGTAAGGTTGGAAAGAGTGTTTTTTGCACAAAGTCTTCTTCTTGAGTTTTACAGGGACGAACCTTCTTGTTAGAAGTTTGTGTCAACCTCTTTTGATGTAGTTGTACATGATCGTCATGTATTGTAAGTTCAATCAAAACTTGAGATTTTAGCAGAACTCCTGTTGACGGGATTTTGATCTCCATGAGGAGTCCGCCCTTCATGTCGTATACTGATAGAAGGAGGGGGGGTTGCCCCTGTTGAAATGTTTATTGAAACACGATGCCCATGTGAGGCAACGGTGCCATCTCATGCTGGTCTTTGTAAGTGACTGTCATTCTCTTGGCGATCTTCTTGATTTTGTTTGCAGCTTTGACGGCTAAGATGCCCCAGTATGTGAGAGGTTTTGTCGGGAATCACTCCATTCTCCTTCATCTTTGGACACAGTGAATTCAAAGTCAAGAAAGAGTATAGAGTTAACGTGTTCAACGGGCTTATTTATGTTTAATCTGCATTTATGTTGGATTTTAGAGAGTGAATGATTGTATGCAGACATTTGAAAATGATTAAAGAGTTTTGGTTTTTTGTGTTACCATTTTTCCAGAACAAACAAAAAATAAAAAACAAAGTCGGGATCAAAACGACATTTTTATTAATGATGACAATACTTAAAGCAAAAAGCCCTACACAAATTCACTTTTGTCTCGGGCGGAACAAAAGGATATTTTTGAAAAGCGGAAAGCAACAAACAAACATTATTTGAACAGATGAGTAGCGGAAGAAAACATCAGCAAAGACCCGATTGCGACTAGCCGTCCCGTGTGTCACAAACACTACATATTATGATCTGATAGCGGATTGACTTGCACGTTTAGAGTCTTATAAGGTCAAGCGGTTGGTCCGGATCAAGTTCTGGACTGCCTTCTTTAGTGCGTTACAATGTTCGACATCATGTCCAGGTGCCCCTTGATGGAAATTACAGAAGAGGTCAGGTCTATACCATGCTGGCAATCTTGTTGGTACTGGGGGAGGCGCTTTAGTCTCGACCAGATTCTTTTCTAGCAACTGTGGAAGAAAATCTCCGTATTTCACAGGAATTGGGATAAATTGTTTTCTTGAGACTTGTTGTTGTTGATACTGTTGCTGAGGGTACTGTTGTTGAGGATATTGTTGCTGAGGATACTGTTGGAATTGTGGCTGATAACCTGGTTGTTGAATGGCATTGGGAGCGGGATTGATTGCAGCAACATGTTGATAAGCCGAATATTCTTGTTGAGGCCTCTCATGGGCCGTCATACTTGCTTCTTGTTCGTTCTTTCTCGGAAAGTTGTTCCCGAATTTCTTTGCATTGCTGGTAGGCACACTTTCTCTTACTAATCGTCCTTCTCGGACTCCTTCTTCTAACTGTACACCCGCGTCAACCATCTCTGCGAAGTCTCTGGGCACACTTCCGACCATCTTCTCATAGTAGAATTGACTGAGAGTTTTTAAGAAGAGTCTGGTCATCTCTTTCTCTTCTATACTCGGGTTGACTTGGGCAGCAACATCCCTCCATCGTTGGGCATACTCCTTGAACGTTTCTTTGTCTCTTTGGGTCATAGCCTAGAGATCGCTTCGGTCCGGAGCCATGTCCACATTGAATTTGTATTGTTGCACAAAGGCTTCACATAGATCATTGAAAGTTCGGACTTCTGTACGATCCAGATTTATGTACCACTTCAGTGCGGCACCGGCTAAGCTGTCTTGAAAGTAATGGATAAGGACCTGATGATCACCGGCATATGTGGACATCTTTCTCATATATATCCTTAGATGCTCTTTAGGACAGGAAGTCCCCTTGTATTTCTCGAAGTCCGGGAGCTTGAACTTGTAGGGTATCTGGACATTTGGTACCAAGCAGAGATCATAAGCGTCTTTCCCGAATATTTCTTTTCCACGGAGAGCCTTCATTTCACGGTACATCTCATCATACTTCTTCTGTAAGTCAATCATTTTGTCATAGGCTCCTGTACTTCCTGAAGGGACGAAGAGTTCTTCCGTTTGTGGAATAACATGAACCAGAGGTACTGAGTAGGTCGTGGTTGGAACGGGAATTGCATTTTGAACAGTAGACACTGGAGCTTCTGAGACATAAGGACAGAATACTTCACCAAGGCTAAGAGGTACGCCCCTAGGATGTCCTTCTGGTATAATTTGCTGTGAAGTGTTGGTAGACACTGTCCAACCAAGAGTAGTAGAGGGACCTGCCCCAGCCTGAGTGCTGACCCGGGGAGGAGGTGGTGGTGGCAGCTGATTTTGTGCAGCCGTTAGTGTCTTTACCAGTTCGGTCATCTCGTCCATCCTAGTCTGCATGGTTTCATTTTCCTCCCGGAGTACTTGGTTTTCTTGTTCGAGAAAGTCCATCCTCTTTCTTTACGAATGCCCGAGTGTAGTGAGTACTTGTAGAGAGTGCGTCGGACCACTTTTCAAACGGGCTAACCTTTTATGGAGAAAAAGACTTGTGTGAGGCTTGGGATTTGAGACCATGAAATGCAAGAGGATGCATGATGTTTATGCAAAAAGACACACATTTTTTTTGTCGAAGGACATATCAAAGTAATTGTGAACATTGTAAGGACCATGGTTTTATTTGTAAAGATATTGCGAAAGCAAAAGCTTAGTTTAGATTTGTTTGGAATTTTATTTCGTGCTGTTCTTTCTTGCAAGGTCCATACCTTTGATGTTTACAAGAACTTATCTTGTCCTTTGATATTTAATGAGAAATTTTTTATGAATGAGTGTATGTATGCATGATTATGCTAAAGGACAGAGAAAACATGGTGAGGTTAAGTCCATGATGTTGGAGTCAAAGGCGAATGCGCCATTTGGTAGGGACTGTGATTTTATTTGTACCTGTATCATGGGTTCTATTGGATCCCCAAAATCACTGACCACTTTCGAACATTGTCGATCAACGGGAGTACTCCCGGTCCAATAACATTCGTAGTAATGTCTCATTTGAGTGTAGTATCGCGTATCAACCAATTCAAGAGTACTCCTGATTAGCCACCGCACTACGCCCTAAAAGGCCAAGATGGGTTAAAGGTAACTAAAGGTTCTCAACTTCGACGGTCACTTGAAAATAACATGTCAAACATGAGTGCTCACGTTGACAACGTATGCATCCAAGATCCCTCCGTTGAGTGTGGTTGTATCACATGTGTTAAAACCGAAGAGTACTCTTGGCCTGAGACTATGATTATACCACCGTCCTATCTTATGTTTCCCTCAAGTCCGGGTTAGGACTTATCTCACCACACACGTTAAGAAAGGAGAAAGAAGAAGGAGGAACATATATACACGTATTTCCATCTTTTGTTTTTGTTTTTTTTTTAAGCAAGTTATAGCACAAAATTTAAATAAAGCCAAGATAGGCTCAACCCTCTTAGGGGGTCCCTAGTGAAGTCGCCATTTCTGTCGCGTCATTATTCGGATATCAAGGCTATTTGATTAGCGTTTGACTCACTATTTTATTTCACGCTGAACATTTAATTTTTGAAAGATAGTGGGAAAAAGGTTCAAATACCACTTTAAAAGATTTAGGGTTCGGGGGTTAGTTACATGAAGGGAAGGTATTAGCACCCTTCATGTCCGTAGTACTCTACGGGAACCTCTTGGTTTTATTCAATTTATTGTGCTATAACTTACTTAGTTTGAAAATGGAATTAAAGTGTTAAAAGAAAAAGAGACCTAATTATCTACATTTTATTGATTTGAGAGGACGAGTGTCCTTTGCCTACGTACCCGTGAGGGATCAAAACCTCGTAGTTCGGGGTAGAAATTAACGTTTGGTTGGTTGTGTGTTTTTTATTAGTTTTTGAAAAGGTTTTAAAGTGAAAAGCCAAGTGGCAAATGAGAATTTGTTTGTGTTTTTTTTTTATATTAAAAGAAAATAACTCAAAGTAAAATTAAGTAGATTGATATTTGATTAAGAAAATAAAATAAAAGAATGAGATCACTTGATTTTGAATCAAGGTTTATTGCGAAAATGTTTTTTGTGATTTTGATTATTTGCATGTTTTTGTTATTTTTTTGAATAATTGAACTAAAATGTAAACTAACGGAGCGGGAAAGTAAATCGTCGGTACCTTATGGTAGCGTTGGAATACCACGAGGGCCTTTTACCTAAGCTACTGAACATAAAATCAAGCAAGCACACACACACGCACACACATGCACCTAAAGCTATTACATCAAAACCTATGATACATGCTATGGTCTGCGAGAAATAAATGAAAATAAATAATTTACATCAACGCCTAAATATACATTCTACATCATTGGTGAAAAAATAGAAAGGCAAAGAAATAAATACGCGTAATAATACCTAAACTAAAATGCATGGATAAAGAATAAATGACATAAGATCAAATAAATATGCAACCAATAAATGGGTGACAAATATGCAACCTAAATCTAATTAAATTGAAATGATAAAAATGTAAAAAGAAAGAAAAAAAATGCAAGAGGAATTAAAATGCATGAAAAAACGATAAAAAAAATGAGATGCTGTGGTGCAAGTAGTGAACAGGGGTTCAGAAATTAAGAAACAGGTGGAATTGGGCTAAGGAAACGGGCTGGGTATGGGTTAGCGAAATGGAGCGGGTCGGTTTACTGGACCGGTTCGGTTTAGCAGATGGGTAGTATAAATAAGGGTTGCTGTTTCTTTCTAATTCATTTCTAACCCTTTTTCTCTCTCTTCTTTTCTTCTCTCCTACAACTCTCTCTTCTCTCTCTTCCCTCTTCCATCTTTCTTTCTTCTCCGGCGAGGGGTTCAAATGAACCCAGATTCCGGCGACGATGGTTGGCCGGCCAAGGTGGCGGCGCCACCGCGCCGGAAGCCTTAGCCTTCCCTTTATCTAATTTTTTTTGTGCTTTCTTCTTCTTTTTTTTCCCTCTAGAAGTTTTCAAACTTAAAAATTCCAAAACTAAACCCTAAGGCCCTAGATCTATGAAATAATAAAAAAAGAAAATTACCTTCTTGTTACAGATCCGTTCAGATTGTTTATGATTCGTGTAGATTTGATTCGTCACGTTCTATGAGCGGGTCAGCCTTGATATTGACACGTCTGGGCTGGCGACGGCTGCGTTGCTCGTCGGTTTACTGTGCGGCCCGACTCCGTGAGGGGGTTCGGCTTAGACTGCTATTGGTTCGATGGTTGTGGCCGCGATTCCGTTGTCGTTCTGGTACGGTTGTGGCTGGGCTTTGGTCTTGATTCCTATGAATTCGAATTTGGATTGTTTGATGGTTTGATAAGCTTGTGATGTTGATGAGGGTCTTGATCTATTCGTGTTGGGGAGCACTGGTTTTTCTGCGATTTTTACTTGCAGGTTTTATTTTGATTTTTCGGCCGTCCCCCGTGCGTATATGCGAGGTTCTTCTACTTATAGTGGATGATCTGATGTTTAGGGTTTGTTAAAATTTAGCTGAAAACCTGGCTGGATTGGATTAGGATTGGAATACTGGACTCGGATTTGGATTTGGACTATCGACAGCTTGCAATTTGGACTTATCGGACATAAAAATAAAAAGGAATAAAAAAAATTGGACCTATCATCTATGAATAAAAATAAATAAAAGATAATTAATGTTTAAACTAAGGTTAAATTAAAAGGTGAAATAAATGATGGAAATGAATTAAAATTTGAAAATTAAAAGGATCGATAAAAATAAAAACAAAGTGAGATGAGGGCCCGACTCGGAACAAAAAATGAGGTATTTTAAAATACCTCTCTGCCGAAATTTTCACCGAAAAGTCAGCGACTAATCATGACTGAACGGCGAACGAGTGTAGGGTCAAATGACACGTGTCGGTGTATGAATGTATGATCTTAGGTCAAAAATTGGGGTATGACACCTGTCAATAGTTGAACCAACATATTCACCTATTCTTGGGTCAAGTGGATCAAATGATGATATAGGTTTGATTGGATAGGGGGTTTTATTTCGAAGGGATGGAAGGACTTGGCTCAGGGGTATGTTATCTAATTCAGTTTCAGATGAAGATGAAGACTCTTGATTCGTAGAAGAGATAGGTGAGTCAAATGAAATGTTACCTGATGTGCCAATGCCAGCTTCTGGAGAAGCTTGTTGGTCAGAAGCATCAGACAATGTAGCTTCTGATAGATCAGCTTCTGCAGGGGCAACCTGACTCTTCTGTTTTAAAGCTGCTGCAAGCAACTTAGCAGCTTCCTTCACAGTCTCATCCTTAAGTCCTTCTGTCACAACTTCTGCTGCAATTGCCTTGCCAACAGCATGTTCATCTTCAATCATAGATACAGAAGTACCTATCTTCTGTGCTACATCCTTAGCCAAGGGAACAGCTTCCATCTTCCTTTTCTTGACCTAACTTTCTTCTTCATCAGAATCAGTATCAAGAAATTCAGCAATTTCTTCAACCAGCCTCTTGTGATCTCTGTCAGCTTTACCTTTCTTAGCTTTCTTCTCATTCTTTGCCTTCTTCTCGTCCTTTGTTTTCTTCTCATCCTTGGGTTTCTTTATCGTTTCCTTAATTTCCTTGGATGCAGAAGAGACTGACAGAGGCATAGGAGCTATGGTTTCTGAGGCACCAATAGTCACTCCTGGAGGAGCTGTAGACTTCTTCTTCTTCTTAGGAGGCTCTTTCTTCTCTTCCTCTTCCTCTAGATTGACTTCCTTGGTCCTTTTGCCTTTGACCTTAAGAGGTCCTCCTCCAGCAGTCTCAGGAATGGCAGAATAGTTGATTATTCTACCAGTTTCATTGTAGTAGTCTACTACAAATCTTGCTAGGACTTCAGGATTGTCTTCTTTGGAAATAGGGGGGAAGTCCATCATCAGATCTGATTGTACAGAAGATTCCTTCATATCTAGATTAGAAGGGTTGAACTTCCTGACAATCTTCATGTATTGAAGAGTCTTGCCATTGATGATTCTCCCTGTTACTGTTTCAAGCTTAGCGTCTGATACAACACCAGATTCTGTCAAGACCTTCAAGAGGCCTCCTTGATACAGAATCTCAGAGATCAATCTTCCAAAAGGAACTTGTCTTCTGGATTTCGTTTGGCCTTCCTTGATGGCCCAGCACATGTGCTGCATCACGTATCTTGGAAAGTTTATTTTCTTTTTTTTTAATCAAAAAGTACAGAAGCACTTTATGATCAACAGACAGAGTGTTTGTTCCTCCTCCTTTCTGAAGCATACTATCCAGTATGATCTTCAGAAGCATCCTATGTTCAGGATGCATGTCTACCAACTTATTTGAGGGTCTCCCTTCAAATAAGAGTTTGTTGCAGATGCCCATCCACTCACCCTTCTTGTCCACATTCCATTGAAATTTACCTTCATTAGTTACCCTCCAAGCCTTGGCAACTATTTCTTCAGTGATAAGAATTGGAATCCCCATCACAGAATTGGAATCTCCCTGACTTCTTTGTACGGTCTCAAACCCATTTGCTTTCTACTCTTGCCAGCCAAAGAGGGGTTGTTCATGATTACAGCAGTTTCTTCGATGGTTGCGTCGTCCTTGTCAAAAACTTCTGCTCTAACCCAGAGGTCTCTAACCAACTCTTGATATGTTGGTCCATTCAACATACCAAAATAACTCATCATTCCTTGTGATAAGAAATGAGAAGAGACGTTGATACCATGCCTAATCAGGGAACCGAAATCAAATGGAGATTCAACTTGAACTTCCAGAGTCTCTTTAATGATGTTTATGGTTTTGGTTTAATCACATAAGACTTTCCAGTTTTTATTATCACAACAGATTGAATGAGATCACTTGCCATTTGTAAGGATTCTAGGTTTTTGATTTAGAGAACAAAAAATTTTCAGAGACTGAAAACGAATGAGATGTTCAGAGAAAAAATCAAAGTGTAAAAAGTGAAGTGGGTTGTTTGTGATTGCTATTTATAGTGAAAAAATGGAAAACCGTTTGGAAAGAGAAGGGGACAAACAAACAAGAGTGATAAAGACTAGTGAGCATGCAGCCGTAAAAGTGTTGGGAAGACGCGAGGGTTACTTGTTAAACGTAATAAAATCATTGCCCTTTGAGTTCTTACCCAATACAGACAGGCCACGTCTGAGAACTAAAAAAGTAATTGTCACCGTAGTGGGGCAGGTGTTACTGAACTCAACAGTCATGCTTCCACTAATACGAGCTTCTTGAGAGTCTAAGTTTCCTTAACAGAGTCTGAGTGCCTTCAGAAGCTTATGTTCATCAGAGTCTCCAAAAGAGAGTCTGATTCTCAATTAGCTTCTGAGTATCTTTCAGAGTCTGAATTCTATTTTCAGAAGCGCACATTATCCAGAGACATAACACATGTTCAAATTTTTCATTATAAAATCAAATCTTTCAACAGACAAAGGTTTAGTAAATATATCAGCCCATTGATGATCAATATCAATGAATTGAATATCTAGAATTCCTTTTTGAACATAGTCTCTTATAAAATGATGTTTAATCTTAATGTGCTTTGCTCTTGAATGCAGAATTGGATTCTTAGATAAACATATAGCAGCTGTATTATCACAATAAATTGGGATACAGTTTTCAGTTATTTGATAATCCTCAAGATGATGTTTCATCCAGAGTAGCTGTGTACAACAACTAGCAGTTGAGATGTATTCTGCTTCTGCTGTAGACAAAGCAATAGTTGCTTGCGTCTTGCTAGCCCATGATATCAGATTCTCTCCCAAAAATTGACAATTGCCACTGGTTGATTTTCTTTCAATCTTGTCTCCAGCATAGTCAGCATCATAGAATCCAACTAGCTTATAATCAGAAGATTTCTTATACAGAAGTCCAAGATTAGTAGTTCCTTTCAGATATCAAAAGATTCTCTTAACAGCTGTTAAATGAGACTCTCTGGGATCTGATTGAAACCTTGCACACAGACATACGCTGAATAAAATATCTGGTCTGGATGCAGTTAGGTATAACAAAGAACCTATCATACCTCTATAAAGCTTCTGATCAACTTTGGTTCCTTGATCTTCTTTGCTCAGAGTGCAGGTTGGATGCATTGGAGTGTTCATCTCTTTGCAGTCCTCAAGATTGAACTTCTTCAGGAGCTCTTTAGTGTATTTGGACTGATGAACATAGACTCCATCTTTGCATTGGTTGATTTGAATTCCTAGAAAGAACTTCAATTCTCCCATCATGCTCATTTCGAATTCATCCTGCATTACCTTAGAAAACTCTTTGCAAAGTGAACCATTAGTTGAACCAAAAATGATATCATCAACATAGATTTGAACTATAAGAATGTCCTTCTTCAGAGTCTTTCTGAATAGTGTAGTGTCAACTTGACCTCTTTCAAAATCATTTTGAATTAAGAAATTACTTAGTCTTTCATACCAAGCACTGGGAGCCTGTTTCAAGCCATATAGTGATTTCTTCAATTTATAAACATGCTCTGGATGTTTTAAATCTTCAAAGCCAGGAGGTTGTTTGACATAGACTTCTTCAGAAATGACACCATTAAGAAACGCACTCTTAACATCCATTTGATACAAGATTATGTTGTGATTGACTGCATAGGAAATAAGTAACCTGATTGCTTTCAATCTTGCAACTGGAGCAAATTTTTCAGTGTAATCAATGCCTTCTTGTTGACTGTAGCCTTGTGCAACAAGTCTGGCTTTGTTTCTGATTACTTCTCCTTGTTCACTAAGCTTATTTCTGAACACCCATTTAGTTCCAATAATGTTCTTGTGTTCAGGCTTAGCTACTAGATCCCACACTTCATTCCGTTTGAATTGATTAAGTTCATCTTGCATTGCCAGAATCCATCCTTCATCTCCAAGTGCTTCTTCAATAGTGGTTGGTTCAATAACAGATAATAATCCCAAGGCAGACTCTTCTTGTCTGAAATATGATCTAGTTCTTCTGGGACTATCTTTATTGCCAATAATTTGATCCTCAGGATGTGAAGACTTGTATTTGAATGAATGTTTGGATTGACTAGCTTGCTGAGAACCATCTTGAGCTTTTTCAGAATCTTCTTCATTAGGAACTTCAGGGGATGCTCCAGCTTCTGAAGTATCTTCATATTCTGGAATCTGATCAGATTCCGAGTTGATATCAGAATCTTGAGATCCTGCACAGCTTTCATCTTGCTCTGAAGTTTCACTTCCAGACACTTTGTCATCGAATCTGACATGCATAGATTCTTCAACACATTGTGTTTCTGAATTATACAGTCTGTATGCCTTAGATCGTTCAGAGTAACCTAAAAAGATTCCCTTCTAAGCTTTGGCATCAAATTTCTTTAGATAGACTTTATTGTTCAGGATATAACATGTACATCCAAACTGATGAAAATAAGATATGTTAGGTTTCCTTCCTTTAAAGAGGTCATATGCTGTTTTGTTCAACAGAGGTCTGATATAGATCCTGTTCTGAACATAACATGTTGTATTTACTACTTCTACCCAAAAATGTTTAGCCAGACTGTTCTCATGGATCATGGTTCTAGCCATTTCTTGTAAGGTTCTGTTCTTTCTCTCTACAACTCCATTTTGTTGTGGAGTTCTAGGTGCAGAGAATTCATGAATAATTCCATGTTTTTCACTGAGAACCTCAAAAGGCTCATTTTCAAATTCTCCTCCATGATCACTTCTGACTTTCAAAATTTTCAATTCTTTTTCAGATTGAATTTGGATGCAGAATTTGCTAAACACAGAATATGACTCATCTTTAGTTTTCAGAAACTTAACCCAACTCCATCTGCTGTAATCATCAACAATGACTAGTCCATACTTACTTCCATATAAGGATGCAGTGCTAACTGGTCCAAATAAGTCAATGTGAAATAACTCCAAGGGTCTGGAGGTAGAAACAATTTCTTTTGGTTTAAAAGAACTTTTAACAATTTTCCCTTTCTGACATGCTCCACAAAGAGCATCTGAATGATAGTCAATGTCTAGTAACCCTTTGACTAGTTGCAACTTGCTAAGCTTAGAGATTAACCTCTAGTTTGCATGTCCCAACTGTCTATGCCACAACCATTTCTTATCACCCATTGACAAAAGGCAGACTACCTTCTGATTAGTCAATTCAAAGAACTTTATTTTGTAGACATTGTTTCTTCTCGTTCCCTTGAAGACTATGAATTGATCATCCTTGTTAACTACAGTGCAGTTGTTCTTATTAAACAAAACATCATAACCACTGTCACACAATTGACTTATGTTCAGTAGGTTATGTCTAAGCCCATCAACAAACCACACATTACTAATAGAGATTAGAGAGTTACCAATGGTTCCAGTACCAATGATTTTGCCAGTCTGGTTTCCTCCAAATCCCACAGTTCCTCCCTCTTTCTTGGTTAGGGTTAGGAACATAGACTTTTCTCCTGTCATGTGTCGCGAGCAGCCACTGTCCAGGTACCAAGCCTTCTGCTTTTCTTGTCCTTTTAGACATACCTGCAGCATCAACAATTTCAGACTTAGGTACCCATATTCTCATGGGTCCTTTTGGGTTAATCCTTGAACCATTGAATTCCTTTTGTAAGGTGTGTCTTGAAGTCATTGGCATTGTTTTCCTCCACACTTTGGGTTTAGAACCGTTCAGTTTAGGATTCAACTTACCTTTCACAGTTTCTCTTCTTTGTAACTTAGGCGTTTGTTTTTCAGACTCTAGCTTCTTCAGAGTCTGTTTATCAGACTCTGAAATTTTTAGAATCTGAATCATTGAAGCCTTATGTTCAAAGTTTTTCAGAACCTTTGACTTTGCATTATGAGATTTTGACTTAGTCAAAACTTTAGAACTTGAAGTTATAGGTTCTGAATGAGTCACTGTGTTGACTTCATCAGACTCACTTACAAAGTGATTTTTCAATGCTTCTCTGGCACCATCAGGACCAGGTTTCAGAATCACTTCATTTGAGATACCTCCAATGAATCCAAGACCATGTCCTCTGTTCTGATATGTGCTATAGATCATGGATGCTACCCTAGTTCTATCAATTCCAGTAGCAATAAATTCTTGTAAAGCAACATCTGGCTCACTTAAGTATTTACAACTACACTTCTTGATCAATAAAGAATCATTTTCTTCTTTTAAACTTTCTAACTCCAACAGAGTTGAATTATGCCTTTTTGACAGCTTATCAAGCTGCTGTTTGACTTTCTTCAACTCAGTGGATTTAGCTTTAAAGTGACCAAGAAGTTCTTTGATAGAATCTACTAATTCAGATCTTGTGAGTTCAGAAAATACCTCAGTCTCACTTTCAGAGTCTGCATCTGATTCTGCCTCAGGTGCCTCCTTTACTGATTCAGTTGTAGCCATTAGTCCAACAGCTACATTAGCTTCACCATCAGCATCATCATCTTCAGACCCTGACTCAATATCAAGTCTTCCCAGGTAGCCATCAGACTTTTCTTGATTTGCTTCTTAAACTTGCTTGACTTAAAGGTTGACCTTTTTGATTTGGATTTCTCTTTCTGCAACTCTGGACAATCAGCAATAAAGTGCTCAGGCTTCTTGCAGTTGAAGCAACCTTTTTGTTCTTCCTTTTTGAAACCCTTACCACTGATCTTGCTCAGAAACTTCTTGTTCTTTTTAGCAAGGTATTGCATTCTGCTTGAAAGCATAGCCATTTCTTTAGCAACATCAGGATCTTCCTCAGAGCTTTCAGAAGCAGAAGATTCATTTTCAGACTCTTCAACCTTGAGAGCTTTTGAGGATCTTCCCTTTGACTTTAAAGCAATGGTTTTAGACTTTCTTGCAGATTCATGTTCATTGAGACTTAACTCTTGAACTTTGAGAGAGCTGACAAGATCTTCAATACTCAAAGTGTTTAAATCCTTAGCTTCCTCAATTGGAGTAACCTTTGGTCTCCACCTAGAGGGTAAGCTCTTTAGAATCTTTCTAACATGGTCAGAAGCTATGTAACTCTTCTTTAGTATATGAAGTCCAGATACTAGAGTTTGAAATCTTGAGTACATCTGCTCAATACTTTCATCCTCTTTCATCTTGAATAATTCATACAGATGAACTAATAGAAGAGCTTTAGCTTCCCTGACCTTCTTGCTCCCTTCATAGTTTGCACAAAGAGAAGCAAACATGGCTCTAGCAGTCGATTTGTTACTCATCTTCATGTATTCAGATTTAGGAATAGCAGTGACAAGAGCTCCTCTGATGATATGATGTTTCTTATAGATCTTCTTCTGAGCAGCAGTGTGAAATTTACGATCAATGGCAGCACCTTCGTCATCAAGTTGTAAGTCACCAACACCATCTTCAAGTATGTCCCAGAGTTCTTCATCAAGACCCATGACATAGCTATAGAAGTTGGTTTTCCACCAAGAAAATTCTTCAGGATCACAGTTGAACTTTGGAATTTTCCCATAATCAGCTTTCTTACTGCTGTTATTGGATCCATAGTCTTATGGTATAGCAGCACCAGAATTAGCACCAGAAGAAGAAGGTTCACTGGAAGGCATGTTTTTTTCTGGATCTTTTCTGTTACACGGTTAAGTGCTATAACAACAGAGCCGGAACTCTGATACCAACTGAAGGTGAGAAAAACACAAGAAGGGGGGGGGGGGGGGGTTGAATTGTGTTTTCTTTTTCGAAACTCTAGAAGAGCAAGAATCTGTTTCTACAGGATCAGAGTCTGAATGGATTCAGAGTCTGATGTGAAACAAGATTCTGTTGCAGCGGAAAATAACAAGAGATAAAGAGAAAGAGAGAACACAAGCAATTATACAGGTTCCTTCCACAAACCGGAAGTAGTCCTGTCCCCCTTGCACTTCCAAGGAGAGTTTCACTAAAATGTAATATCAATTACAAGTTGCTCAAACACACCGTAAGAGACTTCCAATTGCTCAAGCACGCAGGCAAGAGTCTTCCAATGCTCAAAGACTCAAATATTAGCATATCCAATTGACAATTTTTAATACCTTGTTATCATCAAAACTCAAAACGTGGTATTGCTGAACACCCTTGTTCCAACAGAGGCTCGTAAATCTAAAAAAGAACATATGATGTTTAAAGTTGACTTTGAAAAAGCGTTCGATTCGATGGATTGGGGGTATTTAGATACATTTATGTATAAAATGGGATTCCCGGTGTTATAGAGGAAATGGATAAAGGAATGTGTGACTACAGCCACCGCTTCAGTTCTTGTCAATGGCAGCCCCACAAATGAATTTCCCTTGCAAAAGGGGTTGCGCCAAGGGGATCCTTTATCTCCGTTTCTCTTTCTGTTAGTTGCAAAGGGTTTAAATGTTATGATGACCTCGATGGTTGATAATAATTTGTTTAGTGGATATGGGGTCAGAACCTCTAATGCAGTGGAAATTTCTCACCTTCAATTCGCAGATGACACATTGTTATTAAGAGCCAAAAGTTGGGCGAATGTGTGCGCTTTGCGTGCGGTTTTGACATTGTTTGCATAAATGTCTGGTTTGACTGTAAACTTCAATAAAAGTATCCTGGTTGGAGTAAACATTGTGGATTCTTGGTTAAATAAGGCGGCCTCTATTCTAAATTGTAAAGTGGGTAAGATCCCGTTCTTATATATGGGTCTCTCGATTGGGGGAGATCCGAGAAGGTTAGCTTTTCGGGAACCCGTTGTGAATACCATAAAGTCTAGACTGTCAGGGTGGCAAAGCCGTTTTCTCTCTTTCGGAGGACGATTAGTTCTTCTGAAATCCGTCCTGACCTCTCTACATGTCTACGCTCTTTCTTCTTCAAGGCCCCGTCAGGTATAATCTTTTCCATTAACTCTATTTTTTCTAAATTTTTTTGGGGAGGGAGAGAGGAGAACAGGAAAATTTCGTGGATCGCCTGGAGCTCAATTACTTTACGACAGGAGTTTGGAGGATTGAGGGTGAGACAGATGAGGGAATTTAATACGGCTTTATTAGGTAAATGATGTTGGTGGATGTTGGTGGATATAGGAGGGATGTGGTATAGGGTGCTGGTGTAATACCCCGTTTTCCCAAATTAAAAATTCCTTAATAAATAATCAGAGTTTCTCGTATAAACGGAATGTCACATTTCTTAAAATCTCAAAATAGAATAAATAACGATTTATCCGTCGTAAAATAATAATCGTAATGGTTCAAAACTTCGCAGCGGATTAAAATTCAAATTAACAAAATAGTTTTGGCACGCATGCCTCATCAAAACTTCTTAACATAATTTCAACTGAAACTTATTAATATCAAATCATAACCAATACGTAAGGAATAGAAAATAGCTATAAAGGTTCCCATCCCGTTACGTATTAGAGCACCTAAGGACACAGTGAGGGTAGCCACTCACAACAGCACACAGCAGCTATAAGCTTAATCACCTACAAGTTACTCATATGAAGAGCAACATTTCCAAGCAGAAGGGGTGAGATTCACAAAACAATGGCATTAAACATATAATTCAATAATTATATTTAACAACATAAACATCAAATACATTCACAACAATAGTCGTATAACGTCTTAATCAACATCATAATCATCATCATAATTCAGCATCATAGTTCAACTTAACAGTTTGACTCGACAATGCAACTTCAACTCGACTATGGAACTTAGACATCTTATTCATGCATGTGGTACCAATCCAGGGCATAAGCCCTCATCGCTATTTGAGCATAAATATACTCCTAGGGCATAAGCCCTCGTCGCTGTTTGAGCATAAAAATACTCCTAGAGCATGAGCTCTCGTCTCTGTTGAGCAAAAGCTCCCAGGGCATGAGCCCTCGTCTTTGAATGATTATGCATGGACTCCACATCTTATAACTTAGACAACATGAATGACTCCAATAATTCGGATCACAACTCATAAAATTAGAATGACACATGCAACTTTTAATCAATAACAAATAGCAGCATGGCAGCACATCAAATCTCAAGATATATCAATATCATAAACGGTCACATAATTCATCTCTTATAGTTCAAAAGAAAGCATACACAATTATATATGTCACTACTAACAAAATCACACATTAATTAACAACTTTACAAGTCATCTTTACTATTGCAAAAGATCACAAGATCACAAGATCTTTACTATTGCAAAACATTAATTCGTTTCGAAAGAACACAAGATCACGAAACAAGGGTACTGATGTTGTGTATTTCGCCAAGCGAGACATATTTCGCCATGGCGAGCTCAAAATCTAGGCTGTTGCGCCAGACGAGACATATTTAGCCATGGCGAGCTCAAAATCTGGGCTGCTTCGCCACGCAATACATATTTCACCATGGCGAGCGATTAATTTATGGGCTGCTTCGCCAAGCGAGACATACTTCGCCACGGCGAGCGATGACAGAACAGTTACGGGGTTACGACAATTTTCACCAAAAATCCCAATTTTCATCATGTTCCTCCCCAAATTCGACTATAATGATGTATAAGGGTTACCCTATGGTCTGTAAATAGTTTTCTACAACAATGGTACTGTTTTTCATCATCTAATCATCAATTCATCACATTTGACCTAATTCCCAAATTCTCAATTTACATGAATTAATCCTATAATCTGTTAACTATAATCATGAATTACATGTTTTAATGAAATTGTAATGCTAGGCTCACCCTTACCTTAAGAAAATTGGAGCAGCAGCCTCTTGGTTCTTCACTTCTAGTTTTCTCCCTTTTTCTCCTAAAAACTGAATTGTACGTACTGTCTGTTTCAAAACCTAGTTTTCCCTTTTTATATCTCCTCTATCTATTCTATCTTATTTCACTTATTCCCTCATAATTCTATCTAATTTCAAAAACAGCCCCACAACTCAATATTTATTTTATTTTCAAATCTTATTCTATTAAATAATATAATAAGTTACTTAATAAAACCACAACACATCTCATAAATCATATAAATCACTTAAATCTTATAAATCATATAAATAGACTCTAAATCCAATAACATAATCAAATAATTAAATTGGGCGTTACAACTCTCCCCAACTTATAGAATTTTCGTCCTCGAAAATTACCTCAAGCAAACAACTCTGGATAAGATTCCAGCATCTTACTCTTTAGCTCTCACGTCAAGCTTTCACCAGTCGCTCAGACCCAAACTACTTTCAAAAGAGGTATCTCCTTGCCTCTCAAACGCTCCACCTCACAACCTTCAATCCTCACTGGAAAGGTCTCAACCGTCAGGTTATCACTAACTTGTACATCATCCCTATGAATCACATGGGATGGATCCGGAACATACTTCCGAAGTTACGACACATGAAACACATCATGCAAATTCGAAAGGTGCGGCGGTAAACCTACTCGATACGCCACCGTTCCAATTCTTTCTGATATCTGATACGGACCAATAAACTTCGGGGTTAACTTCTTTGACTTCAATGCACGACCCACACCGGTCATGGGAGTAACTCTTAGGAATACATGATCTCCCTCTTAAAACTCAAGGTCTTTCCTACGCTTATCATGATAACTCTTTTGTCGACTCTGCGACGCTTTCATCTTTTCTTGAATCATTCTTAACTTCTCTGTAGTCTGTTGGACAATTTCTGGTCCTAAAACCACATTCTCACCTGACTCAAACCAACACAACGGAGTTCTACATATCCGACCATACAAAGCCTCGAAAGGTGCCATTCCAATACTAGAATGATAACTGTTATTGTACGTGAACTCTATCAACGGAAAATGATTATCCCAAGTTCCTCCTTGCTCAAGTACACAAACTCTCAGCAAATCTTCTAACGACTGAATCGTCCTTTTCGACTGACTATCTGTCTGCAGATGATACGCCGAACTCAACTTCAATTTAGAACCTAAAGCCTCTTGCAAACTCTTCCAAAACCTAGAAGTAAACCTCGGGTCTCTATCGGATACGATGCTCGAAGGAACACCATGCAGCTTCACTATTTCTCTAATATAAATCTCTGCCAACTAAGCTATAGGAAAACTGATGTTAATCGGAATAAAATGCGCCGACGTCGTCAATCTGTCAACAATCACCCAAATAGCGTCATTCCCTTTAGGCGTATTCGGTAAACTCGTCACAAAATCCATGGATATACGATCCCATTTCCACTCTGGCACATCTAAAGGTGTCATCAACCCAGCAGGTTTCTCATGTTCCACTTTCGACTTCTGACAAATCAAACAAGAATACACAAACTGTGCCACATCGCGTTTCAGTCCAGACCACCAAAACAACTTCTTCAAATCATGGTACATTTTCGTAGCTCCCGGGTGAATACTCAAGCTACTTCTATGACTCTCTTCAAGAATCATCTTCTTCATCTCGTCATCGTCTGTAGTACAAATTCTTCCTCGAAATCTCAACACACCTTGATCATCGACCTTAAAGTCACTATCTTCAGTCTGATTACTAGCAACCAACAAGTCCACAAACTTAACATCCAATTTTTGTGCTTCTTTAATACTTTTCAAGAAATCACTATCAATCTTCAGCATTCCCAGCTTTACACTCTGAGGTGACCATTCACAAACTAAACTCAAATCTCTAAACTGTTCCAGCAACTCAATCTCTTTCGCCATCATAGCTGACATATGCAAAGTCTTCCTACTTAAGGCATCTGCAACCACATTAGCTTTACCCGGATGATAATTCAAACCAAAATCATAATCTTTCAACAATTTGAGCCACCTTCGCTGTCTCATATTCAATTCCTTCTGATCAAACAAATACTTCAAGCTCTTGTGATCACTGAACACTTCAAATCTCGAACCATACAAGTAATGTCTCCAAATCTTAAGCACAAATACAACCGCAGCTAGTTCAAGATCATGAGTAGGATAATTTCGTTCATGAATTCTCAACTGTCTTGATGTATAAGCAACCACTTTACCATCTTGCATAAGCACACCACCTAAGCCCAATTTGGACGCATCATAATATACAACAAAAGGTCCATCGGACTTCGGCAAAATCAAGATTGGGGTCGTCGTCAAACGTCTCTTCAATTCATTAAAACTATTCTTACAATGAACATCCCACACAAAGGCTTTACCTTTGCAGGTCAACTGCGTTATCGGAAGTGCCAACTTAGAAAATCCTTCTATAAATCTTCTATAATAACCAGCTAATCCCAAAAAGCTTCTAATCTCCGTAACCGACTTAGGAGTCTCCTCTCATCATTAACTCTTTGTTTGCCCTTATCAGCAGGGGCACTATAAGGCGTAGGACGACTCTGCTGACCTTTACCTTTCCTCTCATTCACGACCTTGTAATGAGCCTTAATATCCTCATCATAAATCCTGCAACTGCTCACCAGCTCGGAAAAGTTACGGATCTTCTGGTAACCAATTGCCCTCTTGATATCAGCACGCAAGTCATTCTCGAACTTGATGCACTTGGAAAACTCAACAGTCTCAGCAGTATAATGTGGATAAAATTTAGCCAGCTCCACAAACTTAGCACCATACTCTGTCACCGACATGTTCCCTTGTTTCAACTCAAGGAACTCAATCTCTTTCTTCCAGCGGACATCTTCCAGAAAGTATCGGTTTAAGAACTCTCTCCTAAACACAGCCCAAGTAACAGCAACACCTCCATTCTCTAAGACCGGTCGGACACTCACCCACCAGTCATCAGCTTCTTCTGCCAGCATGTGCGTGCCAAAACGCACCATCTGAATGTCCGTACATTGCATAACTCTAAAGATCCTCTCGACCTCCTTAAGCCACGTCTGAGCTCCATCGGGGTCATATCTTCCCTTAAAAGTAGGTGGATGGTTCCTCAGAAAAGTTTCCAACATCCTCACTCCATCATTACCACCAGCGTTTTGTTGTTGACCCACAGCTTGAGCCATTGCCTGCAACGCAGCAGCAAGAGCAGCATCATTCCTTCCAGCCATCTCAGTTCACTACATAATGAGAACAAGTTAGGGAAATTCAAAACAGAATTAAGCTAACACTCGACACAAACGACTCGATCTACTTGGCCGGATGGACCGACCTGCTCTGATACCAATTGTAACACTCCGTTTTCCCAAATTAAAAATTCCTTAATTAATAATCAGATTTTATCGTATAAACAGAATGTCACATTTCTTAAAATCTCAAATGGAATAAATAACAATTTATCCTTCATAAAATAATAATCATAATTATTCAAAACTTCGCAGCGGATTAAAATTCAAATTAACAAAATAGTTTTGGCGCGCAGGCCTCATCAAAACTTCTTAACATAATTTCAACTGAAACTTATTAATATCAAATCATAATCAATACGTAAGAAATAGAAAATAGCTATAAAGATTCCCATCCCGTTACGTATCAGAGCACCTAAGGACACAGTGAGGGTAGCCCCTCACAACAACAAACAGCAGCTATAAGCTTAATCACCTGCAAGTTACTCATATGAAGAGCAACATTTCCAAGCAGAAGGGGTGAGATTCACAAAACAATGGCATTAAACATATAATTCAATAATTATATTTAACAACATAAACATCAAATACATTCACAACAATAGTCGTATAACGTCTTAATCAACATCATAATCATCATCATAATTCAACATCATAGTTCAACTTAACAGTTTGACTTGACAATGCAACTTCAACTCAACTATGAAACTTAGACATCTTATTCATGCATGTGGTACCAATCCAGGGCATAAGCCCTCGTCGCTATTTGAGCATAAATATACTCCTAGGGCATAAGCCCTTGTCGCTATTTGAGCATAAAAATACTCCTAGAGCACGAGCTCTCGTCTCTGTTGAGCAAAAGCTCCCAGGGCATGAGCCCTCGTCTCTGAATGATCATGCATGGACTCCACATCTTATAACTTAGACAACATGAATGACTCCAATTATTAGGATCACAACTCATAAATTTAGAATGACACATGCAACTTTTAATCAATAACAAATAGCAGCATGGCAGCACATCAAATCTCAAGATATATCAATATCATAAACGGTCACATAATTCATCTCTTATAGTTCAAAAGAAAGCATACACAATTATATATGTCACTACTAACAAAATCAAACATTAATTAACAACTTTACAAGTCATCTTTACTATTGCAAAAGATCACAAGATCACAAGATCTTTACTATTGCAAAACATTAATTCGTTTCGAAAGAACACAAGATCACGAAACAAGGGTACTGATGTTGTGTATTTCGTCAAGCGAGACATATTTCGCCATGGCGAGCTCAAAATCTAGGCTGTTGCGCCAGGCGAGACATATTTAGCCATGGCGAGCTCAAGATCTGGGCTGCTTCGCCAGGCGATACATATTTCACCACGGCGAGCGATGAATTTATGGGCTGCTTCGCCAAGCGAGACATACTTCGCCACGGCTAGCGATGACAGAACAGTTACGGGGTTACGACAATTTTCACCAAAAATCCCAATTTTCATCATGTTCCTCCCCAAATTCGACTATAATGATGTATAAAGGTTACCCTATGGTCTGTAAACAGTTTTCTACAACAATGGTACTGTTTTTCATCATCTAATCATCAATTCATCACTTTTGACCTAATTCCCAAATTCTCAATTTACATGAATTAATCCTATAATCTGTTAACTATAATCATGAATTACATGTTTTAATGAAATTGTAATGTTAGGCTCACCCTTACCTTAAGAAAATTGGAGCAGCAGCCTCTTGGTTCTTCACTTCTAGTTTTCTCCCTTTTTCTCCCAAAAACTGAATTGTACGTACTGTCTGTTTCTAAACCTAGTTTTCCCTTTTTATATCTCTTCTATCTCTTCTATCTTATTTCACTTATTCCCTCATAATTCTATCTGATTTCCAAAACATCCCCACGACTCAATATTTATTTTATTTTCAAATCTTATTCATTTAAATAATATAATAAGTCACTTAATAAAATCACAACACTTCTCATAAATCATATAAATCACTTAAATCTTATAAATCATATAAATAGACTCTAAATCCAATAAAATAATCAAATAATTAAATAGGGCGTTACAACTGGTGGCGAGATATGGTGAGGAGGCAGAGAGGTTGGGGCCGGAGTGTTTCTTGTTGGTGGAGAGAGATAGCGAAGATTAGGGACGGGACTGATGAGGGTTGGTTTGCTGAAAGGGTGTCTAGAAAGGTAGGGGATGGTTTACACACTTTCTTTTGGTATGATAGGTGGGTTGGTGATGCCCCTTTACGTAAGCGCTTTCCTCGTTTATTTGATTTGTCACCTAACAAATTGTCAATGGCGGAGAAAATGTTTATGTTAGGATGGGCGGACGGCGGTGAGGCGTGGAGGTGGAAGCGTAGATTATGGGCATGGGAGGAGGACATGTTAGTGGAGTGTAGGCTCTTACTTGATGGTTTTGTTTTGTATTCTAATATTTCTGACAGGTGGCAGTGGGACCCTGACATCTCTAAGGGTTACACTATGAACGGACCGTATCAGATTCTGATTAGTCAGGTTGCTCATCCACATGATGTTTTGGGAGATGTTGTTTGGCATAAGCAGGTTCCACTGAATGTGTCGATTTTGGCGTGGAGATTTGTTGCAAGACAGGTTACCAACCAAAAACAACCTTTTGAGGCGCAACATCATTCACCAAGACGCAACCATGTGTGTCGCAGGATGTGGCCACAAAGAAACAACATCTCATTTGTTCATCCATTGTGATTTATTTAGTTCTTTATGGCAATATATTCGGTCCTGGTTAGGCGTAGCGGGTGCTGATCCTCGTTCCATCAGCGACCATTTCAACCAGTTTATTCATTGCACAGGTTCATCAAGGCAACAAAGATCTTTTCTTCAACCCATTTGGCTGTTGGGAGTTTGGTTAGTGTGGAATGAGCGAAATAGCAGGCTCTTTAATAACATTCAAACCCCAATGGTTCAAATTCTAGACAAAGTTAAATTTCATTCATATTGGTGGCTAAAAGCTAATAACACCATGTTTGTGTACGGTTCTCAGAGATGGTGGTCGGACCCTATGGTTTGTTTGGGATTCAACTGACCTTTATTTTTGTATCTATGTTTTGACTCTTGGCTTGGTGAAGTGGTCTCGTTAGTACACCTTGTGCTAGGGGTATTACACTACAGTGTTAATATATTCCATTTTTTCTTCTTCAAAAAAATATTAAGTATACATGCGGTATGAATCATGAAAAGCCAAGTAACTTATTTTAACGTGGGTAACATTTTGGACCAACTTGAAAACTTTAAAACGTAAGGGACCAACATAAAAATTTTAAAACATGAGGGACCAACTTGAAACCTAAAATAAACATAAGGGATCAAACATTCAATTAAGCCAACAACAAAATAAAGAAAAACTAATAAAATAGACTGATTGGATCTTTCTTACCATTGCCATTGTTACTAGCCTTACTGCCATTGTCACTAGCCTTAAGTACAATAAACGTATTTAACAAGTGGGATGGTCAGAACAGTGTAAGAATAAAATCGTAGATAAGACATCGAGAATGTCGTCCTTATGCTCAATACCCTCATGGAAGGTGCTTGCAAACATGCATGGGAGAAGTCTCGAAGTCATCCTAGAAAACTCCTATGCTTTGAAAAGCCAATAAGAATGTAGTTATCCAACCCTACTAATAACAATCAACAATCAAGAAATAAGTTACAAACTTAAGTCTGTATCTTCTTTTTGAATGTTGATCATTATTAATTGGGTATTCTTATTGGCCTTTCAAAGCATACGAGTTGTCTACAATGACTTCAAAACTTATCTCATTCATGTGTTTGTAAGCGCCTTCCGTGAGGGTATTGAGCATGACAATATTCTCAGAGTCTTATCTATGTTTTATTACACCATTCTAGCCATCCCACTTGTGAAGTACATGTTCTTCAAACTATAGACAATGGAAATGATAAGATAAATCCAATCGGTCTATTTTATTAGTTTTTCTTTATTTTATTGTTTAAACATCAATCTTTTATTCCTATTATAAGTGTTATACTTATAAATAAATAAATATCTAGGATTACAACTTAAATGATACTTTACTTATTCTTATATGCGTGTAGATTTCCAGCTAGGGAGTATCTCATCTGGTATAATCTGGAGTCTTGAAGAACACAACTTATCTGATTATTATCTGAAATATTTTCTAGATCATACTTAGTCATAGGTTAATTATAAGGTATTTTCTCATAGCATATGGGTTAGCATCCTACCCATAATCTCAACATAGTCAAATAATCTTAATAAATCTCTCTTGTAAATGCATTATGGGAAAATGCTATTTCCCTAGAAAAATAACATCAAGAATTTTTCAAGACACAGCTGACAAGTTTTAATTGCATGATTTATTTGTTCACTTCCTATTTTTCAGCCACACCTTCTTGAATTGTGGGAAATAGTGTATTGTGATTGGTTGCTCTTTATTTTTGAAGAATTTCTGATGTTATTTTTCTAGAGATATAACATTGCTCATGTATTATGTGTTAATCTTATGTTTAACTTGATTTGCCTCTAAAATAAATTTTCCGGGATTGAAAGACAAGTTAGTACTTGATTTATAAGGAAAGGAAACAAGAAAAGGTGATTTGTAGTGCATTTTTATGGTTTTTGCTGGGTGGTAATCGATTACGAGAGTAGAAAAATAGTTTACAACATTGCGAATCAACTGGTAATCGGTTACCAGCATGTGGTAACCAATTAACAAGTGTAAAACCTCAGTTTCTTGCCTGTTTCCAGCGGATAATAGATTACCAAACAGGGGGTAATTGATTGACTTAAGCCCATAATCAGCTTATTCACTGCAAAAATCACTTTTTCATATACAACACTCACACAGACATGTCTTTCGATCCAAGAACATAAAGATACAGTTTCCATGGTTTTGGCAAATCAAATAGAACATAACACAACAAAAGCATTATATGGGTATTAACATACTTAGATTAATATAACATAATAATTGTCTCACTCAATCATAATCATAATATACCTAAGTGGTGGGTTCTACAACTAAAGGAACTCACCTCAATTATCTTGAACTCTTACAACAACTTATGCTTTCCTACTTTTAGCTTAAGCTCATACTTCGATGTCTCTCTAAAGAAAGTGATATTGGAAAAAATATTTGGAGAAGACAATTTTTTTATTAGGGTTTGTATGCAAGATCATGTCAGAAGCATGACATATACCAAAAAAGAGAGAAAGTAAGCATTACAAGACTGAATTTCATCAATGAACCACGGTGACAAATAGCAGTTACGGTATCAATTCATCGTGGTCAGACTTTTCTATTATTTTTAAAATATATATTCATTTTAAAATTGTAATATGATGTGTCAAAATTGTGCGATTTGATTGGTTGAAGGTGTATAGTTGCTATACACCACCTCTGCTTACCATCTTTAAACTCTCTTTTTTTTACCAAAGTTTTTTAAAGTAATTTTATGCTGTAATAGTCACGCTTGACTAGGTTCTCCACTTTTTTTAGGCCAAATACCTCTACACGTCCTTTAAGTTTCACGTTTGTTTTAGATAGGACGTTTAAGTTTCTAAGGTTTCACTATTTTAGTCGGTCCTTTAAGTTTTTATAGTTTCACGTTTTTAGTCGATCCTTATTACTCTATCTTTATAGTTTTACTTGGTGATCTTTGCCACGTTCACTTTGATTTATGTGCATGATGAAATCTCATGATCTAGAGAACTTTTTATTTTGGTAATATTTTCCTACCTCAATGAGCCTAATTATTGTTTAAAATGTTATTTAGAAACTACATCAAACAATGCAAGAATGAAGACTATTGTAAATTCAAAGAAATATAACTTGCATAGAGTTTCCCGAGAAAAATATAAGGAAGTATCCAACAAAAATATTCCACATATAATACGTTATAAAATTCAGTTCTCAACATCAATAAATATCAATGTCTCTATATTGATTAATCAAAAGAAAGAATAAACTTCTACCAAAAAAAAAAAAAAAAAAAAGAAAAAGAAAGAGTAAACAATAACACCATATAAAATCTTTTAGAAACTCAAATTCATAATTATTAGTTATCACTCTTAAACAAACATGTGATTAATAATTTTGCATAATCAATATAGTGTCTTTTTGATAACTATTTTGCATAATCAATATAGTGTCTTTTTGATAACTGAACCAATTTCCATTCCCTTTTCAATTTTACAATATGTGAGATAGAGAAAGAACATATTACAAACTAGAATGAGACAATGAAAGAGAAAAAGACATCATCTAAATCAGTAACTTCTGCTACTCCCTGCTAAAATATATTTGTTTGATTTTATGAAATATTTTTAAAAAATGACAATGTGAGGAGTTGCCAAAATTAATTTTGACAACTTGTATGTTGTTAAAAATAAAAATTATAATACAGTCAAGGTATTGAACAAGGATAAATAAATAAGTACATGTATGAGAATTAGTGGGAGAAACTTATATGTTTAATGTAGAAATAAGAATTTGGATAAAGAAATCATTAGTCATAATTTTTAAATAGTCAAGGTGTTGAAATCAATAAAAATGTTTTACATAATTATAACCTAAATTTTTTAATTTTACATAGAGTGAATTATGTTTTACAGCCCAATATTTTGTACTACTCCTTTTTAGCTAATCCAGTAACTAAAAAGGAATAGTACAAAAGATTGGGTTGTAAAACATAATTCACTCTATGTAAAATTAGATAATTTAGGTTATAGTTTTTGTAAAACATTTTTATTGATTTGAACACCTTGATTATGTAAAAATTATTACTCATGATTTCTTTATCCAAATTCTTATTTCTACATGAATCATACAAGTTTTTATAACTCATTCTCATACAAGTTCTCATTTCTTTATCTTTGTTAAACACCTTGGTTATGTTATAAAAAGACCGTACAATAAGTTTTTGATCCCTATAAGGATGGACTTCTGCATCCAGCTTGTAATATGTCCTTCCTCCATCCTTATAGGAAAGGGATTTGGTTCAGTTAATAAAAAGACACTATATAGATTTGGTTTTCTCTGCTTCGGTTGACTTAAGAGTACGGGTGAGTTACCTAATGTGGTTGGTCTCATAACTAGCACTGTCCATGATACAAGAATCACTTCTTGCTTTCTCTCAAAAAAGAATTCACTTTTTGCTAGCTCCGCATATGAATTAGCAAAGTCTCAGGAATAACTTTTTGGATGCTCAAAGGAACTTGATTAATTTATTTTATCAAAATTTGCTTTTAGCAAAACAGTAAGGAGGTTTTTGAGTTATGGTTTTTTCCTTTGTCCCTCATCAACCTCCTTCCGGTTTTGCTAATAATAAAGGTTGATAACATAGATTAATTATGTTCCTTTTAGCATCCAAAAAGTTATTCTTAAGACCTTGCTAATAAACATGCAGTGCTTACAAGAAATGATTATGAAACCAACTGCATCAGATAACTTACCTTTAGTGATTAAATCCCCTTAAGCCTAAATACTTTGCATGCCCAAGTGCCATATTTATTTATGCTAATATTCTCTTTGATTTCGTACTTTATGATAATTATACGTCTAATTTTTCCAACATTTCTCATTACTTGCAAACCATTTTGTGAAAGAAACAAAATCCCTCAATTTATATTCGTGCAATTTATCAATATTGTTCTTATAAGTCAGAAATCCTTGAAAAACGACCGAGGTTATCTAACTTGTACTACTCTTCTTAAAACACTTACTCTTAAAAATTTCTCATCTTCATTTTTTGTCCCTCATTTAAAGTAAACTAGTCAAGATACCTGTGCTGAGCACGGATAGCACGGCAACGCCGCGCGAAACGTGTGTCGCACTATAAAAAACGCGCTCAATTGCGGCGGTTATTTAAGGGAGGTTATAAAAAACCCCCGTAAATTAGTAAAAAAGGGAATATGAGACAACATATGGTTCTTATTCTACGGCAGTTTAATAACCCCCACAAATTAAGTTCAATAACCCCCACAAATTAAAGTCCCTTTTTCCAATTTCACTCTCCCGCGATTTGTTTTCACATGCACGCTCCTATTTTCAATATTTCATTATTTTTTTCCTTTCCCTCCTATTATTTCTCCATAAAACAAACAACTTATCTCTTTTTTCCTTTTCTCACGCAGAAAATATAACAAATAACTTCTTTTTCACAAGCACCTACTCCATAAAACATAGAACATCTAAAATTTCTCCATAATTTCTCATGCGACCTTCTCTCTCTCTCATCTGCTGAAGAAATTTCTCATCCTCCTTCAAGGTCGCCTTCTGCTTCTCTATTCAGAGGTATTTTCTCCTTTTTCAGTTCTCACGCCTTGTAATTTTGGGGATTAGGGTTTCATTGTTGGTTATGATTTTGTGCCATTTGCTGATTGTAATTTTGGATTGTAATTTTCACCATTTATATTTACTGTTAAGTTCTGATTTTGAGAGTAAAAGTTGATTTTGAGCCATTTGTTGAATATGAAGGAGTGAAGGAAAACTAGAAGCTTGAAAAAAATCTTGAAGATTTCAGAACTTTGTTGTCAAGTGGAATCTAGAGGTGGGTTCTATCTTCTAGGCTTGAATCCTTTTAGATAGAAATTTGAAGTTCAGAATTGATGGGTATTGAATTATGATTGAGAAATTAGGTTTTCATGAAAATTTCAATGTCAGGATTAAATAGTCAGAACTATAATTGTATTAAGATGTTTTTTTTTTTTAAGTCAGAACTATGATTGGATTAAGATGTTTTTTTTTTTTTTTTAAGTTTAGAATTGATGGGTATTGAATTATGATTATGCGTAGCATTTACAATCTTTTTAAGTCAGAACTAATTAGAGATAAGTTCTTTTGTATTAAGATGTTTGTTTTTTTAACTGAATTTTCCTCTTTCAGCCTACTCCACTTTTTATCACTTTCACTTCTGTACTGATGCATAGGCTTTTAGGAGCGCACACACATAGTACACTCATGCTGTCATATACATCACTTGATCACCGTCGCTGCAGTAGTTCTTTACATTTGTGCTAATTGGCTAAATAGATTTGGTTTTCTTAGTTAGTTATTAGTTTACAGATATATAGAAAAATTATTTACATAGGTTACATTGTTTGTTGCTTAATGGTGAGTTGATAATGCTGGCAACAATGACATAGGATGGAAACCATACCAATTTTGCATTTTGGCCTAGTTTTAATGTTGAGGTTGAATGTAAATAAAGATTCAGTTTAGTATATTACAATCTACTAGGTTTAAAAAAAAAAAATTAAGTTAGTAACTAGTCTAATTTATAGTATGTACTACTAGCTGTTTGTTCATTTATTTTTCTATATATTTTGTTATATGCTTTTAATTTGTCATCATAAGTGGAGGCTATATTTTGTTCATTTAGTACCAGATTATGATCATATCTCTATCACTACTTTTACTTAATTTATGGATTACTTTGTAGAGAAAATAGGATTATATTTGAGATATACTATATATTTTTTTGGGATATACTGTATATGGTTTAAATAAAGATTTGTTTTACCCACGTTACTTGTATTTGAATGTATGAAGTTTGATTTTATGAATTATCATTGCAAACATGTTTAGGTATCATGACTATTGATAAATCTTGGATTGCTAAACTACATAATACACTTGAATACAGAGTTTGATTAGAAAAATTCCTAGATTTTGCTTTTACGAATGTGGCTGTTGGAAATAGAATACAATGTCCATGCCCCAACTGCAGGTTTACGAAACCGCAGATTAGAGATGTAGTTAGAGATCACTTACTATGCAAACCATTCCCTAAAAACTATGTCATATGGACCCTTCATGGGGAGAGAAAAGTTCTAGAGTCATCGAGAAATGAAGACTCTGTGCGAGAGACATTTCATCCGGAAAATCCTATGGAAACAATGCTCAATGATGCGTTTGGTAACTATAGGCAAGATGCTGCTAGTTTAGATGAACCAAATCCGGTAGCCACAGATGAAATATTAAATGAAGGGACAAGGGGTCATTGTAGTTATTTTCGTGAGTTTCTCAATGATGGAAATCAGATATTGCAAGAAGGAAGCAATTTCACAAAACTTGAATTCATAGTCAAATTATATCATATAAAGGTCTTGTGTCGATTAAGTGACAAAGCAATGACTCTGATATTAGAGTTGTTGAGAGACGCATTTCAACAAGCGAAGTTACCTCATTCATTTTACGAGGAAAAGAAAACCATCAAAAAACTCGATCTTACTTATACCAAGATAGATGCACGCCCAAAGGACTGTATATTATATTTGGGAGACGATGAAAAGAATTTTCAAGAATGCAAGTATTGTGGAACATCTCGTTGGAATCCCGAGAAGAAGAGGATGAAGCAAGCTGCAAAGGTGCTACGTTACTTTCCACTAAAGCCAAGACTGCAGAGATTGTTTATGGGTTGTAAAACTGCAGAGCATATGAGATGGCATGCTTCAGACACTAACAAGGATGGGCTATTGAGGCATCCGAGGGATGGTGAGGCATGGAAGACATTCGATTTGATGCATCCTGAATTTTCCTCTGATCATCGAAATGTTCGGTTGGGCCTCTCTAGTGATGGTTTTAACCATTTTGGGACCATGAGTAGTAAATATACCGTTTGGCCAGTGTTTTTGGTTCCCTATAATCTTCCTCCTTGGATGTGTATGAAACACACTTCCTTTATCTTATCTATGATCATTCTTGGTCCAACGGCGACCGAAAATAAAAATGATGTTTACTTACAAATCCTTGTGAATGAATTAAAGGAATTATGGACTGATGGTGTGGTAACATTTGATGCATCAGCAAATGAAAGTTTTAGAATGCGGGCAGCTCTTATGTGGACAGTTAGTGACTTTCCTGGTCTAGGTAATTTGTCTGGTTGGAACACACATACATGCTTGGCTTGCCCAACTTGTAACTTGGATGCGAAATCTTGTCGTCTCCATGATAGTAGCAAGTTTTGTTTTATGGGTCATCATCGTTTTCTGCCAAGGAATCATAGATTTAGACTGAATCGTGCTCGCTTTGATGGAAACACAGAGGAACGTGATCCACCGTCAACAAAATATGGATCTGACATTTTAATTCAAACAACAAAGCAATTTGATACATCTGGGATTGCAGAAATGGTGAATGGTAAAAGAAAGAGATCTAAAAAAGTGCCTCCTAAGAAATGGAATAAAAGAAGTATATTCTTTGAACTTCCGTATTGGGAGACTAATTTGTTGCGTCATAGTCTAGATTTTATGTATATTGAAAAGAATGTATGTGACAATGTCTTGTATACTTTGCTCCATGACAAGTCTAAATCAAAAGACAATCTCAATGCTCGAAAAGATTTGCAAAAAATGGGTATAAGACGCGATCTTTGGCCTGACGAGAAGGGGAAATACCGCCTTGTTGTGTTTTTACTAACACGTCATACCAAACGGTTGTTTCTCAACACTTTGAAAAATGTTAAAGTTCCAAATGGCTACTCAAGTAACATTTCTAGATGTGTTGATGAGAACCAACAGAAGATATTTGGTTTGAAAAGTCATGATAATCATGTTATTATGGAACAATTTCTTCCTATAGCCATTCGCAATTTATTACCAAACCATGTTACAACAGTCTTGGTGGAGTTTTGTTCGTTTTTTAGAGAACTTTGCGGGAAAACTTTGAATCTTTCTGACCTTCAAAATCTCCAAGATCGTGTTGTCATTACACTCTGTCACTTGGAAATGTTGTTCCCTCCATCATTCTTCACAGTTATGGTTCATCTAACCGTTCATTTAATAGAAGAGGCAAAACTTGGTGGTCCAGTGCATTATCGGTACATGTATCCTGTTGAGAGGTAAACATATTACATTTTCAATTTCAAGTATCAAGTTTTATGTATCAATCTTGCAGAAGCTAATTCTCTACAATATTTATAGGGAATTAGGTCATTTTAAACACGTTGTACATAACAAGGCCCAACCAGAAGGTTCTATTGCTGAAGGCTACTTTGCAGAAGATGTAACGCCCTAGTTGTTGATTATTTTATTTCAGTTGATTTTAGTAAGTTTATGTGATTTTAAATAATTTATGTTTATTTTATGGTGTGTTATATTTTATTATATGATTGTTTTGAATTATTTAATTAAAATAGGCAAGAATTATAATTATTAGAAGGTTGGGGATTAAAATGAATTATTTAATAATTTAATAGGAGTTAATTAGAATTAAGGAGAAGTTAATAGGTATTAATAAGGGAAGAAAGAGTCAGAACCAGTTTTACGTAGAAACAGTGAGAAAAACAAGAAAAAGGGGAAAAAAACCTAGAAGAAGAGAGAAGAAGCAAGAGGAGAGAAGAACGCTGCTTTTAATTCAGGAAGATAATCTAAGGTAAGGGTGAGACTAACTCTCAACTTTAGGTTCTTAATTCGTTGATGAATGTAGAATTGTTAGGGTTGATGAATTGAATTAGGTTAAGATGAATTGATGCTAATAACTTAATGAATTCATGTAATTGTCGTTGTTTTATGCTGTTCTGATGTTAGAATGCATAGGGATGATGAAATTCATCAAAATTGAGCCTTTAGGTGTTGAATTTGGGGATTAGGGTTGAAAAGTAGAAGTCTGTTCGTACAGTTCGTAGTTCTGCCAATCGCCGCTCGCAACGGCGAGTAAACCCACTCGCCAGGCGAGCAGTGCCTGTGTAGCTCGCCACAGCGAGCAGTGAAACACCCGTAGCTCGCCACAGCGAGCAGATGCACTCGCCACGGCGAGTTGCTTAATTAAAAAATGGTTAATTGTCTTAGTGAGGTTTTTGGGTGAATTTTTATATCAATTTGAGTGCCTTAATATGTTTAGGGATGAATGGCACCTTTTTACAGAATTAAATTTGGGTTTTGGGAACTTAAAAATGAAGATTTTAGGTGAAAAATGTCAAAAATGCCGAGAGCAACCACTTTTGCTCGTCTTGAGCTCGCCCCCAACTTGCCACGGCGAGGAGCTCAATTTTCTGAACTCGCCACGGCGAGTAAAGTAGCTCACCACGGCGAGTAATGCTGTAGGTTACTTAGGTTGTTGAATTTTGTTGTGTGGCTTTGTTGTGACCTTTGTAGTGTCTTGTCGAATTAAGTTGGAGTCGTATGCCATAGCTGATTATGCATATAGTAGTTGTTGTTGCTGTCGTTGGGTTGTATGTAGATATACACCATTGAGTCCATTTCATACTCATATCACTGTTGAGGGCTTATGCCCTGGAGTGTTTGCACTCAATCGTTGAGGGCTTATGCCCTGGAGTGTTATCACTCAACCGTTGAGGGCTTATGCCCTGGAATGTTATTTCATTCAACCGTTGGGGGCTCATGCCCCGGAATGCTTAGCATTCAACGCGCGTAAAATGGTACCACATGCATTTGCATTAGTAGCATTGTTGTCGTTGTAGCTGTTGTCGTTGTTGTTGTTGTTGGTTGAGTTGTCGGTGTCGTTGTTGACCATGTCGTTGAATTGTTCAAATTATAAATGATAATTGATTATTCATTATACTGTTGTTGTTGAATTAATTGATGAATTATGTTATCTATTGTTGATTGTGAATCTCACCCCTTCTGCTGGAATTGCCGCCTTGTGGGCAAGTGCAGGTAACGAAGATTAGTAGAGATGTCGGCTCAAGTGTCTTAGGGCTCTGATACGTAACGGGACGGGAATTTGTTGCTTGTTTTCTCTTTCCTTACGTATTAATTTTGATTTACGAAACTTTTGACGAGGCCTGCGTGCCAAAGCTTATTTAGTTGCTTAAAATTAATTCCGCTGCGAAGTTTTGAAGTTAATTATTATTGACTATTTTATTGGAGAATATTTATTCATCCGTTAATTTGGAGATTTTATTTGAAGGAAAATGTAGCATTCCGTTTTTGGTGAAAAACTCTGATTTAATTTGTTAATTAATAACTGTTGGGCGAACGGGATGTTACAGAAGAGGCTCCCACGTTTTGTTTGAGATACATGGACGATGATACAGAGACACGATTCAATAGACCTTGATGTGTTTGTGATGAGTCAAATGAGAATGAGCCTTCACTTGCATCCTCCATCTTCCCTCAACTTGGTAAACCAGTAGGAGCTTCCTCAATGTTAACATTAACTCAAATGCAAAAACAACAAGTACATCGATATATTCTTCTAAATTGTGCAATAGTGACACCGTATGTTGAGTGAGTAACTTAAATGAAGTTTATGTTGGACTATTTTAAATATACAAGTCACATGTATTGATTACAATGTCCTTAATTGATGTAGTGAATTTAGACAATTTATCAAGCGAAGTTCAAGGTCAAGAAGACCTTCAGCTACAGAGATAGAAAAAAGAGTATCCAAAGAGTTTGTTGATTGGTTTCAAAGATTTGTAAGTGATGAATGGATATTTATATTACTATATTTCATGTTTGACTGTGATCATATCATGGACTTCAAATTATTTTTGTTGACGGATACAATTGGTTTAATCTAGATTTTGAATCCAAAAACACTCGCTACAATGTCTTATGATCTACAATTTTTAGCATGTGGCCCTATGGACAAAGCAATGAGATTTACTGGTTACAACATTAATGGGTTCAAATTTCGAACTTTAGCTCGAGAAGAGGGATTGAAAACACAGAACAGTGGAGTTTTTTTGACATCCAACACATCTTGTGTTTCAAGTAGTGTTGATGGGAACTTAAGACAAGCATATTTGCCTTATTATGGAAAGTTGGAAGACATCATTGAGATTAACTTCTATGGTCATTTCAAGGTTACTCTTTTTAAATGCAAATGGGCAGATACGACACGAGATAGAGGCTATAAAAAGGATAATTGGAATTTTAACTGTGTAAATTTTGATAGATTGATTCATATTGGAGATCGTGAAGAACATGATCCCTACATTGAGGCATCTCAAGTACAAATGGTATATTATGTAGAAGATGTGGTTAATAAAGGATGGAGTGTTGTTGTGCATTTAAAGACAAGGGATTTGTTTGAAATGGGGGAAGAAATAGACGAGGAAGTTTATGAAAATGTCCCAAATCAAGCGCAAGTACTAGAGCATTTCAATAACATTGATGATGAGTATGTAGAATTGGCCATGGATGATGTGGTTAATGATTTAGAATAATATACCCACATATATTAGTACATAATTTTTTCATAATTTTTTGTTTTTTTGTTTTTTCTATTTTTATGGTTTTGTGTTGTGCTATTCCTGTTGTGTTGTGCAACGCAGGACTATGGAATTTAAAAATTTAACTACACTTTCAGGCCTCTGGAATGCAAATTTAAAAATGTAAACTGCTGAATGATGTTGTGTTGTTCTTGGTGTTTTTGTTGTGTGTGTGTGTGTCTGTTGTAACTTTGCTGAAGCTTTTTGTGTTTGTATTTATTGCAAAAGACCCACAAGGAGCTACTAAAAGGATAAAACTCAAGATTTGGGATGTCGTTAACTTACCTATTGGAGAACGTGTGATTGTCCCATTTGATGAACAAAATGCTCCATATGGTGAAGCACAAGCCTTGATTGCAGGATATTGTGGAATTTTAGCAACAAATCACCAATTATTTCCGATTAATTTTGAAAGGTGGAATGGAGAAACGGGCATGCCGAAAGCATACAAGGATAATTGCTTTGCATCAGACTTAAAGAGATTATTATACATTTATAGATTTTCATTTATATATTAATTTAAAATAATCATTCAAATGCTTAAAATGTGATTGTTATATCTTTTTTGAAGCCTCGATTCCAATTTATGACCACTGAAGATCTAGCAAAGCGATATTGCAATCTTAACATTTCAAAGAAGTGGGTTGCACATAGACAAACTATGTGGAAAGAAATATATAATCGATCCAAAACCAGGGGTAAACTTTTAAGCAGTGTTCCTGATGGTGTAGACCTAATTCAATGGGCTCATTTTGTGAACTATCGTTTGAAACCAGAAACACAGGTAAAATTGGATCACTTTGACACATTTATTGTTGTTAATTATATGATTAATAAATGTATTTGTATTTGTTTTTTAATAGGCACGTTGTAAAAAAATGAAGAAAATCGACGCAAGCAAGTGATTGCTCATAGGGTGGTTCTAAAGCTCTTTCGAAAAAAAGACATGAGATGGTAGTTTTAGTAATTAACTTCATATGTTTTTCTATTTAATACAATTTACTATTTATTCTGACATCTTTCTATTCTAGTTTTTGGAAATGGGACGACAACCAACTCGTGGAGAAGTGTACCTTGAAAACCATCCCCCAGATAAAGAGTCATCTGCAAATGATGCAGCAATGGCTACAATTGTAAGTTAAATTGGAATAAACTATTGGTTTATGCATGGTTGTATATCTGGTTTATGCATGTTTTTGACTTGGTGATCACTTGCATACTAAAAGGAACAAATTCAAACGGGTTTGACTCAAAGCAGTGTTGATGAATCTGAAATTTCTCCGGATGATATTATCGGAAGAGTGTTTGGGCCTGAGCACTCTGGAAGAGTGCGGTCCATGGGTATGGGAGCAGTTCCTTCTAATACATTTAGAAATAAAGGAGTTCGACTTTCAAAATTGAGTAATATTTCAGTTGCTGCTTCTACATCATCTGATACCGATTGGAAAGCAAAGTTTACAAGCTTGGAATCAGCATTTAAAGCTTACATTATAATGAAAGAAGGTAGGATTCCTGATGAAGTAGCTAGCTTCTTTTAGATGATTGTTTAATTGTAATGGTATAAATGGAACTGATTGTTGTATTGTACAATGATGTGTTGAAGAAACTCTTGTTATTTTATTTTTTAATTTATGATCATTCTAGAGAAGAGAGTTAATAAGTTACTGTCGAAAATGATAGATGAAAATAGCATTTTAAGTTTAAATAAATCATTAAAGTTTTGGTTGTTATGAAGTTCTGATCCAATTGTAGGCCAATAACGATTGTTATGCTAGCTTAGTGTTTTTCTTAGTTTGGATTAGAGCACAATCAGTTTATTGTGGTGTTTGTTTTAATTTTTTTCCGTAATTTTGTGGAAACTTCGTCAAATATTTTAACTAACGAAGTGTTTTCTTTTTTAATTTCAGTCGACAGATCTTCTAAGTGAGCCTAATTCGCCTTTGAACGCAAGAGGATCATGTGGTGGAAGCAACATCTGATGTTTTTTAGAATTATATATAATGGTAGAAGAAGAGATACTGTCTCTATGTTTTGTTATGATGATATATATTCCTTTTAGAGGAAGACATATTTTATTATATATAATGGTAGAACAAGAGATAATGACTCTATGTTTTGTTATGATGATATATACCCCTTTTAGAGGAAGACATATTCTATGCTATTATTAATTATGTTTTGTATTGCCACAATTGATATTATATTATATATGTGTATTTTGGACTACAATATTTAAGTTATTGATGATATTTATTTTAGAATTGAGTGTATTGATAAAATTAAAAAATTAAATCTTAAATTACCTTTAAATTGCAATTAAAAACAACTTAGATTAGATACAGAAAAAAAATGATAAAAAAATATATTATATCATCACTGTATTAGAGGAGGTTAAAAACTCCCACAAAACAAACAAAAAGGAAATAATAAAAAAAACAATGTATTTGAGGAGGTTAAAAACTCCCGCAAATAAAACACTTATATTGCGGAGGTTTTTGATATGAATACCAGCGGTCGTGAAAAACCCCCGCTGATAATTTGTGGGAATAGTATAAGCGGGGGTTTTGAAAAATCCCGCAAAATGACTCGCGGAGGTTAAAAGCCACCGCAAACTATGCTTAAAACCGCCGCAATTAGGTGCGTTTTTTTGTAGTGGTCGTTGTGTGATGAGGTGTGTCGACGTGAACAAACATAGTACTAAATAATGCTATAAAAAAATTATAATTATTTTCATCTTTATCATTTGTCACTAATTTTAACTAATTGTGTAGTGACAAAATTAGTATATTATAATAGATGAGTAATTTTGACTCGCATGTATCAATTATAATCTCTTTGGGCAATTTTGGTAGTGGAAATGTTGAATGGAGTATTTAAAAAAAATTCATATAGTATTTATATAAAATCTTAATTTATTTTATTAGCAAATATCAAAATTAATTTTCAAAACCGAGTTATCAAAGCAAACCAACGTATTAGGCAAAGACAATACAATAACGTTGGCGGTCGTTAAGTTTTTTATGGATATGTATTCATTAAATTAATGTTAAATTGGGCCCGTGTATCAATTATATATGAAGTTTTTTTTTATATATAACATTTTTATAAACCCATAGTTTATTATATTTGCAAATATCATAATTAACCATCAAAACTGAGCTATCAAATCAAACTGAAGTATTAGGCAAAGATAATACAATAAGTTTAACTGTCGTTAAGTTTCTTATACATATGTATATATTAGATTAGTGTTCAAATTAGCTCCCGTGTATCTTTGATACACTCTTTGGATGATTTTGGTAGTGGAGATTTTTATGGATTTTTTTGATATAGCATTTTTATAAACTCTTAGTACATTTTATTAGTAAATATCGAAATTAATCCTCAAAACTGAGTTATTAAAGCAAACCAAAATATTAGGTTAGGACAACACAATAACATTGACGGTCTAAGTTTCTTATGTATACATTAAATTAGTGTTCAAATTCGGTCTCGTGTATCAATTATACAGTCTTCGAATGATTTTGGTAGTGAAAATTTTATATGGAGTTTTTTTTTATATAGTATTTTTATAAACTCTTAGTTCATCTTATTAGCAAATATCATAATTAATCCTCAAAATTGAGTTATTAAAGCAACCCAAAGTATTAGGTTAGGACAACACAATAACATTGGCAGTCTTTAAGTTTCTTATGTATATATGTATACATTAGATTAGTGTTCAGATTGGGTCCCGTATATGAGTTATACATTCTTTGGATAATTTTGGTAGTAGGAATTTTATATGGAGTTTTTTTTTATATAGTATATTTATAAACTCTTAGTTCATTTTATTAGCAAATATCACAATTAATCCTCAAAACAGAGTTATTAAAGCAAACCAAAGTATTAGGTTAGGACAGCACAATAATTTTGACGATTTAAATTTTTTATGTATACATCAGATTAGTTTTAAATTCAGTCCTGTGTATCCATTATATACTCTTTGGATGGTTTTGGTAGTGGAAATTTTATATGGATTTTTTTTATATAGTATTTTCATAAACTCTGAGTTCTTCTTATTAGCAAATATCACAATTAATCCTCGTAATTGAGTTATTAAAGCAAATCAAAGTATTAGGTTAGGACAACACAATATTTTTGGGAGTCTTTAAGTTTCTTATGTATATATGTATACATTATATTAGTGTTCAAATTGGGTCCCGTATATGAGTTATACATTCTTTGGATAATTTTGGTAGTGGAAATTTTATATGGAGTTATATATATATATATATATATATATATATATATATATATAGTATTTTTATAAACTCTTAGTCATTTTATTAGCAAATATCAGAATTAATCCTCAAAACTGAGTTATTAAAGCAAACCAAAGTATTAGGTTAGGACAACACAATAATTTTGACGGTCAAAGTTTCTTATGTATACATTAGATTAGTGTTCAAATTTGGTCCCGTGTATCAATTATACACTCTTTGGATGAAAGAAGCAAACTGAATTCTCAGGGAAAGCGGAAGAGGAATGATCAGAACCTCTGAAGAAAGAAGGACGAAGAAACCCCTTCTGTTTTTATAAGTCCCAAAAGCTAAAAATCAACGGTTATAAACAAGGGAACCCAACGGTTCATGGTTTAATGGTCGAGATACGTCCAAAAATCAAGTAAAACACTCAAGTAGTGCACGCGTGTTGCACACAAACCAGACATGTGGGAAGAAAAATTAAACCACCATCACATCATCAGCGTTCCATCTGAAACATTTTAATTGCCAACTACTCCCACTCACTCATAGCGGGGCGCCTCCCAGTCACGGGAGGAATTAAAACTCACCAACAAACGCATAAAGGGTCATCCGACTTAGCTCAACAACGGACGCAACACTATTTGAGGGCGGGCTTCATTTCCTGACACATCACATCGAGGGCCACCGGACTAAGTTGTCGATGAGCGCCTTTGATCGAACGCTTCCTTCTCTACTAAAGCCATTGAGTCATAAAGAGATCAACGGCTTGGGGAGCAACTGTTCTGGACCACTCACACGACTACATGTGTACAATATTACGCCACCTCAAGGCTTCACACTCAAAAGAGCACGCCACACTAGAGCACGCCTCCCTTCCAGGATCATGCTACACGTGTCCGCTCTAACTCCTAATCATACGCCGCCTAACCCGGAGACGGTTATGCCAAGAGCGCGCCTAAATAAGGGTAAACTTGTTTCACCCTCAAGGTACACAACAATTTTCAAAATCCTCCTAAGAATTTTCTCTCAGTTCTCATAATAACTTGATCGTCGGAGTGCTAACGTGCCGGTAGCCACCTTTCGTTCCACCGTAGAAGACGCTTTGCCGCTGCACTAGAAGCTGTTACCGATCATCGGAGCATTCTACACAACTGTTGCGACTCGACCGTTCTCACATAACAGATCAAAACGTGAATTCATGAAAAACTCATGTTTCCACTCCAAAACAGGGGAACAACTCATTTTGGATTATAGAATCTGAAAAATCTCATGGGCATTTTCGTAAAAAAAATAAATACTGGTGCAGAGAAATAAATTGGGTCTAAAAATTAATAGTCAAAAGGTTTCTATATAAATATGTTCTCTCTAAGGCCCAAGCCCAAATTTGTATTGGTTAATAATAGTGTTCAGTTATATTAAAAAAAATAAAAAGTAAGATCGCCAATTTTTATAATATGTCTTTGGTTAATATTTTAATCTTACCAATTAGCATATAAAAGAAAAAATACTTGATAGAAGCAAACCATTAATGTTGTTATTTCGAAATTAGTCATGAGTTCTTTCTCAAATGAATGCATAAAAAATTTGTTTTCACAAATACAAGCACGTAAAATACGCAATGAGTGTGGCACAAAAATTTAAGGTTATTTTGCGTATAAAATAAAAAATATAAAACATAAACACCTAATTAAAATTGATATTTTGATAATAGTTATGAATTTTCAAAACATTATAATACCAACTTTCACATATTAGTACATAAAAATTTGTTTTCGTAGGGATAAACAAAAAAAAAAACTGCAACAAACAGTGTGCAAATATTTAACAGATTTTTTCATATAAAAATATATTTAGTAGAAACGTTACATTAATGCTAATAATTTTTATTTAGTATTTAAACATTTCATATTTATTTTTTTGCAATGATTTAAACATTTCATAATATTAACTATGTAATTCCTTCTCTCTCTTCTCTCATCCCTAAACCCTAGGCGTCACCGCTATTTTTTTTTGAATAAATCAAAATGAGATATATTAAAAATCAACGGCCTATCCCTTCAGCACAAGGTTCGCCAAAGAGAAAAACCAATAATTAAAACACAGTTTCAAACAGTAATAATAACAGCTAGCCAACACCCAAACATAAAAATGGGTTTTAACACCAATCATGAAATTATAGTGATAAGCTGAAAATTGAGCTTTAAACCACGAAAAAAAAAGTAGCTTTAAGTTCTCAAAAAGCTGAAAAGGTGTAGCTTCTTTAGCACGGAAAATTCTATCATTCCATTCCTTCTGGATCACCCAAGAACTTGCAAACCATATATATTAAATTCCTAAAAGAACATCGTGATTTTGCAAGACTTGATGAAGTAACAAACTGAGTAAAGTGGTCGACTATGGTTAAAGAGTCTGTTGAATGGACACCCCACCAATGCCAGACCTGACCGAACACACTGCAGAACAAAAAAATATGGTCATCCGACTCTAACGACCCGCAACCAATAACACATAATTGAGCGTCCTGCTGAATAACCCCCCTTCAAAATAAATACACCTTCATAGGCAAACTATTCCGAAAAAGGCTCCAAGCAAAAATCGAGACCTTAAGAGGAACCTTGACAGAAGTGGGATGATTTGGGGTCAATTTTAATCCAAAATCATGCCCTCCGAATTGTTTTCGTTCTTTTTTTTTTATGAAAAAAGTGATTTCCACATAATTTTAGTCTTCTTTTGTTTTTTTTTATTGAAGGAAGTCTTCTTTTGTTTGTTATTGTGATTTTTTCGTATTTGCACGACTCAGTTAGTTTCGATTTCCCGTATTTGTGCGGTGTTTTTTTTATTTACCATCTTTATGTGGTGTTTATTTTATCCATATTGAATGATTAGCTCTGAGCAAGTGCACATTCAACCAATGACTTTGATGCCATCAACGTTACAGATCCGGAGACAAGAGTATTTTGGACACTTGAATATAGTTGTATTTGAAGGCATAGATACTCTGTCGTTTTATGCTACTAACATTGATGTTGTGAGTTTGTTCGCACATTCATCCTTTTTGTTTTTAGCAACTTTAAATTTGTATTTTATTAATGTACTCTATCAATTTAAATTAATGAATATCGTTTATTTTTCTTAAAAAAAACTATAAAGTAATTTGATATTAGTAAACGGGAGACAAATACATTGTTCATCGATGTTTTAGTATTATTTTTTGTCATTATTATCACATTTTATTGACAAGATATACATATTTCATAACTACTATATCTATACTATATATAAAGAAAATTACCCTTTTCAACATACTTTTGGGTTGGAATTTTCTTTCCAAAAACTTACTTTTTCATTATCCCAATTATATCCTTAAACAACTTTTTCTATAATAAAGATTATTGTTTATGTCATTAAAAAAAGCAATAAACATTTATATTTTTACTTTTAATCAAAACTAAAATTTCATAAAAAAAATACCGTTAATAATTTTCAAACATTACTACAATAAAAAGAGCGGAAATACGGGCACGAAGTGCCCGTTTTCGCTAGTTAAGTATAATTTTTCCGCTAAATATTTAAAATTATAGCAATGTTATTTTAAATGGAAAATGCATTATTGATATCCCAACTTATTTTATTTAAAATATAACAATTTTATTTGTTGATATACTTGTACAAAACCATTGAGATTCTACAAATATCAACTTTAATCTCTTTAGTTTAAATAGCAACAACATGAGAAATGATTTGGATAGAAGTGGCCACCTTTAGGGAAGCCTGATAATCTACAAATTCTGTTACAACCTTCTCCATCACCTGGATATAAAGTGCATACCTTTTGTTCAGGAGGTGGAGATTTTTGTGGTCCATCTACAGTCAATTAAATTAAACGACGTTAGAAATATTATCTGATATTGCAAAGAGTTTTTGGAATTTATAAAAGGTTTTATATATCGTCATATAAATTTAATTTCTAAAACTTCAATAAAAAACATGGTTCATAATGTTATCAATGAAAAACAAAGGTTTTATACTTTCATTGAAAATATAACAAAATTTGGTTACAAAAATAATTGATTACCTGCAACCACGATTGAAAAGATGCACAAAATTGCAAACATAAAAAGGATAGGCTTGTATTGGATTGCCATTCTACTTGAAAGTTTGACATATACCATGTAGCATTAGGCTATTTAAGGTGAACGGGAAAGTCAATGCCATAAATTAAAAAAAAAGAAAAAGAAATAGATCTTTGACTGGAATATTTTGACTTTTGACTGGAATATATTTATTTATATACATTTTGTAAAATTTGATTAGAATACAGTTATTGCACTCGAAACTCAATGCTTTTCATTGTACCTACTATTTTGTATGTATTTTAAATTGATAATTATTTTTTAGTAAAAAAATAACGATAGTTTCAAATTAGTATTTCAATATATCTTTTAGTTGGCTTACACCCGTAGCCGACTTTCAAATAGGTAGGACTTAAAACGAACCATAGTATAAGGAAAATTGAAACTAAGATTATGACAGGTAACATGCTATAATTGAATAGGCAAGACGTAGTTTAAAATTGAAACTGTTCTGGACCGCTCACAAAGCCAACCGTACGACGACATGTGACCGGATTTACTCCGCATCCAAAGGAGCACCACAGTTTGCGGGCACCACGTCTCACAGGAGCTTTCTCTCGTGCAAGGATCACCCTACACGTGTCCGGCTCCGCCCCTAATCTCACGCCCCATAACCCAAAGACGGTTATGACCAAGGTGCATCTATATAAGGTGAACTTGCACACTCAAGGTACACATCATTTTTCACAACACTTATTACGCACTCTTCCTCAGTTCCATTACTGACTTGATCGTCGGAGTGCTAACGTGCTTGTGCCACCTTTATTTCCACCCCGAAGACTCATCGCCATCGTGTCGGAAGCAGTTACCATCACACCTGAGCATTATATGCCACCGTTGCTACTCAATTATTCTCACCAGACATATCATTTGGCACTAGAAGGAGGGGATCGTTCGCTAACTGACACGGTCCGATGATCCTCCACCGTAACTGTTTTCTGTTACGAGCATCTCCGCCGTAACAGTCTTTAGTTACATGTTCCTCCATTGCAACGGTTAACAGTTATTGCTCCTCTTCTCGAAACAATGGTGGGAACTCACAAGAGGACCACCACAAGCCGTTTGTCCACCGCAGCGGTACTGGAACCGGTAAATCCTGAAGAAAACAACATAGTCCTCGACGCTACATACAATGTTCACTGTAACAACTTGTTTTTCGCTAGACAATACTTCTTGGCGCACACTATTGTGGTCAGAACCGATCAACCCATAAAACAAATCTTGGGTTGCCCGGACGTCGCTGGCAAAATGACGAAGTGGTCACTTGAATTATCCGAATTTGACATACACGACGAATCACGAAAAGCACTAAAGGCACAAGCGTTCGCTGATTTCATCGCTAAGATGACTTTCCCACCTGAGGAAAAAGATGAAGGAACATGGACCATCTTCGTTGATGGATCATCCAATTCCTCGCTCACGATTATGACATAAAGCGGTACAAAAAATGTGATAGTGTTGTTGTTACTTCTCATTTATAGGTATTTACAATGGTTCCTAAATACATGATAAAGCTTCAAGAAAATGCAAATAAATGACAAGAAAATAAATATGCATGGAATGATTTTTTAAGCCTAAGTAAATTAGAATGCATGAGATAAAAATTCAATTAATAAACAAACCATATAATAAATCAATGCATGATATGAAAAATAATTTGAACCAAAATGCATGAAAAGCATAACTAAAATTAAACAAACTATATGATAAAACATAGTGTGATATGAAAAATAATTTGAAATAAAATGCATGAAGAGCATAACTAAAATTAAACACTATATGATAAAACAAAGTGTGATATGAAAAACAAATTCCGGTCATCTTCAAGCTTGGTTGGCCGGGAAAACAAATTCTGGCGCGGTGGATGGTGGTGGCACCATCGTGCCAGAGTTCTAAACTCCTCCGTTTTTAAAAATCTTTTTACATTTCGGACATCCTTTTTCCTCCTCTCTTCATTTTCGAAATCTATTTTCAACAAAAAGAAATCATGCAACCTAGATCTAAACTTTTAAAAACACAACAAGTAAAAGGAACGAAAACTCTACTACCTCTTGTTACCTTTCGGATCCGGTTGTGTTCTTGATGCTTGAGTCCGAATTTGTTACTGTTTGTATGAGCCTTGCGAAAATGGAAGCGAATCGGTTATGTTCCTCTTTACTTGATCCATTTCGGCCTAGTGATTGATTCGGCTGGTTGAGCCTGTGGTTTGAATGTTGTTGCGTTGATGTTGTTTGTAACGCCCCACTTTATTATTTAGTTATTTTATCGAGTCTAGTGTTATTTTAAATATTTTATTTGAATATTTTATATGTGATGATTTTTAGTATTTATTAGTAGGTTGTTATGATATAAATAGTGAAAGAATCTAATTAGATTAAATTTAATGAGGCATAAGGGTAGTTTGGTAAATGGAGGAGTTTGTTAGGTTAAGAATAGGAGAGGTTAGGAATAAGGAAGATTTGTTAGGTTAAAAAAGATTAAGTGAGAAACAAACTCTGGCTGGTTATAAATAGAGGAGAACATTAGAGAATTAGGGTTTGAACAAGAAAATAGTTTTGGGAGAAAACAGAGAGCACGTAGAAGCAGTTTTTGGGAGAAAAAGAGGAGAAGTTTGTAGAGTTCTGTAAATCAACCAATCTAAGGTAAGGGTGGGACTAACCTTCTTTAATCATAAGTATATAATTTTGAAAAGGGGTTTAATCTCTTGTTGTTGAATTTTTGATGTTGTAGAAGTTAGGTTTTTGAATTGAATTAGATTGTTGAAAGTATAGATATTCCTATGAATTGAGTTTTGTAGCCTTAAATAGTGGATAATCCAGTATGTTAACAAAGAATTAGTGTTTGAATGATAGTGTAATAATGAGGTGAATATTAGGGTCAAGTTTGGAGAGTTTATGATCAAAAACGGAGTCGAAAAGGGTTCACCAAAGTGAAATCGCAGCAAAACTGTGATTTTGTTGTCACCGTGCGTTTCTTGCTGTCTCGGTTTGACAAGTTTAAGTTCCGAAATGGGTTTTGATGTCTTCATGAAAGTTTTAGATAAGGATGTTAGCTTTCACTAGCCTTTGGAGTGACTCAAGATATGATTAAAATACTACACAGGGGTCAACAGGGTCGTGCTCTTGTCGATTTCTGTAACGAAATAACAAAAATAAAATCTGGGACTTTTCTGTTCATAATTAGGTTTTGATGTAAACATGAAAGTTTTAAATAATTAACTTAGCTTTCCAATGACTCTAGTTTGACTTGAAAATGTTTTGTGGATTTTGAATTATGATAGAAACACTCCAAGTAGACCTTGGAAGACTTTTAAGAAAATTTAGCATAACCGCTTCTAAATCAACCCGAAACTTTTGGTTTGCTTCCAAACTTCAAATCCTAAGTATTGTGAGTTTAATTATAATGTTTAAGAGTATCTAATCTATGACTTGATGGATCAAACATTGTTTTCTTTTGATAATGAATTGGTGAATCATATTGATATGTGGTTGTTGATTTATGGTTGAATTTATGATTTATATGATGGTTATATGAAAGTTGTTTATATGATGTTTAAATGAAAGATGTCATTGTTGTTTTATTTGAAGTTGTGTCTTTGCATAATTATTGTTAAACGTAGGGGGCTTGATGCCTGTCGATGTTATTGTTGTTGCATTTTGAGTCGTATCATTGCATAAACACTTGTCAAACGTAGGGGGCTTGATGCCTGTCAAGCCGAATAACGACTTTAACAGAGGGAGCTTGACGCTCTGTTGGCGAAGGGGGCTTGATGCCTGTCAAGTCGAATTACGACTTTAACGGAGGGAGCTTGACGCTCTGTTGGTACCACATGCATTTGTTGAGTCGTTGTAGTTACATTTGTTGAGTCGTTGTTGTTGCATTTGTTGAGTCGTCGTTGTTGCATTGTTGAATGAAGTTGATTGATTCCTTTATGTGAATTAATTGTTGATGATTAGTTATTGTTGTTCTATGTTGATTGATTCCTTTATGTGAATTAATTGTTGATGATTAGTTGTTGTTGTTCTGTGTTGATTGATTCCTTTACGTGAATTAATTGTTGATGATTAGTTGTTGTTGTTCTATGTTGATTGTTTCTTTTATGTGAATTAATTGTTGATGATTAGTTGTTGTTGTTCTATGTTGATTGATTTCTTTATGTGAATTAATTGTTGATGATTAATTTTTATTGTTTTATGTTGATTAATTCTTCTTTATGAATTGTTGCTTATTATTAATGAATGTGAAATCTCACACCTTCTATTTGAATGTTGCCTCTATGTGGGTAACGTGCAGATATCTAGGAGTAACCGTTGATGTGAGTTGAGTTCTCGTGTCGTCTTAGAAGTCATGCTCTGATACGTAACGGGATGAGAATTTTTATGTGTTTTGTTTTCCTTTGTTACGTATCTTTTTATAAGTTGATGTTGAACTATTTTTAATTGAGATTTTTACTATGTTGATTACGTTGAGGCCTAGTGCCAAGATTTGAATTAAACATTGAATGTTTTCCACTGCGACATTGTTTAAATTATTGAAAGCAGTTGTTTTAATAAATAGTGATTTTACCTCTATTTATGATGAAATGATTTTTGAAGAACGTAGATGTGACATCCTGTTTATGATGAACTCTAATATATTTTATATTATTCATGTGTTGGGAAGACGGGGTGTTACATTGTTGATGATGATAGATCCAAGTTTGTATGGATGATGATGATGATGACTGTTGTAGGTTGTTGAACTCGAAAATGAGTTGTGGTTTTGTGATTTGAGTTTCGAAAATGGATTCGGGATGATGATCAAATCTGTTGAATTGGTTATGTGTTTATGTGTACTTCGTTTTCTGGAAAAAATTTCATGATATGTTCATATGTTTTTGTTGATTTTTTTTGGTGATTTGATCTGGAAAAGATAGAAAGAGAAAGAGAAATGGTGTTTTGTTGAATAGGGGCAGATGATTGGTGATTGATTTTTTTTTGTCAGACTGAAATCAATGCAGTGGTATTTATAGCTGCTGTTTTCTAGGGTTTTGCAGGTATCAGTCAGTGAGGTGTTCTGGACGAAAATGACCAATGTACCCTTGCAACTTGGATGGAATTAGGACCAATGGATAACTGCCACCTGGATTGAAAAAGACTAAAACTCTGGACAAAGAAACTTGGACATTAAAACAGAATTAACGTTTAATTAAAAAAAAAACAAAAAATGAATAATAAAAATAAAAGATAAATAATGAAATAAAATAAAATATAGTAAGATAAAAATGACTAAGAAATTAATCAAATAATAAAGAAAATAAAATAAAATAATAAAAAATGAGTTATTTTAAAATACCTCCCTGCCGGAATTTCGTCTGAAACGACGAAACTTCTCAGCTTTTAAAAAGGAGTTAAAACTTTAACTTGGTCAAAAAATGAGGTATGACAGCGGGGTAGATGAAGATGATGATTTAGGGTTTGATGATGATGATTGGTGATGGTTTAAGGTGTTGGTGTTGTGATTAGAAGGATGGAAGGTGAAGATTATTGGTGAAAAAGAGTTGGATTTTCGTGGGTTGGGGTTCTGGAGAAAATTGGGCAGAGTTTGGCTGCCTTTGGAAGTTATAAAAAAGGTTAAAGTGATGGGTGTATATATAGGCAGGCAAAATCGTGACACGTTTGGCTAAAAACGTGACACGATTTGGTTTTGTAACAGTCAAAAATCTGAAGAACCACCAAAATCGTGTCACGTTTGGGTAAAAACATGTCACGATTTTCAAATTTGAAAAATTTCTTGCCTAGAAAATGTGTCACGATTTGGCAATTTCGAAAGGACACCAATTTTAACTCAAAAAAAAATTGAAAGCTTAAGAGGGAAGCAAAATCGTGTCACGTTTTAACCAAAACTTGTCACGATTTCGCCTAGTTTAGGACAACAAAAAATTTCTTCCTCTGTTGTTTCAACTAAAATATTTTTGTGTTTTTGATTTTTTTTTTGAAAGCAATAAAAATTATAAATAATACCTGCAAATAAAAGTGTGGGTTCCCTTCCACAAAGCGCTTCTTTACCGTCACTAGCTCGACGTCCAAGGACCCTTAGAGGTCCATTAGAACAAGTCCTACCATTTCTTTTGGTAGGTCGCCACCCAGATATGGCTTAACTCTCTGCCCATTAACCATGAAACTTTTGTCACCCTATAGATGATTAACTCAACAACTCTATGAGGTGACACATCTTTGACCATGAACGGTCCTGACCACTTTGATTTGAGCTTTCTAGGAAATAACTTCAACCTGGAATTATACAACAAAACTAATTGCCCAGAGTTAATATCCCTAGATACTATGTTTTTGTCATGATACCTTTTAGTCCTAGCTTTATAAATGAGCGCATTTTCATACGCTCTAAGCCTCATCTCCTCAAGTTCATCAAGTTTCAAGAGTCTGTTCTTACCAGCGGCTATTTGATCAAAGTTTAAGGCCTTAATGGCCCAATATGCTTTATGTTTTAGCTCAACTGGAAGATGACATGCCTTTCCATAGACTAACTGATAAGGTGAGAGCCATATATGAATATTGAAAGCTGTCCTATATGCCCACAGTGCGTCATCTAACTTTTTAGACCAATCTTTCCTATTTGACGCATCTATCTTCTCTAGGATCTGTTTCAACTAACGATTTGAAACCTCTACTTGACCACTGGTTTGTGGGTGATAGGGAGTTGCAACTTTATGCTTGATATTATACTTTTTGAGCAAATTTTCAAGAAAATTATTGCAAAAATGCTTCTCCCTATCACTGATCAAGACTCTAGAGGTTCCAAACCTAGTGAAAATATTCGTCTGTAAGAAGTTGACCACTTTCTTAGCATCATTAGCAACACAAGGTATCACTTCAACCCATTTAGTGACGTAGTCAACACACACAAGCATATGGAGAAATGAGTAAGAGGAAGGGAAAGGTCACATAAAATCAATGCCCCAAGAATCAAATGGTTCAACTTCAATGATTCCTGTTAGGGGCATCTCATTCCTCTTTGAAATGTTACTTGTCCTTTCGCATTTATCACACCGTTTGACAAAATCTTGGCAATCCTTGAACAAGGTGGGCAACCAGAAGCCACTTTGCAAGATTTTTGCAGCGGTTCTTTCTCCACTGTGGTGGCCCCCATAAGCTGAGCTATGACAGTGCCACATGATCCAATTAGCTTCCTCACCTGCAACACAACGTCTAATCAAACCGTCAGTGCTTACCTTAAACAGATAAGAATCATCCCACAGATAGTGGTTTTCATCCTTGAAGAACTTTTTCCTCTAATAATACTCCATGTCATCCGGTATAATGTTACCAGCCTTAAAGTTCGCCGTGTCAGCAAACCATGGCCTTATACCAATAGTAAACAGTTTTTCATCCAAAAACTCGACCATGATGGCCATCTCCTTCTTTGTCACCTCACTGTTGTCCAACCTTGAGAGGTGATCAGCCACCACGTTCTCAACTCCCTTCTTGCCATGAATTTTAAGGTCAAACTCTTGCAACAAGAGAATCTACCTCAACATCCGAGGTTTTGAATCCCTTTTCATCAAGAGATACTTAAGAGCTGCATGATCTGTAAAAACAATGACTTTGGAGCCTAATAGATAAGAACGAAACTTTTCCAATGCAAAGATTACTGCAAGCAATCCAAATACTTAAGATACTGAGTAGTTCACTTGATTTTCATTTAAAACCTTACTTGCGTAGTAAATTGCATGGAAAAGTTTGTTCTTCCGTTGGCCTAGGACTGCACCAACAACATAATCACTTGCATCACACATAAGTTCAAAAGGTAAATCCCAATTGGGTGCAATGATTATTAGTGCAGTCACCAACTTTGTCTTAATCAAAGAAAAAGCATTCAATCATTCAGAATCAAAATTAAAATCATTTTCTTTGACTAAGAGGTTACAAATGGGCTTAGCAATTTTAGAAAAATCTTTTATGAAACGCCGGTAGAAACCAGCATGCCCCAAGAAACTCCTCACCCCTTTAACATTAACAGGAGGGGGAAGTTTCTCCATAACCTCAATTTTGGCTTGATCCACCTCTATGCCTTTATCACTTATTTTGTGCCCCAAAACTATACCTTCAGTTACCATAAAATGACATTTTTCCAAGTTTAAAACAACGTTATTTTCGTTGCACCTTTTAAGTATAGCATCAAGATGAAACAAGCATTGATCAAGACTTACCCAACACAGAGAACTCGTCCATAAATACCTCGATGTTTTTCTCTATCATATCAGAGAAGATGGAGAGCGTACACCTTTGAAAGGTCGCCGACGCATTACACAGACCAAATGGCATTCTCCTATAAGCAAACACACCAAATGGACAGGTGAAGGAAGTCTTCTCTTGATCTTCCGGAGCCACAACAATCTGGTTATACCCCGAATACACATCCAAAAAGCAGTAAAAGGCTTGGCTAACCAACCTCTCTATCATTTGATCCATGAACAGTAACAGGAAGTGATCCTTCCTTGTTGCAGTGTTCAACCTCTGGTAGTCTATGCACATTCTCCAACCAGTGACGGTACGGGTGGGTATCAATTCATTTTTTTCATTAGCCACCACTGCCATTCCACCCTTCTTAGGCACCACATGAACATGACTCACCCAAGAACTATCAGAGATAGGGTAAATCATACTTGCATCCAGTAATTTCAGAACTTCTTTCTTGACCACTTCCTTCATTGTCGGGTTTAGTCTTCTTTGGGGTTGACCAACAAGTTTGTATTCTATTGGAACAAGGGTGTTCAGCAATACCACGTTTTGAGTTTTGATGATAACAAGGTATTAAAAATTGTCAATTGGATATGCTAATATTTGTTTAAGAATGCAGGATCTTAATCAAGATTTTAATCTTAGAAAGTATTATGTTTGAACATTTTGAGAGCAAGACAAGGAGAAGCTTGTTGCTTGTGATTCTGAAGATCTGAAGAGTCTGAAGAATCATCAGAAGCTGTGTCAAGAAGTCCTGAAGACTAAAAGAATCTGAAGTTCATATCAGTCTAAAGATGATCAGAACCTAAAAATTCAAGAAAGTCTGAAGACTATCAGAACCTGAAGACCAAGAGAGTCTGAAGATCATCAGAAGCTGAAGTGCTACAGTGAGTCTGAAGTCTACAATTTGAAGATCTGCTTAGAAGGATTTCTAAAGGCATTTCGATGCATAAGAAACACTCACTTGGAGTAACGGCTAGCTTCAAAGTCAACTTGAGCGTGGGATGCTCAACGACAAAGAATGCAGAATAGGACAGAGTACGTGTGTACGAACTCTATTTCCACCAATCCACTACCTCGTACAGTTTGGCAACTGTGTCTACCGGTATTAAGCTTCAAAAGGAATGGAATTCAAAATATGCATTGGAAGGACTATTACCATATCAAGCAACAGATCAACAACTATTGATCAAGCTTCCAGAATTCTCTTGATGTGATGGATTGTCTCAACGTCTCTTTCCAACGCCTATATAAAGGATAGAAGACCTGAAGAATATGTCGGACTCTACAACTGAAAAACTATGCTGTCAAGGTACTGTATTCTCACTGAGTCAAACCAGAATCACATCAACAACTTAGATTATTCTTACAAACTGTGTATTCTAGAATCTATAAGTTTATTAGAAAAACAGAGTCTGTCTTTGTTTAAGTTATTGGAACACATTTGATTGTTTATCAAGTGTCTCAAACTCTATTCAATTTTCTGTAAATTGTGTCAAAAGTCTATTGCTTGTGTGCTTGAGCAAAGAAGTCTCTTAGTTGTGTCTTTGAGCATTGGAAGACTCTTGCCTGCGTGCTTGAGCAATTGGAAGTCTCTTAATGTGTGTTTGAGAAACTTGTAATTGAAATTACATTTTAGTGAAACTCTCCTTGGAAGTGCAAGGGGGACAGGACTACTTCCGGTTTGTGGAAGGAACTTGTATAACTGCTTGTGTTCTCTCTTTCTCTCTATCTCTTGTTATTTTCCGCTGCAACAGAATCTGGTCTTCTATCAGACTCTGAATTCATTCAGACTCTGATCCTGTAGAAACAAATTCTTACTCTTCAAGAGTTTCGAAAAAGTAAACACAATTCAACCCCCCCTTCTTGTGTTTTTCTCACCTTCAGTTGGTATCAGAGCTCCGACTCTGTTGTCATAGCACTTAACCGTGTAACAGAAAAGATCCAGAGAAAAACATGTCTTCCAGTGAACCTTCTACTTCTGGTGCTAATTCTGGTGCTGTCATACCATACGACTATGGATCCAATAACAGCAGTAAGAAAGCTGATTATGGGAAAATTTCAAAGTTCAATGGTGATCCTGAAGAATTTTCTTGGTGGAAAAACAACTTCTATAGCTATGTCATGGGTCTTGATGAAGAACTCTGGGATATACTTGAAGATGGTGTTGGTGACTTACAACTTGATGACGAAGGTGCTGCCATTGACCGTAAACTTCACACTGCTGCTCAGAAGAAGATCTACAAGAAACATCATATCATCAGAGGAACTCTTTTCACTGTTATTCCTAAATCTGAATACATGAAGATGAGTGACAAATCTACTTCTAAAGCCATGTTTGCTTCTCTTTGTGCAAACTATGAAGGAAGCAAGAAGGTCAGGGAAGCTAAAACTCTTCTATTGGTTCATCAGTATGAATTATTCAAGATGAAAGAGGATGAAAGCATTGAGCAGATGTACTCAAGATTTCAAACTCTAGTATCTGGACTTCAGATACTAAAGAAGAGTTACATAGCTTCTGACCATGTTAGCAAGATTCTAAGGAGCTTACCCTCTAGGTGGAGACCAAAGGTTACTGCAATTGAGGAAGCTAAGGATTTAAACACTTTGAGTGTTGAAGATCTTGTCAGCTCTCTCAAAGTTCATGAGTTAAGTCTCAATGAACATGAATCTGCAAGAAAGTCTAAAACTATTGCTTTAAATTCAAAGGGAAGATCCTCAAAAGCTCTCAAGGTTGAAGAGTCTGAAAATGAATCTTCTGCTTCTAAAAGCTCTGAGGAAGATCTTGATGTTGCTAAAGAAATGGCTATGCTTTCAAGCAGAATTCAATACATTGCTAAAAAGAACAAGAAGTTTCTGAGTAAGAGCAGTGGTAAGGGTTTCAAAAAGGAAGAACAAAAAGGTTGCTTCAACTGCAAGAAGCATGGGCACTTTATTGCTGATTGTCCAGAGTTGCAGAAAGAGAAATCCAAATCAAAAAGGCCAACCTTTAAGTTAAGCAAGTTTAAGAAGCAAATCAAGAAAAGTCTGATGGCTACCTGGGAAGATCTTGATAATGAGTCAGGGTCTGAAGATGATGATGTTGATGGTGAAGCTAATGTAGCTGTTGGATTAATGGCTACAACTGAATCAGTAAAAGAGGCACCTGAGGCAGAATCAGATGCAGACTCTGAAAGTGAGACTGAGGTATTTTCTGAACTCACAAGATCTGAATTAGTAGATTCTATCAAAGAACTTCTTGGTCACTATAAAGATAAATCCACTGAGTTGAAGAAAGTCAAACAGCAGCTTGATAAGCTGTCAAAAAGGCATAATTCAACTCTGTTGGAGTTAGAAGGTTTAAAAGAAGAAAATGATTCTTTATTGATCAAGAAGTATAGTTGTAAATACTTGAGTGAGCAAGATGTTGCTCTACAAGAATTTATTGCTACTAGAATAGATAGATCTAGGGTAGCATCTATGATCTATAGCACATATCAGAACAGAGGACAGGGTCTTGGATTCATTGGAGGTAGCTCAAATGAAGTGATTCTGAAACCTGGTCCTGATAGCGCCAGAGAAGCATTGAAAAATCACTTTGTAAGTGAGTCTGATGAAGTCAACACAGTGACTCATTCAGAACCTATAGCTTCAAGTTCTAAAGTTTTGACTAAGTCAAAATCTCAGAACGCAAAGACAAAGGTTCTGAAAAACTTTGAACCTAAGTCTTCGATGATTCAGATTCTAAAAATTTCAGAGTCTGATAAACAGACTCTGAAGAAGCCAGAGTCTGAAAGACAAAAGCCTAAGTTTCAAAGAAGATAAACTGTTAAAGGTAAGTTGGATCCTAAACTGACCGGTTCTAAACCCAAAGTGTGGAGGAAAACAATGCCAATGACTTCAAGGCACACAATACAAAAGGAATTCAATGGTTCAAGGACTAACCCAAGAGGACCCATGAGAATATGGGTACCTAAGTCTGAAATTGTTGATGTTGCAGGTATGTCTAAAAGGACAACAAAAGCAGAAGGCCTGGTACCTGGACAGTGGCTGCTCGCGACACATGACAGGAGAAAAGTCTATGTTCCTAACCCTAACCATGAAAGAGGGAGGAACTGTGGGATTTGGAGGAAACCAGACTGACAAAATCATTGGTACTCGAATCATTGGTAACTCTCTAATCTCTATTAGTAATGTGTGGTTTGTTGATGGGCTTAGACATAACCTACTGAGCATAAGTCAATTGTGTGACAGTGGTTATGATGTTTTGTTTAATAAGAACAATTGCACTCTAGTTAACAAGGATGATCAATCCATAGTCTTCAAGGGAAAGAGAAGAGACAATGTCTACAAAATAAAGTTCTCTGAACTGACTGATCAGAAGGTAGTTTTCCTTTTGTCAATGGGTGATAAGAAATGGCTGTGGCATAGACGGTTGGGACATGCAAACTAGAGGTTAATCTCTAAGCTTAGCAAGCTGCAACTAGTCAAAGGCTTACCAGACATTGACTATCATTCAGATGCTCTTTGTGGAGCATGTCAGAAAGGGAAAATTGTTAAGAGTTCCTTTAAACATAAAGAAATTGTTTCTACCTCCAGACCCTTGGAGTTACTTCACATTGACTTATTTGGACCAGTTAGCACTGCATCCTTATATGGAAGTAAGTATGGACTAGTCATTGTTGATGATTACAGCAGATGGAGTTGGGTTAAGTTTCTGAAAACTTAAGATGATTCATATTCTGTGTTTAGCAAATTCTGCATCCAAATTCAATCTGAAAAAGAATTGAAAATTTTGAAAGTCAGAAGTGATCATGGAGGAGAATTTGAAAATGAGCCTTTTGAGCTTTTCTGTGAAAAAAATGGAATTATTCATGAATTCTCTGCACCTAGAACTCCCCAACAAAATGGAGTTGTAGAGAGAAAGAACATAACCTTACAAGAAATGGCTAGAACCATGATCCATGAGAACAGTCTGGCTAAACATTTTTGGGCAGAAGCAGTAAATACAACATGTTATGTTCAGAACAGGATCTACATCAGACCTCTGTTGAACAAAACAACATATGAACTCTTTAAAGGGAGGAAACCTAACATATCTTATTTTCAACAGTTTGGATGTACATGTTATATCCTGAACAATAAAGTCTATCTAAAGAAATTTGATGCCAAAGCTCAGAAGGGAATCTTTTTAGGTTACTCTGAAAGATCTAAGGCATACAGACTGTATAATTCAGAAACACAATGTGTTAAGAATCTATGCATGTCAGGTTTTATGACAAAGTGCTTGGAAGTGAAACTTCAGAGCAAAATGAAAGCTGTGCAGGATCTCAAGATTCTGATATCAACTCAGAATCTGATCAGAGTCCAGAATCTGAAGATACTTCGGAAGCAGTAGCATCCCCTGAAGTTCCTAATGAAGAAGTTTCTGAAGAAGCTCAAGATGGTTCCAGCAAGCTAGTCAATCCAAACATTCTTTCAAATACAAGTCTTCACATCCTGAGGATCAAATCATTGGCAATAAAGATAGTCCCAGAAGAACTAGATCATATTTCAGACAAGAAGAGTCTGTCTTGGGATTATTATCTGTTATTGAACCAACCACTGTTGAAGAAGCACTTGGAGATGAAGGATGGATTCTGACAATGCAAGATGAACTTAATCAATTCAAACGGAATAAAGTGTGGGATCTAGTAGCTAAACCTAACATAAGAACATTATTGGAACTAAATGGGTGTTCAGAAATAAGCTTAGTGAACAAGGAGAAGTAATCAGAAACAAAGTCAGACTTGTTGCACAGGGCTACAGTCAACAAGAAGGCATTGATTACACTGAAACATTTGCTCCAGTTGCAAGATTGGAAGCAATCAGGTTACTTCTTTCCTATGCAGTCAATCACAACATAATCTTGTATCAAATGGATGTTAAGAGTGCTTTTCTTAATGGTGTCATTTCTGAAGAAGTGTATGTCAAACAACCTTCTGGCTTTGAAGATTTAAAACATCCAGAGCAGGTTTATAAATTGAAGAAATCACTATATGGCTTGAAACAGGCTCCCAGAGCTTGGTATGAAAGACTAAGTAATTTCTTAATTCAAAATGATTTTGAAAGAGGACAAGTTGACACTACACTATTTAGAAAAACTCTAAAGAAGGACATTCTTATAGTTCAAATCTATGTTGATGATATCATTTTTGGTTCAACTAGTGGTTCACTTTGCAAAGAGTTTTCTAAGGCAATGCAGGATGAATTCGAAATGAGCATGATGGGAGAATTGAAGTTTTTTCTAGGAATTCAAATCAACCAATGCAAAGATGGAGTCTATGTTCATCAGTCCAAATACACTAAAAAGCTCCTGAAGAAGTTCAATCTTGAGGACTGCAAAGAAATGAACACTCCAATGCATCCAACCTGCACTCTGAGCAAAGAAGATCAAGGAACCAAAGTTGATCAGAAGCTGTATAGAGGTATGATAGGTTTTTTGTTATACCTAACTGCATCCAGACCATATATTTTATTCAGCGTATGTCTGTGTGCAAGGTTTCAATCAGATCCTAGAGAGTCTCATTTAACAGCTGTTAAAAGAATTTTTAGATATCTGAAAGGAACTACTAATCTTGGACTTCTGTATAAGAAATCTTCTGATTATAAGCTAGTTGGATTCTGTGATGCTGACTATGCTGGAGACAGGATTGAAAAAAAATCAACCAGTGGCAATTGTCAATTTTTGGGAGAGAATCTGATATCCTGGGCTACCAAGAGGCAAGCAACTATTGTTTTGTCTACAGCAGAAGCAGAATACATCTCAGCTGCTAGTTGTTGTACACAGCTAATCTGGATGAAACATCAGCTTGAGGATTATCAAATAACTGAAAACTGTATCCCAATTAATTGTGATAATACAACTGCTATATGTTTATCTAAGAATCCAATTATGCATTCAAGAGAAAAGCACATTGAGATTAAACATCATTTTATAAGAGACTATGTTCAAAAAAGTATTCTAGATAATCAATTTATTGATATTGATCATCAATGGGCTGATATATTTACTAAACCTTTGACTGTTGAAAGATTTGATTTTATAAAGAAAAATTTGAACATGTGTTATGTCTCTGGTTAATGTGTGCTTCTGAAAACAGAATTTAGACTCTGAAAGATACTCAGAAGCTAATTGAGAATCAGACTCTCTCTTGGAGACTCTGATGAACATAAGCTTCTGAAGGCACTCAGACTCTGTTAAGGAAATTTAGACTCTCAAGAAGCTCATATTAGTGGAAGGATGACTGTTGAGTTCAGTAACACCTGCCCCACTACGGTGACAGTTACTTTTTAAGTTCTCAGACGTGGCCTGTCTGTATTGGGTAAGAACTCAAAGGGCAATGATTTTATTACGTTTAACAAGTAACCCTCGCGTCTTCCCAACACTTTTACGACTGCATGCTCACCAATCTTTATTGCTTATGTTTGTTTGTCCCCTTCTCTTTTTCAAATGGTTTTCCATTTTCATTATAAATAGAAATCACACACAACCCATTTCACTTTTCACACTTTGATTTTTTCTCTGAACTACTCATTTGTTTTTAGTCTCTGAAATTTTTTGATTCTCTAAATCAAACCTAGAACCTTACAAATGGCAAGTGAACTCGTTCAATCTGGTGTGATCATCAAAACTGGAAAATCCTATGTGATTAAACCCAGAATAATGAATATCATCTAAGAGACTCTGGAAGTTCAAGTTGAATCTCCAGTTGATTTCGGATCCTTAATAAGGCATGGTATCGATGTCTCTTCTCATTTCTTATCACAAGGAATGATGAGTTACTTTGGTATGTTGAATGGACCAACATATCAAGAGTTGGTTAGAGATCTTTGGGTTAGAGCAGAAGTTTTCGACAAGGACGACGCAACCCTAGAAGAAACTGCTGCAATCATGAACAACCCCTCCTTGGTTGGCAAGAATAGAAAGCAAATGGGTCTAAGACCGTACAAAGGTCTAGAGATAAGGTCTGCGGTGATGGGGATTCCAATCCTTATCAATGAAGAAATAGTTGCCAGGGCATGCAGGGTAACAAATGAAGGAAAATTTCAGTGGAATGTGGATAAGAAGAGTGAATGGATGGGCATCTGCAACAAACTCTCATTTGAAGGAAGACCCTCAAATAAGTTGGTAGACATGCATCCTGAACATAGGATGGTTTTGAAGATCATTCTGGACAGTATGCTTCAGAAAGGTGGAGGAACAGACACTCTGTCTGTAGATCATAAAGTGCTTATGTACTTTTTGATTAAAAAGAAGAAAATCAACTTTCCAAGATACGTGATGAACCACATGTGCTGGGCCATCAGGGAAGGCAAAATCAAATCCAGAAGACAAGTTCCTTTTGGAAGATTGATTTCTGAGATTTTGTATCAATGAGGCCTCTTGAAGGTCTTGACAAAATCTGGTGTTGTATCAGACGCTCAGCTTGGAACAGTAACAGGGAGAATCATCAATGGCAAGACTCTTCAATACATGCAGATTGTCAAGAAGTTCAACCCTTCTAATCTAGATATGAAGGAATCTTCTGTACAATCAGATCTGATGATGGACTTTCCCCCTATTTCAAAAGAAGACAATCCTGAAGTCCTTGCAAGATTTGTAGTAGATTACTACAATGATACTGGTAGAATTATCAACTATTCTGCCATTTCTAAGACTGCTGGAGGAGGACCTCTTAAGGTCAAAGGCAAAAGGACCAAGGAAGTCAATCTAGAGGAAGAGGAAGAGAAGAAAGAACCTCCTAAGAAGAAGAAAAAGTCCAAATCAACAGCTCTTCCAGGAGTTACTATTGGTGCCTCTGAAACCATAGCTCCTATGCCTCTGTCTGTCTCTCCTGCATCCAAGGAAATTAAGGAAAGGATAAAGAAATACAAAGGACGAGAAGAAGGCAAAAGATGAGAAGAAAGCTAAGAAAGGTAAAGCTGACAGAGATCACAAGAGGCTGGTTGAAGAAATTGCTGAATTTCTTGATGCTGATTCTGATGAAGAAGAAAGTCAGGTCAAGAAAAGGAAGATAGAAGTTGTTCCTGTGGCTAAGTATGTAGCACAGAAGATAGGTACCTCTGTATCTATGATTGAAGATGATCATGCTGCTGGCAAGGCAATGGCAGCAGAAGTTGTGACAGAAGGACTTAAAGATGAGACTGTGAAGGAAGCTGCTAAGTTGCTTGCAGCAGCTTTGAAACAGAAGGGTCATGTTGCCCCTGCAGAAGCTGATCAATCAAAAGCTACTCTGTCTGATGCTTCTGATCAACAAGCTTCTCCAGAAGTTGGCATTGGCACATCAGGTAACATTTCATTTGACTCACCTTTCTCTTCTACGAATCAAGAGTCATCACCCTCCTCTGAAACTGAATCAGATAACATACCCCTAACAAAGTTCTTCCATCCCTTCGAAATAAAACCCCCTATCCAATCAAACCAATCTCTTCATTTGATCCTCTTGACCCAAGAATAGGTGAATACGTTGATTCAACTATTGGCAGGGTTATTCAAGACATCATCACAGTGTCTCTGAACTTACCCTCTGACCATCCTGCTCAACCATCATTTCTTAAACCACTTCAGGCAATTCAGCCTACTGAAGAACCTGAAGAACTCATTCAATCTGCTCAACCATCTCCTCAACATGAAACAATCTTTGTAGACTCTCCAGACACCCTAGATTCTCTTGAAAGACACCTAGGAGGAGAACCACCAAAGACCCCTGCAAAATCCAAAACAACAAACACTACAGAATCTGTTTCAAAACCTGACTCTGTACCTCAACCTGAACCAGAAATTCAAACCTTAGCTTCAAACGAACCAGTTACTGTAACTGTAGAGGAACCAGTCTCTCAGACTCTGGAACAAGTTTCTAATGCCATATCTGACCTAGAACCTGTAACAGAATGCATAGCAAAGCCTATGTCTGAAACAATTACTGAACCTCTTTCTCGAACTGTTGTAATTGGCCTTGAAACCTTACAAGCTATCGTAGCTTCTGAACCTTCAACTTCATCTGAGCCAAACCAAACTCTTATTCCTCACAACCTCTTTGATTCGTTGAGAATAGATGAGTTTTATGGAGTGTCCAACTCAAAGCTCAAGGATATTATTGAGCAAAGATTTGTGTCAATCCTCAATGTAAGCTATGAGGATAAATTTGCTACTCTGAAGAATGATTTTGTGGATTTTGTCACCAAAATTCAGAAGGCTGCTGTAAAAGAACAAGCTGTTGTTCTTGCCAAACATTTGGAAGAAATTAAGAAAGCTGAGATAGAAAAGGCTAAGAAGAAGGCTCCTGTTCTGCAGTTTGAAAATAAACCATTCTTTGATGTTGATCAATACAATCCAGGGGAAACAATGGTTTATGATTCGCTTAAGAAGAAGCTTCACAGAGTTCAAGAAGAAGCTAGACTTGAAAGAGAAGCTCATCTCAGGAGAACAGAAGCTCTTGAAGAAATAGTCAAGAAACAGCAAGAGGATCTCCAGAAATTGATGGATCACATTGCCAAACAAAACCAACCTTAGTTGCACACCTAGTGTTTAATTTGTTTTGTTTTGCTTGTACTCTTATTTGCTGATTTCTATTCTCTTCTGAATTTTTACTTCATGTTATTCAATTTTTTTACTTCAATTATCTGTGCTTTTGATATATCTTGCTACATTTATCTTAGTACATCTGAAGTCTAACTACCGTATTCTACTTAGAATCTGTCCTATTTTAGACTCTAATATGTTTTTGCTGTGAATCTTCTTTTCTCACTTTCTTTAAAATAAAAAAAATTCCCTCACTTGAAGTCGTATAAAAAGGGGGAGAAACTTGTTTTTAAACCTTTTTGTTGATGACAAAAGGGGGAGAAAGATCAGTGAGTATTTTTTAAAAAAGTTATTTATGCTAAGTCTGATGAAAAAGGAAGTTTGCGATAGGTACTTCGTTAGATTCTGAGCCCCATTAAATTAAATTCTTCAATTTAATTTAAAAAGAATCTTCTCTCATATTCTTTTATTATTCTGAGATTTGATTCAGCTACTTATGCTAAACATGAATTTAATTAACTTGGATAGAACTTAGGGGGAGCTTACAAACCTCAACTTAAGGACTATCAGACTCAGGGGGAGTCAGAGCTTACAAACCTCAGACTCTGAGCTTACAAACCTCAGACCCTTTAAGTCAACCTGTTAATTAGATTAACAACAATTGACCTTTTAAATGCTGATGTTTGTCATCATCAAAAAGGGGGAGATTGTTGGAACAAGGGTGTTCAGCAATACCACGTTTTTAGTTTTGATGATAATTAGGTATTAAAAATTGTCAATTGGATATGCTAATATTTGTTTAAGTATGCAGGATCTTAATCAAGATTTTAATCTTAGAAAGTATTATGTTTGAACATTTTGAGAGCAAGACCAAGAGAAGCTTACTGCTTGTGATTCTGAAGATCTGGAGAGTCTGAAGAATCATCAGAAGTTGTGTCAAGAAGTCCTGAAGACTAGAAGAATCTGAAGTTCATATAAGTCTGAAGATGATCAGAACCTAAAAATTCAAGAGAGTCTGAAGACTATCAGAACCTGAAGACCAAGAGAGTTTGAAGATCATCAAAAGCTGAAGGTGCTACAGTGAGTCTGAAGTCTACAATCTGAAGATTTGCTTAGAAGGATTTCTAAAGGCATTTCGATGCATAAGAAACACTCACTTGGAGTAATGGCTAGCTTCAAAGTCAACTTGAGCGTGGGATGCTCAACGACAAAGAATGCAGAATAAGACAGAGTACGTGTGTACGAACTCTGTTTCCACTACTCCACTACCTCGTCAGTTTGGCAACTGTGTCTACCGGTATTAAGCTTCAAAAGGAATGGAATTCAAAATATGCATTGGAAGGACTATTACCATATCAAGCAACAGATCAACAACTATTGATCAAGCTTCCAGAATTCTCTTGATGTGATGGATTGTTTCAACGTCTCTTTCCAACGCCTATATAAAGGATAGAAGACCTGAACAATATGTTGGACTCTACAACTGAAAAACTACGCTGTCAAGCTATTGTATTCTCACTGAGTCAAACCAGAATCACATCAACAACTTAGATTATTCTTACAAACTGTGTATTCTAGAATCTCTAAGTTTATCAGAAAAACAGAGTCTGTCTTTGTTTAAGTTATTGGAACACATTTGATTGTTTATCAAGTGTCTCCAACTCTATTCAATTTTCTGTAAATTGTGTCAGAAGTCTCTTGCTTGTGTGCTTGAGCAAAGAAGTCTCTTAGTTGTGTCTTTGAGCATTGGAAGACTCTTGCCTGCGTGCTTGAGCAATTGGAAGTCTCTTACTGTGTGTTTGAGCAACTTGTAATTGAAATTACATTTTAGTGAAACTCTCCTTGGAAGTGCATGGGGGACAGGACTACTTCCGATTTTTTGGAAGGAACCTGTATAATTGCTTGTGTTCTCTCTTTCTCTCTATCTCTTGTTATTTTCCACTGCAATAGAATCTGGTCTTCTATCAGACTCTGAATCCATTCAGACTCTGATCCTGTAGAAACAGATTCTTACTCTTCAAGAGTTTCGAAAAAGTAAAAACAATTCAACCCGTGTTTTTCTCACCTTCATATTCAACCTCCATATGTATTTTGTGCATGCAGTAAGCTGGACTAATACCCTTCAAATCAGAAATTGACCATCCCATTGCTTCTTGATTGTCCCTTAACACCCTCATAAGTTTTTCTTCCTATAAAGGTATCAAGGTGCTGCTGATGATTGCTGGTTTGGACACATCCTTGCTAGGAAATACATACTTCAAATAGGGAGGGAGTTCTTTCAACTCTAGATTTTTCTCTCCCTCCTTGCTCAAAAGTTGCGCCCCCATAGACTTTTCAACAAGTAACTCTTCAATTCTTACCGGTTCCATCTCTTGTTTGTTTGCCTCAAGTTGTTTGATACATTTCTCCACCTCAAGATCTTCATCGTAATCACAACTCTCTATAGAATTAACAATTGTTCTCTCCATAGGTTGTGTTGGTTGAGGCTCATGGGAATTGTCTTCAACTATCTCATCAGTGAAATCAACATGGTAACATTGAGGATTGTCAGTTTGATACTTTATAGCTTCAAAGATATTAAACACCACTTGCTCATTTTGGACCCTCAACATAGGCTCACCCCACTCAACATCAATCAGAGCACGACTAGTTGCAAGGAATGGTCTTCCTAGAAGCAATGGTATATCTTCATCTTCAGCAAAATCCAAGATTACAAAATCAGCAGGAAACACTAAGTCATTAACTTTAACCAGCACATCTTCTAGGATACCATAAGGATAAGAAACTGACCTATCAGCTAAAGGAAGGGTCATTCTTGTAGGTTTAGGCTCCCCACACCCTAGTTTCTTCATCATTGACAGAGGCATCAAGTTGATATTTGCTCCTAAATCGCATAGAGCTCTTCCGACATCTAACTTCTCAATGGTACAAGGAATAGTAAATGCTCCGGGATCTTTTAACTTAGGTGGGAGCTTCTTTTGGAGGATTGCACTACAATTTTCTGAAAATGCAATGTTTTCGTCATCCTTTGGTTTCCTTCTTCCGGTCAACAATTCTTTCATAAACTTAGCATAAACATGCATTTGATCAAGAGCTTCACTGAAAGGAATATTAACCTGAAGTTCAGAGAAAAGTGTCATGAACTTTTTGAATTGGCATTCCTCCTTCTTCTTCTTCTTGGCTAGATGAGGATAAGGAAGCTTCACATATGATGGAATTACTTGTGCTTTGTTTCCATCTTTCAGCAGTTGGCTTTTAGACTTCCTCAAGATTGAATCAACATCTATCAACTTCTCACTTTTTTCTACCTCATTATTTTTTTCCTTTTTTTTCATTTTCAACTACACCATAATTGCTTTCTTTTTCAACTTCACCATGTTTTATTTCATTTTCAACTATTTCCTCCTTCTCAACATTCTTTTCAACTACTCCATTATTGACCTTCTCAACCACCTCTTCATCAACTTTCTTAGGAGCCTTTGGAACTAAAGATGTTAAAATCTTTTTGCTCCTCAACTCAATAGCATTACAAGTTCCATTCTTAGAGTTTTCTTTGGTGTTACATGAGAATCCTCCATTGTTTTGTTCAGCCAGCTGCTTTGCCATCTGCCCTATTTGAGTTTCAAGCAATTTTCTAGAGGCTTCATTGTTCTTTCTTTCCGTTTCTTGACTCTTCTTCATTTCTTCAAAGTTTCCCTGAGTCATCTTCATGAAATTGATCATAGTTTCCTCTAGAGCTGAAGGCTTCCTTGATTGCTGTTGTTGAGGGTTAGGTAACAGAGGGCTCAAGGTGTTGTTGTTTGAGTAGCTTAAGTTAGGATGTTTGTTGAAGCATGAATTGTAGTAAGGATTTGGTCTCTGATATTTTCCTATGTAATTCACTTCCTCCTTCCAGTACACACTCACCATTTGCATGTCCTTTGTAACACCCCGTTCTCCCAACGTCATAATATTAAATAAAAAAATATCATAGTAAATCAAACAACGGAGTGTCACACTGCTTTTCAAAATTTCATAAATAGGAATAAACTATTTATTTTAAAACAACATAAATTCTCATAAACTGCATCGGAATAAATCTTCAAAATTATATTTCAACTCAAATTCAACGTCAACATAATCCTGGCACAAAGGCCTCAACAGTTATAAAATAATATTTTCAACAATAATAAAACTCCAACAACATAGTCTTTTCATAGATATGATACAAAAAAGAATAAAGGAAAACATTCACGACGATCCCCATCCTAATTTGTATCAGAGCCCTAGACACTTGAGCCATACCTACTAATCTTCAGAACCTGCAGGTTACTCATACGAAAGGCAACAATTTCAAGCAGAAGGGGTGAGATACACATCCAATAATAATAATATATAATTCATCAAATTAATGAAAACAACAACAATCAGCAACAAGCATCATCAAATGCATATGTATATATATAATACATCAACAACATTATCATCACAACATTTAACAACCACAACGTAGCGCCATTATCAACAATGAACACCAACTACTAGACCAACAACGACAAATACGACAATGCAACTTCAACGACAACTAATGCATCATGCATGTGGTACCAACTACGCGCGTTGAATGCTAAGCATTCCAGGGCATAAACCCCCAACAGTTGGATGGTTAAAGCATCCCAAGGCATAAGCCCCCAACAGGTGAATGATAAACATTTCAGGGCATAAGCCCCCAACGGTTATGAATCATAAACATTTCAGGGCATAAGCCCCCAACAGTTATGAGAATGCAAATTGACTCAATTTGTGTTTATCAACATACAACTCAACAACATCTACGACAACAACATATGTGCCTAATCATTTTTGACACACTCCACAACTTAGTCAAAATCTGAAACAACAACTCTTACGACAGAATTCATCAACATAGCACATATACATTAATCAACTACATTCATATCAAACCAAAACATTCCTCAAAAACAAAGCAAATGTGATCAATAAGACATAAGCCAAATACTCATAAAACACTTCAACTAAATCCCTAATACCTAAGTTTGAAGTTGGGAAACCAACCATAAGTTTTGGACTAACTCAGAATTAGTTATGCTAAGTTTTCTTAAATTCTGAATACCCACTTGGACTATTTTCATCATAACTCAAAATCTAAAAATCGTTTACACGTCAAATCAAGGCCATTAGAAAGCTAACTCAATTATCTACAACTTTCATGTTTACACCTAAGACTAATTCAGTACCGATCAATACCAGTTTTCATTTCAAATTTTGAGAAAGTTGTGCTGAAATTCATAAAAATTCACTGTGACCTACGTGCAGTAATTTGACCATAATTCAAGTTTTATAAATATTTTTGAAGTCAAACCAACGGCATTAGAAATCTAACATCCATACCTACAACTTTAGTGTTTACACCGAAGGTAATTCAAAACAGAAACGGGTGAAAAATGAGTGTTTTTCCAGTTTTGGCTTTCCGAAAATCGGTGGCCGAATTCGCTTACGGGAAAGAACAGTTTTCACTTCAAAAACCCAATTTTTGATCCCTTAATCACCCAAAATGATTTACAATGATGTTTACAGGTCAAATAGGCAATATAGAAATCAAAATAACATAGGAACATGCATCAAACAACACAATTCATCTCATTTTATCAATTAACATAAACTTTCTAACCCTAACTCAAGAACACAACAATTTATCAAATTTTAGAATTATATACTATGATTATTGAAGGAAATCTCACCCTTACCTTAATTCAGCAAAGATTGAAAACCTACAGCAATTTTGATCTCTTCCTAGCTCTTCTCCTAGCCTCTTGGTTTTTCTCCTATTTCTCTCAAAAACTCTTTTTTTTTTCAATTGTACGTGAAAATGTTTGTTCTGACTTTTCTTTCTTTTGACTGTAACTATAACCTCTCCTATTTCATTAAACTTCATTTTAATTCTATTAATTCTCATTAACCCCCTTAATTCCAAATAAATAATAATTCTATATTATTTCTAATTTACTAATAAAAGTCATACTATCTTTTTAACCTCCAAAACTTCAAATAATATTATTTCTCACCTATTCAGTTAAATAATCAAATAATCATATATTAAAATACACTACACCATAAAATCAACATAAATCATTTAAAATCATATAAACTTATTAAAAATCAACCGAAAATAAATAAATAACAACTAGGGCGTTACATCATTCACCACAGAAATCACATCTGACTACAGCCACTTGTGGTGGTTTGTTGGCCATTGTGTAGCTATGAAACTCCAGTTGCTTGTTCATGGCTGCTTGGTTGGCTAAGATAGAAGTTTGACCACTTACCCTGAACACACCCCTTTTTCTTCTTTTCAGAATCAACACGGTATTCGTTTGCGGCCATGTTCTCTATTAAGGCTTGGACTTCATGGTTAGTTTTAACTTTCAGACTCCCACCAGCTGAGGCATCTAAGAACATGCTATTGTTGTGTGTTAACCCCTCGGTAAAGATTTGGAGATATTGTTTGTCGGAAAACTCATGGTTAGGGCATCTCTTAAGAAGCAAGTTAAATCGCTCCCAAGCATCATATTGTGACTCACTCTCCCCTTGTATAAAGTTTGAGAGCTCCTATTTCTTTTCCTAATATTTGGACATAGGAAAATATTTCTCCAAGAATTTCAGCTCTAGCTCATCCCATGTTTGAATTGTTCCATTTGGTAAAGAAAGTAACCAATCCTTGGCTCTACCGGTTAAGGTGGCAAACAATCTAAGTTTCTTTTGGCTTTCTGTCACAATGGCTGGAAGTACACAAAACTCACATGTTTCATGAAACTGAAAATAAATAAAAAAAATAAAAAAATCATAAAAAGAATTCCAAATATTTTTTTTCGATTATATAACATTTAAAATATGAAAAAAAAATAGAAAATTAGTTTTTTTTTTAAATTTGGAAATAAAATTTTGAAAATTAAGATACGATAAGAAATTTTTTAAAAATTATATAATCTCAAAATTTTTAACTTTTGAAAATATAATTGTCCGCATTTTCGAGATAAGTTTTAATATAAATGTAAAAAAAATACCAGTATCAGTTAAAAGGGTAAAGTTAAAAGAGAGAAAAGTGATACTTCTTAAAATTTAGGAACCAATTTAATGGATCATGTGAAAGCTTCAAAATGTAACTTTTGTAAAATCAGGCTTGCTGACTATAATTTTGTCAATCTCACATGGAATCTAAGCATACACTAAAACATAAAAAATAAATTTAGCCTTAAATAAACTTATTGTAACTCAAAATTCTCCATTTATTCAGTTATGATATGTCAAATTTTGTTAACCTTATAATCAATAAAGATTGCAGAACATGCTGCAATTGTCATTGATGGGAATTAGAGCAAAATGAGTGTACAAACTCTATGATACTGTTCAGAATTTTCATAGTGTAATGCAAAACAAAGTGGTGTGTCATTATGCAGCAGAATAGGGAAAATGTGGACTTAGAATGTAATGTTAAAAGGTAACATCAAACTTCAAATTGAACATGTCTATCAGTTGATGAAAACAACCTTAAAATTCTAACATAAAGCTAATTTCTTCTCCAAATCTCAACAATTCTAACATGGTCTTGAAATCAATATTCTCATCAATCTTCATTGAGCTCGCGACTTTTACATCCTTCAAGCCATGCCACCAACACTTAGTATCACTGGAACCGCAAAAACAGCAATCTTCCTTTCTTTCCATTAGCGTCTCATATAAAAACTGCAGTTTTAGATAATTAATAGATAGAGACAGAGTTAGAAGCTCCACACAACAATTAAGTAAACATCTTTTGAGCATAAATAGACGTGTCTGACATAAAACGGAAACATGGCACTGCAATTTTTTCTTTTTCTATCTAAACAGGATAGGACAATCACCATATGTAGGAAGCATGTTCTGAAACCAAATAAATATGGGAGACAATGGCATACCAAAATAAATGTTCTTCCTGAAGACCAAATAAATATGGGAGACAATGACATACCAAAATAAATGTTCTTCCTGAAGATATATAAATCAAAATTGAACGACATTGTTTTAGGAAGGGAAGATGGCGTTAGAAGAAAAGTTGGATCTAAAATCGGAGGGTAGTATAAGCATGGATGACAATGGTGTGAGTAACCGCGTCCAAATAGAAGCGGTGTCAGAAACAAGGAACGATCTTAGAAGAAGAAAGAAGCCGTGGCCAAATTGTAGGCAAAACAATGAACGTTGTCACCCTTGTTCAAAATGGGTCAAAGTATGGTGGTGGAGAGACCGGATCTTGGTCTCAGAAGATTTCAGTCAACCCTATGAGTTCGTCAGAATTGTGGAAGAACCTATGGTGTAGGAGAGACCACAAATGAATGAATGATACTGTATTTTAAAAAACTCCTAGTTTGTTAAAGTTCAGTATGCCAAATATTCAACAGAATTCCGGAAGAACCTATGTTTCGACTAATGTGAAAATACAACGGACATATGTTCCGTTGTTGCCTACGCTGTGCTCCTCTTTGCGTACTCCTCTGGTGATGTCATCGAACCAGCGCAAGGCAAATATTGCTTGGTGTTCTGGGTTTACCCAACAAGACAAGAGCCATTGTCATCTCAATCTCAAAAACAAGCTTAGGTCCAGACTCGCGAAACAATAATCAATACACCCAGTTTGCATAGTCAATGGTTCCTTCAACAATATAATCCAAGCGTCAAAAGCTCTGTCTTCTTGTCACACGGGACATCATTACTACTACTTCACCATTCTTCACAGAGGGAGGCAATTTTCAGTGACACTAAACACCTGCAGAGAAGTCCATCCATCCCTATTTTCTGGAAAACAACATTGTGCCTAAGCATGTTTTGTGTCAGTACAATCAACCCTTCAACAACAATAACAACAACCAAGTGGGGTCGCCTACATTTATTTATCAACACCGTCTAACCCATTTACCTTCCATTCTCGAACCTTTATTAGAGTTTGCTTCTGAATACATGAATAACGGACACAACCTTCATTACTAGCAACATATTATGCAGTTTCTTACTGTATAAGCGCAGGTTGCCCCATTGGCAGTCGTTCTTTTCAATTACCCAGTTGAGTGCATTTACAGAGTCTGACTCAATACATGAAGTAGTTAGGAGTTGCTAGAGAAGTTTGTTACTTGTTAGTTCAATAGAGTTTAGGCTCTAAATAGCAGGGTACTTTTCATTGGAGAGAATTATGGCGGTTGATATGTTGTGAATAGAGAATCATCTAGCGAGAGTTCTCCTTTAGGGTAGCTTTGTGTGCTAAATTATCTTCTCATTCATTCCTACTATTCCATTCACTTGAAAGTACTAGGAAAATATTCAAAGAGTGGAGGATCCTAACACATTTCAAACATAAATGCAATGTGTTTGCCACATAAGGAAAACATGGCAAGCCAAGCAATATTTTTTTACTTTCTGTCATGTCGTACAATCACAATATAATATGTAAGGGTTTCATGGCTGAAAGCACGACTTGAAATTAAAGGAACATGGGAGAGAATGGCATACCTCTATGAATGCTTTGGTGCAAAAAAAAGGATTAAAGCTCAAGGATATAGTTGCGGGGCAGCAGCTTGAAAGTATGATATTTACAACAGACGAAAACAAAATTTCATTTTTTGGAACAGAGCGAAGGTGCAAGTGTTTGATGCTTGGTGGCGGGGATGAAACTTGAAAGACCAGTGGGTTCAGTGCATCCTACATAATCCAAAGTAAGTACGCACAAATACAATAAAGAAATATTATGTAGATTGAATGAACGAATTAAAGTAGCTAATTCATACTCACGTCAGTTGGCTGAAAGATGAATAGAGAGAGAGATGACAAAACATTTTGAGGTTTGATGTTTAGAAGAGATTCCCTCAAGTTACAAAGATCCAGATAATCAATGGGGATTTGCAAATCGACTTCTAGTTGACTAGAACTTCTAAGAAAAGATATAATAGGCTCTGAACCACCACCACCGTAAAATACACACGATAATAGATTTGGAGCATCGATGTTGACCTCCTTCAAGTTAGAACAATTAGATAACTCCAACACCTTAAGTTGAACACTTGAAATGTTAATCCTCTCGAACATTCTGCAATTGTTCAACTTCAAACTCTCAAGGAAAGGAAATTTTGAAAACAGTTCAAGAAACCATTTGTCTGTGATAATACCACTCTTCAAAGACAACAAGTCTAAATATTTCAAATTTTGGCACCTATCAAAATCAATCTTAAATGGTGCGTCAAAATCACCAGGACAATAACAAAATTTCTCAAGACACGGGGCATCAATATAAACCTCCTGTATTCCTTGAACATCAACTGTCTTCAACTTAAGTAGACCATGCATACTCACAGACTTCATGACCCCAGAGGTGTCAGATTCAAGTGGAAAATTTGTTGTGACATTAGGGATCAATACAGAACAACACTTCAAAGTTATATGTTCAATTAAAGGACAACAAGAAATGAGATGCTCAATTGCATGTTCATCTCTCGAAAGGACAGCCCACAATGACAAAACTCTCAGCGAGAAAAATTTAATTGAATGGTTCATGAACGCTGTATCAACTCTAATTCCCCCCATCAACACCAACTCATTAAGTGATTTAACTTCAATTACACCATTCGGTAAAACATAGCATTCACCGCGACCTTCTTCATCCTGGTCGGGACCATCAGGCAAACAAACTTCTAGTACTTCAACACCACTTTCACTTGCCAACTTCAACCAATGATCAACATCTTTTGACATGTAATGAAGCTCAAAATTGTTCACACTAAGCTTAAATTGTTTGATAACCAATCCATTATCATAGAACCTCAACAACGTTCTCTTCACATAATCAATGAAATTCTTTCTTTTCCTCAAAAAACCTTCCCTTGGTTGAGGAAACGTCCCTATGAACATACCATCAGAAAAATACAAAATAGGAAAAGTATACCAGGTTTCTAACCAAGATTTGGACAAAACACTTGTCCTAGCAGCATCTTTGTTTGGCAGCTTTGACAGAATGTTATGAAGAATGATTTTCGGTAGATTCGATAATCGGTCCTCCTCCTCGTGCTCCATTTTTTACCTGCAAGCATATGATACAAGAGGATCACATCCAAGGTTATCAAAATCGGGACTTTACTTCAAGTCAAAAGGGAGTAGCAAAATCAGGACTCGTAAAATCGCAATCAAAATTGAGGATTCTACCAAAACAAAAATAATGTTAAATATATGCTATAAATTACATATAGTCATAAATGACTAAAGTTCAAAGTCCACATAATACACATACATAAATGTGAGGGAAGTAAAAGAATGAAAAAATTTGGCATTTTGGGTATTTATAGAACGGGTCATGGATTTAAATCGGGTCAATTTACAAACCGGGTCAAAAATTGACCCTAATAAAAAAATGAACAAAATCCTGCAATTTTGAATGAATTTCACGATTTTGTGCGATTTTGATAGGATTTTGCCAGTTTTGGGGACTTTGCTATGGATTTGAGTCGATGAAGCTACGCAAAGTCGTAAAAACCAAGATATTGGGACTTAAGTTGCACGGGTTAACAATCACATCACATATGAGTTATAATTGGATACATAAACAAAGTTCAATGAACAAAGAATCGCTTAGAAATTTTCAGCGATGAGGTATTCATTTACAACATAATTTTAACCTAACAGGTTATTTTACACCGCATCATATCACAAATCAGATGATTAAACAAGAAAGATACATTCATTGAAGAAGGTTTAGAGAGAGAGAGAGAGAGAGAGAGAGAGAGAGAGAGAGATGCCTGGTTGTTGATGAAGGATCGTGGGAATTGCAGAGACGATAACTTCCTTCACTCATTCTACCATTGGTGTAGCGGTGGCGAGGTTTCGATACAAAATTCCTTGCTTGTTTTGTTGTATTCCCTCGAATAAGTAAAAACGATCATTTAAGTTCATTCATTTAACAATGTATGTATTTCATAATATGGATCACATATATCATAAAATGAACCTTACAATCAATTTTTGTTTATATTTAAAAACGGAAGGAGTGTAGTTCTTACATTGATTTATTCTGTGAAAACATTTTGTGTTTTTGATCTAAATTATTTTTTGGTTAAATATTCTAAGGTTCAAACTCTGGTCTCTGCACAAATTATCAACTGAGCTACACTTGTGAAACTTTTTGGTCTGAATTTTTTTTCAAGCATTTTTTATTTTAGTTTTTAAATATTACTTATTTTGTAGGGATTTATATGTTCAATTTAATGTGAAAATTAATGTATGAGTATTTTTTAGCTTTATTTTCAACTTTCTATTGTTTTAATTTTAAATTTAAATAATTTTCATGTGTACGCATAGTTGACAATATTTAAAAGTAAAATGTTAACACGTGCTCCAATGACACTCTTTAAGACCTTTAAATAGTAATTTTTGTTGTAAATTTACGTAAACATCAACTTTGATCAGGTCAAAATCAGAAAGCCTAAGTTTTGTAAACGGTGGGAATTAAGTTTAGGGTTAAATATATTTTTAATCCCTACAAAATATGAGTTTTTAAGTTTCATCCTTATAAAATTTTAATGCTAATTTTAGTCCTCCAAAATATTGTAGTTTGTAAAAATGGTCCTTGTTTTGTTTTTTTTTTTTTTTACAAAAAATGGATATTTTTCGTCCTCCAAAATAGTTCCTATAAAATACAAATAAGGATTAAAAAGGAATAAATTTTTTGTAGAGACTAAACTTTTAATCCTTAAATTTATAACTTATAAGTATATGCAACTCAAAACGCTTCCAATCGTGCTTGTAGCCATTATGCAACTCAAAACACTTCCAATCGTGCTTGTAGCCATTATAAGGTGCTTGCAGTGCAATGAGCTTCAGTTTAGGAAGCAAAGATGTTTTAGATCCATATGTATTGTAAATTTAGATTTTTACTTAAAAAAGTCTTTTATTTTATTTATGATACTTTATAATAAAATCTTAAAGCTCTTTTAAAAATATTTTATCAAACCGATTTTAACTTAAAAAATTATTGATTTAGTTGAAAATAACAACAAATGCCAAACAACTTTAACATTAACTTTAAAGTTCTATTTTTCAAACTTATTCTCAAAGTAACTTTTAAACCTAAAAAAAGTAAGGCCAAACGCACCCCAAAACTTCTTAGATAAGATATAATAGGGTCTGAACTACCACCATCGTGATATACACAGGACAATAGATTTGAAGCATCAATGTTGACCTCCTTCACGTCAGAACAATAAGATGTCTCCAACACCTTAAGTTGAACACTTGAAATAATCCTCTCGTCATTGCACAATCATTCAATTTCAAACTCTCAATGAAAGTAAATTTTGGAAACAGTTCAAAAAACCATTTGTTTGGGTGGCATTTAGAATGCACAAACATACATTTTGTGCACCATGTCCATGCCCATAGTTTTTGGACAAGTGGCGGTTTTGGTGGGGTTGGATGATCTGCTAAAATTAAATCAATAATAAAATGAAACATATTTTAATATAAAGTATTGGTTTTATTGTTTTTGCTGAATACACCTTCCAAATCTGAAAATACAAAGTAGCAATTCACACTGACACCTAACATATCACCCCTCATCAAGAATCTCACTTCAGTCTCCTCTTCCCTCTTCCTTCACTTAAACTCACATAGAAACACCATGAAAATACAACACTTTCCATTAAAGTTCAGATTTTCAAAAATTGTTACTCACCATTAACCTACACATTTACTTATATTTTATCTTCTTCAATAACATTGTTCAATTATATTTCACTTTCCATTGAAGTTTGGAGATTGCAACTTAGTTTGGTTTCTAGATCTGGATTATAGAAGGTGTTGGTTGATTTGTGAAACTTGAATGTATGTATAAGAATTTGTTTATGAATTTTGTATTCTTTACTATGATGTGTGGTTGTTGAATACTACTAGTAATTTTCATTTTTGAAAAGCATTTTGAACAAGCTGGTCACCATTGATGTTGCTGCTGTTCTTGAGTGTTCATCATTTTAGATTTTCAAATGCAAGCAACATAGCTGGGGAAACTTCAAAGGTATGTTAAAGTGGTTACATTATTGTCTAAAATATATTGATACTTGCACATATTACCGAAAAGCGTACGGTCATAGGTTTGGCAGTTACTAAGTTATTTTGCATGTTATATTGTAAAGGACATGGGCAGTAGCTCTTGTTCGGAGAGTGTTGTATGTTCCTCAGATGATGATATGGAAGACATGTACAATTCCATGTATGAGTGCAATTTTGATGATGAATTTGCGGTTGATTGCACCAATGACTTTGACAAAATCAATTTCAAGGAATTAAGCTTTGATGAAATTATGATGTATCATTTTCCGAATCGTGGAGTTGCATTCAAGTTTTACAATATGTACGGTTGTGTGCACGGATTTGCAGGTAGAAAAAGTCGTGTTAAGAAAAAGGATGGTGATGTTGTTCAACAAACCTTTGTTTGTCACAGAGGTCACCGGGATGCAAGGAATGACAATAATCTGTCTAGAAAAAGAGAGCGGAAGCCAGCTAGTAGGTGTGGATGTAAGGCAAAAATGAGAGTACACGTTGACTGCGGTAGTGAACGGTGGTACATAAAAATGTTTGACGATATTCATAATCACTCATTTTTGGTTAATAAGTATGAGGGGATGTTACCTGCACATAAGAAGATGAGTGATTATGACAAATACCAAATGAAAGAAATGTGGAAAGCTGGCATTCCTACGTTACGTATCTATGGTTTTTTTGCTTCACAAGCTGGTAGATTCAAAAATCTAGGATATTCAAGAAGGACCATGTACAATGAGCAATTCAAGGAGAGGGAGACGAAGAGTTCTGATGCAGTCGAAGCAGTTGAATTTCTGAAGGGGTTGTCTAGTACGAACGATATGATGTACTGGAAGCACACTGTTAAGGAGGATGGATCACTTCGACTTTTATTTTGGTGTGATGGTGTTAGCCGGATGGACTACACGGTGTTTGAAGATGTTATGGCATTTGATGCTACTTATAAGAAAATTAAATATAACACACCGTTAGTTATTTTTTCCAGAGTAAATCATCAAAATCAAAGTGTAATATTCGGAAGTGCAATTGTTAGTGATAAAATTGAGGAAACTTACGTGTGGCTCTTGCAACAATTTGTTGAAGCAATGGACGGAAATGCTATTAGAATGTTATTAGAACAGTTTTTCCAAATGCTCATCATCGTTTGTGTGCCTGGCACTTGTCAAGAAATGCTGCAAGCAATATCAAAAATCCAAAATTTGTCCCGAAGTTCAAACGATGTATGTTTGGTGATATTGATATTCAAGAGTTTGAAAGTAGATGGGAGAATTTGGTTGGTGAATTTGGGTTGGAAAATAACAAGTGGATTCATGATCTGTATGAGAAGTGGAATCAATGGTCAACTGCACACATTCGGGGTACATTTTATGATGGTTTTAGAACAACCTCAAGGTGTGAAAGTCTTCATTCTGAATTTGGAAAATATGCTAGTGTGTTGTCAAATCTGGTGGATTTTTTAAATCATTTTCTCCGGTGGCTGAATTATGTTAGTACAGAGAAATAGAGGCGGATTATACATCTTCCTTTGGTGAAACCGTTTTGCAAACTCAACATAAAAGTCTAGAGAACTCAGCTGCAAAAATCTATACAAGGTCAGTTTTCAAGCTTTTTAGGCCTGTATTGGAGAGATCTTGTCGTTGTAAAATCGAAGAAACTATGTGCAATGGTTCCATTTATACTCATAATGTTTTCAAATACCCTAGAGATGACATTCATTGGACTGTTTCATATTGCCAAGAACGATTTAAATTTGAATGCTCTTGCAAGAGATTGGAGACATTTGGCATTCCTTGTGAACATGTCGTAGCTGTTTTAGTGTATATGAACATAAGAAAATTGCCGGAATCCGTTGTGATGGAACGATGGACCAAACGTGCTAAAGATGTAATCAATGCCCAAAATGCTAATAGTTCAAGTCACCGGGATCCTGCTTTTGTAACTACGTATGTTATGTTTGTAGAGCGTTGTAAAAGGATGGCAAACGCAGTGTTAAAGTGTGGCAATCCAAATTGTATACACAAAACCATGAAAATGGTTGAAAAACACACTCAGACATTGGAATCATTCAACAGGGGTGAAGTTGATGAGATGTTTGGTGTGTGTCCAGAGACATGAAGAAGTTTAGGTAATCCGCAGCGGCTTAGAAAAAGAGGTGGAGCAGGAGCCGATTCTTCAACTCGAAATGAAAATGCAAAAAAAAATGGAACATGCCTAAATGTGGAGTATGTGGAGGAAAGGGTCATAACCACGTGTCATGTCGGTTCCGTCAAGAAGCAACTATACCTTCAAAAACTCATTCTTCAAATTCCAATCATGAACAGGAAATTTATGATGACAACGATGATTGGAATGTTCCTATGGTATGTATGAAGTTGTTATTGTATTATTTTGAAATGTCCAAATTCTTATCAATGTTTTAAACTAATTTAATATTTTTTGATAATGTAGGAGAACTTGAATTAAAAGTGATAAGTGTTGGACGAGAATGAAGTTTGAAGTATGTTGTTGAAGTGGAGATGTTCATGCATTGAAGAATTTGATTGTTTTATGTAGTTTGTTAAAACCGTTTATGTGGGTTTGTGTGTGCTGAGACTTAAGGTTTAGAATTTGTATTAAATTTAATATTATGTTGTTGTGTGTTCTTGTTTGACTTCATTGAAACTCAAAAGTAGTTATCTTGAACTTAATGAGTATTTGTATGTGGCTCTTGATTTGGTGGTTTATTTTCAAAGATTTGGGTGGTTATGATGAAGATTTGGTGAGTTAGGAAAGTATGGAAGAAAAATTGTTTTATGTGTTTTATGAGAATGAAGGTGGTTGGGGTGAAATGTGGGTTTTTTTAATATTTTAGTTGTTGCATTTGCACAACATGTGTAATATTGACACGGTCGTGTGCAAACACTCTGGTTTCTGGGTCAATTTAATGGCATTTGCATGCACACGGTCGTGTGTGTGATTGACACGGTCGTGTGGAAGTATATTTATGTTTAAAGTGTGTATTGACACTATTTTCGTATATATTGGCAAGGGCGTGCCTCCATTGTAACCAAGTGACATTGACATCATTTTTCAGTCCCCTTTTATTTTTCAATCAAATGTATTTTAAACTTGATGCAAGATTTAGGACATAAAAAGATGAAATATTAAATAATATGTCCACTTACATTCAACAAGATGTATGACATAAGTATGATTTGTTCAATCAAATGTATTTTAAACGTGATGCAAGATATTAAATGTATTTCTTCATGCAATGACATGCCATTCATCATAAAATATTGCATACGTTTCTTGTACAAACCAAGAACAAATTCATATAAAAGATGGAACAAACTTAGAAGAAATTTATCGAACAAGTTTAGGGCTAAACCAATTACAACAAAGTTAAACTTGGATACATTGTTCACAACATATTCGAAGCAAGTCTGAAAGGAGCATTTTCAAAATGAAAAAAAAAACAAAGCATTAACATGTCCAAGTGATGTAACACCATTAAACTGAATCAGATGGAGGAGTTTGGATGTTGAAGTGCTGCATCATTGCAACAACCATTTGTCTTTGGAGTACAACCTCATTATCGATCTTGTCCATCTTAGCCTCCATCCTTCCACGCCAATCCACGTCATCTTGCATTCCTCCGGGTGGTTGTTGGTAATCATGGTCATGCTCCATGTCTTCATGTTGTACTTGAGGTTCATCTTGCGCATGCTGCACTTCATGTTCACCTTGCGCATGATGTTGTTGAGCTACCTGTAAAGCTACATCATGATAAAGCCAATTGTCCCACTTTGTGGTGTCAGTTCTAGATGGATCTGGCAATACAATTGAATCTTCGTCAAATATCATCAACTGAAAATTCATTGGGGACCCTTCTATATCCTTAATCATATGAATATTTTTCAAATACTCAATATCAATTACATAGGTCCCTAGAATGTAACTTTCACCAACTGTAAGATCCCTTAAAATCTTCTCAGCAATGAAATTAATTACTCCCCCCACCGCTGTAACACCCTGAAATCCCAAGTATAAAAATTCATATAAATAATCAGAGTATATCACAATATTCAGGATGTCACATTTCATAAAAACTTTAAAACAAATGAATAACAATTTATTCCTCATCAATATTCAATCGTAGCAGCGGAATCATAATTCAAAAATCCTTAAAATAATTAGTCCTTGGCACAAAGGCCTCACAAGCATCTCAAAAATTCAAAGATAGATCATAAACATCATAATTAGTTCAACATGATACATAAAGGAATAGAATTCAATAAAACCGCATCCCGTTACATATCAGAGCATTTCCTACGACACCACAAGGACCTCTCACATCGTCGAACCTATGCTTGGTCACCTGCACTTGCCCACAAGGCGGAAATTCCAACAGAAGGGGTGAGATTCACAACAATTATATTAACATATAATTCAAACATTTATGCTTAACAACAACAACAATCATCACATATAACGGAAACATCTCAAACATCTACATATAACGAATCATCTTAAAACATCTTCACATAACAAATCATCTCATAACGTCTTGGACACAAGGCTCGACAAATGCAACTCTAACATCTTAAACATCATGCATGTGGTACCAATATTTAAGCTTGAATAAGCTTCACCGTCGCTTTGAGCAAATGCTCCACCGTCGCTTTGAGCAAAAGCTCCACCGTCTCAAATTATGCAAATGCATGAACTCGACTCTTTATACTTAAACAAGTTAACACAACATCTTAACATCATTTACGACTCTTGACCGACACATGCAATTATAACAATACATGGCAGCAGCTCAGCACATTTAACACATATTCACAGCACATAATCATCGTCGCAAATATCATTTAAACATCATTCATATAACTCACTTAATATGCATATGAATCATAGATTAACGCCAACAATTAAAATCATCTTAAAACATCATTACAGATTGTAATTTAGGTCATAAAACATCTCTAACACTATCCAAAGGTCTACCCTCAAAGCCTCGCTCAAAACAGAATTACAAAACTCAAGTCATAGTGGTCTGAGACCACATTGCTCGTTATGGCAAGTGGTTCTGCTCGCCTCGCGAGTCACTACCTAGCATTCTGTTACTACTCGCTGCGGCGAGTGGTTCTACTCGCCTCGCGCGCATTAAAGGGTCGCTCGCCACGGCGAGCTAAGTTGCTCGCCTCGCGAGCTCTACGTGGTATCCTGTTGCTCGCCTCGCGAGCTCTACGTGGTATCCTTTAGATTGACAACCAACAAAAGCTAAATGGCTTAAAAGGTAGTATCCAGTGTTTACAGGAGGTTTGTTAACCATAGCCCATAAAAGGAATAACTCATCACTCCTCACCGTTCCCATTTTCGGCCTACCGAACATGGTGCAGGCCATAACTCTATGCACGTAGCAGAAAACAGGGTTATGTATCATACTAGCTTTGGCAGATTTAGACTCATAATGGTCCCGCCCAGAAATTTGTGCCCAAAACTCCTGTGGGTCATAATCTTCAGGCTTAGTATCCTTGTTACGAGAGGTATGAATGAGCCCCGTGCTTGCAAACCCCAATTTGTCACAGAATTCAGTGAGGAACATGTTAAACTCTTTGTTTTCCAAACTAAATGAAACTTGGTGGTTCGGGTTAGTGTAATTATCTATATCCTTGGTAAAACAAATGGTACTCAAAAACTCAATTGTTTCCCTTTTGTAGGTATGGTACACAGTTCCAACAAATTCAGTCCAGCCTATGTTATGAAGTAGTGTCATAACATTCTCTTTTATACCTAATTGTTCTAAAGTAAATTCATCGGGATACCTGCTCAGTGCTATTTCTCTGTGGACATGGTTGTTGTACCTCGACCTTTCAGATGTGATGTTCAGGATTATCTCAAGGTCATTAGTTTTACCCTTTTTCTTCTTGCCGGAGGAACTGCCAACATCATCAACAACCTTTCTCTTGGATGACATTTTTCAACACTTGTGTTCCTGTCACAAACAAAAAAATCAGTTATAAATCAATCTTAAATGCCACTCACATGAATGCTGACACAAACATTTTTATTGATCAATCAGGTCATCATATAAACAAATCATATCAAACAAATTATGTCATATGAAAGCTCCAAATGCAATTCACACCCACTATCATTTCGGTTAAGGGAAAGTTCCAAATGCATACCTAAATCAATTAATCAAATTCATACCCAAATCAAAAATTAAAACAAGAAATCATCTCCAACAAAGAAATTTTGGGTTTGGGAAACTTCCAATTCATACCCAAATCAAAAAACAACAATCAAATTCAATAACAAGAAATACCACTTTATTTTTGATATTAGGGTTTGTAAATAGATTGTGTGAGACCAAAAAACACTTACCTAGATTGATGCAGAGAGAAGATACGCCGGTGAGTGAGATTTGTTTTTTAATGTAGAGATTTGGGTAGTTTTGATGAATATTTGGATAGCTAGAGATGTTTGGGAGGTTGAAAGAAGTTGAGAGAAGTTTATGAGAAGTTGAGAGGTTGAGAGAAGTTTAAGAGAAGTTGAGAGAAAATGAGATGTAACCGATGGTAATGGGTAAATGGGTGGGTTAAAGCAATTATTTTAAGTTTTAAACTTACCTATGGTCGTGTGGATTTGGCGCACGATCGTGCTCAATAATCACCAAACTCACGTTTAAAAAACTGAAGCATACACACGACCGTGTGTGTTATATGCACGGTCGTGTGCAATTTTACTGGAAGTAAATTTTAAATTTTTGATTGATTTGAACTGCAGCATACACAAGACCGTGTGTGTTTTTGGTACGGTCGTGTGCAAACTCACTAGAAGTAGTTTTCAAATTATTGTTAGATTTGAACTGCAGCATACACGCGACCGTGTGTGTTTTTGACACGGCCGTGTGCAAACTCATTGTACTAATCTCAATATGGTCTTGGACCCACGCACGACCGTGTGTTATACTTGCACGTTCGTGCTAAAATAATATGCACTTTAATTGGTTTCTACTGATGCTTACGCACGATGTAACACCCCGTTTTCCCGACATAAAAATTTAACAAATAACATCAGAGTTTTCACAAAACGGAATGCTACATTTTCTTAAAACGAAAACTCCAAATGAATAAATAACTATTTATCCTTCATAAAAGTAATCAATGAAAATTAACAATAAACTTCGCAGCGGAATTCTTTTCAATCAACAAAATTAAACTTTGGCACGCAGGTCTCATCGAGGTTTCATAATTCAAAACAATACGTAAGGAAAGAGAAACAAGTAATAAAATTCTCATCCCGTTACGTATCAGAGCCCTAAGACACTTTGAGCCGACATCCCTACTAATCTTCGTTACCTGCACTTGCCCACAAGGCGGCAATTCCAACAGAAGGGGTGAGATTCACAAACAACAATAGATATTATAATTCATCAATTAAATTCAACAACAACAATATAATGATAATCAACTGTCAGTTTATAATTTAAGCAATTCAACAACATCATCAACTACGACACCGACAACTCATCCAACAACAACAACAACAAGGACAACGACAACAGCGACAACAACGACAACAACAATGTGACTAATGCAAATGTATGTGGTACCATTTTACGCGCGTTGAATGCTAAGCATTCCGGGGCATGAGCCCCCAACAGTTGAATGAAATAACATTCCAGGGCATAAGCCCTCAACGGTTGAGTGAAAACACTCCAGGGCATAAGCCCTCAACAAGGTATGAGTATGAATGGACTCACTAGTGTATATCTGCATACAACTCGACAACAGCGACGACAACCACAATATGCATAATTAACTATGACATAAGACTCCAACTTAATCGACAGGACACGACAATAGGGCATAACAAAGTCTCACAACAAAATTCAACAATTTAGGCAACCTACAGTACTACTCGCCGTGGCGAGCTCAGGAAATTGAGCTACTCGCTATGGCGAGTTGGGGGCGAGCTCAAGGCGAGCAAAACTGGGTGCTCTCGGCATTTTTGACATTTTTCACCTAAAATCTTCATTTTTATGTCTCCAAAACCCAAATTTGATTCTGTAAAAAGGTGCCATTCATCCCTAAATATATTAAGGCACTCAAGTTGATATAAAAATTGGCCCAAAAACCTCATTAAGACAATTAACGATTTTTAAATTAAGCAACTCGCTGTGGCAAGTGCATTTGCTCGCTGTGGCGAGCTAAGGGGGTTCTCTGCTCGCCTGGCGAGTGGGTCTGCTCGCCGTGGTGAGCTACACAGGCAATGCTCGCCTGGCGAGTGGGTTTGCTCGCCGTGGCGAGTGGCGACTGACAGAACTACGAACTGTACGAACAGACTTCTCCTTTTCAACCCTAAACCCCATTTTCAACACCTAAAAACTCAATTTTGATGAATTGCATCACTCTTATGCATACTAACATCAGAACAGCAATAAACAACAACAATTACGTGAATTCATCAAGTTATTAACATCAATTAATCCTTAACCTAATTCAATTCACCAACCCTAACAACCCAACATTAATCAATGGATTATAGGACCTAAAATTGAGAGTTAGTCTCACCCTTACCTTAGATTATCTTCCTGAATTCAAAGCTGCGTTCTTCTCTCCTCTTGCTTCTTCTCTCTTGTTCTAGGTTTTTCTCCCTTTTCTCTGTTTCTCACTGTTTCAACGTGAAAACTGTTTTCTGACTTTCCTTTCCTTCCAACTCCTATTAATTCTAATTAATTCCCACTTATTTCTAATTAACTCCTATTAAAATATTAACCAATTCATTTTAATCCCCAACTTTCTAATAATTATAATTCTCCCCTATTTTAATTAAATACTCAAAATAATCATATAAACTTATTAAAATCAACCGAAATTAAATAAATAACAACTAGGGCGTTACACACGACCGTGTGGTTATTTGGCACGGTCGTGTATCACCATTATTGAAATTTTTCAACCATTTTATTAACTTTTTTAACTGGGTATTAACACGATTGGCCTATATTTCGCAAGTGCTTGCTTGTGTCCAATGTAACCAAAAACAACAAAGTATGTTAAATGTGCCACCGAGTTGGATTGTGTTCAGTTTTCATTTTCCAAACAAACTTTTGAGACATAACAAGAGGAGATATTCCATATAATTAACAAAAACAACAATGTAGCTCTGAATTATGTTCTTAATCATATTACATACGACTTTTGTTCATCAATTAACAACACTTGAACCAAAATAACTAGACGATGGTACCCATAATCAATAAATCTAGTTTCTTAATGTTTCATCTCCCTATCAATCCACACTTCAATCCAAAAAAAAAAAGATTGATTGGAGATGAACTTGATGAATTACACCACCGCTAATAGGTATCAAGATCAATGGGTTTGTTAACCACGCGTTTGTCTTCAAGGGTCTTGAAGTATGCATCAGTATTTCGGAGCACTTCAAAGTAAGACATTTTGATCACCAATTAATAAGTTCGCCGCATTCTTCAACCGCACCTCTTTCTCATTCAGCTACATTCAAAAAAATCAATACTTTAGAGAAACTTAAAAGTTACCAAATAATCAATTATAGGTTTTAGGAAACAAACCGTTGTATAAAAAGCCTCTGGGCTGAAGAAGTGCTTCATACTCAGCCAATGCAAAAGCCATACTCCAGAATCGTCATTGTATTGATAACAACTAGTTTTATAACATATAACAACAACACAATCGAATATGCATAAATGGGTAAGGAAAATACACAATCATATCAGTTGCCAAGATTTGATATTCTATTAGGCCTGACAATTTGGTACTTATGGAACTCAATTTGGTTGTTGGGAAAGACATTTGAGTAGTCATCATCATCTACAAGGTGATTAAGCAAGCATCCCTATAATAAAAAGGACTTTAATGTCATTGTTCTAGAACTAATAGCAAGTATCTATATATTAAATCTTATTTATATATAAAATCATCATTATAAGTATTTTGCTAGCTCTTGCTACATCAAATCCAGCAGGACAATTTGTGTCAATATGATAAGAAATTCCGGAATCAACATGTAACAACATGAGATACCAGTGACCTTTTGCCCTCAACGGAATATAGATCTGTAATACAATATGATGCAATGGTTTTAGTATTAGAATGGGTATCATTACAAATGTTTGACGTTGTGCACATTATATTGATTTACAATTAAACTGATTGATATGTATACTTACAAACTTCAAGTTTGGGTACGGTGGCATCCAATATGGACGGTACTTTCCTCTAATTTCTGCCAAGGTCAATGCTTCGTCCATATCCAACTAGCTAGTTTGTAAACAAAATAATATTAACTGTTATATTAATTCATATGTTTTTAAATAACTTGTGAAAAATTGAACATTTAACTAGAGAATTAAGAGGTAAACCGCAAATGAAGGAGGTAGGACCCATATAGACTTCCTATCATTGTGCATAGCTGTTATCCTTGTAGCAACCAATGTAATTACCTTGCAATGTATAAATTATATAACTCTAGTTAATATCATCAAAATTAGTTAACGTCAAATTTAAGTTATTTCGTGTTCTTACCACTTCATTTTGGGTGTAAGCGGTACAAGGCATTGAAGTTCAGCCCTTGTAGCTGTTAGACCCATCGACAACACAAGCGTATTGTTCTTCAAAATTAGCATCAGGTGATTGTTGGAAAAGATAGGAGCATACCCTTGCATTCATACGATTAAAGCTCATTTCTACTCCACGAGCAATAGACTTGGCACCTTCTCCCATATGTGTTTCCTTACCCAGCATTGAAGTCAATACTTGATTGTTATATGCTTGCAAAACCAATGTCATATTCTTAGTTATTATAATGATAAGTTGAAGAGTATGATTTTTTACCTTCGGTGTAACCCCCCGTCTTTCTATATCTTTCCACCAAAGACGCTAATGCTGCCACCGAAAAAGTCTTTGTGTGTATATGCGCCCTCAGCAAAACCGTTACGAACAAAACCTTGATGAATATATTTGCCAAACGATTCATCAACATTTCCAGATTTACTACTCGCACCTATGTCAGCCAATTCTTTAGCAAAGCGTTCTTGTTCTGTAAGCACATGGGGATCCTTAGATGCTTCCTTTTCAAAGCTTTTTGGTGAATCTTTAACCTTCTCATATGCCAACACTTATAGTATCTCAACAGATGTTTGAACCGCAGCAAATGCCCTCCTCAATAGATGCATTTGATTGGTTAGTCCCTGTTGTACCATAAATACGTTAATAATACAGAAACAATCACAAAATAGTAACATACATAAAAAAAACTTGTTTTACCTCATGTACACTATCCTGCTTCTTCATCATTTCAATCACCAAGAGTTTCAAGCATGTAATTTACTCGATGACAGCTTCTAGAGTCAAGTCTTTATGACTGCCATCAGTTTCCTTCTTTGCAACACATTCACTCGTGACATCTTCCAATCCCGTCACATGATTACATAAAAATAAGTTGATGAACATTTTAAGAGAAATTCATACAAGAAATCATCAACCAAAAGCTTAAAGATTTCAAGTTTTATATGAACTTTATATACTACATCACCAATACACAATACACATAGACATAATGGTTTAAATAAAAAAAATCAAATATTATTCAACTCCATATATGAAATCATCAACAAAAAGCTTAAAGATTGCCTTTTTTATATGAACTTAATCTAGTACATCATCGATACACATAAACATAATAGTTTAAATAAATAAAAAATCAAATATTTTTCAACTCCATATATGAAATCATCAACCAAAAGCTTAAAGATTGCCTTTTTTATATGAACTTACTCTAGTACATCATCAATACACATAAACATAATAGTTTAAATAAAAAAAATAGATATTTTCCATTGTAGAGGTTCAAATTTTGTTGAGGTTAAGGGATAGTTTACTTTTCAGTACTTGTTTAGAGTTGTTTACTTTGCTGATGTGGTTTAGAGATATAGGGTTGACAGCATTTTACTTTAATATTTATCCAAAGCTTGTTGTCAAAATCTTATTGGTCCAATGCAAAAAGACTACCTTTTGATTAAGGGGCCCCACGTGTAAATACATACCCTTATTTGTTTAAATATTATTAATTTTTCCTATAAATACATACCCTCTTTCATTTTGAATTTTCACAAGTTCAATCCAACCTCAAACATTAATTTCCATTAATGTTAACGAAACAATTAAACAAAAATATATATAATTAATTACATAACCAAATCAATTATATTTAATTAATTCCATAATGAACTTACAAAAACCAGAGGACAAATACTAAACTAATCATTGGCAAATCACTTAATTAACTCACAACCTAAAAGAAATTCTAGATAAAATTCAAGTAAGTGACCTGAACATTACGCACGACCGTGCGTACTATAGACATGATCGTGCATATCTGCACTGGAGGCAACATTTTTTTGTTCTGACACGGTCGTGTCACAAACGTTGGTGTCATCCCTTTATACTTTGTTGATGTAGTTTAGAGATACAGGGTTAACAGCATTTTACTTTAATATTTATCCAAAGCTTGTTGTCAAAATCTTATTGGTCCAATGCAAAAAGACAAAACCCTACCCCATGGTTGTCACTCCATGATTGGTCCAAATTGTTAAGAAAATGACTACCTTTTGATTAAGGGGACCCACATGTAAATACATACCCTTATTAGTTTACATATTATTAATTTTTCCTATAAATATTTACCCTCAATTCTTAGTTGCTCATGTAACTCCCGATTTTTCCAACATATAAATAAATATAAAATACATCAGAATGCATCATAAAACAGGATGTCACATTTCGTTCTTCAAAAATCATTTCATCATAAATAGAGTTAAAATCACTATTTATTAAACCAATTGTTTTCAATAATTAAAACAATGTCGCAGCGGAAAATATAAAACATTTAATCAATACTTAGCACTAAGGCCTCAACATCAACAACATAATAAAATTCCAATTTAAAATGGTTCAACAACATCTTATAAAGAGATACGTAACAAAGGAAAAACAAAACATATAAATATCCTCATCCCGTTACGTATCAGAGCATGACTCCTATGAAGACACGAGGACTCAACTCACATCAGCGGTTACTCCTAGATATTTGCACGTTACCCACGTAGAGGCAACATTCAAACAGAATGGGTGAGATTTCACATTCATTAATAATAAGCAGCAATTCATAAAGAAGAATTAATCAACATAATACAACAAGAATTAATCATCAACAATTAATTCACATAAAGAAATCAATCAATATAGAACAACAACAACTAATCGTCAACAATTAATTCACACAAAGGAATCAATCAACAGCAAACAACACCAACTAATCATCAACAATTAATTCACATAAAGGAATCTATCAACATAGAACAGCAACAACTAATCATCAACAATTAATTCATGTAATTTCAGATACAATTATCAATTAACTTTATTTATGAATGCAATAACAACGATTCAACAACGTAAAAACAACAACAACTCAACAACGTAGCAACAACAAATTAATGACGTAACAACAACGATTCAACAACGTAACAACAACAACTCAACTACGTAGCCACATTAAATAAACAACGTAACAACAACGACTAAACACCGTAACCAACAACTCAAATACGTAGCAACAATAAATTAACAACGTAACAACAACAACTTAACAACGTAACAAAACAACTTATCAAAAGGCAATATAGTTAACATTTAATCAACAATTAATCAATACTTGACACTGAGGCCTCAACATCAACAACATAATAAAATTTCAAGTTAAAATAGTTCAACAACATCTTATAAAGAGATACGTAACAAAGGAAAAAACAAAACATATAAATATCCTCATCCCGTTACGTATCAGAGCATGACTCCTATGAAGACACGAAGACTCAACTCACATCAGCGGTTACTCCTAGATATCTGCATGTTACCCACGTAGAGGCAACATTCAAACAGAATGGGTGAGATTTCACATTCATTAATAAAAAGCAGCAGTTCATAAAGAAGAATTAATCAACATAATACAACAAGAATTAATCATCAACAATTAATTTACATAAAGGAATCAATCAACATAGAACAACAACAACTAATGATCAACAATTAATTCACATAAAAGAATCAATCAACATAAAACAGCACCATCTAATCATCAACAATTAATTCACATAAAGAAATCAATCAATATAGAACAACAACAACTAATCGTCAACAATTAATTCACACAAAGGAATCAATCAACAGCAAACAACACCAACTAATCATCAACAATTAATTCACATAAAGGAATCTATCAACATAGAACAGCAACAACTAATCATCAACAATTAATTCATGTAATTTCAGATACAATTATCAATTAACTTTATTTATGAATGCAATAACAACGATTCAACAACGTAAAAACAACAACAACTCAACAACGTAGCAACAACAAATTAATGACGTAACAACAACGATTCAACAACGTAACAACAACAACTCAACTACGTAGCAACATTAAATAAACAACGTAACAACAACGACTAAACACCGTAACCAACAACTCAAATACGTAGCAACAACAAATTAACAACGTAACAACAACTTAACAACGTAACAAAACAACTTATCAAAAGGCAATATAGTTAACATTTAATCAACAATTAATCAATACTTGACACTGAGGCCTCAACATCAACAACATAATAAAATTCCAATTTAAAATGGTTCAACAACATCTTATAAAGAGATACGTAACAAAGGAAAAAACAAAACATATAAATATCCTCATCCCGTTACGTATCAGAGCATGACTCCTATGAAGACACGAGGACTCAACTCACATCAGCGGTTACTCCTAGATATCTGCATGTTACCCACGTAGAGGCAACATTCAAACAGAATGGGTGAGATTTCACATTCATTAATAAAAAGCAGCAGTTCATAAAGAAGAATTAATCAACATAATACAACAAGAATTAATCATCAACAATTAATTTACATAAAGGAATCAATCAACATAGAACAACAACAACTAATCATCAACAATTAATTCACATAAAAGAATCAATCAACATAAAACAGCACCATCTAATCATCAACAATTAATTCACATAAAGAAATCAATCAATATAGAACAACAACAACTAATCGTCAACAATTAATTCACACAAAGGAATCAATCAACAGCAAACAACACCAACTAATCATCAACAATTAATTCACATAAAGGAATCTATCAACATAGAACAGCAACAACTAATCATCAACAATTAATTCATGTAATTTCAGATTCAATTATCAATTAACTTTATTTATGAATGCAATAACAACGATTCAACAACGTAAAAACAACAACAACTCAACAACGTAGCAACAACAAATTAATGACGTAACAACAACGATTCAACAACGTAACAACAACAACTCAACTACATAGCAACATTAAATAAACAACGTAACAACAACAACTAAACACCGTAACCAACAACTCAAATACGTAGCAACAACAAATTAACAACGTAACAACAACTTAACAACGTAACAAAACAACTTATCAAAAGACAATATAGTTAACATTTAATCAACAATTAATCAAAACTTGACACTGAGGCCTCAACATCAACAACATAATAAAATTCCAATTTAAAATGGTTCAACAACATCTTATAAAGAGATACGTAACAAAGGAAAAAACAAAACATATAAATATCCTCATCCCGTTACGTATCAGAGCATGACTCCTATGAAGACACGAGGACTCAACTCACATCAGCGGTTACTCCTAGATATCTGCATGTTACCCACGTAGAGGCAACATTCAAACAGAATGGGTGAGATTTCACATTCATTAATAAAAAGCAGCAGTTCATAAAGAAGAATTAATCAACATAATACAACAAGAATTAATCATCAACAATTAATTTACATAAAGGAATCAATCAACATAGAACAACAACAACTAATCATCAACAATTAATTCACATAAAAGAATCAATCAACATAAAACAGCACCATCTAATCATCAACAATTAATTCACATAAAGAAATCAATCAATATAGAACAACAACAACTAATCGTCAACAATTAATTCACACAAAGGAATCAATCAACAGCAAACAACACCAACTAATCATCAACAATTAATTCACATAAAGGAATCTATCAACATAGAACAGCAACAACTAATCATCAACAATTAATTCATGTAATTTCAGATTCAATTATCAATTAACTTTATTTATGAATGCAATAACAACGATTCAACAAAGTAAAAACAACAACAACTCAACAACGTAGCAACAACAAATTAATGACGTAACAACAACGATTCAACAACGTAACAACAACAACTCAACTACGTAGCAACATTAAATAAACAACGTAACAACAACGACTAAACATCGTAACCAACAACTCAAATACGTAGCAACAATAAATTAACAACGTAACAACAACAACTTAACAACGTAACAAAACAACTTATCAAAAGGCAATATAGTTAACATTTAATCAACAATTAATCAATACTTGACACTGAGACCTCAACATCAACAACATAATAAAATTTCAAGTTAAAATAGTTCAACAACATCTTATAAAGAGATACGTAACAAAGGAAAAACAAAACATATAAATATCCTCATCCCGTTACGTATCAGAGCATGACTCCTATGAAGACACGAGGACTCAACTCACATCAGCGGTTACTCCTAGATATCTGCATGTTACCCACGTAGAGGCAACATTCAAACAGAATGGGTGAGATTTCACATTCATTAATAAAAAGCAGCAGTTCATAAAGAAGAATTAATCAACATAATACAACAAGAATTAATCATCAACAATTAATTTACATAAAGGAATCAATCAACATAGAACAACAACAACTAATCATCAACAATTAATTCACATAAAAGAATCAATCCACATAAAACAGCACCATCTAATCATCAACAATTAATTCACATAAAGAAATCAATCAATATAGAACAACAACAACTAATCGTCAACAATTAATTCACACAAAGGAATCAATCAACAGCAAACAACACCAACTAATCATCAACAATTAATTCACATAAAGGAATCTATCAACATAGAACAGCAACAACTAATCAACAACAATTAATTCATGTAATTTCAGATTCAATTATCAATTAACTTTATTTATGAATGCAATAACAACGATTCAACAACGTAAAAACAACAACAACTCAACAACGTAGCAACAACAAATTAATGACGTAACAACAACGATTCAACAACGTAACAACAACAACTCAACCACATAGCAACATTAAATAAACAACGTAACAACAACAACTAAACACCGTAACCAACAACTCAAATACGTAGCAACAATAAATTAACAACATAAAACAGCACCATCTAATCATCAACAATTAATTCACATAAAAAAAACAATCAATATAGAATAACAACAACTAATCATCAACAATTAATTCACATGAAGGAATCTATCAACATAAAACATCAACAACTAATCATCAATAATTAATTCATGTAATTTCAGATACAATTATCAATTAACTTTATTTATGAATGCAATAACAACGATTCAACAACGTAAAAACAACAACTCAACAACGTAGCAACAACAAATTAATGACGTAACAACAACGATTCAACAACGCAACAACAACAACTAAACACCGTAACGACAACAACTCAAATACGTAGTAACAACAAATTAACAACGTAACAACAACAACCTAACAACGTAACAAAACAACTTATCAAAAGGCAATATAGTTAACATTTAACCAACAATTAATCAATACTTGACACTGATGCCTCAACATCAACAACATAATAAAATTCCAATTTAAAATGGTTCAACAACATCTTATAAAGAGATACGTAACAAAGGAAAAACAAAACATATAAATATCCTCATCCCGTTACGTATCAGAGCATGACTCCTATGAAGACACGAGGACTCAACTCACATCAGCGGTTACTCCTAGATATTTGCACGTTACCCAAGTAGAGGCAACATTCAAACAAAATGGGTGATATTTCATATTCATTAATAATAAGCAGCAATTCATAAAGAAGAATTAATCAACATAATACAACAAGAATTAATCATCAACAATTAATTCACATAAAGGAATCAATCAACATAGAACAACAACAACTAATCATCAACAATTAATTCACACAAAGAAATCAATCAACATAAAACAACACAACTAATCATCAACAATTAATTCACATAACGGAATCAATAAACACATAACAACAACAACTAATCATCAACAATTAATTCACAGAAAGGAATCAATCAACATAAAATAACACCAACTAATCATCAACAATTAATTCATGTAATTTTAGATACAATTATCAATTAACTTTATTTATCAATGCAACAACAACGATTCAACAACGTAACAACAACAACTCAACAACGTAACGACAACAACTCAACAACGTAGCAACAACGAATTAACAATGTAACAACACCTTAACAACGTAACAACAACGCAACGACAACAACTCAACAACGTAGCAACAACAAATTAACAACGTAACAATAACAACTTAACAACGTAACAACAACGATTCAATAGCGTAACAACAACAACTCACCAACGTAGCAACAACAAATTAACAACGTAACAACAACTTAACAATGTAACAACAACAACTTATCGAAATGCAATATAGTTATGCATGTGGTACCAACAGAGCGTCAATCCCTCAACATAATGTCGTAATTCGACTAAACAAGGCATTAAACCCCCAACTTTAACAAAGCATCAAGCCTTCAACTTTAATGTCGTAATTCGACTAAACAGGGCATCAAGCCCTCAACTTTAACACGACATCAAGCCTTCAACTTTAACAAGGCATCAGTTTAGACAAATGTTTATGCAAGGATACGACTCAAGAATGCAACAACGATAACATCCTAATTCACATAATAAAATATATATATATATATATATATATATATATATATATATATATATATATATATAAAAGATTTTCATGTCAAACCAAAGCTACTGGAAACATAACTTAATCATCAACAACTTTCATATAAACATCATATAATTAACTTTCGTATATACATCATATAATTAACTTTTATATAAACATCATATAATTATCATATCAATAACTTTCATATATATACATCATATAAATAACTTTCATATATACATTTTATAAATAACGTTCATATAAATATCATATAAACAACTTTCATATAAATATCATATAAAGAACTTTCATATAAACATCATATAAATAACTTTCACATAAACATCATATAAATAACTTTCATATATACATCATATAAATAACTTCCATATAAACATCATATAAAAGATTTTCATGTCAAACCAAAGCTACTGGAAACATAACTTAATCATCAACAACTTTCATATAAACATCATACAATTAACTTTCATATATACATCATATAATTAACTTTTATATAAACATCATATAATTATCATATCAATAACTTTCATATAAACATCATATAAATAACTTCCATATATACATCATATAAATAACTTCCATATAAACATAACATAAACAACTTTCATATAAATATCATATAAATAACTTTCATATAATCATCATATAAATATCATATATAATCATAGATTCAACCATAAATCAACAACAACATATCAAAATATTCACCAATTCATTAACATTCTAATTGAACCTCATAATACTTAGGATTCAAAGTTTGGAAACAAACCAAAAGTTTCGGTTTGATTTAGAAGCGGTTATGCTAAATTTTATTAAAAGTCTTCCAACACCCACTTGGAGTGTTTCTATCATAATTCAAAATCCACAAAACATTTTCAAGTGAAACCAGAGTCATTGGAAAGCTAACTTAATTATCTAAAACTTTTATGTTTACATCAAAACCTAATTATGAACAAAAAAGTCCCATTTTTTATTTTTGTTATGGAAATCAACAAGAGCACGACCATGTTGACCCCTGTGTAGTATTTTAATCATATCTAGAGTTCTGGACGTTTATATTTATTCACTCCAAAGGCTAGTGAAAGCTAACATCCTTATCTAAAACTTTCATGTTTACACAAAATGCCAATTCAAAACAGAAACGTGTTAGAAAGTCGCAAGAACACAAAACAGAGAGTGCTGTGACAGGTAGCTCTCAGGAAACACTCAATTTTCACCCAACTCCCAAAATTAATAGGAAACATTGCCTACTGATAATCTACAACCTAAACATCAACTTTCACATTAATTAATGAGATTATCTATACTCTTAACAACCTAATTCAATTCAAAACCTAACTTCTACAGCAACAAAATTCAACAACACTAAGATTAAACCTTTTTCAGAATTATTTGCTTATGATTAAAGAAGGTCAGTCCCACCCTTACCTTAGATTGGTTGATTTACAGAACTCTACAAGCTTCCTCTTAACCTTAGTTTTCTTCTTATGCCTCCGCTATCTTTTTTTTTTCCCAAAAACTATTGTAACCCAAATTCTCTAATCTCCTCCTCTATTTATAACCACCAAGAGTTTGTTTCTCACTTAATCTTTTTAATGAGCTTACTATCTACACACCCTCAGATTGGTTACTAATTCTATAACAGCTATTCAGCTCCACTATATACACCTCATTCTATTCTTAACCTATCAAATATCTCTTATTCCAAAACTGCCCTTATGCCTCATTAATCTAATTAATTATATTCTTTCACCATTAAAGTCATATCAAACTACTAATAAATATCAACTAATACCCCAAAACATCACACATCGCAATTATCCAAATAAAATATTCAAAAATACTCTAAACTCGATAGAATAAATAAATAATAAAAATAGGGCGTTACAACTCTCCCCCACTTAGAATATTTACGTCCTCGAAAATGTACCTCATTCATATCTGAGTACCAGCTAAAGCAAATACAACGAGCAATGATTAGGAAACAAAGCAAACACAATAAACAATGATTAGGAAACAAAGCAAACACAACGACATTATTCAACTATCACACGACACTAACGACTCAACTACTTGGCCGGACGGACTGACCTGCTCTGATACCAATTGTAACACCCCATTTTCCCAACATATAAATAAATATAAAATATATCAGAGTGCATCATAAAATAGGATGTCACATTTCCTTCTTCAAAAATCATTTCATCATAAATAGAGTTAAAATCACTATTTATTAAAACAACTGCTTTCAATAATTAAAACAATGTCGCAGCGGAAAATATTCAACATTTAATCAATACTTGACACTAAGGCCTCAACATCAACAACATAATAAAATTCCAATTTAAAATGGTTCAACAACATCTTATAAAGAGATATGTAACAAAGGAAAAACAAAACATATAAATATCCCCACCATGTTACGTATCAGAGCATGACTCCTATGACGACACGAGGACTTAACTCACATCAGCGGTTACTCCTAGATATATGCACGTTACCCACGTAGAGGCAACATTCAAACAGAAGATGTGAGATTTCACATTCATTAATAATAAGCAACAATTCACAAAGAAGAATTAATCAACATAAAACAACAAGAATTAATCATCAACAATTATTTCACATAAATGAATCAATCAACATAAAACAACAACAACTAATCATCAACAATTAATTCACAGAAAGGAATCAATCAACATACAACAACACCAACATACAACAACACCAACTAATCATCAACAATTAATTCACATAAAGAAATCAATAAACTAAGAACATCAACAACTAATCATCAACAATTAATTCACACAAAGGAATCAATCAACATAAAACAACAACAACTAATCATCAACAATTAATTCACAGAAAGGAATCAATCAACATAAAACAGCAACAAGTAATCATCAACAATTAATTCATGTAATTTCAGATACAATTATCAATTAACTTTATTTATCAATGCAACAACAACGTAACAACAACAACTCAACAACGTAATGACAACAACTCAACAACGTAGCAACAACAAATTAACAACGTAACAACAACGATTCAATAGCGTAACAACAACAACTCACTAACGTAGCAACAACAAATTAACAACGTAACAACAACAAATTAACAATGTAACCACAACAACTTATCAAAATGCAATAAAGTTATGCATGTGGTACCAACAGAGCGTCAAGCCCTCAACATAATGCCGTAATTCGACTAAACAGGACATCAAACCCCCAACTTTAACAAGGCATCAAGCCTTCAACTTTAATGTCGTAATTCGACTAAACAGGGCATCAAGCCCTTAACTTTAACACGGCATCAAGCATTCAACTTTAACAAGGCATCAAGCCTTCAAGTTTAGACAAATGTTTATGCAAGGATACGACTCAAGAATGTAGCAACAATAACATCCTAATTCACATAATATATATATATATATATATAAGATTTTCATGTCAAACCAAAGCTACAGGAAACATAACTTAATCATCAACAACTTTCATATAAACATCATATAATTAACTTTCATATATACATCATATAATTAACTTTTATATAAACATCATATATTACCATATCAATAACTTTCATATATACATTATATAAATAACTTTCATATATACATTATATAAATAACGTTCATATAAATATCTCATAAACAACTTTCATATAAATATCATATAAATAACTTTCATATATACATCATCATATAAATAACTTGCATATAAACATCATATAAATAACTTCCACATATACATCATATAAATAACTTCTATATAAACATCATATAAATAACTTTCATATAAATATCATATAAATAACTTTCATATAATCATCATATAAATATCATATAATCAAAGATTCAACCATAAATCAACAACAACATATCAATATGATTCACCAACACCCACTTGGAGTGTTTCTATCATAATTCAAAATCCACAAAACATTTTCAAGTCAAACCAGAGCCATTGGAAAGCTAACTTAATTATCTATAACTTTTATGTTTTTATCAAAACCTAATTTTGAACAGAAAAGTCCCAGTGTTTATTTTTGTTACGGAAATCAACATGAGCACGACCCTGTTGACCCCTGTGTAGTATTTTAATCATATCTAGAGTTCTGGACGTTTATATTGAGTCACTCCAAAGACTAGTAAAAGCTAACATCCTTGTCTAAAACTTTCATGCTTACATCAAATGTCAATTCAAAACAGAAACGTGTTAAAAAGACGCCAGAACACGAAACAGAGAGTGTTGTGACAGGTAGCTCTCGGGAAAAACTCATGTTTCACTCCAAAATTCCAATTTCGACATCCCAACTCCCAAAATTGATAGGAAATATTGCCTACTGATAATCTACGACCTAAACATCAACTTTCATATTAATTCATGGGATTATCTATACTCTTAACAACCTAATTCAATTCAAAACCTAACTTCTACAACAACAAAATTCAACAACAAGATTAAACCTTTTTCAGAATTACATGCTTATGATTAAAGAAGGTTAGTCATACCCTTACCTTAGATTGGTTGATTTACACAACTCTACAAGCTTCCTCTTAACCTTAGTTTTCTTCTTAGCTATCTTTTTTTCTCCCAAAAAATGTTGTAACCCTAATTCTCTAATCTCCTCCTCTATTTATAACTACCAAGAGTTTGTTTCTCACTTAATCTTTTTAATGAGCTTACTATCTACACACCCTCAGATTGGTTACTAATTCTAGAACAACTATTTAGTTCCACTATATACACCTCATTCTGTTCGTAACCTAACAAATCTTTCTTATTCCAAAACTGCCCTTATGCCTCATTAATCTAATTATTTATATTCCTTCACCATTAAAGTCATAACAAACTACTAATAACTACCAACTAATACCCCAAAACATCACACATCGCAATTACCCAAATAAAATATTCAAAAAGACTCTAAACTCGATAGAATAAATAAATAATAAAAATCAGGCGTTACAGTTCACACACCAAACTTATTCAGTTTTCATTTTCAACATGTCGCCGCCGCCGCCTATTGCAATACGTTGCACCATCAAATTTGCGCATATTGCTAAATAGTTTGACTCTTGGTACTTCACACCGGTTGATACGCTATAGGAACTAACTGGCTATTTCAACGAGTATTTCACTAGATATCAAGAACCCACCCGTAAGGTAAAGATAATTTTTGTTATAAGACCATACTACTTGTTGAACACTGTCCATAACAATTGGAAATTAAGCTATAAGTTTGATAGTATTGAAAGCGACTCTAATGTTCAAGACATGTTTCGATGGAGGACAAACACGGAAGACCCGTTGTACTTGTATGTTACAAGTCAGATATCCGACTAGCAGCTTCTATCGATTCTTGTTATCTACCTTAATGTTTCGTATGTTTTTTTAATGTGCTCCATTTGTAATTCCTTAACTTCATGAAATCGTTCGATTAATGTTATATTATGCTATTATCAATTTATCGTATTTTAACTTATTATGTGGTGTGTTCTGAACTATATTTAAATACATTGTGGTCATTAATTCAAATAAATATACTATCGTCGAATATTTATATAAATCCTCAAAACTATGAAAACAACTAATATATGAAATTATAATAATAAGATTTAGTTTTCATATCATTTGTTCATGTTGATGACCAACTCCTATTATTCGAATTCTATGCTTCCTTTTACTGTTCAAATCCATTAGCTTCAGCAACCCTTGAACCCAAATCATGATAAGAACGTTAATTTATTAAAAATATAAATGAATGATTATATTGACAAGAAATTATTTTCTGTAAATTCAATTTATCAGACTTAGACTAAGCAATATTGTGAGATTGTGCTTGTATATATAGTGTTGCAAACAATTATTGGTGTGTAAAATAAATGAGAGTATTTAATATGTAACCAACAAATCCTGATAAATATTAATTATTTTGTGTTCTTATCCAAAAATCTGTCAAATTTAATGTTACAAGAAAAGCAAAAAAAAATCTGCTTTTTCTTGTACCTATACATCACTATCTTCTTTTACAGATTTTTAAACAGCTTTTATGATAAAAAATGTACCTCCAAAACCAACTTTTGTCTTTTTTAACTTAAAAGTACATTTGATTCCCTAAATCTGAGACACATCACAGCTACATACTATGTTGCTGTCAAATTCTCAGATGCAATGCTATTATCCAGCAGATATAATACTTCCTTCCGCACTATTGACAGCCTTACTATTGTACTTTCAAAAATTTGAGCTGTTGAAACTTTTGACCCTTCCCTCCCTCTTTCATTTTGAATTTTCACAAGTTCACACAAGTTCAATTCAACCTCAAACATTAATTTCCATTAATGTTAACAAATAAACTTAAACAGAAATATATAATTAATTCCACAAAAACAACTTGATGGCAGCAAGTAACCACTCCCACTTTTGCAACAGATCTGAATCGCTCCAATATTTTAATAATAAATCAATGGTCAGGATTGGACTTCACCTCTTATATGCACAAATGTTGCATGGTGCACAAAAACCATATTTGTGCATTCTAAACCCCACCATTTGTTTGTGGTAATACAACTCTCCAGAGACAAATATTTCAAATTTTGGCATCTATCAAAATCAATCTTATATGGTGCAAAAAAAACCTCAGGACAAAAATAAAATTCTCAAGATACGGTGCATCAATGTATACCTTCTGGATTCCATCAACATCAACTGTCTTGAGCTTAAGTAGACCATGCATGTTCAAAGACTTCAAGTCATCAAACCTCAAAGTTATATGTTCAATCAAAGGACAACAAGGAATGAATTGCTCAATTGCATGTTTGTCTCTCGAAAGGACAAGCTTCAATGACAATACTCTTAATGAGAAAAATTTAATTGAATGATTCATGAATGTTGTATCAACTCTGATTCCCCATATCAATGTAACACCCCGTTTTCCAAAAGTAAAAATTTCATAATAAAAAAATCAGAGTTTCTCGTATAAACGGAATTCTACATTTCTAGAAATCTCAAAACGGAATAGAAAATAGTTATAAACGTTCCCATCCTGTTACGTATCAGAGCATCTAAGGACACAGTGAGGGTAGCCACTCACAACAGAAAACAGCAGCTAAAAGCTTAATCACCTGCAAGTTACTCATATGAAGAGCAACATTTCCAAGCAGAAGGGGTGAGATTCACAAAACAATGGCATTAAACATATAATTCAATAATTATAATTAACGACATAAACATCAAATACATCCACAACAATAGTCAGATAACATCTTAATCAACATCATAATCATCATCATAATTCAACATCATAGTTCAATTTAACAGTTTGACTCGACTATGCAACTTCAACTCGACTATGCAACTTAGACATCTTGTTCATGCATGTGGTACCAATCTAGGGCATAAGCCATCGTCGCTATTGAGTATAAATATACTCCTAGGGCATAAGTTCTCGTCGCTGTTGAGCATAAAAATACTCCTAGAGCATAAGCTCTCGTCTCTGTTGAGCCAAAGCTCCTAGGGCATGAGCCCTCGTCTCTGAATGAATATGCATGGACTTAACTTCTTAAACCTTAGACATCTCAAATAAACTCCAATAATTTGGATTGCAACTCATAACCATAGGATGACACATTCCTTTATTAATCAATAATATATAGCAGCATGGCAGCACATCAAATATTCCAGGATACAATCATATCATGAACAAGCACAGATATCATCACTTATAGTTCACAAAAGCATATACAATTATATATCATTAGTAAAAACATTCACATCTCCTTAATTTATATTCTCAGAACTACAACAGTAGCCTAAACTAATTCATTACTCTAAGGATCATCTCGCATCTAACTGTGTGACAAAAGTCGCTTAAAAACCCAATAAGGTAGTCTGCCTCGGGGTTACTTGCTATGGCGAGTTGGGCTGCTCGCCTTGCGAGCCAACTAGGGTCACTCGCTATGGCGAGTTGGATTGCTCGCCTTGCGAGCATCAAAGGCATTACTCGCTATGGTGAGTGGGATTTCCCGCCTCGCGAACATCTAAAGGTTACTCGCTGTGGCGAGTGGGTTTCTCGCCTTGCGAGCTGATGAGGGACACTCGCCGTGGCGAGCGAAGACAGAACAGTTATGGGGTTACGACAATTTTCACCAAAAATCCCAATTATCATCATGTTCCTTCCTAATTTCGACTATAATGATGTTTAAGGGTTACCATATGGTCTGTAAACAGTTTTCTACATTAATGGTACTGTTTCTCATCATTTAATTATCAATTCATCACTTTTGACCTAATTCTCAAATTCTTAATTTCTCATGAATTCCTTCTATAATTTGTTAACTACAATCATGAATTACAGTTTAATGGAATTGTAATGCTAGGCTCACCCTTACCTTAAGAAAATTGGAGCAGCAGCCTCTTGGTTCTTCACTTCTAGTTTTCTCCCAAAAAACTGAATTGTACGTACTGTCTGTTTCTAAACCTAGGTTTCCCCCTTTTTATGTTTTCTAACTAATTTATCTTATTTCACTTATTCCCTCACAACTCTATCTAATTCTAAAACAACCCCACAACTTAATATTTATTTTATTTTCAAATCTTATTTTATTAAACAATAAAATAAGTCACTTAATAAAATCACACATATCACATAAATTATATAAATCACTTAAATCACATAGAATCATATAAATATTCTCTTTACTCTATAAAATAATTTAAATAATCGAAACGGGCGTTACAACTCTTCCCAACTTATAAGATTTTCGTCCTCGAAAATTTACCTCAAGCAAATAACTCTGGATAAGATTCCAGCATCTTACTCTCTAGCTCCCATGTCAAGCTTTCACCAGTCGCTCCGTCCCAAACGACTTTCACAAGAGGTATCTCCTTGCCTCTCAAACGCTTCACCTCACGACATTCAATCCTCACTGGTAAGGTTTCAACCGTCAAGTTATCTCTAACTTGCACAACATCCCTTTGAATCACATGTGATGGATCCGGAACATACTTCCGAAGTTGCGACACATGAAACACATCATGCAAATTCGAAAGGTGCGGCGGTAAACCTACTCGATACGCCACCGTTCCAATTCTCTCGGATATCTGATACGGACCAATAAACTTCGGAGTTAACTTCTTTGACTTCAATGCACGACTCACACCGGTCATGGGAGTAACTCTAGGGAATACATGATCTCCCTCTTGGAACTCAAGGTCTTTCCTACGCTTCTCATGATAACTCTTTTGTCGACTCTGCGACGCCTTCATCTTTTCTTGAATCATTTTTACCTTCTTTGTAGTCTGTTGATAAATTTCTGGTCCTAAAACCACACTCTCACCTGACTCAAACCAACACAACGGAGTTCTACATCTCCGACCATACAAAGCCTCGAAAGGTGCCATTCCGATACTAGAATGATAACTGTTATTGTACGTGAACTCTATCAACGGAAGATGACTATCCCAAGTTCCTCCATGCTCAAGTACACAAACTCTCAGCAAATCTTCTAATGACTGAATCGTTCTTTCCGACTGACCATCTGTCTGTGGATGATACGCCGAATTCAACTTTAACTTAGAACCTAAAGCCTCTTGCAAACTCTTCCAAAATCTAGAAGTAAACCTCGGGTCTCTATCTGATACGATGCTCGAAGGAACCCCATGCAGCTTCACTATCTCTCGAATATAAATCTCCGCCAATTGAGCTATAAGAAAACTGATGTTAATTAGAATAAAATGAGCCGACTTCGTCAATCTATCAACAATCACCCAAATGGCGTCATTCCCTATAGGCGTATTCGGCAAGCTCGTCACAAAATCCATGGATATACTATCCCATTTCCACTCTGGCACATCTAAAAGTGTCATCAATCCAGCAGGTTTCTGATGTTCCACTTTCGACTTCTGACAAATCAAACAAGAATACACAAACTGTGCCACATCACGTTTCAATCCGGACCACCAAAATAACCTCTTCAAATCATGGTACATTTTCGTAGCTCCCGGGTGAATACTTAAGCTACTTCTACGACTCTCTTCAAGAATCATCTTCTTCATCTCGTCATCATCTGGAATGCAAATTCTTCCTCGAAATCTCAACACACCTTGGTCATCGATCTTAAAGTCACCCTCTCCAGTCTGATTACTAGCAACCAACAAGTCCACAAACTTAACATCCATCTTCTGCGCTTTAATATTTTTCAAGAAATCACTATCAATCTTCAGCATTCCCAGCTTTACGCTCTGAGGTGACCATTCACAAACTAAACTCAAATCTCTAAACTGTTCCAGCAACTCAAATTCTTTAGCCATCATAGCGGACATATGTAAAGTCTTCCTACTTAGGGCATCTACAACAACATTAGCTTTACCCGGATGATAATTCAAACCAAAGTCATAATCTTTCAATAATTCCAGCCACCTTCGCTGCCTCATATTCAATTCCTTCTGATCAAACAAATACTTCAAGCTCTTGTGATCACTGAACACTTCAAATCTCGAACCATACAAGTAATGTCTCCAAAGCTTAAGCACAAATACCACTTCAGCTAATTCAATATCATGAGTAGGATAGTTTCGTTCATGAATTCTCAACTGTCTTGATGCGTAAGCAACCACTTTACCATCTTGCATAAGCACACCACCTAAACCCAATTTGGACGCATCGCAATATACCACAAAAGGTTCATCGGACTTCGGTAAAATCAAGACCGGAGCCTTCGTCAAACGCTTCTTCAATTCGTTAAAATTATTCTCACAGTGAACATCCCACACAAATGTTTTACCTTTGCACGTCAACTGCGTCAACGGAAGTGCTAACTAAGAAAATCCTTCTATAAATCTTCTATAATAACCAGCTAATCCTAAAAAGCTTCTAATCTCTGTAACTGACTTAGGAGTCTCCCATTGTGATACCGCATCAACTTTAGACGTATGAACCGCAATACCATTACTAGAAATAACATGTCCAAGAAAACTCACCTCGTTCAACCAGATTTCACACTTTGATAATTTAGCATAAAGTTTCTTCTCCTTCAGCACTTGCAAGACTATCCTCAAATGTTCAGCATGTTCTTCCTCAGACTTGGAGTAAATCAAAATATCATCAATGAATAAAACCATGAAACGATCCAAAAATGCATGGAAGATGCGATTCATATATTCCATAAACACACCAGGTGCATTCGTAACACCGAAAGACATCACTTTATACCCATAATGTCCATAACGTGTCCTAAAGGTTGTCTTCTGCATATCTTCATCCTTCACTTTAATCTGGTGATAACCCGATCTCAAATCAATCTTGCTAAACACACGTGCACCCACTAACTGATCCATCAAGTCGTCAATTCTTGGAAGTGGATACCTATTCTTTATAGTTACTTTATTCAACTGTCGGTAATCAATGCACAACCTCATACTACCGTCTTTCTTCTTCACCAGTAATACTGGCGCTCCCCAAGGTGATACACTTGGTCTAACAAATTTCTTGTCAAGTAAATCTTCTAACTGCTTCTTCAATTCAGCCAACTCAGATGCTGACATACGGTAAGGTGTCATAGACACAGGCTTCGTTCCCGGAATAAGATCAATCGAAAATTCAACTTCTCTTTCTAGAGGCACATCAGGAATTTCATCAGGAAACACTTCTGGAAAATCGCATACCACTTCCTGCTTATCAATCATTGTTTGGTTCTCAATAGATAAAGATGCCATCAAGGAAAACATCAACATTCCATCACGTTCTAACTGCTTCATCTGTTTAGTAGATAAAAATTCTGCTCCACTTTCTTCTTCATCAGAAGAGAAATACACCGACTTGCGAAAACAATTAATATGTACATGATTGTACTCTAACCAATTCATACTCAGAATTACATTCATACCACTCAAAGGTAAACAAACTAAGTCAAGTTCAAAATCACGATCATACATAGATAAAGGACATCTTAAACACACAAGAGAAGTAGTCATCGAACCCTTAGCTGGAGTTTCGACAACCATTTCTCCATTCATATTTGACATAGTAAGACCCAACTTAGAAGCACAATCAATAGCAATAAAACAATGCGTAGCACCAGTATCAATAATAACAATTAAAGGAGTATTATCAAAATAACAAGTACCTTTGATCAAACGATCCTCATTCTCCGTCTGAGTACCAGTCAAAGCAAAAACTCTCCCAGTAGTCTGAGCCTTCTTAGGCTTCTTGCATTGCGAACCAATGTGACCTTCTTCATTGCAGTTAAAGCACACAACATCATAATATTTGCATGCCGAGGTAGCATGTCCTTTCTTACCACAACGGTAACACCGCTTCACATCTCCGGTACAAGAATTACTCTTGTGGCCTTTTTCACCACAGTTATAGCAGACAGTCTCAGCAGGAGCATCTTTCTTCTGAGGTCTCCTCTCATCATTAACTCTTTGTTTGCCCTTATCAGCAGGGGCACTATAAGGCTTGAGACGACTCTGCTGACCTTTACTTTTTCTCTCATTCACAACCTTGTAATGAGCCTTAGTATCCTCCTCATAAATTCTGCAACTACTCACCAGCTCAGAGAAGTTACGAATCTTCTGGTAACCAATTGCCCTCTTAATATCAGCACGTAAGACATTCTCAAAGTTGATGCACTTGGAAAACTCAGCAGTCTCAGCAGTATAGTGTGGATAAAATTTAGCAAGCTCCACAAACTTGGTAGCATATTCAGTCACCGACATGTTTCCATGTTTTAGTTCAAGAAACTCAATCTCCTTCTTCCCGCGAACATCTTCCGGAAAGTAACGGTTCAGGAACTCTCTCCTAAACACAGCCCATGTAACAGCAGCACCTCCATTCTGTAAGACCGGTTGGACACTCATCCACCAGTCATCAGCTTCTTCTGCCAACATGTGCGTGCCAAAGCGCACCATCTGAATGTTCGTACATTGCATAACTCTGAAGATCCTCTCGACCTCCTTAAGCCATGTCTGAGCGCCATCAAGGTCATATATTCCCTTAAAAGTAGGTGGATGATTCCTCAGAAAAGTTTCCAACATTCTAACTCCATCATTACCACCAGCATTCTGTTGTTGACCCACAACTTGAGCCATTGCTTGTAATGCAGCAGCAAGAGCAGCATCATTCCTTCCAGCCATCTCAGATCACTACATAACGAGAATAGGTTAGGAAAATTCAAAACAGAATTAAGCTAACACTTGACACAAACGACTCGATCTACATGGCCGGACGGACCGACCTCCTCTGATACCAATTGTAGCACCTCGTTTTCCCAAAGTAAAAATTTCACAATAAAAAAATCAGAGTTTCTCGTATCAACGGAATGCTACATTTCTAGAAATCTCAAAACGGAATAAATAACAATTTATCCTTCATAAAATAATAATCATAATTATTCAAAACTTTGCAGCGGATAAAGATTCAAACTAACAAAATAGTTTTGGCTCGCAGGCCTCATCAAAACTTCTCAAATTAAATTCAACTGAAACTCATTAATATTAAATCATAATCAATACGTAAGGAATAGAAAATAGTTATAAAGGTTCCCATCTCGTTACGTATCAGAGCATCTAAGGTCACAGTGAGGGTAGCCACTCACAACAGCAAACAGCAGCTAAAAGCTTAATCACCTGCAAGTTACTCATATGAAGAGCAACATTTCCAAGCAGAAGGGGTGAGATTCACAAAACAATGACATTAAACATATAATTCCATAATTATAATTAACGACATAAACATCAAATACATCCACAACAATAATCAGATAACATCTTAATCAACATCATAATCATCATCATAATTCAACATCATAGTTCAACTTAACAATTTGACTCGACTATGCAACTTCAACTCGACTATGCAACTTAGACATCTTGTTCATGCATGTGGTACCAATCTAGGGCATAAGCCATCGTCGCTATTGAGTATAAATATACTCCTAGGGCATAAGCCCTCGTCGCTGTTGAGCATAAAAATACTCCTAGAGCATAAGCTCTCGTCTCTGTTGAGCAAAAGCTCCTAGGGCATGAGCCCTCGTCTCTGAATGAATATGCATGGACTTAACTTCTTAAACCTTAGAGATCTCAAATAAACTCCAATAATTTGGATTACAACTCATAACCATAGGACGACACATTCCTCTTTTAATCAATAATATATAGCAGCATGGAAGCACATCAAATATTCCAGGATACAATCATATCATGAACAAGCACATATATCATCACTTATAGTTCACAAAAGCATATACAATTATATATCATTAGTAAAAACATTCACATCTCCTTAATTTATATTCTCAGAACTACAACAGTAGCCTAACCTAATTCATTACTCTAAGGATCATCTCGCATCTAACTGTGCGACAAAAGTCGCTTAAAAACCCAATAAGGTAGTCTGCCTCGGGGTTACTTGCTATGGTGAGTTGGGTTGCTCGCCTTGCGAGCCAACTAGGGTCACTCGCTATGGCGAGTTGGATTGCTCGCCTTGCGAGCATCAAAGGCATTACTCGCTATGGCGAGTGGGATTGCCCGCCTCACGAACATCTAAAGGTTACTCACTGTGGCGAGTGGGTTTCTCGCCTTGCGAGCTGATGAGGGACACTCGTTGTGGCGAGCGAAGACAGAACATTTACGGGGTTACGACAATTTTCACCAAAAATCTCAATTTTCATCATGTTCCTCCCTAATTTCGACTATAATGATGTTTAAGGGTTACCCTATGGTCTGTAAACAGTTTTCTACATTAATGGTACTGTTTCTCATCAACTAACCATCAATTCATCACTTTTGACCTAATTCTCAAATTCTTAATTTCTCATGAATTCCTTCTATAATCTGTTAACTACAATCATGAATTACAGTTTAATGGAATTGTAATGCTAGGCTCACCCTTACCTTAAGAAAATTGGAGCAGCAGCCTCTTGGTTCTTCACTTCTAGTTTTCTCCCAAAAACTGAATTGTACGTACTGTCTGTTTCTAAACCTAGGTTTCCCCCTTTTTATGTTTTCTAACTAATTTATCTTATTTCACTTATTCCCTCACAACTCTATCTGATTCTAAAACAACCCCACAACTTAATATTTATTTTATTTTCAAATCTTATTTTATTAAACAATAAAATAAGTCACTTAATAAAATCACACATATCACATAAATTATATAAATCACTTAAATCACATAGAATCATATAAATATTCTCTTTACTCTATAAAATAATTTAAATAATCGAAACGGGCGTTACAATCAACACCAACTTAGTAAGCGATTTGACTTCAATTACACCCTTTGGTAGGACATAGTATTCATGGTTAGGACCATCAGGCAAAGAAAGCTCTAGTACTTAAACACCACTTTCACTTGGCAACTTCAACCAAAGATCAATATCCTTTAACATATAACTACATCTCTCAACATTGTTCACATGAAGCTTAAATTTTTTGATAGCTAATCCATTATCATAGAATCTCAACAACGTTCTCTTCACATAATCAATGAAATTTTCTATCTTCTTCACAAAATCATCCATTGATTCAGGAAACAACATCCTCCCTATATCAGATGGGGGAAACATCCCTGTGATTTTAGTATCGGAAAAAGACAATATAGGAAAAGTATACCATGTGTCTAACCAAGCTTTGGACAAAACACTTGTCCTAGCAGCATCTTTGTTTGGCAGCTCTGACAAGATTTTATAAAGAATGAATTTCGGCAGATTCGACAATTGGTCCTTATCGTGCTCCATATTTTTGTTTTGCAAACATAAGAGTAAGAATAAGAGTGAGATTGATAAAGAAATTTAATCAACAATTTGCAGTAGATATAGTTAGGGTTTAGGTTTTAACCAATCAGCTTACAAAAGTGATTTCGAAGAAGCAAACACTGAAGCAGCGAGGCGAGAGTGAAAAACTAGAAGGAAAATGGAGAGAGTAAAGACACAAAAAACCCTTTTGTAATCGAAATTAAAAACCCTTTCTATCAAAATGGGAACAGTCACGGCGGCTGTGAAAAAGAAATTTTCATTTTGTTTATTTTCTTCTTTTCTTTCCTTGCATTTTAGTCCTGAATGTGTATTGAGTAGTTATATTGGAGGACTGATATCACATATTAATGAAACATTTTAATATTAAATATTATTTTAACTAATAAAGTACACAATGAGAGACTATTATAAAAATTCGATACATTGAAGGACTATTGTGATTACTAGTAACACATTCAAGGATTAACATGAATATTACCCTTACAATCCCTGTCCCAAACTATTAGTTTTAAATAAAGATGAAGAATTTTGTTGTCCAAATAAAAATGTGCACTTTTACTAACTTGGACTTTCATGTTTTTTGTTGGTCTAAGTTAACAAACTCATATATATATATATATGAAATTCTGGCACGTTAGTATAATAATGTTTTATGCAATGTTCCAACACCGAGACACTGGTGAAATGTTGAGATTAATGTTTAAACATTTAACTAGCGAAAAACAAACAGAACAAGGTAAAAGTAAAAGACAGAAACGTAAATGGCACAAGAGAATTGTTAACCCAGTTCGATGACAAACACACTTACTTTAAGAGCTACCAAACCAGGAAGAAAATCCACTAATGTAGTCCTTGTTCTAATAACATAATAACCCCAAATAACTCCTTAAGTGGAAATCCACTAGGTTTAGACAGCATGGTTGTTAGGTTAATGATGATTCAGTGGAGATTGAAGTTCAAAACATAGAGAGGAAGCGAGGTAGCACCTGCAAATAGCATTGCTCATTGCAAGATACATAAGACCTATGTGAATTGTTGGATCCCTAGTTTACTATGGAAAAACCATATGATCTACTCTATGTGCTCTTAATAATGTAAAGAATGCATATTGGGGAGAATGATGTTGGATCTTTGTATGGTTTTGAAAGTTATTTGTATGAAAATTCAAATCCTACATTGATTATAGATAAGACTTGAAAATATTTTATAAATAAGAGATATCAATCGTATCATAATTTATTTTGTGGCATTGAGTTAGGTTAACAAACAAATATTCAATGTTTTTTTTCCGAAAAGGTGTTATTATGTTCATGTATTTGTTTTTGCATATTTTTGTTGTTCCTTCATGTATTCGTTCTTACACACTTACAACATCAAATAACTCCAAATATCCACATATGGATAAAGTCTAAAGAGCATAGTCAATCTAAAATAAATATTGACCGACAACCTACATCAGAGTCTATACTAAGACTCTAAAACAGATAAACAGAGGAAGCTTCCACTATCCTCAAGCAACTCACCAAGCAAGTTAAAATATCAATCATGCATGTCATCTATCCATTCATACAAATAGGTAGGCGGTCCAACACAGATCACTGGGGGTTAGCTTAACATCAACCATAATCAAGAATAAACAAACATAAGTATTCAAGGATTTCATGCATGACACATATACATAATCATCCCTCCTATAATACTAACATCACATGAATATTGTCCCCCATTCCGTACACATCATGCTATCATAATTCTAACATAGCACAATAAGCATATTCAAACTCTAATCAAGTCATCGACTTAAGCTCATCATTTATCAACATCAATCAATGAAAGGATTATTCACCCTATTCTTCATTTAGCATAATCAACTCAACAAATACAATTTATCATTTCAAAGCATAAGCAAGAAAGTCATCGTCACCAAAAGATCATAAAATCACACTCATATAAATTACACTTCATTATTTTCACCGAAATAAATATCATCAATTAAAATCATCAAAGTACAAGTATCACCATCAACAAAAAACATCAACAAGTACACATCTTCACATATTCACCAAATATCACTAAGTGTACAATTCACCAAACTCACCAATGCACATAAATCATCAAGTTCACCAAACACTTAATCAAATATGACGCATTTAACAAATTCACCAAATGTATGCAATGCGCCTAGACACGACTTCTACATGCATGTGGTATCAATCACCAACAATAGGTCGTCAGCTCATGATGCATCAAACACATCATAATCATTGAATACAAAGTATTCAAATCACACCACATGATATAAATAACGTAAACCATTGAATACAAAGTATTCAAATCACACACTGGATGTAAACATCCTAAGACTCGTGATGCATGATCATATGACACACTATGCACATGTTCAACAACAAACTCACCAACATCATCACCATTGGATATATATATATATATATATCCTAAATCACCTTCAATTTGCAAATATTCATTCACCATCAATATCACTATCATTTGCATGTAATAATTCAACAACATAATTCACCACCAAAACAAACTTCTTTTACACATGCAAGCGCCACCATTATCATCATCAAATTGCATATAAGAATTCAACAACATAATTCAATACATTCAATCACCATATCCAAATATTAACATTAATCATGTATAAATTCACCATCAACAATCGAAATTTAGCATATTCACATCAATATCAACAACATCACCACAAATCGACAACTTCATACAATTTCTCATAATCCAAATAAAGAGAAAAGTATATTACATCATGTTCAACACCTATTAATCATTCATACATCTTCATACAATCCTATTAACCTATTCACAAAAGATTTTCAAGGTATTCGGTCTTAAAGACCATTTTCGCGCGTAAAACATGGCACACAATCAGGGCACACTGAATCGTACCCTGATGTTGGAACATCGTATCCAACATCATGCATTAATATTTGTTTTAGCAATAATGAAGCCAATATACAAATATCCAACATAAACTTGTTGCGATGTAGTTTCTCATAAACACAGTGTTCACAAAACCCAAGATTCTTTATCTTGTGCCGACAAAAAAGATCATCTTTAGCCTGAATTCGCATCCCCCCTCTCACTCATATGCCCAAGCCTCATATGCGACAACTTCGTCATATCTTATTGGTCAATCTCAGAGGAAGCAACAACAACAGAATCAGTTAACGTAGTACCTTGTAGAAAGTACAGAGTACCCTGCTTCACACCTTTTAGAGTCATACTTGAACCTTTGCAAACATGTATAACTCCACCTTCACCTTTGAAACTAAACCCCTTCCTATCCAAAAGACTCTAGGATATCAGATTCTTCGTCATGTGTGGAACATAACTAACTTCGTTCAGTGTACATAATTTACGATCATGAATCCTAATCTTGATACATTCCATCCTAACCATCTTACAGGCAGAACTATTGTCCATAACAATATTTCCACTATCCAACTGCTAATAAGATGAAAACCATTCTCTCATAGGACAAATATGATAAGACGCTACGGAATCCAGAACCCATACATCGGTGTAATTTGTGTGACGATAAGAAACTAAGGCAATATCGTCTTCGAAATGTGTACCATCCTCGACAACAACGACAATATCTGATGCCTTATGTTGTTCCACCTACCTCTTCTTAGGATATTCATTCTTCCAATGACCTTTCTCCTTATAGTAATTAAAATATGGCTTAATTGAACCACATGTCCCTTAACTTAATTCTTTGTTTTAAAGTGGCTCCATAATTATAAAACGTCTCAATTAAGTCCTTTATTTATTTTGCCGTTAATCATTTTGGTTCTCACCATTAATTTTTTAATGTCTAATATTCTTGATATCATTTAAGCCATTTGATTGCAAGACCATTGTATGTAATAGTAAACCACCAACACCTAATTTTTTTATTTTTCTTCATCTTCTTCGGGCATATTATTCTTCATCTTCATGTCATTTTTCATCATCTTCATCAAAAAAATTAAACATCCAGAAAATAAAAAATTAAAAACTCAAATTATGTTTTTAAAAACTCAATCTTCATCTTTCTTCTCTAAAATACCCATAAATTCATCAAATTTTGTCCAACAACATATAAAAAATTTCAGATATGAGTTTGGATCAGTTTCTCTCCATTTATCTATTTTAATCCAGAAATTTGCAACCAACAAACCCAAAAAGATAACCTGCAGAGCCAAACACTCAAATCTACTTGAACCACGAAAACCTTTTTGTCTTTGAAAAAAATTGATTTAACCATCATATTCCCATCAAGTTCAGAATAGAATCAAAGTTCAAAATTGAATCTGACGAAGGTGAATAACCAACCGCCATTTTCAATTTAACCCATTACAATTTATTGAACACATGTTCTTCACATTTGTCACTTAGAAATTTTTCACTACTGTTCACACAAGGAAAGCATAACCACACAAGTTAAACAGAAAGTTGCAGAGAAAATAAAAAAAACCACCGATGCCACTGTTCCTTTATAGTTAGAAAGATATACATTTATGTCAAATTATACTTTTGGAAGGAAACAAAAAAATCAAGTCTTATTAAGGAACGGATTGCATGGAACCCTTGAGATTAAGAACTTGAATTGAAAGCATGGGAGTCTCAAGAAATGAATTTGTTAATATTATGGTCTTCGTGAGAAAAAGAAATGAATATTGAGTTTTAAAAATAAAATAAAATTTGAGTTTTAATTTTCTGGATTTTTTATTTTCTCGATGAAGGTGATGAAGATGTTAATGAAAATAAAGAAGATAGGAGGGAAGAAGATGAAGAAAAACAAAAAAAAATTGGGTGTCGGTGGTTCATTGTAAGATGGAATAGACATGTATGATCCAACGGTCTTTCTTTTGAAAAAAATATCAAACGGTTAAAATTGAAAAATTTAATAAGGTCTATGATGGACCATTTATCATGTCGGTCCACTTGAGATATTTAGAGTTAAAAACTAACGGCGTAGAACAAAATGATTAACGACATAATAGATAAGGGACCAAATTGAGACATTTTATAGTTATGGGACTACTTTGAAAAAAAGAATTAAGTTAAAGAACCGGTGGTTCAATTAAGCCTTAAAATATCATTCAGTGTTGGACCCCTTCTAACCGGTTTCTTCGAGAACTTAATTTCCCCTAATTTACCATATCCCTGATTGCTGTTTGCTACTATTGTTGTTTGCTACTAGCCCAACAACCTGACCATCCGAAACAGTGTCACCACAGCTATGTCCCAGTTCTCTACTATGAAGGGGAGACCTAACTTATTCCATAGACAATGAATCATTACGACTAATGAAAGACTCCCTAAAGTTCTCATATGACAATGGTAGAGAAACTAACAGAATCAAGGCAACATCCTCATCATCAACCTTAAAATATGTTCTTTTATTCCTTTAATATTTTTTTTATTAACGGTGAATCTTATCAAGAAAACTTCATTATTTTGAACGACCCATTTAAATTTTCCATAGTGTTATTTGGATTATGTAATTAATCTTTTGTGTGTTGAGTTTTGTTAATTTTGAGAATGAACATTTAGTCTTAGACATAAAATATTTAAGTGTTGTTTTCTGGTGGAAAATTAAGAAAGGTTGATTTTTTCGTTTGTGGGTAATTCAATTATGAAGGTTTACTTTTGTGGATAATATAACCTCTTTAAAGAATATAAGGTACAAGGACCAATGAACAAGTTTCATTCACAAGCGATCATTTTGGGACGAAGAACACCATGTTCTATTAGAGAATAGAGGGAACACAATCTGTGTCAAGAAAGAATGGTTGTTGTATGAGTTTTGCATTAGTAGATTTGTGAAACCAACTAAGATAAAAATAATAAAATAGTGAGTAGTGGCCACTATCTCCATCAAAAACTTTCATTAGTTTTTTAAGACTAATGTGTATTTGTCATCTTTATGTGCACATGTTTAAGATGAAAGTGCCAAAGGTTGAGAAGAAAATCATCATACCAACAATCATTGATTTCAAAATGTAGGATGCAAGTTTCTCGGAGATCAATACTTGGAATAAACCATCCTTTTAGTTTAAGGTAAGTATATGCAAGTCTTATGGAAAATAAACATCTTTATCTTACAAGTTTTTAGGAATTGAGTTTTGTATTTCGACTCGACTATTTGAATAATACTCATAAGAAGCTTCTATTATTTTGACGGTGTCCTTTACTTATTATCTGCATTATTTTGTGTACCATTGGCTTGTTTTGAATTGGTTTCACATCTACACTCTGTTTTGTAATTGGCTTATTTGCATATGGTATAGAATATGTAGTGATAAACTTTATGTTAGTTGATCTACCAATCAAAGAATTGACACTTAAGATGATTGTTGTTATTAACGATGTTTTAGATTAGTGAGAGTCTCTTTTATTTTAAGTTCAATACTTTTATTTTGCTATCAATTTTCGTGTTATAATTCTCTGTCGTTATAAAGTTCATGAGGTTATTATTTTTTATAGTCATTTCTGTATCATTTTGTACAAATTTTGACTTTGTAAATTTTGATATAGATCTCAAGAAATACATTAGTTTAACAAGTTAAATATAGGCATGATTTAGATATCAAATTACATAAAATTTTCATTCCACTCATCCATATCGATCTATGCCAGCAATTGCGTTGATATTGTGGTCGTCGAGGTTATGTCACGTTATACGTTAGTGAAGACAGCCACGACGGAGCCACGACGGTCCAATTATCTAGATATACATAGCATTCATATGCGCGCCTAAAGAATTATGATGTTATTATTAATATATGTAGCCCAAATGGGAGATTGTTAGAATATTTTATTATTTAATTATATTCCAATGTGATAATGTGGGCAAATATCTTTATAATAATTATATTAGTTATTTATCAATTTGGAGCCTTAATTGATTAGTGATCAAATTAAGTAATAAGAATAATGGGAAACTCTAATTGACCATCACACTATAAAAGGTTATATGGTCCTTCATACATCGTACACGACATGCTATATTTTCCCCCGATTTGAAGAGAACTTGAGGCATAAAGCATCAACTAAGGAAGAGGCTATATGGTCAATTAATTATTCAATATGGATTCAATATGGATGGATGTCTAAATGACTTATTAACGGTAAAATGAGAAACTCAAATTGACCATCACACTATAAGAGGCTATATGGTCCCCAATACACCGTACACGACATGCTCTCTCTTCTTCCTATATGAAGAGAACTTGAGGCATAAAGCACCTGTTGAGGAAGAAACAAACCGACCGTTGCCAATATTTGTTGTGTGTTTCAGGTCACCTCTTCTCTAAGTTTTTCAAATCTTTTCAGTTGGAAGGGCTTCCATTAAAGCTTCATCAGATATTCCAAATACCTGATTATTAATATCCCTGATGGACCAAACATGTTGTAGTTTCGAACATATTTATGTACAAATTTTTGTTTGCTTCCCGCTAATAATTCATAATTATTTTGTATTGAATAAGTTTTATGAATTGTGTTTTTATTGCGACCTAATTCTAATATGCAAGTGTCTCAACACTTCCTCCTACTCCATGGGTTCAGAGATTAATAGTTGCAATATAATTTTAAAATAAGAAGCCATAACCTTATAAGAAAGTTTGATAAGAAATGTATCATTAAAGATGAATATCAAAAGAAAAGAAACTTTTATAACCAAGAAAAATTTATCAATTGAATCACTAAAATAGGCCTCATTATCAACATTCATTGTGATTGATGAGATCCTCAGAACATTTCATTGGTAAAACTAAGTAACTATTACTAATAACTATCATAAAGAAGAGAGTTAAAAGGGTCCAATGAATTTCTTGAGTTTATTACTCGTGGCTACAAATAACTAGACACCATTCTTGAGTTTATTACTCATTGTTTAAAAATAATACATTTCAATTTTGAAAGATGGACACCATTTTCCTAGACAATGTTTTCTTTACAAACAATTTTTCTAGACATTTGTTATCTAGAATTTACTTTTTTAATTTAAAAATAATGGTATTTTTTTTTGGTAGATAGACAAAATGGCAAAGCCATTATAAACTCACACACACATAAGTGGAGGTAGTGGGATTCGAACCCCGGTCATAGCATCCGGCTTAACAATTTCGGCATTTTTCCAGTTGAGCTATGACTTGCGGATAAAATAATGGTATTTTTAGTAAAATCTAAAAGGAGAAAATTTAAAAAGCTTTCAATAAAATAAGTTTATATTCTATGTATGTTTATTTAAATCCAATTTTCTAGCCCAATTCCAAGCCCATATATTTAATTATTTTAGTTAAATTGAGTTTTCTAGACCCGAGCCAAACTTGTTCCTAACCCTAAAGTCACCATGACCTCTTCATACTCGTTCTATATATTAGACGCCGTTGCATCTCGTTTCTCCAGTTCCTTCTCTTACTTTGTTTATACCTCATTTCTTCTCCATTTTCTTCTTGATATATTTTGTCTTCCATTTCTTGTCATCTCTATTATTCTTAGTTTTTTTTCTCTCATTTCTTGAAAAATCTAATTTGCTCTGTCAAACCGACAATTACTAGTGTATTATTAAACAATCAAACTTATAAGCAAACTAGGTTATTAAGTAGAATTGATTAAATTCATTTTGGATTTGATTTTATGAATCAACATTGGGATGGAGACACTCTCGATCTGATTAATTGACTGAGCTATGTGGTTGGTTTCTAATCAACATACTATGTCCTCTCGATCGATCCTAGTTGGCATAACAATTGATTATGTTTAAGTTGAACATGACATTGGCAATTCTGTTATGAAAGTAAGCATAAATTTCTAACATCAAGTGAATGAAGTACAAAAGGTATGTCATTAATACCAAATCTCCAATCTTATTTATATTCATTTTTCATTATATAAATTGATATGCTTATCGTATTATTTGCTTTGGTGTTTTGGATCATTTAAGTTAATGTTGATGGTTTTGATTTTTTTTTTTGAAGGGATAGTTTCAATGTTATTTATACTTATATTCTGTGAATATATTTTCTTAAGATTTAGTTGTATCAAACAAGAATATGAATTCTCTAAAAAAAAATGGTACTTTTGATTTTAGAGGATCTTTGATACATTTTTTTTAAAATAAATTACATTTCTTTGAAAAATATAATCAAATTTCAGAGTTTGGTTAACTAAATAAATGGTCCCAATGAGTATTCAGAATTTCGTTTTTATTCTAAAAAAAATAGTAATTTTTTATCCATGCAAAAAGAGAGATTTTTTATACAACAAAATCGTTTTACAATTATCACTACTCTAATAAATCAAATGCATTACTCTTCTGATGCATTACTCTTCTAGATTTATGTTTGATCCAACTGATAATGAGCTTGTATATTATTACCTTATGAGGAAGGTCACTACAAACCTCTTCCACTTCATAACATTCTAGAATTTGACATGTTTCAAATTGATACCGTGGATGATGCCCAAACATTTGTGATACTACATTTTCAATGGTTCAGTTTTAAAAACATGAAATTCTTGAATATCATGAAATTGAATAGGTTTGTAATAGACCTTCCTTGTCGTATAATATTAATCTACAAGCTCAAGATCAGTTGCATCAAATGTGAATCCAACAGGTAAATTGAAACCATCTTTCAAAACAATCTCACCACACCACACATATCTATAACCATGGATCCTCTTATATAAAAGTGCTAGCTCTATGTAAAGTAATAGCTATTTGGATGAGTATCTGAAGAAAAAGATCTTCAACGACATCAATTTATAGACGGTGTCTTGAATGTAAGAGAGATATAAGTAGTGAGAGAAAATATGAAACACAACCGAAAATCAGGAAAAAACATTACTCCAACACTAATATGTAAGGAAAAATCTAAAATCCTATTAGACTTTAGTTTTTTCTTGTAGAAAAGAAATGATAACTGTGCGATCATCTTATTACATAAAAATCACACTTTTTTTGTAGACACTAAAAAAGTGTGATTATTTAATAAGGTTCAAAAATGAAATTCTTAATATTTATAGAAACCATTTCGATAATTAAACAAACTCTTAAGGTTTATTATATTTTTCAATTTTTTTTTTCTTTCTAAAATTACTAAACAAACATCCTCTAATTTTTTTTTTGACAAAAAACATCGTCTAATTTAAAAGTTAAAAATCTAATTTTTTTTTCCCTAATAATTCATATTTTACTTAGTTATAACTAAATCTTCACATAATATTAGTATTCATAACATCTAAACTATTAAACAATAATTTAAAGATGAATGTGTTCTATTAGGGTGGTTCCGAGCAGAACAACTTAGCCATCCCACAGTTGTTCCTCCTCATTGTTACCATTTTGATATGAACATCAGTTGTATTTGTTTCTCATGAGTTTGCTAAACCTGTGATATTGCTGCCATGGTGATGCCAATGTGTTGCAAATGCTGATTCACAATAATCACATACCTTTAAGCTCAACGTATTACTGGGCACATTTGTATTGGAGAGCAGGGGCGGAGCCACATATAGGTGAGGGGGTTCAAGTGAACCCCCTGAACTTAATAAAATTGCACATATACCTCCATATTATTTGTACTTTGAACCCCTTGAAATTAAGTTTTTGCACCTTACATTGAGAGAGATGTGTTCAAAAAGGTTGATAATGAGTTGATTATTCAACGATTTCAGGTTATGAACCCCCTGGTCCAGGTTCCTGGCAACGCCACTGTTGGAGAGTACCGATAATGTTTCGTTAATTTGTGTAGCGACCTGGACATGGACTTCAGGTCTCCTTGGTCTCTTTTTGCACAGGCTCTTTCATCAAAAGAGGTTTTTGTTTCCGATTCTCTACAACTGCCAGCGAACGAAGGAGATGTGTTATGTATTGAAACTATTAAGGACAAGTATATCAAATGCATTAATGATTGTAAATGAAATATACATGGTAGGCTTGTTTTGAATAAAGGAGACAAACCCTACCATTAAAAGGATATTATTTCTAAACGATTAAAGCATTGGCAAACAGCCGAGCCTTGGAAGATAATTTCCCTCAAACTGGGTTTTCATGAATTTTCTTTTGCATTTTTTAAGGATATGTGTTTGGCTTGGCCAATAGGCACAGTTAACATTAATTCGGAAGTCCTGCATCTTTCTCAATGGACGAAGGATTTCAATGATGAAGCTCGCATTGCCTTAGGTTCTTATTTTGATGATGTTAGGATATAGCAGTTTATAGTTCCATGATGTTGTTTTATTTGTTGGTTGTTTTTATTCTTAGCAATATATCATAAAATATTATTAAAGCACTCATCAATCTATGTCTCATGTGTTCCTTGTTTCTTGCATGTCATTTTTTCTTGAATAACCCTTTTTCCAAGCCTTTGAATCGATACACACCAACCTGAATCGTATCACCAGAAATCTCTGACTTAAGTGAATCGATTCAAATTACTTTGAATTGTATCAATAAAACTCTCTAACTTAAGAGTGAATCGACTCAAATTTATTTGAAGCGCTTCAATATTTATCCTGGGCCTTTTGAATCAATTCATTTTTATGTCTTATGCGTTTCAATCTTCACAACATCTCCATAGTTTTTCTGTCTTGTCTTTTAGCTGTCTGAATCGATTCACATATTTAGTGAATCGATTCAAAATGTTTTTCTTGGCCGAAATTTTTGCCTTCGCACCATTTTCTGTATATAGTCACTTCCTCATAACACCCAATTTATTGAATCAGTTGCATCTATTCTCTCTAGAGTCTCTAAACCTCATTGTTCATACATTCTTCAAGATTAAGAACTTTTTCCTATTATCACTTTTTTATTTGAGTCATAAGATTTCTAGAGTGCTATAGGGATTTTAAGGTTGTCCATTCAAGTAAATTGATAAGGTTAATCAAGTTTCTAAAGTGAAGTGAATAATCTCATTCTACCTCCAAAGGTCTTGAGGGTTCTTTCTAAAGTTCTTGTGTTCAAGGGGATATCTAATTGCCGGACGGAGCATCGAAGAGTTCGAGTGAATAACTTTAAGGGTTGCACGGCTAATTTAAGATTCGAAGACATCAAGAAGCACCAATTTCAAAGGGTATTGAAGATTGGGGGAGTGATTGCATAGGAATTGAAGAACTAGGGTAGTTTCAAGGAATTCTTGTAATCACATTGTAATCAAACATTAATATTCTAGTCCTTGGTGGAGGCATTTTCCATAAAGAAGAGTAGGTGTAGCCCGAAGCGAGGACGAAAAGGTGAACTATTATAAATCTCGGTGTTCTCTCTCTTCTCTATCCTCTTTAATTTTCATTCATTGTGTATTTGAAGCTTGATATATTGGTAGTGTATAAATTAATTGTGAACAAGGTTTAATCCTTTAAACTTGATTTTTATTTGTCTCACATTACTATAAGATCACACAAAGAGTATTACATTGCCATATCCACTACAAGAGAATATGAGATATGCTACCATCACTGTGCTAGGAACCTATAATGGTAGCGAATATTAACATAATTAGCTATCATTTTATAGAAATTTGTTTTATTTTGATTTTTTTTATATATAAATAAATTATTGTCAAAAATCATTTTTGTTTAAAATAAAAAACACACTCTCATCTACCAAAAATAGAATTTTTTTTTTTCCGACCCTCTTTCTCAAATTTTTTTTTTTTTGACCCCCTATGAGAATTAATTTCCAAAATGACCCACTTTCAATTTTTTTTTTTTTTTGTCGTTTTCCTTCATTACCGCCATTTGAAATGGCTGTAATGAGCCACCCCTCTGACACGTGTCAGATGGTGACAGGTCGAAGCAGCTTTTGCTTCTTTTTTTTTTGAATTTTTTTATTCAATACCGCAATTTTAAATGGCGGGAATGAATTTTTAATTTTTTTTTTCGTTTTTTTATTTTTTTGGACAAAGTGTGTTTATTTAAAAAACAAAAAAAATAAATAAATAAATATTAATGAATAAATAAATAAATAAACAAACACTAATTATTTTATTTCGCCGCGGCAGAAGCAAAAACTACTTTCTCCACGGCAGCCATTTACGCCAATGTAAACTATGACCTCCCGTGGCACATAATTTATCTTTTTTATTTCGTACGGGTCGTTGATCTTCCTCTTCTTCTCCTTCGTGTTCATCTTGTTCCACATCGTCATCAGGAATTTCAGCGTCAACATTAGTTTCCATTGTGACTTCATTTTGCACTTGTGAAGCTGAGTTTGTCCAGATTTCATTAACGAAGTCATCGTCATTAAACCCTGCAGCCAGACTTTCTATGGTATTAGTTTGTGAATTTGGCCATTGAGGTGTGTAGTTTGTTTGAGGATAGTTTATAATTTGTGGAGGGGTTGGTAGGTTGAAAGAGGAGTATTGTGATTGGTCTGGGTAACTGGTTTGTGTGGTGTACTGAGTTGGATTGAAGTCATCAAATGAATAGTTTGATGTTCGGGAGCTTTCTCCTTGATGACTTTGTTGAGAATAGGTTGGATATGGGATTGGGGTGTTATGTAAGTTTTGGTTTGTGGGTTGTGGCGGTGATTGATAAGTTTGGTTGTAGTTGGTGTATGGGTCAAAGCTTTGGTCAAAATAAGTGGGTGGAGGTGTCATGAATTGGTTGTACGGTGGAGGTGTATTTGAGCACATATTTTCATCTGGAACCATATAGGTTTCTGGCGCTGCAGGATAGTCATGCGACAATCCTGGTAAAAGTCTTGCACATTCTTGCTTTGGGTTTGCAAATAATACTTCTCTAGAAAGCCACAGATGATCTCCGAAAAATTCCCAGTACCATGCAAAATATTGACGATTTGGATAAACCTCATGGATATACGGAACACCGTGAAGTGCTAATTGATGACGTTGGTTCCAGTTTTGGACTTGACGATGATGATTATCTTTCCACGAGCCTTTAATTTTATCTTTGACCAATGAAATTTTGTGGAAATCTATCAAATTATCTGGTAAGGCAGGTGGATGTTGTGGTAAGCCAAATTGAAGCTTCACTCTATTTGTCTGATGCCTCTCGACTATCTGAAAACAGATGAGATATGTGTTTGCAGACCAAATTTGACTTTCTTCTTCGTTAGTGTAATGAAAGTGGAGATAAGGCCTCCAGGAGAACTGTTTAAAAGAATGAATATTAGTCTTTAATTGTTGACTAAAAAGCAATCACAAAAGAAAAATATAATACCTGATCATATGTCATTGTGTCGATTTTTAAACGTGTAGATACGAGATTATGCCGAGGATTTTCCACGAATTTATTACCATGTTCTAGCCATCTATTTAATTTATAAAATGTTATAATTAATATAGGCTGGATAAATGTATTTAAAAATTAATAAAAATAACATTTATTTTACTTACATATTTGCCAAAGGAAGTTGTGTATCAGCTTGTGGTGGTTGCCTGGGCACGGGAGCTAAGCATGACATTCTTGACCACGCCCATGCTTGTAAGAGAATTGTACACCCAGGCATGTCGCTAGTGCCATATATTGCGCCGTCACACAAGGATCTATATAGCGTGGCCAAACAAGGTGAACCCCAACTGTACTGTCCAACCTCCTCGGGTGATTTATCCAACAATTGCAAAAACGATAAATGTACAAGGTTACCACTATAATTAGGCATTATTCGAGAGCCTATCAAGTATAAGACATAAGCTCTAAACATATGTAGAGTCGTGGGGGGACCTGCCATACCAACACCGTTGATATAATCTTGAAGCCATGATAATCTTATACTCTTCCCGTCACGTCGAATGTTTGATGGCTTACTTCCTAAAATAGGTTCAACAATCTCCCACCCAACTTCTGTTTTACCGGTAACCGGTTCACCATTAATCTTTAAAGCAAGAAGCATATGAACGTCTTCCAACGTTATTGTACTCTCGCCTGATGGAAAGAGAAATGTGTGTCTCTGGCCTCCATCTTTCACATAACGCGACAATTAAACGATTATCAACGTTGTATTTGTTTAATTTCGTAAAGTTCCATAATCCAGCTGCCCTTAAGCTATCTTCAATGGCTAGGGGCGCCGAGAAAATCTTACGATGACAGCGAACTCGAAGGTAATGTTGGTCTTCGTTCTACAAATAAATAAATACAATGAAAAATTAAAAATACAAGGAAAGAAAATATTAATAAAGAAATAGTAATAGTATTAATTATACATAAATAAAATAATATTAATAAAATTAATATTTATATATAAAAGAATACAAGGAAAAATTAATAATTATATATAAATAAACTAAATTAACTTACATTGATAGTTTTTGAAATATGACATGATCTATGTTTGTTGCCTAAATAAAGGATATCTCCCATCTTTAAATTAGAAGGAAAGAAAAGTTTTGGAGTATGTTATTTTTAACAAGGAAAGGAAGGTTAGATTGAGAGCAATTCAATTCACAACCGTGTATAGAAGAGAAGGAAGGTTTTGCTTTGCAGTATGTTCAGCCACAATGCTGATTTTATAGAAGAAAAATTTAAGTCTCATAACACATGCATTCACCTAGTTTCAATTATTCAGTGTGGTCTTTTCAACAGGTATGCAGAGTCTCAAGAATGCAGAGTCTCAAGTGTGGTCTTTTCAATTTTTCAGACTGCATTTCATTACAGCCATTCCAAACGGCGGTAATGGCCAGGCTGCAGAAAACTGACCAATCACAAGCCATAGAGGCCTGCACACGCGCCTGCTTTGGCCTGTTCACGCGCCTGCAAGGCGCTGACAGCCACTGTTCACGCGCCAGCAACTGCCCAATACCGCCAATTAAAACGGCGGGAATGGGATGGCCACTAAAAAATGGACACGTGGCATTGTTGGCTGGTGTGGAGCACATGCATTCACCTATATATTCTCCTGTTAACACTTAGCATTTGCAAATATTGTCAAAACACAACAGCAATGACATCCACACCAGAAAATATTTTTCTCATTGTCCATTACAATGGAAAAGTTTCAAGAAATCAGTCTGGTTCATTTTTTGAAAGTGAACAAAGAAAATGTTTTTACGTTAGTATCAAAAGCACAATGGTTCATTTGAAAAAAAGAATAGAGCAGAAGCTACACCTTGGTGAATCTCAGGCGATATCTAAAATTATATATCGAGCACCACAATGTTTTTCTGCAAGTCATATCCAGTATATTGACACAGAAATATGTGACAACGATGACATTGCAGATATGTTCGCCAATCACAAATATTTTAATTCAATCAGTTCCATTGCAGTCAGTTCCATTGAGTTATCAGTTACGATTGAAAACCGGGATATTCCACAACCTCGTCAAACACCGCCACCCAATCAAATACCACAACAAAGTCAAACACCACGATATGAGTATCAACCCCCATCTTCATCACAACAATTACCATACACCCAATTGTTTTCTCAAACACAATATGAATATGAACCCCCATCTTCATCACAACAATTACCATACACCCAATCGTTCTCTCAAACACAATATGAATTTGAACCCTCTTCTTCACAACCACCGCCGCAAACGCAACCACAAACACAAACCCGCCTGGAGGATCTTTTCGTTCATCAGTTTGAAGACTTGCCAGATAACATTCAAGAAGAAGAAGAAGCTAGTAGTGAAAGTGACGAAGAGGAGGCACTTCAGCATGATACAAATGAAGAAGACGAACACCAAAACAGAAATGAAGATGAAGATATTTGGGGGAACATTATGTCTGGCACACAACCACAACCACCGCAACAGGCAGTACCGATCAGAGCCGCTTATTGTCCCCCATTGCATATGCGTAACGTTGACGTTGCTGCATATGATGCTCTATCTACCGACAATCACTGGAATACGAATGTTCCCGTCGATGGAGCTATAGAGGAAGGAATGACATTTCACAGCAAAGAAGATTGTTTGCATGCCATCAAGTCTTTCCACATCCGACAATCGTTGGATTACGATGTTATACACTCTGATCCAAGAAGATATGTCATTCAATGTACCCAGGAGACTTGTCGATTTAATTTGAGAGCGTCCTTCAGAAAAAGGAGTGGTAGATGGAAGAGCATCAAAACACTTGTGCATGCAGATGCCTCAATAAAGCCAAAACTAATCATTGCGCACATACAACAAAAATTTAACTACACAACCAAATATCGAAAGGCGTGGTTGGCAAAGAACGCGGCAATCGAATCTATTTATGGGAAATGGGAGGAATCTTATAATGATCTTCCGCAATGGTTGAAGGTGATGAAGGAGACAATGCCAGGGACTATCTTTGATTTAAAAACAAGAATTGGCGACAATGGTGAAACACAGTTTCATTGTCTTTTCTGGGCCTTCTATCCATGCATCCATGGGTTTAAGTGTAACACCCCGAAATCCCGACTTTAAAATTTCATTCATATAATCAGAGTATAACACATAAATCAGGATGTCACATTTCATAAAATCTTTTAAATCAAATCGAATAATAATTTATTCTGAAACAATATTCAAACATAGCAGCGGAATTCATAAACGTCTCAAATTCTTAAATAAATTATTCTTGGCACACAAGCCTCATAAAACATCTCAAATCAAGTTACGTCGCAAACATCATAATAAATCAACATGATACATAAAAGGAATAGAATAATAATAATCCCCATCCCGTTACGTATCAGAGCTCCTAAGACTCCACAAGAACCTCTCACATCGACGAACCTAAGCTTGGTCACCTGCACTTGCCCACAAGGCGGCAATTCCAACAGAAGGGGTGAGATTCACAACAATTATATTAACATATAATTCAAATAATTATGCTTAACAATAACAACATTATTCATCACATAGAACAGAAACGTCTCAAACATCCACATATACAAATCATCTTAGAACATCTTCATAAACAACCGTCTCAAAACATCTCAGACACATGACTCGACAATGCAACTCTAACATCTTAACATCATGCATGTGGTACCAATATTTTAGCTTTAATAAGCTTCACCGTCGCTTTGAGCAAATGCTCCACCATCGCTTTGAGCATAAGCTCCACCGTCTCAAAATATGCAAATGCATGAACTCGACTCTTTAATTCTTAAACAAGATATTACAACGTCTTAACATCAAATACGACTCTTTATCGACACATGCAAATATACAATACATGGCAGCAGCTCAGCACACTTAACATATATCTTCACAGCACATAGTTATCATCACAAACATCATTTGTACTTCGTTCATAAATCTCACTTAATAATCATTTAAATCATAGATTAACGCCAACGTCTTAAAACCATCTTACAGCGTCATTACAGGTTCTAATTTAGGTCTTAAACATCTCTAATACTATCCAAAGGTCTACCCTCAAAGCCTCGCTCAAAACAGAGTTCTAAAACCCAAGTTATAGTGGTCTGAGACCACATTGCTCGCTGTGGCGAGTGGGACTGCTCGCCACGGCGAGCTACTTAAATTGCATTCTGCCACTTGCTCGCTACGGCGAGTGATGTTGCTCGCCTCGCGAGCACTAAAGGGTTGCTCGCCACGGCGAGTGATGTTGCTCGCCTCGCAAGTGAAACTGTTCTGCTCGCCACGGCGAGCGGTCGCAGAACAGGCTGCAGGTTCGCTCAAAACCTCGCCAAAACTCGTCCAATTCTTCGTTTTATGCTTCTAATCTATCAGAATTATAGTCCTAGTGATTAATCTAGGTTCTGTAACAGGTTTCTACACCAATTCACATCATTCTAACATCAATTCATCCAAAAATCCTCTAAACCCTAGTTTATGAAATCCCTCAAAATTACCTCCTAATTCCTTCGTTAATCATAAATAGATGAATTACAGTAATATAATTGAAGCTAGGCTCACCCTTACCTGGTAATATTGCAGAATTGGGGTTCCCTCTTCTCTAGCCACTTTCTCCCTTCTTGCCAAAAGTCTGTAACGTACTGACTGTTTCTTTCTAACCCTAACTCCCTTATATAATTCTTTCTATTTTCACTTATCCCCACAACTCTATCTTATTTATGAAAACAACCCCATCTCTCAAAATATTTGTTTTTATATCACATCTTAATTTTCACCACATATTTTATTTTATTAAACAATAAAATAAACGTCACACCACAACATCATCTCATACGTCACAAACATCATTAAAATCATATAATATATAATAATATACTATATACTCTAATAAAATAATTAAATAAATAAAGTGGGCGTTACATTAAGTATTGTAAACCAGTTGTCCATGTCGACGGGACATGGTTGTATGGCAAGTACAAAGGGACATTGTTGCTTGCGGTATCACAAGATGGAAACAACAAAACGATTCCAATCGCCTTTGCGCTTGTCGAAGGTGAGACAAAGGAGGGATGGAGTTTTTTTTTGAAAAATCTAAGAAGGCATGTCACACAAGGACGATCCGTCTGCATGGTCTCCGACAGACATGAATCAATTAAAAGCGCAGTCAATGACCCAAGGAATGGTTGGCAAGAAACTGGTTCAACTCATGTGTACTGCATTCGACACATTAAGCAAAATTTCATGAGGACTATCAAGGATGGAGATCTTAAGGATGTAGTAAATAATATGGGTAAATATATTATCTTACGTCTTTTTTATTTTGTGTTACTACTAAACATGTTCACTTTCTAACTAATTGTCTTTTCTTAACGTGCAGGATATGCCCTTAACGTACCTTTGTTCGATTACTACCGTGGTATAATCCTAAAGGCAAATCAACGTGCATTAGATTGGGTGGACAATATACCAAAGGAAAAATGGACTCAAGCATATGATGAGGGTCGACGATGGGGACACATGACAAGCAACATCGTTGAGTCGTGGAACTCTGTGATTAAGGGAACCCGCAACCTACCTGTTACACCTATAGTCCAATCAACCTACTATAGGCTGACATGTCTCTTTGCTGATAGAGCTCAAAAAACGTTTGCAAGGGTAGGCTCCGGAGATGTGTTCAGTGAATATTGCCAGAATGCGATTAAAGATGACATTGTTAAGTCCAACACCCATCATGTCGAACAGTTTGACCGAGAAAGATACATCTTCTCAGTCCGTGAGACCGTCAACTACAGGGAGGGAAGACCAATGGGAACTTTCAAGGTGGACCTACAAAAGGGGTGGTGTGATTGTGGGAAATATCAAGCTTTACATTTGCCTTGTTCCCATGTCATAGCCGCGTGTTCTTCATTTCACCATGACTACACAACCATTATTCCACATGTGTTCAAAAACGAGAGTGTTTACTCGATCTACAACACATCATTCAAAGTAGTCCACGACAAGAGTTATTGGCCCCCATACGACGGTCCTGTGCTTTGCCATAATCCAAACATGCGAAGACTAAAGAAAGGTCGACCCAATAGTACTCGCATAAGGACTGAAATGGACGAGGAGGTGGTAGAGAGGACTCCGACACCGAGACAGCGTGGGTTGTGTCGGCATACCGGTCATATTAGGAGAAATTGTCCGAGTATAAATAACCGGTAGTTAATAATGTTATGTATTATGTGTTCAAATAAATTAATATTTATTATCATTAATATTTATTTAGTTATTTATATTTATTTATTATTTTTTTTGTTTTTTAAATAAACGTCCAAAAAAAATAAAAAAACAAAAAAAAAATTAAAAATTCATTCCCGCCATTTAAAATGGCGGTATTGAATAAAAAAATTAAAAAAAAAAAGCAAAAGCTGCTTCGGCCTGTCACCATCTGACACGTGTCAGAGGGGGTGGCTCATTACAGCCATTTCAAATGGCGGTAATGAAGGAAAACGACAAAAAAAAAAATTTGAAAGTGGGTCATTTTGGAAAATAATTCTCATAGGGGGTCAAATTTGGAATTCTTTTGAGAAAGAGGGTCGGCAAAAAAAAAAATTTCCCAAAAATAACACACTCTTCTCTCTCGTGAAAAAAAGAAGAAACCCATCACCGTGAAACGCGATCGCGATTCCATCACCGCTGCTCGCACAACTCCGCCGTAGCTCCGATAATCACTGTCTCTCACACAATCTCCGACGTAGCACCGACCATCTCTTGCACCACCATCTCTTGCACCACCATCTCCATCTCCGTCGTACCATCTCTTTCTCATCGATCTACACCGCCATGGACAAGAACCTCAAAATTCTCGTTGATGCTCAATATGGTGAGTTTATTAGATCAATATCCTCTTTCTTATCGATGGAATCTTACATTTCAAATTCACACGATTAGTCTTTCTCCGATGCAATCAATTTTGCGATCTGTTTTGATTTGGTAAAACCCTAATTTTTGTACTTTTATCTCAATTTCATGTTCTATGTGTTTTTCTTCGAATCTTTTCAGCTGTAACCAAGCTTGTTGTCAAACTTATTTGAATTACGTTGAATAATCACTTTTGAATAATCACTTATTCGAATCTTTTGTATAATCACTTATTTGAATCTTTTGAATAATCACTTATTCGGAGCATGTATGTGTTGTAGTTATATATGCTGCATCAGACTTTAGAGAACTATATATTGAGTTAGGGCCAGTTTGGATAAATAGCTTATTTGGAGCTTATAGCACAATCACTTCTCATGTTTAAGGCTTATGTATATAAGCTTACATAAGCTATATTTATATATCGAATGATAAAATAAAGTTAAATTGTTTTTGTATATGCTATAAGCTATTTTTGTAATTTAGCTTCGAGAACTTATGAAAATAAGTTGAAAAAAGCTTATGAAAAAGGTCATAAGCTGTTTTCAAAAGTTCTCCCAAACGATTTTATGAAAATTTTGCCCATTTATAAGCTCAAATAAGCTAATCCAAACAAGTCCTTGGTTTCATATAGAATGATCTGTTTTTTGTTTTCTTCTACTGATTGTTACCATAAATATTAATTCATTTTTTCATGTTGGGTAGATGTTTTGATTAAATTTTTCACAATGTTTCTTCATGTTTACCTCATCTGTGGAAGCTGTTATTAAGAGAATATTTTAGCTTTACCTGCTGGAGTGATAAAATTATTTTTACTACAATATTCTTGTTGACCAATACTTTTAGGATAAGAGACAATTCAATGATTTTCAGAAAGATGCGTAGAATTTAATATGAAGTTCTATCCTTGCAGAACGCCAAGTTGAGAAAATTGATCCTCTACTACACTGGTTGGAGTCAGAATTTGACTTTAAGCCTGTTGTATATATACTCCAACTTTTTTGGTGGAAAGCAGGAAGATGGTCTTGTGATGGCTGTAGAGAAACTTCTAAAGAAAATAGACGACTGTGAATTGGCCGCAATTGATGCTATTTCAGCATCAGCACAGTCATTAACAATTGCCATTGCATTGGTGCATGGGAAATTGCAAATTGAGAAAGCAATTGAGCTTATTAGACTTAAAGAAGATTTACAGGTACTTGGCACAAATATGTTGTACACTCTATAACTTGATTCATATACATATATCTTTTCATTGTGTGTTTGTATACTTCTGCTTGAATATTGAAGTACAATACATGAATGTGAATTATAGGACTCTTGGTTTGGGACTAAGCCCCACAACTAAGCTAAATAGTGTAGTTAGAGAAGAATCACACCAAGTGTAAGTCTGATTTTACTTCAATTCAATTTTGTGTTGATTCAATTCAGTTTTTGTTTCACATTTTGTCATACCTTTTGATTTGTATTAGGTGAAGTACCACAAAATAATGAATTCACTTTCTAAATGTATACAATGTTGATTCAGGATCACACAATAGAATGTTGATGACATTCTTATTTGAATGTTTTTTTATGCTTCAATCCTGATCAGAATACATAGTGATTCTAATGCATATGGTGGATATTAGATAGATAGAAATATTATCACTAACTTGTTTACTGATGTGATGTGGTGAAAATAACTTCAAGGCATATTGTGATTCTAATGCATACATATTGTGATTCTAATGGATACGTTGGATATCAGGGCATTTGGTCTAGAGTTATGATTCTCGCTTTGGGTGCAAGAGGTCCCGAGTTTGATTCTAGGAATGCCCCTTTTCAATATTTTAGTTGCTGGAGATCTTGAAGCTGACAAGGTTAACTTATTACTTGGTTAGTTGAATATCAGTAAGCATATGTTTTTAGACTTTTAGTGTTTTAAGATGCGAAAGTATCCAGTTTGACTTATAAATTGTGTATAGTGCAGAAGTTGTCCAGTTTGACTTATATATCGCGTATAGTATTAGTAGTAAATTACAATTAACATCAGAGCTGCCTGTGATGAATGCTGGATCTCTTTTAAAATAAATCTAAAATTAAATTCTTAAGCTACTCTACTTTTTTTATCATGCAGACTCTCTTTAAGGTTCAAATACAAGCAGTTATTGCCTACATTAGTGCAAAGGAGGGCGATACACTGCTCCCAATTATACACAATAGGTATATCACTTCGTTGGAATTGTTTTGCTCTTTGCATTTGTTTTGATAGAGAAGTTAATTTGATGAGGTACTATGCTACTGTCAACAATATTTTTATGGAGTTTTTGTTTATCGTTCTATTAGTGCATACTTTTTCTGCTATATTCTGCAAGTGTGGATGAGTTACACAAAATTGTGAAGAATTGGAATGCAAATTGAATATATTGGAATGTAAAATTGTGAAGAAATAGCAGGAAAGTGCCAATGTGGGATGGAATATTTATGGCTGGAAGCTCTTATTTGTGTGGGCCTAATTGCTATTGTGTTGTACTGTTGTATTCCTTGTGACCTTTGTTAATAAATAGTATTTCACTCTAGCTTATTATTTACAATAGCTATTAGTTCCATTGAGTTACTTTACTTTTTTATTATGGTCCAGTTTTTCCTTCTTCCAGTTATGGATTCGAAGACTTCTGAATTGTGACTATGTTTTCAAATATCAAATTGCAGTGAGGGAGGACTTATGAGCTTCGACGAAAAAGTTCAACAAAACATAAGATGATTTGAAATTTCTTCAAAGTGTTAGACATATAATTGACGATGTTCTCAGGCCTCTCAACAACGATGGTATACAAAGAAATTCATATGTAGTTTTCATCCAAGGTGGTATACATTCTTCAATCAAAAATAGTAATTGAAATCTTAAAACGTAACACTGTATTTTCTGAATTTGTTTTTGTTATGGTGTTTAGTTTTATGTTCAGTTTTCTAAAAGGTTTGATTTTAGTATTAACGTCCAGGTTATTGTTGAAACTTATGGCAATGTTATAATACCCTAGGATTGTACTAGTACTAACCTTTGAGTTCTAGATATGTAAAGACATGTAATGTGCTAGATTTTTGTACTTGTTTTATTTCATGAACAATTTGTATACTTATTTACTGTCATGGATATAATGAATGTGAATGATAAACCTTACCTTAGGACTGTCTGGTAAACATTCACTGTCATGGATATAATGAATGTGAATGATATACCTTACCTTAGGATTGTCTAGTAAGCCAATTCCAGCAATGGCTTGAGCACTAGAACTAGAACTAGATCATGAATTATATTCCTAAACTTAAAACATGAATTTTATCTCTTTCTAACTTGTGTACACGTTTATGATTTTGAGTGAAGATAGAAAAGGAAGGCATGTGTACTAATAAGTTTCTATTTCTGTTTCTCTTTGTTTCATGAAGCATGTTTATTGCTTGTGCTTACTAGTTACTATGCATGTATTATTTTTATGCCACACAATTTTTTTTTTGTGAATCAAGATGATGCTACAGAGGTTAGTGTACTTTGAAATTCAAGCCATTCGCGACTCTTCCATCTCTGTCATTGCTTGTGTTCTCATTGTTGCTTTGGGTCCTATTCAGTTTGGTTTTACAGTATGTATCAAATATCTATCTATCTATCTATATATATATATATATATATATATATATATACACATTCTTTTCCTTAAGCCTCATTTTAATTATTATATATGTTTGTATTAATGTATGAGTTATGATCATTTATTACAGGCAGGTTATACATCACCTACACAATCAGCTATCATCACTGATCTTGGCCTCTCAGTTTCTGAGGTATGACAATTATATATGATCATTATATCAATCATTACAGTTCAAAACAAAGTGTGATTATTACTCACCTGGCGTAGAGTTAGTTAACTCAGAAATCATGTTACAGTTCAAACTATCATTTTGTTGTGCAGCTAATTTCTTATTCTGCTTACTCAGTTTTCTCTTTCGATTTTTGAAACTCGTTAGAGAAGGATTATTATTCAGAACTTGTTCTTCTGCTTTCTCTGCTTTTAAATTATAACATATATGATCATCTATGTTATCTGAAGTTTCATTTATATATCATTTGAGTTCAATACATTCACCTGATGACCTAATTGTTTGTATGAAACTTCTCAGAACATTGTATAAAAAGGCAGCAAAATTTTGGACAGAATTACGAGTAGAATTGCTGTCAGCTAGTGCCTTCCTAAATGATAAGCCTAACACTAGTCAACTATGGCAATTATACTGGGCAACCCACCAGGTATTAATATTTAAGTGGTGCCTGAATACATAGTCTCTATTTTGATGTGTCACTTGTCCCTATACTAAATATGTTTTTGGCTATGTAGCGTTTCTTTAGACACATGTGTATGTTGCTACTGTAAGACTAGCAAAGCAAGCATTAGTTGATGGAAAATGTGTAGTCATTGGTCTTCAAAGTATGTATTTGTTTCAAAATTATGTATATATTTGTTTGGGATTTGTTATCGATAAGCATAATATTTTTTTTAATTTTACTTTAAATTTTGCTATAGATTTGCTGCGAAATTGCTATGAAATGTCCTTAGTTTTTTTGCTGTAGATTTGTTGCAAATTTGCTCTGAGAAGTCATAGTTATGTTGCTACGAAAAAATCATTTTGAATGCTTTTTTGCTGCGGACTAACTAAATATTTGCTAGGATTTTGGTTTTACTAGCTACGGATTTACTTGTAACTAATTCCCTAGCAAATTTGTCTCTCAATCCATGCTACGACTGATTCAATAGGTATTCTATAGCATATCTCTAGCTAAATGAGTTTACTAGAAATTCGCTATGGAGTAGCTAGGAAATTGGCCGTAGCAAATCACATATTTTCTTGTAGTGATCGACCAACAAATGCTCACACAAAGCGTCAGACACACGCATAGGTTTGGATACCGTTGATTGAGTTTCCCCAATAATATTAAAGGAGTCAAACTTTATTCATGATCGCTAGTACGATTGGTATGCCCTTTGATATTGTAAGTTGGTAGAAATTAATTGTGATCTAGGTTTAATCCTTTAAACTTGATTTTCATTTGTCTCACATTACTATAAGATCACACAAAGAGTATTACATTGCCATATCGACCAACAAATGCTCACATGAAGCGTCAGACACACGCATAGGTTTGGATACCGCTGATTGAGTTTCCCCAATAATATTAAAGGAGTCAAACTTTATTCATGATCGCTAGTACGATTGGTATGCCCTTTGATATTGTAAGTTGGTAGAAATTAATTGTGATCTAGGTTTAATCCTTTAAACTTGATTTTCATTTGTCTCACATTACTATAAGATCACTCAAAGAGTATTACATTGCCATATCGACCAACAAATGCTCACACGAAGCGTCAGACACACGCATAGGTTTGGATACCGCTGATTGAGTTTCCCCAATAATATTAAAGGAGTCAAACTTTATTCATGATTGCTAGTACGATTGGTATGCCTTTTGATGTTGTAAGTTGGACTGAGAACTGCACATTTAGTCATTATGCTCGTATATTTGACAAAATTATGCTTAATATGGAAGGATTCACGTTTAATGTTGAAGTAGTTTATGAGTGGCTCCCAATTTTCTGTTCATACCATCAAATCATCATGCACCATGTTTCTGCTTGTAGTTGGTTACACCCTCAGAAAGATAGCTAGGTGGACACATGTAAGAAAAAAGTACCAGCTCAAAAGGATGAAAAATGAGGACGGAGGTAAGAAGCCGGTACAAGTTAAGAAACCTTTAGTTTAACGAATACATGAAAAAGATAACTCATAAGGGATTGGATCATCAAAAGAATTCGAGAAACCTATTGAACAACAAGTTTTTTTCTTCTACTGCCTTCAAGATTGTCTAAGTTATGCCTCCTGAACCAGAATGTGGAGAATAATTTGGAGGAACACCATATAATTGTATTCTGACTTCTAAGTCAAGTTTTGGTTATGATACATCAAGCTCTGAACATAAATGAAAGCATTTTGGTACTCATAAGAAGATATGAAGACTTCTGATGTCTTAAAGATGATATAATAAAGGTCAACATAAAGTCAAAGATCTGATTAAATATGCATCAAGCATCGAAGACTCCGATGAAAACACGTTTTGATGAAATCAGACTCTTAAGGAAGCAAGTTCTAAAGGACACATCATCATTCTGGGAGACTTTAATCAGTTTTGTCATTTTCTGAAGGAACGTCGCTTTCAAGTTCTAATCATATTGTTTGTATTCTTCTAACCACATGCAAAAACAAACAAGGAACATCAATGGAAAAGATAATGTAACATATCATTTCCAATGAAGCAAAAGACTTATATAGTACTATTCAACGATAATACCCATTATAGGCAAGGTTTTTAAAACTGATCAAAGCTTCACAAGGTCGTTTCTGATGCACTGATAGTTTTCAACCAACGACTTTATCATACTTTCATATAAAATTGACCTAAGCAATTTTAAGAATAAGAAGAGACTTCCATAATTTACATGTGCCAAAACTCTGTCAAATTTAAAAGTGCATAAACACATAGAAAATTCTTACAAACTTCATATCTTAGAATTTGTTAGTGGCAAAAGTTACTTGAGCTTTAATTTAGTTTACCACTCTATGAGTACAAACTGTAAACACAATCAAACTTGTGTGCTTGAGCAGTTATACTCTTGTATGATTATAATGAAAAATCTCTTGGAAGGGTAAGTGGATGGTAGTGGATAGCCTTTTAGTTTAAGTTTTGATGATGCTTATGATAGTGAATAGTGATTTTTTTTTAAAAAAAAATGAAAAATCTGATATGATACTTTTATTGTTTTTAGGGGAAATAAGCTTATGGACCTGCATTGACCGCTTGACTATCACAATCTTCATAAAAAATGAAATGATATTTATTTTTAATAAAATGATATGTCTTAAAATAAAAATGGACGAATAGATTTTATTCATAAAAATGATCATTAATGTAATTTGTTTATGAAATAATTATTACAATATAATACCTTGGCGTGCTTCCCACGTAAACAAAACCCTAATAATCAAGAGGTGTAGGAACTCACCAAGTGTCGCATTCCACAAAAACACCTTTTACAAATTTCTACAACAACCTTATTTTCTTCATTGTCAAAATTCTGATTTGAAAAACTGAAATCAAAATAAAAGGTAAACAAAAAATGAAGAAATCATACCAAAAGGGAATGATTCATTCATCGCTGCCAACAATATCTGAAAAACTATCACTCCTTCCAGCAGCCATACTCACTCTCACCCTTGCTCTATCACCAGAAGACCAAGAAATCTTAGCTTACCTCATTTCAAGCCCTTCTTCTTCTTTTAACGGAAATGGAAGCCAGAAAATCAAGGATGCTGGTGACCATTTCCACTACTAAAAAAGCAAAAATTAGTGAGGGAATTTTAGAGAGGGAAAAGGTGAAATCCCTCTCTAATTCCGTCATTAAATTTTGCGACCAAGGAATTTGTGAGGAGTTTTATTTTTTCCGTCACTAATTTCCCTCTCTAATTTTGCTTTTTCTAGTAGTGAATTCCCTCATCTCTTCAATTGCAACTGTTTCCGCTGCTACAAGAGTTATTGGGTTCGTTGGAACTCTTCATCCAATCACCTAGTCATTCACAACATCATCCACGATTTTGAAGATTTCGTCTCTCAAACGACCAAGAAAAGAAAAGAGAAGAAAAATAAGATAGATTCTAACAACAACAAACTGTCTGAATCGACTCGCTTTAAGTTGGAATCGGTCACGATGACGGAGAGAAGTAGTAGTATTGCCGGTGTTGCTGAAAATGAAGAAAAACTAGGGTTAGTGACAAAGTTTTGTGTTTAGTTGCAGAATGGATTTTGTGGGTGTGGTGTGTTGGGGGTAGGTTAATCAAATTCCAACACAAAAAATAAAATAAAATCAGATTGGTTAATTTTGTTTTACCTTTTCCATTCATGATTTTTTTTTTAATTTGTTGTTTCCGATGTGTTGTTTACGTTTCTTATGGCTTTCAATTCATTTCTTATACTAACTTTATTTTTTCTGGGTTGCTGATAGCTTTACTTGTAATTCAAAGAGCTGATCATCGAGGTGATAGCTTGTATCTAAGGGCCGTTCCTAAAGTTTTAGGGGACTTAGAAAGAGCTCCTTACATGATTTTATTAGTTCTTCATTTTGTTTTTTTTTTCCTTCACCTCTCACTACCGAATATTTTTTTTTAGGCAATATCTGACAATATATTAAATACTTTATGTACACCATAACAAAATAAAATATCGTATGAGTAGAGAACAAATAGCACATGCGAAGTATATTGAAATTTTAGCACCTGAAAAATTAGAGATAGGACAAAAAGCACATGCGAAGTATATTGAAATTTTAGCACCTGAAAAATTAGAGACACGGCAAAAAGCTGAGTGGGTCACAAGATCCTAAATTCGTCTCAAATCGAGCATTATTACGCATTATCAAATTCAATTTTGCAAACTTTTCAATCAATACAAGAAAGTTGACGTTACTTTTTTTTTTAACAAGCAAAAATGATATATATTAACACCGACAACCAATCTATTCAGCACAAGGTTTAATATTTTCCAATAATTGAAGCATAGTATGTTCTTTCTGTTTAAATAACATGTTGTTATACGCTCATTCCACACACAATCCAATCACATAGTAACCAAATCAGGTGAAGAAAAGAACGTCGTGATTTCAGACCACCTGTGTAAAAAATAAATTGCTGAAAGTGGTTTGTAATCACCTGAGAATCTGCACCATCAAAACCGATCCACGACCGCAATAGCTGCCACCTGAGAGTCTGAACACAAAGGAGGGTGCTTCTGAGTACCTCTATAGGATCCGGGAGCCACTGCCAACCAATATTGACATTACTATGTTGATATGATTTATTTTTTTGGATCCTTTAAAAAAAATTAAGATTAATTTCTCTAGTAAATTAATTTCAACTAAAGTATGATTTGTTTTTGTTATAAAAATTATCTCAATTATAGGCATACCACTAGTATATACGGATGAATCTTTATTTAACACTAAAAGCTGAGATGGACAAAAGCAAAAGGGTATGCAATATGTCATGTATATATTATTCAAATATTATATTATATTTTAGTTTTTTGACGGAGAATGAATAAATTTCACATTGATATAACGAGTTTTTAATCGGGGGACAATCACGTCGACGCTAGAACAACAATATAAATGAGAGAGACACCACATTCTTATCCAAAACCTTAAGGTAATGAGTTTATGTATTCTCCTACTTATAAAGTGTTCAACCTTTACTTTTCTATTTGATGTAGGACATATAACTCACACTTGCAAACAACACTTTAATAATACCATGATCCATGTATGTGCATAAAAAACTAACCACACTTGCACATTTTCCTTTATGCTTCCTCGACCACATTGTCAATCCTTAATCTTGAACTTACATGTTTGATGTTAGAAAAACATTTATAAAATTTTGTATTTCTACTAGGTCGTGCCTTCCTCCAAGGGCCAAGCACTAGCTAATGAGTATGGAATCAAATTCTTTGAAACAGTAAGTGGTGTATACTTAAAAATGTGGAAACTTCCATAAGTTTTCTTTTTCTTTCTATTATTGCAAACTGAAGATTATTTGTTGCAGAGTGCAAAGACAAATCTAAATGTGGAAGAAGCATTCTTGTCTATTGCAAGGGATATAAAAGAAAGGCTTCCGGATATTAACTCTAAGAAAAAGGTATTTCAACTTCATTCTTGAATTCAAGGACAAGTTTATTGTGTTGAACTGTTGATTAATATCTCTTTGTTCGCGAAGTTGAATGTCTGTTTTTACATTGCAGCCGAAAAGCATTAGAATCAACAAACAAGATAATGCAACTGCAAAACACGATGCACAAAATTCGGCATGCTGTGGTTGAGGAAGCGAAATTATTGTTCAAGATCAAGGAGGAGGAGAATACACGTCTGATGAGTTTGATGATGATCTCTGCTGTGTTTAACCTTGAAATTCTTTCATAATTTCTTTGATTTCGAGGAGTAAATTAATCCAAATTTGAATGACAATGTGATTTTGTCATCATTAGCAAAACAATTCTGTTAAATGAAACAATATATCAAGTGCAAGTAAGAATTCAATTTTTCACAACGATCATAGAATTTCTTGAAGATGGAAAAAATATTTTACTTTCTCAATCCTACAAATAGGGCATTGATGCATCCTTGATTTCTTTCTGCATTTTACTTTACAAATTTAGTGCATTTGTTTCTTGCAACTTCAGAGAACGTTTATATCTTTAAACCTATTAACTAAGAACCCCCTAAGGATTTAACTTGAGTCCAAAATTGATATTTCGAGTCTTGTTGGAAGGAATGAATTGGGATATTTGTTTAAGATGGTTGGTGTCAAGTTTCAAAATCTAGATGTAGAAATGCCAACCAAAATAACAATGTAAACAATTTGAATCGGAACTAACAATAGGTAAGCATGTCTTGTAATCAGTCAAATTGGTATTGATTATGCAACAAGTCTATCAATTCGAAATACAAATGTCGCGTCATACGCTTAAAGACATTCCTTACCTTCCATAAAATACCCCATTGGACAATCCTACTCTCCGATTACTCTAAAAGATCAGCCACATTCCCTTGAAAACTTGCAAAATACTTTTTTCATCCGGGAACTCACACCAAACGTACGTCAAATACTTTTTCAAAAGTTTCCCAAGTAACCTCAAACTAGGCCATCCTTCATCATCTTGACTACCACTCAATCAAACTCGGCATTCCCAAATAGCCATCGAACAATGTAGTTTTCATCTCCATCGTTCAATTTCAGAAATTTCTTATAACTTTCGGTTACTCCAAATTTGCCCTCTCTGAACAATTGTTTCCAAGGAATTCAGCAAACTTGTAAGTCAACCAACGCTATAGGTATTAACAATCTCTTTATTAAAGTGATACAAATCCCATTGTTTCGGTTAAGAAACAGTCAACTACTTAAGAAAAACATTCTTCACCAAATGATACAAAACAGAAGGGGCACAAAGACATCAAGAATACTCCAACTAGATCAAACTACCTATCATGAGACGACAGTCGAGCTCAGACTGATCTAAGATCAATCGTGCTCTGATACCACAATGGATTACCCTAATTTTTAATAGATGGGTATTTTTTTTATTTAAAAAAATCTCCAAAACGCTTGAAACACAAGCCGTGGTCTTCTTTTCATAAAAACAAAGTAAAATTTTAATTCATTTTAAAAAAACCTTGTTAGAAAAATGGGTGAAGATCCTCTCCATTTTAAGTTCTGTACATTTGTTCCATTACCAAAGGTTTGGTATATAAACGTGCAATTAATGTCTTTAATTCTTGAAATATGTGCATTTATATCATATATTTACTTCAAAACTATAGTAATTGACATTTCATGAATCAAGTACACCATACATATTATACTCACAACCCAAGTACTTAACATTAGTAGTAGTATATGTACAATAATTTTTATGTCGTTTAATTCCTCTATTAAACAACAAAAATTCTGAAACAAAAGAGAGATGTAGAATTCATAAGAAAACGCTAAGGTGATCTTCAATTTTTAACATAAGTTGTGCTTGATCTCTCGGGGGAGAAGCTTCAAATCCTTTCAAAAGAATGGGATAGTTTGAAGGGGCCAATCTCTCCTATACTTGAGACCTAATCTTCAAAAGTTGTTATCTTATCTTAATAATACAAATGAAAGGAAAATATGCTTGCCAACCCTAACAAATGAAGAAGGTCAACTGATTGTTGATCAAATTTATTGAATCGCGAATTGGATCGAATTTGTCAACAGTAAGAATTATTCTACACTAATCTGCATTTCTTATCCAAATTATGTATGTTTTGTTGTATTGTAAGACTATTGTGGATTTGGAAATACTCAATATAGCTTATTTATAATCTTTTGTTGAGTTCACCGTTCTGAACCTGATCTGCGTTTGGACGCTATCAAAGGCATGGATTGTTATCGTTAAATGTGATTAAAATGAACACAACAATGTTAGGAAGGTATGCATTTCTTATTGTTGTCTTAGGTGTCTCATTTTTAGAGCTTATTTTTGTGTTTTCTTTAATAATCCTATCGAAATTTATATTTGGTACTTGATTGAATTGTTTAGATGAAAAGTGAGAAGAAAATGTACAGACTATGCATGTTCTAAATTAGTTGAAAATATTTGTGTTTCATTTTTATTATTCGTTGCTTTGTTGGCGCATATAATAAAGTTTGCTCTATATGCTCTTGAGGAACAAAGACTTATGCAGGCTAGGTTGATTTGCGTGATGTAGTTTTTTTTATGAAGTAAAGTCCAATTATCTGTTTTTACAATTTTGCTTATATTATCTTGCTTTAGGTTCATTCTCCTCATAAATGTTTGATTGCATAGTTGTTAAGATTTAAAATTATTGAAACATTATTGGTTCCTGACGCTTGACAATCTGCTTCAGGTATAACCCTTCAACTGGTATTTATGGAATGGATTTCTTTGTTGTTCTGGAACGCCTTGGCTATCGTGTTGGTCGTCGCCGCAGATGCAAGGCCCGTGTTGGAATTCAACACCGTGTCACGGGAGATGTTGCCATGAAGTGGTTCCAAGTGAAATACGGGTGTGATCCTTAACAAATCCCAGGCAATTGTTTAGTTAAACTGAGTTCTTTTAGGATTATGTTACTGTTTTTGACAACTATAGTTTGGTTTCTCTTGGACAATGTCTTAATTATCAGTCAGATTTGGGATCACTGTTTTTATGATTTTGTTATGTTGTTTTATGATGAAGCACATGGGTTACCTATAGCTGTGTTAAATACTCCTATGCTAAGTTTTTTGAACCTCCATTGAAAAAAAATTGATTTTTGCAATGCTCTAAGCAGTGTTGGAGATGCAAACAGTGTTATTTGCAATTTCTCTCTATATCTCAGATTTGTGTTCATAATCATGAAAGGTGGAGGTTCTTTCTACCCCTTTGTTCCCTTTTCGATATTAAAAAATCCCCAATTTCCTTGAAATCCTATATTATTGCTCCATCTTTTGGTGGATTAGAGGAGGGGGTCGTCGTGGTGCACGTCGGCCGTGACAGGAACTGTCGGCATTGATGTTACTATGCTAATTAATATGTTTTGGTTCTGATGGTAAGAGGTAAGGGATGATGGTTTTGTGCTGGTCTAATTTTAATCTGCCACATATTTGTGTCCGATATTTTTAATCAACCGCATATTTGTGTCCGATATTTGTTTGCAGGTCCTTTAATTTAAACACAACTTTGTTTGTTTCCAAAGTAACTTCAGACCAAAGAACTTCATTTTAGGAAGCAAAAATGGTGAACTCACTCTAATCAAGTTGGCTTATTTAGAGGTGTTTGTCACTGATGTATTGGATTCCCAAGATTTACGACTCAACACTTTCCAAGCTTTAAGACTCTTATCAAGTTGGCTTATTTGAAGGTGTTTGGCAGTGCAATTAAAAGCTTGCTTATACTAAGGACTAAGGTGTGTAAAGAAAGTGAAACATGCATACCCAAAGAATATAAATAGGTGTCTTGACATAGAGCAGAGCAAAACAAGTATGCTATTGCCATTGAGTACTACTCTATTTTTAATCTTTATTTAGTGATTGATATTTGTATATGAATAAACTTGATTTTCTTTCTTCTTCATGTCTTACACCAGCACTATTGCAATCTTAAAAAAATTGAATCTTTTAAATATAAAGTATTCTACCTATATTTATGCATAGTTAGATCAATTACATCATGCTGTAGTATGAGGACTTAGATGACAGACCTTTGGCATGGCATTAGTTTGCCTTTGACATTGTTACCACTGTGGTGTAACATAGACTTTATCTATTCAAAATCTCATGTATATTGAATTTGACACTTGGAATATAGTACAACTGCTTTTTTCAGTTTTCTATTACCTTTAATTTTAATGTGGTGTGTAATCTGATTGCCTATGCTAAATCTCATAGTTATCGTGATTTTTTTTTTATGTAGGGCTCAAATTCACATAGAAAGGGGAAATCCTATGTGAATGGGACCTTCAAGAATTCTCTATGTAAGTCTTTCTTTCAAAAAAGGTATGATTGATCAAAATCTAAGGTTTGTAAATGGTTTTTAAGAAGATTTATTCTTATGTCTATTTTGTGGAGGTAAATGGTTTATAAGCAAGTTTCTACATCTGTGGTTAAAATATTCTTATGTCTTTTTTGTGTTTGGTCTCCTTTTTTATTAACTTTTTCCCTCTTTTATTTTGTTTTTTGTTTGTTTCTTATTCAAATCTTGATGGTTGTTCTACAAGTGGGAACGAGGGATACTCCGGTTTGCATGTTCTACGAGTGGAAGTGGTGTCTGGAGGCGTGTTTGCTTTTGTTGTGTTGTGTTGGCTTTTGGGGAGGAGTTATGGGAATGAAATCCGGTGCATCTAGCTAGATTTCAACGTCATAACTTTGCTTTTGGTGGGGTTTTGTTGTTTTTGTTTTTGGTGGTTTCTCGGTGTTTTGGTAGATGTTACGCCTATATGCGACATCTTTGTATTTTTTCATCGTCTCAAAGCATCGTGCTACAGTTTCAGTTTCAATAATATTTGCCGATTAAAAAATATATATATGAAAAAAAATCCTGACGGTTGTTGCATTCATTACTTCCTAATACATGGTTCATTTAATAAGGCATCTTCTGTTATTAAGGCATTTTCTTGGTGGTGTATGAAGGTGAGAAAAACACAAGAAGGGGGGGTTGAATTGTGTTAATTTTTCGCAACTCTTGAAGAATAAGAATCTAATTCTGCAGGATCAGAGTCTGAATGGATTCAGAGTCTGATGGGAGATCAGATTCTGTTGCAGCGCATATAAACAAGAGATAGAGAGAAAGAGAGAACACAAACAATTATACAGGTTCCTTCCACAAACCGGAAGTAGTCCTGTCCCCCTTGCACTTCCAAGGAGAGTTTCACTAAAATGTAATATCAATTACAAGTTGCTCAAACACACAGTAAGAGACTTCCAATGCTCAAGCACGCAGGCAAGATAGTTCCAATGCTCAAGCACGCAGGCAAGAGACTTCTTTGCTCAAGAACACAACCAAAAGACTTCTGACACAATTTACAGAAAATTGAATAGAGTTGAAACACTTGATAAACAATCAAATGTGTTCCAATTACAAAACAAAGACAGACTCTGTTTTAAACAAAGACAGACTCTGTTTTTCTGATAAACTTAGAGATTCTAGAATACACAGTTTGTAAGAATAATCTAAGTTGTTGATGTGTTTCTGGTTTGACTCAGTAAGAATACAATAGCTTAGCAGCGTAGTTTTTCAGTTGTAGAGTCCAACAATTCTTCAAGTCTTCTATCCTTTATATAGGCGTTGGAGAGAGACGTTGAGACAATCCAGCACATCAAGAGAATTCTGGAAGCTTGATCAATAGCTGTTGATTTGTTGCTTGATATGGTAATAGTCCTTCAAATACATATTTTGAATTCCATTCCTTTTGAAGCTTAATACCGGTAGACACAGTTGTCAAACTGTACGAGGTAGTGGAGTAGTGGAAACAGAGTTCGTACACACGTACTCTGTACTATACTGCATTCTTTGTCGTTGAACATCCCACGCGCAAGTTGACTTTGAAGCTAGCCGTTACTCTAAATGAGAGTTTCTTGTGCATCGTAATGCCTTTAGAAAACCTTCAAAGCAGATCTTCAGATTGCAGGCTTCAGACTCACTGTAGCACTTCAGCTTCTGATGATCTTCAGACTCTCTTGGTCTTCAGGTTCTGATAGTCTTCAGACTCTCTTGAAACAGTTTCTGATGATTCTTCAGACTCTTCAGATAGTCAGAATCACAAGCAACAAGCTTATCTTGGTCTTGCTCTCAAAATGTTCAAACAGAATATTTTCTAAGATACAAATCTTGATTAATATCCTGCTTACTTAAACAAATATTAGCATATCCAATTGACAATTTTTAATACCTTGTTATCATTAAACATCAGTATTTAAAAGGTCAGTATTGCTGAACACCTTTGTTCCAACAATCTCCCCCTTTTTGATGATGACAAACATCAGTATTTAAAAGGTCAATTGTTGTTAATCTAATTAACAGGTTGACTTAAAGGTCTGAGGTTTGTAAGCTCAGAGTCTAAGGTTTGTAAGCTCTGACTCCCCCTGAGTCTGATAGTTCTTAAGTTGATGTTTGTAAGCTCCCCTTAAGTTCTATCCAAGTTAATTAAATTCATGTTAAGCAAGTAGCTGAATCAAATCTCAGAATAATAAACGAATATGAGAAAAGATTCTTTATAAAGGGGGCTCAGAATCTAACTAAGTACCTTTCGCAAATTTTCCTTTAACTTTACATAGAACTCACTGATCTTTCTCCCCCTTTTGTCATCAACATCTGTGGTTAAAATATTCCTATGTCTTTTTTGTGTTTGGTCTCCTTTTTTATTAACTTTTTCCCTCTTTTGTTTTGTTTTTTATTTGTTTCTTATTCAAATCCTGATGGTTGTTCTACGAGTGGGAACGAGGGATAATCCGGTTTGCATGTTCTACGAGTGGAAGTAGTGGCCAGAGGCGTGTTTGCGGAGGTAAAGGGGGAGGGCAGGGATTGGTAGGGGTCTGTTGGTCTGTGGAGTGTGTATTTCTGGTGCTGGTTCATGTTTTCTGCCCACCTGCGTATCTGTTAATGTTGTTTTCTGCTGCATTTTGGCTGCTGTTTTGTGCAGATAGCAGCAGTGGCTGCTGCGTTTTTTTGTTTCCTCACGGAAGTGGCAGAGTTTGGGTTTTGCTGTGTTCCCCTTTGTTGTTCTGTGTTGGCTTTTCGGGAGGAGTTATGGGAATGAAATCCGGTGCATGAGTGCATCTAACTAGATTTCAACGTCATAACTTTGCTTTTGGTGGGGTTTTGTTGTTTTTGTTTTTGGTGGTTTTTCGGTGTTTTGGTAGATGTTACGCCTATATGCGACATCTTTGTATTTTTTCATCGCCTCAAAGCATCGTGCTACAGTTTCGCTGTCAATAATATTTATCGATTAGGAAAAATATATATAAGAAAAATAGCATTGTTGCATTCATTACTTCCTAATACATGGTTCATTTAATAAGGCATCTTCTGTTATTAAGGAATTTTCTTGGTGGTGTATACTAATTGTATATTGATACAATTGACCACATTTGTGCACTTTCAGTGCTATTGTTGCATATGCATAAGTAGTCATGTTAGGCTTATAACATTGTATGTTAATTTATTAATTAATAATTAAATCCATATGTAGGAAAGATCCTTGGGACGAAGAAAACTTGCAGCCAATATATCTTAGGCTAAATTCCTCTTTTGATCGTTTAAGTTTGACAAAAATATCAGGTTAGTCCTCTAGGTTTTTTAAGTTTCAAATATGTCTTTTAAGCCGTTAATTTAATGCATCAATTTGTAAGTTTTTTTAAGTTTTTAAATAGGTCCTTAAAAGGGTAACGATACATTAAATTAACAACTTCAAAATCTATTTGAACTTTAAAAAACTTAACGCTATATTTTTGTCAAACTTAAAGGACCAAAAGAGATATTTGACCAATATCTTATGCTAATACTAATTGGTTTTGTCACTTTTTATTTAACAAATCTTCCAAGAAGATTTCATTTAAGTCACACTATTCCCATAATAATAACTAAGCCTATAGCTCATGCTATTTCATACATGCCCCTCTCTATTTTTTTGTCACGTTTTGTTTTAACAAATCTTTCAAAAAAATTCTCATTTAATTTGCACTATTCCTATAATAATATTCCTATAATAATAGCTCAAACTATTTCATTAAAAAAATAAAGGGTCATGTTAACTTGTGCCCTAAAGGCACATGTTAGGAACCTAAAAAGAGTAATTTTACTTTGAAAAACATAATATTTTAACTTTTAAGTAATTGACTACACGATTTTTGATACGTATATTTCTATAAAGAGTTCCTTAACATGTATCCTTGAGGGCACAAGTTAACGTTTGCCCAAAAATAAAATAATAAAGTTACGACACTTGGTAAATCACATGCAAGTGTTGTAGGCTAGGGTCTAGGTTTTTTGCAAACCAAATATGAATAAACTGTATTTTTTTGGAACTCGCCTAGCTGTAATCATATTGTGGTTTCTTGCAAGAATTATCTTTGTAAGCTAAGCATGCTCACAACTTAAATTTTTGGCAATTATAGATATGAATAATATCCCATGAGCCATGCAACATATGAGGCACCATAATTGAGAATCTTTAAACATACAAATCCATACAATAAAGAAGCACTTGAGTATTAGCTATTAAGGTAGGCCTACTCATTATCAATGTTTCTTGCAAGAATTGTCTTTATAAGCTACCTTAGCTACTTCATATAGAATCTTTGTTAGATCATGCAAGAGGATAAGGCTCATGAATATATAGCTCGAAGGATAATTGACTTTGGTTAGTTCATTTTTTATTTATTGTTGTTTTTATTTACCAAATTAATATTATATGATCAAGCTCATGAGTTTAGTTCATGACTTACTCATGAGTTTTGGAACTCACCTGTTTTTTATTTATTGTTGTTTTTATATATAAAATTAATATTATAAGGTTTTCATCTTAAGGTTATCATTGATCCCGTCTAATAAAAGAATTTCTTTTGGTTTTCAACGACGATAGTTTCCCTCTGCTATTTCTTTTGCTATGACTATTAATAATAGTCAGGGTCAATCATTTAGTCATGTTGACGTGTATCTTTCCCAGTCAGTCTTTTCGCATGAGCAATTATATGTTGTTGTGTCCAAAGTTACCTCACGAATAGGGCTAAAGATATTATGACCGATGATGAGGGTTCGGATACAAATTTGACTTATAATGTAGTGTACAAAGAGTGTTTCAAAATGTACGTTGATTAATGTTGTTGTTACTGATTATCTACTATAATGACGTTTCTCGTGCAGTCTCTTCTTGACCATTATATTTTGTTGTTTTTTTATGTCAATTAACAATGTCTTTCTAATATATATATATATATATATATATATATATATATATATATATATATATATATATTGTGGTCATCGTTGACCCGTGCAAAGCACGGGTTCGCGATCTAGTTAATTCTAAAGGGACATTTTAAACCTAACCTTCAAGAGTTAAAATATAGGTTTCAGGATTATATAACGAGTACTTATATGCATGAAATACTTTTCATTTGCTTTGTTTAATTTGTTTTACGTTACGTAGTAATAATATATGTTTAGGAAAATGCTACATATAGCGAGAAACCATTTCCCGACATTTACACGATATGAGCTGGGAAATGGTGATTGGCTGCTTATACACAAGTCATACCTAGGGCCGACCATAGGCATAGGCCGGGAGTGCGATGGCCTAGGGTCCATGCTTGTAGGGGCCCAATTTTTTTGTTTGTTTGCGGGGGTGTATATAGCAAGAACTGGATTTTGGGGGGTTTATATAGTAAAATATACCATCAGACAGGCCTGAAACATTGACATTAAAGACTGGGCAGAAGTTTGTTAATGTTTTGACCATTTTGATGCATTTTGTTATATATACCCATATAAAACAAAGATTTATATTTACACCCTGCCAAATAAACAATTGGACCCTTTGTTCATAATAATGTGTCAAGAAATTTGTGATATTTTTTTAGGCCCTTAATGTGTTTTACTAATATTAAAAAAATATTGTGATATTTATTATCCAGAAAATTGGGAGAATCTTCACAACTAAACAAATTATATTTTTTGTTAATAATGGGCCTACTAGAAAAATTTCAATCTACTTCGCAGGAGCAATTGTTCTTTAATTCTATGGTATTTTGTTTAGTTTTGGGTTCTATGGAGTATTTAATTTATTTAAAATGTTGCCTAAAAAAAAAACTTTTATCTTGTAGTGAAAAGCGAAGAAAAAAAAACAAAATGAAACGCTAATAAAATCATAACAAGAAACTAAAAAAGTTTATAATGTACTCCCACCGTTTCCAATTTTCGCAACGTGCATTATTTATTTGACTTACTTTGACCATACTTTTTAACTAATGTATAAATATAAATATTAGCATGTAAAATGTTGTTTGATTTGTCTCAACAAATATTTTCATAATATTAAATTTTTATAATTTTTTACTTTAGATAATTAAATATATCAACGGTCAAAATTGTGCATTGGCATAGATGAAGTGGTTGACTTGAACATGTAATTTGGATCTGAAGGATTATTATGTAAGGGGACCTTTTTTAAAACTATGCAGGTCTCTAAAATGCTAGCTACGGCCCTCGTCATATCCATGATTTATGTTGAACTCAAAAGGTATAGTGCTTTAGGAATCCTCTCACACACCTGGTCTTTATTTCTCTCTCAAACACAGCGCACATCACCCTCGGTTCGACCTTACTCTTTTTCTTCCCATTATATTTTCATCAAAAGCTCATGCAGAGCTTTTCTCATCTGGGTTCTTTAATTCTCCATTACTTCATAATTGCAGAATTTACCTAAGAGATGAAGGATTTGTAAACTCCTACCAAATACAAATATTTATCTGATTTTTCACTTTTCATTAGAATTTTACAATATTGTTAATGGTTATTTGAGATGTTTACAGCTTCTTTTGATCTGATTAGGTAAGAGTAATTGTCATAGGCATGTCATTGGCATAAAACTAAGTCTTAGAGTGAGAAAGTACTTGTTTTTACTAAACTAGAGTGAGAGAGATGCGTCTGGGTCCTGAATGGACGATGTTGATGCATGTTTAGAGTGGGTACAATATAAGGACCGGAAATAGAGAGCAAGTTTCGATCAAAGGTGTATAGAATACGAGCTATGCGAGATTTATTGGGAAGTAAGAAGGCAAACTGTTTTGTTGTGAATTCGATGAAAAATCACATCAATAAATACTTGATGTGTGGAGGAAGTAATAATCAAGCAACCAAACTTGATGTGTGTCAAATCTCAAGTTCGATTCACCTAATACTAAGTTCGATTCACATTGTTTGTCTTTCTGATCTTGTTCAGATGTTTGTTCGGTTCAGATTTTCATATCAACTTCGATCCAGTGCAGATCTAATGACGACTTGGCGTCGTCAGCGTTGGTTATTCAGAGGCACATTTGTATTTCAGAGACTTAAATACAATCATATTTCTAAGCCTTATATTTTGTCATTTTATGCTATTAACATAAATGTTGTGAATTTGTACTGATATATCAATTTGAATTAATAAATATTGTTTATTTAAAAAAAATAAAAAAAACTGTCTCACTTTCTTGGAAGGAACGGTGGGGGGCCATGATGAAGATACAAAGAACCACACCCAACCATACTATTACCGCGTTTAGTAGAGTGGACCACACTACTTTCCTTGACTTGAGTTGACTAGTTGGTATATAAATATTGCATTGTACAAACCTCTCATCTTCACTTCACAACTTCATCTCATATACTCTTTTCATCTTCAAATTCTATAGCTCCAATACCCTAGCTCTTCTTTTAAATATTAACCAACAATTCTGATTTATTGGTTATCAGAAAGCTTTATTGAAAATGATGGTAAGAACTAGATTCTTTGAATTCCCTCTTTTACTATTAATTTTCTCTTTGAATTGAATCTAAATATCTTTTGTAATGTTTTGTTACAGAAACTAGTGTTGAAGGTGGACTTATATGATGACAGAACCAAGCAAAAAGCTATGAAGACAGTCTCTGGCCTTTCAGGTAATGTCAACATGTCTATCTTAAAAAATGAGAAAATAAAATTCGTATGCATAGTTTAATCTTGAGTGACAAATTTGTGTTTTACACTGTTTATAAGGTACTAAGAATTCGACCAAGTAACTTCAAATGTAATATTACTATATTTAATTTCTTAATCAGTAAATCTAGGAACACTAGTTAACATTTCCCGTAATATATTTCTTTGCACGGTACAGTACTTAGTGTATTTGAGTTTTGCTGCATAAACATGAAATAAAAAATAATTAAACTAATAATATAACTTTGGAATACCTTTAATTTTTTTGCTAAAATTTTATTGCTATATTATTTGCAGGGGTAGAGTCAGTTTCTGTAGACATGAAAGACAAGAAATTAACCTTAACTGGAGACACAGATCCTGTACATGTAGTAAGCAAACTAAGAAAGTGGTGTCATGCTGAAATAGTTTCTGTTGGCCCTGCAAAAGATGAAAAGAAGAAAGAAGAATCTAAGCCTGATGTGAAGAAGGACCAAATTCAAATACTTGAAGCCTATCCCCATTATTATCATATGCAACAACCACAATATATTCAATATTCCTCTGTTTCAAAAGTGGAAGAAGATCCTATTGGATGTGTCATATGTTGAATTTCTTAATACTATGAAAAGATTTGTAATTTCATATTATTTATTGATTTTTATATTTTTTTTTGAGTGGTTTACAGTGAGCTTGTAACATGTTGGAAAAAGAAAAGGAAGATTTTTTTTTTTTTTGAGAGAATAAAAAAGGAAGTTTATGTATAGTGTTCAATTGTGCAAACAGAGGTAGGTCAGTTTTCTTTATATAAAGTTTCATTGAAAGTATAAGAAATACAAACAATTGCAAGTTCATTATTTTTTACAAGAGTAAATCACTATATGAAATTTAATATCATCGATTATATTCATCCTTTTTAAGTGGTCAATATTGTCTCCAAAATTGTTTGATTGAGACTTTAAGACAAAATTAGAAGTGTGTAGACGTCGGAGAAATTGACATCCTAACTATTTTAGCATCAAATCTTCTGACAATCATTAATTACACCACATCAATTTATTGAAGGAAAAATAAAAGACAATAAGAGAGGATATAAACCAAAACCGTGCCATAAAAACATCACTTAAACTTAAAGCAAAGGAGATCCAACCTATTAATAGTGAAGTCTATTAAAAAATTAATACTTCCTCCGTCCTACAATAATCGAGTCATTTCTAAAAAACACTATCTTAAAATAATTGATTTATTTCACTTTTCAATGTGATATTAATTATTTTTTCCAATTGCAACTTTAATGAATAATACTTTCATTATTTTCAGTTCAATATATTATACTTTGTATTGATGATAACTGTGTATGCACTGAAACTTGACAAGGGCATTCAAAATTATTTATCTCTTTTTCACTAATACATTTTTATTAGTATGTGTAAAATGAATCAAAGACTCAGTTATTTTGGAACAGATGGAATAGTTGGTACTTAGTGAATAGTGTGTCAATATACTTTGTCAAAGAAAGACGAAGTAATCACCTAAGGTAAGACTCATTTCTATTTCATCACTTGGTAAATTTTTCTCTCTTTTCATGGATGTAGTATTTTTAACATGGTAATAACCTTGAGATCATTTTCCACTGCACTTGATAAATTTTTCTCTTCTTTTCTCATTGTTCTATTTTCTCCAATGTAATTGTCGTGTTCTTGAAAAATTGGTCAATGAGAGTGTATCTTTAAATTTTGGTCCAAAACAGAGTCAATTTTGTGTCCACTTGTTCTTAAACACATCTAAGTAATTATAAATGTGCGTGTGAGGGGTTATACGATATGTTAGCCGCAACTATTAATATTTCCCTCGGTTTAATAATGAAGGACTCATTTGATTATTTCACACATTAATTTTCATCTATCTCATATTTATAATGAACGTAATTGTCTCCGTGCAAGTAGGCGGTGGGATTGATCCCTTCGAATTAGTTCATCCTTGAATCAAATATTAAGTTTTCAAAAAAATAAAAAGATGGTAATTGTCGTGCTGATAGATTATCTTTCTATTGTCTGAACATTTATGGTTTAAGATGGTAGTAAAAGATGCATGAGTGTTCTATAATTTTTGTATGGGTTTGATTTATGTTCCCCACTTATATAGGTAAGTGTTGGTGGTGTTAATATAGTTGGGATAGCAGACAATCAATAAAAAATAATTATAATTTTAGATTATAAAAAAAGTTAAAATTACAAACCATGGAAAACACAAGATGTATTAATCAAACTCGAAGTTGCTCTAAAATATGAAGATATTTCCCTAGTCTCAAATTCGGCGTATTCTTTTTTAATTTTTTTTGTTTCAAATTATTTGTCCATTTTACAATACCAATATACTAACATTTACTATTTTTTTTTTCAATTAACACGCTCTTATTTAGTGCACTTCAATCATTTATAACTAGTTCACTAACTATAATTAATAAGGATGTTTTACTAAATAATACATAGTTTATCATTAAAATCAATATTATTGATCATTTCCTTAATACACGCGTAAAACTCAAACAAAATATCTAATATAAGATGGAGGAAGTACTAGAAAAAGTTTTAACAAAAATACTATCTTGTAGGATTATTTTCTTCTTATCCACGTCAAACATAGTAGTAATCTCGAATATAAGGTGGTGGTGTCATTTGATAGTAGACTGGATAGGATTCAAATGACAGAAGTGGAATGGGTACATTTGCATTAGTGGTCTCTTTCTTCTCCTCATTTAGAGCTCCAATTGAAACTACTTCTATTTGACACAACTTTCGTAGTTTAGATACTACTTTTACATGATCAACATCCCCCGTTAACATCAATTTCTTCTCATTAGTGTCTATTGATACTAATTCAACCCCAGCAATATTGAGAAAAAAAACTGAACAATGAGTCCTTCATGTAATATGGTTTGTATTTTTTTACACAAAAGTTAAATTAATTTGCATTCACAAATGACGCAGTTCGAATCCTATTTGAAATAAGTAGTAAATGTTCATTAGTGTTATCGTTTTTTTTTATAGCAAAAACAGAATTAATTCATTTCATTAAAGAATAAAGGGTACAATATAAATGGTACTTCATGAAAAATATGAGTGGGATAAGGAAGCTCTAGCTATGTTATGAGCTACCCTATTTGCTTGCCTCCTGACATATCATGAAAGTTACGCGCATGAAGGGGAAAATCTTTAATGGCCGAAGCATCTGTGACTGAAAATGAATTGTTGACAACATTGTTATTCCATGAACACAAATCTGAATTTAATAAGTCTTGTACCGTCAAAGAATGCAAATAGGGTGGAGAGGAGGTAGACGGTTTAAGTGTAGGGAGAGTGTGAATCCATGGTGATGACTGAAGATTAATTTGGGAACCATCACCAATCTTTCATCTATAACCAGAAGTGACAAGTTTTTGGGAACTCTAAATGCTCCTCCATGTAAAGCTTGGATCATGACCAATAGGTGCGTCCAAGAAATCCCTTCTAGGGAAGTATTTGGCTTTGAGAATACGAGTAAGTAAGGAGCTAGAATCATTGAGGAGTTTCCAAGCTTGTTTACTGAGCATAGATAAGTTGAAAGCTTCCATGTTTCGAAAGCCGAGTCCCCCAGAACTTTTGTGCAAGGTAAGTTTATCCCATCTCATCCAATTAATTCCTCCACGACCATTCTTCTTAGAACCCCAATAAAATTAATTCATTATTCTTTCAATCTCATCACACAAGGTGGAAGGAAAGAAAAAAACACCCATACAATATGACGGAATAGCCTGAGCAACCGATTTAATGAGAACTTCTTTACTTGCCCGCGAAAGAGATCGAGAGCTCCAAGATTGGCATTTTTTCCAGATTCTATCTTTGAGGTAGTTAAATATGACTTTCTTACTTCTACCAATCATCGAAGTGAGGCCGAGATATTTACCGTTGATCAACACTAAACAATTTGGAGTGCAAAGTGAGAGGGAGTTCCCTCTTTTCTCTAATGTCAGCTGCACTTTTAATGCTACGATGTTGATCTAGAATAATGCTGCACAACAGTGGGAAAAGCTATAGGGAACTTGACAACATCGGTTTTGGCATGTTTCACAGTTTGTTCAAAAATGTAAGCACCAAAATCCATTTTAGACTTGGTTCCTATGGCATATATGAACTTACCCAAACCAGTAGCAATGTCAGAGGAATGGGTGGTAGGGACCCAGTTTACAGCTGCAATCCTATTCAGTATAACATATTTCACAAATAATTTACCAGATGAAATCTTTTTCTTCTTGGGCCACACCTTGATCTGATTTATAGTGAGTTCCTTACACACTTGATCATCAGTTACATCCAGCTCAGTAAAGTGATTGTCTGCAACCCCAAGGAATTTGTGGATAATGTTGGGAGAGAACTCTGCTACGGGGGTTATCACACTCATCGGAGATGTTGACCAGAAATTCCTTTACCATCTTCTCATAACAATCCCCAAGATTACACACTTTCTTTAGGAGTCCTGCTTCTTTAATTAGTTCCATCACTGCTTCAATTTCAAGAGCCTCTTTGCCTTGCTCTCTTTTCAGAGCATTCCTCCTATGGTATATAAATCTCCACCTTAGTGCATTCTCAGGCAGATGAAAGGAGACCTTGTCAATAGGTACAGTTGCCATAGTCTGCACACTATTCTTTCCAACAGACTTCCTCGTGGTTGAAGGGATGATGTTAGGAACATCCTCTCAACATCATATTCTGAGTCACTAGAAGGTGCACTCTTCCTCTTCTTTTACCTACCAACAGTAGATTTTACCTTGACCTTACTCCGCCCTTTCATGGGACCCACACTAGCAGTCTTAGTTCTTGATTTGGGATTTTGTATCGCACTTTTCTTAGGAGTTTTAGTTTCAGAGGGAACAACCTTTCCTTTGTTACTCCTCACCCTTTAAGAAACACTTTCCTCAAGCTTTTTGCCTAGTGGAATGCCATCATAGGCAATATCATCAACATTCACTATGTTCTCCTTATTGGTTTCCTCCTCTTCAGGATCAGATTCCACTTCAACTTGTTCAGCTTCAGTTTATTTCTCTACTTCAGATGGAGTATTCATGGCAGTATCTTCTAACACATGTTTCTCTTCTGACACATTTTCATGCTCAAATTCTTTTTCCTTAGTGACTCCAACATTACCATCTTGTTGCCCCTGTTGGTCCAAGGATGCTCCAACATCCGGTCCAACATCCATTTGTTCCTCTACTCTTTTAGTGGAATGTTCAAGTGAATCAACCCCCAAACTTTCATTACCAGTTTTGGAATCTTCAGTATCCATTTTTTCAGTTCTTTCCACAGCATCGTTCAAGTCTTCTAAACCTAGTTTTCTACCAGATTCAGACACTACAGGAGATAAGGTTTTGCCAGGAATACCTTTTTTGGCGACGAAGGTTGGAACGTTTGAAGTGACTCCGGGATTTTTCTCATCATCAGTACATTTGAGATCTTTCGGAGATGGTTCAAAACTTGGTTCAACTATGGTAGACACGAAAGGATTTTCTTTGTTGTAAAGATCATCCATGTTCAATGGCGTTTTTTATTTGCCCCTTTTAGCTTTAGGCGCCTTCTTCCTTTTTGAAACATATTTTGTTGAGGTTCCCTTCTTTGATTTTTAGGAGGAGGCCGTAGGACTGAATTCAACCCCTTTTGACATGGAGATATCAGGGTTTGGCCGATCTATAGAGTTTCTTTCTTCAGAGACAGAGACATCAGTTTTGAATTTCATGGAGATGTGCTATTGTGAATAATTTCAAATGGAGAAGGAGATATGATAATGTTTGAGAGCAGTATAGTGAATACGAACGATTTTTGGAAGTTCAAGAAGAAAGGTAGTGTGATTAAGGGTTAGATGGAAATAAATTTCCCTGGAGCTCACCCTAAAACAGGCAGGGTGTCTGCTCTGATGCCAATTGAAATTCTAGCGTACTTGTTTTAATATGTTCTGTAAGATGTTTCAACGCTTGCGATGTTCTGATTAATGTTCCAACATCATAGCGTAAAAGGAAATAAAAACGAGAAAATAAATGGCAAGAAAGTAAAAGACACGGTAAGTTTGTTGACCCAGTTCGGTGACAAACACACCTACTCTGGGGGCTACCAAGTCAGGAAGGAAATCCATTAGTGTAGTCCTTATTCAAAAGCTCTCAACAAACTCCTCGTTTACACTTTATGACCTAGGACCTACCGGTCAAGAGTTCAACCTAGGAACTCCTAGATCTAGATCTCATCTCACTATCTTATGGTCAGTCATAGCCCCTGTGACCTATCAGACCTCAAACAAAACAGTTGGTGAAGTTACCTTCAAACAAAAACTACGACCTTGATTACAAGCTTTGGTGTACCACAACGAGTTTACAATTCAAACACACAGTCCTTAACAAGTATCAAGATGATACAGGAAAGGCTCACATATAAACAGAACTAAACTTGCATCAAACCGTACAAGAGTAGAACACACAAACTCAAAACCCTATAAGCTAAACTTTTTAGTATAATGGCTTGAATACCTAATTAGGTCTTGGAGTCTTCCATTTATACTGAAGCAATATAGGTTAACAAACCTTGTTGGGCTTCAGTAACAAATTGCAGATCGATTTGATCTACAAAACAAAATCAGAGACAAATAAAGAAAGTCCTAATATGTAGGAACATATTTAGGAACGTCTAAACCGGCTTCAACTATTCCCTTAAATATTCTTGCTCCTTTGCGAATAAAACCAAACTAATTCTGTACAGATATGTACGTTTCTTAGACATCAAGTTAAGGAAAAGTTGTTTCCTTTTAAAGATAAGGCGCGCGTACAAATAGACATATACTTAGGCACACTGAACCGTGTCGGGATGTTGGAACATTTTGTTCAACATCACATATGGATGCCTAAACCATGTTGGAACATAGTATCCAACTACACAATAAATGGATATTTGTTTTAGCAACAATGCAACCAATACAAATACCCAACAAAATTGTTCCCACACCAAGAATCCAGCCAAAAGTTAATTTTCCTACCATCACCAACCCTCCAACAAGTGTTAAGCATTAGTAGATAAAATTCATTTTAAACTCCACTCCAAATAAAAGAAAAAATATGGTGCTTTATGCAGACATTACCTGCGATAGCTCTGTTCCTTAAGATAATGGCCCATTGCTCTTCTGATTGTAGTAGACTCCAGCACATCTTGAGGTTAGAAGATAAAAGATCTGATACCCAGGCCTCCCTCTTCCATACTGTTGCATAACATTTTCCAAGCTACACTGAAAAATTTCCTCTTTTCAGTATCCCCACTCCAAATAAAATTCTTTATGCATCTTTCCATCTCTCTGATTAAACTAGTTGGCCAAGAGTATATAGTTGTGTATGAATCAACATGCTTTGAACTACAGACTTAACCAGCTGAGCCCTGCCTGCAATAGATAATAAGGATGCTTTCCACTTTGAAAGTTTGCTCTTAATTTTATCAGCTATGGGTTGAAAGTATGAAACCTTTGGTTTTCCTTTAAAGATAGGAGCTCCCAAATAAGTGAATGGAAGAGTGCCTACTGAGAATCCCAACAAATTCACAACGTGATTCAATCTTGGAGGAAAAATACCACCAGCATGAATTGAAGGTTTCCTGAGATTAATCACAAGTCCTAAGCAAAGAGCATACCTTGTGAACAAATTTTTGAGGGCTTCAAGACTAGATAGTTTTCCTTTGCAGTAGACGATTAAATCATCAGCATAGAAGCAGTGAGATGGAACAAGAGTATTTCTGTAACACCCTATTTCCCAACATTGATTTAATAAATAATGTGAATAAATTTAAACAAAAAGGATGTTACACGTACTCGTCAATCATTCATTCGAATAATAAATAATACGTCATATTTCAGAACGCGGAAAATACTTCAAAAATATTTCATCAAATAAACATGTCTGATTCTTAATCATCATTGTGAAAAATATCATAATGATTTCAAATATTTAAGATTCCTAAAATTAAACATTCAACGTTTGACCCCAAACCCTAGTGTTACATATCAGAGCACATGATTATTCGACTACATAAATAATTAGATAATAGCTACGAAAGTATATCTCTGTCGCCACCTTCTAAACGTCCCGTACACTAGAGCTCCTCGTCGTGAGTATGTGTACCCCAAGAGTACAGACACCATAATACATAACAAAGGAGTGAGAATATTCATCATAACATATATTGGGATACATGAATAATATATAAATAGGTATAACATCATTTTATCATCATTTACAAATATTCACAATTCTTCATCAATTTATACAACATCATTCACACATCATCATTATCATAACTCAACAGTTTCATAACATTAAGGAATACACGTAAGACTCTCAATACATCAACATTAACACATACCACATATTTCACATACATATCATATACATCTAACGTAAGCCATATGCTAATACACTTCGTTCCTAGACCTATATGCATCTTGGTACCGGTTTCTAATCAACATTTTTATGTCAGAGTTATGTTACTGAGCATACATACATCGTAATCAACAATTGTATCTCAGAGTTATGTTACTGAACATACATACAACATTCGTCTTTTTCATGCAATATGATATGATGGATGAAGATTCACTAACAACATATAGAAAATACATCAACAACAACAAATCATCTTCACAACATAATTATTTTCGTCATACTACTTGTTATTATAAAACAAGTACGTCATTCGTCATTATACAACATGGTTATTACTTCATTATTCAACCTTTTACAACATAGTCATTATATCATTACTCAACATCATAATTTCTCATCGTCCTTAAAACTTATACTCAACATTAACTTTCTTCGTGCATTAAGTGCTTCATCCTAACGACAACTCTCCATTCTTCGTTCTCAGTTAAGTTTTTACCTCACCATTGTCGTTACAGCTACAACTTTTATTCTCCCTATATAAAACAACATTGTGCATATTACCTCATTCACTCTTATCATCCTTCATTCATTCTAACTTAGGTCATTATCTCTCTAGTGATTCGTTATCTTGTCTAATCGCTAACATTACCCCTACATTCTCAATTAACATAAAACTTTATATTCCCATTATATTTTGTCCTATCAATTCTCTCAACTTCAAATACCTTCTTAAATCGACCACACTCATTTCATTTTAACTTAAGGTTGTTACTTCATACTTAACTTCATATCTTCGTTTAGATTTCATCCTAACAATCTTCTTGTCGTCATCAATTCTCTAATTCTACCTCACTATTTACTTTGACTTTTCTTCTTTTCAACCTAAAAACTTTCCTACGTTCTCTCTCTTCTTATACATCTGTCTCTACAATTACCCTTTACTCTGATTTACTATTATTTTCACCTTTATTAGTTCATGAATTACCCTATTACAACTCTCACTCTACTTTACCTTCAAGTCTTCCACAACATCATTTATTATGTAGTGCATCATCGCCATATAAGATTTATACTATGAACATACCCCATCATATTTCAACGTTAACATCTAATTCATCGATTAACATCATATCAACATATCAAATATATATAGTTTACATCTTAATTATTTCAATATCATGTTTAGAACACACATCCCTCATTAGTTGTATCCTCTTATTATATAAGGCTCGTTAAGTTTAGGAAAATATTTTCATATATAGTTTAATCATTACTATCTTCTACTGTCTTAAGCCACTCTCACAAGTTCATGTTTTGGACTCGTTAATACCTTGAGGTAATCACTCCTATTTATGCCTAAGCACACTTCTTCATTAGACATATCTTTTAAGGACCCTTACTTTTACTTGACACGCTAACGACTTGATTAGACTCACTATCTCTTTCATAGTTGTTTTAGAGTCAATAAAAAAGGTTGTGCTGAAATTTCATGAAAAACACAGCATGACCCATACGTGGTGTTTAAATAATAACTCAAGTTCTAGAGAGAATAATGGACTCAAACCAATGGGTAATTAAAGATAACACGCACATCTACAACTTTCATTAAGACTTCCAAACCTAATTTGGAACATAAAGTGGCAGACAAATTGATTTTTCTATGTTTGGAGAAAGAGGACGACCCTGTTGACCCCTGTATAGTATTTTCACCATATCTTGAGTTCTAGATACTTAAACAGAGTACCTCCAAAGGTTAGTGAAATCTAACATCCTTATCTACAACTTTCATGAGGACAACCATGTTTACCCCTGTGTAGTATTTTAATCATATCTAGAGTTCTAGAAGCTTAAATTGAGTCACTCCAAAGGGTAGTTAAAGATAACATCCATATCTACAACTTCCATGAAGATTTTTAAACCCAGTTTGTAACACCCCAAATTCCCAACATAAAAATTCATACATAATTATCAGAGTATAACACAAATGGGATGTCACACATCATAAAAATCCTTAAAATAAAAGAATAATAATTCTTCATCATAGAAATATTCAAACGTGGCAGCGGAATCATAATTTCAAAATCCTTAAAATAATTAGTTTTTGGCACAAGGCCTCATAAGCATCTCAAAAATCCAAAGATATATCGTAAACATCATAATTAGTTCAACATGATACATAAAGGAATAAAATTCAAATAAAACCCCATCCCGTTACGTATCAGAGCATTTCCTACGACACCACAAGGACCTCTCACATCGTCGAACCTATGCTTGGTCACCTGCACTTGCCCACAAGGCGGCAATTCCAACAGAAGGGGTGAGATTCACAACAATTATATTAACATATAATTCAAGCATTTATGCTTAACAACAACAACAATCATCACATATAACGGAAACATCTCAAACATCTACATATAACAAATCATCTTAAAACATCTTCATATAACACATCATCTCATAACGTCTTAGACACAAGACTCGACAAATGCAACTCTAACATCTTAAACATCATGCATGTGGTACCAATATTTAAGCTTAAATAAGCTTCACCGTCGCTTTGAGCAAATGCTCCACCGTCGCTTTGAGCAAAAGCTCCACCGTCTCAAATTATGCAAATGCATGAACTCGACTCTTTACACTTAAACAAGTTAGCACAACATCTTAACATCATTTACGACTCTTGACCAACACATGCAATTATAACAATACATGGCAGCAGTTCAGCACATTTAACACATATTCACAACACATAATCATCATTGCAAATACCATTTAAACATCATTCATGTAACTCACTTAATATGCATATAAATCATAGATTAACGCCAACAATTAAAAACATCTTAAAGCATCATTACAGATTGTAATTTAGGTCATAAAATATCTCTAACACTATCCAAAGGTCTACCCTCAAAGCCTCGCTCAAAACAGATTTGCAAAACTCAAGTTATAGTGGTCTGAGACCACATTGCTCGCTATGGCGAGTGGTTCTGCTTGCCTCACGAGTTGCTACCTAGCATTCTGTTACTACTCGTTACAGCGAGTGGTTCTGCTCGCCTCGCGCGCACTACAGGGCGCTCGCCACGGCGAGCTTAGCTGCTCGCCTCGCGAGTGATACCAAACTGCTCGCCACGACGAGTGGTTCTGCTCGCCTCGGCGAGCTCTCGCATAACAGGTTGCGGGTTCGCTCAATTTCTCGCCAAAACTCAACCAATCTCTCATGTTATGCCTCTAATCCTTCAGAATTATGATCCTAGTGATTAACCTAGGTTCTGTAACATGTTTTCACAGCAAATTACATCATTCTCACATCAATCCATCAAAAATCCCCAAAAACCCTAACTTAAGAACTCTCTCTAAACTCTTCCCAATCCCTTAGTTAATCATAGATAATTGAATTACAGTAATATAATCGAAGCTAGGCTCACCCTTACCTGGTAATATTGCAGAATCGCGGGTCTCTCCTCTCTAGCCACTTTTCTCCCTTTTTCTCCAAAACTCTGACAACGCTTACTATGTTTTTCTTAACCTAATTCCCTCTTTATATAACTTTTCTCCACTTGTCTTATTTTTCCACTAAATCCTCAACTTCTCTAAAATTACATAATAACTCCTCCTAAGAAAATATCCTATTTTATTTTACTTCACTAAACTCTCTTATAATAATATTACTACGTACCTCTCTTAAATATATATATATATATATATATATATATATATATACACACACACACAACTAAGCCAAATAATACTTATGCTAAAAATAATAAATCAAATAAATATCAAATATATTCGTAAACAAAATAACAAATATTTCTATAACAAATAACAAACATATTTATAACAAATATATTTCTAAACAAAATAACAAACATATTATCACTTATCAAATATAAAATCATGTAAAAGTATTCAAATATTAACTAAAAATAATTAAATAAAAAGGGGGCGTTACACAGTTCGGAACTTAAACTTGTCAAACTGAGACAGTAAGAAACACATGGTGACAACAAAATCGCAGTTCTTCTGCGATTTCACTTAGTGGAACCCTTTTCGACTCCGTTTTTTATTGTATACTCTCCAAACTTGACCCTAATCTTCACCCCATGATTACACTATCATTCAAACACTAATTCTTTGTTAACCTACTCGATTATCCACTCTTTTTAAGGCTACAAAAATTCAATTCAAAAACCTAAACAAGTTTTCCTCATTTCTCATCTTTCAACTTCATCTTTCAATTCGTTCGTCATAAATCTCTCAACACAATCTCATCATAACAACAACAACATATTAAAATTAAAGACAACCCTCCCATCATAGATTACGATACCCTAAAGTGCAAAGATTCTCCCCCTTACATCAATTTTTTGCAAATTGATGAATTCCTACGGTTGAATCTCTCCTTGGCGATCTCTTTATGCCTCCTTTCCTCTTAACCCTAGTTTTCTTCTTTTGCCTCTGCTATCTTTTTCTCTTTTTTGTTGTAACCCTAATTCTCTGATCTCCTCCTCTATTTATAACCAGCAAGGGTTTGTTTCTCACTTAATCTTCTTTACATGGTTACTATCGATACATCTATTTTGGTTATTATTCTTGTCGTAACTTCTCCGCCTTGCTATTCACACCTCCCTCTGTTTAAATCATTAAAACACTACTCATCTCACTAACTACACCTCTTTTCTACCCAATTTTACTAATCCCCCACCTTTCGCAATCTACTTTCTTATTCTTTCTAAAAACTATATTTTCTTCCTAAACATTATTTTTCTCCCATTCTTTAACGGCCTAATCAACCCATCCATTTCTCCTTACCTATTCTCCCAATGAATTCAAATAAATAAATTAATGCTATCTAACAACCAATACTAATAATAACAATAATACTAATTTTATCTAAAAATAAGACTAATAAACTAATATTAAAAATCGGGATGTTACAATTTCTGGCTGCAACAATGAGGTCAACATCATTGTCTTTCACAAGTTTTGAAATTCCTCTACCGAGCACTTCTTCTGCAATACAAAATAGAAGAGGAGATAATGGATATCCCTATCTTACTCCCCTATGGCAGTGAAAGTAGCCATGCTGAGAGCCATTAATAGAGATGGGAATTGTTGCAGAATGAAGAATTGAGAGAATCCAATTACCAAAAACTCCAATAAAACCAAATTTCCTAAGAACCATAATCAAAAAATTCTAGTTGACTGTATCAAATTCTTTAGAAACATCTATCTTCTAAGAGTTTATATATAATCTTGAATTTAAAGTTTGCTACGACAATTGGCCTATATTGGTCAATGGTGTCAACATTTGGATTTTTGGGGATCAAAATGATAGAGTTTGCATTGAAGTTTGGTATTAACACACCAGTCTGGAAGAATTCGATGACTGCATCATACACATCATGTTGAATATTCTGCCATTAAGCTTGATAAAAAGAGGCTCCAAAGCCATATGGTCCAGGGGCTCCATCTGAGTTGAGACTAAAGACTGCATTTTTGACTTCATCTATGGATGGCAGCATGGTAAGCAATTTGTTGGTATCATCATCAATAATGTTTGGAACGACTTCATCCACAAGAGATTGATCCTGCAAAACAATGTTAAAAGGAAAAAACAAATTTTTATAAAAATCAACAACGTGGTCAGAAATTCTATGAGGTTCAGTGATGATCTCATCATGATGTCTCAGAGAAGAAATGATTTTGGTTTTGTTTTTGATTTTGGTTAACCTATAAAAATACTTTGTGTTCCTATCACCATTCACTTGCCAATTAACTTTAGCTTTTTCTTGCCAGAAAACTTCATGTCTGTGGAGTACGATATATCTGTTGAAAGCAAAATCCTTTATTGATGTTTTAAAGATAACAAACAAATTTACTTTTATTTATATTGTTATCTACTAACGAATTTTGTGAGAAATGTTTCATGAGAATGTTCGGCAAATACAAGAGAACGTTCTGGCCTCACAAGGGATAACAAAATCGTTCCAAAAATGGAAATGAACAAATGTGATCTTTTTGGGTAATTGTCAAGATGTGCAATAATTAAAGAACAAGACCAAAGCAAATATTCTTTTTGTCTCACTTAAAGAGGAAAGAAATTAAAGCTCTTATTTATGCATTAAAGGACAAAGAAACAAAAGGAATTAAATATACTTTCTCCTGCACATGTGCTGAAAAGGAAAAGAATAAAATCTTCTTTGGGTCCTCATATGCAATTTCGATCCGTTAAGGAATAAACATGAAAAGAATATTCCAAGGATCAATCTTGATCACCAAGTTACATGACATCAGCAAAGTGACATCATCAAAAGTCATTAAGTGGACAACAAGTTTCAAAAGCCTGATCACAACTCATCACCAACTAGCAAGCACGTGCTCTACAACTTTGCACAAGTTTGGTTGGAACAGAGAGAATGTTCTGGGCGTACAGAAGAAACATTCTCTGCATGCTTTCTCCCCAAGTCTCTTTTGGAGCCTATTTTCGAATTCAAATTGGAAGCACAACAGCTCTTTGTTAGCTTGCTTTCCAAGGGATTCCAGCTCTATAAATAGAAGAGGTCAGTCAAGGAGAAATGCAAGAGTTTGAAATACAAAGCATTTATCTCTCAAAAGCAAAAGGCTATCAATCTCTTCAACATCTCTTTCTACAATCACAAAGCAAACTCCATAATCTTTCACTATATTTATCATCTTTATCTCATTGAATTGAGAACATATTTTTGAGTTTGTATTTGTAAAATATCTCTTTTGTTTGAGATATCATCGAAAATCTCTTTTGTTTGAGATTCCATTTTCTACCAAAATCCATCACCATACAAAGTGTAAACTAGATCTCAAGTCTATTGGGCTTAATAGTTTGAGATAGGAAAGTTCCAACCTTTCTTGTGCGAAAGCAAAGAATTGTAGAAGCCTGCTGAGGTTGATAATACAGGGGTTACAGACTGATCTGGTGTGATCAAGACCTTATAGTGTTGGTTAGAAGTTTCTGCCAACTGTATACTATAGTGGATAATCTCACACGAGGTGTGGGGACTGGAAGTAGCCGGGTTTGGTGAACCAGGATAACTCTCCTGTGTTATTCTTCTTTCTCTCTATCTCTTTATATTTGCACAATATACACACACACTAACACACGCATTTATTTTTACTTATCTCCAGAACATTCTGGTCCAAATTAATCTCAACCATATTAATCCAGAGTTCTCTGGTCCTAAATTAATTATAACTTTATAAGTTAATTAAACTGCCTCCAGAACATTCTGGTCCAAGATAAAACAACTGCATAATATTTAACTAAAGTTTAAATTCAGCAAATAATATTGTTTATCATTATGCCTTTATATTTCTCCAGAACATTCTGGTCCGTACTAAACTAACTTTATAATTCAGCTTAATATTATTTTTCATTATACTTATATTATATATCTCCAGAATATTCTAGTCCCTTATATATATATTGATTATTCATTTATCTTAACTAACATTAACCAAGTATTCTCTTGAGAATATAAAACTTGTTTTAAAGTTTTCAGGAATAATTTTAAAAAGGGTCACAATTCAAACCCCCCCTTTCTTGTGACGTATATTGCTACTTCAATATCTAGGCTGGTTTGAGCTTTACTTTCTTCATTCGTTAAATGATCAGAGTGACCATTTGTTTGAATCAGGTTTTGAATATCAATCAGTACCTTCTCTACTTCTTTGACTTGATCGTGAACATTACCAAATGTTTCTTTATTCCACACATTCAAGGTAACTTTCAGATGCTTCAGTTTTGTGCTGGGAACATGCATTGGACACCCTAACACATTCATGTTCCAACAATCAACAATAACATCTTTTAGACCACTATGAAGTGTCCATATTTTCAAAAATTTGAAACTTGAGGTAAAAGTTAAGGTATCAGTCTTGAACTCCAAAAGAAGAGGATAATGGTCAGATTTGTTCTTCACAAGGGTGGAACAGGTTATGGTTTCATAGTTATCAAGCCAATGTTGGTTGCATATGGATCTATCAAGTCTCCTTTTTATATGCTTTAGGCTAGATCTTCCATTATCCCTGTGAATGCGCCCCCCCTAGTTGGTATATGAAAGAGATCATTATCATTTTTCCAATGTTGGAAGTGCGCCATTGGAGGTCTAGCAGGATTGTGTCTTCCACTATGCTCATGAGAACCTAATATTGCATTAAAATCACCTATGTAACACCATGGACCAATGCCTTAAGATTCTCACAGTTCCAACTTTCTCCAAAGGTCTTTCTTTCTGAGATTACTAGTTGAAGCATATACAACTACCAGATTGTAGGTTTGATTGTTTAGAGAGAATTAAAAAGCAATTTGTTGGTCATCTGAATTAAGAACTAAAGGGTTAAGGTCAGTAGTGCAGCAACACCATAAGCTAGGTTGAAGATTTTCCCTGACATTCAAACAAAAAATATTTAATCCTAATCTATGTAACCAAGTTGCAGGGAAATTGGAATAATCCATCCAGGGCTCAGAAATGAAAACAAAATCAGGCCTATGTACAATAATTAGTATTTTGAGTGCCAATCTAGAAGGGGAATTGGCAATGCCCCTAATGTTTCAATATAGGACTTTCACTTGAAAGGTTTTCTATAACCAGGCTTGCTCTAGTATCATAGGGATTTCTCATTATTGTTACTTTCTTTTTAGCCATTTTGCCCTCTGATCTATTCACCACCTGAAACTCATCAAAATTAGGAGGAGCTTCAAAATTTTCATCCTCCACATGCTTAGCCTCAATAGCTTGAATCAGCCCACGTTCTGCATCTGTTCATGATTCACATCAGGGGTAACCACTTTGCATAATAGATGGGCATCTGTAGCATCAATTTCTCCATCAGAATTCACATTCAGTTCAACCACTTGTTCATTATCATTCTCAATATTCTCTTCATCATATTGCGTTGCATTTACAAATTCCGAGTCATGGGAACTTTCATTATTGTCAGCAGCTTCTGTTTCTATTCCTAGCTCCGTATTGATCTCTAATTCCAATTCTATTTCAGCCAACAACATTTGTTTATTTGATACATTAACCTGGTCATTTTCTTTCATCAAAATTTCGAACCTATTTTGCTGAACAAGGCTACCTGCATCTTTTGTACCACTAACGCCTGCTATGTTAGTTCTTGGTGTTTCGTCAGTAACTTGCTTATTCTTTCCATTTCTGACAGCTACTTCCTCCACTGTAATAGGGTTTTCAATATTATTGCCCTGTTTTTTTTTCCTATATTCCATTCTAGTACATATTGGAGTCCCTGCACTGTTTGTACTTCTTTGTTTCTACTTGCTCATCAACATGCTTCTCATATCTAATGTAATTCTTGCTATTATCATCATTATGGCTAATTTTCTTGCAGTAGTAACAATAATCATGAACGTTTTCATATTCAATTTCAACATAAAAAGCAAAATCTTTTCTTTCAACCAACACCTTATATCTTAACTCTTTGGAATTATCCAAATCTACCAACACTCGAGCGTAATGACCGAAAGTTCGCTTTATCATTGGTTTGGATGATGCTGCGTCAGTACATATTGGAGTCCCTACACTATTTGTAATAACAAAGTGTATTTTGGGGCGCCAATATTCCTGTGATAGACCGTGCAACCTGACCCATACCTGAGCTGATGAACTATTCTGAATACTAGGGTTGTAATCACCGGATCAGGCATAAAATTTTAAAATACCTGGATTGAGATTCCAGGAAGCTATAGACCTGACTCTTTTGACATTTTCAAGAGAGGTGAAGATAAATTCATAGTGCCATTTCCCTAAAGAGTGGAGACCCCACCTACCCAGATTCTTCCACAGGTTGGTAAGCTTGGCACACAAGTCATTGATAGTCAGGGGAATGGAAACCTTAGGCCAGATGATACGAGCATGAAGGTTGTGTTTGCAAGTTGAAATTCCTGCTTCATATTCCTCTTCTGGGATGAGAATTGCAAGGTTATCACCTTTGATGACTGGTTGTGGGAGTTGTGAATTAGGGATATCACAAACATTTGACAAAGCTTGTGCAAATGTTTTGGCTTGTTTCTCTACAGCTAAAGGTTGATTTTGTGTGAGATTTTGGTTATTTGTAATGTTGAAAAAGCCATTCCTGGATATAGCAGAGGAATCTTTTGTTTTTGCTAAAGGGTGTTGTGGTAGGTTAGGGTTTGAGGAAACAGGTTTGAGGAAACAGGTTTGAGATCAATTTGTTTTTTACCTGGATCTGCTGGTGGATCAAAATCGGTTAGGCAAGGCCAAGGTATCATGATGATCGGTGGGGATAAGGTGAGGCGGTGGCCGGTGATGGAGGATTTCTAACGAATAAGAAAGCTAAAGTGGGTTGGCAAGTGAACAATACATAATCACACAAAGAATCGTCAAAGCAAACCATATTAGTCTTTAGTGTTAGTTTTTTTGCGATAAACAAATAACTAATAAATATTTTTATCATTAAATTATTTGTTTACACCATCTATAAACAAATAATTAATTTCGATACTCCATAGATATGTGTCGACCAATATCCACATAATATCGTTATCTGATAGCGATACGAATACGTCTCAATATTTATACTCCCTCCGGTCCTTATTATAATAAGAAAAACCAAAAAACAACAAAACCAATGCAATCATTAATTAGTGTAATTTTTTTGAATATTTTGATAAATATACACTCATAAAAAATTGTAAAGAATTAAATACATCCACTAATATTATAATGACAAATATTAAATAAGGAGTACAAAAGTCTTTTTTGCAATAACTATACCTTAAAAGTGATAACATTTTCTTATAAATAGGAGCAAATATTTTTTTGAGAATTATCTTATATATAGGGCCGGAGGGAGAGTAGTATTCAAGCTTACACCATCTACAAACAAACTCAAAACTTCACTTTGTAACTTTTTTAAAATTTCGATACATTAAAGAAATATTGCAATTACTCGTTACAAAGAGGATTGTTAGCAACACCCATTTTTAAACACTCTCTATAACACTCACTCATTTATTGGATAAAATCAATGTATGTTCCACCACTTTGTGAGACTTCAATTTTTAAAGTATAGATCCACAATAATTTAAACCTATAAAAAAGTGAATATTAGACAGTGTTCAAAAAAGAATATTGCTAACATTACTCTGATACAAATTCAGAAATCAAAATAATTATTACCTCGTTTGCAAACAAACACTCCGCCTCACATTGAGTTAAAATATCCTCTTCATTCATAATTCTTTCTATTATCTCCATTTGGTGAAATATAGACAAAAAAAATCTTAAAAAACTATAAAATAATTAATGCAGTGGAACCAATTTAATGGAAGCTTTTATTATATTTTTTGTGTTTGTCTATCTCTCCAAAATTGGGTTTAAGATCCTCTCCATTTAGTAAAATAAACGAAATATACAATTTAAAGAGAGATAAACACATAAAATAGATAGTAGATCCCATCATCATTATTTAAATTTTTTTTCAAATTTTTGTGTGTCTTTATTTCTCAAAATATGAGAAATAAAGAAGAAGATAAATGAACAGGATGTTGAGACCCAAAATTGTATGCTCCATTTAATTTAATAAATAAATGGAGATGATCATTACTCTCTCACTTTAAGTTTGTAACATACCATCGTGGCAATCAACCATTGGTTGAATCTCACACCAAACCCAAACTACATTACATCAACACACCAAACCTTAACCTTTCAACGACCAAACAAAACTCTCTCTCTTTCTCTCTCTTCAACTTTCTCTCTCTAAAACCTTCCAAAATGGTATCCAAAAACCCGAACCCGCCAGAAGGTTTCTGCCTGGATCCGACCAGCATGGCTCTACCGGGTTTTGGCCCCTTCGCCGCCGTGAACTCGTCGGAAGACGCCTCCAAGAAGATCAGAAAGCCGTACACGATAACCAAGTCTAGAGAAAATTGGACTGAACCTGAACATGACAAGTTTCTTGAAGCTCTTCAATTGTACTGTTCAATTTTTTTCTTTTTCCTTTTTTTACATTTTTATGCATTTATTTTACAATTTTTATTGCATATGAATTTTAGTGTTAAATTGATGTGTTAGTTAGTGGCTGTGAGTGTTCAGTTTCGGTTTTGTTAGTTTTATGTGTTGAATTGGTTGCAAAGGTGTGGAATTTAGGTTTTTTTTGAGGAAATGATAAATGGGTAGGGTAAAATTTGATTTTTTTTTTTACTTTTATTTTTATAGTATTTTTTTGCTTAAGAAAATTTGTGATTGAACTTTAGTATTGTTGAGTTGAGATGGGTGTTTAGTGATGGTTTTGTGTGGTGAATTGTGTGCAAAGGTGAGAAAATTCGGGGTTTATAGAAACGAGGATTTTTTATTTATTTATGAATTTAAAGATGTTGGAGTAGAATGATAAATGGCTAGTGTTAAGTTTGATTATTTTTGTTCCTAAGACCTAGCTCAACTGACAATATCAATATTGCTAGGCTTCCACACTTTCTCTTGTATTCAAAGCCAGGACCGCGCAGTTGTGTTATTTTGTAGACCAAGGTTCACGAGTGTCGTTAGGGTATTAGTTAAGGAACCTCTTAAACGAAAATTTTGTTTGAAATACAAGTCAAACACTAGTCAATATATGAAATACAATATTTTCCCATACAAACTTACATCTTTTGAGTTTTGTTTGTTCACCAACATAGGGCATTCATTACCATTTTCTTATTAAGGGTTTGCTTGATTTTACGTTTTTATTACCTAGTTGCCTGAATTACTAAAATGGGCAAACCATCATTTTGGTCCCACAAAGTGTAACTAGTTGTCACATTGATCCTTGAATCTACCGAATTGTAAACTCATTCACGAGTGTCATTTTAATTTGTTATTTTGGTCATCAAATGTTAAATTAGGTAGTCAATTTAGTCCTCGTTGGTCAATTTAGTCCATGAATTTAGGGTTTTGAATTGGGGATTTCTTTATGACTTTACAATGTTGGAGCGTAAGTGATAAATGGATAGGGTAAAGTTTGATTATTTTTAAGGTCTTGCCAACAAGTGTCCTAAGGGTATTGGTTAAAGAACCTATAAAAGGAAAATTTTGTTGAAAATACAAGTCAAACACTTGTCAATATAATACAAAATACAACTTTTTCCCATACAAACTTACCTTCTTTTTTGATTGTTTAACCAATGCGTCAGGCGCACTCGATAGCATAGTTGTCAAATGCGGCCGCGCCGCCCGCTTCGCGCCGCGATAGCGGAATTTTTGGGTTCTCCGCGTCCGTCCGTGACGGCGCGTGTCAGTTGTGCATAGCGGCCAAATGCGGCCGCTTTTATCCGGTGCGGTGCTGTTCTGGTGCCGTCAGATGCGCTGCTCCACAAATAGAAACAAAAATACGTTTTTGCCCCAACATTTTAAACCGTTTTAATGGCTTCTTTGTTATTTTCAAAACCCTAGAATTTTCTGCATTATAACTGCTGCGCCTCTTTCTATTTCTCTCTACCTTAGCAGCGCCTCTTTCTCTTTCTATTCTCTTCTGAGATTGAAAAAGAAAGTACAGAGAGTAACAGAGAGGCATCAAATCTTTTCTTCTTCCTTGAGCCTACAGAGTAGAAACTACATATTTATGGTATTTTATTTCAAATAATGAATGCTTCAGATTTTTGATTAATTTTAAGGTATTTTAGTATTTCTATCTCAACAGTATAGTATTTTTAGTATAAAATATATAGGTGTCCGCGCCAGTGAAAAGCGCCGGCACCCTGCGCCGCATAAAATTTTGGGGTGGCCGCGCTGCATTTTCGCATTGACAACTATGCTCGATAGCATTTTTCTCATTTTTAATTTGTGTTAGTTAACTCAGTGAAACAATAGTGAATTAAGGTTTGTTTGATTTTATGTTTTCATTACCTAGTTTCCCTTAATTACTAAAATGAGCAAACCGTCATTTTGGTCCCTGAAGTGTAATTCGCCAATTCAGAGACTCTCATTGGTCTCTGAATCTATCGAAATTGCAAAACATCCTCAATTGTCTTTTTTATTAGTTATTCTGGACTTCAAATCTTAGTCCTCGTTGGTCGAAATCATTGTTTAGGTAGTCAGTTTAGTCCTTACGAAAACAAATAAATGAAGGAGACTAGATCTAATTGAACCTAGGGGTATTGATATGGCATCTGGATAAAAATATATTTGGAAAATGTCTGAAAAAAAGGGATTATTTGACTAATTAATCTATATTAGCATTCCGAATGTTATGGAGATTATCTTCATTTAAAATAAATACACCTAGAATGTGTATATGTTGACAATATAATTCTTCTACGTGGGACTTAGAATTTTAGTAGCAAAGTAAATATTTTATTCTTCCATTAAACAAAACAAAATGACATGAAGCTGTGTTACTATGGTTACTATAATTCTGTCATATTAGGAAGATTTTTTCCTTTTTCGTAAAAGAAAATACGATAGAAAGAAGAAATAGAAAATACATCAATGGGAATTAAGAATCCCTCCTGAATTAAGAATTCCTTTCGATAAATGTGGTAGTTTCCGTCCTTTCTCATTCTTGGTGTCTCCATTTTGTATTATTCTCACATCTATTATTCTCTTATTCCTTTGTCCAGGTTTGACCGTGATTGGAAAAAGATTGAAGCATTTGTTGGATCGAAGACTGTTATACAGGTAATTTCAAATTCATGAAAAATTCTTCACCGACCTGTTGTCAATCGGCCTCCCTTACTTGAAATCTATAAGTCTCAATCTATGGGAGATATTAATAATTATTAACTGAGAAATCGAGGCTACGTGACCCGTTTCTTCCACTGATGAGCTTTCTCGGTCTCGTGACGAGCTTTATCGCGCCCTGAGCATCTCCTCCTGTAAAGGACCAGAAGTGCATCGATATCACTATCTTAAACATTTCCTGCTTTAAGTCTACACCTTTCATTTTAAACTTGTATGTGTTCACTCATCTCATTTTCCTTACAAATTTTTTGTTACTGGTGCTTGGGAGCCAAATCAACAGACCCATGAAAAGAAATAGGGGTTGAGTATTCACTGATTTATATTCGTGTCTATGTGAATTCAAATAAAAAAGGTGGGAGAAAATCCATGATTTAGTAATGCAGGTAATTGGAACTAAAGCATGTTGAAATTACATGTCAAAAGATGCACATCTTTACCTCCCCTTCCCGCACAAGATGTGTTTTATTAGACCATATTCTCATCAATGTTCACTGACATATCATGCGCCACTGCTCTATTAGGAATGGTTTGTTAATCCCTGGATCATTAGAAAGTTGATTTTTTATCCTCTTTTGAAGAGCGAAAAGGTTGTTTGGTTGTTAAGGCGCTTCAATTATGATGCGAGTTTCATGCTGACACAAACATAAATTTTTTAGAGAAGCGAGGCAAGAATTCTCTTGATTATTAGCATAAATTGAAGAACATTGAGGGTCTATCTATACTTTCGATGCTGATTGATGTTTTTCCAGCTCTCAATTAACTAGCTACCTAACCTCACTAACCAACTTTCCTTTATTCTACATCTAACATTATCCAGTTAGGACAATTCCCAATTCATGACAATAACACATGGTTTGGCACCTGCGAAAGGGAGTTGTAAGCGGGCAATCTTATTTACCATGAGGATAAGGTGAAAATCCAGGGAGTGATAGATAATCCATTGTGATTGAGTGAGGTAGTAGGCGAGTTAGCCAGATAATTTGGAGAATGTAAGGTATAGATAAAAGGAGAGATTGAGAGGCATATTGTTGCTACTATAGCATCATTTGCCATATGATTTTCTGCACAAAACTTATTATTACTCCAAGAATCAGGTGCAACCTTTTTGTGTGAGGCCATTTCTTTTCTTCATTAGATAGGCTTGGACCTTTAGGTTACCAGATTGACCCAAACATTGTGACTCTATTTCTTCCCTTTCTTTCACATTCACCCCTTTCTAGTGAATTTCTCGTTTATTCTTCACCTAGACATGACACAAAATTTCTGCACCATGATTTATATCCAATGGTTAAGGGTTTCACGCAGTGGAGGGTTGGTCTATCAGAACACTGGCCCATCATGGCATGTGCTAAAAAATTTAAGTACTTACTGCATAATCGTACATGATTTGATACCATGATAAATGAACCAACCACAATGATTGCAGCGAAACAATATTTATGCTTGTCTATTGATTGAGTGTCTTGAAAGATATTAATGTTTTTGTTTAGGGCTTGTGTTATTTTATTTTTCCTGTTTCAATGTCGTATGCATGCCTCATGTTAAGAAGGACTAAAAGAAAACTCCCTGCTGACTTTGTAGATACGTAGCCATGCACAAAAATACTTTCTAAAAGTTCAGAAGAGCGGAGCAAATGAACATCTTCCTCCGCCCAGACCAAAAAGAAAAGCTGCCCATCCATATCCTCATAAAGCTTCCAAAAGTGGTAATAATCTTTACCATATATATTTTTGTTCCTGTGAGAAAATATACCTACAGTTCTTTCTACTGATTTGTATTTAATATTTGACAGCTCCTGTACTTGGACAATTACCAGGATCTTTTCAATCTTCACCGGCTTTGCTTGAACCTGGATATATAATGAAAAATGAATCCATACCAATGCTTGAAACTCCTATTATGAACACTGTTGTGTCATCCTGGTCAAACCACACGTTGCAAAACACCAATTTGTTACATGGTATTTAGTGCTACAAGTTTTTGGAGCTTAGGATTTTGCTTGTATATAATTTTGATATTGTCCTTAAAAATAGTTGTCATTTTATCCATGGAACTGGTAACCTCAAGAAAATGATCTGACTACTTTATTTTGTTTGCAACGTCATGCCTTTTGCAGTGCCAAAGGTGAATAATTCTTGCAGTAGCACTGAAAGTACTCCAAAAGTGCGGCCGGTTGGTGAATCTAATAATCAAGTGAATAAAATCCTTCCTTTGAGAGGCAAGACTTTAATGACTTTCCTTTATGATTTCAAGTTGATTTCCTTTTGCAGTTTCATGTAAGCAGTGCAAGGTTATGTGTTGTCGTATACAGTTTTTTCTGAAATAGGCATGTGTTAAATATTTGTATGCTTGACGCCAATTTCATATCTAAAAGCCAAAGTATGTGGGGTTTCTAGTAACTTAATTCAACCAACTTGTTTGAAAGTGTTATGATCTTGTTATTCTACCCTCATTAGTCGCATTAGATATTCAGTCTTGAGCAGCGTGTGTTGAGAATCGTACATCAACTAGATGTATTGCCTAGGTAGTGCTTAACTGCTTAGAAGACTGGACAACCCTCACCTAATTAGCCGATTTCACAGGTTGAGTTAGACAAAAAACTAGTTGATATCAAAACCTACCCAGGATCTGCTATTGGGCCGCCTGTATCGTCTGAAAAAGGCAATTAGAGCTTAGGCATTTGAAAGGAAGTTATGTAGGTTGTGTTAGGCCATGTCTCCAAATTTTGAGATGGTATCAACACTTATCTCAAAACTATAATTATGCCAAGACCTGTTCTCCCACCCACTTTTCCACGCGCTAAATGTCTTGTAATGGTTGAGTCCATGCTTCAGATTTTCAGTTATGAGCATAGGGGGTATACTGAGAGTACCACATATTTATTATATTGTTGATTCTTGATAATTTATTCAGCATTAGAGGAAGGGGGTTTCTATTAGGTGCCAACCTAGTTGGAATGCTTCAGACTCCACCCGATGCTTAACCTTTCTCTTGGCCTTATAAAAAAAAAAAATTATTCAGCATTGTAATGACTTTTATTTTATTTTTAATGCAGTTCTTCCAGATTTTTCTCAAGTATACAACTTCATTGGCAGCGTATTTGACCCAGAAGCATCTGAGCATTTACAGAAACTCAAACAGATGGACCGTATAGATGTTGAGACGGTATTGTTATTCTGTCAGCTTGATTTGATTCTGTTGTACTCAATTATAACAAATTAATTTTTAAAATGCCCCCGACAATTAATATCTACATTTTGAAATGACATTGAAGCTTTATTGCACCTGATTTATCATTGACCTGTGTGATAATTGTGTAAATGAAATTTGTGACCATCCAAATGTGCTTACAAATGTATGGTCTTGGTTCTATATAGGTGCTTCTGTTGATGAGAAACCTGTCCATCAATTTAACCAGCCCAGATTTCGAGGATCACGTAAGTATTCATGCCATTGATCTTTTAGATTGTTAAAAAATATCAAATATGTTTCGATGAGTAGTACACGCCTCTACTAGACCATTGTAAAAGCATTCCTAGAGTTCATTATGGTACACTATTATAATTATTTTCTCTTGTTTTTTTAATTATTGGTCTGAATCGGAGTATGATTTTTAGGAGTGCTCTTTCACGACATCTCCTAGTCTGTAATTTTTCCTCTCAACTTGGTGACTTTTTCGTCATCTCATGAAAGGAAATAAAAGTGAAATGTACCGTCAATTTCTTTTGTAGGAATATGGGAATTTAGAAATAATCGTAAATTTTGTTCAGCTCCCTTGAAATATGTCAAAATGACACACATACCTTTCCATTTTACAAAAGACGCCCAAATTTCACTCACCACCTCTCATCTCTTTTGTAAAACTACAGGGTTTAAATAGACCTGAGGGGGAGGTGAATGTTATTTAGGCATACCTCAGATGATTGCAATCTGCATTAGAAGTAAGTATCAATGCTAATCTTTAACAGCTTATTGAAGTCGTATATTTTGGGTCATTTTTATTTAAGAGAATCAAATATAAGATTTAAGTGATTTTAAATAAAATAAAAATCTAATTTGACTGCCACATCATCACAGTGGATATGTCCACATCATTTAATGAGGTGTCATGTCATCCATATTGAAGGCTGGAATGGGAGTAAATTTTGTAAAACAGGGGGACCAAAATTTGCGGGGGAAAAAATAGGGGACCAAAGTTGCGGATATAGTAACATAAGGAGACACAAACTGCATTTTAAGCCTTTTGATATGATTGTGTGCCTTTTTTCCTGATGATTGATGAGGATGCTGCAAATTTTCTTGCAGAAAAAGCTGCTTTCATCATATGAAGTTGATCTAGAGACAAACAGCTATCTCAATCCAGATAGACCGATACACGACGAGCCATTGAAGAGTGCTACTACATAATTAGATGGGATTGGATCCATAAGATTGGTTCATGTTTTCAGCAATTGGAATCCATAATTTTGCATTAGGTAAGGTGCATTGGAAAGTTCACAAGCTGAGAGGTTCCAGTCACAAGATCTTGTTCTAGTTTGTAATTGCTGTTGAAGCTAACAAAAGCCTCGATTCTCTTCATTCAGTTGGAAGTGTCGTGTATATATAAAACAATCTATTATAATAGACAATAAAAATGTAGAAATGTATAGCTTTGTGAAATTATTTGATAGCTGGTTTTGTAGTTTGAAGAAAGATCAAAGAAATTGCAGGTGATAGGTTCAAATTGATAACTAACATTTGTTATTTAAAGAGACAAAACTTATATACAGTACCCTAGATACTGTTTGTACTGTCATGCAGGCTTTCATTCTAAATTAACCTAACACATGCTAACTATAAAAAATATACCAAGTCACAGATTCGCAGAGAGTGTTTTGACACCAGGCAGGAAAGACGTTAAGGATGGTCTGAGTGCTTCCAAGAACTGAATGACATAGATACTTGGTCAAAGAATTCCACAGCAGAGGGAGTAATGTTTTTAGTGTGAATAGTTATTTTTACTATGTTAGAAGTAACTAATGGTAATTATTTTAAGATTGTAAAATATTGAGATCTTTTAAAGGTTAAGTGTGTAGTAACTTTTTAGAATTAGAAAGTTGCTTTTTTGACATACAAAACTTTCTAAAAATACATGAAAATGACGTTTTTACCCTCAACAGTAGACGGTAGTTAACCACCACCGAATAAAAAATAAAAAAAAATCTTGAAAGGTAGTTAAATACTGTCCAGCATGAAAATTAAAATTTTGCATTCCTAAACTAAAAGAAGACATCTAGTTACCACCGTAACCGATCGCCACTTTTCTAGAGTTCAGCATGTGCCTAAATTCCCATGTGCCACAGCGTGCAATTTTCTCAGTGGCGCATTTTCACGTTGAATTCAATGCCACTAACAACCAGCACAAGCACACACCAATTAAGACTTCTAATTTTTCATTTTAATAATGTTTTGAATATGACTTAGTTAGGTAAGAGTCTAACAACTCGTTTTTCATTAGGATTATTTTAATTATTTATTATGTGTTTATATGTGTTTGTATGTGATTATTTATCTATGTGTGTATTTTATTCGGGAATAGTGAATTTTGGCCTAAGAAGAGTATTTTAGTCATTTTAGACTCAGGGGTATTTTGGTCATTTGGTGAGTAAGGGTAAAATAGTCTTTTTGTTAAAGGAGATTATTTTTAGTGTTTTAAGTGTGAATGATTATTTTATTTTTCTAAGTTACTAACAAGTTGAGGTAATTATTTAAGAGACGGTAATATTCCGATGTTTTGACGGTTTTAGTGAGCGTAGTAACTTTTGGGAATTTAGTGACATAAGTTTTGGAGGCCCATTAAGGTTTAACCTAATTTATCCTAATATGTGGTGTATATAAGAATACCTCTTAAGAGAAAAACTATGTCATTTCTCATAATAACAAATTGTCATAAGAATAGAGAGGTAGAGAGAGAGAGGGAACAAGATGAGAGCTTAGAAGAAAGAAGATCAAGAGCTTATGAGAGGTGGGATTCAAGAGCTAAAGCAAGAGTAAAGCCATAATTTTTGTTGGTAGAGCTTTGAGGTAAGGGGGGTGGTCTCTTTTCATCAATTAATCTATAATCACTTAGTTTCAATTATAGGTTTAAGTGCTTTTATGATAATTGTGATTTTTTGTGGTTTTGAATGGTGAAATTCGTGCTTCCATTTCATGTGAAATTGTGGGTATGATAAACTTCATGGAATTGTTGTGTTTGTAGCTTAAACTTCATAGTTGTTGTTGTTGTTGAGTTGTGATGGTGATTTTTGATTATTTGAGTGTAAATCATGAATTAGTATGTGATTGTTGTTGAAACATGTTTGATGTCACTTCATGAATGTTTGTTTATGTTTGCGTGTTGATGTTGTTTGAATTGGTGTGATTGTTTTGAAGTTTGAATAAAAAATGAGAAAAATTGTGAGTGTTTGTGAAATATGAGCTAGATGATGATTTTGAGATGAATTGATGTTATAATCTGATGTTTGTTGTTGATTTAAATGCCTTTTTATGTTTGTAATCAAGTGTATAAGTTTTGGGGTCGAATTTGGGGTCAAGGGGATCAAAAATGGGGATTTTGGATGAAAATTGAGTGAGCTTCCGAGAGGAACCAAAATTATGAGTTTGTTGTGTGCTGTCAAACTCGCTTAAGCGAGTTAATCGGGCTTATGCGAGTTGCTCAGTACAACAACTAATGATTTTGGCGTTTCAGGCATCCGGGGTCAATCCGGGTGGTTCCAAACTGTTTTTTTTTTTTTTTTTTTTTTTTTTTTTTTTATGTAATCAAATGTATTTGAGCTTTCTTAACCTTTGGTAACCTCAATTGAGTTAGATTGAACTTGGTTTTGTGAATCGTATCATAAACTTTTTGAAAATGGTTCAAGGACATGAAATTCCCGAAAACTCGTTTTCTTGAGGAAAAGGGTAGGACTAAGGTTGTTTACTTTAGTTATGATTCATAAAAATGTTTTGGATGAGAATTATGAACTTTAACTTGGTTTTGCTTTGAAAACTTGAATTCTTTGAAAAACGGTAAAACGATACGGACTTTGTGGAATTTTGTGATTGATGTGAATTGGCCTATGATGCCTATATGCATATGCTGCTGATATCATGTGTGAGTAGTATGTGTGCTTGGTTGAGGTATTGAACTTGTTTTGGATTGTTTTCTTGTATAACATGGAAAATGATAAAATGAGACGAACTTAGGTAAAATTCGGAAATTGTTGGAATTAGCGTATGAAACATATATATATACTACTGCACTATATGTGATTTGTGGGTAAACTCGGTTGAGGCGTTTGAAATTGTTTACTTTGGTTTTGGAGAATTTGTCAGAAAATGTTAGTTTTCATAAACTTAGACGAACTTTGTCAAACTAATATTTTATGGTCGGGTAACTAGTAGGAGACTTTGAATTCATGTTAGTATGATTTAATGCGAATGAATTGTTATGGATCGGGTGTTTAAATCGATGGATGAAAAGATGTGGCTAAATGTTCGTCTTTATGTGAAATGTGAATTTGGAACCTTATCGATTCTTTGAGGTGTTGAATGTTGATGATGATTATGATGTTGATTCTTTGGTGATGACTATTTGATGAATGTTTGGTGATAAACATGATTTTGTTTTGGTGTTGATTGTGATGATGACTTGTTAATCGTTACGATGTAAGTATTTGACAATGCAATTGTTGGTGATTAGTATAAATGTGAGTTGATTATATGTGAAAGTATGTGAAGTTGAATCGTGCATTGTTGAGTCCTTACTTGAAGTCCATGCATCCATATTCATACGAGCCGAATTGAAGTATGTAATTATGTGGGTTGAACATTACATCACTTCTACAAGACAAATGCGGGTTGATTATTATGTCGAAGGATTCATTAACGGTAAAATTATCCCCGAAATCTAAAGGTAAAAACGATACGGACTTTGTGGAATTTTGGGATTGATGTGAATTGGCCTATGATGCCTATATTATTTGGTGAGTCGTGTCATAATTGAATATGTGACTTGGTGAATTTGTGTATTTGTGAACTTTGGTGAATTTGTGATTATGTGAATTGGTGTATATGTGCATTGGTGGACTTTTGTTGATGGTTGTGAATATTTGAACCAAGCTCTAATTGTATGCCGTACTTGCTTATGCTTATGAACTTGGTGAATCTATTTGATGATAATTACCTTGGTAATAGTAACGAGGTAAGAATTATATATATATATATATATATATATATATATATATATGAATTGGTGATTCTTTTGATAATGATGATTTCTTTGCCTACATTTTGAAATGATGAATTGTAGTTGTTGAGTTGATTAGGAAAGATTTATGTGATTTATATGATTGATGTTGTTAAGTGATGATCTTATGTTGATGACTTCATTAGAGATTGAATTTGCTTGCTATGCTATAATAGAAGTGTGATAACATGATGTGTATGGAATGAGGGATAATATTCATGTAGAGTTAGTATTTTAGGAATGTTGGGTATGAATATTTGCTATGCATGAATTCTTGAATGCTTATGTTCGATTATGTTTAATCGTGAAATCTGAACTAACCCCCAATGATCGTTTGGTTGACCGCCTTCCTTATCTGTATGGATGGGTAGACAGTGTGCAGGATTAGTTGCTTTTTCTTGGTGAGTATTCTTGGAGGATAGCTTTGGTCGGAGCTACCGCGTTAATCGCTTTAAAATCTTAGTTCCTAGGGCTCTGATTAGGGGCCGGTCCTAGATGTTTTATTATTACATGTTTGTTGAATATTTTGAGACTATGTATTGATATGAGTTGGAAGATGACATGTCTACTTGGTGACTTATTTTTATTATGGTTGACGGTTGTGATGATTTATTTTATTTGATGAGGAGATGTTATTATTATTCCGCTGCGATGTTTGAGAAAATTATGTATACATGTTGAATTATTCAAAGAAGTGGCATCTAGACCGTTGTATAATTTATATTATCTGCGTGATTATCGCTTTAAGGGATTAGGGTGTTACAAAGAGCATGAAGGATGTCTAATGATATCATAATATTGTCTTATATTTTGCATATATGTACTATGTTGAAGCTGAATGAGATAAATAAGCTGGAAAAAAAATTAATTTTCATGCTCTACGGTAGTTAACTACTGTTGGAGCTTTTTTATATATATTTTTAACGCTATGTTGGTATACAATGGTAGTTAACTACCGTCAGACAAATTCAGCAGTAATTAAGTACCGTTGGGGGTAAAAATGTCATTTACATGTGTTTTTAGGAAGTTTTTTTATTTATTTCAATAAAGCCATTTTCTTAGAATTAAGTGGTAAGAGTTTTGAAGCCCATATGGATTTAGTTACCCTAGCCCATTTTTTGAGGAATAAATATATAACTCATGAGAGGAAATTAAGGTTTTGCCATTCATTACACATCCTCACAAATAGAGACGCTAGAGATATTTGAGAGAGAAGAGAGGAATAGAAGAGAAGAGGGAGAACCCATTTGAAGAAAGTGAAGAAGAGACTTGGATTCTTTGGAGAAAGTGAAGATTCTTGGAGATTAACTTAGCTTTTGAAGAAACAAGGTAAGGGTGGTAAGGTTTACTCTAATAAATAAGCTATAATCTTCATTTTCACTTACGAGTCATAATTGCTTTGAGTGAATTATGATTTTGATGAGTTTGGTTGTTAATTTTCGTGCTCATAATATGTGGTAAATTTGGGTATGTGAAATTTGTAATAAACTTGTTGTTAGTGCTTAAACTTCATTGTTGTTATGTGTTGAAATGAATACTTTGATGTTTTAGTTTAAATTGGTGATAATGATGTTGTTGTTGTTGAATTGTGATGTATTCATGATTTATATGCTAGGAATGTTTTTGGGTATATGTTGATGATGACAATTCATGGATTGGGTGATGATAAATTTGTTGTTGTGGTTAAGTTGTTTTGTTTTTATGACTTTTGTGAAAATGAGTTAAAAGTGGAGAAGTTTGATTTTGATGAATTTGAGTGAATTAAAAGAGTTATTACGATGAATTGAATTAAGGAGAATTTTTGTTTTCAATCAAGGTGGATTAATAGAGTTTGGGAGAAAATCGGGTTTTTGTGTCAAAAGTCATTTTAAGCACTTTTGTGAAATAAGTCATTTTGGGGTGAGATGAATTAAGTTGTTTTGGGTTGTGAAACTATGTTTTTGAGTGTGTATCATGGTCTAAGTGTTTGGAAACCGTTTGGTGAAACGAGATCAATATCAGACTTCAAAACGGGATTTTACGCGCAAAAAAGCGAAAATGCGTTTTCGCTCACCTACAGAAGTTGCACGACCGTGCGCCCTTTGGCACGGGTCGTGCATGTCATTATGTTAAGGATGGCACGTCCGTACCATCCTCTCTGTGTCTGAAAACCCCGAATTTTCGTATTTTTGAGTACTTTTAAGTATACCAATGGATCCCAAACACCTAAACCTAATTAGATGGAGTGTAATTGAACTTCTAAGAGTGATTTATCATAGCTTTGTTTTGAAAATGAATTGGCTTTGAAAAATGAAGAAAAAGGAGACGAACTTGAGAAATTTTGAGAAATGAATGAACCTTGTGAAACCAAAACGCTATGATTGATTACCTTAGATGTTAGATGATAGGTAAGAATGTTTTGATAATGTGTAAGAACATTGAATCCTACTTTTGTTGAGAAAAATTGAAAATAGGCGATTTTGTGAAAATAGACGAACTTTGTCAAAATGAGGTATTATGATCGGATAAATTGAAAATGACTTTCTATACATGAAAACATGGTGAAATAAGAAGAATCCATGATTGATTGGTGTATAATATATTGGTTATCATGATGTGATGAATTGCTTGTCTTTATGCGATTTGTGCTTTGTGAAACGATATTGTTTCCTTGTGGTGATAATTGTTGATGATGAATATGTTGATGACTCTTTATTGATTATGACTTGTTGAATTGTATGTATGTAAATGCTTTATGAAACAATATTTTAAGTGAATATTTCACTCCGTCCTTCTATGAAAAAATCAAAATTAATAATACTTTACTTTTACCAAATCAACAAATTGCCCAACGAGAACCCAATTTCAATAAAGAACAGAAATGAGAAACCCTAAATTGTTCATCTTTTGAAAGAAGGTACTTAAGTACATTATCACACAAGGAATCATGAGCTTTGATTTCCTTCACAATTTGTTGATTTTCATTGACATTGAAAATGAGAACATCATTCAATATATCTAAAATATGAAATATTGTAGTGAACAAATATGATGTATATTTATACTTTTAAAAATAAAATTTTGACATTATACACACGTAAATATTTTATTTTTGTAAACATATATTTGTTGCTACATGTAACGCTCTACTTTTATTATTTATTATTTTATTGAGATTAGATGTCTTTTTATAATTTAGTCGATTTATTTTGATGAAGTGATATTTTGTTATGTTATATGTTGATATTTATTTGTATAATATATATGTTATCTGGTGTAGAAATATATTTGTTATTTTGTGTGGAAATATATATGTTATCTAGTATAGAAATATATTTGTTATTTTGTGTAGAGATATATTTGTTATTTGGTGTATTATTATTATTAAGTGGGGGAGAGATATAATTAATTTAGAAATAAATAAGATTATGAGGAATAGAGTAGTTTTGGGGTGTAAGAGAAATTAGGGTTATTATATTAGGTAGAGAATAGAAAAGTTAGAAAACAGAAACACGTACAAGAGTTTTGGAGAAAAATGGAGAAGACCTTAGGAGAGAAGAACGATGCTGCTAATTCAGGAGTAAATCTAAGGTAAGGGTGAGACTAACCTTCTTTAATCATAAGTATATGGTTCTGAAATAGAGTTTAACATGATTGTTGTTGTTTTATTTTGATGATTAGAGAAGTTAGGGTTTGAAAAGAAGTTAGGGTTTTGAATTGCATTTAATTAATGAAATTCGTGCTCTAGTTGTAGTGATATGTTTGGGTATGTTAATTTGTTGATAAATGAATTGTTGATGATTGATTGTTGTTGTTAATGTCATATTATCAATTGGGTATGAATTATATTGAGTTGTTGTTGTTGATTGTGATGATTTTGAATGAATGTGAAGTTTGAATATTATAAGTTGCCTTTTCTAATTTTTTTTAATCTCTGTCCCGAAATTTGAAACGAAAACTGGTATTGATCGGTACAGAATTGGTCTTAGGTGTAAACACGAAAGTTGTAGGTATGGATATTATTTTTCTAATGCCGTTGGTCTGACGTCAAAATGATTTATAGAACTTGAGTTATAGTAAAATTATTGCACGTAGGTCGCAGTGAATTTTTATGGACTTTCTGCACAACTTTTTCGAATTTGAAACGAAAACTGGTATTGATCGGTACATAATTGGCTTTGGGCGTAAACATGAAAGTTTTAGATAGTTTTGTTAGCTTTCCAGTGGCTTTCGTTTGACGTGAAAATGACTTTTATTTTTTGAGTTATGATGAAAATACTCCAAGGAGGTCTTAGCGAAATTGTACGGTGACATCATTCTCTGTTTCATGTTTTTGCGTCTGTTTCACACGTTTCTATTTTGAATTGGTCTTTGTTATAAACATGAAAGTTGTTGATAATTGTGATATCTTTCCAGTAGCCTTGGTTTGACATGTAAATTTGTTGTGTATAATTTATTATGTTTTTACAAAGATGTTATATGATGAATTGTTGAAGTTTAAATAGGATGTTATATGACGTTGTTTATGATTGATGAATATGAAATTATAATGTGAAGTCGCTGTTGTTGTCGTTACACAGTTGTCGTTAATGTCCTCAAAGTTGTAAGTAGTTTGTCCATGTCGTTTAAGTTGTAAGTTGTTTGTCAATGTTGTTGAAGTTGTTGGTCGTCAAAGTATTGTTGTTGAGTCCATGCATCATCATTAAAGAAGAGGGCTCATGCCCTGAAATGCTTTGTCATTCACCCCTAAAGAAGAGGGCTTATGCCCTGGAGCCTATGCTCAATTAAAGAAGAGGGCTTATGCCCTGAAATGCTTCGTCATTCACCCCTAAAGAAGAGGACTTATGCCCTGGAGCTTATGCTCAATTAAAGAAGAGAGCTTATGCCCTAGAATGCTTTGTCATTCACCCTAAAGAAGGGGGCTTATGCTCTGGAGCCTATGCTCAAAAGCGACGAGGGCTTATGCCCTGATTGGTACCACATGCATATAAGTTGTCAAGTTGATGAAGTTGTTGTTGCATATGTCGTTGATATTAAGTTGTCAAGTTAATGAAGTTGTCGTTGCATAATTAGTCAATGTTGAGTTGTCGATGTTGTTGTCGTGTTGTCAAGTTGCCATTATATTTAATGAGTTGATTAATGAGTAATTATTCGAAGCATCTATGTTGTATAATTGTTGTTTAACATTGTTAAATTTGTTGTTATTTATGTTGTTAAATTATTTTAAAGAATTATATGCTTATTATTATAGAATGTGAAATCTCACCCCTTCTGCTTGGAAATGTTGCTCTTCGTATGAGTAACTTGCAGGTGACCAAGAATAGTGCAGTTGAGAGTAATCTCCGCCGTGTCGTCTAGAATGCTCTGATACGTAACGGGATGGGGATTGTTTTGTTGCATGTTTCCTTGTTACGTATTTCCTTTTAAACAATGTTGAACTATTTTTATGAGAATTTATTTAAGATGTTGATGATGTGGCCTTTTAGAGCCAAAGACTATTTAAGATGTTGAAATTATTTCCGCTGCATGTTTGTTAAATTTTTATAAAAGCAGAAGTTTTAATATATAGCAATTTAGCTATATTTATATTTGTTGGATTTTTGTAAAGTTGAATGTGACACTCTGTTTTTAAGTTGAAAAACTCTGATTAATCTATGTTATTTTAAAGTTGGGAAAACGGGGTGTTACAATATGGATTTCTCCCGTAAGTTATTTCATGAGATTGTTGTCGAAAGGGAAGGGTTTGCCTTGACGGTTGCGGTGGCCTATGAATGGTTTCCTGATTTCTGTTCTCATTGTCAGAATATTGGTCACGACGTCACGTTCTGCAGACGGCTATACCCCAGGCAGGAAACATCTGCCCATAAGGAACGAATTGATAAGGGGAAGAAGCAGGTTCCTATAACAAAGACTACATGGGTTCCTATAAAGGAAAATCCATTTGGCATTGGCTCCTCACTAGCCTTTGCTACCACTACTATTCCAGAACCGGCACGAGTTGAAGAGGAATTTGAAATCGAACCACAAAACAACTCAGCTGCTAGCTCCTCAGCTTTTGGTGCCACTGCTATTCCCGAACAGGTACGAGTTGAAGAGGAAATTGAAGCTGAACCACAACATAATTCAGCTGCTCAAGGAAAACAGGTGCTTAATTAAATAGTGGATTTTAATCCTATTTTGACGAAATGATTTTTGAAGAACGAAATGTGACATCCTGTTTATGATGAACTCTGATATATTTTATGTTTATTTATATGTTGGGAAAACGGGGTGTTACATGACCAAAACTAAACACGTGCTTTACAAAACCAATGGCATCGCTCAAAACATATGTACTTAATCAAAAAGTCATAATAACTTTCACCCCCTCCTAGAATACTTCACCTACGGCGATAAAGAGCGCCGATTATGTTACAATTAGATAACACATTTCCCCTTTTATATTTCTCCCTCGATTTAATTCTTTATGTTATAAAATGTCAATATTGTATCGTTTTTATCACATTTTTTTAATGAATTTTGTATAAGTTTTTTTTAGTGTTTGATTTGTTTATAAAAAAAGATAACTATTCTGGACCGGTCAAAAACCTAGGCCCAATCTCTTGGGCCCAACATCAAATCAAGCCTAAATGCTACATTTGGCTATTTAGTCACAACACACCCCTTCCCCGTGAGAGGGTGCACGGAGCAACTGAGACTTGTTCAAACGAACAGTAATGTCTCTTTCCCATGTCACCGCGAATATCTCACCGACGATTACACTTCTCCCGATTTCGTAACCGCCGGACACAAGTGTGCCTATACAATGGGTCTACATTCACCCACCTCTATTACAGGAGGCTCCTCGTAGCAAGGTAGAATATCTTTTACTCTCAAACCCCCCATTTTAAAGCTCTACTGACTTGAAAGTCGGAGTGTCTGCATGTACACTCCCCCCCATTTGGTCCAACACTCACTGAAGTACTCTCACCACCGTGAACCATCGTATTAAAGAAAGCATCGTATTAGCCGTCACCCTAGTAACATCTTCCTAGAGGCTGAGACAATATTTCTTAGCACACACGATTGTGGTCAAGACCGACCAACCAATAAGAGAAATTTTGGGTCGCCCTGACGTCGCTGGTGGGATGATGAAGTGGTTGCTCGAATTATCTGAATTCGACATACACTATGAATCCCGGAAAGCACTAAAGGCATAGGTTTTCGCTGACTTCGTAGCTGAAATGACTTTCCCAAGGACTATATTTCGTATTGACTAACAACACTGCAGAATATGAAGCCTGTTGGAACAAAGGGTGTTTAACAATACCACTTTTAGTTTTGATAATAACAAGGTATTAAAAATTGTCAATTGGATATGCTAATATTTGTTTAAGTGTGCAGGATCTTAGTCAAAGATTTTAATCTTAGAATGTATTCTGTAAAAACAAATGAAGAGCGAAATCCTAAAGAAGCTTGTTGCAAGTGATTCTGAAGACTTGGAGAGCCTGAAGAATCATTTGAAGCTGTTTCGAGAGGTTCTGAAGACTCGGAGAGTCTGAAGAAGCTGTTTCGAAGAAGTGCAAGACAAGAGGTTCTGAAGACTCAGAGAATCTGAAGAACGAAGAGAGTCTGAAGGAGCTGAGGAGAGTCTGAAGCTCAACATAGTCTAGAGTTCTACAGAGAGTCTGAAGATTGCAACTCAAGAATTTGTTTAGACGAATCTCTGAATGCATTTCGTTGCAGAAGAAACATTCATATGGAGTAACGGCTATCTTGAAGTCAACTTAAGCATGGGATCCTTTGTGACAAAAGAGCGCAAGAAAAGGACAAAGTACATGTACGACCCCTGTTTCCACTACTCCACTACTTGTACTATTGGCAGCTGTGTCTACTGGTATTTTTGCTTCAAGTTGAATGGAATTCAAAATCTGTTTTGAAGGACGATTACCATATCAAGCAACATATCAACAATATTTGATCAAGCTTCTAGATGACTTTGTGATGTGCTGGCATCTCTCAACGTATCTCTTCAACCTCTATATAAAGTATAGAAGATTTGAAGAATCTGTTAGATTCTACTACTGAAAAACTGAGCTATTACGCTATTTTGAAATACTCCTTGAGTCAAGCTAAACACATCAACAACTTAGGAAATTCTTACAAACTTCATATCCTAGAATTTCTAAGTGTCACAGAAAACAGAGTCTTATTGTTTTGTATTTGGAACACCACTGATTGTATATCAAGTGTTCAAACTCTTATTCAATTTTCTCTAAATTATGTTAAAAGTCTCTTTCCTGCGTGCTTGAGCATTTGAAGTCTCTTGGGTTTGTCCTTGAGCAAAAGAAGTCTCTTGCTTGTGTTCTTGAGCATTGGAAGTCTCTTGCTATGTGCTTGAGCAACTTGAAATTTGTTATTACATTTTAGTGAACGCTCATTGGAAGTGTAAGGGGGACAGGACTACTTCCGGTTTGTGGAAGGAACCTGTATGATTGCTTGTGTTCTCTCTTTTCCTTACAATCAGAACCTGAACTCCTATCAGACTCTGAACTCCCTTTACTTTATTCAGCTCCAACAGACTCTGAACTCCTATCAGAACCTGAACTCTATCAGACTCTGATTTGGAAAAGAGAATCAATCTTTCTAAGAGACGTAAAAAGTTAACACAATTCAACCCCCCCTTCTTGTGTTTTTCTCACCTTCAGTTGGTATCAGAGCTCCGGCTCTGTTGTCATAACACTTAACCGTGTAACATAAAAGATCCAGAGAAATACATATCTTCCGGTGAACCTACAACTTCTGGTGCTGCTAGTGCTGCTATACCTTATGACTATGGATCCAGTAACAGTAACAAGAAAGCTGACTCTGGAAAAATTCCTAAATTTAACGATGATCCTGAGGAATTTTTATGGTGGAAAACCAAATTCTACAGTTATGTCATGGGTCTAGATGAAGAACTATGAGATATACTAGAAGATGGTGTTGGTGACTTAGAACTTGATGATGAAGGAGCTGCTATTGACAAAAAGAAACACGCTGCTGCTCAAAAGAAAAGCTACAAGAAACATCACATAATCAAAGGAGCACTTGTCACAGCTATTCCTAAATCAGAATACATGAAGATAAGTGACAAGTCTACTGCAAAAGCTATGTTTGCTTCTCTCTGTGCAAACTATGAAGGTAGCAAGAAAGTCAGAGAAGCAAAAGCCCTTTTACTTGTTCATCAGTATGAACTGTTCAAGATGAAAGATGATGAAAGTATTGAGCAAATGTACTCAAGATTTCAGACTCTAGTCTCTGGACTTCAGATACTGAAGAAGAGTTACATAGCTTCTGACCATGTGAGCCAGATTCTGAGAAGCTTACCCTCAAGATGGAGACCTATGGTGAATGCTATTGAGGAAGCTAAAGATTTAAACACTCTTAGTGTTGAAGATCTTGTCAGTTCCCTCAAAGTTCATGAGTTAAGTCTCAATGAACATGACTCTGTTAGAAAGTAAAAAACTATTTCTCTAAAGTCAAAAGGAAGATCCTTAAAAGCTCTCAAAGTTGAAGAGTCTGAAAATGAATCTTCTTCTGAAGTCTCTGAGGAAGATCCTGATGTTTCTAGAGAAATGGCTATGCTTTCCAACAGACTGCAGTACTTGGTCAGAAAGAACAAGAAGTTTTTGGGTAAAGGCAGTGGTAAAGGATTCAAGAAGGAAGAACATAAAGATTGCTTCAACTTCAAGAAGCCTGGGGATTCATTGCTGATTGTCCAGATTTGCAAAAAGAAAAATCCAAGTCAAAGAAGCCAACCTTCAAGTCCAACAACTTCAAGAAGTAGATCAAAAAGAGTCTGATGGCTGCTTGGGAAGATCTAGACAATGAGTCAGGGTCTGATGAGGATGATGCTGAGGATGAAGCTAATGTAGCTGTGGGTTTGATAGCAACAACTAAACCAGAAAAGGATTCATCTGATGCAGAATCTGATACAGACTCTGAAAGTGAAACAGAGGTATATTCTAAACTCACTAGATCTGAACTGATTGATTCTCTCAAGGAGCTTCTTGGTCATTATGAAACCAAATCCACAGAGTTGAGGAAAGTTAAACAACAACACAATAAGTTGTTGAAACAACATGACTCAACTATGTTGGAAATGGATGTTTTAAAGAAAGAAAATGAAAACTTAATGAGTAAGAAGTGTAACTGTAAACACTTGAGTGAACAGGATTTATAGCACATATCAGAACAGAGGTAAAGGTCTTGGATTCATAGGTGGTAACTATAATGAAGTGATCCTGAAACTTGGTTCTGATGGCGCCAAAGAAGCATTTTAAAATCATTTTGTAATAGAGTCTGAAAAAGTCAACACAGTAACTCATTCAGAACCGAAAGCTTCAAGCTCTAAGGCAATGACTAAGTCAAAGCCAAAGAACCTAAAGCCAATGGTATTGAACAACTTTGAATCAAAGGCTCCAAAAGATCAGATTCTGAAGAAACCAGAGTCTAAAAATCAGAAGCCCAAGACTCAAAGAAGAGAAGCCGTGTGTGGTAAGTTGGATTCTAGACTAAAAGGTTCTGAACCTAAAGTCTGGAAGAAAACAATGCCTCAGACTTCCAAATACACTTTGATAACACGTAAAATGCACTATTATTTTGACTCGACTTACACATTTTTTGATTTTGATTTTATAAATTTTTGCCATGTTATGTTGGTATTGTGTGTCTATTTCAGATATTTATCTGTTAAAGGTCTCCGCGCGTCAAAATGATGAAATTCGACGAAAAAAGGAAAGAAAGGGTAAAAAGGGAAAATAAAAGGCTTAAAAGTCTGAAGTTAGTGGGAAGTAAAAGCCAGACCAATTCTTTCCCCATGTTTCAGAAGCAGTTTGTCCACTTCCTCCATTTTCTCTACTACTTGGAGCATGATCAGAAGCACTTCAGAGGAGATTTTTGCTTATAAATAGACCTGAAGAACTCAGTTGTGGACACCAAGTTTTTTAGAGATAAATTCAGCATTTAGAAACTACTTTTTAGAAGCTTTCAATTTATTTGTCTTTGCTATGTATAGTTTCAGAACCTTTGTTTACTTTGCAAAGATTGAAATTAAGTTGTAACTTCGCAAATTAATTTCGATTGCTACTTTATATATTTGTTATTCATCGAAATCCATTCCTGTCCATTCCAATTTAGGCTTCCTTTTTCTTTTATTATTTTCCTGTTGTTGCTGCACTTGTTTACTTCAATTCCAATTTGGAATTGTTATTGCTACTGCCACGTACGTACCATTTTAATTGAGTTTTCTTGCTGGCTGCTGGTCCCTAATTAAGATCATACCATTCAATTCAAAATCCTTGTTGCTGCGCATATGTTTGGTACTTGTTGCGGCGGGTTTCAAATTGGTGATCATTTGAATTGGATTTGTGCTAATTTCTTGGACCGTAGTTGATTCCTGTTGACGTGGTTTTCTCTATTTATATCTAGTTTCCATCAATTAACTGGTTCTGCCCACTTTTCTTATATTGATTCATATTTTGTTTTAATTCTCTGTTGTTTCAATGATGATGAATATTATAAAGAAAAGCATGTTTATTATAATTACTATCTATGAGTAGATTTTTTGTAGAGTCCGAAATGTGATGAATGTCGTACCAAGGGTACACTGTTAAATTGTATGATTATAAATTGTAATATGAATTATTTTTAAGCCTGAAAATTCTGATTTGTAACGATGAATGTTTACAGTGAAAGCTGGAATAACGCGATACTGGTTTCATATCGAAAGAGTGAAATCAGTATCTGTCTGTAGAATTTTTAGGAATTGATTTTAAAATTCAGCGAAAGCGTTTTCTTTAATTAATTTAGAATTTACAAATTTCCAAAAAGAGATTTTAAAATTGTAAATGTGCATGCGAAAGCTGGCAGTTATAAGTTTAAAATTTGGTAACGGACGTGCGAAAGCCGACGATACCTTTAAGTTTGTTTTCTACTAAAAATAACTTTTCAAACAAAAATTGATTATTTTTCAAACGGAGTTTTTGACATTGTAAGGTGTACGCGCGAAAGCGGTCGAATAGATTACAAGGTCAAAACTCGGTGTCGTACACGCGAAAGCTGACGACCCCTTTAATTTAATCCTTTTAATGCGCGAAGATATTTTCATGTTACAATAATAAAATACAATTTAGCAAGCATCAACGGTCGACATGAATTATATTCCGGGCTCTCGTCATTTGAAGTAATTAAAAACAAGTACTTTTCCTAATTTTGCAACAAACCTAATTAGCATCGCCTTAGATAAACAACGTGACGATAGATAACAGTACTTGACATTGGTCTCTGTGGATTCGACATCTTTTATACTAAAACCGATATTTCCGTGCACTTGCGGACCTATCACACTTCACGAAAAAGATTCAATGGTTCAAGGACTAACCCCAAAGGACCCATAAAGATATGGGTACCTAAATCTGAAATTGTTGATGTTGCAGGTATGTCTAAAAGGACAAGAAAAGCAGAAGTTCTGGTATCTAGACAGTGGCTGCTCGCGACACATCACGGGAGAAAAGTCTTTGTTCCTAACCCTGATCATGAAAGAGGGAGGAACTGTGGGATTTGGAGGAAAGCAAACTTGAAAAATTATTGGTACTGGAACCATTGGTAACTCTCTAATCTCAATCAATAATGTCTGGTTTGTAGATGAACTTAGACATAACCTACTGAGCATAAGTCAATTGTGTGACAGTGGTTATGAAGTTTTGTTTAATAAGAGCAACTGCACAGTAGTCAACAAAGATGATCAATCCATTGTATTCAAGGGAAAAAGAAGAAACAATCTCTACAAAATCAAATTCTCCGAACTGGTTGATCAGAATATAGTTTGTCTTCTATCAATGAGTGATAAGAAATGGTTGTGGCACAGAAGGTCGGGACATGCTAACTGGAGGTTAATCTCTAAGCTTAGCAAGTTAAAACTGGTCAGAGGCTTACCAGACATTGATTATCATTTAGATGCTCTCTATGGAGCATGTTAGAAAGGGAAATTTGTCAAAACTTCTTTCAAACCAAAATAAATTGTTTCTACCTCCAGACCCTTGGAGCTACTACATATTGATTTATTTGGACCAGTCAATACTGGATCCTTATATGGAAGTAAATATGGATTAGTCATTGTTGATGATTACAGTAGATGGAGTTGGGTTAAGTTTCTGAAATCTAAAGATGATTCATATACTGTGTTTAGTAAATTCTGCATCCAAGTCCAATCTGAAAAAGAATTGAAAATCTTAAAAGTCAGAAGTGATCATGGAGAAGAATTTGAAAATGAGCCATTTGAAATATTTTGTGAACTACATGGAATCATCCATGAATTTCTTCTCCTAGAACTCCACAGCAAAATGGGGTTGTAGAGAGAAAGAATAAAACTTTACAAGAAATGGCAAGAACCATGATTCACGAAAACAATTTGGCTAAGCATTTTTGGGTAGAAGCAGTAAACACAGAATGTTATGTTCAGAACAGGATCTATATCAGACCCTTATTCAACAAAACAACATATGAACTCTTTAAAGGAAGGAAACCTAACATATCTTACTTTCATCAGTTTGGATGTACATCTTATATTCTAAACACCAAAGTCTATCTAAAGAAATTTGACGCCGAAGCCGAGAAGGGAATCTTTTTAGGTTACTCTGAAAGGTCTAAGGTATACATACTGTTTAATTCAGAAACACAATGTGTTGAAGAATCTATGCACGTCAAATTTGATGACAATGAGCCTGGAAGTAAAACTCCATAGCAGGATGAAAGTTTTGCAGGTTCTCAACAGTCTGATAATAACTCAGAACCTTATCAGACCCCAGAGTCTGATGATACTCCTGAAGTTGTAGCATCCCCTGAAGTTCTTGATGAAGTAGCTTTTGAAGAAGCTCAAGATGGTTCTCAGCAAGCTAACCAATCCAAACACGCGTTTAAATACAAGTCTGCACATCCTGAGGATCAAATCATTGGCAATAAAGAAAGTCCCAAAAGAACTAGATCGTATTTCAGATAAGAAGAGTCTGCTTTGGGATTGTTATCAATAATTGAACCTGCCTCAATTGAAGAAGCACTTGCAGATGAAGGATGGATTCTAGCTATGTAAGATGAACTCAACCAATTCAGAAGGAATGATGTATGGGATCAAGTAGCTAAGCCTGAGCACAAGAACATTATTGGAACTAAATGGGTGTTCAGAAAAAAGCTTAGTGAGCAAGGAGAAGTAATCAGAAACAAGCCCAGACTTGTTACTCAAGGCTAAAGTCAACAAGAAGGCATTGATTACACTGAAACATTTTCTCCAGTTGCAAGATTGGAAGCAATCAGGTTACTTCTTTCCCACGCAGTTAATAACAACATAATTATGTATCAAATGGATGTTAAGAGTGAAGGTGAGAAAAACACAAGAACGGGGGGTTGAATTGTGTTAACTTTTTCACAACTCTTGATGAGTGAGAATCAGTTTTCCAGGATCAGAGTCTGAATGGATTCAAAACCTGATAGAAGACCAGAGTCTGTTGCAGCGGAAATAAACAAGAGATAAAGGAAAGAGAGAACACAAGCAATTATACAGGTTCCTTCCACAAACCGGAAATAGTCCTGTCCCCCTTGCACTTCCAAGGAGAGTTCCACTAAAATGTAATTAACAATTATAAGTTGCTCAAACACACAGTAAGAGACTTCCAATGCTCAAGCACGCAGGCAAGAGACTTCCAATGCTCAAAGACACAACTAAGAGACTTCTTTGCTCAAGGACACAACCAAGAGACTTCTGACACAATTTACAGAAAATTGAATAGAGTTAGAACACTTGATAAACAATCAAATGTGTTCTAAATACAAAACAAAGAGACTCTGTTTTTCTGATAAACTTAGAAATTCTAGGATAACAGTTTGTAAGAATTTGCGAAGTTGTTGATGTGTTTCTGGCTTGACTCAGAGAGAATACAATAGCTTGATAGCGTAGTTTTTCAGTTGTAGAGTCCAACATATTCTTCAAGTCTTCTATCCTTAATATAGGCGTTGGAAAGAGACGTTGAGACAATCCAGCACATCACAAATATCTGTTGATCTGTTGCTTGATATGGTAATAGTCCTTCAAATGTATATTTTGAATCTCATTCCTTTTGAAGCGAAATACCGGTAGACACAACTGCCAAATGTACGAGGTAGTGGAGTAGTGGAAACAGAGTTCGTACAAAAGTACTCTGTCCTATTCTGCATTCTTTGTCGTTGAGCATCCCATGCTCAAGTTAACTTTGAAGCTATCCGTTACTCCAAATGAACGTTTCTTATGCATCGAAATGCCTTCAGAAATCTTTCTAAGCAAATCTTCAATTTGCAGTCTTCAGACTCACTGTAGCACTTCAGATTCTGATGATCTTCAGACTTTCTTCAGACTTTCTTCAATTCTGTTAGTCTTTATAGTGAGGTTTGTAAGCTCCCCCTAAGTCCTATCCATGTTAATTAAATTCATTTTTAAGAAAAATAACATAATCAAATCTCACAAAGAATAAACAATAAGTTATGAGAGAAGATTCTCTTAAATTAAATTGCAAAGAATTTAATTTAAGGGGCTCAGAATCTAACGAAGTACCTATCGCAATCTTCCCTTTTCTTCAGACTTAGCATGAATAAATTATCAAAAATACTTAATGTTCTTTCTCCCCCTTTTTGTCATTAACAAAAAGGTTTAAAAGACAAGTTTCTCCCCCTTTTTACAAGACTTCAATTGAGGGAAAACATTTTTAGAGAAGGTGAGAAGGGAAGATTCAGAGCAAAAACTTATTAGAGTCTGTTTTAAAACACAAGAGCTATAAAAAAGATTCTAAATACGATAAGATAGTTAGACTTCAGAAGTACTCAAATAAATATATCAAGATATATCAGGAGCACAAATAAACAGAAGTTAAAAACTATCCAGAAGCAAAGATTCAGAAGTTGATATTCATTAAAGAGTAAAAGTTCAGAAGCAAAAGAATATAAGCAGTTAAAATACAAGCAAAACAAAACTTCAAGAAACTAGGTGTGCAACTAAGGCTGGTTTTGTTTGTCAATGCGATCCATCAATTTCTTCAAATCCTCTGCTTGTTTCTTGACCATTTCCTCAAGAGCTTCCGTTCTCCTAAGATGGGCTTCTCTTTCAGCTCTAGCTTCTTCTTGAACCTTATGAAGCTTCTTCTTCAGGGTCTCATAAACAATTGACTCCCTTGGATTGTATTGATCAGAATCAAAATACGGTTTGTTATCCAATGCCAGACCAAGAGCTTACTTCTTAGCCTTTTCTTCCTCAGCTTTCTTGATTTCTTCCATATGCTTGGCAAGAACAACAACTTGTTCTTTTACTGTAGCCTTCTGAATTTTAGTGACAAAGTCCACAAATTCATTCTTCACAGCAGAGAATTTATCCTCATAACTGACATTGAGGATCTGAACAAATCTTAGCTCAATAATTTCCTTGAGCTTTGAGCTTGACATACTAAAGAACTCATCTATTCTCAACGAATCAAAGAGGTTGGGAAGTATTTGAGTTTGGGTTGGCTCAGTAGAAGTGGAAGCTTAAGATGTTATGGCTGTTTGTAAGGTTTCTGAAGTTATGGTTTGAGGTTGTTGAAGAGGTTCAACAACTGATTCAGAAACAGCCTCTGCAACAAATTCTGTTACAAGTTCTGGGTCAGGAATGACATCAGATTCTTGCATCAGAGTCTCAGACACTGGTTCCTTTTCAGTTACAGTTTCTGGCTCATTTGTAGCTTCTGGTTGAGTTTCTGATTCTTGTTGAGGTACAAATTCTGGTTGTGATACAGATTTTGTAGTCTTGGTTGTTTTGGATTTAGCAGGAGTCTTAGGCAATTCTCCTCCTAGGTGTTTCTCAAGATCATCTAGGGTATCAGGAGAGCCTATTTGAGTTGTTTCTTGTTGAAAAGACGGTTGAGGAGATTGGATGGGTTCTTCAGGTTCTTCAGTAGGCTGAATTACCTGAAATGGTTTGAGAAAAGATGGTTGAGCATGATGGTCAGGTGAAAGAATTTGTGATATGGTGATAGCTTCTTGAACGGTTCGTTCCATAGTGGTATCAACATATTTCATTATTTGTGGATCAAGTGGCTCATAGGATGTGGATGGTTTGATTGGTGAGGGGGTCTTTTTGCGAAGAGATGGAATGGCTCTGCTAGGGGGGGTATTATCTGATTCAGTTTCAGATGAGGGTGGTGACTCTTGATTCGTTGAAGAAAAAGGTGAATCATTAGAAAGATTACCTGAGACATTAACTTCTGGAGAAGCTGGTTGTTCAGGAGAAACAAACAAAGCAAATCTTGATTGGTCAGCTTCTGCAAGGTTAGCAGGACCTTTCTATTTTAGAGCTGCTGCAAGCAACTTAGCTGCTTCCTTCACAGTCTCATCTCTTAGTCCCTCAGTCACAACTTCTGCTGCCATAGCCTTGCCAGCATCATGTTCATCTTCCACCATAGATACTGAAGTACCTATCTTCTGTGCTAGATCCTCAGCCACATGAACAACTTCTTTCTTCCTTTTCTTGATCTGACTTTCTTCTTCAGCAAACTCAGCATCAAGAAAATCCTTAACTTCCTTCTTAAGCCTCTTCTGATTCCTATCACCTTTGCCTCTCTTAGCTTTTTTCTCATTCTTTGCCTTCTTCTCATCCTTGGTTTTCTTTATCCTATCCTTGATTTCCTTGGATGCAGGAGCAGTAGTTTGTGGCACAGGAGCTACGGTCTCAGAAGCACCAATAGTCACTCCAGGTAGAGCTGCTGACTTAGACTTCTTCTTCTTCTTCTTAGGAGGTTCTTGCTTCTCTTCCTCCTCTTCTTGAATGACCTCCTTAGTCCTTTTGCCTTTGACCTTAAGAGGACCTCCTCCTAGAGACTCAGGAATAGCAGAATAGTTGATTATTCTACCAGTCTCATTGTAGTAATCCACTACGAATCTAGCAAGGACCTCAAGATTGTCTTCCTTGGAAATTGGAGGGAAGTCTATCATCAGGTCAGATTGAACAGAAGACTCCTTCATATCTTCATCAGAAGGTATATACTTCTTGACAATCTTCATGTATTGAAGAGTCTTGCCATTTATGATCCTCCCTGTTGAAGGTGAGAAAAACACAAGAAGGGGGGGTTGAATTGTGTTAACTTTTTCGAAACTCTTGAAGAGTAAGAATCTGTTTCTACAGGATCAGATCTTGAATGGATTCAGAGTCTGATGAGAGACCAGATTCTGTTGCAGCGGAAAATAACAAGAGATAAAGAGAAAGAGAGAACACAAGCAATTATACAGGTTCCTTCCACAAACCGGAAGTAGTCCTGTCCCCCTTGCACTTCCAAGGAGAGTTTCACTAAAATGTAATATCAATTACAAGTTGCTCAAACACACAGTAAGAGACTTCCAATTGCTCAAGCACGCAGGCAAGAGTCTTCCAATGCTCAAAGACACAACTAAGAGACTTCTTTGCTCAAGCACATAAGCAAGAGACTTCTGACACAATTTACAGAAAATTGAATAGAATTGGAGACACTTGATAAACAATCAAATGTGTTCCAATAAATTAAACAAAAACAGACTCTGTTTTTCTGATAAACTTAGAGATTCTAGAATACACAGTTTGTAAGAATAATCTAAGTTGTTGATGTGTTTCTGGTTTGACTCAGTGAGAATACAATAGCTTAGCAGCGTAGTTTTTCAGTTGTAGAGTCCAACATATTCTTCAAGTCTTCTATCCTTTATATAAGCGTTGGAAAGAGACGTTGAGACAATCCAACACATCAAGAGAATTATGGAAGCTTGATCAATAGCTGTTGATCTGTTGCTTGATATGGTAATAGTCCTTCGAATGCATATTTTGAATATTTTATTAGAGTATATAGTATATTATTATATATTATATGATTTTAATGATGTTTGTGACGTATGAGATGATGTTGTGGTGTGATGTCTATTTTATTGTTTAATAAAATAAAATATGTGACGTTAATATATATATATATATTTATATTAAAGTTAAGATGTGATATAATAACAAATATTTTGAGAGATGGGGTTGTTTCATAAATAAGATAGAGTTGTGGGGATAAGTGAGAATAGAAAGAGTTATAAAAGGAAGTTAGGTTTAGAGAGAAACAGTCAGTACGTTACAGACTTTTGCAAAAAAGGAGAAAAGTGGCTAGAGAAGAGGGAACCCCAATTCTGCGAACATACCAGGTAAGGGTGAGCCTAACTCAATTATATTATGATGTAATTCATCTGTTATGATTAACCTAAGGATTGGAGAGAGTTTTGAGAGAATTCCAAAGTTAGGGTTTAATGAATTTTGTGATGAATTGATGAGAGAATGATGTGAATTGGTGTAGAAACCTGTTACAGAACCTAGATTAATCACTAGGACCATAATTCTGATAGATTAGAAGCATAAAACAAAGAATTGGACGTGTTTTGGCGAGGTTTCGAGCGAACCCGTAACCCCTCTGCGATAGCTCGCCGTGGCGAGCAGACCCGCTCGCCGTGGCGAGCAGTTAGGTATATACTCGCGAGGCGAGCAACCCCTTTAGTGCACGCGAGGCGAGCAACATCACTCGCCGTAGCGAGCAAGTGGCAGAATGCAATTTAAGTGGCTCGCCATGGCGAGCAGTCCCACTCGCCATAGCGAGCAATGTGGTCTCAGACCACTATAACTTGAGTTTTAGAACTCTGTTTTGAGCGAGACTTTGAGGGTAGACCTTTGAATAGTATTAGAGATGTTTAAGACCTAATTAGAACCTGTAATGACGCTGTAAGACGATATTTAATTGTTGGCATTAATCTTTGGTTAAATGTTCATTAAGCGAAGTTTATGAATGAAGTATAAATGATGTTTGCGATGATAACTTTGTGTTGTATATACATATGTTAAGTGTGCTGAGCTGCTGTCATGTATTGTTACAATTGCATGTGTCGGTAAAGAGTCGTATATGATGTTAAGACGTTGTGTATTAACTTGTTTAAATATATGAGTCGAGTTCATGCATTTGCATAATTTGAGACGGTGGAGCTTATGCTCAAAGCGACGGTGGAGCATTTGCTCAAAGCGACGGTGAAGCTTATTAAAGCTAAAATATTGGTACCACATGCATGATGTTAAGATGTTAGAGTTGCATTTGTCGAGTCCTGTGTCTGAGATGTTTGAGACGTTGATTTGTGAAGATATCCTAAGATGATTTATTATATGTAGGTGTTGAGATGTTTTCAGTTATATGTGACGAATATGGTTGTTATTGTTAAGCATGATTATTTGAATTATATGTTAATATAATTGTTGTGAATCTCACCCCTTCTGTTGGAACTGCCGCCTTGTGGGCAAGTGCAGGTGACCAAGCTTAGGTTCGTCGATGTGAGAGGTTCTTGTGGAGTCTTAGGAGCTCTGATACGTAACGGGATGGGGGTTATTATTATTTCTATTCCTTTTATGTATCATGTTGATTAATTATGATGTTTGCGACGTAACTTGATTTGAGATGTTTTATGAGGCTTTTGTGCTAAGACTTATTTATTTAAGATTTTGAGAAGTTTATGAATTCCGCTGCTATGTTGAATATTGTTTAAGAATAAATTATTATTCAATTTGATTTTAAAGATTTTATGAAATGTGACATCCTGATTTATGTGTTATACTCTAATTACTTGAATGAAATTTTAAAGCTGGGATTTCGGGGTGTTACATTTGTTGTTTTGGATTTTGCGGGGGTCTTTGGTAGTTCTCCTCCTAGGTGTCTTTCAAGAGAATCTAGGGTGTCTGGAGAGTCTACACAGATAGTTTCATGTTGGGGGGATGGTTGAGCAGATTGAATGGGTACATCAGGTTCTTCAGTGTGCTGAATTGCCTGAAGTGGTTTAAGAAATGATGGTTGAGCAGGATGGTCAGAGGGTAAGTTCAGAGACACTGTGATGGTGTCTTGAATAACCCTGTCAATAGTTGAATCAACATATTCACCTATTCTTGGGTCAAGTGGATCAAATGATGATATAGGTTTGATTGGAGAGGGGGTTTTATTTCGAAGGGATGGAAGGACTTGGCTCAGGGGTATGTTATCTGATTCAGTTTCAGATGAGGATGAAGACTCTTGATTCGTAGAAGAGATAGGTGAGTCAAATGAAATGTTACCTGAGGTGCCAATGCCAGCTTCTGGAGAAGCTTGTTGGTCAGAAGCATCAGATAGAGTAGCTTCTGATAGATCAGCTTCTGCAGGGGCAACCTGACTCTTCTGTTTTAAAGCTGCTGCAAGCAACTTAGCAGCTTCCTTCACAGTCTCATCCTTAAGTCCTTCTGTCACAACTTCTGCTGCCATTGCCTTGCCAGCAGCATGTTCATCTTCAATCATAGATACAAAAGTACCTATCTTCTGTGCTACATCCTTAGCCACAAGAACAACTTCCATCTTCCTTTTCTTGACCTGACTTTCTTTTTCATCAGAATCAACATCAAGAAATTCAGCAATTTTTTCAACCAGCCTCTTGTGATCTCTGTCAGCTTTACCTTTCTTAGCTTTCTTCTCATTCTTTGCCTTCTTCTCGTCCTTTGTTTTCTTCTCATCCTTGGGTTTCTTTATCCTTTCCTTAATTTCCTTGGATGCAGAAGAGACAGACAGAGGCATAGGAGCTATGGTTTCAGAGGCACCAATAGTCACTCCTGGAAGAGCTGTAGACTTTTTCTTCTTCTTGGGAGGTTCTTGCTTCTCTTCCTCTTCCTCTAGATTGACTTCCTTGGTCCTTTTGCCTTTGACCTTAAGAGGTCCTCCACCAGCAGTCTCAGGAATGGCAGAATAGTTGATTATTCTATCAGTTTCATTGTAGTAGTCTACTACAAATCTTGCGAGGACTTCAGGATTATTTTCTTTGGAAATAGGAGGGAAGTCCATCATCAGATCTAATTGTATAGAAGATTCCTTCATATCTAGATTAGAAGGGTTGAACTTCCAGACAATCTTCATGTATTGAAGAGTCTTGCGCTTGATGATTCTCCCTGTTACTGTTCCAAGCTGAGCGTCTGATACAACACCAGATTCTGTCAAGACCTTCAAGAGGCCTCCTTGATACAGAATCTCAGAGATCAATCTTCCAAAAGGAACTTGTCTTCTGGATTTCATTTGGCCTTCCCTGATGGCCCAACACATGTGGTGCATCACGTATCTTGGAAAGTTTATTTTCTTCTTTTTAATCAAAAAGTACAGAAGCACTTTATGATCAACAGACAGAGTGTCTGTTCCTCCACCTTTCTGAAGCATACTATCCAGTATGATCTTCAGAAGCATCCTTTGTTCAGGATGCATGTCTACCAACTTATTTGAGGGTCTCCCTTCAAATAAGAGTTTGTTGCAGATGCCCATCCACTCACTCTTCTTGTCCACATTCCATTGAAATTTACCTTCATTAGTTACCCTGCAAGCCCTGGCAACTATTTCTTCAGTGATAAGGATTTGAATCCCCATCACAGCAGACCTTATCTCTAGACCTTTGTACGGTCTCAAACCCATTTGCTTTCTACTCTTACTAGCCAAAGAGGGGTTGTTCATGATTGCAGCAGTTTCTTCGATTGTTGCGTCGTCCTTGTCAAAAAATTCTGCTCTAACCCAGAGGTCTCTAACCAACTCTTGATATGTTGGTCCATTCAACATACCAAAATAAATTATCATTCCTTGTGATAAGAAATGAGAAGAGACATCGATACCATGCCTTATTAGGGAACCGAAATCGACTGGAGATTCAACTTGAACTTCTAGAGTCTCTTTAATGATGTTCATGGTTCTGGGTTTAATCACATAAGATTTTCCAGTTTTGATTATCACACCAGATTGAATGAGATCACTTGCCATTTGTAAGGTTTCTAGGTTTTGATTTAGAGAACAAATTTTTTTCAGAGACTGAAAACGAATGAGATGTTCAGAGAAAAAATTAAAGTATAAAAAGTAAAGTGGGTTGTGTGTGATTGCTATTTATAGTGAAAAAAAAATTGAAAACCGTTTGGAAAGAGAAGGGGACAAACAAACAAGAGTAATAAAGACTAGTGAGCATGCAGCCGTAAAAGTGTTGGGAAGACGCGAGGGTTACTTGTTTAACGTAATAAGATCATTGCCCTTTGAGTTCTTACCCAATACAGACAGGCCACGTCTGAGAACTAAAAAAGTAACTGTCACCGTAGTGGGGCAGGTGTTACTGAACTCAACAGTCATGCTTCCACTAATACGAGCTTCTTGAGAGTCTAAGTTTCCTTAACAGAGTCTGAGTGTCTTCTAAAGCTTATGTTCATCAGAGTCTCCAAAAGAGAGTCTGATTCTCAATTAGCTTCTGAGTATCTTTCAGAGTCTGAATTCTGTTTTCAGAGGCGCACATTAACCAGAGACATAACACATGTTCAAATTTTTCTTTATAAAATCAAATCTTTCAACAGACAAAGGTTTAGTAAATATATCAGCCAATTGATGATCAGTATCAATGAATTGAATATCTAGAATTCCTTTTTGAACATAGTCTCTTATAAAATGATGTTTAATCTCAATGTGCTTTGCTCTTCAATGCAGAATTGGATTCTTAGATAAACATATAGCAGCTGTATTGTCACAATAAATTGGGATACAATTTTCAGTTATTTGATAATCCTCAAGCTGATGTTTCATCCTGAGTAGGTGTGTACAACAACTAGCAGCTGAGATGTATTCTGCTTCTGCTGTAGACAAAGCAATAGTTGCTTGCCTCTTGCTAGCCCAAGATATCAGATTCTCTCCCAAAAATTGACAATTGCCACTGGTTGATTTTCTTTCAATCCTGTCTCCAGCATAGTCAGCATCACAGAATCCAACTAGCTTATAATCAGAAGATTTCTTATACAGAAGTCCAAGATTAGTAGTTCCTTTCAGATATCTAAAGATTCTCTTAACAACTGTTAAATGAGACTCTCTAGGATCTGATTGAAACTTTGCACAAAGACATACGCTGAATAAAATATCTGGTCTGGATGCAGTTAGGTATAACAAAGAACCTATCATACCTCTATACAACTTCTGATCAACTTTGGTTGCTTGATCTTCTTTGCTCAGAGTGCAGGTTGGATGCATTGGAGTGTTCATCTCTTTGCAGTCCTCAAGATTGAACTTCTTCAGGAGCTCTTTAGTGTATTTGGACTGATGAACATAGACTCCATCTTTGCATTGGTTGATTTGAATTCCTAGAAAGAACTTCAATTCTCCCATCATGCTCATTTCGAATTTATCCTGCATTACTTTAGAAAACTCTTTGCAAAGTGAACCATTAGTTGAACCAAAAATGATATCATCAACATAGATTTGAACTATAAGAATGTCCTTCTTTAGAGTCTTTTTGAATAATGTAGTGTCAACCTGGACTCCAAGTCCAATCACTGCTCATCTTCAGTATCCTCAGAGTTGCTCCGTAGGCCAGCATAAAAATCGTTAGCCCTCTGCTCACTGGTTGTCCTTCCACGCAAGAAATCAGACCTGACACGACCCTCCCTTTCACTAGCACGTCGTCGCTGATCCATAAAGTAATTCTCCATGTTCTCTTCAGTGCCAAATCTCTCAAAGGCGTTGCTATGAAGAGGCCTCTGAAGAGAAAGCTCAGGTCCAAAATAAGGACTATCTATGTACATCTGTGATGATGAGTCTTGGGCCCAGTTGGCCATACCACAAATTTAATCGTGCAACATCGGATGTTGTGGTTGGTGCTGAGGTGCGTCCACTTGCATAAGCGGAGGTGCTCCTTGAGCATGGTGTGCCTGCTGTCCTTCACGACCCTTCTTCTTTTCAAACTTTACCATGGCCGTATCATCAATTGCCCCCTCCGACTTCAAAACTATATCTCCATGCTCCTCAGGGACACCAGCTGCCTTACACAAAGCATTAATCAAACAAACATGCCCCAAGTGCACTGAGGTCCCACAATCCGCCATTTACTGAATGCTTAAGTTGAGCAGTCGCCCAACATTGATCCCATGCCCAAGATGATCGCTTCCACTATGAACACCCTTTCCATTGGCAATTCTGAAGTTGCGAACACACTTTCTAAGGTCGAATGAATGAAAGAGGCCCACACCTTGTATTGTGGCTTGAGATCAACCACGTCCATTTGAGTGGGAATTCCAGTGGCTCTTGACCGCACATAATCATTCCTTCTTCCCCAATTTCCTGCAGAATCTGTGTCAATTCATCATCAGTAGGGAAGTTCTTTGTGCTCCTAGATCTTCTCCATTCCACATGACATTGTCTCGGAGGCTTTAGCCCTAGAAATGCATTGATGGCTCTAGGGCTGTAATCAACTTTCTTCCCCCACACAAACGAAACATCGTCCTCCTTCCCATAGGCATTTGCAAAGAATTCGAGAGCGATGGTACGATTGCTCTCCTTAGTCACCATGTAATTCAACCTATTCCACCCAAGACTTCTCATGGTTGATTCAATTTGGGGATACCTTTGAAGATTGATAAAATCGAACTTACGTTCTCCCGTGAACTTGAACCCCTTGATCTTTTCAAACCGTTCGGCATACTCGGCACCATCGAATTTCTCACAAGTGGGTTGTTGTTGTGGTTTGGTTGGTTGAGTGTTACGGTTTGATCTAGTTTGTTTGGTTGATGTGGTGGCCATGTGTGGTTAAGGTTAAGGTTGTTGAAGATTTGTGTAGGGTATGTGTAGGTTAGGAAAGTGAGGGTTTGATTTGTGGTAAGATATGAAGTGTTTGTGAAATTGATATGGCGAGGGGTTTGTAGTGAGGGTTAATATGAAAATTTGATGATTGGGGCGAGTTTGTGAGGAGAAAAGATGGTCGTGAGAAGTTTTGGCAGAGTTTGGGTAAGAATGGAATGAGAAATGTCGCAGCCAGTATATATAAAATCCTGTAGTCGTGCCACGTTTAGGACCATTCGTGCCACGATTAATTCTGTAACGATCAAAAAAATTTGAAACTTCCCACTCACGTGCCACGATTCAAGCAACGTGTCACGATCGTAGTTCTGGGTTTGAACGTGTCACGATACTGCACCCATCGTGTCACATTCTTAGTTCTTCCAGCAAACGTGCCACGATTTGAAAGCTAACGTGCCACGAAATTTCCAGTGGCGAACCTCTTTTCAGTTGCTATCAAATCGTGCCACGATGAAGAACCGTCGTGTCACGATGGTTATGACTTAGACAAAAAAATGTTGTTTTCAACTTCCAAAAAAAAAAATCATTTTGCTGTTTTTGTTTGTAAAAATAAAAATTGCAATAACTAAATAAATATAAACAATACCTGAGCGGATCGAGTCCGATGGGTTGCCTCCCATTAAGTGCTTCTTTACCGTCACTAGCTTGACATCTGATGACCCCTAAGGATCATTCAACACCACTCCCACTTTGTTTTTAGGGAGTTCACCTCCGAGGTAAGGTTTTACCCTTTGAGCATTAAATTTGAAAGTTCCTGGTTCTCCAAGCTTGCTCAGCTTCAAAGCTCCATAAGGAGAAATGCTTTCAACCATAAATGGTCCAGACCACTTGGATTTTAACTTCCTGGGAAATAGCTTTAACCTGGAATTAAACAGCAAAACAAGTTGTCCAACATAAAACACTCTCCTCACCAGGCCCTTGTCATGATACCTTTTTGTTCTCTCTTTGTAGATTATGGCGTTTTCATACGCACTCAACCTCATTTCTTGTAGCTTGTTGACCTTCAAGAGCCTTTTCTTACCAGCTAAAGTTTGATCAAAATTGAGGGCTTTGATAGCCCAATATGCTTTATGTTGTAACTCTACTAGGAGATGGCAAGCCTTCCCAAACACCAATTGATAAGGTGATAAACCAAGGTGCATTTTAAACGCAGTCCTATATGCCCATAAAGCGTCATCTAACTTCCTAGACCAATCTTTCCTAGAAGACGCTATAGTTTTCTCCAGAATTTGTTTCAACTGGCAGTTTAAAACCTCTACTTGACCACTAGTTTGAGGGTGGTAGGGAGTTGCAACTTTGTGTTTGATGTTATACTTTTTAAGCACAGTTTCAAGAAAATTGTTACAAAAGTGCTTCCCCCCATCATTGATCAAAACTCTAGGGGTTCCAAACCTAGTGAAAATGTTCTTCTTTAAGAAGTTGACAACAGTCTTGGCATCATTAGCGACACAAGGTATCGCTTCAACCCATTTGGTAACATAGTCAACACACACAAGAATATGGAGAAAAGAGTAAGAGGAAGGGAATGATCCCATAAAGTTAATGCCCCAATAGTCAAAAGGTTCGACTTCAAGAATTCCAGTTAGGGGTATCTCATTCCTCTTGGAAATACTACCTGTTCTCTGACAATTATCACACCGCATTACGAAATCTTGGCAATCCTTGAAAAGAGTGGGCCACCAGAAACCGCTTTGTAAAACTTTTGCGGCGGTTCTTTCTCCGCTATGATGGCCTCCATAAGCTGAGCTATGGTTGTGCCACATTATATCAGTAACCTCGTCACCTGCAACACAACGTCTAATCAACCCATCAGTGCTTACCTTAAAAAGATAAGGATCATCCCACAAGTAGTGGTTTGCATCCTTGAAGAATTTTTTTCTTTGATGCTGCTCCATATCATCAGGAATGATGTTCCTGGCCTTGAAATTTGCCATGTCAGCAAACCACGGTCTTACTCCAATAGCAAACAGCTTCTCATCAGGAAATTCAGCCATGATGGCCCCTTCTTTCTTCGTCACTTCGGTGTTTTCCAACCTTGAGAGGTGATCAACTACCACATTCTCAACTCTCTTTTTGTCTCGAATCTCGAGATAAAACTCTTGCAACAATAGGATCCACCTCAACAGCCGAGGCTTTGAATCCCCTTTTGTCAATAGATATTTAAGAGCTGCATGATCTGTAAAAATAATAACTTTGGACCCTATCAGATAAGAACGAAATTTTTCCAATGCAAAGATTACTGCAAGCAATTCTTTTTCAGTAGTGGAATAGTTAATTTGAATCTTGATTGCATAGTAAATTGCATGGAAAAATTTGTTCTTACGTTGGCCTAGGACTGCACCAACAGCATAATCACTTACATCACACATAAGTTCAAAGGGAAGATCCCAATTGGGTGCAATGATTATTGGTGCAGTTACCAACTTGTTTTTAATCAAAGAAAAAGAATTTAAACATTCAACATCAAAATTAAACTCATTTTCCTTAACTAATAGGTTACAAAGGGGCTTGGCTATTTTCAAAAAATCTTTTATAAAACGCCTATTAAAACCGGCATGCCTGAAGAAGCTCCTCACTCCTTTAACATTAACAAGAGTAGAGAGTTTCTTTATAACCTCTATTCTGGCTTGATCCACCTCTATGCCTTTAGAACTGATTTTATGACCCAAAACTATACCTTCTGTTACCATAAAATGACATTTTTCCAATTTAAAACAAGGTTAGTTTCGGTGCATCTTTTAAGAACAACATCTAAGTGGAACAAGCATTGGTCAAAAAACTTACCAAATACCGAGAAATCATCCATGAATACCTCAATGTTCTTCTCTATCATGTCAGAGAAGATGGAGAGCATACACCTTTGAAACGTGGCTGGTGCACCACATATCCCAAATGACAATCTTCTATAGACAAAGATGCCAAAAGGACAAGTGAACGCCGTCTTCTCTTGGTCTTCAGGAGCCACCGCTACCTGATTATACCCCGAATACCCATCCAAAAAGCAGTAGAAAGCTTGTCCAGCTAACCTCTCTATCATTTGATCCATGAATGGCAACGGGAAATGGTCTTTCCTTGTTGCGGCGTTCAACCTCTGGTAGTCTATGCACATTCTCCACCCGGTGACGGTACGGGTGGGTATCAACTCATTTTTATCATTGGCCACTACCGTCATTCCTCCCTTTTTAGGTACTACATGAACATGACTTACCCAAGAACTATCAGAGATAGGGTAAATCATACCCGCATCTAGTAGCTTCAACACTTCTTTCTTGACAACCTATTTCATGGTAGGATATAGTCTCCTTTGAGGTTGAACCACAGGTTTATATTCAGCTTCCATATGTATTTTGTGCATGCAATGGGCTGGACTAATACCCTTCAAGTCAGAAATGCTCCATCCTAATACCCTTTATATTGTAGCATTGTTACTAAGAAAGACATACTTCAGTTGAGAGGGAAGTTCTTTCAATTCTGGAATTTTCTCTTCCCCACTACTCCCTTCATCAAGTATTGCTTCGATCTTAGGAGGTTTTACCAACTGCTCGTTTGCTTCAAGTTGGTTAACACATTCTTTCACCTCAAGATCTTAAACATGCTCACAACTTTCTATGGAATTAACAATTGTCTCCTCCATCGGTTGTGTTGACTTAGGCTTACAAGCATTGTCTTCCACAATTTCATCAACCACATAAATCTGGTAACACTTTGGATTTTCAGCTCGGTGTTTCATGGCTTCAAAGATGTTGAACACTACTTGTTCGTTATGAAATCTCAACATAAGCTGCCCCAATTCGACATCAATTAGAGCGCGGCCTGTTGCGAGAAAAGGCCTTCCTAGAATGAGTGGCATGTCTTCATCTTCAGCCATGTCTAGAATCACAAAATCAGCTGGAAACACTAATTCATTCACTTTTACTAGCACATCTTCGAGCACACCGAAGGGATAAAAGATTGATCGATAAGCTAGAGTGAGGGTCATTCTTGTTGATTTGGGCTCACCACTTCCAAGCTTCTTCATCATAGAAAGGGGTATCAAATTGATGCTAGCCCCTAAATCACATAGAGCTCTACCAACTTTTACCGGTCCAATTGAGCAAGGAATAGTGAAAGCCCAGGATCTTTTAACTTCGGGGGAAGTTTCTTTTGGAGAATAACTGTAACACCCCAAATTTCCAACATAAAAATTCATACATAATTATTATCAGAGTATAACACAAATGAGATGTCACACATTATAAAAATCCTTAAAATAAAAAGAATAATAATTCTTTATCCTTCAAAATTCATTAATATAAATCTTTTCAAAAACTTTGCAGCGGAATCATAATTCAAAAATCCTTAAAGGAATTAGTTCTTGGCCCAAAGGCCTCAGAGGCATCTCAAAAATTCAAAGATAGATCGTAGACATCATAATTAGTTCAACATGATACATAAGGAATAGAATTCAATAAAACCCCGTCCCGTTACATATCAGAGCATTTCCTACGACACCACAAGGACCTCTCACATCGTCGTACCTAAGCTTAATCGCCTGCACTTGCCCACAAGGCGGCAATTCCAATAGAAGGGGTGAGATTTCACAAACAATAATAATGAGCATATAATTCATCAAATGCATTTAACAGCATAGACATCATCAATTAATAATAATAATTCTTCATATAGTACTTCTTTAACAACTCATAAGCAACATCATGTAATCATCATAACGACATCAATTAGTAATACAAATAACCACGTAGTTCATCTTTAATAATACTTCATATAAACAATATAAACAACATAAGCGACAATCAACTTCAAATCATCTTTAACGATACTTCACATAAACAACATAAAACTCTTCATTAACGATTCATTGATAATTATCAACTCGACAACTTAGACAACTCGACAACTTCGACATCGACTACACAACTTCAACTCGACTATGCAACTTAGACATCTTATTCATGCATGTGGTACCAACCCAGGGCGTCAAGCCCTCAACGTAATAAGTATTAATATACTTCCAGGGCGTCAAGCCCTCATCGCAAATGAGCTAAAGCTCCAGGGCATCAAGCCCCCAACGTGTAGAGTAAAAACTCACAGGGCATCAAGCCCCCAACTGAAATGAGTATGCATGGACTCAACATCATACAACTTACACAACATCGACAACTTATAAGACTCCAATACTTTGGAACAACCACTTACAACTCAGACAACTTAGACCAACACTTGCAACTTTAACGACATTGACGACAACAGTGGCAATGACAACGACAACGACTTCGCATCATAATATCATAATTCATCAGTCATAAACAATATCATATAACATCGTATTAACAACAACAATCCATCAATTATGAACAACATCATGTAACATCTTATACATTCATATAATAATTCATCAACCATGAACAACATCATATTCATCAACATACACATTCATATAATAATTCATCAACCATGAACACCATCATATAACATCATATTCATCAACATACACATTCTTATAATAATCCATTAATCATGGAAAAACATCATATATTATCATCAACATATACATTCATATAATAATTCACTAAAGCCTCCTTGGAGTATTTTCATCATAAATCAAACACCAAAAATCATTTTCAAGTCAAACCAAAGCCAACGGACAGCTAACACAATTATCTACAACTTTCATGTTTACACCAAAGGCCAATTCTGTACCTATGAATATCAGTTTTCATTTCAAATTCGGGAAAGGTTGTGCTGAAGTTCATAAATAGTCACTGTGACCTACGTGCAGTAATATGACTATAACTCAAGTTCTATAAATCATTTATAAGTCAAACCAACGGCATTAAAAAGCTAACATCCATACCTACAACTTTCGTGTTTACACCAAAAGCTAATTCAAAACAGAAACGGGTGAAATGTGAGTGTTTTTCCAGTTTTGGCTTTCAGAAAATCGGTGGCCGAATTCGCTTACGGGAAAGAACAGTTTTCACTCCAAAAACCCAATTTTTGATCCCTTAATCCCCCAAAATGATTTACAATGATGTTTACATGTCAAATAGGCAATATAGAAATCAAAACAACATAGGAACATGCATCAAACAACACAATTTATCTCATTTTATCAATTAACATAAACTTTCTAACCTTAATTCAAGAACACAACAATTAATCAAATTTCAGAATTATATACTATGATTATTGAATGAAATCCCACCCTTACCTTAATAAAATTGGAGCAGCAGCCTCTTGGTTCTCCACTTCTAGTTTTCTCCCTTTTTCTCCCAAAACTGATTGTACGTACTGTCTGTCCTAAACCTAGGTTTCACCTTTTATACCTCTTCTATTTGTTTTATCTTATTCCACTTATTCCCTCATAATTCTAACTAATTCAAAAACAGCCCCACAACTTAATATTCTATTTAAAAATATATATAAATTACTTCCATAACAAATATCAAATATATTCTTAAACAAAATATCAAATATTTCTATAACAAATAACAAACATATTTATAACAAATATATTTCTAAACAAAATAACAAACATATTATCACTTATCAAATATAAAATCATGCAAAAGTATTCAAATATTAACTAAAAACAATTAAATAAAAAGGGGGCGTTACAATAACACTACAATTTTCTGAAAGAGAAATGTTCTCATCATCTTTTGGCTTCCTTCTACCCGTCAATAACTCTTTCATAAACTTGGCATACATGGACATTTGATCAAGAGCTTCACCGAAAGGGATATTGACTTGTAATTGAGAAAACAGCTCCATGAATTTTTTGAATTGACTTTCCTTCTTCTTCTTCTTTTTCTCCAAATGAGGGTAAGGAAGTTTAACATAAGATGGAAAAACTTGTGGTTTATCTCCATCCTTCAATATTTGACTTTTAGACTTCCTCAAAATTGAATCTTCGTCTATCAATTTCTCACTTTTTTCTACCTCTATTTTTTTCTCTTTTTCATTTTCATCTACACCATATCCACCATTTTTTTCAACTACGTCCACAACACTCTCTTCAACATCCCCGTCTTTTTCTTCTTCACTAGCTACTTCATCAACCTTCTTAGGAGCTTTTGGAATCAAAGGTGTTAGAACCTTTTTGCTCCTTAATTCAATTGCATTGCAAGACTCGTTCTTAGGGTTTTCTTTAGTATTACCTGAGAATCCCCCTTTGTTTTGCTCAGCCATTTGCTTAGCCAGTTGGCCAATTTGAGTCTCCATGAGCTTTCTTGTTGCCTCATTAATCTTCCTTTCAGCTTCTTGACTCTTCATGATACTTTCAAAATTAGATTGCGTCATCTTCATGAAATTAGCCATAGTTTCTTCTAAGCCAGAAGGCTTTCTTTGCTGCTGTTGAGGATTTGGCATCAGAGGGTTCAGCGTGTTGTTGTTTGAGTAGCTTAGGTTTGGATGCCTATTAATGCCTGGAGTGTAATATTGATTTTGCCTTTGATAGCTTCCCATGTAGTTTGCTTCTTCTCTAGCTCCTTCAGGTACACACTCACCATTTGCATGTCTTTCTTCACATAAATCACAACTTATTGCAGCTACCTGTGGTTGACTTTTGGCCAGTTTAGAAGTTTGTACCTCCTTGGTTAGATTCTCAAATTGTTTGTTCATGGCTGCTTGGTTGGCTAGTATAGAAGTAGTGTCACTTACCCAAAAGACACCTCTCTTCTTGATTTCAGCACGATATTCATTGCTAGCCATGTTCTCAATTAAAGCTTGGACCTCGTGGTCAGTTTTATTCTTCAGGCTCTCACCAGCCGATGCATCTAAGAACATCCTATTATTATGTGTCAACCCTTCGGTAAAGATTTGGAGGTATTGTTTTTCAGTAAACTCGTGGTTAGGACATCTCTTAAGAAGCAAGTTAAATCGCTCCCAAGCATCATATAGTGACTCACTCTCTCCTTGCCTAAAGTTGGAGATTTCTTGTTTCTTGTCCCAATATGTGGACATGGGAAAATATTTCTCTAAGAACTTAAGCTCTAACTCTTCCACAGTTTGGATGGTGCCATTGGGTATAGATAGTAACCAATCTTTACCTCTACCAGTCACGGTAAAGGGAAATAGCCTGAGTTTCTTATGGTCTTCAGTCACAGTGGCTGGGGGTACACAAAACTCACAAGTTTCAGCAAAATGGCTTAAGTGTTCATGAGGACTCATAGTTTCAGTCCCATTAAATTGGTTTTCCTTCAAAGCATTCTGCACCGAAGTCTTGATATCGAAGGCCATCGGATTTGCGGGTCGAAAGGTATGAGTTAGGCGGCCAGGGTGGTTTGCTAGCCCATAATCTCCCAATTTAGGCCTTGGTGGTTGAGGTTCTCCCATAATGCTAGATTGAGGAGAAATTATTGTTTCAGCTTCAATAAGGTCAGGTGCTCGTTGTCATGCACTCGGTGGAACTGACTTTAACAACCTTAACAAATGGACAACTTTTCAAGATTAAGATCGTCGGAACTCCTGGTACCTTGCATAAACAACAAAATACCTTAGTAGCACTGCACAACACCAATCAATTAATGAATACCGAAACAAGAATTAAAATTTTTTTTTCTTTTTTTTTTTAGACAAACAGAAATTTAAATTGCATAAATCCTAATTTGAAACGCAATTGCCTTGTTGAAATAATTCAACAGTCCCAGGCAGCGGCGCCAAAAACTTGATAGATATTTGGCAAGTGTACCAAACGCTATCGAAGTAGTAAAAAATATCATTCCACAAGGACTGTGTTAACTCCAATTATAGCAAGTATGTTATTAATTAGGATTTGTAAAAAGTATTTTAGTTGCCTTAGGCAGTAATTTGAGATTGACAGAAGTGAAAACAAGTTTGTTTTAAAAGATGATTGGAGATGAATGATCAAGCCGATGAATCCGCTATTGCCCTATATGAGTAGTTTACCTCTCTTTATTCTTAATTACTATTCAATCTTTACGACAAATTAACTAAGTGGTTTTGATCAATCTCTTGACTCAAAAACCCTTTCCTAAGTTATAACCTTTTAATCTCTTAAATCGATTGAATAACCGCGGAAGTAATGTCAGAACGTTGATTCAAATGTCATAATTCACAATTTCCTATCTCTAGGTTCCTATGTTGAATTAAACAAAATTACTATTTCAGGATTAAAAGCTAGGGTTAATAGTCATTCAATTCCTATGATCAATTTATTGATTTACCAAAAGCTAGGGTTAATAGTCATAAAGGCAAATTATAGAAAAAGCAATAAACACAAGTGATTCTGAATAAAGACTGAATATATTAACAATAAGAGAGAGTATCAACTACTGATTCATATATTACAATAGGTTCATCATGGCTCAATCAAACTAAGAGTTTAGCTACTCATAACTAACAATTATAAGCATAAACAATAATGAACATACATAAATCCGGACCAACTATGAGTTGGTGTGAGATTCAGGGCTTGTTCGTCGGTCTCCAGGTGTCTTCTATGCTCAAAATCGTAATAAAAAATCGGTACCCTAATCCTTGGCTGCAGCTGGCTTTTATAGAAAGATTTTTAGGGTTTTAGAAAAGCCCACCATCGTGCCACGTTACGATTCATTCGTGGCACGATGGCTTCATTAATCCTACGTGGCAGCAGACAAAATTTCACATCGTGGCACGTTCCATCTTCCTTCGTGCCACAAAATTTCAAGTGTTGAACCTTTGTCCCACACTCATTAAACATGCCACGTTTTGCTTCTATCGTGGCACGTTGCTTCACTCTCAGGAGTTTTTCCTCTTTTTCTCAGTTTCTTCTCTTTGAGCTTTGTTCCTGTTTTAGTCTGATTTCACCATGATTTACAAGCAGTTGTCTCTCTAAAAGTGATAAAAACGTCAGAAACATGACTAAAAACTAATGTTGATGCAATGTCATCAGGAGGCAAGTCTCCTATGGGAGGCTTCTGTCTGAGATCCTCTATCAGGGAGGATTTCTTGAGATTCTGAAGGGTACTGGGGTAGTGTCTGATAAACAGCTTGGCATTGTTACCGGAAGAATCATAAATGGAAAGACTCTCCAGTATATGAAAATCATCAAGAAACATGAGCCTCATGTTTCTCCAGTATATGAAGGAGTCATTAGTTCCGTCTGATCTAATGATGGATTTGAAGGTGAGAAAAACACAAGAAGGGGGGTTGAATTGTGTTAACTTTTCGCAACTCTTGAAGAGTAAGAATCTGATTCGTCAGGATTAGAGTCTGAATGGATTCAGAGTCTGATGGGAAATCAGATTCTGTTGCAGCGGATATAAACAAGAGATAGAGAGAAAGAGAGAACACAAGCAATTATACAGGTTCCTTCCACAAACCGCAAGTAGTCCTTTCCCCCTTTCACTTCCAAGGAGAGTTCCACTAAAATGTAATATCAATTACAAGTTGCTCAAACACACAGTAAGAGACTTCCAATGCTGAAGCACGCAGGCAAGATACTTCCAATGCTCAAAGACACAACTAAGAGACTTCTTTGCTCAAGCACACAAGCAAGAGACTTCTGACACAATTTACAGAAAATTGAATAGAGTTGAAACACTTGATAAACAATCAAATGTGTTCCAATTACAAAACACAGACAGACTCTATTTTAAACAAATACAGACTCTGTTTTTCTGCTTAACTTAGAGATTCTAGAATACACAGTTTGTAAGAATAATCTAAGTTGTTGATGTGTTTTTGGTTTGACTCAGTGAGAATACGATAGCTCAGTAGCGTCGTTTTTTCAGTTATAGAGTCACACAATTCTTCAACTCTTTTATCCTTTATATAGGCGTTGGAAAGAGACGTTGAGTCAATCCAACACATCAAGTGAATTCTGGAAGCTTGATCAATAGCTGTTGACCTGTTGCTCAATATGGTAATAGTCCTTCTAATGCATATTTTGAATTCCATTCATTTTGAAGCTTAATACCGGTAGACACAGTTGCCAAACTATACGAGGTAGTGGAGTAGTGGAAACAGAGTTCGTACACACGTATTCTGTACTATACTGCATTCTTTGTCGTTGAGCATCCCACGCTCAAGTTGACTTTGAAGCTAGCCGTTACTCCAAATGAGAGTTTCTTGTGCATCGTAATGCCTTTAGAAAACCTTCTAAGCAGATCTTCAGATTGCAGGCTTCAGACTCACCGTAGCACTCATGCTTCTGATGATCTTGAGACTCTCTTGGTGTTTAGGTTCTGATAGTCTTCAGACTCTCTTGAATTTCAGGTTCTGATACTCTTCAGACTCTCTTGAACTTCAGGCTCTGATACTCTTCAGACTCTCTTGAAACAGCTTCTGATGATTCTTCATACTCTTCAGATCTTCAGAATCACAAGCAACAAGCTTCTCTAGATCTTGCTCTCAAAATGTTCAAACAAAATACTTTCTAAGATACAAATCTTGATTAATATCCGGCATACTTAAAAAAATATTAGCATATCCAATTGACAATTTTTAATACCTTGTTATCATCAAAACTTAAAACGTGGTATTGCTGAACACCTTTGTTCCAACAATCTCCCCCTTTTTGATGATGACAAACATCAGTATTTAAAAGGTCAATTGTTGTTAATCTAATTAACATGTTGACTTAAAGGGTCTGAGGTTTGTAAGCTCAGAGTCTGAGGTTTGTAAGCTCTGACTCCCCCTGAGTTTGATAGTTCTTAAGTTGAGGTTTGTAAGCTCCCCCTAAGTTCTATCCAAGTTAATTAAATTCAAGTTACACAAATAGCTGAATCAAATCTCAGAATAATAAACGAATTTGAGAAAAGATTCTTTTAACGGGGGCTCAGAATCTAACTAAGTACCTTTCGCAAATTTCCCTTTAACTTTTACATAGAACTCATTAATCTTTCTCCTCCTTTTGTCATCAACAAAAAGGTTTAGAAACAAGTTTCTCCCCCTTTTTAAATGACTTCAAGTTAGGGTAAAACAATTTAAAGAAAATAAGAAACAAGATTCAGAGCGAAAACAAATAAGATTCAGAGCACAAAAAAAAATATCAGAAGCAAAAACTTGAATAATCATAGAGTAAAAGTTCAGAAGATGATAGAAGACAGCAAAATAAAGTTACAAGCAAAACAAAACAAAACATTAAAAAAAATGTGCAACTAAGGTTGGTTTTGTTTGGCAATGTGATCCATCAATTTCTGGAGATCCTCTTGCTGTTTCTTGACCATCTCTTCTAGAGCTTTAGTTCTTCTGAGATAAGCTTCTCTCTCAAGTCTTGCTTCTTCCTGAACTCTGTGAAGTCTTCTCCTTAGTGAATCATAAACCACTGTTTCCCTTGGATTGTATTGATCAACATCAAAGAATGGTTTATATTCCACCCGTAGAATAGGAGCTTTCTTCTTAGATTTTGCTTCCTCAGCTTTCTTAACATCTTCCACATGTTTGCCAAGAACAACAACTTGTTCTTTTACAGCGGCCTTCTGAATTTTGGTGACAAAATCCACAAATTCAGTCTTCAGATTGGAGAACTTATCCTCATAGCTTAGATTGAGGATAGGCACAAACCTTTGCTCAATAATGTCCTTGAGCTTAGAGTTTGACATTCCATAAAACTCATTTATCTTTAACGAATCAAAGAGGTTGTGAGGTTCAGAAGTTGAAGGTTGTAGGGTTTGGAAGCCTGTTACAACAGTTTGAGGTTCAGTAAGAGGTTCAGTAACTGCTTCAGACACAGGCTCTGCTATGCATTCTGTTACAGGTTCTGGTATGACACTAGAAGCTTGTTCCAGAATCTCAGAGACTGGTTCCTCTACAGTTTCAGAGTTTGGTTCAGTTGAAGCTAAGGTTAGATTTATTGAAGGTTGGGGTACAGAGTCTGGTTTTGAAACAGATTATGCAGCCTTTGATGTTTTGGATTTTGCGGGTGTCTTTGGTAGTTCTCCTCCTAGGTGTCTTTCAAGAGAATCTAGGGTGTCTGGAGAGTCTACACAAATAGGCTCATGTTGGGGGGATGTTTGTGTTGATTGAATGGTTACTTCAGGCTCTTCAGTGGGTTGAATTGCCTGAAGTGGTTTGAGAAATGATGGTTGAGCAGAATGGTCAGAAGGTAAGTTCAGAGACACTGTGATGGTGTCTTGAATAACCCTGTCAATAGTTGAATCAACATATTCAACTATTCTGGGATCAAGTGGGTCAAAGGATGATATAGGTTTGATTGGAGAAGGGGTTTTATTTCTGAGGGAAGGAAGAACTTGGCTCAAGGGTATGTTATCTGATTCAGTATCAGATGAGGACTCTTGATTCGTAGAGGAGGTAGGTGAGTTAAATGTAATGTTACCTGAGGTGCCAATCTAAGCTTCTGGAGAGGCTTGCCGATCAGAAGCATCGGAGAGAGTAGCTTCTGATAGATCAGCTTCTGCAGGAGCAACCTGACTCTTCTGTTTCAGAGCTGATGCAAGTAACTTGGCAGCTTCTTTCACAGTTTCTTCCTTAAGTCCTTCAGCCACAACTTCTGCAGCCATTGCCTTGCCAGCAGCATGTTCATCTTCAATCATAGATACAGAAGTACCTATCTTCTATGCTACATCCTTAGCCACAGGAACAACTTCCATCTTTCTTTTCTTGATCTGACTTTCTTCACAATCAGAGTCAGTATCAAGGTATTCAGCAATTTCTTCAGTCAGCTTCTTGTAATCTCTGTCAGCTTTGCCTTTCTTAGCTTTCTTCTCATTCTTTGCCTTCTTCTCGTCTTTCTTCGCTTTCTTCTCATAGGAGCTATGGTCTCAGAGGCATAGGAGCTATGGTCTCAGAGGCACCAATAGTCACTCCTGGAAGAGCTGAAGACTTTTTCTTCTTCTTGGGAGGCTCTTGCTTCTCTTCCTCTTCCTCTAGATTAACTTCCTTGGTCCTTTTCCCTTTAACCTTAAGAGGTCCTCCTCCAGCAGTCTCAGGAATGGAAGAATAGTTGATTATTCTACCAGTTTCATTGTAGTAATCTACTACAAATCTTGCAAGGACTTCAGGATTGTCTTCTTTGGAAATAGGAGGGAAGTCCATCATCAAGTCTGATTGAATATAAGATTCCTTCATATCTTGATTAGAAGGATTGAATCTCTTGACAATCTTCATGTATTGGAGAGTCTTGCCATTGATGATTCTCCCAGTCACTGTTCCAAGGTGAGCGTCTGATACAACACCAGATTCTGTCAAGACCTTCAAGAGGCCTCCTTGATACAGAATCTCAGAGATTAACCTTCCAAAAGGAACTTGTCTTCTGGATTCAGTTTGTCTTTTCCTGATAGCCCAGCACATGTGGTACATTACGTACCTTGGAAAGTTTATCTTGTGCTTCTTAATCAGAAAGTACAGAAGCACCTTGTGATCAACAGACAGAGTGTCTGTTCCTCCACCTTTTTGAAGCATACTATCCAGTATGATCTTTAGAAGCACCTTATGCTCAGGATGCATGTCAACCAACTTATTTGAGGGTCTTCCTTCAAATAAGACTTTGTTGCAGATTCCCATCCATTCACGCTTCTTATCCACATTCCATTGGAATTTTCCTTCATTAGTTACCCTGCAGGCTCTGGCAACTACTTCTTCATTGATAAGGATTGGAATCCCCATCACAACAGACCTGATTTCAAGACCTTTGTACGGTCTCAAACCCATTTGCTTTCTATTTTTGCCAACCAAAGAAGGATTGTTCATGATTGCGGTAGTTTCTTCAATGGTAGCATCGTCTTTGTCGAACACTTCTGCTCTGACCCAGAGGTCTCTCACCAAATCCTGATATGTTGGTCCATTCAACATGCCGAAATAGCTCATCATTTCTTGTGATAGGAAATGAGAAGAGACATCTACACCATGTCTGATGAGGGAACCGAAATCTACTGGAGATTCAACTTGAACTTCCAGAGTTTCTTTGATAAGGTTCATGGTCCTGGGTTTAATCACGTATGATTTGCCGGTTTTGATTATCACACCAGATTGAATAAGATCACTTTCCATTTGAAGGTTTCTAGGTTTTGATTTTGAGAACAAAAAGTTTTTCAGAAACTGAAAACAAGTGAAATGTTCAGAGAAAAATCAAAGTGTGAAAAGTGAAGTGAGTTGTGTGTGATTGGTATTTATAGTGAATGGTATCTACTACAAAAGAAACCGTTTGGAAAGAGTAGGGGACAAACAAACACGAGTAATAAATACTAGTGAGCATGCAGCCGTAAAAGTGTTGGAAAGACGCGAGGGTTACTTGTTTAATGTAATAAAATCATTGCCCTTTGATTTCTTACCCAATACAGACAGGCCACGTTTGAGAACTAAAAAAGTAACTGCCATCGTAGTGGGGCAGGTGTTACTAAACTCAACAGTCATGCTTCCACTAATACGAGCTTCTGAGAGTCTAAGATTCCTTAACAGAGTCTGAGAGTCTTTCAGAAGCTTATGTTTACCAGAGTCTCCAAAAGAGAGTCTGATTCTCAATTAGCTTCTGAGTATCTTTCAGAGTCTGAATTCTGTTTTCAAAAGCGCACATTAACCAGAGACGTAACACATGTTCAAATTTTTCTTTATCAAATCAAATCTTTCAACAGACAAAGGTTTAGTAAATATATCAGCCCATTGATGACCAGTATCAATGAATTGAATATCTAGAATTCCTTTTTGAACATAGTCTCTTATAAAATGATGTTTAATCTCAATGTGCTTTGCTCTTGAATGCAGAATTGGATTCTTAGATAAACATATAGCTACTGTATTATCACAATAAATTGGGATACAGTTGTCAGTTATTTGATAATCTTCAAGCTGATGTTTCATCCAGAGTAGTTGTGTACAACAACTAGCAGCTGAGATGTATTCTGATTCTACTGTAGACAAAGCAATAGTTGCTTGCCTTTTGCTAACCCAGGATATCAGATTCTCTCCCAAAAATTGACAATTGCCACTGGTTGATTTTCTTTCAATTATGTCTCCAGCATAGTCAGCGTCACAGAATCCAACTAGCTTATAGTCAGAGGATTTCTTGTACAGAAGTCCAAGATTAGTAGTTCCTTTCAGATATCTAAAGATTCTCTTAACAGCTGTTAAGTGAGACTCTCTAGGATTTGATTGAAACCTTGCACACAGACATACACTGAATAAAATATCTGGTCTGGATGCAGTTAGGTATAACAAAGAACCTATCATACCTCTATACAGCTTCTGATCAACTTTGGTTCCTTGATCTTCTTTGCTCATAGTGCAGGTTGGATGCATTGGAGTGTTCATTTATTTGCAGTCCTCAAGGTTGAACTTCTTCAGGAGCTCTTTCGTGTATTTGGACTGATGAACATAGACTCCATCTTTGCATTGGTTGATTTGAATTCCTATAAAGAACTTCAATTATCCCATCATGCTCATTTCAAATTCATCCTGCATTACCTTAGAAAACTCTTCGCAAAGTGAACTATTAGTTGAACCAAAAATGATATCATCAACATAAATTTGAACAATAAGAATGTACTTCTTCAGAGTCTTTCTAAATAGAGTGGTGTCAACTTGTCCTCTTTCAAAGTCATTTTGAATTAAGAAATTACTTAGTCTTTCATACCAAGCTCTGGGAGCCTGTTTCAAGCCATATAGTGGTTTCTTCAATTTATAAACATGCTCTGGATGTTTTAAATCTTCAAAGCCAGGAGGTTGTTTGACATAGACTTCTTCAGAAATGACACCATTAAGAAATGCACTCTTAACCTCCATTTGATACAGGGTTATGTTGTGATTTAATGCATAGGAAAGAAGTAACCTGATTGCTTCCAATCTTGCATCTGGAGCAAATGTTTCTGTGTAATCAATGCCTTCTTGTTGACTGTAGCCCTGCGCAACAAGTCTGGCCTTCTTTCTGATTACTTCTCCTTGTTCACTAAGCTTATTTCTGAACACCCATTTAGTTCCAATGATGTTCTTGTGTTCAGGCTTAGCTACTAGATCCCATTCTTCATTCCTTTTGAATTGATTAAGTTCGTCTTGCATTGCCAGAATCCATCCTTCATCTCCAAGTGCTTCTTCAATAGAGGTTGGTTCAATAACAGATAATAATCCCAAAGCAGACTCTTCTTGTCTAAAATACGATCTAGTTCTTCTGGGACTTTCTTTATTGACAATAATCTGATCCTCTGGATGCGAAGACTTGTATTTGAATGAATGTTTGGATTGACTAGCTTGCTGAGAACCATCTTGAGCTTCTTCAGAAGCTTCTTCATTAGGAATATCAGGGGATGCTCCAGCTTCTGAAGTATCTTCAGATTCTGGAATCTGATCAGATTCTGAGTTGTCATCAGAATCTTGATATCCTGCATAACTTTCATCTTGCTCTAGAGTTTCATTTCCAGGCACTTTGTCATCGAATCTGACATGCATAGATTCTTCAACACATTGTGTTTCTGAATTATACAATCTGTATGCCTTAGATCGTTCAGAGTAACCTAAGAAGATTCCCTTCTGAGCTTTGGCATCAAATTTCTTTAGATAGACTTTATTGTTCAGGATATAACATGTACATCCAAATTGATGAAAATAAGAGATGTTAGGTTTCGTTCTTTTAAAAAGTTTATATGTTGTTTTGTTCAACAGAGGTCTGATATAGATCCTGTTCTGAACATAACATGCTGTATTTACTGCTTTTGCCCAAAAATGTTGTGGAATTCTAGGTGCAGAGAATTCATGAATAATTCCATGTTTTTCACAGAAAACCTTAAAAGGCTCATTTTCAAATTCTCCTCCATGATCACTTCTAACTTTCAAAATTTTCAATTCTTTTTCAGATTGAATTTGGATGCAGAATTTGCTAAACACAGAATATGAGTCATCTTTAGTTTTCAGAAACTTAACCCAACTCCATCTGCTGTAATCATCAACAATGACTAGTCCATACTTACTTCCATATAAGGATGCAGTGCTAACTGGTCCAAATAAATCAATGTGAAGTAACTCCAAGGGTCTGGTTGTAAAAACAATTTCTTTCGGTTTGAAAGAGCTCTTAACAATTTTCCCTTTCTGACATGCTCCACAAAGAGCATCTGAATGATAGTCAATGTCTGGTAAGCCTTTGACTAGTTGCAACTTGCTAAGCTTAGAGATTAACCTCTAGTTTGCATGTCCCAACCGTCTATGCCACAACCACTTATTATCACCCATTGACAAAAGGCAAACTACCTTCTGATCAGTCAGTTCAGAGAACTTTATCTTGTAGACATTGTTTCTTCTCTTTCCATTAAAGACAATGTATTGATCATCCTTGTTAACTACAGTGCAGTTCTTCTTATTAAACAAAACATCATAACCACTGTCGCATAATTGACTTATGCTAAGTAGGTTATGTCTAAGCCCATCAACAAACCACACATTACTAATAGAGAATAGAGAGTTACCAATGGTTCCAGTACCAATGATTTTGCCAGTCTGGTTTCCTCCAAATCCCACAGTTCCTCCCTCTTTCATGGTTAGGGTTAGGAACATAGACTTTTCTCCAGTCATGTGTCGCGAGCAACCACTGTCCAGGTACCAAGCCTTCTGCTTTTCTTGTCCTTTTAGACATACCTACAACATCAATGATTTCAAACTTAGGTACCCATATTCTCATGGGTCCTCTTGGGTTAGTCCTTGAACCATTGAATTCCTTTCATAAGGTTTGTCTTGTGGTCATTGGCATTGTTTTCTTCCACACTTTGGGTTTCGAACCGTTCAGCTTAGGATTAAACTTGCCTTTCACAGTTTCTCTTCTTTGAAACTTAGGCTTTCATTTTTCAGACTCTGACTTCTTCAGAGTCTGTTTATCAGACTCTGAATGTTTTAGAATCTGAGTTATTGAAGCCTTAGGTTCAAAGTTTTTCTGAACCTTTGACTTTGCATTCTGAGATTTTGACTTAGTCAAAACTTTAGAACTTGAAGTTATAGGTTCTGAATGAGTCACTGTGTTGACTTCATCAGACTCACTTACGAAGTGATTTTTCAATGCTTCTCTGGCGCCATCAGGACCAGGTTTCAGAATCACTTCATTCGAGCTACCTCCAATGAATCCAAGACCTCGTCCTCTATTCTGATATGTGCTATAGATCATGGATGCAACTCTAGATCTATCAATTCCAGTAGCAATAAATTCTTGTAAAGCAATATCTTGCTCACTCAAGTATTTACAACTACATTTCTTGATCAACAAAGAATCATTTTTTTCTTTTAAACTTTCTAATTTTAACAAAGTTGAATTATGCCTTTTTGATAGCTTATCAAGCTGTTGTTTGACTTTCTTCAACTCAATGGTTTTAGCTTTAAAATGGCCAAGAAGTTCTTTGATAGAATCTACTAATTCAGATCTTGTGAGTTCAGAAAATACATCTGTTTCACTTTCAGAGTCTGCATCTGATTCTGCCTCAGGTGTCTCCTTTACAGATTCAGTTGTAGCCATTAATCCAACAGCTACATTAGCTTCACCATCAGCATCATCATCTTCAGACCCTGACTCATTATCAAGATCTTCCCAGGTAGCCGTAAGACTTTTCTTGATTTGCTTCTTAAACTTGCTTGACTTAAAGGTTGGCCTTTTTTACTTAGATTTCTCTTTCTGCAACTCTGGACAATCAGCAATAAAGTGCCCAAGCTTCTTGCAGTTGAAGCAACCTTTCTGTTCCTCCTTTTTGAAACCTTTCCCACTGCTCTTGCTCAGAAACCTTTTGTTCTTTTTAGCAAGGTATTGCATTCTGCTTGAAAGCATAGCCATTTCTTTAGCAACATCAGGATCTTCCTCAGAGCTTTCAGAGGCAGAAGATTCATTTTCAGACTCTTCAACCTTGAGAGCTTTTGAGGATCTTCCCTTTGAGAGAGCTTACAAGATCTTCAACACTTAAAGTGTTTAAATCCTTAGCATCCTCAATTGCAGTAACCTTTGGTCTCCACTTAGAGGGTAAACTCCTTAGGATTTTGCTAACATGGTTAGAAGCTATGTAACTCTTCTTTAGTATCTGAAGTCCATATACTAGAGTTTGAAATCTTGAGTACATCTGCTCAATACTTTCATCCTCTTTCATCTTGAACAATTCATACTGATGAACTAATAGAAGAGCTTTAGCTTCCCTGACCTTTTTGCTCCCTTCATAGTTTGCATAAAGAGAAGCAAACATGGCTTTAGCAGTAGATTTGTCACTCATCTTCATGTATTCAGACTTAGGAATAACAGTGACAAAAGCTCCTTTGATGATATGATGTTTCTTGTAGATCTTCTTCTGAGCAGCAGTGTGAAGTTTACGATCAATGGCAGCACCTTCGTCATCAAGTTGTAAGTCACCAACACCATCTTCAAGTATGTCCCAGAGTTCTTCATCAGGACCCATGACATAGCTGTAGAAGTTGGTTTTCCACCAAGAAAATTCTTCAGGATCACCATTGAACTTTGGAATTTTTCCATAATCAGCTTTCTTACTGCTGTTATTGGATCCATAGTCATAAGGTATAGTAGCACCAGAAGAAGAAGGTTCACTGGATGACATGTTTTTCTCCGGATCTTTTCTGTCACACGGTTAAGTGCTATGACAACAGAGCCGGAGCTCTGATACCAACTGAAGGTGAGAAAAACACAAGAAGGGGGGTTGAATTGTGTTAACTTTTCGCAACTCTTTAAGAGTAAGAATCTGATTCGTCATGATCAGAGTCTAAATGGATTCAGAGTATGATGGAAAATCAGATTCTGTTGCAGCGGATATAAACAAGAGATAGAGAGAAAGAGAGAACACAAGCAAGTATACAGGTTCCTTCCACAAACCGGAAGTAGTCATGTCCCCCTTGCACTTCCAAGGAGAGTTCCACTAAAATGTAATATCAATTACAATTTGCTCAAACACACAGTAAGAGACTTCCAATGCTCAAAGACACAACTAAGAGACTTCTTTGCTCAAGCACACAAGCAAGAGACTTCTGACACAATTTACAGAAAATTGAATAGAGTTGAAACACTTGATAAACAATCAAATGTGTTCCAATTACAAAACACAGACAGACTCTGTTTTAAACAAATACAGACTCTGTTTTTCTGCTTAACTTAGAGATTCTAGAATACACAGTTTGTAAGAATAATCTAAGTTGTTGATGTGTTTCTGATTTGACTAAGTGAGAATACGATAGCTCAGTAGCGTAGTTTTTTCAGTTATAGAGTCACACAATTCTTCAAGTCTTTTATCCTTTATTTAGGCGTTGGAAAGAGAGGTTGAGTCAATCCAGCACATCAAGTGAATTCTGGAAGCTTGATCAATAGCTGTTGATCTGTTGCTTGATATGGTAATAGTCCTTCAAATGCATATTTTGAATTCCATTCCTTTTGAAGCTTAATACCGGTAGACACAGTTGCCAAACTGTACGAGCATCCCACGCTCAAGTTGACTTTGAAGCTAGCCGTTACTCCAAATGATAGTTTCTTGTGCATCGTAATGCCTTTAGAAAACCTTCTAAGCAGATCTTCAGATTGCAGGCTTCAGACTCACTGTAGCACTCTTGCTTCTAATGATCTTTAGACTCTCTTGGTCTTCAGGTTCTGATAGTCTTCAGACTCTCTTGAACTTCAGGTTCTGATACTCTTCAGACTCTCTTGAAACAGCTTCTGATGATTCTTCAGACTCTTCAGATCGTCAGAATCACAAGCAACAAGCTTCTCTAGATCTTGCTCTCAAAATGTTCAAACAGAATACTTTCTAAGATACAAATCTTGATTAATATCCTGCATACTTAAACAAATATTAGCATATCCAATTGACAATTTTTAATACCTTGTTATCATCAAAACTCAAAATGTGGTATTGCTGAACACCTTTGTTCCGACAGGATTTCCCCCCAATTTCCAAAGAGGACAATCCAGAGGTCCTGGCTAGGTTCGTGGTTGAACATTTTCAAGAAACTGGAAAAATAATCAACTACAGCTCAACTCTTGATACAATAGGAGGTGCTCCTCTGAAGGTCAAAGGAAAAAGGAGCAAACCAATCAACAAAGAAGAAGAAGACAAGCTAGAACCTGCTCCAAAGAAATCCAAAGTTACCAAGTCAGCTGCTCCTGGTCTGACTATTGGTGCTTCTAAGGAACCCAAGAGGAAGAGGGGTAAAGGAGAAAGAAGAATGAAGAGGCTGAAGAAGGAAATCATCAGATGCTTTGAGGAAGATGATGAAGCAAAAGAAGAGGGTCTTCTGAAGAAGAAAAGAGAAGTTGTTCCTACTGCAAAGGACCTGGCATATAAGTTAGGTACTTCAGTACCTATGGTCATTGATCAACACACAATTTGAAAAGACCTGGCTGTTGAGGTGGTTGCTGAAGAAGTCAAGGAACAGGCAGTTAAGGAGGCTACTGAAATGCTTATGAAGGCTCTCAAGCATAAAGATCCTGTAGTGTCTGCAGAAGCTGGTGCTTCAGGAACATGAGCTACAGTAGCTGGCTCTTCAAGACTAACTGCTCCTGAAACTTTCACTTCAGGTATTTCTCACAACGAATTTGATATGTACTTAAAATTGGATTCCCCCTCCTCATCTCAAATAGAAACAGACTCAGACAACATACCCCTGAGCAAAGCCGTCCCCACACTTCGCAAAAAGACCACTCCCTCACCAATAAAAGAAACTTCCACATATGACCCTCTAGACCCAAAAATCATGGAGTATGTTCACACTACCATAGACAATACCATCCAGAACACCATAAACATTTCTCAACAACTACCTGCTGACCATCCACTTCAACCAGACTACCTTAAACCACTTTAGGTTATTCAGACTTCTGAAGATCCTGAAGAACCTACATCAATTCAAGAGCCTTCAACCAACCCAGAACCTACAAGTATAGGTTCTCCAGAAGCCTTGAATTCATTAGAAAGACATCTAGGTGGAGAACTTCCAATAACCCCTGAAAAATCCAAAACTCAGACTCAAGGTTGTTCAGAACCTGAGACTGTAGAATCAGAACCTATAGTCAATCTTGACCTAGCTTCTGAACCAGAACAAGAATCTGAACAAACTGAAACTCTCACTCTTATCCCCATTCAACAAGACCAACCATCTTCATCTCAACCAACACAAATTCAACAACAACATCCTGACCTTTTAAATCCCAAGTACATAGAGGATTTCTTTGTGAAAATGTGCACGAAGATTAATGAATTGGTTAAGCTCACGAATGTTCCAGTCCTGACTGTCAGCTATGAAGACAAGTGGACATCTGCTATGAAGGAAATTTATGAGTTCCTGTCTTCAATTAAGAATGTTTGTGCAAAAGAGCAAGCAGTAATTCTTGCACAACATCTGAAGGAGCTACGCAGAGCTGAAGAACAATCTCAGGGTGAGATTCTGCTTCTAGCTAATGGCCTTACTACTCAGAGGTAAAGTACATTTCCAGAGAATCAAAGGTTATAGAGAAGCTGAAGAAGAAGCTTTTGTCTGTTCAAGAAGAAGCACGGCTTAAGGAAGAAGCTCATCTCAAGAGAACAGAAGATCTTGAAGAAATTGTGAAAAAGCAAGCTGAGGACATGAAGAAGTTAATGGAGATGCTTGCCAACCAAAACAAACCCTAGATTTCACACCATTTTTTTATTTGTTTGGTTGTATTTTGTTTCGTATTGATTCTAATTTTTTGTTGCTTCTGAACTTACTCAGCTCCTGAATTTCTTTTAGCTTCTGAATACATTGAGCTCATGATTACATTTTGATTCTGAATATAAATCTGCTTCTGTTTTTATTCATATATTATTTGCGTCTGATATATCTTATGATTCTGGTTATTTTTTTTTTAGATCCTGATTGTTTTATTAACTCTTATGATTTTAAAACTAAGTCTTTTCTAACCAGACTCTGATAAGTTTATTTTTAACTCTGAATCTTCTCATCTCTTCTCGTTTACTTTAAAAATTCTTTTTAAACCTTTTTGTTGATGAAAAAAAGGGGGAGTAATTGAAGTATTTTAAGCCTAAGTAAAGGGAAGTAGCAATAGATAATAACGTTAGATTTTGAGCCCCTAAATTAAATTTTCGCAATTTAATTTAAGAGAATCTCTTCTCATCTCTAGTCTTTTAATTTCTTGTAAGATTTGATTCTGAAGTTTTGTTTAAAACTGAATTTAATTAACCTGGATAGGACTTAGGGGGAGCTTACAAACCTCACCTTAAAGACTATCTGACTCAGGGGGAGTCAGAGCTTACAAACCTCAGACTTTGAGCTTACAAACCTCAGATCCTTTAGTCAACTCGTTAATTAGATTAACAACAATTGACTTCTTAAATACTTATGTTTGTCATCATCAAAAAGGGGGAGATTGTCGGAACAAAGGGTGTTTATCAATACCGCTTTTAGTTTTGATGATAACAAAGCATTAAAAATTGTCAATTGAATATGCTAATATTTGTTTAAGTGTGCAGTGTAACACCCCGTTTTCCCAACATATAAATAATACTTAAATTTATCAGAGTTCAACATAAAACAGGATGTCACACTACATTTATTCCAAAATCATTTCAACGTAAGTGGAGTTAAAACCTGTAACACCCCGTTTTCCCAAAGTAAAAATTTTCTTAATAAATAATTAGAGTTTCTCATATAAACGGAATGCTACATTTCTGAAAATCTTAAAATAGAATTAATAACGATTTATCCTTCGTAAAATAATAATCGTAAAGGTTCAAAACTTTGCAGCGGATTAAAGTTCAAATTAACAAATAGTTTTGGCGCGCAGGCTTCATCAAAACTTCTTAACTTAAATTCAACTGAAACTTATTAATATCAAATCATAATCAATACGTAAGGAATAGAAAATAGCTATAAAGGTTCCCATCTCGTTACATATCAGTGCACCTAAGGACACAGTGAGGGTAGCCACTCACAACAGCAAACATCAGCTAAAGCTTAATCACCTGCAAGTTACTCATATGAAGAGCAACATTTCCAAGCAGAAGGGGTGAGATTCACAAAACAATAACATTAAACATATAATTCAATAATTATATTTAACAACATAGACATCAAATACATTCACAACAATAGTCATATAACATCTTAATCAACATCATAATCATCATCATAATTCAACATCATAGTTCGACTTAACAGTTTGACTCGACAATGCAACTTCAACTCGACTATGCAATATAGACATCTTATTCATGCATGTGGTACCAATCTAGGGCATAAGCCCTCGTCGCTATTGAGGATAAATATACTCCTAGGGCATAAGCCCTCGTCGTTGTTTGAGCATAAAAATACTCCTAGAGCATGAGCTCTCGTCCCTGTTGAGCAAAAGCTCCTAGGGAATGAGCCCTCGTCTCTGAATGATTATGCATGGACTCCACATCTTATAACCTAGACAACATAAATGACTCCAATAATTTGGATCATAACTCATAAACTTAGAATGACACATGCAATTTTTAATCAATAACAAATAGCAGCATGGCAGCACACCAAATAGTTCAAGATATAACCATATCATAAAACATTCACATATTTCATCACTTATAGTTCATAAATAAAACATACACAATTATATATGTCACTACTAACAAAATCAAACATTAATTAACAGCTCTCCAGGTTATCTTTAATATTGCAGTAATGCTTAATTCTAACCCAGGGTTCATCTCATAACAATTCGCGCGACAAGATTCGCACAATTCTAAGAAGGCAGTCTGATACAGGACTGCTCGCCTTGCGAGCCAACAAGGGTCACTTGCTATGGCGAGTTGGGCTGCTTGCCTTGCGAGCCAACAAGGGTCACTCGCTATGGCGAGTTGGGTGCTCGCCTTGCGAACATTAGGGTGCTACTCGCTATGGCGAGTGAGATTGCTCGCCTCGCGAGTCAGCTAGAGGTTACTCGCTGTGGCAAGTGGATTTCTCGTCTCGCGAGCTGATGAAGAACACTCGTCGTGGCGAGCGGTGACAGAACAGTTACGGGGTTACGACAGTTTTCACCAAAAATCCCAATTTTCATCATGTTCCTCCCCAATTTCGACTATATTGATGTTTAAGGGTTACCCTATGGTCTGTAAACAGTTTTCTACAACAATGGCACTGTTTCTCATCATCTAATCATCAATTCATCACTTTTGACCTAGTTCTCAAATTCTTAATTTACATGAATTAATCCTAAAATCTGTTAACTATCATCATGAATTACATGTTTTAATGAAATTGTAATGCTAGGCTCACCCTTACCCTAAGAAAATTGGAGCAGCAGCCTCTTGGTTCTTCACTTCTAGTTTTTGTCCCTTTTCTCCCAAAAATTGAGTTGTACGTTATGTACAATTCTAACCTAGTTTTCCTTTTTATATCACTTCTATCTAGTTTATCTTAATTCACTTAATCCCTCATAACTCTATCTAATACTAAAACAGCCCCACAACTAAATATTTATTTTATTTTAAAATCTTATTTTATTAAACAATAATATAAGTCACTTAAATAAACCACAACATATTACATAAATCATATAAATCACTTAAATCACATAAAATCATATAAATATTCTCTATACTATATAAAATAATTTAAATAATCAAAACGGGCGTTACAAAACCCATTATTTCAAATAAATCACCTGCTTATAATATTTAAAATAAAGTCGCAGCGGAAAATTATTCAACTTTTAATCCAAAACTTGGCACTAGGCTTCAACATCATCAACATAATAAAATACCAATTAAAATGGTCCAATAGCATCTTAAAAAAAGTTACGTAATAAGGAAAAACAACAAAACATAGAAGATATCCCCATCCCGTTACATATCAGAGCAAGACTCCTATGACGACACGAGGATCAACTCACATCTGCACTATTCTTGGTCACCTGCAAGTTACTCATACGAAGAGCAACATTTTCAAGCAGAAGGGGTGAGATTTCACATTCATTAATAATAAGCAACAAATCCAAAATCAGAATTAATCAACATACAACTACAATATTTATTAATTGACAAGAACTTCATGTAAATTCAGTTAACAATTATCAATGAATTACAACAACAACTATCCAACAATGCAACAATGACGACTCGACAATGCAACGACAACAACAACTCAACAATACAACGACACAACAACAACTCGACAATATATAATATAATTATGCATGTGATACCAACAGAGCATCAAGCTCTCAACATGATGTCGTAATCCGACTAAACAGGGCATCAAGCCCCCAACTTAACAACTTAACAGAGCATCAAGCCCTCAACTTACACCAATGGTTATGCAACAATACAACTTGAACAACATGTAACGACGTAGCACATAATGCACATAATCAAACATCCACGAAAGATTCTTCATGTCAACACCAGCTACTGGAATACACTACTTGCTCAACAACAACTTCATATTTAAACCTAAGTCCAACTCGAAACAGAAACATGTTCAAAGACACAAAGTTGAGACACCTACTGACTAACTCGCCGTGGCGAGGAGGTAGTGACTCTTTGCCATGGTCTTGCCGTTGCGAGCAAAGTACTCGTTGTGGCGAGTGACAACTGGGTCACTCGCGAGGAGAGGATGATCGCTCGCTGTGGCGAGCGACGACGAACAGGGTGACGAACAATACGAACAACAACTCAGAATTTGCCCCAAAAACCCAATTTTTGACATCCCAACTCCCAAAATTAATAGGAAACATCACCTACTGATTAACTGCAACCTAAACAACAACTTTTTACATTAATTCAACGGATTATCTATGCTTCTAGCAACCTAATTTGATTCAACCCTAATTTCTTAAACAACGCAAATCAACAACAACATGATCAAATCAATTTCAGAATTCATATGCTTAGAATTAAAGAAGGTTAGTCCCACCCTTACCTTGGATTGGTTGATTTTACAAAACTCTACAGGTTTCTCCTCTTTTCTCCCAAAAGTTGTATTTTCACGTTCTCTCTATTTCTCTGTTACTGGTTTCTAACCTAATCTTCTATTACTCTCTCCTATTTATATCCTCTCCTAATGTTTCCTAATAAACTCCTCTAATTACCAAACTATCCTCATTTAATTACTTTTCTAATCAAATCTTATTATATTTCTTCACCAAATATTACAAAACAACTTAATAATAATTATCAACAATCATCCCACAACATCACATACCACAATTAATTACATAATTAATAAAAGACTCCAAACTTGATAAAATAATTAATTAAATAAAATAAGGCGTTACATGCAGGATCTTAGTCAAAGATTTTAATCTTAAAAAGTATTCTATAAGAACAAATGAAGAGCAAAATGCTAAAGAAGCTTGTTACAAGTGATTCTGAAGACATAGAGAGCCTGAAGAATCATCTGAAGCTGTTTCGAGAGGTTTTGAAGACTCGGAGAGTCTGAAGAAGCTGTTTCGAAGAAGTGCAAGACAAGAGGTTCTGAAGACTCAGAGAATCTGAAGAACGAAGAGAGTCTGAAGGAGCTGAAGAGAGTTTGAAGCTGAACAAAGTCTAAAGTTCTACAGAGAGTCTGAAGATTGCAACTCAAGAATTTGTTTAGATGAATCTTTGAATGCATTTCGTTGCAGAAGAAACGTTCATATGGAGTAACGGCTATCTTGAAGTCAACTTAAGCATGAGATGCATTGTGACAAAAGAGCACAGGAAAAGGACAGAGTACATGTACGACCCCTGTTTCCATTACTTCACTACTTGTACTATTGGCAGGTGTATCTACTGGTATTTTCGCTTCAAGTGGAATGGAATTCAAAATCTGTTTTGAAGGACTATTACCATATAGAGCAACAAATCAACAATATTTGATCAAGCTTCTAGATAACTCTGTGATGTGTTGGCATCTCTCAACGTATCTCTTCAACCTCTGTATAAAGGATATAAGATTTGAAGAATCTGTTAGACTCTACTACTGAAAAATTGAGCTATTACGCTATTTTGAAATACTCCCTGAGTCAAGCCAAACACATCAACAACTTAGGAAATTCTTACAAACTTCATATCCTAGAATTTCTAAGTGTCATAGAAAACAGAGTCTTATTGTTTTGTATTTGGAACACCACTGGTTGTATATCAAGTGTTCAAACTCTTATTCAATTTTCTGTAAATTGTGTTAGAAGTATCTTGCCTGCGTGCTTGAGCATTTGAAATCTCTTGGGTGTGTCCTTGAGCAAAAGAAGTCTCTTTCTTGTGTGCTTGAGCATTGGAAGTCGCTTGCTGTGTGCTTGAGCAACTTGTAATTTGTTTTTATATGTTAGTGAACTCTCCTTGGAAATGCAAGGGGGACATGACTACTTCCGGTTTGTGGAAGGAACCTGTATAATTGCTTGTGTTCTCTCTTTCCCTTATCTCTTTACTTTATTCCGCTGCAACAGACTCTGAACTCCTATCGGAACCTGAACTCTATCAGACTCTGGTTTGGAAAACAAAATCAATCTTTCTAAAAGACGTAAAAAGTTAACACAATTTAACCCCCCTTTCTTGTGATTTTCTCACCTTCAAAGCCTTCGTGGCAGGATTATGGGTCGCCAAAGACATGAGAGCCAAAAGAGTTAAAATATGTACAGATTCTCAACTCGTGGCCTCTCAAGTCACTAGTGAATACCAAGTCCGAGAGGAACATCTGCAAGAGTACGTTTAGCCAGTGCAAACCAAAATGAAAGAATTCGATTCCGTAGACGTATAACATGTTCCTTGCGAGCATAACGATGGGGCGGATATTCTTTCAAGACTAGCAAGTACGTGAACTGCTAACGGGAATAAAACCGTAATTCAAGAAATCCTTACAGAACTGAGCGTTCAAAGGAAAAATCGCGCCTCAACGAGATCTCCGAATTCAAGATTGGCAAGGACTGTTGATCGGCTACATCTCTAGCGGGGAACTTACTTCGGATCCCAACGAAAGAATAAAATTGAAACGAAGAGCATGCTTATTTAATTTAGTGTGGGGAACCCTATACAAAAGAGGTTTCAACATTCCATTAATCAAGTGTCTCAGACCAAACGAGGCCCAAGAAGCCCTGTCCGAAACTCACGATGGCATCTGCGAACAACATCTTGGTGTTAAAGCCCTCGTCAAAAAGGTCTTACAAGTAGGATACTTCTGGCCCACCATGCCAAAAAGTGTTACACATGTGCCTTTACAACGGTTATGCATTCACCCACCTCTATAAATAGGAGGCTCCTCGCAGCCTGCAAGGTAGAATATCTTTTACTCTCAAACCCCCCTTTCTAAACCTCTACGGACTTCTGTGTGTCGGAGTATCTGCAGGTACACACTCCCCATTCGATCCAATGCTCATTAAAGAAAACACCGGCAACCACGTAAATAACAATGTTGAGGTACAAAAACTCTTAGAATGGAAATAAGAAAAAGATATTCCCTAAAAAATAAAAAATATTCCTTTTACCTTTCAATTTTCTGCCTATATATATATGCCTAGTGCGGCCACTCCATTAAACACAACAAGAATTACTGAAGAACTCCCCCAAAAAAAATTAGAGAAGAGCACCACCACCGCTTCAACTACTCTATCCAATTGGTCACATTCATCTTCAAGGGTAAGGATTCTTCTTCTTTTAAACCATCATTTCATTTTAAAAACATTAAATCCCTAATTTTATTTGAAACCATAACTAACCCATTACCGAATCATTTGGATGGACACTAAACGTGTACGGTTTTAAAATTTTCAGACCAATCGGTTTATGTTTGAACATAAAAAAGAGATAATTTTTATTTGAATACCAAAATTATTGTAAACGATCTCAACCATAGTCCTGTTGTAGTGTCTGGTCTGTTATAGTTTTTTTTTTTTTTTTTTTGTTTTTTTTTTTTTTTTTGTAACAGTAAGAAATTCAAATCTCTTGGTCTGTTATAGTTTTTGCATCTTGTTTATTAATCACAGATCTTGATTTGAAAATTGTTATAAAGGATCGCAATCATATAATTTTCATTTGAATACCACCAAAATTATTGTAAACGACGGTGTCTGTTATAGATTTATGTTCTACTATAGTTTTTGCAATACCAAAATTATTGTAAACGATCTCAACCATAAATTTAAGATCGACACCAACAATAAAAAACCATATATTTAAGATCAGATAATCCTGGGATCTGTTATAGTTTTTTCTTTCTCTGTAACAGTAAGAAATTCAAATCTCTTGGACGTCTATTATAGTTTTTGCATTTTGTTTATTAATCTTTGTCTGTAACAAAAATCGCTAAGATAATACAACAGTAAAACAAGCATATATTTAAGATTAGATAGTCCTCTGTTATAGATTTTTTGCATCTTGTTCATTAATCACAGATCTTATGATTTAGATTAATGTGATCTGAAAAATTGTTGTAAACGATCTCAACCATGTAGTACATATTATGGTTTCGGTTTTATCAAAATTAGTGTAAATGATCTTGACAATATATTTAAGATCAGATAGTCCCCCTGATCTGGTACAATTAGGGATGGCAATGGCCCCAATGGGCAGAGTACTATAATGTCTGTCCCCGTATTCGTGTTTATAAAAGATACCCGTCTCCGTACCCATACCTTCGTGGGCAACAATTTTAATGTCCGTCCTCATGCCCTATGGGCATCTAAATGCCTATACCCGCGCCCATTATCCGCACTTTAATTAAAAAAAAAAAAAAAAACATAACTGAATTTAAATCAATACATACAATTTTGCAAATAATAGTATTTTGCCAAATCAAAAGCATTCAAAGTTTGTATGAATTAATTTTAGTGGTATATAAATTTAAATATATATATATATATATATATATATATATATATATTATATTTATATATATGCGGGCTGCGGGGCAGGCTGGGCATTAGAGTGCCCGTACCCGCGCCCATGCCCGTTCAAGTTTGCGGATAATTACCCGAACCCGTCCTCAAACCCGTAAGTGCGGGTATTTACCCTCCCATTGCGGGTATTTTTTACGGGTGCCCGATGAGTTTGAGTCGAATTGTCATCCCTAGGTACAACGACATGTTGTAACGGGGGAAAATTCAAATCGCTTAGAAACGAATTGTATTTTTTTTAAGATGTTTCAAAAGAATGTATATATAGAAAACAACTTGTATTTTTTTTTTTTTAAGGAAGAAAACGAATTGTATTAAAATCAGAATTGGTAAAGGCAATAATTTCGGCATTGCTCATCTTTTACTTCACAAATAGGTGATTAGAAAATCATCAAATTCTAAATATATGACAAAAATATGACAAGATCAATTGACCCAGAAGTCAAATATAATAAATGACACTTATGATAATTTTTATGGAATAAGGAATATTTTAGGAACAATGAAAATAGAAATGAGCAAAATTCATTATTCCTCTACTAAATTTATTTAGCAATAAATTGTGATTGCATTTGATTATAACGTGAAGAAAAAATCATTCATTTATATTGCATTCCATGATAAAAAATAAAAAGTAAAACTGACTTATTATCTTCATTAATAATTTTAAGGTGCTAACGTTTAACATGTAGTATATGTGATGTTTTACATATTTTGATGCATCCGTTTTACAACCGTGGATATATATATATATATATATATATATTCTTATTTGATTTTAATTTGAATTTCCTTGACATATACCAAACTCTCTTTGAACTTATTATCAGACCTTATAAACAAAGTTAAACCTATTACATTAAACAACTATTAATTTATCTTATTCCTTGTTTATAAACAACGTAGTTTGTTAATTTGTTTATTTTTGTGTGGAATTAATACACATAGGATTTTGTGAAGCATGGAAGACTTGTCGTAGGTCAGACTTGTTAGAGGTTGCTAAATTATGCAATTTAACAAGCATAAGAACATGTGTTCATGCCTCTAATATGTATCATGGGAAAGTTGCATTAATGCTGAACTGGAACCCTACAAGGAATGCCAAGAGGAATTGGTAAAAATAGTAGGGAAATCAAATGCAACATTAAATATATATGGTCCTTGATTATTGTAGGTTATTCATAAAAAAGGTATGGGATGCTGCCAACTTTCATATAATTCATTGTACTTGCTTGTCTAGTTATCTTTTTTCATTCTTCCATGTTTCTATACAAGAAAAAGTTATAAACAAATAATTTTCTTTAGATATCGTTATTATTTCGTATTTATGTTTAGGTTAATTATATGATAATTGTTAACATAAGTAGACTACAAAAGGTAACCTGATTATATTCATTATTCATCCTTCTTCCATCCACAATTTTTCAAATTTGTTTTTTTTTTAAATACTTATCCACAATTTAATAATCAAACATGTTTTGAATCCAACCACTACAATTTAATGCAACAATAGTTTCAACAAATCAATAACAACAAAGAATGATAGTGAGAATTATAAAATAACTGAAACCAGAAAACATATAAAAAAAAAGGAGACATTTTGATGACAAATTTGAAAACGTGGATGAAAAGGTTAAGTGGAACTCACAATATGATCAATTAAAAAAAAAAATGTGCCAAGAAGTGAGGAATCTGAAGTGAGGTTATATGTTTTCCTCACTATTCTTTGTTTTTTATTGATTTGTTGAAATTATTGTTGCATTAAATTGTAGTTGTTGGGTTTCAAAACATGTTTGATTATTAAATTGTGGGTAAGTAACCTAAACATAAATAGGAAAATTGTGATTAAATTGTGGATAAGTAACCTAAACATAAATAGAAAAATTGTGATCTATATGTCCCGAAACCAAAAAACATATAAAAAAAGGAGAGATTTTGATGACAAATTTGAAAACATAACTCACAATATGACCAATTCATATAAAGAAGATGACCAATTCAGAAAATAATTTGCAACGGGATCAGACATCAGTGTGCCAGGAGATGAAAAGGTTATTGAAGTTATAGGTAGACATCAGTGTGCCATAACTGATATGATATTAGTATGGAAGCCCATTATGTTTTTATTTTCTCTCTTTGTTGCTTTAGTTTTTGTGTCCATATCCCATTTTTTTGTAGTAGCAAGACTTAATAAACAAGTATTTGCATTTGATTGCTACTATCGTAGGAGTGCCAAGTATTTGATGAAATAATTTCTTCAAAAGATGCAAAGACGCTAGTTAAGCTAGGAACTGCCGCTGTATGCCTTAACCTGATGCGTTTGGTAGACATGATTTGCAAAGCACTTGCTCATCAAACTGAAAGAACAACAAATAAAGAGATTTCTGATATATTTAGCATAGACATCCATGAGGTATATGATCATAACCAAAAACACAAACATTGACACTTGGTGGCTATGATTTTTTTTTTTACTTACATTTGGTGTTGATACAGGGGAAGGAGTTAATGAATACTATATCTTCGATTGGTGTATCACGTCTCAAACTTGTGCGGATATTTGTACGAGTAAGACAGATAAATCTATGTAAGGTATGTTTTACCTTTTTAATTCCATTGATATTGATGGCGACATAGACTTGCATGGTTGAAAAATATATTTTACTCGAATGAGTAAGGCTAACAATACTCTCTTTTGAACATATATTTAATACTAACTCTTTTATTGGTTTAAATTATTGTGGATCTACATTTTGAAAATTGATATCACATAAAGTGGTAGGACATACATTAATTTCATCCTTTAATGTTAAGTATTATGGTTTCCATGACCCACCTGCACAAACTCGAGAAGATTAAAACTTACCGGCTATGTCTTTTTTTCCCATTTGCACAAACACGCCTTCATATAACGTGTCTTTCTCTTCACTCTCCAATTTACACATCACGTTGAGGCATTTTTACATGGTTCTCTTAATAACATGTTATATTTTCATTTTAACAACTTGTATATTTTATGGGTGAATGGCAGAGGATGGAAACTTTTTAAGGGTGTCGATGGGATGTCGGAGTTCTCCTTCATGTTTTCCTCACTCTTATTTAAGTTAAATGAATTGAGCTTATGTCATAGTTGTTTTTCATATTTTGTAATTTAATTTACTTTTATAAAGGCTTATATCTTTTTTTTTGGTTACAATAAAGGCTTATATCTAGTTATATTAGTCATCGTCTAAAAAATATATCTACTAAAATTATTAAAATGATAGTGTTGTTGTATAACTTTTTGTTCTATTTAATTTTCATTGATTGAATTATGTTTCTTTTTGTACAGGGAGGTGGAAGAATTTGAAAGAAGATTAAGGTTATCTTGGCTTGAAAGGATAAAAATGTAACCTTAAGACCAAAACAAATGAGTAATTCGGTATCTATGAATATCAATGGTTAAAGCTATGAACCAAAAGAGACTCAGACAAGTGAAATTGAAAAGATATCTACAATTAGAGTGTGGTGTTTTATGAATATATATTTATTTATGCAAGTGAATATATCTTGAATGTGCAGAATTTTTTATTACTGTTGCGAGCACCACGAGAATAATATTAGTTTCGTTATAATTTATAAGTAAAATGTCAACATGGATAGAACGAGAAGAAAAATAGAAGAGAGAAAGAGAAGAGTGAAGGTGAGAAAAACACAAGAAGGGGGTGATGAATTGTGTTTTCTTTTTCTTCGTTTTCTCCTAAATTGAAGTCACTGTTCAAAATCTGATAGAGTTCTGTTTTTGAGGTGATGTTCAGAATCTAAATGCAGTGGATAAAAGCAGAGAGAGAGAGAGAAAAGACACAAAACAATTATACAGGTTTCTTCCGCAAACCGGAAGTAGTCTTGTTCCTTTGCACTTCTAAGGAGAGTTCGCTAAAATCAATATCTGATTACACTTGCTCAAACACTAAAGTAAGAGACTTCAAACTACTCAATCACAATTGCAAGAGATTTCATATGCTCAAAAACAAAATCAAGAGACTTCTTATGGTCAAGCACAACTTCAAGAGACTTCTATTCAAACAGAATTACAAAGAAAATTGTTTGAGGTTGAACACTTGATATACAATCAGTGGTGTTCACAATACAAATTAGTTACAGACTCTTAAGACTCTATAATTTATAAGATATGAAAGTTGTTAAGAAATTCTAAGTTAACTTTGATGTGGAACAATATCAGCAGAGGTTTGAAAGAGACGTTTATTGCCAGCACATCAAAAAGAGTTTTTTGAGGCTTGATCAAATCACCAATGATCTGTTGCCTGATTTAGTTATTGTCCTATGAAGGAACAATTTCAAATCCTTTCATTATTTGGCTGATCATCAGCGTAGTCACAACTGTTGTTCTTGTACTATTGTAGACACAAAACAGAGTAGTGGAGAAGGTGGTTGTACAATTGTACTATTGTCTTTTTCCAACGTTCTTCATGGGATAAGCATCCAATGCCTTAAAATTTCTCTGAATTAGTCGTTTCTTCTGCAATGATAGGTGTGATCAAAACCAACATTTGACAAACTTGAAGCTTCCAGTCTTCCAGCTTCTGATGATCTTTATCTTCTGATGATCTTCAGAACCTCTGATGACGTCAGCTTCTGATAGACAGCTTCTGATGAGAGTGCTTCTGATGACGTCATCTGCAGAACTTCTTTTCTTCAGATCCTCTTATCTTCAGAACCTCTTTTCTTCAAATGCTTCCTTGTAGTAGATTCCATTGCTCTCATTTGTTCTATCACAACCTATGCTTTTGTTAGGGACACTTAAATTTTGTCTATGGTCCTGTACACTTGAACAAATATTAGCATATCCAATTGACACTTTTTAATACCTTGTTATCATCAAAACTCAAAGGGTAATGTTAAACACATTTTGTTCCAACAATCTCCCCCTTTTTGATGATGACAAACACTGTATTTATAAATTGTTCAATTGTTGTTAATCTAATTAACAAGTTGACTTTTTGGGTCTTAGGTTTGTTAGCTCCCCCTAAGTCTAATAGTTCTTTAAGATGAGGTTTGTAAGCTCCCCCTAAGTTCTATACAAGTTAATTAAATTCATTTAAATGTAATTGCACTCAGAAAAATTTCTCATTAAATCAATAGACTAAGAGATGAGAAACAGGTTCTCCTAATTCAATTTTTAATTCAGTATTAGAATTAGTGGGGCTCAGAGCTTATAAATACTACATTTACTCCCCTTTTTTAATCAACAAAAAAGTTAAATAAAGAGACAAAAAGAAAGAGAAGTGAGAAAAACATAGTGAGATGAATTCATTAAAGAGTAATAATTATCAACAAGTATCAGAAGCAAGGAAATTAGAGAAAATAGATAAAACTAAGATGTTCAAAAGCAAGACAGAGGAAAACAAAAGAAATAAAGAACAAGCTAGGGTTGTGTGCAACTAAGGTTTGGCTTGATTCTTCATCAATTCCATCATCTGAGTCATCATATCAATCACTTTGTCAGATTTCTTCTCCAAAGACTCCTTTAGATCATTGTAGCTCTTGATAAGTGCTTCTTCTCTAGCTCTGGATTCTTCTTGCTGACCAATTAACTTCCTTTGAATATTTTCACTAAACATCTTCTTCTCAAAAAGATCCATATCCAGCTTCTTGATTCTCTTCTCTTGTTCAAAACCACTATTCAATTTCTCAAGAATTGGAGCTTCAGCTTGGTTAACCACTTGAAGTCAGGATTCTCAGAGTGCACACTTGAAGTGATGATACCTGAAGTATCAAGGAATATGGGTGTGTCTGAGTTGTAGAGCTTGCTACTCTCCTAGTTTCTGGTAAGTTTTACTTCTTCCAAGCTGACAACAACTTCTTTGAACCAACTCTTGAGAGTGTTCAGGGCCTGATTATGTGCTTTCAAAGATAGTTTCTGAAGTTCACACATCAAATAATTAACTCTTCCTCTTAGCTCTGTCCATCTATCTTCATAACTTGTTTTGTGAACCAAGTTGTTTCTGGTCTGCACCAGTTTGTTCAGATCCTTAAAGATTTCCTCACAAACTTCTTTTAATACAACAGATTCTAACAACAGAGTTGGTGGGGGTTGGACATTTGTTGTTGATGTTTGAGTAATGGTTAGGGATGAAGAACCAAGTTCATCTTTGCTTATGATAGCAGCAGATTGGTTTTGCAGGGATGTCTCAGGTTCAGAATGGTCAACAACTGGTTCTAGGACAAATGGTGAAGAAGAGCTTAAAGATAAGTTATTTTAAACAACTTGCTCTTCTTCAAAATCTGAATCCTCTATGGTGATTATGCAATCAGGTTCTGAAGGTGGTTCAATAGGTTTTAATGTAGCTTTTGAAGAAGGTAGTGCTACACTGCTTGGTTGTGGGTCAATTGCAGTTTCTGTAGTATAAGTAGGTATTGCTACAAAGATTGGTGATACAACAAGGTTTTGATCTTCTGATACTGAGATGTCATCATTAGAGACAGTTTGGTCAGGTTATATATGAGAAGGATAATTTGGCCTTTGATCAGGTTATTGTTGTTGGGGTTTTTTTAAAATAACTCTATCAGAAGCTGTTTTAGAGGTTGTTTGTGAAGTTGCAACAAAATTTTAGTGATAAGATTGTGGTTGATTGTTTGGATTGGATTCAAGAATCCAAGTCTAAACCAATGGTTCTTAAATAGCTTCTGACTAATATCTATGGTCTTCTGTATCATATCATCTATTCTTGATTGATCAAATGGATACATGGGAACATAAGCATCAATATTGTCTTGGTTAGATGGTGATGGTGATGTGGGTGAGGAGATGTTAAAATCTGTTATATTTTCAGAAGTATAGTGAGAAGGACTGTTACCTTTTGTAGCTTCTGAAGCAGCAGCTTCTGAAGTGCCTTCTTCAGTAGTCTGTAATAGCTCAACAACCTCTTCTGCAACCAGCTCCTGCACATCTTTAGCTAGCTCAATCACCTTCTGAGCATCTTTAACAAAAGCTTCTTTGATCAGATTCTCTGCAGGAACCTCAATTTCACTAGCAATCTGCAAGGCTTGTTGTAGAGATAAAGCATCAACAACTTTCTTCTTCCTTACTTCTCTTGTAACTAATTCTATTGCTTCAACGACTTCTTCTTCTTGCCTGACATACTCAGATTCTTTCAACTTCCTGATAGTTGATCTTTTCTTCTTCTGAATGATGGGTTGAGCAGGTATTGAACTTGAGGACCCAGCAACTTTGCTGCCTCTTGTTCTTTTATTCAAAACCTTTACCGGCTCCAAGTCTGGCACCTCTTGTTGAATTGTTGGAAGAGCAATTCCAACTCCAGAGACTTGAGAAACAACCTTTTCTTTCTTGAATTTCTTAGGCTGAGGTTCAAGAGCATAATCTTCAGTAGCTTCTGAAGTGATTTTCTTTGACTTTCTCTTCGTCTTGCTTGCAATCCTCAAAGTTGCACCTTCAAGAGTTTCAGGCAATTGATCAATGTCAATCACTTTGCTTGTTTCCTTGAAATACCAAGTAGAATACTCTACTATTACCACTGGATGATCTTCCTTAGAGATTGGTGGGAAGTCGTCCATAAGATCAGATAGAATCATATATTCTTTAAGATCAGATTCTAGCTTGGTGACCTTCTTTATTATTCTCATGCTTTTCAGAGTGTTGGCATTAATGAACTTTCCAACCATAGAGCCCAGCTGCTCATCTCTCACTGCACCAATTGACATGAGAGTCTTCAGAATCCCTCCTTGATAGATTATTTCAGACAGAAGTCTTCCATAGGGAATGGTGCTTCTATTCTTCTCTTGACTTTCCTTAAGGGTCTTGATCATGTGCCTGAAGATGTATCTTGACAGATTCACCTTCTCAAATCTGATATAGAAGTGTAAAAACACCTTGTGATCCAAAGACAGCTGGTCCACCCTCCAGCTTTTGGTAGGAAGCACTCTTACATGAGCTTTTGAAGTAACTTGGGTTCATTCATCATGTCACCGTATGTTCCTTTAGGATCACCATTGAACAGTGTTTTGATGATTGTATCTTTCCATACATTTCCTTCACTTATTTTGCTGTTCAGTTTCCACTCAAAGGAACCTTCAACTTTCCTTTTGCAAGCTTTTCCAATAATTTCCTAATTGATGTTTATAGGTATACCCAACAAATTTTAACGAATTTGAACACCAGTAAACTCTTTCAAACCCATTTCAGCTCTTGTTTTTCCTTTAAGATTAGGGTCTAGCAGAACCTTCTGATCTTCTTCAACCTTAGAAGCAGCCTTATCATAAACTTCTCCCCTTACCCAGAAGTACTTAACCAAGTACTTATATGTTGGACCATTAAGCATTCCAAAATAACCAACGAAGTCTTGATATATTAAGTAGCATGAGAGGTCAACACCATCAAATTTCAGAGATTCGAAATCCACAGGGTTTTCTACTTGTACAAACAAATCATCTTCTTTCAGCTTGATTGTTCTTCCTTTAATCTGATAAGCTTCTCCATACTCTATTTTCATGGCAAGATTCTGATTGGAACTTGATGATGCCATTGATGATTGATGGGAGTTTAGGGTTCTTAGGTTGATTTAGAAAAGACAGAGAATTTCAAAGAATGGTCTAAAAAAAGAAATGTAGGTAGTGAAGTGAAAAGTGTGTGTTTTTGTCTAAGTGTATTTAGCAAAACGTTTGCAATTCAGAATGGATAAACAAACACAACATCAATGACAAAGGGGGCGCGAGATAGTATATTCAAAGCAAAAATTAATAATTGCCCTCTTATGTTATAAACCAATACAAATAAGTCATGTTAGAGATTTTCAGAGTAACTGCTATGTTAGTGGGACAGGTGTTACCAAAATGTAACTTCCAATGTTTCCATTAACAGTGCTATTCAGAAGCAAAATGTCCAGATTCTGGAGTTCAGATGCTGATGTCATCAGAGGCATATTTTCCTCAAAACCTCAGTGAAGAGCTTCTGATGGACTATAGCTTATGAAAAACTTCAGAACCTAAATTCCTATTCAGAGGCAAGCATTTTAATCAGACATAAAGTGCATGTTTAAGTTTTTCTTTATAAAATCAAATCTCTCAACAGTTAAAGGCTTAGTGAATATATCAGCCTATTGATAATCAGTATCAATGAATTGTATATCCAAAATTCCTTTTTGAACATAATCTCTAACAAAATGGTGTTTGGTTTCAATATGCTTGGCTCTAGAATGTAGAATTGGATTCTTTGACAAGCAAATAGCAGTAGTATTATCACAATAAATGGGAATATTGTTAGCATTAATATGATAACCTTCCAACTGATGTATCATCCAAAGTAGTTGTGTACAACAACTTGCAGCTGAGATGTATTCTGCTTCTGTTGTTGACATCGCAATAGTTGCTTGTCTCTTGCTAGCCCAGGATATCAGATTCTCTCTAAGAAACTGACAATATCCACGTGTTGATTTTCATTGAATCCTATCACCAGCATAATCAGCATCACAAAATCCAACCAACTTATAATCTAAGGATTTTCTATAGCGGAGTCCAAGATTTGTTGTTCCTTTCAGATACCTGAAGATTCTCTTAACAACAGTTAAATGAGATGCTCTAGGATCTGATTGAAATCTTACACACAAGCATACACCGAATACAATATATGGGCTAGATGCAGTGGGATATAACAAAGAATCTATCATACCTCTATACAACTTCTGGTCAACCTTTGTTCCAATATCTTCTTTGCTTAAGGTGCAGGCTGGATGCATTGGTGTGTTCATCTCTTTACAGTCTTCAAGCTTGAACTTCTTCAGAAGCTCCTTGGTATACTTTGACTGATGAACATACACTCCATCTTTGCATTGATTGATTTGAATTCCTAGGAAGAACTTCAATTCCCCCATCATGCTTATTTCAAACTCATCATGCATTAACTTAGAAAATTCCTTGCAAAGAGATGTATCGGTAGAACCAAATATTATATCATCAACATAAATCTGCACAACAAGAATGTTCTTCTCAAGAGTTCTTCTGAAGAGTGTTGTGTCAACTTGACCTCTTTTAAAATTATTTTCAATCAATAAGTTACTTAGTCTGTCATACCAGGCTCTAGAAGCTTGTTTAAGACCATATAGTGATTTCTTGAGTTTATAAACATGGTCAGGATTCTTAAGATCCTCAAAACTAGGGGGTTGTTTAACATACACTTCTTCAGTTATCACACCATTAAGAAATGCACTCTTAACATCCATTTGATATAATATAATGCCATGATTAACTGCATAGGATAGAAGTAACTTGATTGCTTCCAATCTTGCCATTGGAGCAAATATTTCAGTGTAGTTAATGCCTTCCTGTTGACTGTAACCTTGAGCAACAAGTCTAACTTTGTTTCTCACTACTTCACCCTTTTCATTCAGCTTGTTTATGAATACCCATTTTGTTCCAATAATGTTCTTGTGTTGAGGTTTGGGTACCAGATCCCCCACATCATTTCTTTGAAATTGAATGAGTTCTTCTTGCATTGCTAGTATCCATCCATTATCTGAAAGTGCTTGATCAACTGTAGCAGGTTGTATCACTGATAACAATCCCATCATAGACTCTTCTTGTCTAAAATATGATTTTGTTCTTCTGGGACTCTCTTTGTTTCCAATGATTAGATCCTCAGGATGTGAAGACTTGTACTTGAATTTATTCTTGGATTCATTAATTTGCTGAGAACCATCTCGAGCTTCATCAGAAGCTACTTCATTTTGAGCTTCTGAAGTGGGTTCAACTTCTGGACTATCTTCAGATTCTTCAATATGATTAGGTTCTGAAGTGTCTTCAAGTACCTGCATATCTACATAACTTTCACCTTGCTCTAGAGTTTCATTTTCAAGCACTTTGTCATCAAACCTGATGTGCATTGATTCTTCAACACATAGTGTATCTAAATTATACACTTTGTATGCCTTTGACTTTTCAAAGTAACCTAAAAACATTCCTCTTTGGGCTTTGGCATCAAATTTCTTTAGGTAGGTCTTATTATTTAGAATGTAACAAGTACATCCAAATTGATGAAAGTAAGATATGTTAGGTCTCCTTCCCTTAAAGAATTCATATGTGTTTTCTCCAAGATAGGTCTTATATAGATTCTATTTTAGACATAACATGTTGTATTCACTGCTTCTACCCATTAATTGTTGGAACAAAGGTGTTCAGCAATACCACATTTTGTGTTTTGATGATAACAAGGTATTAAAAATTGTCAATTGGATATTTTAATATTTGTTTTAGTATGCAGGATATTAATCAAGATTTATATCTTAGAAAGTATTCTGTTTGAACATTTTGAGAGCAAAGATCTAGAGAAGCTTGTTGCTTGTGATTCTGACTATCGAAGAAGAGTCTGAAGACTGTATCGAAGAAGAGTTTGAAGACTGTGTCGAAGAGAGTCTGAAGACTGTGTCGAAGAGAATCTGAAGACTATCAGAACATGAAGACCAAGAGAGTCTGAAGATCATCAGAAGCTGAAGTGCTACAGTGAATCTGAAGCCTGCAATCTGAAGATCTGCTTAGAAGGATTTCTAAAGGCATTACGATGTAGAAGAAACTCTCATTTGGAGTAACGGCTAGCTTCAAAGTCAACTTGAGCGTGGGATGCTCAACGACAAAGAATGCAAAATAGTACAGAGTACGTGTGTACGAACTCTGATTCCACTACTCCACTACCTCGTATAGTTTGGCAACTGTGTCTACCGGTATTAATCTTCAAAAGGAATGGAATTCAAAATATGCATTTGAAGGACTATTACCATATCAAGCAACAAATCAACAACTATTGATCAAGCTTCAGAAATTATCCTGATGTGCTGGATGACTCAACGTCTCTTTCCAACGCCTATATAAAGGATAGAAGACTTGAAGAATTGTTGGACTCTACAACTGAAAAACTACGCTGCTAAGCTATCGTATTCAAACTGAGTCTTAACAGAAACACATCAACAACTTAGATTATTCTTACAAACTAAGTATTCTAGAGTTTCTAAGTTAAGCAGAAAAACAGAGTCTGTCTTTGTTTTGTAATTGGAACACGTTTGATTGTTTATCAAGTGTTTCAACTCTATTCAATTTTCTGTAAATTGTGTCAGAAGTCTCTTGCTTGTGTGCTTGAGCAAAAAGTCTCTTGGCTGCGTCCTTGAGCAAAGAAGTCTCTTAGTTGTGTCTTTGAGCAGTGGAAGTCTCTTAAGCATTGGAAGTCTCTTACTGTGTGTTTGAGCAACTTGTAATAGATATTACATTTTAGTGGAACTCTCCTTGGAAGTGCAAGGGGGACATGACTACTTCCGATTTATGGAAGGAACTTGTATAATTGCCTGTGTTCTCTCTCCTCTCTATCTCTTGTTTATTTCCGCTGCAACAGAATCTGATCTCCCATCAGACTCTGATCTCACTCAGACTCTAATCCTACGGAATTAGATTCTCACTCTTCAAGAGTTGCGAAAAGTTAACACAATTCAACCCCCCTTCTTGTGTTTTTCTCACCTTCATAAATGTTTAGCCAAATTGTTTTCATGAATCATGGTTCTAGCCATTTCTTGTAAAGTTTTATTCTTTCTTTCTACAACCCCATTTTGCTGTGGAGTTCTAGGAGAAGAGAATTCATGGACAATTCCATGTTTTTCACAAAAGGTTTCAAATGGCTCATTTTCAAATTCTGCACCATGATCACTTCTAACTTTCAAAATTTTTATTTCTTTTTCAGACTGTATTTGAGTGCAAAAGCTACTGAATACATCATATGCCTTATCGTTACTTCTTAGGAATTTAACCCAAGTCCATCTACTCTAATCATCAACAATGACTAATCCATATTTAATCAATGATGTTCATTTCAACTGTTTATTATTATTATTATTATTGATTATTATTGATGTGAAGCTAACCCCCAATGGTTTTGACCGCCTGCCTTTCGGTATGGACGGGTAGACGGAGTGCAGGAGTAGTTTTGATTGCTTGGTGAGTTGATTCGAGGATAGCGGATGCTTCCTCTACATTTCTATCGAGTCTAGATTTAGGCTCTAATTAGGACGTGATTGTTTTACTTATTAATTTGACTTATATTATTGGCTATGGCCCATATGTCGGGATTTAGAGATTTTTATGTGGACATGTTGAATTATGTGATGTATGATTTATATCCACTGCGACTGTTGAGAACTTATATACATATACATGCACGTTGTTTTGAAATTGGTTAAAGATGTAGCGTCTATTTCTTCAATATTTATTATATTCGCGTGTTTGATCGCTTAAATAGAAATAGGGCGTTACAAGTTGGTATCAGAGTTGTGGTCAGTCTTGTCCGGACTAGTATTCGGTAAATTCCCTGTTGTATGCAACATGTACGAAAGTATTGTCGATACTTGTTGTGTTGTTCCGTTCTTTTAGGTGGGTTTGAGCGTAGTGGGGGAGTAGTAGGTTGCTTCTAGTGTGTTAGTCTGACAAGGGAGGAATCTTTGATTGCAGAGGCTCAGTTAGTTGTTATTGGTGTTAAGTGTCCTCTTAATTTTGGTAACGTTTGAAGATGAGAAAAACACAAGAAGGGGGGGGGGGGGGTTGAATTGTGTTAACTTTTTCGCGTCTCTAATAGGATTGATTCTGTTTTCCATATCAGAGTCTGATAGAGTTCAGGTTCTTATAAGGAGTTCAGAGTCTGTGTAGCAAAATAAAGTAAAGAGATAAGGGAAAGAGAGAACACAAGCAATTATACAGGTTCCTTCCACAAACCGGAAGTAGTCCTGTCCCCCTTGCACTTCCAAGGAGAGTTCACTAAAATGTAATAACAAATTACAAGTTGTTCAAGCACACAACAAGAGACTTCCAATGCTCAAGCACACAAGCAAGAGACTTCTTTTGCTCAAGGACACACCAAGGAACCTTCTATTACTCAAGCACGCAGGCAAGAGACTTCTAACACAATTTACAAAAAATTGAATAAGAGTTTGAACACTTGATATGCAATCAGTGGTGTTCACAAATACAAACAAAAGACAGACTTTGTTTTCTGTAACACTTAGAAATTCTAGGATAAAGAGGTTTGTAAGAATTACCTAAGTTGTTGATGTGTTTGGTTTGACTTAGGAAGAATATCAATACATGCGTAAGAATTTAGTAAGTCGGTTAGAGTTAGTAACCAATTCTCAAAGTCCTCATTCCTTTATATAGAGGTTGTAAAGAGACGTTGAGAAAAGCCAGCACATCACAAAGTCGTCTAGAAGCTTGATCCACCACTATTGATTTGTTGCTTGATATGGTAATCGTCCTTCAAAACAATTTTGAATTCTATTCCTCTTGGAACGAAAATACCAGTAGACACAGCTGCCAATAGTACAGGTAGTGGAGTAGTGGAAACAGGGGTCGTACAAGTAATCTGTCCTTTTCCTGCGCTCTTTTGTCACAAAGCATCCCATGCTTAAGTTGACTTCAAGATAGCCGTTACTCCATTTGAATGTTCCTTCTGCAACGAAATGCCTTCAGGGATTCATTAATTCAATATCTTGAGTTTGCGATCTTCAGACTCTCAGTAGAACTTTAGACTTTGTTGAGCTTCAGACTCTCTTCATCTCCTTCAGACTTTCTTCGTTCTTCAGATCATGTAGTCTTACGCTTCTCAAAACAGCTTCTTTAGACTCTATAAGTCTTCAGAACCTTTTGACTTGTACTTCTTTGAAACAGCTTCATTAGACTCTCCAAGTCTTCAGAATCTCTCGAAACAGCTTCAGATGATTCTTCAGGCTCTCTAAGTCTTCAGAATCACTTGCAACAAGCTTCTTAAGGATTTTTCTCTTCATTTGTTCTTACAAAATACTTTCTAAGATTAAATTCTTTGACTAAGATCCTGCACACTTAAACAAATATTAGCATATCCAATTGACAATTTTTAATACCTTGTTATCATCAAAACTAAAAGTGGTATTGTTAAGTACCCTTTGTTCCAACAATCTCCCCCTTTTTGATGATGACAAACATAAGTATTTAAAAGCCAATTGTTGTTAATCTAATTAAAGAGTTGACTTAAGGGTCTGATGTTTGTAAGCTCAAAGTCTGAGGTTTGTAAGATCCGACTCCCCCTGAGTCTGATAGTCTTTAAGGAGAGGTTTGTAAGCTCCCCCTAAGTCCTATCCAGGTTAATTAAATTCATTTTAAAACTAAACGAAGAATCAAATCTCACATAAAATATAAAAGACTAGAGATGAGAAGAGATTCTCTTAAATTAAATTGTAAAATTTAATTTACTTGAGGGCTCAGAATCTAACGTGGTATCTATTGCTACTTCCCTTAACTTAGACGAAAAATACTTCAAACACTTCCCCTTTTGTCATCAACAAAAATAAGGTTTAAACACTCCCCCTTTGGAAAAGACTCCAGTTGAGGAATTTTTTTTTTGAAGTTAAACGAGAAGTAAGAAAGATTCAGAGTTAAAAACAAAATAATCAGAGTCTAAATATATCAGAAGCAGCAATATTCAGAAGCAAAAATAAATTCATAATCATAAAACTCAGAAGCAATTTATAAATCAGAGGCTTAAAATATCAAAAGCAAACAAAATTCAGAAGCTACTCAAAAACTAAGAAATACAACCAAAAAAAAAAAGTGTGCAATCTAGGGTTTGTTCTGGTTGGCAAGCATTTCCATTAGCTTCTTCATATCCTCAGCTTTCTTCTTGACAAGTTCTTTAGGAGCTTCTGATCTCTTAAGATGCGCTTTTTCCTTTAGCTTTGCTTCCTCTTGAACAGTCAGGAGCTTCTGCTTCAGCTTCTCTATCACCTTAGATTCTCTGGACACAAACTCTACCTCAGAGTAGTATGGAGTATTTTCCAGATACAGCACTCCGCCCTTGGCTTGTTCTTTAGCCTTGCGTAGCTCCTCCAGATGTTGTGCCAGAGTCTCTGCTTGCTCTTTAAGACTAGCATGTTTGATAGAAGATAGATACTCAGATGCTTCCTTCTCAGCAGCATACCACTTGTCTTCATAACTGACTGTTAGGACTAAAACATTTCAGAGTTTAACCAATCCATTAACCTTCCTACACATTTTCACAAAGAAATCCTCTATGTACTTTGGATTTAGATGGTCTGGTTGTTGTTGTTGAATTTGTGTTGGTTGAGATGAAAAGGGTTGGTCTTGTTAAATGGGGACAACTGTGAGAGTTTCTGTTTGCTCAGTTTCTTGTTCTTATTCAGAATCTGGGTCAAGATTGACAACAGGTTCTGGCTCAACAATCTCAGGTTGTGAACAACCTTGAGTCTGAGTTTTGGATTTTTCTGGGGTTTTGGAAGTTCTCCACCTAAGTGTCTTTCTAATGAGTTTAAGGCTTCTGGAGAACCTATGTTTCGAGATTCTGGGTTGGTTGAAGATTCTTGGTTTGTTGTAGGTTCTTGAGTATAGATTGATGGTTCCTCAGGATCTTCAGTAAGCTGTGAAGGTGAGAAAAACACAAGAAGGGGGGGTTTAATTGTGTTAGCTTTTCGCAGCTCTTGAAGAGTGAGAATCTAATTCCTTAGTATCAGAGTCTGAAAGAGATCAGAGTCTGATGGGAGATTAGGTTCTGTTGCAGCAGAAATAATCAAGAGAAGGAGAGAAGAGAGAACACAAACAATTATACAGGTTCCTTCCACAAACCGGAAGTAGTCCTGTCCCCCTTGCACTTCCAAGGAGAGTTCCACTAAAATGTAATATCTATTACAAGTTGCTCAAACACACAGTAAGAGACTTCCAATGCTCAAGCACGCAGGCAAGAGACTTCCAATGCTCAAAGACACAACTAAGAGACTTCTTTGCTCAAGGATGCAGCCAAGAGACTTCTTTGCTCAAGCACACAAGCAAGAGACTTCTGACACAATTTACAGAAAATTGAATAGAGTTGAAACACTTGACAAACAATCAAACGTGTTCCAATTACAACAAAGACAGACTCTGTTTCAAACAAAGACAGACTCTGTTTTTCTGCTTAACTTAGAGATTCTAGAATACTCAGTTTGTAAGAATAATCTAAGTTGTTGACGTGTTTCTGTTAAGACTCAATTTGAATACGATAGCTTAGCAGTGTAGTTTTTCAGTTGCAGAGTCCAACAATTCTTCAAGTCTTATATCCTTTATATAGGCGTTGGAAAGAGACGTTGAGTCATCCAGCAAACCAAGATGATTTCTGAAGCTTGATCAATAGCTGTTGATCTGTTGCTTGATATGGTAATAGTCCTTCAATTGCATATTTTGAATTCCATTCCTTTTGAAGATTAATACCGGTAGATACAGTTACTAAACTGTACGAGGTAGTGGAGTAGTGGAAACAGAGTTCGTACAACGTACTCTGTACTATCCTGCATTCTTTGTCGTTGAGCATCCCACGCTCAAGTTGACTTTGAAGCTAGCCGTTACTCCAAATGAGAGTTTCTTTTGCATCGTAATGCCTTTAGAAATCCTTCTAAGCAGATCTTCAGATTGCAGCCTTCAGACTCACTGTAGCACTTTAGCTTCTGATGATCTTCAGACTCTGTTGGTCTTCAGGTTCTGATAGTCTTCAGACTCTGATAGTCTTCAGACTCTCTTCGATACAGTCTTCAGAAGCAACAAGCTTCTCTAGATCTTAGCTCTTAAAATGTTCAAACATAATTCTTTCTAAGATATAAATCTTGATTAATATCCTGCATACTTAAACAAATATTAGCATATCCAATTGATAAGTTTTAATACCTTGTTATCATCAAAACTCAAAACGTGGTATTGCTGAACACCTTTGTTCCAACAGGCTGAAGAACCTGAAGTGGTTTCAAGAATTCTGGTTGAAGGGGATGATCAGATGGTAATTGTTGACAAATGTTGATAGTATTTTGGATAGCGGTATCCATTGTATTATCAACATATACACTTATTTTTGGGTCAAGTGGATTATATGTGGAAGTGGGTCAAGTGGGTTATTTTTGGATAATGGTGAGGGGGTAGTCTTTTTGCAAATAGTGGGGACGGCTTTGCTCAAAGGTATATTGTTTGAATCTGTATTCTGTTTGAGATGAGGAGGGGGAATCTAAATTTAAGTACATGTCAGATTCATTGTGAAAATTACCTGAAGCGCCAGCTTCTGTAGCAGTTAGTCCAGAAGCATCAGCTTCTGTAACTCTTGTTCCTGAAGCGCCACCTTCTGCAGGTTCTGCCACTGGATCCTTATGCTTGAGAGCTTTCACAAGCATTGCAGTAGCTTCCTTCACTGCTTGTTCCTTGATTTCTGCTGTAATTACTTCAGCAGCCAACGCTTTTCCAGCAGCGTGTTGATCAGTAACTATAGACACTGAAGTATCCAACTTCAGTGCTATCTCCTCTGCAGCAGGAACAAAGTGTCTTTTCTTCCTTAACAGACCCTCTTCTTCTTCATCCTCTTCCTCAAAGCATTTACTCACAGCCTTCTTAAGTAACTTCATACTTCTTTCTCCTTTGCCTCTCATCCTCTTAGGGATCCTAGGAACTTCAATAGTCAAAATAGGAGCTTCTGACTTGGTTGATTTGGATTTCTTTGGAGCTGGTTCAGGCTCATCATCATCTTCGTTAATAGGTTTGCTCCTTTTTCCTTTGACTCTCAATGGGGCACCACCCATTGTTTCAGGAATTGAGCTGAAGTTGATGATCCCACCGGTTTCTTGGAAGTGTTCAACCATAAACCTTGCCAGGACCTCTTGATTGTCTTCTTTAGAAATAGGAGGGAAATCTATCATCAGATCAGATTGAACTGATGATTACCTAATGTCCTGCTCAGAAGGTTCATACTTCTTCATTATCTTCATGTACTGAAGAGTCTTTCCGTTTATGATCCTGCCTGTAACAGTTGCCAACTGCTTATCAGACACTACGCCTTAGGATCTCCAGCAATCCTCCTTGGTAGAAGATCTCAGATAGAAGCCTCCCATAAGGAACTTGCTTCCTCTACTTTGATTGGCTTTTTTTATGGCCTAGCACATGTGGTACATCACATATATGGGGAAGTTGATCTTCTCCATAGTTGCCAAGAAGTAAATAACTACTCTGTGGTCCAATGACAGAGTATCAGCACCTCCTCCTTTTTGAAGTAGGCAGTCCGTTATCAGTTTCAGGAGCACCCTGTGATCCTTATGCATATCCACCAACTTGTTTGATGGTCTTCCCTTAAAGAAAAGTTCATGGCATCTTTCTGCCTAGTCACTTTTCTTGCTGACGATAAATTGAAATTTACCCTCATTAGCCGCCCTGCAAGCTCTGGCTATGATTTCTTCATGGATGGAAATTGGGATTCCCATCGCAGCTGATCTGACTTCCAAGCCTTTGTATGGCTCAAGACCCATCTCTGCCCTTGTCTTTCCAACCAAGGACAGATTGTTGTTCACAGCTTGAACTTCTTCATACGCTGCAGCTTCCTTGTCATATACCTCAGCCCGTACCCAGAAGTCTCTGACAAATTCTTGATATGTTGGTCCATTTAACATACCCAAATATTCACCCATTCCTTGACAAAGAATGTGGGTGTGAATATCTATTGCTAGCAATAGTTGCTTGTCTCTTTCTAGCCCAATATATCAGATTAACTCCCAAAAATTGACAATTGCCACAGGTTGATTTTCTTTCAATCCTGTCACCAGCATAGTCAGCATCGCACAATCCAACTAGCTTATAATCTGAAGATTTCTTATAAAGAAGTCCAAGATTAGTGGTTCCCTTGAAATATCTAAAGATTCTCTTAATAGCAGTTAAGTGAGACTCTCTAGGATCTGATTGAAACCTTGCACACAGACATACACTGAATAAAATATCTGGTCTGGATGCAGTGAGATATAACAGAGAACCTATCATACCTCTATATAGCTTTCTGTAAACTTTAGTTCCTTGATCTTCTTTGCTTAGGGTACAGGTTGAATGCATTGGAGTGTTCATTTCCTTACAATCTTCAAGATTGAATTTCTTCAGGAGCTCTTTAGTGTACTTGGATTGATGAACATAGACTCCATCTTTGCACTAGTTGATTTGAATTCCCAGAAAGAATTTTAATTCTCCCATCATGCTCATTTCAAATTCATCCTGCATTGACTTAGAGAATTCCTTGCAAAGAGAACCATTAGTTGAGCCAAAAGTTATACCATCAACATAAATTTGAACAATTAGAATATCATTCTTAAGAGTCTTCCTGAACAGTCTAGTGTCAACTTGACCTCTTTCAAAATCATTTTTAATTAAGAAATTACTTAATCTATCATACTAAGCTCTGGGAGCTTGTTTCAAGCATATAGTGATTTCTTCAGTTTATAAACATGGTCAGGATGTTTTAAATGCTCAAAACTAGGAGATTGTTTGACATACACTTCTTCAGTAATGACACCATTAAGAAAGACACTCTTAACATCCATTCGATACAAAATTATGTTGTGATTTACTGCGTAGGAAAAAAGTAACCTAATTTCTAATCTTGCAACTGGAGCAAATATTTCAATGTAATCAATGCCTTCTTGTTGACTGTAGCCTTGAGCAACAAGTCTAGCTTTGTTTCTGATTACTTCTCCTTGCTCACTAAGCTTGTTTCTGAACATCCATTTAATTCCAATAATATTCTTGCGCTCAGGCTTAGCTACTAGATCCCATACATCATTCCTTCCGAATTGATTGAGCTCATCTTGCATAGCTAGGATCCATCCTTCATCTTTAAGCGCTTCGTCAACTGATGCAAATTCAATTATTGATAACAATCCCAAAGTAGACTCTTCTTGTAGCAAAAGTGATCTAGTTCTTTTAGGATTTTCTTTGTTGCCAATAATTTGATCCTCAGGATGTGAAGACTTGTATTTGAATGCGTGTTTGGATTGATTAGCTTGCTGAGAATAATCTTGAGCTTCTTCAGAAGCTACTTCATCAGGAACTTTAGGGAATGCTACAACTTCTGGAGTATCTTCAGACTCTGGAGTCTGATTAGGTTCTGAGTTATCATCAGACTCTTGAAAACCTGCAAAACTTTCATCCTGCTCTGGAGTTTTACTTCCAGGCTTCTTGTCATCAAATTTGACGTGCATAGATTCTTCAACACATTGTGTTTCTGAATTATACAGTCTGTATGCCTTAGACCTTTCAGAGTAACCTAAAAAGATTCCCTTTTAGGCTTTGGCATCAAATTTCTTTAGATAAACTTTGTTGTTTAGAATATAACATGTACATCCAAACTGATGAAAGTAAGATATGTTAGGTTTCCTACCTTTAAAGAGTTCATATGCTGTTTTGTTCAACAAGGGTCTGATATAGATCATGTTCTGAACATAACATGCTGTGTTTACTTCTTCAACCTAAAAATGCTTAGCCAAATTGTTTTCGTGAATCATGGTTCTTAGCATTTCTTGTAAAGTTCTATTCTTTCTCTCTACAACCCCATTTTACTGTGGAGTTCTAGGAGAAGAGAGTTCATGGATGATTCCATGTTTTTCACAAAATATTTCAAATGGCTCATTTTCAAATTCTCCTCCATGATCACTTCTGACTTTTATGTCTTTCAACTCTTTTTCAGATTGTACTTGGATGCAGAATTTACAAAACACAATATATGAATCATCTTTAGACTTCAGAAACTTAACCCAACTCCATCTACTGTAATCATCAACTATGACTAATCCATATTTACTTTCATATCAGGATGCAGTATTGACTGGTCCAAATAAATCAATATGGTGTAGCTCCAAGGGTCTGGAGGTAGAAACAATTTCTTTTGGTTTAAAAGAAGTTTTAACAATTTTACCTTTCTGGCACGCTCCACGGAGAGCATCTGAATGATAATCAATGTCTGGTAAGCCTCTGACCATTTGTAACTTATTAAGCCTAGAGATTAACCTCCAGTTTGCATGTCCCAACCTTATACGCCACAACCATTTCTTATCACTCATTGATAGAAGACAAACTACCTTCGGATCAGCCAGTTCAGAAAATTTAATTTTATAAACATTGTTTCTTCTCTTTCCCTTGAATATAATGGATTGATCATCTTTGTTGACTACAATGTGTAACGCCCGTTTCGATTATTTAATTAATTTGCCGAGTTTAGAATATATTTATGTGATTTATGTGTTATGTTGTGGTTTTATTAGGCGGGTTATTTTATTATTTAATAGAATAAGGTTGGAAATAAAATAAATATTAAGTTGTGGGGTTGTTTTCATAAATAAGATAGAGTTGTGGGGATAAGTGAGATTAGTAACTAGTATAAAAGGAAGTTAGGGTTAGAGAGGAACAGTCGGTACGTTACAGACTTTTGGAGAAAAAGGGAGAAAAGTGGCCAGAGAGGAGAGACCCGCGATTCTGCAATATTATCAGGTAAGGGTGAGCCTAGCTTCAGTTATGTTATACTGTAATTCATTTGTTTATGTTTAACCAAGGATTAGAGAGAGTTTTGAGAGAGTTCTAAGTTAGGGTTTTGGTAGATTTTGTGATGAATTGATGAGAGAATGATGTGAATTGATGTAGAAACATGTTACAGAACCCAGGTTAATCGTTAGGATCATAATTCTGAATGATTAGAGCCTTAGTATGAGAGATTGGACGAGTTTTAGCGAGGATTTGAGCAAACCCGCAGCCTGTTCTGCGACCGCTCGCCGTGGCGAGCAGACCTACTCGCCGTGGCGAGCAGAACAGTTTAACTCGCGAGGCGAGCAGATTTACTCGCCGTAACGAGTAACAGAACGCCTACACTCGCGAGGCGAGCGACCTTATAACTTGAGTTTTAGAACTCTGTTTTGAGCGAGGCTTTGAGGGTAGACTTTTGGATAGAATTAGAGATGTTTAAGACCTAATTAGAACCTGTAATGATGTTGTAAGATGATTCTTAACTGTTGACCTTAATCTATGACTTATGTGTATATTAAGTGAGTTATATGAATGATGTTTAAATGATATTTGTGACGATGATTATGTGCTGTGAATGTGTTAAATGTGCTGAACTGCTGCCATGTAAATGTGTTATATTTGCATGTGTATGTCAAGAGTCGTAAATGATGTTAAGATGTTGTATGTAACTTGTTTAAGTATAAAGAGTCGAGTTCATGCATTTGCATAGTTTGAGACGGTGGAGCTTATGCTCAAAGCGACGGTGAAGCTTATTTAAGCTTAATTATTGGTACCACATGCATGATGTTTAAGATGTTAGAGTTGCATAGTCGAGTTGCATTTGTCGAGTCTTGTGTCTAAGATGTTAAGATATGATTTGTTATGAGAAGAATGATTTAAGATGATTTGTATATGTGGACGTTTTGAGACGTTTTTGTTCTATGTGATGAATACTGTTGTTGTTGTTAAGCATAGATATTTGAGTTATATGTTAATATAATTGATGTGAATCTCACCCCTTCTGTTGGAATTGCCGCCTCGTGGGCAAGTGCAGGTGACCAATGCGTAGGATTGACGATGTGAGAGGTCTTTGTGGAGTCTTAGGAGCTCTGATACGTAACGGGATGGGGATTATCTTTTTTTTCTATTCCTTTATGTATCGTTTTTGAAATAATTATGACATTGGTGCGAAGAACTAATCTTTTAAAGAGTTTCAATTATGTTTCCGCTGCTACTTTACGAATAAAGATGAGGAATAAATTATCATTTATTTTGTGTAAAGATTTTATGAAATGTGACATCCTGATTATGTGTTATACTCTGATTATTTAAATGGAATTTTAAAGTCGGGATTTCGGGGTGTTACAATTGGTATCAGAGCAGGTTCGTCCGTCCGGCCAATTAGAGAGTCGAGTGACGTTGTCTTAGAGTTAGAGTAATATAGTTATATTATTCTAACTTATGGTTGCTTTGTAGAGGAATAAGATGGCTGGGAGAAATGATGCTGCTCTTGCTGCTGCTTTGCAAGCAATGGCTCAAGCGGTTGGACAACAACCTAACGCTGGTGGTAACAATGGAGTTCGAATGTTGGAAACGTTTCTGAGGAACCATCCACCTACTTTCAAAGGCAGGTATGACCCTGATGGAGCTCAGACTTGGCTCAAGGAGATTGAAAGGATTTTTCGAGTAATGGAGTGCACTGCACCTAAAATGGTTCGTTTTGGTACGCATTGTTTGGCCGAGGAAGCTGATGACTGGTGGGTTAGTATTCGTCCGAATCTGGAGAACGAGGGTGAGATTACTTGGGCTGTGTTCAGGAGGGAATTCCTGAATAGATACTTTCCAGAGGATGTTCGCGGGAAGAAGGAGATTGAGTTTCTGGAGCTGAAGCAGGGCGACATGTCAGTCACGGAGTATGCTGCTAAGTTCGTTGAGCTGGCTAAGTTTTATCCGCACTACACTGCTGAGACTGCTGAATTCTCCAAGTGTATCAAGTTCGAGAATGGCTTGCGTGCTGAAGTGAAGCGAGCAATTGGGTATCAGAAGATCCGTCAGTTCTCTGAATTGGTAAGTAGCTGCAGAATTTGTGAGGAGGACACCAAAGCTCATTATAAGGTTTTGAAGGAGCGGAAGGGTAAGCGCCAACAAGATCGTGATAAGCCTTACAGCGCCCCGGCTGATAAGGGTAAGCAGAAGGTGAATGATGAGAGGAGACCTCAGAAGGAAGATGCTCCTGCTGGGATTGTCTGCTATAGCTGTGGTGAAAAGGGCCACAAGAGTAATGCTTGTACGGGAGATGTGAAGTGGTGTTACCGATGCGGACAGAAGGGACATATTACCCCAGACTGCAAGTTTGATGACGTTGTGTGCTTTAACTGTAACGAAGAAGGTCACATTGGTTCGCAATGCAAGAAGCCGAAGAAGGCTCAGACTACTGGGAGAGTTTTCGCTTTGGCTGGTACTCAGACCTGAATAAGGTAAGATTTTCGAGGACGAAAATTCTATAAGTTGGGAAGAGTTGTAACGCCCGTTTCGATTATTTAATTAATTTGCCAAGTTTAGAATATATTTATGTGATTTATGTGTTATGTTGTGGTTTTATTAGGCGGGTTATTTTATTATTTAATAGAATAAGGTTGGAAATAAAATAAATATTAAGTTGTGGGGTTGTTTTCATAAATAAGATAGAGTTGTGGGGATAAGTGAGATTAGTAACTAGTATAAAAGGAAGTTAGGGTTAGAGAGGAACAGTCGGTACGTTACAGACTTTTGGAGAAAAAGGGAGAAAAGTGGCCAGAGAGGAGAGACCCGCGATTCTGCAATATTATCAGGTAAGGGTGAGCCTAGCTTCAGTTATGTTATACTGTAATTCATTTGTTTATGTTTAACCAAGGATTAGAGAGAGTTTTGAGAGAGTTCTAAGTTAGGGTTTTGGTAGATTTTGTGATGAATTGATGAGAGAATGATGTGAATTGATGTAGAAACATGTTACAGAATCCAGGTTAATCGTTAGGATCATAATTCTGAATGATTAGAGCCTTAGTATGAGAGATTGGACGAGTTTTAGCGAGGATTTGAGCGAACCCGCAGCCTGTTCTGCGACCGCTCGCCGTGGCGAGCAGACCTACTCGCCGTGGCGAGCAGAACAGTTTAACTCGCGAGGCGAGCAGATTTACTCGCCGTAGCGAGTAACAGAACGCCTACACTCGCGAGGCGAGCGACCTTACTCGCCGTGGCGAGCGACCTTACTCGCCGTGGTGAGCTACCCCTTTAGCGCGCGCGAGGCGAGCAGCAACACTCGCCGTAGCGAGCACTGGCAGAATAAAAATTTGACAGCTTGCCGTGGCGAGCAGAGCCACTCGCCATAGCGAGCAATGTGGTCTCAGACCACTATAACTTGAGTTTTAGAACTCTGTTTTGAGCGAGGCTTTGAGGATAGACTTTTGGATAGAATTAGAGATGTTTAAGACCTAATTAGAACTTGTAATGATGTTGTAAGATGATTCTTAACTGTTGACCTTAATCTATGACTTATGTGTATATTAAGTGAGTTATATGAATGATGTTTAAATGATATTTGTGACGATGATTATGTGCTGTGAATGTGTTAAATGTGCTGAACTGCTGCCATGTAAATGTGTTATAATTGCATGTGTCAGTCAAGAGTCGTAAATGATGTTAAGATGTTGTATGTAACTTGTTTAAGTATAAAGAGTCGAGTTCATGCATTTGCATAGTTTGAGACGGTGAAGCATATGCTCAAAGCGACGGTGAAGCTTATTTAAGCTTAATTATTGGTACCACATGCATGATGTTTAAGATGTTAGAGTTGCATAGTCGAGTTGCATTTGTCGAGTCTTGTGTCTAAGATGTTAAGAGATGATTTGTTATGCGAAGAATGTTTTAAGATGATTTGTATATGTGGATGTTTTGAGACGTTTTTGTTCTATGTGATGAATACTGTTGTTGTTGTTAAGCATAGATATTTGAGTTATATGTTAATATAATTGTTGTGAATCTCACCCCTTCTGTTGGAATTGCCGCCTCGTGGGCAAGTGCAGGTGACCAATGCGTAGGATTGACGATGTGAGAGGTCTTTGTGGAGTCTTAGGAGCTCTGATACGTAACGGGATGGGGATTATCTTTTGTTTTTATTCCTTTATGTATCGTTTTTGAAATAATTATGACATTGGTGCGAAGAACTAATCTTTTAAAGAGTTTCAATTATGTTTCCGCTGCTACTTTACGAATAAAGATGAGGAATAAATTATCATTTATTTTGTGTAAAGATTTTATGAAATGTGACATCCTGATTATGTGTTATACTCTGATTATTTAAATGAAATTTTAAAGTCGGGATTTCGGGGTGTTACAGAATGCATTTGTTCTTATTAAACAAAACTTCATATCCACTGCCACACAATTGACTTATGCTAAGTAGGTTATGTCTTAGTCCATCTACAAACCACACATTATTGACTGAGATTAAGGAGTTACCAATGGTTCCAGTACCAATGATTTTGCTAATTTGGTTTCCTCCAAATCCCACAGTTCCTCCCTCTTTCATGGTCAGGGTTAGGAACATAGAATTTTCTCCCATCATGTGTCGCGTGCAGCCACTGTCTAGATACCAAGACTTCTGTTTTTCTTGTCCTTTTAGACATACCTAAAACATCAACAACTTCAGATTTAGGTACCCATATCTTTATGGGTCCTTTGGGGTTACTCCTTGAACCATTGAATCTCTTTTATGTCTTGTATCTGGAAGTCTAAGGCATTGTTTTCTTCCAGACTTTAGGTTCAGAACCTTTTAATCTAGAGTCTAACTTACCACACACAACTTCTCTTCTTTGAATTCTAGGCTTCTGATTTTCAGACTCTGTTTTCTTCAGAATTTGTTTACCAGACTCTGGTTTCTTTAGAATCTGAACTTTTTGAGCCTATGATTCAAAGTTGTTCAGTACCTTTGGCTTTAGGTTATTTCGCTTTGACTTAGTCATTGCCTTAGATCTTGAAGCTTTAGGTTCTGAATGAGTCACTATGTTGATTTTTTCAGACTTTGACACAAATTGATTTTCAAATGCTTCTTTGGTGCCTTCAGAACATGGTTTCAGAATCATATCATTAGAGTTACCTCCTGTGAATCCAAGACATTTTCCTTTGTTCTGATAACTGCTATAAATCATGGATGCCACTTTGGTTCTATCAATTTCTATGACAATAAACTATTGTAGAGAAGCATCCTGCTCACTCAAGTGATTACTGTCACACTTCTTAGTCATTAAATTTTAATTTTCTTTCTTTAAAACATCCATCTCCAACATAGTTGAGTCATATTGTTTCGACAACTTACTGTGCTGTTGTTTAACTTTCCTCAACTCTGTGGATTTGGTTTCATAATGACCAAGAAGCTCCTTGAGAGAATCAATCAGTTCAGATCTAGTGAGTTTAGAATATACCTCTGTTTCACTTTCAGAGTCTGTATCAGATTCTGCATTGGATGATTCCTTTTATGGTTCAGTTGTTGCTACCAGACCCACAGCTACATTAGCTTCAACCTCGGCATCATCTTCATCAGACCCCGACTCTTTGTCTAGATCTTCCCAAGTAGCCATAAGACTCTTTTTGATCTGCTTCTTGGACTTGTTGGACTTGAAGGTTGGCTTCTTTGACTTGTATTTATCATTTTGCAAATCTGGACAATCAGCAATGAAATGCCCAGGCTTCTTGCAGTTGAAGCAACCTTTCTGATATTCTTTCTTGAATCCTTTACCACTGCTTTTACCCAAGAACTTCTTGTTCTTTCTAGCTAAGTACTATAGTCTGTTGGAAAGCATATCCATTTCTCTAGCAACATCAAGATCTTCCTCAGAGTCGTCAGAAGAAGATTCATTTTCAGACTCTTCAACTTTGAGAGCTTATGAGGATCTTCCTTTTGACTTTAGAGCAATGGTTGTTGACATTCTTACAGAGTCATGTTCATTGAGACTTAACTCATGAACCTTGAGGGAACTGACAAGATCTTCAACACCTAAAGTGTTTAGATCTTTAGCTTCCTCAATGGCAGTTACCTTAGGTCTCCATCTTGAGGGTAGGCTTCTCAGAATCTTGCTCACTTGATCAGAAGCTATGTAGCTCTTCTTCAGTATCTGGAGTCCAGACACTAGAGTCTGAAATCTTGAGTACATCTGCTCAATACTTTTATCATCTTTCATCTTGAACAGTTCATACTGATGAACAAGCAAAAGAGCCTTTGCTTCTCTAACTTTCTTCCTACCTTCATAGTTAGCACAGAGAGAGGCAAACATAGCTTTTGAAGTAGACTTGTGCAGCGGAAAAAAGTAAAGAGATAAGGGAAAGAGAGAACACAAGCAATTATACAAGTTCCTTCCACAAACCGGAAGTAGTCCTGTCCCCCTTGCACTTCCAAGGAGAGTTCACTAAAATGTAATAACAAATTACAAGTTGCTCAAGCACACAGCAAGAGACTTCCAATGCTCAAGCACATAAGCAAGAGACTTCTTTTGCTCAAGGACACACCCAAAAGACTTCTATTGCTCAAGCACGCAGCAAAAATGTAATATCTTGAGTTTGCGATCTTCAGACTCTCTGTAGAACTTTAGACTCTGTTGAGCTTCAGACTCTCTTCAGCTTTTTCAGACTCTCTTTGTTCTTCAGATCCTATAGTCTTGCGCTTCTCGAAACAGCTTCTTCAGACTCTCTAAGTCTTCAGAACTATTTGACTTGTACTTCTTCGAAACAACTTCTTTAAATGATTCTTCAGGCTCTCTAAGTCTTCAGAATCACTTGCAACAAGCTTCTTAAGGATTTTGCTCTTCATTTGTTCTTACAGAATACTTTCTAAGATTAAATTCTTTGACCAAGATCCCGCACACTTAAACAAACATTATCATATCCAATTGACAATTTTTAATACCTTATTATCATCAAAAATAAATATGGTATTGTTAAACACCCTTTGTTCCAACAACGTTGATTTCAAATGTGTTAGTCCGAGTGTTTCTCCATGGGGTGCTCCAATGTTGTTGGTTCAGAAGAAGGATGGCAGTATGAGGTTGTGTATGGATTATCGGCAGTTGAATAAGGTGACGATTGAGAATCAGTATCTGCTTCCGAGGATTGATGATTTGATAGATAAGTTAGTTGGTGCGGACGTGTTTCGTAAGATTGATTTAAGGTCAGGATATCACCAGACAAGAGTGAAGTCGGAAGATATACCCAAAACTGCATTCCAAACGAGGTATTGACACTATGAATATTCTGTGATGCCATTTGGAGTGTCTAATGTAACAGCCCGATTTTTGCTAGATTTATTTTAATTGTTTCTAATTGTGCTTGTATGTGATTAATTGTCCCTGTGTGCATTTTGGTTGGGATTATCAGAATTTGGTGTTGGAAGGGTATTTTAGTCATTTTAGACTAAGGGTTATTTTAGTCATTTATTAAGGTGTAGTAAACTTAGAATTAGCATTATTATAGTATTTGAGGTGAATAGTTTCTTTTGTTAAGACTGTTGGAACAACGGTGTTCAGCAATACCACTTTTAAGTTTTGATGATAACAAGGTATTAAAAATTGTCAATTGGATGTGCTAATATTTGTGTAAGTATGCAGGATCTTAATCAAGATTTCAATCTTAGTAAGTATTCTGTTTGAACATTTTGAGAGCAAAATCCAGAGAAGCTTCTTGCTTGTGATTCTGAAGATCAAGAGAGTCTGAAGAATCATCAGAAGCTGTTTAGAGAAGTCCTGAAGACTAAGAGAATCTGAAGTTCAAATGAGTCTGAAGATGATCAGAACCTGAAGTTTAAGAGAGTCTGAAGATCATCAGAACCTGAAGATCAAGAGAGTATGAAGATCATCAGAAGCTGAAGTGCTACAGTGAGTCTGAAGCCTACAAACTGAAGATCTGTTTAGAAGTATTTCTAAAGGCATTTCGATGCATAAAAAACATCAATTTGGAGTAACGGCTAGCTTCAAAGTCAACTTGAGCGTGGGATGCTCAACGACAAAGAATGCAGAATAGGACAAAGTACTTGTGTACAAACTCTGTTTCCACTACTCCACTACATCGTACAGTTTGGCAACTGTGTCTACCGGTATTTAGGTTCAAAAGGAATGGGATTCAAAATATGCATTTGAAGGATAGAAGACTTGAAGAATATGTTGGACTCTACAACTAAAAAACTACGCTATCAAGCTATTGTATTTTATCTGAGTCAAACCAGAAACACATCAACAACTTAGCAAATTCTTACAAACTGTGTATTCTAGAATTTCTAAGTTTATCAGAAAAACAGAGTCTGCCTTTGTTTATGTTATTGGAACACACTTGATTGTTTGTCAAGTGTTTCCAACTCTATTCAATTTTCTATAAATTGTGTCAGAAGTCTCTTGCTTGTGTCCTTGAGCAAAGAAGTCTCTTAGTTGTGTCTTTGAGCATTGGAAGTCTCTTGCCTGCGTGCTTGAGCATTTGGAAGTCTCTTACTGTGTGTTTGAGCAACTTGTAATTGATATTACATTTTAGTGAAACTCTCCTTGGAAGTGCAAGGGGGACAGGACTGCTTCTGGTTTGTGGAAGGAACCTGTATAATTGCTTGTGTTCTCTCTTTCTCTTTATCTCTTGTTTATTTCCGCTGCAACAGACTCTGGTCTTCCATCAGGTTCTGAATCCATTCAGACTCTGATCCTAGAAAACAGATTCTTACTCTCCAAGAGTTACGAAAAAGTTAACACAATTCAACCCCTCCTTCTTGTGTTTTTCTCACCTTCAGTTGGTATCAGAGCTCCGACTCTGTTGTCATAGCACTTAACCGTGTAACAGAAAAGATCCAGGGAAAAACATGTCTTCTACTTCTGGTGCTAATTCTGGTGCTGCTATACCATATGACTATGAATCCAATAAAAGCAGTAAGAAAGCTGATTATGGGAAAATTCCAAAGTTTAATGGTGATCCTGAAGAATTATCTTGGTGGAAAACGAACTTCTATAGCTATGTCATGGGTCTTGATGAAGAACTCTAGGACATACTTGAAGATGGTGTTGGTGACTTACAACTTGATGACGAAGGTGCTGCCATTGACCGTAAACTTCACACTGCTGCTTAGAAGAAGATCTACAAGAAACATCATATCATCAGAGGAGCTCTTGTCACTGCTATTCTTATGTCTGAATACATGAAGAGGAGTGACAAATCTACTGCTAAAGCCATGTTTTCTTCTCTTTGTGCAAACTATGAAGGGAGCAAGAAGGTCAGGGAAGCTAAAGCTCTTCTAATGGTTCATCAGTATGAATTATTCAAGATGAAGGAGGATGAAAGCATTGAGCAGATGTACTCAAGATTTCAAACTCTAGTATCTGGACTTAAGATACTAAAGAAGAGTTATATAGCTTCTGACCAAGTTAGCAAGATACTAAGGATTTTACGCTCTTGGTGGAGACCAAAGGTTACTGCAATTAAGGATCCTAAGGATTTAAACACTTTGAGTGTTGAAGATCTTGTCAGTTCTCTCAAAGTTCATGAGTTAAGTCTCAATGAACATGAATCTGCAAGAAAGTCTAAAACCTTTGCTTTAAAGTTAAAGGGAAGATCCTCAAAGGCTCTCAAAGTTGAAGAGTCTGAAAATGAATCTTCTGCTTCTGAAAGCTCTGAGGAAGATCCTGATGTTGCTAAAGAAATGGCTATGCTTTCAAGCAGAATGCAATACCTTGCTAAAAAGAACAAGAAGTTTCTGAGTAAGAGCAGTGGTAAGGGTTTCAAGAAGGAAAAAAAAAGGTTGCTTTAATTGCAAGAAGCCGGGCACTTTATTGCTGATTGTCCATAGTTGCAGAAAGAGAAATCCAAATTAAAAAGGCCAACCTTCAAGTCAAGCAAGTTTAAGAAGCAAATCAAGAAAAGTCTGATGGCTACCTGGGAAGATCTTGATAATGAGTCAGGGTCTGAAGAAGATGATGCTGATGGGGAAGCTAATGTAGTTGTTGGATTAATGGCTACAACTGAATCAGTAAAAGAGGCACCTGAGGCAGAATCAGATGCAGACTCTGAAAGTGAGACTGAGGTATTTTCTAAACTCACAAGATCTGATTTAGTTGATTCTATCAAAGAACTCCTTGGTCACTATGAAACTAAATCCACCGAGTTGAAGAAAGTCAAACAGCAGCTTGACAAGCTTTCAAAAAGGCATAACTCAACTCTGTTGGAGATAGAAAGTTTAAAAAAAGAAAATGATTCTTTACTGATCAAGAAGTGTAGTTGTAAATACTTGAGTGAGCAAGATGTTGCTCTACAAGAATTTATTGCTACTGGAATTGATAGATCCAGGGTAGCATCTATGATCTATAGCACATATCAGAACAGAGGACATAGTCTTGGATTCATTGGAGGTAGCTCAAATGAAGTGATCCTGAAACCTGGTCTTGATGGTGCCAGAGAAGCATTGAAAAATCACTTTGTAAGTGAGTCTGATGAAGTCAACACAGTGACTCATTCCGAACCTAAAACTTCAAGTTCTGAAGTTATGACTAAGTCAAAATCTCAGAACCCAACGTCAAAGGTACTGAAAAACTTTGAACCTAAGGCTTCAAGGATTCAGATTGTGAAAAAATCAGAGTCTGGTAAACAGACTCTGAAGAAACCAGAGTTTGAAAAACAAAAGCCTAAGTTTCAAAGAAGAGAAACTGTGAAAGGTAAGTTGGATCCTAAACTAACAGGTTCTAAACCCATAGTTTGGAGGAAACCAATGCCAATGACCTCAAGATACACAATACAAAAGGGATTCAATGGTTCAAGGACTAACCCTAGATGACCCATGAAAATATAGGTACCTAAGTCTGAAATTGTTGATGCTGCAGGTATGTCTAAAAGGACAAGAAAGGCAGAAGACCTGGTACCTGGACAGTGGCTGCTCGCGACACATGACAGGAGAAAAGTCTATGTTCCTAACCTTAACCATGAAAGAGGGAGGAACTGTGGGATTTGGAGGAAACCAGACTGGCAAAATCAATGGTACTGGAACCATTGGTAACTCTCTAATCTCTATTAGTAATGTGTGGTTTGTTGATGGGCTTAGACATAACCTACTGAGCATAAGTCAATTGTGTGACAGTAGTTATGATGTTTTGTTTAATAAGAACAACTGCACTGTAGTTAACAAGGATGATCAATCCATAGTCTTCAAGGGAAAGAGAAGAAACAATGTCTACAAAATAAAGTTCTCTGAACTGACTGATCAGAAGGTAGTTTGCCTTTTGTCAATGGGTGATAAGAAATGGCTGTGGCATAGACGGTTGGGGTTAAGTTTCTGAAAACTAAAGATGATTCAAATTCATGTGTTTAGCAAATTCTGCATCCAAGTTCAATCTGAAAAAGAGTTGAAAATTTTGAAAGTCAGAAGTGATCATGGAGGAGAATTTGAAAATGAGCCATTTCAGATTTTTTGTGAAAAACATGGAATTATCCATGAATTCTCTGCTCCTAGAACTCCACAACAAAATGGAGTTGTAGAGAGAAAGAACAGAACCTTTCAAGAAATGGCAAGAACCATGATCCATGAGAACAGTCTGGCTAAACATTTTTGGGTAGAAGTAGTAAATACAACATGTTATGTTCAGAACAGGATCTATATCAGACCTCTGTTGAACAAAACAGCATATGAAATCTTTAAAGGCAAGAAACCTAACATATCTTATTTTCATCAGTTTGGATGCACATGTTATATCCTGAACAATAAAGTCTATCTAAAGAAATTTGATGCCAAAGCTCATAAGGGAATCTTTTTAGGTTACTCTGAAAGATCTAAGGCATACAGACTGTATAATTCAGCAACACAATGTGTTGAAGAATCTATGCACGTCAGATTTGATGACAAAGTGCTTGGAAGTGAAACTCCAGAGCAAGATGAAAGCTTTGCAGGATCTCAAGATTTTGATAACAACTTAGAATCTGATCAGATTCCAGAATCTGAAGATACTCCGGAAGCTGTAGCATCCCCTGAAGTTCTTGATGCAGAAGCTTCTGAAGATGCTCAAGATGGTTCTCAGCAAGCTAGTCAATCCAAACATTCGTTCAAATACAAGTCTTCACATCCTGAGGATCAAATCATTGGCAACAAAGATAGTCCCAGAAGAACAAGATCATATTTCAGACAAGAAGAGTCTGACTTGGGATTATTATCTGTTATTGAACCAACCTCTGTTGAAGAAGCACTTAGAGATGAAGGATGGATTCTGGCAATGCAAGATGAACTTAATCAATTCAAAAGGAATGAAGTGTGGGATCTAGTAGCTAAGCCTGAGCACAAGAACATTATTGGAACTAAATGGGTGTTCAGAAACAAGCTTAGTGAACAAGGAGAAGTAATCAGAAACAAGAAGGCATTGATTACACTGAAACATTTGCTCCAGTTGCAAGATTGGAAGCAATCAGGTTACTTCTATCATATGCAGTCAATCACAACATAATGTTGTATCAAATGGATGTTAAGAGTGCTTTTCTTAATGGTGTCATTTCTGAAGAAGTATATGTCAAAAAACCTTCTGGCTTTGAGGATTTAAAACATCCTGAGCATGTTTATAAATTGAAGAAATCGCTATATGGCTTGAAACAAGCTCCAAGAGCTTGGTATGAAAGACTAAGTAATTTCTTAATTCAAAATGATTTTGAAAGAGGAAAAGTTGACACTACACAATTCAGAAAGACTCTGAAGAAGAACATTCTTATAGTTTAAATCTATGTTGATGATATCATTTTTGGTTCAACTAATGGTTCACTTTGCAAAGAGTTTACTAAGCTAATGCAGGATGAATTCGAAATGAGCATGATGGGAGAAATGAAGTTCTTTTTAGGAATTCAAATCAACCAATGCAAAGATGGAGTCTATGTTCATCAGTCCAAATACACTAAAGAGCTCCTGAAGAAGTTCAATCTTGAGGACTGCAAAGAAATGAACACTCCAATGCATCCAACCTGCACTCTGAGCAAAGAAGATCAAGGAACCAAAGTTGATCAGAAGTTGTATAAAGGTATGATAGATTCTTTGTTATACCTAACTGCATCCAGACCAGATATTTTATTCAGCGTATGTCTGTGTGTAAGGTTTCAATCAGATCCAAGAGAGTCTCACTTAACAGCTGTTAAGAGAATCTTTAGATATCTGAAAGGAACTACTAATCTTGGACTTCTGTATAAGAAATCTTCTGATTATAAGCTAGTTGGATTCTGTGATGCTGGCTATCCTGGAGACATGATTGAAAGAAAATCAACTAGTGGCAATTGTCAATTTTTGGGAGAGAATATTATATCCTAGGCTAGCAAGAGACAGGCAACAATTGCCCTGTCTACAGCAGAAGCAGAATACATCTCAGCTGCGAGTTCTTGTACACAGCTACTCTGGACGAAACATCAGCTTGAGGATTATCAAATAACTTAAAACTGTATCCCAATTTATTGTTATAATACAACTGCTATATGTTTATCTAAGAATCCAATTCTACATTCAAGAGCAAAGCACATTGAGATTAAACATCATTTTATTAGAGACTATGTTCAAAAAGGAATTCTATATATTCAATTCATTGATACTGATCATCAATGGGCTGATATATTTACTAAACCTTTGAGTGTTGAAAGATTTGATTTTATACAGAAAAATTTGAACATGTGTTATGTCTCTGGTTAATGTGTGCTTCTGAAGACAAAATTCAGACTCTGAAAGTTACTCAGAAGCTAATTGAGAATCAGACTCTCTCTTGGAGACTCTGATGAATATAAGCTTCTGAAGACACTCAGACTCTGTTAAGGAAACTTATACTCTTAAGAAGCTCGTATTAATGGAAGGATGACTGTTGAGTTCAGTAAGACCTGCCCCACTACAGTGATAGTTACTTTTTAAGTTCTCAGACGTGGCCTGTCTGTATTAGGTAGGAACTCAAAGGGCAGTGATTTTATTTCGTTTAACAAGTAACCCTCGCGTCTTCCCAACACTTTTACGGCTGCATGCTTACTAGTCTTTGCTTATGTTTGTTTGTCCCCTTCTCATTTTCAAACGGTTTTCCACTTTCGTTATAAATAGTAATCACACATAACCCACTTCACTTTCCACACTTTGATTTTTCTCTGAACTACTCTTTCGTTTTAGTCTCTGAAAAATGTTGTTTCTCAAAATCAAACCTAGAACCCTACAAATGGCAAGTGAACTCATTCAATCTGGTGTGATCGTCAAAATTGGAAAATCCTATGTGATTAAACCCAGAACAATGAACATCATCAAAGAGACTCTAGAAGTTCAAGTTGAATCTCCAGTAGATTTTTGATCCCTGACGGGGCATGGTATCGACGTCTCTTCTCATTTCTCAGCACAAGGAATAATGAGTTACTTTGGTATGTTGAATGGACCAACATATCAAGAACTGGTTAGAGATCTTTGGGTGAGGGCTGAAGTTTATGACAAGGATGATACAACCATCGAAGAAACTGCTGCAATCATGAACAACCCCTCTTTGGCTGGCAAAAGCAGGAAGCAAATGGGTCTTAGACCGTACAATGGTCTAGAAATAAGATTTGCTGTGATGGGGATTCCTATTCTTATCAACGAAGATATAGTTGCCAGGGCATGCAGGGTAACTAACCTTGGCAAATTTCAGTGGAACGTGGATAAGAAGAGTGAATGGATGAACATCTGTAACAAACTCTTATTTAAGGGAAGACCTTCAAATAAGTTGGTAGACATGCATCCATAACATAGGATGCTTCTGAAGATCATTCTGGACAGTATGCTTCAGAAAGGTGGAGGAACAGACACTTTGTCTGTGGATCATAAGGTGCTTCTGTACTTTTTGATTTGATCAAAAAGGAAAAGACTAACTTTTCAAGATACGTGATGCACCACATGTGCTGGGCCATCAGGGAATGCCATATCAAATCCAGAAGACAAGTTCCTTTTGGAAGATTGGTCTCTGAGATTCTGTATCAAGGAGGCCTCTTGAAGGTTTTGACAGAATCTGGTGTTGTATCAGACGCTCAGCCTGGAACAGTAACAGGAAGAATCATCAACGACAAGACTCTTCAATACATGAAAATTGTCAAGAAGTACATTCCTTCTAATCAAGATATGAAGGAGTCTTCTGTACAATCTGATCTGATGATGGACTTCCCCCTATTTCCAAAGAAGACAATCCTGAAGTCCTTGCAAGATTTGTAGTAGATTACTACAATGAGACTGGTAGAATAATCAACTATTTTGCCATTCTTGAGACTGCTGGAGGAGGACCTCTTAAGGTCAAAGGCAAAAGGACCAAGGATGTCAATCTAGAAGAGGAGGAAGAGAAGCAAAAACCTCCTAAGAAGAAGAAAAAGTCCAAATCAACAGCTCTTCCAGGAGTGACTATTGGTGCCTCTGAAACCATAGCTCCTATGCCTCTATCTGTCTCTCCTGCATCCAAGGAAATTAAGGAAAGGATAAAGAAATCCAAGGATGAGAAAAAAACAAAGGACGAGAAGAAGGCAAAGGATGAGAAGAAAGCTAAGAAAGGCAAAGCTGACAGAGATCACGAAAGGCTTGCTGAAGAAATTGCTGAATATCTTAATACTGATTCTTATGAAGAAGATACTCAGGTCAAGAAAAGGAAGAAAGAAGTTGTTCCTGTGGCTAAGGATGTAGCTCAGAAGATAGGTACTTCTGTATCTATGGTTGAAGATGATCATGCTATTGGCAAGGCAATGGCAGCAGAAGTTGTGACAGAAGGACTTAGAGATGAGACTGTGAAGGAAGCTGCTAAGTTGCTTACAGCAGCTTTGAAACAGAAGGGTCATGATATCCCTGCAGAAGTGGATCAATCAGAAGCTACTCTGTCTGATGCTTCTGAACAACTAGCTTCTCCATAAGCTGGCATTGGGACATCAGGTAACATTTCATTTGACTCACCTTTCTCTTCCACGAATCAAGAGTCATCACCCTCATCTGAAACTGAATCAGATAACATACCACTTAGCAAAGCCCTTCCATCCCGTCGAAATAAAACCCCCTCTCCAATCAAACCAATCTAATCATTTAATCCTCTTGACCCAAGAATAGGTGAATACATTGATTCAACTATTGACAGGGTTATTCAAGACACCATCACAGTGTCTCTGAACTTACCCTTGACCATCCTACTCAACCATCTTTTCTCAAACCACTTTAGGCAATTCAGCACACTAAAGAACCTGAAGAACCCATTCAATCTTCACAACCATCTTCTCAACAAGAAACAATCCTTGTAGACTCTCCAGATATCCTAGATTCTCTTGAAAAACACCTAGGAGGAGAACTACCAAAGACCCCTGCAAAATCCAAAACAACCAAGACTACAAAATCTGTTTCAAAACCAGACTCTGTAACTCTACCTAAACCAGAAATTCAAATCATAGCTTCAAATGAACCGATTACTGTAACTGAAAATGAACTAGTCTCTGAGACTCTGGTACACCTTTCTGATGTCATTCCTGACCTAGAACCTGTAACAGAATGCTTAGCAGAGCCTGTGTCTGAAATGGTTACTGAACCTCTTTCCCAACCTCAAACTATTGTAACTGGCTTCCAAACCCTACAAACAATCTTAGCTTCTGAACCTTCAACTTCATCTAAGCCAAACCAAGGATATTATTGAGCAAAGCTCAAGGATATTATTGTAACTCAAAGTTATGAGGATATTATTGAGCAAAGATTTGTGCCAATCCTAATTGTTAGCTATGAGGATAAATTTGCTGCTTTGAAGAATGAATTTGTGGATTTTGTCACTACAATTCAGAAGGCTGCAGTAAAAGAACAAGCTATCGTTCTTGCCAAACATATGGAAGAAATCAAGAAAGCTAAGATAGCAAAGGCTAAGAAGAAAGCTGGTGTTCTGGCATTGGCAAATAAACCATTCTTTGATGTTGATCAATACAATTCAAGGGAAACAATGGTTTATGTTATGCTTAAGAAGAAGCTTCACAGAGTTCAAGAAGAAGCTAGACTTGAAAGAGAAGCTCATCTCAGGAGAACAGAAGCTCTTGAAGAAATAGTCAAGAAATAGCATGAGGCTCTGCAGAAATTGATGGATCACATTGCCAAACAAAACCAACCTTAGTTGCACACCTAGTGTTTATTTTGTGTTGTTTTGCTCGTACACTTATTTGCTGTTTTTCTATTGAACTTTTACTTCATTATATTCATTTAAGTTTTTTTTACTTCTAATAGTTTTCTACTTTAATTATCTGTGCTTCTGATATATCTTGTTATATTTATCTAAGTACATCTGAAGTCTAACTATCGTATCTTACTTAGAATCTGTCATGTTTTAACAAACTCTAATAAGTTTTTGCTCTGAATCTTCTCTCCTCATTTTCTCTAAAAAAATTCTCTAAATTTTTTTCCCTCACTTGAAGTCACATAAAAAGGGGGAGAAACTTGTCTTTAAACCTTTTTGTTGATGACAAAAGGGGGAGAAAGATCAGTAAGTATTTTTTTAAGTTATTTATGCTAAGTCTGAGGAAAAGGGAAGTTTGCGATAGGTACTTCGTTAGATTCTGAGCCCCATTAAATTAAATTCTTCAATTTAATTTAAAAAGAATCTCCTCTCATATTCTTTTTATTATTCTGAGATTTGATTAAGCTATTTGTACTAAACATGAATTTAATTAACATGGATAGAACTTAGGGGAAGCTTACAAACCTCAACTTAAGGACTATAAGACTCAGGGGGAGTCAGAGCTTACAAATCTCAGACTCTGAGCTTACAAACCTCAGACCTTTTAGTCAACCTGTTAATTAGATTAACAACAATTGACCTTTTAATACTGATGTTTGTCATCATCAAAAAGGGGGAGATTGTTGGAACAAGGGTGTTCAGCAATACCACGTTTTGAGTTTTGATGATAACAAGGTATTAAAATTTTTCAATTGGATATGCTAATATTTGTTTAAGTATGTAGGATCTTAATCAAGATTTTAATCATAGAAAGTATTCTGTTTGAACATTTTGAGAGCAAAATCAAGAGAAGCTTGTTGCTTGTGATTCTGAAGATCTAGAGTCTGAAGAATCATCAGAAGCTGTGTCAAGAATTCCTGAAGACCAAGAGAATCTGAAGTTCAAATGAGTCTGAAGATGATCAGAACCTAAAGTTTAAGAGAGTCTGAAGACTATCAGAACCTGAAGATCAAGAGAGTCTGAAGATCATCAGAAGCTGAAGTGCTACAGTGAGTCTGAAGCCTACAACCTGAAGATCTGTTTAGAAGGATTTCTAAAGGCATTTCAATGCATAAGAAACACTCACTTGGAGTAACATCTAGCTTCAAAGTCAACTTAAGCTTGGGATGCTCAACGACAAAGAATGCAGAATAGGACAGAGTACTTGTGTACGAACTTTGTTTCCACTACTCCACTACCTCGTACAGTTTGGCAACTGTGTCTACCGGTATTAAGCTTCAAAAGGAATGGGATTCAAAACATGCATTTGAAGGACTATTACCATATTAAGCAACAGATCAACAACTATTGATCAAGCTTCCAGAATTCTCTTGATGTGCTGGATTGTCTCATCGTCTCTTTCCAACGCCTATATAAAGGATAGAAGACTTGAAGAATATGTTGGACTCTACAACTGAAAAACTACGCTGTCAAGCTATTGTATTCTAACTGAGTCAAACCAGAAACACATCAACAACTTAGAAAATTCTTACAAACTGTGTATTCTAGAAATTCTAAGTTTATTAGATAAACAGAGTCTGTCTTTGTTTAAGTTATTGGAGCGCATTTGATTGTTTGTCAAGTGTCTCCAACTAAATTCAATTTTCTGTAAATTGTGTCAGAAGTCTCTTGCTTGTGTGCTTGAGCAAAGAAGTCTCTTAGTTGTGTCTTTGAGCATTGGAAGACTCTTGCATGCATGCTTGAGCAATTGGAAGTCTCTTACTGTGTGTTTGAGCAACTTGTAATTGATATTACATTTTAGTGAAACTCTCCTTGGAAGTGCAAGGGGGACATGACTACTTCCGGTTCGTGGAAGGAACTTGTATAATTGCTTGTGTTCTCTCTTTCTCTTTATCTCTTGTTTATTTTCGCTCCAACAAACTCTGGTCTTCCATCAGGTTCTGAATCCACTCAGACTCTGATCTTGGAAAACAGATTCTTACTCTCCAAGAGTTACGAAAAATTTAACACAAATCAACCCCCCTTCTTGTGTTTTTATCACCTTCAAAGACTAGAGGCACTTGTTAGTAATTATTTGGTTTTGGGTGATAATTAGATATTTTACTAAGTTGAGTGAGTAGTAACATTTCTAATTAGATGGGAGAGTGTTAGGCCCATTAAGAAGAGTTATACCCTAACCCATTTAGATGGTGACTATATAAGCTTAACTTAGAGAGAGGCTAGGTTAACTTTTCATTCATTTCATATAAGAGGCTAGAGATAGAGAAAAGGGTTAGAGAGAAGATTCAAGGGGGATCAAGTTAGGAGCAAGGGGGAGTAGAGGATTAGCTTAGCTTTGTAAAGATAAGAGGTAAGGGGGCAAGTCTTCACTCATAATCAATTGTTTAATCTCTTCTTCTCCTCCATCTCATAAGTGCTTATTTGAATAAGTGATTATTTGAATTTAATTGTTGAAATTCATGTTCTTGTTATGGTGATATGGTTGAGTACTTGAATTTGATGATAACTGAATTGTTGTTGATGTAATTGCATGTTTATGATATGTATAAATGGGTATATTGTGAATTACGCTTAAATTGATGAATTTTGTTATATTGTTGTTGATTGGTGGTTGGATACATGATTAAATGAAGTTGTTGTTAATTTGGATATGTTGTTGTTGTTGATTTGTACCATGGGTATTCAATTTTGTGAAGTTGTTGATTGAATCGGTGAAGTTTGTGTTGAGTTGTTCATGTGGAGGACCAAAATGAACTTTTAATATATAATGTTGTTGACTGAATATTTCATGTTGATGGATGAGTTAGATCGAGTAGAATTTCTGTTTTCATGTGGTGATTGTGTTAGTCGAATCGTTTGGGAGAAAACAGGATTTTCGTGTGAAAAGTCGGTGTTTAAGCTTTTTTGCAAATAAGCGATTATGTGAGGTTTTGGAAAATGATTTTGGGATGGCTGAAACTTGAGTTTTGTATAGATTATGATAGAGTTAAGTGTCAGGAGCGCGTAGGAGAAAATGGCATTGGAAACGGGTTAGTGGTTTGAATTTTACGCACGAAATGGTGAAAATCGCACTTTTTGAAAAGCTGAGCCTGGACCTAATACTGTCAAAATCGTGCCACGGTTTTGCAACCGTGCCACGATTTTGATGGCAGAATGTTCAGCGGTTCTGGGCATGAATATAACACCCCTCTATCCCATACTTAAAATATTAAATAAATAATCAGAGTTCAATCGACAAAACGGGCATGTCACACTACTTTTCAAATTTCTTTAATAGAAATGAATACTATTTAATAAACACCAACAAATTGCAGCGGAATATTTTTCAAATAATTAACATCATCGTCCAACAATAATCCTGGCACAAGGGCCTCAACATAATCATTCATCTAAAATTGTTTCAAATAACAATGAAAGGCTCCAAACAACAGGTTCCAAAAATTGATACATAAGGAATGAAAATAAAACAACTAATTCCCATCCCGTACGTATCAGAGCCCTAAACACTTGAGCCACCACGCCTACTACTCAGAATCACCTGCACGTTACCCACGGTCGAGGCAACATTCAAACAGAAGGGGTGAGATTCACAAACAACAATAATAGATATAAAATTCATCAATTGAATCTAACACCCTAAATATCATTAACAATTCAATAATTATATATATTTCATGTTCACATCATTATCATCCTATTCAACTTCAATCAATAGCATGAAAGTACTAATCAATTACCAACAACTACTCATGCAATGACACAACAACACCACTAAGACTCCTCAACAAATGTGACTATACACATTCATGTGGTACCATTTTACAGGACATAAGCCCTCACCGGATTTGAATGGTTAAAGCATTCACAGGACCTAAGTCCTCCCACTTTGAACGACAAGGCGTTCCAGGGCATAAGTCCTCCCACTTTCAACGACAAGGCGTTCCAGGACACAAGTCCTCCCACTTTATGTTTATACTATGGACTCTATATTTGTGTATATCTACATACAACTCAATAACAACAATGACAATGTAGACAACCACAACGACAACAACAACTATGCATAAATGATTATGACTTACTCCACAACTTGGTCAACTATGACACAACAATTCTTAACAACGAGATTCGTCAACATCGCATATATTCACATGGTTATTTATATATATACATCAATCAGTAAGCACTCCTGTTCTTGGTAAACAATACAGTCACATATAATCAATATTAAAGTCTAAAGAATCTAACCCAACAGTACACGTTACATAGTACACGAAACACCGGATGTTCACGTCAAACCAATTTAGATCCATCACAACATAGGTTAAACACTCCTAAACACCTTAATTGAACTCATAGTACTTCTAGTTTTGAGCTTTGGAATTATTCCATGAGTTTTGGATTAACTTAGAAATGGTTACGCTGTATTTTCATAAGATTTCACTAAGACTTCCGTGGAGTATTTTCATCATATCTCAAACACCAAAAATCATTTTCAAGTTAAAACAAAGCCATTGGAAATCTAGCACAATTAGCTACAACTTTCATGTTTACACCTAAGACTAATTCAGTACCGATCAATACCAGTTTTCATTTCAAATTCGGAGAAAGTTGTGCTAAAATTCATAAAAATTCACTGTGACCTACGTTCAGTAATTTGACCATAACTCAAGTTCTATAAATCTTTTTGAAGTCAAACCAACGAAATTAGAAGGGTAACATCCATACCTACAACTATTGTGTTTACACCTAAGACCAATTCAGTACAGAAACATGTGGAAATGACGCAAAAACATGAAGCAGAAAATGTTGTCAGAGGTAGCTCTCGGGAAAGCTCCATTGTTCACCCAAAAACCCAAAGTTTGATCTCTAAACACCCAAATTCGTTTCAAAAGTTTGCTTACAGATTTATATACATAAAAGACACTCTAAAACTATGTAGAACTTGCAACAAAACATCAATAACAACATAAATTCATGAAATCACCAAAAACATCATATTATGAATCAAAAATCCCTAGAACCACTTATTATGAATCAAAAGCATGACTATGAACATGTTAATTCACCAATTCAACAAAAATTAGTATACACATAATTACCCACTAACTATGAGTACGAATTTCTCAAAACAAAATCATCAATTAATCAATTCAACAATTAATCATAAACTAAGAAAGTGATTATGAGAATAAGTATCTAACCTTTACTAATCAAAATCAGAATTATATATTCTATGATTACTGAATGTTAACCTCACCCTTGTTGGAACAAGGGTGTTCAGCAATACCACGTTTTGAGTTTTGATGATAACAAGGTATTAAAAATTGTCAATTGGATATGCTAATATTTGTGTAAGTATGCAGGATATTAATCAAGATTTTTATCTTAGAAAGTATTCTGTTTGAACATTTTGAGAGCAAGACCAAGAGAAGCTTGTTGCTTGTGATTCTGAAGATCTGAAGAGTCTGAAGAATCTTCAGAAGTTGTGTCAAGAAGTCCTGAAGACTAAAAGAATCTAAAGGTCATATAAGTCTGAAGATGATCAGAACCTAAAAGTTCAAGAGAGTCTGAAGACTATCAGAACCTGAAGACCAAGAGAGTCTGAAGATCATCAGAAGCTGAAGTGCTACAGTAAGTCTGAAGCCTGCAATCTGAAGATCTGCTTAGAAGGATTTCTAAAGGCATTATGATGCACAAGAAACACTCATTTGGAGTAACGGCTAGCTTCAAAGTCAACTTGAGCGTGGGATGCTCAACGACAAAGAATGCAGAATAGTACAGATTACGTGTGTACGAACTCTGTTTCCACTACTCCACTACCTCGTACATTTGGCAGCTGTGTCTACCGGTATTAAGCTTCAAAAGGAATGGAATTCAAAATATGCATTTGAAGGACTATTACCATATCAAGCAACAGATCAACAACTAATGATCAAGCTTCCAGAATTTTCTTGATGTGCTAAATTGTCTCAACGTCTCTTTCCAACGCCTATATAAAGGATAGAAGACTTGAAGAATATGTTGGACTCTACAACTGAAAAACTACGCTGTTAAGCTATTATATTCTCACTGAGTCAAACCAGAAACACATCAACAACTTAGATTATTCTTACAAACTGTGTATTCTAGAATCTCTAAGTTTATCAGAAAAACAGAGTCTGTCTTTGTTTAAAACAGAGTCTGTCTGTGTTTAAGTTATTGGAACACATTTGATTGTTTATCAAGTGTCTCCAACTCTATTCAATTTTCTGTAAATTGTGTCAGAAGTCTCTTGCTTGTGTGCTTGAGCAAAGAAGTCTCTTAGTTGTGTCTTTGAGCATTGGAAGACTCTTGCCTGCGTGCTTGAGCAATTGGAAGTCTCTTACTGTGTGTTTGAGCAGCTTGTAATTGATATTACATTTTAGTGAAACTCTCCTTAGAAGTGCAAGGGGGACAGGACTACTTCTGGTTTGTGGAAGGAACCTGTATAATTGCTTGTGTTCTCTCTTTCTCTCTATCTCTTGTTAATTTCCGCTGCAACAGAATCTGGTCTCCCATCAGACTCTGAATCCATTCAGACTCTGATCCTACAGAAACAGATTCTTACTCTTAAAGATTTTCGAAAAAGAAAACACAATTCAACCCCCCCTTCTTGTGTTTTTCTCACCTTAAGTTGGTATCAGAGCTCCGACTCTATTGTCATAACACTTAACCGTTTGACAGAAAAGATCCAGAGAAAAACATGTCTTCGAGTGTACCTTCTTCTTCTGGTGCTACTTTTGGTGCTGCTATACCATACGACTATGGATCCAATAATAGCAGTAAGAAAGCTGATTATGGGAAAATTCCAAAGTTCAATGGTGATCCTGAAGAATTTACTTGGTGGAAAACCAACTTCTATAGCTATATCATGGGTCTTGATGAAGAACTCTGGGACATACTTGAAGATGGTGTTGGTGACTTACAACTTGATGACGAAGGTGCTGCCATTGACCGTAAACTTCACACTACTGCTCAAAAGAAGATCTACAAGAAACATCATATCATCAGAGGAGCTCTTGTCACAACTATTCCTAAATCTGAATACATGAAGATGAGTGACAAATCTACTGCTAGAGCCATGTTTGCTTCTCTTTGTGCAAACTATGAAGGGAGCAAAAAGGTCAGGGAAGCTAAAGCTCTTCTATTAGTTCATCAGTATGAATTATTCAAGATGAAAGAGGATGAAAGTATAGAGCAGATGTACTCAAGATTTCAAACTCTAGTATCTGGACTTCAGATACTAAAGAAGAGTTACATAGCTTCTGACCATGTTAGCAAGATTCTAAGGAGCTTACCCTCTAGGTGGAGACCAAAGGTTACTGCAATTGAGGAAGCTAAGGATTTAAACACTTTAAGTGTTGAAGATCTTGTCAGCTCTCTCAAAGTTCATGAGTTAAGTCTCAATGAACATGAATCTGCAAGAAAGTCTAAAACCATTGCTTTAAAGTCAAAAGGAAGATCCTCAAAAGCTCTCAAGGTTGAAGAGTCTGAAAATGAATCTTCTGCTTCTGAAAGCTCTGAGGAAGATCCTGATGTTGCTAAAGAAATGGATATGCTTTCAAGCAGAATGCAATACCTTGCTAAAAAGAACAAGAAGTTTCTGAGCAAGAGCAGTGGTAAGGGTTTCAAAAAGGAGGAACAAAAAGGTTGCTTCAACTACAAGAAGCCTGGGCACTTTATTGCTGATTGTCCAGAGTTGCAGAAAGAGAAATCCAAGTCAAAAAGGCCAACCTTTAAGTCAAGCAAGTTTAAGAAGCAAATCAAGAAAAGTTTGATGGCTACCTGGGAAGATCTTGATAATGAGTCAGGGTCTGAAGATGATGATGCTGATGGTGAAGCTAATGTAGTTGTTGGATTAATGGCTACAACTGAATCAGTAAAGGAGGCACCTGAGGCAGAATCAGATGCAGACTCTGAAAGTGAGACAGAAGTATTTTCTGAACTCACAAGATCTGAATTAGTAGATTCTATCAAAGAACTTCTTGGTCATTTTAAAGCTAAAACCACTTAGTTGAAGAAAGTCAAACAACAGCTTGATAAGCTGTCAAAAAGGCATAATTCAACTCTGTTGGAGTTAGAAAGTTTAAAAGAAGAAAATGATTCTTTATTGATCAAGAAGTGTGGTTGTAAATACTTGAGTGAGCAAGATATTGCTTTACAAGAATTTATTTCTACTGGAATTGATAGATCTAGGGTAGCATCCATGATATATAGCACATATCAATACAGAGGACAGGGTCTTGGATTCATTGGAGGTAGCTCAAATGAAGTGATTATGAAACCTGGTCCTGATGACGCCATAGAAGCATTGAAAAATCACTTTGTAAGTGAGTCTGATGAATTCAACACAGTGACTCATTCAGAACCTATAACTTCAAGTTCTAAAGTTTTTACTAAGTCAAAATATCAGAATGCAAAGTCAAAAGTTCTGAAAAACTTAGAACATAAGGCTTCAATGATTCAGATTCTAAAAATTTCAGAGTCTGATAAACAGACTCTGAAGAAGCCATAGTCTGAAAAACAAAAGCCTAAGTTTCAAAAAGGAGAAACTGTGAAAGGTAAGTTGGATCCTAAACTGAACGGTTTTAAACCCAAAGTGTGGAGGAAAACAATGTCAATGACTTCAAGACACACCTTACAAAAGGAATTCAATGGTTCAAGGACTAACCCAAGAGGACCCATGAGAATATGGGTACCTAAGTCCGAAAATGTTGATGCTGCAGGTATGTCTAAAAGGACAAGAAAAGAAGAAGGCTTGGTACCTGGATAGTGGTTGCTCGCAACACATGACAGGAGAAAAGTCTATGTTCCTAACCCTAACCATGAAAGAGGGAGGAACTGTGGGATTTGGAGGAAACCAGACTGATAAAATCATTGGTACTGGAACCATTGGTAACTCTTTAATCTCTATTACTAATGTGTGGTTTGTTGATGGGCTTAGACATAACCTACTGAGCATATGTCAATTGTGAGACAGTGGTTATGATGTTTTGTTTAATAAGAACAAATGCACTGCCGTTAACAAGGATGATCAATCCATAGTCTTCAAGGGAAAGAGAAGAAACAATGTCTACAAAATAAAGTTCTCTGAACTGACTGATCAGAAGGTAGTTTGCCTTTTGTCAATGGGTGATAAGAAATGGCTGTGGCATAGACGGTTGGGACATGCAAACTGGAGGTTAATCTCTAAGCTTAGCAAGTTGCAACTAGTCAAAGGCTTACCAGACATTGACTATCATTCAGATGCTCTTTGTGGAGCATGTCAGAAAGGGAAAATTGTTAAGAGTTCTTTTAAACCTAAAGAAATTGTTTCTACCTCCAGACCCTTGGAGTTACTTCACATTGATTTATTTGGACCAGTTAGCACTGCATCCTTATATGGAAGTAAGTATGGACTAGTCATTGTTGATGATTACAGCAAATGGAGTTGGGTTAAGTTTCTGAAAACTAAAGATGACTCATATTCTGTGTTTAGTAAATTCTGCATCCAAATTCAATCTGAAAAAGAATTGAAAATTTTGAAAGTCAGAAGTGATCATGGAGGAGAATTTGAAAATGAGCCTTTTGAGATTTTCTGTGAAAAGCATGGAATTATTCATGAATTCTCTGCACCTAGAACTCCACAACAAAATGGAGTTGTAGAGAGAAAGAATAGAACCTTACAAGAAATAACTAGAACCATGATCCATGAGAACAGTCTGGCTAAACATTTTTGGGCAGAAGTAGTAAATTCAGCATGTTATGTTCAGAACAGGATCTACATCAGACCTCTGTTGAACAAAACAACATATGAACTCTTTAAAGGAAGGAAACCTAACATATCTTATTTTCATTAGTTTGGATGTACATGTTATATCCTGAACAATAAAGTCTATCTAAAGAAATTTGATGCCAAAGCTCAGAAGAGAATCTTTTTAGGTTACTCTGAACGATCTAAGGCATACAGATTATATAATTCAGAAACACAATGTGTTGAAGAATCTATGCACGTCAGATTTGATGACAAAGTGCCTGGAAGTGAAACTCCAGAGCAAGATGAAAGTTGTGCAGGATCTCAAGATTCTGATATCAACTCAGAATGTGATCAGATTCCAGAATCTGAAGATACTTCAGAAGCTGGAGCATCCTCTGAAGTTCCTAATGAAGAAGCTTCTGAAGAAGCTCAAGATGGTTCTCAGCAAGCTAGTCAATCCAAACATTCATTCAAATACAAGTCTTCACATCCTGAGGATCAAATAATTGGCAATAAAGATAGTCCCAGAAGAACTAGATCGTATTTCAGACAAGAAGAGTCTGCCTTGGGATTATTATCTGTTATTGAACCAACCACTATTGAAGAAGCACTTGGTGATGAAGGATGGATTCTGGCAATGCAAGATGAACTTAATCAATTCAAAAGGAATGAAGTGTGGGATCTAGTAGCTAAGCCTGAACACAAGAACATTATTGGAACTAAATGGGTGATCAGAAATAAGCTTAGTGAACAAGGAGAAGTAATCAGAAACAAGGCCAGACTTGTTGCACAAGGCTTCAGTCAACAAGAAGGCATTGATTACACTGAAACATTTGCTCCAGTTGCAAGATTGGAAGCAATCAGGTTACTTCTTTCCTATGCAGTCAATCACAACATAATCTTGTATCAAATGGACGTTAAGAGTGTGTTTCTTAATGGTGTCATTTCTGAAGAAGTCTATGTCAAACAACCTCCAGGCTTTGAAGATTTAAAACATCAAGAGCATGTTTATAAATTGAAGAAATCACTATATGGCTTGAAACAGGCTCCCAGAGCTTGGTATGAGAGAATAAGTAATTTCTTAACTCAAAATGATTTTGAAAGAGGTCAAGTTGACACTACACTATTCAGAAAGACTCTGAAGAAGGATATTCTTATTGTTCAAATTTATGTTGATGATATCATTTTTGGTTCAACTAATAGTTGACTTTGCAAAGAGTTTTCTAAGGTAATGCAGGATGAATTCGAAATGAGCATGATGGGAGAATTGAAGTTCTTTCTAGGAATTCAAACCAACCAATGCAAACATGGAGTCTATGTTCATCAGTCTAAATACACTAAAGAGCTCTTGAAGAAGTTCAATCTTGAGGACTGCAAAGAAATGAACACTCCAATGCATCCAACCTGCACTCTGAGCAAAGAAGATCAAGGAACCAAAGTTGATCAGAAGCTGTATAGAGGTATGACAGGTTCTTTGTTATACCTAACTGCATCCAGACTAGATATTTTATTCAGTGTATGTCTGTGTGCAAGGTTTCAATCTGATCCTAGAGAGTCTCAGCTGTTAAGAGAATCTTTAGATATCTGAAAGGAACTACTAATCTTGGACTTGTGTACAAGAAATCCTCTGATTATAAGCTAGTTGGATTCTGTGACGCTGACTATGCTGGAGACAGGATTGAAAGAAAATTAACCAGTGGCAATTGTCAATTTTTGGGAGAGAATCTGATATCCTGGGCTAGCAAGAGGCAAGTAACTATTGATTTGTCTATAGCAGAAGCAAAATACATCTCAGCTGCTAGTTGTTGTACACAGCTACTTTGGATGAAACATCAGCTTGAGGATTATCAAATAACTAAAAACTATATCCCAATTTATTGTGATAATACAGCAGCTATATGTTTATCTAAGAATCCAATTCTGCATTCAAGAGCAAAGCACATTGAGATTAAACATCATTTTATAAGAGACTATGTTCAAAAAGGAATTCTAGATATTCAATTCATTGATACTGATCATCAATGGGCTGATATATTTACTAAACCTTTGTCTGTTGAAAGATTTGATTTTATAAAGAAAATTTTGAACATATGTTATGTCTCTGGTTAATGTGCGCCTCTGAAAACAAAATTCAGACTCTGAAAGATACTCAGAAACTAATTGAGTATCAGACTCTCTTTTGGAGACTCTGGTGAACATAAGCCTCTGATAGACTTTCAGACTCTGTTAAGGAATCTTAGACTCTCAGAAGCTCGTATTAGTGGAAGCATGATTGTTGAGTTTAGCAACACCTGCCCCACTACGATGACAGTTACTTTTTAGTTTCTCAGACGTGGCCTGTCTGTATTGGGTAAGAACTCAAAGGGCAATGATTTCATTACGTTTAACAAGTTACCCTCGCGTCTTCCCAACACTTTTACGGCTGCATGCTCACTGTCTTTATTACTCTTGTTTGTTTGTCCCCTATTTTTTCCAAACGGTTTTCTACTCTTTCACTATAAATACGAATCACACACAACTCACTTCACTTTTCACACTTTGATTTTTCTGTGAACATTTCTCTTGTTTTCAGTCTCTAAAAAACTTTTTGTTCTCAAAATCAAAACCTTGAAACATTCAAATGGCAAGTGATCTTATTCAATCTGGTGTGATAATCAAAACTAGCAAATCATACGTGATTAAACCCAGAACCATGAACCTCGTTAAAGAAACTCTGGAAGTTCAAGTTGAATCTCCAGTGGATTTCGGTTCCCTTATACGACATGGTGTAGATGTCTCTTCTCATTTCTTATCACAAGGAATGATGAGTTATTTCGGTATGTTGAATGGACCAGCATATCAGGAGTTAGTGAGAGACCTCTGGGTCAGGGCAGAAGTTTTCGACAAGGACGACGCTACCATTGAAGAAACTGCTGCAATCATGAACAACCATACATTGGCTGACAAGAATAGAAAGCAAATGGGTTTAAGACCGTACAAAGGTCTTGAAATAAGGTCTGTTGTGATGGGGATTCCAATCCTTATTACTGAAGAAATAGTTGCCAGAGCTTGCAGGGTAACTAATGAAGGTAAATTTCAATGGAATGTGGACAAGAAGAGTGAGTGGATGTGTATCTGCAACAAACTCTTACTTGAAGGAAGACCCTCAAATTAGTTGGTAGACATGCATCCTGAGCATAGGATGCTTCTGAAGATCATACTGGATAGTATGCTTCAGAAAGGTGGAGGAACAAACACTCTGTCTGTTGATCACAAGGTACTTCTGTACTTTCTGATAAAGAAACAGAAGATAAACTTTCCTAGGTACGTGATGTACCACATGTGCTGGGCTATTAGGAAAAACCAATCTGAATCCAGAAGACAAGTTCCTTTTGGAAGGTTAACCTCTGAGATTCTGTATCAAGGAGGCCTCTTGAAGGCCTTGACAGGATCTGGTGTTGTATCAGACGCTCACCTTGGAACAGTGACTAGGAGAATCATCAATGGCAAGACTCTCCAATACATGAAGATTGTCAAAAGATTCAATCCTTCTAATCAAGATATGAGGGAATCTTATGTTCAATCAGACTTGATGATGGACTTCCCTCCTATTTCCAAAGAAGACAATCATGAAGTCTTAGCAAGATTTGTAGTAGATTACTACAATGAAACTGGTAGAATAATCAACTATTTTGCCATTCCTGAGACTGCTGGAGGAGGGCCTCTTAAGGTTAAAGGAAAAAGGACCAAGGAAGTGTGTCTAAAAGAAGAGGAAGAGAAGCAAGAGCCTACCAAGAAGAAGAAGAAATCAACAGCTCTTCCAGGAGTGACTATTGGTGCCTCTGAGACCATAGCTCCCATGCCTTTGTCCGTATCTTCTTCATCCAAGGAAATTAAGGAAAGGATAAAAAAACCCAAGGATGAGAAGAAAGCTAAGGACAAGAAGAAACCAAGGATGAGAAGAAACCCAAGAAAGGCAAAGATGACAGAGATTACGAGAAAATGGCTGAAGAGATTGCTGAATTCCTTGATAATGACTCTGATGGTGAAGAAAGTCAGGTCAAGAAAAGAAAGATGGAAGTGGTTCCTGTGGCTAAGGATGTAGCACATAAGATAGGTACTTCTGTATCTGTGATTGAGGATGAACATGCTGCTGGCAAGGCAATGGCAGCAGAGGTTGTGGCTGAAGAACTTAAGGAAAAACTGTTAAAGAAGCTGCTAAGTTACTTGCATCAGCTCTGAAACAGAAGAGTTAGGTGGCCCCTGCAGAAGCTGATCTATCAGAAGCTGTAACGCCCCCTTTTTATTTAATTATTTTTAGTTAATATTTGAATACTTTTGCATGATTTTATATTTGATAAGTGATAATATATTTGTTATAAATATGTTTGTTATTTGTTATAGAAATATTTGTTATTTTGTTTAAGAATATATTTGATATTTATTTGATTTATTATTTTTAGCATATGTATTATTTGGCTTAGTTGCGTGTGTATATATATTTAAGAGAGGTACGTAGTAATATTATTTTAAGAGAGTTTAGTGAAGTGAAATAAAATAGGATATTTTATTTGGAGGAGTTGTTATGTAATTTTAGAGAAGTTGAGGATTTAGTAGAAAAATAAGACAAGTGGAGAAAAGTTATATAAAGAGGGAATTAGGTTAAGAAAAACATAGTAAGCGTTGTCAGAGTTTTTGGAGAGAAAGAGGAGAAACCTAGAAGAGGCAAGAACAAGAGAGAAGAACGCAGCTTTGATTCAGGATTTTATTACCAGGTAAGGGTGAGCCTAGCTTCAATTATATTACTGTAATTCATCTGTTTATGATTAACTAAGGGGTTGGGAAGAGTTTAGAGAGAGTTCTTAAGTTAGGGTTTTGGTAGATTTTGTGATGAATTGATGAGGGAATGATGTGAATTGATGTAGAAACCTGTTATAGAACCTAGATTAATCACTAGGACCTTAATTCTGAATGATTAGAACCTTAGTATGAGAGATTGGACGAGTTTTAGCGAGGTTTTGAGCGAACCCGCAGCCTGTTCTGCGACCGCTCGCCGTGGCGAGCAGACCTACTCGCCGTGGCGAGCAGAACAATTTAACTCGCGAGGCGAGCAACATCACTTGCCGTGGCGAGCAACCCTTTAGTGCTCGTGAGGCGAGCAACATCACTCGCCGTAGCGAGCAAGTGGCAGAACGCAATTTAAGTAGCTCGCCGTGGCGAGCAGTCCCACTCGCCACAACGAGCAATGTAGTCTCAGACCACTATAGCTTGAGTTTTATAACTCTGTTTTGAGCGAGGCTTTGAGGGTAGACTTTTGGTTATCATTAGAGATGTTTAAGACTTAAATTATAACCTGTGATGATGTTGTAAGATTATTCTTAACTGTTGACCTTAATCTATGACTTATATGCTTATTAAGTGAGTTATATGAATGATGTTTAAATGATATTTGTGACGATGATTATGTATGTGAATGCTTGTGATGATTCGTTGTTGCCATGTTGCTATGTTGTTAATAAATAAAAGCTGCATGTGTCGTTAAAGATTTATGATGTTATGGTCCAAACTATTGGAGTTCATTTGAGATGTCTAAGAGTTAAGAAGTTTAGTCCATGCATATGCATCCAGAGACGAGGGCTCATGCCCTAGGAGCTTTTGCTCAATAGCGACGAGAGCTTATGCTCTAGGAGTATTTTTATGCTCAATAGCGACGAGAGCTTATGCTCTAGGAGTATTTTTATACTCAATAGCGACGAGGGCTTATGCCCTAGGAGTATATTTATACTCAATATGGTACCACATGCATGATGTCTAAGATGTTAGAGTTGCATAGTCGAGTTGCATTGTCGAGTCTTGTATTTAAGACGTTATGAGATGATTTGTTATGTGAAGATGTTTTAAGATGATTTGTACATTTGGATGTTTGAGACGTTCCTGTTCTATGTGATGAATATTGTTGTTGTTGTTAAGCATAGATATTTGAGTTATATGTTAATATAATTGATGTGAATCTCACCCCTTCTGTTGGAATTTCCGCCTCGTGGGCAAGTGCAGGTGACCAAGTATAGGTTCGACGTGTGAGGATTTTCCTGTGTGATGTCATAGGAGCTCTGATACGTAACGGGATGGGGATTTATTATTTGTTTCTATTCCTTTATGTATCGTTTTGAATTAATTATGACATTTATGCTAAGAATTAATCTTTTAAAGAGTTTGAATTATGTTTCCGCTGCTACATTTTGAATAAAGACGAGGAATAAATTATTATTCTTTTTGTTTAAAGATTTTATGAAATGTGACATCCTGAATATTGCGATATACTCTGATTATATAAATGAATTTTTAAGTTGGGATTTCGGGGTGTTACAGAAGCTACTCTGTCTGATGCTTCTGATCATCATGCCTCTCCAGATGCTGGGATTGGCACCTCAGGTAACACTGCATTTAACTCACCATCTTCTACGAATCAAGAGTCTTCATCTGATACTGAATCAGATAACAAACCCTTGAGCCAAGTTCTTCCCTCCCTCAGAAATTCATCCCCCTCTCCAATCAAACCTTTATCATCCTTTGACCCACTTGACCCCAGGATAGTTGAATATGTTGATTCAACTATGGACAGGGTTATTCAAGACACCATCACAGTGTCTATGAACTTACCTGCTGAACACCCTGCTCAACCATCTTTTCTCAAACCACTTCAGGCAATTCAACCTTCTGAAGAGCCTGAAGTAACCATTCAATCAACACAACCATCCCCCCAACATGAGCCTATTTGTGTAGACTCTCCAGACACCCTAGATTCTCTTGAGAAACACCTAGGAGGAGAACTACCAAACACCCCCGCAAAATCCAAATCAACAAAAGCTACAGGATCTGTTTCAAAACCAGACTCTTTACCCCAACCTTCAGAAAATCTAACCTTAGCTTCTGTTGAACATACTTCTGAAACTGTAGAAGAACCGGTCTCTGAGATTCTGGAACAAGCTTCTGATATCATACCAGAACCTGTAACAGAATGCATAGCAGAGCCTGTGTCTAAAACAGTTCCTGAACCTCTTACCGAACCTCGAACTGTTGTAATTGGCCTTGAAACCTTACAAGCAATAGTAGCCTCTCAACCTTCAACTTCTGAACCTCACAACCTCTTTGATTCGTTAAAGATAGATGAGTTCTATGCAATGTCAAACTCTAAGCTCAAGGACATTATTGAGCAAAGGTTTGTGTCTGTCCTCAATGTAAGCTATGAGGATAAGTTCTCCACTTTGAAGACTGAATTTTTGGACTTTGTCACCAAAATTCAGAAGGCTGCTGTCAAAGAACAAGCTATTGTTCTTGCCAAACATGTGGAAGAAGTTAAGAGAGCTGAGGAAGCAAAAGCTAAGAAGAAAGCTCCTATTCTGCGATTGGAGTATAATCCATTCTTTGATGAAGATCAATACAATCCCAGAGAAACAATGGTTTTTGATTCATTGAGGAGAAGACTTCACAGAGTTCAGGAAGAAGCAAGACTTGAGAGAGAAGCTCATCTGAGAAGAACTGAAGCTTTGGAAGAGATTGTTAAGAAGCAGCAAGAGGATCTCTAGAAATTGATGGTTCACCTTGCCAAACAAAACCAACCTTAGTTGCACTTTTTTATGTTTTGTTTTGCTTGTAACTTGATTCTGCTGTTTTCTATTATCTTCTGAACATTCTTTCTAAGACTATTCAAGTTTTTACTTCATCTATGTGCCTCTGATATATCTTTTTGCTCTGAATCTTGTAATGTTTTCGCTTTGAATCTTGTTTTTCATTTTCCTTAAAAAAAAATTTACCCTCACTTGAAGTCATTTAAAAAGGGGGAGAAACTTGTTTCTAAACCTTTTTGTTGATGACAAAAGGTGGAGAAAGATTAGTGACTTTTACAAACTGTTTGGAGAAAGATCAATGAGTTCTATGTAAAGTTAAAGGGAAATTTGCGAAAGGTACTTAGTTAGATTTTGAACCCCCATTAAAAGAATATGTTCTCTAATTCGTCTATTATTCTGATATTTGATTCAACTGTTTGCGTAACTTGAATTTAATTAACTTGGATAAAACTTAGTGGGAGCTTACAAACCTCAACTTAAGAACTATCAGACTCAGGGGGAGTCAGAGCTTACAAACCTCGGAATCTGAGCTTACAAACCTCAGACCCTTTAAGTCAACCTGTTAATTAGATTAACAACAATTGACCTTTTAAATACTGATGTTTGTCATCATCAAAAAGTTGTCAATTGGATATGCTAATATTTGTTTAAGAATGCAGGATATTAATCAAGATTTATATCTTAGAAAGTATTCTTCTTGAACATTTTGAGAGCAAGACCTAGAGAAGCTTGTAGCTTGTGATTCTGTATCAATGAAAGTCTGAAGACTGTATCGAAGAAAGTCTAAAGACTGTATCGAAGAGAGTCTGAAGACTGTATCGAAGAGAATCTGAGGACTGTGTTGAAGAAAGTCTGAAGACTAAGCTGAAGAGAGTCTGAAGACAATCAGAACCTGAAGACCAAGAGAATCTGAAGATCTGCTTAGAAGGATTTCTAAAGGCATTACGATGCGCAAGAAACTCTCTTTTGGAGTAACGACTAGCTTCAAAGTCAACTTGAGCGTGGGATGCTCAACGACAAAGAATGCAGTATAGTACAGAGTACGTGTGTACGAACTATGTTTCCACTACTCCACTACCTCGTACAGTTTGGCAACTGTGTCTAGCGGTATTAAGCTTCAAAAGGAATGGAATTCAAAATATGCATTTGAACGACTATTACCATATCAAGCAACAGATCAACAGCTATTGATCAAGCTTCCAGAATCATCTTGATGTGCTGGATGACTCAACGTCTCTTTCCTACGCCTATATAAAGGATAGAAGACTTGAAGAATTGTTGGACTCTACAACTGAAAAACTACGCTGCTAAGCTATCGTATTCAAACTGAGTCTTAACAGAAACACATCAACAACTTAGATTATTCTTACAAACTGAGTATTCTAGAATATCTAAGTTAAGCAGAAAAACAGAGTTTGTCTTTGTTTAAAACAGAGTATGTCTGTGTTTTGTAATTGGAACACGTATGATTTTTTATCAAGTGTTTCAACTCTATTCAATTTTCTGTAAATTGTGTCAGAAGTCTCTTGCTTGTGTGCTTGAGCAAAGAAGTCTCTTAGTTGTGTCTTTGAGCATTGGAAGACTCTTGCCTGCGTGCTTGAGCAATTGGAAGTCTCTTACTGTGTGTTTGAGCAGCTTGTAATAGATATTACATTTTAGTGGAACTCTCCTTGGAAGTGCAAGGGGGACAGGACTACTTCCGGTTTGTGGAAGGAACCTGTATAATTGCTTGTGTTCTCTCTTCTCTCTATCTCTTGTTTATATACGCTGCAACAGAATCTGATCTCCCATCAGAATCTGAATCCGTTTAGACTCTGATACTACAGAATCAGATTCTCACTCTTCAAGAGTTGCGAAAAGCTAACACAATTCAACCCCCCCCCCCCCCCCCCCTTCTTGTGTTTTTCTCACCTTCAATGTGTTGGGCTATCACGGAAGGCCAAACAAAATCCAGAAGACAAGTTCCTTTTGGAAGATTGATCTCTGAGATTCTGCATCAAGGAGCCCTTTTGAAGGTTTTGACAGAATCTGGCGTTGTATCAGACGCTCAGCTTGGAACAGTAACAGGGAGAATCATCAATGGCAAGACTCTTCAGTACATGAAGATTGTCAGGAAGTTCAACCCTTTTAATCTAGATATGAAGGAATCTTCTGTACAATCAGATTTGATGATGGACTTCCTTCCTATTTCAAAAGAAGACAATCCTGAAGTCCTAGCAAGATTTGTAGTAGACTACTACAATGAAACTGGTAGAATAATCAACTATTCTGCCATTCCTGAGACTGCTGGAGGAGGACCACTTAAGGTCAAAGGCAAAAGGACCAAGGAAGTTATGAAGGGATTTTAAGAGGGGTTTTTAAAAATTTTAATCCTCTTTGCGGAAGAAATCCCATTGAAACGGATCTTGATTAAATCATTAATCACAAATCAAACACATACTTAAACAATTTAAGGATTCATGTGTTTACCTCTTAAAGGGAAGAACATTTGTAGTAGAATTGTTTCTGATCACGAGAAAAGCAAAGGAGCAATGCCTCTACTTAGTCCACACGAACAGAACTTCTCCGATGACCGGTGCTAGCCAATTCCAACGAAGATTCAGAGAGAGCAAGGTTTAGAGAGCGGCGGCTAGGGTTTCACAACTTTTGTGAATTAGTTTAAGCACTCACAAAAAGTTAGTAATGCTTCAGCACAAGGGTTCTATTTATAGAATCACTTGTGTGGTCAACAAGACAACACTTAAGTGCACCGCGTTTCTCTATTTTTTGTAAATTAAATAATAAAGTCATATTAAATTATTTAATTACTAATGAGTCTTACTTATTATTTTATAAATAAGTCTCACTTATTATTTTATAAGTAAGTCTTACTTATTTATTTCTCTCATTTATCTGTCCTTTGTGTGTGACCCTATAGGTTCCCGTAACATTGGCAATAATATTAAATCACATCTATAATATTATAAACAGTGAGCGGTATCTAGCAGCACATCACTGCTACCCAAGTGACGAGAGTGTCATGTGATCTGACGAAACCTTTCTGTGATAATGTTCATGTGTATAAATACCCTTTTGCCCTCATGTCTATATTGAACACAAGGCATAGCATGTCACCCTTGTTCAGTTCAATATTGGGCCCTTAGACATTTCTCCTGTTATGTAGGAGGGGCAAATTCCATCTAGGTCACTCATGTCCCTTAGCATGATTCGTGGAGTACCCATCAACCAACTTTTTGGTCATCTTGTTACAGACAACGTTTGAATGGTGACAAAGCACTCGACTCCAACATCTAGGGTACATAATGGTTTCAGGTCAAAGGGTGGAATACACCACTATCACTATGAGAATATCTTATGACACTTTTCATAACTTTTACTATGTAGTATTCTCATGGTGGGTCAATCCAATATAAATATTACTCCTAAGATTTATATCTATGTGACGACTTAATAACTCTTTATCCATGATCTGTGAGATGTGATCATCAGTCTATCCACATAATAGTCTCTACGCTTTAATGATATCCCACTTCACAATAAAGCTTGACTACGGATACTTTTAGATTAGAGTCCTTATGTTTAATGGTGTCTCGCAATTAAGTTATACTTAATGTTCCATTAAACGGACTAACTATTCTAAGGACTTTGTTATTTTGAAACAAAACAAAATCAACAAAGAAATGCCTTATTATTATTATTATTATATATTCACAATATATATTTATATCAATATCATGATACAAAGCCAAACTCATTAAATATAGATTGGCTATTAGGGCTTACTCCAACAAGTTAATCTAGAGGAAGAGGAAGAGAAGCAAGAGCCTCCTAAGAAGAAGAAAAAGTCTACAGCTCTTCTAGGAGTGACTATTGGTGCCACTGAAACCATAGCTCCTATGCCTCTGTCTGTCTCTTCTGCATCCAAGGAAATTAAGGAAAGGATAAAGAATTCCAAGGATGAGAAGAAAACAAAAGACGAGAAGAAAGAAAAGAATGAGGAGAAAGCTAAGAAAGGTAAAGCTGACAGAGATCACAAGAGGCTGATTGAAGAAGTTGCTGAATTTCTTGATACTGATTCTGATGAAGAAGAAAGTCAGGTCAAGAAAAGGAAGATGGAAGCTGTTCCTGTGGCTAAGGATGTTGCACAGAAGATATGTACTTCTGTGTCTATGATTGAAGATGAACATGTTGCTTGCAAGGCAAGGGCAACAGAAGGATTGGCAAAAGGAATTAAGGATGAGACTGTGAAGGAAGCTGCTAAGTTGCTTACATCAGCTTTGAAACAGAAGAGTCAGGTTACCCTTGCAGAAGCTGATCTATCAAAAGCTACTCTGTCTGATGCTTCTAACCAACAAGCTTCTCCAGAAGCTGACAGTGGCACTTCAGGTAACATTTCATTTGACTCACCTATCTCTTCTACGAATCAAGAGTCCTCATCTGAAACTGAATCAGATAACTTACCTCTGAGCCATGTCCTTCCATCCCTTCGAAATAAAACCCCCTCTCCAATCAAACCTATATCATCTTTTAACCCACTTGATCCAAGAATAGCTGAATATGTTGATTCAACTATTGACAGAGTTATTCAAGACACCATCACAGTGTCTCTGAACTTACCCTCTGACCATCCTGCTCAACTATCATTTCTTAAACCACTTCAGGCAATTCAACCTACTGAAGAACCTGAAGCACCCATTCAATCAACTCAACCATCCCCCCAACATGAAACTATCTGTGTAGACTCTCCAGACACCCTAGATTCTCTTGAAAGACACCTAGGAGGAGAACTACCAAAGACCCCCGCAAAATCCAAAACAACAAACACTACAGAATCTGTTTCAAAACTAGACTCTGTACTCCAACCTGAAACAGAAATTCTAACCCTAGCTTCAATTGAACCAGTTTCTGAAACTGTAGAAGAACCAGTCTCTGAGATTCTAGAACAAGTTTCTAGTGTCATACCAGAACCTGTAACAGAATGCATAGCAGAGCCTGTGTCTGAAATAGTTATTGAACCCCTTAACCAAACTGTGGAAATTGGCCATGAAACCTCTCAAGCTATCATATCTTCCGAACCTTCAACTGCATCTGAGCCAAACCAAACTCTAATTCCTCACAACCTCTTTGATTCGTTGAGAATAGATGAGTTTTATGGAATGTCAAGCTCAAAGCTCAAGGATATTATTGAGCAAAGATTTGTGCCAATCCTCAATGTAAGCTATGAGGATAAGTTCTCTACTCTGAAGACTGAATTTGTGGATTTTGTCACCAAAATTCAGAAGGCTGCTGTAAAAGAACAAGCTATTGTTCTTGCCAAACATGTGGAAGAACTTAAGAAAGCTGAGACAGCAAAGGCTAAGAAGAAAGCTCCTATTCTACGGTTGGAATATAAACCATTCTTTGATGCTGATCAATACAATCCAAGGGAAACAATGGTTTATGATTCGCTGAAGAAGAGGCTTCACAAAATTCAGAAAGAAGCTAGACTTAAGAGAGAAGCTCATCTTAGAAGAACATAAGCTCTTGAAGAGATTGTCAAGAAACAGCAAGAGGATCTCCATAAGTTGATGGATCACATTGCCAAACAAAACCAACCTTAGTTGCACACCTAGTGTTTTAACTGTTTTGGTTTGCTTGTATTCTTATTCTGCTGATTTCTATTATCCTCTGAACTTTCATTTTATGATTATTCAAGTTTTACTTCAATTATATGCGCTTCTGATATATCTTGCTTTATTTATCTTAGTGCATCTAAAGTAATTCTACTTAGAATCTGTTCTGTTTCAGACTCTTATATGTTTTTGCTCTGAATCTTGTTTCTCATTTTCTTTAAAAAAAAATTACCCTCACTTGAAGTCATTTAAAAAGGGGGAGAAACTTGTTTCTAAACCTTTTTGTTGATGACAAAATGGGGAGAAAGATCAGTGAGTACTATGTAAAGTTAAAGGGAAATTTGCGAAAGGTACTTCGTTAGATTCTGAGCCCTATTAAAAAGAATCTTTTCTCATATTCGTTTATTATTCTGAGATTTGATTCAGCTACTTGCTTAACATGAATTTAATTAACTTGGATAGAACTTAGGGGGAGCTTACAAACCTCAACTTAAGAACTATCAGACTCAGGGAGAGTCAGAGCTTAAAAATCTCAGACCCTTTAAGTCAACCTGTTAATTAGATTAACAACAATTGACCTTTTAAAATACTGATGTTTGTCATCATCAAAAAGGGGGAGATTGTTGGAACAAGGGCGTTCAGCAATACCAAGTTTTGAGTTTTGATGATAAAAAGTTATTAAAAATTGTCAATTGGATATGCTAATATTTGTTTAAGTATGCAGGATATTAATCAAGATTTTTATCTTAGAAAGTATTTTGTTTGAACATTTTGAGAGCAAGACCAAGAGAAGCTTGTTGCTTGTGATTCTGAAGATCTAAAGAGTCTGAAGAATCGTCAAAAGCTGTGTCAAGAAGTCCTGAAGACTAAAAGAATCTAAAGGTCATATAAGTCTGAAGATGATGAGAACCTAAAAGTTCAAGAGAGTCTGAAGACTATCAGAACCTGAAGACCAAGAGAGTCTGAAGATCATCAGAAGCTGAAGTGCTACAGTGAGTCTGAAGCCTGCAATCTGAAGATCTGCTTAGAAGGATTTCGAAAGGCATTACGATGCATAAGAAACACTCATTTGGAGTAACGGCTAGCTTCAAAGTCAACTTGAGCGTGGGATGCTCAACGACAAAGAATGCAGAATAGTATAGAGTATGTGTGTACGAACTCTGTTTCCACTACTCCACTACCTCGTACATTTGGCAGCTGTGTCTACCGGTATTAAGCTTCAAAAGGAATGGAATTCAAAATATGCATTTGAAGGACTATTACCATATCAAGCAACAGATCAACAGCTATTGATCAAGCTTCCAGAATTCTCTTGATGTGCTGGATTGTCTCAATGTCTCTTTCCAACGCCTAAATAAAGTATAGAAGACTTGAAGAATATGTTGGACTCTACAACTGAAAAACTACGATGCTAAGCTATTATATTCTCACTGAGTCAAACCAGAAACACATCAACAACTTAGATTATTCTTACAAACTGTGTATTCTATAATCTCTAAGTTTATCAGAAAAACAGAGTTTGTCTTTGTTTAAAACAGAGTTTGTCTTTGTTTAAGTTATTGGAACACATTTGATTGTTTATCAAGTGTCTCCAACTCTATTCAATTTTCTGTAAATTGTGTCAGAAGTCTCTTGCTAGTGTGCTTTAGCAAAGAAGTCTCTTGGTTGTGTCTTTGAGCATTGGAAGACTCTTGCCTGCGTGCTTGAGCAATTGGAAGTCTCTTACTGTGTGTATGAGCAACTTGTAATTGATATTACATTTTAGTGAAACTCTCCTTGGAAGTGCAAGGGGGACAACACTACTTCCAGTTTGTGGAAGGAACCTGCTTGTGTTCTCTCTTTCTCTCTATCTCTTGTTAATTTCCGCTGCAACAATTCAGATGAACAATTCTACAACAATCTGGTTCTCTTGGCTCTTCTCCCTTGTTCTTGGTTTTTCTCCCTCAAAACTGATGTATGTACGTAAAATTGTTTCTTTCTCACTTCTCCTTTTTTCTTAACTCCTATTCTTAACTCCCCTTTATTTCATTTAACTCCCTTTAATTTTATTAATTCTAATTTAATCCCCAAACTCCAAAATAATAATAATTCTCACATTATTCTAATAAATATCACAATCAATCATATAATAAAATATAACACACCACATAGTCAACAATAATTATTTAAAATCATATGAAAGACTCTAAACAAATCAGAAATAAATAATTAACAACTAGGGCGTTAAAATGAAAAACGTGCCACGATTTTTGTGAACCAAATCCTTCATGTTGCACTATTTTTCACCCATTTCCGTTCTGACTTATATGAATGTGACTTTATGATCTTCTAGTGATTTATATGAATGTGACTTTATGATCTTCTGGTGATGACGACTTTCTTGCTTATACTTGAAATGATGGATTGTATTTGTTGAGTTTGGTAGACTAAATGAGATAAGGTGAGTAATCCTTGCATTGATTGATGTTGATCAATGATGAGCTTATGTTGATGTCTCGATTAAAGTTTGAATATGCTTGCTATGCTATGTTAGAATTATGATAGCCTGTTGTGATTTGGAATGGGGGTCAATATTCATGTGATGTTAGTATTCTAGGAGGGATGGTTATGTATATGTGTTATGCATGAATCCTTGAATTCCTATATTTGTTTATGCTAATTATTATTGATATAAAGTTAACCCCCAATGGTTTTGACCGCCTACCTTTCCGTATGAACGGGTAGACGGAGTGCAGGAGTAGTTTTACTTTCTTGGTGAGTTGAGGATAGCGGATGACTCCTCTACTTTTCTGTCGAGTCTAGATTTAGGCTCTGATTAGGATGTGGTCGTCTTTCTTATAGTTTTGGTTTATGTTGTTGATTATTTCCCATATGTCGGGGCTTGGAGATTTATATGTTTATATATTTGGATTATTTGATGTATGATTTATATCCGCTGCGACTGTTCAGAACTTATATATATGTGCATGCATGTTGTTTTTGGAATCTTGTTGAAGACGTAGCGTCTATTTCTTGAATATTTATTATATTCGCGTGTTTTATCGCTTTAATAGAAATAGGGCGTTACATCTAATGCCTCAGGTGTCTTCATGGAATATATGAATAGGAAATTCCATCCTTATCTGAACCGTTTTGTGGTGGTGTTTATAGATGACATTTTGGTGTATTCTAATTCGGAGGAGGAGCATGTCGAGCATCTGAGGGTTATGTTGCGTGTCTTTAAGGAGAGTAAGTTGTATGCTAAGTTATCTAAGTGTGAGTTTTGGTTGAGGAAAGTGAGTTTCCTTGGTCACATGATTTCTAAGGGTGGCATTGCGATGGATCCGTTGAAAGTTGATCCAGTGTTGCAGTGGGAATCGCCGAAGTCTGTTTTTGAGATTAGAAGTTTTCTTGGATTGGCATGTTGTTATCGGAGATTTATTGAGGTATTCTCTAAGTTAGCGTTGTCATTGACTCAGTTGACTCGGAAAGGACAAGCTTATGTTTGGGATGCTAAGTGGGAGAAGAGCTTCCAAGAGTTGAAGAAGAGGTTGACTTCAACGCGAGTGTTGATTTTGCCGAATTCGAAGGAATCGTTTGTGTTGTATTGTGATGCTTCTAAGATGGGTCTTGGTGGTGTCTTAATGTAGAATCGTCAGGTTATGGCTTATGCATCGAGGCAGTTGAAAGTACATGAGAAGAATTTTTGACTATGGAGGCATTATTTGTATGGTTCTAAGTTTGAAGTGTTCAGTAATCACAAGAGTTTGAAGTATTTGTTTGATCAGAAAGAGTTGAATACGAGGCAAAAGAGATGGTTAGAATACCTTAAGGATTTCGATTTTCAGTTGAGTTATCATCCTGGGAAGGCAAATGTGGTGGCAGATGCCTTGAGTAGGAAGACTTTGCATATGTCTGCTTTGATGGTTAAGGAGTTGGAGTTGATTGAGCAGTTTCGAGATTTGAGTTTGGTAAATGAATTGACGCCGGATGGTGTGAAGTTGGGTATGTTGAAGTTGACGGGTAATATTTTGGAAGAGATTAAGTATGGTTAGAAAGAAGATTTGGAACTTGTTGATCGAGTGGTGTTGGTTAATCAAGGTAAAGGTGTGGATTTCAGATTGGATGAGAATTGTGTTTTGATGTTTCGTGATCGAGTTTGTGTACCGGATGTACCTGATCTTAAGAAGAGGATTTTGGACGAAGGTCACAGGAGTAGTCTGAGTATTCACCCAGGAGCGACTAAGATGTATCAGGATTTGAAGATGTTGTTTTGGTGGCCTGGAATGAAGAAGGAGATTGCAGAGTTTATTTATGCTCTTTTGGTTTGTCAGAAGTCGAAGATTGAACATCAGAAACCGTCGGGTTTGATGCAACCATTGTTTGTGCCAGAGTGTAAATGAGATAATATCTCCATGGACTTTGTTGGAGCGTTGCCGAAGACTGTTAAGGGTTTTGATTCGATTTGGGTGATTGTTGATCGGTTGACGAAGTCGACACATTTTGTCCCTATCAAGACTGGTATGTCTGTGGCGAAGTTGGCTGAGATCTACATTAAGCAGATTGTCAGGTTGCATGGTATTCTTTCTAGCATTGTGTCGGATCGGGATCCAAGGTTTACTTCTAAGTTTTGGGAGAGTTTGCAAGCTTCTTTGGGAACTAAGTTAATGTTGAGTTCTGCTTATCATCCGCAGACGGATGGGCAAACTGAAAGGACTATTCAGAGTTTAGAGGATTTGTTGAGAGCTTGTGCTTTGGAGCAAGGTTTCAGTTGGGTCGAATATTTACCGTTGATTGAGGTTACTTACAACAACAGTTTTCATTCTAGTATCGGTATGGCACCGTTTGAGGCTTGGTATGGTAGGAGGTGTAGAACCCCGTTGTGTTGGAATGAATCAGGTGAAAGTGCTTTGTTAGGACCAGAAGTTATGCAAGAGACTACAGAAAAAGTTAAGATGATTCAGGAGAAGATGAAGGCGTCTCTGAGTAGGCAGAAGAGTTATCATGACAAGAGGAGGAAGGATATTGAGTTTCAGGTTGGTGATCATGTGTTCTTGAGAGTGAACCCTGTAACTAGTGTTGGACGTGCTTTGAAGTGTAGGAAGTTAATCCTGAAGGTGAGAAAAACACAAGAAGGGGGGGTTGAATTGTGTTTTCTTTTCGCAACTCTTGAAGAGTGAGAATCTAATTCCTTTAAACTCAGAGTCTGAATGAGATCAAAGTCTGATAGGAGATTAGGTTCTGAATGCAGCGGAATAATCAAGAGATAAAGAGAGAAGAGAGAACACAAGCAATTATACAGGTTCCTTCCACAAACCGGAAGTAGTCCTGTCCCCCTTGTACTTCCAAGGAGAGTTCACTAAAATGTAATATCAAATTACAAGTTGCTCAAACACACAGTATGAGACTTCCTTGCTCAAGCACACAGGCGAGAGACTTCCTTGCTCAAAGACACAACTAAGAGACTTCCTTTGCTCAAGGATGCAGCCAAGAGACTTCCTTTGCTCAAGCACAAAAGCAAGAGACTTTTACACAATTACAGAAAATTGAATACAGTTGAAACACTTGATAACAATCAAAATGTGTTTCAATTACAACAAAGACAGACTCTGTTTTACACAAAAGACAGACTCTGTTTTTCTGTGAAACTTAGAAATTCTAGAATACTCAGTTTGTAAGAATCTAAGTTAATGATGTGCTTTTTGTTAAGACTCAGTTGAATACGAAAGCAGTGCAATGCAATTTTTCACGTTGTAGAGTCCTCTTTTTTTTTTTCAAGTCTTCTATCCTTTATATAGACGTAGAAAAGAGACGTTGAGTCATCCAGCACACCAAGATGATTTCTGAAGCTTGATCAATGACTGTTGATCTGTTGCTTGATTTGGTAATAGTCCTTCAATAGCATCATTTGAATTCCATTCCCTTTGAGGATTAATACCGGTAGACACAGTTGCCAAACTGTACGAGGTAGTGGAGTAGTGGAAACAGAGTTCGTACAACGTACTCTGTACTGGCCTGCAATCTTTGTCTTTGTGCTTCCCACGCTCAAAGTTGACTTAGAAGCTAGCCGTTACTCCATTTGAGAGTTTCGTTGTGCATCGCAATGCAGTAGAAATCCTTGTAAGCAGATTATCAAATTTGTGGCTTCAGACTCACTGTAGCACTAAGCTTCTGATAATCTTGAGACTCTCTTGGTTTTCAGATTCTAATGGTCTTCAGACTCTGATACAGTCTTCAGACTCTCTTCGAAACAGTCTTCAGACTCTCTTCAGCACAGTCTTCAGACTCTCTTCGAAACAGTCTTCAGACTCTCTTGAGCACAGTCTTCAGACTCTCTTCGATACAGAATCATAAGCAACAAGCTTCTCTGGATTTATTGCTCTTTAACATTGTTCAAACAGAATACTTTCTAAGATACAAATCTTAATTGATATCCTGCATACTTAAACAAATATTAGCAATATCCAATTGACAACTTTTTAATACCTTGTTATCATCAAAACTCAAAACGTGGTAATGTTGAACACCTTTGTTCCAACAATCTCCCCCTTTTTGATGATGACAAACATTAGTATTTAAACGGTCAATTGTTGTTAATCTAATTAACAAGTTGACTTAAAGGGTTCTGAGGTTTGTAAGCTCAGAGTCTGAGGTTTATAAGCTCTGACTCCCCTTGAGTCTGATAGTTCTTAAGTTGAGGTTTGTAAGCTCATCTTGAGTTCTATCCAGGTTAATTAAATTGTCTTTCATAAGCAATCAAATTCATACTCAGAATTTTTAGTAAATTGATTCTTAAACAGGGCTCAGAGTCTAACTAAGCACCTTTCGCAGATTTCCCTTTAACTTTTACGTATACATGCAATGTAATTAAAAGAAAATTTTCTTTTCTTCTCCCTGACATAAATACTTTCCCTTCTCCCCCTTTTGTCATCAACAAAAAAAAGTTAGAACAAGTTCTTCCCCCTTTTTGAATGACTTAAGGTAAGGGTGTAAACATGTGTTAAGGAAGAAAGAGATTCAGAGGGAAAACATAAAAGATTTAGAGCATAAAAGAAATAAAATGCAAAGTAGAATTAAAAACAACTTGAATAAATTGTAAGTAAAAACAAGTTCAGAAGAATTACAAAGAAAATAAACAAAACGAAATTAAACTAAGGTTGGTTTTGTTTGGCAAGATGATTCATCAGTTTCTGGAGATCCTCTTGCTGTTTCTTTACCATCTCTTCCAAAGCCTCAGTTCTTCGCAAATGCGCTTCTCTTTCTTGTCTAGCTTCTTCTTGAACTTTATACAACTTCCTCTTCAACGAATTGTAAGCCACAGATTCTCTAGGAATATACTGATCCTCATCAAAGAAGGGTGTATCTCTAATCCTTAGAATGGGAGCATTGCTCAGAGCTACAACTTTCTCAGCCCGCTTTACTTCTTCAACATGCTTGGCAGTAACAAGAGCTTGTTCCCTGGTAGCAGCCTTCTGAATTTTGGTGATAAAATCCAAAAATTCAGTCTTCACTGAAGAAAACTTGTCCTCATAGCTCACATTCAGTATTGGCATAGACCTTTGCTCAATAACTTCTTTGAGCTTATTGCATGAAGAAGCATAAAACTCATCAATCTTATTTGAATCAAATAAGTCACTTTGAGGTTCAGAGGTTGAGGGTAGAGATGCTCTCAAAGCTAGAAAGGTTTCAAAAGAGAAATAGGTTATGGGGTCACAAAGTGGTTGAGAAACTCTTCTGGTCTTAGCTTTACAAGCTGTTACAGTTCCTGATACAATATCAGAGGCTTGTTCCAGATTTTCAGAAGCTGATTCAACAGCAGGTTCTGAAGGTTCAATAGAAGCTAAGGTCAGATTCTCTGTAGGTTCAGGTACAGGGTCTGGTTTGGAAACGGATGAAGTAGCTTTTGTTGGTTTGGATTTTGCAAGGGTTTTTGGTAGTTCTCCTCCTAGATGTTTTTCAAGAGAATCTAGAGTGTCTGGAGAGTCTACACAAATGGTTTCAGTTTGGGGGGATGGTTGTTTGGATTGAGTGGTTGCTTCAGGTTTTTCAGAAGGTTGAATTACATGAAGTGGTTTGAGAAAAGAAGGTTGAGCAGGATGGTCAGCAGGAAGATTCATAGACACTGCGATTGTGTCTTGAATTACTTTGTCCATAGTTGAATTAACATAATCAACTACTGCCTGGTCAAGTGGGTTATGGGATGATATGGGTTTGATTGGTGAGGGAGATGAATTTTTGAGAGATGGAAGAATTTGGCTCAAGGGTTTGTTGTCAGATTCTGAATCTGATTCTGACTCTTGATTCAAAGAAGAAGATGAGCTATATGCCACGTTACCAGAGGTGCCAATGCCAGCTTCTGGAGAGGCATAATGATCAGACACAGTAGCTTCTGATAACTCAGCTTTTGCAGGTTCTGAAGGATTCTTCTGCTTTAGAGCAGAAGCAAGCAACTTAGTAGCTTCCTTGACAGTCTCTTCCTTCAACTCTTCAGCAACTATTTCTGCTGCCATAACCTTGCCAGCAGTGTGTTCATCCTCAATCATAGATACAGAAGTACCTATCTTCTGTGCTACATCCTTAGCCACAGGAATTACATCCACCTTTCTCTTCTTGATCTGACTCTCTTCACCTCCAGAGTCAGCATCAAGGAAGTCAGCAATATCTTGAGCTAACTTGTCATAGTCTCTGTCAGCTTTGCCTGTTATTGCTTTCTTCTCAGCTTTCTTAGCCTTCTTCTCATCTTTCTTAGCCTTCTTTCCATCCTTAATTTCACGAAGTGCAGAAGATGCAGAAGGAGAACCAATTGAAACTCCAGGAAGAGCAGAAGATCTGATCTTTTTCTTGAGAGGCTCCTGCTTCTCTTCCTCTTCCTTGAGAACCACTTCCTTGGTCCTTTTTCCTTTGACCTTAAGAGGGCCTCCTCCAGCAGTCTCAGGAATAGCAGAATAGTTGATTATTCTACCAGTCTCCTTGAAGTAATCCAACACAAATCTAGCAAGAACTTCAGGATTATCTTCTTTGGAAATGGGAGGGAAGTTCATCATCAAATCAGATTGTACATAGGATTCTCTCATATCATGCTTAGAGGGGTTGAATCTCTTGACAATCTTCATGTACTGCAGAGTCTTGCCATTGATGATTCTACCGATCACAGTTCCTAGATGAATATCTGATACCACACCAGATTCTGATAAGATTTTCAAGAGGCCTCCTTGATACAGAATCTCAGATATTAATCTTCCAAAAGGAACTTGCCTCCTGGTTTCTGATTGACTCTTCTTGATGGCCCAACACATGTGGTGCATCACATATCTGGGGAAGTTGATCTTTATTTTGTTGATAAGAAAATAAAGAAGAACTTTGTGATCCACAGACAATGTGTCTGTTCCTCCTCCTTTCTGAAGCATACTATCCAGTATAATCTTCAGAAGCACCCTATGCTCAGGATGCATATCCACCAATTTATTTGAGGGTCTCCCTTCAAATAACAACTTGTTGCAGATAACAGCCCATTCACTTTTCTTGTTGACATTCCACTGAAATTTACCAGCGCTCTCCATCTGACATGCCCTGGCTACCACCTCTTCAGTGATAACTATTGGAATTCCCATCACAGCAGACCTTATTTCAAGACCATTGTACGGTCTTAAACCCATTTGGTCTCTGTTCTTTCCAGCAAGCTTGGGGTTGTTTGAGATTGCTACTGTTTCTTCCAAAGTAGCTTCAGCTTTGTCGTAGACTTCTGACCTAACCCAAAAATCTCTAACAAGCTCCTGATATGTTGGTCCATTCAACATACCAAAGTATCTCATCATTCCTTGTGATAAGAAATGAGGTGCAACGTCAACTCCATGACGACTGAGTGAACCAAAATCAACTGGAGATTCCACTTGAATTTCCAGAGTCTCCTTGATGATGTTCATTGTTCTGGGTTTGATAACATAGGATCCTCCGGACTTGATTATAACACCAGATTGGATGAGATCACTTGCCATTAGGGTTTTCTAAGAGTTTGATTTGAGAACAAAAAGTTTTGCAAAGTATTGAAAAACAAGAAATTTGTTCAGAGAGAAAATCAAAGAGTGAAAAGAGAAGTGAGTTGTGTGTGTTATGTATTTATAGAGAAAATGTTTGATAACTGTTTGGAAAGAGTAGGGGACAAACAAACATAAACAATAAGTACATATAGCATGCAGCCGTAAACGTATTGGGACAAAGCGAAGGTAACTTGTTTAACATAATGAAATCATTGCCCTTTGAGTTCTTACCCAATACAGACAGGCCACGTCTGAGAAACTGTAAAGTAACTGTCACCATAGTGGGACAGGTGTTACTGAACTTAACAGTCACGCTTCCACTAATACGAGCTTCTGAGAGTCTAAAGATTCCTCATCAGAGTCTGAATAATTTATCAGAAGCTTTCATCAGAGTCTCCAAAAGAGAGTCTGATTCCCAAATAGCTTCTGAATATTTTCAGAGTCTGAATTCTGTTTTCAGAGTTGCATATTACCCAGAGACATAGCACATATTCAAATTTTTCTTTATGAAATCAAATCTTTCAACAGATAAGGGTTTAGTAAATATATCAGCCCATTGATGATCAGTATCAATGAATTGAATATCTAAAATTCCCTTTTGAACATAGTCTCTTATAAAATGATGTTTGATCTCAATATGCTTTGCTCTTGAATGCAGAATTGGATTCTTAGACAAACATATAGCTGCTGTATTATCACAATAAATTGGGATATGGTTTTCAGTTATTTGATAGTCCTCAAGCTGATGGTTCATCCAGAGTAGCTGTGTACAACAACTAGCAGCTGAGATGTATTCTGCTTCTGCTGTAGACAAAGCAATGGTTGCTTGCCTCTTGCTAGCCCAGGATATCAGATTATCTCCCAAGAATTGACAATTGCCACTGGTAGATTTTCTTTCAATCCTGTCTCCAGCATAGTCAGCATCACAGAATCCAACTAGCTGGTAGTCAGAGGATTTCTAGTAAAGAAGTCCAAGATTAGTTGTTCCTTTCAGATATCTAAAGATTCTCTTAACAACAGTTAAGTGAGATTCTCTAGGATCTGATTGAAACCTTGCACACAAACATACACTGTACAAAATATCTGGTCTGGATGCAGTTAGGTATAACAAAGAACCAATCATACCTCTATACAGCTTCTGATCAACTTTGGTCCCTTGATCTTCTTTGCTCAGAGTGCAGGTTGGATGCATTGGAGTATTCATTTATTTGCAGTCCTCAAGATTGAACTTCTTCAGAAGCTCTTTTGTATACTTGGACTGATGAACGTAGACTCCATCTTTGCATTGGTTGATTTGAATTCCAAGAAAGAACGTCAATTCTCCCATCATGCTCATTTCAAATTCATCCTGCATTACTTTTGAAAACTCTTTGCAAAGTGAACTATTTGTAGAACCAAAGATAATATCATCAACATAAATCTGAACTACAAGAATGTCTTTCTTCAGAGTCTTTCTGAATAGAGTAGTGTCAACTTGTCCTCGTTCAAAGTTGTTTTGAATTAAGAAATTACTTAGTCTTTCATACCAAGCTCTGGGAGCTTGTTTCAAGCCATAGAGTGATTTCTTTAATTTATAAACATGCTCTGGATGCTTTAAATCTTCAAAGCCAGGAGGTTGTTTGACATATACTTCTTCAGAAATGACATCATTAAGAAATGCACTCTTAACATCCATTTGATACAAAATTATGTTGTGATTGACTGCATAGGAAAGAAGTAACCTGATTGCTTCCAATCTTGCAACTGGAGCAAACGTTTCTGTGTAATCAATGCCTTCTTGCTGACTGTAGCCTTGTGCAACAAGTCTGGCCTTGTTTCTGATTACTTCTCCTTGTTCACTAAGCTTATTTCTGAACACCCACTTGGTTCCAATGATGTTCTTATGATCAGGCTTAGCTACTAGATCCCATACTTCATTCCTTTTGAATTGATTCGGTTCTTCTTGCATTGCCAGAATCCATCCTTCATCTCCAATTATTTAATTAATTTGTCGAGTTAGAATATATTTATGTGATTTATGTGTTATGTTGTGATTGTATTAGGTGGTCTATTTTATTATTTAATAGAATAAGGGTTGAAAATAAAACAAATATTAAGTTGTGGGGCTGTTTTTGAATTAAGTAGAATTATGAGGGATTAAGTGAAATAAGATAAAATAAAATAGAAGTGGTTTAAAAAGGAAAATTAGGTTTAGAATTGTACAGTACGTACAATTCAGTTTTTGGGAGAAAGCAGGAGAGAAGAACTAGAGAGGCTGCTGCTCAATTTTCCAAGGTGACCAAGCGTAGGATTGACGATGTGAGGGGTCCTTGTGGAGTCTTAGGAGCTCTGATACGTAACGGGATGGGGATTATCATTTGTTTCTATTCCTTTATGTATCGTTTTTGAATTAATTATGACATTGGTGCGAAGAACTAATCTTTTTAAAGAGTTTGAATTATGATTCCGCTGCTACATTTTGAATAAAGATGAGGAATAAATTATTATTCTTTTTGTTTAAAGATTTTATGAAATGTGACATCCTGAATATTGTGTTATACTCTGATTATATAAATGAATTTTTAAGCTGGGATTTCGGGGTGTTACACCAGGAGTGGCACCAGAAGAAGACGGTTCACTGGAAGACATGTTTTTCTCTGGATCTTTTCTGTTACACGGTTAAGTGCTAAGACAACAGAGCCGAAGCTCTGATACCAACTGAAGGTGAGAAAAACACAAGAAGGGGGGGGGGGGGGGGGTTGAATTGTGTTTTCTTTTCGCAACTCTTGAAGAGTGAGAATCTAATTCCTTTAAACTCAGAGTCTGAATGAGATCAGAGTCTGATAGGAGATGAGGTTCTGAATGCAGCGGAATAATCAAGAGATAAAGAGAGAAGAGAGAACACAAGCAATTATACAGGTTCCTTCCACAAACCGGAAGTAGTCCTGTCCCCCTTGTACTTCCAAGGAGAGTTCACTAAAATGTAATATCAAATTACAAGTTGCTCAAACACACAGTATGAGACTTCCTTGCTCAAGCACACAGGCGAGAGACTTCCTTGCTCAAAGACACAACTAAGAGACTTCCTTTGCTCAAGGACGCAGCCAAGAGACTTCCTTTGCTCAAGCACAAAAGCAAGAGACTTTTACACAATTACAGAAAATTGAATATAGTTGAAACACTTGATAACAATCAAAATGTGTTTCAATTACAACAAAGACAGACTCTGTTTTACACAAAAGACAGACTCTGTTTTTCTGTGAAACTCAGAAATTCTAGAATACTCAGTTTGTAAGAATCTAAGTTAATGATGTGCTTTTTGTTAAGACTCAGTTGAATACGAAAGCAGTGCAATGCAATTTTTCACGTTGTAGAGTCCTCTTTTTTTTTCAAGTCTTCTATCCTTTATATAGACGTAGAAAAGAGACGTTGAGTCATCCAGCACACCAAGATGATTTCTGAAGCTTGATCAATGACTGTTGATCTGTTGCTTGATTTGGTAATAGTCCTTCAATAGCATCATTTGAATTCCATTCCCTTTGAGAATTAATACCGGTAGACACAGTTGCCAATTTGTACGAGGTAGTGGAGTAGTGGAAACAGAGTTCGTACAACGTACTCTGTACTGGCCTGCAATCTTTGTCTTTGTGCTTCCCATGCTCAAAGTTGACTTAGAAGCTAGCCGTTACTCCATTTGAGAGTTTCTTTGTGCATCGCAATGCAGTAGAAATCCTTGTAAGCAGATTATCAAATTTGTGGCTTCAGACTCACTGTAGCACTAAGCTTCTGATAATCTTCAGACTCTCTTGGTTTTCAGATTCTAATGGTCTTCAGACTCTGATACAGTCTTCAGACTCTCTTCGAAACAGTCTTCAGACTCTCTTCAGCACAGTCTTCAGACTCTCTTCGAAACAGTCTTCAGACTCTCTTGAGCACAGTCTTCAGACTCTCTTCGATACAGAATCACAAGCAACAAGCTTCTCTGGATTTATTGCTCTTTAACATTCTTCAAACAGAATACTTTCTAAGATACAAATCTTAATTGATATCCTGCATACTTAAACAAATATTAGCAATATCCAATTGACAACTTTTTAATACCTTGTTATCATCAAAACTCAAAACGTGGTAATGCTGAACACCTTTGTTCCAACAAATCCTCATTTTGTTTGACCGTTTGAGATTGTTGAGAAGGTTGGGGTTGTAGCGTATCGGATTGCGTTACCACCATCTTTGTCGAATCTTCATGATGTGTTTCATGTGTCTCAGTTGCGGAAGTATGTGTTTGACGCGTCTCATGTGATTCAAGTGGATGATTTGGAAATAAGGGATAATTTGACTGTTGAGACTTGGCCAGTTAGGATTGAGGATCGCGAGGTGAAGCGTTTGCGAGGCAAAGAGATCGTTTTGGTGAAATTGATTTGGGTTGGACCAACTGGTGAGAGTGCTACTTGGGAATCGGATAGTAGGTTGAAGGTTTTGTATCCGGAGTTGTTTCCTTCAGGTAATTTTCGAGGGCGAAAATTCGTTTTAGGGGGGAGAGTTGTAACAGCCCGATTTTGATTAGTTTTATTTTAATTAATTTTAATTATGTTTATTTGTGCTCGTGTGTGATTAAATGTCTTTTGTGTGTTTTCTTAGAATTCGGTGTTAGAAGGGTATTTTGGTCATTTTGGACTTGGGGGTATTTTAGTCATTTAGCAAGGAAGGGTAATTTAGTAATTTCACGGCAAGAGTTATTTTTAGTGTTTCGAGTGAGAATCATTAATTATGTTAAGTTACTACGTTTGTTGAGATAATTAATTAGAACCGTTGTTTATTCGTTATATTTTACCGCGAGTGAATTAGAAGTCTTGAGTTAATGAATTAGAAATTTTGGTGAATTAGGTTCATTAAGAGAATAGGCTTATAAACCCATGAGGAGAGAAAACTAGGGGTATACCATTCATTTCATAGTTTTAGAAAGAGAAGCTAGAGAGAGAAGTTCAAGACGAGCTAGAGAGAGGGTTTTCAAAAGAAGAGGCTTGGGAGCAAGAGAAGGGTTAGAGGCTCAAGGATTGAAGCTAAAGTGAGGCAATAGCTTAGGATTGTGAAGAATTAAGGTAAGGGGGTTAGATTTCAATGATAATCTTGTAGCTTATTTTCTTCTTTAACTATATGCATAAGTGCTTATTTGAATAAGTGATTTTCATGAACTTAATTGTTGAATTTCTTGTTCATATGTTCTAGATATGTCTGGGTATATGAATTAGTTGTTGATTAAGTTGTTAACATGAAAATTGAATGCTCTATGATATGATGTTGCTTATTTGTGAAATTGGATGAATTTGGTGAATTATGATGTTGTTGTGGATGGATTGTTGATAAATTCATGGTTTAATGATGTTGTTGTTGTTATGAGATGTTGTTGTTGTTGTTTTATGCTATGGGTCTTCCATTTCATGAAGTTGTTGTTTTAAGAATTTTAATGATGTTGGTGTTGTTGTGTTGATATAAGTTTAATGAAATTCTGTTTTTGGTAATAAGATTGAGTTGTGAAAAGTTTTGGGAAGAAATTTGGGTTTTTGCATGAAGAGTTAGTTAAGTGGTTTTGGAAAATAAGTTGATTTATGCATAATCTGATGCGGTCAAAATCATGAAGTGATTTCACGAATCATGAAGTGATTCTGACAGCAACAACAATTCTTTGCACAGTCTGATGTTGTCACAATCATGAAGCGATTTTACGAATCATGAGGCAATTTTGACAGCAACAACAAATTTCTGCATAGTCTGATGCTGTCAAAATCATGAGGCGACTGTATATATTATGAAGCGATTTTGACAGCCCAAAAACCTTAAAAATGCATTTTCTTCAATCTAATTGTTTCCAAACTTATTCCTAAATGTAGGGTTAGGGTTGTTTATTCAATACATGATTTCTAAAAATAGTCGTGACTAATTTCAATGAGGTTTATCTTGTTTTGCTTTGAAAATGAATTGGTTTTGAAATATGATAAGGTGAGACGAACTTTGTGATTTTATGATTTCATCATATTTGGCCGGTGAAACATGCATGTATGCTCAACTGCACACATATGTGATCTAAGAGCATACCTAGTCGAGGCATTAATGTTGTTTTACTTTGAAAAGTATATGATGATTGTTTTGCTTAACCATAGACGAACTTCGTCAAATTTAATCCTTAAGACTGATTATCTCAGAAAACTTTTGTAAATGGCTTTGTATGAATATTTGAGGATACGTGAATGATTACTAGGTGTTGTAAATATGATTATCATGGATTGGTGAATTTTCTCCTTTAATTGATTTGCGAGAAATTGTGTGAAGTTGATGATTGTTGAATTGTTGTTGTTGTTGAATTAGTATACATACTTGATTGATTGCAATTGGTAGAAGTTGTATACTTATAGCCGTTGAATATATCCATTGAACATAGCCGTTGATTTGTTGAGAACATATGCATGGTTGATTGAGTCATATGTTCATTCATCATATGTCGAGTCAGATGTTGATATACATATAGTTGTTGATTATAGCCGTTGACTTTGATGTGTTTGTTGCATCATAAGGTGACGACCTTGAGGAGATTGGTACCACATACATATAGAAGTTGAGTCTAGGCGCATAACATGAATTGGCATGAGTCCATTTGCTTATGTGTTGATGGTGGTTTGGCGATAAATGTGTTGATGCATTGTATATTGTGATGATTGCGAATATTGTGTTGATGGGTGATGTTGTAGATGAATGCACTTGTTAATTGAGATTTAATTAATGATGTTCATTTCAACTGTTTATTATTATTATTGATTATTACTGATGTGAAGCTAACCCCCATTGGTTTTGACCGCCTGCCTTTCCGTATGGACGGGTAGACGGAGTGCCGGAGTAGTTTTGCTTGCTTGGTGAGTTGATTCGAGGATAGAGGATGCTTCCTCTACTTTTTTGTCGAGTCTAGATTTAGGCTCTGATTAGGACGTGGTCGTTTTACTTATTGATTTGACTTATGTTGTTGGTTATGGCCCATATGTCGGGATTTGGAGATTTTTATGTGGACATGTTGAATTATGTGATGTATGATTTATATCCGCCGCGACTGTTGGGAACTTATATCTATATATATGCATGCACGTTGTTTTGAAATTGGTTGAAGACGTATCGTCTATTTCTTGAATATTTATTATATTTGCGTGTGTTATCACTTTAATAGAAATTGGGTGTTACACCTACACCCTTGTGATGTAGATTTGCATGAAGAAGTATAGGAGAAGCGAGTCTCTGAGGATGACTTTGAAGTCTACTCGTTTACTTATCGCTTTTGGGAGTTTTTATTGAGTCGATGCTCTGATTTGTGACACTAGGGATTGATATTTATTTTTATTTTAGACTAGGCTTTAGAATTCTTTTGAATTCAGTTTTGGTGTGGAATTATAAATGTGAATATTTTTTGATATTTTAAAAATTATTCCGCTGTGACGTTTAAAATTTAAATGAAATATTTTTGAACTGAAGAAGATGTGTGACACCCTTGCATGTTTAATTAATTATTGTATTTTTATTAAAAAATAATAATAGTTGGGATTTACGGTGTTACAAGTTGGTATCAGAGCAGATCGATCCAGTCAGACAACGTCATAACTATTTTAATCCTCTTGTTTGTGACAAGTATGTAAATACCATCGATACTCATTCTCATTGGTTGATGGTGGGAATTAGCAAAGTGGGGGAGACGAGGGGAGGTGAGCATAACTTAGGAGTTAGAGAGCCAAATGAAGGAATTTTATCCGCACAGTTTCCTTTAGAAAATTTTCGAGGGCGAAAATTCTTTAAGTGGGGAAGAGTTGATTTTTGTCAAATGCTTACTATAGTTCATTCTATTTATGTAGATGAATTGGTTAGTCGGTTAAATAGTCTTTGAAAACTATAGTTTTGATTTTTTCGATATTATTAATTTAATTATTCGTATTTATTAAGAGAATAGGCATGGGAAAGTAGATGGATTGGTTAGTCGGTTAAATAGTGAGAGAAAATAATATTTAGGAAGAAAATAGTGTTTTTTTAGAGAGAATAAGAAAATAGAGTGCGAACGGAAGTGGATTAATAAAATTGGGTAGAAAAGAGGTGTAGTTAGTGAACTAAGTAGTGCTTTAATGATTTAAGTAGTTGGGATTGTGAATAGCAAGGTGGTGTAATCTGAAAAGAATGGTAAAAAAATGTAGAGGTGCAGTGAAAAGATTAGTAACATACCTAGAGGTACATATAGTAATTTGAAAAGATTAGTAACCAACTTAGCTGGTGATTATAAATAGATGAGAACATTAGAAAAATAGAGTTACAACAAACAGAGAAAAGATTAAAGATCAAAGTAAAACAAAGGTTTGTGGAGAGAATAGACAAGGAGGCATAGTGAGAAGAACTTATAGAGGGATTTCACCGTAGGAATTCATCAAATTCTACAAACTAGATGTTAGTGGGGAGTTTTATTCACCATAAGGATTGTGTACTCTTGTAGGTAGTGAAGGGTTGTTAATTTTCGTTGTTCTCTTAAAAAAATATTATGACTCTTGTATGTTTAATTTTTCCGTTTTCGATGTGATGTCGATTTGGTAAAACATATACATGACAACCGGAACTTAGCCTTCCTCAAAAAAAAAAACCGGAACTTAGCCATATCATAATTTTTAATGTTCATCATTTACAATTAAGAATCTGAGTGAAATCGTTTTCGTTTTAGAATCTTTGAATTTTATATATTTCTAAAACTAAAGCACGAGATGTGCTTGGCCAATCAAAGTATGAATTTGATTTTGTTACAAAATATTAACAATTAGATTGTCTTTGAATTAAAACAAATTTCCCACGTGAATTGCCTAATAGAAAACTAATGGAAGCTACCTATCAATATTGGTCTTAACCGTGTTGTCAACTTTTGGTGCACTCTTGGATTTGTAAGTCTGAACGTGTTGTGTTGTAACAGACCGATTTTCGCTAGATTTATTTTATTAATTATTTATATGTATTTATATGTACTTATTTGCAATTATTTGTCTTTGGGTGTATTTTATTCTGGATTAGTAGAGTTTGGTTTATGAAGGGTATTTTAGCTGTCTTGGACTCGAGTGTATTTTGGTCATTTTATGAGCGAGGGTAAATTAGTAATTTTACCGTCAGGTTTAAGTGTAGTGCTTTGAGTGGCGAAGATTATTTTTACCAAGTTACTAGTCGGTTAGAGTAATTAATTAAGGGCCGGTATCTATTCGTTATATTTACCCGTAAGTGAGTAGAAACCTTGTGGATTAGTTAATTATAACTCTGAACCTATTAAAACTTTTGAGGGTTAAGCCTATTAGTGGAGAGCCTTTATGAACTCTAGTTTTTAGAGGAATTAGGATTTAACACTCATTTCACAAATTTTAGAGAGAGGTAGAAAGAGAAAGAGCTAGAGGGTGAGAATAAGGGTTTTGAGAGAAAAGGAGTTTGGAGATCAAGGAGAGGGTAGAAAATCAAGGAGCAAAAGTGAAGCTAATGCTAGGTTTGTGTTCAATTGATGTAAGGGGGCTAGTGTTCATTCATAATTTTAAGTTATAATCACTTTTTCTACTTAGGTCACATATATAATTATTCAATAAATCTAAAAAATTACTTTTTGCTTATATATGTGACCAGAGGGAGTAAATGTTTAATTGTGAAAAATGATTATTATAAATTTATGTGGTGAATTTCGTGCTCTCAATGTAAAATTATTATTTTACTTCATTAATTGAGTGTACACTACTTCCAAAGACGTACACCAATCGTAAATAATGTTAGTGTAGTAAAATTGTCATGTCTTTTAACATCATTATTACATTTATTAATTTATGTCTAAAAACCTTAAACAACATCCATGTAGAAATGGATGGAGTAATGAATATATACTTCACATTTCTATCAACTATATTTGCACAAACATTAAAAAATTTACGATATCTAATTATTGTCTTGGTTTTTCTTCTGCTCTCCTTCTTAATAAGGAGGACGTATTTATTTATTTAACAATAGTGAAATAAGAGTTTGATCCGTTACTGTCCATTATCTTTGAAATTGACTACTCCTACGAATGCTTTTAGTGCCAATACATATTTCTATGAACTATATTTGCACAAAATTAAATGCTTGTAGTGCGTGCCTTTATTCTAAATATTGTGAAATCTTGTGATCTCTGTCCATAATGCAATGCATCAATGAAGCAATGCCTTGGATGAAGCAACAATATTGTGAAATGTTGGGATTCTGATCGGTTAATTGTTATCTTGAAATGTTCGAATTCTTGAAATTTTCTCTCTTGCCTGCTGCCTGTTTAGTTTCTTTCAATTTGATCGGTAGTTTTCATCGTCTGACATTAAAGGCTGGAGGTCTGGGATTGGTTTTCCTTGGTAGCATTGGGATGAATCCTTCTACATGTTTCCATTCTTACAATATAGGTGGCATTTTGTCTCGTTATGTATTAGTAGTATCAATTTTTGAAAGAGACTACTAAAATTATTTGCATTATTTCAGGTGCTCACTTACAAGTTTTGAGTCTCGTGCCGTTTAGTATTTACTCAGGTGATTGCAAAACTTTTTCAACCAAATCTTCTCGTGTCATATCAATAGCATTACAGTCTCGTGTCATATTAATAGCAAGCATTGGGGAGCCAAAAGGTGTTATGGTCCGTCGTATTCAGTTTTAAATAACATGAAAATAAATAACATGATCAAAACATAAACTAACTCCCCTCTCAAAGGATAAAATTGTAAAAATCATAATAACTACAAACAAATTTAATTATATCAACTTTCTTAATTCACGTGATTTTATCAAAAAGGTCTTATAAATAAGGATAGAGGTTGTAAAAAAAATAAAAAATTACGATTGTTGTTATACATTACAATTATTAGGGAAATTTAGGGCAATTATTAAAATGTTTAAATTGAAAACTTTTTCTTGAAAATTGTGCAATCAACACATTAAAACAACAAAAAGTAATTTTTTCTACCTAAATTTCATCAATCATTGTTTAATAATTTTAAATTAAGAAATTATTTTTTAAACAATCAAATGTTTTAATTTTTAATATATTAAATACACAGTTTTTAAATAAATTTCACATTTAAAATCCTTAAATGTACTTAAAAGCACTCGTTAACATTATTTTGAAGACTTTTACGGAAAGCATAAATCATAGTTGCACCTTTCTTAAAAACTAAACCATGGTTGAAAATTATACATGTGTTAAAATAACTTTTTATTAATACGGTTGAAATCACAAATAATTATTCTTAAACCTTCTATTGAAAATCATTTACTTCAAAAGTAATCAAAATTGCTATTTCAGCTTTAGCATAAAAATCAATTTGTAACAAAATAATTTAGGAGAAAAGCTTACATGCAAACATAATTAAAACATAAAAATCATTCTTGAAAAATGAGCATTAAATTTTGTCTCTAGTTTTTTATTTGAAACGATTGATCAAATCTTTTAATATCCTTATCACTATAATCTTTAACTCTTACTTTAGTCATCAAACTAACTTTATACTTCATTTTACATTACATTAATTTTTTTTGTCAAATTATAGACATTTTGGAATGAGTAAATATTCTAATAGACAATGTCTCAAATATGCGTGTTTTTGAAAGTTCCGCTCATATTAGCGAGACTATTCACACGGATTTGACACATAACACAAACATTTTTTTTAAAACAATCTCAAATGTCTGTAGAACTTTGAAACAAATTTTGTATCAAATAAATAGCTTATTTTGCCAAATTTCATCTCAATTTTGTATGGAATTGTGAGAGGGATTGAGGAAGGGATAAATGACTTTTTTTTTCTTAGTTATTTTTCCAACTCTGTTAAAGAATTGTCAAAAATCTAACAGAGACACATAACTTGTTTTTTTTAACTTATTTTTTAAAAAACTTAACCATTTTTCATAATAAATCTCACTTACTTGGTCCATAATGAATGACTTACTCAACCAATTTACACAAATTAAGAAAAACAATTATAAGTGGAATAGAGAGTATAATATTTTTATGGTTCAAATATCTCTTTGATGGTTTAATTTATTTTAAAAGTTTAATATGGTCCATTAACTTTAAAATCAATCAATTTGGCCTCTTAACCTATGTAAATTGATGCAACTTAGTCTCAAAACTTTAAGGTCGGTCAATTTGTTCCTTTAACTTATATAAGTTAACACAATTTGATGCCTTCCCTTATAAAAATATATTGTCATATCCATAGGTTAATGGGTCAAGGTTATTAACCAAATTTTTGAAGTTTTTTTTTTATGAACCAGCAAAAAGGATAACGTTGCGTCAAATTACATTCGTTAAATGATCAAATTATTCAATTTTAAACCAGAATTGAACTTTTAAAAAATGTTACAAGACAAGAGATCTATTTACATTTTTCTTTTCTTGTCAAATGTGTCATTCATTGTTGAATGCATATAGAACATAAGAACTAATTTTACACATCTATACTATATATAAAGAAAGTAGCATGTTTAGACTCTTTTGGGCTGGATTTTTCTCTTTCCAAAATACCCTCAACTTTCAATACATATAACAAATAGATAAGAGTAAGTTCAAATATTAAAATAAAATTATAACAAACATGATATGAGTATGTATATGTCCGATTTTTTTGCTTTATCCTTTAAAAAATTTAACAAACTAGATGAGTATATACTTACTTTTTTATTATCATAATTATACCCTTAAACAATATTTTCTATAATAAAGATTATTGTTGGTCACATTAAAAAAATAAGAATTTAGATTATATATTTTATTATATTATTGATGTCATTGAAATGGATAATCTTGATTATTTTGGTTTGTTATAATTTGAAAACAACAAACATTTATATTATTTGTTTTAATCAAAATCAAAATTTCATAAAAAAACACCATTCACAATTTTCAAACATTATCGCAATAGCAAAGTGCACTATCTTTCTTTCAACACAACTTGTTAAAAATTAAGAGAATATGGTAATATTAAACGTGATGATTACTGATGGGATGCTCTCCGCAACAAAATGAGGAAGATTTGACATTTAATGACAAATTTGTCAAGTTCATAAAATTGTAACAAGTAATATAATTATAAGTTTATCGTTTCCATATGGATTATCATCAACTAAGTAATTCACTCAACTTATTTAAACTAAAGAGAAAAGAAAGGGGTTTAATGGTTTGCACTTTCGAATTGTTTGCTCAATGAGAGTAGTAGTTTGCAGAAAAGTAAAAGTTTTGCTTCTGACATTAGACGGTTATTATGATTCTTTGAATCTACCATGTCTTTTATGTCAGATTAAGGCAATATTGAATACCAATTATGACTTGGTACCTGATAAACTGTAGTTTGGATTGTGAAACCGTAAAATATCTATAGAATTACTTATCGCAACTATGCTTAACTAGATGTTATATAAGTAAATTATCAAATGATGAATCATAATCAAACATAATAGTTACAAATGATAACTTGATTAAGATAATTAAGAAACTTTCGGTTATAGTTTTTGTTCAGGTTAAAGCAAGGTAAGTCAGCCTTATACTATAACCTAGTGATCATACAAGATAATCCTAGGACTTGGCACACCTAAGGTCTAATAGATACAATTAGGACTTATTTGTGCCTAGGGTTCCGGAAGCAATATAAAAATTCGAACAATTGAAAATTTTATAATGACTTAAAAAATAACTGAATAAAGATATTGCATTAATAATTTCCAACCATTTAACAAAGGTTCATCTTTGAGTCCTAATCAGAGGGAGTTTAGTTTCACATGGCAATAGAAAACATAAACAAGAGGAAAATACAAAACATACTCAAGAGATGAGTTGGGGAAACCCTAACTTCTCCTTGATGCTTGATTATACTTGTTTCGACTTGCCTTCACCTTCATATGCCAAGTTTCGGAATGAATTAAAAGTGTTTTCAAGGGTCGTTATTTACATTCAAGTTTGGTACTAGGTTTATGGACATTTTTCACCTGATCTAGCTTGAAAAATAAGTTAGAAGGCAAATTTACCCGGAATCATGCGCCTGGGGAGCGTGGGGCCCATGGGTTGGAAAATTTGTCTCCTTGCAGGTGCCATGCGTCTACGGAAATGAGGCATATCCTGGGGCGCGTAGGGTAGAAAATTTGGCGGAAATTTTCGTTTGTTTCGTTCATTAAGTGTCTTTCTTCCATGCTTTCATCTTAGGACTTGATACATTATTTTCACAAATTGTATCACCTTCAAAAACCTTCTTAAACTCAACTTATATTCATTCTATTGCCTCCATAACTCAATGCAACGTCTTGACTTGCCGATTTATATGATATCTCTTTAAAATGGCACAAAACACTTAAAGAGTGTCTGATTTTGGGAAGAAATTTAATTACATGGACTAAATGAAAACAATACAAATTTCCCTTAAACCATATAAAATCCTCTAAAACTTCTCTAAAATAACCTCAAACTCTACTAAAATGAGTTAAAAAGATAGCTAAAAAAACGTTAAATATTGTTTTAACAGAACCCCAAACTTATAATGTCGATTTCCCTCAAGTAACAAAAAGCATGAAATCCAAAGTTGCATGGATTTTTTATGACATACATATCCGGAATGAATGCTCAATCATTGCTCGTTCCACTTCCAGCTTTGACTAACTTACCGTTTGTGCGAAAGCGGTAAGTTTTTTTTTTTTTGTTACGGGTCAATTTTTTTTTTAACACTTTAGTTCAAGTGGGATATAGTTAGAGAAAATAATCATTCTTTAAACCATGCTTTATTCCATCCCTGTGTCATCCTAAATCCAATAGGACTGGTCAAGGAATTTATCCACGCCAGTCGACATGTTAATGCATCATACTTTGAGCTTGAAGCAATTGTAAACAATCATTCAAAGTCAATATTATCACAAACATATTTAGAAGTCCTTTCAAGGTTATAAAATGACTGAGGTTAAAGGTATGACACATTTTGGAAAGTAAGTTATTAAGCAATTGTAGTTAGTTTCAACTATGGAGTTCTAAAAATATACTATTACTTTCAACTTTCATCCCTTTTTGCGAAAACAAACAAATGGGTATTAGTAGAATTGCTTACTTTTTTTAAGAGACCAGACTTTTTTATTTTTTGCTCTTGATTTTTTTTAAGACTAATTTTTTAATCATCTGAGGTACATTTTTTTACTTTTTTTTTTCTACATTTCTATCTTTTTTATTATTTCATTAATAACACATTTTACCCTACCCAAAACTTATAATATTTCTAATTCCAAAGAGAAACCCCAAACTTACTTTCAAACCATACCAAGTGCCTAAAAGTCATTAACTCCAATGGATTTGAACATATATAAAAACATGAGTTCAAAACTTGTGACAAGATTCATCACAAAAAATCATCAAAGAAAGAATTATTGTATGGAGGCTCAAATGGGGTTTAACATTTGATAATATATAATTCTGCATATGATGATAATTAGCAAGAAAATTAAATTGACTGAAAAAAGTAAAAACTAACTAAGAAATAAAATAGGGGTTGCATCCCATTTAACGTGTGTTTAACGTAGAAAGCTTGACAAATGAGTCTCGGTTGTTCCCATGAACCTTTTCTTCATAAGTTCATTATACTCATTCAACTGTACTTTTTTTGTTCTTCCTTCGTCTTTCGCATCTACTTGCTTCTTTTCTTTTTTGATGTCGCCCCGTTATGTCTATCTCTCACCTAGTTACCTTCTCCACACAATATTCAACTATGGAGTATTGTTCTTCGACTTGATCAACAATTGTGTAGGATATATAGTCATTGTTTGACCGAAAGATTACTTCTCTTTGTTTGAAACCAATTAATGCTTATGTAGTTTCCAGGAATGTTCAGCTAAGAATAAAGGTTCATTTGTCAACCGCGGCTAGGAATACAAACTTGTCCACCTTTTCTGTCATTCCTTCACTGTCACTTTTTCTACCATTCTTTCCACTTGATTTAGTGAACTGTTTACTAGTCCAATCGTTACCTTACTCAGTATCATGGTCTACCGTTGCATCTTTCTGAAAACATGAGTTTTGTGCTAGCATCTATTCAAATGGCATTTAAACCTTAAGTTTTTCCAACACCTTGAGTAGTTATCGGAATTTGTAGTCTTCCTTAGTTGTTGTATCAATTTCTTATGCCAACTAATGATGAAATTGGTAAGTGCACCAAATCATACATAAGTAATAAAGTAGTTAGTTATCGTTTCCACAAGGATTGGCGCTCAACTTAGTAATTAGAGGAATTTATTAGAGATAGAAGATTTAAAAGAGATGAAGTAGTTTGTAAGGTTTTAATTGTCCTACCCAATGCAAGATTAGGTTATTGTGAATAAGAAGTTTAATGGCGATTAGAGAATTCTTGAATCCCAATTTCCATCTTTGATTTAAGAAATTGGAATATGACCCACGAGATGTATTAATGGAAGTTTTATTTTAATATCACCGCAATTCAATCAGTTACAATTGAGGCATTCCCTTAAGATGAGACATAACCGTAAATCCATACTTAGTTCGATTAAAGTATTTAATTTAGAAACTAAGCAATTTACTATTGTCTGGTTTAGAACGAATTAAGGTTATCAATTCTAATATTCTCCATCTAAGATTTGATATAGAAACAGACATATACAAATTAAATCAGACACCTAAATCATAACCTGAATAAAAAGTATTACTAATTGAATCCAAAACATAAGAAGAGGTTCATCATGGAACCTTAATAAAAGAGGTTTAGTTGCACATGGAAACCGGCATCGTTATAAAAAATAGAAAAACATACCCTAGATAGAACAACATGATGATGATGATTCTCTTTCTTGAAGCTCTGATGCTTGACCCATGACTTGTACCGCTATAATTCTGAATGAATAAAAGAATGTGCAAGGGTCTTTATTTATAGTATATCATTACCTAGGGGTTAAAAGAAGAAAACTAGGGTTGTTCAAACTAGTTAACTGCTTGAAAAACAAGCAAACAATACCTCCTTCCTGTAACACATGCACATGGGAAGATGGGTGCATAGCCCATGCGCGGGGGTGCATGAGGCAGTGCCTCCTATGCAAATTTAGCAGTTTTCATCCCTTTTTAGCCTTATTCGGTCTTGAAAAGCCTTGGAACTTGAAAATAATTTTCTCCAACTCTTATTGTCTGGAAAAAAATTCTAAGAACCATAGATCTTCAATCTCCATATCCTTGATCCTTCATGTGATGTCTTGATTTTCCGATTTACATGATTTCTCACTAAAATGACTCAACACTTATGGAGCTCCAAAAATTAGGATAAAAATGAATTACAACGACTCGAATGAAAACAATATAAAATTTTCCTCAATACATTGAAAAATCCTCTAAATGTTTGGAATAATTCTCTGAGACTAAAACAAAATTTTTGGAATTTTTAGAATAATTCTCGTTGATTTTTCGAACAACAGCTGCTTTCTTGAATGATGTAGCTTCCTTGTTGAGAGCTATGACTTAGTGCATCGTAGACTCTGGGGCCATTGGCTAAACGTTATGCTGGGGAATTTTCCTCTGATCGTTAGCCTAAGTCAGCCCACATCTTCTTCTAAGCTTTTCTTCACCCTTTCATGTAACACCAAAAATCCTAGTTTGCCTTCTTGAATTCCAAAAACTCTTTCATTGACACTGATTCTTCATGTCCGAAGTTGTAGCTCCATGTAGCCTTTAGTTCAACTTGGATGTTGGGGATATGATCACCCAGTAGCATACGCCTTATAGTAACTTTATCCACTATACCTTTAGTGGTCACCACGCTATCATTGCTTAAGGCTCTTGCCCAATTTCGCACACACAAGTTTGTGATAAAAAAGGGAAGAACAAAAAACTCTTGCTTGGGAGATGACATTTATTTATCTTTTCTTCATTAATCACGCCGACGTTTATCCTCTTCCTCTGCATCAAACACCACAACAACACCATCCGCTACACCACTATATTTTCATTGGTTGAAGTAGGCATGAATCCTGTCTGAATCAGCTTGTACCTAAACTTTCCTTCACCTTGCAGTCGCATCCTCGTGATTCCTCAGGGTAGACCTTGAGAATCATACTCCCACTTTGTCCTTTTGTATGACCAAAATTCCTTCATTTACTCCCTCTCTTCTGCAATCAACTTCCTACACTTTTTCTAAAAATCACACATCATATCTTTCAAATTATTTAGGCATCCGACTTACCAACGCTGCTTCTTGTGCGTTAGTGACGATGGAGGAATAAAACTCCCTAACTATAGACTCGTTGTACGACGGTTGATGAGTGACAACAACTTTCAATTTCAGATGATCTAGAGCTACATCTAGGGGATTTGGTAGAAGGTAAGCAAACATACTATAGAGACCCACACCCTTTTCTAGAAAAAAGGCCCTATTTGCAACGTTATCTCATAACTTGGTACAAGTTTGCTCGTTTTGGAAGTGAGACTCAACGATCTGGAGGTGGGTTGCATAAAAAGAATGTGATGATACCTCGTGGTGGGAGGATAACTCTCTTTGTGATGGCACTTTTGAGGCTTTTGAAGTGGTGGCTTTAGCGAATTTCATCTTGTAGAAAAAGGCAATTTCTAGGTTTAAGCTTTCAGAAAAGAGTGTTTGAGAGCAACAATATTTTGGGAAGTTTTAAGAATGATAAGTGATAGATTAAGCTTTTTATAGTTGGTAGTTATAGGGGTTTGATTGTAATTGTAAAGGGTAAAGAGAATGGTTGAAAAGTTGCGACTTTTCAAAAAAGAATGATAGTTTTGAAATCTGTGGGGGTAACGTTTATGTTTAGATAATTACGAGGGGAGTTATAGCTCTCGGGAGTAGTGGGCGTGTGAAAACCGGAAGATGCAGCTTCAAAATATCTCAATGCCACGTGTCCGGATACCATGCCCTCTGGCAGTTATAGCTTGCACCACGTTCTCACCCTTTCAGTTTCATTCTTGATCATTCACATCCAACTATCCTTTAGTACTAGCGATATGTCACGTTATAGCTCGAAGAACATGTTGTAACGTCATAAACAGAGTTGTATCTTTAACCAGCTCCAAATCAAACTAACAAAAACTACAAGCAAATTAGGTAAAAGAGGAGGAGTATGAACATTCCTCATTTTTACCAAATGGTTGCCTCCCTTAAAAGCTCTTCTTTTAACGTCCTCAACCCGATAGTTATGAACCAAAAAGAAGTCATATTATGGTGACTGAGGTACAACAGGCACCTACTGGGGAGTCACCCCAATAATGCTTCATTATTTCATCCATATAGTTGAAACCATAGCCATTGTTCTTCCTTATAGATATAGCTTTAGGGAGGTTAGTGAGAGATATAGCTCCAGACCATTTAAATTTTTTAAGATACAACTTTTGTCTAGAGCCTTTAGATTTCTCCCCTAATATGGGCTTTCTCTTATGAGTTTTAAAGCACTTCTATTTCTTAACTTTAGACTTAGTAGAATGGTAGGCATTGGTAATTTAATGTTTGAATCGATATTTACTAAACATGTTTTCAATCATTGTATTGAAATGTATTCTTCCGTACTCACTAATGACATATAAAAGTGTACCTCTATTGAAATTGTTATCTATAAAAGGTTCATGTATCACCTCAGTGTCATTAGGTTGGAAGGCCTTTGCCTCACCTGCTATTATAGTTTTAGGCCAAAGATGAACACGACTTACCCATTTGATGGCTTTTTCCTTTCTTGCAACATTCTTTTTGATAGGACTCACCTCCTTTTGAGAATCAGTACTCTTACTTGGTCCTTCATCTGGTGGTTTCCCATATTTGAAGACATATGGAGAAATTCTTTTCATATGAGTCATTTTTCAACCTTTAAGGGAGAGGTGGATCAAGAGGCTTGGTGTATTGTTTGTACTCTAGAACTGTAGCCTTGGCACTGACATAATTCTCCTTTGACTATGGAGATGCAGCAGTTTGCATCTCTTCCTGTGTTAGGGTAGGAAATACAGCGATGTGTATCTCTACTTCTGTAGAACTTGGAGCTGCAACGGCATGCCTCTACTCTTTTGAGCTGACTTCATCCTCTATCGGCTTTGGATTCAAAACTAACTCCCTCTCATTCTCAGCAGTATCAATAGCAGGTCTTTTAGATACAGATTTGTGGATTTGTCCTAGCTGATTGTCCATATTCTTTTGAGATGAAGCTATTGAAACTAAGGCTTATGTAGTGCTAGAACTAGTGGACTCATTTATGGTGAAGAATTATTTGAAGAGGCCCTGCATACTTTCTTGGAAAGTACTCTTTGCTGGAGGATATGTCTTGGTAGCTAGAGCATTCTTCTTTTGACCACCCGATGAGAAATTATGGTGATCGGCCCATCTAGGATTGTATATGTTAGAGTAGGGGTTGTAAACCCTGTTTGGTTGACTTCCAACATAATTAACTGAGATGGCTTCCCAGGGCATTCTTCATACTCATGCCATCCCCCACAATAGACACAACGAACAACATTAGTTGTTGCTGGAGCCCCAAAATTGGCTTTAATGTTGTATCTGTATCCTCTGGCATTTCATCTTTGGTTGCCAGTTTCTTAACATATTGTGTGAGTTGAGCAATCATCGCAGTGAAAACTGTAGCGTCAGACACATTGAAAAGATCTGGTATTTTCTTCCCTGCTGAAGTACGGGCTTTAGCTTTGCCCAATGCTTGCATGCGCTCAGTAGGCCACTAATTGCTATGGTTTATACCAGCTCATAACAACTTTGATAGGACTTGCTCAATAATTCACCTCCTAAAGAGGAATCTAGCATAAGTCTTGTTGATGGAGCAAGCCCATTGTAAAAGGTCTCCATTTGAATGCACACATGTATCACATAGTGATGACACGTTTTCAATAGATCTTTGTACCTTTCCCAAACTTCAAAAAGTGTTTCTTCATTGGTTTTCCTGAAAGAGGTTATGTCATTCCTCTTTCTAGCATTTAGGAATAGAGGAAAAAATGTCACTAAGAAATTCTCTGCAAGTTCTCTCCATGAGGTGACAGAGTTTGGTTCAAGAGATTTTAACCAAGCATTAGCTCTCCCGTTTAAAGAGTAAGGGAACAACCCCTGCTTGAAACCATCATCTTATATGCCTGGAATCTTAAAATTTTCTACTACTTCAATGAATTGCTTCCAAATGAGATGAGGATCATATATGACTGCTCCTAGAAAACTGGCCAATAGTTTGCAGCATCTGGAACATGATATGCTTGAACTCGAACTAAGAAGTAGTGACTTCTGGTCGCATTATGCTAGTGTGAAGTGTTGTTAGATCAAACACTGCATACTCCGTGGTGGACCTCCCCTTGTCATTTGTCATGTCAATAATGTTGTTGTTGTTGTCAGCCATGTTGATGGATGAATCTTCCTATGAGCTATGTTATAATAAATATTGTGGCCACAATTTTCCTCAGACCACTAGTACCCTTAGATAGGTGGAGAACACTAAGACATTATGTCTCATTTCAATCATTTTATTTCTTTTCAGATACTCAAGTGGCTTGTGGAAAGGGTAAGGAGAATTCTACTAATTGATTATGTTGATTACGTCCCATGTTTTAGCTTATGTATCGTATGATATGTCATTTGTACTCAGACTATATTATTAATGTTATGTACTCGCTAGTTAGCTCATGTATCATTCAAAGAGTTTATGCATTCTTGTATGATTTAGTTTATGCTTTGTTTTGGGTGTTACAATTTTGAGTCATTAAAATGCAATCAATGTAGTAGGACCTTTTGGATCCAGGATAAATACTCTAATTATTATATCCGGTTAAATTTGGTCAACTTGACTTGTATAGGATAGCTAGGACATGATGCCATAGAGCCAAAGAGAACCAGGAAAGCCATAAACTAATCAGGCTAATGAAGAAGAAGGAAATCCCAATGCTAATATGTGGGCTTAAATGATGCATCATCAGAAAATGATGCAACAACGCTACTAGGACAACCAGGCTCAAAATGCATTGCAACAACAAAATATGATGTAGATGATGCAATAACAGATTGACAAGTAGGCCCAATCTCAATAGTAATAGGTTGAAACGATGCAGCAGGGTCAAAATTTTCAGCCACAACCTGCACCACCTCTAGTGATTGGGAATCCAACATTCAGAGAATATAATAGGAATCATTCCCTAGAATTTAATGGGGATGGTGATCTTCAAGAATCTAAGAGATGGATAAAACAGATGGAGAAAATCGTCTAAATGGTCGAATGCTCATATGCAGTTACAGTTGTGTATGCAACAAACAAATTCAGAGGTGCAGAGGAACACTGGTGGGAAGGTACCTAACAGCAAATGATGGCTAAGGATATGGAAATTAATTGGCTAATTTCAATAAGGCAGTGATAGATAAGTACCTTCGGAAGTCTTTCGAGGTTAAGAAGGAGAAGTAATTCCTAGAGTTTAAGCAAGAAAACACGTTAGTTACTTAGTTTACTAAGAAGTTTAAAGTGATATCTGATTAATCCATCCATAATCAATATAAGGGTAATGAAGATTGGAAGATTAGACAATATAAGTATGCTCTGAGAGGTGAAGTTGATACAACTGTGGGTTGGCAAAACTTTACTTGCTTTGATGGTTTGGTGCACAACAGTCTGGTAGTTGAAGCTCGTATTGCTAAGAGTAACGGGAAGAGAAGGATGACCTGAGATAAAAGGAAAGGCATAAACCATCAGTAGCTGAAACCTATGGGTTCTCTTTACAAGATAAAGCAACCTCAATCACCTAGGTCTTACCCTACCTACAAGAACTGTAGAAGAGCTTACCAAGGAGAATGATTGAAAGGATCTAGGAATTGTTACAAATGCAGGTAGTCTTGACGTCATATGACATATTTTCCTAATAAGAGAGATAAGAGTGGAGCTGAGGCTACAACCAACAACAGAGGCATTATGTATTCTCTTGATGGCGAGAAAGCACAGGATAATGTTGATGTGATATTCGGTATGTGCCATCTTGGTTGGAATCTAATCAGTCTTATTTGAATGTAGGGGGACATATTCTTTCATCTCATTTAAGTTTGTTGAGATACTTCAATTGCCTCCATTACAACTAATTCCTCTTATGACGGTGTCTACCGCCACAAATGGTGAAATTGTAGCTGAATATGTATGCAAGAATTGTCATATAACCCTATCTAATAAGACATACTATATATATATATATATTAAGTATATCTTCCCATGAAGCATCTCTATATTATATTAGGAATGGATTGGCATTCTGCAGACAATGTGTACATTGTGTGCACAGAGAGAGAGTATATACATGCCTACAGATAATACCACGGAAGGAATAACTCTTTCATAATTAATTAATCATACTCTTCGTATGATCCAATTTATTTGTGCTAATGATAAGGGTTTCACTTCATGCTCACCATGACTTTAGAACCAGAGCTAAGTCCCAGTATCATACCTATCTTCAATGAGTATTTAGATGTGTTTCTAGCAAATGTAACCTGTTTACCCCCATAAATAGAAGTTGAGTTTTCTATTGATTTTATTCCTAGAGAGGAGCCAATGTCAGTGGCTCCGTATAGGATGTCACATTTTGAACTCAGAGAGTTGAAATGTCATCTAGAAGAGGTAGTTTAGAAACATTGTATCATGCCTAGTGTATCTCATTGGGGTGAACTAGTATTATAAGTCATGAAGAAAGATGGTAGCATGCGATTGTGCATTGACTACCGTCAACTAACAAAGGTGACAATTAAGAACAAGTATCATCTTCCTACGATTGATGATCTTCTAGATCAACTTAAGGGAGCGATAGTTTTCTCTAAGAATGATCTCAGGTCGAGTTATCCCCAAATATACATCAAGTCTTTATATGTGTCTAAAACGACTATCAAAACACATTATGGACACTATGAATTTTTCGTTATGCCTATCGGTGAGACCAATGGTCCATTGTATTCATGAACTATATGAACATGATATTTCAGCCATACTTAGATTAGTTTGTTATCATTGTCATCGATGACATTTTGATTTATGCTTAGAGTCATTAGAAGCACAACACCTGAGGATAGTTTTGAACAATCTCCAAGAGAAGCTGTTGTATGCGAAATTCAGCAAGTTTGAAGGGTCATGTTATTTCTCAAGGAGGAGTAGCAATAAAACCATCAAAGGTTGTAGTTGTACTGAATTGGAGGAGGCCCATGAATGTCTCAGAAGTCAGGAGTTTACTAGGTTTAGCCAGTTATTATCGGAGGTTTATCATGAAGTTTTCTCAAATTTTGCTGCCTTTGATACGTCTAACTTAGAAACATGTGTCTTTCGTGTGGGACGAAGAACGTGAAAAGAATTTCAGAACCTTGAAGAAGAAATTGACTAAAACACTAGCGATAACCTTTGTGATGCGTCATCTAAAGGCCTTGGTAGTGTGTTGATGTAAAGTGATAATATTATAGCCTATGCCTCTAGACATCTCAAGCCTCATTTGGGAATTTACCTACGCATGACCTTGAGTTGGAAACCATAGTCTTTGCATTGAAGGTTTAGAGACATCATTTGTACGGTGCTTAATTTTCTCTATTCAACAATCATAAGAGCCTGAAGTTGTTGTTTGATCAACGGGAACTGAATATGAGACTGAAAAGATGAATGGAGTACCTAAAGGATTTTGACTTTTATTTGAAGTACCATCCAGTGAAAGCGAATGTAGTAGTTGATGCCTTAAGAAGGAAGGCTTTGATTAATGGAGAATTGATGATACATATATGTAATTTGTATGAGAATTTCATAGATCTTAAGCTCGATGTCACAAAAGTAGATATTGGCATTTTGCTGCAAAAGTTAGAAATCACCTCTGACTAACGGTCTATAATTTGACCTGCTCAGAGTATGGATAGGGATCTCAAGAGGAGAATGGGACATCTAGAGTTCAATTTAGCATCAGACAAAACTATGTTGTTTGATAGAAGAATATGTATTCCAAACGATGCATAGCTAAATAGGTTGATTCTTAAAAAACCAAAAGAGTAGCTTCTCCATTCATCTCGGTGCTGCCAAGATGTACCAAGATTTGAAGAAGGATTGTTGGTGGTCCAACAAGAAAATAGATATTGCAAAATTTGTGGCAAGACGCATTGTATGTCATCAAGTCAAGATTGAACACTAAAGGCTTGCAGAATTGCTTGAACCTTTGGAAATTCTACAATGGAAGTGGGAGCAAATATCTATGGACTTTGTAGGTCGATTACCTCATATCCTGAGAGTACATGGTTTGATCTGGGTGATCGTAGATCAATTAACCAAATATACCCATTTCTTGCTTGTGAAATCCGCTTACCAAGCATCTCAGTATGCCGAATTGTTAACTTCGGAGATTGTTAAGCTGCATGGTGTCCTTGATAGTATCGTGTCAGATAGGGATCATATCTTCAAATCTCAATATTTGGAAGGATTTTCATAAGTCCTTGGGAACCCGAATGAAAATGAGTATGTCTCGTCATCCTCAGACGGATGGTCAGTCAGAGATAATTATCCATACTTTGGAGGATATGCTTTGTGCATGTATTCTCGAAGACGGAAGAAGTTGGAGCAATCATCTACCTCTTTATTATTTTTTCATTTCATTTTAGGAGTCGTAGTAAAAATAACTGTTATTATATGGACCGTCATAATATTCCTAGGAGTCTTAAAGACCCCCAGAAGGACCTGTAGACCCTCCAAGAGGCCTTAGCGCCCTCTAGAAGAGTTCTAAGGCCCAGGGCGCGTCCCTTCCAGGGCGCCGCCTCAAGTGGCTTCTAGAAACATCTAGAACTCGCCAAATATACTAAAATATCCCTGTAGCTTGGAGACCAAGCCACCAAAGCCCAAGCCCACAGCAGGCTATAAATACAACCCTTGAGAGCATTCTCAAGGGATCCAATAATCAGTCTAAACCCTAGACAGGGAAAACCCTAGTATTCACTATTCGTACTTTTTGCAAGTATAGTTGGCGCCGTCTGTGGGAAAAGGTAAAACTAACCTAGACCACCTTCTTGAATCGTAGCCATGGTTCAAGAACCCACATCAGCTTTCCGAATCACAAAACACTTCTGTGGTTCAGAAAATCCAGCACTCAAAGCTTCTCAAGTCCAAAACGAGCCGCCGCTTTCCTCATGGCCACCCCGGAGGATTTTGAGACCCTGAGAACCGACATGGCTATCCTACGAGAGCAGAACGAGGCTCTGCGCACCTCGGTGGAAACCGTTCAACAAAAGCAGCAAGAGGAGAAAGACGAATCTCAGCATGGCGAGATGGAGGACCCAGAGCCACAACCCCTTTAAGTGGAGATATGGAACGCTCCGATTCCAGAAAACATCAAGCCTCCCCATCTTTCATCCTTTAATGGGAAAAGTGACCCGATGGAACACATAACGGCGTTCAACACTCGTATGGCCGTTGTGGGCGCATCCGACTCTCTCAAGTGCAAACTTCTCGCAGGAACCCTAGCCGATGCAGCTTTGCGTTGGTATATGAACCTTCCTCGTTTCTCTATCATGAGTTACCAAGACATGACCAGGAAGCTCACTCAGCAATTCGCGGCAAGCCGCCACCGAAAGGTCTCCGCCACCAACCTTTTCAATGTCCGTCAAGGGCACAGTGAGTCTCTACGAGACTACTTGGCCAGGTTCAACGACACTACCATCAAGGTAATCAATCCTAACCAAGAAGTATTTGTGGGAGATTTCGAGAATGGTTTAAGGGCGGGTCAATTCAATGAATCTTTGGCACAAAAGCCCGCTGATTCCGTGGAAGAAATCATCGCTAGGGCTGGCTGTTACATCGAGGGAGAAGAAAGCAACGCAGAAAAGAAGGCCAAGAACGCAAAAGAGCGCACCTCTACTAACCAAGATCGAAGGAATCACCAACCACTAGCAGACCGGGATCTGGCGTTCTACAAAAGGCAAGAGAGGCGCCCTCATGCACCCTACAACCCCAAACCCCGTTCGGGCGTCTTCACCCCCCTGAATACTCGCCCGACACAAATATTCAAAGAAGTTTACGAATCAAAGATTATTCCATAAGCTAACAAGACAGGGCATACGAGCATGGGGTTGGATCACAACAGTTGGTGTAAATACCATAGAATCCAGGTCACGACACAAATGATTGTTTCCACCTGAAAAAGGAAATCGAAAAGTTAATACAGAATGGAAAATTGAGAGGCTATGTTCAAACAGATAAGGAAGGAAGAAATCAAAGGCCTAGGAAGGAAACAAACAGCGAAGAAAAGAGACATACCCTGAACACTATCTCAGGAGGCTTCGCAGGAGGAGGAGAATCTAGCTCCTCGCGTAAAAAGTATATCAGGCAAGTGATGTTATGTCAGGAATACGACTCGAAGGAAGAACGAGAGCCTGGGATACACTTCTCGCCCAAAGATTTCCAGGGCGTCGTCCCTCACGATGACGACCCCATTGTTATCACTGTCCAGATATTCAAGTGGGATGTTAAGAGGGTTCTGGTAGACACAGGCAGTTCAGCTGATATTCTATATTATGAAACCTTCGAAATAATGGGTCTAGATCCTCAACAGTTACTGTAACACCCCGTTTCCCAACAGAAAAATTTCGTAAATGAATCAGAGTTTCCACATAACGGAATGTTACATTTTCTTTCAAATAAAATCTCCAAATGAATAAATAACTATTTATTCTTCCTAAAAGTAGTCAATAAAAATTAACCTTTAAACTTCGCAGCGGAATTAATTCAAAATAACAAAATTAGTCTTTGGCACGCAGGCCTCATCAAAATCTCATAATTCATAAGTAATACGTAAGGAAAGAGAAAAGAAAGTAACAAATCCCCATCCCGTTACGTATCAGAGCCCTAAGACACTTTGAGCCGAAATCTCTACTAATCTTCGTTACCTGCACTTGCCCACAAGGCGGCAATTCCAGCAGAAGGGGTGAGATTCACAACAACAACGAAGACTCAACCAACAACAACAACAACAACGACAACAACTACAACGACAACAACAATGTGACTAATGAAAATGCATGTGGTACCATTTTACGCGCGTTGAATGCTAAGCATTCCGGGGCATAAGCCCCCAACAGTTTGAATGAAATAACATTCCAGGGCATAAGCCCTCCACGATTGAGTGATAAACACTCCAGGGCATAAGCCCTCAACGGTTGAGTGAAAACACTCCAGGGCATAAACCCTTAACAAGATATGAGTATGAATGGAGTCACTAGTGTATATCTGCATACAACTCGACAACAGCAACGACAACTACCATATGCATAATCAACTATGACATAAGACTCCAACTTAATCGACAGGACTCGACAAAAGGGTACAACAAAGTCTCACAACAAAATTCAACAATTTAGGCAACCTACAGTACTACTCGCCGTGGCGAGCTACTTTACTCGCCGTGGCGAGTTCAGGAAAATGAGCTACTCGCTATGGCGAGTTGGGGGCGAGCTCAAGGCGAGCAAAAGTGGTTGCTCTCGACATTTTTGACATTTTTCACCTAAAATCTTCATTTTTAAGTTCCCAAAACCCAAATTTGATTCTGTAAAAAGGTGCCATTCATCCCTAAATATATTAAGGCACTCAAGTTGATATAAAAATTGACCTAAAAACATCATTAAGGCAATTAACACTTTTTAATTAAAGCAACACGCCGTGACGAGTGCATCTGCTCGTTGTGGCGAGCTACAGGGGTTCACTGCTCGCCGTGGCGAGCTACACAGGCAATGCTTGCGTGGCGAGTGGGTTTGCCCGCCGTGGCGAGTGGCGATTGACAGAACTACGAACTGTACGAACAGACTTCTCCTTTTCAACCCTAAACCCCATTTTCAACACCTAGAAACCCAAATTTGATGAATTGCATCACTTCTATGCATTCTAACACCAGAACAACAATAAACAACAACAATTTCATGAATTAATCAAGTTATTAACATCAATTCATCTTTAACCTAATTCAATTCATCAACCCTAACAACCCAACCTTAATCAATGAATTATAGAACCTAAAGCTGAGAGTTAGCCTCACCCTTACCTTAGATTATCTTCCTGAATTCAAGCTGCGTTCTTCTCTCCTCTTGCTTCTTCTCTCTTGTTCTAGGTTTTTCTCCCTTTTCTCTGTTTCTCACTGTTTCTACGTGAAAACTGTTTTCTAACTTTCCTTTCCTTCTAACTCCTATTAATTCTAATTAATTCCCACTTATTTCTAATTAACTCCTATTAAAATATTATTCAATTCATTTTACTCCCCAATTTTCTAATAATTATAATTCTCACCTATTTTAATTAAATAATCAAAATAATCATATAATAAAATATATCACACCATAAAATCAACATAAATTATTTAAAATCATATAAACTTCATTAAAATCAACCGAAATTAAATAAATAACAACTAGGGCGTTACAACTCTCCCCAACTTAAAGAATTTCGTCCTCGAAATATTACCTCAAGCAAACAACTCAGAATATGACTCTAGCATCTTACTCTCCTGCTCCCAAGTCAAGCTTTCACCAGTTACTCCACCCCAGACAACTCTCACCAGAGGTATCTCCTTGCCTCTCAACTTCTTCACCTTACGATCATCAATTCTCAACGGTAAAGTCTCCACCGTAAGGTTGTCTCTAACTTGCACGTCATCCCTTGGTATAACATGCGAAGGATCCGCTACGTACTTCCGCAGCTGCGACACATGAAACACATCATGCAGATTCGAAAGATGTGGTGGCAAACCTATTCGATATGCCACTGGCCCAATCCTCTCCGATATCTGATAAGGACCAATAAACTTTGGAGTCAACTTCTTAGACTTCAACGCACGACCTACACCTGTCATAGGAGTGACTCTCAAGAACACATGATCACCCTCTTGAAATTCAAGTTCCTTTCTACGCTTGTCATGGTAACTCTTTTGCCGACTCTGCGACGCTTTCATCTGCTCTCTTATCAACTTGACTTTCTCTGTAATCTGCTGGACTAATTCCGGTCCTAACACTATACTTTCTCCCAATTCAAACCAACACAACGGAGTTCTACACCTCCGACCATACAAAGCTTCAAATGGTGCCATACCAATACTCGAATGGTAACTGTTGTTGTACGTGAACTCAATCAACGGTAGATGACTATCCCAAGCTCCACCTTGCTCAAGTACACACACTCTTAGCAAATCTTCCAACGACTGAATCCTCCTCTCCGACTGACCATCTGTTTGAGGATGATAAGCCGAACTCAACTTCAACTTAGAACCCAAAGCCTCCTGCAAACTCTTCCAAAACCTTGAAGTAAACCTCAGATCTCTATCCGACACAATGCTTGATGGAACACCATGCAACTTCACAATATTATGAATGTAAATTTCCGCAAACTGAGCTACCGGATAATTGATATCGATCGGAATAAAATGCGCTAACTTTGTCAACCTGTCAACAACTACCCAAATGGCATCATGCCCTCTCGGAGTATTCGGTAAACTCGTTACAAAGTCCATGGATATGCTATCCCACTTCCATTTTGGCACATCTAATGGTGTCAACAACCCTGCAGGCTTCTGATGTTCGACTTTAGATTTCTGACAAGTCAAACAAGCATAAACAAATTGCGCGACATCTCGCTTCAATCCAGACCACCAAAACAATTTCTTCAAGTCGTGATACATCTTCGTAGCTCCCGGATGAATACTTAAGCTACTCCGGTGACTTTCTTCTAAAATTAACTTTTTCAACTCATCATTATCAGGAATACAAATTCTGCCTCGGAATCTTAACACACCCTGATCATCAACATGGAAATCACTATCTTCCGCTTCGTTACTAGCAACCATCAAGTCTACAAACTTAACATCAGCTTCCTGTGCTTCCTTGATACTGTTTAAGAATTCATTATTGATCTTCAACATACCCAACTGCACGCTCTGAGGTGCCAATTCACAAACTAGGCTCAAATCTCTAAATTGCTCAAGCAACTCGAACTCCTTCATCATCATAGCAGACATGTGCAACGTCTTTCTGCTCAAGGCATCTGCAACCACATTGGCTTTACCCGGGTGGTAATTCAAACTAAAATCATAGTCCTTCAACAACTCGAGCCATCTTCTCTGCCTCATATTCAACTCTTTCTGATCGAATAAATATTTCAAACTCTTATGATCACTAAACACCTCAAATCTGGAACCGTACAAATAATGCCTCCAAATTTTTAACACAAAAACCACAGCAGCCAACTCTAAATCATGTGTAGGATAGTTCTTCTCATGTATCCTCAATTGTCTCAAAGCATAAGCTACCACCTTACCATCCTGCATAAGTACACCACCTAAACCCAACTTAGACGCATCACAGTAAACGACAAAAGGTTCATCTGACTTCGGTAAAATCAAAATCAGAGCTGTCGTCAACCGTTGCTTCAACTCATTGAAACTATTCTCACACTTGGTATCCCACACAAAAGCTTTACCCTTACAAGTCAACTGAGTCAGAGGAAGTGCCAACTTTGAAAATCCTTCGATAAATCTGCGGTAATAACCTGCTAAACCCAGAAAACTTCTAATCTATGTAACTGACTTCGGAGTCTCCCATTGCGATACCGCTTCAACTTTCGACGGGTCAACCGCAATACCACTACCATAAATAATATGGCCACGAAAACTTACTTCACTTAACCAGAACTCACATTTTGACAACTTGGCATACAACTTCTTATCTTTCAACACTTGCAAAACAATCTTCAAATGCTCTGCATGCTCTTCTTCAGTCTTAGAATAAATCAGTATATCATCAATAAACACAACTACAAATCTGTCCAGAAAGTCATGGAAAATTCTGTTCATATACTCCATAAATACACCATGTGCATTAGTAACACCGAAAGGCATCACTTTATATTCATAGTGACCATATCGCGTCCTGAACGCCGTCTTCTGCATATCTTCATCCTTCACCTTGATTTGATGGTAACCTGATCTCAAATCAATTTTACTAAACACTCGTGCACCCACTAGCTGGTCCATCAAGTCATCAATTCTCGGAAGTGGATACCTATTCTTTATCGTCACTTTATTCAACTAACGGTAATCTATACACAGCCTCATGCTACCATCTTTCTTCTTAACCAATAATATCGGCACTCCCCAAGGTGAAACACTTAGTCTTACAAACTTCTTATCAAGTAGGTCCTCCAACTGCTTCTTCAATTCTGCCAACTCAGCTGCTGACATACGGTAAGGAGCCATCGACACAGGCTTCGTACCCGGAACAAGATCAATAGAGAATTCATCTTCCCTCTCTGGCGGCACATCGGGAATCTCATCAGGGAAAACTTTTGGAAATTCATTCACGACTTGTAGGCTATCAATCACCGCTTGATTCTCCACCGACAAATACGCTATCAAGGAAAACATCAAAATTCTGTCGCGCTCTATCTGCTTCAGCTGCTTAGTACTCAAGAAATCAACTTCACTCTCCTCTTCAGCGGAAGAGAAACGTACCGTCTTACTAAAACAATTGATGAGGACATGGTTATACTCTAACCAGTTCATCCCAAGGATTACATCCATACCCGTCAACGCTAAACATACAAGATCAACTTCAAAATCTCTACCAAACACAGACAGTGGACATCTTAAACAAACAAGAGAAGTAGTCACTGATCCCTTAGCTGGAGTTTCAACAATCATTTCTTCACCCATATTAGACATAGTAAGCCCCAACTTAGAAGCACAACTAACAACGATAAAACAATGCGTAGCACCAGTATCAATAATAGCAATTAAAGGAGTACTATCAAAATAACAAGTACTTCTGATAAGTCGATCCTCATTGTCCGTCTGTGTACCAGACAATGCAAACATTTTTCCTCCAAACTGAGCCTTCTTGCACTGAGAACTAAGATGACCCTCTTCATCACAATTGAAACAGACAATATCACCACGTTTGCATTCAGCTATCGTATGCCCCTTCTTCCCACATCGGAAGCATTTCTTCTCATCACGGTGGCAAGCATTACTCTTGTGGCCTTTCTCACCACACTTGTAGCAGACAACCTCAACAGAAGTCTCGTTCTTCCTGGGCCTCCTCTCGTCATTCACCCGTTGTTTACCCTTATCAGCAGGAGCACTGTAAGGCTTAGGACGGCTCTGCTGACTCTTACTCTTCCTTTCATTAATCACTTTATAGTGAGCTTTCGTATCCTCTTCGTAAATTCTGCAGCTACTCACCAAATCAGAAAAGTTGCGGATCTTCTGATAACCAATGGCCCGCTTAATCTCAGCACACAGACCATTCTCGAACTTGATACACTTAGAGAACTCAACAGTCTCAGGAGTGTAATGCGGGTAAAACTTTGCCAACTCAACAAACTTGGCAGCATACTCTGTTACTGACATGTCACCTTGCTTCAGTTCAAGAAATTCAATTTCCTTCTTGCCTCGGACATCTTCCGGAAAATACCTATTCAGAAACTCTCTTCTGAACACAGCCCAAGTGATCACAGCTCCTCCGTTCCCTAGCACTGGTTGCACACTCACCCACCAATCATCAGCCTCCTCAGCCAGCATATGTGTGCCAAAACGCACCATCTGAACATCAGTACATTGCATAACTCTGAAGATTCTTTCAACCTCCTTCAACCATGTCTGCGCTCCGTCAGGGTCATACCTGCCCTTGAAAGTTGGTGGATGGTTCCTCAAGAAGGTTTCCAGCATGCGAACACCGTCGTTACCACCAGGATTATTCTGTTGACCCACAACTTGAGCCATCGCTTGCAAAGCAGCAGCAAGTGCAACATCATTCCTTCCAGCCATTGCGAAAATCTACACTACAACAACAACCAGGACATCAAAGACAATACAAAATTGTCCTAAGAGTCTACTAGGCTCGACTCGACTCTACTACTTGGCCGGACGGACCGACTTGCTCTGATACCAATTGTAACACCCTGTTTCCCAACAGAAAAATATCGTAAATGAATCAGAGTTTCCACATAACGGAATGTTACATTTTCTTTCAAATAAAATCTCCAAATGAATAAATAACTATTTATTCTTCCTAAAAGTAGTCAATAAAAATTAACCTTCAAACTTCGCAGCGGAATTAATTCAAAATAACAAAATTAGTCTTTGGCACGCAGGCCTCATCAAAATCTCATAATTCATAAGTAATACGTAAGGAAAGAGAAAAGCAAGTAACAAATCCCCATCCCGTTACGTATCAGAGCCCTAAGACACTTTGAGCCGACATCTCTACTAATCTTCGTTACCTGCACTTGCCCACAAGGCGACAATTCCAACAGAAGGGGTGAGATTCACAAACAACAATAGATATTATAATTCATCAATTAAATTCAACAACAATAGTATAATGATAATCAACTATCAGTTTATAATCAAAACAATTCAACAACATCATCAACTACGACACCGAAGACTCAACCAACAACAACGACAACGACAACAACGACAACAACAATGTGACTAATGCAAATGCATGTGGTACCATTTTACGCGCGTTGAATGCTAAGCATTCCCGGGCATAAGCCCCCAACAGTTTGAATGAAATAACATTCTGGGGCATAAGCCCTCCACGATTGAGTGATAAACACTCCAGTGCATAAGCCCTCAACGGTTGAGTGAAAACACTCCAGGGCATAAGCCCTCAACAAGATATGAGTATGAATGGACTCACTAGTGTATATCTGCATACAACTCGACAACAGCAACGACAACTACCATATGCATAATCAACTATGACATAAGACTCCAACTTAATTGACAGGACTCGACAAAAGGGTACAACAAAGTCTCACAACAAAATTCAACAATTTAGGCAACCTACAGTACTACTCGCCGTGGAGAGCTACTTTACTCGCCGTGGCGAGTTCAGGAAAATGAGCTACTCGCTATGGCGAGTTGGGGGCGAGCTCAAGGCGAGCAAAAGTGGTTGCTCTCGGCATTTTTGACATTTTTCACCTAAAATCTTTATTTTTAAGTTCCCAAAACCCAAATTTGATTCTGTAAAAAGGTGTCATTCATCCCTAAATATATTAAGGCACTCAAGTTTATATAAAAATTGACCTAAAAACATCATTAAGGCAATTAACACCTTTTAATTAAAGCAACTCGCCGTGGCGAGTGCATCTGCTCGCTGTGGCGAGCTACGGGGGTTCACTGCTTGCCTGGCGAGTGGGTCTGCTCGCCGTGGCGAGCTACACAGGCAATGCTCTCCTGGCGAGTGGGTTTGCTTGCCGTGGCGAGTGGCGACTGACAGAACTACGAACTGTACGAACAGACTTCTCCTTTTCAACCCTAAACCCCATTTTCAACACCTAGAAACCCAAATTTGATGAATTGCATCACTTCTATGCATTCTAACACCAGAACAACAATAAACAACAACAATTTCATGAATTAATCAAGTTATTAACATCAATTCATCTTTAACCTAATTCAATTCATCAACCCTAACAACCCAACCTTAATCAATGAATTATAGAACCTAAAGCTGAGAGTTAGCCTCACCCTTACCTTAGATTATCTTCCTGAATTCAAGCTGCGTTCTTCTCTCCTCTTGCTTCTTCTCTCTTGTTCTAGGTTTTTCTCCCTTTTCTCTGTTTCTCACTGTTTCTACGTGAAAACTGTTTTCTAACTTTCCTTTCCTTCTAACTCCTATTAATTCTAATTAATTCCCACTTATTTCTAATTAACTCCTATTAAAATATTATTTAATTCATTTTAATCCCCAACTTTCTAATAATTATAATTCTCACCTATTTTAATTAAATAATCAAAATAATCATATAATAAAATATATCACAGCAGAAAATCAACATAAATTATTTTAAATCATATAAACTTCATTAAAATCAACCGAAATTAAATAAATAACAACTAGGGCGTTACAGTTACAACCTATTAGAGGAATCTTGGCGGGATTCACAGGGAAGCAGGTGCATGTACGAGGCTACATCACTCTGAAGACAACCTTCGGTTATGGTTCTTCAGCAAAAACAATCTGAGTCAGGTATCTGGTGATCAATGCCCCTAACTCTTACAATATAATCATAGGGCGACCTGCCTTTAACCTATTAGGATGATTGTTGTCCACAAAGTTCATGGTGATGAAATATCCCCTAGACAACAGGAAAGTGGGAACAGTTAAGGGCGACCAGAAAGTCGCCAGAGAATGTTATCACAGCAGCCTACGGCTACAAAAGAAGAAGAGGAATGAAGATATTGACAAGGATCACACCGTGAATGTGATAGACCTCGACCTAAGAGAAGATTTCCAGCAGCAACACCTAGAACCGACCGAAGATTTGAAGGAAATATCTATTGGCCCAGAAGATCATCAGAAGACCAAAATTGGGATAACTCTAGATCTAATGGAGGAAGGCGCCCTCATCACACTTCTGCAAAGAAACCTTGATTTGTTCGCCTGGAAACCTTCATAAATGCCTGGAATAGACCCAAAGATCGCTTGTCATCATCTCTCCGTCAACCCAAATGTGAAACCAGTAATACAACAGAAGAGAAAATTAGGCGAGGAAAGGCGCAAGGCCGTGGATGAAGAAGTTGGCAAGTTAGTAGACGCCCGTTTCATAAGCGAAATCCAGTATCCAACATGGTTGGCAAACACTGTCCTGGTAAAAAAATCAAATGGAAAATGGCGAATGTGCGTCGATTACACTGATCTAAACATGGCTTGTCCCAAGGATCCATATCCTTTACCAAATATAGACCATCTCATCGACAACGCTTCGGGTTTCAAAACTCTGAGTTTCATGGACGCTTACTCCGGGTATAATCAGATAAGGATGGACCCATTGGACGCGCCCAAAACAGCTTTCATGACCAACAACAAAAATTATCACTATGAGGTTATGCCTTTTGGTCTCAGAAACACAGGTGCAACCTTTCAGAGAAGCATGTACATGGCTTTCGCCAAGCAAATAGGGCGAAACTTGGAGGTGTACATAGACGACTTAGTAGCTAAAACCAGGGAGGGTTGCAACCATATTGATGACGTCGAAGAGATCTTAGGGCAGGTGAGAAAGTACAACATACGCCTCAACCCAACAAAATGCTCTTTTGAGGTGCAGGCTGGAATGTTTTTAGGTTTTCTATTAACAAGCAGAGGCATTGAAGCCAACCCAGATAAATGCCAAGCAATCATCAACATGAGAAGCCCATCCAACATAAAGGAAGTTCAGCAGTTAACAGGGTGACTTGCAGCTCTGTCAAGGTTTCTATCTTGTGCGAGCGATAAAGCTTTTTCTTTTTTTGCTTTAATAAGAAAGAAGGAGAAGTTCGAATGGACTCCAGAATTCAAAGACGCTTTCCAGCAACTGAAAGTCTTCAAGTCAAGCCCACCCGTTCTACACCGTCCCAGCAATGGCGTTATCCTTTTTCTTTATTTAGCAATCTCTGATAATGCTATAAGTACAATATTAGTCGAAGACTCGGACACAGGGGAGAAACCAATCTATTTCGTCAACAGAGTTCTCAAAGGTGCAGCGTTGAGATACCAAAAGATTGAGTGCCTAGCTTTGGTTGTCGTAACCACAGCAAGGAAGTTACGCCCATACATTCAGAGCCACAAGATTGTAGTCAAGTCAAACTACCCCGTTAGACAAGTCCTTAGTATACCAGATTTGGCGGGGAGGGTGGTGGCATGGTCAATAGAATTATCAGAATACGACATTCAATTCGTACCAAGAGGCGTTATCAAGTCACAAGTTTTGGCATACTTCGTCGTCGAATTCGCCTCGCAACTCGAAGAAGAAATTCCATATGTATGGCTGTTATCAGTTGATGGCTCTTCCAACCTCAAAGGAAGTGGAACGGGAATAGTACTAAAGGGACCCAGCGAGCTTCTAATCGAGCAATCCCTTCGTTTTGAGTTCAAAGCAAGCAACAATCAAGCAGAGTATGAAGCTCTCATCGCCGGTATGACCTTGGCGAGAGAGATGGGGACCAAGAAATTACGAGCAAAGAGTGATTCTCAATTAGTAACCAGCCAAATCATAGGAGAGTATCAAACGAAGGAAGCCCAACTTATCAAATATCTAGCCAAAGTTCAGAGTTTAGCAGCAACTTTCAAATTCTTTGAGGCCATTCACGCCCCAAGATAGCAAAACTCTCGAGCAGACTTGCTCGCCAAGCTCGCTAGCACTAAGAGACCGGGTAACAACAGAACCGTTATCCAAGAAGTAATCACATCTCCGTGTACATAAACTTTATAGGTTAATTCGTTAACAGAAGAGAGTGAAGGGTGGATGGCACCACTACTGAAATACTTGACAGGATCTTTCAAAGCAAAGGATGATGATGAAGAGCAGATTGTCCAAAAAAGGGCTTCCAAGTTTACCATCATCTCAGGGAAGCTATACAAAATGGGAAAAGCTACTTCAATGCTACTTTGCCTAGCAGAAGGCGAGACTGAGTTAGTCCTTTTGGAGGTTCATGAAGGAGTTTGTGGAAGTCACATAGGAGGACGAACTCTTGCTGCAAAGCTGCTCCGTGCAGGATACTACTGGCCTACTATGCTTCAAGACAGCTGTGAATATGTCCGAAAATGTGACAAGTGTCAAAAGTTCTCCGACAAGAAACACGCCCCGGCGCATGAGTTGACTTCGGTATACTCGCCTTGGCCTTTTCACAAATGGGCGGTTAACATTGTAGGTCCCTTTCCGTTAGCACCATGACAGTTGAAGTTCCTTATTGTAGGAGTAGACTACTTCACTAAATGGATTGAAGCAGAAGCAGTCGCCAAAATCACCGCTGAAAGAGTAAAGAAATTTTACCGGAAGAAGATTATATGTCGTTTTGGTCTCCCTAAGTTCATAGTATCAGACAATGGAACTCAGTTTTCTAGTGCTACAGTAGTGGATTTTTGCAAACATTTGTGAATACAAACAAAGTAATCCTAAATGGAATCAAGAAAAAGCTGGAAGTCGCCAAGAGCCTTTGGGTAGATCATCTTCATGAGGTAATTTCTACATCCATTTCCTTTCCTTTATACAAATTCTCTAATAATATAAAGCACATAGTATCAGCATGACAAGTGCAAATTATTCGACATGATAAGTACAGGTACTTTGGTCTTATCACACAGCACCGCATTCTACAACCAAGGAAGCACCATTTACAATGGTCTATGGCATCAATGTGATGCTTCCAGTCGAGATAGACACTCCCACATGGAGGCGAGATAATTTTTCTAAAGAAGGTAACTCTCGGAATAGTTTAGGGAAATTAACAAATGATTTTTGCAGGTTTTTATCGAATTCTGTTATCTCGCCTGTTTTCTTTTTAAACTTATCAACTGAATTTATTGTGAGAAGCGAACGAAGTAGGTGTCCGATGTAGCTTGAACATGATCGATGAAGTCAGAGAGCAAGCTCACATTAGAGAGTTCGCTGCCAAGTAGAGAGCAGCCTGCCAATACAACTCTAGAGTCATTCCCAAAGAAATGAAGGTAGCCGACCTCGTTCTGAAAAAGGTTGTCGCCCCAACCAGAATTGGAAAGCTAGTCCCTGTAACACCCCGTTCTCCCAACAGGCGTAATAATAAATATAATTATATCAGAGTAATTCAACAAAGGAGTATTACACTACTTTTCAAAATCTCATAAATAGAAACTATACTATTTATTAATCCACATTGAAAATTAATTAAACTGCAGCGGAAAATTTCATTTAAAAACATATTTCAACCTCAACAATTATCTTGGCAAAAAAGCCCCAGCAAAAATCATCATTTTTCAACAACATGAAAATACAACAACATAATCAAAGTTTGATACATAAAGGAATGAAAGAGAAACATCGCAACGATCCCCCATCCCGTTACGTATCAGAGCCCTAGACACAAAGCCATACATCCTACTAATCTTCATTACCTGCAAGTTACCAATACGAAGGCAACATTTTCAAGCAGAAGGGGTGAGATACACGATCAATAATAATGATATATAATTCATCAAATCAATGAAACAACAACATCTCACAGCAAGGCATTATTCAATTCATATGTAATATATATATATATATACATATATAACAGCAGCATAATCATCTTCAACAACATTAAACAATAGCGACAACAATCTCATTATCAGCAATGAACACCAACAACACGACCGACAACAACGACTACGACAATGCAACATCGACAACGACAAATGCATTATGCATGTGGTACCATTTTACGCGCGTTGAATGCTACGCATTTCAGGGCATAAGCCCCCAACAGTTGGATGGTTCAAGCATCCCAGGACATAAGCCCCCAACAGGTGAATGATAAACATTCCCGGGCATAAGCCCCCAAAGGTGTGAATGCTAAGCATTCCAGGGCATAAGCCCCCCACAGTTATGAGTATGCAAATGGACTCGACTTGTGTATATCAACATACAACTCAACAACGTCTACGACAACAACATATGTGCCTAATCATTTATGACACACTCCACAACTTAGTCAAAATCTGACACAACAACTCTTACGACAGAATTCATCAACATAGCACATATACATTAATCAACTACATTTATATCAAACCAAAACATTCTTCAAAAACAAAGCAAGTGTGATCAATAAGACATAAGACAAATACTCATAAAACACTTCAACTAAATCCCTAATACCTAAGTTTGAAGTTGGGAAACCAACCATAAGTTTTGAACTACCTCGAAATTAGTTATGCTAAGTTTTCTTAAATTTTCTGAATACCTACTTGGACTATTTTCATCATAACTCAAAATCTAAAAGTCTTTTACATGTCAAACCAAGGACATTAGAAAGTTAACTCAATTATCTAAAACTTTCATGTTTACACCGAAAGCTAATTCAAAACAGAAACGGGTGAAAAAGACGCAAGAACACGAAACAGAGAAAGCTGTCACGGTGCAATTTCGCTAATAGCGAAATTCTGGCTAAAAGCGTAAATGTTCCAGACAGATTTCGCCAATAGCGAGTTTCTAGCGAGTTTTCCCCTGTTGTCACGATTTTTACACCATTTTTCACCCAAAAACCCAATTTTCGACTTCCCAAATCCCAAAATGATTTACAATGATGTTTACAGATCAAATAGGCAATATAGAAATCAAAACAATATAGGAACATGCATCAAACAACACAATTCATCTCATTTTATCAATTAACATAAACTTTCTAACCCTAACTCAAGAACACAACAATTCATCAAATTTCAGAATTATATACTATGATTATTGAAGGAAATCCCACCCTTGCCTTAATTCAGCAAAATGAATTGAAAATCTACAGCGATTGATCCCTTCCTAGCCCTTCTCCTAGCCTCTTTGTCTTTCTTCTCTTTCTCTCAAAAACTCACTTTTTTTCTATTGTACGTGAAATGTTTTTGTCTGACTCTTTCTTACTAACTCCCAAAACATAACCCCTCTTTTCTTTCTCAAAACTACCACTTATTCCACATAATTATAATTAACCCCCTTAATTCTAAATAAATATTATTACTACTTATTTCTATTTCTCATGTTTTATTTAAATAATAAAACAACTATATAATAAAATAACACATACTATATATCACACATAAATCATATATTTCACATAAAATCATATATATCAAATAAGTCATGCAAAATCATATAAACAATATTCAAACATCATTTAAAAATAATAGAATCAAAATGGGGCGTTACAACTCTCCCCAACTTATAGAATTTCGTCCTCAAAATATTACCTCAAGCAAACAACTCAGGATAAGACTCCTGCATCTTACTCTCCAACTCCCAAGTTAGACTTTCACCAGTTACTCCTCCCCAAACAACCCTCACTAGAGGTATCTCTTTGCCTCTCAACTTCTTCACCTTGCGATCATCAATTTTCAACCGTAAAGTCTCCACCGTAACTTGCACATCATCTCTAGGAATAACATGCGAAGGATCCGCAACATACTTCTGAAGTTGCGAAACATGAAGCACATCATGCAAGTTCGAAAGATGTGGTGGCAAACTCACTCTATAAGCCACCGTGCCAACTCTCTCAGATATCTGATAAGGACCAATAAACTTCGGAGTTAGCTTCTTAGACTTCAATGCACGACCCACACCGGTCATAGAAGTGACTCTAGAGAACACATGGTCTCCCTCTTGAAACTCAAGGTCCTTTCTACGCTTGTCGTGGTAACTCTTCTGTCGACTCTGTGACGCTTTCATCTGTTCTCTTATCAACTTGACCTTCTCCGTAGTCTGCTGAACAATCTCTGGTCCCAACACAACACTTTCACCAGTCTCAAACCAACACAAAGGGGTTCTGCACCTTCGACCATACAAAGCTTCGAACGGTGCCATACCAATACTCGAATGGTAACTATTGTTGTGCGTGAACTCTATCAATGGTAGATGACTATCCCAAGATCCACCTTGCTTAAGTACACACACTCTCAACAAATCCTCTAACGACTGAATCGTTCTCTCCAACTGACCATCTGTTTGGGGATGATAAGCCGAACTTATCCTCAATCTAGAACCCAACACCTCTTGCAAACTCTTCCAAAACCTCGAAGTGAACCTCAGATCTCTATCCGACACAATACTCAATGGAACACCATGCAACTTCACAATATTATGAATGTAAATCTCCGCCAACTGAGCTACCAGATAGGTAATATTGATCGGAATAAAATGTGCCGACTTCGTCAACCTATCGACAATAACCCAAATGGCATCATGCCCTCTTTGAGTATTTGGTAAACTCGTCACGAAATCCATGGAAATGTTGTCTCACTTCCACTCCGGTACATCTAACGATGTCAACAACCCTGCAGGCTTCTTATGTTCAACCTTAGACTTCTGACAAGTCAAACAAGCATAAACAAATTGCGCGACATCTCGTTTCAATCCAGACCACCAAAACAATTTCTTTAAATCATGGTACATCTTCGTAGCTCCCGGATGGATACTTAAGCTACTTCTGTGACTTTCTTCCAAAATCAACTTTTTCAACCCATCGTCATCAGGAATGCAAATTCTTCCTCTAAACGTCAACACACCTTGATCATCAACCTTGAAATCACCCTCTTCAGTTTGATTACTAGCAACCATTAAATCCACAAACTTGACATCAACTTGATGTGCTTCTCTGATACTATTCAAGAAATCACTATTGATCTTCAACATACCCAACTGCACACTTTGAGGTGTCAACTCACAAACAAGACTCAAGTCCCTAAACTGTTCAAGCAATTCAAACTCTTTTATCATCATAGCAGACATGTGCAACATCTTTCTACTCAATGCATCAGCAACCACATTGGCTTTACCTGGATGATAATTCAAACTGAAATCATAATCTTTCAACAATTCTAGCCACCTTCTCTGCCTCATATTCAACTCATTTTGATCAAATAAATATTTCAAACTTTTATGATCACTAAACACCTCAAATCTGGAACCGTACAAATAATGCCTCCAAATTTTAAACACAAAAACCACAGCAGCCAAATCTAAATCATGTGTAGGATAGTTCTTCTCATGTATCCTCAACTGTCTCGAAGCATAAGCTACCACCTTGCAATTTTTCATAAGTACACCACCTAAGCCCAACTTTGACGCATCACAATAAACAACAAAAGGTTCTTCTGGCTTCGGTAGAATCAAAATCGGAGCTGTCGTCAACCGTTGCTTCAACTCATTGAAACTATTCTCACACTGAGTATCCCACACAAAAGCTTTACCCTTACAGGTCAACTGAGTCAAAGGAAGTGCCAACTTCGAAAATCCTTCAATAAATATACGGTAATAACCAGCCAAACCAAGAAAACTTCTAATCTCTGAAGCTGACTTAGGAGTCTTCCATTGTGATACCGCTTCAACTTTCGACGGGTCAACCGCAATACCACTACCAGAAATAATATGGCCAAGAAAACTTACTTCATTTAACCAGAACTCACATTTCGATAACTTGGCATACAACTTCTTTTCTTTCAACACCTGCAAAACAATCTTTAAATGTTCTGCATGCTTCTCTTCAGTCTTAGAATAAATTAGAATATCATCAATAAACACAACAACAAATTTATCCAGGAAAGCATGAAAATTTTTGTTCATATACTCCATGAACACACCAAGTGTATTAGTAACACCGAAAGGCATCACTTTATATTCATAGTGACCATATCGCGTCCTAAACGCCGTCTTCTGCATATCTTCATCTTTCACCTTAATCTGATGGTAACCTGATCTCAAATCAATTTTACTAAACACACGAACACCCACTAACTGATCCATCAAGTCATCAATTCTCGGAAGCGGATACCTATTCTTTATCGTCACTTTATTCAGCTGACGGTAATCTATACACAGCCTCATGCTACCATCCTTCTTCTTAACCAATAATATCGGCGCTCCCCAAGGTGAAACACTTGCTCTTACAAACTTCTTATCAAGTAGATCCTCCAACTGTTTCTTCAACTCTGCCAACTCAGTTGCTGACATACGGTAAGGAGCCATCGATACAGGCTTCGTACCCGGAACAAGATCGATTGAAAATTCGACCTCCCTCTCTCTTGGCACATCTGGAATCTCATCAGGAAACACTTCTGAAATTCCCTTACAACCGGCAACCTATCAATCGCAGTATGATTCTCCACAGACAAATACGTCATCAAGGAAAACATTAAGTTCCCATCATGTTCTAATTGCTTCAGCTGCTTAGTAGACAAAAATTCTGCTCCACTCTCTTCTTCGGCAGAGGAAAAGTACACCGTCTTTCTAAAACAATTTGTATGGACATGGTTGAATTCCAACCAGTTCATACCAAGCATTACATTCATACCTGTCAACGGAAAACATACAAGATCAACTTCAAAAATTCTACACAACAATAACAAATCAGGACAACAAGGACAATACAAAATTGTCAAACAACACTACTAGGCTCGACACGACTCTACTAATTGGTCGGACGGACCGACCTGCTCTGATACCAATTGTAACACCCCGTTCTCCCAACAGGCGTAATAATAAATATAATTATATCAGAGTAATTCAACAACGGAGTATTACACTACTTTTCAAAATCTCATAAATAGAAATTATACTATTTATTAATCCACATTGAAAATTAATTAAACTGCAGCGGAAAATTTCATTTAAAAACATATTTCAACCTCAACAATTATCTTGGCACAAAAGCCCCAGCAAAAATCATCATTTTTCAACAACATGAAAATACAACAACATAATCGAAGTTTGATACATAAAGGAATGAAAGAGAAACATCGCAACGATCCCCCATCCCGTTACGTATCAGAGCCCTAGACACAAAGCCATACATCCTACTAATCTTCATTACCTGCAAGTTACCCATACGAAGGCAACATTTTCAAGCAGAAGGGGTGAGATACACGATCAATAATAATGATATATAATTCATCAAATCAATGAAACAACAACATCTCACAGCAAGGCATTATTCAAATCATATGTAATATATATATACATATATAACAGCAGCATAATCATCTTTAACAACATTAAACATTAGCGACAACAATCTCATTATCAACAATGAACACCAACAACACGACCGACAACAACGACTACGACAATGCAACATCGACAACGTGAATGATAAACGTTCCAGGGCATAAGCCCCCAACGGTGTGAATGCTAAGCATTCCAGGGCATAAGCCCCCAACAGTTATGAGTATGCAAATAGACTCGACTTTTGTATATCAACATACAACTCAACAGCGTCTATGACAACAAGATATGTGCCTAATCATTTATGACACACTCCACAACTTAGTCAAAATCTGACACAACAACTCTTACGACAGAATTCATCAACATAGCACATATACATTAATCAACTACATTCATATCAAACCAAAACATTCTTCAAAAACAAAGCAAGTGTGATCAATAAGACATAAGCCAAATACTCATAAAACACTTCAACTAAATCCCTAATACCTAAGTTTGAAGTTGGGAAACCAAACATAAGTTTTGGACTAACTCGGAATTAGTTATGCTAAGTTTTCTTAAAATTATCTTAATACCCACTTGGACTATTTTCATCATAACTCAAAATCTAAAGATCGTTTACACGTCAAACCAAGGCGATTAGAAAGCTAACTCAATTATCTAAAACTTTCATGTCTACACCGAAAGCTAATTCAAAACTGAAACGGGTGAAAAAGACGCAAGAACACAAAACAGAGAAAGCTGTCATAGTGCAATTTCGCTAATAGCAAAATTCTGGCTAATAGCGAAAATGTTCCAGACAGATTTCGCCATTTTTACGATTTTTACAATTTTTACACCATTTTTCACCCAAAAACCCAATTTTCGACTTCCCAAATCCCAAAATGATTTACAATGATGTTTACAGGTCAAATAGGCAATATAGAAATCAAAACAACATAGGAACATGCATCAAACAACACAATTCATCTCATTTTATCAATTAACATAAACTTTCTAACCCTAACTCAAGAACGCAACAATTCATCAAATTTCAGAATTATATACTATGATTATTGAAGGAAATCCCACCCTTACCTTAATTCAGCAAAATGAATTGAAAATCTACAGCAATTGATCCCTTCCTAGCCCTTCTCCTAGCCTCTTGGTCTTCCTTCTCTTTCTCTCAAACACTCACTTTTTTTCTATTGTACGTGAAATGTTTTTGTCTGACTCTTTCTTACTAACTCCCAAAACATAACCCCTCTTTTCATTCTCTTAACTCCCACTTATTCCACATAATTATAATTAATCCCCTTAATTCAAATAAATATTATTACTACTTATTTCTATTTCTCATGTTTTATTTAAATAATAAAACAACTATATAATAAAATAACACATACTATATATCACACATAAATCATATATTTCACATAAAATCATATATATCAAATAAGTCATTCAAAATCATATAAACAATATTCAAACATCATTTAATAATAATAGAATCAAAATGGGGCGTTACAGTCCCAAATTGGGAGGGTCCTTACAAGATCAGAGAGAAGTTCCCTCACGGAGTCTATAAGTTAGAAGAAATGAATGGGGAAGCAGTGGCACGTACCTGGAATGTGGTCGACCTACGTCATTATTATAGTTAGATCCTTATAGCCCAGCTTTTATTTTCATGTTTTGTATTTCTTTTTCCAACCAGACAAGCTATATGCTATTTTTTTCTATTATTTATCTAGTAAAAAGGGATAGGGCAACACTCTTTTCCCCTACAAGGGCAGGGGTTTTTAACGAGGCACCCTATCTTCTTCAAAAAATGTGTGATGACTCATCTCCGTTGCTTACTTTTCTGTTGTTTATACTCTTATGTTTCTCATCAGTACCAAGGTGAATAAAACACCATGGCAATCTTACATCCCACGGTGGTTAAATACAAGCCGCCACGTTGCGCAATCTTACAACCCACGGTGGTTAAATACAAGCCGCCACGTTGCGCAATCTTACAACCCACGGTGGTTAAATACAAGCCGCCACGTTGCGCACTCTTACAACCCACGGTGGTTAAATATAAGTCGCCATTATGCATCAATCCTAAAGTCAACAGAGGCTCAATATAGGCCGGCCATTACCGCAAACTTAAGAGCAAAACGAAGGTTTAGCAAACAATTATAACAACAAATATCGCTCAAGATAAGCGGGCGATTTCTAAACGTAGCATTAACGTCACCTAAACATTGCTAAGCAAATTAACTAAGAAAAGGTCGAAGAATCAAGAAGTACGAAAACCATAAGCACAAATAAAAAGTTGGGTAGAAACAATGCAAAGAACTTTAAACATAATGTCAAAAGATAATCCAGTAAGGACCATCTTTAAAAAGTCAACAGAGCACCATAAGAGGTCGCCCTCAATACAAGCAAAACAAAAGCGCCACGCAGGGTCGCCTAAAGAAGAAATTGAAAAGACATAATGCAATACTAAGTTTGAGGTCATTCCTCATCTACGAGCTGCCCATCGACAATAACTTTGGCTGCATCCATGTCAGAAAAGTTCCCTTCCAAATAAAAATTCGCGGCTTGCGCACGGGCTTTCACAAACCCATCATCAAAATACTCCATAAGAGTGCTTTTACACTCTTCGACTTCTCCTTCCAACTTGAGGCTCTTCTCTTTGAAAGAATCTCGCTCCAACTTGACAGCTTCAAGTTCAGCAATGGCGTCAGCAGTTTTAACTTCAAGAGTTCTCGCCGAATTCTCCGCCACTTATTCCGACTCCAAGGCCTCGCCGAGGCGGGTCTGCAACCTAGTAGCCTGATGTTTCCACTTCTCCGCATCCTCGGCAGCTTCCTTACATTTTTTCTCCAAATCACCATACTTTATCTCCATAGTATGATTCAACATCAAGATTCTTAAGGCAGACTCTCCAGCATCCATCACCAAGTCGCCAAACTTGCTCTTTAGGCCGGCGTCCACATCAACTTCGCAAAAGGGGACGTTCTCACCCATATACCTAACAATATCAAAGGAGAGTGTTTCTTCAACATTATGCATAAGGAATATAATCAAAGAAGGATAACAAGAAAACCGCCAAAATATACTTACTTCCGGAAATCAAAGTCCTTGTGCCAGAAAGATTCCACCACCTATTTCGTTCATAGAGGTGGTCGCTGGCGTTCCTTTATCCGCTCCTTCCACAATCATAGAAAGCTTCTGACTCTCGCTTCTCCCAGTTTTTCCTTTCTTCCTCTGAGGCGATCCAGAAGTCTCATCAACCACGCCCTCATTAGCAGGCGTCTCCACTTGTTCCGCTTCCGCCGAGGATGAGCTCACAGAGGTTTTGAAAGGAGGATCTTTTCTCTTCAACCGCCGATGTTGCACGCCAGCAGGATCACTAGTTGTATAGCCTTCAGCATTTTTCTTCGCCTTCAGTTCGGCGAGATACTTTTTCCTCTCAGCAGGAGTAAGCGGCGGCATCTTAGATTCTGCAAAAAATTTGAAATAAACAAATAGTTTTTGTAAGACACTCACGCCAAGGAAAATAATAATATATAAGCTAAAAGCTTTTAGAAAGCCACTCACGCAAATAGTTATCTAGGTCTTCTGTATCGCCTTCTTTATTCAAAAGATCATGGATATCAGAATGTAACATCTTCTCCAGGAAACAGACAATTCCTTTCTCATAGGGCATCAGCTTCTCAAAATTATAACCCATCACAGCAGCTGGAGACGCAGTCCAAACCAATGGAAACTTTGGTTTTCCTTCCAACAAAACAGAGGCCACTGAACAATGAGGCGCCCCTTTCACCTTAACAAAGGTGTCTTTCCAGTCTTTTTTAAAGTTAGAAGCGTAAGGTGGAAACAGTTTCTTACCAGGATGAGCGCAAATAGTCACCCATGTTCCTCTATTAACATCCTTAGTCCCGTAAAAATATAAAAACGGACCAACTAAAGGCTCGAAACCCAACGCCCTACAAAGAATTTCGAAGCCTCAGATAAACGCCCAGCTATTCGGGCGGATCTGAGAAGGCGCTACATTCATAAACCTCAACACATTCATCTCAAAAGCGCTGAGTGGAAGCTTCACCCCGAACTCTTCGAGAACCGCCGCGTACATAAAGTACTCCTCGCCCGCCAAAGACTGTGAGCACACCCTCTCGCCCTCTTCACATTGAAGCAGTTCCACATCCTCTTCATGGCCCGTCGAAGAGATGTCCATCTCACTTATTATAAAGTTGATCGCCCCATCCCCTTTATACAACGAGGCCACACTAGATACTTCTTGTGCGAAAAACTTCATCGCTACACTCGTATTAACCGTGTCTTTTCATTTTATTAAGGGGGGTCTAAAAAGGCAAATCTCGCGGCTCCGATTCAAACCTGAAGTAGAACAGAGTAAAATGCAATCACTATCAGAACTGATGTCGCTACTACTATCACTCTCAGACGAATCATCTATCGTAGTTTCGCCCGGAAGACTATGAAAGTAAGCATCCCGATCTATGAGACCATTAGGATGGGTCACATGTTTTAAACAGGCCATCATTAACTTGTTAAGCTCTCTAGGGTCAGAGGGAACGATCTCTCTACCTTGTTCATCACAATCCCTAATAACTACCACCGCTAAAGAACCTAAAACAACTAGTTCGAAAAAAGTAAAGGGAAGAGGGTTAAGGTTTACCTGAGGAAAATCGACGAGTTGGAAGTTGGAAACCGGAGGAAACGGCTGCGCGAAAACCGGAGGCAGAAGAAGCAGAGGAAATAGAAAGAGTAAAAAATTGAAATGAGGGTTAAAAGAAGAAACAAAGCACGACTTTATAGGAACAGAAGAGTTAAAGTCGCCTCGAAAAGCGCGCTTTTTCCATCAATGAGCGGAGACACGTGCATAACAGACTGGGATGTCAACACGTCACGACTACTGAAAGGTCGAGGAATCTACACCGTCCGATCTATTTAGCAGATGTGGAGTCCTCGCCAATCTTTAAAGAAACATCTATCCCGCCCCTCGGGAGGGCGAGGCGAGAAGCATCAAGCCTTGTCCTAAAACCAACACTAAAGAAGCTAGGCGGATAGTCCCATAGGAAGCAAACTCCTTTCAATATAGGAAGGATCTACGACTTAAGGGTAATACGTACCCCCTCAAGAGTTATCAAACAAATCAGAAATATCATAAGGGAATTTCGATACAGTCTAAATCACTCCGCCTTGTCCCAAGACTCGTGCTTGTTGGGCTATGGAACGTCATAATAAATTCCTAATTGGCTAGGAGGGTCCTTCCTAGGGACTCTTGCGCTTGCCAAAGATATAAATCACTTCGCCTTGTCCCAAGACTCGTGCTTGTTGGGCTATGGACCGTCATAATATTCCTAGGAGTCTTAAAGACCCCCAGAAGGACCTGCAGACCCTCCAAGAGGCCTTAGCGCCCTCCAGAAGAGTTCTTAGGCCCAGGGCGCGTCCCTTCCAGGGCCCCGCCTCAAGTGGCTTCTAGAAACATCTAGAACTCGCCAAATATACTAAAATACCCTTGTGGCTTGGAGACCAAGACACCGAAGCCCAAGCCCACAACAGGCTATAAATACAACCCTTGAGAGATTTCTTAAGGCATCCAATAATCAGTATAAACCCTAATAGACAGGGAAAACCCTAGTATTCACTACTCGTACTTTTTGCAACTACAATATAATATATTGCTTATATCGAGTCTAGTTTTAATTTAGGTCATTAATTAGTAAGAGTCCGTCCATTTAAATTTACACTTAGGATTATGATTACTATATAGTAATAATAAAATTAAGTCATAATAACTAGCAAATTTAATAGGCAATCGTAACAGTAATGTAGGTATGTCCAATTTAGACTCTTATGATGTTTTTCTTGCATCAGATGTCTAACAAGTCATAGGCTTGTTTTGCATGACACCCTTAACATCTATTCGTGGTTCAAATCTCCTATTTATGAAGACATCCGAAACATACGTTTCAACCGATTGATTATGCACGCTCATGCATTATTTCAAATAATCATAATTTTCCTGTCAAAGATGGGAGGTCCATTGTACTCCCCTTTAGGATTCTTGTTCGTTATATCAACTCACTCGGTGATCAAATCGCTAGTGAAAATACCAGGGTCTTGATGCAACTTGTTGGCCAATATGACGGAAAGAAGAGAAGACTAGAGGATGAGGGGGTAAATAGATTTTTCAATTAAAAATTTGAGAAAGAGTGGTTTTCAAAAATCCTTTGGAAAACTATATGAATATTGAATTTATGTACCCAATTCGAATGATAAGAGCTAAACAATGCGATATTACCAATTCAATATGATTAATAAATTCAACTATGAATTGTATTATGATTAATCAAAATTCAATACACTAATAAATTTACAAAAGTATAACTATCTCAAGACAAAACTTTTGTTAAGTAAAAACACACTACTTGAAATATTAAAAACTTTATATATGAATGAATTATTGACACATTGATTGTGAATATGAATTGTTATTAAATTGAGTGTTTAAAGATCTAAATTAAAAATTAATTCATATTAGATTTGTACAAAGTAATCAATCATTATCATATGGTAAGTAAAAAATTCAATAACTTCATGTATCAAGATACAGAGGTGAAAGTAAAACTATAAGGGAAAGAAAAACACCAAGAATTATAAAGGTTCCCCCTTTTCGTCCTCTCTATGGTACTGATAGAAATTTGACAAGTGTACAAAAAACTATCGAAGTAGTAAAAATATTATTCCCACAAGGACTGGTTTTAATTTCAATAATTCAACTACGTTAAAAATTTAAGATGTATAAAAGTTGTTTTGATTTGCCACTAGGCAGTTGATTGATTTAATTGCATAAAAGTAATAATAGAAAATAAGGTTTTGATTAAGAAAATATGAAGAGAGATGAGATCAGGTCTGTCGAATCCTCTGAGTTTCCCTAATTGTTATACTGCACCTATTCTTATGAAGAATTCTCTAGTTCCACGATAGTTAACAAAATAGTCCTAATCAATCCCTTGAGTTAGGACCCTCTTCTCATATTACAGCCCCTAATCCCTTAGGTGGTCTAATATTCATTGAAGGTTTTAAGAGCGTTAACTTAATATCACAAATAAACGATTATCCATTCCTAGACTAACCATGTTTATTTGAACAATTCAATTAGGTTTAAGTAGAAAGCTATAGTCAGTAGTCATTCATTCTCACGAAATCAAGTTTATATTTGATCAGGATATGTAAAGCATTAAGAACAATTGAATTGAATAAAAACTAGATTATAATTCATAATAAATAGAGTTTCACAACAACCTGGATCAATTAGGGTTACACAGATTCATCTCGGACCTAATCTCTAAGAGATTTAGCTACTCATAATTGAGTTTACAAATAGCATAATCATTGGAATAATTAAAACATACATGAACTGAGTAAAGGATGATGAAGTCGGCCTTCCAGCAGTCTTCAGGTCTTAAAATCTCACTTTTGCTCTCCAAAATCGTAACCCTTGTTTATGGATTTGGCTTCAACATAAATAGGCAAGTTTCTCAAGGTCAAAAATTGTGTCACGGTTGATAAAATCGTACCACGATTGCTTCAAATCTTCCAGATCTTTCTGCTAAATCGTGTTACGGTACTAGAAATCATATCACGATTCCAGTGTTTCTAAAACATGCTTTCTGCCAAGAATATCGTATCACGTTTGTGAAAATCATAACACGATTTGCTGCCTTCAGTTCTTCATAATTTCTTGCTTTAAAGGCTCATATTGCTTAAGAACTCTATCAAAATGTCAAAATAAATCCTAAAAATTACGTAATGACAGCATGTCATCAGGTACTTCCTCTGTTCGTAGAAGAATAGGTGTCTTCTACGGGCTTCCACTATGATAAAAATGTTTATAATTGTATGATTACAAAGATTCCTTTGATTCATAATCTTTTTGGCCAAGCAGTTACACTAGATCCAACCTTTAATACCTCATGAAAACGGACAACCACAAGGTCTTAAAATATTTAGCTTGCATGTGATCCTTTAATCTTCTACTTCGAGAAATCGTCTTTGTTATGCCTCTGCTTCAATCCCCTTAAATCTTGAATGTTTGAGAAACAACCCCCATAATTACCTTTAGAGGTGAACAATACCTCCTTTTGCTTTAGATGCTTGGTAACCCACAAGATCCTTGAAAGAAACCAAACTTACAAGTCCCAGAACACCCTAAATATCTAGATCTCAAATCCTACAAGAGTTCTTAGAAAAAAGTGTTTATTCTGAAGAAAGTTGTAGAAAAGGAAAGGTTGGAGACTTTAGAGTACATTTGCAAATTGATTCAACGAGTGGGATAATGAATGGATATGAGTATATATAGGCAAGTAAGATATGCGCAAATTTGGCTTAAAATAAAACGGGAAAACCATGTTTGAATTGATTTAGACAATGATTGAATCGATTCAATAGTGCAAAATTAACATCTAGACTGCATAGGATTGAATAGGTTCAGAGAAACTTTGAATCTATTCAAATGAATCTAAATTAAGACTGAATAGATTCATAGAAACTTTGAATCGATTCAAATGATTCAAGATGAAGATTGAATAGATTCAAAGAAACATTCAATCAATTAAAAATCAATTTTCATGAGTTAAATACCAGAGAGGTTGAATGAATTTATTTAAATTATGCATTTCATATTGCGAGTCAAACCAATGAAGTATAAATTAGATTTTGAACAATAAAATTGCCACCAAACATCACAACCTTTCTAACAACACACTTGAGTGAAGTATCTGACCTAAACTGAACATGTCCTTTACAAAACCAATGACATCGCTCAAAACATATATATTTATTCAAAAAGACATAATAACTTTCACCCCCTCCAAGAATACTTCACCTACGGCGATAAAGAGCGTCGATTATGTTACAATTAGATAACACATTTCCTCTTTTATATTTTTCCCTCGATTTAAACCTTTATGTTATAAAATGTCAATATTGAATCATTTTTATCACATTTTTTTTAATGAATTCTGTATAAGTTTTTTTTAGTGTTTGATTTGTTTATGAAAAAAGATAACTGTTCTGGACCGGTCAAAAATCTAGGCCCAATCGCTTGGGCCAACATCAAATCAACCGAGACCTGTTCAAACGAACAGTTATGTCTCTTTCCCACGTCACCGCGAATATCTCACCGACGGTTACACTTCTCTCGATTTCGTATCCACCGGGCACACGTGTGCATATACAATGGGTCTGCATTCACCCACCTCTATTATAGGAGGCTCCTCGCAGCAAGGTAGAATATCTTTCACTCTCAAACCCCCCATTTTGAACCTCTGCTGACTTGAGAGCCGGAGTGTCTGCATGTACACTCCCCACCATTCGGTCCAACGCTCACTGAAGTACTCTCACCACCGTGAACCATTGCATTAAAGAAAGCACCGGCAGTTACCTTCTGATCAGGTACGATCAGTGCTGCCGTATGTGGGAAATAACAAGCTATCTCTGTTTTTTTACATACAAAGAATCAAAGCTTTTCATATAAAAACCATGGCTGCCAACGGTGATACACCACACCTTCAGAGCCTAGTCCAACATTTTAATCATGACGGACAAACGACCTCTCCTTCTCCTGCACCCAGCCCAAATAGAGGATCTACTCCAACGAATATCCACCCAACGGTTCCAATGTAGGAGCAGCCACCTTTTGGTCATCAATGACTTAAAGAGGTGGACGACAATTCCATGAATTCGTGGATCAGCTACTTACTCCGCACGGTTAAACGTCAAATGACGTTAGCCGAGGAGCAAAGTCGCCGCGTTGATGAGCTTGAGCAGTCAAAAAAGCAGCTGATCCACCTCCACGACACTCCTTTCCCACCATGTAATATAAGGGGAAGGAGTCCCCACCGATCCAGATCTAGGTCTCCCAAAAGCTCTATCAGAAGGAGGTCACCAAGACATTCTCCGCCCTGAAGATCTCCTCCAAGAAGATCCCCACCAAGGCGAGGAAGACACTTCTAGTCCTCCTCATCTTCTAACTCTAACGATGAGCCTGATGCTTGGGGAAGTCATTACGCTTATGTCCCTATCACTAGACGCATCCGAGAAACTCTAATCCCCCTCACCACCCACTTCACCGCTTTGAGAAGAAACTCCATAAACTCATGGGGCGACCTCTGCTACGAGTTCACCACCCACTTCACCGCTTTGAGGACCTAGCCTAAAATAGTGGCGTTCCTCGAAGCCATCGTGCAAGGAAAAAGTGAACCTCTCAGAAACTATATTGAGAGGTTCAACAAAGAAGTTGTACAAGTGCAAGGTGCTGATGAGAACATGAAATGGTACCTCATCACCATAGGTTTGTGCAAAGGCACACACATCAAGAAAGATGTCTGCGTAGATCGCCTAAGAACTTACAACTAGCTCCAGTCGATCGTCAAAACCTACAACAGGTATGAGGAGGAAGTCTATGCGGACGGCCTCAACAAGGCAGGAAGGAGGAGCCTGCTACTGAATCCTGCAAAAAGCCCTTCCACGACAAGAAAAAGGAAGGAAAAGCCCCCCGTGAAGGTAAAGGACCCGGCAGCCGCTTCACGGAATACACTCCATTTGTGATGTCCAGGGAGAAAATTCTTGCTGAAATTTCGATGGCCGATCTGAAAGGGGCCAGGGTTAAAACCCCAATGGCTCCTTCAAAGGAGAAGAAAGGGGTCGACATGACCAAATATTGTCGATTCCACAAGTGGTATGGACACTTGACTGATGACTGCATCCATTTGAAGGATGTGATTGAAATGCTCAAACAACAAGGCCGACTCAAGCAGTTCACCAAGAACTTTGAGCCGGAAAGATAAACCGTTGAACTAATCCTTGACGGGAGAGAAAAGAATCCGGTTGTCGCCATGTCGGTCGAACATCTCAACGATTTCCCAAAGCACATGGATGAGAGAGAAAAGAATCTGGCCGTCGCCATGACGGGAGATAAAAGAGTTCGACTGTTTCCCCACCACTAATGTCATCACCGGTGGAGTCTCTACCCTTTCCGTGGGAAGCATGAAGAGGAAATTCGAGGAGCTGCTGAGCGTCATTCATCTGGTCCACCTTAGACAAAAATCTGGGCGGGAGATCAACAATGGCTTTTTACGACCATGAACTGCCCGGAGGGTCACGAAACTCTGTCGTTCCACTACTCGTTCAAGTTAGGATGGCCAATTTCGATGTCAGAAGAGTCATGATAGACACTGGGCTGTTCAAAACTCTCCAGCTGATGGAGAGCAATCTCTCTCTGTACGTTGGAACCGAACTCTACGAGTTTAACGACTCTTCCACCAAACCGTGGGGTTGCGTTGAACTTCTTGTAACCTTCGGGGAGGGAGACGGGAAGAAAACACTAAAGATCCCATACGTGGTGATCGAATGTGCCTCCCTCTACAACTACATTATTAGGAGAACAAAACTTGCACAACTTGGGGCTGCATGCTCAACTGCGCAACTGAAGCTAAAGTACCATCCGGACAACAACACCGTCGCTACCTTGCACGAAGACATCGAGGCTGCTTGAAGATGCTTCCTACAAGCAAATAAAATCCAGAGCTCAGCTTCACTTGTTTAACAATTCTCTAACGACGAGCCTTCTGGAATCCAATCTAATTGAGTTCCATCCTCGCTTCACAAAGTTTGAACGGAAAGAGCTCAAAAAGGGAAAGAAGGACCCACTTAACGTGGTAATTCTTAGTCCTACCAGATGGAGATTTCGAGCTAATCCCCTTTGGAGAAGATCCCTCAAACTGCTTCACGATCGTCAAATGGCTTTATGAGATCGCACAAACACAGCTGATAGCTTGCCTAAAGGAGAACGCTGATCTTTTCGCTTGGAGTGCAGCGGACATTCCTGACATCGCCACTAGTGTCGCCTGTCACCAGCTAACAGTTTGTCCTAGTGCTAGCGCAGTAGCTCAGCGACATAGGATACAGTCTCCGGAAAAAGCGGAGGCTGCCGAAAAAGCTGTAAAAGACCTCCCAGAGGCAAATTTCATTTCCGAGGACAAGTACACAACTTGGCTCTCAAATGGCGTATGTGTGTTTATTATACCGATCTCAATAGGGATTGCCCTAAATATGCATATCCTCTTCCTAGCATATATAAATTAGATACCTATGGCTAAATATGACGAAGAAAAAACTACATTCATGACCGAATCAGGGAACTATTAATATCGAGTAATGCCCTTTGGACTCAGAAACTCAAGGGCCACATATCAACGAATGATGAACAAAGTATACAACAAAGAACTATGGGCGATATTCTTGAGGTATACATGGACGACATGATCGTAAAATCCAAAGAGGAGACCGATCACGCTGCCCATCTCAAAATAGTATTCGAACAAACCGGAAAATACAACATGAGGTTAAATCTTGAGAAATGCACGTTTGGGGTGAAAGCGGGCGAGTTCTTCTGATTCTATCTAATAGAACGAGGGATTAAAGTCAAACTTGGTAAATATCGAGCATTTACAGAGCTCCCTACACCCAAAACAAAAAATTGCATCTAAACACTTAACAAAATGTTAACCTCATGCTCCCGCTTCGTCGCCAAATCCGCCAAACATGCTCTACCTTTCTTCAAACTTCTAAGAAAGAAAACAACGTTCGAGTGGACGGACGAATGTGAAAGTGCTCTTAGGCACCTCAAAGACGCACTCTCCCAACCTCCAGTATTGTCGAGTCCGAATTAAGGTGAAACATTATATCTCTACCTATTTGTCTCATCTGAGGCAAATAGTGCCGTCCTAATCGGAGAGACACCAAAGGGACAAAAGCCTACATATTTCACAAGCAAAGTTTTACTAGGCCCCGAAACGGGGTACCAAAAGATTGAAAAAGTAGTCGTCACCCTAGTAACATCTTCCTAGAGGCTGAGACAATATTTCTTAGCACACACTATTGTGGTCAAGATCGACCAACCCATAAGACAAAATTTTGGGTCGCCCTGACGTCGCTGGTAGGATGATGAAGTGGTTGCTCGAATTATCTGAATTCGACATACACTATGAATCCCGGAAAGCACTAAAGGCACAGGTTTTCGCTGACTTCGTAGATGAAATGACTTTCCCAAATAAGGAAAAAGAATAAGGAATATGAACCATCTTCATCGATATATCATCCAATTCCAAAGGGAGCATTGTCGGCATAATCATCGAAAACGACGAAAGAATTCTGATCGAACTGTCCCTAGGACTATCTTTCGCATTGACTAACAACACTGTAGAATATGAAGCCTTCCTGGCAGGATTATGGGTCGCCAAAGATATGGGAGCCAAAAGAGTTAAAATCTATACAGATTCTCAACTGGTGGCATCTCAAGTCACTGGTGAATACCAAGTCCGAGAGGAACATCTGCAAGAGTACGTACAACCAATGCAAACCTAAATGAAAGAATTCGATTATGTGGACGTATAACATGTTCCTTGCGAACATAACGATGCAGCGGATATTCTTTCAAGACTAGCAAGTACGTGAACTGCTAACTGTAACACCCCGTTTTCCCAACATATAAATAATATAAAATAAATCAGAGTTCATCATAAACAGGATGTCACATTTCGTTCTTCAAAATATCAGTTATCATAAATAGAGTTAAATTCCATTATTTATTTAAAACAATTTCTTTCAATAATTCAAATAATGTCGCAGTGGAAAATATTCAACGTTTAAGTAATATTTGGCACTAAGGCCTCAACATCAACAACAAAATAAAATTCCAAATTCAAAAGTGGTTCAAAGTCAACTTATAAAAAGATACGTGACACATGAAAATAAAACACATAAATATCCCCATTCCGTTACGTATCAGAGCATGACTCCTATGACGACACGAGGATCAACTCACATCAGCGGTTACACCTGGTTATCTGCACGTTACCCACGTAGAGGCAACATTCAAACAGAAGGGGTGAGATTTCACATTCAGTAATAATAAGAAACAATTGGTACAAAAGAATTAATCAACATAAAACATCAACAATTCATATAAAAGAATTAATCAATATAAAACAGCAACAATTCATCATATACTTTCAACTACAATCAATCAATTAACTTCGTTCAACAATGCAACAACGACGACTCAACAAATGCAACTCCAACGACTCAACAAATGCAATGTTATTGTGCATGTGGTACCAACAGAGCTACAACTCCCTTCACTAATGCCGTAATTCGGCTTGATAGACTACAACCCCCTTCGCTTAAGAATCAACAGAGCTACAGCTCCCTTCGCTAATGTCGTAATTCGGCTTGACAGGCTACAACCCCCTTCGCTTAACAATGCTTATGCAATGACACAACTTAAAATGCAACAACAACAACATCAACTTCGCATCACAATTTCACAATTAATAAACATTATTTTTCGCAAATAAACAATAATTTCATTCACACACTTATAATTACGAATCTCAAGCATGCATACCTTAATCGAAAACGCTTCAAAAACAACTCAAGGACATAACGAAATAATTATTAAAATACACCTAAATTTATCATTAAATACAGGAATCACATTCTGAAAACCATTCAAAATATGGAACATTTTCAGTTTCGAAATTGCGCTAAAATCCAAACTTTCCTTTCACCAAAAATCAGAATTTTTAACACAACAGTTCCATTTTAAGTTATTTCACAATAAGATAACTCACATACTGGGCCAGAGACTATTATTATAAGATAGTTCATCTCGTTATCTTTCCAACGCTTCGAACGGCGTACAAATCAGACTTTCGGAACTCAAGTTACGAATTTTTGAAGTTTCCAAAATTCAGCACTAACGCAGCTACGGGGTTGATCACTTTTTTTGCCCAAACACCCAATTTTCGACAACCCAGATCCCAAAATTGATACGGAGCATTACCTAGGGTTACTCTACAACCTAAACATCAATTTCTTCACATTAATTCATGGGATTACCTTTAATTTCAACAATCTAATTGAATTCAAACTCTTTCTTTTTCAGAATTATATACTTATGATTAAAAAAGGTTAGTCTCACCCTTACCTTGTATTGGTTGAATTTCTGAATTCTACAAACTTCCTCTTTTCTCCCAAAAACTGTTTCTACAAGCTTTTCTCTGTTTTTTTTTTGTTGTAACCCTAGTTCTCTTATTCTTCTCCTCTATTTATAAATGATTTGAGTTTGTTTCTCACTTAATCTTAACCTAACAAACAAATTCCCCTTATTCCTAAACTGCCCTTATGCCTCATTAATCTAATTTAATTATATTATTCACTATTAAAGTCGTAGCAAACTACTAAAAATTACCAAAAACCACACATCGCAATTATTCAAATAAAATATCTAAAAAGACACAAAATTCAATAAAATAAATAAATAATAAAATAGGGTGTTACACTAACGGGAATGATGACAGTCAGTCATTCGTTATTTTTAGCATTATTTTCATGATATTTTGAGTTCACAAGCAAGCTTAAGCAGCAAGAAAAGCGAGAAAAACTAAAGAAACTGAAAAAAGGTAATCGTGCCACGATTACTACAAAACGTGTCACGATTTGGAGCTTTCAGGAAATATGCATTCTGCCAAGGAAAATCGTGCCACGATGACCCAATCGTGCCACGATTTGAAGAAACCATAATTCAGTTATTTATTTTACAAGACAAAATCGTGCCACGATTACACCAAATCGTGCCACGATTCTAGGCGAGATTCTGTGCCTATTTAAGCTGAAGGCTATTCTGAAAACAAGGGTTACGATTTGAGAAGAGCAAAGTGCGATTTTTACACTGGAAGACGGCTGCAGGGACGATTTCTTCACCTTGTAACCAGTTCATGTATGTATTGTTACCTCTAATGATTATGTTATTTATAAATTCAATTATGAGTAGCTAAATCCATTAGAGGTTAGGTCTGAGATGATTCTTTGTAACCCTAATTGACATATGTTGCTGTGAAACTTTATTTATTGTGAATGACAATTTAGTTTTTATTCAATTCAATTGTTCTTAATGCTTTATATATCCTGATCACATATATATATGATTTGGTGAGAACGAATGACTATTGACCATAGCTTTCGACTTTGACCTAATTGAATTGTTCTGATAATTATAATTAGTCTAGGAATGGATAATTCTTTATTAGTGATATTAGGTTAACGTTCTTCAAACCTTCGAAGATTATTAGACCACCTAAGGGATTAGGGGCTGTAATCTTAGAAGAGTGTCCTAACTCAAGGGATTGATTAGGACTATTTTGTTAACTATCGTGAAACTAAAGAATCATTCATAAGAATAGGTGCAGTGACCAATTAGGGGAACTCAGATGATTCGAAGACCTAACTCATCTCTCTCTTATTTTAAACAATCAATTTAATTTCCGTTACTAAGTTTATGCTATTAAACAAATTTACTGCCTAGTGGCAAAACTCAATAACTTTTACTTCATCCTAAATTAACAACGTGTTTGACTTTTTGAGATTAAAACCAGTCCTTGTGGGAACGATATTTTTTACTACTTCGATAGTATTTGGTACACTTGCCAAAATTCTATCAAGTTTTTGGCGCCGCTGCCGGGGACTGTTAAATCATTTCAACTTGGAAATTTTGTTTTTATTTAGGAGTTCTGTAATTTATATTTTTGTTTATATATTAAAAAAAAAAAAAAATTCCCTTCATGTTCATCTTCTTGTACTTTGCTACTAAAAAGTTTGTCCAAGTTTTGCAGCTATGATAGACAAGTTAGTAGACAGGTTACGCCTCTATGACATAGAAGAGATTGTTACGTTGCAGTATGAAAAATATATTCTATCTTTGAAGATCAAATATTTGGACAATGCAATCTCGAGATTAAATAAGAAAAATGATCGTTATGAGGCAAATCAACCAGGTAGTGATTGTGAAGGGAAGAAAGAGATGATCAACATCGATTACAATACTCAACTTCAAAATATTTTAGATAATTTCTTGATGTCAAATCAAGTTTCATTTGAGAAGTTTGATGTTCAGTTTGGTGATCTTGTTGAGAAAGCACATGAGTCTCAGAGGAAGTTGGTTCAGATGGAGACTGAGTATCACAAGGTTGTGGTGGAAGAAAATCCCAAAGTAAGGAGTATTGATATTTACCCGAAGTCTGAACCAGTGGGGGTTAAGGAAATCACTCGTGTGCAAAATGATGCATGTCCTTCTCTAAGGTGGGAGAGTTCAAATTCTAAAGGTTTAACAATGGGTGCATGGGAGTATCTGATTCTTTGTGCCAAATTCATGGAATTCCTACCAAACAAGAGGAAGAAGAAGGATGATGTGTTCTTTCTGACATATTTGCCACCCTAACAGTGGTTAAAGCGTCAAGCTCAATGACGTAAAAGAAAGCGCTTAGTGGGAGGCAACCCATCATTTTCTTATGTTTTTATTTTCAGTATTTTATTTCTATTGTTGAGTCAAACAATTTGTCTTTAATTTTCAGTTTGGATTAACTCAGTTTTATCCCCCTGTTATGTAATTGAATCTGAACTTGTTTATTATTGATGAATTTGTATGTTTGTTGACTTTTTACAATTTAGTAACAAATGTTTGTTCAAGTGGTATTCCAAAAGTTCAAAAGGAGGGGTGACTTGTGTTTCAAAGGCGAAGTGTACGGCAGTTAATGATAGGTAGTCACAACTCCCAGAAATCTAAACACTATAAGGTTCATGGCCAAATATTATTTTTCAATTTACTTATATAAGAGTGTTCCATGCTTTTACATTTCTAGAACTTGCATTGTTTCTCTACTGTCGATTGATTTTTGTTATTGCATACTGAGGCAAAAGTGCTTGGTCCTGTGAGCCTTTTTGAAGCCTACCCTATTTTTATTGAATTTATATCCTCTTTTTAGCCAAATTGAGCCTGTAGGTTTACAACTTTTTGTTCGGTGACAAACTACATTACAAGCTTAGAGACTTTTAGGATTTATCCCCATTTGTTTTACCTGAGTTAGGCATTGTAGAATGTTGCTAAATAATAAGTTTGGGGTTGCTATTGGAATTTGCAACCAACTAAGTTTGGGGTGGTAGTACTAGAGAACAAAGAATAGAACAACTAAAAAAATGATGAATGAATGAAAAATACACACAGAAAAATGGTGTATCAAAAAAAAAAAAAAAGAATGAAAAAGGGACATATCATTGAAAATCCGAGTATCTTTAAACTCGATCATCCTAAAAAGTTACAAATGTTCTCTAGTACCTTTACAAATTGTTGTTTCAAAGGTGAATTAAGTGATTGAATCCATGCTTTAATTTCTGTAGGAGTGCCTAACTCATGATTTTGTGTAGCCTACTTATCCAAATATTATCCCACCTTCACCTAAGCCCCGTTATAACCCTTAAAGACCTCAAAGTGTGCATTGACATTAATTTTGATTGACGTTTGGAAACTTTTCAAGCTTATGGTAATATGTAGATTGCATGTCGACTATGTGTGAACCCTATTCAAATTGTTGCGTGGAGTTGTGAGTTGGTGGATGCTAACAAGTCAAACTAGCTCATCTTTAGCTAGTAAGGAGTTGAACTTTTTGGTACTATTACTTGATCAGGTAATTGTTATTTTACTGTCGATTGTTAATGTTGCAAATAAATTCCTTGAGGACAAGGAATGATTCAAGTTTGGGGTTGTGATGACAGTCAGTCATTCGTTATTTTTAGCATTATTTTCATGATATTTTGAGTTCACAAGCAAGCTTAAGCAGCAAGAAAAGCGAGAAAAACTAAAGAAACTGAAAAAAGGTAATCGTGCCACGATTACTACAAAACGTGTCACGATTTGGAGCTTTCAGGAAATATGCATTCTGCCAAGGAAAATCGTGCCACGATGACCCAATCGTGCCACGATTTGAAGAAACCATAATTCAGTTATTTATTTTACAAGACAAAATCGTGCCACGATTACACCAAATCGTGCCACGATTCTAGGCGAGATTCTGTGCCTATTTAAGCTGAAGGCTATTCTGAAAACAAGGGTTACGATTTGAGAAGAGCAAAGTGCGATTTTTACACTGGAAGACGGCTGCAGGGACGATTTCTTCACCTTGTAACCAGTTCATGTATGTATTGTTACCTCTAATGATTATGTTATTTATAAATTCAATTATGAGTAGCTAAATCCATTAGAGGTTAGGTCTGAGATGATTCTTTGTAACCCTAATTGACATATGTTGCTGTGAAACTTTATTTATTGTGAATGACAATTTAGTTTTTATTCAATTCAATTGTTCTTAATGCTTTATATATCCTGATCACATATATATATGATTTGGTGAGAACGAATGACTATTGACCATAGCTTTCGACTTTGACCTAATTGAATTGTTCTGATAATTATAATTAGTCTAGGAATGGATAATTCTTTATTAGTGATATTAGGTTAACGTTCTTCAAACCTTCGAAGATTATTAGACCACCTAAGGGATTAGGGGCTGTAATCTTAGAAGAGTGTCCTAACTCAAGGGATTGATTAGGACTATTTTGTTAACTATCGTGAAACTAAAGAATCATTCATAAGAATAGGTGCAGTGACCAATTAGGGGAACTCAGATGATTCGAAGACCTAACTCATCTCTCTCTTATTTTAAACAATCAATTTAATTTCCGTTACTAAGTTTATGCTATTAAACAAATTTACTGCCTAGTGGCAAAACCCAATAACTTTTACTTCATCCTAAATTAACAACGTGTTTGACTTTTTGAGATTAAAACCAGTCCTTGTGGGAACGATATTTTTTACTACTTCGATAGTATTTGGTACACTTGCCAAAATTCTATCAGGGAACAAAACCGTAATTCAAGAAATCCTTACAGAACCGAGCGTTCAAAGGCAAAAATCGCACCTCAACGAGGTCTCCAAAATTCAAGATTGGCGAGGACCGTTGATCGGCTACATCTCTAGCGGGGAACTTACTTCGGATCCCTACGAAAGAACAAAATTGAAACGAAGAGCATGCTTATTCAATTTAGTGGAGGGAACCCTATAGAAATGAGGTTTCAACATTCCTCTAATTAAGTGTCTCGGACCAAACGTGGCCCAAGAAACCCGGGCCGAAACTCAGGATGGCATCTGTGAACAACATCTTGGTGCTAAAGCCCTCGCCAAAAAGGTCTTACAAGCAGAATACTTCTGGCCCACCTTACCAAAAGTGTTACACATGTGCCTTTACAACAGCTATGCATCCACCCACCTCTATAAATAGTAGGCTCCTCGCAGCCCCAAGGTAAAATATCTTTCATTCTCAAATCCCCCATTCTGAACCTCTACGGATTTGTGCGTCGGAGTATTTACAGGTACACACTCCCCATTCAGTCCAACGCTCACTGAAGTACTCTCACCATCGTGAACCACCACACTAAAAAAATACCGGCAACCACCTTCTAATCAGGTACGTCAATAACAATGTTGAGGTACAAAACCTCTTAGAATGGAAATAAAAAAAAGATATTCCCTAAAAAATAAAAAATATTCCTTTCACCTTTCAATTTTCAGCCTATATATATGCCTAGTGCGGCTACTCCATAAAACACAACAAGAATTACTGAAGAATTCCCTAAAAAATAAATTAGAAAAGAACTCTCTACAAAACAAAAAATAAGAGAAGAGCGCCACCACCGCTTCAACTACTCTATCCAATTGGTCACATTCATCTTTAAGGGTAAGGATTCTTCTTCTTTTAATCATTTCATGTGTAAAAACATTAAATCCCTATCATTTGGATGGACACAAATGGTGTACGGTTATAAAATTTGCTGACCTCTAATCAGTTTATGTTTGAACATAAAAAAGAGATAATTTTTATTTGAATACCAAAATTATTGTAAACGATCTCAACCATAAGTTCTTTTCTTGTAACAGTAAGAAATTCAAATCTCTTGCATCTTGTTTAATAATCACAATCTTGATTTGATTTGAAAATTGTTATAAAGGATCTCAATCATATATTCAAGATCTAACTGATATGTATGTCTCTGTAACAGTAGAGAAAAATTTAAGATCAGATAGTCCTGGTCTGTTATAGATTTATTTTTTGCATCTTGTTTATTAATCACAGATCAGATGATGATTTAGATTAATGTGATCTGAAAATTGTTGTAAACCATCTCAACCATATAGTACATATTATGGTTTCGGTTTTTTCCAAAATTAGTGTAAACCATCTTGACAATATATTTAAGATCAGGCAGTCCCCCTAACCTTAGATTCTATTGATCCTATCTTTTTATGATCTTCTTTCAGACGAATGTATATATAGAAAACTAATTGTATTTTTTGTAAGATTTTCAAAAGAATGTATATATAGAAAACCAATTGTATTTTTTTTTAAGGAAGAAAACGAATTGTATTAAAATCAGAATTGGTAAAGGCAATAATTTCGGCATTGCTCGTCATTTACTTCACATTATTAAAATACTCGTAGGTGATTAGAAAATCATCAAATTTTAAATATATGACAAAAATATGACAAGATCAATTGACTCAGAAGTCAAATATAATAAAGGCTTAATTACACTTTTGGTCCCTTAACTTATTTTTTGGTTTCGTTTTGGTCCCTTAACTATTAAAAGTTTCGTTTTGGTCCCTTAACTTACTTTTTGGTTTTGTTTTGGTCCCTTAACTATTAAAAGTTTCGTTTTGGTCCCTTAACTTATTTTTTGGTTTCGTTTTGGTCCCTTAACTTATTTTTTGGTTTCGTTTTGGTTCCTTAACTCTAATACATTCATCCTAACGTAAAGGACCAATGTGGTTGATGGAGGAAGAGTTAAGGGACCAAAACGAAACCAAAAAATAAGTTAAGGGACCAAAACGAAACTTTTAATAGTTAAGGGACCAAAACAAAACCAAAAAGTAAGTTAAGGGACCAAAACGAAACTTTTAATAGTTAAGGGACCAAAACGAAACTAAAAAATAAGTTAAGGGACCAAAAGAGTAATTAAGCCTATAATAAATGACACTTATGATTATTTTTATGGAATAAGGAATATTTTAGGAACAATGAAAACAGAAATGAGCATAATTAATCATTCCTCTACTAAATTTATTTAGCAATAAATTGTGATTTCATTTGATTATAACGTGAAGAAAAAATCATTCATTTATATTGCATTCCATGATAAAAAATAAAAAGTAAAACTGACTTATTATCTTCAATAATAATTTTAAGGTGCTAACGTTTAACATGTAGTATATGTGATGTTTTACATATTTTGATGCATCCTTTTTACAACCGTGGATATATATATATATATATATATATATAATATATATATTCTTATTTGATTTTAATTTGCATTTCCTTGACATGTACCAAACTCTCTTTGAACTTATTATCAGACCTTATAAACAAAGTTAAACCTATTACATTAAAGAACTATTAATTTATCTTATTCATTGCTTATAAACAAGTAGTTTGTTAATTTCTTTATTTCTGTGTGGAATTAATACACGTAGGATTTTGTGAAGCATGGAAGGCTTGTCGTGGGTCAGGCTTGTTAGGGGTTGCTAAATTATGCAATTTAACAAGCATAAGAACATGTGTTCATGCCTCTAAATATGTATCATGGGAAAGTTGCATTAATGCTCAACTGAAACCCTACAAGGATTGCCAAGAGGAATTGGTAAAAATAGTAGGGAAATCAAATGCAACATTAAATATATATTGTGTACCATATCTTCTTGTTGTTGGGTCTAGTGATTTTGCACAAAATTACATAAATCCAACCTTATCATCTTGCCTTATAAAACATTTAAATTATGATTACTTCGAAGTGGAAGAAAAGAGAAAGAGATATTAGTTTAAACCTAGTTTTTGGGAGGGGAGCCTCAAAATCTCTCTTGTGCTTGTTACTATCATCCTAATTTGGAGAAGATAATATCTATGTTATTAATTGTGGATGATAGCAGTTTATTTAAATTCCAAAAGGAAACAATGTTATAGCACCACTATGTAACAATAGATTGTACAAAAGTGAATATCATGGAACAATTTAAATTATACTATGTTATAGCGTCATTAGTACAATAGTGGATCATATTTTTTTAAATTTTTTATTTAAACATCCTTTTTAATATTAAATATTGGAAATATGGAAAAAAGTAAAATTTTTCCCTCCACTAAAATATTATAATCATCGAACATAATACAGTAGAGAGTTCTTAATTTATCGATAAATTAATAATTATTAATTTAAAGAGTTTTTAAGTAATTATACTGTACATACCAAACAAAAAGGCAAATTAGTTTATGTCTCTTAGAATTACGTTGCAGCAAATCTTGGGACTCAATGTAAATTAATAAATATTGTATTCATATCCATTGGAAATATGACTTTTGACTTTTGAAGTGTATAGTAAATGTAAACAAGTGGAATGTTCAATGTATTCTTAAGCAAGTTTGGCATATATAAATTACATGAACGTGTTAAAAGTATTCAAACCATATCTCACTCACGAGATGGCTTCTCATCTAAAAGGTGTTGCAAAATCAACTATGTCAGATCAAATACGTAAGGAGTTGTGCGAGTACAAGAGAGATAATCCTGCAAGCACACAAAAAGACTTGCAGAGATGGCTTGAGGGAAAATTTCAGTTGAAAGTTAGTCAAGGAACAATATCAAACACACTTAAGCGGTCAAATGATTATCTCTCTACTAAAATAGAAAAGGGAAGAGCGGAGATCAAAAGACACAAACCAGCAAAATATCCTGACATGGAGAAGGTTGTTTATGATTGGTTTCTACAACATCAAGAACGTGTGAATATCACAGGAAAATTAATTTTGCAGAAGGCAAGAGATACAATGAAACTCTTGTACCCTCATGATGATTCAGATTTTAACTTCTCTACAAGATGACTTGGGAAATTCAAGCACCGACATGACATAAAGTCATTTCGTCGTTTTGGCGATAGTGGGTCTGTTGATGTACAAAACATGGAGCAGAAATTGGTATCGATTCGAGAGAAAATTGATCAGTTCCCTATGAAAGATGTTTTCAATATGGATGAAACTGGGTTGTTTTATAGGCTACAAGTTGATCATTCACTGGCAACAAAACAACTTGAAGGAAGAAAACAAGATAAAGAAAGGCTGACGGTAGTTATTTGTTGCAATGAAGATGGCTCTGAAAAAATCCCTCTATGGATTATTGGGAAATATGAAAAGCCTCGTTGCTTCAAGAATGTCAACATGAATACCTTGGATTGTCAGTATCGAGCTAACAAAAAAGCATGGATAACTAGTGTGCTTTTTGATGAATATGTTCGTTCATTTGACCAAATGATGCATGGTAGAAGAGTTCTACTTGTGGTGGATAATTGTCCAGCACATCCAAGAAATATTAAAGGGCTAAGAAACGTTGAGGTATTCTTCTTGCCCCCTAACATGACATCAAAGATTCAACTTTGCGATGCTGGGATAATAAGAGCTTTCAAGATGCATTACTGTAGAAGGTTTTACCGCAAAATATTGGAAGGTTATGAGGTGGGACAATCTGATCCAGGGAAGATAAATGTCCTTGATGCTATCAATTTGGCAATCCCAGCTTGGACGATAGATGTTCGAAAAGAAACAATAGCGAATTGCTTCTGACACTGTAAAATTCGTTCAGCTAGTGACGTTGTAGGAAATTTGGATGAATCCACTTTTGATGAAGAAACTCAAGACCTCCAGACTATGATCAATCAATGTGGCTATCGTAATAAGATGGATATCGACAATCTAATGAACTACCCAAGTGAAAATGAAGCATGTTCGGAGGTTCAAAGTTTAGAAGATATTGTGTGTACTATCATTGAGAACAATGTAGAGGATGACGACGAAGATGATACGGTGTCTTTGGAGCCTGTTACGCGAAAGGAAGCACTTATGGCGTCGAACACTCTTCACAACTTTATGATACAATACAAAAATACAACACCTCAGCTATTGGATGCAATAAGAAAAGCTAGAGATGAGCTCCAAACAGACTTGAACTTTAAAGGAAAACAAACAACTATTGAATCATATTTCAACAAAGTGTAATATTTTTTTTTTTTCAGTTTCTATGAATTATTAGTTTATGATTTTCTTGGGACCGAAAATTATAAAAGGATCTCCCAAAAAATTATTATCTTATTATTTTATCGAATTATTCAATTTTTTACACTGGCCCAAGTCCGGACCGGACAAATTTATTATTTTAGAGAGTTTATTAATTTATCGAGTATTAATTTAAAGAGTTTCTACTGTATGTGGAATGAATACACACATGATTTTGTGAATCAAGGAAGGTGATAGTCGAATTAGGCAAGTGTAACATATCGTTTACAAAGTAAAAAGTGAAAAGGAGAGTATTGTATCCACATGTATTGTTGTTTCTTTCATACAATTCATGTTACTTATTTGAGAACAAAATAATATAAAAGAGTTGAGGGCTTAGAGATTTACATGGATTATTCATTTGCAGAAATGTTAGTTAGGATTCTTTGAATCCCCTTATTCATTTGATGGAATTAAATAACAATCAAGACTCGTTCAATTATCATAAATAGACTATCTAAGTGATGAATCAGTCGGGACGTTCTAACCTAATCGGTTTGTCAAGTTGCACCTGCTGGTAGCACGATGATTCTTACCTGCAGGGTCTTACTCTCTCGGTTGATTTCAGTCTATCCCTCCGCCTGTTGTGTTTCAACTTCTTCTCAAACGGTAATCCTGATGTGTTGGTGTTGGTCTATATGGCTAGATAGTAACCAAGCTAAAGGAGGGGGGTGTGAATAGCTTTTTAAAATATTTTTCGGAGATTTGATAAAAACTGATTTTATTGAAATTGACTATTGGATTTTTGCTTGAACAATCACAATCAAGAATTCAACAAAAACAAAATATATGTGCAATAAGATTTAATCTTAGAATTGAGAGATTCACGATACAAATCTTATTATACAATCAAATGTTAATAAACCTTGAACAAAGTGCAAAACAATACACAATTTCAAACCAAACCTATATGAACAAAATTACTATACTATCAAATCAAAAACACAATGCAATTGTAATTGAAGAATTAAATAGACTTTGCAATCAATTGATCTAAGCAAATAATGTGAAACCTAACTCAATGAATTAGGTTAATTTTCAATGAAAAACTACTTAGATCAACACTAGAAATTTACCTATCAATTATTCAATTAATCATAAGCAATATCAAAAGTAAAAAGGATAGGGAAAGAGATATAACACCGGTGTTGATAGTAGTTCACCCTTTTTCATCCTTGCTAAAGGCTACATCTACTCTACTTGATGAAGTACACCTTCTCCAAGGTCATCCACTATGTAACAAAATTTTATTACAATGTTTACAAGAGTTCCTTCAAATTAAAACCCTAATTCTTCAACTCCTATGTAAAACAGTACCCCTTAAATTTGGTGCTTCTTGAATCTTTGGATCCTTGAATTACCCGTGCACTCCTTCGAACTCTTCACTCGAGTCTTCAATGCTACGTCTGACAAATGAACCCCCTTCGACTTCAAGAACAGTTAGAAAGACCCCCAAGTCCTTTGGAGGTGGAATGAGATTATTCACTTCCTTTGAAGCCTTGATTAAGCCCAATCATTCTTCCTGAGAGAACCAACTTACAATCCCTACTAGCACCCTATAGAATCTATACATTAAAAGAACAAAGTAATTCTAAGAAAAAGTGTTTAATCATGAAGAATGTATGAACAGTGAGTTTTTGAGACCTAGAGAGAATAGATGCAAATGATTCAATGAATTTGTAGCTGTGAGGGAAAGTGTATATATAGTAAGGAGTAAAAAGATTTAATTTTCTCACAAAATCAACAGATTCAATCAATTCATTTAATCATTGAATCGATTCAGACACTAAAAAATCCAGGTTCAATTTGAAGGAGATGATATGAAGATTAATGTAAGTCAAGGGATATATGAAATGATTCAAGTTGCCCAGATGAAGGCATGAATCGATTCAGGATATTTATGAATCGATTGAGAGAGAGCCATAGAGAATTGTGAAATGTCTCAAAGGTAAATTGACACGATTCAAGCATGAATCGATTCATGCTCTTAGTGAATCGATTCATAATAAGTCAGAGACTTATTTGAAATGATTCAGTCATTTTGTGAGTCTATTCATGCTGATACAGGACAGAACAGAGGAGATGCCAATAGTTTCACTAGGGTGCTTTAACATAATCTAAAGAATGAAAAACTAGACTACCAATATTTAAACTAAACAAACAAAGAAATATAACCTAAGCAGCATACATCATCATAACTATAGCTAGAGGCTTAATTCTCCCTCTTCTTGATGATGTCAAAACACGATGTTGATGATTAGTTGCTCCACCTGAAACTTAGCATACAAGACATGGAAGCAAGCAACAAATATATATGTCCTATGTTTGACAAGATTTATACTCACTGAAACCAACAATAGTCACAACCATGTTATATGAATTAACTCTAGTGCATGAATTGTATCAAGGATCAATTTCAGCACAAACAACCAAATTGACTAATTAAACATAACAATAACAACCAAATTAACTAATTAAGCATGCATGAGTAGTCATCAAGTAAGTCATCAATTATTCTCCCCCTTTGACAACTTCAAAAAGGGAGTATGCAAGAAAAAAAACAATTACTAAGCCTTTGGTTCAGTTGGGTTTGTAGTTCTATCAATCTCATCTTGGTCAGGGGAAGGAGATGCAAACAAGGTATCGGTGGTCACACCAAGATCATTCCACTTTTGAATTGAAAAGAGCAAAAAAATTTAGGTTTTTGGCTCTTGATTTTTTTTCCTTTTTTCTAATTTTTTTTTGTGTAAACCCATGGCAATCTACATATTTTTTAATAAATAAGTTCTACTAGTACCCCTCTGTTAGCCTGTATTTTCGACAGGCTAAAATAAATGTGGTCAACAAGGTTTGACCCTAAAACTTAAAGAGAACGAAGAAAGTTTGAGTCTCAAGATTCAACTGTCGAAGTGAAGTCCAGAAGATAGACTGACCGAGGAGATGGTTCGATAGAGTAAAGAAGATGTTAAAGGAAGATTAGCATCGAAATGAGGAGCTGAGTAGCGGTTTCTCGTCGAAGAGGCATTATTTGTGTAGCATTTAACAACAGTTATTGTATCAAACGTTTCTGTAGACAGTTACCTAGTATAAGTAGAATTTTGCTTTATGGGAAACAGTTCACAATTCAACCATAGTGAAAGCTTACACGCTCATACTATCCGCCCGCACAAGGAGAAACAAGCAAACAAGTTCTAATGTATGAATTTGTGTTCCACTTTTACATTCATTTAATGCAATTATAGTTTAGCTTTTAGACTCTTTTTCCCTTTCTGAGTTAAATATTTGCTTTTAGAGCATTCACATCGATCCCTTGAAGATAATCTCGACAGGTCTCACCCTGTCCCCCTTGTACTTCCAAGGAGAGTTCACTAAAATGTAATATCTATTACAAGTTGCTCAAACACACAGTAAGAGACTTCCAATGCTCAAGCACGCAGGAAAGAGACTTCCAATGCTCAAAGACACAACTAAGAGACTTCCTTGCTCAAGGACGCAGCCAAGAGACTTCTTTGCTCAAGCACACAAGCAAGAGACTTCTTACACAATTACAGAAAATTGAATAGAGTTGAAACACTTGACAACAATCAAACGTGTTTCTATTACAACAAAGACAGACTCTGTTTCAAACAAAAGACAGACTCTGTTTTTCTGTTAAACTTAGAAATTCTAGAATACTCAGTTTGTAAGAATTATCTTAGTTGAAGATGTGTTTTTGTTAAGACTCAGTTGAATAAGAAAGCAATGCAGCGTAGTTTTTCTAGTTGTAGAGTCCAACAATTCTTCAAGTCTTCTATCCTTTATATAGGCGTAGGAAAGAGACGTTGAGTCATCCAGAACATCAGGATGATTTCTGAAGCTTGATCAATGGCTGTTGATCTGTTGCTTGATATGGTAATAGTCCTTCAATTGCATAATTTGAATTCCATTCCCTTTGAAGATTAATACCGGTAGACATAGTTGCCAAATTGTACGAGGTAGTGGAGTAGTGGAAACAGAGTTCGTACAACGTACTCTGTACTTGCCTGCCTTCTTTGTCGTTGTGCTTCCCACGCTCAAGTTGACTTTGAGGCTAGCCGTTACTCCAAATGAGAGTTTCTTTTGCATCGTAATGCTTGTAGAAATCCTTGTTAGCAGATTTTCAGATTTCGGGCTTCAGACTCACTGTAGCACTAAGCTTCTGATAATCTTCAGACTCTCTTGGTTTTCAGATTCTGATAGTCTTCAGACTCTGATACAGTCTTTCAGACTCTCTTCGGTACAGTCTTCAGACTCTCTTCGATACAGTCTTCAGACTCTCTTCGGTACAGTCTTCAGACTCTCTTCGATACAGTCTTCAGACTCTCTTCGATACAGAATCACAAGCAACAAGCTTCTCTGGATTTTTGCTCTTTAACATTGTTCAAACAGAATACTTTCTAAGATATAAATCTTGATTGATATCCTGCATACTTTAAACAAATATTAGCAATATCCAATTGACAACTTTTTAATACCTTGTTATCATCAAAACTCAAAACGTGGTATTGCTGAACACCTTTGTTCCAACAATCTCCCCCTTTTTGATGATGACAAATATTAGTATTTAAAAGGTCAATTTTTGTTAATCTAATTAACAAGTTGACTTAAGGGGTCTGAGGTTTGTAAGCTCAGAGTCTGAGGTTTGTAAGCTCTGACTCCCCCTGAGTCTGATAGTTCTTATGTTAGAGGTTTGTAAGATCCCCCTAAGTTCTATCCAAGTTAATTAAATTCATATTCATAAGCAATTGAATTTATTCTCAGAATAATAAACGAAATTATAGAACAAATTCTTAAACAGGAGCTCAGAGTCTAACTAAGCACCTTTCACAAATTTCCCTTTAACTTTTACATAGAACTTGCAATATGTAGATAAAAGGAATCACAAATCTCATAGATTTCCCAAAAGAAATCACAAATCTCATACTTTTCCCTTATCCCCCTTTTGTCATCAACAAAAAGGTTTAGAACAAGTTCCTCCCCCTTTTTAAATGACTTTAGGTAAGGATATAAACATATTTTAAGGAAAATGAGATTCAGAGAGAAAAACATAGAAGATTCAGAGCACAAAATAAATTAAATGCAAATAGGATCAAATAAAAACTTGTATAAATTTGCAAGAAAAAAACAGTTCAGAAGACAGCAGACAAAAGTTACAAACAAAACATAAAGAAATTAAACTAAGGTTGGTTTTATTTGGCAAGATGATCCATCAATTTCTGGAGATCCTTTTATTGTTTCTTGACCATCTCTTCCAGAGCCTCAGTTCTTCTTAAATGAGCTTCCCTTTCTAGTCTGGCTTCTTCTTGAACTCTGTACAGTCTTCTTTTCAAAGAGTTATAAACCATTGATTCCCTTGGATTATACTGATCTTCATCAAAGAATGGTGTATCTCTAATCCTCAGAATAAGAGCTTTCTCCATGGTTATAGCTTTCTCAGCTATCTTGACTTCTTTAACATGCTTGGCAGTAACAAATGCTTGTTCCCTGGCAGTAGCCTTCTGAATTTTGGTGACAAACTCCAAAAATTCAGTCTTCAATGTAGAAAACTTGTTCTCATAGCTTACATTGAGGATGGGCACAAACCTTTGCTCAATAATGTCCTTGAGCTTAGTGTTTGAAGAAGCATAGAACTCATCTATCATGTTTGAATCAAATAGATCATGAGGTTCAGAGGTTGAGGGTTGAGAGGCTCTTAAAGCTAGAAAAGTTTCAAAATTTCGTAAAATTGTTATTGGATCACAAAGAGGTTGAGAAACTGTTCTAGACACCGTTTCTGCACTACATTCTGTTACAGATTCTGATATGATATCAGAAGCTTGTTCCAGATTTTCAGAAACTGGTTCTACAACAGGTTCTGAAGGTTCAACAGAAGCTAAGGTAAGACTTTCCGTAGGTTTAGGTATAGGGTCTGGTTTGGAAACAGATTTTGTAGCTTTTGTTGGTTTGGATTTTGCAGGGGTCTTTGGTAGTTCTCCTCCTAGATGTTTCTCAAGAGAATCTAGGGTGTCTAGAGAGTCTACACAAATGGTTTCAGGTTGGGGGGAAGGCTGTTTAGATTGAATCTAGGGTGTCCATAGTTGAATCAACATATTCAACTATTGCAGGGTCCAATGGGTTATGGGATGATATGGGTTTGATTGGTGAGGGGGATGAATTTCTGAGGGATGGAAGAATTTGGCTCAAGGGTTTGTTATCTCATTCTGAATCAGATTCTGACTCTTGATTCGTAGAGGAAGATGAGTTGTATGCTACATTGCCAGAGGTGCCTATGCCAGCTTCTGGAGAAGCATAATGATCAGACACAGTAGCTTCTGATAACTCAGCTTCTGCAGTAGCTACAGGATTCTTCTGTTTTAGAGCAGAAGCAAGCAACTTAGCAGCTTCTTTGACAGTTTCCTCTTTTAATTCTTCAGCAACCACTTCTGCTGCCATTTCCTTGCCAGCAGCATGTTCATCCTCAATCATAGATACAGAAGTACCTATCTTATGTGCTACATCCTTAGCCACAGGAACCACATCCACCTTTCTCTTCTTGATCTGACTTTCTTCACCATCAGAGTCAGTATCAAGGAATCCAGCAATTTCCTCAGCTAGTTTGACATAATCTCTGTCACCCTTGCCTTTCTTCGCTTTCTTCTCATCTTTCTTTGCCTTCATCTCTTCTTTCTTAGCCTTCTTCTCATCTTTGGTTTCTTTTATCCTATCCTTGATTTCCTTGGATGCAGAAGATACTGATGAAGGCATAGGAGCTATGGTCTTAGGGGCACCAATAGTCACTCCTGGAAGAGCAGTAGATTTGATCTTCTTTTTGAGAGGCTCTTGCTTCTCTTCCTCTTCCTTTAGAACCACTTCCTTGATCCTTTTACCCTTGACCTTAAGAGGTCCTCCTTCAGCAGTCTCAGGAATGGCAGAATTGTTGATTATTCTACCAGTATCCTTGAAGTAATCCACCACAAATCTTGCAAGAACTTCAGGATTATCTTCTTTGGATATGGGAGGGAAGTCCATCATCAAGTCAGATTGCACATAATATTCCCTTATATCATGCTTAGAGGGGTTGAATCTCTTGACAATCTTCATGTACTGCAGAGTCTTGCCATTAATGATTCTTCCGATGACAGTTCCAAGATGAATATCTAATACCACACCAGATTCTGATAAGACCTTCAAGAGGCCTCCTTGATACAGAATCTCAGATATTAACCTTCCAAAAGGAACTTGCCTTCTGGTTTCTGATTGGCTTTTCTTGATTGCCCAGCACATGTGGTGCATCACATATCTTGGAAAGTTGATCTTTATTTTGTTAATCAGAAAATAAAGAAGAACTTTGTGATCAACAGACAGTGTGTCTGTTCCTCCTCCTTTCTGAAGCATACTGTCCAGTATGATCTTCAGAAGCACCCTATGCTCAGGATGCATATCCACCAGTTTATTTGAGGGTCTCCTTTCAAATAGAAGTTTGTTGCAGATAACAGTCCAGTCACTCTTCTTCTGGACATTCCATTGAAATTTACCAGCGTTCTCCACTTGACAAGCCCTGGCAACCACATCTTCAGTGATGAGAACTGGAATCCCCATCACAGTTGATCTTATTTCAAGACCCTTGTATGGTTTCAGACCCATTTCCTCTCTATTTTTGCTAGCCAGCTTGGGGTTGTTCATAACTGCCGCTATTTCTTCAATCGTAGCTTCATCCTTGTCGTAGACTTCTGACCTAACCCAAAAATCTCTTACCAGCTCCTGATATGTTGGTCCATTCAACATACCGAAATATTTCATCATTCCTTGTGCTAAGAAATGAGAAGAAACGTCAACTCCGTGACGATTAAGAGAACCAAAATCTACTGGAGATTCAACTTGAATTTCCAGAGTTTCTTTGATAATGTTCATCGTTCTGGGTTTGATAACATAGGATTTTCCAGTCTTGACTAGGACTCCAGATTGGATGAGATCACTTGCCATTTTAGAGGTTTCTAAGTTTTTTGATTTGAGAACAAAAAGTTTTACAAAGAATTGAAAACAAGAAATTTGTTCAGAGAAATAATCAAAGAGTGAAAAGAGAAGTGAGTTGTGTGTGATATGTATTTATAGAGAAAGTTTGATAATCGTTTGGAAAGAATAGGGGACAAACAAACACAAACAATAAATACATATAGCATGCAGCCGTAAAAGTATTGGGACAATGTGAAGGTAACTTGTTTAACCTAATGAAATCATTGCCCTTTGAGTTCTAACCTAATACAGACAGGCCACGTCTGAGAAACTATAAAGTAACTGTCACCGTAGTGGGGCAGGTGTTACTAAACTCAACAGTCATGTTTCCACTAATACGAGCTTCTGAGAGTCTAAAGATTCCTTACCAGAGTCTGAAGGTTTATCAGAAGCTTATGTTTACCAGAGTCTCCAAAAGAGAGTCTGATTCCCAAATAGCTTCTGAATATTTTTCAGAGTCTGAATTCTGTTTTCAGAGGCGCACATTACCCAGAGACATAACACATGTTCAAATTTTTCTTTATAAAATCAAACATTTCAACAGATAAAGTTTTAGTAAATATATCAGCCCATTGATGATCAGTATCAATGAATTGAATATCTAAAATTCCTTTTTGAACATAGCCTCTTATAAAATGATGTTTAATCTCAATGTGCTTTGCTCTCGAATGTAGAATTGGATTCTTAGACAAACATACAGCTGCCGTATTATCACAATAAATTAGGATACAATTTTCAGTTATTTGATAGTCCTCAAGCTGATGTTTCATCCAGAGTAGCTGTGTACAACAACTAGCAGCTGAGATGTATTCTGCTTCTGCTGTAGGCAAAGCAATAGTTGCTTGCCTCTTGCTAGCCCAGGATATCAGATTCTCTCCCAAGAATTGACAATTGCCACTGGTAGATTTTCTTTCAATCCTGTCTCCAGCATAGTCAGCATCACAGAATCCAACTAGCTTGTAGTCAGAGGATTTCTTGTAAAGAAGTCCAAGATTGGTAGTTCCTTTCAGATATCTAAAGATTCTTTTAACAGCTGTTAAGTGAGACTCTCTAGGATCTGATTGAAACCTTGCACACAGACATACACTGAATAAAATATCTGGTCTAGATGCAGTTAGGTATAACAAAGAACCAATCATACCTCTATACAGCTTCTGATCAACTTTGGTTCCTTGATCTTCTTTGCTCAGAGTGCAGGTTGGATGTATTGGAGTATTCATTTCTTTGCAATCCTCAAGATTAAACTTCTTCAGAAGCTCTTTCGTGTATTTGAATTCCAAGAAAGAACTTCAATTCTCCCATCATGCTCATTTCAAACTCATCCTGCATTACTTTGGAAAACTCTTTGCAAAGTGAACTATTTGTAGAGCCAAAATTGATATTATCAACATAAATCTGAACTATAAGAATGTCTTTCTTCAGAGTCTTTCTGAATAGTGTAGTGTCAACTTGCCCTCGTTCAAAGTTAATTTGAATTAAGAAATTACTTAATCTTTCATACCAAGCTCTGGGAGCTTGTTTCAAGCCATAGAGTGATTTCTTCAATTTATAAACATGCTCTGGATGTTTTAAATCTTCAAATCCAGGAGGTTGTTTGACATACACTTCTTCAGAAATGACACCATTAAGAAATGCAATCTTAACGTCCATTTGATACAGGGTTATGTTGTGATTAACTGCATAGGAAAGAAGTAACCTGATTGCTTCCAATCTTGCAACTGGAGAAAAATTTTCTGTGTAATCAATGCCTTCTTGTTGACTGTAGCCCTGCGCAACAAGTCTGGCCTTGTTTCCGATTAATTCTCCTTGTTCACTAAGCTTATTTCTGAACACTCACTTGGTTCCAATGATGTTCTTGTGATCAGGCTTAGCTACTAGATCCCATACTTCATTCCTTTTGAATTGATTCAATTCTTCTTGCATTGCCAGAATCCATCCTTCATCTCCAAGTGCTTCTTCAATAGAGGTTGGTTCAATAACAGATAGTAATCCCAAAGCAGACTCTTCTTGTCTGAAATGCGATCGAGTTCTTCTGGGACTTTCTTTATTGCCAATAATCTGATCCTCTGGATGTGAAGACTTGTATTTGAAAGATTGTTTGGATTGACTAGCTTGCAAAGAAGCATCTTGAGCTTCTTCAGAAGCTTCTTCATTAGGAACTTCAGGGGATGCTTCAGCTTCTGAAGTATCTTCAGATTCTGGAATCTGATCAGATTCTGAGTTGTCGTCAGAATCTTGAGATCCTGCACAACTTTCATCTTGCTCTGGAGTTTCACTTCCAGGCACTTTGTCATCGAATCTGACATGTATAGATTCTTCAACACATTGTGTTTCTGAATTATACAGTCTGTATGCCTTAGAGCGTTCAGAGTAACCTAAAAAGATTCCCTTTTGAGCTTTGGCATCAAATTTCTTTAGATAGACTTTATTGTTCAGGACATAACAAGTACATCCGAACTGATGAAAATAAGATATGTTAGGTTTTCTTCCTTTAAAGAGTTCATAAGATGTTTTGTTCAACAGAGGTCTAACATAGATTCTGTTCTGAACATAACAAGCTGTGTTTACAGCTTCTGCCCAAAAATGCTTAGCCAGATAATTCTCATGGATCATGGTTCTAGACATTTCTTGTAATGTTTTGTTCTTTCTCTCTACAACTCCATTTTGTTATGGAGTTCTAGGTGCAGAGAATTCATGAATAATTCCATGTTTTTCACAGAAAACCTCAAACGGCTCATTTTCAAATTCTCCTCCATGATCACTTCTGACTTTCAAGATTTTAAATTCTTTTTCAGATTGAATTTGGATGCAGAATTTACTAAACACAAAATATGAATCATCTTTAGTTTTCAGAAACTTAACCCAACACCATCTGCTGTAGTCATCAACAATGACAAGTCCATATTTACTTCCATATAAGGATGCAGTGCTAACTGGTCCAAATAAGTCAGTATGAAGTAACTCCAAGGGTCTGGAAGTAGAAACAAATTCTTTAGGCTTGAAGGGACTCTTGACAATTTTCCCTTTCTGACATGCTCCGCAAAGAGCATCTGAATGATAGTCAATGTCTGGTAGGCCTTTGACAACTTGCAACTTGCTAAGCTTAGAGATTAATCTCCAGTTAGCATGTCCCAATCGTCTATGCCACAACCACTTCTTATCACCCATTGACAAAAGGCACACTACCTTCTGATCAGTCAGTTCAGAGAATTTTATCTTGTAGACATTGTTTCTTCTTTTTCCCTTGAAGACTATGGACTGATCATCCTTGTTAACCACAGTGCAGTTGTTCTTATTAAACAATACATCATAACCACTGTCGCATAATTGACTTATGCTCAGTAAGTTATGTCTAAGTCAATAAACGAACCACACATTACTGATTGAGATAAGAGAGTTACCAATGGTTCCAGTACCAATGATTTTGCCAGTCTGGTTTCCTCCAAATCCCACAGTTCCTCCCTCTTTCATGGTTAGGGTTAGGAACATAGACTTTTCTCCCGTCATGTGACGCGAGCAACCACTGTCCAGGTACCAAGCCTTCTGCTTTTCTAGTCCTTTTAGACATACCTGCAGCATCAATAATTTCAGACTTAGGTACCCATATTCTCATGGGTCCTCTTGGGTTAGTCTTAGAACCATTGAACTCCTTTCGTAAGTTGCGTCTTGAAGTCATTGGCAATGTTTTCTCCCATACCTTGGGTTTGGAACCGTTTGGTTTAGGTTTCAACTTGCCTTTCACAGTTTCTCTTCTATGAAACTTAGGCTTTTGTTTTTCAGACTCTGGCTTTTTCAGAGTCTGTTTATCAGACTTTGAATGTTTTAGAGTCTGAATCACTGAAGCTTTAGGTTCAAAGTTTTTCAGAACCTTTAACTTTACATTCTGAGATTTTGACTTAGTCAGAACCTTAGAAATAGAAGTTGTAGGTTCTGAATGAGTCACTGTGTTGACTTCATTAGACTCACTTACAAAGTGATTTTTCAACGCTTCTATGGCTCCATCAGGACCAGGTTTCAGAGTCACTTCATTAGAGCTTCCTCCAATGATACCAAGACCCTGTCCTCTGTTCTGATACGTGCTATAGATCATGGATGCAACCCTTGATCTGTCAATTCCAGTAGCAATAAATTCTTGCAAAGCAACATCTTGCTCACTCAAGTATTTACAGCTACACTTCTTGATCAATAAAGTGTCATTTTCTTCTTTCAAACTTTCTAACTCCAGCAGAGTTGAATTATGTCTTTTTGACAGCTTATCAAGCTGTTGTTTGACTTTCTTCAACTCAGTGGTTTTAGCTTTAAAATGACCAAGAAGTTCTTTGACAAAATCAACTAATTCAGATCTTGTGAGTTCAGAATATACCTCTATTTCACTTTCAGAGTCTGCATCTGATTCTGCCTCAGGTGTTTCTTTAACAGATTCGGTTGTAGCCATTAGTCCAACAGCTACATTGGCTTCACCATCAGCATCATCATCCTCAAACCCTGACTCATTATCAAGATCTTCCCAAGTGGCCATCAGACTTTTCTTGATGTGCTTCTTAAACTTGCTTGACTTGAAGGTTGGCCTTTTTGACTTTGATTTCTCCTTCTGCAGCTCTGGACAATCAGCAATAAAATGTCCAGTTTTCTTGCAGTTGAAGCAACCTTTCTGTTCCTCCTTTTTGAAACCCTTCCCACTGCTCTTGCTCAGAAATCTCTTGTTCTTCTTAGCAAGGTACTGCATTCTGCTTGAAAGCATAGCCATTTCTTTTGCAATATCAGGATCTTCTTCTGAGCTTTCAGAAGCTGAAGATTCATTTTCAGACTCTTCAACCTTGAGAGCCTTTGAGGATCTTCCCTTTGATATTAAAGCAATGGTTTTGGACTTTCTTGCAGACTCATGTTCATTGAAACTTAACTCATGAACCTTGAGAGAGCTTACAAGATCTTCAACACTTAAAGTGTTTAAATCTTTAGCCTTCTCAATTGCAGTGACCTTTGGTCTCCATGTAGAGGGTAAGCTCCTTAAAATCTTGCTAACATGATCAGAAGCTATATAACTCTTCTTTAGTATCTAAAGACCAGATACTAGAGTTTGAAATCTTGAGTACATCTGCTCAATACTTTCATCTTGAATAGTTCATGCTGATGAACTAATAGAAGAGCTTTAACTTCCCTGACCTTTATGCTTCCTTCATAGTTAGCACAGAGAGAAGCAAACATGGCTCTAGCAGTAGATTTGTCACTCATCTTCATGTATTCCGTTTTAGGAATAGTAGTGACAAGAGCCCCTCTGATGATATGATGTTTCTTGTAGATTTTGTTTTGAGCAGCAGTGTGAAGTTTACAGTCAATGGCAGCACCTTCGTCATCAAGTCGTAAGTCACCAACACCATCTTCAAGTATGTCCCAGAGTTCTTCATCAAGACCCATGACATAACTGTAGAAGTTGGTTTTCCACCAAGAAAATTATTCAGGATCACCATTGAACTTAGGAATTTTTCCATAATCAGCCTTTTTACTGCTTTTGTCTAAATCCAGGGTAAACAAATTGGCACGCCTAGTGGGACAGTTTGTGCTTTTGTCTAAATTTTCTTGGAAAATTAGTTCTGTTTTCCAAACTTCTGATTTATGTTGTGTATGTTCTTGAGGAGTAAAAAGAAACTTCCAGAAATGGTACGTTCTACTCGCAGTAATGATCCACCATCAAATCCAACAAGGGCGTCGATGGATAATACATAATTAATTGTAGGTTCACAATAAAATCCACAAACGATGCGATCTCATGGCAAAAATGTTGATGAGATGGTAGGGACGACAATTCCTGCCCATATATCATCTGAAGGTGAGAAAAAACACAAGAAGGGGGGTTGAATTGTGTTAGCTTCTCGCAGCTCTTGAAGAGTGAGAATCTAATTCCTTAATATCAGAGTCTGAATGAGATCAGCGTCTGATGGGAGATTAGGTTATGATGAAGCGGAAATAAATCAAGAGATAGAGAGAAGAGAGAACACAAGCAATTATACAGGTTCCTTCCACAAATCGGAAGTAGTCCTGTCCCCCTTGTACTTCCAAGGAGAGTTCACTAAAATGTAATATCTATTACAAGTTGCTCAAACACACAGTAAGAGACTTCCAATGCTCAAGCACGCAGGAAAGAGACTTCCAATGCTCAAAGACACAACTAAGAGACTTCCTTGCTCAAGGACGCAGCCAAGAGACTTCTTTGCTCAAGCACACAAGCAAGAGACTTCTTACACAATTACAGAAAATTGAATAGAGTTGAAACACTTGACAACAATCAAACGTGTTTCTATTACAGCAAAGACAGACTCTGTTTCAAACAAAAGACAAACTCTGTTTTTCTGTGAAACTTAGAAATTCTAGAATACTCAGTTTGTAAGAATTATCTAAGTTGAAGATGTTTTTTTGTTAAGACTCAGTTGAATACAAAAGCAATGCAGCGTAGTTTTTCTAGTTGTAGAGTCCAACAATTCTTCAAGTCTTCTATCCTTTATATAGGCGTAGGAAAGAGACATTGAGTCATCCAGCACATCAGGATGATTTTTGAAGCTTGATCAATGGCTGTTGATCTGTTGCTTGATATGGTAATAGTCCTTCAATTGCATAATTTGAATTCCATTCCCTTTGAAGATTAATACCGGTAGACACAGTTGCCAAATTGTACGAGGTAGTGGAGTAGTGGAAACAGAGTTCGTACAACGTACTCTGTACTGGCCTGCCTTCTTTGTCGTTGTGCTTCCCACGCTCAAGTTGACTTTGAGGCTAGCCGTTACTCCAAATGAGAGTTTCTTTTGCATCGTAATGCTTGTAGAAATCCTTGTTAGCAGATTTTCAGATTTCGGGCTTCAGACTCACTGTAGCACTAAGCTTCTGATAATCTTCAGACTCTCTTGGTTTTCAGATTCTGATAGTCTTCAGACTCTGATACAGTCTTTCAGACTCTCTTCGGTACAGTCTTCAGACTCTCTTCGATACAGTCTTCAGACTCTCTTCGGTACAGTCTTCAGACTCTCTTCGATACAGTCTTCAGACTCTCTTCGATACAGAATCACAAGCAACAAGCTTCTCTGGATTTTTGCTCTTTAACATTGTTCAAACAGAATACTTTCTAAGATATAAATCTTGATTGATATCCTGCATACTTTAAACAAATATTAGCAATATCCAATTGACAACTTTTTAATACCTTGTTATCATCAAAACTCAAAACGTGGTAATGCTGAACACCTTTGTTCCAACATCATCAACTGTTCCCGTTACAACTTCGACGGTTGCAACAGTTACACAGTCTAACGCAAATTTCAATAACCCGTTAGTGCAAAATCCATGGTCCTTTGATCCATCAAATCTTAGGAACCAACCATATGGAATGCCTTCATCCTTTATGGTAGGCCTCCATAGTAATCCATCCAGTATTTAAGAGAATTTGAATGCGGTTCATCCTCAGTTTTATTATCCTGGGCCAAGTGTTCCTAGTTTAAATCCTCAACAATCACTGACCAATGCTTCCTTGGCTACTTTAAGGCAGCAAATGGAGGATTGTAACCATGAAATGGTCATTATGTTGACTCAACATATTAGAACAATGTTTAACCCTTTAATTAGGGATACTCATAATGGTTATTTAGCGCTATCAGACCAGATGGGACGAATTGCTGATTTCTTTGGCACTCCTCCTAGGCGAAATGTGCAAATACCTCAAGTTCAAAATCCAAGACCTGTTGACTTACAAGTAAATAGGCATAATGATGGAAATCCTGTCAATCTTGTGCCTCAACCGGTGGTTGAAGCAGAAGTGTCAAGAGTGAAGGAAAGAGTTCCAATTTTGGTTCAAAGGAACCAAGATCCTAATCAAGTGATTAGGCAAATTCCCCACACTTGGCCGCCCCATATTTTGAGACTTGAAATGTATGCTAAAGTGAGAAAAAATGGCATTTCGAATAGGTTGAACACCTTCCACAATGCGGCCTTCATCCACAAAAAAGACTATTGAGTTGTGCCTCTGATGATTAGAACGAACGGTGTGATTTTTTTTGGAATTAGTGTCACCATCCTTCAGCCCAAGTAACCTTGATTGCTGCCGACAAATGCTAGTACTAACACGTGATAGAGAATGAATCTCGTGAGGAAAAAACCAAAATTACTCTTCCATTAACTTAATATCACATAATAATTTCGTCATTTATATGTTTTTCAGGTTATTTTTATCCTCTTGATGAAATGGCATATGATTTTTAAGATTCAAATATATAGTTTTATTTTGATATGAACTCTTCTTATTTTTAATTAAGAATTTTTTTTTATGAACTTTTAATGTTCGAATATATGGTCCTTCACATATGCTTTAACACGAATTTTATATTTGATGCTTGAAAATCCATATGCAAACGAACGAGAAGGATAAAAAATTAGAGAAAAAAGATAAAGAATGAAATCGTTATTTAAAATTAGGTTAAGCGACGACAAATGTAATTTTATCAGAAAACAGTTATATATATATCACTAAAACACTTCAGTACCGATGAGTATATCCAGTGGCGTTGCCAGTATCCTGACTCAGGAGGTTCGAACTTTTGAATTTTACTAAATATATTCAACTATTTATATTGTACTAAAAAAATGACATACATACTCTACAACTGTTATTTACATAGTGTCATGTTTATACACTATTGAATACAACTCATAATCAATGTTGTTGAACACATGTCTAGATATAAGTTATGATAGGATCGTTCACTTATTCATCCTTAGTTTGATTCTGCAATCTAGTATTCACAATCTTCATAGCATAATAAGCTCGATCAACAATTGTTGTGGCAACAAGAAAAATTATTTAGCCCTCAAATGTTTATTTTATTGTTCAATTTAGGCATATAAATTAAAATTAACAAAAGAGACAATAAGGATATGTTATCCTATTTAAATACAAGTAAAGTAAAAGAAAAGAAAAGACAAATGATTATTTATTTATTTTTAACCAAGAAAAAACGAGAAATTAATATATTTTTTAACCAAAAAAGAAAGAGAAAAGATACTTCGCAAGTTTTTTTTATCAGGTAGTTGGTATTTTATTTTTCATAAATTCCTCATGTGCTAGTTTTACCTTTGCTTTTTTATCTTCTCTATTTTTTTGGGGGCTCTTAAAATCCGACACATTCATAGAGCTGTACATATATTTGTAGAGCACACACATATTTTAACCCAGTGATACAGAGTGCATGCTAGCAATGAGAAAGCGGAACTAACTAATACAAGAAATGTGAGAGACAAACTTTGGGTTAGTGGTGCAATATATGGTGCAGGCTATATATTTCAGAGGATTCAAGATAGATAAATCATAGGATGGTATGTGTAAATTATGAAGTTGAGGGGGGTTCAGCTGCATCCCCTGGATGTATGGTGACTCCGCCCCTGAGTATATCTCTGTCCAACAATTATGTAGTTCGAAATTTATACAAAGTTTTATAATTTTAGACGCATTATGTAAAGTCAAATGTATACATCATTGATTGAAATTATATGTTTGGCTTATAATGCATAGATTTCTCATCATCTAAATTTATTAAATTTTATTTTCCCTTATAATGCATAGATGAAATCATATGTTTGGCTTAAAACTTTGGATGGCTATTCTCAACAAGTAGAGAAAGCAGTAGCAACAATTTGCCCTGTGATTCGTTCGGAAGTTGTCTTAAATGGAAAGGGATCTTCAGAAAAATGTGCTGTTGAACTTCCACCTTGTGTCACTTCCACAATTTTGAGTTTGGTCCTTGATTATTGTAGGTTATTCATAAAAAAGGTATGGGATGTTGCCAACTTTTATATAATTCATTGTAGTTGCTTGTCTAGTTATCTTTTTCCATTCTTCCATGTTTCTTTTGTCATGGAAAATTATCCTTCTAAACTTATTATGTATTTTTGAATAGATTGAATTACTAAAAAGCAAGAGGTAAAAACTTGAAAAACAGTTTAGTGTACTCTACAGTACTACAACAACAAAATATAATAGGGACTGAATTACTACATAATAGTCCCAAAGCATGGGAAAAAAATGTTGCTAAATTTGACTCTGAATTTCCCAGGAGAATCTCCACCGTCCATCAAGCTCTGATTACACTATATAACTACCACTAATCATAGAGTAGTTTTTTTTCTTTCTTTTTTCTTCTTTTTTCACTTTTACCTGCTGATATTGCTCTTGGAAGGAGTGAGAGAGGTAACATTCCTCCGTGCAACCAAACAGCATAAGAATCCAGAACCCGCTAATCCTTTATTTCCCGCCGCTAATTCTCTCACTCCATTCCATTCCTTCAACGCCGTCGTTTTGGGTGTTGAAGTAGACGACGTTGTTTATTTTCTCATTAAGTCACGGTAACAAATCGCCGATATTTTCTCTAATCGCCGTCTACCACCATTGCTCCGATGTTCATTATACCGTAGAAACTCCCCGACGGCCTGCGTATTTGAACTGCACTGAAACAAGGAGTTCTGTTGCCAAAGTCGGTGGAGGAGGATGAGAGGATGTTGCTGATTAAGAATCTGACAGTACCGACTACGTGATCACGAAAAGTACCGACGAAAGCGAAATTTGTCGTTTCTGACCTCCGATTTTGTCAACTCGTGTTCGGAGTTTGGTGGAAGAATCGATCCACGTGAGTGTGTAGGTTTGAAAGTTTATGTTTCTATACAAGAAAAAGTTGAACTATATATATACAAATTTAGATATCGTTGTTATTTCCTACCTTCTTCGGTCTTAAATGTAAACAATTTTTTATTTTTTAAGTTCTTTTAAAATGATGTATGTGGTCTATATTATATACCACATACATATTTTTTTGAATGAATCTAAAAAGTAAAAAGTTTATTATATTCGAGACCGGAGGGAGTATTTATGTTTAGGTTAATTATATGATAAATGTTAACATAAGTAAACTACAAAAGGTAACCCTATTATATTCATTATTCATCTTCTTCCATCCACAATTTTTCAATTTTTTTTTTTAAAATACTTATCCACAATTTAATAATCAAACATGTTTTTAAATCCAAAAACTACAATTTAATACAACAATGATTTCAACAAATCAATAACAACAAAGAATGATAGTGAGAATTATAAAATATCCGAAACTAGAAAACATATAAAAAAAAGAGAGAGATTTTGATGACAAATTTGAAAACGTGGATGAAAAGGTTAAGTGGAACTCACAATATGACCAATTCATATAAAGATGACGACCAATTCAAAAAAAAAAAAAATGTGCCAGGAGGGTGAAGTGAGGAATCTGAAGTGAGGTTATATGTTTTCCTCACAATCATTCTTTGTTTGTTATTGATTTGTTGAAATTATTGTTGCATTAAATTGTAGTTGTTGGGTTTCAAAACATGTTTGATTATTAAATTGTGGATAAGTAACCTAAACATAAATAGGAAAATTGTGATTAAATTGTAAATAAGTAACCTAAACATAAACAAGAAAAATTGTGATTTATATTATGAATCTATATGTCCCGAAACCAAAAAACATATAAAAAAAAGGCAAGATTTTGATGACAAATTTGGAAAGGTAACTCATAATATGACCAATTCATATAAAGAAGATGACCAATTCAGAAAATAATTTGAAACGGGATCAGACATCAGTGTGCCAGGAGATGAAAAGGTTGTAGAAATTGCAAACTGAAACTCCAACTTTAAGGGAGCTGATTACTTGAGGTTTGGAGCCCATAACTAATATGATATTAGTATGCAAGCCTATCAGACGCTATTAGTAAAGAAACCTATGATTCAAGAACAACTTACATTATCATCTAGGAGGGTCGTTTCACTGTTTTCTCAACTTGTTGAGAAATAATATTAGAACAACCATTTTTTTGACAATTTTATCTTTCATACTCACATTATATTTTTATGTTCTCTCTTTGTTGCTTTGATTTTTGTGTCCATATCCCATTTTTTTTGTAGTAGCAAGACTTAATAAACAAGTATTTGCATTTGATTTCTACTATCGTAGGAGTGCCAAGTATTTGATGAAATAATTTCTTTAAAAGATGCAAAGACGCTAGTTAAGCTAGGAACTGCCGCTATATGCCTTAACCTGATGCTTTTGGTAGACATGATTTGCAAAGCACTTGCTCATCAAAGTGAAAGAACAACTAATAAAGAGATTTCTGATATATTTAGCATAGACATCCATGAGGTATATTATCTAAAGAGATTTCTGATATATTTAGCATAGACATCCATGAGGTATATTATCATAACCAAAAACACAAACATTGACACTTGGTGGCTATGATTTTTTTTTTACTTACATTTGGTGTTGATACAGGGGAAGAAGTTAATGAATACTATATCTTCGATTGGTGTATCACGTCTCAAACTTTTGCAGATATTTGTACGAGTAAGACAGAGAAATCTATGTAAGGTATGTTTTACCTTTTTAATTCCATTGATATTGATGGCGACATAGACTTGCATGGGTAAAAAATATATTTTACTCGAATGAGTAAGGCTAACGACACTCTCTTTTGAACATATATTTAACACTCACTTTTTTATTAGTTTAAATTATTGTGGGTCTACATTTTGAAAATTGAATTCACATAAATTGGTAGGACATACATTAATTTCATCCAATAAAAGAGTGAATATTTGAAAAAGTGTTGAAAAGTGAGTGTTGCTAGTATTCCTTTTACTTGAATTAAATGTTTAATAATACAAAATTGTTGGCAAGATGAACTTGCATGGGTGAAAATATATTTTACCAAAATACATAAAAAAAGGCAAAATTTTGGAATTAGTCCTCTAACTTAATTTTAAGTAAAGATTCAGTCTTTTATCTTTTTATTATCCCATTTTAATCCTTTATATTCTAAAATATTAACATTGTCATCCTTTTTTGCATAAAAAAATTATAAATCCAGAAAACTCATCACAAAATGCAGATCTTCAGAGAAAAAAACTCAAGTTCATCAAAAAAGCCAAAAACTCAGAGTTCATCTTAAAATAAACCCAAATTTTCATCAAATCTAAAACACAAATAATCAAAACAAACTCATATTTTTAATGTAACTCAAATCTTCAACTTCTTATTTTACAAAGAGTCAATCTATTATTCCCAAAATGAAATCCAAAACTGAAATATAAACAAAAACTCAAAGATAGGATTCGATGTTGATTGTTGCATATCAACATTTTTATTGTTGTTGCCATATTCCAAGATCTCATGTTTTGAAAAACTAACTCCAACAACGTTAAAATGTTGAAGAAGGTTTTCTCAAAATTAGGATTTTAGAAAGATATGATAAAACAAATTTAACATTAAAATATAGACCAGGAAGATGATATGGGTTATAAAAAAATTGTGTTGAATACTTCAAACTCCCCTATATATATATATATATATATATATATATATATATATATATATATATATATATTGAAATTCCTCTTTCATTAGAAACAAGATTTTCAGACAACATAATAAAATCTAGGTTTATAGGATGAAGATATGAGTTTTGTTGAATGTATAAATGAATAATATGAATTTCTTGAATTTTGGGAATTTATATGTAAAAAAGGATAATAATGTTAACATTTTAGAATATAAAGGATTAAAATAGGTAAGTAAAAAGATAAAGGACTAAATTGTTATCTAAAATTAAGTTAGAGGACTAATTATGTAATCTTGCCTTAAAAAAATTGTTGGAACAAAGGTGTTCAGCAATACCACGTTTTGAGTTTTGATGATAACAAGGTATTAAAAAGTTGTCAATTAGATATTGCTAATATTTGTATAAGTATGCAGGATATCAATCAAGATTTATATCTTAGAAAGTATTCTGTTTGAACAATGTTAAAGAGCAAAAATCCAGAGAAGCTTGTTGCTTGTGATTCTGTATCGAAGAGAGTCTGAAGACTGTATCGAAGAGAGTCTGAAGACTGTATCGAAGAGAGTCTGAAGTTTGTACCGAAAAGAGTCTGAAAGACTGTATCAGAGTCTGAAGACTATCAGAATCTGAAAACCAAGAGAGTCTGAAGATTATCAGAAGCTTAGTGCTACAGTGAGTCTGAAGCCCGAAATCTGAAAATCTGCTAACAAGGATTTCTACAAGCATTGCGATGCAAAAGAAACTCTCAAATAGAGTAACGGCTAGCTTCAAAGTCAACTTGAGCATGGGAAGCACAAAGACAAGAATGCAGGCCAGTACAGAGTACGTTGTACGAACTCTGTTTCCACTACTCCACTACCTCGTACAGTTTGGCAACTGTGTCTACCTTTATTAATCTTCAAAGGGAATGGAATTCAAATTATGCAATTGAAGGACTATTACCAAATCAAGCAACAGATCAACAGTCATTGATCAAGCTTCAAAAATCATCCTGATGTGTTGGATGACTCAACGTCTCTTTCCTACGCCTATATAAAGGATAGAAGACTTGAAGAATTGTTGGACTCTACAACTAGAAAAATTACACTGCGTTGCTTTCGTATTCAACTGAGTCTTAACAAAAACACATCAACAACTTAGATTCTTACAAACTGAGTATTCTAGAATTTCTAAGTTCCACAGAAAAACAGAGTCTGTCTTTTGTTTGAAACAGAGTCTGTCTTTGTTGTAATTGAAACATGTTTGATTGTTGTCAAGTGTTTCAACTCTATTCAACTTTCTGTAATTGTGTAAGAAGTCTCTTGCTTGTGTGTTTGAGCAAAGAAGTCTCTTGGCTGCGTCCTTGAGCAAGGAAGTCTCTTAGTTGTGTCTTTGAGCATTGGAAGTCTCTTACCTGCGTGCTTGAGCATTGGAGGTCTCTTACTGTGTGTTTGAGCAACTTGTAATTGATATTACATTTTAGTGAACTCTCCTTGGAAGTACAAGGGGGACAGGACTACTTCCGGTTTGTGGAAGGAACCTGTATAATTGCTTGTGTTCTCTCTTCTCTTTATCTCTTGATTATTCCGCTACATCAGAACATAATCTCCAATCAGACTCTGATCTCATTCAGACTCTGAGTTCAAAGGAATTAGATTCTCACTCTTCAAGAGCTGCGAAAAGCTAACACAATTCAACCCCCCCCCCTTCTTGTGTTTTTTTCACCTTCAGTTGGTATTAGAGTTTCGGCTCTGTTGTCATAGCACTTAACCGTGTGACAGAAAAGATCCAGAGAAAAACATGTCTTCCAGTGAACCGTCTTCTTCTGGTGCTACTTCTGGTGCTGCTATACCATATGACTATGGATCCAATAACAGCAGTAAAAAGGCTGATTATGGAAAAATTCCTAAGTTCAATGGTGATCTTGAAGAATTTTCTTGGTGGAAAACCAACTTCTATAGTTATGTAATGGGTCTTGATGAAGAACTCTGGGACATACTTGATGATGGTGTTGGTGACTTACAACTTGATGACGAAGGTGCTGCCATTGACCGCAAACTTCACACTGCTGCTCAAAAGAAAATCTACAAGAAACATCATATCATCAGAGGGGCTCTTGTCACTGCTATTCCTAAAACGGAATACATGAAGATGAGTGATAAATCTACTGCTAGAGCCATGTTTGCTTCTCTCTGTGCTAACTATGAAGGAAGCAAAAAGGTCAGGGAAGCTAAAGCTCTTCTGTTAGTTCATCAGTATGAACTATTCAAGATGAAAGAGGATGAAAGTATTGAGCAGATGTACTCAAGATTTCAAACTCTAGTATCTGGCCTTCAGATACTAAAGAAGAGTTATATAGCTTCTGATCATGTTAGCAAGATTTTAAGGAGCTTATCCTATAGATGGAGACCAAAGGTCACTGCAATTGAGGAGGCTAAAGATTTAAACACTTTAAGTGTTGAAGATCTTGTAAGCTCACTCAAGGTTCATGAGTTAAGTCTCAATGAACATGATTCTGCAAGAAAGTCCAAAACCATTGCTTTAAAATCAAAAGGAAGGTCTTCAGGCTCTCAAGGTTGAAGAGTCTGAAAATGAATCTTCAGCTTCTGAAAGATCAGAGGAGGATCCTGATATTGCAAAGGAAATGGCTATGCTTTCAAGCAGAATGCAGTACCTTGCTAAGAAGAACAAGAGATTTCTGAGCAAGAGCAGTGGGAAGGGGTTCAAAAAGGAGGAACATAAACGTTGCTTCAACTGCAAAAAGACTGGACATTTTATTGCTGAGTGTCCAGAGCTGCAGAAGGAGAAATCCAAGTCAAAGAGGCCAACCTTCAAGTCAAGCAAGTTTAAGAAGAAGATCAAGAAAAGTTTGATGGCCACCTGGGAATATCTTGATAATGAGTCAGGGTCTGAGGATGATGATGCTGATGGTGAAGCCAACGTAGCTGTTGGACTAATGGCTACAACCGAATCTGTTAAAGAAACACCTGAGGCAGAATCAGAGGCAGACTCTGAAAGTGAAACAGAGGTATATTCTGAACTCACAAGATCTGAACATGTAGAATCTGTCAAACAACAGCTTGATAAGCTGTCAAAAAGACATAATTCAACTCTTTTGGGATTAGAAAATTTAAAAGAAGAAAATATCTATTTATTGATCAAGAAGTGTAGCTGTAAATACTTAAGTGAGCAAGATGTTGCTCTGCAAGAATTTATTGCTACTGGAATTGACAGATCAAGGGTTGCGTCCATGATCTATAGCACGTATCAGATTAGAGGACAGGGTCTTGGATTCATTGGAGGAAACTCAAATGAAGTGACTCTGAAACCTGGTCCTGATGGAGCCAGAGAAGCGTTGAAAAATCACTTTGTAAGTGAGTCTGATGAAGTCAACACAGTGACTCATTCAGAACCTACAACTTCTATTTCTAAGGTTCTGACTAAGTAAAAATCTCAGAATGTTAAGTTAAAGGTTCTAAAAAACTTTGAACCTAAAGCTTTAAAGACTCAGACTCTGAAACATTCAAAGTCTGATAAACAGACTCTAAAAAGGCCAGAGTCTGAAAAACAAAAGCCTAAGTTTCAAAGAAGAGAAACTGTGAAAGGCAAGTTGAAACCTAAACCAAACGGTTCCAAACCCAAGGTATGGGAGAAAACATTGCCAATGACTTCAAGACATAACTTACCAAAGGAGTTCAATGGTTCTAAGACTAACCAAAAAGGACCCATGAGAATATGGGTACCTAAGTCTGAAATTATTGATGCTGCAGGTATGTCTAAAAGGACTAGAAAAGCAGAAGGCTTGGTACCTGGACAGTGGTTGCTCGCGTCACATGACGGGAGAAAGGTCTATGTTCCTAACCCTAACCATGAAAGAGGGAGGAACTGTGGGATTTGGAGGAAACCAGACTGGCAAAATCATTGGTACTGGAACCATTGGTAACTCTCTGATCTCAATCAGTAATGTGTGGTTCGTTGATGGACTTAGACATAACTTACTAAGCATAAGTCAATTATGTGACAGTGGTTATGATGTATTTTTTAATAAGAACAACTGCACAGTGGTTAACAAGGATGATCAGTCCATAGTCTATAAGGGAAAACGAAGAAACAATGTCTACAAGATAAAATTCTCTGAACTGACTGATCAGAAGGTCGTGTGCCTTTTGTCAATGGGTGATAAGAAGTGGCTGTGGCATAGACGTTTGGGACATGCTAACTGGAGATTAATCTCTAAGCTTAGCAAGTTGCAACTTGTCAAAGGCCTACCAGACATTGACTATCACTCAGATGCTGTTTGCGGAGCATGTCAGAAAGGGAAAATTGTCAAGAGTCCCTTCAAGCCGAAAGAAATTGTTTCTACTTCCAGACCCTTGGAGTTACTTCATATTGACTTATTTGGACCAGTTAGCACTGCATCCTTATATGGAAGTAAATATGGACTAGTCATTGTTGATGACTACAGCAGATGGTGTTGGGTTAAGTTTATGAAAACTAAAGATGATTCATATTCTGTGTTTAGTAAATTCTGCATCCAAATTCAATCAGAGAAGGAATTGAAAATCCTGAAAGTCAAAAGTGATCATGGAGGAGAATTTGAAAATGAACCGTTTGAGGTTTTCTGTGAAAAACATGGAATTGTTCATGAATTCTCTGCACCTAGAACTCCACAACAAAATGGAGTTGTAGAGAAAAAGAACAGAACCTTAGAAGAGATGGCTAGAACCATGATCCATGAGAACAATCTGGCTAAGCATTTTTGGGCAGAAGCAGTAAACACAGCTTGTTATGTTCAGAACAGAATCTATATTAGACCTCTGTTGAACAAAACAGCTTATGAACTCTTTAAAGGAAGAAAACCCAACATATCTTATTTTCATCAGTTCGGATGTACGTGTTATGTCCTGAACAACAAAGTCTACCTAAAGAAATTTGATGCCAAAGCTCAAAAGGGAATCTTTTTAGGTTACTCTGAACGCTCTAAGGCATACAGGCTGTATAATTCAGAAACACAATGTGTTGAAGAATCTATGCATGTCAGATTCGATGACAAAGTGCCTGGCAGTGAAACTCCAGTGCAAGATGAAAGTTGTGCAGAATCTCAAGATTCTGATGACAACTCAGAAGCTGATCAGATTCCAGAATCTGAAGATACTTCAGAAGCTGGAGCATCCCCTGAAGTTCCTAATGAAGAAGCTTCTGATGAAGCTGAAGATGGTTCTTTGCAAGATAGTCAATCCATACAATCTTTCAAATACAAGTCTTCACATCCAGAGGATCAGATAATTGGCAATAAAGAAAGTCCCAGAAGAACAAGATCGCATTTCAAACAAGAAGAGTCTGCCTTGGGATTATTATCTGTTATTAAACCAACCTCTATTGAAGAAGCTCTTTGAGATGAAGGATGGATTCTGGCAATGCAAGAAGAACTGAATCAATTCAAAAGGAATGAAGTATGGGATCTAGTAGCTAAGCCTGATCACAAGAACATCATTGGAACCAAGTGGGTGTTCAGAAATAAGCTTAGTGAACAAGGAGAAGTAATCAGAAACAAGGCCAGACTTGTTGCGCAGGGCTACAGTCAACAAGAAGGCATTGATTACACAGAAACGTTTGCTCCAGTTGCAAGATTGGAAGTAATCAGGTTACTTCTTTCCTATGCAGTTAATCACAACATAACTTTGTATCAAATGGACATTAAGAGTGCATTTCTTAATGGTCTCATTTCTGAAGAAGTATATGTCAAACAACCTTCTGGCTTTGAAGATTTAAAACATCCAGAGCATGTTTATAAATTGAAGAAATCACTCTATGGCTTGAAACAAGCTCCCAGAGCTTGGTATGAAAGACTAAGTAATTTCTTAATTCAAAAGAACTTTGAACAAGGGAAAGTTGACACTACATTATTCAGAAAGACTCTGAAGAAAGACATTCTTATAGTTCAGATTTATGTTGATGATATCATTTTTGGTTCTACAAATAGTTCACTTTGCAAAGAGTTTTCCAAAGTAATGCAGGATGAGTTTGAAATGAGCATGATGGGAGAATTGAAGTTCTTTCTTGGAATTCAAATCAACCAATGCAAAGATGGAGTCTATGTTCATCAGTCCAAATACACGAAAGAGCTTCTGAAGAAGTTCAATCTTGAGGATTGCAAAGAAATGAATACTCCAATGCATCCAACCTGCACTCTGAGCAAAGAAGATCAAGGAACCAAAGTTGATCAGAAGCTGTATAGAGGTATGATTGGTTCTTTGTTATACCTAACTGCATCCAGACCAGATATCTTATTCGGTGTATGTCTGTGTGCAAGGTTTCAATCAGATCCTAGAGAGTCTCACTTAACTGTTGTTAAGAGAATCTTTAGATATCTGAAAGGAACTACTAATCTTGGACTTCTTTACAAGAAATCCTCTGACTATAAGCTAGTTGGATTTTGTGATGCTGACTATGCTGGAGACAGGATTGAAAGAAAATCTATTAGTGGCAATTGTCAATTCTTGGGAGAGAATCTGATATCCTGGGCTAGCAAGTGGCAAGCAACCATTGCTTTGTCTACAGCAGAAGCAGAATACATCTCAGCTGCTAGTTGTTGTACACAGCTACTCTAGATGAAACATCAACTTGAGGACTATCAAATAACTGAAAACTGTATCCCAATTTATTGTGATAATACGGCAGCTATATGTTTGTCTAAGAATTTTAGATTAAACATCATTTTATAAGAGACTATGTTCAAAAAGGAATTTTAGATATTCAATTCATTGATACTGATCATCAATGGGCTGATATATTTACTAAACCTTTATCTGTTGAAAGATTTGATTTCATAAAGAAAAATTTGAACATGTGTTATGTCTCTGGGTAATGTGCGCCTCTGAAAACAGAATTCAGACTCTGAAAAATATTCAGAAGCTATTTGGGAATCAGACCCTCTTTTGGAGACTCTAATAAAAGCTTCTGATAAACTATTCAGACTCTGGTAAGGAATCTTTAGACTCTCAGAAGCTCGTATTAGTGGAAGCATGACTGTTGAGTTTAGTAACACCTGCCCCACTACGGTGACAGTTACTTTATAGTTTCTCAGACGTGGCCTGTCTGTATTGGGTAAGAACTCAAAGGGCAATGATTTCATTACGTTGAACAAGTTACCTTCGCATTGTCCCAATACTTTTACGGCTGCATGCTATATGTATTTATTGTTTGTGTTTGTTTGTCCCCTGTTCTTTCCAAACGGTTATCAAACTTTCTCTATAAATACATAACACACACAACTCACTTCTCTTTTCACTCTTTGATTTTCTCTTTGAACAAATTTCTTGTTTTCAATCCTTTGCAAAACTTTTTGTTCTCAAATCAAACACTTAGAAACCTCTAAAATGGCAAGTGATCTCATCCAATCTGGTGTCATAATCAAGTCTGGAAAGTCCTATGTTATCAAACCCAGAACGATGAACATTATCAAGGAGACTCTGGAAATTCAAGTTGAATCTCCAGTAGATTTTGGTTCTCTTAGTCGTCACGGAGTTGACGTTTCTTCTCATTTATTATCACAAGGAATGATGAACTACTTTGGTATGTTGAATGGACCAACATATCAGGAGCTTGTAAGAGATTTTTGGGTTAGGTCAGAAGTCTACGACAAGGATGAAGCTACTCTTGAAGAAACAGTTGCAATCTCAAACAACCCCAAGCTGGCTGGCAAGAACAGAGATCAAATGGGTTTAAGACCGTACAATGATCTTGAAGTAAGGTCTGCTGTGATGGGAATACCAATAGTTATCACTGAAGAGGTGGTAGCCAGGGCTTGTCAAATGGAGAACTTTGGTAAATTTCAGTGGAATGTTCACAAGAAGAGTGAATGGGCTGTTATCTGCAATAAACTACTATTTGAAGGGAGACCCTCAAATAAACTGGTGGATATGCATCCTGAGCATAGGGTGCTTCTGAAGATTATACTGGACAGTATGCTTCAGAAAGGAGGAGGAACAGACACACTGTCTGTTGATCACAAAGTTCTTCTTTATTTTCTAATCAACAAAATAAAGATTAACTTTCCAAGATATGTGATGCACCACATGTGCTGGGCAATCAAGAAAAGCCAATCAGAAACCAGAAGGCAAGTTCCTTTTGGAAGATTAATATCTGAGATTCTGTATCAAGGAGGCCTCTTGAAGGTCTTATCAGAATCTGGTGTGGTATCAAATATTCATCTTGGAACTGTGACTGGGAGAATCATCAATGGCAAGACTCTGCAGTACATGAAGATTGTCAGAAGATTCAACCCCTCTAAGCATGATATGAGGGAATCTTATGTGCAATCTGATTTGATGATGGACTTCCCCCCTACATCCAAAGAAGATAATCCTGAAGTTCTTGCAAGATTTGTGGTGGATTACTTCAAGGATACTGGTAGAATAATCAACTATTCTGCCATTCCTGAGACTGCTAGAGGAGGATCTCTTAAGGTCAAAGGAAAAAGGACGAAGGAAGTGATTCTCAAGGAAGAGGAAGAGAAGCAGGAGCCTCTCAAGAAGAAGATCAAATCTACTGCTCTTCCAGGAGTGACAATTGGTTCCCCTAAGACCATAGCTCCTATGCCTTCATCAATATCTTCTGCATCCAAGAAAATCAAGGATAGGATAAAAGAAACCAAGGATGAGAAGAAATCTAAGAAAGACGAGAAGAAGGCAAAGAAAGATGAGAAGAAAGCGAAGCTAGGCAAGGGTGACAGAGATTATGTTCAACTAGCTGATGAAATTGCTGATATCTTTGATGTTGACTCTGATGGTGAAGAAAGTCAGATCAAGAAGAGAAAAGTGGATGTGGTTCCTGTGGCTAAGGATGTAGCACAGAAGATAGGTACTTCTGTATCTATGATTGAAGATGAACATGCTGCTGGCAAGGCAATGGCAGCAGAAGTGGTTGCTGAAGAATTAAAGGAAGAGACTGTCAAAGAAGCTGCTAAGTTGCTTGCTTCTGCTCTTAAACAGAAGGATCTTGTAGCTACTGCAGAAGCTGAATTATCAGAAGCTACTGTGTCTGATCGTTATGCTTCTCCAGAAGCTGGCATTGGCACCTCTGGCAACGTAGCATATATCTCATCTTCCTCATTGAATCAAGAGTCAGAATCTGATTCAGAATCAGATAACAAACCTTTGAGCCAAATTCTTCCATCCCTCAAAAATTCATCCCCCTCACCAATCAAACCCATTTCATCCCATAATCCATTGGACCCTGCAATAGTTGAATATGTTGATTCAACAATGGACAGAGTTGTTCAAGACACCATCACAGTGTCTATGAACCTACCTGCTGACCATCCTGCTCAACCATCATTTCTCAAACCACTTCAGGCAATTCAACCTTCTGAAAAGCCTGAAGTAACCATTCAATCTAAACAGCCATCCCCTCAACATGAAACCATTTGTGTAGACTCTCCAAACACCCTAGATTCTCTTGAGAAACATCTAGGAGGAGAACTACCAAAGACCCCTGCAAAATCCAAACAAACAAAAGCTACTAAATCTGTTTCCAAACCAGACCCTGTACCTAAACCTACAGAAAGTTTTACCTTAACTTCTGTTGAACCTTCAGAACCTGTTGTTGAACCAGCTTCTGAAAATCTGGAACAAGCTTCTGATATCATATCAGAAACTGTAACAGAATGCAGAGCAGAAACCAGAAGAGTTCCCCAACCTCTCTGTGATCCTATAACTATCTTCTCAGATTTTGAAACTTTTCTAGCCTTAAGAGCCTCTCTACCCTCAACCTCTGAACCTCATATTGACCTATTTGATTCAAACAGGATAGATGAGTTCTATGCTTCTTCAAACAATAAGCTCAACGACATTATTGAGCAAAGAAGGCTGCTGCCAGGGAACAGACATTTGTCACTGCCAAGCATGTTGAAGAAGTCAAGCGGGTTGAGAAAGTTTTAGCCATGGAGAGAGCTCCTATTCTGCGGATTAGAGATACACCATTCTTTGATGAAGATCAGTATAATCCAAGGGAATCAATGGTTTATAACTCTTTGAAGAGAAAACTGTACAGAGTTCAAGAAGAAGCCAGACTAGAAAGGGAAGCTCATTTAAGAAGAACTGAGGCTCTGGAAGAGATGGTAAAGAAACAACAAGAGGATCTCCAGAAATTGATGGATCATCTTGCCAAACAAAACCAACCTTAGTTTAATTTCATTTTGTTTTGTTTTGTAATTCTTGTTTGATGTCTTCTGAACTGTTTTTGCTTACAAATTTATACAAGTTTTATTTGATTCTATTTGCATTTAATTTATTTTTTATGCTCTGAATCTTCTATGTTTTTCCCTCTGAATCTCATTTTCCTTAAAATATGTTTATACCCTTACCTTAAGTCATTTAAAAAGGGGGAGGAACTTGTTCTAAACCTTTTTGTTGATGACAAAAGGGGGAGAAGGGAAAGTATTTGTGTTCTCTCAACAGGGAGAAGGGAAAAATATGAGATTTGTGTTCCTTTTAAATACATTGCAAGTTCTATGTAAAAGTTAAAGGGAAATCAGCGAAAGGAGCTTAGTTAGACTCTGAGCCCCTGTTTAAGAATCTGTTCTCTAAATTCGTTTATTATTCTGAGAATGAATTCGATTGCTTATGAAAATGAATTTAATTAACTTGGATAGAACTTAGGGGGAGCTTACAAACCTCAACTTAAGAACTATCAGACTCAGGGGGAGTCAGAGCTTATAAACCTCAAACTCTGAGCTTACAAACCTCAAACCCCTTAAGTCATCTTGTTAATTAGATTAACAACAATTGAACTTTTAAATACTAATGTTTGTCATCATCAAAAAGGGGGAGATTGTTGGAACAAAGGTGTTCAGCAAAACCACGTTTTGAGTTTTGATGATAACAAGGTATTAAAAAGTTGTCAATTGGATATTGCTAATATTTGTTTAAGTATGCAGGATATCAATCAAGATTTATATCTTAAAAAGTATTCCGTTTGAACAATGTTAAAGAGCAAAAATCCAGAGAAGCTTGTTGCTTGTGATTCTGTATCGAAGAGAGTCTGAAGACTGTATCGAAGAGAGTCTGAAGTATGTACCGAAGAGAGTCTGAAAGACTGTATCAGAGTCTGAAGACTATCAGAATCTGAAAACCAAGAGAGTCTGAAGATTATCAGAAGCTTAGTGCTACAGTGAGTCTGAAGCCCGAAATCTGAAAATCTGCTAACAAGGATTTCTACAAGCATTGCGATGCAAAAGAAACTCTCAAATAGAGTAACGGCTAGCTTCAAAGTCAACTTGAGCATGGGAAGCACAAAGACAAGAATGCAGGCCAGTACGTTGTACGAACTCTGTTTCCACTACTCCACTACCTCGTACAGTTTGGCAACTGTGTCTACCGGTATTAATCTTCAAAGGGAATGGAATTTAAATTATGCAATTGAAGGACTATTACCAAATCAAGCAACAGATCAACAGTCATTGATCAAGCTTCAGAAATCATCCTGATGTGCTAGATGACTCAACGTCTCTTTCCTACGCCTATATAAAGGATAGAAGACTTGAAGAATTGTTGGACTCTACAACTAGAAAAATTACACTGCGTTGCTTTCGTATTCAACTGAGTCTTAACAAAAACACATCAACAACTTAGATTATTACAAACTGAGTATTCTAGAATTTCTAAGTTCCACAGAAAAACAGAGTCTGTCTTTTGTTTGAAACAGAGTCTGTCTTTGTTGTAATTGAAACACGTTTGATTGTTGTCAAGTGTTTCAACTCTATTCAATTTTCTGTAATTGTGTAAGAAGTCTCTTGCTTGTGTGCTTGAGCAAAGAAGTCTCTTGGCTGCGTCCTTGTGCAAGGAAGTCTCTTAATTGTGTCTTTGAGCATTGGAAGTCTCTTGCCTGCGTGCTTGAGCATTGGAAGTCTCTTACTGTGTGTTTGAGCAACTTGTAATTGATATTACATTTTAGTGAACTCTACTTGGAAGTACAAGGGGGACAAGACTACTTCCGGTTTGTGGAAGGAACCTGTATAATTGCTTGTGTTCTCTCTTCTCTTTATCTCTTGATTATTCCTCTGCATCAGAACCTAATCTCCAATCAGACTCTGAGTTTAAAGGAATTAGATTCTCACTCTTCAAGAGCTGCGAAAAGCTAATACAATTCAACCCCCCCCCCCCCCCTCTTGTGTTTTTCTCACCTTCAAAAATTAGTTGCCATGTGTTGCAAATTATACTAAATGACTTCATGTATTTTATGACGTTAAGGTTGTAGAGAGGCAGGAAGATAAACGCCCAATCGATGATTTACTTGAATTTATCAATGGAGAAAATGGTGGTAACATTTCATGTCTTTCACCTTAATGACTTTGCTTGTTATAGCATTGTTTTTGTTCATACATTCAATCATATTGTTTGCAGTAAACTCTCCTTGATAATTTAATGAGGTTAAAACACGATCTCTTTTTCCTTTTTTTACGCATAACTTGCATTAAAGATTGATATGATTTGATAGATACAAAAGGAGCTTCATTAAATAAGAAAAAGAAGAATAGAAGAAAGAAAAAAGAATCAAAAGAGAAAGAACTTTCTCCAAATATTATAATTGAAAACGATAATAAGGTTAGACTTTTACCATTTATTCTTTTTGAGAATTCTTGTTGAGGATGTTAGGTGTATTAAAGGGCGACGTTTTTTCTTTCTTCCTTGTCACTATATGTTGCAAACTATACTAAAATACTTCATATATTTTAGGATATTGAGGTTGTGGAGAGGCCAACATATGAGTTTCAAATTGACGATATACTTGAAGAATTCAATGTGAAAAATGGTGGTAAAATGTCACATCTTCCACTTTATTGTCAAAACAATATCATGTCTTCCTCCCTGAACAGTTTCTTTTTATATAATTATTTATTTATTTTTTCAATCATATACAACAGTGTCTCCTTGTGAATCATATACAATAACATCCCTTATTTCTTTTTAATCCTTACATAACTTCTCTTAAAGATTCATACGATTTGACAGATATAAAAGAAACAACAACAAATAGGAAGAAAAAGAAGAACAACGATTTCACATCCCTATGACAATTCGGACATACCCTTAGAGGCCCCTTCAAGAGAAAACTCGGAAGCAGAATATTATAATGATTTTGATCCTTTGATAAAGAAGAAAATTGACAGGTTAGTTACATTCTTTCTTTGAGTTGTTAAGATATTGTGGAATAAGCTCAAAACTAATCCATGTAAATATATATGACAATATGTCTATTTTCAAAATAATTTACTATGAAAAGGGTTGCTTTTCTTTATATTTCTACTTATGATTTATGTAACAGTCGATTCACTAAGAAAGTTGGTGTATTCTGAGTAATAAGAAATTTCGGCCCCTTAAGCATATGGTTGTCGATTCAACTTCAAACTTACTATTTGATAAGGGGGCCTTCAAAGTATTGTACACATATTTTACACTTAGATTGTAAAAATAATTATTCAGTGAAATAGCTAGGCTGGACAAAATGATTAAGGTTTAAATCCCGACTCATTTACTCCTCTGTTTAAATTTCTAATGGTTGTTGTCATTTAATCTATCCACCTTCGAACTATACCCGGTTGCTTATATGGTGTTAACATGTGAATTCTTTGGACCCAATTTTTTCCTAACGAAAATATATTATTTAACTAAACCATTTCGGTGATCAAACTCAATTAAATCAATAGAAATTACTTGCACTTATAGTTGTCAATTTATATAGGTTATCAAACCATTGTTTCAATCCTCATGTTTGGAGCAAAAAATGCCCCCAATGTTAGTGAAAACCATTGTCCCCAAAAAAAATTTCTTTTGAAAACTAACTGTTTTTTTTTTTGAAAAAAAATTATATTTCCAAATTTTTTCCAGCAACGACAAGAATCTATATGATGGGAAAGCTGAACCAAATCAAGCACTTTGAAAAACACTTGAAATAATTCTTCCTCATAAACAAAGAAATATATTTACCATATTAAATATCACTATGATCTGAGGTATACCTTACTTTCAACCTATAATAATGATTATCTTCTTGTTGTGAAATAGCATGAATAGCCTACAAAACACATACTTTTGGAGAAAAATGCTCCATTCTATACATCTTTCTAGAATGAAAGTGAAAGGACATCACTTTTTAGAAACTGCCTGAGTAACGATCCTTTCCATTTGTCAAAACAAATGGAATATACAATTTGGAGGGAGATAGATACAAAAAATAGATAGTGGATACTACCATTAAGCGGGTCCTGTTATCAATAATTATTTTATACTTTCCGTTGGAAAAGGACTCAAAAATAATGCATCCTAGAAAACCAAAATTCGGCGCCCGAATGGTGCACATCGGGGCCCGAATTGTCCCTGCTTTTGGAGACATTGGACTCGACAATTTTCGGGGCCCGAGGGAGGTAATTCGGGGCCCGAATTATCGTGACAACAGAAAATTAAAACGCCCTTTTTCATGGACCAATTTTGTTCCAATCTTTGAGCGATGCTTTCCACTATAAATATAAACCTTGTATCATATGAATATGTGTGTAGAAAACAAGGCTTAGAAGCCAACATACAAACTAGGGTTTATAAAGAATTTCTCTTGGCAACAAACACTAGGTCTGAGATTTTTTTGATTCATCTTGAACAAATCACTGTTAGGATTGAGTCTCTTTGTAACGAGAAGAGATTGGGACTTGGGTAGAATTAGGTTTGAAGACTGATTCTTGTAACTCTCAATATCTCTTTGAAAAGAAACACATATCATTATAATGGAACGAAGAGTTTCTCTCTCCTCCAGAGTAGGTCATCATTAGACTGAACTGGGTAAACAAATTATTGTGTTCTCCTTCTTCCTTTTATCTCTTGCTGTTTATTTTTGTTTGAATTATTTTTGTCACCCGCTTGATTTGATTGCTTGGTTTTAATTTGCTCCATGCATCAAGATTTTTTTGGTGTGTTTTTGCAACGAATTCACAACAATTGGCGCCCACCGTGGGGCAAAGGTAATCAATAACCAGTTATCATGGGTTCGAAATGGGACATTGAAAAGTTTATCGGTAGTAACAACTTCGGGTTGTGGAAGGTAAAGATGAGGCCAATTTTAATTCAACAAAAGTGTGTTGAAGTATTGAAGAGAGAAGCAAAAATGCCTGCACATCTAACACCTGTTGAGAAGACTAAGATGAATGATAAAGCGGTCAGTGCCATCATTATTTGTCTTGGGTATAAGGTGTTGAGAGAGGTATCAAGGGAGACTACTGCTGTATCTATGTGGAATAAACTTGATTCATTGTACATGTCCAAGTCCTTGGCACATAGATAATGTCTGAAACAACAACTCTACTCTTACCGAATGGTGGAGTCAAAACCTGTAATGCAGCAACTGACGGAGTTCAATAAAATTATTGATGATTTGGCGAATATATATGTAAATCTGGAAGATGAGGTTAAAGCCTTACACCTACTGTGTGGTTTACCTAGGTCCATTGAGAATTTCAAGGATACAATGCTTTAAGGCAAAGAGGGCACTATCACTTTGGAGGAAGTCCAAGTGGCTTTGAGAACCAAAGAGTTATCCAAATTCAAGGATTTGAAGGGTGATGATAGTGGAGAAGGCTTTAATGTCTCCAGGGGGAGAAGTGAAAACTGAGGAAATGGGAAAGGCAAGAATTCGAGATCAAAGTCTAGGTCGAGGGGTGGTGGTAATAAAACAACGTACAAATGTTTTATTTGTCACAATCCAGGTCACTTCAAGAAGGATTGTCCGGAGAGAAAGGGCAATGGAAGTGGTAAATCATTCGTTCAGATTGCAAGTGAAGAGGAAGGTTATGAGAGTGTTGGAGCACTAACTGTGACAAGTTGGGAACCTGAAAAGGGCTGGGTCTTGGACTCTGGGTGCTCTTATCACATTTATCCGAGAAAGGAGTACTTTGAAACCATAGAGCTGAAAGAAGGTGGAGTTGTTCGCCTTGGTAATAATAAGGCTTGGAAAATTCAAAGTATGGGCGTTATCCGTCTCAAAATGTTTGGTGACCGTGATTTCCTTTTGAAGAATGTGAGTTATATTCTTGAACTTAAGAGAAAATTAATATCTATAAGCATGTTTGATGGTCTAGGATATTGTAATAGAATTGAACATGGTATTAGTTATAGCTAAAGGGTCTAAAATACATGGTTTATATATTTTAGAAGGTTTCATTATTATAGCTCATGCATCAGTTGCTAGTGTAGATAATTTGAACATAACCAAACTGTGGCATTTGAGGTTAGTAGTTGAGCTAGCTAAACAAGGTTAGCTAGGGAATGAAAAATTGAACAAACTAGATTTATGTCATAATTGCACATTAGGCAAACAACACAAGGTGAAGTTTGGGGTGGGTGTGCATAAATCAAGTAGGACTTTTGAGTATGTTCATTCCAATCTTTGGGGATCTGCATCAGTTAAAACCCATGGGGAAGGTTCATATTTCATGTCTATTATTGATGATTATTCTAGAAGGGTATGGGTTTACATTCTGAAGAATAAAAGTGACGCTTTTGAAAATTTAAAGAATGGCATACACTTGTAGAAAATCATTTTGGAACTAAACTGAAAGTGTTAAGAACTGACAATGGCCTGGAATTTGTTTCAAAGCAGTTTAATGAGTTTTGCAGGAAAAGAGGTATAAAGAGGCATAGAAATGTGGCATACACACCTCAACAGAATGGTCTAGGTGAAAGAATAAATAAGACCTTGTTGGAGCGTGTGAGGTGTATGTTGTTGGGAGCTGGATTGTCCAAGAGTTTCTGGGGAGAAGTTGTTAATACTGCAACATATTTGAGTAACATATGTCCATCAACAGGGATAGATCTCAAGACACCTATGGAGGTTTGGAGTGGGAGACTGGCAGACTACTCTAATTTGAAGGCCAAGAAATAATTAATCCTGACTATCAGCTAGCAAGAGATAGGAAAATGAGACAAATTAATCCACCTGTTAGATACACTATGTTGACCTTATATGATATGCTTTGAATGCAGCTGAAGAGGTGCAAGACTAGAAACCAAGTAACTTCAGGGAAACATTAGAAAGCAACGAAAGCAAGGATTGGTTTAAGGCAATGAATGAGGAAATACTTTCATCGGAAAAGAACCAGACTTGAAACTTGTTTCATTACCTAAGAATCAAAGTGTAGTGGGAAGCAAATCTTAAATATTTTTAGCAACTATCTTCATCCATCAAATTTTAAGTCAATTTCAGCATTTTTCCACCTTGACTCTAAATTAGTGATGTTTCCAATAAACCATCAATCATTTTTGTGCTCTCTCCATGCTGCATCTTCCCTTGCTTCAAACTACACCATGAAGATCCACAAGCTTCCACCCTTTGTCTCTTCAACCCTCAAAAATCCATCCGCTTTATTGAAGATCCTTGCATCTAACTACACTAGGATTTTAGGTAGTTCCACAAGTACACACCATACCTCTTCAGCTCTCGGAGTGATCAAATCCATCCTCATGAAGATTCACTTGACTCTAATTACCTTTGATATTTTCCGGTAATCCCACAAGCCATACATTCTTCCAATCCCGAAATGCTTTTCGTCCTCTTGAATAATTTCCTTACTCACAACTAGAGCATATACCCCAAGGTCTCCATAGTCGTACCATTTTCGGTGTCATCAACTACACCTCAAGCTGAACTTTCTCTACCTCAACTTCCAAATGAGTACTTTCACTGTGCCTTTCACCTTGAAACTCCATCTGTAAGGCTGATCACGCGGATTCTTACCTCTGCCTCTTCAGATTGCCCATGAGTATTCTTCCCACCACCTCTTCAGGTTGATGTTGAGTGTTTAACGTTTCTCCAGATGAATACATCTCTACAAGGCATCATTAAAAAGGTGAGAAACATCACCTTCACCCTTCAACTCTTTCTCACACTTTTGTTGTACTAACACCGCTTTCATCTTTAGGAGAAAAGCTTACATGCAAACGTAATTAAAAATTAAAAATCATTCTTGAAAAATGAGCATTAAATTTTGTCTCTAGTTTTTTATTTGAAAGGATTGATCAAATCTTTTAATATCCTTATCACTATAATCTTTAACTCTTACTTTAGTCTTACTTCATTTAAGTAATATTAATTTAAATATATTTTTTACGATTCATTTAAGTCTATTACTTCAAAAAAGTTTATAAAGTCTATTAAATATATTATGTATAACTCTTACTTTAACTCTTTATCTTTAACGATTGATCAAAAAGTCTATTATAAAAAGAATACTTATTTTTTCTTTAAGTAATATTAATTTAAATATATTTTTTGTTAAAAAGTCAAAATGATATATATATATATATATATATATATATATATATATATATATATTTAAACGCTTTAGCACAAGGAGTGCCAAAACGCCTATACACAAACAAAGTTCAAACAATCATGTAGAACGCCATTAAGGCGCAAAAAACAAACAAGAAGAAAGAACACAGAAAAAACAACAAGCTAAAAAACTGAGTTCAAGTAGGTTAAAGGACTTCGCCGCCACATTTGATAATCAAAATCAAAATTAGCGTATTTTGATTTCAACCACCAAAATGACTGAAGTTTTACCCTTTCATCTAGCTCACGCAAGTTGTCCTCTTTTCTTTGAATAACTTTCATTCTTTCCATATTGTCCAAACAACTTAAGCCAAATAATGTGCATGGACTCCGTCGTCTTCTTGGAAGAAATCCGTAAGCCACCAAACCAATGCAAGTGCTCGAAAAACTGACAATGAAAAACTGTTGAGAGACCAAGCCAACCGGCGACAAGCTTCCATAAATCACCAAAGAAGCTGCAATTAGTAACACATCCTTGTTCATATATTAGTAAGACCCTCCTTTGGAAGAGACGCCAAGCAAAAAATCAACACTATTAGAGGCACCGCTTTCAGCCACAAGAAATTGTTATTATTATGTTGCTGATATCCGTCGTGCTCCATTTCTGTTAAAAAATAATAAGCAGAGCTAACAGTGTAACAGTTAGTAGCATGTAACTTCCAAATCCATTTATCGACACGGTCAACCTGAAAAGAGAAGTTAGATAGGTGAACAATACACTCCCCCAACAACTCCTCCTCTCACGCAAATAACCTCCGACGCCACTTCCAAGCCTCAACATTAATACCTCACCCTCTCGCAAACATAGCAACCACTGTATTTAATTTATTCTCCGCTAACTCAAACAATCTCACATACATCTCGCACAACGGTTTCCCCTTAATCCAAGGGTCAACCCAAAACAAAGTGGACTTGTCATCCCCTACCAGACGCATAATATTATCAGTCAACCACTCTGTATCAACCTCCCCCACACCATCCCTAATATTCAAAATATTCTACCACCACACCGACCGCCCCTCCTCGAAGAGCAGCAAAGTCACCCCCTCCTCTTCATAACGGGCACATAACACCCGATACCAAAGACTCTCCCGCTCCTGCAAAATCCTCCACCACCACTTACCTAGAAGATCAAGATTAAACTCCCTCAACCTCCCTCCTCCAAATAAACAGTCTCCCATTTTATCCAAGTAATTTTCCTACCCCTCGCCATAATAAGTATTACTTAAACATAATATTCTTTTTATAAACTAACTTTACACTTCATTTTACATTACATTAATTTTTTTTGTCAAATTATAGACTTTTTGGAAGGAGTAATATTCTAATAGATGATTTCTCAAATATGCATGTTTTTGAAAGTTCGGCTCATATTAGCGAGAATATTTACACGGATTTGACACATAACAGATAATTTTTTTTTATACAATATCAAATGTTTGTAGAACTTTGAAACAAATTTTGTATCAAATAAATAGCTTATTTTGCCAAATTTCATCTCAATTTTGTATGGAATTATGAGAGGGATCGAGGAAGGCATAAATGACTTTTTTTTTCTTAGTTATTTTTCCAACTCTGTCAAAGAATTGTCAAAAATCTAACAGAAACACATAACTTGTTTTTTTAACTTATTTTTTAAAAAACTTAACCATTTTTCATAATAAATATCACATACTCTGTCCATAATGAATGACTTACTCAACCAATTTACACAAATTAAGAAAAACAATTATAAGTGGAATAGAGAGTATAATATTTTTATGGTTCAATTATCTCTTTGATGGTTTACTTTATTTTAAAAGTTTAATATGGTCCATTAACTTTAAAATCAATCAATTTGACCTCTTAACCTATGTAAATTGATGCAACTTAGTCTCTAAAATTTAAGGTCGGTCAATTAGTTCCTTTAATTTATATAAGTTAACACAATTTGATGCCTTCCCATATAAAAATATATTGTCATATCCATATGAGTCAAGGTTATGAACCAAATTTTTGAAGAATTTTTTTTTATGAACCATCAAAAAAGATAATGTTGCGTCAAATTACATTCGTTAAATGATCAAATTAATCAATTTTAAACCAGAATTGAACTTTTAAAAAATGTTACAAGAACAAATGTATCATTCATTGTTGAATGCATATAGAACACAAGAACAAATTTTACACATTTATACTATATATAAAGAAAGTAGCATGTTTTGACTATTTTGGACTTGATTTTTCTCTTTCCAAAATTACTCTCAACTTTCAATACGAATAACACATATAACAAATAGATAAGAGTAAGTTCAAATATTTAAATAAAATTATAACAAACATGATATGAGTATCTATATGTCCGATTTTTTTGCTTTATCCTTTAAAAAATTTAACAAACTAGATGAGTATATACTTACTTTTTTATTATCATAATTATACCCTTAAACAATATTTTCAATAATAAAGATTATTGTTGGTGTCATTAAAAAAATAAGAATTTAGATTATATATTTTATTATATTGTTGTTGTCATTGAAACGGATAATCTTGATTATTTTGGTTTGTTATAATTTGAAAGCAACAACCATTTATATTATTTGTTTTAATCAAAATCAAAATTTCATAAAAAAACACCATTCACAATTTTCAAACATTATCCTAATAAAAGGGTAGAAAGATGTGCACGTGAGTGCCTGTCTTTTCACTAGTATGAATAATGATAGTTAATTATTATATATAGTTATAAAACAATATATAATATAAATAAAGTATTTATTATTGTTGGAACAAAGGTGTTCAGCAATACCACGTTTTGAGTTTTGATGATAACAAGGTATTAAAATTGTCAATTGGATATGCTAATATTTGTTTAAGTATGCAGGATATCAATCAAGATTTATATCTTAGAAAGTATTCTGTTTGAACATTTTAAGAGCAAAGATCTAGAGAAGCTTGTTGTTTGTGATTCTGTATCGAAGAGAGTCTGAAGACTGTATCGAAGAGAGTCTGAAGACTATCAGAATCTGAAGACCAAGAGAGTCTGAAGACTGTATCGAAGAGAGTCTGAAGACTATCAGAATCTGAAGACCAAGAGAGTCTGAAGACTGTATCGAAGAGAGTCTGAAGACTATCAGAATCTGAAGACCAAGAGAGTCTGAAGATCATCAGAAGCTAAGTGCTACAGTGAGTCTGAAGCCTGCAATCTGAAGATCTGCTAACATGGATTTCTAAAGGCATTTCAATGCAAAAGAAACTCTCATTTGGAGTAACGGCTAGCTTCAAAGTCAACTTGAGCGTGGGATGCTCAACGACAAAGAATGCAGGTCAGTACAGAGTACGTTGTACGAACTCTGTTTCCACTACTCCACTACCTTGTACAATTTGGCAACTGTGTCTACTGGTATTAATCCTCAAAAGGAATGGAATTCAAAATATGCAAATGAAGGACTATTACCATATCAAGCAATAGATCAACAACTATTGATTAAGCTTCAGAAATCATCCTGATGTGCTGGATGACTCAACGTCTCTTTCCAACGCCTATATAAAGGATAGAATACTTGAAGAATTGAGAGACTCTACAACTGAAAAAACTACGCTGCATTGCTATCGTATTCAACTGAGTCTTAACAAAAACACATCATCAACTTAGATTATTCTTACAAACTGAGTATTCTAGAATTTCTAAGTTAAGCAGAAAAACAGAGTCTGTCTTTGTTTGAACCAGAGTCTGTCTTTGTTGTAAATTAAACACGTTTGATTGTTTGTCAAGTGTTTCAACTCTATTCAATTTTCTGTAAATTGTGTCAGAAGTCTCTTGCAGGTTGGATTTTGTGATGCTGACTACGCTGGAGACAGGATTGAAAGAAAATCAACCAGTGGCAATTGTCAATTCTTGGGAGATAATCTTATATCCTGGGCTAGCAAGAGGCAAGCAACTATTGCCTTGTCTACAGCAGAAGCAGAATACATCTCAGCTGCTAGTTGTTGTACACAGCTACTCTGGATAAAACATCAGCTTGAGGATTATCAAATAACTGAAAACTGTATCCCAATTTATTGTGATAATACAGCAGCTATATGTTTATCTCCAATTCTGCATTCAAGAGCAAAGCACATTGAGATTAAACATCATTTTATAAGATATTATGATCATAAAGGAATTTTAGATATTCAATTCATTGATACTGATCATCAATGGGCTGATATATTTACTAAACCTTTATCTGTTGAAAGATTTGATTTTATAAAGAAAAATTTGAACATGTGTTATGTCTCTGGGTAATGTGTGCCTCTGAAAACAGAATTCAGACTCTGAAAGATATTCAGAAGCTAATTGAGAATCAGACTCTCTTTTGGAGACTCTGGTGAACATAAGCTTCTGATAAACCTCCAGACTCTGTTAAGGAATCTTAGACTCTTAGAAGCTTGTATTAGTGGAAGCATGACTGTTGAGTTCAGTAACACCTGCCCCACTACGGTGACAGTTACTTTTTAGTTTCTCAGACGTGGCCTGTCTGTATTGGGTAATAACTCAAAGGGCAATGATTTCATTACGTTAAACAAGTTACCTTCGCATTATCCCAACACTTTTACGGCTGCATGCTCTTTGTATTTATTGATCGTGTTTGTTTGTCCCCCCCATTCTTTCCAAACGGTTATCATTTTTTTTTCTATAAATACCTATCACACACAACTCACTTCTCTTTTCACTCTTTGATTTTTACTCTGAACAATCTTCTTGTTTTCAATCTTTGTAAAATTCTTTTTGTTCTAAAATCAAAACCTAGAAACCTTTCAATGGCAAGTGATCTCATTCAATCTGGTGTGTTAGTCAAAATTGGAAAATCATACGTGATTAAACCCAGAACAATGAACCTCATTAAAGAAACTCTGGAAATTCAAGTTGAATCTCCAGTAGACTTTGGCTCTCTCAGTCGTCACGGAGTAGACGTCTCTTCTCATTTCTTATCACAAGGGATGATGAACTATTTCGGTATGTTGAATGGACCAACATATCAGGAGTTGGTAAGAGATTTCTGAGTTAGGTCAGAAGTCTTCGATAAGGATGAAGCTACCATTGAAGAAACAGCTGCAATCATGAACAACCCTAAGCTGGCTGGCAAAAGTAGAGAGGAAATGGGTTTAAGACCGTACAAAGGTCTTGAAATCAGGTCCGCTGTGATGGGGATTCCAGTCCTTATCACTGAAGAGGTGGTTGCCAGAGCTTGTCAAGTGGTGAATGAAGGAAAATTTCAGTGGAATGTCCTGAAGAAGAGTGACTGGACGGGTATCTGTAACAAACTCTTATTTAAAGGGAGACCCTCAAATAAGTTGGTTGACATGCATCTAGAGCACAGGGTGCTTCTGAAGATCATACTGGATAGTATGCTTCAGAAAGGTGGAGGAACAGACACTCTGTTTGTTGATCACAAGGTTCTTCTTTATTTTCTGATAAATAAAATGAAGATAAACTTTCCAAGGTACGTAATGTACCACATGTGCTGGGCTATAAAGAAAAGCCAATCTGAATCCAGAAGACAAGTTCCTTTTGGAAGGCTAATCTCTGAGATTCTGTATCAAGGAGGCCTCTTGAAGGTCTTATCAGAATCTGGTGTAGTATCAGACACTCATCTTGGAACAGTTACTAGGAGAATCATCAACGGTAAAACTCTTCAATACATGAAGATTGTCAGAAGATTCAATCCTTCTAAGCATGATATGAGGGAATCTTATGTGCAATCAGACTTGATGATGGACTTCCCTCCTATTTCCAAAGAAGATAATCCTGAAGTCCTTGCAAGATTTGTGGTGGATTACTTCAAGGAAACTGGTAGAATAATCAACTATTCTGCCATTCCTGAGACTGCTGGAGGAGGACCTCTTAAGGTTAAAGGAAAAAGGACCAAGGAAGTGATTCCAAAGGAAGAGGAAGAGTAGCAAGAGCCTCTCAAGAAAAAGATGAAATCTACAGCTCTTCCAGGAGTAACTATTGGTGCCCCTAAGACCATAGCTCCCATGCCTATGTCTGTATCTTCTGCATCCAAGGAAATCAAGGATAGGATAAAGAAGAAGGCTAAGAAAGACGAGAAAAAGGCAAAGAAGGATGAGAAGAAAGCGAAGAAAGGCAAGGGTGACAGAGATTATGTGAAACTAGCTGATGAGATTGCTGAATTCCTTGATACTGACTCTGATGGTGAAGAAAGTCAGGTCAAGAAAAGAAAAATGGAAGTGGTTCATGTGGCTAAGGATGTAGCACAGAAGATAGGTACTTCTGTATCTATGATTGAGGATGAACATGTTGCTGGCAAGGCAATGGAAGCAGAAGTGGTTGTTGAAGAACTTAAGGAAGAAACTGTTAAAGAAGCTGCTAAGTTGCTTGCATCTGCTCTGAAACAGAAGAGTCAGATTGCTCCTGCAGAAGCTGAGATAACAGAAGCTACTGTGTCTGATCATCATGCTTCTCCAGAAGCTGGAATAGGCACCTCTGGTAATGTAGCATTTAACTCACCTTCCTCTTCGAATCAAGAGTCTTCATCTGATACTGAATCAGATAACAAACCCTTGAGTCAAATTCTTCCCTCCCTCAGAAATTCATCCCCCTCACCAATCAAACCCCTATCATCCCATAACCCACTGGACCCCAAAATAGTTGAATAAGTTGATTCAACTATGGACAGAGTTATTCAAGACACCATCACAGTGTCTATGAACTTACCTGCTGACCACCCTGCTCAACCATCTTTTCTCAAACCACTTCAGGCAATTCAACCTTCTGAAAAGCCTGAAGTAACCATTCATTCAACTCAACCATCCCCCCAACATGAGCCTATTTGTGTAGACTCTCCAGACACCCTAGATTCTCTTGAGAAACACCTAAGAGGAGAACTACCAAACACCTCTGCTAAATCCAAATCAACAAAGGCTACAGAATCTGGTTCTAAATCAGACTCTGTACCAAAACCTACAGAAATTCTCACTGTTGCTTCTGTTGAACCCTCAGAACCTGTTGAGGAACCAGTCTCTGAAATTCTGGAACAAGCTTCTGATATCCTATCAGAACCTGTAACAGAATGCATAGCAGAGCCTGTGTCTGAAACAATTCCTGAACCTATTTCTATATCCAGAACAGTTGTACCTGGTTTTGAAACCCTTCAAGCTTTAAGAGCCTCTCAACCCTCAACTTCTGAACCTCAAAACCTCTTTGATTCGTTAAGGATAGATGAGTTCTATGCTTCATCAAACTCTAAGCTCAAGGACATTATTGAGCAAAGGTTTGTGCCTATCCTAAATGTAAGCTATGAGGATAAGTTCTCCACTTTGAAGACTGAATTTTTGGATTTTGTCACCAAAATTCAGAAGGCTGCTGTCAAGGAACAAGCCATTGTTACTGCAAAGCATGTGGAAGAAGTTAAGAGAGCTGAGGAAGTTAAGGCTAAGAAGAAAGCTCATATTCTGCGGATTGAGTATAAACCATTCTTTGATGAAGATCATTACAATCCAAGAGATTCAATGGTTTTTGACTCTTTGAGAAGGAGACTGCACAGAGTTCAGGAAGAAGCAAGACTTGAAAGAGAAGCTCACTTAAGAAGAACTGAGGCTTTGGAAGAGATTGTTAAGAAGCAGCAAGAGGATCTCTAGAAATTGATGGATCACCTAGCCAAACAAAACCAACCTTAGTTTAAATTCTTTATATTCTGAACTGTTTTCGTTTTCAAGAATATTCAAGTTGTTGTTTAATCTTTGAGACTTTGTTATATATATATATATATATATATTGTGTTTTGCATCTTATATGTTTTTCGCTCTGAATCTTGTTTTCCTTAAAAAAAAAAAATTATCCTTACCTGAAGTCATTTAAAAAGGGGGAGAAACTTGTTTCTAAACCTTTTTGTTGATGACAAAAGGGGGAGAAGGGAAAGCTTTGTGAGATTTATTAACTTTTTGTTAACTGATGAATCTGCAAGTTCTATGTAAAAAGTTAAAGGGAAATTTGCGAAAGGTGCTTAGTTAGACTGTAAGCCCCTGTTTATAGAACCTGTTCTCTAATTTGTTTATTTTTTCTGAGAATGAATTCAACTGCTTATGAAAATGAATTTAATTAACTTGGATAGAACTTAGGGGGAGCTTACAAACCTCAACTTAAGAATTATCAGACTCAGGGGGAGTTAGAGCTTACAAACCTCAGACTCTGAGCTTACAAACCTCAGACCCCTTAAGTCAACCTGTTAATTAGATTAACAACAATTGACCTTATAAATACTGATGTTTGTCATCATCAAAAAGGAAGAGATTGTTGGAACAAAGGTGTTCAACAATACCACGTTTTGAGTTTTGATGATAACAAGGTATTAAAAATTGTCAATTGGATATGATAATATTTGAAAGTATTCTGTTTGAACATTTTAAGAGCAAAGATCTAGAGAAGCTTGTTGCTTGTGATTCTGTATCGAAGAGAGTCTGAAGACTATCAGAATCTGAAGACCAAGAGAGTCTGAAGACTATATCAAAGAGAGTCTGAAGACTATCAGAATCTGAAGACCAAGAGAGTCTGAAGACTGTATCGAAGAGAGTTTGAAGACTGTATCGAAGAGAGTCTGAAGACTATCAGAATCTGAAGACCAAGAGAGTCTGAAGATCATCAGAAGCTAAGTGCTACAGTGAGTCTGATGCCTGCAATCTGAAGATCTGCTAACATGGATTTCTAAAGGCATTTCAATGCAAAAGAAACTGTCATTTGGAGTAACGGTTAACTTCAAAGTCAACTTGAGCGTGGGATGCTCAACGACAAAGAATGCAGGTCAGTACAGAGTACGTTGTTCGAACTCTGTTTCCACTACTCCACTACCTCGTACAGTTTGGCAACTGTGTCTACCGGTATTAATCCTCAAAAGGAATGGAATTCAAAATATGCAATTGAAGGACTGTTACCATATCAAGCAACAGATCAACAGCTATTGATCAAGCTTCAGAAATCATCCTGATGTGCTGGATGACTCAACGTCTCTTTCCAACGCCTATATAAAGGATAGAAGACTTGAAGAATTGAGAGACTCTATAACTGAAAAAACTACGCTGCATTGCTATCGTATTCAACTGAGTCTTAACAAAAACACATCATCAACTTAGATTATTCTTACAAACTGAGTATTCTAGAATTTCTAAGTTAAGCAGAAAAACAGAGTCTGTCTTTGTTTGAAACAGAGTTTGTCTTTGTTGTAATTGAAACACGTTTGATTGTTTGTCAAGTGTTTCAACTCTATTCAATTTTCTGTAAATTGTGTCAGAAGTCTCTTGCTTGTGTGCTTGAGCAAAGAAGTCTTTTGGCTGCGTCCTTGAGCAAAGAAGTCTCTTAGTTGTGTCTTTGAGCATTGGAAGTCTCTTGCATGCGTGCTTGAGCATTGGAAGTCTCTTACTGTGTGTTTGAGCAACTTGTAATAGATATTACATTTTAGTGGAACTCTCCTTGGAAGTGCAAGGGGGACAGGACTACTTCCGGTTTGTGGAAGGAACCTGTATAATTGCTTGTGTTCTCTCTTCTCTCTTTCTCTTGATTATTTCCGCTGCATCAGAACCTAATTTCCCATTAGACTCTGATCTCTTTCAGACTGTGATACTAAGGAATTAGATTCTCACTCTTCAAGAGCTGCGAAAAGTTAACACAATTCAACCCCCCTTCTTGTGTTTTTCTCACCTTCAATTATTTATTACAAAAATTTATTCATGAAAAATATATAAGTAAAGTAATACAAAAATTTAAGACTTCACATGCATGCAGTTCAATCTCGGTTCTTTCTATAATAAAAAAAAAGGTTGATTACTCTTCCATTTCCTTCCTTCAAATATAATGATATTACAACCCCTTTCCTTCATGTTTTAAAACATAACAACACTCCATCCAAAGCTCAATTATATATATATATATATATATATATATATATATATATTGCCTTAAATTTCTTTTAATTTTGTTTAATAATTTTTTATTTTTACCAAAATGGCAATTTTTTGGTCCAATTCATCTAACGATTTTCATAGCCATCAAAGGATTTTCTATTCTTTCCCAAGCTTCGAACTAGGTCTCTGTATAATCAACTCAACATTTTGAAGCTCCAATACAAACACAACAACAATAGCAAAGTGCACTATCTTTCTTTCAACACAACTTGTTAAAAATTAAGAGAATATGGTAATATTAAACGTGATGATTACTGATGGGATGAACTCTCCGCAACAAAAGGAGGAAGATTTGATATTTGATGACAAATTTGGCAAGTTCATAAAATTGTAACAAGTAATATAATTATAAGTTTATCGTTTCTATATGGATAATCATCAACTAAGTAATTCGCTCAACTTATTTAAACTAAAGAGAAATGAAAGGGGTTTAACTGTTTGCACTTTTCGAATTGTTTGCTCAATAAGAGTAGTAGTTTGTTGAAAAGTAAAAGTTTTGCTTCTGACATTAGACGGTGATTATGATTCTTCGAATCTACCATGTCTTTTATGTTACATTAAGGCAAAATTTAATACCAATTATGACTTGGTACATGATAAACTGTAGTTTGGATTGTGAAACCGTAAAATATCTATAGAATTACTTATCGCAACTATGCTTAACTAGAGGTTATATAAGTAAATTCTCAAGGGACGAATCATAATCAAACATAATAGTTACAAATGATAACTTGATTAAGATAATTAAGAAACTTTCAATTATAGTTCTTGTTCAGGTTAAAGCAAGGTAAGTCAGCCTTATACTATAACCTAGTGAGCATACAAGATGATCCTCGGACTTAGCACACCTAAGGTCTAATAGATACAATTAGGACTTATTTGTGCCCAGGGTTCCGAAAACAATATAACAATTCGAACAATTGAAAATATTATAATGACTTAAAAAATAACTGATGTGCTCGTGATTTTCGGGTGTCAGAATCATTGATTAGATTCGAACCTTGAATCATTGAACTCTCAACTTTTATTCGCGGGAAGGGAAAAAAGTGAGTAAAAAACCCTTAAGACCTTGGATTCGGAGGTTGGTTTCGATTGGGGAAGGTGTTAAGCACCCTAACCGACTATGGTATCCCATAGGAACCTTCTACCTATTCTCTAATCTTGCGCTAAATTGATTTTACTTATATTAAAAAAGTTAAGAGTTAAAGTGAAAGAAAGGAGAAAGAAGAAGCAAGTTTTTGGTTATTTTTATTGATTTGGAAGGGTCGAAACCCTTTGCCTACTTACCCAAATAAATCGGGATCAAAATCAAGTAGTTCGGCTTAAGAACTTATTTGATGAGTTGAATTGATTTTAACATTTTTGAAAGAGAGGTTTTAAGAAGAGATGAGAGGCCTCAAGGCATAAGAAGAAAATACGATGAAGTTGGTTACTTTTAATTGTACGAAATCCATGTCTAATGTGGATATTAGATTAATTAACATTTGATTAAGGAAAACAAAAAGAAAATCACTTGGATTACATACCAAGGTTTACTTAAAAGAAATTTGGATTTGATTTTTTTGATTTTTTTGAAGAAAATATTTTTCTAAACTAACGACGAAATCGCGTAACTGCGGAACAAAAATAAAAGAGCGTAAAGCGATAAATAAAGTGGTGTGTCGGTGCGCGTGTCAGTGCGTGTGCCGGTTACATATTACATACCCTAAATACATTCTATGGTCTCAAAAAGAAAAAAAAATGCGCGAAAATAAATTACATCAATTCCCTAATTACAAACTAAACCAAAAATAAAATAAATGGCAAGAAATTTAAATATACATGCAATATTTACAACAAATAAATGACCAGGAAAGAAAAATATGCATGAAATGGTGAAAATGCAAACACAAAAAAAACAAATAATAAAAACATAAACAAATAAAATAAACAAACATAGAAATAGTTTTGAAGAAAAAAGATTTTAAAATGTCTAACTAACACTATATAAGATAAAAAATTAACTATTAAAGAACTAAAAAAGCATGATGTAAAGATTTAAAATACTAATTAATAATGCATGGAACATCAATCAAATATCACATGAAGAGAAAAGGAAAAAAATAAAAAAATGAATGCATGAAATTACATGAAAAACCAAGTTACTACAAAAAAAAGGGGGTGCAGGCAGCAAAGAATGGGGGGTGCATGCAGCAAAGGAAAAGCAAAACTGGGCTGGGTCAGTTTGGGTTACCGGTTCGGGTTATGGGTTATGGATAACCCACCCGTTTTTGAATGAGTATATAAAAAAATGCATGGCTTTTCTTCATTTTTACAAGCCTTTCCTCTCTCTAGAAAAACACAAATCTGAAAAAGCTCTCTTCTCTCTCTATGTTTGGCCTCGCCGGAGAAGAAAGGAAGGGGGTGGTGCATGTTGCTCCGACGCGGTGGCCGGCCGGAGCGCCGCCGCGTCGGAGCGGTGGTTCTCCCTTTTTTTAAAATTTTTTTTTTTCAATCCCTTCCTTTTCTTCTTCCTAACATAGATCTACACTTAGATTTTGTAAGAACACCACAAATAGCCCTAGATCTACAAATGAAAATAAAAAAAAACAACATAAAGAAAAGCTATGAGCTACCTTTCCGACCGTTTGGTTCACTTGCGTTTCGGCCAGAGCCCTTCCTTCTCATGTGCTTGCGATTCGGTTCGGCCTGTTTTGGTCCCTTGCATGTTCTTATTTTCGATTCGGTTTTGCTTGGAAAGGTTCGGATTTGGCCGAATCTGACTTATGATTGTTGTTCCCATTCAGATTCATTGTGTTCCGTTCGGATTTGTGTTGATGGATTCGAAAAAATGTGTAGTGTGGGTTTGATGTTGTGGTTTTCGGATTTGTGTGATTGTTGTTTTGGATCCGAAAAAATGTTGGTTATTTGATGGTTCTATTGTGGTATGGATCTATGGATTCATGAAAAGTTTGATGATGTTCTGGAATTTTTTTTATGATGAGTGTTCTTGATGATAATTTTTAGAACTTGGTTTTTGATCTGAAAAAGTGAAGTGAGAAATTTGGACTTGTGTTTTCTCGAAAACTGTGCCTCCCTAATTAATTCTGACAAAAACCCTTAAGTAACTGATACATGGAATGGACGAAAATACCCTTAGCTGAGTCTTGGAGAGAAAGTTGGACCAGAACCAATGATAAGTTGACAAGTGGACAAGGACTTAAAGAAATAAATAATAAACTGATAAATGAATGAAATAAAAAAACAGATTAACTAAATAGAACAATAAATAATTAAATAAATAATTAAGTAAAAAAACGAAAATTAACACAATAAATAAAAAATGTCCCGTCGGAACCAAAAAAAATGAGGTATTTTAAAATACCTCTCTGCCGAAATTTCGTCTGATACGACTGAAATATGCGGCTTAATTACGCTAAATAAAATGATAAATCAATGACGTGAATGAAATAAACTTTACGAACGCAAACGTTACGCTACGCTAAAAAACGCACAAAACGCGATTAAAAAAAATTACGAAAATAAAACGCGAGCGACAATAAAAATAAACGACGAACGAAAAGTAAATGCGACCACAAGTACGGACAAAAGCAGACATTACGGGAATTAGCGCGCGAACGGACGACTGAAAAACGAACAACGTACGAATAAAATAAAATAAATCGGTCAAAAATTAGGGTACGACAGATGCCCCTATTTAAGTTTCTCCGTCACGAGGGTTTAAAAAGACGAAGATTTTTGAAACGACGGGTCGGAGAGACTTAAATATCAAGTACACCAATTTTTGACCAACTTATAAATCTAGAAAGCTCTATGGATGTAATGATATGAGTTGTCTGTTATGCAAGTACGAATGCAATGACGACGAAAATACCAACTCGAGGATCAAATAATAAGCGTTACTGGGGAGGAAAAGATGTCTGTTACCGTTACTGCGATAAAGACGAACAAAACGAAATGAAATACAATCCATTACCTTTACTGGGGTAACGACGAACCTACGAAGGGTAAAACTGTCAATTACCTTTACTGAGGTAATGACGAACATACAAAGGGTAAAACTGTCAATTACCTTTACTGAGGTAATGACGAACATACGAAGGGTATAACTGTCAATTACCTTTACTGGGGTAATGACGAACATACGAAGGGTAAAACTGTCAATTACCTTTACTGGGGTAACGACAAACATACGAAGGGTAAAACTGTCAATTACCTTTACTGAGGTAATGACGAACATACGAAGGATAAAACTGTCAATTACCTTTACTGAGGTAATGACGAACATACGAAGGGTAAAACTGTCAATTACCTTTACTGAGGTAACGACGAACATTCAAGCATTTAACAAAGGACACTTTTGGAATAGCCATTCGGGGAGATTGAAAAGACATTGGTAAAATGGTTGTTTGACACACAAGTAATTGCGGGCTATTATCCTGATTCAGAGCATTTGCAGGGTATTAACCTGATTCAAAGGCATTAATCAAGACATCAAACCCGACTTCCAAAGGTATTGCAAGCTATTCGCTTGACACATGTAACAAAAGTGGTCTGCAAGCTATTCACTTGACACACACGTACCAAAAGAGGTTTGCAAGCTATTCGCTTGACGCACACATAACAAAAGTGATCTGCAAGCTATTCGCTTGACACACACGTAACAACAGATATTTGCAAGCTATTCGCTTGACACACATGGAACAAAAGGTGTTTGCAAGCTATTCGCTTGGCACACAGGTAGCAAAGGAGGTTCGCAAGCTATTCGCTTGACACACAAGGATGAAAAAGGACCAAACTGAAGGATACGACCCATCAAGACTAGGGGTGACATCATTGATCAGACACATTGGGGATGACACTTTTATGCGATGCACTTGAAATAAGACACAAGAGGGTCAAAGCAATAATGTATAAATGATATTATGCATGTTACGTGCATGAATGTTTATATGCATGAATATGTATATGAATGAATGTATGAATATATGCAGGAAACTTGTACGACCATATAATTGTATATAACTTGATGAAACAAGACTGGACAAGTAAGATAAGAGGTGGACCGACATCGCAGTACAAACACTCGGCAATCTTCAATGGGGATATCATTACTGGGGATGAATCAAAACACTATCGGGGTACAGCCTGCTAACCGAACCACTGATGGGGTAAAGCTCCATAATCAAACCATTGATAGGAAAGACCCAATAATCGAACCACTAAAAGGTAACAACCCGTTAATCAAACCACTTGAGGGTAACAACCCATTGACCAATCATTCTGGCAGAAGTAACCAATAATCAAACCACAGGCAGAAGTTGCCATTTACTGGGAACAGAATCCGTCAATCAACAAATTGGCAGAAGTCGCCATTCACTAGGAACCAAGTCCATCAAACAACAAATTGGCAGAAGTCGCCATTTGTAAACCAGCATGAAGTGCATTCTTCCACTTGACCCACTTGAATTGTGATGCCTCTGTCTTTGTGTTCTTTTCATCATTTTTTTTTGTATTGTGTTTTTTTTTTAATCCCTAACTTTTGCCTGGACCGCCCTTTCGGGTTTTCAATCCACCGGGAATATATTCTTTTTGCTTAAGCCGCCCTTTCGGGTTTTCGACTTAGCGAGCTTTTCTTTTTTTCACTTTTTTTGACAGAGGTCATCTCATAACATTTGGTCACACTTAACTTGCAGAGTTTAACTGTCCTTGAGACGGATGTTGATGTATGCTTCAACTACTCATAAGTTCAAAGAAGATGTATCTGTTGTTTATGCATTTCAAAAGACATGGAAAAAACTATATTTTTTTAATTTTTTTGCTTTAAATATTAACATCAAAAATGGAAGAAAATTTCGCAAATAAAGAATAAATGAGAATTTCAAATAATTGGCACAGGCTCAAATTAATGTAAATGGAGTGGTGGCCCGCCAAAAGCGTGGCTCCATAGATTTTGAAAATTTTGGAAAATGGTAATTATATGGGAAAGGTACATTGAACACAATAACCACGGTTCTCCCTAACAACTTTGAATTCCACTGTTCCAAGTTTTGATTTGTGGACGCCCCATATCGAAGGTCTTCTGACAGTTGGGATGCCCCAAGTGAACTATATCTGATTTGATGCGGTTGCTTTGCCACAAGGCGAAGGTCTTTTGACGGCCGAAATGCCCCAAGTGATTCATGTCCAACCAGATGCAGTTACTTTGTCACAATCCTTAACTTTTGCATAGATCGCCCTTGCGGGTTTCAACCTATCAGGATAAACATTTTTCATTTTTTCATCATTCTTTTTTTTTTACATGTCTCTAACTTTTGCGTGGACCGCCCTTTCGGGTTTTCAGTCCACCGAGACGCTCTTTTTTGCCTAAGCCGCCTTTTCAGGTTTGCGACTTATCGAGCTTTTTCACTTTAACAAAGTATTTCTTGACTGCATCGATATTCACAAGACGTACAAGTTCATCACCATTCTTTACAATTAGGCATTCTTTTGCCCCTGGAGTCTGGTAAAAATCAGATAACATATGTTTGAGCACAAGGCCACTTTTTGACATTCATGGCGACGAGCCTTCTTTGTCGAAACTTGCTGCATCCTTTTGATATAACCGTCCACGACATAAGACCACAGTGTATTTAAGTGCAACAAGCTTAACCTTCATCAGAACTTCCATTGACGGGACTCTGAACTTCACGTTGTATACTGAGGGATGGTGGGAGGGGTTGCCCCTGTTGAAGTGTGTACTGGAGTACAATTCTTTTATACAAGGAAAATGCTAACATCTCATTGCCAATTTTTGCAATTGAATGCCAACTTCTGGACAATCCTTCTTGATATTTCTTTGTAGCTTCAATGGCTGAGATGCCCTGGTAGGCAAGAGTTCTTATTGGGAATCCATCCTCCTTTTCTTCAGTTTCAGACACAAGGAATTCAAAGTCGAGAGAGGGTACAAGATTAAAGTATTCAACGGGTTTATTAATGCATGCTTTGATTATTGATTTTAACAGATAAGTGAAAATTATGATTATGCGAATATGATTAAAGAAAAAGAAATTTTTTGGTTTTTTGTATTACCATTTTTCCAGAAAAAGCACAAAATAAAACAAAGTCGGGATCAAAGCGACCTTTTAATTAATGATGAAAATACATAAAGCAAAAAGCCCTAAGCCAGTTCACTTTCGCCTCGGGTGGGGCGAAAGGATTTTTTTTTTTTGAAAAACATAAAACAACAAACAAACATATTAATTGAACAAATGAGTAGTAGAAAGAAACATCAGCAACGACCCAAGTGCAACTAAACATTCCACGTATCAACGAATATCATGATCCAGTTAACTTCCATGTCAGAGTTCAAACTTTAGAATGACCAGAGGTTCTTTTGGACCAACTTCTGAACTATCTTCTTCAAAGCAAAGCAGTCTTCAATATCGTGACCTGGTGCCCCTTGATGGAAGGCACAGAAACGATCGGGCCTGTACCGGGCTGGCAATTTTGCTGGCAACGGAAGAGGTGCCTTGGTGTAGACCAAATTCCTTTCAAGCAATATTGGAAACAAATCTGCATATTTCATGGGAATAGGATCAATCTGTGTTCTTGGAGCCTGTTGTCGAGGCTGTTGTTGAAACTGGGATTGACATACTGGATTTGGAACAACGTTTGTGATTGGCAAAATAGAGGCAACAGGGTGATAAGCCAAATACTGTTGTTGAGGCCAACCTTCCACCATACTCGCTTCCTGGTATTCATCTTCTGATCCATCAGTGGGAACACTTCCTTTGATCAAACGTCCTTTTCGGACCAATTCTTCAATGCGCATACCCACGGTTATCATCTCTGCGAAGCTGCCGGATGCACTTGTCAACATACGCTCATAATAGAACTGATCCAGAGTATCAAGGAAAATCTCGGGCAACTCTTTCTCTTCCAGAGATGGACGGACTTGTGCGGCGAAATCTCTCCAACGTTGGGCATAAGCTTTGAAGGACTCATTATCATCTTGGGTCATGGCCTGCAATTCACCTCTTCTTGGGGCCGAGTTCAAGTTGTAGTTGTATCGCTGGACGAAAGCCTCACACAAATCATTAAAAGTTTTGATATCAACCTAGTTCAGACCCATGTACCATATCAGTGCGGTATCAATCAAACTCTCTTGGAAACAATGGATAAGAAGTTCATCATCCTTGATATGAGCAGACATCTTCCTCACATACATCACCAGATGATCCTTAGGGCAAGTGTTCCCTTTGTACTTCTCAAAACCAGGGACCTTAAATTTGGGTGGTATCACGACATTGGGAACCAAGCAAAGGTCATAAGCATCCTGGCCAAATAGTTCTGTCCCACGGAGAGCTTTCAATTCCAGCCGTATTTTATCAAACTTTTCTTCCAGTTCATCTATCCGGTTAAATGCAACCACACCTTCTGAGTGATGAATGGGTTCGTGGTTTTGCTTAACAGTGTTGACCAAAGGAGATGAGTAGGTCATAGCAGCTTGAGGGAACAAAGGGCCCGATTGAGGGATAGGCGTTGTCATTTGCACAAAAGGAGCTTGAACCTCAGAGACAACAGGACGGAATACTTCATCAGAACTTAAAGGTGTGCTCCAGAGATAACCTTCCAGCATAGCATTTTGAGGAGTACTAGCGAACACCGTTGAAATCGGGGTAGTGGAAGCAACCGGCTGAGCTTGAGTGTTAGCAATAGGAGGAGATAATGGGTGACTTGGTGCAAACGTCATCAAAGATACTAAGTTCCTCAAAATCTCATTTTCGGCCCGGAGGGTTGTCACCTCTTCACGAAGCTTGTGGTTCTCTTGTTCAAAGTGATCCATTCTGATTTGCCTGAGTGTTGTAGATGCGAGTAGACTGATGGATTGACCTTTTATGGAGAAGACACAATGTGAGACACGGACCAGAAACTAATGAATGCCAAATGATGCATGATATGCTTATGCAGAAATATACAATCTTTGTTATCGAAGGATTTGTCAAAGTGAATTGTAAACATCGCAGAGGAACATGGTTTCAGTTGAAAATTCGTAAAGATATTGCAATCAGTTCCTTTTCAAAAGGGTAAGAGTGTAACCAAGGGAGAAATTCTTAATAAAAGCAAAAGCTTAGTTAAGATTTTTTTGAAGTTGTATTTCTTGGTGTTCATTCTTACAAGGTCTAATACCTTTGTGATGTTTACAAAAACTCGTTTAAGTTCTTCGATTTTTGATGAGAAAAAGGTTTATGAATGAATGCATGTATGCATGATTATGCTAAAGAACATAGAAAACATGGTGAGGTTAAGTACACAAAGTTGGAGCTGAGGGTAAAACACGTCAATAGGTAAGGACTATGGTTTCAAATGTACCTGTATCACAGGTTCTACCAAATTCCAAATTACAACCCCCTTTTGAATATTTTGGGGCCTAGAAATACTCCTAGTTCCCATAACATTCACAAGGAAGTCTAGTTTGAGTGTAGTATCGCGTAACGACTAAACCAAGACTGACTCATGATTTTAGCCACCGCACTACATCCTAAAAGGATGAGATGGGTTAAATGTAACTCTAGGTTCTCAACTTCGACGGTCACTTGAAAATAGCATGCCAAACATGAATACTCATGTTAACAAATTATACTTCCAAGATTCCTTAGTTGAGTGGGGTTATCACATGTACCACAACCAAAAATCACTCTTGGTAAAGTACTATGATTATACCACCATCCTATCCTAATTTCCTCTCATGTCCGGGTAGGGGGACTTATCTCGCTACTCACGAAAAGGGTAAACAATTAGGCACGTATTTACAAAAGTATAAGCAAATAAAGCGCAAAAGTAAAGAAAGATAAAATAGGCTTAACCCTCAAAAAGATCCCCAGTGAAGTCGCCATTTCTGTGCTCGTGATTTTCGGGTGTCAGAATCATTGATTAGATTCGAACCTTGAATCATTGAACTCTCAACTTTTATTCGCGGGAAGGGAAAAAAGTGAGTAAAAAACCCTTAAGACCTTGGATTCGGAGGTTGGTTTCGATTGGGGAAGGTGTTAAGCACCCTAACCGACTATGGTATCCCATAGGAACCTTCTACCTATTCTCTAATCTTGCGCTAAATTGATTTTACTTATATTAAAAAAGTTAAGAGTTAAAGTGAAAGAAAGGAGAAAGAAGAAGCAAGTTTTTGGTTATTTTTATTGATTTGGAAGGGTCGAAACCCTTTGCCTACTTACCCAAATAAATCGGGATCAAAATCAAGTAGTTCGGCTTAAGAACTTATTTGATGAGTTGAATTGATTTTAACATTTTTGAAAGAGAGGTTTTAAGAAGAGATGAGAGGCCTCAAGGCATAAGAAGAAAATACGATGAAGTTGGTTACTTTTAATTGTACGAAATCCATGTCTAATGTGGATATTAGATTAATTAACACTTGATTAAGGAAAACAAAAAGAAAATCACTTGGATTACATACCAAGGTTTACTTAAAAGAAATTTGGATTTGATTTTTTTGATTTTTTTGAAGAAAATATTTTTCTAAACTAACGACGAAATCGCGTAACGGCGGAACAAAAATAAAAGAGCGTAAAGCGATAAATAAAGTGGTGTGTCGGTGCGCGTGTCAGTGCGTGTGCCGGTTACATATTACATACCCTAAATACATTCTATGGTCTCAAAAAGAAAAAAAAATGCGCGAAAATAAATTACATCAATTCCCTAATTACAAACTAAACCAAAAATAAAATAAATGGCAAGAAATTTAAATATACATGCAATATTTACAACAAATAAATGACCAGGAAAGAAAAATATGCATGAAATGGTGAAAATGCAAACACAAAAAAAACAAATAATAAAAACATAAACAAACATAGAAATAGTTTTGAAGAAAAAAGATTTTAAAATGTCTAACTAACACTATATAAGATAAAAAATTAACTATTAAAGAACTAAAAAAGCATGATGTAAAGATTTAAAATACTAATTAATAATGCATGGAACATCAATCAAATATCACATGAAGAGAAAAGGAAAAAAATAAAAAAATGAATGCATGAAATTACATGAAAAACCAAGTTACTACAAAAAAAAGGGGGTGCAGGCAGCAAAGAATGGGGGGTGCATGCAGCAAAGGAAAAGCAAAACTGGGCTGGGTCAGTTTGGGTTACCGGTTCGGGTTATGGGTTATGGATAACCCACCCGTTTTTGAATGAGTATATAAAAAAATGCATGGCTTTTCTTCATTTTTACAAGCCTTTCCTCTCTCTAGAAAAACACAAATCTGAAAAAGCTCTCTTCTCTCTCTATGTTTGGCCTCGCCGGAGAAGAAAGGAAGGGGGTGGTGCATGTCGCTCCGACGCGGTGGCCGGCCGGAGCGCCGCCGCGTCGGAGCGGTGGTTCTCCCTTTTTTTTAAATTTTTTTTTTTCAATCCCTTCCTTTTCTTCTTCCTAACATAGATCTACACTTAGATTTTGTAAGAACACCACAAATAGCCCTAGATCTACAAATGAAAATAAAAAAAAACAACATAAAGAAAAGCTATGAGCTACCTTTCCGACCGTTTGGTTCACTTGCGTTTCGGCCAGAGCCCTTCCTTCTCATGTGCTTGCGATTCGGTTCGGCCTGTTTTGGTCCCTTGCATGTTCTTATTTTCGATTCGGTTTTGCTTGGAAAGGTTCGGATTTGGCCGAATCTGACTTATGATTGTTGTTCCCATTCAGATTCATTGTGTTCCGTTCGGATTTGTGTTGATGGATTCGAAAAATTGTGTAGTGTGGGTTTGATGTTGTGGTTTTCGGATTTGTGTGATTGTTGTTTTGGATCCGAAAAAATGTTGGTTATTTGATGGTTCTATTGTGGTATGGATCTATGGATTCATGAAAAGTTTGATGATGTTCTGGAATTTTTTTTATGATGAGTGTTCTTGATGATAATTTTTAGAACTTGGTTTTTGATCTGAAAAAGTGAAGTGAGAAATTTGGACTTGTGTTTTCTCGAAAACTGTGCCTCCCTAATTAATTCTGACAAAAACCCTTAAGTAACTGATACATGGAATGGACGAAAATACCCTTAGCTGAGTCTTGGAGAGAAAGTTGGACCAGAACCAATGATAAGTTGACAAGTGGACAAGGACTTAAAGAAATAAATAATAAACTGATAAATGAATGAAATAAAAAAACAGATTAACTAAATAGAACAATAAATAATTAAATAAATAATTAAATAAAAAAACGAAAATTAACACAATAAATAAAAAATGTCCCGTCGGAACCAAAAAAAATGAGGTATTTTAAAATACCTCTCTGCCGAAATTTCGTCTGATACGACTGAAATATGCGGCTTAATTACGCTAAATAAAACGATAAATCAATGACGTGAATGAAATAAACTTTACGAACGCAAACGTTACGCTACGCTAAAAAACGCACAAAACGCGATTAAAAAAAATTACGAAAATAAAACGCGAGCGACAATAAAAATAAACGACGAACGAAAAGTAAATGCGACCACAAGTACGGACAAAAGCAGACATTACGGGAATTAGCGCGCGAACGGACGACTGAAAAACGAACAACGTACGAATAAAATAAAATAAATCGGTCAAAAATTAGGGTACGACAACTGAATAAAGAGATTGCATTAATAATTTCCAACCATTTAACAAAAAATCATCTTAGAGCCCTAATCAGAGGGAGTTTAGTTTCACATGGCAATGGAAAACATAAACGAGAGGTAAATACAAAACATACTCAAGAGATGAGATGGGGAAACCCTAACTTCTCCTTAATGCTTGATTATACTTGCTTAGACTGGCCTTCACCTTCATATGCCAAGTTTCTGAATGAATTAAAAGTGTTTTCAAGGGTCATTATTTACATTCAAGTTTGGTACTAGGTTTATGGACACTTTGAAGGTGAGAAAAACACAAGAAGGGGGGGGGGGTTGAATTGTGTTAGCTTTTCGCAACTCTTGAAGAGTGAGAATCTAATTCCGTAGGATCAGAGTCTGATTGGAGATAAGATTCTGTTGCAGCGGATATAAACAAGAGATAGAGAGAAGAGAGAACACAAGCAATTATACAGGTTCCTTCCACAAACCAGAAGTAGTCTTGTCCCCCTTGCACTTCCAAGGAGAGTTCCACTAAAATGTAATATCTATTACAAGTTGCTCAAACACACAGTAAGAGACTTCCAATGCTCAAGCACGCAGGCAAGAGATTTCCAATGCTCAAGCACGCAGGCAAGAGACTTCCAATGCTCAAAGACACAACTAAGAGACTTCTTTGCTCAAGGACGCAGCCAAGAGACTACTGACACAATTTACAGAAAATTGAATAGAGTTGAAACACTTGATAAACAATCAAATGTGTTCAAATTACAAAACAAAGACAGACTCTGTTTTTCTGCTTAACTTAGAAATTCTAGAATACTCAGTTTGTAAGAATAATCTAAGTTGTTGATGTGTTTCTGTTAAGACTCAGTTTGAATACGATAGCTTAGCAGCGTAGTTTTTTCAGTTGTAGAGTCCAACAATTCTTCAAGTCTTCTATCATTTATATAGGCGTTGGAAAGAGACGTTGAGTCATCTAGCACATCAAGATGATTTTGGAAGCTTGATCAATAGCTGTTGATCTGTTGCTTGATATGGTAATAGTCCTTCAAATGCATATTTTGAATTCCATTCCTTTTGAAGCTTAATACTGGTAGACACAGTTGCCAAACTGTACGAGGTAGTGGAGTAGTGGAAACAAAGTTCGTACACACGTACTCTGTACTATTCTGCATTCTTTGTCGTTGAGCATCCCACGCTCAAGTTGACTTTGAAGCTAGCCGTTACTCCAAAATGAGAGTTTCTTGTGCATTGTAATGCCTTTAGAAATCCTTCTAAGCAGATCTTCAGATTTCAGACTTCAGACTCATTGTAGCATTTCAGCTTCTGATGATCTTCAGACTCTCTTGGTCTTCAGGTTCTGATAGTCTTCAGATTCTGATAGTCTTCAGACTCTCTTCGACACAGTCTTCAGACTCTTTTCGATACAGTCTTCAGACTCTCTTCGACACTGTCTTCAGACTCTTCTTCGATAGTCAGAATCACAAGCAACAATCTTCTCTAGGTCTTTGCTCTCAAAATGTTCAAACAAAATACTTTCTAAGATATAAATCTTGATTAATATGCTGCATACTTAAACAAATATTAGCATATTCAATTGACAATTTTTAATACCTTGTTATCATCAAAACTCAAAACGTGGTATTGCTGAACACCTTTGTTCCAACAATCTCCCCCTTTTTGATGATGACAAACATCAGTATTTAAAAGGTCAATTGTTGTTAATCTAATTAACAGGTTGACTTAAAGGGTCTGAGGTTTGTAAGCTCAGAGTCTGAGGTTTGTAAGCTCTGACTCCCCCTGAGTCTGATAGTTCTTAAGTTGAGGTTTGTAAGCTACCCCTAAGTTATATACAAGTTAATTAAATTCAAGCTACCCCTTTAACTTTTACATAGAACTTACTGATCTTTCTCCATACAATTTGTAAAAGTCACTAATCTTTCTCCTTCTCCCCTTTTTGTCATCAACAAAAAGGTTTAGAAACAAGTTTCTCCCCCTTTTTAAATGACTTCAAGAGAGGGTAAAAAATTTTTTTTAAGGAAAATGAAAAACAAGATTCAGAGCGAAAAACATATAAGATTCAAAGCAAAATATATATCAGAGGCACATAAATAAAGTAAAAACTTGAATTATCTTAGAAAGAAGGTTCAGAAGATAATAGAAAACAGCGGAGTCAAGTTACAAGCAAAACAAAACATAAAAAAATGCAACTAAGGTTGGTTTTGTTTGCCAAGGTGATCCATCAATTTCTGGAGATCCTCTTGCTGCTTCTTAACAATCTCTTCCAAAGCTTCAGTTCTTCTAAGATGAGCTTCTCTCTCAAGTCTTGCTTCTTCCTGAACTCTATGAAGTCTCATCCTCAATGAATCAAAAACCATTGTTTCTCTGGAATTGTATTGATCTTCATCAAAGAATGGTTTATACTCCAACCACAGAATAGGAGCTTTCTTCTTAGCTTTTGCTTCCTCAGCTTTCTTAATTTTTTTCACATGTTTGGCAATAACAACAGCTTGTTCTTTGACAGCAGCCTTCTGAATTTTGGTGACAAAGTCCAAAAATTCAGTCTTCAAAGTAGAGAACTTATCCTCATAGCTTACATTGAGGATAGGCACAAACCTTTGCTCAATAATGTCCTTGAGCTTAGAGTTTGACATAGCATAGAACTCATCTATCTTTAACGAATCAAAGAGGTTGTGAGGTTCAGAAGTTGAAGGTTGAGAGGCTGCTATAGCTTGTAAGGTTTCAAGGCCAATTACAACAGTTCGAGGTTCGGTAAGAGGTTCAGGAACCGTTTCAGACACAGGCTCTGCTATGCATTCTGTTACAGGTTCTGGTATGATATCAGAAGCTTGTTCCAGAATCTCAGAGACTGGTTCCTCTACAGTTTCTGAAGGTTCAACAGAGGCTATGGTTGAATTGCCTGAAGCGGTTTGAGAAATGATGGTTGAGTAGGGTGGTCAGCAGGTAAGTTCATAGACACTGTGATGGTGTCTTGAATAACCCTGTCCATATTTGAATCAACATATTCAACTATTCTGGGGTCAAGTGGGTCAAAGGATGATAAAGGTTTGATTGGAGAGGGGGATGAATTTCTGAGGGAGGGAAGAACTTGGCTCAAGGGTTTGTTATCTGATTCAGTATCAGATGAGGACTCTTGATTTGTAGAAGAAGGTGAGTTAAATGCAACGTTACCTGAGGTGCCAATCCCAGCTTCTAGAGATGCATGATGATCAGAACCATCAGAAAGAGTAGCTTCTGATAGATCAGCTTCTGCAGGAGCCACCTGACTTTTCTGTTTCAGAGCTGATGCAAGTAACTTAGCAGCTTCTATAACAGTTTCTTCCTTAAGTTCTTCAGCCACAACCTTTGCTGCCATTGCCTTGGCAGCAGCATGTTCATCCTCAATCATAGATACAGAAGTACCTATCTTCTGTGCTACATCCTTAGCCACATGAACCACTTCCATTTTTCTTTTCTTGACCTGACTTTCTTCACCATCAGAGTCAGTATCAAGGAATTCAGCAATCTCTTCTGCCAACTTCTCATAATCTCTATCAGCCTTGCCTTTCTTGGCTTTCTTCTCATTCTTTGCCTTCTTCTCGTCTTTCTTCGCTTTCTTCTCATCCTTGGGTTTCTTAACCCTTTCCTTAATTTCCTTGGATGTAGAAGATACAGACAGAGGCATAGGAGCTATGGTCTCAGAGGCACCAATAGTCACTCCTGGAAGAGCTGTTGATTTCTTCTTCTTCTTGGGAGGCTCTTGCTTCTCCTCCTCTTCCTCTAGACAAACTTCCTTGGTCCTTTTCCCTTTAACCTTAAGAGGTCCTCCTCCAGCAGTCTCAGGAATGGCAGAATAGTTGATTATTCTACCAGTTTCATTGTAGTAATCTACTACACATCTTGCTAGGACTTCAGGATTGTCTTCTTTGGAAATGGGAGGGAAGTCCATCATCAAGTCTGATTGCACATGAGATTCCCTCATATCTTGATTAGAAGGATTGAATCTTTTGACAATCTTCATGTATTGAAGAGTCTTACCATTGATGATTCTCCCAGTCACTGTTCCAAGGTGAGCGTCTGATACTACACCAGATTCTGTCAAGACCTTCAAGAGGCCTCCTTGATACAGAATCTCAGAGATTAACCTTCCAAAAGGAACTTGTCTTCTGGATTCAGATTGGCTTTTCCAAATAGCCCAGCACATGTGGTACATCACGTACCTAGGAAAGTTTATCTTCCTTTTCTTTATCAGAAAGTACAGAAGCACCTTGTGATCAACATATAAAGTGTTTGTTCCTCCACCTTTCTGAAGCATACTATCCAGTATGATCTTCAGAAGCACCCTATGCTCAAGATGCATGTCCACCAACTTATTTGAGGGTCTTCCTTCAAATAAGAGTTTGTTGCAGATACCCATCCATTTAGTCTTCTTATCAACATTCCATTGGAATTTCCCTTCATTCATTACCCTGCAGGCTCTGGAAACCACTTCTTCAGTGATAAGGATTGGAATCCCCATCACAGCAGACCTGATTTCAATACCTTTGTACGGTCTTAAACCCATTTCCTTTCTATTCTTGCCAGCCAATGTAGGGTTGTTCATAATTTCAACAGTTTCTTCAATGGTAGCGTCGTCCTTGTCGAAAACTTCTGCCCTGACCCAGAGGTCTCTCACTAACTCCTGATATGTTGGTCCATTCAACATACCGAAATAACTCATCATTCCTTTTGATAAGAAATGAGAAGAGACATCTACACCTTGCGAATGAGGGAACCGAAATCCACTTGAGATTCAACTTGAACTTCTAGAGTTTCTTTAATAAGGTTCATGGTCCTGGGTTTAATCACGTATGATTTACTGGTTTTGATTAACACACCAGATTGAATAAGATCACTTGCCATTTGAAGGTTTCTAGGTTTTGATTTTGAGAACAAAAAGTTTTTCAGAGACTGAAAACAAGATAAATGTTCAGAGAAAAAATCAAAGTGTGAAAAGTGAAGTGAGTTGTGTGTGATTGGTATTTATAGTGCAAGAGTCGAAAACTGTTTGGAAAGAGTAGGGGACAAACAAACAAGAGTAATAAAGACAGTGAGCATGCAGCCGTAAAAGTGTTGGGAAGATGCGAGGGTAATTGTTAAACGTAATGAAATCATTGCCCTTTGAGCTCTTACCCAATACAGACAGGCCACGTCTGAGAAACTAAAAAGTAACTGTCACCGTAGTGGGGCAGGTGTTACTAAACTCAACAGTCATGCTTCCACTAATACAAGCTTCTGAGAGTCTAAGATTCCTTAACAGAGTCTGAAAGTCTATCAGAGGCTTATGTTCACCAGAGTCTCCAAAAGAGAGTGTGATTCTCAATTAGCTTCTGAGTATCTTTCAGAGTCTGAATTCTATTTTCAGAGGCGCACATTAACCAGAGACATAACAAATGTTCAAATTTTTCTTTATAAAATCAAATCTTTCAACAGACAAAGGTTTAGTAAATATATCAGCCCATTGATGATCAGTATCAATGAATTGAATATCTAGAATTCTTTTTTGAACATAGTCTCTTATAAAATGATGTTTAATCTCAACCTGCTTTGCTCTTGAATGCAGAATTGGATTCTTAGATAAACATATAGCTGCTGTATTATCACAATAAATTGGGATACAGTTTTCAGTTCTTTGATAATCCTCAAGCTGATGTTTCATCCAGAGTAGCTGTGTACAACAACTAGCAGCTGAGATGTATTCTGCTTCTGCTGTAGACAAAGCAATAGTTGGTTGCCTCTTGCTAGCCCAGGATATCAGATTCTCTCCCAAAAATTGACAATTGCCACTGGTTGATTTTCTTTCAATCCTGTCTCCAGCATAGTCAGCGTCACAGAATCCAACTAGCTTATAGTCAGAGGATTTCTTGTACAGAAGTCCAAGATTAGTAGTTCCTTTCAGATATCTAAAGATTCTTTTAACAGCTGTTAAGTGAGACTCTCTAGGATCTGATTGAAACCTTGCACGCAGACATACACTAAATAAAATATCTGGTCTAGATGCAGTTAGGTATAACAAAGAACCAATCATACCTCTATACAGCTTCTGATCAACTTTGGTTCCTTGATCTTCTTTGCTCAGAGTGCAGGTTGGATGCATTGGAGTGTTCATTTCTTTGCAGTCCTCAAGATTGAACTTCTTCAGGAGCTCTTTCGTGTATTTGGACTGATGAACATAGACTCCATCTTTGCATTGGTTGATTTGAATTCCTAGAAAGAACTTCAATTCTCCCATCATGCTCATTTCAAATTCATCCTGCATTACCTTGGAAGACTCTTTGCAAAGTGAACTATTAGTTGAACCAAAAATGATATCATCAACATAAATCTGAACAATAAGAATGTCTTTATTCAGTGTCTTTCTGAATAGTGTAGTGTCAACTTGCCCTCGTTCAAATTCATTTTGAATTAAGAAATTACTCAGTCTTTCATACCAAGCTCTGGGAGCCTGTTTCAAGCCATATAGTGATTTCTTCAATTTATAGACATGCTCTAGATGTTTTAAATCTTCAAAGTCAGGAGGTTGTTTGACATAGACTTTTTCAGAAATGACACCATTAAGAAATGCACTCTTAACGCCCATTTGATACAAGATTATGTTGTGATTCACTGCATAGGAAAGAAGTAACCTGATTGCTTCCAATCTTGAAACTGGAGAAAATGTTTCTGTGTAATTGATGCCTTCTTGTTGACTGTAGCCCTGCGCAACAAGTTTGGCCTTGTTTCTGATTACTTCTCCTTGTTCACTAAGCTTATTTCTGAACACCCATTTAGTTCCAATAATGTTTTTGTGTTCAGGCTTAGCTACTAGATCCCACACCTCATTCCTTTTGAATTGATTAAGTTCATCTTGCATTGCCAGAATCCATCCTTCATCTCGAAGTGCTTCTTCAATAGTGGTTGGTTCAATAACAAATAATAATCCCAAAGCAGACTCTTCTTGTCTGAAATACGATCTAGTTCTTCTGGGACTATCTTTATTGCCAATTATCTGATCCTCAGGATGTCAAGATTTGTATTTGAATGAATGTTTGGATTGAATAGCTTGCTGAGAACCATCTTGAGCTTCTTCAGAAGCTTCTTCATTAGGAACTTCAGGGGATGCTCCAGCTTCTGAAGTATCTTCAGATTCTGGAATCTGATCAGATTCTGAGTTGATATAAGAATCTTGAGATCCTGCACAACTTTCATCTTACTCTGGAGTTTCACTTCCAGGCACTTTGTCATCAAATCTGACATGCATAGATTCTTAAACACATTGTGTTTCTGAATTATACAGTCTGTATCCCTTAGATCGTTCAGAGTAACCTAAGAAGATTCCCTTCTGAGCTTTGACATCAAATTTCTTTAGATAGACTTTATTGTTTAGGATATAACATGTACATCCGAACTGATGAAAATAAGATATGTTAGGTTTCCTTCCTTTAAAGAGTTCATATGCTGTTTTGTTCAACAGAGGTCTGATACAGATTCTGTTCTGAACATAACATGCTGTATTTACTGCTTCTGCCCAAAAATGGTTAGCCAGACTGTTCTCATGGATCATAGTTCTAGCCATTTCTTGTAAGGTTCTGTTCTTTCTCTCTACAACTCCATTTTGTTGTGGAGTTCTAGGTGCAGAGAATTCATGAATAATTCCATGTTTTTCACAGAAAACCTCAAAAGGCTCATTTTCAAATTCTCCTCCATGATCACTTCTGACTTTCAAAATTTTCAATTCTTTTTCAGATTGAATTTGGATGCAGAATTTACTAAACACAGAATATGAGTCATCTTTAGTTTTCAGAAACTTAACCCAACTCCATCTGCTGTAATCATCAACAATGACTAGTCCATACTTACTTCCATATAAGGATGCAATGCTAACTGGTCCAAATAAATCAATGTGAAGTAACTCCAAGGGTCTGGTTGTAGAAACAATTTCCTTCGGTTTAAAGGAACTCTTAACAATTTTCCCTTTCTGACATGCTTCGCAAAGAGCATCTGAATGATAGTCAATGTCTGGTAAGCCTTTGACTAGTTGCAACTTGCTAAGCTTAGAAATTAACCTCCAGTTTGCATGTCCCAACCGTATATGCCACAGCCATTTCTTATCACCCATTGACAAAAGGCAAACTACCTTCAGATCAGTCAGTTCAGAGAACTTTATTTTGTAGACATTGTTTCTTCTCTTTCCCTTGAAGACTATGGATTGATCATCCTTGTTAACTATAGTGCAGCTGTTCTTATTAAACAAAACATCATAACCATTGTCGCATAATTGACTTATGCTCAGTAGGTTATGTCTAAGCCCATCAACAAACCAGACATTACTAATAGAGATAAGAGAGTTACCAATGGTTCCAGTACCAATGATTTTGCCAGTCTGGTTACCTCCAAATCCCACAGTTCCTCCCTCTTTCATGGTTAGGGTTAGGAACATAGACTTTTCTCCCGTCATGTGTCGCGAGCAACCAATGTTTAGGTACCAAGCCTTCTGCTTTTCTGGTCCTTTTAGACATACCTGCAGCATCAACAATTTCAGACTTAGGTACCCATATTCTCATGGGTCATCTTGGGTTAGTCTTTGTACCATTGGATTCCTTTCGTAAGGTGTTTCTTGAAGTCATTGGCATTGTTTTCCTCCACACCTTGGGTTTAGAATCGTTCAGTTTAGGATTCAACTTTCCTTTCACAGTTTCTCTTCTTTGAAACTTAGGCTTTTGTTTTTCAGACTCTGGCTTCTTCAGAGTTCGTTTATCAGACTCTGAATGTTTTAGAGTCTGAATCATTGAAGCCTTAGGTTCAAAGTTTTTCAGAACTTTTGACTTTGCATTCTGAGATTCTGACTTAGTCAAAACTTTAGAACTTGAAGTTATAGGTTCTGAATGAGTCACTGTGTTGACTTCATCAGACTCACTTACAAAGTGATTTTTCAATGCTTCTCTGGCGCTATCAGGACCAGGTTTCAGAATCACTTCATTTGAGCTACCTCCAATGAATCCAAGACCCTGTCCTCTGTTCTGATATGTGCTATAGATCATGGATGCAACCCTAGATCTGTCAATTCCAGTAGCAATAAATTCTTGTAAAGTAATATCTTGCTCACTCAAGTATTTACAACTACACTTCTTGATCAATAAAGTATCATTTTCTTCTTTTAAACTTTCTAACTCCAACAGAGTTGAATTATGCCTTTTTGACAGCTTATCAAGCTGTTGTTTGACTTTCTTCAACTCAGTGGTTTTAGCTTTAAAATGACCAAGAAGTTCTTTGACAGAATCTACTAATTCAGATCTTGTGAGTTCAGAAAATACCTCTGTTTCACTTTCAGAGTCTGCATCTGATTCTGCCTCAGGTGTCTCCTTTACAGATTCAGTTGTAGCCATTAGTCCAATAGCTACATTAGCTTCACCATCAGCATCATCATCTTCAGACCCTGACTCATTATCAAGATCTTCCCAGGTAGCCATCAGACTTTTCTTGATTTGCTTCTTAAACTTGCTTGACTTGAAGGTTTGCCTTTTTGACTTGGATTTCTCTTTCTGCAACTCTGGACAATCAGCAATAAAGTGCCCAGGCTTCTTGCAGTTGAAGCAACCTTTATGTTCCTCCTTTTTGAAACCCTTCCCACTGCTCTTACTCAGAAACCGTTTGTTCTTTTTAGCAAGGTATTGCATTCTTCTTGAAAGCATAGCCATTTCTTTAGCAACATCAGGATCTTCCTCAGAGCTTTCAGAAGCTGAAGATTCATTTTCAGACTCTTCAACCTTGAGAGATTTTGAGGATCTTCCCTTTGATTTTAAAGCAATGGTTTTAGACTTTTTGCAGATTCATGTTCATTGAGACTTAACTCATGAACTTTGAGAGAGCTAACAAGATCTTCAACGCTTAAAGTGTTTAAATCTTTAGCTTCCTCAATTACAGTAACCTTTGGTCTCCATCTAGAGGGTAAGCTCCTTAGGATCTTGCTAACATGGTCAGAAGCTATGTAACTCTTCTTTAGTATCTAAAGTCCAGATACTAGAGTTTGAAATCTTGAGTACATCTGCTCAATACTTTCATCCTCTTTCATCTTGAATAATTCATACTGATGAACTAATAGAAGAGCTTTAGCTTCCCTGACCTTTTTGCTCCCTTCATAGTTTGCACAAAGAGAAGAAGGTTTGTCACTCATCTTCATGTATTCAGATTTAGTAATAGAATTGACAAGAGCTCCTCTGATGATATGATGTTTCTTGTAGATTTTCTTTTGAGCAGCAGTGTGAAGTTTACGGTCAATGGCAGCACCTTCGTCATCAAGTTGTAAGTCACCAACACCGTCTTCAAGTATGTCCCAGAGTTCTTCATCAAGACCCATGACATAGCTGTAGAAGTTGGGTTTCCACCAAGAAAATTCTTCAGGATCACAATTGAACTTTGGAATTTTTCCATAATCAGCTTTCTTACTGCTGTTATTGGATCCATAGTCATATGGTATAGCAGCACCAGAAGAAGAAGGTTCACTGGAAGACATGTTTTTCTCTGGATATTTTCTGTCACACGGTTAACTGCTATGACAACAGAGCCGGAGCTCTTATACCAACTGAAGGTGAGAAAAACACAAGAAGGGGGGGTTGAATTGTGTTAGCTTTTCGCAACTCTTGAAGAGTGAGAATCTAATTCCGTAGGATCAGAGTCTGAATGAGGTCAGAGTCTGATGGGAGATCAGATACTGTTGCAGCGGATATAAACAAGAGACAGAGAGAAGAGAGAACAGAAGCAATTATTCAGGTTCCTTCCACAAACTAGAAGTAGTCCTGTCCCCCTTGCACTTCCAAGGAGAGATCCACTAAAATGTAATACCTATTACAAGTTTCTCAAACACACAGTAAGATACTTCCAATGCTCAAGCACGCAGGCAAGATACTTCCAATGCTCAAGCACGCAGGCAAGTGACTTCCAATGCTCAAAGACACAACTAAGAGACTTCTTTGCTCAAGGACGCAGCCAAGAGACTTCTGACACAATTTACAGAAAATTGAATAGAGTTGAAACACTTGATAAACAATCAAATGTGTTCAAATTACAAAACAAAGACATACTCTGTTTTAAACAAAGACAGACTCTGTTTTAAACAAAGACAGACTCTGTTTTTCTGCTTAACTTAAAAATTCTAGAATACTCAGTTTATAAGAATAATCTAAGTTGTTGATGTGTTTCTGTTAAGACTCAGTTTGAATACGATAGCTTAGTAGCGTAGTTTTTTCAGTTGTAGAGTCCAACAATTCTTCAAGTCTTCTATCCTTTATATAGGCGTTGGAAAGAGACGTTGAGTCATCCAGCACATCAAGATGATTCTGGAAGCTTGATCAATAGCTGTTGATCTGTTGCTTGATATGGTAATAGTCCTTCAAATGCATATTTTGAATTCCATTCATTTGGAAGCTTAATACCGGTAGACACAGTTGCCAAACTGTACGAGGTAGTGGAGTAGTGGAAACAGAGTTCGTACACACGTACTCTGTACTATTCTGCATTCTTTGTCGTTGAGCATCCCACGCTCAAGTTGACTTTGAAGCTAGCCGTTACTCCAAAATGAGAGTTTCTTGTGCATTGTAATGCCTTTAGAAATCCTTCTAAGCAGATCTTCAGATTTCAGACTTCAGACTCACTGTAGCATTTCAGCTTCTGATGATCTTCAGACTCTCTTGGTCTTCAGGTTCTGATAGTCTTCAGATTCTGATAGTCTTCAGACTCTCTTCGACACAGTCTTCAGACTCTCTTCGATACAATCTTCAGACTCTCTTCGACACAGTCTTCAGACTCTTCTTCGATAGTTAGAATCACAAGCAACAAGCTTCTCTAGGTCTTTGCTCTCAAAATGTTCAAACAGAATACTTTCTAAGATATAAATCTTGATTAATATCCTGCATACTTAAACAAATATTAGCATATCCAATTGACAATTTTTAATACCTTTTTATCATCAAAACTCAAAACGTGGTATTGCTGAACACCTTTGTTCCAACACACTTTTCACTTGATCTAGCTTGAAAAATAAGTTAGAAGGCAAATTTTCCTGGAATCATGCGCCTCGGGAGCGTGGGGCGCATATTGAGGCGCATGGGTTGGAAAATTTGTCTCCTTGTAGGTGCCATGCATCTACGGCAATGAGGCATATCCTGGGGCGCGTAGGGTAGAAAATTTGGCGGAAATTGTTGTTTGTTTCGTTCATTAAGGGTTTTTCTTCCATGCTTTCATCTTAGGACTTGATACATTATTCATTCTATTGCCCCCATAACTCAATGCAATGTCTTGAATTGCCGATTTATATGATTTCTCTTTAAAATGACACAAAACACTTAAAGTGTTTCCGATTTTGGGAAGAAATATAATTACATGGACTAAATGAAAACAATACAATTGTCCCTTAAACCATATAAAATCCTCGAAAACTTCTCTAAAATAACCTCAAACTATACTAAAATGAGTTAAAAAGATAGCTAAAAAAACGTTAAATATTGTTTTAACAGAACCCCATACTTATAATGTCGATTTCTCTCAAGTATCAAAAAGCATGAAATCCAAAGATCCATGGATTTTTTATGACATACATATCCGGAATGAATGCTCAATCATTGCTCGTTCCACTTCCAGCTTTGACTAACTTACCGCTTGTGCAAAAGCGGTAAGTTTTTTTTTTTTGGTTATGGGTCAAATTTTTTTAACACTTTAGTTCAAGTAGGACATACTTAAAGAAGATAATCATTCTTTAATCCATTCTTTATTCCGTCCATGTGTCATCCTAAATCCAGTAGGGCTAGTCAAGGAATGTATCCACGCCAGTCGACATGTTAATGCATTTCGCTTTGAGCTTGAAGCAATTCTAAACAATCATTCAAAGTCAATATTATCACACACATGTTAATGATTGAAGTCCTTTCAACTATGGAGTTCTAAAATATACTATTCTTTTCACCTTTCATCCCTTTTTGCGAAAACAAACAAATGGGTATTAGTAAAATTGCTTAATTTTTTTAAGAGACCAGACTTTTTTGATTTTTTGCTCTTGATTTTTTTAAGACTAATTTTTTAATCATTTGGGGTACATTTTTTTACTTTTTTTTATTATTTCATTAATAACACATTTTACTCTACCCAAAACTTATAATATTTCTAATTCCAAAGAGAAACCCCAAACTTAGTTTCAAACCATACCAAGTGCCTAAAAGTCATTCACTCCAATGGATTTGAACATATATAATAACATGAGTTCAAAACTTGTGACAAGATTCGTCACAAAAAATCATCAAAGAAAGATTTATTGTATGGAGGCTCAAATGGGGTCTAAAATTTGATAATATATAATTCTGCATATGATGATAATTAGCAAGAAAATTAAATTTACTAAAAAAAGTAAAAACTAACTGAGAAATAAAATAGAGGTTGCATCCTATTCAACGTGTGTTTAACGTAGCAAGCTTGACAATTGAGTCTCGGTTGTTCCCATAAACCTTTTCTTCATAAGTTCATTATACTCATTCAACTGTACGTTTTTTTTGTTCTTCCTTCGTCTTTCGCATCTACTTGCTTCTTTTCTTTTTTGATGTCGCCCCGTTATGTGTATCTCTCACCTAGTTACCTTCTCCACACAATATTCAACTATGGAGTATTGTTCTTCGACTTGATCAACAATTGTGTAGGTCACATAGTCATTGTTTGACCGAAAGATTACTTTTCTTTGTTTGAAACCAATTAATGCTTATGTGGTTTCCAGGAATGTTCTGCTAAGAATAAAGGTTCATTTGTCAACCGCGGCTAGGAATACAAACTTATCCACCTTTTCTGCCATTCCTTCACTGTCACTTTTTCTGCCATTCCTTCCACACTATTTAGTGACCTGTTTACTAGTCCAATCATTACCTTACTCAGTTCATGGTCAACCGTTGCATCTTTTTGAAAATTCCAAGCGTCATTAGATTGACTATTGATCCCAAGTCATATAGAGCTTCCCCAATTTTCTGGCGTCTTTTATTCAAATATTGAACGAAACTCTTTAGTTATAGAAAACAATTATTCAATAGATGGTTTGTCTTTTAATATGAGAAAACCTTTGAAGAACTTGACAAAACATGAGTTTTGTACTATCATCTATTCAAATGGCATTTAAACCTTAAAATTTTAACACCTTGAGTAGTTATCGGAATTTGTAGTCTTCCTTAGTTGTTGTATCAATTTCTTATGCCAACTAATGATAAAATTGGTGAGTGCACCAAATCATACATAAGTAATTAAGTAGTTAGTTATCGTCTCCACAAGGATTAGCGCTCAACTTAGTAATTAGAGGAATGTATTAGAGATAAAAGATTTAAAAGAGATGAAGTAGTTTGTAAGGTTTTAATTGTCCTACCCAATGCAAGATTAGGTTATTGTGAATAAGAAGTTTAATTGCGATTAGAGAATTCTTGAATCCCGATTTCCATCTTCGATTTAAGAAATTGGAATATGCCCCCGAGATTTATTAATGTAAGTTTTATTTTAATATCACCGCAATTCAATCAGTTACAATTGAGGCGTTCCCTTAAGATGAGACATAACCATAAATTCATACTTAGTTCGATTAAAGTATTTAATTTAGAAACTAAGCAATTTACTATTGTCTGGTTCAGAACGAATTAGAGTTATCAATCCTAATATTCTCCATCTAATATTTGATATAGAAACAGACATATACAAATTAAATCAGACACCTAAATCATAACCTGAATAAAAAGTATTATTAATTGAATCCAAAACATAAGAAGAGGTTCATCATGAAACCATAATAAAAGAGGTTTAGTTGCACATGGAAGCCGACATCGTTATAAAAAATAGAAAAACATACCCTAGATAGAACAAGAGGATGATGGTGATTCTTTTACTTAAAGCTCTGATGCTTGACCCATGACTGGTACCGCTAGCATTCTGAATGAATAAAAGTATGTGCAAGGGTCTTTATTTATAGTATATCATTACCTAAGGGTTTAGAGAAGAAAGCTAGGGTTGTTCAAACTAGTTAACTGCTTGAAAAACAAGAAAACAACACCTCCTTCCTGTTACACATGCACATGCAAAGAGTGGTGCATGGCCCATGCGCGGGGGTGGATGAGGCAGTGCCTCCTATGCAAATTTAGCAGTTTTCATCCCTTTTTAGCCTTATTCGGTCTTAAAAAGCCTTGGAACTTGAACATAATTTTCTTCAACTCTTATTGTCTGGAAAAAAATTCTAAGAACCATAGATCTTCAATCTCCATATCCTTGGTCCTTCATGTGATGTCTTGTTTTTCCGATCTACATGATTTCTCACTAAAAAGACTCAAAACAATTACGGACTTCCAAAAATTAGGATAAAAATGAATTACAACGACTCGAATGAAAACAATACAAAATTTTCCTCAATACATCGAAAACTCCTCTAAATGTTTGGAATAATTCTTTGAGACTAAAACAAATTTTTTGGAATTTTTAGAATAATTCTCGTTGATTTTTCGAACAACAGCTGCTTTCTTGGAAGATGTAGCTTCCTTGTTGAGAGCTATAACTTACTGCATAGAAGACTCTGGGGCCATTGGCCAAACGTTATGATGGGAAATTTTCCTCTGATTGTTAGCCTATGTCAGCCCACATCTTCTTCTATGCTTCTCTACACCCTTTCATGTAACACCAAAATTCCTAGTTTGCCATCTTGAATTCCAAAAACTCTTTTATTGACACTGATTCTTCAGGCCCGAAGCTATAGCTCCCTGTAGCCTTTAGTGCAACTTGTATTTCTAAAATATACTATTTCTTTCACCTTTCATCCCTTTTTGCGAAAACAAACAAATGGGTATTAGTAAAATTGCTTACTTTTTTTCAGAGACCAGACTTTTCGATTTTTTGCTCTTGAATTTTTTTTAAGCCTAAATTTTTAATCATTTGGGGTACATTTTTTACTTTTTCTTTCTACATTTCTATCTTTTTTATTATTTCATTAATAACACATTTTACCCTACCCAAAACTTATAATATTTCAAATTCCAAAGAGAAACCCCAAACTTAGTTTCAAACCATACCAAGTGCCTAAAAGTCATTAACTCCAATAGATTTGAACATATATAATAACATGAGTTCAAAACTTGTGACAAGATTCATCACAAAAAATCATCAAAGAAAGATTTATTGCATGGATGCTCAAATGGGGTTTAACATTTGATAATATATAATTCTGCATATGATGATAATTAGCAAGAAAATTAAATTGACTGAAAAAAGTAAAAACTAACTGAGAAATAAAATAGGGGTTGCATCCTATTCAACATGTGTTTATCGTAGAAAGCTTGACAAATGAGTCTCGGTTGTTCTCATGAACCTTTTCTTCATAAGTTCATTATACTCATTCAACTGTATTTTTTTTTGTTCTTCCTCCGTCTTTCGCATCTACTTGCTTCTTTTCTTTTTTGATGTCGCCCCTTTATGTGTATCTCTCACCTAGTTACCTTCTCCACACAATATTCAACTATGGAGTATTGTTCTTCGACTTGATCAACAATTGTGTAGGTCACATAGTCATTGTTTGACCGAAAGATTACTTCTGTTTGTTTGAAACCATTTAATGCTTATGTAGTTTCCAGGAATCTTCTGCTAAGAATAAAGGTTCATTTGTCAACCGCGGCTAGGAATACAAACTTGTCCACCTTTTCTGCCATTCCTTCACTATCACTTTTTCTGCCATTCCTTCCACTTGATTTAGTGACCTGTTTACTAGTCCAATCATTACCGTACTCAGTTTACTGGTCAACCGTTGCATCTTTTTGAAAATTCCAAGCGTCATTAGATTGACTATTGATCCTAAGTCATATAGAGCTTCCCCAATTTTCTAGCGTCTTTTATTCAAATATTGAACGAAACTCTTTAGTTATAGACAACAATTATTCAATAGATGGTTTGTCTTTTAATATGAGAAAACCTTTGAAGAACTTGAAAAAACATGAGTTTTGTGCTAGCATCTATTCAAATGGCATTTAAACCTTAAGTTTTTAACACCTTGAGTAGTTATCAGAATTTGTAGTCTTCCTTAGTTGTTGTATCAATTTCTTATGCCAACTAATGATAAAATTGGTGAGTGCACCAAATCATACATAAGTAATTAAGTAGTTAGTTATCGTCTCCACAAGGATTAGCGCTCAACTTAGTAATTAGAGGAATGTATTAGAGATAAAAGATTTAAAAGAGATGAAGTAGTTTGTAAGGTTTTAATTGTCCTACCCAATGCAAGATTAGGTTATTGTGAATAAGAAGTTTAATTGCGATTAGAGAATTCTTTAATCCCGATTTCCATCTTCGATTTAAGAAATTGGAATATGACCCCCGAGATTTATTAATGTAAGTTTTATTTTAATATCACCGCAATTCAATCAGTTACAATTGAGGCGTTCCCTTAAGATGAGACATAACCATAAATTCATACTTAGTTCGATTAAAGTATTTAATTTAGAAACTAAGCAATTTACTATTGTCTGGTTCAGAACGAATTAGAGTTATCAATCCTAATATTCTCCATCTAATATTTGATATAGAAACAGACATATACAAATTAAATCAGACACCTAAATCATAACCTGAATAAAAAGTATTATTAATTGAATCCAAAACATAAGAAGAGGTTCATCATGAAACCATAATAAAAGAGGTTTAGTTGCACATGGAAGCCGACATCGTTATAAAAAATAGAAAAACATACCCTAGATAGAACAAGAGGATGATGGTGATTCTTTTACTTAAAGCTCTGATGCTTGACCCATGACTGGTACCGCTAGCATTCTGAATGAATAAAAGTATGTGCAAGTGTCTTTATTTATAGTATATCATTACCTAGGGGTTTAGAGAAGAAAACTAGGGTTGTTCAAACTAGTTACCTGCTTGAAAAACAAGAAAACAACACTTCCTTCCTGTTACACATGCACATGGGAAGAGTGGTCCATGGCCCATGCGCGGGGGCAGTGCCTCCTATGCAAATTTAGCAGTTTTCATCCCTTTTTAGCCTTATTCGGTCTTAAAAAGCCTTGGAACTTGAACATAATTTTCTTCAACTCTTATTGTTTGGAATTTTTTTTTAAGAACCATAGATCTTCAATCTCCATATCCTTGATCCTTCATGTGATGTCTTGTTTTGCCGATTTATATTATTTCTCACTAAAAAGACTCAAAACAATTACGGACTTCCAAAAATTAGGATAAAAATGAATTACAACGACTCGAATGAAAACAATACAAAATTTTCCTCAATACATCGACAACTCCTCTAAATGTTTGGAATAATTCTTTGAGACTAAAACAAATTTTTTGGAATTTTTAGAATAATTCTCGTTGATTTTTCGAACAACAGCTGCTTTCTTGGAAGATGTAGCTTCCTTGTTGAGAGCTATGACTTACTGCATAGTAGACTCTGGGGCCATTGGCTAAACGTTATGATGGGAAATTTTCCTCTGATTGTTAGCCTAAGTCAGCCCACATCTTCTTCTATGCTTCTCTACACCCTTTCATGTAACACCAAAATTCCTAGTTTGCCTTCTTGAATTCCAAAAACTTTTTAATTGACACTGATTCTTCAGGCCCAAAGCTATAAATCCCTGTAGCCTTTAGTTCAACTTGGATGTTGGGGTTATGATCACCCAGTAGAATACGCCTTATAGTAACTTTGTCCATTATCCCTTTATTGGTCACCCTGCTATCATTGCTTAAGGCTCTTGCCCAATTTCGCACACACAAGTTTGTGATAAAAAAGGGGAAGAACAAAAAGCTCTTGCTTGAGAGATGGCATTTCTTTATCTTTTCTTCAATAATCATGCCGACGTTTATCCTTTTCCTCTGCATCAAACACCACAACAACACCATCTGCTACACCACTATATTTTCATTGGTTGAAGTAGGCATGAATCCTGTCTGAATCATCTTGTACCTAAACTTTCCTTCACCTCGCAGTCGCATCCTTATGATTCCTTAGGGTAGACCTTGAGAATCATACTTCCACTTTGTCTCTTTGTATGACAAAAATTCCTTCATTTCCTCCCTTTCTTCTGCTATCAACTTCCTACACTTTTAAAATCACACTTCATATCTTCCAAATTATTGTTAGGCATCCGTCTTACCAACGTTGCTTCTTGTGCGTTAGTGACGATGGAGGAATAAAACTCCATAACCATAGACTCGTTGTACGACGGTTGATGAGTGACAACAACTTTCAATTTCAGTTGATCTAGATCTACATCGAGGGGCTTTGGTAGAAGGTAAGCGAACATACTATAGAGATCCACACCCTTTTCTAGAAAAAGGCCCTATTTGCAACGTTATCTCATAACTTGGTACGAGTTTGCTCGTTTTGGAAGTGAGACTCAACGATCCGGAGGTGGGTTGCATAAAAAGAATGTGATGATATATCCTGGTGAGAGGATGACTCTCTTTGTGAAGGCACTTTTGAGGCTTTTGAACTGGTGGCTTTAGCGAATTTCATCTTGGTAGAAAAAGGCAATTTCTAGGTTTAAGCTTTCATAAAAGAGTGTTTGAGAGCAACAATATTTTGGAAAGTTTTAAGAATGATAAGTGACATATTAAGCTTTTTGTAGTTGGTATTTATAGGGGTTCGATTGTAATTGTAAAGGGTAAGGAGAATGGTTGAAATTTTGCGACTTTTCGAAGAAGAGTGATAGTTCTGAAATTTGTGGGGGTAACGTTTATGTTTAGATATTTATGAGGGGAGTTATAGCTCTCGGGAGTAGTGGGCGTGTGAAAACCGGAAGATGCAGGTTCAAAATAACTCAATGCCACGTGTCTGGATACCATGCCCTCTGGCAGTTACAGCGTGCACCAAGTTCTCACCCTTTTAGTTTCCTTCTTGATCATTGACATCCAACTATCCTTTAGTACTAGCGATATTTCACGATATAACTCGAAGAAAATGTTGTAATGTCATAACCAGAGCTGTATCTTTAACTAGTTCCAAATCAAACTAACAAAAACTACAAGCAAATTAGGTAAAAGGGGAGGAATATGAACATTCCTCATTTTTTACCAAATGGTTGCCTTCCTTCAAAGATCTTAACTTTAAACTTAGTAGCATGGTAGGCATTGGTAATTGAATGTTTGAATCGATATTTAGTAAACATGTTTTCAATCATTGTATTTAAATGTATTCTTCCTTACTCACTAATGACATATAAAAGTGTACCTCTATTGAAATTGATATCTATAAAAGGTTCATGTATCACCTCAGTGTCATTAGGTTGGAAGGCCTTTGCCTCACCTACTATTATAGTTTTAGGCCAAAGATGAACATGACTTACCCACTTGATGACTTTTTCCTTGCTTGCAACATTCTTTTTGATAGGAGTCACCTCCTTTTGAGAATCAGTACTCTTACGTGGTCCTTCATCTGGCGGTTTCCCATACTTGAAGACAGATGGAGAAATTCCTTTCATATGAGTCATTTTTCAACCTTTAAGGGAAAGGTGGATCAAGAGGCTTGGTGTATTGTTTGTACTCTAGAACTGCAGCCTTGACACTGACATAATTCTCCTTTGACTATGGAGATGCAGCAGTTTGCTTCTCTTCCTGTGTTACGGCATGCCTCTACTCTCCCGTTTAAAGAGTAAGGGAACAACCCCTACTTGAAATCATCATCTTATATACCTGGAATCTTGAAATTTTCTACTACTTCAATGAATTGCTTCCAGTTGAGATGAGGATCATATGTGAAGTGTTGTTGGATCAAACACTGCATACTCTGTGGTGGATCTCCTCTTGTCATTTGTCATGTCAATATTGTTGTTGTTGTTGTTAGCCATGTTGATGGATGAATCTTCCTATGAGCTATGTTGGAATAAATATTGTGGCCATAATTTTCCTCATACCACTAGTACCTTTAGATAGGTGGAGAACACTAAGACATTATGTCTCATTTCAATCCTTTTATTTCTTTTCAGATACTCAAGTGGCTTGTGGAAAGGGTAAGGAGAATTCTACTAATTAATTATGTTGATTATGTCCTATGTTTTAGCTTATGTACTGTATGATATGTCATTTGTACTCATACTATATTATTAATGTTATGTACTCGCTAGTTAGCTCATGTATCATTCGGAGAATTTATGCGTTCTTCTATGATTTAGTTTATGCTTTGTTTTGATCAAGACAAATTATGCATTGTAATTTAATGAACCTAGTACGAATTTTTAACGCTCGAATAAAAATTCTAGGCAACTTATATTTTGGGCATTACAATTTTGAGTCATTAAAATGCAATCAATGTAGTAGGACCATTTGGATCCATGATAAATATTCTAATTATTATATCTGGTCAACTTGACTTGTATAGGATAGCTAGGACATGATGCCATAGAGCCAAAGAGAACCAGGAAGGCCATGAACTAATCAAGCTAATGAAGAAGAAGGAAATCCCAATGCTAATATGTGGGCTTAAATGATGCATCAGCAGAAAGTGATGCAACAACGCTACTAGGACAACCAGGCTCAAAATGCATTGCAACAACAAAATATGATGTAGATGATGCAACAACATATTAACAAGCAGGCCCAATCCCAATGGTAATGGGTTGAAACGATGCAGCAGGGTCAAAATTTTCAGCCACAACCTGCACCACCTCTAGTGATAGGGAATCCAACATTCAGAGAATATAATAGGAATCATTCCCTAGAATTTAATGGGGAGGGTGATCTTCAAGAATCTAAGAGGTGAATAAAACAGATGGAGAAAATCTTCTGAATGGTCGAATGCTCATATTTAGTTACAGTTGTGCATGCAACAAACAAATTCAGAGGTGCAGAGGAAGACTGGTGGGAAGGTACCTAACACCAAATGATGGCTAAGGATATGGAAATTAATTGGGCTAATTTCAAGAAGGCAGTGATAGATAAGTACCTTCTGATGTCTTTCGAGGTTAAGAAGGAGAAGGAATTCCTAGAGTTTAAGCAAGAAAACACGTTAGTTACTTAGTTTACTAAGAAGTTTAAAGTGATATCTGATTAATCCATCCATAATCAATATAAGGGTAATGAAGATTGGAAGATTAGACAATATAATTATGCTTTAAGAGGTGAAGTTGATACAATTGTGGGCTAGCAGAACTTTACTTGCTTTGATGGTTTGGTGCACAACAGTCTGGTAGTTGAAGCTCGTATTGCTAAGAGTAACAGGAAGAGAAGGATGGCCCGAGATAAAAGGAAAGGCATAAACCATCAGTAGCTGAAACCTAAGGGTTCTCCTTAAAAGATAAAGCAACCTCAATCACCCAGATCTTACCCTACCTACAAGAACTGTAAAAGAGCTCACATAGGAGAATAATTGAAAGGATCTAGGAATTGTTACAAATGCAGGTAGTCTTGACGTCATATGACATATTTTCCTAATGAGAGAGATAAGAGTGGAGCGGAAGCTACAACCAACAAAAGAGGCATTATGTATTCTCTTGATGGCGAGAAAGCGCAGGATAATGTTGATTTGATATTCGGTATGTGCCATCTTGGTTGGAATCTAATCAGTCTTATTTGATTGTGGTGGGACATATTCTTTCATCTCATTTAAGTCTGTTGAGACACTTCAATTGCCTCTATTACCACTAACTCCTCCTATGACGGTGTCTACCGCTACAGATGGTGAAATTGTAGCTGAATATGTATGCAAGAATTGACCTATAACCCTATCTAATAAGACATACTATATATATTAAGTATGTATTCCCATGAAGCATCTCTATCTTATATTAGGCATGGATTGGCATTCTGCAGACAATGTGTACATTTTTTGCACAAAGAGAGTATATACATGCCTACAAATAATACCACGGAAGGGGTAGCTCTTTCATAATTAATTAATCATACTCTTTGTATGATCCAATTTATTTGTGCTAATGGTAAGGGTTTCACTTCATGCTAACCATGAGTTTAGAACCAAAGTTGAGTCCCAGTGACATACCTATCTTCAATGAGTAATTAGATGTGTTTTGAGTAAATGTAACCTGTTTACCCCCTTAAATAGAAGTTGAGTTTTCTATTGATTTTATTCCTAGAGAGGAGCCATTGTCAGTGGCTCCATATAGAATGTCACATTTTGAACTCAGAGAGTTGAAATGTCATCTAGAAGAGCTAGTTTAGAATCATTGTATCATGCCTAGTGTATCTCATTGGGGTGCACTAGAATTATTAGTCATGAAGAAAGATGGTAGCATGTGATTGTGCATTGACTACCGTCAACTAACAAAGGTGACAATTATGAACAACTATCATATTCCTAGGATTAATGATCTTCTAGATCAACTTAAGGGAGCGATAGTTTTCTCTAAGATTGATCTCAGGTCGGGTTATCCCCAAATATGCATCAAGTCTTTATATGTGTCTAAAACAACTATCAAAACACATTATGGACACTATGAATTTTTGGTTATACCTATCGGTGTGACCAATGGTCCAATTGTATTCATGAACTATATGAACAGGATCTTTCAGCCATACTTAGATCAGTTTGTTATCAATGTCATCGATGACATTTTGATTTATGCTTAGAGTCATTAGAAGCACAACACCTCAGGATGGTTTTGAACAATCTCCAAGAGAAGTTGTTGTATGCGAAGTTCAGCAAGTTTGAATTTTGGCTATTAGAAGTTAAGTTATAGGGTCATGTTATTTCTCAAGGTGGAGTAGCAATAGAACCATCAAAGGTTGTAGGTATACTGAATTGGAGCAGGCCCAGGAATGTCTCAGAAGTCAGGAGTTTACTAGATTTAGCTGTAGGAAAATCGATTACACATGAATCAGTGATTCGATTGTTACCTTGAAGTGTGGAATCTGAAAGCTGGAAACACGATCACAGCAAAGCAAGCAGCAAGGCCTCTAGCAAGTCCACACGAACAGTGCTCCTCCAAAACTCGGTGCTAGCCAACGAATCAAAACTTTCAGAGAGTTTAGGGTTTCAAAAACGTGCAACCTCAAACTTCAGCACTGGGCTTCTATTTATAGAACTCTTAGTGTGCTCTGCAAGTTTAGAAGTCACTATTGGGCTTCTGTAAGACCAATAACGAGTTTAGTAATTCTGCTAACTAATTAGCGTTATTTACTAAACGCACCCCTTATATAAGTCATACTTATATATTTCTCTTTTAACTGTTCTTTGTGTGTGACCCTATAGGTTCTAGTCACGTTGGCAATAATATTAAATCTAATATTTAATACTATAAACAATAAGCGGTATCTAGCAACACATCATTGCTACCCAAGTGACAAGAATGTCAAGTGATCTGACGAAACCTTTTTCCATGATAATACTTATGTATACAATTACTCCTTTGTCCTAATATCTTTATTGATCTCAATGCATAGATTTTGTCACCATTGTGTAGATCAATACTTATATTTCTTGATTCCAAAATATACTGAATAACGAATAAGTCCAATATCCTATATCGACTTAGTTCGGCATGGCCATGCAGTTTTACAATCATATTTCATCAAGAGGCCTATAGATATATCTCCTGTTTATGAGGAGGGACAAATCCCATCTAGGACACTCATGTCCCTCAGCATGATTCATCAAGTACCCGTCAACCAACGTTATGGTTATCCTTTTACAGACAACCTTAGAATGGCAACAAAGCACTTGAGTCCACATCTAGGGATCATAGTGGTTTCAGGTCAAAGAGCGATGTACACTATTATCATTGTGAGAATATCTTATGACAATCTCATAACTTACTAAGTAGTATTCTCACGATGGGTCTATCCAGTATAAATATTACTCCTAACATTTATACATATGTATAGACTTGATATCTCATATCTATGACCCATGAGATGCGGTCATCAGTCTTCATACATAATAGTCTCGACGCTTTATTATCATCCTAATTCATATTAAAGCTTGACTACGGATACATTTAAGAATAGCGTTCTTTATGATAATATAATCTCATGATTAAGTCACACTTAATATATTATTACATGAACTATCTATTCTAAGGACTTTATTAAAATTACTATAAATATATAATAAAGAGTGTCATATATTATTTAACAATAAAAGTCATGATACATAAGATAAGTTTCACATAAACAATTGGTCTCTAGGGCTTATACCAACATTAGCTAGTTATTATCGGAGGTTTATCATGAAGTTTTCTCATATGTTGCTGCCTTTGATACGTCTAACTTAGAAAGATGTGCCTTCGTGTGGGACGAAGAACGTAAAAAGAATTTCAGAACCTTGAAGAAGAAATTGACTAATACACTAGTGATAACCTTTGTGATGCATCATCTAAAGGCCTTGGCAGTGTGTTGATGTAAAGTGATAATATTATAGCCTATGCCTCTAGACATCTCAAGCCTCATTAAGAAATTTACCTACGCATGACCTTGAGTTGGAAACCATAGTCTTTGCATTGAAAGTGTGGAGACATCATTTGTATGGTGCTCAATTTTCTCTATTCAACAATCATAAGAGCCTGAAGTTGTTGTTTGATCAGCGGTAACTGAATATGAGACAGAAAAGATGAATAGAGTACCTAAAGGATTTTGACTTTTATTTGAAGTATCATGCAGTGAAAGCGAATGTATTAGTTGATGCCTTAAGCAGGAAGGCTTTGATTAAGGGAGAATTGATGATACATATATGTAATTTGTATGAGAAGTTCATAGATCTTAAGCTCGATGTCACATAAGTAGATATTGGCATTTTGCTACAAAAGTTGGAAATCACCTCTGACTAACGGTCTATAATTTGACATGCTCAGAGTATGGATAGGGATCTCAAGAGGAGAATGGGACATCTAGAGTTCAATTTAGCATCAGACAGAACTATGTTGTTTGATAGAAGAATATGTATTCCAAACGATGCATAGCTATATAGGTTGATTCTTAAAAAGCCAAAAGAGTAGCTTCTCTATTCATCTCGGTGCTGCCAAGATGTACCAAGATTTGAAGAAGGATTATTGGTGGTCCAACAAGAAAATAGATATTGCAAAATTTGTGGCAAGATGCATTGTATGTCATCAAGTCAAGATTGAACACTAAACCCTTGCAGAATTGCTTGAACCTTTGCAAATTCTACAATGGAAGTGGGAGCAAATATCTATGGGCTTTGTAGGTCGATTACCTCATATCCTGAGAGTACATGGTTTGATTTGGGTGATCGTAGATCAATTAACCAAATCTACCCATTTCTTGCTTGTGAAATCCGCTTACCAAGCATCTCAGTATGACGAATTGTTAACTTCAGAGATTGTTAAGCTGCATGGTGTCCTAGATATTATCGTGTCAGATAGGGATCATATCTTCAAATCTCAATATTTGGAAGGCTTTTCATAAGTCCTTGGGAACCCGACTGAAAATGAGTACATCTCGTCATCCTCAGACGGATGGTCATTCAGAGATGATTATCCATACTTTGGAGGATATGCTTTGTGCATGTATTCTCGAAGATGGAAGAAGTTGGAGCAATCACCTACCTCTTTATTATTTTTTTCATTGCATTTTAGGAGTCGTAGTAAAAATAACGGTGATTATAATATATACCTTATATCGAGTCTAGTTTTAATTTAGGTTATTAATTAGTAAGAGTCCGTCCATTCAAATTTACACTTAGGATTATGATTACTATATAGTAATAATAAAATTAAGTCATAATAATTAGTAAGTTTAATAGGTAGTCGTAACAGTAATGTTGGTATGTCCAATTTAGACTTTTATGATGTTTTGCTTGCATCAGATGGCTAACAAGTCATAGGCTTGTTTTGTATGACACCCTTAACATTTATTTATGGTTCAAATCTCCTATTTATGACGACATCCGAAACATATGTTTCAACCGATTGAATATGCACGCTCATGCATTATTTCTAATATTCATAATTTTCCCTATCAAAGATGGGAGGTCCATTGTACTCCCCTTTAGGATTCTTGTTCGTCATATCAACTCACTCGATGATTAAATCGCTAGTGAAAATACCAGGGTCTTAATGCAACTTGTTGGCCAATATGACGGAAACAAGATAAGACTAGAGGATGGGGGGGTAAATAGATTTTTCAATTAAAAGTTTGAGATAGAGTGGTTTTCAAAAATCTTTTGGAAAATTATATGAATATTGAATTTATGTACACAATTCGAATGATAAGAGCTAAACAATGCGATAATACCAATTCAATATGAATAATAAATTGAATACACTAAAAAATTTACAATAGTATAACTATCTCAAGACAAAACTTTTGTTAGGCAAAAACACACTACTTGAAAGATTAAAAACTTTATATATGAATGAATTATTGACACATTGAGTGCGAATATGAATTGTGATTAAATTGAGTGTTTAAAGATCTAAATTAAAAGTTAATTCATATTAGGTTTGTACAAAGTAATCAATCATTATCATATGGTAAGTAAAAAATTCAATAACTTCATGTATCAAGATACAGAGTTGAAAGTACAACTATAAGGGAAAGAAAAACACCAAGATTTATAGAGGTTCCTCCTTTTCGTCCTCTCTAGGGGTACTTCCTCTGTTCGTAGAAGAATATGTGTCTTCTACGGGCTTTCACTATGGTAAAAATGTTTACAATTGTATGATTACAAAGATTCCTTCGATTCATAATATTTTAGGCCAAGCAGTTACACTAGATCCAACCTTCAATACCTCATGAAATCGGACAACCACAAGGTCTTAAAATATTTAGCTTGCATGTGATCCTATGATCTTCTACTTCGAGAAATCGTCTTTGTTATGCCTCCGCTTCGATCCCCTTAAATCTTGAATGTTTGAGAAACAACCCCCATAATTACCTTTGGAGGTGAACAATACCTCCTTTTTCTTTTGATGATTGGTACCCCACAAGATCCTTGAAAGAAACCAAACATACAATTCCCACAACACCCTTACTATCTAGATCTCAAATCCTACAAGAGTTTTTAGAAAAAAGTGTTTATTCTGAAGAAAGTTGTAGAAAAGGAAAGGTTGGAGACTTTAGAGTACATTTGCAAATTGATCAAACGAGTGGGATAATGAGTGGATATGAGTATATATAGGCAAGTAAGATATGCGCAAATTTGGCTTAAAATAAAATAGGAAAACCATGTTTGAATTGAGTTAGACAATGATTGAATCGATTCAATAGTGCAAAATTGAAATCTAAATTGCATGAGGATTGAATAGGTTCAGAGAAACTTTGAATCTAGACTGCATCTGCGAAAAACATCTTGGTGCTAAAGCCCTCGCCAAAAAGGTCTTACAAGCAAGATACTTCTGGCCCACCATGCCAAAAAGTGTTACACATGTGCCTTTGCAACGGCTATGCATTCACCCACCTCTATAAATCGGAGACTCCTCGCAGCCTCCAAGGTAGAATATCTTTCACTCTCAAACCCCCCATTCTAAACCTCTAAGTCGGAGTATCTGCAGGTACACACTCCCCATTCGGTCCAACGCTCACTGAAGTACTCTCACCATCATGAACCACCACATTAAAGAAAGCACCGGCAACCACCTTCTGATCAGGTACGTAAATGACAATGTTGAGGTACAAAAACTCTTAGAATGGAAATAAAAAAAAAGATATTCCCTAAAAAATAAAATTATTCCCTAAAAAATAAAAAATATTCCTCTCACCTTTCAATTTTCAGCCTATATATATGCCTAGTGCGGCTACTCCATAAAACACAACAAGAATTACTGAAGAATTCCCTAAAAAATAAATTAGAAAAGAACTCTCTACAAAACAAAAAATAAGAGAAGAGCGCCACCACCGCTTCAACTACTCTATCCAATTGGTCACATTCATCTTTAAGGGTAAGGATTCTTCTTCTTTTAATCATTTCATGTGTAAAAACATTAAATCCCTATCATTTGGATGGACACAAATGGTGTACGGTTATAAAATTTGCTGACCAATCGGTTTATGTTTGAACATAAAAAAGAGATAATTTTTATTTGAATACCAAAATTATTGTAAACGATCTCAAACATAGTCCTGTTGTAGTGTCTGGTCTGTTATAGTAGTTTTTTTTTGTTGTAACAGTAAGAAATTCAAATCTCTTGGTCTGTTATAGTTTTTGCATCTTGTTTATTAATGACAGATCTTGATTTGAAAATTGTTATAAAGGATCTCAATCATATAATTTTCATTTGAATACCAAAATTATTGTAAACGACGGTGTCTGTTATAGATTTATGTTCTACTATAGTTTTTGCAATACCAAAATTATTGTAAAGGATCTCAACCATAAATTTAAGATCGACACCAAATCGCTTAGATAATACAACAGTAAAAAACCATATATTTAAGATCAGATAATCCTGGGATCTGTTATAGTTTTCTTTTCTCTGTAACAGTAAGAAATCCAAATCTCTTGGACGTCTATTATAGTTTTTGCATTTTGTTTATTAATCTTTGTCTGTAACAGAAAATCGCTAAGATAATACAACAGTAAAACAAGCATATATTTAAGATTAGATAGTCCTCTGTTATAGATTTTTTGCATCTTGTTCATTAATCACAGATCTGATGATTTAGATTAATGTGATCTGAAAAAATTGTTGTAAATGATCTCAACCATATAGTACATATTATGGTTTCGGTTTTATCAAAATTAGTGTAAACGATCTTGACAATATATTTAAGATCAGGACTGACCTGGTACAACGACATGTTGTAACAGGGGAAAATTCAAATCGCTTAGATTCTATTGATCCTATTTTATATTTTAAGATCAGGCAGTCCCCCTGATCTTTCAAAAGAATGTATATATAGAAAACGAATTGTATTTTTTTTTTTTTTTTTTTTAAGATCTTTCAAAAGAATGTATATATAGAAAACGAATTGTATTAAAATCAGAATTGGTAAAGGCAATAATTTCGGCAATAAAAAATTGCGAAACTTATATGGGCAATAATTTCGGCATTGCTCGTCATTTAGACATTATTAAAATAGGAATAGGTGATTAGAAAATCATCAAATTTTAAATATATGACAAGATCAATTGACTCAGAAGTCAAATATAATAAATGATACTTATGATTATTTTTATAGAATAAGTAATATTTTAGGAACAATGAAAACAGAAATGAGCATAATTAATTATTCCTCTACTAAATTTATTGAGCAATAAATTGTGATTGCATTTGATTATAACGTGAAGAAAAAATCATTCATTTATATTGCATTCCATGATAAAAAATAAAAAAGTAAAATTGACTTATTATCTTCATTAATAATTTTAAGGTGCTAACGTTTAACATGTAGTATATGTGATGTTTTACATATTTTGATGCATCCTTTTTACAACCGTGGATATATATATATATATATATATATATATATATATATATATATCCTTGACATGTACCAAACTCTCTTTGAACTTATTATCAGACCTTATAAACAAAGTTAAAGCAAACCTATTTATCTTATTCATTGCTTATAAACAACGTAGTTTGTTAATTTGTTTATTTCTGTGTGGAATTAATACACGTAGGATTTTGTGAAGAATGGAAGGCAGAATGGAAGGCTTGTCGTGGGCCAGGCTTGTTAGAGGTTGCCAAATTATGCAATTTAATAAGCATAAGAACATGTGTTCATGCCTCTAAATATGTATCATGGGAAGTTGCATTAATGCTCAACTGGAACCCTTCAAGGATTGCCAAGAGTAATTGGCAAAAATAGTGGGGAAATCAAATGCAAATATATGGTGTAGCATATCATCTAAAGTTTATTAAATTTTATTTTCCCTTATAATGCATAGATGAAATCATATGTTTGGCTTAAAACTTTGGATGGCTATTCTCAACAAGTAGAGAAAGCAGTAGCAACAATTTGCCCTGTGATTCGTTCGGAAGTTGTCTTAAATGGAAAGGGATCTTCAAAAAAATATGTTGTTGTACTTACACCTTGTGTCACTTCCACAATATTGGGTTTGGTCCTTGATTATTGTAGGTTATTCATAAAAAAGGTATGGGATGTTGCCAACTTCATATAATTCATTGTACTTGCTTGTCTTGTTATCTTTTTCCATTCTTCCATGTTTCTACACAAGAAAAAGTTGAACTATAAACAAATAAGTTTCTTTAGATATAGTTATTATTTCCTATTTATGTTTAGGTTAATTATATGATAATTGTTAACATAAGTAGACTACAAAAGGTAACCCGATTATATTCATTATTCATCTTCTTCCATCCACAATTTTTCAAATTTGTTTTTTTTTTTTTAAATACTTATCCACAATTTAATAATCAAACATGCTTTAAATCCAACAACTACAATTTAATGCAACAATCATTTCAACAAATCAATAACAACAAAGAATGATAGTGAGAATTATAAAATATTCGAAACCATAAAACATATCAAAAAAAAGGAGAGATTTTGATGACAAATTTGAAAACGTGGATGAAAAGGTTAAGTGCAGCTCACAATATGACCAATTCATATAAAGATGACGACCAATTCAGAAAAAAATGTGCCAGGAGGGTGAAGTGAGGTTATATGTTTTCCTCACTATCATTCTATGTTTGTTATTAATTTGTTGAAATTATTGTTGCATTAAATTGTAGTTGTTAGGTTTCAAAACATGTTTGATTATTAAATTATGGATAAGTAACCTAAACATAAATAGGAATATTGTGATTAAATTGTAGATAAGTAACCTAAACATAAACATAAAAATTGTGATTTATATTACGAATCTATATGTCCTGAAACCAAAAATACATATAATAAAATGGCGAGATTTTGATGACAAATTTGAAAACATAACTCACAATATGATCAATTCATATAAAGAAGATGACTTATTCAGAAAATAATTTGCAACGGGATCAGACAATCAGTGTGCCAGGAGATGAAAATGTTGTTGAAGTTATAGGTAGAAATTGCAAACTGAAACTCCAACTTTAAGGGTGCTGATTACTTGAGGTTTGGAGCCCATAACTGATATGATATTAGTATGGAAACCTATCAGACGCTATTAGATGAATACCCTATGCAAGTGGCAGAAATGCTTGTTGACGCAACAATATGTTCTGAATATTTGAGCATGGTATAATCAAATATACATTACTGAAGAAGACGTATCTAAAACTGCTTTTAAATGTCCAGGGGCCTTACGCTATTATGAATGGATATTAATGCCTTTAGGTCTAAAAAATGATGGTGCATGTTATCAAAGAGCAATGAATTCTATGTTTCATGATTTCATAGGAAAGTTTATGCAAATCTACATAGATGACATTGTTGTCCAATCATCTGCTGAGAAGGATCACTTAGATCACCATTAGAGATCGTTCCAAAGACTGAGGAAATATGGATTAAAAATAAATCCATTGAAATGTGCTTTTGGTGTACGTGCAAGTGATTTCTTGGGTTTTGTTGTGCACAAAAAGGCATTGAAATCAACCAAAACAAAACAAAGGCAATTTTGGAGACAAAACCGCCTTCAACAAAGAAAGAGCTTCAATCTTTGTTGGGAAAAAGCAACTTTCTCAGAAGGTTTATTTTGAATCTAAGTGGTAGAACCGAAGCTTTCTCGCCATTGCTTCGACTGAAGAAAGAAGATGTGCTTAAATGGGAGCCAAAACATCAGAAAGCATACGATGACATCAAGGCTTACTTGATGAACCCTCCGATTTTGTTACCTCCTCTTAGGGATAAAGTAATGAAACTGTATGTAGCTGCTTCAGATAATACTATAGGAAGTATGCTAGCACAAGTAGATGAAAATGGCGTAGAAAGGGACATTTATTATCTTAGTAGGGTTTTAAATGATGTTGAAACGAGGTATCATCCGAGTGAAAAATTGTGCCTTCGAGGTATTATCTTATATAAAGTCGGATGATGTTTATGTTTATTCCCACTTTGACATAATCAAGCATATGTTGTCGATGCCAATATTACACAGCAGAGTAGGTAAATGGGCTTTGGCACTTACAGAGTATTCATTGACCTATCAGTCTTTAAAATTTGTGAAAGGTTAAATTATCGCTTATTTCATTGTTGATCATTATGAGATTGAAGAATCATTAAATCTTGTGGATGTTCAACCTTGGAAACTCTATTTCGATAGTTCCAACCATAAAAATGGCACTAGAGTTGAAAACCAAGAAACTAATGACTTAGCGTAGATTGCTCTAGGGTACAGAATCATTGAGTGAAAGTTTGAAGAGCTCATCAAAATAAGAGAGAAACTTGCGTCAAAAGTATCTGGTTTAGATAAATAATCAACGCCAAAACTTGAGGGGAAAGATATAATGGTGAAATTTGTGCAAATTTTGATGAAATTTTTGCCATTGAAGATTTGCCAAACCAAAGAGTCTTTTCAAATAATATAGAGTCAAACGACGACAGTCGAATCATACGCATAAATGGAAGATATTTGGAAAAATATGAACCATTACTGCAAGAGGTTAAAATAACCGTAGACTAATTCGAAAAAAAATTAGAAACATGTCATTAAGAAGTTAAAACCAACTAATGGGCAATTTACAAAAGTGTCGAATGATTAGATTTTCTAGCTCTAAGTTTCAAACATTCATTCAACATTTGTGTTACAAAAATTAAAATAAGCCCTCAGCTAATGGCCATGAAGGATTTGGCCCAAAGTTAAAAGTCCTTTGAAAGTGACAAAGTTCGCTGTCAAATCAGCAAAGAATGCAAATCTGAGTCTGGGAATACTTGTAATCATTCCCAGCTACAGGCCTGCTATAACCAGGCAACCTTCCATCTCCTTTGCAAGTATCTTTTGAAGAAAGGAGTGTCCGGAAGATCAATCCCTCTTGCATAGGCCTTTCACAACCAATGGAGAGAATGTGAACCCAATAAGGAGCTCTCAAGCCAACCAGTTGGATCCTGAAAGTAGTTCGATCCCGAAAGAATCTAGTGAAAGCAAAAATAGCTTTATCAAGGTTCTCACCGTCAATGGTAGAAGCATCCAACATTGCCAAGAAATAATCAGCAGTTTCGACGCCAGCACCAGAGACAATTTTTAGAACGCGTGGAACCTCTGACACGTCAGGGCGAGCTTTAAACATAACCCTAACATAACCCTAACTGCTTTCAAATCGATTGAGTATAGACGTTTTATTTGTTTTGTTGGTTTCAAACCTTGCTCAAAGAAACGTAAAAAGTGAAACGATAGTATAAAGTTATAAACGGATAATACCATTCAAAAGGATCCAAAATACTAAAATAAAAATAAAATGGAAATTCAAAAAGGGAAGCGAAGTTGAAAGACTACAAAACAAACAGAGTTTTAGATTTCAAATCCATTCTTAAAGGTATTGAAATACTTTTTCGAATGGGATAATTTGTTGTCGAGGCATTCCTCTTCGAGCTTCAGCATGGCGGTTCTTTCTTTTTGCGCCTTAAACTCATCAACCTTTTTAAGGGCAAGGTTTGCTTCTTCATTGTGTGCCCTAACTTGTGCCAGAAGAGCCTCTTTTTCTGCTTGTAAGCCCTAGATTGCTTTTCGATAGAAGGAAATCTTCTCGTTGAATTCTTCAATCTTGGAGGGGATGCTTGGAACTTTCTTTTTCAAATCTTCGACTTTCTTCTGAGACCTTTTGATCCCAGCCGAAAGTTCCTTTTGTTGTTCGATTTGACTTGTAAGCTTGGCTTGATGATCTCTTTGTTTTTGAAAATCAGCAAGCATTGTGTCTAAAAGAGGCTCTAACCCAATAGAAAATTTGATGAATTTGTTTCCAAACGAAGAGTTCTTGAGCCTCTGAAGTAAATCCTTGACCTTAGGAATGACATTTTCATCTTGCGAGATTTGTGAAAACAAGTCAACCCCCAAGACTTGAGTTCGAAGCTCAAGAATTAAACTGGCTTCAGAACCTTCTGGATGATCAGTAGCGGCATCAACTGAAGGCTCCGTGTCGACCTTTGAGGAGAAAATGTCAAGGTCCGTGATGAAAGAAAGAGCGTCGAAAGGATCTCGCTCTGCCAATGTTTGAGGTTCTTCTCGATTCATTGATAAGCTTATAGTCTTCACACTATGTCCAGGGGAACCATGATCAGGAGTGTGTTCAAATTCAGCAACGCCTTCTTGGTGAACGATTCCATCAATATAGGTGTGTTATGAACCTTCTTTAGAATTTGGCTCACAAGAAGGATTATCTTTGTTGCCTTCATTCAGAGTTGGAGTCAGATCTTGACCATTACTAAGGAGTTGCTGATCATCCGAAATCCTGTCAACACAAATATCTCGGGTGAGCTTTTGGATAGTTTGAAGAGCGTTTTCTGCCAAGGCGGCGTTGTACTCATGAGGGTCAACATCCATTTGATCCTTGTTGACGACTTTGACTACTGGAGTAGATGAAGGCGTTATTTGTTTAACAACTACAGGGTGACCATCATCAGCGCCCTAAAAATTTGTTAATTTAGAGAATTTTCAAAACTAAGAAAATAGTTTAAGATAGAGATGCGAAGCTAGACGAAGTTACCTTTGATGTACTATCTCCAACCCGAGAGTGTGCAGTTGAAGACTTGTTGTGCTTTTGGCCTCGATATTTCTTTCGACGGACTTTGACAACTGCCGCCTCATTGGTTGCATTTTTGTCAGTATCTAGTTTCTCTAGTTTCTTCTTCTTTTCTCTTTCAAGACGAACGCCAGAATCAGTATTTGCCTCGACAACTTTACAGGCGTCAGGAGGAGCATCAGGCTGATGGGAAAAATGATTTAGTCTCGACTCCAAAAAGAAAAAACCAAAGGGCGTGGAAATATAAAGAAAAACTTACTTCATCACCACTGATCTTTTGAGGTTTGTTCAGAAGTCTCTGTTCTTTTTCTCTTTCGAGCCTGTCAAGGGATTGCATAATTAATACCTTTTTCTTATGTGATTCTTGAGTGTGGTCTTGCTTCGAAGAAGTGTCAGCTTTCGACACGTTTCCTTTGTTATAGCTATATTTTTTCCCTGACGGCAAAGGTATGGCTAAAAGTGAACAAAGAATGATGATTAAGTTTCTCACAATGAAATTAGAGTGTGTTAGCTGTATCATTCTAAAAATGAAGGTTGTCAAAATACTTACCAACTCCCAGAGGAGAGGTGATTCGAATTTGGAGTAAGCCATGGTGTAATCGACCTCTGAATGTGTATATGTCAAGTTTAGTTGGATTGACTTGTGTTTTTTCATTTTTTCGAAGACGTTGCTTTATTTCCATCCAAGAACCACATACAAACCAATCAGGAAATGGTGGTCGAAAAGCTAACACTAATTCGCTAGATGGCAATGGTGGAAATTTGACTTTAAAATACAAAGCAAATACATATTTGTTTTCAACAGAAGGAGGAAATTTCAGTTTTGGAAATTTTTCTAAAAGTTTTTCTTTTAAAGTCTTAGCAGCATCATGGACAGTCCGACTAAGCCGTAAAGAATCATATACTGTTTAAAAATATGTTTGGAAAGCTTGAATTTCACGGATATGCGTACCTTTCACTTTCTGTTTATGTGGAGAATCCCCTTATGGATGCACACTTCCCCTTTCTGTTGGGATCGACCAACGCCAAAAGGCTTAGACCTTAGGATCCCTTGTTCCTTGAAAAGTACCTGCAAAGGATATAGGAGACTTTCTGGTTTCAATTGGCCTCCCCATGGAGAGGACTACGAATATTCTAAAACAGAAGTTTGCATTCTCTGCAGGTTCGACTCAGAGCTTCGTGGGTTTCAGAGGATATTTGATTTTGGCCCTCTGTCTTAAGGCCTTTGAATTATTTTAGGGCTAATCTATCTTTTTGTAGTACTAGTTGAACGATTTGTAACGAACCTTTGTAATAATCTTTTAATATTCGACACTTTCGTACTTTGCCCATTAGATGGCTCTTAATTTCTTAATGCCATATTTTGTATTTTCGAATTAGTCTTGTGTTATTTTCACTTCTTTCAGTAATAGTCTATATTTTTTCAAATACTTTCCATTTATGCGTATAATTCGTTTATCATCATTCAACTCTTGACCTCATACGCATTGTTCGAAAATACTCTTAGAATTTTCCATGGTCCTTCCCAACTAGGTGACCATTTTCCTAAGGTTTTGTTTTCTTATCCATAGGTAGGATAACTTTCCAAATCAAGTCATTTACATCAAATGTTTTTGATTTAACATTTTTATTATAAAACTTGGTTATCTTCTCCTTTTGCCTCATGAGGATATCTAGTGCCCTCAATCTTTCTTCGTCTAAATCTACCATTTCATCGAAAACCATATTCCAATAATGATCAACATGAATTTCACGTTGCCTATGGATTCTTGTCGATTTGAGACAAATTTTTGCAGGCAACACAACATCATGCCCGAACGTAAGGAGTAGTTTTAGTTGATTCTCTAGGAGAATTTCAATAAGCTCATATAGATTGATCAAGGATTTTATGCCAACCCTTTGGATTATCTTGTACTTTCTTTTTAATCAAAGTGATAAGACCTTTGTTGGTTGCTTCGACTTGACCATTTGCTTGGGCATAATATGGTGTCGAAGTTAACAATTTGAAACCTGTATAATTGTCAAATTGTACCATTTTCTGACTTGTAAAAATTGTACCTTGATCAGTGGTAATAGTTTCTAGAATTCCAAACATACATAAAATATGATTTTGAATGAAACTAATCACCGCTTCTTTAGTTACCTCTCATAATGGAATGACTTTTACCCATTTGGTGAATAATCTATCTAAACCAATATGTATCGATGTCTTCCTGACAAACCTGACTTGATTTCACCAATTACGTCTAGAACCTGACTTGATCGAATGTAATTCACTAGCAGGGACACGTTGAATTCCTTCATGTAATTGACACTCTTGACACCCTTTTGCAACATCTATGTAATTTTTTAACATAGAAGGCCAGTACACACCTTGTCCAAATAAAATCCATTTCATTTTGTGAGCTTCTTGATGAGATCCACATGCACCACTATGAGTGTCAGAAACTGCTAAATACACCTCAGTTTCATTGAGACATTTCAGTAAAACTCATTATGGGGTCTTTTTGAACAAATCATTTCCAATAGTCACATAGCTTAAGGCTCTATGCTTATTCTTTCGACTAGTGTTTCATGTAGAATTTTGAAAATATTTGTAAGCCAGTTCACTAGCAATAATAAGAGCTCCACCTTATTAGCAATATTCGTCAACCACATTAGCAATAATAAGCCTTTTCAAAGTCCACCTAAAATAATAAGAGCTCCTTTTTCAACTTTATAGCTCCATCAACCACCTCATTAGGAACAAGCAACCAATCTAAAATTTGTCTATCTTTCACAAACGCGGTTTGAGTCTCAGACATAGCCTTCCCCACCACCATACTCAGCCGGTTGGCTAGAACTTTAGCTAGGATTTTATATAAACATCCCACCTAGGAAATAGGCTGAAATCATTTATCTTTTGGGGGCTTTCAACTTTAGGAATGAGCGCTATAAAAGTAGAATTAATACCTCGAGACAATTTGCCATTCCGATGAAATTCTAAAACAAAACGCATTAAGTTGTCCTGCAAAACATGCAAAAATTCCTTAATGAAACCAAAATTAACACCGTCTGGTTCAGAGCTGTTACAACTATCACAATCCCATACTTCCGCCTTAACTTCATCAACTGAAAAAGGTTTGACTAGACCACCCCCTTCTTGGAACGATAAAGTCCTAAAAGGCAAATTTCCCACACTTGGCCGCCCCATATTTCGAGACTTGAAATGATTGCTAAAGTGAGAAATTTCGAATAGGTTGTGAAGGTGAGAAAAACACAAGAAGGGGGGGTTGAATTGTGTTTACTTTCGCGTCTCTTAAAATATTGATTCTATTTTTCAGGATCAGAGTCTGAACAAATTCAGGTTCTGATGGAAGATCAGAGTCTGTTGCAGCGGAATAAAGTAAAGAGATAATGGAAAGAGAGAACACAAACAATTATACAGGTTCCTTCCACAAACCGGAAGTAGTCATGTCCCCCTTGCACTTCCAAGGAGAGTTCACTAAAATGTAATCACAAATTATAAGTTGCTCAAGCACACAGCAAGAGACTTCCAAATGCTCAAGCACGCAGGCAAGAGACTTCCAAATGCTCAAGGACACACCCAAGAGACTTCTAATGCTCAAGCTAACAAGCAAGAGACTTCAGACACAATTTACAGAAAATTGAATAAGAGTTTGAACACTTGATATACAATCAGTGGTGTTCCAATTACAAAACAATAAGACTTTGTTTTCTGTGACACTTAGAAATTGTAGGATAAACAAGTTTGTAAGAATTTCCTAAGTCGTTGATGTGTTTGCTTGACTCAGGGAGAATAACAAAATAGCGTAATAGCTTGGTTTTCAGTTCTAGAGTCAGTAGTCAATTCTCCAAGTCTTCACTCCTTTATATAGAGGTTGTAGAGAGACGTTGAGTAGAGCCAACATATCACAGAGTCATCTAGAAGCTTGTTCAAACACAGTTGATCTGTTGCTTGATATGGTTATCGTCCTTCAATACAGATTTTGAATTCCATTCCATTTGAGGCGATAATACCAGTAGACACAGCTGCCAGTAGTATAGGTAGTGAAGTAGTGGAAATAGGGTTCGTACACAGTACTATGTCCTTTTTCTGCATTCTTTGTCGCAAAGCATCCCATGCTTAAGTTGACTTGAAAATAGTCGTTACTCTAAGTGAACGTTTCTTTTACAACGAAATGCCTTCAGAGATTCATCTGAACAAATTCTTAAATTGCAATCTTCAAACTCTCTGTAGAACTTTTAGACTCTGCTTGAGCTTCAGACTCTCTTCAGCTCCTTCAGACTCTCTTTGTTCTTCAGAAGCTCTGAGTCTACAGAACCTCTTGTTAGCACTTCTTCGAAACAACTTCTTCAGACTCTCCGAGTCTTCAGAACCTCTCAAAATAGCTTCTGATAATTCTTCAGGCTCTTTAAGTCTTTAGAATCACTTGCAACAAGCTTCTTTAAGATTTTGCTCTTCATTTGTTCTAACAAAATACTTCCAGGGATTAAAATCTTTGACTAAGATCCTGCACACTTAAACAAATATTAGCATATCCACTTGACAATTTTTAATACCTTGTTATCATCAAAACTAAAAGTGGTATTGTTAAACACCCTTTGTTCCAACAGATTGAACACCTTCCACAATGCAGCCTTCATCCACAAAAAAGACTATTGAGTTGCACCTCCGACGATTAGAACAAACGGTGTTAATTTTTTTGGAATTAGCGTCACCATCCTTCAGCCCAAGTAACCCTGATTGCTGCTAACAAATGCTTGTACTAACATGTAATAGAGAATGAATCTCGTGAGGAAAAATCCAAAATTACTCTTCCATTAACTTAATTTCACATAATAATTTCGTCATTTATATGTTTTTCAGGTTAATTTTGTCCTTTTGATGAAATGGCAAATGATTTTTAAGATTCAAATTTATAGTTTTATTTTGATATGAACTCTTCTTATTTTTAATTAAGAATTTTTTTTATGAACTTTTAATGTTCGAATATATGGTCCTTCACTTATGCTTTAACACGAATTTTATATTTGATTCTTGAAAATCCATATACAAATGAACGAGAAGGATAAAAAATTAGAGAAAAAAGATAAAGAACGAAATCGTTATTTAAAATTAGGTTAAGGGACGACAAATGTAATTTTATCAGAAAACAGTTATATATATATATATATATATATATATATATATATATATATATATATATAACACTAAAACACTTCAGTACCAATGAGTATATTTAGTGGCGTTGCCAGTACCCTAACTCAGGAGATTCGAACTTTTGAATTTTAATTAATATATTCAACTATTTATATTGTACTAAAAAAACACTAGTACAAAAAACACTTATTAAATCAGAGATTTTAAGTGGGATGCAATCCACTTGACTTAAAAACCCATACCAAAAAAAGATTTGCTCAACAATAAATATTAAATCGTGTAACCCCATTTAAAAACAAGTTTATACTTATTAAAATTAAAATTAAAATTAAACTTTAACATAATATTGATTTCAAGACCTAAATTCATCAGATCCCCAAACCTAATTTATCACTCTTCCCTCACCCCATTCTCTGCAAATTCCAAATCTCAGCCAACTCTCATCAATCGAACCTCTTATTAACCCTCAAACCTGCAGCCGTCGTGAAACCCGCACATCCACCCACCGCCGTCGCGAAACCCACTCATCACCTCAAGGTTGCTGCGAAACCTCACCAAAGCCCTCACCCTCACTCAAACCAACTGTCGATTCCCTTTCTATCGACATCGCCACATTATGATGAAACGACTCACAGGTTCAATCTTTCTCCTTCCCTTTTATCTTTCTTTAGTTGTATGTGAGAAATTCGTAATTAGGGTTTCATTTGAGAAATTCAATTGCAAGGGGTTTCCTTCTTTGAATCACTGGATTGAATGTGAAGATTGTTGGAAATTTGGAAATTTTATGTGTGTGTGTGGATCGATAAAGTTGATTTTTTTTTGTCAGAATGAATTTGTGAGAGACCGTGAAACCCTTTTCCAAATCCAAATCGTGGAACCCTCCCTCAAAAAGGTAAAAACTAGCTTCAATCGTGTTCTGTAATTCCATTTTCGTTTTTTTAGATTTTTTCGTTTTTTTCTTTCCGAAATAACTTCAAATCGTGTTTCTCATCAGCTATCTCACCGTCTCCGTGCAAAATCATGTTTTTTTGTCGTCTTCGTCGTGCTACATCTGAATAAATCTCAGGTTCATTCTTTCTCCTTCCCTTTGCATCTCCTTTAGCATGTGATTTTTGACTTAGTGGATGTGCTTATTTAATTTATTTGGTGTTGAAACCGGAGAAATTATGAATTAAGTTAATAAGCTTTTAATAAGTTGCTTAGTATTTGTTTTAATTTTGCTGCATTTGTTGCTATAATAAGCTAATTAGTATCTTTTTTTATAAGCTAATTATTTTAATAAGCTGAACAATATAGTAGAATTTATTAATACTGATGTAATAAGCTATAAGCTATAATAAGCATTTAGATGCCACTCTTGATGAAGATCAAAGATAGAGGAGCTTTCTATCTCTGAGGTATATGTCCATCAAATGCTTATAATGATATTGCTTTTTGGTTAGCATGCACTGTCATCTAACTGGGTTTTTCTAACCCTTTCTACTAAGATATCCTTCCCTATATTTGAATTTCCATTTTCTCAACTTTCAGAATATGCATAATCTTTTTATGTGCTTCATGAGCTAGTCATATAACTTATAAGTATAATTCAAGTCCTCTGAACATTGGATTTCAGAAAATTTAGTAGATAAATCGTGCATCTGTTTCATGCATTTTCTTCCTTCTTCAGTTAGTATTGAGTCTAATCGAAGGGGTGTCCCCTGATATACCACATTCCAAACTGGCTACTTGAATCTTACAAATCGAACAGAGACAAACCCACAATAATATTTCATTTATATCTTTCCCATTAATTTGAGGAAATGGCTGGAACTACTACCAGTATTATTATCGGCAATGGCGGTGCCACAGCGGGTTTTTCGACAGCAGCCATGGCCAATTTATGAAGGATTGTGGCACTTTTGTATTATATGGTGGCCATGATCTGCCACTACTTTTTTTATATTGTAAACCTGACAATTTGATAATCGGATAGAGTTGCTTCGAATGAATTCTGGTAATGTTGAAATATGGATGTTGTATATTCTCCTTTTCTAATTTTAACTGAACCCAATAACACTTAAACCTTAGAGTCACCTTTACCCCTGTTTTTTTAAGAACCTTTACCCCTGCTTACAAGAGCGAGTATAAAATAAAATAATTGAATAAATAAGCATCAAGTACCACACGCAGTTATACCTCCGCGAGGTTCTCTTGTGTATTGCTTATACTCAGTTAAACTTTCAACTCAGTTGGTGATTTCAAATTCGAACTGGTACAATTCTATTAGTGTATTCATGTTCTTTAACGCATGCAAATTTTTAGAGCCTCCGGTATTAGGTGTTTTAGTTGCTTTTGGTTGGTAATATTCTTGTTAGTGCTAAATCACAACAAGAGTCTTTGACGTTAATTTTGTCTTGGTTGTTGCAGTTGATGGACAGGAAGTGGGAATCATCCAGAGTAAACTCCTATGTAGATCAATCCTAGTGTCTGATGTCATAAAACTGCTCTTTACTATTTGTTCTTAACTTTCTGTCTCCTCTCCTTTCCTATAACATAGTGAATACCTTCACTATCTGCTCTTTAACTATGTTAGTCCAAGTAAGCACCTTAATATAGTCTTTGTGGATGTAGGTTTTTCAGTCAGTAGTTATGGATCGTAGTTGGATGAGTGTGATCCGCGTTAGTGAAGAGTATAAGAAGTATAAGAAGGGAGTCAAAAAGTTTATACAATTTGCTTTTTAAAAACTATGCTTTGAAACAATGGTTAGCTTTTGTTTAGTTTTATGATATTGTAACTTTGGATTTGTTTGATATTGTAACAATGACAGGTTTGATATGAAATTTGGTCATATTTCATATTAATGGCTATGTTCATGAAATTTTTGATTATTATATTATATTTAGTACCATAATCCTATATAAAAATAAATAATATATAGAGTTTTTAAATGGGGTGAACCGATTTAAATGAAAAGAATTTGACTCTTGTTAACCTTTTTTAAATGTTATTAACCGATTTAAATTAAAGGATTTAAAATGGGATGAACCGATTTAAATTAAACGATTTTAAATCGGGCAAAGGGTGGAGACTTAAAATCAAAGACAGTTTTTTAAATCGGCCACCTATAAATCGGATCATGAACCGATTTAAAAAGTCATTTTCACCCCATTTAAAAAGTGTTTTCTGCACTAGTGAAATGACATACATACTCTACAACTGTTATTTACACAGTGTCATGTTTATATACTATTGAGTACAACTCATAATCAATGTTGTTGAACACATGTCTCGATATAAGTTATGATAGAATCGTTCACTTATTCATCTTTAGTTTGATTCGGCAATCTAGTATTCACAATCTTCATAGCATAACAAGATCGATCAACAATTGTTGTGGCAACAAGCAAAATTATTTAGCCCTCAAATATGTTTTTTTTATTGTTCAATTTATGCATATAAAATAAAATTAACAAAAGAGACAGTAAGGATATGTTTTCCTATTTAAATACAAGCAAAGTAAAAGAAAAGAAAAGACAAATTATCATCTATTTATTTTTTAACCAAGAAAAATCGAAAAACAAATATATTTTTTAACCAAAAAAGAAAGAGAAAAGATACTTCGCAAGTTTTTTATCAGGTAGTTGGTATTTTATTTTTCATAAATTCCTCATGTGCTAGTTTTATCTTTGCCTTTATCTTCTCTATTTTTTTGGGGGGCTTTTAAAATCCGACACATTCATAGAGATGTACATATATTTGTAGAGCACACACATATTTTAACACAGTGGTATAGAGTGCAGGCTAGCAATGAGAAAGCGGAACTAACTAATATAAGAGATGAGAGACAAACATTGAGAGAGACAAACTTTCATCATCTAAAGTTTATTAAATTTTATTTTCCCTTATAATGCATAGATGAAATCATATGTTTGGCTTAAAACTTTGGATGGCTATTCATTCTCAACAAGTAGAGAAAGCAGTAACAACAATTTGCTCTGTGATTTGTTCAGAAGTTGTCTTAAATGGAAAGGGATCTTCAGAAAAATGTCTTGTTGTACTTCCATCTTGTGTCACTTCCACAATTTTGGGTTTAGTCCTTGATTATTGTAGGTTATTCATAAAAAAGGTATGGGATGTTGCCAACTTTCATATAATTCATTGTACTTGCTTGTCTAGTTATCTTTTTCCATTCTTCCATGTTTCTATACAAGAAAAAGTTGAACTATAAACAAATAAGTTTCTTTAGATATCGTTATTATTTCCTATTTATGTTTAGGTTAATTATATGATAATTGTTAACATAAGTAGACTACAAAAGGTAACCCGATTATATTCATTATTCATATTCTTCCATCCACAAATTTTCAAATTTGTTTTTTTTAAATACTTATCCACAATTTAATAATCAAACATGTTTTAAATCCAACAATTACAATTTAATGCAACAATGATTTCAAAAAATCAATAACAACAAAGAATGATAGTGAGAATTATAAAATTACCGAAACCAGAAAACATATAAATAAAGGAGAGATTTTGATGACAAATTTGAAAACGTGGATGAATAGGTTAAGTGGAACTCACAATATGACCAATTCATATAAAGATGACGACCAATTCAGAAAAAAAATGTGCCAGGAGGGTGAAGTGAGGGTCATTGTTGATGATTACAGTAGATGGAGTTGGGTTAAGTTTCTGAAATCTAAAGATGATTCATATTATGTGTATAGTAAATTCTGCATCCAAATACAATCTGAAAAGGAATTGAAAATTTTAAAAGTCAGAAATGATCATGGAGGAGAATTTGAAAATGAGCCATTTGAGCTTTTCTGTGAAAAACATGGAATTATCCATGAATTCTCTGCTCCTAGAACACTACAGCAAAATGGGATTGTACGGAGAAAGAACAAAACCTTACAAGAAATGGCAAGAACCATGATCCATGAGAACAATCTGGCTAAACATTTTTGGGCAGAAGCAGTAAACACAGCATGTTATATTCAGAACAGGATCTACATCAGACCCTTGCTGAACAAAACAGCATATGAACTCTTTAAAGGCAGGAAACCTAACATATCTTACTTTCATCAGTTTGGATGTACATGTTATATTTTGAACAATAAAGTCTATCTAAAGAAATTTGATGCCAAAGCTCAGAAGGGAATCTTTTTAGGTTACTCTGAAAGATCTAAGGCATACAGACTGTATAATTCAGAAACACAATGTGTTGAAGAATCTATGCACATCAAATTTGATGACAAAGTGTCTGGAAGTGAAACTCCATAGCAGGATGAAACTCCAGGTCACATTTCAGACAAGAAGAGTCTGCTTTGGGATTATTATTTGTTGTTGAACCGACCTCTGTTGAAGAAGCACTTGGAGATGAAGGATGGATTCTGGCAATGCAAGATGAACTTAATCAATTCAAAAGGAATGATGTGTGGGATATAGTAGCTAAGCCTGAGCACAAGAACATTATTGGAACTAAATGGGTGTTCTAAAACAAGCTTAGTGAACAAGGAGAAGTAATCAGAAACAAGGCCAAACTTGTTGCTCAATGCTACATTCAGCAAGAAGGCATTGATTACACTGAAACATTTGCTCCAGTTGCAAGATTGCTCAATGTTAAGAGTGCCTTTCTTAATGGTGTCATTACTGAAGAAGTGTATGTCAAACAACCTCCTGATTTTGAGGATCTGAAACATCCTGAACATGTTTATAAACTGAAGAAATCACTATATGGCTTGAAACAGGCTCCCAGAGCTTGGTATGAAAGACTAAATAATTTCTTAATTCAAAATGATTTTGAAAGAGAACAAGTTGATACTACACTATTCAGAAAGACTCTGAAGAAGGACAGTCTTATAGTTCAAATTTATGTTGATGATATTATTTTTGGTTGAACTAATGGTTCACTTTGCAAGGAGTTCTCTAAGGCAATGCAGGATGAATTTGAAATGAGCATGATGAGAGAGTTGAAGTTTTTTTGGGAATTCAAATCAACCAATGCAAAGATGGAGTCTATTTTCATCAGTCCAAATACACTAAATAGCTCTTGAAGAAGTTCAATCTTGAGGATTGCAAGGAAATGAACACTCCAATGCATCCAACCTGCACTCTGAGCAAAGAAGATCACGGAACCAAAGTTGGTCATAAGCTGTATAGAGGTATGATATACCTAACTGCATCCAGACCAAATATTTTATTCAGTGTATGTCTGTGTGCAAGGTTCCAATCAGATCCTAGAAAGTCTCACTTAACTGCTCTTAAAAGGATCTTTAGATATCTGAAAGGAACTACTAATTTTGGACTTCTGTATAAGAAATCTTCAGATTATAAGCTAGTTGGATTCTGTGATGCTGACTATGCTGGAGATAGGATTGAAAGAAAATCAACCAGTGGCAATTGTCAATTTCTGGGAGAGAATATGATATCCTAGGCTATTAAGAGGCAAGCAACTATTGCTTTGTCAACAGCAGAAGCAGAATACATCTCAGCTGCTAGTTGTTGTACACAACTACTCTGGATGAAACATCAGTTTGAGGATTATCAAATAACTGAAAACTGTATCCCAATTTATTATGATAATACAACTTCTATATGTTTATCTAAGAATCCAATTCTGCATTCAAGAGCAAAGCACATTGAGATTAAACATCATTTTATTAGAGACTATGTTCAAAAAGGAATTTTAGATATTCAATTCATTGATACTGATCATCAATGAGCTGATATATTTACTAAACCTTTAACTATTGAGAGATTCGATTTTATAAAGAAAAATTTGAACATGTGTTATGTCTCTGTGTAATGTGTGTTCCTGAAGACAGAATTCAGACTCTGAAAGTTACTTAGAAGCTAATTGAGTATCAGACTCTCTCTTGGAGACTCTGAGGAATATAAGCTTCTGAAGACACTAAGACTCTATTAAGGAAACTTAGACTCTGAAGAAGCTCGTATTAGTGGAAGGGTGACTGTTTGTATTGGGTAGAAACTCAAAGGGCAATGATTTTATTCCTTTTAACAAGTAACCCTTGCGTCTTCCCAACACTTTTACGGCTGCATGCTTATTTGTCTTAAATGCTTATGTTTGTTTGTGCCCTTTTTCATTTCAAACATTTTAAACTCTTCGTATAAACAACAATCACACACAACTCACTTCAATTTCTACACTTTTCATTTTCTGAACTATGCTCTCTCGTTTTTTTCTCTCTGAAAAACTCTTTTCACAAACTCAAACCTAGAAACCCTAGAATGGCAAGTGAATCAGTTCAATCCGGTGTGATCATCAAAATTGGACAATCCTATGTCATCAAACACAGGACGATGAATATAATTAAAGAAACTCTAGAAGTTCAAGTTGAAGCTCCAGTAAATTTTGGATCTCTTTTGAAACATGGAGTTGACGTCTCAACACACTTTCTATCACAAGGGATGATGAGTTATTTTGGTTTGTTGAATGGACCAATATATCAGGGACTAGTAAGAGATTTCTGGGTTAGAGCAGAGGTCTACAACAGGGATGAAGCCACTCTAGAAGAAACTACTGCAATCTTGAACAACCCTTCACTTGTTGGTAAAACCAGAAAGGAAATGGGTCTGAAACCTTACAACGGTTTAGAAGTCAGATCGGAAGTGATGGGGATTCCAATCCTCATCAACGAGGAAATCGTTGCTAGGGCTTGCATGGTGACCAAAATTGGAAAATTTCAATGGAACGTCAACAAGAAAAGTAAATGGGCGAACGTCTGCAATAAGTTCTTATTTGATGGAAGACCTTCAAATAAGTTGGTGGACATGCACCAGGATCATAGGGTGCTTCTGAAGATCATATCAGACAGTCTTCTTCAGAAAGGTGGAGGTACTGACACTCTCTCAGTTCATCACAAGGTGCTTCTGTTCTTTCTTATCAACAAGCAAACGATCAATTTTCCAAGATATGTGATGGACAACATGTGATGGGCTATCAAGGAAAGCCAAAGCAAATCCAGAAGACAAGTTCCTTATGGCAGAATGCTTTCTGAAATTCTGTATCAAGGAGGACTCTTGAAGGTCTTAACAGAATCTGGAGTAGTGTCTGATGCTCAACTTGGAACAGTAACAGGGAGGATCATAAATGGCAAGACTCTTCAATACATGAAGATTGTCAAGAAGTATATACCTTCTGATGAAGATATGAAGAGTTTTCTGTTCAATCTGACCTGATGATAGACTTCCCTCCAATTTCCAAGGAAGATAATCCTGAGGTCCTTGCTAGATTCGTAGTGGATCACTACAATGAGACTGGCAGAATAATCAACTATTCTGCTATTCCTGAGTCTCTAGGAGAAGGTCCTCTTAAGGTCAAAGGCAAAAGGACAAAGGAGGTCATTCAAGAAGAGGAGGAAGAGAAGCAAGAACCTCCTAAGAAGAAGAAGAAGTCTAAGTCAGCAGCTCTACCGGGAGTGACTATTGATGCTTCTGAGGCCACAGCTCCTTTGCCTCAATCTGCTGCTCCTGCATCTAAGGAAATTAAGGATAGGGTTAAGAAAACCAAGGATGAAAAGAAAACCAAGGATGAGAAGAAAGCTAAGGATGAGAAGAAAGCCAAGAGAGGAAAAGGTGATAGGAATCAGAAGAGGCTTGAGGAGGAAGTTAAGGAATTTCTTGACGCTGAGTTTGCTGAAGAAGAAAGTCAGATCAAGTAAAGGAAGAAATAAGTTGTTCCTGTGGCTGAGGATTTGGCACAGAAGATAGGTACGTCAGTATCTATGGTGGAGGATGAACATGCTGTGAAGGAACTGAGGAACTGAGAGATGAGACTGAGGAACTGAGAGATGAGACTGTGAAGGAAGCAGTTAAGTTGCTTGCAGCAGCTCTGAAGCAGAAAGGACCTGTTAAGCCTGCAGAAGCTGACCAACCAGGATCTGCTTTGATAATTTCTCCTGAACAACCAGCTTCTCCAGAAGTTAATGTCTCAGGTAATCTTTCTAATGACTCACCTTTTTCGTCAGCGAATCAAGAGTCACCCTCTTCATCTGAAACTGAATCAGATAATACCCCCCTCAGTAGAGCCATTCCATCTCTACGCAAAAAGACCCCCTCACCAATCAAACCAATCACATCTTATGACTCTCTTGACCCAAGAATAGGCGAATATATTGATACAACTATTGACAGGGTTATTCAAGACACAATCACAGTGTCTCAAACCTTTCCACCTGACCATTCAGCTCAACCTTCATTTCTTAAACCACTTCAGGTAATTCAGCCTAATGAAGAACCTGAAGAACCCATCCAATCTCAACAACCTTCATTCCAACAAGAAACAACTCATATAGGCTCTTCTGATACCCTAGATTCTTTTGAGAAACACCTAGTAGGAGAATTGCCTAAGACCCCTGCTAAATCCAAAACTAAAAAAAAAAATCGTAAATAAATCAGAGTATTCACATAAACGGATTAAATAACTATTTATCCTTCAATTTCATTAACAAAATCTTTAACGTATCGCAGCAGAATTTATTTAAACCTATAAAATAGTCTTTGGCACAAAGGCCTCGTCATAAAAGTCTCATAAAACAAAGTCAACATCATTATCATAAATCTTCATAAATAATACGTAAGGAATAGAAAAGCAATAACAAAGATCTCATCCCGTTACATATCAGAGCTCCTAAGACACAACGAGAGAAATCCTCAAACGACTTCACCTAATCTTGATTACCTGCAAGTTACTCATACGAAGAGCAACATTTCCAAGTAGAAGGGGTGAGATTCACAAAACAATAATATTAAGCATATAATTCAACAATTATATTTAACAACATAACGTAAACATATTATAACAAATATCAGGTAACATCATCATCATCTTAATCAACTTCATAATCAACTTCAAAATTCACTTAACAACTTGACTCGACAATGCAACTTTAACTTGACTATGCAACTTAATCATCTTACTTAAGGCATCTGCAACGACGTTAGCTTTACCCGGATGATAATTCAAACCAAAATCATAATCTTTCAATAATTCCAGCCACCTCCGCTGTCTCATATTCAATTCCTTCTGATCAAACAAATACTTCAAGCTCTTGTGATCACTAAACACTTCAAATCTCGAACCATACAAGTAATGTCTCCAAATCTTAAGCACAAATACAACTACAGCTAATTCAAGATCATGAGTAGGATAATTTCGTTCATGAATTCTCAACTGTCTTGATGGATAAGCAACCACTTTACCATCTTGCATATACACACCACCTATGCCCAATTTGGACGCATCACAATATACCACAAAAGGTTCATCTGACTTCGGCAAAATCAAGACTGGAGCCGTCGTCAAACGTCTCTTCAATTCACTAAAACTATTCTCACAATGAACATCCCACACAAAACTTTACATTTGCAAGTCAATTGCGTTAACGGAAGTGTCAACCTAGAAAATCCTTCTATTAATCTTCTATAATAACCAGCTAATCCCAAAAAGCTTCTAATCTCTGTAACCGACTTAGGAGTTTCCCATTGTGATACCGCATCAACTTTAGACGGATCAACTGCAATACCATTACCAAAAATAACATGGCCAAGAAAACTCTCCTCATTCAACCAGAATTCACACTTTGACAATTTAGCATAAAGTTTCTTCTCTTTCAGCACTTGCAAAACTATCCTCAAATTTTCAGCATGTTCTTCCTCAGACTTGGAGTAAATCAAAATATCGTCAATGAATACCACCACAAAACGATCCAAAAATGCATGAAAGATGCGATTCATATACTCCATAAACACACCAGGTGCATTTGTAACACCGAAAGACATCACTTTATACTCATAATGTCCATAACATGTCCTAAAATCTGTTTTCTGCATATCTTCATATTTCACTTTAATCTGCTGATATCCCGATCTCAAATCAATCTTACTAAACACACATGCACCCACTAACTGATCCATCAAGTCGTCAATTCTTGGAAGTGGATACCTATTCTTTATAGTTAGTTTATTCAACTGTCGGTAATCAATGCACAACCTCATACTACCGTCTTTCTTGTTCACCAGTAATACCGGCGCTCCCCAAGGTGATACACTTGGTCTAACGAACTTCTTGTCAAGTAAATCTTCTAACTGTTTCTTCAACTTAGCCAACTCAGAAGCTGACATACGAGAAGGTGTCATAGACATAGGCTTCGTTCCCGGAACAAGATCAATCGAAAAATCAACTTCTCTTTCTGGAGGCACATCAGGAATTTCATCAAGAAAAACTTCTGGAAAATCGCATACCACTTGTAGCTTATCAATCACCGTTTGATTCTCAATAGATAAAGATGTCATCAAAGAAAACATCAACATTCCATCACGTTCAAACTGCTTCAGCTGTTTAGCAGACAAAAACCCTGCTCCACTTTCTTCTTCAGCAGAAGAGAAATACACCGACTTGCGAAAACAATTAATATGGACATGGTTGTACTCTAACCAGTTCATACCAAGGATCGCATCCATACCACTCAAAGGTAAACATACCAAATCTACTACAAAATCTCTACCAAACATCGACAAAGGACACATCAAACATACTAGAGGAGTCACCGAACCCTTGGCTGGGGTTTCGACAACCATTTCAATTCACCACACAACAAATATAGGTTAGGAAACTCAAGACAGTATTAAACCGTCACATGACACAAACGACTCAATCTACTTGGCCGGATGGACCGACCTGCTCTGATTCCAATTGTAACACCCCGTTTTCCCAAATAAAAAAAAATTTGTAAATAAATCAGAGTATTCACATAACGAAATGTCAAATTTCTTTCATAAAATCATAAACGGATTAAATAACTATTTATCCTTCAATTTCATTAACAAAATCTTTAACATATCGCAGCGGAATTTATTTCAACCTGTAAAATAGTCTTTGGCACAAAGGCCTCATCATAAAAGTCTCATAAAACAAAGTCAACATCATTATCATAAATCTTCATAAATAATACGTAAGGAATAGAAAAGCAATAACAAAGATCCCATCCCGTTACGTATCAGAGCTCCTAAGACACAACGAGAGAAATCCTCAAACGACTTCACCTAATCTTGATTACCTGCAAGTTACTCATATGGTTTATGGTCTAACCTTGATTCCAGAAATCATCCTATGGATTATCTAAGGTCTGTAAACAGTTTCTACATCAATCTAACAATTTTTCGTCATTTAATCATCAATTCACCACTTAAACCTAATTCCCAAATCCTCAAAAACTAATTCCACAACTTGTTAAATGCAATTAGATGAATTACAGACTCAATAGAATTGTATGCTTGGCTCACCCTTACCTTAAGAAATCGAAGTCGCAGCCTCTCTTGGTCTTCTTCTCTTCTCTTGACTTTTCTCCCTTTTCTCCAAAACTGATTGTACGTTAAAAGGTTTCTAACCTATTTATATCTCCTCTATCTCTTCTATCTTATTCCTCTTTCTCCCCCAAAACTCTCTAAAATCTCAAAACAACCCCTCATCTCAATATTTATTTTATTTTCAAATCTTATTTTATCAAACAATAAAATAAGCCACAACACCTCATAAAATCTGTAAAATCACATAAATCACGTAAATCTTAGAAATATATTCTATACTCCATAATATAATCAAATAATCAAAACGGGCGTTACAACTGCAAATTGAAGATTTGCTTAGAAGGATTTCTGAAGGCATTTTGATGCATAAGAAACGTTCATTTGGAGTAACGGCTAGCTTCAAAGTCAACTTGAGCATGGGATGCTCAACGGCAAGAATGCAGAATAGGACAGAGTACTCTTGTACGAACTCTGTTTCCACTACTCCAATACCTCGTACAGAGTCTCTTTGTTTTGTATTTGGAACACATTTGATTGTTTATCAAGTGTTCTAACTCTATTCAATTTTTTGTAAATTGTGTCAGAAGTCTCTTGGCTGTGTCCTTGAGCAAAGAAGTCTCTTAGTTGTGTCTTTGAGCATTGGAAGTCTCTTGCTTGTGTGCTTGAGCATTGGAAGTCTATTACTGTGTGTTTGAGCAACTTGTAATTGTTAATTACATTTTAGTGGAACTCTCCTTGGAAGTGCAAGGGGGACAGGACTACTTCCGGTTTGTGGAAGAAACCTGTATAATTGCTTGTGTTCTCTCTTTCCTTTATCTCTTGTTTATTTCCGCTGCAACAGACTCTGGTCTTCCATCAGGTTCTGAATCCATTCAGACTCTGATCCTGGAAAACATATTCTCACTCTTCAAGAGTTGCGAAAAAGTTAACACAATTCAACCCCCCCTTCTTATGTTTTTCTCACCTTCATGATTGACATTACAACTTCACCCAAAATCATAAAAGATTATATATATGAGTCATCTCACTTATATGTTTCTCAATATCTACTATTGCATTCAACGTGTTATTTTAGCTCACAATTGACACATTAATATCTCTCCATTAAGTATGAGACTCTTTGTGTCTGCTAGCCATCACCACGAACTACTTTTTCCCTCCGAAAATGGTGAAGCGGATATGATATCACCATTGGAACTTATGGGGAACCAAAACTTATGTGAATGGACACATTGCAGAAAGAGCAATCACACAATTGAGAATGATGTTACATCTTCATCCAAAATTTTAAGACTTAACTATATGATTTATTGTTCACTTATATGTTATTCAACCTCCAATATTTTATCCAATGTTGAGATTTAAATATGACGAAATTCTAACCTGTGCTTGACACGGGTGTCCATACCAGTTCTCTATAATATCTATTCTCCAATTATAAAACTTAATGCCTACCAAAAATACATCTTACCCCTTCTTAGTATTTTGACACATCATCACAACTATATCATTTTATGCATTTTTCTTCAACCTCCCCCTATTTTTTCTCTCTTGAAAACAAATTAAAACAAACACATTCGATAAAACACACTAACTTAATCTTTTTTCATAAGAATAAACAAACTTAATCTTAATCCCAATCAGATTTTTTTTTCTATAATTCAACTTCTAATCATCTAAAGAGTTTAAAACAATCTATTCTCTATAGTTGGATAAATTATTAATGAGTCATTAAATAAGATAGTTGTATAATTCATACACGGGGCTCGTAACAAGATTTTTATCATCAACGAGATCTTGATTATTTATAATATTTTTACATATTTTTTCAACCACTGTATAATATTTAATAAAAAACTATTTCAATGATTTTATCATGAGCAAATTAATCTTTCAAATAAAATCATGGAGAAATTACACTAACTTCCCTTAAGGTCTTCTTAAATAACACAAGCACCCACTCTATTTTACTAACAAACCATTAATCTCCCTTATTTAGTTATCAAAATGACAAGCTTTTCCGTTATAATTTAACACATATTAAGCTTTGTTAATTCCATGTTTTTTAAAAATTAACTTATTTATACGAGTACGAACTCCCTTAATTTTCAACCATTTTTTATTCCCATTTTTTTCCCAAAAAGGAGAAGTAGCAAAGAGATACAACCTCAAAATGTAACCTAGATAAGAGAGAGAAAAAATGAGGGGGGACTAGGTCAAAACCTCCCTAAACTAGACAAAATCCACACTTAGGCAATCCCACAAGATTCATCACAAAAGACTCTCTATTAAACGAGGGCAAATCTAACCACACTATACAAGAGTTCAAAGAGAGTCATATATAAGCCATTATGTCAGCACAATGGTATCCTTTCCTATATATATGAGTGATCATTATGTTCATTTGTCTGATCAGAATGTTGCAATTATCCCGTCTATTCTTTAAGGAACATAAAATCAAAGAAGATTTCTTGAGAGCCTGGACAACTAGAGATGAGTTAGTCTCCAACCAAACTTTAGACTCTTGTGATTTTTCCAAACTGAAGAGATTACTCATTGTTCCTTTGTTTTAAACTCTAATTTAATAAAACAGATATATCAAAGATTATTTCCTTTTTATTAGTCAACCACAACGTCCATCCATCTCTATATTCTATTTTAGTCTCTTTTTTAATTGTCGATTTTTGATTCTATTTATTGGCAAAAACAATTGTTTTTGTTTCTCCATTGCTAGAAAATAACTTCATTCAACTTATTGCCAAAAGAAAAAACAGAAGCAAGATATATCAAACTAATATTGAAGGTGAGAAAAACACAAGAGGGGGGGGGGGGGGGGGGGGGTTGAATTGTGTTTTCTTTTCGCAACTCTTGAAGAGTGAGAATCTAATTTCCTTAAACTCAGAGTCTGAATGAGATCAGAGTCTGATAGGAGATTAGGTTCTGATTGCAGCGGAATAATCAAGAGATAAAGAGAGAAGAGAGAACACAAGCAATTATACAGGTTCCTTCCACAAACCGGAAGTAGTCCTGTCCCCCTTGTACTTCCAAGGAGAGTTCACTAAAATGTAATATCAAATTACAAGTTGCTCAAACACACAGTATGAGACTTCCTTGCTCAAGCACACAGGCGAGAGACTTCCTTGCTCAAAGACACAACTAAGAGACTTCCTTTGCTCAAGGACGCAGCCAAGAGACTTCATTTGCTCAAGGACGCAGCCAAGAGACTTTCTTTGCTCAAGGACGCAGCCAAGAGACTTCCTTTCCTCAAGCACAAAAGCAAGAGACTTTTACACAATTACAGAAAATTGAATACAGTTGAAACACTTGATAACAATCAAAATGTGTTTCAATTACAACAAAGACAGACTCTGTTTTACACAAAAGACAGACTCTATTTTTCTGTGAAACTTAGAGATTCTAGAATACTCAATTTGTAAGAATCTAAGTTAAAGATGTGCTTTTGTTAAGACTCAGTTGAATACGAAAGCAGCGCAATGCAGTTTTTCTAAGTTGTAGAGTCCAACAATTCGTCAAGTCTTTTATCCTTTATATAGGCGTAGGAAAGAGACGTTGAGTCATCCAGCGCATCAGGATGATTTTTGAAGCTTGATCAATGACTGTTGATCTGTTGCTTGATTTGGTAATAGTCCTTCAATAGCATCATTTGAATTCCATTCCCTTTGAGGATTAATACCGGTAGACACAGTTGCCAAAACTGTACGAGGTAGTGGAGTAGTGGAAACAGAGTTCGTACAACGTACTCTGTATTGGCCTGCAATCTTTGTCTTTGTGCTTCCCACGCTCAAGTTGACTTAGAAGCTAGCTGTTACTCCATTAGAGTTTCTTTGTGCATAGCAATGCAGTAGAGATCACTGTTAGCAGATTATCAAATTTGTGGCTTCAGACTCACTGTAGCACTATGCTTCTGATAATCTTCAGACTCTCTTGGTTCTCAGATTCTGATGGTCTTCAGACTCTGATACAGTCTTCAGACTCTCTTCGGTACAGTCTTCAGACTCTCTTTCGCACAGTCTTCAGACTCTCTTCGAAACAGTCTTCAGACTCTCTTCGAAACAGAATCACAAGCAACAAGCTTATCTGGATTTATTGCTCTTTAACATTGTTCACACAGAATACTTTCTAAGATACAAATCTAAATTTATATCCTGCATACTTAAACAAATATTAGCAATATCCAATTGACAACTTTTTAATACCTTATTATCATCAAAACTCAAAACTTGGTATTGCTGAACACCTTTGTTCCACCAATCTCCCCCTTTTTGATGATGACAAACATTAGTATTTAAAAGGTCAATTGTTGTTAATCTAATTAACAAGTTGACTTAAAGGGTTCTGAGGTTTGTAAGCTCAGAGTCTGAGATTTGTAAGCTCTGACTCCCCCTGAGTCTGATAGTTCTTAAGTTGAGGTTTGTAAGCTCATCTTGAGTTCTATCCAGGTTAATTAAATTGTCTTTCATAAGCAATCAAATTCATACTCAGAATATTTAGTAAATTGATTCTTAAACAGGGCTCAGAGTCTAACTAAGCACCTTTCGCAGATTTCCCTTTAACTTTTAAATATACATGCAATGTAAATAAAGAAATTTTTTTTTCTCCTCCCTGACATAAATACCTTCCCTTCTCCCCCTTTTGTCATCAACAAAAAAAAGTTCAGAACAGGTTCCTCCCCCTTTTTAAATGACTTAAGGTAAGGGTGTAAACATGTTTTAAGGAAGAATGAGATTCAGAGGGAAAACATAGAAAATTCAGAGCATAAAAAAAATTGAATGCAAAGTAGAATCAAAAACAACTTGTATAAAATTGAAACAAGAATTACAAAAAAAATAAGCAAGAAAAAATGAAATTAAACTAAGGTTGGTTTTGTTTGGCAAGATGATCCATCAGTTTCTGGAGATCCTCTTGCTGTTTCTTTACCATCTCTTCCAGAGTCTCAGTTCTTTGCAAATGTGCTTCTCTTTCTTGTCTTGCTTCTTCTTGAATTCTATACATTTTCCTCTTCAAGGAATTGTAAGCCACTGATTCTCTAGGAATATACTGATCTTCATCAAAGAAGGGTGTATCTCTTATCCTCAGAATAGGAGCATTTTCCAGAACTGCAACTTTCTCAGCCCGCTTTACTTCTTCAACATGCTTGGCAGTAACAAAAGCTTGTTCCCTGGTAGCAGCCTTTTGAATTTTGGTGATAAAATCCAAAAACTCAGTCTTCACTGAAGAAAACTTATCCTCATAGCTCACATTAAGTATTGGCATGGACCTTTGCTCAATAACTTCTTTGAGATTATTGCATGAAGAAGCATAAAACTCATCAATCTTATTTGAATCAAATAAGTCACTTTGAGGTTCAGAGGTTGAGGGTAGAGAAGCTCTCAAAGCTAGAAATGTTTCAAAAGAGAAATAGGTTATGGGGTCACAAAGTGGTTGAGAAACTCTTCTGGTCTTAGCTTTACAAGCTGTTACAGTTCCTGATACAATATCAGAGGCTTGTTCCAGATTTTCAGAAGTTGGTTCAACAACAGGTTCTGAAGGTTCAACAGAAGCTAAGGTCAGATTCTCTGTAGGTTCAGGTACAGGGTCTGGTTTGGAAACGGATGAAGTAGCTTTTGTTGGTTTGGATTTTACAGGGGTTTTTGGTAGTTCTCCTCCTAGATGTTTTTCAAGAGAATCTAGAGTGTCTGGAGAGTCTACACCAATGGTTTCAGTTTGGGGGGATGGCTGTTTGGATTGAATGGTTGCTTCAGGCTTTTCAGAAGGTTGAATTACCTGAAGTGGTTTGAGAAATGAAGGTTGAGCAGGATGGTCAGCAGGAAGATTCATAGACACTGTGATTGTGTCTTGAATCACTCTGTCCATAGTTGAATCAACATAATCAACTACTGCCTGGTCAAGCGGGTTATGGGATGATATGGGTTTGATTGGTGAGGTAGATGAATTTTTGAGAGATGGAAGAATTTGGCTCAAGGGTTTGTTGTCAGATTCTGAATCTGATTCTGACTCATGATTCAAAGAAGAAGATGAGCTAGATGCCACGTTGCCAGAGGTGCCAATGCCAGATTCTGGAGAAGCATAATGATCAGACACAATAGCTTCTAATAACTCAGCTTCTGCAGGTTCTGAAGGATTCTTCTGTTTAAGAGCATAAGCAAGCAACTTAGCAGCTTCCTTGACAGTCTCTTCTTTCAACTCTTCATCAATCAAATCTGCTGCCATAACCTTGCCAGCAGTGTGTTCATCCTCAATCATAGATACAGAAGTACCTATCTTCTGTGCTACATCCTTAGCCACAGGAATCACATCCACCTTTCTCTTCTTGATCTGACTCTCTTCACCTCCAGAGTCAGTGTCAAGGAAATCAGCAATATCTTGAGCTAACTTGTCATAGTCTCTGTCAGCTTTGCCTGTTATTGCTTTCTTCTCAGCTTTCTTAGCCTTCTTCTCATCTTTCTTAGCCTTCTTTCCATCCTTAATTTCACGAAGTGCAGAAGATGCAGAAGGAGAACCAATTGAAACTCCCGGAAGAGCAGAAGATTTGATCTTTTTCTTGAGAGGCTCCTGCTTCTCTTCCTCTTCCTTGAGAACCACTTCCTTGGTCCTTTTTCCTTTGACCTTAAGAGGGCCTCCTCCAGCAGTCTCAGGAATAGCAGAATAGTTGATTATTCTACCAGTCTCCTTGAAGTAATCCACCACAAATCTAGCAAGAACTTCAGGATTATCTTCTTTGGATATGGGAGGGAAGTCCATCATCAAATCAGATTGTACATAGGATTCTCTCATATCATGCTTAGAGGGGTTGAATCTCTTGACAATCTTCATGTACTGTAGAGTCTTGCCATTGATGATTCTACCAGTCACAGTTCCTAGATGAATATCTGATACCACACCAGATTCTGATAAGACCTTCAAGAGGCCTCCTTGATACAGAATCTCAAATATTAATCTTCCAAAAGGAACTTGCCTCCTGGTTTCTGATTGACTCTTCTTGATGGCCCAACACATGTGGTGCATCACATATCTGGGGAAGTTGATCTTTATTTTGTTGATAAGAAAATAAAGAAGAACTTTGTGATCCACAGACAATGTATCTGTTCCTCCTCCTTTCTGAAGCATACTGTCCAGTATAATCTTCAGAAGCACCCTATGCTCAGGATGCATATCCACCAATTTATTTGAGGGTCTCCCTTCAAATAACAACTTGTTGCAGACAACGGCCCATTCACTTTTCTTGTTGACATTCCACTAAAATTTACCAGCGCTCTCCATCTGACAAGCCCTGGCTACCACCTCTTCAGTGATAACTATTGGAATTCCCATCACAGCAGACCTTATTTCAAGACCATTGTACGGTCTTAAACCCATTTGGTCTCTGTTCTTTCCAACAAGCTTGGGGTTGTTTGAGATTGCTACTGTTTCTTCCAAAGTAGCTTCAGCTTTGTCGTAGACTTCTGACCTAACCCAAAAATCTCTAACAAGCTCCTGATATGTTGGTCCATTCAACATACCAAAGTATCTCATCATTCCTTGTGATAAGAAATAAGGTGCAACGTTAACTCCATTACGACTGAGTGAACCAAAATCTACTGGAGATTCAACTTGAATTTCCAGAGTCTCCTTGATGATGTTCATTGTTCTGGGTTTGATAACATAGGATCCTCCGGACTTGATTATAACACAAGATTGGATGAGATCATTTGCCATTAGGGTTTTCTAAGAGTTTGATTTGAGAACAAAAAAAGGTTTTGCAAAGTATTGAAAAACAAGAAATTTGTTCAGAGAGAAAATCAAAGAGTGAAAAGAGAAGTGAGTTGTGTGTGGTATGTATTTATAGAGAAAATGTTTGAAAACTGTTTGGAAAGAGTAGGGGACAAACAAACACAAACAATAAATACATATAGCATGCAGCCATAAACGTATTGGGACAAAGCGAAGGTAACTTGTTTAACATAATGAAATCATTGCCCTTTGAGTTCTTACCCAATACAGACATGCCACGTCTGAGAAACTGTAAAGTAACTGTCACCATAGTGGGGCAGGTGTTACTGAACTTAACAGTCACGCTTCCACTAATACGAGCTTCTGAGAGTCTAAAGATTCCTCACCAGAGTCTGAATAATTTATCAGAAGCTTTCATCAGAGTCTCCAAAAGAGAGTCTGATTCCCAAATAGCTTCTGAATATTTTTCAGAGTCTGAATTCTGTTTTCAGAGGCGCATATTACTCAGAGACATAGCACATGTTCAAATTTTTCTTTATGAAATCAAATCTTTCAACAGTTAAGGGTTTAGTAAATATATCAGCCTATTGATGATCAGTATCAATGAATTGAATATCTAAAATTCCCTTTTGAACATAGTCTCTTATAAAATGATGTTTAATCTCAATATGCTTTGCTCTTGAATGCAGAATTGGATTCTTAGACAAACATATAGCTGCTGTATTATCACAATAAATTGGGATATGGTTTTCTGTTATTTGATAGTCCTCAAGCTGATGTTTCATCCAGAGTAGCTGTGTACAACAACTAGCAGCTGAGATGTATTCTGCTTCTGCTGTAGACAGAGCAATGGTTGCTTGCCTCTTGCTAGCCCAGGATATCAGATTATCTCCCAAGAATTGACAATTGCCACTGGTAGATTTTCTTTCAATCCTGTCTCCAGCATAGTCAGCATCACAGAATCCAACTAGCTTGTAGTCAGAGGATCTCTTGTAAAGAAGTCCAAGATTGGTTGTTCCTTTCAGATATCTAAAGATTCTCTTAACAGCAGTTAAGTGAGATTCTCTAGGATCTGATTGAAACCTTGCACACAAACATACACTGTACAAAATATCTGGTCTGGATGCAGTTAGGTATAACAAAGAACCAATCATACCTCTATACAGCTTCTGATCAACTTTGGTCCCTTGATCTTCTTTGCTCAGAGTGCAGGTTGGATGCATTGGAGTATTCATTTCTTTACAGTCCTCAAGATTGAACTTCTTTAGAAGCTCTTTCGTATACTTGGACTAATGAACGTAGACTCCATCTTTGCATTGATTGATTTGAATTCCAAGAAAGAACTTCAATTCTCCCATCATGCTCATTTCAAATTCATCCTGCATAACTTTCGAAAACTCTTTGCAAAGTGAACTATTTGTAGAACCAAAGATAATATCATCAACATAAATCTGAACTACAAGAATGTCTTTCTTCAGAGTCTTTCTGAATAGAGTAGTGTCAACTTGTCCTCGTTCAAAGTTGTTTTGAATTAAGAAATTACTTAATCTTTCATACCAAGCTCTGGGAGCTTGTTTCAAGCCATAGAGTGATTTCTTTAATTTATAAACATGCTCTGGATGCTTTAAATCTTCAAAGCCAGGAGGTTGTTTGACATATACTTCTTCAGAAATGACACCATTAAGAAATGCACTCTTAACGTCCATTTGATACAAAATTATGTTGTGATTAACTGCATAGGAAAGAAGTAACCTGATTGCTTCCAATCTTGCAACTGGAGCAAACGTTTCTGTGTAATCAATGCCTTCTTGCTGACTGTAGCCCTGTGCAACAAGTCTGGCCTTGTTTCTGATTACTTCTCCTTGTTCACTAAGCTTGTTTCTGAACACCCACTTGGTTCCAATGATGTTCTTGTGATTAGGCTTAGCTACTAGATCCCATACTTCATTCCTTTTGAATTGATTCAGTTCTTCTTGCATTGCTAGAATCCATCCTTCATCTCCAAGAGCTTCTTCAACAGAAGTTGGTTCAATAACAGATAATAATCCTAAAGCAGACTCTTCTTGTCTGAAATGCGATCTTGTTCTCATAGGACTTTCTTTATTGCCAATTATCTGATCTTCTGGATGTGAAGACTTGTATTTGAAAGATTGTTTGGATTGACTAGCTTGCAAAGAACCATCTTGAGCTTCATCAGAAGCTTCTTCATTAGGAACTTCAGGGGTTGTTCCAGCTTCTGAAGTATCTTCAGATTCTGGAATCTGATCAGATTCTGAGTTATCATCAGAATCTTGAGATTCTTCATGACTTTCATCTTGCACTAGAGTTTCACTTCCAGACTCTTTGTCATCGAATCTTACGTGCATAGATTCTTCCACACATTGTGTTTCTGAATTATACAGCCTGTATGCCTTAGAGCGTTCAGAGTAACCTAAAAAGATTCCCTTTTGAGCTTTGGCATCAAATTTCTTTAGGTAGACTTTGTTGTTCAGGACATAACATGTACATCCGAACTGATGAAAATAAGATTTGTTGTTCAACAGAGGTCTAATATAGATTCTGTTCTGAACATAGCAAGCTGTGTTTACTGCTTCTGCCCAAAAATGCTTAGCCAGATTGTTCTCATGGATCATGGTTCTAGCCATCTCATGTAAGGTTCTGTTCTTTCTCTCTACAACTCCATTTTGTTGTGGAGTTCTAGGTGCAGAGAATTCATGAATAATTCCATGTTTTTCACAGAAAACCTCAAACGGTTCATTTTCAAATTCTCCTCCATGATCACTTCTGACTTTCAAGATTTTCATTTCCTTCTCTGATTGAATTTGGATGCAGAATTTACTGAACACAGAATATGAATCATCTTTAGTTTTCAGAAATTTAACCCAACACCATCTGCTGTAGTCATCAACAATAACTAGTCCATATTTACTTCCATATAAGGATGCAGTGCTAACTGGTCCAAATAAGTCAATATGAAGTAACTCCAAGGGTCTGGAAGTTGAAACAATTTCTTTCGGCTTGAAGGGACTCTTGACAATTTTCCCTTTCTGACATGCTCCGCAAAGAGCATCTGAGTGATAGTCAATGTCTGGAAGGCCTTTGACAAGTTGCAACTTGCTAAGCTTAGAGATTAATCTCTAGTTAGCATGTCCCAAACGTCTATGCCACATCCACTTCTTATCACCCATTGACAGAAGGCACATTACCTTCTGATCAGTCAGTTCTGAGAATTTTATCTTATATACATTGTTTCTTCGTTTTCCCTTGAAGACTATGGACTGATCATCCTTGTTAACCACTGTGCAGTTGTTCTTATTAAACAATACATCATAACCACTAACACATAATTGACTTATGCTTAGTAGGTTATGTCTAAGTCCATCAACGAACCACACATTACTGATTGAGATCAGAGAGTTACCAATGGTTCCAGTACCAATGATTTTGCCAGTCTGGTTTCCTCCAAATCCCACAGTTCCTCCCTCTTTCATGGTTAGGGTTAGGAACATAGACCTTTCTCCCGTCATGTGACGCGAGCAACCACTGTCTAGGTACCAAGCCTTGTGCTTTTTTAGTCCTTTTAGACATACCTGCAGCATCAATAATATCAGACTTAGGTACCCATATTCTTATGGGTCCTTTTTGGTTAGTCTTAGAACCATTGAACTCTTTTCGTAAGTTATGTCTTGAAATCATTGGCAATGTTTTCTCCCATACCTTAGGTTTGGAACCGTTTGGTTTAGGTTTCAACTTGCCTTTCACAGTTTCTCTCCTTTGAAACTTAGACTTTGGTTTTTCAGACTCTGGCTTTTTCAGAGTCTGTTTATCAGACTTTGAATGTTTCAGAGTCTGAGACTTTAAAGCTTTGGGTTCAAAGTTCTTCAGACCCTTTAACTTAACATTCTGAAGTTTTGACTTAGTCAGAATCTTAGAAGTAAAAGTTGTAGGTTCTGAATGAGTCACTGTGTTGACTTCATCAGACTCTTTTACAAAATGATTTTTCAACGCCTCTCTGGCTCCATCAGGACCAAATTTCAGAGTCATTTCATTTGAGTTTCCTCCAATGAATCCAAGACCCTGTCCTCTGTTCTGATACGTGCTATAGATGCAACCCTTGATCTGTCAATTTCAGTAGCAATAAATTCTTGCAGAGCAACATCTTGCTCACTTAAGTATTTACAGCTACACTTCTTGATCAATAAAGAAATATTTTCTTCTTTTAAATCTTCTAATTCCAACAGAGTTGAATTATGTCTTTTTAACAGCTTATCAAGCTGTTGTTTGACTTTCTTCAACTCAGTGGTCTTAGCTTTAAAATGACCAAGAAGCTCATTGACAGATTCTATAAGTTCAGATCTTGTGAGTTCAGAATATACCTCTGTTTCATTTTCAGAGTCTGTATCTGATTCTGCCTCAGGTGTCTCTTTAACAGATTCGGTTGTAGCCATTAGTCCAACAGCTACATTTGCTTCACCATCAGCATCATCATCCTCAGACCCTGACTCATTATCAAGATCTTCCCAGGTGGCCATCAGACTTTTCTTGATCTGCTTCTTAAACTTGCTTGACTTGAAGGTTAGCCTCTTTGACTTGGGTTTCTCCTTCTGCAGTTCTGGACACTCAGCAATAAAATGTCCAGTTTTCTTGCAGTTGAAGCAACCTTTCTTATCCTCCTTTTTGAACCCCTTCCCACTGCTTTTTCTCAGAAATCTCTTGTTCTTCTTAGCAAGGTACTGCATTCTGCTTGAAAGCATAGCCATTTCCTTTGCTACATCAGGATCCTCCTCTGAGCTTTCAGAAGTTGAAGACTCATTTTCAGACTCTTCAACCTTGAGAGCATTTGAAGACCTTCCTTTTGATTTTAAGGCAATGGTTTTGGATTTTCTTGCAGAATCATGTTCATTGAGACTTAACTCATGAACCTTGAGTGAGCTTACAAGATCTTCAACACTTAAAGTGTTTAAATCTTTAGCCTCCTCAATTGCAGTGACCTTTGGTCTCCATCTAGAGGGTAAGCTCCTTAAAATCTTGCTAACATGATCAGAAGCTATGTAACTCTTCTTCAGTATCTGAAGACCAGATACTAGAGTTTGAAATCTTGAGTACATCTGCTCAATACTTTCATCCTCTTTCATCTTAAATAGTTCATATTGACGAACTAATAGAAGAGCTTTAGCTTCCCTGACCTTTTTGCTTCCTTCGTAGTTAGCACAGAGAGAAGCAAACATGGCTCTAGCAGTAGATTTGTCACTCATCTTCATGTATTCCGTTTTAGGAATAGCAGTGACAAGAGCCCCTCTGATGATATGATGTTTCTTCTAGATTTTCTTTTGAGCAGCAGTGTGAAGTTTGCGGTCAATGGCAGCACCTTCGTCATCAAGTTGTAAGTCACCAACACCATCTTCAAGTATGTCCCAGAGTTCTTCATCAAGACCCATGACATAACTATAGAAGTTGGTTTTCCACCAAGAAAATTCTTCAGGATCACCATTGAACTTAGAAATTTTTCCATAATCAGCCTTTCTACTGCTGTTATTGGATCCATAGTCATATGGAATAGCAGCACCAGCAGCAGCATCAGAAGAAGACTGTTCACAGGAAGACATGTTATTCTCTGGATCTATTCTGTTACACGGTTAAGTGCTAAGACAACAGAGCCGAAGCTCTGATACCAACTGAAGGTGAGAAAAACACAAGAAGGGGGGGGGGGGGGGGTTGAATTGTGTTTTCTTTTCGCAACTCTTGAAGAGTGAGAATCTAATTTCCTTAAACTTAGAGTCTGAATGAGATCAGAGTCTGATAGGAGATTAGGTTCTGATTGCAGCGGAATAATCAAGAGATAAAGAGAGAAGAGAGAACACAAGCAATTATACAGGTTCCTTCCACAAACCGGAAGTAGTCCTGTCCCCCTTGTACTTCCAAGGAGAGTTCACTAAAATGTAATATCAAATTACAAGTTGCTCAAACACACAGTATGAGACTTCCTTGCTCAAGCACACAGGCGAGAGACTTCCTTGCTCAAAGACACAACTAAGAGACTTCCTTTGCTCAAGGACGCAGCCAAGAGACTTCCTTTGCTCAAGGACGCAGCCAAGAGACTTCCTTTGCTCAAGGACGCAGCCAAGAGACTTCCTTTCCTCAAGCACAAAAGCAAGAGACTTTTACACAATTACAGAAAATTGAATACAGTTGAAACACTTGATAACAATCAAAATGTGTTTCAATTACAACAAAGACAGACTTTGTTTTACACAAAAGACAGACTCTGTTTTTCTGTGAAACTTAGAGATTCTAGAATACTCAGTTTGTAAGAATCTAAGTTAAAGATGTGCTTTTGTTAAGACTCCGTTGAATACGAAAGCAGCGCAATGCAATTTTTCTAAGTTGTAGAGTCCAACAATTCTTCAAGTCTTATATCCTTTATATAGGCGTAGGAAAGAGACGTTGAGTCATCCAGCGCATCAGGATGATTTCTGAAGCTTGATCAATGACTGTTGATCTGTTGCTTGATTTGGTAATAGTCCTTCCATAGCATCATTTGAATTCCTTTCCCTTTGAGGATTAATACCGGTAGACACAGTTGCCAAAACTGTACGAGGTAGTGGAGTAGTGGAAACAGAGTTCGTACAACGTACTCTGTACTGACCTGCAATCTTTGTCTTTGTGCTTCCCACGCTCAAGTTGACTTAGAAGCTAGCCGTTACTCCATTAGAGTTTCTTTGTGCATAGCAATGCAGTAGAGATCACTGTTAGCAGATTATCAAATTTGTGGCTTCAGACTCACTGTAGCACTATGCTTCTGATAATCTTCAGACTCTCTTGGTTCTCAGATTCTGATGGTCTTCAGACTCTGATACAGTCTTCAGACTCTCTTCGGTACAGTCTTCAAGCTCTCTTCAGCACAGTCTTCAGACTCTCTTCGAAACAGTCTTCAGACTCTTTTCGAAACAGAATCACAAGCAACAAGCTTCTCTGGATTTATTGCTCTTTAACATTGTTCACACAGAATACTTTCTAAGATACAAATCTTAATTGATATCCTGCATACTTAAACAAATATTAGCAATATCCAATTGACAACTTTTTAATACCTTGTTATCATCAAAACTCAAAACTTGGTATTGCTGAACACCTTTGTTCCAAAAAATATGACTGAAATTAAATTGTGTATTTGGAAGGTTATTGAAATAAAATTGGATAAAAGGTGTGCGTTTAAGAAAATCTCAAGGAAGTTCAATGTAATTTTCACATTTATTATTAGCGTCGTTTTTATCGTTAATCTTTTGTCTATTTTCTCTATGCATATAACGTTGCAATTCGCTTTGACATATGACCCCTACTTCGACGTCCAACCCGTGCTTAGCACGGGTTTGTTGCTAATTTCTATGAACTATATTTGCACAAACATTAAAAAATTACGATAACTAATTATTGTCTTTGTTTAACAATAGTGAAATAAAAGTTTGATCCGTTACTGTCCATTATCTTTGAAAGAGACTACTCCTGCGTGAATTTATTTAGTGCCAATACATATTTCTATGAACTGTATTTGCACAAACATTAAATGCTTGTAGTGCGTGCCTTTATTTTAAATATTGTGAAATCTTGTGATCTCTGTCCATAATGCAATGCATCAATGAAGCAATGCCTTGGATGAAGCAACAATATTGTGAAATGTTGGGATTCTGATCGGTTAATTGTTATCTTGAAATGTTCGAATTCTTGAAATTTTCTCTCTTGCCTGCTGCTTGTTAAGTTTCTTTCATCAGCCCCTTAATTTTTTTAGTGTCTTTGGAGGCCTGGCAGTTTTCATCGTCTGTCATTAAAGGCTGGAGGTTTGGGATTGGTTTTCCTTGGTAGCATTGGGATGAATCCATTCTTACAATATAGGTGGCATTTTGTCCCGTTATGTATTACTAGGAATTGATATTGATATTGGAAGATGTAACTGCACACTGTGCTATTGTCTTAGTGCTTTTTATTCTAATAAATTTTCCTTTGCTTTTGCAAGAAAAAAATAAAAATAAATTATCAACCAAGGGTACACTTCTTCAACCCGCTTTATCAATTCTTGAAAGAGACTATTAAAACTATTTGCATTGTTTCAGGTGCACACTTACAAATTTTGAGTCTCGTGTCATTTAGTATTTACTCAGGTGATTGCAAAACTTCTTCAACCAAACCTTCTCGTGTCATATCAATAGCATTACGGTCTCGTGTCATCTTAATATCAGGCGGAGGCATGCATTGGAGAGCCAAAAGGTGCTATGGTCCGTCATATTCAGTTTTAAATAACATGAAAATAGCATGATGAAAACATAAACTAACTCGCGTCTCAAAGGATAAAATTGCAAAAATCATAATAACTTCAAACAAATTCAATGATATAAACTTTCTTAATTCACGTGGTTTTATCAAAAAAGTCTTAAAAATAAGGATGGAGGTAGTAAAAAAAATTACGGTTGTTGTTATACATTAAAATAAGTGAAATTAAGGGCAATTATTAACATATTTAAATTGGAAACTTTATCTTGAAAATTGTGTATTCAACACAATGAAACAACAAAAAGTTATCTTTTCTACCTAAATTTCATCAATCATTTCTATTTTTGAATATTTAACAAATGCCCTTAAAGTAAAGATTTTACTATTAAGTGTTTTCGATGCATTGTTTAATAATTTCAAATTAAGAAATTAATTTTTAAAAAGTCAAATGTTTTAATTTTTAATAAATTAAATACATAGATTTTAAATAAATTTCACCTTTAAAATCCTTAAATGTACTTAAAAGCACTCGTTAACATTATTTTGAAGACTTTTACGGAAAGCATAAACCATAGATGCATTTTCTAAAAAACTAAACCATAGTTGAAAATTATACATGTGTTAAAATAAATTTTTATGAATACGGTTGAAACCACAAATAATTTTTCTTCAATCTTCTATTGAAAATGATTTACTTTAAAAGTAATCAAAATTGCTATTTCAGCTCTAGCATAAAAACCATTCTGTAACAAAATAGTTTATGAGAAAAGCTTACATACAAACAAAATCAAAACATAAAAATCATTCTTGAAAATTGAGCATTAAATTTTGTCTGTAGTTTTTATTTGAAACGATTGATGTTATTATTGTTAGTTTTTCATGCCGAAGGTGATGATCGAATCTTTTAATATCCTTATCACTATAATCTTTAACTCTTACTTTAGTCATCAAACTAACTTTATATGTCTTAAACTTCATTTTACATTACATAAACTTTTTTGGACAAGTTATAGACATTTTGCAAGGAGTAATATTCTAATAGATAATGTCTCAAATATACGTGTTTCAGAAAGTTCCGTCCATATTAGCGAGAATATTCAGACGGATTTGAAACATAACACATAATTTTTTTTATACAATCTCAAATGTCTGTGGAACTTTGAAACAAATTTCGTATCAAATAAATAGCTTATTTTGCCAAATCTCAATTTTGCATGGAATTGTGAGAGGGATTGAGGAAGGCATAAATGACTTATTTTTTCTTAGTTATTTTTCCAACTCTATTATAAAATTGTCAAAAATCTAACAGAAACACATAATTTTTTTTTTTTTTTAAATATTAAACATTTTTCATAATAAATATCACCTACTTGGTCCATAATGAATGACTTACTCGGCCAATTTACAAAAATTAAGAAAAACAATTATAAGTGGAATAGAGAGTATAATATTTTTATGGTTCAAATAACTCTTCGATGGTTTAATTTATTTTAAAAGTTCAATATGGTCCATTAACTTTAAAATCAATCAATTTGGCCTCTTAACCTATGTAAATTGATGCAACTTAGTCCCTACACATTAAGGTCAGTCAATTTGTTCCTTTAACTTATATAAGTTAACACAATTTGATTCCTTCCCTTATAAAAATATATTGTCATATCCATAGGTTAATGGGTCAATGTTATGAACTATTATTTCTAAGAAATTTTTTTTATGAACAAGCAAAAGGGATAATATTGCGTCAAATTACATTCGTTAAATGATCAAATTAATAATTTTTAACCAAAATTGAACTTTTAAAAAATTACAAGACAAGAGAGCTATTTACATTTTTCTTTTCTTGTCAAATGTGTCATTCATTGTTGAATGCATATAGAACATAAGAACTAATTTTACACATCTATACCATATATAAAGAAAATAACATGTTTTGACTCTTTTGTACTGAATTTTTCTCTTTCCAAAATTACCCTCAACTTTCAATAGAAATAACACATATGACAAATAGATAAGAGTAAATTCAAATATTAAAATAAAATTATAACAAACATGATACGGGTATGTATATGTCCGGTTTTATTGCTTTATCCTTTATAAAATTTAACAAACTAGATGAGTATATACTTACTTTTTTTATTATCATAAATATACTCTTAAACAATTTTTTCTATAATAAAGATTAGGCTTAATTACACTTTTGGTCCTTGCGTTTTGACCACCTCACGAAAATGGTCATTCCTCTTTTAAATCGAACAAAATTGTCCCTAAACTATCATTTTTTTGCAGTTTTAGTCCTACCTCCTATTTTCAACTCCAGAAACGCAGAGAAATCGTAGTTTTAAGACAGTTTTAGACATACCCCTATGCTCAACCATGAAATAAACAAAGGAATAAAACACGTGGGTCCAAAGAATATATTTTATTCAACACACTAACCAAAAAAACTCTAATTTGAAACATATCTTAGAAATTAAGGTTTTTTTTTTGTTAATGTGCTAAATAAAATGGATTTCTTGTACTCACATGTTTTATTCCTTGTTTATTTCATGGTTAAGGTATAATGGTATGTCCAAACCTTCCTAAAACTACAATTTCTCTGCGTTTCTGGAGTTGAAAATAGGAGGTAGGACTAAAACTGCAAAAAAAATGATAATTTCGGGACGATTTTGTTCGATTTAAAAGAGGCAGGACTATTTTCGTGAGTTGGTCAAAACGTGAGGACCAAAAGTGTAATTAAGTCTAAAGATTATTGTTGGTGTCTTTAAAAAATAAGAATTTAGATTATATATTTTATTATATTGTTGATGTCATTGAAATGGATAATCATGATCAGTTTGGTTTGCTATAAATTGAAAGCAACAAACATATATATTATTTGTTTTAATCAAAATCAAAATTTCATAAAAAAACATCATTCACGTGAGTGTTAATTATTATAAATAAAGTATTCATTATTTATTACAAAAAATTATTCGTGGAAAAAATATAAGTAAAGTAATACAAAAATTGAAGAACTCGCATGCATGCAATTCAATCTCGGTTTTTTCTTCAAAAAATAAAGGGTAGATTACTCTCCAGTTTCCTTCCTTCAAACACAATGATATTATACGACCGCTTTCCTTCATGTTTTAAAACTTAACAACACTCCATTCAAAGATGCTCAATTATATATTTTTATTTTATTTTATTTTTTACCCTAAATTTCTTTTAATCTTGTCTCTAATTTTTTATTTTTACCAAAATGATTAATTTTGGTCCAATTCATCTAACGCTTTTCATAGCCATGAAAGGGTTTTCTATTCTTTCCCAAGCTTCGAACTAGGTCTCAGTATAATCAACTCAACATTTTTAAGTTCCAACACAAACACAACAACAATAGCAAAGTGCACTATCTTTTTTTCAACACAACTTATTAAAAATTATGAGAATATGGTAACATTAAACATGATGATTACTGATGGGATGAACTCTCCGCAATAAAATGAGGAAGATTTGATATTTTATGACAAATTTAGCAAGTTCATCAAATTGTAACAAGTAATATAATTATAAGTTTATCGTTTCTTTATGGATTATCATCAACTAAGTAATCCGCTCAACTTATTTAAACTAAAGATAAATGAATTGGGTTTAACTGTTAGCACTTTCGAATTGTTTGCTCAATGCGAGTAGTAGTTTGCTGAAAAGTAAAAGTTTTGCTTCTGATGTTAGACGGTGATTATGATGCTTCGAATCTACCATGTCTTCTATGTCAGATTAAGGCAGTATTCAATACCAATTATGACTTAGTACCTAATAAACTTTAGTTTGGATTGTGAAACCCTAAAATATGTATAGAATTAATTATCACAACTATGCTTATCTAGAGGTTATATAAGTCAATTATCAAGGGACGAATCATAATCAAACATAATAGTTACAAATGATAACTTGATTAAGATTATTAAGAAACTTTCAATTATAGTTCTTGTTCAGGTTAAAGCAAGGTAAGTCAGCCTTATACTATAACATAGTGATCATACAAGATAATCCTAGGACTTAGCACACGTAAGGTCTATTAGATACAATGAAGACTTATTTGTGCCTAGGGTTCCGGAAGCAATATAATAATTCGAACAATTGAATTTTTTTTATAAGACTTAAATAATAATTGAATAAAGAACTTGTATTAATAAATTTCAACCATTTAAAGGTTCGTCTTAGAGTCCTAATCAGAGGGAGTTTAGTTTCACATGGCAATAGAAAACATAAACAAGAGGAAAATACAAAATATACTCAAGAGATGAGTTGGGGAAACCCTAGCCATTCCTTGATGCTTGATTATACTTGCTTAGAGTTGCCTTCACCTTCCTATGCCAAGTTTCTGAATGAATTAAAAGTGTTTTCAAGGGACATTATTTACATTCAAGTTTGGTACTAGGTTTATAGACACATTTCATTTCATCCAGCTTGAAAAATAAGTTAGAAGGCATATTTACGCGGAATCATGCGCCTGAGGCACATGTTGAGGTGCATGCGATGGAAAATTTGGCGGAAATTTTTGTTTGTTTCGTTCATTAAACCACAACAAGGACTTAAAGAGTTTCCGATTTTGGGAAGAAATATATTTACATTGACTAAATGAAAACGATACAAATTTCCCTTAAACCACAACAACTCCTCTAAAACTTCTCTAAAATAACCTCAAACTCTACTAAAAAGAGTTAAAAACATAGCTAACAAAACGTTAAATATTGTTTAACACATCTCCGAACTTATAATGTCGCTTTCCCTCAAATAACAAAAAGCATGAAATCCAAAGTTGCATAGATTTTTTATGACATACATATCCGGAATGAATGCTCCGATCATTGCTCGTTCCACTTCCAGCTTTGAGTTTAAGTGGGACATACTTAGAGAAGATAATCATTCTTTAAACCATGATTTATTCAATCCATGCGTCATCCTAAATCCAGTAGGGCTGGTCAAGGAATTTGTCCACGCTAGTCGACATGTTGACGCATCTTACTATTAGCGTGAAGCAATTCTAAATAATCATTCAAAGTCAATATTATCACACACATATTTAGATGTCTTTTCAAGGTTATAAAATGACTGAGGTTAAAGGTATGATACATTTTGGAAAGTAGGTTATTAAGATATTGTAGTTAGTTTCAACTATGGAGTTCTAAAATATACTATTACTTTCAACTTTCATCCCTTTTTGCTAAAACAAACAAATGGGTATTAGTAGAATTGCTTACTTTTTTTTAAGAGACCAACTTTTTGATTATTGGCTCTTAGATTTTTTTTACCAATAATTTTTTGATCATTTGGTGTAGATTTTTTCCTTTTCTCTTTATATATTTTTTTCCTTTTTATTATTTCCTTAATAACACATTTTACGCTACCCAAAACTTATAATATTTGTAATTCCAAAGAGCAACCCCAATCTTAGTTTCAAACCATACCAAGTGCCTAAAAGTCATTAACTCCAAAGAAATTGAACATATATAATAACATGAGTTCAAAGCTTGTGACAAGATTCATCACAAAAAATCATCAAAGAAAGATTTATTGTATGGAGGCTCAAAGGGGGTTTAACATTTGATGATATATAATTCTTCATATGATGATAATTATCAAGAAAATTAAATTAACTGAAAAAGGTAAAAACTAACTGAGAAGTAAAATAGGGGTTGCCTCCCCTTTAACGCGCGTTTAACGTAGCAATCTTGACAAACGAGTCTCGGTTGTTCCTATGAACCTTTTCTTCATAAGTTCATTAAACTCAATCAACTCTACTTTTTTTTTGTTCTTCCTTTGTCTTTCGCATATTCTTGCTTCTTCTCTTCTTTGATGTCGCCCCGTGATATGTATCTCTCACCTAGTCACCTTCTCCACACAACATTCAACTATTGAGTATTGTTCTTCGACTTGATCGACAATTGTATTGGTTACATAGTCATTGTTTGACTGAAAGATTGCTTCTCTTTGTTTGAAACCAATCAATTCTTATGTAGTTTCCAGGAATGTTCTGCTAAGAATAAAGGGACATTTGTCAACCGCGGCTAGGAATACAAACTTGTCCATGCCATTCCTTCACTGTCACATTTTCTGCCATTCCTTCCACATGATTTAGTGACCTGTTTAATAGTCCAATCATTACCTTACTCAGTTTCATGATCAATCATTGCATCTTTTTGAAAATTGCAAGTGTCGTTAGATTGACTATTGATCCCAAGTCACATAGAGCTTCCCCAATTTAACAGTCACGAATGTAAACTAAAACAGTAAAACTACATGTGTCTTCTAGCTTTTATGGTGTCTTTTATTCAAATATTCAACGAAACTTTTTAGTTATAGACAACAACTATTCAACAGATGGTTTGTCTTTTAATATGAGAAAACCTATAAAGAACTTGACACAACATGAATTTTGTGCTAGCATCTATTCTTATGCCAACTAATGATGAAATTTGTAAGTGCACCAAATCATAGATAAGTAATAAATTCGTTAGTTATCGTCTCCATATGGATTGGCGCTAAACTTAGTAATTCGAGGAATTTATCAGAAATAAAAGATTTAAAAGAGATGAAGTCGTTTGTACGATTTTAATTGTTCTACCTAATACAAGATTAGGTTATAGTGATTAACAAGTTTAACGACGATTAGAGAATTCTTGAATCCCGATTTCCATATTTGTTAGAATTAAATTTGTTGATTTTTAGTTAATGCCCTGTCTTTTGATCTAAGAAAGTAGAATATGACCCCCGAGATGTATTAATGGAAGTTTTATTTGAATATCGCCGCAATTCAATCAGTTAAATTTGAGGCGTTCCTTTATGATGAGTCATAACCCTAAATTTATACTTAGATTTGATTAAAGTATTTAATTTAGAAACTAAGTAATTTACTGTTGTCTGGTTCGGAACGAATTGGGGTTTTCAATCCTAATATTCTCCATCTAAGATTTGATATAGAAATAGAGATATACAGATTAAATCAGACACCTAAGTCATAAACTGGATAAAAAGTATTATTAATTGAATCCATAACATAAGAGGTTCATCATGGAGCCTTAATAAAAGAGGTTAAGTTGCACATGGAAACTGACATCTTTATAAAACAATAGAAAAACATACCATAGATAAAACAAGAGGAGGATGGTGATTCTTTGCCTTGAAGCTCTGATGCTTGACCCATGACTTGTACCGCTAGCATTCTGAATGAATAAAATAATGTGCAAGGGTCTTTATTTATATTATATCATTACTTAGGGGTTAAGAGAAGAAAACTAGGGTTTTTCAAACTAGTTAACTACTTGAAAAGGGGAAGAGGGGTGCATGGCCCATGCGCGGGGGTGCATGAGGCTATGCCTCCCATGCAAATTTAGCAATTTTCGACCCTTTTTAGCCTTATTTGGTCTTGAAATGCCTTGAAACTTGAACTGAATTTTCTCCAACCCTTATCGTCTTAATTTTTTTTTTTAAGAACCATAGATCTTCAATCTTTATATCCTCGATCATTCATGTGATGTCTAGTTTTGCCGATTTACTTGATTTCTCACTAAAAATATTCAAAACACTTATGAAGTTGCAAAAATTAGGATAAAAATGAATTTCAACGACTCGAATGAAATCAATACAAAACTTTCCTCAATCCATTGATAACTCCTCTAAATGTTTGAAATTTTTATAATAATTCCTGTTGATTTTACGAACAATAACTGCTTTCTTGGAAGATGTTTCTTCCTTCTTGAGAGCTACAACTTACTGCATCATAGACTCTGGGGCCACTGGCTACTAGTTATTCTCCAGAATGGGGTCTTGGAATGCTGGGAAATTTTCCTCTGATTGTTAGCCTAAGTCATCCCACATCTTCTTCTAATATTCTCTACATCATTTCATGTAACACCAAAATTCCTAGTTTGCCTTCTTGAATTCATAAAACTCTTTAATTGACACTGATTCTTCAGGTCTGGAGTTGTAGCTCCCTGCAACCTTTAGTGCAACTTGGATGTTGGGGTTGTGATCACCCTGTAGCATACGCTTTATAGTAACTTTGTCCACTTTCCCTTACCCCATTTCGCACACACAAGTTTGTGATCAAAAAGGGGAAGAAAAAAACTCTTGCTTGAGAGAGCTCATTTCTCTATTTCTTCTTAAATAATCATGCCTACATTTATCCTTTTCCTCTGCAGCAAATACAACAACAACACCATCCGATATACCATTATATTTTCATTGGTTGGAGTAGGCATGAACCCGGTCTGAATCAGCTTGTACTCAATATTTCCTTCACCTCGCATTCGCATCCTTATGATCCTTAGGGTAGACCTTGAGAATCATACTCCCACTTTATCCCTTTGTACGACAAAAATTCCTTCACTTCCTCCCTCTCTTCTGCAATCAACTTCCTACACTTTTTATGAAAATCACACTTCATATCTTCCAAAGGATTGTTGGTCAGACCGAAGTGGTAGTTTATTGATTTTGAGGAGAAAGGGATGGGCATCCATCTTACCACCGCTGCATCTTGTGCGTTAGTGAGGAAGGATGAATAAAACTCTCTAACCATAGACTCGTTGTATGACAGTTGATGAGTGACAAAAAACTTTCAATTTCAGATGATCTAGAGCTACAGCGAGGGGTTTTGGTAGAAGGCAAGGGAATAAACTATAGAGATCCACACCCTTTTCTAGAAAAGACCCTATTTGCAATGTTGTCTTAGAATTTGGTACGGGTTTTCTCATTTTGGAAGTGAGACTCAATGATCTGGAGGTGGGTTGCATCAACATAATATGATGATACCTCTTGGTGAGAGGATGACTCTCTTTGTAAAGGCACGTTTGAGGCTTTTGAAGTCGTGGCTTTAGCGAATTTCATCTTGGCAGAAAAATGCAATTTCTAGGTTTAAGCTTTCAGAAAGAGTGTTTAAGAGCAACAATATTTGGGGAAGTTTTAAGAATGATAAGTGATCGACTAAGCTTTTTGTAGTTGGTATTTAATGGGGTTGGATTTTAATTGTAAAGGGTAAGGAGAATGGTTGAAAAGTTGCGAATTTTCGGGAAAGAGTGATAGTTTTGAAATTTGTGGGGGTAACGTTTATGTTTAGGTAATTATGATGGGAGTTATAGCTCTCGGGAGTTGTGGGCACGTGAAAACTAAAAGATGCAGCTTCGCAATATCTCAATGCCACATGTCTGCAGATGTAACCTCGTCTGCAATTGTACGCATACCATGCCCTCTGGCAGTTATAGCTTGCACCATGTTCTCATCATTTCAGTTTCCTTCTTGATCATTCACATCCAATTCTCCTTTAGTACTAGCGATATGTCATGCTATAGCTCGAAGAACACGCTGTAACGTCAAAACCATAGTTGTATCTTTAACCTATTCCAAATAAAAATAACAAAAAATACAAACACATTAGGTAAAAGGGGAGGAATATGAACATTCCTCATTGCTACCAAATGGTTTCCTCCCTTTAAAGATCTTCATTTAACGTCCTCCACCTGACGGTTATGACCCCAAAAGAAGTCATATCTTGGTGATTGAGGTACAACAAGCATCTATTGGGGAGTCACCCCTAGAAGGCTTCATTACTTCATCCATATCGTTGAAACCATGGTCAATGTTCTTCCTTATATATATAGATTTAGGGAGGGTGGTGAGAGATATAGCTTCAGACCATTTGAAATTTTTAAGATACAACTTCGGTTTAGAGCCTTTAGATTTCTCTCCCAATATGTGTTTCTCTTATGAGTTTTAGAGCACTTATATTTCTTAACTTTAAACTTAGTAGCATGATAAGCATTGGTAATTGAATGTTTGAATCGATATTTACTAAACATGTTTTCAATCATTGTATTGCAATATATTCTTCCTTCCTCACTAATGACATCTAAAGGTGTACCTCTATTGAAATTTTTTTCTATAAAAGATTCATGTATCACCTCAGTGTCATTAGACTGAAAGGCCTTTGCCTCACCTACTATTATATTTTTAGGCCAAAGATGAACATGACTTACCCACTTGATGACCTCACCCTTGCTTGCAACATTCTTTATGATAAGACTCACCTCCTTTATACAATAATTACTCTTACTTGGTTCTTTTATATGAGTCATCTTCCAACCTTTAAGGAAAAGGTGGATCAAGAGGCTTGGTGTATTGTCTGTAGTCTGAAGTTGTAGCCTTGACACTGGCAGAATTCTCCTTTGACTATGGAGATGCAGTAGTCTGCATCTTTGCTTGTGTTAAGGTTGGAGATACATCGTTACGTATCGCTTTTCTGTAGAACTTGAAGCTGCAACGGTATACCTCTACTCTTCTGAGATGACTTCATCCTATATGGTCTTTGTATTCAAATTTATCTCCCTCTCATTCTCAGCACTATCAATAGCTTTACCACTTCTGAGCCCAATTGCATTGACTTGCTCATTCTTTTTCTCCTTAGTAGCTGCAATCTTAGGCCAACTAGGTAGACAACTAGCAGGTCTTTTAGATACAAATTTGTGGATTTGTCCTAGTTGATTCTCCATAGTCTTTTGTGATTCAGCTATAGAAACTAAGGCTTATCCAGTTTTAGAACTAGTGGACTCATTTCTGGTGAAGAATTATTTGAAGAGGCCCTCCATAATTTCTTGGAAAGCACTCTTTACTGGAGGATTTGTCTTGGTAGCTAGAGCATTCTTATTTTGACCACCCCATGAGAAATTAGGGTGATCGACCCATATAGGATTGTATATGTTAGAGTAGGGGTTGTAAGGCCTGTTTGGTTGACTTCAAACATAATTAGCTGAGATGGGTTCCCATGGCATTATTCATACTCATACCTTCCCCTACAATACACACAACGGACAACATTAGTTGCTGCTGGAGCCCCAAAAGTTGGCTTTAATGTTGTATCTTTATCCTCTTGCGCTTCATCTTTGGTTTCCAGTTTCTTAACATAGTATATGAGTTGAGCAATCATCGCAGTGAAAGTTGTAGATTCAGACATGATGACAGTACGTCAACACTAGTTTTTTAGTCATATTTGTGTTCTTTTTGTAATGTTTTGAGAGTCAAATGTTTGTATACATGGTTAAGCAAGATCAAGATTCATAAAAGATAAGTTTTGCACAAATTGGAGAAGACTGCATGAAATTGGAGAAGAAATCATGCCACGATGGACCTGAATTGTGGCACGTTTGAAGCGTGGAATTTACCCGAAGATGCTGGAAAAATCGTGGCACGATGGATGTGTAACGTGCCACGATGGGTGAGTAAATTTGCTGCCACGTAGGATTAATGAGAAAATCGTGCCACGATGGTTTCGAAACGTGGCACGATGGTGGGCTTTTCTGAAACCCTAATTCTTTGTCTATAAAAGCCAAATGCGATCAAAAGCTTAGGAGCGATTTTGGAGACCTAAATAGAGCATAGACGGCACCAGGAAACCGCAGAACACGCAGTGGATCCACCAAACTCATAGTTAGTCCAGATTTATGTATGTTCACTATTTTCTATGTATTTGATTGTTTAGCTATGAGTAGCTAAACTCTTAGATTGATTAAGCCATGAGATGAATCTTTGTGATCTGTGATGGTGTAATTTGTTAAGAACTCTCTTTAACATCAATGAAAACATAGTTTTTATTCAGAATTATTTGTGTTTAATGCTTTTCTTATGATTGTTTGCATGACTACTAACCCTAGCTTCTTTCAACCATATAAATTGATCTTAGGAATTGAATGACTACTAACCCTAGCTTTTAATCCTGAAATAGTAATTATGTTTAATTCAACATAGGAACCTAGAGATAGGAAATTGAGAGTTATGACTTATGAATTAACGTTCTTACCATGCTTCCGCAGTTATTCAATCGGTTTAAGAGATTAAAAGGTTATAACTTAGGAAAGGGTTTTGAGTCAAGAGATTGATCAAAACCACTTAGTTAATCCGTCGTAAAGCTAGGTTAATTTCTTTGAGAGTGAAGAGAGCCAAATTACTCACAGTGAGCAATAGAGGATTCGAAAGACTTGATCGTCTGTTTTAATCCAATTATCAAACCATTTTATTTACTTTGTATATTTTCTAACTGAATTTATATTTTCTGAGTGAATCTATATTTTCTAACGAAATCTTTATTTTATGTTATTTAATTTTATGCAATCAAATCAAATCTACTACCTATACTTTACAAAATAATATATATATCCTAAATATTTACTTTATTGCCAAATTGAGATTAACACAGTCCTCGTGGATACGAATTTATTTTATTACTTCGATGCATTTTTAGTACACTTGCTAAAAGTCTATCAAGACACATTAAAAAGACTTGTTTGTTTTCTTCTACTGCATCTGGAACATGATATGTTTGAACTCGAACTGAGCAGTAGTGACTTCTGGTCGCATTATGCTAGTGTGAAGTGTTGTTGGATCACATACTACATACTCCCTGGTGAACCTCCCCTTGTCATTTGCCATGTCAATAATGTTGTTGTTGTTGTCAGCCATGTTGACATATGAATCTTCCTATGAGCTTGTCAACCTCTTTTTTCTTAACGTCCATTCTATTTCAGTATCAAGGTGGAATTCTGGTGAGGATTGTGCTTTTTGCATTCTCGAATACACCTGCTAAAGACTCACAAAATTTCACAAGTAAAAACAAATATAAACAAATAAGCTAACTACTAAAAGTGAAAAACTGCTAAAACTATATCGCCTTGATGTCCCCCACAACAGTGCCAAAATCTTGGTGTCTCCCAAAACACTAAAAGTATTTTAAGATTGAAAGACAAAGTGCAATTATACACTCTCCAAGTTATAGTATACAAAGATATCGATCCCAATGGGACTATGGAGATATAGCTTCAAATAGCTTTTCCGCAAACAACTTATTTGGAAAAAATTAAATTAATCATTTGTCACAACAGTAAAAGTAAAAAGTTATGTTTAGGAAAGCAGTTAAAGTCTTTAGAAAATCTCAAGATGGAAGGTATAGTTTAGAACTAGGTTTAGTCATGCTAAAACATTTCTGCGATTTACAGAATTGTAGCTTAGATATAACTGCATGAGTGGCTCAGAACTATAGTCGTTTCAAAGAATCTTTATTCTTTGAGATACCCAGCGCTATATCAGGAGATATCAAATATGTGTAACCCATAGAACTATATCTCTCGCAACCGGCCTTAAGGCTTATTTAATTAAGGATTCTTCCATTTCACCTAAGTGCGGCTACACAAATCGTTAAGCTAACTGAGGTATGGCTTATTTAATCTAATACTAAGAAATAGAATGGTATGGCTCTGGTGATTCAGCACTATGACCATTTATTAACCTCTTAAGCTAATTGAGGTTCACCGAGCTACAACTTCATATAGTGTTAGTTTAACATCAGGGTTACTTATCCTTTGCTCTTTTGGTTCATAAGGGTTAACTCATATCAAATAAACATTTTCCACTCCTTACTTTGTTAGGGTAAACAAACTATATCATTAGAAGTATATATAAGGAATCACTTCTAAAGGTTTTCATTAAAAATAGTTTATTATAGTAAAGCACGATGCTACAACTTTATATATCGCAAGTAATTAATAAATCATAACCTTACCATGTCTAAACCAGTTGAAGTGGTTTAGCTTATGGTGAGCTGAGCCATGGAAATGGAAATGAAGATAGAAATAAATGAAAACATAGAAAACTAAATGAATATAATAGATAGAGTGGTCACAATATTACAATCCTTGAAGGAATAAGGTGAGACAAAGCATCACCAAGTAATATACTCTAAAAACTTTAGAATCTAGCTACCATTCTCATCTATGGTAGAAGATGAGATGGAACGAGATCTCTAAAGCTATTAACCCTAACGGTAACCTGGCCTCTCCAATTCAAGGTGAATTTTTGGACCCTTGGGAATAACACATGGGTGTTCTTTTATAGTACAAGGTCACCCACTACAAGTTCCCGCTGGTCATTTTACATGAGTTGTTCTTATCCATCCGTCCTTATCCAATCCTACCAACCCTGTAAAATATTCTTTTATTCTTTCTAAGATTTCAATCATTAGGGACAACTCATATTCTTCCTTTTTAAGAAATGGACAGAATGGACCCGCATATTTGTAGTTTGTACGACCTAGCTAGAGTCCAAGAACGCTGCAACTCTCTACATCTTCAGCGTTTCAGCTTCCAACATCTTCAGAACCATTCCTTAACCTACATCATCAAACATCATAAACAAGCATTACTAGTTCTAAAGAACTAAAAACACTTAAATCTATAAAATACTAAAATAGAAACTCATTAGATGTTGAAGGCAATGCAATCGCTCTATTACTTGTCCAGTACAGGGGCTAAGTGCAACATGATAACCAACTTATTTGTTAATTATCAACTATCACTCGTGCTTCTTCAATATTTCAAAGTTCTCGTTGTTTAGACAGAAATTTTTACATAAACCTAGTGTAGATAGGAATATGTTCAAGACCCGCAACAAAAGAAAGAGTATCATTCATATTTTTCATCAGTTCCAATAGTAATTTAATTTTTCATCATTTCCAACTTTCTTATTTGGTTCCTTAACTAAGAAAGTTGAAGTTGTTGGAGTAAGAATTCCTTTGTTGCCTGGTAAAAGTACCCATGTATTTTAGTTGCTCCTCGGATAACCCCAAACTGGATAGAAGACATGCACCACTTTCGTGAGCTTGCTCAAAAACTCACATCTTACACATTTTATTGACAACTTTGCAACTTCTTGTGCTGACAACTGAGCTAGTTCTACAATTCTATTACTAAGAAGTTTGATGCTTTCGAGTAAGGCATCATGTGTTTTCAAATATAGAACTTCCTGTTGTTTAACAATACCCATATTGTCGCTTTCTGTCGCGGTTTTATGGGTTTTAGGCCTGGTCCAAGTAAAGGCGATCTTGCTAAAAGGGGTTTAGGTTCTTGGTGATCTTTAAGGTTAAAGAGTCACAAGCTTTGTTAACTACTTGTAATCAAACATTGTAGCATTTTGTGCAAACAATCAATCATAGTGGATGGCCGTGGAATTTTCTACAAGAAGGGAATGTACCCTATAGTTAGGAAGATTGGGGAATTCACTATGCATTGTTGTACTTTCTTCCCTTATATTTTACTTTCTGCATAAAATTCAATGCAATTTGATGAATTGTGATATGTTTAGATTGGATATGTGTCAAGTGATTCATTGCTTCAATAACTAGTTTATTAGAAGATAATTGTATTTTCAATAGTTTTGAAATCACTTAACAAATTAGGAATCTATATATGTTCATTAATTCATCAATGAGGTTGTAGCTAAATTTCAATTTGTAATAATTAGTTTCTTAAGTTTTATTTTATATTTGAGAATGTTTAGGTCTTGTAATTAAGTAATTGATATTTGATTGTGAGACATTGTATCAATTATTATGTAATATCCGGCTTAATTTTCTACCGGTTAGCCGTGTCAATTTAACATGTATGAGGAAATCAGTTTATGAAGGGGCATAAGGGTAAATTTACCCCACACACACATAAATATATAAGCGGAAATAATATTAAATAATTTGTTCATGAATCAGCTCCAAATCCCTTTCTTTAGCTCCAAGGTTCAATCTTTAGAATATTTGTTCCTGAAATTAAATATAATTTGCAATTGAAGTAAAATAGTTCTAAAAAGGAAATAATATTAAATAAAACAAAATCAAATATAAATAACATTAATTATTGACTCATTAAAGGCACAAACATAACAACATAAAACAAGATTAACATATGACAATACAATCAAAAAAAACTTATGTCTCCTCTAAGGCTTCATTTCTAGTGTACAATAATCACAACTTCAAGTCTTCTTTGTGAACCTATTCAACCCAACAACAAGTTTCATGTGAGTGTGTGTGTGTGTAGTTCAGCCTTTTTCTTGCTCTTGTATAAGATAGATATTATGAGGAAACAGGTTCTAACCCTAAGACTAAATCAACCGAGAAAAATTCTTTCTTCATTTCATATAAGAGAGATGGGAGTATTTTTGATCATTGGATCTTTGCCATTTGAACATCTTTGGGGTTTTTTCCATTTCATATAAGTCGGAGGGCCTACCCCCTTCCCCAATCTAGATTCAATGGTTCCCTTTATATTTGTATTTGTTATGCCCTCTTAATTTTTTCAGGATAACATCACCTTCACGTAGGAAGTCGGAGGGCCTACCCCCTTCTCCAATCTAGATTCAATGATTCAACCTTAAAATTAAATTGGCTTAATATTCCCCCACACTAAATTATACTACTTTTACTCTGAAAACTTTTAAGGGTTAATTTACCTTTAGATTTAGAATGTACTCCTTAAAATACCTATTCATACACTTGCTCAAAGGCTGCAACTATGTTCTTTTCACAGTAAAACAAGATATGGGTATAGTAAGAACACTTAAAACACAAGAAATTATTTTCATGTACAAGAAATAACCAATTGAGGGAGACTTTAACAAAAAAATTATGCCATAATTCACAATAAAACAAGCTGCTTAATCATGCCTTTCGTAACAAAACATAAAAAAAGAATTAAAGTTCATGGAAGTTTGGAACACTACGACACAAGACACTTTATTTGCCCCCCCCCCCCCCACACACACACATTTAGGAGAAGTATTGTCTTCATTGATTCAAAACTAGAAAGAGAAGAGAAGAAGAAGTATCAAGAAATGAGAGAAAAGGGATGCGGAAAACTCACAATTCGCTGAATTAGGAGAAAAAATGAACCCTAGAGGCCTGTCAGGCTAGCACAGCCGTGTCTCTAAAGGCACGGGCCGTTCTAACTCTTTGTTTCTTGCTTGTTTTTGGATGGTAGACACAGGCACGGGCCGTGCCAACTCTCTAGTTAGTGATCTTCAATTTTTCTTACCTTTTCGCATCATACTCGGACAATTACCTACAAAACAGATGGAAATAACACAAAACAAATAAAGCAATTAAATCTGTGGGTTGCCTCCCTAGAAGCTCTCTTTTACCGTCACTAGCTTAACAAAAGTGAGGGTGTATTTCCTCAAGGAGGGTCATCAAGAGCCAAAGTAGCTTCTTCTTCAACGGCTTCTCCTGCATTATAAACTTTTAGCCTCGTTTTCAGGGATGCATCTTCTGAAAATTCCATTTGAGCCCCTTTTGAAGAGGTTAGGCTCATCCCAATAGTAGTGCTTGAGATCATGAATGAACTTCTTCTTTTGCTGGTAGTTCAAATTAGGAGGTAGTACTCCTGCTACAAGAAAACTTACAAAGTCTGCATACCAAGGTGCGTTAGTTTGTGCCAACAAGAAGAGTTGATCAGCCGGGAAGGAATCGTCTAAGGGCAGCTCATCCTCATTGGTTTCCCTAAGACGGGACAAGTGATCAGCTATAACATTTTCAATACCCTTTTTATCTTTTATTTCTATGTCAAATTCTTGGAGGAGGAAAATCCATCGGATCATCCTCGGTTTGACATCTTTTTTGTTTAACAAATATTTAATTGTCGAGTGATCTGTGTAAACAATGATTTTTGATCCTACCAAGTGAAGGTGAGAAAAACACAAGAAGGGGGAGGGTTGAATTGTGTTAGATTTTCTTCGATTTCTCCTAAGCTGAAAACACTAATCAGAAGCAGATAGAGTTCTACTTCTGAAGTGATGTTCAAGACTAATGGCAGTGGATAAAACAGAGAGAGAGAGAGAGAGAGAGAGAGAGAGAGAGAGAGAGAGAAAGAGAGAGAAGAAGGACACAAAGAAATTATACAGGTTCCTTCCACAAACCGGAAGTAGTCCGGTCCCCCTTGCACTTCCAAGGAGAGTTCATTAAAAAATGTAATATCTGATTACAAAATCTCACTGCTAAAATTAGCATGAGACTTCAAACTACTCAAGCACAACTGCAACAGATTTCCTATGCTCTTGAACACAATCAAGATACTTCCTATGCTCAAGCACAACTGCAAGAGACTTCTATTCAAACAGAATTACAAAGAAATTGTTTGAGGTTGAACACTTGATATACAATCAGTGGTGTTCACAAAACAAATCAGCTACAGACTCTTAAGACTTTAGAATTTCTAAGATGTGATATTTGTTAAGAAATTCTAAGTGAACTTTTGATGAAGAACAATATTGACAGAGTTTTGACACTTTGAAAATGTTGTTGAGTTCTTACCATTCTCTGAATCTTCACTCCTTTGTATAGAGGTTTGAAAGAGACGTTGTAAATTGCCAGCACATCAAAATAGAGTCGTTTTAAGCTTTGATCAATCACGAATGATCTTTTGCCTGATATGGTTATTGTCCTATGAAGGATCAATTTCAAATCCATTCCAAGAATGAAGGAACATTGTTGCAGACGTAGCTATAATCCTTGTCCTATAGTAGAGACACAAACTGAGTAGTGGAGTTAGTGGTCGTACACTTCGTATAGTTGTACTTTGCCAATGCTTTTCAAAAAGCAAGTATCCAATGTATTCAACTTCATTTGAATTAGTTGTTGCTTCACTCTCCTGATCTTCTGCAATGCTTAGACAAGATCAAATCCAATGAACAGCCTTTGAATATTTAAGTCTCTCATTTTCTGATGAACTTCAACTTCTAGTGATCTTCAGCTTCTAATGAGATGCTTCTGATGAACTTGCTTCTGATGACGTCATCACTTCAGGAGCATTTAACTTCAAGAGCACTTCTCTTCGGATGCTTTAAGCTTCCTTATTGTTGATTTCATAGCTCTCAATTTGTTCCATCAGAACCTTTACAAACGTACTTAACCTTGTATATGATCCTGCATACTTGAACAAATATTAGCATATCCAATTGACAATTTTTAATACCTTGTTATCATCAAAACTCTCAAAGAGTAATGTTAAACATATTTTGTTCCAACGATCTCCCCCTTTTTGATGATGACAAACATTAGTATTAAAAATGTGCAATTGTTGTTAATCTAATTAACAGGTAAACTATAAGGGTTTGGGTTTTGTAAGCTCCCCCTGAGTCCAATAGTACTTTAAGTTGAGGTTTGTAAGCTCCTTCTGAGTTCTTATCTATTTAATAGGCTAATAGATAAGAAAAAGATCTTATTAATTTAACTTGATTAAAATTAAATTAATGGGGCTCAGAGCCTATAAATACTATACATCTACTCCCCCATTTGTCATCAACAAAAAGTATAAAAACTAATGACAAAAAGACAGAGATGAGAAAAACACCGTGAGAAATTCTGTAAATAATATAAAGTTGGTTCAGAAACTGGTTCAGAAGCATAAAAGTATTTCAGAAGCACATAAATTAGTTCAGAAGCAGAAACATGCATAAGTACAAACAAAGAAAATAAACAAGCTAAGGGTGTACAACTAAGGTTGGGCTTGTTTCTGGAACATTTCCATCATATGTTTGAGCATCTTGTTTGTCTCTTCTTCCTGTTGTTTCATTTCCTGTTTGAAAGCCTCGTTGCTTCTGAGCATATTTTCTTCTCTAATTCTTGCTTCTTCCAGTTTTGCTTATGTAGAGGACTTGTATTCAAGAAGCAATAGTTTATGATCAAGAAGCTCTTTCCTTAATTGCTTGTTCTTTCTTTCCATTAAAGAGTTCTTTTGCACCAATTCCAGTTCAGTAGAAGCTGACTTGAAGTTTATCTTGTTCAACCAAGTTAGATCCAACTCCATAGGATGAACACTATAAGAAATAAAATCATTAGCTTTTCTGGCTTCTAGGCACAAAGGTGTTCTTACAAGAGTTCTTCTTCTGACTTCAACATCTTGCAAGTTACTAATAACCCATCTTAGCCAGTCTTGAAGATTGTTCAGAGCAGTTTCTTGAGCATCAAGCGATGATCTCTGAAGTTCAGTCATGACAAATTCCCATATATCTTTCAATCTTCTCCACTGCTTAACATAGTTGTCTTCATGTACCAGGTTGTTCCTTGCTTGAACTAGCTTGTTCAGTTCCTGAAAGATATTCTCACACACATCTGCTAGTATAGAAGAATCTAGAAATAGGGTGGGTTGAGAAGGAACATTTGTGGTTCTGGCAGGAGCACAAACTTGAATGGCTTGGTTTGAAGATGAGGGTTGGTCATTTGTAGGGATGGAAGTTTGAGTATAGGTCTCAGCAGGTTGATCAGGAACAGAAGTTAAAATCACAGGAGATGATGAGTTAGATTGCTCAGCCTCAACGTCATAATCTTCTGATGTGATCATAAAATCAGGTTCACTAACTTTTTCAGTAGAAGAATGAGACTCAATATCATCAGGGACAAGTTCAGAAACATATTGTTCAGGAACAGATTGTTCAAAAGTTTGGGTAGTAGAAATGGGATGAGATGATGATTCAGTGAAGTTTGCAGACTCAGGACCTACTTGTTCACTTATACCTCTGCATCAGCAGGAATAAAGTTAAGAGGTTTAATCATAGGTTGTTGTAAAGGATGATTAGCAGGTAGTCTATTGCAAGCATCAACTCTCATTTGAGTCATATTAATTATTCTTTCTTGAATATTTGGATATACGGGCTCAAATGTATCAACATTAGGCTTTTTTTTGGTGTTTGGTGGATGGTGAAAGGCCTTTGTTCAAGGTTGAATATATTCTACCTAATGGAACATCATCATATTCTGAGGAGGTTGAACTAGATTCAATTTCTATAACTGTAGCAGAGTGTAGAGAATCAGGATTACCTCTTGAAGCTTCTGGAGCATCAGCTTCTGAACAACCAGCATTCTCCTCCTAAACTCCTTCAACAATATCTTTCATCACTACGCCAGACACTATCATCTGCTGAAGATTCTCTGTAAGCTCAATCCCCAGTTGAGCAGCTTCAACAGTTGATTCCTTCAGCAATTGCTCAGTAGGAACTCCAATCTCCTAAGCAAGTTCATCAGCCTTATGCAATGCAGCTTCTTTTGCAGCTTTCTAGAACTTGAGCTCTCTGATTACTAAATCAGTAGTAGCTTCTATCTGATCCTCTTCTTCTACGTACCTTGATTTCTTCAATTTTCTTACAACATGTTTTCTCTTCTTCTTTGGAATTGAAGGTTCATCAGGTAGAGGTTATGAAGCTTCAGCTAATTTACCACTTCTTGTCCTTTTGTTCAAGATCTTAGCAGGTTCCAGATCTTCAACTTCTTCTTGAATGGTTGGTACAGCAGGACCAACTACATTCTCTTGAAAAGATGCTTTCTCCTTCTTAGCTTTCTTAGCTTTCTTGGAAGGTTGTTCAAGAGCATCATCTTGATACTCAGCTTCTGTGAGTGCTCTCTTCTTTGTCTCTCTGCTCTTGGCTACTGGCAGAGCACCATCATACATGGTGTCTGGAATATCACTTAGCTTAATTTGTTGACCAGTTTGCTCGAAATGGTCAATAATGAAGTTCATCCTCACATCAAGATGATCTTGTTTGCAGATTGGAGGAAAGTCATCCATTAGATTGGGTACTGCATTAGATTCCTTAAAATTTGTGATAAGCTTTGTATAATCTTCCTTCTTGATCAGATGCATCTTGTAACGCCCGTTTTGATTATTTAAATTATTTTATATAGTATAAAAAATATTTATATGATTTAATGTGATTTATGTGATTTTAGAGATTTTATGAGGTGTTGTGATTTATTTTATTGTTTAATAAAATAAATATTGAGATGAGGGGTTGTTTTGAGATTTTAGAGAGTTTTGGGGGAGAAAGAGGAATAAGATAGAATAGATAGAGGAGGTATAAATAGGAGAGAAGCTAGGTTAGAAACCTGTTGAACGTACAATCAGTTTTGGAAAAAGGGAGAACAAGAGGAAAGAAGAACCAAGAGGAGAGGCTGCTGTTCGATAGTCTTAGAGTAAGGGTGAGCCTAGCATACAATTTTATTGAGTCTGTAATTCATCTAATTGCATTTAACAAGTTGTGGGATTAGTTTTTGAGGATTTGGGAATTAGGTTACAAGTGGTGAATTGATGATAAAGTGATGAAAAATTATTAGATTGATGTAGAAACTGTTTACAGACCTTAGATAATCCATATGATGATTTCTGGAATCAATTTTAGACATTAAACCATGTGATTAGGCGGATTTTCGAGAAAATTTGCGTTCTGCCCGAGCCCAGAAATTTATCTCCCGCCATGGCGACATATGTCTAGCCAGACGGAGCAGCCCAGAAATTCATCGCTCGCCACGGCGACAAATGTCTCGCCCGGTGAAGCAGCCCAGATTTTGAGCTCGCCACGGCGACATATGTCTCGCCCGGCGAAATGCACAGCATCAATACCTTTGTTTCGTGATCTTGCGTCCTTTCGAACGAGTTGTTGCGAGTTGATCCTTGGGGTGGAAATAGGGTTGTTTATAATATTAAAAATGAACTATGATGTTGTTATAAGATAATTACATCTTGTTACTAATGATATATATATATATATATATCTATGCATTATGCGAATTATAAGTGATGCTTTGAGACGATGTTTAAATGTTGATATTGTTATATCTTGAGACTAATAATGTGTTGCCATGTTGCTGGTTACATTTGCTTAAAGCTGCATGTGTCGGTCTAAGTTGTGAGTTATTGATCCAAATTATTGGAGTCATATAAGATGGTTGTGTTTACTAAGTTGTAAGATGTTGAGTCCATGCATACTCATTTAAAGACGATGGCTCATGCCCTAGGAGCTTTTGCTCAACAGAGACGAGAGCTAATGCTCTAGGAGCTTTTGCTCCATAGCGACGAGGGTTTATGCCCTAGATTGGTACCTCATACATGAGTAAGATGATTAAGTTGCATAGTCAAGTTAAAGTTGCATTGTCGAGTCAAGTGGTTAAGTAAATTTTGAAGTTGATTATGAAGATGATTATGATGATGATGTTACCTTATAATATGTTTACGTTATGTTGTTAAATATAATTGTTGAATTATATGCTTAATATTATTGTTTTGTGAATCCCACCCCTTCTGCTTGAAAATGTTGCTCTTCGTATGAGTAACTTGCAGGTAATCAAGATTAGGTGAAGTCGTGTGAGGATTTCTCTCGTTGTGTCTTAGGAGCTCTGATACGTAACGGGATGAGATTTTTGTTATTGCTTTTCTATTCCTTACGTATTATTTATGAAGATTTATGATAATGATGTTGACTTTGTTTTATCACACTTTTATGATGAGGCCTTTGTGCCAAAGACTACTTTACAGGTTTAAATAAATTCTGCTGCGATACGTTAAAGATTTTGTTAATGAAATTGAAGGATAAATAGTTATTTAATCCGTTTATGATTTTATGAAAGGAATGTGACATTCCGTTATGTGAAATACTCTGATTTATTTACGAAATTTTTTTATTTGGGAAAACGGGGTGTTACACATCTTCCTGAGTGTACTGCCACTGATCACTTTGCCTGTTTCAGTGCCAAGCTGATCATCCGTGAAAATGTTGACCTCCTTGAGTACTTTCAAAATCCCTCCTTGATGAAGGATCTTAGAGATAAGCCTTCCATAGGGAATCCATCACCTCCTGTTTACTTTGCTTTCCCTGAGTTCTTTGATCATGTGCTTAAAAGTATATTTAGGCACATTTGCATTCTCCTTTGTTATGAAGTAATGGACAAACACTTTGTGCTCCAAAGAAGGTTGATCTCCACCACCACCTTTTGGTAGAATATTCTCATTCTGTATCTTCAGTAGCAGTTACTTCTCCATGGTCAAGTCACTATACGCACCTTTCTTCTTGCTATTGAATATAGACTTGTTAACAACTTCAATTCAAGGACTCTTTTTGTTGTTGTCCAGACCATCTTTGAAACTTCCTTCGGAAGATCTCCTAATTACATATGCAATCACTTTCTGAGAGATGAAAATTGGAATACCCATAATGCTTGACCTTATCTCTATACAAGTGAAGGGTTCCAGACCCATTTCCTCTCTTGATTTTCCCTCTAAATGGGGATCAATCAACACCTTCTCATCCATTTCTAATTTAGCAACTTTTCGATCATAAACTTGTGCTCTAACCCATAAATGCCTTACTAGGTTCTTGTATGTTGGACCATTAAACATGTTGAAGTAATCCATGAGACTTTGAGTTTTATAGTATCTCCTGAGCTCGCATCCATGATGTGCTAGTGAAATGAAGTCTACTGGATTTTCAGTTTGAACGTTGAGTTCCTATTCCTCTAGAGACATAGTTCTCCCTCTGATTTCATATGCAGGAGTTTCTTAAGTAGTTGTCATTGATGAGAATGAAGTTTTAGGGTTCTAGAGATTTGTTTGAAGAAGATGAATTTTACTTTGCAGAAAATAAGTGAAAAGAGAAAGTGTAGGTTGTGAAGTGAGTAGTGTATGATTTGTCTAAGTGTTTTGAGCAAAATGTTTGCAATTCAGAAGGGGACAAACAAACACAACATTAATGATATAGGGGGCGCGAGATAGTACATTCAAAGCTTAAATCATCATTGCCCTCATACGTTATACACCAATACAAATAAGTCACGTCAGAAGTTTTTCAGTGAAACTGCTGAGTTAGTGGGACAGGTGTTACTAAAAAGTAAGTTCCAACGTTTTCACTAATACTACTTGTTCAGGAGCAAAGAGTCCAACTTCTGAAGTTAAAATACTGAAGTCATCTTCAGAAGCACATTTTCCTTAGGATCTCAGTTAAGAGCTTCTGATCGATCATAGCTTCTGAATAGACTTCAGGACCTAACTTCAAGTTCAGGAGCAAGCAGATTTAATCAGACACAAAGTGCATGTTCAAATTTTTCTTAATAAAATCAAATATTTCCACAGTTAAAGGTTTAGTGCATATATCAGCCCATTGATGTTCAGTATCAATTAATTGTATATTCAAAATCCCTTTTTGAACATAGTCTCTAATAAAGTGGTGTTTGATTTCAATATGTTTGGCTCTTGAATGTAGAATTGGATTCTTTGACAAATAAATAGAAGTTGTATTATTACAAAAGATGGGAATACTGTTAGCATTAATCTGATAATCTTCCAATTGATGTTTCATCCAAAGTAGTTGTGTACAACAACTTGCAGCTGTGATGTATTCTGCTTCTATTGTAGACATAGCAATAATTGCTTGTCTTTTGCTAGCCCAGGATATCAGATTCTCTCCGAGGAACTGACAGTTACCACTGGTTGGTTTTCTTTCAATCCTGTCACCAGCATAATCAGCGTCACAGAATCCAACCAACTTATAATCTAAGGATTTCCTATAGAAGAGTCCAAGATTTGATGGTCCTTTTAGATACCTGAAGATTCTCCTAACAGCTATTAAATGAGATTCTCTAAGATCTGACTGAAATCTTGCACACAGGCATACACTGAAAAAAATATCTGGCCTAGATGCAATGAGATATAACAAAGAACCAATCATACCTCTTTACATCTTCTGATCTACCTTTGATCTAGTATCTTCCTTGCTTAAGGTGCAGGTTGGGTGCATTGGAGTGTTCATCCCTTTACAGTCTTCTAGCTTGAACTTCTTCAGAAGCTCCTTAGTGTATTTTGTTTGATGAACATACACTCCATCGTTGCATTGATTAATTTGAATTCCAAGGAAGAACTTCAATTCTCCCATCATGCTCATTTCAAATTCATCCTGCATTAACTTTGAAAATTCCTTGCAAAGAGATGCATTAGTAGAACCAAATATTATATCATCAACATATATTTGCACAACAAGAATATCTTTCTCAAGAGTCCTTCTGAAGAGTGTTGTGTCAACTTGACCTCTTTTAAATTCATTTTTAATCAGGAAATTACTTAGTCTATCATACCAAGCTCTTGGAGTTGTTTCAAGCCATTTAGTGATTTCTTAAGTTTATAAACATGGTCAGGATGCTTAAGATCCTCAAAACCAGGTGGTTGCTTGACAAACACTTCTTCTTCTATGACACCATTGAGAAATGCACTTTTGACATCCATTTGATATAATATTATACCATGATTAACTGCATAGGATAGAAGTAACCTGATTGCTTCCAATCTTGCAACTGGAGAAAATATTTCAGTGTAATCAATGCCTTCTTGTTGATTGTAACCTTGTGCAACAAGTCTAGCTTTGTTTTTGATTACATCACCTTGTTCATTCAACTTATTTCTAAATACCCATTTTGTTCCAATAATGTTCTTCTGCTGAGGTTTGGGTACCAGATCCCACACATCATTTCTTTGAAACTGATTGAGCTCTTCTTGCATAGCTAGTATCCATCCATCATCTGAAAGTGCTTCATCAAATGTAGTAGGTTCAATCACTGATAACAATCCTATCATAGACTCTTCTTGTCTGAAATATGATCTTGTTCTTCTAGAACTATCTTTGTTTCCAATGATTTGATCTTCAGGATTTGAAGTCTTGTACTTGAATGTATTTGTGGATTGATTAGCTTGTTGAGAGTCATCTTGAGCTTCATCAGAAGCTACTTCATCTTGAGTTTCTGAGGTGGGTTCATCTTCTGGACTGTCTTCAGATTCTTCACTCTGATAAGGTTCCGAAGTATCTTCAAATACCTACATATCTGCATAACTTTCACCCTGCTCTGGAGTTTCACTTCCAGACATCTTATCATCAAACCTGATGTGCATAGATTCTTCAACACATAGTGTATCTGAATTATACACCATGTATGCCTTTGACCTTTCAGAGTAACCTAAAAAGATTCCTCTTTGGGATTTGGCATCAAATTTATTTAGGTAGGTCTTTTTATTTAGAATGTAACAGGTACATCCAAATTGATGAAAGTAAGAGATATTGGGTCTTCTTCCCTTAAAGAGTTCATATGTTGTTTTCTCTAAGATGGGTCTGATATAGATCCTATTTTGAACATAACATGTTGTATTCACTGCTTCTGCCCATAAATGTTTAGCTAAATTATTTTCATGAATCATGGTTCTTGCCATTTCTTGTAAAGTTCTATTCTTTCTTTCTACAACCCCATTTTTTTATGGAGTTCTAGGAGAAGAGAATTCATGAATAATTCCATGTTTTTCACAAAAAGCTTCAAGCTTCTTTATTGTTGATTTCATACCTCTCAATTTGTTCCATCAAAACCTTTACAGACATACTTAACCTTGTATATGATCCTGCATACTTGAACAAATATTAGCATATCCAATTGACAATTTTTAATACCTTGTTATCATCAAAACTCTCAAAGGGTAATGTTAAACATATTTTGTTCCAACACTAAGTACTGCCTAAATTTGTCAATGGCATAAACTACCGCTAACAATTCTTTTTCTGTTGTGGCATAGTTTACCAGTGCCCCATCTAGGGTCTTACTTGCATAGAGTATATCATGCATCTTCTTATCCTTTCTTTGACCTAACACCGCCCCTCATGCATAGTCACTTGCATCACACATTAGTTCAAAGGGCGAGTTCCAATCCAGCGTTTGTATGATTGGGGCAGTGACCAAAGCTTCCTTCAACCTGCAAAATGCTTTTAAGCACAGATTATCAAAGACAAAATCTGCATCCTTAAGGAGCAGGCTTGTTAGTGGTTTAATAATCGATGAAATGGCGGTAGAACCCCACATGACCTAAAAAACTTCTTACTTCTTTGACCAAGGTGGGAGGTAGCATATTTTCAATAATTACAATTTTTGCTTTATCTACCTCGATACCCCGCTCAGAGACCAAGTGTCCTAAGACAATTCCTTCCCTTACCATGAAGTGACATTTTTCCCAATTCAAGACTAAATTCACCTGCTCACATCTTTCTAAAACTTTTTCCAGGTTAGCCAAACAATTATTAAAATTGGATCCATGCACAGAAAAATCATCCATAAAAACTTCCATTATATTTTCAACAAAATTAGAAAAAATATACATCATACATCTTTGAAAAGTAGCTGGAGCATTGCAAAGACCAAAAGGCATCCTCATATAGGCAAAAGTGCCAAAAGGGCATGTAAAAGTTGTTTTCTCTTGGTCATTAGGGTGAATGGGTATTTGGAAAAATCTGGAATAACCATCCAAGTAACAAAAATGTGAATGCTTAGCTAACCTTTCTAACATCTGATCTATAAAAGGAAGTGGAAAGTGATCTTTACGGATTGCTTTGTTAAGCTTCCTATAGTCAATACACATTCTCCACCCGGTGACAATTCTAGTGGCAATGGATTCATTTTTATCATTTTTAATAACTGTGAGACCACCCTTTTTAGGTACTACTTGAACTGGACTAACCCATTTAGAATCATAAATTGGATAAATAACACCTGCGTCGAGGAGTTTTAAAACTTCTTTTTTTACAACTTCCTTCATGTTAGGATTTAATCTTCTTTGATGTTTAATGGAGGGTTTATAGTCCTCTTCAAGTAATATCATATGCATGCATAATGAGGGGTTTATTCCTTTAATGTCGTCAATGGTGTACCCTATAGCTTTAGGATATTTCTTGAGGACACTAAGCAATTTTTCAATTTCACCCTCAAATTAAATAATTTGCAATTGAAGTAAAATAGTTCTAAAAAGGAAATAATATTAAATAAAACGAAAACAAATATAAATAAAACAGACTCAAATATTATATTAAAAACACTAATTATTGACTCATCAGTACCATCCATAGAAAGAGAATGTAGTAGTTAATGCCTTAAGCATGAAGGCTTTGATTAAGGAAGAATTGATGATACATATATGTAATTTGTATGAGAAGTTCATATATCTTAGGCTCCATGTCATAAAAGTAGATATTGGCATTTTGTTGCATAAGGTGGAAATCTCCTCTGATTAACGGTCTACAATTGCACATGCTCAAAGTATGGATATGGATCTAAAGAGGAGAATGGGACATCTAGAGTTCACTTTAGCATCAGGCAGAACTATGTTGTTTGATGGAAGAATATGTATTAAAAACGATGCAAAGCTAAATAGGTTGATTCTTAAAGAAATCCATAAGAGTAACTTCTCTATTCCTCCCGATTCTACCAAGATGTACCAATATATGAAGAAGGATTATTGGTGGTCCAACAGGAAAATAGATATTACACAATTTGTGGCAAGATGCATTGTATGTCAACAAGTCAAGATTGAACACTCAAGGCTTACAGAATTGCTTGAAGCTTTGGAAATTCTTCAATGGAAGTGGGAGCAAATATCTATGGACTTTGTAGGTCGATTACCTCATATCCAAAGAGTACATGATTCGATTTGGGTGATTGTAGATCAATTAACCAAATCTACCAATTTCTTTCTTGTGAATCCGCTTACCGAGCATCTAATTATGTTGAATTGTTAATTTCATAGATTGTTAAGTTGCATGGTGTCCTAGCTAGTATCGTGTCAGATAGGGATCCTATCTTCAAATCTCAATATTTGGAAGGCTTTTCATAAGTCCTTGGGATCCCGATTGAAAATGAGTACGTCTCATCATCCTCAAACAGATGGTCAACATAGAGGATTATCTAGACGGAGGAAGTTGGAGAAATCATTTGCCTATAATTGAATTTTCCTACAACAACAGTTACCATTCCAGCATAGGGATGACTCTCTATGAAGCTTTGTATGGTAGGAAATGTAGAACTTCATTATTGCTGGACAAAAGTAGGAGATAAAGGAATTTTTGGACCAGAATTTATACAAGAGACTATGAAAATCAAGTATATTTAAGAAAAGATGAGAAGTCCGCAGAGCCTACATAAAAGTAATGTGGATAAGAGGCAAAAGATATTAGAATTCAGTGAAAAGGATCATGTATTAGCGAACAAAGAAGCTTAGTTTGAGGTATATTAGACCATTTCAGATACTCAAACGTATTGGTCCATCTGCTTATCAGTTAGCTTTAGCTCCGGCTGTGTCAAGATTACACGATGTATTCCATGTCTCTCATTTGCAGAATTACATACCTAACCATTTTCAGCTTGTGGAGTTGGAGATTATAGACTTAAAGTCATATTTGACATTTCACCATGTGATCAACATGTGAAACCAGACTTAGGAGGGATAGACAAAGTTAACCGAGAAGTATAGACCCCACATGTAAGGATCACCGTGTGATCAGTAGGTGCAACTTCCAACCTTCTAGTTTAGTCTTGTCCCAACGGCCTCATCACTTGTATAGTCTACCTAAGATAAATAAACGTGAAATGACTGTTATTTAATATCCAACAATATAAATTGAGGGGATTCGAAGAATCCTAATCGCTGCCTACTTTTCTGCAACCAAAAACAGGTAAACTTGCTCTGTTGCAAACAAATAAAAATTACAACTCTATAACCCTTATCTTTTATTATATCGTTAACTTATAAAATAAGTAACGCCAATTGTTTGAATGAAACGACAATCCTTGTGGATACGATACTCTACTTATCACTTTATTACCTAGTAAACGATTTAGTACACTTGCCTAATCTGATACGCATCAAGTTTTTGCCGTCGTTGCTGGGGATTGTTGATATTTTCGACTAAGCAATTTAAATTACTTTTTTTTTCTATCTTTATTTTTCTGTCATTTATTTTTCCGGATTTTACTTTTCTGTTTTCAAAAATTCAAAAATACCAACAAAAAAAATTCAAAAATCTAAAAATACCAAAATTATTTAGTCCTAGTTGAGTTATTTTATTTTTTTAGAGTCTAGTTTATCATATAGTTTATTTATTTTAGACTTTAATAACATGGTTTATTTTTCTGTTTTGCATTTAGTTTATTGTTTCCATATAGTTTTAACCATTTTTTGCTTTCTTTTTGTTTTCACATTTAGGAACCAATCCCATTTTTTAATTTTTAATTTTTATTTTTTAATTTTAGAGTCTTAGTTTAGTTTTTCTTATTTTTGCATTGAATTTTAGGAGTCGTAGTAAAAATAACGGTTATTATAATTTATACATTAGATCGAGTATAGTTTTAAATTAGGTCATTAATTAGTAAGAGTCACTCCATTTAAATTTACATTTAGGATTAGGATTACTATACAGTAATAATAACATTAAGTCATAATAATTAGTAAGTTTAATAGGTAATCGTAACAGTGATGTAGGTATGTCCAGTTTAGATTCTTATGATGCTTTGCTTGCAAGAAACAGACTTCTTAGTATTCAAATTGAAACCGTGTCAATTGCAATGACTCTAGTTGACAGCTTATCAGAGAGGTGTGTGTGACTTTAATGAACGAGTTGATACAAGTTGTGGAAGCCCCCCAACAAGTTCAAGGTTATCAAAAGAAACACATTTGATAGCAACAGGTTTAAGATGTGATTTTTGTGAAAACAACATCGTACAGGCAGCTGCCTACCCCAAGAGCTAGGATTTACATAAGAGCAGGTAAAATATTTGGGTGGAATTACAAGACAAAATAGGGTGTATTGAATTAAAGTCAAGCAGCACAACATGACTATTGGGAAGAAAATTTCTATAGGACATATGCACCAGCTAAATAAAAACAAGTAGAAGATGCATACGAAGAATTCATGAGATTTATGAATGAAGTGGAAGGAATCCAAGGAGACGACTAAAAGAGGACTGAGGCGTCCATCAATAATTTTGATAACTCTACTCAAATAGCCAACATAACCCAAATTGGATTGTCAGATAATACAATTGATAACCCGAACAATAAAAGCTGCAGTGCTATAGAGTCAAGAAGTAAAATAGTGCCGACACAAGCTAGTCCAAAGATCACTATGGAAAAAAGGGACCTACAACATGAAGAATTCATCAAGCTCATGGGAAAACTTCAAACTAATCTTCATTTCGTGAAGTTGTTGGAACCAAGTCCTATTTACAACAAGTTCATGTAAGAAGTTCTCTCTAAAAAAAGGAAATTGTGAAGAGAAGAGTCTTTTGCTCAAACTGGAAGTTTAATGCCATCATTCACAACCAACAAATGAAGCTCTGTATGGTCGTGGTGAAAGCATTAACTCTACCTTATCATTGCTCATAAGAAACATCAAAGGAATTAAGGTAAAACCAACAAATTGTTGTCTAACACTTATAGATAGATCAATTAATAAACCATTAGAAGTAGTGGAGGATGCAATGGTGGAAGTAGACAAGACCTTAGAGACACAAAAGAAGACTCACTTCCTGCATGAGTCTCAATATTCCTTAAGGAGGACGAGCATGGATTCTGAAATCCTACTGATGGGAGCATGTGAACACTTACGTCTCTATGCCAAATTCATGAACATACTTCCAAACAAGATGAAGAGGAAGGATGGCGTGTTCTTTCTTTCATATAGGCCACCCTAATAGGTTTAAGGGGTCAAGCTGATAGACGTAAAATGAAGCATTGCATGGGAGGCAACCCATGGGAACCGTCGGGCTCAAGACGTAAAAGAAGCACATGATAGGAGGCAACCTATTGACCGTCGAGATTCAAACGTTAAACAAGCGCTGAATGGGAGGCAACCCATTATTTTTATTTACTTCATTTTTCTTTTTGCTAAGATGAGATGATCTGACTAATCAATTTCTTTTCTTTTTATGTTGCTTATCTTTCAAGTATTATCTAATAAAATTTTATTTCTTTTGCGTTACATTTACAACCTTTCCTTTTATGCTTAAATTTGTTTTAGTCTTAGGTATTCATTTCAAAGCATTTAAGGTGGAGGCTAGTTTACCCCTAAATTCAAGAGCCTGATACTTTATAGGGCTTGCTAGTGAAGGTACTTAAAGAATCACCATCTCTTTTCTGAATAGCATAACTAGTGAGATTCAGAGCCAAATATTTCCATATCCAATCTAGGTTGTTTGAAACTTAAATACCTCAATATATATATATATATATATATATATATATATATATATATATATATATATATATATATATGATTTTTCCATATGAATGCTATTTTTGCTTGAATTTGCGGTCCTTCTTTACTAACGATTGGTTAGGTTATTATACACACGAGGCAATTTCTTTGGTACCTTGAGCCTTTCCAGCCACCCTTTTATATTCTTATTATCCTTTGTAAAACCACTTTGAGCTTTTAGATGAAATTTGTTTCTTTATTAGATATGTATTATTATGGTTGCACATGCTTTGAAACTAAGTTTGGGGTTGCTCTTTGGAATTAACAACATTTTAAGTTTGGGGTGGGGTAACAGTAGAACACATTTTTCTGAGAAAGTAAAAAAATGTAGATGATTTTGTATCTACAGACCAAAAAAAAGAAAAAAGGAAAAAATCAAGAGCCACAAAATATGGTCTCTTAAAAAAAATGTTTATCTTTCTATCAAAAATAAAAGACAGATGGTTCTACTGTTTTACCCATCTTTTTTGAATTGAGGAAGGAAGAGGTTGGCAGCACTTGAATGATTTAGTAGGAATCCCTAGGTTAGTAAACTAACTCCAAGTTCTTTTGTTAGCCTACTTTACCATATATATCCACCCTAAACCTAAGCCAAGTTATAACCCTTAGAATCCTCTAAGTGTGTAAATAATCCGATTATGACAGTCTATTCAGAATTGCTTAAAATTTATAGCAAGGTACATTCATGTGACGACTAGAGTGGGCAAATGACGTGACCAGCCCTACTGGCTTTAGGAGATACATATGTGTATCATGGAAAAAAAGTATGGCTGAGAATAAAGGTACTTTTACCAAGTTGGACCCCCTTGAATATAACGTGGTAAGTTAGTTGTTGCTCTGCTATAAATGCGATGAACAATGTCCTAAGCACAACTCCCGAAAATGTATGTTTTTCCTGAAAAAAAATGAAAAGAAAAAAATATGTTTTTTCTTTTGTTACTTTAGGACAAGCAATAATTTAAGTTTAGCGTTGTGATGACAGGACATCATACATTATTCTTAGCATGTTTTTCAATCATTTTCAGTAGGTTTAAGCATCAAACAGGAGGAGAATTAGAATGATTTCCTATGCTTTCGAGACTTTTGTAATGTTTTCTATATTTGAGTCTGTAATTCTAGTTTTCCCGAAACATGGCAATTCTAGGGGTTTTTTGAAGTCATTCACAAAGAAATCATGCAAATTGGCAAATCAAGAACATCCAAGATTTGTGCAAACATTGAGAAGATCAAGAATGAAGATTTAAGAGGCCTCATGAGACTTTACAATGGGAGGAATTCTGTTACTAAGTTATGAGGGAAATTATTGGAAGACGAATACCTAAAAACGACAAAAATCTGAGTAACTGGTCCCAAGAGGGGAAACCATGCGCCTTTGGAATGGAAAATGCGTGCCATGCGCCTTGGGCATCATGCATGTGCCTTGGGCACACGCCATGCTCCCCGAACATTTGAAATGCGAGGGGCGCATGTGTAATTGTATGCTTTTTTGTGGGTAAAGCCCGCGTTTATAGCCCAAACCTTGTTAGAAACTCTCACTATAAATACCAGCCTTCCTCATTCAGAATTTCTCGTTCAGAACTATAGCAGTTCAAGAGGAAGGCAACTTTGGAGCTTCAGGAGAATTTCTATCTTCTCCTTGATTGTCCATGGTATGTTTTTATCTTTAGTAATTTGTTTTTAGTTACCATGTGTAACTAATTCTTTTCACGTTGGAGTTCTAAGATGAACCTCTGTTTATTTTTGTTGGATATTTATTTAATTTAATGTCATCTTTATTTTATTTATCTTTTGTTCGCTATTAGTTTTATTTAGGAGTTATTTATTTCAAAGGATCGTAACCTTAAATTTGGTACTTAGGTTGTGAGAGGGCCTAATATTGTTATTACTTTCTTACTTTTTGTGTCTGAATATATATAGCATTATACTAATAACTATCTATCTAGAAAGTAATTAGTTAGTAACTAGCTAAAAATATCGAAAACGAGTTGACCCTAGTATTAAGTACTTAGGAAGTGACATTACAAATACAAAGTAAAATATAATGAACATAGTTGCTAATACTGAGTAAAGTATAATGAACCAAGCTGCCAAATCAAAAAGATATCTAAGAAAAAAAATAAAGAATGAAAAATGTTACTTGATTATAACATAAAATATTAGGCTTAATACATGCTTTGGTCCCTTAACTTATTTTTGGATTTTAATTTGGTCCCCTAACTTTAAATTGTCTCAATTTGGTCCCCTAAGTATACCTCTGTTTACTCAAGTGGTCCATTCTGTTAATTTTTGTCAAAAAACATTAAACATTTTGGAATGCCAACATGGATAAAGTTAACGTTTTTTGACAAAAACTAACAGAAGAGACCACTTGAGTAAACAGAGGTATACTTAAGGGACCAAATTGAGACAGTTTAAAGTTAAGGGACCAAATTAAAATTCAAAAATAAATTAAGGGACCAAAACATGTATTAAGCCAAAATATTAAATCGAAATTAAGACTAGTTTTTAGTAGTTTTTTGTTTGTTTTCTATTTGTTAGCTTCTTTTCTCAAAAAATAAAATAAAATGTTAAGGATGAACTGTGCAATTTTATCTTTTTGAACCATAAATAAATACTAAGATTTGTCAAAAAAAAAACTCTTAGAATGGAAATAAAAAAATATTCCCCAAAAAATAAAAAATATTCCTTTCGCCTTTCAATTTTCAGCCTATATATATGCCTAGTGCGGCCACTCCATCAAACACAACAAGAATTACTGAAGAACTCCCTAAAAAATAAATTAGAGAAGAACTCTCTACCAAAAAAAAACAAATTAGAGAAGAGCACCACCACCGCTTCAACTACTCTATCCAATTGGTCACATTCATATCTTCATGGGTAAGGATTCTTCTTCTTTTAAACCATCATTGCATGTGTAAAAACATTAAATCCCTAATTTTATTTGAAACCATAACTAACCCATTACCGAATCATTTGGATATGGATACTAAACGTGTACGGTTTTAAAAATTTTAGACCAATCGGTTTATGTTTCAACATAAAAAAGAGAAATATTTTATTTGAATATCAAAATTATTGTAAACAATCTCAACCATAGTTCTGTTGTGCATTGCAGTCTGTCTGGTCTGTTGTAGATTTCTGATCAGATAGTCTTCTTTTCTGTAACAGTATTTGCTATAGTTTTTGCAATATCAAAATTGTTGTAAACGACCTCAACCATATATTTAAGATCGCAGAAGAAAAAAAGCTTAGATAATACAACAATAAAAAACCATATAACAATAAAAAACCATATATTTAAGATCAGATAATCCTGGTCATTTTCTATGTAACAGTAAGAAATCCAAATCTCTTGATCTATTGTAGTTTTTGCATTTTGTTTATTAATCACAAATTAGACGATTTAGATTAATGTGGTTTGAAAATTGATATAAACGATATTTTTCAACCATATATTTAAGATTGAACGTATGTCTGTAACAGACAAAAAAAACAACATAGATAGTAAAATATCTTGGTCTGTTGTAGTTTTTTTCCTGGTAAAAAAAACCCAAATCGCTTAGATGGATTGAATTTGTTTTTTTTTTTTTTTTTTTTACAAGAGATGGATTGAATTTGTTGTTGGAGTAAAATATTAGAGTTTCTGTTTTTTCTTGACTAGATATATTTAAAATCAGACAGTCCTTGATCTGGTACAGCGCGACACATTACAATAGCGGAAAATTCAAATCCTAGCCTAGATATTATTGATTCTAGGTTAAATTGCATTTTTGATTCCTTAACTATTTAGGAATTTGGTCCCTTAACTAACTTCTCCACGTTACACATTTTGGTCCTTTCCGTTAGTTTTAATTAAAAAACATTAGGTTTTCTTCATTTTCTTCTGGAATTTTTTTGGCATTCTTGTTGTTGAAGGTTGATGGAGATGATATGAAGATGAAAAAGAGGAGAAGAAGATGAAGAAAACCTAACATTTTTTGAATTAAAAATAAGGGAAATGACCAAAATGTGTAACGGAAAGAAAAGAAGTTAAGGGACCAAAATAAATCAAATTTTAATTAAGGACCAAATGCAATTTAGCCTTGATTCTATTGATCCTATCTTTCTATTGACTATACTTTTATTTTTTATTTTTTTATGATTAAGCGTGTTTGGGTGTTTATATACACTACATGACCCTTTTTAAAGAGCAATTTAATCTGAAGCAATGATTTAGATCTAACGGTTTAAATTAATTCCTCTCAACCTTTTATTTAAAAAGTCCTCTCATTTGAAATGTCCTATATATATATAATATCTTTAAAAAAAAATATATAAGATAAATTATTTTAAGTACTAGCCCGAATTCTCGGAAGATATGGTAAAGGCAATTATTTCGGCATTAAATGGGACTAGGTGATTAGAAAATCATCAAATTTTAAATATGACAAGATCTATTTAATATTATTTTTGACAAAAATATGACAAGGTCAATTAACTCAGAAGTCAAATATAATATTCCCTCCATTTTAAAATACATGTCCAAGTAAATCCCTTCACATATGTCAATGCACAATTTTGACGGTTAATATCTTTAATTATCAAAAGTAAAAAATTATAAAAATTTAATATTTTGAAAATATTTGTTGAGACGAATCAAACAACATTTTACATGCTAATATTTGTATTTATACATTAGTTAAAAAGTATGGTCAAAGTAAGTCAAGTGAATAGAGCACATTGCAAAAATTGGACATGTATTTTGAAAGAGGGAGTATAATAAATGACACTTATGATTATTTTTATGAGATAATGAATATTTAAGGAACAATGAAAATAGAAATGAGCATAATTAATTATTCCTGTACTGAATTTATCTAGCAATAAATTGTGATTGCATTTGATTATAACGTGAAAAAAAATCATTCATTTATATTGCATTCCATGATAAAAAGTAAAAAGTAAAATCATTCATTTATAATTTTAAGGTGCTAATGTAGTATTTATTTTTTTGGTTGCACGTGTTAACGTATTTAGGATGTAAGTTTAACATGTAGTATATGTGATGTTTTACATATTTTGATGCATCAACACATGTTACTATGTTAATTTACATCCTTTTTAATACAATGTTAAATATTAGAAATGTGGAAAAAATGTAAAATCTTTGCCTTAAAATGTCATATTCATCTAACATAATATATATACACACATATATATATATATATATATATATATATATATATATATATATATATTCTTATTTGATTTTAATTTGAATTTTCTAGTTAATTACCAAACTCTCTTTGAACTTATTATCAAACCTTCTTATTATGGTATGAAACCTATTACTTTAAACCTATTAATTTATCTTACTCATTTGCTTATGCTTATGAACAACGCAGTTTGTTAATATTTATGTGTGGAATTAATGCACGTAGGATTTTGTGAAGAAGCATGGAAGACTTGTCGTGGATCAGACTTGCTAGAGGTTGCAATATTATGAAATTTAACAAGCATAGGAACATGTGTTGATGCCTCTAAATATGTATTATGGGATGGTTGCATTAGTGCTCAACTGTAACTCTACAAGGATTACCAAGAGGAATTGGTGAAAATAGTAGGGAAATCAAATGCAACATTAAATATATATGTTGTAGCATATCTTCTTGTGGTTGGGTCTGGTGATTTTGCACAAAACTACATAAATCCATTCCTCCACGACCAATATACACCTTACCAATTCATATGGTGTAGCATATCTTTTTGTTGTTGGGTTTGAAAATTACATAAATCTATTCTCCACAACCAATATACACCTTACCGATTCTCAGACATTTTTAAGAAAGACTACTATAATTTCATTCAGGCAATGCCCATCTCAACCTTGTCATCTTGCCTTATAAAACATTTAAATTATGTTAGAATAGGAAGAAATGAGAAAGAGAGATTATTTTAAACCTAGATTTTGGGAGCGGAGCCTTAAAATCTCTCTTCGGCTAATTACTGTTATCTTATCTTAGTTTGGAGAGAAGATAATATCTATGATATTAATAGTAGATAATAGCAGTTTATTTAAATTCCGAAATACAACAATGTTATAACACCACTATGTAACAATACCTTGTACTAAAGTGAATACCATGGAACAATAGCGATTAGTTTAAATTATACTATGTTATAGCGTCGTTAATTGATTGGTGGCGACACTCACTCCTTTGTATGAGTGTCATGTAATTTTATTTTTCTTTTGCTGATGGCATCTTCTTTAGGTGCTTGTGACTTGTAACTATATTGGGTGATTCATCACTTTTAGCACACCTTGTGCGGGGTGAATCACTGTTTTTGAGCATTTATTCCATTTTGATTTGTTAAAAAAAAAAATCACAATAGTGGATAATATTTGTTAAAAAAAAAAATTCGAGGGATTAAACATCCTTTTTAATATAACGTTAAATATTGGAAATGTGGAAAGATGTAAGTGGAAAGAGGCCATAAAATCTAAACTAATCGCTATTAAAAAGGATATCATCCTCATTATGTTAAAAAGGATTTTCCGGTCACTAAAGTGAATATTGAAAATGAGGATGATATTTCCCTCCACTAATATTTGTTTAAATTATACTACGACATTTGAAATTTTGTTTAATTTTTTATTTAAACTTCCCTTTTACCATAATGAGGATGCTATTTTCCCTCCACTAAAATATCATCCTCATCGAACATAATATATATTTTTTTCGAAGAGGCCGAACATAATATATATATGTGTGTGACAGAGAAGAGATTCATTGACTCCAAGAATAAGTGGAAAGAGTTACTTCAAATCTAAGCCATTCATTTCAATAGTGATTAATGGTTGTGATTAATCGATAATTATTGTTATGGTGAGGGTTTCATACTTCTTTCAAGTCCAATGGCAATACACAACATTCCTTGATTATTCTATTGTCCTCATACTCTCTCTCAACCTTGAACAACCTTCCATTTTTGCTTGTTAAAAAAAAAAGAAAAACCATATATGAGAGAGAAAAAATAAATGTGTATTGTTGTTGATAAATCGAAAGAGGTGTATGTGTATTGCCGTTGAACTTGAAAGGAGTACAAAACCCCCACCATAACAATTATTTTCAATTGATTACAGCCATTAATTACAATTAAAATGAAAGATCGTGATTTGGAGTAACTCTTTACATTTAATCGTGGAGTCAATGAATCCCTCTTATTTGATTTTAATTTGAATTTCTTTGCATGTGAGATAATTTATATACCTCCAATAGGTTGTTTGTTTGTAATCCTCACTAAGTTTGGATATCATACAAACAAATGTGAAGAAAAAACAAAGATGTAGCTTTAGATTTCGATAAAAATCTTAACTTCACTACATAGTACTTGATAAAAATGTTGTCTGACATCAAATTAGTCATTCTTGTCATCTATCAACCTCTCTATGAACTTATTATTATCAGACCTCTCTATGAACTTGGTAAATTTTCAAGGACGAAAATTCTATAAGTTGGGGAGAGTTGTAACGCCCGTCTCAATTATTTAATTAATTTGTCGAGTTAGAATATATTTATGTGATTTATGTCTTATGTTGTGATTGTATTAGGTGGTCTATTTTATTATTTAATAGAATAAGGGTTGAAATTAAAATAAATAATATGTTGAAGGGTTGTTTTGTGAATTTAGAGAGTTTCGTGGAATTAAGAGAAATAAATAAGTTAAGGGGAAAGAGTAAGTTTTGGTGTGAGAAGAGAAATTAGGTTAAGATATAAAAAGAAAAAACTAGGTTAGAATTGTACAGTACGTACAATTCAGTTTTTGGAGAAAAAGGGAGAAAACAGGAGAGAAGAACAAGAGAGGCTGCTGCTCAATTTTCTAAGGTAAGGGTGAGCCTAGCATTGCAATTCATTAAGCTTATGATTCATGATTATAGTTAACATGTTTAGGAATTGTTCATGAGAATTTAAGAACTAAGAATTAGGTTAAAAAGTGATGAATTGATGATTAGATGATGAGAAATTGTACCGTTGACGTAGGAAACTGTTTACAGACCATAGAATTGCCCTTGTACATCATCATAGTCGAAATTTGGAAGGTTTAGGATGAAATTTGGGGTTTTGGGTGAAAACCCTCGTAACCCCGTATCTGTTCTATCGCAGCTCGCCACAGCGAGCAGTCAACTCGCCACGGCGAGTGCTCTACACCAGCTCGCGAAGCGAGCAACCTACTCGCCATAGCGAGTTACCCCTAGCGGGCTCGCGAGGCGAGCAATCCACTCGCCATAGCGAGCAACCTTTGAGAAGGCTCGCGAAGCGAGCAACCCCACTCGCCATAGCGAGCTACCGTGATGGCTCGCCAGGCGAGCAACCCTACTCGCCATGGCGAGCAGTACCCCTGAAGCTCGCAAGGCGAGCAACCCAACTCGCCATAGAGAGTTACCCCTGATGGTTCGCGAGGCGAGGGTTCCTACTCGCCATAGCGAGTAGTCCTGTATCAGACCATCTTTCGAATAATGCGACTCTTGTCGCACAATTGATTATGAGATTAACCCTGGTTTAGATTAAAACTGAGATATTAAGAATAAATGTAGAGCTGTTAACTGATACTTGATCTGTTATTGTGACCTATGCATTAGTATATGTTTTCCTTGAATTATAAGAGATGATGTATGTGAATGCTTGTGATGATTCGTTGCTGCCATATTGCTACGTTGTTAAAAAAAAATAAAAGTTGCATGTGTCGTTAAAGATTTATGATGTTATGGTCCAAACTATTGGAGTTCATTTGAGATGTCTAAGAGTTAAGAAGTTGAGTCCATGCATATGCATCCAGAGACGAGGGCTCATGCCCTAGGAGCTTTTGCTCAATAGCGACGAGAGCTTATGCTCTAGGAGTATTTTTATGCTCAATAGCGACGAGAGCTTATGCTCTAGGAATATTTTTATGCTCAAATAGTGACGAGGGCTTATGCCCTAGGAGTATATTTATACTCAATATGGTACCACATGCATGATTAAGATGTCTAAGTTGCATTGTTGAGTCTAAGTTGCATAGTTGAGTCTAAGTTGCATTGTCGAGTCGAGGTCGCATTACCGAGTCGTACTAAGATTGTTGACTAAGATGTTGAACATGATGTTGATTATGATTATGATGTGGATTTATGACGTTGATTATGATTAAGTTGTTACTTGACTGTTGTTGTGATATTATGATAATGAAGTTATGTTGTTAAATATAATTGTGGAATTATATGTTTAATGTTTTGTTTTGTGAATCTCACCCCTTCTGTTGGAATTGCCGCCTCGTGGGCAAGTGCAGGTGACCAAGCGTAGGATTGACGATGTGAGAGGTCCTTGTGGAGTCGTAGGAGCTCTGATACGTAACGGGATGGGGATTATCATTTGTTTCTATTCCTTTATGTATCGTTTTTGAATTAATTATGACATTGGTGCGAAGAACTAATCTTTTTAAAGAGTTTGAATTATGATTCCGCTGCTACGTTTTGAATAAAGATGAGGAATAAACTATTATTCTTTTTGTTTAAAGATTTTATGAAATGTGACATCCTGAATATTGCGATATACTGTGATTATATAAATGAATTTTTAAGTTGGGATTTCGGGGTGTTACAATTGGTATCAGAGCAGGTCGGTCCGTCCGGCCAATTAGAGAGTCGAGTGGCGATGTCTTAGAGTTATAATACTATAGTTATATTATTCTAACTTATGTTTGCTTGTAGAGGAATAAGATGGCTGGAAGAAACGATGCTGCCCTCGCTGCTGCTTTGCAAGCAATGGCTCAAGCTGTTGGGCAACAACCTAACGCTGGTGGTAACAATGGAGTTCGAATGTTGGAGACGTTTCTGAGGAACCATCCACCTACCTTTAGAGGCAGATATGATCCTGATGGAGCTCAGACTTGGCTCAAGGAGATTGAAAGAATTTTCCGAGTAATGGAGTGCACTGCACCTCAAATGGTTCGTTTTGGTACGCATTGTTTGGCCGAGGAAGCTGATGACTGGTGGGTTAGTGTTCGTCCGAATCTAGAGAACGAGGGTGAAGTTACTTGGGTTGTGTTCAGGAGGGAATTCCTGAATAGATACTTTCTAGAGGATGTTCGCGGAAAGAAGGAGATTGAGTTTCTGGAGCTGAAGCAAGGCGACATGTCAGTCACGGAGTATGCTGCTAAGTTCGTTGAGCTGGCTAAGTTTTATCCGCACTACAGTGCTGAGACTGCTGAATTCTCCAAGTGTATCAAGTTCGAGAATGGCTTGCGTGCTGAGGTTAAGCGAGCAATTGGGTATTAGAAGATCCGTCAGTTCTCCGAGTTGGTAAGTAGCTGCAAAATTTATGAGGTGGACACGAAAGCTCATTATAAGGTTCTGAAGGAGCGGAAGGGTAAGCATCAACAAGGTCGTGATAAGCCGTACAGCGCCCCGGCTGATAAGGGTAAACAGAAGGTAAATGATGAGCGGAGACCTCAGAAGGAAGATGCTCCTGCAGAGATCGTCTGCTATAACTGTGGTGAAAAAGGCCACAAGAGTAATGCTTGTACGGGGGATGTGAAGCGGTGTTACCGTTGTTGTAAGAAGGGACATGCTACTACGGCATGCAAACATGACGATGTCGTGTGCTTTAACTGTAATGAAGAAGGTCATATTGGTTCGCAATGCAAGAAGCCGAAGAAGGCTCAAACTACTGGGAGAGTTTTCGCTTTGACTGGTACGCAGACATGAATGAGGTAAATTTTCGAGGACGAAAATTCTATAAGTTGGGGAGAGTTGTAACGCACGTCTCAATTATTTAATTAATTTGTCGAGTTAGAATATATTTATGTGATTTATGTGTTATGTTGTGATTGTATTAGGTGGTCTATTTTATTATTTAATAGAATAAGGGTTGAAATTAAAATAAATAATATGTTGAAGGGTTGTTTTGTGAATTTAGAGAGTTTCGTGGAATTAAGAGAAATAAATAAGTTAAGGGGAAAGAGTAAGTTTTGGTGTGAGAAGAGAAATTAGGTTAAGATATAAAAAGAAAAAACTAGGTTAGAATTGTACAGTACGTACAATTCAGTTTTTGGAGAAAAAGGGAGAAAACAGGAGAGAAGAACAAGAGAGGTTGCTGCTCAATTTTCTAAGGTAAGGGTGAGCCTAGCATTGCAATTCATTAAGCTTATGATTCATGATTATAGTTAACATGTTTAGGAATTGTTCATGAGAATTTAAGAACTAAGAATTAGGTTAAAAAGTGATGAATTGATGATTAGATGATGAGAAATTGTACCGTTGACGTAGGAAACTGTTTACAGACCATAGAATAGCCCTTGTACATCATCATAGTCGAAATTTGGAAGGTTTAGGATGAAATTTGGGGTTTTGGGTGAAAACCCTCGTAACCCCGTATCTGTTCTGTCGCAGCTCGCCCCAGCGAGCAGTCAACTCGCCACGGCGAGTGCTCTACACCAGCTCGCGAAGCGAGCAACCTACTCGCCATAGCGAGTTACCCCTAGCGGGCTCGCGAGGCGAGCAATCCACTCGCCATAGCGAGCAACCTTTGAGAAGGCTCGCGAAGCGAGCAACCCCACTCGCCATAGCGAGCTACCGTGATGGCTCGCCAGGCGAGCAACCCTACTCGCCATGGCGAGCAGTACCCCTGAAGCTCGCAAGGCGAGCAACCCAACTCGCCATAGAGAGTTACCCCTGATGGTTCGCGAGGCGAGGGTTCCTACTCGCCATAGCGAGTAGTCCTGTATCAGACCATCTTTCGAATAATGCGACTCTTGTCGCACAATTGATTATGAGATTAACCCTGGTTTAGATTAAAACTGAGATATTAAGAATAAATGTAGAGCTGTTAACTGATACTTGATCTGTTATTGTGACCTATGCATTAGTATATGTTTTCCTTGAATTATAAGAGATGATGTATGTGAATGCTTGTGATGATTCGTTGCTGCCATATTGCTACGTTGTTAAAAAAAAATAAAAGTTGCATGTGTCGTTAAAGATTTATGATGTTATGGTCCAAACTATTGGAGTTCATTTGAGATGTCTAAGAGTTAAGAAGTTGAGTCCATGCATATGCATCCAGAGACGAGGGCTCATGCCCTAGGAGCTTTTGCTCAATAGCGACGAGAGCTTATGCTCTAGGAGTATTTTTATGCTCAATAGCGACGAGAGCTTATGCTCTAGGAATATTTTTATGCTCAAATAGTGACGAGGGCTTATGCCCTAGGAGTATATTTATACTCAATATGGTACCACATGCATGATTAAGATGTCTAAGTTGCATTGTTGAGTCTAAGTTGCATAGTTGAGTCTAAGTTGCATTGTCGAGTCGAGGTCGCATTACCGAGTCGTACTAAGATTGTTGACTAAGATGTTGAACATGATGTTGATTATGATTATGATGTGGATTTATGACGTTGATTATGATTAAGTTGTTACTTGACTGTTGTTGTGATATTATGATAATGAAGTTATGTTGTTAAATATAATTGTGGAATTATATGTTTAATGTTTTGTTTTGTGAATCTCACCCCTTCTGTTGGAATTGCCGCCTCGTGGGCAAGTGCAGGTGACCAAGCGTAGGATTGACGATGTGAGAGGTCCTTGTGGAGTCGTAGGAGCTCTGATACGTAACGGGATGGGGATTATCATTTGTTTCTATTCCTTTATGTATCGTTTTTGAATTAATTATGACATTGGTGCGAAGAACTAATCTTTTTAAAGAGTTTGAATTATGATTCCGCTGCTACGTTTTGAATAAAGATGAGGAATAAACTATTATTCTTTTTGTTTAAAGATTTTATGAAATGTGACATCCTGAATATTGCGATATACTGTGATTATATAAATGAATTTTTAAGTTGGGATTTCGGGGTGTTATAATTGGTATCAGAGCAGGTCGGTCCGTCCGGCCAATTAGAGAGTCGAGTGGCGATGTCTTAGAGTTATAATACTATAGTTATATTATTCTAACTTATGTTTGCTTGTAGAGGAATAAGATGGCTGGAAGAAACGATGCTGCCCTCGCTGCTGCTTTGCAAGCAATGGCTCAAGCTGTTGGGCAACAACCTAACGCTGGTGGTAACAATGGAGTTCGAATGTTGGAGACGTTTCTGAGGAACCATCCACCTACCTTCAGAGGCAGATATGATCCTGATGGAGCTCAGACTTGGCTCAAGGAGATTGAAAGAATTTTCCGAGTAATGGAGTGCACTGCACCTCAAATGGTTCGTTTTGGTACGCATTGTTTGGCCGAGGAAGCTGATGACTGGTGGGTTAGTGTTCGTCCGAATCTAGAGAACGAGGGTGAAGTTACTTGGGTTGTGTTCAGGAGGGAATTCCTGAATAGATACTTTCTAGAGGATGTTCGCGGAAAGAAGGAGATTGAGTTTCTGGAGCTGAAGCAAGGCGACATGTCAGTCACGGAGTATGCTGCTAAGTTCGTTGAGCTGGCTAAGTTTTATCCGCACTACACTGCTGAGACTGCTGAATTCTCCAAGTGTATCAAGTTCGAGAATGGCTTGCGTGCTGAGGTTAAGCGAGCAATTGGGTATTAGAAGATCCGTCAGTTCTCCGAGTTGGTAAGTAGCTGCAAAATTTATGAGGTGGACACGAAAGCTCATTATAAGGTTCTGAAGGAGCGGAAGGGTAAGCATCAACAAGGTCGTGATAAGCCGTACAGCGCCCCGGCTGATAAGGGTAAACAGAAGGTAAATGATGAGCGGAGACCTCAGAAGGAAGATGCTCCTGCAGAGATCGTCTGCTATAACTGTGGTGAAAAAGGCCACAAGAGTAATGCTTGTACGGGGGATGTGAAGCGGTGTTACCGTTGTGGTAAGAAGGGACATGCTACTACGGCATGCAAACATGACGATGTCGTGTGCTTTAACTGTAATGAAGAAGGTCATATTGGTTCGCAATGCAAGAAGCCGAAGAAGGCTCAGACTACTGGGAGAGTTTTCGCTTTGACTGGTACGCAGACATGAATGAGGTAAATTTTCGAGGACGAAAATTCTATAAGTTGGGGAGAGTTGTAACGCCCGTCTCAATTATTTAATTAATTTGTCGAGTTAGAATATATTTATGTGATTTATGTGTTATGTTGTGATTGTATTAGGTGGTCTATTTTATTATTTAATAGAATAAGGGTTGAAATTAAAATAAATAATATGTTGAAGGGTTGTTTTGTGAATTTAGAGAGTTTCGTGGAATTAAGAGAAATAAATAAGTTAAGGGGAAAGAGTAAGTTTTGGTGTGAGAAGAGAAATTAGGTTAAGATATAAAAAGAAAAAACTAGGTTAGAATTGTACAGTACGTACAATTCAGTTTTTGGAGAAAAAGGGAGAAAACAGGAGAGAAGAACAAGAGAGGTTGCTGCTCAATTTTCTAAGGTAAGGGTGAGCCTAGCATTGCAATTCATTAAGCTTATGATTCATGATTATAGTTAACATGTTTAGGAATTGTTCATGAGAATTTAAGAACTAAGAATTAGGTTAAAAAGTGATGAATTGATGATTAGATGATGAGAAATTGTACCGTTGACGTAGGAAACTGTTTACAGACCATAGAATAGCCCTTGTACATCATCATAGTCGAAATTTGGAAGGTTTAGGATGAAATTTGGGGTTTTGGGTGAAAACCCTCGTAACCCCGTATCTGTTCTGTCGCAGCTCGCCCCAGCGAGCAGTCAACTCGCCACGGCGAGTGCTCTACACCAGCTCGCGAAGCGAGCAACCTACTCGCCATAGCGAGTTACCCCTAGCGGGCTCGCGAGGCGAGCAATCCACTCGCCATAGCGAGCAACCTTTGAGAAGGCTCGCGAAGCGAGCAACCCCACTCGCCATAGCGAGCTACCGTGATGGCTCGCCAGGCGAGCAACCCTACTCGCCATGGCGAGCAGTACCCCTGAAGCTCGCAAGGCGAGCAACCCAACTCGCCATAGAGAGTTACCCCTGATGGTTCGCGAGGCGAGGGTTCCTACTCGCCATAGCGAGTAGTCCTGTATCAGACATATCTTAAAAACTCTAATTTGAAACATATCTTAAAAATTAAGGCTTTTTTAGTTAATGTGCTGAATAGAATGAATTTCTTGTAGCAATGTGTGATATAAAAACTCATTTCTCTACTCATCTGATTTAAGTATCATTGAAAACCCAAACTTGAATCCACGCCACACGTGTGGTGTGTGGTGGCATGGCATCTAACTTGGAATCTAACCCTGGTTTGGGAATTCAATCACAGATAAAGGATTGGTCAAATGAAATATGCTTATTATGGGTCCCACTATTATTTTCCTGCCTAAAATATTACTCCTGTGGACATCAACTAATTACGTCTTGTCCTCCATTTCATTTTTTACTTTAATTGTTACTAGAATTTTTTGGGGTCACTTTGCATTGCACATTGCTCCCTCTTATTTTTTATCCATTCTTTTCTCTATTGTGTCTCTTTCATCTTTCTTTGCATTTATGGCCATTTTGTTCTCTTTACTTTTTTTGTTGTTTGGCAAATCAAGGTGAAACTCATGCGTTATTATTTTACACCGCTGAAGAGTCTTATTGTGACAGACCCTCATCGAGAGAAACTAAATTGAAATATAGTGGTTGATTATGGCTTCTACATGTACGCCGCTCACCACTAGACACAACAATTCCATGACATTAGTCTCTAATATGGTTAGATTATATACTAACCTCGCGTGGTCTCTTTTCTGCTATAGTGCATGTTGTGATAGTTTGGATTTGTCTAGGCCGTTAGAGTATACCATTACTGCAAGAAGTCAAAATAGCATAGGACTAATTCGAAAATAGGAAAAGATGGCATTAACTAAAGCCACTAATGGAAAAATTACATAATGGTCGAATGTTACAAGATAAATGCAAAGTCATTACATATCATTCGACACATGTTACAAAAAATTAAAATAAGAAGCCCTAAAATAAACTAAAGGTCGTAGAAAAACGGACCAAGGTAGAACATCCTCCGGAAAGAGTAAAGTTCAATGTCAAACCGGCATAGGATACAAACCTCAGTCTGAGAGTATTCATAATCGTCCCCAGAGGAAGGCCAGTTAAAGCCAGGCAATCTACCATTCCATTTGCAAGTGTCTTTTGACTGGCAAAGAGTTCTGAGAACCAAGCCATCTGGCATTGGCCTACTCGACCAGTAAGAACGAGTATGAATCCAATAAGGGGTTCTCCAGCCAACCATTCTCAATCGGAGTTCTCCAAGTTTCTGTGCCTTGAAGAATTTTGTGAAGGTAGATATAGCACCTTCAACTTCTTCACCTCCTTCAGCAGAAGCGTCAAACAACATTAAAAAGTAATTTGCAGCATCCACTTTAGCAACAAATGCAATGTTCAAATTGCGTCGGACCTCAGCCACGTTAGGTTCAACATCATACATGATACTAATTGCGCGCAAAAGGAAATAATCTGCATGTCCAATCTCAACCATCATATTGAGAAAATTCAATTGACGGAAGGGTATTTCTTCGTCGTTGAACGAAATTACGTATTCTGCGGGCAAAACCCTAAGAACCGCAGGAAGCTTGGAAATTCTTTCGTGAGTTTTTGAAGTTCGCATGAAGTTCATGAGATGTTGAGTGCCATGTTCAGCAACTTTCTGCGCAATGATGATGAGTTCATCCTCACAAAGTCTCTCCATGATTCAGAAAAATGAAAAAGTTGAAGTTTGAAAGTTGTTTTTTCTGAGAAGTATGAAAGAGAAAATGAGAAGTAAAGGGAGGAAGAAGGTGAGTTGGTTTATATAGCCCTAAGGAGTTAGAGGAATGAAGGTTAACCATCTGGTTACACCTAATAGTGTAATCCACGTGGCCACGTTTGAAAGTATTAAAATTAAATAAGATATAATTAAGGGTTAACGCATCCACCTCATATTAATGCTATATATGGCTATGTATGGGATATTGAGAATTGTGTCGAAGTGGAAATCATCTAACCTGAGTAAATAAAACACCAAATACAAAGTGGAAATCAATAAAATGGATTCAATAAAATCTTGGAAGTAGAGCTTGGGCAGGGATACCACTATTATAAAAGGATAACAACAATGTTAAAATTTCACTTCTCATTTCATCTCTCTGTCTTGTGAATTGCATGAAAAATATTTCTTTCACATATAATTATTTAAGAAATATGGAATACTTAAGTTCTTTGACAACTTTGTTTTTTCTTTTTGCTTTTGTGCTATTCTATGTAACCAATGGCGAACCTCTACTTCTAGCTTTTTTCATATTTGGAGACTCAACTGTTGATGTTGGAAACATCAACAACCTAACCACTCATATTAAAAAAAACTTATTTCCGTATGGAAGAGACTTTGTGACGCATAATCCAACAGGAAGAATGTCCAATAGAAAGCTTGTTGTAGACTATGCTTGTGATTGTTCTACCCCCTCAAAATCTACGTTGTCAATTTATTTTATTTCAAAATAAAAATTTGCAGTCAACTTTAAATTGTTAGTCTATTGAAAGTTAGTAAGCTTAAGACAGTTTAGCGGTCTGTAGGCGACAACATTATAAAGTTAGCTATAAGGATCCTAGTTTTTTTTTTGTCTAGTAATTGATCTTTTTTCTACAAGAACTAGTATTTTGATCTATATATGTTCATTTATTGAAGCCGAATTCGCTGGATTTACATCTTATCAACCAACTTACATAAACTTAAATACTAAAGGAAACAAAATCTTGAACGGTGCCATCTTTGCCTCATCCGGTTCTGGTTACGATTATCTTAGAGAAATAAAATATGTAAATAAACAATTCCTCTCTCTCTCTCTCTCGTAGCATTAATTGAATATATTAATTATCAATTCTTGTTATTTATCAGGAAAAAACTTTTATTGTGTTTGTTTCATGTATGTAGAATGTAGTTCCATTAATGAATCAACCGGAACTCTACAAGGATTGCCAAGAGGAATTGGTGAAAATAGTTGGAAAATCAAATGCAACATCAATTATTTCTGATGTAGCATATCTTCTTGTTGTTGTGTCTAGTGATTTTGAACATAATTATTTCATAGATCAATTACTCCACAACATGTACACACCTTACCAATTCTCAGACATTCTTATACAAGACTACTATAATTTCATTCAGGCATGCACCTCTCAACCTATTCATCTTGCCTTAGAAAATAGTTAAAGCCTAACTTAAATTCTACAATGCAACAATGTTATAGCTCCACTATTTAACAATAGCTTGTACTAAATTGAATATCATGGAACGATGGCGATTTGTTTAATTTATACTATGTTATAGCGCCACTAATTTAGAATAGTTGATAATATTTTTTTATAGTTTTGATTGAGACATTCTTTTTTATATAATTTAAATATTAGAAATGTGGCAAAAAGTAAAATATTTCCCTTAAAATATCATCCTCAACGAACATAATATATATATATTGTACTTGCAAAAAGTACGAGTAGTGAATACTAGGGTTTTCTCTGTCTATTAGGGTTTAAACTGATTATTGGATGCCTTGAGAATGCTCTCAAGGGTTGTATTTATAGCCTGCCGTGGGCTTGGGCTTTGATGGCTTGGTCTCCAAGCCATAGGGGTATTCTAGTATTTTAGGCGGGTTCTAGAAGTTTACTTAAGGTGGCGCCCTGGAAAGGACGCGCCTTGGGCCTTAGAGCTCTTCTGGAGGGCGCTAAGGCCTCCTGGGGGGTCTACAGGTCCTTCTAGAGGTCCTTAAGACTCCTAGGGATATCATGACGGTCCATAGCCCAACAAGCACGAGTCTTGGGACAAGGCGAAGTGGTTTAAGTTATCTGGATTAAACGTAGGGATCCTTTAGGAAGGATCCTATAAGTTTCTTTAGGAAATTCAATGACGGTCCATAGCCCAACAAGCACGAGTCTTGGGACAAGGCGAAGTGGTTTAAGTTATCTGGACTAAACGTAGGGATCCTTTAGGAAGGATCCCATAAGTTTCTTTATAGCTTTAGAGGGTTGCTATATCACCCTTAAGTCATAGATCCCTGTTGTATCGAAAGAAGTTTTCCTTATATAGAACTGGTCGTTTAGTTCTTCCTTTTTAGTATAGGTTCCTAAGCTACGGCGTGATACTTCCCGCCTTGTTTTCTGGAAGGGTGAGATAGACGTTCCTTGGAATGTTGGCGAGGACTTTAACCTGCAAAATAGATCGGACGGCGTAGATTTCTTGACTCTTCAGTTGTCGTGACGTGTTCACATCTCGTCCTGCCACGCACGTGTTTCCGCTTTTTTTGCAGAGAAAGCGCGCTTTTCGAGGCGACTTTAACTCTTCAGTTCCTATATATTAGCGCTTTACTTCCTCTTCAAAACCTTATTTCGTCCTTTAACTTATCAATTTTCGCTTCTTCTGTTCCCTCTGCTTCCGCTCTCTTCTGATTTAGCGCAACCGTTTATTTCGGTTTTCATCAACTCTCCGATTTCGTCCAAGTAAACCCTTCTCCTTTCTCCTTTACTGCTTTGAACTAGTCGCTTTAGGTCTTTAATAACGATGGTAGTTATTAAAGAGTGTGACGAACAAGGTAGAGAGGTCGTTCCGTCTGACCCTAAAGAACTTAACAAATTACGAATGGCTTGTTTGAGACATGCGACCCGTCCTAACGGCGTTATCGATTGGGATGCCTACTTTCGTAGTCTTCCGAATGATACAACCACAGATGAATCGTCTGATAGCGATAGTAGTAATGACAGCAGTTCCGATAGTGATTGCGTTTTGCTCTATTCTACTTCAGGTGTGAATCAGAATCGAGAGATTTGCTTATTTAGGCCCGTCTTGATAGAGAAAGAAGACGCGATCAGGGGAGGAGTGATAATGAGGTTTTTTGCTCCAGAAGTGACGGGTGTGGCATCGCTGTATACAGGGAGTGTGGCGATCAATTTCATAAGGAGTGAGATGGATATCTCATCGACGGGACATGAAGAGGATGTCGAACTACTGCAGTGTGGCGAGGGCGAGAGGGTGTGTTCGCAATCTTTGGTGGGCGAGGAGTACTTCATGTATGGGGCGGTCCTTGAAGAATTCGGCGTGAAGCTTCCACTAAGTCCTTTTGAGATGGACGTGTTGAAATTTATGAATGTGGCGCCTTCTCAAATCCGCCCGAATAGTTGGGCGTTCATCCGAGGTTTTGAGATTCTGTGCAAGGCGCTGGGTTTTGAACCCTTAGTCGGTCCCTTTTTATACTTTTATGGGACTAAAGATGTTAGCAGAGGGACACGGGTAACAATCTGTGCTCATCCAGGTAAGAAGTTGTTCCCGCCGTATGCTTCTAACTTCAAAAAAGACTAGAAAGATACTTTCGTCAAAGTGAAGGGGGCGCTCAACTGTTCTGTGGCTTCTGTTCTATCGGAGGGAAAACCGAAGTTTCCACTGGTTTGGACAGCATCTCCAGCTGCTATAATGGGCTATAATTTTGAAAGAATGACACCTTATGAACAAGGGATTGTTTGTTGCTTAGAGAAAATGCTACACTGCGATATCCATGATCTCTTGGATAAAGAGGGCGATACAGGAGATCTAGAGAACTACTTGCGTGAGTAGTTTTACTAAAGATCCAAATTTTATTTTTCTCATGCGATTATCCTACGACCATTTATTTGTTGACTTCCTTTCTAATCTTTCTCTCTTTTGCAGAATAAAAAATGCCGCCCCTTACTCCTACTGAAAGGAAAAAATATCTCGCCGAGTTGAAGGCGAGGAAGACTGCTGAAGGTTACACAACTAGTGACCCTGCTGGCGTGCAGCATCGGCGGGTGAAAAGAAAAGATCCATCCTCGAAGACCACTGTGGGTTCGTCTTCGACAGATGCAGAACCGCTAGAGACGCCTACTACTGAAGGCGCAGCTGTTGAGGTCTCCGGCTCTCCTTCCTGAAAGAAAATCAAGAGTGGGAAGGGCGATAGTCGAAAACTTCACCTAATTGCAGAGGGGACGGAGAGGATAACGCCGGCGGCTACCTCTCTAAACGAAAAGGTGGTAGAGTCCTTCTGGCATAAGGACTTTAATTTCCGGAAGTAAGTATTTTCCTGGTTGTTTGCTTTGCCACTTTCTTCCTTATTTCTTTATTTGTAATATTGACGGATATATCTTCTTATGGTTATATTAGGTATATGGGCGAGAACGTGCCCTTTTGTGAAGTTGATGTGGACGCCGGTGTGAAGAGCAAATTTGATGACTTGGTGATGGATGCCGGGGAATCTGCCTTGAGAATTCTAATGCTGAATCATACTATGGAGAGAAAGTATGGTGACTTGGAGAAAAAGTGCAAAGAAACTGATGAAGATGCGGAGAAGTGGAGACATCAGGCGACTGGGTTGCAAACCCGCCTTGCTGAAGCTTTGGAATCAAAACAAAAAGCGGAGGACTTGATGAAATCCTTCGAAGTTAAAGCTGTCAAAGCTATCTCTGAGCTTGAAGTTGTTAAGCTGGAACGAGATGCGTTCCAGGAAAAGAACCTGAAGCTGGAGGGAGAAGTTGATGAATGCAAGGGGGCACTTATGGAGTATTTCGACGATGGTTTCGAAAGGGCTCGTGCGCAAGCTGCGCACTTCTATCCTGAAGGGAATTTTGCTGATATGGATGCTGGGAAAGTAATTGTCGATGGGCAGCTTGTAGACGAGGAGTGACAAAAGTCTTTTCTTTTCTTCTTCTCTTTTTTTTTATGGCGACCCTGCGTGGCGCTTCAGTTGTTTTGTGTTTTGGGCGGCTTTTTACGGCACCCAGCTGACTTTTTGCTTAACAATGATCCTCCCGGATTTATGAATTCCTATATTGTTTTTATACGTGGTAATGATTTTTGAGTTTACGGGCTTTTCGCGATGTTCCTTTAAATAGTTTAATCCTACCAAGTGTTCAAAAGTACTGAATCTACTTATAGGCGCCTCCTCATTTATCACAACGTGATCTATCCTCTAATACTTTATAATTTGAGCAAATTCGGTGAGATTTTAATAATTTGTTGGCTTTGCGATACAAACCTCTTACGAGAATACGCTACAAAGTATCTCATAACAATGCGCTACAAGGCGTCTTACAGGGCTGCGCTACGAGGCGTCTTACAAGGTTGCGCTACGAGGCGACTTACAAGGTGCGCTACGTGGCGACTTTCAGGGGCGGCGCTACATGGCGACTTACAAGGTGCGCTACGTGGCGACTTTCAGGGGCGGCGCTACATGGCGACTTACAATGTGCGCTACGTGGCGACTTTCAGGGGCGGCGCTACATGGCGACTTACAAGGTGCGACTTTCAGGGGCGGCGCTACATGGCGACTTACAAGGTGCGCTACGTGGCGACTTTCAAGGGCGGCGCTACATGGCGACTTACAAGGTGCGCTACATGGCGACTTTCAGGGGCGGCGCTACATGGCGACTTACAAGGTGCGCTACGTGGCGACTTTCAGGGGCGGTTACGTGGCGACTTTCAGGGGCGGCGCTACATGGCGACTTACGAGGTCTTCGTGGTGCTGTTCCACCTTGCTACTAAAATCAACAGTATTAGTTGTAGATAATAAAGGAAAAGAGAGAAATGGCACATATTTTTTGGAAGGAGATAGGGTGCCTCGTTAAAAACCCCTGCCCTTGCAGGGGAAAAGAGTGCTACCCAGTCCCTTTTTATTAAGCAAATAACAGAAAGCAAAGCATGTAGCTGGTCCGGTTTAAAAAGAAATAATAATACTGCAAAGAAAAACAAAAATCTGGCCTATAAGGCTCTAACTATAATAATGACGTAGGTTGACCACATTCCAGGTGCGTGGTACTGCTTCTCCGTTCATCTCTTCTAATTTATAGGCTCCATGAGGGAACTTCTCTCTGATCTTGTAAGGACCCTCCCAGTTTGGAAGTAACTTTCCAATCCTGGTTGGGGCGACCACCTTTTTCAGCACGAGATCGCCTACTTTCATCTCTCTGGGAATAACTCTTGAATTGTATCGGCGAGCTGCTCTCTGTTTGGCAGCGAACTCTCTGATGTGAGCCTGCTCTCTGACTTCATCGATCATGTCCAAGCTACAACGGATGCCTATCTCGTTTGCTTCTTATAAAAAATGTGGTTTGTAAGTTTAAGTATAGAAGAAAAGAAACAACAGAAAAACATGAAAACCTGCAAAAAAAGCTTGTTAAAACTCTTTAGACTATTTTTCAAGTTACCTTCCTCAGAAAAATTATCCCGTCTCCATGTAGGAGTGTCTATTTCAACCGGAAGCATTGCGTTAGTGCCATAAACCATTGTGAATGGTGCTTCCTTGGTTGTAGAGTGTGGAGTTGTATGGTACGACCATAGTACCTGTACTTATCATGTCGAATATTTTATACTCGTTAAGCTATCACTATGTGATTCTTGCTGTTGAAGAATTCATATAAAGAGAAACATAATAGGTGCAAAAAATTACCTCATGAAGATGTTCTGCCCAAAGGCTTTTGGCGGCTTCCAACTTTTTCTTGATTCCATTTAGGATTACTTTATTTGCTGATTCTGCCTGTCCATTAGCCTGGGGGTGAACCACTGAGACGAATTTTGTTAATATTCCCAGCTGTTTACAGAAATCTACAACTGTAGCACTAGCGAACTAAGTCCCATTGTCTGATACTATGAATCTGGGGAGGCCAAAGCGACATATGATCTTCTTCCAGTAAAACTTTTTTACTCTGTCAGCTGTGATTTTCGCGACTGCCTCTGCTTCGATCCACTTGGTGAAATAATCTACTCCCACAATAAGGAACTTCAACTGTCCTGGCGCTAGCGGAAAAGGCCCTACGATGTCCACTACCCACTTGTGAAAAGGCCAAGGCGAATATACCGAAGTTAATTCATCTGCTGGGGCGTGCTTCTTATCTGAAAACCTTTGGCATTTATCACATTTTCGAACGTACTCGCAGCTGTCTTGAAGCATAGTAGGCCAGTAATATCCTGCTCGGAGCAACTTTGCAGCAAGAGCTCGCCCTCCGATGTAACTTCCACAAACTCCTTCGTGAACTTCCAAAAGAACTAGCTCTGTCTCGCCTTCTGCCAAGCAACGTAACATTGGTGTAGCCTTTCCCATTTTATAAAGTTTATCTGATATAATGGTGAATCTGGAAGCCTTTTTCTGAACAATCTGCTCCTCATCTTCATTCTTCGCTTTGAAAGATCCTGTCAAATACTTTAACAGGTGCGTCATCCACCCTTCGCTCTCTTCTGTTAATGCGTTTACCTCTAAAATTTTCGTGCATGGAGCCGTGATTACTTCTTGGATGATAGTTCTGTTGTTGCCTGGTCTTTTGGTGCTGGCGAGCTTGGCGAGCAAGTCTGCCCGGGCGTTTTGTTCTCTTGGGACGTGAATGGCTTCGAAGAACTTAAAAGTGGCTGTTAAATTCTGAACTTTGGTCAAATACTTGACAAGTTGGGCGTCTTTGGTCTGATATTCTCCTGTGATCTGACTAGTTACCTGCTGAGAATCACTCTTTGCTCGTAGGTTCTCAGCTCCCATCTCTCTTGCCAGGGTCATTCCCGCGATGAGTGCTTCATACTCTGCTTGATTATTGCTTGCTTTGAACTCGAAACGAAGGGATTGCTCAATTAACAGTTCATTGGGTCCTTCTAACACTACCCCCGCCCCACTTCCTTTTAGATTGGAGGAGCCGTCAACTGATAACATCCACACATATGGCACCTCCTCTTCAATTGGGGGAGAGAATTCTACGACGAAGTCGGCTAGAACCTGCGACTTGATTACTCCTCTTGGTACAAACTGAATGTCGTACTCTGACAATTCTATGGACCAAGCTACCATCCTTCCTGCTAAATCCGGCTTACCCAGTACCTTCTTGACAGGATAGTTTAATTTAACCACGACCTTGTGACTTTGAAAGTAAGGGCGTAACTTCCTCGCTGTGGTTACCACAGCTAAAGCCAAACGTTCAATTTTCTGATACCGCAGCTCTGCACCTTTAAGAATTCTGCTGACAAAATAGACTGGTTTTTCTCCCGCCTCTGAGTCTTCTACCAACACTGTGCTGATGGCATTATCGGAAATCGCCAGATACAGAAAAAGGATGACGCCTTTGTTGGGACGATGCAGGACAGGCGGGCTTGAGAGGAAAACCTTCAGCTGTTGAAAGGCGTCTTCGCATTCTGGAGTCTATTCAAACTTCTCCTTATTTTTTATGGAAGCAAAGAAAGAAAAAGCTTTGTCGCCCGCGCAGGATAAAAACCTAGAAAGGGCAGCTAGGCGGCCTGTCAGCTGCTGGACCTCCTTCAGGTTTGATGGGCTTCTCATATTGATGATTTCTTGGCACTTATCTGGGTTGGCCTCGATGCCTCTGCTTGTTAACAAAAATCCCAGAAACTTTCCGGCCTGCACCCCAAAAGAGCATTTTGATGGGCTCAGGCGTATGTTGTACTTCCTCACTTGCCCTAAAATTTCGTCTAGATCCTCAGTATGGTTGCCATTCTCCTTGGTTTTAGCTACCAAGTCATCAATGTAGACCTCCAGATTACGTCCTATCTGCCCGGCGAACGCCATATCCATACTTCTTTGAAAGGTTGCACCTGCATTCTTGAGGCCGAAAGGCATGACCTCGTAATGATAATTCTTGTTGTTTGTCATGAAAGCTGTCTTGGGAGCGTCCAAGGGATCCATTCTAATCTGGTTGTACCCAAAATAGGCGTCCATGAAACTTAAAGTTTTGAAGCCGGAAGCGTTGTCGATCAGATGGTCAATATTTGGTAGAGGGTATGGATCCTTGGGACAGGCCATGTTCAGATCGGTGTAATCTACGCACATTCGCCATTTGCCATTTGATTTTTTTACCAGTACCGCCAACCATGTTGGGTATTGGATTTCGCTTATAAAACGAGCTTCTACCAGCTTGCGTACCTCTTCGTCCACTGATTTACGCCTTTCTTCGCCTAACTTTCTCTTCCGCTGTACGACTGGCTTAAGATTTGGATTGATGGACAAGTGGTGACAGGCTATCTTCGGGTCTATCCCAGGCATCTCTGCAGGATTCCAAGCGAAAAGATCAAGGTTCCTCTGTAGAAGTGCGATGAGGGCGGCTTCCTCTGTAGGATCCAGGGCTGTTCCAATTTTGGTCTTCTGGGCCAATAGATATCTCTTTCAGGTCTTCTGTTGGTTCTAAGCGTGGCTATTGGAAATCCTCCCTTGGGTCAAGGTCTATCACGTTCACGGTGTGCTGCTGAACAATCTCATCTTTCTTCTTCTTCTGCAATCGCAGACTGCTATGATAACATTCTCTGGCTAACTTTTGGTCACCCTTAACCGTTCCTACCTTCCCGTTTTCTAGAGGGTACTTCATAACTAGAAACTTTGTAGATAAAAGCCCCCCCAACAGGTTAAAAGCAGGTCGCCCTATGATTATGTTGTAAGAATTAGGGGCGTTGATTACCAAATACCTGACCCGTATTGTTTTTGCTGAGGAGCCGTACCCGAAAGTTGTCTTCAAAGTGACGTAACCTCGGACGTGCACCTGCTCTCCTGTGAAGCCTGCCAAAATTCCTCTGAAAGGTTGTAACTGTTGAGGATCCAGGCCCATTCTTTCAAATGTCTCATAATATAGAATATCAACTGAACTTCCTGTATCTACCAAAACTCTTTTCACGTCCCAGTTGAATATCTGGACGGTAATTACCATGGAGTCATCGTCATGAGGGACGACGCCCTGGAAATCTTTGGGCGAGAAGTGAATCTCGGGCTCCTTTTATTCTCTTGAGTCGTACTCTTGACATAACATCACTTGCCTGACATACTTCTTACGTGAGGAGTTGGATTCACCTCCACCTGAAAATCCTCCAGAAATAGTATTCAAGGTGTGTCTTTTCTCTTCGCTGCTTGCTTCCTTTCTAGGTTTCTGAGATCTTCCTTCTTTGTCTGTCTGAACGTATCCTCTTAACTTTCCATTCTGTATTAGTCGCTCAATCTCCCTTCTTAAGTGGATGCAATCATTGGTGTCGTGACCTTGGATTTTGTGGTACTTGCACCAATTGTTGGGCTCTGCTCCCATGATCTTGTGTCATGTTGTCTTAGCCTCTGGGATAATTTTTGCTTCGTAGACTTCCCTGAATATCTGTGCTGGGCGGGTATTCAAAGGTGTAAAGGCGCCCGGGCGGATCTTGGAGATGTAGGGTGCGTGGGGGCGCCTTTCCTGCCTCTTATAGAAAGATTGATCCCGGTCAGCCAGGGGCTGGTGATTTCTCCGATCTTGATTGGTAGAGGTGCGCTGTTTTGCATCCCTGGCTTTCTTTTCTGCGTTGCTTTCTTCTCCCTTGATGTAACAGTCGGCTCTGGCGATAATCTCCTCCATGGAGTCGGCGGGCTTTTGCGCCAAAGATTCATTGAATTGCCCCGCCCTTAAACCGTTCTGGAAAGCTCCCACAAAAACCTCTTGATTAGGGTTGACTACCTTGATGGTGGTATCGTTGAATCTGGCTAAGTAATCTCGCAGTGACTCAGTGTGTCCCTGACGGACGTTGAAAAGGCTGGTGGCGGAGACTTTTCGATGGCGACTTGCCGCGAATTGCTGAGTGAGCTTCCTGGTCATGTCTGGGTAACTCATGATAGAGAAACGAGGGAGGTTCATGTACCAACGCAAAGCTGCATCGGTTAGGGTTCCTGCGAAGAGTTTGCACTTGAGAGAGTCAGTAGCGCCCACAACGGCCATGCGAGTGTTGAACGCCGTTATGTGTTCCACTGGGTCGCTCTTCCCATCAAAAGGTGACAGATGGGGAGGTTTGAAGTGCTCTGGTACTGGGGCGTTCCAGATCTCTGCTGAAAGAGGTTGTGGCTCTGGGTTCTCCATCTCGCCATGTTGGGATTCGTCTCGTTCCCCTTGCTGTTTCTGCTGAACGGTTTCCACCGAGGCGCGCAGAGCCTCGTTCTGCTCTCGTAAGAGAGCCATGTCGGTTCTCAGGGTCTCGAAGTCCTCCGGGGTGGCCATGAGGAAAGCGGCGGCTGCTCTGGGACCTGAGAAGTTCTGAGTGCTGGACTTTCTGAATCACAGAGGTATGACTCGGAAAGCTGATGAGGGTTCCTGAACCACGGTTGTGATTCAAGAAGGTGGTCTAGGTCAGTTTTACCTTTTCCCACAGACGGCGCCAACTGTACTTGCAAAAAGTACGAGTAGTGAATACTAGGGTTTTCTTTATCTATTAGGGTTTAGACTGATTATTGGATGCCTTGAGAATGCTCTCAAGGGTTGTATTTATAGCCTGCCGTGGGCTTGGGCTTTGATGGCTTGGTCTCCAAGCCATAGGGGTATTCTAGTATTTCAGGCGGGTTCTAGAAGTTAACTTAAGGTGGCGCCCTAGAAAGGACGCGCCTTGGGCCTTAGAGTTCTTCTGGAGGGCGCTAAGGCCTCCTGGGGGGTCTACAGGTCCTTAAGACTCCTAGGGATATTATGACGGTCCATATATATATATATATATATATATATATTATTTGATTTAAATTTGAATTTATTTGCATATATGTGACAAAATTTATATGCACTAGGAGCAAGAAAGATTGGTGTAACAACGTTACCTCCAATAGTTTGTTTTCCTGTAATCATTACTATGTTTGGATATCATACAAACAAGTGTGTAGAAAAAATAAATAATATAGCTTTGGATTTCAATAAGAAACTCAACGTCACTACAAAGAACTTGGTAAAAGTGTTGCCTGGGGTCAAACTAGTCATCCTTGATATTTACCAACTCTCTATGAACTTATCATGCTTGATAATGGTACCAATCCAATTACTCTAAACCTATTAGTCTATCTTATTTGTTGCTTATGAACCACATAGTTTGTTAATTTGTTTATTTCTATGGGTGGAATTAATACACGCAGGATTTTTTTTGAAGCAAGGAAGGCTTGTTGTGGGTCAGGCTTGCTAGAGGTTGCTAAATTATGCAATGTAACGAGCATAAAAACATATGTAGATGCCTCGAAATATGTATTATGGGATAGTTTTCATCCAGCACATGCTAAAAATAAGTTTTTGATGCATGGTTTGATTCCTGCTGCAACCTCCCTTATAAATTCTAAACAGACAGTTCCCTAGTCTAATAATACTTTACTTTAAATTAATTTAGTCTGATATGATTCAAATATTCTGGTTCAAAAAAATATTATTGATATATTTGTGTTTAGAAATAGCAAAGTCTCTCCATTGGAGAATTTGGTTTTCTACAATTATCTACACATTGTTTTAAAATAGTATTGATTCTTATGTTGATTATGCAATTTTCGTCTTTCTTATTTATGCTCAATAAATTGAGCCATCCTTAAGTTTTTTGGTAAAGTTATGAATAACCTTAGCTAAATATAGAAAACCATAGAAATAACATTTGATTGAAAATCTTGAGAAGAGAAAAACATTTGGTTGAAAAACTTATGAATTTTATACTAATTTTGTTATGAAGTAATAAAACTTAAAATAAAGAATTTAAAAATATAATAACAAAGATATGATCATAAATTTACAAACCTTGAATTGTATGCTATCTTGAATAAATATCTAAGTAGTTCAATACTAGACATCTAAATAGAAATCAATGACATATCTAATTTATTACTCTAAACAAAAAATAAGAAGATTAAAAATCTACATAAATTTGCATTCACAATGACCTCTAGCTAACACCTTGTCATAACAATTTTTTGTTTATCATTTAACTAGTAAAAGACTTGTGCTTTCGCATGATCCGTTAATTTGTATATGCTTATTACGCGGAAACAAGTTTCCGTGCCTCAATATAATAAAATTTTGAAAATTCATAAGTATTATTAAAACGGGGTTCCCACAAGTGGACGGTGGGATTGTATCCCTCAGATTAGTAGGCTATTGGGTTGGATATCAAGTTTTAAAAAAAAATCTATCAATGTATTTTTTTTAGCAAACTATATCTTGAAATATGAAAAAGTTATCCTAAAATATATTTAAAAACAATTTAGTAAACCACACACACATTTGTAAGTGTAACAAATTTATTACCAGAACAACTTTCCGTAGGTATTGTTTTATTTGTTAAGAGGTAAAGAAAATTATTTTATTAGGCAAGAAACAAACATGAGTCAAAATGCTTCCCTAACATATTCGAGACAACAACGACCATAAAACCAACTACATAGAGAGAAGAATTTCATCTTTTGCACAAAGTCTATAAATGATGAACACCTCACCCACATATATATTTTAGGTTAATAACAGGTCATTTCCAGTTTTCCTAAAGTTTTGTTTTTATATTCAATCTTTGTAATTTGAAGATTTTTATTTTTGAACCTTCATGATTTTTGACTGCACATGATCAATAATATGACATGGGATAAAGCAAAATTTGCTCAAATTACTGAAGGCGAAAGTAACATAAATTTTATAATTTGATGCCATTAAGGTTCAAAACCAAAAATTCTCCTTATTACAAGAACTGATCAATCAAAAAAAAAAAATTACTACGGGAAAAGCTGAAAATGGTCAGGTAAAACACCAATAACCCTATAATTGAATACCTTTCTGAGACCACTCTTAATGTCTCTCTTGTAGCATCAATGTTAGCTCATCGAATAAAAAAACTTCCACCAGTGCATGCAGTCTTTCCACCAATGCTGAGCTGGTATTTGTTTGAACAATTAATGCTGAGCTAGTTAATGGAAGGTTATGCTAAAACATATATTCTGGTGTGTTTTTAACGAATATTTGTTCAAATAAATATGAATTATTTTTTGGTTAAATACATATTTATTATTAAATCATAGAATAACATTCTATATATTGGTTTGATATACTTTTTTTCACGATAGTTTTGTTTGATGTATTTTATTATTATCCTAATGCATTTTAGTTATTTATGTTATTTAATACAATGATTATTAACAACGGATTTAAATATTGACTTTTGTGTACTGGAAAAATTTTGTTACGAAAGAACAACCTACCATATCTTTTCCTTAGGTTTTTAAGGTAGATTATTCACTATTAACTGATAGTGAAAACAAGCGGTTGAGAAACTCAACTGATTTGAGTTAATGGATAAACTGATTTGAGTTAATGGATAAAGAGTTAAAAAGACGATTGAGTAAATTATTAATCTAACAACTAACTATTAACATTTGTAATTCAAAAAATGACGGTGAAAACTTTGTCATTAAAAAAATATTAGACGTTGTTGGTGACGGTACCGCATGCATATAAGAGTCATGTCTAGTGGCATAGTATGTTGTGGCATGAGTCCTAATGGTTGTAATGCTTGGTGTTTGATATGCTTGGTGAATGATGTGTTTGGTGCCTAATAATTGGTGATTTGCATATTTGTGATGTGGTGAATTGTTGACGTTTATGAATAATGTTTGAAGTTGGATTATATCTTAACTTGAATTAATTGATGTTTAGTATAATGAATCCATTTCAATTATTTAATATTGATTATGTTGATGTGAAGCTACCCCCCAATGGTTTGTGGTGGATCACCTACCTATTTGTAAGAATGGATAGATGGCGTGTAGGTTTAGTTTGTTAGCTTGCTTGGTGAGTACTCGAGGATAGCGGGAAGCTACCTCTGTTGGTTGTTCGTAGCGTCTTAGTTAGGCTCTGATTTAGGATGTTGTCATTTACTTTTTATGAATTTATCTTTGTTGTTGAGATTTGCCCACGTGCCGGGTTTGGATATTAGAATGTTAATGGATTTATCTTTATATGTTATATATATATATATATATATATATATATATGTATACATGTGTGTATATATATATATATTTATCCGCTGCGACTCTTAAGAAGTTTTAATATGCATGTTTGTGGATTTTAAGACGTGACGTCTATTTCTTGAATATTTGGATTATTTACGTGTTTTAGCGCTTTAATAGAAATAGATCGTTACAGTCGCCTACAGACCGCTAAACTGTCTTAATCTTACTAGCTTGCAATAAACTGACAATTTAAAATTGACTGCAAATTTCATTTTGAAATAAAATAAATTGACAATGTAGATTTTGAGGGGGTAGAACAATCACAAGCATAGTGTACATCAAGCTTTCCATTGGACATTCTTCCTGTTAGATTATGCGTCACAAAGTTTCTTCCATACGGAAAGAAGTTTGATTTAATAAGAGTGGATAGGTTGTTGATGTTTCCAACATCAACAATTGAGTCTCCAAATATGAAAAAAGTTGGAACTAGAGGTTCAAAATTGGTTACATAGCATAACACAATAGCAAAAATAAAAAACAAAGTTGACAAAGAACTTAAGTATTCCATATTTCTTAAATACTTATATGTGAAAGAAATAATTTTCATGCAATACATAAGACAGAGAGATGAAATGAGAAGTCAAATTTTAACAATGTTGTTATCCTTTTATTGCAACGGTATCCCTGCCCAGGCTCTATTTCCAAGATTTTATTTAATCCATTTTCCTGATTTCCACTTTGTATTTCGTGTCTTATTTACTCAGGTTAGGTGATTTCCCACTTCGACACAATTCTCAATATCCCATACATAGCCATATATAGCATTAATATGAGGTGGAGGCGTTAACCCATAACTATGTCTTATTCAATTTTAATACTTTTAAACGTGGCCACGTGGATTCCACTATCAGGTGTAACCAGATGGTTAACCCACATTCCTCTAACTCCTTAGGGCTATATAAACCCGCCCTCATTCTTCCTCACTTTACTTCTCATCTTCCATTTCATAATTCTTAGAAAAAACAACTTTCAAACTTCAACTTTTTCATTTTTCTGAAACATGGAGAAACTTGGTGAGGATGAACTCATCATCATCGCGTAGAAATTTTATGAACATGGAACTCAACATCGCATGAACTTCATGCGAACTTCAAAAACTCACGAAAGAATTTCCAAGCTTCCTGCGGTTCTTAGGGTTTTACCCCCATAATACTTAAATTCGTTTAACGACGACGAAATACCCTTCCCTCAACTGAACTTTCTCAATATGATGGTTGAGATTGGACAAGCAGATTATTGCCTGTTTCCCGAAGTTAGTATCATGCATGATGTTGAACCTGACGTGGCTGAGGTTCGACGCATTTTGAACATTGCATCTATTGCTGAAGTGGATGCTGCAGATTACTTTTTAATGTTGTTGGACGCTTCTGCTGAAGGAGGTGAAGAAGTTGAAGGTGCTATATCTACCTTCACTAAATTCTTCAAGGCACATAAACTTGGAGAACTCCGATTGAGAATGGTTGGCTGGAGAACCCCTTATTGGATTCATACTCCCCCATACTAGTTGAGTATGTTGGAACAAGGGTGTTCAACAATACCACTTTTAAGTTTTGATGATAACAAGGTATTAATAATTGTCAATTGGATATGCTAATATTTATTTAAGTGTGCAGGATCTTAATCAAGATTTCAATCTTAGAAAGTATTCTGTTAGAACAAATTAAGAACAAAATTCCTGAGAAGCTTGTTGCTTGTGATTATGAAGTACTAGAGAGTCTGAAGAATCATCAGAAGTTGTTTCGAAAGGTCCTGAAGACTCAGAGAATCTAAAGAACGAAGAGAGTCTGAAGTTCTGAAGAGAGTCTGAAAGCTCATCAGAGTCTGAAGTTCTGAAGAGAGTCTGAAGTTCATCAGAGTCTGAAGTGCTACAAAGAGTCTGAAGACTGCAAATTGAAGATTTGCTTAGAAGGATTTCTGAAGGCATTTCGATGCATAAGAAACGTTCATTTGGAGTAACGTCTAGCTTCAAAAACAACTTGAGCATGGGATGCTCAACGACAAGAATGCAGAATAGGACAGAGTACCTTTGTACGAACTCTGTTTCCACTACTCCACTACCTCGTACATTTGGCAGCTGTGTCTACCGGTAATTCACTTCAAAAGGAACGAGATTCAAAATCTGTATTTGAAGGACTATTACCATATCAAGCAACAGATCAACAACTATTGATCAGGCTTCCAGAAGACTCTGTGATGTGCTGGATTGTCTCAACGTCTTTTTCCAACGCCTATATAAAGGATAGAAGACTTAAAGAATATGTTAGACTCTACAACTGAAAAACTACGCTATCAACCTATTGTATTCTCTCTGAGTCAAGCCAAAAACACATCAACAACTTAGCAAATTCTTAGAAACTGTATATCCTAGAATTTCTAAGTTAATCAGAAAACAGAGTCTCTTTGTGTCAGAAGTCTCTTGGTTGTGTCCTTGAGCAAAGAAGTATCTTAGTTGTGTCTTTGAACATTGAAAGTCTCTTGCCTGGGTGCTTTAGCATTGGAAGTCTCTTACTGTGTGTTTGAGCAACTTGTAATTGTTAATTACATTTTAGTGAAACTCTCCTTGGAAGTGCAAGGGGGAGAGGACTACTTCTGGTTTGTGGAAGGAACCTGTATAATTGCTTGTGTTCTCTCTTTCCTTTATTTATTTATTATTTCCACTGCAACAGACTCTGGTCTTCCATCAGGTTCTGAACTCATTCAGACTCTGATCCTGGAAAACAGATTCTCACTCTTCAAGAGTTGCGAAAAAGAAAACACAATCCAACCCCCCCTTCTTGTGTTTTTCTCACCTTCAGTTGGTATCAGAGCCTGGTTCTATTGTCAAAGCACTTAACCATGTAACATAAAATATCCAGAGAAAAACATGTCTTCCAGTGAACCTTCTACTTCTGGTGCTAATACTAGTGCTGCTATACCATATGACTATGGATCCAGTAACAACAGTAAGAAAACTGATTATGAGAAATTCCAAAGTTTAATGGTGATCCTGAAGAATTTTCTTGGTGGAAAACCAACTTCTACAGCTATGTCATGGGTCTTGATGAAGAACTTTGAGACATACTAGAAGATGGTGTTGGTGACTTAGAACTTGATGACGAAGGTGCTGCTATTGACCGTGAGATACACACTGCCGCTCAGAAGAAGAGCTACAAGAAACATCATATCATTAGAGGAGCTCTTGTCACAGCTATTCCAAAGTCTGAATACATGAAGATAAGTGACAAATCCACTACTAAAGCCATGTTTGCTTCTCTTTGTGCAAACTATGAAGGGAGCAAGAAGGCCAGAGAAGCTAAATCTCTTTTATTGGAGGATGCAGGTGGACGAAAGCATTGAGCAGATGTACTCAAGGTTTCAAACTCTAGTATCTGGACTTCAGATACTGAAAAAGAGTTATATAGCTTCTGCCCATGTTAGCAAGATACTGAGCAGCTTACCCTTTAGATGGAGACCAAAGGTTACTACAATTGAGGAAGCTAAAGATTTAAACACCTTAAGTGTTGAAGATATTGTCAGTTCTCTCAAAGTTCATGAGTTAAGTCTTAATGAACATGAATCTGCAAGAATGTCAAAAACCATTGCTTTAAAGTCAAAGGGAAGATCCTTAAAAGCTCTCAAAGTTGAAGAGTCTGAAAATGAATCTTCTTCTTCTGAAAGCTCTGAGGAAGATCCTGATGTTGCTAAAGAAATGGCTATGCTTTCAAGCAGAATGCAGTACCTGGCCAAGAAGAACAAGAAGTTTATGAGTAAGAGCTATGATAAGGGTTTCAAGAAGGAAGAACAAAAAGGTTGCTTCAACTGCAAGAAGCCTGGGCACTTTATTGCTGATTGTCCAGAGTTGCAGAAAGAGAAATCCAAGTCAAAGAAGCCAACCTTCAAGTCAAGCAAGTTTAAGAAGCAAATCAAGAAAAGTTTGATGGCTACCTGGGAAGATCTTGATAATGAGTCAGGGTCTGATGAAGATGATGCTGATGGTGAAGCTAATGTAGCTGTTGGATTAATGGCTACAACTGAACCAGTTGAAGAAGCACCTGATGCAGAATCCAATGAATTAGTTGATTCTATCAAAGAACTTCTTGGTCACTATGAGACCAAATCCACTGAGTTGAAGAAAGTCAAACAACAGCTTTATAAGTTGTTGAAAAAGCATGACTCAACTATGTTGGACTTGGACAGTTTAAAGAAAGAAAATGACTCTTTACTGATCAAGAAGTGTAGCTGTAAATACTTAAGTGAGCAGGATGTTGCTCTACAATAATTTATTGCTATTGGAATTGATAGATCCAAGGTAGCATCTATGATCTATAGCACATATCAGAACAGAGGACAGGGTCTTGGATTCATTGGAGGCAACTCAAATGAAGTGATCCTGAAACCTGGTCTTGATGGCGCCAGAGAAGGATTGAAAAGTCACTTTGTGAGTGAGTCTGAAGAAGTCAACACAGTGACTCATTCAGGACCTAAAGCTTCAAGTTCTAAAGTAATGACAAAGTCAAAACCACAGAACCTAAGGCTTCAAGGATTCAGATTATGAAGAAATCAGATTCTGGTAAACAAACTCTGAAGAAACCAGAGTCTGAAAAACAAAAGCCTATATTTCAAAGAAGAGAAACTGTGAAAGGTAAGTTGGATCCTAAATTAAATAGTTCTGAACCTAAAGTTTGGAGGAAAACAATACCAAGGACCTCAAGACACACATCACAGAGGGGATTCAATGGTTCAAGGACTAACCCTAGATGACCCATAAAGATATGGGTACCTAAGTCTGAAATTGTTGATGTTGCAGGTATGTCTAAAAGGACAAGAAAGGCAGAAGGTATGGTACCTGGACAGTGGCTGCTCGCGACACATGACGGGAGAAAAGTCTATGTTCCTAACCCTGACCATGAAAGAGGGAGGAACTGTGGGATTTGGAGGAAACCAGACTAGCAAAATCATTGGTACTGGAACCATTGGTAATTCTCTAATCTCAATTAGTAATGTGTGGTTTGTACATGGACTAACCTACTGAGCATACGTCAATTGTGTGACAGTAATTATGATGTTTTGTTTAATAAGAACAACTGCACAGTAGTCAACAAGGATGATCAATCCATAGTTTTCAAGGGAAAGAGAAGAAACAATGTTTACAAAATAAAATTCTCTAAACTGGCTGATCAGAAGGTAGTTTGCCTTCTGTCAATGGGTGATAAGAAATGGCTGTGGCACAGACAGTTGGGACATGCAAACTGGAGGTTAATCTCATAGCTCAGCAAGTTGCAACTAGTCAAAGGCTTACCAGACATTGACTATCATTCAGTTGGAGCATGCCAGAAAGGGAAAATTGTTAAAAGCTATTTTAAACCAAAAGAAATTGTTTCTACCTCTAGACCCTTGGAACTACTTCACATTGACTTATTTGGACCAGTCAGTACTGGATCCTTATATGGAAGTAAATATGGATTAGTCATTGTTGATGATTACAGTAGATAGAGTTCGGTGAAGTTTCTGAAATCTAAAGATGATTCATATTCTTTGATTAGTAAATTGGCTTAAATGCACTTTTCACCCCCTATGTTACAAAAAGTTGCGATTTTGGCCTCCTTTAAAAAAATGGATATTTTGACCCCCTAACTTTTAGCCCTCTTTTGATTAGCTGATTTTATGTTAATTTCTCAGTCTCTGATGATGTAAACTCACATGGGGATAGAAGGATGCTGATAAGTGGAGTCCAAACTTGCATGGTGTCCAAATTGGCATGATAAATGGAGTCCAAACTGATAAGTGATCCTTCTTTAGGAGGGCCAAAAGTTACATTGTGCCAGTTTGGACTCCATTTATCAGCATCCTTCTATCCCCATGCCATTTTACACCATCATAGACTGTAAAATTTTCATAATCTCCATCAAAATCAGCTAATCAAAAGAGGGCCAAAAGTTAGGGAGTTAAAATATCCATTTTTTTTAAAGGGGGCTAAAATCGCAACTTTTTGAAACATAAAGGGTGAAAAGTGCATTTAAGCGTAGTAAATTCTGCATCCAAATACAATTTGAAAAAAAATTGAAAATTTTGAAAGTCAGAAGTGTCATGGAGGAGAATTTGAAGATGAGCCATTTGAACTTTTTTGTGAAAAACATGGAATTATCCATGAATTCTCTGCTCATAGAACTCCACAACAAAATGGGGTTGTAGAGAGAAAGAACAGAACCTTACAAGAAATGGCAAGAACCATGATCCATGAGAACAATCTGGCTAAACATTTTTGGGCAGAAGCAGTAAACACATCATGTTATGTTCAGAACAAGATCTACATCAGACCCTTGTTGAACAGAACAACATATGAACTCTTTAAAGGCAGGAAACCTAACATATCTTACTTTCATCAGTTTGGATGTACATGTTATATTCTGAACAATAAAGTCTATCTAAAGAAATTTGATGCCAAAGCTCAAAAGGGAATCTTCTTAGGTTACTCTGAAAGATCTAAGACATACAGACTGTATAATTCAGAAACACAATGTGGGTAAGAATCTATGCATGTCAGATTTGATAACAAAGTGCCTGGAAGTGAAAATCCAGAGCAAGATGAAAGTTTTGCAGGTTCTCAAGATTCTGATGATAACTCAGAACCTGATCAGATCCCAGAATCTAAAGATACTCTAGAAGTTGTAGCATCCCCTGAAGTTCCTGATGAAGAAGCTTCTAAAGAAGCTCAAAATGGTTCTCAGCAAGCCAATAAATCCAAACATGCATTCAAATACAAGTCTTCACATCCTGAGGATCAAATCATTGGCAACAAAGATAGTCCAAGAAGAACTAGATCACATTTCATACAAGAAAAGTCTGCTTTGGGATTATTATCTGTTGTTGAACCTACCTCTGTTGAAGAAGCACATGGAGATGAAGGATGGATTCTGGCAATGCAAGATGAACTTGATCAATTCAAAAGGAGTGATGTATGGGATCATGTAGCTAAGCCTGTGCACAAGAATATTATTGGAACTAAATGGGTGTTCAGAAACAAGCTTAGTGAACAAGGAGAAGTTATCAGAAACAAGGCCAGACTTGTTGCTCAAGGCTATAGTCAGCAAGAAGGCATTGATTACACTGAAACACTTGCTCCAGTTGCAAGATTGGAGGCAATCATGTTACTTCTTTCCTACGCAGTTAATCACAACATAATCCTGTATCAAATGGACGTTAAGAGTGCCTTTCTTAATGGTGTCATTACTGAAGAAGTGTATGTCAAACAACCTCCTGGCTTTGAGGATCTGAAACATCCTGAATATGTTTATAAACTGAAGAAATCACTATATTGCTTGAAACAGGCTCCTAGAGCTTGGTATGAAAGACTAAGTAATTTCTTAATTCAAAATGATTTTGAAAGAGGACAAGTTGATACTACACTATTCAGAAAGACTATGAAGAAGGACATTCTTATAGTTCAAATGTATGTTGATTATATTATTTTTGGTTCAACTAATGGTTCACTTTGCAAGGAGTTCTCTAAGTCAATGCAGGATGAATTTGAAATGAGCATGATGGGAGAGTTGAAGTTCTTTCTGGGAATTCAAATCAACCAATACAAAGATGGAGTCTATGTTTATCAGTCCAAATACACAAAAGAGCTCCTGAAGAAGTTCGATCTTGAGGACTGCAAGGAAATGAACACTCTAATGCATCCAACCTGCACTCTGAGCAAAGAAGATTAAGGAACCAAAGTTGATCAGAAGCTGTATAGAGGTATGTTAGGTTCTCTGTTATACCTAACTGCATCCAGACCAGATATTTTATTCAGTGTATGTGTGTGTGCAAGGTTCCAATCAGATCCTAGAGAGTCTCACTTAACTACTGTTAAGAGAATCTTTAGATATCTGAAAGGAACTACTAATCTTGGACTTATGTATAAGAAATCTTTTGATTATAAGCTAGTTGGATTCTGTGATGCTGACTATGCGGGAGACAGGATTGAAAGAAAATCAACCAGTGGTAATTGTCAATTTCTGGGAGAGAATCTGATATCCTGGGCTAGCAAGAGGCAAGCAATTATTGCATTGTCAACAGCAGAAGCAGAATACATCTAAGGTGCTAGTTGTTGTACACAACTACTCTGGATGAAACATCAGCTTGAGGATTATCAAATAACTGAAAACTGTATCCCAATTTATTGTGATAATACAGCTGCTATATGTTTATCTAAGAATCCAATTCTGCATTCAAGAGCAAAGCACATTGAAATTAAACATCATTTTATTAGAGACTATGTTCAAAAAGGAATTTTAGATATTCAATTCATTGATACTGATCATCAATGGGCTGATATATTTACTAAACCTTTAACTGTTGAGTGATTCGATTTTATAAAGAAAAATTTGAACATGTGTTATGTCTCTGTGTTATGTGCACTCCTGAAGACAGAATTCAGACTCTGAAAGTTATTCAGAAGCTACTTGAGTATCAGACTCTTTCTTGGAGACTTTGAAGAATATAAGCTTCTGAAGACACTCAGACTCTGTTAAGGAAACTTAGACTCCGAAGAAGCTCGTATTAGTGGAAGGGTGACTATTGAGTTCAATAACACCTGTCCCACTACGTTGACAATTACTTTTGAGGTTCTCAGACGTGGTCTGTTTGTATTGGGTAGAAACTTAAAGGGCAATAATTTTATTCCTTTCAACAAGTAACTCTTGTAACACCCCGTTCTCCCAACGTCGTAATATTAAATAAAAATATCAGAGTAAAACAAATAACGGAGTGTCACACTGCTTTTCAAAATTTCATAAATAGGAATAAACTATTTATTTTAATACAACATAAATTCTCATAAACTGCAGTGAAATAAATCTTCAATGTTATAAATCAATTCAAATTCAACGTCGACATTATCCTGGCACAAAGGCCTCAATAGTTATAAAATATTATTTTCAGCAATGATAAAACTCTAACAACATGGTCTTTTCATAGATATGATACATAAAGGAATTAAAGGAAAACATTCGCGACGATTCCCATCCTAATATGTATCAGATCCCTAGACACAGAGCCTTCGATCCTACTAATCTTCATTATCTGCAAGTTACCCATAAGAAAGGCAACGTTTTCAAGCAGAAGGGGTGAGATTCACAAACAACAATATATATTATAATTCATCAATTAAATTAAACAACAATAAAACGATAATCAACTGTCAGTTTATAATTAAAACAAATCAACAACATCATCATCAAGCTACGACACCGACGACTCGACCGACAACAACGACGACAACAATGCGACTAATGCAAATGCATGTGGTACCATTTAACGCGTTTGAATGACTAGCATTCCGGGGCATAAGCCCCCAACAGTTTGAATGAAATAACATTCCAGGGCATAAGCCCTCAACGATTGAGTAATAAACACTCCAGGGCATAAGCCCTCAACGATTGAGTGAAAACACTCCAGGGCATGAGCCCTCAACAAGGTATGAGTATGAAATGGACTCAATAGTGTATATCTGTATACAACTCGACAACAGCGACGACAACTACAATATGCATAATCAACTATGACATAAAACTCCAACTTGATCGACAGGACACAACAAAATGACACAACAGAGTCTCACAACAAAATTCAACAATTAAAGCATGCTACAGTGCTGCTCGCCGTGGCGAGCTAATTTACTCGCTATGGCGAGCTCAGGGGAACGAGCTACTCACTATGGCGAGTTGGGGGCGAGCTGAAGGCGAGCAAAACTGGGTGCTCTCGGCATTTTTGACATTTTTCACCTAAAATCTTCATTTTTAAGTCCCCAAAACCCAAATTTGGTTATGTAAAAAGGTGCCATTCATTCTTAAATATATTAAGGCACTCATGTTGATATAAAAATTGACCCAAAAACATCATTAAGACAATTAACACTTTTTAATTTAAGCAACTCGTCGTGCCGAGTGCATCTGCTCGCTATGGCGAGCTATACAGGTTCACGACTCGCCATGGCGAGTGGGTCTCCTCGCTGTGGCGAGCTACACAGGTCTTACTCGCCTGGCGAGTGGGTTTGCTCGCTGTGGCGAGTAGCGATTTACAGAACTACGAACTGTACGAACAAACTTATCCTTTTCTACCTTAAACCCCAATTTTGACACCCAAAAACCCAATTTTGATGAATTGCATTACTTCTATTCAAACTAACATCAGAACAGCAATTAACAACAACAATTTCATGAATTCATCAAGTTATTCAAACCAAGTCATCTTTAACCTAATTCAATTCATCAGCCTTAACAACAACAATATCAATCGACAAACTATAAGACCTAAAATTGAGAGTTAGTCTCACCCTTACCTGAATTTGATGAACAAAACTCTACACTCCTCCCTACTTGGCTCTTCTCCCTTGGTTCTTGGTTTTTCTCCCTTTTCTCTGTTTCTCTCTATTTCTACGTGAAACTGCTTTGTCTGACTATCTCCTTTCTCTAACTCCCTATTAATTCTAATTAATTCCTACTTATTTCTAATTAACTCCTATAATTGTAATTCTCACCTATTTTAATTAAACATTAAAATAATCATATAATAAATTATTCCACACCATCAAAACAACATAAACCATTTAAAGTCATATAAAATATTAAAAATCAACCAAAATAAATAATAACAACTAGGGCGTTACAACCCTCGCGTCTTCCCAACACTTTTACGGCTGCATGCTTATTTGCCTTAAATGCTTATGTTTGTTTGTCCCCCTTTTGCATTTCAAACGTTTTCAACTTTTCACATAAATAGCAATCACACACAACTCACTTCACTTTCTACACTTTACATTTTTTGAACTCTTCTCTTTCGCTATTTCTCTCTGATGTTTTTTTTCATAAACTCAAAACTAGAAACCTTTCAATGGCAAGTTCTTCAGTTCAATCCGGTGTGATCATCAAATCTGGACAGTCTTACCTCATTAAACCCAGAACGATAAATATTATCAAAGAAACCGTGGAAGTTCAAGTTGAATCTCCTGTGGATTTTGGGTCTCTTTTGAAACATGGGGTTGATGTCTCTACACACTTTCTGTCACAAGGGATGATGAGTTATTTTGGTATGTTGAATGGACCAATATATCAGGAACTGGTAAGAGATCTCTGGGTTAGAGCAGAGGTCTACGACAAGGATGAAGCTACTCTCGAAGAAACTACTGCAATTATGAACAACCCTTCACTTGTTGGTAAAACTAGAAAACAAATGGGTTTAAAACCTTACAAAGATTTAGAAGTCAGATCAGCAGTGATAGGGATTCCAATCCTCATCAAAAAAGAAATCGTTGTTAGGGCGTGCAGGGTGACCAACATTGGTAAATTTCAATGGAACGTCAACACGAAAAGTGAATAGGCGAAGATCTGCAATAAGTTCTTATTTGATGGAAGACCTTCAAATAAGTTGGTGGACATGGACCAGGATCATAGGGTGCTTCTGAAGATCATATCAGACAGTCTTCTTCAGAAAGGTGGAGGAACTGATACTCTCTCAGTTGATCACAAGGTGCTTCTGTACTTCCTGATCAACATGCAAAAGATCAACTTTCCAAGATATGTGATGCACCATATGTGCTGGGCTATCAAGGAAAGCCAAAACAAATCCAGAAGACAAGTTCCTTATGGGAGATTGCTTTATGAGATTCTGTATCAGGGAGGACTCTTGAAGATCTTAACATAAGCTGGAGTAGTGTCTGATGCTCAACTTGGAACAGTAACATGGAGGATCATTAATGGCAAGACTCTTCAATACATGAAGATTGTTAAGAAGTATATACCTTCTGATGAAGATATGAAGGAGTCTTCTGTTCAATCTGACCTGATGATAGACTTCCCTCCAATTTCCAAAGAAGACAATCTTGAGGTCCTTGCTAGATTTGTAGTGGATCACTACAATGAGACTGGCAGAATAATCAACTATTCTGCTATTCCTGAGTCTCTAGGAGGAGGTCCTCTAAAGGTGAAGGGAAAAAGGACAAAAGAGGTCATTCAAGAAGAGGAGAAAGAGAAGCAAGAACCTCCTAAGAAGAAGAAGAAGTCTAAGTCAGCAGCTCTACCAGGAGTGACTATTGGTGCTTCTGAGGCCATAACTCCTGTGCCTCAATCTGCTGCTCCTGCATCCAAGGAAATTAAGGAGAGGGTTAAGAAAATCAAGGATGAGAAGAAAGACAAGGATGAGAAGAAATCCAAGAGAGGCAAAGGTGATAGGAATCAGAAGAAGCTTGAGAAGGAAGTCAAGCAATATCTTGATGCTGAGTTAGCTGAAGAAGAAAGTTAGTTCAAGAAAAGGAAGAAAGAAGTTGTTCCTGTGGCTGAGGATTTGGCACAGAAGATAGGTACGTCAGTATCTATGGTGGAGGATGAACTTGCTGCTGGCAAGGCTATGGCAGCAGAAGTTGTAACTGAGGAACTGAGAGATGAGACTGTGAAGGAAGCAGCTAAGTTATTTGCAGCAGCTCTGAAGCAGAAAGGACCTGCTAAGCCTGCAGAAGCTGACCAACTAGGATCTGCTTTGATAACTGCTCCTGAACAACCAGCTTCACCAGAAGTTAATGTCTCAGGTAACATTTCTAATGACTCATCTTTTTCTTCAACGAATCAAGAGTCACCCTCTTCATCTGAAACTGAATTAGATAATACCCCCCTCAGCAAAGCCATTCCATCTCTACGCAAAAAGACCCCCTCACCAATCAAACCAACCACATCATTTGAGCCACTTGATCCACAAGTTATGAAATATGTTGATACCACAATGGAACGAACTGTTCAAGAAGCTATCACCATATCTCAAATTCTTCCACCTGATCATCCAGCTCAACCTTCATTTCTTAAACCACTTCAGGTAATTCAGCCTAATGAAGAACCTGAAGAACCCATCCAATCTCAACAACCTTCATTCCAACAAGAAACAACTCATATAGGCTCTCTTGATACCCTAGATTCTCTTGAGAAACACCTAGGAAGAGAATTGCCTAAAACCCCTGCAAAATCCAAAACAACCAAGACTGTAGAATCTGTAACCCAATTAGAACCTGTAACTGAAAAGGAACCAGTGTCTGAGACTTTGGAGCAAGACTCTGATGTCATTCCTGACCCAGAACTTGTAACAGAATCTGTTGCAGAAGCTGCTTCAGAATCAGTTGTTGAACCACTTCAACAACCTCAAACCATACCTACTGAAACCTTACAAACAACCATAACTTCCGAACCATTTACTTCTACTGAGCCAACCCAAACTCAAATACTTCCCAACCCTTTTGATTTGTTGAGAATAGATGAGTTTTATAGAATGTCAAGCTCAAATCTCAAGGAAATTATTAAGCTATGATTGTTGAAACAAAGGTGTTCAGCAATACCACGTTTTGAGTTTTGATGATAACAAGGTATTAAAAGTTGTCAATTGGATATTGCTAATATTTGTTTAAGTATGCAGGATATCAATCAAGATTTATATCTTAGAAAGTATTCTGTTTGAACAATTTTAAGAGCAAAGATCCAGAGAAGCTTGTTGCTTGTGATTCTGTATCGAAGAGAGTCTGAAGACTGTATCGAAGAGAGTCTGAAGACTATCAGAGTCTGAAGACTATCAGAGTCTGAAGACCAAGAGAGTCTGAAGATTATCAGAGGCTAGAATGCTACAGTGAGTCTGAAGTCTGCAATCTGAAGATCTGCTAACAAGGATTCCTAAAGGCATTACGATGCAAAAGAAACTCTCATTTGGAGTAACGGCTAGCTTCTAAGTCAACTTGAGCGTGGGATGCTCAACGACAAAGAATGCAGGCCAGTACAGAGTACGTTGTACGAACTCTGTTTCCACTACTTCACTACCTCGTACAATTTGGCAACTGTGTCTACCGGTATTAATCTTCAAAGGGAATGGAATTCAAAATATGCAATTGAAGGACTATTACCATATCAAGCAATAGATCAACAGCTATTGATCAAGCTTCAGAAATCATCCTGATGTGCTGGATGACTCAACGTCTCTTTCCTATGCCTATATAAAGGATAGAAGACTTGAAGAATTGTTGGACTCTACAACTGAAAAACTACGCTCCATTGCTTTCGTATTCAACTGAGTCTTAACAAGAACACATCATCAACTTAGATTATTCTTACAAACTGAGTATTCTAGAATTTCTAAGTTAAACAGAAAAACAGAGTCTGTCTTTGTTTGAAACAGAGTCTGTCTTTGTTGTAATAGAAACACGTTTGATTGTTTGTTAAGTGTTTCAACTCTATTCAATTTTCTGTAAATTGTGTGAGAAGTCTCTTGCTTGTGTGCTTGAGCAAAGAAGTCTCTTGGCTGCGTCCTTGAGCAAGGAAGTCTCTTAGTTGTGTCTTTGAGCATTGGAAGTCTCTTGCCTGCGTGCTTGAGCATTGGAAGTCTCTTACTGTGTGTTTGAGCAACTTGTAATAGATATTACATTTTAGTGGAACTCTCCTTGGAAGTGCAAGGGGGACAGGACTACTTCCGGTTTGTGGAAGGAACCTGTATAATTGCGTGTGTTCTCTCTTCTCTCTATCTCTTGATTATTTCCGCTGCATCAGAACCTAATCTCCCATCAGACTCTGATCTCCTTCAGACTCTGATATTAAGGAATTAGATTCTCACTCTTCAAGAGCTGCGAAAAACTAACACAATTCAACCCCCCCTTCTTGTGTTTTTCTGACCTTTAGTTGGTATCAGAGCTCCGGCTCTGTTGTCATAGCACTTAACCGTGTGACAGAAAAGATCCAGAGAAAAACATGTCTTGCAGTGAACCTTCTTCTTCTGGTGCTACTTCTGGTGCTGCTATACCATATGACTATGGATCCAATAACAGCAGTAAAAAGCCTGATTATGGAAAAATTCCTAAGTTCAATGGTGATCCTGAAGAATTTTCTTGGTAGAAAACCAACTTCTACAGTTATGTCATGGGTCTTGATGAAGAACTCTGGGACATACTTGAAGATGGTGTTGGTGACTTACAACTTGATGACGAAGGTGCTGCCATTGACCGTAAACTTCACACTGCTGCTCAAAAGAAAATTTACAAGAAACATCATATCATCAGAGGAGCTCTTGTCACTGCTATTCCTAAATCGGAATACATGAAGATGAGTGACAAATCTACTGCTAGAGCCATGTTTGCTTCTCTCTGTGCTAACTATGAAGGAAGCAAAAAGGTCAGGGAAGCTAAAACTCTTCTATTAGTTCATCAGTATGAACTATTCAAGATGAAAGAGGATGAAAGTATTGAGCAGATGTACTCAAGATTTCGAACTCTAGTATCTGGTCTTCAGATACTAAAGAAGAGTTATATAGCTTCTGATCATGTTAGCAAGATTCTAAGGAGCTTACCCTCTAGATGGAGACCAAAGGTCACTGCAATTGAGGAGGCTAAAGATTTAAACACTTTAAGTGTTGAAGATCTTGTAAGCTCTCTCAAGGTTCATGAGTTAAGTCTCAATGAACATGAGTCTGCAAGAAAGTCCAAAACCATTGCTTTAAAATCAAAGGGAAGGTCCTCAAAGGCTCTCAAGGTTGAAGAGTCTGAAAATGAATCTTCAGCTTCTGAAAGCTCAGAGGAAGATCCTGATATTGCAAAGGAAATGGCTATGCTTTCAAGCAGAATGCAGTACCTTGCTAAGAAGAACAAGAGATTTCTGAGCAAGAGCAGTGGGAAGGGTTTCAAAAAGGAGGAACAGAAAGGTTGCTTCAAGTGCAAGAAGACTGAACATTTTATTGCTGACTGTCCAGAGCTGCAGAAGGAGAAATCCAAGTCAAAAAGGCCAACGTTCAAGTCAAGCAAGTTCAAGAAGCAGATCAAGAAAAGTCTGATGGCTACCTGGGAAGATCTTGATAATGAGTCAGAGTCTGAGGATGATGATGCTGATGGTGAAGCCAATGTAGCTGTTGGACTAATGGCTACAACTGAATCTGTTAAACAGACACCTGAGGCAGAATCAGATGCAGACTCTGAAAGTGAAACAGAGGTATATTCTGAACTCACAAGATCTGAATTAGTAGATTCTGTCAAAGAACTTCTTGGTCATTTTAAAGCTAAAACCACTGAGTTGAAGAAAGTCAAACAACAGCTTGATAAGCTGTCAAAAAGACATAATTGAACTCTGTTGGAGTTAGAAAGCTTAAAAGAAGAAAATGACACTTTATTGATCAAGAAGTCTAGCTGTAAATACTTGAGTGAGCAAGATGTTGCTTTGCAAGAATTTATTGCTACTGGAATTGACAGATCAAGGTTGCATCCATGATCTATAGCACGTATCAGAACAGAGGACAGGGTCTTGGATTCATTGGAGGAAGCCTGAATGAAGTGATTTTAAAACCTGGTCCTGATGGAGCCAGAGAAGCGTTGAAAAATCACTTTGTAAGTGAGTCTGATGAAGTCAACACAGTGACTCATTCAAAACCTACAACTTCAAGTTCTAAGGTTCTGACTAAGTCAAAATCTCAGAATGTAAAGTTAAAGGTTCTGAAAAACCTTGAACCTAAGGCTTAAATGATTCAGACTCTAAAACATTCAGAGTCTGATAAACGGACTCTGAAAAAGCCAGAGTCTGAAAAACAAAAGCCTATGTTTCAAAGTAGAGAAACTGTGAAAGGCAAGATGAAACCTAAACGAAACGGTTCTAAACCCAAGGTGTGGGAGAAAAGTAGAAAAGCAGAAGGCTTAGTACCTGGACAATGGTTGCTTGCGTCACATGACGGGAGAAAAGTCTATGTTCCTAACCCTAACCATGAAAGAGGGAGGAACTGTGGGATTTGGAGGAAACCAGACTGGCAAAAACATTGGTACTGGAACCATTGGTAACTCTCTTATCTCAATCAGTAATGTGTGGTTCGTTGATGGACTTAGACATAACCTACTGAGCATAAGGCAATTATGCGAAAGTGGTTATGATGTTTTGTTTAATAAGAACAGCTGCATTATGGTTAACAAGGATGATCAATCCATAGTCTTCAAGGGAAAAAGTAGAAACAATGTCTACAAGATAAAATTCTCTGAACTGACTGATCAGAAGGTAGTTTGCCTTTTGTCAATGGGTGATAAGAAGTGGCTGTGGCATAGACGGTTGGGACACGCTAACTGGAGATTAATCTCTAAGCTTATTAAGTTGCAACTAGTCAAAGGCCTACCAGACATTGACTATCATTCAGATGCTCTTTGCGGAGCATGTCAAAAAGGGAAAATTATCAAGAGTTCCTTACAGCCAAAAGAAATTGTTTCTACTTCCAGACCCTTGGAGTTACTTCATATTGATTTATTTGGACCAGTTAGCACTGCATCCTTATATGGAAGTAAATATGGACTAGTCATTGTTGATGACTACAGCAGATGGAGTTGGGTTAAGTTTCTGAAAACTAAAGAGGACTCATATTCTGTGTTTAGTAAATTCTGCATCCAAATTCTATGTTCAGAACAGAATCTATATCAGACCTCAATTGAACAAAACAGCATATGAACTCTTTAAAGGAAGGAAACCTAACATATCTTATTTTCATTAGTTCGGATGTACTTGTTATGTCCTGAACAATAAAGTCTATCTAAAGAAATTTGATGCCAAAGCTCAAAAGGGAATCTTCTTAGGTTACTCTGAACGCTCTAAGGCATACAGACTGTATAATTCAGAAACACAATGTGTTGAAGAATCTATGCATGTCAGATTTGATGACAAAGTGCCTGGAAGTGAAACTCCAGAGCAAGATGAAAGTTATGCAGGATCTAAAGATTCTGATGACAACTCAGAATCTGATCAGATTCTAGAATCTGAAGATACTTCACAAGCTGGAGCATCCCCTGAAGTTCCTAATGAAGAAGCTTATGAAGAAGCTCAAGGTGGTTCTCAGCAAGCTAGTCAATCCAAACATTCATTCAAATACAAGTCTTCGCATCCAGAGGATCAGATAATTGGCAATAAAGAAAGTCCCAGAAGAACTAGATCGTATTTCAGACAAGAGTCTGCTTTGGGATTACTATTTGTTATTGAACCAACCTCTATTGAAGAAGCACTTGGAGATGAAGGATGGATTCTGGCAATGCAAGACGAACTTAAACAATTCAAAAGGAATGAAGTATGGGATCTAGTAGCTAAGCCTGAACACAAGAACATCATTGGAACCAAGTGGGTGTTCAGAAATAAGCTCAGTGAACAAGGAGAAGTAATCAGAAACAAGGCCAGACTTGTTGCGCAGGGCTACAGTCAACAAGAAGGCATTGATTACAATGAAACGTTTGCCCCAGCTGCAAGATAGGAAGCAATCAGGTTACTTCTTTCCTATGCAGTTAATCACAACATAACCCTGTATCAAATGGACGTTAAGAGTGCATTTCTTAATGGTGTCGTTTCTGAAGAAGTATATGTCAAACAACCTCCTGGCTTTGAAGATTTAAAACATCCAGAGCATGTTTATAAATTGAAGAAATCACTATATGGCTTGAAACAAGCTCCCAGAGCTTGGTATGAAAGACTAAGTAATTTCTTAATTCAAAATAACTTTGAACGAGGGCAAGTTGACACTACACTATTAAGAAAGACTCTGAAGTAAGACATTATTATAGTTCAGATTTAAGTTGATGATATCATTTTTGGTTCTACAAATAGTTCACTTTGCAAAGAGTTTTCCAAAGTAATGCAGGATGAGTTTGAAATGAGCATGATGGGAGAATTGAAGTTCTTTCTTGGAATTCAAATCAACCAATGCAAAGATGGAGTCTATGTTCATCAGTCCAAATACACGAAAGAGCTTCTAAAGAAGTTCAATCTTGAGGATTGCAAAGAAATGAATACTCCAATGCATCCAACCTGCACTCTGAGCAAAGAAGATCAAGGAACCAAAGTTGATCAGAAGCTGTATAGAGGGATGATTGGTTCTTTGTTATACCTAACTGCATCCAGACCAGATATTTTATTCAGTGTATGTATGTGTGCAAGGTTTCAATCAGATCCTAGAGAGTCTCACTTAACAGCTGTTAAGAGAATCTTTAGATATCTGAAAGGAACTACCAATCTTGGACTTCTATACAAGAAATCCTCTGACTACAAGCTAGTTGGATTCTGTGATGCTGACTATGCTGGAGACAGGATTGAAAGAAAATCTACCAGTGGCAATTGTCAATTCTTGGGAGAGAATCTGATATCCTGGGCTAGCAAGAGGCAAGCAACCATTGCTTTGTCTACAGCAAAAGCAGAATACATCTCAGCTGCTAGTTGTTGTACACAGCTACTCTGGATGAAACATCTGCTTGAGGATTATCAAATAACTGAAAAACTGTATCCCAATTTATTGTGATAATACGGCAGCTATATGTTTATCTAAGAATCCAATTATTCATTCAAGAGCAAAGCACATTAAGATTAAACATCATTTTATAAGAGACTATGTTCAAAAAGGAATACTAGATATTCAATTCATTGATACTGATCATCAATGGGCTGATATATTTACTAAACCTTTATCTGTTGAAAGATTTGATTTTATAAAGAAAAATTTGAACATGTGTTATGTCTCTGGTTAATGTGCGCCTCTGAAAACAGAATTCAGACTCTGAAAGATTTTCAGAAGCTAATTGAGAATCAAACTCTCTTTTGGAGACTCTGGTGACATAAGCTTCTGATAAACCTCCAGACTCTGGTAAGGAATCTTAGACTCTCAGAAGCTCGTATTAGTGGAAGCATGACTGTTGAGTTCAGTAACACCTGCCCCACTACGGTGACAGTTACTTTATAGTTTCTCAGACGTGGCCTGTCTGTATTGGGTAAGAACTCAGAGGGCAATGATTTCATTACGTTTAACAAGTTACCTTCGCATTGTCCCAATACTTTTACGGCTGCATGTTATATGTATTTATTGTTTGTGTTTGTTTGTCCCCTATTCTTTCCAAACAGTTATCAAAAAATTTCTATAAATACCTATCACACACAACTCACTTCTCTTTTCACTCTTTGATTTTTCTCTGAACAATCTTCTTGTTTTCAATCTCTGTAAAACTTTTGTTCACAAAAATCAAACCTAAAAACCTCTCAAATGGCAAGTGATCTCATCCAATCTGGTGTGCTAGTCAAAACTGGAAAATCATATGTGATCAAACCTAGAACGATGAATCTTATCAAAGAAACTCTGGAAATTCAAGTTGAATCTCCTATTGATTTTGGCTCTCTTAATCGTCATGGAGTAGACGTCTCTTCTCATTTCTTAGCACAAGGAATGATGAAACATTTTGGTATGTTGAATGGACCAACATATCAGGAGCTGGTAAGAGATTTCTGGGTTAGGTCAGAAGTCTTCGACAAGGATGAAGCTACGATTGAAGAAACAGCTGCAATAATGAACAACCCCAAGCTGGCTGGCAAAAACAGAGAGGAAATGGGTTTAAGACCGTACAAGGGTCTTGAAATCAGGTCTGCTGTGATGAGGATTCCAGTCCTTATCACTGAAGAGGTGGTTGCCAGGGCTTGTCAAGTGGTGAATGAAGGAAAATTTCAGTGGAATGTCTAGAAGAAGAGTGACTGGACCGGTATCTGCAACAAACTTCTATTTGAAAGGAGACCCTCAAATAAGCTGATTGATATGCATCCTGAGCATAGGGTGCTTCTGAAGATCATATTGGACAGTATGCTTCAGAAAGGAGGAGGAACAGACACTCTGTCTGTTGATCACAATGTTCTTCTTTATTTTCTGATAAACAAAATAAAGATAAACTTTCCAAGGTATGTGATGCACCACATGTGCTGGGCAATAAAGAAAAGCCAATCTGAATCCAGAAGACAAGTTCCTTTTGGAAGGCTAATCTCTGAGATTCTGTATCAAGGAGGCCTCTTGAAGGTCTTATCAGAATCTGGTGTTGTATCAGACGCTCATCTTGGAACTGTGACTGGGAGAATCATCAACGGTAATACTCTTCAGTACATGAAGATTGTCAGAAGATTTAATCCTTCTAAGCATGATATGAGGGATTCTTATGTGCAATCTGACTTGATGATGGACTTCCCTAAGGAAGAGGAAGAGAAGCAAGAGCCTCTCAAGAAGAAGATCAACTCTACAGCTCTTCCAGGAGTAACTATTGGTGCTTCATCCGTATCTTCTGCATCCAAGGAAATCAAGGATAGGATAAAAGAAACCAAGGATGAGAATAAGGCTAAGAAAGACGGGAAAAAGGCAAAGAAGGTTGAGAAGAAAGCGAAGAAAGGCAAGGCTGACAGAGATTATGTGAAGTTAGCTGAGGAGATTGTTGAATTCCTTTGTACTGACTCTGATGGTGAAGAAAGTCAGATCAAGAAGAGAAAGGTGGATGTGGTTCTTGTGGCTAAGGATGTAGCACATAAGATAGGTACTTCTGTATCTATGATTGAGGATGAACATGCTGCTGGCAAGGCAATGGCAGCAGAAGTGGTTGCTGAAGAACTAAAGGAAGAAACTGTTAAAGAAGCTGCTAAGTTGCTTGCATCTGCTCTTAAACAGAAGAGTCAGGTAGCTACTGCAGAAGCTGATTTATCAGAAGCTACTGTGTCTGATCATTATGCTTCTGGTATAGGCACCTCTGGTAATGTAGCATTTAACTCATCTTCCTCTACGAATCAAGAGTCAGAATTTGACTCAGAATCAGATAACAAACCCTTAAGCCAAATTCTTTCCTCCCTCAGAAATTCATCCCCCTCACCAATAAAACCCCTATCATCCCATAACCCACTTGATCCCAAAATAGTTGAATTTGTTGATTCAACTATGGACAGAGTTGTTCAAGACACCATCACAGTGTCTATGAACTTACCTCCTGACCATCCTGCTCAACCATCTTTTCTCAAACCACTTCAGGCAATTCAACCCTCTGAAAAGCTTGAAGTAACCATTCAATCAAAACGACCATCCCCCCAACACGAGCCTATTTGTGTAGACTCTCCAGACACCCTAGATTCTCTTGAGAAACACCTAGGAGGAGAACTACCAAAAACCCCTGCAAAATCCAAATCAACAAAAGCTACAGAATTTGTTTCCAAACCAGACTTTGTACCTAAACCTACAGAAATTCTCACCTTAGCTTCTGTTGAACCCTCAGAACCTGTTGAAGAACCAGTCTCTGAGATTCTGGAACAAGCTTTTGATATCCTATCAGAACCTGTGACAGAATGCATAGCAGAACCTGTGTCTGAAATAGTTCCTGAACCTCTTTGTGATTCTATAACAGTTGTACCTGGTTTTGAAACCTATCTAGCTTTAAGAGCCTCTCAACCCTCAACTTCTGAACCTTACGACCTATTTGATTCAAACAGGATAGATGAGTTCTGAAGGTGAGAAAAACACAAGAAGGGGGGGTTGAATTGTGTTAGCTTTTCGCAGCTCTTCAAGAGTGAAAATCTAATTCCTTAATATCAGAGTTTGAAGGAGATCAGAATCTGATGGGAGATTAGGTTCTGATGCAGCGGAAATAATCAAGAGATAGAGAGAAGAGAGAACACAAGCAATTATACAGGTTCCTTCCACAAACCGGAAGTAGTCCTGTCCCCCTTGTACTTCCAAGGAGAGTTCACTAAAATGTAATATCTATTACAAGTTGCTCAAACACACAGTAAGAGACTTCCAATGCTCAAGCACGCAGGCAAGAGACGTCCAATGCTCAAAGACACAACTAAGAGACTTCTTTGCTCAAGGACGCAGCCAAGAGACTTCTTTGCTCAAGCACATAAGCAAGAGTCTTCTGACATAATTTACAGAAAATTGAATAGAGTTGAAACACTTGACAAACAATCAAACGTGTTTCTATTACAACAAAGACAGACTCTGTTTCAAACAAAGACATACTCTGTTTTTCTGTTTAACTTAGAAATTCTAGAATACTCAGTTTGTAAGAATAATCTAAGTTGATGATGTGTTTTTGTTAAGACTCTGTTGAATACGAATACAATGCAGCGTAGTTTTTCAGTTGTAGAGTCCTACAATTCTTAAAGTCTTCTATCCTTTATATAGGCGTAGGAAAGAGACGTTGAGTCATCCAGCACATCAGGATGATTTCTGAAGCTTGATCAATGGCTGTTGATCTGTTGCTTGATATGGTAATAGTCCTTCAATTGCATAATTTGAATTTCATTCCCTTTGAAGATTAATACCGGTAGACACAGTTGCCAAACTGTACGAGGTAGTGGAGTAGTGGAAACAGAGTTCGTACAATGTACTCTGTACTGGCCTGCATTCTTTGTCGTTGAGCATCCCACGCTCAAGTTGACTTTGAAGCTAGTCGTTACTCCAAATGAGAGTTTCTTTTGCATCGTAATGCCTTTAGAAATTCTTGTTAGCAGATCTTCAGATTTCAGGCTTCAGACTCACTGTAGCACTTAGCTTCTGATGATCTTCAGACTCTCTTGGTTTTCAGATTCTGATAGTCTTTAGACTCTGATAGTCTTCAGACTCTCTTCGATACAGTCTTCAGACTCTCTTCGATACTGTCTTCAGACTCTCTTCGATACAGTCTTCAGACTCTCTTCAAAACAGAATCACAAGCAACAAGCTTCTCTGGATCTTTGCTCTTTAAAATTGTTCAAACAGAATACTTTCTAAGATATAAATCTTGATTGATATCCTGCATACTTAAACAAATATTAGCAATATCCAATTGACAACTTTTAATACCTTGTTATCATCAAAACTCAAAACGTGGTATTGCTGAACACCTTTGTTCCAACAATCTCCCCCTTTTTTATGATGACAAACATCAGTATTTAAAAGGTCAATTGTTGTTAAGGGGTCTGAGGTTTGTAAGCTCAGAGTCTGAGGTTTGTAAGCTCTGACTCCCCCTGAGTTTGATAGTTCTTAAGTTGAGGTTTGTAAGCTCCCCTTAAGTTCTATCCAAGTTAAGTAAATTCATTTTCATAAGCAGTTGAATTCATTCTCAGAATAATAAATGAATTAGAGAACAGATTCTAAAAACAGGGGCTTAGAGTCTAACTAAGCACCTTTCGCAAATTTCCCTACAGGGGCTCAGAGTCTAACTAAGCACCTTTCGCAAATTTCCCTTTAACTTTTACATAGAACTTGCAATATGTAGATGATCAAAAAGTCACAAATCTCACACTTTTCCCTTCTCCCCCTTTTGTCATCAACGAAAAGGTTTAGAAACAAGTTCCTCCTCCTTTTTATATGACTTTAGGTAAGGATATAAACACATTTTAAGGAAAATGAGATTCAGAGGGAAAAACATAAAAGAATCAAAGCACAAAATATATTAGATGCAAATAAGATCAAATTAAACTTGTATAAACTTGAAAGCAAAATCAGTTCAGAAGAAAAAGTAAACAGCAGACAAGGGTTACAAACAAAACATAAAGAATTTAAACTAAGGTTGGTTTTGTTTGGCAAGGTGATCCATCAATTTCTGGAGATCCTCTTGCTGCTTCTTGACAATCTCTTCCAAAGCCTCAGTTCTTCTTAAGTGAGCTTCTCTTTCAAGTCTTGCTTCTTCTTGAACTCTGTGCAGTCTTCTTTTCAAAGAGACAAAAACCATTGATTCTCTTGGATTATATTGATCTTCATCAAAGAATGGTTTATCCCTAATCCGCAGAATAGGAGCTTTCTCCTTGGTTTTAGCTTTCTCAACACTCTTGACCTCTTCCACATGCTTTGCAGTAACAATTGCTTGTTCTTTGGATCCAATGGGTTATGAGATGATAGGGGTTTGATTGGTGAGGGAGATGGATTTTTGAGGGAGGGAAGAATTTGGCTCAAGGGTTTGTTATCTGATTCTGAATCAGATTCTGACTCTTGATTCGTTGAGGAAGATGAGTTAAATGCTACATTACTAGAGGTGCCTATACCAGCTTCTGGAGAAGCATGATGATCAGACAGAGTAGCTTCTGATAAATCAGCTTCTGCAGTAGCTACCGGATTCTTCTGTTTCAGAGCAGATGCAAGCAAGTTAGCAGCTTCTTTAACAGTTTCCTCCTTTAGTTCTTCAACAACCACTTCTGCTGCCATTGCCTTGCCAGCAGCATGTTCATCCTCAATCATAGATACAGAAGTATCTATCTTCTGTGCTACATCCTTAGCCACAGGAACCACATCCACCTTTCTCTTCTTGATCTGACTTTCTTCACCATCAGAGTCAGTATCAAGGAATTCAGCAATTTCTTCAGCTAGTTTCACATAATCTCTGTCACCCTTGCCTTTCTTCGCTTTCTTCTCATCTTTCTTTGCCTTCTTCTCATCTTTCTTAGCCTTCTTCTCATCCTTGGTTTCTTTTATCCTATCCTTGATTTCCTTGGATGTAGAAGATACTGATGAAGGCATGGGAACTATGGTCTTAGGGGCACCAATAGTCACTCCTGGAAGAGCAGTAGACTTTATCTTCTTCTTGAGAGGCTCTTGCTTCTCTTCCTCTTCTTTGAGAATCACTTCCTTGGTCCTTTTCCCTTTGACCTTTAGAGGTCCTCCTCCAGCAGTCTCAGGAATGGCAGAATAGTTGATTATTCTACCAGTTTCCTTGAAGTAATCCACCACAAATCTTGCAAGAACTTCAGGATTATCTTCTTTGGAAATAGGAGGGAAGTCCATCATCAAGTCAGATTGCACATAAGATTCCTTCATATCATGCTTAAAAAGATTGAATCATCTGACAATCTTCATGTACTGAAGAGTTTTACCGTTGATGATTCTCCCAGTCCTAGTTCCAATATGAATATCTGATACAACACCAGATTCTGATAAAACCTTCAAGAGGCCTCCTTGATACAGAATCTCATAGATTAGCCTTCCAAAAGGAACTTGCCTTCTGGTTTCAGATTGGCTTTTCTTTATTGCCCAGCACATGTGGTGCATCGCATACCTTGGAAAGTTTATCTTTATTTTGTTTATCAGAAAATAAAGAAGAACTTTGTGATCAACAGACAGAGTGTCTGTTCCTCCTCCTTTCTGAAGCATACTGTCCAGTATGATCTTCAGAAGCACCCTATGCTCAGGATGCATATCAACCAATTTATTTGAGGGTCTCCCTTCAAATAGAAGTTTGTTGCAGATAACAGTCCAATCACTCTTCTTCTGGACATTCCACTGAAATTTACCTACATTCTCCACTTGACAAGCCCTGGCAACCACCTCTTCAGTGATAAGGACTGGAATCCCCATCACAGCAGACCTTATTTCAAGACCCTTGTACGATCTTAAACCCATTTCCTCTCTGCTTTTGCCAGCCAGCTTAGGGTTGTTCATAACTGCAGCTGTTTCCTCAATCGTAGCTTCATCCTTGTCGAAGACTTCTGACCTAACCCAAAAATCTCTTACCAGCTCCTGATATGTTGGTCCATTCAACATACCAAAATAGTTCATCATTCCTTGTGCTAAGAAATGAGAAGAAACGTCTACTCCGTGACGATTAAGAGAGCCAAAATCTATTGGAGATTCAACTTGAATTTCCAGAGTTTCTTTGATAAGATTCATCGTTCTAGGTTTGATCACATATGATTTTCCAGTTTTGACTAGGACACCAGATTGGATGAGATCACTTGCCATTGAGAGGTTTCTAGGTTTGATTTTTGTGAACAAAAAGTTTTTACAGAGATTGAAAAACAAGAAGATTGTTCAGAGAAAAAATCAAAGAGTGAAAAGAGAAGTGAGTTGTGTGTGATAGGTATTTATAGAAGAAAAGTTTGATAACTGTTTGGAAAGAATAGGGGACAAACAAACACAAACAATAAATACATATAGCATGCAGCCGTAAAAGTATTGGGACAATGCGAAGGTAACTTGTTTAACGTAATGAAATCATTGCCCTTTGAGTTCTTACCCAATGCAGACAGGCCACGTCTAAGAAACTATAAAGTAACTGTCACCGTAGTGGGGCAGGTGTTACTGAACTCAACAGTCATGCTTCCACTAATACGAGCTTCTGAGAGTCTAAGATTCCTTACCAGAGTCTGGAGGTTTATCAGAAGCTTATGTCACCAGAGTCTCCAAAAGAGAGTTTGATTCTCAATTAGCTTCTGAAAATCTTTCAGAGTCTGAATTCTGTTTTCAGAGGCACACATTAACCAGAGACATAACACATGTTCAAATTTTTCTTTATAAAATCAAATCTTTCAACAGATAAAGGTTTAGTAAATATATCAGCCCATTGATGATCAGTATCAATGAATTGAATATCTAGTATTCCTTTTTGAACATAGTCTCTTATAAAATGATGTTTAATCTTAATGTGCTTTGCTCTTGAATGAATAATTGGATTCTTAGATAAACATATAGCTGCCGTATTATCACAATAAATTGGGATACAGTTTTTCAATTATTTGATAATCCTCAAGCAGATGTTTCATCCAGAGTAGCTGTGTACAACAACTAGCAGCTGAGATGTATTCTGCTTTTGCTGTAGACAAAGCAATGGTTGCTTGCCTCTTGCTAGCCCAGGATATCAGATTCTCTCCCAAGAATTGACAATTGCCACTGGTAGATTTTCTTTCAATCCTGTCTCCAGCATAGTCAGCATCACAGAATCCAACTAGCTTGTAGTCAGAGGATTTCTTGTATAGAAGTCCAAGATTGGTAGTTCCTTTCAGATATCTAAAGATTCTCTTAACAACTGTTAAGTGAGACTCTCTAGGATCTGATTGAAACCTTGCACACAGACATACGCTGAATAAAATATCTGGTCTGGATGCAGTTAGGTATAACAAAGAACCAATCATACCTCTATACAGCTTCTGATCAACTTTGGTTCCTTGATCTTCTTTGCTCAGAGTGCAGGTTGGATGCATTGGAGTATTCATTTCTTTGCAATCCTCAAGATTGAACTTCTTTAGAAGCTCTTTCGTGTATTTGGACTGATGAACATAGACTCCATCTTTGCATTGGTTGATTTGAATTCCAAGAAAGAACTTCAATTCTCCCATCATGCTCATTTCAAACTCATCCTGCATTACTTTGGAAAACTCTTTGCAAAGTGAACTATTTGTAGAACCAAAAATGATATTATCAACTTAAATCTGAACTATAATAATGTCTTTCTTCAGAGTCTTTCTTAATAGTGTAGTGTCAACTTGCCCTCGTTCAAAGTTATTTTGAATTAAGAAATTACTTAGTCTTTCATACCAAGCTCTGGGAGCTTGTTTCAAGCCATATAGTGATTTCTTCAATTTATAAACATGCTCTGGATGTTTTAAATCTTCAAAGCCAGGAGGTTGTTTGACATATACTTCTTCAGAAATGACACCATTAAGAAATGCACTCTTAACGTCCATTTGATACAGGGTTATGTTGTGATTAACTGCATAGGAAAGAAGTAACCTGATTGCTTCCTATCTTGCAGCTGGGGCAAACGTTTCATTGTAATCAATGCCTTCTTGTTGACTGTAGCCCTGCGCAACAAGTCTGGCCTTGTTTCTAATTACTTCTCCTTGTTCACTGAGCTTATTTCTGAACACCCACTTGGTTCCAATGATGTTCTTGTGTTCAGGCTTAGCTACTAGATCCCATACTTCATTCCTTTTGAATTGATTCAGTTCGTCTTGCATTGCCAGAATCCATCCTTCATCTCCAAGTGTTTCTTCAGTAGTGGTTGGTTCAATAACAGATAGTAATCCCAAAGCAGACTCTTCTTGTCTGAAATGCGATCTAGTTCTTCTGGGACTTTCTTTATTGCCAATAATCTGATCATCTGGATGCAAAGACTTGTATTTGAAAGATTGTTTGGATTGACTAGCTTGCTGAGAACCATCTTGAGCTTCTTCAGAAGCTTCTTCATTAGCAACTTCAAGGGATGCTTCAACTTCTGAAGTATCTTCAGATTCTGGAATCTGATCAGATTTTGAGTTGTCATCAGAATCTTGAGATCCTGCAAAACTTTCATCTTGCTCTAGAGTTTCACTTTTAGGCACTTTGTCATCGAATCTGACATGCATAGATTCTTCAACACATTGTGTTTCTGAATTATACAATCTGTATGCCTTAGAACGTTCAGAGTAACCTAAGAAGATTCCCTTCTGAGCTTTGGCATCAAATTTCTTTAGATAGACTTTATTGTTCAGGACATAACAAGTACATCCGAACTGATGAAAATAAGATATGTTAGGTTTCCTTCCTTTAAAGAGTTCATATGCTGTTTTGTTCAATTGAGGTCTGATATAGATTCTGTTCTGAACATAACAATCTGTGTTTACTGCATCTGCCCAAAAATGTTTAGCCAGATTGTTCTCATGGATCATGGTTCTAGCCATTTCTTGTAAGGTTCTGTTCTTTCTCTCTACAACTCCATTTTGTTGTGGAGTTCTAGGTGCAGAGAATTCATGAATAATTCCATGTTTTTCACAGAAAACCTCAAAAGGCTCATTTTCAAATTCTCCTCCATGATATCTTCTGACTTTCAAGATTTTCAATTCTTTTTCAGATTGAATTTGGATGCAGAATTTACTTAACACAGAATATGAGTCATCTTTAGTTTCCAGAAACTTAACCCAACTCCATCTGCTGTAGTCATCAACAATGACTAGTCCATATTTACTTCCATATAAGGATGCATTGCTAACTGGTCCAAATAAATCAATATGAAGTAACTCCATGGGTCTGGAAGTAGAAACAATTTCTTTCGGCTTGAAGGGACTCTTGACAATTTTCCCTTTCTGACATGCTCCGCAAAGAGCATCTGAATGATAGTCAATGTCTGTAGGCCTTTGACAAGTTGCAACTTGCTAAGCTTAGAGATTAATCTCTAGTTAGCATGTCCCAACCGTCTATGCCACAGCCACTTCTTATCACCCATTGACAAAAGGCACACTACCTTATGATCAGTCAGTTCAGAGAATTTTATCATGTAGACATTGTTTCTTCTTGTTCCCTCGAAGACTATGGATTGATGATCCTTGTTAACCACAGTGCAGTTGTTCTTATTAAACAATACATCATAACCACTGTCGCATAATTGACTTATGCTTAGTAGGTTATGTCTAAGTCCATCAACAAGCCACACATTACTGATTGAGATAAGAGAGTTACCAATGGTTCCAGTACAAATGATTTTGCTAGTCTGGTTTCCTCCAAATCCCACAGTTCCTCCCTCTTTCATGGTTAGGGTTAGGAACATAGACTTTTCTCCCGTCACGTGACGCGAGCAACCACTGTCCAGGTACCAAGCCTTCTGCTTTTCTAGTCCTTTTAGACATACCTGCAGCATCAATAATTTCAGACTTAGGTACCCATATTCTCATGGGTCCTCTTGGGTTAGTCATTGAACCATTGAACTCCTTTCGTAAGTTGCGTCTTGAAGTCATTGGCAGTGTTTTCTCCCATACCTTGGGTTTAGAACCGTTTGGTTTAGGTTTCAACTTGCCTTTCACAGTTTCTCTTCTTTAAAACTTAGGCTTTTGTTTTTCAGACTCTGGCTTTTTCAGAGTCCGTTTATCAGACTCTGAATGTTTTAGAGTCTGAATCATTGAAGCTTTAGGTTCAAAGTTTTTCAGAACTTTTAACTTTACATTCTGAGATTTTGACTTAGTCAGAACCTTAGAACTTGAAGTTGTAGGTTCTGAATAAGTCACTGTGTTGACTTCATCAGACTCACTTACAAAGTGATTTTTCAACACTTCTCTGGCTCCATCAGGACCAGGTTTCAGAGTCACTTCATTTGAGCTTCCTCAAATGAATCCAAGACCCTGTCCTCTGTTCTGATACGTGCTATAGATCATGGATGCAACTCTTGATCTGTCAAATCCAGTAGCAATAAATTCTTGCAAAGCAACATCTTGCTCACTCAAGTATTTACAGCTACACTTCTTGATCAATAAAGTGTCATTTTCTTCTTTTAAACTTTCTAACTCCAACAGAGTTGAATTATGTCTTTTTGACAGCTTATCAAGCTGTTGTTTGACTTTCTTCAACTCAGTGGTTTTAGCTTTAAAATGACCAAGAAGTTCTTTGACAAAATCTACTAATTCAGATCTTGTGAGTTCAGAATATACCTTTGTTTCACTTTCAGAGTCTGCATCTGATTCTGCCTCAGGTGTTTCTTTAACAGATTTGGTTTTAGCCATTAGTCCAACAGCTACATTGGCTTCACCATCAGCATCATCATCCTCAGAGATTCATTTTCAGACTCTTCATCCTTGAGAGCCTTTGAGGACCTTACCTTTGATTTTAAAGCAATGGTTTTGGACTTTCTTGCAGACTCATGTTCATTGAGACTTAACTCATGAACCTTGAGAGAGCTTACAAGATCTTCAACACTTAAAGTGTTTAAATCTTTAGCCTCCTCAAATGCAGTGACCTTTGGTCTCCATCTAGAGGGTAAGCTCCTTAGAATCTTGCTAACATGATCAGAAGCTATATAACTCTTCTTTAGTATCTGAAGACCAGATACTAGAGTTCGAAATCTTGAGTACATCTGCTCAATACTTTCATCCTCTTTCGTCTTGAATAGTTCATACTGATGAACTAATAGAAGAGCTTTAGCTTCCCTGACCTTTTTGCTTCCTTCATAGTTAGCACAGAGAGAAGCAAACATGGCTCTAGCAGTAGATTTGTCACTCATCTTCATGTATTCCGATTTAGGAATAGCAGTGACAAGAGCTCCTCTGATGATATGATGTTTCTTGTAGATTTTCTTTTGAGCAGCAGTGTGAAGTTTACGGTCAATGGCAGCACCTTCGTCATCAAGTTGTAAGTCACCAACACCATCTTCAAGTATGTCCCAGAGTTCTTCATCAAGACCTATGACATAACTATAGAAGTTGGTTTTCCACCAAGAAAATTCTTCAGGATCACCATTGAAGGTGAGAAAAACACAAGAAGGGGGGTTGAATTGTGTTAGCTTTTCGCAGCTCTTGAAGAGTGAGAATCTAATTCCTTAATATCATAGTCTGAAGGAGATCATAGTCTGATGGGAGATTAGGTTGTGATGCAGCGGAAATAATCAAGAGATAGAGAGAAGAGAGAATACAAGCAATTATACAGGTTCCTTCCACAAACCGGAAGTAGTCCTGTCCCCCTTGTACTTCCAAGGAGAGTTCACTAAAATGTAATATCTATTACAAGTTGCTCAAACACACAGTAAGAGGCTTCCAATGCTCAAGCACGCAGGCAAGAGACTTCCAATGCTCAAAGACACAACTAAGAGACTTCTTTGCTCAAGGACGCAGCCAAGAGACTTCTTTGCTCAAGCATACAAGCAAGAGACTTCTGACACAATTTATAGAAAATTGAATAGAGTTGAAACACTTGACAAACAATCAAACGTGTTTCTATTACAACAAAGACAGACTCTCTTTCAAACAAAGACAGACTCTGATTTTCTGTTTAACTTAGAAATTCTAGAATACTCAGTTTTTGTAAGAATAATCTAAGTTGATGATGTGTTTTTGTTAAGACTCAATTGAATACGAAAGCAATGCAGTGTAGTTTTTCAGTTGTAGAGTCCTACAATTCTTCAAGTCTTCTATCCTTTATATAGGCGTAGGAAAGAGACGTTGAGTCATCCAGCACATCAGGATGATTTCTGAAGCTTTATCAATGGTTGTTGATCTGTTGCTTGATATGGTAAAAGTCCTTCAATTGCATAATTTGAATTCCATTCCCTTTGAAGATTAATACCGGTAGACACAGTTGCCAAACTGTACGAGGTAGTGGAGTAATGGAAACAGAGTTCGTACAACGTACTCTGTACTGGCCTGCATTCTTTGTCGTTGAACATCCCACGCTCAAGTTGACTTTGCAGCTAGCCGTTACTCCAAATGAGAGTTTCTTTTGCATCGTAATGCCTTTAGAAATTCTTGTTAGCAGATCTTCAGATTTCAGGCTTCAGACTCACTGTAGCACTTAGCTTCTGATGATCTTCAGACTCTCTTGGTTTTCAGATTCTGATAGTCTTCAGACTTTCTTCGATACAGTCTTCAGACTCTCTTCGATACAGTCTTCAGACTCTCTTCCATACAGAATCACAAGCAACAAGCTTCTCTGGATCTTTGCGCTTTAAAATTGTTCAAACAGAATACTTTCTAAGATATAAATCTTGATTGATATCCTGCATACTTAAACAAATATTAGCAATATCCAATTGACAACTTTTAATACCTTGTTATCATCAAAACACAAAACGTGGTATTGCTGAACACCTTTGTTCCAACAAGTTCTATGCTTCATTAAACTCTAAGCTCAAGGACATTATTGAGCAAAGGTTTGTGCCTATCCTCAATGTAAGCTATGAGGACAAGTTCTCTACATTGAAGACTGAATTTTTGGATTTTGTCACCAAAATTCAGAAGGCTGCTGCCAAGGAACAAGCAATTGTTACTGCCAAGCATGTGGAAGAAGTTAAGAGTGCTGAGAAAGCTAAAACCAAGGAGAAAGCTACTATTCTGCGGATTAGAGATAAACCATTCTTTGATGAAGATCAATATAATCCAAGGGAATCAATGGTTTTTGACTCTTTGAGAAGAAGACTGCACAGAGTTCAGGAAGAAGCAAGGCTTGAAAGAGAAGCTCACTTAAGAAGAACTGAGGCTTTGGAAGAGATTGTCAAGAAGCAGCAAGAGGATCTCCAGAAATTGATGGATCACCTTGCCAAACAAAACCAACCTTAGTTTAAATTCTTTATGTTTTGTTTGTAACCCTTGTCTGCTGTTTACTTTTTCTTCTGAACTGTTTTTGCTTTCAAGTTTATACAAGTTATTATTTGATCTTATTTGCATCTATTATATTTTGTGCTTTGAATCTTCTATGTTTTTTTGCTCTGAATCTCATTTTGCTTAAAATTTGTTTTTATCCTTACCTGAAGTCATTTAAAAAGGGGGAGGAACTTGTTTCTAAACCTTTTTTTTGTTGATGACAATAGGGGGAGAAGGGAAAAGTGTGAGATTTGTGACTTTTTGATTATCTGCAAATTGCAAGTTCTATGTAAAAGTTAAAGGGAAAATTTGCGAAAGGTGCTTAGTTAGATTCTGAGTCCCTGTTTTTTAGAATCTGTTCTCTAATTCGTTTATTATTCTGAGAATGAATTCAACTGCTTATGAAAATGAATTTAATTAACTTGGATAGAACTTAGGGGGAGCTTACAAACCTCAGACCCCTTAAGCCAACTTGTTAATTAGATTAACAACAATTGACCTTTTAAATACTGATGTTTGTCATCATCAAAAAGGGGGAGATTGTTGGAACAAAGGTGTTCAGCAATACCACGTTTTGAGTTTTGATGATAACAAGGTATTAAAAGTTGTCAATTAGATATTGCTAATATTTATTTAAGTATGCAGGATATCAATCAAGATTTATATCTTAGAAAGTATTCTATTTGAACAATTTTAAGAGCAAAGATCCAGAGAAGCTTGTTGCTTGTGATTCTGTATCGAAGAGAGTCTGAAGACTGTATCGAAGAGAGTCTGAAGACTGTCATAGTCTGAAGACTATCAGAATCTGAAAACCAAGAGAGTCTGAAGATCATCAGAAGCTAGAATGCTACAGTGAGTCTGAAGTCTGCAATCTGAAGATCTGCTAACAAGGATTCCTAAAGGCATTACGATGCAAAAGAAACTCTCATTTAGAGTAACGGCTAGCTTCAAAGTCAACTTGAGCGTGGGATGCTCAACGACATAGAATGCAGGCCAGTACAGAGTACGTTGTACGAACTCTGTTTCCACTACTCCACTACCTCGTACAGTTTGGCAACTGTGTCTACCGGTATTAATCTTCGAAGGGAATGAAATTTAAAATATGCAATTGAAGGACTATTACCATATTAAGCAACAGATCAACAGCTATTGATAAAGCTTCAGAAATCATCCTGATGTGCTGGATGACTCAACGTCTCTTTCCTACGCCTATATAAAGGATAGAAGACTTGAAGGATTGTTGGAAGTCTCTTGCCTGCGTGCTTGAGCATTGGAAGTCTCTTACTGTGTGTTTGAGCAACTTGTAATAGATATTACATTTTAGTGGAACTCTCCTTGGAAGTGCAAGGGGGACAGGACTACTTCCGGTTTGTGGAAGGAACCTGTATAATTGCTTGTGTTCTCTCTTCTCTCTATCTCTTGATTATTTCCGCTACATCATAACCTAATCTCCCATCAGACTCTGATCTGCTTCAGACTCTGATATTAAGGAATTAGATTCTCACTCTTCAAGAGCTGCGAAAAGCTAACACAATTCAACCCCCCCCCCTTCTTGTGTTTTTCTCACCTTCAAAGATTTGTTCCAGTCCTCAACGTCAGTTATGAGGATCAATACTCTCCTTTGAAGAATGAGTTCCTGAACTTTGTCACTAAGATTCAGAAAGTGGCAGTAAAGGAACAAGTTGTCATTCTTGCTAAGCACGTGGAAGAAATCAAAAGAGCTATGGAAGAAAAGGCTAAAAAAAAGGCTCTTGTTCTAGCATTGGATAATAAACTGTATTTTAAATCTGATCAATATAATCACCAGGAGTCAATGGTGTTTGAGACCTTGAAGAAGAAGCTACATAAGGTTCAGGAGGAAGCTAGAATTGAAAGAGAAGCTCATCTTAAGATAACAGAAGCTCTTGAGGAAATTGTCAAGAAACAAGGTGAGGATCTGAAGAAACTAATCGATCTTATTGCCAAACAAAACCAGCCTTAGTTGCACACCTAGTTTTCTTGTGTTTTGTTTTGCTTGTATTTTTACTGCTTCTGTTTCTTTTCTTCTGAACTTTAAATTCTTTAATGAATATCAGCTTCTGAATCTTTGCTTCTGGATAGTTTTTAACTCCTGTTTGTTTGTGCTCCTGATATATTTTGATATATTTATTTGAGTACTTATGAAGTCTAACTATCTTATCATATTTAGAATCTGTTTATTTGGTTTTATTAAACTCGTGTGCTTTAAAACAGACTCTAACAAGGTTTTGCTCTGAATCTTCTCTTCTCATTTTCTCTAAAATTGTTTTACCTCAATTGGAGTCTTGTAAAAAGGGGAAGAAACTTGTCTTTAAACCTTTTTGTTAATGACAAAAGGGGGAGAAAGAATAGTAAGTATTTTGATTTATTCATGCTAAGTCTGAAGAAAAGGGAAGTTGCGATAGGTACTTCGTTAGATTCTGAGCCCCTTTTAAGAGAATCTTCTCTCAAATCATATCTTTTATTCATTGTGAGATTTGATTCTGATATTTTTGATAAAAATGAATTTAATTAACCTGAATAGGACTTAGGGGGAGCTTACAAACCTCACTTTAAAGACTATCAAACTCAGGGGGAGTCAGAGCTTACAAACCTCAGACTCTGAGCTTACAAACGTCAGACCCTTTAGTCAACTTGTTAATTAGATTAACAACAATTGACCATTTAAATACTTATGTTTGTCATCATCAAAAAGGGGGAGTTTGTTGGAACAAGGGTGTTCAGCAATACCACTTTTAAGTTTTGATGATAACAAGGTATTAAAAATTGTCAATTGGATATGCTAATATTTGTTTAAGTGTGCAGGATCTAAATCAAGATTTCAATCTTAGAAAGTATTCTATTAGAACAAATTAAGAGCAAAATTCCTGAGAAGCTTGTTTCTTGTGATTCTGAAGTACTAGAGAGTCTGAAGAATCATCAGAAGCTGTTTCGGGAGGTCCTAAAGACTCAGAGAATCTAAAGAACGAAGAGAGTCTGAAGTTCTGAACAGAGTCTGAAAGCTCATCAGAGTCTGAAGTTCTGAAGAGAGTCTGAAGTTCATCAGAGTCAGAAGTGCTACAGAGAGTCTAAAGACTTCAAATTGAAGATTTGCTTAGAAGGATTTCTGAAGGTATTTTGATGCATAAGAAACATTCATTTAGAGTAACGGCTAGCTTCAAAATCAACTTGAGCATGGGATGCTCAATGCAAGGAAGGCAAAATAGGACATAATACCTTTGTACGAATTCTGTTTCCACTACTCCACTACCTCGTACATTTGGCAGCCGTGTCTACCGGTAATTCGCTTCAAAAGGAATGGGATTCAAAATCTGTATTTGAAGGACTATTACCATATCAAGCAACAGATCAACAACTATTGATCAAGCTTCCAGAAGACTTTATGATGTGCTGGATTGTCTCAACATCTCTTTCCAACGCCTATATAAAGGATAGAAGAATTGAAGAATATGTTGGACTCTACAACTGAAAAACTACGCTATCAAGCTATTGTATTCTCTCTGAGTCAAGCCAAAAACACATCAACAACTTAGCAAATTCTTAGAAACTGTATATCCTATAATTTCTAAGTTAATCAGAAAACAGAGTCTCTTTGTTTTGTAATTGGAACACATTTAATTGTTTTTCAAGTGTTCTAACTCTATTCAATTTTCTGTAAATTGTGTCAGAAGTCTCTTGGTTGTGTGCTTGAGCAAAGAAGTCTCTTAGTTGTGTCTTTGAACATTGGAAGTCTCTTGCCTACGTGCTTGTGCATTGGAAGTCTCTTGCCTGCGTGCTTGAGCATTGGAAGTCTCTTACTGTGTGTTTGAGCAACTTGTAATTGTTAATTACATTTTAGTGAAACTTTCCTTGGAAGTGCAAGGGGGACATGACTACTTCCGGTTTCTGGAAGGAACCTGTATAATTGCTTGTGTTCTCTCTTTCCTTTATCTCTTTATTATTTCCGCTGCAACAGACTCTGGTCTTCCATCAGGTTCTGAACTCATTCAGACTCTGATCCTGGAAAACAGATTCTCACTCTTCAAGAGTTGCGAAAAATAAAACACAATTCAACCCCCCCTTCTTGTGTTTTTCTCACCTTCAGAGTAGGCCAATGCCAGATGGCTTGGTTCTCAGAACTCTTTGCAAGTCGAAAGACACTTGCAAAGGGAATGGTAGATTGTCGGGTCTTAACTGGCCTTCTCCCGGGGAAGATTGTGAATACTCTCAGACTGAGGTATGTATGCTATGCCGGTTTGACATTGAACTAAACTCTTTCCGGAGAATGTTCCACTTTGGTCCGTTCTTGTACGACCTTTAGTTTATTTTAGGGCTTCTTATTTTTTTTTAACATGCGATGAATGATATGTAATGACTTTGCATTTATCTTGTAACATTCAACCATTATGTAATTTTCCCAATAGTGGCTTTAGTTAATGCCATCTTTTCCTATTTTCGAATTAGTCCTCTGCAAAATCTCCTGACCCAACCACAAGAAGATATGCTACACCATATATATTTAATGGTGCATTTGATTTCCCTACTCTTTTCACCAATCCCTCTTGGCAATCCTTGTAGAGTTGAAGTTGAGTAATAATGCAACAATCCCATAATATGTATTTACAGGCATCAACACATGTTCCTATGCTTGTTAAATTTCATAATTTAGGAACCTCTAGCAAGCTTGAGCCACGACAAGCCTTCAAGGCTTCACAAAATCCTACGTGTATTAATTCCACACGTAGAAATAAACAAATTAACAAACTATTGTTCATAAGCAATGAATAAGATAAATTAATAGGTTTAACGTAATTGGTTTCATACCAATATGAGAAGGTCTGGTAATATCTTCAAAGAGAGTTTGGTAACTGTCTATAAAATTTAAATTAAAATCAAACATAGATATATATATATATATATATTATATATATATATTATGTTCGATGAATATGACACTCTAAGGGAAAGATTTTACATTTTTCCACATTTCTAATATTTAACATTATATTAAAAAAAGATGTTTCAATCAAAATTGTAAACAAATATTATATGCATCAAAATATGTAAAACATCACATATACTACATGTTAAACTTGCATGCTAAATATGTTAACACGTGCAACCAAAAAAATAAATACTACGTTAGCACCTTTAAATTATTAATGAAGAATCAAATTAGGCAAAGTTGGCACCGTTCAAGATGTTGTTTCCTTTGGTATTTAAGTTTATGTAAGTTGGTTGATAATATGTAACTCAAGCGAATTCGGCTACAATAAATGAACATATATAGATCAAAATACTACTTCTTGTAGAAAAAAGATCAATTACTAGACAAAAAAAACTAGGATCCTTATAGTTGACTTTATAATGTTGTCGCCTGTCTTAATCTTACTAGTTTGCAATTAACTGACAATTTAAAGTTGACTGCAAATTTTCATTTTGAAATAAAACAAATTGACAACGTAGATTTTGAGGGGGTAGAACAATCACAAGCATAGTCAACAACAAGCTTTCTATTGGACATTCTTACTATTGGATTATGCGTCACAAAGTCTCTTCAAATAGGAAAAAAGTTTGGTTTAATAAGAGTGGGTAGGTTGTTGAGTCTCCAAATATGAAAAAAGTTGGAACTAGAGGTTCACCATTGGTTACATAGAGTAACACAATAGCAAAAATAAAAAACTAAATTGACAAAGAACTTAAGTATTCCATATTTCTTAAATACTTAAGTATTCCATATTTCTTCTCTTAATGAAATGGTTTTGCAATATGATAAAGTGAGACGAACTTCGTGATTTTTGTGAATTAGTCGTGATTGGCCGATGAAATGCTTATGTAACCTTTACTGCACACAATTGTGACTTAAGAGTATACATGGCTTAGGCAATTAACCTTGTTTGATTGGTTTTGATTCATTACTTCAATTATTTTCAAAGTTGTGAATTGTGAGTAGAACCTTGTAAAAACTTAACTTAAGACCAATTGTTTGGCAACCTTTTGTGACTGATCTTATATGATTGATTGGAGACTTGGGAATGAAAGATGTATGTTGATTGTATGTTGGTGTGTGCATACTTGTTGAATGATGGTGATGATTGCATAATTGTATATGCATTGGTTTGGTGATGATTGGCTAATGTTATGTGCATGTTGATTGTTGAGGTGACTATGGTATGAACATATGCATTGAGTCAAGTCATATGTTCATGCATTCATTGTTTGGTGACGGACTTATGTCCAACGTAAGGCGGGGCGTGAAACCTTACATATGATGTTTTTGTTGCATCAAAGGTCATATTAGTACCAAGTGTACCAAGCCGAAGAAGGCGGCGGGGAAAGTCTTTGCTTTGAATGCGGAAGAGGTGGAGCAGCCGGAAAATCTTATCCGAGGTATGTGTTTTATCAATAGTACTCCTTTGATTGCAATTGTTGATAATGGTGCTACTCATTCTTTTATCTCGGTTAGTTGTATTGAGCGTTCGGGTTTAGTTGTGTCTACGTTGTCGCGTGGAATGGTCATTTATACCCCGACCAATGGCTCAGTGACTACTTATTTGGTGTGTGCTAAGTGTCCCATTAATTTTGGTAATGTGGATTTCAAGTTGGATCTTGTGTGTCTTCCGTTGAAGAATATGGACGTGATTTTTGGTATGGATTGGATGTTAGCTTTTGGTGTTAGCATCAATTGTTTAACCAAGAATGTAACGTTTTTGAAGCCGGTAGCTGAGATAAGTGGAGGTTTGTTAACCGCGGAGCAAGTAAAGAAGTTCTTGGATGGTGAAGCTAGTGTATTCATGTTGTTTGCTTCCTTGAAGGAGAGTAAGGAGAAAGAAGTTAGTGGATTGCCGGTAGTGCAAGAGTTTCCATAAGTTTTTCCGGAGGACGTTACTGAGTTGCCACCAGAGAGAGAAGTTGAGTTTGCGATTGACTTGGTGCTAGGAACGAGTCCTATCTCGATTGCACCGTATCGGATGTCTGCATCTGAGTTGGGAGAGTTGAAGAAGCAGTTGGAGGACCTGCTTGAGAAACAGTTCATTAGACCGAGTGTTTCGCCGTGTGGTGCTCCTATGTTGTTGGTTAAGAAGAAAGATGGAAGCATGAGGTTGTGTGTGGATTATCGGTAGTTGAACAAGGTGACGATTAAGAATCAGTATCCGCTTCCAAGGATTGATGATTTGATGGATCAGTTGGTTGGTGCGAAGGTGTTTAGTAAGATTGATTTGAGGTCAGGATATCATCAGATTAGAGTGAAGGCGGAAGATATATCCAAAACCACGTTCCGAACGAGTTATGGACACTATGAATATTCTGTGATGCCATTTGGAGTGTCTAATGCCCTAGGTGTCTTCATGGAGTATATGAATAGGAAGTTTCATTCTTGGTGTTAGAGGTAAGAGGGATAGTTTTCACACATAATCTTCAATTCTTTATTTCTACCCATTTCTATGATTTTAATTAATTGAATTGATTATGTAAATTCGTGTTTGGATGTTGATGTTATGTTTGTAAGCATGAGTTATATGATGATTGTGTAGTTGTTGTTGAATTAACATGTCAAAAATGTATGAATATGGATATTTTGAGTTTATGTGAAAAATTGATCAGGAATGAAGTTGTTGACTTGGATATGTTGTTGTTGTTGATTTGTACCACGGGTATTCCATTTTGTGAAGTTGTTGTTTGAATTGGTGAAGTTTGTATTGAGATTTTCATGTGGAGGACCAAAATGAACTTTTGATATATAAGGTTCTTTACTGAATTTTGGATGTTGTTGGATGAGTTAGATCGAGTAGAATTTCTGTTTTCATGTGGTGATTGTGTTAGTCGAGTCGTTTGGGAGAAAATGGGATTTTCGTGTGAAAAGTCGGTGTTTAAGCTTTTTTGCAAAGAAGCTATTATGTGAGGTTTTGGAAAATGATTTTGGGATGGTTGAAACTTGAATTTTGTATAGATTATGATAGAGTAAAGTGTCAGGAGAGCGTAGGCGAAAATGGCATTGGAAACGGGTTAACGGTTTGAATTTTACGCGCGAAATGGTGAAAATCGCACTTTTTCAAAAACTGATTCTGGACTTGATACTGTCAAAATCGTGGCACGATTTTGCTACCGTGCCACGATTTTGATGGCTGAATGTTCAGCGGTTCTGGGCATGAAAAACGTGCCACGATTTTTGTGAACCGGATCCTTCATATTTCACTATTTTTCACCCCTTTCCGCTCTGAACTGGATTTTTGTATAAATATCAAAGTTTTAGATAAATGAGTTAGCTTTCCGATGGCTTTGGTTTCAATTAAAAATGTTTTGTGGATTTTGAGTTATGAAAGAAACACTCCAAGTGGGTCTTGGAAAACTTTTACGAAAAATTCAGCATAATTGTTTCTACCTCAACCCAAAACTTTTGGTTTGCTTCCAAACATCAAATATGAGTATTATGGATTTAATTACGATGCTTAATAGTATCTAATCTATGTATTGTTAAATCAAACTTAGTTTTCTTCTCTTAATGAATTGGTTTTGCAATATGATAAAGTGAGATGAACTTCGTGATTTTTGTGAATTATCCGTGATTGGCCGATGAAATGCTTATGTAACGTCTACTGCACACAATTGTGACTTAAGAGTATACATGGCTTAGGCAATTAACCTTGTTTGATTGGTTTTGATTCATCACTTTAATTATTTTCAACGTTGTGAATTGTGAGTAGAACCTTGTAAAAACTTAACTTAAGACCAATTGTTTGGCAACCTTTTGTGACTGATCTTATATGAATGATTGGAGACTTGTGAATGAAAGATGTATGTTGATTGTATGTTGGTGTGTACATACTTGTTGAATGATGGTGATGATTGCATAACTGTATATGCATTGGTTTGGTGATGATTGCACAATGTTATGTGCATGTTGATTGTTGAGGTGACTATGGTATGAACATATGCATTGAGTCGAGTCATATGTTCATGCATTCATTGTTTGGTGACGGACTTATGTCCAACGTAAGGCGAGGCGTAAAACCTTACATATTATGTTTTTGTTGCATCATAGGTGACGACCTTGAGGAGACTTGGTACCACATGCATCTAGATGAGTCTAGAACATTGCATACATTTGTTTTGTGAATTGTATTGAGTCGTGATGTGTGGTTGATGCACTTGGTTCATGTGAACTTGAATTGATGAATTGAATTGATATTGAAATATTGTGTGAATATATATATGAGGGTGTTTATACTATTTAATAATCTCTATACATGATATTCTTGATTATTTGATTGTGGATTATGTTGATGTAATGGTAACCCTCAGTGGTTTACCACATACCTTTCCGTGCGGACAGGTAGATGGAGTGCAGAACTAGTAGCTTGTTTGTTGACGTTGCCGAGGAGCGGGAGTCCTCTTTTTCATTTGCGCGCGTCAAGATTAGGGCTCTGATCTGAAGGTGAGAAAAACACAAGAAGGGGGGGGGGGGGTTGAATTGTGTTAGCTTTTCGCAGCTCTTGAAGAGTGAGAATCTAATTCCTTAATATCAGAGTCTGAAGGAGATCAGAGTCTGATGGGAGATTAGGTTCTGTTGCAGCGGAAATAATCAAGAGATAAAGAGAAGAGAGAACACAAGCAATTATACAGGTTCCTTCCACAAACCAGAAGTAGTTATGTCCCCCTTGCACTTCCAAGGAGAGTTTCACTAAAATGTAATATCTATTACAAGTTGCTCAAACACACAGTAAGAGACTTCCAATGCTCAATCACGCAGGCAAGAGACTTCCAATGCTCAAAGACACAACTAAGAGACTTCTTTGCTCAAGGACACAGCCAAGAGACTTCTTTGCTCAAGCACACAAACAAGAGACTTCAGACACAATTTACAGAAAATTTAATAGAGTTGAAACACTTGACAAACAATCAAACATGTTTCAATTACAACAAAGACAGACTCTGTTTCAAACAAAGACAAACTCTGTTTTTCTGTTTAACTTAGAAATTCTAGAATACTCAGTTTGTAAGAATAATCTAAGTTGTTGATATGTTTTTGTTAAGACTCAGTTGAATACGAATAGCAGTACATCGTAGTTTTTCAGTTGTAGAGTCCCACTATTCTTCAAGTTTTCTATCCTTTATATAGGCGTAGGAATGAGACGTTGAGTCATCCAGCACATCAGGATGATTTCTGAAGCTTGATCAATAGCTGTTGATCTGTTGCTTGATATGGTAATAGTCCTTTAATTGCATATTTTGAATTCCATTCCTTTTGAAGATTAATACCGGTAGACACAGTTGCCAAACTGTACGAGGTAGTGGAGTAGTGGAAACAGAGTTCGTACAACGTACTCTGTACTGACCTGCATTCTTTGTCGTTGAGCATCCCACGCTCAAGTTGACTTTGAAGCTAGCCGTTACTCCAAATGAGTGTTTCTTTTGCATCGTAATTCCTTTAGAAATCCTTGTTAGCAGACCTTCAGGTTGCAGGCTTCAGACTCACTGTAGCACTTTAGCTTCTGATGATCTTCAGACTCTCTTGGTTTTCAGATTCTGATAGTCTTCAGACTCTGATAGTCTTGAGACTCTCTTCGATACAGTCTTCAGACTCTCTTCGATACAGTCTTCAGACTCTCTTCGATACAGAATCATAAGCAACAAGCTTCTCTAGATCTTTGCTCTTAAAATGTTCAAACAGAATACTTTCTAAGATAAATCTTGATTGATATCCTGCATACTTAAACAAATATTAGCATATCCAATTGACAATTTTTAATACCTTGTTATCATCAAAACTCAAAATGTGGTATTGTTGAACACCTTTGTTCCAACAATCTCCCCCTTTTTGATGATGACAAACATCAGTATTTAAAAGGTCAATTGTTGTTAATCTAATTAACAAGTTGACTTAAGAGGTCTGAGGTTTGTAAGCTCTGACTCCCCCTGAGTCTAATAGTTCTTAAGTTGAGGTTTGTAAGCTCCCCCTAAGTTCTATCCAAGTTAATTAAATTCATTTTCATAAGACGTTGAATTAATTCTCAGAAAAATAAACGAATTTAGAGAACAGATTCTATAAACAGGGGCTCAGAATCTAACTAAGCACCTTTCGCAAATTTCCCTTTAAATTTTACATAATCTCACAAAGCTTTCCCTTCTCCCCCTTTTGTCATCAACAAAAAGGTTTAGAAACAAGTTCCTCCCCCTTTTTAAATGACTTCAAGTAAGGATAAAAACGAATTTTAAGGAAAATGAGATTCAGAGTGAAAAACATAGAAGATTCAAAGCACAATATATATTAGATGCACAAAGATCAAATAACAACTTGAATAATCTTGAAAACAAAAACAGTTCAGAAGAAAAAGAAAACAGCAGACGTATGTTACAAACAAAACACAACAAATTTAAACTAAGGTTGGTTTTGTTTGGCAAGGTGATCCATCAATTTCTGGATATCCTCTTGCTGCTTCTTAACAATCTCTTCCAAAACTTCAGTTCTTCGCAAATGAGCTTCTCTTTCAAGCCTTGCTTCTTCCTGAACTCTATGTAGTCTTCTTCTTAAAGAATCAAAAACCATTGATTCTCTTGGATTGTATTGATCTGCATCAAAGAAAGGTTTATACTCAATCCGCAGAATGGGAGCTTTCTTCTTAGCTTTAGCTTTCTCAGCTCTCTTAACTTCTTCCACATGCTTGGCAGTAACAATGGCTTGTTCCTTGGCAGCAGCCTTATGAATTTTGGTGACAAAATCCAAAAATTCAGTCTTCAAAGTGGAGAACTTATCCTCATAGCTTATATTGAGGATAGGCACAAACCTTTGCTCAATAATGTCCTTGAGCTTAGAGTTTGATGCAGCATAGAACTCATCTATCCTGATTGAATCAAATAGGTTGTGAGGTTCAGAAGTTGAGGGTTGAGAGGCTCTTAAAGTTTGAAAGGTTTCAAAACCAGGTACAACTGTTCTAGAATCAGAAAGAGGTTCAGAAACCGTTTCAGACACAGGCTCTGCTATGCATTCTGTTACAGGTTCTGATAGGATATCAGAAGCTTGTTCCAGAATCTCAGAGACTGGTTCTTCTACAGGTTCTGATGGTTCAACAGAAGCTATGGTGAGAATTTCTGTAGGTTTAGGTACAGAGTCTGGTTTGGAAACAGCTTCTGTGGCTTTTGTTGATTTGGATTTAGCAGGGATTTTTGGTAGTTCTCCTCCTAGGTGTTTCTCAAGAGAATCTAGGGTGTCTGGAGAGTCTACACAAATAGGCTCATGTTGGGGGGATGGTTGAGTTGAATGAATGGTTACTTCAGGCTTTTCAGAAGGTTGAATTGCCTGAAGTGGTTTGAGAAAAGATGGTTGAGCAGGGTGGTCAGCAGGTAAGTTCATAGACACTGTGATGGTGTCTTGAATAACTCTGTCTATAGTTGAATCAAAATATTCAACTATTTTGGGGTCAAGTGGGTCATGGGATGATAAGGGTTTGATTGGTGAGGGGGATGAATTTCTAAGGGAGGGAAAAATTTGGCTCAAGGGTTTGTTATTTGATTCAGTATCAGATGATGACTCTTGATTCGTAGAGGAAGATGAGTTAAATGCCACATTACCAGAGGTGCCTATTCCAGCTTCTGGAGAAGCATAATGATCAGACACAGTAGCTTCTGATAAATCAGCTTCTGCAGGAGCTACCTGACTCTTCTTTTTCAGAGCTGATGCAAGCAACTTAGCAGCTTCTTTAACAGTTTCTTCTTTAAGTTCTTCAGCAACCACTTCTGCTGCCATTGCCTTACCAGCAGCATGTTCATCCTCAATCATAGATACAAAAATACCTATCTTCTGTGCTACATCCTTAGCCACAGGAACCACATCTATCTTTCTCTTCTTGATCTGACTTTCTTCACCACCAGAGTCAGTATCAAGGAATTCAGCAATCTCTTCAGCTAGTTTTGCATAATCTCTGTCAGCCTTGCTTTTCTTCGCTTTCTTCTCACCCTTCTTTGCCTTTTTCTCGTCTTTCTTAGCTTTTTTCTCATCCTTGGGTTTCTTTATTCTATCTTTGATTTCCTTGGATGCAGAAGATACGGATGAAGGCATGGGAGCTATGGTCTTAGGGGCACCAATAGTTACTCCTGGAAGAGCTGTAGATTTGATCTTCTTCTTGAGAGGCTCTTGCTTCTCTTCCTCTTCCTTAGAAATCACTTCCTTGGTCCTTTTCCCTTTAACCTTAAGAGGTCCTCCTCCAGCAGTCTCAGGAATGGCAGAATAGTTGATTATTCTACCAGTCTCATTGAAGTAATCCACTACAAATCTTGCAAGGACTTCAGGATTATCTTCTTTGGAAATAGGAGGGAAGTCCATCATCAAATCTGATTGCACATAAGATTCCCTCATATCATGCTTAGAAGGATTAAATCTTTTGACAATCTTCATGTACTGAAGAGTTTTACCGTTGATGATTCTTCTAGTTACTGTTCCAAGATGAGCGTCTGATACTACACCAGATTCTGATAAAACCTTCAAGAGGCCTCCTTGATACAGAATCTCAGAGATTAGCCTTCCAAAAGGAACTTGTCTTCTGGATTCAGATTGGCTTTTCTTTATAGCCCAGCACATGTGGTGCATCACATATCTTGGAAAGTTTATCTTTATTTTATTAATCAGAAAATAAAGAAGAACCTTGTGATCAACAGACAGAGTGTCTGTTCCTCCACCTTTCTGAAGCATACTATCCAGTATGATCTTCAGAAGCACCCTATGCTCAGGATGCATGTCAACCAACTTATTTAAGGGTCTCCCTTCAAATAAGAGTTTGTTGCAGATACCGGTCCAGTCACTCTTCTTCTGGACATTCCAATGAAATTTACCTTCATTCAGCACTCTACAAGCTCTGGGAACCACCTCTTCAGTGATAAGAACTGGAATCCCCATCACAGCAGACCTGATTTCAAGACCTTTGTATGGTCTTAAACCCATTTCCTCTCTGCTTTTGCCAGCCAGCTTAGGGTTGTTCATGATTGCAGCAGTTTCTTCAATGGGGGCTTCATCCTTGTCAAAGACTTCTGCCTGTTGAACAAGTGACTTCAAACACACAAGAGGGGGGTGAATTGTGTTTCTTTAAAAAGCAATTTAAATAAGCACTTAAAAAGATTTTAAGAAAATAACATATAAGTGCTTATAAAGGTTTTTAATAAAGATGATAACTAGAGAAATTTTGCTAAAATAAATAACAAATAAAGTAAAAGAGATAAGGGATGAGAGAAACGACACCAAAAGATTTATCCTAGTTCGGCCTAAAACACCAAGGCCTACGTCTAGTCCCCAAGGAAAAGCCCCTTAAGATTTTCACTAACCTAGCTTTTAAACGGGATAAGCTAGTAACCTTTACAAAATAGCGAGCACTCTCCAAACAAAATTAACCTTTGTAGAAGAGCCTCTAAACCCAAGAGATATCACCTCTCTTGAAACCTTGGGATCACATCCAATACAAATAAGAATTACAATGATAAAATAATACACCAAATGTGTAGATATTACAAATTGAAGTACAATATGATATAACTCAACTATGTAGTATAAATAGCTCTCAATAAAATAAATTAACAAGTGTAAAAATAATGAGAGTGATGAAATAATATTTTTCACAAAGTTTTAGTGCAAATATGAGTTATTCCTAAAATGCTAGTATGACACACCTATTTATATGAAGATGAGAATGAGGTGCCATAAAACAAAATTAGCCGTTTGACAATTTAATTGAGAAATAGCCGTTGGAAGCTTTCATGAAAATCCTAGCCGTAGTCAATGATAATGAATGACATTAGTGCTAAATCATTATATAATCTCAAATCCAATTAAAACCAATTCAAGACAATTTCCAACGGTTATTAAATTAATTGCATGCTAAAATCCATTCTGATATCAAATCATGACCAATTTTAATGCATGCTAAAATTGTTTCAATTGTTAAATATAATTATGCAATTTGCAAAATAAATTATAACTTTTCATGCAAAAAATAATTTTATGTAAAATCACTTTCAGATGAAAATCATTGCGAGTGTGTGATTTATTTTCATGAGAGCATTTTCTACTACTTACAAAGAGTCCTAATACAAATAAAAATAAAACTCAAGACTTGAAAGCTTGAATCTTCTTTTCCGCTTTTTGCATTGTTGTTCTTCTAGGACTTCTTTTGTAAATCATCAAAACCAAAGTATTCCTGTCAAGACATATATTCACACTGCCCTAACCCAGAAATCTCTTACCAGCTCCTGATATGTTGGTCCATTCAACATACTGAAATATTTCATCATCCCTTGTGATAGGAAATGAGAAGAGACGTCTACTCCGTGACGATTAAGAGAGCCAAAGTCTATAGGAGATTCAACTTGAATTTCCAGAGTTTCTTTAATGAGATTCATCGTTCTTGGTTTAATCACGTATGATTTTCCAGTTTTGACTAGCACACCAGATTGGATGAGATCACTTGCCATTGAGAGGTTTCTAGGTTTTTGATTTTTGAGAACAAAAGGTTTTACAGAGATTGAAAACAAGAAGATTGTTCAGAGAAAAAAACAAAGAGTGAAAAGAGAAGTAAGTTGTGTGTGATAGGTATTTATAGAAAAAGTTTGATAACCGTTTGGAAAGAAAAAGGAGACAAACAAACACAAACAATAAATACAAAGAGCATGCAGCCGTAAAAGTATTGGGACAATGCGAAGGTAACTTGTTAAACGTAATGAAATCATTGCCCTTTGAGTTCTTACCCAATACAGACAGGCCACGTCTGAGAAACTAAAAAGTAACTGTCACCGTAGTGGGGCAGGTGTTACTGAACTCAACAGTCATGCTTCCACTAATACGAGCTTCTGAGAGTCTAAGATTCCTTAACAGAGTCTAAAGGTCTATCAAAAGCTTAAGTTCACCAGAGTCTCCAAAAGAGAGTCTGATTCTCAATTTGCTTCTGACTATCTTTCAGAGTCTGAATTCTGTTTTCAGAGGCGCACATTAACCAGAGACATAACACATGTTCAAATTTTTCTTTATAAAATCAAATCTTTCCATAGATAAAGGTTTAGTAAATATATCAGCCCATTGATGATCAGTATCAATGAATTGAATATCTAGTATTCCTTTTTGAACATAGTCTCTTATAAAATGAAGTTTAATCTCAATGTGCTTTGCTCTTGAATGCATAATTGGATTCTTGGATAAACATATAGCTGCCGTATTATCACAATAAATTGGGATACAATTTTCAGTTATTTGATAATCCTCAAGCTGATGTTTCATCCAGAGTAGCTGTGTACAACAACTAGCAGCTGAGATGTATTCTGCTTCTGCTGTAGACAAAGCAATGGTTGCTTGCCTCTTGCTAGCCCAGGATATCAGATTCTCGCCCAAAAATTGACAATTGCCACTGGTTGATTTTCTTTCAATCCTGTCTCCAGCATAGTCAGCATCACAGAATCCAACTAGCTTATAGTCAGAGGATTTCTTGTATAGAAGTCCAAGATTGGTAGTTCCTTTCAGATATCTAAAGATTCTCTTAACAGCTGTTAAGTGAGACTCTCTAGGATCTGATTGAAACCTTGCACACAGACATAGACTGAATAAAATATCTGGTCTGGATGCAGTTAGGTATAATAATGAACCAATCATACCTCTATACAGCTTCTGATCAACTTTAGTTCCTTGATCTTCTTTTCTCAGAATGCAGGTTGGATGCATTGGAGTATTCATTTCTTTGCAATCCTCAAGATTGAACTTCTTTAGAAGCTCTTTCGTGTATTTGGACTGATGAACATAGACTCCATCTTTGCATTGGTTGATTTGAATTCCTAGAAAGACTTGTATTTGAATGAATGTTTGGATTGACTAGCTTGCTAAGAACCATCTTGAGCTTGTTCAGAAGCTTCTTCATTAGGAACTTCAGGGGATGCTCCAGCTTCTGAAGTATCTTCAGATTCTGGAATCTGATCAGATTCTGAGTTGTCAACAGAATCTTGAGATCCTGCAAAACTTTCATCTTGCTCTAGAGTTTCACTTTTAGGCACTTTGTCATCGAATCTGACATGCATAGATTCTTCAACACATTGTGTTTCTGAATTATACAGTCTGTATGCCTTAGAACGTTCAGAGTAACCTAAGAAGATTCCCTTCTGAGCTTTGGCATCAAATTTCTTTAGATAGACTTTATTGTTCAGGACATAACAAGTACATCCGAACTGATGAAAATAAGATATGTTTGGTTTCCTTCCTTTAAAGAGTTCATATGCTGTTTTGTTCAATTGAGGTCTGATATAGATTCTGTTCTGAACATAACAAGCTGTGTTTACTGCTTCTGCCCAAAAATGTTTAGCCAGATTGTTCTCATGGATCATGGTTCTAGCCATTTCTTGTAAGGTTCTGTTCTTTCTCTCTACAACTCCATTTTGTTGTGGAGTTCTAGGTGCAGAGAATTCATGAATAATTCCATGTTTTTCACAGAAAACCTCAAAAGGCTCATTTTCAAATTCTCCTCCATGATCTCTTCTGACTTTCAAGATTTTCAATTCTTTTTCAGATTGAATTTGAATGCATAATTTACTAAACACAGAATATGAGTCATCTTTAGTTTTCAGAAACTTAACCCAACTCCATCTGCTGTAGTCATCAACAATGACTAGTCCATATTTATTTCCATATAAGGATGCAGTGCTAACTGGTCCAAATAAATCAATATGAAGTAACTCCAAGGGTCTGGAAGTAGAAACAATTTCTTCCGGCTTGAAGGAACTCTTGACAATTTTCCCTTTCTAAAATGCTCCGCAAAGAGCATCTGAATGATAGCCAATGTCTGGTAGACCTTTGACTAGTTGCATCTTGCTAAGCTTATAGATTAATCTTCAGTTAGCGTGTCCCAACCGTCTATGCCACATCCACTTCTTATCACCCATTGACAAAAGGCAAACTACCTTCTGATCAGTCAGTTCAGAGAATTTTATCTTGTAGACATTGTTTCTTCTTTTTCCCTTGAAGACTATGGATTGATCATCTTTGTTAACCATAGTGCAGTTGTTCTTATTAACCATAGCTACAGCTACATTGGCTTCACCATCAGCATCATCATCCTCAGACTCTGATTCATTATCAAGATCTTCCCAGGTAGCCATCAGACTTTTCTTGATTTGCTTCTTAAACTTGCTTTACTTGAAGGTTGGCCTTTTTGACTTAGATTTCTCCTTCTGCAGCTCTGGACAGTCAGCAATAAAATGTCTAGTCTTCTTGCAGTTGAAGCAACCTTTCTGTTCCTCCTTTTTGAAACCCTTCCCACTGCTCTTGCTCAGAAATCTCTTGTTCTTTTTCGCATGGTACTGCATTCTGCTTGAAAGCATAGCCATTTCCTTTGCAATATCAGGATCTTCCTATGAGCTTTCAGAAGCTGAAGATTCATTTCTCAGACTCTTCAACCTTGAGAGCTTTTGAGAACCTTCCCTTTGATTTTAAAGCAATGGTTTTGGACTTTCTTGCAGACTCATGTTCATTGAGACTTAACTCATGAACCTTGAGAGAGCTTACAAGATCTTCAACACTTAAAGTGTTTAAATCTTTAGCCTCCTCAATTGCAGTAACCTTTGGTCTCCATCTAGAGGGTAAGCTCCTTAAAATCTTGCTAACATGATCAGAAGCTATATAACTCTTCTTTAGTATCTGAAGACCAGATACTAGAGTTTGAAATCTTGAGTACATCTGCTCAATACTTTCATCCTCTTTCATTTTGAATAGTTCATACTGATGAACTAATAGAAGAGCTTTACCTTCCCTGACCTTTTTGCTTCCTTCATAGTTAGCACAGAGAGAAGCAAACATGGCTCTAGCAGTAGATTTATCACTCATCTTCATGTATTCTGATTTAGGAATAGCAGTGACAAGAGCTCCTCTGATGATATGATGTTTCTTGTAGATTTTCTTTTGAGCAGCAGTGTGATGTTTACGGTCAATGGCAGCACCTTCGTCATCAAGTTGTAAGTCACCAACACCATCTTCAAGTATGTCCCAGAGTTCTTCATCAAGACCCATGACATAGCTGTAGAAGTTGGTTTTCCACCAAGAAAATTCTTCAGGATCACCATTGAACTTAGGAATTTTTCCATAATCAGCCTTTTTACTGCTGTTATTGGATCCATAGTCATATGGTATAGCAACACAAGAAGAAGAAGGTTCACTGGAAGACATGTTTTTCTCTGGATCTTTTCTGTCAGACGGTTAAGTGTTATGACAACAGAGCCGGAGCTCTGATACCAACTGAAGGTGAGAAAAACACAAGAAGGGGGGGGTTGAATTGTTTTAGCTTTTCGCAGCTCTTGAAGAGTGAGAATCTAATTCCTTAATATCAGAGTCTGAAGGAGATCAGAGTCTGATGGGAGATTAGGTTCTGTTGCAGCGGAAATAATCAAGAGATAGAGAGAAGAGAGAACACAAGCAATTATACAGGTTCCTTCCACAAACCGGAAGTAGTCCTGTCCCCCTTGCACTTCCAAGGAGAGTTTCACTAAAATGTAATATCTATTACAAGTTGCTCAAACACACAGTAAGAGACTTCCAATGCTCAAGCACGCAGGCAAGAGACTTCCAATGCTCAAAGACACAACTAAGAGAGTTCTTTGCTCAAGGACGCAGCCAAGAGACTTCTTTTCTCAAGCACACAAGCAAGAGACTTCTGGCATAATTTACAGAAAATTGAATAGAGTTGAAACACTTGACAAACAATCAAACGTGTTTCAATTACAACAAAGACAGACTCTGTTTTTCTGTTTAACTTAGAAATTCTAGAATACTCAATTTGTAAGAATAATCTAAGTTGTTGATGTGTTTTTGTTAAGACTCAGTTGAATACGAATAGCAGTACAACGTAGTTTTTCAGTTGTATTGTCCCACTATTCTTCAAGTCTTCTATCCTTTATATAGGCGTAGGAAAGAGACGTTGAGCCATCCAGCACATCAGGATGATTTCTGAAGCTTGATCAATAGCTGTTGATCTGTTGCTTGATATGGTAATAGTCCTTCAATTGCATATTTTGAATTTCATTCCTTTTGAAGATTAATACCGATAGACACAGTTGCCAAACTGTACGAGGTAGTGGAGTAATGGAAACAGAGTTCGTACAACGTACTCTGTACTGACCTGCATTCTTTGTCGTTGAGCATCTCATGCTCAAGTGGACTTTGAAGCTAGCCGTTACTCCAAATGAGAGTTTCTTTTACATCGGAATGCCTTTAGAAATCCTTGTTAGCAGACCTTCAGGTTGCAGGCTTCAGACTCACTGTAGCACTTTAGCTTCTGATGATCTTCAGACTCTCTTGGTTTTCAGATTCTGATAGTCTTCAGAGTCTCTTTGATACAGTCTTCAGACTCTCTTCGATATAGTCTTCAGACTCTCTTCAATACAGTCTTTAGACTCTCTTCGATACAGTCTTCAGACTCTCTTCGATACAGAATCACAAGCAACAAGCTTCTCTAGATCTTTGCTCTTAAAATGTTCAAACAGAATACTTTCTAAGATAAATCTTGATTGATATCCTGCATACTTAAACAAATATTAGCATATCCAATTGACAATTTTTAATACCTTGTTATCATCAAAACTCAAAACATGGTATTGCTGAACACCTTTGTTCCAACATGATCTAGGATAATGTTAGATGTTGAACTTTGTTTATTATTTGTTGATTCTGAGGAGTTATGTCATGATTTATTTATATTCGATGTTGAGGATAAGAATACGTATTTATTATGATGAGATTGAAGATGTTGCTTATATGTTTAGTATATTCCGCTGCTATGTTTATGAACCATGATAATTTATATTTTTGAACTTTGAATTTGTTGTTGTCGTAGCATCTATTTCTAGATTATATTTGTATGTTCGCGCGTTTTCTTGCTTAATAGGAATAGGGTGTTACAAGTTAGTATCAGAGCCTGGTTAGTCTTGTCTAGACTAGTATTCATTGAATTTCCTGTTTGTACACGAAGGGTATTGAGTTACCTTCGGTACTTGTTTGTTGTGCTGTCGTTCTTATCTGTTGGTTTGGTTTAGTGTAGATGTGAGATGGCCAGTGGTAGAGAGGATGCAGCGATTGCAGAAGCTTTGGCTGCAATGGCACAAGCGTTGGCTCAAGCCAATGAGCAGGCGGCAGTTGGCCATCGGAATGAGGGATAAGCTGAGAAGCGGAGGCTCGATCGTTTCTTGAGGAACAATCTGCCAACGTTCAAGGGAAGGTTAGACCCGGAGGGAGCTCAGATATGGGTGCAAAGCTTGGAGAGGATCTTCCGTGCTATGGTGACTAGTGATTATCAGAAGGTGCGGTTGGCTACGCATATGCTTGCCGAAGAGGCCAAGTTTTGATTGTTGCATGCTAAAGGAAGACTTGAGATTGGTGAAGAGACCGTGACTTGGGCTAGGTTCAAGAGTGAGTTCTTGAGGAAGTACTTTCCGGAAGATTTGAGGACTAAGAAAGAAGTGGAGTTCTTGAACTTGAAGCAAGGGAGTTCATCTATGGCTGAGTATGCTGCGAAGTTTGAGGAGCTTTCTAGGTTTTTCCCATACATCTATGCGAAGGATGCCATGGTTTCTAAGTGTGTGAAGTTCGAAAGCGGTTTGAGGCCCAACACCTATCAATATATTTGTGTTCAAGAGATTAGAGATTTCGACACTTTGGTGCACAAGTGTCGGATGTTTGATGATGCTGGTAAGGCCAAGGCGAATCATTACAAGGCGATGAATGAGAAGAAAGGAAAGAGTCATGGTTTTGGAAAACCGTACAACAAGGACAAGGGGAAGAAGAAAGTGAATGGTGGAGGCTCTAAGCCGAATTTAGCGGATGTCAACTGTTTCAAGTGTGGAGCTTTGGGTCACTACTCTAGTGAATGTAAGAAGAATGAGAGTTGCTACAAGTGTGGGCAAGAGGGTCAAAAGTCTTTTGAGTGCAAGAAGGAGATTACTTGTTACAATTGTGGTGGGTCATGTTAGTACCAAGTGTACCAAGCCGATGAAGGCGGCGGGGAAGGTCTTTGCTTTGAATGCGAAAGAGGTGGAGCAGCCGGATAATCTTATCCGAGGTATGTGTTTTATCAATAGTACTCCTATGATTGTAATTGTTGATACTGGTGCTACTAATTCTTTTATCTCGATTAGTTGTGTTGAGTGTTTAGGTTTAGTTGTGTCTCCATTGTCGCGTGGAATGGTCATTGATACCCCGGTCAATGGTTCGGTGACCACTTCTTTGGTGTGTGCTAAGTGTCCCGTTAATTTAGGTAATGTGGATTTCAAGTTGGATCTTGTGTGTCTTCCGTTGCGCTCAAAAAGATTTGTGACTCTTCTGACCACACTTGTAGCATCTATCATCCTTCTAGAAATCATTGGAGTAAGGACCCAAGATTCCACACTTAAAGCATCAGACATTAGCTAAACTCGGTTTAGAGCCTCCATCAACCTCTTTCTTCTTTCCTTTGTCCTTGTTGTACGGTTTCCCAAATCCATGGCTCTTTCCTTTCTTGTCATGCACCGCCTTGTAGTGGTTCACCTTGGCCTTACCAAGATCATCAAACATGCGACACTTTTGCGCCAAAGTATCAAAATCCTTAATCTCCTAAATACAAATATACTGATAAATCTCTAGCTTCAAGCCGCTCTCAAACTTCACACACTTCGAAACCATCGTATCCTTAACATTGATGTACGGGCAAAACCTCGAAAGGTCCTCGAACTTAGCATCATACTAAACATCATACAAGTTCTCTTGCTTTAGGTTCAGAAACTCCACCTCCTTCTTGGTCCTCAAATCGTCAGGAAATTACTTCCTCAAAAACTCGCTCTTGAACCTAGCCCAAGTTACAACCTCTCCACCTGCCTGAAGCCTCCCTTTAGCATTCGCCCACCAATACACAACTTTCTCAACAAGTATGTGGGTAGCCAACCTAACCTATTGATCATCACTAGTAACCAAAGCACAAAAGATCCTCTCCATGCCCTGAGTCCAAGTTTGAGCTCCCCCCGGGTCAAACCTTCCCTTGAATATTGACGGATTGTTTCTCATGAAACAATCAAGCCTCCGCTCCTCAGCTTCTCCATCATCCTGATGACCAGCCGCCGCCTGCTCATTGGACTGAGCCAACACTAGCGCCATTGCAGCCAAAGCCTGTGTAATCTCCGCATCATCTCTACCACCAACCATCTCACTTATACACCAAACCAACTAGCAAGTAAGAAAATCAGCACAACAAAACAAGTACCGAAGTCAACTAAATACTTTTCGCGTACAAACAGGAAATTCACCGAATACTAGTCCGGACAAGACTAACCATGACTCTGATACCAACTTGTAACGCCCTGTTTCTATTAAAGCGATAAACATGCGAATAATCCGAATATTCAAGAACTATACGTCACATCTCAAAATCCACAAACATGCATATTAAAATTCTCAAGAGTCGCAGCGGATATATATATATATATATATATATATATATATATATATATATAACATCAACAACATAATATATAACATGCATCTTCATAATAGCTAGGTCATAAACTCATAAATACATCAACAACATAATATCCAAACCCGACACGAGGGAAAATCTCAACAACAAGGATAAATCCAAAATAACATAAACGGTAACATCCTAGATCAGAGCCTATCTAAGACGCTACGAACAACCAATTGAGTTAGCTCCCGCTATCCTCGAGTACTCACAAAGCAAGCTATCAAACTACTTTTGCACGCCGTCTACCCATTCATTCAAATAGGTAGGCGGCCCACCACAAACTACTAGGGGTTAGCTTCACGTCAATCATAATCCATAATAATAAACAATTGAAATGAACGTCATTGATTTAAACTTCAAATAAACAAGAGAATTCAACTACAACATTATTCATCAACACAATAATTTCAATCATCACAAGTATGCAATGCATCAATCACACTTATCACCAACACAACCATTATCAAACACATAAGCAATTAGGACTCATGCCAATTCATGCTATGCTCCTAGACACAAATTCTATATGCATGTGGTACCAAGGTCGTCACCTCATTATGCAATAAACACATCATAGTCAACGGCTATAATCAATGACTATATGGATATCAACATCCGACTCGACATATGATGAATGAACATATGACTCAACCAACCATGCATATGTTCACAACAAATCAACGGCTATAATCAACAGCTATATGTACATACATCTTTCACCAATTGCACTCAATCAAGCATGTATATCATTCAACATTAACAACCTTACTACAGTTCATCAAATTCACACAATTTCTCACAATCAAATAATGGATAAAAGTACACCAATCATGATTGACATCATATTCAACCCTTATCGAGTATTCATACATCTTCATACAATCATAACAAACTATATACAAAATATTTCCGAGATATTCGGTCTTAAAGACCGAGTTAGACAAAGTTTGTCTATTGTTTCACAACTTCAAAATAATTGTGACATTTGAATGAAAACTAAGCAAGCAAACTCTAATGCCTCAACTATGTATAATTTAAGATCACATATAACTGCAGTTGAGTATACATGTGCGTTTCACCGGCCAAATACGACGAAATCATAAAAATCACAAAGTTCGTCTCTCTTATCACTTTTCAAAAAGAATTCCATTTTCAAAGCAAAAAAAGTTAAACCTCATTGAAATAATTCACAACCATTTTTTTAAGAAGCTGATGGATATGCTTGCCAACCAAAATAAACCTTAGTTGCACACATTTTTTTTATTTTTGGTTGTATTTTTTTTAAGTAGCTTCTGAATGTTGTTTGCTTCTGATACACTTTAGCTCCTGGTTTATAAAATGCTTCTGACGTCTTTTGAGTTTGAATATATAGATGCTTATGTTTTTATTCATACATTTATTTGCGTCTGATATATCTTTTGATTCTGGTTATTTGCTTCTGTTTGTTTTATTAACTCTTGTGTTTTAAAACAAACTAAGTTTAACTAGACTCTGTTTACGTTTTTAACTCTGAATCTTCTTATTTCTTCTCATTTACTTTAAAAAAAAATTAACTCTGATACCTTTTTGTTAATGACAAAAGGGGGAGTATTTGTGAAGTATTTTAAGTCTAAGTAAAGGGAAGTTAGCAATAGATAATACGTTAGATCCTGAGCCCTCAAGTTTGAGTACATAGAAGATTCTTGTGCATTACCTGATGTGCAAGTCTCAGGAGCTGTTGGTCCTGAGGAGCCAGCTTCAGTAGCTACCGTTCCTGAAGCACCAGCTTATGTGGTCGCTTCAGAGTCTTTCTACTTGAGAGCATTTAATAGCATCTCAGTAGCTTCCTTCACCGCAATCTCTTTTATTTCTGCTGTAACCTCTTCAGCAGCTAACGCTTTTGCAGGAGCGTGTTGATCAATGACCATAGGTACTGAAGTACCTATCTTGTGCGCTATCTCCTCAGCAGCAGGAACAACTTCTCTCTTTTTTCTTATAAGCCTTTTTTCTTCTTCATCTTTCTCCTCAAAGTACTTCTTCACGTCTTTCTTAATTTTCTTCATACTCCTTTCACCTTTACCCCTTTTTCTCTTGGGGATCTTTGGTACCTCCTTAGGAGCACCAATTGTAAGTCCAGGAAGAGCAGGAGTAGTGGACTTGGAACTTTTGGATTTTTTAGGAGCAGGTTCTGGCTGGTTTTCTTCTTCATTTACAGGTTTGCTCCTCTTTCCTTTGACCTTCAAAGGACCACCTCCTAACGTCTAAAGAATTGAGCTATAGTTAATGATCTTCCCAGTATGTTGGTAATGTTCAAACACAAAACGAGCCAGGACCTCTGGGTTGTCTTCTTTGGATATTGGAGGGAAATCCATCATTAGGTCTGATTGAACTAATGATTCCTTCATGTCCTCCTCATGAGGCTCATATTTCTTTACTATCTTAATGTACTAGAGAGTCTTGCCATTAATTATTCTCCTAGTAATTGTGCCTAATTGTTTGTCAGACACTACCCCAATGTCACTCAGAATCTGTAGAAGTCCACTCTGATAGAGGATCTCAGAAAGTAGTCTCCCATAAGGAACTTGTCTTCTTTATTTTGTTTGGCTCTACTTGATGGCCCAGCTCATGTGGTACATCACGTACTTTAGAAATTTATCTTCTCCATAGTAGAGAAAAAGTACAGAACCACCTTGTGATCCAAAGACAAGGTGTCAGAACCTCCACCCTTCTGAAGCAGACAATCTGTGATTATCTTCAGAAGCACTCTGTGGTCTTTGTGCATATCCACAAGTTTGGTAGAAGGTCTTCCTTTGAAAAGGAAGGAGTTTCAAATCTCAGCCCAAACAGACTTCTTGCTGACATTCCATTGGAATTTTCATTAGTTGGCCACTCTGCAAGCCCTAGCAATCACTTCTTCTGTGATGGTAATAGGAATCCCCATCATTGCTGAACTGATTTCCATACCAGTGTATGGTTTCAGACCCAATTCAGCCCTCGTCTTTCCCACCAATTCAGACCACGCCTGAGAACCTCAAAAGTAACTGTTATTGTAGTGGGGCAGGTGTCATTTGTCATAACTGTCACCTTACCACTAATACATGCAGCTTCAGAGTCTGAGTCTCCTTAACAGAGTCTGAGTGTCTTTAGAGGCTCATTTTCTTAGAGTCTCCAAAAGAGAGTCTGATACTTAAGTAGCGTCTGAATAACTTTCAGAGTCTGAATTCTATCTTCAGGAGAAAGCATTAAACAGAGACAAAACACATGTTCACATTTTTCTTTATAAAATCAAATCTTTCAAAAGTTAAAGGCATAGTAGATATATCAGCCCATTGATAATTAGTATCAATGAATTGAATATCTAAAATTCCTTTTTGAACATAGTCTCTGAAAAAATGATGTTTAATTTCAATGTGCTTGGCTCTTGAATGTAGAATTGGATTCTTGGACAAACATATAGCAGTTGTATTATCACAATAAATTGGGATACAATTTTCAGTTAATTGATAATCCTTGTCGTACCCTAATTTTTGACCAGTTTATTTTTTATTTATTTGTACGTTGATCGTCTTTCAATCGTCCGTTCGCGCGCTAATTCCCGTAATATCTGCTTTTGTTCGTACTTGTGGTCGCATTTATTTTTCGTTCGTCGTTTATTTTTTAATATCGCTCGCGTATTAATTTCGTAATTTTTACTCGCGTTTCGTGCGTATTTTAGTGTAGCGTGACGTTTGCGTTTTAAAGTTCATTTTATTCACGTCGTCGTTATTGTTTTAATTAGCGTAAAAAAGCCGCGTATCTCAGTCGTGTCAGACGAAATTTCGGCAGAGAAGTATTTTAAAATACCTCTTTTTTTTTTTGGTTCCGACGGGACATTTTTTTTTATTTTATTATTTAATTTTCGTTTTTATTTTTTATTATTTATTTAGTTATTTATTTTTCCATTTATTTAATCTGTTGTTATTTATTTATCAGTTTTATTATTTTTTTAAAGTCATTGTACACTTGTCATTTTGTCATTGGTCCTGTCCAACTTTTTCTCCAAGAAACTGCAGGGGTAATTTTGTCATTTTCAGTGTATCAGTGAACAGTACTATAAAAGTACTGTTCACGCGTCAGAATGGTCCCTCAAGTGTCAGAAAAGTCACAATCAAATCAGATCAGTCAAAAATCATCAAAAAACACCAATCTTTTTCTCTCTCTCATTTTGCAGAATCAAAATCACCAAAAAAACTAAAAAAACTCATGAATGTTCACGAATGTTGATCATGAACATGAACACACACAACCAAATCCATAACTCATAACCTCAAATCCAAACTCACATGAACCAAATCCAAACTCACATGAATCAAATCCGAAACACATGAACAACATCACAAATCCGCACAACCAACATCAAATCCGAACTCATTTTTTCGGATCTAAATAGCAAGGCAAGACCACAAACATCAAACCTCCAAAAACCGAATTTACACCACCAAACCGAATTCAAACACAAATCCGAACCAAAGGTGAAAAAACTCAAAACCGAAACAACAAGAACAAACAAAGGGAAAAGCAAAAACGCAAGGCTTGAACCAAAGCAAGAAAAAACCGAAAAAGAAAGAAAGGGAAGATTTCCGAACGCAAACATAAGGAACCGTAACACAAAAGGAACGGCCGGACCGGAAAGTAGAAGAAAAAACGAACCGAAAAGAAACAAAGGAAAGAGGTAAAATTTTCGAAATTAATTTTCTAGATCTAGGGTTTTGTGTTTGGTTCTTGGTTTTTTTAAGTTGATATATGTTTAGAGGAGAAGAAAAGGATTTGGATGAGTAAATTTTTTTTTGAAAAAGAAGTAGATTGGTGTTTTCCGGCGGCGGCGCCACCACCCTAGGGTGGCCGGCCACCGCGCCGGAGCGAGCAAGCTCGCCGGAGAAGATGAACATTCATCTTCTCCACCACCTTCATCCTTTGTTTTTTTCGGCCAGGCTAGAGAGAAGGAGGAGAGGTCTTTTTGTGTTCAACTTTAGAGAGAGAGGGAAATGGAACAAAATGAGTAAAGAACCACAAAAAACACTTATATATATTCATGTTATTGGAGCTGGGCGGGTCACCCATGGGTTGACCCAGTACCCGCCCCAACTTTGATCCGTACCCAGCCCATTGCTTTGCTACTGTTTTGCTGTATGCACACCCTTATTTGCTTCCTGCACCCTCTCCCAGTACATGTTTTTATAGCATTTTTTTTTATCATTTCATACATTATTTTTTTTTTATTTTCATACAACATTAGAGCCATGTTTCATGCATTTTTATTAGTGTCTTAATTTTCATATCATGCATTTTTTTTTATCTCTTGTGTTTTAGTTCATGTTAGGCTTTAAAGTAACATTTCATATTTTTTTCCATTTTGTCTAATGTTTTAATTATTATGAATTTATTATTTGATTATGGTTTAATTCCTATCGTATGCGTTTTGTTTAATTAGCATTTCGAATATCATGCATTGTATAGTTTACCTATTAATTTAATTTCAAACTCATGCATTTTTTTCTAACTAATATTTCTTTTTTTTGAAAACTTGCGTTTCGTATTTTTTAAAATATGCTTGATGTCATGCATTTTAGTTGGTAGTTATTCTCATATGTGATGTTCTTTTTACGCCTAATGTGTCGGTATATTTCGTTTTGCATCATCTCTAGTATAATCTCATGCATCTTTTAATTTTTTGTTATGTATTTATTTATCATACTTAGTATGTAATTAGGGAATTGATGTAATTTATTTTCGCGCATTATTTTTCTTTTTTTCTTTTGAGACCATAGAATGTATTTAGGGTATGTAATATGTAATCGGCACACGCACTGACACGCGCACCGACACTCCACTTTATTTATCGCTTTATGCTATTTATTTTTCCGCCGTTACGTGATTTCATCGTTAGTTTAGAAAAAAAATATTTTCTTCAAAAAAATCCAAAAAAAATCAAATTCAAATTTCTTTTAAGTAAACCTTGGTATGTAATCCAAGTGTCTTTTCTTTTATTTTCCTTAATCAAATGTTAATTAATTTAATATCCACATTAGACATGGATTTTGTGCAATTAAAATTAACCAACTTCATCGTATTTTCTTCTCATGCCTTGAGGCCTCTCATCTCTTCTTAAAATCTTTTCAAAAAATGTTAAAATCAATTCAACTCATCAAATAAGTTCTTTAGCCGAACTACTTGATTTTGATCCCGATTTATTTGGGTAAGTAGGCAAAGGGTTTCAACCCTTCCAAATCAATAAAAATAACCAAAAACATGCTTCATCTTTCTCTCTTCTTTCACCTTAACTCTTAAACTTTTTTAATAAGTAAAATCAATTTAGCGCAAGATTAGAGAATAGGTAGAAGGTTCCTATGGGATACCATAGTCGGTTCGGGTGTTTAACACCTTCCCCAATCGAAACCAACCTCCAAATCCAAGGTCTTATAAGGGTTTTTACTCACTTTTTCCTTTTCCGCGAATAAAAGTTGAGAGTTCAATGATTAAAGGTTCAAATCCGATCAATGATTTTGATACCCGAAAATCACGAGCACAGAAATGGCGACTTCACTGGGAACCTTTTTGAGGGTTAAGCCTATTTTATCTTTCTTTACTTTTGCGCTTTATTTGCTTATGCTTTTGTAAATACGTGCCTAATTGTTTACTTTTTTCGTGAGTGGCGAGATAAGTCCTACACCCAGGCTTGAGTGAAATATAAGATAGGAGTGGTAGAATCATAGTGACATGCCGAGAGTATTCTCGTGTGGTGGAACATGTGATATAACCACACTTAGCGGAGGATCTTGAAGTGATATACGTCGGCGTGTGTTGTCGCGCTTAGACATTATTGCTTTTAAGTTTCCGTCGAAGCTAAGGACCTTAGTTACCTTTAACCCATCTTGGCCATTAGGATGTAGTGCGGTGGCTAACCAAGTGTTGTCTTGGTCTTAGTCGACACGCGATGCTACACTCAAACTAGACTCTCCTACGGATGCTGTTGGACCGGGTGTCGTCCCGGGAATCCAATAAAGTTCGGAGGGGGTTGTAATTTGGGAACTGTGTTAGAACCCTGGTTACAAGTGCATCTGAAACCTTAGTCCTTACCAAATGGCGTGTTTACCCTCAGCTCCAACTTTATGTACTTAACCTCACCATGTTTTCTATGTTCTTTAGCATAATCATGCATACATGCATTCATACATAGATACTTTTTTTTGCATCCATTAAAACATCGAAGGACTTATGTAATCTTTTTTTGTAAACATATTAGATATGGAGGGTGTTGTGAAGAAAATTGTGAAGAGGACTAAGAAGTATGATTTCAAGAAACCGGATTTGGAGAATTTAAGGAAGCTAGCAAGGAGGTTGACTAGCCCGGACCACTTTCGTGAGCGGTATGGTTATTTGCTTAGTATTCTCAAGACGGATGTCGATGAAGGACTCCTCCATACATTGGTCCAGTTCTATGACCCACTTTACCACTGTTTTACTTTCCCGGATTATCAGCTTATGCCCACACTTGAAGAGTACTCTTATTGGATCGGTTTACCCATACTCGGCAAAGTACCTTTCCATGGTCTTGAACCCGCACCCAAGTATTCAACCATCGCGGCTGCTCTTCATCTTGAAATCTCCGAGATAAAAGCCAATCTTACACTTAAAGGAGGTCTCCAATGCCTACCCTTCAACTTCCTTTACCAAAAAGCCACTACTTTCTCCGAGAGATCCAATGCCGATGCCTTTGAGGCCATCCTTGCTTTACTTATCTATGGTATTGTGCTTTTCCCAAATGTTGACAATTTCGTTGACATGAATGCTATCCAGATTTTCATTACCCAGAACCCTGTCCCTACCTTGTTTGCTGATACCTACTTGTCCATCCATGACCGTACATCTAAAGGACGTGGAGTTATCATTTGTTGTACACCCTTACTCTACACCTGGTTTACCTCACATTTACCTCGCCCTAAAATTCGATCTGAATTCATTCCATGGTCGGAGAAACTCATGGCTCTCACCCCAGATGATATAGTGTGGTACAACTCGGCTTATGATACTGGAATGATCATTGACCATTGTGGGGAGTTCTCCAATGTGCCTCTTCTTGGTATACACGGGGGCATCAGTTATAACCCGCTTCTTGCTAGACGTCAATTCGGGTACCCTATGAGGATGAGACCTGCTTATCTCTTCTTAACCAGCGAGTTTTTCTTGTACAAAGAGGATGTTAATGATAAGAGAATGCAGTTTGTGCAAGCTTGGCGATCCATTATCAGATTGAACAAGAGCCAGTTGAAGTATAAGTCAAGTGTAACTCATGAATCTTATATCGATTGGGTCATTGATAGAGCTGCTCAAATAGGGATGCCTTACCCCCAGCTAAGGTCTTTAACTGCAACTATTCCAACAATACCAGTGCCCTTACCTTCTAAGACCATGGAGGAGTATCAGGCGCGTTTGGTTGAGTCAGAGCGTGAAAGTGTCGATTGGAAAGAGAAATATCATGCAGCTAAGCGTGAGAATGACACTCTCATGGGTCTTTTAGAAGAAGAGAATTGGAAAAATCATAAGAAAGATCAGGAGATTGCTGAGCTGAAAGAGCGTATCAGGGTGAAGGATGCTATACTTGAATAGGTTCCCAGGAGTAAGAAGAAACGCATGGATTGAAGGTGAGAAAATCACAAGAAGGGAGGGTTGAATTGTGTTTTCTTTTCGCAACTCTTGAATAGAGAGAATCTAATTCCTTTAAACTCAGAGTCTGAATGAGATCAGAGTCTGATAGGAGATTAGGTTCTGATGGCAGCGGAATAATCAAGAGATAAAGAGAGAAGAGAGAACACAAGCAATTATACAGGTTCCTTCCACAAACCGGAAGTAGTCCTGTCCCCCTTGTACTTCCAAGGAGAGTTCACTAAAATGTAATATCAAATTACAAGTTGCTCAAACACACAGTATGAGACTTCCTTGCTCAAGCACACAGGCGAGAGACTTCCTTGCTCAAAGACACAACTAAGAGACTTCCTTTGCTCAAGGACGCGGCCAAGAGACTTCCTTTGCTCAAGCACAAAAGCAAGAGACTTTTACACAATTACAGAAAATTGAATACAGTTGAAACACTTGATAACAATCAAAATGTGTTTCAATTACAACAAAGACAGACTCTGTTTTACACAAAAGACAGACTCTGTTTTTCTGTGAAACTTAGAGATTCTAGAATACTCAGTTTGTAAGAATCTAAGTTAATGATGTGCTTTTGTTAAGACTCAGTTGAATACGAAAGCAGCGCAATGAAGTTCTTCAAGTCTTCTATCCTTTATATAGGCGTAGGAAAGAGACGTTGAGTCATCCAGCGCATCAGGATGATTTCTGAAGCTTGATCAATGACTGTTGATTTGTTGCTTGATTTGGTAATAGTCCTTCAATAGCATCATTTGAATTTCATTCCCTTTGAGGATTAATAGCGGTAGACACAGTTGCCAAACTGTACGAGGTAGTGGAGTAGTGGAAACAGAGTTCGTACAACGTACTCTGTACTGGCCTGCAATCTTTGTCTTTGTGCTTCCCACGCTCAAGTTGACTTAGAAGCTAGCCGTTACTCCATTAGAGTTTCTTTGTGCATAGCAATGCAGTAAAGATCACTGTTAGCAGATCATCAAATTTGTGGCTTCAGACTCACTGTAGCACTATGCTTCTGATAATCTTCAGACTCTCTTGGTTCTCAGATTCTGATGGTCTTCAGACTCTGATACAGTCTTCAAACTCTCTTCGGTACAGTTTTCAGACTCTCTTCGATACAGTCTTCAGACTCTATTGGTTTTCAGATTCTAATGGTCTTCAGACTCTGATACAGTCTTCAGACTCTCTTCGAAACAGAATCACAAGCAACAAGCTTCTCTGGATTTATTGCTCTTTAACATTGTTCAAACAGAATACTTTCTAAGATACAAATCTTAATTGATATCCTGCATACTTAAACAAATATTAACAATATTCTAATGACAACTTTTTAATACCTTGTTATCATCAAAACTCAAAATGTGGTATTGCTGAACACTTTTGTTCCAACAATTTCCCCCTTTTTGACGATGACAAACATTAGTATTTAAAAGGTCAATTGTTGTTAATCTAATTAACAAGTTGACTTAAAGGGTTCTGAGGTTTGTAAGCTCAGAGTCTGAGGTTTGTAAGCTCTGACTCCCCCTGAGTCTGATAGTTCTTAAGTTGAGGTTTGTAAGCTCATCTTGAGTGCTATCCAGGTTAATTAAATTGTCTTTCATAAGCAATCAAATTCATACTCAGAATATTTAGTAAATTGATTCTTAAACAGGGCTCAGAGTCTAACTAAGCACCTTTCGCAGATTTCCCTTTAACGTATACATGCAATGTAATTAAAGAAAATTTTTCTCTCCTCCCTGACATAAATACTCTCCCTTCTCCCCCTTTTGTCATCAACAAAAAAAGTTCAGAACAAGTTCCTCCCCCTTTTTAAATGACTTAAGGTAAGGGTGTAAACATGTTTTAAGGAAGAATGAGATTCAGAGGGAAAACATAGAAAATTGAAACATAACGTAGTAAACAAGAGTTACAAAAAAAAAATAAAAAAAATGAAATTAAACTAAGGTTGGTTTTGTTTGGCAAGATGATCCATCAGTTTCTGGAGATCCTCTTGCTGTTTCTTTACCATCTCTTCCAGAGCCTCAGTTCTTTGCAAATGTGCTTCTCTTTCTAGTCTAGCTTCTTCTTGAATTCTATACATCTTCCTCTTCAAGGAATTGTAAGCCACTGATTCTCTAGGAATATACTGATCCTCATCAAAGAAGGGTGTATCTCTTATCCTCAGAATAGGAGCATTTTCCAGAACAGCAACTTTCTCAGCCCGCTTTACTTCTTCAACATGCTTGGCAGTAACAAGAGCTTGTTCCCTGGCAGCAGCCTTTTGAATTTTGGTGATAAAATCCAAAAACTCAGTCTTCACTGTAGAGAACTTGTCCTCATAGCTCACATTAAGTATTGGCATAGACCTTTGCTCAATAACTTCTTTGAGCTTATTGCAAGAAGAAGCATAAAACTCATCAATCTTATTTGAATCAAATAAGTCAGTTTGAGGTTCAGAGGTTGAGGGTAGAGAAGCTCTCAAAGCTAGAAAAGTTTCAAAAGAGAAATAGGTTATAGGATCACAAAGTGGTTGAGAAACTCTTCTGGTCTTAGCTTTACATGTTGTTACAGTTCCTGATACAATATCAGAGGCTTGTTCCAGATTTTCAGAAGCTGGTTCAACAACAGGTTCTGAAGGTTCAACAGAAGCTAAGGTCAGATTTTCTGTAGGTTCAGGTACAGGGTCTGGTTTGGAAACAGATGAAGTAGCTTTTGTTGTTTTGGATTTTGCAGGGGTTTTTGGTAGTTCTCCTCCTAGATGTTTTTCAAGAGAATCTAGAGTGTCTGGAGAGTCTACACAAATGGTTTCAGTTTGGGAGGATGGCTGTTTGGATTGAATGGTTGCTTCAGGCTTTTCAGAAGGTTGAATTACCTGAAGTGGTTTGAGAAATGAAGGTTGAGCAGGATGGTCAGCAAGAAGATTCATAGACACTTTGATTGTGTCTTGAATCACTCTGTTCATAGTTGAATCAACATAATCAACTACTGACTGGTCAAGCGGGTTATGGGTTGATATGGGTTTGATTGGTGACGGAGATGAATTTTTGAGAGATGGAAGAATTTGGCTCAAGGGTTTGTTGTCAGATTCTGAATCTGATTCTGACTCATGATTCAAAGAAGAAGATGAGCTATATGCCACGTTGCCAGAGGTGCCAATGCCAGCTTCTGGAGAGGCAAAATGATCAGACACAGTAGCTTCTGATTACTCAGCTTCTGGAGGTTCTGAAGTACTCTTCTGTTTAAGAGCAGAAGCAAGCAACTTAGCAGCTTCCTTGACAGTCTCTTCCTTCAACTCTTCAGCAATCAAATCTGCTGCCATAACCTTGCCAGCAGTGTGTTCATCCTCAATCATAGATATAGAAGTACCTATCTTCTATGCTACATCCTTAGCCACAGGAATCACATCCACCTTTCTCTTCTTGATCTGACTCTCTTCACCTCCTGAGTCAGCATCAATGAAATCAGCAATATCTTGAGCTAACTTGTCATAGTCTCTGTCAGCTTTGCCTATTATTGCTTTCTTCTCAGCTTTCTTAGCCTTCTTCTCATCTTTCTTAGCCTTCTTTCCATCCTTAATTTCACGAAGTGCAGAAGATGCAGAAGGAGAACCAATTGAAACTCCAGGAAGAGCAGAAGATTTGATCTTTTTCTTGAGAGGCTCCTGCTTCTCTTCCTCTTCCTTGAGAACCACTTCCTTGGTCCGTTTTCCTTTGACCTTAAGAGGGCCTCCTCCAGCAGTCTCAGGAATAGCAGAATAGTTGATTATTCTACCAGTCTCCTTGAAGTAATCCACCACAAATCTAGCAAGAACTTCAGGATTATCTTCTTTGGATATGGGAGGGAAGTCCATCATCAAATCAGATTGTACATAGGATTCTCTCATATCATGCTTAGAGGGATTGAATCTCTTGACAATCTTCATGTACTGTAGAGTCTTGCTATTGATGATTCTACCGGTCACAGTTCCTAGATGAATATCTGATACCACACCAGATTCTGATAAGACCTTCAAGAGGCCTCCTTGATACAGAATCTCAGATATTAATCTTCCAAAAGGAACTTGCCTCCTGGTTTCTGATTGACTCTTCTAGATGGCCCAACACATGTGGTGCATCACATATCTGGGGAAGTTGATCTTTATTTTGTTGATAAGAAAATAAAGAAGAACTTTGTGATCCACAGATAATGTATCTGTTCCTCCTCCTTTCTGAAGCATACTGTCCAGTATAATCTTCAGAAGCACCCTATGCTCAGGATGCATATCCACCAATTTATTTGAGGGTCTCCCTTCAAATAACAACTTGTTGCAGACAACAGCCCATTCACTTTTCTTGTTGACATTCCACTGAAATTTACCAGCGCTCTCCATCTGACAAGCCCTGGCTACCACCTCTTCAGTGATAACTATTGGAATTCCCATCACAGCAGACCTTATTTCAAGACCATTGTACGGTCTTAAACCCATTTGGTCTCTGTTTTTGCCAGCAAGACTGGGGTTGTTTGAGATTGCTACTGTTTCTTTCAAAGTAGCTTCAGCTTTGTCGTAGACTTCTGACCTAACCCAAAAATCTCTAACAAGCTCCTGATATGTTGGTCCATTCAACATACCAAAGTATCTCATCATTCCTTGTGATAAGAAATAAGGTGCAACGTCAACTCCATGACGACTGAGTGAACCAAAATCTACTGGAGATTCAACTTGAATTTCCAGAGTCTCCTTGATGATGTTCATTGTTCTGGGTTTGATAACATAGGATCCTCCGGACTTGATTATAACACCAGATTGGATGAGATCACTTGCCATTAGGGTTTTCTAAGAGTTTGATTTGAGAACAAAAGAAAAGGTTTTGCAAAGTATTGAAAAACAAGAAATTTGTTCAGAGAGAAAATCAAAGAGTGAAAAGAGAAGTGAGTTGTGTGTGTTATGTATTTATAGAGAAAATGTTTGATAACTGTTTGGAAAGAGTAGGGGACAAACAAACACAAACAATAAATACATATAGCATGCAGCCGTAAACGTATTGGGACAAAGCGAAGGTAACTTGTTTAACATAATGAAATCATTGCCCTTTGAGTTCTTACCCAATACAGACAGGCCACGTCTGAGAAACTGTAAAGTAACTGTCACCATAGTGGGGCAGGTGTTACTGAACTTAACAGTCACGCTTCCACTAATACGAGCTTCTGAGAGTCTAAAGATTCCTTACCAGAGTCTGAATATTTTACCAGAAGCTTTCATCAGAGTCTTCAAAAGAGAGTCTGATTCCCAGATAGCTTCTGAATATTTTCAGAGTCTGAATTCTGTTTTCAGAGGCGCATATTACCCAGAGACATAGCACATGTTCAAATTTTTCTTTATGAAATCAAATCATTCAACAGATAAGGGTTTAGTAAATATATCAGCCCATTGATGATCAGTATCAATGAATTGAATATCTAAAATTCCCTTTTGAACATAGTCTCTTATAAAATGATGTATAATCTCAATATGCTTTGCTCTTGAATGCAGAATTGGATTTTTAGACAAACATATAGCTGCTTTATTATCACAATAAATTGGGATATGGTTTTCAGTTATTTGATAGTCCTCAAGCTGATGTTTCATCCAGAGTAGCTGTGTACAACAACTAGCAGCTGAGATGTATTCTGCTTCTGCTGTAGACAGAGCAATAGTTGCTTGCCTCTTGCTAGCCCAGGATATCAGATTCTCTCCCAAGATTTGACAATTGCCACTGGTAGATTTTCTTTCAATCCTGTCTCCAGCATAATCAGCATCACAGAATCCAACTAGCTTGTAGTCAGAGGATTTCTTGTAAAGAAGTCCAAGATTAGTAGTTCCTTTCAGATATCTAAAGATTCTCTTAACAGCAGTTAAGTGAGACTCTCTAGAATCTGATTGAAACCTTGCACACAAACACACAATGTATAAAATATCTGGTCTGGATGCAGTTAGGTATAACAAAGAACCAATCATACCTCTATACTGCTTCTGATCAACTTTGGTCCCTTGATCTTCTTTGCTCAGAGTGCAGGTTGGATGCATTGGAGTATTCATTTCTTTGCAGTCCTTAAGATTGAACTTCTTCAGAAGCTCTTTCGTATACTTGGACTGATGAACGTAGACTCCATCTTTGCATTGGTTGATTTGAATTCCAAGAAAGAACTTCAATTCTCCCATCATGCTCATTTCAAATTCATCCTGCATAACTTTTGAAAACTCTTTGCAAAGTGAACTATTTGTAGAACCAAAGATAATATCATCAACATAAATCTGAACTACAAGAATGTCTTTCTTTAGAGTCTTTCTGAATAGAGTAGTGTCAACTTGTCCTCGTTCAAAGTTGTTTTGAATCAAGAAATTACTTAGTCTTTCATACCAAGCTCTGGGAGCTTGTTTCAAGCCATAGAGTGATTTCTTTAATTTATAAACATGCTCTGGATGCTTTAAATCTTCAAAGCCAGGAGGTTGTTTGACATATACTTCTTCAGAAATGACACCATTAAGAAATGCACTCTTAACGTCCATTTGATACAAAGTTATGTTGTGATTAACAGCATAGGAAAAAAGTAACCTGATTGCTTCCAATCTTGCAACTGGAGCAAAAGTTTATGTGTAATCAATGCCTTCTTGCTGACTGAAGCCTTGTGCAACAAGTCTGGCCTTGTTTCTGATTACTTCTCCTTGTTCACTAAGCTTATTTCTGAACACTCACTTGGTTCCAATGATGTTCTTGTGATTAGGCTTAGCTACTATATCCTATACTTCATTCCTTTTGAATTGATTCAGTTCTTCTTGCATTGCTAGAATCCATCCTTCATCTCCAAGAGCTTCTTCAACAGAAGTTGGTTCAATAACAGATAATAATCCTAAAGCAGACTCTTCTTCTCTGAAATGCGATCTTGTTCTCATAGGACGTTCTTTATTGCCAATTATCTGATCTTCTGGATGTGAAGACTTGTATTTGAAAGATTGTTTGGATTGACTAGCTTGCAGAGAACCATCTTGAGCTTCATCAGAAGCTTCTTCATTAGGAACTTCAGGGGTTGTTCCAGCTTCTGAAGTATCTTCACATTCTGGAATCTGATCAGATTCTGAGTTATCATCAGAATCTTGAGATTCTTCACATTGTGTTTCTGAATTATACAGCCTGTATGCCTTAGAGCGTTCAGAGTAACCTAAAAAGATTCCCTTTTGAGCTTTGGCATCAAATTTCTTTAGGTAGACTTTGTTGTTCAGGACATAACATGTACATCCGAACTGATGAAAATAAGATATGTTGAGTTTTCTTCCTTTAAAGAGTTCATAAGCTGTTTTGTTCAACAGAGGTCTAATATAGATTCTGTTCTGAACATAACAAGCTTTGTTTACTGCTTCTGCCCAAAAATGCTTAGCCAGATTGTTCTCATGGATCATGGTTCTAGCCATCTCTTGTAAGGTTCTGTTCTCTCTCTCTACAACTCCATTTTGTTGTGGAGTTCTAGGTGCAGAGAATTCATGAATAATTCCATGTTTTTCACAGAAAACCTCAAACGGTTCATTTTCAAATTCTCCTCCATGATCACTTCTGACTTTCAAGATTTTCATTTCCTTCTCTGATTGAATTTGGATGCAGAATTTACTAAACACAGAATATGAATCATCTTTAGTTTTCAGAAATTTAACCCAACACCATCTGCTGTAGTCATCAACAATAACTAGTCCATATTTACTTCCATATAAGGATGTAGTGTTAACTGGTCCAAATAAGTCAATATGAAGTAACTCCAAGGGTCTGGAAGTTGAAACAATTTCTTTCGGCTTGAAGGGACTCTTGACAATTTTCCCTTTTTGACATGCTCCGCAAAGAGCATCTGAGTGATAGTCAATGTTTGGTAGGCCTTTGACAAGTTGTAACTTGCTAATTTTAGAGATTAATCTCCAGTTAGCATGTCCCAAACGTCTATGCCACATCCACTTCTTATCACCCATTGACAGAAGGCACATTACCTTCTGATCAGTCAGTTCTGAGAATTTTATCTTGTATACATTGTTTCTTCGTTTTCCCTTGAAGACTATGGACTGATCATCCTTGTTAACCACTGTGCAGTTGTTCTTATTAAACAATACATCATAACCACTGTCACATAATTGACTTATGCTTAGTAAGTTATGTTTAAGTCCATCAACGAACCACACATTACTGATTGAGATCAGAGAGTTACCAATGGTTCCAGTACCAATGATTTTGCCAGTCTGGTTTCCTCTAAATCCCACAGTTCCTCCCTCTTTCATGGTTAGGGTTAGGAACATAGACCTTTCTCCCGTCATGTGACGCGAGCAACCACTATCTAGGTATCAAGCCTTGTGCTTTTCTAGTCCTTTTAGACATACCTGCAGCATCAATAATATCAGACTTAGGTACCCATATTCTTATGGGTCCTTTTTGGTTAGTCTTAGAACCATTGAACTCTTTTCGTAAGTTATGTCTTGAAATCATTGGCAATGTTTTCTCCGATACCTTAGGTTTGGAACCGTTTGGTTTAGGTTTCAACTTGCCTTTCACAGTTTCTCTCCTTTGAAACTTAGACTTTGGTTTTTCAGACTCTGGCTTTTTCAGAGTCTGTTTATCAGACTTTGAATGTTTCAGAGTCTGAGACTTTAAAGCTTTGGGTTCAAAGTTTTTCAGACCCTTTACCTTAACATTCTGAGATTTTGACTTAGTCAGAACCTTAGAAGTAGAGGTTGTAGGTTCTGAATGAGTCACTGTGTTGACTTCATCAGACTCTTTTACAAAATGTTTTTTCAACGCCTCTCTGGCTCCATCAGGACCAGATTTCAGAGTCATTTCATTTGAGTTTCCTCCAATGAATCCAAGACCCTGTCCTCTGTTCTGATACGTGCTGTAGATCATGGATGCAACCCTTGATCTGTCAATTCCAGTAGCAATAAATTCTTGCAGAGCAACATATTGCTCACTTAAGTATTTACAGCTACACTTCTTGATCAATAAAGAGATATTTTCTTCCTTTAAATCTTCTAATTCCAACAAAGTTGAATTATGTCTTTTTGACAGCTTATCAAGCTGTTGTTTGACTTTTTTCAACTCAGTGGTCTTAGCTTTAAAATGACCAAGAAGCTCATTGACAGATTCTATAAGTTCAGATCTTGTGAGTTCAGAATATACCTCTGTTTCATTTACAGAGTCTGGATCTGATTCTGCTTCAGGTGTCTCTTTAACAGATTCGGTTGTAGCCATTAGTCCAACAGCTACATTGGCTTCACCATCAGCATCATCATCTTCAGATCCTAACTCATTATCAAGATCTTCCCAGGTGGCCATCAGACTTTTCTTGATCTGCTTCTTAAACTTGCTTGACTTGAAGGTTGGCCTTTTTGACTTGGGTTTCTCCTTCTGTAGTTCTGGACACTCAGCAATAAAATGTCTAGTTTTCTTGCAGTTGAAGCAACCTTTCTGATCCTCCTTTTTGAACCCCTTCCCACTGCTCTTGCTCAGAAATCTCTTGTTCTTCTTAGCAAGGTACTGCATTCTGCTTGAAAGCATAGCCATTTCCTTTGCTACATCAGGATCCTCCTCTGAGCTTTCAGAAGCTGAAGACTCATTTTCAGACTCTTCATCCTTGAGAGCCTTTGAAGACCTTCATTTTGATTTTAAGGCAATGGTTTTGGATTTTCTTGCAGAATGATGTTCATTGAGACTTAACTCATGAACCTTGAGTACATCTGCTTAATACTTTCATCCTCTTTCATCTTAAATAGTTCATATTGATGAACTAATAGAAGAGCTTTAGCTTCCCTGACCTTTTTGCTTCCTTCGTAGTTAGCACAGAGAGAAGCAAACATGGCTCTAACAGTAGATTTGTCACTCATCTTCATGTATTCCGTTTTAGGAATAGCAGTGACAAGAGCCCCTCTGATGATATGATGTTTCTTATAGATTTTCTTTTGAGCAGCAGTGTGAAGTTTGCGGTCAATGGCAGCACCTTCGTCATCAAGTTGTAAGTCACCAACACCATCTTCAAGTATGTCCCAAAGTTCTTCATCAAGACCCATGACATAACTATAGAAGTTGGTTTTCCAGCAAGAAAATTCTTCAGGATCACCATTGAACTTAGGAATTTTTCCATAATCATTCTTTCTACTGCTGTTATTGGATCCATATTCATATGGTATAGCAGCACCAGAAGTGGCACCAGAAGAAGACGGTTCACTGGAAGACATGTTTTTCTCTGGATCTTTTCTGTTACACGGTTAAGTGCTATGACAACAGAGCCGGAGCTCTGATACCAACTGAAGGTGAGAAAAACACAAGAAGGGGGGGGGGTTGAATTGTGTTTTCTTTTCGCAACTCTTGAATAGAGAGAATCTAATTCCTTTAAACTCAGAGTCTGAATGAGATCAGAGTCTGATAGGAGATTAGGTTCTGATGGCAGCGGAATAATCAAGAGATAAAGAGAGAAGAGAGAACACGAGCAATTATACAGGTTCCTTCCACAAACCGGAAGTAGTCCTGTCCCCCTTGTACTTCAAAGGAGAGTTCACTAAAATGTAATATCAAATTACAAGTTGCTTAAACACACAGTATGAGACTTCCTTGCTCAAGCACACAGGCGAGAGACTTCCTTGCTCAAAGACACAACTAAGAGACTTCCTTTGCTCAAGGACACAGCCAAAAGACTTCCTTTGCTCAAGCACAAAAGCAAGAGACTTTTACACAATTACAGAAAATTGAATACAGTTGAAACACTTGATAACAATCAAAATGTGTTTCAATTACAACAAAGACAGACTCTGTTTTACACAAAAGACAGACTCTATTTTTCTGTGAAACTTAGAGATTCTAGAATACTCAGTTTGTAAGAATCTAAGTTAATGATGTGCTTTTGTTAAGACTCATTTGAATACGAAAGCAGCGCAATGCAGTTTTTCTAAGTTGTAGAGTCCAACACTTCTTCAAGTCTTCTATCCTTTATATAGGCGTAGGAAAGAGACGTTGAGTCATCCAGCGCATCAGGATGATTTCTGAAGCTTGATTAATGACTGTTGATCTATTGCTTGATTTGGTAATAGTCCTTCAATAGCATCATTTGAATTCCATTCCCTTTGAGGATTAATACCGGTAGACACAGTGGCCAAAATTACGAGGTAGTGGAGTAGTGGAAACAGAGTTCGTACAACGTACTCTGTACTGGCCTGCAATCTTTGTCTTTGTGCTTCCCACGCTCAAGTTGACTTAGAAGCTAGCCGTTACTCCATTAGAGTTTCTTTGTGCATAGCAATGCAGTAAAGATCACTGTTAGCAGATCATCAAATTTGTGGCTTCAGACTCACTGTAGCACTATGCTTCTGATAATCTTCAGACTCTCTTGGTTCTCAGATTATGATGGTCTTCAGACTCTGATACAGTCTTCAGACTCTCTTCGGTACAGTTTTCAGACTCTCTTCGATACAGTCTTCAGACTCTCTTGGTTTTCAGATTCTGATGGTCTTCAGACTCTGATACAGTTTTCAGACTCTCTTCGAAACAGTCTTCAGACTCTCTTTAACATTGTTCAAACATAATACTTTCTAAGATACAAATCTTAATTGATATCCTGCATACTTAAACAAATATTAGCAATATCCAATTGACAACTTTTTAATACCTTGTTATCATCAAAACTCAAAATGTGGTATTGCTGAACACCTTTGTTCCAACATGGATTTCTTCGCTGGCCCGCATTCAGATTTGGAGGAGTAGTCTACTTCAAGAGCTTGAGATTTTCACTTTTGTTTCCCTTTATGTATTTTTCTAGTTTTCTGTTATGTACTTTGGAGTCTATCCCTTGGCTCAGTTTGTTTAAAAGGGAATTATCTTGTATTTGTCTTTATTTTGTAATGAATGTTTAAGGTTGTTATGTTTACAAAATTGTCCTTATAAGTTCTTCGATGATTTAAAAAATTGCATTGTTTTTGCATTTAGCATATCATGCATCATACTGCATCCATAAAATGTCAAAACCGAGTCTCATAATTCTCTCATTTCTGCCTCAGTCAAGGAAAGTGGCCCGGCGTATTCAATACAAGCCCTCTCGCATCCATTACACTCGGGCAATTGTTAAAAAGAAGATGGATTTGATGGAACAAGAGAACAGGGATCTCAAAGAACAGGTTATTACACTCAGAGAAGGGATGGATAAGTTAACAGTTATGATGGAAGCTATAATGGCCAATCAAGCACAAGCGGCGGCTACCCAACCGGTTCTTGATGTCATCCCAGTCCAACCGATTCTTGATGCTCAGCCGATTCCTGTTGTTGTCTCTGCTACACCTAATTCTCCTGTGATTGTGTCGTCTGCCCAGACGGGTCCTACACAACCAATCTCTACTGCTTTGATTTCTGCTACGTCCGCTGGTACTGCACAGCCCACCCCGGCTGGTTTTTCTTTTGGAGATGCATCAAATATGTACAATGAAGGTCTTCGTCCTCCTGGTTTTGCTTATCACCCTCAGAACTACATGTCCAGAGAGTATCCTTGGAGTATGCCTCTCACAGCTAATGAAGGTGTTCGCTTTGCTGGCCCAGAAATGCCAACTCCTTATGGACAATAGGCAACGCCACTTTTTCATCATGGACAATTATTCCCTCAAGCTGTCATGAATCATACGGCACCCATTGTGCATACTGCCCAGCAAGAGGAAGGACCAATCTATCATTCGGGTAGTGTAGTAGGAGATGACAGAATGGTAAGTCTGGAAGAAAAGTACAACGTAGTGCAGAAAGAACTGAGGGCTCTTCGTGGTAAAGACATCTATGGTCAGAATGTGCACGATATTTGTTTGGTCCCAAATGTGGTACTGCCTCCCAAGTTCAAGACTCCGGATTTCGTCAAATATGAAGGGAACACTTGCCCACAGAGTCATTTGGTTATGTATGTAACGAAGATGACAGCCTACAAAGACAATGAACCTTTGCTCATTCATTGTTTCCAAGACAGTTTTACTGGTCCCGCACAAATATGGTACATGAATTTGAAGGGCATCACCACCTTCGAAGAACTGGCCAGGGCTTTCATACAGCAGTACCGGTATAACATACACCTGGGGCCCACCCAAAGGAAACTGGAAGCTATGGCTCAAAAGGATAAAGAGTCTTTCAAGGAGTATGCTCTCCGCTTTATTCAAAAATCGGCCCAAGTTCGCTCAACTCTGGAGGAAAGAGAAATGGCTGATTTGTTCTTTGAAACTTTGAGTCCCTACTACTCGGAGAAAATGATTGGTTGCGCATCGCAGAAGTTTACTGAGATGGTTGACGCGGGGGTTCGCATTGAAGATTTGGTCCGAAAAGGAATTTTGGCCAAAGAAGGTAGTGTGTCAAGTGCTTCGTCAGGTGGGTCGTCTAATGGATCCAAGAAATTTGGAAATGGTTATCCAAAGAAGAGTGCTCAGGAAGTCAGTATGGTAGCCCAGAGTGGATCCCAGCCAATATATCCAAACTACCCTTTCATTGCCAATATTCCACCACCTTTTCCAGCTCCACAAAATCAACATTACCACCCACAAACGCCCCAAAGGCCTCCACCATTCTACCCACCACTATACCAACAACCGTATCCGCAACCTTTTTACCAACAACCATACTACCCACCACCACCTCAACAACAACAACCTCGTAATCGAGCCCCACAACAGCCAAATCGCCTTCCCAGAAAAGAGTTTCCCCCCATACCCATGTTGTATGCAGACTTGCTACCCTCTTTATTAGCAAGGAATCTTGTGCAGACTAGGCAGCCTCCTCGCCTACAGAATCCATTACCTCCATGGCACCGTGCTGACATTACCTGTGCCTTTCACCAAGGGGCACCGGGGCATGATGTTGAGCATTGTTACCTGCTCAAAGAAGAAGTTCAGAGGTTGATTCAAAGCAAAGAGTTGTCCTTCGAGGACACCAATTCCAATACTCAGAATAATCCTTTGCCACCTCATGGACCGGCTGTTAATATGATTCAAGAGGATCAAGATTTGAGTCTAATTCTCAGGGCTCAAGATGTCATAACTCCATTGGTCCCGATTCACGCCAGGATGTGCGAAGCCAACATGTTTAACCACGATCACGATGCTTGTAAAGTGTGTTCGGTGGATCCCCGAGGGTGTGAGAAAGTCCAGGAGGATATACAAGGACTGATTGACAGAAAAGAGTTGATTGTCAAGAAGGAAACCAGGAATGTTTGTGTTATTACCCCGGTGTTTAAGAATATTGAGGTAGCCCGTGATGGTGCGAAGTCAGACGTCACTCCTCTGGTGATCCGTTTGCCAGGACCTGTTCCCTATACTTCTCAGAAGGCCATACCCTACCGGTATGAGGCAACTATTGTGGAGAATGGTAAAGAGATCCCTCTGCACTCTGCAGATGCGGTCGTAAATATAGCAGGTGTGGGAAAAGTAATGAGAAGTGGGCGTATTCTCCCCACTGTCGTCCGCAACGAGAATATTGCTCCGAATGTGCCAGTGCAGAATCTTGATAAGGGTAGTGATGAGATCTTGAAACTGATCAAAAAGAGTGAATACAAGATAATCGATCAGCTGTTGCAAAACCCGTTTAAAATTTCCATAATGTCTTTACTAATGAACTCTGGAGCTCATAGGGACACTCTAATGAAGATTTTGGCTCAAGCATATGTGGATCCCGATGTTACCCTGGGGCAATTCGGGAGCATAGTTGGTAATGTAACTGCGTGTAATAACCTGAGCTTTAGTGATGAAGACCTCCCGGCGGAGGGAAGAAACCACAACTGGGCTTTGCATATTTCTGTCCTTTGCAAATCAGACTCGATGTCGAATGTGTTGATAGACACCGGTTCCGCCCTCAATGTGATGGCGAAAACTACCTTGGAAAGGTTGGCATACCGTGGCGCCCAGTTGAGACCAAGTGCAGTAATGGTAAAAGCATTTGATGGATCTAGGAAGTCGGTGATTGGGGACATAGACTTGCCTATCACGGTGGGCCCTCATACCTTCAAGGTCACATTCCAAGTCATGGACATTCAAGCTTCATACAGTTGCTTACTTGGAAGACCGTGGATCCATGAGGCTGGAGCAGTGACCTCCACTCTTCATCAAAGGCTAAAGTTTGTAAGTTGTGGAAAGCTAATAACGGTAATTGGTGAATCAGCCTTGTTGGTTAGTCATTTGTCTGCTTTCTCCTATATTGGTGCTGATGATGTGGAGGGAACTTCTTTTCAGGGGTTCTCTGCAGAAGAAGGAGCTGCTAAGAAGGGTGAGACTTGTATGGCCTCCTTGAAGGACGCCCGAAAGCTTGTACAAGATGGTAAAGCAGGAGGCTGGGGTCAATTGGTACAGCTGCCTGAGAACAAGCGGAAAGAAGGTCTCGGTTTCTCTACCAGTCAGTCGAGCGCAATTTTCAAGCCAGTTGAGGGCATTTTTCATAGTGGTGGGTTTATTCATGCGCCACCGGAAACCAATGCCATCCTTGAAGATCAGTCGGAAGAGGTTGCACCTGTCTTTGTGACACCCGGAGGAGCCTGCTGTAATTGGATCGTTGTGGATATTCCTTCCGTGATGCATTTGTCTGAGTAATATGTTTGTCTACTTTTTTCGTTTTTTTAAGAAAACTCTTTTCGTCCTGCCCCGGACGAAAATAAACTCTTGTAGGGCTTTTGGTTTTATCTTCAAGTATTGTCGTTATTAATGAAAAACATTGTTTCTATCATGACTGTTTTATTTTTATTTACTGCTTTTTCTGGAAAAATGGTAATAGAAAAATCAAAAAAATTCATTCTCTTTTTTTTCTTTTAAAAATCAATCAATTTCAAAAGTGTGCATTTACTCATTCACTAAGATCAATCATAAATCATGTGCAGACTGAACATACATAAGCCCGTTGAACACAGTGACCTTATGCTTCTGCCCAACTTTGAATCCCCTGTTTACGAGGCTATGGTAGAGGAGGATGATGAGATTCCTGATGAGATCAGATGGATGTTAGAGCAAGAGAAAAAGATCATTCAGCCTCACGAAGAAGAGTTAGAATTGATCAATCTGGGTACTGAGGAGGATAGAAAAGAGATCAAGATTGGAGCGTCGTTGCAGATTACCGTCAAAGAAAAGGTAATTGAACTTCTCAGAGAGTACGCTGACATTTTTGCTTGGTCATACAAAGACATGCCAGGATTAGATCATGAAGTTGTAGAACATCGCTTGCCTTTGAAACCTGAGTGTCCTCCAGTCAAACAGAAGCTCAGAAGGTCTCATCCTGATATGGCTCTCAAGATCAAAGAAGAAGTGCGGAAGCAGATTGATGCAGGCTTTCTAGTTACATCAGAGTATCCTCAGTGGTTGGCCAACATTGTGCCTGTTCCAAAGAAAGATGGTAAGGTCTGAATGTGTGTTGATTACCGAGATTTGAACAAGGCAAGTCCGAAGGATGATTTCCCTCTACCTCATATTGATGTATTGGTTGATAGTACTGCTCAATGCAAAGTTTTCTCCTTCATGGACGGGTTCTCTGGTTACAATCAGATCAAGATGGCTCCTGAAGATAGGGAGAAGACATCTTTCATCACGCCGTGGGGTGCTTTCTGCTATGTAGTAATGCCATTTGGTTTGATAAAAGCTGGTGCCACTTATCAGAGGGGTATGACCAAGATATTCCATGATATGATGCACAAAGAGATAGAAGTTTATGTGGATGATATGATTGTCAAGTCTGGTACCGAAGAAGAACATGTTGAGTATCTGTTGAAGATGTTCCAACGCTTGAGAAAGTACAAGCTTCGTTTGAATCCTAATAAATGTACTTTCGGTGTCCGATCAGGGAAACTTTTGGGTTTCATTGTTAGTCAGAAGGGCATTGAAGTAGATCCCGACAAAGTCAGAGCCATCCGGGATATGCCCGTTCCAAAAACAGAGAAACAAGTCAGAGGTTTTCTCGGAAGACTGAATTATATCTCCAGGTTTATCTCTAATATGACTGCTACTTGTGGGCCGATATTCAAGTTACTCCGCAAAGATCAAAGGATTGTTTGGATGGAAGATTGTCAGAAAGCCTTCGACAGTATCAAGGAGTATTTGTTAGAACCTCCAATTCTTGTCCCTCCAATTGAAGGAAGACCGTTGATCATGTACTTGACTGTGTTAGAAAATTCCATGGGTTGTGTACTCGGACAGCAAGATGAAACTGGTAGAAAAGAGCATGCAATTTACTACTTAAGCAAGAAGTTCACAGATTGTGAATCCCGATACTCGGCACTTGAGAAGACTTGTTGTGCTTTAGCCTGGGCTACCAAACGTCTCTGGCACTATATGATCAATCATACCACTTGGTTGATATCCAAAATGGATCCAATCAAGTATCTCCTGGAGAAGTCTTCAATATCAGGAAAAATTGCTCGTTGGCAGATGTTATTGGCCGAGTTTGATATTGAATACCATACTCAGAAAGCAATCAAAGGGAGTATCCTTGCAGATCACTTGGCTCACCAATCGGTTGAAGATTATCAACCTGTTAAGTTTGATTTCCCTGATGAAGAGGTCATGTATTTGAAGATGAAAGATTGTGATGAACCGTTGTTTGGTGAAGGTCCAGATCCTGAGTCTAAATGGGGTTTGATATTCGATGGGGCCGTTAATGCTTATGGCAATGGAGTCGGGGCAGTCCTTGTCACACCTGAGGGTACTCACATCTCTTTTACTGCAAGGCTACGATTTGACTGTACAAACAACATTGCAGAATATGAAGCGTGCATCATGGGCATTGAAGAAGCAATCAATATGAGGATTAAGAATATTGATATATGTGGAGATTCAGCCTTGGTGATTAATCAGATCAAAGGGAAGTGGGAAACTCACCATGCTGGTCTGATCCTGTACAGAGATTATGCAAGACGGTTGTTAACTTTCTTTAACAAAGTGGAGTTGCGTCACATTCCCCGTGATGAGAATCAGATGGCAGATGCTTTGGCCACCTTGTCTTCGATGATCAAAGTAAACCGTCACAATGATGTGCCATTAATCAGTGTCCAGTTCCTCGAAAGACCCGCTTATGTGTTTGCAGTTGAAGTACTTGCTGATGGTAAGCCATGGTTTCATGATATCAAGGTTTTCCTTCAAACTCAAGAGTATCCGCTTGGGGCATCTCACAAAGATAAGAGGACTTTGAGAAGATTGTCTGGTAATTTCTTCCTGAATGAAGATGTATTGTACAAAAGAAACTTTGATGCAATGTTGCTCAGGTGTGTGGATGAACGTGAAGCAGATTTATTGATGCATGAGATACATGAAGGTCCATTTGGCACTCACTCCAGTGGACATGCAATGGCTAAGAAAGCATTGAGGGCAGGTTATTACTGGATAACGATGCAAGCTGATTGTTATAATCATGCCAAGAAGTGCCACAAATGTCAGATTTATGCAGATAAGAGCCATGTACCACCATCTATGCTCAATGTTATCTCTTCTCGTGGCCTTTCTCCATGTGGGGCATTGATATGATTGGTCGGATTGAACCAAAAGCTTCTAATGGACATCGCTTCATACTAGTGGCTATTGATTACTTTACCAAGTGGGTTGAAGCGGCATCTTTCGCCAATGTGACCAAGCAAGTAGTGGTTCGGTTCATCAAGAATAACATCATCTGCCGTTATGGTATTCCTAACAAGATCATCACGGATAATGATACAAATTTGAACAACAACATGATGAAAGAATTTTACGATGATTTCAAGATTGAACATCACAACTCTTCTCCATACAGACCTCAGATGAATGGTGCGGTTGAGGCTGCAAATAAGAATATCAAGAAGATTGTGCAAAAGATGGTGGTTACCTACAAAGATTGGCATGAGATGTTACCCTATGCTTTACATGGATATCGTACCTCAGTGCGTACTTCAACAGGGGCAACCCCGTTCTCTTTCGTATATGGTATGGAAGCAGTGCTCCCTGTGGAGGTGGAAATCCCATCTTTGAGAGTCTTGATGGAAGCTGAATTAACTGAAGCTGAGTGGTGCCAGAGTAGGTATGATCAATTGAATTTGATTGAAGAGAAACGCATGACCGCTTTGTGCCACGGACAACTATATCAGTCAAGGATGAAACAGGCGTTTGACAAAAAAGTTCATCCCCGTGAATTCAAAGAAGGAGACCTTGTGATCAAGTGTATCAAGTCTTTTCAACCGGGCCCCAGGGGCAAGTGGTCTCCCAATTATGAAGGTCCTTATGTGGTCAAGAGAGCGTTCTCTGGTGGTGCTTTAATCCTTACAAATATGGATGGAGAAGATTTACCTCGTCCTGTGAATTCTGATGCAGTCAAGAAATACTTTGTCTAAAGATATATGAAAAGAACAGCTCGGTAGGTCGAAAACCCGAAAGGGCGGCCTAAACCAAAAAAAGAGCGTCTCGGTAAGCCGAAAACCCGAAAGGGCGGCTTAGGCAAAAATTAGAGACATAAAAAAAAAAGAAAAAAAGAATTGAAAAAAAAAGTTTATCCTGATAGGTTGAAAACCCGAAAGGGCGGCCTATGCAAAAGTTAAGGACTATGACAAAGTAACTGCATCAGATCAAGCATCACCCATTTGGGGCACCTTAGCTACCAGAAGTCCTCCGATACTAAAGCATCTAAGCAGTGATTCAAAGTTGTTAGGGAATGTAGTGGTTATTGTGTTCAATGTACCTTCCCATGTAATTACCATTTTCCAACTTTTGTAATCCGTGGAGCCATGCCTTTGGCCGGTTACCACCCTATTACATTAATTTGAGCCGGTGCACTTTTTTGGAATTCTTGTTTATTCTATATGCAAATTTTTCTTCTTCCATTTTTAATGTCAATACTTGAAGTAAAAACTTTGAAAATTCTTTTACTTTTTATGTTTTCTTTTGAAAAAACAAAAAAATGACAAACATATTATCTGTAGGTTCATATATCATGGAAACATATGTCAACATCCATTCAAACATAAGCCAAAAATGAGCGTCCCGGTGGATCGAAAACCCGAAAGGGCGGTCCAGGCAAAAATTAGGGACATACAAAAAAAGAACATATTCCCGGTGGATTGAAAACCCAAAAGGGCGGTCCAGGCAAAAAGTTAGGGATTAAAAAAAAAAAAAAAAAAGAAAGCAATGACTATGTGTAGCACGATTTTGAGAGGGTATTTTGGTTCAGTTCAGAAATGGCGACCTCAGCCAGGTTTTTGTGTTATGTGGTCCTTACCCAGCTTCGGTTTGGTTAACGGATGGTACTCCGATGTTGATTTGATTCATCTCCAGTGATATTATCCCCAGTGAAGAATGCTAAGTGTTGACACTGTAATACCGGGTCACTATCCTTACGGTCTGCCCAATCTTGTCTCGTCAGTCGCACCAGTATATTTTCATACATGATTCATTCATTCATGCCTACATATCATGCATACTGATACCATTCATATGCATTTTACCAATGTGTCTTACTCCATGTGTATCCAGTAAAATTTGTCATCACCAATGTGTTCATTTCAGTTTGCTTACCAATCAAGTTTACTACAAGTGGCAGGTCCCACCTTTCAATTTTCTCCAGTATCTTGTTTAAGCTGTATTCGTACAAAGAGTATTCATTTGTACCCTGTATTTGTTTAGCAAAGTTGCATCAGTAATAGTAACGCCTCACCAGTATTGCAGTTCGTATGTTCGTCGTTACCTCAGTAAAGGTAATTGACAGTTTTACCCTTTTTGTACGTTTGTCGTTACCTCAGTAAAGGTAATTGACAGTTTTACCCTTTTCGTATGTTCGTCGTTACCCCAGTAAAGGTAATTGACAGTTTTACCCTTTTCGTATGTTCGTCGTTACCCTAGTAAAGGTAATTGACAGTTTTACCCTTTCGTATGTTCGTCGTTACCTCAGTAAAGGTAATTGACAGTTTTACCCTTTTCGTATGTTCGTCGTTACCCCAGTAAAGGTAATTGACAGTTTTACCCTTCGTATGTTCGTCATTACCCCAGTAAAGGTAATTGACAGTTTTACCCTTCGTGTGTTCGTCGTTACCCCAGTAAAGGTAATGACCAGTTTTACCTTTCGTATGTTTGTCGTTACCCCAGTAAAGGTAATGACTAGTTTTACCCTTCGTATGTTCGTCATTACTCCAATAAAGGTAATTGACAGTTTTACCCTTTCGTATGTTTGTCGTTACCCCAATAAAGGTAATTGACAGTTTTACTCTTTCGTATGTTTGTCGTTACCCCAGTAAAGGTAATTGACATTTTTACCCTTCGTGTGTTCGTCGTTACCCCAGTAAAGGTAATTGACAGTTTTACCCTTTCGTGTGTTCGTCGTTACCCCAGTAAAGGTAATTGACAGTTTTACCCTTTCGTATGTTCGTCGTTACCCCAGTAAAGGTAATTGACATTTTTACCCTTTCGTATGTTTGTCGTTACCCCAGTAAAGGTAATTGACATTTTTACCTTTCGTATGTTCATTATTACCCCAGTAAAGGTAATGACCAGTATTTCATTTCGTATGGTCGTCTTTACCCCTGTAAAGGTAATAGACATACTTTTTCTCTCCCCAGTAACACTTTATTTGGTCCTCAAGTTAGTGTTTTCGTCGTCATTGCATTCGTACTTGCATAATAGACAACTCAAATCATTACATCCATAGAACTTTCTCGATTTCTGAGTTGGTCAAAAATTGGTGTACTTAATATTTAAGTCTCTCCGACCCGTCATTTCAAAAATCTTCGTCTTTTTAAATCCTCGTGACGGAGAAACTTAAATAGGGGCATCTGTCGTACCCTAATTTTTGACCAGTTTATTTTTTATTTATTTGTACGTTGATCGTCTTTCAGTCGTCCGTTCGCGCGCTAATTCGCGTAATATCTGCTTTTGTTCGTACTTGTGGTCGCATTTATTTTTCGTTCGTCGTTTATTTTTTAATATCGCTCGCGTATTAATTTCGTAATTTTTACTCGCGTTTCGTGCGTATTTTAGTGTAGCGTGACGTTTGCGTTTTAAAGTTCATTTTATTCACGTCGTCGTTATTGTTTTAATTAGCGTAAAAAAGCCGCGTATCTCAGTCGTGTCAGACGAAATTTCGGCAGAGAGGTATTTTAAAATACCTCATTTTTTTTTGGGTCCGACGGGACATTTTTTTTTATTTTATTATTTAATTTTCGTTTTTATTTTTAATTATTTATTTTTCCATTTATTTAATCTGTTGTTATTTATTTATCAGTTTTATTATTTTTTTTAAGTCATTTTACACTTGTCATTTTGTCATTGGTCCTGTCCAACTTTTTCTTCAAGAAACTGCAGGGGTAATTTTGTCATTTTCAGTGTATCAGTGAACAGTACTATAAAAGTACTGTTCACGCGTCAGAATGGTCCCCAAGTGTCAGAAAAGTCACAATCAAATCAGATCAGTCAAAAATCATCAAAAAACACCAATCTTTTTCTCTCTCTCATTTTTCAGAATCAAAATCACCAAAAAAACTAAAAAACTCATGAATGTTCATGAATGTTCATCATGAACATGAACACACACAACCAAATCCATAACTCATAACCTCAAATCCAAACTCATAACCTCAAATCCAAACTCACATGAACCAAATCCAAACTCACATGAATCAAATCCGAAACACATGAACAACATCACAAATCCGCACAACCAACATCAAATCCGAACTCATTTTTTCGGATCTAAATAGCAAGGCAAGACCACAAACATCAAACCTCCAAAAACCGAATTTACACAACCAAACCGAATTCAAACACAAATCCGAACCAAAGGTGAAAAAACTCAAAACCGAAACAACAAGAACAAACAAAGAGGGACGAACTCCAAGCAAAGCAAAAACGCAAGGCTTGAACCAAAGCAAGAAAAAACCGAAAAAGAAAGAAAGGGAAGATTTCCGAACGCAAACATAAGGAACCGTAACACAAAAGGAACGGTCGGACCGGAAAGTAGAAGAAAAAACGAACCGAAAAGAAACAAAGGAAAGAGGTAAAATTTTCGAAATTAATTTTCTAGATCTAGGGTTTTGTGTTTGGTTCTTGGTTTTTTTAAGTTGATATATGTTTAGAGGAGAAGAAAAGGATTTGGATGAGTAAATTTTTTTTTGAAAAAGAAGTAGATTGGTGTTTTCCGGCGGCGGCGCCACCATCCTAGGGTGGCCGGCCACCGCGCCGGAGCGAGCAAGCTCGCCGGAGAAGATGAACATTCATCTTCTCCACCACCTTCATCCTTTGTTTTTTTCGGCCAGGCTAGAGAGAAGGAGGAGAGGTCTTTTTGTGTTCAACTTTAGAGAGAGAGAGGGAAATGGAACAAAATGAGTAAAAAGTACAAAAAACACTTATATATATTCATGTTATTGGAGCTGGGCGGGTCACCCAGTACCCGCCCCAGCTTTGATCCGTACCCAGCCCATTGCTCTGCTACTGTTTTGCTGTATGCACACCCTTATTTGCTTCCTGCACCCTCTCCCAGTACATGTTTTTATAGCATTTTTTTTTTATCATTTCATACATTATTTTTTTTTAATTTTCATACAACATTAGAGCCATGTTTCATGCATTTTTATTAGTGTCTTAATTTTCATATCATGCATTTTTTTTTATCTCTTGTGTTTTAGTTCATGTTAGGCTTTAAAGTAACATTTCATATTTTTTTCCATTTTGTCTAATGTTTTAATTATTATGCATTTATTATTTGATTATGGTTTAATTCCTATCGTATGCGTTTTGTTTAATTAGCATTTCGAATATCATGCATTGTATAGTTTACCTATTAATTTAATTTCAAACTCATGCATTTTTTTCTAACTAATATTTATTTTTTTCGAAAACTTGCGTTTCGTATTTTTTAAAATATGCTTGATGTCATGCATTTTAGTTGGTAGTTATTCTCATATGTGATGTTCTTTTTACGCCTAATGTGTCGGTATATTTCGTTTTGCATCATCTCTAGTATAATCTCATGCATCTTTTAATTTTTTGTTATGTATTTATTTATCATACTTGGTATGTAATTAGAGAATTGATGTAATTTATTTTCGCGCATTATTTTTCTTTTTTTCTTTTGAGACCATAGAATGTATTTAGGGTATGTAATATGTAATCGGCACACGCACTGACACGCGCACCGACACTCCATTTTATTTATCGCTTTATGCTATTTATTTTTCCGCCGTTACGTGATTTCATCGTTAGTTTAGAAAAAAATATTTTCTTCAAAAAAATCCAAAAAAAATCATATTCAAATTTCTTTTAAGTAAACCTTGGTATGTAATCCAAGTGTCTTTTCTTTTATTTTCCTTAATCAAATGTTAATTAATTTAATATCCACATTAGACATGGATTTTGTAATTAAAATTAACCAACTTCATCGTATTTTCTTCTCATGCCTTGAGGCCTCTCATCTCTTCTTAAAATCTTTTCAAAAAATGTTAAAATCAATTCAACTCATCAAATAAGTTCTTTAGCCGAACTACTTGATTTTGATCCCGATTTATTTGGGTAAGTAGGCAAAGGGTTTCAACCCTTCCAAATCAATAAAAATAACCAAAAACATGCTTCATCTTTCTCTCTTCTTTCACCTTAACTCTTAAACTTTTTTAATAAGTAAAATCAATTTAGCGCAAGATTAGAGAATAGGTAGAAGGTTCCTATGGGATACCATAGTCGGTTCGGGTGCTTAACACCTTCCCCAATCGAAACCAACCTCCGAATCCAAGGTCTTATAAGGGTTTTTACTCACTTTTTCCCTTCCCGCGAATAAAAGTTGAGAGTTCAATGATTAAAGGTTCAAATCCGATCAATGATTTTGATACCCGAAAATCACGAGCACAATCCTCTAACTGATGTTTCATCCAGAGTAGTTGTGTACAACAACTAGCAGCTGAGATGTATTCTGCTTTTGCTGTTGACAAAGCAATAGTTGCTTGTCTTTTGCTAGCCCAGGATGTAACACCCCGTTTTCCCAACATGTAAATAAATGCAAAAATACATCAGAGTGCACCTTAAACAGGATGTCACATTTCATACTTCAAAAATAATTTCATTATAAATAGAGTTAAAGTCCACTATTTAATTAAACACATGTTTTTAATAATTCAAATAATATTTCAGCGGAAATCATTCAACATTAAAAGTCAAAACTTGGCACTAGGCCTCAACGTAATCAACATAATAAAAACTTCCAAATAAATGGTTCAACAACAATATCTTAAAAGTGATACGTAATTAAAAAGGAAAGACAAAACAATTGAATATCCCCATCCTGTTACATATCAGAGCAAGACTCCTATGACGACACTAAGATCAACTCACATCAGCGGACTACTCCTGGTTATCTGCACGTTACCCACGTAGAGGCAACATTCAAACAGAAGGGGTGATATTTCACATTCATTAATAATAAAGAACAATTCATAATAAGAATTAATCAACATATTATGGCCGCAACAATCATCAACAAGTATTACATATAATTTCAGATATTTTCATCTATTAATTTCATTTGTCAAAGTAACAAAAACTTAACAATATCAACAACAATTTGATGATGTGACAACAACAACAACTTAACAATATCAACAACAACTTGATGATGCGGTAGCAACAACAACTCAACAATATGTTAATGACATCTTAATAATGCAACAACAACAACAACTTACAAAATGCATCATAATATGCATGAGGTATCAACAGAGCGTCAAGCTCTCGACATGATGTTGTAATTCGACTAAACAGGGCATCAAGCCCTCAACTAATAACAAGGCATCAAGACTTCAACTTAAACAATACATAAAGCCTTCAACTAAAACAAATGCTTATGCAATGATATGACTCCGACATGCAACAACTTATGACATCGTAATTTACATAATAAATTATCTATAAAAGATATTCATGTCAAACCAAAGCTACTGGATACATAATTTAATCAACAACAATATTCATATTCAGACCAAAGGCCAATTCAAAATAGAAACATGCGAAAAAGACACAAAAACGCGAAACATGGCAGTCTGCCATCAAGTAGTTCGCTATGGTGAGTGGGATTGCTCGCCAAGGCGAGATGGCAGTTGCTCTCGGCATAGGTCACGCCGTGGCGAGCTAACTGCTCGCTGTGGCGAGTGACTAACTAGGTCACTCGCGAGGCGACTAAAACTACTCGCCATGGCGAGTTAAATGTTACTCGCGGGGCGAGGATAATCGCTCGTTGTGGCGAGCGACGACAAACAGAACTACGAACAGCACGAACAGAAATTCAAAAATTGTCCCAGAAACCCAATTTTCGACACCCTAGGTTTTTAACAATCCTAATTCAATTCAACCCTAATTTCTCCACAACAATTTTCAACAATAACAAGAGATTAATCTAATTAGAATCATATTTTCATGATTAAAGAAAGTTAGTCTCACCCTTACCTTAGATTGGTTGATATTTCAGAACTCTTCAAGTTTCTCCGAAAAGCTGTATTTTCACGTTCTCTCTGTTTTTCCCCAAAAGCTGCTTCTCTGGTTTTCTAACCCTAATCCTTAGTATTCTCCCTTATTTATACTCTCCACTAAACATAACTTAACAAACTCCTCTAATTACCAAACTACCCTTAATTAATCTAATCTTTTAAAATTCATTGACTTTTAATGTTATAACAACCTACTGATAAATCTTAAAAGAAAACATCACATATCAACAAATATCACAATTAATCAATTGAATCAACAAAAGACCCCAAACTCAAATAAAAATATTTAAATAAATAATAGGGCGTTACAACTCTCCCCTACTTAGAATATTTTCGTCCTCGAAATTTTACCTTTCTCAAACAACTCTAGATACGACTCTAACATCTTACTTTCTAACTCCCACGTCAAACTTTCACCAGCCGCTCCTTCCCAAACGACTTTCACAAGGGGTATATCCTTGCCCCTTAGCTTCTTCACTTCACGACCTTCAATCCTCACTGGTAAGGTCTCGATCGTGAGGTTGTCTCTCACTTGCACATCATCTCTTGGAATCACATGAGATGGACCTGAAACATACTTCCGAAGTTGTGACACATGAAATACATTATGTAAATTCGATAGATGCGGCGGTAAACCCACTCTATACGTAACCTTCCCAACTCTTTCCAAAATCTGATACGGGCCAATAAACCTTGGAGTCGACTTCTTCGATTTAAGCGCTCGTCCAACACCGGTCACAGGTGTGACTCTCAAAAACACATGGTCTCCTTCTTGAAACTCAAGATTTTTCCTACGTTTATCATGATAACTCTTCTGCCTACTCTGCGACTCTTTCATCTTTTCTTTCATCGACTTAACCTTCTCGGTAGTCTATTGGACAATCTCAGGTCCTAGTACCAACACAACGGAGTTCTGCATCTCCGACCATACAACGCTTCGAACGGTGCCATTCCAATGCTAGAATGGTAACTGTTATTGTAAGTGAACTCAATCAATGACAGATGACTATCCCAAGTTCCTCCCTGCTCAAGCACACAAACTCTCAACAAGTCCTCCAGCGACCGAATCGTCTTCTCAGTCTGTCCATCTATCTGTAGATGATACGCCAAACTCAAATTTAGCTTAGAACCCAACGCTTCCTGCAAGCTCTTCCAAAATCTAGAAGTAAATCTTGGATCTTTGTCTGATACAATACTTGTTGGAATACCATGCAGCTACGTAATCTCGCATATATAGATTTCTGCCAACTGAGGTATAGGAAAACTATTGTTTAGCGGGAAAAAAATGAATCGACTTGGTCAATCTATCCACAATTACCCAAATTGCATAATTTCCCTTTGGAGTATTCGGTAAACTAGTCACAAAATTTATGGATATGCTATCCCACTTCCATTCTGGAACATCTAAAGGTGTCAACAATCCAGCAGGCTTCTGATGTTCAACTTTTGACTTCTGACAGATTAAACATGCATAAACAAATTGTGCCACATCACGCTTCAACCCGGACCACCAAAACAACTTCTTCAAATCATGATACATTTTTGTAGCTCCCAGATGAATACTCAAATTACTTCTGTGACTTTCTTCCAGAATCATCTTTCTCATCTCAACATCGTCAGGAATACAAATCCTATTTCGAAATCGCAATACTCCTTGATCATCTACCTTAAAGTCACCATCATCAGTCGGATTACTTCCAACTATTAAGTCTACCAACTTCACATCTACTTTCTGAGCTTTTCTGATACTATGCAAAAATTCGTTGGTTATCTTCAACATTCCCAGTTTCACACTCTTTGACGACACTTCACAAACCAAACTCAAGTCAATGAACTGTTCTAGTAATTCCATCTCTTTAACCATCATAGCAGACATATGTACAATTTTCCTACTTAAAGCATCTGCAACAACAATAGCTTTACCTGGATGGTAATTCAACCCAAAATCATAATCCTTTAGCAATTCAAGCCACCTTCGCTGTCTCATATTCAATTTTTTCTGGTCAAATAAATACTTCAAACTTTTATGGTCGCTGAACACTTAAAATCTAGAACCATACAGATAATGCCTCCAAATCTTAAGTACAAAAACTACTGCAGCTACCTCCAGATCATGAGTAGGATAATTACGTTCATGAATCCTCAACTGTCTTGATGCATAAACTACTGCCTTATTGTTCTTCATAAGCACACCACCTAAACCCAACCTAGACGCATCCAAGTACACAACAAATTGTTCATCAGACTTTGGTAATATCAAAATCGGAGCTGTCGTCAAACGCTTCCTCAATTCATTAAAGTTGTTTTCACATTGAACATCCCATATGAAAGTTCTACCTTTACAAGTTAACTGAGTTAACGGAAGTGCTAACTTGGAAAATCCTTCAATAAATCTTCGGTAATAACCTGCTAAACCCAAAAAGCTCCTAACTTCGGTAACCGACTTCGGAGTCTCCCATTGCGATACTGCATCAACCTTAGATGGATCTACAACAATACCACTACCAGAAATAATATGACCAAGAAAAATTACCTCGTTCAACCAGAATTCGCACTTAGATAGATTGGCATATAACTTCTTTTCTTTTAACACTTGCAAAACAATCCTCAAATGCTCGGCATGTTCCTCCTCAGACTTGGAGTATATCAAAATATCATCTATGAACACAACAACAAAACGATCCAGATAAGCATGAAAAATACGGTTCATGTAATCCATAAACACTCCAGGCGCATTAGTAACACCAAAAGGCATCACAAAATATTCGTAGTGTCCGTAACGTGTCCTAAAGGCTGTCTTCTGAACATCCTCATCTTTCACTTTGATCTGGTGGTAGCCCGACCTCAAGTCAATCTTACTGAACACACGGGCACCCACTAACTAATCCATCAAATCGTCGATCCTCGAAAGCGGATACTTATTCATTATCGTCACTTTATTCAACTGTCGATAATCTATGTATAGCCTTATGCTGCCATCTTTCTTTTTAACCAACAACACCGACGCTCCCCAAGGTGAAACAATCGGTCTCACAAACTTCTTGTCAAGCAAGTCTTCTAACTGCTTCTTCAACTCAACCAATTTAGAAGCTGACATATGGTAAGGCGCCAAAGAAACAGGCTTCGTACCCGGAATAAGATCAATTGAGAACTCTACTTCCCTTTCTGGCGGCACATTAGGAATTTCATCGGGGAAAACTTCTAGAAATTCGCACACTACTTGCAACTTATCAATCACTGCTTGATTCTCAATGGACAGAGACGCCATCAAAGAAAACATCGGGATTCCATCACGCATCAACTGTTTCATCTGCTTAGTAGTCAAGAGCTCAGTCTCCCCTTCTTCTTCTTCAGCAGAGGAAAAACGCACCGTCTTCCTAAAACAATTAATATAGACATAGTTGTACTCTAACCAGTTCATACCTAGAATCACCTCCATCCCACTTAACGGCAAACATATTAAATCTACAACAAAGTCTCCACCAAACATCGACAAAGGACACTTCAGACATACTAGAGAGGTAGTCACTGAACCCTTGGTTGCGGTTTCGACAACCATTTCCCCATTCATAAATGACACATCAAGACCCAATTTTGAAATGCAGTCAGCAGCAATAAAACAATACGCAGCACCAGTATCTATAATAGTAATTAAGGGAGTACTATTAATAAAACACGTACCTCTAATCAGACAATCCTCATTAACTATCTGAGTTCCAGTCAAAGCAAACACTTTCCCTTTAACTTGTTCCTTCTTAGGATTAGGACATTGAGGACTAATATGTCCTTCTTCACCACAATTAAAGCAAACCATATCATCATACTTGCAATCCGGCATTGCATGCCCTTTCTTGCCACAACGGAAACAGTACTGTTTCACATCTCCAGTACAAGCGTTACTCTTGTGACCTTTCTCTCCACATCGGTAACAGACAATTTCAGCAAGAGCATTCCTTCTTCCAAGTTCCTTTTCATCATTCACCCTCTCCTCATCCTTCATTCTTTGTTTGCCCTTATTAGCAGAACCACTGTAAGGCTTACCACGACTTAGTTGTTGCTTCCCCTTTAGTTCATTCATAACCTTGTAGTGAGCTTTGGTATCCTCTTCATAAATTCTGCAGCTGCTTACCAACTCAGAAAACTGACGGATCTTCTGATACCCAATTGCCCGCTTAATCTCAGCATGCAGACCATTCTCGAACTTGATACACTTGGAGAATTCAGTAGTTTCAGCAGTGTAGTGCGGATAAAACTTGGCTAACTCCACAAACTTAGCGGCATATTCCGTGAATGGCAAGTCACCTTGCTTCAGCTCTAGGAACTCAATCTCCTTCTTCCCAAAAACATCTTCAGGAAAGTACCTATTCAGGAACTCTCTCCTAAACATAGCCCAAGCGACCTCACCAATCATTAGCCTCCTCGGCTAAGCAATGTGTGCCAAAGCGCACCATCTGAGGCGTAGTGCATTCCATGACTCAAAAAATTCTCTCGATCTCCTTGAGCCATGTCTAGGCTCCATCAGGATCGTATCTTCCTTTGAAAGTAGGTGGATGGTTCCTCATGAAAGTCGTCAGCATCTGAACCCCATTGTTACCTCCAGCACCAGCATTAGGTTGTTGCACCACAGCTTGAGCCATAGCTTGCAAGGTAGCTGCAATAGCAGCATCGTTTCTTCTAGCCATCTCGATTCACTACACAACGGTTATAGGTTAGGAAATTCAAAATAGAATTATGCTAACACACGACACAAACGACTCAATCTACTTGGCCAGACGGACCGACCTGCTCTGATACCAATTGTAACACCCCGTTTTCCCAACATGTAAATAAATGCAAAAATACATTAGAGTGCACCTTAAACAGGATGTCACATTTCATACTTCAAAAATCATTTCATTATAAATAGGGTTAAAGTCCACTATTTAATTAAACACATGTTTTTAATAATTCAAATAATATTGCAGCGGAAATCATTCAACATTAAAAGTCAAAACTTGACACTAGGCCTCAACGTAATCAACATAATAAAAACTTCCAAATAAATGGTTCAACAACAACATCTTAAAAGTGATACGTAATTAAAAAGGAAAGACAAAACAATTGAATATCCCCATCCCGTTACATATCAAAGCAAGACTCCTATGACGACACGAGGATCAACTCACATCCCACGAGGATCAACTCACATCAATATCAACAACAACTTGATGATGCGGAAGCAACAACAACTTGATGATGCGGAAGCAACAACAACTCAACAATATGTCAATGACAACTTAATAATGCAACGACATCAACAACTTACAAAATGCATTATAATATGCATGAGGTACCAACAGAGCGTCAAGCTCTCAACATGAGGTCGTAATAACAAGGAATCAAGCCTTCAACGTAAACAAGGCATCAAGCCTTCAACTAAAACAAATGCTTATGTAATGATAAGACTCCGACATGCAACAACTTATGACATTGTAATTCACATAATAAATTATCTATAAAAGATATTCATGTCAAACCAAAGCTACTGGATACATAATTTAATCAACAACAATATTCATATTCAGACCAAAGGCCAATTCAAAATAGAAACATGCGAAAAAGACACAAAAACGCAAAACATGGCAGTTTGCTGTGGCGAGTAAGATTGCTCGCCGTGGCGAGCTGAGAGTTGCTCTCGGCATAGGTCTCGCCGTGGCGAGCTAACTGATCGCTGTGGCGAGTGACTAACTGGGTCACTCGCGAGGCGACTAAAACTACTCGCCATGGCAAGTTAAATGTTACTCGCGGGGCGAGGATAATCGCTCGCTGTGTCGAGCGATGACGAACAGAACTACGAACAGCACAAATAGAAATTTAGAAATTGTCCCAAAAACTAATTTTCGACACCTAAACTCCCAAAATAATAGGAAACATTGTGTACTGATAGACTACAACCTAGACAACAATTTTTACATTAATCCATGTGATTACCTAGGTTTTTATCAATCCTAATTCAATTCAACCCTAATTTCTCCACAACAATTTTCAACAATAACAAGAGATTAATCTAATTAGAATCATATTTTCATGATTAAAGAAAGTTAGTCTCACCCTTACCTTAGATTGGTTGATATTTCAGAACTCTTCAAGTTTCTCCGAAAAGCTGTATTTTCACGTTCTCTCTGTTTTTCCCCAAAAGCTGCTTCTCTGGTTTTCTAACCCTAATCCTTAGTATTCTCCCTTATTTATACTCTCCACTAAACATAACTTAACAAACTCCTCTAATTACCAAACTACCCTTAATTAATCTAATCTTTTAAAATTCATTTACTTTTAATGTTATAACAACCTACTGATAAATCTTAAAAGAAAACATCACATATCAACAAATATCACAATTAATCAATTAAATGAACAAAAGACCCCAAACTCAAATAAAAATATTTAAATAAATAATAGGGCGTTACATAGGATATCAGATTCTCTCCTAAAAAGTGTCAATTGCCACTGGTTGATTTTCTTTCAATTCTGTCACCAGCATAGTCAGCATCGCAGAATCCAACTAGCTTATAATCTGAAGATTTCTTATACCGAAGTCCAAGATTAGTGGTTCCCTTCAAATATCTAAAGATTCTTTTAACAACAATTAATTGAGACTCTCTAGGATCTGATTGAAACCTTGCACACAGACATACGCTGAATAAAATATCTGGTCTGGATGCAGTGAGATATTACAGAGAACCTATCATACCTCTATACAACTTCTGGTCAACTTTTGTTCCTTGATTTTCTTTGCTCAATGTATAAGTTGGATGCATTGGAGTGTTCATTTCCTTACAATCTTCAAGATTTAATTTCTTCAGGAGCTCTTTAGTGTACTTGGATTGATAAACATAGACTCCATCTTTCCATTGGTTGATTTGAATTCCCAGAAAGAATTTCAATTCTCCCATCATGCTCATTTCAAACTCATCCTGCATTGACTTAGAAAAATCCTTGCAAAGAGAACTATTAGTTGAGCGAAAAATAATATCATCAACATAAATTTGAACAATTAGAATATCTTTCTTAAGAGTCTTCCTGAATAGTGTAGTATCAACTTGACCTCTTTCAAAATCATTTTTAATTAAGAAATTATTTAGTCTTTCATACCAAGCTCTGGGAGCTTGTTTCAAGCCATATAGTGATTTCTTTAATTTATAAACATGGTCAGGATGTTTTAAATCCTCAAAACCAGGAGGTTGTTTGACATACACTTGTTGAGTAACGACACCATTAAGAAAGGAACTCTTAACATCCATTTGGTACAGAATTATGTTGTGATTTACTGCGTAGGAAAGAAGTAACCTGATTGCTTCCAATCTTGCAACTGGAGCAAATGTTTCAGTGTAATCAATGCCTTCTTGTTGACTGTAGCCTTAAGTAATAAGTCTGGCCTTGTTTCTGATTACTTCTCCTTGCTGACTGAGCTTGTTTCTGAACACCCATTTGGTTTCAATAATGTTCTTGTGCTCAGGCTTAGCTACTAGATCCCATACGTCATTCCTTCTTAATTGGTTGAGTTCATCTTGCATAGCTAGAATCCATCCTTCATCTACAAGTGCTTCTTCAATTGAGGCAGGTTCAATTATTGATAACAATCCCAGGACAGACTCTTATCTGAAATGTGATCTTGTTCTTCTGGGACTTTCTTTGGTGCCGATAATTTGATCCTCAAGATGTGAAGACTTGTATTTAAATGCATGTTTGGATTGACTAGCTTGCTGAGAACCATCTTGAGCTTCTTCTGAAACTACTTCATCATGAATTTCAAGGGATGCTACAGCTTCTGGAGTATCATCAAACTCTGGGGTCTGATTAGGTTCTGAGTTATCATTAGACTTTGGAGAACCTGCAAAACTTTCATCCTTCTCTAGAGTTTCACTTCCAGGCACTTTGTCATCAAATTTGACGTGCATAGATTCTTCAACACATTTTGTTTCTTAATTATACAGTCTGTATGCCTTAGACTTTTCAGAGTAACCTAAGAATATTCCCTTCTGAATTTTGGCATAAAATTTCGTTAGATAGACTTTATTGTTTAGAATATAACATGTACATCTAAACTGATGAAAGTAAGATATGTTAGGTTTCCTACCTTTAAAGAGTTCATATGATGTTTTGTTCAACCTTCTGTGCCACAGCCATTTCTTATCACTCATTGATAGACGGCAAACTACCTTCTGATCACCTAGTTCAGAAAATTTTATTTTGTAAACGTTGTTTCTTCTCTTTCCCTTGAATATAACGGATTGATCATCTTTGTTGACTACTGTGCAATTGTTCTTAATTAACGAGTTGACTAATGGGTCTAAGGTTTGTAAGCTCAGAGTCTGAGGTTTGTAAGCTCTGACTCCCTCTGAGTCTGATAGTCTTTAAAGTGAGGTTTGTAAGCTCCCCCTAAGTCTTATCCAGGTTAATTCAATTCAATTTTAAACAAAACTTCAGAATCAAATCTCATAAGAATTTAAAAGACTAGAGATGAGAAGAGATTATCTTAAAACTAAATTTCGAAAAATTTAATTTAAGGGCTCAGAATCTAACGTTATTATCTACTGCTACTTCCCTTTACTTAGACTTAAAATACTTCAATTACTCCCCCTTTTGTCATCAACAAAATGGTTGAAAAGAATTTTTAAAGTAAACGAGAAGAGATGAGAAGATTCAGAGTAAAAAAAAACTTATCAGAGTCTGGTTAGAAAAGACTTTGTTTTAAAAGCACAAGAATTAATAAAACAATCAGGATCTAAAAAAAAAAAACCATAATCATAAGAGTTATCAGACGAAAATAATATATGAATAAAAACAAAAGCAGTTATATATTCAGAATCAAAATGTAATTAGAAGATCATTGTATTCAGAAGCTAAAAGAAATTCAGGAGCTGAGTAAGTTCAGAAGCAACAAAAATCTGAAGCAATACGAAACAAAATACAACCAAACAAAAAAATGGTGTCCAATCTAGGGTTTGTTTTGGTTGGCAAGCATCTCCATTAACTTCTTCATGTCCTCAGCTTGCTTCTTCACAATTTTTTCAAGAGCTTATGTTCTCTTGAGATGAGCTTCTTCCTTAAGTTGTGCTTCTTCTTGAACAGATAAAAGCTTCTTCTTCAGCTTTTCTATAACCTTTGATTCTCTGGAAATGTACTCTACCTTATAGTAGTAAGGCTCATTAGCTAGAAGCAGAATCTCACCCTGAGATTGTTCTTCAGCTCTGTGTAGCTCCTCTAGATGCTGTGCAAGAATTACTGCTTGCTCTTTTGCACAAACATTCTTGATTGAAGACAGGAACTCAGAAATTTCCGTCATAGCAGATGTCCATTTGTCTTCATAGCTGACAGTTAGGACTGGAACATTCCTGAGCATGACCAATTCATTAATCTTCCTGCACATTTTCACAAAGAAATCCTCTATGTACTTTGGATTTAGAAGGTCAGGATGTTGTTGTTGAATTTGTGTTGGTTGAGATGAAGAGGGTTGTGAAGGAAAAACACAAGAAAGGGGAGTTGAATTGTGTTAACTTTTTCGAAACTCTTGAAGAGTAAGAATCTGTTTCTACAGGATCAGAGTCTGAATGGATTCAGAGTCTGATGGGAGACCAGATTCTGTTGCAGCGAAAAATAACAAGAGATAGAGAGAAAGAGAGAACACAAGCAGTTATACAGGTTCCTTCCACAAACTGGAAGTAGTCCTGTCCCCCTTGCACTTCCAAGAAGAGTTTCACTAAAATGTAATATCAATTACAAGTTGCTCAAACACACAGTAAGAGACTTCCAATTGCTCAAGCACGCTGGCAAGAGTCTTCCAATGCTCAAAGACACAACTAAGAGACTTCTTTGCTAAAGCACACAAGCAAGAGACTTCTGACACAATTTACAGAAAATTGAATAGAGTTAGAGACACTTGATAAACAATCAAATGTGTTCCAATAACTTAAACAAAGACAGACTCTGTTTTTCTTATAAACTTAGAGATTCTAGAATACAAAGTTTGTAAGAATAATCTAAGTTGTTGATGTGTTTCTGGTTTGACTCAGTGAGAATACAATAGCTTAGCAGCGTAGTTTTTCAGTTGTAGAGTCCAACATATTCTTCAAGTTTTCTATCCTTTATATAGGCGTTGGAAAGAGACGTTGAGACAATCCAGCACATCAAGAGAATTCTGGAAGCTTGATCAATAGTTGTTGATCTGTTGCTTGATATGGTAATAGTCCTTCAAATGCATATTTTGAATTCCATTCCTTTTGAAGCTTAATACCGGTAGACAAAGTTGCCAAACTGTACGAGGTAGTGGAGTAGTGGAAACAGAGTTCGTACACACGTACTCTGTACTATTCTGCATTCTTTGTCGTTGAGCATCCCACGCTCAAGTTGACTTTGAAGTTAGCCATTACTACAATTGAGTGTTTCTTATGCATCGTAATGCCTTTAGAAATCCTTCTAAGCAGATCTTCAGATTGTAGGCTTCAGACTCACTGTAGCACTTCAGCTTCTGATGATCTTCAGACTCTCTTGGTCTTCAGGTTCTGATAGTCTTCAGACTTTCTTGAACTTTTAGGTTCTGATCATCTTCAGACTTATATGAACTTCAGATTCTTTTAGTCTTCAGGACTTCTTGACACAGCTTCTGATAATTCTTCAGACTCTTCAGATCTTCAGAATCACAAGCAACAAGCTTCTCTTGATCTTGCTCTCAAAATGTCAAACATAATACTTTCTAAGATTAAAATCTTGATTAATATCCTGCATACTTAAACAAATATTAGCATATCCAATTGACAATTTTTAATACCTAGTTATCATTAAAACTCAAAACGTGGTATTGTTGAACACCCTTGTTCCAACAATCTCCCCCTTTTTGATGATGACAAACATCAGTATTTAAAAGGTCAATTGTTGTTGATCTAATTAACAGGTTGACTTAAAGGGTCTGAGGTTTGTAAGCTCAGAGTGTGAGGTTTGTAAGCTCTGACTCCCCCTGAGTATGATAGTCCTTAAGTTGAGGTTTGTAAGCTCACCCTAAGTTCTATCCAAGTTAATTAAATTCATGTTAAGCAAGTAGTTGAATCAAATCTCAGAAAAATAAACGAATATGAGAAAAGATTATTTTTAAAGGGGCTTAGAATCTAACGAAGTACCTTTCACAAATTTCCCTTTAACTTTACATAGTACTCACTGGTCTTTCTCCCCCTTTTGTTATCAACAAAATGGTTTAAAAAAAATGTTTCTCCCCCTTTTTAAATGACTTCAAGTGAGGAAAAAAAATTCAAAGAAAATGAGAAAAAGATTCAGAGCAAAAACCATATTAGAGTCTGAAACAAGACAGATTCTAAGTAGAATTACTTCAGATGCACTAAGATAAATAAAGCCAGATATATCAGAAGCACATATAAATGAAGTAAAACTTGAATAATCATAAAATGAGAGTTCAGAAGATAATAGAAATCAGCAAAATAAGAGTACAAGCAAAACAAAACAGTTAAAACACTAGGTGTGTGTCGCGTCATTTTTCGGAGATCAAGGCTATTTGATTAGCGTTTGACTCACTATTTTATTTCACGACTGAACATTTTATTTTTTTCAAAAGTGGAAAAAGGTTCAAATACCACTTTTAAAAAAGATTTAGGGTTCGGGGGTTAGTTACATAAAGGGAAGGTATTAGCACCCTTTATGTCCGTAGTACTCTACGGGAACCTCTTGGTTTTATTTAATTCTTGTGCTATAACTTACTTGCTTTGAAAAAAGAAATTTAAAATGATTAAGAAAAAAACCTAATTATCTACATTTTTATTGATTTGAGAGGACGAGTGTCCTTTGCCTACGTACCCGTGAGGGATCAAAACCTCGTAGTTCGGGGTAGAAATTGTGTTTGATTGGTTGAGTGTTTTTTGATGGTTTTTGAAAAATGTTTTAAAATGAAAGAAAGCCGAAGTGGCAAATGAGTATTTGTTTGTGTTTTTTAATAGTAAAGAAAGTGATCTTAAAATAAAGTTAAATTGATTGGAATTTGATTAAGAAAATAAAAGAAGAATCACTTGATTTAAGATCAAGGTTTGTTTTAAAAACGTTTTTTTTTTGTGTTTTGTTATTTGCATGTTTTTGTTGTTTTTGAATGATAGTTAAAACTGAAAACTAAACTAACGGAGCATAAAAATAAAAGCGCAGGTACCACGTGGTGGCGTTGGACCACCACGAGGACCTCTAACCTAAACTAGAAGCGGGAAAATAAAGCATACACCCACACACGCACACATGCACCTACAACTATTACATTAAACCTATTAATACATTCTAAGGTCTGCGGAAAATAGATATATAAATTACATGAACACCTATTTACATTCTAAAATCTTTGCTGTAAAATAAATACGCAATAAATAAGTGGATGATAAATATGCAGTCTAAATCTAATTTTTTTTAAAAGGGAAAAGAAAAAAGTACTACCTTTCTGTTTGGTTTGCTGTCTGTGCGAAGAAACTTCTGTTTGGTTTGCTGCCTGTGAGAAGAACCTTCTGTTTGGTTTGCTGCTGTGAGAAAAAAACTTCTGTTTGGTTTGCTGTTTGTGCAAAAATTGGTGTTTGGTTTGCTGTCTGTGTGAAGAAACTTCTGTTTGGTTTGCTGTTTGTGCGAAAATTGGTGTTTGGTTTGCTGTTTGTGCGAAAATTGGTGTTTGGTTGGCTGTTTTATGCAAAAATTGGTACTTGTGATGTTGATGCGGGTTATGAACGAGAGTGAGCCTCTGAGAATGGTTTCTTTGCAGGTTGTGAATTAATTTTTTTGGCCCCCTAATGTGTGTTTTGCAGGTTGTATTTATAGTGAAGGATTAGACCTAGGGTTTGTTGAAAACTGCCGAAAATTGTGGCTTTGGATTGGGATGATTTGGATTGGGATGAAAGGGAGTTTGTTACAAGACCTTTTTTTGGATTTGGATGAAAAGAAGTTTGTTACAAGACCTTTTTCTGGATTTGGATGAGCCGTGAACAACTGTAATTCTTGGACTTATCGGACATTAAAAATAGAAAAAGAATAGATAAAATAATTGGACCTATCATCTATGAATAAAAATAAATAAAAGATAAATGTGTTTAAACTAAAATTAAATTAAAAAGTGAAATAGAAAATAAAAGATGGAAATGAATTAAAAATTAAAATTAAAAAAACTAAAAAAAAAGTGAGAAGAGGTATGACAGATGACACGTGTCGGTGGGATCTTGGGTCAAAAATTAGGGTATGACAGATGCCCCTATTTAAGTTTCTTTGTCCGGAGATTTGAAGATGGAATCTTTAATTTGACAGGCCGAAGAGACTTAAATACAAAGTACACCTATTTTTGACCCTAAGATACTGTGTGAATGCATGTGACACCATTATGAATGCAAGACGATGTAAATGACTTGATTGAGTAATAACGACGGGATGCACGATTTCTTTATAAAAAGGGATCTGACTCTGTGGGAGGAATGTAGTTTCACTGGGGAAATGATTGTCTATTATTGTATTAATTTGGAACGATGGTTTAACGGAGACAAAACTTTTGATGACATCTCTGGGCCAGACGCACTGGGGATGACACTCAAGGGAATGACGGATAGACGCGGAGTGTCCATTGTTTAGGACTAAAAGCTTGGAACAAGGAAAAAGGTAAATGTAAATGGTCCGTTTTGTAGGACTGTCGGCTTGAAAGCAGATAAAGTGTAAGCGGTCCGTTGTGTAGAACTGTCGGCTTGAAAGCAGATAAAGGTGTAAGCGGTCCGTTGTGTAGGACTGTCGGCTTGAAAGCAGATAAAGAGCGGTCCGTTGTTTAGGACTGTCGGCTTGAAAGATGTAAAAATGTAAGCAGTCCGTTGTCTGGGACTGTCGGCTTGAAAGTAGTAAAAATGTAAGCGGTCCGTTGTTAGGACTGTCGGTTTGAAAGCAGTAAAAATGTAAGCGTTCCGTTGTGTAGGACTGTCGGCTTGAAAGCAGATAAAGTGTAAGCGGTCCGTTGTTAGGACTGTCGGCTTGAAAGCAGTAAAAATGTAAGCGGTCCGTTGTCGGGGACTGTCGGCTTGAAAGCAGATAAAGTGTAAGCGGTCCGTTGTATGGGACTGTCGGCTTGAAAGCAGTAAAAATGTAAGCGGTCCGTTGTGTAGGACTGTCGGCTTGAAAGCAGATAAAGTGTAAGTGGTCCGTTGTTAGGACTGTCGGCTTGAAAGCAGTAAAAATGTAAGCGGTCCGTTGTCGGGGACTGTCGGCTTGAAAGCAGATAAAGTGTAAGCGGTCCGTTGTCTGGGACTGTCGGCTTGAAAGCAGTAAAAATGTAAGCGGTCCGTTGTCTGGGACTGTCGGCTTGAAAGCAGATAAAGTGTAAGCGGTCCGTTGTCTGGGACTGTCGGCTTGAAAGTAGTAAAAAATGTAACCGGTCCGTTGTTTAGGACTGTCGGCTTGAAAGCAGATAAAGTGTAAGCGGTCCGTTGTCTGGGACTGTCGGCTTGAAAGCAGTAAAAATGTAAGCGGTCCGTTGTCTGGGACTGTCGGCTTGAAAGCAGATAAAGTGTAAGCGGTCCGTTGTCTGGGACTGTCGGCTTGAAAGCAGATAAAGTGTAAGCGGTCCGTTGCTTAGGACTGTCGGCTTGAAAGTAGTAAAAAATGTAAGCGGTCCGTTGTTTAGGACTGTTGGCTTGAAAGCAGATAAAGTGTAAGCGGTCCGTTGCTTAGGACTGTCGGCTTGAAAGTAGTAAAAAATGTAAGCGGTCCGTTGTTTAGGACTGTCGGCTTGATAAAAATGTAAACTTAAGCAATCCTTTGTCTGGGACTGTCGGCTTGACACTGATGAGTGACATCTCTTGACCAGACACACTGGGGATGACACTTGTGATATGAGAAGAAATTTCCAAGTTGTCCGCTCGATTTATGAAAGTTTGTCGAAATCCACCGGACCTTGGAAAGGATTGCCGGAATCCATCGGGATTTATAGAAGTTTGTGAGAATACACTCGGCTTTGATAAAATGTGTGCGAGAATCCACTCGGCATTTGATAAAATGTATGCGAGAATCCACTCGGCGTTTGATAAAAATGTTTGCGAGAATCCACTCGGCGTTTGATAAAAATGTTTGCGAGAATCCACTCGGCATTTGATAAAATGTGTGCGAGAATCCACTCGGCATTTGATAAAATGTATGCGAGAATCCACTCGGCATTTGATAAAATGTGTGCGAGAATCCACTCGGCATTTGATAAAATGTCTGCGAGAATCCACTCGGCGTTTGATAAAAATGTTTGCGAGAATCCACTCGGCATTTGATAAAATGTATGCGAGAATCCACTCGGCGTTTGATAAAAATGTTTGCGAGAATCCACTCGGTGTTTGATAAAAATGTTTGCGAGAATCCACTCGGCGTTTGAAAAAATGTGTGCGAGAATCCACTCGGCATTCGAAAAAATGTTTGCGAGAATCCACTCGGCATTTGATAAAGATGTTTGCGAGAATCCACTCGGCATTTGATAAAATGTATGCGAGAATCCACTCGGCCTATGATAAAATGTTTTGCTAAAATGTACGCGAGAATCCACTCGGCATTCGAAAAAATGTTTGCGAGAATCCACTCGGCATTTGATAAAGATGTTTGCGAGAATCCACTCGGCATTTGATAAAATGTATGCGAGAATCCACTCGGCGTTTGATAAAATATATGAAGGTAGATGCAAGTTGGTCGTTTGCTGGAACTTGCCATTTGACTAATGATGGATAAGGATCAAACTAAAAGGTCATAACCAACAAGACTCTGGATGACCAACGCAATCATGTATGAATGATAGTGTGTATATGTTGTGTAGGCGTGAATGTATGAAAGTAATAATATATGAATGTATGAATGTAACTTGTACGACTGTGTAAACTAGATATGACAGGTGACTCGAGACAAGACAGTTAAGATGGGAGGTGGACCGACATCACAATACCGACACTCGGAAAACTTCCTTGGAGATGATACTATTGTGAACAAATCGAGACATTGACGAGGTAAAAGCCAGTATAAGGTAGCCATTGATGCTTCATGGGGAGAAAACTCGTTATTGACCAACACTTTGGGTAGAAGTCACCGTTTCGCATAGAGTGCTAAACCATTGGTATGCCCCAGCAGTCACGTTCCTTTTGTTTTTTGCTTGTTTGTTTGTTTGTTTTGAAATCCCTAACTTTTGCCTGGACTGCCCTTTCGGGTTTTCAGTCCACCGGGAGTATATTCTTTTTTGTGCCCCTAATTTTTGCCTGGACTGCCCTTTCGGGTTTTCAGTCCACCGGGACGCTCTCTATTGCCTAAGTCGCCTTTTCTGGTTTTCAACTTAGCGAGCTTTCATTTTTGTTTTTTGTATTTTTGGATTGTGACTGCATCTTGCTCAAAGCAGAGGTCCTTCCATAGTGCTTAGACATATTTCCCTTCCGGAGTGTAACCGTTCTCGAGACGGCTGCTGATGCACGCTTCACCTACTCACGAGCTCAAAGAGAGTGTGTTTGTTGTTCACATTTTTCAAAAGATGTAAAAAAAGTTTTGTATTTTGAAAATTTTTGCTTCAAGTGTTGCCATAAAAAATAGAAGAAATTTTGTAAATTGAATAAATGAGAGTTCCAAATAAATGGGCACAGGCTCAAATTTGATGAATTGAGTGGTGACACGCCAATGGCAAGGCTCCATGGATCTTTGAAATATTTTGGAAAATGGTAAATGTAATGGGAAGGGTACATTGAACACGATAACCGCTATTCTCCCTAACAACTTTGAATGCCCCTGTTCCGAGTCTTTGATTTGCAGATGCTTTGAATCAGAGATCTTTTGATAATTGGATTCCCCAAGTGGATTGTGCTCGATTTGATGCAGTTACTTTGTCGTGATCCTTAACTTTTGCATAGATCGCCCTTTCGGGTTTTCAATCTATCAGGATGATCATTCTGTTTATGTCTCTAATTTTTGCCTGGACCGCCCTTTCGGGTTTTCAGTCCACCGAGACGCTCATTTTTTCCTAAGTCTCTTTTTCAGGTTTGCGACTTATCGAGCTTTTATTTTTTGACAAAGTATTTCTTGACTGCGTCGGCATTTATAGGACGTGCGAGTTTGCCACTATCCATAGTTGTAAAAGTCATTGCACACGAGCCTTCATAGTTAGGCGTCCACTTGCCCCTGGAGTAAGGTTGGAAGTTTGTTTCAACCTCTTTTGATGTAGTTGTACAGGATCGTCATGCATTGTAAGTTCAATCAAAACTTGAGATTTTAGCAGAACTCCCGTTGACGGGATTTTGATCTCCATGAGAAGTACGACCTTCATGTCGTATACTGAGGGAAAGAGGGGGTTGCCCCTGTTCAAATGTTTTACTGAAACACGATGCCCATGTGAAGCAACAGTGCCATCTTATGCTGGTCTTTGTAAATGACTGCCATCCTCTGGACAATCTTCTTGATTTTTGTTTGCAGCTTTGACGGCTAGGATGCCCCAGTATGTGAGAGATCTTGTCGGGAATCACTTCATTCTTCTTTTCTTCATCTTTGGATACAGGGAATTCAAAGTCGAGAGAGAGTATATGGTTAATGTGTTCAACGAGCTTATTTATGCTTAATTTGCATTTATGTTTGATCTTTAGAAAGTGAATGATTGTATGCAGACATTTGGAAATGATTAAAGAAAAAGATTTTTGGTTTTTTGTGTTACCATTTTCCAGAAAAAGCACAAAATAAAAACAAAGTCGGGATCAAAACGACCTTTTTATTAATGATGGAAAATACATGAAGCAAAAAGCCCTACACAAGTTCACTTTCGTCTCAGGCGGGACGAAAGGATTTTTTTGAAAAAAGTAAACAACCAACAAACGCATTATTTGAACAGATATGAGTAGTAGAAAGAACATCAACAACAAACAAATTGCAGCCAAACAATCCATGTGTCGATATTAGGCACCATGATTCGGTAGTAGGTTAACTTGTATGTCCGAGATTAGTCTGGGAAGGGTAAGATATTGTTTCGGATCAACTTCTGAAATATTTTCTTCCAAGCGAAGCAGTGCTCAATATCGTGACCCGGTGCCCCTTGATGGAATGCACAAGAGAGGTCGGCTCTATACCCTGTTGGCAATCTTGCCGGAACCGGAAGGGGTGCCTTGGTGTGGACCAAATTCCTTTCAAGCAACATTGGAATCAATTTTGCGTACTTCATAGGAATCGGATCAATTTGTGTTCTTGGAGCATGTTGTCGAGGTTGTTGTTGGTGCGGTTGTTGTTGATATTGTTGATGAGGCCTTTGCTGGATAAGTAGCTGACCCTTGGGGAATAGGACATTGGTTCGGATCAAGTCTCGGACTGCATTCTTCAAGGCATAACATTGCTCGGTGTCGTGACCTGGTGCCCCTTGATGGAAGGCACATGAAAGATCCGCTTTAAACCATGCTGACAATTTTTCCGACACCAGAGGAGGTGCCTTGGTCTGGACCAAATTCTCTTCAAGTAACATTGGGAGTAACTCTGCATATTTCATGGGAATTGGTTCATAATGTGTTCTCCGAGCCTGATTCTGTGGATTGGGTGGTTGAGGAGCCTGTTGTCGAGGTTGTTGTATGCACAGTGGCTGACATGGTGGCTGGGGCCCTCGCTGGAATTGTGGCGGATCCTTTGTAACCATCAGTGAAGATACCAGGTTAGTTAACTTCTCTACTTCACCCTGAAGCGTTGTCACCTCTTCACGAAGCTCGTGGACCTCTTGTTCAAGCTGATCCGTTTTATGTGTTTGCGCGAGTGTTTGTATGTACGAGTTAAAGTTGAACGAAGACATCAAACCACTTATTGATGGATTGACCTTTCATTGAAAAGACACAGTGTGAGACTCGGACTTGAAACTATGAATGCAGAATGATGCATGGTATGTTTATGCAAAAATAGACATTTTTATTTGTTTATCGAAGGACATGTCAAAGTAATTGTAAACATCATAAGGACCATGGTTTATTTGTAAAGATATTGCAAACGGTTCCCTTTTCAAAAGCAAGAACGAAGCCACGAAGAAGTCCTTAACAAAAGCAAAAGCTTAGTTTACATTTTTGAAATTTTATTTCATGTTGTTCTTTCTTGCAAGGTCCATACCTTTGATGTTTACAAGAACTTATATTCGTCCTTCGATATTTTAATGAGAAAAAAAGTTTATGAATGAATGCATGTATGCATGATTTATGCTAAAAGAACATAGAAAACACATTGGGGTCAGGTTCAACATGATGGAGTCAAGGGTAAGTGCGCCACATGGTAGGGACTATGGTTTCACATGTACCTGTATCACGGGTTCTATTGGTTTCCCAAAATCACTGACCACTTCCGAACATTATCGATCAGCGGGAGTACTCCCGGTCCAACAACATTCGTAGTAATGTCTCATTTGAGTGTAGTATCGCGTATCAACTAATTCAAGAGTACTCTTGATTAGCCACCGCACTACGTCCTAAAAGGCCAAGATGGGTTAAAGGTGACTAAAGGTTCTCAACTTCGACGGTCACTTGAAAATAACATGTCAAACATGAGTATTCACGTTGACAACGTATGCATCCAAGATTCCTCCGTTGAGTGGGGTTGTATCACATGTGCCAAAAACCGAAGAGTACTCTTGGCCTGGGACTATGATTATACCGCCGTCCTATCTTATGTTTCCCTCAAGTCCGGGTGGGGGACTTATCTCACCACACACGTTAAAAAAGGAGAAAGAAGGAAGAACATATATACGCGCATTTCCATCTTTTGTTTTTTTGTTTTTAAGCAAGTTATAGCACAAAATTTAAATAAAGCCAAGTTAGGCTCAACCCTCTTAGGAGAGTCCCCAGTGAAGTCGCCATTTCTGTCGCGTCATTTTTCGGAGATCAAGGCTATTTGATTAGCGTTTGACTCACTATTTTATTTCACGACTGAACATTTTATTTTTTTCAAAAGAAGTGGAAAAAGGTTCAAATACCACTTTTAAAAAAGATTTAGGGTTCGGGGGTTAGTTACATAAAGGGAAGGTATTAGCACCCTTTATGTCCGTAGTACTCTACGGGAACCTCTTGGTTTTATTTAATTCTTGTGCTATAACTTACTTGCTTTGAAAAAAGAAATTTAAAATGATTAAGAAAAAAACCTAATTATCTACATTTTTATTGATTTGAGAGGACGAGTGTCCTTTGCCTACGTACCCGTGAGGGATCAAAACCTCGTAGTTCGGGGTAGAAATTGTGTTTGATTGGTTGAGTGTTTTTTGATGGTTTTTGAAAAATGTTTTAAAATGAAAGAAAGCCGAAGTGGCAAATGAGTATTTGTTTGTGTTTTTTAATAGTAAAGAAAGTGATCTTAAAATAACGTTAAATTGATTGGAATTTGATTAAGAAAATAAAAGAAGAATCACTTGATTTAAGATCAAGGTTTGTTTTAAAAACGTTTTTTTTTGTGTTTTGTTATTTGCATGTTTTTGTTGTTTTTGAATGATAGTTAAAACTGAAAACTAAACTAACGTAGCATAAAAATAAAAGCGCAGGTACCACGTGGTGGCGTTGGACCACCACGAGGACCTCTAACCTAAACTAGAAGCGGGAAAATAAAGCATACACCCACACACGCACACATGCACCTACAACTATTACATTAAACCTATTAATACATTCTAAGGTCTGCGGAAAATAGATAAATAAATTACATGAACACCTATTTACATTCTAAAATCTTTGCTGTAAAATAAATACGCAATAAATAAGTGGATGATAAATATGCAGTCTAAATCTAATTTTTTTTAAAAGGGAAAAGAAAAAAGTACTACCTTTCTGTTTGGTTTGCTGTCTGTGCGAAGAAACTTCTGTTTGGTTTGCTGCCTGTGAGAAGAACCTTCTGTTTGGTTTGCTGCTGTGAGAAAAAAACTTCTGTTTGGTTTGCTGTTTGTGCGAAAATTGGTGTTTAGTTTGCTGTCTGTGTGAAGAAACTTCTGTTTGGTTTGCTGTTTGTGCGAAAATTGGTGTTTGGTTTGCTGTTTGTGCGAAAATTGGTGTTTGGTTGGCTGTTTTATGCAAAAATTGGTACTTGTGATGTTGATGCGGGTTATGAACGAGAGTGAGCCTCTGAGAATGGTTTCTTTGCAGGTTGTGAATTAATTTTTTTGGCCCCCTAATGTGTGTTTTGCAGGTTGTATTTATAGTGAAGGATTAGACCTAGGGTTTGTTGAAAACTGCCGAAAATTGTGGCTTTGGATTGGGATGATTTGGATTGGGATGAAAGGGAGTTTGTTACAAGACCTTTTTCTGGATTTGTATGAAAAGAAGTTTGTTACAAGACCTTTTTCTGGATTTGGATGAGCCGTGAACAGCTGTAATTCTTGGACTTATCGGACATTAAAAATAGAAAAAGAATAGATAAAATAATTGGACCTATCATCTATGAATAAAAATAAATAAAAGATAAATGTGTTTAAACTAAAATTAAATTAAAAAGTGAAATAGAAAATAAAAGATGGAAATGAATTAAAAATTAAAATTAAAAAGACTAAAAAAAAAGTGAGAAGAGGTATGACAGATGACACGTGTCGGTGGGAGCTTGGGTCAAAAATTGGGGTACGACAGTGTGCAACTAAGGTTGGTTTTGTTTGGCAATGTGATCCATCAACTTCTGGAGATCCTCTTGCTGTTTCTTGACAATTTCTTCGAGAGCTTCTGTTCTTCTAAGATGAGATTCTCTCTCAAGTCTAGCTTCTTCTTGTACTCTGTGAAGCCTCTTCTTCAGTGAATCATAAACCACTGTTTCCCTTGGATTGTATTGATCAGCATCAAAGAATGGTTTATATTCCAACCGCAGAATAGGAGCTTTCTTCTTAGCCTTTGCTGTCTCAGATTTCTTAATTTCTTCCACATGTTTGGCAAGAACACCAGCTTGTTCTTTTACAGCAGCCTTCTGAATTTTGGTGATAAAATCCACAAATTCATTCTTCAGAGTAGAAAACTTATCCTCATAGCTTACATTGAGGATTGGCACAAATCTTTGCTCAATAATCTCCTTGAGCTTTGAGTTGGACACTCCATAAAACTCATCTATTCTCAAAGAATCAAAGAGGTTGTGAGGAATAAGAGTTTGATTTGGCTCAGATGAAGTTGAAGGTTCAGAAGTTATGATAGCTTGAGAGGTTTCAGGGCCAATTTCCACAGTTTGGTTAATGGGTTCAATAACTATTTCAGACGCAGGCTCTGCTATGCATTCTGTTCCAGGTTCTGGGTCAGGTATGACACTAGAAACTTGTTCCAGAGTCTCAGAGACTGGTTCCTCTACAGTTTCAGAAACTGGTTCAATTGAAGCTAAGGTTAGAATTTCTGGTTTAGGTTGGGGTACAAAGTCTGGTTTTGAAACAGATTCTGTAGTGTTTGTTGTTTTGGATTTTGCGGGGGTCTTTGGTAGTTCTCCTCCTATGTGTCTTTCAAGAGAATCTAGGGTGTCTGGAGAGTCTACACAAATAGTTTCATGTTGGGGGGATGGTTGAGCAGATTGAATGGGTACTTCAGGTTCTTCAGTAGGCTGAATTGCCTAAAGTGGTTTAAGAAATGATGGTTGAGCAGGATGGTCAGAGGGTAAGTTCAGAGACACTGTGATGGTGTCTTGAATAACCCTGTCAATAGTTGAATCAACATATTCACCTATTCTTGGGTCAAGTGGATCAAATGATGATATAGGTTTGATTGGAGAGGGGGTTTTATTTCGAAGGGATGGAAGGACTTGGCTCAGGGGTATGTTATATGATTCAATTTCAGATGAGGATGAAGACTCTTGATTCGTAGAAGAGATAGGTGAGTCAAATGAAATGTTACCTAATGTGCCAATGCCAGCTTCTGGAGAAGCTTGTTGGTTGGAAGCATCAGACAGAGTAGCTTCTGATAGATCAGCTTCTGCAGGGGCAACCTGGCTCTTCTGTTTCAAAGCTGCTGCAAGCAACTTAGTAGCTTCCTTCACAGTCTCATCCTTAAGTCCTTCTGTCACAACTTCTGCTGCCATTGCCTTGCTAGAAGCATGTTCATCTTCAATCATAGATACAGAACTACCTATCTTCTGTGCTACATCCTTAGCCACAGGAAGAACTTCCATCTTCCTTTTCATGACCTGACTTTCTTCTTCATCAGAATCAGTATCAAGAAATTCAACAATTTCTTCAACCAGCCTCTTGTGATCTCTGTCAGCTTTGCCTTTCTTGGCTTTCTTCTCATTCTTTGCCTTCTTCTCGTCATTTGTTTTCTTCTCATCCTTGGGTTTCTTTACCCTTTCCTTAATTTCCTTGGATGCAGAAGAGACAGACAGAGGCATAGGAGCTATGGTTTCAGAGGCACCAATAGTCACTCCTGGAAGAGCTGTAGACTTTTTCTTCTTCTTAGGAGGTTCTTTCTTCTCTTCCTTTTCCTCTAGATTGACTTCCTTGGTCCTTTTGCCTTTGACCTTAAGAGGTCCTCCTCCAGCAGTCTCAGGAATGGCAGAATAGTTGATTATTCTACCAGTTTCATTGTAGTAGTCTACTACAAATCTTGCTAGAACTTCAAGATTGTCTTCTTTGGAAATAGGAGGGAAGTCCATCATCAGATCTGATTGTACAGAAGATTCCTTCATATCTAGATTAGAAGGGTTTAACTTCCTGACAATCTTCATGTATTGAAGAGTCTTGCCATTGATGATTCTCCCTGTTACTGTTCCAAGCTGAGTGACTGATACATACCAGATTCTGTCAAGACCTTCAAGAGGCCTCCTTGATACAGAATCTCAGAGATCAATCTTCCAAAAGGAACTTGTCTTCTGGATTTCGTTTGGCTTTCCCTGATGGCCCAGCACATGTGGTGCATCACTAATCTTGGAAAGTTTATTTTCTTCTATTTAATCAAAAAGTACAGAAGCACTTTATGATCAACAGACAGAGTGTTTGTTCCTCCTCCTTTCTGAAGCATACTATCCAGTATGATCTTCAGAAGCATCCTATGTTCAGGATGCATGTCTACCAACTTATTTGAGGGTCTCCCTTCAAATAAGAGTTTGTTGCAGATGCCCATCCACTCACTCTTCTTGTCCACATTCCATTGAAATTTACCTTCATTAGTTACCCTGCAAGCCCTGACAACTATTTCTTCAGTAATAAGGATTGGAATCCCCATCACAGCAGACCTTATTTCTAGACCTTTGTACGGTCTCAAACCCATTTGCTTTCTATTCTTGCCCGCCAAAGAGGGGTTGTTCATGATTGCAGCAGTTTCTTCGATGGTTGCGTCGTCCTTGTCAAAAACTTCTGCTCTAACCCATAGGTCTCTAACCAACTCTTGATATGTTGGTCCATTCAACATACCAAAATAACTCATCATTCCTTGTGATAAGAAATGAGAAAAGACATCTAACACATGTTCAAATTTTTCTTGATAAAATCAAATCTTTCAACAGACAAAGGTTTAGTAAATATATCAGCCCATTGATGATCAGTATCAATGAATTGAATATCTAGAATTTCTTTTTGAACATAGTCTCTTATAAAATGATGTTTAATCTCAATGTGCTTTGCTCTTAAATGCAGAATTAGATTCTTAGATAAACATATAACAGCTGTATTATCACAATAAATTGGGATACAGTTTTCAATTATTTGATAATCCTCAAGCTGATGTTTCATCCAGAGTAGCTGTGTACAACAACTAGCAGCTGAGATGTATTCTGCTTTTGTTGTAGACAAAGCAATAGTTGCTTGCCTCTTGCTAGCCCAGGATGAAGGTGAGAAAAACACAAGTAGGGGGGGTTGAATTGTGTTAGCTTTTCACAGCTCTTGAAGAGTGAGAATCTAATTCCTTTAAACTCAGAGTCTGAATGGGATCAGAGTCTGATTGGAGATTAGGTTCTGATGCAGCGGAATAATCAAGAGATAGTGAGAAGAGAGAACACAAGCAATTATACAGGTTCCTTCCACAAACCGGAAGTAGTCCTGTCCCCCTTGTACTTCCAAGGAGAGTTCACTAAAATGTAATATCAATTACAAGTTGCTCAAACACACAGTAAAAGACTTCCTTGCTCAAGCACGCAAGAAAGAGACTTCCTTTCTCAAAGACACAACTAAGAGACTTCCTTGCTCAAGGACGCAGCCAAGAGACTTCCTTTGCTCAAGCACAAAAGCAAGAGACTTCTTACACAATTACAGAAAATTGAATAGAGTTGAAACACTTGACAACAATCAAATGTGTTTCAATTACAACAAAGACAGACTCTGTTTTACACAAAAGACAGACTCTGTTTTTCTGTGGAACTTAGAAATTCTAGAATACTCAGTTTGTAAGAATCTAAGTTGATGATGTGTTTTTGTTAAGACTCAGTTGAATATGAAAGCTACGCAGTGTAATTTTTCTAGTTGTAGAGTCCAACAATTCTTCAAGTCTTCTATCCTTTATATAGGCGTAGGAAAGAGACGTTGAGTCATCCAGCACATCAAGATGATTTCTGAAGCTTGATCAATGGCTGTTGATCTGTTGCTTGATTTGGTAATAGTCCTTCAATTGCATAATTTGAATTCCATTCCCTTTGAAGATTAATACCGGTAGACACAGTTGCCAAACTTTACGAGGTAGTGGAGTAGTGGAAACAGAGTTCGTACAACGTACTCTGTACTGGCCTGCATTCTTGTCTTTGTGCTTCCCATGCTCAAGTTGACTTTGAAGCTAGCCGTTACTCCATTTGAGAGTTTCTTTTGCATAGCAATGCTGTAGAAATCCTTGTTAGCATATTATCAGATTTTGGGCTTCAGACTCACTGTAGCACTAAGCTTATGGTAATCTTCAGACTCTCTTGATTTTCAGATTCTGATAGTCTTCAGACTCTGATACAGTCTTTCAGACTCTCTTCGGTACAGTCTTCAGACTCTCTTCGATGCAGTCTTCAGACTCTCTTAGATGCAGTCTTCAGACTCTCTTCGATATAGAATCACAAGCAACAAGCTTCTCTGGATTTTTGCTCTTTAACATTGTTCAAACAGAATACTTTCTAAGATATAAATCTTGATTGATATCCTGCATACTTACACAAATATTAGCAATATCCAATTGACAACTTTTTTAATACCTTGTTATCATCAAAACTCAAAACGTGGTATTGCTGAACACCTTTGTTCCAACAATCTCCCCCTTTTTGATGATGACAAACATTAGTATTTAAAGGGTCAATTGTTGTTAATCTAATTAACAAGTTGACTTAAGGGTTCTGAGGTTTGTAAGCTCAGAGTCTGAGGTTTGTAAGCTCTGACTCCCCCTGAGTCTGATAGTTCTTAAGTTGAGGTTTGTAAGCTCCTCTTAAGTTCTATCCAGGTTAATTAAATTCATTTTCATAAGCAATCGAATTCATTCTCAGAATAATAAATGAATTTAGAGAACTGATTCTTAAACAAGGGCTTAGAGTCTAACTAAGCACCTTTCGTAGATTTCCCTTTAACTTTTACATAGAACATGCAATGTATTTTAAAAGAAATTTTCCCTTCTCCCTGTTGAGAAAATACAAATACTTTCCCTTCTCCCCCTTTTGTCATCAACAAAAAGAAGGTTTAGAACAAGCTCCTCCCCCTTTTTAAATGACTTAAGGTAAGGGTATAAACATATTTTAAGGAAAAATTAGATTCAGAGGGAAAAACATAGAAGATTCAGAGCATAAAACAAAATTGAATGCAAATAGAATCAAATAAAACTTGTATAAATTGTAAGCAAAAACAGTTCAGAAGATAGAAAACAAGAATTACAAAACAAAACAAAACGAAAAATAAACTAAGGTTGGTTTTGTTTGGCAAGATGATCCATCAATTTCTGGAGATCCTCTTGCTGTTTCTTTACCATCTCTTCCAGAGCCTCAGTTCTTCTTCAATGCGCTTCTCTTTCTAGTCTTGCTTCTTCTTGAACTCTGTACAGTCTCCTCTTCAAAGAGTGATAAACCATTGATTCCCTTGGATTATACTGATCTTCATCAAAGAATGGTGTATCTCTAATCCTCAGAATAGGAGCTCTTTCCAAGATAATATCTTTCTCAACCCGCTTGACTTCTTCAACATGCTTGGCAGTGACAAGAGCTTGTTCCCTGGCAGCAGCCTTCTGAATTTTGGTGATAAATTCCAAGAACTCAGTCTTCACTGAAGAGAACTTGTCCTCATAGCTCACATCGAGGATGGGCACAAACCTTTGCTCAATAATGTCTTTGAGCTTATTGCATGAAGAAGCATAGAACTCATCTATCTTGTTTGAAACAAATAAGTCAATTTGAGGTTCAGAGGTTGAGGGTAGAGAAGCTCTTAAGGCTAGAAAGGCTTCAAACTTTGGGAAGATAGTTATAAGATCACAAAGAGGTTGGGGAACTCTTCTAGTTTCTGCTCTACATTCTGTAACAGATTCTGATATGATATCAGAAGCTTGTTCCAGATTTTCAGAGGCTGGTTCAACAACAGGTTCTGAAAGTTCAACAGAAGCTAAGGTAAGACTTTCTGTAGGTTCAGGTATAGGGTCTGGTTTGGAAACAGATTCTGTAGCTTTTGTTGATTTGGATTTTGCAGGGATCTTTGGTAGTTCTCCTCCTAGATGTTTTTCAAGAGAATCTAGAGTGTCTAGAGAGTCTACACAAATGGTTTCATGTTGGGGGGATGGCTGTTTAGATTGAATGGTTACTTCAGGCTTTTCAGAAGGTTGAATTGCCTGAAGTGGTTTGAGAAATGAAGGTTGAGCAGGATGGTCAGCAGGAAGATTCATAGACACTGTGATTGTGTCTTGAATTACTCTGTCCATAGTTGAATCAACATATTCAACTATTGCAGGGTTCAGTGGGTTATGGGATGATATGGGTTTGATTGGTGAGGGGGATGAATTTTTGAGGGATGGAAGAATTTGGCTTAAGGGTTTGTTATCTGATTCTGAATCAGATTCTGACTCTTGATTCAAAGAGGAAGATGAGCTATATGCTACGTTGCCAGAGGTGCCAATGCCAGCTTCTGGAGAAGCATAGTGATCAGACACAGTAGCTTCTGATAACTCAGCTTCTGCAGTAGCTACAGGATCTTTCTGTTTAAGAGCAGAAGCAAGCAACTTAGTAGCTTCTTTGACAGTCTCTTCCTTTAATTCTTCAGCAACCACTTCTGCTGCCATTGCCTTGCCAGCAGCATGTTCATCTTCAATCATAGATACAGAAGTACCTATCTTCTGTGTTATCTCCTTAGCCATAGGGACCACATCCACCTTTCTCTTCTTGACCTGACTTTCTCCACCATCATAGTCAGCATCAAGGTAATCAACAATATCTTGAGTCATTATGTCATAGTCTCTGTCAGCCTTGCCTTTCTTCGCTTTCTTCTCAACTTTCTTAGCCTTCTTCTCATCCTTGGTTTCTTTTATCCTATCCTTAATTTCACAAAGTGCAGAGGATACAGATGAAGGCATAGGAGCTATGGTCTTAGGGGAACCAATTGTCACTCCTGGAAGAGCAGTAGATTTGATCTTCTTCTTGAGAGCCTCCTGCTTCTCTTCCTCTTCCTTGAGAACCACTTCTTTGGTTCTTTTTCCTTTGACCTTAAGAGGTCCTCCTCCAGCAGTCTCAGGAATGGGAGAATAGTTGATTATTCTACCAGTATCCTTGAAGTAATCCACCACAAATCTTGCAAGAATTTCAGGATTATCTTCTTTGGATATGGGAGGGAAGTCCATCATCATGTCAGATTGCACATAGGATTCCCTCATATCATGCTTAGAGGGGTTGAATCTCTTGACAATCTTCATGTACTGCAGAGTCTTGCCATTAATGATTCTCCCAGTCACAGTTCCTAGATGAATATCTGATACCACACCAGATTCTGATAAGACCTTCAAGAGGCCTCCTTGATACAGAATCTCAGATATTAATCTTCCAAAAGGAACTTGCCTTCTTGTTTCTGATTGACTCTTCTTGATGGCCCAGCACATGTGGTGCATCACATATCTGGGGAAGTTAATCTTTATTTTGTTGATGAGAAAATAAAGAAGAACTTTGTGATCAACAGACAATGTTTCTGTTCCTCCTCCTTTCTGAAGCATACTGTCCAGTATAATCTTCAGAAGCACCCTATGCTCAGGATGCATATCCACCAGTTTATTCGAGGGTCTCCCTTCAAATAATAGTTTATTGCAGACAACAGCCCATTCACTTTTCTTGTTGACATTCCACTAAAATTTACCAACGCTCTCCATTTGACAAGCCCTGGCTACCACTTCTTCAGCGATAACTATTGGTATTCCCATCACAGCAGACCTTACTTCAAGACCATTGTACGGTCTTAAACCCATTTGGTCTCTGTTCTTGCCAGCCAGACTGGGGTTGTTTGAGATTGCAACTGTTTCTTCCAAAGTAGCTTCAGCTTTGTCGTAGACTTCTGACCTAACCCAAAAATCTCTAACAAGCTCCTGATATGTTGGTCCATTCAACATACCAAAGTAGTTCATCATTCCTTGTGATAAGAAATGAGAAGAAACGTCAACTCCATGACGACTGAGAGAACCAAAATCTACAGGAGATTCAACTTGAATTTCAAGAGTCTCCTTGATAATGTTCATTGTTCTGGGTTTGATAATGTAGGACTTTCCAGACTTGATTATGACACCAGATTGAATGAGATCACTTGCCATTATAGGGGTTTCTAAGTGTTTGATTTGAGAACAAAAATTTTTTGCAAGGTATTGAAAACAAGAAATTTGTTCAGAGAGAAAAACAAAGAGTGAAAAGAGAAGTGAGTTGTGTGTGTTATGTATTTATAGAGAAAGAGTTTGAAAACCGTTTGGAAAGAATAGGGGACAAACAAACACAAACAATAAATACATATAGCATGCAGCCGTAAAAGTATTGGGACAATGCGAAGGTAACTTGTTCAACGTAATGAAATCATTGCCCTTTGAGTTCTTACCCAATACAGACAGGCCACGTCTGAGAAACTATAAAGTAACTGTTACCGTAGTGGGGCAGGTGTTACTAAACTCAACAGTCATGCTTCCACTAATACGAGCTTCTGAGAGTCTAAAGATTCCTTACCATAGTCTGAATAGTTTATCAGAAGCTTTTATCAGAGTCTCTAAAAGAGGATCTGATTCCCAAATAGCTTCTTAATATTTTCAGAGTCTGAATTTTGTTTTCAGAGGCGCACATTACCCAGAGACATAACACATGTTCAAATTTTTCTTTATGAAATCAAATCTTTCTACAGATAAAGGTTTAGTAAATATATCAGCCCATTGATGATCAGTATCAATGAATTGAATATCTAAAATTCCTTTTTGAACATAGTCTCTTATGAAATGATGTTTAATCTCAATGTGCTTTGCTCTTGAATGCATAATTGGATTCTTAGACAGACATATAGCTGCCGTATTATCAAAATAAATTGGGATACAGTTTTCAGTTATTTGATAGTCCTCAAGCTGATGTTTCATCCAGAGTAGCTGTGTACAACAACTAGCAGCTGAGATGTATTTTGCTTATGTTGTAGACAAAGCAATGGTTGCTTGCCTCTTGCTAGCCCTAGATATCAGATTCTCTCCCAGGAATTGACAATTGTCATTGGTAGATTTTATTTCAATCCTGTCTCCAGCATAGTCAGCATCACAGAATCCAACTAACTTGTAGTCAGAGGATTTCTTGTAAAGAAGTCCAAGATTGGTAGTTCCTTTCAGATATCTAAAGATTCTCTTAACAGCTGTTAAGTGAGACTCTCTAGGATCTGATCGAAACCTTGCACACAGACATACACTGAATAAAATATCTGGTCTGGATGCAGTTAGGTATAACAAAGAACCTATCATACCTCTATACAGCTTCTGATCAACTTTGGTTCCTTGATCTTCTTTGCTCATAGTGTAGGTTGGATGCATTGGAGTATTCATTTCTTTGCAATCCTCAAGATTGAACTTCTTCAGAAGCTTTTTCGTGTATTTGGATTGATGAACATAAACTCCATCTTTGCATTGGTTGATTTGAATTCCAAGAAAGAACTTCAATTCTCCCATCATGCTTATATCAAACTCATCCTGCATTACTTTGGAAAACTCTTTGCAAAGTGAACTATTTGTAGAACCAAAAATGATATCATCAACATAAATTTGAACTATAAGAATGTCTTTCTTCAGAGTCTTTCTGAATAGAGTAGTGTCAACTTGCCCTCGTTCAAAGTTGTTTTGAATTAAGAAATTACTTAGTCTTTCATACCAAGCTCTAGGAGCTTGTTTCAAGCCATAGAGTGATTTCTTTAATTTATAAACATGCTCTGGATGTTTTAAATCTTCAAAGCCAGAAGGTTGTTTGACATATACTTCTTTAGAAATGACACCATTAAGAAATGCACTCTTAATGTCCATTTGATACAGGGTTATGTTGTGATTAACTGCATAGGAAAGAAGTAACCTGATTGCTTCCAATCTTGCAATTGGAGCAAACGTTTCTGTGTAATCAATGCCTTCTTGTTGACTGTAGCCCTGCGCAACAAGTCTGGCCTTGTTTCTGATTACTTCTCCTTGTTCACTAAGCTTATTTCTAAACACCCACTTGGTTCCAATGATGTTCTTGTGATCAGGCTTAGCTACTAGATCCCATACTTCATTCCTTTTGAATTGATTCAGTTCTTCTTGCATTGCCATAATCCATCCTTCATCTCCAAGAGCTTCTTCAACAGAGGTTGGTTCAATATCAGATAATAATCCCAAGGCAGACTCTTCTTGTCTGAAATGCGATCTTGTTCTTCTGGGACTTTCTTTATTGCCAATTATCTGATCCTCTGGATGTGAAGACTTGTATTTGAAAGATTGTTTGGATTGACTAGCTTGCAAAGAACCATCTTGAGCTTCATCAGAAGCTTCTTCATTAGGAATTTCAGGGGATGTTCCAGCTTCTGAAGTATCTTCAGATTCTGGAATCTGATCAACTACTGAGTTGTCATCAGAATCTTGAGATTCTACACAACTTTCATCTTGCACTGGAGTTTCACTTCCAGGCACTTTGTCATCGAATCTGACATGCATAGATTCTTCAACACATTGTGTTTCGGAATTATACAGCATGTATGCCTTAAAGCGTTCAGAGTAACCTAAAAAGATTCCCTTTTGAGCTTTGGTATCAAATTTCTTTAGGTAGACTTTGTTGTTCAGGACATAACACGTACATCCGAACTGATGAAAATAAGATATGTTGGGTTTCCTTCCTTTAAAGAGTTCATAAGCTGTTTTGTTCAACAGAGGTCTAATCTAGATTCTGTTCTGAACATAACAAGCTGTGTTTACTGCTTCTGCCCAAAAATGCTTAGCCAGATTGTTCTCATGGATCATGGTTCTAGCCATCTCTTGTAAGGTTTTGTTCTTTCTCTCTACAACTCCATTTTGTTGTGGAGTTCTAGGTGCAGAGAATTCATGAATAATTCCATGTTTTTCACAGAAATACTCAAACGGTTCATTTTCAAATTCTCCTCCATGATCACTTCTGACTTTCAAGATTTTCAATTCCTTCTCTGATTGAATTTGGATGCAGAATTTACTAAACACAGAATATGAATCATTTTTAGTTTTCAGAAATTTAACCCAACACCATCTGCTGTAGTCATCAACAATGACTAGTCCATATTTACTTCCATATAAGGATGCAGTGCTAACTGGTCCAAATAAGTCAATATGAAGTAACTCCAAGGGTCTGGAAGTAGAAACAATCTCTTTCGGCTTGAAGGGACTCTTGACAATTTTCCCTTTAATACTATGGACTGATCATCCTTGTTAACCACTGTGCAGTTGTTCTTATTAAACAATACATCATAACCACTGTCACATAATTGACTTATGCTTAGTAAGTTATGTCTAAGTCCATCAACGAACCACACATTCTTGATTGAGATCAGAGAGTTACCAATGGTTCCAGTACCAATGATTTTGCAAGTCTGGTTTCCTCCAAATCCCACAGTTCCTCCCTCTTTCATGGTTAGGGTTAGGAACATAGACCTTTCTCCCGTCATGTGACGCGAGCAACCACTGTCCAGGTACCAAGCCTTCTGCTTTTCTAGTCCTTTTAGACATACCTGCAGCATCAATAATTTCAGACTTAGGTACCCATATTCTCATGGGTCCTTTTTGGTTAGTCTTAAAACCATTGAACTCCTTTCGTAAGTTATGTCTTGAAGTCATTGGCAATGTTTTCTCCCATACCTTGGGTTTGGAACCGTTTGGTTTAGGTTTCAACTTGCCTTTCATAGTTTCTCTTCTTTGAAACTTAGGCTTTAGTTTTTCAGACTCTGGCTTTTTCAGAGTCTGTTTATCAGACTTTGAATGTTTCAGAGTCTGAGTCTTTAAAGCTTTGGGTTCAAAGTTATTCAGACCCTTTAACTTAACATTCTGAGATGTTGACTTAGTCAGAACCTTAGAAGTAGAATTTGTAGGTTCTGAATGAGTCACTGTGTTGACTTCATCAGACTTACTTACAAAGTGATTTTTCAACGCCTCTCTGGCGCCATCAGGACCAGGTTTCAGAGTCACTTCATTTGAGTTTCCTCCAATGCATCCAAGACCCTGTCCTCTGTTCTGATACGTGCTATAGATCATGGACGCAACCCTTGATCTGTCAATTCCAGTAGCAATAAATTCTTGCAGAGCAACATCTTGCTCACTTAAGTATTTACAGCTACACTTCTTGATCAATAAAGAGATATTTTATTCTTTTAAATTCTCTAATTCCAACAGAGTTGAATTATGTCTTTTTGACAGCTTATCAAGCTGTTGTTTGACTTTTTTCAACTCAGTGGTCTTAGCTTTAAAATGACCAAGAAGCTCTTTGACAGATTCTACAAGTTCAGATCTTGTGAGTTCAGAATATACCTCTGTTTCATTTTCAGAGTTTGCATCTGATTCTGCCTCAGGTGTCTCTTTAACAGATTCGGTTGTAGCCATTAGTCCAACAGCTACATTGGCTTCACCATCAGCATCATCATCCTCAGACCCTGACTCATTATCAAGATTTTCCCAGGTGGCCATTAGACTTTTCTTGATCTGCTTCTTAAACTTGCTTGACTTGAAGGTTGGCCTCTTTGACTTGGATTTCTCCTTCTACAGTTCTGGACACTCAGCAATAAAATGTCCAGTCTTCTTGCAGTTGAAGCAACCTTTCTGTTCCTCCTTTTTGAACCCCTTTCCACTGCTCTTGCTTAGAAATCTCTTATTCTTTTTAGCAAGGTACTGCATTCTGCGTGAAAGCATAGCCATTTCCTTTGCAATATCAGGATCCTTCTCTGAGCTTTCAGAAGCTGAAGATTCATTTTTAGACTCTTCAACCTTGAGAGCCTTTGAAGACCTTCCTTTTGATTTCAAGGCAATGGTTTTGGACTTTCTTGCAGAATCATGTTCATTGAGACTTAACTCATGAACCTTGAGTGAGCTTACAAGATCTTCAACACTTAAAGTGTTTAAATCTTTAGCCTCCTCAATTGCAGTGACCTTTGGTCTCCATCTAGAAGGTAAGCTCCTTAAAATCTTGCTAACATGATCAGAAGCTATATAACTCTTCTTCAGTATCTGAAGACCAGATACTAGAGTTTGAAATCGTGAGTACATCTGCTCAATACTTTCATCCTCTTTCATCTTGAATAGTTCATACTGATGAACTAACAGAAGAACTTTAGCTTTCCTGACCTTTTTGCTTCCTTCATAGTTAGCACAGAGAGAAGCAAACATGGCTCTAGCAGTAGATTTGTCACTCATCTTCATGTATTCCGTTTTAGGAATAGCAGTGACAAGAGCCCCTCTGATGATATGATGTTTCTTATAGATTTTCTTTTAAGCTGCATTGTGAAGTTTGCGGTCAATGGCAGCACCTTCGTCATCAAGTTGTAAGTCACCAACACCATCTTCAAGTATGTCCCAGAGTTCTTCATCAAGACTCATGACATAACTATAGAAGTTGGTTTTCCACCAAAAAAATTCTTCAGGATCACCATTGAACTTAGGAATTTTTCCATAATCAGCTTTTTTACTGCTGTTATTGGATCCATAGTCATATGGTATAGCATTACCTGAAGTAGCACCAGAAGAAGACGGTTCACTGGAAGACATGTTTTTCTCTGGATCTTTTCTATTACACGGTTAAGTGCTATGACAACAGAGTCGGAGCTCTGATACCAACTGAAGGTGAGAAAAACACAAGAAGGGGGGGGGGTTGAATTGTGTTAGCTTTTCGCAGCTCTTGAAGAGTGAGAATCTAATTCCTTTAAACTCTGAGTCTGAATGGGATCAGAGTCTGATGAGAGATAAGGTTCTGATGCAGCGGAATAATCAAGAGATAGAGAGAAGAGAGAACACAAGCAATTATACAGGTTCCTTCCACAAACCGGAAGTAGTCCTGTCCCCCTTGTACTTCCAAGGAGAGTTCACTAAAATGTAATATCAATTACAAGTTGCTCAAACACACAGTAAGAGACTTCCTTGCTCAAGCACGCAAGCAAGAGACTTCGTTGCTCAAAGACACAACTAAGAGACTTCCTTGCTCAAGGACGCAGCCAAGAGACTTCCTTTGCTCAAGCACAAAAGCAAGAGACTTCTTACACAATTACAGAAAATTGAATAGAGTTGAAACACTTGACAACAATCAAATGTGTTTCAATTACAACAAAGACAGACTCTGTTTTACACAAAAGACAGACTCTGTTTTTCTGTGGAACTTAGAAATTCTAGAATACTCAGTTTGTAAGAATCTAAGTTGATGATGTGTTTTTGTTAAGACTCAGTTGAATATGAAAGCTACGCAGTGTAATTTTTCTAGTTGTAGAGTCCAACAATTCTTCAAGTCTTCTATCCTTTATATAGGCGTAGGAAAGAGACGTTGAGTCATCCAGCACATCAAGATGATTTCTGAAGCTTGATCAATGGCTGTTGATCTGTTGCTTGATTTGGTAATAGTCCTTCAATTGCATAATTTGAATTCCATTCCCTTTGAAGATTAATACCGGTAGACACAGTTGCCAAACTGTACGAGGTAGTGGAGTAGTGGAAACAGAGTTCGTACAACGTACTATGTACTGGCCTGCATTCTTGTCTTTGTGCTTCCCACGCTCAAGTTGACTTTGAAGCTAGCCGTTACTCCATTTGAGAGTTTCTTTTACATAGCAATGCTGTAGAAATCCTTGTTAGCAGATTATCAGATTTTGGGCTTCAGACTCACTGTAGCACTAAGCTTCTGGTAATCTTCAGACTCTCTTGGTTTTCAGATTCTGATAGTCTTCAGACTCTGATACAGTCTTTCAGACTCTCTTCTGTACAGTCTTCAGACTCTCTTAGATGCAGTCTTCAGACTCTCTTCGATACAGAATCACAAGCAACAAGCTTCTCTGGATTTTTGCTCTTTAACATTGTTCAAACAGAATACTTTCTAAGATATAAATCTTGATTGATATCCTGCATACTTACACAAATATTAGCAATATCCAATTGACAACTTTTTTAATACCTTGTTATCATCAAAACTCAAAACGTGGTATTGCTGAACACCTTTGTTCCAACACAGGATATCAGATTCTCTCCCAAAAATTGACAATTGCCACTTGTTGATTTTCTTTCAAGCCTGTTTCCAGCATAGTCAGCGTCAAAGAATCCAACTAGCTTATAATCAGAAGATTTCTTATACATAAGTCCAAGATTAGTAGTTCCTTTCAGATATCTAAAGATTCTCTTAACAGCTGTTAAATACGACTCTCTAGGATATGATTGAAACCCTGCACACAGACATACGCTGAATAAAATATCTGGTTTGGATGCAATTAGGTATAACAAAGAACCTATCATACCTCTATACAGCTTCTGATCAACTTTGGTTCCTTGATCTTCTTTGCTTAGAGTGCAGGTTGGATGCATTGGAGTGTTCATCTCTTTGCAGTCCTCAAGATTGAACTTCTTCAGAAGCTCTTTAGTGTATTTGGACTGATGAACATAGACTCCATCTTTGCATTGGTTGATTTGAATTCCTAGAAAGAACTTCAATTATCCCATCATGCTCATTTCGAATTCATCCTGCATTACCTTAGAAAACTCTTTGCAAAGTGAACCATTAGTTGAAGCAAAAATGATATCATCGACATAAATTTGAACGATAAGAATGTCCTTCTTCAGAGTCTTTCTGAATAGTGTAGTGTTAACTTAACCTCTTTCAAAATCATTTATAAACATGCTCTGGATGTTTTAAATCTTCAAAGCCAGGAGGTTGTTTGACATAGATTTCTTCAGAAATGACACCATTAAGAAACGCACTCTTAACATCCATTTGATACAAGATTATGTTGTGATTAACTGCATAGGAAAGAAGTAACCTGATTGCTTCCAATCTTGCAACTGGAGCAAATGTTTCACTGTAATCAATGCCTTCTTGTTGACTGTAGCCTTGTGCAAAAAGTCTGGCTTTGTTTCTGATTACTTCTTCTTGTTCACTAAGCTTATTTCTGAACACCCATTTAGTTCCAATAATGTTCTTGTGTTCAGACTTAGCTACTAGATCTCACACTTCATTCCGTTTGAATTGATTAAGTTCATCTTGCATTGCCAAAATATATCTTTCATCTCCAAGTGCTTCTTTAACAGTTGTTGGTTCAATAACAGATAATAATCCCAAGGTAGACTCTTCTTGTCTGAAATATGATCTAGTTCTTCTAGGACTATCTTTATTGCCAATTATTTGATCCTCAGGATGTGAAGACTTGTATTTGAAAGAATGTTTGGATTGACTAGCTTGCTGAGAACCATCTTGAGCTTTTTCAGAATCTTCTTCATTAGGAACTTCAGGGGATCCTCCAGCTTCTGGAGTATTTTCAGATTCTGGAATTTGATCAGATTCTGAGTTGATATCAGAATCTTGAGATCCTGCACAACTTTCATCTTGCTCTGGAGTTTTACTTTCAGGCACTTTGTCATCGAATCGGACATGCATAGATTCTTCAACACATTGTGTTTATGAATTATACAGTTTGTATGCCTTAGATCGTTCAGAGTAACCTAAAAAGATTCCCTTTTGAGCTTTGGCATCAAATTTCTTTAGATAGACTATATTGTTCAGGATATAACATGTACATCCAAACTGATGAAAATAAGATATGTTAGGTTTACTTCCTTTAAAGAGTTCATATGTTGTTGTGTTCAATAGAGGTCTGATATAGATCCTGTTCTGAACATAACATGCTGTGTTTACTGCTTCTGCCCAAAAATGTTTAGCCAGACTGTTCTCATGGATCATGGTTCTAGCCATTTCTTGTAAGGTTCTGTTCTTTCTCTCTACAACTCCATTTTGTTGTGGAGTTCTAGGTGTAGAGAATTCATGAATAATTCCATGTTTTTCACAGAAAACCTCAAAAGGCTCATTTTCAAATTCTCCTCCATGATCACTTCTGACTTTCAAAATTTTCAATTCTTTTTCACATTGAATTTGGATGCAGAATTTGCTAAACACTGTATATGAGTCATCTTTAGTTTTCAGAAACTTAACCTAACTCCATCTGCTGTAATCATCAACAATGACTAGTCCATACTTACTTCCATATAAGGATGCAGTGCTAACTGGTCCAAATAAGTCAATGTGAAGTAACTCCAAGGGTCTGGAGGTAGAAACAATTTCTTTAGGTTTAAAGGAACTCTTAACAATTTTCCCTTTCTGACATGCTCCACAAAGAGCATCTGAATGATAGTCAATGTCTGGTAAGCCTCTGACTAGTTGCAACTTGCTAAGCTTAGAAATTAACCTCTAGTTTGCATGTCCCAACCATCTATGTGACCAAGAAGTTCTTTGATAGAATCTACTAATTCAGATCTTGTGAGTTCAGAAAATACCTCAGTCTCACTTTCAGAGTCTGCATCTGATTCTGCCTCAGGTGCCTCCTTTACTGATTCAGTTGTAGCCATTAATCCAACAGCTACATTAGCTTCACCATCAGCATCATCATCTTCAGACCCCGACTCATTACCATGATCTTCCCAGGTAGCCATCAGACTTTTCTTGATTTGCTTCTTAAACTTGCTTGACTTAAAGGTTGGCCTTTTTGATTTGGATTTCTCTTTCTGCAACTATGGACAATCAGCAATAAAGTGCCCAGGCTTCTTGTAGTTGAAGCAACCTTTTTGTTCTTCCTTTTTGAAATCCTTACCACTGCTCTTGCTCAGAAACTTCTTGTTCTTTTTGGCAAGGTATTGCATTCTACTTGAAAGCATAGCCATTTCTTTAGCAACATCAGGATCTTCCTCAGAGCATTCAAAAGCAGAAGATTCATTTTCAGTCTCTTCAACCTTGAGAGCTTTTGAGCATCTTCCTTTTGACTTTAAAGCAATGGTTTTAGACTTTCTTGAAGATTTATGTTCATTGAGACTTAACTCATGAACTTTGAGAGAGCTGACAAGATCTTTAACACTCAAAGTGATTAAATCCTTAGCTTCCTCAATTGCAGTAACCTTTGGTCTCCACCTAGAGGGTAAGCTCCTTAGAATCTTGCTAACATGGTCAAAGGCTATGTAACTCTTCTTTAGTATCTGAAGTCCAGATTCTAGAGTTTGAAATCTTGAGTACATCTGCTTAATACTTTCATCCTCTTTCATCTTGAATAATTCATACTGCTGAACTTAGAGAAGAGCTTTAGCTTTTCTGACCTTCTTGCTCCCTTCATAGTTTGCACAAAGAGAAGCAAACATGGCTCTAGCAGTAGATTTGTCACTAATCTTCATGTATTCAGATTTAGGAATAGCAGTGACAAGAGCTCCTCTAATGATATGATGTTTCTATTAGTTCTTCTTCTGAGCAGCAGTGTGAAGTTTACGGTCAATGGCAGCACCTTCGTCAACAAGTTGTAAGTCACCAACACCGTCTTCAAGTAAGTCCCAGAGTTCTTCATCAAGACCCATGACATAGCTATAGAAGTTAGTTTTCCACCAAGAAAATTCTTCAGGATCACCATTGAACTTTGGAATTTTCCCATAATCAGCTTTCTTACTGCTGTTATTGGATCCATAGTCGTATTGTATAGCAGCACCAGAATTAGCACCAGAAGAAGAAGGTTCATTAGAAGACATGTTTTTCTCTGGATCTTTTCTGTTACACGGTTAAGTGCTATGACAACAGAGCCGGAGCTCAGATACCAACTGAAGGTGAGAAAAACACAAGAAGGGGGGGTTGAATTGTGTTAACTTTTTCGAAACTCTTGAAGAGTAAGAATCTGTTTCTACAGGATCAGAGTCTGAATGGATTCAGAGTCTAATGGGAGACCAAATTCTGTTGCAGCGGAAAATAACAAGAGATAGAGAGAAAGAGAGAACACAAGCAATTATACAGGTTCCTTCCACAAACCGGAAGTAGTCCTGTCCCCCTGGCACTTCCAAGGAGAGTTTCACTAAAATGTAATATCAATTACAAGTTGCTCAAACACACAGTAAGAGACTTCCAATTGCTCAAGCACACATGCAAGAGTCTTCCAATGCTCAAAGACACAACTAAGAGACTTCTTTTCTCAAGCACACAAGCAAGAGACTTCTGGCACAATTTACAGAAAATTGAATAGAGTTGGAGACACTTGATAAACAATCAAATGTGTTCCAATAACTTAAACAAAGAAAGACTCTGTTTTTCTGATAAACTTAGAGATTCTAGAATACACAGTTTGTAAGAATAATCTAAGTTGTTGATGTGTTTCTGGTTTGACTCAATGAGAATACAATAGCTTAGCAGCGTAGTTTTTCAGTTGTAGAGTCCAACATATTCTTCAAGTCTTCTATCCTTTAGATAGGCATTGGAAAGAGACGTTGAGACAATCCAGCACATCAAGAGAATTCTGGAAGCTTGATCAATAGATGTTGATCTGTTGCTTGATATGGTAATAGTCCTTCAAATGCATATTTTGAATTCCATTCCTTTTGAAGCTTAATACCGGTAGACACAGTTGCCAAACTATACGAGGTAGTGGAGTAGTGGAAACAGAGTTCGTACACACGTACTCTGTACTATTCTGCATTCTTTGTCGTTGAGCATCTCACGCTCAAGTTGACTTTGAAGTTAGCCGTTACTCCAATTGAGTGTTTCTTATGCATCGTAATGCCTTTAGAAATCCTACTAAGCAGATCTTCAGATTGTAGGCTTCAGACTCACTGTAGCACTTCAGCTTCTAATGATCTTCAGATTTTCTTGGTCTTCAGATTCTGATAGTCTTCAGACTCTCTGGAACTTTTAGGTTCTGATCATCTTCAGACTTATATGAACTTCAGATTCTTTTAGTCTTCAGGACTTCTTGACATAACTTTTGATGATTCTTCAGACTCTTCAGATCTTCAAAATCACAAGCAACAAGCTTCTCTTGGTCTTGCTCTCAAAATGTTCAAACATAATACTTTCTAAGATTAAATTCTTGATTAATATCCTGCATACTTAAACAAATATTAGCATATCCAATTGACAATTTTTAATATCTTGTTATCATCAAAACTCAAAATGCAGTATTGCTGAACACCCTTATTCCAACAGGTTGGTCTAGTTGAACGGGGATAAGAGATAGAGTTTCTGGTTGCTCAGTTTCTTGTTCTAGTTCAGAAGCTGGGTCAAGGTTGACAATAGGTTCTGGCTCAACGATCGCAGGTTCTGAACAACCTTGAGCCTGAGTTTTGGATTTTTCTGGGGTTATTGGAAGTTCTCCTCCTAGATGTCTTTCTAATGAATTCAAAGCTTCTGGACAACCTATATTTGTAGGTTTTGGGTTGGTTAAAGGCTCTTGAGTTCATGTAGGATCTTTAGAAGGCTAAAGAACCTGAAAATGTTTCAGGTAGTCTAGTTGAAGGGGATGGTCAGATGGTAGTTGTTGACAAATATTGATATTATTTTGGATAGTAGTATCCATCGTATTATCAACATATGCCATAATTTTTGGGTAAAGGGGGTTATATGTGGAAGTTTGTTTTATTGGTGAGGGAGTGGTCTTTTTGCAAAGTGTGGGGATAGCTTTGCTCAGGGGTATGTTGTCTGAGTCTATTCTGTTTGAGATGAGGAGGGGAAATCCAAATTTAAGTACATATCAGATTTGTTGTGAGAATTACCTGAAGTGCAAACTTCTGGAGCAGTTGGTCTTGAAGCACCAGCTTCTGAAGCTCTTGTTCCTGAAGCACCAGCTTCTGCAGACACTATAGGATCTTTATGCTTGAGAGCCTTCACAAGCATTGCAGTAGCCTCCTTCACTGCCTGTTCCTTGACTTCTTCAGCAACCACCTCAACAAACAGAGCTTTTCCAACTGCGAGTTGATCAGTGACCATAGGTACTGAAGTACCCAACTTCTGTGCCAGGTCCTTTGCAGCAGGAACAACTTCTCTTTTCTACTTCAGCTTCATCATCTTCCTCAAAGCATCTGCTGATTTCCTTCTTCAGCCTCTTCATGCTTCTTTCTCCTTTACCCCTCTTCCTCTTGGGGACCTTAGGAACACCAATAGTCAGACCAGGAGCAGCTGACTTGGTAACTTTGGATTTCTTTGGAGCAGGTTCTGGCTTGTCTTCTTCTTCTTCATTGACAGATTTGATCCTTTTTCCTTTGACCTTCAGAAGAGCACCTCCTATTGTCTCAGGAATTGAGCTGTAGTTGATTATTTTTCCAGTTTCTTGAAAATGTTCAACCACGAACCTAGCCAGGAGCTCTGGATTGTCCTCTTTAGAAATTGGGGGGAAATCCATCATTAGATCAGACTGAACTGATGACTCCTTCATGTCCTCCTCATGAGGCTCGTGTTTCTTGATGATTTTCATATACTGGAGAGTCTTTCCATTTATGATTCTTCCAGTAACAGTGACAAGCTGTTTATCAGACACTGCCCCGGTGCCCTTCAGAATCTCAAGTAATCCTCCCTGATAGAGGATCTCAAACAGAAGCCTCCCGTAGGAGACTTGCCTCCTTTACTTGGTTTTGCTCTCCTTGATGACCCAACTCATGTGGTATATCATGTATTTGGGAAAGTTGATCTTCTCCATTGTAGCCAAGAAATACAGGACAACTTTGTGATCCAAAGACAGAGTGTCAGAACCTTCACCCTTCTGAAGCAAGCAATCAGTGATGAGCTTTAGAAGCACCTTGTGGTCCTTGTGCATATCCACCAATTTATTTGATGGTCTTCCCTTGAAGAAAAAATCATTACACCTCTCAGCCCAGTCGTTCTTCTTACTAACGTTCCATTGAAATTTCCCTTCGTTGGCCACTGTGCAGGCCCTAGCAATTATCTCTTTTGTGATGGTAATTAGAATTCCCATCACTACTGATCTAATTTCCATACCATTGTATGGTTTCAAATCCATCTCTTCCCTTGTTTTTCCTACCAAGGACGGATTCTTGTTCACAGCCTGAACTTCCTTATAAGCAGCTTCTTCCTTATCGTAAACTTCAGCCCTTACCCAAAGATCTCTGATTAGCTCTTGATATGTTGGTCCATTCAACATACCAAAATACTCATTCATTCCTTGACACAGAATCTAAGTATGAACATCAAGTCCATGCTTGTGTAGAGCTCCAAAGTCCACTCGAGATTCAACTTAAACTTCCACGGTCTCTTTTATCATAGACATGGTTCTTGGTTTTATGACGTAAGATTGTCCAGGGTTGATCTTCAGGATCGAAGTATTGGAAGAATTTGCCATTTGAATGTTTCTAGGTTTTTTCGAGTTTTCAAAAAATTTCAGAGAACGAGAGAGAAGAAAGTTTAGAACAAAGCAAGTGTGGGTAGTGAGAGTGAGAGTAGTGTGTGATTGAGACTAAGTGTATTTTTTTAAAAAGTTTGCAATACACAGGAGACAAACAGACATAAGCATTAAAGACAAACAAGCATGCAGTCATAAAGTAAAGGGAAGGCGCGAGGGTACTTGTTAAAATGGATACTATCATTTCCCTTTGAGTTATTACCCAATACAGACAGACCATGCCTGAGAACCTCAAAAGTAACTGTTACTGTAGTGGGACAGGTGTCGTTAGTCATAACTGCCACCTAACCACTAATACATGCTACTTCAGAGTCTAAGTCTCCTTAACAGAGTCTGAGTGTCTTCAGAGGCTGATTTTCCTCAAAGTCTTCAAAAGAGAGTCTGATACTCAAGTATCATATGAATAACTTTTAGATTCTGAATTCTATCTTCAGGAGCAAGCATTACACAGAGACAAAACACATGTTCAAATTTTTCTTTATAAAATCAAATCTTTCAACAATTAAAGGCTTAGTAAATATATCAGCCCATTAATGATCAGTATCAATGAATTGAATATCTAAAATTCCTTTTTGAACATAGTCTCTGATAAAATGATGTTTAATTTCAATGTGCTTAGCTCTTGAATGTAGAATCGAATTCTTAGATAAACATATAGCAGCTGTATTATCACAGTAGATTGGGATGCAATTTTCAGTTATTTGATAGTCCTCTAACTGATGTTTCATCCAGAGTAGTTGTGTACAACAACTAGCAGCTGGGATGTATTCTGCTTCTGCTGTTGACAAAAAAATAGTTGCTTATCTCTTGCTAGCCTAGGATATCAGATTCTCTCCCAGAAATTGACAATTGCCACTGATTAATTTTCTTTCAATCATGTCACCAGCATAGTCAGCATCGTAGAATCCAACTAGCTTATAATCTGAAGATTTCTTATATAGAAGTCCCAGATTAGTGGTTCCCTTCAAATATCTGAAGATTCTCTTAACAGCGGTTAAGTGAAACTCTCTAGGATCAGATTGAAACCTTGCACACAGACATACACAAAATAAAATATCCGGTCTGGATGCAGTGAGATATAACAGAGAACCTATCATACCTCTATACAGCTTCTGGTCAAATTTTGTTTCTTGATCTTCTTTGCTTAGAGTACAGGTTGGATGCATTAGAGTGTTCATTTTCTTACGATCTTTAAGATTGAATTTCTTCAGGAGCTCTTTACTGTACTTGGATTGATGAACATAGACTCCATCTTTGCAATGGTTGATTGGAATTCCCAGAAAGAATTTCAATTCTCCCATTATGCTCATTTCAAATTCATCCTGCATTGACTTAGAAAATTCCTTGCAAAGAGAACCATTAGTTGAACCAAAAATAATATCATCAACATAAATTTGAACAATTAGAATATCTTTCTTAAGAGTCTTCCTGAATAGTGTAGTGTCAACTTGACCTCTTTCAAAACCATTTTTAATTAAGAAATTGCTCAGCCTTTCATACCAAGCTCTGGGAGCTTGTTTCAAGCCATATAGTGATTTCTTCAATTTATAAACATGGTCAGGATGTTTTAAATCCTCAAAACCATGAGGTTGTTTGACATACACTTCTTCAGTAATAACACCATTAAGAAAGGCATTCTTAACATTCATTTGGTACAAAATTATGTTGTGATTTATTGCGTAGGAAAAAAGTAACCTGATTTCTTCCAATCTTGCAACTAGAGCAAATGTTTCAGTGTAATCAATGCCTTCTTGTTGACTGTAGCCTTGAGCAACAATTATGGCCTTGTTTCTGATTACTTCTCCTTGCTCACTAAGCTTGTTTCTGAACACCCATTTGGTTCCAATAATGTTCTTGTGCTAAGGCTTAGCTACTAGATCCCATACATCATTCCTTCTGAATTAGTTGAGTTCATCTTGCATATCTAGAATCCATTCTTCATCTGCAAGTGCTTCTTCAATTGAGGCAGGTTCAATTATTGATAACAATCCCAAAGCAGACTCTTCTTGTCTGAAATATGATCTAGTTCTTCTGGGACTGTCTTTGTTGCCAATAATTTGATCCTAAGGATGTGAAGACTTGTATTTGAACGCGTGTTTGGATTGGTTAGCTTGCTGAGAACCATCTTGAGCTTCTTCATAAGCTACATTATCAGGAACTTCAGGGGATGCTACAACTTCTGGAGTATCATCAGACTCTGGGTCTGATCAGGTTCTGAGTTATCATCAGACTCTTGAGAACCTGCAAAACTTTCATCCTGCTCTGGAGTTTCACTTCCAGGCACTTTGTCATCAAATTTGACGTGCATAGATTCTTCAACATAGTGTGTTTCTGAATTATACAATCCGTATGCCTTAGACCTTTCAGAGTAACCTAAAAAGATTCCCTTCTTAGCTTTGGCATCAAATTTCTTTAGATAGACTTTGTTGTTTAGAATATAACAAGTACATCCAAACTGATGAAAGTAAGATATGTTAGGTTTCCTACCAAGAGTTCATATGATGTTTTGTTCAACAAGGGTCTGATATAGATCCTGTTCTGAACATAACATGTTGTGTTTACTGCTTCTGCCCAAAAATGCTTAGCCAGATTGTTTTCATGAATCATGGTTCTTGCCATTTCTTGTAAAGTTCTATTCTTTCTCTCTACAACCCCATTTTGCTGTGGAGTTCTAGGAGAAGAGAATTCATGGATGATTCCATGTTTTTCACAAAATATTTCAAATGGCTCATTTTCAAATTCTCCTCCATGATCACTTCTGACTTTGAAGATTTTCAATTCTTTTTAAGATTGGACTTGGATGTAGAATTTACTAAACACAGTATATGAATCATATTTAGATTTTAGAAACTTAACCCAACTCCATCTACTGTAATCATCAACAATGACTAATCCATATTTACTTCCATATAAGTATGCAGTACTGACTGGACCAAATAAATCAATATGGAGTAGCTCCAAGGGTCTGAAGGTAGAAACAATTTCTTTTGGTTTGAAAGAAGTTTTAACAATTTTTCCTTTCTGGCATGCTCCACAGAGACCATCTGAATGATAATCAATGTCTGGTAAGCCTCTCACCAGTTGTAACTTGCTAAGCTTAGAGATTAACCTCCAGTTAGCATGTCCCAACCTTCTGAGCCACAACCATTTCTTATCACTCATTGATAGAAGACAAACTATCTTTTGATCAACCAGTTCAGAGAATTTGATTTTGTAGACATTGTTTCTTCTCTTTCCCTTGAATACAATGGATTGATCATCTTTGTTGACTACTGTGCAGTTGTTCTTATTAAACAAAACTTCATAACCACTATCATACAATTGACTTATGCTCAGTAGGTTATGTCTAAGTCCATCTACAAACCACACATTATTGATTGAGATTAGAGAGTTACTAATGGTTCCAGTACTAAATATTTTCCCAGTTTGGTTTCCTCCAAATCCCACAGTTCCTCCCTCTTTCATGGTCAGGATTAGGAACATAGACTTTTCTCCTGTAATGTGTCGCGAGCAGCCACTGTCTAGATACCAAGACTTCTGCTTTTCTTGTCCTTTTAGACATACCTGGAACATCAACAATTTCAGATTTAGGTACCCATATATTTATGGGTCCTTTGGGGTTAGTCCTTGAACCATTGAATCTCTTTTGTGTTGTGTATCTGGAAGTCTGAGGCATTGTTTTCTTCCAGAATTTAGGTTAAGAACCTTTTAGTCTAGAATCCAACTTACCACACACAGCTTCTCTTCTTTGAGTCTTGAGCTTCTGATTTTCAGACTCTGGTTTCTTCAGAATCTGTTTACCAAACTCTGGTTTCTTCAGAATCTGAACTTTTGGAGCCTTTGATTCAAAGTTGTTCAGTACCTTTGGCTCTAGGTTCTCTTGCTTTGACTTAGTCATTGCCTTAGAGCTTGAAGCTTTAGGTTCTGAATGAGTTACTGTGTTGACTTTTTCAGACTCTAACACAAAATGATTTTCAAATGCTTCTTTGGCACCATCAGAACCAGGTTTCAGGATCACTTCATTGGAGTTACCTCCTATGAATCCAAGACCTTTACCTCTGTTCTGATAAGTGCTATAAATCATGGATGCCACTTTGGTGCTATCAATTCCTGTAGCAATAAACTCTTGTAGAGCAGCATCCTGCTCACTCAAATGTTTACAGTTACACTTCTTAGTCATTTTCTTTCTTTAAAACATCCATCTCCAACAGAGTTGATTCATGTTGTTTCAATCAATTCAGATCTAGTGAGTTTAGAATATACCTCTGTTTCACTTTCAGAGTCTGTATCAGATTCTGCATGAAGATGATTCCTTTTTTGGTTCAGTTGTTGCTACCAAACCCATAACTACATTAGTTTCATCCTCAACATCATCCTCATCACACCCTGACTCATTGTCTAGATCTTCCCAAGTAGCCATCAGACTCTTTTTGATCTGCTTCTTGAACTTGTTGGACTTGAAGGTTGGCTTATTTGACTTGGATTTTTCTTTTTGCAAATCTGGACAATCAACAATGAAATGCCCAGGATTCTTGCAGTCGAAGCAACCTTTTTGTTCTTCCTTCTTAAATCCTTTACCACTGCTTTTACCCAAGAACTTCTTGTTCTTTCTGGATAAGTAATACAGTCTGTTGGAAAGCATAGCCATTTATCTAGCAATATCAGGATCTTCCTCAGAGTCTTCAGAAGAAGATTCATTTTCAGACTCCTCAACTTTGAGAGCTTTTGAGGATCTTCCTTTTGACTTTAGAGCAATGGTTTTTGACTTTCTGACAGAGGCATGTTCATTTAGACTTAACTCATGAACCTTGAGGGAACTGACAAGATCTTCAACACTTAGAGTGTTTAAATCTTTAGCTTCCTCAATAGCAGTCACCTTAGGTCTCCATCTTGAGGGTAAGCTTCTCAGAATCTTGCTCACATGATCAGAAGCTATGTAACTCTTCTTCAATATCTGAAGTCCAGAGACTAGAGTCTGAAATCTTGAGAACATTTGTTAAATACTTTCATCTTGAACAGTTCATACTGATGAACAAGCAAAAGAGCCTTTGCTTCTCTGACTTTCTTGCTACCTTCATAGTTTGCATAGAGAGAAGCAAACATAGCTTTTGCAGTAGACTTGTCACTCATCTTCATGTATTATGATTTAGGAATAGCTCTGACAAGTGCTCCTCTGATTATGTGATGTTTCAGGTAGCTTTTCTTTTGAGTAGCAGTGTGTTTCTTTCTGTCAATAGCAGCTCCTTCATCATCAAGTTCTAAGTCACCAACACCATCTTCTAGTATGTCGCATAGTTCTTCATCTAAGCCCATGACATAACTGTAGAAGTTGGTTTTCCACCATGAAAATTCCTCAGGGTCTCCATTGAATTTAGGAATTTTTCCAGAGTCAGCTTTCTTGTTGCTGTAACTGGATCCATAGTCATAAGGTATAGCAGCACCAGCAGCACTAGAAGTTGTAGGTTCACCGGGACACATGTTTTTCTCTGGATCTTTTCTGTCAGACGGTTAAGTTCTATGACAGTAGAGTCGGAGCTCTGATACCAATTGAAGGTGAGAAAAACACAAGAAGGGGGGGGGGGGTTGAATTGTGTTAACTTGTTTGCGTCTCTTAAAGAGATTGATTCTGTTTTCCAAATCAGAGTCTGATAGAGTTCAGGTTCTGATGGAAGTTCAGAGTCTGTTGCAGCGGATAAAGTAAAGAGATAAGGGAAAGAGAGAACACAAGCAATTATATAGGTTCCTTCCACAAACCGGAAGTAGTCATGTCCCCCTTGCACTTCCAAGGAGAGTTCACTAAAATGTAATAACAAATTACAAGTTGCTCAAGCACACAACAAGAGACTTCCAATGCTCAAGCACACAAGCAAGAGACTTCAAATGCTCAAGGACACACCCAAGAGACTTCTATTGCTCAAGCACACAAGCAAGAGACTTCTAATACACTTTATAGAAAATTGAATAAGAGTTTGAACACTTGATATACTATCAGTGGTGTTCCAAATACAATACAATAAGACTCTGTTTTCATTGACACTTAGAGATTCTAGGATATGAATTTTGTAAGAATTTCCTAAGTTGTTGATGTGTTTGGCTTGACTCAGGGAGTATTTCAAAATAGCATAATAGCTCAGTTTTTCAGTAGTAGAGTCTCACTGATTCTTCAAGTCTTATATCCTTTATATAGAGGGTGAAGAGATACGTTGAGAGATGCCAACACATCAAAGAGTCATCTAGAAGCTTGATCAACCACTGTTGATTTGTTGCTTGATATGGTAATCGTTCTTCAAAGCAAATTTTAATTCCATTCCTCTTGTAGCGAAAATACCAGTAGACACAGCTGCCAATAGTACAAGTAGTGGAGTAGTGGAAACAGGGGTCGTACATGTACTCTGTCCTTTTCCTGTGCTCTTTTGTCACAAAGCATCCCATGCTTAAGTTTACTTCAAGATAGTCGTTACTCCATATGAACGTTTCTTCTGCAACGAAATGCATTCAGAGATTCATCTAAACAAATTCTTGAGTTGCAATCTTCAGACTCTCTGTAGAACTCTAGACTCTGTTGAGCTTCAAACTCTCTTCAGCTCCTTTAGACTCTCTTCGTTCATCAGATTCTCTGAGTCTTCAGAACCTCTTGACTTGCACTTCTTCTAAACAACTTCTTCAGACTCTCCGAGTCTTGTACTTCTTCGAAACAGCTTCTTCAAACTCTCGTAGTCTTCAGAATCACTTGCAACAAGCTTCTTTTAGGATATCACTCTTCATTTGTTCTTACAGAATACTTTCTAAGATTAAAATCTTTGACTAAGATCCTGCACACTTAAACAAATATTAGCATATCCAATTGACAATTTTTAATACCTTGTTATCATCAAAACTAAAAATGGTATTGTTAAACACCCTTTGTTCCAACAAAATACACTTGTTAATTGAGATTTAATCTATGATGTTCATTTCAATTGTTTGTTATCATTGATTATTATTGATGTGAAGCTAACCCCCAGTGGTTTTGACCGCCTGCCTTTCCTTATGGACGGGTAGATGGAGTGCAGGAGTAGTCTTTCTTGCTTGGTGAGTTGATTCGAGGATAGCGGATGCTTCCTCTACCTTTCTGTCGAGTCTAGATTTAGGCTCTGATTAGGGCGTTGTCTTTGTACTTATTATTTTGGCTTATGTTGTTGATTATTGCCCATATGTCGGGACTTGGAGATTTATATGTTCATATGTTGGATTATTTGATGTATGATTTTTATCCGCTGTGACTGTTAAAGACTTATATATATATGCATGCATGTTGTTTTGAATTTGGTTGAAGACGTAGCGTTTATTTCTTGAATATTATTTATATTCGCATGTTTTATCGCTTTAATAGAAATAGGGCGTTACAAATATTGCCTTATTCTCTTAATTTTGAACAAGTTATGTTGAAAAAAAGATAGTGCACTTTGCTATTGTTATTGTGTTTGTGTTGGAACTTCAAAATGTTGAGTTGATTATATAGAGACATGGTTCGAAGCTTGGGAGAGAATAGAAAATCCTTTGATGGCTATGAAAATCGTTAGATGAATTGGACAAAAAAATTGTCATTTTAGTAAAAATAAAAAATTATTAAACAATATTAAAAAAAATTAAGATAAAAAAAATCTATAACTGAGCATCTTTAAATGGAGTGTTGATAAGTTTTAAAACATGTAGGAAAGAGGTTGTAATACCATTATATTTGATGGAAGGAAATGGGAGAGTAATCAAACTTTTTTTTTTTTTTTTATAGAAACAACCGAGATTGAATTGCATGCATGTGAGTTTTTAAATTTTTGTATTACTTTACTTATATTTTTTTCACGAATAACTTTTTATAATAAATAATGAATACTTTATTTATATTATATATTGTTTTATTACTATATATAATAATTTACTATCATTATTTATACTAGTTAAAAGACAGACAATCACATGCACAGCTTTCTGCCTTTTTTATTACGATAATGTTTGAAAATTGTGAATGGCGTTTTTTATAAAAATTTGATTTTGATTAAAACAAATAATATAAATGTTTGTTGCTTTCAAATTATAACAAACCAAATTAGTCATGATTATCCATTTCAATGACATCAACAACATAATAAAATATATAATTTTAATTCTTAATTTTTTAAGGACACCAACAATAATCTTTATTATAAAAAATATTGTTTAAGGGTATAATTATAATAATTTTATTTTAATATTTAAACTTGCTCTTATCTATTTGTTATCTGTGTTATTTGTATTGAAAGTTGAGGGAAATTTTGGAAAGAGAAAAATCCAGTCCAAAAGAGTCAAAACATGCTACATTCTTTATATATAGTATAGATGTGTAAATTTAGTTCTTATGTTCTATATGCATTCAACAATGAATGACATATTTGTCAAGAAAATAAAAATGTAAATAGATCTATTGTCTTGTAACATTTTTTAAAAGTTCAATTCTGGTTTAAAATTGATTAATTTGATCATTTAACGAATGTAATTTGACGCAACATTATTCCTTTTGCTGGTTCATAAAAAAAAATAAAAAATTTGGTTCATAACCTTGACCAATTAACCTATGGATATGACAATAAATTTTTATAAGGGAAGGAATCAAATTGTGTTAACTTATATAAGTTAAAGGAACAAATTGACCGACCTTAAAGTTTGGGGATTAAGTTGCATCAATTTAAGGTTATGAGGTCAAATTGATTGATTTAAAGTTAATGGACCATATTAAACTTTTAAAATAACTTAAACCATCAAAGAGATATTTGAACCATAAAAATATTATACTCTCTAGCCTTTAATGACAGACGATGAAAACTACCGATCAAATTGAAAGAAACTGAACAAGCAGCAGGCAAGAGAGAAAATTTCAAGAATTCGAACATTTCAAGAATTGAAAGAAACTGAACAATTAACCGATCAGAATCCCAACATTTCACAATATTGTTGCTTCATCCAAGGCATTGCTTCATTGATGCATTGCATTATGGACAGAGATCACAAGATTTCACAATATTTAGAATAAAGGCACGCACTACAAGCATTTAATGTTTGTGCAAATACAGTTCATAGAAATATGTATTGGCACTAAAAGCATTCGTAGGAGTAGTCCATTTCAATGATAATGGACAGTAACGGATCAAATTTTATTTCACTATTGTTAAACAAATACACATTCCTTATCTAATAACAACAATATATATTCAATGATAATGGACAGTAACGGATCAAATTTTATTTCACTATTGTTAAACAAATACACATTCCTTATCTAATAACAACAATATATAAAAGTTGAAGTCTAGCAAAATTTCAAAATCGTCCTTATTAAACTTATAATCTCGTTAATTTTATGTGCATAACTGTACTTGCAAAAAGTACGAGTAGTGAATAGTAGGGTTTTCTCTGTCTATTAGGGTTTAGACTGATTATTGGATGCCTTGAGAATGCTCTCAAGGGTTGTATTTATAGCCTGCTGTGGGCTTGGGTTTCGGTGGCTTGGTCTCCAAGACATGGGGGTATTTTAGCATATTCGGCGGGTTCTAGACGTTTCTAGAAGCCACTTGAGGCGGCGCCCTGGAAAGGACGCGCCTTGGGCCTTAGAACTCTACTGGAGGGTGCTAAGGCCTCTTGGAGGGTCTATAGGCCCTTCTGGGGGTCTTTAAGACTCCTAGGAATATTATGACGGTCCATAGCCCAACAAGCACGAGTCTTAGAACAAGGCGAAGTGATTTATATCTTGGCAAGCGTAGGAGTCCTTAGGAAGGACCCTCCTAGCTAATTAGGAAATAATAATGACGGTCCATAGCCCAACAAGCACGAGTCTTGGGACAAGGCGAAGTGATTTTTATTACATCGACATCCCCTTATGATATTTCTGATTTGTTTGATAGCTTTTGAGGGTATATGTATTACCCTTAAGCCGTAGATCCCTTCTGTATTGGAAAAAGTTTGCTTCGTATGGGACTGTCCGCCTAGTTTCTTTAGTATAGGTTTTAGGATAAGGCCTGATGCATCTCGCCTCGCCCTACTGAGGGGCGGGATAGATGTTTCTTTAAAGATTGGCGAGGACTCTTGAAGTTAAAATTGCTGAACTTGAAACTGTCAAGTTGGAGCGAGATGCTTTTTAGGAGAAGAGCCTCAAGCTGGAAAGAGAAGACGAAGAGTGTAAAAGCGCTCTTATGGAGTATTTTGATGATGGTTTTTGAGTGAGCCCGTGCGCAAGCCGCACACTTTTATCCTGAAGGGAACTTTGCTGCATGGATGCAGCTAAAGCTATCGTTGATGGTACGCTCATAGACATCGCTTTAATGATTTCTTTTCCAATGGCGACCCTGCGTGGCGCCTTATTTTGCTTGTATTGAGGGCGACCTCTTATGGTGCCCTACTGACTTTTTAAAAACGATCCTTACTGGACGCTTTGACACTTTAATATATCTTTTCGTTGCATTATTTCTATCCAGCTTTTATCTGTGCTACTGGCACTTGTTTTACGTGCTTCTTTGATGTTTGCTAAATAACCTGCTTAGCAGTGTTTAACCAGTGTTGAAGTTATATTTTAGGATTTGCTTGCCTATCTTGAACGACATTAGTCGTGACATTTGTATTTAGCATCATGGGCTTTTTTCCTTTTAAAACTTCGCAACTTGGCGAAATACAGTTAACCTCTGTGGGTCTTACTGAATTGCGCTACAAGGCGTCTTACTGGATTGCGCTACAAGGCGTCTTACAGGGCTGCGCTACGTGGCGTCTTACGGGGCTGCGCTACGTGGCGTCTTACGGGGCTGCGCTACGTGGCGTCTTACGGGGCTGCGCTACGTGGCGTCTTACGGGGCTGTGCTACGTGGCGTCTTACGGGGCTGCGCTACGTGGCGTCTTACGGGGCTGCGCTACGTGGCGTCTTACGGGGCTGCGCTACTTGGCGTCTTACGGGGCTGCGCGACGTTGTGTCTTACGGGGCTGCGCGACGTGGCGTCTTACGGGGCTGCGCTACATGGCGTCTTACAGGGCTGCGCTACATGGCGTCTTACAGCTTCTATCTCAGAGCCCTCTTGGGGTTGAGTTTTCACTGCCCAGTTGGGTCTTACGGCTTCTATCTCAGAGCCCTCTTGGGGTTGAGTTTTCACTGCCTAGTTGGGTCTTACGGCTTCTAGTCGATTTGTTGATTCATGTGGATATTGTAGTAGTAGCACCTAAACAAAATAACAAACAGAAATAGCAAAATATTTGTAGACATTAAGTTGCCTCGTTAAAAACCTGCAAAACAAAACTCAAAGGTTGAGAACTGTTAGAATAACTTCGTGTTTCATTTTCAAACTTGTAATGGCGGGACGTTGCTTCTATAATACAATTTGGCGTGCTGTTTGGCGAGCTCTTCTTTCTGTTAACCTAGCCCTTGACGGGTTTGTTTGTCTTCCAAACTTGATTTGTCTGAAATACAACAATTCTTCTTCCAAACTTGATTTGTCTGAAATATAACAATTCTTCCACGCTTCCAAAGTAATCAGTATCATGAATAAAGGAGTCTTTAATCTTATGCAATTATATTCAGCGGGAACTAAGTGTTCTTTGTCTTCCTTATTTAGCTCGCTTATACTTTGTACTCCTCTTAAATATCTCGCCCATTAACTTATCGTTCTCCTATTAAACCTGAACTAACTCGCTCATTGCATTATTTTCTACGTCTTCACTTTCTCCTATGTATTAGGACTGAGTTTGCTACTCAACTTTATTCTTCTACATGGCTCTATTAATCCATTATTTACATTTACTAAGCAGTTAGTTCAGGCACTTAGTTCAGTTTGCAAAGTAAATGGTGCATGAAAGGGGTTCCCAGGAAAGAGAGGTGGGTCACCTGGACCACTTAAATACCAAGGCTTTCCTTGACAGAATCCCTTCTATGTGACCCTTTATCAATACTACACTTCACTTGTGCCACTGGGTACCTACCCTTTATCAATACTACACTTCACTTGTGCCACTGGGTACCTAGAGTAGTCTTGCTTTAGTCATATGTCTTGTGTTTTACTTATCACTCTTTCTTCATTACATTGTAATTGAATCGCCCAACGAAAATTAATATCAAGTGAAACAAATTAAGTTAAAGTTAATTTGTCTATAAGACTTATTGTCCACACATGATGTATATGCACCAACCAATAATTGCAAAATAAACAAAATCGATTAGAGCCTTCGAAATTCAAGTTGTAAAAATATATTTTCTCAAAATATATTGGGCAAGAATTTTTCTTCGAATCACAGAGTGAAAATATATTGTCTCAAAATATATTGATCATAAAATTTCTTCCAAACTAAATATATTTTCTCAAAATATTTTCAACGATAAACTCTCTTCAAATATAAAAAATATATTCTCTAAAAATATATTTCGAACAGTGTAAATATATTTTGTTAAAGTATATTGAACATAAATTTTCTTCAAATCGATCAAATAGTATATTTTCACAAAATATTTTCAACGATAAACCCTCTTCAAATATAAACAATATATTTTCTAAAAATATATTTGTCAATAAATTTTCTTCAAATCGAACAGTGTAAATATATTTTGTTAAAGTATATCGAACATAAATTTTCTTCAAATCAAAGAATATATTTTCTCAAAAATATTCGGCAATAAATTCTCTTCAAATCAAGTAATATATATTGTCTCAAGATATACTATTTGATTAAATAATTGTTGAGCAAAAAAATAATATTTTTATCTGAAACTGATGGTACCTCGCCAAGTCAACTGCTCATCTAACCAGATCTGAAAGTGATGGGGCGAGTACTACCTCGCCAAGGAACTAGCTTGTCCTACCTTCGTCATTTTCGTTGAAGTCTTCGTCCGACCTTGTTTTGTGGAATTCTCCAGACAAAAGTATACATACATACAAGTCATGTTAGCCACTTTTTAATCAATTATCAAAACCCTATAATATCGTAAATCTACTTCAAGTCCAGGTATTTTCAGCTATAATTTTAGGAAAATTCATTCTAAAGCACCATATATCAGAAAATTATGGGCACTGATGAGAAGCTAAATATTTCTATACCTTCGTCCCTTGTTTGGTTATGAAAAACCAATTGCTACTTGACCATTCTTTTATTAAATAACTAATAAATCAGACAACTTCTAGTTTTCTTCGTACTAGCCGCTTAAATAACTAGCTAGTAAATTAAATAAGATACACCTTATACGCATATGTTAATTTAATTATTCCCGATTATAAAAAACCAAGAATTCAAAACCAGAAATAAAAACAGGATAAATATAATTTTGAAATCTGGCATCGTGGATCATATATGTGCTCTTTTAAACAAACATAATCTTGTAGCCATCAATTAAAAGAAACAGAGAAGTGCATATGAATATTAGCGTGCTAATTCATTGAACATAACTAAAGATAAAGATATGGTAGGAATACACTCAATACCCAATAAACTCAACACACCCGATTTGACTTTGGAAAACAAGATCATATTGACGATTACGTGTTGAAAAATATGAAAAATATGAGAATCGCTGACTTCTTATTTTTTTTATTTTTTAACAACGATACAAAGCCATTAACGAGAACCCGGTTTCCAAAATCAAACTACCATTAATTCGGTCGGTGGTCCTGTTGAGAGATTTTATAATATGGGAAAACACTTCCATCACGGTGTTTAAGAGAAACAACGATTGATTCATTCTCGGCTTTTGCATAGTGATGGTGGTATAAGGAGGATGGAGGCTGACGGTTTGTTTCTAAATCGGCGATGAAGGATGCAATTTAGAGGTTGCAGTTTGGTTTAGGGTTTCCATGTCACAAGGTGTGACTCAGAAAACGTGGTCGAGGCTAGTTTTACCTTTTCCCACAGACGGCTTTTACCTTTTCCCACAGACGGCGCCAACTGTACTTGCAAAAAGTACGAGTAGTGAATAGTAGGGTTTTCTCTGTCTATTAGGGTTTAGACTGATTATTGGATGCCTTGAGAATGCTCTCAAGGGTTGTATTTATAGCCTGCTGTGGGCTTGGGTTTCGGTGGCTTGGTCTCCAAGACATGGGGGTATTTTAGCATATTCGGCGGGTTCTAGACGTTTCTAGAAGCCACTTGAGGCGGCGCCCTGGAAAGGACGCGCCTTGGGCCTTAGAACTCTACTGGAGGGTGCTAAGGCCTCTTGGAGGGTCTATAGGCCCTTCTGGGGGTCTTTAAGACTCCTAGGAATATTATGACGGTCCATAGCCCAACAAGCACGAGTCTTAGAACAAGGCGAAGTGATTTATATCTTGGCAAGCGTAGGAGTCCTTAGGAAGGACCCTCCTAGCTAATTAGGAAATAATAATGACGGTCCATAGCCCAACAAGCACGAGTCTTGGGACAAGGCGAAGTGATTTTTATTACATCGACATCCCCTTATGATATTTCTGATTTGTTTGATAGCTTTTGAGGGTATATGTATTACCCTTAAGCCGTAGATCCCTTCTGTATAGGAAAATGTTTGCTTCGTATGGAACTGTCCGCCTAGTTTCTTTAGTATAGGTTTTAGGATAAGGCCTGATGCATCTCGCCTCGCCCTCCTGAGGGGCGGGATAGATGTTTCTTTAAAGATTGGCGAGGACTCTTGAAGTTAAAATTGCTGAACTTGAAACTGTCAAGTTGGAGCGAGATGCTTTTTAGGAGAAGAGCCTCAAGCTGGAAAGAGAAGACGAAGAGTGTAAAAGCGCTCTTATGGAGTATTTTGATGATGGTTTTTGAGTGAGCCCGTGCGCAAGCCGCACACTTTTATCCTGAAGGGAACTTTGCTGCATGGATGCAGCTAAAGCTATCGTTGATGGTACGCTCATAGACATCGCTTTAATGATTTCTTTTCCAATGGCGACCCTGCGTGGCGCCTTATTTTGCTTGTATTGAGGGCGACCTCTTATGGTGCCCTACTGACTTTTTAAAAACGATCCTTACTGGACGCTTTGACACTTTAATATATCTTTTCGTTGCATTATTTCTATCCAGCTTTTATCTGTGCTACTGGCACTTGTTTTACGTGCTTCTTTGATGTTTGCTAAATAACCTGCTTAGCAGTGTTTAACCAGTGTTGAAGTTATATTTTAGGATTTGCTTGCCTATCTTGAACGACATTAGTCGTGACATTTGTATTTAGCATCATGGGCTTTTTTCCTTTTAAAACTTCGCAACTTGGCGAAATACAGTTAACCTCTGTGGGTCTTACTGAATTGCGCTACAAGGCGTCTTACTGGATTGCGCTACAAGGCGTCTTACAGGGCTGCGCTACGTGGCGTCTTACAGGGCTGCGCTACGTGGCGTCTTACGGGGTTGCGCTACGTGGCGTCTTACAGGGCTGCGCTACGTGGCGTCTTACGGGGCTGCGCTACGTGGCGTCTTACGGGGCTGCGCTACTTGGCGTCTTACGGGGCTGCGCGACGTTGCGTCTTACGGGGCTGCGCTACGTGGCGTCTTACGGGGCTGCGCTACATGGCGTCTTACAGGGCTGCGCTACATGGCGTCTTACAGCTTCTATCTCAGAGCCCTCTTGGGGTTGAGTTTTCACTGCCCAGTTGGGTCTTACGGCTTCTATCTCAGAGCCCTCTTGGGGTTGAGTTTTCACTGCCTAGTTGGGTCTTACGGCTTCTAGTCGATTTGTTGATTCATGTGGATATTGTAGTAGTAGCACCTAAACAAAATAACAAACAGAAATAGCAAAATATTTGTAGACATTAAGTTGCCTCGTTAAAAACCTGCAAAACAAAACTCAAAGGTTGAGAACTGTTAGAATAACTTCGTGTTTCATTTTCAAACTTGTAATGGCGGGACGTTGCTTCTATAATACAATTTGGCGTGCTGTTTGGCGAGCTCTTCTTTCTGTTAACCTAGCCCTTGACGGGTTTGTTTGTCTTCCAAACTTGATTTGTCTGAAATACAACAATTCTTCTTCCAAACTTGATTTGTCTGAAATATAACAATTCTTCCACGCTTCCAAAGTAATCAGTATCATGAATAAAGGAGTCTTTAATCTTATGCAATTATATTCAGCGGGAACTAAGTGTTCTTTGTCTTCCTTATTTAGCTCGCTTATACTTTGTACTCCTCTTAAATATCTCGCCCATTAACTTATCGTTCTCCTATTAAACCTGAACTAACTCGCTCATTGCATTATTTTCTACGTCTTCACTTTCTCCTATGTATTAGGACTGAGTTTGCTACTCAACTTTATTCTTCTACATGGCTCTATTAATCCATTATTTACATTTACTAAGCAGTTAGTTCAGGCACTTAGTTCAGTTTGCAAAGTAAATGGTGCATGAAAGGGGTTCCCAGGAAAGAGAGGTGGGTCACCTGGACCACTTAAATACCAAGGCTTTCCTTGACAGAATCCCTTCTATGTGACCCTTTATCAATACTACACTTCACTTGTGCCACTGGGTACCTACCCTTTATCAATACTACACTTCACTTGTGCCACTGGGTACCTAGAGTAGTCTTGCTTTAGTCATATGTCTTGTGTTTTACTTATCACTCTTTCTTCATTACATTGTAATTGAATCGCCCAACGAAAATTAATATCAAGTGAAACAAATTAAGTTAAAGTTAATTTGTCTATAAGACTTATTGTCCACACATGATGTATATGCACCAACCAATAATTGCAAAATAAACAAAATCGATTAGAGCCTTCGAAATTCAAGTTGTAAAAATATATTTTCTCAAAATATATTGGGCAAGAATTTTTCTTCGAATCACAGAGTGAAAATATATTGTCTCAAAATATATTGATCATAAAATTTCTTCCAAACTAAATATATTTTCTCAAATTATTTTCAACGATAAACTCTCTTCAAATATAAAAAATATATTTTCTAAAAATATATTTCGAACAGTGTAAATATATTTTGTTAAAGTATATTGAACCTAAATTTTCTTCAAATCGATCAAATAGTATATTTTCACAAAATATTTTCAACGATAAACCCTCTTCAAATATAAACAATATATTTTCTAAAAATATATTTGTCAATAAATTTTCTTCAAATCGAACAGTGTAAATATATTTTGTTAAAGTATATCGAACATAAATTTTCTTCAAATCAAAGAATATATTTTCTCAAAAATATTCGGCAATAAATTCTCTTCAAATCAAGTAATATATATTGTCTCAAGATATACTATTTGATTAAATAATTGTTGAGCAAAAAAATAATATTTTTATCTGAAACTGATGGTACCTCGCCAAGTCAACTGCTCATCTAACCAGATCTGAAAGTGATGGGGCGAGTACTACCTCGCCAAGGAACTAGCTTGTCCTACCTTCGTCATTTTCGTTGAAGTCTTCGTCCGACCTTGTTTTGTGGAATTCTCCAGACAAAAGTATACATACATACAAGTCATGTTAGCCACTTTTTAATCAATTATCAAAACCCTATAATATCGTAAATCTACTTCAAGTCCAGGTATTTTCAGCTATAATTTTAGGAAAATTCATTCTAAAGCACCATATATCAGAAAATTATGGGCACTGATGAGAAGCTAAATATTTCTATACCTTCGTCCCTTGTTTGGTTATGAAAAACCAATTGCTACTTGACCATTCTTTTATTAAATAACTAATAAATCAGACAACTTCTAGTTTTCTTCGTACTAGCCGCTTAAATAACTAGCTAGTAAATTAAATAAGATACACCTTATACGCATATGTTAATTTAATTATTCCCGATTATAAAAAACCAAGAATTCAAAACCAGAAATAAAAACAGGATAAATATAATTTTGAAATCTGGCATCGTGGATCATATATGTGCTCTTTTAAACAAACATAATCTTGTAGCCATCAATTAAAAGAAACAGAGAAGTGCATATGAATATTAGCGTGCTAATTCATTGAACATAACTAAAGATAAAGATATGGTAGGAATACACTCAATACCCAATAAACTCAACACACCCGATTTGACTTTGGAAAACAAGATCATATTGACGATTACGTGTTGAAAAATATGAAAAATATGAGAATCGCTGACTTCTTATTTTTTTTATTTTTTAACAACGATACAAAGCCATTAACGAGAACCCGGTTTCCAAAATCAAACTACCATTAATTCGGTCGGTGGTCCTGTTGAGAGATTTTATAATATGGGAAAACACTTCCATCACGGTGTTTAAGAGAAACAACGATTGATTCATTCTCGGCTTTTGCATAGTGATGGTGGTATAAGGAGGATGGAGGCTGACGGTTTGTTTCTAAATCGGCGATGAAGGATGCAATTTAGAGGTTGCAGTTTGGTTTAGGGTTTCCATGTCACAAGGTGTGACTCAGAAAACGTGGTCGAGGCTAGTTTTACCTTTTCCCACAGACGGCTTTTACCTTTTCCCACAGACGGCGCCAACTGTACTTGCAAAAAGTACGAGTAGTGAATAGTAGGGTTTTCTCTGTCTATTAGGGTTTAGACTGATTATTGGATGCCTTGAGAATGCTCTCAAGGGTTGTATTTATAGCCTGCTGTGGGCTTGGGTTTCGGTGGCTTGGTCTCCAAGACATGGGGGTATTTTAGCATATTCGGCGGGTTCTAGACGTTTCTAGAAGCCACTTGAGGCGGCGCCCTGGAAAGGACGCGCCTTGGGCCTTAGAACTCTACTGGAGGGTGCTAAGGCCTCTTGGAGGGTCTATAGGCCCTTCTGGGGGTCTTTAAGACTCCTAGGAATATTATGACGGTCCATAGCCCAACAAGCACGAGTCTTAGAACAAGGCGAAGTGATTTATATCTTGGCAAGCGTAGGAGTCCTTAGGAAGGACCCTCCTAGCTAATTAGGAAATAATAATGACGGTCCATAGCCCAACAAGCACGAGTCTTGGGACAAGGCGAAGTGATTTTTATTACATCGACATCCCCTTATGATATTTCTGATTTGTTTGATAGCTTTTGAGGGTATATGTATTACCCTTAAGCCGTAGATCCCTTCTGTATTGGAAAAAGTTTGCTTCGTATGGGACTGTCCGCCTAGTTTCTTTAGTATAGGTTTTAGGATAAGGCCTGATGCATCTCGCCTCGCCCTACTGAGGGGCGGGATAGATGTTTCTTTAAAGATTGGCGAGGACTCTTGAAGTTAAAATTGCTGAACTTGAAACTGTCAAGTTGGAGCGAGATGCTTTTTAGGAGAAGAGCCTCAAGCTGGAAAGAGAAGACGAAGAGTGTAAAAGCGCTCTTATGGAGTATTTTGATGATGGTTTTTGAGTGAGCCCGTGCGCAAGCCGCACACTTTTATCCTGAAGGGAACTTTGCTGCATGGATGCAGCTAAAGCTATCGTTGATGGTACGCTCATAGACATCGCTTTAATGATTTCTTTTCCAATGGCGACCCTGCGTGGCGCCTTATTTTGCTTGTATTGAGGGCGACCTCTTATGGTGCCCTACTGACTTTTTAAAAACGATCCTTACTGGACGCTTTGACACTTTAATATATCTTTTCGTTGCATTATTTCTATCCAGCTTTTATCTGTGCTACTGGCACTTGTTTTACGTGCTTCTTTGATGTTTGCTAAATAACCTGCTTAGCAGTGTTTAACCAGTGTTGAAGTTATATTTTAGGATTTGCTTGCCTATCTTGAACGACATTAGTCGTGACATTTGTATTTAGCATCATGGGCTTTTTTCCTTTTAAAACTTCGCAACTTGGCGAAATACAGTTAACCTCTGTGGGTCTTACTGAATTGCGCTACAAGGCGTCTTACTGGATTGCGCTACAAGGCGTCTTACAGGGCTGCGCTACGTGGCGTCTTACGGGGCTGCGCTACGTGGCGTCTTACGGGGCTGCGCTACGTGGCGTCTTACGGGGCTGCGCTACGTGGCGTCTTACGGGGCTGCGCTACGTGGCGTCTTACGGGGCTGTGCTACGTGGCGTCTTACGGGGCTGCGCTACGTGGCGTCTTACGGGGCTGCGCTACGTGGCGTCTTACGGGGCTGCGCTACTTGGCGTCTTACGGGGCTGCGCGACGTTGTGTCTTACGGGGCTGCGCGACGTGGCGTCTTACGGGGCTGCGCTACATGGCGTCTTACAGGGCTGCGCTACATGGCGTCTTACAGCTTCTATCTCAGAGCCCTCTTGGGGTTGAGTTTTCACTGCCCAGTTGGGTCTTACGGCTTCTATCTCAGAGCCCTCTTGGGGTTGAGTTTTCACTGCCTAGTTGGGTCTTACGGCTTCTAGTCGATTTGTTGATTCATGTGGATATTGTAGTAGTAGCACCTAAACAAAATAACAAACAGAAATAGCAAAATATTTGTAGACATTAAGTTGCCTCGTTAAAAACCTGCAAAACAAAACTCAAAGGTTGAGAACTGTTAGAATAACTTCGTGTTTCATTTTCAAACTTGTAATGGCGGGACGTTGCTTCTATAATACAATTTGGCGTGCTGTTTGGCGAGCTCTTCTTTCTGTTAACCTAGCCCTTGACGGGTTTGTTTGTCTTCCAAACTTGATTTGTCTGAAATACAACAATTCTTCTTCCAAACTTGATTTGTCTGAAATATAACAATTCTTCCACGCTTCCAAAGTAATCAGTATCATGAATAAAGGAGTCTTTAATCTTATGCAATTATATTCAGCGGGAACTAAGTGTTCTTTGTCTTCCTTATTTAGCTCGCTTATACTTTGTACTCCTCTTAAATATCTCGCCCATTAACTTATCGTTCTCCTATTAAACCTGAACTAACTCGCTCATTGCATTATTTTCTACGTCTTCACTTTCTCCTATGTATTAGGACTGAGTTTGCTACTCAACTTTATTCTTCTACATGGCTCTATTAATCCATTATTTACATTTACTAAGCAGTTAGTTCAGGCACTTAGTTCAGTTTGCAAAGTAAATGGTGCATGAAAGGGGTTCCCAGGAAAGAGAGGTGGGTCACCTGGACCACTTAAATACCAAGGCTTTCCTTGACAGAATCCCTTCTATGTGACCCTTTATCAATACTACACTTCACTTGTGCCACTGGGTACCTACCCTTTATCAATACTACACTTCACTTGTGCCACTGGGTACCTAGAGTAGTCTTGCTTTAGTCATATGTCTTGTGTTTTACTTATCACTCTTTCTTCATTACATTGTAATTGAATCGCCCAACGAAAATTAATATCAAGTGAAACAAATTAAGTTAAAGTTAATTTGTCTATAAGACTTATTGTCCACACATGATGTATATGCACCAACCAATAATTGCAAAATAAACAAAATCGATTAGAGCCTTCGAAATTCAAGTTGTAAAAATATATTTTCTCAAAATATATTGGGCAAGAATTTTTCTTCGAATCACAGAGTGAAAATATATTGTCTCAAAATATATTGATCATAAAATTTCTTCCAAACTAAATATATTTTCTCAAATTATTTTCAACGATAAACTCTCTTCAAATATAAAAAATATATTCTCTAAAAATATATTTCGAACAGTGTAAATATATTTTGTTAAAGTATATTGAACATAAATTTTCTTCAAATCGATCAAATAGTATATTTTCACAAAATATTTTCAACGATAAACCCTCTTCAAATATAAACAATATATTTTCTAAAAATATATTTGTCAATAAATTTTCTTCAAATCGAACAGTGTAAATATATTTTGTTAAAGTATATCGAACATAAATTTTCTTCAAATCAAAGAATATATTTTCTCAAAAATATTCGGCAATAAATTCTCTTCAAATCAAGTAATATATATTGTCTCAAGATATACTATTTGATTAAATAATTGTTGAGCAAAAAAATAATATTTTTATCTGAAACTGATGGTACCTCGCCAAGTCAACTGCTCATCTAACCAGATCTGAAAGTGATGGGGCGAGTACTACCTCGCCAAGGAACTAGCTTGTCCTACCTTCGTCATTTTCGTTGAAGTCTTCGTCCGACCTTGTTTTGTGGAATTCTCCAGACAAAAGTATACATACATACAAGTCATGTTAGCCACTTTTTAATCAATTATCAAAACCCTATAATATCGTAAATCTACTTCAAGTCCAGGTATTTTCAGCTATAATTTTAGGAAAATTCATTCTAAAGCACCATATATCAGAAAATTATGGGCACTGATGAGAAGCTAAATATTTCTATACCTTCGTCCCTTGTTTGGTTATGAAAAACCAATTGCTACTTGACCATTCTTTTATTAAATAACTAATAAATCAGACAACTTCTAGTTTTCTTCGTACTAGCCGCTTAAATAACTAGCTAGTAAATTAAATAAGATACACCTTATACGCATATGTTAATTTAATTATTCCCGATTATAAAAAACCAAGAATTCAAAACCAGAAATAAAAACAGGATAAATATAATTTTGAAATCTGGCATCGTGGATCATATATGTGCTCTTTTAAACAAACATAATCTTGTAGCCATCAATTAAAAGAAACAGAGAAGTGCATATGAATATTAGCGTGCTAATTCATTGAACATAACTAAAGATAAAGATATGGTAGGAATACACTCAATACCCAATAAACTCAACACACCCGATTTGACTTTGGAAAACAAGATCATATTGACGATTACGTGTTGAAAAATATGAAAAATATGAGAATCGCTGACTTCTTATTTTTTTTATTTTTTAACAACGATACAAAGCCATTAACGAGAACCCGGTTTCCAAAATCAAACTACCATTAATTCGGTCGGTGGTCCTGTTGAGAGATTTTATAATATAGGAAAACACTTCCATCACGGTGTTTAAGAGAAACAACGATTGATTCATTCTCGGCTTTTGCATAGTGATGGTGGTATAAGGAGGATGGAGGCTGACGGTTTGTTTCTAAATCGGCGATGAAGGATGCAATTTAGAGGTTGCAGTTTGGTTTAGGGTTTCCAAGTCACAAGGTGTGACTCAGAAAACGTGGTCGAGGCTAGTTTTACCTTTTCCCACAGACGGCTTTTACCTTTTCCCACAGACGGCGCCAACTGTACTTGCAAAAAGTACGAGTAGTGAATAGTAGGGTTTTCTCTGTCTATTAGGGTTTAGACTGATTATTGGATGCCTTGAGAATGCTCTCAAGGGTTGTATTTATAGCCTGCTGTGGGCTTGGGTTTCGGTGGCTTGGTCTCCAAGACATGGGGGTATTTTAGCATATTCGGCGGGTTCTAGACGTTTCTAGAAGCCACTTGAGGCCGCGCCTTGGGAAGGACGCGCCCTGGGCCTTAGAACTCTTCTGGAGGGCGCTAAGGCCTCTTGGAGGGTCTACAGGCCCTTCTGGGGGTCTTTAAGACTCCTAGGAATATATTTTATTCTTTTTTGTTTTGGACCGGTCAAAGACCTGGGTTTTACTGCTTAGGTTCGATTACAAACAAAGCTCAAATGCTACATTTGACAATTTACCCGCAACACACCCCTTTTCCGCGAGGACGTGCTCGGAACGGTTTTCTCCAAACAAAGGGAGTTTCTTTTTAAGGGGGTTTTAAGCCTTTCTCTACTTGAAAAGCGGTTTCTTTTTCCACTCCCACTACTAATGATGTTGCCAGATAACGGTGCAACAAAGCAATAACCCATGTTCGCAAGGTGCCCACTAGGGCAATAAAAGGGTGTGTAAAGTGTTGTCGAAAATGGCATTTTTGGAGGGCATTTTGATAGTCTGTAATTCCGACAGGCTCATTTATTGTGGTCAACATTTGTTTGACCTTTAACTTTGCAGGAATCGAAGGCTTCCTCATTTCAAATTGGAGGATTTCGACAAAACATCAAGCCTAGTGCACAAAGCCAGTGTTTCGACAAAGAAAGGCTGAAAGACGGGCACTATCGTGCCCATCTGTCCGCTCTTTCTACTGCACTATCGCTTGTGCTTATTTTGTTTTGTTTGTTTGTTTAATTTTAATTAGAATTTTGAAATTTTAAAATATTTTGGAAATTATTGATATATTGATTTAAAAACAAAATATTGTCAAGGCATACAACAAAATTATCTTTGAACTCAACATATTTTAGTTTGCCTGCATATAAAATTAAACTAAAATAATGGTCATTTATTGTTTATTTTAATAGTAATTAGTAACATCATAACATAAATGTGTATGTTGTGTAAAAGAAACATCATAAATAAATGTATAAATGACATGTTATGTAAAAGAAACATTGCGATTGCGATAAAATAATATCTTTAAAAACTACATTTTTCGTAAAGTCTTCATCTTCTCCTTCTATTTTCACTTCTTTAATGAGAACTTTTGTTGAATTTTGATAAACTCCTTTCGATAAAGCTACATATAATTGACCATTGCAGAAAACATGTTGTGGAAGATAGATTTCGACATTGGGAATGGTCTGCCCTTATGACTTATTTATGGTAATAGCAAAACTTAGTCTAACGGGAAACTATTTTCTACTAAGCACAAAGGGAAGTTATGAACTCACATTTGTTTTTAATTTAATTATGTGCAAGAATGCTCTGTTTCTAGTATTGCTTCCTGTTAGGATTTCCACATCCAACATATTCTTAAATAAAACACGACATAACAATTGTGTTCCATTACACAGACCATATCTAGGGTCTATGTTTCGCAACAACATCAAAGGTGCATCTTTTTTTACCTTTAAAATTTGTGGTGGATACTTCCTTGAGCAGTTGAGTTTAGGAATTTATGTTGATATAATTTATGAGTATCCCTTTCAACCTCGTTAAATGACAACAAATTATGTTATTCTCCTAGAAACTGAATGATAATTATGTCATTCAATTTTCGAACATCATCATTTGTAGGTGTAATTATGTCTCTTTCGACCGTATATATGAATTATGATATTACTCCTCGTCTATGAATCACATACACTCCTCATATTAGATGTGTCTGAACACGTATTGCCTCCGCATGCACAAATATAATTACCCTAAATTATGTTATTTTCTCAAATTATCAACGTTATTGGCGTGTTATTATCTGTGTTGTATCTGGTGTCGGTGTTCGTATTCATACTTCTTATCGGTCCTCTCTTTTTATGGTCTCTCAGATGGTGGTTTGAATGTAACCAAAAACAAATGATGGTGGATTGAAGTTTTCTAGTGTTTCTGTTTTTAGTTGTCGGTAACATGAGTGTGACTATCGTTAACCAATTTTGAATTGTTTAAATGGTTTTAACACTTTGAGTTAACTATATTTTGTTGGATGTTGGATGGGAGGCCATGAGAGCAGTTTATCACAGAAAAAACAATGTTTTTATTCCCTTAAATGGCAATGGAAGGAGCTTAACGACAGAGGATGTTATTGCTTATTTTTCCTTTATTTAATAATTAAAAAAAATTATGGTTCTCTTCATATAAGCAATTATAAACCAGCAAAGTCAAATAATTCATAAAATTAATTGCAAACAATTTGAATCATAATCGCTAACAACCCAGCAAAGTAAAATATAAATCCATAAAATTAATCGACTTTGATTAGTTGTAACATGAAAGAAAAAGAAAACACTAAACAAGTTAATTCTGAATTCTGATGCAGAAGGTTGAGAGATGTTGAGAAAAACTAAACAATGCGGGAACGAACTATTAACTATGAGAACCCTACTAACAAATATTTAATATTGTGCTAACAAATCTTTTTCTAAAGTATTTTGAGTCCTAATCTTTTTTTAGAGGATTTAAAGTCCAATCTATAACATTATTTTTTACTCACATTTGTTACTAATTTTTTTTTAGAGGATTTAAAGTTTAATCTTTAACATTATTATTTTTTGCTCACGTTTCTTACTAATTTTTTTTAGAGGATTTAAAGTCCAATCTTTAACATTATTTTTGCTCACGTTTGTTACTAATCGTTTTTTTTAGAGGATTTAAAGTCTGACCTTTAACATTATTTTTTGCTCACGTTTGTTAACAATCAAAGGCTAAGGAAGAGTAACTTATATTAATAAAATAATATGGAAATACTTTTTTTTGTGGAAGTAATAAAATAATATGGAAATACTTTTTGTGTGTATTGAGTGGAACAACACAGATGTACAACATAAAATCGATTGATATGTAACATAAATTTTTGTTTTGTGTTAGTTTTATGTGAGTTTGATTTGTGGTTACTGGAGGTAAAAGAGAGTTAATGGGGACGATTAGTGATATTGACTAGTAATCCACGTTGTCGTACCCTAATTTTTGACCGATTTATTTTATTTTATTCGTACGTTGTTTGTTTTCAAGTCGTCCGTTCGCGCGCGAATTCCCGTAATGACTGCTTTTGTTCGTACTTGTGGTCGCATTTACTTTTCGTTCGTCGTTTATTTTTTTAATGTCGCTCGCGTTTTATTTTCGTAATTTTTAATCGCGTTTTGTGCGTTTTTTAGCGTAGCGTAACATTTGCGTTCGCAAAATTTATTTTATCGACGTCGTTGATTTATCGTTTTAATTAGCGTAAAAAGCCGCGTAATCTCAGTCGTATCAGACGAAATTTCGGCAGAGAGGTATTTTAAAATACCTCATTTTTTGGTTCCGACGGGACATTTTTATTTTTATTTATTTAATTTTCGTTTTCCATTTTTAATTATTTATTTAGTCATTTATTTTTTTTATTTTACTTATTTATTGTTATTTATTTATCAGATTTATTATTTATTTTAGTCCTTGTACACATGTCACTTTGTTATTGGTCCAATCCAACTTTTCCTCCAAGAAAGAGCAAGGGCATTTTGGTCTATTCCAGGCATCAGGTACATAGTGTGTCAGAATCAACCAATCAATCAGTCACACTTTCCAATACACAAACAGATTTCCAAAATCACAACCAAAGAAAACAGATCAAAAACTTTTTTTTCACCAAGAATACCAAGAACACACCAAGAACAAAAAAAAAAATTCAAAATGATTCTCAGTGGTTCATTGCAGAACCATCATCATTGAACCATTTCCTCTGCAATTCAAGTGCGAGTTCATCACCATTGGGTGACAAACTCAAGCACCGATCACAGAGGATCAGTGAGAAAGAAGAGAAAAAATCCAAACCCTAGCCATCAAAAATCAGATTCGGCCACCCACCAACACCCACACAAATATCATTTTCAGCCAACAACATGAACATAGCAAGGCCAAGCCAAAACCGAAATCAACCATAACCAATAACAACACAAAACTGAAATCATCCACCACAACACAAAACCGAAATCATCCAAAATCCGAACCCACAAACCAACAGATCCATAACCAACAATATTTCGGCCAAAACATCAACACAAATCATCATAAATCCGAACTAACAACCGCAAAACCGAACCAAGAACAACTAAAGCATCAACACGAGGAAACCGAAAGGATCAAACCGAAAACAAAAGAAGAGAAGATACAAGGAATAACCGAATCGCAAAGGGAAAGAACAAAGTAGCACCAGAACCGAAACTCGGAACAAAGAAGAAGAAATAAGCAAGGTAATTTCATGTTTTTGTTGTTTTTGTGTAGACTTTAATGTTTAGATCTAGGACTTTTGTGTATGTTTATTAAAAATCCAAGGCCAGTTCTATGTTTAGAAGGAGGAGATGAACCGGATAGTAAAAAAAAATTTAAAAAAAAAAAGAGTTTCAATCTCCGGCGCGGCGGCCCTCTGGCCAACCACCGCGCCGGAGCACCACTTCCGGCCACCTCCCCTCCTTCCGGCGAGGAGCCTTGTTAGAGAGAAGGGAGAGAAGATTTTTTTTCAGAATTTAGAGAGAGAAGGGAAGAAGAGAAATGAGAAAAAATGGGTGAAAAACCCTTATATATTCATGGGAGCTGGGCGGGTCACCCATGGGTTGACCCAGCACCCATACCCAGCTCCATTACCCAGTCCAGTTTCCCTTTGTTTCTACTGTTTTGCTATATTCACCCCCCTTCTGGCTGTCTGCACCCCCTCTGTTTTTTTGTAGTAACTTTATTTTATATAATTTCATGCATTTCTTTTATTTTAATTAATTAATTCATATGATGTTTAAACCATATTTCATGCATTTTTTTTAATGTCTTAATTTTAACATCATGCATATTTTTTGCTTAGTTCATAGTTAATTTTCCCTTTCATATAATTTTTATTCATTTAAACATTTTAAAAAAAATTCATGCACTTTTGTTTCTTTTAATTTTGTTACTTTGCATTTAGGTTTATTTCATATGTTTGCATTTTATAGTCTTGTTGTCTTAATTTGTTTAAAATTGCATTTTAGTTTATAGAAATATCTCTCATTAGAAATATCATATGCATATTTAAATTTCATGTCATTTAGTTTATTTCTTGTTTTTTTAGTTTGTAATTAGGAAATTGATGTAATTTATTTTCGCGCATTTTTTTTCTTTTTCTTTTGAGACCATAGAATGTATTTAGGGTATGTAATATGTAACCGGCACACGCACCGACACGCGCACCGACACTTCACTTTATTTATCGCTTTACGCTTATTTATTTTTCCGTCGTTATGCGATTTCGTCGTTAGTTTAGAGAAAATATTTTCTTCAAAAAAATAAAAAAAAATCAAATTCAAATTTCTTTTAAGTAAACCTTGGTATGTAATCCAAGTGATTTTCTTTTTATTTTCCTTAATCAAATGTTAATTAATTTAATATCCACATTAGACATGGATTTCGTATAATTAAAATTGACCAACTTCATCGTATTTTCTTCTCATGCCTTGAGGCCTCTCATCTCTTCTTAAAACCTCTCTTTCAAAAAAATGTTAAAATCAATTCAACTCATCAAATAAGTTCTTTAGCCGAACTACTTGATTTTGATCCCGATTTATTTGGGTAAGTAGGCAAAGGGTTTCGACCCTTCCAAATCAATAAAAATAACCAAAAACATTCTTCTTCTTTCTCCCTTCTTTCACTTTAACTCTTAACTTTTTAATATAAGTAAAATCAATTTAGCGCAAGATTAGAGAATAGGTAGAAGGTTCCTATGGGATACCATAGTCGGTTCGGGTGCCTAACACCTTCCCCAATCGAAACCAACCTCCGAATCCAAGGTCTATAAGGGTTTTCACTCACTTTTTCCCTTCCCGCGAATAAAAGTTGAGAGTTCAATGATTCAAGGTTCGAATCTAATCAATGATTTTGACACCCGAAAATCACGAGCACAAAAATGGCGACTTCACTGGGGACCTTTTTGAGGGTTAAGCCTATTTTATCTTTCTTTACTTTTGCGCTTTATTTGCTTATGCTTTTGTAAATACGTGCCTAATTGTTTACTTTTTTTCGTGAGTGGCGAGATAAGTCCCTTTACCCGGACTTGAGAGGAAATTAGGATAGGATGGTGGTATAATCATAGTACCTTACCAAGAGTGATTTTTGGTTGTGGTACATGTGATAACCCCACTCAACTAAGGAATCTTGGAAGTATAATTTGTTAACATGAGTATTCATGTTTGGCATGCTATTTTCAAGAGACCGTCGAAGTTGAGAACCTAGAGTTACATTTAACCCATCTCAGCCTTTTAGGATGTAGTGCGGTGGCTAAAATCATGAGTCAGTCTTGGTTTAGTCGTTACGCGATACTACACTCAAACTAGACTTCCTTGTGAATGTTATGGGACTAGGAGTATTCTTAGGCCCCAATATATTCGAAAGGGGGTTGTAATTTGGGAACTTGGTAGAACCCGTGATACAGGTACATTTGAAACCATAGTCCTTACCTATTGACGTGTTTTACCCTCAGCTCCAACTTTGTGGACTTAACCCCACCATGTTTTCTATGTTCTTTAGCATAATCATGCATACATGTATTCATCCATAAATATATTTTTGCATCCGATGAAATATCGAAGGACTTATTTAAACTTTTCTTGTAAACATCTTTAGATATGGACAAAGTAAGGAGGTGCACCAGGAAGTATGTTTTCCACAAGCCGGATGTTTTAAAGCTAAGAGATTTGGCAAAGAAGGTAACTAGTCAGGAAGCTTTTCACGAGCGTCATGGGAGATTGTTGGGTATCCTCAAAACAGATGTTGAAAAAGGAATCTTGGAAACTTTGATCCAGTTCTACGATCCACTCTACCACTGCTTTACTTTCCCTGATTACCAATTGGTTCCCACCCTTGAAGAGTATTCCTACTTAGTTGGTCTGCCAGTGCTTGATGAAATACCGTTCAGTGGCCTTGAACCCGTTCCTAAGTTCGCAACTATTGCCGCAGTTCTCCACCTTGGAGCCTCTGTCATAAAAGCCCACCTCACTACCAAAGGAGGTCTTCTAGGCTTGTCTACTGATTTTCTTTACCAACAAGCTTCCACCTTTGCCGACGCATCCAGTAATGAGGCATTCCATTCCATTTTAGCTTTACTCATATACGGCATTGTGCTTTTCCCAAACCTCGACAACTTTGTCGATATCCATGCTATCCAAATTTTTCTCACCAAAAACCCTGTCCCTACTTTGTTAGCCAATACATACCATTCTATCCATGACCGAACCCTCGCAAGACGTGGAACTGTCTTTTGTTGTGCGCCTTTACTCTACAAATGGTTTACCTCCCATCTACCTCAAACCCACTCATTTCAAGCCAATCAAGAGGGTCATCCGTGGTCCCGAAGAATCATGTCTCTAACTCCATCCGATATAGTCTGGTACTGTGCAACTAATGATGTGGAAGCTATCATTGTCAGTTGTGGTGAATATTCCAGTGTACCCCTTCTCGGTATACACGGGGGAATTAACTACAACCCCATTCTAGCTAGACGTCAGTTTGGATATCCGTTGAGAACTAAGCCAGATAATATTTATCTAGAGAATGAATTCTATCTCAATAACAAAGATCACCTGAACCAGAGAACCAGAGAGGGTTGTTTGTGCAAGCTTGGCGTGGCATCCATAGACTTAGTAAAGGTCAATTAGGAAGAAGATAAGGCTTTGTGCACGAATCCTATACCCAATGGGTCATTGACAAGGCTGCAGACTTTGGATTGCCTTATGTTTTACCGAGGTTCCTATCTTCAACTGTACCAGCACCGATTTTTGCCTTTACCTCCTCAGACTGCGGAAGAGTATCAGATACGTTTGGCTAAGTTAGAGCGTGAAAAGGCTGAGTGGGAAGGAAAGTATCAAGTAGCTAAGCGTGAGAATGACACCCTCATGAATTTGCTAGAAGAAGAGAATTGGAAAAATCATAAGAAAGATCAAGAGATTGCTGAGCTGAAAGAGCGTATCAGGGTGAAAGATGCTATACTTGAACAGGTTCCCAGGAGTAAGAAGAAACGCATGGATTTCTTCGCTGGTCCGCATTCAGATTTGGAGGAGTAGTCTACTTCAAGGGCTTGAGATCTTCACTTTTGTTTCCTTTTATTGTATTTTCTTAGTTTTCTATTATGTACTTTGAAGTCTATCCCTTGGCTCAGTTTGTAAAAAGGGAATTATCTTGTTTTTGTTTTTTATTTTTGTAATGAATGTTTAGGGTTGTTATGTTTACAAAAGATTGCTTCTATAAGTTCTTCGATGAATCAAAAAATTGCATTGTTTTTGCATTTAGCATATCATGCATCATACTGCATCCATAAACTGTCAAAACAGAGTCTCATAATTCTCTCATTTCTGCCTCAGTCAAGGAAAGTGGCCCGGCGTATTCAATACAAGATGGATTTGATGGAACAAGAGAACAGGGATCTCAAAGAGCAGGTTATTACACTCAGAGAGGGTATGGATAAGTTAACGGTTATGATGGAAGCCATAATGGCCAATCAGGCACAAGCGGCAGCTACCCAGCCGATTCTTGATGTTATCCCGGTCCAACCAGTTCTTGATGCTCAGCCAATTCCCGTTGTGGTGTCTGCTGCACACAATTCTCCTGTGGTTGTTTCGTCTGCCCAGACTGGTCCTACGCAACCGATCCTTACTGCTACGGCTGCTGGCACTGCACAGCCCACCCCGGCTGGTTTTTCTTTCGGAGATGCATCAAATATGTACAATGAAGGTCTTCGTCCTTCTGGGTTTGCTTATCACCCTCAGAACTACATGTCCAAAGAGTATCCTTGGAGTATGCCTCTTACAGCCAATGAAGGTGTACGCTTTGCTGGCCCAGAAATGCCAACTCCTTATGGACAGCAAGCAACGCCACTTTTCCATCATGGACAGTTATTCCCTCAAGCTATCATGAATCATACGGCACCCATTGTGCATACTGCTCAGCAGGAGGAAGGACCAATTTATCATTCGGGTAGTGTGGTAGGAGATGACAGAATGGTAAGTTTGGAAGAGAAGTACGACGTAGTGCAGAAAGAACTGAGGGCTCTTCGTGGTAAAGACATCTATGGTCAGAATATGCACGATCTTTGTTTGGTCCCAAATGTGGTACTGCCTCCCAAGTTCAAGACTCCGGATTTCGTCAAATATGAAGGGAACACTTGTCCACAGAGTCACCTGGTTATGTATGTAAGGAAGATGACAGCCTACAAAGACAATGAACCTTTGCTCATTCATTGTTTCCAAGACAGTTTGACTGGTCCCGCACAAATATGGTACATGAATCTGAAGGGTATCACCACCTTCGAAGAACTAGCCAGGGCTTTCATACAGCAGTACAGGTATAACATACATCTGGGGCCCACCCGAAGGGAACTGCAAGCTATGACTCAAAAGGATAAAGAGTCTTTCAAGGAGTATGCTCTCCGCTTTATTCAAAAGTCGGCCCAAATCCGCCCTGCTCTGGAGGAAAGAGAAATGGCTGATCTTTTCTTTGAAACCTTGAGTCCCTACTACTCGGAGAAAATGATTGGTTGCGCATCGCAGAAGTTTACTGAGATGGTTGATGCGGGGGTTCGCATTGAAGATTTGGTCCGTAAAGGAATTTTGGCCAAAGAAGGTAGTGTGTCAAGTGCTTCGTCAGGTGGATCGTCTAATGGATCCAAGAAATTTGGAAGTGGTTATCCAAAGAAGAGTGCTCAGGAAGTCAGTATGGTAGCCCAAGGGGGATCCCAGCCAATATATCCAAACTACCCCTTCATTGCCAATATTCCACCACCTTTTCCAGCTCCACAAAATCAACATTACCACCCTCAAACGCCCCAGAGGCCTCCACCATTCTACCCACCACTATATCAACAACCGTATCCGCAACCGTTCTACCAACAACCATATTACCCACCACCACCTCAACAACAACAGCCTCGTAATCGAGCCCCACAACAGCCAAATCGCCTTCCCAGAAAAGAGTTTCCCCCCATACCCATGTTGTATGCAGACTTGCTACCCTCTTTATTAGCAAGGAATCTTGTGCAGACTAGGCAGCCTCCTCGCCTACAGAACCCGCTACCTCCATGGCACCGTGCTGACCTTACCTGTGCTTTTCACCAAGGGGCACCTGGGCATGATGTTGAGCATTGCTACCCGCTCAAAGAAGAAGTTCAGAGATTGATTCAAAGCAAAGAGTTGTCCTTCGAGGACACCAATTCCAATGCTCAGAATAATCCTTTGCCATCTCATGGACCGGCTGTTAATATGATTCAAGAGGATCAAGATTTGAGTCTAATTCTCAGGGCTCAAGATATCAGAACTCCTTTGGTCCCGATTCACGCCAAGATGTGCGAAGCCAACATGTTTGACCACGATAATGATGCTTGTGAAGTGTGTTCTATGGATCCCCGGGGGTGTGAGAAAGTCCAGGAGGATATACAAGGACTGATTGACAGAAGAGAGCTGATTGTCAAGAAGGAATCCAGGAATGTTTGTGTTATTACTCCGGTGTTTAAGGATCTTGAGGTAGTCCGTGATGGTGCGAAGTCAGACGTCACCCCTCTGGTGATCCGTTTGCCAGGACCTGTTCCCTATACTTCTCAGAAGGCCATACCCTACCGGTATGAGGCAACTATTGTGGAGAATGGTAAAGTGATCCCTCTGCACTCTGCAGATGCTGTCATAAATATAGCAGGTGTGGGCAAAGTAATGAGAAGTGGGCGTATTCTCCCCACTGTTGTGCGCAACGAGAATGCTACTCCGAATGTGCCAGTGCAGAATCTTGACAAGGGTAAAGGTGCCAGCCAACCTGAGGGGATCATTCAGGAAGGTAGTGATGAGATCTTGAAGCTGATCAAAAAGAGTGAATACAAGATAATCGATCAGTTGTTGCAAACTCCGTCCAAAATTTCCATAATGTCTTTACTTATGAACTCTGGAGCTCATAGGGACACTCTGATGAAGATTTTGGCTCAAGCATATGTGGATCCCGATGTTACCCTGGGGCAATTCGGGAGTATAGTGGGGAATGTAACTGCGTGTAATAACCTGAGCTTTAGTGATGAAGACCTCCCGGCGGAGGGAAGAAACCACAACTGGGCTTTGCACATTTCCGTCCTTTGTAAGTCAGACTCAATGTCAAATGTGTTGATAGACACCGGTTCCGCCCTCAATGTGATGGCAAAAACTACTTTGGAAAGGTTGGCATACCGTGGCGCCCAGTTGAGGCCAAGTGTAGTGATGGTAAAAGCATTCGATGGATCTAGGAAGTCGGTGATTGGGGACATAGACTTGCCTATCACGGTGGGCCCTCATACCTTCAAGGTTACATTCCAAGTCATGGACATCCAAGCTTCATACAGTTGCTTACTTGGACGACCGTGGATTCATGAGGCTGGAGCAGTAACCTCCACTCTTCATCAGAGGCTGAAGTTTGTAAGTTGTGGAAAGCTGATAACGGTAATTGGTGAATCAGCCTTGTTGGTTAGTCATTTGTCTGCTTTCTCCTATATTGGTGCTGATGATGTAGAAGGAACTTCTTTTCAGGGGTTCTCTGCAGAAGAAGGAACTGCTAAGAAGGGTGAGACTTGTATGGCCTCCTTGAAGGATGCCCGGAAGCTTGTACAAGATGGTAAAACAGGAGGCTGGGGTCAGTTGGTACAGCTGCCTGAGAACAAGCGGAAAGAGGGTCTCGGTTTCTCTACCAGTCAGTCGAGCGCCAGTTTCAAGCCAGTTGAGGGTATTTTTCACAGTGCTGGGTTTATTCATGCTCCACCGGAAACTAATGCTATTCTCGAGGATCGGTCAGAAGAGGTTGCACCTGTCTTTGTGACACCTGGAGGAGCCTGTTGCAATTGGATCGCTGTGGATATTCCTTCTGTGATGCATGTGTCTAAGTAATATGTTTGTCTACTTTTTTCGTTTTTTTTAAGAAAACTCTTTTCGTCCTGCCCCAGACGAAAATGAACTCTTGTAGGGCTTTTGGTTTTATCTTCAAGTATTGTCGTTATTAATGAAAACGTCGTCTCTATCATGACTGTTTTGTTTTTTATTTACTGCTTTTTCTGGAAAAATGGTAATAGAAAAATCCCAAAAAAAATTTCATTCTCTTTTTCTTTTTAAATCAATCAAATTCAAAAGTCTGCCTTTACTCATTTACTAAAATCAATCATAAATCATGTGCAGACTGAACATACATAAGCCCATTGAACACAGTGACCCTATGCTTCTGCCCAACTTTGAATCCCCTGTTTACGAAGCTATGGTAGTTGAAGATGATGAGATTCCTGATGAGATCAGATGGATGTTAGAGCAAGAGAAAAAGATCATTCAGCCTCATGAAGAAGATTTAGAATTGATCAATCTGGGTACCGAGGAGGATAGAAAAGAGATCAAGATTGGAGCGTCATTGGAAGTTACCGTCAAAGGAAAGGTAATGGAACTTCTCAGAGAGTACGCTGACATATTCGCTTGGTCATACAAAGACATGCCAGGTTTAGATCATGAAGTTGTAGAACATCGTTTGCCGTTGAAACTTGAGTGTCCTCCGGTCAAACAGAAGCTCAGAAGGTCACATCCTGATATGGCCCTCAAGATCAAAGAAGAAGTACGGAAGCAGATTGATGCAGGCTTTCTAGTTACAACCGAGTATCCTCAGTGGTTGGCTAACATTGTGCCTGTTCCAAAGAAAGATGGTAAGGTCCGAATGTGTGTTGATTACCGAGATTTGAACAAGGCAAGTCCGAAGGATGATTTCCCTCTACCTCATATTGATGTATTGGTTAATAGTACTGCTCAATGCAAAGTTTTCTCCTTCATGGATGGTTTCTCTGGTTACAATCAGATTAAGATGGCTCCTGAAGATAGAGAAAAGACGTCTTTCATCACGCCGTGTGTAACGCCCGTTTTAATTATTTAATTTATTTTATATAGTATAGAGTATATTTATATGATTTTGTGTGAATTAAGTGATATTTGAGATATTATGTGATTTAAGTGACTCATGTGTTGTGACTTATTTTATTGTTTAATAAAATAAGATTAGAAAATGAAACAAATAATAAGTTGTGGGTTTGTTTTATAATTAGATATAGTTGTGGGGGTAATAAGAAGGATTGTAGAGTTGTTAGCTGATAATTGATTTGTTATTGTGACCTATACACTTGTATATGCTTTTCTAAATTTTAAGTGACGATGTATGTGAACGTTTACGATCTTGCTATTGTTTGAGATGTTGATTGCTGCCATGCTGCCATGTTTTACTAATTAAAAGCTGCATGCGTTGTTATATGATTCATGATGTTGTAATCCAAATTATTGGAGTTTATTTGTGATGTCTAAGTTTAAGAGTTTGAGTCCATGCATATTCATCCAGAGACGAGGGCTCATGCCCTAGGAGCTTTTGCTCAACAGCGACGAGAGCTTATGCTCTAGGAGTATTTTTATGCTCAATAGCGACGAGGGCTTATGCCCTAGGAGTATATTTATACTCAATATGGTATCACATGCATGATTAAGATGTCTAAGTTGCATAAGTTGTGTCGATGTTGCATTGTCAAGTCAAACTACTAAGTTGATTTATGATGTTGTTTAAGATGCTACTGATTGTTATTATGATATATGATGATAAAGTTATGCTGTCAATTGTAATTATTGGATTATATGTTTAATGCTATTGTTATGAGAATCTCACCCCTTCTGCTGGAATTGTCGCCTTGTGGGCAAGTGCAGGTGATTAAGCTTTTGTTGCTGTTGCTGTTGTGAGTAGCTAATCTCACCGTGTCCTTTAGGTGCTCTGATACGTAACGGGATGGGAACCTTTATGTTTACTTTCTATTCCTTACGTATTTGTTTATGATTTAAGTTGCAGCTAATTTATGTCGAGACTTATTTATGAGGCCTGCGTGCCAAAACGATTTGTTTAACATTGAACTTATTCCGCTACGATGTTAGAACGGTTTTGACTAGAATAAATGTTTATTTATTCCCTTTTTATGATTTTAGAAATGTAGCATTCCGTTTTGCATGATACTCTGATTTATTTTTGAAATTTTCAATTTGGGAAAACGGGGTGTTACAATTGGTATCAAAGCAGGTCGGTCCGTCCGGCCAAGTAGATCGAGTCGTTTGTGTCGAGTGTTAGTTTAAATTCTGTTGGAATTTCCCTAACCCGTTCTCGTTATGTAGTGAACTAAGATGGCTGGAAGGAATGATGCTGCTCTTGCTGCTGCATTACAAGCGATGGCTCAAGCTGTGGGCCAACAACAGAATGCTGGTGGAAATGATGGTGTGAGGATGTTGGAGACATTTTTGAGGAATCATCCACCTACGTTTAAGGGAAGATACGACCCCGATGGAGCTCAGACATGGCTCAAGGAGGTCGAAAGGATTTTCAGAGTGATGCAGTGTACGGACGTTCAGATGGTGCGCTTTGGTACGCAAATGCTGGCAGAAGAAGCTGACGACTGGTGGGTGAGTGTCCAACCGGTCTTAGAGAATGGAGGTGCTGCTGTTACTTGGGCTGTGTTCAGGAGGGAGTTCCTGAACCGTTACTTTCCGGAAGATGTTCGCGGGAAGAAGGAGATTGAGTTCCTTGAGCTGAAACAAGGGAACATGTCGGTGACTGAGTATGCTGCCAAGTTTGTGGAATTGGCTAAGTTTTATCCACACTATACTGCTGAGACGGCGGAGTTTTCTAAGTGCATCAAGTTCGAGAATGGCTTGCGTGCTGATATTAAGAGGGCAATTGGTTACCAGAAGATCCGTAACTTTTCCGAGCTGGTGAGCAGCTGCAGGATTTATGAGGAGGACACTAAAGCTCACTACAAGGTAGTGAATGAAAGAAAGAGTAAAGGGCAGCAGAGTCGCCCGAAGCCTTATAGTGCCCCTGCTGATAAGGGCAAGCAAAGAGTTAATGATGAGAGGAGACCTCAGAAGAAGGATGCTCCTGCCGAGATTGTCTGCTATAATTGTGGTGAGAAAGGCCACAAGAGTAATGCTTGTACTGGAGATGTGAAGCGGTGTTACCGCTGTGGTAAGAAGGGACATGCTACTTCGGCATGCAAGTATGATGATGTTGTGTGCTTTAATTGTAACGAAGAGGGTCATATTGGTTCACAATGCAAGAAGCCTAAGAAGGCTCAGACTACTGGTAGAGTGTTTGCTTTGACTGGCACACAGACAGAGAATGAGGATCGTTTGATCAGAGGTACTTGTTATTTTAATAGTACTCCTTTAATTGCTATTATTGACACTGGTGCTACACATTGTTTTATTGCCATTGATTGTGCTGCTAAGTTGGGTCTTACTATGTCTAATATGAATGGGGAAATGGTTGTCGAAACTCCAGCTAAGGGTTCGGTGACCACTTCTCTTGTGTGTTTAAGTTGTCCTTTGTTGATGTATGATCGTGATTTTGAAATTGATTTAGTTTGTCTACCCTTGAGTGGTATGGATGTGATTCTGGGTATGAATTGGTTAGAGTACAATCATGTACATATTAATTGTTTTCGCAAGTCAGTGTATTTTTCCTCTGATGAAGAAGAGAGTGGGGCAGAGTTTTTATCTACTAAACAGCTGAAGCAGTTAGAACGAGAAGGAATGTTGATGTTTTCTTTGATGGCATCTTTATCTATTGAGAACCAAACGTTGATTGATAAGCAGAAAGTGGTATGCGATTTTCCAGAAGTCTTTCCCGATGAAATTCCTGATGTGCCTCCAGAAAGAGAAGTTGAATTTTCGATTGACCTTATTCCGGGAACGAAGCCTGTGTCTATGACACCTTATCGCATGTCAGCTTCCGAGTTAGCTGAGTTGAAGAAACAGTTAGAAGATTTACTTGAAAAGAAGTTTGTTAGACCAAGTGTTTCTCCTTGGGGAGCGCCAGTACTACTAGTAAAGAAGAAAGACGGTAGTATGAGGTTATGTATTGATTACCGACAGCTGAACAAGGTAACTATAAAGAATAGGTATCCACTTCCGAGAATTGACGATTTAATGGATCAGTTAGTGGGTGCACGGGTGTTTAGCAAGATTGATTTGAGGTCGGGATATCACCAGATTAAGGTGAAAGATGAAGATATGCAGAAGACAGCGTTCAGGACGCGTTATGGACATTATGAGTATAAAGTGATGCCCTTTGGTGTTACGAACGCACCTGGTGTGTTTATGGAATATATGAATCGCATCTTCCATGCATTCTTGGATCGATTCGTGGTTGTGTTCATCGATGATATCTTGATTTACTCCAAGTCTGAAGAAGAACATGAGGAACATTTGAAGATCGTCTTGCAAGTGTTGAAAGAGAAGAAGCTTTACGCTAAATTAACGAAGTGTGAATTCTGGTTGAACGAAGTGAGTTTTCTTGGCCATGTAATTTCTGGTAAAGGAATTGCAGTTGATCCGTCTAAAGTTGAAGCAGTATCACAGTGGGATACTCCGAAGTCGGTTACAGAGATTAGAAGCTTTTTGGGATTAGCTGGGTACTACAGAAGATTTATAGAAGGATTTTCGAAGTTGGCACTTCCGCTAACGCAGTTGACCTGCAAAGGTAAAGCATTTGTATGGGACGTTCATTGCGAGAATAGTTTTAATGAATTGAAGAAGCGTCTAACGACGGCCCCAGTTTTGATTTTGCCTAAGCCCGATGAACCTTTTGTTGTGTATTGTGATGCGTCCAAGTTGGGTTTAGGTGGTGTGCTTATGCAAGATGGTAAGGTGGTTGCTTATGCATCGAGACAGTTGAGAATCCATGAACGAAATTACCCTACCCACGATCTTGAATTAGCTGCAGTGGTATTTGTGCTTAAGATTTGGAGACATTACCTGTACGGTTCGAGGTTTGAAGTGTTCAGTGACCACAAGAGCTTGAAGTATTTATTTGATCAGAAGGAATTGAATATGAGACAGCGAAGGTGGCTCGAGTTGTTGAAGGATTATGATTTTGGTTTGAATTATCATCCGGGTAAAGCTAACGTTGTTGCAGATGCCCTAAGTAGGAAGACTTTGCATATGTCCGCTTTGATGGTTAAAGAGTTTGAGTTGCTGGAACAGTTTAGAGATTTGAGTTTAGTATGCGAATGGTCACCCCAAAGTGTGAAGTTGGGAATGCTGAAGATCGATAATGAATTCTTGAAAAGTATTAAAGAGGCGCAGAAATTGGATGTTAAGTTTGTGGACTTGTTAGTTGCTAGCAATCAGACCGAAGACGGTGACTTTAAGGTCGATGATCAAGGTGTGTTGAGGTTCCGAGGTAGAATTTGCATTCCAGATGATGATGAGATGAAGAAAATGATTCTTGAAGAGAGTCATAGAAGTAGTTTGAGTATTCACCCGGGAGCTACGAAAATGTATCACGATTTGAAGAAGTTGTTTTGGTGGTCTGGATTGAAACGTGATGTGGCACACTTTGTGTATTCGTGTTTGGTTTGTCAGAAGTCGAAAGTGGAACATCAGAAACCGGCTGGGATGATGATACCTTTAGATGTGCCAGAGTGGAAGTGGGATAGTATATCCATGGATTTTGTGACGAGTTTGCCGAATACGCCTAGAGGAAATGACGCCATTTGGGTAATTGTTGATAGACTGACGAAGTCGGCTCATTTTATTCCGATTAACATCAGTTTTCCTATAGCTCAGTTGGCAGAGATTTATATTCGTGAAATAGTGAAGATGCATGGTGTTCCTTCAAGCATCATATCAGACAGAGACCCGAGGTTTACTTCTAGATTCTGGAAGAGTTTGCAAGAGGCTTTAGGTTCTAAGTTGAAGTTGAGTTCGGCATACCATCCGCAGACAGATGGTCAGTCGGAAAGGACGATTCAGTCGATGGAAGATCTGTTGAGAGTTTGTGTACTTGAGCAAGGAGGAATTTGGGATAATCATCTCCCGTTGATAGAGTTCACGTACAATAACAGTTATCATTCTAGTATCGGAATGGCACCTTTCGAGGCTTTATATGGTCGGAGATGTAGAACTCTGTTGTGTTGGTTTGAGTCAGGTGAGAATGTGGTTTTAGGACCAGAAATTTTTCAACAGACTACTGAGAAGGTAAAAATGATCCAAGAGAAGATGAAAGCATCGCAGAGTCGGCAGAAGAGTTATCATGATAAGCGTAAAAGGACCTTGAATTCCAAGAGGGAGATCATGTATTCCTAAGAGTTACTCCCATGACCGGTGTGGGTCGTGCATTGAAGTCGAAGAAGTTAACCCCGAAGTTTATTGGTCCGTATCAGATATCAGAGAGAATTGGGACAGTGGCGTATCGAGTAGGTTTACCGCCGCACCTGTCAAATTTGCATGATGTGTTTCACGTGTCGCAACTTCGGAAGTATGTTCCAGATCCATCCCATGTGATTCAAAGGGATGACGTGCAAGTTAGAGACAACCTGACGGTTGAGACCTTACCAGTGAGGATCGAAGGTCGTGAAGTGAAGAGGTTGAGAGGCAAGGAGATACCTCTTGTGAAAGTCGTTTGGGACGGAGCGACTGGTGAAAGCTTTACTTGGGAGCTCGAGAGTAAGATGCTGGAGTCTTATCCCGAGTTGTTTGCTTAAGGTAAATTTTCGAGGACGAAAATCTTATAAGTTGGGGAGAGTTGTAACGCCCGTTTTAATTATTTAATTTATTTTATATAGTATAGAGTATATTTATATGATTTTGTGTGAATTAAGTGATATTTGAGATATTATGTGATTTAAGTGACTCATGTGTTGTGACTTATTTTATTGTTTAATAAAATAAGATTAGAAAATGAAACAATTAATAAGTTGTGGGTTTGTTTTATAATTAGATATAGTTGTGGGGGTAATAAGATAAAATAAAACAAACAAAAAGAGGTTTAAATAGGGAGAGTTAGGTTAGAATTGTACAGAATGTACAATTCAGAGCTTTGGGAGAAAAAGGGAGAAAACGGAAGAGAAGAACCGGAGAGGCTGCTGCTCGAATTTCTTAAGGTAAGGGTGAGCCTTTCATTACAATATCATTAGAACATGTAATTCATGATTATAGTTAGCAAATTCTAGGTTTAATTCATAAGAATTAGGAATTAAGAGTTAGGTCAAAAAGTGGTAAATTGGTGATTAGATGATGAAAAACTGTACCGTTGACGTAGTAAACTGTTTACAGACATTAGAATAACTCTTAGACATCATTATAGTCGAAAATATGAAGAATTAGGATGGAATTTGGGGTTTGGGGTGAAAACCCTCGTAATCCCGTAACTGTTCTGTCGCCGCCCGCCACAGCGAGCAGCCAGCTCGCCACGGCGAGTACTCATCCGCTCGCGAGGCGAATAGAACAGCTCGCCATAGCGAGCAACCCCCAGAAGTGTTCGCGAGGCGACCACACTACTCGCCGTAGCGAGCAACACCCAGGAGCTCGCCAGGCGAGTAATCCAACTCGCCATAGCGAGTAGTACCTCTGATGCTCGCGAGGCGAGCAACCCAGCTCGCCGTAGCGAGTAACCCCTGTAATGGTTCGCGAGGCGAGAGATCCCACTCGCCATAGCGAGTAGTCCTGTATCAGACTACCTTTTAGAATAATGCGACTCCCGTCGCACGATTAGTTATGAGATGAACCCTGGTTTGGGAATTAAGTATTGAGGTACTAAGAAGGATTGTAGAGTTGTTAGCTGATAATTGATTTGTTATTGTGACCTATACACTTGTATATGCTTTTCTAAATTTTAAGTGACGATGTATGTGAACGTTTACGATCTTGCTATTGTTTGAGATGTTGATTGCTGCCATGCTGCCATGTTTTACTAATTAAAAGCTGCATGCGTTGTTATATGATTCATGATGTTGTAATCCAAATTATTGGAGTTTATTTGTGATGTCTAAGTTTAAGAGTTTGAGTCCATGCATATTCATCCAGAGACGAGGGCTCATGCCCTAGGAGCTTTTGCTCAACAGCGACGAGAGCTTATGCTCTAGGAGTATTTTTATGCTCAATAGCGACGAGGGCTTATGCCCTAGGAGTATATTTATACTCAATATGGTATCACATGCATGATTAAGATGTCTAAGTTGCATAAGTTGTGTCGATGTTGCATTGTCAAGTCAAACTACTAAGTTGATTTATGATGTTGTTTAAGATGCTACTGATTGTTATTATGATATATGATGATAAAGTTATGCTGTCAATTGTAATTATTGGATTATATGTTTAATGCTATTGTTATGAGAATCTCACCCCTTCTGCTGGAATTGCCGCCTTGTGGGCAAGTGCAGGTGATTAAGCTTTTGTTGCTGTTGCTGTTGTGAGTAGCTAATCTCACCGTGTCCTTTAGGTGCTCTGATACGTAACGGGATGGGAACCTTTATGTTTACTTTCTATTCCTTACGTATTTGTTTATGATTTAAGTTGCAGCTAATTTATGTCGAGACTTATTTATGAGGCCTGCGTGCCAAAACGATTTGTTTAACATTGAACTTATTCCGCTACGATGTTAGAACGGTTTTGACTAGAATAAATGTTTATTTATTCCCTTTTTATGATTTTAGAAATGTAGCATTCCGTTTTGCATGATACTCTGATTTATTTTTGAAATTTTGAATTTGGGAAAACGGGGTGTTACACCGTGGGGTGCTTTCTGCTATGTAGTAATGCCATTTGGTTTGATAAATGCCGGTGCCACTTATCAGAGAGGTATGACCAAGATATTCCATGATATGATGCACAAAGAGATAGAAGTTTATGTGGATGATATGATTGTCCAGTCTGGTACTGAAGAGGAACATGTTGAGTATCTGTTGAAGATGTTCCAGCGGTTGAGAAAGTACAAGCTCCGTTTGAATCCTAATAAATGTACTTTCGGTGTCCGATCAGGGAAACTTTTGGGCTTCATTGTTAGTCAGAAGGGTATTGAAGTAGATCCCGACAAAGTCAGAGCCATCCGGGATATGCTCGTTCCAAAAACAGAGAAACAAGTCAGAGGTTTTCTCGGAAGACTGAATTATATCTCCAGGTTTATCTCTAATATGACTGCTACTTGTGGGCCGATATTCAAGTTACTCCGCAAAGATCAAAGGATTGTTTGGACGGAAGATTGTCAGAAAGCCTTCGACAGTATCAAGGAGTATTTGTTAGAACCTCCAATTCTCGTCCCTCCAGTTGAAGGAAGACCGTTGATCATGTACTTGACTGTGTTAGAAGATTCCATGGGTTGTGTACTCGGACAGCAGGATGAAACTGGTAGAAAAGAGCATGCAATCTATTACTTAAGCAAGAAGTTCACAGATTGTGAATCCCGATACTCGGCACTTGAGAAGACTTGTTGTGCTTTAGCCTGGGCTACCAAACGTCTCCGGCACTATATGATCAATCATACCACTTGGTTGATATCCAAAATGGATCCAATCAAGTATCTCCTGGAGAAGTCTTCAATATCAGGGAGAATTGCTCGTTGGCAGATGTTATTGGCCGAGTTTGATATTGAATACCATACTCAGAAAGCAATCAAAGGGAGTATCCTTGCAGATCACTTGGCTCATCAACCAGTTGAAGATTACCAACCTGTTAAGTTTGATTTCCCTGATGAAGAGGTCATGTATTTGAAGATGAAAGATTGTGATAAACCGTTGTTTGGTGAAGGTCCAGATCCTGAGTCTGAATGGGGTTTGATATTTGATGGGGCCGTTAATGCTTATGGCAATGGAGTTGGGGCAGTCCTCGTCACACCTGAGGGTACTCACATCCCTTTTACTGCAAGGCTACGATTTGATTGTACAAACAATATGGCAGAATATGAAGCTTGCATCATGGGCATTGAAGAAGCAATCAATATGAGGATTAAGAATATTGACATATGTGGAGATTCAGCCTTGGTGATTAATCAGATCAAAGGGAAATGGGAAACTCACCATGCTGGAGTGATCCCGTACAGAGATTATGCAAGACGGTTGTTAACCTTCTTTAACAAAGTGGAGTTGCGTCACATTCCCCGTGATGAGAATCAGATGGCAGATGCTTTGGCCACCTTGTCTTCGATGATCAAAGTAAATCGTCTTAATGATGTGCCATTAATCAGTGTCCAGTTCCTTGAAAGGCCCGCTTATGTGTTTGCAGTTGAAGTACTTGCTGATGGTAAGCCATGGTTTCATGATATCAAGGTTTTCCTTCAAACTCAAGAGTATCCGCCTGGGGCATCTCACAAAGACAAGAGGACTTTGAGAAGACTGTCTGGTAATTTCTTCCTGAATGAAGATGTATTGTACAAAAGAAACTTTGATGCAATGTTGCTCAGGTGTGTGGATGAACGTGAAGATAATTTATTGATGCATGAAATACATGAAGGTCCCTTTGGTACTCATTCCAGTGGACATGCAATGGCTAAGAAAGCATTGAGGGCAGGTTATTACTGGATAACGATGCAAGCTGATTGTTATAATCATGCCAAAAAGTGCCACAAATGTCAGATTTATGCAAATAAGAGCCATGTACCACCATCTATGCTCAACGTTATCTCTTCTCCGTGGCCTTTCTCCATGTGGGGCATTGATATGATTGGTCGGATTGAGCCAAAAGCTTCTAATGGACATCGCTTCATACTAGTGGCTATTGATTACTTTACCAAGTGGGTTGAAGCGGCATCTTTCGCCAATGTGACCAAGCAAGTAGTGGTTCGGTTCATCAAGAATAACATCATCTGCCGTTACGGTATTCCTAACAAGATCATCACGGATAATGGTACAAATTTGAACAACAATATGATGAAAGAATTGTGCGATGACTTCAAGATTGAACATCATAACTCTTCTCCGTACAGACCTCAGATGAATGGTGCGGTTGAGGCTGCAAATAAGAACATCAAGAAGATTGTGCAGAAAATGGTGGTTACCTACAAAGATTGGCATGAGATGTTACCCTATGCTTTACATGGATATCGTACTTCAGTGCGTACTTCAACAGGGGCAACCCCGTTCTCTTTGGTATATGGTATGGAAGCAGTGCTCCCTGTGGAGGTGGAAATCCCATCTTTGAGAGTCTTGATGGAGGCTGAGTTAACTGAAGCTGAGTGGTGCCAGAGTAGGTATGATCAATTGAATTTGATTGAAGAGAAACGCATGACCGCTTTGTGTCACGGACAACTATATCAGTCAAGGATGAAACAAGCGTTTGACAAAAAGGTTCATCCCCGTGAATTCAAAGAAGGAGACCTTGTGATCAAGTGTATCAAATCTTTCCAACCGGATCCCAGGGGCAAGTGGTCTCCGAATTATGAAGGTCCTTATGTGGTCAAGAGAGCGTTCTCTGGTGGTGCTTTAATTCTTACAAATATGGATGGAGAAGATTTACCTCGTCCTGTGAATTCTGATGCAGTCAAGAAATACTTTGTCTAAAGATATATGAAAAGAACAGCTCGGTAGGTCGAAAACCCGAAAGGGCGGCCTAAACCAAAAAAGAGCGTCTCGGTAAGTCGAAAACCCGAAAGGGCGGCTTAGGCAAAAATTAGAGACACAAGAAAAAAAAAAAAAAAAAAAAAAGAATTGAAAAAAAAGAGTTTATCCTGATAGGTTGAAAACCCGAAAGGGCGGCCTATGCAAAAGTTAAGCACTATGACAAAGTAACTGCATCAGATCAAGCATCACCCATTTGGGGCACCTTAGCTGTCAAGAAATCCTCCGACACTAAAACATCTAAACAGTGGTTCAAAGTTGTTAGGGAAAGTAGTGGTTATTGTGTTCAATGTACCTTCCCATGTAATTACCATTTTCCAACTTTTTGTAATCCGTGGAGCCATGCCTTTGGCCGGTTACCACCCTATTACATTAATTTGAGCCGGTGCACTCTTTTGGAATTCTTGTTTTTTTTCTATATGCACAATTTTCTTCTTCCATTTTAATGTCAATACTTGAAGTAAAAAACTTTGAAAATTTCTTGTACCTTTTATGTTTTCTTTTGAAAAAAAACAAAAAATGACAAACATATTATCTGTAGGTTCATATATCATGGAAACATATGTCAACATCCATTCAAACACATGTGAATTCAACAGAGTGGATCATAGTCTTGCAAAAAAAAAAAAAAAAGAGCAAAAAAAAGAGAAGCTCGCTAAGTCGAAAACCCGAAAGGGCGGCTTAAGCCAAAAATGAGCGTCCCGGTGGATCGAAAACCCGAAAGGGCGGTCCAGGCAAAAATTAGGGACATACAAAAAAATATATTCCCGGTGGATTGAAAACCCGAAAGGGCGGTCCAGGCAAAAGTTAGGGATTTCAAAAAAGAGAAAAAAAAAAGAACAAAAAAGAAGCAATGACTATGTGAAGCACGATTTTGAGAAGGTACTTTGGTTCAGTTCAGAAATGGCGACCTCAGCCAAGGTTTGGTATTATGTGTTCCTTACTCAGCTTTGGTTTGGTTAACGGGTGGTACTCCGATTGTGTTTCGATTCATCTCCAGTAATATTATCCCCAGTGAGAAATGCTAAGTGTTGGCACTGTAATACCGGGTAACTATCCTTACGACCTGCCCAATTTTGTCTCGTCAGTTTCACCAGTATATTTTCATACATGTTTCATTCATTCATGCATACTGATATCATTCATATGCATTTTACCTGTGTGTCGTACTCTGTGTGTATCCAGTAAAATTTGTCATCACCACTGTGTTCATTTCGGTCTGTTTATCATTTAAGCTTCTTTCAAGTGGCAGGTCCCACCTTTCAATTTTCCCCAGTATCTAGTTGAAGCTGTATTTTGTACGAAGAGTATTCGTTTATAGCCTGTATTTTGTTCGGCTAAGTTGCCTCAGTAATAGTAACGCATTACCAGTTTTACCCTTTCGTATGTTCGTCATTACCTCAGTAAAGGTAATTGACAGTTTTACTCTTTTGTATGTTCGTCATTACCTCAGTAAAGGTAATTGACCGTTTTATCCTTTCGTATGTTCGTCATTACCCCAGTAAAGGTAATTAACAGTTTTACCCTTCGTATGTTCGTCATTACCCCAGTAAAGGTAATTGATAGTTTTACCCTTCGTATGTTCGTCATTACCCCAGTAAAGGTAATTGACAGTTTTACCCTTTCGTATGTTCGTCATTACCCCAGTAAAGGTAATGACCAGTATTTCTTTTCGTATGTTCGTCACTACCCCAGTAAAGGTAATTGACAGTTTTACCCTTTCGTATGTTTGTCGTTACCCCAGTAAAGGTAATGACCAGTATTTCTTTTCGTATGTTTGTCGTTACCCCAGTAAAAGTAATGACCAGTATTTCTTTTCGTATGTTCGTCTTTACCCCTGTAAAGGTAATAGACATCTGTTTCTCCCCGGTAACACTTTATTTGGTTCTCGAGTTATTATCTTCGTTGTCATTGCATTCGTACTTGCATAACAGACAATTCATATCATTACATCCATAAAGCTTTCTCGATTTCTGAGTTGGTCAAAAATTGGTGTACTTGATATTTAAGTCTCTCCGACCCGTCGTTTCAAAAAACCTCGTCTTTTTAAACCCTCGTGACGGAGAAACTTAAATAGGGGCATCTGTCGTACCCTAATTTTTGACCGATTTATTTTATTTTATTCGTACGTTGTTTGTTTTCCAGTTGCCGTTCGCGCGCGAATTCCCGTAATGACTGCTTTTGTTCGTACTTGTGGTCGCATTTACTTTTCGTTCGTCGTTTATTTTTTTAATGTCGCTCGCGTTTTATTTTCGTAATTTTTAATCGCGTTTTGTGCGTTTTTTAGCGTAGCGTAACATTTGCGTTCGCAAAATTTATTTTATCCACGTCGTTGATTTATCGTTTTAATTAGCGTAAAAAGCCGCGTAATCTCAGTCGTATCAGACGAAATTTCGGCAGAGAGGTATTTTAAAATACCTCATTTTTTGGTTCCGACGGGACATTTTTATTTTTATTTATTTAATTTTCGTTTTCCATTTTTAATTATTTATTTAGTCATTTATTTTTTTTATTTTACTTATTTATTGTTATTTATTTATCAAATTTATTATTTATTTTAGTCCTTGTACACATGTCACTTTGTTATTGGTCCAATCCAACTTTTCCTCCAAGAAAGAGCAAGGGCATTTTGGTCTATTCCAGGCATCAGGTACATAGTGTGTCAGAATCAACCAATCAATCAGTCACACTTTCCAATACACAAACAGATTTCCAAAATCACAACCAAAGAAAACAGATCAAAAACTTTTTTTTCACCAAGAACACATCAAGAACAAATTTTTTTTTTCAAAATGATTCTTAGTGGTTCATTGCAGAACCATCATCATTGAACCATTTCCTCTGCAATTCAAGTGCGAGTTCATCACCATTGGGTGACAAACTCAAGCACCGATCACAGAGGATCAGTGAGAAAGAAGAGAAAAAATCCAAACCCTAGCCATCAAAAATCAGATTCGGCCACCCACCAACACCCACACAAATATCATTTTCAGCCAATAACATGAACATAGCAAGGCCAAGCCAAAACCGAAATCAACCATAACCAATAACAACACAAAACTGAAATCATCCACCACAACACAAAACCGAAATCATCCAAAATCCGAACCCACAAACCAACAGATCCATAACCAACAATATTTCGGCCAAAACATCAACACAAATCATCATAAATCCGAACTAACAACCGCAAAACCGAACCAAGAACAACTAAAGCATCAACACGAGGAAACTGAAAGGATCAAACCGAAAACAAAAGAAGAGAAGATACAAGGAATAACCGAATCGCAAAGGGAAAGAACAAAGTAGCACCAGAACCGAAACTCGGAACAAAGAAGAAGAAATAAGCAAGGTAATTTCATGTTTTTGTTGTTTTTGTGTAGACTTTAATGTTTAGATCTAGGACTTTTGTGTATGTTTATTAAAAATCCAAGGCCAGTTCTATGTTTAGAAGGAGGAGATGAACCGGATAGTAAAAAAAAATTTAAAAAAAAAAGAGTTTCAATCTCCGGCGCGGCGGCCCTCCGGCCAACCACCGCGCCGGAGCACCACTTCCGGCCACCTCCCCTCCTTCCGGCGAGGAGCCTTGTTAGAGAGAAGGGAGAGAAGATTTTTTTTCAGAATTTAGAGAGAGAAGGGAAGAAGAGAAATGAGAAAAAATGGGTGAAAAACCCTTATATATTCATGGGAGCTGGGCGGGTCACCCATGGGTTGACCCAGCACCCATACCCAGCTCCATTACCCAGTCCAGTTTCCCTTTGTTTCTACTGTTTTGCTATATTCACCCCCCTTCTGGCTGTCTGCACCCCCTCTGTTTTTTTGTAGTAACTTTATTTTATATAATTTCATGCATTTCTTTTATTTTAATTAATTAATTCATATGATGTTTAAACCATATTTCATGCATTTTTTTTAATGTCTTAATTTTAACATCATGCATATTTTTTGCTTAGTTCATAGTTAATTTTCCCTTTCATATAATTTTTATTCATTTAAACATTTTAAAAAAAATTCATGCACTTTTGTTTCTTTTAATTTTGTTACTTTGCATTTAGGTTTATTTCATATGTTTGCATTTTATAGTCTTGTTGTCTTAATTTGTTTAAAATTGCATTTTAGTTTATAGAAATATCTCTCATTAGAAATATCATATGCATATTTAAATTTCTTGTCATTTAGTTTATTTCTTGTTTTTTTAGTTTGTAATTAGGAAATTGATGTAATTTATTTTCGCGTATTTTTTTTTTTTCTTTTGAGACCATAGAATGTATTTAGGGTATGTAATATGTAACCGGCACACGCACCGACACGCGCACCGACACTTCACTTTATTTATCGCTTTACGCTTATTTATTTTTCCGTCGTTATGCGATTTCGTCGTTAGTTTAGAGAAAATATTTTCTTCAAAAAAATCAAAAAAAATCAAATTCAAATTTCTTTTAAGTAAACCTTGGTATGTAATCCAAGTGATTTTCTTTTTATTTTCCTTAATCAAATGTTAATTAATTTAATATCCACATTAGACATGAATTTCGTATAATTAAAATTGACCAACTTCATCGTATTTTCTTCTCATGCCTTGAGGCCTCTCATCTCTTCTTAAAACCTCTCTTTCAAAAAAATGTTAAAATCAATTCAACTCATCAAATAAGTTCTTTAGCCGAACTACTTGATTTTGATCCCGATTTATTTGGGTAAGTAGGCAAAGGGTTTCGACCCTTCCAAATCAATAAAAATAACCAAAAACATTCTTCTTCTTTCTCCCTTCTTTCACTTTAACTCTTAACTTTTTAATATAAGTAAAATCAATTTAGCGCAAGATTAGAGAATAGGTAGAAGGTTCCTATGGGATACCATAGTCGGTTCGGGTGCCTAACACCTTCCCCAATCGAAACCAACCTCCGAATCCAAGGTCTATAAGGGTTTTCACTCACTTTTTCCCTTCCCGCGAATAAAAGTTGAGAGTTCAATGATTCAAGGTTCGAATCTAATCAATGATTTTGACACCCGAAAATCACGAGCACACACGTGTTATTTTATAATTGGCTAATAGTAAGAACAATTCATAAGGATTTGTGCGTAAGTTTTCTCCTTAAATTAAATTTATTCTTATCTATTTGTTACATGTGTTATTTGTATTTAAAATTAAAATAAAAAATTAAGGGAATTTTTGGAAAGAAAAGTCCAACCCCAAAAGTGTGCTGAAATGTGTAGTTATATATATATATATATATATATATATAGTTTAGATTTACCTTGCAATATCAAACCTGTCGAGAGACAATGCCTTTCACTTTCGGACCCATCCTGCACTCTATGAAACCTGAGTGCATCTCGATCCCCTTTCTTTCAAACTTCTTTTCGATAGAAAATCTTTGCACAACAGTCTTGAGATTTCTAGTTTGGTCTTGCTTGTAATAATCAGAACTAGCCCCCGTTTTCCAAAATCACAGGCAAGCACACGGTCAGCGACCCTCCTTGGGTTGGCCTTTTCTTATTTGGCGACCTTGTATACCTCCCTCTCATTCGTTTACTTTTTCGTGACGATACATGGTAAGCTTCCGATTGATGACAACTTGCAGTGTTGGGGCCTTGGTCACTATATGTGTTCTTTGTTATGCTACTGCTGAGACTTCTTCCTGTTTATTTTTGGCATTGGTTGGAGGACCGGCTGCATTGTGTCATGGATTTATCATTCGTGGGCGCAATTTTGGATTGTATTCCAGTGTTGTGTAGTTCACAGGTGTGGGATGTGTTTATGGATGCAATCATTCATATTGTGCACACTATTTGAATGGCTAGAAATTTTGGAACAAAATGTGTTTAACATTACCACCTTAAGTTTTGATGATAACAAAGTATTAAAAGCTCAATTGGATATGCTAATATTTGTTCAAAGTATGCTAATATTAAAAACAAAATATTGGTTCCGAATGAACAAAAGAGAGCAATGGAATTTTCAAAGGAAGATTATGTTGGAAGTATGAGTCTGAAGTCAAGAAGTTGTTATCAGTTAAAGTTGGTTATTTAAAGACACGAGATTGCAGAAGGAATAGAAGCCTGGAGAAACGACTATTTAAAAGGAATTAGAAGGCATTTGATGCTTATCCACTGAAGAGCGCAGGAAAAAAACATAGTAAAATTGTAGAACCACTACTCCTCTCTCATGTCTGCAATAGTACAAGTTACAGATGTATCTACGCTGGTTAATTCTCTATACAGGGAATGGAATTTAAATTATTCCCCCTAGGACATTGACCATATCAAGCTACATATCATTGGTGATAATCAAGCCTCAACAACAACTCTTATTGATGTGCTGGCAATCCTTAATGTATATTTCACACCTCTATATAAAGGAGTACAGACTTAAAGATTGGAGTAGACTCAACAACATTTCATAGTGCCAAAACTCTACTGAAATTGTTCCACATCAAAGTTCACTAAAAATTTCTTATAAACTTTCATATCTTAGAAATTCTAGAGTCTTGAGTCTTATCTTATTTGTATTGTAAACACCACTGATTGTATATCAAGTGTTCAACCTCAAACATTTTTCTGTGTAATTTTGTTTGTTTAGAAGTCTTTTGCTTTTGGGCTTGAGCATAGGAAATCTCTTGCTTGTGTGCTTGAGTATATGGAAGTCTCTTGGTTCTATGCTTGAGCATTTGTAATCAAATATTGATTTTAGTGAGCTCTCCTTAGAAGTGCAAGGAGGACATGACTACTTCCGGATTTTGGATAAAACCTGCAATAGACTCTGAACATTGTTCCAGAATCTGAACTCTATCAGGATCTTAACACTGGAATTAGTTTAAAAAGAAAGCTAACACAATTAAACCCTCCTTCTTGCGTTTTTCTCACCTTCAGTTGGTATCAGAGCTCCGATTTTGTTGTTTTAGCACTTAACAGTGTAACATAAAAATCTAAGTAAAACATGTCAACTATTGAAGGTTCTAGTTTTGGTCGTGCTGCGATACCATATGATTATGGTACTGAAGATAAGTCATCTAGTTCAAATAAACCTCCAATGTTCAATGACGATCCTGATACTTTCCCTAGGTGGAAAACCAAAATGTATAGTCAGATTATGGGTTTAGATGAAGAACTATGGGATGTCCTTGAAGATGGTGTTGGTGACTTGTAGTTAGATGAAGAAGGAGTTGTTGTTGATAGAAAGAAGTAATTGTTGCTCAGAAGAAGTTGTACAAGAAACATCACAAGATTAGAAGCATTCTTGTTGTTGTTTTGCCTCACAAGGAGAATTTGAAGATGAGTGATAAATCTACAGCTAAAGCAATGTTTACTTCCTTGTGTTGTGACTATGTAGGTAACAAGAAAGTTAGAGAAACTAAAGCTATTTCGCAAGAATTATTTTAATTAATTATTATGTGTGTTTATATGTGCTTGTATGTGATTATTTGTCTTTGTGTGTACTTTATTCGGAATTAGTGGATTTTGGCTTAGGAAGGGTATTTTAGTCTTTTAGTAATGAGAATAATTTTTAGTGTTTTAAGTGGGAATGATTATTTTTACTATGTTACTAGTGAGTTATGGTAAATAATTAGAGATGGTAACAATTCGTTATTTTGACGGTTTAAGTGTGTAGTAACTCGGTGAATTAGTTGGTAAGAATATTGAGCCCATTGGTAACTCGGTGAATTAGTTGGTAAGAATTAGTTGGTAACAACTTGGTGAAGTATCTAAATTCCTTATATGATTGTATTATTTGCGTGTGTTATCGCTTTAAGAGTTTAGGGTGTTACACATCATAACTTGGTTAATCACCATGGTAAGAAAATAGGTTAGTCATGCCTTGATGCTCAAGCGTGTAACACCTTGTTTTCCCAACATATAAATAATATAAAATATATCAGAGTGCATCATAAACAGGATGTCACATTTCATTCTTCAAAAATCATTTCATCATAAATAGGGTTAAAATCCACTATTTAATTAAACATCTTCTTTCAATAATTAAAACAATGTCGCAGCGGAAAATATTCAACGTTTAAATCAAAACTTGGCACTAGGCCTCAACGTCATCAACATAATAAAAACTCCAATTATGTATCAGAGCAAGACTCCTATGACGACACGAGGATCAACTCACATCAGCGGTTACTCCTGGTTATCTACACGTTACCCACGTAGAGGCAACATTCAAACAGAAGGGGTGAGATTTCACATTCATTAATAATAAGAAACAATTCATAAAGAAGAATTAATCAATATAAAACAGCCACAAATAATCATCAACAAGTATTTCATGTAATTCCAGATACAAATCATCAATTAACTTCGTTCATCAAGGAAACAACAACGACTCAATCAAATGCAATATAATTATGCATGTGGTATTAACAGAGCTACTGCTCACTTCGCTAATGTCATAATTCGACTTGACAGGCTACAACCCCCTTCGCTACTACTTGACAAGCTACAACCCCTTTCGTTTAACAATGCTTATGCAATGATACAACTTAAATGCAACAACAATAACATCGTAATTCACATATTAAATTATCCACAAAAGATTTTCATGTCAAATCAAGACTACTGAAAACATAACATAATTATCAACAACTTTCATATTCAAACCAAAGACTAACTCAAAACAGAAAAGTGTGAAAAAAACACAAGAACGCGAAACATGGCACTCTGCCACTGAGCAATTCACGAGGCGAGAAAGGCTACTCGCCGTGGCAAGCTCACAATTTAGTCACTCGCTGCGGCGAGCAAGGTCACTCGCCGTGGCGAGTTAAAAAAGGTAGCTCTCGGGAAAAACGATACTTTTCATCAAAAAATCCCAATTTTGACTTCCCAATGCCCAAATTTGATTCCAAAAGTTGTCTAAACCTTTCTAAACAATAGAAGACACTCAAAATAATATAAAACTTGACCCAAAACATCAATCCTACAAAGAAACAACAATTTTTCTACTGGACAACTCGCTATGGTGAGTAAAACACTCGTTGTGGCGAGCGACAATAGGATCACTCGCTAGGCGAAGAAATATACTCGCTGTGGCGAGTTAGCTGCTACTCGTGAGGCGAGGATAATTGCTCGCTGTGGCGAGCAACGACAGAGAAAACTACGAACAGCAGGAACATAATTTCAGAATTTTGCCCCAAAACCCAATTTTCAACATCCTAACTCCCAAAATTGATAGGAAACCTTACCTACTGATAATCTACAACCTAGACAACAATTTTTATGTTAATTCATGTGATTACCTATGCTTTTAACAACTTATTTCAATTCAAAACCTAATTTTCACAACAACTAAAATTCAACAACAAAAGATTAAACCTTTTCAGAATTATTACTCATGATTAAAGAAGGTTAGTCCCACCCTAACCTTAGATTGGTTGAAGTACTGAATTCTACAAGTTTCTCCTCTTTTTCTCCCAAAAACCGTTTCTTCAAGTTTTCTCTGTTTTCTCCCAAAAATGTTTTCTTGTTCTAACCCTAATTCTCTAATTTTCCCCTCTATTTATAACCTCTCCTATTCTTAACCTAACAAATCCCTTAATTTACTAAACTTCCCTTATGCCTCATTAAATCTAATCTAATTAGATTCCTTCACTATTAATGTCATAACAACCTACTAATAAATACCAAAAATCATTACATAGCATCACATATCAAAATTATTCAAATAAATTAATAAAAAGACCTCAAACTCGATAAAATAAATAAATAAATAAAATTGGGCGTTACAACTCTCCCCCACTTAGAATATTTTCTTCCTCGAAAATGTACCTCTCTCAAATAACTTTGGATACGACTTCAACATCTTGCTCTCCAACTCCCACGTCAAACTTTCACCAGCCGCTCCTCCCCAAACGACTTTCACAAGAGGTATATCCTTGCCTCTCGGCTTCTTCACTTCACAACCTTCTATCCTCACTAGTAAGGTCTCGATCGTAAGATTGTCTCTCACTTGCACATCATCTCCTGGAATCACATGAGATGGATCCGAAACATACTTCCGACGTTGTGACACATGAAACACATCATGTAAATTCGAAAGATGCGGTGGTAAACCCACTCTATACGCAACCGCCCTAACTCTTTCCGAAATCTGATACAGGCCAATAAACCTCAGAGTAAACTTTTTTGATTTCAGCGCCCGTCCAACACTGGTCACAAGGGTGACTCTCAAAAACAAATGGTATCCTTCTTGAAACTCAAGATCCTTCATACGCTTATCATGATAACTTAACCTTCTCAGTAGTCTGTTGGACAATCTCTGGTCCTAATACCACACTCTCACCGAACTCGTACCAACACAACGGTGTTCTGCATCTCCGACCAAACAATTCTTCGAACGGTGCCATTCCAATGCTAGAATGGTAATTGTTATTGTAAGTGAACTCGATCAATGAAAGATGACTATCCCAAATTCCTCCTTGCTCAAGCACAGAAACTCTCAACAAGTCCTCCAGCGACTGAATTGTCCTCTCCGTCTGTCCATCTGTCTGCGGATGATACGCCGAACTCAAACTCAACTTAGAACCCAACGCCTCCTGCAAACTCTTCCAAAATCTAGAAGTAAATCTTGGATCATTATCTGATACAATACTTGATGGAACACCATTTAGCTTCACAATCTCACATATATAAATTTCCGCCAACTGAGATACAGGAAAACTGATGTTTATCGGAATAAAACGAGCCGACTTCGTCAGTCTATCCACAATTACCCAAATCGCATCATTTCCTTTTGGAGTATTCGGGAAACTAGTCACAAAATCCATGGATATGCTATCCCACATCCACTCTGGAACATCTAAAGGTGTCAACAATCCAGCAGGTTTCTAATATTCAACTTTTGACTTCTAACAAATTAAACACGCATACACAAATTGTGCCACATCACGCTTCAACCTGGACCACCAAAACAACTTCTTCAAATCATGATACATTTTTGTAGCTCCCAGATGTATACTCAAATTACTTCTGTGACTTTCTTCCAGAATCATCTTCTTCATTTGTGCATCATCAGGAATACAAATTCTATTCCGAAATCGCAATACTCCTTGATCATCAACTTTAAATTCACTATCTTCAGTCTAATTACTTCCAACCATTAAATCTACCAACTTCACATCTACTTTCTGAGCCTCTCTGATACTATCCAAAAATTCGTTGTTGATCTTCAACATTCCTAGTTTCACACTCTGTGACGACACTTCACAAACCAATCTCAAGTCTCTGAACTGTTCTAGAAATTCCAACTCTTTAACCATCATAGCAGACATATGTAATGTTTTCCTATTTAAAGCATCTGCAACAACATTAGCTTTACCCAGATGGTAATTCAACCCGAAATCATAATCTTCGTTGTCTCATACTTATTTCTTTCTGGTCAAATAAGTACTTCAAACTTTTATGATCGCTGAACACTTCAAATCTAGAACCATACAGATAATGCCTCCAAATTTTAAGTACAAAAACTACTGCAACTAACTCAAGATCATGAGTAGGATAATTACGTTCTTGAATCCGCAACTGCCTTGATGCATAAGCTACTACTTTATTGTCCTGCATAAGCATACCACCTAAACCCAACTTAGACGCATCACAATATACAACAAATTGTTCATCAGATTTTGGTAGTATTAAAATCGGAGTTGTCGTCAAACATTTCTTTAGTTCATTAAAACTGTTTTCGCGCTGAACATCCAACACGAAAGTTCTACCTTTACAAGTTAACTGAGTTAACGAAAGTGTTAACTTGGAAAATCCTTTAATAAACCTTCGGTAATAACTTGCTAAACCCAAAAAGCTCCTAACTTCAGTAACCATCCTCGTAGTCTCCCATTGCGATACTGCATCAACCTTAGATGGATCCACATCAATACCACTACCAGAAATAATATGACGGAGAAAACTCACTTCGTTCAACCTGAATTCGCACTTTGATAACTTGGCATATAACTTCTTCTCTTTCAGCACCTTCAAAACAATCTTCAAATTCTCGGCATGTTCCTCCTCGGACTTGGAGTATATCAGAATATCATCTATAAACACTACAACAAAACGATCCAGATAAGCATGAAAAATATGGTTCATGCATTCCATAAACACTCCCGGCGCATTAGTAACACCAAAACACATCACATAATATTTGTAGTGTCCATAACGTGTGTCATACCTCGATTTTCGACCCAAGATCCCACGGACACGAGTCTTTTAACGCTGATCAGTCCTTGACTTTTCAGTGAAAAATTCGGCAGAGAGGTATTTTAAAATACCTCATTTTTGGTTCCGAGTCGGGCGCAATTCTCTTTGTTTTAATTTTATTTCCATCCTTTTATTCAATCACTTTTAATTTCAATTTTATTAGTCATTTTTATCTCTTCATTTTTATTTATTTTTATTATTTAAAGTCCAAATAGTCAAAATAGATCGGATAAGTCCAATTGGTCCAAGTCCAGCAAGCTATCACAAGCACGTTTTCCTTTCATCTCATCCAAGCCAACTTTTTCTGCCTGATTCAACAAACCCTAAATTCAATTTGTAACCCTATAAATAAAACAAGCATAAACACAAGTGGGGGGCCGAATTTCATCAGTCAAACACCAGGACCAATTTTCACCAGAACACAACTTTTCCAACAAAAAACCTGCAAAAATCAAATCGCACAACAGAAGAACCAATAGCAAGAAACATTTTCAAAGTACCCATCACCTTTTTTTCGAACCCTGTCTCGGCAACAACAATCGAATCAGACATTCAAACCCACGTAACCATAACCGATCCATAAACCATCAACAACAACACCCTCAAAGCCGTCACAAGTCCAATCGAACGAGACCGAACAGGAATCAAGAGGACGAATCGGCCGGTTTGCAAAGGCGAACATACAGAACCGGTCAACAAGGGTAAAAAGGTAGTCTCTTTTTTTTATTCGTTGTTTTTGTAGATCTAGAAGGTTAGGGTTGATGTTTGAAAACTTAGACTTAAGGAATAGGTAGAGGAGAATATAAGGTTAAAAAAAAAAACAAAAAAGATAAGAACAAATCGGTTAAAAAGAGAGGAGTAGGAGAAAAAAAGAAGCAAAAAGTAAAAAAAATAGGATTAGGGTTCCGGCGTGGTGGCGCCGCCGTAACGGACGGCCAGCCACCGCCGGAACCGCCCTTACCGTCGTCGGATTCTGGGGATGGGGGAGGAACGCCGCTGGTGTTCTTCATGAATGGGAGAGAGAGAGAATAGAGCATAATGAGAGAAGAAGAGAGAGAAATGAGACAAGAAAATGAGAGGAGAGAGGGTTACACCCCTTATATATCCTCCTGAACCGGTTCGGTTCTGCTGGTCCGACCCAGGATTGAACCGAACCGGCCCCCAGCCCATTCCTAGCCCAATTCTGTTTTTTTCATTACTGCACCCCCACAACCTTGCTGCACCCCCCTGTTTACTGCTTGCACCCCCAATATCTTCATTTTTCATTATTCCGTTTTCATGCATTTTTTTATTTCTCTTGCATTTTGTTTTTTTTTTTTTTCGTTATGTCATTTGTTTACAAGCATTCACATATTTATTTTTTATGTTTATTTATTTATTTATTTATTTTGCACGACATTAGAATGTAAATTATTTATTTTCATGTCATTTATTTCTCGCAGACCATAGCATGTATTATAGGTTTTGATGTAATAGCTGTAGGTGTATGTGTGTGTGTGTGTTTGCTTTATTTTATGTTCGGTAGCTTAGGTAAAAGGTCCTCGTGGTGGTCCAACGCCACCATAAGGTACCGACGATTTACTTTCCTGCTCCGCTAGTTTATATTTTAGTTCAATTATTAAAAAAAAACAACAAAAAACATGCAAATAATAAAAATCACAAAAAAACATTTTCATAAATAACCCTTGATCCAAGATCAAGTGATCCTTTTTATTTTATTATTTGCTTAATCAAATCTCAATCAACTTAAATTTTACTTTGATTTATTTCCTTTAATATCAAAAAACACAAACAAATTCGTATTTGCCACTTGGCTGTTTATTTTAAAACTTTTTTAAAACAAATAAAAAACACATAACAAATCAAACGTCAAGTTTTACCCCGAACTACGAGGTTTTGATCCCTCACGGGTACGTAGGCAAAGGACACTCTTCCTCTCAAATCAATAAAAATGTAGATAATTAGGTTTTTTTCCTTAATCATTTTTAATTCCATTTTTTCAAACTAAGCAAGATATAGCACAAAACTTAAATAAAATCAAGAGGTTCCCGTAGAGTACTACGAACATAAAGGATGCTAATACCTTCCCTTTATGTAACTAACCCCGGAACCCTAAATCTCTTTAAATATGGGGTCTTTGAACTTTTTTCCCCTTTTCTTTCAAAAATTAAATGTTCAGTCGTGAAATAACATAGTGAGTCAAAAGCTAATCAAATAGCCTTGATCTCCGAAAAATGACGCGACAGAAATGGCGACTTCACTGGGGACACCCCTAAGAGGGTTGAGCCTAACTTTTCTTTCTTTAAATTTTGTGCTATAACTTGCTTAAAAACAAAAAACAAAAGATGGAAATGCACGTATATATGTTCTTCCTTCTTCTTTCTCCTTTCTTAATGTGTGTGGTGAGATAAGTCCCCCACCCGGGCTTGAGGGAAATATAAGATAGGAGTGGTAGAATCATAGTGACATACCGAGAGTATTCTTGTGTTTTGGAGCATGTGATATAACCACACTTAGCGGAGGATCTTGAGGTGACGTATGTCGACGTGTGTTGTCACGTTTAGACGTTGTTACTTTTAAGTTTCCGTCGAAGCTAAGGACCTTTAGTTACCTTTAACCCATCTCGGCCTTTAGGACGTAGTGCGGTGGCTAACCAAGTGTTGTCTTGGAATTAGTCGACACGCAATACTACAATCAAACGAGACTTTCCTACAAACGCTATTGGACCGGGTGTTGTCCCGGGCATCCGACAAAGGTCGGAGGGGGTTGGACTTTGGGAACTTGGTAGAACCCGTGATACAAGTACAAATGAAACCATAGTCCCTACCAAATGGCGTATTCACCTTTGACTCCAACATCATGGACTAAACCTCACCGTGTTTTCTCCATTCTTTTAGCATAATCATGCATACATGCATTCATTTATAAACTCTTTCTCATTAAATATCGAAGGACAAGATAAGTTCTTGTAAACATCAAAGGTACGGACCTTGCAAGAAAGAAATAAAATTTCAAAAATCTAAACTAAGCCTTTGCTTTTGTTAAGGATTTCTTTTGTGGCTTCGTTCTTGCTTTTGAAAAGGGAATCGCTTGCAGTATCTTTACAAATAATACCATGGTCCTTACCATGTTTACAATTACTTTGACATATCCTTCGATAAAAAAATGTGTCTTTTTTGCATAAACATCATGCATCATCTTGCATTTCATGGTCTCAAATCCCAAGTCTCACACAAAATTTTTCTTCCACAAAGGTCAGCCCGTTTGAAGGTGGCCCGACGCACTCTCTACAAGTCTACTCGTACTCACTACACTCGGGAATTCGTAAAGAAGAAGATGGACTTTCTCAAACAAGAAAACCAAGTACTCCGGGAGGAAAATGAAACCATGCAGACTAGGATGGACGAAATGACCGAACTGGTAAAGACACTGACGGCTGCACAAAATCAGCTGCCACCACCACCTCCTCCCCGGGTCAGCACTCAGGCTGAGGCAGGTCCCTCTACTACTCTTGGTTGGACAGTGTCTACCAGTACTTCACAGCAAATTACACCTGAAGGCCGTCCTTGGGGCATATCTTTTAGCCTTGGTGAAGTATCCCGCCCTTATGTCTCAGAAGCTCAAGTGTCTACTGTTCAAAATGCAATTCCTGTTCCAACCGCGACCTACTCAGCACCTCTGTTTCATGCTATTCCACAAAAGGAAGAACTCATTGTCCCTTCAGGAAGTGTGGGGGCATGTGATCAAGTGAACGACTTACAGAAGAAGTATGATGAGATGTACCGTGAAATGAAGGCTCTCCGTGGAAAAGAAATATTCGGGAAAGACGCTTATGATCTCTGCTTGGTACCAAATGTCCAGATACCCCACAAGTTTTAGCTCCCAGACTTCGCGAAATACAAAGGGACTTCCTGCCCTAAAGAGCATCTAAGGATGTATATGAGAAAGATGCCCACATATGTCAGTGATCATCCGGTCCTTATCTATTACTTTCAAGACAGCTTAGCCGGTGCCGCACTGAAGTGGTACATAAATCTGGACCGTACAGAAGTCCGAACTTTCAATGATCTGTGTGAAGCCTTTGTGCAACAATACAAATTCAATGTGGACATGGCTCCAGACCGAAGCGATCTCCAGGCTATGACCCAAAGAGACAAGGAAACATTCAAGGAGTACGCCCAACGATGGAGGGATGTTGCTGCCCAAGTCAGCCCGGGTATAGAAGAGAAAGAGATGACCAAACTCTTCTTAAAAACTCTCAGACAATTCTACTATGAGAAGATGGTCGGAAGTGTGCCCAAGGACTTCGCAGAAATGGTCGACGCGGGTGTACAGTTAGAAGAAGGAGTCCGAGAAGGACGGTTAATAAGAGAAAATGTACTGACCAGCAGTGCAAAGAAATTCAGGAACAACTTCCCGAGAAAGAACGAACAAGAAGCAAGCATGATGGCCCACAGGAGGCCTCAACAGGAATATCCGGCTTATCAACATGTTGCCGCTGTTATGCCCGACACCAATGTCGTTCAAAATCCGAGTTATCAGCTCCAGTTTCCACAGTATCAATGACAACCTCGACAACATGCTCCGAGAACACAAATCGATCTGATTCCTATGAAGTACGCAGATCTGCTTCCAATGTTGCTTGAAAGGAATTTGGTCCACACCAAGGCACCCCTTCCGGTTCCGGCAAGATTGCCGGCAGGGTATAGAGCCGACCTCTCTTGTGCATTCCATCAAGGGGCACTGGGTCACGATATTGAGCACTGCTTTGCTTTGAAGAAAATAGTTCAGAAGTTGATCCGAAACAATATCTTACCCTTCCCAGACTAATCTCGGACATACAAGTTAACCTATTACCAGATCATCATGCCTAATATCGACACATGAATGGTTTGGCTGCAATTTGGTCATTGTTGATGTTTTCTTCCGCTACTTATCCGTTCAAATAATGCGTTTGTTTATCGTTTGCTTTTTCCAAAAATCCTTTCGTCCCGCCCGAGACGAAAAAGAACTTGTGTAGGGATTTTTGCTTTAAGTATTGTCATCATTAATAAAAATGTCGTTTTGATCACGACTTTGTTTTTATTTTGTGCTTTTTCTGGAAAATGGTAACACAAAAAAGCCAAAAATCTTCTTCTTTATTCATTTCCAAATGTCTGCGTACAATCATTCATTCTCTAAAATCAAACATAAATGCAGATTAAACATAAATAAGCCCGTTGAACACATTAACCATATACTCTTTTTCGACTTTGAATTCCCTGTGTCCGAAGATGAAGAAGAATGAAGTGATTCCCGACAAAAACTCTCACATACTGGGGCATCTTAGCCGTCAAAGCTGCAAACAAAATCAAGAAGATCACCAAGAGAATGGCTGTCGCTTACAAAGACCAGCATGAGATAGCACCGTTGCCTCACATGAGCATCGTGTTTCAATAAACATTTCAACAGGGGCAACTCCCCTCCTCCCATCAGTATACGACACGAAGGGCGGACTTCTCATGGAGATCAAAGTCCCGCCAACAAGGTTTCGGCTGAAATCTCAAGATTGATTGTACTCACAATGCATGACGACTTGATACAACTATATCAAAATAAGTTGAAGCAAACTTCCAACAAGAAGGTTCGTCAGACTTTGTGCTCAAAAGGGCACTCTTTCCAACCTTACTCCAGGGGCAAGTGGACGCCTAACCATGAAGGCTCGTGTGCAATGACTCCTACAACTGTGGATGGTGACAAACTCACACGACCTATGAATGCCGGTGCAGTCAAGAAATACTCTGTCAAAATTGAAAGCTCGATTAGTCGCAAACCTGAAAAAAGGACTTAGGCAAAAATGAGCGTCTCGGTGGACCGAAAACCCGAAAGGGCGGTCCAGGCAAAAATTAGAGACATGAACAAAAATGATTATCCTGATAAATTAAAAACCCGAAAGGGCGATCTATGCAAAAGTTAAGGATCATGACAAAGTAACTGCATCAAATCAAGCACAGTCCACTTGGGGCATCCAACTAACAAAAGATCTCTGATTCAAAGCACCTACAAATCAAAGACTCAGAACAGGGGCATTCAAAGTTGTTAGGGAGAATAACGGTCATCGTGTTCAATGTACCCTTCCCATTAAATTTACAATTTTCCAAAACATTTCAAAGATCCATAGAGCCACGCCATTGGCAGACCACCACTCAATTAATCAAGTTTGAGCCCGTACCCACTTATTTGGAACTCTCATTTATTCAATTTACAAAATTTCTTCTATTTTTATGACAATACTTGAAGCAAAAAATTTCAAAAAAATACGAAACTTTTTTACATCTTTTGAAAAATGTGAACAACAAACACACTTTCTTTGAGCTCGTGAGTAGGTGAAGCATGCATCAGCAGCTGCCTCGAGAACGGTTACACTCCGGAAGGGAATTATGGCTAAGCAATATGGAAAGAACCTCTGCTTTGAGCAAGATGCAGTCACAATCCGAAAATACAAAAAATAAAAGCTCGCTAAGTCGAAAACCTGAAAAGGCGACTTAGGCAATAGAGAGCGTCCCGGTGGACTGAAAACCCGAAAGGGCGGTCCAGGCAAAAATTAGGGGCACAAAAAGGAATATACTCCCGGTGGACTAAAAACCCGAAAGGGCGGTCCAGGCAAAAGTTAGGGATTTCAAAAAAAAAACAAAAAAACAAAAAGGAGCGTGACTGCTGGGGCATACCAATGGATTGACATTCTCTGCAAATGGCGACTTCTTCCATACTTTTGGTCAACAATAGACTTTCTCCCTATGAAGCATCAATGGCCACATTGTACTGGCTTTTACCTCGTCAATGGTTCGATTAGTTCACAATAATATCATCTCCAAGAAAGTCCGCCGAGTGTGTAGTACTGTAGTGTCGGTCCACTTTCCATCTTACCAGTTTTGTCTCGTCTTATCGAGTTCATCTATCACATACAATATAAACAGTCAAACAAGTTATATTCGTACATTCATACATCAATACTCTCGCGTATTTATACACGACATATACACCGCATCATTTACACACGGTTTCATCAGTCACCTAGAATCATGCTTGGTCGTATCCTTTCAGTTCGATCCTCACTCCTCATTGTGCCAAGCGAATAGCTTGCAACCACATTTTGTTATCCTTTGTGCCAAGTAAATAACTTGCAAACACCTTTTTATCTTCTTGTGTTAAGCAGAGAGCTGGAAACCACCTCAGAAGTACCTTTTATTACCTTTTGAGTCAGGTTAATACCCTGCAATAAACTTTTGAGTCAGGTTAATACCCTGCAATTACCTTTTCAGTCAGGTTAATAGCCTGCAATTACCTTTTGTGCCAGGTTCATACCCTACAAGTACATTTTAGTCAGTTTAATACCCTGCAACTACCTTTTGAGTCAGGTTAATACCCTGCAGTTACCTTTTCAGTCAGGTTAATACCCTGCGATCACCTTTTCAGTCAAGTTAATAGCCTGCAATTACCTTTTGTGCCAGGTTCATAGCCTGCAAATACATTTTAGTCAGGTTAATACCCTGCAATTACCTTTTGATTTAAATTAATACCCTGCAGTTACCTTTTGAGCCAGGTTAATACCCTGCAGTTACCTTTTCAGTCAGGTTAATACCCTGCGATCACCTTTTCAGTCAGGTTAATAGCCTGCAATTACCTTTTGTGCCAGGTTCATAGCCTGCAAATACATTTGAGTCAGGTTAATACCCTGCAATTACCTTTTAGTCAGGTTAATAGCCTGCAATTACCTTTTGTGCCAGGTTCATAGCCTGCAAATACATTTGAGTCAGGTTAATACCCTGCAATTACCTTTTGAGTCAGGTTCATATCCTGCAATTACCTTTTGAGCCAGATTAATACCCTGCAATTACCTTATCAGCCAGGTTCATATCCTGCAATTACCTTTTGAGCCAGGTTAATACCCTGCAATTACCTGTTCAGCCAGGTTAATACCCTGCAATTACCTTTGAGTCAGGTTGGCAACCTGCAATTACATCTATGTCAAGCGAATAGCGTGCAACAAATCCTTATTTTCATCAAAAGTGTCATCCTCAATGTGTCTAGTCAAGAGATGTCACCCGTCAGTTTCAAGCCGACAGTCCTAAACAATGGATCGCTTACATTTTTACTACTTTCAAGCCGACAGTCCTAAACAATGAACCGCTTACATTTTTACTGCTTTCAAGCCGACAGTCCTAAACAATGGACCGCTTACATTTTTACCTGCTTACATTTCCCCAGTGAAACTACATTCCTCCAATGGAGTCGGATCCTTTTCTTCAACAAATCCGGGCATGCATTCATTACTCGTCCCAGTCGAGTCATCCATGTCGTCTTGCATTCATAATTGCGTCACACGCATTCACACGATATCTTAGGGTCAAAAATAGGTGTACTTTGTATTTAAGTCTCTTCGGCCCATCAAATCAAAGATTCCATCTTCAAATTTCCGAACGAAGAAACTTAAATAGAGTCATCTGTCATACCCCGATTTTTGACCCAAGATCCCATAGACACGCGTCGTTTAACGCTGATCAGTCCTTGACTTTTCAGTGAAAAATTCGGCAGAGAGGTATTTTAAAATACCTCATTTTTGGTTCCGAGTCGGGTGCAATTCTCTTTGTTTTAATTTTATTTCCATCCTTTTATTCAATCACTTTTAATTTCAATTTTATTAGTCATTTTGATCTCTTCATTTTTATTTATTTTTATTATTTAAAGTCCAAATAGTCAAAATAGATCGAGTCAAAATAGATCGGATAAGTCCAATTGGTCCAAGTCCAGCAAGCTATCACAAGCACGTTTTCCTTTCATCTCATCCAAGCCAACTTTTTCTGCCTGATTCAACAAACCCTAAATTCAATTTGTAACCCTATAAATAAAACCAGCAGAAACACAAGTGGGGGGCCGAATTTCATCAGTCAAACACCAGGACCAATTTTCACCAGAACACAACTTTTCCAACAAAAAACCTGCAAAAATCAAATCGCACAACAGAAGAACCAATAGCAAGAAACATTTTCAAAGTACCCATCACCTTTTTTTCGAACCCTGTCTCGGCAACAACAATCGAATCAGACATTCAAACCCACGTAACCATAACCGATCCATAAACCATCAACAACAACACCCTCAAAGCCGTCACAAGTCCAATCGAACGAGACCGAACAGGAATCAAGAGGACGAATCGGCCGGTTTGCATAGGCGAACATACAGAACCGGTCAACAAGGGTAAAAAGGTAGTCTCTTTTTTTTATTCGTTGTTTTTGTAGATCTAGAAGGTTAGGGTTGATGTTTGAAAACTTAGACTTAAGGAATAGGTAGAGGAGAATATAAGGTTAAAAAAAACAAAAAAGATAAGAACAGATCGGTTAAAAAGAGAGGAGTAGGAGAAAAAAAGAAGCAAAAAGTAAAAAAAATAGGATTAGGGTTCAGGCGTGGTGGTGCCGGCGTGGGGGAGGAACGCCGCCGATGTTCTTCATGAATGGGAGAGAGAGAACAGAGCAGAATGAGAGAAGAAGAGAGAGAAATGAGACAAGAAAATGAGAGGAGAGAGGGTTACACCCCTTATATATGCTCTTGAACCGGTTCGGTTCTTCTGGTCCGACCCATGATTGAACCGAACCGGCCCTTACTGCTTGCACCCCCCTGTTTACTGCTTGCACCCCCAATATCTTCATTTTTCATTATTCCGTTTTCATGCATTTTTTTAATTCTCTTGCATTTTGTTTTTTTTTCTCGTTATGTCATTTGTTTACAAGCATTCACATATTTATTTATTTATTTTGCACGACATTAGAATGTAATTTAGGCGTTAATGTAAATTATTTATTTTCATGTCATTTATTTCACGCAGACCATAACATGTATTATAGGTTTTGATGCAATAGCTGTAGGTCCATGTGTGTGTGTGTTTGCTTTATTTTATGTTCGGTAGCTTAGGTAAAAGGTCCTCGTGGTGGTCCAACGCCACCATAAGGTACAGACAATTTACTTTCCTGCTCCGTTAGTTTATATTTTAGTTCAATTATTCAAAAAAAACAACAAAAAACATGCAAATAATAAAAATCACAAAAAAACATTTTCATAAATAACCCTTGATCCAAGATCAAGTGATCCTTTTTATTTTATTATTTTCTTAATCAAATTTCAATCAACTTAAATTTTACTTTGATTTATTTCCTTTAATATCAAAAAACACAAACAAATTCGTATTTGCCACTTGGCTGTTTATTTTAAAACTTTTTTAAAACAAATAAAAAACACATAACAACTCAAACGTCAATTTTTACCCCGAACTACGAGGTTTTGATCCCTGACGGGTACGTAGGCAAATGACACTCGTCCTCTCAAATCAATAAAAATGTAGATAATTAGGTTTTTTTCCTTAATCATTTTTAATTCCTTTTTTTCAAACTAAGCAAGATATAGCACAAAACTTAAATAAAATCAAGAGGTTCCCGTAGAGTACTACGAACATAAAGGATGCTAATACCTTCCCTTTATGTAGCTAACCCCCGAACCCTAAATCTCTTTAAATATGGGGTCTTTGAACTTTTTTCCCCTTTTCTTTCAAAAATTAAATGTTCAGTCGTGAAATAACATAGTGAGTCAAAAGCTAATCAAATAGCCTTGATCTCCGAAAAATGACGCGACAACGTGTCCTAAAGGTTGTCTTCTAAATATCATTATCTTTCACTTTGATCTGCTGATAGCCCGATCTTAAGTCAATTTTACTGAACACACGGGCACCTACTAACTGATCCATCAAATCGTCGATCCTCGGAAGTGGATATTTATTCTTTATTGTCACTTTATTTAACTGCCGGTAATCTATACACAACCTCATGCTACCATCTTTCTTCTTAACTAATAATACCAGCGCTCCCTAAGGCGATACACTCGGTCTCACAAACTTCTTATCAAGCAAATCTTCTAACTGCTTCTTCAACTCAGCTAATTCGGAAGCTGACTTGCGGTAAGGTACCATAGAAACAAGCTTCGTACCCAGGATAAGATCGATTGAAAATTCTACCTCCATCTCTAGCGGTACATCACGAATTTTATTAGGGAAGACTTCTGGAAAATCGCATACCACTTGCAACTTGTCAATCACCGCTTGATTCTCAATAGATAGGGACGCCATTGAAGAAAACATATGGATTCCATCATGCATCAAATGTTTCAACTACTTAGTAGTCAAGAGCTCAGTTTCTCCTTCTTCTTCCGTAGAAGAAAAACGCACTGTCTTCCTAAAACAATTAATATGAACATAGTTGTATTCCAACCAGTTCATACCTAGAATCACATCCATCCCACTCAACGGCAAACATACTAAGTCTACTGCAAAGTCTCTACCAAACATCGACAAAGGACACTTTAAGCACACTAGAGAAGTAGTCAATGAACCCTTGGCTGGGGTTTCGACAACCCCCCATTCATAAATGACATATCAAGACCCAATTTCGAAACACAATCAGCAGCAATAAAACAATGTGTAGCACCAGTATATATAATAGTAATTAAGGGAGTACTATTAATGAAACATGTACCTTTGATCAGACGATCCTCATTCGCTGTCTGAGTACCAATTAAAGCAAACACTTTCCCACTAGCCTAAGCCTTCTTAGGATTCGGACACTGAGGGCTAATATGTCCTTCATCACCACAGTTAAAGGAAACCACATCATCATGCTTGCAATCCGCAATTGTATGCCCCTTCCTACCACAACAGAAACATTGTTTCACCTCGCCGCTACAAGCGTTACTCTTATGACCTTTTTCTCCACATCGGAAACAGACAACTTCGGCAGGAGCATCTCTTCTTCCAGGTCTCTTCTCATCATTCACTCTCTTCTCATCCTTTAAGGATTACCATGACTTTGTTGATGCTTCTCTTTCCACTCATTCAGAACCTTATAATGAGCTTTGGTGTCATCTTCATAAATTCTGCAGTTGCTTACCAACTCGGAAAACTGACGGATCTTCTGATACCCAATTGCTCGCTTAATCTCAGCACGCAAGCCATTCTCAAACTTGATACACTTGGAGAATTCAGCAGTCTCAGCAGTGTAGTGCGGATAAAACTTGGCCAACTCAACAATTTTAGCAGCATACTCCGCGACTAACATATCATCTTGCTTCAGCTCCAGGAATTCAATCTCCTTCTTCCCGCGAATATCTTCTGGAAAGTACCTATTTAGGAATTCTCTCCTAAAAACAGCCCAAGTGACTTCTTCACTTCCGTTCTCCAGATTCGGACGAACACTTACCCACCAATCATCAGCCCCTCCAGCCAACAAGTGTGTATCAAAATGCACCATCTGAGGCGCAATACATTCCATAACTCGAAAAATTCTCTCGACCTCCTTGAGCCATGTCTGAGCTTCATCAGGAAAGTCTCCAGCATCCGAACATCATTGTTACCACCAGCACCAGCATTAGGTTGTTGCCCCACAACTTGAGCAATAGCTTGCAAAGCAGCAGCAATAGCAGCATCGTTCCTTCCAGCCATTTCAGTTCACTACACAACGGACAAAGATTAAGAAACATAACGACAGTATTCAACCGTCACACGACACAAACGACTCAACTACTTGGCCAGACGAACTGACCTGCTCTGATACCAATTGTAACACCCCGTTTTCCCAACATATATATAATATAAAATATATCAGAGTGCATCATAAACAGGATGTCACATTTCGTTCTTCAAAAATCATTTCATCATAAATAGGGTTAAAATCCACTATTTAATTAAACACCTGCTTTCAATAATTAAAACAATGTCGGAGCGGAAAATATTCAACGTTTAAATTAAAACTCGGCACTAGGCCTCAACGTCATTAACATAATAAAAACTCCAATTAAAAATGGTTCAACAACATCTTATAAAGAGATATGTAACAAAGGAAAAACAAAACATATAAATATCCCCATCCTGTTACGTATCAAAGCAAGACTCCTATGACGACACGAGGATCAACTCACATCAGCGGTTACTCCTAGTTATCTGCATGTTACCCACGTAGAGGCAACATTCAAACAGAAGGGGTGAGATTTCACATTCATTAATAATAAGCAACAATTCATAAAGAATAATTAATCAATATAAAACAGCTACAAATAATCATCAATAAGTATTTCATGTAATTCCAGATACAAATCATCAATTAACTTCGTTCATCAATGCAACAACGACGACTCAATCAAATGCAATATAATTATGCATGTGGTACCAACAGAGCTACAACTCCCTTCACTAATGTCGTAATTCGACTTGACAGGCTACAACCCCCTTCGCTACTACTTAACAAGCTACAACCCCATTCGCTTAACAATGCTTATGCTGTTGGAACAAATGGGTTTAACAATACCACTTGTAGTTTTGATGATAACAAGGTATTAAAAAAATTGTCAATTGGATATGCTAATATTTATTTAAGCGTGCATGAACTTAGTCAAAGATTTTTTCTTAGAAAGCATCCTGTAAGAACAAATGAAGAGCAAAATCCTAAGGAAGCTTGTTGTAAGTGATTCAGAAGTTGTTTCGAGAGGTTCTGAAGACTTGGAGAGTCTGAAGAAGTTGTATCGAAGAAGTACAAGACTCGGAGAGTTTGAAGAAGTTGTTTCGAAGAAATGCTAAACAAGAGGTTCTGAAGACTCAGAGCATCTGAAGAACAAAGAGAGTCTGAAGGAGCTGAAGAGAGTCCGAAGCTCAACAGAGTCTAAAAGTTCTACAGAGAGTCTGAAGATTGCAAATCAAGGTCTAGGTTATATGAATCTCTGAAGGCATTTCGACTGCAAAGAAACGTTAACATGGCGTAACGACTATCTTCTAAGTCAACTTAAGCATGGGATGATTGGTGACAAAGAATGCAGGAAAAGGACAGAGTACTATGTACGAACTCTGTTTCCACTACTCCAATACCTTGTACTACTAGAAGCTATGTCTACTGGTATTATCGCTTCAAATGGAATGGAATTCAAAATATGTATTGAAGTACGATTACCATATCAAGCAACAGATCAACAATATTTGATCAAGCTTCCAGATGACTCTGTAATGTGTTGGATTGTCTCAACGTCTCTCTACAATGTCTATATAAAGGAATGAAGACTTGGAGAATAGACTACTGACTCTGAATGAACTATTGAGCTATTACGCTATTTTGCTATTCTCCCTGAGTCAAACAAACACATCAACAACTTAAAGAATTCTTACAAACTTGTTTATCCTAGAATTTCTAAGTGTTATAGAAAATAGAGTCTTATTGTTTTGTAATTGGAACACCACTGATTGTATATCAAGTGTTCAAACTCTTATTCAATTTTCTCTAAATTGTGTCAGAAGTCTCTTGCTTGTGTGCTTGAGCATTAGAAGTCTCTTAATTATGTCTTTGAGCATTTGAAGTCTCTTGCCTGCGTGCTTGAGCATTTGGAAGTCTCTTGTTGTGTGCTTGAGCAACTTGTAATTGTTTATTACATTTTAGTGAACTCTCCTTGGAAGTACAAGGGGAACAGGACTACTTCCGGTTTGTGGAAGGAACCTGTATAATTGCTTGTGTTCTCTCTTTCCCTTATCTTTTTACATTTTCCGCTGCAACAGACTTTGTTCTTCCATCAGGTCCTGAACTCGTTCAGACTCTGATCCTGAAAAACAGATTCATACTCTTTAAGAGACGAGAAAAATTAACACAATTCAACCCCCTCTTCTTGTGTTTTTCTCACCTTCAGTTGGTATCACAGCTCCGTGTCAGACACTGTTGTCATAACACTTAACCGTGAACCTACAACTTCTGGTGCTAATGTTGGTGCAGCTATACCATATGACTATGGATCCAGTAACAACAACAAGAAAGCTAATTTTGGAAAGATTCCTAAATTCAACGGTGACCCTGAGGAATTTTCATGGTGGAAAACCAACTTCTACAGTTATGTCATGGGTCTTGATGAAAAACTTTGGGACATACTAGAAAATGGTTTTGGTGACTTAGAACTTGATGATGAAGGAGCTGCTCTTGACAGAAAGAAACACACTGATGCTCAGAAGAAAATTTACAAGAAACATCACATAATCAGAGGAGCGCTTGTCACAGCCATTCCCAAATCTGAATACATGAAGATGAGTGACAAGTCTACTGAAAAAGCTATGTTTGCCTCTCTCTGTGCTAACTACAAAGGTAGCAAGAAAGTAAGAGAAGCAAAAGCCCTTTTGTTAGTTCATCAGTATGAACTGTTCAAAATGAATGAGGATGAAAGTATTAAGCAGACGTACTCAAGATTTCAGACTCTGGTATCTGGACTTCAGATACTGAAGAAGAGCTACATAGCATTTGATCACGTGAGCAAGATTCTGAGAAGTCTACCCTCAAGATGGAGACCCAAGGTAACTGTCATTGAGGAAGCTAAGGATCTAAACACTCTAAGTGTTGAAGATCTTGTCAATTCCCTCAAGGTTCATGAGTTAAGTCTCAATGAATATGACTCTATTAGAACGTCAAAAACCATTGCTCTAAAGTCAAAAGGAAGATCCTCAAATGCTCTCAAAGTTGAAGAGTCTAAAAATGAATCTTCTTCAGAAGGTTTCGAGGAAGATCGAGATGTTGCTAGAGAAATGGCTATGCTTTCCAATAGACTGGAGTACCTGGCTAGGAAGAACAAGAAGTTCTTGAGGAAAGGCAGTGGTAAAGGATTCAAGAAGGAAGAACAAAAAGGTTGCTTCAACTACAAGAAGCCTGGGCATTTCATTGCTGATTGTCCAGATTTGCAAAAAGAGAAATCCAAGTCAAAGAAGCCAACCTTCAAGTCCAACAAGTTCAAGAAGCAGATCAAAAGGAGTCTGATGGCTACTTGGGAAGAACTAGATAATGAGTCAGGGTCTGATGAAGATGATGTTGAGGATGAAGTTAATGTAGCTATGGGTTTGGTAGCAACAACTGAACCAGAAAAGGAATCATCCAATGCAGAATCTGATACAGACTGTGAAAGTGAAACTGAGATATATACTAAATTTACTAGATCTGAACTGATTGATTCTCTCAAGGAGCTTCTTGTTCATTATGAAACCAAATCCACATAGTTGAGAAAAGTTAAACAACAACACAATAAGTTGTTGAAACAACATGACTCAACTATGTTGGAGATGGACGCTTTAAAGAAAGATATTGAAAACTTAATGCTAAGAAGTGTAACTGTAAACACTTGAGTGAGCAAGATGCTTCTCTTCAAGAGTTTATTGCTACAGGAATTGATAGAACCAAAGTGGCATTTATGATTTATAGCACGTATCAGAATAGAGGTAAAGGTCTTGGATTCATAAGAGGTAACTCTAATGAAGTGATCCTGAAACCCGGTTCTGATGGCGCCAAATAAGCATTTGAACATCATTTTGTGTTAGAGTCTAAAAAAGTCAACACAGTAACTCATTCAGAATCTAAAGCTTCAAGCTCTAAGGGAATGAGTCAGTCAAAGCCAAAGAACCTAAAGCCAAAGGTACTGAACAACTTTGAATCGAAGGCTCCAAAAATTCAGATTCTGATGAAACCAGAGTCTGGTAAACAGATTCTGAAGAAATCAGAGTCTGAAAATCAAAAGCCCAAGACTCAAAGAAGAGATGTTGTGCGTGGTAAGTTGGACTCTGGACCAAAAGGTTCTGAACCTAAAGTGTGGAAGAAAACAAGACGTCAGACTTCCAAATACACAACACAAAAGAGATTCAATGGTTCAAGGACTAACCCCAAAGGACAAGAAAAGCATAAGTTCTGGTATCTAGACAGTGGCTGCTCGCGACACATGACGGGATAAAAGTCTATGTTCCTAACCTGAAAGAGGGAGGAACTGTGGGATTTGGAGGAAACCAGACTAGCAAAATTATTGGTACTGGAACCATTGGTAACTCTCTAATCTCAATCAGTAATGTGTGGTTTGTAGATGGACTTAGACATAACCTACTGAGCATAAGTCAATTGTGTGACAATGGTTATGATGTTTTGCTTAATAAGAACAACTGCACAGTAGTCAACAAAAATGATCAATCTGTTATATTCAAGGGAAAGAGAAGAAACAATGTTTATAAAATAAAATTTTCTGAACTGATTGATCAGAAGGTAGTTTGTCTTCTATCAATGAGTGATAAGAAATGGTTGTCGCACAGGCGGTTGAGACATGCTAACTGGAGGTTAATCTCTAAGCTTAGCAAGTTGCAACTGGTCAGAGGCTTACCAGACATTGATTATCATTCAAACGTTCTCTGTGGAGCGTGCCAGAAAGGAAAAATAGTAAAATCTTCTTTTAAACCAAAAGAAATTGTTTCTACCTCCAGACCTTTGGAGCTACTCCATATTGATTTGTTTGGACCAGTCAGTACTGCATCCTTATATGGAAGTAAATATGGATTAGTCATTGTTAATGATTACAATAGATGGAGTTGGGTTAAGTTTTTGAAATCTAAAAATGATTAATATATTGTGTTTAGTAAATTCTGCATCCAAGTACAATCTGAAAAAGAATTGAAAATTTTGAAAGTCAGAAGTGATCATGGAGGAGAATTTAAAAATGAGCCATTTGAAATATTTTGTGAAAAACATGGAATCATCCATTAATTCTCTTCTCCTAGAACTCCACAACAAAATGGGGTTGTAGAGAGAAAGAATGGAACTTTACAAGAAATGGCAAGAACCATAATTTATGAAAACAATCTGGCTAAACATTTTTGGGCAGAAGCAGTAAACACAACATGTTATGTTCAGAACAGGATCTATATCAGCCCCTGTTGAACAAAACAGCATATGAACTCTTTAAAGGTAGGAAACCTAACATATCTTACTTTCATCAGTTTCGATGTACATGTTATATTCTAAAATATAAAGTCTATCTAAAGAAGCACTTGCAGATGAAGGATGGATTTTAGCTATGTAAGAGGAACTTAACCAATTCAGAAGGAATGATGTATGGGTTTTAGTAGCTAAGCAAGAACACAATAACATTATTGGAACTAAATGGGTGTTCAGAAACAAGCTTAGTGAGCAAGGAGAAGTGATTAGAAACAAGGCCACACTTGTTGCTCAAGGCTACAGTCAACAAGAAGGCATTGATTACACTGAAACATTTGCTCCAGTTGCAAGATTGGAAGCAATCAGGTTACTTCTTTCCTACGCAGCAAATCACAACATAATTTTGTACCAAATGAATGTTAAGAGTGCCTTTCTTAACGGTGTCGTTACTAAAGAAGTGTATGTCAAACAACCTCTTGGTTTTGAGGATTTAAAACATCTTGACCATGTTTATAATTAAAGAAATCACTATATGGTCTGAAACAAGCTCTCAGAGCTTGGTATGAAAGACTGAGTAATTTCTTAATTCAAAACGATTTTGAAAGAGGTCAAGTTGACACTACACTATTCAGGAAGACTCTTAAGAAAGATATTCTAATTGTTCAAATTTATGTTGATGATATTATTTTAGGTTCAACTAATAGTTCTCTTTGCAAGGAATTTTCTAAATCAATGCAGGATGAATTTGAAATGAGCATGATGGGAGAATTGAAATTCTTTCTGGGAATTCAAATCAACCAATGCAAAGATGGAGTTTATGTTCATCAATCCAAGTACACTAAAGAGCTCCTGAAGAAATTCAATCTTGAAGATTGTAAGGAAATGAACACTCCAATGCATCCAACCTTTAGGCAAAGAAGATCAAGGAACAAAAGTTGTATAGAAGCTCTATAGAGGTATGATAGGTTCTCTGTTATATCTCAGTGCATCCAGACCAGATATTTTATTCAGTGTATGTCTGTGTGCAAGGTTTCAATCTGATCCTAGAGGGTCTCACTTAACTGTTGTTAAGAGAATCTTTAGATATTTGAAAGGAACCACTAATCTTGGACTTCTAAATAAGAAATCTTCAGATTATAAGCTAGTTGGATTCTGTGATGCTTACTATGCTGGAGATAGGATTGAAAGAAAATCAACCAGTGGCAATTGTCAATTTCCGGGAGAGAATATGATATCCTGGGCTAGCAAAAGACAAGCAACCATTGCTTTGTCAACAGCAGAAGCAAAATACATCTCAACTGCTAGTTGTTGCACACAACTACTCTGGATGAAACGTCAGTTAGAGGATTATCAAATAACAGAAAACTGTATCCAATTTATTGTGATAATACAGTTGCTATATGTTTGTCCACGAATCCAATTCTACATTCAAGACCCAAGTACATTTAAATTAAACATCATTTTATCAGAGACTTTGTTCAAAAAGGAATCGTAGATATACAATTCATTGATACTGATCATCAATGGGCTGATATATTTACTAAGCCTTTAACTATTGAAAGATTTTATTTTATAAAGAAAAATTTAAACATGCGTTTTGTCTCTGTGTGATGCTTGCTCCTGAAGATAGAATTCAAACTCTGAAAGTTATTCAGACAATACTTGAGTATCAGACTCTCTTTTGGAGACTCTGAGAAAAACAGCCTCTAAAGACACCCAAACTCTGTTAAGGAGACTCAGACTCTGAATCAGCATGCATTAGTGGTAAGGTGGCAGTTATTACTAACAACACCTGTCCCACTACAGTAACAGTTACTTTAGTAGTTCTCATACGTGGTCTGTTTGTATTGGGTAATAACTCAAAGGGCAATGATAGTATTCGTTTAACATTTATCCTCGCGCCTTCCCCTTGCTTTATGACGGCATGCTTATTTGTCTTAAATGCTATTGTTTGTTTTCCCCTGTGTATTCGAAACGTTTTATCATAAATAAACTAAGTCACAAACACACACTACTTCACTCTCAATTTCTACACTTTCTTTTTCTAAACTCTTCTTCTCTCTCGTTCTCAGAAAATATATTTTTTTTTAAAATCTCAAAAACCCTAAGAAAACACTCAAATGGAAACTTCATCAAATACCCCTATCCTTAAAGTCAATCTTGGTCAGTCGTATGTCATCAAGCCAAGAACTATGAACATCATCAAAGAGACCCTGGAAGTTCAAGTTGAATCTCCAGTGGATTTTGGAGCGTTACACATGCATGGTATTGACATTCATACAAACATCCTCTATCAAGGGATGAATGAATACTTCGGTATGTTGAATAGACCAACATATCAGGAGCTGGTAAGAGATTTATGGGTTAGAGCATAAGTCTATGACAAGGAAGCTGCTAAATATGAGGAAGTTCTTGTTGTAAACGCAAATCCGTCTTTGGTGGGAAAGACAAGAGAAGAAATGGGATTGAAACCTTACACAGGTATGGAAGTAAGGTCAGCAGTGATGGGAATTCCTATTACCATCACAGAAGAGATAATTTCAAGAGCCTGCAGAGTTGCCAATGAAGGCAAATTTCAATCGAACGTCAGCAAGAAGTCTGAATGGGCTGAAATCAGTAACTCCTTCATGTTCAAAGGAAGACCCTCAAACAAACTTGTAGACATGCATAAAGACCACATGGTGCTTCTGAAGATCATCACAGATTGTCTACTTCAGAAGGGTGGAGGATCTGATACACTGTCTCTGGACCACAAGGCGGTTCCATACTTTTTGGCCACAATGGAAAAGATCAATTATCCAAGATACGTGATGTACCACATGTGTTGGGCCATCAAGGAGAGCCAAACAAAGCAACGGAGACAAGTTCCTTATGGGAGACTGCTTTCAGAGATTCTGTACCAAAGTGGTCTTCTACAGATCCTGAGTGACACTGGGGTAGTGTCTGACAAACAACTTAGGACAGTTACTGGGAGAATCTTCAACGGCAAGACTCTCCAGTACATGAAAATAGTGAAGAAGCATGAGCCTCATGAGGAGGACATGAAGGAATCCTAAGTCTAGTCTGATCTGATGATGGACTTTCCCCCAATATCCACAGAGGACAACCCAGAGGTCCTGGCTCGTTTTGTTTTGGAACACTTTGAAGAGACTGGGAAAATTATCAATTATAGCTCAATTCCTGAGACTTCAGGAGGTGCTCCTCTAAAAAGTCAAAGGAAAAAGGAGCAAACCGGTCAATGAAGAGGAAGACCAGCCAGAACCTACCCCCAAGAAATCAAAAATCACTAAGTCCACTGCTCCTGGTCTTCCTGGAGTCAAGATTGGTACTCCTAAGGAAGGACCAAAAATCCCCAAAAGAAAAAGGGGTAAAGCTGATAGAAGTATGAAAAGACTGAAGAGAGAAATCAGTCAATGCTTTGAGGAGGATGACAAAGCTGCTGAAGAAGAAGAGAAGCTTCAGAGAAAGAAGATGAAAGAAGATGTTCCTGCTGCTGAAGTGATAGCGCAGAAGATAGGTACTTCAGTACCTATGGTCCTGGATCAGCATGCTTCTGCTAATATTTTAGCTGTTGAAGTGGTTACAGCAGAGTTACAGGAGTTTGCTGTTAAAGAAGCTACTGAGATGCTGGTGGAAGCTCTCACAATGAAAGACACTAAAGTGACCCCAGAAGCTGGTGCTTCAGAACCTCAAGGAGCTACTGAAGCTGGCTCTTCATAACCAACAATTCCAGATACTTCCAACTCATGTAAATCTTTACAAGAAGATTCTATGTATAATCTGGATTCACCCTCTTCCTCTTCTCAAACTGAAACTGACTCAGACAATATACCTCTGAGTAAAGTTGTCCCAACCTTACGCAAAAAGACCCCCTCACCAATCAAACAAATTTCACCTCAACCAATATCCTCTTATGACCCTCTGGACCCAAAAATAATTGAGTATGTTGATACCACCATTGAAAGAACTATTCAAGATGCTATCACCATTTCTCAAATTCTTCCATCTGACCATCCAGCTCAACCAGAATTTCTTAAACCACTTCAGGTGATTCAGTCTACTGAAGAACCTGAAGAACCCATCCCATCTTCATCCAACCAAGAAACATTAACCATTCAAGAACCCTCAAATATAGGTTCTCTAGAAACCCTAGATTCTCTTGAGAAACATCTAGGAGGAGATTTACCTATCACCCCCATCAAATCCAAAGCTCAGACTAAAGGTTCTTCAGAACCTGAGATCGTAGAGTCAGAACCTGCTGTCACTGTTGACACAGTTTCTGAGCCTGAGCATCAAACTGAACTTGAACAACAAACATCAACCCATCAAATAGAAATAGAAACTCAACAAACTGAGAATGTTCAATCAGAATCCAATCTTACCCTCACCACTCATAAAGACCAACCATCTTCATCTCAACCATTCCAAACTAAACATCATCCTGAACTCCTGAATCCTAGATACATAGAGGATTTCTTTGTAAAGAAGTGCAAGAAGATCAATGAACTAGTCAAGCTGAAGAGTATCCCTATTTTGACAGTGAGTTATGAAGATCAGTTCTCTGTTGAAATGAAGAATATAGAGAAATTTCTGTCAACTGTCAAGAATGTTTGTGCACAAGAGCAAGCTAAGGTACTTGCAAAACATCTTGATGAGCTTAAAAGAAAAGAAGAACAATCTAAAGGGGAGATCCTGATGCTTTCAAACGAACCCTTCTTCTCAGAAATTGAATACAAGTCTAGAGAATCTCAAGTGATAGAGAATCTGAATAAGAAGATTCTGACTATTCAAGAGGAAGCTAGATTGAAAGTAGAAGCTCGTCTTAAAAGGATAGAAGCTCTTGAGGAGATTGTTAAGAAGCAGGCAGAGGATATGAAGAAGTTGATGGATATGATTGCCAACCAAAATAAGCCTTAGTTGCACACATTTTTTATTTTTGGTTGTATTTTTTTTAGTGTTTGCATAGCTTCTGAATATTGTTTGCATCTGATACTTTTTCATCTCCTGATTTATAAAATGTTCCTGATTTATAGAATGTTTATGATATCTTTTGATTCTGATTAATTGCTTCTGTTTGTTTGATCAACTCTTGCGTTTTTACAATAACTAAGTTTTTATCAGGCTCTGTTTACGTTTTTAACTCTGAATCTTCTCATCTCTTCTCGTTTACTTTGAAAATCGTTTTTGAACTCTGATACCTTTTTGTTAATGACAAAAGGGGGATTAATTGTGAAGTATTTTAAGTCTAAGTAAAGGGAAGTTAGCAATAGATAACGTTAGATTCTAAGCCCTGAATTAAATTAAATTCTTTGCAATTTAATTTAAGAGAATCTTTTATCGTCTCTAGTCTTTTAAGTTTTTATGAGATTTGATTAACATGGATATGACTTAGGGGGAGCTTACATACCTCACCTTAAAGACTATCAGACTCATGGGGAGTCAGAGCTTACAAACCTCAAACTTCGAGATTACAAACCTCAGACCCATAAGTCAACTTGTTTAGATTAACAACAATTGACCTTTTAAATACTTGTGTTTGTCATCATCAAAAAGGGGGAGATTGTTGGAACAAATGGGTTTAACAATACCACTTTTAGTTTTGATGATAACGAGGTATTAAAAAATTGTCAATTGGATATGCTAATATTTGTTTAAGCGTGCAGGAACTTAGTCAAAGATTTTTTCTTAGAAAGCATCCTGTAAGAACAAATGAAGAGCAAAATCCTAAAGAAGCTTGTTGCAAGTGATTCTGAAGACTTAGAGCCTGAAGAATCATCAGAAGTTGTTTCGAGAGGTTCTGAAGACTTGGAGAGTCTGAAGAAGCTGTATCGAAAAAGTACAAGACTCGGAGAGTCTCAAGAAGCTGTTTCGAAGAAATGCTAAACAAGAGGTTCTGAAGACTCAGAGCATCTGAAGAACAAAGAGAGTCTGAAGGAGCTAAAGAGATTCTGAAGCTCAACAGAGTCTAAAAGTTCTACAGAGAGTCTGAAGATTGCAAATCAAGGATTTGGTTATATGAATCTTGTAAGTTCAGATTGTAACCTAAGAGGGGGGGGTGAATTAGGTTTCTAGGAATATAGGTTAATTTTTCTTAGTTTAGCGTTGTTGATAGTTTTTCCGGTAAATAATGATGAAGGTATGAATGCGGAAAATTAAAAGAGTAAGGGAAGAAGAAAAGACACAAGAGAATTATAGTGGTTCCCCTCTAAACCTTAGGGTACTCCACTCCCTTCACACCCCGCGAAGGATTTCACTATGTAAAGAATCTTTGTTACAAAGCAGCCTTAATCCCAAAGGCCCCCTAACAATATTTCTCTACACACCAAGATAGCACCCCACTATCTTTACAATAAGAATCTTCACCAAACCTATGATGAAATTCTCACAGATAAACAAGATAGCACTCCACTATCTTTTACAACAATTCCCACCAACAATAGCGATAAACTTTACAACAAAGTAATTGAAGAATATCAAATGTGTATGGCTGTATACTTTTATCAATATCACTCTTAAACAAATGGACTTAGTGCTCATAATTTTTTTTAATAAATGTTAAAGCGTAAGCAAAGTTTTCCAAACAATTTGAATGAAAGTTTGAAAACAAGTGATATTGAAAATGTCAATTGAGATAATGAAAAATGTTGTCTTAAAATTGTTTTGATTCTCAATTGAGTTTATAGAGGCTAAAATGATGTTTATGAAGCAGCACTACTTTTCAAAAAGTTTTGTCAATGAATAGACACATATTTCAAATGACACCTATTCATGAAAAAATGTATGAAATGCATTCCCAAGAAAATTTCCGTTGTGTGCACTTGAATCCAAATATTAGCCGTTGGCCAAATTTTGGAAAGATAATTTAATTAGAAAAACTTGTGGGCACAATGATCAATTAGGCATATATGATAATAGTAACACGTAATGGATGTATGTAAAAAAAACCTTGCTTAAATATTATTCTTAGTGTGTGATGAAACCATATATAATGTAGTAACCATTATGGCCAACATAAGAATAATATATTAGCAATTGCCAAAGCATGTTAAACATATTTTTATGGTAAAAGTAATAATGCAATTTTCATAATAAACAATGGTTTTTCATGTAAAAAATATTTTCATGCAAAATAACATTATATGAAAATAATTATGAGTGTGTGATTTATTTTCACAAGAGTTTTAGCATTGCTTCATATGATGACTTAGAAAAATGTTTGTAATTATTTTCTGAGCATTCTAAGTCTTGTTAAGAATGATAGTGTCAAAGATAAGAACCATACTTACAAGAATATAACTATGAAGCCTAAGTCCCATTATCTTCATTCTTCAACTTGAGCCTCCATATAGTTTTTTCTCCTTTTGTGATGTGAGTTTGTTATCATCAAAACCCAGTCAAGTCTACGAAGGAAATCTTCTTCAGAAATCTCTGAAGGCATTTCGACTGCAAAGAAACGTTCACATGGAGTAACTGCTATCTTCTAAGTCAACTTAAGCATGGGATGCTTGGCGACAAAGAATGCAGGAAAAGGACAGAGTACTATGTACGAACTCTGTTTCCACTACGCCACTACCTTGTACTACTAGCAGTTGTGTCTACTGGTATTATCGCTTCAAATGGAATGGAATTCAAATTATGTATTGAAGGACGATTACCATATCAAGTAACAGATCAACAGTGTTTGATCAAGCTTCTAGATGACTCTGTAATTTGTTGGATTGTCTCAACGTCTCTCTACAACGTCAAACTCTTATTCATTTTTTTGTAAATTGTGTCAGAAGTCTCTTGCTTGTGTGCTTGAGCATTGGAAGTCTCTTAGTTGTGTCTTTGAGCATTTGAAGTATCTTGCCTGCGTGCTTGAGCATTTGGAAGTCTCTTGTTGTGTGCTTGAGCAACTTGTAATTGTTTATTACATTTTAGTGAACTCTCCTTGGAAGTGCAAGGGGACATGACTACTTCCGGTTTGTGGAAGGAACCTGTATAATTGCTTGTGTTCTCTCTTTCCCTTATCTCTTTACATTTTCCGCTACAACATACTCTGTTCTTCCATCAGGTCCTGAACTCGTTCAGACTCTAATCCTGAAAAACAGATTCATACTCTTTAAGAGACGAGAAAAGTTAACACAATTCAACCTCCCCCCCCCCCCTCTTGTGTTTTTCTCACCTTCATATGCAATGATACAACTTAAATGCAACAACAATAACATCGTAATTCACATATTAAATTATCCACAAAAGATTTTCATGTCAAATCAAGACTAATGGAAACATAACATAATTATCAACAACTTTCATATTCAAACCAAAGACTAACTCAACAAAAATGTGTGAAAAAGACACAAGAACGCAGAACATGACACTCTGCCACTGATGGAATCATAACATAATTATCAACAACTTTCATATTCAAACCAAAGACAAACTCAAAACAGAAACGTGTGAAAAAGACACAAGAATGCGAAACATGACACTCTGCCACTAAGCAATTCGAGAGGCGAGAAAGGCTACTCGCCGTAGCGAGCTCACAATTTAGTCACTCGATGTGGCGAGCAAGGTCACTCGCCGTGGCGAGCTAAAAAAGGTAGCTCTCGAGAAAAACGACACTTTTCATCCAAAATCCCAATTTTGACTTCCCAATGCCCAAATTTGTTTCCAAAAGTTGTCTAAACGTTTCTAAACAATAGAAGATGTAACGCCCGTTTTAATTATTTAAATTATTTTATATAGTATAGAGTATATTTATATGATTTTATGTGAATTAAGTGATATTCGAGATATTATGTGATTTATGCGACTTATGTGATGTGTTGTGACTTATTTTATTGTTTAATAAAATAAGATTAGAAAATAAACAAATAATAAGTTGTGGGTTTTTTTTATAATTAGATATAGTTGTGGGGAAATAAGATAAAATAAAACAAACCAAAAGAGGTTTAAAAGGGGGGAAATAGGTTAGAATTGTACAGAACGTACAATTCAAAGTTTTGAGAGAAGAACCGGAGAGGCTGCTGCTCGAATTTCTTAAGGTAAGGGTGAGCCTATCATTACAATATCATTAGAACATGTAATTCATGATTATAGTTAGCAAATTCTAGGTTTATTTCATGAGAATTAGGAATATGAGAATTAGGTCATAAGTGATGAATTGATGATTAGATGATGAGAAATTGTACCGTTGACATAGGAAACTGTTTACAGATCATAGAATGACCCTTAAACATTGTATTAGTCGAAATTGTGAAGAATTAGGATGAAATTTGGGGTTTTGGGTGAAAACCCTCGTAACCCCGTAACTGTTCTGTCGCCGCTCGCCACAACGAGCAGCCAGCTCGCCACGGCGAGTACTCATCAGCTCGCGAGGCGAATTGAACAGCTCGCCATAGCGAGCAACACCCAGGAGCTCGCCAGGCGAATAACCCAACTCGCTATAGCGAGTAGTACCCCTGATGCTCGCGAGGCGAGCAACCCAGCTCGCCGTAGCGAGTAACCCCTGTAATGGTTCGCGAGGCAAGAGATCCCACTCGCCATAGCGAGTAGTCCTGTATCAGACTACCTTTTAGAATAATGCAACTCTTGTCGCGAAATTAGTTATGAGATTTCCCTTGGATTAGAATTAAAGTACTGAGATATTAAGAAGAAATGTAGAGCTGTTAACTAATAATTGATTCGTTATTGCGACCTATACATTTGTATATGCTTTTCTGAATCATAAGTGATGATGTATGTGAATGTTTACGATTTTGCTGTTGTTGAGATGTTGATTGCTGCCATGCTGCCATGTTTTATTAATTAAAAGCTGCATGTGTTGTTATAAGATTTACGATGTTGTAATCCAAATTATTGGAATTTATTTTGAGATGTCTAAGTTTAAGAGATTGAGTCCATGCATATTCATCCAAAGACGAGGGCTCATGCCCTAGGAGCTTTTGCTCAACAGCGACGAGAGCTTATGCTCTAGGAGTATTTTTATGCTCAATAGCGACGAGAGCTTATGCTCTAGGAGTATATTTATACTCAATATGGTACCACATGCATGATTAAGATGTCTAAGTTGCATAAGCTGAGTCGAAGTTGCATTGTCAAGTATAACTATTAAGTTGAACTATGGTGTTGTATTATGATGTTGTTTAAGACGTTACTTGACTTTTATTATGAAATATGATGATGAATTTATGCTGTTAATTGTAATTGTTGAAGTATGTGTTTAATGTTTTATTATGAGAATCTCACCCCTTCTGCTGGAATTGCCGCCTTGTGGGCAAGTGCAGGTGATTAGGCTTTTGTTGCTGTTGCTGTCGTGAGTGGCTATCCTCACAGTGTCCCTAGGTGCTCTGATACGTAACGGGATGGGAACCTTTATGTTTAATTTCTATTCCTTACGTATTTGACTATGATTTAAGTTTCAGTTAATTTATGTCGAGACTTATTTATGAGGCCTGCGTGCCAAGACGATTTATTTAACATTGAACTTATTCCGCTGCGATGTTAGAACTATTTTGACCAGAATAAATGTTTATTTATTCCCCTTTTGAGAATTTAAGTAAATGTAGCATTCCGTTTTATATGATACTCTGATTTATTTAAGAAATTTTGAATTTGGGAAAACGGGGTGTTACGGAAGACACTCAAAATCATATAAAACTTGACCCAAAACATCAATCCTACAAAGAAACAACAATTTTTCTACTAGACAACTCGTTATGGCGAGTAAAACACTCGTTGTGGCGAGCGACAATTGGGTCACTCGCTAGGCGAAGAAATATACTCGCTGTGGCGAGTTAGCTGCTACTCGCGAGACGAGGATAACCGCTTGTTGTGGCGAGCGACGACGGACAGAACTACGAACAAAATTTCAGAATTTTTCCCCAAAACCCAAATTTCGACATCCTAACTCCCAAAATTGATAGGAAACGTTACCTACTGATAATCTACAACCTAGACAACAACTTTTACGTTAATTCATGTGATTACCTATGTTTTTAACAACTTATGTAAATTCAAAACCTAATTTTCACAACAACAAAAATTCAACGACAAGATATTAAACCTTTTCAGAATTATTACTCATGATTAAAGAAGGTTAGTCCCACCCTTACCTTAGATTGGTTGAAGTTCTGAATTCTACAAGTTTCTCCTCTTTTTCTCCCACCGTTTCTTCAAGTTTTCTCTGTTTTCTCCCAAAACTGTTTTCTTGTTCTTACCCTAATTTTCTAATGTTCCCCTCTCTTTATAACCTCATTAAATCTAATCTAATTAGATTCCTTCACTATTAATGTCATCACAACCTACTAATAAATACCAAAAATCATCACATGGCATCACATATCACAATTATTCAAATAAATTACTAAAAAGACTCTAAATTCGATAAAATAAATAAATAAATAAAATAGGGCGTTACAAAGTGCTTCGATAAGAATATTGTAGTCTTATCGCGACATGGTTGAAGAGAAACAAAAGATGGAAGTCTCGGAGGTGGTGGAAGTTAATGGGTTTCTCTTCAACAAGCTAAGAAAAGGCTTTGATATTCTCATCGGAACGCTTAAGCGTCAAGTCGTGACAAACATATTTTCTTTCTATGGTGGCTCTTTAGAAATTCACTGAGCTTCGACGCGTTCCAATACCATCTGAAATGTACTTACCCTTCATAAACATGTGGAGTCTTTGTCGCCAGGGATTATACCCGTTATTCTGGTTCCCTACGTATGCATCACCACATCCGGTCAGCGCTACAACCAAATTTCGCGGCCTCGCCGACTCCAAGAAGAATGACATCCCTCTTATCGCATTACTGCTCAAGTTCCCCAGAGAATGATTAGAACCAACGACTTTCAAGAAATACCAATTCTTGAAATTAAAAGATCTATCAAAAAATAATCCATGGTTGCTAATTAGAAGGTGGCTATTAAGCTAACTCGATATCTATCTATGTTATCCACAATTCCAATTGAAAACCAATTAGAAGAGATTGTGAGGTTTTTATTACAATCCAAACAACCGATTCTGTATGTTCGAGGTGGTTGTTTAAATTCAAGTAAGGAACTGAACCAATTTTTTTAACTAACTGGTATTCATGTTGCTAGTTCTTTTATGGGACTTGCTAGTTATCCTATTGGAGGGGAACATTCTCTTCAAATGTTGGATATGCATGGTACTGTCCATGCTAATTGTGCTATTTATAATAGTGATGGTGTCATGTTTGTTAGTAGAGAATTATAACTGTATTTTCATGGAAAGAGAAATATTTGAGGTTCTGACGGCAAGAAAAAAAGATTATATCGCTAAGGTTTGGAATCGATCGAATGAATTCCCTTGTTTGAAATACAACACATTTCATCTACGAGAGAGGGACACCCATATACAACTGTTATCAACAATTTAGTTTTATAATTAAAAAAGTGGTATTTTATTGAAATCTAGTGGGAATAACTAAAACAAGACCCTTGTAAAATAAGTTAAAATTACATCCCATTTTAAATAAATCCAATTCGATAGGCCCAATTTCGAGCTCATATATTTAGTCATTTTAGTTAAAATGACTTTTCTAAGCCCAAGCCCATACCAATTCCAAACCCTAATGTCACTCTTATCGCTTGTTACTCATTCCTATATATTAGACGCCGCTGAATCTCATTTTCCTCAATTCCTTCTTAGAGTTTTCTCATCCTTCATTTGTTTTCTATTTTCTATATATATATTTTTCTCCTTCTTCTTCTTGATATATTTGGTTTTCGATTTCTTGTTATGACGCCGCTGAAGTCTTGCAACACCTAATTTGCTAAATGACTCCAACAATCACTACTCAATTTCTTACGACAAATCAACGAAGTACCAAAGGTCTGTTATCAATACTAAATCTCCAATCTGATCTATATTTATTTTTGATTAAATAAATTGATATGCATATCATATTTTTTTCGCCTTGGTGGTCTATATCATCCAAGTTATTTTTTTTTTGTTCATACTTAAATTTTACGAATACACACCGACACCCACACACACACATATATTTTGTAAAGTTTAAGTTATATATTTTGAACTTTCAATTTAGAGGATGTTTGTTACAATTTTTGTAAATATAATAACCTTTAAAAGTATAGTTAATTTAAATGGTCCCTATTGGGGAAATAAACTTTAAGGATAAATTCATTTTTTGTCTTTAAAAAATGTGCAATTTTAGTCCCTTTAAAAGTGATTTTTTATTTTTTTTATGTAATAAATGAAATTTTTTATATTTATATGGACCATATACTTAATTTATCCTTAAGATAATGACATATTTTTGTTACAAATTTTTGAAAGATTGAAATCTAAAAAAAAAGAGGTAATAATAAAAAACACAAATGAAAAGCTCTTAAGAGTAGATTCTCTACATTAATTTTGTTTAGAGGAGAGAAAACAATTTTACAGAGTTGTACCAAAAGAAGATGAATTTATTATTTTTTTATTTTGTAAAAAATTGATTTTTATTGAATTAACTTTAAATTACTGGACGAAATAATAATTTTTAAAATTCATAACAAACACGCCCTTAACTCTACCGATAACTTCTCTACTAAAATTGATCATGTTCTTCTTCTTTGACGTTTATATATAACATATAAGTTTTTCTTCTCTTTTAAAACTATTCAAGACAATTAATCAAAAAGAGGTGCCTACAAAACAATGACGATAGCTGCACATTTCTTACAAAACAATGACGATAGCTGCACATTTCTTACGACAATAATATTTATTAATGTCTAAATTAATATTTCATGCAGGAAACCGTTAACAATGAAGAAGATAAAGCAATTCAACTAGTAGAATCTGCATTCAAGATTTGTTCTATGATATCCTGATTAGAATTTTCTTGAAACTAAATGGTGTTGTACTTTCAATTGCCTCTATGGTTTGCAAATCATAGAATGCAATTTGTCGCAACCCCTTGATCCTGGCACCAAGGAGTTAAAACAAATTTCATTCCTTAGTTTGCAAACATTTAGAATCATTCGAAAGTTCAACAACATTTAGTTTCAAGAAAATTCTAATCAGGATATCATAGAACATATCTTGAATGGAGATTCTACTAGCTGAATTGCTTTATCTTCTTCATTGTTAACATTTCCTACATGAAATATCAATTCAGACATTAATAAATATTATTGTCGTATCAAATGTGCAGCTATCGTCATTGTTTTGTAGGCACCTCTTTTTTATTAATTGTCTTCAAGTTTTAATAGAGAAGAAAAACATGTGACTCAATAGAATTAATCACCATTGCTGTCATTAGTACAAAATATCAAAAATTATATCTTATATTTAAATGTCAAAGAAGAAAAATTTGATCAATTTTGATAAATGTCAAAGAAGAAAAACTTGATCAATTTTATATAAATGTAACAAACATACGTCATTTTCTTAAGGATAAATTAGGTATACGGTCCCTATAAATATCTAAAATTTCGTTTATAGACCATACCTTACATAAAAAATATCACTTTTGATAGGGACTAAAATTGCACATTTATTAAGGACAAAAAACGAATTTATCCTCAAAGTTTATTTTCCCTGTAGAGACCATTTACTTAATTAACTATACTCTTAAAGTTTATTATATTTTTTTCCTTCAGAAAGTAATTTTTATTTACAAAAAGAGTAACAAACATCCTATAAATTTAAACTTCAAAATCTATAACTCAATCTTTACAAAATATATATGTATGTATCAGATATTTGAAATTTTCCACAATCTCACCCTATCAGAACCATAAGTAAGAAATACTACCAAACATTAAACAAAAACCTTACCTTCTAAAACAGAAATATTAATCCTTGATGTGGTTTAAGCTAATAATGATAAGATTGGTTTAAACTAAGAATAAAAAACAGATTGTTAAGCCTTTATATGTAATTCTCCAGTAAGGGATCAATATTGAGTTAAGCCTTGAACAAAACACTTAAAAAATAGATAAATTGAGATTGAAAGTGAAAATCAACAGAAATCAACACTTAATTAGTCAATGTAACTTAAAAGAAGCATAAAAAAGAGAGAAAGAAGAAGATTCCTTGGAACGGAAGGTATTCAACGGATGACAACTTTAACAAGAGCAAGAGAAATATCTTTCATCCATAAACTCTAGGGTTCAAAAGGGAGAAATTGTTTCTGTCTTCAATTCTATAGTTACCTTCTTCGATTTGAATCATACATAAGTTAATTCAGTTTTAAAGTAAATTAATTTTATCAAAATAGAAATTGAAGCATGCAAGAAAATAAAATTGAAATTGAAGTTTACCTGTAAGTGATATGTCCGGTGAGAACGGATGAGTGGCAACGGCGGCGAGTAATGCTCCGATGTGATGGTAACTGCTTCTGGTACAGCGGTGTTGAGTCTTCACGATAGAAAAAAAGATGCCTGCAGTCACGTTAGCACTCTGACGCTTAAGTCGGTAATGGAATTGAGTAAGAGTGTGTAGAAAGTGTTGTGACAAGAGATGTGTACCTGGAGGGTGAAGCAAGTTCACCCTTATATAGGTGCTTGTTGGTCATAACCATCTCCAGGTAATGCGGCGTGTGATTAGGGACGAAGGAGTACACGTGCAGGGTGATCCTTGTGCAGAAGTGCGCTTCTGTATGGCACAGTGCACTTAGGCTGCCGTGCTCCTTCAGGTGCGGAGCCATATGGCGGCGTAAGTTGTGCCACGTCTTGACGTGCGATGGGTTTTCTGACCAGTCCAAAACAATAAGAGACGAGTCTTCAATGAATAAAGAGTTTAGTTGATGGAGAGAGATGGGATTAAGGTTCAATGGTTATAGATTAATAGGTTTGAGTGGTGAGTGATGGTGGTTGATCAGGGAAAACGAATTGGAACAAGAGGAAAGGAAAGATCTTGAAATTCAAAGAGGGAAAAGTGAAAAGGGAAAACGAGATGATAAGGGAAAATTAAAAGAAACCTATTCGATAGAAATGTTGGAGGGATTTTTAAATATCGGTGAAATATGTGGAGTAATGCCTTTTGAGCCAAATATAGGGGAATTTTTGTTTTAAATTGCTTTTTAGATTGAGATGAAACTGTTCGGTCTCTAACGAATACATTATTTGGAGATAGAACTAGAGACATAATCCAGCTGATACCGACAAATTAGATCTGGTAGAGGCGGAATAATTTTGAGACGGAGTTAGTCACCTTTAAATTCCGTCTCTAAAACAAAAATAAAATTAACTTCAGTATCAAACTTTTATGTTCCGTGGTAAGGTATACTTGCATCTGATCTAATTTACGAAATTTCATGAAAAAGAAGTGGAAAATTTACATTATTAAGAAATAAACACGTCTAATTTTCATACACTCATTCAACATGTCATTTTCTCTTGATCTCTGACTTCATATCATATTACCAAACTATCACATCACTCTTAGTTTTTCTTCGATCTCTCTCTTCCTATTATGTTACCAAACTATCATATCACTTTTGTACTTGCAAAAAGTACGAGTGATTGATATTAGGGTTGCGATGTCTATTAGGGTTTAGACTGAATATTGGATACCTTGAGAATGCTCTCAAGGGTGCTATTTATAGCCTTCTATGGGCTTGGGCTTCGATTGCTTGGTTTCCAATCAACTGGGGTATTTGTGTATTTTAGGCGGTTTCTAGAAGTCACTTGAGGCGACGCCCTGGAACGGATGCGCCTTGGGCCTTAGAGCCCTTCTGGAGGGTGCTAAGGCCTCTTGGAGGGTCTTTAAGACTCTTAGCAATATTATGACGGTCCATAGCCCAACAAGCACGAGTCTTGGGACAAGGCGAAGTTATTTATATCTTTGTATGCGTAGGAGTCCTCAGGAAGGATCCTCCTAGACTCTTAGGAATATTATGACGGTCCATAGCCCAACAAGCACGAGTCTTGGGACAAGGCGAAGTGATTTATATCATTGTAAGCGTAGGAGTCCTCAGGAAGGATCTTCCTAGCCAATTAGGAAATTATTGAAGGTCTATAGCCCAACAAGCACGAGTCTTGGGACAAGGCAAAGTATTCCCTTGTGGTATCTCTAATTTGTTTGATAGCTCTTGAGGGTATACATATTATCCTTACGTCGTAGGTCCCTCCTGTATTGAAGGGAGTTTGTTTCATATAAGATTGTCCATCTCTCTAGTCTCTCAAGTGTGAGTTTTAGGATAAGGCGAGATGGTTCATATCGTGAAATGCTTATCATCTCGCCTGCTTGAAAGGGCGGGATAGATGTTTTTGAAAGACTAGCGAGGACTGTGTATCCGCTGAACAGATCGAACGGTGTAGGTTTGTCGACCCTTCCGTAGTTGTGACGTGTGGACATCCTAGCCTGCTCTGCGCGTGTCTCCTCTCATTGATGAAAAAAGCACGCTTTTCGAGGCGACTTTAACTCTTCTGTCCTATAAAGTCGTGCTTCGTTTCTTCTTCTAACCCTCATTTCGATTTTGTAATCTCGACTTCAACGGAAGTGGAGAAGTGGAGACGCATGCTGCTGAAGGCGTGGTTGCTGAAACCTCTGACTCCCCTCAGAGGAAGAAAGGGAATAGTGGGAGAAGTGAAAACCAAAAGCTTCCTTTGACGGTGGAAGGGGCGAAGAAGAGAATGCCGGCGACCACTTCTTTGAACGAGAAAGTGGTGGAGTCTTTCTGGCACAAAGACTTTAATTTCCGGAAGTAAGTATACTTTGGTTTGCTTTGTTGTTCATCGTTTATCATATTCCTTGTGTATAATGTTGCAAACTTTTCTTTTAATTTTGTTAGGTATATGGGCGAGAATGTCCTCTTTTGCGAAGTTGATGTGGAAGCCGGCCTAAAGAGCAAGTTTGGCGACTTGGTGACGGATGCTGGGGAATCCGCCCTAAGGAATTTGATGTTGAACCATACTATGGAGAGAAAGCATGGTGACTTGGAGAAAAAATACAAAGACGTTGTCGAGGATGCTGAAAAGCCGCAGCGGAAACTTCATCAAAGGAACTTCATTCCAGTCTTGCTTCTGCAACTGCTGAGAATGAAGCAGTGAAGTTGGAGCGGGATGCTTCTTAGGAAAAAGGTGCTAAGTTGGAAGAAGAGGTAGAAGAGTGCAAGAGCGCACTCATGGAATATTTTGACGATGGTTTTGAGAGAGCTCGTGTTCAGGCCGTACACTTTATTCCAGAAGGGGATTTTAGCAAGCTTGATTCGGGAAAAATCCTCGTGGATGGTCAGTTGGTGGATGAAGAATGACTTCGTGACTTACATTTAGCCGTCGTGGGCTTTAAGAGTGCGCGTCCCCGTGACTTACATTTAGCCGTCGTGGGCTTTAAAATTTAGTCGTCGTGGGCTTTAAGATTGTTGGCGAGTTGCTCTGATTTGATATGCTTGTTATCGCCATTTTGTTTGCCTTGATACTTATTAGAAATATAGCAATATAAACAGCACGAATGAGCAGGAGAAATGAGTCAACACATTTTTTTTAAGAGGACAGGGTGCCTCGTTAAAAACCCCTGCCCTTGCAGGGGAAAAGAGTGCTACCCTATCCCTTTTTATTAGATGAATAATATAAAAATAGCATATAGCTTGTCTGGTTAGAAGAAAAAACAAAAACATGAAATAAAAGCTAACCTATAAGGCTCTAACTATAATAGTGACGTAGGTTAACCACATTCCAGGTTCGCGGCACTACTTCCCCATTCATTTCTTCTAGTTTGTAGGCTCCATGAGGGAACTTCTCTCTGATCTTGTATGGACCTTCCCAGTTTGGGAGTAGTTTTCCAATTCTGGTTGGGGCGACAACTTTTCTCAGTACGAGGTCGCCTACCTTTATTTCTCTGGGAATGACTCTAGAATTGTATCGGCGGGCTGCTCTCTGCTTGGCAGCGAACTCTCTAATGTGAGCTTGTTCTCTTACCATATCAATCATGTCCAAGCTACATCATACGCCTACTTCGTTTGCTTCTCACAATAAATTTAGTTGGTGAGTTTAAACAGAATACAGGCGAGATAACAAAACTTAGATGAAAACCTGCAAAATCATTTGTTAATTTCCCTAAACTACTCGAGAGTTACCTTCTTCAGAAAAGTTATCTCGCCTCCACGTAGGAGTGTCTATCTCGACCGAAAGCATAGCATCTGTGCCATAGACCATTGTGAATGGCGCTTCCTTGGTTGTAGAGTGAGGTGTTGTGTGATAAGACTATAGTACCTGTACTTATTATGGCGAGCGAATAGTTTGCACTTGTCATGCCGACACTATATGCTTCGTATTTTTGGAGAATTTGTATAAAGAAAAGGAAATGGGTGTAGAAATTATCTCATGAAGATGTTCTGCCCAAAGGCTTTCGGCGACTTCCAGCTTTTTTTTGATTCCATTTAGGATTACTTTGTTTTGTTGATTTTGCTTGCGCGTTTGCTTGCGGATGAACGACAGGTACAAATGAGGAATTTATATTGTCCTGGTGCTAGGGGGAAAGGTCCTACGATGTCAACCGCCCATTTGTGGAAAGGCCATGGCGAGTATACTGAAGTCAACTCATGCGCAGGGGCGTGCTTCTTGTCTGAGAACTTTTGGCACTTATCGCATTTTCGGACGTATTCACAACTATCTTAAACCATAGTAGGCTAGTAATATCCTGCACGAAGCAGTTTTGCAGCAAGAGCTCGTCCTCCGATGTGACTTCCACAAACTCCTTCGTGAACTTCCAAAAGGACCAACTTGGTCTCGCCTTCTGCTAGGCAATGTAACATTGGAGTAGCTCTTCCCATTTTGTACAACTTCCCTGAGACGATGGTAAATTTGGAAGCTCTTTTTCGGACTATCTGCTCTTCATCTTCATCTTTTGCTTTGAAAGATTCTGTTAAGTACTTCAGTAGTGGTGCCATTTACCCTTCACTTTCTTCTTTTACAACTTATTTATTTCACGGTGTTGTTTGTTGTTTTTTGTTTTTATATTTCAGTTTCGGAGAAAGCATAGGGTGAGAGGTATCTCCCACGGGAAGAAGCTGAGCCTGAAAAACCTGACGGTGCCCGGGAGCACAAAATAATTGGGTACGAGAACATCTCTCACGGGCTCGTTTGTGCGATGTTAGAGAGATGGCATGAGGAGACCAACAGCTTCCATCTACCCGTTGAGGATGATGTTGCGTGTCTCCTAGGGGGTTTACGGACCCTGGACACTACAGAGATGCCATTGATGCGATGGATCACTCTCATGTCATCTGGAGGCCGTACGAGAGACGGCGACACATCACGCCCTTTCATGACATATGATGGTACTCCGGATGGATCATGGCCGGTAGAGACAGGATGTTCCGTCACTTGCCTGAGTGGGTTCTGTAACACCCCGTTTTCCCAAAAGAAAAATTTCGTAATTAAATCAGAGTATTCAGATAACGGAATGACACATTTCTTTCATTAAATCATAAACGGATTAAATAATTATTTATCCTTCAATTTCATTAACAAAATCTTTAACGTATCGCAGCGGAAATTATTTAAACTTGTAAAATAGTCTTTGGCACAAAGGCCTCATCATAAAAGTCTCATAAAACAAAGTCAACATCATTATCATAAATATTCATAAATAATACGTAAGGAATAGAAAAGCAATAACAAAAATCCCATCCCGTTACGTATCAGAGCTCCTAAGACACTACGAGAGAAATCCTCAAACGACTTCACCTAATCTTGATCACCTGCAAGTTACTCATACGAAGAGTAACATTTCCAAGCAGAAGGGGTGAGATTCACAAAACAATAATATTAAGCATATAATTCAACAATTATATTTAACAACATAACGTAAACATATTATAACAAGTATCAGGTAACATCATCATCATCTTAATCAACTTCAAAATTCACTTAACAACTTGACTCAACAATGCAACTTTAACTTGACTATGCAACTTAATCATCTTACTCATGCATGTGGTACCAATCTAGGGCATAAGCCCTCGTCGCTTTTTGAGCATAAATATACTCCTAGGGCATAAGCCCTCGTCGCTATTGAGCAAAAGCTCCTAGAGCATGAGCTCTCGTCTCTGTTGAGCAAAAGCTCGTAGGGCATGAGCCCTCGTCTTTAAATGAATATGCATGGACTCAACATCTTACAACTTAGACAACACAACCATCTTATATGACTCCAATAATTTGGATCAATAACTCACAACTTAGACAGACACATGCAGCTTTAAACAAATGTAAACAGCACCATGGCAGCACATTATTAGTCTCAAGATATAACAATATCAGCATTTAAACATCGTCTTAAAGCATCACTTAAAATTCGCATAATGCTTAGATATATAAATAATTAGCAACAACATGTAATTGTATTATATCAACATCATAGTTCATTTTTAATATTATAAACAACTCTATTTCTACCCCAAGGATCAACTCGCAACAACTCCTTCGAAAGGACGCAAGATCACGAAACAAGGGTACTGATGCTGTGCATTTCGCCAGGCGAGACATATTTCACCATGGCGAGCTCAAAATTTGGCCTGCTTCGCCAGGCGAGACATATGTCGCCATGGCTAGAGATGAATTTCTTGGCTGCTCCGTCGGGCGAGACATATGTCGCCATGACGGGAAATGAATTTCTGGGCTCGGGTAGAACGCAGATTTTCTCGAAAATCCGCCTAATCACATGGTTTAAGGTCTAACATTGATTCCAGAAATCATCCTATGGATTATCTAAGGTCTGTAAACAGTTTCTACATCAATCTAACAATTTTTCATCATTTAATCATCAATTCACCACTTTTAACCTAATTCCCAAATCCTCAAAAACTAATCCCAGAACTTGTTAAATGCAATTAGATGAATTACAGACTCAACATAATTGTATGCTAAGCTCACCTTTACCTTAAGATTATCGAACAACAGCTTCTCCTCTTGGTTCTTCTTTCCTCTTGTTCTCCCTTTTTCCAAAACTCATTGTACGTTCAACAAGTTTCTATCCTAGCTTCTCTCCTATTTATATCTCCTCTATCTATTCTATCTTATTCCTCTTTCTCCCCCAAAACTCTCTAAAATCTCAAAACAACCTCTCATCTCAATATTTATTTTATTTTCAAATCTTATTTTATTAAACAATAAAATAAGTCACAACACCTCATAAAATCTCTAAAATCACATAAATCACATAATTATTTTCTATACTCTATAAAATAATTTAAATAATCAAAACGTGCGTTACAGGTTCTTAGGCAGTACAAGTATGTCCAGACATGGGCAGGACTCCTACAGATGTTGAGCTTACTACGGCAGATGACGTGGCCCAGACTTTCATGGAGTTTGCTCTACATGTCCTCAGCCAGCAGTAGAGGGGTGATCCGGTGCCAGAGGACGAACCGTGGGCTCATAGTAGGGGGTACATGAGATGGTTCAATATAGTGTCACATCCTAATTTAAACCCCCTACGGCCATTCCTGACTACGCAGCTCAGGCACCTCCTCGTCTTGTCCCTCCTTACGAGGAGGTTATTGTTGACCAGTAGTGGGCCAGACATCCTCTTGACCCATACCAGATCATCGCCAACATCAGAGCCAGAGTGGATAGTGCTATGGGGCATCCTGATGTGTTTGGTAATCCAGAGGTACTTCGCATGATGCAGGGTATACAGTCTGAGGGGAGCATACTGGAGCAGATGCAGGTTCCACGACGACAGAGCAGGAGTCCACAGTAGTCGGGTTTAGGCATTATGACTTGTGTAGTTTTTTTTATGATATTTTGTCGGATTTGGATGTATATTACATTTGCGCTTTTTTAGCATTTTTATGACATTTTCCCTTATCTTGGTCCTTTATGTTTTTCGTAATTTATTTATGAGTTAACACGTGCTTGAATGAATAACGAAAAACAAAAATCTTGACTATTAACATAGGGATCAAAAAACCGGTTTTAGAAATATAAGGATTATAATTTAAAGAATATGTAAATAGAGGGATCAAAATTACATTTAAGAGGCCAAAAACAAAATAGAATTAAAAATTCGCTTCTAAGCACAAGGTGTGTCTAGAAGGGATCAAAGAGAGTAAACATTACATACATGCTAGCAAAAATGCCAAACCAAAACAAAACCTCCTCTGTGCACTAGTTAATTCACGCACGTGTTAAATCTGTGCGTGAGTTAACTTGCGCAGTGTCCACCATAGATACTGACGTACCTATCTTATGTGCTAGATCCTCAACCTCAGGAACAACTTCTTTCTTCCTTTTCTTGATCTGTCTTTCTTCTTCAGCAAACTCAGCAATAAGAAATTCCTTAACTTCCTTCTTAAGCCTCTTTTGATTCCTATCACCTTTGCCTCTCTTGGCTTTCTTCTCATCCTTAGCTTTCTTCACCCTCTCCTTAATTTCCTTGGATGCAGGAGCAGCAGATTGAGACACACGAGCTATGGCCTCAGAAGCACCAATAGTCACTCCTGGTAGAGCTGTTGACTTAAACTTCTTCTTCTTCTTAGGAGGTTCTTGCTTCTCTTCCTCCTCTTCTTGAATGACTTCCTTTGTCCTTTTGCCTTTGACCTTAAGAGGACCTCCTCCTAGAGACTCAGGAATAGCAAAATAGTTGATTATTTTGCCAGTCTCATTGTAGTGATCCACTACGAATCTAGCAAGGACCTCAGGATTTTCTTCCTTGGAAATTGGAGGGAAGTCTATCATCAGGTCAGATTGAACATAAGACTCCTTCATATCTTCATCAGAAGGTATATACTTGACAATCTTCATGTATTGAAGAGTCTTGCCATTTATGATCCTCCCTGTTACTGTACCAAGTTGAGCATCAGACACTACTCCAGATTTTGTTAAGACCTTCAAGAGTCCTCCTTGATACAGAATCTCAGAAAGCAATCTCCCAAAAGGAACTTGTCTTCTGGATTTTCTTTGGCTTTCCTTGATAGCCCAGCACATGTGGTGCATCACATATCTTGGAAAATTGATCTTTTGCTTGTTGATCAGAAAGAACAGAAGTACCTTGTGATCAACTGAGAGAGTGTCAGTACCTCCACCTTTCTGAAGAAGACTGTCTGATATGATCTTCAGAAGCACCCTGGGATCCTGGTGCATGTATACCAACTTATTTGAAGGTCTTCCATCAAGCACGAACTTATTGCAGACGTTCGCCCATTCACTTTTCTTGTTGACGTTCCATTGAAATTTTCCAATGTTGGTCACCCTGCAAGCCCTAGCAACGATTTCCTCGTTGATGAGGATTGGAATCCCCATCACTTCCGATTTGACTTCTAAACCGTTGTAAGGTTTCAGACCCATTTCCTTTCTGGTTTTACCAACAAGTGAAGGGTTGTTCAAGATTGCAGTAGGTTCTTCCAGAGTGGCTTCATCCCTTTCGTACACCTCTGCTCTAACCCAGAGCTTTCTTACCAGTTCCTGATATGTTGGTCCATTCAACATACCGAAATAACTCATCATCCCTTGTGATAGAAAGTGTGTTGAGACGTCAACTCCATGTTTCAAAAGAGATCAAAAGTCTACTGGAGATTCAACTTGAACTTCCAGAGTTTCTTTAATGATGTTCATCGTCCTGGGTTTGATAATCACACCGGATTGAACTGATTCACTTGCCATTCTAGGGTTTCTAGGTTTGAGCTTGTGAAAAGAGTTTTTCAGAGAGTAAAAACGAGAGAGAATAGTTCAGAAAATGTAAAGTGTAGAAAGTGAACTGAGTTGTGTGTGATTGCTATTTATATGAAAAGTTGAAAACGTTTGAAATGAAAAAAAAGGGGACAAACAAACATAAGCATTTAAGACAAATAAGCATGCAGCCGTAAAAGTGTTGGGAAGACGCAAGGGTTACTTGTTAAAAGGAATAAAATCATTTCCCTTTGAGTTTCTACCCAATACAAGCAGACCACGTTTGAGAACCTAAAAAGTAACTGTCAACGTAGTGGGACAGGTGTTATGAACTCAACAGTCACCCTTCCACTAATACGAGCTTCTTCAGAGTCTAAGTTTCCTTAACAGAGTCTGAGTGTCTTCAGAAGCTTATATTCCTCAGAGTCTCCAAGAGAGAGTCTGATACTCAATTAGCTTCTGAGTAACTTTCAGAGTCTGAATTCTGTCTTCAGGAGCACACATTACACAGAGACATAACACATGTTCAAATTTTTCTTTATAAAATCGAATCTCTTAACAGTTAATAGTTTAATAAATATATCAGCCCATTGATGATCAGTATCAATGAATTGAATATCTAAAATTCCTTTTTGAACATAGTCTCTAATAAAATGATGTTTAATCTCAATGTGCTTTGCTCTTGAATGCAGAATTGGATTCTTAGATAAACATATAGCAATTGTATTATCACAATAAATTGGGATACAGTTTTCATTTATTTGATAATCCTCAAGCTGATGTTTCATCCAGAGTAGTTGTGTACAACAACTAGTAGCTGAGATGTATTTTGCTTCTCCTGTTGACAAAGCAATAGTTGCTTGCCTCTAGCTTGCCCAGGATGTCAGATTCTTTCCCAGAAATTGACAATTGCCACTAATTGATTTTCTTTCAATTCTGTCTCCAGCATAGTCAGCATCACAGAATCCAACTAGCTTATAATCTGAAGATTTCTTATACAAAAGTCCAAGATTAGTAGTTCCTTTCAGATATCTAAAGATCCTTTTAACAACAGTTAAGTGAGATTCTCTATGATCTGATTTGAACTTGCACAAAGACATACACTGAATAAAATATCTGGTCTGGATATAGTTAGGTATAACAGAGAACCTATCATACCTCTATACAACTTCTGATCAACTTTGGTTCCTTGATCTTCTTTGCTCAGAGTGCAGGTTGGATGCATTGGAGTGTTCATTTCCTTGCACTCCTCAAGATTGAACTTCTTCAAGAGCTCTTTAGTGTATTTGGACTGATGAACATAGACTCCATCTTTGCATTGGTTGATTTGAATTCCCAAAAAGAACTTCAATTCTCCCATCATGCTCATTTCAAATTCATCCTGCATTGCCTTAGAGAACTCCTTGAAAAGTGAACCATTAGTTGAACCAAAAATAATATCATCAACATAGATTTGAACTATAAGAATGTCCTTCATCAGAGTCTTTTTGAATAGTGTAGTATCAACTTGTCCTCTTTCAAAATCATTTTGAATTAAGAAATTACTTAGTCTTTCATACCAAGCTATGGGAGCCTGTTTCAAGCCATATAGTGATTTCTTCAGTTTATAAACATGTTTAGGTTGTTTCAGATCCTCAAAACCAGGAGGTTGTTTGACATACACTTCTTCAGTAATGACACCTCTAAGAAAGGCACTCTTAACATTCATTTGATACAAGATTATGTTGTGATTCACTGCGTAGGAAAGAAGTAACCTGATTGCTTCCAATCTTGCAACTGAAGCAAATGTTTCAGTGTAATCAATGCTTTCTTGCTGACTGTAGCCTTGAGCAACAAGTCTGGCCTTGTTTCTGATTACTTCTCCTTGTTCACTAAGCTTGTTTCTGAACACCCATTTGGTTCCAATAATGTTCTTGTGCTCAAGCTTAGCTACTAGATCCCACACATCATTCCTTTTGAATTGATAAAGTTCATCTTGCATTGCCAGAATCCATCCTTCATCTCCAAGTGCTTCTTCAACAGAGGTCAGTTCAACAACAGATAATAATCCCAAAGCAGACTCTTCTTGTCTGAAATGTGATCTAGTTCTTCTGGGACTATCTTTGTTGCCAATGATTTGATCCTCAGGAAGTGAAGACTTGTATCTGAATGCATGTTTGGATTGATTTCCTTGCTGAGAACCATCTTGAGCTTCTTCAGAAACTTCTTCATCAGGAACTTCAGGGGATGCTACAGCTTCTGGAGTATCTTCAGATTCTTGAATCTGATCAGGTTCTGAGTTGTCATCAGAATCCTGAGAACCTGCAAAACTTTCACCTTGCTCTTGAGTTTCACTTCCAGGCACTTTGTCATCAAATCTGACATGCATAGATTCTTCAACACATTGTGTTTCTGAATTGTACAGTCTGTATGTCTTAGATCTTTCAGAGTAACCTAAAAAGATTCCCTTTTGAACTTTGGCATAAAATTTCTTTAGATAGACTTTATTGTTTAGAATATAACATGTACATCCAAACTGATGAAAGTAAGATATGTACATCCAAACTTTGGCATCATATGCTGTTTTGTTCAGCAAAGGTCTGATGTAGATCCTATTCTGAACATAACATGTTGTGTTTACTGCTTCTGCCCAAAAATGTTTAGCCAGATTGTTCTCATGGATCATGGTTCTTTCCATTTCTTGTAAGGTTCTGTTCTTTCTCTCTACAACCCCATTTTATTGTGGAGTTCTAGCTGCAGAGAATTCATGGATAATTCCATGTTTTTCACAGAAAAGCTCAAATGACTCATTTTCAAATTCTCCTCCATGATCACTTCTGACTTTCAAAATTTTCAATTCCTTTTCTAATTGTATTTGGATGCAGAATTTACTAAACACAGAATATGAATCATCTTTAGATTTCAGAAACTTAACCCAACTCCATCTACTGTAATCATCAACAATGACTATGTTGGAACAAAGGTGTTCAGCAATACCACGTTTTGAGTTTTGATGATAACAAGGTATTAAAAGATTGTCACTTGGATATGCTAATATTTGTTTAAGTATGCAGGATATTAATCAAGATTTATATCTTAGAAAGTATTTTGTTTGAACATTTTGAGAGCAAAGATCTAGAGAAGCTTGTTGCTTGTGATTCTGACTATCGAAGAAGAGTCTAAAGCCTACTATCTGAAGATCTGCTTAGAAGGATTTCTAAAGGCATTACGATGCACAAGAAACTCTCATTTGGAGTAACGGCTAGCTTCAAAGTCAACTTGAGCATGGGATGCTCAACGACAAAGACTGCAGAATAGTACAGAGTACGTGTGTACGAACTCTGTTTCCACTACTCCACTACCTCGTACAGTTTGGCAACTGCATCTACCGGTATTAAGCTTCTAAAGGAATGGAATTCAAAATATGCATTTGAAGGACTATTACCAAATCAAGCAACAGATCAACAGCTATTGATCAAGCTTCCGAAATCATCCTGATGTGCTGGATGACTCAACGTCTCTTTCCAACGCCTATATAAAGGATAGAAGACTTGAAGAATTGTTGGACTCTACAATTGAAATACTACGCTGCTAAGCTATCATATTCAAACTGAGTCTTAACAGAAACACATCAACAACTTAGATTATTCTTACAAACTGAGTATTCTAGAATTTCTAAGTTAAGCAGAAAAACAGAGTATGTCTTTGTTTAAACCAGAGTCTGTCTTTGTTTGTAATTGGAACACGTTTGATTGTTTGTCAAGTGTTTCAAATCTATTCAATTTTCTGTAAATTGTGTCAGAAGTCTCTTGCTTGTGTGCTTGAGCAAAGAAGTCTCTTGGCTGCGTCCTTGAGCAAAGAAGTCTCTTAGTTGTGTGTTTGAGCATTGGAAGTTTCTTGCCTGCGTGCTTGAGCATTGGAAGTCTCTTATTGTGTGTTTGAGCAACTTGTAATAGATATTACATTTTAGTGGAACTCTCCTTGGAAGTGCAAGGGGGACAGGACTACTTCCGGTTTGTGGAAGGAACCTGTATAATTGCTTGTGTTCTCTCTTCTCTCTATCTCTTGGTTATTTCCGCTGCAACAGAATCTGATCTCCCATCAGACTCTGATCTCATTCAGACTCTGATCCTACGGAATTAGATTCTCACTCATCAAGAGTTGCGAAAAGCTAACACAATTCAACCCCCCCCCCCTTCTTGTGTTTTTCTCACCTTCAGACTAATCCATATTTACTTCCATATAAGGATGCAGTACCGACTGGTCCAAATAAGTTAATGTGAAGTAGTTCCAAGGGTCTGGAGTTAGAAACAATTTCTTTTGGTTTAAAAGAGATTTTAACAATTTTCCCTTTCTAACATGCTCCACAGAGAGAATCTGAATGATAGTCGATGTCTGGTAAGCCTTTGACTAGTTGCAACTTGCTGAGCTTAGAGATTAACCTCCAGTTTGCATGTCCCAACCGTCTATGCCACAACCATTTCTTATCACCCATACACAGAAGGCAAACTACCTTCTGATCAGTTAGTTCAGAGAATTTTATTTTGTAAACATTGTTTCTTCTCTTTCCCTTGAAAACTATGGATTGATCATCATTCTTGACTACTGTGCAGTTGTTCTTATTAAACAAAACATCATAACCACTGTCACACAATTGACTTATGCTCAGTAGGTTATGTCTAAGTCCATCTACAAACCACACATTACTAATTGAGATTAGAGAATTACCAATGGTTCCAGTACCAATGATTTTGCCAGTCTGGTTTCCTCTAAATCCCACAGTTCCTCCCTCTTTCATGGTCAGGGTTAGGAACATAGACTTTACTCCCGTCATGTGTCGCGAGCAGCCACCGTCCAGGTACCAGTCCTTCTGCCTTTCTTGTCCTTTTAGACATATCTGCAACATCAACAATTTCAGACTTAGGTACCCATATCTTTATGGGTCCTCTGGGGTTAGTCCTTGAACCATTGAATCCCCTTTGTGGTGTGTGTCTTGAGGTCCTACGTATTGTTTCCCTCCAAACTTTAGGTTCAGAACCATTGAGTTTAGGATCCAACATACCTTTTACAGTTTCTCTTCTTTGAAACTTAGGCTTTTGTTTTTCAGACCTATGGTTTCTTCAGAGTCTGTTTATCAGAATCATATTTCTTCAGAATCTGAATCCTTGAAGCCTTAGGTTCAAAGTTGTTCAGTACCTTTGGCTTTAGGTTCGGTGGTTTTGACTTTGTCATTACTTTAGAACTTGAAGCTTTAGGTCCTGAATGAGTCACTGTGTTGATTTCTTCAGACTCACTCACAAATTGACTTTTCAATGCTTCTCTGGCGCCATCAGGACTTGGTTTCAGGATCACTTCATTTGAGTTTCCTCCAATGAATCCAAGACCCTGTCCTCTGTTCTGATATGTGATATAGATCATAGATGCTACCCTGGATCTATCAATTCCAGAAACAATAAATTCTTGTAGAGCAACATCCTTCTCACTCAAGTATTTACAGCTACACTTCTTGATCATTAAATAGTCATTTTCTTTCTTTAAACTGTCCAACTCCAACAAAGTTGAGTCATGCTTTTTCAACAACTTATCAAGCCGTTGTTTACTTTCTTCAACTCAGTGGATTTGGTCTCATAGTGACCAAGAAGTTCTTTGATAGAATCAACTAATTCAGATCTTGTGAGTTTAGAAAATACATCAGTCTCACTCTGAGAGTCTGTGTCTGATTCTGCCTCAGGTGCTTCTTCATTTGGTTCAGTTGTAGCCATTAATCCAACAGCTACATTAGCTTCACCATCAGCATCATCTTCATCAGACCCTGACTCATTATCAAGATCCTGCCAAGTAGCCATCAAACTTTTCTTGATTTGCTTCTTAAACTTGCTTGACTTAAAGGTTGGCCTCTTTGATTTGGATTTCTCTTTCTGCAACTCTGGACAATCAGCAATAAAGTGCCCAGGCTTCTTGCAGTTGAAGCAACCTTTCTGTTCTTCCTTCTTGAAACCCTTACCACTTCTCTTACTTAGAAACTTCTTGTTCTTCTTGGCCAGGTACTGCATTCTGCTTGAAAACATAGCCATTTCTTTAGCAACATCAAGATCTTCCTCAGGGCTTTCAGAAGAAGAAGATTCATTTTCAAACTCTTCAACTTTGAGAGCCTTTGATGATCTTCCCTTTGACTTTAAAGCAATGGTTTTAGACTTTCTTGCAGATTCATGTTCATTGAGACTTAACTCATGAACTTTGAGAGAACTGACAAAATCTTCGACACTCAAGGTATTTAAATCTTTAGCTTCCTCAATTGCAGTAACCTTTGAGAGAACTGACAAGATCTTCAACACTCAGTATCTTGCTAACATGGTCAGAAGCAAACATGGCTTTAGCAGTAAATTTGTCACTCATCTTCATATATTCAGACTTAGGAATAGCTGTGACAAGAGCTCCTCTAATAATATGATGTTTCTTGTAGCTCTTCTTCTAAGCAGCAGTGTGAATCTTACGGTCAATAACAACACCTTCGTCATCAAGTTCTAAGTCACCAACACCATCTTCTAGTATATCCCAAAGTTCTTCATTAAGACCAATGACATAGCTGTAGAAGTTGGTTTTCCACCAAGAAAATTCTTCAGGATCACCATTAAACTTTGGAATTTTCCCATAATAAGCTTTCTTACTGCTGTTATTGGATCCATAGTCATATGGTATAGTAGAACCAGAATTAGCACCAGAAGTAGAAGGTTCACTAGAAGACATGTTTTTTTCTAGATCTTTTATGTTACATGGTTAAGTGCTATGACAACAGAGCCGGAGCTCTGATACCAACTAAAGGTGAGAAAAACACAAGAAGGGGGGTTGAATTGTGTTTACTTTTTCGCAACTCTTGAAGAGCTCCTCTAATAATATGATGTTTCTTGTACCTCGTCTTCTGAGCAGCAGCGTGAATCTTACGGTCAATAGCAGCACCTTCGTCATCAAGTTCTAAGTCACCAACACCATCTTCTAGTATGTCCCAAAGTTCTTCATCAAGACCAATGACATAGCTGTAGAAGTTGGTTTTCCACCAAGAAAATTCTTCAGGATCACCATTAAACTTTGGAATTTTCCCATAATCAGCTTTCTTACTGATGTTATTGGATCCATAGTCATATGGTATAGTAGAACCAGAAGTAGAAGGTTCACTGGAAGACATGTTTTTCTCTAGATCTTTTCTGTTACACGGTTAAGTGCTATGACAACAGAGCCGGAGCTCTGATACCAACTGAAGGTGAGAAAAACACAAGAAGGGGGGTTGAATTGTGTTTACTTTTTCGCAACTCTTGAAGAGTGATAATATGTTTTCCAGGATCAGAGTCTAAATGGATTCAAAACCTAATGGAAGACCAGAGTTTGTGGCAGCGGAAATAAACAAGAGATAAAGGAAAGAGAGAACACAAGCAATTATACAGGTTCCTTCCACAAACCGGAAGTAGTCATGTCCCCCTTGCACTTCCAAGGAGAGTTCCACTAAAATGTAATTAACAATTACAAGTTGCTCAAACACACAGTAAGAGACTTCCAAAGCTCAAGCACGCAGACAAGAAACTTCCAATGCTCAAAGACACAACTAAGAGACTTCTTTGCTCAAGGACATAGCCAAGAGACTTCTGACACAATTTACAGAAAATTGAATAGATTTAGAACACATGATAAACAATCAAATGTGTTCCAAGTAGAAAACAAACAAACTCTGTTTTTCTGATTAACTTAGAAATTCTAGGATACATAGTTTGTAAGAATTTGCTAAGTTGTTGATGTGTTTTTTGCTTGACTCAGAGAGAATACGATAGCTTGATAGCGTAGTTTTTCAGTTGTAGAGTCCAACAAATTCTTCAAGTCTTCTATCCTTTATATAGGCATTGGAAAGAGACGCTAAGACAATCCAGCACATCACAGAGTTTTTTGGAATCTTGATCAATAGCTGTTGATTTGTTGCTTGATATGGTAATAGTCCTTCAAATACATATTTTGAATCCCATTCCATTCCTTTTGAAGCAAAATACTGGTAGACACAGCTGCCAAATGTACGAGGTAGTGGAGTAGTGGAAACAGAGTTCGTACAAAAGTACTATGTCCTATTCTGCATTCTTGTCGTTGAGCATCCCATGCTCAAGTTGACTTTGAAGCTAGCCGTTACTCTAAATGAACGTTTCTTATGCATCGAAATGCCTTCAGAAATCCTTCTAAGCAAATCTTCAATTTGCAGTCTTCAGACTCTCTGTAGCACTTAAGATTCTGATGATCTTCCGACTCTCTTCAGAACTTCAAACTCTGATGAACTTTCAGACTCTCTTCAGAACTTCAGACACTCTTCGTTCTTCAGATTCTCTAAGTCTTCAGGATCTCTCGAAACAGCTTCTGATGATTCTTCAGACTCTCTAGTACTTCAGAATCACACGCAACAAGCTTCTCTGGAATCTTGCTCTTAATTTGTTCTAACAGAATACTTTCTAAGATTGAAATCTTAATCTTGATTAAGATCCTGCACACTTAAACAAATATTAGCAAATCCAATTGACAATTTTTAATACCTTGTTATCATCAAAACTTAAAAGTGGTATTGCTGAACACCCTTGTTCCAACAAATAGCCACAAAAGTTCTCATCTCATTACGTATCAGAGCACCTAAAGACACAGTAAGAGATAGCCACTCACGACAGCAACCAACAACTACTTCTTCTCGATCACCTGCAAGTTACTCGTACGAAGAGCAACATTTCCAAGCACAAGGGGTGAGATTCACCAACAATAATGTTAAGCATATAATTCACAAATTATATTTAACAACATAAACATCATCAACATATCATAACAATGGTCATGTAGCATCATTATCATCATCCATATCAACTTCATAAATCAACTTAACAACTTGACTCGACAATGCAACTTAACTCGACTATGCAACTTTATCATTTTACTCATGCATGTGGTACCATTCTAGGGCATAAGCCCTCATCGCTTTTGAGCATAAATATACTCCTAGGGCATGAGCCCTCGTCGCTATTGAGCAAAAGCTCCTAGGGCATGAGCCCTCGTCTTCAAATTAGTATGCATGGACTCGACATCTTACAACTTAGACAACATGAACGTCTTATATGAATCCAATAATTTTGATCAACATCTCACATCTTAGACCAACACATGCAACTTTAATCAATAGTAAACAGCAACATGGCAGCACATCAATAATCTCAAGATGTAACAATGTCAAAATGTAATCATCGTCTCAAAACATCACTTATAATTCACATAATGCATATACGATTATATATATCTTCAGTAACAACATTAAATCATCTTAAAACAACTTCACATATCATCATTAATATTATATTCAAACATCAACAATTCATCATATAACATCGTATTCAAACATAAAAAATTCATCATATAACATCGTATTCAAACATCAACAATTCATCATGCGTTTTTGTAAAAACATAATAAATTATACATAACATATTTCCATGTCAAACCAAGGATACTGTTGGAACAAGGGTGTTCAGCAATACCAATTTTAGTTTTGATGATAACAAGGTATTAAAAATTGTCAATTGGATATGCTAATATTTGTTTAAGTGTGCAGGATCTTAGTCAAGATTTTGATCTTAGAAAGCATTCTGTAAGAACAAATGAAGAGCAAAATTCACTAAGAAGCTTGTTGCTTGTGATTCTGAAGTCCAAGAGAGTTTGAAGAATCATCAGTAGTTGTTTCGAGAGGTTCTGAAGACTCAGAGAATCTGAAGAACACAGAGAGTGTGAAGGAGCTGAAGAGAGTCTGAAGCGCATCAGAGTCTGAAGTTCTGAAGAGAGTATGAAGCCCATCAGAGCTTGAAGTGCTGAAGAGAGTCTGAAACTCATCAGAGTCTGAAGTGCTACAAAGATTCTGAAGACTGCAAATTGAAGATTTGCTTAGATGGTTTTCTGAAAGCATTTCGAGGCAGAAGAAACGTTCGTTTGGAGTAACGGCTAGCTTCAAAGTCAACTTGAGCATGGGATGTTCAACGACTAGAATGCAAGAATAGGACAGAGTACTTTGTACGAACTCTGTTTCCACTACTCCACTACCTCGTACAATTGGCAGCTGTGTCTACCGTTAATTTGCCTCAAAAGGAATGAAATTCAAAATATGTATTGAAGGACGATTACCATATCAAGCAACAGATCAACAACATTTGGACAAGTATCTAGGAGACTCTGTGATGTGTTGGAGTGTCTCAACGTCTCTGTACTACGCCTATATAAAGGGAGTGAAGACTTATAGAATAGACTACTGGACTACTGACTCTGAACATTTTGTTAAGTTATTTGCTGTTTTCCCTGAGTCACAAAAACACATCAACTACTTAGAAAATTCTTACAAACTTTTTATCCTAGAATTTCTAAGTTATTCAGAAAACAGAGTTTCTTTGTTTTGTATTGGAACAAGTTTGATTGTTTATCAAGTGTTCAAACTCTATTCCATTTTCTGTAAATTGTGTTAGAAGTCTCTTTCCTGCGTGCTTGAGCATTGAGAGTCTCTTGGTTGTGTCCTTGAGCAAAGAAGTCTCTTAGTTGTGTCTTTGAGCATTTGAAGTATCTTGCTTGTGTGCTTGAGCATTGGAAGTCTCTTACTGTGTGTTTGAGCAATTTGTAATTGTTAATTACATTTTACTGAAACTCTCTTTGGAAGTGCAAAGGGGACAGGACTACTTCCGGTTTGTGGAAGAAACCTGTATAATTGCTTGTGTTCGCTCTTTCCTTTCCTTTTCCTCACCTTCAGATACTAGAAAGATATCACAATTATCAACAACTTTCATGTTTATACCAAAGACCAATTTAAAACAGAGACGTGTGAAAAAGACGCAAAAACATGAAATAGAGAATGTTGTCACCATACAATTTCGCTAAGACCTCCTTGGAGTATTTTCATCATAACTCAAAAATTAAAAGTCATATTTACGTCAAACTAAAGCCACTGGAAAGCTAACAAAATTATCTAAAACTTTCATGTTTACACCCAAGGCCAATTATGTACCGATCAATACCGGTTTTCATTTCAAATTCAAAAAAGTTGTGCATAAAGTCCATAAAACTAACATTCGTAATCTGACCTACGTGCAGTAATCTGACCATAAGTCAAGTTCTAGACATCGTTTTGACGTCAGACCAACGGCATTAGAAAACTAACATTCGTACCTACAACTTTTGTGTTTACACCTAAGACCAATTTTTTACCGATCAATACCAGTTTTCGTTTCAAATTTCGGGACAGAGATAAAACAAATCAGAAAAAGCAACTTATATTATTCAAACTTCACATTCATTCAAAATCATCACAATCATCAACAACAACTCAACATAATTCATACCCAATTCATAATATGACATTAACAACAATAATCATCAACAACCACAACTCATAATCATGAATCCAACCACAAATCGACAACAACATAACATAAATCATCACTTAATCTTAACCCTAATTCTCCAATTCTCAAAAACTAAACCTACAACATGTTAAATGAAATTTTCAGAATCATAGACTCAAGATTATTGAATGATAGTCCCACCCTTACCTTAGATTGGTTGATTTACATAACTCTACAAGCTTTCTCTTAACCTTAGTTTTCTTCTTATGCCTCCGTTATCTTTTTTTTTTTCTTTCCAAAAACTGTTGTAACCTTAATTCTCTAATCTCCTCCTCTATTTATAACCACCAAGAGTTTGTTTCTCACTTAATCTTTTTAATGGGCTTACTATCTACACACCCTCAGAACGGTTACTAATTCTATAACAACTATTCAGCTCCACTATATACACCTCATTCTATTCTTAACCTAACAAATCTCTCTTATTTCAAAACTGCCCTTATGCCTCATTAATCTAATTAATTATATTTCTTCACCATTAAAGTCATAACAAACTACTAATAACTACCAACTAATACCCCAAAACATCACAGATCGCAATTATCCAAATAAAATATTCAAAAAGACTCTAAACTCGATAGAATAAATAAATAATAAAAATGGGGCGTTACAGTTATCGTTCTCCGCACCTATATAAGGGTGACTCAACATCACCTTAAAGTACACTTAACATTTACACTTATTTGCACTTAACCACCTCCTGCAAATGCTTACTTAAACGTTGGAGTGCTATCATGTATGCGGGAACATTTCTCCTCCACTTAGAAGATTCAATCTACGCCGCACTAAAGCATCTTGAACAACCGTACAACATCATCAATCTTTACTAGACAGATCATTCTTATTGATTTATTGAAACTATTGTTGCATTTTTTTGAAGTTGTCAATTTTCAACACTTGTTATCTAATTATTAAAGAGTGGATAAATATTCTTTTCAAAAACAATTTTGAAAAAATGTGGAAGGAAAAGGATGAATGATGAAAAACAGGGTATTTTCATCATACTTATACGTATGCATGTTAACTATAATCATTTAATTAATGTAAATAGAAATGAGAAATATTTGATATATATTGTTATTTGAGTGTCAGTTGTACTATTAAATGTGTTAAATTACCATGTTAGGGTTTTGACTTTTATTTGTAGCTTCTTATTTTCATTAACAATTTCATATTGTCCTCAACTTGGATTTCAGTTTGATTCTTTTTAGATTTTAATTCCTCCTTCTTTTCTTCAAACACTTTTACTTGACCTTTAATTTTCTTCTTTTGATTGGAACTCCATCACTTTTTCTAAGAATTCCTCTTACTTTCCTTCAAATACTTTCAATTGACCTGCAAATTCCTCCCCTATTGACTATAAAAGTGAAGGAGTTCAAAGGTCAAGTGAAAGTGTTTGAAAAAATGGAAAAATAATTTGAAGGAAAAGGGAAGAAGTTTCAGGTCAAAAGAGGAGAAATTTAAATGTCAAGAATTCGAAAGAAAAGTGAAGGGGTTCCAGTCATAAGAGAAATAATTTAAAGGTCAAGTTAAAGTCTTTGATGCAAAGATAAAGAAATTAAAATATAAAAAAAATCAACAAACTGAAAACCAAGTTCTAGTTCCTACCTAGCATATTAATACGACTAAATGTAGGTTTTACCGTTTCAGGGATAAATAAGGAGAAAAGGTCGGTGATGTGTAATGAGAAGGAGAAGATATGAACTAGTGTGCAAAAAGGATAATAAGATTCAATAGAATTGCAAAATCCAGCCTCCGATCTGGTGTGGTCTATTATAGAATAGTTAAATATTACTCCCTCTAGTCCTATTTATAAGAAATATTTTACTTTTTTGATTCATTGCATAAATGATGTATTTGGTCTATATTTTATACCAACTTTTTCTCATATATAGGATCGGAGGGAGCCACCCATCTTCCACCGCTCAAAGGAGCCATTGTATGACTTTTATGATTATTAATATAATTTATCAGGTGAATTCTAAGGTGAGGCTTTAATCAAGTCCCTCATCGGTGGACCATGAAATTGATACCATTAGATTTAATCAATGGTCTAAATTTATTAAAAAATAAAATAAGAACACACAAGAGTTTCCACACATAGTCGTACCCCTATTTCTCTCCCCATTTGTGTTCTCTCTCCAACTTGCCTAAAACCATCGAAGATGCTTGCTGAAAACCCATAAATTGTGACAAAATTGATATAAATATAATATTTGGTAGTGGTGGTTGGATTTTAATGAAAGATAAAAGGGAGGAATTAAGATGATGTTGCGTTCATGTGTATTTTGTGGGTTTAGCATGGAAGTAGATTTCAAGCATCTTTTACTCCTTTATCTTTTTTTAAAACAGGTGAATGGATCAATAAAACATGAAAGTATATAGACTTTTATATGTGTTTAGTCCCTGTAAATAAGGGTCATTTATACCTCAGATCATAATGATATTAAATATGGTAAATATATTTCTTTGTTTAGGAGGAAGAATTATTTCAAGTGTTTTTCAAAGTGCTTTATTTGGTTCAGCTTTCCCATCATATAGATTCTTGTCGTTAGTGGAAAAAATTTGGAAATTTAAATTTTTTTCCAAAAAAAAAAAAAAAACAGTTAGTTTCAAAAGAAAAAAAATTTGGGGACAAAACCTAGGTTGTTTGGCACAGCTTTAATTTTTGGGATTTTTTTTCTTGCGGGCTTAATAAGGGATTCACTAACATTGGGGCCATTTTTTGCTCCAAACATGAGGATTGAAACAATGGTTTGATAACCTATATAAATTGACAACTATAAGTGTAAGTAATTTCTATTGATTTAATTGAGTTTGATCACAGAAATGGTTTGGTTAAATAATATATTTTCGTTAGAAAGAAATTGGGGTCCAAAGAATTCACATGTTAACACCATATAAGCAACAGAGTATATTTCGAAGGTCGATAGACTAAATGACAACAGCCATTAGAAATTTAAACACATGAGTAAATGAGTCGGGATTTAAACCTTAGTCATGTTGTCCATCCTAACTATTTCACTGAATATTTTTACAATCTAAGTGTAAAATATGTGTACAATACTTTGAAGGCCCCTTATCAAATAGTAAGTTGGAAGTTGAACTGCAACCACATGCTTAAGGGGACGAAATCTCTTATTACTCAGAATACACCAACTTTCTTAGTGAATCGACTGTTACATAAATCATAAGTAGAAATATAAAGAAAAGCAACACTTTTCATAGTAAATTATTTTGAAAATAGACATATTGTCATATATATTTACATGGATTAGTTTTGAGCTTATTCCACAATATCTTAACAACTTAAAGAAAGAATGTAACTAACCTGTCAATTTTCTTCTTTATCAAAGGATCAAAATCATTATAATATTCTGCTTCCGAGTTTTCTCTTGAAGGGGCCTCTAAGGGAATGTCTGAATTGTCATAGGGATGTGAATGATCAAGAGAAATGCTTTCCTAAAAATATATTCAATTGTGAGAAATGATCCCTTTAAGAAAAAAAAAACATGAAGACAACAAGATAGTGTTAAAACAAAATGGTAATAGACTAACCCTATTCTGATTTTCACTTGTGTTTTCTGGAGAGATATCTTTTTCTTTCTTTCTCTTGTTCTTCTTTTTCTTCCTATTTGTTGTTGTTTCTTTTATATCTGTCAAATCTAATGAATCTTTAAGACAAGTTATATGTAAGGCTTAAAAAGAAATAAGGGATATTATTGTATATGATTTACAAGGAGACACTATTGTATATGATTGAAAAAATAAATAAATAATTATATAAAAAGAAACTGGCCAGGGAGGAAGACATGATATTGTTTTGACAATAAAGTGGAAGATAAGACATTTTACCACCATTTTTCACATTGAATTCTTCAAGTATATCGTCAATTTGAAACTCATATGTTGGCCTCTCCACAACCTCAACATCCTAAAATATATGAAGTATTTTAGTATAATTTGCAACATATAGTGACTAGGAATCTTACAAGAAATCTTATATTGAAGTTGTTTAATTTTTCAAGTAACTGTTAGAGATAAAAATGGGGTATGATCATATACCACAAATTATCCTACTATTTCATGTTCAATTACCACATTTATTACTCAATAAAATAATATTGCACGAATCCAAATAAATTTAGTTTGGGTAGCTTTTTTTTGGTGTTGGTCAGGGTTTGAACCTGGATCTTGCATATATTATGCATTGCCCATACCAACTGAGCTAAGTTCACGATGACTGGTTTAGGTAGCTAATTATATACTCATGGGGTAGTCAAAGAAAGAAAAAACGTCTCTTTAATACACCTAGCATCCTCAACAAGAATTCTCAAAAAGAATAAATGGTAAGAGTCTAATCTTGTTATCGTTTTCAATTATAATATTTGGAGAAAGTTCTTTCTCTTTGGATTCTTTTTTCTTTCTCCTATTCTTCCTTTTCTTATTTAATGAAGCTCCTTTTGTATCTGTCAAATCATATCAATCTTTAATGCAAGTTATGCGTAAAAAAAGGAAAAAGAGATCGTGTTTTAACCTCATTAAATTATCAAGCAAGAGTTTACTGCAAACAATATGATTGAATGTATGAACAAAAACAATGCTATAACAAGCAAAGTCGTTAAGGTGAAAGAAATGAAATGTTACCACCATTTTCTGCACTGATAAATTCAAGTAAATCATCGATTGGGCGTTCATCTTCCTGCCCCTCTACGACCTTAACGTCATAAAACACATGAAGTCATTTAGTATAATTTGCAACACATGGTAACTAATTTTTTTAAGGCAAGATTACATAATTAGTCCTCTAACTTAATTTTAGATAACAATTCAGTCCGTTATCTTTTTATTTACCTATTTTAATCCTTTATATTCTAAAATGTTGACATTATTATCCTTTTTTACATAAAAATTCCCAAAATTCCAGAAATTCTTATTATTCATTTTCACATTCAACAAAACTCATATCTTCATCCTATAAACCCAGATTTTATTATGTTGTCTGAAAATCTTGTTTTTAATGAAAGAGGAATTTCAATATATAATAGGAGAGTTTGAAGTATTCAATACAATTTTTTTATAACTCATATCATCTTCCTGGTCTATATTTTAATGTTAAATTTGTTTTATCATATCTTTCTAAAATCCTAATTTTGAGAAAACCTTCTTCAACATTTTAACGTTGTTGGAGTTAGTTTTTCAAAACATGAGAACTTGGAATATGGCAACAACAATAACAATGTTGATATGCAACAAATAACATCGAATCCTATCTTTGAGTTTTGTTTATATTTCAGTTTTGGATTTCATTTTGGGAATAATAGATTGACTATTTGTGTACTTGCAAAAAGTACGAGTAGTGAATACTAGGTTTTTCCTCTGTCTATTAGGGTTTGGACTGATTATTGGATGCCTTGAGAATGATCTCAAGGGTTGTATTTATAGCCTGCTGTGGGCTTGGGTTTCGGTGGCTTGGTCTCCAAGCCATCGGGGTATTTCAGTATTTTAGGCGAGTTCTAGATGTTTCTAGAAGCTACCTGAGGCGGTGCCCTGGGAAGGACGCGCCTTGGGCCTTAGAACTCTTCTGGAGGGCGCTACGGCCTCCTTGGGGGGTCTACAGGCCCTTCTGGAGGTCTTTAAGACTCCTAGGAATATTATGACGGTCCATAGCCCAACAAGCACGAGTCTTGGGACAAGGCGAAGTGGTTTATGTTATCTTGACAAGTGTAGGGGTCCTTAGGAAGGATCCTCCTAGCTGTTTAGGAAATTCAATGACGGTCCATAGCCCAACAAGCACGAGTCTTGGGACAAGGCGAAGTGGTTTATGTTATCTTGATATTTGTTTGATAGCTTTTGAGGGTGGATGTATTACCCTTAAGTCGTAGATCCCTCCTGTATTGAAAGAAGTTTTCCTCAGACAAGACTGATCGCCTAGTTTCCTCAGTACAGGTTTCTTAAGATACGGCATGATACCTCTCGCCTCGTTCTCTGGAGGGGCGAGACAGACGTTCCTTTATATGTTGGCAAGGACTCCGCATCTGCGAAATAGATCGGACGGTGTAGATTCCTTGACTCTTCAGTAGTCGTGACGTGTTATCATCTCAGCCTGCTACACACGTGTCTCCGCTTTTTTATGGAAAAAGCGCGTTTTTCGTGGCGACTCTAACTCTTCTGTTCCTATATATTAGCGCTTCATTTCTTCTTCAAACCCTCATTTCATCTTTTCGCTCTTTCTATTCTCTCCGCTTCCTCTTTCCTCTGATTTTCGTGCAGCCGTTTTCTCTGGTTTTCCATCTATCAAATCTCCGACTCCTTCCAGGTAAACCCTAATCCTCTCACCTTTACTGTTTTTGAACTAGTTTTTTTAGGTTCTTTAGCGATGGTAGTTATTAAGGATTGTGATGAACAAGGCAGAGAGATCGTTCCCTCTGATCCTAGGGAACTTAACAAGTTAAGGATGATCTGTTTGAATCACGCGACCCGTCCTAATGGGCTCATAGATTGGGATGCCTACTTTCATAGTCTTCTGAACGAAACAACCACAGATGACTCGTCTGATAGTGATAGTAGTAGCGACAACAGTTCCGATAATGACTGCGTTTTGCTCTGTTCTACTTCAGGTTTGAATCGGAGCCAACATATTTGCTTATTTAGACCTCCCTCGATAGAAAGGAAAGACGCGGTCAAAACGGGTGTGACGATGAAGTTTTTCGCACAAGAAGTAACTGGTGTGGCCTCGCTGTATACAGGGGACGCCACGATCAACTTCATAAGGAGTGAGATGGATATCTCGTCGACGGGTCATGAAGAAGATGTGGAACTGCTGCAGTGTGGAGAGGGCGAGAGGGTGTGCTCATAGTCTTTGGTGGGCGAGGAGTACTTCATGTATGCAGCGGTTCTTGAAGAATTTGGCGTGAAGCTTCCACTCAGTTCTTTTGAGATGGACGTGCTGAGGTTTATGAACGTAGCTGTTGGTATAAGCCCAAGAGGCCAATAGTTTATGTGAAACTTATCTTATGTATCATGACTTTTATTATTAAATAATATATGGCACTCTTTATTATATATTTATAGTAATGTTAATAAAGTCCTTAGAATAGATAGTTCATGTAATAATATATTAAGTGTGACTTAATCATGAGATTACATTATCATAAAGAACGCTATTCTTAAATGTATCCATAGTCAAGCTTTAATATGAATTAGGATGATAATAAAGCGCCGAGACTATTATGTATGAAGACTGATGACCGCATCTCATGGGTCATAGATATGAGATATCAAGTCTATACATAGGTATAAATGTTAGGAGTAATATTTATACTGGATAGACCCATCGTGATAATAATGTACATCGCTCTTTGACCTGAAACCACTATGATCCCTAGATGTGGACTCAAGTGCTTTGTTGCCATTCTAACGTTGTCTGTAAAAGGATAACCATAACGTTGGTTGATGGGTACTTGATGAATCATGCTGAGGGGCATGAGTGTCCTAGATGGGATTTGTCCCTCCTCATAAACAGGAGATATATCTATAGGCCTCTTGATGAAATATGACTGTAAAACTGCATGGCCATGCCGAACTAAGTCGATATAGGATATTGGACTTATTCGTTATTCAGTATATTTTGGAATCAAGAAATATAAATAATGATCTACACAATGGTGACAAAATCTATGCATTGAGATCAATAAAGATATTAGGACAAAGGAGTAATCGTATACATAAGTATTATCATGGAAAAAGGTTTCGTCAGATCACTTGACATTCTTGTCACTTGGGTAGCAATGATGTGTTGCTAGGTCAAGTCACTGTACGCACCTTTCTTCTTGCTGTTGAATATAGACTTGTTAACAACTTCAATTCAAGGACTCTTCTTGCTGTTGTCCAGACCATCTTTGAAACTTCCTTCTGAAGATCTCCTAATTACATATGCAATCACTTTCTGAGAGATGAAAACTGGAATACCCATAATGCTTGACCTTATCTCTATACAAGTGAAGGGTTCCAGACCCATTTCCTCTCTTGATTTTCCCTCTAAATGGGGATCAATCAACACCTTCTCATCCATTTCTAATTTAGCAACTTTTCGATTATAAACTTGTGCTCTAACCTATAAATGCCTTACTAGGTTCTTGTATGTTGGACCATTAAACATGTTGAAGTAATCCATGAGACTTTGAGCTTTATAGTATCTCCTGAGCTCGCATCCATGATGTGCTAGTGAAATGAAGTCTACTGGATTTTTAGTTTGAACGTTGAGTTCCCATTCCTCTCGAGACATAGTTCTCCCTCTGATTTCATATGCAGGAGTTTCTTAAGTAGTTGTCATTGATGAGAATGAAGTTTTAGGGTTCTAGAGATTTGTTTGAAGAAGATGAATTTTACTTTGCAGAAAATAAGTGAAAAGAGAAAGTGTAGGTTGTGAAGTGAGTAGTGTGTGATTTGTCTAAGTGTTTTGAGCAAAATGTTTGCAATTCAGAAAGGGACAAACAAACACAACATTAATGACATAAGGGGCGCGAGATTTAAAGCTTAAATCATCATTGCCCTCTTACGTGATACACCAATACAAATAAGTCACATCAGAAGTTTTTTAGTGAAACTGTTGAGTGAGTGGGACAAGTGTTACTAAAAAGTAACTTCCAACGTTTCCACTAATACTACTTGTTCAGGAGCAAAGAGTCCAACTTCTGAAGTTAAAATACTGAAGTCATCTTCAAAAGCACATTTTCCTCAGATCTCAGTTAAGAGCTTATGATCGATCATAACTTATGAATAGACTTCAGGACCTAACTTCAAGTTCAGGAGCAAGCAGATTTAATCAGACACAAAGTGCATGTTCAAAATTTTCTTGATAAAATCAAATATTTCCACAGTTAAAGGTTTAGTGCATATATCAGCCCATTGATGTTCAGTATCAATGAATTGTATATCCAAAATCCCTTTTTGAACATAGTCTCTAATAAAGTGGTGTTTGATTTCAATATGCTTGGCTCTTGAATGTAGAATTGGATTCTTTGACAAACAAATAGCAGCAATATTATCACAAAAGATGGGAATACTGTTAGCATTAATCTGATAATCTTACAATTGATGTTTCATACAAAGTAGTTGTGTACAACAACTTGCAGCTGTGATGTATTCTGCTTTTATTGTAGACATAGCAATAATTGCTTGTCTTTTGCTAGCCCAGGATATCAGATTCTCTCCCAGGAACTGACAGTTACCACCGGTTGGTTTTCTTTCAATCCTGTCACCAGCATAATCAGCATCACAGAATCCAACCAACTTATAATCTAAGGATTTCCTACAGAGGAGTCCAAGATTTGTTGGTCTTTCAGATACCTGAAGATTCTCCTAACAGCTGTTAAATGAGATTCTCTAAGATCTGACTGAAATCTTGCACACAGGCATACACTGAACAAAATATCTGGCCTAGATGAAATGAGATATAACAAAGAACCAATCATACCTCTTTACAACTTCTGATCTACCTTTGATCTAGTATCTTCCTTGCTTAAGGTGCAGGTTGGGTGCATTGGAGTGTTCATCCCTTTACCGTCTTCTAGCTTGAACTTCTTCAGAAGCTCCTTAGTGTATTTTGTTTGATGAACAGACACTCCATCGTTGCATCGAATAATTTTAATTCCAAGGAAGAACTTCAATTCTCCCATCATGCTCATTTCAAATTCCTCCTGCATTAACTTTAAAAATTCCTTGCAAAGAGATGCATTAGTAGAACCAAATATTATATCATCAACATATATCTGCACAACAAGAATATCTTTCTTAAGAGTCCTTCTGAAGAGTGTTGTGTCAACTTGATCTCTTTTAAATTCATTTTTAATCAGGAAATTACTTAGTCTATCATATCAACCTCTTGGAGCTTGTTTCAAGCCATATAGTGATTTCTTAAGTTTATAAACATGGTCAGGATGCTTAAGATCCTCAAAACCAGGTGGTTGCTTGACAAACACTTCTTCTTCTATAACACCATTGAGAAATGCACTCTTGACATCCATTTGATATAATATTATGCCATGATTAACTGCATAGGATAGAAGTAACCTGATAGCTTCCAATCTTGCAACTGGAGAAAATATTTCAGTGTAATCAATGCCTTCTTGTTGACTCTAACCTTGTGCAAAAAGTCTAGCTTTGTTTATAATTACATCACCTTGTTCATTCAACTTATTTCTGAATACCCATTTTGTTCCAATAATGTTCTTCTACTGCGGTTTGGGTACCAGATCCCACACATCATTTCTTTGAAACTAATTGAGCTCTTCTTGCATAGCTAGTATCCATCCATCATCTGAAAGTGCTTCATCAACTGTAGTAGGTTCAATCACTGATAACAATCCTATCATAGGTTCTTCTTGTCTGAAATATGATTTTGTTCTTCTAGGACTATCTTTGTTTCCGATGATTTGATCTTCAGGATGTGAAGTCTTGTACTTGAATGTATTCTTGGATTGATTAGCTTGTTGAGAGTCATCTTGAGCTTCATCAGAAGCTACTTCATCTTGAGCTTCTGAGGTGGGTTCAGTTTCTGGACTGTCTTCAAATTCTTCAGTCTGATCAGGTTCCGAAGTATCTACAGATACATACATATCTGCATAACTTTCACTCTGCTCTGGAGTTTCAATTCTAGGCATCTTATCATCAAACCTAATGTGCATAGATTCTTCAACACATAGTGTATCTGAATTATACACCTTGTATGCCTTTGACCTTTCCGAGTAACCTAAAAAGATTCCTCTTTGGGATTTGGCATCAAATTTCTTTAGGTAGGTCTTTTTATTTAGAATGTAACAGGTACATCCAAATTGATGAAAGTAAGAGATATTGGGTCTTTTTATTTTGAACATAACATGTTGTATTCACTGCTTCTGCCCATAAATGTTTAGCTAAATTATTTTCATGAATCATGGTTCTTGCCATTTCTTGTAAAGTTCAATTTTTTCTTTCTATAACCCCATTTTTCTATGGAGTTCTAGGAGAAGAGAATTCATGAATAATTCCATGTTTTTCACAAAAAGCTTCAAAATGGCTCATTTTCAAATTCTCCACCATGGTCGCTTCTGACTTTTAAAATTTTCATTTCTTTTTCACTCTGTATTTGAGTGCGGAAGTTACTGAATACATGATAAGCATTATCCTTACTTCTTAGGAATTTTACCCAAGTCCATCTGCTGTAATCATCAACAATGACTACTCCATATTTACTTCCATTTAAGGATGCAGTGTTAACTGGTCCAAATAAATCAATATGAAGTAATTCTAAGGGCTTGGAGGTTGAGACAATGTCTTTTGTTTTAAAAGATGATTTCACAATCTTCCCTTTCTGGCATGCACCACAGAGCGCATTTGAATGATAATTAATGTCGGGAAGGCCTTTAACTTGTTGTAACATACTAAGCTTAGAGATTAATCTCCAGTTAGCATGTCCCATCCTTCTATGCCACATCCATTTTTTATCATTCACTGATAGAAGACAAATTACCTTCTGATCAACCAGTTCAGAGAAGTTAATTTAATAGACATTTTATAACCTCTTTACTTTGAACACTATGCATTTGTCATCCATGTTGATTGTGCAGTTGGTCTTTTCAAACATCACATCATAGCCATTGTCACAAAACTGACTGATACTTAAAAGGTTAGTTTCAAGACCATCTACCAACCACACATTATTAATAGAGATAGAAGAGTTACCAATAGTTCCTGTACCAATGATCTTGCTAGACTGTTTTCCTCCAAACTTCACACTCCTCCTTCTTTCATTGTGAGGGTGAGGAACATAGACTTCTCTCCGGTCATATGTCTTGAGCAACCGGTGTCTAGGTACCATGATTTTTGCTTTTTCTTTGCTCTTAGGCATTTCTGCAGTATTGACAATTTCAGATGTAGGTACCCATTTCTGGAAGTTTGATAGCTTCTAATTAATCACTACCTTAGATTTAACACCTTTTGGTTTTAATTCCCAAGAAGCGTGAACATTTTGGTTCTTCTGAAACTTAGACTTTAGGATATCAGACTCTGGTTTCAACTGACTTTAAGGAACAGGTTTCGATCTCTTCAGAATCTTGATCTTTGAGGTCTTAAAGTCAAAATTTATCATTGCCTTAAACTTAAAGTTCTTTGGCTGTGATGTAATCTTAGCCTTATAGCTAGAAGCATCAGGTTCTGACTGAAATATAGTTTCAAATCAGCACCTTCAGAAACAAAGAAGGTTTTCAACCCTTCCTTGATGAATTCACAACATGCTTTAAGATTGATTTCATTAGGTTACCCTTCTAAAAATCCAATCCCTTTGCCATTGTTTCTGTAAATGTTGTAAATCATAGAAGCAACTCTGCTTCTGTCAAAATCAGACATAATAAAATCTTTAAGAGCAATTTCATGTTTACATAAAGGTTTTTCATTACACTTTTCTTGTATCTTCTGACACAAAAACTTGAGCTTCTCTTCATAGGTTTTACAAATGAAGTCAAAGCCTTTAAGTCCTTCTTTAGAAGCTTTCAGATCCAATAGAGTTGATTCTTGTTGTTTCATTAAATAAACATATTTTTCTTTTATATCTTTCTACTCGTTGGTTCTAAGTTCAAAATGTGTAAGGAGCTCTTTAAGAGACTCAATAAGTTCTTCTCTGGGAATTTTAGAGTATACCTCATTTTCTTCTTATGAGTCTGATTCAGGTTCTGCTTCTAAAGTCACTGTAGCCACTAACCCCACACCTACTTTTGCATCTTCATCAGCATCATCCTTATCAGATCCAGATTCTTTGTCTAAATCTTCTCAAGTTGCCATTAAACTCTGCTTGATCTGCTTCCCGAATTTCTGGGAGTTGAAGCTTGACTTCTTTCACTTGTTCTTTGATTTCTCCTTCTGAAGACCAGGGCAATCAGCAATGAAATGTCCCAGCTTCTTACAGTTGAAGTATCCCTTTTGATCTTCTTTCTTTGAGCTTTTGTAGCCACCTTTCTTTCTCAAAAACTTACTATTCTTCCTTGCTAGATACCCAAGCTTGTTGAAGAGAATAGCCATCTTTTCAATAGGATCTTCATCAGATTCTCCATCAGGTGATTCTTCTTCAGATTCAATAACCTTAAGAGCTTTTGATGATTTCCCTTTAGATGGTAGAGCAATAGATTTACTCTTCTTAGCAAGCTCATGTTCATTTAGACTAATCTCATGAACTTTGAGAGAACTGACAATATCTTCAACACTTAAAGTGTTTAAATCTTTAGCTTCCTTAATAGCAGTAACCTTAGGTCTCCATCTATCAGGCAAGCTTCTTAGTATCTTGTTCACATGATCAGAAGCAACATAGCTTTTCTTCAGTATTTGTATTCCAGAGACTAAGGTTTGAAATCTTGAGTACATTTCCTCAATACTTTCATCATCCTTCATCTTGAACAACTCGTACTGATGAACAAGCATAAGAGCTTTTGCTTCTCTGACTTTCTTGCTACCTTCATAATTTGCATAAAGAGAAGCAAACATTGCCTTAGCAGTAGATTTGTCACTCATCTTCATATACTCTGCTTTAGGTATAGGAGTAACAAGTGATCCTCTGATCGTATGATACTTCTTGTATAGTTTCTTCTAAGTAGGAGTATGTTTCTTTCATCAACAGCAGCTCCTTCATCATCAAGGATTAAGCCACTAACACCATATTCCAAAATATCCCATAGTTCTTCATCTAAACCCATGACATAACTGTAGAAGTTGGTTTTCCACCAAGAGAATTTTTCAGGATCTCCATTAAACTTTGGAACTCTTCCAGAGTCAGATTTCTTGTTGTCACCATAATCATATGGAACATCATTGTTGTTCCATGATCCAGAAGTAGAGTCTTCACCAGACATGTTTTTCTCAGAACTTTTTATGTTACACTCTTAAGTGTTAAGACAACAGACCAAGGCTCTAGATACCAATTGAAGGTGACAAAAACACAAGAATGGGTTAAATTGTGTTAGCTTTTTCTTCGATTTCTCCTAAGTTGAAAACACTGATCAGAAGCATATAAAGTTCGACTTCTGAAGTGATGTTCAAGACTAATTGCAACGGATAAAACAGAGAGAGAAAGAGAGAAATAAGAAGGACACAAATCAATTATACAGGTTCCTTCCACAAACCGGAAGTAGTCATGTCCCCCTTTCACTTCCAAGGAGAGTTCACTAAAAAATGTAATATCTGATTACAAATGCTCACTGGTAAAACTAGCATGAGACTTCAAACTACTCAAGCACAACTGCAAGAGATTTCCTATGCTCCTGGACACAATCAAGAGACTTCCTATGCTCAAGCACAACTGCAAGAGACTTCTATTCAAACAGAATTACAAAGAAATTGTTTGAGGTTGAGCACTTGATATACAATCAGTGGTGCTCACAAAACAAATCGGATACAGGCTCTTAAGACTTTAGAATTTTTAAGATGTGAACTTTGTTAAGAAATTCTAAGTGAACTTTTGATGAAGAACAATTTTGATAGAGTTTTGACACTTTCAAAATGTTGTTGAGTTCTTACCATTCTCTGAATCTTCACTCCTTTATATAGAGGTGTGAAAGAGACGTTGTAAATTGTCAGCACATCAACATAGATTCATTTTAAGCTTTGATCAATCACCAATGATCTTTTTCCTCATATGGTTATTGTCCTATGAAGAATCAATTTCAAATCCATTCCAAGAATGAAGAAACATTGTTGCAGACGTAGTTGTTATCCTTGTCCTGTAGCAGAGACTTAAACTGAGTAGTGGAGGTAGTGGTCGTACACTTCGTATAGTTGTACTTTGTCAACGCTTTTCAAAAAGCAAGCATCCAATGTCTTCAACTTCATTTGAATTAGCCGTTGCTTCACTCTCCTGATCTTCTGCAATGCTTAGACAAGATCAAAGCCAATGAACATCCTTTGGACAAAACGACAATCCTTGTGGATACGATACTCTACTTATCACTTTATTACCTAGTAAACGATTTAGTACACTTGCCTAATCTGATACGCATCAAGTTTTTGCCGTCGTTGCTGGGGATTGTTGATATTTTCGACTAAGCAATTTAAATTACTTTTTTTTCTATCTTTATTATTCTGTCATTTATTTTTCCGGATTTTACTTTTCTGTTTTCAAAAATTCAAAAATACCAACAAAAAAAATTCAAAAATCTAAAAATACCAAAATTATTTAGTCCTAGTTGTGTAACGCCCTAGTTGTTGTTTATTTATTTTTGGTCGGTTTTTAATATTGTTTATGATTTTAAATGGTTTATGTGGATTTGATGGTGTGGTATAATTTATTATATGATTATTTTATTGTTTAAATAAAATAGGTGAGAAATTATAATTATTGGAAGTTTGGGGATTAAAAATAATTGACTAATATTTTTAAATAGAAGTTAATTAGAATTAAGTCAGAATAAAGTGGAATTAATAGGGAGTTAGAGAAAAGAGAAGAGAAAAGTCAGAAAACAGTTTCACGTAGAAACAGAGAGAAACAAAGAAAAGGGAGAAAACCAAGAACCAAGGGAGAAGAGCCTAGTGAGAAGAACTGTAGAGCTTTGTTCATCAAAATTCAGTTAAGGGTGAGACTAACTCTCAATTTTAGGTCGTATAATTTGTTAATTGATGTTGTTGTTGTTAAGGCTGATGAACTGAATTAGGTTGAAGATGAATTAGTTTTAAAAACTTGACGAATTCTTGAAAATGTTGTTGTTTATCGCGGTTCTGATGTTATTTGGTATAGAAGTAATGCAATTCATCAAAATTGGGTTTTGGGGTGTTGAAATTGGGGTTTAGGGTTGAAAAGTAGAAGTATGTTCGTACAGTTCGTAGTTCTGTAAATCGCCACTCGCCACAGCGAGCAAACCCACTCGCCAGGCGACTAAAACCTGTATAGCTCGCCACAACGAGTAAACCCACTCGTCAGGCGAGTAAAACCAGTATAGCTCGCCACAACGAGCAAATGCACTCGGCACGGCGAGTTGCTTTAATTAAAAATTGTTAATTGTCCTAATGATGTTTTTGGATCAATTTTTATATCAATATGAGTACCTTAATATGTTTAGGAATGAATGGCACTTTTTTACAGAATCAAATTTGGGTTTTGGGAACTTAAAAATGAAGATTTTGGGTGAAAAATGTCAAATATGCCGAGAGCACTCAGTTTTGCTCGCCTTCAGCTCGCCCTGAACTCGCCATCGCGAGTAGCACATTTTCTTGAACTCGCCATAGCAAGTAAAGTAGCTCGCCACGGCGATCATTTCTGTAGCATGCTTTATTTGTTGAATTTTTGCCGTGAGACTTGTTGTGTCCTTTTGTTGTGTTCCCTCGATCAAGTTGGGGTTTATGTCATAATTGAATATGCATATAGTAGTTGTTGTTGCTGTTGTTGAGTTGTATGCAGATATACACTATTGATTCCATTTCATACTCACACATTGATGAGGGCTCATGCCCAGGAGTGTTTACACTCAATCGTTGAGGGCTTATGTGTGAATATATGCCTTGACAGGAATACTTTGGTTTTGATGATTGGCAAAAGAAGTCCTAAAAGAACAACGATGCAAAAAGCAGAAAAGAAATTCAAGCTATCAAGTCTTGAGTCTTGAGTTTTTTTATTTATATTAGGACTTTTATGTAAGTAGTAGAAAAAGCTCTCATGAAAATAAATCACACACTCATAATGGTTTTCATTTAAACGTGATTTTGCATAAAAATATTTTTACATAAAAAGTCAGAATTTATTTTACAAATCACATAATTGGTTATTACTTATAAAGCATATTTTGACTCATGTGTATTAAATCTTTTGTTACCGTTGTCTTTCATGTTCTCATTCATATAAGAGATCATATATTTCCTATTTCATTACAATTTATCTTGTATTGGAAAATTGATTAGCATTATAACAGTTGGCATGGATTAAGATGTGATTATCAGAAGAAACACATTTGATAACAACAGGTTTAAGATGTGATTTTTGTGAAAACAACATCGTACAGGCAGCTGCCTACCCCAAGAGCTAGGATTTACATAAGAGCAAGTAAAATATTTGGGTTGAATTACAAGATAAAATAGAGTATTGACTTAAAGTCAAGCAGCACAACATGACTATTGGGAATAAAATTTCTATATATATGCACCAGCTAAGTAAAATCAAGTAGAAGATGCATACGAAGAATTCATGAGATTTATGAATGAAGTGGAAGGAATCCAAGGAGACTACTAAAAGAGGACTGAGGCGTCCATCAATAATTTTGAAACAAAATCTAGCCAGATCTCTACTCAAATAGCCAACATAACCCAAAATGCATTGTCAGATAATACAATTGATAACCCGAACAATAAAAGCTGCAGTGCTACAGAGTCAAGAAGTAAAATAGTCCCGACACAAGCTAGTCCAAAGATCACTATGGAAAAAAGGGACCGACAACATGAAGAATTCATCAAGTTCATGGGAAAACTTCAAACTAATCTTCATTTCGTGAAGTTGTTGGAACCAAGTCATATTTACAACAAGTTCATGTAAGAAGTTCTCTCTAAAAAAAGGAAATTGTGAATGGAAGTTTAATGCCATCAATCACAACCAATTACCTTCAAAGAAAAATGACCCAGGAAGTTTCAATTCTATTGGGAAGTTGTCCATAAATGAAGCTCTGTATGGTCGTGGTGAAAGCATTAACTCTACCCTATCATTGCTGATAAGAAATATCAAAGGAATTAAGGTAAAACCAACAAATTGCTGTCTAACACTTGTAGATAGATCAATTAATAAACCATTAGAAGTAGTGGAGGATGCAATGGTGGAAGTAGACAAGACCTTAGAGACACAAAAGAACACTCACTTCCTGCATGAGTCTGAATATTCCTTAAGGAGGGCGAGCATGGATTCTGAAATCCTACTGATGGGAGCATGTGAATACTTACGTCTCTATGCCAAATTCATGAACATCCTTCCAAACAAGAGGAAGAGGAAGGATGGCGTGTTCTTTCTTTCATATAGGCCACCCTAATAGGTTTAAGGGGTCGAGCTTATAGACGTAAAATGAAGCATTGCATGGGAGGCAACCCATGGGAACCGTCGGGCTCAAGACGTAAAAGAAGCACATGATAGGAGGCAACCTATTGACCGTCGGGATTCAAACGTTAAACAAGCGCTGAATGGGAGGCAACCAATTATTTTTATTTCTTTTGCATTACATTTACAACATTTCCTTTTATGTTTAAATTTGTTTTAGTCTTAGGTATTCATTTCAAAGCATTTAAGGTGCAGGCTAGTTTACCCCTAAATTCAAGAGCATGATACTTTATAGGGCTTGCTAGTGAAGGTACTTAAAGGATCACCATCTCTTTTCTTAATAGCATAAACAGTGATATTCAGAGCCAAATATTACCATATCCAATCTAGGTTGTTTGATACTTAAATACCTCAATATATATATATATATATATATATATATATAATTGTTTCATATGAATGCTAGTTTTGCTTGAATTTGCGGTCCTTCTTTACTAACGATTGGTTAGGTTATTATACACACGAGGCAATTTCTTTGGTACTTGAGCCTTTCCAGCCACCCTTTTATTTCCTTATTATCCTTTATAAATCCACTTTGAGCCTTTAGATGAAATTTGTTTCTTTATTAGAGTAAATGCACCCTATTTGATTTCACTTGGAGTTAGATATGTATTATTATGGTTGCACATGCTTTGAAACTAAGTTTGGGGTTGCTCTTTGGAATTAACAACATTTTAATTTTGGGGTGGGGTAACACTAGAACACATTTGTCAGAAAAAGTAAAAAAATGTAGATGATTTTGTATCTACAGACCAAAAAATAGAAAAAAGGGAAAAATCAAGAGCCACAAAATATGGTCTCTTAAAAAAAATGTTTATCTTTCTATCAAAAATAAAAGACAGATGGTTCTACTGTTTTACCCATCTTTTTTGAATTGAGGAAGGAAGAGGTTGGCAACACTTGAATGATTTAGTAGGAATCCCTAGGTTAGTAAACTAACTCCAAGTTCTTTTGTTAGCCTACTTTATGTAAGTGAGAAAAACACAAGAAGGGGGGGTTGAATTGTGTTAACTTTTCGCAACTCTTGAAGAGTAAGAATCTGATTCTGCAGGATCAGAGTCTGAATGGATTCAGAGTCTGATGGGAGATCAAATTCTGTTGCAGCGGAAATAAACAAGAGATAGAGAGAAAGAGAGAACACAAGCAATTATACAGGTTCCTTCCACAAACCGGAAGTAGTCCTGTCCCCCTTGCACTTCCAAGGAGAGTTTCACTAAAATGTAATATCAATTACAAGTTGCTCAAACACACAGTAAGAGACTTCCAATTGCTCAAGCACGCAGGCAAGAGTCTTCCAATGCTCAAAGACACAACTAAGAGACTTCTTTGCTCAAGCACACAAGCAAGAGACTTCCAATGCTCAAAGACACAACTAAGAGACTTATTTGCTCAAGCACACAAGCAAGAGACTTCTGACACAATTTACAGAAAATTGAATAGAGTTAGAGACACTTGATAAACAATCAAATGTGTTCCAATAACTTAAACAAAGACAGACTCTGTTTTAAACAAAGACAAACTCTGTTTTTCTGTTAAACTTAGAGATTCTAGAATACACAGTTTGTAAGAATAATCTAAGTTGATGATGTGTTACTGGTTTGACTCAGTGAGAATACAATAGCTTAGCAGCGTAGTATTTCAGTTGTAGAGTCCAACGAATTCTTCAAGTCTTCTATCCTTTATATAGGCGTTGGAAAGAGACGTTGAGACAATCCAGCCCATCAAGAGAATTCTGGAAGCTTGATCAATAGTTGTTGATCTGTTGCTTGATATGGTAATAGTCCTTCAAATTCATATTTTGAATTCCATTCCTTTTGAAGCTTAATACCGGTAGACACAGTTGCCAAACTGTACGAGGTAGTGGAGTAGTGGAAATAGAGTTTGTACACACGTACTCTGTACTATACTGCATTCTTTGTCGTTAAGCATCCCACGGTCAAGTTGACTTTAAAGCTAGCTGTTACTCCAAATGAGAGTTTCTTGTGCATCATAATGCCTTTAGAAAACCTTCTAAGCAGATCTTCAGATTGCAGGCTTCAGACTCACTGTAGCACTTCAGCTTCTAATGATCTTCAGACTCTCTTGGTCTTCAGGTTCTGATAGTCTTCAGACTCTCTTGAACTTAGTCTTCAGACTCTCTTGAACTTCAGGTTCTGATAGTCTTCAGACTCTCTTGACACAGCTTCTGATGATTCTTCAGACTCTTTGGATCGTCAGAATCACAAGCAACAAGCTTCTCTTGGTCTTGCTCTCAAAATGTTCAAACAGAATACTTTCTAAGATACAGATGTTGATTAATATCTTGCATACTTAAACAAATATTAGCATATCCAATTGACAATTTTTAATACCTTGTTATCATCAAAACTCAAAACGTGGAATTGCTGAACACCCTTGTTCCAACAATCTCCCCCTTTTTGATGATGACAAACATCAATATTTAAAAGGTCAATTGTTGTTAATCTAATTAACAGGTTGATTTAAAGGGTCTGAGGTTTGTAAGCTCAGAGTCTGAGGTTTGTAAGCTCTGACTCCCCCTGAGTCTGATAGTTCTTAAGTTGAGGTTTGTAAGCTCCCCCTAAGTTCTATCCAAGTTAATTAAATTCATGTTACACAAGTAGCTGAATCAAATCTCAGAATAATAAACGAATATGAGAAAAGATTCTTTTTAACGGGGGCTCAGAATCTAACTAAGTACCTTTCGCCAATTTCCCTTTAACTTTACATAGAACTCACTGATATTTCTCCCCCTTTTGTCATCAGCAAAAAGGTTTAGAAACAAGTTTCTCCCCCTTTTTAAATGACTTCAAGTGAGGGTAAATTTTTTTTTAAAGAAAATGAGAAAGAAGATTCAGAGCGAAAACATATAAGAGTCGGAAACATAACAGATTCTAAGTAGAATTACTTCAGATGCACTAAGATAAATAAAGCAAAAAATATATCAGAAGCACATATAGATGAAGTAAAACTTGAATAAACATAGAATGAAAGTTCAGAGGATAATAGAAATCAGCAGAATAAAAAAAATACAAGCAAAACAAAACAGTTAAATCACTAGTTTTGCAACTAAGGTTGGTTTTGTTTGGCAATGTGATCCATCAATTTCTGGAGATCCTCTTGCCGTTTCTTGACAATCTCTTCTAGAGCTTTAGTTCTTCTGAGATGAGCTTCTCTCTCAAGTCTTGCTTCTTCCTGAACTCTGTGAAGCATCTTCTTCAGTGAATCATAAACCATTGTTTCCCTTGGATTGTATTGATCATCATCAAAGAATGGTTTATACTCCAACCGTAGAATAGGAGCTTTCTTCTTAGCCTTTGCTGTCTCAGCTTTCTTAACTTCTTCCACATGTTTGGCAAGAACAACAACTTGTTCTTTTACATCAGCCTTCTGAATTTTGGTGACAAAATCCACAAATTCAGTCTTCAGAGTGGAGAACTTATCCTCATAGCTTACATTGAGGATTGACACAAATCATTGCTCAATAATATCCTTTAGCTTTGAGTTTGACATTCCATAAAACTCATCTATCTTCAACGAATCAAAGAGGTTGTGAGTTTGGTTTGGCTCAGATGAAGCTGAAGGTTCAGAAGCTACTATTGTTTGTAAGGTTTGGAAGCCAGTTACAACAATTTGAGGTTGGGAAAGAGGTTCAGTAACTGTTTCAGACACAGGCTCTGCAATGCATTCTGTTACAGGTTCTGGTATGACACTAGAAACTTGTTCCAGAATCTCAGAGACTGGTTCCTCTACAGTTTTAGAAATTGGTTCAATTGAAGCTAGGGTTAGAATTTCTGTTTCAGGTTGGGGTACAGAGTCTGGTTTTGAAACAGATTATGTTGTATTTTTAGTTTTGGATTTTGCGGGGGTCTTTGGTAGTTCTCCTCCTAGGTGTCTTTCAAGAGAATCTAGGGTGTCTGGAGAGTCTACACAAATAGTTTCATGTTGGGGGGATGGTTGAGTTGATTGAATGGTTTCTTCAGGTTCTTCAGTAGGTTGAATTGCCTGAAGTGGTTTAAGAAATGATGGTTGAGCAGGGTGGTCAGAGGGTAAGTTCAGAGACACTGTGATGGTGTCTTGAATAACCCTGTCAATAGTTGAATCAACATATTCAACTATTCTGGGATCAAGTGGGTCAAAAGATGATATAGGTTTGATTGGAGAGGGGGTTTTATTTCGAAGGGATGGAAGGACTTGGCTCAAAGGTATGTTATCTGATTCAGTTTTAGATGAGGACTCTTGATTCGTAGAAGAGGTAGATGAGGACTCTTGAAATGTTACCTGAGGTGCCAATGCCAGCTTCTGGAGAAGCTTGTTGATCAGAAGCATCAGACAGAGTAGGTTCTAATAGATCAGCTTCTGCAGAGGCAACCTGACTCTTCTGTTTCAAAGCTGATGCAAGTAACTTAGAAGCTTCCTTCACAGTCTCATCCTTAAGTCCTTCTGCCACAACTTCTGTTGCCATTGCCTTGCCAGCAGCATATTCATCTTCAATCATAGATACAAAAGTACCTATCTTCTATGCTACATCCTTAGCCACAGAAACAACTTCCATCTTCCTTTTCTTGACCTGACTTTCTTCTCCATCAGAATCAGTATCAAGAAATTCAGCAACTTCTTCAACCAGCCTCTTGTAATCTCTATCAGCTTTGCCTTTCTTGGCTTTCTTCTCATTCTTTGCCTTCTTCTCGTCTTTAGTTTTCTTCTCATCCTTGGGTTTCTTTATCCTTTCCTTAATTTCCTTGGATGCAGAAGAGACAGACAGAGGCATAGGACCTAAGGTTTCAGAGACACCAATAGTCACTCCTGGAAGAGCTGTAGACTTTTTCTTCTTCTTGGGAGGCTCTTGCTTCTCTTTCTCTTCCTCTAGATTAACTTCCTTGGTTCTTTTGCCTTTAACCTTAAGAGGTCATCCTCCAGCAGTCTCAGGAATGGCAGAATAGTTGATTATTCTACCAGTTTCATTGTAGTAATCTACTACAAATCTTGCTAGGACTTCAGGATTGTCTTCTTTGGAAATAGAAGATTCCTTCTATTAGAAGGGTTGAACTTCCTAACAATCTTCATGTATTGAAGAGTCTTGCCATTGATGATTCTCCCTGTCACTGTTCCAAGCTGAGCGTCTGATACAACACCAGATTTTGTCAAGACCTTCAAGAGGCCTCCTTGATACAGAATCTCAGAGATTAATCTTCCAAAAGGATGTTGTCTTCTGGATTCTGTTTGGCTTTTCCTGATAGCCCAGCACATGTGGTGCATCACGTATCTTGGAAAGTTTATTTTCTGCTTTTTAATCAGAAAATACAGAAGCACTTTATGATCAACAGACAGAGTGTCTGTTCATCCACCTTTCTGAAGCATACTATCCAGTATGATCTTCAAAAGCATCCTATGCTCAGGATGCATGTCTACCAACTTATTTGAGGGTCTTCCTTCAAATAAGAGTTTGTTGGAGATACCCATCCACTCACTCTTCTTGTCCACATTCCATTGAAATTTTCCTTCATTAGTTACCCTGCAAGCTCTGGCAACTATTTCTTCAGTAATAAGGATTGGAATCCCCATCACAGCAGACCTTATTTCTACACCTTTGTATGGTCTCAAACCCATTTGCTTTCTCGTCTTGCCAGCCAAAGAGTGGTTGTTCATGATTGCAGCAGTTTCTTCGATGGTAGCGTCGTCCTTGTCAAAAACTTATGCTCTAACCCAGAGGTCTTTAACCAACTCTTGATATGTTGGTCCATTCAACAAACCAAAATAACTCATCATTCCTTGTGATAAGAAATGAGAAGAGACATCTATATCATGCCTAATCAGGGAACTGAAATCCACTGGAGATTCAACTTGAACTTCCAGAGTCTCTTTGATAATGTTCATGGTCCTGGGTTTAATCACGTAAGACTTTCCGGTTTTGATTATCACACCATATTGAATAAGATCACTTTCCATTTGTAAGGTTTCTAGGTTTTGATTTAGAGAACAAATTTTTTTCAGAGACTGAAAACGAGAGAGATGTTCAGAGAAAAAATCAAAGTGTGAAAAGTGAAGTGAGTTGTGTGTGATTGTTATTTATAGTGAAAGAATAGAAAACCGTTTGGAAAGAAAAAGGGACAAACAAACAAGAGTAATAAAGACTAGTGAGCATGCAGCCGTAAAAGTGTTGGGAAGACGCGAGGGTTACTTGTTAAACGTAATAAAATCATTGCCCTTTGAATTCTTACCCAATACAGACAGGCCACGTCTGAGAACTAAAAAAGTAACTATCACCGTAGTGGGGCAGGTGTTACTAAACTCAACAGTCATGCTTCCATTAATACGAGCTTCTTGAGAGTCTAAGATTCCTTAACAGAGTCTGAGTGTCTTCAGAAGCTTATGTTCACCAGAGTCTCCAAAAGAGAGTCTGATTCTCAATTAGCTTCTGAGTATCTTTCAGAGTCTGAATTCTGTTTTCAGAAGCGCACATTAACCAGAGACATAACACATGTTCAAATTTTTCTTTATAAAATCAAATCTTTCAACAGACAAAGGTTTAGTAAATATATCAGCCCATTGATGATTAGTATCAATGAATTGAATATCTAGAATTCCTTTTTGAACATAGTCTCTTATAAAATGATGTTTAATCTCAATGTGCTTTGCTCTTGAATGCAGAATTGGATTCTTAGAGAAACATATAGCTGCTGTATTATCACAATAAATTGGGATACAGTTTTCAATTATTTGATAATCCTCAAGCTGATGTTTCATCTAGAGTAGCAATGTACAACAACTAGCAGCTGAGATGCATTCTGCTTCTGCTGTAGACAAAGCAATAGTTGCTTGCCTTTTGCTAGCCCAGGATATCAAATTCTCTCCCAAAAATTGACAATTGCCACTGGTTGATTTTCTTTCAATCCTGTCTCCAGCATAGTCAGTGTCACAGAATCCAACTAGCTTATAGTCAGAGGATTTCTTGTACAAAAGTCTAAGATTAGTAGTTCCTTTCAGATATCTAAAGATTCTCTTAACAACTGTTAAGTGGCACTCTCTAGGATCTGATTGAAACCTTGCACACAGACATACACTGAATAAAATATCTGGTCTGGATGCAGTTAGGTATAACAAAGAACCTATCATACCTCTATACAGCTTTTGATCAACTTTGGTTCCTTGATCTTCTTTGCTCAGAGTGCAGGTTGGATGCATTGGAGTGTTCATTTCTTTGTAGTCCTCAAGATTGAACTTCTTCAGGAGCTCTTTAGTGTATTTGGACTAATGAACATAGACTCCATCTTTGCATTGGTTGATTTGAATTCCTAGAAAGAACTTCAATTCTCCCATCATGCTCATTTCGAATTCATCCTGCATTACCTTAGAAAACTCTTTGCGAAGTGAACTTTTAGTTGAACCAAAAATGATATCATCAACATAAATTTGAACTATAAGAATGTCCTTCTTCAGAGTCTTTCTGAATAGTGTAGTGTCAACTTGTCCTCTTTCAAAATCATTTTGAATTAAGAAATTACTTAGTCTTTCATACCAAGCTCTGGGAGCCTGTTTCAAGCCATATAGTGATTTCTTCAATTTATAAACATGCTCTGGATGTTTTAAATCTTCAAAGCCAGGAGGTTGTTTGACATAGACTTCTTCAGAAATGACACCATTAAGAAATGCACTCTTAACGTCCATTTGATACAAGATTATGTTGTGATTGATTGCATAGGAAAGAAGTAACCTGATTGCTTCCAATCTTGCAACTGGAGCAAATGTTTCTGTGTAATCAATGCCTTCTTGTTGACTGTAGCCCTGCGCAACAAGTCTGGCCTTGTTTCTGATTACTTCTCCTTGTTCACTAAGCTTATTTCTGAACACCCATTTAGTTCCAATAATGTTCTTGTGTTCAGGCTTAGCTACTAGATCCCACACTTCATTCCTTTTGAATTGATTAAGTTCATCTTGCATTGTCAGAATCCATCCTTCATCTCCAAGTGTTTCTTCAATAGTGGTTGGTTCAATAACTGATAATAATCCCAAGGCAGACTCTTCTTGTCTGAAATGCGATCTTGTTATCATGGGACTTTCTTTATTGCCAATTATTTGATCCTCAGGATGTGAAGACTTGTATTTGAATGAATGTTTGGATTGACTAGCTTGCTGAGAACCATCTTGAGCTTCTTCAGAAGCTTCTTCATTAGGAACTTCAGAAGCTTCTTCATTAGGAACTTCAGAGTAACCTAGAAAGATTCCCTTATGAGCTTTGGCATCAAATTTCTTTAGATAGACTTTATTGTTCAGGATATAACATGTACATCCAAACTGATGAAAATTAGATATGTTAGGTTTCCTTCCTTTAAAGAGTTCATATGCTGTTTTGTTCAACAGAGGTCTGATATAGATCCTGTTCTGAACATAACATGTTGTATTTACTGCTTCTACACAAAAATGTATAGCCAGACTGTTCTCATGGATCATGGTTCTAGCCATTTCTTGTAAGGTTTTGTTCTTTCTCTCTACAACTCCATTTTGTTGCGGAGTTCTAGGTGCAGAGAATTCATGAATAATTCCATGTTTTTCACAGAAGAACTCAAAAGGCTCAATTTCAAATTCTCCTCCATGATCACTTCTGACTTTCAAAATTTTCAATTCTTTTTCAGATTGAATTTGGATGCAGAATTTGCTAAACACAGAATATGAGTCATTTTTAGTTTTCAGAAACTTAACCCAACTCCATCTGCTGTAATCATCAGCAATGACTAGTCCATACTTACTTTCATATAAGGATGCAGTGCTAACTGGTCCAAATAAATCAATGTGAAGTAACTCCAAGGGTCTGGATGTAGAAACAATTTCTTTATGTTTAAAGGAACTCTTAACAATTTTACCTTTCTGACATGCTCCACAAAGAGCATCTGAATGATAGTCAATGTCTGGTAAGCCTTTGACTAGTTGCAGCTTGCTAAGCTTAGAGATTAACCTCTAGTTTGCATGTCCCAACCGTCTATGCCACAACCATTTCTTATCACCCATTGACAAAAGGCAAACTACCTTCTGATCAGTCAGTTCAGAGAACTTTATTTTGTAGACATTGTTTCTTCTCTTTCCCTTGAAGACTATGGATTGATCATCCTTGTTAACTACAGTGCAGTTGTTCTTATTAAACAAAACATCATAACCACTGTCACACAATTGACTTATGCTCAGTAGATTATGTCTAAGCCCATCAACAAACCACACATTACTAATAGAGATTAGAGAGTTACCAATGGTTCCAGTACCAATGATTTTGCTAGTCTGATTTCCTCCAAATCCCACAATTCCTCCCTCTTTCATGGTTAAGGTTAGGAACATAGACTATTCTCCTGTCATGTGTCGCGAGCAACCACTGTCCAGGTACCAAGCCTTCTGCTTTTCTTGTCCTTTTAGACATACTGCAGCATCAACAATTTCAGACTTAGGTACCCATATTCTCATGGGTCCTCTTGGGTTAGTCCTTGAACCATTGAATTCCTTTCGTAAGGCGTGTCTTGAAGTCATTGGCATTGTTTTCCTCCACACTTTGGGTTTAGAACCGTTCAGTTTAGGATCCAACTTACCTTTCACAGTTTCTCTTCTTTGAAACTTAGGCTCTTGTTTTTTCTGACTCTGGCTTCTTCAGAGTCTGTTTATCAGGCTCTGAAATTTTTAGAATCTCAATCATTAAAGCCTTAGGTTCAAAGTTTTTCAGAACTTTTGACTTTGCATTCTGACATTTTGACTTAGTCAAAACTTTAGAACTTGAAGTTATAGGTTCTGAATGAGTCACTGTGTTGACTTCATCAGACTCACTTACAAAGTGATTTTTCAATGCTTCTCTGGCGCCATCAGGACCAGGTTTCAGAATCACTTCATTTGAGCTACCTCCAATGAATCCAAGACCCTGTCCTCTGTTCTGATATGTGCTATAGATCATGGATGCTACCCTAGATCTATCAATTCCAGTAGCAATAAATTCTTGTAAAGCAATATCTTGCTCACTCCAGTATTTACAACTACACTTCTTGATCAATAAAGAATCATTTTCTTCTTTTAAACTTTCTAACTCCAACAGAGTTGAATTATGCCTTTTTGACTGCTTATCAAGCTGCTGTTTGACTTTCTTCAACTCAGTGGTTTTAGCTTCAAAATGGCCAAGAAGTTCTTTGATAGAATCTACTAATTCAGATCTTGTGAGTTCAGAAAATACCTTTGTTTCACTTTCAGAGTCTGCATCTGATTCCGCCTCAAGTGCCTCCTTTACTGATTCAGTTGTAGCCATTAATCCAACAGCTACATTAGCTTTACCATCAGCATCATCATCTTCAGACCCTGACTCATTATCAAGATCTTCCCACGTAGCCATCAGACTTTTCTTGATTTGCTTCTTAAACTTGCTTGACTTAAAGGTTGGCTTTTTTGACTTGGATTTTTCTTTCTGCAGCTCTGGACAATCAACAATAAAATGCCCAAGCTTCTTGCAGTTGAAGCAACCTTTTTGTTCCTCCTTTTTGAAACCTTTCCCCTTGCTCTTGCTCAGAAACTTCTTGTTCTTTTTAGCAAGGTATTGCATTCTGCTTGAAAGCATAGCCATTTCATTAGCAACATCAGGATCTTCCCTTTGACTTTAAAGCAATGGTTTTAGACTTTCTTGCAGATTCATGTTCATTGAGACTCAACTCATGAACTTTGAGAGAGCTTACAAGATCTTCAACACTTAGAGTGTTTAAATCCTTAGCTTCCTCAATTGCAGTAACCTTTGGTCTTCATCTAGAGGGTAAGCTCCTTAGGATCTTACTAACATGGTTAGAAGCTATGTAACTCTTCTTTAGTATCTGAAGTCCAGATACTAGAGATTGAAATCTTGAGTACATCTGCTCAATACTTTCATCCTCTTTCATCTTGAATAATTCATAATGATGAACTAATAGAAGAGCTTTAGCTTCCCTGACCTTTTTGCTCCCTTCATAGTTTGCACAAAGAGAAACAAACATGGCTCTAGCAGTAGATTTGTCACTCATCTTCATGTATTCAGATTTAGGAATAGCAGTGACAAGAGCTCATCTGATGATATGATGTTTTTTGTAGATCTTCTTTTGAGCAGCAGTGTGAAGTTTACGGTCAAAGGCAGCACCTTCGTCATCAAGTTGTAAGTCACCAACACCATCTTCAACCCATGACATAGCTGTAGAAGTTGATTCTTCAGGATCACCATTGAACTTTGGAATTTTCCCATAATCAGAATTGGTAAAGGCAATGATTTCGGCAATAAAATATTGCTAAACTTATGTGGGCAATAATTTCGGCATTGTTCGTCATGAAAATGGGAATAGGTGATTAGAAAATCATCAAATTTAATATAATAAATGACACTTATGATTATTTTTATGGGATAATGAATATTTAAGGAACAATGAAAATAGAAATGAGCATAATTAATTATTCCTGTACTGAATTTATCTAGCAATCAATTGTGTTTGCATTTGATTATAACGTGAAAAAAAAAAATCATTCATTTATATTGCATTCCATGATAAAAAGTAAAAAGTAAAATCATTCATTTATATCTTCATTTATAATTTTAAGGTGCTAATGTAGTATTTATTTTTTTGGTTGCACGTGTTAACGTATTTAGGATGTAAGTTTAACATGTAGTATATGTGATGTTTTACATATTTTGATGCATCAACACATGTTACTATACTAATTTACATTCTTTTTAATATAATGTTAAATATTAGAAATGTGGAAAAATGTAAAATCTTTGCCTTAAAATGTCATATTCATCTAACATAATATATATATATATATATATATATATATATATATATATATTCTTATTTGATTTTAATTTGAATTTGGTTTTAGGGTGTCGGAAAGCTAAACATGTCGTGTTTGTTCATGGCACGCAGAGATAGTGTTCAAGCCCTTTAGATTGTCTGGGTATTGGCTAATTTGTTTTTTGTATTGTTGTTCATGAATCTTTGTAATTTTTAGTGGTTTTCTAGGCACTCCTTGTGCTTGGGCACTGACCTTGGGTGATATATAATTCCATTTTGATTTCTTAAAAAAAATTGAATTTTTTAGTTATGTACCAAACTCTCTTTGAACTTATTATCAAACCTTCTTATTATTATGGTATGAAACCTATGTTAAACCAATTAATTTATCTTATTCATTGCTTATGAACAATGCAGTTCGTTAATCTGTTTATTTATGTGTAGAATTAATGCACCTAGGATTTTGTGAAGCATGGAAGGCTTGTCGTGGGTCAGACTTGCTAGAGGTTGCTAAATTATGCAATTTAACAAGCATAGGAACATGTGTTGATGCCTCTAAATATGTATTATGGGATAGTTGCATTAATGTTCAACTGTAACTCTACAAGGATTGCCAAGAGGAATTGGTGAAAATAGTAGGGAAATCAAATGCAACATTAAATATATATGTTGTAGCATATCTTCTTGTGGTTGGGTCTGGTGATTTTGCACAAAACTACATAAATCCATTCCTCCACAACCAATATACACCTTACCAATTCATATGGTGTAGTGATAGAATTTTGGCAAGTGTACCAAATACTATCGAAGTAGTAAAAATATCGTTCCCACAAGGACTGGTTTTAATCTCAAAAAGTCTAACATGTTATTAATTTAGGATGTAGTAAAAGTTATTTGGTTTTGCCACTAGGCAGTAAATTTGTTTAATATCATAAAACTTAGTAACAGAAAATAAATTGATTGTTTGAAATAAGAGAGAGATGAGTTAGGTCTTCGAATCATCTGAGTTCCCCTAATTGGTCACTGCACCTATTCTTATGAATGATTTTCTAGTTTCACGATAGTTAACAAAATAGTCCTAATCAATCCCTTGAGTTAGGACCCTCTTCTAAGATTACAGCCCCCAATCCCTTAGGTGGTCTAATAATCTTCGAAGGTTTGAAGTACGTTAACCTAATATCACTAATAAAGAATTATCCATTCCTAGACTAATTATAATTATTAGAACAATTCAACTAGGTCAAAGTCGAAAGCTATGGTCAGTAGTCGTTCGTTCTCACCAAATCATATATATATGTGATCAGAATATATAAAGCATTAAGAACAATTGAATTGAATAAAAATTAAATTGTCATTCACAATAAATAGAGTTTCACAGCAACATATGTCAATTAGGGTTACAAAGAATCATCTCAGACCTAACCTCTAATGGATTTAGCTACTCATAATTGAATTTATAGATAACATAATCATTAGAGGTAACAATACATACATGAACTGGTTACAAGGTGAAGAAATCGCCCCTGCAGCCGTCTTCTAGTGTAAAAATCGCACTTTGCTCTTCCCAAATCGTAACCCTTGTTATTAGAACAGCCTTCAGCTTAAATAGGCACAGAAATTCGCCTAAAATCGTGTCACGTTTTTGTGGAATCGTGTCACGATTTTCCTTGTATAACAAACTTCTAAATTAGGGTTTCTAGAAATCGTGTCACGTTTTGGTCAACGTGACATGTTTTTGCCTTGGCAGAGAGCATGTTTTTGTCTTCTTGAATCGTGCCACGTTTTTTACCAATCGTGACACGATTTGGTCCTTCTTGAATTCTTCGGTTTTTTCTGCTTTTCTTGCTGTTTAAGTTACCTTGTGAACTCTAAATTGTGATTAAAATACATAAAAATTACGTAATGACTGAGTGTCATCACAACCCCAAACTTGAACTATTCCTTGTCCTCAAGGAATTTACTTATGAAATTGAAATTAGACAGTAAAATAACAAGTACCTGATCAAGTGATAGTACCCAAAAGTTCAACTCCTTACTAGCTAAAGATGAGCTAGTCTGACTTGTTAGGATCCACCAACTCACAACTCCACGCAACAATTTGAATAGGGTTCACACATAGTCGACATGCAATCTACATATTACCATAAGCTTGAAAAGTTTCTAAACGTCAATCAAAATTAATGTTACTGCATACTTTGAGGTCTTCAAGGGTTATAACGGGGCTTAGGTAAAGGTGGGATAGTATTTGGATAAGTAGGCTACACAAAATCATGAGTTAGGCACTCCTACAGAAATTAAAACAAAGATCCAACCCCTTCATTCACCTTTTAACAACAATATGTAACGGTACTAGAGAACATTTGTAACTTTTTTTTTTGGACAATCGAGTTTAAAGTTACTCAGATTTTCAATAATATGTCCCTTTTTCCTTCTTTTCTTTTTTCTACACCATTTTTGTGTATATTTTTCATTCATCACATTTTTTTTTGTTCTCTTAGTACTACCACCCCAAACTTATTTGGTTGCAAATTCCAAAAGCAACCCCAAACTTAGTATTTAGCAACAGTTTACAATGCCTAACTTAGATAACAAAGTGGGATAAATCCTAAAAGTCTCTAAGCTTGTAATGTAGTTTGTCACCGAACAAAAAGTTCTAAACCTACCGGCTCAATTTGGCTAACAAGAGGATATAAATTCAATAAGAAATCAGGGTAGGCTTCAAAAAGGCTCACAGGACTAAGCACTTTTGCCTCAGTATGCAATAACAAAAACCAATTAACAGTAGAGAAACAATGCAAGTTCTAGAAATGTAAAAGCATGGAACACTCTTATATAAGTAAATTGAAAAATAAAATTTGGCCATGAACCTTACAGAGTTTAGATTTCTGGGAGTTGTGACTACCTATCATTAACTGCCGTACACTTCGCCTTTGAAACACAAGTCACTCCTCGTTTTGAACTTTTGGAATACCACTTGAACAAACATTTGTTACTAAACTGTAAAAAGTCAACAAACAAGCAAATTCATCAATAATAAACAAGTTCAGATTCAATTACATAACAGGGGGATACAACAGAGAAAATTAAAGAAAAATTGTTTGACTCAACAATAGAAATTAAATACTGAAAATAAAAACATAAAAAAATGATGGGTTGCCTCCCACTAAGCGCTATCTTTTACGTCATTGTGCTTGACGCTTTAACCACTGTTAGGGTGGCAAATATGTCAGAAAGAACACATCATCCTTCTTCTTCCTCTTGTTTGGTAGGAATTCCATGAATTTGGCACAAAGAATCAGATACTCCCATGCACCCATTGTTAAACCTTTAGAATTTGAACTCTCCCACCTTAGAGAAGAACATGCATCATTTTGCACACGAGTGATTTCCTTAACCCCCACTGGTTCACACTTCGGGTAAATATCAATACTCCTTACTTTGAGATTTTTTTCCACCACAATCTTGTGACACTCAGTTTCCATCTGAACCAACTTCCTCAGAGACTCATGTGCTTTCTCAACAAGATCACCACACTGAACATCAAACTTCTCAAATGAAACTTGATTTGACACCAAGAAATTATCTAAAATATTTTGAAGTTGAGTATTATAATCGATGTTGATCATCTCTTTCTTCCCTTCACAATCACTACCTGGTTGATTTGCCTCATAACGATCATTTTTCTTATTTAATCTCGAGATTGCATTGTCCAAATATTCGATCATAAAAGATAGAATATATTTTTCATACTGCAACGTAACAATCTCTTCTATGTCATAGAGGCGTAACCTGTCTACTAACCTGTCTATCATAGCTGCAAAACTTGGACAAACTTTTTAGTAGCAAAGTACAAGAAGATGAACATGAAGGGAATTTTTTTTTTCTTAATATATAAACAAAAATATAAATGACAGAGATCCTAAATAAAAACAAAATTTCCAAGTTAAAATGATTTAACAGTCCCCGGCAGCGGCGCCAAAAACTTGATAGAATTTTGGCAAGTGTACCAAATACTATCGAAGTAGTAAAAATATCGTTCCCACAAGGACTGATTTTAATTTCAAAAAGTCTAACACGTTATTAATTTAGGATGTAGTAAAAGTTATTTGGTTTTGCCACTAGGCAGTAAATTTGTTTAATATCATAAAACTTAGTAACAGAAAATAAATTGATTGTTTGAAATAAGAGAGAGATGAGTTAGGTCTTCGAATCATCTGAGTTCCCCTAATTGGTCACTGCACCTATTCTTATGAATGATTTTCTAGTTTCACGAAAGTTAACAAAATAGTCCTAATCAATCCCTTGAGTTAGGACCCTCTTCTAAGATTACAGCCCCCAATCCCTTAGGTGGTCTAATAATCTTCGAAGGTTTGAAGTACGTTAACCTAATATCACTAATAAAGAATTATCCATTCCTAGACTAATTATAATTATTAGAACAATTCAACTAGGTCAAAGTCGAAAGCTATGGTCAGTAGTCGTTCGATCTCACCAAATCATATATATATGTGATCAGAATATATAAAGCATTAAGAACAATTGAGTTGAATAAAAACTAAATTGTCATTCACAATAAATAGAGTTTCACAGCAACATATGTCAATTAGGGTTACAAAGAATCATCTCAGACCTAACCTCTAATGGATTTAGCTACTCATAATTGAATTTATAGATAACATAATCATTAGAGGTAACAATACATACATGAACTGGTTACAAGGTGAAGAAATCGCCCCTGCAGCCGTCTTCCAGTGTAAAAATCGCACTTTGCTCTTCCCAAATCGTAACCCTTGTTTTTAGAATAGCCTTCAGCTTAAATAGGCACAGAAATTCGCCTAAAATCGTGTCACGTTTTTGTGGAATCGTGTCACGATTTTCCTTGTATAACAAACTTCTAAATTAGGGTTTCTAGAAATCGTGTCACGTTTTGGTCAACGTGACACGTTTTTGCCTTGGCAGAGAGCATGTTTTTGTCTTCTTGAATCGTGCCACGTTTTGTACCAATCGTGACACGATTTGGTCCTTCTTGAATTCTTCAGTTTTTTCTGCTTTTCTTGCTGTTTAAGTTACCTTGTGAACTCTAAATTGTGATTAAAATACATAAAAATTACGTAATGACTGAGTGTCATCATGTAGCATATTTTTTTGTCGTTGGGTTTGAAAATTTGGCACAAAATTACATAAATCCATTCCTCCACAACCAATATACACCTTACCAGTTCTCAGACATTTTCAATAAAGACTACTATAATTTCATTGAGGCATGCCCATCTCAACCTTGTCATCTTGCCTTATAAAACATTTAAATTATGTTAGAATAGGAAGAAATGAGAAAGATAGATTATTTTAAACCTAGATTTTGGGAGGGGAGCCTCGAAATCTCTCTTTGGCTAATTAATGTTATCCTAACTAATTTGGAGAGAAGATAATATCTATGTTATTAATAGTAGAAAATAGCAGTTTATTTAAATTCCGAAATGCAACAATGTTATAACACCACTATGTAACAATACCTTGTATTAAAGTGAATACCATGGAACAATAGCGATTAGTTTAAATTATACTATGTTATAGTGTCGTTAATTGATTGGTGGCGACATCCACTCCTTTGTACGAGTGTCATGTAATTTTATTTTTCTTTTACTGGTGGCATCTTCTTTAGGTGCGTGTGACTTGTAACTATATTGGGTGATTCATCACTTTTAGCACACCTTGTGCGGGGTGAATCATTTTGCTTTTGAGCATTGATTCCATTTTGATTTGTTAAAAAAAAAATCACAATATTGGATAATATTTGTTTAAATTTTTTATTTAAACATCCTTTTTAGATTCTTGACTTTCGGTGGAACTTTAAGGTTCCAGATACCGGCCCAATATCCCGGGCGCCAATTGTAAGAAGAGTCAATAAGTTGAGATACACATAGCTTATAAGCGCTACGAACAGAGTAACGTCTGTGCCTTTCTGCTTTCCATATGATTTTATCCTCGTCAACCTGCGAAATAAGTGGCGTCTGGAGTATTTTGAGAGCTATGTCCTCACTAAAAACTTGTCGAACCACCTGTTCACTCCAGCTTTTATAATATAAATTCATCAAGCTATTAATAGTAAAATTATGAACAAAATGAGCACTGGGAATATCACTACCGATATACTCCACGTTCGGCAACCAAGATTCATTAAGGATAGGAATATGTGCGCCTGAACCTATACTCCATCTAGCACCCCCACGCACAATAAATCTAGCACGCATGATGCTACGCCAAACATAACTTGGGTTGTGTCCAACGGTGGCCGTAAGAAAGGAGTCAGACGGGAAATAGCGAGCTTTAAAAATTCGGGCAACCAAAGAGTCTGGTTCAGTAATAAATTTCCATCCCTGTTTACCCAACATAGCCAAATTAAAAACAGATAGGTCCTTAAAACCCATACCTCCATGAATCTTTGGTGCTGAGAGCTTCTCCCACTTCAGCCAATGAATTCCTCTTTGTGGTGTTTTACCATTGCCCCACCAAAAGGAATTCATCATCTTTTTGATGGAATCAAGTAGAGTGGTGGGCAGCTGGAAGATACTCATCACGTAAGAAGGAATGGCCTGCAAAACAGATTTTATCATTACCTCACGACCTGCTTTGGAAAGACACTTACCACTCCAGGAGTTGATTTTTTGCCAAACCTGATCCTTGATGTATACGAAGGTCTCCTTTCGATCTCGACCTATCATAGAAGGTAAACCCAAATATTTACCTGTACCTAGCACCACTTGGACGCCCAAAATATCTGTGATATTACCTTTGAGAACATCGGGAACATTACGGCTACAATAAATCTCGAACTTTTGTAAACTGATCGCTTGACCATAACCTACCTCATATGTGGATAGAATATTTTTCATAACATGTGCCTCATCCTGTAACACCCCGAAATCCCAACATAAAAATTCATGCATATAATCAGAGTATATCGCATATTCAGGATGTCACATTTCATAAATACTTTAAAACAAAATGTATAATAATTTATTCCTCATCAATGTTCAAACGTAGCAGCGGAATCATAATTCAAACTCCTTAAAATTCATAGTCAAGTCACAAATAACATAATTAATCCAAATTGATACATAAAGGAATAGAAACAAATAGTAAGGTCCCCATCCCGTTACGTATCAGAGCTCCTATGACATCACACTGGAAAAATCCTCACACGTCGAGCCTATGCTTGGTCACCTGCACTTGCCCACAAGGCAGCAATTCCAACAAAAGGGGTGAGATTCACAACAATTATATTAACACATAATTCAAATATTTTTGCTTAACAACAACTACAACAGTCATCTCATATAACGAAAACATCTCAACACTCTCATATAACAAATCATTTCCGACATCTTCACTTAACAAATCATTTCAAACATCTTAGACACAAGACTCGACAAATGCAACCTCTAAACGTCTTAAACATCATGCATGTGGTACCATTTTAAGCATTAATATGCTTCACCGTCGCTTTGAGCAAATGCTCCACCGTCGCTTTGAGCAAATGCTCCACCGTCGCTTTGAGCAAAAGCTCCATCGTCTCAAATTATGCAAATGCATGGACTCAACTCTTTGCAACTTAAACAAGCTACGCACAACATCTTAACATCATTTACGACTCTTGACTGACACATGCAATTATAACAATACATGGCAGCAGCTCGGCACATTTAACACATATTCACAGCACATAATCATCATTGCAATATCTTTCAAACGTCATTCATATATCTCACTTAACCAACATATAAATCATAGATTGACGCCAATAATTAAAACATCTTAAAGCATCATTACGGATTGTAATTTAGGTCATAAAACATCTCTAACACTATCCAAAGGTCTACCCTCAAAGCCTCGTTCAAAATAGAATTACAAAACTCAAGTTATAGTGGTCTGAGACCACATTACTCGCTATGGCGAGTGGTTCTGCTCGCCTCGCGAGCGCTACATGGTATTCTGTTACCACTTTACTCGCTGCGGCGAGTGGGTTGCTCGCCTCGCGAGGGATGCCATTCTGCTCGCCACGGCGAGTAGGTTGCTCGCCTCGTGAGCGATGTCGTTTTGCTCGCCACGGCAAGTAGGTTTGCTCGCCCCGGCGAACTCTCGCAGAATAGGGTATGGGTTCACTCAATTTCTGACCAAAACTCATCCATTCTCTCATGTTATGGCTCTAATCTTTCATAATTATGATCCTAGTGATTAACCTAGGTTTTGTAACACGTTTTTACAGCAATTGACATCAATCTCCCATCAAACCATCAAAATTCATCAATAACCCTAAACTATGAACTCTCTCAAACTCTTTCCCAACCCCTTAGTTAATCATAAACAATTGAATTACAGTATAATATAATCGAAGCTAGGCTCACCCTTACCTGGTAAGTTTGCAGAATCGGGGTTCCCTCTTCTCTGGACACTTTTCTCCCTTTTTGCAAAAGTCTGTAATGCGTACTAACTTTTTCTCTAAACCTAATATCCTTCTTATATCTCTTTTCTAATCTCACTTATCCCACTAAACTCTATCTTATTATAAAAACAACCCCACCTCTCAAAATTATTATTATTATAGCACATCTTTATTTTCATATAAAAAATATATATATTACATCACATATCTTATTTCATTAAACAATAAAATAAGCACTACATCACAACATAGTCTCATACGTCACAAACATCATCAAAATCATATAATATATAATAATATACTATATACTTTAATAAAATAATTAAATAATCAAAGTGGGCGTTACAACTCTCCCCCACTTAAAGGATTTTCGCCCTCGAAAATCTTACCTCGATTAAACATTTCTGGATATGACTCCAGCATCTTACTTTCAAGCTCCCTAGCTAAGCTTTCACCGGTCGCTCCACTCCAAACAACTCTAACTAGAGGTATCTCCTTGCCTCTCAACATCTTCACCTTGTGATCATCGATCCTCAAGGGTAGAGTCTCAACCGTAAGGTTGTCTCTCACTTGTACATCATCACTTTGGATCACATGAGATGGATACGGAACGTACTTCCTCAGTTGCGACACATGAAAAACATCATGCAAATTCGATAGATGCGGTGGTAATCCAACACGATAAGCCACCGTCCCAATCCTCTCTGATATCTGATACGGACCAATAAACTTTGGAGTCAACTTCTTCGACTTCAAGGCACGACCTACACCGGTCATTGGAGTAACTCGCAAAAACACATGATCTCCCTCTTGGAACTCAAGATCCTTCCTACGCTTGTCATGATAACTTTTTTGTCGACTCTGCGATGCTTTCATCTTCTCTTGGATCATTCTTACCTTCTCGGTGGTTTGTTGAACAATCTCTGGTCCTAAAACCACACTTTCACCCGACTCAAACCAACACAACGGAGTTCTACATCTTCTTCCATACAAAGCCTCGAAAGGTGCCATTCCAATACTAGAATGGTAATTGTTATTGTAAGTGAACTCTATTAACGGAAGGTGACTATCCCAAGCTCCTCCTTGTTCAAGTACACACACTCTCAACAAATCTTCCAACGATTGAATCGTCCTCTCGGATTGACCATCTGTCTGCGGATGATACGCCGAGCTCAGCTTCAATTGAGACCCTAAAGCTTCTTGCAAATTTTCCAAAATCTAGAAGTAAATCTTGGATCTCTATCTGACACAATGCTCGAAGGAACACCATGTAATCTTACTATCTTTTGAATGTAAATCTCTGCCAACCGAGCCATAGGAAAAGTGATATTGATCGGTAGAAAATGAACTGACTTTGTTAACCTATCAACAATCACCCAAATAGCATCGTTCCCTTTTTGGAGTAGTTGGCAAACTCGTCACAAAATCCATGGATATACTATCCCATTTCTACTCTTGCACATCTAACGGTACCATCATCCCAGCAGGTTTCTGATGTTCTATCTTTGATTTCTGCAAACTAGACAAGAATACACAAACTGTGCCACATCACTTTTCAATCCAGACCACCAAAACAACTTTTTCAAATCATGATACATCTTCGTAGCTCCTGGGTGAATACTTAAGCTACTTCTATGGCTCTCTTCAAGGATTGCCTTCTTCATCCCATCGTTGTCCGGAATACAGATTCTACCTCGGACCCTCAACACACCGTGTTCATCGACTCTAAAGTCACCATCTGTAGTCTGGTTACTCGCAACAAGAAAATCTACAAACTTAACATCTTCTTTATGCGCTTCTTTAATATTTTTCAGAAACTCATTGTCAATCCTCAACATTCCTAGCTTTACACTCTGATGTGATCTTTCACAAACCAAACTCAAATCTCTGAATTGTTCCAATAGTTCGAACTCTTCCGCCATCATAGCAGACATATGTAACGTTTTCCTACTTAAGGCATCAGCAACTACGTTAGCCTTACCCGGATGGTAATTCAAACAAAAATCATAATCTTTCAATAACTCAAGCCATCTCCTCTGTCTCATATTTAACTCTTTCTGATCAAACAGGTACTTCAAGCTCTTGTGATCACTAAACATTTCAAACCTCGAACCATACAAATAGTGTCTCCAAATTTTCAACACAAATACCACTGCAGCCAACTAAATATCATGGGTAGGATAATTTCGTTCATGAATTCTCAACTGCCTGGATGCATAAGCAACCACTTTACCGTCTTGCATAAGTACACCACCTAAACCCAACTTAGACGCATCATAATACACCACAAAAGGTGCTTCAGGCTTTGGCAAAATTAAAACTGGAGCCGTCGTCAACCGCTTCTTCAACTCATTGAAGCTACTCTCACATTGAGCATCCCACACAAAGGATTTACCTTTACACGTCAAATGCGTTAACGGAAGTGCCAACTTAGAAAACCCCTCTATAAATCTTCTATAATAACCAGCCAATCCCAAAAAGCTTCTAATCTCAGTAACCGACTTCGGAGTCTCCCATTGCGACACTGCTTCAACTTTAGTCGGATCAACTGTTATACCATCACCAGAAATAATATGACCAAGAAAACTAACTTCTTTCAACCAAAACTCACACTTAGACAATTTAGCATACAACTTCTTTTCTTTTAATACTTGCAAGACAATCTTCAAATGTTCAGCATGTTCTTATTCGGATTTGGAATATATTAGAATGTCGTCAATAAACACAACCACAAAACGATCCAAAAATGCCTGAAAGGTCCGATTCATATACTCCATAAATACTCCCGGCGCGTTCGTAACACCGAAAGGCATCACTTTATACTCATAATGACCATATCGAGTTCTAAAGGTCGTCTTCTGCATATCTTCATCTTTCACTTTTATCTGATGATAACCCGATCTTAAATCAATCTTGCTAAACACACGAGCACCCACTAACTGATCCATCAAATCATCAATCCTCGGAAGTGGGTATCTATTCTTTATAGTTACCTTGTTCAACTGACGATAGTCAATACACAACCTCATACTCCCATCTTTCTTCTTTACTAACAATACAGGCGCTCCCCAAGGTGAAACACTTGGTCTTATAAACTTCTTCTCAAGCAAATCTTCCAATTGCTTCTTTAACTCAGCTAACTCAGAAGCTGACATACGGTAAGGTGTCATAGACACAGGCTTCGTTCCAAGAACAAGATCAATCGCAAATTCAACTTCTCTTTCAGGAGGCACATCAGGAATCTCATAAGGAAACACTTCTGGAAAATCACACACCACTTGCAATTTGTCAATCTTCTCTTGATTCTCCATAGATAAGGATGCCATCAGAGAAAACATCAAAATCCCATCTCGTTCTAATTGTTTCAGCTGCTTGGTAGTTAAAAATTCTGCTCCACTTTCTTCCTCTTTAGACGAGAAATACACCGTCTTACGAAAACAGTTGATACGCACACGTTTGTACTCTAACCAATTCATTCCAAGAATCACATCCATACCAGTCAAAGGTAGACAAACTAAATCTATCTCAAAATTACGATCAAACATTGACAACGGACAACTCAAACATACACGAGAAGTAGTCACCGAACCCTTGGCTGGATTTTCGACAACCATCTCTCCATTCATATTAGACATAGCAAGAGCCAACTTAACAGCACAATCATAAGCAACAAAACAATGCGTAGCGCCAGTATCAATAATAGCAATTAAAGGTATATCATTAATATAGCAAGTACCTCTGATCAAACGATCCTCATTTTCAGTTTGAGTACCGGTCAACGCGAAAACCCTTCCAGTAGTCTTAGCTCTCTTTGGCTTCTTGCATTGCGAGCCAATATGTCCTTGCTCATCACAGTTGAAGCACACAACATCATCAAACTTGCAGTCTGTGGTAGTATGCCCTTTCTGTCCGCATCGGTAACACCTCTTCACATCTACAGGACACACATTACTCTAATGGCCTTTCTGACCACAATTAAAACAGGTAATCTCAGCAGGAGTATCCTTCTTCTGAGGTCGCCTCTCATCATTAACTCTTTGTTTACCCTTATCTCTAGGAGCATCATAAGGTTTAGGACGACTCTGTTGACCCTTAGCCTTTCTGTCATTCACTACCTTGTAGTGAGCCTTGGTATCTTCCTCATAGATTCTGCAACTACTGACCAGCTCAGAGAAATTTCGAATCTTTTGGTAACCAATTGCCTTTTTAATCTCAGGACGCAAGCCATTCTCAAATTTGATACACTTAGAAAACTCAGCATTCTCAGCAGTATAGTGTGGGTAGAACTTTTCCAGTTCCATAAACTTTGAAGCATACTCAGTCACGGACATATTCCCTTGCTTCAACTCAAGAATCTCGATCTCCTTCTTCCCCCGGACGTCCTCAGAAAAGTAACGGTTCAGGATTTCCCTCCTAAACACCGCCCAAGTCACAGCAGCACCTCCTTCTTCAAGGATAGGTCGAATACCAACCCACCAGTCATTAGCCTCCTCAGCTAACATGTGGGTACCAAACCAAACCATCTAACCGTCTTCACACTGCATCACCCTAAAGATCCTCTCAACTTCCTTGAGCAACGTCTGAGCCCCATCAGGATCATATCGCCCGTTGAAGGTAGGCGGGTGGTTCCTCAGAAAAGTCTCCAACATTCTCGTCCCATCGTTTCCACCAGCGTCGTTCTGATTACCCACAGCTTGGGCCATTGCTTGCAAAGAACCAGCAAGAGCAGCATCATTTCTTCCAGCCATCTTATTTCTCTACAAAGCAAACATAAGTTAGAATAATATAACTATAGTATTTTAACTCTATGATATCGTCACTCGACTCTCTAATCAGTCGGACGAACCGACCTGCTCTTATACCAATTGTAACACCCCAAAATCCCAACATAAAAATTCATGCATATAATCAGAGTATATCGCATATTCAGGATGTCACATTTCATAAATACTTGAAAACAAAATGTATAATAATTTATTCCTCATCAATGTTCAAACGTAGCAGCGGAATCATAATTCAAACTCCTTAATATATCTCACTTAACCAACATATAAATCATAGATTCACGCCAATAATTAAAACATCTTAAAGCATCATTACGGATTGTAATTTAGGTCATAAAACATCTCTAACACTATCCAAAGGTCTACCCTCAAAGCCTCGTTCAAAACAGAATTACAAAACTCAAGTTATAGTGGTCTGAGACCACATTACTCGCTATGGCGAGTGGTTCTGCTCGCCTCGCGAGTGCTACATGGTATTCTGTTACCACTTTACTCGCTGCGGCGAGTGGGTTGCTCGCCTCGCGAGGGATGCCGTTCTGTTCGCCACGGCGAGTAGGTTGCTCGCCTCGTGAGCGATGTCGTTTTGCTCGCCACGGCAAGTAGGTTTGCTCGCCCCGGCGAACTCTCGCAGAACAGGGTACGGGTTCACTCAATTTCTTACCAAAACTAATCAAATCTCTCATGTTGTGGCTCTAATCTTTCAGAATTATGATCCTAGTGATTAACCTAGGTTATGTAACACGTTTTTACAGCAATTAACATTAATCTCTCATCAAACCATCAAAATTCATCAATAGCCCTAAACTATGAACTCTCTCAAACTCTTTCCCAACCCTTTAGTTAATCATAAACAATTGAATAACAGTATAGTATAATCGAAACTAGGCTCACCCTTACCTGGTAAGTTTGCAGAATCGGGGTTCCCTCTTCTCTGGCCACTTTTTTCCCTTTTTGCAAAAGTCTATAACGCGTACTAACTTTTTCTCTAAACCTAATATCCTTCTTATATCTCTTTTCTAATCTCACTTATCCCACAAAACTCTATCTTATTATAAAAACAACCCCACCTCTCAAAATTATTATTATTATAGCACATCTTTATTTTCATATAAAAAATATATATATTACATCACATATCTTATTTCATTAAACAATAAAATAAGCACTACATCACAACATAGTCTCATACGTCACAAATATCATCAAAATTATATAATATACTATATACTTTAATAAAATAATTAAATAATCAAAGTGGGCGTTACACATCCTCATTAGCTTTAAAGCATAGAAAGCAATCATCAGCAAACAAAAGGTGGGAAACCGGAGGTGCTTGGCGACAAACCTTAGTGCCTGTGAGAACACCTCTTGTCTCGGCATCTCTAATAAGCGCAGATAAGCCTTTTGCACAAAGAATGAACAAATAAGGGGAGAGAGGATCCCCTTGACGGAGACCCCGCCCTGGAATAATAGGTCCGACCTGTGTACCATTTGAAGGTGAGAAAAACACAAGAAGGGGAGGTTGAATTGTGTTAACTTTTTCGTAACTCTTGAAGAGTAAGAATCTGTTTTCCAGGATCAGAGTCTGAATGGATTCAGAATCTGATGGAAGACCAGAGTCTGTTGCAGCGGAAATAAACAAGAGATAAAGAGAAAGAGAGAACAGAAGCAATTATACAGGTTCCTACCACAAACCAGAAGTAGTCATGTCCCCCTTGCACTTCCAATGAGAGTTTCACTAAAATGTAATATCAATTACAAGTTGCTCAAACACACAGTAAGAGACTTCCAAATGCTCAAGCACGCAGGCAAGAGACTTCCAATGCTCAAAGACACAACTAAGAGACTTCTTTGCTAAAGCACACAAGCAAGAGACTTCTGACACAATTTAAAGAAAATTGAATAGAGTTAGAAACACTTGACAAACAATCAAATATGTTCCAATTACAAAAACAAAGACAGACTCTGTTTTTCTCATAAACTTAGAAATTCTAGAGTACAGTTTGTAAGAATTTGCTAAGTTGTTGATGTGTTTCTGGTTTGACTCAGATAGAATACAATAGCTTGATAGCGTAGTTTTTCAGTTGTAGAGTCCAACATATTCTTCAAGTCTTCTATCCTTTATATAGGCGTTGGAAAGAGACGTTGAGACAATCCAGCACATCACAGAGAATTCTGGAATCTTGATCAATAGATGTTGATCTATTGCTTGATATGGTAATAGTCCTTCAAATGCATATTTTGAATCCCATTCCTTTTGAAGCTAAATACCGGTAGACACAGTTGCCAAACTGTACGAGGTAGTGAAGTAGTGGAAACAGAGTTCGTACACAAGTACTATGTCATATTCTGCATTCTTTATCGTTGAGCATTCCACGCTCAAGTTGACTTTGAAGCTAGCCGTTACTCCAAATGAATGTTTCTTATGCATAGAAATGCCTTTAGAAATCCTTCTAAACAGATCTTCAGTTTGTAGGCTTCAGACTCACTGTAGCACTTCAGCTTCTGATGATCTTCAGACTCTCTTGATCTTCAGGTTCTGATGATCTTCAGATTCTCTTGAACTTCAAGTTCTGATCATCTTCAGACTCATTTGAACTTCAGATTCTCTTAGTCTACAGGACTTCTTGAAACAGCTTCTGATAATTTTCAGACTCTCTTGATCTTCAGAATCACAAGCAACAACCTTCTCTGGATTTTATTCTCAAAATGTTCAAACAGAATACTTACTAAGATTGAAATCTTGATTAAGATCCTGCATACTTAAACAAATATTAGCATATCCAATTGACAATTTTTAATACCTTGTTATCATCAAAACTCAAAAGTGGTATTGCTGAGCACCCCTATTCCAACACCATTAACCAGCACCGAATAATCCACTGACTCAACACACATACACATCCAATGAATCCAACGGCTATGAAAACCCATCTTATTCAAAATAGCTCGCAAATAATTCCAATCCATACGATCATAGGTTTTGCTAATATCAAGTTTGAGGGCAACATACCTATCTTCCCCTCGCGTCTTGACTTTCATAAAGTGTAAAACCTCAATTGCTACCATGGCATTGTCTAGAATGGAGCGTCCCGCGACAAAAGCGGATTGATTGTCAGAGATACATTTGAGTAACACCTTTGATAACCTATTGGCCAATACTTTTGAAATGATTTTGAACAGCACGTTGCAAAGTGCTATAGATCGCCAATCCTTCATGCTAACCTGTGTAGATCCTTTTGGAAAAAGAGCAATGTTAGTAATGTTTAAATCATGAGGAAATTGTCCCGTATCTAACAAGCCACAACATTCTTTAAAATTGTCGTCACTATAAAGATTCCAGAAGTGCTGATAAAAACCGGGGTTATAGAGAAAGTAGCATCCTTGAATTCGGCTTTAGTGAAAGGGGCCATAAGCATGTTATTGTCATCACCAGAAACAGACGGATTAATAACATCAAGAACAGAAGAGAAATCACTATTTTGCTGCTGGAAAAAATTACCAAAATATTGTCGTTCCATGTCTTGCATATCTTTCTCATTTGTAATTTTATTACCAACATCATCATCTAAAGAGGTTATACAATTTACCTTTTTTCGAGTCGTAGCCAAGGCATGAAAAAATTTGGTGTTTCGGTCACCATCCTTATACCAATGATTTTTTGCGCGTTGCCTCCAGTAGGCATCATCTTGGGACAGCAGGCGTTGCATTCTTTTCCGGAGCTCAAACATTCGAACTTGGTCCTCACCGGAGGAACCTAACCGAGTTTCATGCAGTTGTCTACGACAATCTTCAATGTCATTTTTTAGTTTGTGGCAATGTGATTTTCTCCAAACAGACATGACTTCCGCGCAGGAGGAAAGCTTCGGAATAATAGTGTGAGTGGAATATTCCTGCCAAGAGTTAGTAACAAGGTCCTAAAAACCCGGTTCAAGATGCCACACATTTTCATACCTGAAATGGCGTTTAGCAAAATTGTGCCGAGCAGTAGGATTGACATTGACAAATATTGGATAATGGTCAGAAGCAGGTGCTACCAGAGTTTCAACAATAGCATTCGGAAAAATATTAAACCAGAAGTTGTTGGCAAGTGCACGATCTAACCTTTCTTCGACGGCACGCGGAGTACGTAGACTTTTGAACCAAGTAAAAGGGTAGCCTTCAGTTGGAATATCCGATAAAACCTGAATCAATAACAGCTTGGCGGAAACCGTTGATAAGCCACGGAGGTCTAGTGGTGCGCGCCCTCTTTTCACTCGCAACAAGGATATCATTAAAATCCTCAAAGATGCACCATGGACCTGTAAATTGATTAGAAAGTTGGCGAAGGAAATTCCAAGCGGCTGTTTTGCGCCCTCCAAGAACAATATCATTAATCTCAATAGTAATGTGGTTACAAGAGAAATCAACAAGTCGGCAATGTAAAGAATTACGCCAAAATAAAGCAAGACCCCCGCCTCTACCGGTGCGGTCTACAGGAAAACAGCAGTCGTAACCACGCAAAAAACGAAGTTCTTCAATTTTATTCCTGTAAGCTAGAGTCTCACTTAAAAATAAAAGATCCGGATTGTAGTGCCGGACTAGGTACTTAAGGTTGGGAATTGTACTTGGGCTACCTACACCCCGACAATTCCACGCCACTAGACTCATTTATCTTGGCAGGCCTGATCAACAGGATCCGCCATTACATTTGATTCATCATACAAAGGATCAGAAATTACATGCATTTCAGAATCCCCCCAGTACTAACATTAAATCCTATTACATCATTTCCCACAACCCCATCAGCAGCAAAGGAAGAACTTCCATTCTGAAGGGCGAGCACACGTTTTCGCTTCTTTGATTCCGTACCAGCATCATCTCGAGTACCATCAACGTCCCCTGAATAGACGTTTGTACCAGCAATATGAAAAGGTCATGCAGGCAATCCAAGCACTAAAGAGCGGCCCTGCAAATCATTAAAAGCTGAGGCACCAGAAGATGAGGAAGTCAGGAGCTGGATTGGGCAAGAACCCATCGCACCGTGCTTTGTTTGCACCGCCGTTTGAGTAGCAAGGACATCATGTTTAATAGCAAGTATAGCATTGTCAACAACAACCATACGGTCATTAAAATTGTGTAAATTCCCACCAGGGGCAGAAGCAGTGTTGCGGCCAGCCGAAGGTCCATTTTGAGGCGTGTTGTGGCTTGGCATAGCATCAGGTATAGGATCCTGCAGCCACTTGTTGTTAGCAGCTGACCCTATGTGCATCGAGATAGGCTTGAGGTCGGGCCCCCAATTGCGGACACCATCATCAAAGTCCAACTCGAACAGGTCCGGACACACTCTGTCTGAATGTCCACGGATGCCACACCTATAACAAAAAACACGCAGTATCTCATATTTAAATAAAACAGTAACATAAGAGCCATTGTTTGCACGGACTTTCCATTCCTTCTTTAGGGGAGCAGTGACATCAATCCGTACTTTGAGTCGCATAAAGGAACTGTGAATGGTATTGCGACTATCATAGGTGTGAAGAGCACCAAGGAAGCTGTCAATTCCTTGTCCTACCTTTGATTGAATGAAACCGAAAGGCAAGCCATGAACATGCACCCAGATATCCATATGGTTCAATGGAACAGACACCGGAACGACACCAGGAGCAATACGGTCCACAACTATATGAAACATCCTTTTTAATATAACGTTAAATATTGGAAATGTGGAAAGATGTAAGTGGAAAGAGGCCAAAAAATCTAAACTATATATGTGTATTGCCATTGAACTTGAAAGGAGTACAAAACCCCCACCATAACAATTATTTTCAATTGATTACAGCCATTAATTACAATTAAAATGAAAGATCGTGATTGGGAGTAACTCTTTACATTTAATCGTGGAGTCAATGAATCCCTCCTATATATATATGTATATATATATATGTATATATATATATGTATATATATATATATATGTATATATGTATATATACACTCTTATTTGATTTTAATTTGAATTTCTTTGCATGTGAGAAAATTTATATACATTATGAGGAAGGAAGATCGATGTAACAACGATACCTCCAATAGGTTGTTTGTTTGTAATCCTCACTAAGTTTGGATATCATTCAAACAAATGTGAAGAAAAAACAAAGATGTAGCTTTAGATTTCGATAAAAATCTTAACTTCACTACAGAGTGCTTGATAAAAATGTTGCCTGACAACAAATTAGTCATTCTTGTCATCTATCAACCTCCCTATGAACTTATTATTATCAGACCTTCTGATAATGGTACCCAATCCAATTACACTAAACTTATTAAGTTATCTTCTTTTTTTTTTATTGCTTATGAATAACATAGTTTGTTAATTTATTTATTTCTATATGTGGAATTAATACACACAAGATTTTTTGAAACAAGGAAGGTGATAGTCGAATTAGACAAGTGTAACAGATCATTTACAAAGTAAAAAAATGATAAGTAGAGTATTGTATCCACATGGATTGTTGTTTCGCTCAAACAATTCACGTTGCTATTCGTGAAAAAAAATAATATAAAAGAGTTGAGGCTTTAGAGATTTACAATTTTTTTTTGTTTGCAATAGAGAAAGTTGCTTGTTTTGGTTGCAAAAATGTTAACAACGGTTAGAATTATTTGAATCCCCTTATTCATTTGCTGCAATTAAATAAAAGTCAAGTCGCGTTCAATTATCTTAAGTAGACTATCTAAGTGATGAGTCCGTCGGGACGTTCTAATCTAATCGGTTTGTCAAGTTGCACCTATTGGTTGCAAGGTGACTCTTACTTGCGGGGTCTTATGTAACAGCCCGATTTTGTGATTATCTGATTTTAATTGTTTTATGTGTGTTTATTCATGTCTATGTGCATTTTCATTAGTTTGCGTATTGGAAGGGTATTTTGGTAATTTAGACTTAAGGGTACTTTATTCTTTTACGAGGAAGGGTAATTTAGTAATTTGCAGTAGTAGTTATTTTCTTTTAGCGTTCCAGTTAGAACCGTTATTATTTGTAAGAAATTATGTGAGAAATTGATGAGAAATGAAGTTGTGATGTTGTATCATGTATGAATTCGTGTTCAGTGGATGTTATGAACGATTTGTGAACTGTTGGACTTCGATTTGTTGAACTGGAATTACTGTTTGTGGATTGATGATAAAATTTATGGTTGTTGTTGGTGTTTTGAGAAAATTATGAAATTTGATGAAATGAGTTGATTTGTTGTTTATGATGCATAATTTGAGTTCCTTTAGGAGTCTTATAATGATTAGGACCTGTAAACACTTTCTGGAACATGTTTTTGGGATTTGGGGGTTTAAAATTGGATTTTTGAGTTAAGAAGGGTCAAGAACCCGTGAGCATCTGGTCTGCCTAGATGAAGGTTCGCTCAAGCGAGCCCCTGTTCGGTGAAGCGAACATTCATTGAGCTACCCAGTTCGCTTGAGCGAGCTATAAGCGAGCTCCAAGCGAACAAGCCTTTGCTCTCGGCATGCGGGTCGCATAAGCGAACCATGCCCTGTTCAGCCCCATTTGATTTTTGATTTGTGAACCTTGGAACCTAGTCAAGCATTCCTTAATGTTCCTTTCAACTCATATAAACACTGTTTGCATACTTAATCTCACTGAAACTTCTCCACGATCGAATTGAATTGAATTTGTGAAATCAAACTTGATTTTGAATAATGCTCAAGAACATGAACTTTTCCGAAATGGATCTTTTTCAAATAAACAAAGTGGGATTAGGCTTGTACCTTGTTTATATGCACTCTAAAAATGATTTCAATTGGTTCCATTGATTTATGTCTCGTTTTCTTTTGAAAACTTAGAATTTTGGAAAAGTGACAAAGTGAGACGAACTTCGTGATTTTTGCGAATTCATCGTGATTGGCCAATGAAAGGCTTATGTAATTTCTACTGCACACAATTGTGACTTAAGAGTATACATGGTCTAGGCAATTAACCTTGTTGGGTTGATTTTGATTCATTACTTCAAATATTTTCAAAGATATGAATTGTGAGTAGAACTTGTGAATGAATGATATATGTTGATTGTATGTCGGTGTGTGCATACTTAACGAATGATGGTGATGATTGCATAATTGTATATGCATTGTTTTGGTGATGATTGTATAATGTTATATGCATGTTGATTGTTGAGGTGACTATAGTATGAACATATGCATTGAGTCGAGTCATATGTTCATGCATTCATTGTTTGGTGACGGACTTATGTCCAACGTAAGACGGGGCGTGAAACCTTACATATGATGTTTTTGTTGCATCAAAGGTGACAACCTTGAGGAGACTTGGTACCACATGCATCTAGATGAGTCTAGAATATGGCATACATTTGTCATTTGTTTAGTGAATTGCATTGAGTCGCGATGTGTGGTTGATGCATTTGGTTCATGTGAACTTAAATTGATGAATTGATTTGATATTGGAATATTGTGTGAATATATATATGAGGATGTTTATACTATTTAGTAATCTTTATACATGATATTCTTGATTATTTGATTGTGGATTATGTTGATGTAATGCTAACCCTCAGTGGTTTACCATCTACCTTTCCGTGCGGACGGGTAGATGAGTGCAGGATTAGTAGCTTGTTTGTTGATGTTGCCGGGGAGCAGGAGTCCTCTTTTTCTTTTACGCGCGTCTAGATTAGGGCTCTGATCTAGGATAGCGTTTAGATGTTGAACCTTGTTTATTATTTGTTGATCCGATGAGTTATGACATGATTTATTTATATCCAATGTTGAGGATGAGATTATGTATTTATTATCATGAGATTGAAGATGTTGTTTATATGTTTGATATATTCCGCTGCTATGTTTATGAACCATGATAATTTATAATTGTGAACTTTGAAATTTGTTGTTGGCGTAACATCTATTTATAGAATATATTTGTATATTCACGCGTTTTACCGCTTAATAGGAATAGGGTGTTACATCTTACTCTCTCGATTGATTTTAGTCTATCCCTTCGCCTGTTGTGTTGCACCTGCTTGTCACCCGGTGATCCTTAAGTGTGGGGTCTTACTCCCTTAGGGATAATTGAAACATAAACTTAAGTTGGCATTCCTTAATATCCAAAGGTATGGTGGTCAGTGTTCCTAAAGGTTTTCTCATCTATAAATCTTAGGAGTACATTGCAAACTCTCCCTCCTGGTAGTTCTACAAGGTGCGAGGTGATTGGAGTTAGTGGGCTGATTTGAGTCATGAAGTTACTTGTTTCCTTAATTACTAACTAGTTACATCCTAGTTTCAGCATATTTTACTCTATTTATAATGTCACCTCCTAAGTACTAACTACAGTTGGTCTATGTGGCTAGATAATTTCCAAGCTAGAGGTGGGGTGAATAGCTTTTTAAAAGATTTTCCGAAGATTTGATAAAAACTGATTTTAATGAAGTTGACTATTGGAATTTACTTGAATTATCACAATCAATGATTCAACAAAAAACAAATATACGTGCAATAAGATTTAATCTTAGAATTAAGAGATTCACGATACAAATCTTATTATGCAATCAAATATGCTTTACAATCTTATTAAGAGATTCAAAATCTTTTTTTATGTTGATGATGTCACATGCTTTACATCCAAGATTGCACTTTTCCAAAGATTCCTTCTTATTTTTCCTTAATGGGTCGAAAATATTTTTTGGGCATATGGCTTAATTTGTCCTTTTTTGGCCCATGTGCATTTAATACATTCCTTTTGTTGTGTTGCCATTTAAAGCCTTTTAATCATATAGATTCTTTATGATTATTCTTGGTGAGACAAAGAGAATGTTATTTATTCTTTAGCTTAATTATGCAAGTCATGACTTTTAGATCAAAAGCTCATATTTGTCTCTTGCATATGTTTGTTGCTTTGATGAAGATATCTTGTTATCCTTGTGAGCTCAGAATGTTCTCATAAACGTTCTCTTGAAACATCTCACAAAAAGTATTAGTAGATAACAATTAAAATAAATGCGTTTGTTATAATTAAAATATAGGACGAAGATTTTGTTCTCAACATTATATATTTCTTGCGAGATGAGCTGGATTCTCTTCCTCCTGCAAAACCTCTTGAAATAGTGTTCAAGGTATGTCTTTTCTCCTCATTGCTTCTTTCTTTTCTAGGTTTTTGGTCTCACTCTGTTTTTTGTTTTCCTTCTTCTTTTTCTCCTTGTACATAGCCTCTAAGCTTTCCACTCTGTATTAGTTTTTCAATCTCATGCCTGAGGTGGATGCAAGCATTAGTATCGTATCCCCGGATCCTGTGATATTTTCACCATCCACTCTTATTTAATCCCATACTTGATAATCGTGGCGGTGTGCTTCTAGAATCAGCTTCGCCTCATATACTTCTTTCAGAATTCCCTCTGGGTGAGTGTTCAATGGAGTGAACTCGTCTTGGCGAGGTTTGGTGCTGTAAGGTGCATAAGGTCACCTTTCCTGCTTCCTGTAGGGGGCTCGGTCCCTGCTTGCTGGAGGTTGGTAGCTTCTTCGCTCTGAATTGTTAGAAGATTGTTCCTTCACGTCTTTTTCTCTTTTCTCTGTATTACTCTCCTTTCCTTTCATATATCATTTGGCTCTGGCAATGACCTCTTCCATGGAGTCGGTGGGTTTATGTGCTAAAGACTCGTTGAATTGTCCCGCCCTTAAGCCGTTCTGAAAAGCTCCTACGAACACTTCATGGTTAGGATTGATCACTTTGATGGTGGTATCGTTGAATCTGGCTAAATAGTCTCGTAGAGATTCGTTTGGTCCTTGGCGGACATTGAAGAGACTGGTGGCGAGTACCTTTCGGTGGCGACTTGCAGAGAATTGTTGGATAAGTTTCCTTGTCATGTCTTGATAGCCTATGATGGAGAAACGCGAAAGGTTCATATACCAACATAGGGCCGCGCCAGTGAGAGTTTCTGCCAGAAGTGTGCACTTGAGAGTGTCAGGGGAGCATACGACGGCCATCCGAGTGTTGAATGATGTAACGTGCTCCATTGGATCACTCTTCCCATCAAAAGGCGAAACATGAAGCGGCTTGAAGTTTTCTGGAACTGGTGCGTTTCTGATCTCGGCCAAAAGAGGCTGAGGTTCAGGGTCTTCCATCTCGCCATGATGAGACTTGTCTTTCTCCTCTTGCTGCTTCTGTTGGACGGTCTCCACTAAGGCCCGTAAGGTCTCATTCTGCTCCCTTAGCTGAGCCATCTCGGTTCTTAAAGTTTCAACTACTTCCTGGGTTGCTATGAGGGTGGCTGATTGGTTTCTTGGAACTGGGTGGTTCTGAGGTATTGAAGTACCGGGTTTCTAAATCGTAAGAAGTGTTCTACGATCTAGAAGGCTTTTTTAGGGTTCTTGAATCACGATTTGCGGTTCAAAAAAGTGGTCAAGGTTAGTTTTACCTTTTACCACAGACGACGCCAACTGTACTTGTAAAGAGCACAATAAAAGATACTAGGGTTAAGTATTGTATTCTAGGGTTTAGACTGATTATTGGATGTCTTGAGAATGCTCTCAAGGGTTGTATTTATAGCCTTCTTGAGGTCTTTTAGGTTCTTAGGAATATTATGACGGTCCAAAAAGGTGTTGCTTGCCAAAATACTCATTTATAAAAAGAAGTGGGTCTATTGTAGCAAAACCCTTTATTATAAATATTGCATTGATATATTTTTTTTTTGTGGTGTTCGGCGTTCAAACCCCGGACCTTGCATATATTATGCATTGTCCTTACCAACTGAGTTAGGCTCACAGGTACAATAATGCATTGATATGATGTTGTGTCAATTATTTTGAGACCGAAAAAAATGTTAAAGAAACAATTATTTTGAAACGGATTGAGTATACGTAGACTATGTCTCGAATGCCTAAGTTATTATTTTTTTACCCTTGTTCAATGTGAATTATATATTCTATACTAGGTATAAAAAAATAGCATATTTCTGCTCTTTTGGGCTAACTTTTTCTTTTTCTAAAATTACCCTAAACTTTCAAAAAAAATAATACATATAACAAATAGATAAAAATAAATTCAAATATTAAAATAAAAGTGGAACAAACACGATGAGTATATATATTAAAAAAAATTGCTATCAATGTATAGTGAAATATGAAAAGCTAACATTAGATATATTTATACAAAAAGAAAAATTTGGCAAATCATAAACACATTTGTGACAGATTTATTACTCCAACAATTTTTCTTAATACCCGTGATTTTTGTGAAATACTTCATCCATCTCAAAATAATAGTCTATTAAACATTTTTTTTTCTTTTTGTCAATAATAGTCACGTTAGAATATCAATGCAACATTTATTTATTTTTTTCCTATTTTATACCCTTATTTATTGAATTTCATCAAACTTACCTACTAAACGAACTATAATTAATAAAAGTATTTTAGTAAATGAGAATAATTTGATTATTAAAATCAACACAATTAATCATTTCTTCAATAATCTTCCACAAACTTTAAACGACTATTATTGTGAAGTGGAGGGAGAAACTTTATTACTCTTGCCTGTCCTATTTATAAGAAGAACTTGATTTTTTAGATTCATCGAGTAATGATGTATCTTACCTAAAATATAGACCAAATACATCATTTACTCCTGTCATTTTTTGATTCAACCATGCGGTTTGTTTTGATTTATGGTTTTAATTTTAACAACCGAACAAAATCAAACTGAACCATAACATGATATCATATGTTTCTTATTTATGCATGATATGCTTCTTATTTTGATGTAATGCAACATGCTAATGGTTAAATTAGCAATTATAAATGATATGCACAAGTATTTTGATGTAATGCAACATGCTAATGGTAACCAAAACATGATCTGTTTCTTCTGCATAATATGTATTTCTTTTATGTTGTGTTTGTTTTTCTATTAATTTATAGAATGACGAAGTTATTAGTTTGAATATAATTTCTTTTAGTAAACTCGTTAAATATTAGGCTTAATTACATTTTTGGTCCTTGCGTTTTGACCAACTCACGAAAATGGTCCTGCCTCTTTTAAATTGAATAAAACCGTCCTTAAATTATCATTTTTTTTTTTGCAGTTTTAGTCCTACCTCCTATTTTCAACTCCAGAAACGCAGAGAAATTGCAGTTTTAGGGAAGTTTTGGACATACCCCTATACTTCAACCGTTAAATAAACAAGGAATAAAACATGTGGGTACAAAGAATCTACTTTATTCAACACACTAACCAAAAAAACTCTAACTTGAAACATATCTTAGAAATTAGGGTTTTTCTCTAATTGTTACTTCTTGTCTTAATCTTACTAGCTTGCAATAGACTGACAATTTAAAATTGATTGAAAATTTTCAATTAGAAATAAAATAAATTGGCAACGTAGATTTTGAGGGGGTAGAACAATCACAAGAATAATCTACATCAAGCTTTCCATTGGACATTCTTCCTGTTAGAATATGCGTCACAAAGTCTCTTCTATACGGAAAGAAGTTTGATTTAATAAGAGTGGATAGGTTGTTGATGTTTCCAACAATAACAATCGAGTCTCCAAATAAGAAAAAAGTTGGAACTAGAGGTTCACAATTGGTTACATAGCATAACACAATAGCAAAAATAATAAACAAAGTTGACAAAGAACTTAATCCATATTTCTTAAATACTTATATTTGAAAGAAATATTTGTCATCCAATACATAAGACGGAGAGATGAAATGAGAAGTCAAATTTTAACAATGTTGTTATCCTTTTATTGCAATGGTATCCCTGCTCAGGCTCTACTTCCAAGATTTTATTGAATCCATTTTCCTGATTTCCACTTTGTATTTCGTGTCTTATTTACTCAGGTTAGGTGATTTCCCACTTCGACACAATTCTCAATTTCCCATACATAGCCATATATAGCATTAATATGAGGTGGAGGTGCTAACCCATAACTATGTCTTATTCAATTTTAATACTTTTAAACATGGCCACGTGGATTCCACTATCAGATGTAACCGGATGGTTAACCCTCATTCCTCTAACTCCTTAGGGCTATATAAACCAACTCTCCTTCTTCCTCACTTTACTTCTCATCTTTTATTTCATACTTCTTAGAAAAAATAACTTTCAAACTTCAACTTTTTCATTTTTCTGAAACATGGAGAGACTTGGTGAGGATGAACTCATCATCATCGCGCAGAAAGTTGCTGAACATGCATGGCACTCAACATCGCATGAACTTCATGCGAACTTCAAAAACTCACGAAAGAATTTCCAAGCTTCATGCGGTTCTTAGGGTTTTGCCCCCTGAATACTTAAATTCGTTTAATGACGACGAAATACCCTTCCATCAATTGAACTTTCTCAGTATGATGGTTGAGATTGGACAAGCAGATTATTGCGTGTTTCCCACAGTTAGTATCTTGCATGATGTTGAACCTGACGTGGATGAGGTTCGACGCATTTTGAACATTGCATCTATTGCTGAAGTGGATGCTGCAGATTACTTTTTAATGTTGTTGGACGCTTCTGGTCAAGGAGGTGAAGAAGTTGAAGATGCTATATCTACCTTCACTAAATTCTTCAAGGCACAGAAACTTGGAGAACTCCGATTGAGAATGGTTAGCTGGAGAACCCCTTATTGGATTCATACTCCCCCCATACTGGTTGAGTAGGCCAATGCCAAATGGCTTGGTTCTCAGAACTCTTTGCAAGTCGAAAGACACTTGCAAAGGGAATGGTAGATTGTGAATACTCTCAGACTGAGGTATGTATGCTATGCCGGTTTGACTTTGAACTAAACTCTTTCCGGAGAATGTTCCACTTTGGTCCGTTCTTGTACGACCTATAGTTTATTTTTGGGCTTCTTATTTTTTTTAACATGCGTTGAATGATATGTAATGACTTTGCATTTATCTTGTAACATTCAACCATTATGTAATTTTCCCAATAGTGGCTTTAGTTAATGCCATCTTTTCCTATTTTCGAATTAGTCCTCTGCAAAATCTCCTGACCCAACCACAAGAAGATATGCTACACCATATATATTTAATGTTGCATTTGATTTCCCTACTCTTTTCATCAATCTCTCGTGGCAATCCTTGTAGAGTTGAAGTTGAGTAATAATGCAACTATCCCATAATATGTATTTAGAGACATCAACACATGTTCCTATGCTTGTTAAATTTCATAATTTAGGAACCTCTAGCCTTCAAGGCTTCACAAAATCCTACATGTATTAATTCCACACATAGAAATAAACAAATTAACAAACTATTATTCATAAGCAATGAATAAGATAAATTAATAGGTTTAACGTAATTGGTTTCATACCAAAATAGAAGGTATATCTTCAAAGAGAGTTTGGTAACTGTCTATAAAATTCAAATTAAAATCAAATATATATATATATATATATATATATATATATATATATATTATGTTCGATGAATATGACACTCTAAGGGAAAGATTTTACATTTTTCCACATTTCTAATATTTAACATTATATTAAAAAGATGTTTCAATTAAAATTGTAAAGAAATATTATATGCATCAAAATATGTAAAACATCACATATACTACATGTTAAACTTGCACGCTAAATATGTTAACACGTGCAACCAAAAAAATAAATACTATGTTAGCACCTTAAAATTATTAATGAAGAATCAGATGAGGCAAAGTTGGCACTGTTCAAGATGTTGTTTTCTTTGGTATTTAAGTTTATGTAAGTTGGTTGATCATATGTAAATCAAGCGAATTCAGCTGCAATAAATGAACATATATAGATCAAAATACTAGTTCTTGTAGAAAAAAGATCAATTACTAGACAAAAAACACTAGGATCCTTATAGTTGAGTTCATAATGTTGTCGCCTGCAGACTGCTAAACTGTCTTAATCTTACTAGTTTGCAATTAACTGACAATTTAAAGTTGACTGCAAATTTTCATTATGAAATAAAACAAATTGACAACGTAGATTTTGAGGGGGTAGAACAATCACAAGCATAGTCTACAACAAGCTTTCTATTGGACATTCTTACTATTGGATTATGCGTCACAAAGTCTCTTCAAATGGGAAAGAAGTTTGCTTTAATAAGAGTGGGTAGGTTGGAAACATCAACAACCGAGTCTCCAAATATGAAAAAAGTTGGAACTAGAGGTTCACCATTGGTTACATATAGTAACACAATACCAAAAATAAAAAACTAAATTGACAAAGAACTTAAGTATTCCATATTTCTTAAATACTTATATGTGAAAGAAATATTTTTCATGCAACACATAAGACATAGAGATGAAATGAGAAGTGAAATTTTAACAATGTTGTTATCCTTTTATTGTAGTGGTATCCCTGCCCAGGCTCTACTTCGAAGATTTTATTGAATCCATTTTCTTGATTTCCACTTTGTATTTGGTGTCTTATTTAGTCAAGTTAGGTGATTTCTTACTTCGACACAATTCTCAATATCCCATATATAGCATTAATATGAGGTGGAGGCGTTAACCCCTAACTATGTCTTATTCAATTTTAATACTTTCAAACGTGGCCACGTGGATTCCACAATCAGGTCTAACTAGATGGTAAACTAACTTTCTTTCTTCCTCACTTTACTTCTCATCTTCCCTTTCATACTTCTAAAAAAAACAACTTTCAAACTTCAACTTTTTCATTTTTCTGAATCATGGAGAGACTTGGTGAGGATAAACTCATCATCATTGCACAGAAAGTTGCTGAACATGGTACTCAACATCTCATGAACTTCATGCGAACTTCAAAAACTCACGAAAGAATTTACAAGCTTCCTGTGGTTCATAGGTTTTTGCACCCAGAATGCGTAAATTCGTTCAACGACGACGAAATACCCTTCCGTCAACTAAACTTTCTCAATATGATGGTTGAGATTGGACATGCAGATTATTGCCTGTTGCGCGCAGTTAGTATCATGTATGATGTTGAACTTTGGTTCTTTCTTCTACGGCCTTTAGTTTATTTGAGGGCTTCTATAGCAAAAATAACATGTGTCGAATGATATGTAATGACTTTGCATTTATCTTGTAACATTCGACCATTATGTAATTTTCCCATTAGTGACTTTAGTTAATGCCATCTTTTCCGAATTAGTCCTATGCAAAATCTCCATACCCAACCACAAGAATCCCATAATACATATTTAGAGGCATCAACACATGTTCCTATGCTTGTTAAATTGCATAATTTAGCAACCTCTAGCAAGTCTGACCCACGACCAGCTTTCCATGCTTCACAAAATCCTATGTGTGTTAATTTCACACATAGAAATAAACATATTAACAAACTATTGTTCGTAAGCAATGAATAAGATAAATTAATAGGTTTAACATAATTAAAAGTTCATACAAATCAGAAGGTCTGATAAATATGTTCAAAGAGAGTTTGGTAAATGTCTATAAAATTCAAATTAAAATCAAATAAGAATATATATATATATATATATATATATATATATATATGTTCGATGAATATGACATTTTACCTTTTTCCACATTTCAAATATTTAACATTATATTTAAAAAGATGTTTCAATCAAATTTGTAAACAAATATTATATGCATCAAAATATGTAAAACATCACATATACTACATATCCTAAGTACGTTAACACGTGAATCCAAAAATATAAATGCTACGTTAGCACCTTAAAATTATTAATGAAGATAATGAGTCAGTTTTACTTTCTATTTTTTGACATGGAATGCAATATAAATGAATGATTTTTTCTTCACGTTATAATCAAATGCAATCACAATTTATTGCTAAATCAATTTAGTAGAGGAATAATTTTTGTTTTTTTTAGATGTAAAGGAATAATTAATGATGCTCAATTTTCATTGTTCCTAAAATATTCCTTATTCCATAAAAATAATCATAAGTATCATTTATTATATTTGACTTCTGAGTCAATTGATCTTGCATATATTTGAAATTTGATGATTTTCTAATCACCTATTCCCATTTTCATAATGAGAAGTAATTGACGAGCAATTTCGAAATTACTGCCCTCTCAAAAAAAAAAGTTTAGCAATTTTTTATTGCCGAAATTATTGCCTTTACCAATTCTGATTTTAATACAATTCGTTTTCTTCCTTAAAAAAAATACTTAGTCATAAATATTAAAAATATTGTCAATAGAATCTAAGCGATTTGAATTTTCCACTATTACAAAATGTCGTTGTTGTATCAGGGTCTTCCTGATCTTAAATATATTGTCAAGATCGTTTACACTAATTTTGAAAAAACCGAAACCATAATATATACTTCTTAAATATGATTGACATCATTTACAACAATTTTCAACCAATTTTTCAGTTCACATGATCTAAATCATCTGATCTGTGATCAGGACTATGATCTTAAATATATGCTTTTTTACTGTTGTATTATCTAAGCGATTTTATATCAGCACTATTAGATCTTGAATATATAATTGAGATCGTTTACAACTATTTTTCAAATCAAGATCTGTGATTAACAAACAAGATGCAAAAACTATAACACAGACTAAGAGATTTGAGATTTGAATTTCTTACTGGTTACAAAAAAAAAAAAAAGAACTATAACAGACCAGACACTACAACTACAACAGTTGTATGGTTGAGATCGTTTGGTATTCAAATAAAAAATTTCTCATTTTTATGTTGAAACATAAACCGATTGGTCTAAAAATTTTAAAACCGTACACGTTTAGTATCCATATCCAAATGATTCGGTAATGGGTTAGTTATGGTTTCAAATAAAATTAGGGATTTAATGTTTTTACACATGAAATGATTAAAAGAAGAAGAATCCTTACCCTTAAAGATGAATGTGACCAATTGGATAGAGTAGTTGAAGCGGTGGTGGTGCTCTTCTCTAATTTTTTGGTCTGGATGTGGCCGATTTGTCACAGTTTGTGGGTTTGGTGTAGTGGAACGTGATGAAAATTGTGCGTGATGTTGAGTTTATGCTATAGTTTGCAGGTTTTGATTTGGGCTATGGATCGGGGTTTTGTGACTAGGAAAGCAAAAACAATGGTTTAAGATGATATGTTACCGATTGTGTTGTTTCTCTGATGAATTTTCGGTCCCCGTTGTGTGAATGTTTCTGTCCTTCTTAAACAATTCATAAATTCTCAAATTGAACAGAAATTGAACTCTGATTAAATGTGCATTGAATAGGCTTGAATGACATTGAATAATGTTGGACGCGTTTTAGCTTGATTTAGAAAGAATAAGCTGACTTGAGTAACTTCTGCCACTGATGGCGGCGTGTTTGAGCAGAGGAAAGAATGGGACACGGATAATTTTTTGGACATATTGGATTTTTAAAATAAAACAAACTAGATAAAAAATAAAGGTAAATAAATAAAATTAACCTAAAACAAAGTAAAAATGCATAATAATAAAAGATGGTAATTAACTTAATATAAAAAAACTAAAAAAATAAAAGACTAAAAAAAGAAAAAAAATTGTGGGCTCGGAAACCAAACAAAATGAGGTATTTTAAAATAACTTTCTGCCGAAATATTACCGAAATATCAGAGACCGATCAAAGTCAGAGGACACCTGTCGGTGTATGAATGTAGGACCTTAGGTCAAAAATTAGGGTATGACAGATGCCCCTATTTAAGTTTCTTCGTCCGGAGATTTGAAGATGGAATCTTTGGTTTGACGGGTCGAAGAGACTTAAATACAAAGTACACCTATTTTTGATCCTAAGATACGGTGAATGCATGTGACATGATTATGAATGAAAGACGGCATGGATGACTCGACTGGGACGAGTAATAACGACGGGATGCCCAAATTCGTTGAAGAAATGGATCTGACTTCTTTAGGGGAATGTAGTTTCACTGGGGAAAATGATCGTCTACTACCGTGTTGGTTTGGAACAATAGTTTAATGAATACAAATCTTTTAAGTGACACCTCTTGAACAGCTATGCTGGGGATGGCAATATTCAAATTGAAATTGATTAGTGACATCACTGGAACAGCTACGCTGGGGATAACACTACTGAAATTGAAATTGATTAGTGACATCGCTGGAACAGCTACGCTGGGGATGGCACCATTGAAATCGAAATTGATTAGTGACATCGCTTGAACAGCTACGCTGGAGATGACACTATTGAAATTGAAATTGATTAGTGACATCGCTTGAGCAGCTACGCTGGGGATGACACTATTGAAATTGAAATTGTTTGGTGACATCGCAGGAACAACTACGCTGGGGACGACACCATTGAAATTGAAATTGATTAGTGACACCGCTTGAACAGCTATGCTGGGGATGACACTATTGGAATTAGTGACATCACTGGTACAACTATGCTGGGGATGGCAATATTGGAAATGAAATTGATTGGTGGCATCACTGGAACAGCTACGCTGAGGATGGCACCATTGAAATTGAAATTGATTAGTGACATCACTGGAACAGCTACGTTGGAGATGACACCATTGGAATTGAAATTGATTAGTGACATCGCTTGAACAGCTACGCTGGGGATGACACCATTCGAATTGAAATTGATTAGTGACATCACTTGAACAGCTACGCTGGGGATGACACTATTTAAAAAATTACAATTGTTAACTACGCAGAAATTACCGTTTGACGTTATGATAAATGAGGACTAGACTGAAAGGACACAACAAAGTTCTGGATGACAAACGCAACCATGCATGAATGATGTTGTGTATATGTTGTGTATGAATGAATGTAATAATGCATGAACGTATGAATGCGTGAATGTATAATCATATGAATGTATGAATGTAACTCGTAGGACCGCATTCACGGTGTATGGTCGATTAGAGACTGAGATGAGACAAGATTGATAAGGTGGGAAGTGGCCTAACATTGCAGTACTACAAACTCGGTGAGCTTTCTTGGAGAAGATATTATTATGAACTAATCACACCATTTGCAGGGTCAAACCTATCGGTGTATGAATGTAGGACCTTAGGTCAAAAATTAGGGTATGACAGATGCCCCTATTTAAGTTTCTTCGTCCGGAGATTTGAAGATGGAGTCTTTGGTTTGACGGGTCGAAGAGACTTAAATACAAAGTACACCTATTTTTGATCCTAAGATACTGTGAATGCATGTGACGTGATTATGAATGAAAAACGGCATGGATGACTCGACTGGGACGAGTAATAACGACGGGATGCCCAAATTCGTTGAAGAAAGGGATCTGACTTCTTTAGGGGAATGTAGTTTCACTGGGGAAAATGATCGTCTACTACCGTGTTGGTTTGGAACAATAGTTTAATGAATACAAATCTTTTAAGTGACACCTCTTGAACAACTATGTTGGGGATGACAATATTGAAATTGAAATTGATTAGTGACATCACTGGAACAGCTACGCTGGGGATGACATTATTGAAATTGATTAGTGACCTACGCTGGGGATGACACTATTGAAATTGAAATTGATTAGTGACATCACCGGAACAGCTACGCTGGGGATAACACTACTGAAATTGAAATTGATTAGTGACATCGCTGGAACAGCTACGCTAGGAATGGCACCATTGAAATCGAAATTGATTAGTGACATCGCTTGAACAGCTACGCTGGGGATGACACTATTGAAATTGAAATTGATTAGTGACATCGCTTGAACAGCTACGCTGGGGATGGCACTATTGAAATTGAAATTGTTTGGTGACATCGCTGGAACAGCTACGCTGGGGACGACACCATTGAAATTGAAATTGATTAGTGGCACTGCTTGAACAACTATACTGGGGATGACACTATTGGAATTAGTGACATCACTGGTACAACTATGTTGGGGATGGCAATATTGGAAATGAAATTGATTGGTGGCATCACTGGAACAGCTACGCTGAGGATGACATCATTGAAATTGAAATTGATTAGTGACATCACTGGAACAGCTACGTTGGGGATGACACCATTGGAATTGAAATTGATTAGTGACATCACTTGAACAGCTACGCTGGGGATGACACTATTTAAAAAATTACAATTGTTAACTACGCAGAAATTACCGTTTGACGTTACGATAAATGAGGACTAGACTGAAAGGACACAACAAAGTTCTGGATGACAAACGCAACCATGCGTGAATGATGTTGTGTATATGTTGTGTATGAATGAATGTAATAATGCATGAACGTATGAATGCATGAATGTATAATAATATGAATGTATGATCATATGAATGTATGAATGTAACTCGTAGGACCGCATTCACGGTGTATGGTCGATTAGAGACTGAGATGAGACAAGATTGATAAGGTGGGAAGTGGACTAACATTGCAGTACTACAAAATCGGTGAGCTTTCTTGGAGAAGATATTATTATGACCTAATCACACCATTTGCAGGGTCAAACCTGACACAAGATAACAACTTAGCCTTCCTGGGGAGAGAGTCCATTGTTGACCGAAAAGTTTGGAAGAAGTCGCCATTTGTAAACCGGCGCAGAGTGTTCCGATAAAAGCCACTTTTGACCAAAAGTCTGGAAGTCGCCATTTGCATAGAGTGTCAATCCGTTGGTATTCCCCAGCAGTCACGCTCCTTTTTGTTTTTTTGGTTTTTTTTTTGAAAATCCCTAACTTTTGCCTAGACCGCCCTTTCGGGTTTTCAGTCCACCGGGAGTATATTCCTATTTTGTGCCCCTAACTTTTGCATGGACCACCCTTTCGGGTTTTCAGTCCACCGGGACGCTCTCTATTGCCTAAGTCGCCTTTTCAGGTTTTCAACTTAGCGAGATTTTATTTTTTGTTTTTCTCTTCCTTTTTTTTGCATTTTTTTTCCTTTTGGATTGTGACTGCATCTCACTCAAAGCAGAGGTCCTCTCCATAATGCCTAGACATGTATCTCTTCTGGAGTGCAACCGTTCTCGAGGCGGCTACTGATGTACGCTTTTCAAAAGATGTAAAAAAAAGTTTCGTATTTTGAAATTTTTGCTTCAAGTATTGTCATCAGAAATAGAAGAAATTTTTTCAATTGAATAAATGAGAGTTCCAAATAAATGGGCATAGGCTCAAACTTGATTAATTGAGTGGTGGCCTGCCAATGGCATGGCTCCACGAAGCTTTGAAATTTTTGGAAAATGGTAAAATATAGGAAGGTACATTGAACACAATAACCATTATTCACCCTAACAACTTTGAATGCCCCTGTTCCGAGTCTTTGATTTGCAGATGCTTCGTATCGGAGGTCTTTTGATAGCTGGATGCCCCAAGTGGACTGTGCTTGACTTGATGCAGTTACTTTGTCATGCTCCTTAACTTTTCCATAGATCATCCATTCAGGTTTTCAATCTATCAGGATGATCATTTTTGTTAATGTCTCTAATTTTTGCTTGGACCGCCCTTTCGGGTTTTCGGTCCACCGAGACACTCATTTTTGCCTAAGTCCCTTTTTCAGGATTGCAACTTATCGAGCTTTTATTTTTTGACAAAGTATTTCTTGACTGCACCGGCATTCATAGGACGTACGAGTTTGCCACCATCCATAGTTGTGAGAGTTATTGCACACGAGCTCTCATAGTTAGGTGTTCACCTACTCCTGGAGTCTGGTTGGAGAGATAATGTTTTTTGCTCAAAGTCTCCTTCTTGAAATTCACGGGGACGAACCTTCTTCTTGGAAGCTTGTTTCAACTTCTTTTGATGTAGTTGTACAGGGTCGTCATGCATTGTAAGTTCAATCGAAACTTGAGATTTCAGCAAAACTCTTGTTGACGGGACTTTGACCTCGATGAGAAGTACGGCATTCATGTCGTATACTAAGGGAAGGAGGGGGGTTGCCCCTGTTGAAATGTTTATTGAAACACGATGCCCATGTGAGGCAACGGTGCCATCTCATGCTGGTCTTTGTAAGCTACTCCCATCTTCTGGACAATCTTCTTGATTTTTGTTTGTAGTTTTGACGGCTAAGATGCCCCAGTATGTGAGAGATCTTGTCGGGAATCTCTTCGTTCTTCTTCATCTTCTGACACAGGGAATTCAAAGTCGAGAAAGAGTATAGGGTTAATGTGTTCAACGGGCTTGTTTATGTTTAATCTGCATTTACGTTTAAAGAAAAATATACGACGGGATCAAAACGACCTTTTTATTAATGATGGAAAATACATGACGCTAAAAAGCCCTACACAATTTCACTTTCGTCTCAGGCAGGACGAAATGATTTTTTTGGAAAAAGTAAACAACAAACACACATTATTTGAATAGGTAAGTAGCGGAAGAAAACATCAACAAGGACCCGATTGCGGGTAGCTATCCCATGTGTCACAAACACTAGGTATTATGATCTGGTAGCGAATTGACTTCCACGTTTCGAGAGTCTTAGAAGGTCAGGCGGTTGGTCCGGATCAAGTTCTGGACTGCATTCTTTAGTGCATTACAATGTTCAATGTCATGGCCAGGTGTCCCTTGATGGAAGGTAGAGAAAAGGTCAGGTCTATACCATGCTGCAATCTTGTTGGTACCGGAGGAGGCGCCTTAGTCTGGACCAGATTCTCTTCGAGCAACTGTGGAAGTAAGGCTGCATATTTCACGGGGATTGGGGTAGGTTGTGTCCCTGAAACCTGTTGCCAAGCCAAGGCTGCTGTTGTAATGCCTTATTTTATTATTTATTTATTTTATTGAGTTTAGATATCTTTTTATAATTTAGTCGATTTATTTTGATGATTGATATTTTGTTATGTTATATGTTGGTATTTATTAGTATAATATATATGTTATCTGGTGTAGAAATATATATGTTATTTGGTATTTGTTATAGAAATATATTTGTTATCTGGTGTAGAAAATATATTTGTTATTTGGTATAGAAATATATATATATATATATATATATATATATATTATTTGGTGTAAAAATATATTTGTTATTTGTTATAGAAATATATATGTTATTTGGTGTAAAAAAAAATATACTTGTTATTTGCTATAGAAATATATTTGATATATATGATTTATGTGTGATATATAGTATGTGTTATTTTATTATATTGTTGTTTTATTATTTAAATAAAACATGAGAAATAGAAATAAGTAGTAATAATATTTATTTAGAATTAAGGGGATTAATTATAATTATGTGGAATAAGTGGGAGTTAAGAGAAAGAAAAGAGGGGTTATGTTTTGGGAGTTAGTAAGAAAGAGTCAGACAAAAACATTTCACGTACAATAGAAAAAAAAGTGAGTTTTTGAGAGAAAGAGAAGAAAGACCAAGAGGCTAGGAGAAGGGCTAGGAAGGGATCAATCGCTGTAGATTTTCAATTCATTTTGCTGAATCAAGGTAAGGGTGGGATTTCCTTCAATAATCATAGTATATAATTCTGAAATTTGATGAATTGTTGTGTTCTTGAGTTAGGGTTAGAAAGTTTATGTTAATTGATAAAATGAGATGAATTGTGTTGTTTGATGCATGTTCCTATGTTGTTTTGATTTCTATATTGCCTATTTGACCTGTAAACATCATTGTAAATCATTTTGGGTGATTAAGAGATCAAAAATTAGGTTTTTGGAGTGAAAACTGTTCTTTCCCGTAAACGAATTTTGCCACCGATTTTCTGAAAGCCAAAATTGGAAAAACACTAACTTTTCACCCGTTTTTGTTTTGAATTAGCTTTCGGTGTAAACACGAAAGTTGTAGGTATGGATGTTAACTTTCTAATGCCGTTGGTTTGACTTCAAAAAGATTTATATAACTTGAGTTATAGTCCAAATTACTGCACGTAGGTCATAGTGAGTTTTTATGAATTTCAGCACAACTTTCTCCGAATTTGAAATGAAAACTGGTATTGATCGGTACTGAATTAGTCTTAGGTGTAAACATGAAAGTTGTAGATAATTGTTCTATCTTTCTAATGGCTATGGTTTGACATGTAAAAGATATATAGATTTTGAGTTATGATGAAAATAGTCCAAGTGGGTATTCAGAAAATTTTAAGAAAACTTAGCATAACTAATTCTGAGTTAGTCCAAAACTTATGTCTTATTGATCACACTTGCTTTGTTTTTGAAGAATGTTTTGGTTTGATATGAATGTAGTTGATTAATGCATATGTGCTATGTTGATGAATTTTGTCGTAAGAGTTGTTGTGTCAGATTTTGACTAAGTTGTGGAGTGTGTCATAAATGATTAGGCACATATGTTTTTGTCGTAGATGTTGTTGAGTTGTATGTTGATAAACACAAATTGAGTCCATTTGCATTCTCATAACTGTTGGGGGCTTAAGCCCTGGAATGTTTATCATTCACCCGTTTGGGGCTTATGCCCTGGAATGTTAATCATTCACCTGTTGGGGGCTTATGCCCTGGGATGCTTTAACCATCCAACTGTTGGGGGCTTATGCCCTGGAATGCTTAGCATTCAACGCGCGTAGTTGGTACCACATGCATGATGCATTAGTTGTCGTTGGAGTTGCATTGTCGTAATTGTCGTTGTTGGTCTAGTAGTTGGTGTTCATTGCTGATAATGGCGCTACATTGTGGTTGTTAAATATTGTTGGTGATAATGTTGCTGATGTATTATTAAGAAACTCTTCCAACCACTTCTTCAACTCTCCCAACTCAGATGCAGACATCCGATACGACGTAATCGAAATAGGACTCGTTCCTGGCACCAAATCAATTACAAACTTCACTTCTCTCTCTGACGGTAATTTGGTAATGTCGTCCGGAAAAACTTTAGGAAACTCTTGCACTACCGGAAAATCGCCAATTCCTTTCTCACTACTTTCCTTCAACGAAGAAAACATGATGAACACACTAGCTTCACCGTCCAAATACTTCTTCACTTGCTCCGCGGTGAAGAACTTTTCACCTACCTCAGCTACAGGCTTAGAAAATGTTATACTCTTGGTTAAACAATTAATGCTGACACCAAAAGACAACAGCCAGTCCATACCAAAAATCACGTCCATATGCTTCAACGGAAGACATACAATATCTAACTCAAAATCAATGTTACCAAAATTAATATGACACTTAGCACACACCAAGGAAGTAGTCACCAAGCCATTGGCCGGGGTGTCGACGACCATTCCACGCGACAACGGAGTTACAACCAAACTCAAATGCTCAACACAACTAACCGAGATACAAGAATGCGTAGCACCGGTATCAATAATTGCAATCAAAGGAGTATTATTGATAAAACACATATCTCAGATAAGATTATCCGGCTGTTCCACTTCCTCTGCATTCAATGCAAACACCTTACCTGCCGCCTTCTTCGGCTTGGTACACTTAGTACTGACATGGCCTGCCTCTCCACATATCCCTCTTGCACTCGAAAGATTTGTGACTCTTCTGACCACACTTGTAGCAACTATCATCCTTCTAGCAATCATTGGAGTAATGACCCAAGATTCCACACTTAAAGCATCCTACATCAGCTAAACTCGGTTTAGAGCCTCCATCAACCTCTTTCTTCTTTCCTTTATCCTTGTTGTATGGTTTCCCAAATCCATGGCTCTTTCCTTTCTTGTCATGCACTGCCTTGTAGTGGTTCACCTTGGCCTTACCAAGATCATCAAACATGCGACACTTTTGCACCAAAGTATCAAAATCCTTAATCTCCTAAATACACATATACTGATAAATCTCTAGCTTCAAGCCGCTCTCAAACTTCACACACTTCGAAAACATCGCATCCTCAACATTGATGTACGGGAAAAACCTCGAAAGTTCCTCGAACTTAGCAGCATACTCAGCATCAGACAAGTTTTCTTGCTTTAAGTTCAGAAACTCCACCTCCTTCTTGGTCCTCAAATCGTCAGGAAAGTACTTCCTCAAAAACTCGCTCTTGAACCTAGCCCAAGTTACAACCTCTCCACCTGCCTCAAGCATCCCCGTAGCATTCACCCACCAATACACAACTTCCTCAACAAGTATGTGGGTAGCCAACTTGACCTTCTGATCATCACTAGTCACCAAGGCACGAAAGATCCTCTTCATGCCCTGCGTCCAAGTCTGAGCTCCCTCCGGGTCAAACCTTCCCTTGAACGTTGATGGATTGTTTCTCATGAAACAATCAAGCCTCCGCTCCTCAACTTCTCCATCATCTAGAGGACCAGCCGCCGCCTGCTCATTGGACTGAGCTAATACTTGCGCCATTGCAGCCAAAGCCTGTGCAATCTCCGTATCATCTCTACCACCAACCATCTCACTTATACACCAAACCAACCAGCAGGTAAGAAAAATTGCACAACAAAACAAGTACCGAAGGTAACTCAATACCTTTCGCGTACAAACAAGAAATTCACCGAATACTAGTCCAGACAAGACTAACCATGACTCTGATACCAACTTGTAACGCCCTATTTCTATTAAAACAATAAACAGGCGAATAATCCGAATATTCAAGAACTATACGTCACATCTCAAAATCCATAAACATGCATATTAAAATTCTCAAGATTCGCAGCGGATATATATATATATATATATATATATATATATATATATATAACATCAACAACATAATATCCAAACCCGACACGTGGGAAAATCTCAACAACAAGGATAAATCCAAAATAACATAAACGGCAACATCCTAGATCAGAGCCTATCTAAGACGCTACAGACAACCAACAGAGTTAGCTCCCGCTATCCTCGAGTACTCACCAAGCAAGCTATCAAACTACTTTTGCACGCCGTCTACCCATTCATACAAATAGGTAGGCGGCCCACCACAGACCACTAGGGGTTTGCTTCACGTCAATCATAATCTATAATAATAAACAATTGAAATGAACATCATTGATTTAAACTTCAAATAAACAAGAGAATTCAACTACAACATTATTCATAAACACAATAATTACAATCATCACAAGTATGCAATGCATCAATCACACTTATCACCAACACAACCATTATCAAACACATAAGCAATTAGGACTCATGCCAATTCATGATATTCTCCTAGACACAACTTCTATATTGATGTGGTACCAATCTCCTCCAAGGTCGTCACCTCATTATGCAATAAACACATCATAGTCAACGACTATATGGATATCAACATCCGACTCGACATATGATGAATGAACATATGACTCAACCAACCATGCATATGTTCACAACAAATCAACGGCTATATGTACATACATCTTTCACTAATTGCACTCAATCAAGCATGTATATCATTCAACATCAACAACCTTACTACAATTCATCAAATTCACAAAATTTCTCACAATCAAATAAAGGAGAAAAGTACACCAATCATGATAGACATCATATTCAGCCCTTATCAAGTATTCATACATCTTCATACAATCATAACAAACTATATACAAAAGATTTCCGAGATATTCAGTCTTAAAGACCGAGTTAGACAAAGATTGTCTATTGTTTCACAACTTCAAAATAATTCTGACATTTGAATGAAAACTAAGCAAGAAAACTCTAATGCCTCAACTATGTATAATTTAAGATCACATATAACTGAAGTTGAGTATACATGTGCGTTTCACCGGCCAAATACGTCGAAATCAGACTCTCTTATCATTTTTTAAAATGAATTCCATTTTCAAAGCAAAACAAGTTAAACCTCATTGAAATAATTCACAACCACTTTTTTAAGAAGCTGATGGATATGCTTGCAAACCAAAATAAACCTTAGTTGCACACTTTTTTTTTTTTTTTTGGTTGTATTTTTTTTTAAGTAGCTTATGAATGTTGTTTGCATCTGATACACTTTAGCTCCTGGTTTATAAAATGCTTCTGAAATCTTTTGAGTTTGAATATATAAATGCTTATGTTTTTATTCATACATTTATTTGCGTCTGATATATCTTTTGATTCTGGTTATTTGCTTCTGTTTGTTTTATTAACTCTTGTGTTTTTAAAAAAAAAAACTAAGTTTAACCAGACTCTATTTACGTTTTTAACTCTGAATCTTCTTATCTCTTCTCATTTATTTAAAAAAAATTTAACTCTGATACCTTTTTGTTAATGACAAAAGGGGGAGTATTTGTGAAGTATTTTAAGTCTAAGTAAAGGGAAGTTAGCAATAGATAATGAAGGTGAGAAAAACAGAAGAAGGGGCGGGTTGAATTGTGTTTTCTTTTTGCAACTCTTGAAGAGTGAGAATCTAATTCCTTTAAACTCAAAGTCTGATTGAGATCAGAGTCTGATAGGAGATTAGGTTCTGATTGCAGCGGAATAATCAAGAGATAAAGAGAGAAGAGAGAACACAAACAATTATACAGGTTCCTTCCACAAACCGGAAGTAGTCCTGTCCCCCTTGTACTTCCAAGGAGAGTTCACTAAAATGTAATATCAAATTACAAGTTGCTCAAACACAAAGTATGAGACTTCCTTGCTCAAGCACACAGGCGAGAGACTTCCTTGCTCAAAGACACAACGAAGAGACTTCCTTGCTCAAGGACGCAGCCAAGAGACTTCCTTTTCTCAAGCACACAAGCAAGAGACTTTTACACAATTACAGAAAATTGAATACAGTTGAAACACTTGACAACAATCAAAATGTGTTTCAATTACAACAAAGACAGACTCTGTTTTACACAAAAGACAGACTCTGTTTTTCTGTGAAACTTAGAAATTCTAGAATACTCAGTTTGTAAGAATCTAAGTTGATGATGTGCTTTTGTTAAGACTCAGTTGAATACGAAAGCAGCGCAATGCCATTTTTCAAGTTATAGAGTCCCACAATTCTTCAAGTCTTCTATCCTTTATATAGGCGTAGGAAAGAGACGTTGAGTCATCCAGCGCATCATGATGATTTCTGAAGCTTGATCAATGACTATTGATCTGTTGCTTGATTTGGTAATAGTCCTTCAATAGCATCATTTGAATTCCATTCTCTTTGAGGATTAATACCGGTAGACACAGTTGCCAAACTGTACGAGGTAGTGGAGTAGTGGAAACAGAGTTCGTACAACGTACTCTGTACTGGCCTGCAATCTTTGTCTTTGTGCTTCCCACGCTCAAGTTGACTTAGAAGCTAGCCGTTACTCCATTAGAGTTTCTTTGTGCATAGCAATGCAGTAGAGATCACTGTTAGCAGATCATCAAATTTGTGGCTTCAGACTCACTATAGCACTATGCTTCTGATAATCTTCAGACTCTCTTGGTTCTCAGATTCTGATGGTCTTTAGACTCTGATACAGTCTTCAGACTCTCTTCGGTACAGTTTTCAGACTCTCTTCGATACAGACTTCAGACTCTCTTCGATACAGAATCACAAGCAACAAGCTTCACTGGATTTATTGCTCTTTAACATTTTTCAAACAGAATACTTTCTAAGATACAAATCTTAATTGATATCCTGCGTACTTAAACAAATATTAGCAATATCCAATTGACAACTTTTTTAATACCTTGTTATCATCAAAACTCAAAGCGTGGTATTGCTGAACACCTTTGTTCCAACAGATAATACGTTAGATTCTGAGCCCTCAAGTAAATTAAATTTTTCGCAATTTAGTTTAAGAGAATCTCTTCTCATCTCTAGTCTTTTAAGTTTTTATGAGATTTGATTTTGACGTTTTGTTTAAAATTAATTTAATTAACCTGGATAGGACTTAGGTGGAGCTTACAAACCTCACCTTAAAGACTATCAGACTTAGGGGGGGTCAGAGCTTACAAATCTCAGACTTTGAGCTTACAAAGCTCAGACCCTGAAGACTCAGAGAATCTGAAGAACAAAGAGAGTCTGAAGCTCAACAGAGTCTAAGAGTTCTACAGAGAGTCTGAAGATTGCAATTCAAGAATTTGTTTGAATGAATCTCTGAAGAGATTTCGTCTGCAAAAGAAACGTTCATATGGAGTAACGGCTAATTTCAAGTCAACTTAAGCATGGGATGCTTTGCGACAAAGAATGCAGGAAAACGACAGAGTACTGTGTACGAACCCTTTTTCCACTACTCCACTACTTGTACTATTGGCAGCTGTGTCTACTGGTTTTATCGCTTTAAATGGAATTCAAAATCTGTATTGAAGGACGATTACCATATCAAGCAACAGATCAACAATATTTGATCAAGCTTCTAGATGACTCTGTGATGTGCAGGATTGTATCAACGTCTCTCTACAAGGTCTATATAAAGGAATGAAGACTTGGAGAATAGACTACTGACTCTGAATGAACTATTGAGCTATTACGCTATTTTGCTATTCTCCCTGAGTCAAACAAACACATCAACAACTTAGAGAATTCTTACAAACTTGTTTATCCTAGAATTTCTAAGTGTTACAGAAAACAGAGTCTTATTGTTTTGTAATTGGAACACCACTGATTGTATATCAAGTGTTCAAACTCTTATTCAATTTTCTGTAAATTGTGTCAGAAGTCTCTTGCTTGTGTGCTTGAGCATTAGAAGTCTCTTAATTATGTCTTTGAGCATTTGAAGTCTCTTGCCTGCGTGCTTGAGCATTTGGAAGTCTCTTGCTGTGTGCTTGAGCAACTTGTAATTGTTTATTACATTTTAGTGAACTCTCTTTGGAAGTGCAAGGGGGACAGGACTACTCCCGGTTTGTGGAAGGAACCTGTATAATTGCTTGTGTTCTCTCTTTCCCTTATCTCTTTACTTTTTCCGCTTCAACAGACTATGTTCTTCCATCAGGTCCTGAACTCGTTCAGACTATGATCCTGAAAAACAGATTCATACTCTTTAAGAGACGAGAAAAATTAACACAATTCAACCCCCCCTTCTTGTGTTTTTCTCACCTTCAGTTGGTATCACAGTTCCGTGTCAGACACTGTTGTCATAACACTTAACTGTGGGACATAAAAGATCCAGAGAAAAACATGTCTTCTAGTGAACCTACAACTTCTGGTGCTAGTGTTGGTGCAGCTATACCATATGACTATGGATCCAGTAACAGCAACAAGAAAGCTGATTCTGGAAATATTCCTAAATTCAACGGTGACCCTGAGGAATTTTCATGGTGGAAAACTAACTTCTACAGTTATGTCATGGGTCTTGATGAAGAACTTTGGGACATACTAGAAAATGGTGTTGGTGACTTAGAACTTGATGATGAAGGAGCTGCTATTGACAGAAAGAAACACACTGATGCTCAGAAGAAAATTTACAAGAAACATCACATAATCAGAGGAGCGCTTGTCACAGCTATTCCCAAATCTGAATACATGAAGATGAGTGACAAGTCTACTGCAAAAGCTATGTTTGCTTCTCTTTGTGCTAACTACAAAGGTAGCAAGAAAGTAAGAGAAGCAAAAGCCCTTTTGTTAGTTCATCAGTATGAACTGTTCAAAATGAAAGAGGATGAAAGTATTAAGCAGATGTACTCAAGATTTCAGACTCTGGTATCTGGACTTCAGATACTGAAGAAGAGCTACATAGCATCTGATCACGTGAGCAAGATTCTGAGAAGTCTACCCTTAAGATGGAGACCTAAGGTAACTGCCATTGAGGAAGCTAAGAATCTAAACACTCTAAGTGTTGAAGATCTTGTCAATTCCCTCAAGGTTCATGAGTTAAGTCTCAATGAACATGACTCTGTTAGAACGTCAAAAACCATTGCTCTAAAGTCAAAAGGAAGATCCTCAAATGCTCTCAAAGTTGAAGAGTCTAAAAATGAATCTTCTTGAGAAGGTTTCGAGGAAGATCGAGATGTTGCTAGAGAAATGGCTATGCTTTCCAACAGACTGGAGTACCTGGCTAGGAAGAATAAGAAGTTTTTAAGGAAAGGCAGTGGTAAAGGATTCAAGAAGGAAGAACAGAAAGGTTGCTTCAACTACAAGAAGCCTGGGCATTTCATTGCTGATTGTCCAGATTTGCAAAAAGAGAAATCCAAGTCAAAGAAGCCAAGCTTCAAGTCCAACAAGTTCAAGAAGCAGATCAAAAGGAGTCTGATGGCTACTTGGGAAGAAATAGATAATGAGTCAGGGTCTGATGAAGATGATGTTGAGGATGAATTTAATGTAGCTATGGGTTTGGTAGCAACAACTGAACCAGAAAAGGAATCATCCAATGCAGAAGCTGATACAGACTTTGAAAGTGAAACTGAGATATATTCTAAATTTACTAGATCTGAACTGATTGATTCTCTCAAGGAGCTTCTTGGTCATTATGAAACCAAATCCACATAGTTGAGAAAAGTTAAACAACAACACAATAAGTTGTTGAAACAACATGACTCAACTATGTTGGAGATGGACGCTTTAAAGAAAGATATTGAAAACTTAATGCTAAGAAGTGTAATTGTAAACACTTGAGTGAGCAAGATGCTTCTCTTTAAGATTTTATTGTTACAAAAATTGATAGAACCAGAGTGGCATCCATGATTTATAGCACGTATCAGAATAGAGGTAAAGGTCTTGGATTCATAAGAGGTAACTCTAATGAAGTGATCCTGAAACCTGGTTCTGATGGCGCCAAAGAAGCATTTGAAAATCATTTTGTGTTAGAGTCTGAAAAAGTCAACACAGTAACTCATTCAGAATCTAAAGCTTCAAGCTCTAAGGCAATGAGTCAGTCAAGGCCAAAGAACCTAAAGCCAAAGGTACTGAACAACTTTGAATCAAAGGCTCCAAAAATTCAGATTCTGATGAAACCAGAGTCTGGTAAACAGATTCTGAAGAAATCAGAGTCTGAAAATCAAAAGCCCAAGACTCAAAGAAGAGAAGTTGTGCGTGGTAAGTTGGACTCTGGACCAAAAGGTTCTGAACCTAAAGCGTGGAAGAAAACAAGACGTCAGACTTCCAGATACACAACACAAAAGAGATTCAATGGTTCAAGGACTAACCCCAAAGGACAAGAAAAGCATAAGTTCTGGTATCTAGACAGTGGCTGCTCGCGACACATGACGGGATAAAAGTCTATGTTCCTAACCCTGACCATGAAAGAGGGACGAACTGTGGGATTTGGAGGAAACCAGACTGGCAAAATTATTGGTACTGGAACCATTGGTAACTCTCTAATCTCAGTCAGTAATGTGTGGTTTGTAGATGGACTTAGACATAACCTATTGAGCATAAGTCAATTGTGTGACAATGGTTATGATGTTTTGCTTAATAAGAACAACTGCACAATAGTAAACAAAGATGATCAATCTGTTATATTCAAGGGAAAGAGAAGAAACAATGTTTATAAAATAAAATTTTCTGAACTAACTGATCAGAAGGTAGTTTGTCTTCTATCAATGAGTGATAAGAAATGGCTGTGGCACAGGCGGTTGAGACATGCTAACTAGAGGTTAATCTCTAAGCTTAGCAAGTTGCAACTGGTCAGAGGCTTACCAGACATTGATTATCATTCAGACGCTCTCTGTGGAGCGTGCCAAAAAGGAAAAATAGTAAAATGTTCTTTTAAACCAAAATAAATTGTTTCTACCTCCAGACCTTTGGAGCTACTCCATATTGATTTGTTTGGACCAGTCAGTACTGCATCCTTATATGGAAGTAAATATGGATTAGTCATTGTTGATGATTATAGTAGATGGAGTTGGGTTAAGTTTTTGAAATCTAAAGATGATTCATATACTGTGTTTAGTAAATTCTGCATCTAAGTACAATCTGAAAAAAGAATTGAAAATTTTGAAAGTCAGAAGTGATCATGGAGGAGAATTTAAAAATGAGCCATTTGAAATATTTTGTGAAAAACATGGAATCATCCATTAATTCTCTTCTCCTAGAACTCCACAACAAAATGGGGTTGTAGAGAGAAAGAATGGAACTTTACAAGAAATGGCAAGAACCATGATTCATGAAAACAATCGGGCTAAACATTTTTGGGCAGAAGCAGTAAACACAACATGTTTTGTTCAGAACATGATCTATATCAGACCCCTGTTGAACAAAACAGCATATGAACTCTTTAAAGGTAGGAAACCTAACATATCTTACTTTCATCAATTTTGATGTACATGTTATATTCTAAAAAAATAAAGTCTATCTAAAGAAATTTGATGCCAAAGCTCAAAAGGGAATCTTTTTAGGTTACTCTGAAAGATCTAAGGCATACAACTGTATAATTCAGAAACACAATGTGTTGAAGAATCTATGCACGTCAAATTTGATAACAAAGTGCCTGGAAGTGAAACTCCAGAGCAGGATGATAGTTTTGCGGGTTCTCCACAGTCTGATGATAACTCATAACCTGATCAAATTCTAGAGTCTAATGATACTCCTAAAGCTGTAGCATCCCCTGAAGTTCATGATGAAGTAGCTTCTGAAGAAGTTCAAGACGGTTCTCAGCAAGCTAACCAATTCAAACACGCGTTCAAATACAAGTCTTCACATCCTGAGGATCAAATTATTGGCAACAAAGAAAGTTCCACAAGAATAAGGTCACATTTCAAATAAGAAGAGTCTGCCTTGGGATTGTTATCAATAATTAAACCTGCCTCAATTGAAGAAGCACTTGCAGATGAAGGATGGATTTTAGCTATGCAAGAGGAACTTAACCAATTCAGAAGGAATGACGTACGGGTTTTAGTAGCTAAGCAAGAACACAATAACATTATTGGAACTAAATGGGTGTTCAGAAACAAGCTTAGTGAGCAAGGAGAAGTGATCAGAAACAAGGCCACACTTGTTGCTCAAGGCTACAGTCAACAAGAAGGCATTGATTACACTGAAACATTTGCTCCAGTTGCAAGATTGGAAGCAATCAGGTTACTTCTTTCCTACGCAGCAAATCACAACATAATTTTGTACCAAATGGATGTTAAGAGTGCCTTTCTTAACGGTGTCATTACTGAAGAAGTGTATGTCAAACAACCTCCTGGTTTTGAGGATTTAAAACATCCTGACCATGTTTATAATTAAAGAAATCACTATATGGTCTGAAACAAGCTCCCAGAGCTTGGTATGAAAGGCTGATTAATTTCTTAATTCAAAATGATTTTGAAAGAGGTCAAGTTGACACTACACTATTCAGGAAGACTCTTAAGAAAGATATTCTAATTGTTCAAATATATGTTGATGATATTATTTTTGGTTCAACTAATAGTTCTCTTTGCAAGGAATTTTCTAAATCAATGCAGGATGAATTTGAAATGAGCATGATGGGAGAATTGAAATTCTTTCTGGGAATTCAAATCAACCAATGCAAAGATGGAGTTTATGTTCATCAATCCAAGTACACTAAAGAGCTCCTGAAGAAATTCAATCTTGAAGATTGTAAGGAAATGAACACTCCAATGCATCCAACCTTTGGGCAAAGTAAATCAAGGAACAAAAGTTGACTAGAAGCTGTATAGAGGTATGATAGGTTCTCTTTTATATCTCACTGCTTCCAGACCAGATATTTTATTCAGTGTATGTCTGTGTGCAAGGTTTCAATCTGATCCAAGAGAGTCTCACTTAACTGTTGTTAAGAGAATCTTTAGATATTTGAAAGGAACCACTAATCTTGGACTTCTAAATAAGAAATCTTCAGATTATAAGCTAGTTGGATTCTGTGATGCTGACTACGCTGGAGACAGGATTGAAAGAATATCAACCAGTGGCAATTGTCAATTTCCGGAAGAGAATCTGATATCATGGGCTAGCAAAAGACAAGCAACGATTGCCTTGTCAACAACAGAAGCATAATACATCTCAGCTGCTAGTTGTTGCACACAACTACTCTGGATGAAACGTCAGTTAGAGGACTATCAAATAACTGAAAACTGTATCAAATTTATTGTGATAATACAGTTGCTATATGTTTGTCCAAGAATCCAATTCTACATTCAAGACCCAAGTACATTGAAATTAAACATCATTTTATCAGAGACTATGTTCAAAAAGGAATCGTAGATATACAATTCATTGATACTGATCATCAATGGGCTGATATATTTACTAAGCCTTTAACTGTTGAAAGATTTTATTTTATAAAGAAAAATTTGAACATGTGTTTTGTCTCTGTGTGATGCTTACTCCCGAAGATAGAATTCAAACTCTGAAAGTTATTCAGACAATACTTGAGTATCAGATTCTCTTTTGGAGACTTTGAGAAAAACAGCCTCTGAAGACACTCAGACTCTGTTAAGGAGACTCAGACTCTGAATCAGCATGCATTAGTGGTAAGGTGGCAGTTATTACTAACAACACCTATCCCACTACAGTAACAGTTACATTAGTAGTTCTCATGTGTGGTCTGTTTGTATTGGGTAATAACTCAAAGGGCAATGATAGTATTCGTTTAACATTTATCCTCGCGCCTTCCCTTTGCTTTATGACGGCATGCTTATTTGTCTTAAATGCTATTGTCTGTTTGTCCCCTGTGTATTCGAAACGTTTTGTCATAAATAAACTAAGTCACAAACACACACTACTTCACTCTCTCTTTCTACACTTTCTTTTTCTAAACTCTTCTTTTCTCTCGTTCTCAGAATTTTTTTTTTTTTAAATCTCAAAAACCCTAAGAAAACACTCAAATGGCAACTTCATCAAATACCCCTATCCTTAAAGTCAATCTTGGTCAGTCGTATGTCATCAAGCCAAGAACTATGAACATTGTAACGCCCGTTTTAATTATTTAAATTATTTTATATAGTATAGATAATATATATATATATATGATTTTGTGTGAATTAAGTGATATTTGGGATATTATGTGATTTTATGAGGTGTTGTGACTTATTTTATTGTTTAATAAAATAAGATTTGAAAATAAAACAAATAATAAGTTTTGGGTTTGTTTTAGAATTAGATAAAGTTGTGAGAAAATAAGATAAAATAAAACAAATAGAGGTTTAAAAGGGGGAACGTACAATTCAGAATTTTGGGAGAAAAAGGGAGAAAACAGAAGAGAAGAACCAGAGAGGCTGCTGCTCGATTTTCTTAAGGTAAGGGTGAGCCTATCATTACAATTTTATTAGAACATGTAATTCATGATTATAGTTAACAAATTCTAGGTTTAATTCATGAGGATTGGGGATTTTAGAACTAGGTCAAAAGTGATGAATTGATGATTAGATGATGAAAAACTGTACCAATATTGTAGATAACTGTTTACAGATCTTAGGGTAACCTTTATACATCACCTTAGGCGAATTTAGAGATTTACATGATGAAATTTGGGGTTTTTGGCGAAAATTGTTGCAGACCCGTAATAGTTCTGTCGTCTGTGGCGAGCAGCCAGCTCGCCACGGCGAGTACCCATCAGCTCGCGAGGCGAGCCAAACAGCTCGCCATAGCGAGCAACCCCGAGAAGGTTCGCGAGGAGAACAATCTTACTCGCCATAGCGAGTAACACCTAGGAGCTCGCCAGGCGAGCAACCCAACTCGCCGTAGCGAGCTACTTGTGATGGCTCGCAAGGCGAGCAGTTCAACTCGCCGTAGCGAGTAAACCCTGAAGGTTCGCGAGGCGAGAGATCCCACTCGCCATAGCGAGTAGTCTTGTATTAGACTACCTTTTAGAATAATGCGACTCTTGTCGCACGAATAGTTATGAGATTAACCCTGGATTAGAATTAAGTACTGAAATACTAAGACGACCAGTATAGCCGTTAACTGATGCGTAATTTGTTATAAGTGACCTATACATTTGTATATGTTTCATTTGAACTATAAGAGATGATGTATGTGAATGTTTATGATTTTACTATGTTTGTGATGTTGATTGCTGCCATGCTGCCATGTTGTTAATAACTAAAAGTTGCATGTGTTGTTATAAGAATTATGATGTTATGATCCAACTTATTGGAGTTCATTTGAGATGTCTAAGATTTAAGAGATTGAGTCCATGCATATTCATCCAGAGACGAGGGCTCATGCCCTAGGAGCTTTTGCTCAACAGCGACGAGAGCTTATGCTCTAGGAGTATTTTTATGCTCAATAGCGACGAGAGCTTATGCTCTAGGAGTATATTTATACCCAATATGGTACCACATGCATGATTAAGATGTCTAAGTTGCATAAGTTGAGTCGAAGTTGCATTGTCAGGTCAAACTATTAAGTTGAACTATGATGTTGAATTGTGATGTTGTTTAAGATGTTACTTGACTATTGTTATGATATATGATGATGAAGTTATGCTGTTAAATGTAATTGTTGAATTATATGTTTAATGTTTTTGTTTTGAGAATCTCACCCCTTATGTTGGAATTGCCGCCTTGTGGGCAAGTGCAGGTGATTAAGCTTTAGTTGTTGTTGCTGTTGTGAGTGGCTACCCTCACTGTGTCCTTAGGTGCTCTGATACGCAACGGGATGGGAACCTTTATGTTTATTTTCTATTCCTTGCGTATTTGATTATAATTTAAGTTTCAGTTGATTTATGTCGAGACGTAATTATGAGGCATGCGTGCCAAAACGATTTGTTAACTTTGAATTTTATCCGCTGCGATGTTAGAACAATTTTGACTAGAATAAATAATTATTTATTCCCTTTTGAGGATTTAAGAAATGTAGCATTCCGTTTTATATGATACTCTGATTTATTTATGAAATTTTTAATTTGGGAAAACGGGGTGTTACAATTGGTATCAGAGCAGGTCGGTCCGTCCGGCCAAGTTGATCGAGTCGTTCGTGTCGAGTGTTAGTTTAATTCTGTTGAATTTCTCTGACCCGTTCTCGTTATGTAGTGAACTAAGATGGCTGGAAGAAATGATGCTGCTCTTGCTACTACATTACAAGCGATGGCTCAATCTGTGGGCCAACAACAGGATGCTGGTGGAAATGATGGAGTGAGGATGTTGGAGACTTTTCTGAGGAATCATCCACCTACGTTCAAGGGAAGATACGACCCCGACGGAGCTCAGACATGGCTCAAGGAGGTCGAAAGGATTTTCAGAGTGATGCAGTGTACGGACGTCCAGATGGTGCGCTTTGGCACACACATGTTAGCTGAGGAAGCGGATGACTGGTGGGTGAGTGTCCAACTGGTCTTAGAGAATGAGGGTGCTGCTGTTACTTGGGCCGTATTTAGGAGGGAGTTCCTGAACCGTTACTTTCCGGAAGATGTTCGCGGGAAGAAGGAGATTGAGTTCCTTGAGCTGAAACAAGGGAACATGTCGGTGACTGAGTATGCTGCCATGTTTATGGAATTGGCTAAGTTCTATCCACACTATACTGCTGAGACTGCCGAGTTTTCTAAGTGCATCAAGTTCGAGAATGGCTTGCTTGCTAACATGAAGAGGGCAATTGGTTACCAAAAGATTCGTAATTTTTCCGAGCTGGTGAGCAGCTGCAGGATTTATTAGGAGGACACTAAAGCTCACTACAAGGTAGTGAATGAAAGAAAGAGTAAAGGACAGCAGAGTCGTCCGAAGCCTTATAGTGCCCCTGCTGATAAGGGCAAGCAAAGAGTTAATGATGAGAGGAGACCTCAGAAGAAGGATGCTCCTGCTGAGATTGTCTGCTATAATTGTGGTGAGAAAGGCCACAAGAGTAATGCTTGTACTGGAGATGTGAAGCGGTGTTACCGCTGTGGTAAGAAGGGACATGCTACTTCAGCATGCAAATATGATGATGTGGTGTGCTTTAACTGTAATGAAGAAGGTCATATTGGTTCACAATGCAAGAAGCCTAAGAAGGCTCAGACTACTGGTAGAGTGTTTGCTTTGACTGGCACATAGACAGAGAATGAGGATCGTTTGATCAAAGGTACTTGTTATTTTGATAGTACTCCTTTAATTGCTATTATTGACACTGGTGCTAAACATTGTTTTATTGCCATTGATTGTGCTGCTAAGTTGGGTCTTACTATGTCTAATATGAATGGGGAAATGGTTGTCGAAACTCCAGCTAAGGGTTCGGTGACCACTTCTCTCGTGTGTTTAAAATGTCCTCTGTCGATGTATGATCGTGATTTTGAAATTGATTTAATATGTCTACCCTTGATTGGTATGGATGTGATTCTAGGTATGAATTAGTTAGAGTACAATCATGTGCATATTAATTGTTTTCGCAAGTCGGTGTATTTCTCTTCTGATGAAGAAGAAAGTGGAGCAGAGTTTTTATTTACTAAACAGCTGAAGCAGTTAGAACGTGAAGGAATGTTGATGTTTTCTTTAATGGCATCTTTATCTATTGAGAACCAAACGTTGATTGATAAGCATAGAGTGGTATGCGATTTTCCAGAAGTTTTTCCCGATGAAATTCCTGATGTGCCTCCAGAAAGAGAAGTTGAATTTTCGATCGACCTTATTCCAGGAACGAAGCCTGTGTCTATGACACCTTATCGCATGTCAGCTTCCGAGTTGGCTGAGTTGAAGAAACAGTTAGAAGATTTGCTTGACAAGAAGTTTGTTAGACCAAGTGTTTCTCCTTGGGGAGCGCCGGTATTACTAGTAAAGAAGAAGGACGGTAGCATGAGGTTGTGTATTGATTACCGACAGCTGAATAAAGCAACTCTAAAGAATAGGTATCCACTTCCGAGAATTGATGATTTAATGGATCAGTTAGTGGGTGCACGAGTGTTTAGCAAGATTGATTTAAGGTCGGGTTATCACCAGATTAAAGTGAAGGACGAAGATATGCAGAAGACGGCTTTTAGGACACGTTATGGACATTATGAGTATAAAGTGATGCCCTTCGGTGTTACGAACGCACCTGGTGTGTTTATGGAATATATGAATCACATCTTCCATGCATTTTTGGATCGTTTCATGGTAGTATTCATCGATGATATTTTGATTTACTCCAAGTCTGAAGAAGAGCATGCGGAACATTTGAAGATAGTCTTGCAAGTGTTGAAGGAGAAGAAGCTTTACGCTAAATTGTAGAAGTGCGAATTCTGGTTGAACGAGGTGAGTTTTCTTGGCCATGTTATTTCTGGTAATGGTATTGCAGTTGATCCGTCTAAAGTTGAAGCAGTGTCGCAATGGGAGACTCCTAAGTCAGTTACAGAGATTAGAAGCTTTTTGGGATTAGCTGGGTACTACAGAAGATTTATAGAAGGATTTTTGAAGTTGGCACTTCCGTTAACGCAAATGACCTGCAAAGGTAAAGCATTTGTGTGGGATGTTCACTGTGAGAATAGTTTTAATGAATTAAATAAGCGTCTGACGACGGCTCCAGTTTTGATTTTGCCTAAGTCCGATGAACCTTTTATTGTGTATTATGATGCGTCCAAGTTGGGTTTAGGTGGTGTGCTTATGCAAGATGGTAAAGTGGTTGCTTATGCATCGAGACAGTTGAGAATCCATGAACGAAATTACCCTACTCACGATCTTGAATTAGCTGCCGTGGTATTTGTGCTTAAGATTTGGAGACATTACTTGTATGGTTCGAGATTTGAAGTGTTCAGTGATCACAAGAGCTTGAAGTATTTGTTTGATCAGAAGGAATTGAATATGAGACAGCGAAGGTGGCTTGAGTTGTTGAAAGATTATGACTTTGGTTTGAATTATCATCCGGGTAAAGCTAACGTTGTTGCAGATGCCTTAAGTAGGAAGACTTTGCTATGATGGCTAAAGAGTTTGAGTTGCTGGAACAGTTTAGAGATTTGAGTTTAGTTTGTGAATGGTCACCTCAGAGTGTAAAGCTGGGAATGCTGAAGATTGATAATGAATTCTTGAAAAGTATTAAAGAAGCGCAGAAATTGGATGTTAAGTTTGTGGACTTGTTGGTTGCTAGTAATCAGACTGAAGACGGTGACTTTAAGGTTGATGAACAAGGTGTGTTGAGGTTCCGAGGTAGAATTTGCATTCCAGATGATGACGAGATGATGAAAATGATTCTTGAAAAGAGTCATAGAAGTAGCTTGAGTATTCACCCGGGAGCTACGAAAATGTATCATGATTTGAAGAAGTTGTTTTGGTGGTCTGGATTGAAACGTGATGTGGCCCAGTTCGTATATTCGTGTTTAGTTTGTCAGAAGTCGAAAGTGGAACATCAGAAACCGGCTGGGATGATGATACCTTTAGATGTGCCAGAGTGGAAATGGGATAGTATATCCATGGATTTTGTGACGAGTTTGCCGAATACGCCTAAAGGGAATGACACCATTTGGGTAATTGTTGATAGACTGACGAAGTCAGCTCATTTTATTCCGATTAACATCAGTTTTCCAATAGCTCAGTTGGCAGAGATTTATATTCGTGAAATAGTGAAGCTGCATGGTGTTCCTTTGAGTTTGCAAGAGGCTTTAGGTTCTAAGTTGAAGTTGAGTTCGGCATATCATCCGCAGACAGATGGTCAGTCGGAAAGAACGATTCAGTCGTTGGAAGATTTGTTGAGAGTTTGTGTACTTGAGCAAGGAGGAAATTGGGATAGTCATCTTCCGTTGATAGAGTTCTGTGCTCTCGATTTTCGGTATCAAAATTATTAATCGGATTTGAACCTTTAATCTTTGAACTCTCAACTTTTATTCGTGGGAAGGGAAAAAGTGAGTAAAAACCCTTAAGACTTGGATCAGGGGGTTGGTTTCGATTGGGGAAGGTGTTAAGCACCCGAACCGACTATGGTATCCCATAGGAACCTTCTACCTATTCTTAATCTTGCGCTAAATTATTTTTACTTATTTGAAAATATATTGTTTAAGAGTTTAAGTGAAAGAATGGAGGAAGATGAAGCATGTTTTGGTTATTTTTATTTGATTTGGAAAGGCCAAAACCCTCTGCCTACTTACTCAAATAAATCGGGATCAAAATCAAGTAGTTCGGCTGAAGAACTTTTTTGATGGGTTGAATTGATTTTAACATTTTTGAAAAAAAAGATTTTAAGAAGAGATAAGAAGCCTCAAGGCATGAGAGAAAAAAATACGGTGAAGTTGGTTAATTTTAATTGCAAGAAATTCATGTCTAATGTGGATATTAAATTGATTAAACATTTGATTAAGGAAAATAAAAGGAAAAAACACTTGGGTTACAAGCCAAGGTTTACTTTAAAGAAATTGAGTTTTGACTTTTTGATTTTTGATGAAAATATTTTTCTAAACTAACGGTGAACTAGCGTAACGGCGGAAAAATAAATAAGCGTAATGCGGTAAATAAAATAGTGAAGTGTCGGTGCGCGTGTTAGTGCGTGTGTCGGTTACATATTACATACCCTAAATACATTCTATGGTCTCAAAACAAATAAAATGACGAGAAATAAAAATGCGCAAAAATAAATTACATCACTTCCCTAATTACACAAACTAAACCAATGGCAATAATAAAATAAATGACGAAAAATTAAATATGCATGCAAAAATTCTAAACGAACGTAAACTAAAAGTAAACATGAAAGGAAATGAGCACGAAATAAACCCCAATCAATAATAAACAAGCAAGTATCAAGAAAATGAAAATAAAATGAATGACGAAAATTAAATATGCATGCAATAATTCTAAACTAAACTTAAATTAAAAGTAAACATGAAAGGAAATGAGTATGAAACAAACCATAAATAATCATAAACAAACAAGTATCAAGAAGCGGAGCGAAAATAAGCGATCGAAAGCAAATTTTAAAATTGGGAAGTTTAAAAAAAGAGAAAACAAATTTTAAGGATGAAAAGAGGCATTAAAGTAGCAAAAAGTATAGAATATAATAAAATAGTGAAGAAATAAATAAAAAAAAATTGGCTCAGCTGGAATAAATCTGGACCACTTGATGCATCAAGGGGTCCAAGTTCAAACACTACACAGGTTCATCACAGCCACACGATCAAGATCAAAGGGTTTGAAAAAAAACATAATAAATCAAAGGGAGTAATGTACAAGATTTAAACAGGAACATCACAGGCCACCAGATAAAGATCAAGGGGTTAAAAAGAAACGAAGGAGCATGGGATTAACAATGTACAGGGACACATAATCATAACAAAAAAGAGGTATAAACATTTCCCCTTTCATTTTCAGTTTTAGAGAGAGAAGGTGCAACCTCTCTCTAAAACCTCAATAATCTTCTCCGGTGTTCCCCTCCCGCTCCGGCACGGTGGTGGCCGGCCCAACAGGGCGGCGCCGCCGCGTCGGAAAACCAAAAGTTCTCCGATTCGATTTTTATTTACACTTTTAGAAATCCATTTTCCTCTATTTCTCGAATCTGAACTTAGTTTTTTTAGAAAGGGTCCCAATCGGCGAAGATCTGAGTTTGAAATTTTGAAATAAAAACACATGAAAGAACTTTTACCTTTTGGTTCGATCTACCTTTTCTTCCGTTCAGTTCGTCCTTTATGTTTCCTTTCCGTTTCGATTCGTCTTTGTTCGGTTCGGCCTTGTCTTTCTTCCTTGTAGTTCCGTTCGGTTCAGTCACTCCCATGGGTGGTTCGGTTCGGTTCGCCGTTCCTAAGGGTGGTTTGGTTCCGTTCTGTGTGGTTGCTAAGGTCCGAGAAAGGGGACCAAATCTGTGTGCTATCGTATGGATTTTGAAGTTTGGCGTGGTGTTATGATTTTGTTATGATTCTGGAAAAATGAACTTCATGAGTTCTTGATGTTCATGAGAATTTTTATGAGTTTTTTTGTATTTGATCCAGAAAAATGAGAGAGAGAAAGAGGTTGGTGTTTTTGATGACTGAGGCTTTTTCTGACTCTGATTGTGACTGATAGGGACCTTTCTGACGCGTGAACAGTACTTTAAATAATACAAAGTCTCTGATACATTGAAATGACAAAAATACCCCTGCTGAAACTTGGAGGAAAAGTTGGACCAGGACCAATAACAAACTGACATGTGGACTAAAATGACTTAAAATAATAAAATCAGATAAATAAATAAATAACAACAAATAAATCAATAAAAAAAAGAAATAACTAAATAAATAAATAATAAAAAAACAAAAATTAAGAATAAATAAAAAAGAAATAATAAACATGACTAAAAAAATGTCCCGTCGGAACCAAAAAAAAATGAGGTATTTTAAAATACCTCTCTGCCGAAATTTCGTCTGAGACAATTGAAATACGCGGCTTTTTAAACGCTAATAAAATAGTAAATCAACGACGTGAACAAAATGAGTTCTAACAACGCAAACTTTACAATAAATAAAAAAATACAAATAAAATGCGGATAAAATTAAGAAATTAATACGCGAGTGACATTAAAATGTAAACGAAGTGAAAAATCAAAATATGAATAAAATGCGATCAAAATACGAATAAAACAGATATCATGGGAATTAGAGCGCGAACGAAAAGTTATTAAAAAATACGAACAACATACGAAATAAACAAATTAAATTGGTCAAAATTTGAGGTATGACAGATGCCCCTATTTAAGTTTCTCCGTCACGAGGATTTAAAAAGATGAAAATTTTAAATCAACGGGTCGGAGAGACTTAAATATAAAGTATGCCAATTTTTGACCAACTCGGAAGTCACAAAAGTAATGCTATATGAATGTAATGATATAAGTTGTCTGTAATGCAAGGACGACGAAAATACTAACTCTAGAACCAACTAATAAGTGCCACTGGGGAGGAAAGGATGTTTGTTACCGTTACTGTGATAAAGACAAACAATACGCAAGGAAAAACTGTCCATTACCTTTACTCGGGTAACGACGGAGATACGAAATGAAATACTGTCTATTACCTTTACTGGGGTAACGACGAACATACGAAATGAAATATTGTCATTACCTTTACTGGGGTAACGACGAAGATACGAAATGAAATACTGGTCATTACCTTTACTGGGGTAACGACGAACATACGAAGGGTAAAACTGGTCGTTACCTTTACTGGGGTAACGACGAACAACACAAAGGGTAAAACTGTCCATTACCTTTACTGAGGTAACGACGAACATACGAGCATTTAACAAATGACACTTTTGGAATAGTCACTCGGGGAGATTGAAACGACATTGGTAAAATGGTTGTTTGACACACAAGTAATTGCGAGCTATTATCCTTATTCAAAGCATTTGCAGGGTATTAACCTGATTCAAAGGCATTAGGCAGGATATCAAACCCGACTCCAAAGGTATTGCAAGCTATTCGCTTGACACACATGTAACAACCGATGTTTGCAAGCTATTCGCATGCGCACGGTAACAAAAGAGGTTTGCCAGCTATTCGCTTGACACACACGTAACAAAAGAGGTTTGCAAGCTATTCGCTTGACACACACGTAACAAAAGAGGTTTGCAAGCTATTCGCTTGACGCACATGGAACAAAAAATAAAGGTTGCAAGCTATTCTCTTGACACACAGGTAACAAAAGATGTTTGCAAGCTATTCGCTTGGCACACAGGTAACAAAAGAGGTTTGCAAGCTATTCGCTTGACACACACGTAACAAAAGAGGTTTGCAAGCTATTCGCTTGACGCACATGGAACAAAAAATAAAGGTTGCAAGCTATTCTCTTGACACACAGGTAACAAAAGATGTTTGCAAGCTATTCGCTTGGCACACAGGTAACAAAAGAGGTTTGCAAGCTATTCGCTTGACACACAATGATGACAAAGGACCAAACTGAAGGGATACGACCAATCAAGACTAAGGGTGACATCACTGATCAGACACATTGGGGATGACACTTTTATGCGATACATTTGAAATAAGACACAAGATGGTCAATGCAATAATGTATAAATGATATTGTGCATGAAAGTTTATATGCATGAATATGTATATGAATGAATGTATGAATATATGCAGGGAACTTGTACGACCATATGGCTGTATATAACTATTTGAAACAAGACTGGACAAGTAAGATAAGAGGTGGACCAACATCGTAGTACAAACACTTGGCAATCTTCAATGGGGATATCATTACTGGGGATGAATCTAAACACTATCGGGGTACAGCCTGCTAACCGAACTACTGATGGGGTAAAGCTCCATAATCAAACCATTGATAGTGAATGACCCAATAATCAAACCACTAAAAGGTAACAACCCGTTAATCAAACCACTGAAGAGTGACAACCCATTAACCAATCATTCTGGCAGAAGTAACCAATAATCAAACCACAGGCAGAAGTCGCCATCAATCGGGATAAAACCCATCAATTCGAACAATCTGGCAGAAGTCGTCATTCACTGGGAACCAAGTCCATCCAACAACAATTTGGCAGAAGTCGCCATTCACTAGGAACCAAGTCCATCAAACAACAATTTGGCAGAAGTCGCCATTCACTAGGAACCAAGTCCATCAAACAACAATTTGGCAGAAGTCGCCATTTGTAAACCAGCATGAAGCGCATTTGGCCCACTTGAATTGTGATGTCTCTGTCTTTGTTTTCTTTTCATCATTTTTGTATTGTTTTTCTTTTGAATCCCTAACTTTTACCTGGACCGCCCTTTCAGGTTTTCAATCCACCGGGAATATATTTTTGTATGCCCCTAATTTTTGCCTGGACCGCCCTTTCGGGTTTTCAGTCCACCAGGACACTCATTTTTGGCTTAAGCCGCCCTCTCGGGTTTTCGACTTAGCGAACTTTTTCTTTTTTTCACTTTTTCTTTTTCTGACAGAGGTCATCTCATAGCCTTTGGTCACACTTAACTTGCAGAGTTTAACTTGAAGGTGAGAAAAACACAAGAAGGGGGGGTTGAATTGTGTTAGCTTTTCGCAGCTCTTGAAGAGTGAGAATCTAATTCCTTTAAACTCAGAATCTGAATGGGATCAGAGTCTGATAGGAGATTAGGTTCTGATTGCAGCGGAATAATCAAGAGATAGAGAGAAGAGAGAACACAAGCAATTATACAGGTTCCTTCCACAAACCGGAAGTAGTCCTTTCCCCCTTGTACTTCCAAGGAGAGTTCACTAAAATGTAATATCAATTACAAGTTGCTCAAACACACAGTATGAGACTTCCTTGCTCAAGCACACAGGCAAGAGACTTCCTTGCTCAAAGACACAACTAAGAGACTTCCTTGCTCAAGCACACAGGCAAGAGACTTCCTTGCTCAAAGACACAACTAAGAGACTTCCTTGCTCAATGGACGCAGCCAAGAGACTTCCTTTGCTCAAGCACAAAAGCAAGAGACTTCTTACACAATTACAGAAAATTGAATAGAGTTGAAACACTTGACAACAATCAAAATGTGTTTCAATTACAACAAAGACAGACTCTGTTTTACACAAAAGACAGACTCTGTTTTTCTGTGTAACTTAGAAATTCTAGAATACTCAGTTTGTAAGAATCTAAGTTGATGATGTATTTTTGTTAAGACTCAATTGAATACGAAAGCAGCGCAATGTGATTTTTCAAGTTGTAGAGTCCAACAATTCTTCAAGTCTTCTATCCTTTATATAGGCGTAGGAAAGAGACGTTGAGTCATCCAGCACATTCAGACTCACTGTAGCACTAAGCTTCTAGTAATCTTCAGACTCTCTTGGTTTTCAGATTCTGATGGTCTTCAGACTCTGATACAGTCTTCAGACTCTCTTTGGCACAGTCTTCAGACTCTCTTCGATACAGTCTTACAAGCAACAAGCTTCTCTGGATTTTTTGCTCTTTAACATTGTTCAAACAGAATACTTTCTAAGATATAAATCTTGATTGATATCCTGCATACTTAAACAAATATTAGCAATATCCAATTGACAACTTTTTAATATCTTGTTATCATCAAAACTCAAAACGTGGTATTGCTGAACACCTTTGTTCCAACAATCTCCCCCTTTTTGATGATGACAAACATTAGTATTTAAAAAGGTCAATTGTTGTTAATCTAATTAACAAGTTGACTTAAGGGTTCTGAGGTTTTTAAGCTCAGAGTCTGAGGTTTGTAAGCTCTGACTCCCCCTGAGTCTGACAGTTCTTAAGTTGAGGTTTGTAAGCTCCTCTTAAGTTCTATCCAGGTTAATTAAATTCATTTTCATAAGCAATCGAATTCATTCTCAGAAAGATAAACGAATTTAGAGAATTGATTCATAAACAGGGGCTCAGAGTCTAACTAAGCACCTTTCGCAGATTTCCCTTTAACTTTTACGTAGAACATGCAATGTAATTAAAAGAAATTTTCCCTTCTCCCTGACATAAATACTTTCCCTTCTCCCCCTTTTGTCATCAACAAAAAAAGGTTTAGAACAAGTTCCTCCCCCTTTTTAAATGACTTAAGGTAAGGGTGCAAACATGTATTAAGGAAGAATGAGATTCAGAGGGAAAACATAGAAGATTCAGAGCATAAAAACAAAATTGAATGCAGATTGAATCAAAAAAACAAATTGTATAAATTAAGCAAAAATAGTTCAGAAGATAACAAACAAGAATTACAAAATAAAACAGAAAGAAATTAAACTAAGGTTGGTTTTGTTTGGCAAGATGATCCATCAATTTCTGGAGATCCTCTTGCTGTTTCTTTACCATCTCTTCCAGAGCCTCAGTTCTTCGCAAATGTGCTTCTCTTTCCAGTCTTGCTTCTTCTTGAACTTTGTACAGTTTCCTCTTCAAAGAGTGATAAACCATTGATTCCCTTGGATTATACTGATCTTCATCAAAGAATGGTGTATCTCTAATCCTTAGAATCGGAGCTCTTTCCAGAACTATAACCTTCTCAGCCCTCTTGACTTCTTCAACATGCTTGGCAGTGACAAGTGCTTGTTCCCTGGCAGCAGCCTTCTGAATTTTGGTGATAAAATCCAAGAACTCAGTCTTCACTGTAGAGAACTTGTCCTCATAGCTCACATTGAGGATTGGAACAAACCTTTGCTCAATAACCTCTTTGAGCTTATTGCTTGAAGAAGCATAGAACTCATCTATCTTGTTTGAATCAAATAAGTCAATTTGAGGTTCAGAGGTTGAAGGTAGAGAGGCTCTCAAGGCTAAAAAAGTATCAAAACCTGGGAAAATGGTTATAGGATCACAAAGAGGTTGGGGAACTCTTCTGGTTTCAGCTCTACTTTCTGTTACAGTTTCTGATACAATATTAGAAGCTTGTTCCAGATTTTCAGAAGCTGGTTCAACAGTAGGTTCTGAAAGTTCAACAGAAGCTAAGGTAAGACTCTCTGTAGGTTCAGGTACAGGGTCTGGTTTGGAAACAGATGAAGTAGCTTTTGTTGATTTGGATTTTGCAGGGGTTTTTGGTAGTTCTCCTCCTAGATGTTTTTCAAGTGAATCTAGAGTGTCTGGAGAGTCTACACAAATGGTTTCATGTTGGGGGGATGGCTGTTTGGATTGAATGGTTACTTCAGGTTTTTCAGAAGGTTGAATTACCTGAAGTGGTTTGAGAAATGAAGGTTGAGCAGAATGGTCAGCAGGAAGATTCATAGACACTGTGATTGTGTCTTGAATTACTTTGTCCATAGTTGAATCAACATATTCAACTAATGCAGGGTCCAGTGGGTTATGGGATGAAATGGGTTTGATTGGTGAGGGGGATGAATTTTTGAGGGATGGAAGAATTTGGCTTAAGGGTTTGTTGTCTAATTCTGAATCAGATTCTGACTCTTGATTCAAAGAGGAAGATGAGCTATAAGCTATGTTGCCAGAGGTGCCAATGCCAGCTTCTGGAGAAGCATAGTGATCAGACACAGTAGCTTCTGATAACTCAGCTTCTGCAGTAGCTATAGGATTCTTCTGTTTAAGAGCAGAATCAAGCAACTTAGCAGCTTCCTTGACAGTCTCTTCCTTTAATTCTTCAGCAACCACTTCTGCTGCCATTGCCTTGCCAGCAGCATGTTCATCTTCAATCATAGATACAGAAGTACCTATCTTATGTGCTACATCCTTAGCCACAGGAACCACATCCACCTTTCTTTTCTTGATCTGACTCTCTTCACCTTCAGAGTCAGCATCAAGGAAGTCAGCAATATCTTGAGCCATTCTGTCATAGTCTCTGTCAGCCTTGCCTTTCTTCGCTTTCTTCTCATCTTTCTTAGCCTTCTTCTCATCTTTCTTGGCTTTATTTTCATCCTTGGTTTCTTTAATCCTATCCTTAATTTCACAAAGTGCAGAGGATGTTGATGAAGGCATAGTGTGAATATATGCCTTGACAGGAATACTTTGGTTTTGATGATTGACAAAAGAAGGCTTAAAAGAGCAACAATGCAAAAAGCAGAAAAGAAATTCAAGTTATCAAGTCTTGAGTTTTATTTTTATTTGTATTAGGACTTTTTTGTAAGTGGTTAAAAAGCTCTCAAGAAAATAAATCACACACTCACAATGGTTTTCATTTAAATGTGATTTTGAATAAAAATATTTTTACATATAAAGTCATAATTTATTTTACAAATTGCAAAATTGGTTTTGATATTAAAAATATATTTGAGCATGATTTGAATTATTTCCTAAATCAAATGACCTTGGATTTGACTTTTTCCATAAACTATTTTCATTACATAATTGATTTTGGTTTGAATTGTGATGCAACGTACATTCCTTTTTCATTCACAATTAACTATGAATTGGGTATAAATATCACTTTTGTTGGAACAAAGGTGTTCAGCAATACCACGTTTTGAGTTTTGATGATAACAAGGTATTAAAAAGTTGTCAATTAGATATTGCTAATATTTGTTTAAGTATGCAGGATATCAATTAAGATTTGTATCTTAGAAAGTATTCTGTTTGAACAATGTTAAAGAGCAATAAATCCAGAGAAGCTTGTTGCTTGTGATTCTGTATCGAAGAGAGTCTGATTCTGTATCGAAGAGAGTCTGAAGACTGTACCGAAGAGAGTCTGAAGACTGTATCAGAGTCTGAAGACCATCAGAATCTGAGAACCAAGAGAGTCTGAAGATTATCAGAAGCATAGTGCTATAGTGAGTCTGAAGCCACAAATTTGATGATCTGCTAACAGTGATCTCTACTGCATTGCTATGCACAAAGAAACTCTAATGGAGTAACGGCTAGCTTCTAAGTCAACTTGAGCGTGGGAAGCACAAAGACAAAGATTGCAGGCCAGTACAGAGTACGTTGTACGAACTCTGTTTCCACTACTCCACTACCTCGTACAGTTTGGCAACTGTGTCTACTGGTATTAATCCTCAAAGGGAATGGAATTCAAATGATGTTATTGAAGGACTATTACCAAATCAAGCAACAGATCAACAGTCATTGATCAAGCTTCAGAAATCATCCTGATGCGCTGGATGACTCATCGTCTCTTTCCTACACCTATATAAAGGATAGAAGACTTGAAGAATTGTTGGACTCTACAACTTGAAAAATTGCATTGCGCTGCTTTCGTATTCAACTGAGTCTTAACAAAAGCACATCATCAACTTAGATTCTTACAAACTGAGTATTCTAGAATTTCTAAGTTTCACAGAAAAACAGAGTGTGTCTTTTGTGTAAAACAGAGTCTGTCTTTGTTGTAATTGAAACACATTTTGATTGTTGTCAAGTGTTTCAACTGTATTCAATTTTCTGTAATTGTGTAAAAGTCTCTTGGCTGCGTCCTTGAGCAAAGGAAGTCTCTTGACTGCGTGCTTGAGCAAAGGAAGTCTTTTGGCTGCGTCCTTGAGCAAAGGAAGTCTCTTGGCTGCGTCCTTGAGCAAAGGAAGTCTCTTAGTTGTGTCTTTGAGCAAGGAAGTCTCTCGCCTGTGTGCTTGAGCAAGGAAGTCTCATACTGTGTGTTTGAGAAACTTGTAATTTGATATTACATTTTAGTGAACTCTCCTTGGAAGTACAAGGAGGACAGGACTACTTCCGGTTTGTGGAAGGAACCTGTATAATTGCTTGTGTTCTCTCTTCTCTCTTTATCTCTTGATTATTCCGCTGCAATCAGAACCTAATCTCCTATCAGACTCTGATCTCATTCAGACTCTGAGTTTAAAGGAATTAGATTCTCACTCTTCAAGAGTTGCGAAAAGAAAACACAATTCAACCCCCCCTTCTTGTGTTTTTCTCACCTTTAGTTGGTATCAGAGCGCCGGCTCTGTTGTCATAGCACTTAACCGTGTAACAGAAAAGATCCAGAGAAAAACATGTCTTCCAGTGAACAGTCTTCTTCTGGTGCTACTGCTGGTGCTGCTATTCCATATGACTATGGATCCAATAACAGCAGTAGAAAGGCTGATTATGGAAAAATTCCTAAGTTCAATGGTGATCCTGAAGAATTTTCTTGGTGGAAAACCAACTTCTATAGTTATGTCATGGGTCTTGATGAAGAACTCTGGGACATACTTGAAGATGGTGTTGGTGACTTACAACTTGATGACGAAGGTGCTGCCATTGACCGCAAACTTCACACTGCTGCTCAAAAGAAAATCTATAAGAAACATCATATCATCAGAGGGGCTCTTGTCACTGCTATTCCTAAAACGGAATACATGAAGATGAGTGACAAATCTACTGCTAGAGCCATGTTTGCTTCTCTCTGTGCGAACTACGAAGGAAGCAAAAAGGTCAGGGAAGCTAAAGCTCTTCTATTAGTTCATCAATATGAACTATTTAAGATGAAAGAGGATGAAAGTATTGAGCAGATGTACTCAAGATTTCAAACTCTAGTATCTGGTCTTCAGATACTAAAGAAGAGTTACATAGCTTCTGATCATGTTAGCAAGATTTTAAGGAGCTTACCCTCTAGATGGAGACCAAAGGTCACTGCAATTGAGGAGGCTAAAGATTTAAACACTTTAAGTGTTGAAGATCTTGTAAGCTCACTCAAGGTTCATGAGTTAAGTCTCAATGAACATGATTCTGCAAGAAAATCCAAAACCATTGCCTTAAAATCAAAAGGAAGGTCTTCAAAGGCTCTCAAGGTTGAAGAGTCTGAAAATGAGTCTTCAGCTTCTGAAAGCTCAGAGGAGGATCCTGATGTTGCAAAGGAAATGGCTATGCTTTCAAGCAGAATGCAGTACCTTGCTAAGAAGAACAAGAGATTTTTGAGCAAGAGCAGTGGGAAGGGGTTCAAAAAGGAGGATCAGAAAGGTTGCTTCAACTGCAAGAAAACTGGACATTTTATTGCTGAGTGTCCAGAACTGCAGAAGGAGAAACCAAAGTCAAAGAGGTCAACCTTCAAGTCAAGCAAGTTTAAGAAGCAGATCAAGAAAAGTCTGATGGCCACCTGGGAAGATCTTGATAATGAGTCAGGGTCTGAGGATGATGATGCTGATGGTGAAGCAAATGTAGCTGTTGGACTAATGGCTACAACAGAATCTGTTAAAGAGACACCTGAGGCAGAATCAGATGCAGACTCTGAGAATGAAACAGAGGTATATTCCGAACTCACAAGATCTGAACTTATAGAATCTGTCAATGAGCTTCTTGGTCATTTTAAAGCTAAGACCACTGAGTTGAAGAAAGTCAAACAACAGCTTGATAAGCTGTCAAAAAGACATAATTCAACTCTGTTGGAATTAGAAGATTTAAAGGAAGAAAATATCTCTTTATTGATCAAGAAGTGTAGCTGTAAATACTTAAGTGAGCAAGATGTTGCTCTGCAAGAATTTATTGCTACTGGAATTGACAGATCAAGGGTTGCATCCATGATCTATAGCACGTATCAAAATAGAGGACATGGTCTTGGATTCATTGGAGGAAACTCAAATGAAATAACTCTGAAACCTGGTCCTGATGGAGCCAGAAAGGCATTGGAAAAGCACTTTGTAAGAGAGTCTGATGAAGTCAACACAGTGACTCATTCAGAACCTACAACCTCTACTTCTAAGGTTCTGACTAAGTCAAAATCTCAGAATGTTAAGGTAAAGGGTCTGAAAAACTTTGAACCCAAAGCTTTAAAGTCTCAGACTCTGAAACATTCAAAGTCTGATAAAAAGACTCTGAAAAAGCCAGAGTCTGAAAAACCAAAGCCTAAGTTTCAAAGAAGAGAAATTGTGAAAGGTAAGTTGAAACCTAAACCAAACGGTTCTAAACCCAAGGTATGGGAGAAAACATTGCCAATGACTTCAAGACGTAACTTACAAAAGGAGTTCAATGGTTCTATGACTAACCAAAAAGGACCCATAAGAATATGGGTACCTAAGTCTGAAATTATTGATGCTGCAGGTATGTCTAAAAGGACTAGAAAAGCAGAAGGCTTGGTACCTGGACAGTGGTTTCTCGCGTCACATGACGGGAGAAAGGTCTATGTTCCTAACCCTAACCATGAAAGAGGGAGGAACTGTGGGATTTGGAGGAAACCAGACTGGCAAAATCATTGGTACTGGAACCATTGGTAACTCTCTGATCTCAATGAGTAATGTGTGGTTCGTTGATGGACTTAGACATAACTTACTAAGCATAAGTCAATTATGTGACAGTGGTTATGATGTATTGTTTAATAAGAACAACTGCACAGTGGTTAACAAGGATGATCAGTCCATAGTCTTCAAGGGAAAACGAAGAAACAATGTATACAAGATAAAATTCTCAGAATTGACTGATCAGAAGGTAATGTGCCTTCTGTCAATGGGTGATAAGAAGTGGATGTGGCATAGACGTTTGGGACATGCTAACTTGAGATTAATCTCTAAGATTAGCAAGTTACAACTTGTCAAAGGCCTACCAAACATTAACTATCACTCAGATGCTCTTTGCGGAGCATGTCAGAAAGGGAAAATTGTCAAGAGTCCCTTCAAGCCAAAAGAAATTGTTTCAACTTCCAGACCCTTGGAGTTACTTCATATTGACTTATTTGGACCAGTTAACACTGCATCCTTATATGGAAGTAAATATGGACTAGTTATTGTTGATGACTACAGCAGATGGTGTTGGGTTAAATTTCTGAAAACGAAAGATGATTCATATTCTGTGTTTAGTAAATTCAGCATCAAAATTCAATCATAGAAGGAAATGAAAATCTTGGAAGTCAGAAGTGATCATGGAGGAGAATTTGAAAATGAACCGTTTGAGGTTTTCTGTGAAAAACATGGATTTATTCATGAATTCTCTGCACCTAGAACTCCACAACAAAATGGAATTGTAGAGAGAAAGAACAGAACCTTACAAGAGATGGCTAGAACCATGATCCATGAGAACAATTTGGCTAAGCATTTTTGGGCAGAAGCAGTAAACACAGCTTGTTATGTTCAGAACAGAATCTATATTAGACCTCTGTTGAACAAAACAGCTTATGAACTCTTTAAAGGAAGAAAACCCAACATATCTTATTTTCATCAGTTCGGATGTACGTGTTATGTCCTGAACAACAAAGTCTACCTAAAGAAATTTGATGCCAAAGCTCAAAAGGGAATCTTTTTAGGTTACTCTGAACGCTCTAAGGCATACATGCTGTATAATTCAGAAACACAATGTGTGGAAGAATCTTTGCATGTAAGATTCGATGACAAAGAGCCTGGAAGTGAAACTCAAGTGCAAGATGAAAGTCATGAAGAATCTCAAGAGTCTGATGATAACTCATAATCTGATCAGATTCCAGAATCTGATCAGAGTCTGATGATAACCCCTGAAGTTCCTAATGAAGAAGCTTCTGATGAAGCTCAAGATGATTCTCTGCAAGCTAGTCAATCCAAACAATCTTTCAAATACAAGTCTTCACATCTAGAAGATCAGATAATTGGCAATAAAGAAAGTCCTATGAGAACAAGATCGCATTTCAGACAAGAAGAGTCTTCTTTAGGATTATTATTTGATACTGAACCAACTTCTGTTGAAGAAGCTCTTGGAGATGAAGGATGGATTCTAGCAATGCAAGAAGAACTGAATCAATTCAAAAGAAATGAAGTATGGGATCTAGTAGCTAAGCCTAATCACAAGAACATCATTGGAACCAAGTGGGTGTTCAGAAATAAGCTTAGTGAATAAGGAGAAGTAATCAGAAACAAGGCCAGACTTGTTGCGCAGGGCTACAGTCAGCAAGAAGGCATTGATTACACAGAAACTTTTGCTCTAGTTGCAAGATTGGAAGCAATCAGGTTACTTCTTTCCTATGCAGTTAATCACAACATAACTTTGTATCAAATGGACGTTAAGAGTGCATTTCTTAATGGTGTCATTTCTGAAGAAGTATATGTCAAACAACCTCCTGGATTTGAAGATTTAAAGCATCCAGAGCATGTTTATAAATTAAAGAAATCACTCTATGGCTTGAAACAAACTCCCAGAGCTTGGTATGAAAGACTGAGTAATTTCTTGATTCAAAACAACTTTGAACGAGGACAAGTTGACACTACTCTCTTCAGAAAGACTCTGAAGAAAGACATTCTTGTAGTTCAGATTTATGTTGATGATATTATTTTTGGTTCTACAAATAGTTCACTTTGCAAAGAGTTTTCCAAAGTAATGCAGGATGAATTTGAAATGAGCATGATGGGAGAATTGAAGTTCTTTCTTGGAATTCAAATCAACCAATGCAAAGATGGAGTTTATGTTCATCAGTCCAAGTACACGAAAGAGCTTCTGAAAAAGTTCAATCTTGAGGATTGCAAAGAAATGAATACTCCAATGCATCCAACCTGCACTCTGAGCAAAGAAGATCAAGGAACCAAAGTTGATCAGAAGCTGTATAGAGGTATGATTGGTTCTTTGTTATACCTAACTGCATCCAGACCAGATATTTTATTCAGTGTATGTCTGTGTGCAAGGTTTCAATCAGATTCTAGAGAGTCTCACTTAACAGCTGTTAAAAGAATCTTTAGATATCTGAAAGGAACCACCAGTCTTGGACTTCTTTACAAGAAATCCTCTGACTACAAGCTAGTTGGATTCTGTGATGCTGACTATGCTGGAGACAGGATTGAAAGAAAATCTACCAGTGGCAATTGTCAATTCTTGGGAGAGAATCTGATATCTTGGGCTAGCAAGAGGCAAGCAACCATTGCTTTGTCTACAACAGAAGCAGAATACATCTCAGCTGCTAGTTGTTGTACACAGTTACTCTGGATGAAACATCAGCTTGAGGACTATCAAATAACTGAAAACTGTATCCCAATTTATTGTGATAATACGGCAGCTATATGTCTGTCTAAGAATCCAATTCTGCATTCAAGAGCAAAGCACATTGAGATTAAACATCATTTTATAAGAGACTATGTTCAAAAAGGAATTTTAGATATTCAATTCATTGATACTGATCATCAATGGGCTGATATATTTACTAAACCCTTATCTGTTGAAAGATTTGATTTCATAAAGAAAAATTTGAACATGTGTTATGTCTCTGGGTAATGTGCGCCTCTGAAAACAGAATTCAGACTCTGAAAATATTCAGAAGCTATTTGGGAATCAGACCCTCTTTTGGAGACTCTGATAAAAGCTTCTGATAAACTATTCAGACTCTGGTAAGGAATCTTTAGACTCTCAGAAGCTCGTATTAGTGGAAGCATGACTGTTGAGTTTAGTAACACCTGCCCCACTACAGTGACAGTTACTTTATAGTTTCTCAGATGTGGCCTGTCTGTATTGGGTAAGAACTCAAAGGGCAATGATTTCATTACGTTGAGCAAGTTACCTTCGCATTGTCCCAATACTTTTACGGCTGCATGCTATATGTATTTTTTGTTTGTGTTTGTTTGTCCCCTATTTTTTCCAAACGGTTATCAAACTCTTTCTCTATAAATACATAACACACACAACTCACTTCTCTTTTCACTCTTTGATTTTCTCTCTGAACAAATTTCTTGTTTTCAATACTTTGCAAAACTTTTTGTTCTCAAATCAAACACTTAGAAACCTCTAATGGCAAGTCATCTCATCCAATCTGGTTTCATAATCAAGTCTGGAAAGTCCTACGTTATCAAACCCAGAACGATGAACATTATCAAGGAGACTCTGGAAATTCAAGTTGAATCTCCAATAGATTTTGGTTCTCTTAATCGTCACGGAGTTGACGTTTCTTCTCATTTCTTATCACAAGGAATGATGAACTACTTTGGTATGTTGAATGGACCAACATATCAGGAACTTGTAAGAGATTTTTGGGTTAGGTGAGAAGTCTACGACAAGGATGAAGCTACTCTTGAAGAAATAGTTGTAATCTCAAACAACCCCAAGCTGGCTGGCAAGAACAGAGATCAAATGGGTTTAAGACCGTACAAGGGTCTTGAAGTAAGGTCTGCTGTGATGGGAATACCAGTAGTTATCACTGATGAGGTGGTAGCCAGGGCGTGTCAAATGGAGAACGCTGGTAAATTTCAGTGGAATGTTCACAAGAAGAGTGAATGGGCTGTTATCTGCAACAAACTATTATTTGAAGGGAGACCCTCAAATAAACTGGTGGATATGCATCCTGAGCATAGGGTGCTTCTGAAGATTATACTGGACAGTATGCTTCAGAAAGGAGGAGGAACAGACAATGGCAAGACTCTACAGTACATGAAGATTGTCAAGAGATTCAATCCCTCGAAGCATGATATGAGGGAATCTTATGTACAATCTGACTTGATGATGGACTTCCCTCCCATATCCAAAGAAGATAATCCTGAAGTTCTTGCAAGATTTGTAGTGGATTACTTCAAGGATATTGGTAGAATAATCAACTATTCTTCCATTCCTGAGACTGCTGGAGGAGGACCTCTTAAGGTCAAAGGAAAAAGGACCAAGGAAGTGGTTCTCAAGGAAGAGGAAGAGAAGCAGGAGCCTCTCAAGAAGAAGATCAAATCTACTGCTCTTCCAGGAGTGACAATTGGTTCCCCTAAGACCATAGCTCCTATGCCTTCATCAGTATCTTCTGCATCCAAGGAAATCAAGGATAGGATAAAAGAAACCAAGGAAGAGAAGAAAGCTAAGAAAGACGAGAAGAAGGCAAAGAAAGATGAGAAGAAAGCGAAGCTAGGCAAGGGTGACAGAGATTATGTCAAGCTAGCTGATGAAATTGCTGATTTACTTGATACTGACTGTGATGGTGAAGAAAGTCATATCAAGAAGAGAAAGGTGGATGTGGTCCCTGTGGCTAAGGAGATAGCACAAAAGATAGATACTTCTATATCTATGATTGAAGATGAACATGCTGCTGGCAAGGCAATGGCAGCAGAAGTGGTTGCTGAAGAATTAAAGGAAGAGACTGTCAAAGAAGCTGCTAAGTTGCTTGCTTCTGCTCTTAAACAGAAGGATCCTGTAGCTACTGTAGAAGCTGAGTTATCAGAAGCTACTGTGTCTGATCATTATGCTTCTCCAGAAGCTGGCATTGGCACCTCTGGCAACATAGCATATAGCTCATCTTCCTCTTTGAATCAAGAGTCAGAATCTAATTCAGAATCAGATAACAAACCCTTGAGCCAAATTCTTCCATCCCTCAAAAATTCTTCCCCCTCACCAATCAAACCCATATCATCACATAACCCACTGGACCCTGCAATAGTTGAATATGTTGATTCAACTATGGACATAGTAATTCAAGACACAATCACAGTGTCTATGAATCTTACTGCTGACCATCCTGCTCAACCATCATTTCTCAAACCACTTCAGGCAATTCAACCTTCTGAAAAGCCTGAAGTAACCATTCAATCTAAACAGCCATCCCCCCAACATGAAACCATTTGTGTAGACTCTCCAAACACTCTAGATTCTCTTGAAAAACATCTAGGTGGAGAACTACCAAAGACCCCTGCTAAATCCAAATCAACAAAAGCTACAAAATCTGTTTCCAAACCAGACCCTGTACCTAAACCTACAGAAAGTCTTACCTTAGCTTCTGTTGAACCAGCTTCTGAAAATCTGGAACAAGCTTCTGATATCATATCGACACTGTAACAGAATGCAGAGCAGAAACTAGAAGATTTCCCTAACCTCTTTGTGATCTTATAACTATCTTCCCAGAGTTTGAAACTTTTCTAGCCTTAAGAGCCTTTCTACCCTCAACCTCTGAACCTCATATTGACTTATTTGATTCAAACAAGATAGATGAGTTCTATGCTTCTTCAAGCAATAAGCTCAAAGACATTATTGAGCAAAGGTTTGTGCCCATCCTCAATGTGAGCTATGAGGACAAGTTCTCTACAGTGAAGACTGAGTTCTTGGAATTTATCACCAAAATTCAGAAGGCTGCTGCCAGTGAACAAGCACTTGTTACTGCCAAGCATGTTGAAGAAGTCAAGCGGGCTGAGAAAGTTTTAGTCATGGAGAAAGCTCCTATTCTGAGGATTAGAGATACACCATTCTTTAATAAAGATCAGTATAATCCAAGGGAATCAATGGTTTATAACTCTTTGAAAAGGAATCTGTACAAAGTTCAAGAAGAAGCCAAACTAGAAAGGGAAGCGCATTTAAGAAGAACTGAGGCTCTGGAAGAGATGGTAAAGAAATAGAAAGAGGATCTCCAGAAATTGATGGATCATCTTGCCAAACAAAACCAACCTTAGTTTAATTTCGTTTTGTTTTGTTTTGTAATTCTTGCATTTAATTTAATTTTTTTATGCTCTGAATTTTCTATGTTTTTCCCTCTGAATCTCATTTTCCTTAAAATATGTTTATACCATTACCTTAAGTCATTTAAAAAGGGGGAGGAATTTGTTCTAAACCTTTTTGTTGATGACAAAAGGGGGAGAAGGGAAAGTATTTGTATTTTCTCAACAGGGAGAAGGGAAAATTATGAGATTTGTATTTCTTTTAAATACATTGCATGTTCTATGTAAAAGTTAAAGGGAAATCTGCGAAAGGTGCTTAGTTAGACTCTGAGCCCCTGTTTAATAATCAGTTCGCTAAATTCGTTTATTATTCTGAGAATGAATTCGATTGCTTATGAGAATGAATTTAATTAACCTGGATAGAACTTAGGAGGAGCTTACAAACCTCAACTTAAGAACTATCAGACTCAGGGGGAGTCAGAGCTTACAAACCTCAGACTCTGAGCTTACAAACCTCAAACCCCTTAAGTCAACATGTTAATTAGATTAACAACAATTGACCTTTTAAATACTAATGTTTGTCATCATCAAAATGGGGGAGATTGTTGGAACAAAGGTGTTCAGCAATACCACGTTTTGAGTTTTGATGATAACAAGGTATTAAAAAGTTGTCAATTGGATATTGCTAATATTTGTTTAAGTATGCAGGATAACAATCATGATTTATATTTTAGAAAGTATTATGTTTGAACAATGTTAAAGAGCAAAAATCCAGAGAAGCTTGTTGCTTGTGATACTTTATCGAAGAGAGTCTGAAGACTGTATCGAAGAGAGTCTGAAGTATGTACCGAAGAGAGTCTGAAAGACTGTATCAGAGTCTGAAGACTATCAGAGTCTGAAGACTATCAGAATCTGAAAAACAAGAGAGTCTGAAGATTATCAGAAGCTTAGTGCTACAGTGAGTCTGAAGCCCAAAATCTGAAAATCTGCTAACAAGGATTTCTACAGCATTGCGATGCAAAAGAAACTCTCAAATGGAGTAACGGCTAGCTTCAAAGTCAACTTTAGCGTGGGAAGCACAAAGACAAGAATGCAGGCCAGTACAAAGTACGTTGTACGAACTCTGTTTCCACTACTCCACTACCTCGTACAGTTTGGTAACTGTGTCTACCGGTATTAATCTTCAAAGGGAATGGAATTCAAATTATGCAATTGAAGGACTATTACCAAATAAAGCAACAGATCAACAGTCATTGATCAAGCTTCAGAAATCATCCTGATGTGCTGGATGACTCAACGTCTCTTTCCTACACCTATTTAAAGGATAGAAGACTTGAAAAATTGTTGGACTCTACAACTAGAAAAATTACAATGCGTTGCTTTCGTATTCAATTCAGTCTTAACAAAAACACATCAACAGCTGAGATTCTTACAAACAGAGTATTCTAGAATTTCTAAGTTCCACAGAAAAACAGAGTCTGTCTTTTGTGTGAAACAGAGTCTGTCTTTGTTGTAATTGAAACACATTTGATTGTTGTCAAGTGTTTCAACTCTATTCAATTTTCTGTAATTGTGTAAGAAGTTTCTTGCTTATGTGCTTAAGCAAAGAAGTCTCTTGGCTGCGTCCTTGAGCAAGGGAGTCTCTTAGTTGTGTCTTTGAGCAAGGAAGTCTCTTGTCTGCGTGCTTGAGCATTGGAAGTCTCTTACTGTGTGTTTGAGCAACTTGTAATTGATATTACATTTTAGTGAACTCTCCTTGGAAGTACAAGGGGGACAGGACTACTTCCGGTTTGTGGAAGGAACCTGTATAATTGCTTGTGTTCTCTCTTCTCTCTATCTCTTGATTACTCCGCTGCATCAGAACCTAATCTTCCATCAGACTCTGATCCCATTCAGACTCTGAGTTTAAAGGAATTAGATTCTCACTCTTCAAGAGCTGCGAAAAGCTAACACAATTCAACCCCCCCCCCCCCCCTTCTTGTGTTTTTCTCACCTTCATTCATCAGTCCAAATACACGAAAGAGATCCTGAAGAAGTTCAATCTTGAGGACTGCAAAGAAATGAATACTCCAATGCATCCAACCTGCACTCTGAGCAAAGAAGATCTAGGAACTAAAGTTGATCAGAAGCTGTATAGAGGTATGATTGGTTCTTTGTTATACCTAACTGCATCCAGACCAAATATTTTATTCAGTGTATGTCTGTGTGCAAGGTTTCAATCAGATCCTAGAGAGTCTCATTTAACAGCTGTTAAGAGAATCTTTAGATATCTGAAAGGAACTACCAATCTTGGACTTCTGTACAAGAAATCCTCTGACTATAAGCTAGTTGGATTCTATGCCGCTGACTATGCTGGAGACAGGATTGAAAGAAAATCAACCAGTGGCAATTGTCAGTTTTTGGGAGAGAATCTGATATCCTGGGCTAGCAAGAGGCAACCATAGTGTCTTGAATAACTCTGTTCATAGTTGAATCAACAACACTGGAGCACCCCACAGAGAAATACTCAGCCTAATGAAATGTTTCTCAAGCAAGTCTTCCAATTGCTTCTTTAACTCACCCAACTCAGATGCAGACATCCGATACGGCGCAATCGAAATAGGACTCGTTCCTGGTACCAAATAAATTGCAAACTCCACCTCACGCTCCGGTGGTAATTCGGTAATTACGTCCGGAAAGATTTATGGAAACTCTTGCACTACCGGCAAATCACCGCTTCTTCTCTCACTACCTTCCTTCAACGATGTAAACATCATGAACACACTAGCTTCACCATCCAAAGACTTCTTCACTTGCTCCGCTGTTAGGAACCCTTTACCTACCTCAGCTACCGGCTTCAAAAATGTCACACTTTTGGTTAAACAATTAATGCTAACACCAAAAGATAACATCCAATCCATACCAAAAATCACATCCATATGCTTCAACGGAAGACACACAAGAACCAACTTGAAATCAACGTTACCAAAATTAACGGGACACTTAGCACACACCAAAGAAGTAGTCACCGAGCCATTGGCCGGGGTGTCGCTGACCATTCCACGCGACAACGGAGTTACAACCAAACCCAAACGCTCAACACAACTAACCGAGATAAAAGAATGAGTAACACCGGTATTAATAATTGCAATCAAAGGAGTATTATTGATAAAACACATACCTCAGATAAGATTATCCGGCTGCTCCACTTCCTCCGCATTCAAAGCAAACACCTTTCCCGCCGCCTTCTTCGGCTTGGTACACTTAGTACTGATATGACCTTTATCTCCACAGTTGAAACAAGTAATATCCTTCTTGCACTCAAACGACTTGTGACCCTTCTGACCACACTTGTAGCAACTATCACCCTTCTTGCAATCATTAGAGTAATGACCCAAGATTCCACACTTAAAGCATCGAACATCAGCTAAACTCGGCTTAGAGCCTCCACCAACCTCCTTCTTCCTTCCTTTGTCCTGGTTGTACGGCTTCCCAAATCCATGGCACTTTCCCTTCTTGTCATGCAACGCCTTGTAATGGTTCACCTTGGCCTTACCGGCGTCGTCAAACATGCGACACTTGCACCAACGTATCGAAATCTCTAATCTCCTGAACACACATGTACTGATAGATCTCTGGCCTCAAACTGCTTTCAAACTTCACACACTTCGACACCATTGCATCCTCAGCATTGATGTAGGGACAAAACCTCGAAAGCTCTTTAAAATTAGCGGCATACTCAGCAACTGACAAGTTCTCTTGCTTCAAGTTCAGAAACTCCACTTCCTTCTTGGTCCTCAAATCCTCAGGAAAGTACTTCCTCAAAAAATCACTCTTGAACCTAGCCCAAGTCACAACCTCTCCACCGGCCTCAAGCCTCCCCTTGGCATTCATCCACCAAAACTCAGCCTCCTCAGCAAGCATGTGGGTAGCCAACCTGACCTTCTAATCATCACTAGTCACCATAGCACGGAAGATCCTCTCCATGCCCTGCGTCCAAGTCTGAGCTCCCTCTATGTCAAACATTCCCTTGAGCGTTGGCGGATTGTTTCTCAAGAAGCGATCCAGCCTCCGCTCCTCAACTTCGCCCTCATTCCGATAAGAAAACAAACATGTACCGAATGTAACTCAATACCATTAGTGTACAAACAGAAGATTTACCGAATACTAGTCCGGACAAGACTGACCACGGCTCTGATACCAACTTGTAACGCCCTATTTCTATTAATGCGATAAAACACGCGAATATAATAAATATTCAAGAAATAAACGCTACGTCTTCAACCAAATTCAAAACAACATGCATGCATATATGTATAAGTCTTCAACAGTCGTAGCGGATATAAACCATACATCACATAATCCAACATATCAACATGTAAATCTCCAAACCCCGACATTTGGGCAATAATCAACAACATAAATCAAAACATTAAGTAAGGCGACCACGTCCTAATCAGAGCCTAAATCTAGACTCGACAGAAAAGTAGAGGAAGCATCTGTTATCCTCGAATCAACTCACCAAGCAAGCAAAACTACTCCTGCATTCCGACTACCCGTCCATACGGAAAGGCAAGCGGTCGAAACCACTAGGGGTTAGCTTCACATCAATAATAATCAATAATCACAAACAATTGAAATGAACACCATTGATTAATTCTCAATTAACAAGTGCATTCATATATAACATCATCCATCAACACAATATTTGCAATCATCACAATATACAATGCATCAACACATTTATCACCAAACCACCATCAACACATAAGCAAATATGACTTATGCCAATTCATGCTATGCGCCTAAATTCAACTTCTATATGCATGTGGTATCAATCTCCTCAAGGTCATCACCTTATGATGCAACAAACACATCAAAGTCAACAGCTATAACCAATGGCTATATGGATGTCAACATCCGACTCGACATATGATGAATGAACATATGACTCAATCGACCATGCATATGCTCTCAAAAAATCAACGACTATGTTCAATGGCTATATTCAACGGCTATAAGTATACCACGTCTACCAATTGCATTCAATCAAGTATGTATACTAATTAAACATCAACAACAATTCAACAATTATCAACTTCCCACAATTTTGCACAAATCAAGTAAAGGAGAAAATTCACCAATTCATGATAATCATCATATTCAACACCTAGAAATCATTCATGTATCCTCAAATACAAATCCAATTACCAAAGATTTCCGAGATAATCGATCTTAAGGATTAAATTTGACGAAGTTCGTCTATGGTCAAGCAAAACAACCAATATATATACTTTTCAAAGTAAAACAACACTAATGCCTCGGCTATGTATGCTATTAGATCACATATGTGTGCAGTTGAACATACGTATGCGTTTCACCGGCTAATTACATCGAAATCATAGAAATCACAAAGTTAGCCTCTTTCATCGCTTTTCAAAAGAATTCCATTTTTCAAAGCAAAACAAGTTAATCATCATTGAATTCATTCACAACCTTTTTTTTCCAGAAATCATGTACTTAGTATACAACATAATCCCACCCCTTTTTCTTAAGAGAAACAAGTTTCGGAAAAATCGATGTTTTGACGTTTCCAAAAACGTGATGTACAATCACCCAACCAAGTCCAATTTCTTATTCACTTGATGTTTACAGAGGTTTAAAAATTTCAATTACATTTAACTACATCAAAGAATCAGTTCGGAATGGCTCAGATCGATCCAAAAACGACAAAATATGAGTGGTTGTACTAAGCAATTCGCCACGACGACCAATTCACTCGCCATGGCGAGTTGACACAGAGGTCACTCGCTACTAGCTCGCCTCCAACTCGCCATGGTGAGTTGTGCCAGTTTGTAGGAAATCTGCTCTCGGGAAAAACTTCATTTTCACCCAAAAATCCCAATTTTTATCTCCCAATGCCCAAATTTGTTTCCAAAGTTTGTCTAAACGTTTCTAAACATAAAAAGACACTCAAATCCATATGAAACTTGAATCAAAACATCATTTCGACAAAAATCACCATTTGACCCACTTTTCATGAAAACATTCAAGAACACCACAAATTCACATCAAGTTCAATGATAACGGATACCCATTAGCTTCAATCAACAATAACAACATATCACAACAACAACAACATACATGTAATCATAGGTTCAACCATAAATCAACAACAACATATCAATATTCATCAATTGAACACAATTCACAAAGTAACCAACATCATCTCACTATATCATTCAATTTTCATGTTAACAACTTAATTAATCATCAACTAATTCATATACCCAAACATATTTAGATCATATGAGCAAGAATTAAACAAATTAAGTTCATGAAAATCACTTATTCAAATAAGCACTTATGCAAAGAATTAGGGAAGGACATAAACTAAGAGATTACTATTGAAATCTAACCCCCTTACCTCTTTTCTTCACAAAGCTAAGCTAATCGTTCACTCCCTCTTGCTCCTAGCTTGATTCCTCTTGGATCTTCTCTCTAACCCTTTCTCTATCTCTAGCCTCCTTAGTTTATGAATATGAATGAAAAGTACCTAGTTTCTCTCTAAGTTAAGCTTATATAGTCACCACCTAAATGGGTTAGGTTAAATCTTCCCTTAATGGGCTTAACATACTCACATCTAATTAGAAATGTTACTACTTACTTAACTTAGTAAAATGTCTAATTATTACCATATCAAAATAATTACTATTAAGTACCTCTAGTCTTAGCAAAAGAAACTATTCACCTCAAAATACTTAAATAATGTCAATTCTAAGTTTACTAAAATTTGTTCCCTTAATAAATGACCAAAATACCCCTCAGTCTAAAACGACTAAAATACCCTTCTAACACCGAATTCCAATAATCCCAACTAAAATACACTCAGAGGCAATTAATCACATACAAGCACATGTAAACACATATAAAAATTAATTAAAATAAATATAACGAAAATCGGGCTGTTACACACATCTTGATGCTTAAGTAATAGTTGCATAGCTCCAACGCCATACTAGTTTAAGATAAACCCAAGACATCTCATTACCCTGTTTTGCTGAAATATATACATAAAAAAACTTATATAATCTTAGAAATGAAACATGTTATCAACAAAAATATGAAATCTAAATGTTCTTGACTTTATTTTCTTTACACTATTCAAGTCATGCTTGTAATTCATATACATTGTATTGAAAATCATTACCATCCGTGTATGTTTTTAAATGCATTATAATGTGTTTTTATATGCATGGATCATGTTCCTAAAATGCATAAATTATATGGAAAAAAGAGTATGCACCTTGTGCTGTTTAATTAGATGGAAAAAAGAGTTTGCACCAGTGTCTTATGGCAGGCATAAATACTGGTCTAGCATTACCGAGGGCCTTCTCTTGGAAGAAGAAATCTGAAGTGCAAGCTTAAAAAACACACATGCTTAGATCATATGCTCTAATACATTTCTTAGAGGTAAAATATAATTTGCCTTGATATTATTAACATAAACAAAACCTTATAGCACCCTTCAAAAGAGAAGTTGCTACTCTTTGCACAAATATTAACACAGGATTCAATAACTCAACATCAATTTTATACATCAGACCGCAACATCCAAAATCTACACCAAAAGCGCAAAGACTATCTTGACTCCCAACTTCTAAAATTTGCCAATTCAATTTCATTTGACTCTCAAAATCCAGCTGCAAATCATCAAAATATTTCATTTACATCAATCACTTTACATATGTCTATCTACAACTAACTCTTAAAAACTCAACACCAACCTTGATTTATGAAAGAAACCTAAAAAAGTACCAAAATCCACTCCTCACAATCATAAACCTTCAACATATGTATTGACTCTGCTTAAACCTCCCTTTTAAGCAATCTGCTATGTTGCAGCAGCACTCTTTAAAAAAAGGATAAAAAAAAAGAGAAGGAGAGATGATGAAAAAATTGCGCACAAATTAGAACTAAATAAATAGGTAGGGCAAAAAAAAACTAAAGAAAGAGTAGAAAACACTTCCAAAACAGTTGCGAGCAACCAATTCAAGCTAACAAACATAGAGAATAAACTGCAATAGCAAAAATATAAAATAACATATCAAAGAATTGGCACAATAGAATGAAATTATCAAACCATTGCTAAAAATTAACCAAAAAAACGAAATTGAACAAATTAAGGAAATAATTGAAGAAAAATCAAAAGAAACAGGAAGAAAAATAAGACAATTCTTTTTTCAGTTTTAAGAATTAAATAACAAATAAGAGAATATAGATTTGAAATGAAGATACAAATTAATAATATTAGAAGTTACATGCAGAAGAACCAAGGAGATAGATTTCAACCAAGGCAGAGTGAGTGGGAGGCCCGGTCGGAGATAGCAACATCTATAATTTCAACAACCACGATAGATTTCAACGACCATTGATTAGGAGTAATCTGAGATATAGGTTGTTCCTAGTGATGAGCATGACGTTAAATTTTTTTGGCCTAGAGGGACAAATGGGAAGAGAGTAAGGAATGGTCTGTCTTCGGTGATGAGTAGAAATGTGTAGGAAAGAGGATCCAGGTAAGGGATGATGAAGAAAAAGAGGGAGAGATATGAACAAAATTTAGAAAAATAGATTGAAGTTGAAGAGATGGTAGAGATAAATTTTGGTTTTTGGAAAATGAAACAAATTTCACGTGTGACAACCATAGATGCACCATTGGTGTTGAATACTTTGGAAAGAGGCTAGCATTGAATGTTGATGCCAATGGTTAGGGGGAGATTTGAATTTTGAAATCTGCAATAAATAAGTATTGGAAGCACATAATTAACGGTTGAGATTGACATAGATGAAAATCAACGGCCACATTACAATGGCGCCATAAATCATTAGAATTAGGGTTTGCAAATTTTGTTAACAGTATTATTCGTATTAGAAATAAGTATGATTTGGCGCCCCATCTCTTTCTCTTTCACCAAAATTCTATCATTTTTACATTTCGTGTCAAATTTGTCCCAATTTGTGTTTTGTTCAATTATATCCAAAAATTAATTTCATTAAAAGAGTTATTTTTTCACACTAAATTTCGTCCGTCTTATTCACAAGCTTAAAAAATTCAAAATTACAGTGTTAACTTTTGTGAATCAAAGAAATAGCTAAATTTCACAATTAGATAGCCATATATGATAACAATCGGAATATCACATACTCCTTAAAAAAGTCAACATATTCTTGCTTTGAGTGCAATAGAGAAAATGAAAATTAAACGAATTGAAACATAATCATTGTCATTGATCCCCAATGATAGTCCTCCCTAGAGTTGCATCAAATTAGAATTGAAAGTAATAAAAAACAGTACCGATAGATCTACTCACTACACTTAAAACCAAATGAAAGTTTACATCTTGAAGATATTATTGGACAAGAGGACAATTCTTCCATAATCTTACCTTTTTCTAAAACTGTTTTATTTGAGGGGTCAATATCAACTCGGATTGTCATGTCTTGTAAAAGTCTTGCATTTTGCAAAATATAAGTTGCAAATTTAAGATCATTTGCCGATCCGTCTAACTGTAAAATTGTACATGATTTGAGATGAGACGAAACACATTCGAGAACCGAAATTGGGCACTTCCATTCCTTGGATGGGCTGGTCTTCCTCCACTGTCAAAGGAGTCAAAAATATCATTTATCAAAATATATACAACAAGAACAACCATTATAAAGTTAAATTATCAAAATATACGAGAAAAAAGAACATGCAACAAAGATACAACTCAACAAACCTTTTCAATATACAAAATTTGGAGCCTAGGAGAATGGCATAGCAGTTCAACAACACCATCCCAGCAATGAAATGAGCCAAGACCAAACAATAGATCAATATGGATTAGGTTATGAAACACTGCAGTGACTTTGAAAGAATCCTCTTGCTCGGTGGATCGTTTGATTACACGTAGAAACTCGACATTCTTAACAACATTAAAAAGACCATCCATTGAATTGATACTCGCTTTAACCAATTTAGACAGGGTCAAGGATTTAAACCTTTCTTCTGGTGCATTGTTTTCATCATTTTTCTCATAATAGATAGGATCAACATGCAAATCCTCTAGGTTGGGACAAATAGAAAGAAAATTTATGAATTCATTGTGATTTTCAAAATAAATAGATGTCAAATGCAGGGTTTTGAGTGATGGAAGATTAAGACATGTAGTTTCATTTCCAAAATATAAATGGTCAAGTTTGAGAATAACTAGGGTTGGGAAAAGAAAAATAACAGGCTTCCAAGTGTGGCAATACAGAGAGAGTTGAAATTCTTCAACACCGCGAAGCTTTGCGGCTTCAATCCATGAGGCAAAACGTTCGATGAAGAATTGACGATCACGCATGCGGACTCCTTCAAACTTACAGATGAGACGAAAAGTTTTCAAGGGTTTGTTGGTTGAATATGGAAAGAGCATGAGATTATCGACAAAACGACAGAAACAATAAAAGGAGGTGTTGTAGTCATCTCTTAGGGTTTCATTTTCATTGAGACAGAGAGCAGGGAGAGTGAATAGAAGAGTAGGGACTGAGTAATAGTAATCCTGACAAAGTAAATTAGGAACATGGACATATCCTTTGTAAATATGTTTTTGTGACTCTGGTTCTTTTCATGGTACACCTTGTATCAGGAAGAATTTCTTGGTTGAGTAATATATATCCATTTTAGCCTCTTCAAAAAACAAAAAAAAAAAGACATGGACAAATCACATATAAAGCAAACAATAATACCTTTAATTACGCAATATAATCAGAAGCTCCTTTAATCAACTTTGGTGATTTGGTTGATTTTTGAATTTGACATGAATTGAGAATTAGAGGAACTCACCGTTAAAATCTATTTTGCATTTGCTTAATAAAAACCACTTGGAAGAGAGTTTTTGTTACAAAATTATTTTGTTCTTTTGACCATCATTTTCTCTCCTCTAAATTGTTTTTATATTTTGAGAAGCTTCTATTAATAACTTCTCGTTTAAAGTTGTTTTTAGATTTTTTATTTTTTTTTAGATAATGATTGTTTTAAAAATTTGTATCAAATGGATTCAATACTCTTAAAAATGATGATTTTTGTAAAAGATTATATTTTTGACTTAAAAATCTATAACAAACGGACTCTAATAATACTTTACACTGTCCGTTAATAATACTTGTATGATTTATAAGGTTTTCCTTGATAGATTAGAGTTTAATCAATATACTGAAAGTGTATAATTATCTCTTGGCGGCGCCCTCTTAATACTTGTATGATCCATGTTACGCTTACGCATGATTGAAGACCTTTTCATAGACTAGTATGCCTGTCCCTCTTAAAATCGGGGACTTCGACGGGGTTATCCATCAGAACCTTATAAAAATAGTATCCTACCCCCACAATTTATAGGCTTTGGAAATTCGAATCAAGGGCCAAGATTAAGCAAAAATCAAAGGTCACGATCTAACGGTTGGGAGTGGCCTTCGCAACCGAACGTACTTGAGTACCTTGGCGTGTAAATTTCATTGACCAAGGCGCATGCTGCACATGATGAGGGCGTGCAGGAAGTAAATTTGAACAGACGTCTTATCTAATCACTTCAAGTCACACCATTTATCGCAAACTAACCTGACTCACAAGGGGGAAACGCCAAGAGATCGTTGGCATAACATTCAAGTGTAGGATCAAAGAAACAAACATCCCAAAGGCCCTTAGTAACATGCCTCATAAAGGCGGTGTGCCCTTAGTGGATGAATGGATCCACTCCTGGAATCAGAAAAACAACCAACTTCACGAAGACGGCAAGCTCTTCATGGACAACTGAAGCATTGACATATTCACTCTCCATATCTCCAAAAACAAGTCCATTACGTCATAAAGACGGTAACGACTTGAGGGAAGCCCAAGACAAACCGCACATGAGCGCCCCTAAGAGCCATCTATATTGTCCACGCCGTCTCCAACAGCTCATCAAGATGACACCGCATTTCATAGAGGAAGTTATCGTTCTCCGCACCTATATAAGGGTGACTCAGCACCACCTTAAAGTACACTTAACATTTACACTTTATGTATATTAATGTGAACTGAAAAGTAAGTGTTGTCGAGGATCCCAAACTTTTTCTTTAGCTGACAAATAATTTGTGATTCATGTCAGATTACTTCGAAGATGATTGTCCAATATATTCTGTTAAGGTTGTACGGTTTAGATTGGCTGTGAGAGACACGGCATGGAAGTAGAATCAAACATGTTGTGCCTGATTCATTGACGTTTAATTTTTGGAACTATGGTTTTGGGTTTTGATTTTGGATATGTTGGATTTGAGTTTCTGGATCTGAGATTGGTGTTGTGGAAGAGATAAAGATCTAAGGTAGAGGGAGGAGAAGATAAAGATGAAAAGATTATAAGTTTTTTTTTTTTTTGTAATTTCAGGTTCATCTGAAAGCTTCAGGGGTATTTTGGTCCGTTCACATGAAATAAACCAATTAGAATTGCCACGTCATCAAATTAATGACGTGACAGTTATTAAGTGGGTAGATAGACGAAATTTTAAATGATTAAATTTTGCAAGGACAAAATAACAGGATTGTCAAATTCAGAGATCAAATTTAAATTTTAAACGACTCCTATTTGCAGGGACTAAGCACGTATAAAAGGCAAGTATATAATATTTGTTTATTCAAAGGTTCAAGTTTCATTATTATTTCATCTCAATGTAGAAAATTCATTTCTTGTATGTAGTTATTAAAATGCTGAATAATCCATTATGAACACAGAAATGTGCTCCATATTTTGTATTAAAACTGCTCCTGAATTAAATCCGCACCTGAATCTGTAATAAACACGATCACTACAAAGGTCCCAACAGATTCTATACACATCCAACCTCATATTTTGTATTAAAACCGCTCCTGAATTTGCGGTCGCATCTTTCCAACATTGTACTTCCCTCGGGCTTATGACACAAAGGAGATTGCAACTGCATATTTTGCACAACATAACCACTAGCAGGTTTGACAATACAATTGACCTAGTACCAACTACACAGATGAATTGTACTCTGACTCGGCTATAAGCTACAACCCTTACATAAACATTCATGACCAATTCAAATTATTGTTATACTAATCATCTTAAAATGGTTATATGTATTGCTATGCAAATCATCTTAAACAGGTTATCTGATTTGAATTTGAATATGAAACAAATATTTTGATCGATCCTGCATCCACAACAGCTGTATATAGTACATACCTCGCACTCACTACTTGCACTGTATATTTTATAATTATGGTTGCAAATAGTAAAAAAAAAATGCCACAAAAGTTATTATAGATGAGTGAGACCATACTATTATAATGTGACATTTGATGATTCATGATATATTTTATTCTAAAAATGTGATTATTTTGTTAGCTTAAATTTAAATGATGGATTATATTCTGGTTTACTTTGATTATTAGAAATGGCTGAAGAAGATAATATTGCATACAAAACAATAGATGAAGAAAGCAATGCATAGTGAAAGGCATTTTCATAAATAGAAAACATTCATATTATAATCTTTATATCTTTTGTACTATTACTTCTAATGAAGTACTATTCAGTAATGAAGGGTGAATTTGATATGAATCTATTTTATGTTGCCTTGGATTTGTTGTGTTGAAACTGATCAAATTCATTCATATTTGTCGGTAAATAAAGGGAAATCGAGCATTCATAGCACATTCACTCTCAAAGCTTTAAGATGTGAAGTGTGTGAAATTGATGCCGGTAGCAAAGACTCTTATGAACAACACATAGCTCTGGAAAGTAACACAAGAAGAATATACTGTGATTTCATATCATGCGAATTTACACACTATCACTTGTCCATGGATACTATTTGTAGTGTGTACATTCGCATGAGTTGCAATTGCAAGATTAGTCTTTGCCATATACATAAATTTCACAAACTTTACATCTGAAAGCTTTGATGACCTTCATTTGGATAGGGAACATTGTTGTAGTCTCATTCGTCGCAGAAGGCAAACTGGCACGCAGGTGCGCTGCCTGAGTCTTGTCTGATGAACCAGCAGCCTACAATATTAAAAGCATTGGAATATAAAACAAGAGTGAAATTCAGAAGCTTCCAATAAAATTCAACCCTAACATAATAATTTAACCCATGTTATAGTATGAGTTACTCTCATTCATTTGACAATATAAATCACAATTTTCCTATTTATGTTTAGATTAATTATATCATAAATGTTAACAAAAGTAGTTTATAAAAGGTAACCCGATTATATTCATTATTCATCTTCTTCCATCCACAATTTTTCAAATTTGTTTTTTTTAATATTTATCCATAATTTAATAATCAAACATTTTTTGAAACCCAACAACTACAATATGCAACAATAATTTCAACAAATCAATAACAACAAAGAATGATAGTGAGAATTATAAAATAACTGAAACCAGAAAACATATAAAAAAAAGGAGAGATTTTGATGACAAATTTGAAAACGTAGATGAAAAGATTAAGTGGAACTCACAATATGACCAATTCATATAAAGATGACGACCAATTCAGAAAAATAATGTGCCAGGAGGGTGAAGTGAAGAATCTGAAGTAAGGTTATATGTTTTCCTCACTATCATTCTTTGTTTGTTATTGATTTGTTGAAAATATTGTTGCATTAAATTGTAGTTGTTGGGTTTCAAAACATGTTTGATTATTAAATTGTGGATAAGTAACCTAAATATAAATAGGAAAATTGTGATTAAATTGTGGATAAGTAACCTAAACATAAACAGAAAAATTGTGATTTATATTATGAATCTATATATCCCGAAACCAGAAAACAAATAAAAAAAGGAGAGATTTTGATAACAAATTTAAAAACGTAACTCATAATATGATCAATTCATATAAAGAAGATGACCAATTCAGAAAATATTTTGCAACAGGATCAGACATCAGTGTGCCAGGAGATGAAAAGGTTGTTGAAGTTATAGGTAGAAATTGCAAACTGAAACTCCAACTTTAAGGGAGCTGATTAATTGAGTTTGGAGCCCATAACTGATATGATATCAGTATGGAAGCATATCAAACGCTATTAGTAGGGAAACCTATGATTCAAGATCAACCTACATTATTATCTAGGAGGGTCGTTTCACTGTTTTCTCTACTTGTTGAGAAATAATATTAGAACAACCATTTTTTGACAACTTTTGTGACAATTTTATCTTTCATACTCACATAATGTTTTTATGTTCTCTCTTTGTTGCTTTGGTTTTTGTGTCCATATCCTATTTTTTTGTAGTAGCAAGACTTAATAAACAAGTATTTGCATTTGATTGCTACTATCATGGGAATGCCTGTTGGAACAAGGGTGTTCAGCAATACCACTTTTAGGTTTTGATGATAACAAGGTATAAAAAATCGTCAATTGGATTTGCTAACATTTTTTTAAGTGTGGAGGATCTTAATCAAGATTTCAATCCTAGAAAGTATTCTGTTAGAACAAATTAAGAGCAAGATTCCAGAGAAGCTTGTTGCTTGTGATTCTGAAGTGCTAGAGGGTCTGAAGAATCATCAGAAGCTGTTTCGAGAGGTCCTGAAGACTCAGAGAATCTAAAGAACGAAGATTGTCTGAAGTTCGTCAAAGTCTGAAGTTCTGAAGCGAATCTGAAGTGCTACAGTGAGTCTGAAGACTACAAATTGAAGATTTGCTTAGAAGGATTTCTGAAGGCATTTCGATGCATAAGAAACATTCATTTGGAGTAATGGCTAGTTCAAAGTCAACTTGAGCATGAGATGCTCAATGACAAAGAATGCAGAATAGGACAAAGTACTTTTGTACGAACTCTGTTTCCACTACTCCACTACCTCGTACATTTGGCAGCTGTGTCTACCGGTATTTCGCTTCAAAAGGAATGAGATTCTAAATATGCATTTGAAGGACTATTACCATATCAAGCAACAGATCAACAACTATTGATCAAGCTTCCAGAAAACTCTGTGATGTGCTAGATTGTCTCAACGTCTCTTTCCAACGCCTATATAAAGGATAGAAGACTTGAAGAATATGTTGGACTCTACAACTGAAAAACTACGCAATCAAGCTATTGTATTCTCTGAGTCAAGCCAGAAACACATCAACAACTTAGCAAATTCTTATAAACTGTGTATCCTAGAATTTTTAAGTTTATCAGAAAAAAGCAGAGTCTTATGAATGTTTAGATTGAAGAGAACTGCAATCAAGATCAGATTAAACGCATCAGATGAACAATTTATTTTCCTTTCTATGGATCTTTATGAATGATCATGACCAAGGATCGAATAATAATCTCTTCAAGAGCATAACCCTTGTAGTCGAACTTAGAGAGTGATCACAAGTACTTCATGAATCGACAACATCTCTACTAAGTCCACACGAAAAAAAATGTGTGTGATCATGTAGGTTCTCGTATCGTTGACAATAATATTAAATCACACATTAAATATCAAATCTAGTGATAGTATTTAGTTACACATCACCACTACACAAGTGACGAGAATTTCATATGATTTGATGAAAAATTCATGTGATAATGATTATGTGTATGATTACCTTTTTTTGCTCATGTTTGTATTGAACACATAACGAAGACCGCGTCACCCTTATTAATTTGAATATTAGGTCCATTGATCTAAGTCACTCATGTCCATTAACATGAGTGACAAATTTGATATTTCTCCTATTATCCAAGAGGGACAAATTTGATTTATGTCAGTCATGTCCATTAACATGATTTGTGAAGTACCCATCTACTGACATTACAGTCATCCTTTTACGGACAACTTTGGACGACACTAAAGTACTCGACTCCACATGTAAGATCCACGGTGGTTTCAGGTCAAGAGTGGTATACATCACTATTACTATGAGAAAAACTTATGACACTTACATAAAACCCAACGAAGTATTCTCAAGGAAGGTCAATCCATATATATATATATTACTCGTAATATTTATACCTATGTGAAGACTTGATAACTCTTTGTCAATGATCCGTAAGATATGATCACCAATCTACCCATATAATAGTCTCTATACTTGAATGTTGAACGTTATCTGACTTCACAAAAAGCTTGACTATGGATAATTTAAAAATAGTGTCTGTGTTAATGAGATATCACGATTAAGTCATACATAATGTTCCAACAAACAAACTAGCTATTATAGGGATTTTATTACTTTGAAAAAACAAAGATAACAAACAAATGCCTTATTATTAATAATAGATAACAAATAATATGTTTAGAGATAAAGAGAGAAAGTTTGGCGATCAACTGTTCATCATCAACCTTACCTAAACCCTTAACCGCCTTCATCTTTTCTTGTAGTTTCACCATGGGATCCTTCTCTATACCATGGAAATGCCTCGATTTTGACCCAATACCAACCAAACCAATCATCAATCAACCCAAATCAGCTAAAACCTTTGCCCAAGCCCTTTCAAATATTTGCGATATACCTGAATCTTAATTCCCTCAAACAGTTCTTAAAGGTGATGAGCTCACTATTCAGATTCCAGAAATTGAATATGAAGTAGGAATGGCTACATGCAAGCTCAATCTACATGGTAGGGTGATTTGGCCAAAGGGTTCGTCGCCTTTAACAGCGGTTGCCTTGAAAGCCAAGTTATCACTCATCTGGAAGGATTTTCTAAGTGGGGAATCACCCCTATTGGTAGGGGTTTCTTTGATTATCTTTTACCTCTTTAGAGGATGTAAGGAGGGTAAGATCACATGCTTCTTGGAATTTGAATCCAGGTATGCTTAAACTTTTTGCATGGTCCAAAATTTTTAACCCTAGATATCCATATAACTCATCTGCTCCAGTTTGGGTAAAAATCTATCGATTATCACAAGAATATTGGAGAAAGAACATCTTATTTTCAATTGTTAGTGGAATAGGTTCACCTATTTGCACTGACTTTGTTACTGCAAAGTCTTTGATTGAGAGAACTTTTGGACACTACGCTAGAGTTTTGGTTGAAATAGATTTAATTCAGGCGTTGAGATACAAAATCTTTGTTGAAAGGAAAGGGTATGCATTTTATGTTGATTTAGAATATGAAAATGTCCCAGAATATTGCACTTATTGTATAACTATTGGGCATCATGTTGATTTTTGCAAAAGATGTTATCCTGAACCTGAAATGGAGCAAAGAAAACATACGAAGGAACCTAAAAAAGCTTTTGTTCAAGTTAAAAATTGTAGAGTGGAACATAACACATCTAAGGAGCACCCTAATGTGGAGACAAAAGCAATTAACCTTGAAGAAAACAATGAAGAAGGAACCAAAAAAAGCAGAAGGAAGCTGCAGCAGATTTGATAGACAAAGGTAAAGCTATTGCAGTGGTTCTTACACCAGCTGACTTATTGAAGGAACATGACATATCTTTGGAGGCTAAATTGATAGTTGCTTTGCAAGCTGAACCTAACAGGCATCAGGATATGAATGATACTGATAGTGAAAGCTCTCAAGGCTCTTTTGTAAATTCTACACAATATAAAGAAGTCCACCTTCTCCTCAGCCAGCTTCCTGGAGGAGTCAGCCGCTTATTTTAGAGCAGCCTGAGCTTCTGCCAATTGCTTTTCCACAACAGCAAACTGGCGGTCACGCTCCTCGGCAACTGACTCCTTGCTCCTAGCCTCGTCCTCAAGCTAGGTGACCTTGGCGACCAAAGCATTCCTCTCTTGAGCCTGCACATTAGTCCGAGCCTCACCATCAAGGGAAGCATTATTCAGGGCCGCGGCGACCTCCAAAGCCTTCATGGTGCCAATAACCCCATCTGTTATCGCCTTGCTTCGGCCAGCTGGACCTAGATCCTGAATAATCCTCAGCTCAGGGTCATCCAAGAAAAGGGTCGAATGAGGGCCGCACCGGTCTGGCTCAGACCATACTTTCGGGAGCTAAAGGAAGTCCCCACTCTCGGAACGAACATGAACTGCCCTGATAGGCGTGATCGCTTCTTTATAAGGCGTTCCCACTCTCCTCCTCTTCGCAGAATCTTGCAGTGGTTCTTCAGAAGGGTCGTCACCTTCCAAGTCCACCACAGGACTAGAGGTTGAGCCAGCACCAGATCCAGCGATGAGGTGCTCCAAAGACTAGACATTCTTATGTCGCTTCTTGGTGGCAACTTTCTTAAGTCCACCACAGGACTATGTGTTGGAACAAAGGTGTTCAGCAATACCACGTTTTGAGTTTTGATGATAACAAGGTATTAAAAAGTTGTCAATTGGATATTGCTAATATTTGTTTAAGTATGCAGGATATCAATTAAGATTTATATCTTAGAAAGTATTCTATTTGAACAAATTTAAAGAGCAAAAAATCCAGAGAAGCTTGTTGCTTGTGATTCTGTTTTGAAGAGAGTCTGAAGACTCTGCCAAAGAGAGTCTGAAGACTGTTTCAAAGAGAGTCTGAAGACTGTGCCAAAGAGAGTCTGAAGACTGTATCAGAGTCTGAAGACCATCAGAATCTGAGAACCAAGAGAGTCTGAAGATTATCAGAAGCTTAGTGCTACAGTGAGTCTGAAGCCACAAATTTGATAATCTGCTAACAAGGATTTCTACTGCAATGCGATGCACAAAGAAACTCTCAAATGGAGTAACGGCTAGCTTCAAAGTCAACTTGAGCGTGGGAAGCATAAAGACAAAGATTGCAGGCCAGTACAGAGTACGTTGTACGAACTCTGTTTCCACTACTCCACTACCTCGTACAGTTTGGCAACTGAGTCTACCGGTATTAATCCACAAAGGGAATGGTATTCAAATGATGCTATTGAAGGACTACTACCAAATCAAGCAACAAATCAACAGTCATTGATCAAGCTTCAGAAATCATCCTGATGTGCTGGATGACTTAACGTCTCTTTCCTACGCCTATATAAAGGATAGAAGACTTGGAAAATTAGGACTCAAGAACTTAAAAATTGCATTGCGTTGCTTCTGTATTCAACTGAGTCTTAACAAAAAGCACATCATCAACTTAGATTCTTACAAACTGAGTATTCTAGAATTTCTAAGTTTCACAGAAAAACAGAGTCTGTCTTTTGTGTAAAACAGAGTCTGTCTTTGTTGTAATTGAAACACTATTTGATTGTTGTCAAAGTGTTTCAACTCTATTCAATTTTCTGTAATTGTGTAAAAGTCTCTTGCTTTTGTGCTTGAGCAAAGGAAGTCTCTTGGCTGCGTCCATTGAGCAAAGGAAGTCTCTTAGTTGTGTCTTTGAGCCAGGAAGTCTCTCGCCTGTGTGCTTGAGCAAGGAAGTCTCATATTGTGTGTTTGAGCAACTTGTAATTTGATATTACATTTTAGTGAACTCTCCTTGGAAGTACAAGGGGGACAGGACTACTTCCGGTTTGTGGAAGGAACCTGTATAATTGCTTGTGTTCTCTCTTCTCTCTATCTCTTGATTATTCCGCTGCAATCAGAACCTAATCTTCTATCAGACTATGATCTCATTCAGACTCTGAGTTCAAAAGGAATTAGATTCTCACTCCTCAAGAGCCGCGAAAAGCAAACACAATTCAACCCCCCCTTCTTGTGTTTTTCTCACCTTCAGTTGGCATCAGAGCTCCGGCTCTGTTGTCATAGCACTTAACCGTGAACCGTCTTCTTCTGGTGCCACTTCTGGTGCTGCTATACCATATGAATATGGATCCAATAACAGCAGTAGAAAGGCTGATTATGGAAAAATTCCTAAGTTCAATGGTGATCCTGAAGAATTTTCTTGGTGGAAAACCAACTTCTATAGTTATGTCATGGGTCTTGATGAAGAACTCTGGGACATACTTGAAGATGGTGTTGGTGACTTACAACTTGATGACGAAGATGCTGCCATTGACCGCAAACTTCACACTGCTGCTCAAAAGAAAATCTATAAGAAACATCATATCATCAGAGGGACTCTTGTCACTGCTATTCCTAAAACGGAATACATGAAGATGAGTGACAAATCTACTGCTAGAGCCATGTTTGCTTCTCTCTGTGCTAACTACGAAGGAAGCAAAAAGGTCAGGGAAGCTAAAGCTCTTCTGTTAGTTCATCAATATGAACTATTCAAGATGAAAGAGGATGAAAGTATTGAGGAGATGTACTCAAGATTTCAAACTCTAGTATCTGGTCTTCATATACTTAAGAAGAGTTACATAGCTTCTGATCATGTTAGCAAGATTTTAAGGAGCTTACCCTCTAGATGGAGACCAAAGGTCACTGCAATTGAGAAAACTAAAGATTTAAACACTTTAAGTGTTGAAGATCTTGTAAGCTCACTCAAGGTTCATGAGTTAAGTCTCAATGAACATGATTCTGCAAGAAAATCCAAAACCATGGCCTTAAAATCAAAAGGAAGGTCTTCAAAGGCTCTCAAGGTTGAAGAGTCTGAAAATGAGTCTTTAGCTTCTGAAAGCTCAGAGAAGGATCCTGATGTTGCAAAGGAAATGGCCATGCTTTCAAGTAGAATGCAGTACCTTGCTAAGAAGAACAAGAGATTTCTGAGGAAGAGCAGTGGAAAGGGGTTCAAAAAGGAGGATCAGAAAGGTTGCTTCAACTGCAAGAAAATTGGACATTTTATTGCTGAGCATCCAGAACTGCAGAAGGAGAAACCCAAGTCAAAAAGGCCAACCTTTAATTCAAGCAAGTTTAAGAAGCAGATCAAGAAAAGTCTGATGGCCACCTGGGAAGATCTTGATAATGAGTCAGGATCTGAGGATGATGATGCTGATGGTGAAGCCAATGTAGCTGTTGGACTAATGGCTACAACCGAATCCGTTAAAGAGACACCTGAGGCAGAATCAGAAACAGACTCTGAAAATGAAACAGAGGTATATTCTGAACTCACAAGATCTGAACTTATAGAATCTGTCAAAGAGCTTCTTGGTCATTTTAAAGCTAAGACCACTGAGTTGAAGAAAGTCAAACAACAGCTTGATAAGCTGTCAAAAAGACATAATTCAACTCTGTTGGAATTAGAAGATTTAAAAGAAGAAAATATTTCTTTATTGATCAAGAAGTGTAGCTGTAAATACTTAAGTGAGCAAGATGTTGCTCTGCAAGAATTTATTGCTACTGGAATTGACAGATCAAGGGTTGCATCCATGATTTATAGCACGTATTAGAACAGAGGACAAGGTCTTGGATTCATTGGAGGAAACTCAAATGAAATGACTCTGAAATCTGGTCCTGATGGAGCCAGAGAGGCGTTGAAAAATCATTTTGTAAAAGAGTCTGATGAAGTAAACACAGTGACTCATTCAGAACCTACAACTTCTACTTCTAAGATTCTGACTAAGTCAAAATTTCAGAATGTTAAGTTAAAGGGTCTGAAAAACTTTGAACCCAAAGCTTTAAAGTCTCAGACTCTGAAACACTCAAAGTCTGATAAACAGACTCTGAAAAAGCCAGAGTCTGAAAAATCAAAGTCTAAGTTTCAAAGGAGAGAAACTGTGAAATGCAAGTTGAAACCTAAACCAAACGGTTCCAAACCTAAGGTATGGGAGAAAACAGTGCCAATGATTTCAAGACATAACTTACGAAACGAGTTCAATGGATCTAAGACTAACCAAAAAGGACCCATGAGAATATGGGTACCTAAGTCTGAAATTATTGATGCTGCAGGTATGTCTAAAAGGACTAGAAAAACACAAGGCTTGGTACCTTGACAGTGGTTGCTCACGTCACATGACGGGAGAAAAGTCTATGTTCCTAACCCTAACCATGAAAGAGGGAGGAACAGTGGTTGCTCATTGGTACTGGAACCATTGGTAACTCTCTGATCTCAATCAGTGATGTGTGGTTCGTTGATGGACTTAGACATAACTTACTAAGCATAAGTCAATTATGTGACAGTGGTTATGATGTATTGTTTAATAAGAACAACTGCACAGTGGTTAACAAGGATGATCAGTCCATAGTCTTCAAGGGAAAACGAAGAAACAATGTATACAAGATAAAATTCTCAGAACTGACTGATCAGAAGGTAATGTGCCTTTTGTCAATGGGTGATAAGAAGTGGCTGTGGCATAGACGTTTGGGACATGCTAACTGGAGATTAATCTCTAAGCTTAGCAAGTTGCAACTTGTCAAAGGCCTTCCAGACATTGACTATCACTCAGATGCTCTTTGCGGAGCATGTCAGAAAGGGAAAATTGTCAAGAGTCCCTTCAAGCCGAAAGAAATTGTTTCAACTTCCAGACCCTTGGAGTTACTTCATATTGACTTATTTGGACCAGTTAGCACTGCATCCTTATATGGAAGTAAATATGGACTAGTTATTGTTGATGACTACAGCAGATGGTGTTGGGTTAAATTTCTAAAAACTAAAGATGATTCATATTCTGTGTTTAGTAAATTCTGCATCCAAATTCAAACAGAGAAGGAAATGAAAATCTTGAAAGTCAGAAGTGATCATGGAGGAGAATTTGAAAATGAACCGTTTGAGGTTTTCTGTGAAAAACATGGAATTATTCATGAATTCTCTGCACCTAGAACCCCACAACAAAATGGAGTTGTAGAGAGAAAGAACAGAACCTTACAAGAGATGGCTAGAACCATGATCCATGAGAACAATCTGGCTAAGCATTTTTGGGCAGAAGCAGTAAACACAGCTTGTTATGTTCAGAACATAATCTATATTAGACCTCTGTTGAACAAAACAGCTTATGAACTCTTTAAAGGAAGAAAACCCAACATATCTTATTTTCATCAGTTCGGATGTACATGTTATGTCCTGAACAAAAAAGTCTACCTAAAGAAATTTGATGCCAAAACTCAAAAGGGAATCTTTTTAGGTTACTCTGAACGCTCTAAGGCATACATGCTGTATAATTCAGAAACACAATGTGTGGAAGAATCTATGCATGTCAGATTCGATGACAAAATGCCTGGAAGTGAAACTCCAGTGCAAGATGAAAGTCATGCAGAATCTCAAGATTCTGATGATAACTCAGAATCTGATCAGATTCCAGAATCTGAAGATACTTCAGAAGCTGGAACAACCCCTGAAGTTCCTAATGAAGAAGCTTCTGATGAAGCTCAAGATGGTTCTTTGCAAGCTAGTCAATCGAAACAATCTTTCAAATACAAGTCTTCACATCCAGAAGAACAGATAATTGGCAATAAAGAAAGTCCTATGAGAACAAGATCACATTTCAGATAAGGAGAGTCTGCTTTAGGATTATTATTTGTTATTGAACCAACCTCTATTGAAGAAGCTCTTGGAGATGAAGGATGGATTCTGGCAATGCAAGAAGAACTGAATCAATTCAAAAGGAATGAAGTATGGGATCTAGTAGCTAAGCCTGATCACAAGAACATCATTGGAACCAAGTGGGTGTTTAGAAATAAACTTAGTGAACAAGGAGAAGTAATCAGAAACAAGGCCAGACTTTTTGCGCAAGGCTACAGTCAGCAAGAAGGCATTGATTACACAGAAACATTTGCTCCAGTTGCAAGATTGGAAGCAATCAGGTTACTTCTTTCCTATGCAGTTAATCACAACATAATTCTGTATCAAATGGACGTTAAGAGTGCATTTCTTAATGGTGTCATTTCTGAAGAAGTATATGTCAAACAACCTCCTGGCTTTGAAGATTTAAGGCATCCAGAGCATGTTTTTAAATTAAAGAAATCACTATATGGCTTGAAACAAGCTCCCAGAGCTTGGTATGAAAGACTAAGTAATTTCTTAATTCAAAACAACTTTGAACGAGGACAAGTTGACACTACACAATTCAGAAAGACTCTGAAGAAAGACATTCTTATAGTTCAGATTTATGTTGACGATATCATTTTTGGTTCTACAAATAGTTCTCTTTGCAAAGAGTTTTCAAAAGTAATGCAGGATGAGTTTGAAATGAATATGATGGGAGAATTGAAGTTCTTTCTTGGAATTCAAATCAACCAATACAAAGATGGAGTCTATGTTCATCAGTCCAAGTATACGAAAGAGCTTCTGAAGAAGTTTAATCTTGAGGACTGCAAAGAAATGAATACTCCAATGCATCAAACCTGCACTCTGAGCAAAGAAGATCAAGGAACCAAAGTTGATCAGAAGTTGTATAGAGGTATGATTGGTTCTTTGTTATACCTAACTGCATCCAGACCAGATATTTTGTACAGTGTATGTTTGTGTGCAAGGTTTCAATCAGATCCTAGAGAATCTCACTTAACTGCTGTTAAGAGAATCTTTAGATATCTGAAAGGAACAACCAATCTTGGACTTCTTTACAAGAAATCCTCTGACTACAAGCTAGTTGGATTCTGTGATGCTGACTATGCTGGAGACAGGATTGAAAGAAAATCTACCAGTGGCAATTGTTAATTCTTGGGAGATAATCTGATATCCTGGGCTAGCAAGAGGCAAGCAACCATTGCTTTGTCTACAGCAGAAGCAGAATACATCTCAGCTGCTAGTTGTTGTACACAGCTACTCTGGATGAAACATCAGCTTGAGGACTATCAAATAACTGAAAACCATATCCCAATTTATTGTGATAATAGAGCAGCTATATGTTTGTCTAAGAATCCAATTCTGCATTCAAGAGCAAAGCATATTGAGATTAAACATCATTTTATAAGAGACTATGTTCAAAAGGGAATTTTAGATATTCAATTCATTGATACTGATCATCAATGGGCTGATATATTTACAAAACCCTTATTTGTTGAAAGATTTGATTTCATAAAGAAAAATTTGAACATGTGCTATGTCTCTGGGTAATATGCGCCTCTGAAAACAAAATTCAGACTCTGAAAATATTCAGAAGCTGTTTGGGAATCAGACTCTCTTTGGAGACTCTGATAAAAGCTTCTGATAAATTATTCACACTCTGGTGAGGAATCTTTAGACTCTCAGAAGCTCGTATTAGTGGAAGCGTGACTGTTAAGTTCAGTAACACCTGCCCCACTATGGTGACAGGCACTTTACAGTTTCTCAGACGTGGCCTGTCTGTATTGGGTAAGAACTCAAAGGGCAATGATTTAATTACGTTAAACAAGTTACCTTCGCCTCGTCCCAATACGTTTACGGCTGCATGCTATATGTATTTATTGTTTGTGTTTGTTTGTCCCCTACTCTTTCCAAACAAGTTTCAAACTTTTTCTCTATAAATACATAACACACACAATTCACTTCTCTTTTCACTCTTTGATTTTCTCTCTGAACAAACTTCTTGTTTTCAGTACTTTGCAAAAATTTTTGTTCTCAAATCAAACATTTAGAAACCCCTATAATGGCAAGTGATCTCGTCCAATCTGGTGTTATAATCAAGTCCGGAGGGTCCTATGTTATCAAACCCAGAATAATGAACATCATCAAGGAGACTCTGGAAATCCAAGTGGAATCTCCAGTTGATTTTGGTTCACTCAGTCGTCATGGAGTTGACGTCGCACCTCATTTCTTATCACAAGGAATGATGAGGTACTTTGGTATGTTGAATGGACCAACATATCATGAGCTTGTTCGAGATTTTTGGGTTATGTCAGAAGTCTACGACAAAGCTAAAGCTACTTTGGAAGAAACAATAGCAATCTCAAACAACCCCAGTCTTGCTGGTAAGAACAGAGACCAAATGGGTTTAAGACCGTACAATGGTCTTGAAATAAGGTCTGCTGTGATGGGAATACCAATAGTCATCAATGAAGAGGTGGTAGCCAGGGCGTGTCAGATGGAGAGCGCTGGTAAATTTCAGTGGAATGTCAACAAGAAGAGTGAATGGGCTGTTGTCTGCAACAAGTTGTTATTTGAAGGGAGACCCTCAAATAAATTGGTGGATATGCATCCTGAGCATAGGGTGCTTCTGAAGATTATACTGGATAGTATGCTTTAGAAAGGAGGAGGAACAGACACATTGTCTGTGGGTCACAAAGTTCTTCTTTATTTTCTTATCAACAAAATAAAGATCAACTTCCCCAGATATGTGATGCACCACATGTGTTGGGCCATCAAGAAGAGTCAGTCAGAAACCAGGAGGCAAATTCCTTTTGGAAGATTAATATCTGAGATTCAGTATCAAGGAGGCCTCTTGAAGGTCTTATCAGAATCTGGTGTGGTATCAGATATTCATCTAGGAACTGTGACTGGAAGAATCATTAATGGCAAGACTCTGTAGTACATGAAGATTGTCAAGAGATTCAACCCTTCTAAGCATGATATGAGAGAATCCTATGTACAATCGGACCTAATGATGGACTTCCCTCCCATATCCAAAGAAGATAATCCTGAAGTTCTTGCAAGATTTGTGGTGGATTACTTCAAGGAGACTGGTAGAATAATCAACTGTTCTGCCATTCCTGAGACTGCTGGAGGAGGACCTCTTAAGGTCAAAGGTAAAAGGACCAAGGAAGTGGTTCTCAAGGAAGAAGAAGAGAAGCAGGAGCCTCTCAAGAAAAAGATCAAATCTTCTGCTCTTCCTGGAGTGAAAATTGGTTCCCCCAAGACTTTAACTCCTATGTCTTCATCAACATCCTCTACACTTCGTGAAATTAAGGATAGGATAAAAGAAACCAAGGATGAGAAGAAGGCTAAGAAAGATGAGAAGAAAGGGAAGAAAGGCAAGGCTGACAGAGACTATGACAGAATGGCTCAAGATATTGCTGACTTCCTTGATGCTGACTCTGAAGGTGAGGAGAGTCAGATAAGGAAGAGAAAGATGGATGTGATTCCTGTGGCTAGGGATGTAGCACAGAAGATAGGTACTTCTGTATCTATGATTAAGGATAAACATACTGCTGGCAAGGCAATGGCAGCAGATATAGTGACTGAAGAATTAAAGGAAGAAACTGTCAAGGAAGCTGCTAAGTTGCTTGCTTCTGCTCTTAAACAGAAGAATCCTTCAGCAACTGCAGAAGCTGAGTTATCAGAAGCTACTGTGTCTGATCACTATGCCTCTCCAGAAGCTGGCATTGGCACCTCTGGCAATGTGGCATATAGCTCATCTTCATCTTTGAATCAAGAGTCAGAATCAGATTCAGAATCTGACAACAAACCTTTAAGCCAAATTCTTCCATCCCTCAAAAATTCTTCTCCCTCACCAATCAAACCTATATCATCCCATAACTCACTTGACTAGGCAGTAGTTGATTATGTTGATTCAACTATGGACAGAGTAATTCAAGACACAATCACAGTGTCTATGAATCTTCCTGCTGACCATCCTGCTCAACCTTCATTTCTCAAACCACTTCAGGTAATTCAACCCTCTGAAAAGCCTGAAGAAACCATTCAATCCAAACAGCCATCCCCTCAAACTGAAACCATTTGTGTAGACTCTCCAGACACTCTAGATTCTCTTGAAAAACATCTAGGAGGAGAACTACCAAAAACCCCTGCAAAATCCAAACCAACAAAAGCTACTTCATCTGTTTCCAAACCAGACCCTGTACCTAAACCTACAGAGAATCTGACTTTAGCTTCCGTTGAACCTTCAGAACCTGTTGTTGAACCAGCTTCTGAAAATCTGGAACAAGCTTCTGATATTGTATCAGGAACTGTAACAGAATGTAGAGCTAAGACCAGAAGAGTTTCCCAACCACTTTGTGACCCCATAACCTATTTCCCAGGTTTTGAAACTTTTCTAGCCTTGAGAGCTTTTCTACCCTCAACCTCTGAACCTCAAACTGACTTATTTGATTCAAGTAAGATAGATAAGTTCTATGCTTCTTCATGCAATAAGCTCAAAGAAGTTATTGAGCAAAGGTCTGTGCCAATACTTAATGTGAGCTATAAGGACAAGTTTTCTTCAGTGAAGACTGAGTTTTTGGATTTTTTCACCAAAATTCAAAAAGCTGCTGCCAGGGAACAAGCACTTGTTACTGCCAAGCATGTTGAAGAAATCAAGCGGGCTGAGAAAGCTGCTATCTTGGAAAAAGCTCCAATTCTGAGGATTAGCGATACACCCTTCTTTGATGAGGATCAGTATATTCCTAGAGAATCAATGGCTTATAATTCTTTGAAGAGGAGGTTGTATAAAGTTCAAGAAGAAGCTAGACAAGAAAGAGAAACGCATTTGCGAAGAACTGAGGCTCTGGAAGAGATGGTAAAGAAACAGCAAGAGGATCTCCAGAAACTGATGGATCATCTTGCCAAACAAAACCAACCTTAGTTTAATTTCATTTCGTTTTTTTTGTAATTCTTGTTTGCTATCTTCTGAACTTGATTTTGCTTACAATTTATACAAGTTGTTTTTGATTCATTTTGCATTCTATTTTTTATGCTCTGAATCTTCTATGTTTTACCTCTGAATCTCATTCTTCCTTAACACATGTTTACACCCTTACCTTAAGTCACTTAAAAAGGGGGAGGAACTTGTTCTAAAATTTTTTTTGTTGATGACAAAAGGGGGAGAAGGGAAAGTATTTATGTCAGGGAGAAAGGGAAAATTTTCTTTTAATTACATTGCATGTATACGTAAAAGTTAAAGGGAAATCTGCAAAAGGTGCTTAGTTAGACTCTGAGCCCTGTTTAAGAATCTTTTTTTTCAAAATATTCTGAGAATGAATTTGATTGACTATGAAAGACAATTTAATTAACCTGGATAGAACTCAAGATAAGCTTACAAACCTCAACTTAAGAACTACCAGACTCAGGGGGAGTCAGAGCTTACAAACCTCAGACTCTGAGCTTACAAACCTCAGAACCCTTTAAGTTAACTTGTTAATTAGATTAACAACAATTGACCTTTTAAATACTAATGTTTGTCATCATCAAAAAGGAGGAGATTGTTGGAACAAAGGTGTTCAGCAATACCACGTTTTGAGTTTTGATGATAACAAGGTATTAAAAAGTTGTCAATTGGATATTGCTAATATTTGTTTAAGTATGCAGGATATCAATTAAGATTTATATCTTAGAAAGTATTCTATTTGAACAAAGTTAAAGAGCAAAAAATCCAGAGAAGCTTGTTGCTTGTGATTCTGTTTCGAAGAGAGTCTGAAGACTGTGCCAAAGAGAGTCTGAAGACTGTTTCAAAGAGAGTCTGAAGACTGTGCCAAAGAGAGTCTGAAGACTGTATCAGAGTCTGAAGACCATCAGAATCTGAGAACCAAGAGAGTCTGAAGATTATCAAAAGCTTAGTGCTACTGTGAGTCTGAAGCCACAAATTTGATAATTAGCTAACAAGGATTTCTACTGCATTGCGATGCACAAAGAAACTCTCAAATGGAGTAACGGCTAGCTTCAAAGTCAACTTGAGCGTGGGAAGCACAAAGACAAAGATTGCAGGCCAGTACAGAGCACGTTGTACGAACTCTGTTTCCACTACTCCACTACCTCGTACAGTTTGGCAACTGAGTCTACCGGTATTAATCCACAAAGGGAATGGTATTCAAATGATGCTATTGAAGGACTACTACCAAATCAAGCAACAGATCAACAGTCATTGATCAAGCTTCAGAAATCATCCTGATGTGCTGGATGACTTAACGTCTATTTCCTACGCCTATATAAAGGATAGAAGACTTGGAAAATTAGGACTAAAGAACTTAAAAATTGCATTGCGCTGCTTCTGTATTCAACTGAGTCTTAACAAAAAGCACATCATCAACTTAGATTCTTACAAACTGAGTATTCTATAATTTCTAAGTTTCACAGAAAAACAGAGTCTGTCTTTTGTGTAAAACAGAGTCTGTCTTTGTTGTAATTGAAACACTATTTGATTGTTGTCAAAGTGTTTCAACTCTATTCAATTTTCTGTAATTGTGTAAAAGTCTCTTGCTTTTGAGCTTGAGCAAAGGAAGTCTCTTGGCTGCGTCCATTGAGCAAAGGAAGTCTCTTAGTTGTGTCTTTGAGCAAGGAAGTCTCTCGCCTGTGTGCTTGAGCAAGGAAGTCTCATACTGTGTGTTTGAGCAACTTGTAATTTGATATTACATTTTAGTGAACTCTCCTTGGAAGTACAAGGGGGATAGGACTACTTCCGGTTTGTGGAAGGAACCTGTATAATTGCTTGTGTTCTCTCTTCTCTCTATCTCTTGATTATTCCGCTGCAATCAGAACCTAATCTCCTATCAGACTCTGAGTTCAAAAGGAATTAGATTCTCACTCCTCAAGAGCCGCGAAAAGCAAACACAATTCAACCCCCCCCTTCTTGTGTTTTTCTCACCTTCACTATGCATACCAAAGCGTCTCAATGATCATTATGTCTAACTTTTATTGATATATGAAAAAATGTTATATATAAACTCCAATTGACAGACGAAATTTATCAATTGATTAATGAAAACTTTAGAAAATGAGCTCTTAATCAAATTTGTTGAAAAACCAAATTTACAAAGGATAGTTATGGGCTGACACACCCTTTTTTCCCATACTATCTTTCACAAATTTTTTAGTCGTGAGCTCTTAGTCAAATTTATTGAAAAAACAATTTCAGAAACTTTAGATAATAAGTTAACAACAAACATACATTTGACCATTCAAAGTACACACGAGAAACAATAGAAGACATTTTTTCAATCAAATCTATTAATCTATATATTCTTAAGCTGTCAAGGCACAATGGACCGATTTGACTTAAATGCTCCCAACTAAACTTTCTCTTTATATTTTTCTATTTTCTATCTAACCAATTAATTGTATTTTACTATTCTTACCTTACCAAACAACAACTAAACGACTATTAACTAACACCTACTTTTATAGTACTATACTAGCTTAAAATAGGATTCCTCTTTGGTCGTAAGTGTGATCATTCAAGCATTAGTGTTCACACGGTTATTAAAATAATAGGCTTCTAAAGTAATAATTTATTTAAAAAAACAATATTATTTCAATTGACCAGTTGACTAGACTATGTTTTTCATATCCTCCTATCTACCTTATATAATTGCTTACAATTCTCATCCTTACTTCATCAGTGTCACCAATCCATTGCTCCTCAAGACTTCGACAAACTTCAACAGTAATGAAGGTAAAAATTAGAATCATAAAATTCATTTTTTCACTTTTCTTATTTTAGTTTACTCTGTATTCATCCATAAATAATGTTCTCATTGTTGTCTCTTTTTAGTTGTTATATCCTTTCATATTTAATAACAGAAATAATTGTGGAATTTCAATTAATAGATCTTTGATTTATTTTTTTTATCAGAAAGTAGTTTTGAAGGTTGACTTTTATAATAATAGAACCAAGCAAAAGGTTATGAAGACAGTGTCCAGCCTTTCAGGTATATATTAAATTTCATAGCATGTACAAGTACTACTACAATGTAATGTGGTTAAATTACATGACATATAAAGTTGTATTTAATAAGAAAATAATTGTAATAAATTGAAATCAACATTACATAGTATATTTAGTGTTAAAAGTTTAGTGACATGTTATCGTAAGCTTAGTTCCGTTGGTTAGGACAATGCATATAATATGCAAGGTCTGGGGGTTCAAACCCCGACCACTACAAGAAAAAAGAGAGTTTAGTGACAAAATTCCGGCTACTACAAGAAAAAGAAAAAAAAAAAAGAGTTTAGTGACAAAATTTTGACAAAAATTGTAGAGTAACAGATAAACCTAGTTTTTTTTTTTGATATACTCAGAGAAACCTAGTTATGAAACCTGCTTTTTGATCACCTGATTTAACGTATCAAATGTTCTCGTAATCTTTTATTATCTACGGTTATTAGCAAGACAAAAAACACTCTTTTTTTTGACAAACAGACATGATTGTTTGCAAAAAAATTACAAGACATTTTTTTTAGACATAAAATGACTTTAACTACTTTAATTTTATAATCTATTTTTAATGCAACCAATTAAATAAAAATCGAAAAAAGAGAAATTAGCATTAATAATGATGCCGTTAATGAACATTTAAGAATGATTTCAAATAGGATTCGAATCGGGTCATTTGTGAATGCAAATTAATTTAACTTTTGTGTAAAAAAGATACAAACCATATAACAATAAGGATTCATTGTTTTTTATCAATATTGCAGGGGTTGAATCAGTATCAATAGACATTAATGAGAAGAAATTAACGTTAACAGGGGATGTTGATCCTGTAAAAGTAGTGTCTAAACTACGAAAGTTCTGTCAAACAGAAATAGTTTCAATTGGAGCTCTAAATGAGGAGAAGAAAGAGACCACAGATGCAAATGTACCCATTCCACTTTCATCATTTGAATCCTATCCAGTCTATTATCAAATGACACCACCACCTTATATTCGAGATTACTACTATGTTTGATGTGGATAAGAAGAAAATAATCCTACAAGATAGTATTTCTAATAACCTTATTCTACTGTAGTACTCCCTGTATTCGAGTTTTTTACACATGTATTAAAAGAAATGATCCATATTGTTGATTTCAATAGTAAAATATAACCTTTTACTAAAATATTATAGTTAGTGGAATATTTATAGATGATTGAAGTGCACTAAATAAGGATATCTTAGTGGAGAAGAATAATAAATTTGTATTGATATTGTAAAAGAGATAAACAATTTGAATAAAAAAAATAAAAAAAAGAACACCTAATTTTAAACGGAAAGAGTATCTTCTAAATTTAGGAGTAACTTTGAGTTTGGTAAATACATCTTATGTTTTCCATGGTTTGTAATTTTACCTTTTTTATAATCTAAAATTATAACTTTTTTTATTGCTAAACAAAAGGATGCAAAAACATCACACAAGAAATTGATTGTCCCATATCCTAACTATATATTTTTTAATCGCACTAATTTATTAAGCAAGCACACCCTACAAAAAGTACTGGCTGCTGCAAAGAGAAACAATAAAAGATGGGCTAGACCACAACAAAGTCCTCCCCGATAACACCAAAAAAACAAGACTATTACATTTCCCACCCTGTCTGTTTTTAGCGCTCCCTATTTTTCTTCTTCTAAAAATATCCCTAATCCGGATTATATAATCCGAACTACTTTAGAATTATATAATCTGAACCTTTTGGAGCTTGTAGCACCTTGAAGGATCATTATGCTAAAGTGCATTGATTAGTTCAGAATATATAATCCGAAATGTTTTTACACATTCCGGGTTACATAATTCAAAATGTGTCAAACACCCCGTAAAAAGTCAACATTTGGGTTAAAAAAGATGGTTTTTGGATTATTTAATCCGGAATGTGTAAAAACATTCCGGATTATATAAACCGAACTGCATCAGCAGAGAGACAGAAGTGATTTGGGTTGTCTGAAACATGCTTGTTTTGGCGCATTAGATTGGTTCTAACAGGAAATTTAATTCAAAACAACAATTAACAACACAACATAATTTTCAAAACATAACGTTAATCAAACATAAAAATAAAATTATCCAAATGTTACATCACCAAATATTCAAACATAACATAATCAAAAATTAAAATTATCCAATGACTACACCCCTGCCACCTTCAACATTATGCCTACGATGATAAACTTTCCCACCATAAACCTCTCTCAAGACTTCCTCCAAATTTTGCCATGCATCAGACCCTTGCGGCACCAAACCACTGGACATAACAACATATAAATGGTATCTGATACGGCCCAACCTTCTGTCAAGCTCTAAGAACCCATCGTTTCCATCCTCCTTAGCAACAATCTCATCAAGGGCCTCATCTAATGGTGGTATGAGGACCTGAACATCCTCCAGTGGAAGAATTATGCATTGATGTGAGACGTTATTATATCATATGATGTATCCCTCTTCCGCCTCCACACCCTGCAGTGCACGGTGACCCAATTGCTGAGGTGTCAGCGCATGACCAAGATGTTGCTGAAAGCGGTAGGTGATTTCAACTAAGGTCTCCTGTGGAGGTGCACTCATGTGAATGTCTAGGGACGGTCTACCAATACCCAAACTGATGAAACACAAGCTCCAACAAATATCTCACCTTGCGATTACCGTATCTGAGCCATCTGGAGTAAAGGCTGACCCACACAAACAAACATGCTTGACGGTGCTCTGCATATGGGGCCATGACAACGCCCGCGAGATCTAGCTGATCCAGATGCCCTCAGTACTCGTCCTGTGAAGACAAACCCACCCGTGGTACAAAAAACATGGTGCATGGATGTTGACGTTCCTGATATCCACCCCACACATCCTTGTTGCCTAAACCCTTGAAATATTGATACCCAAGCCTGCAACAAAGACAACCACATATAAATATACAAACAATCAACACTTACAGATGAAAAAGCAAAGAATTATTTATTTATACCTGCAACAAAGCCATGTATCCTGAAAAATGTTGTAATAGGAAGCCTTGTCAAGCTTTCCATACAAGTGTGATAGTGCAGTAGCTTCCCATAAATAACCAACAACAACCTCCAGGTCTCTAAAGTACCTCAGATAGATAACATCCACATAGTGGGCACTCTTGTTAGTGAAGAGCGTGATCCCCACCAAGTACATCAAATATATGCGAATAGCCTGCACCCACAACTTCTACACCTCCTCCTTCATACCACCCTAATTTTCATCCTCCAGCTGCTGAAAAAGACGCTGCTTGAAAATCCTCCTCAAGTAGCTAAACTGTGCATGTGAACCTCCGGTGTCAGTCACCTTTTTAATAGCATCTTCCATACTAGACCACAAATACTGAATCATGATCTCCACCGCATCGTCGCTCAAAATACTCTTGTGGTCCAAAAGCATGTCATCAATGGGGAAATGCATCAAATATGACACATCATCAAGTGTCACTGTCATCTCCTCAAACAAAAGATGGAAGATGGAAGTCTCCTTGTGCCACCTCTCCGCAAATGCAGAACACAAATTGTGGTAAATCTGGTTGTAGATAGTATCCAAAAGCCAAGTAAGACCGGTGAGACTCATATCGATTTTATTTTTTTTCTCTCTGTCTTGGTCTTTATGTGTTTTGGCTCAATTTATTGGAACAAGGGTTTTCAGCAATACCACTTTTGAGTTTTGATGATAACAAGGTATTAAAAGTTCTCAATTAGATATGCTAATATTTGTTTAAGTGTGCAGGATCTTAATCAAGATGTCAATCTTAAAAAGTATTCTGTTAGAACAAATTAAGAGCAAGATTCCAGAGAAGTTTGTTCCTTGTGATTCTAAAATACTAGAGAGTCTGAAGAATCATCAGAAGTTGTTTCGAGAGATCCTGAAAAATCAGAGAATCTGAAGAGAGTGTGAAGTTCGTCAGAGTATGAAGTTCTGAAGAGAGTCTGAAGATCATCAGAATCTGAAGTGCTACAGTGAGTCTGAAGACTGCAAATTAAAGATTTGCTTAGAAGGATTTTTGAAGGCATTTCGATGCATATGAAACGTTCGTTTGGAGTAACGGCTAGCTTCAAAGTCAACTTGAGCATGGGATGCTCAACGACAAAGAATGTAGAATAGGACAGAGTACTTTTGTACGAACTCTGTTTCCACTACTCCACTACCTCGTACATTTTGTCAGCAGTGTCTACCGGTAATTCGCTTCAAAAGGAATGGGATTCAAAATATGCATTTCAAGGACTATTACCATATCAAGCAACAGATCAAAAACTATTGATCAAGCTTCCAGAAAACTCTGTGATGTGCTGGATTGTCTCAACGTCTCGTTCCAACGCCTATATAAACGATAGAAGACTTGAAGAATATGTTGGACTCTACAACTGAAAAACTACGCTATCAAGCCATTGTATTCTCTCCGAGTCAAGCCAGAAACACATCAACAACTTAGCAAATTCTTACAAACTGTGTATCCTAGAATTTCTAAGTTTATCAAAAAAATATAGTCTCTTTGTTTTGTATTTGGAACACATTTGATTGTTTATCAAGTGTTCTAACTCTATTCAATTTTCTGTAAATTGTGTCAGAAGTCTCTTGGTTGTGTCCTTTAGCAAAGAATTCTCTTGGTTGTGTCTTTGAGCAAAGAAGTCTCTTAGTTGTGTCTTTGAGCATTGGAAGTCTCTTGCCTGCGTGCTTGAGCATTGGAAGTCTCTTACTGTGTGTTTGAGCAACCTGTAATTGTTAATTACATTTTAGTGGAACTTTCCATGGAAGTGCAAGGGGGACAAGACTACTTCCGGTTTGTGGAAGGAACTTGTATAATTGTTTGTGTTCTCTATTTCCTTTATCTCTTGTTTATTTCTGCTGCAACAAACTCTGGTCTTCCATCTGGTTCTGAATCCTTTCAGACTCTGATCCTGGAAAAACAGATTCTCACTCTTCAAGAGTTGCGAAAAAGTTAACACAATTCTCTTGCCTTGTGTGTTTGAGCAACTTGTAATAGATATTACATTTTAGTGAACTCTCCTTGGAAGTACAAGGGGGACAGGACTACTTCCGGTTTGTGGAAGGAACCTGTATAATTGCTTGTGTTCTCTTTTCTTTCTATCTCTTGATTATTTCCGCTGCATCAGAACCTAATCTCCTATCAGACTCTGATCTCCTTCAAACTCTGATATTAAGGAATTAGATTCTCACTCTTCAAGAGCTGCGAAAAGCTAAACAATTCAACCCCCCCTTCTTGTGTTTTTCTCACCTTCAGTTGGTATCAGAGCTCCGACTCTATTGTCATAGCACTTAACTGTGTAACAGAAAAGATTCAGAGAAAAACATGTCTTCTAGTGAACCTCCCACTGTTGGTGCTAATTATGGTGTTGTTATACCATATGACTATGGATCCAATAACAGCAGTAAGAAAGCTGAAAATTCCAAAGTTTAATGGTGATCCTGAAGAATTTTCTTGATGGAAAACCAACTTCTACAGCTATGTCATGGGTCTTGATGAAGAACTTTGGGACATACTAGAAGATGGTGTTGGTGACTTACAACTTGATGACGAATGTGCTGCTATTGACCATAAGCTTCACACTACTGCTCAGAATAAGAGCTACAAGAAACATCATATCATCAGAGGAGCTCTTGTCATTGCTATTCCTAAGTCTGACTACATGAAGATGAGTGACAAATCCACTGCTAAAGCAATGTTTGCTTCTCTTTGTGCAAACTATGAAGGGAGGAAGAAGGTCAGGGAAGCTAAAGCTCTTTTATTGGTTCATTAGTATGAGTTATTCAAGATGAAGGAGGATGAAAACATTGAGCAGATGTACTCAAGGTTTCAAACTCTAGTATCCGGACTTCAGATACTTAAGAAGAGGTATATAGCTTCTGACCATGTTAGCAAGATATTGAAGAGCTTACCCTCTAGATGGAGACCAAAGCTTACTGAAATTGAGGAAGCTAATGATTTAAACACCTTGAGTGTTGAAGATCTTGTCAGTTCTCTCAAAGTTCATGAGTTAAGTCTCAATGAACATGAATCTGCAAGAAAGTCTAAAACCATTGCTTTAAAGTCAAAGGGAAGATCCTCAAAGGCTCTCAAGGTTGAAGAGTCTGAAAATGAATCTTCTTCTTCTGAAAGCTCTGAGGAAGATCCTGATGTTGCTAAAGAAATGGCTATGCTTTCAAGCAGAATGCAGTACCTGGCCAAGAAGAACAAGAAGTTTCTGAGTAAGAGCAGTGGTAAGGGTTTCAAGAAGGAAGAACAAAAAGGTTGCTTCAACTGCAAGAAGCCTGGGCACTTTATTACTGATTGTCCAGAGTTGCAGAAAGAGAAATCCAAGTCAAAGAGGCCAACCTTCAAGTCAAGAAAGTTTAAGAAGCAAATCAAGAAAAGTCTGATGGCTACCTGGGTGGATCTTGATAATGAGTTAGGGTCTGATGAAGATGATGTTGATGGTGAAGTTATTGTAGTTGTTGGATTAATGGCTACAACTGAACCAGTTGAAGAAGCACCTGAGGCAGAATCAGACACACATTCCGAGAGTGAGACTGAGGTATTTTCTAAACTCACAAGATCTGAATTAGTTGATTCCATCAAAGAACTTCTTGGTCACTATGAGATCAAATCCACTGAGTTGAAGAAGGTCAAACAACAGCTTGATAAGTTGTTGAAAAAGCTTGACGCAACCTTGTTGGAGTTGGACAATTTAAAGAAAGAAAATGACTCTTTACTGATCAAGAAGTGTAGCTGCAAATACTTGAGTGAGCAGGATGTTGCTCTACAAGAATTTATTGCTAATGGAATTGATAGATCCAGGGTAGCATCTATGATCTATAGCACATATCAGAACAGAGGAGAGGGTCTTGGATTCATTGGAGGCAACTCAAATGAAGTGATCGTGAAACCTGGTCTTGATGGCGCCAGAGAAGAATTGAAAAGTCACTTTGTGAGTGAGTCTGAAGAAGTCAACAAAGTGACTCATCAGGACCTAAAGCCTCAAGTGCTAACGTAATGACAAAGTCAAAACTACAGAATCTAAAGCAAAAGGTACTGAACAACTTTGAACCCAAGGCTTCAAGGATTCAGATTCTGAAGAAATCAGATTCTGGTAAACAGACTCTGAAGAAACCAGAGTCTGAAAAACAAAAGCCTAAGTTTCAAAGAAGAGAAACTGTGAAAGGTAAGTTAGAAGTTAGATCCTAAACTGAATGGTTCTGAACCTTAAGTTTGGAGGAAAACATTACCAAGGACCTCAAGACACACAACACAAAGGGGATTTAATGGTTCAAGGACTAACCCCAGAGGACCCATAAAGATATGGGTACCTAAGTCTGAAATTGTTGATGTTGCAGGTATGTCTAAAAGAACAAGAAAGGCAGAAGGCCTGGTACCTGGACAGTGGCTGCTCGCGACACATGACGGGAGAAAAGTCTATGTTCCTAACCCTGACCATGAAAGAGGGAGGAACTGTGGGATTTGGAGGAAACCAGACTGACAAAATCAATGGTACTAGAACCATTGGTAATTCTCTAATCTCAATTAGTAATGTTTGGTTAATAGATGGACTTAAACATAACCTACTAAGCATAAGTCAATTTTGTGACAGTGGTTATGATGTGTTGTTTTATAAGAACAACTGCACAGTAGTCAACAAGGATGATCAATCCATAGTTTTCAAGGGGAAGAGAAGAAACAATGTTTACAAAATTAAATTCTCTAAACTGACTGATCAAAAGGTAGTTTGTCTTCTGTCAATGGGTGATATGAAATGGTTGTGGCACAGACGGTTGGGACATGAAAACTTGAGGTTAATCTCTAAGCTCAGCAAGTTGCAACTAGTCAAAGGCTTACCAGACATTGACTATCATTCAGATGTCAGAAAGGAAAAATTGTTAAAAGATCCTTTAAACCAAAAGAAATTGTTTCTACCTCCAGACCCTTGGAACTACTTCACATTGACTTATTTGGACCAGTCAGTATTGCATCCATATATGGAAGTAAATATGGATTAGTTATTGTTGATGATTACAGTAGATGGAGTTGAGTTAAGTTTCTGAAATCTAAAGATGATATATATTCTGTGTTTAGTAAATTCTGTATCCAAATACAATCTGAAAAAGAATTGAAAGTTTTGAAAGTCAGAAGTGATCATGGAAGGGAATTTGAAAATGAGCCATTTGAGCTTTTCTGTGAAAAACATGGAATTATTCATGAATTCTCTGCTCCTAGAACTCCACAACAAAATGGGGTTGTAGACAGAAAGAACATAACCTTACAAGAAATGGCAAGAACCATGATCCATGAGAACAATCTGGCTAAACATTTTTGGGCAGAAGTAGTAAACACAACATGTTATGTTCAGAACAAGATCTACATCAGACCCTTGTTAAACAAAACAACATATGAACTCTTTAAAGGCTGGAAACCTAACATATCTTACTTTCATCAGTTCGGATGTACATGTTATATCTTGAACAATAAGGTCTATCTAAAGAAATTTGATAACAAAGCTCAGAAGGGAATCTTTTTAGGTTACTCTGAAAGACAAATTTGATGACAAAGTGTTGAAGAATTTATGCATGTCAAATTTGATGACAAATTCAGAAACACAATGTGTTGAAGAATCTATGCATGTCAAATTTGATGACAAAGTGCCTGGAAGTGAAACTCTAGAGTAGGATGAAAGTTTTGTAGGTTCTCAAGATTCTAATGATAACTCAGAACCGGATCAAATCCAAGAATCTAAAGATACTCCAAAAACTGTAGCATCCCCTGAAGTTCCTATTGAAGAAGCTTCTGAAGAAGCTCAAGATGGTTCTCAGCAAGTCAATCAATCCAAACATACATTCAGATATAAGTCTTCACATCCTGAGGATCAAATCATTGGCAACAAAGATAGTCCCAGAAGAACTAGATCACATTTTAGACAAGAAGAGTCTGCTTTGGGATTATTATCTGTTGTTGAACCGACCTTTATTGAAGAAGCACTTGGAGATGAAGGATGGATTCTGGCAATGCAAGATGAACTTAATCAATTCAAAAGGAATGATGTGTGGGATCTAGTAGCTAAGCCTGAGCACAAGAACATTATTGGAACAAAATGGGTGTTTAGAAACAAGCTTAGTGAACAAGGAGAAGTAATCAGAAACAAGGCCAAACTTGTTTCTTAAGGCTACAGTCAGCAAGAAGGCATTTATTACACTGAAACATTTGCTCCAATTGCAAGATTGGAAGCAATCAGGTTACTTCTTTCCTATGTAGTAAATCACAACATAATTCTGTATCAAATGGATGTTAAGAGTGCCTTTCTCAATGGTGTCATTACTGAAGAAGTGTATGTCAAACAACCTCCTGGTTTTGAGGATCTGAAACATCCTGAACATGTTTATAAATTGAAGAAATCACTATATGGGTTGAAACAGGCTCCTAGAGCTTGGTATGAAAGACTAAGTAATTTCTTAATTCAAAATAATTTTGAAAGAGGTCAAGTTGATACTACACTGTTCAGAAAGACACTGAAGAAAAACATTCTTATAGTTCAAATTTATGTTGATGATATTATTTTTGGTTCAACTAATGGTTCACTTTGCAAGGAGTTCTCTAAGGCAATGCAGGATGAATTTGAAATGAGCATGATGGGAGAGTTGAAGTTCTTTTTGGGAATTCAAATCAACCAATGCAAAGATGGAGTCTATGTTCATCAGTCCAAATACACTAAAGAGCTCCTGAAGAAGTTCAATCTTAAGGATGAAGGAAATGAACACTCCAATGCATCCAACCTGCACTCTAAGCAAAGAAGATCAAGGAAATAAAGTTGATCAGAAGATGTATAGAGGTATGATAGGTTCTCTGTTATACCTAACTGCATCCAGACCAGATATTTTATTCAGTGTATGTCTGTGTGCAAGGTTCCAATCAGATCCTAGAGAGTCTCACTTAACTGTTGTTAAAAGAATCTTTAGATATCTAAAAGGAACTACTAATCTTGGACTTCTGTATAAGAAATCTTCAGATTATAAGCTAGTTGGATTCTGTGATGCTGACTATGCTAAAGACAGGATTGAAAGAAAATCAACCAGTGGCAATTGTCAATTTCTGGGAGAGAATATGATATCCTGGGCTAGCAAAAGGCAAACAACTATTGTTTTGTCAACAGCAGAAGCAGAATACATCGCAGCTGCTAGTTGTTGTACACAACTACTCTGGATGAAACATCAGCTTGAGGATTATCAAATAACTGAAAACTGTATCCCAATTTTTTGTGATAATACAGCTGCTATATGTTTATCTAAGAATCCAATTCTGCGTTCAAGAGCAAAGCACATTGAGATTAAACATCATTTTATTAGATACTATGTTCAAAAAGGAATTTTAGATTTTCAATTCATTGATACTGATCAGAAGCTAAAATTCAGACTCTGAAAGTTATTCAGAAGCTAATTGAGTATCAGACTCTCTCTTGGAGACTCTGAGGATTATAAGCTTCTGAAGACACTCAGACTCTGTTAAGGAAACTTAGACTCTAAAGAAGCTCGTATTAGTGGAAGGCTGACTGTTGAGTTCAGTAACACCTATCCCACTACGTTGACTGCTACTTTTTAGGTTCTCAGACGTGGTCTGCTTGTATTGGGTAGAAGCTCAAAGGGCAATGATTTTATTCCTTTTAACAAGTAATCATTGCATCTTCCCAACACTTTTACGGCTGCATGCTTATTTGTCTTAAATGCTTATGTTTGTTTGTCCCCTTTTTCTTTTCAAACGTTTTCAACTCTTCGTATAAATAGCAATCACACACAACCCACTTCACTTTCTTCACTTTGTTTTTCTGAACTATTCTCTCTCGTTTTTACGCTCTGAAAAACTCTTTTCACAAACTCAAACCTAGAAACCCTAAAATGGCAAGTGAATCAGTTCTATCCGGTGTGATCATCAAAACTGGACAATCCTATGTCATCAAACCCAGGACGATGAACGTCATTAAAGAAACTCTGAAAGTTCAAGTAGAATCTCCAGTAGATTTTGGATCTTTGTTGAAGCATGGAATTGACATCTCAACACATTTTCTATCACAAGGGATGATGAGTTATTTCGGTATGTTGAATGGACCAACATATCAAGAACTAGTAAGAGATCTTTGGGTTAGAGCAGAGGTCTACGACAAGGATGAAGCTACTCTAGAAGAAACTACTGCAATCTTGAACAATCCTTCACTCGTTGATAAAACCAGGAAGGAAATGGGTCTGAAACCTTACATCGGTTTGGAAGTTAGATCTGCAGTGATGGAGATTCCAATCCTCATCAACGAGGAAATTGTTGCTAAGGCGTGCAGGGTGACCAACATTGGAAAATTTCAATGGAATGTCAACAAGAAGAGTGAATGGGAGAACGTCTGCAACAAGTTCTTATTTGATGGAAGACCCTTAAACAAGTTTGTGGATATGCACCATGATCATAGGGTGCTTCTGAAGATCATATCAGACAGTCTGCTTCAGAAAGGTGGAGGTACTGACACTCTCTCAATTGATCACAAGGTGCTTCTGTTCTTTTTGATCAATAAGCAAAAGATCAATTTTCCAAGATATGTGATGCACCACATATGTTGGGCTATCAAGGAAGGCAAAGCCAATCCAGAAGACAAGTTCCTTATGGGAGATTGATTTCTGAGATTTTGTATCAAGGAGGACTCTTGAAGGTCTTATCAGAATCTGGTGTAGTGTATGATGCTCAACTGGGAACAGTAACATGGAGGATCATAAATGGCAAGACTCTTCAATACATGAAGATTGTCAAGAAGTATATACCTTTTGATGAAGATATGAAGGAGTCTTCTGTTCAATCTAACCTGATGATAGACTTCCCTCCAATTTCCAAGGAAGACAATCGTGAGGTCCTTGCTAGATTCGTAGTGGATCACTACAATGAGACTGGCAGAATAATCAACTTTTCATCTATTCCTGAGTCTCTAGGAGAAGGTCCTCTTAAGGTCAAAGGCAAAAGGACAAAGGAGGTCATTCAAGAAGAGGAGGAAAAGAAGCAAGAACCTCCTAAGAAGAAGAAGAAGTCTAAGTCAGCAGCTCTACCAGGAGTGACTATTGGTTCTTCTGAGGCCATAGCTCCTATGTCTCAATCTGCTGCTCTTGCATCCAAGGAAATTAAGGAGAGGGTTAAGAAAACCAAGGATGAGAAGAAAGCTAAGGATGAGAAGAAAGCTAAGATTGAGAAGAAAGCGAAGAGAGGCAAAGGTGATAGAAATGAGAAGAGGCTTGAGAAGGAAATTAAGGATTTTCTTGATGAAGAATTTGCTGAAGAAGAAAGTCAGATCAAGAAAAGGAGGAAAAAAGTTGTTCCTATGGCTGAGTATCTAGCACAGAAGATAGGTACGTCCGTATCTATGGTGGAGGATGAACATGTTGCTGGCAAGGCTATGGCAGCAGAAGTTGTGACTTAGAACTAAGAGATGAGACTGTGAAGGAAGCAGCTAAGTTGCTTGCAGCAGCTCTGCAGCAGAAAGGACCTGCTAACCTTGCAGAAGCTGACCAATCAGGATCTGCTTTGTTTATTGCTCCCGAACAACCAGCTTCTCCTGAAGTTAATGTCTCAGGTAATCTTTCTAATGACTCACCTTTTTCTTTAACGAATCAAGAGTCACCATCCTCATCTGAAACTGAATCAGATAGTGCCCCCGTCAGTAAAATCATTCCATCTCTTCGGAAAAAGACCCCCTCACCAATCACATCCTATGAGCCACTTGATCCATAAGTTATGAAATATGTTGATACCACTATGGAACGAACCCTTCAAGAAGCTATCACCATATCTCAAATTCTTCCACCTGACCATCATGCTCAACCATCATATCTTAAACTACTTCAAGTAATTCAGCCTACTGAAGAACCTGAAGAACCCATCCAATCTCAACAACCTTCTTTCCAAAAAGAAACAACTCAAATAGGCTCTTTTGATACCCTAGGCTCTCTTGAGAAACATCTAGGAGGAGAATTGCCTAAAACTCTTGCTCAATCCAAAACAACCAAGACTACATAATCTGTATCACAACCAGAATTTGTACCTCAACCAGAATCAGAAACTCAACCAGAATCTACAAATGAACCAGAAACTGTAACTGAAAAGGACCAATGTCTGAGACTCTGGTGCAAGAATCTGACGTCATTCCTGACCCAGAACTTGTAACAGAATCTGTTGCAGAGGCTTTTTTTGAATCAGTTGCTGAACCATTTCAACAATCTCAAACCATAACTTCTGAAACCTCACAAACAGCCATAACATCTGAACCATCCACTTCTAATGAGCCAACCCAAACTCAAATACTTCCCAACCTTTTTGATTCGTTGATAATAGATGAGTTTTATAGAATGTCAAGCTCAAAGCTCAAGGAAATAATCGAGCTAAGATTTGTTCCGATCCTCAATGTCAGTTATGAGGATAAATTTTCTGCTATGAAGAATGAATTTGTGGACTTTGTAACTAAGATTCAAAAGGCGGCAGCAAAAGAACAAGTTGAAGTTCTTGCTAAGCACTTGAAAGAAATCAAGAAAGTTGAGGAAGAAAAGGCTAAGAAGAAGGCTTCTGTTCTAGCATTGGATAACAAACCGTACTTTGAATCTGATCAATACAATCCAAGGGAGTCAATGGTGTATGAGACCCTAAAGAAGAAGCTTCATAAGGTTCAAGAAGAAGCTAGAGCTGATAGAGAAGCTCATCTTAAGAGAACAGAAGCTCTTGAGGAAATGGTCAAGAAACAAGAAGAGGATCTGAAGAAACTGATGGATCACATTGCCAAACAAAACTAGCCTTAGTTGCACACCTAGTTTCTTGAGTTTTGTTTTGCTTGTATTTTTAACTGCGTATATTCTTTTGCTTCTGAAATTTTACTCTTTAATGAATATCAGCTTCTGAATATTTGCTTCTGGATAGTTTTTAACTTCTGTTTATTTGTACTCCTGATATATCTTGATATTTATTTGAGTACTTATGAAGTCTAACTATCTTATCTGTTTAGAATCTGTTAATTTTGCTTTTTATAAAACTCTTGTGTTTTTTAAAAAAAAAAAACAGAATCTAACAAGTTTTTGCTCTGAATCTTCTCTTCTCATTTTCTCTAAAAATGTTTTCCTTCAATTGGAGTCTTGTAAAAAGGGGGAGAAACTTGTCTTTAAACCTTTTTGTTAATGACAAAAGGGAGAGAAAGAACTGTAAGTATTTCGCAATTTAATTTAAGAGAATCTTCTCTCATAACTTATCTTTTATTTATTGTGAGATTTGATTCTGTTATTTCTGTTAAAAATGAATTTAATTAACATGGAAAGGACTTAGGGGGAGCTTACAAACCTCACCTTAAAGACTATCAGACTCAGAGGGAGTCAGAGCTTACAAACCTCAAATTCTGAGCTTACAAACCTCAGACCCTTAAGTCAACATGTTAATTAGATTAACAACAATTGACCTTTTAAATACTTATGTTTGTCATCATCAAAAAGGGGGAGATTGTTGGAACAAGGGTGTTCAGCAATACCACTTTTGAGTTTTGATGATAACAAGGTATTAAAAGTTGTCAATTGAATATGCTAATATTTGTTTAAGTGTGCTGGATCTTAATCAAGATGTCAATCTTAAAAAGTATTCTGTTAGAACAAATTAAGAGCAAGATTCCAGAGAAACTTGTTGCTTGTGATTCTGAAGTACTAGAGAGTCTGAAGAATCATCAGAAGTTGTTTCGAGAGGTCCTGAAGACTCAGAGAATCTGAAGAACGAAGAGAGTCTGAAGTTCTGAAGAGAGTCTGAAGATCATCAAAATTTGAAGTGCTACAGTGAGTGTGAAGACTGCAAATTGAAGATTTGCTTAGAAGGATTTCTGAAGGCATTTCGATGCATATGAAACGTTCTTTTGGAGTAACGGCTAGCTTAAAAATCAACTTGAGCATGAGATGCTCAACGACAAAGAATGGAGAATAGGACAAATTACTTTTCTATGAACTCTGTTTCCACTACTCCACTACCTCGTACATTTTGTCAGTTGTGTCTACCGGTAATTCGCTTCAAAAGGAATGGGATTCAAAATATGCATTTGAAGGACTATTAGCATATCAAGCAACAGATCAATAACTATTGATCAAGCTTCCAAAAAACTCTGTGATGTGTTGGATTGCCTCAACGTCTCTTTCCAACGTCTATATAAAGGATAGAAGACTTGAAGAATATGTTGGACTCTACAACTGAAAAACTACGCTATCAAGCTATTGTATTCTCTCTGAGTCAAGCCAGAAACACATCAACAACTTAGCAAATTCTTACAAACTGTGTATCCTAAAATTTCTAAATTTATCAGAAAAACAGAGTCTCTTTGTTTTGTATTTGGAACACATTTGATTGTTTATCAAGTGTTCTAACTTTATTCAATTTTCTGTAAATTGTGTCAGAAGTCTCTTGGCTGTGCCCTTGAGCAAAGAAGTCTCTTGGCTGTGTCCTTGAGCAAAGAAGTCTCTTAGTTGTGTCTTTGAGCATTGGAAGTCTCCTTCCTGCGTGCTTGAGCATTGGAAGTCTCTTACTGTGTGTTTGAGCAACTTGTAATTGTTCATTACATTTTAGTGGAACTCTCCTTGGAAGTGCAAGGGGGACAGGACTACTTCCGGTTTGTGGAAGGAACCTGTATAATTGTTTGTGTTCTCTCTTTCCTTTATCTCTTGTTTATTTCCGCTACAACAGACTCTGACCTTCCATCAGGTTCTGAATCCATTCAGACTCTGATCCTGGAAAAACAGATTCTCACTCTTCAAGAGTTGCGAAAAAGTTAACACAATTCAACCCTCTTCTTGTGTTTTTCTCACCTTCACAGTTTACAAAATATTTACCGTCTTTTAACTGGCTTTTTGTATTGGTCTCCTTGTTGCTTTTTCAGAATAGGTTGTTGTAGTTTGGCTCTTCAATGTAATTGATTTTGGTTTGTTTTTTTTGGGATTGTTTCTTATGTTCTATTGGTTCTTACTTCCATGGGTTTTTATTACTACTACTGCGTAACTACTGTATTTCATGTTGTCTTTTTATAATGTTCATTTAAATTTTATGTAGTCTCAAAACTAGAGGTAATCCTTACAAAAATAATTTATGAACCTTAGTGGATTAGTTGTTGTGAGCAGCATGTGAAAGAAGAAAATTTAGGACATAGTACATGGCCATTGAAGAACTGCTTGGCGCTGCCAATTGCATGCTTAATTTGTTAGTATAAGTTTGGAACTATTTGTTGATTGTAATTTTATTAGAGTAAGTTAACTGATAAAGATTAATCAACAATCACTCTCTTTCGTATACAATATTTTTGGAAAAGTTTACAATTTGTTTCTTCCTTATAAAGGTTATTCGTTGTTGTCAGCTTCATAGATATTTATTAAAGATTATATGCTATGGATTTTGAACAACTCAGTTGGACCAAGCATGGCTCATTCCATATCAATTTAAGACTACAAATATCTTTGATGTTTCTATGCTTAATAGAAATAAATGTGCTCCAGTTATTTTAAAGGGTTAATAGGTCTTTACTCTCTGTAATATAGGTCATTTTCGGTTTTTCTCTTGTAAAATTATTTTTTTGATTTACCCCCTGTAAAATATTTTTGTTTTGATTTACCCCCCTAATAGGCCAAACAAAAACGAAAATTTCTTGAAAAATAAAATAAAATTGGTTTTTGTTTGGCCTATTAGAGGGTTAAATCAAAACAAAAATATTTTACAGGGAGGTAAGTCAAAAAAATAACTTGGGGAAAACTGAAAATAACCTATATTACAGGGGGTAAAGACCTATTAACCCTATTTTAAATTAGATAGAAGAAAATGTTGTAGAAATGTGAAATTGAACCGCAAGAAGACAATTTATCAATCTAACAATTACAGTCTTTGTAAAACCACATATCTCATATTATGCAGCGCGCTGCAAATGTATGTTGATTGCAAGTTGCAACTATATCATATTGTTTTGAGTTGTAAGTAAAAAAAATCAGATGATATCATTGACATAAGTAAGTATTGGGGTTTTGAGTCTATTTTGAGTCTATCATTGACATAAATAAGTAATCATTGACATAAGTGCTAAACACTTCAACATGCAAGAAAGTACAATTTATGGCATATGTTGATGGAAGTGGTAGAGATTTGATGCAAAAGTTTGTAGTATGACAATTTTTGAAAAGTTGTAATGAGTATTGTAATTGGAAGTGGTGGCACAATTGTGCTGTCTCCATACATCTTTCATTAGTAATGTTAATTTTTTATTAAATAGCCAGATTTGAATGCAAACAAATGCAAACTTACAAGAATGAGGCAAACAGAAGGCTTCATAAACAAATGCCAACTTTTTAAGAAAACTAAAAGGGTTAACGCTAGCTTCTACCCAACCTACCAACTCCTTTCAAACTCAAGTTAAATGCAAATTTAGAGCGTGATTTCACAATCTGAACTTCTATCCAATTATAGATCATGTTAGTAATCTTGATAGTGTTTTTTATGTGTTATTTACTATACATTTTTTTTGAATTGGATTATTAAAGGAAATTTTATCCATATCAATTCAAGACAGAAATATCTTTTACATCTATCTCGCCCATGCAACGCACGGGTGTGTGATCTAGTAAAGTTAAATTACGTTCAATTTGTAAACGAGAATACTTGTTTGCGATGCATTAGTAAAAATGAGTTCATTTATCTTCTCCACTACTCAAAATCATTGTTTAGGTTGAAGAGGATTGCAATAAAAACAAGATTAAACGCAACAGATAAACAATTTATTTTCCCTTTCCATGGATCTGTATGAATGATCATGATCAAGGATCGAATGATAATCTCTTGAAGCGCATAACCTTTGTAGTCGAACTCAGAGAGTGATCACATGCACTACATGATTAGTAATACCTCTACTAAGTCCACACGAAAAAAATGTTTGTGATCCTGGGTTATTGTAACATTGATAATAATATTAAATCACACATTTAATATTATAATTGGTGATAGTATATACCTACACATCTACTCCATCTATTATCCTCTATGGGGTGATATTGCATAATTTTGTTTGGATCGTTGGTGAGATATAGGCTCCTTAGCTATGATGGCCCCATTGTTATCACTATAGAGATCAACGGGATTCACAATGATGTGGGTTATGCCAAGTTCTATAATGAACTTCTTGATTTGAGTATCTTCCTTCGTTGTATTTTAGGTGGCAATATACTCGACCTCAGTTGTATTATAATTGACTGTATCCTGCTTTGAACTCTTCTAGCTCATAGCACTATCTTTTAAGCAAAACACTTAACATATTGCGTTCTAAAGTTATTTTTATCTGTCTGAAAGCTAGCGTCGGTGTAACATATTACAACAAGGTCTTCCTGATCTCCATATATGAAAAATGAATTCTTAGTCCTTCTCAAGTACTTAAGGATATATTTGACAGCAACCGAATGAGGACCGTGGAGATCAGAGTGGTGCCTACTTGTTTAGCTTAAAACATACAAAACATCTGATGAAGTATATAACCTGATATACATGATAGATCCTATTGCATATGAGATTTCATTCATGCGATCCCTTTTTTCTTTAGTTGAAGGGGATTGTGTTTTTGATAGACACAAGCCTTGTTCATAGTTATAAATCCTTTCTTGATATTATGCATACTAAAGCGTCTCAATGATCATCATGTCCAACTTTAATTGATATTTAATTAAAGATGTTATATATAAATTTCAATAGACAAACGAAACTTAACAATTCATATATGAAAACTTTAGAAAATGAGCTCTTAATTTAATTTGTTGAGAAAACAATTTCACAAACATTTAGTTATGTGCTCTTAGTCAAATTCATTGAGAAAACGATTTCATAAACTTTTGATAATTAGTTAACAACAAACATACATTTGACCATTCAATCAAAGCACATGAGAAACTATAGAAGAATTTTTTCTAATCAAATAAACTCTTTAGTATCATTAAGCTGTCAAGTCACAATTGACTGATCTGACTAAAAGCTCTTAACTAAACTTTCTCTTTTTATTTTACTATTTTCAATCTAACCAAAAAAACTTGGATCCCTTTGGACACTTTTTGGACTATTCTAAGAAATAAAAAAAACAGAAAATAAAAACTAAAAAATAAAATAGAAATAAAATAAAAGGTGAAAATGTAATAAAATAAAAAACTAATTAAAATAAAAACTAAAAATAAAATAAAATGGAAAGTGGGCCTGAAAACGAACCAAAAATAAGGTATTTTAAAATACCTCTCTGCCAAATTTTTTATTTCTAATAAGACAAAATATTACGGGTCAGAGGGCGTATGAGAGTGGATCTTAGGTCAAAAATTGGGGTATGAAACAGAGCGTCACCTACACGGGGATCACATATCCTCTCATCCTCGTTGTAGCTTATTACTGTGACATTATCCTCTTTGTTAGTAATAGAGATATGTAGTTTTCTCCGAAAGAAGTCAACCTCGAAAGCGACACATAGGAAGAGACCGCCTGAGTAACTTCATCAACAAAACGACTCATTTCCGACTCACTTGAAGTCGATAAAATCGAAGGCTCAATAGGAAAAGGCGAAGCGGGAGGAAGGTAGAGACAAAGCTCTTGACCAACTCTGTCCACGCGATTTGCTCCTGAAGTAGCATAGAGGAAAACACAATCACTATTGCTATTATCAGAGCTATCACTACTGAGGTCGCTATCTATAACCTTATGACCAAAAATTCCTATTTCAAAAGCCTCCCAATCAATAGATCCATTTCGTCATGTTGCATGTTTCACAAAATCTCTCCATAATTAATGCCTCGCTTCAGAATTCGCGGGTAAAACCTCCTTACCCACATCATCACACTCCCTAATCAAAACCCTAAAATCTAAGGCTTAAAATTAAACTAAAATGAACAAAGGAAAGCAAGTCGTACCTGATTTTAAGTAACTGCTACGCGAAGTCGAAGATCTGGAAACACCGAAAGGAAACCCTAGCAAATGGAAGCACAATGAACAGGAAAAGACAGAGATATAGGGTAAAAGAGGCCTCATTGCCATCTAAATGGGCTCTACAACCAAGAGAAGCTCTAAAAGCCCAAGGCACGCCCCTCTTAGGGTGCCGCCTCAACCAAGCTTCTAGAAACCTCTAGAGCCCGGCCTAAAATACACAAATATCTCTGGTTACTTAAAACTTAAGTAACCACTAAAAAAGCCCATAGAATGCTAATAAATACACCCTTTGAAAACACTCTCAAGGCATGTCATAAACAGTCTAAACCCTAGATTCTTTTATTGTATTTTTGCAAGTACACCTTTCTTGATATTATGCATACTAAGCGTCTCGGTGATCATCATATCTAACTTTTATTGATATATGAGAAACCATACTTTTTTTTTGAACAATTTGACAAACGAAATTTAACAACTCATATATAAAAACTTTAGAAAACGAGCTCTTAATTTAATTTGTTGAGAAAACAATTTCACAAACATTTAGTTATGAGCTCTTAGTCAAATCCATTGAGAAAACAATTGCATAAACTTTTGATAATCAGTTAACAACAAACACACATTTGACCATTCTATCAAAGCTCACGAGAAACTATAAAAGACTTTTTTCTAATCAAATAAACTATTTAGTATCATTAAGCTGTCAAGGCACAATTGACTGATCTGACTAAAAGCTCTTAACTAAAATTTCTCTTTTTATTTTACTATTTTCAATCTAACCAATGAATTGTATTTTAGTTTTCATACTTTACCAAACAGGAAATCTAACGCGTGTGTTGTCTTTGATATGAAGCCACGAAGCAAGAACTAACACCTACTTTTATAGTACTATACTAGCCTAAAATAGGATTATAATCCTTCAATGATTGCAAACTTTTATCCTTTGTGAGTGTGATGATTCAAGCACTAATGTTCACACGGTCATTAAAATAATAAGCATCGAAAGTAATACTTTATTTGAGAAAACAATATTATTTCAATTGACCAGTTGACCAGTTGACTTGACTATGTCTTTCATATCCTCCTATCTAACTTATATAAATAGCTTACAATTCTCACCCTTACTCATCAATATCACCACTTCATTGCTTGAAAGCATTTCACTCAACTTCATCATCATTCATCTACTTGCTCTTCTTTTTAATTCCCTTGCATTTGTCATCAATAATTCTTAAGAAGCTCCCACAAACTTCAACAATAATGAAGGTAAAAATTAGAATCATAAAACTAATTATTTTCACTTTTTACATTTAGTTAACTTTGTTTTTGTGCATGAATAATGTTGTCATTGTTGTCACTTTTTAGTTGTTATGTCCTTTCATATTTAATTATAGAAATAATTGTGGAATTTTAATCAATAGTTCTTTGGTCTATTTTTTAACAGAAAGTAGTATTGAAGGTTGACTTTTATAATGTTAGAACCAAGCAAAAGGTTATGAAGACAGTGTCCAGCCTTTCAGGTATATATTAAATTTCATAGCATGTACAAGTACTACTATGATGTAATGTGGTCAAATTACATGACTTATAAAGTTGTATTTTATAAGAAAATAATTGTAATAAATTAAAAATCAACATTACATAGTATATTTAGTGTTAGGAGTTTAGTGACAAAATTCACACAAAAAATGTTAAGTAAGAGAGAAACCTAGTTATGAAACCTACTTTTTGATCTACCTGATTTGACAAACAGACATGATTGTTTCCAAAAAAATTACAAGACATTTTTTTTGAGACATAAAATGACTTTAACTACTTTAATTTTATAATCTATTTTTAATGCAACCAATTTAAAAAAAATCGAAAAAAGAGAAATTAGTATTAATAACGATGCATCTAATAAACATTTAAGAATTATTTCAAATAGGATTTGAACGGGTCATTTGTGAATGCAAATTAATTTAATTTTTGTATAAAAAAGATAAAAATCATATTACATTAAGGATTCATTGTTTTTCCTTATCAATATTGCAGGGGTTGAATCTGTATCAATAGACACTAATGAGAAGAAATTAACGTTAACAGGGGATGTTGATCCTGTAAAAGTAGTGTCTAAACTACGAAAGTTATGTCAAACGGAAGTAGTTTCAATTGGAGATCTCAATGAGGAGAAGAAAGAGACCACAAATGCAAATGTACCCATTCCACTTCCGTCATTTGAAACGTATCCATTCTACTATCATATGACACCACCACATTATATTCGAAATTACTACTATGTTTGATGTGGATAAGAAGAAAATAATCCTACAAGATGATATTTCTGATATACTTTTTCTACTCTAGTACTCCCTTCGTCTTTTACTAGATGTTCTATTTGACTTTTACACAATGTATTAAAGAAATGATCCATAGTTGTGATTTCAATGGTAAAATGTTGATCCATAGTATTTATAAATAATTGAAACGAACTAAATAAGGATATCTCAGTTGAAATGAATATTAAATTTGAATTGATATTGTAAAAGAGAAAAATAATTTGAAACAAAGAAAATTAAAAAAAAAAAGTACACCTGAGTATCTTTTAAATTTAGGAGTAACTTCGAGTTGGTAAATGCATCTTATGTTTTCCATGGTTTGTAATTTTAATTACCTTTTTTTTATAATCTAGAATTATTACTTTTTTTATTGCTAAATAAAAGAATGCAAAGACATCACACAAGAAATTGATTGTCCCATATCCTAACTATATATTTTTTTTAATCCGTGAAATTTACTAAGCAAGCACACCCTACAAGAAGTAAAGGCTGCTCCAAAGAGAAACACCAAAGAGAAACAATAAAAGATGGGCCAGACCACAACAATTTACTCCCTAAAAACACCAAAATAACAAGACTATTACTTTTCCCACTCTGCCTGTTTCTAGCGCACCCTATTTGTTTTTCAAAAATATCCCTAGTCTGGATTATATAATCCGATCCTTTTGGAGCTTGTAGTATCCTGAAGGATCATTATGCTAAAGTGCATTGATTACTTTGGAGTATATAATACATAACGTTTTTACACATTCCGAGTTACATAATTCGAATTGTGTCAAACACCCCGTAAAAAATCAACATTTAGGGTGAAAAGAAGTGATCTGTTTTAGCGCATTAGATTGGTTCTAAACGACATAACCATGCATTTGACCATATGATCAAACAGAAAATTTAATTCAAAACAACAATTAACAACACAACATAATTTTCAAACATAACATATTCAAACACAAAAATAAAATTATCCAAATGTTACATCACCAAATATTCAAACATAACATAATCAACAATTAAAATTATCCAATGACTACACCTCTGCCACCCTCAACATTATTCCTAGGACGATAAACCTTCCCATCATAAACCTCTCTCAAGACTTCCTCCAAATGTTTCCATGCATAAGACCCTTGCGACACCACACCATCGGATATAGTAGCAAATACATGGTCTCTGATATGGCCCAACCTTCCTCTCAGCTCTAAGAACCAATTATTTCCTCCCTCCTTAGCAACAACCTCATCAAGGGTCTGAACATCCTCCCGTGAAAGAATCATGCGTGGATGTGAGACGTTATAATACCATATGATGTATCCCTCTTCCGCCTCTACACCTTGAAGTGCACGGTGACCCAAATGTTGAGGTGTCAGTGCATGATTAAGATGGTGCTGATATCCACTAAGGTCCCCTGTGGAGGTTCACTCTCATGTGGATGTCTAGGGACGGTCTACTAGTACCCAAACTGATGAAGCACCTGCTCCAGCAGATATCTCACCTTGCGGTTACCGTATCTGATCCATCCGGAGTTAAGGTTGACCCGCTCAAACAGACATGCTTGACGGTGCTCTCCATATGGGGCCATAACAACGCCTTTTAGATCCAGCTGATCCAGATGCCCTCTGTACTCGCTCGGTGCAGACAAACCCACTCATGGTACAAAAAACATGGCACATGGATGCTGACGTTCCTGATACACCCTTGTTGCCTGAACCCCTAAATTGTTGATACACCCAATCCTACAAGAAAGACAACCAGATACAAATATACAAACAATCAACACTTATAGATTAAAAAGAAAACATAATTATTTATTATACCTGCAACAAAGTCATGTATTCTTACAGATGCTTGGTGTTGTAATGGGAAGCATTGTTAAGCTCCCTATATAAGTGTCATAGTGCAGCATCTCCCCATAAATAACTAGCAACAACCTCCTGGTCTCTGAAGTACCTCAGATAGACAACACCCACATAGTGGACACTCTTGTCAATGAAGTGCGTGATCCCCACCATGTACATTAAATATTGTGAATATATTCCTTGACATAAACACTTTGGTTTTGATCATTGACAAAAGAAGTCCTAGAAGAACAACAGTGCAAAAAGCAGAAAAGAAATTCAAGTTTTCAAGTCTTGGGTTTTATTTTTATTTGTATTAGGACTTTTTTGTAGGTGGTTAAAAATCTCTCATTATTATATATCTGTTAGCCAATAATTTTGATGGCTAAGCATTAAATGTGGTCAGAATCTTTGACTAAGTGTTATCGAAGATATTGCCTTTATTTCGAAAAGTTGAATTTGCTGCAGGATCTCGATGAATCCTGATTCAACAGTTATTAGAGGTTTTCTGAGGGCAGTCATCTTCGAAGAAATAGAGCCGTTTAAAGATTTTGAAACGGATAAGACTTAGAAGTTTATTTCAGTTTTTTGTTCGAAATTCAAATAAGTAGTTACTTTTTAGCAGTATAAATAGTAGTTTTTCTTAAGGAAGAAGGGTCACAATTCTATAATACAAAACTTACACTCAAATTATCCGCATGGAAGAGAGAAACGAGTCACAAGTTGCAATGTATGAATATGTGCACCAATTTACATTCAATCAATGCAATTTAAGTCTTTTTACTTGAATCTTTTTGCTATTTACTTCTTTATTTCGAGTAACATTTTTACAGTTTATCTGTTTACTTTTTCAAGCAAATCTTGCCTTCCTTTACATCAATTTTGAGACAGTGTGGAACTGGATTGATTTCGATTGTCCTTTATTCGTTAAACTTTAAATTTGTTTATCAAAGATATTAAAACTTCTCAGGAATCAAACATGAAAGGTCCTTAAGATTTACTGGTTGATCTTGCAAGTAAAACTTTTGTAAACCAGCGATTCTTTACCAAAAATCACTGTAAACAAATTGGCACGCCCAGTGGGACCTCTTGTGCTTTTTGTTTCTAATTATTTATTTGTTTGAAGTTCTAATCTCTGAACTTTTTGGTAGTGGTTGTGTATGCAATTGAGGAATAAGAAACAACTTCCTGAAATGACGCGTCCTCCTCCAATACCAAATTCATCTGCGTCGAACGCCGCTAGTACAACAGCGGTATCGAGCGCCGTCACTGCATCAGGGACGAGAACCAATCCACCGGTACAAACCAGTGAAGGGCATATAGGCCAATTTGGCGACATGGGATTTGTGTTGCAACAAGTGACACCCACTATGGCTGCGCAAAGTTCCCAGGCTATGCCCAATTCTACCTTGTCCGCACAAACGTCCCAAGTTGTACCTACATCGAGTTTGGCTGGACAAAACGTCCCGCCTCCATATACAGTGCTTGCTGCGAATTCCAAGGCCTTTCCGGCCAATAGTTCGTTGAATCTATTGGGAGGCCAAAGGCCATTATATGGCATGCCTAAGTCTACGATGCAAGGCTTGCACACAAACTCGTCATCTTCAATGGAAAGTTTGAACATGAGTATGCCTCAGTTATACAACCCAGGGGTAACTGTCCCGTTTGGAACACCCCAACAAACGTTCGTTCCATTTGGATCTCCCCAACAGTCTTTGACCAATGCGTCTTTGAACGCTCTAAGGCAACAAATGGAGGAGACCAACCATGATATGGTTAATATGGTAACCCAACAAATAGGAACAGTAATCAATCCAGTGATTCAAGATGCTAACAAAAGTTATCAGGCATTGTCCATCCAATTAGAATGCATGGCTGATTTTTTCGGTGCCCCTGCTACGCGAAATACACCAGCGTCTCGAGTCTTGAACATTGGAACAGTGGAACCTCTTACAGTTAGCCAAATTAACCAAATTCCTGAAAACCAAGTCCAGCCACAGGTAACCCCACAACCAGCCCAAGAAAGGTTGGAAAGGGTACCAGTGTTGGTAAATAGGCATCAAGATGCGGACCAAGTGGTCATGCAAAACCGTCGAAATAACTTCGAGGGACAACACAACATAGCCAATGTGGTCGAGGCTGTACTATCCCAAAATGGTTTCAATATGAGGCTTCATAGGCCCAATTTCGTGTCAGCTTTATCTGAGTATGTGTTAGAAACAGATATACCAAGAAACACGAAAATCCCCAAGTTTACTAAGTTCGCTGGGGAAACTAATGAATCAACCGTCGAACATATTGCTAGATATCTCATGGAGGCTGGGGATATGGCCAATAATGAGAACTTAAGGTTGAAATATTTTCCAAGTTCATTAACAAAGAATGCCTTTACATGGTTTACAACACTATCTCCCCACTCGATTTATAGTTGGAACCAATTAGAAAAGGCTTTCCATGAGCAGTTTTACATGGGCCAGTCGAAAATTAGTCTGAAAGAATTGGCCAGTGTTAGACGAAAAAATCATGAGTCCATCGATGAGTATCTGAATAGATTTTGACTCCTTAAGGCCAGATGTTTCACATCATTGCCGGAACATGAATTAGTTGAAATGGCTGCTGGTGGTCTAGATTATTCAGCACGCAAGAAATTATATACTCAATATCTTAGAGATATGGCACAATTGGCAGATAGGGTTCGACATGTCAAAAGACTTAAGGCTGAAAAGGCTCGAACCAATAAGTTCCCAAAGAGGGAAAAGATTGCCTATATAGAGGCAGGAGATAGTGACCCTGAATTTGATTGAGGGTCAGACGTTGTTGATGACAACGAAGTAAATCTTGCTGAGATAAAAGAGGGGCCTCCTTATACTTGTAAATTATTCAGACCCTCGAATGGGTAAAATCCCGAAGAACCTAAAAATGACAAATATCCTCCTAAGACATATACTTTTGATGTCTCAAAATGCGAAGAAATCTTCGATCTTCTAGTCGTAGATGGCATAATATTAGTGCCAAAGAATGTGCGATTGCCTCCAATAGAGCAAAGAAAGAAAAGAGGATTTTGTAAATTTCATGGTTTTTTAGGCCATAACTTATCTCGATGTACTCGTTTCAGGGACTCTGTGCAAAAAGCTCTTGATGAGGGAAGGTTGAAGTTTGGAGAGAAATCCAAGTCACCAGTACAGAGTGAGGCTGAACCAGAAAAAGTTGTTGATTTTATGTACACCGAAATCATTGGTATCAACCTGGTAGACATAGTGGAAACCTTCGATGAATTAAATCCTGATGAAGAGCAGATGCTCGAAGATAATTTGCACACCGAAGATGAGGAGATGGATGCTGAGGACCATCAGTTCGAGAAAAAAGTAGTTATTGATGACCAATTGCCTAAGAAAATGGAAGTGGCATATCCCAAAGCTAAAGAGGATCTGATTGACTTCCTGAATAGGTGTAAAATCTCTAACACTAATGCTATGCTTTGTCCCAGATGCAGTGCAGTGTTCGATAAAGAGGCTGCTAAATCCGTCGAAGGGTTTATGCCACAAAACAGGCGCGCAGACAAGGGAGCAAGCAGGCACCCAAAGTTTGGTTTTAACCAAAGAGGAGTCCCATACAAAATGGATGCCCCGAAGCAGAATCCAGGTGGAAAGTTCAAAAAGACTTTCAGTCCTTCATCGAAAACTCCCACAAATGCTTGGGTTTTCTCTAGAGGAAAGAAATTTGGGTACTCATCTACAACAAAGTGGGTGAAAAGGGTGGCTACCATACCACAAATCAATGAAGTGTTAGGTTCCAAATGCTATGCTTACAGTAACAACTACAAGGGTAAAAACTCTATGACAAAGACTCAATGGCGTAGGTACCAACGCCAGAAGAAGGCAGACGCTCTGAAGGATATCACAAATGTGGAGAGGAGGGATAAAAAACAAGAAGTTGCTTTCGAAATGGTCAAAAGGCCAGCAACTGAAAGATTGTTTCCCCCAATGCCTGCCTTGAATCAGAATTCGCTAAAAAAAGATGATGAAGTAACATCAAACTTTTCTGAATTTGAGCCCAATTTCGAGCTAATGTGCGTAGTCTCGATGCTCCTGGTGGAATATGATGTTCCGTCAGAAGTTAGTGATACAGAAGTAGATTTCACTGAGGAAATGGCCATCCACCAGCCGTTATGTTACTACGTCATGAATAATGGATGTGTCGAAGATCAACATGTGGTTTTCGAACGCCCTGAGTTTTCAACGAAGCTTCATCATAAGCCTCTGTTTGTCCAGGCGAAGATGAATGGTATATGGGTGAATAAAGTATTAGTGGATGGTGGTGCTGCCGTAAATCTGATACATCAATCTTTCTTGAAGAACATTGGATTGTTTGATTCTGACTTAAAGCCTCATAATGTAGTCCTCACCAATTATGAAGGAACAACTGGTAATTCCCTAGGGGCAGTTGAAGTGGACCTGATAGTGGGGAGTGTCAGTAGAATGACAACATTTATGGTAGTTCGAACCAAGGCCAATTTCAATGTACTTTTGGGTCGAGAATGGATACATGGTGTGGGGGCAGTATCCTCCACTTTACATCAGAGGATCGCTATATGGGGAGAAGATGGGTTGGTAGAAAACGTCGAAGCTGACTAAAGTTACTTCATGGCTGAAGTGAATAATATAACTAAGAAAAACTTTGACAAACAACTTGCGTGCATTTCGCTAGTATCAGAAATAGTCAACAACCATCGGTTCAACGATGGAGATGAGATTTTGTCCATGAAACTCCAGCCAGGATGCTTGATTTGGGAAAGGGAATCCTTTGAAGAGGATTATATAGTCATAGATCAAGAGGAGACCCTCTTAGAGGAGGAAGATGTGCTCAGGACAAGGGCATCAACGTATAAGAAGGTGTTCAACAAAGGTATGCCAAAATCTCCTAAAAGTGCAATCTCACCAACTGGGTGGGATATCCTAGAGGCATCGCTACTTTGCTTTGCTCGTGATCAGAAACAATTCTACTACAAAGGTTCTTCTCTTCAAGAGGTAAACACATTAATCCTTAAATTGTTTAAGTATGTGTTTGATTTGTGATTAATGATTTAATCAAGATCCGTTTCAATGGGATTTCTTCTGCAAAGAGGATTAAAATTTTGAAAAACCCCTCTTAAAATCCCTACATAAGTGTGGTCAGAATTTTTGACTAAGTGTTATCGAAGATATTGCCTTTATTTCGACAAGTTGAATTTGCTGCAGGATCTCGATGAATCCTGATTCAACAGTTATTGGAGGTTTTCTGAGGGCAGTCATCTTCGAAGCAATAGAGCCATTTGAAGATTCGGAAACGGATAAGACTTAGAAGTTTATTTCAGTTTTTTGTTCGAAATTCAAATAAGTAGTTACTTTTTAGCAGTATAAATAATAGTTTTTCTTAAGGAAGAAGGGTCACAATTCTATCATACAAAACTTACACTCAAATTATCCGCATGGAAGAGAGAAACGAGTCACAAGTTGCAATGTATGAATATGTGCACCAATTTACATTCAATCAATGCAATTTAAGTCTTTTTACTTGATTCTTTTTGCTATTTACTTCTTTATTTCGAGTAACATTTTTACAGTTTATCTGTTTACTTTTTCAAGCAAATCTTGCCTTCCTTTACATCGATTTTGAGACAGTGTGGAACTGGATTGATTTCGATTTCCTTTATTCGTTAAACTTTAAATTTGTTTATCAAAGATATTAAAACTTCTGAAGGAAACAAACATGAAAGGTCCTTAAGATTTACTGGTTGATCTTGCAAGTAAAACTTTTGTAAACCAGCGATTGTTTACCAAAAATCCCTGTAAACAATATCACATACTCACAATGTTTTTATTTTATCAAAAGTGATTTTGCATGAAAATATTTTTCATTAGAAACACAAATTGATTTTGAAAATTGCATATTTAATTTTGCCATTAAAAAATATTTTTGAGCATGTTTTTTAATTAGTTCAAACTTGATTATGGAAAATGATATAATGATTTATGCTTTTATCTTCACATATAATCCGTTATGTGTTGGAACAAAGGGTGTTTAACAATACCACTTTTAGTTTTGATGATAACAAGGTATTAAAAATTGTTAATTGGATATGCTAATATTTGTTTAAGTGTGCCGGATCTTAGTCAAAGATTTTAATCTTAGAAAGCATTATGTAAGAACAAATGAAGAGAAAAATCCTAAAGAAGCTTGTTGAAAGTGATTCTGAAGACATAGAGAGCCTGAAGAATCATCTAAAGCTTTTTCGAGAGGTTCTGAAGACTTGGAGAGTCTGAAGAAACTGTTTCGAAGAAGTACAAGACTCCGAGAGTCTAAAGAAGCTGTTTCGAAGAAGTGCAAAACAAGAGGTTCTGAAGACTCAGAGGATCTGAAGATCGAAGAGAGTCTGAAGGAGCTGAAGAGAGTCTGAAGGAGCTAAAGAGATTCTGAAGCCCAACATAGTCTTAAAGTTCTACAGAGAGTCTGAAGATTGCATATCAAGAATTTGTTTGGATGAATCTCTGAAGGCATTTCGTTGCAGAAGAAACGTTCTCATGGAGTAACGGCTAGTTTCAAGTCAACTTAAGCATGGGATGCTTTGCGACAAAGAATGCAGGAAAAGGACAAAGTAATTTGTACGACCCCTGTTTCTACTACTCCACTACTTGTATTATTGGCAGTAGTGACTACTGGTATTTTCACTTCAAAAGGAACGGAATTTGAAATCGGTTTTGAAGGACGATTACCATATCAAGCAACAGATCAACATGATTTGATCAAGCTTCTAGATGACTCTGTGATGTGCTTGATTGCCTCAATGTCTATCTACAGCCTCTATATAAAGGAATGAAGACTTGGAGAATTGACTACTGACTCTGAATGAACTATTGAGTTATTACGCTATTTTGTTATTCTCCCTGAGTCAAGCAAACACATCAACAACTTAGGAAACTCTTACAAACTTGTTTATACTAGAATTTCTAAGTGTCACGGAAAACAGAGTCATATTGTTTTGTATTTGGAACACCACTGATTGTATATCAAGTGTTCAAACTGTTATTCAATTTTCTGTAAATTGTGTCAGAAGTCTCTTGCTTGTGTGCTTGAGAAATAAAAGTCTCTAAGGTGTGTCCTTGAGCAATTGGAAGTCTCTTGCCTGCGTGCTTGAGCATTTGGAAGTCTCTTGCTGTGTGCTTGAGCAACTTGTAATATGTTATTACATTTTAGTGAACTCTCTTTGGAAGTGCAAGGGGGTCATGTTTGTGGAAGGAACCTGTATAATTGCTTGTGTTCTTTCTTTCCCTTATCTCTTTACATTATTCCGCTGCAACAGACTCTGAACTTCCATCAGAACCTGAACTTGTTCAGACTCTGATCCTGGAAAACAGAATCAATCTTTTTAAGAGACGCAAAAAAGTTAAAACAATTCAACCCCCCCTTCTTGTGTTTTTCTCACCTTCAGTTGGTATCAGAGCTCCGGCTCTGTTGTCATTGCACTTAACCATGTGACATAAAAGATCCTGAGAAAAAAATGTCTTCCGGTGAACCTACAAATTTTGGTGCTAGTGCTGGTGCAACTATACCTTATGACTATGGATCCAGTAATAGTAACAAGAAAGCTGACTTTGGAAAAATTCCTAAATTCAACGGTGATCCTGAGGAATTTTCATGGTGAAAAACCAACTTCTACTATTATGTCATGGGCTTAGATGAAAAATTATGGGACATACTTGAAGATGGTGTTGGTGACTTAGAACTTGATGATGAAGGAGCTGTTCTTGATAGAAAGAAACACACTGCTACTCAAAAGAAAAGCTACAAGAAACATCACATAATCAGAGGAGCACTTGTCACAGCTATACCCAAATCAGAATACATGAAGATGAGTGACAAGTCTACTGCAAAAGCTATGTTTGCCTCTCTCTGTGCTCACTATGAAGGTAGCAAGAAAGTTAGAGAAGAAAAATCCCTTTTGCTTGTTCATTAGTATGAACTGTTCAAAATGAAAGAGGATGAAAGTATTGAGCAGATGTACTCAAGATTTCAGACTCTTGTTTTTGGACTTCAGATACTGAAGAAGAGCTATATAGCCTCTGATCACGTGAGCAAGATTATGAGAAGCCTACCCTCAAGATGGAGACCGAAGGTAACTGCCATTGAGGAAGCTGAAGATCTAAACACTCTAAGTGTTGAAGATTTTGTTAGTTCCCTCAAGGTTCATGAGTTAAGTCTCAATGAACATGACTCTGTTAGAAAGTCAAAAACCATTGCTCTAAAGTCAAAAGGAAGATCCTCAAAAGCTCTCAAAGTTGAAGAGTCTGAAAATTAATCTTCTTCTGAAGGCTCTGAGGAAGATCCTGATGTTGCTAGAGAAATGGCTATGCTTTCCAATAGACTGCAGTACCTGGCCAGAAAGAACAAGAAATTCTTGGGTAAAGGCAGTGGTAAAGGATTCAAGAAGGAAGAACAGAAAGGTTGCTTCAACTGCAAGAAGCCTGGGTATTTCATTGCTGATTGTCCAGACTTGCAGAAAGATAAATCCAAGTCAAAGAAGCCAACCTTCAAGTCCAACAAGTTCAAGAAGCAGATCAAAAAGAGTCTGATGGCTACCTGGGAAGATCTAGACAATGAGTCATGGTCTGATTAGGATGATGCTGAGGATGAAGCAAATGAAGTTATGGGTTTGGTAGCAACAACTGAACCAGAAAAGGAATCATCCAATGCAGAATCTGATACAGACTCTGTAAGTGAAACAGAGGTATATTCTAAACTCACTAGATCTGAACTGATTGATTCTCTCAAGGAGCTTCTTGGTCATTATGAAACTAAATCCACAGAGTTGAGAAAAGTTAAACAACAACACAATAAGTTGTTGAAACAATATGACTCAACTATGTTGGAGATGGATGTTTTAAAGAAAGAAAATGAAAACTTAATGACTAAGAAGTGTAACTGTAAACACTTGAGTGAGCAGGATGCTGCTCTACAAGAGTTTATTGCTACAAGAATTGATAGAACCAAAGTGGCATCCATGATTTATAGCATGTATCAGAACAGAGGTAAATGTCTTGGATTCATAGGAGGTAACTCTAATGAAGTGATCCTAATACCTGGTTTTGATGGCGTCAAAGAAGCATTTAAAAATCATTTTGTGTTAGAATCTGAAAAAGTCAACACAGTGACTCATTCAGAACCTAAAGCTTCAAGCTCTAAGGCAATGACCAAGTCAAAGCCAAAGAACCTAAAGCCAAAGGTACTGAACAACTTTGAATCAAAGGGTCCAAAAGTTCTGATTTTGAAGAAACTAGAGTATGGTAAACAGATTCTGAAGAAACCAGAGTCTGAGAATCTGAAGCCCAAGACTCAAAGAAGAGAAACTGTGTGTGGTAAATTGGATTCTAGACTAAAAGGTTTTGAACCTAAAGTCTAGAAGAAAACAATGCCTCAGACTTCCAGATCCACAACACAAAAGAGATTCAATAGTTCAAGGACTAACCCTAAAGGATCCATAAAGATATGGGTACCTAAATCTGAAATTGTTGATGTTGCAGGTATGTCTAAAAGGACAAGAAAATAAGAAGTCCTGAAATCTAGACAGTGGCTGCTCGCGACACATGACGGAAGAAAAGTCTATTATCCTAACCCTGACCATGAAAGAGGGAGGAACTGTGGGATTTGGAGGAAACCAGACTGGCAAAATTATTGGTACTGCAACCATTTGTAACTCCTTAATCTCAGTCAGTAATTTGTGGTTTGTAGATGGACTTAGACATAACCTACTGAGCAGAAGTCAATTGTGTGATAATGGTTATGAAGTTTTGTTTAATAAGAACAACTGCACAGTAGTCAACAAAGATGATCAATCCATTGTTTTCAAGGGAAAGAAAAGAAACAATGTTTACAAAATAAAATTTTCTGAACTGGCTGATCAGAAGGTAGTTTTCCTTCTATCAATGAGTGATAAGAAATGGTTGTGGCACAGAAGGTTGGGACATGCTAACTGGAGGTTAATCTCTAAGCTTAGCAAGTTGCAACTGGTCAGAGGCTTACCAGACATTGATTATCATTCAGACGCTCTCTGTGGTGCGTGCCAAAATGGAAAAATTGTTAAAACTTCTTTCAAACCAAAAGAAATTGTTTCTACCTCCAGACCCTTGAAGCTACGCCATATTGATTTATTTGGACTAGTTAGTACTGCATCCTTATATGGAAGTAAATATGGATTAGTCATTGTTGATGATTACATTAGATGGAGTTGGGTTAAGTTTCTGAAATCTAAAGATGATTCATATACTGTGTTTAGTAAATTCTGCAGCCAAGTACAATCTGAAAAAGAATTGAAAATCTTGAAAGTCAGAAGTGATCATGCAGGAGAATTTGAAAATGAGTCATTTGAAATATTTTGTGAAAAACATGGAATCATCCATGAATTCTCTTCTCCTAGAACTCCACAGCAAAATGGGGTTGTAAAGAGAAAGAATAGAACTTTACAAGAAATGGCAGAAACCATGATTCATGAAAACAATCTGGCTAAACATTTTTGGGCGGAAGCAGTAAACACAACATGTTATGTTCAGAAAACGCTCTCTTTAAAGGTAGGAAACCTAACATATCTTACTTTCATCAGTTTGGATGTACATGTTATATTCTAAATAACAAAGTCTATCTAAAGAAATTTGATGCCAAAGCCCAGAAGGGAATCTTTTTAGGTTACTCTGAAAGGTCTAAGGCATACAAACTGTATAATTCAGAAACACACTGTAGAAGAATCTATGCACGTCAAATTTGATGACAAAGTGCCTCAAAGTGAAACTCTAGAGCAGGATGAAAGTTTTGCAGGTTCTCAAGAATCAGATGATAACTCAGAACCTGATCAGACTCCAGAGTCTGATGATACTCCAGAAGCTGTAGCATCCCCTTAAGTTCCTGATGAAGTAGCTTCGAAGAAGCTCAAGAAGGTTCTCAGCAAGCTAACCAATCCAACCACACGTTCAAATACAACTCTTCACATCCGGAGGATCAAATTATTGGCAACAAAGAAAGTCTTAGAAGAACTAGATCACATTTCAGACAAGAAGAGTCTGCTTTGGGATTGTTATCAATTATTGAACCTGCATCAATTGAAGAAGCACTTGTAGATGAAGGATGTATTCTAGCTATGCAAGATGAACTCAACCAATTCAGAAGGAATGATGTATCGGATCTTGTAGCTAAGTGAGCAGGGAGAAGTAATCAGAAACAAGCTTAGTGAGCAGGGAGAAGTAATCAGAAACAAAGCCAGACTTGTTGCTCAAGGCTACAGTCAACAAGAAGGCATTGATTACACTGAAAAATTGGAAGCAATCAGGTTACTTCTTTCCTACGCAGTTAATCACAACATAATTCTGTATCAAATGGATGTTAAGAGTGTCTTTCTTAATGGTGTCATTACTGAAGAAGTGTATGTCAAACAACCTCCTGGTTTTGAGGACTTAAAACATCCTGACCATGTTTATAAACTGAAGAAATCACTATATGGCTTGAAACAAGCTCCAAAAGTTTGGTATGAAAGGCTGAGTAATTTCTTAATTAAAAATGATTTTGAAAGAGGTCAAGTTGATACAACACTATTATGGAAGACTCTTAAGAAATATATTCTAATTGTTCAAATTTATGTTGATGATATTATTTTTGGTTCAACTAATAGTTCTCTTTGCAAGGAATTTTCTAAGTCAATGCAGGATGAGTTTAAAATGAGCATGATGGGAGAATTGAAATTTTTTCTGGGAATTCAAATCAACCAATGCAAAGATGGAGTCTATGTTCATCTATCCAAGTACACTAAAGGGCTCCTGAAGAAATTAAATATTGAAGATCGTAAGGAAATGAACACTCCAATGCTTCCAACCTGCACTCTAAGAAAAGAAGATCAAGGAACAAAAGTTGACCCGAAGCTGTATAGAGGTGTGATAGGTTTTCTTTTATATCTCACTGCATCCAAACCAGATATTGTATTCAGCGTATGTCTGTGTGCAAGGTTTCAATCAGATCCTAGAGAGTCTCACTTAACTACTGTTAAGAGAATCTTTAGATATTTGAAGGGAACCACTAATCTAGGACTTCTCTATAAGAAATCCTCAGATTATAAGCTAGTTGGATTCTGCGATGCTGACTATGCTGGTGACAGGATTGAAAGAAAATCAACTAGTGGCAATTGTCAATTTCTGGGAGAGAATCTGATATCCTGGGCTAGCAAGAGACAAGCAACTATTGCTTTGTCAACAACAGAAGCATAATACATCTCAGTTGCTAGTTGTTGTACACAATTACTCTGGATGAAACATCAGTTAGAGGATTATCAAATAACTGAAAATTGTATCCCAATTTATTGTGATAATACAGTTGCTATATGTTTATCTAAGAATCCGATTCTACATTCAAGAGCCAAGCACATTGAAATTAAACATTATTTTATCAGAGACTATGTTCAAAAAGAAATTTTAGATATTCAACTCATTGATACTGATCATCAATGGGCTGATATATTTACTAAGCCTTTAACTATTGAAATATTTGATTTTATAAAGAAAAATTTGAACATGTGTTTTATCTCTGTGTAATGCTTGCTCTTGAAGATAAAACTTAGACTCTGAAAGTTATTCAGACGCTACTTGAGTATCAGACTCTCTTTTGGAGGCTCTGAGAAAAATCAGCCCCACTACAGTAACAGTTACTTTTGTGTTTCTCAGTCGTAGTCTGTCTGTATTGGGTAATAACTCAAAGGGAAATGATAGTATCCGTATAATATTTATCCTCATGCCTTCCCTTTGCTTTTTGGTTGCATACTTGTTCGTCTTTAATATTCTTGTTTGTTTGTCCCTTGTGTATAGCAAACATTTTTATCAAAATACACTAAGTATCAAACACACACTACTATCACTCTCACTACTCACACTTTCTGTATTCTAAACCTTCTTCTCTCTCGTTCTCTGAAAATAATTGAAAAACTCAAAAAACCTAGAAACATTCAAATGACAACTTCATCCAATACTTCGATCCTGAAGATCAACCCAGGAGAGTCTTACGTCATTAAACCAAGAACCATGAATATGATTAAAGAGACCCTGGAAGTTCAAGTTGAATCTCCGGTGGATTTTGGAGTGCTACATAGACATGGAATTGACGTTCATACTCAGATTTTGTGCCAAGGTATGAACGAATACTTGGATATGTTGAATGGACCAACATATCAGGAGCTGATAAGAGATTTATGGGTTAGAGCTGAAGTTTACGACAAGGAAGTGGCTGTTTTTGAGGAAGTTCAAGCAGTGAAAAACAATACGTCTTTCGTGGGAAAGACGAGGGCTGAGATGGGTCTGAAACCATACACTGGTATGGAAATCAGATCAACAATGATGGGTATTGCTATTACCATCACAGAGGAAGTGATTGCAAGGGCCTGTAGGGTACCCAACAAAGGAAAATTCCAATGGAACGTCAGTAAGAAATCTGACTGGACTGAGAGATGCAATCATTTCTTCTTCAAAGGAAGACCTTCAAACAAACTGGTAGATATGCACAAGGACCACAGAGTGCTTCTGAAGCTCATCACATACTGCTTTCTTCAGAAGGGTGGAGGTTCTGACACCTTGTCTCTGGACCACAAGGTTATCTTATACTTTTTGGCTACTATGGAGAAGATAAACTTCCCCAAGTACGTGATGTATCACATGAGCTGGGCCATAAAGGAGAGCCAAACCAAACAAAGGAGGCAAATCCCCTATGGGAGGCTCCTATCTGAGATTCTCTATCAGGGAGGACTTCTTGAGATCTTGAAAGGCACTGGGGTAGTGTCTGACAAGCAAATGGGTAAACTCTCCAATACATGAAGATCGTCAAGAAACATGAGCCTCATGAAGAGGACATGAAGGAATCATTAGTTCAGTCTGACCTAATGATGGACTTTCCCCCAATATCCAAAGAAGACAATCTAGAGGTTATGGCCAGATTCGTTGTTGAGCATTTCCAAGAGACTGGAAAGATTATAAACTACAGCTCAATTCCTGATACTGTAGGAGGTACTCCTCTGAAAGTCAAAGGAAAAAGGAGCAAACCAGTCAATGAAGAAGAGGAAGATAAGCCAAAACCTACTCCAAAGAAAATCAAAATCACCATGTCAGCTGCTCCTGCTCTACCTGAGCTGACTATTGGTGCTCCTAAAGTGGTACCTAAGATCCCTAAGAGGAAAAGGGAAAAAGGAGAAAGGAGTTTGAAGATGTTAGTAGATTCTTCGAGGAAGAAGACGAAGAGGAAGAGAGGTTGTTAAGGAAGAAAAGAGAGGATGTTCCTACTGCCAAGGATTTGGCACAGAAGTTGGGTACTTCAGTACCTATGGTCATTGATTAACACGCAGCTGGAAAGGCTCTGGCTATTGAAGTTGTGGCTGAAGAAGTCAAGGAACTGGCCGTGAAGGAAGCCACTGAAATGCTTATGAAGGCTCTCAAACATAAAGACCCTGAACTGTCTACAGAAGCTGGTGTTTTAGGAACAATAACTTCAGAGGCTGGTGCAGCAGGACCTACTGCTCCTAAAACATGCACATCAAGTAATTCACACATGGAGTCTGATATGTAATTAAACCAATCTCATCATATGACCCCCTGGACCCAAAAATCATAGAGTATGTTGATACACCTATCGAAACAACCATCCAAAATACCATCATTATCTCTCAACAACTTCCTCCTGACCATCCTTGTCAACCAGATTTCTTGAAACCAGATCAGGTTATTCAGCCTGCTGAAGAGCCTGAAGAACCATCTAACCAAGAAATTTCAACCAACCCTGAACCTACAAAAACAAGTTCTCCAGAAGCTTAGGAGGAGAACTTCCAATCACCCTCAAGAAATCCAAACCTAAGACTCAAGGTTCTCCAGAACCTGAGACTGTTCAGCCAGAACCTGTTGTAAATATTGACCAAGATTCTGAACCTGAACAACAAACTGAGCAACCAGAAACTCACTCTATCATCCCTATTCAAAAAGACCAACCCTCTTCATCTCAACCAATCCAAACTCAATAACACCATTCTGACCTCCTTAATCCAAGGTACATAGAAGACTTCTTTGTGAAGATGTGCAGGAAAATCAATGGACTTTCAATTATGAAGACAAGTGGACAGCTGCTATGAAGGAAATTTCAGTGTTCTTGTCTTCCATCAAAGATGTTTGTGCAAAAGAGCAAGCAGAGATACTTGCGAAGCATCTAGAAGAGCTACACAAAATAGAAGAACAATCTCAGGGTGAGATTCTACTGCTACCTAATGAACCCTTCTACTCTGAGGTAGTGTACAAGTCTAGAGAAACGCAAGTTATAGAGAAGCTGAAGTAGAAGCTTCTGACTGTACAAGAGGAAGCAAGGTTAAAGGAAGAAGCTCACCTTAAGAGAACAGAGGCTCTTGAGGAAATTGTAAAGAAGCAAGCTGAAGATATGAAGAAGTTGATGGAGATGCTTGCCATCCAAAACAAACCATAAAATGCATTTTTTGTTTTTGGTTGTACTTCTTAGTTTAAGTAGCTTCTGATTTTGTTTGCTTCTGATACATTTTGGCTTCTGATTTATAAAATGCTTCTGTTTTATGACTCTGAATTTATTTGCGTCTTATATATCTTATGATTATGGTTATTTGCTTCTGTTTGTTTTATTAACTCTTGTATTTTTAAAACTAATTATTTTTCAACCAGACTCTGATACGTTTTTAATTCTGAATCTTCTGATCTCTTCTCGTTTACTTTAAAAAAAAATTTAAAACCTTTTTGTTAATGACAAAAGGGGGAGTAATTGAAATATTTTAAGTCCAAGTAAAGGGAAGTATCAATAGATAATAACGTTAGATTCTGAGCCCCTAAATTAAATTTTCACAATTTAATTTAAGAGAATCTCTTCTCATCTCTAGTCTTTTAATTTCTTAAGTTTTGTTTAAAAATGAATTTAATTAACCTGGATAGGACTTAAGGAGAGCTTATAAACCTCACCTTAAAGACTATCAGACTCAGGGGGAGTCAGAGCTTACAATCCTTAGACCCTTTAGTCAACTGGTTAATTAGATTAACAACAATTGACCTTTTAAATACTTATGTTTGTCATCATCAAAAAGGGGGAGATTGAAGGTGAGAAAAACACAAGAAGGGGGGGGGGGGTTGAATTGTGTTAGCTTTTCGCAACTCTTGAAGAGTGAGAATCTAATTCCTTTAAACTCAGAGTCTGAATGAGATCAAAGTCTGATAGGAGATTAGGTTCTGATGCAGCGGAATAATCAAGAGATAGAGAGAAGAAAGAACACAAGCAATTATACAGGTTCCTTCCACAAACCGGAAGTAGTCCTGTCCCCCTTGTACTTCCAAGGAGAGTTCTATCAATTACAAGTTGCTCAAACACACAGTATTAGACTTCCTTGCTCAAGCACGCAGGCAAGAGACTTCCTTGATCAAAGACACAACTAAGAGACTTCCTTGCTCAATGGACGCAGCCAAGAGACTTCCTTTGCTCAATGGACGCAGCCAAGAGACTTCCTTTGCTCAAGTACAAAAGCAAGAGACTTCTTACACAATTACAGAAAATTGAATAGAGTTTAAACACTTGACAACAATCAAATGTGTTTCAATTACAACAAAGACAGACTCTGTTTTACACAAAAGACAGACTCTGTTTTTTTGTGGAACTTAGAAATTCTAGAATACTCAGTTTGTAAGAATCTAAGTTGATGATGTGTTTTTGTTAAGACTCAATTGAATACGAAAGCAGCGCAGTGCAATTTTTCTAGTTGTAGAGTCCAACAATTCTTCAAGTCTTCTATCCTTTATATAGGCGTAGGAAAGAGACGTTGAATCATCCAGCACATCAGGATGATTTCTGAAGCTTGATCAATGACTGTTGATCTGTTGCTTGATTTGGTAATAGTCCTTCAATTGCATAATTTGAATTCCATTCCCTTTGAAGATTAATACCGGTAGACACAATTGCCAAACTGTACGAGGTAGTGGAGTAGTGGAAACAGAGTTCGTACAACATACTCTGTACTGGCCTGCATTCTTTGTCTTTGTGCTTCCCACGCTCAAGTTGACTTTGAAGCTAGCCGTTACTCCATTTGAGAGTTTCTTTTGCATCGCAATGTAGTAGAATTCCTTGTTAGCAGATTATCAGATTTTGGGCTTCAGACTCACTGTAGCACTAAGCTTCTGATGGTCTTCAGACTCTGATACAGCCTTTCAGACTCTCTTCGATGCAGTCTTCAGACTCTCTTCGATACAGTCTTTAGACTCTCTTCGATACAGAATCACAAGCAACAAGCTTCTCTGGATTTTTGCGCTTTAACATTGTTCAAACATAATACTTTCTAAGATATAAATCTTGATTGATATCCTGCATACTTAAACAAATATTAGCAATATCCAATTGACAACTTTTTAATACCTTGTTATCATCAAAACTCAAAACGTGGTATTGCTGAACACCTTTGTTCCAACAATCTCCCCCTTTTTGATGATGACAAACATTAGTATTTAAAAGGTCAATTGGTGTTAATCTAATTAACAAGTTTACTTAAGGGTTCTGAGGTTTGTAAGCTCTGACTCCCCCTGAGTCTGATAGTTCTTAAGTTGAGGTTTGTAAGCTCCTCTTAAGTTCTATCCAGGTTAATTAAATTCATTTTCATAAGCAATCGAATTCATTCTCAGAATGATAAACGAATTTAGAGAACTGATTCTTAAACAGGGGCTCAGAGTCTAACTAAGCACCTTTCGTAGATTTCCCTTTAACTTTTACGTAGAACATGCAATGTAATTAAAAGAAATTTTCCCTTCTCCCTGACATAAATACTTTCCCTTCTCCCCCTTTTGTCATCAACAAAAAAAAAGGTTTAGAACAAGTTCCTCCCCCTTTTTAAATGACTTAAGGTAAGGGTGCAAACATGTATTAAGGAAGAATGAGATTCAGAGGGAAAACATAGAAGATTCAGAGCATAAAAACAGAATTGAATGCAAATAGAATCAAATAAAACTTGTATAAATTGTAAGCAAAAATAGTTCAGAAGATAGCAAACAAGAATTACAAAAAAAAATTAAACTAAGGTTGGTTTTGTTTGGCAAGATGATCCATCAATTTCTGGAGATCCTCTTGTTGTTTCTTTACCATCTCTTCCAGAGCCTCAGTTCTTCGTAAATGCGCTTCTCTTTCAAGTCTTGCTTCTTCTTGAACTCTGTACAATTTCCTCTTCAAAGAGTGGTAAACCATTGATTCCCTTGGATTATACTGATCTTCATCAAAGAATGGTGTATCTCTAATCCTTAGAATCGGAGCTCTTTCCAAGATAATAGCTTTCTCAGCCTGCTTGACTTCTTCAACATGCTTGGCAGTGACAAGTGCTTGTTCCCTGGCAGCAACCTTCTGAATTTTTGTGATAAAATCCAAGAACTCAGTCTTCACTGTAGAGAACTTGTCCTCATAGCTCACATTGAGGATTGGCACAAACCTTTGCTCAATAATGTCTTTGAGCTTATTTCTTGAAGAAGCATAGAACTCATCTATCTTGTTTGAATCAAATAAGTCAATTTGAGGTTCAGAGGTTGAGGGTAGAGAGACTCTCAAGGCTAGAAAGGCTTCAAACTCTGGGAAGATAGTTATAGGATCACAAAGAGGTTGGGGAACTCTTCTAGTTTCTGCTCTACATTCTGTTACAGTTTCTGATACGATATCAGAAGCTTGTTCCAGATTTTCAGAAGCTGGTTCAACAACAGATTCTGAAAGTTCAATAGAAGCTAAAGTAAGACTCTCTGTAGGTTCAGGTACAGGGTCTGGTTTGGAAACAGATGAAGTAGCTTTTGTTGATTTGGATTTTGCAGGGGTTTTTGGTAGTTCTCCTCCTAGATGTTTTTCAAGTGAATCTAGAGTGTCTGGAGAGTCTACAAAAATGGTTTCATGTTGGGGGGATGGCTGTTTAGATTGAACGGTTACTTCAGGCTTTTCAGAAGGTTGAATTACCTGAAGTGGTTTTAGAAATGAAGGTTGAGCAGGATGGTCAGCATGAAGATTCATAGACACTGTGATTGTGTCTTGAATTACTCTGTCCATAGTTGAATCAACATATTCAACTACTGCAGGGTCCAGTGGGTTATGGGATGATATGGGTTTGATTGGTGAGGGGGATGAATTTTTGAGGGATGGAAGAATTTGGCTTAAGGGTTTGTTGTCTGATTCTGAATCAGATTCTAACTCTTGATTCAAAGAGGAAGATGAGCTATATGCTATGTTGCCAGAGGTGCCAATGCCAGCTTCTGGAGAAGCATAGTGATCAGACACAGTAGCTTCTGATAACTCAGCTTCTGCAGTAGCTATAGGATCCTTCTGTTTAAGAGCAGAAGCAAGCAACTTAGCAGCTTCCTTGACAGTCTCTTCCTTTAATTCTTCAGCAACCACTTCTGCTGCCATTGCCTTGCCAGCAGCATGTTCATCCTCAATCATAGATACAGAAGTACCTATCTTCTGTGCTACATCCTTAGCCACAAGAACCACATCCACCTTTCTCTTCTTGATCTGACTCTCTTCACCATCAGAGTCAGCATCAAGGTAGTCAGCAATATCTTGAGCCATTCTGTCATAGTCTCTGTCAGCCTTGCCTTTCTTCGCTTTCTTCTCATCCTTCTTAGCCTTCTTCTCATCTTTCTTGGCTTTCTTCTCATCCTTCTTAGCCTTCTTCTCATCTTTCTTGGCTTTCTTCTCATCCTTGGTTTCTTTAATCCTATCCTTAATTTCACGAAGTGTAGAGGATGCTGATGAAGGCATAGGAGTTATGGTCTTAGGGGAACCAATTATCACTCCAGGATGAGCAGTAGATTTGATCTTTTTCTTGAGAGGCTCCTGCTTCTCTTCCTCTTCCTTGAGAATCACTTCCTTGGTCCTTTTTCCCTTGACCTTAAGAGGTCCTCCTCCGGCAGTCTCAGGAATGGCAGAATAGTTGATTATTCTACCAGTATCCTTGAAGTAATCCACCACAAATCTTGCAAGAACTTCATGATTATCTTCTTTGGATATGGGAGGGAAGTCCATCATCAAGTCAGATTGTACATAGGATTCCCTCATATCATGCTTAGAAGGGTTGAATCTCTTGACAATCTTCATGTACTGCAGAGTCTTGCCATTAATGATTCTCCCGGTCATAGTTCCTAGATGAATATCTGATACCACACTAGATTCTGATAAGACCTTCAAGAGGCCTCCTTGATACAAAATCTCATATATTAATCTTCCAAAAGGAACTTTCCTCCTGGTTTCTGATTGACTCTTCTTGATGGCCCAACACATGTGGTGCATCACATATCTGGGGAAGTTGATCTTTATTTTGTTGATAAGAAAATAAAGAAGAACTTTGTGATCAACAGACAATGTGTCTGTTCCTCCTCCTTTCTGAAGCATAATGTCCAGTATAATCTTCAGAAGCACCCTATGCTCAGGATGCATATCCACCAGTTTATTTGAGGGTCTCCCTTCAAATAACAGTTTGTTGCAGACAACAGCCCATTCACTTTTCTTGTTGACATTCCACTGAAATTTACCAGCGCTCTCCATTTGACAAGCCCTGGCTACCACTTCTTCAGTGATAACTATTGGTATTCCCATCACAGCAGACCTTACTTCAAGACCATTGTATGGCCTTAAACCCATTTGGTCTCTGTTCTTGCCAGCCAGACTGGGGTTGTTTGAGATTGCAACTGTTTCTTCCAAAGTAGCTTCAGCTTTGTCGTAGACTTCTGACCTAACCCAAAAATCTCTAACAAGCTCCTGATATGTTGGTCCATTCAACATACCAAAGTAGTTCATCATTCCTTGTGATAAGAAATGAGGAGAAACGTCAACTCCATGACGACTGAGAGAACCAAAATCTACTGGAGATTCAACTTGAATTTCCAGAGTCTCCTTGATGATGTTCATTGTTCCGGGTTTGATAACGTAGGATTTTCCAGACTTGATTATGACACCAGATTGGATGAGATCACTTGCCATTAGGGGTTTCTAAGTGTTTGATTTGAGAACAAAAAGTTTTGCAAAGTATTGAAAAACAAGAAATTTGTTCAGAGAGAAAATCAAAGAGTGAAAAGAGAAGTGAGTTGTGTGTGTTATGTATTTATAGAGAAAAAGTTTGATAACCAATTGGAAAGAATAGGGGACAAACAAACACAAACAATAAATACATATAGCATGCAGCCGTAAAAGTATTGGGACAAAGCGAAGGTAACTTGTTTAACGTAATGAAATCATTGCCCTTTGAGTTCTTACCCAATATAGACAGGCCACGTCTGAGAAACTGTAAAGTAACTGTCACCGTAGTGGGGCAGGTGTTACTGAACTCAACAGTCATGCTTCCACTAATACGAGCTTCTGAGAGTCTAAAGATTCCTTACCAGAGTCTGAATAGTTTATCAGAAGCTTTTATCAGAGTCTCTAAAAGAGGGTCTGATTCCCAAATAGCTTCTGAATATTTTCAGAGTCTGAATTCTGTTTTCAGAGACGCACATTACCCTGAGACATAGCACATGTTCAAATTTTTCTTTATGAAATCAAATCTTTCAACAGATAAGGGTTTAGTAAATATATCAGCCCATTGATGATCAGTATCAATGAATTGAATATCTTAAATTCCCTTTTGAACATAGTCTCTTATAAAATGATGTTTAATCTCAATGTGCTTTGCTCTTGAATGCAGAATTGGATTCTTGGACAAATATATAGCTGCCGTATTATCACAATAAATTGGGATACAATTTTCAGTTATTTGATAGTCCTTAAGCTGATGTTTCATCTAGAGTAGCTGTGTACAACAACTAGCAGCTGAGATGTATTCTGCTTCTGCTGTAGACAAAGCAATGGTTGCTTGTTTTTTGCTAGCCCAGGATATCAGATTCTCTCCCAAGAATTGACAATTGCCACTGGTAGATTTTCTTTCAATCCTGTCTCCAGCATAGTCAGCATCACAGAATCCAACTAGCTTATAGTAAGTGGATTTCTTGTAAAGAAGTCCAAGATTAGTAGTTCCTTTCAGATATCTAAAGATTCTCTTAACAGCAGTTAAGTGAGACTCTCTAGGATCTGATTGAAACCTTGCACACAAACATACACTGTATAAAATATCTGGTCTGGATGCAGTTAGGTATAACAAAGAACCAATCATACCTCTATACAACTTCTGATCAACTTTGGTTCCTTGATCTTCTTTGCTCAGAGTGCAGGTTGGATGCATTGGAGTATTCATTTCTTTGCAGTCCTCAAGATTGAACTTCTTCATAAGCTCTTTCGTATACTTGGACTGATGAACGTAGACTCCATCTTTGCATTGGTTGATTTGAATTCCAAGAAAGAACTTCAATTCTCCCATCATGCTCATTTCAAACTCATCCTGCATTACTTTCGAAAACTCTTTGCAAAGTGAACTATTTGTAGAACCAAAAATGATATCATCAACATATATCTGAACTATAAGAATGTCTTTCTTCAGAGTCTTTCTGAATAGAGTAGTGTCAACTTGTCCTCGTTCAAAGTTGTTTTGAATTAAGAAATTACTTAGTCTTTCATACCAAGCTCTGGGAGCTTGTTTCAATTTATAAACATGCTCTGGATGCTTTAAATCTTCAAAGCTAGGAGGTTCTTTGACATATACTTCTTCAGAAATGACACCATTAAGAAATGCACTCTTAACGTCCATTTGATACAGGGTTATGTTGTGATTAACTGCATAGGAAAGAAGTAACCTGATTGCTTCCAATCTTGCAACTGGAGCAAACGTTTCTGTGTAATCAATGCCTTCTTGTTGAATGTAGCCCTGCGCAACAAGTCTGGCCTTGTTTCTGATTACTTCTCCTTGTTCACTAAGCTTATTTCTGAACACCCACTTGGTTCCAATGATGTTCTTGTGATCAGGCTTAGCTACTAGATCCCATACTTCATTCCTTTTGAATTGATTCAGTTCTTCTTACATTGCCATAATCCATCCTTCATCTCCAAGAACTTCTTCAATAGAGGTTGGTTCAATAACAGATAATAATCCTAAAGCAGACTCTTCTTGTCTGAAATGCGATCTTGTTCTCATGGGACTTTCTTTATTGCCAATTATCTGATCCTCTGGATGTGAAGACTTGTATTTGAAAGATTGTTTGGACTGACTAGCTTGCAAAGAACCATCTTGAGCTTCGTCAGAAGCTTCTTCATTAGGAACTTCAGGGGCTGTTCCAGCATCTGAAGTATCTTCAGATTCTGGAATTTGATCAGATTCTGAGTTATCATCAGAATCTTGAGATTCTGCATGACTTTCATCTTGCACTGGAGTTTCACTTCCAGGCACTTTGTCATCGAATCTAACATGCATAGATTCTTCAACACATAGTGTTTCTGAATTATACAGCCTGTATGCCTTAGAGCGTTCAGAGTAACCTAAAAAGATTCCCTTTTGAGCTTTGGCATCAAATTTCTTTAGGTAGACTTTGTTGTTCAGGACATAACACGTACATCCGAACTGATGAAAATAAGATATGTTAGGTTTTCTTCCTTTAAAGAGTTCATAAGCTGTTTTGTTCAACAAAGGTCTAATATAGATTCTGTTCTGAACATAACAAGCTGTGTTTACTGCTTCTGCCCAAAAATGCTTAGCCAGATTGTTCTCATGGATCATGGTTCTAGCCATCTCTTGTAAGGTTCTGTTCTTTCTCTCTACGACTCCATTTTGTTGTGGAGTTCTAGGTGCAGAGAATTCATAAATAATTCCATGTTTTTCACAAAAAACCTCAAACAGTTCATTTTCAAATTCTCCTCCATGATCACTTCTGACTTTCAAGATTTTTAATTCCTTCTCTGATTGAATTTGGATGCTGAATTTACTAAACACAGAATATGAATCATCTTTGGTTTTGAGAAACTTAACCCAACACCATCTGCTGTAGTCATCAACAATGACTAGTCCATATTTACTTCCATATAAGGATGCAGTGCTAACTGGTCCAAATAAGTCAATATGAAGTAATTCCAAGGGTCTGGAATTAGAAACAATTTCTTTAGGCTTGAAGGGACTCTTGACAATTTTCCCTTTCTGACATGCTCCGCAAAGAGCATCTGAGTGATAGTCAATGTCTGGTAGGCCTTTGACAAGTTGCAACTTGCTAAGCTTAGAGATTAATCTTCAGTTAGCATGTCCCAAACGTCTATGCCACAACCACTTCTTATCACCCATTGACAAAAGGCACACTACCTTCTGATCAGTCAGTTCTGAGAATTTTATCTTGTATACATTGTTTCTTCGTTTTCCCTTGAAGACTATGGACTGATCATCCTTGTTAATCACTGTGCAGTTGTTCTTATTAAACAATACATCATAACCACTGTCACATAATTGACTTATGCTTAGTAAGTTATGTCTAAGTCCATCAACGAACCACACATTACTGATTGAGATCAGAGAGTTACCAATGGTTCCAGTACCAATGATTTTGCAAGTCTGGTTTCCTCCAAATCCCACAGTTCCTCCCTCTTTCATGGTTAGGGTTAGGAACATAGACCTTTCTCCCGTCATGTGACGTGAGCAACCACTGTTCAGGTACCAAGCCTTCTGCTTTTCTAGTCCTTTTAGACATACCTGCAGCATCAATAATTTCAGACTTAGGTACCCATATTCTCATGGGTCCTTTTTCGTTAGTCTTAGAACCATTGAACTCCTTTCGTAAGTTACGTCTTGAAGTCATTGGCAATGTTTTCTCCCATACCTTGGGTTTGGAACCGTTTGGTTTAGGTTTCAACTTGCCTTTCACAGTTTCTCTTCTTTGAAACTTAGGCTTTAGTTTTTCAGACTCTGGCTTTTTCGGAATCTGTTTATCAGACTTTGAATGTTTCAGAGTCTGAGTCTTTAAAGCTTTGAGTTCAAAGTTTTTCAGACCCTTTAACTTAACATTCTGAGATTTTGACTTAGTCAGAACCTTAGAAGTAGAAGTTGTAGATTCTGAATGAGTCACTGTGTTGACTTCATCAGACTCTCTTACAAAGTGATTTTTCAACGCCTCTCTGGCTCCATCAAGACCAGGTTTCAGAGTCATTTCATTTGAGTTTCCTCCAATGAATCCAAGACCCTGTCCTCTGTTCTGATACGTGCTATAGATCATGGACGCAACCCTTGATCTGTCAATTCCAGTAGCAATAAATTCTTGCAGAGAAACATCTTGCTCACTTAAGTATTTACAGCTACACTTCTTGATCAACAAAGAGATATTTTCTTCTTTTAAATCTTCTAATTCCAACAGAGTTGAATTATGTCTTTTTGACAGCTTATCAAGCTGTTGTTTGACTTTCTTCAACTCATTGGTCTTAGCTTTAAAATGACCAAGAAGTTCTTTGACAGATTCTACAAGTTCAGATCTTGTGAGTTCAGAATATACCTCTGTTTCACTTTCAGAGTCTGCATCTGATTCTGCCTCAGGTGTCTCTTTAATGGATTCAGTTGTAGCCATTAGTCCAACAGCTACATTAGCTTCACCATCAGCATCATCATCCTCAGACCCTGACTCATTATCAAGATCTTCCCAGGTGGCCATCAAACTTTTCTTGATCTGCTTCTTAAACTTTCTTGACTTGAAGGTTGGCCTCTTTGACTTGGATTTCTCCTTCTGCAGTTCTGGACACTCAGCAATAAAATGTTCAGTCTTCTTGCAGTTGAAGCAACCTTTCTGATCCTCCTTTTTGAACCCCTTCCCACTGCTCTTGCTCAGAAATCTCTTGTTCTTCTTAGCAAGGTACTGCATTCTGCTTGAAAGCATAGCCATTTTCTTTGCAATATCAGGATCCTCCTCTGAGCTTTCAGAAGCTGAAGACTCATTTTCAGATTCTTCAATCTTGAGAGTCTTTGAAGACCTTCCTTTTGATTTTAAGGCAATGGTTTTGGACTATCTTGCAGAATCATGTTCATTGAGACTTAACTCATGAACCTTGAGTGAGCTTACAAGATCTTCAACACTTAAAGTGTTTAAATCTTTAGCCTCCTCAATTGTAGTGACATTTGGTCTCCATCTAGAAGATAAGCTCCTTAGAATCTTGCTAACATGATCAGAAGCTATATAACTCTTCTTCAGTATCTGAAGACCAGATACTAGAGTTTGAAATCTTGAGTACATTTGCTCAATACTTTCATCCTCTTTCATCTTGAATAGTTCATATTGATGAACTAACAGAAGAGCTTTAGCTTCCCTGACCTTTTTGCTTCCTTCATAGTTAGCACAGAGAGAAGCAAACATGGCTCTAGCAGTAGATTTGTCACTCATCTTCATGTATTCCGTTTTAGGAATAGCAGTGACAAGAGCCCCTCTAATGATATGATGTTTCTTATAGATTTTCTTTTGAGCAGCAGTAAGAAGGGGGGGTTGAATTGTGTTAGCTTTTCGCAACTCTTGAAGAGTGAGAATCTAATTCCTTTAAACTCAGAGTCTGAATGGGATCAGAGTCTGATAGGAGATTAGGTTCTGATGCAGCGGAATAATCAAGAGATAGAGAGAAGAAAGAACACAAGCAATTATACAGGTTCCTTCCACAAACCGGAAGTAGTCCTGTCCCCCTTGTACTTCCAAGGAGAGTTCACTAAAATGTAATATCAATTACAAGTTGCTCAAACACACAGTATGAGACTTCCTTGCTCAAGCACGCAGGCAAGAGACTTCCTTGCTCATAGACACAACTAAGAGACTTCCTTGCTCAATGGACGCAGCCAAGAGACTTCCTTTGCTCAATGGACGCAGCCAAGAGACTTCCTTTGCTCAATGGACGCAGCCAAGAGACTTCCTTTGCTCAAGCACAAAATCAAGAGACTTCTTACACAATTACAGAAAATTGAATAGAGTTGAAACACTTGACAACAATCAAATGTGTTTCAATTACAACAAAGACAAACTCTGTTTTACACAAAAGACAGACTCTGTTTTTCTGTGGAACTTAGAAATTCTAGAATACTCAGTTTGTAAGAATCTAAGTTGATGATATGTTTTTGTTAAGACTCAGTTGAATACGAAAGCAGCGCAGTGCAATTTTTCTAGTTGTAGAGTCCAACAATTCTTCAAGTCTTCTATCCTTTATATAGGCGTAGGAAAGAGACGTTGAATCATCCAGCACATCAGGATGATTTCTGAAGCTTGATCAATGACTGTTGATCTGTTGCTTGATTTGGTAATAGTCCTTCAATTGCATAATTTGAATTCCATTCCCTTTGAAGATTAATACCGGTAGACACAGTTGCCAAACTGTACGAGGTAGTGGAGTAGTGGAAACAGAGTTCGTACAATGTACTCTGTACTGGCCTGCATTCTTTGTCTTTGTGCTTCCCACGCTCAAGTTGACTTTGAAGCTAGCCGTTACTCCATTTGAGAGTTTCTTTTGCATCGAAATGCAGTAGAATTCCTTGTTAGCAAATTATCAGATTTTGGGCTTCAGACTCACTGTAGCACTAAGCTTCTGATAATCTTCAGACTCTCTTGGTTTTCAGATTCTGATGGTCTTCAGACTCTGATACAGTCTTTCAGACTCTCTTCGATGCAGTCTTCAGACTCTCTTCGATACAGTCTTCAGACTCTCTTCGATACAGAATCACAAGCAACAAGCATCTCTGGATTTTTGCTCTTTAACATTGTTCAAACAGAATACTTTCTAAGATATAAATCTTGATTGATATCCTGCATACTTAAACAAATATTAGCAATATCCAATTGACAACTTTTTAATACCTTGTTATCATCAAAACTCAAAACGTGGTATTGCTGAACACCTTTGTTCCAACAGAGATTGTTGGAACAAAGGGTGTTTAACAATACCACTTTTATTTTTGATGATAAGATGGTATTAAAAATTGTCAATTGCATATGCTAATATTTGTTTAAGTGTGCAGGATCTTAGTCAAAGATTTTCATCTTAGAAAGCATCCTGTAAGAACAAATGAGGAGCAAAATCCTAAAGAAGCTTGTTGCAAGTGATTCTGAAGACTTAGAGAGCCTGAAGAATCATCTAAAGCTGTTTCGAGAGGTTCTGAAGACTTGGAGAGTCTGAAGAAGCTGTTTCGAATAAGTACAAGACTCGGAGAGTCTGAAGAAGCTGTTTCGAAGAAGTGCAAAACAAGAGGTTCGGAAGACTCAGAGGATCTGAAGAACGAAGAGAGTCTGAAGGAGCTGAAGAGAGTCTGAAGCCCAACAGAGTCTAAAAGTTATACAGAGAGTCTGAAGATTGCATATCAAGAATTTGTTTGGATGAATCTCTAAAGGCATTTCGTTGCAGAAGAAACGTTCTGATGGAGTAACGGCTAGTTTCAAGCCAACTTAAGCATGGGATGCTTTGCGACAAAGAATGCAGGAAAAGGACAGAGTACTTTGTACGACCCCTGTTTCCACTACTCCACTACTTGTACTATCGACAGTTGTGTCTACTGGTATTTTCGCTTCAAAAGGAATGGAATTTGAAATCTGTTTTGAAGAACGATTACCATATCAAGTAACAGATCAACAGTATTTGATGAAGCTTCTAGATGACTTTGTGATGTGTTGGATTGCCTCAACGTCTCTCTACAACCTCTATATAAAGGAATGAAGACTTGGAGAATTGACTACTGACTCTGAATGAACTATTGAACTATTACGCTATTTTGTTATTCTTCTTGAGTCAAGAAAACACATCAACAAATTAGGAAATTCTTACAAACTTGTTTATCCTAGAATTTCCAAGTGTCACAGAAAACAGAGTCTTATTGTTTTGTATTTGGAACACCACTGATTGTATATCAAGTGTTCAAACTCTTATTCAATTTTCTATAAATTGTGTCAGAAGTCTCTTGCTTGTGTGCTTGAGCAATAGAAGTCTCTTGGGTGTGTCCTCGAGCAATTAGAATTATCTTGCCTGCGTGTTTGAGCATTTGGATGTCTCTTGCTGTGTGCTTGAGCAACTTGTAATTTGTTATTACATTTTAGTGAACTCTCCTTGGAAGTGCAAGGGGGACTGGACTACTTCCGGTTTGTGGAAGGAACCTGTATAATTGCTTGTGTTTTCTCTTTCCCTTATCTCTTTACTTTATTCCGCTCCAACAGACTCCGAACTTCCATCAGAACTTGAACTTGTTAAGACTCTAATCCTGAAAAACAGAATCAATCTTTTTAAGAGACGCAAAAAAGTTAACACAATTCAACCCTCCTGCTTGTGTTTTTCTCACCTTCTTTATGTCCATTGCATAATTATGAAGAAGGCCAAGTCAATATCTCCTTGTTTTCAACTGCGTTCCCATATATGGAAAGATTGACAAAGGCTGTCACTTTTATGACATATTCAATATTATAATTTGCAAATGGCATAATTAGTATTTCTTGGATTTAAATGGCTAACTGCTAGTCTTTGCATTCTTAAGAGAAAATTTATTGCCAAATAAATCTGTTGGGGAACGGCTAGTTTTTTATATTAATGGAAAACGGTTATTTTCTTTTCATTGTATATCATTCTTCTTTTCACTATAAAAAGATGCACGGTGTATTTGTTGTCCTACACCTTGGCATAGAAAATATTTGGCATACTCTTTCTTACTTTCATTATTCATACACTTGCTAAAATATTTTATACTACATAGTTGAGTTGTAGTGCTTGTACCTCAATTTGTTATATCTACATATTTGGTGTATTATTCTATTACTGTAACTCTTATTTGTATTAGGTGTGATCCCAAAGTTTTAAGAGAGGTGATATCTCTTGGGTTTAAAGACTTTTCTACAAAGGGTAATTTTGTTTGGAGAGTGCTCACTATTTTGTAAAGGTTACTAGCTTATCCCGTTTAAAAGCTAGGTTAGTGAAAATCTCAAGGCGCTTTTCCTTGGGGATTAGACGTAGGCCTTGGTGTCAGTCACCTCCTCAATAGCATCTCTCGGACTAGACCCCAAATACCGAATCATCATCTCCACCACATAGGACACATCATCAAGTGTCACTGTCATCTCCTCAAACGGAAGATGGAAGCTAAAAGTGTCCTCGTACCACCTCTCTACAAATGCAGAACACATGTCGTGGTCAATCTGGTTGTAGCGGCTATCCTGAAACTAAGTAAGACCGGTGGGACTCAGTCCAACGTGCCATTACCGTACTGCCATTATCCCCCTATTTTTGTCATCATGTATTGCATCAATCTTCTTCCCGTTGTTGATGCATTTTAGATTTCCTCGCCACTGCAAATTATTAAAAACAAAACATTAACATTAGTGTCACAGCGATTAACAAAAGTTTACAATCATTAATGTATCACATTTAAAGCTTCAAATGTGGTAATTTTTAGCAAAAAAACAACAAGTTTAGACAGATTTGTGTGGTTCAAATTTTGGGATAAGGGAGAGAGAAAGTGTGAAAAACTAAAACTGTAAAACTGTAAAATGGGAGTAGTGAATTTCCTTATTTATACCGAAGCAGTTCAGATTACTGATAAGTGCCGTGAAGTAGTTAAAATCATCTTTGAATTAAGGCATTTTTATTACTTATCTTACAAGTAATCTAAGGAAAAGCCGAGAGATAAATGATAATTGTCCTATTACGCTTTATTTCTCTTACTCTATCCCTTTTGTGCAGGAATTGAGCTCAAGACACCAAGCAAGGAAGGAAAAGAACCAAGAAAAAAGAGGCAAAGATCATGGCAACTCGCCATCAACTCGCAACGGCGAGCAAGGAAAGGCGAGCAGCTCGCCACCAACTCGCAACGGCGAAACCAAGGCGAGCACATGGCAGAGAGTTTTTCTCCCTTCGCCTTCAACTCGCCATGGCGAACTAGAGGCGAGCAGAGCTCGCAATGGCGCATGATTTTACTCGCGAGGCGAGTTAGGGCGGCCAAAACTCTTCAGAGGTGACGTGGCAAAAACCCATAGACGAAGAAAGCGCAACTCGCCATGGCGAGTGATTCTGCTCGCGAGGCGAGTACATGCAGATCAGAAACTCTATAAAAGCCTCCTCTTTCATTTTTAAAGGGGATCAGTTAGAATTTTAGAGGGAGAACAGGGCGAAAATCTTGGGTTTTCATAGAGCAAGAGTGATTGAGTGAGAATTCATCAAGATCCTTGGAGAAATCAAAGTCTTGGCATGGATTCACAACTTTTCTTCCACTTTTGTAAAGCTCACATGACAATGATGAGCTAATTCTTCTTAGTTGGGATTAGAGGTACTTGATTGAGCCTAAAATGTAATCCTTTGATCTTGTATAACATGATTCTAGCAATTTACTTGATATTGAAGTTATTCTTGCAATCCAATTCCTATTTTTGATTTAATTGTTATTGAAAAGTACCTTTGAATCTAGGTCTAGAATATTCATCTATCAATACAACAATTCTAGACATAGGATTGATGTTTTGATAATCACACAAAGTATCGGAATCTAAAACTTTCGGATCGTTGAATAGATTGAGAAATCGTCGATTAAACGATACGATCGACAATTAGATTGTTCAATAGTTTGGGAAATCAACTATTGAAGAATACAATTGGTTTCAAGAGATTATTTGGACACGAATAATCTTGTTGAGCGATACGTGATAATATCGGTAAAACGCTAGAGTCATTATACGTGATTATTAGGTTATGTTTGACGCTTAATCAGGGAACCCTAATTCCAATGTTTCTTCGCCTTGTTACTCTCAACATTTACATTTACGTTTTAGTTTATGTAGTTAAACAAACAAACAATCAATCTTTTAACTTAGAATGATATTTCATGTCGAACAGTCCATGATATCGCACCAGTCCATGTTACTTATCTTGTTTGATGCAAAAATACTACATCAATTACATTATCCGAATTGCATTTCATTTTTTTTCTTCCGAATTTTATAACCCAAAGGGTATTTTGGGAAATTCTGCAGAGCGCGTGAGTATGGCATATGATGAACAAAGTAATAGTAAAAAAACAAAGACAGAACCAAACACACCAACACATCGATAACAGGAAAGTCCCTGATCAGCAGTAGTGTGTTAACAGTAGACAAAACTGCCTCTAGGGACATAGCTACACCACACTCAACTGAAGAAAAAAAACAGCAACAGTTGGAACCAGTCAACATTATAAATCAATGCAAATTAAAACCCACCCACTCCACCATTCCAGAAACAAAAGCCAAGCACTAATCAAAAACAAAGGTTCTAAGTCAAAGTTCCAAAACCACCATAGTATCTAAAGTCCCACCTCTACCTTGATATACACTCTTTCAGATTCTAACACCATTCATAATATATACAAGTTGAAAGTTTTAAACTACTCAAACTCCAACGTCAAGATAACACTTTGATTTCCTCCACGCTTCCGACTTCATTTTTAAAAATGATTCTGTTCCTACATATAAAAATCACCCAAATTATTGCATGCCAAACTAACCAAAAACTGGTGCGAATTTTCTTATTCCTCCCCTTCGAATTCCAACATTCCCAATGAACAAACAAGTTCAGAGGAATAATAAAATTAAAGCCTAATTACTTCATCACCTCCGCCTAAATCTCGCTCGTCACCTTACAATGCAGAAAAAGGTGATTAGGCACTCATCGGCTTTATCGCACAAAACACATAAGGTAGAGGCATTCTCGGGAATAATATGTTTAAATGTAAGATTTCTTCTCGTCGGAATTCGATCAAGAAGAAGTTTCCAAGAAAAAGTTACAACTTTTGAAGGAGCCGAACTTTTTCAAATATGCCCAAAAAATGCCTCTCCTCCCTACCCAACGAAGGATCCACATTAGCCATCCTATTTGATTTGGCGTAGGTGAACTTTACCGAAAAATCCCGCCCTCCTCCACCTTTCAAACCCAACGATCTTCCTCGTTAGCCCAACTTTGATCCTCTAATAAACTGTTTAAAAGGTCACCCTCCCAAACAAAAAGATTCCTACGCCACACAAAGTACCATTCCCCACCCGGAAACTCCTCCTTCCTCCTAATATCATAGCTTCCGAGGCATATTCCAAAAAGTATAATTCATCAACACCACTGACCATTACCTATATAAGTGGGAAACATAAATCAAAGTCATACAAAAATTATAGAAAACTAACACATCATTTATTGCCATCCACTACAAGAAATGTTGCATTTTGCCAGGGGCAGAAGCCCTGGTAAAATGCTAAAAGCCTTGGCAAATGGTCGTTTGCCAGGAGCAGAATCACCAGCAAATCTGCTCATCACAAATGATCCTGCCAGGGGTTTAGCTCCTGGCATAACCCCTGGCAAACTGAGTCTATCTAATTGCAGGCTTTTATGACGCTTTCTAGTCAATGCAGGCTTTTCCAGACTGTGTCAGCACATCACATCAGTCATTGCTAGGGACATTGCGAAGGATTAACCCTTGGCAAATTGTGTTCGAATTTTTTAAAAAAAAATGTTTTTTATTTGTTTAAATAATCAAAATATTAAAATTTAATAATTAAAAGATTTTAAAAAACAATTTAATTTTTTTTTCAAAAATTAAATAAATTTAACTATTAAAATATTTAAAATAAACGTTTTTAAATTGTTTTTTTTTATTTCTTTGTTTAAAAATTAAAGTAATAGAACACAAAATATTAGGGCTAGCATCATTGAAATTAAAATTGTACGAAATATTACAAACCATACCATAAGTATCAAATAGGTAGAAATTGTACCGGGAAGTATAAGAAACTTCCCCAAATATTACATACAAAGAAATTAAATAGATAAAGGCACGAGAGAATATATCATAAAGGGCACACATTACAACGGGGTCCAACTTCAATCCTCATCATCATCCGCACCATCCTCCTCTTCTCTATCAACTAGATAGGCTCAACATTGGGACTTAAAACCAACGCTCTAGTGTAGGAGGGATCTTGAGCATGTGCTTGCCTAAACTGAGCCAGCTGCTCCTCATATAATCTTTGGCGGTTAAGCAAATCTTGCACAAAAGTCGCTTAACTCGCCATCTTCTGCATGAACTGCTCGTATGTCAATCTATGAATAAGCTCCCGCATCTCTAGCGTCAGCTCAGGCTACTAGGAGGATCCTTCACCATGATTGAGGGTAAGTCTAAGGGTTGATGCAACACTACCCTTCCGGTAGTTAGTGGCTAAGTTACCAAGACCATAGAGCTTTCCTTTCTTCTTGTCGCCAACTACTTTTTTCCAAGTGCGAAAGGTCAAAAAGTGATCAACATTTGACCCTTGAGCAATAGCCTCAGCAAGCTTCCGGTCATACTCCTCCTATTTGAATAATATCAAAATAGAGTTGAAAGAAATGGCATCAGTACGGTGCATCAACCCTATGCAAAGTAACAGAATGCACAGTAACATAATGCTCTTACAAAACCTATGAAAAAACCTTTGTCCAATAACCAAATATTTATTTTCCACTTGTAACAGAATGCATCAGTATTAACATTAAGCATGGAGTTTAATCAGGTAAACAAGGTGGCCTTAACAAGGTGACCAAATATTATGTAATCATGTACAGAATAATAACATTAAGGCCTAAAATATGACATATAATTCTCAAAGATTACCTGCAATATCCTAGCACGCTCATCGCAATATTGGCCGGACCTATTTTTGTGCGTTTCGTCGTGAAGCTCGTTAATAAACAAATCCCGACGTAACCTCCTAGCCTATTTGTCACAATAAATAAAATTATGAGTTAATTAAACATTAAATATTATGGTCAAATGCATAAATTTAGTAGAGTATTGATTTAAAACATTCAATTTTTAATATGATATGGAAAAATAAATAAAAGTTTATTATTTTTACCAAACACTCAGCATGCTCTCTGATTTTTCCTTGAACTCCTGAGATGCCCAATACTTAACCAAGTCATCAAAGATAGGCGCGCCAATCCAATGTGGCCGCTTTTTTGTCTCCTCAAACCGAATATGAGCTCTTCTAAGCAAATCCGAAAAACGACCAGAAGCTCTTATATGAAAATTACGCTCCATTATATAATGATACCCGGCTTCCCAAGAACACGTAGTCTGCATTATAACATATTAAAGAAAATTAGTATACTAAACCGTACCAACCACAAGCTGTAAAGTCCGAATAAGTGTATATAACACTTAGTTTTCATAATAACACTTAGTGTTGTTGAGTTTAATCATGTATTTCTTGGTTAGTCTTTACATATCGAATAACTAGAGATTTTTAACGCATACGCAAGGATCGATCGATAAACAATAGTATAGATTGTTTGGTAAATTTTTTGAATTTGAACAAACTTTTTACATATTTGAAAAGATTCAAAATCTATGAACTACTAAGCATGTTAAAGAGATAAGTACCTGTGTATTCCTCATAAAGGAATAGTCCCCTACATGTTAAAGAGACAATCAAAAAACTACTAAGCATTAAAACTAGTCACCATAGTTAGTACAATCACCATAGTATATTTCAAGAGTTGTTGATGCTTCAAAATGTATAACCAAACAAAAATATTGACATACAATGAATGGGGGATGAACATAAAGTTATCAATTCTAGCACCAGGTTACCTAAACAATCTCAACACTAATAGAACAGAAACACTAAAGTTGTATGGAACAAAACAGAACACAAAACTCTAAAATAATCAATATGATGACAATATAATCACTTCAGCTATAGCCAAAACATTACTTTAACTGTAATCACTTTAGATTGCAATTCCAAAAACCAATAGAAAGAAAATTCCAAGAAGAGGTAAATAACCTGAAAGAGCCTAAACCAACGATCTTTCTCTTTCTCGTCCACATCACCATATGCCTTCCAACAGTGATGATAGCAGTTATGAATGATGGCTCTGATAGCTTCATCCGCGGGTTTGCAAGGCAAAAAGCTGAAACAATAAAAACTCATAATTGAACATTACTACAACTTAAAATATACATAAAATAATTGAAATTGAACTATGTAGCTAATATGATAATACTTACGAGTTTCCACTAGGCTTTAACATGTATCGACCAAGAGAATCTCTCGGATAATCTGGGAAAACATCATCAAATGGCACCACCTCTACACCACCCTCTTCGACCACATTTTTTTTGTTGGGGTTGTGGTGGGTTTTGTTGTTGTTGGGGAAAGGATGGGTTTTGTTGTGGAGGGATTTGTTGTTGGGAAAAGGATGGGTTATGTTGTGTAGTGATTTGTTGTTGTTGGGGAAAGGGTGGGTTTTGTTGCGGGGAGATTTGTTGTTGTTGGGGAAAGGGAATTATTTGTGGTGGGACTGAATATGGTGGGAAATGATAGCTCGGAGGGAAGGTCCCAAAAGGAGGTATGTTGTCATAATATCCTGGATGTACTGGAGGGCACATGTAAGTAAGAGGAGGAGCAGAACCCATAGCAGAAGCAGCTACACTAGCCTAGGAAGACCCAGATGATCCATGGCTAGAAGATGCAGTAGAAATGACAGGCATGGGGTTTAATCTAGCTTTTGTTGCTGCATCCACAACGTGAGTATTATACCGCTTCCTATTTTTGCTCTTGGTCTTTCCTTTATGTTTCAAAGGCATTCCTAGATATTTATCAATAACAAAAACATCGTAACAAGACACAAACCAAACAAAGCATGCAAAAACCAGACACACAAACAAGAGTATTGCCAGATTAGACTTAGAATAGATAGTTGTGTTATTATAACATCAACTGTGTTATTGTTGTTATAACTCTATGGTTGTGGAGAGTGATTGAAGAGTGCGAGAGCATTGAAGGAACGTGTCGCCATTCCTAATTCTAACTGTGAAGTATCAAATTTCAAGTTGTTGATAAACAGCATGAAGTTCTTCTTCCATCATCCATATTTGATATTGTAGCCTGCAAATTTCCTCACAACATCCATGCACATGATACTTATCCCTATAATTAGCTTGAATGATAATAGAATCCATGGTTGTTTTCTTCTGACTAGGTTCCAGGTACTTAAGTATTTTGACAATGTTGCTAACTCTAAATAATTTGTGAACATTTTGGAAAATTTTGGGTTGATCTGCGGGGAAATAAGGAGCTAAAAGGCACTCAGGTGTGCACTTTCTTCTTTGGAATGCCCCTGGTTGAGACAAAGTAACCTTCTTATAAAGAAAAAAAGAACAATTTATAATATCGTAAAACATTGTGATTGTTGATTCTTCTAAGGTTTGTATACAAATTTATACAATAAAATCAAATCAAAATCAAATAGTAACCTTCAACTGTATACAAATTTTTCTACTAAGGTTTGTCCTAAAAATTTGAATTGGAAGATTGAGGTTAATCACTGGTTTGTCCTAATTTCAATCACCTTTGCAAAATATAGATCGATTTCAATTTTACTCCAATTACAGTTTCAAAATCAGAAGCCAAAAATTATACAATAAAATCAAATCAGAATCCAAAAATTATGCAAAACAAAATTATCCAATTTTGGGGTTGTGTTGTGCGCGTGTGTAGAAGGGGAATTGTTCTCCAAATAGATCAATGAAGAAAATTAAGCTAAAAACCCTAACCTAATCAAAAAAATTAAGCTAAAAAACCCTAACCTAATCAACAAAATTAAGCTAAAAAAACAATTTAACAAAGAATCCAACTCCAATCAGATCAATGAAGAAGTTACAGAAGAGAGAAAGAGATAAAAAGAGAAAGATTTTGGAAAGAGAGGAAGATTTGTAGAAGAGAGAAAAGACGAGGTCAAGAAGCTAAATACCTTATGAACGGCGGTGGTGAAGCTCAGCGGTGAAGCTCGACGGTGAAGGAAGCTCCGTGGTGAAGGAAGCTCGACGGCGGAGAAAGCTTAAGGTATGGATACACATTTGTGAAGAATGAAGGAAGGAAGAGAAAGATTAAGCTTTTAGGGTTTCATTTAAAATGTCAAAAATACCCTTGTTTTTTTTAAACCAAGGACAATCTTGTATTTTCACTGAAAATGCAATAGCGATTATAAACCGTTACGTAGCGTTGCGCCGCTATTCATTCATATTGTGGCTTATTTTGTCCACTTGAATGTTAATATTGTGGCTTATTTTGTTCATTTTTCTCCACCTAGGCGAGGGATCAAACCAGTCACAATAAAATAACACCACTTTATCCTGAATGTAAAATAACTCGTAAACGTGTTTGATCACGCCATAGAAGTCATCTGCACCTCCTTCCGTAACTCCTTTTACATATACACCACTATTGTATGTCTTCTTCCCCTCACTCCATGATTGGGTATGAAATTTATATCCATTTACGAAGTATGTATGATATTCAGTGGCACATTGTAAAGGACCTTGAGATAAACCTCTTAATCGAAGGATTTCATCCGTTGGTTCGGCATCGAATATTTTTTGTTTAAACCAACCAGGAAAATATTCATGTATGTAACCAGGCGAAACATCACCAAATTCTTCATAAAAGGTATTAAATTCCCTATACCGAAATTAAAAACAAACGTTTTAACTTAATAAATAATGTAATGGGAAAAATGTGTAATAGTTTTGTTTTATACTCACTCAAGGTATGGTTTAACCTCTGCGCAATTAATTAAGACATGAACATGAGCTGATCGGTACTCTTTTGGATCTACCATCCAATGTTCCCTCGCCTTGCCAGAGTGGCAACCAGGTAGATTGAAAACTGATAAGGTCAACGGGTCTCTTTCACTGTCAACATAAACTTCATTTCTTGTAGTGGTTGGAACAAGCACACGGTCGATGGAGTAATGACCGAGAAAGTATGAGGTTTCCTTATGAACGTAAACAGCAAAGATTGATCCTTCAATTTTAGCCCTATTTTGAATAGATCGTTTTGAATCTCCCATGCTATATTGAACAGGCCCGCCAATCTTAGCCTCATATGCCAGATGCACCGGAAGATGTTCCATAGAGTCAAAAAACCCGGGGGGGAAAAATTGCTCAAGCTGACAGAGTATGATTGGAATTAACTTGTCTAATTTCTCAAGTTCATCGACTCTCAAAGTTGAAGCACAAATGTTTTTAAAAAATTGACTGATCTTAGTGAGTGGATTTAACACATGGGAGGGCAGTGAACTAAACACACTTGGGAGTAAGTGCTCCATGAAAACATGATTATCATGAATTTTCATTCCATTTACCCTTCCAGTTTTAACATCGGCACACCTTCCCAAGTTAGAACAATATCCGTCAGGCATTCTCAAATCTTTCAACCATTGACAAACTGCCATAGCTTCTTCGGAAGTTAGAGTGTATATTGCCTTGGGTTTCAACAACTTTCCATTCGGTTGAGGTTTTAACTCCAAGTCCCTTCTTTTACAATAAATTTCTAAGTATTTTCTAGCTTTCTCATTATCTTTTGTCTTCCCTTTAACATCCATCACTGTGTTAAATATGTTGTCAACAAAATTCTTCTCAATGTGCATTACATCAAGATTATGTCTGAGCAAGTTATCTTTCCAATAGGGGAGGTCCCAAAATATACTCTTTTTTGTCCAGTGGTGGTCAACTTCGTATCCTGGTATTGGGACAGTTGTGCCAAAATCAGTGACTTTAGGATAATCATTAACTCTTGTGCACACCTCTTCTGATGTGATTTTAGGGGGCGGGCCAACTACTACTCTTTTATCCTTCAGGAAGCCATTCTTACTTCTTCTAAATGGGTGATTATGAGGTAAGAAACAACGATGATCAAACCACGAACTCTTCCCTCCATTTTCCAAAGTAAACGCCTTCCTATTTTCCATACAATGTGGACAAGCCATTTTCTCATGAGTGCTCCAACCAGACAACATGCCATACGCTGGAAAATCATTAATTGTCCACATCAAAGATGCTCTCAGTAGAAAATTCCGTTTGGTTGAAATATCGTAAGTCAATTCTCCAATCCATAACCTCCTCAAATCATCAATTAAAGGTTCTAGAAACACATCTATGTCTGCTTTAGGGTTATCTGGCCCTGGAACAACACACGCCAAATATATGTGCGGCTTTTTCATGCACATCTCAGGAGGGACATTGTAGGGGGTTACAATGATCGGCCAACAAGAATAGGGTTTCGCTGATGCCTGGATATATGGAGTGAAACCATTAGAGCACAATCCAAGTCTTACATTACGCGGATCTGCTGCAAAATCAGGATATACTTCATCAAAGTGCTTCCAAGCTTCACCATCAGATGGATGTCGCATGACTCCAGGAACTTTGTTTGAATGATGCAACGTCATATGACAAGCAGTTTTCATCGATGCAAACAATCTTTGTAATCTTGGTATTATTGGCAAGTAAAACATTGTCTTATTCGGAATTCTCCCACTTCTGGTTAGACGATACTGTGGACTCTGTCAAAATTTGCATTCCACCAATGCTCCGTCATTTTTCCCAAATTCATTGTCATAAAATAACATGCAGCCGTTTATGCAACAATCAATCTTATCAACTTTTAATCCCAACTTCATCACCAACCTCTCAGCATCATAATAAGTTGCTGGCAAATTATCTTTAAAAGGAGTCACATCCAACAACATCTCCGTAATTTCATCCACGCCTTTATCAGCAACACCATAATTTGCCTTATGAGCTAAAAGTTTGACGCACATTGATAACTTTGATTGCATACACCCTTCAAACAGCGGGACATTACATTCACTCAACAACTAGTAAAATTTATGGGCTTGCTCATTCGGGGGTTGTTCGCCTCGTTCATCTTCAACATCATCATTGTAAGACAATTCCACACCTTAAGCATCAGCGACCATATCATTCATCGTGTTGAATTGCTTATTGTCTTCCACATTTATTCCACTACTTGGAGCTTGTGCATTGACTCCCGCCCCAAAATTTTGAAACTGTTCACCGTTATAAATCCAACCCCAATAATCAGGCATAAATCCAACTTTTTCCAAGTGTTTCTTCACTTCATTGGGGTCAGACTTTAATAACTACACGCACATTTAAGACACGTACATCTTATCCCTCCCTCATATTGACAAACTTGTTGTCCCCATGCCCATGAAATAAATCCGTGAACTCCTTCCACAAAATGGAGCTTTAATCCTCTTCTTCCCGAAAACGTTCTGTCATACATCCAACTTCGATAATGCTGATAATACTCCATCTTTGGCACGTTGAACTATAACATTCACATATTTAAAGATTAGTAATTAAACTATACCGTTCACATATTAAGCTATTACTTAATGTTGTTTTTGTACTAACTAACATAAATTGCACTAAATTTCTTTGCGCGCAAATCATATTACTAACTAAATTATTTTTTTTACTAACTAACCTAGCGCTAAATTTCTTTACGCGGTAATTTTTTTAACGCAGGATTGATTTTAAACAACAAAAATATTCCTACTGCGCTAAATTTCTCTACAATTTTTTTTACTAACTAACCTAGCGCTAAATTTCTTTACGCGGTAATTTTTTTAACGCAGAATTGATTTTAAACAACAAAAATATTCCTACTCCGCTAAATTTCTCTACAAATTTTTTTACTAACTAACCTAGCACTAAATTTCTTTACGCGATAATTATTTTAACGTGGAATTGATTTTAAACAACAAAAATATTCCTACTACGCTAAATTTCTCTACAATTTTTTTTTACTAACTAACCTAGCGCTAAATTTCTTTACGCGGTAAGTTTTTTAACGCGGGATTGATTTTAAACATCAAAAATATTCCTACTGCGCTAAATTTCTCTACAATTTTTTTATACTAACTAACCTAGCGCTAAATTTCTTTACGCGGTAATTTTTTTAATGCGGAATTGATTTTAAACAACAAAAATATTCCTACTGCGCTAAATATCTCTACAACTTTTTTTTACTAACTAACCTAGCGCTAAATTTCTTTACGCGGTAATTTTTTTAACGCGGAATTAATTTTAAACAACAAAAATATTCCTACTGCACTAAATTTCTCTACAATTTTTTTTAACTAACTAACCTAAATTGCACTAAAATATATTTCTTTACAAATAAATATTCCAAAATAAACATTAAAAACTCGATTTTTTTCACATAAGGTAACCATTAAATAATATCCAACATCATCAGCATAAAAAAATTACACAATTTTTTTCCTAATTTTAACAGTTTTTTTTAGAAATTTTTTCTTTAAAAATTTTATTACAGAAAAATTGAAATATATTTGAAAAAAAAATTAAACATTCAAATATTATAACATCATCCACATCAATAGTATTTATCAGTAGAAAAACTACAAACTTGTTGAAGTTTGATGATAGAACAGATCCAAACAGCAACAAGGTTGGCAAGGGAACAATAGGAGGCATTAAACTTGGACACTGTTGCAAATTAAATAAGTGAAAACATAAGTAAATAAGCAATCAAAGAATATAAACATGAAATTATAACAAGTCAAAAGATTTATACCTAATGAAGATGAGAAAGAACATAAAATTTTTCTAAGTGTTATAAGGTTAAAATGTTGGCATTTTTTCTGAATGAAGAAAATGAATCTGTCAACAATGGAACGGTGCATTTATTTACAAAATTACAGATCTACAATTTGCCAGGAGCCAAGCCAGGAGCTACCCCTGGCAAAACTCGGCCTACAACTAGCCACAGGCCTACCAAAAAGCTGTCAGCGATTTGCCACGACATTGTGCATTTTGCCAGGGGTTTTGCCCCTGGCAGGTCAGCTTTTCAGACTTTTGTCAAATCATCTGCAGAATGCAGTTATTCCCTTTGACTTTAGAGGCTCCAAATTGAATCAAAATTTCCCGCCTAAAATTTGCCAAGGGTTCATACACTTTGTGAGGGGTTTGCTCCTGGCATATGTTGCGGTTTGAAATTGCAATTTGTCATGGGTTTCCCTGGCATTACCCCTGGCAAATTTGTCAGGAGTTGATGCTCCTGGCATTGGTCCCTGGCAAAACGCAAGATTTCTTGTAGTGATCTTAGACCATAAATGTTTAGACCAATGATCATTTATCAACATGATAATTATCTTCTTTATAAATATGAGATAGATGGAGACTAACGCGTGAAAAGATCAAATTACTGCTTCGATAGTAAGCGGATAAAGTATTAGTAATAGCTGTGGCTAACATACCGTAACACCTTTTATTCTCGTGTACATTTTAAATTACTTAGATGTGTTTATGATAAAGTGTGCACACAATTTACTATATTTTTTGGGCATTAAGGACCTTGGGAATTAGGGACAAGATAATTAGACTAAGCCGCGGGTTTATTGAATATATTTAATTTATTTAATATATATTATAGACCAAATACATTAGATATTTAATGAACTGAAAAGTAAATTTTTTCTTATAAATGTGATAGGAGAGAGTATTTTGAAAACGAAATAGACCAAAAATTGACAAGATAATGATCTCAAGGTTAAGTCCGTAAAATTATCTAAGAAACTTCACCCGAAATAGGTTGGATCTCCTTTACTTTAGGTTTAAGTGGTGTTTTTAGGGTTTTGGTTTATATCCTCCCACATTGTCTTTTTACTTTTTTATTCAATAAAATTTTGGGTGTTGTAAATGATAGTTGGAAGATTGAGTGACAAAATAATTCGGATGTGAATTTCTCCAAAATTGACTGGTTAAAAAGGACGAATATAATCAATGATATTAAATTTCATATAATGATATAAATGATAATCAATGTAGGAAGACTGGCAACACGATTCGAAGATGAAGTTGCGTGTAAGAAAGGTTCGACGGAAATAGTGCAGGTTTGACGTCCAATATTAAAATGACTATTAACATATCTTTTCGGAAAGGGAATTGGCCTCGAGTTCATCTGAAGGTCGAAAATTAGATTTTATTACTTCAGATCCATTTTGATAATTTATATTTTATTTTCTGTTTTGAATTTTTGGTTCCTTATGTTTTATTTTTGTAGCTTCAAAGCTCGTTTTTCATTCAATATTATTTTAGAAAGTTTTCTTAATTTTTGGTGTATTCTGAGACCCTATTTTTACAGGCTGTCGCTTGCAAACTTGTCTGTTTATCAATAAAAATTTCGCGCTCGCTAACATTCACTTCCATATATGTCAATTTGTATTTCTTATACTCCCAATAAAACTTTTAGATAAAGAAAACAGTTCTCCGTTTTCACAATTGAACACTATACATAAACTTCCTTTCCTTTTATCCAACATGTTACAAGCTCAATGTAAACCAAGAAAAAAAAAAATCATGAGCTAAAAATCCAATAAATAATATGAAAATATGAAAATACAAATCTTTTCATAGTATTAAGAAATTCAGCATATGACACATCCAATAGGATCTTCTTCCACTTTTGAAACAGAGGAATATTGAATATATTGTGGTTGTTGCATATGATAATAATGGGGATAGGCTTCAAGTATTTGAATTTGGTCCTTCTTCACATCAGGCTTAGATTCTTCTTTCTTCTTTTCATCTTTTGCAGGCCCAACAGAAACTATTTCAGCATGACACCACTTTCTTAGTTTGCTTACTACATGTACAGGATCTGTGTCTCCAGTTAAGGTTAATTTCTTGTCTTTCATGTCTACAGAAACTGACTCTACCCCTGCAAATAATATAGCAATAAAATTTTAGCAAAAAAATTAAAGGTATTCCAAAGTTATATTATTAGTTTAATTATTTTTTATTTCATGTTTATGCAGCAAAACTCAAATACACTAAGTACTGTACCGTGCAAAGAAATATATTACGGGAAATGTTAACTAGTGTTCCTAGATTACTGATTAATAAATTAAATATAGTAATATTACATTTGAAGTTACTTGGTCGAATTCTTAGTACCTTATAAACAGTGTAAAACACAAATTTGTCACTCAAGATTAAACTATGCATACGAATTTTATTTTCTCATTTTTTAAGATAGACATGTTGACATTACCTGAAAGGCCAGAGACTGTCTTCATAGCTTTTTGCTTGGTTCTGTCATCATATAAGTCCACCTTCAACACTAGTTTCTGTAACAAAACATTACAAAAGATATTTAGATTCAATTCAAAGAGAAAATTAATAGTAAAAGAGGGAATTCAAAGAATCTAGTTCTTACCATCATTTTCAATAAAGCTTTCTGATAACCAATAAATCAGAATTGTTGGTTAATATTTAAAAGAAGAGCTAGGGTATTGGAGCTATAGAATTTGAAGATGAAAAGAGTATATGAGATGAAGTTGCGAAGTGAAGATAAGAGGTTTGTACAATGCAATATTTATATACCAACTAGTCGACTCAAGTCAAGGAAAGTAGTCTGGTCCGCTTTATCAATAAAAACGCGGTATTAGTAAGGTAGAGTGTGGTTCTTTGTCTCTTCATCTTGGGCCTACACCGTCCCTTCTAAGAAAGTGAGACAATTTATTTATTTTTAAAAATAAAAGATATTGATTCAAATTTATAAAGTACATTGATACTATATAAATTCGCTTAAAATAAAAATATGATGAATCTAAGAACAAGCTTACAACATCCATACTTATTGCATAAAACGACAATGTACGAAAGATTACAAATATGATTATATTTAAATCACCGGAATACGAGCTGTATCTGGATTTACAACGTTGACGACGCAAAAGTCATCAATTTAATCTGCACTGGATCAAAGTGTATCTAACAATCTGAAACGAATAAACACCTAAATTAGACGAGAAAGAGAAATACATTTTGACGATCTTCAGTGATGATATGGCAATCAGATAGAGCGAGATAGAGATCCTTTTTGGTGGAAGCATTGGCAAGGGAAAGAAATTCGGAGATGACAGTGTTGATGAATTGGGAATCGGAAGGGAGAAATTGATTCCATATTTCGTCGGAATTGGCGGTAGAACGAAAAGTTTTGGAAACGAGAGAGAGCCTGACGCCGTCAAACGGAGTGGTACGGAGAGTATAGCGGCAACGCATTCTTCCGTCAATTCTTCAAACGCCGCCATTCTTCTAATTTTATTTTTCAGTGAAAAAGAAGAAGAATACAGTTTGTGTGCGTGAAAAGTGGAAATCCCTGCATGTTGATGGATGGGGTGATTTTGTGTAGAAAGAGAAGCTAATTTTACTAAAATTGGCATTGAAGGAGTGACATGTGTCTCATACTAAAAATTTACCATAAAGGATAGACGCCTTAAAAGCACAGTTGGTCTTAGATTTTAAGGGGGAAGCGGAGGTGTTGTCAGAAGCCGAGATTGAGGAACTACATGACATTACTTCAGACAAGCATTCTTTGTCATTTGTTAATACTAGCATATGTTGGCAGAAATCCAGACTTTTATGGCTTCGAGAAGCATATGCTAACTCTAAATGTTTTCACTCCTTGTTAGTGAGTCGGCGGCAGCATAATGCCTTAGTCTCGATTGTCGTGGATGGTTTTATGGTGGAGGGCGTTCAGCCTATCTGCAACATAGTTTTTGCTCACTACTCGACTCATTTTTCTAACGCGCCGTGTTGATAGGCCAGGTGTGGATAATCTTGACTTTAGAAATTTTTCTTATTCGTAAGGAGGTGGTTTGACAAAACTTTTTTCCTTAGACGCGGTCAAGGCAACGATGTGGGTTGTGACAGTTTTAAGAGTCTTGGTCCTAATGGCGTGATTTTTGATTTCATCAAGGATTTCTGGCAAAATTTGAAAGATGATATTATGTGGTTTATGGTGCAGTTTAATCGAAATGGGAAATTAACGAGAGGTATAAACACTACTTTCATTGCTCTAATTCCGAAAATTGATAGCCCTCGGAAATTAAATGATTTTTGGCATATGATCCTAGTGATTGGGGGTATTTAGATGTTGTTATGGGTGTAACACCCTGTTTTCCCAACATATAAATAATACTTAAAATTAATCAGAGTTCAACATAAAACAGGATGTCACACCACTTTTATTCCTAAAAAAGGTCATCTCAACGCGAGTGGAGTTAAAACCCACTATTTAAAATAAAATATCTGCTTATAATATTTAAAATAAAGTCGCAGCGGAGAATTATTTAACTTAAATCCAAAACTTGGCAATAGGCCTCAACATCATCAACATAATAAAATACCAATTAAAGATGGCCCAATAAGATCTTAAAAAGTTACGTAATACGGAAAAACAACAAAACATAGAAGATATTCCCATCCCATTACATATCAGAGAAAGACTCCTATGACGACACAAGGGTCAACTCACATCCGCACTATTTTGGATCACCTGCAAGTTACTCATATGAAGAGAAACATTTTCAAGCAGAAGGGGTGAGATTTCACATTCATTAATAATAAGCAACAAATTCAAAATCAGAATTTAATCACCATGCAACTACAACATTTATTAATTAACAAGAACTTCATGTGATTTTCAGTTAACAATTATTAATGAATTACAACCAACAACCATTCAACAATGCAACAATAATGACTTGACGATGCATCAACAACAATAACAACTATACAACGACACGACAACAACTCAACAATATGCAATATATTTATGCATGTGGTACCAACAGAGCATCAAGCCCTCAACAGGATGTCATAATGCGACTAAACAGGGCATCAAGCCCCCAACTTAACAACTTAACAGCTTAACAGGGCATCAAGCCCTCAACAGGCCTTGTGTGATAGTGGTTATGATGTTTTGTTTAATAAGAACAACTGCACTGTAGTTAACAAGGATGATCAATCCATAGTCTTCAAGGGAAATAGAAGAAACAATGTCTACAAAATTAATTTCTCTGAACTGACTGATCAGACGGTAGTTTGCCTTTTGTCAATGGGTGATAAGAAATGGTTGTGGCATAGACGGTTGGGACATGCAAACTGGAGGTTAATCTCTAAGCTTAGCAAGTTGCAACTAGTCAAAGGCTTACCAGACATTGACTATCATTCAGATGTTCTTTGTGCAGCATGTCAAAAAGGAAAAATTATTAAGAGTTCTTTTAAACCAAAAGAAATTGTTTCTACCTCCAGACCCTTGGAGTTACTTCACATTGACTTATTTGGACCAGTTAGCACTGCATCCTTATATGGAAGTAAGTATGGACTAGTCATTGTTGATGATTACAGCAGATAGAGTTGGGTTAAGTTTCTGAAAACTAAAGATGATTCATATTCTGTGTTTAGCAAATTCTGCATCCAAATTCAATCTGAAAAAGAATTTAAAATTTTGAAAGTCAGAAGTGATCATGGAGGAGAATTTGAAAATGAGCCATTTGAGCTTTTCTGTGAAAAACATGGAATTATCCATGAATTCTCTGCACCTAGAATTCCACAACAGAATGGAGTTGTAGAGAGAAAGAACAGAACCTTACAAGAAATGGCAAGAACCATGATCCATGAGAACAGACTCTGTATCAAAACCAGACTCTGTATCTCAACCTGAACTAGATATTCAAACCTTAGCTTCAATTAATCCAGTTACTATAACTGTAGAGGAACCAGTCTCTGAGACTTTGGAACAAGTTTCTAATGTCATCCCTGACCCAGAACCTGCAACAGAATGCATAGCAGAGCCTGTGTCTGAAACAGTTACTGAACCTCTTTCCCAATCTCAAACTGTTGTAACCGGCTTGCAAACCTTACAATCAATCTTAGCTTCTGAACCTTCAGCTTCATCTGAGCCAAACCAAACTCTTATTCCTCACAACCTCTTTGATTCGTTGAGAATAGATGAGTTTTATGGAGTGTCCAACTCAAAGCTCAAGGATATTATTGAGCAAAGATTTGTGTCGATCCTCAATGTAAGCTATGAGGATAAATTTGCTACTCTGAAGAATGAATTTGTGGATTTTGTCACCAAAATTCAGAAGGCTGCAATAAAAGAACAAGCTATAGTTCTTGCCAAACATATGGAAGAAATCAAGAAAGCTGAGTTAGCAAAGGCTAAGCAGAAGGCTCCTGTTCTGCAATTGGCAAATAAACTATTTTTTGATGCTGATCAATACAATCCAAGGGAAACAATGGTTTATCATACTCTTAAGAAGAAGCTTCACAGAGTTCAAGAAGAAGCTAGACTTGAAAGAGAAGCTCATCTCAGAAGAACAGAAGCTCTTGAAGAAATAGTCAAGAAACAGCAAGAGGATCTCCAGAAATCGATGGATCACATTGCTAAACAAAACCAACCTTAGTTGCACACCTAGTGTTTAATTTGTTTTGTTTTTCTTGTACTCTTATTTGCTGCTTTATATTTTCTTCTGAACTTTTACTTCGTGTTATTCATTTTTTTGATATGGTTTTTCTACTTCAATTATCTGTGCTTCTGATATATCTTGCTATATTTATCTTAGTACATCTGATGTCTAACTACCGTATTCTACTTAGAATCTGTCCTGTTTCAGACTCTAATATGTTTTTGCTCTGAATCTTCTCTTCTCATTTTCTCTAAAAAAAAATTTCCCTCACTTGAAGTCGTATAAAAAGGGGGAGAAACTTGTCTTTAAACCTTTTTGTTGATGACAAAAGGGGGAGAAAGTCCAGTGAGTATTTTTTTAAGTTATTCATGCTAAGTCTAAAGAAAAGGGAAGTTTGCAATAGGTACTTCGTTAGATTCTGAGCCCCATTAAATTAAATTCTTCAATTTAATTGAAAAAGAATCTTCTTTCATATTCTTTTTATTATTCTGAGATTTGATTCAACTATTTGTGCTAAACATGAATTTAATTAACATGGATAGAACGTAGGGGGAGCTTACAAACCTCAACTTAAGAACTATCAGACTCAGGGGGAGTCAGATCTTACAAACCTCAGACCCTTTAAGTCAACCTGTTAATTAGATTAACAACAATTGACCTTTTAAATACTGATGTTTGTCATCATCAAAAAGGGGGAGACTGTTGGAACAAGGGTGTTCAACAATACCACGTTTTGAGTTTTGATGATAACAAGGTATTAAAAATTGTCAATTGGATATGCTAATATTTGTTTAAGTATGCAAGATCTTAATTAAGATTTTAATCTTAGAAAGTATTCTGTTTGAACATTTTGAGAGCAAAAGCAAGAGAAGCTTGTTGCTTGTGATTCTGGAGCACTAGAGAGTCTGAAGAATCATCAGAAGCTATGTCAAGAAGTCCTGAAGACTAAAAGAATCTGAAGTTCAAATAAGTCTGAAGATGATCAGAACCTAAAAGTTCAAGAGAGTCTAAAGACTATCAGAACCTGAAGACCAAGAGAGTCTGAAGATCATCAGAAGCTGAAGTGCTACATTGAGTCTGAAGCCTACAATCTGAAGATCTGTTTAGAAGGATTTCTAAAGGCATTTCGATGCACAAGAAACACTCACTTGGAGTAACGGCTAACTTCAAAGTCAACTTGAGCGTGGGATGCTCAACGACAAAGAATGCAGAATAGGACAGAGTACGTGTGTACGAACTCTGTTTCCACTACTCCACTACCTCGTACAGTTTGGCAACTGTGTCTACAGGTATTAAGCTTCAAAAGGAATGGAATTCAAAATATGCATTTGAAGGACTATTACCATATCAAGCAACAGATCAACAGCTATTGATCAAGCTTCCAAAATTCTCTTGATGTGCTGGATTGTCTCAACGTTTCTTTTCAACGCCTATTTAAAGGATAGAAGACTTGAAGAATATGTTGGACTCTACAACTGAAAAACTACGCTGTCAAGCTTTTATATTCTAACTGAGTCAAACCAGAAACACATCAACAACTTAGATTATTCTTACAAACTGTGTATTCTAGAAATTCTAAGTTCATTAGATAAATAGAGTCTGTCTTTGTTTATATTATTGGAACACATTTGATTGTTTGTCAAGTGTCTTCAACTCTATTCAATTTTCTGTAAATTGTGTCAGAAGTCTCTTGCTTGTGTGCTTGAGTAAAGAAGTCTCTTAGTTGTGTCTTTGAGCATTGGAAGACTCTTGCCTACGTGCTTTAGCAATTGGAAGTCTCTTACTGTGTGTTTGAGCAACTTGTAATTGACATTACATTTTAGTGAAACTCTCCTTGGAAGTGCAAGGGGGACAAGACTACTTCCGGTTTGTGGAAGTGATATCACAATTTTACATGTCATATAACTATTTACACGTGAGTATAATAGGTTCGTTTCCGCAGGGATTGGTGTGTCATCATAAGCAATTTAACGTCAAATATCATTTTAAGTCTTTGGGTATAAATTGTTTGTTTGTGTAAAACTATTTTCCTATATGACATAAAATTAAAACGAGAAGAGATAGGGCTATTTCGCATGTGGTCAGAAACATCAACCAAGTGTAACATTTGCAATCTCTCGATCGATTAATAGATTCTAGCTTTTTAAACAATATTATCACAATCATTCGACAATACCATTCATATCCAAACTGTATCGTTATTTCTAAGGGTTCGTTTAAATATCGATTTCCCAAACATTTAAACGATCACAAAGTCGATTGGGTGATTTAACCGACGATTTCACAATCGATTTAATCATCCAAAAGCATTAAGTTCTAGATTAAAAGTGATTATCAAAGATTAACATCTATGTCTAGAGTGATAATTTAAGATAGATAGTTATTCCATTTCTAGATTTAAAAGCATGTATCCATAACATTTTAAATCTCAATAAAGCATTAAAAGCAAGAATAACAACAACAATGAATAAATAGCAAGAATCATATATTAAATGATCAAAAGATTACATATTAGCTTATTTGTGTACCTCAAAACCACAAGAGAAGATATAAGCTACATATATCTATGATAGCTTTGCAAGGAATGAAGAGAAGATGAAGATTCTATGACAAGATCCATGATGTCTCAACAAATCTTGGCTTGAATCTACTTCTAACTACCTTGTTTTGTGTTTCTCTCTCTAGAAAAGCTCTAACCTCTCTCTAAAAACCAGAAAGAAAATGAATAAAACAGTAATGGAATGGCTAGAAAGAGAAGAAAAAGCTATTTATATGGGCTGAAAACGTGACATCTCGCTTAAGCTAGATTATGTCGCTTCAAGCGAGATGTCAAAATCCAAATCTGGCCATTGGAGACTTGCCACGTGGCCCTTACTTGTTTCAAGATGAACTTCGCTTGGGGCAAGTTCGGAGCGAGTTAGAAGCGAGCTTTCCTGATGCATTCTGTCTAAATCTCGCTTAAGCAAGCTGAAGTCGCTTCAAGCGAGATGCGGTGTCTTCAAGAGCGAGATAGGAGCGAGAAGAAATGTTGCTCCCTGTCTAAATCTCGCTTAAGCGAAAACGTCTCGCTTCAAGCGAGATAATCTTCCTTCAGGAGCGAGATGGAAGCGAGCAGAAAAGCAAAATCCAAAGCTGCCTTCTGCCTAAATCTCGCTCAAGCGAGCTGAAGTCGCTTTAAGCGAGAATTGCTTGACTCAGGTACATTCTTGGTCCTTGCTTGTCTAGTTCCTGCACAAAATTAGGAGAGTAAGGCATGTAAAGCATAAAAGACAAAATTTGTAACAAATCAAAGCTTTTCCTTAGCAAACTTGTAAAACACATTATAAAAGTGCCTAAGTTACCACATGGAATATACTACTTTTGAGCACTTATCAAACTCTCCCCAACTTAGCTTGTTGTTTGTCCTCAAACAAAAGACTCACAAAAGAAACTTCCAAGGCTTTGGACAAGATTTTTAGCACAGCTCCAAACAGTTCAAACAATTTTTTTTTTTTTTTTTGAAAAGGATTTCTCAGGCGATGATTCAAATGTAAATGCGCGGGCAAGCATGAAGTCTTGCATTATCCTAGGCCTAAACTATGAATGTGAAACAAGTCCTAAGTACAAAATCTACTTCACAAAATTCAAAGCATAAACATGACTATCTATGAACCACACCTAACACAATTTTTTGTAAGTAGAGAAAACACAGTGTAAACAATGAATGAGGGGTAATGTACACACATCCAAAAATCAAGCTAACATTCTGATTAAGTTATATGTTCATCTAAATATCATCTGAAAAAGCACAAAAAGCATGAATCAAAAGGTCTTTCTTAGGGTTATAACTTGGCCGGGCTACAAAAGAAATGTCATATGTGGGATAATTGAAATCAAAAAGTCTATCATAAAGGAACATTCCTTGTATCAACAATTCAAACCAATACTTCCCTACCAATCATAATGCACCCTTGGTGATCAACAATAAATTCAATAACCTTGACAACTTATTCTATTTTTGGTTTTTCTTTTCTTTTTCTTCTTCTTTCCTTCTTTTTTTTTTATTTTCTTTTATTTTCCATAATTACAAACTTTGAAACTTTCTAACATACAAACAAATTACTGTTGTCAGGTTACTTTCAACAATTCACCATGATTCTTCACATAGAATACCTCCCTTTCTCCCCAACTTAAACACAACAAAACTCTACTTAAATGTTCCCCTATCCTAAGGCAAGGGACAAAGTACAAGAAGGTTAAGGGTTCAACACAGTGAAAATATCAAAGTCCTAAAACGAGTCAAGCATTAACTGAATTTAGAAAAATTTTGGGCAATTTCAATGAGCATTGTGCTCATGAAAGTTGACAGTTCATGTTTGAGGACTTGATTCATTTGGCTCAGATTGGGGTGTTAGATACTCACTCTTCTCACGGGTAGGCTTTATGTGGTCAAAATGTTTCATCTCAATTTCAAAAATGCCTTGATCCTTTCCATGCTTTCATATCATTCAAAACAAATATCAGATTTAACATAACAAAAACAAGTTAGACAATGATTATTGGTCTCCAGCATATAGTATACAATTTGAAGCTACCTCACATTTAGGCTAAGTACTAAGTGGTTCAAGAATGGTCATGTTTAAGAAAAGAGTTAGATGAAATACATTTTGTGCAAAGTACTAGTTTTAAATTCTAGTAAAGACCTAGAAAAACGGGATACCAATACCTTGCCTTTGCGCTTTCTCACAACTAATATCATTATCACACACCTGATTTTTGCTCAATCCTTTGGCTCTTTCGAGCACTTCAAAAGTTAATGTTCATGAGCAGTTTTCTTCTTTGAGAAACAAAAAAAACAAGATTTAACAAAAAGTTCATCCAAAGCATATTAGTGAAAACAAACAACAAGCTAAGTTATTAAAACCATGAACTTAAAACAAAGTACTAAAAAGAGTACAAAATAGAAAAAAAGTTAACAAAGTTCCCAAATGCAAGCATAAGCAAAATAAACAACTGAAACATAAAGCTAGAAGCATCGTTAAAAACACAGTGAACTGCGGTCACTGGGCATCATCCTCCATCATATCATCACCATCAGAACTCGCTGTCCTCTCCTCATCATCATCAGCTACACCTGAGTGCTCGCCCCCTCCATAAAAGGTTGGCCTGTCCCCTGGCCATCCACAGTACTCCATAAAAATGTCAGGTGTCATCATATAGGACGGGTCCAGCGGATGCATGCGAGCATCATAGTAAGTCTGATGCATGCCGCACTGGCTCCTGAAAAGTTCAGCATTCTGGTCCATGATAAAATTATCCCGCTGCTCCTGTCGAATGGCACTCTGATCCTGCTGATGCATCCAAGAAGACATGGCAGAAAAATCAAATGCTGCAGAAGACTAGGGGACCTGCTGTGGTGGGGATGGTTGTGGCGCAACTGCGGGTGGAATCTCAGGGGAAGGAACTGGTATCCTGCTGCTCGCTCTGCGGATTGTTCCCCGAATATATATGTCATCAATCGGGTGAGTCAACACTTCATGAGAGGGCAAGGGGATCTGCACACCCTTAGACTGAAGTAACCCCATAACAAATCCTGGAAAAGTAATCCTGGTCTCAGGTCTAGTTACACCACTTAAAGTTATGTGCTTCAATTCCTCAGAAATAATCTGAGCAATGTCCACCTCCTTGCCGCGACAAATGTGCCAAATGAGCGGGGTGACAGCTTTAGTGACCGTCGAGACATGACTCTTCGGCCACACATTATGCACAAGGAATTTGAAGACAATTGCAGCCTTAATATTCATGTCCGCGAAGGCGACAATATTACGGTAACCACTAACGCTTTTGGATGCGACATACTTCCTCCTAGGTAGCAAAATCTCTCTCTCAATCCGTTCATGAGGCCAACTACCGGCTTTAGCTTTCTCTCCATACTCACAGAGGGCAGGGACAGTAGGGTCTTCACCAAGAGGTAGATCGAAAGGGTTTCCAAGGTAATCATTAATGGTATCCCTATCAAAATGAACTATGATACCCCTCACTTTTGTGGAATAGGTGAATCTCGCCTCCATGTCCTTGTTATCACAGCTTGGGACCGCATTTGCATAAAACTTTCTCAGGAGGTCTAGGTTGATGTGTGGGTGAGGGTGGAGAAGTTTCTGCAACTGTCTGTCGGTGAAAATTTTCTGAATCTCAGCAAACTCGCCCGCCGGGTTTATGTTAAAGACCTTATCATGCCATGTCTCTTTCTTTTCTAGTTCAAGAAACCTAGCATAAGCCTTTCCGGATTTGAAACGGTGGGTATCAGGGTTCCTGGGTGGGGGTAAAGGGCGGTCAACGGTGGATGAGGAAGCCTTGCGTTTGGATCCGGTTTTAGTTTTAGGTCCCATCTGCAAAACAACCAGAGAAATCCCAATAGAACAAATAATTCATTAGAACATGTATGAAATTAAAGGAAGTAAAACAGATTGGTCCCCACGAAAAAAATACACTTTTTGTCAAGTCTGGGCAAAACTCGCTTGGAGCTCGCTTAAGCGAGATCAGGAGCGAGATTGCTTGAAAAAAAATCTGGGTAATTTCGCTTGAAGCAAGAAAATCTCGCTTGAAGCGAGAAATCACCTAGGTCTTTTCATTTTTCAGATGAACACTCGCTTGAAGCATGGAATTTTCGCTTCAAGCGAGATTCTTCCAGACCTGCGTTTTTCAAAAGTTCCCCAACAATAGACAACCAAATCCACATTTGTTTACCACAAATTTCAGGCCAAAGTTACTCCACTTCTACTAACAGCATTATAAACCCTAAAAACACAATCTCTAAACATACAAATCTTCTAACCTAACTTAACCATTTCTAAACATGTCAAAACATGAAATTTTCAAATAAATGAATAAGAAGTGGAAAGATTCAAACCTGTTGTGTGATGTTTGATGCAAATGCAAGATGAGAAAAGTGATTGAAAATGAGAAACTTGACTTGATTTGACCAAGAACACTTGGGTAATGAAAAAGGGTTAGTGTAGAGTAGAGAGGAAAAGTTTTAAGGGTTTGAAGAGAGAGAGTGAAGAGAAAACGTAAAAGGGGAAAAATGAGTGGGTGGGAGAGTTAAGTTCTGGTCTTGGGAACCGTTCCCCTCACTCTGAAAAATCAAAATTTCGCTTGAAGTGAAAAATTCTGGCTTGAAGCGAGTTGATTGTAATCAACACATTTTGAAATCGCAAACACTCGCTTAAGTGAGATTCAGCTCGCTTCAAGCGAAGTTTACCCAGTTTTCTCAAATGTTTAATTTTGCTTAGATTGAACACTAGTGACTTAATTCCTACATGCAATAAAACTTAAAATTGACTTACAAAACTGGGATGCCTCCCAGCAAGCGCTTGTTTTACGTCATGAGCTCGACGCCTTTTTCGATGACGGCATCATGGATCACTTAGTGAAATTGTCGACGTTTGTCGATCAACTTCACCACCAAAGTAATGCTTCAATCTTTGTCGATTGACGGTCCAATTGGCCTTTGTTGTTGGATCTACCAAAACCACCGCGCCATAAGACTTTACCTCTTTGATTAAGAACGGACCGGACCACTTTGACTTGAGCTTCCCCGGAAATAATCCCAATCTTGAGTTAAAAAGCAACACCATTTGTCCGGGCTCAAAGTTTCTTTTCATGATCCGCTTGTCATGATAGCTCTTCACCTTGTCCTTGTACACTTTTGAAGATTCATAAGCTTGATTCCTCATTTCTTCAAGTTCATGCATTTGAATTTTTCTTTTCTCCCCCGCTTGCTCTTGGTCAAAATTCAAAAACTTTAGCGCCCAAAACGCTTTGTGCTTTAATTCAACCGGCAAGTGGCATGCCTTCCCATACACCAATTGGAATGGTGTGAAACCCGTAGGTGCCTTAAAAGCGGTCCTATAGGCCCACAACGCTTCATCAAGCTTTAATGTCCAATCCTTCCGTGATGAAGCCACGGTCTTTTCCAAGATTTTTTTGATTTCCCGATTGGACACCTCGGCTTGGCCATTTGTTTGTGGATGGTAAGGTGAGGCAACCTTATGCTTTACTCCATAGTGCTCAAGAGCTTTGGCTAGTTGCGAATTGCAAAAATGAGATCCACCATCGCTAATAAGCACCCTCGGAGTTCCAAAGCTAGTGAAGATGTTCTTCTTAAGGAATTTGAACACCGCCTTGCTATCGGCTTTTGGTGATGCAATATTCCACCCACTTGGAGACATAGTCAACGGCCACCAAAATGTATTCATTGGTAAAAGAGGATGGAAAAGGGCCAACAAAATCAATTCCCCAACAATCAAACACTTCCACCTCAAGAAGGCTTTGTAACGGCATCTCATTCTTTCTTGAAATCGCACCGGTTCTTTGGCAATTATCACATTGTTGACAATGTGCATAAGCATCTTTGAAAAGAGTAGGCCAATAGAATCCGGATTGAAGAACTTTCGCCGCCGTTCTTTGTCCGTTGAAGTGTCCACCATAGGGTGAATTATGACAATGCCATAGAATCTTGCTTGCTTCATCTTGAGCAACACATCTTCTCAAAAGATTGTCCACTCCGGTTTTGAACAAATAAGGATCATCCCACACATAGTGAGTGGAATCATGGAGGAACTTCTTCTTTTGTTTCCAAGTGAAATCTTCCAGAGTGACACCCGTTGCTTTGTAGTTTGCCATGTCGGCAAACCATGGCCTTGCTTGCACCATTAGCAACTTCTCATCCGGGAATTCTTCTAACACTTCCTTCTCCTCCTTTGTCACCTCGTTATTCACCAACCTTGAAAGATGATCCGCTACCAAGTTCTCGGTCCCCTTTTTGTCTTTAATCTCCAAATCAAATTCTTGGAGTAAGAGCATCCATCTAAGGAGCCTTGGTTTGGAGTTGGACTTGGTGAGCAAGTACTTTATGGCTGCATGGTCAGTGTAAATAACAATTTTGGAACCAATGAGGTAAGAAAGAAATTTTTCTAATGCGTATACAATTGCAAGCAACTCTTTTTCCGTTGTTGCATAATTGATTTGAGCATCATTTAAGACCTTGCTCGCGTAGTGTATAGCATGAAATATTTTGTCCTTCCTTTGACCTAAAACAGCCCCCACCGCATAATCACTAGCGTCGCACATAAGTTCAAAATTAAGATTCCAATTTGGTGCGGTGATTATGGGTGCGGAGGTCAATTTTTCTTTCAAACATTCAAATGCATTTAAACAATCTTGATCAAATTCGAAAGACTTATCTTTGTTGATCAAATTGCTCAATGGCTTTGCAATATTTGAGAAATCTTTGATGAAGCGCCGGTAGAATCCGGCATGACCAAGAAAACTTCTTACCCCTTTGACATTAACGGGCAGTGGGAGCTTTCCAATGACATCAACCTTAGTTTGATCCACCTCGATACCCCTTGAAGAAATCTTGTGACCAAGGACAATACCCTTGGTAACCATGAAATGACATTTCTCCCAATTGAGCACCAAATTAGTTTCAACACACCGCTTCAGTACGATGTCCAAGCTTTTCAAACACGAATCAAATGAGGAACCAAAAACCGAAACATCATCCATGAAGACCTCCATGCATTTCTCAGTTAAATCGGAGAAGATGGCTTGAACACACCGTTGAAAGGTAGCGGGTGCATTACACAAGCGAAAGAGCATTCTTCTATAAGTAAAAATACCAAAAGGACAAGTGAAAGTCGTCTTCTCGTGATCTTCCAGGTTGACGGTGATTTGGTTGTAGCCGGAATAAACATCAAGGAAACAATAGAAGGCTTGACCGGAGAGTCTTTCAAGCATTTGATCCATAAAGGGTAATGGGAAGTGATCCTTCCTTGTATCTTGATTGAGTCTTCTATAATCAATGCACATTCTCCATCCGGTGACGGTCCTAGTGGGAATCAACTCATTTTTCTCATTTGTGATCACCGTCATACCTCCTTTCTTTGGAACTACTTGAACCGGGCTAACCCATGCACTATCCGAGATCGGATATATCATACCGGCTTCTAGTAGCTTCACCACTTCCTTGCGCACTACCTCTTTCATTGTTGGATTCAAGCGGCGTTGTGGTTGTGCTACCGGCTTGAAATCATCTTCCATCATTATCTTGTGCATACAATAAGATGGACTTATCCCTTTCAAGTCGGACAACTTCCACCCTATAGCTTCTTTGTTGGACTTTAGAATTTCCACCAAACTTTCTTCTTCCTTGACGTATAAGGAGCTACTTATGATGACCGGTTTGACATTACCATCTTCAAGAAAGACATACTTGAGATGTGATGGTAAGACTTTTAATTCCACCTTGGCATCTTCAACCTTAGATTCCTCATCGGACCCATCTTTCAACTCCTCAAGTTTAGCTTGATGAGGAGGAATTTCCTTCAAAGTATCTAGCTCTTTTAAGCAATCTTCAATCTCTCTTGTTTCTTCGGCACCAATAAAATCAAGTGCATCCGTCAAAGCACTCTCAAGGGGCGTTTGGTTAAGAAATTGCTTTCGATTGGTCATGATGACTTTTTCGGTTGCATCCACTTTAAAGCATGCGCCCTTATCCTTGAAGTACTTAATGGCATCACGAATATTGAAATGTACCTCTTCATTATCAAACCTCACCTTTATAATGTTATCATCGAGGTCAATCATCATCCGTGTCGTTTGCATGAAGTTTCTTCCCAATAAAATAGGCACATCGTCATCCTCCTCAATATCCATAATCACAAAATCGGCCGGGAACACAAATTTGTCAACTTTTACTAACACATCTTCCGCTATTCCTAAAGGCTTTGCGAAGGATTTATCGGCCAATTGCAATGTCATCCTCGTCCGCTTCATGCATAATTCACCAACTCTTTTAGCGACAGACAAAGGCATGAGATTTATGCTTGAACCAAGATCAAGTAGTGCCTTGCCGACATTGGTAGTTCCTATAGCTACCGGTAGAGTGACTCTCCCCGAATCTTGTTCCTTCTTTGGCAACCTTCTTTGAATGATGACACTACAGTTTGCATCAAGTTGGATGACTTCTTCATCGTTGACTCTCCTCTTCTTGGAAAGGATATCCTTCATGAACTTAGCATACGCCGGCATTTGTTCCAAGGCTTCCGAAAATGGAATATCAATTTGTAACTTCTTGAAAAGTTCAAGAAACCTTGTGTATTGCCTTTCCTTGTCTTTCTTTGATGGAGCTTGTGGGTAAGGTAAATGTTGAGTCAACACCTTCTTCTCAACTTTCTTCTTTGTTTCCTTCTCATTCACCACATCTTTCTTTTCCTTCTCCATCTCATTCTTTTCAACTACTCCTTTTTTTTTCATTTCTTTCATTTTCAACTAAGTCTCCTTTATTCTCTTCTTCTCTTTCTCTCTCAACACCTTCCTCCTCATCAACTTCCTCAAAATCAAACCCCTCTACAACCTTCCGTTCTACTTCCAAATCATCAACACCTATCCCTCGGCCAATCACTTTGCCACTTCTTGTTGATATGGCTTTGCAATGCTCTTGCCCTTTTGGGTTGGCTTGTGTGTTGGCGGTGGAAGCTCCCCCTTGTTAGTTAGCTTGGGTCATTTGTTGTGTCATTCGCTCCATTATTGTTTCGAGGTTCTTGATAGAAGCCTCGTTGCTCTTTTGGTTAGCTAAGGATAATTGCATGAATTGGTTCAAGGTCTCGTCCGTGGTTGGAGGACGGTTTTGCGGTGGATATTGATAATAATTGTTGTAAGGTTTTTGGTAAAAGTTGGGTGGTTGATAGTATTGAGGTTGTGGTTGTCTCCATGGTTGGCCAAATGAATTTCCTCGTGGGAAGTTGTAGTTAGCCGGATATCTCCCTTGATTGGAACTACCGGCTTGTTGCCCTTGTTGTTGATTTGGCCTTTGTTGGTTTCCCACAAAATTTACCTCTTCTACACATGGTGGTGGACAATAACCGGTGGGATGATCACCGAAACACAACTCGCAAGCATTCACTTGTGAAGAACCCCCATTTTTTTGGAATTGCTCCATGATTTGCTTGGGTAAACTCTCCATTTTCTTTTGCATTGCGTCCATTTGTTGAGTGAGGAGTTTGTTTTGTGCAAACACCGCATCATTTGTCTCCAATTCAAGAATACCTGCTTTCCTTTGTGAAGGATTTCTATTATGAGAAGATTTTCGAGAGTTAAGTGCCATTTGATCAATGATCCTTACGGCCTCTTGTGGAGTTTTCAACATTAGAGATCCATTTTCCGATGCTTCTAGCAATATCTTGGATTCACTTTGAAGACCTTGGCGGAAAAGGTAGATTTGCATTTGACTATCATAACCATGCTTGGGACAATTCCTCAACAAAGATTTGTAACGCTCCCATGCACCACAAAGTGACTCACTAGCACCTTGACTGAATGTTGTAACTGCAGTTTTAGCTTCTAAGTGCCTATCCTCCGAAAAGAACCTCTCAGAAAAAGCTTTCTCCAATACTGGCCAATCGTTCATGGTTGACGTTGGTAGATCTAAGAACCATTCTTTAGCTTTCCCTATAAATGAAATAGGAAATAATCTTGTGAACACATTCTCTTCATCCGCTTCACTAGCTCCAAGTGTACCAGCTAGACTATAGAAGGTGGTGAGATGCTTATATGGATTTTCGTGATCTAACCCAGAAAAATGGATGAGACGTCATAAGTTGAATCATTCCCGTCTTCATCTCAAATTTCCTAGCATTCGGCCTTCCAAGACGAGCGAGTCTTCTTGGACTAACCCAACATGGAAGTGCATTTTCTTCTTCATTACCCTCAGGTGGTGGTAAGCCATTCATTGTGATGTCTTCTTGGCTTCATGGAGGAGATGTTGGAGGAGATAACTCTGGAGATGATTGTGGAGATGCAGATGTGGAAGGAGGAGAACCGGAAGTTCCTTCTTGCTGAGCCAGCCTAGCCAATCTCTTTTCTTTCATTGTTTTGTTGTTGTTCCTACGAGCTGTTTTCTCTATTTCAGGATCAAACCGAAGTTGGTCTTTAGAAACGGTACCTCGCATAAACAAAGTTCAGAAGACTATACCAGGTGGTTAGCAATAAAAGAAACAATAAATGATGTATGAGTATATATGTACAAGAAATAATTTTTTTTGTGCAAAATTGCTTAAAATGATAAGAATATTACACTACTTATGACCCTATTGCCAATCCCGGGCAGCGGCGCCATTTTGATGTAACATTTTTACATGTCATATAACTATTTACACGTGAGTATAATAGGTTCGTTTCCGCAGGGATTGGTGTGTCATCATAAGCATTTTAACGTCAAATATCATTTGAAGTGTTAGGGTGTAAATTGTTTGTTTGTGTAAAATTATTTTCCTATATGACATAAAAGTAAAACTAGAAGAGATAGGGCTATTTCGCTTGTGGTCAGAAACATCAACCAAGCGTAACAATTGCAATCTCTCGATCGATTAATAGATTCTAGCTTTTTAAACAATATTATCACAATCATTCGACAATACCATTCATATCCAAATGATATCGTTATTTCTAAGGGTTCGTTTAAATATCGATTTCCCAAACATTTAAACGATCACAAAGTCGATTGGGTAATTTAACCGACGATTTCCCAATCGATTAAATCATCCAAAAGCATTAAGTTCTAGATTAAAAGTGATTATCAAAGATTAACATCTACGTCTAGAGTGATAATTTAAGATAGATAGTTATTCCATTTATAGATTTAAAAGCATGTATCCATAATATTTTAAATCTCAATAAGGCATTAAAAGCAAGAATAACAACAACAATGAATAAATAGCTAGAATCATATATTAAATAATCAAAAGATTACATAATAGCTTGTTTTTTTACCTCAAAACCACAAGAGAAGATATAAGCTACATATATCTATGATAGCTTTGCAAGGAATGAAGAGAAGATTAAGATTCTATGGCAAGATCCATGATGTCTCAACAAATCTTGGCTTGAATCTACTTCTAACTACCTTGTTTTGTGTTTCTCTCTCTAGAAAAGCTCTAACCTCTCTCTAAAAACCAGAAAGAAAATGAATAAAACAGTAATGGAATGGCTAGAAAGAGAAGAAAAAGCTATTTATATGGGCTGAAAACGTGACATCTCGCTTCAGCTAGATTATGTCGCTTCAAGCGAGATGTCAAAAATCCAAATCTGGCCATTGGAGACTTGCCACGTGGCCCTTATCCTATTTCAAGATGAACTTCGCTTGGGGCAAGTTCGGAGCGAGTTAGAAGCGAGCTTTCCTGATGCATTCTGTCTAAATCTCGCTTAAGCGAGTTGAAGTCGCTTCAAGCGAGATGCGCTGTCTTCAAGAGTGAGTTGAAAGCGAGATAGGAGCGAGAAGAAATGTTGCTCCCTGTCTAAATCTCGCTTTAGCGAAAACGTCTCGCTTCAAGCGAGATAATCTTCCTTCAGGAGCAAGATGGAAGCGAGCAGAAAAGCGAAATCCAAAGCTGCCTTCTGCCTAAATCTCGCTCAAGAGAGCTGAAGTCGCTTTAAGCGAGAATTGCTTGTCTAGGTCCTTGCTTGTCTAGTTCCTGCACAAAATTAGGAGAGTAAGGCATGTAAAGCATAAAAGACAAAATTTGCTACAAATCAAAGCTTTTCCTTAGAAAACTTGTAGAACACATTATAAAAGTGCCTAAGTTACCACATGGAATATACTACTTTTGAGCACTTATCAGGAAGGAACCTGTATAATTGCTTGTGTTCTCTCTTTCTCTCTATCTCTTGTTAATTTCCACTGCAACAGAATCTGGTCTTCCATCAGACTCTAAATCCATTCAGACTCTGATCCTGGAGAAACAGATTCTTACTATTCAAGAGTTTCGAAAAAGAAAACACAATTCAACCCCCCCTTCTTGTGTTTTTCTCACCTTCAGCATCAAGTCTAGATTGTCGGGTTGGAAAAGTCGTTTTCTATCTTTCAGTGGCCATTTAATTTTTCTTAAGTATGTCCTGACTTCTCTGCCTGTCTATGCAATATCCTTCTTCAAAACTCCATCAGGTATAATCTATTCCATTGAATATATTTTTAATAAAAAAATTTTAGGGGGGAGTGAGGATCATAGGAAAATTTCATGGATAAATTGGAATATTGATTGTTTACAAAAGGAGTATGGAGGGTTGGGGGTTAGGAAGTTGAGGGAATTTAATTAGGCTTTGTTATGGAAATGGTGTTTGCGGATGATAGTGGAGAGATGAAATTTTTGCTATAGGGTGTTGGTTACTCATTATGGCGAGGAAGTAGGGAGGTTAGGGGCCAAAGTGTTTCTTCTTGGTGGAGGGAGGTAGCAATGATTCGTGATAGTGTAGGTGTTGTTGGGGGAGGGTGGTTTGAGGAGTATGTATCTCGAAATGTGTGTAGTTGATACGTTCTTTTGGCATGATCGATGGTTAGGAGGTGTGCCTTTTTGCGTGCGGTTTAGATGTTTATCTGAGTTATCTGTGAATAAATCTTGCAATGTGTCGCATATGTCCTCACTTGTGTGGGAGGTTAAGGGCACGGCGTGGGGGTTGAAGAGACGATAGTGGGCATGGGAGAAAAATATGTTACGAGAGTGCGTGACTTTACTTCTTTGTGTTTCTTTGCAGTCTAATGTTACATATATGTGGCAGTGGCAGCTTGATCAATAGGGGGTTATTTAGTTCACGGTGTCTACTAACTGTTAACCTCTCAGGACTATACTCAGGTTAAAATTGTGGCCGATGTAATTTAGCACAAACAGGTGCCTTTGAAGGTGTCAATTTTTTCTTGGCATCTTTTGCGGGTCTAGTTGTAATACCCCTTTTTCCCAAAAAATAAAAATTTCTTAATAAACAATAAGAGTTCCTCGCATTAACGGAATGCTACATTTCTTAAAATCTTAAATGGAATAAATAACAATTTATCCTTCATAAAATAATCATCATAATTGTTCAAAACTTCGCAGCGGATTAAAATTCAATTAACAAAATAGCTTTGGCATAAAGGCCTCATCATAAACGTCTCATAAAATAAAGTCGACATCATTAAGATAAATCTTCGTAAATAATACGTAAGGAATAGAAAAGAAATAACAAAGATCCCATCTTGTTACGTATTAGAGCAACTAGGACACAACGAGAAAAATCCTCAAACGACTTCCCCTAATCTTGATTACCTACAAGTTACTCATATGAAGAGCAAAATTTCCAAGCAGAAGGGGTGAGATTCACAAACAATAATATCAAACATATAATTCAACAATTATATTTTACAAGTATCAGGTAATATCATCATCATCTTAATCAACTTCTTATTCAACTTCAAATTCACTTGACGACTTGACTCAACAATGCAACTTTAACTTGACTATGCAACTTAATCATCTTACTCATGCATGTGGTACCAATCTAGGGCATAAGCCCTCGTCGCTATTGAGCATAAATATACTCCTAGGGCATAAGCCCTCGTCGCTATTTGAGCATAAAAATACTCCTAGGGCATAAGCCCTCGTCTCTATTGAGCAAAAGCTCCTAGGGCATGAGCCCTCGTCTTCAAATGAATATGCATGGACTCAACTTCTTATATCTTAGACATCATAAATGACTCCAATAATTTGGATCGATAACGCATAATCATAGACTGACACATGCAGCTTTTAATCAATAATAGACAGCAACATGGCAGCACATCAAATATTTCAAGATATGACAACATCTTAAATAATCATATATTTCATCACTTATAGTTCAAAAGAAAGCATATACAATTATATATGTCATTAGTAACAAAATCAAAGCATTGGGTAACGACTTCATAAATCATCTTTAAAGTTATAAACAACTCTATTTCTATCCCAGGGATCAACTCGCAACAACTCGATAAGAAAGAACACGAGGTCACGAAAACAAGGGTACTGGTACTGTGTTTCTCGCCAGGCGAGGTATAACTCGCCATGGCGAGCTCAAACCTGGGTTGCTTCGCCAGGCGAGCATTCACTCGCTGTGGCGAACAATCTCCCGCCTGGCAAACTAATCTCTCACTCGCTTGGCGAGCAGTCACTCGCCGTGGCGAACTAAAACGCTTACTCGTCGTGGCGAGCTATGAATTTCTGGGTAGGTTTTGTAATGCCCGTCTCGATTAGTTAATTAATTTGCCAAGTTAGAATATGTTTACTTGATTTATGTGATTTATGTGTTATGTTGTGATTGCATTAGGTGGTCTATTTTATTATTTAATAGAATAAGGGTTGAAAGTAAAACAAATATTAAGTTGTGGGGTTGTTTTGTGAATTTAGAGAGTTTCGTGGAATTAAGAGAAATAAATAAGTAAAGGGGGAAAGAGTAAGTTTTGGTGTGAGAAGAGAAATTAGGTTAAGATATAAAAAGGAAAACTAGGTTAGAATTGTACAGTACGTACAATTCAGTTTTTGGAGAAAAAGGGAGAAAGCAGGAGAGAAGAACAAGAGAGGCCGCTGCTCAATTTTCTAAGGTAAGGGTGAGCCTAGCATTGCAATTCATTAAGCTTATGATTCATGATTATAGTTAACATGTTTAGGAATTGTTCATGAGAATTTAGGAACTAAGAATTAGGTTAAAAAGTGATGAATTGATGATTAGATGATTAGAAATTGTACCGTTGACGTAGGAAACTGTTTACAGACCATAGAATAGCCCTTGTACATCATCATAGTCGAAATTTGGAAGGTTTAGGATGAAATTTGGGGTTTTGGGTGAAAACCCTCGTACCCCCTTATATGTTCTGTCGCAGCTCGCCACAGCGAGCAGTCAACTCGCCACGGCGAGTGCTCTTCACCAGCTCGCGAGGCGAGCAACCCACTCGCCATAGAGAGTTAACCCTAGTAGACTCGCGAGGCGAGCAAACCACTCGTAATAGCGAGCAACCTTTGAGAAGGCTCGCAAAGCGAGCAACCCCCACTCGCCATAGCGAGCAACCCGTGATGGCTCGCCAGGCGAGCAACCCTACTCGCCATAGCGAGTAGTACCCCTGAAACTCGCAAGGCGAGCAACCCAACTCGCCATAGCGAGTTACCCCTGATGGTTCCCGAGGCGAGGGTTCCCACTCGCCATTGCGAGTAGTCCTGTATCAGACTATCTTTCGAATAATGCGACTCTTGTCGCACAATTGATTATGAGATTAACATTGTTCTAGATTAGAACTGAGATATTAAGAATAAATGTAGAGCTGTTAACTGATACTTGATTTGTTATTGTGACCTATGCATTTGTATATGTTTTCTTTGTATTATAAGAGGTGATGTATGTGAATGCTTGTGATGATTCGTTGCTGCCATGTTGCTATGTTGTTAATAAATAAAAGCTGCATGTATCGTTAAAGATTTATGATGTTATGGTCCAAACTATTGGAGTTCATTTGAGATGTCTAAGAGTTAAGAAGTTGAGTCCATGCATATGCATCCAGAGACGAGGGCTCATGCCCTAGGAGCTTTTGCTCAATAGCGACGAGGGCTTATGCCCTAGGAGTATTTTTATGCTCAATAGCGACGAGAGCTTATGCTCTAGGAGTATTTTTATGCTCAATAGCGACGAGAGCTTATGCTCTAGGAGTATTTTTATGCTCAATAGCGACGAGAGCTTATGCTCTAGGAGTATTTTTATGCTCAATAGCGACGAGGGCTTATGCCCTAGGAGTATATTTATACTCAATATGGTACCACATGCATGATTAAGATGTCTAAGTTGCATTGTTGAGTCTAAGTTGCATTGTCGAGTCGAGGTCGCATTACCGAGTCGTACTAAGATTGTTGACTAAGATGTTGAACATGATGTTGATTATGATTATGATGTGGATTTATGACGTTGATTATGATTAAGTTGTTACTTGACTATTGTTGTGATATTATGATAATGAAGCTATGTTGTTAAATATAATTGTCGAATTATATGTTTAATGTTTTGTTTTGTGAATCTCACCCCTTCTGTTGGAATTGCCGTCTCGTGGGCAAGTGCAGGTGACCAAGCGTAGGATTGACGATGTGAGAGGTCCTTGTGGAGTCTTAGGAGCTCTGATACGTAACGGGATGGGGATTATCATTTGTTTCTATTCCTTTATGTATCGTTTTGAATTAATTATGACATTGGTGCGAAGAACTAATCTTTTTAAAGAGTTTGAATTATGATTCCGCTGCTACATTTTGAATAAAGATGAGGAATAAATTATTATTCATTTTGTTTAAAGATTTTATGAAATGTGACATCCTGAATATTGCGATATACTCTGATTATATAAAAGAATTTATAAGTTGGGATTTCGGGGTGTTACAATTGGTATCAGAGCAGGTCGGTCCGTCCGGCCAATTAGAGAGTCGAGTGGCGATGTCTTAGAGTTATAATACTATAGTTATGTTATTCTAACTTATGTTTGCTTGTAGAGGAATAAGATGGCTGGAAGAAACGATGCTGCCCTCGCTGCTGCGTTGCAAGCAATGGCTCAAGCTGTTGGGCAACAACCTAACGCTGGTGGTAACAATGGAGTTCGAATGTTGGAGACGTTTCTGAGGAACCATCCACCTACCTTCAGAGGCAGATATGATCCCGATGGAGCTCAGACTTGGCTCAAAGAGATTGAAAGGATTTTCCGAGTAATGGAGTGCACTGCACCTCAAATGGTTCGTTTTGGTACGCATTGTTTGGCCGAGGAAGCTGATGACTGGTGGGTTAGTGTTCGTCCGAATCTAGAGAACGAGGGTGAAGTTACTTGGGCTATGTTCAGGATGGAATTCCTGAATAGATACTTTCCAGAGGATGTTCGCGGAAAGAAGGAGATTGAGTTTCTGGAGCTGAAGCAAGGCGACATGTCAGTCACGGAGTATGCTGCTAAGTTCGTTGAGCTGGCTAAGTTTTATCCGCACTACACTGCTGAGACTGCTGAATTCTCCAAGTGTATCAAGTTCGAGAATGGCTTGCGTGCTGAGGTTAAGCGAGCAGTTGGGTATCAGAAGATCCGTCAGTTCTCCGAGTTGGTAAGTAGCTGCAGAATTTATGAGGAGGACACCAAAGCTCATTATAAGGTTCTGAAGGAGCGGAAGGGTAAGCATCAACAAGGTCGTGACAAGCCTTACAGCGCCCCCGCTGATAAGGGTAAACAGAAGGTAAATGATGAGAGGAGACCTCAGAAGGAAGATGCTCCCGCAGAGGTCGTCTGCTATAACTGTGGTGAAAAAGGCCACAAGAGTAATGCTTGTAAGGGGGATGTGAAGCGGTGTTACCGTTGTGGTAAGAAGGGACATGCTACTTCGGCATGCAAACATGATGATATCGTGTGCTTTAACTGTAATGAAGAAGGTCATATTGGTTTGCAATGCAAGAAGCCGAAGAAGGCTCAGACTACTGGGAGAGTTTTCGCTTTGACTGGTACGCAGACATGAATGAGGTAAATTTTCGAGGACGAAAATTCTATAAGTTGGGGAGAGTTGTAACGCCCGTCTCGATTAGTTATTTAATTTGCCAAGTTAGCATATGTTTACTTGATTTATGTGATTTATGTGTTATGTTGTGATTGCATTAGGTGGTCTATTTTATTATTTAATAGAATAAGGGTTGAAAGTAAAACAAATATTAAGTTGTGGGGTTGTTTTGTGAATTTAGAGAGTTTCGTGGAATTAAGAGAAATAAATAAGTTAAGGGGGAAAGAGTAAGTTTTGGTGTGAGAAGAGAAATTAGGTTAAGATATAAAAAGGAAAACTAGGTTAAATTGTACAGTACGTACAATTCAGTTTTTGGAGAAAAAGGGAGAAAGCAGGAGAGAAGAACAAGAGAGGCCGCTGCTCAATTTTCTAAGGTAAGGGTGAGCCTAGCATTGCAATTCATTAAGCTTATGATTCATGATTATAGTTAACATGTTTAGGAATTGTTCATGAGAATTTAGGAACTAAGAATTAGGTTAAAAAGTGATGAATTGATGATTAGATGATTAGAAATTGTACCGTTGACGTAGGAAACTGTTTACAGACCATAGAATAGCCCTTGTACATCATCATAGTCGAAATTTGGAAGGTTTAGGATGAAATTTGGGGTTTTGGGTGAAAACCCTCGTAACCCCGTATCTGTTCTGTCGCAGCTCGCCACAGCGAGCAGTCAACTCGCCACGGCGAGTGCTCTTCACCAGCTCGCGAGGCGAGCAACCCACTCGCCATAGCGAGTTAACCCTAGTAGACTCGCGAGGCGAGCAAACCACTCGCAATAGCGAGCAACCTTTGAGAAGGCTCGCAAAGCGAGCAACCCCTACTCGCCATAGCGAGCAACCCATGATGGCTCGCCAGGCGAGCAACCCTACTCGCCATAGCGAGTAGTACCCCTGAAACTCGCAAGGCGAGCAACCCAACTCGCCATAGCGATTTACCTCTGATGGTTCGCGAGGCGAGGGTTCCCACTCGCCATTGCAAGTAGTCCTGTATCAGACTATCTTTCGAATAATGCGACTCTTGTCGCACAATTGATTATGAGATTAACATTGTTCTAGATTAGAACTGAGATATTAAGAATAAATGTAGAGCTGTTAACTGATACTTGATTTGTTATTGTGACCTATGCATTTGTATATGTTTTCTTTGTATTATAAGAGGTGATGTATGTGAATGCTTGTGATGATTCGTTGCTGCCATGTTGCTATGTTGTTAATAAATAAAAGCTGCATGTATCGTTAAAGATTTATGATGTTATGGTCCAAACTATTGGAGTTCATTTGAGATGTCTAAGAGTTAAGAAGTTGAGTCCATGCATATGCATCCAGAGACGAGGGCTCATGCCCTAGGAGCTTTTGCTCAATAGCGACGAGGGCTTATGCCCTAGGAGTATTTTTATGCTCAATAGCGACGAGAGCTTATGCTCTAGGAGTATTTTTATGCTCAATAGCGACGAGAGCTTATGCTCTAGGAGTATTTTTATGCTCAATAGCGACGAGAGCTTATGCTCTAGGAGTATTTTTATGCTCAATAGCGACGAGGGCTTATGCCCTAGGAGTATATTGATACTCAATATGGTACCACATGCATGATTAAGATGTCTAAGTTGAATTGTTGAGTCTAAGTTGCATTGTCGAGTCGAGGTCGCATTACCGAGTCGTACTAAGATTGTTGACTAAGATGTTGAACATGATGTTGATTATGATTATGATGTGGATTTATGACGTTGATTATGATTAAGTTGTTACTTGACTGTTGTTGTGATATTATGATAATGAAGCTATGTTGTTAAATATAATTGTGGAATTATATGTTTAATGTTTTGTTTTGTGAATCTCACCCCTTCTGTTGGAATTGCCGCCTCGTGGGCAAGTGCAGGTGACCAAGCGTAGGATTGACGATGTGAGAGGTCCTTGTGGAGTCTTAGGAGCTCTGATACGTAACGGGATGGGGATTATCATTTGTTTCTATTCCTTTATGTATCGTTTTGAATTAATTATGACATTGGTGCGAAGAACTAATCTTTTTAAAGAGTTTGAATTATGATTCCGCTGCTACATTTTGAATAAAGATGAGGAATAAATTATTATTCATTTTGTTTAAAGATTTTATGAAATGTGACATCCTGAATATTGCGATATACTCTGATTATATAAAAGAATTTATAAGTTGGGATTTCGGGGTGTTACAGGTTTCAAGAACAGGGTTACTCGCCGTGGCGAGCGATGAATGTCACGCTCGGGCAAAACGCAGATTTTCTCGAAAATCCGCCTAATCTCATGGTTTACGGTCTAACATTGATTCCAGAAATCACCCTATGGATTATCTAAGGTCTGTAAACAGTTTCTACATCAATCTAACAATTTTTCATCAATTAATCATCAATTTACAACTTTTTAACCTAATTCCCAAATTCTCAAAACTAATCCTACAACTTGTTAAATGATATTAGATGAATTACAAACTTAATAAAATTGTATGCTAGGTTCACCCTTACCTTAAATTATCGCGGACAACAACCTCTCTTCTTAGGTTCCCTTCTTCTCTTGTCTTCTCCCTTTTTCTCCAAAAACCAAATTTTTCACGTTAAAACTATTCTGACCTATTTTTCTCCTATTTATTCTTCATCTCTCTTTATCTTATTTCACTTGTTCCCTCATTACTCTATCTATTTCCAAAACAGCCCCACAACTCAATATTTATTTTATTTTCAAATCTTATTTTATTAAACAATAAAATAAGTCACAACACCTCATAAAATCTCTAAAATCACATAAATCACATTAAATCATATAAATATATTCTATACTCTATAAAATAATTTAAATAATCAAAACGGGCGTTACACTAGTTGCCTACCAACTCAAAGTTGTTGCAACGTGGTATAATTTATGCAGAAGCTTTTGTTTGTACGGTAGGCTGTAGACACATGGAATCGGCACAACATTTATTTTTGTCTTGCAGCATGTATAGTTCTGTGTGGAAATATGTGCGGTCTTGGATTGGTTTGTCAGAAGCGGATCCTCATAGCATTTCAGACCATCTTATTCTGTTTATATATTCCTCTGTTAGTTTGAAAGCTCGGCGCTCCTTTATACAACTCATTCTGAATTTGTCGGTTTGAATTATATGGAATGAACGCAACAATAGATTATTTAAAAATATAGAAAATTCCATACCTAAGTTATTAGATAAAGTAAAGTATTACTCTTTTTGGTGGCTTAAAGCCAATAGGGTCAATTTTGTTTTTGGCTTTCACCGGCAGTGGTCGAACACGTTCATGTACTTGGGTATTGGCTAATCACTTATTGTAACATTGTTGACAACTTGTAATTATTATGGGTCTGTTTGGTACAACTTGTACTAAAGAAACATTCTGGTCAATGTTAATTTCATTTTTTCATTGTCCAAAAAAAAACAACTCAAAAAATAATAAAAAAATTATGAGCTAAAAATCCAATAAATAATAGGAAAATACAAATCTTTTTATAGTATTAAGAAATTCAGCATATGACACATCCTATAGGATCTTCTTCCACTATTGAAACAGAGGAATATTGAATATATTGTGGTTGTTGCATATGATAATAATGGGGATAGGCTTCAAGTAATTGAATTTGGTTCTTCTTCACATCAGGCTTAGAATCTTCTTTCTTCTTTTCATCTTTTGCAGGCCCAACAGAAACTATTTCAGCATGACACCACTTTCTTAGTTTGCTTACTACATGTACAGGATCTGTGTCTCCAGTTAAGGTTAATTTCTTGTCTTTCATGTCTACAGAAACTGACTCTACCCCTGCAAATAATATAGCAATAAAATTTTAGCAAAAAAATTAAAGGTATTCCAAAGTTATATTATTAGTTTAATTATTTTTTATTTCATGTTTATGCAGCAAAACTCAAATACACTAAGTACTGTACCGTGCAAAGAAATATATTACGGGAAATGTTAACTAGTGTTCCTAGATTTACTGATTAAGAAATTAAATATAGTAATATTACATTTGAAGTTACTTGGTCGAATTCTTAGTACCTTATAAACAGTGTAAAACACAAATTTGTCACTCAAGATTAAACTATGCATACGAATTTTATTTTCTCATTTTTTAAGATAGACATGTTGACATTACCTGAAAGGCCAGAGACTGTCTTCATAGCTTTTTGCTTGGTTCTGTCATCATATAAGTCCACCTTCAACACTAGTTTCTGTAACAAAACATTACAAAAGATATTTAGATTCAATTCAAAGAGAAAATTAATAGTAAAAGAGGGAATTCAAAGAATCTAGTTCTTACCATCATTTTCAATAAAGCTTTCTGATAACCAATAAATCAGAATTGTTGGTTAATATTTAAAAGAAGAGCTAGGGTATTGGAGCTATAGAATTTGAAGATGAAAAGAGTATATGAGATGAAGTTGTGAAGTGAAGATGAGAGGTTTGTACAATGCAATATTTATATACTAACTAGTCAAACTCAAGTCAAGGAAAGTAGTGTGGTCCGCTTTATCAATAAAAACGCGGTATTAGTAAGGTAGAGTGTGGTTCTTTGTCTCTTCATCTTGGGCCCACACCGTTCCTTCAAAGAAAGTGAGACAATTTATTTATTTATTTTTAAATAAATGATATTAGTTATTCAAATTGATAAAATACATTGATATACTATAAATTTGATAAAAGCAAAAATGATAAATCTTCGAATATACTCACGACACTCATGTCAATAGCATATATTAACAAAGTATAAAAGGCTACAAATTCGACTATATTTAAATTTCTGGAACATCCATGTCTCCGGATTTGCAATGTTGACGATGTCAGTCATTGGTTTGATCTGCACTAGATCGAAATTAATCTAACAATCTAAACCGAACAAACACCTGAACAAGACGACAAGACAAATAACACCGCACAAGGACAAGTAACAAAACAACATCGCAAAAACAAGACGAAATCACAAAATAAAACCTAAATACTAAAGAATTAGAAAAATGATTTATAGGCATAAAAAATCGCTTGTCCACTAATAACAATAAATGACTTGTGACCTATTTTCTGACTTGGAAAAACTTATTTATACTAGAATAACAAACTGGCGAACCACTAATCCCATGATCAACACTTTCTCCATCTCAGACAATCGCTTGTCCCACATTCCCATTACGGAAACCACCTTTGAGCTTGAAATCGTGTCCTTCCCGCCTTGACTGCTCTACTTCGACGCGATCGTGCTTTTGGCCCTGTTTTGTCGAAATTCTAACTATGCACGCCAAGCTTGACATCTTGTCGAAATCTTCAAATATAAATGAGAAAGTCTTCGATTCCTGCAAAGTTTAAAGGTCAACCAAATGTCGACCATATTAAATGAGTGTGTCAAAATTACATGCTAACACCCCCTCGCGGGGAAGGGGTGTGTTGTGAATAAATTACCAAATGTAGAATTTGGACTTGGTGTGTTAATGGGCCTAAGCAGTTAATCCCAGGTCCTTGATCGGTCCAAAACATAAATGTTTTTTGACGATTTAAATGCTCTTTATTTTTTTTGGTCAAGATTTAAATGTTATTTTTATTAAGGTATATATGCATAAGTATAATAATGCAATTGTTTGAAATGTACCAAAATAATGATTGAAACAATCAAAATCAATAAATGTTAATAATGACAATTTCAGGTTTGAAACTCCGCGGCAGTTAACTGCTGAAGTTCCGCGGAAGTTAACTGCCAAAGTTCTGCGTTCTGCGGTAGTTAACTACCGCCGATTAACTTCTGCGGTAGTTAATTGTCGAAGGGATATTTCGGTATTTTACCGGTGAGAACAACAATTTTCCAATATTTATTGTCTGCTTCCCCCAAAAAAAACTTTTTTTGGTTACGTATGATAAATATAGGTAGTGTTTTTAAAGTCCAACCTTGGCTTTTAATCTCTAAGACAACTTAGGAACTTATAATATGATGACTATTAAAATGAAATATTTGTATTTATGTGAGTTTTTCGTTGACAATTCACAAACACATTACGAAATTATGTAATTTTATTTAAGAAGTTGAATGAATTAAAGGAAAATTATACATAGACATCCTTTTCTTATACACACATTTTACCACCCCATGTGACAGTCCACGTGGCACTTTGTAAAAAAAAACTTACCAAACCCTTCTTCTGCACCCTTTGTCCATATTTGAAAAGAAAGAAAAAAAAAACCAGCAAGCTTATCTCTTAAAACGCTTGCATACCACCACCACCACCACCATATTTTGTACGTTTATGTAGTATGAGAAACAAAACACAACAAAAAACAATCAAAACAAAACATCTGACACACACATATCTGAATCTCTCAACCACATATCAATCTCTAAATATGGTCGCCCTTTCTCTCCATTGTCTGATCTCTCTTTCTCTCTCCATAGATGGTGATGGTTATTGGTTAGATCGGCGACGATGGATGTGCTGAGGTTTGAGGCTGAGGGCGGCGATGCTGGTAGTAAAATCTGGCGATGGAGAGTCTGAGGATGTGGGTGTTGGAGTAAGCCCTAATAGCCAATCTATATTTATTAAGTTTGGCTTTGTATCATGATATTGATATAAATATAAATTATGAATATATAATAATAATAAGGCATTTCTTTGTTGATTTTGTTTTGTTTCAAAATAACAAAGTCCTTAGAATAAATAGTTCATGTAATAATATATTAAGTGTGACTTAATCAAAAGATTACATTATCATAAAGAACGCTATTCTTAAATGTATCCGTAGTCAAGCTTTAATATGAATTAGGATAATAATAAAGCGTCGAGACTATTATGTATGAAGACTGATGACCGCATCTCATGGGTCATAGATATGAGATATCAAGTCTGTACATAGGTATAAATGTTAAGAGTAATATTTATACTGGATAGACCCACCGTGAGAATACTACATAGTAAGTTATGAGATTGTCATAAGATATTCTCACAATGATAATAGTGTACATCGCTCTTTGACCTGAAACCACTATGATCCCAAGATGTGGACTCAAGTGCTTTGATGCCATTCTAACGTTGTCTGTAAAAGGATAACCATAACGTTGGTTGATGGGTACTTGATGAATCATGCTGAGGGACATGAGTGTCCCAGATGGGATTTGTTCCTCCTCATAAACAGGAGATATATCTATAGGCCTCTTGATGAAATATGACTGTAAAACTGCATGGCCATGCCAAACTAAGTCGATATAGGATATTGGACTTATTCGTTATTTAGTATATTTCAGAATCAAGAAATATAAATATTGATCTATGTTGGAACAAAGGTGTTCAGCAATACCACGTTTTGAGTTTTGATGATAACAAGGTATTAAAAAGTTGTCAATTGGATATTGCTAATATCTGTTTAAGTATGCAGGATATCAATTAAGATTTGTATCTTAGAAAGTATTCTGTGTGAACAATGTTAAAGAGCAATAAATCCAGAGAAGCTTGTTGCTTGTGATTCTGTTTCGAAGAGAGTCTGAAGACTGTGCTGAAGAGAGTCTGAAGACTGTGCTGAAGAGAGTCTGAAGACTGTACCGAACAGAGTCTGAAGACTGTATCAGAGTCTGAAGACCATCTGAATCTGAGAACCAAGAGAGTCTGAAGATTATCAGAAGCATAGTGCTACAGTGAGTCTGAAGCCACAAATTTGATGATCTGCTAACAGTGATCTCTACTGCATTGCTATGCACAAAGAAACTCTAATGGAGTAACGGCTAGCTTGTAAGTCAACTTGAGCGTGGGAAGCACACAAACAAAGATTGCAGGCCAGTACAGAGTACATTGTACGAACTCTGTTTCCACTACTCCACTACCTCGTACAGTTTGGCAACTGTGTCTACCGGTATTAATCCTCAAAGGGAATGAAATTCAAATGATGCGATTGAAGGACTATTACCAAATCAAGCAACAGATCAACAGTCATTGATCAAGCTTCAGAAATCATCCTGATGCGCTGGATGACTCAACGTCTCTTTCCTACGCCTATATAAAGGATAGAAGACTTGAAGAATTGTTGGACTCTACAACTTAGAAAAACTGCATTGCGCTGCTTTCGTATTCAACTGAGTCTTAACAAAAGCACATCATTAACTTAAATTCTTACAAACTGAGTATTTTAGAATTTCTAAGTTTCACAGAAAAACAGAGTCTGTCTTTTGTGTAAAACAGAGTCTGTGTTTGTTGTAATTGAAACACATTTTGATTGTTATCAAGTGTTTCAACTGTATTCAATTTTCTGTAATTGTGTAAAAGTCTCTTGCTTTTGTGTTTGAGCAAAGGAAGTCTCTTGGCTGCGTCCTTGAGCAAAGGAAGTCTCTTAGTTGTGTCTTTGAGCAAGGAAGTCTCTCGCCTGTGTGCTTGAGCAAGGAAGTCTCATACTGTGTGTTTGAGCAACTTGTAATTTGATATTACATTTTAGTGAACTCTCCTTGGAAGTACAAGGGGGACAGGACTACTTCCGGTTTGTGGAAGGAACCTGTATAATTGCTTGTGTTCTCTCTTCTCTCTTTATCTCTTGATTATTCCGCTGCAATCAGAACCTAATCTCCTATCAGACTCTGATCTCATTCAGACTCTGAGTTTAAAGAAATTAGATTCTCACTCTTCAAGAGTTGCGAAAAGAAAACACAATTCAACCCCCCCCCCCCCCCCCCCCCTTCTTGTGTTTTTCTCACCTTCAGTTGGTATCAGAGCTCCGGCTCTGTTATCTTAGCACTTAACCGTGTAACAGAAAAGATCCAGAGAAAAACATGTCTTTCAGTGAACAGTCTTCTTCTGGTGCTGCTATTCCATATGACTATGGATCAAATAACAGCAGTAGAAAGGCTGATTATGGAAAAATTCCTAAGTTCAATGGTGATCCTGAAGAATTTTCTTGGTGGAAAACCAACTTCTATAGTTATGTCATGGGTCTTGATGAAGAACTCTGGGACATACTTGAAGATGGTGTTGGTGACTTACAACTTGATGACGAAGGTGCTGCCATTGACCGCAAACTTCACACTGCTGCTCAATAGAAAATCTATAAGAAACATCATATCATCAGAGGGGCTCTTGTCACTGCTATTCCTAAAACGGAATACATGAAGATGAGTGACAAATCTACTGCTAGAGCCATGTTTGCTTCTCTCTGTGCTAACTATGAAGGAAGCAATATGAACTATTTAAGATGAAAGAGGATGAAAGTATTGAGCAGATGTACTCAAGATTTCAAACTCTAGTATATGGTCTTCAGATACTAAAGAAGAGTTACATAGCTTCTGATCATGTTAGCAAGATTTTAAGGAGCTTACCCTCTAGATGGAGACCAAAGGTCACTGCAATTGAGGAGGCTAAAGATTTAAACACTTTAAGTGTTGAAGATCTTGTAAGCTCACTCAAGGTTCATGAGTTAAGTCTCAATGAACATGATTCTGCAAGAAAATCCAAAACCATTGCCTTAAAATCAAAAGGAAGGTCTTCAAAGGCTCTCAAGGTTGAAGAGTCTGAAAATGAGTCTTCAGCTTCTGAAAGCTCAGAGGAGGATCCTGATGTAGCAAAGGAAATGGCTATGCTTTCAAGCAGAATGCAGTACCTTGCTAAGAAGAACAAGAGATTTCTGAGCAAGAGCAGTGGGAAGGGGTTCAAAAAGGAGGATCAGAAAGGTTGCTTCAACTGCAAGAAAACTGGACATTTTATTGCTGAGTGTCCAGAACTGCAGAACGAGAAACCCAAGTCAAAGAGGCCAACCTTCAAGTCAAGCAAGTTTAAGAAGCAGATCAAGAAAAGTCTGATGGCCACCTGGGAAGATCTTGATAATGAGTCAGGGTCTGAGGATGATGATGCTGATGGTGAAGCAAATGTAGCTGTTGGACTAATGGCTACAACCGAATCTGTTAAAGAGACACCTGAGGCAGAATCAGATACAGACTCTGAAAATGAAACAGAGGTATATTCTGAACTCACAAGATCTGAACTTATAGAATCTGTCAATGAGCTTCTTGGTCATTTTAAAGCTAAGACCACTGAGTTGAAGAAAGTCAAACAACAGCTTGATAAGCTGTCAAAAAGACATAATTCAACTCTGTTGGAATTAGAAGATTTAAAAGAAGAAAATATTTCTTTATTGATCAAGAAGTGTAGCTGTAAATACTTAAGTGAGCAAGATGTTGCTCTGCAAGAATTTATTGCTACTGGAATTGACATCAAGGGTTGCATCCCTGATCTATAGCACGTATCAGAACAGAGGACAGGGTCTTGGATTCATTGGAGGAAACTCAAATGAAATGACTCTGAAATCTGGTCCTGATGGAGCCAGAGAGGCGTTGAAAAATCATTTTGTAAAAGAGTCTGATGAAGTCAACACAATGACTCATTCAGAACCTACAACTTCTACTTCTAAGATTCTGACTAAGTCAAAACTTCAGAATGTTAAGTTAAAGGGTCTGAAAAACTTTGAACCCAAAGCTTTAAAGTCTCAGACTCTGAAACATTCAAAGTCTGATAAACAGACTCTGAAAAAGCCAGAGTTTGAAAAACCAAAGTCTAAGTTTCAAAGGAGAGAAACTGTGAAAGGCAAGTTGAAACCTAAACCAAACGGTTCCAAACCTAAGGTATGGGAGAAAACATTGCCAATGATTTCAAGACATAACTTACGAAAAGAGTTCAATGGTTCTAAGACTAACCAAAAAGGACCCATAAGAATATAGGTACCTAAGTCTGATATTATTAATGTTGCAGGTATGTCTAAAAGGACTAAAAAAGCACAAGGCTTGGTACCTAGACAGTGGTTGCTCGCGTCACATGATTGGAGAAAGGTCTATGTTCCTAACCCTAACCATGAAAGAGGGAGGAACTGTGGGATTTGGAGGAAACCAGACTGGCAAAATCATTGGTACTGGAACCATTGGTAACTCACTGATCTCAATCAGTAATGTGTGGTTCGTTGATGGACTTAGACATAACCTACTAAGCATAAGTCAATTATGTGACAGTGGTTATGATGTATTGTTTAATAAGAACAACTGCACAGTGGTTAACAAGGATGATCAGTCCATAGTCTTCAAGGGAAAACGAAGAAACAATGTATATAAGATAAAATTCTCAGAACTGACTGATCAGAAGGTAATGTGCCTTCTGTCAATGGGTGATAAGAAGTGGATGTGGCATAGACGTTTGGGACATGCTAACTGGAGATTAATCTCTAAGCTTAGCAAGTTGCAACTTGTCAAAGGCCTTCCAGACATTGACTATCAGTCAGATGCTCTTTGCGGAGCATGTCAGAAAGGGAAAATTGTCAAGAGTCCCTTCAAGCCGAAAGAAATTGTTTCAACTTCCAGACCCTTGGAGTTACTTCATATTGACTTATTTGGACCAGTTAGCACTGCATCTTTATATGGAAGTAAATATGGACTAGTTATTGTTGATGACTACAGCAGATGGTGTTGGGTTAAATTTCTGAAAACTAAAGATGATTCATATTCTGTGTTCAGTAAATTCTGCATCCAAATTCAATCAGAGAAGGAAATGAAAATCTTGAAAGTCAGAAGTGATCATGGAGGAGAATTTGAAAATGAACCGTTTGAGGTTTTCTGTGAAAAACATGGAATTATTCATGAATTCTCTGCACCTAGAACTCCACAACGAAATGGAGTTTTAGAGAGAAAGAACAGAACCTTACAAGAGATGGCTAGAACCATGATCCATGAGAACAATCTGGCTAAGCATTTTTGGGCAGAAGCAGTAAACACAGCTTGCTATGTTCAGAACAGAATCTATATTAGACCTCTGTTGAACAAAACAGCTTATGAACTCTTTAAAGGAAGAAAACCCAACATATCTTATTTTCATCAGTTCGGATGTACATGTTATGTCCTGAACAACAAAGTCTACCTAAAGAAATTTGATGCCAAAGCTCAAAAGGGAATCTTTTTAGGTTACTCTGAACGCTCTAAAGCATACAGGCTGTATAATTCAGAAACACAATGTGTGGAAGAATCTATGCACGTAAGATTCGATGACAAAGAGTCTGGAAGTGAAACTCCAGTGCAAGATGAAAGTCATGAAGAATCTCAAGATTCTGATGATAACTCAGAATCTGATCAGATTCCAGAATCTGAAGATACTTTAGAAGATGGAACAACCCCTGAAGTTCCTAATGAAGAAGCTTCTGATGAAGCTCAAGATGATTCTTTGCAAGCTAGTCAATCCAAACAATCTTTCAAATACAAGTCTTCACATCCAGAAGATCAGATAATTGGCAATAAAGAAAGTCCTATGAGAACAAGATCGCATTTCAGAAAAGAAGAGTCTGCTTTAGGATTATTATCTGTTATTGAACCAACTTCTGTTGAAGAAGCTCTTGGAGATGAAGGATGGATTCTAGTAATGCAAGAAGAACTGAATCAATTCAAAAGGAATGAAGTATGGGATCTAGTAGCTAAGCCTAATCACAAGAACATCATTGGAACCAAGTGGGTGTTCAGAAACAAGCTTAGTGAACAAGGAGAAGTAATCAGAAACAAGGCCAGACTTGTTGCACAGGGCTACAGTCAGCAAGAAGGCATTGATTACATAGAAACGTTTGCTCCAGTTGCAAGATTGGAAGCAATCAGGTTACTTCTTTCCTATGCAGTTAATCACAACATAATTTTGTATCAAATGGACGTTAAGAGTGCATTTCTTAATGGTGTCATTTCTGAAGAAGTATATGTCAAACAACCTCCTAGCTTTGAAGATTTAAAGTATCCAGAGCATGTTTATAAATTAAAGAAATCACTCTATGGCTTGAAACAAGCTCCCAGAGCTTGGTATGAAAGACTAAGTAATTTCTTAATTCAAAACAACTTTGAACGAGGACAAGTTGACACTACTCTATTCAGAAAGACTCTAAAGAAAGACATTCTTGTAGTTCAGATTTATGTTGATGATATTATCTTTGGTTCTACAAATAGTTCACTTTGCAAAGAGTTTTCGAAAGTTATGCAGGATGAATTTGAAACGAGCATGATGGGAGAATTGAAGTTCTTTCTTGGAATTCAAATCAACCAATGCAAAGATGGAGTCTACGTTCATCAGTCCAAGTATACGAAAGAGCTTCTGAAGAAGTTCAATCTTGAGGACTGTAAAGAAATGAATACTCCAATGCATCCAACCTGCACTCTGAGCAAAGAAGATCAAGGGACCAAAGTTGATCAGAAGCTGTATAGAGGTATGATTGGTTCTTTGTTATACCTAACTGCATCCAGACCAGATATTTTGTACAGTGTATGTTTGTGTGCAAGGTTTCAATCAGATCCTAGAGAATCTCACTTAACTGCTGTTAAGAGAATCTTTAGATATCTGAAAGGAACAACCAATCTTGGACTTCTTTACAAGAAATCCTCTGACTACAAGCTAGTTGGATTCTGTGATGCTGACTATGCTGGAGACAGGATTGAAAGAAAATCTACCAGTGGCAATTGTCAATTCTTGGGAGATAATCTGATATCCTGGGCTAGCAAGAGGCAAGCAACCATTGCTCTGTCTACAGCAGAAGCAGAATACATCTCAGCTGCTAGTTGTTGTACACAGCTACTCTGGATGAAACACCAGCTTGAGGACTATCAAATAACTGAAATCCATATCCCAATTTATTGTGATAATACAGCAGCTATATGTTTGTCTAAGAATCCAATTCTGCATTCAAGAGCAAAGCATATTGAGATTAAACATCATTTTATAAGAGACTATGTTCAAAAGGGAATTTTAGATATTCAATTCATTGATACTGATCATCAATGGGCTGATATATTTACTAAACCCTTAACTGTTGAAAGATTTGATTTCATAAAGAAAAATTTGAACATGTGCTATGTCTCTGAGTAATATGCGCCTCTGAAAACAGAATTCAGACTCTGAAAAATGTTCAGAAGCTATTTGGGAATCAGACTCTCTTTTGGAGACTCTGATGAAAGCTTCTGATAAATTATTCAGACTCTGGTGAGGAATCTTTAGACTCTCAGAAGCTCGTATTAGCGGAAGCGTGACTGTTATGATCAGTAACACCTGCCCCACTATGGTGACAGTTACTTTACAGTTTCTCAGACGTGGCCTGTCTGTATTGGGTAAGAACTCAAAGGGCAATGATTTCATTATGTTAAACAAGTTACCTTCGCTTTGTCCCAATACGTTTACGGCTGCATGCTATATGTATTTATTGTTTGTGTTTGTTTGTCCCCTACTCTTTCCAAACAGTTTTCAAACATTTTCTCTATAAATACATAACACACACAACTCTCTTCTCTTTTCACTCTTTGATTTTCTCTTTGAACAAATTTCTTGTTTTTCAATACTTTGCAAAACCTTTTTTTTCTCAAATCAAACTCTTAGAAAACCCTAATGGCAAGTGATCTCATCCAATCTGGTGTTATAATCAAGTCCGGAGGATCCTATGTTATCAAACCCAGAACAATGAACATCATCAAGGAGACTCTGGAAATTCAAGTTGAATCTCCAGTAGATTTTGGTTCACTCAGTCGTCATGGAGTTGACGTTGCACCTCATTTCTTATCACAAGGAATGATGAGATACTTTGGTATGTTGAATGGACCAACATATCAGGAGCTTGTTAGAGATTTTTGGGTTAGGTCAGAAGTCTACGACAAAGCTGAAGCTACTTTGGAAGAAACAGTAGCAATCTCAAACAACCCCAAGCTTGTTGGAAAGAACAGAGACCAAATGGGTTTAAGACCGTATAATGGTCTTGAAATAAGGTCTGCTGTGATGGGAATTCCAATAGTTATCACTGAAGAGGTGGTAGCCAGGGCTTGTCAGATGGAGAGCGCTGGTAAATTTCAGTGGAATGTCAACAAGAAAAGTGAATGGGCCGTTGTCTGCAACAAGTTGTTATTTGAAGGGAGACCCTCAAATAAATTGGTGGATATGCATCCTGAGCATAGGGTGCTTCTGAAGATTATATTGGACAATATGCTTCAGAAAGGAGGAGGAACAGATACATTGTCTGTGGATCACAAAGTTCTTCTTTATTTTCTTATCAACAAAATAAAGATCAACTTCCCCAGATATGTGATGCACCACATGTGTTGGGCCATCAAGAAGAGTCAATCAGAAACCAGGAGGCAAGTTCCTTTTGGAAGATTAATATCTGAGATTCTGTATCAAGGAGGCCTCTTGAAGGTCTTATCAGAATCTGGTGTGGTATCAGATATTCATCTAGGAACTGTGACCGGTAAAATCATCAATGGCAAGACTCTACAGTACATGAAGATTGTCAACAGATTCAACCCCTCTAAGCATGATTTGAGAGAATCCTATGTACAATCTGATTTGATGATGGACTTCCCTCCCATATCCAAAGAAGATAATCCTGAAGTTCTTGCTAGTTTTGTGGTGGATTACTTCAAGGAGACTGGTAGAATAATCAACTATTCTGCTATTCCTGAGACTGCTGGAGGAAGCCCTCTTAAGGTCAAAGGAAAAAGGACCAAGGAAGTGGTTCTCAAGGAAGAGGAAGAGAAGCAGGAGCCTCTCAAGAAAAAGATCAAATCTTCTGCTCTTCCGGGAGTTTCAATTGGTTCTCCTTCTGCATCTTCTGCACTTCGTGAAATTAAGGATGGAAAGAAGGCTAAGAAAGATGAGAAGAAGGCTAAGAAAACTGAGAAGAAAGCAATAACAGGCAAAGCTGACAGAGACTATGACAAGTTAGCTCAAGATATTGCTGATTTCCTTGACACTGACTCTGGAGGTGAAGAGAGTCAGATCAAGAAGAGAAAGGTGGATGTGATTCCTGTGGCTAAGGATGTAGCACAGAAGATAGGTACTTCTGTATCTATGATTGAGGATGAACACACTGCTGGCAAGGTTATGGCAGCAGATTTGATTGCTGAAGAGTTGAAAGAAGAGACTGTCAAGGAAGCTGCTAAGTTGCTTGCTTCTGCTCTTAAACAGAAGAATCCTTCAGAACCTGCAGAAGCTGAGTTATCAGAAGCTACTGTGTCTGATCATTATGCTTCTCCAGAAGATGGCATTGGCACCTCTGGCAACGTGGCATTTAGCTCATCTTCTTCTTTGAATCATGAGTCAGAATCAGATTCAGAATCTGACAACAAACCCTTGAGCCAAATTCTTCCATCTCTCAAAAATTCATCTACCTCACCAATCAAACCCATATCATCCCATAACCCGCTTGACCAGGCAGTAGTTGATTATGTTGATTCAACTATGGATAGAGTGATTCAAGACACAATCACAGTGTCTATGAATCTTCCTGCTGACCATCCTGCTCAACCTTCATTTCTCAAACCACTTCAGGTAATTCAACCTTCTAAAAAGCCTGAAGCAACCATTCAATCCAAACAGCCATCCCCCCAATCTGAAACCATTTGTGTAGACTCTCCAGACACTCTAGATTCTCTTGAAAAACATCTAGGAGGAGAACTACCAAAAACCCCTGCAAAATCCAAACCAACAAAAGCTACTTCATCCGTTTCCAAACCAGACCCTGTACCTGAACCTACAGAGAATCTAACCTTAGCTTCGGTTGAACCTTCAGAACCTGTTGTTGAACCAGCTTCTGAAAATCTGGAACAAGCCTCTGATATTGTATCAGGAACTGTAACAGCTTGTAAAGCTAAGACCAGAAGAGTTTCTCAACCACTTTGTGACCCCATAACCTATTTCTCTTTTGAAACTTTTCTAGCTTTGAGAGCTTCTCTACCCTCAACCTCTGAACCTCAAAGTGACTTATTTGATTCAAATAAGATTGATGAGTTTTATGCTTCTTCATGCAATAAGCTCAAAGAAGTTATTGAGCAAAGTTCTATGCCAATACTTAATGTGAGCTATGAGGACAAGTTTTCTTCAGTGAAGACTGAGTTTTTGGATTTTATCACCAAAATTCAAAAGGCTGCTACCAGGGAACAAGCTCTTGTTACTGCCAAGCATGTTGAAGAAGTAAAGCGGGCTGAGAAAGTTGCAGTTCTGGAAAATGCTCCTATTCTGAGGATAAGAGATACACCCTTCTTTGATGAAGATCAGTATATTCCTAGAGAATTAGTGGCTTACAATTCCTTGAAGAGGAAAATGTATAGAATTCAAGAAGAAGCAAGACAAGAAAGAGAAGCACATTTGCAAAGAACTGAGGCTCTGGAAGAGATGGTAAAGAAACAGCAAGAGGATCTCCAGAAACTGATGGATCTTGCCAAACAAAACCAACCTTAGTTTAATTTCAATTTTCTTTCTTATTTTTTTTGTAATTCTTGTTTACTACGTTATGTTTCAATTTTATACAAGTTGTTTTTGATTCTATTTGCATTCAATTTTTTTTTATGCTCTGAATTTTCTATGTTTTCCCTCTGAATCTCATTCTTCCTTAAAACATGTTTACACCCTTACCTTAAGTCATTTAAAAAGGGGGAGGAACCTATTCTAAACTTTTTTTTTGTTGATGACAAAAGGGGGAGAAGGGAAGGTATTTATGTCAGGGAGGAGAGAAATTTTTTTCTTTATTTACATTGCATGTATACGTAAAAGTTAAAGGGAAATCTGCGAAAGGTGCTTAGTTAGACTCTGAGCCCTGTTTAAGAATCAATTTACTAAATATTCTGAGTATGAATTTGATTGCTTATGAAAGACAATTTAATTAACCTGGATAGAACTCAAAATGAGCTTACAAACCTCAACTTAAGAACTATCAGACTCAGGGGGAGTCAGAGCTTACAAACCTCAGACTCTGAGCTTACAAACCTCAGAACCCTTTAAGTCAACTTGTTAATTAGATTAACAACAATTGACCTTTTAAATACTAATGTTTGTCATCATCAAAAAGGGGGAGATTGTTGGAACAAAGGTGTTCAGCAATACCACGTTTTGAGTTTTGATGATAACAAGGTATTAAAAAGTTGTCAATTGGATATTGCTAATATTTGTTTAAGTATGCAGGATATCAATTAAGATTTGTATCTTAGAAAGTATTCTGTGTGAACAATGTTAAAGAGCAATAAATCCAGAGAAGCTTGTTGCTTGTGATTCTATTTCGAAGAGAGTCTGAAGACTGTGCTGAAGAGAGTCTGAAGACTGTGCTGAAGAGAGTCTGAAGACTGTACCGAAGAGAGTTTGAAGACTGTATCAGAGTCTGAAGACCATCAGAATCTGAGAACCAAGAGAGTCTGAAGATTATCAGAAGCATAGTGCTACAGTGAGTCTGAAGCCACAAATTTGATGATCTGCTAACAGTGATCTCTACTGCATTGCTATGCACAAAGAAACTCTAATGGAGTAACAGCTAGCTTCTAAGTCAACTTGAGCGTGGGAAGCACACAGACAAAGATTGCAGGCCAGTACAGAGTACGTTGTACGAACTCTGTTTCCACTACTCCACTACCTCGTACAGTTTGGCAACTGTGTCTACCGGTATTAATCCTCAGAGGGAATGGAATTCAAATGATACGATTGAAGGACTATTACCAAATCAAGCAACAGATCAACAGTCATTGATCAAGCTTCAGAAATCATCCTGATGCGCTGGATGACTCAACGTCTCTTTCCTACGCCTATATAAAGGATAGAAGACTTAAAGAATTGTTGGACTCTACAACTTAGAAAAACTGTATTGCGCTGCTTTCGTATTCATCTGAGTCTTAACAAAAGCACATCATTAACTTAGATTCTTACAAACTGAGTATTCTAGAATTTCTAAGTTTCACAAAAAAACAGAGTCTGTCTTTTGTGTAAAACAGAGTCTGTCTTTGTTGTAATTGAAACACATTTTGATTGTTATCAAGTGTTTCAACTGTATTCAATTTTCTGTAATTGTGTAAAAGTCTCTTGCTTTTGTGCTTGAGCAAAGGAAGTCTCTTGGCTGCGTCCTTGAGCAAAGGAAGTCTCTTGGCTGCGTCCTTGAGCAAATGAGGTCTCTTAGTTGTGTCTTTGAGCAAGGAAGTCTCTCGCCTGTGTGCTTGAGGAAGGAAGTCTCATACTGTGTGTTTGAGCAACTTGTAATTTGATATTACATTTTAGTGAACTCTCCTTGGAAGTACAAGGGGGACAGGACTACTTCCGGTTTGTGGAAGGAACCTGTATAATTGCTTGTGTTCTCTCTTCTCTCTTTATCTCTTGATTATTCCGCTGCAATCAGAACCTAATCTCCTATCAGACTCTGATCTCATTCAGACTCTGAGTTTAAAGAAATTAGATTCTCACTCTTCAAGAGTTGCGAAAAGAAAACACAATTCAATCCCCCCCTTCTTGTGTTTTTCTCACCTTCAATCTATACAAGGGTGACAAAATCTATGTCTTGAGATCAATAAAGATATTAGGACAAAGGAGTAATTGTAAACATAAGCATTATCATGGAAAAAGGTTTCGTCAGATCACTTGACATTCTTGTCACTTGGGTAGCAATGATGTGTTGCTAGATACCGCTCATTGTTTATACTATTACATATTAGATTTAATATTACTGCCAACGTGACTAGAACCTATAGGGTCACACACAAAGGACAGATAAATGAGAGAAATAAATAAGTAACACTTATTTATAAAATAATAAGTGAGACTTATTTATAAAATAATAAGTAACACTTATTAGTAATTAAATAATTTAATATGACTTCATTATTTAATTTACAAAAGGAATAGAGAAACGCGATGCACCGTAAGGTACAGTGTACTTAAGTGTTGTCTTGCTGGCCACACAAGTGATTCTATAAATAGAACCCTTGTGTTGAAGCATTACTAACCTTTTGAGTGCTTAAACTAATTGACAAAAGTTGTGAAACCCTAGCCGCCGCTCTCTAAACCTTGCTCTCTCTGAATCTTCGTTGGAATTGGCTAGCACCGGTCATCGGAGAAGTTCTGTTCGTGTGGACTAAGTAGAGACATCGCTCCTTTGCTTTGCTCGTGATCAGAAACAATTCTACTACAAAGGTTCTGCTCTTCAAGAGGTAAACACATGAATCCTTAAATTGTTTAAGTATGTGTTTGATTTGTGATTAATGATTTAATCAAGATCCGTTTCAATGGGATTTCTTCCGCAAAGAGGATTAAAATTTTGAAAAACCCCTCTTGAAATCCCTTCGGTGGTATCAGAGCTTCGGTTGTGATTAAATCATTGAATCTGATTCAAACTAATTATGTATACTTATTTTATATCAAATTATTTATGTGATAAATTCTTGATTGAAATAAGTTCTCTTATTTTATATTCAGTAATATGTTTGTCGAAGTTATATGCAATTTTATTCAATTGAAATTAGTTTGCATTACATATTTACCAAGAAGTATATTTCAATATTTGAAAGTATAATTAAAAAGATTTTACGAAGTGTTTCTCATATATATATATATATATATATATATATATATGTATATCATATATATTTTATTCGAATATATGTTTGACATATAGAAACTTCAATTACTTATTGTATATATGAAAATCCGGTGATAATAATGACAATATTAAGTGTTAATATTTTTATTATTTTAAATAAGAATTAATTAAAATTGATTGATCAATATTATATATGTAATATATGATTCTAATACAACATCATTATTATATGTGTGATATATTGATAATGTCATTCGTTTTTTTATGAAATTGATTGTGAATTTGTAGGCAATTCGTGAGATTGAGCTTCGATATCCGAATATCCGATTCTGGTGAAGCATCAAAGATCTGGTTGTCCATACTGAACAAATAATTGTGATCTCACATCTTTCATGAAGGAAACTGCTGTGCGGATAAATTGGCTTCTTTGGGTCACTCCGTTGTGGGTGCGGTTTGGCTGGACACTCTTCCCTCTATGTTGAGGCTTGATTTCTTTAAGGATAGATGTGGATTTCCTAATTACAGACTTCCTTGAATTTTCGATGGCCTCTGTTGCTCTTGCTTTTTTATTTTATTTTTCTACTATGAGATTGAGCTTCGATATCCGAATCTGGTGAAGCATCAAAGATCTGGTTGTTCATGTTAAACAAGCAATTCTTGAAATTATTTATTTTTAATTAATTTATTCAAATTGGTGAAAAGTAGTAAATTTAAAAGATCATATTTTGAAAGAGTTTCAATATTAGATATGACTTTTGAATTTGGTAATAAAATATTTGCTTAATTTTAGCACAATAATTTATTTTGGAAACAAATTGGTCGCCAAAATAATGCATATTTAATTATAATAATTATTGAGTGTCAATATTACTATAATTAAGTAAATAAAATTCTACCTTTTGGATTGTTTTTCAAAAGTTGCTTGCAAATGTAATAAACGATCCTAATTTATTTCTAATTTAAAAGGATCATGATTTTGAAAAAGTTTCAATATTAGATATGATCTTTTAGATTTGGTCCTAAAATTTGCATATTTTAATTTTATTTATGATCCGATTGATTTTGAAAATATTTTCAAAATGAATATATATGAAGGTGAGAAAAAGACAAGGGGGGTTGAATTGTGTTTACTTTTTCGAAACTCTTGAAGAGTAAGAATCTGTTTCTCCAGGATCAGAGTATGAATGGATTCAGAGTCCTAATGGAAGACCAAATTCTGTTGCAGCGGAAATTAACAAGAGATAGAGAGAAAGAGAGAGCACAAGCAATTATTTAGGTTCCTTCCACAAACCGGATGTAGTCTTGTCCCCCTTGCACTTCCAAGGAGAGTTTCACTAAAATGTAATGTCAATTATAAGTTGCTCAAACACACAGTAAGAGACTTCCAATTGCTCAAGCACGTAGGCAAGAGTCTTCCAATGCTCAAAGACACAACTAAGAGACTTCTTTGCTCAAGCACACAAGCAAGAGACTTCTGACACAATTTACAGAAAATTGATTTACAGAAAATTGAATAGAGTTGAAGACACTTGACAAACAATCAAATGTGTTCCAATAATATAACCAAAGACAGACTCTGTTTATCTGATGAACTTAGAATTTCTAGAATACACAGTTTGTAAGAATAATCTAAGTTGTTGATGTGTTTATGGTTTGACTCAGTTAGAATACAATAGCTTGACATCGTAGTTTTTCAGTTGTAAAGTCCAACATATTCTTCAAGTCTTCTATCCTTTATATAGGCGTTGAAAAGAGACGTTGAGACAATCCAGCACATCAAGAGAATTCTGGAAGCTTGATCAATAGTTGTTGATCTGTTGCTTGATATGGTAATAGTCCTTCAAATGCATATTTTGAATTCCATTCCTTTTGAAGCTTAATACCGGTAGACATAGTTGCTAAACTGTACGAGGTAGTGGAGTAGTGGAAACAGAGTTCGTACACACTTTCTCTGTCCTATTCTGCATTCTTTGTCGTTGAGCCCCACGCTCAAGTTGACTTTGAAGTTAGCCGTTACTCCAAGTGAGTGTTTCTTATGCATCGAAATGCCTTTAGAAATCCTTCTAAGCAGATCTTCAGATTGTAGGCTTCGGACTCACTGTAGCACTTGAGCTTCTGATGATCTTCTGACTATTTTGGTCTTCAGGTTCTGATAGTCTTCAAACTCTCTTGAACTTTTAGGTTCTGATCATCTTCAGACTTATTTGAACTTTAGATTCTTTTAGTCTTCAGGACTTCTTGACATAGCTTCTGATGATTCTTCAGACTCTCTAGTTCTTCAGAATCACAAGCAACAAGCTTCTCTTGGTTTTGCTCTCAAAATGTTCAAACATAATACTTTCTAAGTTTAAAATCTTGATTAAGATCCTACATACTTAAACAAATATTAGCATATCCAATTGACAATTTTTAATACCTTGTTATCATCAAAACTCAAAACGTGGTATTGCTGAACACCCTTGTTCCAACAATCTCCCCCTTTTTTATGATGACAAACATCAGTATTTAAAAGGTCAATTGTTGTTAATCTAATTAACAGGTTGACTTAAAGGGTCTGAGGTTTGTAAGATCTGACTCCCCCTGAGTCTGATAGTTCTTAAGTTGAGGTTTGTAAGCTCCCCCTATGTTCTATCCATGTTAATTAAATTTATGTTTAGCACAAATAGCTGAATCAAATCTCATAATAATAAAAAGAATATGAAAGAAGATTCTTTTTCAATTAAATTGAAGAATTTAATTTAACGGGGCTCAGAATCTAACGAAGTACCTATCACAAACTTCCCTTTTCTTCAGACTTAGCATGAATAACTTTAAAAAAAAAATACTCACCGATCTTTCTCCCACTTTTGTCATCAACAAAAAGGTTTAAAGACAAGTTTCTCCCCCCTTTTGTACGACTTCAAGTGAGGGAAAAAGTTTTTAGAGAAAATTAGAAGAGAAGATTCAGAGCAAAAACATATTAGAGTCTGAAACTGGACAGATTCTAAGTAGAATACGGTAGTTAGACTTCAGATGTACTCTGATAAATATAGCAAGATATATCAGAAGCACATATACTTGAAGAAGAAAAACTATCAGAAGTAAAAAAAAATTGAATAACACGAAGTAAAAGGTCAGAAGAAAATAGAAAGCAGCAAATAAGAGTACAAGCAAAACAAAACAAATTAAACACTAGGTGTGCAACTAAGGTTGGTTTTGTTTGGCAATGTGATCCATCAATTTCAGGAGATCCTCTTGCTGTTTCTTGACTATTTCTTCCAGAGCTTCTGTTCTTCTGAGATGAGCTTCTCTTTCAAGTCTAGCTTCTTCTTGAACTATGTGAAGCTTCTTCTTAAGCGTATCATAAACCATTGTTTCCCTTGGATTGTATTGATCAGCATCAAAGAATGGTTTATTTGCCAATTGAAGAACAAGAGCCTTCTTCTTAGCCTTTGCTATCTCAACTTTCTTGATTTCTTCCATATGTTTGGCAAGAACAACATCTTGTTCTTTTACTGCAGCCTTCTGAATTTTGGTGAAAAAATCCACAAATTCATTCTTCAGAGTAGTAAATTTATCCTCATAGCTTACATTGAGGATTGGCACAAATCTTTGCTCAATAATATCCTTGAGCTTTGAGTTGGACACTCCATAAAACTCATTTATTCTCAACGAATCAAAGAGGTTGTGAGGAATAAGAGTTTGGTTTGGCTCAAATGAAGCTGAAGGTTTAGAAGCTAAGATTGATTGTAAGGTTTGCAAGCCAAATACAACAGTTTGAGATTGGGAAAGAGGTTCAGTAATTGTTTCAGACACAGGCTCTGCTATGCATTCTGTTACAGGTTCTGGGTTAGGTATGAAATTAGAAACTTGTTCCAGAGTCTCACAGACTGGTTCCTCTACAGTTACAGTAACTGGTTAAATTGAAGCTAAGGTTTGAATATCTGGTTCAGGTTGAGGTACATAGTCTGGTTTTGAAACAGAATCTGTAGTGTTGGTTTGATTGGAGAGGGAGTTTTATTTCGAAGGGATGGAAGGACTTTGCTCAGGGGTATGTTATCTGATTCAGTTTCAAACGAGGGTGATGACTCTTGATTCGTAAAAGAGAAAGGTGAGTCAAATGAAATGTTACCTGATGTGCCAACAGACAGAGTAGCTTCTGATTGATCAGCTTCTGCAGGGGCATCATGACCCTTCTGTTTCAAAGCTGCTGCAAGCAACTTAGCAGCTTCCTTCACAGTCTCATTTCTAAGTCCTTCTGTCACAAGTTCTGCTGCCATTGCCTTGCCAGCAGCATTATCATCTTCAATCATAGATACAGAAGTACCTATCTTCGGTGCTACATCCTTAGCCACATGAACAACTTCTTTCTTCCTTTTCTTAACCTAATTTTCTTCTTCATCAGAATCAGCATCAAGAAATTCAGCAATTTCTTCAACCAGCCTTTGGTGATCTCTGTCAGCTTTGCCTTTCTTCGCTTTCTTCTCATCCTTTCCCTTCTTCTCCTCCTTTGTTTTCTTCTCATCCTTGGATTTCTTTATCCTTTCCTTAATTTCCTTGGATGCAGAAGAGACAGACAGAGGCATAGGAGCTATGGTTTCAGAGGCACCAATAGTCACTCCTGGAAGAGCTGTTGATTTAGACTTTTTCTTCTTCTTCTTAGGAGGTTCTTGCTTCACTTCCTCTTCCTCTAGTTTGACTTCCTTGGTCCTTTTTCCTTTTACCTTAAGAGGTCCTCCTCCAGCAGTCTCAGGAATGGCAGAATAGTTGATTATTCTATCAGTATCATTGTAGTAATCTACTACAAATCTTGGAAGGACTTCAGGATTGTCTTCTTTGGAAATAGGGGGGAAGTCCATCATCAGATCAGATTGTACAGAAGATTCCTTCATATCTAGATTAGAAGGGTTGAACTTCCTGACAATCTTCATGTATTGAAGAGTCTTGCCATTGATGATTCTCCCTGTTACTATTCCAAGCTGAGCGTCTGATACAACACCTGATTCTGTGAAGACCTTCAAGAGGCCTTCTTGATACATAATCTCAGAAATCAATCTTCCAGAAGGAACTTGTCTTCTGGATTTGATTTGGCCTTCTCTGATGGCCCAACACATGTGGTGCATCACGTATCTTGGAAAGTTAATTTTCTTCTTTTTAATCAAAAAGTACAGAAGCACTTTATGATCCACAGACAGAGTGTCTGTTCCTCCACCTTTCTGAAGCATACTGTCCAGAATGATCTTCAGAAACATCCTATGTTCCAGATGCCCATCCATTCACTCTTCTTATCCACAATCCACTGAAATTTTCCTTCATTTGTTACCCGGCATGCCCTGGCAACAATTTCTTCATTGATAAGGATTGGAATCCCCATCACAGCAGATCTTATCTCTAGACCTTTGTACGGTCTCAGACCCATTTGCTTCCTATTCTTGCCAACCAAGGAGGGGTTGTTCATGATTGCAGCAGTTTCTTATAGGGTTAAGTCATCTTTGTCAAAAACTTCCGCCCTCACCCAGAGGTCTCTAACCAATTCTTGATATGTTGGTCCATTCAACATACCAAAGTAACTCATCATTCCTTGTGATAAGAAATGAGAAGATATTCATTGTTATGGGTTTAATCAGATAGGATTTTCCAGTTTTGATGATCACACCAGATTGAACGAATTCCCTTGCCATTTGTAAGGTTCTAGGTTTGGTTTTGAGAACAAAGTTTTTTTCAGAGACTAAAAATAAATGAGTAGTTCAGAGAAAAAAATCAAAGTGTGGAAAGTGAAGTGGGTTGTGTGTGATTGCTATTTATAATGAAAATGGAAAACAGTTTGAAAATGAGAAGAGGACAAACAAACATAAGCAATAAAGACTGGTGAGCATGTAGCTGTAAAAGTGTTGGGAAGACGCGGGGGTTACTTGTTAAACGTAATAAAATCATTGCCCTTTGAATTCCTACCCAATAGTGAACTCAACAGTCATCCTTCCATTAATACGAGCTTCTTAAGAATCTAAGTTTCCTTAACAGAGTCTGAGTGTCTTCAGAAGCTTATGTTCATCAGAGTCCTCAAGAGAGAGTTTGATTCTCAATTAGCTTCTGAGTAACTTTCAGTGTCTGAATTCTGTTTTCAGAAGCACACATTAACCAGAGACATAACACATGTTCAAATTTTTCTTTATAAAATCAAATCTTTCAACAATCAAAGGTTTAGTAAATATATCAGCCCATTGATGTTCAGTATCAATGAATTGAATATCTAGAATTCCTTTTTGAACATAGTATCTAATAAAATGATGTTTAATCTCAATGTGCTTTGCTCTTGAATGCAGAATTGGATTCTTAGATAAACATATAGCAGTTGGACTATCACAATAAATTGGGATACAGTTTTCAGTTATTTGATAATCCTCAAGATAATGTTTCATCCAGAGTAGCTGTGTACAACAACTAGCAGCTGAGATGTATTCTGCTTCTGTTGTAGACAAAGCAATATTTGCTTGCCTCTTGCTAGCCCAGGATATCAGATTCTCTCCCAAAAATTGACAATTACCACTAGTTGATTTTCTTTCAATCCTGTCTCCAGCATAGTCAGCATCATAGATTAGTAGTTCCTTTCAGATATCTAAAGACTCTCTTAACAGCTGTTAAATGAGACTCTCTAGGATCTGATTGAAACCTTTCACACAAACATAAGCTGAATAAAATATATGGTCTGGATGAAGTTAAGTTTAACAAAGAACCTATCATATCTCTATACAGCTTCTGATCAACTTTGGTTCCTTGATCTTCTTTGCTCAGAGTGCAGGTTGGATGCATTGGAGTGTACATTTCTTTGCAGTCCTCAAGATTGAACTTCTTTAGGAGCTCTTTAGTGTATTTGGACTGATGAACATAAACTCCATCTTTGCATTGGTTGATTTGAATTCCTAGAAAGAATTTCAATTCTCCCATCATGCTCATTTCGAATTCATCCTGCATTGCCTTAGAGAGCTCTTTGCAAAGTGAACCATTAGTTGAACCAAAAATGATATCATCAACATAGATTTGAACTATAAGAATGTCCTTCTTCAGAGTTTTTCTGAATAGTGTAGTGTCAACTTGTCCTCTTTCAAAATCATTTTGAATTAAGAAATTACTTAGTCTTTCATACCAAGCTCTGAGAGCCTGTTTCAAGCCATATAGTGATTTCTTCAATTTATAAACATGCTCTGGATGTTTTAAATCTTCAAAGCCAGGAGGTTGTTTGACATAAACTTCTTCAGAAATGACACCATTAAGAAAAGCACTCTTAACATCCATTTGATACAAGATTATGTTGTGATTGACTGCATAGGAAAGAAGTAACCTGATTGCTTCCAATCTTGCAACTGGAGCAAATGTTTCATTGTAATCAATACCTTCTTGTTGATTGTAGCCTTGTGCAACAAGTCTGGCTTTGTTCACAACAACATTTGTGGTCTACCACAACGACGAAAAACCGTTGCAAGATCTGAAAAAAGGGTTGTCGTTATCTACCAGAACGGTTTCCCGTCTATGGCAAACCGAGGCGTTGTCTTATCATTAGACAACGCTTTTGTTCACATAAAGCAACAACGTTAGAAAAATCGTAGTAATAGGCACCATAAGAGAACGCTTTTGTTCACATACCGCTATGAAATTTTTAAAATGATGTCTTTGATACCCTATCAGAACAATTTTTTTACAATAATAAAATTTGCCTTTGTCGTAGAGCTAAAATGTTGTAGTGGTTTCTGATTACTTCTCCTTGTTCACTAAACTTATTTCTGAACACCCATTTAGTTCCAAAAATGTTCTTGTGTTTAGGCTTAGCTACTAGATCCCACACTTCATTTCGTTTGAATTGATTATGTTCATATTGCATTGCCAGAATCCATCCTTCATATCCACGTGCTTCTTCAACAGAGGTTGATTCAATAACAGATAATAATCCCAAGGCAGACTTTTCTTGTCTGAAATATGATCTAAATCTTCTGGGACTATCTTTATTGCCAATGATTTGATGCTCAGGATGTGAAAACTTGTATTTGAAACAATGTTTGGATTGACTAGCTTGCTGAGAACCAACTTGAGCTTCTTCATAAACTTCATCATTAGGAACTTCAGAGGATGCTACAGCTTCTGGAGTATCTTCAGATTTTGGAATCTGATCAGATTTTGAGTTGATATCAGAATCTTGAGATCCTGCACAACTTTCATCTTGCTCTGGAGTTTCACTTCTAGGCACTTTGTCATCAAATCTAACATGCATAGATTCTTCAACACATTGTGTTTCTGAATTATACAGTCTGTATGCCTTAGATCTTTCAGAGTAACCTAAAAAGATTCCCTTATGAGCTTTGGCATCAAATTTCTTTAGATAGACTTTATTGTTCAAGATATAACATGTACATCCAAACTGATGAAAATAAGGTATGTTAGGTTTCCTGCCTTTAAAGATATAACATTGTGTTTCTGATGAAGATCCTGTTCTGAACATAACATGTTGTATTTACTGCTTCTGCCCAAAAATGTTTAGCCAGACTGTTCTCATGGATCGTGGTTCTTGCCATTTCTTGTAAGGTTCTGTTCTTTCTCTCTACAACCCCATTTTGTTGTGGAGTTCTAGCTGCAGAGAATTCATGGATAATTCCATGTTTTTCACAGAAAAGCTCAAATGGCTCATTTTCAAATTCTCCTCCATGATCACTTCTAACTTTCAAAATTTTCAATTCTTTTTCAGAATGAATTTGGATGCAGAATTTGTTAAACACGGTTGGGGTTGAGTTTTCATTGCTTAGTTGGGTCTTACGGCTTCTATCTCAGGGCCCTCTCGGGTTGAGTTTTCTTTGCCCAGTTGGGTCCTACGTCTTCTATCTCAGAGCCCTCTTGGGGTTGTGTTTTCACTGCCCAGTTGGGTCTTACGACTTCTAGTCGATTTGTAGATTCCTGTGGATATTGTAGTAGTAGCACCTAAACAAAATACCAAACAGAAATGGAAAAGTATTTGTAGACATTAAGGTGCCTCGTTAAAAACTTGCAAAACAAATCTCAAAGTTTGAGAAAGGTTTAGAATAACTTTGTGTTTCATCTTCAAACTCTTAATGGCGGGACCGTTGCTTCTATATTTCATTTTGATGTGTTGTTTGGCGAGTTCTTCCTTCTGCTTAATCTCTCCCTTGGCGGGCGTGTTTTCCTTCCAAACTTTGTTTATCTGAAATATAACTTTACTTTCAAGATAAAAGGGGCTTAATCATGCTCAAGCATATTTAATATTCACCCTTTTTTGTTCTTCTACTAACTCACGACTATCTCGCCCATTATATTATCATGCTCATATTAACTCTGAACTAACTCGCTTACTCCATTATTCTCTATGTCTTTATTTCCTCCTATGAAGTAGGACTAAGTCTTCTGCCCAATTTTATTCTTCAACATGGGTCTGGTGTTAATTAAACTATTTATTTCTGCTTTTAGTAAGCAGTGAGTTCAGCTTGCAAAGTAAATGATACATAAAAAGGGGTTCCTAGGAAATAGAGAAAGGTCACTTGAACCTCTTAAATACCAAGACTTTCCTTGCCAGAATCCCTCATATGTGACCTTTTAACAATAATACACTTTACTTTTGCCACGGGGTACCTAGAGTAGTCTTTCTTTTAATAACTTGGTCCTATGTCTTGTGTTTTGCTCATCATTCTTACTTCATTATATTGTAACTAAACTAAGATAGAGCTAATTTGTCTATAAGACTTATTTATTGTTGTCCACATATGATGTATATGCACATAAAAATAATTGCAAAATAAACAAAATCGATTAGAGCCTTTGAAATTAAGGTTGTAAAATATATTTTTTTTAAATATATTGGGCAAGAATTTTTCTTCGAATCACAAAGTGGAAATATATTGTCTCAAAATATATTGATCATAAAATTTTCTTCAAATCAAAAAGTGGAAATATATTTTCTCAAAATATATTTATCATAAAATTTTCTTCAAATCAAAAAAGTGTAAATATATTTGCTACATAAAATTTTCTTCAAATCAAATGACATATTTTCCCAAAATATATTCTTCAAATCGAATAATATATTTTCTCAAAATATATTAGGTGATAAATTTTCTTCAAATCAAATAATATATTTTCTCAAAAAATATAGAACCTGATATTCCTTTTGAACGAGAATTGCTTCACGGTGGGAGAATCGCTTCGAGAGAATATGTCGTCGTTAAGATTTTGAGAGTTCAAGTTGGTTTGGTCTTCCCCAACCATCGTCTTTTCGTCTTGTCGTCGTTAATTTTCTTGTGAATGATGTCGCTTCAATTTTGCGGTGCTCTCTTTGCGTATTCAGCTGAGTACCGGATTCTTTCTTAGGAATTGATATATTTTTTCACTCGAAAAGTTTGAGAGAACATTCTAATGGCAACGAGAAATAGATTGATACCGTTTTGCTGTAGAGAATTGACTTCTTATTTTAACCCTCGTAAAATAACATGAGAGTAACCAAATACTGAGAGAACATAGTAATGTCTCTTTACACACAGATTAATACTTCTAATACAAAAGAATAGCTACATATCGCCAATAGTTATCCCTATGGTGAACTAGTCGCATTAAAATCATATGAGTTTCAGCATGGTAAAATATACTCTCATAAATTATTCAACCGCAATCATTGGTCTTCAATTGATAATATCGCTATATACAAGTGAGTAATTATAATGATCATATATTTAAGATATATGCACAATAAAAATTAGCAATACTCAACATGCCTTTTGATACAATACTATTATATTTTTGGAATTAGATGCCATGCCATGATAATTACTTACGTCATGATGAATTGGAGAACTTGTTTTCTTGTTGTTTTGCTTACCGTGACGGTGGATGCAAGTTGTGACCAAGAAAACCAATTATTAATGAAATAGGGATAAAAAATTGCATTCACAAGAATTGAAAACAGATAGCACATGTGGTATCTCTGCAATTGAAATCGACGATACAGCGATTGGAAATAGTTTGTTGTTGACCATTCAATCCCTTCCTGGAAAAATTGAAGCTGGAGTGGTCCTCGCCGGCCATTCTTTTCGAGATCGCCGGAAGGGTTCATAGGTTTAGGGTTACCAAATCACGATTTGTAATTCAGAAACATGGCCCAGGTTAGTTTTACCGGTTCCCACAGACGGCGCCAACTAAACTTGCAAAATAAGTACGAGTAATGAATATTATGGTTTGTGTCTGTCTATTAGTGTTTAGACTGATTATTGGATGCCTCAAGATTGCTCTCAAGGGTGGTATTTATAGCTTGCTGTGGGCTTGGGTTTCGGTGGCTTGGTTTCCAAGCCACGGGGGTATTTTAGTATATTTGGCGAGTTCTAGACGCTTCCAGAGGCGGCTAAAGCGGTTTAGACGCCTTATGGGCCTAGGAAGCTGTTGTAGGGCGGCGAGGCCTTTAGGAAAGGTCTTAAAGCTTTTCTGAAGGTCTCTTTAGTCAATTAGGAAATTATTGACGGTCCAATAATAAATATTAGGCGATGGATCAAGAAATGAAGTCTAATAGTTGTTATTGATTCATCACAAATATTAAGCGATGGATCGAGAGATGGAGTTTTAATATTGGAACAAGTGAATTTAGACAAGGATTGCAAAACATGAGAATAGTCTAGCAAACCTTGACACGTTTAAAGTTTCGATCATTCAAGGATTTCAATAACAATCACCCATGAGAATATGTGTGATTGTTAGAGAAACACACTCGCTGAGACCGAGAGGAGATGTGATAGGCTTAAGAGAAACTTTTCTTTAGAAAATAAGTCCAACATAAAGTCTAGGTTTAGGGTTTGATTTGTGAAGGGTTTGTCATATGATGAACCAATAATCCCAAGGTGCTTCTAATCATTCTTAAAGTTTTTGGCGCCGCTGCCGGGGGGTTAAGCAATTTAATTAACTTTTTAGTAGTGGTTAAATTTTTCTTTCTTTTTCCTTTCTTCTTCTTTTCTTTTTACCGTTAACTCCTTGGGTAAAGCACGAAATAATAATGTTATGATTGAGGAACGCACTTTCAAAGAGTATGCAACCCCTTCTTCGGAAAAGCCACCTGCACTTCTTTATTTGGTGCAACAAAACCAATTTTCTGGAACACCCATTGAGGATCCAAATCTATATATTTCAACCTTTTTAAGACTCAATGTGACCTTGAAAGCAAATCAAGAGGCCGTAAGGCTACACCTCTTTCCCTTATGCTTAAGGGATAGAGCTATTACTTGGTTTCATTCATTAGGAGTTGGTTCCATCACTTCAAGGGACCAAATGAGGTGAGCATTTCTTGTCCGATTTTTTCCTCCTTCAAAAACCGCTCAATTAAGAGGAATGCTTTACCGATTTACTCAAAAAGATGGGAAATTTCTCTACGATGCGTGTGAGTGTTTCAAAGAAATGCTTAGACTTTGTTCCCATCATGGTTTAGAGAAGTGGCTTATTATCCACACTTTTTATAATGGTCTATCATATACCACTAAATTAACTGTTGATGTAGCTACAGGTGGAGCTTTAATGAACAAGGATTTTAAAACATCTTATGCTTTAATAGCGGACATGGCTCAAAACCATTATCAGTAGACCGATGAGAGAACTACCACCATCTCTCCACCCTCTAAAGAGGCAGGTATAAATGAGATTTCTTCCCATGATCATCTATCTACTAAGGCCGACGCACTTTCCCTAAAATTTGACAAAATGACTCTTAGTGTTGTCACACCTAATTCTGTTTCACCTCCTTGTGGAGCCTGTGGTATGTCTGGACATACTAGCATTGAATGCCAACTAGGTAGTACTGTTGAGAGTGTTGAACAAATAAATTTTGTCCAATACAACCAAGGGATGAGGCAACCCCAAAACTTTTATAAAAATCCTCAGAATCCCTTAGGACAGACAACACCACCCAGTTATGCAAATAAGAAAAGAGTCACTCAAAAGTCTAGCTTGGAAATTTTAATGGAAACTTATTTTACAAATCAATCCGAACAGCTTCAAGAGCTTAAAAATCAAACTGAAATTTTGAATGACTCTCTTGCCAAGCTTACATCAAAGGTTGATTCCATTTTCTCTCACAACAAGACCTTGGAGACTCAAATCTCCCAAGTAGTCCAAGAAGTTAGCCAACCTAGAACTAACAAAATGAATGTTGTCACCCTTAGAAATGGTAGGCAACTAGATTACCCCATAGGAAATGCCAACCCAAGTGAGAATGAGAAGGAGAGTAATGAACCACAAGGTAAGGAAACTAGGGTAGAAAGCGAAAAGCCGATTACACCACCCCTTTTTAAACCAAAAATTCCTTTTCCACAAAGGTTTGCTAAGTCTAAGCTAGATGAGCAATTTAAGAAATTTATTGAAATGATGAATAAACTCTACATTGATGTATCTTTCACCGATGTCCTAACTCAAATCCCTACCTATGCTACATTTTTAAAAGAAATCTTTTCGTAAAAAAGGAAGATTGAGGAGGATGAGACAATTAACCTTACGAAAGAGTGTAGTGTCATCATTCAAAACAAATTGCCACCTTAGCTTAAAGATCTGGGGAATTTTTCCATACTTTCTGTCATATGATCTGAATTAGTGAAAAAAGCAATGTGTGATTTAGGAGCTAGTGTCAGTTTAATGTCGTTATCTCTCTATGAGAGGATGGGCATAGGGGAACTTAAACCTACAAGAATGACCCTACAATTAGTAGACAGTTCTATTAAGTATCCAGCTGGAATTATTGAGGATGTCCCGGTCAAGGTAGGCGAGGTCAAGGTAGGCGAGATTTATATCCCCGCTGATTTTGTTGTGATGGAAATGGAGGAAGACAACCAAGTACCGATTGTTTTGGGAAGACCCTGCCTTGCTACTGCAGGGGCCATAATTGATGTTAGCAATGGTAAGTTAGCATTTAATGCTGGCAAAGAAACTGTTGAATTTGAACTTGCTAATCTAATGAGGAGCCCTTCCATTAAGGACTCTTGTTGCATGATAGATATAATAGACCATTGTGTGAAAGAATAGTCCTTAGCATCACCTACACACGATGGTTTGGAAATATGTTTGTTAAACGATGCAGGTGCAAAGCTAGAAGGAGATGCCCAAGCCTATGAAGAGCTATTGGATGAATGCCCTCACTCCCTTTTATAGATCAAATGTTAGAAAGGTTAGCTAAACATTCACATTTTTGTTACTTGGATGGTTATGTTGGATTCTTCCAAATACCCATCCACCATAACGACCAAGAGAAAACAACTTTCACATGCCCCTTTGGCACTTTTGCCTATAGAAGAATGCCTTTTGGTCTTTGCAATGCTCCAACTAATTTTCAAAGATGTATGATGTCTATTTTTTCAGATTTTGTTGAAAATATAATGGAAGTTTTTATGGATGACTTTTCTGTGCATGGATCTAATTTTGATGACTGTTTGGCTAACCTAGAAAAAGTTTTAGAAAGATGTGAACTTAGTCTTAAATTGGGAAAAGTGCCACTTCATTGTGAGAAAGGGGATTCTCCTAGGACACTTGGTCTATGAACGAGGAATATAGGTAGACAAAGCAAAAATTGAAATTATTGAAAAAATGCTACCCTCATCTCGGTCAAAGAAGTAAGAAGTTTCCTAAGCCACGCGGGGTTCTACCGCCGTTTCATTAAAGATTTTTCATTAATTACTAAACCACTAACAAGCCTCCTCCTTAAGGAGGTAGATTTTGTTTTTGATGATTCTTGCCTAAAGGCATTTTGCTGGTTGAAGGAAGCTTTGGCCACTACCCCAATCATACAACCACTAGATTGGAACTTGCTTTTTGAAATAATGTGTGATGCAAGTGACTATGCGGTTGGGCAGTGTTAGCTCAAAGAAAAGATAAAAAGATGCATGCGATATATTATGCAAGTAAGACTCTAGATGGGGCACATGTAAATTATGCAACAACAGAAAAAGAATTATTAGCGGTAGTTTATGCTATTGATAAGTATAGCAATACTTGGTAGGATCAAAAATCATTGTTTACACAGATTACTCGGCAATAAAATATTTGTGAAACAAAAAAGATGCCAAACCAAGGTTGATCCGATACATTTTTCTCCTCCAATAATTTGTCCTTGAAATAAAAGATAAGAAAGGATGATTAACTCTTTTCATTGGCACAGATTAACGCACCTTGGTATGCAGATTTTGTTAGTTTTCTTGCAGCAGGAGTACTGCCCCCTAACTTGAACTACTAGCAAAAGAAGAAGTTCTTTGATGACCTCAAGCGCTATTACTGGGATGAGCCCTATCTCTTCAGAAGAGGTTCATATGGAATTTTCATAAGATGCGCTCCTGAAAACGAGGTAAGTGACATTCTAAATCATTGCCACTCTTCTTCCTATGGTGGCCACGCCAGTACTCAAAAGACCTATTTCAAAATTCTTCAATATGGTTTTTGGTGGCCATCACTCTTTAAGGATGTGCATAAATTTGTTTCTAAGTGTGACCAATGTCATCATACCGGTAATATTACTAAAATAAATGAGATGCCTTTTAACTCTATCCTTTAAGGTTTGTGGAAGGAACCTGTATAATTTTTTGTGTCTTTCTTCTCTCTCTCTCTCTATTTTTATCTGCTGCATTTAGATTTTGAACATCACTTCAAAAGCTGAACTATATCAGGTTCTGAACAATGATTTCAGTTTTAAGAGAAAACGAAGAAAAAGCTAACACAATTAAACCCCCCTTTCTTGTGTTTTTCTATCTTTCAATTGGTATCTAGAGCCTTAGTTCTGTTATAATTTACTTAACAGTGTAACAAAAAAAGTTCTGAGAAAAACATGTCTGGTGAAAGCTCCAATGCTGCTGGAAACAACAATGATGTTAACTATGACTATAGTACTTCTGATGATAAGAAGTCAGACTCTGGAAAAGCTCCAAAGTTTAATGGAAAACCTGAAGAGTTTTCATGGTGGAAAACTAACATGTATAGTCACATCATGAGCCTGGATGAGGAGCTTTAGGATATTCTTGAAGATGGAGTTGGTGACTTGGTCCTTGATGAAGAAGGTGTTGTTTTTGATAGAAAGAAACATACCCCTTCTCAGAAGAAGCTTTAAAACAAACATCACAAGATCAAAGTTATCCTTGTTGCTTCTATACCTCGCACAAAATATATGAAAATGAGTGATAAATCCACTGCAAAGGCAATGTTTGCTTCATTATGTGCAAACTTTGAAGGCAGTAAGAAGGTTAGAGAAGCAAAGGCTACTATGCTTGTTCATCAATTCGAGTTGTTCAAGACAAAGGATGATGAAAGTATTGAGGAAATGTACTCAAGATTTCAAACCCTATTCTCTGGACTTCAAATATTCAAGAAAAGCTATGTAACTTCTGATCATGTAAACAAGATTCTCAGAAACTTACCTGCTAGATGGAGACCTAATGTTACTACTATTGAGGAAGCTAGAGATTTAAACACTTTGAGTGTTGAAGATATTATGATCTCTCTCAAGGTTCATGAGATTAGTCTAAATGAGCATAAATCTATCAAGAAGACAAAATCTACTGCTCTCCCATCTAAAGGAAAGTTATCAAAAGATCTTAAAGTTATTGAGTCTATTGAAGAATCTCCTGATGGTGATTATAATGAAGACCCTGCTGAGAAGTTGGCTATGCTTTCCAAGAAGAACAAGAAGGCTATGCTTTCAATATCTAGCCAAGAAGAACAAGAAGTTATAGAGAAGAAGAGGCAACTACAAAGGTTTCAAGAAGGAAGATCATAAGGATGCTTCAACTGTAAGAAGCCTGGACACTTCATTGCTGATTGCCTTGATCTTCAGAAGGAGAAGTCAAAGGAGAAGTCTGAGAAACCAAACTTCAAGTCAAGCAAGTTCAGAAAGTAGATTAAGCAGAGTTTAATGGCCCCTTGGGAAGATTTAGACAGTGAATCTGGGTCTGAGAAAGATGATGTTGAGAATGAAGTTGATGCTGGTGTTGGGTTAGTAGCAACAATGACATCAAAAGCTGAACCAGAATCAGATTCATATGATGAAAATAAGGTATACTCTAAAATTCCCAGAGAAGAACTTATTGAGTCTCTTAAAGAGCTTCTCACACATTTTGAACATAGAACCAATGAGTTGAAAGATTTAAAAGAAAAATATGTTGAGTTATTAAACCAACAAGAATCAACTCTTTTGGATCTAAAAGCATATGAGGAAAGACTTAGAGGTTTTGACTTCATTTGTAAAACTTAAGAACAAAAGCTCAAGTATCTTTGTCAGAAGCTACAATAAAAATGTGGTGGAAAATCTTTAAGTAAACATGAAATTGCTCTTGAAGATTTTATTATATCTGGTATTGACAGAAGCAATTTAGCTTCTATGATTTCTGGCATTTACAAGAACAATGGAAAAGGAATTGGATTCTCAGAAGGGAAACCTAAATAAATCATCCTCAAAGCATGTTGTGAATGCATAAGGGAATGATTGAAAACTTTCTTTGTACCTGAAGGTGGTAAATATGAAACTGTTGATCAGTTAGAACCAGAAGCTTCGAGTTCTAGGACTAAGAGTATCTCAAAGTCATAGATCTATAAGCCTAAGGTAATGATCAACTCTGACTCTAAGACTCCAAAGATTTAGATTCTGAAGAGATCAAAACCCTTTCTTAAGAGTTTGATGAACTCAGAATCTGGTATCTTAAAGTCTAAGTTTTAGAGGAATGAAACAGTTAGTGCTTCTGAAAAGACAAAATCAAAAGGGACTAAACCTAAGGTATTGAATGATCAGAAGCCATCAAACTTTCAGCATAAGGCGCAAATAAGGAAGAGTAAAACTTCTAGTATTAACCTCAAAGGTCCCATAAAGACATAGGTACCTAAATCTGAAATTGTCAATACTACAGGTATGCCTAAGAGCAAAGGAAAAGCAAATATCACGGTACCTAGACAACGGTTGCTCAAGACATATGACAGGAGAGAATGCTATGTTCCTTTCTCTCTCAATAAAAGATGGAGGAAATGTGAAGTTTGGAGGCAACCAATGTAGAAAAATCATTGGTACAGGAACTATTGGTAACTCCTCTATCTCTATTAGTAGTGTGTGGTTAGTAGATGGTCTAAAACATAACCTGCTCAGTATTAGTCAGTTATGTGATAATGATTATGATGTATTGTTTGATAAGACCAACTGCACAGTAGTTAACAAGAATGACAACTCCATAACATTCAAGGGAAAGAGAGTAGATAATGTCTATAAAATCAACTTCTCTGAACTGGTTGATTAGAAGGTAATTTTCCTTCTATCTGTGAATGATAAGAAATGGGTGTGGCACAAAAGGTTGGGACATGCTAACCGAAGATTAATCTCAAAGCTTAGTAAGTTGCAACTGGTAAGAGGCCTACCAAACATTAATTATCATTCAGATGCACTATGTGGTGCATGCTAGAAAGGGAAGATTGTGAAATCATCTTTTAAAACAAAAGAAATTTTCTCAACCTCAAGACCCTTATAATTACTTCATATTAATTTATTTGGTCCAGTTAACACTGCATCTTTATATGGAAGTAAATATGGATTAGTCATTGTTGATGATTATAGCAGATGGACTTAGGTATAATTCCTATGAAGCAAAGACTGTAACACCCCGAAATCCCGACTTAAAAATTTCATTCAAATAATCAGAGTATAACACGTAAATCAGGATGTCACATTTCATAAAATCTTTAAAATCAAATTGAATAATAATTTATTCTTAAACAATATTCAAACATAGCAGCGAAATTCATAAACTTCTCAAAATCTTAAATAAATAAGTCTCGACACAAGAGCCTCATAAAACATCTCAAATCAGGTTACGTCGCAAACATCATAATTAATCAACATGATACATAAAAGGAATAGAAATAATAATAATCCCCATCCCGTTACGTATCAGAGCTCCTAAGACTCCACAAGAACCTCTCACATCGACGAACCTAAGCTTGGTCACCTGCACTTGCCCACAAGGCGGCAATTCCAACAGAAGGGGTGAGATTCACAACAATTATATTAACATATAATTCAAATCATTATGATTAACAATAACAACATTATTCATCACATAGGACAGAAACGTCTCAAACATCCACATATACAAATCATCTTAGAACATCTTCATAAACAACCGTCTCAAAACATCTCAGACACATGACTCGACAAATGCAACTCTAACATCTTAACATCATGCATGTGGTACCAATATTTTAGCTTTAATAAGCTTCACCATCTCTTTGAGCAAATTCTCCACCGTCGCTTTGAGCATAAGCTCCACCGTCTCAAAATATGCAAATGCATGGACTCGACTTTTTATTCTTAAACAAGTTATCCCAACGTCTTAACATCAAATACGACTCTTTACCGACACATGCAATTATACAATACATGGCAGCAACTCAGCACACTTAGTATATATATTTACAGCACGTAGTTATCATCACAATCATCATTTATACTTCATTCGTAAACTTCACTTAATAAGCATTTAGTCAAAGCTTAACGCCAACAATTAAATATCATCTTACAACGTCATTACAAGTTCTAATTAGGTCTTAAACATCTCTAATACTATTCAAGGGTCTACCCTCAAAGTCTCGCTCAAAACAGAGTTCTAAAACTCAAGTTATAGTGGTTTGAGACCACATTGCTCGCTGTGGCGAGCTACTTAAATTGCATTCTGCCACTTGCTCGCTACGGCGAGTGAAGTTGCTCGCCTCGCGCGCACTGAAGGGGTTGCTCACCTCGCGAGTGAATACCTAACTGCTCGCCACGGCGAGCGGGTCTGCTCGCCACGGCGAGCTATCGCAGAGGGGTTACGGGTTCGCTCGAAACCTCGCCAAAACTCGTCCAATTCTTCGTTTTATGCTTCTAATCTATCAGAATTATGGTCCTAGTGATTAATCTAGGTTCTGTAACAGGTTTCTACACCAATTCACATCATTCTCTCATCAATTCATCACAAAATTCATTAAACCCTAGCTTTGGAATTCTCTCAAAACTCTCTCCAATCCTTAGGTTAATCATAACAGATGAATTACAGCATAATATAATTGAGTTAGGCTCACCCTTACCTGGTAATATTGCAGAATTGGGGTTCCCTCTTCTCTAGCCACTTTTCTCCCTTCTTGACAAAAGTCTGTAACGTACTCACTGTTTCTTTCTAACCCTAACTCCCTTATATAATTCTTTCTATTCTCACTTATCCCCACCACTCTATCTTATTTATGAAAACAACCTCATCTCTCAAAATATTTGTTATTATATCACATCTTAACTTTAATATAAATATATATATATTAACGTCACATATTTTATTTTATTAAACAATAAAATAGACATCACACCACAACATCATTTCATACGTCACAAAACATCATTAAAATCATATAATATATAATAATATACTATATACTCTAATAAAATAATTAAATAAATAAAGTTGGCGTTACAAAGACAATGCATATGATGTATTCACTAGCTTCTCCACTCAAATATAGTCTGAAAAGGAAATGAAAATTCTAAAAGTCAGAAGTGATCATGGTGGAGAATTTGAAAATGAGCCATTTGAAACTTTTTGTGAAAAACATGGAATTGTCCATGAATTCTCTTCTCCTAGAACTCCTGAGCAAAATGGGGTTGTGGAAAGAAAGAATATAATTTTAAAAGAAATGGCTAGAACCATGATACATGAAAATAATTTGGCTAAACATTTATGTGCAGAAGCAGTGAATACAACATGTTATGTCCAAAATAGAATAGAATTTATATTAGATCTATCCTGGAGAAAACAACATATGAATTCTTTAAAGGAAGGACACCTAACATATCTTACTTTCATCAATTTGGATGTACAAGTTACATTCCATATAATAAGACCTACCTAAAGAAATTTGATGCCAAAGCCCAAAGAGGAATCTTTTTAGGTTACTCTGAAAGGTCAAAGGAATACAGGGTGTATAATTCAGATGCACTATGTGTTGAAGAATCTATGCACGCTAGGTTTGATGAAAAGATGCTTGGAAATAAAACTCCAGAACAGTTTGAAAGTTATGCAGATTTGCAGGCACCTGAAATCATTTCAGAACCAGATCAGATTGAAGAATCTGAAGACAGTCCAGAAGCTGAACCCATTCCATAAGCTAAAGATGAAGTTGCTTCTGATGAAGCTCAAGATGGTTCTCATCAAGCTAATCAATCCAAGTAAAAATTCAAGTACAAGTCTTCACATCCTGAAGATCAAAACATTGGAAATAAAGAAAGTCCCAGAAGAACAAGATCATACTTTAGACAAGAAGAGTCTATGATGGGATTATTATTAGTGATTGAACATGCTACTATAGATGAAGCACTATCAGATGATGGATCGATTGTAGCTATGCAATAAAAACTCAATCAATTTCAAAGAAATGATGTGTGGGATCTGGTATCCAAACCTCAGCTAAAGAACATTACTGGAACAAAATAGGTATTCAAAAACAAGCTGAATGAAAAAGGTGAAGTAGTGACAAACAAATCCAGACTTGTTGCTCAAGGTTACAGTCAACAAGAATGCATTGACTACACTGAAACATTTGCTCCAGTTGCAAGATTGGAAGTGTAACGCCCTAGTTGTTATTTATTTATTTTCGGTTGATTTTTAATAAGTTTATATGATTTTAAATGATTTATGTTGATTTTATGGTGTAGTGTATTTTATTATATGATTATTTGATTATTTAATTGAATAGGTGAGAAATAATATTATTTGAAGTTTTGGAGGTTAAAAAGAGAGTATGACTTTTATTAGTAAATTAGAGATAATATAGAATTATTATTTATTTGGAATTAAGGGGGTTAATGATAATTAATAGAATTAAAAGGGAGTTTAATGAAATAGGAGAGGTTATAGTTACAGTAAAAAGAAAGAAAAGTCAGAACAAACATTTTCACGTACAATTGAAAAAAAAGAGAGTTTTTGAGAGAAAGAGGAGAAAAACCAAGAGGTTAGGAGAAGAGCTAGGAAAGGATCAAAATTGTTGTAGGCTTTCAATCTTTGCTGAATTAAGGTAAGGGTGGGATTTCCTTCAATAATCATAGTATATAATTCTGAAATTTGATGAATTGTTGTGTTCTTGAGTTAGGGTTAGAAAGTTTATGTTAATTGATAAAATGAGATGAATTGTGTTGTTTGATGTATGTTCCTATGTTGTTTTGATTTCTATATTGCCTATTTGACCTGTAAACATCATTGTAAATCATTTTGGGTGATTAAGGGATCAAAAATTGGGTTTTTGGAGTGAAAACTTTTCTTTCCCGTAAGCGAATTCGGCCACCGATTTTCTGATAGCCAAAACTGGAAAAACACTCACTTTTCACCCGTTTCTGTTTTGAATTAGCTTTCTCTGTAAACACGAAAGTTGTAGCTTTGGATGTTACCTTTTTAATTCCGTTGCTTTGACTTCAAAAATATTTATAGAACTTGAGTTATGGTCAAATTACTGCATGTAGGTCACAGTGAATTTTTATGAATTTCAGCACAACTTTCTCCAAATTTGAAATGAAAACTGATATTGATCGGTACTGAATTAGTCTTAGTTGTAAACATGAAAGTTGTAGATAATTGTGCTAGCTTTCTAATGGCCTTAGTTTGACGTGTAAACGATTTTTATATTTTGAGTTATGATGAAAATAGTCCAAGTGGGTATTCAGAAAATTTAAGAAAACTTAGCATAACTAATTCCGAGTTAGTCCAAAACTTATGGTTGGTTTCCCAACTTTAAACTTAGGTATTAGGAATTTAGTTGAAGTGTTTTATGACTATTTGACTTATGTCTTATTGATCACAATTGCTTTGTTTTTGAAGAATGTTTTGGTTTGATATGAATGTAGTTGATTAATGTATATGTGCTATGTTGATGAATTATGTCGTAAAAGTTGTTGTGTCAGATTTTGACTAAGTTGTGGAGTGTGTCATAAATGATTAGGCACATATGTTGTTGTCATAGATGTTTTTCAGTTGTATGTTGATAAAACAAATTGAATCCATTTGCATTTTCATAACTGTTGGGGGCTTATGCCCTAGAATGTTTATCATTCACCCGTTGGGGGCTTATGCCCTGGAATGTTTATCATTCACCTGTTAGGGGCTTATGCCCTGGGATGCTTTAACCATCCAACTGTTGGGGACTTATGCCCAGGAATGCTTAGCATTCAACGCGCGTAGTTGGTACCACATGCATGATGCATTAGTTGTCGTTGGAGTTGCATTGTCGTATTTGTCGTTGTTGGTCTAGTAGTTGGTGTTCATTGCTGATAATGGCGCTACGTTGTGGTTGTTAAATGTTGTTGATGATAATGTTGCTGATGTATTATATATATACATATGCATTTGATGATGCTTGTTGCTGATTGTTGTTGTTTTCATTAATTTGATGAATTATATATTATTATTATTGGATGTGTATCTCACCCCTTCTGCTTGAAATTGTTGCCTTTCGTATGGGTAACCTGCAGGTTCTGAAGATTAGTAGGTATGACTTAAGTGTCTAGGGCTCTGATACATATTAGGATGGGGATCGTCGCGAATGTTTTCCTTTATTCTTTTATGTATCATATCTATGAAAAAACTATGTTGTTGGAGTTTTATTATTGTTGAAAATAATATTTTATAACTGTTGAGGCCTTTGTGCCAGGACTATGTTGACGTTGAATTTGAGTTGAATTATAATTTTGAAGATTTATTCCGCTGCAGTTTATGAGAATTTATGTTGTTTTAAAATAAATAGTTTATTCCTATTTATGAAATTTTGAACAGCAGTGTGACACTCTGTTGTTTGATTTACTCTGATATTTTTTTGTATTTAATATTACGACGTTGGGAGAACGGGGTGTTACAGAAAGCAATTAGGTTACTTTTATCCTATGCACTTAATCATGACATCATATTATATCAAATGGATGTTAAGAGTGCTTTTCTCAATGGTGTGATATCTGAAGAAGTATATGTTAAACAACCACCTGGTTTTGAGGATCTTAAGATTCCTGACCATGTTTATAAACTTCAAGAAATCACTATATGGTCTCAAACAAGCTCCTAGAGCCTAGTATGACAAACTAAGTAATTTCTTGATTGAAAATGATTTTAAAAGAGGTCAAGTCGACACATCACTCTTCAGAAGAACTCTTGAGAAAGACATTCTTGTTGTGCAAATTTATGTTGATGATATAATATTTTTTTCTACTAATACATCTCTTTGCAAGGAATTTTCTAAGTTAATGCAGGATGAATTTGAAATGAGAATGATCAGGGAACTGAAGTTCTTCCTTGGAATTCAAATTAACCAATGCAAAGATGGAGTGAATGTTCATCAGTCAACTCAATGGTGTGATATCTGAAGAAGTATATGTCAAACAACCTCCTGGTTTTGAGGATCTTAAGAATCCTGACCATGTTTATAAACTCAAAAAATCACTATATGGTCTCAAACAAGCTCATAGAGCCTAGTATGACAGACTAAGTAATTTCTTGATTGAAAATGATTTTAAAAGAGGTCAAGTTGACACAACACTCAGAAGAACTCTTGAGAAAGACATTCTTGTTGTGCAAATTTATGTTGATGATATAATATTTGTTTCTACTAATACATCTCTTTGCAAGGAATTTTCTATGTTAATGGAGGATGAATTTGAAATGAGCATGATGGGGGAACCGACGTTCTTCCTTGGAATTCAAATTAACTAATGCAAAGATGGAGTGTATGTTCATCAGTCAAAGTACGCCAAGTGTAACGCCCACTTTATTTATTTAATTATTTTATTAGAGTATATAATATATTATTATATATTATATGATTTTGATGATGCTTGTGACGTATGAGATGATGTTGTGATGTAGTGCTTATTTTATTGTTTAATAAAATAAGATATGTGATGCTAATATATATTTTATAATAAGATAGAGTTGTGGGGATAAGTGAAATTAGAAAGAAGTATAAAAGGAAAATTAGGTTTAGAGAAGGAGTCGGTACGTATTACAGACTTTTGCAAAAAGGGAGAAAAGTGGCCAGAGAAGAGGGAACCCCAACTCTACAAACATACCAGGTAAGGGTGAGCCTAGCTTCGATTATATTACTGTAATTCATCTGTTTATGATTAACTAAGGGATTGGGAAGAGTTTAGAGAGAGTTATTAAGTTAGGGTTTTTGTGGATTTTGATGAATTGATGTTAGAATGATGCAATTTGATGTAGAAACGTGTTACAGAACCTAGATTAATCACTAGGATCATAATTCTGAAAGATTAGAGCCATAACATGAGAGATTTGGACGAGTTTTGGCGAGAGATGAGCGAACCCGTACTCTGTTCTGCGATAGCTCGCCGTGGCGAGAAGACCTACTCGCTGTGGCGAGCAGAACAACTTCACTCACTAGGCGAGCAACTTAACTCGCCGTGGCGAGCGACCCTTGATGCACGCGAGGCGAGCAGAACCACTCGTCGTAGCGAGTACTGGCAGAATGCTAGGTAGCATCTCACGAGGCGAGCAGAACCACTCGCCATAGCGAGCAATGTGGTCTCAGACCACTATAACTTGAGTTTTATAACTCTGTTTTGAGCGAGGCTTTGAGGGTAGACCTTTGGGTAGTAGTAGAGATGCTTTATGATATAAATTACAATCTGTAATGATGCTGTAAGATGATTTTTAATTGTTGGCACTAATCTATGATTATATGCTTATTAAGTGAGTTATATGAATGATGTTTGAATGATATTTGCGACGATGAATATATGCTATGAATATGTGTTAAATGTGCTGAGCTGCTGCCATGTATTGTTATAGTTGTATGTGTCGATAAAGAGTCGTAAATGATGTTAAGATGTTGTGTTAACTTGTTTAAGTATAAAGAGTCGAGTTCATGCATTTGCATAATTTGAGACGGTGGAGCTTAGGCTCAAAGCGACGGTGGAGCATTTGCTCAAAGCGACGGTGAAGCTTATTTATGCTAAAATATTGGTACCACATGCATGATGTTTAAGATGTTAGAGTTGCATTTGTCGAGTCTTGTGTCTGAGACGTTATGAGATGATTGTTATGTGAAGATGTTTTAAGATGACTTATTATACGTAGATGTTGAGATGTTTCTGTTACATGTGATTATTATTGTTGTTGTTGTTAAGCATAATGTTTGAATTATATGTTAATATAATTGTTGTGAATCTCACCCCTTATTGTTGTGAATTGTCGCCTCGTGGGCAAGTGCAGGTGACCAAGCTTAGATTCGACGATGTGAGAGGTCCTTGTGGTGTCGTAGGAAATGCTCTGATATGTAACGGGATGGGGTTTATGTTAAATTTTATTCCTTTATGTATCATGTTGAACTAATGATTATGTTTTCGATTTACCTTTGAATTTTGAGATGCTTATGAGGCCTTGTGCCAAGAACTAATTACTTTAAGGATTTTGAGACGATTATGATTCCGCTGCTACGTTTTGAATATTGATGAGGAATAAATTGTTATTCATTTTGTTTAAAGATTTTTAAGAAATGTGACATCCTGAATATTGCGATATACTCTGATTAAATGCATGAAATTTTTAAGTTGGGATTTCGGGGTGTTACACCGAGGAGCTTCTGAAGAAGTTCAATCTTGAAGACTGCAAAGAGATGAAGACACCAATGCATCCAACCTACACCTTAAGCAAAGAAGATACTGGAACTAAGATTGATCAGGAGCTGTATAGAGGTATGATTGGTTCTTCGTTATATCTCACTGCATCTAGGCCTGATATATTATTCAGTGTATGCTTGTGTGCAAGATTCCAATCAGATCTTAGAGAATCTCATTTAACTACAATTAAGAAAATCTTCAGGTATCTGAAAGGAACAACAAATCTTGGACTCCTTTATAGGAAGTCCTTAAATTATAAGTTGGTTGGATTCTGTGATGCTGACTATGCTGGTGACAGGATTGAAAGAAAATCAACCTGCAGAAACTGTCAGTTTCTTGGTGAGAATTTGATATCCTGGGCTAGCAAGATACAAGAAACCATTGCTATGTCAACAACAGAAGCAGGATATATTTCAGCTGCTAGTTGTTGTACACAACTGCTTTGGATAAAATATTAGTTGGAAGATTATCAGATTAATGCTAACATTATTCCCATTTATTGTGATAATACTGCTGCTATTTGTTTATCAAATAATCCAATGCTACATTCTAATGCCAAGCATATTGAAATCAAACACCACTTTATCAGAGACTATGTTCAAAAAGGAATCTTGGATATCCAATTCATTGATACTAAACATCAATGGGCTGATATATTCACTAAGCCTTTAACTGTTGAAAGATTTGATTTTATAAAGAAAAATTTGAACATGCACTTTGTGTATGATTAAATTGCTTGCTCCTGAATAAGAATTTAGGTTCTGATGTTGTTCATAAGCTATAGTCCATCAGAAGCTCTTCACTGAGGTTTTAAGGAAAATGTGCTTCTGATGACATCAACATCTGAACTCCAGGATCTGGACTCTTTGCTTCTTAAATATTGGAATTAGTTGAAACGTTGGAAATTACTCTTTGGTAACACCTGTCCCACTTACTTAGCAGTTACTCTGAAAATTCTAACATGGCTTAAATGTATTTGTTTATAACGTAAGAGGACAATGATGATTTTATGCTTTGAAAGTACCATCTCGTGCCCCCTTTGTCATTAATGTTGTGTTTGTTTGTCCCCTTATGAATTGCAATCGTTTTTACTAAAAACACTTAGACAAAAACACACACTTCTTACTTCACTACCTACACGTTCTAAGTTTTTACCGATTCTCTGAAAAATCTCATTCTTTCAAAAGAACAAAACCTAGTACCCTGATATCATCTTCAATCATCAATGGCATCATCAAGTTCAGATGCAGCTTCTCCCTTGCAAATAGAAACTAGGGAAGCTTATCAGATTAATGGAAGAACAATGAAGTTGGAAGAAAATGATCTCTTTGTTCAAGCGGAAAATCTTGTAGAGTTTGAATCTCTCAAATATCATGACTTCAACCTCACAAGCTATCTCGCCTATCAAGACTTGACTGGGTATTTTGGAATGCTCAATGGGTATTTTGAAAATGATCTTTGAAGGTTTTAAGCACGTTAACCTAATATCTAATATCACTAATAAAGGATTATCCATTCATATACTAACCATGTTTATTAGAACAATTCAATTAGGTCTAAGTCGAAAGTTAGGGTCAGTAGTCATTCGTTCTCACTAAATCATATATATATTTGATTAGGATATATAAAGCATTAAGAACAATTAAATTGAATAAAAACTATATTGTCATTCACAATAAATAGAGTTTCACAGCAACATGGTTTAATTAGGGTTACAAAGAATCATCTCAGACCTAACCTCTAATGGATTTAGCTACTCATAATGGTGTTTACAAATAACATAATCATTAGAGGAATCAATACATACATGAATTGGTAAAAGAGTGAAGAAATCGCTCTCTAGCCGTCTTGTAGTCTCAAATCGTAACCCTTGTTTTCAGAATAGCCTTCAGCTTAAATAGGCACAAAAATTCGCCTAAAATCGTGTCACATTTTTAGTAATTCGTGATACGTTTCTGCCTTGTGTAACAAAAAATTGAATTAGGGTTTCTTCAAATCGTGTCACGTTTTCTGGGAATCGTGACACGTTTTGATCCTTTGTATTTTCTTTAGTTTTTCTGCTTTTCTTGCTACTTAAGTTACCTTGTGAACTCCAAATTGTGATCAAAATACATGGAAAATTACGTAATGAAAAGATGTCATCACAACCCCAAACTTGAACTATTCCTTATCCTCAAAGAATTCACTTATAAAATTGACATTTAACAGTAAAATAACAAGTACCTTCTCAAGCGATAATACCCAAAAGTTCAACACATTACTAGCTAAAGATGAGCTAGTTTGACTTGTTGGCAACCACCGATTCACAACTCCACGCAACAATTTAAAAGGGTTAACACACAGTCGACATGCAATCTACATATTACCATAAGCTTGAAAGGTTTCTAAACGTCAATCAAAATTAATGTCAATGCATACTTTGAGGTCTTCAAGGGTTATAACGGGGCTTAGGTAAAGGTGGGATATTATTTGGATAAGTAGGCTACACAAAATCATGAGTTAGGCACTCTTACGGAAATTAAAGCACAGATTCAACCTATCATTCACCTTTAGAACATCAATTTTATGTAAGGGTACTAGAAAATACTTGTAAGATTTGGGACAATCGAGTTTTAACTTACTCGGATTTTCAATGTTTTGTCCCTTTTTCATTCTATTTTCATCATTTTTTTTTGCATACACCATTTTGGCATATTGTTCATAATTTTTAAAGTTGTTTTGTTCTATTCTTTGTTCTCTAGTACCCCCACCCCAAACTTAATTGGTTGCAAGTTCCAATAGCAACCCCAACTTCAATATTTAGCAACATTTTACAATACCTAACTCAGATAAACAATACGGGATAAATTCTAAAAGTCTCTAAGCTTGAAATGTAGTTTGTCACCGAACAAAAAGATCTAAACCTACCGGCTCAAATTGGCTTTTAGAAGGAGAAATTTGAATAATATCAGGGTAGGCTTCAAAAGGCTCACATGACCAAGCACTTTTGCCTCAGCATGCAAATAATAAAGATCAATCGACAATAGAGAAATAGTGCAAGTTCTAGAAATGTAAAAGCATGGAACATTACAGTGTTTAGATTTCTGAGAGTTGTGACTACCTATCTTAAATTTCCATACACTTCGCCTTTGAAAAGCAAGTCACTCCTCCTTTTGAACTTTTGGAATACCACTTGAACAAACATTTGTTACTAAACTATAAAAAGTCAATTAAACAAGAAAATTCATCAATAATAAGCAAGTTCAAGAACAATTACATAAATGGTGGAATTACAACCGAAATAACATAATGAAAGCAATAAAATTGTTCAAGTTAAAATAAAAGTACATCAAAGAAATATTGCTGCAACAATCAAAAGAAAAATATCAAAAGAGCTGGACCATCACTAGTCCACTCAATCCTCCATCTGGCCCTTATCAATCCAAGTGCTGGAATTCTCCTCTGTAAATAAAAGTGTGAGTTGCCTCCCACAAAATGCTTCTTTACCGTCATTAGCTTGACTGTCAAGAACCCTTAAAGGTCCATAAGAACAAAACCTCACTTCTACACTAAACCAAACTAGCAGATAAGAAAGCAACACAACAAACAAGTACCGAATGTAACTCAATACCATTCGTGTACAAACGGGGAAATTTACCGAATACTAGTCCGGACAAGACTGACCACGGCTCTGATACCAACTTGTAACACCCTATTTCTATTAAAGCGATAAAACACGCGAATATAATAATTATTCAAGAAATAGACGCTATGTCTTCAATCAATTTTAAAAACAAAATACATGCATATATAAAATTCTCAACAGTTGCAGCAGATATAAATTATACATCAAATAATCCAACATATAAATTTATAAGTCTCCGAGTCCCGACATATGGGCAATAATCAACAATATAAGTCAAAACAATAAATATAAAGACAACGTCCTTATCAGAGCCTAAATCTAGACTCGACAGAAAAGTAGAGGAAGTATCTGCTTTCCTCAAATCAACTCATCAAGCAAGAAAATTACTCCTGCACTCTGTCTACCCGTCCATATGGAAAGGCAGCAGGTCAAAATCACTGGGGGTTAGCTTTACATCAATAATAATAAACAATTGAAAATGAACATCGATGATTAAATCTCAATTAACAAGTGCATACATCTATAACATCATCCATCAATACAATATTCACAATCATCACAGCATACAATGCATTAACACATTTATCGCCAACCCACCATCAACACATAAGCAATATGACTCATGCCAATTCATGATATGCGCCTAGACTCGACTTCTATATGCATGTGGTACCAATCTCCTCAAGCTCGTCAGCTTATGATGCATCAACACATCAAAGTCAACGGCTATAATCAACGGCTATATGAATATCAACATCCGACTCGACATATGATGAATGAACATATGACTCAATCAACCATGCATATGTTCTCAACAATCAACAGCTATATTCAACGGCTATAGGTATACAACTTCCACCAATTACATTCAATCAAGTATGTATACTAATTCAACATCAACAATTATCAACTTCACTTAATTCTTCACAATTCAACTAATGGAGAAAATTCACCAATTCATGATAGTCATCATGTTCAACAATTAACAATCATTCACGTATCCTCAAATATTCATACAAAGCCATTTACAAAAGATTTCCGAGATAATCGGTCTTAAGGATTAAATTTGACAAAATTCGTCTATGATTAAACAAAACAACCAACATGTACTTTTCAAAGTAAAACAACATCAATGCCTCGACTATGTCTCACCGGCTAATTACAACAAGATCATCGAAATCACAAAGTTTGTTTCTCTTATCATTTTCAAAAGAATCCCATTTTCAAAGCAAGATAAGTTAAACCCCGTTGAATTCATTCACAACTATTTTCAGAAAATCTAGTACTTAGTATACAACATAATCTTACCCCTTTTTCTTTTAAGAGAAACAAGTTTCGGAACAATCGATGTTTTTGACATTTTCAAATCTTGAGAAACAATCACCAAATCAAGTCCAATTTCTCATTTGTTTGATGTTTACAGAGGTTTAAAAGCTCAATTACATTTAACTACATCAAAAGAATCAATTCGGAATGGTTCAGATCGACCCAAAAGCCCTAAAAACGACAAAATAGGGGTGACTGCACTGTGCAACTCGCTATGGCGAGTTAGTCATAGGGAGTACCTGTCTACTTGCCACCAACTCGCCTTTCACTCACCATTGCGAGTTGCATCAGTTGCAGAAATTCTGCACACGGGAAAAACTCCATTTTCACCCAAAAACTCCCAATTTTAGTTCCCCATTGCCCAAATTGGTTTCCAAAGTTTGTATAAACATTTATAGACACAAAAAGACATCCAAATCTATATGAGACTTGAATCAAAACATCATTTCAACAAAAAAATACCATTTGACCCATTTTCATGAAAATCTTTAAGAACAATACAAATTCACAACAAGACTCCATGGTTAGGGATACCCATAGGTTCAATCAACAAACAACAACATCTCACAACAGCAACAACATAATTTAATCACAAATTTAACCATAAATCAACATAACACATCAATCTTCACCAATTGCACACAATTCACAATATACCCATTTATACATATCATGAACATGCAATTTCATCAACAACAATTCAGTTATCATCAAATTCATGTACTCAAACATATCATCATAACAAGAATATGAATTTCAACAATTAAATTCAAATTATCACTTATTCAAATAAGAACTTATAAGATGGAAAAGAAGAATAGATTAACCAATTGATTATGAATGAAGACTAGCCCCCTTACCTCTTATCTTCACAAAGCTAAGCTAATCCTTCACTCCCCCTTGCTCCTATCTTGATTCCTCTTGAATCTTCTCCCTAAACCTTTTTTCTATCTCTAGCCTCTTTAGATGAAATGAATGAACAGTTAACCTAGCCTCTCTAAGTTAAGCTTATATAGTCACCATCTAAATGGGTTAGGGTATATCTCCTCTTAATGGGCCTAATACTTTCCCATCTAATTATAAATGTTACTACTCACTTAACTTAGTAAAATATCTAATTATCACCATAACCAAATAATTACAAATAAGTGCTTCTAGTCTTAACAAAAGAAACTATTCACCTCAAAATCTATACCTATTAATAAAGGCAATACATTGTTTTGGTGTAGCCTATTTTACTTTCCAAGTTTACCCCTAATATTTCGGTTTTTTCATTGTTAACTTCCCATCCCACACTAACCGATTCATAGAAGTTTCTTTATCCAATGTGTATTCATAAAATTGGTTCTAAATCATCCATAAAAGAGCAAACTTTAATTAAAAAAAAGGAATAGTACCAAAAAAAGTTTCAACCCATTCTCAATAACTCTTCCTCATTTCTTTGCTTTCCCTGCGCCTCTTCCTCTCCTTTCCATGTATTCTTTTTTGCATTCCAAAAATATCTTATCAAACCAAACTCTAACTTGAGTCTAAGTAAATTTGTACTTTAAAATTTACTGTTTAATATTGCTCAACATTTATAAATTCTGATCATGGAAACAACTTTCTGCTAAGGGAAATGCAACTGTGAATTTCATTCTCTGGTGCATGAATAACAAAGAGGGGGAGAGATGGGAAGGTTAAATATGGTGATCAGAAATTTGTTGCGACGCTAAGACACGATAGCAAGCAACGATATCAAGTTCAGCGCGTGAGTCACTAGAGTCTCTATGATTTTCTTTTTGTTCATAGTCCAATAACAATGGCGGTCACCACCGTGAAAACGGGTAGAGACGATGTTTGGTCGGTTAGGGTAGACACCTATGGTGGAAACCATGCTTATCAGGAAGCAATAAAAATGTGGTACATTTTTTTTTGATTTTTTTGGATCAAATTACCTTTTTTTTTTCTTAGTTTTTTGGTTCTTCATTGGAAAAGTTAACGACGGCGTCACAAAGTTTGGATATTTATTTAGTTTGATACCTATCATCATCTTTTTTGTTGTCATTGTGTTTGTTTCTATTCTTTTTAATAATTTTTGTTCAGATTACTTCAAGATTGGTTCGTAAATTTCGACTATAAATGTTTTAGTTCGGGTCGGCTTTGTTTAAAATATATTGAAGCATAGATCAAGAACACAAAACACATAAAGGGAATATGGTGAAGATGACCAAACCTTGATTATTTCTCTGTTGTTTTTTTGGGGTTTGGGATTTTTATTTATTTATTGGGGCATACATTTAAATTTAGAGATTTTGTTATAGAAGTTTACGTAATTTGAATATATGCTCGCATGTAGGTTTTGAAGAAAAAATAGGAAACTTCCAAACTTTATGATATGGGATCATTTAGAATTGAGCACTCCATGATATAATTTGGCTATGTATTACTTTGTACAAGGTCCTTATTTTATTCAATGACCTTTTTACCTTTAATTGTGTCTCAAGTCTAACGCTTTATTCTTCTTTTTCTTTTCTCTCTTTTTCAATATGTAATTTTCGGCTGTTTATATTTCATGGCATGAAAACCATCAAAACAAACACATACTTCTCCTTTCTTATATTCCATGGCATCACATGAAGATTGTGAAAGGCAGGGGCGGTTCTATGGCCCAGCGACCCCGGGCTCCGGGCCAATTTTTTTGCATTTTTTTATGTAAATCCCTATGAATATTTTATATAAATCCCTATAAATTGGGTAATTTTTTTAGATTTTTTGATTATTTGCTTGCAATTTCATATGTAAACACCTATAAATGTGTTGCAATTTCATATGGCAATTTCCTTCCTTTAAAAATAAAAAAAATGTGTTGCAAATTTTTTTTGCCCGGACTTTACAATAATCCTGGCTCCGCCCCTGGTGAAAGGGATGAAAGTTGTTGTGCGCCATGATTATATTAATTGAGAGAGAGAAGAGCGGTGAAATAGACATAGTGGTGTGAGCGAGAATGCATACTTAGTCGTCCCGTGGTTTAGCTACAGGGGTGGCCGGTGTGGACGAGATCCTCCATATTTTTGGTTGTAAGTGATCTAGATGTATTTTTTAATTACTTTTTCCATTTGGTAAAGTTGACGAAAAAGGAAAATCATTTTTGCACACAAATGATACATTCAACACCATCGGATGGAAAAATAAAGAGTATAGGTGACATGATAGCAAGAGAGAGATAGAGAGAGAATTAAATGTTGAATAAGTGTGAGAATAATAGATGTATAAGGTTTGAAAAGGAAAATAATATATCGAAGTTGTTAGTTGATGTAAATAGTAGAGCTTACTCTTTCGTCTAATGATATTTGTATAACCTTTTTTCTTATATACTCTTTTAGAACAAAAACAATCAATATGGATAGAGGGAGAGATATTCAAATACAATGAGAATACTGCAACGACAGTTATCGACACGGTTGCGGGAGCCGTTACTCCTAAACCTGTTGAAACTGGCATAACAATAGTTGCTCCCATGGCAGTTGATGTACTAGCACCTACCGTAGGGACATATGCATGTGTTTAAAAGCTTAACATTTTGCAATTAATTTGTAGTATTTCGAAAGACAAGAAATTATTGATAAAGGGGTGTACGAATAATTAGCTACAATTCCTAAACGGTAATCAACTTTTTAAATTTTAAACGATGTTTTATAGCCTTTTTCATGTACAATTTAGTTTATCGATTAACAACTAATAAAAATCATTTGCATCAAATAAAATGCAGAGAAATGAGACATGCTTCTGATTCTGATTTGATGTTTGGCCTTCCCATCATGCGTAATCAATGACGACAAATGAAATATTAGAGATGATAAGAGTACAATCACTATATTAATGCTTCTGATTTTATGCCGTTTAATATGATTTCAACTATAGCTTTCATTTCATCTATGTTCTAATATGTGTTTATATTAGTATGTCGTTATATTATCTTTGTTTTACCATGTGTTATTTATAATGACCTTATAGCTGGGAATTCATATTTCCTGTCATCCACATACATACATATTTATTTATGATGAAGTTAAATTATAAAAAACAAAGGGTAAAGAAAAAACTAATGTGATTGCTTATATACAAAGAAACATATAGTCAAGTACATATATACTATAGCGCAGTAGAAAAAGCAGACAGATGAGCATATAATTGATTTTACTAACATCAATTATATGCCCCAGTTTAATTAAAATTCCACTTTCTATGTGACATTGGCTCTTACAATAAAAAATATCGCAAAATTTGAATAAGTAGTGTGACTAATGTGTAAATATTCTTTCATATTTTTTAAAATGTCTTCGTCCTTTGCAAGAATTGGATGTGTCGTCGAAGTTTTGTTCGTATTTCTTCTACTGGATTTCCTTTGATTTATTAAATTTTAAATTATGTGGCAGACTCAAATGGTTTGAGAAATAATAAAATAGCATATGTGTACTCTTTTTCTGTAAATTGTGGTAGCAATGAGAAAGATTTAAAGTCTTCATCAAACCCAACCCCATAAATGTCACTCATGTTTCATGTATATTTATCCTCCATAGATAGATGAACATACATCACAAAACTAAATATATATTTAGTAACTCCATGTCAAAGAAGTGCATGAATTACATATCTTACATTTTTTTTAATCAACCTTGATACTTCTCTTTTTGATCAAGCTTGGTTATTCTTTTAAATCTAATTATTTTCTCCAAAATATATATATAAAAAAAACTAAATCAACATAAATGTTGAAAAACATACTATTTATGAGTTACATGCGTTAGCGCAGTAGAAAGAGCGGACAGACGGACACGGGAGTGCCCGTCTGGTCGCTAGTTTATCATTATGATAATAAATTAAGATGTATATTGAATTTTGTTAATAATATAGGATTTTAAAGAAATTAACGTTTGAAACGACCCAATTGCAAGAGGGAAGCTCCACCAATGGAGAACCGCAATTGGAGCAATTTGATGGTAAAGTTGGAGGAAGCATGAAGGAGTCAAATCAATCTTTCATTATTTTCCCTGGTGCAACTAGGCCATCATAAAATTGAACTAGAGTTCTTGCGCATGAAGTAAATCAATGTGTCTATCATCCATCCAATTTGGGGAGAGAATAAATAGATTCCTAGGCTAGGGTTTCATCTATACCTATTAATAAAGGCAATACATTGTTTTGGTGTAGCCTATTTTACTTTCCAAGTTTACCTTTTGTTTAACACTTAAATCACCAAATACAACTTAACTGCACCTTATGGTTATCACAAAGTCACAAACTAAACACGTTGCAAGTATAAAAAAGAAAACGTTAATTGATTCCTAATGATATATTAAACCGCTGCCGTGCATAAAAAAAATCCGCAACAAATATAGGTCACTCAAAACTACCCATGAGCATAAAAACATAGTCATTCTTACAAAAAGCACGGCAGACACTTCCATGAAGGGTGTTTCTAATTCCACTATTTATGATCATCATTTGTTTCATTTTTATTTTTGTGGGAATCATCATTTCTTTCAAGTATCTCACAATTAATATTCCATGATTTTTTTTTTGTTACACTTTATTTTTTTTTTCTAAATCAATGGTTGCTGTTAAAAATTGAGAATGAAACTATTGTGAATAGAGCGGTTACACCTTTTTCATTCGCCATTTGTTCTTCTTCTCTGCCTGCATCTATTTTGTTACTTCTTTTCTTATTAATTGATTTTTACTCTTTATTTCATTTTTGTTTTTACTAATTCCTTATAAGTATTAATCACCTTCTTTTTTATGTTCTTCTTATGAGTTTGGTGTAGCCTTTTTTAAAAAATAAGTATTAATCACCTTCTTTTTTATGTTCTTCTTATGAGTTTGGTGTAGCCTTTTTTAAAAAAACCAAAAATGTCCCTACAAGTTTTATTAAAACAACCCTTGACAGTTATTTAAACAAAGAAATCTGTCTTACACACAAGTAACACTTACCGGTTATTAAAACCTCTCTTAACTACCACCTTTCTCTTTCTCACAATTGCAGAAACAATAATAACAAAAAAAATTGCTTACTTCTATTTCTCACAATTGCATGGTTGGAACATTGTTGAGAGAAGAATAAATACGTTGTGGACATCACGTGGAGGACCATTTCAAATTATTTTTAGCTACTACAAGAAGATACAGGTTCCACTAACTTTCATTAAATTAGTTATTAATTTTTGCCAACCTTCTCATCTCTAATGGTGAAACCATCTCTAATTCGTTAAACATACTGGTTGTAAAGAAGTAGTCAAAATGAATAATAGTAATATAATTAATCATTTTTCTACTACACTAATGCATATCATGTAGAGATTCTCTATCCTTTTTTCTTTACAATTTTCTATAAGTAGAGATTCTTTATTTTCATTTTTTGTTCCACCAATTGTTCCTTATATTTTATATTAATTATTTGGAGGCTATTAATTGGTCGAAAAGATCAGTACACTTTAACCACATCATATAAAGTCATTGAAACCATTTTTTAATTTCGTAAGGCGTAATTGTTTTTTCTAGCGTACCACTTTATAATATGCAGTAAAATGGTTTCATGTCAAAATGGCCCAGAAGAAGTTCTACTTATATATTGACTAATATAAGGTGCAGTAGAAAATGGTTTGTCCGCTAGGATCCCTTGAAATAAACCATTTTGTACCATTTTACCATCTAATAATATTTTGACTAATAAATGTCATTATTGTATAGTTTCTCTCCAGCAACCTCGAGTAACATCTTGAATAATATTTCAAGTGGTTTACCAATTAATTCAATGACAAAGCCTCCATCAATGAAATGGAACACTAATCTTTCTATCAATTTTGTCCCTCAATAGGATATTGTATGGCAATGCCTACATTTTCTAACTGCCTCAACTAAATCTTCTCGAAACCACTAAATATTGATACAAATATGACTACCGATGAAAAAACTTACACCGTTGCCTTAATAATTATTCAACAAAATATTTATTTTTTAAAAAATGATCTAATTGTTATGCAAAAATAATGTATTCTCAATTTTTAGGTTGTGACTTTTTTGGTTATGCTTAATGTAATTTTTAGAGAGCTGCATGCACGGAAGGAGCGATCTGGATTTGTCACACGTATCTCTTATTGCTGATTTGAGTTTGGGTAAGTCACTGTATCTCTTATTGCTATGTTAATTCAAGACAAAAAATAGTTATCTACTTTTTTAATTACAAATAATTTTTTTTAGAATATATTTGCTATTTTTTGTTTAAATAGGTTTATGTGCGAAGTAAACATTGTCTTATAAAAATCTTGATCTGCAAAAAAAAATAATTAATTGATTCAAAAATTTTGGATCCTTTTTAAATAAATTTTTTAAATTAAACATTTTTAAGAAAAAATATAGTTTCTGTCCTACCTTTTCATCCTTTTTTTTTCCTTAATCCTTTTTGTATCTATCTGTGTTTGTAACCTTTATTCATTCTTTTATTTTCCAATTTAAACAAAATTTGTCACACGTTTAAATGATTATAAGTCTTTATCACAAAAAAATAACATGCATCAGTTTGAATATTTTAGAACATCATCGAGTTTGTGATAAAACAATATCAATCTCATTTTCATATTATTTTTGCAGAATTTCTAATGCGGATTGAGGATGGAAACGATCCTACCAAATCAGATGATATGGTTAGGGTACCCAATGAAATAGGAATACAATGGGAGGGAGAAAGTTTAATACATAATCTCATACAACATACATTTCCTCATTTAGAAAACCATGTTTGGGATGCACAATATATGGTAGAAAGAGCCATACTCACTCCAAAGAATCGTGATGTGCAAATGTTGAATGACATAATTATTGATCAGTTCCCTGGAGAAGAACATAATCTATTGTCTTTTGACGAGGTTGAAGGTGACACGCATAACTTATATCAACAGGAATACTTAAACACAATTGCAACTGAAAGTTTACCACCCCATACTTTAAAGATAAAAAAGAGAGCTCCATTGATGTTGTTGCGAAACATAGACCCCAAATATGGACTGTGTAACGGGACAAAATTCTATGTCGTGGTTTATTCCGAAATTTATTGGATGTCGAATTACTAACAGGAAGCAACGCTGGAAATAGAGCTTTCTTGCCCAGAATTAAGCTTAAAACCACTGAAGGTGCAGGACTTCCTTTTGTGCTAATTAGGAAACAATTCCCTGTCAAACTAAGTTTTGCAATCACTATACACAAATCATAAGGGCAAACAATTCCGAATGTTGGAATCTATCTTCCATGACATTTTTTCAGTCATGGTCAATTGTATGTTGCTTTATCTAGAGGTGTTTCTTGAGCCACAACAAGAGTGCTGATTAAGGATGGAAAACTGGAAGGAGAAGACGGAGAGTTCACAAAAAATGTGGTTTATAAGGAAATTTTGTTCTCACAAACATAGGTATTTTTTACTATTTACATTTAACACAGACAAGGGTATTTATCATTTAGGTTTAACATCTAACTTACACAAGTATGAAAGTCATCTATACAAATTAACTAAAAACATTACATCATGTTCAATTAAACAATATATAATATTATCTTATTATATTTTCATATACAGGAAAATTAGAACACAATGATATCTTCCATCTATGTAAGCAGTTGAAAGAAAATCATCTTGATATGTACTTTGAAAAAAAGGTATGTTAGTAGCTTAAATCTTAAATTAACATGTTGTTTTCAAAAACTAATGAAAGCCAATAACATGTTTCAAACCTTTCAATTAATTCAGGAGGGGGAGTTTCAGAAAAAATGGAACATTTGGAAGGATGAACAATCACTTTATTCTATGTGCAACATTGATGACAAGGTATTTGCCTTGGTATCAAAACCCATGTCTACCTATTACCCATGTCTACCTATTGATGACAAGGTTTTTTCCTGACAGATTCATCGTCTAACGGTGTACTCTCTTGGGTGTGGTTCAACAATAATTACAAATAAAACACATATGTGGAATATTGTGAAAAGAGAAATTTTGTCTCAAAGAAAATTTAGGTATTTAATGAATTCATTAATAAAAAAATTATTTATCAAATATATTATTTATCACTAATTCATCTTTGAGACAAAACAATAATTTATTTATTTTAGAAATTTTCACAATCCAATAACAACGGAGAGCTATCAATCTACAACGTCAAAGTTAAGACAAGATATCTCTATTGATCAGGCTTTTTTAATTTTGTATATATAAGCTTTATATATTATTCCTCTATATGATGTTCCATGAATTATAATTTCATATAACATTTTACAATTAATTTGTAGTTTTTCTAAAGACAAGAAATTATTGATAGAGGGGTGTACGAAGAATTAGCTACAATTCTTAAACGGTAATCAACTTTTTAAATTTTAAACGATGTTTTATAGCCTTTTTCATGTACAATTTAGTCTTATCGATTAACAACTAATAAAAATCATTTGCATCAAATAAAATGCAGAGAAATGAGACATGCTTCTGATTCTGATTTGATGTTTGGCCTTCCCATCATGCGCAATCAATGACGACAAATGAAATATTAGAGATGATAAGAGTACAATCACTATATTAATGCTTCTGATTTTATGCCGTTTAATATGATTTCATCTATAGCTTTCATTTCATCTATGTTCTAATATGTGTTTATATTAGTATGTCGTTATATTATCTTTGTTTTACCATGTGTTATTTATAATGACCTTATAGCTGGGAATTCATATTTCGTGTCATCCACATACATACATATTTATTTATGATGAAGTTAAATTATAAAAAACAAAGGGTAAAGAAAAAACTAATGTGATTGCTTATATACAAAGAAACATATAGTCAAGTACATATATACTATAGCGCAGTACAAAAAGCAGACAGACGAGCATATAATTGATTTTACTAACATCAATTATATGCCCCAGTTTAATTAAAATTCCACTTTTTATGTTACATTGGCTTTTACAATAAAAAATATCGCAAAATTTGAATAAGTAGTGTGACTAATGTGTAAATATTGTTTCATATTTTTTAAAATGTCTTCGTCCTTTGCAAGACTTGGATGTGTCGTCGAAGTTTTGTTCGTATTTCTTCTAGTGGTTTTCCTTTGATTTATTAAATTTTAAATTATGTGGCAGACTCAAATGGCTTGAGAAATAATAAAAGAGCATATGTGTACTCTTTTTCTGTAAATTGTGGAAGCAATGGGAAAGATTTAAAGTCTTCATCAAACCCAACCCCATAAATGTCACTCATGTTTCATGTATATTCATCCTCCATAGATAGATGAACATACATAACAAAACTAAATATATATTTAGTAACTCCATGTCAAAGAAGTGCATGAATTACATATCTTACATTTTTTTTAATCAACCTTGATACTTCTCTTTTTGATCAAGCTTGGTCATTCTTTTAAATCTAATTATTTTCTCCAAAATATATATATAAAAAAAACTAAATCAACATAAATGTTGAAAAACATACTGTTTATGAGTTACATGCGTTAGTGCAGTAGAAAGAGCGAACAGACGGGCACGGGATGACCAAAAGAAACTTAGGTTGATTGCCTTCACCTTAACTGGAAAAGTCAAAGATTGGTTGCTAACATTACCGAGTGAAACCATTTAAACATGGGATGAGTTGGAACTAAAATTCTTAGAGAAATACTTTCTTATGTCCAAATATTGGGACCAGAAACATGAGATCTCAAACTTTAGGCAAGAGGAGAGTGACTCACTTTATGATGCCTGGGAGCGATTTAACTTGTTGCATAAAAGGTGTCATGGCCATGAGTTCTCTGAAAAACAATACCTCTAAATCTTAACCGAGGGGTTAACACACAACAATAGTATGTTGTTAGATGCTTCAACTAGTGGTAGTATGAGAGTTAAAACTGACCATGAAGTCCAAACCTTAATAGAAAACATGGCCCAAAATGAATATCGTGCTGATACGGAGAAAAAGAAAAGGGGCATTTTTGGGGTTAGTGACAACACCACCATCTTATTTAACCAAGCAGCAATGAACAAACAGTTAGAAGCTTTAACTATGCATGTATATGGGTTAACTTTGGCCCAACAAAAGCAACAAGTGGCTGCAATCAAGTGTGATTTATGTGGTGAAGGGCATGCCAACAATGAGTGTCTACCAGAAGGAGTGAGTGAGGATGCCAATTACTTGGGAAATTATCAAAAGAGAAACACTTATTCTAACACTTACAACCCAGGTTGGTGATGAGTAAAACCGCAAGTGTACGGTTCCACCGAAGTAGTTAAAATAGAGTATCGTTCCGACAGGGAGTTGTTTTAATTCAATTAACTTTTTGGAAGAGAAATAGAAGAATGTTTAGTAAAAAGGTTTGATTTTTTGTTTTGAATAAAAATAATAATAAAAAGCGCTTTGGGATTTATTGGTTCATCTTAATAACAAGTCCTTCACAAACAAACCCTAAACCACTAATTTTACATTGGATCTACTTTCTAAAGACAAGTTTCTCTTAAGCGTATCAAAGATTCTCTCGAAGTAATTGAGTGTGTTCCTCTAACAACCAAGCATATTCTCATGGTTGGTTGTCAATTTCAAATCCGCTACAAATGTGATGGAACATCATTGCAGGCAGAGCTGTTATTCTTGTCTTATAGCATAGACAAAAACAGAGTAGTGGTTGTACACTTCGTACAAATGTACTTTTTCAACGCTCTTTAGAGAAAAAGCAACCAATGCTTTCAAATCCTTTCAAAATAACGGTTGCTTCAGTCTTCTGGTCTTCTGCAATGCTTAGACGAGATTAAGTCCATTGAAGAGCCTTTGAAGCTTTAAGTCATGCATCTCCTGATGAACTTCAGCTTCTGGTGATCTTCAGCTTCTGATGAGCTGCTTCTGACGAACTTGCTTCTGATGACGTCATCACTTCAGGAGCACTTTTCTTCAGGAGCACTTCTCTTCAGATTCTTCCTTTTTGATGATTCCTTAGCTCTCTTTTGTTCTTTCAGAACCTATTTAAGATGACAAAGTTTTGTCTACGGTCCTATACACTTGAACAAATATTAGCATATCCAATTGACAATTTTTAATACTTTGTTATCATCAAAACTCTCAAAGGGTAATGTTAAACACATTTTGTTCCAACAAAAAGGTCTTTCATGAATTTAGCAAACACAGGCATTTAATCAAGTGCCTCATTGAAAGGAATATTCACCAGCAATTCAGTAAACAGCTCCATAAACTTCTTGAATTAGCTCGCATCCTTGTCTTTTTTCTTTGACAAATGAGGGTAAGGTAATTTCACATAAGTAGGAATAACATGTTTCTTCCCATTCTCCTCAAGTAGTTGGATTTTGGTCATCCTCATAATAGAATCTTCATAAATCAGCTTCTCACTTTTTTATTCCTCTATATTTTTTTCTTCTTTTCATTTTCAACTACGCCTTCATCATTTTTTTTCAACAACTTCTTGTTCATTCTCCACCGCTACCACTCCTTCATTTATTTTCTTGAGCTTAGGAGCCAAAGGTATTAAAACCTTTTTATTCCTTAATTCAATAGCTTTGCAACTCTCATTTTTTGGATTGTCTTGAGTGTTGCCTGAGAATCCTTCTTTTGTACGTTCAGCCAATTGTTTTGCCATTTGCCTAATTTGAGTTTTCATTAGCTTCCTTGATGCCTCATTATTTCTTCTTTCAGCTTCTTGACTCTTCTTAATCTCTTCAAAGTTTGATTGAGTCATCTTCATGAAATTAGTCATTGCTTCCTCTAAACCAGAAGGCTTCCTTTGATGTTGTTGTTGTTGAGGGTTTGGTAGAAGATGGTTCAAGGTGTTGTTGTTTGATTAGTTAAGATTAGGGTGTTTGTTAAAACCAGAATTGTAGGGATAAGAATTAGGCTTTTGGTAGTTTCCCATGTAGTTGGCTTCTTCACTCACTCCTTCGGGTACACACTCACCATTTGCATGTCCCTCACCACATAAATCACATCTAATTGCAGCTACTTAAATTGATTAAGTTCATCTTGCATTGCCAAAATCCATCCTTTATCTCCAAGTGCTTATTCAACAGAGGTTGGTTCAATAACAGATAATAATCCCAAGGCAGACTTTTCTTATCTGAAATATGATCTTGTTCTTCTGGGACTATCTTTGTTGCCAATGATTTGATCCCCAGGATGTGAAGACTTGTATTTGAATAAATGTTTGGATTGACTAGCTTGCTGAGAACCATCTTGAGCTTCTTCATTAAGAACTTCAGGGGATGCTACAGCTTCTGGAGTATCTTCAGATTCTGGAATCTGATCAGATTCTGAGTTGATATCAGAATCTTGATATCCTGCAAAGCTTTCATCTTGCTCTGGAGTTTCACTTCCAAACACTTTGTCATCAAATCTGACATGCATAGATTCTTCAACACATTGTGTTTCTGAATTATACAGTCTGTATGCCTTAGATCTTTCAGAGTAACCTAAAAAGATTCCCTTCTGAGCTTTGGCATCAAATTTCTTTAGATAGACTTTATTGTTCAGGATATAACATGTACATCCAAACTGATGAAAATAAGATATGTTAGGTTTCCTTCCTTTAAAGAGTTCATATGTTGTTTTGTTCAACAGAGGTCTGATATAGATCTTGTTCTGAACATAACATGCTGTATTTACTGCTTTTGCCCAAAAATGTTTAGCCAGACTGTTCTCATGGATCATGGTTCTAGCCATTTCTTGTAAGGTTCTGTTCTTTCTCTCTACAACTCCATTTTGTTATGGAGTTCTAGGTGCAGAGAATTCATGAATAATTCCATGTTTTTCACAGAAAACCTCAAAAGGCTCATTTTCGAATTCTCCTCCATGATCACTTCTGACTTTCAAAATTTTCAATTCTTTTTCAGATTGAATTTGGATGCAGAATTTGCTAAACACAGAATATGAGTCATCTTTAGTTTTCAGAAACTTAACCCAACTCCATCTGCTGTAATCATCAACAATGACTAGTCCATACTTACTTCCATATAACGATGCAGTACAAACTGGTACAAATAAGTCAATGTGAAGTAACTCCAAGGGTCTGGTTGTAGAAACAATTTCTTTTCGTTTAAAAGAACTTTTAACAATTTTCCTTTTTTGACATGCTCCACAAAGAGCATCTGAATGATAGTCAATGTCTAGTAAGCCTTTGACTAGTTGCAACCTGCTAAGCTTAGAGATTAACCTCCAATTTGCATGTCCCAACCGTCTATGCCACAACCATTTCTTATCACCCATTGGCAAAAGGCAAACTACCTTCTGATCAGTCAGTTTAGAGAACTTTATTTTGTAGACATTGTTTCTTTTCTTTCCCTTGAAGACAATGGATTGATCATTCTTATTAAACAAAACATTATAACCACTGTCACATAATTGACTTATGCTCAGTAGGATATGTCTAAGCCCATCAACAAATCACACATTACTAATAGAGATTAGAGAATTACCAATGGTTCCAGTACCAATGATTTTGCCAGTCTGGTTTCCTCCAAATCCCACAGTTCCTCCCTCTTTCATGGTTAGGGTTACGAGCATAAACTTTTCTCCTGTCATGTGTCGCGAGCAGCCACTGTCCAGGGACCAGGCCTTCTGTCTTTCTTGTCCTTTTAGAAATACCTCCAGCATCAACAATTTTAGACTTAGGTACCCATATTTTCATGGGTCCTCTTGGGTTAGTCCTTGAACCATTGAATCCCTTTTGTATTGTGTGTCTTGAAGTCATTGACATTGTTTTTCTCCAAACTTTGGGTTTAGAACCTGTTAGTTTAGGTTCCAACTTACCTTTCACAGTTTCTCTTCTTTGAAACTTAGGCTTTTGTTTTTCAGACTTTGGTTTTTTTAGAGTCTGTTTACCAGACTCTGATTTTTTCAGAATTTGAATCATTGAAGCCTTAGGTTCAAAGTATTTCAGAATCTTTGACTTTGAGTTCTGAGATTTTGACTTAGTCATAACTTTAGAACTTGAAGCTTTAGGTTCTGAATGAGTCACTGTGTTGACTTCATCAGACTCGCTAACAAAGTGATTTTTCAATGCTTCTCTGGCGCCATCAGGACCAGGTTTCAGGATCACTTCATTTGAGCTACCTCTAATGAATCCAAGACCCTGTCCTCTGTTCTGATATGTGCTATAGATCATAGATGCTACCCTGGATCGATCAATTCCAGTAGCAATAAATTATTGTAGAGCAATATCTTGCTCACTTAAATATTTACAACTACACTTCGTGATCAATAAAGAATCATTTTCTTCTTTTAAACTTTCTAACTCCAACAGATTTGAGTTATGCCTTTTTGACAACTTATCAAGCTGTTGTTTGACTTTCTTCAACTCAGTGGATTTAGCTTCATAGTGACCAAGAAGTTCTTTGATAGAATCTACTAATTCAGATCTTGTGAGTTTAGAAAATACCTCAGTCTCACTTTCAGAGTCTACATCTGATTCTGCCTCAGGTGCCTCTTTTACTGATTCAGTTGTAGCCATTAATCCAACAGCTACATTAGCTTCACCATCAGCATCATCATCTTCAGACCCTGACTCATTATCAAGATCTTCCCAGGTAGCCATTAGACTTTTCTTGATTTGCTTCTTAAACTTGCTTGACCTAAAGGTTCGCCTTTTTGATTGTGATTTCTCTTTCTGGAACTCTGGACAATCAACAATAAAGTGCCCAGGCTTCTTGCAGTTGAAGCAACCTTTTTGTTCTTTAGCAACATGAGGATCTTCCTCAGAGCAATCAGAAGCAGAAGATTCATTTTCAGACTCTTCAACTTTGAGAGCTTTTGAGGATCTTCCCTTTGACTTTAAAGCAATGGTTTTAGACTTTCTTGCAGATTCATGTTCATTGAGACTTAACTCATGAACTTTGAAAGAGCTGACAAGATCTTCAACACTCAAAGTGTTTAAATCCTTAGCTTCCTCAATTGCAGTAACCTTTGGTCTCCAGCTAGAGGGTAAGCTCCTTAGAATCTTGCTAACATGGTCAGAAGCTATGTAACACTTCTTTAGTATCTGAAGTCCAAATACTAGAGTTTGAAATCTTGAGTACATCTGCTCAATGCTTTCATCCTCTTTCATCTTGAATAATTCATACTGATGAACCAATAGAAGAGCTTTAGCTTCCCTGACCTTCTTGCTCCCTTCATAGTTTGCACAAAGAGAAGCAAACATGGCTTTAGCAGTAGATTTGTCACTCATCTTCATGTATTCAGACATAGGAATAGCAGTGACGAGAGCTCCTCTGATGATATGATGTTTCTTGTAGATCTTCTTCTGAGCAGCAGTGTGAAGTTTACGGTCAATGGCAGCACCTTCGTCATCAGGTTGTAAGTCACCAAAACCATCTTCAAGTATGTCCCAGAGTTCTTCATCAAGACCGATGACATAGCTATAGAAGTTGGTTTTCCACCAAGAAAATTCTTCAGGATCACCATTAAACTTTGAAATTTTTCCATAATCAGCATTCTTACTGTTGTTATTGGATCCATAGTCGTATGGTATAGGAGCACCAGAAGTAGAAGGTTCACTGGAAGACATGTTTTTCTCTGGATCTTTTCTGATACACGGTTAAGTGCTATGACAGTAGAGTCGGAGCTCTGATACCAACTGAAAGTGAGAAAAACACAAGAAGGGGAGGGGGGGGGGGGGGGGTGGGGTTGAATTGTGTTTACTTTTTCATAACTCTTGATGAGTAAGAATCTATTTTTTAGGATCAGAGTCTGATGGAAGACCAGAGTCTATTGCAGCGGAAATAAACAAGAGATAGAGAGAAAGAGAGAACACAAGCAATTATACATGTTCCTTCCACAAACCGGAAGTAGTCATGTCCCCCTTGCACTTCCAAGGAGAGTTTCACTAAAATGTAATATCAATTACAAGTTGCTCAAACACACACTAAGAGACTTCCAATTTGTTAAGCACGCAGGCAAGACTCTTCCAATGCTCAAAGACACAACTAAGAGACTTCTTTGCTCAAGAACACAAGCAAGAGACTTTTGACACAATTTACAGAAAATTGAATAGAGTTGGAGACACTTGACAAACAATCAAATGTGTTCCAATAACTTAAACAAAGACAGACTCTGTTTTTCAGATAAACATAGAAATTCTAGAATACACAGTTTGTAAGAATAATCTAAGTTGTTGATGTGTTTCTAGTTTGACTTAGTTAGAATACAATAGCATGATAGCGTAGTTTTTCAGTGGTAGAGTCCAACATATTCTTCAAGTCTTCTATCCTTTATATAGGCGTTGGAAATAGACGTTGAGACAATCCAGCACATCAAGAGAATTCTGGAAGCTTGATCAATAGCTGTTAATTTGTTGCTTGATATGGTAATAGTCCTTCAAATGCATATTTTGAATCCCATTCCTTTTGAAGCTTAATACCGGTAGACACAGTTACCAAACTGTATGAGGTAGTGGAGTAGTGGAAACAAAGTTCGTACACACGTACTCTGTCCTATTCTGCATTCTTTGTCGTTGAGCATCCCACGCTCAAGTTGACTTTGAAGCTAGCCGTTACTCCAAGTGAGTGTTTCTTATGCATTGAAATGCCTTTAGAAATCCTTCTAAACAGATCTTCAGATTGTAGGCTTCAGACTTACTGTAGCACTTCAGCTTCTGATGATCTTCAGACTCTCTTGAACTTTTAGGTTCTGATCTTCTTTAGACTCATTTGAACTTCAAATTCTCTTAGTCTTCAGGACTTCTTGACACAGCTTCTGACGATTCATCAGACTCTCTTGATCTTCAGAATCTTGATTAAGATCCTGCATACTTAAACAAATATTAGTATATCCAATTGACAATTTTTAATACCTTGTTATCATCAAAACTCAAAACGTGGTATTGCTGAACACCCTTGTTCCAACAATCAACAACCATCAAAGATACGAAGATGCCAAATACTTCTGTAAAAATTACGCTCCATAAATAGATAGATAGTTAATTGATTACTCATTCCCATAACCACGTGAATGCAACAACAAGCCTAAAAAAACAACTTCACTATGAGTCAAATTATCCCACATGGTGGGAATCTGTCTATTTAAAGCGTCCAAGCAAAAAAGCGACACTTGGAGGTGTAACACCTCATTTTAATTCTATTATTTTTAAATGATGTTTGAATATTGTTTATATGATTTTGCATGACTTATTTGATATATATATGATTTTATGTGAAATATATGATTTATGTGTTATTTTATTATATAGTTGTTTTATTATTTAAATTAAATATGAGAAATAGAAATAAGTAGTAATAATATTTATTTAGAATTAAGGGGAGATGAATTATAATTATGTGGAATAAGTGGGAGTTAAGAGAAAGAAAAGAGGGGTTATGTTTTGGGAGTTAGTAAGGAAAGAGTCAGACAAAAAACATTTTCACGTACAATAGAGAAAAAGAGATTTTTTGAGAGAAAGAGGAGAAAAACCAAGAGGCTAGGAAGGGATCAAGTTGCTGTAGTTTTTTTTTAATCGTTGCTGAATTAAGGTAAGGGTGGGATTCCTTTCACTAATAACATGTATAATTCTGAAAATTGGTGATTTGTTGTGTTCTTGGTTTCTAGGTTTAGAAGTTTATGTAATTTCTATAATGGATGAATTGCGTTGTTGATTTGCCTGTTTCAGTGTTGTTTTGATATCTATGTTGTATGCTGAACCCATAAACATCTGTGCTTATACGTTTTGGGTAATCAGGGATCAAAAATGGGTTTTTGTATGATTTAGGGTTAGAAAATTCAAGGATTTACCCCGACCAGATGACCGTTCGCTTAAGCGAACTACCCGTCGCTTAAGCGACCATTCAATGTAGTTGCCCAGAACTTAGTCGAGACTGTTCGTTTGAGCGAGCCCTGAGCGAACTCGTAAGCGAAGTCACCCTTCCTCTCGGCGTTTTGCTCGCTTAAGCGAAGAGGGCTTGTATCAGCCGCATTTTGGCCTTGGTTCATACTTAAGGAGGCCCGTCCGGGTACTACAAAATGCTTATGTTAAGCTGTATAACCCCTGAATAGGCACTAAACCTTATAAAAACTTCTTATTGCTTGAAAATGAATGATTTGAGTGAAATTGTGCACCTATTGGTGAACCTTGTTGTAAGAATTTGGTCGAGTCTTTTTCGGTTGTAGTCGTAAGGTATGTCATAGTTGATTATGCATGCTAGATGTTGATGTTGTTGTTGTCCTAGTTGTATGTTGAAATACACAAGTCGGGTTCATTGCATACTCATAACTGTTGGGGGCTCATTCCCTGGAATGCTTAGCATTCACACCCGTTGGGGGCTTATGCCCTGGAATGTTTATCATTCACCTGTTGGGGGCTCATTCCCTGGAATGCTTAGCATTCACACCCGTTGGGGGCTTATGCCCTGGAATGTTTATCATTCACCTGTTGGGGGCTCATGCCCTGGGATGCTTTAACCATCCAACTGTTGGGGGCTTATGCCCTGAAATGCTTAGTGTTCAACGCGCGTAAAATGGTACCACATGCATAATGCATTTGTCGTTGTCGATGTCGCATTGTCGTAGTCGTTGTCGTTGGTCAAGTCGTTGGTGTTCATTGCTGATAATGACATTGTTGTTGCTGTTGTTTAATGTTGTTGAAGATAATTATGTTGCTATTATGTATGTGTATATTTATTCACATTATATATGAATTGAATAATGCCTGTTGTTTAATGTTGTTGAAGATAATTATGTTGCTATTATATATGTGTATATTTATTCACATTATATATGAATTGAATAATGCCTGTTGTAAGATGTTGTTGTTTCATTGATTTGATGAATTATATATATTTATTATTGATCGTGTATCTCACCCCTTCTGCTTGAAAATGTTGCCTTTTGTATGGGTAACTTGCAGGTAATGAAGATTAGTAGGATGAATGGCTCTGTGTCTAGGGCTCTGATACATATTAGGATGGGGGTCGTCGCGAATATTTCCTTATTCTTTTATGTATCTTATCTATGAAAAGACTATGTCGTGGGAGTTTATTATTGTTGAAAATAATATTTTATAACTGTTGAGGCCTTTGTGCCAGGATTATGTTGACGTTGAATTATAATTTTTGATGATTTATTCCGCTGCAGTTTATGAGAATTTATGTTGTTTTGAAATAAATAGTTTATTCCTATTTATGAAATTTTGAAAAGTAGTTTAATACTCCGTTGTTGAAATACTCTGATATAATTATCTTTATTATTACGCTATTGGGTGAACGGGGTTACAGGAGGCATTACTTTGTTTCAAATTATGTTGTTATGCAAATCGTTACCCATTTCCTCATTCTGATTGAGAATGCTATAAATACAATTTACACAATAGTCAACATCTTGATCATGTTTCTAAATCCATTTAAGCAAAACATTATCATGCAAGAAAAAAATGTAATCGAACAGAGAATCACACTGCACCATCTGCTCCTCTTCCCTAGCGAACGGTCTTCGTCGCCACTTCCAACCCCTTCCATCAACCCTCCAACCTAACCTAATCGTTTCAGCTACCATAAAATAACTACACAAAAGAACTTCCTAACCCTTTGGCGCCTAAATCTACTCCACAAAAGAACTTCACTAACCAAGGATCACTCCAAAAAGAGATACTTTCCGTGTTACCGATTTCACGCCACATTCCTTCCCAAAACTAATTAGCGTCAACCGCTCGCACTCCCTCATTAATATATCAATTTTTTCTTTTAGTATTTATAATATAAAAATCATTTCTTCGAATATTTTAGTCATTGCAAATATACCTCATTTTGCTATTATGGTTTATGCTATTCATAATATTTGTTTGAAGAAATAAGAAATACATAAATCATGTCAACTGAAATTGTAATTAAGCAATGCAAGATTTACAAAATAGATAATCCCAAAAAAAATTCTTTTATTGCGTAAAAATATCTTTTTATTCTGAGTCGGAATCTACATTCTCTGAGTAATCATCCTCATCCGTGGGATATTCAACTTCGAAATCATCACTATCAGAATCACTTGCATTTGCATTGACTGATTCTTTGGACTCTTCTTTGATAACAATATGTTCGTCTAAGTATGTTCCACGAATATCATCTCTATTTAAAACATCTCCTTGGTCCACTAAAGATGCTTCTATTGTTATATCTGTATTGGTGAACTCATTCAATTGATATGCATCTGAGCCATCTTCTTCTTGTGGAAAATCAAAAAAAAAATATTGGGTTTAACTTTTACCACTGTATACCAATTTTTATTGTCATTCTCCTTCACATAATAAACCAACTCAGCTTGAGAACCTAGGACAAATGGATCATTTGCGTAATATAACTTTGTGATATCGACACTAACAAATCCATACTCATCTTTTTTATATCCCCTGCCTTGATTTCAAACTTGAGAAGGAGCCTTGAACCAGTTACATTTAAATAATATCACAAAGTTATTATCTAACTATCTTATTTTGGTGATTTTTTGAATCATGCCATAATAGTCAATATGTCCTGTCAACTCATCACCTTGCACCACCACACCACTATTTTGGGTTTTTAAGTGTTGTTCAACACTCTGTGTACGAAATTTAAAACCATTAAGAATGTACCCATTATGATTTAGTACCCGAGAATCTGGCCCTCTTGATAATGCAACTAGTTGGTCATTGATCCTTCCATCTTGTAATTGTTGTAATTGAATAATCTGCATAATATTGTTTAACAAATTCAATTGTTAAAAGGATGTTTAAGTTAGCAATATAACATTAATGCCATCAAATTCTCATAATAGATGAATGTTACCTCATTTTCAAACCATTTGGGAAATTGCTCCATGTGCCTCTTTACAATATTTCTATTATTTTCATTTGTTACCTTCATCATGTGCTCCTTAGCATTATTAAAATATACAACTTAATTAGAAATACTATTAATTATTATTTCTATATTAATTAAAAATTAGAGTAAACATACTTACTCGATCCAAGGTCTAACTTCCTCGCAATTTTGTAATATGTAAAAATGAGCTTGTTGAATTTCAGAAAGGCTCATATTTTCCCAAGGATCTCCTCCAATGTGCCGGCCATTGTTTCTAAACACGGATAAATTTGTGCAATCATCACTTACATAGTCCATATATCTATCTGGTTGATTTAATCTAGAATCCATATCAATCAAATATCTTGCACATAATGACATCCAATCTTTAGCTACATACCCTTCTGCTATGGAACCTTCTAGACGTGCTTTGTTATGCACATAATTTTTTAGTACTCGTAAAAATCTACAGGTAAATACATAATTATACACATACATACATACATACATACATATATATATATATATATATATATAAATTTATTAAAATGTAGAATATTTAAAATGTAGACATCAAAATATTATGTAAACTAACCTTTCAATAGGATACATCCATCTATATTGAACTGGACATCCGAGCTTTGCTTCATTTGCCAAATGAATCGGTAAATGAACCATAACATAAAAAAAAGACGGTGGAAAAATGCGCTCTAGTTTACAAAAAGTCACTGCAATATTCTTTTCTAACCTCTCCAATTCATCCACTTTTAACTCTTTAGAGCACAAGTCACCAAAGAAAAACGACAATTCAATTAATGGGTCACACGCATCTTTTGGAAGTAATCCTCTTATGGCAAGTGGAATGATTCTCTCAAGAAGGACATGATAATCATGACTTTTCAGTCCTAAAATCTTGCATTCATTTACATTTACACGACGACTAATATTTGAGGCATAAGCATTGGGAAACCTGATATCTTTCAACACTTGACACAATTTAATCTTTTCTGCTGCTGACATTGTGTAACGTGCTGGGGGCATGGTATACTTATCTCTATTCCTAATAAGATGAAGTGGATTCTTGAATCCCATGTGCTTCAAATCCATTCGAGACTTGAAAGTATATATCTTTTGTTTTGCCTTCAATATTCAATAATGTCCCAATAACACTTTCACAAATATTTTTTTCTATGTGCATCACATCTAGATTGTGCCTTAACAATACCGTCCTCCAATAAGGTAATTCGAAAAATATACTTTTTTTCTTCCAATTATGCTTTTCCCCTTCCTTTCTCTTTCGTTTTTTTATGGTTTTACCAAAGATAACCGACTGTATTTTTTCATGTTGTGCTATGACCTCCTCTCCAGTCAATGGTTGTGGTGCTTGTATGACCTCCCGTGTATTATCAAATGAGCTCTTATTTTTACGCCAAGGGTGGTCATTGGGTAAAAATCTACGGTGGCCCATGTAGCATTGCTTGAAACTATATTTTAAATGATGAGAGGTAGTTTCTTTATTGCAACAAGGACAAGCTAGTTCTCCTTTAGTACTCCATCCCGAAAGCATCGCATAACCTGGAAAATCACTAATGCTCCATAACAAGGCTGCACGCAATTGAAAATTACATCTTGAAAAAGCATCATATGTTTCAACACCCACATTCCATAACTCTTTTAAGTCATCAATTAGTGGCTGAAGGTAAACATCAATGTCATTTCCAGGACTATTTTGACCGGGAATAAGCAACGATAGCATAAGATTGGGTTGTTTCATACATAACCAAGGAGGTAAATTGTAAGGAACTAAAACTACAGGCCAGATACTATAATTGGTGCTCCTCATACCAAAAGGGTTAAAACCATCTGATGAAAGGCCAAGTCTCACATTACGTGCATCTTTAGAGAAACATCTATGTTGATCATCAAATCTTTTCCAAGTCAAAGAGTCAGTTGGGTGCCTTAAAACTCCATCATCAATTTTCTTCTTCTTATGCCATATCATGTCTTCTGCAATTTGTTTTGACATGAATAACCTTTGTAGTCTTGGTTTTATGGGAAATTAGCAAAGTACCTCATCAGGGACCTTGTTATTCTTATCTTTCTGCCATCTACTTTTCTTACAAATAGGACACTCATTAAGATTTGCATAGTCTTCTCCTCTATACAAAAAACAATCATTATCACAAGCATCTATCTTGACATAATCAAGTCCAAGATCCTTAACAATCTTTCTAACCTCGTACATTGAGTCATGAAGCACATTACCTTTGGGAAAAGCTTCAACCAATAGCTTTAGAAGTGAGTCAAATGAAGTATTGCTCCATCAATAAAGACATTTCATTTGAAAAAGCTGCATAATAAAAGATAATTTGGAGATTTTTTTACAACCTGGATATAATGTTTGTTCAGCATCTTTTACCAATCCATTAAATATTTTAGCTTCCTTATTTGGCTCTTCATTGCTATTTCTAGATGTAGGATGTTCAATCACATTTTCTGTATTTGCATTAAATGACTGATGCATGTCATAAAGCATGTTGAAGGTCTGAGCATCATCGCTCCTTTCATGATCAGCACCATAGCCAATATCATTTGCATCCTTCAAATTACCGTCACTTGATGAATCACCCGACGATTCTCCATGATACTCCCAATTATCATAACTTCGTTCAAATCCAAAATCAAGTAAATCACAATCCACTTCACTTCTTGTCTTAAATTTAATGTTATTGCATCTACAACAGGGACACCTGATGGTGTTTGGAGGCTTAGGCCCGAAGAAAGAAAAATCTAAAAAGTCATTAAGTCCTTTTAAATACTCCGGTAAACTTCTATCTTTAAGTTTGATCCATCTTTTCTTTTGTTTAGGCATTATCACACGGTCCTGCGGTTCAAAAATAAAATATGCACACCATTAAAAATATGTGACAAATGAAACATTGACTATACAAAACATAATTCTGATAAGAATATGTGACAAATTCACCATACAAAACAAATTCTCACAAAATATGCAGCCAGTTTATATGGTTCCGGCGCCGGGAACTCACTATCATGCGTCGGTGATGCGTCCACCGGCGAGTCAAGGTTACTATGCAGTGCAAAGAATGCCGTCAGATGCTTATCGTAAAACGCAGGTTCAAATGTATTTCTCTGTTACAGTTATCTGTCACTGCTGCTTTATGTGTACAATCAAGTGAATATAAACTGCATCAGTTTATCTCAAATTTTCTTTATGAATAAAACAAAAGCTTGTATTTCATTTTTATAGAAAAAAAACCCAAATCCTACATAAACCTGAGTTCCAATCTCGATACTGGTGTGATGATTAATACAACACTCCAGACAATTAATTCAGCTCACATTTTTTTTAACAGCACCACAAAAGCCAAAACATCAGCCCTCTACAAACACAGAGCAACTTAGTATACATACATATATAGTCCAGAAAATTAAATTAATATTCCAATCACCAATTATCTAATAATTGTCTACTTTCTTGATTCAAGCCTTCAAATGTAAAGATTATTCACATAATCTAATATTTGCTCCTGAGATTTCAGTTATCATATATAATCTAATATCTCTTCATCATAATCCAATTTGCATCCCCTAACTTAGAAATTTAAGCCTAATTAGGGAACTAACCTCAAATTAGCTTCTCTTGATGTCTAAGGCCTCCAACTTCTACTTTTTCTCTAAAACCTCCTTGCCTTTTCAAAATACTTCTATATTGATCCCTGCCATCACAATTTTTAGTTAATACAACAAACATTCAACACAAATCATGAGATTATGAGGGAAAATTTGAGGGAGATATGGAAAGGGAAGTGGCTCGGCCACTTAAGAGAAGAAAGGGAGAAAAAAAATTCTGCCACATGAGAGAAGAAACGGAGAAAGAAAAATTCCTTCAACTTACCTTTTGATTCCTTCAATTAGGTGGAGAAGAAGCTTGAATAAAAGACATGCATTCGAAAAATTTGAGTGAAAGAATGGGTTGAGGGTTGGGGTTAGAGGTGGCTGGCGAGGAAGAAGAGAAAGAGGGAGAAGTCTAGTATCTCATGTGAAACATGATGTATTTGGCCAATAGGGAATTTTAGTTTTTTTTTTCTTTTCCTATGTTCTTTGATTTTTTTTTAATACTAATAAGTTGCAAATGTGTGTCCTCCATGTCCTTTTTTATAGAACAAAGTTAAAGTTTAAAATTAAGTGGCAATGAACAAGCCTGCAAATTTGAAGAAATTTAATGACTTTACAAAATTATATTATTTCCTAAGATAATAACTTTTGTTGGCATAAGTTTTTTTTTTCAATAATAGTGAAATTGTTGTAAAAAAAATCGTAATTTTTTTTATTACAACGACATAAATAAGTTATTGCTATATGCATATAAAAAAAATTGTATTATTTCAAACGATAATAATTGTTGTTTGGGATAAGTAATTTTTCCAGCGATAACGGAGTTGTTGTGAAAAAAATTAACTTGTTACAACGACGTAAATAAGTCGCTGCTATATGCATATCAAAAAATTGTATTAGTTCCAACGATAATAATTGTTGTTGGGATAAGTCATTTTTCGCAGCGATAACAAAATTGTTGTGAAAAAAATAACTTATTACAACAACTTAAATAAGTCGTTGCTATATGCTTATAAAAAAAATTGTATTATTTTCAACGATAAGAATTGTTGTTGGGATAAGTCATTTTTCCCAGCAATAACGAAATTGTTGTGGAAAAAAACAACTTATTACAACGACTTAAATAAGCTGTTGCTATAAACATATTATTGACAACAAATTAATTGTCGCTGAGAAAAAGTCGCTGCTAAATATCTTATTTCTTGTAGTGGTAAATTTGGCAATTTTATCAACTTGTACGGATAAAAGATTATATGTTGGGGTATAAGATATAACTTCCTTAACATTTTGTGTGTTGAGTTTTGTTAATCTTGGTGGAAAAGTAACAAAGGTTGATTTTGAGTTAGTTGTCAATTTAATTAGGTTTTGCCAAATTTTACTTTTGCAAATAATATAACCTATTTAATGAAAAAAATTTGAGTTTTGGTGGAAGAATACCCTGTTCAAAAATTGAGTTTTGAAGGAAGAATACCCTATTCTACTAGAGAATAGAGAGAATACAAACGGTGTCAATAAGAAATGGTTGTTATTTGAGTTTTGCATTAGTACGTTTGTGAAACCAGCTAAGGTAAAAATAATAAAATATTGAGTAGTAGTGACCACTATCTCTGTCAAAAACTTCTGAATAGTTTTTTTTAGACTAATAATGTGTATTTGTCATCTTGTTGTGCACATGTTTGAGAAGAAAATCATCATACCAACAATGATTGATTTTAAAATGGAGGATTCAAGTGTCTAAGAGATTAATAGTTGCAATAGACAACTTTATCTTTATCTTACAAGTTTTCAGGAATTGAGTTTTGTATTTGTTGTTGATAATTTGAATAATACTCATAGAAAGCTTTTATTATTTTGACATTGTCCTATACTTATTATCTATAATATTATGTTGTAGTTTTGGCTTGTTTTGAATTGGTTTCCCATCTACACTCTATTTTCTAATTGGCATAATTGTCAGTGGTCTAGAATATGTAGAGACAAACATTATACTATATCTACTAATCAAAGACACCTAAAGTTTTTTATATGATTATTGTCATTAAGGATGTCTTCGATACTTTATGTTATCGATACAAACTTTATGTTATGATTCTCTGCATATATAAAGCTCACCAGATTATTATTGTTATAACCATTTATGTATCATTTTGTACAAATATTGAATTCGCAAACTTCAGTTTTATCCCGAGAAAGACTTTAGTTGGACCAGTTGGAAATATGCATGATTTAAATATCACATTACATAAAAAAATTCATTCCACTCATCCATATTGATCAATGTAATCAAGTTCGTTGATACGGTAGTCTGCGAGGTTTTGTCACGTTATATGTCAATGAAGACAACCATGGTGGTTCAATTATCTAAAGATAAATAACATTCATATGCGCACCTAACAAATTATGATGTTATTATCTAATTATATTCCATTGTCATTATTATGTGGGAAAATCTTTATAATACTAAATTATTTATTTATCAATTTGGAGCCTTAATTGATTGGTGATCAAATTAAGAAATTAGACTAGTTAGATTTTTATTTAGATAACCAATTAATTATTCGATATGGATTCAATATGGATGGATGTCTAAATGACTTATTAACGGAAAAATGAGAAACTCGAATTGACCATCACACTATAAGAGGCTATATGGTCCCCAATACACCGTACACGACATGCTCTCTCTTCTTCCGATATGAAGAGAACTTGAGGCATAAAGCACCCGTTGAGGAAGAAACAAACCGATCATTGCCAATATTTTCTGTGTGTTTCAGGTCACCTCTTCTATATGTTTTTCAAATCTTTTCAGTTGGAAGGGCTTCCATTAAAGCTTCATCAGATATTCCAAAAACTTGATTATTAATATCCCTGATGGACCACACATGTTGTAGTTTCGAACATATTTATGTACAAATTTTTGTTTGCTTCCCGCTAGTAATTCATAATTATTTTGTATTGAATAAGTTTTATGAATTGTGTTTTTATTGCGACCTAATTCTAACATACAAGTGTCTCAACACTTCCTCATACTCCATGGGTTCAGAGAATAATAGTTGCAATAGACTTTTAAAATAAGAAGTCATAACCTTATAAAAAAGTTTGAGAAGAAATGTATCATTAAATATGAATATGAAAAGATGAAACTTTTAAAACCAAGAAAAATATCTCAATTGAATTAGTAAAATCGGCCTCATTATGAACATCCATTGTGCTTGATGAGACCATCGAACATTTCATTGGTGAATTTTACAAGTAATTTTTCATTTGTGAACTAAAATAACTTTTTACAAACACTTTTTTGAGACATTTATTATCTAGAATTTAATTTTTTAATTATAAAAATAATGGTTTTTTTAGTAAAATCTCGAAGAAGAAAATCTCAATAGATGCCAATAAAATAAGTTTATATTCGTCGTAAGTTTATTAAATCCAATTTTATAGGCCCAATTCCAAGCCCATATATTTAATTGTAATAGTTAAATCGAGTTTTCTAGACCCGAGCCCAAACTTGTTCCTAACCCTAATGTCACCATTGTTCTATATAATAGACGACGCTACATCTTGTTTTCACAGTTCCTTCTCCTACTATGTTCCTAACCCTAATGTTGATAGTTTTGATGTTGTTCATTATTAATTATGTAAATATATTTTCTTAAGATTGAGTCATATCACTAGTACATAAAACATTTATTAACCCACATATTTTAAGTGGACAAATCACCCCACTACACTCCACTCCACTCAATTCTGGATATACTTGGAGTTACATGTATCAATCTTCACTCCAACATTTAAAATTGGAGATAAAATTTAAAGTTGTGGATTAAATATAGTATTCTTTGTATTAAACTCAAATTTTTGTGAATAAATGAAATTGATACAATACACTTCTTTAACACTTCTACAAGTAATGTAATAAGATGAAGCACCCTTGTACTTCATTTTTCTATATATATTTCGCTATTTTTTGAATTAAAAAAGGAGTGTGTAATTAAACCAGAAGTGAGATATTTTTCTCTAATAAAGTAAAAACTTAGTCCCAAAAAGTAATAGATTATATATTCGTCGGTTATCAAAAAAATCATCAAAAATAAATTCTAAGAATTATTCTGTTATCATGAATTCCAAAAAAATAAGGAGATGAACAAAATGAGTTAGGAAAAGGTGAAATATATTGTCCTACATGACATACAAATTGTAAGTAAAAGATGATACCTTTCAGCAATGGTGATCAATTCTGCATCTGTCAAGTATATGAAGAAATTGAACACTAAGCAACGTGTATTATAATTGCTCAAACGTAGAGCATACTTCAATCATATGATCAATTTTCTTTTTGAAATTAAATCATCCCTCAAAGCTTGGTCGAGATAGGACGAGGTAAGCCTAGAGAAAGGCGTTACGACAAATTGCATTCCATGATTTGCAAACCATATGGAGACAATTGAAAGTTAAAGGAATTTGTTCAGTTGTCACCATGGTTAGCAAATCATAGAATGCAATTTGTCGTAACCCCTTTCTCTGGGCTTACCTCGTCCTATCTCGACTGAGCTTGGAAGGATGATTTAATTTCAAAAAATAAATTGATCATATGCTTGAAGTATGCTATACGTTTGAGCAGTTATAATACAAGTTGCTTAGTGTTCAATTTCTTCATATACTTGACAGATCGAGAATTAATCACCATTGCTGAAAGGTATCATCTTTTACTTACAATTTGTATGTCATGTAGGACAATATATTTCACCTTTTCCTAACTCATTTTGTTCATCTCCTTAATTTTTTGGAATCATGATAACAGAATAATTCTTAGAATTTATTTTTGATGATTTTTTTGATAACCAACGAATATATAATCCATTAGTTTTTAGGACTAAGTTTTTACTTTTTTAGATAAAAATATTGCACTTCTGATTTAATTACACTCTTTTTTTTAATGCAAAAATTAGCAAAAGATATATAGAAAAATGAAGTAGAACGGTACGTCAACCTATTACAGTACAAGTCGAAGTGTTTAAGAAGGGTATTGTATCAATTGTATTATTTTACAAAATGCATGTTGTGATTTACAATTAAACAACATGTGTGAGGCCTTTAACTCTTCAATTGTTACTTTAAGAGAATTGCCTATCATCTCACTCATTGATGGTCTGAAGCAATACATAACAAATAGGATAGTAAAACTTAGGGATTTTATGTTGAGGTATGAAGGAGAAATTTGTCCAATGATTAACAAACTGTTTGATAAATCTAAGAAAGAAGCTGAGGGTTGATCTCCAAATTGGAGTGGAGATAGAGACTATGCCAGATTTTCTGTTTCAAATGGAATTGATGCATATGTGGTTAATCTCAAAGAAAAGACATGTGCATGTAGAAAATGGGATCTAACTGGCATTCCTTGTCCTCATGTTGGTTCTCTCTCTAGGTTTAAGAAATTGGAATTTCTCTCCTCCTTCTCTCTAGAAGTGGCGCCCTATTTCCCCAATCTTCATCCCTCAAGTTTTCATGGTTCAAGCAATGGTGAATCAAGCAAAAATTAGGAATGGTAATGGAACTCACATGGAATGGCATCAAGAAAAGTCTAACTCAAATCTTGGAACTTTGAATTGGAGAGCTTGCATGCTAGGTTATAGTTTAGGAGTTAAAACTTCTGTTGAATCATCAGTTTAAGGTGAGTTCTTTAGATAAATTACCTTACCTTGAAGGATTGGCTTAGTTTTATGAGAAGATTTAGGAGTATTAGTGAATATGTGTTAAGGTTTAAGTCTCCTTTTATATAATTGTTGTTTGATTGATGTTCTATAATGCCATGCAATGTTGTTACTGAGTTGTTCATGCAAGCTAAGTGTTAGGGTTAACTGTATTTTCTGAGATTGAGGGTTGTTGTTCAAGAAAACTAAAATTCTGTAAATTTTCATATGAAACTCGTCAATGGCGAAATGTTGGCTAATGGCGAACTCTTCACATGGAGACTTAGCCATTAGAGAAATCTTTCCAGAAACTCTCAAGAAATTCGCCAATGGCAAAATGTTCTGGAATTCCATAAGCATTTCGCCATTAGCGAAGCTTACTGGGCAAGTCACTTCTAAAACTTATTTCTAACTTATTTTAGTGCATCGCTTGATACTTGAGGTAAGTAATGAAGTTTTATACATTGTCGGAACCATCAATCTCAGTAGCAATCATTTGTAACTCTAACCTTAACTCTTAAAATTAAACAAAGGCATGGATCATAGAAATTTGAAACAACAATATGATGAGATTTATAAGAGTGTACAATAAGATCAGGTAGCACTAATGTAAGAGTGGAAACCCTAGAGCCTCGACCTAGCAGTCGAGAAAGGTAGAATTGTACGCTTATAAAGTATTCACTGTTGGAACAAAGGGTGTTTAACAATAACACTTTTAGTTTTGATGATAACAAGGTATTAACAATTGTCAATTGGATATGCAAATATTTGCTTAAGTGTGCAGGATCTTAGTCAAAGATTTTAATCTTAGAAAGTATTCTGTAAAAACAAATGAAGAGCAAAATCCTAAAGAAGCTTGTTGCAAGTGATTCTGAACACTTAGAGAGCCTCAAGAATCATCTGAAGCTGTTTCGAGAGGTTATGAAGACTCGGAGAGTCTGAAGAAGCTGTTTCAAATAACTACAAGACTCGGAGAGTCTGAAGAAGCTGTTTCGAAGAAGTGCAAAACAAGAGGTTCTGAAGACTCAGAGAATCTAAAGAACAAAGAGAGTCTGAAGGAGCAGAAGAGAGTCTGAAGCTCAACAGAGTCTGAAGTTCTACTGAGATTCTGAAGATTGCAAATCAAGAATTTTCTTAGATGAATCTCTTAAGGCATTTCGTTGCAGAAGAAACGTTCATTTGGAGTAACGACTATTATCAAGTCAACTTAAGCATGGGATGCTTTGCGACAAAGAATGCAAGAAAAGGACAGAGTACATTGTACGAACCCTGTTTCCACTACTCCACTACTTGTACTATTGGCAGTTGTGTCTACTGGTATTTTCGCTTTAAGAGGAATGGAATTTGAAATCTATTTTGAAGGACGATTACCATATCAAGCAACAAAACAACAGTGGTTGATAAGGCTTCTAGATGACTCTGTGATGTGTTGGCTTTACTAAACGTCTCTCTACAACCTCTATATAAAGGAATGAAGACTGGGAGAATTGGTTACTGACTCTACCGCTGAAAAATTGAGCTATTACGCTATTTTGTTATTCTCCCTGAGTAAAACAAACACATCAACAACTTAGGAAATTCTTACAAACTTCATTATCCTAGAATTTCTAAGTGTTACAGAAAACAGAGTCTGTCTTATTGTTTTGTATTTGGAACACCACTGATTGTATATCAAGTGTTCAAACTCTTATTTAATTTTCTGTAAATTGTGTCAAAAGTCTCTTGCCTGCATGCTTTAGCATTTGAAGTCTCTTGGGTGTGTCCTTGTGCAAAAGAAGTCTCTTGCTTGTGTGCTTATGCATTGGAAGTTTCTTGATGTGTGCTTGAGCAACTTGTAATTTGTTATTAAATTTTAGTGAACTCTCCTTGGAAGTGCAAGGAGGACACGACTATTCCGCTGCAACAGACTCTGAACTCCTATCAGAACGTGAACTCTGTCAGACTCTAATCAGGAAACAGAATCAATCTCTTTAAGAGACGCGAAAAGTTAACACAATTCAACCCCCATCTTCTTGTGTTTTTCTCACCTTTAGTTGGTATTAGAGCTCCGGCTCTGTTGTCATAGCACTTAACCGTGTGACATAAAAGATCTAGAGAAAAACATGTCTTCCGATGAACCTACAACTTCTGGTGCTGCTAATGCTGCTATACCTTATGACTATGGATCCAGTAACAGTAACAGGAAAGCTGACTCTGGAAAAATTCCTAAATTCAACGGTGATCTTGAGGAATTTTCATGGTGATCCAACTTCTACAGTTATGTCATGGGCTTAGAGGAAGAGTTATGGGACATACTAGAAGATGGTGTTGGTGACTTAGAACTTGATGATGAAGGAGCTGCTCTTGATAGAAAGAAACACACTATTGCTCTGAAGAAAAGCTACAAGAAACATCACATAATCAGAGAAGCACTTGTCACAACTATTCCAAAATCAGAATACATGAAGATGAGTGACAAGTCTACTGCAAAAGCTATGTTTGCCTCTCTCTGTGCTAACTATAAAGGTAGCAAGAAAGTCAGAGAAGCAAAAGCTCTTTTGCTTGTTCATCAGTATGAACTGTTCAAAATGAAAGAGGATGAAAGTATTGAGCAGATGTACTCAAGATTTCAGACTCTAGTTTCTGGACTCCAGATACTAAAGAAGAGCTACATAGCCTCTGATCACGTAAACAAGATTCTTAGAAGTCTACCCTCAAGATGGAGACATAAGGTAACTGCCATTGAGGAAGCTAAAGATATAAACACTCTAAGTGTTGAAGATCTTGTCAGTTCCCTCAAGGTTCATGAGTTAAGTCTCAATGAACATGACTCTGTTAGAAAGTTAAAAACCATTGCTCTAAAGTCAAAAGGAAGATCCTCAAAAGCTCTCAAATGTGAAGAGTTTGAAAATGAATCTTCTTTTGAAGGCTCTGAGGAAGATCCTGATGTTGCTAGAGAAATGGCCATGCTTTCCAACAGACTGCAGTACTTGGCCAGAAAGAACAAGAAGTTCTTGGGTAAAGGCAGTGGTAAAGGATTCAAGAAGAAAGAACATAAAGGTTGCTTCAACTGCAAGAAGCCTGGGCATTTCGTTGCTGATTGTCCAGATTTGCAAAAAGAGAAATCCAAGTCAAAGAAGCCAACCTTCAAGTCTAACAAGTTCAAGAAGCAGATCAAAAAGAGTCTGATGGCTACTTGGGAAGATCTAAACAATGAGTCAGGGACTGATGAGGATGATGCTGAGAAGGATGACTCAATTATGTTGAAACAACAACACAATAAGTTGTTGAAACAACATGACTCAATTATGTTGGAGATGGATGTTTTAAAGAAAGAAAATGAAAACTTAATGATTAAGAAGTGTAATTGTAAACACTTGAGTGAGAAGGATGTTGTTCTACAAGAGTTTATTGCTACAGGAATTAATAGAACCAAAGTGGCATCCATGATTTATAGCACGTATTAGAATAGAGGTAAAGGTCTTGGATTCATAGGAGGTAACTTTAATGAAGTGATCATGAAACCTGGTTCTGATGGCGCCAAAGAAGCATTTGAAAATCATTTTGTGTTAGAGTCTGAAAAAGTCAACACAGTACCTCATTCAGAACCTAAGGCTTCAAGCTCTAAGGCAATGACTGAGTCAAAGCCAAAGAACCTAAACTCAAAGGCACTGAACAACTTTGAATCAAAGGCTCCGAAAGTTCAGATTTTGAAGAAACCAGAGTCTGGTAAACAGATTCTGAAGAAATCAGAGTTTGAAAATCAGAAGCCCAAGACTTAAAGAAGAGAAGTTGTTTGTGGTAAGTTGGACTCTAGATTAAAAGGTTCTGAACCTAAAGTGTGGAAGAAAGCAATGCCTCAGACTTCCAGATACACAACACAAAAGAGATTCAATGGTTCAAGGACTAACCCCAAAGGACCCATAAAGATATGGGTACCTAAATCGGAAATTGCTGATGTTGCAGGTATGTCTAAAAGGACAAGAAAAGAAGAAGTCCTGGTATCTAGACAATGGCTGCTCGCGACACATGACGTGAGAAAAGTCTATGTTCCTAACCCTGACCATGAAAGAGGGAAGAATTGTGGGATTTGGAGGAAACCAGACTGGCAAAGTTATTGGTACTGGAACCATTGGTAACGTTCTAATCTCAATCAATAATGTGTGTTTTGTAGATGGACTTAGACATAACCTACTGAGCATAAGTCAATTGTGTGACAGTAGTTATGAAGTTTTATTTAATAAGAACAATTGCACAGTAGTTAACAAAGATGATCAATCCATTATCTTCAAGGGAAAGAGAAGAAATAATGTTTAGAAAATAAATTTTTCTGAACTGGCTGATCAGAAGGTAGTTTTCCTTCTATCAATGAGTGATAAGAAATGATTGTGGCACAGAAGGTTGGGACATGCTAACTGGAGGTTAATCTCTAAGCTTAGCAAGTTAAAACTGGTCAGAGGCTTACTAGACATTGATTATCACTCAGATGATCTTTGTGGAGCGTGCCAGAAAGGAAAAATTGTTAAATCTTCTTTTAAACCAAAATAAATTGTTTCTACCTCCAGACCCTTGGAGCTACTCCATATTGATTTATTTAAACCAGTCAGTACTACATCCTTATATGGAAGTAAATATAGATTAGTCCTTGTTGATGATTACAGTAGATGGAGTTGAGTTAAGTTTCTGAAATCTAAAGATGATTCATATACTGTGTTTAGTAAATTCTGCATCCAAGTCCAATCTGAAAAAGAATTGAAAATCTTGAAAGTCAGAAGTGATCATGGACGAGAATTTGAAAATGAGCCAATTGAAATATTTTGTGAAAAACATGGAATCATCCATGAATTCTCTTCTCCTAGAACTCCACAACAAAATGGGGTTGTAGAGAGAAAGAACAGAACTTTACAAGAAATGGCAAGAACCATGATTCATGAAAACAATCTGGCTAAACATTTTTGGGCAGAAGTAGTAAACACAACATGTTTTGTTCAGAACAGGATCTATATTAGATCCTTGTTAAACAAAACAGCATATGAACTCTTTAAACGTAGGAAACCTAACATATCTGAATTTCATCAGTTTGGATGTACATGTTACGTTCTAGACAACAAAGTCTATCTAAAGAAATTTGATGCCAAAGCTCAGAAGGGAATCTTCTTAGGTTACTCTAAAAGGTCTAAGGCATACAAATTGTATAATTCAAAAACACAATGTGTTGAAGAATCTATGCACGTTAAATTTGATGACAAGGAGCCTAGAAGTAAAAATCCAGAGCAAGATGAAAGTTTTGTAGGTTCTTAAAAGTCTGATGATAACTCAGAACCTGATCACACTCAAGAGTGTGAAGATACTCCAGAAGTTGTAGCATCCCTTGAAGTTCTTGATGAAGTAGCTTCTGAAGAAGCTCAAGATGGTTCTCAGCAAGCTACCCAATCTAAACACGCATTCAAATACAAGTCTTCACATCGTGAGGATCAAATTATTAGCAACAAAGAAAGTCTCAGAAAAACAAGATCACATTTCAGACAAGAAGAGTCTGCACTTAAAGATGAAGGATGGATCCTATTTATGCAAGATGAACTCAACCAATTTAGAAGGAATGATGTATGGGATTTAGTAGCTAAGCCTGAGCACAAGAACATTATTGGAACTAAATGGGTGTTTAGGAACAAGCTTAGTGAGCAGGGAGAAGTAATCTGAAACAAAGCCAAACTTGTTGCTCAAGGCTACAGTCAACAAGAAGGCATTGATCACACTGAAACATTTGCTTCAGTTGCAAGATTAGAAATAAATAAGATTATGAGGAAAAGGGTAGTTTTGGGGTGTAAGAGAAATTAGGGTTATTATATTAGGTAGAGAATTGAAAATTTAGAAAACAGAAACACGTACAAGAGTTTTGGAGAAAAATGGAGAAGACCTTAGGAGAGAAGAACGATGTTGCCAATTCAGGAGTAAATCTAAGGTAAGGGTGGGACTAACCTTCTTTAATCATAAGTATATGGTTCTGAAATAGGGTTTAACATGTTTGTTGTTGTTTTATTTTGATGATTAGAGAAGTTAGGGTTTGAAAAGAAGTTAGGGTTTTGAATTGCAATTTAATTGATGAAATTCGTGCTCTAGTTGAATTGAATAATGGAGAAAACTCAGTGAAAAGTTGATTTGGGTTTGACACTTTTGTGGGTGGAGAAGGCTTATATTTGAAGCTTTGAAGAACCTGGGTAGCTTGGATATCATTGAAATAGGAATTTTGATTTCCAAAATCATCCAATAGGTTTTGATGTTCCTCTAAAATAGGAGAGCGTTGCTGAGAACGATTTGGAGCGTGTTCAGCAGAACGGTCTTGAGAAGGATCTTGAGGATTTTGAGGAGGATTTTTAGGAGGGTTCTGTGGATGATTCTAAGGAGGATTCTTAGGAGAATCTGATTCAGTATCAGAGACGTGATCCTCATCTCTCTTCCTCTTTGAGGGAATCAAGATTTGTTGAGCCTCAGACTTCATGTGGCTAACAGTTTTGGCACGAAATTTTGAAATGATCCATTCACCTTCTTCACCATCTAAATCGATCTCAAGTTCTCTGAAAAGCCTAGTGAGAATCATACCATAGGGAAGTCCATGTCGAGGGTTTTTGTCTTTAACAGCAGAGATCATATGATGGAGAATTACATGAGACAGGTTTAACCTAACTTCATAAAACATGCAGTAAATGAGCAAGAGATCATTTTTGGTGTTTTTTCCACGATTCCCCTTCCTGGGAATAAGACTATGCTGACTCAACAAGTTTAACATTTTGGGAATATAGTGTAGGTCAGCAGATGTAAAGTCAGTGTTTGGCTTAAAGATGTAGCTAAAGACATCAGCAAGATTGACCTTTAAATCTAAATCCCAATTCTCTCCATACACACAGAATCCATCAGAGGGAAGGTTTAGATGTTTAGCAATAATCTCAGGTGTGAGAGAGATTTGTTTACCTTTGAGTGTAGATATGATCAAACTTTTTTCAGGATATGCTTTGGCTTGGCAGTAGAAGGCTTGAACCACTTTCTTGTACGTTTTTTCTTTGATTTGGAGGAAGTGACTCCATCCCATTTTGTCAATGAAAGCCTTGAGCAAAATTTCTTCTTTGGCCAGGTCCTCAAAATCTACATAGCGTCCAATGGCTATGGGTCTTGGTGCCCATTTTTCGTAAAACTCCTTTTCTTGTTCTGGTTCCAGAAGAGGAAACTGTTTTGGAGAGGAAATCTTTTCTTCACCTGTGAGAGGTGCCTTTCCTTTTTCCTTACGAGTTGAAGCAGGTTTGGATGGAGGTTTTTTAGGGCGAGAAGGTTCTTTTGAACATTTAGAGGTTGATTATGAAATTTTTGATTTTGGGGTTGATTTTGAAACCTTTGATTTTGGAACAGAAGAGGATTTTTTTGGTTTTGATAGTTTGGTTGATTCTGGAGCCACCTCTGGTTGAGGTTGAATATTTTCAGACACAACTTCCTCAGGCTCATCTTCCTTAGGTTCAGCTTCTTCTTCTTCATCTGAGTCACGAATTTCAAGAATGGTTTTGTCTCCTTCACAACTTTGAGTTTTTCTTAACCCAATGCCAGCAATCAATCTTTGTGATCTTCTTCTGTTTGCAGATTGAGAAGATATGGTTTTCTTAGGTTTAGATTTGGATTTGTTTTTGGGTTCAACATGAGAAATTTCTTTTTCTTTTGAACAGAATCATCAATCAAGTTCAAAGGTTGAATGTTCAAGGATTCTTCACAAGGAATTTGAGAGAGGGTAGGTGAAAGAGAGAGATCGGCTGAGTGAGTGGAAGAAGAATGAGGTGATGAAGGAGATGTATGGTTTAGGTCAGGTGGAGTTCTGGATGAGGATGATGAAGGTCTGATTGCTTTCTTAGCTATTCCCTTAGTTCTAGCCATTTTTGTTAAAAGAGTGAAAATGGTTTTGTTTGTAGAGGAAGATGGAAAGATGGTTGTTTTATAGAGAGAAGGGTTTTAGTGAAAAGAGAAGAAAATAGAGAGTCTGAGAGAGAGATAGCACGCGGGAGAGAGAAGAGAAAGATGAAAAGTTTTTTTTTGATTTGACAAATAATGGTTTTAGAGACAAGATGGTAGTTTCCATAAAAAGCCATGAGTGTTTTCATTAAATGTGATGGAAATGGTATCTGATGGGCTGTATAACATATCATATAAGTAGATGAAAATATTTGAATTAATAAAAACAAAGATTATGGCAAGAAAAGCTTACGTGAGCAATCAATAAAGGACAATGGAGAGAATGTTTTTGAGATCGTTCTCTACATTAATTTTTTGGATTTTGAATAATATGAAATTTTTCTTTGATAAAATTAAATCTATCTTCGACTAGGGGTTTTGTAAAAATGTCAGCAAGTTGATTTTCTGTATTAACGAAGATTAACTCAACATCCTTTTTCTTTACATGATCCCTAATGAAATGATGTTTTATTTCAATATGTTTTGATCTTGAATGTTGAATAGGATTTTTTGATAAATTTATTGCACTTGTATTATCACAAAATATGGGAATATTTGTGTACCTGATTGAAAAATCTTCTAGTTGATTTTTTATCCATAATACTTGAGAACAACAGTTTGCAGCTGACACATACTCAGCTTCAGTTGTTGATAATGCAATAGTGTTTTGCTTTCTACATGACCAGCTAATTAATGCTTTTCCGAGAAATTGACAAGTGCCACTTGTACTTTTTCTTTCTATTTTATCTCCGGCATAGTCAGCATCACAATAAGCTGTTAAATCAAAACACAAACCTTTGCTATACCAAAGGCCAAGATCAGTAGTACCAACTAGATATCTAAAAATTCTGTTGACGGCAGTTAGATGTGATTCTCTTGGAGATGTTTGAAAACGTGCACAAAGACCTACTGCAAAAACGATATATGTTCTACTAGCAGTTAAATATAATAATGACCCAATCATTCCTCGATATTCTTTTTCAGAAACCTTTTTTCCTGTTTCATCTTTATCTAGATTAGAAGAAGGATGCATGGGTGTTGTCATAACCTTGGCTTCATTCATTTTATATTTTTTGAGAAGATTTTTGATATATTTTTCTTGACAAATAAATATTCCATTTGTTTCTTGTTTAATTTGTAAACCAAGAAAAAATCTTAATTCACCCATCATACTCATTTCAAATTCATTTTGCATGAGTTTAGAGAAATCTTCACACATTTTTTCATTCGTAGATCCAAAAATGATATCATCCACATATATTTGAACAATTAGAAAATTTGAGGTATCATCTTTTCTAAAAAGAGTTGTATCAATCTTTCCTCTAGAAAATTTATTTTTAATTAAAAAGGTGCTTAATCTATCATACCAAGCTCGTGGAGCTTGTTTTAAACCATATAGAGCTTTTGTAAGTTTGAAAACATGATTAGGTTTAGTAGGATTTTCAAACCCAGGAGGTTGGTGCACATAAACTTCTTCATTTAAGAATCCGTTTAGAAAGGCACTTTTAACGTCCATTTGAAATAGTTTAATATTTTTATGAGATGCATATGCAAGCAAAATGCGTATAGCTTCTAACCTGGCGACTGGAGCAAAAGTTTCATCATAGTCAATACCTTCTTGCTGATTATATCCTTGTGCAACTAACCTGGCTTTATTTCTGATGACTTTCCCTTCTTCATTTAATTTGTTTCTAAATACCCATCTTGTTCCAATTATAGAGTTATTTTGAGGCTTGGAGACAAGAGTCCATACTTCATTTCTTTCAAACTCAGAAAGTTCTTCTTTCACTGCATTTACCCATGATTCTTCACCAACGGCTTCATGTATGTTCTTTGGTTCAATATGGGAGATCATTGCCATATTGTTTTCATTTTCTTTGAAAGACAATCTTGTTCTTATACCATCAAATGTATTACCAATAATTTGTTCAGGAGGATGATCACCAACGATTTTCCAACTCTTTGGAGGGTTTTGAGAAGAGGATGCTTGATCTGGATTACTTATAATTTCTTGAATTTTTTGAATCTCCTTATCATCTTCTTTGTTAGTAGTTAAATCATCAAACTCATCAAATATAACATGCATGCTTATTTCCATAGTTTGATTTCTTAGATTGTAAATTCTATATCCTTTAGAATTTGTTGCATATCCCAAGAAAATTCCTTTGTCTGATTTTGAATCAAATTTTCCTAAGTTTTCTTTATCATTTAAAATATAGCAAAAACAACCAAATATGTGAAAATAAGAAATGTTTGGTTTTCTGTTTTTCCAGAGTTCATATGGGGTTTTGTTAAGAATTTTTCTAATTGAGACTCTATTTTTGATATAGCAAGATGTGTTGATGGCTTCAGCCCAAAAATATTTTTCAACGTTTGATTCATTAATCATTGTTCTTGCCATTTCTTGTAGAGTTCGATTTTTTCTTTCAACAACTCCATTTTGTTGAGGAGTTCTTGCACATGAAAAGTTATGTGAAATTCCCTTGTTATCAAAAAAGGTTTTAAAAGATAAGTTTTCAAATTCTCCTCCATGATCACTTCTCACAGAAATTATATTTGATTCTTTTTCATTTTGAACAAGGTTGCAAAATTTCACAAATGCTTCAAAAGCTTCGTCTTTATGTTTTAAAAATAAAACCCATGTATACCTGGAATAGTCATCGACTATAACAAAACCATATTGTTTTCCAGCAAGACTTGCAGTTCTAACAGGTCCAAATAAATCTATGTGAAGAAGCTCAAGAGGTCTTTTTGTAGAAATGATGTTTTTTGGTTTAAAACTGCTCTTGACTTGCTTTCCTCTAGCACAAGCTTCACATATTTTATCTTTCTCAAAATTAATTTTTGGAAGACCTCTTACCAAGTCTAGTTGTGAGATTTTTGAAATTGTTTTCATGCTTACATGTCCAGCTCTTTTATGCCAGATCCATTTATCTTTATCGATGGACATAAAGCAAGATTCAGCTGGAATGTCATCTAGAAATAAAACGTAGAGCCAGTAAAGAAAATATTTCTTGTGGTCATCTGTTTGACTTCACATATGTTAGGTTTAAAAATAACTTCAAAGCCACTGTCACATAATTGACTTATGCTTAGTAGATTGTGTTTTAAACCATCAACATATTGAACATCTTCAATTTTAGCAGAGTTATTTTTACCAATAGTACCTTTTCCTTTGATTTGTCCTTTGTCATTGTTTCCAAAAGTTACTGATCCTCCCTCCTTTTTTATAAAGGAGATGAAGCATTGTTTGTCACCAGTCATATGTCTAGAACAGCCACTGTCCAAAAACCATGGCTTTCTCCTTGAGTTCTGATAAAATACCTTCATTTTGAGTTATTGGTATCTTAGGTCCCCATGATTGTGTGGGTCCTTTTTTGTTAGTTTTCATATGCTCAAGATTTTTAATCTTGAGAAAACAATTAATTTCGAAGTGACCGCTTCTTTTACAATATGAGCAGAAAGATCGTTCTTTGTGTTGAAGAGATTGTTCTTGTTTTGTTAAGTAAGAATGTTCTGGTCTAGCTTTTACTAGTCCTTTTTTATGAAAGCAAAAAGACTCGATGTGTCCATCTTTGTCACAGAAGGAGCATTTTAATTTGTTCTTTTCTGGTATAAAAACATTTTCGTAGATATTTTGACTTTTTGAGGTATCAAAGCCTATACCATTTTGATCAGTCATTCCTTTTTGAGATCCCATGATTTTTTGAAAAGTTTCTGTTGATTTTATAAAGTGGGTGAGATCATTTCTCAATTGTTTTACTTCGTTTCTTAAAACAGTATTTTCATTAGGTTTTTGAGTTTTGTCAAATTCTCTTAATTTCTCAGTTGTTTGAAAATATGAGTCTTGTAATTTTTGAATAGTTTTCTTTTGATCATTGTTTAAAATTTTAAGTTTTTCTTTTTCTTCTTTTAAGTCATCGATTTCTTTTTGTAAAGAATAGCATTTGTTAGTTAAGAAACTTGAATCAAAAAGTAAACTATCAATCGTATTTTCTAATTCTATATTTAAAGGTGGTTTGTCGAAAAGAATTACCTCTTCATTATCTGTGTAAGCCATCAGACATATGTTTACTTCTTCTTCTTCTTCTGCTTGTGTTTCTTCAAGATCGTCCCACGTAATTAGAGCAGACTTCTTGTAAGGAGACTTTTGATTCTTTTTGTTTTGTGGACATTCATGATACTGGAAGACATCTTAATATTTTTCTGATTCTATCATGAGGGGAATATATTTTTCCCAATGACCTTAACTCATTCACTATAGAAGTGAATCTGGAATACATTTCATCAATGTTTTCCTCTTCATTCATTTCGAAAATTTCGAATTTTCTTACGCCAATATCTATCCTTGTTTCTTTTACACGACTTGTTCCTTCATGATGGATTTCTAAAGTATCCCAGATACTTTTTGCAGAATTGCATTCATAGATTCTTTCACTTTCTTCCATAGTTAGTGCGCAATGTAAAAAGAGTTGTGCTTTTGAATTTAAGAGTACCCTCTTTTTATCTATGTCAGTCCATGACGCCTCAGGTGTGATAGTAACAACTGATGTGACTGCATTAGTGGTTTGTGGTACAAAGTTACCTTCAGTGATAACTTTCCACATGTCCACATCTTGAGACTTTAGGAACAATTCCATTTTCCCTTTCCAGAAGTAATAGTTCTTTCCATTGAATAGTGGAGGTTTTGTACATGAAAGGCCTTCTGGTATGTATGACATTGCTTCTTCCTGAATCTTTTACTCTAACACGTGTTAAGTGTTTTTTCTTCTTTTAGAGACCGCGATCTGATACCAATTGAAGTAGCAATAATTGTCGCAAGAAAGGGGGGGGGGTTTGAATTGTGACCCTTTTAAACCAAGTTTGTATACTCAAGAATGTTCTTGGTTAAATATTAGTTTCAATAAATGATACTAAAGAATGATTATATAAGCAGAATGAGAAAGATTATGATTAAGCTGATTTTATCTCAAGTTTAAGTATTTATATAATTTTTTTATCTTGGACCAGAATATTTCTGGAAGCAGTTTAATTAAGATAATATTGAAGATTAAAAGTTAGGACCAGAGCACTCTGGATAGTGATATAAAAATAAATGACAAGAGTAGGGAAGAGAAAATAACACAGGAGAGTTATCCTGGTTCACCAAATCCGGCTACTTCCAGTCCCCACACTTCGTGTGAGATTATCCACTATAGTATTCAGTTGGTAGAAACTTCTAACCAACACTATAAGATCTTGATCACACCAGATCAGTCCGTAACCTCTGTATTATCAACCTCAGCAGGCTTTTACAATTCTTTGCACTAGCAAAAGAAAGGTTGGAATTTTCTATCTCAAACTATTAAGCCCAATAGACTTGAGAACATGAATTTCGCTTTGTAGGGAGATTGGTTTTGTGTTGATCTTGATATCTCAACACATGAAGCTTTTACAAACACAAACTCAAAGAGATAATGATACAAATAAATATAGTGAGAGATTATGGAGTTGTGTTTGATGAAGAGTTTGACTGAGAGAACGATTGAGAGATTGATTGAGAGAATAATAGCTTTTGAGAGATAACTGCTTTTGTATTTCAAACTCTTGCTTTAAACCTTCAGTGAGCTCTTCTATTTATAGAGCACGAATAGCCTTGAGTACTGGTCACAAAAGAGCCGTTTGAATCCATTTCAAAATCAAAAAATACGCTCCACTCTTGCTTGGGGAACAAGTGTGCAAGCTGTCTTCAGAGATCGTTCTTCAGAACGTTTTTCAGTGAACAACCAAAACTTGGGCATGAAGCAACACGTCTTTGCAAGATGTTTATGAGCTGTTTGCCTTCTTTCAAAAACTTGGAGGCCACTTAAGATGATGTAGAGTTGATGTCATTTTATGATGTCATAGAGTGACTCCTTTGATGATGTCATATGAAAATATCTTTTGAAGAAACATTCCTTAATGGACCTTTTCCCATTTATTCCTTAATGGGTCGAAAATCTCATGGGGCCTAATCAGATTTTATTCCTTTGTAGTCTTGTGGTACAAGTGCTCATATTTGTCAAAGATTGCATTAAGTTATTTTTTGCATTTAAGAGCTTTAAAAGAGTCTTTATCCTAAAGATCTTTTATTCCCATTGTCATACCCCAATTTTTGACTCAAGATCCTACCGACACGTGTCATCTGTCATACCTCTTCTCACTTTTTTTTTTTAGTCTTCTTAATTTTAATTTTTAATTTATTTTCAACTTTCATTTTCTATTTCACTTTTTAATTTAATTTTAGTTTAAACACATTTATCTTTTATTTATTTTTATTCATAGATGATAGGTCCAATTATTTTATCTATTCTTTTTCTATTTTTAATGTCTGATACGTCCAAGAATTACAGCTGTTCACGGCTCATCCAAATCCAGAAAAAGGTCTTGTAACAAACTTCTTTTCATCCAAATCCAGAAAAAGGTCTTGTAACAAACTCCCTTTCATCCCAATCCAAATCATCCCAATCCAAAGCCACAATTTTCGGCAGTTTTCAACAAACCCTAGGTCTAATCCTTCACTATAAATACAACCTGCAAAACACACATTAGGGGGCCAATTTTCAACAACACAATTTTCACATAAAAACATTCCAAAAGAACCTGCAAACCAAAACTCTAGCCGTCTCACAATTTTATAATTTCAGACCTAGCTGCCGTACAGTTTAACATACCCTAGTTTTCTAGTTTTCTTTATCATTCCCTTTTATTCCAATTGAATTGCTATGCCGTTTTACAAACCTGTTTTGCTACATATTTCAAATTGAATTGCTTTCTTGTTGCTGCACTTATTTATTCCATTCTGTTATTTTCATATTGTGGCGCTGCTAGTACTGCCTACCTACTTGTTTACTTCAATTTTCATCCTCTTTTATTTATTTCAGGCTACTGTTTGTTTTCTTTATTATTTTTATTTTTTTAATTCAATCTGCCAGAGTTATTATTTCCATTCTCCTTATTTCATCTAAATTTCAATTCTGAATATGTTGCTGCTGGTATGTGAGTCCTCATGAATTGCATCGTGGCTATTTAATTTTATCTCATTGATAAAAAAAAATCAACACTGATGTGCCTGTTTCCTGAAGCTGCTCGGTAAATTGCTTGTCGCAACTTTGCTTTTGTTTTGGTTCTATTGTAGGTGTTTGCCATGGTTGTTCTATTCTATTCCAATTGCAAGGTCGTGGCTGCTATCCAAAGTTAAAGATTTTCACCATAAAGAGAACCGATGGCCCCCTTTGCGTTTCTCTTTTTTAATTTCTTCTTTATGCATTTATTTATTTTCTTTAGCATCTCATTTTTATTTTCTCATGCTTATTTTCGCTTTCTCGCATACAATTTAGAATGTAAAAAAAATAGGCTTTAATGTAATTTATGTATTTATTTATTTTCCGCAGACTTTAGAATGTATTAATAGGTTTTTTATGTAGTGCATGTGTGCGTGTGTGTGCGTGTGTTTACTTTGCTTGGTAGTTTAGGTCAAAGGTCCTCGTGGTGGTCCAACGCCACCATATGGTACCTACGCTTTACTTTTCTGCTCCGTTAGTTTATGTTCTAGTTCAATCATTTAAAAACATGCAAATAACAAAATCACAAAAACATTTTCATAATAAACCTTGATTTTTAAATCAAGTGATCCTTTTATTTTATTCTTTCATAAATCAAAATTGCAATCAACTTTAATTCTACTTTAAGTCTTTTTCTTTTAATATCAAAAAACACAAACAAATTCTTATTTGCCACTTGACTTTTTTATTTTCAAAATCTTTTCAAAAACTAATAAAAAATACAAAACAAATCAAACGTCAATTTTTACCCCGAACTACGAGGTTTTGATCCCTCACGGGTACGTAGGCAAAGGACACTCGTCCTTTCAAATCAATAAAAATGTAGATAATTAGGTTTTTTTCTTAATCATTTTAAATTTCTTTTTTCAAAGCAAGTAAGTTATAGCACAAGAGTTAAATAAAACCAAGAGGTTCCCGTAGAGTACTACGGACACAAAGGGTGCTAATACCTTCCCTTTATGTAACTAATCCCCGAACCCTAAATCTTTTTTAAAGTGGTATTTGAACCTTTTTCCACTTCTTTTGAAAAAATTAAATGTTCAGTCGTGAAATAAAATAGTGAGTCAAACGCTAATCAAATAGCCTTGATCTCCGAAAAATGACGCGACAGAAATGGCGACTTCACTGGGGATCCCCTAAGAGGGTTGAGCCTAACTTGGCTTTATTTAAATTTTGTGCAATAACTTACATAAACAAAAACAAAAGATGGAAATACGTGTATATATGTTCTTCCTTCTTCTTTCTCCTTTCTTAACGTGTGTCGTGAGATAAGTCCTAACCCGGGCTTGAGGGAAATATAGGATAGGAGTGGTAGAATCATAGCGACATACCGAGAGTATTCTCGTGTTTTGGAGCATGTGATATAACCACACTTAGCGGAGGACCTTGAGGTGATGTATGTCGGCGTGTGTTGTCACGTTTAGACGTTATTACTTTTAAGTGTCCGTCGAAGCTAAGGACCTTAGTTACCTTTAACCCATCTTGGCCTTTAGGACGTAGTGCGGTGGCTAACCAAGTGTTGTCTTGGAATTAGTCGACACGCGATACTACACTCAAACGAGACTTTTCTACGAACGTTGTTGGACCGGGTGTTGTCCCGGGCATCCGACAAAGTTCGGAGGGGGTTGGACTTTGGGAACTTGGTAGAAACCGTAATACAGGTACATGTGAAACCATAGTCCCTACCATGTGGCGCACTTACCCTTGACTCCATCATTATGGACCTAAAACCTCACAATGTTTCCCCCGTTCTTGTAACATAATCATGCATACATGCATTCATTCATAAACTTTTTCTCATTAAATATCGAAGGACAAGATAAGGTATGGACCTTGCAAGAAAGAATAGCACGAAATAAAATTCCAAACAAATCTAAACTAAGCTTTTGCTTTCGCAATATCTTTACAAATAAAACCATGGTCCTTACAATGTTCACAATTACTTTGATATGTCCTTCGACAAAAAAATGTGTGTCTTTTTGCATAAACATCATGCATCATCTTGCATTTCATGGTCTCAAATCCCAAGTCTCACACAAGTCTTTTCCTCCATAAAAGGTTAGCCCGTTTGAAAAGTGGCCCGACGCACTCTCTACAAGTCTACTCGTACTCACTACACTCGGGCATTCGTAAAGAAAGAACATGGACTTTCTCGAACAAGAAAATCAAGTACTCCGAGAGGAAAACGAAACCATGCAGACAAGGATGGACGAAATGGCCGAACTGGTAAAGACGCTAACGGCTGCACAAAACCAGCTGCCACCACCACCTCCTCCCCGAGTCAACACTCAGGCTGGGGCAGGTCCCTCTACTACTTTTGTTTGGACAGTGTCTACCAATACTTCACAGCAAATTACACCAGAAGGACATCCTGGGGGCGTACCTTTTAGCCTTGGTGAAGTATTCCGTTCTTATGCCTCTGAAGCTCAAGTGTCTACTATTCAAAATGCATTTTCTGTTCCAACCGCGACCTACTCAGTACCTCTGGTTCATGCTATTCCACAAAAGGAAGAACTTATCATCCCTTAAGGAAGTACAAGGGCCTATGACAAAGTGATTGACTTACAGAAGAAGTATGATGAGATGTACCGTGAAATGAAGGATCTCCGTGGAAAAGAAATATTTGGGAAAGACGCTTATTGGTACCAAATGTCCAGATACCCTACAAGTTCAAGCTCCCAGACTTCGAGAAATACAAGGGGACTTCCTGTCCTAAAGAGCATCTAAGGATGTATATGAGAAAGATGTCCACATATGCCGGTGATCATCAGGTCCTTATCCATTACTTTCAAGACAGCTTAGTCGGTGCCGCACTGAAGTGGTACATAAATTTGGACCGTACAGAAGTCCGAACTTTCAATGATCTGTGTGAAGCCTTTGTGCAACAATACAAATTCAATGTGGACATGGCTCCGGACCGAAGCGATCTCCAGGCTATGACCCAAAGAGACAAAGAAACGTTCAAGGAGTATGCCCAACGATGGAGGGATGTTGCTGCCCAAGTCAGCCCGAGTATAGAAGAGAAAAAGATGACCAGACTCTTCTTAAAAACTCTCAGTCAATTCTACTATGAGAAGATGGTCGGAAGTGTGCCCAGGGACTTCGCAGAGATGGTTGACGCGGGTGTACAGTTAGAAGAAGGAGTCCGAGAAGGACGATCAGTAAGAGAAAGTGTACCTACCAGCAATGCAAAGAAATTCGGGAACAACTTTCCGAGAAAGAACGAACAAGAAGCAAGTATGACGACCCATGAGAGGCCTCAACAAGAATATCCGGCTTATCAACATGTTGCTGCAATCACTCCCTCTCCCAATGTTATTCAACAACCAGGTTATCAGCCACAATTCCAACAGTATCCTCACCAACAGTATCCTCAGCAACAATATCCTCAACAACAGTATCCTCAGCAACATTATCAGCAACAACAAGTCTCAAGAAAACAATTTATCCCAATCCCTGTGAAATACGGAGATTTGCTTCCACAGTTGCTAGAAAATAATCTGGTCGAGACTAAAGCGCCTCCCCCAGTACCAACAAGATTGCCAGCATGGTATAGACCTGACCTTTTCTGTACTTTCCATCCAGGGGCACCTGGACATGATGTCGAACATTGTAACGCACTAAAGAAGGCAGTCCAGAACTTGATCCGGACCAACCGCTTGACCTTCTAAGACTCTAAACGTGCAAGTCAATCCGCCACCAGAACATAATACTTAGTGTTTGTGACATCTGGGATGGCTAGCCGCAATCGGGTCTTTGCTGATGTTTTCTTCCGCTACTCATCTGTTCAAAGAATGTTTGTTTGTTGCTTTCCGCTTTTCAAAAATATCCTTTTGTTCTGCCCGAGACAAAAGTGAACTTGTGTAGGGCTTTTTGCTTTAAGTATTGTCATCATTAATAAAAATGTCGTTCTGATCCCGACTTTGTTTTTATTTTTTGCTTGTTCTGGAAAAATGGTAACACAAAAAACACAAACTCTTTAATCATTTTCAAATGTCTGCATACAATCATTCACTCTCTAAAATCAAACATAAATGCAGATTAAACATAAATAAGCCAGTTGAACACGTTAACTCTATACTCTTTCTTGACTTTGAATTCACTGTGTCCAAAGATGAAGAAGAATGAAGTGATTCCCGACAAAACCTCTCACATACTGGGGCATCTTAGCCGTCAAAACCGCAAACAAAATCAAGAAGATCGCCAAGAGAATGGCAGTCACTTACAAAGACCAGCAGAGATGGCACCGTTGCCTCACAGGGGCATCGTATTTCAATAAACATTTCAACAGGGGAAACCCCCCTCCTTCCATCAGTATATGACATGAAGGGGCGGACTTCTCATGGAGGTCAAAGTCCCGCCAACAGGGTTTCGGCTGAAATCTCAAGATTGATTGAACTCACAATGCATGACGACCTGGTACAACTATATCACAAGAAGTTGAAGCAAACTTCCAACAAGAAGGTTCGTTAGACTTTGTGCTCAAAAAGGCACTCTTTCCAATCTTACTCCAGGGGCAAGTGGACGTGTGACTATGAAGGCTCGCGTGCAATGACTTTTTACAACTACGAACGGTGACACACTCACACGACCTATGAATGCCGGTGCAGTCAAGAAACACTCTGTCAAAAATAAAAGCTCAATAAGTCGCAAACCTGAAAAAGGGGACTTAGGCAAAAATGAGCGTCTCGGTGGACTGAAAACCTGAAAGGGCGGTCCAAGCAAAAATTAGAGACATAAACAAAATGATTATCCTGATAGATTGAAAACCCGAAAGGGCGATCTATGCAAAAGTTAAGGGTCATGACAAAGTAACTACATCAAATCGAGCACAATCCACTTGGGGCATCCAATTATCAAAAGATCTCTGATTCAAAGCATCTGCAAATCAAAGACTCGGAACAGAGGCATTCGAAGTTGTTAGGAGAAATAGTGGTTATCGTGTTCAATGTACCATTCCCATTACATTTACCATTTTTCCAAAAATATTTCAAAGATCCATGGAGCCGTGCCATTGGCGTGTCACCACTCAATTCATCAAATTTGAGCCTGTGCCTATTTATTTGGAATTCTCATTTATTCAATTTACAAAATTTCTTCTATTTTTTATGGCAACACCCAAAACAAAAAATTTCAAAATACAAAACATTTTTTACATCTTTTGAAAAGTGGGAACAACAAACACACTCTCTTTGAGCTTGTGAGTAGGTGAAACATACATCAGCAGCCGCCTCGAGAACGGTTACACTCCGGAAGGGAAACATGGCTAAGCACTATGAAGAGGACCTCTGCTTTGAGCAAGATGCAGTCACAATCCAAAAATACAAAAAAAAACCAAAAATGAAAGCTCGCTAAGTTGAAAACCTGAAAAGGCGACTTAGGCAATAGAGAGCGTTCCGGTGGATTGAAAATCCGAAAGGACGGTCCAGGCAAAAATTAGGGGCACAAAAAAAGGAATATACTCCCGGTGGACTGAAAACCCAAAAGGGCGGTCCAGGCAAAAGTTAGGGATTTCAAAACAAACAAACAAGCAAAAACAAAAGGAGCGTGACTGCTGGGGCATACCAACGGTTTGGCACTCTACGCAAATGGCGACTTCTACCCAAAGTGTTGGTCAATAACGGGCTCCCTCCCCAGGAAACATCGGTTGCTATCTTATGCCAAGTTTCACCATATAAATTGTTCAACTAGTTCACAATAATGATATCATATCCAAGGAAGATTGCTGAGTGTCAGTACTGTGATGTCGGTCCACTTCCCATCTTAACTGTCTTGTCTCGCTTCATCGAATCACCTGTCATACACAGCCGTACAAGTTACATTCATACATTCATACATTCATATATTATTACTTTCATACATTCATACATTCACGCATACACAACATATACACACTATCATTCATACATGATTGCGTTGGTCATCCAGAGTCTTGTTTGGTTATGACCTTTAGTTTGATCCTTATCCATCATTAGTCAAATGGCAGGTTCTAGCAAACGACCAATTTGCACCTACCTTAATACATTTTATCAAACGCCGAGTGGATTCTCGCATACAGTTTTATCAAACGCCGAGTGGATTCTCGCATACATTTTATCAAATGCCGAGTGGATTCTCGCAAACATTTTTATCAATGCCGAGTGGATTCTCGCAAACATTTTATCAAAACATTTTATCAAATGCCGAGTGGATTCTCGCATACATTTTATCCAATGCCGAGTGGATTCTCGCATACATTTTATCAAATGCCGAGTGGATTCTCGCAAACCTTTTATCAATGCCGAGTGGATTCTCGCAAACATTTTTTTCGAATGCCGAGTGGATTCTCGCATACATTTTATCAAAGGCCGAGTGGATTCTCGCAAACATTTTATCAAAACATTTTATCAAACGCCGAGTGGATTCTCGCATACATTTTATCAAATGCCGAGTGGATTCTCGCATACATTTTATCAAAGGCCGAGTGGATTCTCGCAAACATTTTATCAAAACATTTTATCAAACGCCGAGTGGATTCTCGCATACATTTTATCAAATGCCGAGTGGATTCTCGCATACATTTTATTAAAGGCTGAGTGGATTCTCGCAAACATTTTATCAAACATTTTATCAAAGGCCGAGTGGACTCTCGCAAACATTTTATCAAAACTTTTTATCAAATGCCGAATGGATTCTCGCATACATTTTACAAAAACATTTTTTTCGAATGCCGAGTGGATTCTCGCAAACCTTTTATCAAAGCCGAGTGTATTCTCGCAAACTTCTATAAATCCCGTTGGATTTCGACAAACCTTCACAAATCGAGCGGAGGACTTGGAAACTTCTTCTCTTATCACAAGTGTCATCCCCAGTATGTCTGGTCAAATGGTGTCACCCATCAGTGTCAAGCCGACAATCCTAACAACGGACCGCTTACATTTTTACTGCTTTCAAGCTGACAGTCCTAAACAACGGACTGCTTACATTTTCATCTGTTTTCAAGCCGACAGTCCTAAACAACGGACCGCTTACACTTTTTATTTTATTTCAGGCCGCAAGTCCTAAACAACGGACCGCTTAAGCTTACCTTTTTGTCTTGTTTCAAGCTGCTAGTCCTAAACAATGGACGGCTCGTACCTACCCTTCATTCTCTCGCAAGTGTCATCCCAAGTGTGTCTAGTCCAGAGATGTCATCAAAAGTTTTGTCTTCATTGAACTATGTTTCCAAACTAACACGATAATAGACAATCATTCTCCCCAGTGAAACTACATTCCCCTAACAGAGTCAGATCCCTTTTATAAAGAAATCGTGCATCCCGTCGTTATTACTCAATCAAGTCATTTACGTTGTCTTGCATTCATAATGGTGTCACATGCATTCACACAGTATCTTAGGGTCAAAAATAGGTGTACTTTGTATTTAAGTCTCTTCGGCCCGTCAAATTAAAGATTCCATCTTCAAATCTCCAGACAAAGAAACTTAAATAGGGGCATCTGTCATACCCCAATTTTCGACCCAAGATCCCACCGACACGTGTCATCTGTCATACCTCTTCTCACTTTTTTTTTTTAGTCTTTTTAATTTTAATTTTTAATTCATTTCCATCTTTTATTTTCTATTTCACTTTTTAATTTAATTTTAGTTTAAACACATTTATCTTTTATTTATCTTCTATTTCACTTTTCACGGCTCATCCAAATCTAGAAAAAGGTCTTGTAACAAACTTCTTTTCATCCAAATCCAGAAAAAGGTCTTGTAACAAACTCCCTTTCATCCCAATCCAAATCATCCCAATCCAAAGCCACAATTTTCGGCAGTTTTCAACAAACCCTAGGTCTAATCCTTCACTATAAATACAACCTGCAAAACACACATTAGGGGGCCAATTTTCAACAACACAATTTTCACATAAAAACATTCCAAAAGAACCTGCAAACCAAAACTCTAGCCGTCTCACAATTTTATAATTTCAGACCTAACTGCCGTACAATTTAACATACCCTAGTTTTCTAGTTTTCTTTATCATTCCCTTTTATTCCAATTGAATTGCTATGCCGTTTTACAAACCTGTTTTGCTACATATTTCAAATTGAATTGCTTTCTTGTTGCTGCACTTATTTATTCCATTCTGTTATTTTCATATTGTGGCGCTGCTAGTACTGCCTACCTACTTGTTTACTTCAATTTGCATCCTCTTTTAATTTATTTCAGGCTACTGTTTGTTTTCTTTATTATTTTTATTTTTTTAATTCAATCTGCCAGAGTTATTATTTCCATTCTCCTTATTTCATCTAAATTTCAATTCTGAATATGTTGCTGCTGGTATGTGAGTCCTCATGAATTGCATCGTGGCTATTTAATTTTATCTCATTGATAAAAAAAAATCAACACTGATGTGCCTGTTTCCTGAAGCTGCTCGGTAAATTGCTTGTCGCAACTTTGCTTTTGTTTTGGTTCTATTGTAGGTGTTTGCCATGGTTGTTCCATTCTATTCCAATTGCAAGGTCGTGGCTGCTATCCAAAGTTAAAGATTTTCATCATAAAGAGAACCGGTGGCCCCCTTTGCGTTTCTCTTTTTTAATTTCTTCTTCATGCATTTATTTATTTTCTTTAGCATCTCATTTTTATTTTCTCATGCTCATTTTCGCTTTCTCGCATACAATTTAGAATGTAAAAAAAATAGGCCTTAATGTAATTTATGTATTTATTTATTTTCCGCAGACTTTAGAATGTATTAATAGGTTTTTTATGTAGTGCATGTGTGCGTGTGTGTGCGTATGTTTACTTTGCTTGGTAGTTTAGGTCAAAGGTTCTCGTGGTGGTCCAACGCCACCATATGGTACCTACGCTATACTTTTCTGCTCCGTTAGTTTATGTTCTAGTTCAATCATTTAAAAACATGCAAATAACAAAATCACAAAAACATTTTCATAATAAACATTGATTTTTAAATCAAGTAATCAACTTTAATTCTACTTTAAGTCTTTTTCTTTTAATATCAAAAAACACAAACAAATTCTTATTTGCCACTTGACTTTTTTATTTTCAAAATCTTTTCAAAAACTAATAAAAAATACAAAACAAATCAAACGTCAATTTTTACCCCGAACTACGAGGTTTTGATCCCTCACGGGTACGTAGGCAAAGGACACTCGTCCTCTCAAATCAATAAAAATGTAGATAATTAGGTTTTTTTCTTAATCATTTTAAATTTCTTTTTTCAAAGCAAGTAAGTTATAGCACAAGAATTAAATAAAACCAAGAGGTTCCCGTAGAGTACTACGGACATAAAGGGTGCTAATACCTTCCCTTTATGTAACTAACCCCCGAACCCTAAATCTTTTTTAAAGTGGTATTTGAACCTTTTTCCACTTCTTTTGAAAAAATTAAATGTTCAGTCGTGAAATAAAATAGTGAGTCAAACGCTAATCAAATAGCCTTGATCTCCGAAAAATGACGCGACACCCATCTTTAGTGAGACAAAGAGAATCAATTTTCATTGATGCAGATAATAAATGTGTACAAAAAGTTTCCATTTGTCTTTTTGTTTGCTTTTGCTATTTCGATGGTGAGTAATCATTTTGCAAGGCAAGAACGTTCTCAGAATTATTCTTATGAAACATGCTCACAAAATTCATTAGTAGATAACAAGATAAAATTTGTTTGTTATCTTTAAAACATCAAAAAAAGGATTTTGCTTTCAACAGGAATCATTAGTTCAGTCTGACCTAATGATGGATTTCCCCCCAATATCCAAAGAAGACAATCCAGAGGTCCTGGCTAGATTTGTTGTTGAACACTTCCAAGAGACTGGAAAGATTGTCAACTACAACTCAATTCCTGACACTTTAGGAGGTGCTCCTCTAAAGGTCAAAGGAAAAAGGAGCAAACCAGTCAAAGAAGAAGAAGAAGACCAGCTAGACCCTGCTCCAAAGAAATCCAAAGTCACCAAGTTAGCTGCTCCTGCTTTGCCTGGGCTGACTATTGGTGCTCCTTAGGTTGTACCTAAGGTCCCCGAGAGGAAGAGGTGTAAAGGTGAAAGAAGTTTGAAGAAGATGAAGAAAGATGTTAGTAAATACTTTGAGGAAGAAGACGAAGAGAAAGAGAGGCTGTTAAGGAAGAAGAGAGAATTTGTTCCTGCTGCTGAGGAGATAGCACTGAAGTTGGATACTTCAGTGTCTATAGTTACTGATCAACACGCTCCTACAAAAGCGTTAGCTGCTGAAGTGATTACAGCAGAAATCAAGGATCAAGCAGTAAAGGAAGCTACTGATATGCTTGTGAAGGCTCTCAAGCATAAAGATCAAGAAGTGTCTGCAGAAGTTGGTGCTTCAGGGACAAAAGCTAAAGAAGCTGGCTCATCAGGACCAACTTCTCCTGAAAGTTGCACGTCGGGTAATTCTCAAAAATAGTCTGATATGTACTTTAATATGGATTCCCCCTCCTCATCTCATACAGAAACAAACTCAAACAGTATACCCCTGAGCAAAGCCGTCCCCACTCTCCGTAAAAAGACCACGCCCTCACCAATCAAACCAATTTCTTCATATAATCCTTTTGATCCAAAAATAACAGAATATGTTGATACTACAATAGATAACACAATCCAGAGTACTATTAACATATATCAAAAACTACCTATTGACCATCCACTTCAACCAAACTACCTTAAACCACTTCAGGTTATTCAATCTACTGAAGAGCCTGAAGAACCTACAATTGAACCAGAACCTACAACAAATCAAGAAACTTCAACCAACCCAAAACCTAAAAATATCAGTTCTATAGAAGCTTTACATTCTTCAGAAAGACATCTAGGAGTAGAACTTCCAATCACCCTTATTAAATCCAAAGCTCAGACTCAAGGTTGTTCAGAACCTGAGATTGTTGAGTCAGAACATGTTGTCATCATTGACCCAGATTCTGAACCTAAGCAAGAAACTGAGCAACCAGAAACTCACTCTCTCATTCCCGTTCATAAAGACCAACCCTCTTCATCTCAACCAATCCAAACTCAACAACATCATCCTAACCTTCTAAATCCAAAGTACATAAAGGACTTCTTTGTGAAAATGTGGAGGAAGGTCAATGAGCTAGTCAAGCTTAAGAGTATTCTTGTCCTGACTGTCAGTTATGAAGACAAGTGGACAGTTGTTATGAAGGAAATTTTTGTGCTCCTATCTTCAGTCAAGGATGTTTGTGCAAAAAAGCAAAAAATAATTCTTGCACAACATCTGGAGGAGCTACGCAGAGCAGAAGAACAATCTCAGGGTGAGATTCTGCTTCTTGCCAATGAACCTTTCTACTATGAGGTAGAGTACAAGTCCAGAGAATCGCAAGTGATAGAGAAGCTAAAGCAGAAGATTTTGACTGTACAAGAAGAAGCTAGGCTTAAGGAAGAAGCTCATCTCAAGAAAACAGAAGCTCTTGAGGAAATTGTAAAGAAGCAAGCTGAAGACATGAAGAAGTTGATGGAGATGCTTGTCAACCAAAACAAACCATAGAATGCACACATATTTTTTTTTTGTTTTTGGTTGTATTTCTTCGTTTTTAAGTAGCTTTTGAATTTTGTTTTACTTCTGATACATTTGAGCTTTTGATACATCTTTATTCTGAATATATAACTGCATTTATGTTTATTCATATATTATTTGCATCTGATAAATCTGGTTATTTGTTTTTAGATCCTGAGTGTTTTATTAACTCTTGTGTTTTTAAAACTAAGTATTTTCTAACCAGACTCTGTTAAGTTTTTAATTCTGAATCTTCTCATCTCTTCTCGTTTACTTTAAAAATTATTTTTAAACCTTTTTTTTTTATGACAAAAGGGGGAGTAATTAAAGTATTTTAAGTCTAAGTAAAGGGAAGTAGCGATAGATCACGTTAGATTCTGAGCCCCTAAATTAAATTTTCACAATTTAATTTAAGAGAATCTCTTCTCATCTCTAGTCTTTTAATTTCTTGGGATATTTGATTCTTAAGTTTTGTTTCAAAATGAATTTTATTAACCTAGATAGGACTCAGGGGGATCTTACAAACCTCACCTTAAAGACTATCAGACTCAGGGGGAGTCAGAGCTTACAAACCTCAGACTCTGAGCTTGCAAACCTCAGACCCTTAAGTCAACTTGTTAATTAGATTAACAACAATTGACCTTTTAAATAATTATGTTTGTCATCATCAAAAAGGGGGAGATTGTTGGAACAAAGGGTGTTTAACAATACCACTTTTAGTTTTGATGATAACAAGGTATTTAAATTTGTCAATTGGATATGCTAATATTTGTTTAAGTGTGCAGGATCTTAGTCAGAGATTTTAATTTTAGAAAGTATTCTGTAAAAACAAATGAAGAGCAAAATCCTAAAGAAGCTTGTTGCAACTGATTCTGAAGACTTTGAGAGCCTGAAGAATCATCTGAAGTTGTTTCGAGAGGTTCTGAAGAATTGGAGAGTCTGAAGAAGCCATTTCGAAGAAGTACAAGACTCGGAGAGTCTGAAGAAGCTGTTTCGAAGAACAAAGAGAGTTCTGAGGAAGTGCAAAACAAGAGGTTCTGAAGACTCAGAGTATCTGAAGAACAAAGAGATTCTGAAGGAGTTGACGAGAGTCTGAAGCTCAACAGAGTCTAAAGTTCTATAGAGAGTCTGAAGATTACAAATCAAGAATTTGTTTAGATGAATCTCTGAAGGGGTTTCGTTGCAGAAGAAACGTTCATTTGGAGTAACGGCTATTTTCAAGTCAACTTAAGCATGGGATGCTTTGCGACAAAGAATGCAGGAAAAGGACAGAGTACATTGTACGAACCCTGTTTCCACTACTTGTACTATTGGCAGCTGTGTCTACTGGTATTTTCACTTCAAGAGGAATGGAATTCGATATATGTTTTGAAGGACGATTATCATATCAAGCAACAAATCAACAGTGGTTGATCAAGCATCTAGATGACTCTATGATGTGCTAGCTTTACTCAACGTCTCTCTACAACCTCTATATAAAGGAATGAAGACTGGGAGAATTGGTTACTGACTCTATATAAAAACCGAGCTATTAGGCTATTTTGTTATTCTCCCTGAGTCAAACAAACACTTCAACAACTTAGGAAATTCTTACAAACTTCATTATCCTAGAATTTCTAAGTGTTACAGAAAACAGAGTCTCTCTTATTGTTTTGTATTTGGAACACCACTGATTGTATATCAAGTGTTCAAACTCTTATTCAATTTTCTGTAAATTGTGTTAGAAGTCTCTTGCCTGCGTGCTTGAGCATTTGAAGTCTCATGGGTGTTTCCTTGGGCAAAAGAAGTCTCTTGCTTGCGTGCTTGAGCATTGGAAGTCTCTTGTTGTGTACTTGAGCAACTTGTAATTTGTTCTTACATTTTAGTGAACTCTCTTTAGAAGTGCAAGGGGGACAGGACTACTTCCGGTTTGTGGATGGAACCAGTATAATTGTTTGTGTTCTCTCTTTCCCTTATCTCTTTACTTTATTCCGCTGCAACAGACTTTGAACTCCTATCAGAACGTGAACTCTATCAGACTCTGATCTGGAAACAGAATCAATCTCTTTAAAAGATGCGAAAAAATTAACACAATTCAACTCCCCTTCTTGTGTTTTTCTCACCTTCATTCACAACATGGTAGCATTATGATTAAGCCGTGAGTTAATAGTATAACAATATTTACATGTATTGAACAGAAACCTTTTCCTTATGAGCCAACAATGTGCATATTTGCCACTGAACTCTACAATGATTTCTTTTCTCACACAATCCTCAGAGACGACAATGCCCTGGCTTGTTCTTTTATAATGAATTACTCCAGATATTTAATCACATGCAGCTATTATTGATTAAACAACGAGATCTACCAGAAGCAAGGTAATTTTTTCATGTTAATTTTGTTCGAAATTGATCAGGGTTGTTTGTCTGGATCTGAGTCTCCAGTTTGTAGTGTTTTTTCTATGCAAATTTTTCTAATTTCTATATGTTACGATTATTTGAATTTATACTAGTTTAGGAAATCAAACCTTTAACTCTTTTACAAATATTCTTATTTTATCAATGTTATTATATTTAAGTTGTACTTTTTTGAAGAATTAGATTGGCAATGGGATTGAAACTGATGCATACTTCTTTCAGGAACATTCAACTTAGGTCCCAATATTTGAGATCCCTCGGAAGTTTGGCCCTTGAAATTTATGACACGGTGCAATAGTTGCTCATATGGTCTTCTGGAACTTGATGATTAGACTTTGTAGATTGGTGTGAAGATATCAATTTACACCAATACGAAAACTACTTAAAATACCACCTTGGTTTGGAAAGTTTCAACTGCTTCATCTTGAGATGAACAATGAAAAAGTGAGTCCTTTTGTAAGCCTTAGTAATAATTAATGTAAGAGAGATAAATACATAAATAAGTTTTAAAAAATACAAATAATTAATGACAGTGAAATCCATTTTTAAGAGATTTAATATTCCCTTGACGGTGGAATCTATTTGTGTAGGATCAATTTAGAAATTCTAACCTGTGATTAATTCAAGTTCTAAGAAATTAAAAAAAATAAAGATCGATATAGATATAATATAATATCGATGGTATTGATAATGGAAACTATATTACACTTATAAAAGAATCAAACAAATATATTCGTTCATCGCTGAACCAAAATCTTAGGTGTCTAGCGACTGATAATAACTCAAATAAATAATCAAAGGGGAAATAAAAAGTAACATACATAAGAACAAGTGGAAGGGAGTTAGAAAATATCCCTCTTTGGTGCTCTTTGGTTTTGAACCTAAAGGTTCAAAAACATCCCTCTTGTGCCTTCGAACCTTTAGGTTTCTAAATGAATATTTTGAAGGTGAGAAAAACACAAGAATAGGGGGGGGAGGGGGTTGAATTGTGTTAGCTTTTCGCAGCTCTTGAAGAGTAAGAATATAATTCCTTAAAATCAGAGTCTGAAGGAGATCAGAGTCTGATAGGAAATTAGGTTCTGATGCAGCGGAAATAATCAAGAGATAGAGAGAAGAGAGAACACAAGCAATTATACAGGTTCCTTCCACAAACCGGAAGTAGTCCTGTCCCCCTTGTACTTCCAAGGAGAGTTCACTAAAATGTAATATCAATTACAAGTTGCTCAAACACACAGTAAGAGACTTCCAATGCTCAAGCACGCAGGCAAGAGACTTCCAATGCTCAAAGACACAACTAAGAGACTTCCTTGCTCAAGGACGCAGCCAAGAGACTTCTTTGCTCAAGCACACAAGCAAGAGACTTACACAATTACAGAAAATTGAATAGAGTTGAAACACTTGACAAACAATCAAACGTGTTTCTATTACAACAAAGACAGACTCTGTTTCAAACAAAAGACAGACTCTGTTTTTCTGTTTAACTTATAAATTCTAGAATACTCAGTTTGTAAGAATGATCTAAGTTGTTGATGTGTTTTTGTTAAGACTCAGTTGAATACGAAAGCAATGCAGCGTAGTTTTTCTAGTTGTAGAGTCCAACAATTCTTCAAGTCTTCTATCCTTTATATAGGCGTAGGAAAGAGACGTTGAGTCATCCAGCACATCAGGATGATTTCTGAAGCTTGATCAACGGCTGTTGTTCTGTTGCTTGATATGGTAATAGTCCTTCAATTGCATAATTTGAATTCCATTCCCTTTGAAGATTAATACCGGTAGACATAGTTGTCAAACTGTACGAGGTAGTGGAGTAGTGGAAACAGAGTTCGTACAACGTACTCTGTACTGGCCTGCATTCTTTATCGTTGTGCTTCCCACGCTCAAGTTGACTTTGACGCTAGCCGTTACTCCAAATGAGAGTTTCTTTTGCATCGTAATGCTTGTAGAAATCCTTGTTAGCAGATTTTCAGATTTCGGGCTTCAGACTCACTGTAGCACTAAGCTTCTGATAATCTTCAGACTCTCTTGGTTTTCAGATTCTGATAGTCTTCAGACTCTGATATAGTCTTCAGATTCTGATAGTCTTCAGACTCTGATAAACCTTCAGACTCTCTTCGGTACAGTCTTCAGACTCTCTTCGATACAGTCTTCAGACTCTCTTCGATACAGAATCACAAGCAACAAGCTTCTCTGGATCTTTGCTCTTTAACATTGTTCAAACAGAATACTTTCTAAGATAGAAATCTTGGTTGATATCCTGCATACTTAAACAAATATTAGCAATATCCAATTGACAACTTTTAATACCTTGTTATCATTAAAACTCAAAACGTGGTATTGCTGAACATCTTTGTTCCAACAATCTCCCCCTTTTTGATGATGACAAACATTAGTATTTAAAAGGTCAATTGTTGTTAATCTAATTAACAAGTTGACTTAAGGGGTCTGAGGTTTGTAAGCTCAGAGTCTGAGGTTTGTAAGCTCTGACTCCCCCTGAGTCTGATAGTTCTTAAGTTAGAGGTTTGTAAGCTCCCCCTAAGTTCTATCCAAGTTAATTAAATTCATTTTCATAAGCAATTGAATTCATTCTCAAAATAATAAACGAATTTAGAGAACAGATTCTTAAACAGGGGCTCAGAGTCTAACTAAGCACCTTTCGTAAATTTCCCTTTAACTTTTACATAGAACTTGCAATATGTAGATAAAAGGAATCACAAATCTCATACTTTTCCCTTCTCCCCCTTGGCAAATGACAAATTTCATACTTTTCCCTTCTCCCCCTTTTGTCATCAACAAAAAAGTTTAGAACAAGTTCCTCCCCCTTTTTAAATGACTTTAGGTAAGGATAAAAACACATTTTAAGGAAAATGAGATTCAGAGAGAAAAACATAGAAGAATCAAAGCACAAAATAAATTAAATGCAAATAGGATCAAATAAAAACTTGTATAAATTTGCAAGTAAAAACAGTTTAGAAGACAGCAGACAAAAGTTACAAACAAAACATAAAGAATTTAAACTAAGGTTGGTTTTGTTTGGCAAGATGATCCATCAATTTCTGGAGATCCTCTTGTTGTTTCTTGACCATCTCTTGCAGAGCCTCAGTTCTTCTTAAATGAGCTTCCCTTTCTAGTCTGGCTTCTTCTTGAACTCTGTACAGTCTTCTTTTAAAAGAGTCATAAACCATTGATTCCCTTGGATTATATTGATCTTCATCAAAGAATGGTTTATCTCTAATCCGCAGAATATGAGCTTTCTCCATGGTTATAGCTTTCTCAGCTCTCTTGACCTCTTCAACATGCTTGGCAGTAACAAATGCTTGTTCCCTGGCAGCAGCGTTCTGAATTTTGGTGACAAACTCCAAAAATTCAGTCTTCAATGTAGAGAACTTGTCCTCATAGCTTACATTGAGGATGGGCACAAACCTTTGCTCAATAATGTCCTTGAGCTTAGTGTTTGAAGAAGCATAAAACTCATCTATCCTGTTTGAATCAAATAGGTCATGAGGTTCAGAAGTTGAGGGTAGAGAGGCTCTTAAAGCTAGATAGGCTTCAAAACCAGGTACACCAGTTATTGGATCACAAAGAGGTTGAGGAACTGTTCTAGACACAGGTTCTGTTCTACATTCTGTTACAGGTTCTGATATGATATCAGAAGCTTGTTCTTGAATTTCAGAAGCTGGTTCTACAACAGGTTCTGAGGGTTCAACAGAAACTAAGGTAAGATTTTCTGTAGGTTTAGGTACAGGGTCTGGTTTGGAAACAGATGTTGTAGCTTTTGTTGGTTTGGATTTTGCAGGGGTCTTTGGTAGTTCTCCTCCTAGACGTTTCTCAAGAAAATCTAGGGTGTCTGGAGAGTCTACACAAATGGTTTCAGGTTGGGGGGATGGCTGTTTAGATTGAATGGTTACTTCAGGCTTTTCAGAAGGTTGAATTGCCTGAAGTGGTTTGAGAAATGATGGTTGAGCAGGATGGTCAGCAGGTAGGTTCATAGACACTGTGATTGTGTCTTGAATGACTCTGTCCATAGTTGAATAAACATATTCAACTATTGCAGGGTCCAATGGGTTATGGGAGGATAAGGGTTTGATTGGTGAGGGGGATGAATTTCTGAGGGATGGAAGAATTTGGCTCAAGGGTTTGTTATCTGATTCTGAATCAGATTCTAACTCTTGATTCGTAGAGGAAGATGAGTTATATGCTACATTGCCAGAGGTGCCTATGCCAGCTTCTAGAGAAGCATAATGATCAGACACAGCAACTTCTGATAACTCAGCTTCTGCAGTAGCTACAAGATTCTTCTGTTTTAGAGCAGAAACAAGCAACTTAGCATATTCATCCTCAATCATAGATACAGAAGTACCTATCTTCTGTGCTACATCCTTAGCCACATGAACCACATCCACCTTTCTCTTCTTGATCTGACTTTCTTCACCATCAGAGTCAGCATCAAGGAATTCAGCAATTTCCTCAGCTAGTTTGACATAATCTTTGTCACCCTTGCCTTTCTTCGCTTTCTTCTCATCTTTCTTTGCCTTCTTCTCGTCTTTCTTAGCCTTCTTCTCATCCTTGGTTTCTTTTATCCTATCCTTGATTTCCTTGGATGCAGAAGATACTGATGAAGGCATATGAGCTATGGTCTTAGGGGCACCAATAGTCACTCCTGGAAGAGCAGTAGATTTGATCTTCTTTTTGAGAGGCTCTTGCTTCTCTTCCTCTTCCTTGAGAACCACCTCCTTGGTCCTTTTACCCTTGACCTTAAGAGGTCCTCCTCCAGCTGTCTTGGGAATGGCAGAATAGTTGATTATTCTACCAATATCCTTGAAGTAATCCACCACAAATCTTGCAAGAACTTCAGGATTATCTTCTTTGGATATAGGAGGGAAGTCCATCATTAAGTCAGATTGCACATAAGATTCCCTCATATCATGCTTAGAAGGATTGAATCTTTTGACAATCTTCATGTACTGTAGAGTTTTACCGTTGATGATTCTCCCAATCACAGTTCCAAGATGAATATCTGATACCACACCAGATTCTGATAAGACCTTCAAGAGGCCTCCTTGATACATAATCTCAGATATAAGCCTTCCACTAGCAGCCTTTTCTAGTTTAATTAGTGATCTCATGTTAAATTTTTTGTTGGAGTCCATAGTTGCTCATATGGTCTTCTGGAACTTGATGATTAGACTTTGTAGATTGGTGTGAAGATATCAATTTACACCAATACGAAAACTACTTAAAAATACCACCTTGGTTTGGAAAGTTTCAACTGCTTCATCTTGAGCTGAACAATCATAAAGTGAGTCCTTTTGTAAGCCATAGTAATAATTAATGTAAGAGAGATAAATACATAAATAAGTTTTAAAAAATACAAATAATTAATGACAGTGGAGCCCATTTGTGTAGGATCCATTTTTTAAAATTACTCTCTTAAAAGAGCTAGATGGATTTACCTCATGTTAGTTTTGATCGTAGATTCTCGACCAATAGAATTTTAATATGAGTCATATTCAACTTTCTTGGATGATTTCTTAATCCATCTCCCTAAGATGTGTCATTTTACCGGAAGCACAGTTTCTGATAGGGTATTTCAAAATATTTTGGTTTAAGTTACAGGATAAAGAGTTAGAAGTCTTCGGTTCAAATTCTAATAAAGAAGAAAAACTAATATAACAACTAATTACTAACAATTACCTTAAGAATCTTGTTGACTTTAATTTTGTTCACTTGAGTATTGTTGACATTAGCCCTCATAAAATTCTTATCTCGCCCCACTCCTCTCGCCTGCCCTCTTTAATTTATGTTTTGCCTCCATATTGATTCTAAAATCCGAAGTATGTTTTTGAATTTTTGATGGAATTCTATAATATGAAAATAATCTCCATTGAATCTCTTGCAAGTTAGTTTGATTTTCTAGTCGAAAACGATAATCGTTGAGGATATGATAACTTATACCACTTCTTTACTTGTGCTGGTTTGGTGCACTTCAAAAAATTTCATCAACTACAACAAGTGGAAACCCAATATAATTTGTTTGGATCTTCGTTGTTGTTACGTTGTCTGGTTTGATGGATCAATTGGACTAAAGAATGGTGGTCAATGTTGAGTGTCGTTGTCTCTCCATTGACTCAAACAGACATGCTCGGTTACCCAAATAAAATCTCACAGCGGCGATGAGGTGAGAATCAGGTTCTATACTATTGATAGGTATATTTTGAAGTGACCAATTGAGTTAGACGTCGCTGCCTTGGTGAGATATGTTCAAGCTATTCAATTAAGTTTTATTCTCTTAAACATATGATTAAATCACGAGTGCATCAATGAACCAGATGAAGAAATTTATTTTACTCATCAATGTTCTTGTTGGTGTTTGATTAATAATGTTGTTGAAATATGGTGTTGCAAGTGTTGATTTCAAGGCAAAAATTTTGGTCTCCCATCGTTTGATTATTTTAATATTATAGAATTTGATCGAAATGAAGATTAGGATTCTTTGAATCCCCACAATGTCTCTGTTGGATTAAAGCACGTTCCTATATCAAATACTATCAAAGTTTTATATTAACTACATCTAACAAAGTAAGTCCTAAGTTGTTTCCATTAATAGGCCCCTCCGATGTTGTATTGCTCCTCTATGGTTAGTATGGATTTATACTCAAATTGGAATTAAAGAACTTTAGACTTGGTTATATAAAAGTAATTCCTAGTCTCTCAGTGAACGACTCGACTAAAATATAAACAACTTTTATGTTCAGGATCAGCATAATGCTCAGTGTGAAAGTCCTGAAAAAACAGGGCACACATGTCTAAGTCTTGTATTCTTCACAAAAAGGCACCACGATGGTGCACGTAAAAGACATGTGACATCACCGCATAAAATCAATCATAACCATTCAAACCATCTTTAATGGCCTCCAAGATTTACGCCGCAAAACCTGAACACGGTTAACGCTTTCGTCGGCAATAATAGTGTGACTTCGTCTCATGCTCTAGGTAAGCTTTCATTCACCTAATTTCCTCACACAATACACCTCTTCTGTAACACCCCGTTTTTCCAACATATAAATAACATAAAATAGATCAGAGTTCATCGTAGTTAGGATGTCACATTTCGTTCTTCAAAACATCAATTAACACAAATAGAGTTAAAACTCATTATTTATTCAAAACAACTGCCTCCAATAATTAAAACAATGTCGCAGCAGAAAATATTCAATGTTTAAACAATACTTGGCACTAAGGCCTCAACATCAGCAACACAATAAAATTCCAAATTTAATAGTGGTCCAACATCAACTTATAAAAAGATACGTAACAAAGGAAAACAAAACACATAAATATCCTCATCTCGTTACGTATCAAAGCATGACTCCTAAGACGACGTGAGGGATCAACTCACATCAGCGGTTACTCCTGGACATATGCATGTTACTCACGTAGAGGCAACATTCAAACAGAAGGGGTGAGATTTCACATTCAGTAATAATAAGCAACAATTCATATAAAAGAATTAATCAACAGAAAACAGCAACAATTCATCATCAACAATGCTTCGTATAATTCCAGCTACAATCATCAATTAACTTTGTTCTACAACGCAACAACAACGACTCAACAAATGCAATGTAATTATGCATGTGGTAGCAACAGAGCTACAACTCCCTTCGTTAATGCCTTAATTCGGCTTGACGGGCTACAACGCACTTCACATAAGAATCAACAGAGCTACAACTCCCTTCGCTAATGCCGTAAATCGGCTTGACGGGATACATCCCCCATCGCTTAAGAAAGCTTATGCAGTGACACAACTAAAATGCAACAACAGTAACTTCGTATAAACATGTTAAATCATCCACAAAAGATTCATACGTTAAACCAAGACCACTGGAGAGATAACACAATTATCAACAACTTTCATATTTAAACCAAATACCAACTCAAAACAGAAACATGTGAAAAAGACAAAAGAACGCGAAACAAGGCAGTTTGTCACATAACAGTTCGCTAGGCGAGCACAGCTACTTGCCGTGGCGAGCTCACATTTGAATCACTTGTTGTGGCGAGCATGGTCACTTTCCGTGGCGAGTTAAAACAGGTAGCTCTCAGGAAAATGAACATTTTTCACCCAAAAATCCCAATTTTAACTTCCCAATGCCTAAATTTGATTCCAAAAGTTGTCTAATCATTTCTAAACAATGAAAGGCACTCGAATTCATATAGGACTTGACCCAAAACATCGTTTTATTACTGAACAGCTCGCTATGGCGAGGAAAACACTTGTTGTGGCGAGTGACATCAGAGCCACTCGCTAGGCGAAGAAAAACACTCGCTGTGGCAAGTTGACCTCTACTCGCTAGGAGAGTAAGATTACTCGTCGTGGCCAGCGACGACAGACAGTTTTACGAACAGACATCAGTTTTTCACCCAAAAACCCCAATTTCGACAACCCAAATCCCAAAATTGAGAGGAAACATTACCTACTGTTATTCTACAACCTGAACATCAATTTCTTCACAAAACCTAACTTCTATAACATCAAAAATTCAACAGCAAAAGATTAACCCTTTCTTTTCATAATTATATACTTATGATTAAAGAAGGGTAGTGCCACCGTTACCTTAGATTGGTTGAATTTTTGAATTCTACAAGCTTCCTCTTTTTCTCCCAAAAACTGTTTTCTACAAGCTTTCTCTGTTTTCTCACAAAACTGTTTTACGTGATCTCACCTTTTATTCCTACACTCTCCTACTTTTAAGCTAACAAACTCCCACCTTATTCCTAAACTGCATTTATGCCTCATTAACCTAATTTAATTATATTCATTCACTATTAATGCCGTAACAAACTACTAATAATTACTAACTAATAATTACTAAAAATCACACATCACAATTATTCAAATAAATTATTTAAAAAGACACTAAACTCGATAAAATAACTAAATAATAAATTAGGACGTTACATCTTCCATATACTGACTTGAGCATTAGGGGTAATAACATGTATGCAGGCACCATTCCTTCAGCAACAGAGATTGTTTCCGGTGATTCACCACTACATTTCTTTAATCTAACCTGTGATTAATTCAAGTTCTAAGAAATAAAAAAAAATAAAGATCGATATAGGTATAATATAATATTCGGACGGTATTGATAATGGAAACTATATTGCACTTATAAAAGAATCGAACAAATATATTGGTTCATCTCTGAACCAAAATATTAGGTGTTTAGTCACTGATAATAACTCAAATAAATAATCAAAGGTGAAATAAAAAGTAACATACATAAAAACAAGTGGAAGGGAGTTAGAAAATATCCCTCTTTGATGCTCTTTGGATTTGAACCTAAAGGTTCAAAACCTTCTGGTTCAAAAACATCCCTCTTGTGCCTTCGAACCTTTAGGTTTCTAAATGAATATTTATGGGTCAAAATAGGTTTTATGTAACAACCCATTTTTACTAATAATTATTTTATTTATTTATTTATATGTGTTTGTATGTGCTTAATTACTTATATGTGTATTTGATTTGGGATTAGTGGATTTTTGGCCTAGAAAGGTGTTTTATTCAATTTGGATGCTAAGGGTATTTTGGTCATTTGACGAATAAGGGTAAATTAGTAATACTATTTGAGAAGGTTATTTTTGGCATTTTAGTGAGAGTAGTTATTTTTACTAAGTTACTAATAAGTTGGGGTAATTATTTCGAGATGATAATTATTCGATGTTTTAGCGGATTAATGAGTAGTAACATTTTAGAATTTTTTAGTAAGAGTCTTAGGCCCGTTGTGAAATGTAAAATCCTAGCTCATTGGAGAGTAGTATATATACTTTACTCGCGAAGGAAAATTAGGTTTAGAAACATTTCATCTCATAACAAACGGAGGCTAAAGAGAGAAGGTGGGAAGAATAGAGAGAAGAAGAGAAGATGAACAACTCGGAGAAGAGGAAAGCTATAGGGGCGAGTGAAGCCATAACTATTGATTGTGAAGCTATGAGGTAATGGGGATAGAACTATTTCTCTTGGAACAGTGGTGTGATGTTGGAAGATTAAACACCAGCTATACTTTGATCTAATGTTGTGTGAATTAAAAAAAATAGAGTGTGGGGATCCCACATAAAATAGAACACACATATTAGTAGTGTTTAAATTACGGTATTTAATTTTTAATACTTGATAATGATAAAAATAATAGTAATTATTATTTTTATTCGTGAATATCACTTCCCATAAATTTAGCTTATGGTGATTGTGATGAAAATAAGAATAAGAATTCAATTGAATTTCTTATCTTTACTTCATTCAAATCCAATTAGTTTGTTTCCTCCATTTTTGTAGATTTGTTTCTTTTTGATATTATCCACAAATGTTGTTGAACTGATTAATGAATAAGGTCCATTTTGATCTTATCCGTTAGAGTAACTGTTGCCGCAATTTTTGCTAAAACAGTTATAGAACCTCTATATAAATAGAGTACTCCACTCAGTTCAAAAATCACACCAACTCTTTCTATTGAGCTGTCAAGAACTCTTTCTCTCTTTCTATTGAACAGTGTCACAAAACGTCTTATAGACAACGACATGGTCGTGACTCAACCTAGTAACAACTTCGGTAGATATTCATTTTAGAATTTGGAAATCCAAAAACAACAGTTTGGAAATCCAAAATCAACAATTTAATCAAATAAGTTATATATAATCTCATCTTTTGCTTATGGGTCATAAGTGTTTTTGTTTGCATTATGACTTTGGTGATTTTCGATGTTGAATTTCGTGCTCCTTATTCATGTGTAGTTATGGTTAAGTTAAATTTCATGAAATTGATGTGTTAATATGTTCAAGTTCATAGTTGATGTTTGAAATAAGTTGTTTTGGTGATTGTTGCTCAATTAGGTGTAAACCATGAATTTGTGAATGGATATGTATGTGCTATTGTGATCGTATGTGCTATGTGGGTATATTTTTGATGATTATTTGGAAAAAGGATGAATTTTGTGAAAATAGACGAACTTTATCGAAATGAGGTTTTATGATCAGATAACTTCCAATTGGCTTTGTGTTAATGATAATAGGATAGAATAAGAATGAATCAATGATGATTGGGTGTTTAATATGATGAATGTCATGATGTGGTTAGTTCTCCATCTTTTATGCAAAATGTGATTGTGAAGCGTTATTGTTTTCTTGAGGTGATAGTTGTTGATGATGATTATGACGGTGATTTATTAATGATGATGAATTCTTACATGCAAAGTGAAGATGTTATTGATTATGAACGCATGCATGAAAAGTGACGATGTTAATGTTTGATGAGTAATTGAGTGAACGTGTGCATTGTTGAGTCATATGTCCATGCATTCATAAGTTGTTGAGTAGGATATTTATATCTAGTGATGATGATTAGAATATTTTGTATTCAATGATGATGATTATAATACTTTTGTATTCAGTGGCGATGTTTATGATGAAATTTTGTATCAAGCGACGATGATTGGTAGCACATGCATATATAGTCGTGTCTAAGAGCATTACATGCATTTGATAAATGGTTAAACGTGTCATACTTGACTATGCGATTTGGTGATTATGTGCATTGGTAAATTTGAAGAATATGTGTGAATATAGGAAGAAGTGAATATGTACATGTTGTAGTATTATGCTTGTATGCTTGATGATTAATAGTGATATTGAGTTTATTGTGAATGATTTAATTAAGTCTTATTGATTATTCAAAATGAATATGTTGTTTTATTTCATTGATTATATATTATTTGTGAAATATAATCTAACCCCTAGTAGTCGTTTGGTTGACCGCCTGCCTATTTGTCGTTTATGTTTTTTATCCTTGAGAATAGTATGAGATACGGGGAACTCGATTTCTCCCTAGATATGTTAATACGACATATTAAATAAAATTGAATAAATAAAAAATTGAGCGTGTCTAACCAAACAATTAGCTTAAACATGCTAAATTTTAAGATCGCTTTTCAGAAGAATGGGTACAAAATGGACTTGTCTGTTGAATTTTTGGACGAATACCAATCGGTTGAATTTAAGGAGTATGGTAACTTACAAAATCTGAAGCGATATAAACGATTGGGTTAGCAAATTCCCTTAAGACCAAGATTGATTGGATCGGAGCAAAGAAGAATACATATTTGGCCAATCAACATAAATCGATGGGTCCATGGACCAACTTTAAAGCACTAACACAACATTTCTTTTCCATTGCACCATGTTTGAGCACCAACAAGAACAACCCTATCATTTATAAAATTGGTTTTTTTTCTTCCAAACATTCTTTGTGTTTACAATATATAAATATTTGGATTTTATATCTCACATAATTCTAGTCAAATACCAATTATAAAGGTCACATACATTGAAACATTAAGTTGGAATTGATGGTTTTATCTCACTTATTTAAATATCAACCATTATCATGTAATTCACTTTCTCCAAACAGGTTAGAACCCTCCACCTAGAATTACATTGACCAACAAAAATAAAACGTATCCATAAATAATTGGTCAGAATATTATTCTCATTCGTCTTCAACATCAGATACCTGGACCATGAGTAACAGTGGAAGAATTAATCAATCGAGCAAATGACTCAGATGAAGGCACTCATAAATGTACTATTTTAAAGCCTTTGTTTTTAATTATATTGTACTCTTAGTGCTAAAGGCTTAGTTGATGTAACGAAAACATTCAAGGTGAGAGTAAGATTACCTTGGCATAAAAAAATAAACAGATAAATCTTCTCCAGATATAAACAAAGGAAAACATATATGATCAACTATTACTTGCGACTATGGAGTTAATACATCGGATAACTTAGCAGAATCCCACATTACAAGTAATACCAACAATGATTTGAAAATAACAACGACCAGGAAATACATAATAAAAACGACTCAAACAACAATGGATAATTCCTTATTCAAAATAACACCAAATTTTTCTATGTTGTTTGAAGAAGATCATAACAAAATGATGTTTGAAGAAAACACAATGCCGTTTTTGTTTGATGAAGATTTAAGAGACATCATTGTTCTTGCTGACTCACTCATAGATTTTGACAAAGCATATTTTCCTTCATCTTCATCTTCTTCTACTACTGCATCTTTTTGTCAAGTGGATGATTTCTTTCAAGACATTTTGTTAGGCTCAGATCCTCTTGTTGTGCTTTGACAACAGAGGTTTTGTACCATGATTTTGGTTCAGGTGAGATAACAAAAAATATAAAATAAAAGGTTACTTGAAAAAAATTGCTTTAAATAATTAATATTAATTTGTTTATTTGGTTATTATTTGTTTTGTACATTATATTTACAAAATGCTAATCGAGTGTATGGTTGACTGATGTTTTGATTAGATTCTACTTGTAATAGTTGTTATTGTTACCTAATAATTATAATGGTTGATAAATGTAATGTATATTGATTGGAAGGTTTAATATTCTAGTTCTTTACAATTTGGTACTGTTAATTAACCACCCCTTATGCTTTGAGAAGCCTATATTGTTGTAATTTGAATTTTATTAATTTTTTCAACCAAGAGTTAATCAATTTTGATTTGTTGAAGAAAACATAGAAATGTCAAATATTGAATTGAATTTGTGGGGTGGGTACTCTGATTGCGGTTGTGGCTGGTCAGTCGGTGAGTACAAAATGGTAGCGGCAATTGATTTGATTGCCTATGAAACAAATGTAATGCACGTGCGATGCACGAGTGGAACACGGCCAACATTTGAGTACATGTCGTCCACATTCTCCATGTCACATGATGAGAAAAAATAATACGAACATCATACCATATAATGAACACCGCAAGCACCACACGTACGCAAGGCATAAAACACTTAAACCTAAAAATTATCTACATAATATTTGTGCATCAATTATCAATCTTTAGACAAAACTCCAATCTGATTAATCATGACGTCGGGAATAGTTTCAAGTCAAAAAAATAAAAAAAGAATACATATTTTTTTTCAAAATTAATTTCATCATGCCTATAAAATAAAATATTATAATCAATAAATGATCAAACACTAAAGGACATGGACACTACACAGACACAATAGGCATTGCAAAATCACCAATAATTTCCTATCATAATTATGGGGACTTCTCTACTATTTGCACCAAGCAAATATATCTCCTAAAATGGATAGTTTCCTCACTACATTTCCTTTAAGTGACCAACAACTATTAAAGGTAAAAGCAGCAAAAGCTGCATTGAAAGACCTTTCCAAAGAAAACCTAAGTTGCTGACCATAGACCATTCATTGTAGGAGGAACAGTAACCGAGGGTAATATTATCATGTGCATCAAAAACAACTTTAGCAAACACGCGCATCATACAATCTATAAAGAGATCATCCTTTACACACAATCCTCACACCATTCAGAAATATTTCATTCACGACACCAAAAATGGGTGAGTGTTTTATAATTTGCATTACAATGTTTATCATCATTTTCTTCCTAATTAGTATCATCAATATCGAATAAGTGGGGTATGATAACGTAGGAATTACCATAGTTTTAATTTTACCACTGTTAGGCTTGGCATGGATCATTACCATTTGTCTTTATAGAGACATGAAGTAAACCTGCAACTGCCCTACAGTAGTTCTTACAACTAAATAAGATGATATTTTCATGCTAGGATTTGGAGACAGTTTGTTTACTTCAAAGTGGGATGCTGATATTCTTTTCATGTCTCAAGTTGTGTTGAAAAAAAATCCAGAAGATCAAAATGAAGTCCACTGCCTCTCAAATTGTTATCTTGAAGCTATGTTCATCAACCTTTAAATTAAATCTACCAAATAAACTAAAATCGGGTAAGCAATGCAATTCGGTTAGCACATTATGTCATTGTTTTTTCAATTAGTTTTTAGTAATATCTATGTTATTTTAGTTGGATGAAAACCTTATGTCATTTTTGTTGCATATATGAATTTCAGAGTATTCAACAGATGAGTCTAACGATATTATCCATAGCCATTATGAAGTTTAATAACATCATAAGATGACCAATAAAGGAAACATATCAAAGAAACACCAGTGATATACCTAAAGGAGAAGAGTCAACAGTGGTGCCTTAGATTTAACATCCCCAAAAAAGTAAGTATAAACATAGTATTTAGGAAACTCAAGTCAACAATGTCCAAAGCAGCACGTTAAAATAAAACATTCAAAACCTAAAAAAAAAGTTAAAACATGTATTAAACGAAAATGAAACTTACAACCACTTGGTAGAAATGTTCTTAATCATAATCGTTTTTTCTTAACCTTATTTCATGGAGATATATTTGCTTAGTGCCAATAGTAGAGAAATCCCCATAATTGTGGTAGACAATTATTGGTGATTTTGTAATGCCCATTGTATTTGTGTAGTGCCCATGTACTTAAGTGTGTGGTCTTTTTTATTTTTTGGTGTTGAAATTATCCTCGATGTTCTTCATGATTGATCAGAAGATGGAGTTTTGTCTGAAGACAGATAATTGATGCACGAATATTATGTAGATAAATTTTAGGTTTAAGTGTTTTACGCTTTGTGTATGTGTGATTCTCGCGTTGTTAAATATTTGGTCTGTTGTTCAAATTATTTTTTGTCATCATGTGTCATGGAGAATGTGAAGAACATGTCTAAGATGTTGGCCGTTTTCCACCCGTGCGACATAACACTAGTTTCATAGACGATTAAATCATTGTCGCTACCGTTTTGTACTCACCGACTGACCGACCACAACCGCAATCAGTGCCCCCACCCCACAAATTCCATTAAATATTTGACATTTATATGTTTTCTTCAACAAATCAAAATTGATTAACTCTTGGATGAAAAAAATAACAAAATTCAAACTACAACTATATAGGCTTCTCAAAGAACAAGATGTGGTTATTTAACCGTACCAAGTTGTAATGAACTGAAATATTAAACCTTTCAATCAATATATATTACATTTCTCAATCATTCTAATTATTAGGTAAAAATAACAACTATAACAAGTAGAATCTAAACAAAACTTCACTCAACCATGCACTCCATTAGTAGTTTGTAAATAGAGTGTACAAAACAAATAATAACCAAATAAATTAATTAATATTAATTATTTAAAGCAATTTTTTTGAATTAAGCTTTTATTTTATATTTTTTGTTATCTCATCGGAACCAAAATCATGGTACAAAAACTTTGTTTTCAAAGCACAACAAGAGGATTTGAGCCTAACAAAATGTCTTTAAAGAAATCATCCACTTGACAAAAAGATACAGTAGTAAAAGAAGAAGAAGGTGAAGGAAAACATGCTTTGTCAAAATCTATTAGTGAGTCAGCAAGAACAATGATGCCTCTTAAATCTTCATCAAACAAAAACGGCGTTGTGTTTTCTTGAAATATCATTTTGTTATGATCTTCTTCAAACAACATAGGAAAATCTGGTGTTAGTTTGAATAAGGAATTATCTATTGTTGTTTGAGTCGTTTTTATTATGTATTTTCTGGTCATCGTTATTTTCAAATCATTGTTGGTATTATATGTAAAGTGGGGTTCTGTTGAGTTATATGATGTATTAACTCTATAACCACAAGTATTTGTTAAATATATATGCTTTCCTTTGTGTGTACCTAGAAAAGATTTATCCGTTTATTTTTATATAACAAGGTAATCTTACTTTCACCTTGAATGCCTTTGTTACACCAACTAAGCCTTTAGCACTAAGAGTACAATATAATTTAAACAAAGACTATAAAATAGTACATTTATTAGTGCCTTAATTTGATTCATTTGCTCGGTTGATTAATTCTTCCACCGTTTCTCATGGTCCAGGTATCTGATGTTGAAGAAGGGATATTTTCACACACAACATGCCTCAAGACGTGTTGAAGTATGTGAGATCTGCATCACCCCAAATCAACAAAATGGTGTTTTTTTCGCGATTCTGCATAAAGAAAATTTGAGAGTTGTAATGCACAGGGTGCATAGGGTTCTGCACGGAGGACTTGATCCAAACGCCTTTTTGCTTATTCTCTTTATTCCTCTGATGCTTTTCATTTATGATATGATATTAGGACTTGGCGCATAGTTTCCCAAAGATGTTTTGTCTTCAAACCTTTGTTGCACTTGATTCTTTAGCCTCCGTAACTTCTATATGAGATGTCTTGTTATGCCAAATTACATGATTTAAAGATAAAATACATAAAACACCGATGAAGTTGTCTGGATAGCGAAGACAAGGAATGACAACGACTAAAACAAAAACATTACAATAAAGTCCCCAAATGATGAGCAATTCACTGTAATCCCTATAAATTATTTTTAAATGCATTAAAAAAACTAAAAACTCAAAACTAAAAACATCATAAGACGAGGTTCCATTAAAACTCCAAACATAATAATAAAGCCAAAATTCCAAATTTGTACAAATTTCAAAATGACATTCATTTCAACTGTGGAACCCAATTCCCTTCAACTTTCAACTTTAACTAACTAACCACCTTTGCTCAAATTGGGGAGAATTAGAGAAGATAATTCATTATTTTAAACACACATTATTCCCTATTGTATTCCTCACCAATCTTTTAGCAATTAGTTTTGGTCATGGTATTCGCCATCTGTCGAAATGTTAATGCCTTTTACTGTGAACTTTAAGAGATAGTAACAGTCCTTCAATGTCGAGAACAATCAATGATCAATTAAGAACTATTTTTTAGGTTGATCTTTATAATTAGAAATACATTTAGTTTGGAGTGGGGTACTATTAGAATTCGGTTATCGTAAAAATTTTAAAAATAATTGTAGTCTAAAGCATAAAATATTGGTCTACACAAAAAACGAAAATAGAAAAACAAGAAAAATAACAATTTATTGTAGTACTACACATGTTGTTTTGACAAAGTTATTAAAGGTTCGGAGTAGATTACTGTTTAGGGGTCTTTCTCATGTTTTTAACTCCAATTATTTTCTTAGCCTATTTCCCAAAGAAACTTATCCTAAGCCATATTATAACCATGAAAGACATATAAAGTGTGTGCGATTGAGATTGTTCTTATACGAAAACGCCTCTTTTACTAATGTTAAATTTTTTAACAAGAGTATGATTGTAAAGATTTCTTTGATTCTAAATCTTCTATGCTAAGCAATCACACCAAGAATCCAATGTTCAAATTCTCATGCAGTCTAAAAATCCATAAGGTATTTGAATCTCAAGCTTGCATGCAATCCTCTAATCTTCTAGTCTGAGAAACCTTCTTTGATATGTTTATGCTTTGATCCCCTTGATTCGTGAATGTTTGAGAAACAAACCCAACAATTACCTTTAAAGGTAAAAAATTGTTTATTTTTGAATTAAAATTGACGTTTTAGAATATGCCTAAATCGGGCCTTGAGTTGAAGAAATCGAGCCATGATTTTGGGTGCAGTTTTAGAGGTTATGTCTCGTAAAAAATCGGGGCCTGATTTTACGCTGAAGGAAACAAAATAAAAACGTATTTTTGGAAAATTAGGGTTTAGAAGCCAACAACAAAACTAGGGTTTTTAGAGTTTTCTCTTCACAACAAACACTAGGGTTGGGATTGAATAACCATTTGATTCACCTTGAGCACTCACATTTTGGACTGAGTCTTGGGGTGTTAGCCTGTATTTTCAACAGGCTATAATTAATGTGGTCAATGAAGTTTGATCTAGATTTCAAAGAGAACGAAGCAAGCTTAAGTCTCAAGTTCGACAGTCGAATTGAAGACCAAAAGATTGGCAGTTCGAAAGAATGGTTCAACGGAGCGAAGAAGATGTCTAAGAACTGTTGGCATCGAAGAGAAGAGATAAACAACAATGCCTTGTTGAAGAGGCGTTATTTGAAGTTCAAACATGTCTGTAGCAGTTATTAGCAATTATGTCTCATACGTGTCTTTAGGCAATTACTTAGTATAAGTAGCATTTTCCTCTATGGAAAACAGGTAACAATTCAAACTTACTAAAAGCTTACACACTCAAACTATCCGCACACACACAAGGATAAATGAGTAAACAATCCATAATGTGTGAATTTGTGTACCAACCTTTTCTTTTTCATTACTTTAATGCAATTTCTAGCTTAGTCTCTTTTTGACTCCTTTTTTCCTTTTCCTTTTGATTTTCTTTAAGTCCTTTTAACCTTAAAGCTTTTAAACATCGATCCATCGAAGATAACCTCGACGGGCCTCACCCTGCTCTGGATTTCGACGGTTGTATTCATAGTTCGCCGAAACAGTCTCTATTCGAAATTGGGCAATCAAACACAAACAATCTTGAGATTTGCTGGCTGATCTCGCTCGCCCTTGTCTTAAATCCAGTTCAATAGTTTACCAAAATCCAGGGTAAACAAATTGGCACGCCCAGTGGGACAACTTGTGTCTTTACTCAAAATTGTTCTTCGTGTTGAATTTTTAGTAACTCTTGTTGTGTATGTTCTTGAGGAATAGGAAGAAACTTCCAAAAATGGTTCATTCTACTGAGAATAATGATCCACCAACGAGCCAACAAGGGAATTTATGGATAATTCATCATTAAATGTAAATCCACAACAAAGTCCACAAATAACGCCATCCCATGGCGCAAACGTTGATAAAATGTTGGGTGCAACATTTTCTACCCATATCTCATCAACCGTTCCCGTTACAACTTCGACGGTTGGAGCGGTTACACAATCTAACGCGAATTTTGGCAATCTATTAGTTCAAAATCCATCGTCCTTTGATCAATCAAATCATAGGAACCAACCATATAGATTTCCTTCATCCTTCATGGTAGGCCTCCATAGTAGTCCACCTGTTGTTTCGAAGAATTTGATTACGGTTCACCCTCAGTTTTATTACTTCGGGGCAAGTGTTCCTAGTTTAAATCATCAACAAACATTAACCATTGCTTCCTTAGTTGTCTTAAGACAACAAATGGAAGATAGTAATCATAAAATGGTTAATATGTTGACTCAAAAAATTGGAATAGTGTTTGACCCTTTAATTAGGGATACACATAATAGTTATTTAGCACTATTAGATCAGACGGGGAAGATCGCTAATTTCTTTGGTGCTCCTGTAACACCTCGTTTTCCCAACTTTAAAATAACATAGATTAATAAGAGTTTTTCAACTTAAAAACAGAGTGTCACATTCAACTTTACAAAATCCAACAAATATAAATATAGCTAAATTGCTATTTATTAAAACTTCTGCTTTTATAAAAATTTAACAAACATGCAGCGGAAATAATTTCAACATCTTAAATAGATTCTCATAAAAATAGTTCAACATTGATTAAAAGGAAATATGTAACAAGGAAACATGCAACAAAACAATCCCCATCCCGTTACGTATCAGAGCATCCTAGACGACACGGCGGAGATTACTCTCAACATGCAAGTTACTCATACGAAGAGCAACATTTCCAAGCAGAAGGGGTGAGATTTCACATTCTATAATAATATGCATATAATTCTTTAAAAGAATTTAACAACATAAATAACAACAAATTTAACAATGTTAAACAACAATTATACAACATAGATGCTTCACATAACTACTCATTAAATATAATGGCAACTTGACAACACGACAACAACATCGACAACTTATGCAATGACAACTTCATCAACTTAACAACTTAATATCAACGACATATGCAAAAACAACTTCATCAACTTGACAACTTATATGCATGTGGTACCAATCAGGGCATAAGCCCCCTTCGCAATTGAGCATAGGCTCCAGGGCATAAGCCCCCTTCTTTAGGGTGAATGACAAAGCATTCCAGGGCATATGCCCTCTTCTTTAATTGAGCATAAGCTCCAGGGCATAAGCCCTCTTCTTTAGGGGTGAATGACAAAGCCTTCCAGGGCATAAGCCCTCTTCTTTAATTGAGCATAAGCTCCAGGGCATAAGCCCTCTTCTTTAGTGATGATGCATGGACTCAACAACAATACTTTGATGACCAACAACTTTAACGACATCGACAAACAACTTACTACTTAAACGACACTGACAAACTACTTACAACTTTGAGGACATTGACGACAACTGTGGTAACGACAACGACAACGACTTCAAATCATAATTTCATATTCATCAATCATAAACAACGTCATATAACATTGTATTTAAACATCAACAATTCATCATATAACATCATATACAAACATCAACAATTGATCATATAACATCGTATTCAAACATCAACAATTCATCATATAACATCGTATTCAAACATCAACAATTCATTATATAACATCGTGCAATTCATAATTCAACATGCATCTTTGTAAAAACATAATAAATTATACATAACATATTTCCATGTCAAACCAAGGATACTATAAAGATATCACAATTATCAACAACTTTAATATTTATACCAAAGACCAATTTAAAACAGAGACGTGTGAAAAGACGCAAAAACATGAAACAGAGAATGTTGTCACCGTACAATTTCGCTAAGACCTCCTTGGAGTATTTTCATCATAACTCAAGGCCAATTCTGTACCGATCAATACCAGTTTTCGTTTCAAATTCGAAAAAGTTGTGCAGAAAGTCCATAAAAATTCACTGTAACCTACATGCAGTAATTTGACCATAACTCAAGTTTTATAAATCATTTTGACGCCAGACCAATTGCATTAGAAAATTAACATCCATACCTACAACTTTCGTGTTTACACCTAAGACCAATTTTGAACCGATCAATACCAGTTTTCGTTTCAAATTTTGAGACAGAGATAAAAAAAAAATTAGAAAAAAAGCAACTTATATTATTCAAACTTCACATTCATTCAAAATCATCACAATCAACAACAACAACTCAATCTAATTCATACCCAATTCATAATATGACGTTAAGAACAACAATCATCAACAATTCATTTATCAACAATTAACATACCCAAAGATATCACTACAAATAGAGCACAAATTTCATCAATTAAATTGCAATTCAAAACCCCAACTTCTTTTCAAACCCTAACTTCTCTAATCATCAAAATAAAACTGTTGGAACAAGGGTGTTCAGCAATACCACTTTTGAGTTTTGATGATAACAAGGTATTAAAAATTGTCAATTGGATATGCTAATATTTGTTTAAGTGTGCAGGATCTTTATCAAGATTTCAATCTTAGAAAAATTTTTGTTAGAACAAATTACGAGCAAAATTCCTGAGAAGCTTGTTGCTTGTGATTCTGATGTTCTAGAGAGTCTGAAGAATCATCGGAAGCTTTTTCGAGAGGTTCTGAAGACTCAGAGAATCTGAAGAACAAAAGAGCGTCTGAAACTTCTGAAGAGAGTCTGAAGTTCACCAGAGTCTGAAGAGCTACAGAGAGTCTGAAGAGCTACAGAGAGTTTGAAGACTGCAAATTGAAGATTTGTTTAGAAGGATATCTGAAGGCATTTCGATGCATAAGAAACGTTCATTTGGAGTAACGACTAGCTTCAAAGTCAACTTGAGCATGAGATGCTCAACGACAAGAATGCAGAATAGGATAGAGTACGTTGTACGAACTTTGTTTCCACTACTCCACTACCTCGTACATTTGGCAGCTGTTACCGGTAATTCGCCTCAAAAGGAATGAGATTCAAAATCTGTATTTGAAGGACTATTACCATAACAAGCAACAGATCAACAGCTATTGATCAAGCTTCCAGAAGACTCTGTGATATGCTGGATTGTCTCAACGTCTCTTTCCAACGCCTATATAAAGGATAGAAGACTTGAAGAATATGTTGGACTCTACAACTGAAAAAACTACGCTATCAAGCTATTGTATTCTCTCTGAGTCAAGCCAAAAACACATCAACAACTTAGGAAATTCTTACAAACTGTATATCCTAGAATTTCTAAGTTAATCATAAAACAGAGTCTCTTTGTTTTGTAATTGGAACACGTTTGATTGTTTATCAAGTGTTCAAACTCTATTCAATTTTCTGTAAATTGCGTAAGAAGTCTCTTGGTTGTGTACTTGAGCAAAGAAGTCTCTTAGTTGTGTCTTTGAGCATTGGAAGACTCTTGCCTGCGTGCTTGAGCATTGAAAGTCTCTTTCCTGCGTGCTTGAGCATTGGAAGTCTCTTGCCTGCGTGCTTGAGCATTGGAAGTCTCTTACTGTGTGTTTGAGCAACTTGTAATTGTTAATTACATTTTAGTGAAACTCTCCTTGGAAGTGCAAGGGGGACAGAACTACTTCCGGTTTGTGGAAGGAACCTGTATAATTGCTTGTGTTTTCTCTTTCCTTTATCTCTTTATTATTTCCACTGCGACAGACTCTGGTCTTCCATCAGGTCCTGAACTCTTTTCAGACTCTTATCCTGGAAAACAAATTCTTACTCTTCAAGAGTTGCGAAAAATTTAACACAAATCAACCCCCCCCCTTCTTGTGTTTTTTTTACCTTTAGTTGGTATCAGAGCTCCAGCTCTGTTGTCATAACACTTAACCGTGTAACAGAAAAGATCCACAGAAAAAAATGTCTTCAAGTGAACCTACAACTTCTGGTGCTAGTAATGGTGCTGCTATACCATATGACTATGGATCCAGTAACAACAGTAAGAAAGCTGATTCTAGAAAGATTCCAAAGTTTAGTGGTGATCCTGAAGAATTTTCTTGGTGGAAAACCAACTTCTATAGCTATGTCATGGGCTTAGATGAAGATTTATGGGATATCTTAGAAGATGATGTTTGTGACTTAGAACTTGACGACGAAGGTGCTGCTATTGACCGTAAGAAACACAATGCCACTTAGAAGAAGAGCTACAAGAAACATCATATCATCAGAGGAGCTGTTGTCACATCTATTCAAAAGTCTGAATACATTAAGATGAGTGACAAATCCACTGCTAAAGCCATGTTTGCTTCTCTTTGTGCAAACTATGAAGGTAGCAAGAAGGTCGGGGAAGCTAAAGCTCTTTTATTGGTTCATTAATATGAGTTATTCAAGATAAAGGAGGATGAAAGCATTGAGCAGATGTACTCAAGGTTTCAAACTCTAATATTTGGGCTTCAGATACTGAAAAAGAGTTATATAGCTTCTGACCATGTTAGCAAGATACTGAGGAGCCTACCCTCTAGATGGAGACCAAAAGTTACTGCAAATGAGGAAGCTAAAGATTTAAACACCTAGAGTGTTGAAGATATCGTCAGTTCTCTCAAAGTTCATAAGTTAAGTCTCAATTAACATGAATCTGCAAGAAAGTCAAAAACCATTGCTTTAAAATCAAAGGGAAGATCCTCAAAGGCTCTCAAAGTTGAAGAGTCTGAAAATGAATCTTCTTCTTCTGAAAGCTCTGAGGAAGATCCTGACGTTGCTAAAGAAATGGCTATGTTTTCAAGCAGAATGCAGTACCTGGCCAAGAAGAACAAGAAGTTTCTAAGTAAGAGCAGTAGTAAGGGTTTCAAGAAGGAATAACAGAAAGGTTGCTTCAACTGCAAGAAGCCTGGACACTTTATTGCTGATTGTCCAGAGTTACAGAAAGAGAAATCCAAATCTAAGAAGCCAACCTTCAAATCAAGCAACTCAAGAAAAGTCAGATGGCTACCTAGGAGGATCTTGATAATGAGTCAGGGTCTGATGAAGATGATGCTGATGGTGAAGCTAATGTAGTTGTTGGTTTAATGGCTACAACTGAACCAGTTGAAGAAGCACCTAATGCAGAATCAAACACAGACTCTGGGAGTGAGACTGAGGTATTTTCTAAACTCACAAGATCTGAATTAGTTGATTCTATCAAAGAACTTCTTGGTCACTATGAGACAAAATCCATTGAGTTGAGGAAAGTCAAACAAAAGCTTGATAAGTTGTTGAAAAAGCATGACTCATCTATGTTGGAGATGGACAATTTAAAGAAAGAAAATGATTCCTTACAGATCAAGAAGTGTAGCTGAAATACTTGAGTGAGCAGAATGCTGCTCTACAAGAATTTATTGCTACTGGAATTGATAGATCCAGGGTAGCATCTATGATTTATAGCATATATTAGAACAAAGGACAAGGTCTTGGGATTAATTGGAGGCAACTCAAATGAAGTGATCCTGAAATCTGGTTCTGATGGCGCCAGAGAAGCATTGAAAAGTCACTTTGTGAGTGAGTCTGAAGAAGTCAGAACAGTGGCTTATTTAGGACCTAAAGCTTCAAGTTCTAAAGTAATGACAAAGTCAAAACCACAAAACCTAAAGCCAAAGGTACTAAACAACTTTGAACCTAAGGCTTCAAGGATTCAGATTCTGAAGAAATCAGATTCTGGTAAACAGACTCTGAAGAAACCAGAGTCTAAAAAATAAAAACCTAAGTTTCAAGGAAGAGAAACTGTGAAAGGTAAGTTGGATCCTAAACTAAATGGTTATGAACCTAAAGTTTGGAAGAAAACAATACCAAGGACCTCAAGACACACAACACAAAGGGGATTCAATGGTTCAAGGACTAACCCCAGAGGACCCATAAAGATATGGGTACCTAAGTCTGAATGCTTACCAAACATTGACTATCATTCAGATGCTCTCTCTGGAGCATGCCAGAAAAGAAAAATTGTTAAAAGCTCTTTTAAACCAAAAGATATTGTTCCTACCTCCAGACCCTTGGAACTACTTCACATTGACTTATTTGGACCAGTTAGTACTGCGTCCTTCTATGGAAGTAAATATGGATTAGTCATTGTTGAAGATTACGGTAGATGGAGTTGGGTTAAGTTTCTAAAATCTAAAGATGATTCATATTGTGTGTTTAGTAAATTCTGCACCCCAATACAATCTGAAAAAGAATTGAAAATTTTGAAAGTCAGAAGTGATCATGGAGGAGAATTTGAAAATGAGCCATTTGAACATTTTTGTGAAAAACATAGAATTATCCATGAATTCTCTGCTCCTAGAACTCCACAACAAAATGAGGTTGTAGAGAGAAAGAACATAACCTTACAAGAAATGGCAAGAACCATGATTCATGAGAACAATCTGGCTAAACATTTTTGGGCAGAAGCAGTAGACACAACATGTTATGTTTGGAACAGGATCTACATCAGACCCTTGTTGAACAAAACAACATATGAACTCTTTAAGGGCAGGAAACCTAACATATCTTACTTTCATCAGTTTGGATGTACATGTTATATTCTGAACAATAAAGTCTATCTAAAGAAATTTGATACCAAAGCTCAGAAGGGAATCTTCTTAGGTTACTCCGAAAGATCTAAGGCATACAGACTGTATAATTCAGAAACACAATGTGTTGAAGAATCTATGCATGTCAGATTTGATGACAAAGTGCCTGGAAGTGAAACTCCACAGCAAGATGAAAGTTTTGCAGGTTCTCAGGATTCTGATGATAACTCAGAACCTGATCAGATCTCAGAATCTGAAGATACTCCAGAAGCTGTAGCATCCTCTGAAGTTCCTGATGAAGAAGCTTCTGAAGAAGCTCAAGATGGTTCTTAGCAAGTCAATCAATCCAAACATGCAATCAAATACAAGTTTTCACATCCTGACGATCAAATCATCGGCAACAAAGAAAGTCCCAGAGGAACTAGATCACATTTCAGACAAGAAGAGTCTGCTTTGGGATTATTATCTGTTGTTAAACCTACCTCTGTTGAAGAAGCACTTGGAGATGAAGGATGAATTCTGGCAATTCAAGATGAACTTAATCAATTTAAAAGGAATGATGTATGGGATCTAGTAGCTAAGCCTGAGCACAAGAACATTATTGGAACTAAATGGGTGTTCAGAAACAAGCTTAGTGAACAAGGAGAAGTAATCAGAAACAAGGCCAGACTTGTTGTTCAACACTATTGTCAGCAAGAAGACATTGATTACACTGAAACATTTACTCCTGTTGCAAGATTGGAAGCAATCAAGTTACTTCATTCCTACGCAGTTAATCACAACATAATCCTGTATCAAATGGATGTTAAGAGTGCCTTTCTTAATGATGTCACTACTGAAGAAGTGTATGTCGAACAACCTCCTAGTTTTGAGGATCTGAAACATCTTGAACATGTTTATAAATTGAATAAATCACTATATGGCTTGAAACAGGCTCCCAGAGCTTGGTATGAAAGATTAATTAATTTCTTAATTCAAAATGATTTTGAAAGAGGACAAGTTGATACTACACTATTCAGAAAGACTGTGAAGAAGGACATTCTTATAGTTCAAATTTATGTTGATGATATTATTTTTGGTTCAACTAATGGTTCACTTTGCAAGGAGTTCTCCAAGTCAATGCAAGATGAATTTGAAATGAGCATGATAGGAGAGTTGAAGTTCTTTCTGGGAATTCAAATCAACCAATGGAAAGATGGAGTCTATGTTCATCAGTCCAAATACACTAAACAGCTCCTGAAGAAGTTCAATCTTGAGGACTGCAAGGAAATGAGCACTCCAATGCATCCAACCTGCACTCTAAGCAAAGAAGATCAAGGAACCAAAGTTGACTAGAAGCTGTATAGAGGTATGATAGGTTCTCTGTTATACCTAACTGCATCCAGACCAGATATTTTATTCAGTGCATGTTTGTGTGCAAGGTTCAAATCAGATCCTAGAGAGTCTCACTTAACTGATGTTAAGAGAATCTTTAGATATCTAAAAGGAACTACTAATCTTGGACTTCTGTATAAGAAATCTTCAGATTATATGCTTGTTGAATTATGTGATGCTGACTATGCTGGAGACAAGATTGAAAGAAAATCAACTAGTGGCAATTGTCAATTTCTGGGAGAGAATCTTATATCTTGGGCTAGCAAGAGGCAAGCAACTATTGCATTGTCAACAGCAGAAGCACAATACATCTCAGCTGCTAGTTGTTGTACCAAACTACTCTGGATGAAACATCAGCTTGAGGATTATCAAATAACTGAAAACTGTATCCTAGTTTATTGTGATAATACAGCTGCTATATGTTTATCTACGAATCCAATTCTGCATTCAAGAGCAAAGCAAATTGAAATTAAACATCATTTCATTAGAGATTATGTTCAAAAAGGAATTTTAGATATTCAATTCATTGATACTGATCATCAATGGGCTGATATATTTACTAAACCTTTAACTGTTGAGGGATTTGATTTTATAAAGAAAAATTTGAACATGTGTTATGTCTCTGTGTAATGTGCGCTCCTGAAGACAGAATTCAGACTCTAAAAGTTACTCAGAAGCTACTTGAGTATCAGACTCTTTCTTGGAGACTCTGAGGAATATAAGCTTCTGAAGACACTTAGACTCTGTTAAGGAAACTTAGACTCTGAAGAAGCTCGTATTAGTGGAAGGGTGACTATTGAGTTCAATAACACCTGTCCCACTACGTTGACAGTTACTTTTGAGGTTCTCAGACGTGGTCTATTTGTATTGGGTAGAAACTCAAAGGGCAATGATTTTATTCCTTTCAACAAGTAATCATCGCGTCTTCCCAACACTTTTACGGCTGCATGCTTATTTGCCTTAAATGCTTATGTTTGTTTGTCTCCTTTTGCATTTAAAATGTTTTCAACTTTTCACATGAATAGCAATCACACACAACTCACTTCACTTTCTACACTTTACATTTTCTTTTGAACTCTTCTCTCTTGCTATTTCTCTCTGAAAAATCTTTTTCATAAACTCAAACCTAGAAACCTTCAAATGGCAAGTTCATTAGTTCAATCCGGTCTGATCATCAAATCTGGTTAGTCTTACGTCATCAAACCTAGAATGATGAATATTATCAAAGAAATCCTGGAAGTTCAAGTTGAATCTCCAGTGGATTTTGGGTCTCTTTTGAAACATGGGGTTGATGTCTCTACACACTCTCTGTCACAAGGGATGATGAATTACTTTGGTATGTTGAATGGACCAACATATCAGAAACTGATAAGAGATCTCTGGGTTAGAGCAGAGGTCTACGACAAAGATGAAGCTACTCTCGAAGAAACTTCTGCTATTTTGAACAACCCTTCATTTGTTGGAAAAACTAGAAAACAAATGGGTATGAAACCTTACAACGGTTTAGAAGTCAGATCAGCAGTGATGGGGCGTGTAGGGTGACCAACACTGGTAAATTTCAATGGAACGTCAACAAGAAAAGTGAATGGGCTAATATCTACAATAAGTTTTTGTTTGAAGGAAGACCTTCAAATAAGTTGGTGGACATGCACCAGGATCATAGGGTGCTTCTGAAGATCATATCCGACAGTCTTCTTCAGAAAGGTGGAGGATCTGATACTCTCTCAGTTGATTATAAGGTGCTTCTGTACTTCCTGATCAACATGGAAAAGATCAACTTTCCAAGATACGTGATGCACCATATGTGCTGGGCTATCAAGGAAAGCCAAAAAAAATCCAGAAGACAAGTTCCTTATGGGAGATTGCTTTCTGAGATTTTGTATCAGGGAGGACTCTTGAAGATCCTAATAGAATCTGGAGTAGTGTGTAACACCCCGTTTTCCCAAAGTAAATTTTTTTTAATAAATAATCAGAGTTTCTGAATAAACGGAATGCTACATTTCTAAAAATCTCAAATAGAATAAGTAACGATTTATCCTTCGTAAAATAATAATCATAAAAGGTTAAAAACTTCGCAGCGAATAAAAATTCAAGTTAACAAAATAGTTTTGGCACGCAGGCCTCATCAAAACTTCTCAACATAAATTCATTTGAAACTTAATAATATTAAATCATAATCAATACCTAAGGAATAGAAAATAGTTATAAAGGTTCCCATCCCGTTAAGTATCAGAGCACCTAAGGACACAGTGAGGGTAGCTGCTCACAACAGCAAACAGGAGCTAAAAGCTTAATCACCTGCAAGTTACTCATATGAAGAGCAACATTTCCAAGCAGAAGAGGTGAGATTCACAAAACAATGGCTTTAAACATATAATTCAATAAATATATTTAACAACATAGACATCAAATACATTCACAACAAAAATCATATAACATCTTAATTAACATCATAATCATCATCATAATTTAGCATCTTAGTTAAACATAATAGTTCGACTCGACAATGCAACTTCAACTCGACTTATGCAACTTAGACATCTTATTCATGTATGTGGTACCAATCTAGGACATAAGCCCTTGTCGCTATTGAGTATAAATATACTCCTAGGGCATAAGCCCTCGTCGCTGTTTGAGCATAAAAATACTCCTAGAGCATGAGCTCTCGTCTCTGTTGAGCAAAAGCTCCTAGGGCATGAGCCCTCATCTCTGAATGAATATGCATGGACTCGACATCTTATAACTTAGACATCTCAAATAAACTCCAATAGTTTGGATTACAACTCATAATATTAAGACGACACAATCATCGTTTAATCAATAATACATAGCAGCTTGGCAGCACATCAAATAGTCCAGGATATAATCATATCATAAATAATCGCACATTTTGTCACTTATAGTTCAAAAGAGAACATACACAAATGTATATGTCACTACTAACAAAATCAAACATTTAAATAATAGCTTACATGTCATCTTCATTATTGCAGCAATGCTTAATTCCAACTCAGAGGTCATCTCATGACAATTTGTACGACAGGAGTAGCATACTTCAAAAGGCAGTCTGATACAGAACTGCTCGCTATGGCAAGTGGGATCTCTCGCCTTGCGAGCCATCAGAGGTCACTCGCTGTGGCGGGTGGGGTTGCTCGCCTTGCGAGCCATCAAGGGTCACTCGCGCTGGCGAGTTGGGCTGCTCGCCTTGCGAGCATCAGGGTGCTACTCGCTATGGTGAGTGAGGTTGCTCGCCTCGCGAGCCATCTAAGGGTTACTCGCGAGCTGTTGAAGAGCACTCGCCATGGCGAGTTGATTGCTCGCTGTGGCAAGCGATGACAGAACAGTTACGGGTTACCCTATGGTTTGTAAACAGTTTTCTACATTAATGGTAGTGTTTCTCATCATCTAATCATCAATTCATCACTTTTGACCTAATTCTCAAATTCTTAATTTCTCATGAATTCTTTCTTTAATCTGTTAACTTCAATCATGAATTACAGTTTAATGGAATTGTAATGCTAGGCTCACCCTTACCTTAAAAAAATTGGAGCAGGAGCCTCTTGGTTCTTCACTTCTGGTTTTTCTCCCTTTTTCTCCCAAATTCTGAATTGTACGTTCTGACAGTTTCTAAACCTAGGTTTTCCCCTTTTTATTTTTTAACTAATTTATCTTATTTCACTTATTCCCTCACAACTCTATCTAATTTTAAAACAACCCCACAACTTAATATTTATTTTATTTTCAAATCTTATTTTACTAAACAATAAAATAAGTCACTTAATAAAATCACACATATCACATAAATCATATAAATCAATTAAATCACATAGAATTATATAAATATTCTCTATACTCTATAAAATAATTTAAATAATCAAAACGGGCGTCACATAGTGTCTGATGCTCAACTTGGAACAGTAACAGGGAGGATTATTAATGGCAAGACTCTTCAATACATGAAGATTGTTAAGAAGTATATACCTTCTGATGAAGATATGAAGGAGTCTTCTGTTCAATCTGACCAGATGATAGACTTCCCTCCTATTTCCAAAGAAGACAATCCTGAGGTCCTTGCTCGCTTTGTAGTGGATCATTACAATGAAATTGGCAGAATAATCAACTACTCTGCTATTCCTGAGTCTTTAGGAGGAGGTCCTCTAAAGGTTAAGGGGAAAAGAACAAAGGAGGTTGTACAAGAAGAGGAGGAAGAGAAGCAAGAACCTCTAAAGAAGAAGAAGAAGTCTAAGTCAGCAGCTCTACCAGAAGTGACCATTGGTGCTTCTAAGGCCATAGCTCTTATGCCTCAATCTGCTGTTGCTCCTGCATCCAAGGAAATTAAGGAGATTGTTAAGAAAACCAAGTATGAGAAGAAAGCCAAGGATGAGAAGAAAGCCAAGATCAAGAGAAGCAAAGGTGATAGAAATTTGAAGAAGCTTGAGAAGGAAGTCCAGCAGTATCTTGATGCTGAGATAGCAGAAGAAGAAAGTTAGATCAAGAAAAGGAAGAAAGAAGTTAGTCTTGTGGCTGAGGATTTGGCATAGAAGATAGGTACGTCAGTATCTACGGTGGAGGATGAACATGCTTCTTGCAAGGCTATGGCAGCAGATGTAGTGACTGAGGAACTGAGAGATGAGACTGTGAAGGACGCAGTTAAACTGCTTGCAGCAGCTCTGAAGCAGAAAGGACCTGATAAGCCTGCAGAAGCTGATCAACTAGGATATGCTTTGACAACTGCTCCTGAACAACCAGCTTCTCTAGAAGTTGATGTCTCAGGTAACATTTCTAATGACTCACCTTCCTCTTCAACGAATCAAGAGAATGCTGATCCAGGACCATAGGTACTAAAGTACCTATCTTCTGTGTTATCACTTCAGCAGCAGGAACAACTACTTTTTTCTTTTTCCTTATAAGAGTCACCTCTTCCACCTCTTCCTTCTCAAAGTATCTCTTTACTTCCTTCTTCATCCTCTTCACATTCATTTCACATTTACCTCTTTTCTTCTTAGGGATATTGAGTTCTTCATTAGGAGCACCAATCTTGACTCCAGGAAGAGCAGGAGCAGTGGACTTGGTGATTTTGGATTTGTTGAGGGTAAATTTCTTCTTGATTTTTGGTTTCCAATGTTTCTTGGGTTGTTTCAACATCAGTTTATATTTTACTAAGTCATCAGATTTTGCATCAGATGCTGTTTTTTGATCAAGGTGAGAAAGTCTAACAATTCCACAATCTTCTGGAGTATAGGCAGAGTTTCTGCTGCATTGTTTCTTGTTCAGAGCTCTATAATTAAAGCCAGTACCCTTAGGCTTTATGATGTCTTTAGCTTCAAGAATGTCGTCAACCACATTGCTGTCAGTCATCACCTTGAGCTGCATCTTAGCCTAGTCTAATTGAGGGTTGAGTTGAGTTACCTCATCACTGACTTCATAGATTTTAATCAGACTCTCACTCTTTTCGGACTACAGTTGACCGATAATTTCTCCTTGTTTCTCAAGCATCTGGTTTAGGTCAACATTTCTAGTAATCATCTCATGATAAATCATCATGACCTGATAACTGGAATTGATAGATCCAGGGTAGCATCTATGATCTATAGCACATATCATAACAAAGGACAGGGTCTTGGATTCATTGGAGGCAACTTAAATGAAGTGATCCTGAAACTTGGTCCTAATGGCGCTAGAGAAGCATTGAAAAATCACTATGTGAGTGAGTCTGAAGAAGTCAACATAGTGACTCATTAAGAACCCAAAGCTTCAAGTTCTAAAGTAATGACTAAGTCAAAACCTCAGAACCCAAAGCCAAAGGTACTGAAAAACTTTGAATCTAAGGCTTCAAGGATTCAGATTCTGAAGAAATCAGACTCTTGTAAACAGACTCTAAAGAAACCAGAGTCTGAAAAACAAATGCCTAAGTTTCAAAGAAGAGAAACTATGAAAGGTAAGTTGGATCCTAAACTAAATGGTTCTGAACCTAAAGTTTGGAGGAAAACAATACCAAGTCAATGTTCGCGACACATGACGGGAGAAAAGTCTATGTTCCTAACCCTAACCATGAAAGAGGGAGGAACTGTGGGATTTGGAGGAAACCAGACTGGCAAAATCATTGGTATTGGAACCATTGGTAATTCTTTAATCTCAATTAGTAATGTGTGGTTTGTAGATGGACTTAGACATGACCTACTGAGCATAAGTCAATTGTGTGACAATGGTTATGATGTTTTGTTTAGTAAGAACAACTGCACAGTAGTCAACAAGGATGATCAATCCATAGTCTTTAAGAGAAAGAGAAGAAACAATGTCTACAAAATAAAATTCTCTAAACTGACTGATCAGAAGGTAGTTTGCCTTATGTCAATGGGTGATAAGAAATGGCTGTGGCACAGACGGTTGGGACATGCAAACTGGAGGTTAATCTCTAAGCTCAGCAAGCTGCAACTAGTCAAAGGCTTACCAGGCATTGACTATCACTCAGATGCTCTCTGTGGTGCATGTCAGAAAGGGAAAATTGTTAAAAGTTCTTTTAAACCAAAAGAAATTGTTTCTACCTCCAGACCCTTGGAACTACTTCACATTGACTTATTTGGACCAGTCAGTATTGCATCCATATATGGAAGTAAATATGGATTAGTTATTGTTGATGATTACAGTAGATGGAGTTGGGTTAAGTTTCTGAAAACTACAGATGATTCATACTCTGTGTTTAGTAAATTCTGCATCCAAATACTATCTGAAAAGGAATTGAAAATTTTGAAAGTCAGAAGTGATCATGGAGGAGAATTTGAAAATGAGCCATTTGAGCTTTTCTGTGAAAAACATGGAATTATCCATGAATTCTCTGCTCCTACAACAAAATGGGGATGTAGAGAGAAAGAACATAACCTTACAAGAAATGGCAAGAACCATGATCCATGAGAACAATCTGGCTAAACATTTTTGGGCAAAAGCAGTAAACACAACATGTTATGTTTAGAACAGGATCTACATCAAACCCTTGTTGAACAAAATAGCATATGAACTCTTTAAAGGCAGGAAACCTAACATATCTTACTTTCATCAGTTTGGATGTACATGTTATATTATGAACAATAAAGTCTATCTAAAGAAATTTGATGCCAAAGCTCATAATGTAATCTTTTTAGGTTACTCTGAAAGATCTAAGGCATACAAACTGTATAATTCAGAAACACAATGTGTTGAAGAATCTATGCATGTCAGATTTGATGACAAAGTGCCTGGAAGTGAAACTCCAGAGCAAGATGAAAGTTTTGCAGGTTCTCAGGATTTTGATGACAACTCAGAACCTGATCAGATTCAAGAATCTAAAGATACTCCAGAAGCTGTAGCATCCCCTGAAGTTCCTGATGAAGAAGCTTCTGAAGAAAGCTCAAGATGGTTCTCAGCAAGCCAATCAATCCAAACATACATTCATATATAAGTCTTCACATCCTGAGGAACAAATCATTGGCAACAAAGATAGTCCCAGAAGAACTAGATCACATTTCAGACAAGAAGAGGCTGCTTTGGGATTATTATCTGTTATTGAACCAACCTCTGTTGAAGAAGCACTTGGAGATGAAGGATGGATTCTCGCAATGCAAGATGAACTTAATCAATTCAAAAGGAATAAAGTGTGGGATCTAGTAGCTAAGCCTGAACACAAAAACATTATTGGAACAAATTGGGTGTTCAGAAACAAGCTTAGTGAACAAGGAGAAGTAATCAGAAACAAGGCTAGACTTGTTGCTCAACGCTACAGTCAGCAAGAAGGCATTGATTACACTGAATTAAGGCCAGACTTGTATCAAATGGATGTTAAGAGTGCCTTTCTTAATGATGTCCTTTCTGAATAGGTGTATGTCAAACAACCTCCTGGTTTTGAGGATCTGAAACATCCTGAACATGTTTATAAACTAAAGAAATCACTATATGGCTTGAAACCGACTCCCAGTGCTTGGTATGAAAGACTAAGTAATTTCTTAATTCAAAATGACTTTGAAAGAGGATAAGTTGACACTACATTATTCAGAAAGACTCTGAAGAAGGACATTCTTACAGTTCAGATTTATGTTGATGATATCATTTTTGGTTCAACTAATGGTTCACTTTGCAAAGAGTTCTCTAAGGCAATGCAGGATGAATTTGAATGAGCATGATGGGAGAATTGAAGTTCTTTTTGGGAATTCAAATCAACCAATGCAAAGATGGAGTCTACGTTCATCAGTCCAAATACACTAAAGAGCTCCTGAAGAATTTCAATCTTGAGGACTCCAAGGAAATGAACACTCCAATGCATCCAACATGCACTCTGAGCAAAGAAGATCAAGGAACCAAAGTTGATCAGAAGCTGTACAGAGGTATGATAGGTTCTTTGTTATACCTAACTGCATCCAGACAAGATATTTTATTCAGTGTATGTCTGTGTGCAAGATTCCAATCAGATCCTAGAGAGTCTCACTTAACTGCTGTTAAAAGGATCTTTAGATATTTGAAAGGTACTACTAATCTTGGACTTCTGTATTAGAAATCTTCAGATTATAAGCTAGTTGGATTCTGTGATGCTGACTATGTTGGAGACAGGATTGAATGAAAATCAGCCAGTGGCAATTGTCAATTTCTGGGAGAGAATCTGATATCCTGGGCAAGCAAGTGGAATCAACTACTGCTTTGTCTACAGCAGAAGCAGAATACATCTCAGCTGCTAGTTGTTGTACACAACTACTCTGGATGAAACATCAACTTAAGGATTATCAAATAACTGAAAACTGTATCCCAATTTATTGTGATAATACAGCTGCTATATGTTTATCTAAGAATCCAATTTTGTATTCAAGAGCAAAGCACATTGATATTAAACATCAGTTTATTAGAGACTATTTTGAAAAGGAATTTAAGATATTCAATTCATTGATATTGATCATCAATGGGCTGATATATTTACTAACCTTTAACTGTTGACAGATTCGATTTTATAAAGTAAATTTGAACATGTGCTATGTCTCTGTGTAATGTGTGCTCCTGAAGACAGAATTCAGACTCTGAAAGTTACTCAGAAGCTAATTAAGTATCAGACTCTCTTGGAGACTCTGAGGAATATAAGCTTCTAAAGACACTCAGACTCTGTTAAGGAAACTTAGACTCTGAAGAATCTCGTATTAGTGGAAGGATGACTGTTGAGTTCAATAACACCTATCCCACTACATTGACAATTACTTTTTAGGTTCTCAGACGTGGTCTGTTTGTATTGGGTAGAAACTCAAAGGGCAATGATTTATTCCGTTTAACAACTAACCCTCGCGTCTTCCCAACACTTTTGAGAGGAGAAACTCAAAGTGTGCATGCGTATTTGTATTAAATGCTTATGGTTGTTTGTCCCCTTCTCATTTCAAACGTTTTCAACTTTCCTTATAAATAGCAATCACACACAACCCACTTCACTTTTCACACTTTGATTTTTTCTGAACTATACTCTCTCGTTTTTAGTCTCTGAAAAACTCTTTTCTCAAAATCAAACCTAGAACCCTAAAATGGCAAGTGAACTTATTCAATCTGGTGTGATCATCAAAACTGGGAATCCTATGTCATCAAACCCAGGATGATGAACATCATCAAAGAAACTCTGGAAGTTCAAGTTGAATCTCCAGTAGATTTTGGATCGTTGTTGAAGCATGGTATTGACGTTTCAACACATTTTCTAGCACAAGGAATGATGAGTTATTTCGGTATGTTGAATGGACCATCATATCAGGAACTGGTTAGAGATCTCTGGGTGAGAGCAGAAGTCTACGACAGGGATGAAGCTACCATAGAAGAAACTGCTGCAATCGTGAACAACCCTTCAATTGTTGGTAAAACCAGAAAGCAAATGGGTCTGAAACCTTACGATGGTTTAGAAGTGAGATCAGTAGTGATGGGGATTCCAATTCACATGAACGAGGAAATTGTTGCCAAGGCGTGCAGAATGACCAAGCTTGGAAAATTTCAATGGAATGTTGACAAGAAGAGTGAATGGACAAACATCCGCACTAAACTCTTATTTGATGGAAGACCTTCAAATAAGTTAGTGGACATGCATCCAGATCATAGGGTGCTTCTGAAGATCATCCTAGACAGTATGCTTCAGAAAGGTGGAGGAACAGACACTCTCTCTATTGATCACAAGGTGCTTCTGTTCTTCTTGATCAACAAGAAAAATATCAACTTTCCAAGATATGTGATGCACCACATGTGTTGGGCTATCATGGAAGGCTAATGCAAATCCAGAAGACAAGTTCCTTATGGGAGATTGATTTCTGAGATTCTGTATCAAGGAGGACTCTTGAAGATCTTAACAGAATATGGTGTAGTATCTGATGCTCAACTTGGAAAAGTAACAGGGAGGATCATAAATGGTAAGACTCTTCAATAGATGAAGACTGTCAAGAAGTACATACCTTCTGATGAAGATATGAAGGAGTCTTCTGTTCAATCTGACCTGCTGATAGACTTCCCCCCAATTTCCAAAGAAGACAATCCTGAGGTCCTTGCAAGATTCGTAGTGGATTACTACAATGAGACTGGTAGAATAATCAACTATTCTGCTATTCCTGAGTCTCTAGGAGGAGGTCCTCTTAAGGTTAAAGGCAAAAGGACTAAGGAGGTCATTCAAGAAAAGGAGGAAGAGAAGCATGAACCTCCTAAGAAGAAGAAGAAGTCTAAGTCAACAGCTCTACCAAGAATGACTATTGGTGCTTCTAAGACCATAGCTCATGTGCCTCAAACTGCCGCTCCTGCATCCAAGGAAATCAAGGATAGGATAAAGAAAACCAAGGATGAGAAGAAGGCAAAGAATGAGAAGTAAGCTAAGAGAGGCAAAGCTTATAGAAATCAGAAGAGGCTTGAGAAGAAAATTAAGGAGTATCTTGATACTGAGTTTGCTGAAGAAGAAAGTCAGATCAAGAAAAGGAAGAAAGAAGTTGTTCGTGTGGCTGAGGATCTAGCACAAAAGATAGGTACTTCAGTATCTATGGTAGAAGATGAACATGCTGCTGGCAAGGCTATGGCAGCAGAAGTTCTGACTGTGGGTCTGAGAGATGAGATTGTGAAGGAAGCAGCTAAGTTGCTTGTAGCAGCTCTGAAACACAGAAGGTCCTACTAACCTTGCAGAAGCTGACCAATCAAGATCTGCTTTGGTTGCTGCTCCTGAACAACCAACTTCTCCAGAAGTTAATGTCTCAGGTAATCTTTCTAATGACTCACCTTTCTCTTCAACGAATCAAGAGTCACCATCCTCATCTGAAACAAAATCAGATAATACCCCCCTAAGCAGAGCCATTCCATCCCTTCGCAAAAAGACCCCCTCACCAATGAAACCATTCACATCCTATGTGCCACTTGATCCACAAGCAATGAAATATGTTGATACCACTATGGAACGCACTGTTCAAGAAGCTATCACCATATCACAAATTTTTCCACCTGACCATCCTGCTCAACCATCTTTTCTTAAACCACTTCAAGTAATTCAGCCTACTGAAGAACCTGAAGAACTCATCCAATCTCCTCAACCATCTTTTCAACAAGAAACAACCCAAATAGGCTTTCCAGATACCCTAGATTCTCTTGAGAAACATCTAGGAAGAGAATTGCCTAAGACCCCTGCAAAATCTAAAACAACCAAGACTACAAAATATGTATCACAACCAGAATTTGTACCTCAACCAGACTCAGAAACTCAACCAGAAGCTACAAATGAACCATAAACTGTAACTGAAAAGGAACCAGTGTCTAAGACTCTGATGCAACAATCTAATGTCATTCCCGACCCAAAACTTGTAACAGAATTTGATGCAGAGGCTGTGTCTGAATTAGTTGCTGAACCTCTTCAACAACCTCAAACCATAACTTCAGAAACCTTACAAACAACCTTAACATCTGAACCTTCCACTTCCACTGAGCCAATCCAAACTCAAATACTTCCCAACCTCTTTGAATCGTTGAGAATAGATGAGTTCTATGGAATGTCAAGCTCAAAGCTTAAGGAAATTATTGAGCTAAGATTTGTTCCAATCCTCAATGTCAGTTATGAGGATAAATTTTCTGCTGTGAAGAATGAATTTGTGGACTTTGTCACTAAAATTCAGAAGGCTACAGTAAAAGAACAAGTCGTCGTTCTTGCCAACCATATGGAAGAAATCAAGAAAGCTGAGGAAGCAAAGGCTTAGAAGAAAGCTCTTGTTCTAGCATTGGATAACAAACCATTCTTTAATTCTGATCAGTACAATCCAAGGGAATCAATGGTTTATGAGACTCTGAAGAAGAAGCTTCATAAGGTTCAAGAAGAAGCTAGAGTTGAAAGAGAAGCTCATCTTAGGAGAACAAAAGCTCTTGTGGAAATGGTCAAGAAACAAGCAGAGGATCTGAAGAAATTGATGGATCACCTTGCCAAACAAAACCAGCCTTAGTTGTCCACCTGGTTTTTATTAAGTTTTGTTTTGCTTGTACTTTTATCTGCTTTTATTCTGTAACTTCTGAACTTTTACTCTTTTATGATTATCAGCTTTTGAATCTTTGCTTCTGGATAGTTTTTAACTTCTGTTTATATTGTGCTCCTGATATATCTTGATATATTTATTTGAGTATTTCTAAAGTCTAACTATCTTATCGTATTTATAATCTGTTTTGTTTATATAGCTCTTTGTTTTAAAACAGACTCTAATAAGTTTTTGCTCTGAATCTTCTTTTCTTATTTTTTCTCTAAAAATGTTTTCCCTCAATTGGAGTCTTGTAAACCTTTTTGTTGATGACAAAAGGGGGAGAAAGAACAGTGAGTATTTTTTGAAAATTTATTCATGCTAAGTCTGAAGAAAAGGGAAGTTTGCGATAGGTATTTCGTTAGATTCTGAGCCCCTTAAATTAAATTCTTGCAATTTAATTTAAAAATAATCTTCTCTCATATCTTATTGTTTATTCTTTGTGAGATTTGATTTTGTTATTTGTGTTAAAAATGAATTTAATTAACATGGATAGGACTTAGGGGGAGCTTACAAACCTCACCTTAAAGACTATCAGACTCAGGGGGAGTCAGAGCTTACAAACCTCAGACCCTTTAGTCAACTTGTTAATTAGATTAACAACAATTGACCTTTTAAATACTTATGTTTGTCATCATACAAAAGGGGAGATTGTTGGAACAAGGGTGTTCAACAATACCACTTTTGAGTTTTGATGATAACAAGGTATTAAAAATTGTCAATTGGATATGCTAATATTTGTTTAAATGTGCAGGATCGTAATCAAGATTTCAATCTTAAAAAGTTTTCTGTTAGAACAAATTAAGAGCAAGAATCCAGAGAAGCTTGTTGCTTGTGATTCTGAAGTTCTAGAGAGTCTGAAGAATCATCAGAAGCTGTTTTGAGAGGTCCTGAAGACTCAGAGAATCTGAAGTTCTGAAGAGAGTCTGAAGATCATCAAAATCTGAAGTTCTGAAAAGAGTCTGAAGATCATCAAAAGTTGAAGTGCTACAGTGAGTCTGAAGACTACAAACTGAAGATTTGTTTAGAAGAATTTCTGAAGGCATTTCGATGCAGAAGAAACGTTCATTTGGAGTAACGACTAGCTTCAAAGCCAACTTGAGCATGGGATACTCAACGACAAAGAATGCATAATAGGGCAGAGTACTTTTGTACGAACTCTGTTTCCACTACTCCACTACCTCGTACAGTTTGACAACTGTGTCTACCGGTATTTCGCTTCAAAAGGAATGGGATTCAAAATATGCATTTAAAGGACTATTATCATATCAAACAATAGATCAACAACTATTGATCAAGCTTCCAGAAAACTCTGTGATGTGCTGGATTGTCTCAACGTCTCTTTCCAACGCCTATATAAAGGATAGACGACTTGAAGAATATGTTGGACTCTACAACTAAAAAACTACGCTATCAAGCTATTGTATTCTCTCTTATTCAAGCCAGAAACACATCAACAACTTAGCAAATTCTTACAAACTGTGTATCCTAGAATTTCTAAGTTTATCAGAAAAACAAAGTCTGTCTTTGTTTTGTATTTGGAACACATTTGATTGTTTATCAAGTGTTCCAACTTTATTCAATTTTCTGTAAATTGTGTCAGAAGTCTCTTGGCTGTGTCCTTGAGCAAAGAAGTCTCTTAGTTGTGTCTTTGAGCATTGGAAGTCTCTTTCCTGTGTGCTTGAGCATTGGAAGTCTCTTACTGTGTGTTTGAGAAACTTGTAATTGTTAATTACATTATAGTGGAACTCTCCTTGGAAGTGCAAGGGGGACAGGACTACTTCCGGTTTATGGAAGGAACCTGTGTTAATCCATTCAGACTCTGATCCTGGAAAAACAGATTCTCACTCATCAAGAGTTGTGAAAAAGTTAACACAATACAACCCCCCCTCCCCCCTCCTTGTGTTTTTTTCACCTTCATACTAATTTTGGGAGGACAAAAGACTGGGATTTTCATTTCATAATGGATACAATTTGGAAAAAGTTGAAAGGATGGAAGGAAAAGTGCCTTTCTTTTGAAGGCAGGGGAATTCTAATTAGGGCAGTAGCTCTAGAAATTCTGACTTATTATATGAATTGCTTTCCACTTCCCAAAGGCCTTTGCTCTAAGATTGAAATGGCAGTATGTTCCTTTTGGTGAGGTTCCGCTGGTTCTAAAAGGTAAATACATCGGACCAAAAGAGATAATCTCTTTAAATCTAAACATGAAGGAGGAATGGGCTTTAAAACCCTTAAAGAGTTTAATTTTGCTATGTTAGGCAAACAAGCCTGGATATTTCAAACTAAGCCTACATCTCTAACTGTCCAAGTTTACAAAAGCTAAATATTACCCCCATTCAGATTTATTACAGGCTCAAGTAAGTAGCATTCCCAATTTTGCATGAAGAAGCATACAATCCTCTATTTGAGTAATTTTGAAAGGTAGTTGCTCCAAAATTGATGATGGCAACACTACTAGGATTTGCGATGATAAATGTTTCCCCTTTCATAATAACTTTAAAATTCCGATTTATAAGAATTTCATTGAGCCAATTCCCCTTATCTCTATTTCAAATAAGGATGAACTTATGTGAATGTTTTAGAGTGATGGTATTTATATAGTAAAATGTGGCTACAGGGCTATCAAAGGCTGGCAATCTCAACAAAATCCTACACCCTCTAGCAGTAACTCTACTGAACTGAATTGAAAAAAAATTTGGTCACCACCTACCATTCCAAGACACAAAATAATTTTATGGCGGATTCTACACAATACTTTTCCTGTCAAAAGTGAGTTAAGCAAGAGGGGTCAGCCCTGCACTATTCTTTGCCTCATATATAAGACTAGATTTGAAACAACTACGCATACTTTTATAATCTGCCCAAACATCCTAAAACTCTGGTATGGTTTTAGTCTAAACATCAATTTCACAGATCAACCAAATCCTAATTTTTCAGATTGGCTATATGATACAATTATACACAAAGACGACCAAACCATAATTCAAACAGCTGATAGAATCTATTCTATTTGGTTTGCGAGAAACCTTAGCATTTTTTAAGCCGAAATGTTACCTGAAGAGGATATCATTGCATGTGCTTACAAAAGTATCCTGGACTATTTTAGTGTTGTTCTTCCATCCACAGCTCCTCCGGTTACTGTCGCGCAAACCCAGCTCCACTACACAACTCCTTCGCAGAACATCTCTTCTAGATCGTTGCGGTGGCTTAAGCCTGATCCAGACTTTGTCAAGGTAAATTTCGATGCAAACTTACAGTTTAAAGGTATCTGGGGTCACTGCGGGATCATCAGAAATGAAGAGGGTTTAGTCATGGTTGCTGCTACATGGCGACAACCTATGTTTGAGGATACCGTTTCGGCGGAGGTTGGTGCCTTAATGAGAGTGATTCAGTTAACTAGAGTTTGTGAGTTTCGAAGAGTTATTTTTGAAGGTGATAACAAAGCTCTGATGCGTAAGATTCATAGTGAGAAGATACAAGATATATCTTATCTTTGTTCATTTATTCAGGAAATCCTCTTCCTCAAATCCTTGTTTGACAAGTGTCTATTGTTTACCCATAGATCTAGTAATAGAACAACACATAATTTGGCCCAACTAGCCCATACAGAGCCCAATTGGGTCTGGATAGAAGAAGTCCCAATATCTACAAATGATGAATATTTCCTGGATATAATTCAACAATACAACATCTTTTACTTCAAAAAAAAAATAGGTTTTTTTATTTCCCAATATTAGATCTAAAATTATTTTCCTGAAATAATGTTGATATGGAAGAAGAATTGATGGGTTTTCGATCTTGTTCTTTGCACTTAGTTTTATATCAATTAATCCAGCATGTTGTATTCTATTTGCCCTCATTCACTCCCTCACAAACCTTGATGAAAGAAGAAAGAATTTCCATTAAAAAAAATTTCTCAGTTCTTCCCGTTTACAAATCAATCTACAAGAAAATGTTGATATGAGTATTTTGGAAATTGGAGTATTGAATTTATGAAAAGTTTTGCTGGCCAATATTTTATGTAGCAGTGAAGTGAAATGATAAAAGGGTAAATTTGGTAATTTTATTAATTTATAGGGGTAAAAGATTAAATTTAGGGGTATAAGGTATAACTTCCTTAATATTTTGTGTGTTGAGTTTTGTTAATCTTGAGAAGGAACATTTAGTCTTAGACATTAAATATCTGCGTGTTATATTTTGGTGGGAAATAAACAAAGGTTGATTTTGAGTTAGTTGTCAATTAAATTAGGTTTTGCCAAATTTTACTTTTGCAAATAATATAACCTATTTATAGAAAATTGCTTGAGTTTTGATGGAAGAATACCCAGTTCAATTAGGTTTTGCAAAATTTTACTTTTATAGATAATGTAACCTGTTTAAAGAATATTGTTTGAGTTTTGAAGGAAGAATACCCTGTTCTACTAGAGAATAGAGGGACCACAATCTGTATTAATAAGGAATGGTTGTTGTTTGAGTTTTGCATTAGTACATTTCTGAAACCAGCTAAGGTAAAAATAATAAAATAGTGAGCAGTAGTGACCACTATCTCTATGTAAAACTTTGATTAGTTTTTTCTAGTTGATAATTTATGTTACAAGTTTGACCATAAATTATGTTACAAGTTTTTAGGAATTGAATTTTGTATTTCTAGTTGATAATTTAAATCATACTCATAGAAAGCTTTTATTAATTGTACAGTGTCCTTTACTTATTATCTACAATATTTTGTTGTACCTTTGACTTGTTTTGAATTAGTTTCCCATCTACACTCTATTTTGTAATTGGCTTAATTGTCGGTGGTCTAGAATATGTAGAGACAAACAACATACTAGATCTACTAATCAAAGACACCTAAAGATTTTTTAAATGATTATTGTCATTAACGATGTCTTCGATTAGTTGGAGTCTCTTTTATTTTAAGTTCAATACTTTTGTTTTGATATCGATACTGACTAAAGTCTCTCTTATTAATGTTATAACCATTTATGTATCATTTTGTACAAATATTGAATTCGCAAACTTCAGTTTTATCTCGAGAAAGACTTTAGTTGGACCAGTTGAAAATATGCATGATTTAAAGATCATATTGATCCATATTGATCTATGTAACCAAGTTTATTGATACGGTAGTTTGCGAGGTTTTATCATGTTATACGTCAGTGAAGACAACCACGGTGGTCCAATTATCTAACGAGAAATAACATTCATATGCGCACCTAACAAATTATGATGTTATTATTTAATTATATTCCAATGTAATTATTATGTGGGAAAATCTTTATAATACTAAATTAGTTATTTATCAATTTGGAGCCTTAATTGATTGGTGATCAAATTAAGTAATTAGACTAGTTAGATTTTTATTTAGATAACCAATTAATTATTCGATATGGATTCAGTTTGGATGGACATCTAAATGACTTATTAACGGTAAAATGAGAAACTCGAATTGACCATCACACTATAAGAGGTTATATGGTCTCCAATACACCGTACACGACATGCTCTCTCTTCTTCCGATATGAAGACAACTTGAGGCATAAAGTACCGGTTGAGGAAGAACCAAACCGATCGATTCAAATATTTGTTGTGTGTTTTAGGTCACCTCTTCTCTATGTTTTTCAAATCTTTTCTGTTGAAAGGGCTGTCATTAAAGCTTCATCAGATATTCCAAATACCTGATTATTAATATCCTTAATGGACCAAACATGTTGTAGATTCAACATATATATGTGCAATTTTTTGTTTGCTTATGCTAATAATTCATAATTATTTTTTATTGAATAAGTTATATGAATTGTGTTTTTATTGCGACCTAATTTTAACATGCAAGTGTCTCAGCACTTTCTCCTACTCCATGGGTTCAGAGATTAATAGTTGCAATAGACTTCTAAAATAAGAAGACATAACCTTATAAAAAAGTTTGAGAAGAAATGTATCATTAAAGATGAATATCAAAAGAAGAAACTTTTAAAGCCAAGAAAAATATTTCAATTGAATTAGTAAAATCGGCCTCATTATGAACATTCATTGTGCTTGATGAGACTATCTAGAATTTAATTTTTTAATTAAAAAAATAATGGTTTTGTTAGTAAAATCTCGGAGGAGAAAATCTAAAAAGATGCCAATAAAATAAGTTTATATGCGTCGTAATTTTATTAAATCCAATTTTATAGGCCCAATTCCAAGCCCATATATTTAAATGTAATAGTTACATCGAGTTTGCTAGACCCGAGCCCAAACTTGTTCCTAACCCTAAAGTCACCATCTATCTATATATTAGATGCCGCTGCATCTCGTTTTCATAGTTCCTTCTCCTACTTTGTTTATACCTCGTTTCTTCTCCATTTTTTTCTTGATAAAACTCGATTGTTCTAATCTTTTTTTTTAATTTATTGAAACAATCGAGATACCAAGAAACGAAATACAACATATAAATCCGACAATTACTACTGTATTAATATTCTATCAAACTCATAACCAAACTAGATTTTTAAGTAGAATTTATTAAATCCATTTTGGATTTGATTTTATAAATCAACATCGGGTTGGCGACACTTGATCTGATTATTTGACCTAGTTATATGGTTGGTTTCTAGTCAAGATACTATGTCCTCTCGATCAATCCCGATTTGAATTACAATTGATTAAGATTAAGTTGAACATGATGTTGGCGATTCTATTATGAAAATAAGATTAAATGTCTATTATCAAGTCAACGAAGTACAAAAGGTATGTCATTAATACCAAATATCCAATCTTAATTATATTCATTTTCCATTATATAAATTGATATGCATATCATATTATTTGCTTTCAGTATTGAATCATTTAAGCTAATGCTGATAGTTTTGATGTTGTTCATTGTTAATTATGTGAATATATTTTGTTAAGATTGAGTTATATCACTAATACAAAAAATACTTATTAACACACAAATTTTAAGTGGACAAATCACCCCACTACACTACACTCTCGTGGTATAACGTAGAGAAATAGTTAATTCACATTGGATGTTAGTGTAAATTATTAATTACTTAATACTCAGAAAAAGAAAATCATATTTCCATCAATTAATTTTTTTGTCTCATTGTTTAATTTTCGATTCCCTGGTGAATTTTTATCAACAAAAAATCCTTAGGTGGAAAAGATAAATAATAAAATAAAAATTAGTATAAATAAACCTAGGTAGTTGTCATTATATATAACCTCATTTACTATTAATTAGCCGCGGCAGAGTGAGTGAGAAATCACTTTACATTATTCATTTTCATTTTTCACAAAATTTCCTATCCACTCCACTTCATCACTCCCATGGTCCCGAATTCATTTTTCTCTGCATGAATTTTCCCCCTCAATTGCTTTGAAGGTAGTATATTATTATTTACATTTGTTCCCTTCATGTTACATATATTCTCTGAAATTTCTCATCCACTCCGATGGTCCTGAATTCATTTCTCTCTGTAACAAAAATTTCAGAGAATATATGTAACATGAAGGGAACAAATGTAAATAATAATATACTACCTTCAAAGAAATTGACCGGGAAATTTCATGCAGAGCGAAATGAATTCGGGACCATGGAAGTGATGAAGTGGATGGGAAATTTTATTAAAAATGAAAATGAAAAATGTAAAGTGTTGTCTCACTCACTCTGCTGCGGCTAATTAATAGTGAATGAGATAATATATAATGACAATTACCTATGTTATTTTTTTACTAATTTTGATTTTATCATTTATCTTTTTCACGCAAGGAATTTGTTTTGGTAATAAATCAGCAGGGAATCGAAAATTAAAGAACGAGACAAAAATTTGAATCGATGAAAATATTATTTTATTTTTCTATGAGTGTTAATTAATTAATAATCTACACTAACATCCAATGTGAATTAACTATTTCTCCACTTCATACCATTGACTATATAAGTATGTATTGGCTTGTTAGTTTGATCTTCAATTGAGTTTTAGGTTCATCCTTTGATGGAAAAATTAGTCGATTGTCTGTCTGACATTGTTCTTGGTCGAGAGACATTGAGGATCAAGGTGCATGTGCTTAGGATGTGGGAAGTTACAACTTTTCTCAATCCTAATACAACTAACTCGGTGTAGACGATTTTGATTGATCAAAAGGTATTTTTTTTAAAATTCTATGTTGATGCTTTAACTGTCGAATGGCGTATTGACTCCTTTATTTTTTGTTTTTTTTGTTTTGGGCATTGTTTTGGTCGTTTGACGTTGCGCTTGTTATGCTAGGGTGCCAAGAATCCCGCTACTGTTAGGAAACCACTATTATATGTTTTTCATTAGAAGATGGTGGAAGGGGAGGTTTGCAAGATTCCATACTTCTCTATTGCCCTAGGGTTTGGTGCATACCGTACCACATTTCATCCTTCCAAGTTAATCTTTCAAATGAAAACAAAGGTTGAAAAGGTTGAGAATTCCCTTATCCCACAATATGGTTTGTCTCTAAGTAAGATCGGTGAAGTATATTCTCACAATGTTGATTATGATTATTTTGTTGGCTAGTTTCTTTTATTTGGTACTGCAATAAATTTTATACAGTTTTTTTGTTATCCTTCGTTTATTTAGTATCTTTTTTGTGTGTAGATGTAATTGATTTGATGATTGGTTGGCGAGTTTCTTTTGTTGGTGAGTTTCTTTTGTTTGGTACTAGAATAAATTTTATACACTGTTGATAATGACTATGTGTTATTTATTTTTTTAGGCTTAAATGCTTTTGTGACCCCTTAACTTTTAAAAAGTTGTGAATTTGGTTCCTAACAATCAATCCAAAACATGTTGATGCTTCAAGTGGTAGTGTTAAGACTCTGGTAGCTGTTGATGCTTCAAGGAATCCTGATGCAACAACTCTGGAAGATTTTGATGATGAGAATGTAGATTCAGAATATCTAGACAATTCATGCTCTTCTGAAGATGAGAAAGGTAAGCAAAAGTTTACAAAGTTTAAGTTGTCTGATGAAATTACTTATAAGGTAGGACATATATTTATAAATGTTGATTTAGTGAGGACATCTACTAAAGAGTATGCTTTGCAAAAAAGGAAAGATGTATGGCTTCAGAAGAATGAGAGGTGCATGATTGTGGTTAAGTGTCAGCCAAAATGTCCATTCCACATGAGGATTAGTAGATCTGAGCCAAAAACAAATTTTGTTCAGGATAGGGATAAACCTGAGCAATATGCTCATCTTAGAAATTATGCTGAGGAATTGTTGAGGAATAATCCGGGCACTGTTAGGATTAAATGTGCAATTGAGATGTAGGGCCAGTGTTTTAGAGAATATATGTATGCTTCAATTCATGCAAAAAAGCATTTGCAACAACCTGTAGGCCCTTGATTGGCCTTAATGGATGCTTTCTGAAGGGCATGTATGCTAGATTCCTTTTGGCTGCAACTGGAAAAGATGGGAACAACCAGAAGCTGCCTATTGCATTTGCAATAGTAGAAGCTAAAACAAAGGAATCATGGGACTGGTTTCTTGACCTTCTTTTGGTTGACTTGAATGGTATTCTAGCAAAGAAGGGGTCTTTCATCTCAAACCAACAAAAGGAATGTGAACGTAATTTACTTTTCAAACTATAATATGTATTAATTAAGATTACTTTGTTATGTAATTGTGTACTGATGATATGTTGTTTAACTGAAGGGACTGGTAAACACTATTGCATCAATTCCTGTTGTTGGTGAGCATAGGTTATGTATGAAGCACTTGTATGGGAATTTTAAGAAGAGACATGCAGGGGGAACATTTGAAAGAAGCAATGTGGATAACAGCTAAATGTACTACAATGGTTGAATTTAACAAGGATATGGACAATCTCAAGAAAATTGATGAATCTGCATGGAAGGAGTCAAATAAATTGGCACCAGGTATATGGACAAGGGCTGCCTTTAGCACTAACACATGTTGTGATTTACAAGTAAACAACACGTGTGAGGCCTTTAATTCTACAATATTTGCTTTAAGGGAATTGTTTATCATCTCACTCATTGATGGTCTGAATCAATACATAACAAATAGGAAAGTAAAACTTAGGGATTTTATGTTGAGGTATGAAGGAGAAATTTGTCCTATGATTGACAAACTGTTTGATAAATCTAAGAAAGAAGCTGAGGGTTAGTCTCCAAATTGGAGTGGAGATAAAGACTCTTCCATATTTTCTGTTTAAAATGGGAGTGATGCATATGTTGTTAATCTCAAAGAAAAGACATGTGCATGTAGAAAATGGGATCTAACTGGCATTCCTTGTCCTCATGCAATTGCTTGTATCTGGAACAACCAGCAAAACCCAGATGAGTTTATTGCTCATTGGTACAAGTTAGTTTACTTTCTTTACTTTTTACAATTATTTTGGTTTTTTGGAATTTTAATAAGTCATTTATAATTTACAGGAAATCCACCTTTTTTGATACTTATGACAATTTGATACTTCCCTCAAATGGACCAAAACTGTGGCCACAACTTGACTTGGAACCTATATTCCACCCTATATGAGAAGGGCACCAGGTAGGCCCAAAAATCATAGAAAGAAAGCAAATGATGAACCAAAGAAACCTTATGCTTCTGCTTCTGGTATGCAAGCTTTGATCAAAAGGATCCAAGTGACTGTGAGGTGAACAAGGCGTGGTGTTCTAGGTGCAAAAAGAAAGAGTGGTGAATTGGAGACTCTTGGAACACAACAATCAGTTAACAAGAAATGAAATTTAAGTACTCTTTTAGTTGCATATTATTTTGCGTTGTAATGTTTAAGTACTCAAACTTTATGTCATATTTTGGTACCTTTGGAACCTAAGTCCTCTTTTGGGTTGTAAAGGTTAAGGACTCATACATATTATGTACTCTTTTTGGGTTGAAACTTAATATCAAGTTTATGTTATGTGTTATATTATGTCCACTATATCTTGTATTCATATCATTAACTTTCATATGTTCATAAAAACAAACTTTTCATTAAATTGCCAAAAGCTAAGGCTACAAAATACATCAACATCATTCAGGTTCTTACAACAAAAAACTACAACACAGAAACTAACAAGTCAAGAACAATCTTACAACAAAGAACAACAACACAAACTTAACAACTTAAGAACAACATTCAACCATATTTCATAGATAACCCTAGAGCTAAAAGCACGCACATGAACAACATAATTCCCAACACAACTATGGAAATCACAAGACTTCTTTCCTTCTTCATCAATTCATAATTCATCCTTAACTGTCCTTGAATTAATTTCTTTTATCTCTTGTCTCTCAGGCACCTCAGGATCATACCAAATAAAAAATTTCATTTTCTTATCACAAAATATTTCCACATCCATGAAACCTCCTCCCTTGATTTTCTTCAGTCCAAGCAGTGATTAACGGGGAATCAACACCACTATGACAAACAACCTTGCTTTGATGTTTCCAGGAAGACCCACTGACCGATGAAGATAAATATTCTACCATTTTCGTTTATGGAAAAATCACGAACATGAATTAGAAGAAGAAAATGAAGATGCAAATGCAGATTTAATCATGAAGAGGAAGGAATCCGAAAACGATTCCAATAACAAGGAAGATGTGAATCAAACCTGAATGAAGGAGAGAGTGAAGATGGATATTTCGTACATGAAGAAAGGATTGGAAGATTCACGTGCCTTCCTTTTCCATTTTCCTATTTTTTTTTTTATATTTTTCATTCATTAAATCTAGGTTGGAATTAAAGTAAACGAAATATTAGACGTGGCACCTCTATCAGGGTTGAACAAGTCAAAAATGGGCTATGGGACTAAAATTTCTAAAGGGGGTAAACATAGAGGTCTTGGAAAGAGTTGCTTTTTTTTAGGGGGCCAAAATCACAACATTTGAATACTTAGGGAGCCAAAACTGTAATTAAGCCTAAATTGTATACAATTTTTTTGTTATATATAACCTTCGTTTATTTAGTATTTTTTTGTGTGTAGATGTAATTGATTTGATGACTGGTTGGTTAGTTTCTTTTGTTAGGCTTAAATGCTTTTGTGACCCCTTACCCCTTAGTTTTACAAAACGATACAAAGCTGTTGAGAAGACGTCGCAGTTTTTTTAAAGATTAAGTGCAAAAGATTTTATTTCCTTAAGTATAGAGGGTCAAAAGATCATATTTCACTAAAGAGTTCAACTCGCTTATGGCGTGTTTCATCAGTCCAGAAGTGCAGAAACGTGTATTGGACATCAAAATATTACTTCCAAAATGTCATAAAAACAATAGGAATGGAATGCATGGAAAACATTAACATCATTCTAGCAAATCATGGCATAAGGGTCCTGAATCCCTAATTCATGAGAATCTAACTAAATACAATTTCTCACACAACAATCACACATAACCCAAGGGTAAGAACTGTCTAAGAACTCACCAATCAAGACTTTTGAAATAATCACCAGCTTAAGCTCCAATTTCCAACTTTGCCCAATACAAACCCTAGCCCCTTGATTCATTCTTTGATGATATTAGAGTTGAAAATCAAACTAAATTCAAGATTCTACTTGTTCCTAGTTCATGTGGGTACCAAACATAAGCTCAATTCATGAAGGAAAGAAGGTTTGGAAGTTTGGTGAGTAGAGGGAGAGTGAGCCATGAAGGTGAGAAAAACACAAGAAGGGGGGTTGAATTGTGTTTTCTTTTCGCAACTCTTGAAGAGTGAGAATTTAATTCCTTTAAACTCAGAGTCTGAATGAGATCAGAGTCTGATAGGAGATTAGGTTCTGATTGCAGCGGAATAATCAAGAGATAAAGAGAGAAGAGAGAACACAAGCAATTATACAGGTTCCTTCCACAAACCGGAAGTAGTCATGTCCCCCTTGTACTTCCAAGGAGAGTTCACTAAAATGTAATATCAAATTACAAGTTGCTCAAACACACAGTATGAGACTTCCTTGCTCAAGCACACAGGCGAGAGACTTCCTTGCTCAAAGACACAACTAAGAGACTTCCTTGCTCAAGGACGCAGCCAAGAGACTTCCTTTGCTCAAGCACAAAAGCAAGAGACTTTTACACAATTACAGAAAATTGAATACAGTTGAAACACTTGACAACAATCAAAATGTGTTTCAATTACAACAAAGACAGACTCTGTTTTACACAAAAGACAGACTCTGTTTTTCTGTGAAACTTAGAAATTCTAGAATACTCCGTTTGTAAGAATCTAAGTTGATGATGTGCTTTTGTTAAGACTCAGTTGAATACGAAAGCAGCGCAATGCAATTTTTCAAGTTGTAGAGTCCAACAATTCGTCAAGTCTTCTATCCTTTATATAGGCGTAGGAAAGAGACGTTGAGTCATCCAGCGCATCAGGATGATTTCTGAAGCTTGATCAATGACTGTTGATCTGTTGCTTGATTTGGTAATAGTCCTTCAATAGCATCATTTGAATTCCATTCCCTTTGAGGAATAATACCGGTAGACACAGTTGCCAAACTGTACGAGGTAGTGGAGTAGTGGAAACAGAGTTCGTACAACGTACTCTGCACTGGCCTGCAATCTTTGTCTTTGTGCTTCCCACACTCAAGTTGACTTAGAAGCTAGCCGTTACTCCATTAGAGTTTCTTTGTGCATAGCAATGCAGTAGAGATCACTATTAGCAGATTATCAAATTTGTGGATTCAGACTCACTGTAGCACTATGCTTCTGATAATCTTCAGACTCTCTTGGTTCTCAGATTCTGATGGTCTTCAGACTCTGATACAGTCTTCAGACTCTCTTCGGTACAGTCTTCAGACTCTCTTCGATACAGAATCACAAGCAACAAGCTTCTCTAGATTTATTGCTCTTTAACATTGTTCAAACAGAATCATTTCTAAGATACAGATCTTAATTGATATCCTGCATACTTAAACAAAAATTAGCAATATCCAATTGACAACTTTTTTAATACCTTGTTATCATCAAAACTCAAAACGTGGTATTGCTGAACACCTTTGTTCCAACAAGCCACGTTTTCTTAGAGAGAAGGGAGAGGAAGTTTTATTATTTTGATATTGTGCTCGACTAACCTTAATCCTAAACGTACCCTGAACCTGTGCTCGACTGACCTTGCATGACAAGATTCTGCATCATAATTAACTTTGATGGACATTTGTCCTCTAAAACATCCAAATGATAAAAGTCCAGTAACTGATGAGTGGGATGTTGTTGGAACAAGGGTGTTCATCAATACAACTTTTAGTTTTGATGATAATAATGTATTAAAAGTTGTCAATTGGATATGCTAATATTTTTTTAAGTGTGCAGGATCTTAGTCAAAGATTTTAATCTTAGAAAGCATTCTATAAGAACAAATGAAGAGCAAAATTTTCTAAGAAGCTTGTTGCTTATGATTCTGAAGTCCAAGAGAGTCTAAAGAATCATTAGAAGTTGTTTCGAGAGGTTCTGAAGACTCAGAGAATCTGAAGAACAAAGAGAGTCTGAAGGAGCTGAAGAGAGTCTGAAGCTTATCAGAGTCTGAAGTTCTACAGAGAGTCTGAAGACCGCAAATTGAAGATTTGCTTAGAAGATTTTTTGAACGCATTTTAATGTAGAAGAAACGTTCATTTGGAGTAATGGCTAGCTTCAAAGTCAACTTGAGCATGGGATGCTTAACGACAAGAATGCAGGAATATGATATAGTACTTTGTACGAACTCTGTTTCCACTACTCCACTACCTCGTACAAGTGGCAGCTGTGTCTACCGGTATTTCGACTCAAAAGGAATGGAATTCAAAATCTGTATTGAAGGACGATTACCATATCAAGCAACAGATCAACAACATTTGATCAAACTTCTAGATGACTCTGTGATGTGCTGAATTGTCTCAACGTCTCTTTACAACGCCTATATAAAGGGAGTGAAGACTTGGAGAATAGACTACTGACTCTGAACGTTTTATCAAGCTATATGTTATTCTCCCTGAGTCACATAAGCACATCAACAACTTAGGAAATTCTTACAAACTTTATATCCTAAAATTTCTAAGTTATTCAGAAAAACAAAGTTTCTTTGTTTTGTAATTGGAACACGTTTGATTGTTTATCAAGTGTTCAAACTCTATTCAATTTTCTGTAAATTGTGTTAGAAGTCTCTTGCCTGCGTGCTTGAGCATTTGAAGTCTCTTGGGTGTGTCCTTGAGCAAAGAAGTCTCTTGCTTGTGTGCTTGAGCATAGGAAGTCTCTTACTGTGTGTTTGAGCAACTTGTAATTGTTATTACATTTTAGTGAACTCTCCTTGGAAGTGCAAGGGGGACATGACTACTTCTGGTTTGTGGAAGGAATCTGTATAATTTCTTGTGTTCTCTCTTTCCTTTATCTCTTTACAATTTTCGCTGCTACAAACTCTGATCTTCCATCAGGTCCTGAACTTGTTCAGACTCTGATCCTGGAAAACAGATTCATACTCTTTAAGAGTTGCGAAAAAGTTAACACAATTCAACCCCCCCTTTCTTGTGTTTTTCTAACCTTAAGTTGGTATCAGAGCTCCGGCTCTGTTGTCAGAACACTTAACCGTGAAACATAAAAGATCTAGAGAAAAACATGTCTTCCGGTGAACCTACAACTTCTGGTGCTAGTACTGGTGCTGCTATACCATATGACTATGGATCCAGTAACAGTAGTAAGAAAGCTGATTTTGGAAAAATTCCTAAATTGAATGGTGATCCAGAGGAATTTTCATGGTGGTGGTGACTTAGAACTTGATGATGAAGGAGCTGCTCTTGACAGAAAGAAACACACTGCTGCTCAGAAGAATAGTTACAAGAAACATCACATAATCAGAGGAGCACTTGTCACTGCCGTTCCAAAGTCTGAAGAAGAGCTACATAGCCTCTGATCACGTAAGCAAGATTCTGAGAAGTCTTCCCTCAAGATGGAGACCTAAGGTAACTGCCATTGGGGAAACTAAAGATCTAAACACTCTGGGTGTTAAAGATCTTGTCAGTTCCCTCAAGGTTCATGAGTTAAGTCTCAATGAACATGACTCTGTAAGAAAGTCAAGAACCATTGCTCTAAAGTCAAAAGGAAGATCCTCTAAGGATCTCAAAGTTGAAGAGTCTGAAAATGAATCTTCTTCTTCTGAAGGTTCTGAGGAAGATCTCGATGTTGCTAGAGAAATGACAATGCTTTCAAACAGACTAGAGTACCTGGCCAGGAAGAACAAGAAGTTATTGAAGAAAGAAAAGGGTAAAGGATTCAAGAAGGAAGAACAAAAAGGTTGCTTCAACTGCAAGAAGCCTGGGCACTTTATTGCTGATTGTCCAGAGTTGCAGAAGAGAAATCCAAGTCAAAGAAGCCAACCTTCAAGTCAAACAAGTTAAAGAAGCATATCAAAAAGAGCTTAATGGCTACTTGGGAAGATCTAGACAATGAGTCAGGATCTGATGAAGACGATTCTGAGGATGAAGCCAATGTAGCTGTTGGTCTGGTAGCAAAAACTGAACCAGAAAAAGAATCATCCAATGTTGAAACTGATACAGATTCTGAAAGTGAAATTGTGGTATATTCTAAATTTACTAGATCTGAACATATTGATTCTCTAATGGAACTTATTGGTCATTATGAAACCAAATCCACAAAATTGAGAAAAGTTAAACAACAACACAATAAGTTGTTGAAACAACTTGACTGAACTATGTTGGAAATGGATGCTTTAAAGAAAGAAAATGACAACTTAATGACTAAGAAGTGTAACTGTAAACACTTGAGTGAGCAAGATGCTGCTTTTCAAGAGTTTATTGCTATAGGAATTGATAGTACCAAGGTAGCATCTATGATTTATAGCACATATCTGAACAGAGGTAAAAGTCTTGGATTCATAGGAGGTAACTCTAATGAGGTGATCCTTAAACTTGGTTCTGATGGCGCCAAAGAAGTACTTGAGAATCATTTTGTGTTGGAATCTGAAAAAGTCAGCACAATGACTAACCCCAAAGGACCCATAAAGATATGGGTACCTAAATCTGAAATTGTTGATGTTGCAGGTATGTCTAAAAGGACAAGAAAAGCAGAAGTCCTGGTATCTGGATAGTGGCTGCTCGCGACACATGACGGGATAAAAGTCTATGTTCCTCACCCTGACCATGAAAGAGGGTGGAACTGTAGGATTTGGAGGAAACCAGATGGGAAAAATCATTGGTACTGGAACCATTGGTAATTCTCTAATCTCAATTAATAATGTGTGGTTTGTAGATGGACTTAGATATAACCTACTGAGCATAAGTCAATTGTGTGACAATGGTTATGATGTTTTGTTTAATAAGAACAACTGCACATTAGTCAACAAGGATGATCAATCCATAGTTTTCAAGGGAAACAGAAGAAACAATGTTTACAAAATCTAATTCTCTGAATTGGTTGACCAGAAGATAGTGTGTCTTCTATCAATAAGTGATAAGAAATGGCTGTGGCACAGACGGTTGGGACATGCAAATTGGAGGTTAATCTCTAAGCTTAGCAAGTTGCAACTGGTCAAAGGCTTACCTGACATTGACTATCATTTAAATTGGAGGTTAAACCAAAAGAAATTGTTTCTACCTCCAGACCCTTGTAACTACTTCACATTGACTTATTTGGACCAGTCAGTACTGCATCCTTATATGGAAGTAAATATGGATTAGTCATTGTTGATGATTACAATAGATGGAGTTGGGTTAAATTTCTGAAATCTAAAGATGATTCATATACTGTGTTTAGTAAATTCTGTATCCAAATACAATCTGAAAAAGAATTGAAAATTTTGAAAGTCAGAAGTGATCATGGAGGAGAATTTGAAAATTAGCAATTTGAATTTTTTTGTGAAAAACATGGAATTATCCATGAATTCTGTGCTCCTAGAACTCCACAACAAAATGGGGTTGTAGAGAGAAAGAACAGAACTATACAAGAAATGGCAAGAACCATGATTCATGAAAATAATCTGGCTAAACATTTTTCGGTAGAAGCAGTAAACACAACATGTTATGTTCAGAACAAGATCTACATCAGACCCTTGTTGAACAAAACAGCATATGAACTCTTTAAAGGTAGGAAACCTAACATATCTTATTTTCATCAGTTTGGATGTACATGTTATATTCTGAACAATAAATTCTTTCTAAAGAAATTTGATGCCAAAGCTCAAAAGGGAATCTTTTTAGGTTACTCTGAAAGGTCTAAGGCATACAGAATGTATAATTCAGAAACACAATGTGTTGAAGAATCTATGCATGTCAAATTTAATGACAAAGTGCATGGAAGTGAAACTCCATAGCAGGATGAAAGTTTTGCAGGTTCTCAAGAATCTGATGATAACTCAGAACCTGATCAGACTCTAGAGTCTTATGATACTCCAAAAGCTGTCACATCCCCTAAAGTTTTTGATGAAGTAGCTTCTGAAGAAGCTCAAGATGGTTCTCAACAAGCCAACCAATCCAAACACGCATTTAAATACAAGTCTTCACATCCTGAGAATCAAATATTTGGCAACAAAGAAAGTCCCAGAAGAACAACATCACACTTCAAACAAGAAGAGTATGTGTTGGGATTATTATCAATAATTGAACCTGCCTCAATTGAAGAAGCACTTGCAGATGAAGGATGGATTCTGGCTATGCAAGACGAACTCAACCAATTCAAAAGGGATGATGTATGGGAACTAGTAGCTAAGCCTGAGCACAAGATCATTATTGGAACTAAATGGGTGTTCAAAAACAAGCTTAATGAACAAGGAGAAGTAATCAGAAACAAGGCCAGATTATTTGCTCAAGGCTACAGTCAACAAGAAGGCATTGATTACACTGAAATATTTGCTCCAGTTGCAAGATTGGAAGCAATCAGGTTACTTCTTTCCTACGCAGTAAATCACAACATAATTATGTATCAAATGGATGTTAAGAGTGCCTTTCTTAATGGTGTCATTACTGAAGAAGTGTATATCAAACAACCTCCTTGTTTTGAGGATCTAAAATATCCTGAACATGTTTATAAATTGAAGAAATCACTATATGGCTTGAAACAAGCTCCAAGAGCTTGGTATGAAAAACTAAGTAATTTCTTAATTCAAAATGATTTTGAAAGAGGTCAAGTTGACACTACACTATTTAGGAAGACTCTGAAGAAAAACATTCTAATTGTTCAAATTTATGGTGATGATATTATTTTTCGTTCAACTAATAGTTCTCTTTGCAAGGAATTTTCCAAGGCAATGCAGGATGAATTCGAAATGAGCATGATGGGAGAATTGAAGTTCTTTCTGGGAATTCAAATCAACCAGTGCAAAGATGGAGTTTATGTTCATCAATCCAAGTACTATAAAGAGCTTCTGAAGAAATTCTATCTTGACGATTGTAAGGAAATGAACACTCCAATGCATCCAACCCGTACTTTAAGCAAAGAAGATCAAGGAACAAAAGTTGACCAGAAGTTGTATAGAGGTATGATAGGTTCTCTGTTATATCTCACTGCATCTAGACCAGATATTTTGTTCAGTGTATGTCTCTGTGCAAGGTTTCAATCAGATCCTAGAGAGTCTCACTTAACTGTTGTTAAGAGAATCTTTAGATATTTAAAAGGAACCACTAATCTTGAACTTTTGTATACGAAATCCTCAGATTATAAGCTAGTTGGATTTTGTGATGCTAACTATGCTGGAGACAGGATTGATAGAAAATCAACCAGTGGCAATTGCAACAAGTTTTTGTTTGCAGGAAGACCTTCAAACAAGTTAGTGGATATGCATTAGGATCATAGGGTGCTTCTGAAGATAATAATTGACTCCCTACTTCAGAAAGGAGGAGGATCTGATACTCTCTCATTGGACCATAAGGTGGTTCTATATTTCCTAATCAATATGGAGAAGATCAACTTTCCAAGATACGTGATGCACCATCTGTGCTGGGCCATCTAGGAAAACCAAAATAAATCCAGAAGACAAGTTCCTTATGGGAGGTTGCTTTCTGAGATCCTGTATCAGGGAGGACTCCTGAAGATCCTATCAGAATCTGGGGTAGTGTCTGACGATCAGCTTAGGACTGTAACAAGGAGGATTATCAACGGCAAAACCCTTCAATACATGAAGATTGTTAAGAAGTATGTACCTTCTGATGAGGACATGCTGGAATCTTTTGTCCAATCTGACCTAATGATAGACTTCCCTCCCATATCCAAAGAAGATAATCCTGAGGTCCTTGCCAGATTTGTGCTGGATCACTATAATGAGACAGGCAAAATAATCAACTATTCTGCTATTCCTGAGTCTTTAGAAGGAGGTCCTCTAAAGATTAAGGGCAAAAGGAAGAAGGATATTGTCTAAGAAGAGGAGGAAAAGAAGCAAGAACCTCATAAGAAGAAGAAGAAGTCCAAGCCAGCAGCTCTACCAGGAGTAACTATTGGTGCTCTTAAGGCCATAACTCTTGTACCCCAAGCTGTTGCTGCCCCTGCATCCAAGGAAATCAAGGAAAGGATAAAGAAAACCAGGGATGAGAAGAAGGCAAAGATAAAAAGAGGCAAAGGTGATAGGAATTTGAAGAGACAGGAAAAGGAAATCAAACAGTATCTTGATGCTGAAATAAAAGAAGAAGAAAGTGGGATCAAGAAAAGGAAGAAGGAAGCTATTCCTGTGGCTGAGGATTTGGCACAGAAGATAGGTACTTCAATATCTATGGTGGTGGATAAACATGCTGCTGGAAAATTTATGGCAGCAAAGATGGTGATTGAAGAACTGAGAAATGATACTGTGAAGAATGCAGCTAAACTGCTTGCAGAGGCTCTGAAGTAGAAAGAGCCAGCTGAGTCTCCAGAAGCTGAACAACCAGGATCTGCACTGATAACTGCTCCTGAACATCCAGCTTCTCCAGAAGATATCATTTCAGGTAACAATTCTAATGACTCACCTTTCTCATCAACGAATCAAGAGTCACCCTTATCCTCTAAAATAGAGACGGATGAAGATAATACTCCTCTGAGTAAAGCCATCCCATCTTTACACAAAAAGACCCCCTCACCAATCCAACCAATTTCATCTTATGACCCACTTAATCCAAAAATAAATGAGTATGTTGATACAACCATTGAAAGAGTTATTCAAGACACCATCACGATGTCTCAACTCTTTCCATCTGACAATCCATCACAACTTGAATTTCTTAAACCACTTCAGGTAATTCAGTCAAACGAAGAACCTGAAGAACCTACTCAATCTCAACAACCATCATCAAACATAGGTTCTCCTGAAACCCTAGAGTATCTTGGGATGCATCTAGGAGGAGAATTACCTATAACCCCAGCAAAATCCAAAACAACAAAGACTGTAGAATCTGTATCACAACCAGAATATGTACCCCAACCAGAACCAGTATCTGAGAAAGAACCAGTATCTGAGACTCTGGAGCAAGTCTCTGCTGTCATTCCTGACACAGAACTTGTAATAGAATATATTACAAAGGCTGCTTCTGAATCAGCTACTGAACCCCTTCAACAACCAACAACCAAACCTTCTGAACCTTTACAAACAACCATACCTTCTGAACCATCCACTTCAACTGAGCCAACCCAAACTCACATAATTCCCAACCCTTTTGATTCATTGAGAATAGATGAGTTCTTTAGAATATCTAGTTCAAAGCTCAATGACATTATTGAGCTAAGACATGTTCCAGTCCTCACTGTTAGCTACGAGGATCAGTATTCTGCTCTAAAGAACGAGTTCCTATATTTCATCACTAAGATTTAGAAAGTGGCAGTAAAGGAACAAGCTAAGGTTCTTGCTAAGCATATGGACGAAATCAGAAGAGTTGAAAAAGAAAAGGCTAAGAAGAAGCCTCCAGTCCTGGCTTTGACCAATGAACCTTGGTTTGGATCAGAAGAATATAATCATAAGGATTCAATGGTTATTGAAACTTTAAGGAAGAAGCTGCATAAAGTTCAAGAGGAAGCTTTGCTTATGGAAGAAGCTCACCTTAAGTGAACAGAAGCTATTGAGGAAATTGTGAAGAAGCAAGCTGAGGAATTGAAGAAACTGATGGACCATATTGCCAAACAAAACCAACCTTAGATTGCACACCTAGTTTTTTTTTTGTTTGTATTTCACTGCATCTGTTTCTTTGCTTCTAAACTTTAATTATTTTATGAATCTTTGCGCTTCTGGATAGTTTTTAGCTTTTGTATGATTGTGCTCCTGATATCCTTTGATATATTTATTTGAGTACTTGTGAAGTTTAACTATCTTGTCTTATTGAGATTCTATTTATTTGGTTTAATTAAACTATTATGTTTTTAAAACTTAGTTTTCTATTTAAAACAGACACTAATAAGTTTTTACTCTAAATCTTCTCTTCTCATTTCTCTTGAAAAAGGGGGAGAAACTTGTTTTTAAACATTTTTGTTAATGACAAATGGGGGAGAAAGAACTACAAGTATTTTGGTACTTTAATCATGTTAAGTCTGAGAAAAGGGAAGTAGCAATAGGTATTTTTTTAGATTCTGAGCCCCATAAATTAAATTTTTCGCAATTTAATTTAAGAGAATCTTCTCTCATCTCTTGTCTTTTATTCATTGTGAGATTTGATTATGATATTTTTTTGTTAAAAATGAATTTAATTAACCTGGTTAGGACTTAGGGGGAGTTTACAAACCTCACCTTAAAGACTATCAGACTCAGGGGGAGTCAGAGCTTTCAAAACTCAGACTATGAGCTTACAAACCTCAGACCCTTAAGTCAACTTGTTAATTGGATTAACAACAATTGACCTTTTAAATACTTATGTTTGTCATCATCAAAAAGGGGGAGATTGTTGGAACAAGGGTGTTCAGCAATACCACTTTTAGTTTTGATGATAAAAATGTATTAAAAGTTGTCAATTGGATATGCTATTATTTGATTAAGTGTGCAGGATCTTAGTCAAAGATTTTAATCTTAGAAAGCATTTTGTAAGAACAAATGAAGAGCAAAATTTTCTAAGAAGCTTGTTGCTTGCAATTTTGAAGTCCAAGAGAGTTTGAAGAATCATCAGAAGCTGTTTCGAGAGGTTCTAAAGACTCAAAGAATCTGAAGAACAAAGAGAGTCTGAAGGAGCTAAAGAGAGTCTGAAGCTCATCAGAGTCTGAAGTTCTACAGAGAGTCTGAAGACCGCAAATTGAAGATTCGCTTAGAAGATTTCCTGAAGGCATTTCGATGCAGAAGAAACGTTCCTTTGGAGTAACGGCTAGCTTCAAAGTCAACTTGAGCATGAGATGCTTAACGACAAGAATGCAGGAATAGGACATAGTACTTTGTACAAACTCTGTTTCCACTACTCCACTACGTCGTACAATTGGCAGCTGTGTCTACTGGTATTTCGCCTCAAAAGGAATGGAATTCAAAATCTGTATTGAAGGACGATTACCATATCAAGCAACAAATCAACAACATTTGATCAAGCTTCTAGATGACTCTGTGATGTGCTGAATTGTCTCAACGTCTCTTTACAACGCCTATATAAAGGGAGTGAAGACTTAGAGAATAGACTACTGACTCTGAACGTTTTATCAAGCTATTTGATATTCTCCCTGAGTCATATAAACATATAAACAACTTAGGAAATTCTTACAAACTTTATATCCTAGAATTTCTAAGTTATTCAGAAAAGAGAGTCTATTTGTTTTGTATTTTGGAACACCACTAATTGTATATCAAGTGTTCAATCACTCTTTCGATTTTCTGTAAATTGTGTTAGAAGTCTCTTGCCTGCGTGCTTGATCATTTGAAGTCTCTTGGGTGTGTCCTTGAGCAAAGAAGTCTCTTGCTTGTGTGCTTGAGCATTGGAAGTCTCTTACTGTGTGTTTGAGCAACTTGTAATTGTTATTACATTTTAGTGAACTCTCCTAGGAAGTGCAAAGGGGACAGGTCTACTTCCAGTTCGTGGAAGGAACCTGTATAATTGCTTGTGTTCTCTCTCTCCTTTATCTCTTTACAATTTCCGCTGCTACAGACTCTGATCTTCCATCAGGTCCTGAACTTGTTCAGACTCTGATCCTGGAAAACAGATTCATACTCATTAAGAGTTGCGAAAAAGTTAACACAATTCAACCCCCCCCCACCCCCTTCTTGTGTTTCTCTTCAGATGTTACACTCTACCCTTCTTAAATAATTTACCTGACAACCACTATGATTAATATAACATCATCTTCAGGTGAACTCTTCCAGTTAACCTTTACTAATAGAATCTCTTACTTCTGAAGTAATTGACATCGTGATCTACTAATCGATCTTGTCTTGGCTAAAATGTCAAGTGCGACTTTTGTCATACGACATTCAACTGCACTGATTGAAAAAAAATCCACAATATACTTTCTTAACTGAAAACGTGAAGCACACCATGCCGCTGCGTCATAATAGCACATGTCGATCTATCAAACCATTGAACCGGCACACCTGAGTATTTAAATTGGTCCACATATCTTGAACATAATTTCTTAATTCTGAAAATTTCTCGAAATTCCCAATTTTAGGCGTATATACAAGAACATATGATCTTCATTACTGAATTTTAAAGGTCTCCGCCTATATCTTCCTAACTTGTATTGGATTCCAACATACATTCAATTTTAACCAGACTTGAGCTGAAGATGAAATGTGATTTCCAAAAATCAGAAAATTTCCAATTTCCTTAAGCTAAACAAATTCAATATTGCTTGTCTTGGTTGTGATTCGTGAATTGACTGATATATTTAGGATATAGGGGAAACAAATCTCGTCAAGCTGAAGCATCTGACATCTTTTAGAGAATCCCTTGCTGCAATATACCACTACAAATCTGACTCAAGTTACCAGCACTTGATTACCTTAACTGGAATTTTCTAAACATCCCATCTGATCATCTGACTGACTCTATTGTCAACCCTGCTAACTGTAACTTTCTCAATTGGATTCAATCCTCGAGCGATTCACCAAAATGCTGAAAGTACTAGCTAACATGCCCCATCCATAAATCATATCTGAATCGGAAAGGTAGTACGACTAATGGTTTATTTCCTAAAGTATCCCTATATATTGTCATAAAACATTCTACATTTATATAAAGTTAGGATACTGATAATCTTATTCTGAGTAGTGTCTTCCCATTTTAAATACCTGTTACTACACTTGATATTTCGAATGTTACTTCAAGTCATAGGAAAACCTTCTGGATGCTACATGTATTAATTTTGCCTCCTACATGACTTTTTTCTCGTTAACAGATAGTTCTTGTGCATACCTTAAAATTACCAAGCTGTGTTACCAGATTAGCATTATAGAGACAATCCCAGTTTTTCTTGATTTATTGAGTTAGGAACTCAATTTTTCATGGCTTTTTAAAAGCATAAACAACAGATACATCTTCTTTGAACTCATGAGTAGGAGAAACATACTTCAACATCCGTCTCAAGGACAGTTAAACTTTGCAAGATAAGTATGATCAAAGGATGTGAGATGACCTTTGTCGAAAATCTGAAAGAGCGGCTTAAGCAAAAAATAAGCGTCTCGGTGAGCTAAAAACCCAAAAGAGCGGTCCAGGAAAAAATTAGGGGCATACAAAAAATATATTCCCGGTAGATTGAAAACCCGAAAAAGCGACCTATGAAAAAACTAGGGATTTTCAAAAAAAAAAAAAGAGAAAAAAACAATACAAAAAAAAACAAACACAGAGGCATCACAGTTCAAGTGGGCCTTATCCCCAAAGAATGATCACTTCTGCCAGGCTTCTCATTTGTATTTCAAGTGGCAGGTCTCACCAAACAATCATTTTACAAATACTTTTCAATTTGCCCTAGTGTCCGTTCAATTTTATCTTGTGTGTCCTTTGTTAGACCTACCCTTGAACCGGTAGTGGACAATTTTACCCCATTCTTCTTTGATAGCCCTACCAATGTAACGATAACAGATAGATTTCTTTCTTGCATTTTCGTGTTTACCAATGTAACGGTAATAGACAAATTTATTTCCTGCATATTCGTCATTACCCTTGTACCGGTAATAGACAGATTTATTTCCTATATGTTCACCTTTCATTAAACTATCTAGAACACTGATCAGTAGATATTATCCATTAGTTTGTTCCCCGGTGAACTTGTATTAGCCCCCATCAGCGTCTGTTTTCTTCTATTCCCGTTAGGGTCATCTTCGTCGTCTTTGCATTCATACTTGCATCACAGGCATTCATATCATTATATTCATGAGTATTACATTCTCAACATTTCAATTGGTTAAATAGGGCATCTGTCATACCCCATTTTTTGACTAGCATTTGGTCCTCGCATTTTGACCAGCTCACGAAAATGGTCCCGCCTCTTTTAAATCGAACAAAACCGCCCCTAAACTATCATTTTTTTTGCAATTTTTGTCATACCTCCTATTCTCAACTCCAAAAACGCAGAGAAATGGCAGTTTTAGACATACCCCCTATGCTGAACCATGAAATAAACAAGGAATAAAACATGTGGGTTCAAGGAATCTACTTTATTCAGCACACTTACCAAAAAAACTCTAATTTGAAATATATCTTAGAAATCAGTTTTTTTTTTGTAAGTGTGCTGAATAAAGTGGATTCCTTGTACCCACATGCTTTATTCCTTGTTTATTTCATGGCTGAGCATAGGGGGTAGGTCTAAAACTGTCATTTCTCTGAGTTTCTAACTGATCAACAGTTCCAGACTTAGCACCTTCAGGTACAAAAAAAGTTTTCAATCCTTCCTTTATGCATTCACAGCATGCTTATAGACAGATTCCACTAGGTTCCCCTTCTGAGAATCCAATTCCTTTTCCATTGTTCTTGTAAATGCCAGAAATCATAGAAGCTAATTTGCTTCTGTCAATACCAGATATAATAAAATCTTCAAGAGAAATTTCATGGTTACTTAAAGATATTCCACCACATTTTTCTTGTAGCTTCTGACAAAGATACTTGAGCTTTTCTTAAGTTTTATAAATGAAGTCAAAACCTCTAAGTCTTTCCTTATAAGCTTTTAGATCCAAAAGAGTTGATTCTTGTTGGTTTAATAACTCATTGGTTCTATGTTCAAAATGTGTGAGAAGCTCTTTAAGAGACTCAATAAGTTCTTGTCTAAGAATTTTAGAATATACCTAATTTTCATCATCAGAATTTGATTCTGTTTCAGCTTATGAAGTCACTGTGCCTACTAACCCAACACCAAAATCAACTTCATTCTCAGCAGGGTCTTCATCAGAATCTCCGTCAGGGGATTCATCTTCAGACTCAATAACTTTAAGGGCTTCTTGACAGATTCATGCTCATTTAGACTAATCTCATGAACCTTGAGAGTGCTCATAAGATCTTCAACACTTAAAGTGTTTAAATCTTTAGCTTCCTCAATAGAAGTAACTTTAGGTTTCCATCTAGTAGGTAAGCTTCTGAGAATCTTGTTCACATGATCAGAAGCTACAGAGCTTTTCTTCAATATGTGAAGTCCAGAGACTAGGGTTTGAAATATTGAGTACATTTCCTCAATACTTTCATCATCCTTCATCTTGAACAACTCATATTGATGAATAAGCATAGTAGCCTTTGATTCTCTAACCTTCTTATTGCCTTCAAAGTTTGCACATAGTGAAGCAAACATTGCCTTAACAATATATTTGTCACTCATTTTCATATACTCTGTGTGAGGTATAGAAGCAACAAGAATTCCTCTGATCTTATGATGTTTCTTGTAAAGCTTCTTCTGAGCAGGAGTATGTTTCTTTCTATCAATAGCAGCTCATTCTTCATCAATTACCAAGTCACCAACTCCATCTTCAAGAATATCCCATAGTTCATCATCCAAACTCATCAAATTTTATCTTATCTTGTGCTACACCATTGACAACAACTTGCGGTTGAGGCTGCCTGTTGGCAACGGCATCCCACACATCTATATTCACCGATTTGATGTGAATGCTCATGCATTCTTTCCCATAGTCATAATTTTATCCATCGAACATAAGTGCACTATGATAGTTATCCATATGGATCAACTCTTCTGGTAGTTAGCCATAAGAAGAGACCAAGCTTTATGATACCACTTGTTGGTCTATATGGCTAGATGGTTACCAAGCTAGAGTGGGATGAAAAGCTTTTCAAACACTTTTATGGAGATTTGATCAAAATTGACTATTTGGAATTGCTTGAACTTTCACAATCAATGAATGAACAAAAAGAAAATATATGTGCAATAAGATTTAATCTTTGAATTGATAGATTCACAATAAAAATCTTATTATTCAATCAAATATTAGTAGACCTTGAACCAAGCACAAAACAATATTCAATTTCAAACCAAACCTATATCAACAAAAATACTAGCTATCAAAACAAAACACAATGCAAGTGTCATTTGAATAATTGACTAGACTTTGCAATCTATTGATCTAAGAGAATAATGTAAAACATAACTCAATGAATTAGGTCAATTTTCAATCAAAAGCTACTTAGATCAATACTAGCAATTAACTAATCAATTATTCAATTTAAGCAAAAGCAATATCAAAAGTAAAAGGATTCGGAAAGAGAAAGAACATTGGTGTTAATAGTAGTTCACCCTTTTTCGTCCTCACTAAGGGCTATGTCTAGTCTACTTGATGAAGTACACCTTCACCAAGGTCATCCACTATGAAACAAAAGTTGATTACAATCTTTACAAGAGTTCCTTCAAATTAAAGCCCTAATTCTTCAACTCCTATGTAAAACACTCCCCCAAACTTCAAGTACCCCTTGAATTTGGTGGTTCTTGAATCTTCGGATGCTAGAGTTACCTGTGCCCTCCTTCGAACTCTTCACTCGAGTCTTCAATGCTACGTCCGGTAAACGAACCCCCTTCGACTTCAAGAACGGTTATAAAGACTGTAACAACCCGATTTATTGCTCGATTTATTTAATTGATTTAATATGTGTTTATTTGTGCTCGTATGTGATTAGTTTCCTTTGAGTGTAATTTCGTAGAATCAGTGTTAGAAGGGTATTTTAGTAACTTTGGACTTAGGGGTATTTTGGTCATTTAACAAGGAAGGGTAATTTAGTAATTTCATGGTGAGAGTTGTTTTTAGTGTTTCTAGTGAGAACAATTAATTATGCTAAGTTACTATGTTTGTTGAGGTAATTAATTAGAACCGTTGTTTAGTCGTTATATTTTACCGCGAGTAAATTAGAAACCTTGTGTTTAATGAATTATAAACTTTGTGAATTAGGACCATTAAGAGAATAGGCTTTATGAACCCATGAGTAGAGAAAATTAGGGTTATTCCATTCATTTCAAAGTTTTAGAAAGAGAAGCTAGAGAGAGAAGTCCAAGAGGAGCTAGAGAGAGGGTTTTGAGGAGAAGAGGCTTTGGGAGCAAGAGAATGGTTAGAGGCTTAAGGATTGGAGCTAAACTGAGGCAGTAACTTAGGATTGTGAAGAATTAAGGTAAGGGGGTTAGATTTCAATGATAATATCTTAGCTTATTTTCTTCTCTAATTCTATGCATAAGTGCTTATTTGAATAAGTGATTTTCATGAACTTAATTGTTGATCTTTTTAACTCAATTAGTGATTTTTGTCAAAATGATGTCTTGGTTCAAGTTTTATATGGATTTGAGTGTATTTCATGTTTAGAAACGTTTAGACAGACATTGGGATCAAATTTGGGCATTGAGAAGTCAAAATTAGGGTTTTGGGGTGAAAAATGGAGTTTTCCCGAGACCTAGACTATCCAAGCTCGCCATGGCGAGTAAACTAGTGGCCATGACGAGTTGTGTGATGCCCTATATTCTATTAAAGTTCTTAGCAAATTTTTAAAAAAATATGCATGCATATATATAAGTTCTCAACAGTCGCAGCGGATATTAAAGGTGAGAAAAACACAAGAAGGGCGGGGGGTTGAATTGTGTTGACTATTTCGCGCCTCTTAAAAGGATTTATTTTGTTGACTATTTCGTGCCTCTTAAAAGGATTAATGGAAACTCAGAGTCTGTTGTAGTGGAAAATATAAAGAGATAAGGGAAAGAGAGAACGCAAGCAAATTATACAGGTTTCTTCAACAAACTGGAAGTAGTCCTGTCCCCCTTGCACATCTAAGGAGAGTTCACTAAAAATGTAACAAACAATTACAAGTTGCTCAAGCACACAGCAAGAGACTTCCAAATGCTCAAGCACGCAGGCAAGAGACTTCAAATGCTCAAAGACACAACTAAGAGACTTCTAATTCTCAAGCACACAAGCAAGAAACTTCTGACACAATTTACAGAAAATTGAATAATGGTTTGAACACTTGATATACAATCAGTGGTGTTCCAATTACAAAACAATAAGACTCTGTTTTCTGTAACACTTAGAAATTCTAGGTTAATAATTTTTGTAAGAATTCTCTAAGTTGTTGATGTGTTTGTTTGACTCAGGGTGAATAGCAAATAGCGTAATAGCTCAAAAATTCGTTCAGAGTCAGTCGTATATAGGCGTTGTAGAGAGACGTTGAGACAATCAGCACATCACAAAGTCATTCAGAAGCTTGATCATTAACTGTTGATTTGTTGCTTGATATGGTAATCGTCCTTCAATACAGATTTTGAATTCCATTCCATTTGAAGTGATGATACCGGTAGACATAGCTGCTAGTGGTACAAGTAGTGGAGTAGTGGAAATAGAGTTCGTACACAGTACTTCAGATTCTATGAGTCTTTAGAACCTCTTCTTTTGCACTTCTTCAGACTCTCCAAGTCTTGTACTTCTTCGAAGCGGTTTCTTCAGACTCTCCTTGTCTTTAGAACCTTTCGAAACAGCTTCTGATGATTCTTCAAGCGCTCCAAGTCTTCAGAATCACTTGCAACAAGCTTCTTTTAGAATCTAGCTATTCATTTGTTCTTGCAGAATGCTTTCAAAGAATAAAATCATGACTAAGATCTTGCACACTCAAACAAATATTAGCATATCCAATTGACAATTATTAATACCTTGTTATCATCAAAACTAAAAGTGGTATTGTTAAACCCATTTGTTCCAACAATCTCCCCCTTTTTGATGATGACAAACACAAGTATTTAATTGGTCAATTGTTGTTAATTTAATTAACAAGTTGACTTAAGGGTCTGAGGTTTGTAAGCTCAGAGTCTAAGGTTTGTAAGCTCTGACTCCCCCTGAGTCTGATAGTCTTTAAGGTGAGGTTTGTAAGCTCCCCCTAAGTCCTATCCAGGTTAATTAAATTCATTTTAGATAAAATTTCAGAATTAAATTTCATAAAAATTTAAATGACTAGGAATGCGAAGAGATTCTCTTAAATTAAATTGCAAAATTTAATTTAATTGAGGGCTCAGAATCTAACATATTATCTATTGCTAACTTCCCTTTACTTAGACTTACAATACTTCACATATTACTCCCCCTTTTGTCATTAACAAAAAGGAATCAGAGTGTAAAAACAATTTTTAAAGTAAACGAGAAGAGATAAGATGATTTAGAGTTGAAACGAACCGAAAACAGGCACAAATAAATGTAAGAATAAAACATAAGCATCTATATATATATACTCAAAATCAGGAACATCTTATAAACCAGGAGCTAAAGTGTATCAGAAACAAACAATATTCAGAAGCTACAAGAAAGCACAACCAAAAAATAAATAAAAAATGTGTGCAACTAAGGTTTATTTTGGTTGGAAAGCATATCCATCAGCTTCTTCATATCCTCATCCTGCTTCTTGACAATCTCCTCAAGAGCTACTGTCCTCTTTAGGTGAGCTTCCTCTTTCAATCTAGCTTCCTCTTGAACAGTTACAATCTACTTCTTCAGATTCTCTATCAATTAAGATTCTCTAAACTTGTATTCAATCTCTGAGAAGAAGGGTTCGTTTGAAAGCATCAGGATCTCCCCTTTAGATTGTTGTTCTTTTCTTTTGAGCTCCTCAAGATGTTTTGCAAGTACCATAACTTGCTCTTTTGCACAAACATCCTTGACAGTTGACTGAAACTTCTCTATATTCTTCATTTAAACAAAGAACTAATCTTCATAACTTACTGTCAAAATAGGGATACTCTTCAACTTGACCAGTTCATTGATCTTCCTGCATTTCTTTACAAAGAAATCCTCTATGTATCCAGGATTCAAGAGATCAGGGTGATGTTGAGTTAGAATTGGTTGAGATAAAGAGAGTTAGTCTTTTAGAGTTGTGAGAGTAAGATTGGTTTATGATTGAACAATCTTAGTTTGTTGAGTTTCTGTTTCTGCTTGTTGGTTGGTTGTTTGTTGTTCAAGTTCAATTTGATGCTCAGGCTCAGAAACTGTGTCAACAGTGACAACAGGTTCAGACTCAACGATCTCAGGTTCTGAAGAACCTTGAGTCTGAGCTTTGGATTTGATGAGGGTTATAGGTAATTCTCCTCCTAAATGTTTTTTTAGAGAGTCTAGGGTGTCACGAGAACCTATGTTTGAGGTATTTGGGATGGTTGAAGTTTCTTGGTTGGATGAGGATGGGATGGGTTCTTCAGGTTCTTTAGCAGGCTGAATCACCTGAAGTGGTTTAAGAAATTCAGGTTGAGCTGGATGGTCAGATGGAAGTATCTGAGAGATGGTGATAGCATCTTGAATAGTTCTTTCAATGGCGGTATCAACATACTCGGTTGTTTTTTGGTCCAGAGGGTCATATGATGAGATTGGTTTGGATGAAATTGGTTTGATTGGTGAGGGAGTATTTTTACGTAAAGTTGGAACAACTTTACTCAGAGGCATATTGTCCTCGTCAGTTTCGGTTTGGGAAGAGGAAGAGGGTGAATCCAGATTGTACAAAGAAGAATCTTGTAAAGATATACCTAAATTAGAAGTATCAGGAACTGTTGGTGTTGAGAAGCCAACTTCAGTAGCTACTTGAGGTCCTGAAGCACCAGCTTCTGTGGTCACTTCAGTGTCTTTCTTGGTGAGAGCCTCCACCAGCAACTCAATAGCTACTTTAACAGCAAATTCCTATAATTCTGCTGTAACCACTTCAGCAGCTAAAATCTTGGCAGGAGCATGCTGATCCAGGACCAAAGGTAAAGAAGTACCTATCTCTTTTGTGGTGTAAATCTGGGAGTCTGATGTTTCGTTTTCTTCCAAACTTTAGGTTCAGAACCTTTAAGTCTAGAGTCCAACTTGCCACACACAGCTTCTCTTCTTTGAGTCTTGGGCTTTTGATTTTCAAACTCTCGTTTCTTCAGAATTTGTTTACGAGACTCTGGTTTCTTTAGAATCTGAACTTTTGGAGCCTTTGATCCAAAGTTGTTCAGTACCATTGACTTTAGGTTCTTTGGCTTTGACTGAGTCATTGCCTTAGAGCTTGAAGCATTAGATGTTGAATGAGTCACTGTGTTGACTTTTTCAGATTCTAACACAAAATGATTTTCAAATGCTTCTTTGGCACCATCAGAACCAGGTTTCAAGATCACTTCATTAGAGTTACCTCCTATGAATCCAAGACCTTTACCTCTGTTCTGATATGTGCTATAAATCATGGATGCCACTTTGGTTCTACCAATTCATGTAGCAATAAACTCTTGAAAAGCAACATCTTGATCACTCAAGTGTTTATAGTTACACGTCTTAATCATTAAGTTTTCATTATCTTTCTTTAAAGCATACATTTCCAACAAAGTTGAGTCATGTTGTTTCAACAACTTATTGTTTTTTTGTTTAACTTTTCTCAACTCTGTGGATTTGGTTTCATAATGACCAAGAAGCTCCTTGAGAGAATCAATCAGTTCAGATCAAGTAAATTTAGAATATACTTTAGTTTCACTTTCATAGTCTGTATCAGATTCTGCATTGGATGATTCTTTTTCTGGTTCACTTGTTGCTACCAAACCCATAGCTACATTAGCTTCATCTTCAACATCATCTTCATCAGACCCTGACTCATTGTCTAGATCTTCCCAAGTAGCCATTAGACTCTTTTTGATCTGCTTCTTGAACTTGTTGGACTTGAAAGTTGGCTTCTTTGACTTGGATTTCTCTTTTTGCAACTTTGGACAATCGACATTGAAATGCTCATACTTCTTGCAGTTGAAGCAACCTTTCTGTTCTTCCTTCTTGAATCCTTTACCACTGCCTTTCCTCAAGAATTTCTTGTTCGTCCTGGCCAGGTACTCCAGGAAGACTTGTCACTCATCTTCATGTATTCAAATTTGGGAATGGCTGTTACAAGTGCTCCTCTGAATATGTGATGTGTTTTGTAACTTTTCATCTGAGCAGCAGTGTGTTTCTTTCTGTCAAGAGCAGCTCCTTCATTGTCAAGTTCTAAGTCACCAACACCATCTTCTAGTATGTCCCAAAGTTCTTCATCAAGCTCTTCATCAACACCATCTTATGTAGAAGTTGGTTTTCCACCATGAAAATTCATCAGGGTCATCGTTGAATTTAGGAATCTTTCTAGAATAAGCTTTCTTGTTACTGTTACTGTATCCATAATCATATGGTATAGCAGCACCAGCACTAGCACCAGAAGTAGTTGGTTCATTGGAAGACATGTTCTTCTCTTGATCTTTTCTATTACACGGTTAAGTGCTATGACAACAGAGCCGGAGCTCTGATACCAACTGAAGGTGAGAAAAACATAAGAAGGGGGGTTGAATTGTGTTAACTATTTCGCGCCTCTTAAAAGGATTGAATCTGTTATCCAGGATCAGAGTCTGAACAAGTTCGGGACCTGATGGAAACTGAGAGTTTGTTGCACTGGAAAATGTAAAGAGATAAGGGAAAAAGAGAACACAAGCAAATTATACAAGTTCCTTCCAAAAACAGGAAGTAGTCCTGTCCCCCTTGCACTTCCAAGGAGTGTTCACTAAAAATGTTACAAACAATTACAAATTGCTCAAGCACACATCATGAGACTTCCAAATGCTCAAGCACGCAGGCAAGAGACTTCAAATGCTCAAAGACACAACTAAGAGACTTCTAATGCTCAAGCACACAAGCAAGAGACTTCTGACACAATTTACAGAAAATTGAATAATGGTTTGAACACTTGATATACAATCAATGGTGTTCCAGTTACAAAACAATAAGACTCTGTTTTCTGTAACACTTAGAAATTGTAGGATAAACAAGTTTGTAAGAATTCTCTAAGTTATTGATGTGTTTGTTTGACTCAGAGTCAATAGCAAATAGCGTAATAGCTCAAAAATTCGTTCATAGTCAGTCGTCTATTCTCCAAGTCTTCATTCCTTTATATAGGCATTGTAGAGAGACGTTGAGACAATCAGCACATCACATAGTCATTCAGAAGCATGATCATTAATTGTTGATCTATTGTTTGATATGGTAATCGTCCTTCAATACAAATTTTGAATTCCATTCCATTTGAAGTGATGATACCGGTAGAGCCATGTTTGCTTCTCTCTGTGCTAACTATGAAGGAAGCAAAAAGGTCAGGGAAGCTAAAGCTCTTTTGTTAGTTCAATAGTATGAACTATTCAAGATGAAAGAGGATGAAAGTATTGAGCAGATGTACTCAAGATTTCAAACTCTAGTATCTGGTCTTCAGATACTGAAGAAGAGTTATATAGCTTCTGATCATGTTAGCAAGATTTTAAGGAGCTTACCCTCTAGAGGGAGACCAAAGGTCACTGCAATTGAGGAGGCTAAAGATTTAAACACGTTAAGTGTTGAAGATCTTGTAAGCTCACTCAAGGTTCATGAGTTAGGTCTCAATGAACATGATTCTGCAAGAAAGTCCAAAACCATTGCTTTAAAATCAAAAGGAAGGTCTTCAAAGGCTCTCAAGGTTGAAGAGTCTGAAAATGAATCTTCAGCTTCTGAAAGCTCAGAGGAGGATCCTGATATTGCAAAGGAAATGGCTATGCTTTCAAGCAGAATGCAGTACCTTGCTAAGAAGAACAAGAGATTTCTGAGCAAGAGCAGTGGGAAGGGGTTCAAAAAGGAGGAACAAAAAGGTTGCTTCAACAGCAAGAAGACTGGACATTTTATTGCTGAGTGTCCAGAGCTGCAGAAGGAAAAATCCAAGTCAAAGAGGCCAACCTTCAAGTCAAGCAAGTTTAAGAAGCAGATCAAGAAAAGTCTGATGGCCACCTAGGAAGATCTTGATAATGAGTCAGGGTCTGAGGATGATGATGCTGATGGTGAAGCCAATGTAGCTGTTGGACTAATGGCTACAACCGAATCTGTTAAAGAAACACCTGAGGAAGAATCAGATGCAGACTCTGAAAGTGAAACAGAGGTATATTCTGAACTCACAAGATCTGAACTTGTAGAATCTGTCAAAGAACTTCTTGGTCATTTTAAAGCTAAAACCACTGAGTTGAAGAAAGTCAAACAACAGCTTGATAAGCTGTCAAAAAGACATAATTCAACTCTGTTGGAATTAGAAAATTTAAAAGAAGAAAATATCTCTTTATTGATCAAGAAGTGTAGCTGTAAATACTTAAGTGAGCAAGATGTTGCTCTGCAAGAATTTATTGCTACTGGAATTGACAGATCAAGGGTTACGTTCATGATCTATAGCACGTATCAGAACAGAGGACAGGGTCTTGGATTCATTGGAGGAAACTCAAATGAAGTCACTCTGAAACCTGGTCCTGATGGAGCCAGAGAAGCGTTGAAAAATCACTTTGTAAGTGAGTCTGATGAAGTCAACACAGTGACTCATTCAGAACCTACAACTTCTATTTCTAAGGTTCTGACTAAGTCAAAATCTCAGAATGTTAAGTTAAAGGTTCTGAAAAACTTTGAACCCAAAGCTTTAAAGACTCAGACTATGAAACATTCAAAGTCTGATAAACAGACTCTGAAAAAGCCAGAGTCTGAAAAACTAAAGCCTAATTTCAAAGAAGAGAAACTGTGAAAGGCAACTTGAAACCTAAACCAAACGGTTCCAAACCCAAGGTATGGGAGAAAACATTGCCAATGACTTCAAGACATAACTTACGAAAGGAGTTCAATGGTTCTAAGACTAACCAAAAAGGACCCATGAGAATATGGGTACCTAAGTCTGAAATTATTGATGGTGCAGGTATGTCTAAAAGGACTAGAAAAGCAGAAGGCTTGGTACCTGGACAGTGGTTGCTCGCGTCACATGACGGGAGAAAGGTCTATGTTCCTAACCCTAACCATGAAAGAGGGAGGAACTATGGGATTTGGAGGAAACCAGACTGGCAAAATCATTGGTACTGGAACCATTGGTAACTCTCTGATCTCAATCAGTAATGTGTGGTTCGTTGATGGACTTAGACATAACTTACTAAGCATAAGTCAATTATGTGACAGTGGTTATGATGTATTGTTTAATAAGAACAACTGCACAGTGGTTAACAAGGATGATCAGTCCATAGTCTTCAAGGGAAAACGAAGAAACAATGTCTACAAGATAAAATTCTCTGAACTGACTGATCAGAAGGTAGTGTGCCTTTTGTCAATGGGTGATAAGAAGTGGCTGTGGCATAGACGTTTGGGACATGCTAACTGGAGATTAATCTCTAAGCTTAGCAAGTTGCAACTTGTCAAAGGCCTACCAGACATTGACTATCACTCAGATGCTCTTTGCGGAGCATGTCAGAAAGGGAAATTGTCAAGAGTCCCTTCAAGCCTAAAGAAATTGTTTCTACTTCCAGACCCTTGGAGTTACTTCATATTGACTTATTTGGACCAGTTAGCACTGCATCCTTATATGGAAGTAAATATGGACTAGTCATTGTTGATGACTACAGCAGATGGTGTTGGGTTAAGTTTCTGAAAACTAAAGATGATTCATATTCTGTGTTTAGTAAATTCTGCATCCAAGTTCAATCAGAGAAGGAATTGAAAATCCTGAAAGTCAGAAGTGATCATGGAGGAGAATTTGAAAATGAACCGTTTGAGGTTTTCTGTGAAAAACATGGAATTATTCATGAATTCTCTGCACCTAGAACTCCACAACAAAATGGAGTTGTAGAGAGAAAGAACAGAACCTTACAAGAGATGGCTAGAACCATGATCCATGAGAACAACCTGGCTAAGCATTTTTGGGCAGAAGCAGTAAACACAGCTTGTTATGTTCAGAACAGAATCTATATTAGACCTCTGTTGAACAAAACAGCTTATGAACTCTTTAAAGGAAGGAAACCTAACATATCTTATTTTCATCAGTTCGGATGTACGTGTTATGTCCTGATCAACAAAGTCTACCTAAAGAAATTTGATGCCAAAGCTCAAAAGGGAATCTTTTTAGGTTACTCTGAACGCTCTAAGGCATACAGGCTGTATAATTCAGAAACACAATGTGTTGAAGAATCTATGCATGTCAGATTCGATGATAAAGTGCCTGGAAGTGAATCTCCAGTGCAAGATGAAAGTTGCGTAGAATCTCAAGATTCTGATGACAACTCAGAAGCTGATCAGATTCCAGAATCTGAAGATACTTCAGAAGCTTCTGATGAAGCTCAAGATGGTTCTTTGCAAGCTAGTCAATCCAAACAATCTTTCAAATACAAGTCTTCACATCCAGAGGATCAGATAATTGGCAATAAAGAAAGTCCTAGAAGAACAAGATCGCATTTCAGACAAGAAGAGTCTGCCATGGGATTATTATCTGTAATTGAACCAACCTCTGTTGAAGAAGCTCTTGGAGATGAAGGATGGATTATGGCAATGCAAGAAGAACTGAATCAATTCAAAAGGAATGAAGTATGGGATCTAGTAGCTAAGTCTGATCACAAGAATATCATTGGAACCAAGTGGGTGTTCAGAAATAAGCTTAATGAACAAGGAGAAGTAATCAGAAACAAGGCCAGACTTGTTGCGCAGGGCTACAGTCAACAAGAAGGCATTGATTACACAGAAATGTTTGCTCCAGTTGCAAGATTGGAAGCAATCAGGTTACTTCTTTCCTATGCAGTTAATCACAACATAACCCTATATCAAATGGACGTTAAGAGTGCATTTCTTAATGGTGTCATTTCTGAAGAAGTATATGTCAAACAACCTCCTGGCTTTGAAGATTTAAAACATCCAGAGCATGTTTATAAATTGAAGAAATCACTTTATGGCTTGAAACAAGCTCCCAGAGCTTGGTATGAAAGACTAAGTAATTTCTTAATTCAAAATAATTTTGAACGAGGGCAAGTTGACACTACATTATTCAGAAAGACTCTGAAGAAAGACATTCTTATAGTTCAGATTTATGTTGATGATATCATTTTTGGTTCTACAAATAGTTCACTTTGCAAAGAGTTTTCCAAAGTAATGCAGGATGAGTTTGAAATGAGCATGATGGGAGAATTGAAGTTCTTTCTTGGAATTCAAATCAACCAAATACACGAAAGAGCTTCTGAAGAAGTTCAATCTTGAGGATTGCAAAGAAATGAATACTCCAATGTATCCAACCTGCACTCTGAGCAAAGAGGATCAAGGAACCAAAGTTGATCAGAAGTTGTATAGAGGTATGATTGGTTCTTTGTTATACCTAACTGCATCCAGACCAGATATTTTATTCAGTGTATGTCTGTGTGCAAGGTTTCAATCAGATCCTAGAGAGTCTCACTTAACAGCTGTTAAAAGAATCTTTACATATCTGAAAGGAACTACCAATCTTGGACTTCTTTACAAGAAATCATCTGACTACAAGCTAGTTGGATTCTGTGCTGCTGACTATGCTGGAGACAGGATTGAAAGAAAATCTACCAGTGGCAATTGCCAATTCTTGGGAGAGAATCTGATATCCTGGGCTAGCAAGAGGCAAGCAACCATTGCTTTGTCTACAGCAGAAGCAGAATACATCTCAGCTGCTAGTTGTTGTACACAGTTACTCTGGATGAAACATCAGCTTGAGGACTATCAAATAACTGAAAACTGTATCCCAATTTATTGTGATAATACGGCAGCTATATGATTGTCTAAGAATCCAATTCTGCATTCAAGAGCAAAGCACATTGAGATTAAACATCATTTTATAAGAGACTATGTTCAAAAAGGAATTTTAGATATTCAATTCATTGATACTGATCATCAATGGGCTGATATATTTACTAAACCCTTATCTGTTGAAAGATTTGATTTCATAAAGAAAAATTTGAACATGTGTTATGTCTCTGGGTAATGTGCGCCTCTTAAAACAGAATTCAGACTCTGAAAATATTCAGAAGCTATTTTGGAATCAGACCCTCTTTTGAAGACTCTGATAAAAGCTTCTGATAAACTATTCGGACTCTGGTAAGGAATCTTTAGACTCTCAGAAGCTCGTATTAGTGGAAGCATGACTGTTGAGTTTAGTAACACCTGCCCCACTACGGTGACAGTTACTTTATAGTTTCTCAGACGTGGCCTGTCTGTATTGGGTAAGAACTCAAAGGGCAATGATTTCATTACGTTGAGCAAGTTACCTTCGCATTGTCCCAATACTTTTACGGCTGCATGCTATATGTATTTATTGTTTATGTTTGTTTGTCCCCTATTCTTTCCAAACGGTTATCAAACTCTTTCTCTATAAATACATAACACACACAACTCACTTCTCTTTTCACTCTTTGATTTTCTCTCTGAACAAATTTCTTGTTTTCAATACTTTGCAAAACTTTTTGTTCTCAAATCAAACACTTAGAAACCTCTAAAATGGCAAGTGATCTCATACAATCTGGTGTCATAATCAAGTCTGGAATGTCCTACGTTATCAAACCCAAAACGATGAACATTATCAAGGAGACTCTGGAAATTCAAGTTGAATCTCCAGTAGATTTTGGTTCTCTTAATCGTCACGGAGTTGACGTTTCTTCTCATTTCTTATCACAAGGAATGATGAACTACTTTGGTATGTTGAATGGACCAACATATCAGGAACTTGTAAGAGATTTTTGGGTTAGGTCAGAAGTCTACGACAAGGATGAAGCTACTCTTGAAGAAACAGTTGCAATCTCAAACAACCCCAAGCTGGCTGGCAAGAACAGAGATCAAATGGGTTTAAGACCGTACAAGGGTCTTGAAGTAAGGTCTGCTGTGATGGGAATACCAGTAGTTATCACTGAAGAGGTGGTAGCCAGGGCTTGTCAAATGGAGAACGCTGGTAAATTTCAGTGGAATGTTCACAAGAAGAGTGAATGGGCTGTTATCTGCAACAAACTACTATTTGAAGGGAGACCCTCAAATAAACTGATGGATATGCATCCTGAGCATAGGGTGCTAATGAAGATTATACTGGACAGTATGCTTCAGAAAGGAGGAGGAACAGACACATTGTCTATTGATCATAAAGTTCTTCTTTATTTTCTCATCAACAAAATAAAGATCAACTTCCCCAGATATGTGATGCACCATATGTGTTGGGCCATCAAGAAGAGTCAATCAGAAACCAGAAGGCAAGTTCCTTTTGGAAGATTAATATCAGAGATTCTGTATCAAGGAGGCCTCTTGAAGGTCTTATCAGAATCTGGTGTGGTATCAGATATTCATCTTGGAACTGTGACTGGGAGAGTCATCAATGGCAAGACTCTGCAGTACATGAAGATTGTCAAGAGATTCAATCCCTCGAAGCATGATATGAGGGAATCTTATGTGCAATCTGACTTGATGATGGACTTCCCTCCCATATCCAAAGAAGATAATCCTGAAGTTCTTGCAAGATTTGTGGTGGATTACTTCAAGGATACTGGTAGAATAATCAACTATTCTGCCATTCCTGAGACTGCTGGATGAGGACCTCTTAAGGTCAAAGGAAAAAGGACCAAGGAAGTGGTTCTCAAGTAAGAGGAAGAGAAGCAGGAGTGACAATTGGTTCCCCTAAGACCATAGCTCCTATGCCTTCATCAGTATCTTCTGCATCCAAGGAAATCAAGGACAGGATAAAAGAAACCAAGGATGAGAAGAAAGCTAAGAAAGACGAGAAGAAGGCAAAGAAAGATGAGAAGAAAGCGAAGCTAGGCAAGGGTGACAGAGATTATGTCAAGCTAGCTGATGAAATTGCTGATTTGCTTGATACTGACTCTGATGGTGAAGAAAGTCAGATCAAGAAGAGAAAGGTGGATGTGGTCCATGTGGCTAAGGAGATAGCACAGAAGATAGGTACTTCTGTATCTATGATTGAAGATGAACATGCTGCTGGCAAGGCAATGGCAGCAGAAGTGGTTGCTGAAGAATTAAAGGAAGAGACTGTCAAAGAAGCTGCTAAGTTGCTTGCTTCTGCTCTTAAACAGAAGGATCTTGTAGCTACTGCAGAAGCTGAGTTATCAGAAGCTACTGTGTCTGATCATTATGCTTCTCCATAAGCTGGCATTGGCACCTCTGGCAACGTATCATATAGCTCATCTTCCTCTTTGAATCAAGAATCAGAATCTGATTCAGAATCAGATAACAAACCCTTGAGCCAAATTCTTCCATCCCTCAAAAATTCATCCCCCTCACCAATCAAACCCATATGATCACATAACCCACTGGACCCTGCAATAGTTGAATATGTTGATTCAACTATGGACATAGTAATTCAAGACACAATCACAGTGTCTATGAATCTTCCTGCTGACCATCCTGCTCAACCATCATTTCTCAAACCACTTCAGGCAATTCAACCTTCTGAAAAGCCTGAAGTAACCATTCAATCTAAACAGCCATCCCCCCAACATGAAACCATTTGTGTAGATTCTCTTGAAAAACATCTAGGAGGAGAACTACCAAAGACCCCTGCTAAATCCAAATCAACAAAAGCTACAAAATCCGTTTCCAAACCAGACCCTGTACCTAAATCTACAGAAAGTCTTACCTTAGCTTCTGTTGAACTTTCAGAACCTGTTGTTGAACCAGCTTCTGAAAATCTAGAACAAGCTTCTGATATCATATTAGAAACTGTAACAGAATGCAGAGCAGAAACTAGAAGAGTTCCCCAACCTCTTTGTGATCCTATAACTATCTTCCCAGAGTTTGAAACTTTTCTAACAGGATAGATGAGTTTTATGCTTCTTCAAGCAATAAGCTCAAAGACATTATTGACCAAAGGTCTGTGCCCATCCTCAATGTGAGCTATGAGGACAAGTTCTCTACAGGGAAGACTGAGTTCTTGGAATTTATCACCAAAATTCAGAAGGCTACTGCCAGGGAACAAGCACTTGTTACTGCCAAGCATGTTGAAGAAGTCAAGCGGGCTGAGAAAGTTTTAGTCATGGAAAAAGCTCCTATTCTGAGGATTAGAGATACACCATTCTTTGATGAAGATCAGTATAATTCAAGGGAATCAATGGTTTATAACTCTTTGAAAAGGAAACTGTACAGAGTTCAAGAAGAAGCAGAGTAGAAAGGGAAGCGCATTTAAGAAGAACTGAGGCTCTGGAAGAGATGGTAAAGAAACAGCAAGAGGATCTCCAGAAATTGATGGATCATCTTGCCAAAAAAAACCAACCATAGTTTAATTTCGTTTTGTTTTGTTTTGTAATTCTTGTTTGCTATCTTCTGAACTGTTTTTGCTTACAAATTTATACAAGTTTTATTTGATTCTATTTGCATTTAATTTATTTTTTATGCTCTGAATCTTCTATGTTTTTCCCTGCGATTACCTTTTCAGTAGGTTAATAGCCTGCAATCACCTTTTGAGCTAGGTTAATAACCTGCAATCACCTTTTCAGTCAGGTTAATAACCTATAATTACCTTTTGAGCTAGGTTAATAACTTGCGATCACCTTTTCAGTCAGGTTAATAACCTGCGATCACCTTTTGAGTCAAGTTAATAACCTGCAATCACCTTTTGAGTGAGGTTAATAACCTGCAATTACCTTTTGAGCCAGGTTGATACCCTGCAATTACCTTTGAGTCAGGTTGGTAACCAGCAAATACCTCTGTGTCAAGCGAACAAAGTGCAAAAATCCTTATTTTCATCAAAAGTGTCATCCCAAGCGTGTCTGGTCAAGAGATGTCACCCGTCAGTGTCAAGTGTTCAGTTCTAAATAATGGACCGCTTAAGTTTGCATTTTTATCTGCTTTCAAGCCGACAGTCCTAGACAGCGGACCGCTTACATTTTTTGCTTTCAAGCCGACAGTCCTAAACAACGGACCGCTTAAGTTTACATTTTTTCTTGTTTCAAGCTGCTGGTCCTAAACAACAGACAGTCTACACCTACTTGTCATTCTCACAAGTGTCTCCCCAATGTGTCTGGCCCAGAGATGTCATCAAAAGTTTTGTCTTCATTAAACCATCGTTCCAAACTAATATAATAATAGACAATCATTTCCCTAGTGAGACTACAACGGAGTCAGATCCTTTTCTTTAACAAATTCGGGCATCCTGTCGTTATTACTGGTCCTAGTCGAGTCATCCATACCGTCTTGCATTCATAATTGCATCACATGCATTCACAGTATCTTAGGATCAAAAATAGGTGTACTTTATATTTAAGTCTCTTCGGTCCGTTCAAATCAAAGATTCCATCTTCAAATATCCGGACGAAGAAACTTAAATAGGGGCATCTGTCATACCCCAATTTTTGACCCAAGATCCCACCGACACGTGTCATTTGACCTTGATCAATCTCTAACTTTTTCAGTAAAATTTCGACAGAGAGGTATTTTAAAATACCTCATTTTTGGTTCCGAGTTGGGCCCTCTTCTCACTTTATTTTATTTTTGGTCTTTTTAATTTTTTATTTTAATTCATTTCCATCTTTTATTTTCTATTTCACTTTTTAATTTAATTTTAGTTTAAACATATTTATTTTTTATCCATAAATGATAGGTCCAATTATTTTATTTATTCTTTTTCTATTTTTGATGTCCGATAAGTCCAAGAATTACAGCTATTCACGTCTCATCCAAATCCAGAAAAAGGGTCCGGTAACAAACACTCCCTTTCATCTCAATCCAAAGCCAATATTTTTCTCTTCACTATATAACATAAACCCAGCAGTCATGAATGAAAAAGAGATACGCACAGAAGCCCATTTTTATAACCTGCAATCAACTTTCACCTTCACAATAACACAATTTCACAAACACACTGTTCACGAAACGCGGAAGCAGCTTAAAACCGTACACACACATTCGATCCAAACAACGATCGAACCAGACCCAATATCGCATCAAGATCCGAAGGTCACAAGTATTAAACTAGAGGGACACGTCAGTCACGGAAACGTAACCAACGCAGCAAATCGAACTCAGAATCCGAAGGTAGTATCTCTTCTTTTTTTTTCCTTTTGATTTCTTTAGATCCAAAAGTTTAGTGTTTAGGATTTTTTTTTTGAGTAATAGAATATAAAAGAAAACAAAAAGAAAGGAATCGTACAAGAAGAGGGAGTAGGAATAGAAAGTTTAGAAGAAAAAAAAAATAAAAAAAATACATAAAAATCTTTTTCCAGTTTCCGGCGCCGGTAACCACCTCTGGTCGCCGGAAACTACAAGTGATTCCGCCAGAATCTTCATGCACGCCGGGAAATTCATCCTCTCCGGCGAGAAACTCTAGGAGAGAGAAGAGAGAGTTTATTTGATTTGTAAAGGGAAGAGAGAGAAAGACTAATGGAAATGAACCAGAACGTGTGTTTATCACACACTTATAGGTCCTCTTGATTGTGTGCACGCTAGTGTAGGTGCTGCTATGCACCCTCGGTCCTTTAGGCTGTCTGTTCCTGATCTAGCGGCCCTGATTGACTCCTCTTAAAGGCCCAAGTGCTACTACATTTCACTACTATTTTACTTACTGCATCCCCCTTGTTTACTGCTTGCACCCCCAACATCTCATTTTTTTATCGTTTTCATGCATTTCAGTTCTCTCTTGCATTTTATTTTTATTCCTCATGCATTTTTATTAGTTTAGGTTTATGATTCCGCACTTTATTATCATGCATATTTTATTTATTTACATCATTTATTTTACAGCAAGACATTAGAATGTGATTTAGGTCTTAATGTAAATAATTTATTTTCCATGTCGTTTATTTCTCGCAGACCATAGCATGTATTATAGGTTTAATGTAACAGTCGTAGGTGCATGTGTGCGTGTGTGGGTGTATGTTTACTTTTTATGCTTGGTAGTTTAGGTAAAAGGTCTTTGTGGTGGTCCAACACCACCATATGGTACCTACGCTTTACTTTTCTGCTCCGTTAGTTTATATTCTAGTTCAATCTTTCAAAAAACAACAAAAACATGCAATGCAAAACCCACAAAAACATTTTCTCAATAAACCTTGATTCCAAAAATAAAATTGACCCTTTTCATTTTCTTTCTTAATCAAATATCAATCAGTTTAATTACATTTTGAGTCCATTTTCTTCTAATATAAAAAATACAAACAAATTCTCTTTGCCATTTTGGCTTTTCATTTTAAAACCTTTTTCAAAAACTAATAAAAAACATACAAACACATCAAACGTCAATTTTTATCCCGAACAACGAGGTTTTGATCCCTCACGGGTACGTAGGCAAAGGACACTCGTCCGTCCAAATCAATAATAAATGTAGATAATAGGCTTCTTTATTCTTTTATCACTTTAAATTCATTTTCAAAAAAGCAAGCAAGTTATAGCAAAAAAGTTAAATAAAATCAAGAGGTTCTCGTAGAGTACTACGAACATAAAGGGTGTTAATACCTTCCCTTTATGTAACCAACCCCCGAACCCTTAATCTCTTTAAACATGGGGTATTTGAACTTTTTTCCCCTTTTTCTAAATAATATTAAATGTTCAGTCGTGAAATAAAATAGTGAGTCAAACGCTAATCAAATAGCCTTGATCTCCGAAAAATGACGCGACACTCATCTCAGAAGAACTGAAGCTCTAGAAGAGATTGTCAAGAAACAACAAGAGATCTCCAGAAATTGATGGATCACATTGCCAAACAAAACCAACCTTAGTTGCACAATTTCAATGTTTTGTTTTGCTTGTATTCTTATTTTGCTGATTTCTATTATCTTCTGAACTTTCATTTTATAAGATTTTTCAAGTTTTACTTCATCTATATGTGCTTCTGATATTTTTTTTTTGCTCTGAATCTTATATGTTTTCGCTCTGAATCTTGTTTCTCATTTTCTTTAAAAAAAAATTTTACCCTCACTTGAAGTCATTTAAAAAGTGGGAGAAACTTGTTTCTAAACCTTTTTGTTGATGACAAAAGGGGGAGAAAGATCAGTGAGTTCTATGTAAAGTTAAAGGGAAATTTGCGAAAGGTACTTAGTAAGATTCTGAGCCCCCATTAAAAAGAATCTTTTCTCATATTCGTTTATTATTCTGAGATTTGATTCAGCTACTTGCTTAACATGAATTTAATTAACTTGGATAGAACTTAGGGGGAGCTTACAAACTTCAACTTAAGAACTATCAGACTCAAGGGGAGTCAGAGTTTACAAACCTCAGACTCTGAGCTTACAAACCTCAGACCCTTTAAGTCAACCTGTTAATTAGATTAACAACAATTGACCTTTTAAATATTGATGTTTGTCATCATCAAAAAGGGGAAGATTGTTGGAACAAAGGTGTTCAGCAATACCACGTTTTGAGTTTGGATGATAACAAGGTATTAAAAATTGTCAATTGGATATGCTAATATTTGTTTAAGTATGCAGGATATTAATCAAGATTTGTATCATAGAAAGTATTATGTTTGAACATTTTGAGAGCAAGACCAAGAGAAGCTTGTTGCTTGTGATTCTGACGATCTGAAGAGTCTGAAGAATCATCAGAAGCTGTTTTAAGAGAGTTTGAAGACTATCAGAACTTGAAGTTCAAGAGAGTCTGAAGACTATCAGAACCTGAAGACTAAGAAAGTCTGAAGATCATCAGAAGCTTATGTGCTACAGTGAGTCTGAAGCCTGCAATCTGAAGATCTGCTTAGAAGGTTTTCTAAAGGCATTACGATGCACAAGAAACTCTCATTTGGAGCAACGGCTAGCTTCAAAGTCAACTTGAGCGTGGGATGCTTAACGACAAAGAATGCAGTATAGTACAGAGTACGTGTGTACGAACTCTGTTTCCACTACTTCACTACCTCGTACAGTTTGGCAACTGTGTCTACCGGTATTAAGCTTCAAAAGGAATGGAATTCAAAATATGCATTTGAAGGACTATTACCATATCAAGCAACAGATCAACAGCTATTGATCAAGCTTCCAGAATTTTCTTGATGTGCTGGATTGTCTCAACGACTCTCTCCAACGCCTATATAAAGGATAAAAGACTTGAAGAATCGTGGGACTCTACAACTGAAAAACTACGCTGCTAAGCTATTGTATTCTTACTGAGTCAAACCAGAAACACATCAACAATTTAGATTATTCTTACAAACTGTGTATTCTAGAATCTCTAAGTTTATCAGAAAAACAGAGTCTGTCTTTGTTTAAAACAGAGTTTGTCTTTGTTTTGTAATTGGAACACATTTGATTGTTTATCAAGTGTTTCAACTCTATTCAATTTTCTGTAAATTGTATTAGAAGTCTCTTGGCTGTGTCCTTGAGCAAAGAAGTCTCTTAGTTGTGTCTTTGAGCATTGGAAGTCTCTTAGTTGTGTCTTTGAGCATTGGAAGTCTCTTGCCTGTGTGCTTGAGCATTGGAAGTCTCTTACTCTGTGTTTGAGCAACTTGTAATTGATATTACATTTTAGTGAAACTCTCCTTGGAAGTGCAAGGGGGACAGGACTACTTCCGGTTTGTGGAAGAAACCTGTATAATTGCTTGTGTTCTCTCTTTCTCTCTATCTCTTGTTTATATCCGCTGTAACAGAATCTGATCTCCCATCAAACTCTGAATCCATTCAGACTCTGATCCTGCAAAATTAGATTCTTACTCTTCAAGAGTTGCAAAAAGTTAACACAATTCAACCCCCCCTTCTTGTGTTTTTCTCACCTTCACAATGTTCCAACATAAATAGTTCTATCCCCCTTACGTCAAAGCTTCACAATCAATAGTTATGGCTTCACTCACCCCTCTAGCTTTCCTCTTCTCCAAGTTGTTCCTCTTTTTTTCTTCTCTCTATTCTTCCAACTTTCTCTCTCTAGCCTCCCTTTGTTATGAGATTAAATGTTTCTAACCCTACTTTTCCTTCACAAGTTAAGTGTATATACTACTCTCTAATGAGCTGGGTTTCTAATGTTCACAATGGGCCTAAGACTCTTACTAACAAAGTCTATAATGTTACTATTCATTAATCCGCTAAAACATCGTATAATTATCATCTCGAAATAATTACTCCAACTTACTACTAACTTGGCAAAAATAACCATTCTCACTAAAACGCCAAAAATAAATTTCTGAAATAAAATCACTAATTTACCCTTACTCGTCAAAAGACAAAAATACCCTTAGCATCTAAAATGAATAAAATACCCTTCTAAGCCAAAAATCCACTAATCCCAAATTAAATATACTAAGTAATTAAGCACATACAAACATATATAAATAAATAAAAACGGGATTAGAAACCTAAAAATCCTATTTTGACCCATAAATATGTTGGAACAAATGTGTTCAGCAATACCACGTTTTAAGTTTTGATGATAACGAGGTATTAAAAGTTGTCAATTGGATATTACTAATATTTGTGTAAGTATGCAGGATATCAACCAAGATTTATATCTTAGAAAGTATTATGTTTGAACAATGTTAAAGAGCAAAGATCCAGAGAAGCTTGTTGCTTGTGATTTTGTATCGAAGAGAGTCTGAAGACTGTATCGAAGAGAGTCTAAAGACTGTACCGAAGAGAGTCTGAAGACTATCAGAGTCTGAACACTGTATCAGAGTCTGAAGACAATCAGAATCTGAAAACCAAGAGAGTCTGAAGATTATCAGAAGCTTAGTGCTACAGTGAGTCTGAAGCCCGAAATCTGAAAATCTGCTAACAAGGATTTCTACAAGCATTACGATTCAAAAGAAACTCTCATTTGGAGTAACGGCTAGCTTCAAAGTCAACTTGAGCGTGGGAAGCACAACGACAAAGAATGCAGGCCAGTATAGAGTACGTTGTACGAACTCTGTTTCCACTACTCCACTACGTCGTACAGTTTGGCAACTGTGTCTACCGGTATTAATCTTCAAAGGGAATGGAATTCAAATTATGCAATTGAAGGACTATTACCATATCAAGCAACAGATCAACAGCCATTGGTCAAGCTTCAGAAATCATCCTGATGTGCTGGATGACTCAACGTCTCTTTCCTACGCCTATATAAAGGATAAATGACTTGAAGAATTGTTGGACTCTACAACTAGAAAAACTACGCTGCATTGCTTTCGTATTCAACTGAGTCTTAACAAAAACACATCAACAACTTAGATTATTCTTACAAACTGAGTATTCTAGAATTTCTAAGTTAAACAGAAAAACAGAGTCTGTCTTTTGTTTGAAACAGAGTCTGTCTTTGTTGTAATAGAAACACGTTTGATTGTTTGTCAAGTGTTTCAACTCTATTCAATTTTCTGTAATTGTGTAAGAAGTCTCTTGCTTGTGTGCTTGAGCAAAGAAGTCTCTTGGCTGTGTCCTTGAGCAAGGAAGTCTCTTAGTTGTGTCTTTGAGCATTGGAAGTCTCTTTCCTGCGTGCTTGAGCATTGGAAGTCTCTTACTGTGTGTTTGAGCAACTTGTAATTGATATTACATTTTAGTGAACTCTCCTTGGAAGTACAAGGGGGACAGGACTACTTCCAGTTTGTGGAAGGAACCTGTATAATTGCTTGTGTTCTCTCTTCTCTCTATGTCTTGAATATTTCCGCTGCATCAGAACCTAATCTCCTATCAGACTCTGAAATCCTTCACACTCTGATTTTAAGGAATTAGATTCTTACTCTTCAAGAGCTGCGAAAAGCTAACACAATTCAACCCCCCCTTCTTGTGTTTTTCTCACCTTCAGTTGGTATCAGAGCTCCGGCTCTGTTGTCATAGCACTTAACCGTGTCACAGAAAAGATCCAGAGAAAAACATGTCTTCCAGTAAACCGTCTTCTTCTGGTGCTTCTTGTAATGCCTCCTTTTTATTTAATTATTTTTAGTTAATATTTGAATACTTTTACATGATTTTATATTTGATAAGTGATAATATGTTTGTTATTTTGTTTAGAAATATATTTGATATTTGTTATGGAAGTAATATATATATATATTTAAATAGAATATTAAGTTGTGGGGCTGTTTTTGAATTAGTTAGAAATATGAGGGAATAAGTGGAATAAGATAAAACAAATAGAAGAGGTATAAAAGGTAAAACCTAGGTTTAGGAACAGACAGTACGTACAATCAGTTTTGGGAGAAAAAAGGGAGAAAACTAGAAGTGGAGAACCAAGAGGCTGCTGCTCCAATTTTACTAAGGTAAGGGTGGGATTTCCTTCAATAATCATAGTATATAATTCTGAAATTTGATGAATTGTTGTGTTCTTGAATTAGGGTTAGAAAGTTTATGTTAATTGATAAAATGAGATGAATTGTGTTGTTTGATGCATGTTCCTAAGTTGTTTTGATTTCTATATTGCCTATTTGACATGTAAACATCATTGTAAATCATTTTGGGTGATTAAGGGATCAAAAATTGGGTTTTTGGAGTGAAAACTGTTCTTTCCCGTAAGGGAATTCCGCCACCGATTTTCTGAAAGCCAAAACTGGAAAAATACTCACTTTTCACCCGTTTCTGTTTTGAGTTAGCTTTCGCTGTAAACACGAACGTTGTAGGTATGGATGTTAGTATTTTAATGCCGTTGGTTTTACTTCTAAATGATTTATAGAACTTGAGTTATGGTTAAATTACTGCACGTAGGTCACAGTGACTATTTATGAATTTCAGCACAACCTTTCTCGAATTTGAAATGAAAACAGGTATTGATAGGTACAGAATTGGTCTTAGGTGTAAACACAAACGTTGTAGGTATGGATGTTAGCTTTTTAATACCGTTGGTTTGACTTCTAAATGATTTATAGAACTTGAGTTATGATCATATTACTTCACGTAGGTCACAGTGAATATTTATGAATTTCAGCACAACCTTTCTCGAATTTGAAATGAAAACTGGTATTGATAGGTACAGAATTGGTCTTAGGTGTAAACACGAAAGTTGTAGGTATGGATGTTAGCGTTTTAATGCCATTGGTTTGACTTCTAAATGATTTATAGAACTTGAGTTATGATCATATTACTGCACGTAGGTCACAGTGAATATTTATGAATTTCAGCACAACCTTTCCCGAATTTGAAATGAAAACTGATATTGATAGATACAGAATTGGCCTTTGGTGTAAACATGAAAGTTGTAGATAATTGTGTTAGCTGTCCGTTGGCTTTGGTTTGACTTGAAAATGATTTTTGGTGTTTGAGTTATGATGAAAATACTCCAAGGAGGCTTTAGTGAATTATTATATGAATGTATATGTTGATGATAATATATGATGTTTTTCCATGATTAATAGATTATTATAAGAATGTGTATGTTTATGAATATGATGTTATATGATGTTGTTCATGGTTGATGAATTATTATATGAATGTGTATGTTGATGAATATGATGTTATATGATGTTGTTCATGGTTGATGAATTATTATATGAATTTATAAGATGTTACATGATATTGTTCATAATTGATGAATCGTTGTTGTTAATACAATGTTATATGATATTGTTTATGACTGATGAATTATGATATTATGATGCGAAGTCGTTGTCGTGGTCATTGCCACTGTTGTCGTCAATGTCATTAAAGTTGCAAGTGTTGGTCTAAGTTGTCTGAGTTGTAAGTGGTTGTTCCAAAGTATTGGAGTCTTATAAGTTGTCGATGTTGTGTAAGTTGTATGATGTTGAGTCCATGCATACCCATTTCAGTTGGGGGCTTGATGCCCTGTGAGTTTTTACTCTACACGTTGAGGGCTTGATGCCCTGGAGCTTTAGCTCATTTGCGATGAGGGCTTGACGCCCTGGAAGTATATTAATACTTATTACGTTGAGGGCTTGACGCCCTGGATTGGTACCACATGCATGAATAAGAGGTCTAAGTTGCATAGTTGAGTTGAATTTGCGTAGTCGATGTCGAAGTTGTCGAGTTGTCTAAAGTTGTGGAGTTGTCTAAAGTTGTCGAGTTGATAATTATCAATGAATCGTTAATGAAGAGTTATATGTTGTTGTTTATGTGAAGTATCGTTAAAGATGATTTGAAGTTGATTGTTGTTTATGTTGCTTATATTGTTATATGAAGTATTATTAAAGATGAACTACGTGGTTATTTGTATTACTAATTGATGTTGTTATGATGATTACATGATGTTGCTTATGAGTTGTTAAAGAAGTATTATATGAAGAATTATTATTATTAATTGATGATGTCTATGCTGTTAAATGCATTTGATGAATTATATGCTCATTATTATTGTCTGTGAAATCTCACCCCTTCTGTTGGAATTGCCGCCTTGTGGGCAAGTGCAGGTGATCAAGCTTAGGTACGACAATGTGAGAGGTTTTTGTGGTGTCGTAGGAAATGCTCTGATATGTAACGGGATGGGGTTTTATTGAATTCTATTCCTTATGTATCATGTTGAACTAATTATGATGTCTACGATCTATCTTTGAATTTTTGAGATGCCTGTGAGGCCTTTGTGCCAAGAACTAATTACTTTAAGGATTTTTGAATTATGATTCCTCTGCAAAGTTTTTGAAAAGATTTATGTTAATGAATTTTGAAGGATAAAGAAATATTATTCTTTTTATTTTAAAGATTTTTATGATGTGTGACATCCCATTTGTGTTATACTCTGATAATTATGTATGAATTTTTATGTTGGAAATTTGGGGTGTTACACTTCTTCTGGTGCTGCTATACCATATGACTATGGATCCAATAACAGCAGTAAAAAGGCTGATTATGGAAAAATTCCTAAGTTCAATGGTGATGCTGAAGAATTTTCTTGGTGGAAAACCAACTTCTACAGTTATGTCATGGGTCTTGATGAAGAACTCTGGGACATACTTGAAGATGGTGTTGGTGACTTACGACTTGATGACGAAGGTGCTGCCATTGACCGTAAACTTCACACTACTGCTCAAAAGAAAATCTACAAGAAACATCATATCATCAGAGGGGCTCTTGTCACTGCTATTCCTAAAACGGAATACATGAAGATGAGTGACAAATCTACTGCTAGAGCCGTGTTTGCTTCGCTCTATGCTAACTATGAAGGAAGCAAAAAGGTCAGGGAAGCTAAAGCTCTTCTATTAGTTCATCAGTATGAACTATTCAAGATGAAAGATGATGAAAATATTGAGCAGATGTCCTCAAGATTTCAAACTCTAGTATCTGGTCTTGAGATACTAAAGAAGAGTTATATAGTTTCTGATCATGTTAGCAAGATTTTAAGGAGCTTACCCTCTAGATGGAGACCAAAGGTCACTGCAATTGAGGAGGCTAAAGATTTAAACACTTTAAGTGTTGAAGATCTTGTAAGCTCTCTCAAGGTTCATGAGTTAAGTCTCAATCAACATGATGTTGGAACAAAGGTGTTCAGCAATACCACGTTTTGAGTTTTGATGATAACAAGGTATTAAAAAGTTGTCAATTGGATATTGCTAATATTTGTTTAAAGTATGCAGGATATCAATCAAGATTTATATCTTAGAAGGTATTTTGTTTGAACAATGTTAAAGAGCAAAAATCCAGAGAAGCTTGTTGCTTGTGATTCTGTATCGAAGAGAGTCTGAAGACTGTATCGAAGAGAGTCTGAAGACTGTACCGAAGAAAGTCTGAAAGACTGTATCAGAGTCTGAAGACTATCAGAGTCTGAAGACAATCAGAATCTGAAAACCAAGAGAGTCTGAAGATTATCAGAAGCTTAGTGCTACAGTGAGTCTGAAGCCCGAAATCTGAAAATCTGCTAACAAGGATTTCTACAAGCATTACGATGCAAAAGAAACTCTCATTTGGAGTAACGGCTAGCCTCAAAGTCAACTTGAGCGTGGGAAGCACAACGACAAAGAAGGCAGGCCAGTACAGAGTACGTTGTACGAACTCTGTTTCCATTACTCTACTACCTCGTACAGTTTGGCAACTGTGTCTACCGGTATTAATCTTCAAAGGGAATGGAATTCAAATTATGCAATTGAAGGACTATTACCATATCAAGCAATAGATCAATAGCCATTGACCAAGCTTCAGAAATCATCCTGATGTGCTGGATGACTCAACGTCTCTTTCCTACGCCTATATAAAGGATAGAAGACTTGAAGAATTGTTGGACTCTACAACTAGAAAAACTACGCTGCATTGCTTTCATATTCAACTGAGTCTTAACAAAAACACATCAACAACTTAGATCATTCTTACAAACTGAGTATTCTAGAATTTCTAAGTTAAACAGAAAAACAGAGTCTGTCTTTTGTTTGAAACAGAGTCTGTCTTTGTTGTAATAGAAACACGTTTGATTGTTTGTCAAGTGTTTCAACTCTATTCAATTTTCTGTAATTGTGTAAGAAGTCTCTTGCTTGTGTGCTTGAGCAAAGAAGTCTCTTGGCTGCGTCCTTGAGCAAGGAAGTCTCTTAGTTGTGTCTTTGAGTATTGGAAGTCTCTTGCCTGCGTGCTTGAGCATTGGAAGTCTCTTACTGTGTATTTGAGCAACTTGTAATTGATATTACATTTTAGTGAACTCTCCTTGGAAGTACAAGGGGGACAGGACTACTTCCTGTTTGTGGAAGGAACCTGTATAATTTCTTGTGTTCTCTCTTCTCTCTATCTCTTGATTATTTCCGCTGCATCAGAACCTAATTTCCTATCAGACTCTGATCTCCTTCATACTCTGATTTTAAGGAATTATATTCTTACTCTTCAAGAGCTGCGAAAAGCTAACACAATTTAACCCCCCCCCCTTCTTGTGTTTTTCTCACCTTCAGTTGGTATCAGAGAAAAACTTGTCTTCAAGTGAGCCGTCTTCTTCTGGTGCTTCTTCTGGTGCTGCTATACCATATGACTATGGATCCAATAACAGAAGTAAAAAGGCTGATTATGGAAAAATTCCTAAGTTCAATGGTGATCCTGAAGAATTTTCTTGGTGGAAAACCAACTTCTACAGCTATGTCATGGGTCTTGACGAAGAACTCTGGGACATACTTGAAGATGGTGTTGGTGACTTACGACTTGATGACGAAGGTGCTGCCATTGACCGTAAACTTCAAACTGCTGCTCAAAAGAAAATCTACAAGAAACATCATATCATCAGAGGGGCTCTTGTCACTGCTATTCCTAAAACGGAATACATGAAGATGAGTGACAAATCTACTGCTAGAGCCATGTTTGCTTCTCTCTGTGCTAACTATGAAGGAAGCAAAAAGGTCAGGGAAGCTAAATCTCTTCTATTAGTTCATCAGTATGAACTATTTAAGATGAAAGAGGATGAAAGTATTGAGCAGGTGTACTCAAGATTTCAAACTCTAGTATCTGGTCTTCAGATACTAAAGAAGAGTTATATAGCTTCTGATCATGTTAGCAAGATATTAAGGAGCTTACCCTCTAGATAGAGACCAAAGGTCACTGCAATTGAGGAGGCTAAAGATTTAAACACTTTAAGTGTTGAATATCTTGTAAGCTCACTCAAGGTTCATAAGTTAAGTCTCAATGAACATGAGTCTGCAAGAAAGTCCAAAACCATTGCTTTAAAATCAAAGGGAAGATCCTCAAAGGCTCTCAAGGTTGAAGAGTCTGAAAATGAATCTTCAGCTTCTGAAAGCTCAGAGTAAGATCCTGATATAGCAAAAGAAATGGCTATGCTTTCAAGCAGAATGCAGTACCTTGCTAAGAAGAACAAAAGATTTCTGAGCAAGAGCAGTGGGAAGGGTTTCAAAAAGGAGAAATAGAAAGGTTGCTTCAACTGCAAGAAAACTGGACATTTTATTGCTGACTGTTCAGAGCTGCAGAAGGAGAAATCAAAGTCAAAAAGGCCAACCTTCAAGTCAAGCAAGTTTAAGAAGCAGATCAAGAAAAGTCTGATGGCCACCTGGGAACATCTTGATAATGAGTCAGGGTCTGAGGATGATGATGCTGATGGTGAAGCCAATGTAGTTGTTGGACTAATGGCTACAACCGAATCTGTTAAAGAAACACCTGAGGCAGAATCAGATGCAGACTCTGAAAGTGAAACAGAGGTATATTCTGAACTCACAAGATCTGAATTAGTTGATTCTGTCAAAGAACTTCTTGGTCATTTTAAAGCTAAAACCACTGAGTTGAAGAAAGTCAAACAACAGCTTGATAAGCTATCAAAAAGACATAATTCAACTCTGCTGGAGTTAGAAAGTTTGAAAGAAGAAAATGACACTTTATTGATCAAGAAGTGTAGCTGTAAATACTTGAGTGAGCAAGATGTTGCTTTGCAAGAATTTATTGCTACTGGAATTGACAGATCAAGGGTTGCATCCAGGATCTATAGCACGTATCAGAACAGAGGACAGGGTCTTGGATTCATTGGAGGAAGCTCAAATGAAGTGACTCTGAAACCTGGTCCTGATGGAGCCAGAGAAGCGTTGAAAAATCACTTTGTAAGTGAGTCTGATGAAGTCAACACAGTGACTCATTCAGAACCTACAACTTCTATTTCTAAGGTTCTGACTAAGTCAAAATCTCATAATGTAAAGTTAAAGGTTCAGAAAAACTTTGAACCTAAAGCTTCAGTGATTCAGACTCTAAAACATTCAAAGTCTGATAAACAGACTCTGAAAAAGCCAGAGTCTGAAAAGCAAAAGCCTAAGCTTCAAAGAAGAGAAACTGTGAAAGGCAAGTTGAAACCTAAACCAAACGGTTCCAAACCCAAGGTATGGGAGAAAACATTGCCAATGACTTCAAGACGCAACTTACGAAAGGAGTTCAATGGTTCTAAGACTAACCCAAGAGGACCCATGAGAATATGGGTACCTAAGTCTGAAATTATTGATGCTGCAGGTATGTCTAAAAGGACTAGAAAAGCATAAGGCTTGGTACTTGGACAGTGGTTGCTCGCGTCACATGACGGGAGAAAAGTCTATGTTCCTAACCCTAACCATGAAAGAGGGATGAACTGTGGGATTTGGAGGAAACCAGACTGGCAAAATCATTGGTACTGGAACCATTGGTAACTCTCTTATCTCAATCAGTAATGTGTGGTTCGTTGATGGACTTAGACATAACTTACTAAGCATAAGTCAATTATGCGACAGTGGTTATGATGTATTGTTTAATAAGAACAACTGCATTGTGGTTAACAAGGATGATCAGACCATAGTCTTCAAGGGAAAAAGAAGAAACAATGTCTACAAGATAAAATTCTCTGAACTGACTGATCATAAGGTAGTGTGCCTTTTTTCAATGGGTGATAAGAAGTGGTTGTGGCATAGACGTTTGGGACATGCTAACTGGAGATTAATCTCTAAGCTTAGCAAGTTGCAACTTGTCAAAGGCCTACCAGACATTGACTATCATTCAGATGCTCTTTGCGGAGCATGTCAGAAAGGGAAAATTGTCAAGAGTCCCTTCAAGTCTAAAGAAATTATTTCTACTTCCAGACCCTTGGAGTTACTTCATATTGACTTATTTGGACCAGTTAGCACTGCATCCTTATATGGAAGTAAATATGGACTAGTTATTGTTGATGGCTACAGCAGATGGTGTTGGGTTAAGTTTCTGAAAACTAAAGATGATTCATATTCTGTGTTTAGTAAATTCTGCATCCAAATTCAATCTGAAAAAGAATTGAAAATCTTGAAAGTCAGAAGTGATCATGGAGGAGAATTTGAAAATGAGCCGTTTGAGGTTTTCTGTGAAAAACATGGAATTATTCATGAATTCTCTGCATCTAGAACTCCACAACAAAATGGAGTTGTAGAGAGAAAGAACAGAACCTTACAAGAAATGGCTAGAACCATGATCCATGAGAACAATCTAGCTAACCATTTTTGGGCAGAAGCTGTAAACACAGCTTGTTATGTTCAGAACAGAATCTATATTAGACCTCTGTTGAACAAAACAGCTTATGAACTCTTTAAAGGAAGGAAACCTAACATATCTTATTTTCATCAGTTCGGATGTACTTGTTATGTCCTGAACAATAAAGTCTATCTAAAGAAATTTGATGCCAAAGCTCAAAAGGGAATCTTTTTAGGTTACTCTGAACGCTCTAAGGCATACAGACTGTATAATTCAGAAACACAATGTGTTGAAGAATCTATGCATGTCAGATTCGATGACAAAGTGCCTGAAAGTGAAACTCCAGAGCAAGAAGAAAGTTGTGCAGGATCTCAAGATTCTGATGACAACTCAGAATCTGATCAGATTCCAGAATCTGAAGATACTTCAGAAGCTGAAGCATCCCCTGAAGTTTCTAATGAAGAAGCTCAAGATGGTTCTTTGCAAGCTAGTCAATCCAAACAATCTTTCAAATACAAGTCTTCACATCCTGAGGATCAGATTATTCGCAATAAAGAAAGTCCCAGAAGAACTAGATCGCATTTCAGACAAGAAGAGTCTGCTTTGGGATTACTATCTGTTATTGAACCAACCTCTATTGAAGAAGCACTTGGAGATCAAGGATGGATTCTGGAAATGCAAGAAGAACTGAATCAATTCAAAAGGAATGAAGTATGGGATCTAGTAGCTAAGCCTGATCACAAGAATATCATTGGAACCAAGTGGGTGTTCAGAAATAAGCTTAGTGAACAAGGAGAAGTAATCAGAAACAAGGCCAGACTTGTTGCGCAGGGCTACAGTCAACAAGAAGGCATTAATTACACAGAAACTTTTGCTCCAGTTGCAAGATTGGAAGCAATCAGGTTACTTCTTTCCTATGCAGTTAATCACAACATAACCCTGTATCAAATGAACGTTAAGAGTGCATTTCTTAATGGTGTCATTTCTGAAGAAGTGTATGTCAAACAACCTCCTGGCTTTGAAGATTTAAAATATCCAGAGCATGTTTATAAATTGAAGAAATCACTTTATGGCTTGAAACAAGCTCCCAGAGCTTGGTATGAAAGACTAAGTAATTTCTTAATTCAAAATAACTTTGAACGAGGGCAAGTTGACACTACACAATTCAGAAAGACTCTGAAGAAAGACATTCTTATAGTTCAGATTTATGTTGATGATATCATTTTTGGTTCTAAAAATAGTTCACTTTGCAAAGAGTTTTCCAAAGTAATGCAGGATGAGTTTGAAATGAGCATGATGGGAGAATTGAAGTTCTTTCTTGGAATTCAAATCAACCAATGCAAAGATGGAGTCCATGTTCATCAGTCCAAATACACGAAAGAGCTTCTAAAGAAGTTCAATCTTGAGGATTGCAAAGAAATGAATACTCCAATGCATCCAACCTGCACTCTAAGCAAAGAAGATCAAGGACCAAAGTTGAGCAGAAGCTGTATAGAGGTATGATTGGTTCTTTGTTATACCTAACTGCATCCAGACCAGATATTTTATTCAGTGTATGTATGTGTGCAAGGTTTCAATCAGATCCTAGAGAGTCTCACTTAACAGCTGTTAAAAGAATCTTTAGATATCTGAAAGAAACTACCAATCTTGGACTTCTTTACAAGAAATCCTCTGACTACAAGCTAGTTGGATTCTGTGATGCTGACTATGCTGGAGACAGGATTGAAAGAAAATCTACCAGTGGCAATTGTCAATTCTTGGGAGAGAATCTGATATCCTGGGCTAGCAAGAGGCAAGCAACCATTGCTTTGTCTACAGCAGAAGCAGAATACATCTCAGCTGCTAGTTGTTATACAGAGCTACTCTGGATGAAACATCAGCTTGAGGACAATCAAATAACTGAAAACTGTATCCCAATTTATTGTGATAATACGGCAGCTATATGTCTGTCTAAGAATCCAATTCTGCATTCAAGAGCAAAGCACATTGAGATTAAACATCATTTTATAAGAGACTATGTTCAAAAAGGAATTTTAGATATTCAATTCATTGATACTGATCATCAATGGGCTGATATATTTACTAAACCTTTATCTGTTGAAAGGTTTGATTTTATAAAGAAAAATTTGAACATGTGTTATGTCTCTGGGTAATGTGCGCCTCTTAAAACATAATTCAGACTCTGAAAAATATTCAGAAGCTATTTGGGAATCAGACTCTCTTTTGGAGACTCTGGTAAACATAAGCTTTTGATAAACCTTCAGACTCTGGTAAGGAAACTTTAGACTCTCAGAAGCTCGTATTAGTGGAAGCATGACTGTTGAGTTTAGTAACACCTGCCCCACTACGGTGACAATTACTTTATAGTTTCTCAGACGTGACCTGTCTGTATTGGGTAAGAACTCAAAGGGCAATGATTTCATTACGTTAAACAAGTTACCTTCGCATTGTCCCAATACTTTTACGGCTGCATGCTATATGTATTTTTTGTTTGTGTTTGTTTGTCCCCTATTCTTTCCAAACGGTTATCAAACTTTCTCTATAAATACATATCACACACAACTCACTTCTCTTTTCACTCTTTGATTATTTCTCTGAACAAATTTCTTGTTTTCAATCCTTTGTAAAACTTTTTGTTCTTAAATCAAAAAAAACTTAGAAACCTCTAAAATGGCAAGTGATCTCATCCAATCAGGTATCCTAGTCAAGACTAGAAAATCCTATGTTATCAAACCCAGAACGATGAACATTATCAAAGAAACTCTGGAAATTCAAGTTGAATCTCCAGTAGATTTTGGTTCTCTTAATCGTCACGGAGTTGACGTTTCTTCTCATTTCTTAGCACAAGGAATGATGAAATATTTCGGTATGTTGAATGGACCAACATATCAGGAGCTGGTAAGAGATTTTTGGGTTAGGTCAGAAGTCTACGACAAGGATGTAGCTACAATTGAAGAAACAGCGGCAGTTATGAACAACCCCAAGCTGGCTGGAAAAAACAGAGAGGAAATGGGTCTGAAACCATACAAGGGTCTTGAAATAAGATCAGCTGTGAAGGGGATTCCAGTTCTCATCACTGAAGATGTGGTTGCCAGGGCTTGTCAAGTGGAGAACGCTGGTAAATTTCAATGGAATGTCCAGAAGAAGAGTGACTGGACTGTTATCTGCAACAAACTTCTATTTGAAGGGAGACCTTCAAATAAACTGGTTGATATGCATCCTGAGCATAGGGTGCTTCTGAAGATCATACTGGACAGTATGCTTCAGAAAGGAGGAGGAACAGACACACTGTCTGTTGATCACAAAGTTCTTTATTTTCTGATTAACAAAATAAAGATCAACTTTCCAAGATATGTGATGCACCATATGTGCTGGGCCATTAAGAAAAGTCAATCAGAAACCAGAAGGCAAGTTCCTTTTGGAAGGCTTATATCTGAGATTATGTATCAAGGAGGTCTCTTGAAGGTCTTATCAGAATCTGGTGTGGTATCAGATATTCATCTTGGAACTGTGACTGGGAGAATCATCAACGGTAAAACTCTACAGTACATGAAGATTGTCAAAAGATTCAATCCTTCTAAGCATGATATGAGGGAATCTTATGTGCAATCTGACTTGATGATGGACTTCCCTCCTATATCCAAAGAAGATAATCCTGAAGTTCTTGCAAGATTTGTGGTGGATTACTTCAAGGATATTGGTAGAATAATCAACTATTCTGCCATTCCCAAGACAGCTGGAGGAGGACCTCTTAAGGTCAAGGGTAAAAGGACCAAGGAGGTGGTTCTCAAGGAAGAGGAAGAGAAGCAAGAGCCTCTCAAAAAGAAGATCAAATTTACTGCTCTTCCAGGAGTGACTATTGGTGCCCCTAAGACCATAGCTCATATGCCTTCATCAGTATCTTCTGCATCCAAGGAAATCAAGGATAGGATAAAAGAAACCAAGGATGAGAAGAAGGCTAAGAAAGACGAGAAGAAGGCAAAGAAAGATGAGAAGAAAGCGAAGAAAGGCAAGGGTGACAGAGATTATGTCAAACTAGCTGAGGAAATTGCTGAATTCCTTGATGCTGACTCTGATGGTGAAGAAAGTCAGATCAAGAAGAGAAAGGTGGATGTGGTTCATGTGGCTAAGGATGTAGCACAGAAGATAGGTACTTCTGTATCTATGATTGAGGATGAATATGCTAAGTTGCTTGTTTCTGCTCTAAAACAGAAGAATCCTGTAGCTACTGCAGAAGCTGAGTTATCAGAAGCTGCTGTGTCTGATCATTATGCTTCTCTAGAAGCTGGCATAGGCACCTCTGGCAATGTAGCATATAACTCATCTTCCTCTACGAATCAAGAGTCAGAATCTGATTCAGAATCAGATAACAAACCCTTGAGCCAAATTCTTCCATCCCTCAGAAATTCATCCCCCTCACCAATCAAACCCTTATCCTCCCATAACCCATTGGACCCTGCAATAGTTGAATATGTTTATTCAACTATGGACAGAGTCATTCAAGACACAATCACAGTGTCTATGAACCTACCTGCTGACCATCCTGCTCAACCATCATTTCTCAAACCACTTCAGGCAATTCAACCTTCTGAAAAGCCTGAAGTAACCATTCAATCTAAACAGCCATCCCCCCAACCTGAAACCATTTGTGTAGACTCTCCAGACACCCTAGATTTTCTTGAGAAACGTCTAGGAGGAGAACTACCAAAGACCCCTGCAAAATCCAAACCAACAAAAGCTACAACATCTGTTTCCAAACCAGACCCTGTACCTAAACCTACAGAAAATCTTACCTTAATTTATGTTGAACCCTCAGAACCTGTTGTAGAACCAGCTTCTGAAATTCAAGAACAAGCTTCTGATATCATATCAGAACCTGTAACAGAATGTAGAATAGAACATGTGTCTAGAACAGTTCCTCAACCTCTTTGTGATCCAATAACTGTTGTACCTGGTTTTGAAGCCTATCTAGCTTTAAGAGCCTCTCTACCCTCAACTTCTGAACCTCATGACCTATTTGATTCAAACAGGATAGATGAGTTTTATGCTTCTTCAAACACTAAGCTCAAGGACATTATTGAGCAAAGGTTTGTGCCCATCCTCAATGTAAGCTATGAGGACAAGTTCTCTACATTGAAGACTGAATTTTTGGAGTTTGTCACCAAAATTCAGAACGCTGCTGCCAGGCAACAAGCATTTGTTACTGCCAGGCATGTTGAAGAGGTCAAGAGAGCTGAGAAAGCTATAACCATGGAGAAAGCTCCTATTCTGCGGATTAGAGATAAACCATTCTTTGATGAAGATCAATATAATCCAAGGGAATCAATGGTTTATGACTCTTTGAAAAGAAGACTGTACAGAGTTCAAGAAGAAGCCAGACTAGAAAGGGAAGCTCATTTAAGAAGAACTGAGGCTCTGCAAGAGATGGTCAAGAAACAACAAGAGGATCTCCAGAAATTGATGGATCATCTTGCCAAACAAAACCAACCTTAGTTTAAATTCTTTATGTTTTGTTTGTAACTTTTGTCTGCTGTCTTCTGAACTGTTTTTACTTGCAAATTTATACAAGTTTTTATTTGATCCTATTTGCATTTAATTTATTTTGTGCTTTGATTCTTCTATGTTTTTCTCTCTGAATCTCATTTTCCTTAAAATGTGTTTTTATCCTTACCTAAAGTCATTTAAAAAGGGGGAGGAACTTGTTCTAAACTTTTTTGTTGATGACAAAAGGGGGAGAAGGGAAAAGTATGAAATTTGTCATTTGCCAAGGGGGAGAAGGGAAAAGTATGAGATTTGTGATTCCTTTTATCTACATATTGCAAGTTCTATGTAAAAGTTAAAGGGAAATTTACGAAAGGTGCTTAGTTAGACTCTGAGCCCCTGTTTAAGAATCTGTTCTCTATATTCGTTTATTATTTTGAGAATGAATTCAATTGCTTAGGAAAATGAATTTAATTAACTTGGATAGAACTTAGGGGGAGCTTACAAACCTCTAACTTAAGAACTATCAGACTCAGGGGGAGTCAGAGCTTACAAACCTCAGACCCCTTAAGTCAACTTGTTAATTAGATTAACAACAATTGACCTTTTAAATACTAATGTTTGTCATCATCAAAAAGGGGGAGATTGTTGGAACAAAGATGTTCAGCAATACCATGTTTTGAGTTTTAATGATAACAAGGTATTAAAAGTTGTCAATTGGATATTGCTAATATTTGTTTAAGTATGCAGGATATCAACCAAGATTTCTATCTTAGAAAGTATTCTGTTTGAACAATGTTAAAGAGCAAAGATCCAGAGAAGCTTGTTGCTTGTGATTCTGTATCGAAGAGAGTCTGAAGACTGTATCGAAGAGAGTCTGAAGACTGTACCGAAGAGAGTCTGAAGGTTTATCAGAGTCTGAAGACTTTCAGAATCTGAAGACTGTATCAGAGTCTGAAGACTATCAGAATCTGAAAACCAAGAGAGTCTGAAGATTATCAGAAGCTTAGTGCTACAGTGAGTCTGAAGCCCGAAATCTGAAAATCTGCTAACAAGGATTTCTACAAGCATTACGATGCAAAAGAAACTCTCATTTGGAGTAACGACTAGCGTCAAAGTCAACTTGAGCGTGGGAAGCACAACGACAAAGAATGCAGGCCAGTACAGAGTACGTTGTACGAACTCTGTTTCCACTACTCCACTACCTCGTACAGTTTGGCAACTATGTCTACCGGTATTAATCTTCAAAGGGAATGGAATTCAAATTATGCAATTGAAGGACTATTACCATATCAAGCAACAGAACAACAGCCATTGATCAAGCTTCCGAAATCATCCTGATGTGCTGGATGACTCAACGTCTCTTTCCTACGCCTATATAAAGGATAGAAGACTTGAAGAATTGTTGGACTCTACAACTAGAAAAACTACGCTGCATTGCTTTCGTATTCAACTGAGTCTTAACAAAAACACATCAACAACTTAGATCATTCTTACAAACTGAGTATTCTAGAATTTATAAGTTAAACAGAAAAACAGAGTCTGTCTTTTGTTTGAAACAGAGTCTGTCTTTGTTGTAATAGAAACACGTTTGATTGTTTGTCAAGTGTTTCAACTCTATTCAATTTTCTGTAATTGTGTAAGTCTCTTGCTTGTGTGCTTGAGCAAAGAAGTCTCTTGGCTGCGTCCTTGAGCAAGGAAGTCTCTTAGTTGTGTCTTTGAGCATTGGAAGTCTCTTGCCTGCGTGCTTGAGCATTGGAAGTCTCTTACTGTGTGTTTGAGCAACTTGTAATTGATATTACATTTTAGTGAACTCTCCTTGGAAGTACAAGGGGGACAGGACTACTTCCGGTTTGTGGAAGGAACCTGTATAATTGCTTGTGTTCTCTCTTCTCTCTATCTCTTGATTATTTCCGCTGCATCAGAACCTAATTTCCTATTAGACTCTGATCTCCTTCAGACTCTGATTTTAAGGAATTATATTCTTACTCTTCAAGAGCTGCGAAAAGCTAACACAATTCAACCCCCTCCCCATTCTTGTGTTTTTCTCACCTTCAAAACATTCATTTAGAAACCTAAAGGTTCGAAGGCACAAGAGGGATGTTTTTGAACCTTTAGGTTCAAAACCAAAGAGCACCAAAGAGGGATATTTTCTAACTCCCTTCCACTTGTTCTTATGTATGTTACTTTTTATTTCCCCTTTGATTATTTATTTGAGTTATTATCAGTCGCTAGACACCTAAGATTTTGGTTCAGCGATGAACGAATATATTTGTTTGATTCTTTTATAAGTGTAATATAGTTTCCATTATCAATACCATCGATATTATATTATATCTATATCGATCTTTATTTTTTTTAATTTCTTAGAACTTGAATTAATCACAGGTTAGAATTTCTAAATTGATCCTACACAAATAGATTCCACCGTCAAGGGAATATTAAATCTCTTAAAAATGGATTTCACTGTCATTAATTATTTGTATTTTTTAAAACTTATTTATGTATTTATCTCTCTTACATTAATTATTACTAAGGCTTACAAAAGGACTCACTTTTTCATTGTTCATCTCAAGATGAAGCAGTTGAAACTTTCCAAACCAAGGTGGTATTTTAAGTAGTTTTCGTATTGGTGTAAATTGATATCTTCACACCAATCTACAAAGTCTAATCATCAAGTTCCAGAAGACCATATGAGCAACTATGGACTCCAACAAAAAATTTAACATGAGATCACTAATTAAACTAGAAAAGGCTGCTAGTGTGTATAATTGCATTAAAGGAAATTCTTAGTATAACACTTTTTCAATTGATTTACAATATTACATTACTAAATGAGAAAGCAAATTGATAGCAATGAACAAAAACGTGCTATAAATAGCTGTGAGTCCCCAAGAAATTCTAACTGAACAAAAAAGTGCTTATAATGCTGCTTTGTCAAGACGAGCTTACTATTTCATTATGATAAATGGATGCTTGTGAAAATCTCTTTTCCAAATCTCTTGTTTTTTTTGTTTGATATAAATACCTATCGAATGGATTGAAATGCTCACAAAAAATAAAATATCTCCATATACTCAACTCGTAGAAAGATCGTAAGATCATGCAGGATCATGACATGAATCAAGATTTTAACTACCATGAATCAATAACTCTTAATTATATGTTATAATAGAAAACTTATCAAGAGAAGTACCTGTCAAAACAGACAGCACTCAGACTTGAGTTGGAACATCGTAAAGATTCTTTGCCAAGGTTAAAGACGACCGCAATATATCTTTGGCTTAATCAAATTATCTGCCTGCAGGAAAGAAAATACGTTTTGGTACTAATACACAAAAAAAAAAGCACTGATTCATTTAAACACTACTAGGAAAAGCAAAGTTAGAGAGGAAAATTAGTGACGAAAAAAATAAAATCTCTCTTAAATTACTTGGTCGCAAACATTAGTGGGGGAATTAGAGAGGGATTTCACGTTTTCCCTCTAAATTTCCCTCACTAATTTTTGTTTTTTTAGTAGTGTAGAGGTGCTGCTACACCTTTGAAGTAGATTCTGCATCACCAGTGCATATATAAGAAATAGCTGCGTAAACTTGGCACATAGCTTGCATTGATTTGCTGTCCGTGAGCTACACAAATTCATATCATTATAAAAACTGAAAACTCTACATTTTGATCACTGCAAATATATATATATATATTATAGACATAGATAAATCCTTTATATACCTCTGTTGTTTCAGAAAAATGAAAGACCGCTTTGTTATAACAGCCAACAGAATGAGCGTATTGGCCTCTAACTCTCTAAGCATCTCAATGATGCATTCACATGGCCTCTAACTCTCTAACTCTCTAACAGCCAACATTTTATGTGAAATCTCAAGTTTGAACCCGAGGTACCACATTTCCCCGCACCGTGTGGGTTGATTTGAGTATGCGTTGGAAACAAGGCCAATTGACATATAAATAAAAGAAGACTCTATTTCTTTGACACGGTTTCTTTTTTTAGTAAATTATGAGTTTCTTAGTCGCTGTTCGGCAAAGAGAATATCATTTTTTTTGCCACTATTTCTCATTGTTTAACGGGGTTCTATTTTTACTCTTAGTTTTTTTTGTTGCGCTCTGCAAAAAAACTAGTATACTTTGTGAGTTTTTAGGGCTCAAATAATATACAATAGGAACCCAAAAATATAAGCATTAAAGGAGCATAACCAACATCTTGTGCTGCAGCAAATTGTGCTCGTGTGAGCTCTATTGCCACTTTGTTTTCAAGAAACTGAATCAGTAACATTAAGTATACTCCAGCAATATAGATGGAAGAGCGATCCAAATCCGCTTCTGCTAAACAAGAAAGATCAACAAGGTTTCATATAGAATCGTTTTTTGCATGACGGCGTAAGAACATTGTAGGTTTAATAAGGATAATGAATTTCACCTCTGAGACAATTAGTTATTCCAAGTTTCACTAACTCATCTGCAATGAGTTAAAGAAACATTATTCATATATGGAAAATGAGTGAAAAGTGGCAATGATTAGTCACTAGTAAGTCTCCACAGAAATGCCTACCAACAATAAAAAATACAGAAATCCAATTACAGGAATAACAGAAACAAATCAACTCATTGATCACGTTTTCGGAAAGAATAATCTAAAGGAGTGATGCTTCTCATCAAATGAATTTAACATAAATCCTGGAAACAATTATAGGCGCGGATTCGACATATAGAATATCTCAGACGTATTAACGATGATTGGCGGTAGAAGTGCAAGTAAAAATGTATCTCATAAGACAGAAAAGATCATTAGTGACTAATTTAGACAGCGTATTAATACATACTTGATTCATATTCCATAAGAAGCAATTTCGTTTTTGGATTCAAAATTAAAACCTGTATTTGCAGCCTAAGGATATATGCTACAAGCAATAAATCAATCCAAAGTCAAAAGAATTAAGAATTATTGAAATACACATAGCAAAAAAATTTGGTGAACAACCTTGAATTATATGCATCCCCCAGACTGTATGCGCTTTCCACCATCCTTAAAATTTCCTTTTAGCTGCCTAAATACAACAACTATCAGATCAACTAACGCAAAGACGACACTTTTCGGAAGCCATTCCCCGTCGCTAGGAGGCAGTGCTAACTGAATCTTATCTCCTAGCTCTTGCATAGGTTGGGTTTGCTCCCTATAAGCCTTCACATCAGCATTCAGTTTGTCTACATGGGGTTCAGCCTTCTTGTAAATCACATAGCTGCATGTGATTGAATATCTGGAGTAATTCATTATAAAAGAACAAGCCAGGGCAGTGTCATCTCTGAGGATTGTGTGAGAAAAGGAATCATTGTAGAGTTCAGTGGCAAATATGCACATTGTTGACACATGGAAAAGAAATAAGTTGAAGAATATTTGCACTCACTTGATCAGGCAGAATTGACTCCCAAAACTGTGACGTCTTCTCAGCAGCTTTGTACCGTTTTTTAAAACTAAGGGGTAGAATTGTTATTTTTTTTGTTAGGAACCAAATTCACAACTTTTTATAAATTAAGGGGTCACAAGTATTTAAGCTTAAAAAAATAAACAGCAAATAATCATAATCAACAGTGTATAAAATTTATTCTTGTACCAAACAAAAGAAACTCACCAACCAGTCATCAAATCAATTACATATACACACAAAAAAAATACTAAATAAACGAAGGATAACAAAAAACTGTATAAAATTTAGGCTTAATTACAGTTTTTACCCCCTAAGTATCCAAATGTTGTGATTTTGGCATCCTATAAAAAAAAAAAACTCTTTCCAAGCTCTCTATAATTACCCCCTTATGCAATTTTAGTCCTCTAGCCCAATTTTGACTCGTTCAACCCTGAATGAAGTGCCATGTGTAATTTTTCTTTTACTTTAATTCCAACCTGGATTTAATGGATGAAAAAAAATGGGAAAATGGAAAAGGAAGGCACGTGAGTCTTCCCCAATGGTCGGAATCAGCAAATCCATTCCAATCCTTTCTTCCTCTATGAAATCTCCATCTTCACCCTCTCTTTCATTCAGTTTCGATTCACATCTTCCTTGTTATTGTAATCGTTTTCTGATTCCTTCATGTTCATGATTAAATCTATATTTGCATCTTCATCTTCATCTTCTTACTCCTGTTCGTGATTTTTACAGAAACGAAAATTGTTTAACATTCATCTTCATCGGTAAGTGGGTCTTCCTTGAAGCATCGAAGAAAGGTTTTTTTGTCATTGTGGTGTTGATTCCCCGTTAGTCATTGCTTGGACTGAAGAGGTTTCATGGATGTGGGAAATATTTTGTAAGAAGAAAATGCAATTTTTTTAGTTGGTTTGATCTTGAGGTGCCTGAGAGACAGAAGAAAGTAATTCGAGGTCTGTTAAGGAAGAATGATGAATTGATGAAGAATGAAAGAAGTCTTGTGATTGTCATAGTTTTGTTGGGAATTATGTTGTTCATGTGCGTGCTTTTAGCGAAATATTTCGCTAATAGCGAGTTTCTTCAGGTCCTGCATTTCAAAATTCGTAATTTTGACCTAAAACCTTCAAAATCAAGTTCTTGGCACCCACAATGCACCAAGAAGACATGTTAAACAATATAGGTTCATTGCATGGAAACTATTAACACAATTATATTCCAACCAAAATCAATGGCATGAGGTACAAAATCATAAATTCATAAAACTCACACAATCACACACATAAACCCAAGAGTGGAGAAATCTATCTAAATAACTCACTCTAATGCTGATTGCTACTCCAATCTTCACTCCCAACCAAACCCTAATGCATGAAAAGTCTATATCTAGAGAATCCATGTTGAAGGAAAGGTTGACTCATGTTCCTCTTGATACATTCATCATGAAATTTCCATCTTTGGACCTTGATCATTCTAGAGTGTTTGGATTAAAGAAGATTTTCATGAAGGAGGGAGGGTTAGGGTCGAACTTGTAGAGAGGGAAGGGAGAGAAGTCTTAATCTTTGAAGTCTAGAGAGAGGAAGTCATGATCATAATGAAGAATTAGGGACCAAACCCACTTAACTACCCTTAACTTGAAAGTACCAAAATGCCCTTTCCTATCTTAAACACGCTTAACTTGATACTGATAATTGAACATGCGTATAACTACCGACATTGCATCATAACATTCTCCGTCGTAATTGAATTCCATGAATACTTGTCTTCCGACACATCCAACTTGTAAAACTCTCGTCGCTGACGAGCGGGATATTACACTACATTTATCTCTCTTACATTCAAGACATAGTCTATAAATTGATGTCGTTGAAGATCTTTTGCTTCAGGTAATAATCCAAAGGGCTATTACTTTACATAGAGCTAGCACTTTTATATGAGAGGATCCATGGCTATAAACATGTGTGATGGGCTTGTTTTGAACGATGGTTTCAAATTACCTGTTGCATTCACATTTGATCCAACTGATCATGAGCTTGTAGATTATTACCTGACGATTAAGGTCTATGACAAACCTTTTCAGTTTCATGATATTCTAGAATTTTACATTTTTCATACAGAATCATGGTAAATGTAATATCACAAATATTTGGGCATCATCCACGACATCAATTTGAAACATGTCAAGTTCTAGAATGTTATGAAGTGGAAGAGGTTCCTTCAAAAAAAATGAAGTAGAAGAGGTTAGTAGTAGACCATCCACATAAAGTAATAATACACAAACTCATAACCAGTTGGTCACAACATGAATCTAACAGGTAGTTTGGAACTATCTTCAAGAATAAGCTCAACATACTTAAATACAATCAAGAATCATGTCAAATAAATTTTTTTGCTTTATGTGAAGTAATAGCTCTGTGGATGAATATTTGAAGCAGAAGCATATTCAAGGACTTCAATTTATAGAAATGTCTTGAACGTAAGAGAGACGAGATTTAGAGAGGGAAAATGTGGCACACAGAAAAAAATTAGGAAAATAATAACCCCATTTAGTATTTACGAAAAAAATTTAAAATCCTAATAGACTTTATTAAAGTACTGATAATTGTAAAACAAATTTAGTGTATAAAAAATCTCCGGTTTTACATGGATTAAAAAATTGTAATTTTTGTAGACAAAAAACAAAATCTGAATACTTATAGGGGCCATTTATTTAATTAACCAAACTCTTGAATTTCTTTATATTTTTCAAAGAAATGTAATTTATTTATTTAAAAATTGAACAAACATCCTCTATAATTGTAAGAATAAGTTTTTTTTTTTCTTTCAGAGAATATATCCTTTTAGATTTGGTGTCCTACAAAACAGAAAACACACATATTAAATTACCATAAGACTAATAAAGAGTGATATATATATATATATATATATATAGTTGATTTGAGCCAGAAACATAAGGGTTGCAGATAATTGCTTTGTAAAATAATACAATACACTTCTTAAACACTTCGACTAGTACTGTAATAGGTTGACGTTACCTTGTACTTCATTTTTTTATATATCTTTTGCTAATTTTTGCATTAAAAGAGTGTAATTAAATCAGAAGTGCGATAATTTTATCTAAAAAAGTAAAACATAGTCCCAAAAAGTAATGGATTATATATTCGTTGGTTATAAAAAAAATCATCAAAAATAAATTTTGAGAATTATTCTGTTATCATGAATTCCAAAAAATTCTGGAGATGAACAAAATGAGTTAGGAAAAGGAGAAATATATTGTCCTACATGACATATAAATTGTAAGTAAAAGATGATACCTTTCAGCAATGATGATTAATTTTGCATCTGTCAAGTATATGAAGAAATTGAACACTAAGCAACTTGTATTATAATTGCTCAAACGTAGAGCATACTTCAATCATATGATCAATTTACTTTTTGAAATTAAATCATCCCTCCAAGCTCAGTCGAGATAGGACGAGGTAAGCCCAGAGCAAGGGGTTACGACATATTACATTCTATGATTTGCAAACCATATGGAGACAACTGAAAGTTAACGGAATTTGTTCAGTTGTAACCATGGTTTGCAAATCATGGAATTCAATCTGTCGTAATCCCTTGCTTTGGGCTAATTTCGTCATATCTCGACTAAGCTTGGAGGGATGATTTTATTTCAAAAAATAAATTGATCATATGCTTGAAGTGTGCTATACGTTTGAGCAGTTATAATACAAGTAGCTTAGTATTCAATTTCTTCATATACTTGACAAATGCAGAATTAATCACCATTGCTAAAAGGTATCATCTTTTATTACAATTTGTATGTCATGTAGGACAATATATTTCTCCTTTTCCTATCTCATTTTGTTCATCTCCTTAATTTTTTGGAATCATGATAACAGAATAATTCTCAGAATTTATTTTTGATGATTTTTTTTATAACCAACGAATATATAATCCATTAGTTTTTGGGACTAAGTTTTTTCTTTTTTAGAGAAAAATATCTCACTTCTGATTTAATTACACACTCTTTTTTTTAATGCAAAAAATAGCAAAAGATATATAGAAAAATTAAGTACAAGGGTACTTCAACTTATTACAGTACTAGTCGAAGTGTTTAAGAAGTGTATTGTATCAATTGCATTATTTAACAACAACACTTATCTGCAACCCTCATGTTTCTTGCTCAAATCAACTATATATATCACTCTAAAAAAAATAGTATTTCAGTTCAAAGGCAAAATGTCCAAGGATGCAATAGAACATTGCGATGAAATCATGGGAAGGCCTTCAATCCATCACCATTACCGCCATGGTCAACGTGAGTCGCATTTTTTCTACCATTAGTAAAACTTGAAGACAATTACTAAAAATAGGTGCCTACAAAACAATGGCGATAGCTGCACATTGGTTACAACAATAACATGCCTTGTTCGCCGTTACCATCACCATTCAAATATTTGAGATTCAATACAATGAATACTATATTTCATCTAGAACTTTAAATTTTATCTCCCATTTTAAATGTTGGATTGAAGATTGATACATGTAACTCCAAGTAGATCCATAATGGAGTGTAGTGAGGTGATTTGTCCACTTAAAATCTGTGTGTTAATAAGTGTTTTATGTACTAGTGATATAACTCAATCTTAAGAAAATATATTCACATAATTAATAATGAACAACATCAAAATTATCAACATTAGCTTAAATGATTCGAAACAGAAGGCAAATAATATGATACGCATATCAATTTATATAATGGAAAATGAATATAATTAAGATTGGATATTTGGTATTAATGACATACCTTTTGTACTTCGTTGACTTGATAATAGACATTTAATCTTATTTTCATAAGAGAATCGCCAACGTCATGTTCAACTTAATCTTAATCAAATGTAATTCAAACCGGGATTGATCGAGAGGACATAGTATCTTGACTAGAAACCAACCACATAACTAGGTCAAATAATTAAATCGAGAGTGTCACAAACCCAATGTTGATTTATAAAATCAAATCAAAAATGGATTTAATACAGTAGTATTTGTCGGATTTATATGTTGTATTTTGTTTCTTGGTATCTCGATTGTTTCAAGAAATTAAAAAAAAGCTTCAAACAATCGAGATATATCAAGAAAAAAATGGAGAAGAAACGAGGTATAAACATAGTAGGAGAAGGAACTGCGAAAACAAGATGCAGTGCCGTCTAATATATAGAACAATGGTGACTTTAGGGTTAAGAACAAGTTTGGGCTTGGGTCTAGCAAACTCGATTTAACTATTACAATTAAATATATGGGCTTGGAAGTGGGCCTATAAAATTGGATTCAATAAATTTAGGACAAATATAAACTTATTTTATTGGCATCTTTTTACGACGAATATAAAATTGGATTTTACTAAAAATACCATTATTTTTATAATTAAAAATTTAAATTCTAGATAACAAATGTCTAGAAAAAGTGTTGGTAAAAAGTTATTTTAGTTCACCAATGAAAAAGTGTTTGTAAAATTCATCAATGAAATGTTTGATGGTCTCAAAAATGTTCATAATGAGACCGATTTTACTAATTCAATTGAGATATATTTCTTGGTTTTAAAAGTTTCTTCTTTTTATATTCATCTTCAATGATACATTTCTTCTCAAACTTTTTTATAAGGTTATGGCTTCTTATTTTAAAAGTCTATTGGAACTATTAATCTCTGAACCCATGAAGTAGGAGGAAGTGTTGAGACACTTGCATGTTCGAATTAGGTCGCAATAAAAACACAATTCATAAAACTTGTTCAATACAACATAATTATTAATTATAAGCGGGAAGCAAACAAAAATTTGTACATAAATATGTTCGAAACTACAACATGTTTGGTCCATCAAGGATATTAACAATTAGGTATTTGGAATATCTGATGAAGATTTAATGGCAGCCCTTCCAACTTAAAAGATTTGAAAAACATAGAGAAGAGGTGACCTCAAAGACACAACAAAGATTGGCAACGATCGGTTTGGTTCTTCCTCAACGGGTGCTTTATTCCTCAAGTTATCTTTATATCAGAAGAAGAGAGAGTGTGTCGTGTACGGTGTATTGAGGACCATATAGCCTCTTATAGTGTGATGATCAATTCGAATTTCTCATTTTTCCGTTAATAAGTCATTTAGACATCCATCCATATTGAATCCATATCGAATAATTAATTGGTTATCTAAATAAAAATCTAACTAGTCTAATTTCTTAATTTGACCACAAATCAATTAAGGCTCCAAATTGATAAATAACTAATTTAGTATTGTAAAGATTTGCCCACATAATAATGACATTGGAATATATTTAAATAATAACATCATAATTTTTTAGGTATGCATATGAATGTTATTTATCTTTAGATAATTGGACCACCGTGGTTGTCTTCATTGACGTATAACGTGACAAAACCTTGCAGACTAGCGTGTCAACGAACTTGATTACATAGATCAATATGGATGAGTGTAATGAAAATTTTATGTAATGTGATCTTTAAATCGTGCATATTTCCAATTGGTCCAACTAAAGTCTTTCTCGAGATAAAACTGAAGTTTGCGAATTCACTATTTGTACAAAACGATACATAAATGGTTATAACAATAATAACCTGATGAGCTTTCACTACCAAAAAAGCGGCTCCTTGCCACACAAAAAATGCCACGTTTTTTCCTTAACTGTGGGTAACAACAAAAATTAATAAAGGGGCCCACTTCCCACACTATAATTCTCACGATTTTTTTTTGACTGTGGATAATTTTGATATTCTGACCAAAAAGAGGTGCGTACTACACATTTTATTCCCACACTTTTTTTTCTCCAAAAATTTCACTCCCCGCGCCAGAACACCCCACTCCTTTTTTCAATCTTTCATCCCATCAAAACCTAAAATCAGTTTCATCTTTCTTCCCCAAAGTCATGGCTTTTTTCAGAAAACTTAATTGCATCTTTCTTCCCTAAACCCTAATCCCCAAATTAGTTTGTTACCATCCTCTGTTGTAAGCTTTCTCAATCGAATTCGCCGTACCAGTTCGATTCGCCGTACACACAATTTACTGTAAGCTTTCACTCTATAATAAGATGTTAATTTAATTTATGTGCTTATCAGCTTGATCTTCACTCAATATGGGAGTCACATGTTGTTTTATTTGTTATAGGTGCTTTTTGTCCCTCACAATTTGAAGATGTGAAGTCTGCACTTGGTTAGTGAGACTTTGATTTAGTATTTATAAATAACTATATTGTTCTATAATTTTTTTAATAATCATGATTATTACTCTTATTTATGACTTAATGGGTTGAATTTTGATATTAGGGATTCAATTAAAAGCTTTCTGGCTTTCTCCTTTGTCGATTTTTGGTTTTGGTAAGCTTTCTCCTTTCTCCTGTAATTTGTTTTCTTTTGATTATTAGTTTTTTAGCCTACAAGGTTGGTGAATTTTGATATTTCATGCTATTTGTTTATTATAAAAACAACTTATAACATATACAAAAACAAGTTTATTTTTACTTTTGTTATAGAAATAGCTTATGTAAGATTACACATACAAGCTTTTGTGCTATAAGCTAGAAATAAGTTGTTTATCGTAAAAGGGCCAAGTAAGAAACATTTGATTGCAGTCAATATAAGAGAACTTCTATTTGTACTATGAGAAAGTGGTTGCTTATTTGTTTCAACTTTCAAGTTACAAATGCTAGACATTCTTGGGAATATCTCTTTGATCTTTCCACCTTCTAAATGCAACTTTCTTTACTCCATTATTCAATTAGAGAACAAAAACTTTTGTTTAAGACTCTGTTTTGTTTTTTACATTTCAATCAGAAGCCTCTGGTAAATCTAAGATGGCCTTAGTTTTTCCAAACATTAGTTGCATTTAATTACTACACATTGTATTATTTTATTTACCTGGCTTCTATTGTATTTTTAGTCATGGCTTTCTTGTGTTGTACTTGCATTTTAGAGCCAGTGATTAACTTTGAGGAGCCATGCATAATTTAAATAAGTCCAAAACTATGTTGAGTGTCTTATTAATCGAACCATTAATTAACTTTTTAGTCATGTCTTATTTTAGAGCCATTGATTAACTTTATGGTCATTCATTCTTTAATTTGAGTGTCTTATTAATGTAAATATTCTTACCATATAGTTTGGTACAAAATTATTCTGATAGATATCTGCATCTAGTGAGAACATAATTTGTTGCTTAAGATTCTCATATCAGTAACTAAGGCATGTGAAAAGTTCTTTTGAGCTGTTTCTTCATGTTTTTTCTCTAAACTAGAAGCAAACTTTCCGTATTTCATAAGTACTATTTCATTGCAGGTTTAAATGTTTTGATTTTTGAGAACACGTCAATATTTTTCACAAAAAACTTTTGTTTCTACTTCTTACAAAGCTAATTGAAATCCCAATTTTACAATGTTATTGTTGCCTTCGAATTGAAGGCATGCCCGATGACCGACATGTGTTAGTCATGCTGATTTGTGTGTTTTATGCCCTTTTATTGTTGTTTGGTTGCTGAGAAAACAACACAAAGACTGCAGCAACAACATAAACGCTGCTGTCACGCAGCTGCTAACAAAACCAGAACAGCAGGAAAATAGGCCTAATACACACCAGAACAACACCAAAATAGGACCAAAAACGCGTCGCCAGCTTCGGTTGCGCAGCCCCCAGCAGAACCACACACCAGGCGCTGAAAAATAAACCCTTCCCCGTTGTTCCTCCAAGTCAAAGTCTCATCCGGACACCTCTAAAATGTCCAAAAAATACCGAAAAAACTCAATTCATGTCACTTTATTTTTTCCGTACGGACATACATTTGTCTTAGGATTAATCTACAAGTAATTGTCTATTTAAGTAGTATGTGTCTTTAACAAATTTTGAAAAGCAACCTTTCATTTAAAAGAAAGTGTGTTGAGAGTTTTTTATTTGTTCAATCGGTTGCAACATTTTGATTAGAGCTTAGAGTTGAAGTGTTTTCAGGTGTAGATGTTCTTATCAATTAATATTCTAGTTGATTTTTTGTCATTCTAAAATTGCTTTGCATTTATGCGTTTTTGGTGCGATCTGATCTTGGGATTTTAGAGGCTTCGAGCTGTAAATTTTTCAGCTCAGTGGTTGTTGCGCCACACTGCTTTGTTTGCATCTGGTTTGTGTGTAATCATATGTTTTACTTAAGCATTATGTGCTTGCTGCAGGTGGTTTTTCTGTTAATCACGTGATTTAATTAAGCATTGTGTGCTTGCTGCATCAACCTCGGGCTATGTTGATCCGGTTTTGTCCTCAATGGTTGATAGATTTCAGTTTTGTATAAGATGTTATTATGTTAACATTATTCAGTTTTGCTTTGTTGGCTGAGTTTTAGTGAGTTGTGTATGACTTTTGAAAACGACCTTGTGCTATTCATACATTCATACAGGATGATTAATTTTCCACTTATACTATATGTAAATGTATCAAACGCTAGACTGTGTCGAATTTGACTAACTTTTTATGGACTTTTTCTTTTGTTTTTCTCTTTGTCTCGTATATGATAATGATATGTCCCCCTGTTTGGATTGTATTTTTCAAAAGGGTACCGCCTTTGCAAGGCCAGTTCCACCACCACATGACAAACTCTTTAATTTGATATTATTGTTTTTCCTTTTTTAGTTATTATCTAAAAGTATATGTGGATTGTATTTTCTATCTTAATCCCTCTGGTTTGAAAAGAAGAGGCTATTGGTAATCCAACATTCAACAAGAGGATAAGTAAAGTATGATCAATGATTGTTATCAACATGATTTAAACTAGTATGTCAATGTAGGATACTATTTGATTTGTTGTATATTTGCAGAACACAAGCACAATTGAAGCACTTGATTTACTACACTCGTAACAAGACAAGCTTCTTCAAAAGTATTTTGGGTTAGCATTTCTCTCCTTTTGTTATAGCTTTTTGAAATTGATGCATATAGTTTTATTTGTTTGTTTGTTAATTTACTAACTTAACTAAAAAATAATTTACACATTGGTTGCCTGTATTTATAGAAAATGAAATGCACAAAGACAAACATTGTTGTCCATCTGTTAAAGTATGTTGAATGTATAACACTATCGGACTATTACTTACATGTGTGATTTATTTATGATTAATTAGCTAAAAAATTTAAGTTTTAAATCTTATATTATTTTCTGGTCATATCTGATACGTCTATGATTTTGGATGAATAAAATCTTTTAAGAGCTAGATCTGAAAAATTTAAGTTTTAAATCTTATATTATTTTATATGTTAATTGCTTGAATTATTTCCTTAAAAATTCAAAACAGATTCATTTAATTATGATTGATAAGAGTTGGATTGACAAGCCAATAAAATCTAAAGAGTACCAAGGTGGGGTGGTCCAGTTTTTGGACTTTGCCTTTTCAAATGCAGCAATCAATGGACAAATATTGTGTCCTTGTATTAGTTGTGGATTTGGTAACTTGGGTAGTAGAGTCGAGGTGTTTCACCATCTCCTTCAAAAAGGTTTTCCTAGCAAGTACACATTTTGGAACATGCACGGGGAAGAAAATGTTCATCACAATGTCAAATTAGCAGGCCAAGTAGAAACACCGCCAACTAGACAACCTCCAATGCAAGATATGTTAAATGATGTCTTTGGTGCCTTTGTTGATCAAGAAGGAGTTCAAGATTCAGGGACATCAAATCTTCCTTATCGCGAGCACCCGACGAGTACAAAGAATATAGGAAATGAGGAGTTCAAAAAAATTAAGGCGTTGATGGAAGATGGGAATCAAGAACTCTATCCTCGATGTACAAAATATAGCAAACTATCCTTCATAGTTCGTCTTTACCGTATAAAAGTTTTATGTGGTGCAACAGATAAAACATTTACGATGATCATTGAGCTTCTAAATGATGTATTTCCACATGCTAAAATACCAAAGTCTTTCTATGAAGCGAAAAAAATGGTGAAAAGGTTAGGTTTGAGTTATGATAAGATCCATGCTTGTCCGAATCACTGCATGTTGTATTGGGGATCACCAGAGGATGAGAAGAGAGATGAATGTAAGATATGTCATACATCTAGATGGAAATTAAATGAAAATGACGGTTCTTCAAATGGTGTGATGGACGGTACAAAAAAGAAGCAGCAGCCAGCAAAAATATTGCGATACTTCCCACTTATACCAAGGTTGGAAAGGTTGTACATGTCTTCTAAAACTGCAGAGATATTGAAATGGCACGCTTTGAAGGAAAATCCGGATGGATTGTTAAGGCATCCTAGAGATACTAAAGCATGGAAGGAGTTTGATTCACTTTATCCAGAATTTGCTTTAGATTCTCGTAATATCAGACTTGCATTATCTACTGATGGTTTCAATCCATTTGGAACTTTAAGTTCTAATAACAGCATTTGGCCTGTGATGTTGTATGTTTATAACTATCCTCCATGGTGTTGTATGAAGCTAACTTCTCTTATAATGTCAATGATAATTCCTGGACCTAAGATGCCTAGAAATAGTATTGATGTTTACTTGCAGCCCCTAGTTGACGAGTTAAATAAGTTGTGGAGAGGTGTGAATACTTATGATTCATCAACTAAGGAGATGTTTCAAATGCGAGCTGCTTTGTTTTGTACAATTAGTGACTTTCCTGGTCTTGATAACTTGTCTGGTTGGAATACACACACATTGAATGCTTGTCCATCATGTAAGTTTGATACAAAATCTAAAAGGTTGAAATTTGGTAAGAAAAATTGTTTCATGGGACACCGCCAATTTTTACCATTGATCATAAGTATAGGCAAAATACACAATCCTTTGATGGATATGTGGAGTTTAGAGAGGCTCCTACTCCAAAGTCAGGTTCACACACTCTAAGACAAATTGAGGCTTATCAAAAAAAGGTGCGTGATGAGGGCATAAGTATGGTTGGCCCGCGTCAATGGAAGAAAAAGAGTATCTTTTGGAATTTACCTTATTGGGAGCATAATCGTATCCGCCATTGCCTTGATATGATGCACATAGAAAAGAATGTTTGTGACAATGTATTGTTCACGGTGCTTGATGAGAAAAATCGAACAAAGGACAATCTACAAGCTCGTAAAGACTTGCAGTTTATGGGAATCCGACCAAGTCTTCATCCCTTTCCTAATTCCACTAAGTTTCCTCAATCATGCTTTAAAATGAAAAATAGAGAGAAAGACATGTTCCTAAAAATTCTTAAAGATGTGGTTTTTCCAAACAGTTACGCATCAAATATTTCTAGGTGTGTTGATACCAAGAAACGCAAAGTCTCGGGTCTAAAGAGTCATGATTCACATATTCTGATGGAGCATCTTCTACCAATTGCTTTTAGAAAATCTCTTCCAAAAGAAGTTGCTTCAGTGTTGATTGAGCTATGTAACTATTTTAGAGAAATATCATCCAAGGTTCTTGATGTCAAGAATATAGAGAAACTACAACAACGGATTGCTCTGACGCTTTGCCATTTGGAAATGATATTTCCCCCATCTTTTTTCACTGTTATGGTTCATTTAGTCATTCATCTGGGAGAGGAAGCAATGATTGATGGTCCAGTGCATTATAGATGGATGTACCCTGTTGAAAGGTATATTACATTTTTTATTAAATTGATATTGAACTGTAGTGGTTAACTTTAAGTTGTACTCACCTCATTTTGTTTCAGGACCCTTGGCCATCTAAAATCATATGTTCGTAACAAGGCTATACAAGAAGGTTGTATAGCTGAAGGATACATCATGGAAGAATGCCTTACAAATGTTTCAAGATATTTTGAGGATGGTGAGATTGAAACAAGGTTCAATCGACCAAGACGCAATGACGATGATAATGCGGTTGATGCTAGTAGTGAGTCTACTATTTTGTCAAATCTATTTCCAGCAATGGGCAAGCCTATTGGAGCTGTCAAGATTTTTTCACTTTCACCCTTGGATAGGATACAAGCTCACCGCTATGTGTTAACTAATTGTAAATTAGTTGACAAATTTCGTGAGTAAGTTCTATATGCTTTTACTAATGGTAATTTTTTATATTAGCCTCACTTTCAATACAATTCTCAATCAATGCAACATTCATCTTTTAGGAAGTTTAAAATTGAGATATCTAGGATGCAACGCGGCAAGAGAAACTCGTCTAAAATTGTGGAAGATTACGTTCACAAACACTTTCACGAGTGGTTTGAACAATATGTAAGTATATACAACAAGTTTCAATAAAAATATTCATCTCAAATATTCATGATATATACAAGTGACATAATACCTTTCAAAATATAATAGGTTGCAAGCAATGATGACCCAGATATATCAATTGAAATTGGTTGGCTTGCAAGTGGACCAAATAATATTTCAAGGAGATTCAATGGGTATAACATTCGAGGATTTAGATTTTGTACCATAGGGAAGGAGCAAGGTATGAGAACTCAAAATAGTGGTGTTGTTATGTCAGCTATTACTAATAGCTTTTCAACAAGAGGGGAACCTATTGAAAAATCAAGTGATGAGATGTATTATGGGAAATTGGTTGACATCATAGAACTTGATTACTATGGTAAGCTGAGGGTTGTGCTTTTCAAGTGTGTTTGGGTAGATACTAGACCTAACAAGGGAATCAAGATTGATCAATTTGGAATACCAAGTGTGAATTTTTCTCGCTTGATACACACTGGTGTGAATGAAGTAGATGAACCATTCATCCTTGCAACTGATGCTAGAATGGTATATTATGTTGATGATCCATTTGAAGAAGGTTGGTCTTGTGTAAGTCATATGAAGCCTAGAGACATATATGATATGGGTGATGTTAACTTAATGGACTCAGAAGAGATGATAATGCCAGATATACCTTTTTGTGAGCAAAATGTGGATAACATAGAAGACTTTCAATTAGTGCAAGAAGATGACAATGAACAAGAGCCAAATGTCAATGAAGAAGAACAAGAACCTGATGAGCCAGAGTCAAATCTTGATGAATATCATAATAACTGTAGTGATGAAGATGATAATTTCATGTTAGAGTAGTTTGATTATATGAACATGTTGTGCTTTTCTAATAAGCTATAAGTCATAGTTTATTGTGCTTTTCAACTCAATTAAGGTTTATTAACTTTGTACTATTTTTCTTATATATTGACTTGCTTATCATATGATAGATTTATAATATATTTTCATTCCATGTTTTAGCATTTTTTTTAGCAAATTGTGCGGATATTTGATTTGAGATGAAGTTTTTTTTTAGCAAATTGTGCAGATATTTGATTTGAGATGAAGTCAAAACGCAAGTCTTCAGGAAAAGATATGGTAGAAAGGTTACGACGAGGGCTAGAAGTTCAAGTAAATACGGAAAATGAAGTTCATCCACAACACAAACAAAGTAACAGCAATCAGTCTGGCCCTTCCTTAATTCCAAATGCACAACACCAACAAAGCAACAACAATCAATTTGGCCCTTCCTTAATTCCAAATGTTCAGCCACAACACCAACAAAGATATAACAATCAGTATGGCCCTTCCTCAATTCCCATTTTCCAGCCACAACAAAATATCAGTATGACTAGTAGTCCATCCCATGATGACACATTTGACGATGATGACATGTTTGACCCTCCCTTAACTTCAAACGAAGTTCAGCCACAAAATCAAAACGAGCCTCTACTTGTCAAAGTTAAAGGTAAAAATTTAATATATGTTATAAATATTAATTTATTTGGTGGTTATCTTGTTACAACATATTGACTAACCTTTATATGTCTCTATTGGTAGATACATGTACCAAAGAAATTATAACTCGAAAAATGTAGCAACTGAGGTTTGGCATATGGAGAAGACAAAAAAAATTATCGTGGAACTCAACAAAAGGGGACAAGGAGACGATAATGGTACAAACTTACTTGTGAGGTTCTTAGGCCAAATCGCTAAAAAGTCAGCCTATTGTCCTATATCAGTTGAAAGATGGGATGAGATGTTCGAAAAATGTAGCACAGATCAATGGGAATGTATCGAGGTTATTATTTTGACTGGTTAATTTTTGTTTTGTTGATGTGCCTTTTATATCAAATATTGACCTTTAAATACATTTCTAGAAACATTTTGAGTTTGACTATGCTGCTGGAATCAAATGGGTGAGGAGTACACTAGGGGATAGATGGAGATCCTATAAATATAGCTTAAGGAATGCATACTTCTACCCCAAGAAAACTAAAGAAGAAATACTTGCTAAGCCACCACCTCCAGGTGTGGGTCCTGTTGAGTGTATTGCTTTTGTGCATCACTATAAAGGTGACAAAATGAAGGTATAGAAATTTATTTTACAAGCATTCTTTTAGAATCTATAAAGATACTAAAATGCCCTTATAATATGTCTTTGACACCGAGAATATTTAATTACACAATCTCATATTCTAAAAAACTTTGTCATAGAAGTATTAACTATCATAGTTTAAAATTGTAGCAACAAAGTGAGAAGAATACCGAAAATCGTAAGAAGCTTAAAGTCCCACATGCTGGTGGTAGTAGGAGCAACACAAGAAGGGGTCGTCTAATGGTAAGTAGATTCAAAATATTTATGTATCCCAACAAAGTTGTTATTGATGAGTTCTTAATTTACAATTTATTTATGATGTTAGGAACAACAATTAGGAAGGCTTGTATGTCGAAGCGAGGTTATTTTGTCAACTTTAATCAAGAATGATGGAAATTATGTAAACGAAGAAGGAAAAGCTATAGCTGTAAGTATACTTTTGGGTGTGTTAAGTTGATTAAATGTTGTGCATGTAGTATAAGAGTTACACATTGTTGAAAAATTCTACGAACTGATTACAAAATCAAAATTCTGCAAATTGATTGTTTAATGTTTATCTGGTTGTAAGATGATTGTTTAATTGAAAAAGATTCTGCATATTGATTGAAAAAGATGGATGTAAGTATACTTTAAGGCATGTTGGCTGATTATATGTTGTGCATGTAGTATAAGAGTTACACATTGTTGATAAAATTCTGCGAACTGATGTTTGATGTGTACCTGAATGTGTAAACAACTTATAGTGGGATAAAACCATACTACTTTATTATACTTTCTCACCCGTTCACTACAAAAAAACGCGCCTAATTGCGACGGTTTTAAGCATAGTTTACGGCAGTTTTTAACCTCTGCGAGTCATTTTGCGGGATTTTTCAAAACCCCGGCTTATACTAATCCAACAAATTATCTGCGGGGGTTTTTCACGACCGCTGGTATTCATATAAAAAATTTCTGCAATATAAGTGTTTTATTTGCGGGAGTTTTTAACCTCCTTAGATACATTGTTTTTAATTTTTTTTTTTATTTCCTTTTTGTTTGTTTTGTGGGAGTTTTTAACCTCCTCTAATACAGTGATGATAAAAAAAATTTCTGTATCTAATCTAAGTTGTTTTTAATTGCAATTTAAAGGTATTGTAAGATTTAATTTTTTTGATTTTATCAATAGACTCAATTCAAAAATAAATATCATCGATAACTTAAATATTGTAGTCCAAAATACCCATATATAATCTAATATCAATTGTGGCAATACAAAACATAACTAATAATAACATAAAATATGTCTTCCTCTAAAAGGGGTATATATCGTGATAACAAAACATAGAGTCATTATCTCTTGTTCTACCATTATATATAATAAAATATGTCTTCCTCTAAAAGGAATATATATCATCATAACAAAACATAGAGTCAGTATCTCTTCTTCTACCATTATATATAATCTAAAAAACATCAGATGTTGCTTCCACCACATGATCCTCTTGAGTTCAAAGGCGAATTAGGCTCACTTGGAAGATCTGTCGACTGAAATTAAAAAAGAAAACACTTCGTTAGTTAAAATATTTGACGAAGCTTCCACAAAATTACGGGAAAAAATTAAAACAAACACCACAATAAATTGATCGTGCTCTAAACCAAACTAAGAAAAACACTAAGCTATCATAACAATCGTTATTGGCCTACAATTGCATCAAAACTCATAACAAGCAAAACTTTAATGATTTATTTAAATTTAAAATGCTATTTTCATCTATCATTTTCGACAATAACTTATTAACTCTCTTCTCTAGAATTATAGTAAATTAAAAAATAAAATAACAAGAGTTTCTTCAACACATCATTGTACAATACAACAATCAGTTCCATTTATACCATTACAATTAAACAATCATGTAAAAGAAGCTAGCTACTTCATCAGGAATCCTTCAATCAGTTCAGATTATGTATTATCTAGTCAAAGAAAGGAAAAAATCCTTCAATCAGTTCACATGATGTATTATTTAGTCAAAGAAAGGAAAAAAGAAGGATCATAACAAAACTTACATTTGGACCAAAGAAGCTAGCTACTTCATCAGGAATCCTTCATTCTTTCATTATAATGTAAGCTTTAAATGCTGATTCCAAGCTTGTAAACTCTTCTTTCCAATCGGTATCAGATGATGTAGAAGCAGCAACTGAAATATTACTCAATTTTGAAAGTCAAACTCCTTTATTTCTAAATGTATTAGAAAGAACTGCTCCCATACGCATGGACCGCACTCTTCCAGAGTGCTCAGGCCCAAACACTCTTCTGATAACATCATCCGGAGAAATTTCAGATTCATTAACACTGCTTTGAGTCAAACCCGTTTGAATTTGTTCCTTTTAGTATGCAAGTGATCACCAAGTCAAAAACATGCATAAACTAGATATACAACCATGCATAAACCAATAGTTTATTCCAATTTCACTTACAATTGTATCCATTGCTGCATCATTTGCAGATGACTCTTTATCTGGTGGATGGGTTTCAAGGTACACTTCTCCACTAGTTGGTTGTCGTCCCATTTCCAAAAACTAGAATAGAAAGATGTCAGAATAAATAGTAAATTGTATTAAAATAGCAAAACATATGAAGCTAATTACTAAAACTACCATCTCATGTCTTTTTCTCGAAATGACTGTTGAACCAAAAATCTTTTTGATGAATGTTTTAATGATAACAAACCTTATAGAATAAACACTAAGTTTTATGAATGGTGATCTACTGATGTTTGCACTTAAGTCTTTTCAGAAAAGTAGACAAGAAATAAGTCTCTTACAAGTGCATATATATATTCAATGAAAGAATACCAAAACAGTAGCATCACAAGCTCAAAGAAGATATATAAAGAATATTGTTTGAATCAAATGAATGTTGATCAAAGATTCAACAAGAAGATGTATTTTATGATGAATTGACTCATCCTCGTCACCACATGGTTTTCAACAAAGCCTTAAAATATTCGAGAAATAAAGGGTTAATATTTGAAAGACACTCGATGAACAAGAATCATTGTGTGGAATCACTAAGAGGAATTATGAGAAGAATTGTATCATCAAACAATTCGAGGTTAATTGACCAAGAAGATAATGTCTTCTTATATAGAAGAGAACATTATCAACTTTGATGAAAATAAGGTTCTCATGACGAAGATGATTATTACACTTGAAATTATTCTCATCGAAATAATTAAAATCAACTTTGAAGAGAAACCAACCGATGAATAAATTGTTCATTAAGTCATTCATTAATTGGAAAATTATCAAGGAAGAAAATTCATGATCATATGCATGAAGATTCTATCATAAAAGACTTAGGATGATCCAATAATCTTCCATCATTTTTCAAGATATGATTTGGGAGAATAGAAATCAATCAAAGGAATTTTTACTTTGACAAAGGTTTCTCATGTTCTTACAAAAGAACATTCTGGTCATAAAAAGTGAAGAGAACTTCCTCACTTTATGTTTTTAAAGATAACACATATTTATATTTATTATGTTGTTATCTACTAATGTGTTTTGTGAGGATGTTTCAGTGAGAATGTTCTTGAGAACGTTCCGACCTCGCAAAGATAACAAAGCATCTTCATCAAAGCAAATGATAAATATGATCCTTTGATAAATGTCAAGAATATGCATAATCAAAGATCAAGAATAATTGTTATTCTCTATGTCCCACCAAAAGAAGGATCAAAATCATAAGAGATCAAGATTCCGTAAAATGGCATTCAAAATCAAAGCAAAACAAGATTTTATTTGCATATGGGCCATGAAACTTACAAAGGAATAAAATCTGCAAAAAACGGCCTTTTATAAGTTCAATCCATTAAGGAATGAATGGAAAAGGTCCATTAAGAAATATGTCTCCAAAGCTACTACCATATGACATCATCTTATGACATCATTCAATGACATCAAGATGACATCATCTTAAGTGGCCTCCAAGCTTCTACACTCAAGAGAACAGCTCATAACAACTTGCAAAAGGTGTTCCTTCTTTGCTCAATTTTGGGTAAGAAAAACCACCAAAGAAAGATCTCAAAAGTTGTTCCTTGTGATAAAAGCATATGACATCAAGATGACATCAACACGTCTTAACAAGTGACCAGCAAGCTTCTACATCAAGAGTACAACTAATGACATCTTGCAAAACGTGTTGCTTTGGGCCCAAGTTAAGGCTGGAACAGTAAGAACGTTCTAGAGAACGTTCTCTGCAAACAGTTTTCAAGCTTTCTCTCCAAGCATCAAATGGAGCCAATTTTTTTGAATTTGAATTGAGCTCCAACAACTCTTTTTTTTACTTGTTCTCCAAGGGTACATCTCCTATAAATAGAGGACGTCCATGAAGGTTAATTGCAAGAGTTTGAAACACAAAGTTTTTATCTCTCAAAGCAAAAAGCTATCAATCTTTTCAACATCTCTTTTTACAATCACAAAGCAAACTCCATAATCTTTCACTATATTTATCATCTTAATCTCATTTAATTGAGAACGTCTTTTTGAGTTTGTGTTTGTAAAATATCTCTTTTGTTTAAGATATCATTTAAAATCTCTTTTGTTTGAGATTCCATTTTCTACCAAAATCCATCACTATACAAAGTGTAAACTAGATCTCAAGTCTATTGGGCTTAATAGTTTGAGATAGGAAATTTCCAACCTTTCTTGTGCGAAAGCAAAGAATTGTAGAAGTCTGCTGAGGTTGATAATACAAGGGTTACGGACTGATCTGGTGTGATCAAGACATTATAGTGTTGGTTATAAGTTTCTACCAACTGTATACTATAGTGGATAATCTCACACGAAGTGTGAGGACTAGAAGTAGCCGGGTTTGGTGAACCAGGATAACTCTGCTATGTTATTCTTCTTTCTCTCTATCTCTTCTATTTTTGCACAATATACAAACACTAACATACACATTTATTTTTACTCATCTCCAGATCATTCTGGTCCTAATTAATCTCAACCATATTAATCCAGAGTTCTCTGGTCCTAAATTAATTATAACTTTATAAGTTAATTAAACTGCCTCTAGAAAATTCTGGTCCAAGATAAAACAACTAGAACATTCTGGTCCTTATTAAACTAACTTTATAATTCAGCTTAATATTATTTTTCTCATTCTACTTATATATTCTCTCTCCAGAACATTCTGGTCTCTTATATATATATATATATATATATATATATATATTTTGATTATTCATTTATTTTAACTAATATTAACCAAGTATTCTTTTGAGAATATAAAACTTATTTTAAAGTTTCAGGAATAATTTTAAAAGGGTCACAATTCAAACCCCCCTTTCTTGTGACGTTTATTACTACTTCAATGAGCAATCACTTGCTTGCGTCGATTTTCTTCATTTTTTTTACAACGTGCCTATTAAAAAAAATACAAATACATTTATTAATCATATAATTAACAACAATAAATGTGTCAAAGTGATCCAATTTTACCTGTGTTTCTGGTTTCAAACGATAGTTCACAAAATGAGCCCATTGAATTCGGTCTACACCATTTGCTACAAAATGAGCCCATTGAATTCGGTCTACACCATTTGCTTAAAAGTTCAGCCCTGGTTTTGGATCGATTATATATTTTTTCCACATAGTTTATCTATGCGCAGCCTACTTCTTTGAAATGTTAAGATTGCAATATCGCTTTGCTAGGTCTTCAGTGGTCATAAATTGGAACCGAGGCTTCAAAAAAGATATAACAATCACATTTTAAGCATTTGAATGATTATTTTAATATACTAAACTGAATCTTTATTTACATTCAACCTCAACATAAAAACTAGGCCAAAATGCAAAATTGGTATGGTTTCCATCCTATGTCATTGCTGCCAGCATTATCAATTCACCATTAAGCACAAACAATGTAACCTATATAAATAATTTTTCTATATATCTGTAAACTAATAACTATCTAAGCAAACCAAATCTAACTAGCCAATTAGCACAAATGTAAAGAACTACTGCAACGAAGGAATTGTCTAGGTTAAAAGTGGCAAGTGGCACCCCACTCACTACTACACCATACTTAACATTCTTAGATACTCTATTCTTAGATACTCTATTTTCAAAAAAAAAAAAAAAAATTGTTTTACACAAGATCATTCACACTAGCAGTAGCAGTAACTTCATGACCTCTTCAAAGAACTAGTAACATCGAAGTCCCTAAAAGTTGTCACTTGCTTTCTCTTTTGATTTCATGTGCAACAATTGCTATAGAAAGATAATAATTATCATAAATCAATATAGGGGCCGAGAGGATCTCAGTCGACAAATTAGACAGCATTTCAAGTCAAAACTCTATAAAAATACTGCATTAGTTCAGCCTATGCTCAACCCTTCATTAATTTTAATGATTTTACTACGCTATAAAAATATGGAAAGATCCAATTGTATTATCAACAATACAAAACAGCACCTAATCAATTTCTAATGCATTATCATCTAATCTAGAGTTCAATGAAGGAGTTTATAGCATCAATCATGGATTATAATATTTTCAAGTCATCAATCACTTTCTCATGAATTCAAAAGCATCATTACTCTAATTTAAACGTTCCAACACATTTCAACAAACATGATTTTAAGATTAACAACTTATCCAACAGGTAAAATATCAATTCAATCAACAACTAACACTATCAATTCAAATATTCATAAACTTCGTTAACTCAAGAAATAATTCACAATAATTTCTTTAGTCTAATCTTACTAATTGTCTCTCTCTATCTATAATAGTGTTCAGCCCCAAATTCTCATTCTACTAAAACTCTTATTTCTACTCAGGGATTATACCTAAGACAAAACCCCAAACAAAATCATAATTTAATTAAAGAACTCACCAATTAATGAAGAGAAAGCTTGGAATTAGAGGAAGAACAAGATAGCAAAATTGGAACCGCTTTTTCTATATCAAAGCCTATCTAAGAAAAATTCTCAAATTTCAATCCTAACAGTTCCATCATCACTTTCAAGCAACAAAAAACTATAAATAAGAATAAAAAAATTAAGCCCCAAATAAAAATCAAACCTTTATCAGAATTTTCGAATACCCAGGTAACAACAAGTTCATACAGTCTTCAATAACAACTTAATCATCGTGATTATGAAAAAAAATCATTTAAAAATAAATAAAATGAAACAAAAAATAGTGAAAAAATAAATTGAATGTGAGAGAGCTATAAAAAAGGTAGCTTATTCAAACCTTCCAAAGCTCTACAATAATTAATATTTAATCGTTAAACTTATATCATTAAATATATCATTGTTTCATGGACAATAAATAAATTGAATACTTACGAATCAACAATGGCTCATACTTTTTTATCTGTCGGCTTCTTTCCTGATGAACATAGAAGGTTATCTCATGCTTCTTGGGATTAATTATGAGCAACTGACAGTATTGACTACAAGGGGAATAAAAAAATAAATGATTTGTAAAATTCAAATCTCTATATTACAAGTGATTGGATATAAAGAGAGAAAAAAATTACATGCTAAAGTAAGGAGCTAGGTACAAATCCTTTTTATTATGGTGCATCGTGTTTTAAATGTAGGTTTGAACACTAACATGGCCATTTTGACTAAGAGTATAATATGGATCAAGAAATCCGTACATGCCACTTTTGCCCAATTCAACACCGGCGGTGTTGATACCTATGATACTGAAACACAATTATAATTATAAAGAAAATTCAGTAATTGAATGACCATTAAATTTACAAACAAAATATACTTATGTCAGCCACACTTGCAAAATAGTCAAGTCTAATTCTTTTTTTACCCAAACACAAGTCCATGATATCGTCTCTTGGTAGCTCAATGTCAATCCCATTATGTTCAACCTTAAACTTCAAAGCTTGTTCCATATACATTGCCTTCACTATCATATTTTGAACATCTAATTTTCTTATGAAACTCTCGATCTAATGACTTGACCAATCTAACTATGTGCTTGATTTATAGTCAAGCAAATTTGATCTCTCGATCAACCTTGGCTTTTATAACAGTGGATGAAGATGAAAGTGAACATGACATTGACTGTGATTTTATGAAAATAAGCATACATTTTTATTATCAAATCAACTAAGTACCAAAGGTATGCCATCTATACTCAATATCCAATCTCATTTATATTTACTTTTCATTATATAAATTGAAATGCATATCATATTTTTCTCCTTCGTGTTTTGGATCATTTAAGTTAATTTTTTATGTTGTTCATACTTATTTTCTATGAATATATACACACACAAATTTATATTTTGTGAAGATTAAGTTTTAACAAACTAGAATATGAGTGATCTTATAAAATAAATATAGATTTTTAATTTCAATTTAGAGGATGTTTGTTACAGTTTTTAATAGTATAGTTAATTAAGTAAATGATCCTAAATAGTATAGATTTTGAACTTTTCATCTTATAAAATAGTATAGTTAATATATAGACACACAAAGACACTATTTAGATTTTGAACTTTCAATTTAGAGGATGTTTAAAAAAAAATCAACTTTAATAGTATAGTAAATTAAGTAAATCACCCTATAAATATTAAGAATTCGTTACCATCACCATTCATAAATGTGAGATTCAATTCAGTGAATACTATCTTTGAGGCACAACTGTAAACTTTATCTTCCATTTGAAATATTGGATAAAAGTTCCAAAACGGAGTAATTGTTTTTATTTGAGGTAGGGAGAAATTTGTATTAATTAAAGTAGCACTATATGCTAAACACTATATTCTATCAAATCACCCCACTACACTACACTTTTTTGGTATGACGTGAAGAAATAGTTGATTCACATCGGATGTTATTGTAAATTAATTATTCTTAAGCTATAGTTTTCATATTCTGTGTGTTTTTGCATCAACTAAGTATTGGTTGTTTTTTTGTGTCATAAGTCTTGGTTGATAACCTATGCTTAATATATATATATATATATATATATATATATATATATATATATATATATATATATTCTTCAGTCTCTTGCACTGAGAAGATAAATTAAACTTTTTGATTTTAATTTGTTCATGCATCATCATTGCACGCCTTTATCAAGTTATAGAAACCCCAACATTGTAGAAACCCCAAAAGACATATATGTGGTTATGGATTTTGCGGGACATGTAGAAACCATATTTTGCAATTATTTTCTGGATGGCATAATATACAACAAGAACCCAAATATATAAGTACGAAAGGTACATAACCAACCACTTGTGCTTTAGTGAATTCTGTTCGTGTGAGCTCTATAGCAAGGTTTCATATAGAATCGTTGTTTGCATGAAAATGTAAGAATCATTGTTTGTTGGAACACTAGTGAGTTTACTAGTAAGTTTGTGAAGTTTGAAATGTAAACACAAGTGGAGAAACTAGTGTTAAGTGTGAATTGAAAATTCTATGTCCCACATTGGGTAGATCACACACTCTAGTAGTGTTTATATATGTGGGATATCACCTCCAAGGGTGTGCCCTTGGGGTCCGCCGCTGATCGGGCTTGGGTTTGGGCCTAGGCCGTAAAAGAATATTTTTTGGTGCTCAGAAAATAAATATTATTTTTCTTTTTTTTTTGCTCCGAGAATCCTGCAAGCAAAGACCGAGTCCAGCACACGCTTTCCACACGCCTCCACGTTTCCCCACGTTCTCCACACGCGCATCCACGTTTCGGCACGCTTCCGCACGTTTCCGCCTCGTGGGTTACCGTTACTGGAGCGTGGGCTTGCGCGAGCGGATCGGGATCCTCATTTTTCACTCCAAAACCGAGAATCGAACGCTCTTCTATGGTTTTCTCCCCTTCTCGAGTGGTTTTCGAAATGGTTTTCGAAACCATATTCTCAGAGGTGTTATTCTCGACCGATTCTGGGCAGTGCAGCCTTTAATCGTACAGAAAAAGAATCTGGGCTGTTTTATCCTGGAGACGCACGGTTGATAGTCTACCTTGCACATTTCAGGTAGTGCCGTGAAACGTCTTAAAGAAAGCGACCTGGTTGTGACTCGCCCCAGTAATCGTTTCAAAGCTCTGTCCTAATTTTCAAAATAACATTGTTTGCATCAAAAACAAAATTATTCGAGTTATATAGCAATTCTCATAAAAAAAAAATAGACTTAGACCTCAAAACTGTTGAAACATATAACCTTTAAACTTCAACTCAAAACAAGACTGTATGGACCTCAAAAGCAATTGTTGCAAACTCAACAACAAAATAAACCAAAGAAAAACCCATCATAAAAGCAAAAAAACATTAAAATAATGAATTTGAAGAACTTAAAAAAGACGATATACTTACATCAACGTTGTAGGAATCCTTTGCTATTTCACCTAGCTTTTCGTGATGGTCTGCTAGTCCCCATAATCCTTCTGCTAGTGCTTCCACTGTTGTTTATTTGTTATCGAAATATTTGTCTTGATTCTTTCGTGTCAATATATACAATGATTTCACCAATCAAACCCTAATAATATGCTATTAAGTGTCTGCTTAGGGCCGGTTCTAGTGGGTTTTACTCGGAAGGGATATAAATTATCGAACAAAATATGCTTTTAAGACCATTCTTAATTTAATTACGAAGGGACAGAAAAAAGTAGATAGATAAGGAGAAGAATAGGTTAACAGAAGCTAGAAGGAGAATAGAGAAAGAAAATAATCGACAACTCAATAGTACTCTTTGTTGTGTGTGGAATGTACTGAGCTCTTTATTTATAGTGAAAATTATTCACAACTAATAGTGAGAAACTTTGGGGACAGGTAATACATTACTTTGAGATCAAGTAATTCACATATTGAATCTAGTACACAAAAATATTTCAAGAGTAATATTTATATTAAGTACAAAAATATATTATATCATGTACCAAAATATATTTCAGATTGTCTACCAAAATATTTCAGATTGTGTTCCAAAATATTTTAGATTGTGTTCTAAAATATTTTAGCAAAATTTGGGGACTAAGAAAGCATTTTCTAATAATTATTTAATTTATGATTTCCAAATAATAAAATATATATCTATATTTTTTTTCCTCTAGTGCTTACTTTGTTCACATAATTATATACTCTTAGAGGTACACCCCCACTATATTGACACTACTAATGTGTGTTCCATTTGATGTGAGACATCCACTTTTTTCAATTCACACAACACTAACGTGAGAATTTGTGTTTAGTCTTTTAACTCAATTTTCACACATGTTTCAACAAGAACATATTCCTAAGATCATTCTTAATATTTGTCGAAGTGACATTATATCTCAAAAAGGACTATGATCTTTTTTTTTTGAGGAAAAAAGGACTATGATCTTAAAAATATTGTTAAATTTCAAGGGACATAAATTATCGAATGGACTATGCTCTTTAAGATCATTCTTAATTCTAAAGTAATATATATATATATATATATATATATATATATATATATATAAGGGTCTATGGTTTTAAAAGCACTCTTAATTTCGAAGAGACATTGACATGAGATCACGAGTTCATTAATTAAACATATGGAAGAAAACATATAAAAAATGCTCTTAATATTCATTTTTATTCCAAACCAGCATATTATTTATCAAATTAAATAATTTGGCTATTAATTCAAGTGGTCTATTCCTTAAAAAAAAAAAAAAAAAAAAAAACAAGTGGCCTATTAATAATATCTTACGGGTTTTGCATGATATCATCCTTTGGATGAAAAACTTTCGGTTACGGAAAAGAATTGGCCGGATGTGGCAATTTGGTGATTGGCCCACGAAAAACAAAGTAGGCCATTTGATTTTAGGAATACAAATAGCTTGAATTTTGATAAAAACTACACTATGTGTACTTGGAACGAGTGTTTTCTCCTCTTTTAAGTTTTTTGATTACAACTTGTTTATTGAATCTTATCGATGATTTTCTTACTATTGAGGCGATTTCTCATGGCGTGGCATTCCTACTCGTATTATAAGTGAGTGTGACGCATTCTTTTACTATCTCTTTTTCCCAATTTCATCCTTTAATTTTACCTATTTATTTCCATACGATTTATGTTCTTTATCGTAGTGCTACCACATTTCTATCATCTAACTTCTCTAAGAATCTAAGAATAACGTAATTTTCTTCTGATTCTTAATATTTTTCGAAAGGGAAAGAAAAATAAGATAGGCTGAAAATCTACAAACTTATGGGGACTATTAACCTTGGAAATCAAAACTATAAAAGTAATATTTAATCATTTAGTGAGCTTACCAATGTGACACGAAATACAGCGGAAAAAATTCAGCAGATCCACTTTCAACGAATCCCAAAAACCTTTGATATAACCAAAGTTAATCTCATCCGACCCAAGACTCTTGAAACTATCACAGTCTCACACCGCTGCCCTTATTTCTTCCAACACAAAAGGTCTATTGAGATCAGTCCCATCCTCTATATTAATTGTTTTCAAGGCAAGATCCCCCAAACTTGGTTTATTCGCGGAAACTTCTTTTAAATGAGATTGGAAGTGTCACACCCTCAATCTGAACACCCTCCTTTAACCAAGTAATTTTATATTTTTGCTTCTTTATACTAGAATGTAATTTAGACACGATAAAAAATGTATCTCTTCCACATCCTCCGCCTCACGCAACTGAGCCTCCCTTTTAATATCCAAAAAGAACTTACGATCTTTCACGAAACGGATTTTACTATCTAAAATTTGTCCAGGTAAAGTAATTTATTGAAATAATTTTTCTACAACTCTAATAATTAATATTTTTATGAATTTGATTTAAAATAGTTAAATTAATATTAGTTTTGAATAATACCGATTACAAATAATAAAATATAAACATGTGGGTCAAGTTTAGGTTCTTTATAAACAACCGCCGTTAAAGTAAAAACTAGTTAGATTAACTATTGATTGATAAAATCCTACCTACCTATTTGATTCCATAAAAAATAACACAATTTACCGTTCACCCTATTAAAGATGCTCCGGAGCAATACTTGCATAGCGACTAACCCAAATCTAAAAAATTTAGGCACACTAACATAAATGATGTTTAAAAAAAAGATAAAATGGTTTAACAATTTTAAATGATGTGACTAATTTAATTATCATTTATTTTCCTTCATTGTTGTGTGTGTGCTCAAATCAATTTTATTTGTATTTTTGACTATACAAGACTTTCTTAGATGCTCCGATCTTTATATATTGATACACATAAACTGAAAAGTAAATTGAAATTAAAAAATGCATGAAGTAATAAACATTTAATTTTAAGATACATTTATACTTGAAATTAGTCGTTTGAGATATGGCCAAATAAATTCACTATTTAGGATTCCTCATGACTCATCATTCTTGAATTCATATGTGATATTTGTGGTTGTTTAAAGCAGGACATAAAGTTTAAGACTTTATAAAATGGCTTTTCAAGTCTTACACGGCTGTACTATGCTGACCAAGTCACCAAAGCTACTAATTCACAAAATTAGTATTGACTTTTAGTAGATTTTGTCTCTATTCTAGTATATAATTTCTTAGCACTTTGTTATAATAAAACCTTGTGGAAGCTTTTAGTTTAACAGTTCAATCAGAACATCATTCTTCACTCACTCACAATTCTCTTGACCTTCCTTAGCAACAACACTAGCTTCAAATCAATATGCAGGTAAGAATATGTTAATGATGAAACCAATAACATATAAATTCATTCAAACCATTTCTCAATTTTTGAAATTTTCTCCTTTTTTATGTTTGATTTATCAACTATAATTTGTTATCCAATTTTGGAAATCAAATTACAAGCCTTTTTAAATATTTTTCTTTTTTAATTTCCCTTTTGAATGTTCACTTGGAGACTAATTTTTTAATTTTTCATGGTTTGAAATTATAATAATTAAAAGCTCTTTGATTTATCTTTGACAGAAAATAGTGCTAAAGGTGGAACTCTATGATGATAGAATCAAGAAAAAAGCCATGAAGACAGTATCTGGTCTTTCAGGTAAGGAATTTCAATATCTAATCATTATATGAGAATTTGATACACGACTCTGCCGTTTTAACTCTGTTGCACACATGTCAATGTACATCTTTGATCTTCAATATCTTTATCTTTAGCTGTGTGTGCATCAGTAAAAATTATAAAAACATCTTTGATCTTCAATATCTTTAGCTATGCATTAGTAAAAATTATAAAAATTTGATATTTTGAAAATAATTTTCAAGACAAATCCAACATCATACAAAACATAATGGAAATGATATATATTGTCAAACAAAGTCACTTATTTTAAGACGAGGGACTAATTTTTTATACTTTAAAAATCAATGAAGAAAAATGGTATAAAGTATTTTTTTTTTTAATAATTTTTTGTTATTTTTTTTATCAGGGGTTGAGTCTGTTTCAGTGGACATGAAGGATCAAAAACTGACACTGGTTGGAGACATAGACACTGTTGATGTGGTGGGAAAGTTAAGGAAACTATGTCATGCTGAAATAGTCTCAGTTGGACCAGCCAAAGAAGAGAAAAAAGAGGAAAAAAAGAAAGAAGAAGAAAAGAAGGAAGAGCCAAAGAAAAAGGACCCAAAAGAGGAAATGGCTGATCTTGTGAAGGCATATGAAACATATTATAATCAAATGAGACAACCATATCCTTATTACTATTACAAAACTGTGGAAGAGTCTCCAAGTGGGTGTGTTATTTGTTAAGACAATGAAATATTATTTATGGAATTTGAGAGTATAGTTAAATAAATGAGAACAAGAAAAGAAGTTGGGGGTTTGAGGGTTATTTTCTTGTTCTTAGTTTTTGGCTTGTTCTCTTATCTTAGCAAAGAAAAAAGGGATGTTGAAGAGGGGATTATAAATTGTACATTATTTTGTGGGGTAGCAATGTTTTGAATTTTTGTTGTCTTGATAATAATCTGTATTCAAAATTGTGGATTGGGTTAACTTGAAAATAACAATTGAGAGTTTGGTTTTATTATATTTAGATGCAATTTTCTAAATTTGCTAAGACATAAAAAGATGATTTTTAAAAATTCTAAATCAAACGTTCATGTTATCCTTGGCTATGTCAATTTTTTTGGAAAAAAATAATAAATAAGCGCATAATTAGAGATCGAAGAAACGTATGAACTTAAAATGATAAAGGAAAAAAAGGGAAAAAATTAACACAGTGTGCCAAAAAGAAAAGTATACTAATATAGATAGCTTAAGTTTATATTTTCTTTATATGGTTAGAAGTAGGTATTGGATAATACACATAAAAATGAAATAACTTGCACCTCAAGTAATTGATGTTAGAGTGCTTAGTTATAATATAGTGTTTGATTACTACCTTAGGTTATCATTAACACTCACATATGTATATAAACACATTGTAACTTCATTTACAAGTAATGAGAAAAACACTTTCATTCATATTCTTTCTCTCTTAATATGGTACCAGTTTCTTCTCCATCAATGGGGGAGTTAGTTACGATCCATAACCACTTTTTCTAACCAATTATGTTGCGTTTTCTCTCTCTTCTTTATCTTCTTCATTGAATCTTCATGATTCATACCTTGATCCTTTGTTCTTGTGCTTGATTGCTTCGTCTTCGAGTTTTGTTTTTTGATTTTTCGTAGCTTCGTGCTTCGTTTGTTTGATTCTTTGTGCTTCGTTCTTCGAAGTTATTCATACTCTGTTTCTCTGCAACTTTTTCTTCCTTCTTCTTCCTTGCTATGGCTCCTCGTAATCAAGGTCCCGATCAAGAATCCCCATTTTTTGTGCATACGAGTGAAGGTCCTTCATCTTTAACCGTTTTTCCAAGCTTGACTGTTCCAATTATCTAGCTTGGAACCCTTCCATGAAGCGTTCTCTAGGCATGAAGAACAAGCTTGGCTTCATCAATGGTACCATTGAGCAACCTGATCTTGATGACCTTAATCGGAGTGCATGGGAACGTTGCAAATCATTTGGTGCAATCTTGGCTTATTAATTCAGTTTCAGATTCAATTGCGCAAACTGTTGTGTTCTATGATACTTCTTATGAGGCTTGGTAAGATCTTCATGACCGATTTTCCAAATTTGATCGCATTCGCATTGCAGATTTGCGTTCATCCATTAATAACTTGAAACAAGGAACAAAATATGTTCTTTAGTATTTTACTGAGATGAAGGCGTTGTGGGAGGAACATTCATCACATAGACCAATTCCATCTTGTACTTGTGTTCATGCTTGCCGTTTTGATGCTACTAGGGTTGCCAAGATTTACATAATTGAGGATCAAATCATGCAGTTTTTGACCGGTTTGAATGTTCATTTTGGGGTTGTTAAAACTCAAGTTCTCCTTCTTGATCCTCTTCCTTCTCTTAACAAGGTTTATTCTCTTGTGGTTCAAGAAGAGAGAAATAACTCTTTACCTTTCTATGTATCTGCTTCTGATGATAGCACCATTCAATTGAAAGCTTCTGATGCTAAGATATCTCAAGGACGTGGTAAAAGTTTCTTCTCTAATTCTAATAAACCTGCTAGATACTGTACTTTCAGTCATAAAACCAATCACACTGTTGATTTTTGTTATCAAAAACATGATGCTCCTGATGAAAGTAGCACATTGGAGCATGGTTAGGGGGGCTCTAGAGGTTCTGGTAATGGTTTGTCTCCAGAGCAATATAGTCAACTTGTGTCCTTACTACAACAAGCTAGTTTGGTTCCTTCAGCATATTTCCCCTTTTCTTCAAATGCCACTACCAACCATATCCAATCTGCTTCAGATAATGCAGGTATACATCCTCCTTCTTTATCTCATAATCCTGATTACTGGCTTCTAGATTCAGGAGCAAATGAACATATATGTTGTAACCTTTCATATTTTACCTCTTTCTATCGCATTAAACCTGTTTGTGTTAACCTCCCTAATGGCACTTCCATTATTGTCCATTATACTGGTAATATTAGTTTCACTCCTCAATTTTACCTCACACATTTCTATATTCACCATTATGTCAACTTAATCTCATGTTTGTTGCTAAACTTTGTGAATCCTTATCATGTGTTTTGAATTTCTATCATGGTTAATGCCTTACACACGACCAAACTTCATTGAAGATGATTGGTTTGGCTAATGAAGTGGATGGTTTTTACAGATATACTCCCACTTCTGATGTTTCTTCTAATAGTTTTTTACATTCCACCAATAAATCTTGTAATTTTTCATTTTCTATCAGTTGTAACTCTATTACTTGTATTCCTGTTAATGCCTTGTGGTGTAACACCCTATTTCTATTAAAGCAATAAAACATGCGAATATAATAATTATTCAAGAAATAGACGCTACGTCTTCAACAAGTTTCCAAAAACAACATGCATGCATATATATGACATTCTCACAGTCACAACAGATATAAATCATACACCAAATAATCCATCATAAATATATATAAGTCTTCAAGTCCCGACATATGGGCAAATAACAACATGTCAAAGCAACAAATATAAGACAATATCTTAATCAGAGCCTAAATCTAGACTCGATAGAAAAGAATAGGAACCATCCGCTATCCTCGGATCAACTCACCAAGCAAGCAATTATTCCTGCACTCCGTCTACCCATCCATACGGAAAGGTAGGCGGTCAAAACCGCTGGGGGTTAGCTTTACATCAATAATAATCAACATAAACAAATATGGGAATTCAAGGATTCATGCATGACACATATACATAACCATCCCTCCTAGAATACTAACATCACATGAATATTGTCCCCCATTCTTCATCACAACATGCTATCGCAATTCTAACATAGCATAGCAAACATATTTAAACTCTAATCAAGTCATCGACATAAGTTCATCATTTATCAACACATATCAATGAAATGATTACTCACCATATTTCATTTAGCCTAATTAATTCAACAAATACAATTCATCATTTCAAGTATAAGTAAGAAAACCATCATCGCCAAAAGATCATAAAGTCACATAAATATAAATCACACTTCATTATTTTCACCAAAATAAACATCATAAATTAAGATCATCAAATGTACAAGTATCACCATTAACAACAAACATCAACAAGTACACATCTTCACATATTCACCAAATATCACCAAGTGTACAATTCGCCAAAGTTCACCAAACACATAATCAAATATGAACTACTGAACATAAATTAATCAAATTAAGCTTCAATTAATTAACAAGAGCATTCCACCTCAACATACACATCAACACAACAAGTTCAATCATCACAAGTATGTATGCATCAAACACACTTATCACCAACACAACCATCATCAACACATAAGCAAAATATGACTCATGCCAATTCATGCTATGCGCCTAGACTCAACTCCTATATGCATGTGGTACCACTCAACACATCAAGTCAACGACTATAATCAATGGCTATATGGATACAATATTTGATCAACGGCTATATGGATATAACATCCGATCAACGATAATATGGATATAACATCCGACACGACATATGTTGCATGAACATCTGCCTCGATCAACCATGCATATGTTCACAACAATTCAACGGCTATATGCATATTCATGCATTCATCACCAATCACATCAAATTAACATATGTGAAATCACCACTAACAATCAACATTAATTAGCATATATGAATTCACCGCTAACAATATCAACATGTATACATTCATCAACCATTCAACATGTATACCTTCATCAACAATTCAACATTCATCAATAATTCAACATATATACATTCATCAACAATTCAACATGTATACCTTCATCAACAATTCAACATCTATACATTCATCAACAATTCAACATGTATACATTCATCAACAATTCAACATCGTTATAGAACGATAACTCCATACAATTTCTCATAGTTAAGGTAAAGGAGAAAATTCACCAATTCATGATAATCATCATATTCAACATTTAGCAATCGTCCACGTATCCTCGAATATTCATACAAAACCATTTACAAAAGATTTTTGAGATAATCGGTCTCAAGGAATAAATTTGACAAAATTCATCTATGGTTAAGCAAAATAACCAACATATACTTTTAAAGTAAAACAACACTAATGCCTCGGCTATGTATGCTCTTAGATCACATATGTGTGCAGTTGAACAAACATATGCGTTTCATCGGCTAATTACATCGAAATCATAGAAATCACAAAGTTAGCCTCTATTATCTCTTTTCAAAAGAATTCAATTTTCCAAAGCAAAACAAGTTAATCATCATTGAATTCGTTCACAACCATTTTTAGAAGCCATGTATATAGTATACAACCCTAACCCCACCCCTTGTTCTAAAGACAAACGGTTTTCGGAAAGATCGACGATCTTGGACGTTTTTCAAAAGTTTAGTTCAATTTCTCAAATTAAGCTTCAATCCAAGTCTCAAGATGTTCCAGTAGATTTATGAGTGAAAACAGTAGTTAAACAAGTTGAAAGAAGTGTATGAGAAAGCTCGGAACTTTCTTCGGATGCCCGTAACGCGTACAAAAAGGGTGTTGCAACTGGGCTCGTTCGCTTAAGCGACCATCTGTTCGCTTAAGCGAACAAGTTACAGTAGCTCATAGTGCTGTTCGCTTAGAGCTTCGCTTAGCGTTCGCGTAAGCGAACAGTCATCAGTTCTGCATAATTTTTCACGGGTTTTCACCCATTTTCACCCCAAAACCCAAATTTTGATTCCCAAACATCTAAATTCGTAGTTGTTTATAGGTTCATGTACACAAATAGGCTTCCAAAAACACATTAAACTTGAGATCAAACAACAATCTAACACAATCTAACAATTCACAAATTTTTGCTCAAAACAACTTATCCATCATCAACATTCATCAACAACAATCAATTCAACAACACCCAATCCATGAGATCATAACAACAACAACCAATCATATTCACATCTCACAAATCATACATACTTCCACAATTTCAACAACAATCATCATAATTCATCAATTCACCCAATTTCATAATTTAACAACAACATAACATAGAGCATATCATTCTCATGTCAACAACATAATCAACAACTAAATTCATATACCCAAACATATTTAGATCATATGAACAAGAATTAAACAAGTTAAGTTTATGAAAATCACTTATTTACATAAGCACTTATATAAAGAATTAGGGAAGAAGATGAGATTAAACAATTGATTATGAATGAAGACTAGCCCTCTTACCTCTTATCTTCACAAAGCTAAGCCAATTCTTCAGTCTCCCTTGCTCCTAGCTTGATTCCCCTTGAATTTTCTCTCCAACCCTTTTCTCTATCTCTAGCCTCTTAGGTGAAATGAATGAAAAGTTAACCTAGCCTCTCTAAGTTAAGCTTATATAGTCACCATCTAAATGGGTTAGGGTATAACTCTTCTTAACGGGCCTAACACTCTCCCAACTAATTAGAAATGTTACTACTTATTAACTTAGTAAAATATCTAATTATCACCAAAACAAAATAATTACTACCAAGCCCTTCTAATCTTAGCAAAAATAACTATTCACCTCAAAATAGTGTATCTGAATATGACGCACACTGTCAATAGGCCACTTGTGTTCAACAGGAATAAAATGAGGCATCAAATTTACATAAGGACGTACTTCTCTGAAACACCAAACTCTCGTTCATATGACATCCAACTAGAGCGGTTTAAAAATGAAGTCGAAACTTCATCGGGTTTCGGCGTGGACACCACTAGATACAACCAATATCTTAAGTCCCCGCTACAAATCAACTATAAACAGAGCACCCCCATCACAAAAAACAGTTCAAACTTCTCATATCGATATATTCCTCAAAGCACTTTGAGACGTCGTTGACATGAGCGCTAGAGTATATTTGCCAATACTCAACCCCACTCTGGTAAGGAACACTCAACAACCGTCCTTAACGACTATAGCAACACCGTAGCATCCACTCTAAGCATTTCTTCTAATTGTGTTCGTAAAATAAATGATTTTTTTAGAGTTCAATTTTTTCAACTTGTTCGAGTTAAGGATAGAAAGAATTGAATATGTTTAATACATGTGATTCAAACTTATGAAGAAAAAAGTGCAAATAATTACAACTTACTCTTTAGACAATACAATATAAGAAAAAACGATAAAATTAAAAAGACATGCGCATTTAGACCAAATTTTGGATCATATAAATGGAACGTTTAAAAGAATGTACGCAAATTAATAAGCTTTTATGCGTAATTCATAATCTTTTTTATGTAAACGTGTACTTTTAAATTAATAAAAAAATATTATTTATTTATATAAACTATTTTTCATAAACTTTAAAATAAATATATCTAAAAGGAGTCAATAGCCTTTAAGTTATAAATACATGACAGAATCAACATAATCGATTACTCGGTGAAGTTTAAATCCAACCATACCCTTTTCGTGCAGATCACGGTACATACTGTTCCAAATGATACATGTCAAAATCATACTTTAACAATCCAACTAAAATTTCCTTAAAAAAATAAAGCAGAACTTGACATAGCCTAATTTTAAACATTATTGAAGATAATGATCAAAAGTTGACGAGGATGATTGTCACAAAAGATATTTTAGTGGAAGGAAAACTATGCACACGACAATACAATAATTGTTAAAAACCATAGTCACAGGGATGCTGCTGGGCCTACTTGTATACGGGACAAAATCCATGATGGTATTAATAATTTTTTTTTCTTTTCATTTCTATGATCACGTAATAATTTTATGAATGATTGTTAAAGTTAGTTAGATTCCATGACATAAACAAAGAGAAAGGACCTTTCCATATCACCAAAGGAAAATGCTATAATATTTTACGAGTAAACCATTTAATTGGTCCCTATCTTTATACCAAATTCTCATTTTGGTCCTTGACTTTAATAATAATTTAAAATGGTCGTTGTTTTTGTCAAACGTTTTTCAGATTGATCCCTGACTCTATTAGTTGTTTTGTATTTTAATGTTAATGATTCAATGTCTTTTAGATATTATTTAGTGGTTAATGGCCTAATGTCTTTTGGATCAAATTTAACTTAAAATGTAAAACAACTAATAGAGTCAGGGACCAATCTGAAAAACGTTTGACAAAGACAAAAATTATTTTAAGTTATTAATAGAATCAGGAACCAATTTAAAAAATTTAGTATAAAGACCGGGACCAATTTTATGGTTTACTCATGTTATATCATGATTGTTTGTTTTTATTTTTATTGTAAAAGCCGAGCAAGATTATATCAAAACAGTAAGGTGGCAGTGGTACCACCAAACGTCCAAAAGGAAATACAATGCTTAAGGGAAATGATTGAGGTATCAATCAACCAAACTCCACTTATGACCACTTCAACAACCTATACATTTGAGATTCGGTACAACTATAATTACATTTGAGATACCATATGCCAATTGATGATATAAAGATGAGAAAGCTTGGATCAAATAAGCAAAACTGAATTTGAGACTGAGATGATAAATCAATACTACTCAAAAATCAAACACCTATGTTGCTAAATTAACATATTCCAAAGCTAATTGTTAGTAGTTTGGGCAGTGTTAGTTTAGAGTGTAGTTGAATAGTGTATAAAAGATGTTTCTCATAGTTACGTTGCTCCTTCTCACACTCACGCTCTTCAACCAAATTTGCATGATGCTCATTTTTAATGTAGCTATTCTTCTTCAGATGTCCAACTTTCTTATAGTGTCTACATTTTGGTTTTTCATGCCATTGACATTTTTTCTCGGCATGATTTGTCTTCTCGTATATGCTGCATGGTGGATATTCATCTTGATTTTCTATAAGAAATTTCTAGAGATTTTTTTGTATCTAGAATTTTCACCACTTTTTTGTTTCCTCCAAATCCTTTCTTTTGAGGCCATAATTTAAGCATTGATTAAAAGGCATTTTAAACTATGTCATCATCATGCCTACTCAATTATTGCTCATAAGCTTTTAGTGAGCCTATTGATTCTATCAATGACAGAGTAGATAGATCTTTGGTTTTCTCAATCGTAGGAATAGAAATTAGAGTTTTCTCAACAATTCTTTTGTCGAGAATATGACCCCGTGAGTTCTCATTTGACTAACTAGTTATTTTATCTTAGTATAATAGTCTTTTACGGCCTCAGACTCTTCCATTTTTATTAACTTAAACTCATGTCTTTGAGGTTGTATTTTATTGGCACATACCTTGTCATTTCTATGAAACCCCCCCTTTAATGTACCCCACCCATCGTTGGCATTTGTATCTCCCATTATTCTTTGAAGGACACACTAACTGCTACCTTTTTTTGCAAAATGATCAATGCCTTTGAATATTTATGTTTATTTTGCTTCAACTTATTTTCCTGAGATGCATTGGAAATTGAAGTCTCTTTGGAAATAGTAAATCCTTCACTTGCATTCTCCCATAGATCTTGAGAGCAAAAAAAAATGTCTTCATTTTCATTTTCCAAAAATCATTGTTTTTACCATTGAAATTAGGGATAGTCATACATGATTGTTGAAATAGTATTAACCATGTATTAGGGGAAGTTTAGAAATTATGTCGAATATAAGGAGATTTTGGTTGGAAATATATAGATAAATATTCTACTTGCAATGTATCATCGAACATAGCTCTGATGCCACTGTTAGCAGTTTATAGTGTAGTTAGATGGTGTAGAAAGATTGACTTCATAGTTGGTATATAGGTTTATGCAGTGTGAGGAGTTTTAACAAGAATAGATTGTATTGATCTCCAAATTTAAATGATTACAAATGAGTACATGCTTTCCAAAGAAGGTGACTATACTCGCGCATGAAGAGGATGACCTCTCTTATGCGTTAAAGTCGACCACTTAATACAACGATCCCAGAGGCATAGATGAGCTCAAGGAGGTTTCTCGTATAAATCATGAACAACAAATTTAAAAAATAAGTTTTCACGTTAAAGGGTAAATTATTTTGAACGTATGTTCTATGTTGTGTATTCGACAAGTAACGGTAAAGGATAAAAAAATCGTTTAGTCAAGTAGTGAATTGAGTCCCATTTTCCATGACTACTAAGTATGTTTCTTTCAAAGAAACAAACAATGATATTTGATGTAATTTCGATGAGGGCTTCTGCCTTAATCCAATTTGTAAGTAGTCGACGACTAATAGTAGGTATTTGACTTGTCCCGCATCTTTAGGGAAAGGTCCTAGTAATTTAATCGATTTCCAACCATGTGAGAGGCCATGGTGAAGAGAACCTTGTTATCTCGGTAAGAGGGGCGATATGTATATCTCATGCTTTTAGCAACATATTGTTTATCATCTTGCTACCTAGATGATCATAAAAACCCTTCTTGCAATAATTTCTAGGCGAGGGATTTTCCACCTAGATGATAGTCTCCTGATGCAGGAGGGTTTTATTAGTAATTTTATAGTATTTTATTTTAGTCAAATCTTAGTAATTTTCTAGAAATTTCTATTATTATTTCGTTTTGTTTTATTTCGGCCTACGGGTTTGTTATTTCTTTTGCTATTTAAACATAATAGTTGTAACCTAAGAGGAACTAACAACTTTTATTCAATCAATTATATTTTAGAGAGTTTTTCTCAATTTCTGGTGGATTCCGTAACTCTATTTTCACAAGTTTGTCGCTTACGAACTTGTTCTTTTCAATCTAGGTTTATCGCTTGCTAACCTACGCTTTCGTACTGCGTCATCTCCATCTCCATCTCCATATCCCACCTACACCACCAAGAAATTGTTCAATATATATAGAATTTCAACTATATAAAGTTATCAATACTAAAATAATCACAAAAATAAATTCAATACCTCTAACATTATTAAAAAAATAAATAAGTCTTTACCTTTGATGAGAGAAAAAAATTGTTTTGAGGAAAATTGAAGAAATTTAATAGAAAGATGTTAGAGAATTATTTTAGAAAGATAAGTGGTTTTTGTGAATGAGAGAAATAGAGGTTGAGAAGTGGTACATACGGGAAGGAAAAAAATCTAGACTGAAATGAGATTACTGACGGATTTTGTTGCATTGCTGACGGATTTAATGGCCAATATATTACAACTTTAATGACATATTTTCCTTCAAACATTATTGGCCGATATATCGTATCACTATGTTGCTTTAATTACTGGCAGAATGTTTACGTTACTGACGGATTTTTTCGTCAAGTTATTACTGGCGGATATTTATGGAAACTGGCGGATTTGTTGCATTACTGACAGATCCAAATCCGCCAATAATGTAAAGGGGTCCAACATTGTCAATATTGGCGGAATATTTCCGCTAGTAATACATGGAAGATTCGTTTGTGAAATTATTGACTGATTTATCCGTAAGTAATAAAAGTATTTTGATTATTGAGGGTTTTTTTTTTGTCAATAACATTATTGAGGGATTTTTGGGTTTACTGTAGGTTTATTCTGTCACTAATTATTGAGGGTCTAAATCCCTCAATAATGCAATTTTGAATTGGTTAGTAAATTGAGGAATTCTTGTAGTGAGCATCTTGGACTTCTAAGGGACCTAGACATTTTATCAGTGGGATATTGAATCCTCGTTTGTAGAGGATGTCTTTGATTAGAGAGTAAGCACAACCTTTTATATTTATCTTGGATGCTTTAAGCATGTCTTGTGAAAGCTCACCATTTGCAATGTAGAGGATTGTGGGAGTTCTCCAACTTTGGTCATTTTATATGTTGTTTATATCTATGACCTCTTTATTCCTCTAAACATATGGTTTCTGAGGACCTATAGCATCACTGATTTGATTCCAATTTTTGTTCGGGTATTAGCTAGTTTAGAAACAATGTCACCACGAGCATTATGTTGACGCTTGGTTTTCTAAACACCTCTTCTAGGTTCTGTTCTTTGACTTGGAATTCCCCTTGGACTTGGGAAGTCACCGATTGAGATTCATTACATATTTTATGACTCTTTCTCCTAAAATGGAAGCTTTCTATTTTGCACTCAAGCTTTAAGTGCTTTTCTCGCTTCAAATTTGACGTCTAACGTATATAGTTCTAACCATCATCTCATCATTTGTCCCATAATGTCTGGCCAGAGCAGGATATGCCATATAGGTTGGTCAGTTCGAACAACAATTATTTGGGAAAACAAATATTGCATGTGTCTTCGGGCGGCTATAATGACTTTAAGAGCAATATTTTCTATCATTTGGTACCTTATTTATGGACATTTGAAGGGTTTGCTCGTGGAATAAGATGGCTTCTGGCATTCTCATGTTTTCCTAATAAGTTCAGAACTAACAGCCTCAATAGAAACATAAAGATACAAATAAAGGATCTTGCATTGTTGTAGACGATGGATCATTGATGGTTGTGGCAATGCTTGATTCAGGTGAGTAAAAGCAGATTCAAATTCGTCGGTCCACTCAAGGAATGCTTATTTCTTGAGGAGTCTGATAAAAAGAAAATTCGGTTAGGAAGACTTAGCGACGAACTGTGATAGTGTTGTTAACATTCCATTGAGAGTTTGTATACATTTTTTAGAAGTTCGAGTTGCACATTCATCGAATGCCTGACATTTGTATGGATTATCCTTGATTACTCAATGTGTAAGGTAGAAACCTAAGAACTTGTTTGGTTAAACATCTAAAGTGTGTGTCTTAAGGTGGACGGTATCATCAACCTCTTGTTAAGATTTTACGATCATGTTGTCCATGTAAACTTCAAGCATTAACCTATCTGGTCTTCGAAGACCTTGTTCATCATTACTTGATAGGTTGCACCTATGTTTTAGACCGATGGGAATTACATTGTTGTAATAGTCCCTTGATTCAGTCATGAATATTGTTTTCTCTTTGTCGATTTCATCCATGGATATTTAGTTTTAAAAGCAAATGAGTTTTCTACTAGTTTATCTATGTTGGGAGGGAGATACACGTCTTTGGGGCAGGCCAAATTAATTTTATTAAACTCACATGTGCTACATTCAATTAGATTTTTTTTTTTTGAATTTGTACAATATTGGAGAACCAAATTGTGTACTTGGCCTCATAAATGAAATTTTTCTCTACGAGATCTTTTACTTCTTTTTTTGCAGACTCTTATCTTCTGGGAGATTGCTTCCTATGTCGTTGATCCACACAACTACCACTAGGACTAACTATCGGCTGGAGACAAGCTACATCGTGATCTATTACAGCCTTGTCATCGTGATCTATTACCACTAGGACTCTTATCTTTCAATTTTTTTTTTTCAAAACATAAAATTAATTAAACAAGCTATTTTATGCATTTTTATTTCTCTACATTTATGTATTTCTCATTTTAGTAGGTAGAACACCCAAAACACAATGCATACCTTCCCTGAATTGTCTTGGTGCACAATATACCTTGAATTAGGTTTTTGACTCAAGCGACACATATCACCAGAGATTTATAAAAGTTTGGAGATATATACAAAAAAAAATAAAAAAATTGGATACTATATAATAGTGACAGTAGAAACCTATAAATAAAATTTACATCCTTATCCTTATCCTTATCACTACAAGAAAATGTAGCATTTGCTACCCTGTTTTACTGCCATAGCAAATCTCAATTAAAAGTACACCTGTTTTACCGAGGTCACCTTTTTTTAGCTTAAATAAAAGAGCTTTTGTAGGAAATTACAAATATCTTATCCTTTATTTATTTATTTATTTATATACTTTATCTATAAAAAAATCTCATTGGTCAAAAAAAAAAATAGCATTCACGATTCTTGATCATTCTCCATCGTTGTTCTGCGCTCATTCTCAATCTCCATCAAAAACCTTCATTCTCGATGGTTGTTCTTCACTCATCCATGAAATTGATTCAGAAAACTCTCATTTTTGGAAAATCAAAATCTATAATCGATTGAATTCTAATTCAGAATCCCTAATTGTTGCTCCTCGTTCATCACTGAATCACTAACGGTTGTTCTCGTTAATCATCGAATCCCTAATAGCTGTTCTCGTTCGTCACCAATCCCAAATTGTTCGTTGACACCATCGCTCCCACTTCACATCAGAATCGCTCCATCAGCATCAGAATCATTCTTTTTGCAGGTTCTCAAATTTTGCAACTGATATAGCTGCACTTGTCCTTAATCTATGGTATTGATTTGCTCTCCTTTTTTCCACTAATTTATATCATACAAATATTCGGTAGTAATTTAGTTTTCTTGAATTTTTGTGTTAATATGATACGATGATATGATTCTTATGATTAAACAACTCAATTACTTGTTTTGAATTTTGCAATTTAACATGTGTTGTATTTTTAGGTTGTGTTTGATTTTGAAATTTCTTGTGTTTGATTTTGGATTTTTGTGTTAATATAATATGCTTCCTCAAATTCATTCTTTCAATTTCCTAATTACTTAGATTTTTTTATGTTTTAATGTGTTTTACATTCGAAAAGTTATTTCTAGATTTGATTTTCAGTTGAGGCATGGGAATGTTTTATTGTTGTAGATGTATGTTTGAATTAGAAGTGTACAAAGGACTGGTTTGGTTTTTTTTGTTTGTGACTCAAACCCGGCCCTAACATTTCTCCGATTTGTATTTGCAGATTTGAAGTTTCGTGGATGCTTGGAATTTTCGTGTTTGAATCTGTTTCTTAATTTGATTCAGGTGTGTGATCTGCAAACTACATTCTTGGGATTTCAAACTGCTTCATGTGAAATAGAATCTAAATCACCCATTGCTTGAGAACTTACCTACTAATATTGCTAAATCGTATGTAGCTTTGGTTAGTATGACCTAAGAAACTAAGTTATGATCCTCAATTAGACAATTGCAATCTTCTATTTGAATTTCTCTTTTATGGCTCACAAATGAAGAGGAATTGTGTCGGATATTTTATATTCTTTACCTACTCTGTCTGTTGTAATATGCTTATGATCATGTGTGCTCTGTTTAGATTTCAAATTATAACTTTGAAAATTTCGTTAACACTTCCCCTGTTGTTAATTATATAATTGTTGCAAGTGTAAATTTAAGTTATTATGCTGCAAATAGTTCACTACAATACTGAGAAATATAAATTGGCTTAGAGCATTTCTTTGTCGCCCATCACAGTGAGAGTCATTGAAAAATATATGAATCAACACATGCTATGTAGATTTACAACTTCAGGGTAAGAATGTGTTGGTAGACTTTATAAATCTAGCTGATCTAGTAACTAGTTTGTATTGGTGTGTAGCATTTGCTTATTTATTTAAAGGGAAGAACTACCTGGAAGTTCTAGTAGTTGTTTATGTAACAACAATATTAGATGCTTAATATACTTTGTGCTTTGACCGATACAATTGATAGTATATGATATAAAAATAGATTTTCATGTTCTGCAATTGTTTGTTTGTCTTATGTTGCCGTAGTGGTCCCTTATTACCTATTGATATTTAGTAGTCCAAAAGATCTTTTAGTTGATTACTCTATTCAAACTACATAAATCCATGTTAGGGTCCTAGTCAGCATTATACCTTTTAGTTAATCATGTTCTATGCTATCCACTTTTTCCTTCCAAGTATTTTACTATTTATTAATTATGTTCAGTGTACATATCCTCTTCTTTTTTTCTTGAACATATAGATAAAAAAAATGATGCTTTTTGTTGATTATCCACTATGGATATGCAGCCTTCAAAAGAGCATTAAAACTAAAAGCATGAGGCCAAACCTTGGATGATCCAGAAATAAACTGTGGTAATTCATAGATTTATATTTACCAGGGGCTTAACTATATGCATCAATGTTAAATGAAAGTTTTGGCCTAAATGACTCTTACAAATAGGTATAATCAATGTTAAATGGCTTTGATGCTCTATGTATGTGAAACATGAATTAAATACTTATGTTCCTTAATTCTGCAGGTTTGGATTGAATGGTGCTGATGTTTTAGCACAACCATGGAGAGGAACACTATATAGGAGAGGACATTTCCGCCTCCACACAATATAGGAGAGGAGATTGGTAAGCTTTGTCTCTCTTTTTGAATGTGCTTCTAGTTAGATTATGTTGGCGTTTCATGGTTTTGAAACTATGAAGTTCTTCACTTTTCCTGTTTTTGTTTGATTTGAGATTGATAGGGAGATTTCTGTTTTGAATTGAAGGAAGCAACAAATAGAATAAGAAGCACTAACAAGAGTGATGCAAACAGTGATGTAAGGAAGGTTAGTGGGATTTGATGCAAACAGTGATGACTCCATTGACGATAATGATAAGATGCTCCACTGTGGTATATCTCCACTTTCTCATGACAAGGAAGATTTTTTATTAGCTTAGAAGTTTCTACATACAATTCATGTCCCCACATATATGGTATGTCTATATTTGGTTTACTAGTACTTAATAGTGTTGTCTATATGTGATTCTCTGATTCACTGCTCTCTTATTCTTCATCCAAATCGTAGATTCCGATTCAATCCATCATAATTGCTAATCGATGTGGTATTTTTCTACAGAGTTGGACAGGAAGGCCACGAGGTGCGCAAGGAACTGAAAGACTAAACAAACCAAGCAAGTTGTTTTCACTAGATATCATTTAAAGCAAATGAAGATTCTTCTGCATCTGTGTACCTTTTTACCCAGATTTAGTAGAATGATTTTTTCATAGGAGTTTTTCTGTTTCTAAGTTGACTCTTCTGCAAGTTTAAGTAGATTTTTTGTGATGTTTATTGTTCCGTTTTGTTAAGTGTTGGCTCATACTTTGTATTGAAGGCTTCTTGGTACTCTTTCATCTGTACCTGCCACCAAGCTAGGCTCGATAGCTATTGAAGGTAATTATGTTAACCTGTGTCAGTTCGTATTTCATTGTGTTCGAAACTTATTGAAGATATGCTTATCTCTGTTTTGTTGATATGTAGCTGCTCTTAAAAGAGCCAATGTTGATCCATCAATGGTGGAAGAAGTATTCTTTGGGAATGTCCTTAGTGCTAATTTGGGGCAAGCTCCAGCTATACAAGCTGCTCTTGGAGAAGGACTATCGAAATCTGTAGTCTGCACTACTGTTAACAAAGTTTGCGCATCAGGAATGAAAGGTGTGAAATATATTATAAACAAAGTTTATGTCAAGAGGGATCTGAACATTCACTCTGTGTTCTATTAGTTTTTTTTCTTTTTTTGCTGCTGCTGGTATTAGATGTCGGTATATTACCAATCAAGTGAAAATGATAAGATATCATAGTTTATGGATGGTTAACAGGTTTTGTGGTCATCAATTTTGATGGTATCATTTTGAAAACTCTGTTCGTTCATAGTGTTTGGATGGTTAACAGGTTTTGATTTGTTCCTTTGGCAGGGGATAATTTTTTCTTGATTGAATCCCATTATGAAACTTGGATATGAAAGACTACTAACAGAGAAAGATATATTGAAATTAGATGCATGGGAACGTGCAGAGGCATTGCACAATAAGTATGTTAAGTTTCTCCTACAAACTATTTTTCTCTGTTAACTAGTTCAATTGATTTAAAAAGTGTTCTAAACAGTAGTTATCTACCGTTAAATTTATCGTTGAGGGAAATTTACATAGAGTTATCTACAAGATCAAGGAGGATGTGAAGATAAGGCTATTTACATAGAGTTGAGGGAAATTATGTGTGGTGCTGGCTTCATCCATGCTTGCTGCTGTCACTGGTTCTGTTTCTATGGATGTGATCCGGCAAGGGTAGCACTTTTTTGGATAAAAATAATACAATGATATGTCCTTTATTTTTTCTACATAATTGTTCTTGACAAAGTGGATCGTGGTCTAATATGAATAATCTCAATGTATATAAGCTCAACTCTTGTTATAATATGAAGAATCTCTTGTATAACTTCAAATTTGATTAAATATTGTATGACCAAACTTATTTTGCAATACTTGTTTTTGATTTCTCGTGGTGGTTCAATTAAAGTTGCTTATTAATAATTGATTGGCAGTGCTTTAAATATATTAAAAATTAATCACCAAAAGATAAAAAGGAAACCTAAAAGAAAGTTTAGCTGTGGATTTGTTGTGAAATTGCTTTGTTATGTTTAGCTATGGATTTGCTGCGAAATCGCTATGATAAGTTGTAGTTATGTTGCTATGGAAAATTCATTTTTAATGCTAGTTTGCTATGGAATAACTAAGCATTTGCTAGGATTTATATTTAACTAACTACGGATTTACTAAGAAATATTTCCCTAGCAAATTTGTCTCTCAATCCATGCTACGGCCGATTCAATAGGTATTCCGTAGCATATCTCTAGCTAAACCCGTTTGCTAGGAATAAGATACGAATTAGCTACGAAATCAGGCGTAGCAAATCGTATATTTTCTTGTAGTGTATCCTTATCCTTATTATCTAATCCTAAACTACAATGCACACAATACCTAAATAACCCTAAACCTAAATTATGGGCGGGAAAACTTTGCTATAACCACATTTAATGTCAAATTTAATGTCAAATTCAAATTTCAAATCTCTTCACTATATGGAATGGCGATTTCCCCCAAAAACTATTGCAATTACCAATATTGTTTTAGGCTAATTAAATGTGACTAATCAAATAGCATGCTTTAATATTAGGCTAAAATGCTCTTTTCATCCCTTAACTTAATTTTTAATATCGGTTTGTCCTTTAATTTAATTTTTGGTAGTTATTTTAGTCCCTTCCGTCAAATTGTTAAGCCCAAATGTCTCAAGTGGACTAACATTGTAGGTGGTCCACCCAAGACCATAATAATATTTTTAATCTCAACCATTTGATCATTTTTATCAATGAACAACCATTAGATCAAGCATGTCTACGAGATCTAACTATGTGCCACCAACACTTAATTTTTTTGGTAGCTTTCTTCATCTTCTTCCTTCATTCTCTTTTTCATATTCATCATTACATACATACATTCATAACAACTCAGAAAAGCCAGAAAATAAAATTAAAAACAACCAAAAATCATAATCATAATCTCCATCATCATCTTTTCACTAAAGCCCCAAATCTTCTTCTTCCTTTTGTCTCAATTGCTTCAACATATACACACCCTTTTTTTAATTTGTTTTAGAGTCAACATAAAAAAAAATCAAAAGAGGAACATGAATGAAGAAGAATTGAAATTGAGAGAAGAACATGAATGAAGAAGACATTTCGGTGGGAAGCAACAAATGGTTGGTGAGAAGAGAAACAGATCGGGGAAGGGTTTATGTTTACTTCTAAAAGCACTAAACTTGGTTAGAATGAAACACGAAAACACCCTTTTCTGAAGAAAAAAAAAATACACCATGATTGATTAGAATTGGTGGCTGTTTGTTGTTGTTGAAAGCTTGTGGGCTGACAGTATCCCTTTTTCGATATTGGTTGAATATTAGTAAGGTTGTTGTTGTTCTAGGTGAGATTCACAAATCTTAATGATAATGGGTTTAGATTTGGATTTCATATGATAAAGATAAAGTTTTATTTGATGAGTGTTGTTGTTTAAGGTTTTCTTTCTAGGTTTATATGAAGGTGAATGAATGAATTATGAAGATTTGTTGAAGAAGATGAAGGTGAGGAGGAAGAAGATGAAGGTATATTCCAGCCAATGCGAAAAAGACACGTGTACAGTCCGTTTTTTATTTATTAAACCTAAAGTTTTTTTATTAAATCTGACGGAAGGGACCAAAACAGATGACTGAGCAAGACTTAATGGACACAGAGTTTTTATTATTTAAAGGACCAATCTGATACCAAAAATATAGTTAAGGGACCAAAATAGTATTTTAGCCTTAATATTAAGATGTCCCGCGCACTGCTAAAGAAAAGGTGCATAAAAGAACAAAATTTGCTACATACCAAGGTGTATTGATGAATTTTGTTCCCCACTTTTAATTTCCAGAAGAGCAAAACAAAAACCTTTTCTCCTCTTTCCTCATAAAAAAAAACCTCCCAAACCCACCCTCCTCATCATCGTTATCTCTTTTCCCTCTCTTTTCCTATTCGACAAATTATCACCCCAAAAACCCTAACCGCCTCCATCATCCTCCCTGAACTCCTTCTATCCACCCCAACAACACCCTCGACGTCCACTCTCTCCTACAACGTCCTACTCGCCACAACTCAAAACCCTACCCCCGGTAACCGCAACAGAAGTTCTTCTCCGCCGTATCACCACCATCACCCGTGGCGGCACCAACTCTGGCAATTTCATCTCCACCGCAACCGTCCTGATTCTGACCCAACACTTTCTTCTTGGTCAAATCAGAACCTCTTCTCTTCTCTCTCATTTTTCGCACTTCTCTAAATTAGAACCTCTGCTTTTCTTCATATGAAGAAAATCTCACATCAATGCAAATTCTTAAAATCATCTGCATCTATTTTTATTTCTCTAGGTACTCAATCTATCTCATTCAGTTGTATGCTAATTTGTTAATTCCAAAATAAAATAAAATAAAATTTGGGTTTGTTTCTATCTCATTTAAGTTTACATTAAATTTAAATTTGTATTTTTGTGCTGTTGAGAATGAAAATTGGTAAAAAATAATAATTGTGGGCAAGTATGATTCTGATATTTGATTCGTTATATACCTTTTCCTTTTTATTTCACTCTACCATTCTTCACACTTTCATTTTTTGGTCTTGACAGGTGTGATCTTTGAGTTTTAGGGGTTGAATCTGATGTGACCAGAAGGTATTGTAGTTTCGATTGAGCGTGTAGGGAGGCTTTTGATGCTGATGGTGTTCAGCAGTGTATTCACAGAGAGAATCCTTAACCAATCAAGGTATAAGTATTATTTTTGGCTCTACAAACCTACTTGGTTTCATTAAAGATATGAATGTACTTCTCATGCTAACAATGAGAACATAAAATATGTGCAAATTATGCTCTGAATAAAGTCAACTAATTTATACTCATGATAGTAAAATGGTTGTCTCGAACGCATTTTATGGAACGAAACTTATACTTGATGGTGACGTGAAAGAGTATTGGAGCAGGTAGATTTTTTATTTTTTTTGTAAGATTAATTGTGTGTTTTATGTTGTTCTCATTTCATTGTACTGACATCACATGCCATCTCAACTCATAATAACAAAATTGTTGGTGTTCCGGTGGAGGTTGCAAATGGTGTTATCCAAGGCACACACTCTCTTTCACTACCTTCAAATGATGACATGCTCCAGTCTTGCATGATGACGGTTGAAGACTTAATAGAGTCCTCAGAGGTAACGAATAAAACATGAAGTATTGCGAAAAGTTTATGAATACATGATTCGATCATTTTTTTTTCTTTCACAAATGAATCGAAAGACAAATAATAGCTTGCTTCATATATAAACATTGTTGTCTGTGAGAGTTATATGTTGTTCATGTATCAATCAAACATAATAATTAGCATGTTTTATTTTCAACAATCTGATATCGTTCAACAATGCCGCAATTTAGAGTTTTTTCTGTTTACCGTTTGAATAAGATGTTGATTTTGCTTTTGGTTTTCCTTCGATGCGTGAGTCCTCCAGTGATGCTTGAATGGTTCTGTTTTTCTCCTAATTTTTTGGAGTCTTTCCTTATCTATTATCACAAGTAAGAAATTTATTTGACTCAGATAGAGTCAAATATACACGTTTGTGTTTTTCACTGTGATTTCAACATGAAAATGATGTATGCGCACAAGTACGTTAAATGAACATTCCTTAGTATTTTATGACAGAAAACATAGATGTTTGGGTTTAACTATAAAATTTAATATTCAAGGATGTGGCTGTTATTAGTTATTACTGAGTATGACATTGCCGAGTTTGAGTAATAGTAATGCATAGCGGAATGTTTGGAAATATCTATGGAATGATTTTTTTTAACTTTCTCTTAAAAATCATATGTACATAGAGAAGATGTTTGTGGTGTTTTGTTTAGATTCCCAAATGTTATTAGTTTTAATTTGGTATCTTATTTGCATTCGTACTACTAATATAAGAAAAAAAATACATTTATTTCATGGCTAAGATTTCCTAAAAGGCTCACCTTGGTTTTATTTTTGAATTTAGATGTAGCAGACTTCATTTTTACTTGGAATTTGACTATAGGTGATTTAATGACTATTTGTGTAGTTAATACAAGTCACATGATTTCTTTGTCTCAGAAATGGGTTGTCTCATTTTCAAATCTAGATGTAATTGATCAATTTGTTGATTCTTCAAGTTGAGACGACAAACTCACTATAGTAGTTGCTGCTACAATAATTGAAGTTGTGTTTGAACGTGTGTTGAAATCCAAAATCAGAGCTTCAGCGTGAACATGTGTTGAAATCCAAAATTTGTCACTTAAATACTTAAACATTTGAAAGATGATCACTTAAACACACAATAACTGTTATAACTGTTATTTTACTTGGAGGGGCTTTATTTTTCCAATTTGTAATTGTTTCTAATGTTCTATTTGCATACAGAACAAAATGCGATCATCAATTATATCATGCCCTTTCAACTTGAGGACTGAAGAAAGGGCTGCAAGATGGAAGAAGGTAATTTGTTTCTTTAGCAGCTTGGTGTCCCTTTAGCCTTGCGCTGGGGTTTGTGTAATTTGTTCTTTGGCAACAACTCCCTTTTATCATGAAGTTGTATGCTTTAATATATTGGTTATTAATATATATATATATATATATATAAAATTATACATTTGCATTTGTCACATGTTGTTGCTATTGTTCCAAGTCAGTTGATCGATAGATTTAAGAGTCGCATAAGACGATATGTTGTACTAAATGATCCTACATCTAATCAGTTTGAAGTAATGATTGAAGCCAAAAACAATAGATATTGTTCCACCCATGGATGGATTAAGCTTCATCGCATTTATAACTTGAAGTTTGGTGGTTTAATCACTTTAATATGTGTTCAACCTGATATGTTTGTTATCCTAGTGAAGGATAGTTGTGGAGATGAAATTTCCTACCCAACCCATGTTCCTCCTTTAAGTTTAAGATTGAGTCGTGTTCTTTTCCCGAATAATATTTTATCTGAGCGGGCGATCAGATCTGTTCCATTCCCATATTGACATAAAAGCCGCAACTTTAAGTACTTTGTCATTAAGTGGTTGAAGGCGAAGGACATACCCTCATGTCTTTAAAGTTACATTGCATTCATCTACATCAAATATATATAAATTTTTAATTACATTTCTATTATTTCAACGGTGTATCTTTCAAATTAATTTTGTTTATTTATTATCTTGCAGACATTGTCTGATGATAAGTTTATAGTTTCGATGCTTTCACCTTTGAGGACATTGTCTGTACGAATAATTTTGAGCGGTCACCTTTGAAGCAATATAAAATTGGTGGAGATTAGGAAGATTATTGGGTAAGTCAAGGGCTGTGTGAAGGAATGGTGATAAAGACTGGTGTTCCGTCCCAGGGAAACAATGAAGTTCTCTTTTATTATATTGAAATATTAGGGATTGCGTTGATTTAAAATAAATGCAATACTTAAATCATATATGTTTGGACTAATTTTTTTATTTTTTTATTAATGCTTTGTATTATGATGTATGTTTTGAACCTTTGGTATAATATCGATGGTACTGGCGAATGGTTTTGTGTTATGATTAATTGATTAAGAGTTCATCAATCCGACTAATTGAATTACAATGTTTTTTTACTACTGTAACTATAGCTATTATTTAGGAAGCTCAATGAGTAGGTGTCAATAACATGCCGTGACACTCATATAACTAATTGAATTACTATTTTTTTTTTAGCTACTACTATAACTATAGCTATGATTAAGGAAGGTCATTGACTTGGTGTCAATAGCATGCACTTATAAAATAATAGTGGTAGTTTTTAAAATGATATTGGTGCTCTTAACATCTAGAAAACGAAAAATGTGTATAAAACAAAAGAGTGGCAACTGGAATCTCTAATTAAAGAAAGAAGTATATGAAGTTGTCTAAAATCTGTCCCAATGTCTACTTTCGATACAAGGTTATCTTTCAAGTTTCAGCGTATTCAATTTCATTTGCAATGACAATTAATAAGAGTAAGAGTCAGGGTCAAGCACTTAAACATATATCCTTGAAAGTCGTTTCTAGAGAGGGTTTGAATGTTTTTTTTTGCTGTCAACATGACCCGTGTTTGAATGTTTTTTTGCTGTCAATATGACCCGTGCGGCAGCACGGGTGGATGGTCTAGTTCATTTCAAAACAAAACTTCAAAAAATAAAACCCTAGCTGAACTCACGCACTACTCTAGCCATGGAGTGGAACTCTCAAACGGTTGAATACCTCTGCCAATGCTTCCACCAAACTCTTTCACCGAACCGGGAGTCTTGTTGCCGTGCCGAATCTCACCTATCGGAAGCCGCAAACCGTCACAACTTTGGTCTTCATACTCCGCCTTGTTGCTGAACCATCCTTCGTCAACCAAATCGGTCTAGCCGCCACTGTCAACTACAAGAATCACCTCCAAGTTCGATGGTTATCCAAAAACAATCCATTCCTTGAATCCGAGAAGGAGCATATTAAATCCAATCCATTCTCTCCCATGCTCTCTGCAACTGCCAAAATCCAATCTCAGCTCAACGAAGCCCTAGCTATCATTGGTGACCATGATTTCCCGGAATATTGGCCTTCACTCCTCCCTGAACTTGTCTCGAACCTTCACAAATCATCACAGTCTTCGGATTACGTCTCCATTAATGGTATTCTCACCACTGTTAATTCAATTTTCAGGAAATTTTGTGTGAATTGTAAAACTAACGATCTCTTGCATGATTTAAAGTATTGTCTTGATAATTTCGCGGCTCCTTTGCTTAAAATTTTCCTCAAGACTGCGTCATTGATTAATGCCGTGCAAGTTTCAGCACCGACACCAGCTTCCTCGACCTCTTTTTGAGTCGCAGAAACTGTGCTGTTTAATATTTTACTCGCTGAATTCTCAAGAGCTCCCTGAGTTCTTTGAGGATCATGAAAGAATGGATGACTGAGTTCCAAAAATACCTTACTAATAGTTACCCTTTTCTTGAGGGGAGTGGACCTGATGGTCTTGTTCTTGTCGACGATCTTTGGGTTGCAGTTTGTGAGAATATTAATCTTTATATGGTAAAGTACGAGGAGGAGTTTAAGGGATACTTGAGTGGTTTTGCACAAGATGTGTGGAATTTGTTGAGGAATGTATCACAATCGAGTATTCGTGATCAACTTGCTGTGTCGGCTATCAAGTTTTTGACCACGGTTAGCACCAGTGTTCACCATGCTTTATTTGCTGCCGATGCAACTATACTACTGATTTGCCAAGGCATTGTGATCCCGAATGTTATGTTGAGGGAAGACGATGAAGAGCAGTTTGAGATGGATCCTACGGAGTATATTAGGAGGGATATGGAAGGTAGTGATGTTGATACACGGAGGAGGATTGCTTGTGATCTTCTTAAGGGGATTGCCATGCACTATGGACATGCTGTAAGACAGGTTGTTTCTACGCAAGTACAAAGTTTGTTAAGTTCCTTTGCTGAAAACCCGGTGAAGAATTGGAGATACAAGGATTGTGCTATATACTTGGTAATCTCACTTTCAACCAAGATAGCTGGAACCAGTTATGTTTCCACATGTCTTGTTGATTTTCAAAGCTTTTTTGAATTTGTCATTGTCCTTGGGCTGCAAAGTTTGGATGTGAGTGGGTATTCAATGCTTAAGGCAGGCACACTCAAATTTTTTACTATGTTCCTGTCTCAGATATCAATAGATGTTGCATTGATGCTTTTAGGAGGTTTGGTTCGTTTCCTTGCCGCGAAGTCAAATGTCGTTCATTCTTATGCTGCGATTTTTATTGAGAAACTCTTATTGGTAGAAGAAGAGGGAGGTAGGGCATGCTATAGCTCGGTAGATATCGCCCCAATTTTCCCAATGCTGCTGAACAATCTTTTCAGTACCTTGAAGAACGCAGAGTCCGATGAAAATCAATATGTAATGAAATGTATTTTGACGGTTCTTGGTGTTGAAGATATACCTCTTGATCAATATGCTCTAATTTGCATTGAGGGGTTGGGGTCACTTCTTTCAGAGGTTAGCAAAAGTCCAAGAAATCCAATCTTCAATCAATATCTCTTTGAGTCGGTAGCCATTCTTGTGAAACGGGCTTCGGAGAGGGATCCATCTCTTGTGTCTGTTTTTGAAACAAGGCTCTTTCCTAGGCTTGATATAATATTGAAAAATGACGTATCGGAGTTTTTGCCATACACATTTCAGCTGCTTGCTGTGCTAGTTGGGTTAAACACACCACCTATCCCACCAATATACATGCAGATATTTGAGTGTATTTTGTCACCAGATTATTGGAAAAGTTCCTCAAATGTTCCTGCCCTCTTGCGTCTACTCCAAGCCTTTTTACAGAAGGCGCCTAACGAGGTCAGCCGAGTGGATAAACTGACCAAATTACAAGTCATCAGTGAAAATGTTGATCCTGTGAATCAGGCGGCATTTCTTCAACTTTGCAAGACTTTCATCTCTCATTAGTTTGAGTAAGTTCATACTTGAGTTATTTTCTTCTGTTTTGATTGTGCGAATGGTTTACCGTTCATTACTCTCCGTTGATTTACCCTTGATATATTTTATGTTCCATAATATTGTCGTTTTTTTTAAAATTGTTTGTTGCTGTTGTTATTATTATTTTTCACCTCAGCACTTTTCGCCTAAATGACCATAAACTTTTATAGTTTGTTTACCCTTTTATCTGTGGCTATTTGGTTTCTATTTATCTGCTTCATCAGTAGCAAGTTAGCAACTAGCAGGGGAAGAAACTTTTATTCCCTTTAATATGCTGCATTGTGAGGGAATTTTTTATGCAAGAACGGCTATTTCGAGAAACAAAACATTCACCATTATACCATGTTGCACTTTCTATAGGGATTCGTCTAGAAGATCTAAAAATTTGTTATTGGAGCATACTTTAATCAATCTAGAGGATTCATCTAGAGGATCAAAATTTTTGTTATTGGACCATACTTTCGACAAATAATTTTTTTCATGATGCTAAAATGAAATATTGTAATATGGATCATACCTTAATCATGTATTCTCAATTCATTATTGCCCATTATTGACTTCCATACTAAACCATATTGTTGAGTATTTAAATCTGTTCTATTTTCTTTTCTCCTTCTTTTTTGTTCAACCTAATGCTTTATCAATCTTTATATGATTTTACTTGCTGCAAAGTTGCTTCTCCCCTTCCCATTAATATTGTCTATGACATTATTACGGTTTTTTTATTTGATTGGAGAAGAGAGAAATTACGTTACTTTTAAAACACATATATGCTTCTCAAGGGTATTGATGAAAAATTTAGAACATTACCATAACCTTTCATGTTTGGAGCGAAAGAAAGTTGTTACTTTAAGCTCATGCTTATTTATACAAGGGATCTCTCTAACACCGTATTCACTATACTTTTCACGACTTTGTGCTGAAATCTGATTGGACAACCTACTAGTGTCGTTGTGTAAGTGTCGTGTCTGTGTCTATCTATGTACTTCATCGGTTTGAAGTGCCTTTTGGTCTGTGCTATATGTTGTCTATAGCATCTCTATGGAAAGGTAATAGCGTAGCGGTTTAGGGGTTAGGCGCGACACACCTCTCTTCAAGACACCTTCAACAATGGTGATTGTCGCGGCCGTGAATTGCGGCCCTCCTTCTATCTGCTATACGAATATAGCAATCTAGACTCACCATATATGTGCCTAACGGGGATGAGGAGTTGGAGATGGAAGAACAACGGTTCGAATCAAGTGATGAGAACAAGATATTATTGACGCGTGAGTGTCCCGTCAGGTGTTTGTGTCTATGTATGTGCTTCATAGGTTTCAAGTGCCATTTGGTCGGTGCTATGTTGCCTATAGCGTTTATGTAGAAAGCTAACAGGGTAGCGGTGTAAGGGTTGTTGCGGTCGTGAATTGAGGTCATTCTTCCATTTACTCTTCGGTTGTAGAAATCTAGACTCTCTACAATGAGGAGTTTGAAGAAAAACAATTTTGAATCAAGTGATGAAGAAAATAATATTGATATGGTGGAACTTATAAGTGAAGAAGAGGTAGATGACAATGTGGAAGCATGATTTTCATTACGATTCAAATTTGATTTTAATAGGTTGCCATTTTGCTTTCTTTCTGAACTTGATTTTGTCATTTTGATGGTATGTCATTTTGAATATTGTGTCATTTTGATTACATTTACAATTTTATAGTTATTTTGATGGTTTTTTGCTTTTACTTTACCAATAATACTCTGATGAAAACATCAAGCATTGCTTGATATTTAGTTCAATAGTAGAATTTTATTCTACTACAATATGTTTCTAACCACCTGCCAACTAAAGGTGCGTTTGTTTGTTTTGGATTATTTTTGAAAAAAATCCACCATTTTTATTAAAAAAAAAATCACTTGTTATTTCCAAGTGTTTGTTTAGGATTTTTATAAAAGACATTTTATCAAAAAAATCTATTATCATGCTATAATGAAAGGCTATTAGGATTAGGTTTTTTCAAAAACAAGAAAGTAACATATTAATTAGTTAAAAATCATTATTTTTTAAAATGTGTTTTTTTCGATAGTACACAAACACAAATAGCTTCATTTTTTTTTAATCGTAAAAAAAAATTTCTAGATTTTTCTGATACAAATTTATTTTTCTTAAGGTTAAAACAAACTCACCCTAAGTCTCTCGCTCATCATGCAAAGCTTATAAAAACAGGTTACAGTATTCATTAAAATAACCTCTTCTTCATCCTTACTTCTCACAATTCACAACATCAAAGACCTCTCGCTTGATACATCGTCGGTAGGGCCTTTACTGCTGTACTCCCCACAAGTACAAAGCCAACTACAAAACAACAAAGCATGACTCCAACAAAGGCAGCCAAGCATACAACATGGAGAAAATACTAAGATGGAAAAAGGAAAATGATGCATCTTCTTCATACTTGCCTCTTAAGGGGTAAAATTAGTTGTAAAGCGATCAACCATTATTGGTAAACTATATAGCATGAACTCTAACACGGACATTTCCGCTGCATATTTTAATTTATTTTAAAGAACTACATTGAAAATCACAATACATGTGACGGGAATTTCTACTGTACACTTCATAAATTGCTTCAAAAAATTACATTTTAGAAAACATCATTTCATTGGAAAAAACATCATTTCATTATTTATAAGAATCATATTAATTTTTTAACATTTTCTCATTAAAAATAATCAATATTCTTTGCTATGAGTATTAAAAATTTTAAAAAAATTATTTTATTTCGTCGACGGTTTTGGTAAATAAGATTTAATTATTATAATTGTTAATAATAGAAAATAATTCTTTTTGTTCAAAAAAATAATTTATTTATTATAATTTAACGATTTTGTGTACTGGTACACTCAAACTTTTAAGTGTACCATAGAACTAGAACAATTTATTTTCTCCAAAAAAAAGTTATAAAACAATATTTGATAGTATTTAACCTTTATTTATCTATCTATCATCAAAATCGCTAAAAATATTATAATTAATGTTTATGTTATGAAACTAAAGAAATAGGAACAGGAATAAAGTAAGTAGAGAGGAGTAGAGAACGAGAAAGAAAGAGAAGAGAGATATTCTATTATTCTCTTGTAGTATACAATTAGGTTAAATATGAACTCTATTTATAGAGAAATACAATGAAATATGGTCCAATAAGATAATAGTATGACCCAATAACCAAACTGCAATATAGACATTCATTTATAATATTCATAACGGTTTATCAAATATCAACAATTTATTTCCATTCAAAATTTAGCACTCTCACTCAAAATATCAACAATCTATTTCCATTCAAAAATTAAGGACTCTCAATCAATCATGGGTTATGTACACACCAAAACTTTTTCTTTTGTATTTTGTTATTATATATTTAATTTAAGTGATTTGTCCTACTTTGTTGAAGTGTTTACGAGAAACCATGCAAGAAATTCTCAATATTGTGGGCTGGAAAAACAACCTCCCTCCAAAACCTCCACAGTCAACTACTTCAAGAAAAATCAGATATCTCTTCCATCACTATTTCTCTACAGTCGCCACCGCCATTTCACGCTTTACCTTAACATCGCCACCGAGAATCTAACCAAAATCAATGGCACCGTGTGATTTTAATCATATACGGAGAATTGCAAGATTCTTATATACGGAAGTTAAATACACTAATGCTGATTACATTGTGATTTCTGATGCGGCTTCTATTGTTGCTTCTAGTCAGATTATCGCCATTCCCCATTCCTCGCTTTTCTTCTCCTTCCTAATGAACTCTTTCGTCGCTCTTGGGGAGAGTATCTCTTCTCATCCGCAGGTATAGCTTGTGTATGAACAAAATAGTTTACTAATATGTTTTTAGCTTATTTCAACAAGTTCTTGCATGTTTGTGAAAATAACTTACTGTTTATATGAAAATTAGAATGTAGACAGTTGACCTAATTTGAGTAAGTCTTCACTCTTGTTGCGAATTCGATGAAAAAATCACACCAATAAATACTTGATGTGTGGAGCAAGGAATAATCAAACAACCAATACAAGTGGGTAACAGTTATAATCACAAACAAAAGTAGAAAACAGCGAGAGAAAAGAAGAGAGAACACAAAAGAATTTGTTTACCCAGTTCAGTCCAAATTGACCTAATCTGGGGGAGAGAGCAGCCCTCCGTTTCACTATAATGATGAGTAACTTTACAAAAGAGATATCAATGGGTTACAAGAATAAGTCTCCCGCCTAATTCTACCCAAAGTCCCAATCTCTTCTCGTAACCAAGAGACTCAATCCTAATAGTGTTTCCCAAGGTGAATCAACCATCAAACCCTAGTGTTTGTTCCAAAGAGACAAACTCTATACAAACCCTAGTTTTGTTGTTGCCTTTCTAAAGCCTTGTTTCAGCCCCCTCTATCTCAAGGTTTTCTCTGATACAAAGCCTATATTTATAGTAAAAGTAACTCCCATAAAATTGTAACAAATCTGGCCCAAAAATAAGTTTCTGTTTTTTCCACTGCGCGCAAAATCGGGCCCCGATTTTACCATTCGGGCGCCGATTTTTGCCGTGAGAAAAGCGTCCAACAGGCAGCCAAATTCGGGCCCCGAACTCCACAATTCGAGGCCCGATTTTGGGTCTTCCAGCAAACATGATTTTGGCCTCCAAACTTCAATTTTGAGTTACTTTCATAACAATCTCCACCTTGACTCCAAATTAGTGATGATGCCAATTTAACATCAACCACTATGCTGCTCTTTCCCTAGCTTCCCACTACACCAAGTATGATGAACACTATTTGTGAAAATTGTTCATATTTGACTTTTAATTATGAATTGATAAAAGTTGCTTGTTGAAAGATTAATTATAGGCACAAAACAAATGAAATGGACTGAAAATATTGTTAATGAATGATGTGCCAAAAGGAAACGAAAATTATGTATTGGGATTGATTTTGACAATGATTTGAGTTGAAAACGAGAATTTGGGTTTTAGATTGGTGTTTTGGCTGATTTGTGGTTTCAAAACAAGAAATGGAATGGAGAGTTTAGGGACGCCACACTTTCTAATCCTAGAAAATGATAAGTCTATGGAAATGAAAATCACCACAAGAAAGGATTCTTGATATGATCAATACAAGGTCCAATCCATAACCTAAAAAGCAATTACTCACTTTTTAACAAAATTCAACTTGAGAACTTTATTCAATTTTCGTGTCCTATATATTAGGTAGGAGGGACAAATATCTCTTAAGATTCTTTAGCCAAATTAATCTATCATTATTTCCTATGGCTAAAGTAAATTAACATGAATACAAGAAATGGTTAGAAGACAAATCAATGAATGAGGGTGGCTGGTCATGATGATCATGATGATGGACGTGATTTTATTGATTATGGTGATTTCATATGCTGAAATGAAGTACCTTCATTGTCTCATTGAAGTCTTGTCTCTTTCCTCTTCAATTCTTGCATTCTTTCCTTCTTCAGATTAAATGCTTTTTAATGCTTTGTTTTCTTTTGTCTTCAGCACTCCTTTGCACGAAATAAACACTTAAAACATTCCATTTAAAGCTTTGGAAGCTTTATAATGGATTAAACACACAAAATAACAATACTTAGTGTTTTTGAGCCAAAATTGGTTCCTTTCACTTTTTATTTCAACATAACAAAAACAACTAAATAAATTGGGCAGCAAGAGATGTCCGCCAACCCTCCTCCAATGGTTTGATGCACATGACCATTTTACCCTCCATGCTTTCTAGTGTAGGTTTGAACTCCAAGACTTTTGCCATCAATTGAGTTATGGCCTCCTTAGCTTTCTTGGTCCTTGCCCTTGTCATCGGTCCTCCTAGCCCTTGAATTGAAGCACTTGTTGTTGGAACAAAGGTGTTCAGGAATACCAAGTTTTGATGATAACAAGGTATTAAAAATTGTCAATTGGATATGCTAATATTTGTTTGAGTATGCAGGATATTAATCAAGATTTATATCTTAGAAAGTATTATGTTTGAACATTTTAAGAGCAAAGATCTAGAGAAGCTTGTTGCTTGTGATTCTGTATCGAAGAGAGTCTGAAGACTGTATCGAAGAGAGTCTGAAGACTGTATCGAAGAAGAGTCTGAAGACTATCAGAGTCTGAAGACTATCAGAGTCTGAAGACCAAGAGAGTCTGAAGATCATCAGAAGCTGAAGTGCTAAAGTGAGTCTGAAGCCTGCAATCTGAAGATCTGCTTAGAAGGATTTCTAAAGGCATTACGATGCAAAAGAAACTCTCAATTGGAGTAACGGCTAGCTTCAAAGTCAACTTGAGCGTGGGATGCTCAACGACAAAGAATACAGGATAGTACAGAGTACGTTGTACGAACTCTATTTCCACTACTCCACTACCTCGTACAGTTTGGCAACTGTGTCTACCGGTATTAATCTTCAAAAGGAATGGAATTCAAAATATGCAATTGAAGGACTATTACCATATCAAGCAACAGATCAACAACTATTGATCAAGCTTCAGAAATCATCCTGATGTGTTGGATGACTCAACATCTCTTTCCAACGCCTATATAAAGGATAGAAGACTTGAAGATTTGTTGGACTCTACAACTGAAAAACTACGCTGCATTGCTATCGTATTCAAAACTGAGTCTTAACAGAAACACATCAACAACTTAGATTATTCTTACAAACTGAGTATTCTAGAATTTCTAAGTTAAGCAGAAAAACAGAGTCTGTCTTTGTTTGAAATAGAGTCTGTCTTTGTTTGTAATTGGATCACGTTTGATTGTTCGTCAAGTGTTTCAACACTATTCAATTTTCTGTAAATTGTGTCAGAAGTCTCTTGCTTGTGTGCTTGAGCAAAGAAGTCTCTTGGCTGCGTCCTTGAGCAAAGTAGTCTCTTAGTTGTGTCTTTGAGCATTGGAAGTCTCTTGCCTGCGTGCTTGAGCATTGGAAGTCTCTTACTGTGTGTTTGAGCAACTTGTAATAGATATGATATTTTAGTGGAGCTCTCCTTGGAAGTGCAAGGGGGACAGGACTACTTCCGATTTGTGGAAGGAACCTGTATAATTGCTTGTGTTCTCTCTTCTCTCTATCTCTTGATTATTTCCGCTGCAACAGAACCTGATCTCCCATCAGACTTTGATCTCTTTCAGACTCTGATTCTAAGGAATTAGATTCTCACTCTTCAAGAGCTGTGAAAAGCTAACACAATTCAACCCCCCCTTCTTGTGTTTTTCTCACCTTCACTTGTGTCATGGACAACTATGCTCTCATCATCCCCTTCCTCTTGAAAGGAATTCGTCCACGAATTAAAATCACCATTACCTGCATCAAAAGGAGCCAAGTCAGCAACATTAAAAGTAGCACTTATATCATACTCACCGGGTAACTCAAGCTTGTAAGCATTGTCATTGATCCTTTCTAGCACTTGAAATGGTCCATCACCCCTTGGTTGAAGTTTTGACTTCATTTGTTTAGGAAACCCAATCACCGGGTTCTGCACCCAAACCCAATCACTGGGTTCAAAAATCACCCTCTTCCTTCCTTTGTTTGCATTTTTAGCATACCCTTCATTTTTCTTTTCAATTTGCAATTTCACTTGCTCATGCATTCTCTTCACAAAATCAGCTTTGTCTTTTCCATCTTTATGCTTCAAAAGAGAACTGTTAGGCATAGGTAACAAATCAAGTGGAGTTAGTGGGTTAAAACGATAAACAACTTCAAAAGGTGACATTTTTGTAGTACTATGCACCACACGATTGTAGGCAAATTCCACATGGGGTATGTTGGAACAAAGGTGTTCAGCAATACCACATTTTGAGTTTTGATGATAACAAGGTATTAAAAATTGTCAATTGGATATGCTAATATTTGTTTAAGTATGCAGGATATTAATCAAGATTTTCATCTTAGAAAGTATTCTGTTTGAACAAATTGAGAGAAAGACCAAGAGAAGCGTGTTGCTTGTGATTCTGAAGATCTGAAGAGTCTGAAGAATCATCAGAAGCTGTGTCAAGAAGTCCTGAAGACGAAAAGAATCTGAAGTTGTTATAAGTCTGAAGATGATCAGAACCTAAAAGTTCAAGAGGTTCTGAAGACTATCAGAACCTGAAGACCAAGAGAGTCTGAAGATCATCAGAAGTTGTATTGCTACAGTGAGTCTGAAGCCTGCAATCTGAAGATCTTCTTAGAAGGATTTCTAAAGGCATTGTGATGCATAAGAAACACTCTATTGGAGTAACGGCTAGCTTCAAAGTCAACTTGAGCGTGGGATGCTCAACGACAAAGAATGCAGAATAGTACAAAGTACGTGTGTACGAACTCTGTTTCCACTACTCCACTACCTCGTACAGTTTGGCAACTGTGTCTACCAGTATTAAGCTTCAAAAGGAATGGAATTAAAAATATGCATTTGAAGGACTGTTACCATATCAAGCAACAGATCAACAACTATTGATCAAGCTTCCAGAATTCTCTTGATGTGCTGGATTGTCTCAACGTCTCTTTCCAACGCCTATATAAAGGATAGAAGACTTGGTGAATATGTTGGACTCTACAACTGAAAAACTACGCTACTAAGCTATTGTATTCTCACTGAGTCAAACCAGAAACACATCAACAACTTAGATTATTCTTACAAACTGTGTATTCTAGAATCTCTAAGTTTATCAGAAAAACAGAGTTTGTCTTTGTTTAAGTTATTGGAACACATTTGATTGTTTATCAAGTGTCTCCAACTCTTTTCAATTTTCTGTAAATTGTGTCAGAAGTCTCTTGCTTGTGTGCTTGAGCAAAGAAGTCTCTTAGTTGTGTCTTTGAGCATTGGAAGACTCTTGCCTGCGTGCTTGAGCAATTGGAAGTCTCTTACTGTGTGTTTGAGCAACTTGTAATTGATATTACATTTTAGTGAAACTCTCCTTGGAAGTGCAAGGGGGACAGGACTACTTTCGGTTTGTGGAAGGAACCTGTATAATTGCTTGTGTTATCTCTTTCTCTCTATCTCTTGTTATGTTCCGCTGCAACAGAATCTGATCTCCCATCAGACTCTGAATCCATTCAGATTCTGATCCTGTAGAAACAGATTCTTACTCTTCAAGAGTTTCGAAAAAGAAAACACAATTCAACCCCCCCTTCTTGTGTTTTTCTCACCTTCAGTTGGTATCAGAGCTCCGGCTCTGTTGTCATAGCACTTAACCGTGTAACAGAAAAGATCCAGAGAAAAACATGTCTTCCAGTGAACCTTCTTCTTCTGAAGCTACTTCTGGTGCTGCTATATGAAGGTGAGAAAAACACAAGAAGGGGGGGGGGTTGAATTGTGTTTGCTTTTCGCAGCTCTTGAAGAGTGAGAATCTAATTCCTTTAAACTCAGAGTCTGAATGGGATCAAAGTCTGATAGGAGATTAGGTTCTGATGCAGCGGAATAATCAAGAGATAGAGAGAAGAGAGAACACAAGCAATTATACAGGCTCCTTCCACAAACCGGAAGTAGTCCTGTCCCCCTTGTACTTCCAAGGAGAGTTCACTAAAATGTAATATCAATTACAAGTTGCTCAAACACACAGTAAGAGACTTCCTTGCTCAAGCACGTAGGCAAGAGACTTCCTTGCTTAAAGACACAACTAAGAGACTTCCTTGCTCAATGGACGCAGCCAAGAGATTTCCTTTGCTCAAGCACAAAAGCAAGAGACTTCTTACACAATTACAGAAAATTGAATAGAGTTGAAACACTTGTCAACAATCAAATGTGTTTCAATTACAACAAAGACAGACTCTGTTTTTACACAAAAGACAGACTCTGTTTTTCTGTGGAACTTAGAAATTCTAGAATACTCAGTTTGTAAGAATCTAAGTTGATGATGTGTTTTTGTTAAGACTCAGTTGAATACGAAAGCAGCGCAGTGTAATTTTTCTAGTTGTTGAGTCCAACAATTCTTCAAATCTTCTATCCTTTATATAGGCGTAGGAAAGAGACGTTGAATCATCCAGCACATCAGGATGATTTCTGAAGCTTGATCAATGACTGTTGATCTGTTGCTTGATTTGGTAATAGTCCTTCAATTGCATAATTTGAATTCCATTCCCTTTGAAGATTAATACCGGTAGACACAGTTGCCAAACTGTACGAGGTAGTGGAGTAGTGGAAACAGAGTTCGTACAACGTACTCTGTACTGGCCTGCATTCTTTGTCTTTGTGCTTCCCACGCTCAAGTTGACTTTGAAGCTAGCCGTTACTCCATTTGAGAGTTTCTTTTGCATCGCAATGAAGTAGAAATCCTTGTTAGTAGATTATCAGATTTTGGGCTTCAGACTCACTGTAGCACTAAGCTTCTGGTAATCTTCAGACTCTCTTGGTTTTCAGATTCTGATGGTATTCAGACTCTGATACAGTCTTTCAGACTCTCTTCGGTACAGTCTTCAGACTCTCTTCGATGCAGTCTTCAGACTCTCTTCGATTTAGTCTTCAGACTCTCTTGGTTTTCAGAATCACAAGCAACAAGCTTCTCTGGATTTTTGCTCTTTAACATTGTTCAAACATAATACTTCTTAAGATATAAATCTTGACTGATATCCTGCATACTTAAACAAATATTAGCAATATTCAATTGACAACTTTTTTAATACCTTGTTATCATCAAAACTCAAAACGTGGTATTGCTGAACACCTTTGTTCCAACAATCTCCCCCTTTTTGATGATGACAAACATTAGTATTTAAAAGGTCAATTGTTGTTCGTCTAATTAACAAGTTGACTTAAGGGTTCTGAGGTTTGTAAGCTCTGACTCCCCCTGAGTCTGATAGTTCTTAAGTTGAGGTTTGTAAGCTCCTCTTAAGTTCTATCCAGGTTAATTAAATTCATTTTCATAAGCAATCGAATTCATTCTCAGAGTGATAAACGAAATTAGAGAACTGATTCCTAAACAGGGGCTCAGAGTCTAACTAAGCACCTTTCGCAGATTTCCCTTTAACTTTTACATAGAGCATGCAATGTAATTAAAAGAAATTTTCCCTTATCCCTGTTGAGAAATCACAAATACTTTCCCTTCTCCCCCTTTTGTCATCAAAAAAAAAAAAGGTTTAGAACAAGTTCCTCCCCCTTTTTAAATGACTTAAGGTAAGGGTACAAACATGTTTTAAGGAAGAATGAGATTCAGAGGGAAAACATAGAAGATTCAAAGCATAAAAACAGAATTGAATGCAAATAGAATCAAAAACAACTTGTATAAATTGTAAGCAAAAATAGTTCAGAAGATAGCAAACAAGAATTACAAAATAAAACAAAACGAAATTAAACTAAGGTTGGTTTTGTTTGGCAAGATGATCCATCAATTTATGGAGATCCTCTTGCTGTTTCTTTACCATCTCTTCCAGAGCCTCAGTTCTTCTTAAATGCGCTTCTCTTTCGAGTCTTGCTTCTTCTTGAACTCTGTACAGTTTCCTCTTCAAAGAGTTATAAACCATTGATTCCCTTGGATTATACTGATCTTCATCAAAGAATGGTGTATCTCTAATCCTCAGAATATGAGCTCTTTCCAAGATAATAGCTTTCTCAGCCCGCTTGACTTCTTCAACATGCTTGGCAGTGACAAGTGCTTGTTCCCTAGCAGCAGCCTTCTGAATTTTGGTGATAAAATCCAAGAACTCAGTCTTCACTGTAGAGAACTTGTCCTCATAGCTCACATTGAGGATTGGCACAAACCTTTGCTCAATAATATCTTTGAGCTTATTGCATGAAGAAGCATATAACTCATCTATCTTGTTTGAATCAAATAAGTCAATTTGAGGTTCAGAGGTTGAGGGTAGAGAGGCTCTTAAGGCTAGAAAAGCTTCAAACTCTGGGAAGATAGTTATAGGATCACAAAGAGGTTGGGGAACTCTTCTGGTTTCTGCTCTACATTCTGTTACAGTTTCTGATACGATATCAGAAGCTTGTTCCAGATTTTCAGAAGCTGGTTCAACAACAGGTTCTGAAAGTCCAACAGAAGCTAAAGTAAGATTTTCTGTAGGTTCAGGTACAGGGTCTGGTTTGGAAACAGATGAAGTAGCTTTTGTTGATTTGGATTTTGCAGGGGTTTTTGGTAGTTCTCCTCCTAGATGTTTTTCAAGTGAATCTAGAGTGTCTGGAGAGTCTACACAAATGGTTTCATGTTGGGGGGATGACTGTTTAGATTGAATGGTTACTTCAGGCTTTTCAGAAGGTTGAATTGCTTGAAGTGGTTTGAGAAATGAAGGTTGAGCAGGATGGTCAGCAGGAAGATTCATAGACACTGTGATTGTGTCTTGAATTACTTTGTCCATAGTTGAATCAACATATTCAACTACTGTAGGGTCCAGTGGGTTATGGGATGATATGAGTTTGATTGGTGAGGGGGATGAATTTTTGAGGGATGGAAGAATTTGGCTTAAGGGTTTGTTATCTGATTCTGAATCAGATTCTGACTCTTGATTCAAAGAGGAAGATGAGCTATATGCTACGTTGCCAGAGGTGCCAATGCCAGCTTCTGGAGAAGCATAGTGATCCTTCTGTTTAAGAGCAGAAGCAAGCAACTTAGCAGCTTCCTTGACAGTCTCTTCCTTTAATTCTTCAGTAACCACTTATGCTTCCATAGCCTTGCCAGTAGCATGTTCATCTTCAATCATAGATACAGAAGTACATATCTTCTGTGCTACATCCTTAGCCACAGGAACCACATCCACCTTTCTCTTCTTGATCTGATTTTCTTCACCTACAGAGTCAGCATCAAGGAAATCAGCAATATCTTGAGCCATTCTGTCAAAGTCTCTGTCAGCCTTGCCTTTCTTCGCTTTCTTCTCATCTTTCTTAGCCTTCTTCCCATCTTTCTTGGCCTTCTTCTCATCCTTGGTTTCTTTTATCCTATCCTTAATTTCACGAAGTGCGGAGGATACTGATGAAGACATAGGAGCTATGGTCTTAGGGGAACCAATTGTCACTCCTGGAAGAGCAGTAGATTTGATCTTTTTCTTGAGAGGCTCCTGCTTCTCTTCCTCTTCCTTGAGAACCACTTCCTTGGTTCTTTTTCCCTTGACCTTAAGAGGTCCTCCTCCAGCAGTCTCAGGAATGGCAGAATAGTTGATTATTCTACCAGTATCCTTGAAGTAATCCACCACAAATCTTGCAAGAACTTCAGGATTATCTTCTTTGGATATGGGAGGGAAGTCCATCATCAAATCAGATTGCACATAGGATTCCCTCCCGGTCACAGTTGCTAGATGAATATCTGATACCACACCAGATTCTGATAAGACCTTCAAGAGGCCTTCTTGATACAGAATCTCAGATATTAATCTTCCAAAAGGAACTTGCCTTCTGGTTTTTGATTGACTCTTCTTGATGGCCCAGCACATGTGGTGCATCACATATCTGGGGAAGTTGATCTTTACTTTGTTGATGAGAAAATAAAGAAGAACTTTGTGATCAACAGACGGTGTGTCTGTTCCTCCTCCTTTCTGAAGCATACTGTCCAGTATAATCTTCAGAAGCACCCTATGCTTAGGATGCATATCCACCAGTTTATTTGAGGGTCTCCCTTCAAATAATAGTTTGTTGCAGACAACAGCCCATTCACTTTTCTTGTTGACATTCCACTGAAATTTACCAGCGCTCTCCATTTGACAAGCCCTGGCTACCACTTCTTCAGTGATAACTATTGGTATTTCCATCATAGCAGACCTTACTTCAAGACCATTGTACGGTCTTAAACCCATTTGGTCTCTGTTCTTGCCAGCCAGACTGGGGTTGTTTGAGATTGCAACTGTTTCTTCCAAATTAGCTTCAGCTTTGTCGTAGACTTCTGACCTAACCCAAAACCCTCTAACAAGCTCCTGATATGTTGGTCCATTCAACATACCAAAGTAGTTCATCATTCCTTGTGATAAGAAATGAGGAGAAACGTCAACTCCATGACGATTGAGAGAACCAAAATCTAATTCCTTGTGATAAGAAGGGGGGGTTGAATTGTGTTTGCTTTTCGCAGCTCTTGAAGAGTGAGAATCTAATTCCTTTAAACTCAGAGTCTGAATGGGATCAGAGTTTGATAGGAGATTAGGTTCAAATGCAGCAGAATAATCAAGAGATAGAGAGAAGAGAGAACATGAGCAATTATACAGGTTCCTTCCACAAACCGGAAGTAGTCCTGTCCCCCTTGTACTTCCAAGGAGAGTTCACTAAAATGTAATATCAAATTACAAGTTGCTCAAACACACAGTAAGAGACTTCCTTGCTCAAGCACGCAGGCAAGAGACTTCCTAGCTCAAAGACACAACAAAGAGACTTCCTTGCTCAATGGACGCAGCCAAGAGACTTCCTTTGCTCAAGCACAAAAGCAAGAGACTTCTTACACAATTACAGAAAATTGAATAGAGTTGAAACACTTGACAACAATCAAATGTGTTTCAATTACAACAAAGACAGACTCTGTTTTTACACAAAAGACAGACTCTGTTTTTCTGTGGAACTTAGAAATTCTAGAATACTCAGTTTGTAAGAATCTAAGTTGATGATGTGTTTTTGTTAAGACTCAGTTGAATACGAAAGCAGCGCAGTGTAATTTTTCTAGTTGTTGAGTCCAACAATTCTTCAAATCTTTTATCCTTTATATAGGCGTAGGAAAGAGACGTTGAATCATCCAACACATCAGGATGATTTCTGAAGCTTGATCAATGACTGTTGATCTGTTGCTTGATTTGGTAATAGTCCTTCAATTGCATAATTTGAATTCCATTCCCTTTGAAGATTAATACCGGTAGACACAGTTGCCAAACTGTACGAGGTAGTGGAGTAGTGGAAACAGAGTTCGTACAACGTACTCTGTACTGGCCTGCATTCTTTGTCTTTGTGCTTCCCACGCTCAAGTTGACTTTGAAGCTAGCCGTTACTCCATTTGAGAGTTTCTTTTGCATCGCAATGCAGTAGAAATCCTTGTTAGCAGATTATCAGATTTTGGGCTTCAGACTCACTGTAGCACTAAGCTTCTGGTAATCTTCAGACTCTCTTGGTTTTCAGATTCTGATGGTATTCAGACTCTGATACAGTCTTTCAGACTCTCTTTGGTACAGTCTTCAGACTCTCTTCGATGCAGTCTTCAGACTCTCTTCGATACAGTCTTCAGATTCTCTTGGTTTTCAGAATCACAAGCAACAAGCTTCTCTGGATTTTTGCTCTTTAACATTGTTCAAACAGAATACTTCTTAAGATATAAATCTTGACTGATATCCTGAATACTTAAACAAATATTAGCAATATCCAATTGACAACTTTTTTAATACCTTGTTATCATCAAAACTCAAAACGTGGTATTGCTGAACACCTTTGTTCCAACACTATACCATACGACTATGGATCTAATAACAGCAGTAATAAAGCTGATTATGGAAAAATTCCAAAGTTCAATGGTGATCCTGAAGAATTTTCCTTGTGGAAAACCGACTTCTATAGCTATGCCATGGGTCTTGATGAAGAACTCTGGGACATACTTGAAGATGGTGTTGGTGATTTACAACTTGATGACGAAGGTGCTGCCATTGACCGTAAACTTCACACTGCTACTTTGAAGAAGATCTAAAAGAAACATCATATCATCAGAGGAGCTCTTGTCACTGCTATTCCTAAATCTGAATACATGAAGATGAGTGACAAATCTACTGCTAGAGCCATGTTTGCTTCTCTTTCTGCAAACTATGAAGGGAGCAAGAAGGTTAGGAAAAGAGGATGAAAGTATTGAGCAGATGTACTCAAGATTTCAAATTCTAGTATCTGGATTTCAGATACTAAAGAAGAGTTACATAGCTTCTGACCATGTTAGCAAGATTCTAAGGAGTTTACCCTCTAGGTGGAGACCAAAGGTTACTGCAATTGAGGAAGCTAAGGATTTAAACACTTTGAGTGTTGAAGATCTTGTCAGCTCTCTCAAAGTTCATGAGTTAAGTCTCAATGAACATGAATCTGCAAGAAAGTCTAAAACCATTGCTTTAAAGTCAAAGGGAAGATTCTCAAAAGCTCTCAAAGTTGAAGAGTCTGAAAATGAATCTTCTGCTTCTGAAAGCTCTGAGGAAGATCCTGATGTTGCTATAGAAATGGCTATGCTTTGAAGCAGAATGCAATACCTTGCTAAAAAGAACAAGAAGTTTCTGAACAAGAGCAGTGGTAAGGGTTTCAAAAAGGAAGAACAAAGAGGTTGCTTCAACTGCAAGAAGCCTGGGCACTTCATTGCTGATTGTCCAGAGTTGCAGAAAGAGAAATCCAAATCAAAGAGGCCAACGTTTAAGTCAAGCAAGTTTAAGAAGCAAATCAAGAAAAGTCTGATGGCTACCTGGGAAGATCTTGATAATGAGTCAGGGTCTGAAGATGATGATGCTGATGGTGAAGCTAATGTAGCTGTTGGATTAATGGCTACAACTGAATCAGTAAAGGAGGCACCTGAGGCAGAATCAGATGCAGACTCTAAAAGTGAGACTGAGGTATGTCTAAAAGGACAAGAAAAGCACAAGGCTTGGTACCTGGATAGTGGTTGCTCGCGACACATGACAGGAGAAAAGTCTATGTTCCTAACCCTAACCATGAAAGAGGGAGGAACTGTGGGATTTTGAGGAAACCAGACTGGCAAAATCATTGGTACTGGAACCATTGGTAACTCTCTAATCTCTATTAGTAATGTGTGGTTTGTTGATGGGCTTAGACATAACCTATTGAGCATAAGTCAATTGTGTGACAATGCTTATGATGTTTTGTTTAATAAGAACAACTGCATTGTAGTTAACAAGGATGATCAATCCATAGTCTTCAAGGGAAAGAGAAGAAACAATGTCTACAAAATAAAGTTCTATGAATTGACAGATCAGAAGGTAGTTTGCCTTTTATCAATGGGTGATAGGAAATGGCTGTGGCATAGACGGTTGGGACATGCAAACTGGAGGCTAATCTCTAAGCTTAGCAAGTTGCAACTAGTCAAAGGCTTACCATACATTGATTATTATTCAGATGCTCTTTGCGGAGCATGTCTGAATGGGAAAATTATTAAGAGTTCCTTTAAACCTAAAGAAATTGTTTCTACCTCCAGACCCTTGGAGTTACTTCACATTGACTTATTTGGACCCGTTAGCACTGCATCCTTATATGGGAGTAAGTATGGACTAGTCATTGTTGATGATTACAGCAGATGAAGTTGGGTTAAGTTTCTGAAAACTAAAGATGACTCATATTCTGTGTTTAGCAAATTCTGCATCCAAATTCAATCTGAAAAAGAATTGAAAATTTTGAAAGTCAGAAGTAATCATGGAGGAGAATTTGAAAATGAGCCTTTTGAGGTTTTCTGTGAAAAACATGGAATTATTCATGAATTCTCTGCACCTAGAACTCCACAACAAAATGGAGTTGATGTCAACCTGACTTTATGAGACTTTTGATGAGGCTTGCGTGCCAAAGTATAATTTTGTTCATTAGAATTAATTCCGCTGCGAAGTTTGAAAATTTATTATTGACCACTTTTATGAAGAATAAATAGTTATTTATTCATTTGGAAATTTTGTTGAAAGAAAATGTAGCATTCCGTTATGCGAATACTCTGATTTTATTTATGAATTTTTATGTTGGGAAAACGGGGTGTTACAGGTATGATAGGTTCTTTGTTATACCTAACTGCATCCAGACCAGATATTTTATTCAGCGTATGTCTGTGTGCATGGTTTCAATCAGATCCTAGAGAGTCTCATTTAACAGCTGTTAAGAGAATCTTTAGATATTTGAAAGGAACTACTAATCTTGGACTTCTCTATAAGAAATCTTCTGATTATAAGCTAGTTGGATTCTGTGATGCTGATTATGCTGGAGACAGGATTGAAAGAAAATCAACCCGTGGCAATTGTCAATTTTTGGGAGAGAATCTGATATCTTGGGCTAGCAAGAGGCAAGCAACTATTGCTTTATCTACATCAGAAGCAAAATACATCTCAGCTGCTAGTTGTTGTACACAGCTACTCTGGATGAAACATCAGCTTGAGGATTATCAAATAACTTAAAACTATATCCCAATTTATTGTGATAATACAGCTGCTATATGTTTATCTAAGAATCTAATTCTGCATTCAAGAGCAAAGCACATTGAAATTAAACATCATTTTATTAAAGACTATGTTCAAAAAGGAATTCTAGATATTCAATTCATTGATACTGATCATCAATGGGCTGATATATTTACTAAACCTTTGTCTGTTGAAAGATTTGATTTTATAAAGAAAAATTTGAACATGTGTTATGTTTCTGGTTAATGTGCGCTTCTGAAAACAGAATTCAGACTCTGAAAGATACTCAGAAGCTAATTGAGAATCAGACTCTCTTTTGGAGACTCTGCTGAACATAAGCTTATGAAGACACTCAGACTCTGTTAAGGAAACTTAGACTCTCAAGAAGCTCGTATTAGTGGAAGCATGACTGTTGAGTTCAGCAACACCTGCCCCAATACGGTGACAGTTACTTTTTTAGTTCTCAGACGTGGCCTGTCTGTATTGGGTAAGAATTCAAAGGGCAATGATGTTATTACGTTAAACAAGTAACCCTCGCGTCTTCCCAACACGTTTACGGCTGCATGCTCACCTTATTACTCTTGTTTGTTTGTCCCCTTTCTCTTTCCAAACGGTTTTCAATTTTTCACTATAAATAGCAATCACACACAACCCACTTCACTTTTTACACTTTGATTTTTTCTCTGAACATTTCATTCGTTTTCAGTCTCTGAAAAATATTTTTTTGTTCTCTAAATCAAAAACCTAGAAACCTTACAAATGTCTAGTGATCTCATTCAATATGGTGTGATAATCAAATCTGGAAAGTCTTATGTGAATAAACCCAGAACCATGAACATCATTAAAGAAACTCTGGAAGTTCAAGTTGAAACTCCAGTGGATTTCGGTTCCCTGATAAGGCATGGTATAAATGTCTCTTCTCATTTCTTATCACAAGGAATGATGAGTTATTTTGGTATGTTGAATGGACCAACATATCAAGAGTTGGTTAGAGACCTCTGGGTCAGAGCAGAAGTTTTTGACAAGGATGACGCATACGTCGAAGAAACTGCTGGTAGAGAGAAAGAACAGAACCTTACAAGAAATGGCTAGAACCATGATCCATGAGAACAGTCTGGCTAAACATTTTTGGGCAGAAGCAGTAAATACAACATGTTATGTTCAGAACAGGATCTATATCAGACCTCTGTTGAACAAAACAGCATATGAACTCTTTAAAGGAAGGAAACCTAACATAACTTATTTTCATCAGTTTGGATGTACATGTTATATCCTGAACAATAAAGTCTATCTAAAGAAATTTGATGCCAAAGCTCAAAAGGGAATCTTTTTAGGTTACTCTGAACGGTCTAAGGCATACAGACTGTATAATTCAGAAACACAATGTGTTGAAGAATCTATGCATGTCAGATTCGATGACAAAGTGCCTGGAAGTGAAACTCCAGAGCAAGATGAAAGCTGTGCAGGATCTCAAGATTCTGATATCAACTCAGAATCTGATCAGATTCCAGAATCTGAAGATACTTCAGAAGCTGGAGCATCCCCTGAAGTTCCTAATGTAGAAGATTCTGAAGAAGCTCAAGATGGTTCTCAGCAAGCTAGTCAATCCAAACATTCTTTCAAATACAAGTCTTCACATTCTGAGGATCAAATAATTGGCAATAAAGATAGTCCCAGAAGAACTAGATCATATTTCAGACAAGAAGAGTCTGCATTGAGATTATTATCTGTTATTGAACCAACCACTGTTGAAGAAGCACTTGGAGATGAAGGATGGATTCTGGCGATGCAAGATGAACTTAATCAATTCAAACAGAATGAAGTGTGGGATCTAGTAGCTAAGCCTGAACACAAGAACATTATTGGAACTAAATGGGTGTTCAGAAACAAGCTTAGTGAACAAGGAGAAGTAATCAGAAACAAAGCAAGACTTGTTGCACAAGGCTACAGTCAACAAGAAGGCATTGATTACACTGAAACATTTGCTCCAGTTGCAAGATTGGAAGCAATCAGGTTACTTCTTTCCTATGCAGTCAATCACAACATAATCTTGTATCAAATAGATGTTAAGAGTGCATTTTTTAATGGTGTCATTTCTGAAGAAGTCTATGTCAAACAACCTCCTGGCTTTGAAGATTTAAAACATCCAAAGCATGTTTATAAATTGAAGAAATCACTATATGGCTTGAAACAGACTCCCAGATCTTGGTATGAAAGACTAAGTAATTTCTTAATTCAAAATGATTTTGAAAGAGGTCAAGTTGACATTACACTATTCAGAAAGACTCTGAAGAAGGACATTCTTATCGTTCAAATTTATGTTGATGATATCATTTTTGGTTCAACTAATGGTTCACTTTGCAAAGAGTTTTCTAAGGTAATGCAGGATGAATTCGAAATGAGCATGATGGAGTCTATGTTCATCAGTCCAAATACACTAAAGAGCTCCTGAAGAAGTTCAATCTTGAGGACTGCAAAGAAATGAACACTCCAATGCATCCAATCTGCACTCTAAGCAAAGAAGATCAAGGAACCAAAGTTGATCAGAAGTTGTATAGAGGTATTGTAACGCCCTAGTTGTTATTTATTTAATTTCAGTTGATTTTAATAAGTTTATATGATTTTAAATAATTTATGTTGATTTTATGGTGTGATGTATTTTATTATATGTTTATTTTAATGTTTAAATTAAAATAGGTGAGATATTATATTTATTAGAAAGTTGGGGATTAAAATGAATTGAATAATATTTTAATAGGAGTTAATTAGAAATAAGTGGGAATTAATTATAATTAATAGGAGCTAGAAGGAAGGGAAAGTCAGAAAACAGTTTTCACGTAGAAATAGAGAAAAGGGAGAAAAACCTAGAACAAGAGAGAAGAAGCAGGAAGAGAGAAGAACGCAGCTTTGAATTCAGGAAGATAATCTAAGGTAAGGGTGAGACTAACTCTCAATTTTAAGTCTTATAATTTGTTTATTAAGGTTGTGTGGTTAGGGTTGATGAATTGAATTAGGTTAAAGATGAATTGATGCTAATAACTTGATGAATTCATGAAAATGTTGTTGTTTATTGCTGTTCTGATGTTAGTTTGCATAGAAGTAGTGCAATTCATCAAAATTGGGTTCTTAGGTGTTGAAAATGGGGTTTGGGGTTGAAAAGGAGAAGTCTGTCCGTACAGTTCGTAGTTCTGTCAGTCGCCACTCGCCACGGCGAGCAGTCCCACTCGCCAGGCGAGCAAGCCTGTGTAGCTCGCCACAGCGAGCAAATGCACTCGCCACGGCGAGTTGCTTAAATTAAAAAGTGTTAATTGTCTTAATGATGTTTTTAGGCCATTTTTTATATCAACTTGAGTGTCTTAATATATTTAGGGATGAATGACACCTTTTTACAGAATCAAATTTGGGTTTTGGGGACTTAAAAATGAAGATTTTAGGTGAAAAATGTCAAAAATGCCGAGAGCACCCAGATTTGCTCGCCTTGAGCTCGCCATAGCGAGTAGCTCATTTTCCTGAACTCGCCAAGGCGAGTAGTACTGTAGCTTGCCTAAATTGTTGAATTTTGCTGTGAGACCTTGTTGTTGTGTCCTGTCGATTAAGTTGGAGTCTTATGTCATAGTTGATTATGCATATTGTAGTTGTCGTTGTTGTTGTCGAGTTGTATGCAGATATACACTATTGAGTCCATTTCATACTCATACTTTGTTGAGGGCTCATGCCCTGGAGTGTTTTCACTCAACCGTTGAGGGCTTATGCACTGGAGTGTTTATCACTCAATCGTTGAGGGCTTATGCCCTGGAATGTTATTTCATTCAAATTGTTGGAGGCTTATGCCCCGGAATGCTTAGCATTCAACGCGCTTAAATTGGTACCACATGCATTTGCATTAGTCGCATTGTTGTCGTTGTTTTTGTCGTCGTTGTTGTTGTCGTCGTTGTTGTTGTTGGTTGGGTCGTCGATGTCGTAGCTTGGTAATGTTGATGTTGTTTTTGTCTTAATTATAAATTGACAGTTGATTAATAATGTATTCTTGTTGTTGAATTTAATTGATGAATTATAATACCTACTGTTGTTTGTGAATCTCACTCCTTCTGCTTGAAAATGTTGCCTTCCCTATGGGTAACTTGCAGGTAACGAAGATTAGGGCTGGTCTGCAGTGATGGGGATTCCAATCCTTATTACTGAAGAAACAGTTGCCAGGGCTTGCAGGGTAACTAATGAAGGTAAATTTCAATGGAACGTGGACAAGAAGAGTGAGTGGATGGGCATCTGCAACAAACTCTTATTTGAAGGGAGACCCTCAATTAAGTTGGTAGACATGCATCCTGAACATAGGATGCTTCTGAATATCATACTGGATAGTATGCTTCAAAAAGGTGGAGGAACAGACACTCTGTTTGTTGATCATAAAGTGCTTCTGTACTTCTTGATTAAAAAGAAGAAAATAAACTTTCCAAGATACGTGATGCACCACATGTGCTGGGCCATCAGGGAAGGCCAAACAAAATCCATAAGACAAGTTCCTTTTGGAAGATTGATCTCTGAGATTCTGTATCAAAGAGGCCTCTTGAAGGTCTTGATAGAATCTGGTGTTGTATCAGACGCTCAGCTTGGAACAGTGACAGGGAGAATCATCAATGGCAAGACTCTTCAATACATGAAGATTGTCAGAAAGTTCAACCCTTCTAATCTAGATATGAAGGAATCTTCTGTACAATCAAATCTGATGATGGACTTCCCTCCTATTTCCAAAGAAGACAATCCTGAAGTCCTAGCAAGATTTGTGGTAGACTACTACAATGAAACTGGTAGAATAATCAACTATTCTGCCATTCCTGAGACTGCTGGAGGAGGACCTCTTAAGGTCAAAGGTAAAAGGACCAATGAAGTCAATCTAGAGGAAGAGGAAGAGAAGCAAGAACCTCCTAAGAAGAAGAAAAAGTCTACAGCTCTTCCAGGAGTGACTTTTGGTGCCTCTGAAACCATAGCTCCTATGCCTCTGTCTGTCTTTTCTGCATCCAAGGAAATTAAGGAAAGGATAAAGAAACCCAAGGATGAGAAGAAAAAAAAGGACGAGAAGAAGGCAAAGAATGAGAAGAAAGCCAAGAAAGGTAAAGCTGACAGAGATCACGAGAGGCTGGCTGAGGAAATTGCTGAATTTCTTAATACTGATTCTGATGAAGAAGAAAGTCAGACCAAGAAAAAGAAGATGGAATTTGTTCCTGTAGCTAAGGATGCAGCACAGAAGATAGGTACTTCTGTATCTATGATTGAAGATGAACATGCTGCTGGCAAGGCAATGGCAGCAGAAGTTGTGGCAGAAGGACTTAAGGAAGAGACTGTGAAGGAAGCTACTAAGTTGCTTGCAGTAGCTTTAAAACAGAAGAGTCAGGTTGCCCCTATAGAAGCTGACCTATCAGAAGCTACTCTGTCTGATGCTTCTGACCAACAAGCTTCTCCAGAAGCTGGCATTGGCACATCAGGTAACATTTCATTTGACTCACCTATCTCTTCTACGAATCAAGAGTCCTCATCTGAAATTGAATCAGATAATATACCTCTGAGCCAAGTCCTTCCATCCCTTCGAAATAAAACCCCCTCTCCAATCAAACCTATATCATCTTTTGATCCACTTGACCCAAGAATAGGTGAATATGTTGATTCAACTATTGACAGGGTTATTCAAGACACCATCACAGTGTCTCTGAACTTACCCTCTAACCATCCTGCTCAACCATCATTTCTTAAACCACTTCAGACAATTCAGCTTACTGAAGAATCTGAAGTACCCATTCAATCAAATCAACCATCCCCCCAACATGAAACTATCTGTGTAGACTCTCAAGACACCCTAGATTCTCTTGAAAAACACCTAGTAGGAGAACTACCAAAGACCCCTGCAAAATCCAAAACAACAAACACTACAAAATCTGTTTCAAAACCAGACTCTATACCCCAACCTGAACCAGAAATTCTAACCTTAGCTTTAATTGAACCAGTTTCTGAAACTGTAGAGGAACCAGTCTCTGAGACTCTAGAACAAGTTTCTAGTGTCATACCTGACCCAGAACCTGTAACAGAATGCATAGCAGATCGTAGCTTCAACTACTAAACCCCTTAACCAAACTGTAGTAAGTGGCCTTGAAACCTTACAAGCTATCGTAGCTTCTGAACCTTCAACCTCTTATGAGCTAAATCAAACTCTTATTCCTCACAACCTCTTTGATTCGTTGAGAATAGATGAGTTTTATGGAGTGTCCAACTCAAAGCTCAAGGAGATTATTGAGCAAAGATTTGTGCCAATCCTCAATGTAAGCTATGAGGATAAGTTCTCTACTCTGAAGAATGAATTTGTAGATTTTATCACCAAAATTCAGAAGGCTGCTGTAAAAGAACAAGCTGGTGTTCTTGTCAAACATGTGGAAGAACTTAAGAAAGCTGAGTCAGCAAAGGCTAAGAAGAAAGCTCCTATTCTGCGATTGGAATATAAACCATTCTTTGATGTTGATCAATACAATCCAAGGGAAACAGTGGTTTATGATTCGCTGAAGAAGAGGCTTCATAGAGTACAAGAAGAAGCTATACTTGAGAGAGAAGCTCATCTCAGAAGAACAGAAGCTCTCGAAGAAATTGTCAAGAAACAGCAAGAGGATCTCCAGAAGTTGATGAATCACATTGCCAAACAAAACCAACCTTAGTTGCACACCTAGTGTTTTAACTGTTTTGTTTTGCTTGTGTTCTTATTTTTGCTGATTTCTATTATCTTCTGAACTTTCATTTTATGATTATTCAAGTTTTTACTTCACTAGATGTGCTTCTGATAGATCTTGCTTTATTTATCTTATTGCATCTGAAGTAATTTTCCTTAGAATCTGTTCGTTTTCAGACTCTAATATGTTTTTGCTCTGAATCTTTTTCTCATTTTCTTTAATTTTTTTTTTACCCTCACTTGAAATCATTCAAAAAGGGGGATAAACATTTTTTTTAAACCTTTTTGTTGATGACAAAAGGGGGAGAAAGTATAGTGAGTACTATGTAAAGTTAAAGGGAAATTTGCGCGAAAGGTACTTCGTTAGAGTCTGAGCCCCATTAAAAAGAATCTTTTCTCATATTCGTTTATTATTCTGAGTTTTGATTCAGCTATTTGCTTAACATGAATTTAATTAACTTGGATAGAACTTAGGGAAAGCTTACAAACCTCAACTTAAGGACTATCAGACTCAGGGGGAGTCAGACCTTACAAACCTCAGACTCTGAGCTTACAAACCTCAGACCCTTTTAGTCAACCTGTTAATTAGATTAACAACAATTGACCTTTTAAATACTGATGTTTGTCATCATCAAAAAGGGGGAGATTGTTGGAACAAGGGTGTTCAGCAATACCACATTTTGAGTTTTGATGATAACAAGGTATTAAAAATTGTCAATTGGATATGCTAATATTTGTTTAAGTATGCAGGATATTAATCAAGATTTTCATCTTAGAAAGTATTCTGTTTGAACAAATTGAGAGCAAGACCAAGAGAAGCGTGTTGCTTGTGATTCTGAAGATCTGAAGAGTCTGAAGAATCATCAGAAGCTGTGTCAAGAAGTCCTGAAGACTAAAAGAATCTGAAGTTGATATAAGTCTGAAGATGATCAGAACCTAAAAGTTCAAGAGGTTCTGAAGACTATCAGAACCTGAAGACCAAGAGAGTTTGAAGATCATGAGAAGCTGAATTGCTACAGTGAGTCTGAAGCCTGCAATCTGAAGATCTGTTTGGAAGGATTTCTAAAGGCATTGCGATGCAAAAGAAACACTCTATTGGAGTAACAGCTAGCTTCAAAGTCAACTTGAGCGTGGGATGCTCAACGAAAAAGAATGCAGAATAGTACAAAGTACGTGTGTACGAACTCTGTTTCCACTACCTCGTACAGTTTGGCAACTGTGTCTACCGGTATTAAGCTTCAAAAGGAATGGAATTCAAAATATGCATTTGATGGACTGTTACCATATCAAGCAAGAGATCTGTAAGTTCAGATTGTAACCTAAGAGGGGGGGTGAATTAGGTTTCTAGCAATATTGGTTAATTTTTCTTAGTTTAGCGTTGTTGATAATTTTTCCGGTAAATAATGATGAAGGTATGAATGCGGAAAAATAAAAGAGTAAGGGAAGAAGAAATAACACAAGAGAGTTATAGTGGTTCCCCTCTAAACCTTAGGGTACTCCACTCCCTTCACACCCCGCGAAGGATTTCACTATGTAAAGAATCTTTGTTACAAAGCAACCTTAATCCCAAAGGCCCCCTAACAATATTTCTCTACACACCAAGATAGCACCCCACTATCTTTTACAACAAGAATCTTCACCAAACCTATGATGAAATTCTCACAAAGAAACAAGATAACACTCCACTATCTTTTACAACAATTCCCACCAACAAATGATGAGAAACTTTACAACAATGTAATTGAAGAATATCAAATATGTATGGCTGTATAATCTTATCAATATCACTCTTAAACAAATGGACTTAGTGCTCAGAAAACCTTTTAATGAATGTTAAAGTGTGGGCAAAGTTTTCCAAACAATTTGAATAAAAGTTTGAAAGCAAGTGATATTGAAAATGTCAATTGAGATAATGAAAGTTGTTGTGTTTTTAAATGTTTTGATTCTCAATTGAATTTATAGAGGCTAAAAAGATGTTTATGAAGCAACACTACTTTTCAAAAAGTTTTGTCAATGAATAGACACATATTTAAAATGACACCTATTCATAAACAATTTGAATGAAAAGACATGGCAGGTACAATTTAAATTCCAATCATAATGCATAGTTAGACCATGCTGAAATTATTCATGCAAAAACCATATTTTTAATGGTACATTTAATAATGCAATTTTCATAATAAAAAATGGTTTTTCTGGTAAAAAATATTTTCATGCAAAATCACATTTATATTATAATCATTGTGAGTGTGTGATTTATTTTTAAGAGAGCTTTAGGCATTGCTTCATATGCAGACTTAGAAAAATGTTTGTAATTATTTTCTGAGCATTCTAAGTTGTTCCATAATTAAAGAATGATAAATGTCATACTTACAAAGAGTATAACCAAGAAGCCTAGGCATTAATCTTTATTCTTAATCTTCATCTTGTGCCTCCATATAATTTTTCTTCTTTTGTGATGTGAGTTTGTTGTCATCAAAACCCAGCCAAGTCTAAGAAGGAAATCTTCTTCACAAGATCAACAACTATTGATCAAGCTTCCAGAATTCTCTTGATGTGCTGGATTGTCTCAACGTCTCTTTCCAACGCCTATATAAAGGATAAAAGACTTGGTGAATATGTTGGACTCTACAACTGAAAAACTACGCTACTAAGCTATTGTATTCTCACTGAGTCAAACCAGAAACACATCAACAACTTAGATTATTCTTACAAACTGTGTATTCTAGAATCTCTAAGTTTATCAGAAAAACAGAGTTTGTCTTTGTTTAAGTTATTGGAACACATTTGATTGTTTATCAAGTGTCTCCACCTCTTTTCAATTTCTTGTAAATTGTGTCAGAAGTCTCTTGCTTGTGTGCTTAAGCAAAGAAGTCTCTTAGTTGTGTCTTTAAGCATTGAAAGACTCTTGCCTGCATGCTTGAGCAATTGGAAGTCTCCTACTGTGTGTTTGAGCAACTTGTAATTGATATTACATTTTAGTGAAACTCTCCTTGGAAGTGCAAGGGGGACAGGACTACTTCCGGTTTGTGGAAGGAACCTGTAACAAAATCTGATCTCCTATCAGACTCTGAATCCATTCAGATTCTGATCCTGTAGAAATAGATTCTTACTCTTCAAGAGTTTCGAAAAAGAAAACACAATTTCACCCCCCCCCCCCCCCCCCCCCTTCTTGTGTTTTTCTCACCTTCAGGGTAAACATTCTTACCACATTCTCAAATTTCTTGTAAGAACACTTCTAAGAAGAGTAGAGAGAGTTCTATTTACTACCTCAGTTTGACCATCTGTTTGAGGGTGACAAGTTGTTGAGAAAAGTAACTTCGTTCCAATCTTACCCCACAAGGTCCTCCAAAAGTGACTTTAAATTTTTGTGTCACGATCTGAAACTATGCTCCTTGGAACTCCATGAATGCGCACAATCTCCTTGAAAAAGAAATCAGCCACATGGCTTGCATCATCTACCTTTTTGCACGCAATGAAATGTACCATCTTGGAAAACCTGTCAACAACAACAAAAATAGAATCTTTCCCATTCTTTGTTCTAGGTAAACCCAAAACAAAATCCATGGAAATGTCAACCCAAGGAAATTCAGGAGCTGGTAACGGTGTATAAAGACCATGAGGCAAAACTTTTGATTTGGCCTTTTTACACACTATGCATCTTTCACACAACTTTTGGACATCAATTTTCATATGAGGGCAATAAAAATGTTCTTGCAGCAACTCTAAAGTTTTAACAACCCCAAAGTGTCCCATTAATCCCCCCTCATGCGCCTCTTTTAAAAGCAAAGTTCTTATGGAACATTTTGGCACACACAATTTTTTTTCTTTAAACAAATAGCCATTGTGCCTAAAATATCCATTAATGGCAGCATGTTCACAAGCTAAGAACTTTGATGAAAAATCAATATCACTCTCATATAAACTCTTAATATGCTCAAGTCCAAAAACTTTAGTTTCAAGAGTGGAGAGTAAGGCATACCTTCTTGAAAGTGCATCTGCAACCACATTAGCTTTACCTTTTTTGTGTTTAATCACATATGGAAATTGTTCAAGAAACTCAACCCATTTCGCATGTCTCTTGTTAAACTTAACTTGCCCTTTTAAATGTATCAAAGATTCATGGTCACTATGAATGACAAATTCTTTGGGCAGTAGGTAATGTTGCTAAGTTTGCAATGATCTAAACAGAGCATACAATTCCTTATCATAGGTGGAGTAATTAAGGGAATCACCCTTTAACTTCTCACTAAAATAAGCAATTGGATGTCCTTCTTGCATCAAAACAGCCCCAATTCCAACATTAGAAGCATCACATTCAATTTCAAAAGATTTGGAAAAATTTGGTAATGCTAAAATTGGCGCTTTGGTGAGTGTTTCTTTAAGTGCAGCAAAAGCTTGCTCTTGTTTCTCACCCCATTTAAAAACAACATTTTTCTTGACAATCTCATTAAGAGGTGCAGCAATGGTGCTAAAATCTTTCACAAACCTCCTATAGAAACTTGCTAAACCATGTAAACTTCTTACCTCACTTACATTTTTGGGTGGTGGCCAATCCTTGATTGCTCTTACCTTTTCTTCATCCACATGGATTCCCTTGGAGCTTACAACAAAACCTAAGAAAATTACATGATCCGTGCAAAAGACACATTTTTCCAAATTTGCAAACAAATGTTCTTTTCTTAAAACTTCTAAAACAACCCTTAAATGACCACAATGTTCCTCTAAATTTTTTCTATATATCAAGATATCATCAAAATACACAACAACAAATTTTCCCAAAAATTCCCTCAAGACATGGTTCATGAGTCTCATAAAAGTACTTGGTGCATTAGTTAAACCAAACGGCATAACCATCCACTCATACAAACCATATTTTGTTTTAAAAGCAGTTTTCTATTCATCCCCCTCGCTAATTCTTATTTGGTGATAGCCACTTTTCAAATCAATTTTAGAAAATAAACATGCACCAAACAATTCATCAAGTAAGTCATTTAGCCTAGGAATTGGATGTCTATACTTAATGGTAATATTGTTAACAGCCCTACAATCAGTGCACATTCTCCAACTACCATCTTTTTTTGGAACTAAAATAACAGGGACAGCACAAGGACTTAAACTTTCTCTAACCCATCCTTTACTTACCAATTCAGCAACTTGATTTTGAATTTCTTGAGTTTGTGGGGATTACTTTGGTAGGCTGGATGATTTGGTAAAGATACTCCTGGAATGAGGTCAATGTGATGTTCAATACCTCTTAATGGTGGCAACCCATTTGGTATCTCTTTAGGGAACAAACCTTCATACTCCTGCAAAAGAGATTCAACACAACTTGGAAATTTTTGAGTGTTAGGAGTGTTAGTAAACAAAGCCACCTCTTTGCAAAATAGCAAATATAGGGGCTGTTTGGTAACAATGGCATTCTTTATTTCTTCTTTTTTTGCCATGAAACTTTCTTTCTTTTCTTTTTCTTTTTGTGTTTCTTTTTCTTTTCTTTCTTTTTCTTGCGCATATTTTTCTTTCATTTTCTTTTGATCCTCTCTTACATCATTATGACTCAATGGTGCAAGAATAATTTTTTTTCCAAAGTGCATAAAAGAATACTTATTACTTCGGCCATCATGTTGCACTCCTCTATCAAATTGCCATGGTGTTCCTAACAACAAATGACACGCCTCCATTGGTACTACATCACACACAACAACATCTTCATACTTCCCAATTTTAAAACAAACCTCTACTTGTTTGTCAACAAGCATTTCTACACTTTCACTAAGCCATTGAAGTTTGTAAGGCCTAGGGTGAGGTCTTGTTTCTAATTCTAATTTACCCACTGTCGCGTCATTTTTCGGAGATCAAGGCTATTTGATTAGCGTTTGACTCACTAATTACTTCACGACTGAACATTTAATTTTAAAAATTGATAGTGGAAAAAGGTTCAAATACCACTTTAAAAAGATTTAGGGTTCGGGGGTTAGTTACATGAAGGGAAGGTATTAGCACCCTTCATGTCCGTAGTACTCTACGGGAACCTCTTGGTTTTATTTAATTTATTGTGCTATAACTTACTTAATATGAAAAAAGAGGGATTTAAAAAAATGATTAAGAAGAAAAAAAAAAGACCTAATTATCTACATTTTTATTGATTTGCGAGGACGAGCATCCTTTGCCTACGTACCCGTGAGGGATCAAAACCTCGTAGTTCGGGGTAGAAATTGACGTTTGATTGGTTGTGTATTTTTTAGTTTTCGAAAATGTTTTGAAATAAAAAGGCCAAGTGGCAAAATAAATGTGTTTGTGTTTTTTATATTAAAGAAAATGACTGAAAATAGAATTTAGGTTAATTGCAATTTTTATTTATGAAATGATAAAATAAAGGATCACTTGATTAAACAACCAAGGTTTATTATGAAAATGTTTTTTGTGTTTTGTTATTTTTGAATGTTTTTGTTGTTTTAAATATTGAACTAAAATAAAATAAACTAACGGAGCGGAAAAGAATAAAAGCGCGGGGAACTCACAATTGCTTTGGACCACGTGAGGATCCTTAACCTAAGTTACGAAGCATAAAAGACAACGCATAGCCCACACACGCACACATGCACCTGAGCTATTACAAAAAGCCTAATAATACATTCTACGGTCTGCGATATAATTAATAAAATACATCCAAGCCTAAATATACATTCTAAAGTCATGCAATAAATAAACCTAAACTAAGATGCATGGATATTTACATTACGCCTAAACATACATTCTAAATTCATGCAATAAAATTGAATGACATGATTAAAATATGATATGCATGAGTACGGAATATGAACGAGAACATAAAAACAATGCGAGAAGTTAAAATTTACAGGCAGGGGGCGTTAATAGTATTCAGGGGGGTGTAGGTATTAAATAAAAGGTGGAATCGGGCCTAAAGCACCCAGAAGCGCAATTGGGCCTGAGGGGGTTCAGTCATAGGATGGGGGGTGTAGTTAAAAAAAACAGAAAGGAAAAAAAAAGATGGGCTCAAGAAAGGAACCGAACCGGGTCGGTTCGTATGGCAGCCGGGTCGGTTATGGTGGGTCGAACCAAACGGGCATGTATTTAAAGGCTGTGAGAGAAAGGTTTGTTCATTTGCAACTTCCTTTCTCTCTCTTGCGTCTCTCTCCCTCAAATCCTCTGTTCTCTCTCTTCCCTCTTTCTTCATTCTTTCTTCTTCTCCGGCGAGAGAAGGGCGGCGGTGAGGTGGTTCCGGCGGCGGTTGGCCGGCCTTGACGGCGGCGCCGCCGCAACGGAACACTAAATCCTTTTTTTTTTAGTTTTTTTTGTTTCCTTCTTCTACTTCCTATCTCTTACCCTCTTCTCTGTTTTTTTTTTTTGCCTTATTTTTTTCTGTTTTTTTTTAATAGTTACAGTGTTAAAAAAACCTAGATCTAATGGTTTAAACAACCTAGATCTAAAGATTTAAACAGAGTTCCTACACAAACAGCTCAAAACCACAGATTTAAGACATAGATTTAAGAGTTTTTTTTAAAAAAAAGTTTCTACCTTTCACTGCTTCTGTGTCCTGATTTGATGATCGTGGTTGGTTGCAATGTTGTTGAGAACTATTGGTTCGGTTGGTTGGCTTTTTGTAGGTGTTCCGTCGAAGTTACTGTGTATTTGTTGCAGGTTCTTTTGGTTATGGGTTCGGCCGTTTTTGTGTGTGTCTTTCTTCCGAAAATCATCCCCTTTGCGTGTGTGTATCATGTGTTATTTATAGTGCCAGAGTTGGGACCTAGGGTTTGTTGAAACTGCAGAAAATTATGGTCTCGATGGTCATCATAATCGTGAATTCTGTTTCTGTGAATGAGATTGGAATGAAACGCGTTAACGCGTATGTGCTGGAACTCAGGCAGTTTTGGATTTGGACATTTTTTGACCTTATCAACTTATTTGGACTTTTATGGACATTAAATAATAATAAAAAAAATAAAATAATCAAACAAATTAAGACTAATTAAAATAAAATGGAATTTAAAAACGAATTGAAAAAAGGATAAAAGATGGAAATTAAGAAATGAAGATTAAAAGAAAAATAAAGAGAGACGAGGGCCCGCTCGGAACAAAACATGAGGTATTTTAAAATACCTCTCTGCTGAAATTTTTATCGAAAAGTTAGCGACTGATCATGATCGAACGGCGTACGAGTGCAGGGTCGAATGACACGTGTCAGTGTATGAATGTACGATCTTAGGTCAAAAATTGGGGTATGACACCCACCATGTGTGCACTAGCAACATTAGTACAACTACCTCCATCAATAATTAGAGAACATACCTTTCCTTGCACTAAGCATCTTGTATGGAAAAGGCTTTCCCTTTGATTTGATTCTTCCTCCTTAGCTTGGTTTCCCAACATCCTCCTAATCATGAGAAATTCACCTTTTTCACCATCCTCCTCTTCTCCTCCTCCTTCATCATTCACGACATACTCCTCCTCCTCAAGGTCCTCGTTCTCTTCAATTAACATAGTTCTCTTTGTTGGACATTGAGAAGCTATGTGTCCTTTACCTTGGCACTTGAAACATGTAACAATCTTGTTAGTAGAAACATTTTGGGATGAAGTAATGTTTTTACCTTTAGGATCACTCGTGGCCTCCTTAGGTGAAGACGTACTCTCCTTCTTTTGCTTGTCCTTCCAACTTGAAGAATTCAAAGAAGAAGTTGAGCTTCTTCTCAATTGACCCTTCCTTTTGAGTTGTTGTTCAACCTTGATGGCTTGATGGACTAATTCCTCTAAAGACATGTAATGATGCAGCTCCACAATGTCACTAATGTCACGGTTAAGTCCATGAATGAACCTAGCCATGGTTGCTTCGTGATCTTCCACCACATTGGCTCTAATCTTCGCCACCTCCATCTCCTTGGAATAATCTTCAACACTTTTAGAACCTTGAGTGAGTCTTTGTAATTTGTTGTGCAAGTCCCTATGGTAATAGGATGGCACAAATCTTCTCCTCATGATTCTCTTCATCTCCTCCCAAGTTGCAATGGGTGGTTCATTATACCTTACCTTCTCTATGACCATTTGATCCCACCATATTAGAGCATACACCTTAAATTCAATGGCTGCCACCTGCACTTTTTCAACATCAGAATAATCATGACAACTAAAAATTTGTTCCATCTTGGTTTCCCACTCTAGATATGCCTCCGGATCATTCGCTCCCATAAAGGATGGAACTTTGATCTTAATACCCCTCAACCTATCCTCCCTTGGCCTCTCATCCCTCCTTCTACGCCTCCTTTCATCCTCCTCTTCACCACTTCCATCATTAGTTAAACTAGTTTTTAACTCATTAATTTGTTATTGAAATTGTTCAGCTTGCTCCCGCAACATGGCTTGAAACCTTGTTGTGAGTGCATCTATTAGTAACTTATTTGGACCTTGCTCAACCATGATTCCCTAAAACTAATCCTCACAAGTGTTTACACTCACTCAAATTGGCTTCTTTTTTTTTAATGTATCACTCTTGCCTTTTTCCACTCAATTGCTCTTTTGAGTTCTTTAGAGAAACCAAGTAAATCAAGGTAAGAAAACTTTCAAAATGGTGAAAATCAAAACACAAACATAACACAATTCAAGGAATGAAAGAAAAAAAAACAAAGGTTTGGAAATGATGTGAATAATGAAACTAATTCAAATTCTGAAATGACAAGGTAAATAGAAAACAAGGAAAGTGTGGCAATTAAAACACAAAAACGAAATTGATGAACACAAGCAACAATTCTGATTATTATTTTTAATATACATATATTTTTTAGATTTTTTTTTTGTAAGATGAAAATCAGAATGATGAACAAGCAGAATTTGATACCTTTAAACTTTTGTCCCTTTTAAAAGGAACCTTGCTCTGATTACCACTTGATGAACACTATTTGTGAAAATTATTCATATTTGACTTTTAATTATGAATTGATAAAAGTTGCTTGCTGAAAGATTAATTATAGGCACAAAACAAATGAAATGGACTAAAAATATTGTTAATGAATGATGTGCCAAAAGGAAACGAAAATTATGTATTGGGATTGATTTAGACAATGATTTGAGTTGAAAACGAGAATTTGGGTTTTGGATTGGTGTTTTGGCTGAATTGTGGTTTCAAAACAAGAAATGGAATGGAGAGTTTAGGGACGCCACACTTTCTAATCCTAGAAAATGATAAGTTTATGGAAATAAAGATCACCATAAGAAAGGATTCTTGATATGATCAATACAAGGTCCCTTCCAGAACCTAAAGAGCAATTACTCACTTTTTAACAAAATTCAACTTGAGGACTTTATTCAATTTTCGTGTCCTATATATTAGTGTCATACCCCAAATTTTGACCAATTTAATTTGTTTATTTCGTATGTTGTTCGTATTTTTAATAACTTTTCGTTCGCGCTCTAATTCCCATGATATTTGCTTTTATTCGTATTTTTAATCGCATTTTATTCATATTTTGATTTTTCACTTCGTTTACATTTTAATGTCACTCGCATATTAATTTCTTAATTTTATCCGCGTTTTATTTGTATTTTATTTATCGTAAAGTTTGCGTTGTAAAACTCATTTTGTTCACGTCGTTGATTTACTTTTTTTTTTAGTGTTTAAGAAGCCGCGTATTTCTGTCGTCTCAGACGAAATTTCGGCAGAGAGGTATTTTAAAATACCTCATTTTTTGGCTCCGAAGGGACATTATTTTATTATTATTCAGTCATAATTATCATTTCTTTTATTATTTATTTTAATTTTCATTTTTATTTATTTGTCTATTTATTTATTTGGTTTTTTGATTTATTCATTATTTAGTCATTTTAATCCACGTGTCACTTTGTTATTGGTCCTGGTCCAACTTTTTCTCCAAGTTTCAGCAGGGGTATTTTTGTCATTCCAATGTATCAGAGACTTGTACTATTTAAGTATTGTTCACGCGTCAGAAACATCCCCATCAGAGTATGTAGTATGTTATTATATATTATATGATTTTAATGATGGTTGTGATGTATGAGATGATATTGTGGTGTGACGTTTATTTTATTGTTTAATAAAATAAAATATGTGATGAAAATTAAGATGGGATATAATAACAAATATTTTGAGAGATGGGGTTGTTTTCATAAATAAGATAGAGTTGTGGGGATAAGTGAGAATAGAAAGAATTATATCAGGGAGTTAGGTTTAGAAAGAAGCAGTCAGTACGTTACAGACTTTTGCAAAAAGGAGAGGAAAGTGGCCGGAGAAGAGAGAACCTCAATTCTGCAAACATACCAGGTAAGGGTGAGCCTAACTTCAATTGTATTTGCTGTAATTCATCTAGTTGTGATTAACATAGGAATTGAAAGAGAGATTGAGAGGTTTCATAGGTTATGGTTGTGTAGATTTTATGATGAATTGATGAGAGAATGATGTGAATGGATGTAGAAACCTGTTAAAGAACCTAGATTAATCACTATGACTATAATTCTGAAATATTAGGACCATAACACGAAGAATTGGACGAGTTTTGGCGGGGTTTAGAGCGAACCCGTAACCCCTCTGCGATAGCTCGCCGTGGCGAGCAGACCCGCTCGCCGTGGCGAGCAGTTAGGTATATACTCGCGAGGCGAGCAGATGAGCTCGCCGTGGCGAGCAACCCCTTTAGTGCACGCGAGGCGAGCAATATCACTCGCCGTAGCGCGCAAGTGGCAGAATGTAAATTTGACAGGTCGCCGTGGCGAGCAGACCCACTCACCATAAAGAGCAATGTGGTCTCAGACCACTATAACTTGAGTTTTAGAACTCTGTTTTGAGAGAGGCTTTGAGGGTAGACCTTTGGATAGTATTAGAGATGTTTAAGACTTAAATTGGAACCTGTAATGATGCTGTAAGAGGAATTTAATTGTTGGCATTAATCTTTGGTTGAATGTTCATTAAGCGAAGTTTGTGAATGAAGTATAAATGATGTTTGTGATGATAACTTTGTGCTTTATATACATGTGTTAAGTGTACTGTGCTGCTGTCATGTACTGTTGCAATTGCATGTGTTGATAGAGAGTCGTATATGATGTTAAGATGTGGTGTATTAACTTGTTTAAGTATATGAGTCGAGTTCATGCATTTGCATAATTTGAGACGGTGGAGTTTATGCTCAAAGCGACGGTGGAGCATTTTCTCAAAGCGACGGTGAAGCTTATTAAAGCTAAAATATTGGTACCACATGCATGATGTTAAGGTGTTAGAGTTGCATTTGTCGAGTCCTGTGTCTGAGATGTTTTGAGACGGTTGTATTGTGAAGATGTTTTAAGATGATTTATTATACGTAGATGTTTGAGATGTTTTCAGTTATATGTGACGATTATTGTTGTCATTGTTAAGCATAACTATTTGAATTATATGTTAATATAATTGTTGTGAATCTCACCCCTTCTGTTGGAATTGCCGCCTTGTGGGCAAGTGCAGGTGACCAAGCGTAGGTACGACGATGTGAGAGGTTCTTGTGGAGTCTTAGGAGCTCTGATACGTAACAGGATGAGGATCTATCATTGTTTCTATTCCTTTATGTATCATGTTGACTAATGATGATGTTTGCGACGTAACTTGATTTGAGATGTTTTACGAGGCTTTTGTGCCGAGAATTATTTACTTAAGATTTTGAGACGTTTATGAATTCTGCTGCTATGTTTCAATATTGTTTAAGAATAAATTATTATTCGATTTGATTTTTAAAGATTTTATGAAATGTGACATCCTGATTTATTGTGATATACTTTGATGATTTGAATGAAATTTTTAAGTCGGGATTTCGGGGTGTTACAATTAGAGAGTCGAGTGACGGTGTCTTAGAGTTAGAATATTATAGTTATATTATTCTACCTTATGTTTGCTTTGTAGAGAAATAGGATGGCTGGAAGGAATGATGCTGCTCTTGCTGCTGCTTTGCAAGCAATGGCCCAAGCTGTGGGAAATCAGAACAACGCTGGTGGAAACGACGGGACGAGAATGTTGGAAACTTTTCTGAGGAACCACCCACCTACCTTCAAAGGGCGATATGATCCTGATGGGGCTCAGACGTGGCTCAAGGAAGTTGAGCGGATCTTTAGGGTGATGCAGTGCGAGGATGGTCAGATGGTACGGTTTGGTACCCATATGTTGGCAGAGGAGGCTGATGATTGGTGGGTCGGTATCCGACCTATCCTGGAAGAAGGAGGTGCTGCTGTGACTTGGGCGGTGTTTAGGAGGGAATTCCTGAACCGTTACTTTCCTGAGGATGTCCGGGGAAAGAAGGAGATCGAGTTCCTTGAGTTGAAGCAAGGAAATATGTCTGTGACTGAGTATGCTTCGAAGTTTGTGGAACTGGCAAAGTTCTACCCCCATTATACAGCTGAGAATGTTGAGTTCTCCAAGTGCATCAAGTTTGAGAATGGCTTGCGTCCTGAGATTAAGAGAGCAATTGGTTACCAGAAGATTCGAAATTTCTCTGAGCTGGTGAGTAGTTGCAGGATTTATGAGGAGGATACCAAGGCTCACTACAAGGTAGTGAATGATAGAAAAGCTAAGGGTCAGCAGAGTCGTCCCAAACCTTATGATGCTCCCAGAGATAAGGGTAAGCAAAGAGTGAATGATGAGAGGCGACCACAGAAGAAGGATGCTCCTGCTGAGATTACCTGTTATAATTGCGGGCAGAAAGGCCACAAGAGTAATGCGTGTCCTGTTGATGTGAAGAGGTGTTACCGATGCGGACAGAAAGGGCATATTACCCCAGACTGCAAGTTTGATGATGTTGTGTGTTTCAACTGTGATGAGCAAGGACATATTGGCTCGCAGTGCAAGAAGCCAAAGAAAGTTAGGACTACTGGAAGGGTTTTCGCGTTGACCGGCACTCAGACTGAGAACGAGGATCGTTTGATCGGAGGTACTTGCTATATTAATGATATACCTTTAGTTGCTATTATTGATACTGGCGCTACACATTGTTTTGTTGCTTTTGATCGTGCTGTTAAGTTAGGTCTTGTTATGTCTGATATGAATGGAGAGATGGTTGTCGAAACTCCAGCTAAGGGTTCGGTGACTACTTCTCGTGTGTGTTTGAGTTGTCCGTTGTCTATGTTCGATCGTAATTTTGAGATGGATTTAGTCTGCCTACCTTTAACTGGTATGGATGTAATTCTCGGGATGAATTGGTTAGAGTACAACCGTGTGCTTATCAACTGTTTTCGCAAGACGGTGTATTTCTTGTCTGAAGAGGAAGAAAGTGGAGCAGAATTTTTATCTACCAAGCAGCTGAAACAATTAGAACGAGATGGAGTTTTGATGTTTTCTCTGATGGCATCCTTATCTATTGAGAATCAAGAGAAGATTGACGAATTGCAAGTGGTGTGTGATTTTCCTGAAGTATTTCCTGATGAAATTCCTGATGTGCCTCCTGAAAGAGAAGTTGAATTTGCGATTGATCTTGTTCCTGGAACGAAGCCTGTGTCTATGACACCTTATCGTATGTCAGCTTCTGAGTTAGCTGATTTAAAGAAGCAATTGGAGGATCTGCTTGAGAAGAAGTTTATAAGACCAAGTGTTTCACCTTGGGGAGCGCCTGTGCTGTTAGTAAAGAAGAAAGATGGGAGTATGAGGTTGTGTATTGACTACCGTCAGTTGAACAAGGTAACTATAAAGAATAGGTATCCACTTCCGAGAATTGATGATTTGATGGATCAGTTAGTGGGTGCACGTGTGTTTGGCAAGATTGACTTAAGGTCGGGCTATCATCAGATTAAAGTGAAAGATGAATATATGCAGAAGACGGCCTTTAGAACTCGATATGGTCATTATGAGTATAAGGTGATGCCTTTCGGTGTTACGAACGCGCCAGGAGTATTTATGGAGTATATGAATCGGACCTTTCAGACATTTTTGGATCGTTTCGTGGTTGTGTTTATTGACGACATTCTGATATATTCCAAATCCGAAGAAGAACATGCAGAACATTTGAAGATTGTCTTGCAAGTATTAAAAGAAAAGAAGTTGTATGCTAAATTGTCTAAGTGTGAGTTCTGGTTGAAGGAAGTTAGTTTTCTTGGTCATATTATTTCTGGAGACGGAATAGCAGTTGATCCATCTAAAGTTGAAGCAGTGTCGCAATGGGAGACTCCGAGGTCGGTTACCGAGATTAGAAGCTTTTTGGGATTAGCTGGTTATTGTAGAAGATTTATAGAAGGATTTTCTAAGTTGGCACTTCCGTTAACGCAGTTGACGTGTAAAGGTAAATCCTTTGTGTGGGATGCCCAATGTGAGAGTAGCTTCAATGAGTTGAAGAAGCGGTTGACGACAGCTCCAGTTTTAATTTTGCCAAAGCCTGAAGCACCTTTTGTGGTGTATTGTGATGCGTCTAAGTTGGGTTTAGGTGGTGTGCTGATGCAAGACGGTAAAGTGGGTGCTTATGCATCCAGGCAGTTGAGGATTCACGAACGAAATTATCCTACCCACGATCTTGAGTTGGCTGCAGTGGTGTTCGTGTTGAAAATTTGGAGACACTATTTGTATGGTTCGAGGTTTGAAGTGTTTAGTGATCACAAGAGCTTGAAGTACCTGTTTGATCAGAAAGAGTTAAATATGAGGCAGAGGAGATGGCTCGAGTTATTGAAAGATTATGATTTTGATTTGAGTTACCATCCGGGTAAGGCTAACGTAGTTGCGGATGCCTTGAGTAGGAAAACATTGCATATGTCTGCTATGATGGCAGAAGAGTTCGTACTATTGGAACAATTCAGAGATTTGAGCTTGGTTTGTGAAAGATCACATCAGAGTGTAAAGCTAGGGATGTTGAGGATTGACAATGATTTTCTGGAAAATATTAGAGAAGCGCAGAAAGAGGATGTTAAGTTTGTAGATTTGCTTGTTGCGAGTAACCAGACTGCAGATGGTGATTTTAGAGTCGATGATCACGGTGTGTTGAGGTTCCGAGGTAGAATCTGTATTCCGGACAACGATGAGATGAAGAAGGCAATCCTTGAAGAGAGTCATAGAAGTAGCTTGAGTATTCACCCGGGAGCTACGAAGATGTATCATGATTTGAAGAAGTTGTTTTGGTGGTCTGGATTGAAACGTGATGTGGCACAATTTGTGTATTCTTGCTTAGTTTGTCAGAAATCGAAGATAGAACATCAGAAACCTGCTGGTATGATGATTCCGTTGGATGTGCCAGAGTGGAAGTGGGATAGCATATCCATGGATTTTGTGACGAGTTTGCCAACTACTCCAAGAGGGAACGTTGCTATTTGGGTGATTGTTGATAGGTTAACTAAGTCAGTTCATTTTCTACCGATCAATATCACTTTTCCAATGGTTCGGTTAGCAGAGATTTACATTCAAGAGATAGTAAGATTACATGGTGTTCCTTCGAGCATTGTGTCAGATAGAGATCCAAGATTTACTTCTAGATTTTGGAAAAGTTTGCAAGAAGCTTTAAGGTCTCAGTTGAAGCTGAGCTCGGCGTATCATCCACAGACAGATGGTCAATCCGAGAGGACGATTCAATCGTTGGAAGACTTGTTGAGAGTGTGTGTACTTGAACAAGGAGGAGCTTGGGATAATCACCTCCCGTTGATAGAATTCACTTACAATAACAGTTACCATTCTAGTATTGGAATGGCACCTTTCGAGGCTTTGTATGGAAGAAGATGCAGAACCCCGTTGTGTTGGTTTGAGTCGGGTGAAAGTGTGGTTTTAGGACCAGAGATTGTGCAACAAACCACTGAGAAGGTAAGAATGATCCAAGAGAAGATGAAAGCGTCGCAGAGTCGACAAAAGAGTTATCATGACAGGCGTAGAAAGGACCTTGAGTTCCAAGAAGGAGATCAAGTGTTTTTGCGAGTTACTCCAATGACCGGTGTAGGTCGTGCCTTGAAGTCGAAGAAGTTGACTCCAAAGTTTATTGGTCTGTTTCAGATATCGGAGAGGATTGGGACGGTGGCTTATCGTGTTGGATTACCACCGCATTTATCGAATTTGCACGATGTTTTTCACATGTCGCAACTGAGGAAGTACGTTCCGGATCCATCTCATGTGATCCAAAGTGACGATGTGCAAGTGAGGGACAACCTTACGGTTGAAACTCGACCCTTAAGGATCGACGATCACAAGGTGAAGTTGTTGAGAGGCAAAGAGATACCTCTAGTGAGAGTTGTTTGGAGTGGAGCGACTGGCGAAAGTTTAACTTGGGAGCTGGAAAGTAAGATGCTGGAGTCATATCCGGAGTTGTTTAATCGAGGTAAGATTTTCGAGGACGAAAATCCTTTAAGTGGGGGAGAGTTGTAACGCCCACTTTATTTATTTAATTATTTCATTAGAGTATGTAGTATATTATTATATATGACGCACTACGGAAGCGTAGGGTTAGCAAGCGCTAAACCTAGATAGAAAAGAACAAGTTTGCAAGCGACAAACTTGTGAAAATAGGGTTGCAACGTCAAACCTATCAAAATAAGGGTTTCGGAGTTTACCGAAAATTGAGATAAAACTCGAATATTTTTATTGAATGGAAAAACTGCCTCTCAAGGCTACAATGGTTTGGTTTAAATAGTAAGGGAAATATAAAAATAGCAAATCTAGAATAATAAAAATATAGCAAATCTAGAATAATAAAATAGCAAATCTAGAATAATAAAAATAACAAATCTAAATAAACCCTCCTACATCAGTCTCCTCCACCTCAAAAGAACTCGACCCCGAGTTCTCATTTTGATAAAGAGCTTCCACCCTCCTGGATCCCATTGAGTGAAATGCAAAGAAGAACTCGGTTGAGGGCAAACATGAAAATCTCCAAAAGTTATGGTACTGTTGTGACAATTACTCGGGTTTTGACTCAAAGGTAAAGAACTAGAGTTGCCGCTGTCAAACGATGAAATTGTTGAAGTAATGTTTGAATCCACCTCATCATAGGAAGGAGCCATAGTTGTGAAATTTCCATTCCTATCAACAATTATGTTGCAATACATGCCACATTCGTAAGTCAATGTTGAATATCCTACCATATCCATCTCTCGCATATCATGAAATAGCTTAAGTGCATTGTCTATGTTTCCATAATATGTTAATAGGTTTCTGGAGGCAGCACACAGTTGAATTTTCCAAACCATGACAACAAGAATAATGTGTCACTCAATCTGGCACCAAAATTCTATACCCTCCCATTGTGAACATGTTGAAGGAGACTTTCCTTTGTAAGTCCACCAAGCTGTCATTACAACTTTTCGACATGAAAAGATTGATTCATAGTACTTTCCTTTGCAAATTCCCATTGCTGAAATAAGCAAGTAAATTCCAGTACCCTTTAAAACAAACACAGTTTCTTCAAATGGTTTTTGACCCTCCTTCAATTGCTTCAAAAGTTGAACCATCGTAGTTTCATAGTCCTCTAATACAATAGAAAATAAATTTGACAGCAATAGTTGTTGATTCCATCCATTGAATACTTGATAGCCATGTATTTTCATCTTTGATTGTTTTGTAGTCTCAACCCAAGCTTCTAAGTCATCATCCTTTTCTTTTTCCTCCCAAAAAGGTTTATACTCAATCAATTGAGTTGAATAAGGACCTAAAGGCGTTCTGTCATCAATTTTGTCAATGTAATTGGCACTGTTGTGATTCATTATCAATAGTCCTTCAAAGGCCTGAATGTGTAAACTTGTTAAGTGACCATTTAATGCAAATGAATGCCTGCATAGCAATCTTCCAACTTCTTCGAATATGTTTCGGCATAACAAATTGCAATCATAATTTGCATAAACTTCAGCAACGAATGTTGGTTGTCTTCAAAAGTTTATTATCACTTCAACTGCTACTTCTTGAAGGTGAATTGTGCTTCCAAGAGTTGCAACTCTCATTAGTACATGTCCAAAGAATGCTTCTAGTTGGAAACGAAGAAACCTTCTGAGAATGTGATAGGCATTCAAAACACCACTCAATTCAATAGCTGAGTTAATCAAAATCAAAGCAAAAATTTGAACATCTCCATCAGTTGTATGAGTAGTCGATCCATCTGCCTCAACTATAGAAACAACATTCAACAAAGAAAACATAAAATAGATTATATCAATCGTGGAACAGACGCCATAACCGGATTTCAAACTCGCGTTATCATCATCATCTTCTATGTTTGATTCAGAATTTCCTTCCCTATTAGCTTCAATTTTGGGTAACCTTTCATATACTGCTTGAATAAGCTCAAGCATTGTGTACCTTGAACTTCTTTGTAGTAAATCTCCTATGTTCACAGATTGTTGCACAACTTGAAAACATGCATCCATAAGTGTGCAAACAGCTTGATCATCGAGTAAAATTGAAGCTTTATGGTGCATTCTCTGAAGCAATTTATCAGGAGGAATAAGCCTAGAGTCGTGTGCAATTTTTGTCTTGTAAACCTCTATCTTTCCATACACTGGCATTGACACCACCTTGCGCTCAATTAAAAAGCCATTCCAACGCAAATGAAGTTTAGGTTCCCTACTTCTATTTTCATCACCACGAGTAATCGTTTCATTCTCTTTGGAAACATCAATATCAGCATTGGAGACATCATCTTCAAAGATAAAATTTGCTTCTCGTTGGGTATCAACCATAGAACTTTGGGTAGAAAATTCGGTTTGAATTGAGGTTGAAGATTGCTCGGTAAAACCCCAATTATCTTCCTTAAACTTCACCCCTTTCATTCTCGCGACATTGATTCCTAATCCCACTGTTGAATTGTGATTTGGAGGTGAAGATGGATCTTACATTTTAGTAATAGCTTGAACATGTCGCAATGCTCTAAAAACATGCCTTCTAACCAAGTGTCCGCGAACAACAGCTTGCAACTTCACTACATTCTTACTTTTTAGAAGTGCTCTCCGAACCAAATATCCTCTAACTGAAGACTGGATGATTATCGCAGCAAATTTCGAAGGATTGACATCCACCGTACTTTCAATTTCAGTGATAATTTTTTCTGGCATCTCCGAGCATGCATTGGAGGATAACTGCGGCTTCTCATTAGAGAAATCTCTTGTACAAATATTCTCAACAGTAGGATCAACTGAGGATTGAAAACTAACACTTGGATATTCTGAAGTCTCCTTATTTTCCAAAGACATGGTCTCTGTTGTTATCACAGTATTGCTAAGCACACGATGCCTTGTAGATCTCTTCTCGGTCTCCATGTTGATTTTTGAAACTGAATTTGCCACACTTTTATCCTTTGTCGGTAATTTCGTCGTCTCGACATCGAACAACAATGAATTGAGGGACAATATAGTTGAGTCAATAACATCAGGTGGCTTATTTTTATCAACATTAACATTATGATATCTTAGAATATACGTTATCAAAACAGAATGTTTAGCGATATCTTTAACCGTCTTACGCGAGTTATCTGCAATTCTGAAAGCATGTCTCAAAAGGTCGGTCAAGGAGTAATCCTTGTTGTAACAAAACGGACAACAATATATCGAATCTGAGATTACAAATTTGTAGTAATCATCCTTCAACTTTGTGTAATATCTACGCTCATAGTATTCCGAATCAGATTCATTGGTATATTTTGATTTTCGGTACGTAACAATAGTAGGGTTGTTATTACAAATCCTAATAACCGGAATTGGGTCTCCTCTGTTCGAATTGTTTCTGTTGTTGTCAACCTTAGCTGTCCACGCCGCCATCTGATCTGATAGAACTTTGATGTCGTGGTAAGAGTCGCGGTTATGTCGGCAAACTCTTCCCTCGTCATAAGTTGATCTCCCATGGTTGATCATGTTTGGAAAAGAACAGGAGAAACCTGCTCTGATACCAACTGACGCAGTACGGAAGCGTAGGGTTAGCAAGCGCTAAACCTAGATAGAAAAGAACAAGTTTGCAAGCGACAAACTTGTGAAAATAGGGTTGCAAGCGACAAACCTATCAAAATAAGGGTTTCGGAGTCCACCGAAAATTGAGATAAAACTCGAATATTTTTATTGAATGGAAAAACTGCCTCTCAAGGCTACAATGGTTTGGTTTAAATAGTAAGGGAAATAAAAAAATAGCAAATCTAGAATAAAAATAGCAAATCTAGAATAATAAAAATATAGCAAATCTAGAATAATAAAATAGCAAATCTAGAATAATAAAAATAACAAATCTAAATAAACCCTCCTACATCAATATATTATATGATTTTAATGATGGTTGTGATGTATGAGATGATGTTGTGGTGTGACGTTTATTTTATTGTTTAATAAAATAAAATATGCGATGAAAATTAAGATGGGATATAATAACAAATATTTTGAGAGATGGGGTTGTTTTCATAAATAAGATAGAGTTGTGGGGATAAGTGAGAATAGAAAGAATTATATAAGGGAGTTAGGTTTAGAAAGAAGCAGTCAGTACGTTACAGACTTTTGCAAAAAGGAGAGGAAAGTGGCCGGAGAAGAGAGAACCTCAATTCTGCGAACATACCAGGTAAGGGTGAGCCTAACTTCAATTGTATTTGTTGTAATTCATCTAGTTGTGATTAACATAGGAATTGAAAGAGAGATTGAGAGGTTTCATAGGTTAGGGTTGTGTAGATTTTATGATGAATTGATGAGAGAATGATGTGAATGGATGTAGAAACCTGTTACAGAACCTAGATTAATCACTAGGACTATAATTCTGAAATATTAGGACCATAACACGAAGAATTGGACGAGTTTTGGCGGGGTTTCGAGTGAACCCGTAACCCCTATGCGATAGCTCGCCGTGGCGAGCAGTTAGGTATATACTCGCGAGGCGAGCAGCTGAGTTCGCCGTGGCGAGCAACCCCTTTAGTGCACGCGAGGCGAGCAACATCACTCGCCGTAGCGAGCAAGTGGCAGAATGTAAATTTGACAGCTCGCCGTGGCGAGCAGACCCACTCGCCATATCGAGCAATGTGGTCTCAGACCACTATAACTTGAGTTTTAGAACTCTGTTTCGAGCGAGGCTTTGAGGGTAGACCTTTGGGTAGTATTAGAGATGTTTAAGACTTAAATTGGAACCTGTAATGACGCTGTAAGAGGAATTTAATTGTTGGCATTAATCTTTGGTTGAATGTTCATTAAGCGAAGTTTGTGAATGAAGTATAAATGAAGTTTGCGATGATAACTTTGTGCTGTATATACATGTGTTAAGTGTACTGTGCTGTTGTCATGTATTGTTGCAATTGCATGTGTTGATAGAGAGTCGTATATTTAACTTGTTTAAGTATATGAGTCGAGTTCATGCATTTGCATAATTTGAGACGGTGGAGCTTATGCTCAAAGCGACGGTGGAGCATTTGCTCAAAGCGACGGTGAAGCTTATTAAAGCTAAAATATTGGTACCACATGCATGATGTTAAGGTGTTAGAGTTGCATTTGTCGAGTCCTGTGTCTGAGATGTTTTGAGACGGTTGTATTGTGAAGATGTTTTAAGATGATTTATTATACGTAGATGTTTGAGATGTTTTCAGTTATATGTGACGATTATTGTTGTCATTGTTAAGCATAACTATTTGAATTATATGTTAATATAATTGTTGTGAATCTCACCCCTTCTGTTGGAATTGTCGCCTTGTGGGCAAGTGCAGGTGACCAAGCGTAGGTACGACGATGTGAGAGGTTCTTGTGGAGTCTTAGGAGCTCTGATATGTAACGGGATGGGGATTTATCATTGTTTCTATGCCTTTATGTATCATGTTGACTAATGATGATGTTTGCGACGTAACTTGATTTGAGATGTTTTACGAGGCTTGTGCCGAGAATTATTTACTTAAGATTTTGAGACGTTTATGAATTCCGCTGCTATGTTTGAATATTGTTTAAGAATAAATTATTATTCGATTTGATTTTTAAAGATTTTATGAAATGTGACATCCTGATTTATTGTGATATACTCTGATGATTTGAATGAAATTTTTAAGTCGGGATTTCGGGGTGTTACAGGGGACCTTTTAGAGGGATGAGCCTAACTTATCTTTCTTTACTTTTGCGCTTTATTATTGCTTATACTTTGTAAATACGTGCCTATTTGTTTACTTTCTTTCTTACGTGAGCGGCGAGATAAGTCCTACACCCGGGCTTGAGTGAAATGTAAGATAGGACGGAGTACAATCATAGTGCCATGCCGGGAGCGGTCCCGTGTTATGTGTGCATGTGATATAACTCCACTCGACGTAGGCCTCTCGGAAGTAATATAACGTCGTCATGAACAATCGTGATCGGCACTATTATTTTCGAAGTCCGCTAAACGTCGAGAACCTTTAGATCACCCTTAAACCATCTTGGCCTTTTAGGACGTAGCGCGATAGCTAACCAAGAACAGTCTTGACTTAGTCGATACGCGATGCTACACTCAAACTAGACTACCTTGTGAATGTTATTGGACTAGGAACAGTCCTTTAGACCGATAATATTCAAAAGGGGGTTGGAATTTGAGAACCTTGGTAGAACCCGTCATACAGGTACACGTGGAACCATAGTCCTTACCAAATGGCGTTGTTACCCTTGACTCCAACATTGTGGACTTAACCTCCCATGTTTTATATGTTCTTTAGCATAGTCATGCATACATGCATTCATTTATAAACCTTTTTCATCAAAAATCGAAGGATCTAGACAAGTCGTCTTGTAAACATCAAAGGTATGGACATTGTAAGAATGAACACCGAGAAATACAACTTCAAAAATCTTAACTAAGCTTTTGCTTTTGATAAGAACTTCTTCCTTGATTTCATTCTTACCCTTTCAAAAGGAACTGATTGCAATATCTTTACGAGTTTTCAACTGAAACCATGTTCCTCTACGATCTTTACAAAGTCACCCATTATCTCTTCCTATTTCTAACACTCAAGCTTAGCCGGTTGCTTCCACTACCCCGATTTAAACGGTGTTCGCTAGTACTCCTCAAAATGCTATGTTGGAATGTTATCTCTGGAGCACACCTTTAAGTTCTGACGAAGTATTCCGTCCTGTTGTCTCTGAGGTTCAAGCTCCTTTTGTGCAAATGACAACGCCTATCCCTCAATCGGGCCCCTTGTTCCCTCAAGCTGCTATGACCTACTCATCTCCTTTGGTCAACACTATTAAGAAAAACCACGAACACATCCATCACTCATAAGGTGTGGCCGCATATGACCGGATAGATGAACTGGAAGAAAAGTTTGATAAAATACAGCTGGAATTGAAAGCTCTTCGTGGGACAGAACTGTTTGGCCAGGATGCTTATGACCTTTGCTTGGTCCCCAATGTCGTGATACCACCCAAATTCAAGATCCCTGATTTTGAGAAGTACAAAGTGTTGGAACAAAGGTGTTCAGCAATACCACGTTTTGAGTTTTGATGATAACAAGGTATTAAAAAGTTGTCAATTGGATATTGCTAATATTTGTTTAAGTATGCAGGATATCAATTAAGATTTGTATCTTAGAAAGTATTATGTTTGAACAATGTTAAAGAGCAATAAATCCAGAGAAGCTTGTTGCTTGTGATTCTGTATCGAAGAGAGTCTGATTCTGTATCGAAGAGAGTCTGAAGACTGTATCGAAGAGAGTCTGAAGACTGTACCGAAGAGAGTCTGAATACTGTATCAGAGTCTGAAGACCATCAGAATCTGAGAACCAAGAGAGTCTGAAGATTATCAGAAGCATAGTGCTACAGTGAGTCTGAAGCCACAAATTTGATGATCTGCTAACAGTGATCTCTACTGCATTGCTATGCACAAAGAAACTCTAATGGAGTAACGACTAGCTTCTAAGTCAACTTGAGCGTGGGAAGCACAAAGACAAAGATTGCAGGCCAGTACAGAGTACGTTGTACGAACTCTGTTTCCACTACTCCACTACCTCGTACAGTTTGGCAACTGTGTCTACCGGTATTAATCCTCAAAGGGAATGGAATTCAAATGATGCTATTGAAGGACTATTACCAAATCAAGCAACAGATCAACAGTCATTGATCAAGCTTCAGAAATCATCCTGATGCGCTGGATGACTCAACGTCTCTTTCCTTCGCCTATATAAAGGATAAAAGAGTTGACGAATTGTTGGACTCTACTACTTGAAAAATTGCATTGCGCTGCTTTTGTATTCAACTGAGTCTTAACAAAAGCACATCATCAACTTAGATTCTTACAAACTGAGTATTCTAGAATTTCTAAGTTTCACAAAAAAACAGAGTCTGTCTTTTGTGTAAAACAGAGTCTGTCTTTGTTGTAATTGAAACACATTTTGATTGTTGTCAAAGTGTTTCAACTGTATTCAATTTTCTGTAATTGTGTAAAAGTCTCTTGCTTTTGTGCTTGAGCAAAGGAAGTCTCTTGGCTGCGTCCTTGAGCAAAGGAAGTCTCTTAGTTGTGTCTTTGAGCAAGGAAGTCTCTCGCCTGTGTGCTTGAGCAAGGAAGTCTCATTCTGTGTGTTTGAGCAACTTGTAATTTGATATTACATTTTAGTGAACTCTCCTTGGAAGTACAAGGAGGACAAGACTACTTCCGGTTTGTGGAAGGAACATGTATAATTGCTTGTGTTCTCTCTTCTCTCTTTATCTTTTGATTATTCCGCTGCAATCAGAACCTAATCTCCTATCAGACTCTGATCTCATTCAGACTCTGAGTTTAAAGGAATTAGATTCTCACTCTTCAAGAGTTGCGAAAAGAAAACACAATTCAACCCCCCCTTCTTGTGTTTTTCTCACCTTCACAAAGGGAACACTTGCCCTAAGGATCATCTGGTGATGTATGTGAGAAAGATGTCTGCTCATATCAAGGATGATGAACTCCTTATCCATTGTTTCCAAGAGAGTTTGACTGGTGCCGCACTAATATGGTACATGGGTCTGAACAAGGTTGATATCAAAACTTTCAATGATTTGTGCGAGGCTTTCGTCCAGCGATACAACTACAACTTGAACTCGGCCCCAAAAAGAGGTGAATTGCAGGTCATAACCCAAGATAATAATGAGTCATTCAAAGCTTATGCCCAATGTTGGAGAGAAAGAGTTGCCCGAGATTTTTCTTGATACTCTGGATCAGTTCTATTATAAGCGTATGTTGACAAGTGCATCCGGCAGCTTCGCAGAGATGATAACCGTGGGTATGCGCATTGAAGAATTGGTCCGAAAAGGACATTTGGTCAAAGCAAGTGTTCCCACTGACAGTTCGGAGGACGAAGATCAGGAAACGAGTATGGTGGAAAGTCAACCTTAGCAACAATATTTGACATATCACCCTGTGGCCTCTATTATGCCAATCACAAACGTTGTTCCAAATCCAGTGTATCAACCCCAGTTTCAACAACAGGCTCCAAGAACACAGATTGATCCTATTCCTATGAAATATGCAGATTTGTTTTCAATATTGCTTGAAAGAAATTTGGTCTACACCAAGGCACCTCTTCCGTTGCCAGCAAAATTGCCAGCCCGTTACAGGCCCGATCGCTTTTATGCCTTCCATCAAGGGGCACCAGATCACGATATTGAAGATTGTTTTGCTTTGAAGAAGATAGTTCAGAAGCTGGTCCAAAAGAACCTCTGGTCATTCTAAAATTTGAACTCTGACATGCAAGTTAACCTACTACTGCATCATGATATTTGTTGACACGTGGAATGTTTAGCTGCACTTGGGTCGTTGCTGATGTTTCTTTCTACTACTCATTTGTTTAATTAATATGTTTGTTTGTTGTTTTATGTTTTTCAAAAAAAAATCCTTTCGTCCCACCCGAGGCGAAAGTGAATTTGTTTAGGGCTTTTTGCTTTATGTATTTTCATCATTAATTAAAAAAAAAGTCGCTTTGATCCCGACTTTGTTTTATTTTGTGCTTTAATCATATCTGCATAATCATAACTTTCCATTATTTGTCAAAATCAATAATCAAAGCATGCATTAATAAACCCGTTGAACACTTCAACCCTGTACTCTCTCTCAGCTTTGAGTTCCTTGTGTCCGAAATGGAAGAAAAGGAGGACAAATTCCTAACAAGAACTCTTGCCTACTGGGGCATCTCAGCCATTGAAGCTACAAAGAAATATCAAGAAGGATTGTCCAGAAGTTGGCATTCAAATACAAAAATTGGCAATGAGATTGTACCCCAATACACACTTCAACAGGGGCAATCCCTCCCACCATCCCTCAGTACACAACATGAAGTTCAGAGTCCCGTCAATGGAAGTTCTAATGAAGAATAAGCTTGTTTGCATTTAAATACATTGTGGTCTTGTGTCATGGACAGTTATATCCAGAGGATGAAGCAAGTTTCGATAAAGAAGGATCGTCCCCATGAATGTCAAAAAAGGTGGTCTGGTGCTCAAACATATGTTATCTGATTTTAACCAGACTCCAGGGGCAAAGGAATTCTCGGTTACAAAGAATGGTGATAAACTTGTACGTCCTGTGAATACCGATGCAGTCAAGAAATACTTTGTTAAAGTGAAAAAGCTCGATAAGTCGCAAACCTGAAAAGGCGGCTTAGGAAAAAAGAGCGTCTCGGTGGACTGAAAACCCGAAAGGGCGGTCCACGCAAAAGTTAGAGACATGTTAAAAAAAAGAGAATGATGAAAAATGAAAAATGTTTATCCTGATAGGTTGAAACCCGCAAGGGCAGTCTATGCAAAAGTTAAGGATTATGACAAAGTAACTGCATCTGTTTGGACATGAATCACTTGGGGCATTTCAGCCGTCAAAGACCTTCGCAAGGCGAAGTAACTGCATCTGTTTGGACATGAATCACTTGGGGCATTTCAGCCGTCAAAAGACCTTCGCCTTGTGGCAAAGCAACTGCATCAAATCAGATATAGTTCACTTGGGGCATCTTAGCTGTCAGAAGACCTTCGATATGGAGCGTCCACAAATCAAAACTTGGAACAGTGGAATTCAAAGTTGTTAGGGAGAACCGTGGTTATTGTGTTCAATGTACATTTCCCATATAATTACCATTTTCCAAAATTTTCAAAATCTGTGGAGCCACGCTTTTGGCGGGCCACCACTCCATTTACATTAATTTGAGCCTGTGCCAATTTATTTTAAATTCTCATTTATTTCTTTATTTGCGAAAATTTCTTCTATTTTTTATGTTAAATATTTAAAGCAAAAAAAATATATATTTTTTTTCATGTCTTTTGAAATGCATAAACAACAGGTACTTCTTCTTTGAACTTATGAGTAGTTGAAGCATACATCAACATCCGTCTCAAGGACAGTTAAACTCTGCAAGTTAAGTGGGACCAAAGGCTATGAGATGACCTCTGTCAAAAAAAGAAAAAGTGAAAAAAGAAAAAGCTCGCTAAGTCGAAAACCCGAAAGGACGGCTTAAGCCAAAAATGAGCGTCCCGGTGGATTGAAAACCTGAAAGGGCGATCCAGGCAAAAATTAGGGACATGCAAAAAAGAATATATTCCCGGTGGATTGAAAACCCGAAAGGGCGGTCCAGGCAAAAGTTAGGGATTCAAAAGAAAAAACAATACAAAAAAAAAATGATGACAAAAAAAAAAACAAAGACAGAGGCATCACAATTCAAGTAGGCCAAATGGAAGAATGCACTTCATGCTGGTTTACAAATGGCGACTTCTGCCAAATTGTTGTTTGATGGACTTGGTTCCGAGTGAATGGCGACTTCTGCCAATTTGTTGATTGATGGACTTTGTTCCCAGTGAATGGCGACTTCTGCCAATTTGTTGATTGATGGACTTTGTTCCCAGTGAATGGCGACTTCTGCCGATTTGTTTGATTGATGGATTTTGTTCCTAGTGAATGACGACTTCTGCCATAATGATTGGTTAATGGGTTGTCACCCTTCAATGATTTGATTAACGGGTTGTTACCTTTTAGTGGTTTGATTATTGGGTTTTTCCCTATCAATGGTTTGATTATGGAGCTTTACCCCATCAGTGGTTCGGTTAGCGGGTTGTACCCCGATAGTGTTTTGATTCATCCCCAGTAATGATATCCCCATTGAAGATTGCCGAGTGTTTGTACTGCGATGTCGGTTCACCTCTTATCTTACTTTTCCAGTCTTGTTTCATCAAGTTATATACAGTCATATGGTCGTACAAGTTTCCTGCATATATTCATACATTCATTCATATACATATTCATGCATATAAACATTCATGCACGTAACATGCACAATATCATTTATACATTATTGCATTGACCATCTTGTGTCTTATTTCAAATGTATCGCATAAAAGTGTCATCCCCAATGTGTCTGATCAGTGATGTCACCCTTAGTCTTGATGGGTCGTATCTCTTCAGTTTGGTCCTTTTTCATCATTGTGTGTCAAGCGAATAACTTGCAAACATCTTTTGTTACCTGTGTGTCAAGCGAATAGCTTGCAACCTTTTTTGTTCCATGTGCGTCAAGCGAATAGCTTGCAAACACCATTTGTTCCGTGTGTGCCAAGCGAATAGCTTGCATACCTTTTTTTTTACATGTGTGTCAAGCGAATAGCTTGCAAACCTCTTTTGTTACATGTGTGTCAAGCGAATAGCTTGCAAACCTTATTTGTTACATGTGTGTCAAGCGAATAGCTTGCAAACTTCTTTTGTTACCATGCGCATGCGAATAGCGTGCAAATATCTGTTGTTACATGTGTGTCAAGCGAATAGCTTGCAATACCTTTGGAGTCGGGTTTGATATCCTGCCTAATGCCTTTGAATCAGGTTAATACCCTGCAAATGCTCTGAATCAGGATAATAGCTCGCAATTACTTGTGTGTCAAACAACCATGTTACCAATGTCTTTTCAATCTCCCCGAGTGACTATTCCAAAAGTGTCCTTTGTTAAATCATATCCTGATCGTCGTTACCCCAGTAAAGGTAATAGACAGTTTTACCCTTTGTGTTGTTCGTCGTTACCCTAGTAAAGGTAATAGACAGTTTTACCCTTTGTGTTGTTCGTCGTTACCCCAGTAAAGGTAATAGACAGTTTTACCCTTTGTGTTGTTCGTCGTTACCCTAGTAAAGGTAATAGACAGTTTTACCGTTTGTATTGTTCGTCTTTACCCCAGTAAAGGTAATAGACAATATTTCCTTTCGTATGTTCGTCGTTACCCCAATAAAGGTAATAGACAGTTTTAACCTTTGTATTGTTCGTCTTTACCCCAGTAAAGGTAATAGACAATATTTCCTTTCGTATGATCGTCGTTACCCCAGTAAAGGTAATAGACAGTTTTACCTTTTGTGTTGTTCGTCTTTACCCAGTAAAGGTAATAGATAGTATTTCATTTCGCATCTTTGTCGTTACCCCAGTAAAGGTAATGGACAGTATTTTCCTTTCGTATTTGTTCGTCTTTATCGCAGTAACGGTAACAGACATCCTTTCCTCCCCAGTGACACTTATTTATTGGGTTCTCCATTCGGTATTTTTGTCGTCCTTGCATTCGTACTTGCATTACAGACAACTCATATCATTACATTCATAGAGCATTACTTTTGTGACTTCCGAGTTGGTCAAAAATTGGCATACTTTATATTTAAGTCTCTCCGACCCGTTGATTTAAAATTTTCATCTTTTTAAAATCCTCGTGACGGAGAAACTTAAATAGGGGCATCTGTCATACCCCAAATTTTGACCAATTTAATTGGTTTATTTCGTATGTTGTTCGCATTTTTAATAACTTTTCGTTCGCGCTCTAATTCCCATGATATTTGCTTTTATTCATATTTTGATTTTTCACTTCGTTTACATTTTAATGTCACTCGCGTATTAATTTCTTAATTTTATCCGCGTTTTATTTGTATTTTATTTATCGTAAATTTTGCGTTGTTAAAACTCATTTTGTTCACGTCGTTGATTTACTTTTTTTTTAGTGTTTAAGAAGCCGCTTATTTTTGTCGTCTCAGACGAAATTTCAGCAGAGAGGTATTGTAAAATACCTCATTTTTTGGTTCCGAAGGGACATTATTTTATTATTATTCAGTCACAATTATCATTTCTTTTATTATTTATTTTAATTTTCGTTTTTATTTATTTGTCTATTTATTTATTTGGTTTTTTGATTTATTCATTATTTAGTCATTTTAGTCCACGTGTCACTTTGTTATTGGTCCTGGTCCAACTTTTTCTCCAAGTTTCAGCAGGGGTATTTTTATCATTCCAATGTATCAGAGACTTGTACTATTTAAGTACTGTTCACGCGTCAGAAACGTCCCCATCAGTCAGAAAACGCGTCAGAAAAATCATAAAAGCATCAAATCCTCAACAAACACATTTTCCACCTTCTCTTTCCAACTTTCCAAATCAAAGTCAAAAAAAATCAAAAAAAGGCTCATGAACATGATGAACACCAACACCAAGAACAACACATAGATTTTCGGATTCCATCACTATAACACATAAATTTTGAAATCATCATAACAACAACAACAACAACACAAATTTCGAATCATCCTCTCATAACCACAAGGCCATTTTCGGCCTTAACACAAACAACCACAACACCACAATTTCAAACCTAAACAAGCAAGGAAAGGACCATCCCAACCGAAACAAAAGAAGAAAGAAGAAGGAAGAAAGACCAAGAACAAAGCTAGATCCGAACAGAATTAAAACAAGGTAGCTTTTCATGTTTTTTTGGCTTTTGTGTTGAACTTTGAAAGCTAGATCTAGGCTTTTGTGTTGTGTTCCTACGAAAACTAAGAGCGGATTTGAGTAGAGAAGAGGAAGACGGAGGCTTGGGTGTAAATTTTTTTTAACAAAAATAAGATCAAAGCTCCGGCGCGGCGACGCTACGGCCGGCCGCCGCGTCGGAGCACCTCCGGCCACCGCCTCCCACCTTCTTCTCCGGCGAGCTAGTCTAGAGAGAGGGGGGAGGAAATTTTTTTGGTTTTGAGTTTTAGAGAGAGGAAGAATGTGAAAAATGAGAAAAAAGTCATGAAAATCATATATATATGCTCCTTTTAAACCGATTCGGTTCGCCTGAACCGACCCAGGCTGAACCAAACCGGTTCCCTCTCTCAAAGCCCATTTTCTTTTTTTTCTTTTTTTTCTTTTTTTCCCTCAAGCCCATTTTTGCTTTGCTGTGTGTTTTTCTGCTTGCTATTCATACCCCCAGTTTTTGCTACCTGCATTTTATTTTAGTAAATCTAGTAAAAGATACTCATATTTTTGTTAAACTTATATTTTCTTTTTTAACCATGTGTTATGCATTCATAAATGCCTCTTTGAATATATTCAATGTCATGTATTTACTTAGTAATTATTTTCGTATGTGATTTCCCTCTAAAATTTTCTTGATTCATGATTTAATAATTTGATACATTTCGTTTTGCATCATCTTTAGTATAATCTCATGCATCTTTAATTTTTGTCACGTAATTCATTTTTATCCTCTTTAGTGTGTAATTAGGGAAATGATGTAATTTATTTTTGCGCATTTTATTTATCGTCATCTTATTTCTTTTGAGACCATAGAATGTATTTAGGATATGTAATATGTAATCGACACACGCACTGACACGCGCACCGACACTTCACCACTTTATTTATCGCTTTACGCTCATTTATTTTTCGTCATTACGCTAGTTCACTGTTAGTTAGAAAAAAACATTTTTATCTCAAAAAAAAAATCAAAAAAAGTCAAAATTCAAATTTCTTTAAAGTAAACCTTGGCTTGTAACCCAAGTGTTTTTCCTTTTATTTTCCATAATCAAATGTTAATCAATTTAATATCCACATTAGACATGGATTTCTTGCAATTAAAATTAACCAACTTCACCGTATTTTTTTCTCATGCCTTGAGTCCTCTCATCTCTTCTTAAAATCATTTTTTTTCAAAAATGTTAAAATCAATTCAATCCATCAAAGAAGTTCTTTAGCCGAACTACTTGATTTTGATCCCGATTTATTTGGGTAAGTAGGCAAAGGGTTTTGGGCCCTTCCAAATCAATAAAAATAACCAAAAACATGCTTCATCTTCCTCCTTTCTTTCACTTAAACTCTTAAACAATAATTTTCAAATAAGTAAAATAATTTAGCGCAAGATTAAGAATAGGTAGAAGGTTCCTATGGGATACCATAGTCGGTTCGGGTGCCTAACACCTTCCCCAATCGAAACCAACCCCCGGATCCAAGGTCTTATAAGGGTTTTTACTCATTTTTTCCCTTCCCGCGAATAAAAGTTGAGAGTTCAAAGATTAAAGGTTCAAATCCGATTAATGATTTTGATACCCGAAAATCGCGAGCACAATTAGGTAGGAGGGACACTTGCTGAATTACAAAGGAAAAGTAAAATATCTCTTAAGATTCCTTCAGCCAAATTAATCTATCATTATTTCCTATGGCTGAAGTAAATTAACATGAATACAAGAAATGGTTACAAGACAAATCAATGAATGAGGGTGGCTGGTCTTGATGATCATGATGATGGACGTGATTTTGATGATTATGGTGGTTTCATATGCTGAAATGAAGTACCTTCATTGTCTCATTGAAGTCTTGTCTCTTTCCTCTTTAATTCTTGCATTCTTTCCTTCTTCAGATTAAATGCTCTTTAATGATTTGTTCTCTTTTGTCTTCAGCACTCCTTTGCACGAAATAAACACACAAAACATTCCATTTAAAGCTTTGGAAGCTTTAAAATGGATTAAACACACAAAATAACCATACTTAATGTTTTTGAGCCAAAATTGGTTCCTTACACTTTTTATTTCAACATAACAAAAACAACTAAATAAATTGGGCAGCAAGAGATGCGCCCCAACCCTCCTCCAATGGTTTGATGCACATGACCATTTAACCCTCCATGCTTTCTAGTGTAGGTTTGAACTCCAAGACTTTTGCCACCAATTGAGTTAGGGCCTCCTTAGCTTTCTTGGTCCTTGCCCTTGTCATTGGTCCTCCTAGCCCTTGAATTGAAGCACTTGTGTCATGGACAACTATGCTCTCATCAAAGTAGCTCCACAAGTTCACACATTAACCTCTTCAGCCATCGGAATGTCTTCCGCCTTCTCGGAGATCCTTGTATCAAACTACACTAGGAATTTCAGGTAGTTCTACAAGACTATACCATACTTCTTCAATACGGAACATCTCCCGCTTCCTTGAAGATCCACTTGTGCCCAATCACCCTTGGCTTTTAGAGTAATCCACAAGTACACACCTTAACCTCTTCAGCCATCGGAATGTCTTCCGCCTTCTCGAAGGTCCTTGCAGTCCAACTATGCTAGGAATTTTAGGTAGTTCCACAAGCATTCACTATAACCTCTTTAACACAGGACATCTCCCGTTTTCTTGAAGGTCTCCTTTCATCCAATCACCCTTGGCCTTTTTTTAGAGTAATCCCGTAAGTCGTGCTATACATTCTTCAACCTTCATGAAGAAATCTCTTTCTCACCATAGAGCATATCACCCAAGGTCCTCCATAGTCGTACCATTACCGATGTGTTCAACCCCACCTCAAGCTGAGCTAGCAAATGCGTACATCCCTCTATGTCTTCAACCTTGAAACTCCGCCTCAACAGGTAGATCATGAGTATTGTTGCCTTCGCCTCTCCAGATTGATCATGAGTATTCTTACCACTGCCTCTCCAGGCTGATGTTGAGTGTTTAACGTCTCTCCAGACAACCACCGCTCCACTAGGCATCGTTCCCAAGGTGAGACACACCACCTTCTTCATCCTCAAGACGCACCTCAATGTTCTCTAAATCACCAATAATTTTGTTGAACTTCGTGAGTTGCTCCATGACGGCCTTTAACTCCACCATCTTGAATGAATAGAGTTGTTGCTTTAGGAATTGCCAATTAGCCAAAGACTTTGTCATATACAAATATTCGAACTTTGACCACATCGATGACGCGGTTGTATCCTTTGCTACTTCTCCCGAAACTATATATCCAAGGCACATGACAATGGCACTCTTGGCCTTGTGCACCATCTCGGTCTTCTCCTCTCGTGACATGGTGACCAGTAACGCGCCTTCACCCTTCAAAGCTTTCTCACACTTTTGTTGTATTAACACTGCTTCCATCTTTACTTTCCATAACCAAAAATCGTTGTCTCCGGTAAACTTCTCAATATCCCACTTCGAACCCATGGTACTAGATTATCCTTTGATCCTTGCCCCACGGTGGGCGCCAATTGTTGCGAATTCGATGAAAAAATCACACCAATAAATACTTGATATGTGGAGCAAGGAATAATCAAGCAACCAATACAAGTGGGTAACAATTATAATCACAAACAAAAGTAGAAAACAACGAAAGAAAAAAAGAGAGAACACAAAAGAATTTGTTTACCCAGTTCAGTCCAAATTGACCTAATCTGGGGGAGAGGGCAGCCCTCTGTTTCACTATAATGATTAGTAACTTTACAAAAGAGATATCAATGTGTTACAAGAATAAGTCTCCCGCCTAATTCTACCCAAAGTCCCAATCTCTTCCCATAACCAAGAGACTCAATCCTAATAGTGTTTCCCAAGGTGAATCAACCCTCAAACCCTAGTGTTTGTTCCAAAGAGATAAACTCTATACAAACCCTAGTTTTGTTGTTGCCTTTGTAAACCCTTGTTTCAGCCCCCTCTATCTCAAGGTTTTCTCTGATACAAAACATATATTTATAGTAAAAGTAACTCCCATAAAATTGTCACAAATCTGGCCCAAAAATAAGTTTCTGTTTTTTCCACTGCGCGCAAAATCGGGCCCCGATTTTACCATTCGGGCGTCGGTTCTTGCCGCGAAAAAAGCGTCCAACATGCAGCCAAATTCGGGCCCCGGTTTTGGGTCTTCCAGCAAACATGATTTTGGCCTCCAAATTCCAATTTTGAGTCACTTTCACAACAACTCTAAAAATTATTTGATCATATTTTCCCTTCGTTTTAGACATAATGTTGATCTGGATTTTCTTATTTGAGTTTATATACTAACATGAGATTGTTTCAGAGAGATTAAGGAAATAAGGTATTTTCCTTAATCTTGTTAATTTTAGCTTATTTTCGTAAGCTCTTCATGATAACTTGTGAAAATAAAGTGCTTTAAAAGAAAATAAAATTGTTTTTTCTCTTGTTGCATAAACATCTTATACATAAAGACTTACAACACTTACGCAGTGAACACTTAATTAAACTGTTTTTCCAAACATAACCGTAGTTTATTTAAAAAAACTTATGTGATGGATTAGACTGGTTATGAAAAGGCATTCCAATTTGTTGATCTTTGAGAGCTAATTATATAGAGGTAGATTGAAGGGTTTTACGTGGCAGTGATTATATATAATGTTCTTCCATAAGTTTGAATTAATGTGGTTAGACAATGATTATGTTTAAATGGTTTTCCAATCGTTACACCTAACCAAATGTCTATTGATTCATAAACGCAGACGTACATGTGGGATATTTTATCTATTATATTCAAAAATTGCAGCAGATTCCTGAAAACCTTTGCAACTACTCGGCCATGGCTTGGCAGTTAAATCCATTTACGTTCATCATTGGGACTCGCGGGATCTGTGAACCATTGTCTGTGCCATGTTACTGTGGATCATCGTCTATCTTATGAAAGGTATGATTCTACTTCTATGTCCTTAAATTTACTAGTAACGTTTGTGTTCTTGTAACATACCAACATGAGATTGTGCATTCTGTAAAGAAGTTAACCAAAATAGAAATGTTTTCAGTATTTTTGGACTGACAAGGATAGACCATTTTCATTTGACTGTTCAAGTCAAGCCAGCCAGCTCAGCGCGTCAGCACGTCTTCAGTCAACACTGGATGGACTGTTCAAGTCAAGCCAGCTGAGCACGTCTTCAGTCAACACTGGATTGATTGTTCAAGTCAAGCCAACCAGCTCGGTCCGTCTTGACTTAATACCACGTGTCTTGGCACGGACGATCACCACGTTTCAACTCCACGCGCCCAGTACGAATGAGTTGCCTCCTGGCCCACGCGCGGCCGTACTCAAAGCAGACAACCAATAGGAGACTCTGGATCATAATTTAATGGGCCTTAAATGATCAAGGAAGGGCCCATTAAACCAATACTTTGAGGGTTATAAAAGGGGGACAATCACAAACTTTGAGGACCTAGCGACCCGTTTCGTTGCCCAATTTGCAGCAAATACTGAGAAGCCTTTCCTATTAGCAGATTTGTTTGATATCCGACAACGTCTCGCAGTATCCTTGAAGAGCTATCTAGCTCGGTTCAACAGTGCCACTCTCATGGTGATGGAGCCTAATGAAGATATTTTTGTTATGGCTTTCGAGAAGGGTCTGAACTATAGAGCTTTTAGTGAAGTTTTGACTTTACGCAAGGCACACACCATGAATGAGATTCAGATGAGGGCGGAGAAGCATATCGAAGCTGAGGAAATAACACGAGAGAAGGGATCCAGAGAGATACGAAATAGAGACCGAGCTAATGAGGATCGTCGGGAAGGAGTGATGAAAAGGCTAGGGGGAGAAGGGTTCCTAAGAGCAGCCCGACCAGACCGAGGGGGCCGACCAGATCGTGAAGTCCCTACCAGAAGAGGCCCATAGGAAGAAAATTTCACCCCTGTGAACAAAAAAAGAGCTCAAATACTCAAGGAGGTTATGAACACTCAAATTATCAAGCGACTACCTCCAAATCCTCGTCCAATGGGGAGCGAAGCAGGATTATGGTGTGAGTAACATCGCACTCAAGGACATGACACTGACAACTGCCGTACCCTCAAAATGCACATTGAGAAGTTGATACAAGAGGTTCACCTTGGGCGTTACGTTCGAGGAAGAGGTGGAGGTTACCATGAAAAAAGGGCGGCTCCAAGTAGAAATTCAAGTCGATCCCCGAAGCGAGGTCGTGGAAAGGAGAAGCCTCAGGACAAAGAAGTTGAGGGAGGGCATGAAAGGAACAACAGAGGCACGGTCAACACCATAGCAGGGGGATTTTCCGGAGGTGGATCGACTAGTTCGGCCAGAAGAAGATATTCACGCTCTCACCAATCTTGCAATATGGTGGGAGTGTATGCTTTTAGAAAGTATCCTCAATTAGCTTTTACCTTCAACGATTTTGAAGGAAGGTATCCTCACGACGACGACCCTTTGGTCATCTCCGTATTCACGACTGGTTTCCAAATCAAACGTACGATCGTGGACACTGGTAGCTCGGCAAATGTGTTGTTTTGGGAGGTATTCAAAAAGCTAGATCTTCGCAAAGAGGTTATGAGGGAGCACTGAGGATCCCTGCTGGGATTCGCAGGAGAATCAGTCGAAATCATTGGATATGTAGACTTACGCACCACATTTGGTAAAGGCGAGAATACAAAAACTATAGCTGTAAAATACATCGTGGTTGATGCACGATCCTCTTACAACATCATTTTGGGAAGACCGGCGTTGAATGGCTTGGGAGAAGTTACCTCGACTGCACACTTGTGTACGAAATATCCATTGGAAGACGGTCGCGTGGGAGTCGTCAAAGGAGATTAAATCCTTGCCAGGAAATGCTATGAGGACAACTTGAGAAACAAAAGGGCTGAAAGGAGAAAAACACCCGAGGACTTACGTTGTAATATCTTGGACCTTGACCCAAGAAGCTTTAGCAAGGACGAGGAGGAGTGGCACCCAAGGCCGGCGGAGGAGGTGAAGGAAGTACTGGTTGGAGAAGAGCCGTGTCAAAAGGTTAGGATCGGCACGACCTTGTCGAGAGAGATGGAGGAGGAGCTGAAATGTACGTTACGGAGAAACTGACGGGGAGTACAAGCAGGGAAGTTTTTGGGTTTCATGCTAACTAGGAGGGGAATAGAGGTTAATCCGGAAAAGTGCAGGGACATCATGGATATGAAAAGTACAGCTGATGCGAAGGAGGTACAGAAACTGACGGGGAGGATCGCGTCACTCACTAGGTTCTTCGCACGCTCAGTTGATAAAAACCTACCCTTTTTCCAATTGCTTCGGAAAAATGAAAAGTTTTGTTGGACAGAAGAGTGTGAAGGAGCTTTTCATAAGCTAAAAGAATTTTTGACAACCCCTCCCATCCTAGTGAAACCTAAGCAAGGCACTCCCTTGATACTCCACCTGGCAGTATCTGAGAATGCTTGTAGCTCAGTGTTAGTTCAAGAAGTAGGAAAGGAGCAAAAACCAGTGTACTTCGCTAGCAAGGTGCTACATGGAGCAGAGGTACGATACCAGAAGATTGAAAAGGTGGCATTAGCTTTAGTATCATCAGCTAGGAAGTTGAGACCTTACTTTCAGAGTCATACCATAATAGTTCGAACCAATCAACCCATCCGACAGGTACTGCAAAAGTCGGACTTGGCAGGAATAATGGTACCGTGGTTTGTAGAATTGTTTGAGTTTGACATCACTTTTGAACCAAGGGGAGCAATAAAAGCACAAGTTCTGGCATATTTCCTTGTAGAAATGACTGCAGAGAAAGAAATCATAATCTCGGCTAAATGGATATTGTCGGTTGATGGTTCATCCAACCTTAAAGGGAGCGGGGCCGGAGTGGCATTGAAAGGACCAGACGGAGTGTTAATAGAGCAAACCTTGAGGTTTGAGTTCAAAGAAAGTAACAATTAAGCTGAATATGAAGCTTTGTTGGCTGGAATGCGTTTAGCTCTCGAAGTAGGAGTTAAAGAGCTGGAGGCAAAGAGTGACTCCCAACTAGTAGTTGGACAGGTCACGGGAAACTTCCAAACAAAGGACCCTCAACTCTTGATGTATCTCGAGAGAGTCATGCATTTGACTCAAAAGTTTGTAAGTTTCAAATTATCACATGTACCTAGAGAGAAAAATAGTAGAGCAGATTTGTTGGCCAAGTTGGCTAGCACCAAGCGACCAGGGAATAACAGATCAGTGATCCAAGAGACTTTGAAACAGCCAAGCATTGAACAGGAAGAAATGCTTTTTCTTGCAGAAGATTTTGAGTCATGGATGGGAGATATCATTCGCTATCTAAAGGAGGGACAACTTCCAAAGGAGGAGGAGCAGGCGGCTAAACTGAAGAAGAAGGCAGTCAAGTTCGTTGTTATTGTAGATCAACTCTTCAAAAGGGGTTTCTCTAGCCCATTCTTGAAATGTTTAGCTCCTCAGCAGGCCGAGTATGTAATAGCTGAGGTCCATGAGGGGGTATGTGGAACTCACATTGGGGGTAGAGCCTTGGCGGCAAAAGTACCGAGAGCAGGATATTATTGGCCGACCACGTACGTTAAGAAGTGCGACAAGTGTCAGCGATTCTCCAATCTCCATCAAGCTCCCTCTGAATACTTAAGCTCAGTGATTTCGCCATGGGCGTTTTTCAAATGGGGAGTGGATATTCTAGGTCCGTTCCCTCCAGCACAGGGTCAGGTGAAGATTTTAATTATTGCAGTAGACTACTTCACGAAGTGGGTTGAGGTGGAGCCAGTGGCCACCATTACAGCAGATAGAATCAGGAAGTTTTATTGGAAGATGATCATATGCAGGTTTGGTCTCCCCACAGTGTTGGTTACTGACAATGGAACTTAATTTGCTAGCTCATCTGTGGCAAATTTCTGCAAGGAGTGGGGGATACAACTTAATTTTACCTCGATCGAGCATCCCCAGTCGAATGGTCAGGCTGAGTCAGCAAACAAGGTGATCTTACAAGGTTTAAAGAAGAGGTTGGAGGCGGCCAAAGGATTATGGGTAGAGGAGTTACCAATGGTCATGTGGTCGTATCACACTACCCCACACTCATCCACGCAGGAAACTCCCTTCAGAATGGTGTATGGATCCGATGCTATGATTCCAATTGAAGTCATGGAGCCAAGCGCAAGAGTTCTTTTCGCGCATGCAAAAGTGAACGATAATAACCTACTAAACAATTTGGACTTCCAGGAGGAGGTTCAGGCACGAGCTCGGGTGAAGGAGGAAGCTTGTAAGAGAAGAGCAGCACAGAGGTATGACTCAAAGGTGAGAAAGAGAAGTCTTAAGCAAGGGGATTTAGTGCTGAGGAAGAAGCCAGGAATGGAGCAACCGGGGAAGTTGCACGCACGTTGGGAAGGACCTTTCAGAGTGAAAGACGAGGTGGGAAAGGGAGCTTACCGTTTGGAGCGATTGGATGGCAAGAAAGTGCCACATACTTGGAATGCAGCGAGCCTTTGTTATTACTTTAGCTAGGGGGAGCAGATCGAGGAAAATGACCAAACATTGTGCAAACAGTCGTCAAGTTTGTTAGGAACTGATCTCTAATGAAGGCATTATGCCAATAGTCGTCAAGTTTGTTAGGAGTAGAGCTCTAATGAAGTCTTTAAGCCATTAGTGTTAGGATCTTTGTAATTTTCTTCTTTTTTTTATAATATCAAATCAAGGTCATTTTTCCTACAGGATACACAAATATACGTTATAGGGATTGATCCGTTAGAGACTTTCCTTGATGTCCCAATAAGGGTAGCCGAGCAGAGCTACGCCTTCAAGACCTAAGCGAGTATCGGTATAGACCCGACCCTTGGGCAAATATACGTTATAGGGATTGATCCGTTAGAGACTTTCCTTGACGTCCCAATAACGGTAGCCGAGCAGAGCTACGCTTTCAAGACCTAAGCGAGTATTGGTATAGACCCGACCCTTAGGCAAATATACGTTATAGGGATTGATCTGTTAGAGACTTTCCTTGACGTCCCAATAAGGGTAGCCGAGCAGAGCTACGCCTTCAAGACCTAAGCGAGTATCGGTATAGACCCGACCCTTAGGCAAATATAAGTTATAGGGATTGATCCGTTAGAGACTTTCTTTGACGTCCCAATAAGGGTAGCCGAGCAGAGCTACGCCTTGAAGACCTAAGCAAGTATAGTAAGAGGGAACAGGTGGAAGTACAAGACAATAACAAGAGATATTATAGTAATCTGAGAGAAGTAATACAACACAAATACATAAATTGGCCCAAAAGTGACCTAAGGCATTGGCCGAAAATGGCCTTACGGGAAGTTGAAATAACAAGTCAAAATACAACATAATAAACGTCAAGCTCTCCAAAGACCCCTGCATCGTCTTCACTAGTCCGGATGGATCCCGTCAAGATCAAGGGTCGGAAACTTCTCATGGACCTGAGCAAGAGCTTCCTGAAAGCCATTGTCGTAATCAGCTACCCCCTGACTTGTCAATTCAGAGATCCTCGCACGTAGCTCGTCTCGCTCTTCTTCGGCGGAGACCAGAAGGGATTGAATTTCAAATTTGGCCTTCTCCAAAGCCTGGTACCTCTCACTAGAAGTTTTCAAGTCCGACTCGGCTCTCTCCAACTTACCGGTAGCCCGGTTATAAGAATTTTCCAATTGTACGCACCGTTTCCCAAGTGATTCGACCTTGTCTTCCGAAGATTCTAAAATTTCAAGGTAACGATCATGCTTGCTACGACAAAGTTTCTCGGTGGAGTTAGCTAGAGCACTTTCCCAGAGAGAGTAGGATCTCATGGCTTTCAGAGAATCATAGATTCCAAGGTCTTCCATCTTCATTGTGTCTTTTGGGAAGGAGATCTGATTCAACGCCTCTTGAAAGGGAAAATTAACATCCCATAATGAGGGGTTTGCGGCTCCAGATTTGCAAACCGTCAGCTTGGAATGCCAGGTTCCGTCTGTACACAAGTGTGGAACGGGCTTCGAATCCTCTAGCTCGTCGCTCCCCTCGACAACCTCAGGTTCACAACCATAGAAGTATTAGGATGACGCCTCTTGGAGCTCGGCTTTGAAGTTGGAGCCTTTGGGTGAGGAGTAGAGGATCCGATGTTCTCGGCCTGTCTAGGTGTGGAGTGAGCGATCCCTTGTACCACAGCTTGTTGCGCCCTAGCAGCACAACACTCTTCCTGGGTGAGTGGTGCCATCCCGACTAATCCTGCGACAAAAGGAATAAAATAAAATAAAAGTGTTAATACATTCATGGTAAAAATTGATGAGGAGACGTAAACAAAGTCTTGCATATATATTAAAGAGAAGTGGAAAATTAGAATGGCAGGGGTAGAATAATTACTCAACAAAGAGGTTAGTTTCTCGCAGTCGCGCTCATATTCAAGCACTGATGATGCTTGGACAGGTGTAGCCTGACGCAATAATGAGATCAACTGGTCGTCTGCATCAGATTTTGGTAGAGTGCGAAGTCTAATTTTAGAACAAGGATTTTGCGTCCAGTATAAAGGAAATAGAGGGTCTCCAGACTCGTCATGAAACAATCGGGGATAGTTGGGCCCAGGACGGACACGGAAGAATTTCTCTTTAAAACTATGTAATCCTTTCCAAGAAGCATGATAGGGTATGACGAGGCAGCGACCAGAAAAGTTACTCATGTACACCCATGAGTTGTTACTTTTTTTAGCTAGGAAAAAACTAAAGAATACGTACGCGGACGGTGAAAAACCGATTCCACGGCAAATGACTTCAAAAGAGCGAATGAAAGACCACGCCCCTGGATGAAGTTGGGTAGGAGCTACGTTAAGGATTCGGAGAATCTCGCATTGAAAATCCGTAAAGGGCAACCCAACTCCCAATTTTTCAAAGAAGCAATCATATACATAAGTATAATATTCTATCCTATGGTTAGATGGAGAATAATAAATGAACTCTCCTTTCTCGCAAGGGAAGATGTCAAAGAAACCTCTCCGGGAGGGATTCGTAAGACACTCATAAAGTTTAAAGGTGCTATTAAGGTCAACATAAATGGAGGATTGACGAACTTCCTCGGCTACCAAATCAAGCTCACTTTCTTCCGACATGAGAGAGGGTCATAGGAGCTAGATGCGGATTGATCACTCATGAGAGATTGAATGCACTAGTTCCTGACACAAACAAATACATAGTTATTATTGTTTGTACATGGCATGTTTCTAGATAGATATACTTGTATCATTAAATGAAGAACTACAGAAAAAAAAGGGTAGGGGGAGAGAGGCATACCAAGAAAGTTGTTATGTATAATAATAAGTACATAAAAAAGTTGCAGCCATAAGCTACTCGTACTCTCTCTCCTACCCGTCCTACACTATCAAAAATCTTTATTTCTTGCTCTACCCATCCATTTGATGTTTCTACACACTATTAAAAAAATAAAAAATAAAAACTTATTACAAAGGATGGCGGATGGAAAAGCACATGGGACTAATACCTTGAGATATATATATATTTTAAAACCATGATTAATTGTACTATACAAGTTCTCCAACCATTCACTATCACTATTACTATTATTAGTAATAGTAATAGTGATAGACATTATTTACCTACACCATTGCACTACACTACTAGAAAAAGCAAAATTAAAAAGGAAAATTAGTGACGGAAAAATTAAAATTCCTCACAAATCTCTTGGTCGCAAAATTTAGTGACGGAATTAGAGAGGGATTTCACGTTTTTCCTCTCTAAAATTACGTCACTAATTTTTGTTTTTTTAGTAGTGCTAGGTGAACATTCACGTGGCCTGTAGAGCAAAGCATGTGAAACCACCATTCACATGAAGAAATTCAAAACCATTTGGATAAGATAAGGTACAAGCATGTTTTATATATTAAATGAAGCTATCAAATAAAGTAGTGGGAAATGGCATATTTTATACTTTAAAGGCATGAGAGGTATAAAAGCAGTCACCCTTTTTTCTATTCTCCCACCCGTCCCACATTTCTCTTCCTTACCCGTACTTTCTCACCTATTCGTCCCTCTCTTCACTCGTCTCTCTCATCTACTCGTCCCTTTCTCTCTTTGGGTCAACTCAGTGAGTTGCGGCTGAGTCAAGTACGAACGAGTCGGACGAGTGCATCGTTTTCAATCATTCTATCCTAATAGCAAATTACAAACATAATCACTTATGATAAGAGAGATGCATAACAGCCGTCCTACCCGTCTCCCTCTCCAACCCGTCCCTCCCCCTAGCCGTCTCTCTCTCTACCCGTCCTTCTCTACCCGTCACCCCCTTTCCAACCCGTCCCACCCCCTACCCATCTCTCTCTACCCGTCACCCCCCTTTCCAACTCGTCCCTCCCCTACCCGTCTCTCTCTCTAAGAATAACAAAGGAGTCGACTCGGCGAATCGGGTTAGTCAAAGTCGGCCGAGTGTGTATCGTTTGGGAGGTGTACGAGTGGCACGATGACAACAACAACAATTTTTTGACATTTTGTCTCGGCTGAATGAGAAAATTGACTACATTAAAAGCATGATAAATTACAAGTGTCTAAGGAATGAAGGAAGGATACAAGGAAAATGAGTGATTACCTGCGAGGAAGGAGTTGAACTATGTAGAGATGGAAACCATCACAGCTGCAAAACTTGAAGGAGATTGTAAAAGTGAAAGAGTGAAAATGTAGTAGTGTGAAAATGAAGAAGTAAAAAGTAGTATTTATAGAAAGAAAGAAAAAAAAAATTAGACGGTGTGGTGGGGGCCGCTGAACAATTATGAGAATGACAAAATATTTAAGAGGTAGATATACGGTTGAGATGAGACATAATGACTTAACAATTAAGTTTGGATCATGTTGATAGTTCGGTTACGGGCTAGTCACTTGGTGGACTGTGGACTGGTATCGATCGATTTAACAAAGAACAAACGTCTACGCCTTAACAGGCTCGACACTTGGTGGATTGTGGACTGGTATCGATCGATTTAATCAAAGACAAACGTCTACGTCTTAACAGGCTAGACGCTTGGAGGACTGTGGACTGGTATCGATAGATTTAACAAAGAACAAACGTCTACGCCTTAACAGGCTCGACGCTTGGTGGACTGTGGACTGACATGGATAGACCATTTTCATTTGACTGTTCAAGTCAAGCCAGCCAGCTCAGCGCGTCAGCACGTCTTCAGTCAACACTGGATGAACTGTTCAAGTCAAGCCAACTCAGCACGTCTTCAGTCAACACTGGATTGATTGTTCAAGTCAAGCCAACCAGCTCGGCCCGTCTTGACTTAATATCACGTGTCTTGGCACAGACGATCACCGCGTTTCAACTCCACGCGCCCAGTACGAATGAGTTGCCTCCTGGCCCACGCGCGGCCGTACTTAAAGCAGACAACCAATAGGAGACTCTGGATCATAATTTAATGGGCCTTAAATGATCAAGGAAGGGCCCATTAAACCAATACTTTGAGTGCTATAAAAGGGGGACACTTAGGTGCTTGATGGTACAGATAAAAAAGAGTTAAAAACAGTGTATTATTCATTTACTTCTTAAGAGTGCTCTTGAGACTCCATTTAGGACGTATCACTGAGCAGCTCACCTGTTGTAAGTTACTTGTGTTTACATACGTGAACAATTTTAAACATGTTTTTTTTCTTAAACTAACCACTTATACGGGTAGGAATTCATACAACAAGCACTACTCTGTCATCTTACTCGTACAGATCCAAGGCCAAACTTCTCCGTTTTCAATGAAGTATTTAGGGCTTCTATTCCAGTGAGGGATAAGCTTTACTCCTTTTCAGCACAGTTTTTGGTTCAACCTTTACTTATTTTGAACTTTGCACGGGATTGCCATTATGCTTATTTGCGCAGACCGTTTCATTTGTGTTCTTAAATAAGGTTTGTTAAGTAATACTACCTTTGTTTTTCTATAATTACTGCTTTATCAATAACACATTAACTATTTATCGCAAATAGAAAAATACGTCCTCAAATCAAGTTAATCAACATACTTCCTCAAATTTAAGAAGAAATGTCTTGTGCTAAAAATTAGATTTTTGCATATCTTGCAGGTGGTTACAGCACAATCCTTCATTCGTTTCTTTTGCTTATTGCCTCTCATAATCCCTTTGGAGCGAAATAAGGCTTAAATGGGAAGGATTAGTTTTTACTCTTTTGTGGATCGGAGTTCAGATCAATTGCTTAATATGGGAATACCATCTTGAGTTCAAGGGAGAAGATTTCTTATTACATGCTTGGTTTGCAAACTTATTTTTTGTATTCTCCAACATGATGCTCCTTTTGTTGTTAACTAGTAATCATAATGGTTATTCTCTTTTTAAATTTTTAGAGAATACCAACTCCAAAGATGCAGCTAAGCTTGAATGAGAAACATTGACTCGTCGTGAATTAGTTTCACTTTTCATCCCCGCCATTGTTACGCATTGTCGTTGACGCGCTTCAACTTTGGAAGGTTAACATGCAAGTTCATGGCTACTGCAACAGATATTCATGTTGAAATCTCTGCTGCTTTCTAAAACTCAATAATTGATGAATCATTATATTGTTATTTTTTTTTTAACATTGAAGGTTTTTTTTTTTAGTATTGCTCATGTATGTAAACACAAGTTAAGTACAATAGATGAGCTGCTCACTGAAACGTCCTAAGTGGAGTCTCAAGAGCACTCTTAATAAGTAAATGAATAATACACTGCTTTTCCTGTTTTCAATCTGTCCCATCAAACATCTATGTGTCCCCCTTTTATATCCCTCAAAGTATTGGTTTAATGGGCCTTTCTTTGATCAATCAAGACCCATTAAGTTGTGATCCAGAGCCTTCTATTGGTTGTCTGCTTTGAGTACGGTCGCGCGTGGACTAGGAAGCAACTCATCCGTACTGGGCACGTGGAGTTGAGACGCGATGATAAAGACGTTTGTTCTTTATCTGTTAAGATGTTGTGGAAAATAAATTTTTACCCTGCAATGGTTGCTTGCCACGTCCCAATAATGGGGTAAAATCTGTCTTTTATTTACTTTATTCAACTAAGTTACCTCATGTAATTATAATGATGTCATGTAACTAAGACATAGTACACGTTTATTTGATGACATGAGTAACTATGATGATATCATGTAACTGGAACAATTTTTCTTCTTTAGTTACTTGGCATAAAATACAATACAATCTCATTAGTTTTCAACAAGATCTAACTTGTGTCCTTTAAGAGGGAAAAGAGAAGGATCTTTTTTTTCTTTCAAATCTCTGTATTGTCAAAAACCCAATCAATCAAACATAACACTACTACCACTTTAACCCATCACAACCTCTTAAGCTGTCCTAAACTCAATCGCTCCCTATTCCATGGCTGCTATAGGTTTGAACTTTCTCTCTGATTCTCTTTGATTCTTTCTTCTGATCTCACTTATTTATTTCTTTGTATATCGTTTATTCATCATCTTTAGGTTTCGGGCATTTCGTTTTGTTTTAAAATTTCAAGTTTTTTTCTGATCACGTTACCAAAATGTTTTCAACCCTAAACATCTTCAGACCCTGTTTTCATTTTTGGGGTGGTTTTGTTTTTATTGTCATGTTAAACCTTTTCCCCCTTTCAAAACCTTTTAAATTCTAAAGTCTTTTTGTTCCTATTATTCACTTTATTAGTTCAAACCAAAATTTCAGCTTATTTTCAAGTCTTTTTTTCCGGTTCTTTGAGTCCTCTTCGTTATTTTCAGAGAGACTTTCCACTAAGGTTGTAACTTTGGTTTTTACTTTTGTGCTATCTTTCACACAACACTTCAATATTTATTTACAATACTACTTTGTTTTTTTAGGCTCAATGTTGGAAAGACCACTTCAACTCATTTTTGATATCAATGACAAGAAGGACTTTTGGAAACTACTTGTTAAAGTCAAGGATAAATGGACTGTTGTGAAGGATGGCAAGGAACATTTGGAGCTAGTGATTGTCGATGAAAAGGTGATGGGATGAATATTAACTTAACATGTGTTGTTTCTAATATATTTCTTATATTATTATACTAATTTATATCATCTATAGGGTAATGACATACAAGTTATTATTCCTACTGCTTACAAAGCTGTCTATGACAAGATTCTTGAAGAAAATACAACATATACTCTAAGTAACTTTAATGTACTAAACAACGACTTAGCTTTCAAAGCAACTAATCACAAGTATAAACTCAAATGGACCGGTGGAATCACAGTTGTTGATGTTAATATGCATAAAATCACATCTGTTAGCATCAACTTCAAACCTTTTGCTGAAATTCTTTGTGGAAAATAGAGAGCTGACCTTTTAGTTCGTGAGTAAATTCTTACTTTCTTGAGACTGTTTGTGCCAGTTTCTTGTGATATATTTTGTTTAGTAATTTCTATATTTGGCTTTTTTTTAGATGTTATTGGTGTTGTTAAAGACATGGGATTTTGTCAACTATCTGAAGGCACCGAAAAGAAACTTCAAGTTAACTTCACAATTGTTGTGAATTCGATGAAAAATCACACCAATAAATACTTGATGTATGGAGCAAGGAATAATCAAGCAACCAAAACAAGTGGGTAACAGTTCTAATCACAAGCAAAAGTAGAAAACAACAAGATAAAAGAAGAGAGAACACAAGAATTTGTTTACCCAGTTCAGTCCAAAATTGACCTAGTCTGGGGGAGAGAGCAGCCCTCCGTTTCACTATAATGATGAGTAACTTTACAAAAGAGATATCAATGAGTTACAAGAATAAGTCTCCTGCCTAATTCTACCCAAAGTCCCAATCTCCTCCCGTAACCAAGAGACTCAATCCTAATAGTGTTTCCGAAGGTGAATCAACCCTCAAACCATAGTGTTTGTTCCAAAGAGACAAACTCTATACAAACCCTAGTTTTGTTGTTGCCTTTCTAAACCCTTGTTTCAGCCCCCTCTATCTCAAGGTTTACTCTGATACAAAGCCTATATTTATAGTAAAAGAATCCCTCATAAATTGGAACAAAATCAGGCCCAAAAATACGTTTTATTTTTATACATCTGCGTAAAATCGTACTTCGATTTTGCCAGATCGTGCTTAGATTTTTTGGGAATGAAAGTGCCAATTCTGGTCCCAAAAATCAGGCTCCGATTTTGACAGCTTCAGCAAACTTCAATTTCTCCAATTTTGAGTCACTTTCACAACAATCTCCACCTTGACTCTAAATTAGTGATGACGACAAACCATCAACCACCTTGCTGCTCTTTCCCTTGCTTCCCACTACACCAAGTAGCTCCACAATTTTACACCCTAACCTCTTCAACCATCGGAATGCCTTCCGCCCTTTTGAAGATCCTTGTGTCCAAACTACTCAAGGAATTTTAGGTAGTTCCACAAGTGCACACCTTAACCTCTTCAGCCATCGGAATGTCTTCCACCTTCTTGAAGATCCTTGTATCCAAACTACACTAGGAATTTCAGGTAGTTCTACAAGACTATATCATACCTCTTCAATACAGAACATCTCCCGCTTCCTTGAAGATCTACTTGTGCCCAATCACCCTTGGCTTTTAAGGTAATCCACAAGTACACACCTTAACCCCTTCAACCATCGGAATGTCTTCCGCCTTCTCGAAGGTCCTTGCAGTCCAACTACGCTAGGAATTTTAGGTAGTTCCACAAGCATTCACCATAACCTCTTCAACACAGGACATCTCCCGCTTCCTTGAAGATCTTCTTGCATCCAATAACCCTTGGCCTTTTTTTAGAGTAATCCCGCAAGTCGGGCTATACATTCTTCAACCTTCATAAAGAAATCCCTTGCTCACCATAGAGCATAGCACCCAAGGTCCTCCGTAGCCGTACCGTTACCGGTGTGTTCAACTCCACCTCAAGTTAAGCGTACTCAACCTCAACTAGCAAATGTGTACATCCCACTATGTCTTCAACCTTGAAACTCCACCTCAACAGGTAGATCATGAGTATTGTTGCCTCCGTCTCTCCAGACTGATCATGAGTATTCTTACCACTGCCTCTTTAGGCTGATGTTGAGTGTTTAATGTAACGCCCTATTTCTATTAAAGCGATAAAACACGCAAATATAATAAATATTCAAGAAATAGACGCTACGTGTTCAACCAAATTCAAAACAACATGCATGCACATATATATAAGTCTTCAACAGTCGCAACGGATATAAATCATACTTAAAATAATCCAACATATAAACATATAAATCTCCAAATCCCGACATATGGGCAATAATCAACAACATAAGCCAAAACAATAAGTACAAAGAAAACGTCCTAATCAGAGCCTAAATCTAGACTCGACATAAAGGTAGAGGAAGCATCTGCTATCCTCGAATCAACTCACCAAGCAAGCAAAACTACTCCTGCACTCCGTCTACCCGTCCATACGGAAAGGCAGGCGGTCAAAACCACTTGGGGTTAGCTTCACATCAGTAATAATCAAAATAAACAAATATAAGTATTCAAGGATTCATGCATAACACATATACATAACCACCCATCCTAGAAAACTATCATCACATGAATATTGTTCCCCATTCCATACATAACATGCTATCACAATTCTAACATAACATAGCAAGAATATTCAAACTCTAATCAAGTCATCGACAATAGCTCATCATTTATCAACATCAATAAATGAAAAGATTACTCACCTTATCTCATTTAGTCTAACCAACTCAACAAATACAATTCATCATTTCAAGTACAAGCAAGAAAGTCATCATCACCAAAAGATCGTAAAGTCACATTTATATAAATCACACTTCATTATTTTCACCGAAATAAACATCATCAATTAAGATCATCAATTGTACAAGTATCACCATTAACAACAAGCATCAACAAGTACACATCCTCACATTCACCAAATATCACCAAGTGTACAATTCACTAAAGTTCACCAAACATAAATTAATCAAATTAAGCTTCAATTAATTAACAAGAGCATTCAACCCCAACATACACATCAACACAACAAGTCCAATTATCACAAGTATGTATGCATCAAACACACTTATCACCAACACAACCATCATCAACACATAAGAAAAATAGGACTCATGCCAATTTATGCTATGCGCCTAGACTCAACTTCTATATCCAAATGGTACCAATTTCCTCAAAGTCGTCACCTTATGATGCAACAAACACATCAAAGTCAACGGCTATATGGATATCAACATCCGACACGACATATGATGCATGAACATATGACTCAATCAACCACGCATATGTTCACAACAATTCAACGACTATATTCAACTGCTATATTCAACGGCTATATTCAACGGCTATAATCAACGGCTATATGCATATACATTCATTCATCACCAATCACATAAAATTTGCATATATGAATTCACCACCAACAATATCATAATATACATTTATCAACAATTCAACATGTTCACAACAACTCACCAACAATATTAATATGTATACATTCGTCAACATTTCAACATGTATACATTCATCAACAATTCAACATGTATTCATTCATCAACAATTCAACATGATCACAACAACCCACCAACAACATCAATACATATACATTCATCAACAATTATCAACTGCACATAATTTCTCACAATTCAAGTAAGGAGAAAATACACCAAATCATGATAATCATCATATTCAACACCTAGCAATCATTCACGTATCCTCACATATTCATACAAAGCCATTTACAAAAGGTTTCCGAGATAATCGGTCTTGAGGAATAAATTTGACAAAGTTCATCTATGGTTAATCAAAACAACCAATATATATATTTTTCAAATTAAAACAACACTAATGCCTCGGCTATGTATGCTCTTAGATCACATATGTGTGCAGTTGAACATACATATGTGTTTCATTGGCTAATTACATAGGAATCATAGAAATCACAAAGTTAGCCTCTTTTATCACTTTTCAAAAGAATTCAATTTTTCAAAGCAAAACAAGTTAATCATCATTGAATACATTCACAACCCCTTTTAGAAATCTTTTATATAGTATACAACCTTAACCCCACCCCTCTTTCTAAAGAAAAACAAGTTTCGGAAAAATCGATATTTTGACGTTTCCAAAAGCTTGAGGTACAATCACCCAACCAAGTCCAATTTCTCATTCACTTGATGTTTACAGAGGTATAGAAAGTTTAATTACATTTAACTACATCAGAGAATCAGTTCGGAATGGCTCGGATCGACCTAAAACCTCAAAAACGACAAAATATGAGTGGTTGCACTGAGCAACTCGCCACGGCGACCAAATCACTCGCCATGGCGAGTTGACACAGTGGTCACTGGCCAACTCGCCTCCAACTCGCCATGGCGAGTTGTGTTAGTTGCAGAAAATCTGCTCTTCGGGAAAAACTTCATTTTCACCCAAAAATCCCAATTTTTATTCCCCAATGCCCAAATTTGTTTCCAAAGTTTGTCTAAACGTTTCTAAACATAAAAAGACACTCAAATCCATATGAAACTTGAATCAAAACATCATTTCGACAAAAATCACCATTTGACCCATTTTTCGTATAAACCTTCAAGAACAACACAAATTCACATCAAGTTCAATGATTATGGATACCCATAGCTTCAATCAACAATAACAGCATATCACAACAACAACAACCACATATGATCATAGGTTCAACTATAAATCAACAACATATCAATATTCATCGATTGAACACAATTCACAAAGTAACCAACATCATCTCATTATATCATTCAATTTTCATGTTAACAACTTAATCAACAACTAATTCACATACCCAAACATATTTAGATCATATGAACAAGAATTAAACAAATTAAGTTCATGAAAATCACTTATTCAAATAAGCACTTATGCAAAGAATTAGGGAAGGAGATAAACTAAGAGATTACTGAAGGAAAATCGATTTTAAAACATAATAAGCAGCGGATAAATTTTTTTTTCGATTTTCTTTCCTTGGATCATTACGAATTCGACATGAATCAGTCATTCGATTGTTACCTCGAAAGTATGGAGTCTGAAACTGAAAGCTGGAAGAACTGGAATCACGATCACAGCAAAGCAAGCAGCAAGCAACAAAGCCTCTATCAAGTCCACACGAACAGTGCTTCTCCAAAACTCGGTGCTAGCAAAGGAATCAGAAGTTTTAGAGAGCTAGGGTTTCTCCAATAATGAAAAACGTGCAACCTCAAACTTCAGCACTAGGCTTCTATTTATAGAACTCTTAGTGTGCTCTGCAAGTTTAGAAGTCACTATTGGGCTTCTGTAAGACCAATAACGAGTTTAGTAATTCTGCTAACTAATTAGCGTTATTTACTAAACGCACCCCTTATATAAGTCATACTTATATATTTCTCTTTTGACTGTTCTTTGTGTGTGACCCTATAGGTTCTAGTCACGTTGGCAATAATATTAAATCTAATATTTAATACTATAAACAATGAGCGGTATCTAGCAACACATCATTGCTACCCAAGTGACAAGAATGTCAAGTGATCTGACGAAACCTTTTCCATGATAATACTTATGTATACGATTACTCCTTTGTCCTAATATCTTTATTGATCTCAATGCATAGATTTTGTCACCATTGTGTAGATCAATATTTATATTTCTTGATTCCGAAATATACTGAATAACGAATAAGTCAAATATCCTATATCGACTTAGTTCGGCATGGCCATGCAGTTTTACAGTCATATTTCATCAAGAGACCTATAGATATATCTCCTGTTTTTGAGGAGGGACAAATCCCATCTAGGACACTCATGTCCCTCAGCATGATTCATCAAGTACCCATCAACCAACGTTATGGTTATCCTTTTACAGACAACGTTAGAATGGCAACAAAGCACTTGAGTCCATATCTAGGGATCATAGTGGTTTCAGGTCAAAGAGCAATGTACACTATTATCATTGTGAGAATATCTTATGACAATCTCATAACTTACTATGTAGTATTCTCACGATGGGTCTATCTAGTATAAATATTACTCCTAACATTTATACCTATGTATAGACTTGATATCTCATATCTATGACCCATGAGATGCGGTCATCAATCTTCATACATAATAGTCTCGACGCTTTATTATTATCCTAATTCATATTAAACTTGACTACAGATACATTTAAGAATAACGTTCTTTATGATAATGTAATCTCATGATTAAGTCACACTTAATATATTATTACACGAACTATCTATTCTAAGGACTTTATTAACATTACTATAAATATATAATAAAGAGTGCCATATATTATTTAATAATAAAAGTCATGATACATAAGATAAGTTTCACATAAACTATTGGCCTCTAGGGCTTATACCAACAATTACTATTGAAATCTAACCCCCTTACCTTTTTTCTTCACAAAGCTAAGCTAATCCTTCACTCCCTCTTGCTTCTAGCTATCTTCTCTCTAACCCTTTCTATATCTCTAGCCTCCTTAGCTTATGAATATTAATGAAAAGTTAACCTAGTTTCTCTCTAAGTTAAGCTTATGTAGTTACCCCCTAAATGGGTTAGGTTAAATCTCCCCTTAATGGGCCTAACACACTCACATCTAATTAGAAAGGTTACTACTCACTTAACTTAGTAAAATGTCTAATTATTACCATATCAAAATAATTACTATTAAGTACCTCTAGTCTTAGCAAAGAAACTATTCACATCAAAATACTTAATTAATGACAATTCTAAGTTTACTAAAATTTATTCCCTTAATAAATGACCAAAATACCCCTCAGTCTAAAATGACTAAAATACCCTTCTAACACCGAATTCCGATAATCTCAACCAAAATACACACAGAGGCAATTAATCACATACAAGCACATGTAAACACATATAAAGATTAATTAAAATAAATCTAACGAAAATCGGGTTGTTACATTTAACGTCTCTCCAGACGACCACCACTCCACTAGGTATCAATCCTAAGGTGAGACACATCAACTTCTTCATCCTCCAAACAACACCACACCATCAGAGCACCTGCGTAACCCTTAGAGACAATTTGTGCGGAGTTACCATTAATCTCCGGACAATCCTTCATGAAGTGACCCATCTTGTGACAGTTAAAGCATTTAGACTTTGACTTGTTACCACTCATTCTCGGGTACCTCTACCTCCAGCATTCCCTCTTGATACACTTAGGCCTTCACCGTTTTCATGACTTCTCAAGTCCTTGGACTTGGTCAACTCCTTGGTTCTCAAATCTGCTTGAACTTCTTCCAAGGTAACAGTGCCTTCTTAGCCATAGAGCATGATATCTTTGAACTATTCAAAAGATTTCGGTACAGCACACAACAAGAGTATAGCTTTATCTTCATCCTCAAGTTGCACCTCAAAATTCTCCAAATCATCAAGGATTTTGTTGAACTCCGTAAGTTGCTCCATGATGGTCTTTGACTCCACCATCCTGAATGAGTAGAGTTGTTGTTTTGAGAATTGCCGATGAGCCAAAGACTTTGTCATATACAAAGACTCCAATTTTGACCACATCGATGCCGCGGTTGGTTCCTTCTCTAGTTCTCTCAAGATTTTATCCCCGAGGCACAAGACAATGGCACTCCTGGCCTTGTCCACCATCTCGGTCTTCTCCGCTCGTGACATGGTGACCGGTAACGCACTTTCACCCTTCAAAGCTTTCTCGCACTTTTGTTGTATTAACACTGCTTCCATATTTACCTAACTTCTCAATATCCCACTTTGAACCCATGGTACTTAATTATCCTTTGAACCTTGCCCCACGGTGGGCGCCAATTGTTGCGAATTAGATGAAAAATCACACTAATAAATACTTGATATGTGGAGCAAGGAATAATCAAGCAACCAAAACAAGTGGGTAACAGTTATAATCACAAGCAAAAGTAGAAAACAGCGGGAGAAAAGAAGAAAGAACACAAAAGAATTTGTTTACCCAGTTCAGTCCAAAATTGACCTAATCTAGGGGAGAGACCAACCCTCCGTTTCACTATAATGATGACTAACTTTACAAAAGAGATATCAAGGGGTTACAAGAATAAGTCTCCTGCCTAATTCTACCCAAAGTCTCAATCTCTTCCCGTAACAAAGAGACTCAATCCTAATAGTGTTTCCCAAGGTGAATCAACCCTCAAACCCTAGTGTTTGTTCCAAAGAGACAAACTCTATACAAACCCTAGTTTTGTTGTTGCCTTTCTAAACCCTTGTTTCAGCCCCCTCTATCTCAAGGTTTACTCTGATACAAAGCCTATATTTATAGTAAAAGAATCCCTCATAACTCATTGTCTAGATCTTCCCAAGTAGCCATTAAACTCTTTTTGATTTGCTTCTTGAACTTGTTGGACTTGAAAGTTGGCTTCTTTGACTTGGATTTCTCTTTTTGCAAATCTGGACAATCAGCAATGAAATGCCCATGCTTCTTGCAGTTGAAGCAACCTTTCTGTTCTTCCTTCTTGAATCCTTTACCACTGCCTTTCCTCAAGAACTTCTTGTTCTTCCTACCAGGTACTCCAGTCTGTTGGAAAGTATAGCCATTTCTCTAGCAACATCAGGATCTTCCTCAGAGCCTTGAGAAGAAGATTCATTTTCAGACTCTTCAACTTTTAGAGCTTTTGAGGATCTTCTTTTTGACTTTAAAGCAATTGTTTTTGATTTTCTAATAGAGTCATGTTCATTGAGACTTAACTCATGAACCTTGAGGGAACTGACAAGATCTTCAACACTTAGAGTGTTCAGATCCTTAGCTTCCTCAATGGCAGTTACCTTAGGTCCCTATCTTGAGGGTAGACTTCTCAGAATCTTGCTCACATGATCAGAGGCTATGTAGCTCTTCTTCAGTATCTGAAGTCTAGATACTAGAGTCTGAAATCTTGAGTACATCTGCTCAATACTTTCATCTTCTTTCATTTTGAGCAGTTCAAACTGATGAACTAACAAAAGGGATTTTGCTTCTTTTACTTTCTTGCTACCTTCATAGTTAGCACATAGAGAGGCAAACATAGCTTTTGCAGTAGACTTGTCACTCATCTTCATGTATTCAGATTTTGGAATGGCTGTGACAAGTGCTCCTCTGATTATGTGATGTTTCTTGTAACTTTTCTTCTGAGCAGCAGTGTGTTTCTTTCTGTCAAGAGCAGCTCCTTCATCATCAAGTTCTAAGTCACCAACACCATCTTCTAGTATGTCCCAAAGTTCTTCATCAAGACCCATGACATAACTGTAGAAGTTAGTTTTCCACCATGAAAATTCCTCAAGATCACCGTTGAATTTAGGAATTTTTGCAGAATCAACTTTCTTGTTACTGTTACTGGATCCATAGTCATAAGGTATAGCAGCACCAGCACTAGCACCAAAAGTTGTAGGTTCAGTGGAACACATGTTTTTCTCTGGATCTTTTCTGTCACACGGTTAAGTGTTATGACAACAGAGTCGTAGCTCTGATACCAACTGAAGGTGAGGAAAACACAAGAAGGGGGGGTTGAATTGTGTTAACTTTCTCGCGACTCCTAAAGAGTATGATTCTGTTTTCCAGGATCAGAGTCTAAACAAGTTGAGGTTCTGAAGGAAGATCGGAGTCTCTTGCAGCGGAAAATGTAAATAGATAAGGGAAAGAGAGAACACAAGCAATTATACAGGTTCCTTCCACAAACCGGAAGTAGTCCTGTCTCCCTTGCACTTCCAAGAAGAGTTCACTAAAATGTAATAAACAATTACAAGTTGTTCAAGCACACAGCAAGAGACTTCCAAATGCTCAAGCACGCAGGCAAGAGTCTTCAAATGCTCAAAGACACAACTAAGAGACTTCTAATGCTTAAGCACACAAGCAAGAGACTTCTGACACAATTTCAGAAAATTGAATAAGAGTTTGAACACTTGATATACAATCAGTGGTGTTCCAATTACAAAACAATAATACTCTCTTTTTTGTAACACTTAGAGATTCTAGGATAAACAAGTTTGTAAGAATTCTCTAAGTTGTTGATGTGTTTTGGTTGACTCAGGGAGAATAGCAAATAGTGTAATAGCTCAAAAATTTGTTAAGAGTCCGTCTTTTATTCTCTAACTCTTCACTCCTTTATATAGACGTTGTAGAGAGACATTGAGACAATCCAGCACATCACAGAGTCATCTAGAAGCTTGATCCAATACTGTCGATTTGTTGCTTGATATGGTAATCGTCCTTCAATACATATTTTGAATTCCATTCCATTTGAAGCGATAATACCAGTAGACACACCTGCGAGTAGTACAAGTAGTGGAGTAGTGGTAACTGCAACACCCTATTCCTATTAAGCGTTAAAACGCGCGAACATACAAATATATTCTAGAAATAGATGCTACGCCAACAACAAATTCAAAGTTCACAAGTATAAATTATCATGGTTTATAAAGCATAGAAGCGGAATATATCAAATATATAAACAACATCTCCAATCTCATGATAATAAATACATAATCTCATCCTCAACATCGGATATAAATAAATCTTGTCATAACTCCTCGGAATCAACAAATAATAAACAAAGTTCAACATCCAAACGCTATCCTAGATCAGAACCCTAATCTAGACGCGCGCAAAAGAAAAAGAGGATTCCTGCTCCTCGGCAACATCAACAAACAAGCTACTAGTCCTGCACTCCATCTACCCGTCCGCACAGAGAGGTAGGTAGTAAACCACTGAGGGTTAGCATTACATCAACATAATCAACGATCAAATAATCAAGAATATCATCTATAAAGATTACAAAATAGTATAAACATCCACATACATACATTCACACAATATTCCAATATCAGTTCAATTCATCAATTCAAGTTCACATGAACCAAATGCATCAACCACACATCACGACTCAATGCAATTCACCAAACAAATGTATGCAATGTGCTAGACTCATCTAGATGCATGTGGTACCAAGTCTCCTCAAGGTCGTCACCTTTGATGCAACAAAAACATCATATATACGGTTTCACGCCCCGCCTTACGTTGGACATAAGTCCGTCAACAAACAATGAATGCATGAACATATGACTCGACTCAATGCATATGTTCATACCATAATCACCTCAACAATCAACATCCATATAACTTTATGCAATCATCACCAAAAAATGAATATACAATTATGCGATCTTCACCATCATTCAACAAGGTTAATTGCCTAAGCCATGTATACTCTTAAGTCACAATTGTGTACAGTAGAGATTACATAAACCTTTCATCGGCCAATCACGATGAATTTACAAAAATCGTGAAGTTCGTCTCACTTTGTCACTTTTCCAAAAATTCCAAGTTTTCAAGACAAAACAAGACATAAATCAATGGAACCAATTGAAATCATTTTTAGAGTGCATATAAACAAGGTACAAGCCTAATCCCACTTTGTTTCTTTGACAGAGATCCATTTCGGAAAAGTTCATGTTCTTGGGGATTATTCAAAATCAAGTTTGATTTCACAAATTCAATTCAATCCGATCGTGGAGAAGTTTTAGTGAGATTAAGTATGCAAACAGTGTTTGTATGAGTTGAAAGGAACATTAAGGAATGCTCGGCTAGGTCCCAAGGTACACAAATCAAGAATCAAATGGGGCTGAACAGAACACAGTTTGCTTAAGCGAAGTCTGGTTTGCTTAAGCGACCAGAACGTCGAGAGCAAAGTCTCGTTCGCTTGGAGCTCGCTTACAGCTCGCTCAAGCGAACTGGGTAGCTCAATGAATGTTCTCTTAAGCGAATAAGGGCTCGCTTGAGCAAACAGTCATTTGGGCAGACCATTGTTCACGAGTTCTTGACCTTTCTTCACTCAAAAACCCAATTTTAAACCCCCAAATCCCAAAAACGTGTTCCAGAAAGTGTTTATAGGTCACAATCACTATTACACACCTAAAGGAACTCAAAACATGCATCATAAACAACAATCTAGCTCATTTCATCAAATTTCATAATTTTCTCAAAACACCAACAACATACACAAATTTCATCTCCAATTCACAAACAGTGATTCCAGTTCAACAAATCAACTTCCAACAGCTCACAAATCATTCATAACACCAACTGAACACGAATTCATACATGATACAACATCACAACTTCATTTCTCATCAATTTTTCACATAAACCCAAATATTCATTTTCATACATTTTTGACATATTAATCCAACAACGATTGTACAATCATCATATGATTCATGCTTACAAACATATCATCAACATCCAAACACGAATTTTACAGAATCAAATCAATTAATCAAAATCATAGAAATGGGTAGAAATGAAGAATTGAAGATTATGTGTGAAAACTATCTCTCTTACCTCTAACACCAAGAATCCTAGCTCAAGCCTCACTTTAGCTCCTAGGATCAATCTCCCCTTTAGCTTTAACCCTCTTCTCTTGCTCTTCTCTCTAGCCTCTTTTTCTCTATTCTCTTGTGTTTGTGTGAATGATAAAGTCTTTAACCCTATTTGCTCAAAGTTATTGGTCAAATATTCACAACCCTTAATAGGACTAAACCACACCAATTAATTGGCTCAATTCTAATTACACCACACCGCTAACTCTAACTCACTAACGGTAATTAATTAGGAACCTCGGCTCTAACTAATATTGTAACGACTACTTAATCTCTTACAGTTAATAACGGTTCTAACCAGAACGCTAAAAGAAGATATCTACTACTACAAATTACTAAATTACCCTTACTCATAAAAGACTAAAATACCCTTAAGTCTAAATTACCAAAATACCCTTCTAATACGAAAACTCATGAAAATGCACACAGACATGAATAAACACACATAAGACAATTAAAATCAAATTATCGCAACATCGGGTTGTTACAGTAACAGGGTTCGTACAGAGTACTATGTCCTTTTTCTGCATTCTTTGTCGCAAAGCATCCCATGCTTAAGTTGACTTGAAATTAGTCGTTATTCCATATGAACGTTTCTTTTACAGTCGAAATGCCTCCATATATTCATTCAAACAAATTCTTGAATTGCAATCTTCAGACTCTCTGTAGAACTCTAGACTCTGTTGAGCTTCAGACTCTCTTCAGCTCCTTCAGACTCTCTTTGTTCTTTAGATTCGCTGAGTCTTCAGAACCTCTTGTTTTTCATTTCTTCATAACAGCTTCTTCAGACTCTTCGAGTCTTGTACTTCTTCGAAACGGCTTCTTCAGACTCTCTTCGTCTTCAGAACCTCTCGAAACAGCTTCTGATGATACTTCAAGCTCTCCAAATCTTCAAAATCATTTGCAACAAGCTTCTTTTAGGATCTTGCTCTTCATTTGTTCATACAGACTCATTTCTAAGAATAAAAACTTTGACTAAGGTCCTGCATACTTAAACAAATATTAGCATATCCAATTGACAATTTTTAATACCTTGTTATCATCAAAACTAAAAGTGGTATTGTTAAACCCATTTGTTCCAACACAGTGAGTTGCTACACTAACACAAGTTATACTTCAACATACAAATATTATGCATTATAAATATCAATATATGTTTATACCTATGGTCAGGTTACCCAAAGATGATGATACTCAGTCTCAAAGCCAGTTGATGTGTACATAGTCATCATCTAGTTCACAATTCACTTCTGAAGAGGATTTTTGCACAAAAAATATGGTGTTACCTCTCGCACATATTATCCAACTTGATCCGGTTTTTGTGTTTTTCAAATAGCAACCTCATGTTTATTAATGTAAACTTACATTGGTTTCTAAATTGCTGTTTCAAATGCTTAGTTTTTTCATAGATTACCTATGTTGTGACTGTTGCAAAGATCGATAAAGTCAGCTCTACCAAATTAGGCGGGTACTTCTTTGCATGCCACAAATGCCCTAAGATTGCAAAGGCGGACGAACCTCCATATACTTGTGAAGATGGACACAACACTGAAACTGAGATAGTCAGGTATATCAACCTAAAAAAAGGCCTAATTTATTAAACTCATGTGTTTTACACAACTCACTACCATCATGTAATGTAATAGGTACAAGCTTGAAGTCGAAGTCTCTATTGAGTTTGAGAAATCTACTTTTGTCATTTGGGATCGTGAAGTTACACAGCTCTTAGGAGTTACTGCTGCCCAACTTCGCATTAACATGATTTAAGATAGCATTGATGTTTCATTACATCTTATTTAACCTTCATATTACATCACTTATTTTCAATTTCTTATTGGCTTTATGTGTTTCTTCTTTGTAACAAATAGGCTGGTATTACTAATCGCTTTGAGTACCCTCTTATCATGGACGATCTGGCTGAAAAGACAATGGTTTTCAAGGTGAAGTGGCAGCCAAGGTGGAAAACATGTTATGTTGTTTGTTTCAAAGATGATCCTTCTTTCGTTGAACAAGTTAGGGCTAAATTCCCTAACTACCAGGTATACATTAGTAGACTAAGGGTAATCAGAATTGTTAAAAACTATAACATACATCTTTGTCTATCTACACTAACACTGTTTAATATGTATAATAGCTTCCTGGGCCTACAATTAACAACATCGAACCAACTCCTATGCTACAAGATATTGTTGATGCTAACAATCTTGATGACGATGTCGTCACTGTCTCCACAGTAAGTTTTTACATACCCTACAAGAACATAAGATGTTGTGGAAAATAAATTTTTACCCTGCAATGGTTGCTTGCCACGTCCCAATAATGGGGGTAAAATCTGTCTTTTATTTACTTTATTCAACTAAGTTTATTCTGAAGGTGAGAAAAACACAAGAAGGGGGGGGGGGGGGGGGTTCAATTGTGTTAGCTTTTCGCAACTCTTGAAGAGTGAGAATCTAATTCCGTAGGATCAGAGTCTGATGGGGGATCAGATTCTGTTGCAGCGGAAATAAACAAGAGATAGAGAGAAGAGAGAATACAAGCAATTATACAGGTTCCTTCCACAAACCGGAAGTAGTCCTGTCCCCCTTGCACTTCCAAGGAGAGTTCCACTAAAATGTAATATCTATTACAAGTTGCTCAAACACATAGTAAGAGACTTCCAATGCTCAAGCACGCAGGTAAGAGACTTCCAATGCTCAAAGACACAACTAAGAGACTTCCAATGCTCAAAGACACAACTAAGAGACTTCTTTGCTCAAGCACACAAGCAAGAGACTTCTAACACAATTTATAGAAAATTGAATAGATTTGAAACACTTGACAAACAATCAAACGTGTTCCAATTACAAACAAAGACAGACTCTGTTTTAAACAAAGACAGACTCTGTTTTAAACAAAGACAAACTCTGTTTTTCTGCTTAACTTAGAAATTATAGAATACTTAGCTTGTAAGAATAATCTAAGTTGTTGATGTGTTTCTGTTAAGACTCAGTTTGAATACGATAGCTTAGTAGCGTAGTTTTTCAGTTGTAGAGTCCAACAATTCTTCAAGTCTTCTATCCTTTATATAAGCGTTGGAAAAAGACGTTGAGTCATCCAGCAAATCAGGATGATTTCTGAAGCTTGATCAATAGCTGTTGATCTGTTGCTTGATATGGTAATAGTCATTCAAATGCATATTTTGAATTCCATTCCTTTTGAAGATTAATACCAGTAGACACAGTTGCCAAACTGTACGAGGTAGTGGAGTAGTGGAAACAGAGTTCGTACACACGTACTCTGTATTATTCTGCATTCTTTGTCGTTGAGCATCCCACACTCAAGTTGACTTTGAAGCTAGATGTTACTCCAAATGAGAGTTTCTTCTGCATCGTAATGCCTTTAGAAATCCTTCTAACCAGATCTTCAGATTGCAGGCTTCAGACTCACTGTAGCATTTCAGCTTCTGATGATCTTCAGACTCTCTTGGTCTTCAGGTTCTAATAGTCTTCAGATTCTGATAGTCTTCAGACTTTCTTCGATACAGTCTTCAGAATCTTCTTCGATACAGTCTTCAGACTCTTCTTCGATAGTCAGAATCACAAGCAACAAGCTTCTCTAGATCTTTGCTCTCAAAATGTTCAAACAAAATACCTTCTAAGATATAAATCTTGATTAATATCCTGCATACTTAAACAAATATTAGCATATCCAATTGACAATTTTTAATACCTTGTTATCATCAAAACTCAAAACGTGGTATTGCTGAACACCTTTGTTCCAACAATCTCCCCCTTTTTGATGATGACAAACATCAGTATTTGAAAGGTCAATTGTTGTTAATCTAATTAACAGGTTGACTTCAGGGGTCTGAGGTTTGTAAGCTCAGAGTCTGAGGTTTGTAAGCTCTGACTCCCCCTGAGTCTGATAGTTCTTAAGTTGAGGTTTGTAAGCTCCCCCTAAGTTCTATCCAAGTTAATTAAATTCAAATTTCATAAACAGTTGAATTAATTCTCAGAATAATAGACGAATTAGAGAACATATTCTTTTAATGGGGGCTCAGAATCTAACTAAGTACCTTTCGCAAATTTCCCTTTAACTTTACATAGAACTCACAGATTCTTTCTCCATACAGTTTGTAAAAGTCACTAATCTTTCCTTCTCCCCCTTTTGTCATCAACAAAAAGGTTTAGAAACAAGTTTCTCCCCCTTTTTAAATGACTTCAGGTGAGGGTTAAAAAAAATTATTTAAGGAAATGTTGTCACATAAAATATGCAAATAACGAGATTATTCTAAATTTACGGGTGCACATTTCTCAAAGTTAAAAAACGTAAAGTCCACTTCAACTTCTTCCATTTCATGGTAGAGATTTGAGTTTCTACTTAGCCAATGTTCATGGCACAAATTTACTGAGATGAACTTACCTTAACTTTCACCAATGGTCGAATAGTTGATCGATAACGTGTCCTTAAATGAGTACCGCTCCCAAATCGAGGAAAGGTCTGTTCAATAGAAGCAAGGAATTTTATGCTTGGAAACACATGATGCCTTACGAACAAGCATCAAACTCATAAGCTTCCAATTAGAATCAATAGCTAAAAAGTTGGAAGCACAATAGGTGGCAAACATATCATTCAATGGTAAAGTTTACGATTTTTTTGGGAAAGCTCATGAAAGTGGTGCATGTCTTCCAGGAAGTTTTGGGTTATCTGAAGATCAAGTCAAGTACATGGGTGTTTATACAAGGGTAAATTGGAATCCTTACTTCAATAACTATAATTTCGGCTAGCCAATTCATTAAAAAAAATTTGGGAGGAAACAATAGCCTCCAACCAGAAGCAACCAATCAACAACCATAAAAGAATAATCTTGAATAGTTTTAACCCAATACATGAAGACAACACAAAATTACATTGAAGATGTCTCCAAAATCCGTGAGGAAACTCGAAGAAATCACCCAAAACATCACTCATCGCAATTATTCAAATAAAATATATAAAACGACACTAAACTCGATATAATAAATAAATAATAAAAATAGGGCGTTACAACTCTCCCTAACTTAGAATATTTTCGTCCTCGAAAATGTACCTCATACATATCTGAGAATCAGCTAAAGCAAACACAATGAGCAATGATTAGGAAACAAAGCAAACACAACGACATTATTCAACCATCACACGACACTAACGACTCGATTACTTGGCCGGAAGGACCAACCTGCTCTGATACCAATTGTAACACCCCGTTTTCCTACACATAAATAATATAAAATAAATCAGAGTTCATCGCAAATAGGATGTCGTATTTCGTTCTTCAAAAATCATTTCATCATAAATAGAGTTAAAATCCACTATTTAATTAAACAACTGCTTTCAATAATTCAAACAATGTCGCAGCAAAAATATTCAAAGTTTAAATCAAAACTTGGCACTAGGCCTCAACGTCATCAACATAATAAAAACTCCAATTAAAAAAGATTTAACAGCATCTTATAAAGAGATACGTAACAAAGGAAAACAAAACACATAAGAATCCCCATCCCGTTACGTATCAGAGCATGACTCCTATGACGACACAAGAACTCAACTCACATTAGCGGCTACTCCTAGATATCTGCACGTTACCCACGTAGAAGCAACATTCAAACAGAAGGGGTGAGATTTCACGTTCATTAATAATAAGCAACAATTCATAAACAAGAATTAATCAATATAAAACAGCAACAAGATTAACATAAAACAGCAACAAGATCAACATAAAACAACAACAAATCATATAAGAGAATCAATCAACTTAAAACAACAACAAAATCAACATAAAACAGCAACAAATCATATAAGAGAATCAATCAACATAAAACAGTAACAAATAATATAAGAGAATCAATCAACATAAAACAACAACAAAATCAACATAAAACAGCAACAAATCATATAAGAGAATCAATCAACATAAAACAGCAACAAATAATCGTCAACAAATTCTTCATTTCAGATACAAATCATTAATTAACTTCATTTATCAATGCAACAATAACGACTCAACTATGCAACAACAACAACAACAACTCAACAAATGCGATATAATAATGCATGTGGTACCAACGGAGCGTTAAGCTCCCAATAAAATGTCGTAATTCGACTTAACAAGGCATCAAGCCTCCAACTTTAACAAGGCATCAAGCCTCCAACTTAGACAAATTCTTATGCAATGATACGACTCATAAATGCAACAACTATAACATTGTAATTCCCATAACAAAATATTCATAAAAGATTTTCATGTCAAACCAAAGCTACTGAAAACATAACTTAATTATCAACAAAACTGTCATATAAAAATCACATAAATAACTTTCATATAAACATCACATAAATAACTTCCATATAAACATCACATAAATAACATCCATATAAACATTATATAAATAACTTCTGTTTATTATATAAACATCATGTATAACTTTCATATAAGCATCACATAAATAACTTTCATATAAACATTATAGAAATATCATATAAACAACTTTCATATAAATATCATATAAACAACATTTCATATAAATATCATATAAATATCATACAAATATCATATAAACAAATTTCATATAATTATCATATAAATAAAATATAAACAACTTTCATATAAATATCATATAAACAAATTTCATATAAATATCATACAAATATCATATAAATAACAAATTTCATATAAATATCATACAACCCCTCTTGTTTCTTTATGTTTGAATTGAAGGATTTTGGTGAAAGTTTTGGGTATTAAAGCTTCAAAGATAAAAAATGGAAGATGGTGAGGGTTTGGGGAAAGTACACGTGAAAGAGAAAGAAGAAAAAATCTGACTTTTCTTTTCTTCCATCTCTCCTATATGCCTCTTATCCAATATCCCCTTTATCCACTCATACAATTTACTAAAAGGCCACTACTCGTGGAAATGACTACTTTGCCCTTTTCTACACTATTCTAAATCTCACTTAACCGATAAACATGTCGTTAAAGTTATAAGTGGACGATTACACTTCCCGTAGTCCGTTGGAATAATACGATTTGTTCCTGAAAAATCTTATGCATAATTTATCATTTTACTCTTCACTTAAAAGTTCCAAGAAAATAGTAACTGAAACTAAATCTTTAAATGTGGGGTATTACACTCTACCCCCTTTAAAGAAGTTTCGTCCTCGAAATTTTAGGGATTTACTTGCTATTAAGCGTAACTATTTCCTCTATACTTTCGACCTTAGAATCCAACATACGTCTGTTGCTGGCTGATCTTTTCTGACCGACTGAATTTTTGGTTTCTATTGTTTCATAAAGTCTCCTGATTACACAACCATAACTACAACCGACTTGAATTGATAAGTTAAAATTGGTTCCTGGACATCTATTCCAATCACATAGGTTGAAAAGATTTGGTAATACCCTCGTAACTGTGAGGATTGGAATAAACTATACATTATGGACATGGTGAAAGGCAAGACTAACTGAGCCTATGCGACTGATATATCCTCCGAGTAAATTCCTGGTTCACATACTCCTTATAAATCTGACTTAGGTTACTAATTCTTGTTTGCCTTTACTGAATTCTGAAAAGCCTCCTACTCTTACTTAAGTAACACTTTTATCAAGTTCGTCGATTTTTTTTATCCTGTTTTAAATGGATCCAACCTTTGAGTGGTCTTTCATACTACGACTGATTTCAATAAAATTTTATTTCTAAACTATACCCCACATAACGAGATCTTTTATTAACCATCATAATATACTCTGTAATAAATTGTCCCAACTCGGAACAATATTTGACGAATGTAAAATTTGATTTAACTTTCTCCATTATTCAACACATAAAGAGGAGGTGTTACTTCTTATATTTGTTTTGTTCTATGCGGAATGAATCCAAACATGGTACTGCCTCAAACATCTGATGGAAGTACTAAAATTGCACTGACTGACGAGTATATCAATTATAATTATCATTTGAGTAATAATGCACTGACCGACGAGTACACAATACATGACGTATATTTATAGTCATGGATTTTCTCGTGAACTTATCCCTTCAAAATATACCTTTCATTCTTGAACAATATTACTCTGCCTATCACTCTAGGGAACATATTATCCCATCTTTCCTTTAATTTCAAACTTGTGCCTTTAACACGTGTAGTCCCATGCCATAGGTCACTGATTAATTCTTAACTTGTATGGCAACATTCTTTTATTTACTTTCCGAAACATCGTGTTTAAACTCTTTAAACTTCACAACTAAAATTGCATTCAAGTAACCGCATTCATGTTCTGAGTAGTGTTTTCCTATTCAGATACTTGTTACTGTACTTGATATTTTTGGGGATGGTACTTCAAGTCTAATGTAAAATCCTCTGGATACACTATTCCTACTTGTCGCCACATACGCAACCCCTTTTGACTAAACTGGTACCTCCAGTCAATACTCTGGAATTACCGAACCATTCAACCAAGTTACCATACTAAGGACGATTCCAAATTCTTTAAATTTAACACGATTGGAACATGTCTGCCATACTCTTACTACGTCCTCTTCGACTACTTGAACTTTTACTATCTCTAACTTATGTTGTTTGGAAAATTCTTAGTTCGACTCTAAAAATTTCCCACGAATAACATTTCAAAGTCTTAAGTTGCGTATTCTGTCACTTCTTTAGTGATTAATTTTCCCGCTGGGCTACTTAGATTTATCAACTTATTTTAGTTAGGTGTACAGGTCCAACCATACTGTATAATTTTCTCAATCTCATTACTACATATTATTCAATTTCCTAAGTCACCCCTCGGAATGTACATGTCATGGACTAAGACGTTAACTTTACACTTCTTGCTGCTTCGAGCACCGAGTTTTATCATTAGCGAACTAGTTCCAAATATTGTACCTTTCCTTAAACATATACTCTATATTTGTTCTCGCAATGTATTCTTTGAACGATTCCCACATTCAAATCTTTCACATATTAAAATATATTTTGTGACTTATTTTCATTCTTGTCATAATGGAAATTACACTCACAATCTCTTATGAGATAGATTCGACTCCCAAAATTCATTCTAGTTACCGAAATCATTCTCTTGGTTTTTAGGAAAATTGCGTAGGAAAAATCATCAAATGAAAATATTTAGCTTCTTAATACTTTACTTTGTTCTTAACTTTTCTGCACTAGCGATAACCTTCCATATAATAGAACCCATTATATTCATGCATTAACACATTTTTGTCCCGTGAGAGAGCTTGACATCATTCGTCCATTAGTTCACCGAACTCTGGCAACTTATTATACAATCTTAATTTGAACAAACTCGTAACACAATAATTTCTTACGAGTTATATATATATCAAGGCTCAAGCAGATTCAACTCTAAATACACTCCAAAGCACACTTTAAATAAGATACCTTTAAACTAAATTCCTATTGAGATCGTTGATCTTAGAAACCTTCCTGACTCTCCCCCATCACCACCCATATCCTCATCTAATGCACCAAATCATGTTTCTACCAAGATCAATGATACATAGACACCTCCATGTGGCATGCACACTTTTAACCTCCACACAAAACCGTGATGTAACGCCCACTTTATTTATTTAATTATTTTATTAGAATATATAGTATATTATTATATATTATATGATTTTAATGATGTTTGTGATGTATGAGATGATGCTGTGGTGTGACGTTTATTTTATTGTTTAATAAAATAAAAATATGTGATGAAAATTAAGATGTGATATAATAACAAATATTTTGAGAGATGGGGTTGTTTTCATAAATAAGATAGAGTTGTGGGGATAAGTGAGAATAGAAAGAATTATATAAGGGAGTTAGGTTTAGAAAGAAGCAGTCAGTACGTTACAGACTTTTGCATAAAGGAGAGGAAAGTGGCCGGAGAAGAGAGAACCTCAATTCTGCGAACATATCAGGTAAGGGTGAGCCTAACTTCAATTGTATTTGCTGTAATTCATCTAGTTGTGATTAACATAGGGATTGAAAGAGAGTTTGAGAGATTTCAAAAGTTAGGGTTTTGCACATTTTATGATGAATTGATAAGAGAATGATGTGAATTGATGTAGAAACTGGTTACAGAACCTAGATTAATCACTAGGACTATAATTCTGATAGATTAGAAGCATAACATGGAGAATTGGACGAATTTTGGCGGGGTTTCGAGCGAACCCGTAACCCCTCTGCGATAGCTCGCCGAGGCGAGCAGTTAGGTATATACTCGCGAGGCGAGCAGCTGAGCTCGCCGTGGCAAGCAACCCCTTTAGTGCACGCGAGGCGAGCAACATCACTCGCCGTAGCGAGCAAGTGGCAGAATGCAATTTACGTAGCTCGCCGTGGCGAGCAGAACCACTCGCCATAGCGAGCAATGTGGTTTCAGACTACTATAACTTGAGTTTTAGAACTCCGTTTCTAGCGAGGTTTGAGGGTAGACTTTTGAATAGTATTAGAGATGTTTAAGACCTAATTATAACCTGTAATGACGCTGTAATATGACTTTGATTATTAGCGTTGATCTATGATTAAAAGCTTATTAAGTGAAGTTTAAGAATGAAGTATAAATGATGATTGCGATGATAAATTTGTGGTATATACATTTGTTAAGTGTGCTGAGCTGCTGTCAAGTACTGTTATGATTGCATGTGTCGATAAAGAGTCATATTTGATGTTAAGATGTTGTGGATTAACTTGTTTAAGTATATGAGTCGAGTTCATGCATTTGCATAATTTGAGACGGTGGAGCTTATGCTCAAAGCGACGGTGGAGCATTTGCTCAAAGCGACGGTGAAGCTTATTAAAGCTAAAATATTGGTACCACATGCATGATGTTAAGATGTTAGAGTTGCATTTGTCGAGTCCTGTGTCCGAGATGTTTTGAGATGGTTGTATTGTGAAGATGTTCTAAGATGATTTATTATACGTAGATGTTTGAGATGTTTTCAGTTATATGTGACGAATATTGTTGTTATTGTTAAGCATGATTATTTGGATTATATGTTAATATAATTGTTGTGAATCTCACCCCTTCTGTTGGAATTGCCGCCTTGTGCGCAAGTGCAGGTGACCAAGCTTAGGTACGACGACGTGAGAGGTTTTTGTGGAGTCTTAGGAGCTCTGATACGTAACGGGATGGGGATTTGCCATTATTTCTATTCCTTTATGTATCATGTTGACTAATGATGATGTTTGCGATGCAACTTTAATTTGAGACGTTTATGAATTCCGCTGCTATGTTTGAACATTGTTTAAGAATAAATTATTATTCGATTTGATTTAAAAGATTTTATGAAATGTGACATCCTGATTTATTGTGTTATACTCTGATTATTTGAATGAAATTTTTAAGTCGGGATTTCGGGGTGTTACAATTGGTATCAGAGCAGGTCGGTCCGTCCGGCCAATTAGAGAGTCGAGTGACGGTGTCTTAGAGTTAGAATTTTATAGTTATATTATTCTAACTCATGTTTGCTTTGTATAGGAATAAGATGGCTGGAAGGAATGATGCTGCTCTTGCTGCTGCCTTGCAAGCAATGGCCCAAGCTGTGGGAAATCAGAACAATGCTGGTGGAAACGACGGGACAAGAATGTTGGAAACTTTTCTGAGGAACCACCCGCCTACCTTCAAAGGGCGATACGATCCTGACGGGGCTCAGATGTGGCTCAAGGAAGTTGAGTGGATCTTTAGGGTGATGCAGTGCGAAGATGGTCAGATGGTACGGTTTGGTACCCACATGTTGGCAGAGGAGGCTGATGACTGGTGGGTTGGTATTCGACCTATCCTGGAAGAAGGAGGTGCTGTTGTGACTTGGGCGGTGTTTAGGAGGGAATTCCTGAACCGTTACTTTCCTGAGGATGTCCGGGGAAAGAAGGAGATCGAGTTCCTTGAGTTGAAGCGAGGAATTATGTCTGTGACTGAGTATGCTTCGAAGTTTGTGGAATTGGCAAAGTTCTACCCCCATTATACTGCTGAGAATGCTGAGTTTTCCAAGTGCATCAAGTTTGAGAATGGCTTGCGTCCTGAGATTAAGAGGGCAATTGGTTACTAGAAGATTCGAAATTTCTCTGAGCTGGTGAGTAGTTGCAGGATTTATGAGGAGGATACCAAGGCTCACTACAAGGTAGTGAATGATAGAAAAGCGAAGGGTCAGCAGAGTCGTCCCAAACCTTATGATGCTCCTAGAGATAAGGGTAAGCAAAGAGTGAATGATGAGAGGCGACCACAGAAGAAGGATGCTCCTGTTGAGATTACCTGCTATAGTTGCGGGCAGAAAGGCCACAAGAGTAATGCGTGTCCTGTTGATGTGAATAGGTGTTACCGATGCGGACAGAAAGGGCATATTACCCCAGACTGCAAGTTTGATGATGTTGTGTGTTTCAACTGTGATGAGCAAGGACATATTGGCTCGCAGTGCAAGAAGCTAAAGAAAGTTAGGACCACTAGAAGGGTTTTCGTATTGACCGGCACTCAGACTGAGAACGAGGATCGTTTGATCAGAGGTACTTGTTATATTAATGATATACCTTTAGTTGCTATTATTGATACTGGCGCTACGCATTGTTTTGTTGCTTATGATTGTGTTGTTAAGTTGGGTCTTGTTATGTCTGATATGAATGGAGAGATGGTTGTCGAAACTCCAGCTAAGGGTTCGGTGACTACTTCTCGTGTGTGTTTGAGTTGTCCGTTGTCTATGTTCGACCGTAATTTTGAGATGGATTTAGTATGCCTACCTTTGACTGGTATGGATGTAATTCTCAGGATGAATTGGTTAGAGTACAACCGTGTGCTTATCAACTGTTTTCGCAAGACGGTGTATTTCTTGTCTGAAGAGGAAGAAAGTGGAGCAGAATTTTTATCTACCAAGCAGCTGAAACAATTAGAACGAGATGGATTTTTGATGTTTTCTCTGATGGCATCCTTATCTATTGAGAATCAAGAGAAGATTGACGAATTGCAAGTGGTGTGCGAGTTTCCTGAAGTATTCCCTGATGAAATTCCTGATGTGCCTCCTGAAAGAGAAGTTGAATTTGCAATTGATCTTGTTCCTGGAACGAAGCCTGTGTCTATGACTCCTTACCGTATGTCAGCTTCTGAGTTAGCTGAGTTAAAGAAGAAATTGGAGGATCTGCTTGAGAAGAAGTTTATAAGACCAAGTGTTTCACCTTGGGGAGCGCCTGTATTGCTAGTGAAGAAGAAAGATGGGAGTATGAGGTTGTGTATTGACTACCGTCAGTTGAACAAGGTAACTATAAAGAATAGGTATCCACTTCCGAGAATTGACGATTTGATGGATCAGTTAGTGGGTGCACGTGTGTTTAGCAAGATTGACTTAAGGTCGGGTTATCATCAGATAAAATTGAAGGATGAAGATATGCAGAAGACGGCCTTTAGAACTCGATATGGTCATTATGAGTATAAAGTGATGTCTTTCGGTGTTACGAACGCGCCGGGAGTATTTATGGAGTATATGAATCGGACCTTCCAGGCATTTTTGGATCGTTTTGTGGTGGTGTTTATTGACGACATTTTGATATATTCCAAATCCGAAGAAGAACATGCTGAACATTTGAAGATTATCTTGCAAATATTGAAAGAAAAGAAGTTGTATGCTAAATTGTCTAAGTGTGAGTTCTGGTTGAAGGAAGTTAGTTTTCTTGGTCACATTATTTCTGGTGATGGAATAGCAGTTGATCCATCTAAAGTTGAAGCAGTGTCGCAATGGGAGACTCCGAGGTCGGTTACGGAGATTAGAAGCTTTTTGGGATTGGCAGGTTACTATAGAAGGTTTATAGAAGGGTTTTCTAAGTTGGCACTTCCGTTAACGCAGTTTACGTGTAAAGGTAAATCCTTTGTGTGGGATGCTCAATGTGAGCGTAGCTTCATTGAGTTGAAGAAGCGGTTGACGACGGCTCCAGTTTTAATTTTGCCAAAGCCTGAAGTACCTTTTGTGGTGTATTGTGATGCGTCTAAGTTGGGTTTAGGTGGTGTACTGATGCAAGACGGTAAAGTGGTTGCTTATGCATCCAGGCAGTTGAGGATTCATGAACGAAATTATCCTACCCATGATCTTGAGTTGGCCGCAGTGGTATTTGTGTTGAAAATTTGGAGACACTATTTGTATGGTTCGAGGTTTGAAGTGTTTAGTGATCACAAGAGCTTGAAGTACCTGTTTGATCAGAAAGAGTTAAACATGAGGCAGAGGAGATGGCTCGAGTTATTGAAGGATTATGATTTTGATTTGAGTTACCATCCGAGTAAGGCTAACGTAGTTGCGGATGCCTTGAGTAGGAAAACGTTGCATATGTCTGCTATGATGGCGGAAGAGTTCGAACTATTGGAACAATTCAGAGATTTGAGCTTGGTTTGTGAAAGATCACATCAGAGTGTAAAGCTAGGGATGTTGAGGATTGACAATGATTTTCTGGAAAATATTAAGGAAGCGCATAAAGGAGATGTTAAGTTTGTAGATTTGCTTGTGGCGAGTAACCAGACTGCAGATGGTGATTTTAGAGTCGATGATCACGGTGTGTTGAGGTTCCGAGGTAGAATCTGTATTCCGGACAACGATGAGATGAAGAAGGCAATCCTTGAAGAGAGCCATAGAAGTAGCTTGAGTATTCACCCAGGAGCTACGAAGATGTACCATGATTTGAAGAAGTTGTTTTGGTGGTCTGGATTGAAACGCGATGTGGCACAATTTGTGTACTCTTGTCTAGTTTGTCAGAAATCGAAGATAGAACATCAGAAACCTGCTGGTATGATGGTTCCATTGGATGTGCCAGAGTGGAAATGGGATAGCATATCCATGGATTTTGTGACGAGTTTGCCAACTACTCCAAGAGGGAACGATGCTATTTGGGTGATTGTTGATAGGTTAACCAAGTCAGTTCATTTTCTACCGATCAATATCACTTTTCCTATGGTTCGGTTAGCCGAGATTTACATTCAAGAGATAGTAAGATTGCATGGTGTTCCTTCGAGCAATATGTCAGATAGAGATCCGAGATTTACTTCTAGATTTTGGAAAAGTTTGCAAGAAGCTTTAGGGTCTCAGTTGAAGCTGAGCTCGGCGTATCATCCACAGACAGATGGTCAATCCGAGAGGACGATTCAATCGTTGGAAGATTTGTTGAGGGTGTGTGTACTCGAACAAGGAGGAGCTTGGGATAATCACCTCCCGTTGATAGAATTCACTTACAATAACAGTTACCATTCTAGTATTGGAATGGCACCTTTCGAGGCTTTGTATGGAAGAAAATTAAGAACCCCGTTGTGTTGGTTTGAGTCGGGTGAAAGTGTGGTTTTAGGACCAGAGATTGTGCAACAAACCACTGAGAAGGTAAGAATGATCCAAGAGAAGATGAAAGCGTCGCAGAGTCGACAAAAGAGTTATCATGACAAGCGTAGAAAGGACCTTGAGTTCCAAGAAGGAGATCACGTGTTTTTGCGAGTTACTCCAATGACCGGTGTAGGTCGTGCCTTGAAGTCGAAGAAGTTGACTCTAAAGTTTATTGGTCCGTATCAGATATCAGAAAGGATTGGGACGGTGGCTTATCGTGTTGGATTACCACCGCATTTATCGAATTTGCACGATGTTTTTCACGTGTCGCAACTGAGGAAGTACGTTCCGGATCCATCTCATGTGATCCAAAGTGACGATGTACAAGTGAGAGACAACCTTACGGTTGAGATTCTACCCTTGAGGATCGATGATCACAAGGTGAAGTTGTTGAGAGGCAAGGAGATACCTCTAGTGAGAGTTGTTTGGAGTGGAGCGACTGGTGAAAGTTTAACTTGGGAGCTGGAAAGTAAGATGCTGGAGTCATATCCAGAGTTGTTTAATCGAGGTAAGATTTTCGAGGACGAAAATCCTTTAAGTGGGGGAGAGTTGTAACGCCAACTTTATTTATTTAATTATTTTATTAGAGTATATAGTATATTATTATATATTATATGATTTTAATGATGTTTGTGATGTATGAGATGATGTTGTGGTGTGACGTTTATTTTATTGTTTAATAAATAAAAAATATGTGATGAAAATTAAGATGTGATATAATAACAAATATTTTGAGAGATGGGGTTGTTTTCATAAATAAGATAGAGTTGTGGGGATAAGTGAGAATAGAAAGAATTATATAAGGGAGTTAGGTTTAGAAAGAAGCAGTCAGTACGTTACAGACTTTTGCAAAAAGGAGAGGAAAGTGGCCGGAGAAGAGAGAACCTCAATTCTGCGAACATATCAGGTAAGGGTGATCCTAACTTCAATTGTATTTGCTGTAATTCATCTAGTTGTGATTAACATAGGGATTGAAAGAGAGTTTGAGAGATTTCATAAGTTAGGGTTTTGCAGATTTTATGATGAATTGATGAGAGAATGATGTGAATTGATGTAGAAACTGGTTACAAAACCTAGATTAATCACTAGGACTATAATTCTGATAGATTAGAAGCATAACATGAAGAATTGGACGAATTTTGGCGGGGTTTCGAGCGAACCCGTAACCCCTCTGCGATAGCTCGCCGTGGCGAGCAGACCCGCTCGCCGTGGCGAGCAGTTAGGTATATACTCGCGAGGCGAGCAGCTGAGCTCGCCGTGGCAAGCAACCCCTTTAGTGCATGCGAGGCGAGCAACATCACTCGCCGTAGCGAGCAAGTGGCAGAATGCAATTTACGTAGCTCGCCGTGGTGAGCAAAACCACTCGCCATAGCGAGCAATGTGGTTTCAGACCACTATAACTTGAGTTTTAGAACTCCGTTTCGCGCGAGGTTTGAGGGTAGATTTTTGAATAGTATTAGAGATGTTTTAGACCTAATTATAACCTGTAATGACGTTGTAAGATGACTTTGATTATGAGCGTTGATCTATGATTAAATGCTTATTAAGTGAAGTTTAAGAATGAAGTATAAATGATGATTGCGATGATAAATTTGTGGTATATACATTTGTTAAGTGTGCTGAGCTGCTGTCAAGTACTGTTATGATTGCATGTGTCGATAAAGAGTCATATTTGATAAAGAGTCATATTTGATAAAGAGTCATATTTGTTAAGTTTATGATTGCATGTGTCAAGTACTGTTATGATAATGAGTCGAGTTCATGCATTTGCATAATTTGAGACGGTGGAGCTTATGCTCAAAGCGACGGTGGAGCATTTGCTCAAAGCGACGGTGATGCTTATTAAAGCTAAAATATTGGTACCACATGCATGATGTTAAGATGTTAGAGTTGCATTTGTCGAGTCCTATGTCCGAGATGTTTTGAGACGGTTGTATTGTGAAGATGTTCTAAGATGATTTATTATACGTAGATGTTTGAGATGTTTTCAGTTATATGTGACGAATATTGTTGTTATTGTTAAGCATGATTATTTGGATTATATGTTAATATAATTGTTGTGAATCTCACCCCTTCTGTTGGAATTGCCGCCTTGTGGGCAAGTGCAGGTGACCAAGCTTAGGTACGACGACGTGAGAGGTTGTTGTGGAGTCTTAGGAGCTCTGATACGTAACAGGATGGGGATTTACCATTATTTCTATTCCTTTATGTATCATGTTGACTAATGATGATGTTTGCGACGCAACTTTAATTTGAGACGTTTATGAATTCCGCTGCTATGTTTGAACATTGTTTAAGAATAAATTATTATTCGATTTGATTTAAAAGATTTTATGAAATGTGACATCCTGATTTATTGTGTTATACTCTGATTATTTGAATGAAATTTTTAAGTCGGGATTTCGAGGTGTTACACGTGACATGTGGCACCTCCATGTGGCATGCACACTTTTAACCTCCACACAAAACCGTGACATGTGGCACCTCCATGTGGTATAGACACTTTTAACCTCCACACAAAACTGTGACATGTGGCATTCAAGTTTAAGAGAGAGAGTAGTGGTAAGGCGAAAATACTAAATTGTCCCTATCACCTGGGAGTGTATATTGTTGGTATGGAGAAAAGGGCGTATTTATTCTTCTACCAATCCTAATCTTCACCACTCTACCCAGCACCATCAACATCAAACTACTTTGTTGGTACAAGAAGCTCAAATACACTTCCATGAGTCCCCTCAAATCACTACCAGTTATCCACAACCTAGTTAGCACGCTGTAGCCTAGTTGCAAGGGTTCTTTGACCGTTACCTGAGCCAAACACCTTATCGTTCCCAAACGTAGCCAAACACCTTAAAGCATGGGTAATTGTATCTAATTAATTTTTATTGCTACAACTGAAATATTTATCTCTAATTTTGCAGTTAAATGTTTTAAAAAAAAAACCAATTTTTTTTTTTTCTATCTCAAGTATTTGTCATTATTTCAACTTTTCTTGTAGTACTTTTTTTATACTCATTTCTATTCCCCTTACTCACCGTTATTTCAATTTTTCTAGTATTGATTTTCTTACTTTCATTGTTTATGCTCATTTCTACACTTAATTCCTAGAAGAAAAAGTTGTAACTGAGAAAAATTTATAGAGAGGAAAATAACAAAAATTGTCTATAATTTTTTGGTTATGTGTTAGAGACCGAAGAATTTTGTATTTTTGTCTCTAATATCAGTCGTTATTTTAATTTTTTATGGTAATGCTTTTTAAAGGTTTAGGACCAAACTCACAATTTATCATTAATATTTCATACAAATTTTTTTGTTGTCTTAGCTTATATTTTATGGGACTGATTGAGTATGGAAAAGGGAAGTGGATCAAAAGTTCATAGCACTATTTATGCAATAAGACACCACAACAAGTTTAAAATTATGCTTCTTCCAGTACCTAACAACCACATATGGAGGAGAAGCTAGTTGCAGCAACACCAACAACTAGTTTTTTTTTTTAACAGCAAGAGCTTTATTAAATATATATGAGATAAGTAAAAGTAGTACTCGACCCACGAATTGGGAGTAAGTACATTTGATACTCAACCTAGTTCTTAGTGCTTCTGTTGTTTATTTTAACAGCCAATGTAAAAAAAAGGTTTAAACGCATTTTTCAACCTATAAGTTTGCAAAAGTAACGATTTTAGCTCCCTTTAAAAAAAAAAAGGCAAAAGTCCCACTCATGTTTAGTCCCTTTTGCAAACCCTCAATTTTGACCAAGCCAACGCTCATGTGGCAATTCAGTTCGTATGTTTCCAGTTTTCATATCACAAATTCACACCCTTTTTCTATCTCTCATCAAAGCATCAACCAAAAACGATTCATATCTCTCTCTCTCTCTCCCCACCAAACAATCTCTTCACCTCTCTTCCAGCATCCCTAAGTCCCAACCATCGTGTTATCCTTTTCACCAAATGATGTCCTCCGCATTAGAATCTCAAAATTGAAAATAATAGTTTCTGATTCACTCATATATGGTTGTTTGTTACGTGTGCGAACACTGAGAACAATCTCAAAATTGAAAATAACAGTTTTCGATTCATCAAACGGTCTCCGCAACACATCAGAATCTTGAAGCTTTTGTGTTATTAGGTTTTTTTCTTCGTGTTTCTGTCTCAGTCTCTCTCTCCCTCTCTGTCGCTGATGGGCTTTGTTGAGCCGCCGCCATCCAAGTAAAAATCATTCGTTTCCGGTAGCAAGGTTTGTTTACAATCAATTTCTAAGGTTTTAGATCTTGTTCGTTTCTCATCTCATTTCTGATTGTGTGTATGTGTGTGTAATGTTTAGGTTATCGTGAACATGAGATATTTGTGCAAGGACGAGGATTAAGACCTTTAATTTCGTGTATATAATTGCATAAATTTGTGTATGTTTTTGGGTTTTAAAGAACTTGAGTAATTTTATTTATGAGTAATTTTTCCCCTGATTGGATTTTTTCTAGTTTTAAGATGAAGGATAATGAATATGAGACAAGAGTTTTAAGCTTCTTGTTAATTTTCGATTCTCTCTAGCTGCTAATTTTATGGATATGCTTGATGAATGTATGAAAATGATAAATTTAGTTATTTAAAAAAAAATCTGGGTTTTCCATGATGAATGTATGAAGTATGTTGAAGATGAAGGATGAAGATATGAAGAAGAGGAAGAGTCTTCAAAAAAATTATGAGATTCCAGTTGAAGATGGAGATTTTTGGCTTTTAATTGAAGTGCCATCTTTTTTTCCTTTTACTTTTTGATTTATTTAATTTCATTTATAAAAATATGGCTTTTTTTATTTAATTTTTATTTAAAAAAACACATGTGGCGTGCCATGTAGACTTGACCAAATCAAAATTGGTGTTTTGCAAAAGGAGCTAAACATGAGGGGTGACTTTTGCCATTTTTTCTTAAAGGGGGTCAAAATCACTACTTTTGTAAACTTAGGAGTGAATATTGCGTTTAAGCCTAATAAAAACAAACAGCCCCATAAGAAATGGGAAAAGTTGTCAAACAGTAACATATACATTCATAGCGCTATGGCAATACATGAACAAACCTAAATGATCCAAAAGCTAACCAACCCAAACACCATAAATGCAAGGCAGAAGAATAAAAGCAAAAAACTGCAACTAGCTACAAAAACCTCCAAGCTGCCAACACATTAGCACCTAAGAAACGAAAACCAGCTGAAGCATTAAGCACCAAAAGCTCCCCTAAAGAGCACCCTCACCTAAAAACTATCTAAAGCATAGATGCACCTTTGTTTCGTACCTCAACCAACATAAAACACAACTTCTAGTGTTTTTCACCCCCAAAACCCCTCTAGCCTCTAAACTCACTCTTGTTGGGATCCGGTTTAGAAGTGTGGCCCAAACAAATACCACGAATTTCAACGGAGCTCGACACTTCCAAAGATAGCCAAACACAACTTCCTCAATTCTATGCATATCCCCATGTACCAATCACAACCCCTCTAACAACTTATAACAAGAGCTCACCCTGAGAACAACATCTTCACCCGGTCGCCACCTCCACTCATCCCTTCCGACACCTAGGTCACACTGTCGCGTCATTTTTCGAAGATCAAGGCTATTTGATTAGCGTTTGACTCACTTTTTATTTCACGACTGAACATTTAATTTTATTTAGAAAAGGGGAAAAAAGTTCAAACTACCCCTATTTGAAAAGATTTAATGTTCGGGGGTTAGTTACATAAAGGGAAGGTATTAGCACCCTTTATGTTCGTAGTACTCTACGGGAACCTCTCGGTTTTATTTAATTTTTGTGCTATAAACTTACTTGCTTTTTTTTAAATGAACAATGAATAAAGAAAAGAAAGAAGCCTAATATCTACATTTTTTATTGATTTGGAAGGACGAATGTCCTTTGCTTACGTACCCGTGAGGATCAAAACCTCGTAGTTCGGGGTAGAAATTGACGTTTGATGTGTTTGGTTGATTTTAATGTTTTGAAAATGTTTTTGAGAGATAAAAAGAGCCAAAATGGCAAAATCTGAAGTGGATTGATTTTAAATTTGAAGAAAGTAAAGGTCTAAGTATGATTAAAATTGATTGAAAGTTTGATTAAAAATAAAGATAAGAAGGATCACTTGATTTGAGAGTCAAGGTTTATTGAGAAAATGTTTTTGTAGTTTTGGTTATTTGCATGTTTTTGTTGTTTTTAAATGATAATTAAACTAAAATTAAAACTATCGGAGCAAGAAAATAAAAGCAGAGGTATTTTGTGGTGACGTTGGATCTCCACAAAAACCATTAACCTAAGCTAGAAAGAAGATAAAAGGCATACACATACGCACACACCCATGCACCTAAGACTATTACATTAAACCTAATAATACATTCTAAAGTCGGCAAAAAAATAAATATGCATGAACCTAAACTAGATATGTATTTACATCCAAACCTAATATACATTCTAAATTCTTTGAGATGAAAATAAATAACAAAATAAATGAATAAATAAAATATGGAATAATAAACCTAAACTACGAGAAAATAAAAATGTGAGAATAAAATGCAAAGAGAGGATAAAAATGAAATGCAAGGGGGTCCAATCATAAGGTGGAGGGTGCAGAAATAATAAGAAAGTGAAAAATGGGCTTTGAGACAAGCCAGGGGGCGCTGGGTTGTGTTAGACCGGTTCGGTCAGGTGTTGGGTTGGTTTTAGTGAACCGGCCGGTTGGGTGGAGTATATATAGGGGGAGGCTTGTTTTTTTCATTCATTTTTACTTGCATTTCTCTCTCTACCTCTAAACTCTCCTAGAAACTCTCTCTTATTTGTTCTTCTTTGTTGAAGTTTCCGGCGAGCTTGAAGAACAAGCCGCCGTGAAACGCAGTTTCCGGCGCGGGTGTCTGCCGGCACAGGAGGGCGGCGCCGCCTTGCCGGATTCAAAAAGTCCTCCTTTTTAATTTTTTTGCGGCTTTCTCTTCTAATCAATCCCTCCTATCCGATTCTAAACTCAAAAATCCCAAACACTACCCCCACGACCCTAGATCTAACAAAATAAGAAAAAGAAAAATGACTTTGTTACCTTCTCTTTACCGATCGTGTGATGACTCGAAACTGATTATGTGCGTGTGCTGTTGTTGGGATCGATGAATTTGTTCTTTTTTTTGAGTTGCTGGCTTCACGTTTGATTCTGTTTGTGACCGGTCGGCTTTGATGACGGTTCTGATGTTGTTATAGATTGCGAGTGTTGTGTTGGTTTTGGATGAAATCGGATTTGAATAGTTTACGAGAGATTTTGCAGTTTACTGGTGTTGAGAGTGAATCGGCTGTGATGAATTGCAGGTTTATGTCTGTTGAACTCGGCCCGTTTGTGCGTTGCATGTCGTTTGTGAATGTCGGCCCCCCTTTGTGACTGTGTGTGCATGTGTTATTTATAGTGTGACGATTGGTGTTTGGGTTTGTTGAAAAAAGAGCAGAAAATGTGCTTGGAATAGGGTGAAAAAGAAACAGACGCGTATTGTGGATTGATGCTACAGACTGTGTTCCTTGGATTTGGATTTTTGATTATATTGGACAATAAAATAAAAATAAAAAGGAAGATAAAGACTAAAATAAAAACAAAATAAAATTAAAACAATGTTAAAGTTAATTATTTTTTTTTTTAATAAAAGATGGAAATAAAAATGTAAATAAGAAGAGAAGAGGGCCCGACTCGGAACTAAAAAAATGTGGTATTTTAAAATACTTCTCTGTCGAAATTTTTACTGAAAAGACAGAGACTGATCAGGATCAGAGGACACGTGTTGGTGTATGAATGTAGGACCTTAGGTCAAAAATTGAGGTATGACAGACACCCTCCAATAAATCATGTAAATTTTGGAGAATGCCCCTTTCCCACACAAATAGCTCTCTACGCCATGTAAACTCCCAATTACTATAATTGCACAACTCACCCACCTTAATGTTCTTTTGTGTCGAAATTGCAAAGAGTCCCGGAAAGAGATTCAGAGAAGCCCTTCAGACTTCCATCTATCATTCCAAAAACTTGTTTCCATGCCATTTCCCACTTTACGCAATACCTCCGTTTTGAACCAATTTTCACCTCCATTACCCTCCAACTTAATCAAGTCCTTCCACCAATTAGATGCAAATCTAGGCCATAAAGCTCCATCCGTGTCCGTCAAGGTAACCACTCTTTCCCCATATTTTTACTCAAGAACCTTCTTCCAAAGAGAGCCATTATCATTAAGTAGCTTCCATCTCCATTTAGCAAGGAGACTAAGGCTTACTAGTTTTATATCCCTCAACCTCAAACCGCCCTTAATCCTTGGCTTACAAACACGGCTCCACTTCACCCAACAAAGCCTCCTTCGACCCATCCCCCCTCCCCAAAGAATGTTTCTTTGGAGTGACACAATCGACTTCACCACCGTAGACGACATTTTCATCAAAGAAAGGTAAAAAATAGGAATTGAATTAAGCACCGAATTTAGGAGGACAATGTGTCCACCCAAACTAATATATATATTTCCCCATGAAAATATCCTACACCTTAATTGTTCCTCCAAAGGTTCCCAAGTTTCCACATTTCTTGGATTAGCACCCACCGATATACCCAAATACATGAAAGGCACTACTCTTTTCTAGCAATTCAAAAAGGAACTTTTATGAAAATTAACTTTAAGAAACGAAACCATTTCAAACCCCCTCAACAACGCCTTTAAAGTCCATAAATTCTCCACACTAGCTTCACCAATACATAGAGTATCATCTGCATATTGAAGATGCTAAATTGATACCCCGCCCCTTTTAACCTCGAATCCTTTAAACAAAAAACAGTCCACCGCGTTTCTCATCATTCCACTAAACCCCTTCGCCACAAGGAGAAAAGAAACGGTGCTAGAGGATCGCCTTGTTTCAAGCCCCTTTGAATATTACTTTCCTCCGTTGGACATCCGTTGATAAGAATAGGCATACATCCACCAAAAACACAAGCCTTCATCCATGCCCTCTATTTATCACAAAAACCACACCGTACCAACATATACTCTAAAAAACCCCAATCTACCGAGTCATACGACTTTTCGAAATTCACTTTAAAAATTAAACACTCCTTTTTCCTTCTTTTTGAAAGATCCACAACCTCGTTAACAATCAAAATTCCCTCCACCAAGTGTCTACCTTTTAAAAAAGCCGATTGAGATGAGGAAATAATGGGATTCATCACCTTTGATAAATGCGCCACTAGCACCTTGGAAAACAACTTGTAAAAACTTCCCAATAGATAAATAGGACTAAAATCATTAACCCTGCATAGATTCTGTTGGAACAAAGGTGTTCAGCAATACCACGTTTTGAGTTTTGATGATAACAAGGTATTAAAAGTTGTCAATTGGATATTGCTAATATTTGTTTAAGTATGCAGGATATCAATCAAGATTTATATCTTAGAAAGTATTCTATTTGAACAATTTTAAGAGCAAAGATCCAGAGAAGCTTGTTGCTTGTGATTCTGTATCGAAGAGAGTCTAAAGACTATCAGAGTCTGAAGACTATCAGAGTCTGAAAACCAAGAGAGTCTGAAGATCATCAGAAGCTAAGTGCTACAGTGAGTCTGAAGCCTGAATTCTGAAGGTCTGCTATCATGGATTTCTAAAGGCATTTCAATGCAAAAGAAACTCTCATTTGGAGTAACGGCTAGCTTCAAAGTCAACTTGAGCGTGGGATGTTCAACGACAAAGAATGCAGGCTAGTACAGAGTATGTTGACGAACTCTGTTTCCACTACTCCACTACCTCGTACAGTTTGGCAACTGTGTCTACCGGTATTAATCCTCAAAGGGAATGGAATTTAAATTATGCAATTGAAGGACTATTACCATATCAAGCAACATATCAACAACTATTGATCAAGCTTCATAAATCATCCTGATGTATTGGATGACTCAACGTCTCTTTCCTACGCCTATATAAAGGATAAAAGACTTAAAGAATTGTTGGACTCTATAACTGAAAAACTACACTGTATTGCTTTCGTATTCAACTGAGTCTTAACAAAAACACATCAACATCTTAGATTATTCTTACAAACTGAGTATTCTAGAATTTCTAAGTTAAACAGAAAAACAGAGTCTGTCTTTGTTTGAAACAGAGTCTGTCTTTGTTGTAATAGAAACACGTTTGATTGTTTGTCAAGTGTTTCAACTCTATTCAATTTTCTGTAAATTGTGTCAGAAGTCTCTTGCTTGTGTGCTTCAGCAAAGAAGTCTCTTGGCTGCGTCCTTGAGCAAAGAAGTCTCTTAGTTGTGTCTTTGAGCATTGGAAGTCTCTTGCCTGCGTGCTTGAGCATTGGAAGTCTCTTACTGTGTGTTTGAGCAACTTGTAATAGATATTACATTTTAGTGAAACTCTCCTTGGAAGTACAAGGGGGACAGGACTACTTCCGGTTTGTGGAAGGAACCTGTATAATTGCTTGTGTTCTCTCTTCTCTCTATCTCTTGATTATTTCCGCTGCATCAGAACCTAATCTCCCATCAGACTCTGATCTCATTCAGACTCTGATATTAAGGAATTAGATTCTCACTCTTCAAGAGCTGTGAAAAGCTAACACAATTCAACCCCCCCCCCCTTCTTGTGTTTTTCTCACCTTCAGTTGGTATCAGAGCTCCGGCTCTGTTGTCACAGGAAAGATCCAGAGAAAAACATGTCTTCCAGTGAACCTTCTTCTTCTGGTGCTACTTCTGGTGCTGCTATACCATATGACTATGGATCCAATAACAGTAGTAAAAGGGCTGATTATGGAAAAATTCCTAAGTTCAATGGTGATCCTGAAGAATTTTCTTGGTGGAAAACCAACTTCTACAGTTATGTCATGGGTCTTAATGAAGAACTCTGGGACATACTTGAAGATGGTGTTGGTGACTAACAACTTGATGACGAAGGTGCTGCCATTGACCGTAAACTTCACACTGTTGCTCAAAAGAAAATCTACAAGAAACATTATATCATCAGAGGAGCTCTTGTCACTGCTATTCCTAAATCGGAATACATGAAGATGAGTGACAAATCTACTGCTAGAGCCATGTTTGCTTCTCTCTGTGCTGACTATGAAGGAAGCAAAAAGGTTAGGGAAGTTAAAGCTCTTCTATTAGTTCATCAGTATGAACTATTCAAGATGAAAGAGGATGAAAGTATTGAGCAGATGTACTCAAGATTTCAAACTCTAGTGTCTGGTCTTCAGATACTAAAGAAGAGTTATATAGCTTCTGATCATGTTAGCAAGATTCTATGGAGCTTACCCTCTAGATGGAGACCAAAGGTCACTGCAATTGAGAAGGCTAAAGATTTAAACACTTTAAGTGTTGAAGATCTTGTAAGCTCTCTCAAGGTTCATGAGTTAAGTCTCAATGAACATGAGTCTGCAAGAAAGTCCAAAACCATTGCTTTAAAATCAAAGGGAAAGTCCTCAAAGGCTCTCAAGGTCGAAGAGTCTGAAAATGAATCTTCAGCTTCTGAAAGCTCAGAGGAAGATCCTGATATTGCGAAGGAAATGACTATGCTTTCAAGCAGAATGCAGTACCTTGCTAAGAAGAACAAGAGATTTCTGAGCAAGAGCAGTGGGAAGGGTTTCAAAAAGGAGGAACAGAAAGGTTGCTTCAACTGCAAGAAAACTGGACATTTTATTGCTGACTGTCCAGAACTGCAGAAGGAGAAATCCAAGTCAAAAAGGCCAACCTTCAAGTTAAGCAAGTTTAAGAAGCAAATCAAGAAAAGTCTGATGGCCACCTGGGAAGATCTTGATAATGAGTCAGAGTCTGAGAATGATGATGCTGATGGTGAAGCCAATGTAGCTGTTGGGCTAATGGCTACAACTGAATCTGTAAAGGAGACTGTAACGCCCACTTTATTTATTTAATTATTTTATTAGAGTATATAGTATATTATTATATATTATATGATTTTAAATGATGTTTGTGACGTATGAGATGATGTTGTGGTGTGACGTTTATTTTATTGTTTAATAAAATAAAATATGTGATGGAAATTAAGATGGGATATAATAACAAATATTTAGAGAGATGAGGTTGTTTTCATAAATAAGATAGAGTTGTGGGATTAAGTGAGATTAGTAAGAGGTATATAAGGAAGTTAGGTTTAGAGGAAACAGTCAGTACGTTACAGACCTTTGCAAAAAGAAGAGAAAAGTGGCCGGAGAAGAGAGAACCTCAATTCTGCACACATACCAGGTAAGGGTGAGCCTAGCTTCAATTATATTACTGTAATTCATCTATTTATGATTAACGAAGGAATTAGGTGGTAATTTTGAGGGATTTCATAAACTAGGGTTTAGAGGATTTTTGGATGAATTGATGTTAGAATGATGTGAATTGGTGTAGAAACCTGTTACAGAACCTAGACTAATCACTAGGACTATAATTCTGATATATTAGAAGCAGAAAATGAAGAATTGGACGAATTTTGGCGGGGTTTCGGGCGAACCCGTAACCCCTCTGCGATAGCTCGCCGTGGCGAGCAGACCCGCTCGCCGTGGCGAGCAGACCCGCTCGCCGTGGCGAGCAGTTAGGTATATACTCGCGAGGCGAGCAGCTGAGCTCGCCGTGGCGAGCAACCCTTTAGTGCGCGCGAGGCGAGCAACTTCACTCGCCGTAGCGAGCAAGTGGCAGAATGCAATTTAAGTTGCTCGCCGTGGCGAGCAGTCCCACTCGCCACAGCGAGCAATGTGGTCTCAGACCACTATAACTTGAGTTTTAGAACTCTGTTTTGAGCGAGGCTTTGAGGGTAGACTTTTGGATAGCATTAGAGATGTTTAAGACCTAAATTAGAACCTGTAATGACGCTGTAAGATGATTTTAAGACGTTGGCGTTAATCTATGATTAAATGATTATTAAGTGATGTTTATGAACGAAGTATAAATGATGTTTGTGATGATAACTATGTGCTGTATATATATATGCTAAGTGTGTTGAGCTGCTGTCATGTATTGTATAATTGCATGTGTCGATAAAGAGTCGTATGTGATGTTAAGACGTTGTGATATCTTGTTTAAGAATTAAAGAGTCGAGTCCATGCATTTGCATATTTCGAGACGGTGGAGCTTATGCTCAAAGCGACGGTGGAGCAATTGCTCAAAGCGACGGTGAAGCTTATTAAAGCTAAAATATTGGTACCACATGCATGATGTTAAGATGTTAGAGTTGCATAGTCGAGTCATGTGTCTGAGATGTTTTGAGACGGTTGTTTATGAAGATGCTTAAGATGATTTGCATATTTGGATGTTTGAGACGTTCCTGTTTTATGTGATGAATATAATTGTTGTGAATCTCACCCCTTCTGTTGGAACTGCCGCCTTGTGGGCAAGTGCAGGTGACCAAGCTTAGGTTCGTCGATGTGAGAGGTTCTTGTGGAGTCTTAGGAGCTCTGATACGTAACGGGATGGGGATTTATCAATTGTTTCTATTCCTTTATGTATCTTTTTGACTAATAATGATGTTTGCGACGTAACTTGACTTGAGATGTTTTATGTGGCTTTGAGCCGAGAACTATTTCTTAAAGATTTTGAGACGTTTATGAATTCCGCTGCTATGTTTGAGTATTGTTTAAGAATAAATTATTATTCATTTTGTTTTAAAGATTTTATGAAATGTGACATCCTGATTTATTGAGGTATACTCTGATCATTTGAATGAAATTTTTAAGTCGGGATTTCGGGGTGTTACAGAGACACCTGAGGCAGAATCAGATGTAGACTCTGAAAGTGAAACATAGGTATTTTATGAACTCACAAGATCTGAATTAGTAGATTCTGTCAAAAAACTTCTTGGTCATTTTAAAGCTAAAACCACTGAGTTGAAGAAAGTCAAACAACAGCTTGATAAGCTGTCAGAAAGACATAATTCAACTCTGTTGGAGTTAGAGAGTTTAAAAGAAGAAAATGACACTTTATTGATCAAGAAGTGTAGCTGTAAATACTTGAGTGAGCAAGATGTTGCTTTGCAAGAATTTATTGCTACTGGAATTGATAGATCAAGGGTTGCATCCATGATCTATGGAACGTATCAGAACAGAGGACAGGGTCTTGGATTCATTGGAGGAAGCTCGAATGAAGTGACTCTGAAACCTGGTCCTGATGGAGCCAGAGAAGCGTTGAAAAATCACTTTGTAAGTGAGTCTGATGAAGTCAAAACAGTGACTAATTCAGAACCTACCACTTCAAGTTCTAAGGTTCTGACTAAGTCAAAATCTCAGAATGAAAAGTTAAAAGTTCTGAAAAACTTTGAATCTAAAGTTTCAATGATTCAGACTCTAAAACATTCAAAGTCTGATAAACAGACTCTGAAAAAGCCAGAGTCTGAAAAACAAAAGCCTAAGTTTCAAAGAAGAGAAACTGTGAAAGGCAAGTTGAAACCTAAACAAAACGGTTCTAAACCCAAGGTATGGGAGAAAACACTGCCAATGACTTCAAGACGCAACTTATGAAAGGAGTTCAATCGTTCAAAGACTAACCCAAGAGGACCCATGAGAATATGGGTACCTAAGTCTGAAATTATTGATGCTGCAGGTATGTCTAAAAGGACTAGAAAAGCAGAAGGCTTGGTACCTGGACAGTGGTTGCTCGAGTCACATGACGGGAGAAAAGTCTATGTTCCTAACCCTAACCATGAAAGAGGGAGGAACTGTGGGATTTCAAGGAAACCAGACTGGCAAAATCATTGGTACTGGAACCATTGGTAACTCTCTTATCTCAATCAGTAATGTGTGGTTCGTTGATGGACTTAGACATAACCTACTGAGCATAAGTCAATTATGCGACAGTGGTTATGATGTATTGTTTAATAAGAACAACTGCACTATGGTTAACAAGGATGATCAATCCATATTCTTCAAGGGAAAAAGAAGAAACAATGTCTACAAGATAAAATTCTCTGAACTGACTGATCAGAAGGTAGTGTGCCTTTTGTCAATGGGTGATAAGAAGTGGTTGTGGCATAGACGGTTGGGACATGCTAACTGGAGATTAATCTCTAAGCTTAGCAAGTTGCAACTTGTCAAAGGCCTACCAGACATTGACTATCATTCAGATACTCTTTGCGGAGCATGTCAAAAAGGGAAAATTGTCAAGAGCCCCTTCAAGCCGAAAGAAATTGTTTCTACTTCCAGACCCTTGGAGTTACTTCATATTGATTTATTTGGACCAGTTAGCACTGCATCCTTATATGGAAGTAAATATGGACTAGTCATTGTTGATGACTACAACAGATGGTGTTGGGTTAAGTTTCTGAAAACTAAAGATGATTCATATTCTGTGTTTAGTAAATTCTGCATCCAAATTCAACCTGAAAAAGAATTGAAAATCTTGAAAGTCAGAAGTGATCATGGAGTAGAATTTGAAAATGAGCCTTTTGAGGTTTTCTGTGAAAAACATGGAATTATTCATGAATTCTCTGCACCTAGAACTCCGCAACAAAATGGAGTTGTAGAGAGAAAGAACAGAACCTTACAAGAAATGGCTAGAACCATGATCCATGAGAACAATCTAGCTAAGCATTTTTGGGCAGAAGCTGTAAACACAGCTTGTTATGTTCAGAACAGAATCTATATTAGACCTCTGTTGAACAAAACATCTTATGAACTCTTTAAAGGAAGGAAACCAAACATATCTTATTTTCATCAGTTCGGATGTACTTGTTATGTCCTGAACAATAAAGTCTATCTAAAGAAATTTGATGCCAAAGCTACAAAGGGAATGTTCTTAGGTTACTCTGAACGCTCTAAGGCATACAGACTGTATAATTCAGAAACACAATGTGTTGAAGAATCTATGCATGTCAGATTCGATGACAAAGTGCCTGGAAGTGAAACTCCAGAGCAAGATGAAAGTTATGCAGGATCTCAAGATTCTGATGATAACTCAGAATCTGATCAGATTCCAGAATCTGAAGATACTTCAGAAGCTGGAACATCCCCTGAAGTTGCTAATGAAGAAGCTTCTGAAGAAGCTCAAGATGGTTCTCAGCAAGCTAGTCAACCCAAACAATCTTTCAAATACAAGTCTTCGCATCCAGAGGATCGGATAATTGGCAATAAAGAGAGTCCCAGAAGAACTAGATCGCATTTCAGACAAGAAGAGTCTGCTTTGGGATTACTATTTGTTATTGAACCAACCTCTATTGAAGAAGCACTTGGAGATGAAGGATGGATTCTGGCAATGCAAGACGAACTAAATCAATTCAAAAGGAATGAAGTATGGGATCTAGTAGCTAAGCCTGAACACAAGAACATCATTGGAACCAAGTGGGTGTTCAGAAATAAGCTTAGTGAACAAGGAGAAGTAATCAGAAACAAGGCCAGACTTGTTGCGCAGGGCTACAGTCAACAAGAAGACATTGATTACACAAAAACTTTTGCTCCAGTTGCAAGATTGGAAGCAATCAGGTTACTTCTTTCCTATGCAGTTAATCACAACATAACCCTGTATCAAATGGACGTTAAGAGTGCATTTCTTAATGGTGTCATTTCTGAAGAAGTATATGTCAAACAACCTCCTGGCTTTGAAGATTTAAAACATCCAGAGCATGTTTATAAATTGAAGAAATCACTCTATGGCTTAAAACAAGCTCCCAGAGCTTGGTATGAAAGACTGAGTAATTTCTTAATTCAAAATAACGTTGAACGAGGACAAGTTGACACTACACTATTCAGAAATACTCTGAAGAAAGACATTCTTATAGTTCAGATTTATGTTGATGATATCATTTTTGGTTCTACAAATAGTTCACTTTGCAAAGAGTTTTCCAAAGTAATGCAGGATGAGTTTGAAATGAGCATGATGGGAGAGTTGAAGTTTTTTCTTGGAATTCAAATCAACCAATGCAAAGATGGAGTCTATGTTCATCAGTCCAAATACACGAAATAGCTTCTGAAGAAGTTTAATCTTGAGGATTGCAAAGAAATGAACACTCCAATGCATCCAACCTGCACTCTGAGCAAAGAAGATCAAGGAACCAAAGTTGATCAGAAGTTGTATAGAGGTATGATTGGTTCTTTGTTATACCTAACTGCATCCAGACCAGATATTTTATTCAGTGTATGTCTATGTGCAAGGTTTCAATCAGATCCTAGAGAGTCTCACTTAACAGCTGTTAAAAGAATCTTTAGATATCTGAAACGAACTATCAATCTTGGACTTCTATACAAGAAATCCTCTGACTACAAGCTAGTTGGATTCTATGATGCTGACTATGCTGGAGACAGGATTGAAAGAAAATCTACCAGTGGCAATTGTCAATTCTTGGGAGAGAATCTGATATCCTGGGCTAGCAAGAGGATAGCAACCATTGCTTTGTCTACAGCAGAAGCAGAATACATCTCAGCTGCTAGTTGTTGTACACAGCTACTCTGGATGAAACATCAGCTTGAGGATTATCAAATAACTGAAAACTGTATCCCAATTTATTGTGATAATACGGCAGCTATATGTTTATCTAAGAATCCAATTTTGCATTCAAGAGCAAAGCACATTGAGATTAAACATCATTTTATAAGAGACTATGTTCAAAAAGGAATTTTAGATATTCAATTCATTGATACTGATCATCAATGGGCTGATATATTTACTAAACCTTTATCTGTTGAAAGATTTGATTTTATAAAGAAAAATTTGAACATGTGTTATGTCTCTGGGTAATGTGCGCCTCTGAAAACAGAATTCATACTCTGAAAGATATTCAAAAGCTAATTGAGAATCAGACTCTCTTTTGGAGACTCTGGTAAACATAAGCTTCTGATAAACCTTCAGACTCTGGTAAGGAATCTTAGACTCTCAGAAGCTCATTTTAGTGGAAGCATGACTGTTGAGTTTAGTAACACCTGCCCCACTACGGTGACAGTTACTTTATAGTTTCTCAGACGTGACCTGTCTGTATTGGGTAAGAACTCAAAGGGCAATGATTTCTTTACGTTTTAACAAGTTACCTTCGCATTGTCCCAATACTTTTACGGCTGCATGCTATATGTATTTATTGTTTGTGTTTGTTTGTCCCCTATTCTTTCCAAACAGTTATCAAACTTTTTTTCTATAAATACCTATCACACACAACTCACTTCTCTTTTCACTCTTTGATTTTTTCTCTGAACAATCTTTTTGTTTTCAATCTCTGTAAAACCTTTTGTTCACAAAAATCAAACCTAGAAACCTCTCAATGGCAAGTGATCTCATCCAATCTGGTGTACTAGTCAAAACTGGAAAATCTTATGTGATCAAACCTAGAACGATGAATCTTATTAAAGAAACTCTGGAAATTCAAGTTGAATCTCCAATAGATTTTGGCTCTCTTAATCGTCACGGAGTAGACGTTTCTTCTCATTTCTTAGCACAAGGAATGATGAACTATTTTGGTATGTTGAATGGACCAACATATCAGGAGCTGGTAAGAGATTTTTGGGTTAGGTAAGAAGTCTTCGACAAGGATGAAGCTACTATTGAAGATGAACATGTTGTTGGCAAGGCAATGGCAGCAAAAGTGGTTGCTGAAGAACTAAAGGAGGAAACTGTTAAAGAAGCTGCTAAGTTGCTTGCATCTGCTCTGAAACAGAAGAATCTGGTAGCTACTGCAGAAGCTGATTTATCAGAAGCTACTGTGTCTGATCATCATGCTTCTCCAGAAGCTGGTATAGGCACCTCTGGTAATGTAGCATTTAACTCATCTTCCTCTACGAATCAAGAGTCAGAATCTGATTCAGAATCAGATAACAAACCCTTGAGCCAAATTTTTCCCTCCCTCGGAAATTCATCCCCCTCACCAATCAAACCATTATCATCCCATAACCCATTGGACCCTAAAATAGTTGAATATGTTGATTCAACTATGGACAGAGTTATTCAAGACACAATCACAGTGTCTATGAACTTACCTACTGACCACCCTGCTCAACCATCATTTCTCAAACCACTTCAGGCAATTCAACCTTCTGAAAAGCCTAAAGTAACCATTCAATCAAAACAACCATCCCCCCAACACGAGACTATTTGTGTAGACTCTCCAGACACCCTAAATTCTCTTGAGAAACATCTAGGAGGAGAACTACCAAAAACCCCTGCAAAATCCTAATCAACAAAAGCTACAGAATCTGTTTCCAAACCAGACCCTGTATCTAAACCTACAGAAATTCTCACCTTAGCTTCTGTTGAACCCTCAGAACCTGTTGAAGAACCAGTTTCTGAGATTCTGGAACAAGCTTCTGATATCCTATCAGAACCTGTAACAGAATGCATAGCAGAACCTGTGTCTATAACTGTTCATGAACCTCTTTGTGATCCTATAACAGTTGTACCTGGTTTTGAAACCCTTCTAGCTTTAAGAGCCTCTCAACCCTCAACTTCTGAACCTCACGAGCTATTTGATTCAAACAGGATAGATGAGTTCTATGCTTCATCAAACTCTAAGCTCAAGGACAGTATTGAGCAAAGGTTTGTGCCTATCCTCAATGTAAGCTATGAGGACAAGTTCTCTACATTGAAGACTGAATTTTTTGAGTTTGTCACCAAAATTCAGAATGCTGCTACCAAGGAACAAGCAATTGTTACTGCCAAGCATGTGGAAGAAGTTAAGAGTGCTGAGAAAGCTAAAACCAAGGAGAAAGCTCCTATTCTGCGGATTAGGGATAAACCATTCTTTGATGAAGATCAATATAATCCAAGAGAGTCAATGGTTTTTGACTCTTTGAGAAGAAGGCTGCACAGAGTTCAAGAAGAAGCAAGACTTGAAAGGGAAGCTCACTTAAGAAGAACTGAGGCTTTGGAAGAAATTGTCAAGAAGCAGCAAGAGGATCTCCAGAAATTGATGGATCACCTTGCCAAACAAAACCAACCTTAGTTTAAATTCTTTATGTTTTGTTAGTAACATTTGTCTGCTGTCTTCTGAACTGTTTTTTGCTTTCAAATTTATACAAGTTATTATTTAATCTTATTTGCATCTAATATATTTTGTGCTTTGAATCTTCTATGTTTTTCCTCTGAATCTCATTTTCCTTAAAATGTGTTTTTATCCTTACCTAAAGTCATTTAAAAAGGGGGAGGAACTTGTTTCTAAACCTTTTTGTTGATGACAAAAGGGGGAGAAGGGAAAAGTGTGAGATTTGTGACTTTTTGATTATCTGCATATTGCAAGTTCTATGTAAAAGTTAAAGGGAAATTTACGAAAGGTGCTTAGTTAGACTCTGAGCCCCTGTTTAAAGAATTTGTTATTATCCTACACCTTAATTGTTCCTCCAAAGGTTCCCAAGTTTGCACTTTTCTTGGATTAGCACCCACCGATATACCCAAATACATGAAACGCACTACTCTTTTCTAGCAATTCAAAAAGGAACTTTTATGAAAATTAACTTTAAGAAACGAAACCATTTCAAACCCCCTCAACAACGCCTTTAAAGTCCATAAATTCTCCACACTAACTTCACCAATACATAGAGTATCATCTCCATATTGAAGATGCTAAATTGATACCCCACCCCTTTTAACTTCGAATCCTTTAAACAAATAACAGTCCACCGCGTTTCTCATCAATCCACTAAACCCCTTCGCCACAAGGAGAAAAGAAACGGTGCTAGAGGATCGCCTTGTTTCAAGCCCCTTTGAATATTACTTTCCTCCGTTGGACATCCGTTGATAAGAATAGGCATACATCCACCAAAAACACAAGCCTTCATCCATGCCCTCTATTTATCACAAAAACCACACCGTACCAACATATACTCTAAAAAACCCCAATCTACCGAGTCATACGACTTTTCGAAATTCACTTTAAAAATTAAACACTCCTTTTTCCTTCTTTTTGAAAGATCCACCACCTCGTTAACAATCAAAATTCCCTCCACCAAGTGTCTACCTTTTAAAAAAGCCGATTGAGATGAGGAAATAATGGGATTCATCACCTTTGATAAATGCGCCAGTAGCATCTTGGAAAACAACTTGTAAAAACTTCCCAATAGATATATAGGACTAAAATCCTTAACCCTACATAGATTCTGTTGGAACAAAGGTGTTCAGCAATACCACGTTTTGAGTTTTGATGATAACAAGGTATTAAAAGTTGTCAATTGGATATTGCTAATATTTGTTTAAGTATGCAGGATATCAATCAAGATTTATATCTTAGAAAGTATTATGTTTGAACAATTTTAAGAGCAAAGATCCAGAGAAACTTGTTGCTTGTGATTCTGTATCGAAGAGAGTCTGAAGACTATCAGAGTCTGAAGACTATCAGAATCTGAAAACCAAGAGAGTCTGAAGATCATCAGAAGCTAAGTGCTACAGTGAGTCTGAAGCCTGAATTCTGAAGGTCTGTTATCATGGATTTCTAAAGGCATTTCAATGCAAAAGAAACTCTCATTTGGAGTAATGGCTAGCTTCAAAGTCAACTTGAGCGTGGGATGCTCAACGACAAAGAATGCAGGCCAGTACAGAGTACGTTGTACGAACTCTGTTTCCACTACTCCACTACCTCGTACAGTTTGGCAACTGTGTCTACCGGTATTAATCCTCAAAGGGAATGGAATTCAAATAATGCAATTGAAGGACTATTACCATATCAAGCAACAGATCAACAGCTATTTATCAAGCTTCAGAAATCATCCTGATGTGCTGGATGACTCAACGTGTAACACCCCGTTCTCCCAACAGTATTAATTAACAAATTAAATCAGAGTTTTTCACCAAAAACGGAATGCTACATTTTCGTTCAAATAAAATCTCCAAATTAACGGATGAATAAATATTCTCCAATAAAATAGTCAATAATAATTAACTTCAAAACTTCGCAGCGGAATTAATTTAAAGCAACTAAATAATCTTTGGCACGCAGGCCTCATCAAAAGTTTCGTAAATCAAAATTAATACGTAAGGAAAGAGAAAACAAGCAACAAATTCCCGTCCCGTTACGTATCAGAGCCCTAAGACACTTGAGTCGACATCTCTACTAATCTTCATTACCTGCACTTGCCCACAAGGCGGCAATTCCAGCAGAAGGGGTGAGATTCACAAACAACAATAGATAACATAATTCACCAATTAAACTCAACAGCAACAGTATAATGAATAATCAATTATCATTTATAATTTGAACAATTCAACAACATGGTCAACGACGACACCGACAACTCAACCAACAACAACAACAACGACAACAACTACAACAACTACAACGACAACAACTACAACAACTACAACGACAACAACAATGCAACTAATGCAAATGCATGTGGTACCATTTTACGCGCGTTGAATGCTAAGCATTCCGGGGCATGAGCCCCCAACGGTTGAATGAAATAACATTCCAGGGCATAAGCCCTCAACAGTTAAGTGATAAACACTCCAGGGCATAAGCCCTCAACGATTGAGTGTAAACACTCCAGGGCATAAGCCCTTAACAGTGGTATGAGTATGAAATGGACTCAATGGTGTATATCTACATACAACCCAACGACAGCAACAACAACTACTATATGCATAATCAGCTATGGCATAAGACTCCAACTCAATTGATAGGACACAACAAAGGGCACAACAAAGCCACACAACAAAATTCAACAACCTAGGTAACCTACAGCATTACTCGTCGCGGCGAGCTACCTTACTCGCCGTGGCGAGTTCACACAATTGAGCTCCTCAATGTGGCGAGTTGGGGGCGAGCTTAATGCGAGCAAAAGTGGTTGCTCTCGGCGTTTTATACATTTTTCACCTAAAATCTTCATTTTTAAGTTCCCAAAACCCAAATTTAATTCTGTAAAAAGGTGCCATTCATCCCTAAACGTATTAAGGCACTCAAATTGATATAAAAATTCACCCAAAAACCTCATTAAGACAATTAACCACTTTTTAATTAAGCAACTCGTCGTGGCGAGTGCATCTGCTCGCTGTGGCGAGCTACGGGTGTTTCATTGCTCACCTCGCGAAAGGGTCTGCTCGCTGTGGCGAGTTACACAGGCACTGCTCGCCTGGCGAGTGGGTTTACTCGCCGTTGCGAGCGGCGATTGACAGAACTACGAACTGTACGAACAGACTTCTACTTTTCAACCCTAAACCCCAAATTCAACACCCAAAGGCTCAATTTTGATGAATTTCATCATCCCTATGCATTCTAACATCAGAACAGCATTAAACAACAACAATTACATGAATTAATCAAGTTATTAACATCAATTTATCATTAACCTAATTCAATTCATCAACCCTAACAACCCTACATTCATCAACGAATTATAGAACCTAAAGTTGAGAGTTAGTCTCACCCTTACCTTAGATTATCTTCCTGAATTAAAAGCAGCGTTCTTCTCTCCTCTTGCTTCTTCTCTCTTCTTCTAGGTTTTTCCCCCTTTTCTTGTTTTCTCACTGTTTCTACGTGAAAACTGATTCTGACTCTTTCTTCCCTTATTAATACCTATTAACTTCTCCTTAATTCCAATTAACTCCTATTAAATTATTAAATAATTCATTTTAATCCCCAACCTTCTAATAATTATAATTCTCACCTATTTTAATTAAATAATTCAGAACAATCATATAATAAAATATAACACACCATAAAATAAACATAAATTATTTAAAATCACATAAACTTACTAAAATCAATTGAAATAAAATAATCGACAACTAGGGCGTTACAACTCTCCCCCACTTAAAGAATTTCGTCCTCGAAATATTACCTCAAGCAAACAACTCAGGATAAGACTCTAGCATCTTACTCTCCAGCTCCCAAGTCAAGCTTTCACCAGTTACTCCACCCTAGACAACTCTCACCAGAGGTATCTCCTTGCCTCTCAACTTCTTCACCTTACGATCATCAATCCTCAACGGTAAAGTCTCCACCGTAAGGTTGTCTCTAACCTGCACGTCATCCCTTGGTATAACATGCGAAGGATCCGCTACGTACTTCCGCAACTGCGACACATGAAACACATCATGCGGATTTGAAAGATGTGGTGGCAAACCTATTCGATATGCCACTGGCCCAATCCTCTCCGATATCTGATAAGGACCAATAAACTTCGGAGTCAACTTCTTAGACTTCAACGCATGACCTACACCTGTCATGGGAGTGACTCTCAAGAACACATGGTCACCCTCTTGAAACTCAAGTTCCTTTCTACGCTTGTCATGGTAACTCTTCTGCCGACTCTACGACGCTTTCATCTGCTCTCTTATCAACTTGACCTTCTCTGTAGTCTGCTGGACTAATTCCGGTCCCAACACTATACTTTCTCCTGATTCAAACCAACACTACGGAGTTCTACACCTCCGACCATACAAAGCTTCAAATGGTGCCATACCAATACTCGAATGGTAACTGTTGTTGTACGTGAACTCAATCAACGGTAGATGACTATCCCAAGCTCCACCTTGCTCAAGTACACATACTCTTAGCAAATCTTCCAACGACTGAATCGTCCTCTCCGACTGACCATCTGTTTGAGGATGATAGGCCGAACTCAACTTCAACTTAGAACCCAAAGCCTCCTGCAAACTCTTCCAAAACCTTGAAGTAAACCTCGGATCTCTATCCGACACAATACTCGATGGAACACCATGCAACTTCACAATACTATGAATATAAATCTCTGCCATTTGAGCTACTGGATAATTGATATTGATCGGAATAAAATGTGCTGACTTTGTTAACCTGTCAACAACTACCCAAATGGCATCATGCCCCTTCGGAGTATTCGGTAAGCTCGTTACAAAATTCATGGATATGCTATCCCACTTCCACTCTGGTACATCTAATGGTGTCAACAACCGTGCAGGCTTTTGATGTTCAACTTTAGATTTCTGACAAGTCAAACATGCATAAACAAATTGCGCGACATCTCGCTTCAATCCAGACCACCAAAATAACTTCTTCAAGTCGTGGTACATCTTTGTAGCTCCCGGATGAATACTTAAGCTACTAATGTGACTTTCTTCCAAAATCATCTTTTTCAACTCGTCGTTATCAGGAATACAAATTCTGCCTCGGAATCTTAACACACCCTGATCATCAACCTGGAAATCACTATCTTCCGCTTCATTACTAGCAACCATCAAGTCTACAAACATAACATCAGCTTCTTGCGCTTCCTTGATACTGTTCAAGAATTCATTATTGATCTTCAACATACCCAACTGCACGCTCTGAGGTGCCAATTCACAAACTAAGCTCAAGTCCCTAAATTGCTCAAGTAACTCGAACTCTTTCATCATCATAGCAGACATGTGCAACGTCTTTCTGCTCAAGGCATCTGCAACCACATTAGCTTTACCCGGATGGTAATTCAAACTAAAATCATAGTCCTTCAACAACTCGAGCCATCTTCTCTGCCTCATATTCAACTCTTTCTGATCAAACAAATATTTCAAACTCTTATGATCACTGAACACCTCAAATCTGGAACCGTACAATTGTCTCGAAGCATAAGCTACCACCTTACCATCCTGCATAAGTACACCACCTAAGCCCAACTTGGACGCATCACAATAAACAACAAAAGGTTCATCTGGCTTCGGTAAAATCAAAATCGGAGCTGTCATCAACCTTTGCTTCAACTCATTGAAACTATTCTCACACTTAGTATCCTACAAAAAAGCTTTACCCTTACAGGTCAACTGTGTCAAAGGAAGTGCCAACTTCGAAAATCCTTCGATAAATCTTCGATAATAACCTGCTAAGCCCAGAAAACTTCTAATCTCCGTAACTGACCTCGGAGTCTCCCATTGCGATACCGCTTCAACTTTCGACGGGTCAACCGCAATACCACTACCAGAAATAATGTGGCCAAGAAAACTTACTTCACTTAACCAGAACTCACATTTGGATAACTTGGCATACAACTTCTTTTCTTTCAACACCTGCAAAACAATCTTCAAATGCTCTGCATGTTCTTCTTCAGTTTTAGAATAAATCAGAATATCATCAATAAAAACAACAACAAATCTGTCCAGAAAGTCATGGAAAATTCTGTTCATATACTCCATAAATACACCAGGTGCATTAGTAACACCAAACGGCATCACCTTATACTCATAGTGACCATATCGCGTTCTGAACGCCGTCTTCTGCATATCTTCATCCTTCACCTTGATCTGATGGTAACCTGACCTCAAATCGATTTTACTAAACACACGGGCACCCACTAGCTGATCCATCAAGTCATCAATTCTCGGAAGTGGATACCTATTCTTTATCGTCACTTTATTCAGCTGACGGTAATCTATACACAGCCTCATGTTCCCATCTTTCTTCTTAACCAGCAACACCGGCGCTCCCCAAGGTGAAACACCCGGTCTTACAAACTTCTTATCAAGTAGTTCTTCCAACTGCTTCTTCAACTCTGCCAACTCAGCTGCTGACATACGGTAAGGAGCCATCGACACAGGCTTCGTACCCGGAACAAGATCAATTGAAAATTCAACTTCCCTTTCTGGCGGCACATCGGGAATCTCATCAGGAAAAACTTCTGGAAATTCATTCACGACTGGTAGGCTATCAATCACTGCTTGATTCTCTACTGACAAATATGCTAACAAGGAAAACATCATAATTCCGTCACGCTCAATCTGCTTCAACTGCTTAGTACTCAAGAAATCAACTTCACTCTTTTCTTCAGCGGAAGAGAAATGTACTGTCTTACTAAAACAATTGATGAGGACATGGTTATACTCTAACCAGTTCATCCCAAGGATTACATCCATACCCGTCAACGGTAAACATACGAGATCAACTTCAAAATTTCTACCAAATACAGACAGTGGACAACTTAAACAAACAAGAGAAGTAGTCACTGAACCCTTAGCTGGAGTTTCAACAATTATTTCTCCATCCATATTAGACATAGTAAGTCCCAACTTAGAAGCACAACTAACAGCAATAAAACAATGCGTAGCACCAGTATCTATAATAGCAATTAAAGGAGTATCATCAAAATAACAAGTACCTCGAATAAGTCGATCCTCATTGTTCGTCTGTGTACCAGACAATGCAAACACTTTCCCTCCAAGCTGAGCCTTCTTAGGCTTCTTGCACTGAGAACTAAGATGACCCTCTTCATCACAATTAAAACAGACAATATCACCATGTTTGCATTCAGCTATTGTATGTCCTTTCTTCCCACATCGGAAGCATTTCTTCTCATCACGGTGGCAAGCATTACTCTTGTGGCCTTTCTCGCCACACTTGTAGCAGACAACTTCAGCAGGAGTCTCATTCTTCCTGGGCCTCCTCTCATCATTTACCCATTGTTTCCCCTTATCAGCAGGAGCACTGTAAGGCTTAGGACGGTTCTGCTGATTCTTACTCTTCCTTTCATTAAGCACTTTATAGTGAGCTTTCGTATCCTCTTCGTAAATCCTGCAGCTACTCACCAATTCAGAAAAATTGCGGATCTTCTGATAACCAATGGCCCGCTTAATCTCAGCACGCAGACCATTCTCAAACTTGATACACTTAGAGAACTCAGCAGTCTCAGGAGTGTAATGCGGGTAAAACTTTGCCAACTCAACAAACTTGGCAGCATACTCTGTTACTGACATATATACCTTGCTTCAGTTCCAGAAATTCAATCTCCTTCTTACCTCGGACATCTTCCGGAAAATACCTATTCAGAAACTCTCTTCTGAACACAGCCCATGTGATCACAGCTCCTCCATTCCCTAGCACTGGTTGCACACTCACCCACCAATCATCGGCCTCCTCAGCCAGCATATGTGTGCCAAAACGCACCATCTGAACATCAGTGCACTGCATTACTCTGAAGATTCTCTCAACCTCTTTCAACCATGTCTGCGCTCCATCAGGGTCATACCTGCCCTTGAAAGTTGGTGGATGGTTCCTCAGGAAGGTTTCCAACATGCGAACACCGTCGTTACCACCAGCATTATTCTGTTGACCCACAGCTTGAGTCATCGCTTGTAGAGCAGCAGCAAGTGCGACATCATTCCTTCCAGCCATCGCGAAAATATACACTACAACAACAACCAGGACATCAAAGACAATCCAAAATTGTCACACGACTCTACTAGGCTCGACTCGACTCTACTACTTGGCCGGACGGACCGACCTGCTCTGATACCAATTGTAACACCCCGTTCTCCCAACAGTATTAATTAACAAATTAAATCAGAGTTTTTCACCAAAAACGGAATGCTACATTTTCGTTCAAATAAAATCTCCAAATTAACGGATGAATAAATATTCTCCAATAAAATAGTCAATAATAATTAACTTCAAAACTTCGCAGCGGAATTAATTTAAAGCAACTAAATAATCTTTGGCACGCAGGCCTCATCAAAAGTTTCGTAAATCAAAATTAATATGTAAGGAAAGAGAAAACAAGCAACAAATTCCCGTCCCGTTACGTATCAGAGCCCTAAGACACTTGAGCCGACATCTCTACTAATCTTCATTACCTGCACTTGCCCACAAGGCGGCAATTCCAGCAGAAGGGGTGAGATTCACAAACAACAATAGATAACATAATTCACCAATTAAACTCAACAGCAACAGTATAATGAATAATCAATTATCATTTATAATTTGAACAATTCAACAACATGGTCAACGACGACACCGACAACTCAACCAACAACGACAACAACTACAACAACTACAACGACAACAACTACAACAACTACAACGACAACAACAATGCAACTAATGCAAATGCATGTGGTACCATTTTACGCGCGTTGAATGCTAAGCATTCTGGGGCATGAGCCCCCAACGGTTGAATGAAATAACATTCCAGGGCATAAGCCCTCAACAGTTGAGTGATAAACACTCCAGGGCATAAGCCCTCAACGATTGAGTGTAAACACTCCAGGGCATAAGCCCTCAACAGTGGTATGAGTATGAAATGCACTCAATGGTGTATATCTACATACAACCCAACGACAGCAACAACAACTACTATATGCATAATCAGCTATGGCATAAGACTCCAACTCAATTGATAGGACACAACAAAGAGCACAACAAAGCCACACAACAAAATTCAACAACCTAGGTAACCTACAGCATTACTCGCCGTGGCGAGCTACCTTACTCGCCGTGGCGAGTTCACACAATTGAGCTCCTCGTCGTGGCGAGTTGGGGGCGAGCTTAATGCGAGCAAAAGTGGTTGCTCTCGGCGTTTTTGACATTTTTCACCTAAAATCTTCATTTTTAAGTTCCCAAAACCCAAATTTAATTCTGTAAAAAGGTGCCATTCATCCCTAAACGTATTAAGGCACTCAAATTGATATAAAAATTCACCCAAAAACCTCATTAAGACAATTAACCACTTTTTAATTAAGCAACTCGCTGTGGCGAGTGCATCTGCTCGCTGTGGCGAGCTACGGGTGTTTCATTGCTCGCCTCGCGAGTGGGTCTGCTCGCTGTGGCAAGTTACACAGGCACTGCTCGCCTGGCGAGTGGGTTTACTCGCCGTTGCGAGTTACACAGGCACTGCTCGCCTGACGAGTGGGTTTACTCGCCGTTGCGAGCGGCGATTGACAGAACTACGAACTGTACGAACAAACTTCTACTTTTCAACCCTAAACCCCAAATTCAACACCCAAAGGCTCAATTTTGATGAATTTCATCATCCCTATGCATTCTAACATCAGAACAGAATTAAACAACAACAATTACATGAATTAATCAAGTTATTAACATCAATTCATCATTAACCTAATTCAATTCATCAACCCTAACAACCCTACATTCATCAACGAATTATAGAACCTAAAGTTGAGAGTTAGTCACACCCTTACCTTAGATTATCTTCCTGAATTAAAAGCAGCGTTCTTCTCTCCTCTTGCTTCTTCTCTCTTCTTCTAGGTTTTTCCCCCTTTTCTTGTTTTCTCACTATTTCTACGTGAAAACTGATTCTGACTCTTTCTTCCCTTATTAATACCTATTAACTTCTCCTTAATTCCAATTAACTCCTATTAAATTATTAAATAATTCATTTTAATCCCCAACCTTCTAATAATTATAATTCTCACCTATTTTAATTAAATAATTCAGAACAATCATATAATAAAATATAACACACCATAAAATAAACATAAATTATTTAAAATCACATAAACTTACTAAAATCAATTGAACTAAAATAATCGACAACTAGGGCGTTACACAACGTCTCTTCCTACGTTAAACAGAAAAACAGAGTCTGTCTTTGTTTGAAACAGAGTCTGTCTTTGTTGTAATAGAAACACGTTTGATTGTTTGTCAAGTGCTTCAACTCTATTCAATTTTCTGTAAATTGTGTCAGAAGTCTCTTGCTTGTGTGCTTGAGCAAAGAAGTCTCTTGGCTGCGTCCTTGAGCAAAGAAGTCTCTTAGTTGTGTCTTTGAGCATTTGAAGTCTCTTGCCTGCGTGCTTGAGCATTGGAAGTCTCTTACTGTGTGTTTGAGCAACTTGTAATAGATATTACATTTTAGTGAAACTCTCCTTGGAAGTACAAGGGGGACAGGACTACTTCCGGTTTGTGGAAGGAACCTGAATAATTGCTTGTGTTCTCTCTTCTCTCTATCTCTTGATTATTTCCGCTGCATCAGAACCTAATCTCCCATCAGACTCTAATCTCATTCAGACTCTGATATTAAGGAATTAGATTCTCACTCTTCAAGAGCTGTAAAAAGCTAACACAATTCAACCCCCCCCCCTTCTTGTATGTTTCTCACCTTCAGATTCTTCACCTTAGGAATAAGCGCCACAAAATACGACAACAGCTTTCTAGGTAGGACCCCATTAGCATGAAATTGATCAAAAAAGATCCTAATTTCATTCTTCATAAGGTACCAAAAATGCTTGAAAAAAGCAAAATTGAAACCATTCGCACGGACTCTTATCACCGTCACTTTCCTTCACAACTTTCTTTATCTCCTCTAGGGAAAAATGGCAATTAAATCCCTATTACACATTTCACCAATTGAATCAAAATGAACCCCATCGAAGGTTGGCCGAACCCAGTTGCTACTCGCCACATGACTCTTGATTCACCACTACTTTTCTAATATCACCCGGTGTTTGCACCCACTCTCCCATCGACTTTGAGTGCCTTGATAGCATTTTGGGAGGTTCTAGACTTTATACACTTATAGAAATACTTTGAATTAGTGTCATCCTCCTTAAGCCATTTAGATCTCGACCTTTGGGCAATCATAGATTACTTACTCTTGGATAATCTCCAAAAATCCTCGAATAATCCTTTCCTAGTTTCTTTCTCTTTAATCGATAATAAATATCTCTCACTCCTCCTATCAAGCACACCAATGTCTTCCTTCAACTTCACTATCTTTGCACTCACTCCTCCTTCAACTTCACTATCTTTCAATTTTGTCTATTGAAAATAGAAAAGTTGATGTGGAACTTCGTTTAGGTTTATATAAGTGAGACTTGAAACATATGTGGCATGCACGAATGCATGCATGCATGCCATAATATGTTGCTTTTCATTTTAGTTTTTTGTTTTGAATTTGGGTGGTTCTGATGTTGGAGTTTTTCTTTTATGTTATTATATTATGCATGTTTGATCATCTATTCATATTCTTTTGGAAATGTCAATACATTCTCTTGAATAATCGTCTTTTATGGCAAAATATCATAATATTTTAGGCAGCATTGTATATTTTGTTCATTACTATGTGATATTTGATATTATAAAAAATCGCAATCAAATATTGTTGATGCAGTTTTCTATGCCTCTTATTTCCTTTGAGTAATGATATTTGGATACCCTAAATCTCCAACATCTATTTAACACCTCATTTGCTCTTCATCCCTCTTTTCATTTTACATCACCTATACATTACATACACAACATAACTCTTTGATTTCTTTATCTCTCAATATATAGAATGTGTGCTCAGGTGTCCATGGAATATCTTCCTTTGCCTTTATTGCGAGAGAAAGCGTTTCAAAGAGTCTACATAATTGTTCCAATGAATAATATAAATTGAAAAGGTGACCACCAAGAATGCGCCGGAATTCGTTGGTATGCAGATCATCATTTAAAGTTATAAACTCTTAGATATGATTTTAGTTTTCACTTATAGAAAACAGAAAAATCATGTTCAATAGTTTCTCATTTATTTTTCCACTTAATTGGTACACTAGAAATGATATCGACTTCATTTCGAAATAATTGTTGCTTTGTATTAAAAATTGGTTCAATAAATGTCATTTTACTTTTACAATGCGGCATTAATATTCTCTCGCTAATTCTATCCATAAATTACTGAGTTTGATTATCATGCATGGTGAGTGTAAAATATTTTACACTGTCAATATATCACAACCAATCATGTGCTTCAATTTTAGTGGTTAAAATACAAGTTAAATTTTTAATATTTTGACGATTATAATTGATTGACTTTATAAATACTCTTTACATGTTTGATATATATGAATTTAATCTTAAATTAATATTGTTTACGCAATTTCAAGTCATTATATTTCATTTTATATATTTTTTACAATGAAAAAAAATCAATAGTTAATAAATATAAGTTTGGGAAATTGCAACGTCATATAATTTATTTTTAAGTTTTCTTCAACTGTATGAAAAAAAACCCAAAACAATAGTTATTTTAAAAATAAGGGAGTTTTATGACATAATCAAAAAGAGAAAAAAAATGAGGAGTGATATAAACATGATTTCTTTAATGTTTACTCTCTTTTTTAAGTGAAATTTATGCGACTCCAACACTTACAAAATTGGTTTTAGATAAAATGGTGAGATCTATATGAGTTTAATCCAATAAAGAAGTACTAGTGGTAAAGTGATTAATGAAAAAAGAGTATTCATAACTCTTCTTATATTTGAATATATCGAACAATAGATGTGAGTCAATGAGAAAAGAAGAAACGTCCAAAAGTTGCAGACTAAATATGATGATTGCATTTTTGGACTCACTCGCAAAAGATGGGTTATGGAAACTCATCTTGTCACGCAAAATACGCAAGTCGATGGATGATTCTAAATTTATGAGTACACTTTTATCAAAGTTAAAAAACTTATTGTCCACCTCAACTATTTCTATTTCATTGGTTGGAAAAGATGTTATTAAACTGAAATCAAAAACTAAACATGAATCCAATGTCTATTACCCTTAAAGTTGAAAGACAACTCTTACAGTTTTGGATTCACTCACAAAGAGGATATAAAAAAAGAAAGTCATGTTGTCACACACAAAACATCTTGGACATATATGTTGAGCTAAACTTTTTCAGTTTCATTATGGAAACACTCACACACACACACACAAAGGTAAATAGCATTTGTTTGGAAATTTAAAAAGGAAATTTTTTCTTGAAAATTATGTAATTAAAACTTTGAAATCATGGAAATTGGTATTTTCTACATAAAACTTATGATTTGCTTCCTTTTTTTAATTCTTAACAAATGTTCTTAAAACATTTGTTAACATGAACCATATATAAAAGATACAATTTAGTTTTACAGAAATGCCCATTAAAAACCCACTTTTTTTCTATTTTACTTTATTTATGTAAATATTAATTCTAACATTGTAATATTCAAGTTATATTTTTTGACAACTTTAAATATTGTTTTGTGGATGATAAAATTGATGTTTCATCGTAGATCGTCAGATCGACGTGCTTTCGCCACCATCTCATCCTAACTCCAAACATACAAATAATTTATTAAAGCAAATCTAAAAATATAAATAAATTTATATTTAAGTGGGAGCGATCATTAATTTGTTTTAACCCAAAAAAAAATCATTAAATTGAAGAAAAACTATTAAACCGTGACAACTTTTATGGACATTTTGGTAAATTTAAACAGAATAATTGCTTAGGAGTTCTATAAATCAAGCCTCAAGAAGTTTCAACTCTAAACACACTCCAAAGCATAGTTTGAGTAACCTACCTTTGCTAAGAGAAAATGCCAATTGAGAGCATTGATCTTACAAACTTCCTTGACTCCCCTCCATCACCACAGATATCTTCATCGCCATGTCCAACATTTCCAACACCAATGATCCTTAATTTTGATCATGTTTCTACCAATCCTAATCTTCACCGCTATGTCCAACACTTCCAACACCAAACTAATTTTTTGGTACCACCAACAGTTCAAGGACACGCCCATGAGTCTCCTAGATTCACCACCAGTTGGCCCCAACCTGCCACGCATGGTGGTAGTCGAATTGCCAGAGTTCTCTAACCGTTACCTGGATCAGACACCTTTCCATTCCCAAATGGATCTAGGAGCATGGTGCCTTGGAGTCAGTTAGAGCATGAGTAATTGCATCTCTCAACCTTAAATCTAATTTTTTTATTGTTATGATATCACATAACTTCTGCAAAAAAATAATTTTTTAAAGACAAAAAAATGCAAAATTTGTCTCTAATTTTTTAGTAAAATGTTAAAGAAACCCATTTTTTTCTCTTTCATCTCTAATACTCGTTGTTATTTCAAATTGTTAATGTAATGCTTTCAATACTCTCATTTCAATTATAATTAATCCTTCATAGGTTATTAAATAATGTGCAAGCTTTGAATATTGTTGTCCCCTCAAAATTTATTATTCAAATTTGTATTTAATTTTAAAAGCTTTATGATGAGAACCTAATATTCACCTTCTACATGAGTTAATTTAATAATGGAATAAAATGAACCAAATTAGTTTTGGTTACAAGTGTTATTTTCGTAGGTGATTATATTGGTGTCTTGGCTTTGTCATATCTGGAGTTCTGGATGTCTATTTCAGTTGATCTTTAATGTGTTGGAAAGCTTAGAATATATCCTACATTTCTTATGTTAGACTGAAGATCAGATTCGGCATATTTGTTGGTGTAAAATGCGCATAAAGTTGAATTTTGATAAAAGAATACACTTTGTGTGTTGTGAGAGCTTTGTCTCTTTTTGGTTCTGGATTGAACCGAGTTTATTGAATCTTATCAATGGCTTTCTTACGATTGTGGCGATTCTTCATGGCTTAGCATTCCTTCTTGGATTGGAAGTGAGTGTGACGCCTTCTTTTACCATTCCATTCCCTAAATCCATCTTTTTATTTTACTTTTGAGCTCTGATACCAAATGAGGAGTGCCACGAAGCCGTCAGAAGCGAATTATGAATAATGGAATAGATAGACAGGGGCGTCACACTCTTTCTAATCCAAGAAAGATTGATAAGTTGGTGGATGCGAGGATTGCCACAAGAAAATAATTTCTTGATAAGATCAAGGATGGTTCAATCCAGAAGCAAAAAGAGATAAAGCTCTCACAACACACAAAGTGTATTCTTTTATCAAAATTCAACTTTATGCGCATTTTACACCAAAACATATGCCGAATCTGATCTTCAGTCTAACATAAGAAATGTAGGATATGTTCTAAGCTTTCCAACACATTAAAGATCATTTGAAACGGACATCCAGAACTTCAGATATGACAAAACCAAGACACTAATGTAATCACATACGAAAATAACACTTGTAACCAAAACTAATTTGGTTTATTTTATTCCATTATTAAATTAACTCCTGTAGAAGGTGAGAATATTAGGTTCTCGTCACTTTATGACCAAATTCACAATTTATCGTAGATATTTAATTAATACATGTTTTTATTTTATTTTAGCTTACTTGTGATGGGGCTAATTAAGTATGGAAAAGGGAGATGGAGTGAAATTGCTAAGAACTTTGTATGCAACAAGACTCTAGAACAAGTTCAAAGCTATGCTACTTGCTTCTTCAGGTACCTACCAGACACATATGTGTATGGCTTAAGAAAAAGGAAAAGGAAACTAATTGAAAATCCCAACCATAACATGATTGTTAACAATGATCATGCAAAAGAAACTCTCACTCTTTTTCCAGATGTTCCAACACATTATGGAGGAGATGCTAGCAGTAGCAACAATACCAACAACTATGAAGCAAGCACTTCCGTGACTCTGCCTAGTCCTTCTGCTATAGATGGAGGAGTTGATTTGGAACTTCGTTTGGGTTTATATTAGTGAGACTTTGAAGCATAGGTGTCATGCATGCATGAACAAATTAAGCTAGAATGTCTCAACATCTATAATATGTGTCCTGTCATTTTGTAACCTTTTCCTTTTTTTCTGTTTTGTTTTGAATTTGGTTGTTATGATGTTGTAGTTTTTATTTTATGTTATGATGTTATGCATGTTGTGTCTTGCAAGTTTTCCTCCTGAATATTGTGTTCAGTTACCTTGATTTGATACAAAAATCTTAGTCAAATGTTGTGTTCAGCTACCTTGATTTGATAAAAAATCTTTGTCAAATGTTGTGTTCAGCTACATTATCAAATCTTTGTATGTTTTTTTCCCGTTGGATTATGATATTTGTAACACCTCATTATTCTTCATTTCTCTTCCAATTACATCACAAATATATCATATCAATCTCTTTAATTTTTCATCTCTCGAGTGTGGAATAAGTGTTTGGGTGTCCATGAATTATCACCTTTCTTTGTCTTTACTATGAGAGAAAGTGTTTCAAGGAGTCCACCTAATTTTTCTAATCTATAATAGAAACTGAAAAGGTAACCACTAAGTCTACCACAATTTGTTGGTGTGCATATCATTATTTGACGTTCCAAACCCTTAAACATCTAGTTTAATTTTTACTTATAAAAAACAGAATAATGATACCCCACAATTAGCCCATCTATTATTCCACTTAATTGCTCCTCTAGAAATTATACCAACTTCATGTCAACATAAATTTCTTTTTATAAAAAAAGGATTCAAAATATGTGTGATTTTACTTTCTCAACGCAACAATATTATTATTTTTTTCTAATTCTATCCATAAATTAGTGAGTTTGATTTTGACGCATTGTCCGTAAATGATTTACAATGTCAACATATTATCCATGTGAATGAATTTAGAGTGGTGAAAATACAAGTCAAATTTTAAATAATCTCTTTACAATGATACTCTCTTCGTTTTTTTTTTAGTGAAATTCATTTGAGCAACATTTTAAAAATTAGTCTTAGATAAAATGATGACATCTATATGAAATTTTATCCGAGTATTGATAACTCTTCTCATATTTAAATTTATCGAACAACGGGTGTGGGTCAAAGACACGGATGAAACCCCCAAGAGTTACAAGATTAATTGATATGTGATTGCATTTTCTTGACTCACTCACAAGAGATGAGTTATGGAAACTTATGTTACATAAAATATGCAAGTGACGAGATTATTCTAAATTTATGGGTGCATTTTCTCAAAGTTAATATACGTAAAGTCCACCTCAACTTCTTCCATTTAATGGGAGAGATTTGAGTTTCTACACAAGCAATGTTCTAGGCACAAATTTTCTGAGATGAATTTACCTTAACTTTCACCAATGGTCTGAAACCACAAACTTGAATGCTCTTAGACGCATCAGCAAGAGGTACTATGAAGAATGAAACCTTAGGATAAATCTGATAGCTGATCGATAACGTGTCCTTAATTGAGTACTGTTCCCAAATCGAGGAAATACATGTTCAAAAGAAGCAATGAATGCTAAGCATGGAAACACATGATGCCTTACGAACAAGCAACAAACTCCTAATCATCCAATTGGAAGCAATAGCTAAAAACTTGGAAGCACAAGAGGTGGCAGACATATCACCATTGGTGAAGTTTACGATTTTTGTGAGAAAGCGGTGCATGTCTTCCAGAAAGTGTTGGGTTATCTGAAGATCAAGTCAAGTACATGGGTGTTTATACAAGGCAAAAACGGAATCCGAACTCCAACAACTATAATTTAGGTTAATCAAATCATGAAAAAAAATCATTGGGAGGAAACAATAGCCTCCAACCAAAAACAACTAATCAACAACCACAAAAGAAAAATCTTGAATAGTTTTAACCCAATACATGAAGACAACACAAATTTACATTGAAGTTATCTGAAAAAATCATGAGGAAACTCGAAGAAACATTGAGACTTGAATCAAGAATTTGGAGATACAAATTGGCCAAATTTCTACAAAGTTGACAACCCAAGGAGCAATATGTGCAAGATGATTGTGATGGTGAAGTGTGGTCGTGAAAATAAATTGAAGGAAGCTTAGGTACAAGTTGAAGAAAAGGTGGCACAACCAATAAGCCACCCAAATTTATTTATAGTGCAATTTGAGTCATAAAAAAAGAAAGTAAATAATGAGAGAAGAATATAAGTACTATTGGATCTAATGAAAAGTATAAAAGTCATTAGAGGAAACATAGTCCCTACTACATCAAATTTCTTTCTATAACCAAAAATCGTTTTCTTGTTTTTGATTTGCAGGGTCCACAAAAGGAAGAAGATCCAGGATGTTTAAATGTTTCTGTAAAGGTGGGTGATGTGTATGTATGTGATGCTTTTGAGAGAACCGTAAGTTTAAAACTTCAACCATGTGTTGGTGAAGAATATAATGATAAAGAGTAGTTAATCCTTATTCAACACATCATTTTCTCGCTTTCTCCCTACATTCTCATATTACTACATTCTCTTATTTTGTACTCTAATAAGATGTTATTTGGATGTATGGGTCCATGAAATTTTTTCCTATATTAAAATGAAAGAAGTATAAATCAATGATTTAATGAACAAGATAAAAAAGTATTATTTTATTAGATTTTTTTTTTTTGTACATGTAAAATACAGGAGTTTATCTAACAGTGGGTGTAGGTCAAAAATAACTAATGGGTGTAGGTCAAAAATAACTAATGAAACCCCCGAGCGTTGAAAGATTGAAATGGAAATGATGATGGCATCATTTTTGCCTTGTTAAATAAACCATTTGAAACATGGGACATAAACTTTTGTAATAAGACAATGACTAAAATTGTTTACATAAAAATTGAGAGAGACCAAAATGTGAAAAAAAATATTAAGATTAATTAAAAGTGTAAATTGATATATTTAAAAGGACTAAAAATGAATATAATTCGGACTTCGTAAGCGGAATTAGAAACCTGACTCATCTGTTTACGTTTATGTATGTGAATTGATATATATATCACTACTAAAATTGTTCTGATTTCCGTGCTATAGCTCTTGCAAATTTTCAATTTAAAATTGTTACGAAAGTTTTAGCTGACAGACTTTCAATTATTACTATGTGCATCATTTCTCTGCAACAACGGGGCTTTATTCGTGATAGGAATATTTTGGAATGTATCATTCTTGCATCAGAGGCCATTAATATGAATGATAAAAGGCAGTTTGGTGGCAATATGGCTTTGAAAGTTGATATAAAAAAAGCCTTTGACACGTTGGATTGGAACTTTTTGGTTGCTGTGCTCCGAAAGTTTGGTTTTTCTTCTCTGTTTACTGACTGGATTCTTGCTATTTTGCACTCAGCTAGGCTTTCTAACTTGGTGAATGGTAAGGCGGTGGGGTTTTTCTCTTGTTCTCATGGAGTCCGACAAGGGGACCCTTTATCTCCACTTCTTATTTGTATTGCTGAAGAGGTTCTGAGCAGGGTGATTTCCATGGCCTCTTATGCAAGCAAAATTGTGCCTATGTTTTATTGTCGTGGGGTTTCTATTCCTACTCACATTTTGTATGCAGTGTTAATATTTTGTGTAGGTACTAATCAAAATATTAGATGCTTTCTGAAATTTTTTAATGATTATTCTAAGGTGTCCAGGCAGATTATGAATAATAGCAAAAGCCGGTGTTATTCGGGGGCTATGACAACCTCTCATTCTCAGATGATTGCGGGAATTCTTGGGCTTAGTGCTGGCACCATTCCTTTTTCTTCTCTTGGCTGCCCCATCTTCAAAGGCAAGCCGAAAGGGATATATTGTCAATCCATTGTCGACAGAATCAAGGTAAAATTTGCAACTTAGAAAGATACTTTGCTCTCAATAATGGGACGTGTGTAGATCATTAAGTCAATTATTCATGGTATGCTTGTATATTCTTTTCACATCTACATGTGGCCAAGACGTCAGCTTCACCAAATAGATTATTGGATTAAAAATTTCATTTGGAGTGGTGACATTGACACTCGCAAGGTGTGCACGGTTTCTTGGATGGTTATGTGCTGATCTTGGGCAGCGGGTGGTCTTAAAATTTAACCCAACTCGTCTCATTAACGAGTCCTTGATTCTTCTTCTTGCTTGGCATTTTTCTTCGGGGGAATCGCAATGGGCAGGGTTGTTACATAAAAGATTTATCAAGAATAGCACACTGCTTCAGCACTATTTTCAACAGTGTTGGCTATTCCAGAGGTAGCAAGCCGTGTTGCTGACATTGTTTTGCCAACCGCACCTTTACCTGATTCTCTTGTTTGGCTTCATTCGTCTGATGGTAAATTAACTTCGAAACTATCTTTTAATTTTCTAAAACCGGTTGCTGTTACTTTACCTTGGGCTGCTGCTATATGGAAATCTTGCATTCCTCCTTCTCAATCCTTTATTCTTTGGCGGTTATGCATGGGAAAATTCCCACCGCGAAAACCTTCGTCGTCGTTGCGGTATCATTGTTTCGATCTGCAGTTTCTGTTTGTGCACGGATGAGTCCCCCAACAATTAATTTCTTCACTGTACATTCGCAAAGAATCTTTGGCTTTGGTTTGGCGGTATTTTACATATTACTTTTAACCTGGCCTCTTTTGCATCCCTTCTCAACTCCATTCCGCAGAACTGCTCCTCCCAAATTTGTGATATTTACTTGGCTGCGATGGTGCACACTCTTCATGATATATGGTTGACTTGGAATTCTTGGCGCTTTAATAATATGACCACTTCTTTGCATTCGAAAAAGGTGCGTATTCATGTTGCTATTAGTTTTAGTTGCTATATTTATGCTGGTAAATGTATTGCTTCTGATGCAAATATCCTGGATGTTTTCTCGGTATGTCCTCACAATCGCCGTGTAAGTGATATGTTGTTCGTTTCTGGAAGGCCCCCTCGGCCCCTTGGATAAAAGTTTACACAGATGGCTCTTTGATTGGTTCACATGCGGTGTGTCGAGGCCTGGTCCGTGATCACCTAGGCTCCCTTTTAGGCGCATTTGTTTGTAACATCGGCGTCTCTACAGTTTTTATGCCGAGGTGTATGCTTTTCTTATTGCTTTGGAGTATGCAGCTCAGAACGGTTGGAGGAATGTTTGGTTAGAGAGTGACTCGACGAGCGCTATGATGGTCTTTAAAAACCGCTCCCTAGTCCCGATTTTACTTCATACTCGTTGGCATAACGCTTGCAACCAAGGAATCCAAGTTATTACCTCTAACATCTTTAGGGAAGAAAATTGTTGTGCGGAGTTTCTGGCTAATATGGGTCATTCAATACAAGGCAAGGTTTGGTTCTCAGTATTGCCTCAGACTCTTCAGACCGAATTCTACTTGGACCGGAGTGGGTTCCCTCGCTCTAGGTTCCCGTAGACAGATATTTCTTTTTACTATTTTCTGTCTTTTGCTATTTCTTTTTTTGTTTCTTCTTTAATTTTTGAGGGTTTTGGCCTAGTCCCCCCTCTTGTACTCTTTTTCCCCTGTTTTTAATAATTTTTTTCTTTGAGATTGGCAGCATAAGATGGGGATTCTGCGGGGTGCCAACCTAGTTGGAATGTCGTTGCTTCTCCTTGATGCATGTTCAATCTCCTGGCTTAGGAAAAAAAATGGTTCAATAAATGTCATTTTACTTTTACAATGCCGCATTAATTTTCTCTCGCTAATTCTACCCATAAATTACTGAGTTTGATTATCATGAATTGTGAGTGTAATATAATTTACACAGTCAACATATCGCAAACAATCATGTGCTTCAATTTTCATGGTTAAAATACAAGTTAAATTTTTTTATATTTGACGATTATAATTGATTGACTTTATAAATACTCTTTACATGGTTGATATATATGAGTTAAATCCTAAATTAATATTGTTTACGCAATTTCAAGCCATTATATTTTATTTTATATATTTTGTACAATGAAAAACAATCAATAGTTAATAAATAAAATCTTGCAAAATTGCAACGTTATTTAATTTATTTTTATTTAACTATATGAAGAAAAACCCAAAACAATAGTTATTATAAAAATAAGGGAGTCTAATGACATAATCAAAAAGATAAGAGAGAGAAAATGAGGAGTGTGATAGCAACATTATTTTTCAATGTTTACTCTCTTTTTTTGTGAAATTTATGTGACTCCAACACTTACAAAATTGGTCTTAGATAAAATGGTGAGATCTATATGAGTTTAATTCAATAAAAAAGTAAGTGGTAAAATGATTATTGGAAAAAGTGTATTCATAACTCTCCTCATATTTGAATTTATCAAACGATAGATGTGGGTCAAAGAGAAAGGAAGAAACCTCCAACAGTTGCAAAATTAATATGATGATTGCATTTTTGGACTCACTCACAAAAGATGGGTTATGGAAACTCATTTTGTAAGGCAAAATACGCAAGTCAAAAGATGATTCTAAATTTATGAGTGCACTTTTATCAAAGTTAAAAAATTTATTGTCCGTCTCAACTATTTCTATTTTATTGGTTGCAAAGGATGTTATTGAACTGAAATCAGTAGAGAATTAAACATGAAACCAATGTCTATTACCGTTAAAGTTGAAAGACAACTTTTACGATTTTGGATTCACTCACAAAGAGGATGTGCAAAAAGAAAGTCATGTTGTCACACACAACATTTTGGACGTATATGTCGAGCTCAACTTTTTCATTTTCATTATGGAAACACTTTTTCAGTTTCAGTTTAAAAAAGGAAATTTTATCTTGAAAATTGTGTATTTAAAACTTTTAAATCGTAGAAGTTTAGGAGTTCTATAAATCAAGACTCATGAAGTTTCAAGCATAGTTTGAGTAACCTACCTTTGCTAAGAAAAAATGCCTATTAAGAGCATTGATCTTACAAACTTTCTTGACTCCCCTCCATCACAACACATATCTTCATCTAATGCATCGATGATCCTTAACTTTGACCATATTTCCACCAATCCTAATCTTCACCGCCATGTCCAACACCTCCAACACCAAACTACTTTGTTGGTACCACCAACAGTTCAAGGACACGCCCATGAGTCCCATGGAATCACTACCAGTTGTCCCCAATCTGCCACCCATGATGGTAGCCTAATTTCTAGGGTTCTCCGACCGTTACTTGGATCAGACACCATGCCATTCCCAAATGGATCTAGGTGCATGGTGCCTTGGAGTCATCTAGAGCATGAGTAATTGCATCTCTCAACCTTAAATCTATTTTTTTTATTGTTATGATATCACTTTACTTCTGCAAAAAAAATAATTTTTTAAAGATATAAAAATGCAAAATTTGTCTCTAATTTTTCAGTAAAATGTTAAAGAACCCCAATTTTTTTTCTTTCTCTAATATTTGTAATTATTTTAACTTTTTGTTGTACTCTTTATACTTTCGTTTCTACTCCACTTATTGGCAATGATTTTTTTACGCTCATTTCTACTTATTTTTTAGAGACGTCAAATTTATTTATCATTTCTTATTTACTTCTCTAGTACTCGTTGTTATTTCAACTTTTTAATGTAATGCTTTCAATACTCTCATTTCAACTCCAACTAAACCTTCATAGGTTAGTAAATAATGTGCAAGCTTTGATTATTGTTGTCCCCTTAAATTTTATCATTAATATTTGTATTTATTTTTAAAAGCTTTGTGACCAAACTCACAATTTATCGTAGATATTTAATTAATACATGTTTTTATTTTATTTTACATTTGTCTTAGCTTATTTGTGATGGGGCTAATTAAGTATGGAAAAGGGAGAAGGAGTGAAATTGCTAAGAACTTTGTCTGCAACAAGACTCCACAACAAGTTCGAAGCTATGCTACTAGCTTCTTCAGGTACCTTCCCGACACATACGTGCATGGTTTAAGGAAAAGGAAAAGGCAACTAATTGAAAATCCCAACCATAACATGATTGTTAAGAATGATCATGCAAAAGAAACTCTCACTCTTTTTCCAGATGTTCCAACACATTATGGAGGAGAAGCTAGCAGTAGCAACAACACCAACAACTATGAAGCAAACACTTCCATGTCTCTTCCTGTTGGTGATGGAATAGTTGATGTTGAACTTCGTTTGGGTTTATATTAGTGTGAATTTGAAGCATCGGTGTCATGCATGCACGGACAAATTAAGCTAGAGTCTCTCAACGGCTATAATATGTGTCTTGTCATTTTGTAACCTTTTCCATTTTTTCTGTTTTGTTGCACTTTTTATTTTATGTTATGATATTATGCATGTTGTGTCTTGCATGTTTTCATCTTGAGTATTGAGTTCAGTTACCTTGATTTGATAAAAAAAATCTTAGTCAAATGTTGTGTTAAGTTACCTTTGATTTGATAAGAAAATCATAGTCAAATGTCCTGTTCAGCTACATTGTAAAATCTTTGTATGTTTTTTTTCCTTTAGATTATGATATTTGTAACTCTTCATTATTCTTCATTTCTCTTCCAATTACGTAAATATATCATATATATCATATCAATCTTTTTAATTTTTTTATCTATCGAGTGTAGAATAAGTGTTTGGGTGTCTATGAATTATCATCTTTCTTTGTCTTTACTATGAGAGAAAGGGTTTCAAGGAGTACACCTAATTGTTCTAATCTATAATAGAAACTGAAATGGTGACCACTAAGTCTACCACAATTTGTTGGTGTGCAGATAATTATTTGACGTTTTAAACCCTTAAATATCTAGTTTGATTTTTACTTATGAAAAATTGAAAAATGATACCCCGCAAATTAGGTCATCTATTATTCCACTTAATTGCTCCACGAGAAATTATACCAACTTCATTTCAACATAAATTTATTTTTATATAAAAAGTTCAAAATAAGTGTGATTTTACTCTTTGAACGCAACGATATTTTTTTTCTAATTCTAACCGTAAATTAGTAAGTTTGAATTTGATGCACTGTCCGTATTAAATATTTTACACTGTCAACATATCACAACTAACCATGTAAATGAATTTCGAATGGTGAAAATACAAGTCAAATTTTAAATAATTTCTTTATAATGACACTCTATCTTCTTCTTTTTTTTATAGTGGAATTCGTGTGAGCTACATTTAAAAATTAGTCTCAGATAAAATATTGACATCTATATGAAATTTTATCCAATAAAAATGTCTATATTAGAGTATTGATAATTCTTCTCATAATTGAATTTATTGAACGATGGGTGTGGGTCAAAGACAACAGATGAAACCCCCAAGAGTTACAAGATTAATTGATAGGATGGTTCCATTTTCTTGACTCACTCGCAAAAGATGAGTTATGGAAACTCATGTTGTCACATAAAATATGCAACTAACGAGATTATTCTAAATTTACAGGGGCAGCTTTTTCAAAGTTAAAAAATGTAAAGTTCACTTCAACTTCTTCCATTTCATGGGAGAGATTTGAGTTTCTACTTAGTCAATGTTCATGGCACAAATTTCCTGAGATGAAATTACCTTAACTTTCACCAATGGTCTGAAGCCACAAACTTGAATGCTTTTAGACGCATCATCAGGAGGTACCATGAAGAATGAAATTTTAGGATAAATCTGATAGTTGATCGAAAAGGTGTCCTTAAATGAGTACCGCTCCCAAATTGAGTTAAAGGTCTGTTCAAAAGAAGCAAGGAGTGTTAAGCTTGGAAACACATGATGCCTTACAAACAAGCATCAAACTTCTAAGCTTCTAATTGGAATCAATAGCTAAAAAGTTAGAAGCACAAGAGGTGTCAAACATATCATTCAATGGTGAAGTTTACGATTTTTGTGGGAAAGCTCATGAAAGTGGTGCATGTCTTCCAGGAAGTTTTGGGTATCTAAAGATCAAGTCAAGTACATGGGTGTTTATACAAGGCAAAATTGGAATCCTTACTTCAATAACTATAATTTCGTCTAGCCAAATCATTAAAAAATCATTGGGAGGAAACAATAGCCTCCAACCAGAAGCAACCAATCAACAACCATAAAAGAAAAATCTTGAATAATTTTAACCCAATACATGAAGACAGCACAAAATTACATTGAAGATATCTCCAAAAACCATGAGGAAACTCGAAGAAACACAGAGACTTGAATCAAGAATTTGGAGACACAAATTGGGCAAATTTCTACACAATTGGCTAGCATGTCAAGAATCGGATTCTCGGGTTCTACACTTGACAACTCAATGAGCAATATTTTTGGAAAAGGCGGCACAACCAATAAGCCAACTAATTTCATTTATAGTGCAATCTGAGTCACCAAAAAAGAAAGTAAATAATGAGAGAAGAATACAAGTACTATTGGATCTAATGAAAAGTATAAAAGTCATCGTTTCTTTTGTGGCTAATCTAGAACAAAATCTTGATTACACAAAGTTCATGCAGGTGATTCTCTTAAAGCAACACAAACTCCGATAAATTTAAGTAGCACGATAAACATGGAGTTTAATTTCGGCACAGTTCTTCTGAATAAAATAATCTTTGGAACATCAAAAAGAAGAAGAGCAATGAAGGTGTCTGAAGTAGAGATTGACGAAGATAAATAAGATGTATGTGAGGAACAAAAAGAAGAAGTTTCCCTCAAATAAGATAGTAAATAGGTAGATCCAAGTGAAGTCGGGAAGATCCTAGTAATGTGAAAAGTGAAGAAGAAAAATAAAAACTAGTCATGACCAAATAAACCAATTCTAAAGGAGAAGAAATACATATAATGGAAGTAAAGTCAATCAAAGGGAAAGAGAAGGTTGGAGACAATGAAACCTTGGAAAAAGAAGAATATTTTCATCAATTCATCAAGGCCTTATATTGGATAATACACATAAGAATGAAATAACTTGCACCTCAAGTAAATGATGTTAGAGTGCTGAGTTATAATATAATGTTTGATTACTACCTTAGGTTATCATGTACACTCACATATGTATATAAATGCATTGTAACTTCATTTACAAGTAATGAGAATAACATTTTTCATTCATATTCTCTCTCTCTTATGATGGTATCAGTTTCTCCTCCATCAATTGGGGAGTCAGTTACGATCCATAACCACTTTTTCTAACCAATTCCATTGCGTTTTCTCTCTCTTCTTCATCTTCTTCATTGAATCTTCATGATTCATACCTTGATCCTTTGTTTTTGTGCTTGATTGCTTCGTCTTCTATCATAAAACCAATCACACTGTTTATTTTTGTTATCAAAAACATGGTCATCCTAGTTGTCCTGAGCAGTAACCAAGGGTAAATGCTGCTACTCATGATGCTCCTACTGAAAGTAACACATTGGAGCATGGTTTGGGGGGCTCGAGAGGTTCTGGTAATGGTTTGTCTCCAGAGCAATATACTCAACTTGTATCCTTACTACAACAAGCTAGTTTGGTTCCTTCAACATCTCTCCCCTCTTCTTCAAATGACACTACCAACCATATGTAAGTTCAGATTGTAACCTAAGAGGGGGGGTGAATTAGGTTTCTAGCAATATTGGTTAATTTTTCTTAGTTTAGCGTTGTTGATAATTTTTCCGGTAAATAATGATGAAGGTATGAATGCGGAGAAATAAAAGAGTAAGGGAAGAAGAAATAACACAAGAGAATTATAGTGGTTCCCCTCTAAACCTTAGGGTACTCCACTCCCTTCACACCCCGCGAAGGATTTCACTATGTAAAGAATCTTTGTTACAAAGCAACCTTAATCCCAAAGGCCCCCTAAAAATATTTCTCTACACACCAAGATAGCACTCCACTATCTTTTACAACAAGAATCTTCACCAAACCTATGATGAAATTCTCACAAAGAAACAAGATAGCACTCCACTATCTTTTACAACAATTCCCACCAACAAATGATGAGAAACTTTACAACAATGTAATTGAAGAATATCAAATATGTATGGCTGTATAATCTTATCAATATCACTCTTAAACAAATGGACTTAGTGCTCAGAAAACCTTTTAATGAATGTTAAAGTGTGGGCAAAGTTTTCCAAACAATTTGAATAAAAGTTTGAAAGCAAGTGATATTGAAAATGTCAATTGAGATAATGAAAGTTGTTGTGTTTAAATGCTTTGATTCTCAATTGAATTTATAGAGGCTAAAATGATGTTTATGAAGCAACACTACTTTTCAAAAAGTTTTGTCAATGAAAAGACACATATTTAAAATGACACCTATTCATAAACAATTTGAATGAAATGCATTCAAAACAAATATGGTTGTTGGCAAAATAACTTAGAAAATAACCGTTAGCCATTTTTAAAATTAAACGATGCATTTCATTATGAAGGACATGGCAGGTACAATTTAAATTCCAATCATAATGCATAGTTAGACCATGCTGAAATTATTCATGCAAAAACCATATTTTTAATGGTACATTTAATAATGCAATTTTCATAATAAAATATGGTTTTTCTGGTAAAAAATATTTTCATGCAAAATCATATTTATATTAAAATCATTGTGAGTGTGTGATTTATTTTTAAGAGAGCTTTAGGCATTGCTTCATATGCGCACTTAGAAAAATGTTTGTAATTATTTTCTGAGCATTCTAAGTTGTTCCATAATTAAAGAATGATAAATAAAAAGATAAATGCCATACTTACAAAGAGTATAACCAAGAAGCCTAGGCACTAATCTTTATTCTTAATCTTCATCTTGTGCCTCCATGGTTTTTCTTCTTTTGTGATGTGTATTTGTTATCATCAAAACACAACCAAGTCTAAGAAGGAAATCTTCTTCACAATCTCCCCCTTTTTGATGATGACAAACCATATCCTTTTGATAATGTTTGCTCAATGATACTCCCCCTATCTTGTATGTCTCCCCCTTTGTTTTGCAATTAGATAACCTGAAACAATTTAAGCACAAAACACAAAACACAAACATACACTTTCTCCCCCTTATGACATCATCAAAAAGAAGAAAAATAGTAAAATCCAAAGGGTCGTAATATAAGGGAAATAATAAATGTTATATAAAAATAATTTATCTTCTTCACAATGAGTATTTAATCATTCACATTATTTTGCACATATGATATGAGATCGTAATTTTAAATACAAAAATTTCTCACACAAAATAACATGCACATTTTTACCAAAACATACAGAAATTCAACTAGAAAATGATTAGGTATAAATCAAAACATATATTTTTATTCATTTCTACAAATGAGTTTCACGTTAAAATTATTCATATATATATATATATATATATATGTATATGAATTCCATCATGCACAACAGTTAGTAAAAGTAAATAGTAGCATTGTCTAATAAATAAATTCGTACCAAAAAAGACATCTCTTTTACGATGAAGATAATGCTTCTATTCATATAATATCCACTGTTTAAAGTTAATTATGTCCTAGATCAAAATGAATGCAGATCTTGCACCACTTATAAGGAATAATTCATGTATCAGAATAAAACTTTGACCAATGCATATATTCAAACATATTTTGTAAGTGCGCATGATAATGACAATGCAACCAATTCACTAGAAACCAAGCACTTTACAATAATCGATACTCATGAATATACAACAGATATCATAACCATATTATAGAATAATGCAATAAAAATGTGTACCTTTCACCATGATCATAAATCGAACTATATCATGTGGTCTTGTATCTTGAAGAAACCAATCTAAATATGACAATTTTAGCATATGATCTTCAAGTACCTACAAAACAATTAATAGTACTTTCTAGGTACCCATTTTTCTTTGGGTCCTTGTGGGTTAATACCTTTCTTTATCCAAATAAATTTACCATAAGGAACACCAAAGTTTCTTATGTGGCAAGTATTAGGAGTATGCCCTTTTATGTTGCAATAAAAACATGTTAAATTAAGAACTTGACGTGAACCAAAATTATTTCCTTTAGAGAAATTATTCTTAACATTTGAATTATTTTTCTTAAAAGAATTGTTAGAATAATTTCTCCTTTTAGAATTAATTCTTTGATTCACATTCTTGGAAGAATTAACAACATGCATTTTCTTGGTTTCTATGTTGTTGGGATTTGTGCTTGCTTTAACAAATACCGTTTTATTGGTGTTTGGTTTATCAAATTTAGAAAAACCAAGCCCGGTTTTGTTGTTTGAATATCTTTGTCGGCTGAGCACATCTTCCAAACTGTTGTGACCTTTTTCAAAATTTTTGATTACTTGATTTAATTCAGCAATTGTTGTTTCATGTTCTTTACATTTATGACATGAAGAACCTTTAACCTTTTCTAATTCTTCTTGTGCATCAAAAACTTTTCTTTCTAGAGATACATTTTGTTTCTTTTGCTTTGTACAAGTTTTAGAAAGATTAATGAATTTTTCAAACAATTCATCAAATGCATTTTGTAATTCTTCATAAGAAGGTTTAAAATTTAATTCAGAATCACTTACCTCTTGTTCATCATCGGAGTGATGTGACGCAAATAATGTTAAATTTGCACATTCGTCATCCTCTGATTCTGAAGATGAACTTATATCGTTGTCCTCCCAAGCAATATACGCCTTCCTTGGCTTGAAATCTTTCTTGCCTTTCTGACTACTCTTCTTTGTAAGGGTTGGACAGTCTGCCTTCACATGTCCCTTTTTTCCACATTCAAAGCATGTGAAACTTTGACTTGATGTAGAAACATCCTTTTTCTTGTGAAACTTTCTTTTATTTCCAAATTTAAAGTTTTTATCCTTTTGGAGGAATTTACCTAATTTCTTGACAAGAACAGTGATGTTTTCATCATCATCGGTGCTATCATCTTGTTGGAGAACACTGGATTCTGCCTTCAATGAAATATTCTTATGTTTCATTACTCCTTCTTCATGTTGTTCTAGTCTTGCAAGTTCAATTTCATGCTCTTGTAATTTTCCAAAAAGTCCCGCCAACGACATGTTTTAAAGACTTTTCTTTTCAGATATGGCTGTTACTTTTGGTTGCCATTCCCTTGTTAGTGACCTGAGAATCTTCAAGTTTATTTCATTGTTGGACAAGGTTTTTCCAAGGGCTGTAAGATGATTGATAAGATGTGAAAATCTCTTCTGCATGTCTAGAATCTTTTCTCCTGGTTGCATTCTAAACATCTCGTACTCTTGAGAGAGGGTATTCAATCTAGAACGTTTTACTTCTTCCGTTCCTTCATGTGTTATTTCCAAAGTGTCCCAGATTTCTTTGGCCGTTGTGCAGTTAGAAATTCTGAAAAACTCATCCATCCCAAGAGAGGATTGAAGAATGTTCTTTGCCTTTTTGTCAAATAACCTTTTTTTTCGGTCATCATCATCCCATGATGTTTGTGGTTTGATACCTATCACACCATTCACATTTGTAGTGGGAACATAAGGACCATTCTGGACAGCATCCCAAATTTCTTCACCTTGGGCTTCTAGATACATTGTCATCCTAATTTTTCAGAAATCATAATGATCTCCGGTGAAACATGGTGGTCGGTTTGAATTAGGACCTTCTGCTAGAAACGGTTTAGTGGAAGCCATTTTCTGGATCAAAGAAGCAAGTTATCTTTACTCTTGCTCTGATACCAATTGTAAGTTCAGATTGTAACCTAAGAGGGGGGGTGAATTAGGTTTCTAGCAATATTGGTTAATTTTTCTTAGTTTAGCGTTGTTGATAATTTTTCCGGTAAATAATGATGAAGGTATGAATGCGGAAAAATAAAAGAGTAAGGGAAGAAGAAATAACACAAGAGAGTTATAGTGGTTCCCCTCTAAACCTTAGGGTACTCCACTCCCTTCACACCCCGCGAAGGATTTCACTATGTAAAGAATCTTTGTTACATAGCAACCTTAATCCCAAAGGCCCCCTAACAATATTTCTCTACACACCAAGATAGCACCCCACTATCTTTTACAACAAGAATCTTCACCAAACCTATGATGAAATTCTCACAAAGAAACAAGATAGCACTCCACTATCTTTTACAACAATTCCCACCAACAAATGATGAGAAACTTTACAACAATGTAATTGAAGAATATCAAATATGTATGGCTGTATAATCTTATCAATATCACTCTTAAACAAATGGACTTAGTGCTCAGAAAACCTTTTAATGAATGTTAAAGTGTGGGCAAAGTTTTCCAAACAATTTGAATAAAAGTTTGAAAGCAAGTGATATTGAAAATGTCAATTGAGATAATGAAAGTTGTTGTGATTAAATGCTTTGATTCTCAATTGAATTTATAGAGGCTAAAATGATGTTTATGAAGCAACGCTACTTTTCAAAAAGTTTTGTCAATGAAAAGACACATATTTAAAATGACACCTATTCATAAACAATTTGAATGAAATGCATTCAAAACAAATATGGTTGTTGGCAAAATAACTTAGAAAATAACCGTTAGCCATTTTTAAAATTAAACGATGCATTTCATTATGAAGGACATGGCAGGTACAATTTAAATTCCAATCATAATGCATAGTTAGACCATGCTGAAATTATTCATGCAAAAACCATATTTTTAATGGTACATTTAATAATGCAATTTTCATAATAAAATATGGTTTTTCTGGTAAAAAATATTTTCATGCAAAATCATATTTATATTAAAATCATTGTGAGTGTGTGATTTATTTTTAAGAGAGCTTTAGGCATTGCTTCATATGCGCACTTAGAAAAATGTTTGTAATTATTTTCTGAGCATTCTAAGTTGTTCCATAATTAAAGAATGATAAATAAAAAGATAAATGTCATACTTACAAAGAGTATAACCAAGAAGCCTAGGCACTAATCTTTATTCTTAATCTTCATCTTGTGCCTCCATGGTTTTTCTTCTTTTGTGATGTGTATTTGTTATCATCAAAACACAACCAAGTCTAAGAAGGAAATTTTCTTCACACCATATCCAAGCTACTCCTGTTATATCTACTAGCATATCAGTTTCTGCTTCAGACAATGCAAGTATACATCCTCCTTCTTTATGTTATAAACCTGATTACTGGCTTCTAGATTCAGGAGCAAATGAACATATATGTTGTAGCCTTTCATATTTTACCTATTTCTATCGCATTAAACCTGTTTGTGTTAACCTTCCTAATAGTACTGCCATTATTGTCCAATATACTGGTAATATTAATTTCACTCCTCAATTTTACCTCACACATGTGCTATATTCACCATTCTGTCAACTTAATCTCATGTCTGTTTCTAAGCTTTGTGAATCCTTATCATGTGTTTTGGATTTCTCTCATGGTAAATGCCTTATACAAGACAAAACTTCATTGAAGATGATTAGTTTGGCTAATGAAGTGGATGGACTTTACAAATATACTCCCACTTCCACTTCTGAAGTTTCTTCTAATAGTTTTTTAAATTCCACCAATAAATCTTGTAATTTTTCATTTTCTATAAGTTGTAACTCTAGTACTTGTATTCCTGTTAATTCCTTATGGCACTTTAGACTTGATCATCTCTTTAATCAAAGAATGATTAAGATGTCTCATTTGTATCCCTCTATTGTTCACAATAATAAAGATGTTTGTGACATTTGCCACGTCTCTAAACATAAACATTTACCTTTTACATCCAGTTTACTAATTTTCCTTCTGTTCATGGCCATAGATATTTTCTAACCATCTTTGATGATCATAGTAGATTTTTATGGGCTATTTTGTTAAAATCTAAATTAGAAGTCTCTCTTCATGTGAAAAATTTCATTCTCATGATCAAAACACAATTTCATGTCACACCTAAATTTGTGAGATCTGATAATGGACCTGAATTTTTGATTAATAATTTTTATGCTTCTCATGGCATTATTCATCAAAAATCATGTGTTGAAACCCCTCAACAAAATGGTAGAGTTGGGAGGAAACATCAACACATTCTTAATGTTGTCAGGGCTTTGTTGTTTCAATCAAAACTTCCTCCATCCTTTTGGTCTTATGCTATTCTCCATGTTGTTTTCTTAATCAATAAAGTCCCTACACCTGTTTTACATAATCAGTCTCCTTATCATGTCTTGTTTACAAGCTTCCTGACATCCATCTTTTCAAAGTCTTTGGTTGTCTGTGTTTTGCTTCTACTTTGCAATCTCATAGGTCAAAACTTCAACCTAGAGCTAGAAAGTCTTTTTTTTTTCAGGTTACAAGTCTGGTTATAAAGGTTTTCACCTCCTTGATCTCTCCACTAGAGAAATATTTGTCTCCAGACATGTTACTTTCCATGAACATATCCTACCTAACAAATTTACCTCATCTTCCACCACCCCTAGCTGGGGCTATTTTCCTCACCACACCATAGACTCTTTGAATCCCGTCAGTAATATTTCACCTATACCTCTTGAATCTTCTTTCATTGATGACCCTATCTCGCAAACACCTTCTTCACCTTTACTTCTTTCATCTGTTTCCAATTTACCTTGATGTTCCACCAGAAATAAAATTGAACCTTCATATATGCAGGATTATATTTGAAATAGTTTTAACTTCACCATTTATCCTATTTCACACTATATTAATCATAATGACTTGTCTTATAACCACTCTTCTTATGTTTTGTCCCTACATACACATATTGAGCCCAAAACCTATGCTGAAGCTAATAAACTAGATTTTTGGACAAATGCGATGCAAGTTGAGTTGAAGGCTCTTGAACAAACTAGTACTTGGAGTCTTGTGGATTTACCTCCTAATGTGAAGCCCAAAGGCTGCAAATGGGTATTCAATATCAAACGTAATGATGATGGAAGCATTGAGAGATACAAGGCGCGCTTAGTTGCTAAATGATATACACAGGTTGAAGGTCTTGATTACTTTGACACCTTTTCACGAGTTGCCAAACTCACCACTGTCAGATTAGTTATTGCTTTGGCTTCCATTCATCATTGGCATCTTCATCAACTTGATGTCAATCCTTCATGGAGATTTACAGGAAGATGTTTATATGACTTTACCTCCAGGTATTTATGTCAAGAATTCTAATGCGGTATGTAAACTCAATAAATCTCTTTATGGCCTAAAACAAGCAAGTAGGAAGTGGTATGATAAGCTCACTTTTGTTCTTTTACAACATCACTATACTCAAGCTAATTCTGATCATTCCCTTTTTATCAAGAAAACTGGTAGTTCATACATCGTTTTACTTGTATATGTGGATGACATCATACTTGATGGTGACTCATTAGAAGAGTTTCAATCTATTAAGTCTATTTTGGATAATTTGTTCAAAATCAAGGATTTAGGTCAATTGAAATTCTTCCTAGGGCTTGAGGTAGCTTATTCTCATATTCGTATCTCTCTTTCTCAGAATAAGTACTGCTTAGACTTACTTGCAGATTCAGGCACTATTGGTTCTAAGCCTGCATCCACTCCTTCTGACCCCTCTCTCAAGTTACACAATGATGGTGCATTACCCTATGAAGACATTTCTTCTTATAGAAGACTGGTTGGTAAACTGCTCTATCTGAACACCACCATACCTGATATTACCTACATCACATAACAATTAAGTCAGTTCCTTTCTGCTCCCACAGTACTCACCATACTACTGCCATTAGAGTTTTGAGATATCTGAAAAAACTATCCAGGCAAAGGTTTATTCTTCCCTCGCAATTCCCCTCTCCATTTACAAGGATATTCAGATACAGATTGGGCAGGTTGTGTTGATACTAGGAGATCCATCAGTGGCCAATGTTTATTTTTAGGGAACTCTTTAGTTTCATGGAGAACGAAGAAACAAATAACTGTATCTAGGTCCTCTTTTGAGGCAGAATATAGAGCATTAGCCTCAGCTTCTTGTGAACTTCAGTGGTTGATTTACCTTCTTCAGGATCTCCATGTTTCTTGTACCAAGCTTCCTGTGCTTTTTTGTGACAATCAAAGTGATTTGCATATAGCAGCTAACCCTGTCTTCCATGAACGTACCAAACATTTGGAGATTGATTGCCACATAGTGAGGGAAAAGCAACAACCAGGCATACTCAAGCTTCTTCCTGTTTCATCTCAAGAACAAGTTGTTGATTTCTTCATCAAGGCTCTTCATTCTCAACCTTTCAACCTTCTTCTATCCAAGCTGGGCATGTTAGATGTTTATCAACCTCCAACTTGTGGGGGGCTATTGGATAATACACATAAGAATGAAATAACTTGCACCTCGAGTAATTGATGTTAGAGTGCTTAGTTATAATATAGTGTTTGATTACTACCTTAGGTTAACATGTACAATCACATATGTATATAAACACATTGTAACTTCATTTACAAGTAATTAGAATAACACTTTTCGTTCATATTTTCTCTCTCTTAAGACCTTAGAAGAATTTAAAGTCAATATGCCAATCAAGGAGATGATCAAACATAATCCCTACAACATCAAATTTCTTCAAGAAATCCTAAAATTCGTATCAAATCCAACAAATAAATAACTTCTTTCTATAACCAAAAATCATTGTCCTTTTTTTTCATTTGCATGGTCCACAAAAGGAAGAATATCCAGGATGATTAAATGTTCATGTAATGGTGGGATGATGTGTAGGTAGGTGAAGTTTTTTTCATCTCTTTTACTCATTGTGTTAGATTTTATCCGCTGCATACATATTATATTTTGAACATAACTCTGTTTTTTGCAAACACTAAGAATTTATTTTAAAAAAATCCAACAAAGTTCAAACCCTTCCTCCCCTTCTAGTGTTTTTCTCACCTTCATGTTTACCACTTTATGAGTTTGGAAAGTGTAAACACTCACAAATATTTTGTAAAACTCTAATTGCATAAGTCCTCTTGTGTGAGGCAAGAAAGTCTATAACTTGTGTGTTGGAGCAATTGTAGTATTGTGTGATTATAGTGAAAAATATCTTGGAAATGCAAGGGAACTGAAAGTAACCTCATATTGTAGGGTGAACCATGATAAACTTGCTTGTGTTGTCTCTCTCCATCTCTTATCCCTCTCTGGTTATCATTTTGTTTTATTTTGTATAACTCTTAAAATTATTTTCAGAAAAAGCCAACACAATTCAACCCCTTTTTTGTGTTTTTCTTACCATCAAAATGAGCCTCCATTTCATCAGCTATTCAAAACACAAGACAATAAGAACTAAGTGAAAGTCGTCTACAAGCACTCAACCTCTACCATTACAATCTCAATTTCCACAAACTAAACCAAAAGACTAAAAAATATTAATTAAATTCTACCCATGTCCGGGAAGCATGTATGGATGTTATATCCTGAAATACCACCTCACATCATAATTTGTTGTAAAACACCCATAAAATGCATCCTGTCATAGATCCTTTGCAGCCAATAAACGATAAAAAATATTAGCATATGCCTTAGACAACATTTGTTTAGCCGCAACGGGTGAAGCATAGATGACTTTCTATTTGGGAGTGGTTTAAACAAATCCATATTGTCGTAAAGGCTAATAGATTTTGATGTTCTCGAATAGAATACATAATCAAAGGCTAATAGCCAATCCAGATGCTCTAGGTAAAACTTTGTGACAATGAGACCCTTCATCATAAAACAATGTGTCGACTCTCCTTGTAACATTCATTAAAATCCTTAGTCCCAAGTCCCTGAAAGTTATGACATATCCATGTCTACATAAATATATAAAAATTTGTAAACAACATAGAATATAACATCATTAACAATTATGTAGATAATAGTGTGTTTGCTTTACCTGAAGTAGTAAATGGTAACAATCAGCTCCTTCGTCTTATAAAGGGAGACATCATTAAGCTCTCTATACAATTGAACCAGAGAAACCTTCCGTGGGAAAAGTCGTGAACCATCTTCAAATCACTAAAGTACTCCAAATAACTCGCATCCACATGATTTGTGCCCTTGTGATTGAATAGAATGATGTCCACCAAGTACAATAGGCATCTGCATCGTGTACTATCAATTAAGCTCCATCTCCACCACACCACTAAACTGCTCACCGAGATTTATTGTTAGCAGATGACTCATAGGTTCACGCCCAGGTCAACACTTATCAACTCCGCCATAAGGTCGGCTTTGTCTTCTTTGCTCAGTTTAATGTCATGGTTCAAAAGAAGGTCCTAGATAGAAGATGTAGCACATAAGACACGTCATCCAATGTATCTAACATATCCCCAATTAGGAGATGAATGTTGAATGTGAAATTCTAGCATACTTGTTTTAATATGTTTTGTAAGATGTTTCAGCGTTTGCGATGTTCTGATTAATGTTCCAACATTAAAGCGTAAACAGAAATAAAAACAAGAAAATAAATGGCAAGAAAGTAAAAGACACAGTGAGTTTGTTGACCCAGTTCAGCGACCAACACACCTACTATGGGGGCTACCAAGCCATGAAGGAAATCCACTAGTGTAGTCCTTATTCAAAAGCTCTCAGAAAACTCCTCATTTACACTTTATAACCTAGGACCTACCCGTATAGACTTCAACCTAGGAACTCCTAGATCTGAGATGCCATCTCACTATCCTATGGTCAGTCACTACCTCAGTGGCCTATCAGACCTCAAACAAAAACAGTTGATGAAGTTACCTTCAAACATAAACTACAATCTTGCTTACAAGCTTTGGTGTAGCACAACGAGTTTACAACTCAAACACACAATCCTTAACAAGTATCAAGATGATACATGAAAGGATCACAAATAAACAGAACTAAACTTGCATCAAACGATACAAGAGTATAACACACAGACCCAAAACCCTAAAAGCTAAACTTTTTAGTATGACGGCTTGAATACCTAATAAGGTTTTGGAGTCTTCATTTTATGCTGAAGCAATATGGGCTAACAACCTTGTTGGGCTTCAGTAACAAATTGCAGATCGATCTGATCCACAAAATAGAATCAAAGAGACAAATAAAGAAAGTCCTAAAATGTAGGAACATCTTTAGGAACATCCTAACCGCCTTCAAATATTCCCTTAAATATTCTTGCTTCTTTGGGAATAAAACCAAATTGATTATGTATGGACATCAGATTAAGGAATAGTTGTTTCCTTTTAAAGATAAGGCGCGCGTACAAATAAGCATGACGTCAGGCACACTGAACCGTGCCAGGATGTTGGAACATTTTGTCCAACATCTCAAATGGATGCCTAAACCATGTTGGAACATAGAGTCCAACTTCACAATAAATGGATATTTGTTTTAGCAATAATGCAGCCAATACAAATACCCAACAAGATGTCTCCTCTTACCACATCTGAATAAAGGACAAAAACAAGTCATGGTTGATTATATTATACCTCGTATATGTAAGAGCCGCCAATCCACTACATATGGCGGTGTCTCTGAACTACTACTCATTTGACCTTTCCATATTTGACATCTTCTATACGCTCCTGATGCAATTTAAAGTTTGTGGAAACTATAAAAAAAACAAAAAAACAAATTCAATCAAATTAAATAAAAAACATATACAATAGCAAATTATCAAATGGAAGAAAAACTAAAGAAATAATAAAAATTGTTTAGAATAAACAATTTGAAACTATTGACAAACAAGTTTGACGATTCTTACATCTCCGTCCCATAGGCATTTGGACACGTGGTATGAATACATGGTCAGTACCGATGTGTCTTTAGGGTCACCGAGATATGAATCCCGAGGATATGCCATCACTTCCTCATATTGGGGCACATGTGTTGCCTCAAGCAACTGAGACAGCGTGAACTATCAGTTGTCATATTGCCTAATCAAAGCAGTCATGGTTTTCATATTGTTTTTGACACGATTAGGGTGTGCCTCCATAACTAAATAAATCAAAATACATAGACACCAATATATTGAAGAAAATTATCAGATAAATCAAAATTCTCCATAACCGACCCAGTTTTGAATTTCATAAACAGAATTTCAAAACAAAGCACTTAAGTTTATAAAAATCCAAAAATAACCAATACACCAAAAATTCAAACAAACCACCAAATTAAAACTAACCTTTTGTTTAGTAATGGAAAATATCTAAAAAAATGACAGATTCAATAAACTTTACTTCAAAAATATCAAAGTGTAATGTTATTCAGATTTCAGGGGGTTTGAGTGTTTTTTAGGTCAAATTTCGTAACCGTTGAAATGGGGGAACAAGGTTGACCTTGACTTATATATTGACATGGTTCAGACTCTATAACTTGAAACATTTTTTTTTTTGTTTCAGATTCTATAATTCGAATAGGATAAAATTAAAATTTTGAAGAGCAGCGCAAGAAATATGGAGGATGTAAAGAAATCTAAATTATTTTCACCATTTTGGGCTTTCCATGTTCCCAGAGGTCCAATGAACACTTTTAACCAAATATTGATCGGAAATGGAAAGTTTGAAGATTCCACAATTTCTTATTTCCAATCCAAGCAACCAGCTCACACCCTCAAAAAAATTAACCATCAAATACTATATTATATTTAATTTTTGAGTTAACTATCTTTTTGATACCTTAAATACATCGATTTTCGTTTTTAATCCACTAAAAAAATCTAACTTTTGATCCTTTTAAATTTTTTGTTATTAGTTTTAATCCCTGCTTTTCGACAAAAGTTCACATCTCATGTTCCAAGTAACACTATTTTATGATATGTCATTGGATAAGACTTTGAACTAATTATTTTTTTTAAGAAGAAAGGACTTTAAAATATTATTAGTTTAATTATTTAAATAATTAATCTTTATCCTTATAAAATTATATATATCTTCAACTTGAATACTATATTGTTAAATTAAATATTAAATAGTTAAGCTATTAAGTTAATGAATTTGAAGGTCTTAACAATAACATGTTATAACATCTCGATGAATTTATGAGCATCAGATGCAATTAGGTGTTTTAGTGGTTTTTCAATAAAGAAGGGCTTTTATGAGCTCCAATTCAACTCAGTTGAAGAAATGTGAATGATTGGGTCTTTATGGGTCATTAATCTAAAGCCATGATTGTTGAGATTCTCTTGTTGGAAAAAAATACTTCAATCGTCATAATAAGAAGCTCACACATTCACATGTATAGATTAGGCTACTAGATTTGCCACAAGAGTATTAGCGACCTAGAATTCTTTGTGAAATTGCTTCTAGTGTATGTGTTCCTTCGGTTACTATGCTCGCATTCTTGTAAAATTGCTTCTAGTGTATGTGTTTCTTGTGGAAAGAGAAGGGTGTCTCCTTATCCCGACATTCAATCATATAGAAGATTAGTTGGGAGTCTTATGTACCTCAATTCAACAAGACCTGACATTACTTTCATCATTTAGTAGCTTAGCCAATTTCTATCAAACCCTACAATTGCTCATCTCTAAGCTGCTCTAAGAGTTCTTAGATATCTCAAGATTTCTCCTGGGTGTGGCCTCTTCTTTTCCATAGATTCTTCCATCCATCTCTTAGGTTTTTCTGATGCAGACTGGGTAGGTTATCCTGATTCAAGAAGATCAGTTTCAGGCCAATGCTCTCTTAGGAAAATCCCTCATCTCTTGGAGAACTATAAGAAACAATTACAGTGTTCAGATCCTCCTCTGAAGATGAGTACCGTGCCCTTGCATTAGCTACTTGTGAGCTTCAATGGCTTCTCTATCTTCTTATAGAATAACATGTTTCTTGACCCAAGCTACCTATACTCTATTGTGACAATCAAAGTGCACTCCATATTGCAGCAAATCATGTGTTTCATGAGCGTACTGAAAATTTGGATATAGATTGCCACATTGTGAGAGAAAAACTGCAAGCTTAGGTTTTTAAGCTTCTTCCAGTTTCCTCCAACGATCAAGTGGCTGATTTCTTTTCCAAATCCAATTGCTTCCTCAGACTTTTCACATTTTACTATCCAAGTTGGGGATGATTGATATCTATCAACCTCCAACTTGTTGGGGGATATCACAATGTATAATATCAAGTAACTAATTGACATTTACAATAGATGGTTAGAGTTTGTTATGTGCTATCAATCATATGTAGTATGCTCACAATAAGCTAGCATAGATCTTACTTTGTGTATATAAACTTTTTGTACTTCATTGATTAATCAATAAGATTCATTTTTCCTTTCTATTTTGTTTGTTTATAATTACATTTGATACTCAACCTAGTGCTTATTGCTTCTGTTAGAAATAGAGAAGTTGGTTTATAAAAGTGAGACTTGAATACATGCATGCATACCATAATATGTTGCTTTTCATTTTAGTTTTCAGTTTTGAATTTGGTTGGCTCTGATGTTGGAGATTTTCTTTTATGTTATTATATTATGCATGTTGGATCATTTATTCATATTCTTTTGGAAATGTCTTGTTTCAATACATTCTCTTGAATAATCGTCTTTTATGGCAAAAGCCAAGATATTTTAGGCAACATTTTATATTTTGTTCATTACTATATAAGTGATCTTCGATATTATAAAAAATCGCAGTTAAATATTGTTGATGTGGTTTTCTATGTCTTTTGTTTACTATGAATAATGATAATCGTCTCCTTATTCAACTGCCGATAATCCACATAAAACCGCATGCTACCATTCTTCTTTTTAACCAACAACATTGATGCTCCCCACGACGAAACACTGGGCCTAATGAACTTCTTGTCAAACAAGTCTTCTAACTGCTTCTTCAACTCGCCCAATTCCGATGCAGACTTCCGATAAGGTGCCGTCGAAATAGGACTTGTCCCAAGTACAACATCGAGTACAAACTCCACTTCTCGCTCTCGCGGAAAATCAACAATGTCTTTCGGGAAAACATCAGGAAACTCACGCACTACCGGAAAATCCCCAACTCTGACTTCACTTTCAACCTTCAAAGAAGCAAACGTCACAAACACCTTAGCTTCCTCACCCAAAGACTTCTATACTTGCACCGCGGTTAAGAACTTCCCTTGACACGCTCCTCCGGTTTAGAAAATGTCACGTTCTTTGTTAAACAATTAATGTTCACAACAAAAGATAACAACAAGTTCATACCAAAAATCACATTCATATGTTCCAAAAGTAAACAAACCAAATCCAATTTTAAAATCAACATTACCAAAATTCACTGGACAATCGAAGCAAACCAAGGAAGTGTACATTTTTTAAAAATACATCTTTTATGGTGTCATATGTGTGTGATAAGATCAAGACCACGTTGTGGATCATTGGATCCACAATCTTTTAGTATCATCATACTGTAACTCCAAAATGTAAATAATCTATCAAAAAATGCCAAAAATTTAAATAAATTTATATATAAGGATCTAAGATCATTGGGTTGTTTACAAAAAAAATCAATCATTAATTTGAACAAAACTATTAAATAGTGACAATTATCATAGACATTTTGGAAAGTTGAAACACAATCAATGCTATAAATCTTCACGACTGAAGCAGATTCAACTCTAAACATGCTCTAAAGCACACTTTAAGTAAGATACGGTTAAACAAAATTTATATTGAGATCGTTGATCTTATAAACTTTCCTGACCCCCCTCCACCAACACCAAACTACTTTGTTGGTACAAGAATCTCAAATACACACCCATTAGTCCCCTCAAATCACTACCAGGTAGCCCCAACCTAGCACGCACGGTGTATCATAGTTGCGATGGTTCTTTGACCGTTACTTGAACCAAATGGAGCTAGGCTCTGCCTTGGGGTCAATTAGAGCATCAATAATTACATCTAATTAATTCTTTCAAAAAAAATTACATCTAATTAATTTTGTATTGCTATGACTATAAAAATTATCACTTATTTTGCAGTTAAATATTAGAAGCAAAAAAAAATCAAATTTGTAGTACTTTTTTTATACTCATCTATACTCCCCTTACTCACCGTTATTTCAACTTTTCTAGTATTGATTTTCTTACTTTCATTGTTTATGCTCGTTTCTACACTTAATTCCTAGTAGAAAAAGTTGTAACTTGAGAGAAAAAAATTAAAGATAGGAAAATAAAAAAATTGTCTATAATTTTTTCGTTATGTGTTAGAGACCGAACAATTTTGTATTCTTGTCTCTAATATCGGTCGTTATTTTAATTTTTTATGCTAATGCTTTTTAAAGGTTTGGGACCAAACTCACAATATATCATTGATATTTTAGACAAGTTTATATATTTTTTACAATGAAAAATAATCAATAGTTAATAAATATAATTTTGGGAAATTGCATTGTTATATAATTTATTTTAAAATTTTCTTGAACTATATGAAAAAAAACCCAAAATAATTGTAGTTTTAAAAATAAGGGAGTCTAATGACATAATCTAAAAGACAAAAAAAAAAAAAAAGGAGTGAGAAAAACATTATTTCTTCAATCTTTACTCTCTTTTTTTAGTGAAATTTATGTGACTCCAGCACTTACAAAATTGGTCTTAGATAAAATGGTGAGATCTATATGAGTTTAATCCAATAAAAAAGTAAGTTGGTAAAGTGATTATTGCAAAAAGAGTATTCATAACTCTCCTCATATTTGAATTTAGAGAGCTTCTGCAGTCTAGTCAGGAAACTGACTTTTCTGAAAAAGTTAATTTTGATCTTAATGTTTGATTCATTTTTTAAATTGTTGATTACTGAATAATGATCAATAGTAATTCATCTAGTAATGCTTGCAACATCTTGGACTTACGGGTACTATTTTATTGTTGGCGTCTTTAACATGCAAACAGAGTTAATGATATTATGTGATAGTCTTAAGTGTTACACTTTGTGGGGTGTTACACCTAAAACAAGGTAGGATAAAATTAGATTAAGTGTAGGATAAAATTACACCTATGTGGATTGAACTTTTGATGTCACTGTACAAACAGTGGGGTGTTATTCACTAAACTTTTTATGTTATAGTGTTAATTTCACCAAAAAAGTCATTCTCATGACTTCACCGTAGAATGTTCCTTGAATTTATCAAACAATAGATGTGGGTCAAAGAGAACTTAAGAAGTTTCAACTCCAAACACACTCCAAAGCATAGTTTGAATAACCTACCTTTGGTAAGAAAAAATGCCTATCGAGAGCATTGATCTTACAAACTTCCTTGACTCCCCTCCATCACCACACATATCTTCATCTAATGCACCAATGATCCTTAATTTTGACCATGTTTCTACCAATCCTAATCTTCACCACCATGTCCAACACCACCAACACCAAACTACTTTGTTGGTACCACCAACAAGTCAAGGGCACACCTATGAGTCCCCTCGAATCACTACCAGTTGGCCCCAACCTGCCACGCATGGTGGTAGCCTAATTGCTAGGGTTCTCAAACCGTTACCTGGATCAGACACCATGCCATTCCCAAATGGATCTAGGTGCATGGTGCCTTGGAGTCAGTTACAGCATGAGTAATTGCATCTCTCAACCTTAAATCCATTTTTTTTTATTGTTATGATATCACTTTACTTCTGCAAAAAAATATTAATTTTTCAGTAAAATATTATAAAACCCCAATTTTTTTTTTGTTTCTCTAATATTTGTAATCAGTTTAACTTCTTTTTATGTTAAGAATAGACTTGGTATTCCTAATTTTAGGTTTATCAATTTCTAGGAGGTTAGGTTTATGTCCCCCTCCTTTGTATTTCATCTTGTTTTTCTCTTAATATATATATTTTGAGGATGCAGCACTTTGCTGCTCCTCTTCTTTTATGCTCATTTCTACCTATTTTTTTAGTAGAAAACTTAAAATAGAGATAGAAATTAACAGATAAAATTAAAAAAATTGTCTATATTTGACAATAAGTGTTAGAGACGTCATATTGATTGATCAATTTTTATTTTCGTCTCTAGTACTCATTGTTAATTCATTGTTTATGCTCATTTCTACACTTAATTCCTAGTAGAAAAAGTTGTAACTGAGAGAAAAAATTATAGATGGGAAAATAAAAAAATTGTCTATAATTTTTTCCTTATGTGTTAGAGACCTAATAATTTCGTATTCTTGTCTCTAATATTTGTCGTTATTTTAATTTTTTATGGTAATGATTTTTAAAGGTTTGGGACGAAACTCACAATTTATCATTGATATTTTATACAAGTTTATATATTTTTTACATTGAAAAACAATTTTGGGAAATTGCAATGTTATATAATTTATTTTTAAATTTTCTTCAACTATATGAAGAAAAAAACCAAACAATAGTTATTTTACAAAAAGGGAGTCTAATGACATAATAAAAAAAACTCAAACGTTATTTCTTCAATCGTTACTCTCTTCTTTTAGTGAAATTTATGTGACTCCAACACTTACAAAATTAGTCTCAGATAAAATGGTGAGATTTATATGAGTTAAATCCAATACAAAAATAAATGGTAAAGTGATTATTGAAAAAAGAGTATTTGTAACTCTCCTCATATTTGAATTTATCTAACGATAGATGTGGGATAAAGAGAACAGAAGAAACCTCCAAGAGTTCAAAATTAATACGATGATTGCATTTTTGGACTCACTCACAAAAGATGGGTAATGGTAACTCATCTTGTCAAGCAAAATATGCAAGTCAAGAGATGATTCTAAATTTATGAATGCATTTTTATCAAAGTTAAAAAAAGTATTGTCCACCTCAACTATTACTATTTCATTGGTTGCAAAAGATGTTATTGATCTGCAATCAGTAGGAAATTAAACATAAATCCAATGTCTATTACCGTTAAAGTTGAAAGAAACAAAACATCTTGGACATATATGTCGAGCTCAACTTTTTCAGTTTCATTATGGAAACACTGACACACACATACACACACTATATAAAAGTGAACCTAAAAACACATTTATAAAGAACTAACATGAGGAGTTTTTAGGTTATGTTTCATTACATATTTTTTGGACTAGGCCCATATTTTTAATGACATGTCGGTTTTTTTTTTTTTGAACAAGCCAAAATGATATATTATAAACCCAGCAAAGCAGTCAACAAAAGCACAAGGAGTGTCTTAGAGACTACTAAAAATCACACAGAGTTAACAGACATAAGGAACCAAACAAAACAGCATTGGCCTATTTCCAAACAAATTAAAGGGCTCGACCACCATTGCTGAGTTCCACAAGTAAAAGTGGCTTTTTTAGCTTTTAGCCAACCTAAGGACAACATCTTAACTTTGTCGAGTAAACAGGGTATGGGAGTGATTACATTTTTAAACAAGCGATTATTCTCATTCCACACAACCCAGGCACAAATGAGCTATATAAGTTGTATGAAAGAACCTCTAGCTTTACCACCATCTATCATATGAGTGAACTACTGTAAATGATCAAAAATAATATCTTAGTCCACCCCATATAAACCAACCCAATCACGCGCAAGCTGCCAAACTGTTTGTACCCTGAAAAGGGGTGTTTAGAGGATGTTTGGATTCTATAATCCGAAAAAAAAACAAGGAAGGCGTCCTATTTTTTGAGATTTTCGAAATATAAAATCCGAGTTGGTGTAAAACTCACTTTTTTACCCCATAACAAAGGAAAAACTCAATTCGAATTATAGAATCCGAAAATCACATGGGCAATTTTGTAAAAAAATAGGACGCGCGAGAAATAGATTGGATGAGAAAAATAATAGTCTTTTTATTTAGGTAGAGTATGCAACAATTCTTCCAAGTTGTTAAAATGTCACAAATGAGCTATAAATTTTTTTTTCCAAATTGTTGGCTAAATAAGCTCTCTTAGATATACAAATAATAATTGGATTTAGAATAATTCGTTATTCGTTGATGAATTAAGTTGGATTTAGAATAATTGGCCAAGCACGGTCTCTCTTTCTTTATGAAATTTATTTTTTTTGAAAATACGAGACTCATTTCATTTATTCAAGAGTTAATGGTTGAAATTAAAGAGATATAAAAACATAAGTGTATACAAAATATAAATTGTTTCAAATATTATAACTAATAACCGGTAAAAGACTCATCATGTATTCATATATATATATATATAGGATGTATACTATGAGAATGAATAACTTATATGAGAATGGTGAGAATGATCATCAACCATTAGATTATAAATAGATGGTTGAGATTAAAAACATCCTCTATATGAGAAAGGATTCATTGACTCCAAGAGTAATCATAAAGAGTTACTCCAAATCCTGGTCATTGATTTTAATACTAATCAATGGTTATGAACAATTGCTATTAGTCCTCATTATTAGGTTAATACACTCCTTCTTAAACATAAGCTCTGTATGAACAATAGGATCTTTGATTCGGTTTAAAGCAATACATTAGATACATTAAAATAAATATATATATAAGATCGATATTATAAAAGAAAATCCATTAGTAATTCTAAAATACAAACAAATAATGAAGTATTTCTATAAAATATTTATTTTATATGGTAAAATCTGATTTTTTTTTTTTTGAAATATATGGTAAAATCTGTTAAATATTTTTAACACGCCTTTGTATATTTTGTGCTTATATTTTCGTAAATAAGTTTTTATGTCTTGATATGATGAAATATTAAAATTCATGAATATTTTCAAAATATCAATATCAATCTAGTATTTCTTTAAATTATTTACTTTATATGAAATAAAATTTCCAAATAACCAATTTGCTTAAAAATTACAAAACAATTATCATAATATCCAAACATTTTGCAATAAATGCTAATATTTTTGTAACTCATATTACGGACAAAACATGAAGAAAAAAAAGTGCGATGAAATTACATTAAGACAGTAGTAATAATAAATATGCTAATGAAAACTCAGCTTCATCATAACATAAAGTCTATGAATTAGCTTTAATTAAAACATCAATTACGTATCGTGAGCTTTCCAGTCAATTCTACCCCATGATCAAGACTAAGCTCTCTCATTGGAGGGATGTTCTCCATTGCAAATACCATAAGATGGGGAAACATCCAATTACCGTGATCAAAGAGAACTAATTGCACAAACACATTTGGAGTTGGGCTATGACTAATATAGCTGGCAACATTCCTCATCATTGATACATCCAATGCAAAATCTAAAGAAGGATATGTGGGATGCACATGATTAGCATCTATCATCGACAAATCACCCCATTCTTGAGCAGACCTATTCAAAAACCGATTTGGATGTATCACCAAAGAGTTATCTTCACCATCCATGGTTAAAATTTCCGCTTGCTCCCTAGTCAAAACAAGTCCAGTGAACTCACATATAAAAGTTCCAGCTAGAATAGGATCCAAAGACCTAACTCCCCAACAAGTCTCATTAGATCTAAACACTTCCAACCTATATTTAATACCTTTTTGTGTCACGCGGTTTCTGCAATGCGAAGGACAGCTACAAAAAGGACCACATTCATAAATTAACGACCTCCCTTTCAAAAGAATCCCACTTTTACTATAAGGAAAAGTGTTGCCGTTCATGATTGTAAGAACACATCCATCAACACATTCACAACACTCTAACGTCCTCATCTTTTTCCTCGCCGTCATGCTTTGAGGAAGCAAGAATTTTGGAAAAGCCGCCTTCGGAAGATACTCAAATTGCATGGGATAGCGATCACCATCAATGTCATTATATAGGCGCACACCAATATTCTCCTTCCCATTGGAAATATCATCAGAAATGACATACATAGGATTAGCACATAATTGGCCTCTCTTAAGCATACTAGCTTCCTTAAGGATCATACTACCCATCTTAGGTTGACCTTGAATCCTAGATAACTTAAACTTATAAACACCAAACCCAGATATACCTTTTTCAAACCAACTTTCAATTATCTTATACAAGCCATCATAAACAAAAAACTTACTAGTAGTAGAAGTACCACTTTCATTCGGAAAACCTCGAATAACCCTAACCTCAATCTCATGTTTCATGCTTGTCACCATAGCAAGGTTGCCTCGTTCCAACTTCTGATCCTGCTTCATATCACCATGGCCAGAGTAGATAATACAGTCTCCTTGATCATCATCATTATATCCATCAGACACAACCACACTAGTAGCAATGGGTTGGCCACTATAACTCATACTAGCATGTAAATAATCTATCCCAGCTTGTGGTTGACCGTGTAAACCAATCACACACATTTCGCTTCTATAGAGAAAAATATCACCAATACAAACACCAGGAACTTGACCAATGATTTTCTTATCATTATACAAATACAAACCACGATCGTTCATCAAAGTAGCAGCTATCAAGTCATTTCGGACCCTACTATTATTCACTTCTTCTGTCTGGTTCATCAAAGAAGAAGCTTTCAAATCCTTTTTGTTCTTGCGATTATTCTCTTCTTTCAGCAAACCCGACACACGAATCGAATCAAACACAATCCTTGTTCTCCGGACCATCTCACGATACGGACGGTGATCCATATCCATCGCAGTGCGAACAAGCTCCTTGTTCTGCCCTTTAGGCCTTTGTTTAAACTTTGAATCTTTTCCCGCCGGAGTGTTGTTGTAGTAATTTTGAAACTCATCGGGAACTGGAAGGATGGCGCGCGATATGGAAGGGTTTGGATTCTGAGAATACATGTTGTTATTACTGTATTTTCTTGTATGTTTACCTTCGAAAAGTAATTTTTACACACAAACAACTCAATCTTTTCCCTAGAGAGAAAGAAATAGAAGAGAGATGTGACTGGTTAAGTGATAAGAAGAGACAGGATAAAGGAAATCTAAGGTGTTGAACAGAAGTAGAAATATCAAGGATGTTTAAATATAAGATTGTAAATAGAGATAAAGAGGACGATGCAATAGATTGATGGTGGTTAAAAATATGAGGTGTATGCTTATAAGTGTTTATTCTTATATAGTGAAAGTACTTGCACTTGAACTTGCACTCGAGTGAACGAGGATAACTGTTATTGTTGTAGGAGTGAGATAAGAATGAAACCAAATTAGAAAATACTGATTTAATTTCTATTATGAATGGACGCGGTTATTTAAATGAGGTATATTTTTTATTTCTAATCATTCTATATTTGAATATTCCATAATTCTTTCACCGCAAGAAATTTTTTTGTTATATTTCTCTGTTTGAGCAAGTCTTTTATGGACACAAATTCAAATTATAAGTATTTGTTCACACACATAAATGAAAGAAAATTAAAATAAAATAATATATTCTTCATATCATTTAATATTATTTAATAATTTTCTATTTTGTGTTTTTGTGCCCAAATATTTTTAATTTGGAATTTTTTCAAATAAGTGTTTTTCTCTATTATCATGTTATTGATACAAAATTTCTGTGTGCTAAAAAAACTACATATTTAAAAAAATGTGTGACGATTCTTTTTAATATTGCTTTATTAATGACCAAAATAAATATTGCTTTATTTACAAAATGGAGCAATTGTCAGGACTATTCCATTGGCTCACAACTACCAAAAACGTGTCTTACTTGTTTGAAAAAATGATATAATTTTCCCATTTGTTTTCCGATTTTTCACTATATCAGTTCTTTCAGAAAATACAATATATATATATATATATATATATATATATATATATATACACATTTGAATAGGAGGCAAGCGGACAACAAGCTGCGCCGTTAGACCTTTTTGGATTGCAAAACCAATCCTCGTAAACACGACATTCATGAACCTAGGAGATATGACATTGCTATGCATGACCTTTTGAACTCTATGTAGAAGGCCAACAACCTCTGATGCTAGGAAACCGAAAGTGTCAAAAACAAATAACATAAATTATATTTTTAACAGATTAATTAATAATTCTATTTCAGATAAATAAAATAAATAACGAAAGACTCTAATCTAAAATAAAATAAAATAATAACAGATTAATTAAACATTAATTCTAATCTAAAAATTTCCCTCCTTTCGCCACACAATTAATCTAAAAACTCTATATTGAAAAAAAGACTTTGAAGGGATTCAAACCCAAGTCTTAATGGCTTCTTCTCAAGATTTTTACCACTAAGCCACTGAAAATTTCCTTGACTTAATTTTGCTTCCATTAATTGATATCCAATATCAAACACCCTTTTTTTAAAGGAGTATCTCTTATCCATAAATCTTAACCCGTTAAGTTATAGTTAATGTAACGCCCTAGTTGTTATTTATTTAATTTCAGTTGATTTTAATAAGTTTATGTGATTTTAAATAATTTATGTTTATTTTTGGTGTGTTATATATTTTATTATAATTATTAGAAGGTTGGGGATTAAAATGAATTATTTAATAATTTAATAGGAGTTATTTATAATTAAGGAGAAGTTAATAGGTTTTAATAGGAAAGAGAAGGAAAGAAAGAGTCAGAACCAGTTTTACGTAGAAACAGTGAGAAAACAAGAAAAGGGGGAAAAACCTAGAAGAAGAGAGAAGAAGCAAGAGGAGAGAAGAACGCTGCTTTTAATTCAGGAAGATAATCTAAGGTAAGGGTGAAACTAACTTTCAATGATTATAGTTTACATAATTCTGAAATTGAATTTAACATGTTTTGTTGAAAATTGTTGTGGAGAAATTACGTTTTTAAGTTAAATTAGAATTGTCAAAAACATAGGTAATCCGTTGAATTGATGTAAAAAGTGATGTTTAGGTTGTAGATTATCAGTAGGCAATGTTTCCTAACAATTTTGGGATTTGGGATGTCGAAATTTGGGTTTTTTGGTGAAAAATGGTGTAAAAGTCGTAACAACAGGGGAAAACTCGCTAGAAACTCGCTATTGGCGAAATCTGTCTGGAACATTTTCGCTATTAGCCAGAATTTCGCTATTAGCGAAATTGCACTGTGACAGCTTTCTCTGTTTCGCGTTCTTGCGTCTTTTAACCCGTTTCTGTTTTGAATTAGCTTTCGGTGTAAACATGAAAGTTGTAGATAATTGAGTTAGCCTTCTAATGGCCTTGGTTTGACGTGTAAAGGATTTATAGATTTTGAGTTATGATGAAAATAGTCCAAGTGGGTACTTAGAAAATTTTAAGAAAACTTAGCATAACTAATTCTGAGTTAGTCCAAAACTTATGGTTGGTTTCCCAACTTCAAACTTAGGTATTAGAGATTTAGTTGAAGTGTTTTATAAGTATTTGACTTATGGCTTATTGATCACACTTGCTTCTTTTTGAAGAATGTTTTGGTCTGATAGGAATGTAGTTGATTAATGTATATGTGTTATGTTGATGAATTCTGTCGTAAGAGTTGTTGTGTCAGATTTTGACTAAGTTATGGAGTGTGTCATAAATGATTAGGCACATATGTTGTTGTCGTAGACGTTGTCGAGTTGTATGCAGATATACACTAGTGAGTCCATTCATACTCATACCTTGCTGAGGGCTCATGCCCTGGAGTGTTTTCACTCAACCGTTGAGGGCTTATGCCCTGGAGTGTTTAACACTCAATCGTTGAGGGCTTATGCCTTGGAATGTTATTTCATTCAATTGTTGGGGGCTTATGCCCCGGAATGCTTAGCATTCAACGCGCGTAAAATGGTACCACATGCATTTGCATTAGTCGCATTGTTGTCGTTGTAGCTGTTGTCGTTGTTGTTGTGGTAGGTTGAGTTGTCAGTGTCGTTGTCGATGATGTTGTTGAATTGTTCATTATAATTGATAATTGATTATTCATTATACTGATGTTGTTGAATTTAATTGATGAATTATGATATCTATTGTTGTTTGTGAATCTCACCCCTTCTGCTGGAATTGCCGCCTTGTGGGCAAGTGCAGGAAACGAAGATTAGTAGAGATGTCGGCTCAAAGTGTCTTAGGGCTCTGATACGTAACGGGACGGGAATTGTTGCTTGTTTTCTCTTTCCTTACGTATTAATAATGATTTATGAAACTTTTGATGAGGCCTGCGTGCCAAAGACTTGTTTAGTTGTTTTAAACTAATTCCGCTGCGAAGTTTTGGAGTTAATTATTATTGACTATTTTATTGGAGAATATTTATTCATCCGTTAATTTGGAGATTTTATTTGAATGAAAATGAAGCACTCCGTTTTTGGTGAAAAACTCTGATTTAATTTGTTAATTAATAATTGTTGGGCGAACGGGGTGTTACAGTTAACCCTAATTAAAACTTAATTATAATATAAAAATTTCCCTCATTTCCCCACGCAATTAATCTAAAAAATATTTATTGAAAAAAGCCTTTAAAATTTGAACCCGAGCCTTAATGGCTTCTTCTCAACATTTTCACCACTAAGCCACTGACAATTTTCTTGATTTAATTTTGCTTCCATTAATTGATATTCAATATCAAATGCCCTATTTTTTTTACAAAACACTAAAGGTATTTTAATTTCAATTACGGGTCAAATCTATAATGTGATATACTTTATTCTTATGCTTATATATTATAGTTGATATGACCCGTGCGATGCACGGGTCGATGGTCTAGTATATATATATATACCATATCCCATGAGAATGTATTTTGTATGTGTGAATGGTAGGAATTAATGATAGCCGTCTGATTAAAAAATAAATGGTAGAGATTAAAAGAAGAGTATCATGTGTCATTTCACACTTCTTGCAGGAAATTAATTTTGATGGTTGTATTCTCCTCCTGTTTCATTGCTTTCTTCTCCCCCATCACCTCCCCCCACCAATTCCGACGAAATCCACAACCACCACCTTTTAGGAAATTAAAAAAGGTAATTTTATCTTGAAAATTGTGTATTTAAAACTTTGAAATCATGGAAATTGGTATTTACTACATAAAACTTATGATTTGCTTCCTTTTTTTTAATTCTTGACAAATGGCCTTAAAACACTTGTCAACATGAACCATATATAAAGGATACAATTAAGTTTTACGGAAATGTCCATTAAAAACCCAGTTCCTTATATTTATGTAAATATTAATTCTAACATTGTAATATTCAAGTTATATATTTTGACAACTTTAAATATTGTTTTGTGGATGAGAAAATTGAGGTTTCATCCCAAATCATCGGATCAACATGCTTTCGTCACCATCTCACCATGACTCCTAACATACATATAATTTATCAAAGCAATGCTATAAAATAAATAAATTTATATTTAAGTGGGGACATCATTAATTTGTTTTAAACCAAAAAGAAAAATTCATTAAATTGAACAAAAACTATTAAATCATGACAATTTTTACGGACATTTTGGTAAATTTAATCACAATAATTGCTTAGGAGTTCTAAAAATCAAGACTCAAGAAGTTTCAACTCTAAACACACTCCAAACTATAGTTTGAGTAACCTACCCTTGCTAAAGAAAATGCCTATTGAGAGCATCGATCTTACAAACTTCCTTGACTCCCCTCCATCACCACACATATCTTCATCTAATGCACCAACGATCGTTAACTTTGACCATGTTTCTACCAATTCTAATCTTCACCGACATGTCCAACACCGCCAACACCAAACTACTTTGTTGGTACCAACAACAGTTCAAGGGCACGCCTATGAGTCCCCTTGAATCACTACCAGTTGGCTCTAACCTGCCACGCATGGTGGTAGCCTAATTGCTATGGGTATCCAACCGTTACATGGATCAGACACCATGCCTTTCCCAAATTGATCTAGGCGCATGGTGTAACACCCCGTTTTCCCAACATAAAAATTCATAAATAAAATCAGAGTATTCACATAACGGAATGCTACATTTTCTTTAAATCAAAAACTCCAAATGAATAAATAACTATTTATTCTTCATAAAAAGTAGTCAATAAAAATTAACCTTCAAACTTCGCAGCGGAATTCATTTCAATCAACTAAATTAAACTTTGGCACGCAGGCCTCATCAAAAGTTTTCATAATTCAAAAACAATACGTAAGGAAAGAGAAACAAGTAATAAGATCCCCATCCCGTTACGTATCAGAGCCCTAAGACACTCTTGAGCCGAAGTCTCTAATAATCTTCGTTACATGCAAGTTACCCTTAGGAAAGGCAACATTTCCAAGCAGAAGGGGTGAGATTCACAAACAACAATAGATATTATAATTCATCAATTAAATTCAACAACAAGAATACATTGTTAATCAACTGTAAATTTATAATTAAGACAAAATAACAACAACATTACCAAACTACGACATCGACGACCCAACCAACAACAACAACAACGACAACAATGCGACTAATGCAAATGCATGTGGTACCATTTTACGCGCGTTGAATGCTAAGCATTCCGGGGCATAAGCCCCTAACAGTTTGAATGAAATAACATTTCAGGGCATAAGCCCTCAACGATTGAGTGATAAACACTCCAGGGCATAAGCTCTCAACGGTTGAGTGAAAACACTCCAGGGCATGAGCCCTCAACAAGGTATGACTATGAATGGACTCAATAGTGTATATCTGCATACAACTCGACAACAGCAACGACAACTACAGTACTACCCGTCGTGGCGAGTTCAGGAAAATGAGCTACTCGCTATGGCGAGTTAGGGGCGAGCTCAAGGCGAGCAAATCTGGGTGCTCTCGGCATTTTTGACATTTTTCACCTAAAATCTTCATTTTTAAGTCCCCAAAACCCAAATTTGATTTTGTAAAAAGGTGTCATTCATTCCTAAATATATTAAGGCACTCAAGTTGATATAAAAATTGACCTAAAAACATCATTAAGACAATTAACACTTTTTAATTTAAGCAACTCGCCGTGGTGAGTGCATTTGCTCGCTGTGGCGAGCCATATAGGTTCACTGCTCGCTGGGGCGAGCTACACAGGCTTGCTCGCCTTGGCGAGTGGCGACTGACAGAACTACGAACTGTACGAACAGACTTCTCCTTTTCAACCTCAAACCCCATTCTCAACACCTAAAAACCCAATTTTGATGAATTGCATTACTTCTATGCAAACTAACATCAAAACAGCAATAAACAACAACATTTTCATGAATTCATCAAGTTATTAGCATCAATTCATCTTTAACTTAATTCAATTCATCAACCCTAACAACACAACCTTAATCAACAAATTATAAGACCTAAAATTGAGAGTTAGTCTCACCCTTATTTTTGATTATCTTCCTGATATCAAAGCTGCGTTCTTCTCTCTTCCTGCTTCTTCTCTCTTGTTCTAGGTTTTTCTCCCTTTTCTCTGTTTCTCTCTGTTTCTACGTGAAACTATTTTTCTAACTTTCCCTTCTTCTAACTCCTATTAATTCTAATTAATTCCCACTTATTCTAATTAACTCCTATTAAAATATTAGTCAATTCATTTTAATCCCCAACTTTCTAATAATTATAGTTTCTCACCTATTTTAATTTAAACATTAAAATAATCATATAATAAAATACATCACACCATAAAATCAACATAAATTATTTAAAATCATATAAACTTATTAAAATCAACTGAAATTAAATAAATAACAACTAGGGCGTTACATCTCTCCCCCAACTTAAAGAATTTCGTCCTCAAAATATTACCTCAAGCAAACAACTTAAGATATGACTCCTGCATCTTACTTTCCAGCTCCCATGTTAAGCTTTCACCAGTCACTCCACCCCAGACAACTCTCACCAGAGGTATCTCCTTGCCTCTCAACTTCTTCACCTTACGATCATCAATTCTCAACGGTAAAGTCTCCACCGTAAGGTTGTCTCTAACCTGCACGTCATCTCTTGGTATAACATGCGAAGGATCCGCTACGTACTTCCGCAACTGCGACACATGAAACACATCATGCAGATTTGAAAGATGTGGTGGCAAACCTACTCGATATGCCACTGGCCCAATCCTCTTTGATATCTGATAAAGACCAATAAACTTTGGAGTCAACTTCTTAGACTTCAACGCACGACCTACACCTGTCATAGGAGTGACTCTCAAGAACACATGATCACCCTCTTGAAATTCAAGTTCCTTTCTACGCTTGTCATGGTAACTCTTCTGCCGACTATGCGACGCTTTCATCTGCTCTTTTATCAACATGACTTTCTCTGTAGTCTGCTGGACTATTATAGGTCCCAACACTATACTTTCTCCCGATTCAAACCAACACAACGGAGTTCTACACCTCCGACCATACAAAGCTTCAAATGGTGCCATACCAATACTCGAATGGTAACTGTTGTTCTACGTGAACTCAATCAACGGTAGATGACTATCCCAAGCTCCACCTTGCTCAAGTACACACACTCTTAGCAAATCTTCCAACGAATGAATTGTCCTCTCCGACTGACCATCTGTTTGGGGATGATAAGCAGAACTCAACTTCAACTTTGAACCCAAAGCCTCCTGCAAACTCATCCAAAACCTTGAAGTAAACCTCGGATCTCTATCCGACACAATACTTGATGGAACACCATGCAACTTCACAATACTATGAATGTAAATCTCCGCCAACTGAGCTACCAGTTAATTGATATTGATCGGAATAAAATGTGCTGCCTTTGTCAACCTGTCAACAACTACCCAAAAGGCATCATGCCCCCTCGAAGTATTCGGTAAACTCGTTACAAAGTCCATGGATATGCTATCCCACTTCCACTATGGCACATCTAATGGTGTCAACAACCTTGCAGGCTTCTGATGTTCAACTTTAGATTTCTGACAAGTCAAACAAGCATAAACAAATTGCGCGACATCTCGCTTCAATCCAGACCACCAAAACAATTTCTTCAAGTCGTGATACATCTTCGTAGCTCCCGGATGAATACTTAAGCTACTCATGTGACTTTCTTCTAAAATCAACTTTTTCAACTCCTCATTACCAGGAATACAAATTCTGCCTTGGAATCTTAACACACCCTGATCATCAACCTGGAAATCACTATCTTCCGCTTCGTTACTAGCAACCATCAAGTCTACAAACTTAACATCAACTGCCTGCGCTTCCTTGATACTGTTCAAGAATTCATTATTGATCTTCAACATACCCAACTGCACGCTCTGAGGTGCCAATTCACAAACTAGACTCAAGTCTCTAAATTGCTCAAGCAACTCGAACTCCTTCATCATCATAGCAGACATGTGCAACGTCTTTCTACTCAAGGCATCTGCAACCACATTGGCTTTACCCGGGTTGTAATTCAAACTAAAATCGTAGTCCTTTAACAACTCGAGCCATCTTCTCTGCCTCATATTCAACTCCTTCTGATCGAATAAATATTTCAAGCTTTTATGATCACTAAACACCTCAAATCTGGAACCGTACAAATAATGCCTCCAAAATTTTAACACAAAAACCACAGCAACCAACTCTAAATCATGTGTAGGATAGTTCTTCTCATGTATCCTCAATTGTCTCGAAGCATAATCTACCACCTTACCATTCTGCATAAGTACACCACCTAATCCCAACTTAGACACATCACAATAAACAACAAAAGGTTCATCTGACTTCGGTAAAATTAAAATTGGAGCAGTCGTCAACCGTTGCTTCAACTCATTTAAACTATTCTCACACTGAGCATCCCACACAAAAGCTTTACCTTTACAAGTCAACTGAGTCAAAGGAAGTGCCAACTTCGAAAATCCTTCGATAAATCTGCGGTAATAACCTGCTAAACCCAGAAAACTTCTAATCTCTGTGACTGACTTCGGAGTCTCCCATTGTGATACCGCTTCAACTTTCGACGGGTCAACCGCAATACCACTACCAGAAATAATATGGCCAAGAAAACTTACTTCACTTAACCAGAACTCACATTTTGACAACTTGAAATACAACTTCTTTTCTTTCAACACTTGCAAAACAATCTTCAAATGCTCTGCATGCTCTTCTTCAGTCTTAGAATAAATCAGAATATCATCAATAAACACAACTACAAACCTGTCCAGAAAGTCATGGAAAATTCTGTTCATATACTCCATAAATACACCAGGTGCATTAGTAACACCGAAAGGCATCACTTTATACTCATAGTGCCGATAACGCGTCCTGAACGCCGTCTTCTGCATGTCGTCATCCTTCACCTTAATCTGATGGTAACCTGATATCAGATCAATTTTACTAAACACACGTGCACCCACTAGATGATCCATCAAGTCATCAATTCTCGGAAGTGGATACCTATTCTTTATCGTCACTTTATTCAGCTGACGATAATCTATACACAGCCTCATGCTACCATCCTTCTTCTTAACCAATAATACCGGCGCTCCCCAAGGTGAAACACTCGGTCTTTCAAATTTCTTATCAAGTAGGTTCTCCAACTGCTTCTTCAATTATGCTAACTCAGCTGTTGACATACGGTAAGGAGCCATCGACACAAGCTTCGTACCCGGAACAAGATCGATTGAGAATTCAACTTCCCTCTCTGGCGGCACATCGGGAATCTCATCAGGAAAAACTTCTGGAAATTCATTCACGACTGGTAGGCTATCAATCACTGCTTGATTCTCCACCGACAAATACGCTATCAAGGAAAACATCAGAATTCCGTCGCGCTCTATCTGCTTCAGCTGCTTAGTACTCAAGAAATCAACTTCACTCTCTTCTTCAGCGGAAGAGAAACATACCGTCTTACTAAAACAATTGATGAGGACATGGTTATACTCTAACCAGTTCATCCCAAGGATTACATCCATACCCGTCAACGGTAAACATACAAGATCAACTTCAAAATCTCTACCAAACACAGACAGTGGACATCTTAAACAAACAAGAGAAGTAGTCATTGATCCCTTAGCTGGAGTTTCAACAATCATTTCTCCACCCATATTAGACATAGTAAGCCCCAACTTAGAAGCACAACTAACAGCAATAAAACAATGCGTAGCACCAGTATCAATAATAGCAATTAAAGGAGTACTATCAAAATAACAAGTACCTCTGATAAGTCGATCCTCATTGTCCGTCTGTGTACCAGACAATGCAAACATTTTACCTCCAAACTGAGCCTTCTTAGGCTTCTTGCACTGAGAACTAAGATGACCCTCTTCATCACAATTGAAACAGACAATATCACCCCGTTTGCATTCAGCTATTGTATGTCTTTTCTTCCCACATCGGAAGCATTTCTTCTCATCGCGGTGGCAAGCATTACTCTTGTGGCCTTTCTCACCACACTTGTAGCAGACAACCTCAGCAGGAGTCTCATTCTTCCTGGGCCTCCTCTCATCATTCACCCGTTGTTTACCCTTATCTGCAGGAGCACTGTAAGGCTTAGGACGGCTCTGCTGACTTTTACTCTTTCTTTCATTAATCACTTTATAGGGAGCCTTCGTATCCTCTTCATAGATTCTGCAGCTACTGACCAAATCAGAAAAGTTGCGGATCTTCTAATAACCAATGGCCCGCTTAATCTCAGCACGCATACCATTCTCGAACTTAATACACTTAGAGAACTCAGCAGTTTCAGGAGTGTAATGCGGATAAAACTTTGCCAACTCAACAAACTTGGCAGCATACTCTGTTACGGACATGTCACCTTGCTTCAGTTCCAGAAATTCAATTTCCTTCTTGCCTCGGACATCTTCCGGAAAATACCTATTCAGAAACTTTCTTCTAAATACAGCCCAAGTGATCATAGCTCCTCCGTCCCCTAGAACAGGTTGCACACTCACCCACCAATCATCAGCCTCCTCAGCCAACATATGTGTGCCAAAACGCACCATCTGAACATCAGTGCATTGCATAACTCTCAAGATTCTTTCAATCTCTTTCAACCATGTCTGCGCTCCATCAGGGTCATACATGCCCTTGATAGTTGGTGGATGGTTCCTCAAGAAGGTTTCGAGCATGCGAACACCGTCGTTACCACCAGCGTTGTTCTGTTGACCCACAACTTGAGTCATCGCTTGCAAAGTAGTAGCAAGTGCAACATCATTCCTTCCAGCCATTGCGAAAATCTACACTACAACCACAACCAGGACATCAAAGACAATACAAAATTGTCATACGACTCTACTAGGCTCGACTCGACTCTACTACTTGGCCGGACGGACCAACCTGCTCTGATACCAATTGTAACACCCCGTTTTCCCAACATAAAAATTCATAAATAAAATCAGAGTATTCACATAACGGAATGCTACATTTTCTTTAAATCAAAAACTCCAAATGAATAAATAACTATTTATTCTTCATAAAAAGTAGTCAATAAAAATTAACCTTCAAACTTCGCAGCGGAATTCATTTCAAACAACAAAATTAAACTTTGGCACGCAAGCCTCATCAAAAGTTTTCATAATTCAGAAACAATACGTAAGGAAAGAGGAACAAGTAATAAGATCCCCATCCCGTTACGTATCAGAGCCTTATGACATTTTTAAGCCGACATCTCTACTAATCTTCCTGATATCAAAGCTGCGTTCTTCTCTCTTCCTGCTTCTTCTCTCTTGTCTAGGTTTTTCTCCCTTTTCTCCGTTTCTCTCTGTTTCTACGTGAAACTGTTTTTCTGACTTTCCCTTCTTCTAAATCCTATTAATTATAATTAATTCCCACTTATTCTAATTAACTCCTATTAAAATATTAGTCAATTCATTTTAATCCCCATCTTTCTAATAATTATAGTTTCTCACCTATTTTAATTTAAACATTAAAATAATCATATAATAAAATACATCACACCATAAAATCAACATAAATTATTTAAAATCATATAAACTTATTAAAATCAACTGAAATTAAATAAATAACAACTAGGGCGTTACACATGGTGCCTTGGAGTCAGTTAGAGCATGAGTAATTGCATCTCTCAACCTTAAATCTAATTTCTTTTATTATTATGATATCACTTTACTTCTGCAAAAAATAATTTTTTCAAGACAGAAAAATGCAAAATTTGTGTCTATTTTTTCAGTAAAATGTAAAAGAACCCCAAAAATAAAATTGTTTCTCTAATATTTGTAATTAGTTTAACTTCTTTTTTGTACTCCTTATACTCTCGTTTCTACTCAACTTATTGACAATGATTTTCTTACGCTCATTTCTACTTATTTTTAAGTAGAAAAACTTAAAATAGAGATGGAAATTAAGAGATAAAAATAAAAAATATTGTCTATATTTGACAATAAGTGATATAGACGTCAAATTGGTTGATCAATTTTTATTTTCGTCTTTAATACTCATTGTTATTTCAACTTTTAATGTAATGCTTTTAATACTCTCATTTCAACTTCAATAAAACCTTCATAGGTTATTAAATAATGTGCAAGCTTTGATTAATGTTGTCCCCTCAAAATTTATTATTCAAGTTTGTATTTAATTTTAAAAGCTTTGTGACCAAACTCACAAATTATCATAAATATTTAACTAATATATGTTTTAATTTTATTTTTGTCTTAGCTTATTTGTGATGGGGCTAATTAAGTATGGAAAAGGGAGATGGAGTGAAATTGCTAAGAACTTTGTACGTAACAAGACTCCACAACAAGTTGAAAGCTATGCTATGAGCTTCTTCAGGTACCTACCAGACACATATGTGCATGGTTTAATGAAAAGGAAACTAATTGAAAATCCCAACCATAACATGATCCTGGAAAAGGAACTCTCACTCTTTTTCCAGTTGTTCCAACACATTATGGAGGAGAAGTTAGCAGTAGCAATAACACCAACAACTATGAAGCAAGCACTTACGTGACTCTTCCTGTTGGTGATGGAGAAGTTGATGTGGAACTTCGTATGGGTTTGTATTAGACTTGGAGCATATGCATGCATGGACAAATTAAGCTAGAATCTCTCAACAGCTATAATATGTGTCTTGTCATTTTGTAACCTTTTTCCTTTGTTTTTTCTATTTTGTTTTGAATTTGTTTGTTATGATGTTGCAATTTTTATTTTATGTTATGATATTATGCATGTTGTGTCTTGCAAGTTTTCTTCTTGAATATTGTGTTCAGTTAGCTTGATTTGATAAAAAATCTTAGTCAAATGTTGTGTTCAGCTACATTGTTAAATCTTCGTATGTTTTATTCATTTGGATTATGATATTTGTAATGCCTCATTATTCTTCATTTCTCTTTCAATTACATCACAAATATATCATATCAAACTCTTTAATTTTTCATCTCTCGAGTGTAGAATAAGTGTTTGGGTGTCCATGAATTATCATCTTTATGTGTGTTTACTATGAGAGAACGTGTTTTAAGGAGTCCACCTAATTGTTATAATCTATAATAGAAACTGAAAAGGTGGCCACTAAGTCTACCCAAATTGTTGGTGTGCATATCATTATTTGACGTTCAAAACCTTTAAATATCTAGTTTGATTTTAACTTATAAAAAACAAAAAAATGATACATCGCAATTAGCCCATCTATTATTCTACTTAATTGCCCCACTAAAATTATACCGACTTCATTTCAACATAAATTTCTTTTTTATAAAAAAAAATAATCAAAATGAGTGTGATTTTACTTTTTCAATGCAACAATATTGTTTTCTTCTAATTCTATCCATAAATTAGTGAGTTTGATTTTCATGCATTGTCCGTATTAAATATTTTACACCATCAACATATCATAACTAAACATGTGTATGAATTTAGAGTGGTGAAAATACAAGTCAAATTTTAAATACTCTCTTTACAATGAAACTTTTTTTTTAGTGAAATTCATATGTGAGCAACGTTTTAAATATTAGCCTCAAATAAAATGATGACATCTATATGAAATGTTATCCAATAAAAAAAGATTGTGTTAGAGTATTCGTAACTCTTCTCATGTTTAAATTTATTGAACGACGAGTGTGGGTCAAAGACAACGGATGAAACCCCCAAGAGTTACAAGATTAATTGATATGATGATTGTATTTTCTAGACTCTCTCACAAAAGATGAGTTATGGAAACTCACAGAAAATATGCAAGTCATGAGATTATTCTAAATATATGGGTTCACTTTTCTCAAAGTTAAAAAACGTAAAGTCCACCTCAACTTATTCCGTTTCATGGGAGAGATTTATGTTTCTACTCAAGCAATGTTCAGGGTACAAATTTTCTAAGATGAATTTACCATAACTTTCACCAGTGGTCGGTAGCCACAAACTTGAATGCTCTTAGACACATCAGTAGGAGGTACTATGAAGAATTAAACCTCGAGAAATCAAATAGTTGATCGATAACATGTCCTTAAATGTGTACCGCTCTCAAATTGAGGAAAGATCTGTTCCAAAGAAGCAAGGACTGCTAAGCTTGGAAACACATGATGCCTTAAAAACAAGCAACAAACTTCTATGCATTCAATTGGAAGCAATAGCTAAAAAGTTGGAAGCACAAGAGGTGAGGAGTGTAACTCCCGTTTTGATTATTTTAATTATTTTACATAGTATAGAGAATATTTATATGATTTTGTGTGAATTAAGTGAATTATATGATTTATGTGATTTTATGAGGTGTTGTGACTTATTTTATTGTCTAATAAAATAAGATTTGAAAATAAAATAAATATTAAGTTGTGAGGTTGTTTTAGAATTAGATAGAATTATGAGGGGTTAAGTGGAATAAGATAAAATAAAAATAGAAGAGGTTTAAAAAGGGAGAATTAGGTTTAGAATTGTACAGAACGTACAATTCAGCTTTTGGGAGAAAAAGGGAGAAAACAGAAGACAAAGAGAGGCTGCTGCTCAATTTTCTTAAGGTAAGGGTGAGCCTATCATTACAATTTCGTTAGAACATGTAATTCATGATTATAGTTGACAAATTATACGGTTAATTCATGTGAATTGAGGATTTGAGAATTAGGTCAAAAGTGAGGAATTGAGGTTTAGATGATGAAAAACTGTACCATTGTTGTAGAAAACTGTTTACAGACCATAGGGTAACCTCTATACATCACTTTAGGAGAATTTAGAGATTAACATGATGAAAATTGGGATTTTTGGTGAAAATTGTCGTAAACCCGTAACTGTTATGTCGTCGCTCGCCACAGCGAGCAACCAGCTCGCCACGACGAGTACTCATCAGCTCGTGAGGTGAGCCAAACGATTCGCCAAAGCAAGCAACCCCTAGCAGACTCGCAAGGAGAGTGATCCCACTCGCCATAGCGAGCAATATCTTGGAGTTCGCCAGGCGGACAACCCAACTCGCCATAGCGAGTAGTACCCCTGATGCTCGCCAGGCGAGCAACCCGACTCGCCATAGTGAGTGACCCGTGATGGCTCTCAAGGTGAGCAGTTCAACTAGCCGTAGTGAGTGACCTCTGATGGCTCGCAAGGCGAGAGATCCCACTTTCCATAGCGAGCAGTTCTGTATCAGACTGCCTTTTGGAATAATGCGACTCTTGTCGCACGATTAGTTATGAGACTACCCCTGGATTAGAATTAAGCACTACTGTAATACCAAGACGACCTGTAATGCTGTTAATTAATGCTTGATTTTGTTAATAGTGACATATACGAGTGTGTATGCTTTCTTTGTATTATAAGAGATGATTTATGTGAATGTTACGATATTACTATGTTTTGAGATGTTTGATGTGCTGCCATGCTGCCATATGTTATTGATTTAAAAGATGCATGTGTCCTTATAAGAATTATGAGTTATAATCCAAATTATTGGAGTTTATCCTGAGATGTCTAAGATTTAAGAAGTTGAGTCCATGCATATTCATCCAGAGACGAGGGCTCATGCCCTATGAGCTTTTGCTCAATAGAGACGAGAGCTTATGCTATAGGAGTATATTTATACTCAACAGCGACGAGGGCTTATGCCCTAGATTGGTACCAAATGCATGAATAAGATGTCTAAGTTGCATAAGTCGAGTTGAAGTTGCATTGTCGGGTCAAACTATTAAGTTTAACTAAGATGCTAAATTATGATGATGATTATGATGTTAATTAAGATGTTATATGATTTTTGTTGTGAATTTATTTGATGTCTATGTTGTTAAATATAATTATTGGATTATATGTTTCATGCCATTGTTTTGTGAATCTAACCCCTTCTTCTTGGAAAAGTTGCTCTTCATATGAGTAACTTGCAGGTGATTAAGCTTTAGTTGCTGTTTGCTGTTGTGAGTGGCTACCCTCACTGTGTTCTTAGGTGCTCTGATACGTAACGGGATGGGAACCTTATAACTATTTTCTATTCCTTACGTATTGATCATGATTTAATATTATTAAGTTTTCAGTTAAATTTATGTTGAGAAGTTTTGATGAGGCCTGCGTGCCAAAACTATTTGGTTAACTTGAATTTTTATCCGCTGCGAAGTTTGAACCTTTTTATGATTATTATTCTACGAAGGATAAATCGTTATTTATTCTATTTTGAGATTTTTAGAAATGTAGCATTCCGTTTGTTGAGAAACTCTGATTATTTATTAAGAAAATTTTTACTTTGGGAAAACGGGATGTTACAAGGAGCATATCATCCAATGGTGAAATTTACGATTTTTGTAAGAAAGCTCATGAAAGCGGTGCATGCCTTCCAACAAGTTTTGGGTTTGCTGAAGATCAAGTCTAGTACATGGGTGCTTATACAAGGCAACAACGAAATCCTTACTCAAACAGCTATAATTCCGGCTGGCCAAATCATAAAAATAAAAAAATCATTGGGATGAAACAGTAGCCTCCAACCACCACAAGCAACCATTCGGCAACCACAAACAAAAAATCTTGAAGATTTTTTTACCCAATACATGAAGACAACACAAAATTACGTTGAAGCTTGAAGGTGAGAAAAACACAAGAAGGGGGGGGGGGGGTTGAATTGTGTTTTCGTTTCGCAACTCTTGAAGAGTGAGAATCTAATTCCTTTAAACTCAGAGTCTGAATGAGATCAGAGTCTGATAGGAGATTAGGTTCTGATTGCAGCGGAATAATCAAGAGATAAAGAGAGAACAAAGAACACAAGCAATTATACAGGTTCCTTCCACAAACCGGAAGTAGTCCTGTCCCCCTTGTACTTCCAAGGAGAGTTCACTAAAATGTAATATCAAATTACAAGTTGCTCAAACACACAGTAAGAGACTTCCTTGCTCAAGCACACAGGCGAGAGACTTCCTTTGCTCAAGCACAAAAGCAAGAGACTTTTACACAATTACAGAAAATTGAATAGAGTTGAAACACTTGACAACAATCAAAATGTGTTTCAATTACAACAAAGACAGACTCTGTTTTACACAAAAGACAGACTCTGTTTTTCTGTGAAACTTAGAGATTCTAGGATACTCAGTTTGTAAGAATCTAAGTTTATGATGTGCTTATGTTGAGACTCAGTTGAATACGAATGCAGCGCAATGCAGTTTTTTCTATTATATAGAGTCGCACAATTCTTCAAGTCTTCTATCCTTTATATAGGCGTAGGAAAGAGACATTGAGTCCTCCAGCACATCAGAATGATTTCTGAAGCTTGATCAATGACTGTTGATCTGTTGCTTGATTTGGTAATAGTCCTTCATTAGCATCATTTGAATTCCATTCCCTTTGAGGATTAATACCGGTAGACACAGTTGCCAAACTGTACGTGGTAGTGGAGTAGTGGAAACAGAGTTCGTACAACGTACTCTGTACTGGCCTGCAATCTTTGTCTTTGTGCTTCCCACGCTCAAAGTTGACTTAGAAGCTAGCCGTTACTCCATTAGAGTTTCTTTGTGCATAGCAATGCAGTAGAGATCACTTGTTAGGAGATTATCAAATTTGTGGCTTCAGACTCACTGTAGCACTAAGCTTCTGATAATCTTCAGACTCTCTTGGTTTTCAGATTCTGATGGTCTTCAGACTCTGAAACAGTCTTCAGACTCTCTTCAGCACAGTCTTCAGACTCTCTTCGAAACAGTCTTCAGACTCTCTTCGATACAGTCTTCAGACTCTCTTCAGCACAGTCTTCAGACTCTCTTCAGCACAGTCTTCAGACTCTCTTCAGCATAGTCTTCACAAGCAACAGGCTTCTATGGATTTATTGCTCTTTTAACATTGTTCAAACAGAATGCTTTCTAAGATACAAATCTTAATTGATATCCTGCATACTTAAACAAATATTAGCAATATCCAATTGACAACTTTTTAATACCTTGTTATCATCAAAACTCAAAACGTGGTATTGCTGAACACCTTTGTTCCAACAATCTCCCCCTTTTTGATGATGACAAACATTAGTATTTAAAAGGTCAATTGTTGTTAATCTAATTAACAAGTTGACTTAAGGGGTTCTGAGGTTTGTAAGCTCAGAGTCTGAGGTTTGTAAGCTCTGACTCCCCCTGAGTCTGATAGTTCTTAAGTTGAGGTTTGTAAGCTCATCTTGAGTTCTATCCAGGTTAATTAAATTGTTTTTCAAACGCAATCAGATTCATACTCAGAATATATAGAAAATTGATTCTTAAACAGGACTCAGAGATTAACTAAGCACCTTTCGCAAATTTCCCTTTAACTTATACGTATACATGCAATGTAATTAAAAAGAAGTTCCCTTCTCCCTGACATAAATACTTTCCCTTCTCCCCCTTTTGTCATCAACAAAAAAGTTCAGAACATGGTTCCTCCCCCTTTTTAAATGACTTAAGGTAAGGGTGTAAACATGTTTTAAAGAAGAAAGAGATTCAGAGGGAAAACACAGAAGATTCAGAGCATAAAAAGAATTGAAATGCAAATAGTAAAGAGAAAAACAACTTATATAAAAAGAAGCAACAATCAGTTCAAAAGAAGCAATCAAGAATTACAAAATAAAAACAAAGCAAAATTAAACTAAGGTTGGTTTTGCTTGGCAAGATGATCCATCAATTTCTGGAGATCCTCTTGCTGTTTCTTTACCATCTCTTCCAGAGCCTCAGTTCTTCGCAAATGTTCTTCACTTTCCAGTCTAGCTTCTTCTTGAATTCTATACATCTTCCTCTTCAAAGAATTGTAAGCCACAGATTCTCTAGGAATATACTGATTCTCATCAAAGAAGGGTGTGTCTCTTATCCTTAGAATAGGAGCATTTATCATAGCTACACCTTTCTCAGCCTGCTTAACTTCTTCAACATGCTTGGCAGTGATTAGAGCTTGTTCCCTGGCAGCAGCTTTTTGAATTTTGGTGATAAAATCCAAAAACTCAGTCTTTACTGTAGAGAACTTGTCCTCATAGCTCACATTAAGTATTGGCATAGACCTTTGCTCAATAACTTCTTTGAGCTTATTGCATGAAGAAGCATAAAACTCATCAATCTTATTTGAATCAAATAAGTCAGTTTGAGGTTCAGAGGTTGAGGGTAGAGAAGCTCTCAAAGCTAGAAAAGTTTCAAAAGGGAAAAAAGTTATAGGATCACAGAGTGATTGAGAAACTCTTCTGGTCTGAGCTTTACAAGATGTTACAGTTCCTGATACGATATCAGAGACTTGTTCTAGATTTTCAGAAGCTGGTTCAACAACAGGTTCCGAAGGTTCAACAGAAGCTAAGGTCAGATTCTCTGTAGGTATAGGTACAGGGTCTGGTTTTGAAAAGGATGAGGTAGCTTTTGTTGTTTTGGATTTTGCAGGGGTTTTTGGTAGTTCTCCCCCTAGATGTTTTTCAAGAGAATCTAGAGTGTCTGGAGAGTCTACACAAATGGTTTCAGTTTGGGAGGGTGGTTGTTTGGATTGAACGGTTGCTTCAGGTTTTTCAGAAGGTTCAATTACCTGAAGTGGTTTGAGGAATGAGGGTTGAGCAGGATGGTCAGCAGGAAGATTCATAGACACTGTAATTGTGTCTTGAATCACTCTGTCCATAGTTGAATCAACATAATCAACTACTGCCTAGTCAAGTGGGTTATGGGATGATATGGGTTTGATTGGTGAGGGAGATGAATTTTTGAGAGAAGGAAGAATTTGGCTCAAGGGTTTGTTGTCAGATTCTGAATCTGATTCTGACTCATGATTCAAAGAAGAAGATGAGCTATATGCCACGTTGCCAGAGGTGCCAATGCCAGCTTCTGGAGAGGCAAAATGATCAGACACAGTATCTTCTGATAACTCAGCTTCTGCAGGTTCTGAAGTACTCTTCTGTTTAAGAGCAGAAGCAAGTAACTTAGCAGCTTCCTTGACAGTCTCTTCCTTCAACTCTTCAGCAATCAAATCTGCTGCCATAACCTTGCCAGCAGTGTGTTCATCCTCAATCATAGATACAGAAGTACCTATCTTCTGTGCTACATCCTTAGCCACAGGAATCACTTCCACCTTTCTTTTCTTGATCTGACTCTCTTCACCTGCAGAGTCAGAATCAATGAAATCAGCAATTTCTTGAGCTAATTTATCATAGTCTCTGTCAGCTTTGCCCATTATTGCTTTCTTAGCCTTCTTAGCATCTTTCTTAGCCTTCTTCTCATCCTTAATTTCACGAAGTGCAGAAGGTGCAGAAGGAGAACCAATTGAAACTCCAGGAAGAGCAGAAGATTTGATCTTCTTCTTAAGAGGCTCCTGCTTCTCTTCCTCTTCCTGGAGAATCACTTCCTTGGTCCTTTTTCCTTTGACCTTAAGAGGGCCTCCTCCAGCAGTTTCAGGAATAGCAGAATAGTTGATGATTCTACCAGTCTCCTTGAAGTAATCCACCACAAATCTAGCAAGAACTTCAGGATTATCTTCTTTGGATATGGGAGGGAAGTCCATCATCAAATCAGATTGTACATAGGATTCTCTCATATCATGCTTAGAGGGATTGAATCTCTTGACAATCTTCATGTACTATAGAGTCTTGCCATTGATGATTCTGCCGGTCACAGTTCCTAGATGAATATCTGATACCACACCAGATTCTGATAAGACCTTCAAAAGACCTCCTTGATACAGAATCTCAGATATTAATCTTCCAAAAGGAACTTGCCTCCTGGATTCTGATTGACTCTTCTTGATGGCCCAACACATGTGGTGCATCACATATCTGGGGAAGTTGATCTTTATTTTGTTGATAAGAAAATAAAGAAGAACTTTGTGATCCACAGATAATGTATCTGTTCCTCCTCCTTTCTGAAGCATACTATCCAGTATAATCTTCAGAAGCACCCTGTGCGTAGGATGCATATCCACCAATTTATTTGAGGGTCTCCCTTCAAATAACAACTTGTTGCAGATAACAGCCCATTCACTCTTCTTGTTGACATTCCACTGAAATTTTCCAGCGCTCTCCATCTGACAAGCCCTGGCTACCACATCTTCAGTGATAACTATAGGAATTCCCATCACAGCAGACCTAATTTCAAGACCATTGTACGGTCTTAAACCCATTTGGTCTCTGTTTTTGCCAGCAAGACTAGGGTTGTTTGAGATTGCTACTGTTTCTTCCAATGTAGCTTCAGCTTTGTCGTAGACTTCTGACCTAACCCAAAAATCTCTAACAAGCTCCTGATATGTTGGTCCATTCAAATACCAAAGTATCTCATCATTCCTTGTGATAAGAAATGAGGTGCAACGTCAACTCCATGACGACTGATTGAAGCGAAATCTACTGGAGATTCAACTTGAATTTCCAGAGTCTCCTTGATGATGTTCATTGTTCTGGGTTTGATAATATAAGAACCTCCGGACTTGATTATGACACCAGATTGGATGAGATCACTTGCCATTAGGATATTCTAAGAGTTTGATTTGAGAACAAAAAGTTTTGCAAAGTATTGAAAAACAAGAAATTTGTTCAGAGAGAAAATCAAAGAGTGAAAAGAGAAGTGAGTTGTGTGTGTTATGTATTTATAGAAAAATAAATGTTTGAAAACTGTTTGGAAAGAGTAGGGGACAAACAAACACAAACAATAAGTACAATATAGCATGCAGCCGTAAACGTATTGGGACAAAGCGAAGGTAACTTGTTTATCGTAATGAAATCATTGCCCTTTTGAGTTCTTACCCAATACAGACAGGCCACGTCTGAGAAACCGTAAAGTAACTGTCACCATAGTGGGGCAGGTGTTACTGAACTTAACAGTCACGCTTCCACTAATACAAGCTTCTGAGAGTCTAAAGATTCCTTACCAGAGTCTGAATATTTTACCAGAAGCTTTCATCAGAATCTCCAAAAGAGAGTCTGATTCCCAGATAGCTTCTGAAGGTTTTCAGAGTCTGAATTCTGTTTTCAGAGGCGCATATTACCCAGAGACATAGCACATGTTCAAATTTTTCTTTATGAAATCAAATCTTTCAACAGATAAGGGTTTAGTAAATATATCAGCCCATTGATGATCAGTATCAATGAATTGGATATATAAAATTCCTTTTTGAACATAGTCTCTTATAAAATGATGTTTAATCTCAATATGCTTTGCTCTTGAATGCAGAATTGGATTTTTAGACAAACATATAGCTGCTGTATTATCACAATAAATTGGGATATGGTTTTCAGTTATTTGATAGTCCTCAAGCTGATGTTTCATCCAGAGTAGCTGTGTACAACAACTAGCAGCTGAGATGTATTCTGCTTCTGCTGTAGACAGAGCAATGGTTGCTTGCCTCTTGCTAGCCCAGGATATCAGATTCTCTCCCAAGAATTGACAATTGCCACTTGTAGATTTTCTTTCAATCCTGTCTCCAGCATAATCAGCATCACAGAATCCAACTAGCTTGTAGTCAAAGGATTTCTTGTAAAGAAGTCCAAGGTTAGTAGTTCCTTTCAGATATCTAAAGATTCTCTTAACAGCAGTTAAGTGAGACTCTCTAGGATCTGATTGAAACCTTGCACACAAACATACACTGAACAGAATATCTGGTCTGGATGCAGTTAGGTATAACAAAGAACCAATCATACCTCTATACAGCTTCTGATCAACTTTGGTTCCTTGATCTTCTTTGCTCAGAGTGCAGGTTGGATGCATTGGAGTATTCATTTCTTTGCAGTCCTCAAGATTGAACTTCTTCAGAAGCTCTTTCGTATACTTGGACTGATGAACGTAGACTCCATCTATGCATTGGTTGATTTGAATTCCAAGAAAGAACTTCAATTCTCCCATCATGCTCATTTCAAATTCATCCTGCATTACTTGTGAAAACTCTTTGCAAAGTGAGCTATTTGTAGAACCAAAGATAATATCATCAACATAAATCTGAACTACAAGAATGTCTTTCTTTAGAGTCTTTCTGAATAGAGTAGTGTCAACTTGTCCTCGTTCAAAGTTGTTTTGAATCAAGAAATTACTCAGTCTTTCATACCAAGCTCTGGGAGTTTGTTTCAAGCCATAAAGTGATTTCTTTAATTTATAAACATGCTCTGGATGCTTTAAGTCTTCAAAGCCAGGAGGTTGTTTGACATATACTTCTTCAGAAATGACACCATTAAAAAATGCACTCTTAACATCCATTTGATACAAAGTTATGTTGTGATTGACTGCGTAGGAAAGAAGTAACCTGATTGCTTCCAATCTTGCAACTGGAGCAAAAGTTTCTGTGTAATCAATGCCTTCTTGCTGACTGAAGCCTTGTGCAACAAGTCTGGCCTTGTTTCTGATTACTTCTCCTTGTTCACTAAGCTTATTTCTGAACACCCACTTGGTTCCAATGATGTTCTTGTGATTAGGCTTAGCTACTAGATCCCATACTTCATTCCTTTTGAATTGATTCAGTTCTTCTTGCATTGCTAGAATCCATCCTTCATCTCCAAGAGCTTCTTCAACAGAAGTTGGTTCAATAACAGATAATAATCCTAACGCAGACTCTTCTTGTCTGAAATGCGATCTTGTTCTCATAGGACTTTCCTTATTGCCAATTATCTGATCTTCTGGATGTGAAGACTTGTATTTGAAAGATTGTTTGGATTGACTAGCTTGCAGAGAACCATCTTGAGCTTCATCAGAAGCTTCTTCATTAGGAACTTCAGGGGATGTTCCAGCTTCTGAAGTATCTTCAGATTCTGGAATCTGATCAGATTCTGAGTTATCATCAGAATCTTGAGATTTTTCATGACTTTCATCTTGCACTGGAGTTTCACTTCCAGGCTCTTTGTCATCAAATCTTACATGCATAGATTCTTCCACACATTGTGTTTCTGAATTATACAGCCTGTATGCCTTAGAGCGTTCAGAGTAACCTAAAAAGATTCCCTTTTGTGCTTTGGCATCAAATTTCTTTAGGTAGACTTTGTTGTTCAGGACATAACATGTACATCCGAACTGATGAAAATAAAATATGTTGAGTTTTCTTCCTTTAAAAAGTTCATAGGCTGTTTTGTTCAACAGAGGTCTAATATAGATTCTGTTCTGAACATAACAAGCTGTGTTTATTGCTTCTGCCCAAAAATGCTTAGCCAGATTGTTCTCATGGATCATGGTTCTAGCCATCTCTTGTAAGGTTCCGTTCTTTCTCTCTACAACTCCATTTTGTTGTGGAGTTCTAGGTGCAGAGAATTCATGAATAATTCCATGTTTTTCACAGAAAACCTCAAACGGTTCATTTTCAAATTCTCCTCCATGATCACTTCTGACTTTCAAGATTTTCATTTCCTTCTCTGATTGAATTTGGATGCAGAATTTACTAAACACAGAATATGAATCATCTTTAGTTTTCAGAAATTTAACCCAACACCATCTGCTGTAGTCATCAACAATAACTAGTCCATATTTACTTCCATATAAGGATGCAGTGTTAACTGGTCCAAATAAGTCAATATGAAGTAACTCCAAGGGTCTGGAAGTTGAAACAATTTCTTTCGGCTTGAAGGGACTCTTGACAATTTTCCCTTTCTGACATGCTCCGCAAAGAGCATCTGAGTGATAGTCAATGTTTGGTAGGCCTTTGACAAGTTGTAACTTGCTAATTTTAGAGATTAATCTCCAGTTAGCATGTCCCAAACGTCTATGCCACATCCATTTCTTATCACCCATTGACAGAAGGCACATTACCTTCTGATCAGTCAGTTCTGAGAATTTTATCTTATATACATTGTTTCTCCGTTTTCCCTTGAAGACTATGGACTGATCATCCTTGTTAACCACTGTGCAGTTGTTCTTATTAAACAATACATCATAACCACTGTCACATAATTGACTTATGCTTAGTAAGTTATGTTTAAGTCCATCAACTAACCACACATCACTGATTGAGATCAGAGAATTACCAATGGTTCCAGAACCAATGATTTTGCCAGTCTGGTTTCCTCCAAATCCCACAGTTCCTCCCTCTTTCATGGTTAGGGTTAGGAACATAGACCTTTCTCCCGTCATGTGACGCGAGCACCCACTGTCTAGGTACCAAGCCTTGTGCTTTCTTAGTCCTTTTAGACATACCTGCAGCATCAATAATATCATACTTAGGTACCCATATTCTTATGGGTCCTTTTTGGTTAGTCTTAGAACCATTGAACTCTTTTCGCAAGTTATGTCTTGAAATCCTTGGCAATGTTTTCTCCCAAACCTTAGGGTTGGAACCGTTTGGTTTAGATTTCAACTTGCCTTTCACAGTTTCTCTCCTTTGAAACTTAGACTTTGGTTTTTCAGACTCTGGCTTTTTCAGAGTCTGTTTATCAGACTTTGAATGTTTCAGAGTCTGAGACTTTAAAGCTTTGGGTTCAAAGTTTTTCAGACCCTTTAACTCAACATTCTGAAGTTTTGACTTAGTCAGAATCTTAGAAGTAGAAGTTGTAGGTTCTGAATGAGTCTCTGTGTTGACTTCATCAGACTCTTTTACAAAAAGATTTTTCAACGCCTCTCTGGCTCCATCAGGACCAGATTTCAGAGTCATTTCATTTGAGTTTCCTCCAATGAATCCAAGACCCTGTCCTCTGTTCTGATACGTGCTATAGATCATGGATGCAACCCTTGATCTGTCAATTCCAGTAGCAATAAATTCTTGCAGAGCAACATCTTGCTCACTTAAGTATTTACAGCTACACTTCTTGATCAATAAAGAAATATTTTCTTCTTTTAAATCTTCTAATTCCAACAGAGTTGAATTATGTCTTTTTGACAGCTTATCAAGCTGTTGTTTGACTTTCTTCAACTCAGTGATCTTAGTTTTAAAATGACCAAGAAGCTCATTGACAGATTCTATAAGTTCAGATCTTGTGAGATTAGAGTATACCTCTGTTTCATTTTCAGAGTCTGTATCTGATTCTGCCTTAGGTGTCTCTTTAACAGATTCGGTTGTAGCCATTAGTCCAACAGCTACATTGGCTTCACCATCAGCATCATCATCTTCAGATCCTGACTCATTATCAAGATCTTCCCAGGTGGCCATCAGACTTTTCTTGATATGCTTCTTAAACTTGCTTGACTTGAAGGTTGGCCTTTTTGACTTAGATTTCTCCTTCTGCAGTTCTGGACACTCAGCAATAAAATGTCCAGTTTTCTTGCAGTTGAAGCAACCTTTCTGATCCTCCTTTTTTAACCCCTTCCCACTGCTCTTGCTCAGAAATCTCTTGTTCTTCTTAGCAAGGTACTGCATTCTGCTTGAAAGCATAGCCATTTCTTTTGCTAAATCAGGATCCTCTTCTGAGCTTTCAGAAGCTGAAGACTCATTTTCAGATTCTTCAACCTTGAGAGCCTTTGAAGACCTTCCTTTTGATTTTAACGCAATGGTTTTGGATTTTCTTGCAGAATCATGTTCATTGAGACTTAACTCATGAACCTTGAGTGAGCTTACAAGATCTTCAACACTTAAAGTGTTTAAATCTTTAGCCTCCTCAATTGCAGTGACCTTTGGTCTCCATCTAGAGGGTAAGCTCCTTAAAATCTTGCTAACATGATCAGAAGCTATGTAACTCTTCTTCAATATCTGAAGACCAGATACTAGAGTTTGAAATCTTGAGTACATCTGCTCAATACTTTCATCCTCTTTCATCTTAAATAGTTCATATTGATGAACTAATAGAAGAGCTTTAGCTTCCCTGACCTTTTTGCTTCCTTCGTAGTTAGCACAGAGAGAAGCAAACATGGCTCTAGCAGTAGATTTGTCACTCATCTTCATGTATTCCGTTTTAGGAATAGCAGTGACAAGAGCCCCTCTGATGATATGATGTTTCTTATAGATTTTCTTTTGAGCAGCAGTGTGAAGTTTGCGGTCAATGGCAGCACCTTCGTCATCAAGTTGTAAGTCACCAACACCATCTTCAAGTATGTCCCAGAGTTCTTCATCAAGACCCATGACATAACTATAGAAGTTGGTTTTCCACCAAGAAAATTCTTCAGGATCACCATTGAACTTGGGAATTTTTCCATAATCAGCCTTTCTACTGCTGTTATTGGATCCATATTCATATGGTATAGCAGCACCAGAAGTGGCACCAGAAGAAGACGGTTCACTGGAAGACATGTTTTTCTCTGGATCTTTTCTGTTACACGGTTAAGTGCTAAGACAACAGAGCCGGAGCTCTGATACCAACTGAAGGTGAGAAAAACACAAGAAGGGGGGGGTTGAATTGTGTTTTCGTTTCGCAAATCTTGAAGAGTGAGAATCTAATTCCTTTAAACTCAGAGTCTGAATGAGATCAGAGTCTGATAGGAGATTAGGTTCTGATTGCAGCGGAATAATCAAGAGATAAAGAGAGAACAAAGAACACAAGCAATTATACAGGTTCCTTCCACAAACCGGAAGAAGTCCTGTCCCCCTTGTACTTCCAAGGAGAGTTCACTAAAATGTAATATCAAATTACAAGTTGCTCAAACACACAGTAAGAGACTTCCTTGCTCAAGCACACAGGCGAGAGACTTCCTTTGCTCAAGCACAAAAGCAAGAGACTTTTACACAATTACAGAAAATTGAATAGAGTTGAAACACTTGACAACAATCAAAATGTGTTTCAATTACAACAAAGACAGACTCTGTTTTACACAAAAGATAGACTCTGTTTTTCTGTGAAACTTAGAGATTCTAGGATACTCAGTTTGTAAGAATCTAAGTTTATGATGTGCTTATGTTGAGACTCAGTTGAATACGAATGCAGCGCAATGCAGTTTTTTCTATTATATAGAGTCGCACAATTCTTCAAGTCTTCTATCCTTTATATAGGCGTAGGAAAGAGACATTGAGTCCTCCAGCACATTAGAATGATTTCTGAAGCTTGATCAATGACTGTTGATCTGTTGCTTGATTTGGTAATAGTCCTTCATTAGCATCATTTGAATTCCATTCCCTTTGAGGATTAATACCGGTAGACACAGTTGCCAAACTGTACGTGGTAGTGGAGTAGTGGAAACAGAGTTCGTACAACGTACTCTGTACTGGCCTGCAATCTTTGTCTTTGTGCTTCCCACGCTCAAAGTTGACTTAGAAGCTAGCCGTTACTTCATTAGAGTTTCTTTGTGCATAGCAATGCAGTAGAGATCACTTGTTAGGAGATTATCAAATTTGTGGCTTCAGACTCACTGTAGCACTAAGCTTCTGATAATCTTCAGACTCTCTTGGTTTTCAGATTCTGATGGTCTTCAGACTCTGAAACAGTCTTCAGACTCTCTTCAGCACAGTCTTCAGACTCTCTTCGAAACAGTCTTCAGACTCTCTTCGATACAGTCTTCAGACTCTCTTCAGCACAGTCTTCAGACTCTCTTCAGCACAGTCTTCAGACTCTCTTCAGCACAGTCTTCACAAGCAACAGGCTTCTATGGATTTATTGCTCTTTTAACATTGTTCAAACAGAATGCTTTCTAAGATACAAATCTTAATTGATATCCTGCATACTTAAACAAATATTAGCAATATCCAATTGACAACTTTTTAATACCTTGTTATCATCAAAACTCAAAACGTGGTATTGCTGAACACCTTTGTTCCAACAAAGCTAACTACAAAAAAAATCATAGGGAAACTCAAAGAAACACTAAGGCTTGAATCAAGAATTTGGGACACAAATTGGATAGATTTCTACCCTTGAACTTTGGCGGATTGTTTCTCAAGAAACAATCGAGCCTCCTCTCCTCAGCTTCTCCATGATCCCGATGACCAGCCGCCGCCTGCTCTTAGGCTTGAGCCAACACTTCTACCAATGCAGCTAAAGCCTCTACAATCGCCGCATCATCTCTACCACCAAACCATCTCCCTTCTACGCCAAAATCAAAACCAACAAGTAAGAACAACAAACAAGTACCGAAGGTAACTCAATACCATCCGCATACAAACAGAAAATTTCATTAAATTCTAGTCCGGACAAGATTGACTGTAACGCCCGTTTTAATTATTTAAATTATTTTATATAGTATAGGTAAATATTTATATGATTTTGTGTGAATTTAAGTGATATTTGAAATATTATGTGATTTATATGAGTTATGTGATTTTATGAAGGTTGAGACTTATTTTATTGTTTAATAAAATAAGATTTGAAAATAAAACAAATAATAAGTTGTGGGTTTGTTTTAGAATTAGATAGAGTTGTGAGGGAGTAAGATAAAATAAAACAAATAGAGGTTTAAAAGGGGGAAGTAGGTTTGGAATTGTACATAACGTACAATTCAGAGCTTTGGGAGAAAAAGGGAGAAAACAGAAGAGAGGAACCGGAGTGGCTGCTGCTCGATTTTCTTAAGGTAAGGGTGAGCCTATCATTACAATTTCATTAGAACATGTAATTCATGATTATAGTTAACAAATTCTAGGTTTAATTCATGAGAATTAAGAATTATGAGTTAGGTCAAAAAGTGGTGAATTGATGATTAGATGATGAGAAACTGTACCGTTGATGTAGTAAACTGTTTACAGACCATAGAATAACCCTTAAACATTGTATTAGTCGAAATTTTGAAGAATTAGGATGATATTTGGGGTTTTGGGTGAAAACCCTCGTAACCCCGTAACTGTTCTGTCGCCGCTCGCCACAGCGAGCAGCCAGCTCGCCACGACGAGTATTCATCAGCTCGTGAGGCGAATTGAACAACTCGCCATAGCGAGCAACCCCTAGAAGGTTCGCGAGGCGAACAACTTACTCGCAATAGCGAGTAACACACAGGAGCTCGCCAGGCGAGCAACCCAGCTCGCCATAGCGAGTTACCCTTGATGGTTCGCGAGGCGAGAGATCCCACTCGCCATAGCGAGTAGTTCTGTATCAGACTACCTTTTAGAATAATGCCACTCTTGTCGCACAATTGATTATGAGATTACCCCTGGATTAGAATTAAATACTGGAATATTAAGACGGCCTGTAGAGATGTTAACCGATGCTTGAGTTGTTATAGTAACCTATACATTTGTATTTGCTTTCTTTGAATTATAAGAGATGATGCATGTGAATGTTTACGATTGTACTATGTTTGTGATGTTGATTGCTGCCATGCTGCCATGACTTGTTAATAATTAAAAGCTGCATGTGTCGTTATAAGATTTATGATGTTATAGTCCAAATTATTGGGGTTCATTTGAGATGTCTAAGATTTATAAAGTTGAGTCCATGCATATTCATCCAGAGACGAGGGCTTATGCCCTAGGAGCTTTTGCTCAAATAGCGACGATAGCTTATGCTCTAGGAGTATTTTTTATGCTCAATAGCGACGAGGGCTTATGCCTTAGGAGTATATTTATACTCAATATGGTACCACATGCATGATTAAGATGTCTAAGTTGCATAAGTTGAGTCGAAGTTGCATTGTCAAGTCAAACTATTAAGTTGAACTATGATGTTGAATTATGATGTTGTTTAAGATGTTACTTGACTATTATTATGATACATGATGATGAAGTTATGTTGTTAATTGTAATTGTTGAATTATATGTTTAATGTTTTTGTTATGAGAATCTCACCCCTTCTGCTGGAATTGCCGCCTTGTGGGCAAGTGCAGGTGATTAAGCTTTAGTTGCAGTTGCTGTTGTGAGTGGCTACCCGCACAGTGTCCTTAGGTGCTCTGATACGTAACGGGATGGGAACTTTTATAGCTACTTTCTATTCCTTACGTGTTTGTTTATGATTTAAGTTTTCAGTTGATTTATGCCGAGACGTATTTATGAGGCCTGCGTACCAAAACGATTTGTTAACTTTGAATTTATCCGCTGCGATGTTAGAACAATTTTGACTAGAATAAATGTTTATTTATTCCCTTTTTGAGAATTTAAGAAATGTAGCATTCCGTTTTATATGATACTCTGATTTATTTATGAAATTTTTAATTTGGGAAAAACGGGGTGTTACAATTGGTATCAGAGCAGGTTGGTCCGTCCGGCCAAGTAGATCGAGTCGTTAGTGTCGAGTGTTAGTTTAATTCTGTTTGAATTTCTCTAACCCGTTCTCGTTATGTAGTGAACTAAGATGGCTGGAAGAAATGATGTTGCTCTTGCTGCTGCATTACAAGCGATGGCTCAAGCTGTGGGCCAACAACAGAATGCTGGTGGAAATGATGGTGTGAGGATGTTGGAGACCTTTTTGAGGAATCATCCACCGACGTTCAAGGGAAGATACCACCCCGATTGAGCTCAGACATGGCTCAAGGAGGTCGAAAGGATTTTCAGAGTGATGCAGTGCACAGACGTTCAGATGGTGCGCTTTGGTATGCACATGCTGGCCGAAGAAGCTGACGACTGGTGGGTGAGTGTCCAACCGGTCCTAGAGAATGGAGGTGCTGCTGTTACTTGGGCTGTGTTTTGGAGGGAGTTCCTGAACCGTTACTTTCCGGAAGATGTTCGCGGGAAGAAGGAGATTGAGTTCCTTGAGCTGAAACAAGGGAACATGTCGGTGACTGAGTATGCTGCCAAGTTTGTGGAGTTGGCTAAGTTCTATCCACACTATACTGCTAAGACGGCTGAGTTTTCTAAGTGCATCAAGTTCGAGAATGGCTTGCGTGCTGATATCAAGAGGGCAATTGGTTATCAGAAGATTCGTAATTTTTCCGAGCTAGTGAGCAGCTGCAGGATTTATGAGGAGGACACTAAAGCTCACTACAAGGTAGTGAATGAGAGAAAGAGTAAAGGACAACAGAATCGTCCGAAGCCTTATAGTGCCCCTGCTGATAAGGGCAAGCAAAAAGTTAATGATGAGAGGAGACCTCAAAAGATGGATGCTCCTGCCGAGATTGTCTACTATAATTGTGGTGAGAAAGGCCACAAGAGTAATGCCTGTACTGGAGATGTGAGGCGGTGTTACCACTGTGGTAAGAAAGGACATGCTACTTCGGCATGCAAATATGATGATGTGGTATGCTTTAATTGTAACGAAGAAGGTCATATTGGTTCACAATGCAAGAAGCCTAAGAAGGCTCAGACTACTGGTAGAGTGTTTGCTTTGACTGGCACACAAACAGAGAATGAGGATCGTTTGATCAGAGGTACTTGTTATTTTGATAGTACTCCTTTAATTGCTATTATTGACACTGGTGCTACACATTGTTTTATTGCTATTGATTGTGCTGCTAAGTTGGGTCTTACTATGTCTAATATGAATGGAGAAATAGTTGTCGAAACTCCAGCTAAGGGCTCGGTGACCACTTCTCTTGTGTGTTTAAGATGTCCTCTGTCGATGTATGATCGTGATTTTGAAATTGATTTGGTTTGTCTACCCTTGAGTGGTATGGATGTGATTCTGGGTATGAATTGGTTAGAGTACAATCATGTACATATTAATTGTTTTCGCAAGTCGGTGTATTTCTCTTCTGATGAAGAAGAAAGTGGAGCAGAGTTTTTATCTACTAAACAGCTGAAGTAGTTAGAACGTGAAGGAATGTTGATGTTTTCTTTGATGACATCTTTATCTATTGAGAACCAAACGTTGATTGATAAGCATAGAGTGGTATGCGATTTTCCAGAAGTTTTTCCCGACGAAATTCCTGATGTGCCTCCAGAAAGAGAAGTTGAATTTTCGATCGACCTTATTCCGGGAACGAAGCATGTGTCTATGACACCTTATCGCATGTCAGCTTCCGAGTTGGCTGAGTTGAAGAAACAGCTAGAAGATTTGCTTGACAAGAAATTTGTTAAACCGAGTGTTTCTCCTTGGGGAGCGCCAGTATTACTAGTAAACAAGAAGGACGGTAGCATGAGGTTGTGTATTGATTACCGACAGCTGAATAAAGTAACTATAAAGAATAGGTATCCACTTCCAAGAATTGACGATTTGATGGATCAGTTAGTGGGTGCACGAGTGTTTAGCAAGATCGATTTGAGGTCGGGATATCACCAGATTAAAGTGAAGGATGAAGACATGCAGAAGACAGCCTTTAGGACACGTTATGGACATTATGAGTATAAGGTGATGCCTTTCGGTGTTACGAATGCACCTGGTGTGTTTATGGAATATATGAATCGCATCTTCCATGCATTTTTTGATCGATTTGTGGTTGTGTTCATCGATGATATTTTGATTTACTCCAAGTCTGAAGAAGAGCATGCAGAACATTTGAAGATAGTCTTGCAAGTGTTGAAGGAGAAGAAACTTTATGCTAAATTGTCGAAGTGTGAATTCTGGTTAAACGAAGTGAGTTTTCTTGGCCATGTTATTTCTGGTAATGGTATTGCGGTTGATCCGTCTAAAGTTGAAGCAGTATCGCAGTGGGATACTCCTAAGTCGGTTACAGAGATTAGAAGCTTTTTGGGATTAGCTGGGTACTACAGAAGATTTATAGAAGGATTTTCGAAGTTGGCACTTCCGTTAACGCAGTTGACTTGCAAAGGTAAAGCATTTGTGTGGGATGTTCACTGCGAGAATAGTTTTAATGAATTGAAGAAGCGTCTGACGACGGCTCCAGTTTTGATTTTGCCTAAGTCCGATGAATCTTTTGTTGTGTATGGTGATGCGTCCAAGTTGGGTTTCGGTGGTGTGCTTATGCAAGATGGTAAAGTGGTTGCTTATGCATCGAGACAGTTGAGAATCCATGAACGAAATTACCCTACTCACGATCTTGAATTAGCTGCAGTGGTATTTGTGCTTAAGATTTGGAGACACTACCTATACGGTTCAAGATTTGAAGTGTTCAGTGACCACAAGAGCTTGAAGTATTTATTTGATCAGAAGGAATTGAATATGAGACAGCGAAGGTGGCTTGAGTTGTTGAAAGATTATGACTTTGGTTTGAATTATCATCCGGGTAAAGCTAACGTTGTTGCAGATGCCCTAAGTAGGAAGACTTTACATATGTCCGCTTTGATGGCTTGAATCAAATAGTAGTTGGTCAAGAATAATGAGTTACGATTTATAGCACTTTAGCTCCTCCTTTGGTTAGTCAGATTGAAAATTTAGAATGCACATTGTGTGTATAGAATTATGTAGTTTAGTAGTTTATATAAAAGTAAAGTTTCTCATATTGATATATTTTTAATTATTGTGATAGAAGCTTTAAACAAATTTAACATAGGAAATATGGAAGGCAGAGGAATAAAATCAAGAATGGATCCTCTCATATGTGTAATTTACACATGAGTAAAGTGTGGTCTTTCATCCTAACACCACACCATCTCTCTCTCTCTCTAATGGTGAGAGATCACAATTTATTCTCTCTCTCTAATGGTTAGAGATCACACTTTATTCTCTCATGTGTAAATTACACATGAGAGGATCCATTCCCAATAAAATCATATTCGGAAAGAAGAGTGTTAAAAGTGTTTAACATTGTTGAATTTGGAAAAATGTTAAGTTGTTCTTTGATTCATCTTAAGGATGCAGGAAGGATTGCGAGCATTGGGAGTGGATCATAATTTTGGAGAAGGATTGAAGGGAGGACAATACAAGTAAGTATGAAAATTATAGTTTATGTTTGAAAGTATGCATAAGCTACAAGCAGTTAAGTTGCAAGGTCTCTATTGGCATCTCTGAACTCTCTCTGGTAATCTTTCTGTTCTATTTTGTTTAAACTCTTAAAAATTATTTTCAGAAAAATCCAACGCAATTCAACCCATCATTTTTTGTGTTTTTCTCACCATCAAAATGAGCCTCCATTTCATTAGCTAATCAAAACACAAGACAATAAGAGTTAGTCAAAGTCATCTACAAGCACTCCATGAATCACTTCATATACACGGTCTCTTTCAACAATCACCTATTGAAACCCCTAAATTTCTTTTGGCTGCGGTCCGTGTGGAGGCAAGTTGCAAAACGTGATTTGAAGAACTAGGGATCATAATTGTCATCGTTCAGTTATCAGTGGTCCTCTATTCAATTCTCATCATATCACTTCTCATCTTTCTTGCGCTTCAAATAATCTGGCATATACATGTTATTGTGGTTCTGCGAATTGGGTTAAACAGAGAGATAAGTTTTTCTGGTTTTAACATTGATAAAACTAAAAGAAATTTTGTTAGAAATCACTGCTTGTGCTTGTATCAGTAAAAAAATGAAACCACTGCTTAGTTCTTCCTATAAAATGGATAATTTATTGAGTGTGGCTCTTTGTGTTTTGGTAAGTGCTTTGAGGTGGATAGTGAATTGGTGATTAATTTTACTGCGGAGTCACAAGTGATTTTAACTAATATGCCTTGTGGCTTGGTAGAGTTTGGTTTGGTTAGTGCATACTAGTTTGTAAGATTTGAAAGTGCAAAAGAGATTCTACAAACAAGAAATTCATTTACTGGTTTGGAATTTAGTTTTTTGAACAAGTACTGGTTTGGAGCATTATATCATGTTTCTTGGATTTTAAATTAAAAAATTTATTTTAATGACGGTACAAACTCATTTTAGAGAAGCTAAACACATAACAATATATCATTTGATTATTTAAAAATAATGCAAATTTGGCAAAATGTGTCGGAAACCTGTCAAGCTATTTTTAAATGTGCGCGTAAGTTGTTACAAGGATGGAAGGAAGCAAATATGTGTAAAGCTTGGTTGGGGGATGGCGAACAGAAGCCTGTTATGCATGTTGTCAGCACCGTATCAGCCGACAGGAGCAACAATTCAGCGATGGGAGAGGGCAAACAGCAGTTTGTTACGCGTGCTGTCAGCACCATATCAGCTAGCACCAACAGCACATCAGGTGGCAGGGGAAGGCTTAAGTGTAATGTTGACGTGGCATTCTCGAGTTCCTTGAATGTTATTGGTATTGGTTTGTGTGTAAGGGACGAAGCTGGACAGTTTGCGGCAGCCAAGACACTACGGTCTAGTCCTATATGTGAATCGGGTTTAGGTGAAGCTTTGGGCCTCTCATACGCTATCCAATGGGTACATGAGCTGCAACTCACTAATGTCGACTTTGAGATGGATGTCAAAAGGGCTGTAGATTATTACAATAAGGGAAGCAATGATCTATCCGAATTCGGCACAATCATTGATGATTGTAGATGTCGATGTTTTTATTGGTTTGAAAACTCTAAGACAAAAAAATCTAAGACAAGGCAGCCACCCCCCCCCCCCCCCCCCCCCCCCCAATACCATACCATTACCTACACTACTGTTTAAAAGAAAAACAAACCAAAAGCCATAGCAGCCTACAACCGCGCATGACCAGCCCTTAGAGCATTAACTGGAAAAAAACCACCCCACGGACAAAATCAAAGACAACTACTGCACCATCCATCAATTTGTGTGAGTGTGTCCAAATGTTTTACATTTGTGGTTTCCACACAAGTAAATATGTTTCATTTTATTATTGATTTAATTTTAGCAGGTCATCCAACTCCACCAAAACCGCCACCTGTCAAAAAACTATGGATTGATTTAATTTTAGCAGGTCATCCAACTCCACCATAACCGCCACCTGTCAAAAAACTATGGGCATGGGTATGGTGCACAAAATGTATGTTTGTGCATTCTAAATGCCACCTAGTACAATAGCCACCAACCTAATAATAATAATAAAATCATATCTTAAATGAAAAAGTATTATTTATGGTTGGGGTGGAGAAAGAACAAATGAAGAGAGAGAGGGGACGGGTAGAGGGAAAGGACAGGTAGGAGAGGAGGGGTAGAGTGAATTTTGGTTGTAGCTTTTTTCTTCTTTCCACCTTTTCATTACACATAGAGAGAGACAAGTGAAGGCATCTGTGAAGCTCCGATACTTTAAAATGGATGACGTATCGTATTCTTTGTGTATCCTGCACCGATACCTGTCTGATACTTTCCGATACGTATTCGAAGGTTAAATTTTATTTTTAAAAAAATAATTATCCGATACTTTTCGATACGTATCAGGAGAGTATCCGATAATTATCATGTGGGGACGGGTAGAGTGAGATAGCTCTCACCAAAGGATGTTTGTGTTTACTAGGCATAAAGAAGAAGTGAGGTACATCCTCATAAAGAAGGTATATCCTCATAAAGAAGAAGTGATGGTTTTATGCTTTCATTTATTTTTTCTAGCTAAAATAAATGAAGAAACCTTTGTAGGATCCACACTTTAATTCCTTTGTGCATTCACCTGTTCTTTTAATGTGATAATAATGATAGTAATAGTGAAAGTGAATAGGTGGAGATAGAGCAGAGGGAAAAGGGACGGGTTGGGTAAAGTGGACGAGAGTGAGAGGACGGGTAGCTCACGGCTGCATTGTTTATGTACTTATCCTTGCTCACCTTATCCATCCTTTTTTCTTTTCCGCTGGTTCTTCCTTTAATGATACAAGTATATCTATCTATCAACATGCCATATACACATAATAATAATTGTGTATTTGTTTGTGTCAGGAACTAGTGCATTCAATCTTTCATGAATGATCAATCCGCATCTAGCTCCTCTGACCCTCCTTCCATTTCTGACACGTCCTCCATATCCATGTCGGAAGAAAGTGATCCTGATTCGGTGGTCGAGGAAGTTCGTCACTCCTCCATTTATGTCGACCACAACAGCGCCTCTAAACTTTATATGTGTCTAACGAATCCCTCCCGGAGAGGTTTCTTTGACATCTTCCCTTGCGAGAAAGGGGAGTTTGTTTACCATTCTCCACCTAACCAAAGGACAAAATATTATACCCATGTATATGACTGATTCTTTGAAAAATTGGGAGTTTGGCTGCCCTTTAATGATTTTTAATGTGAGATCCTCCGAATCCTTCATGTTGTTCCTACCCAACTTCATCCAGGGGAGTGGTCTTTCATTCGCTCTTTTGAAGTCATTTGCCATGGAATCGGTTTTTCACCGTCTACCTATGTATTTTTTAGTTTTTTCCTAGCTAAAAAAAGTAACCACTCTTGGGTGTACATGAGTAACTTTTATGGTCGCCCCCTTGTCCGACCCTATCATACCTCCTGGAAAGGAATACATAGTTTTAAAGATAAATTCTTCCGTGTCCGTCCCGGGCCCAACTATCCTCGGTTGTTTCATGACGAGTCTGAAGATCCTCTATTTCCTTTATACTGGACGGAGAATCCCCGTTCTAAAATTAGACTTCGCACTCTACCAAAATCGGATGTAGACGACCAGTTGATCTCGATATTACGCCAGGTTACGTCTGTCCATGCATCACAAGTGCTTGAAAATGAGCGTAATCGTGTGAGACTAAGTTCCTTCTTGCGTAATTATTATTCCCCTGCCATTCTGATTTTCTTTTTCTCTTTTGGTATATGTATAAGACTTGTTTGCGTCTCCTCATTGATTGTTACTGTAACGCCCTAGTTGTTATTATTTATTTTGGTTGATTTTTAATATTTTATATGATTTTAAATGGTTTATGTTGGTTTGATGGTGTGGTATAATTTATTATATGATTATTTTATTGTTTAAATAAAATAGGTGAGACTTATAATTAATTGGAAGTTTGGGGATTAAAAAGAATTGACTAATATTTTAATAGGAGTTAATTAGAATAAGTGAGAATTAATTAGAATTAATAGGGAGTTAGAGAAAGGAGAAAGTCAGAAAAACAGTTTCACGTAGAAACAGAGAGAAACAGAGAAAATGGAAAAAAACCAAGAACCAAGGGAGAAGAGCCTAGGGAGAATAACTTTAGAGCTTTGTTCATCAAAATTCAAGTAAGGGTGAGACTAACTCTCAATTTTAGGTCTTATAATTTGTTGGTTAATATTGTTGTTGTTAAGACTGATGAATTGAATTAGGTTAAAGATGAATTGATTTTAATAACTTGATGAATTCATGAAAATGTTGTTGTTTATTGCTGTTCTGATGTTAGTTTGTATAGGAGTAATGCAATTCATCAAAATTGGGTTTTTAGGTGTTGAAATTGGGGTTTAGAGTTGAAAAGGAGAAGTATGTTCGTACAGTTCGTAGGTTTGTAAATCGCCACTCGCCAGGCGAGTAAGACCTGTGTAGCTCGCCACAACGAGCAGACCTACTCGTCATGGCGAGTAGTGAACCAGTATAGCTCGCCACAGCGAGCAAATGCACTCGCCACGGCGAGTTGCTTAAATTAAAAAGTGTTAATTATCTTAATGATGTTTTTGGGCCAATTTTTATATCAACATGAGTGCCTTAATATATTTAGGAATGAATGGTACCTTTTTACAGAATCAAATTTGGGTTTTGGGGACTTAAAAATGAAGGTTTTGGGGACTCAATAGTTTTGCTCGCCTTCAGCTCGCCCCCAACTCGCCATAGCGAGTAGCTCGTTTTCCTGAGCTCACCATAACGAGTAAAGTAGCTCGCCACGGCGAGTAACACTATAGCATGCTTTAATTGTTGAATTTTGCTGTGAGACTCTGTTGTGTCCTTTTGCTATGTCCTGTCGATCAAGTTGGAGTTTTATGTCATAATTGATTATGCATATTGTAGTTGTCGCCGCTGTTGTCGAGTTGTATGCAGATATACACTATTGAGTCCATTTCATACTCATACCTTGTTGAGGGCTCATGCCCTGGAGTGTTTTCACTCAATCGTTGAGGGCTTATGCCCTGGAATGTTATTTCATTCAAACTGTTGGGGGCTTATGCCCCGGAATGCTAGTCATTCAAACGCGTTAAATGGTACCACATGCATTTGCATTAGTCGCATTGTTGTTGTCGTCGTCGTTGTTGTTGTTGTCGGTCGAGTCGTCGATGTCGTAGCTTGATGATGATGTTGTTGATTTGTTTTAATTATAAACTGACAGTTGATTATCATTATATTGTTGTTGTTGAATTTAATTGATGAATTATAATATCTATTGTTGTTTGTGAATCTCACCCCTTCTGCTTGAAAATGTTGCCTTCCCTATGGGTAACTTGCAGGTAACGAAGATTAGTATAGATGTCGGCTCAAAGTGTCTTAGGGCTCTGATACGTAACGGGATGGGAATTTTGTTACTTGCTTTCTCTTTCCTTACGTATTACTTATGAATTATGAGACTTTTGATGAGGCATGTGTGCCAAAGACTAATTTTGTTGATTTGAATGAATTCCGCTGCGAAGTTTGAAAGTTATTTATTATTGACTACTTTTATGAAGAATAAATAGTTATTTATTCATTTAGAGATTTTGTAGAAAGAAATGTAGCATTCCGTTATGTGAATACTCTGATTTTATTTATGAATTTTTATGTTGGGAAAACGGGGTGTTACAGTTACCATGATTATACTAACACCTTTACATTTTTTTTTTGTAGGATCAGCCAGGATGGCGCCACTCACCCAGGAAGAGCGTCGTGCTGCTCGAGCACAACAAGTTGTGGTACAGGGGATCGCTCACTTCAAATACAAAGACGAGCTCCAAAAGACGTCATCCTAACACTTCTATGGTTGTGACCCCTGAAGTTGTCGAGGGACATGTTGAGCCAGAGGCTTCGGAGCCTGCTACTTACATGTGTCCAGATGGATCTTGGCATTTCGAGCTAGCGGTTTTCAAGTCTGGAGTTGCGAACCCCTCACTATGGGATGTTGATTTTCCCTTTCAAAAGGTTTTGAATCAGGTCTCTAGCACAGAAGACACAGCGAAGATGGAATACCTTGGAATTAATGAGTCTCTTCAAGCCATGAGATCTTACTATCTCTGGGCGAATGCTCTAGCTAACTCCACCGAGAAACTTTGTCGTGGCCAGCATGACCGTTACCTCGACATTTTACAATCGTCGAAAGACAAGGTCGAATCACTTGAGAAACGGTGCGCCGAATTGGAAAATTTCTATAACTGTGCTACCAATAAGTTGGAGAGAGCTGAGTTGGACTTGAAAACTTCTAGTGGGAAGTATCAGGCTCTAGAGAAGGCCAGATCCAAAATTCAGTCTCTTCTGATCTCCGCATAGGAAAAGCGAGACGAGCTGCGCACGAGGATCTCTGAATTGACAAGTCAGGGGGTAGTTGATTATGACACTGGTTTTCAGGAAGCTCTTTCCCGAGTCCATGAGAAGTTTCCGACCCTTTATCTTGTCAGGATCCATCCAGACTAGTGTAGACGTCGTGGGGTCTCTAGAGAGCTTGACATTTATTGTGTTGTATTTAGACTTATGTTATTTCATTTTCCTGTATGGTCATTTTGGCCATTGCATTAGGTCACTTTTGGGCCAATTTATGTTGTACTATTTCTCTCAAATTACTATGATATTTCTTGTTATTGTTTTGTACTTCCACCTGTCAAGGAAAGTCTCTAACGGATCAATCCCTATAACGTAGATTTGCCTAAGGTTCGAGTCTATACCGATACTCGCTTGGGTCTTGAAGGCGTAGCTCTGCTCGGCTAACCTTCTTAAGATGTCAAGGAAAGTCTCTAACAGATCAATCCCTATAACTTAGATTTTCCTAAGGGTTGGGTCTATACCGAAACTCGCTTAGGTCTTGAAGGCGTAGCTCTGCTCGACTACCCTTATTAAGACGTCAAGGAAAGTCTCTAGTGGATCAATCCCTATAACGTAGATTTGGTGTATCCTGCAAGAACTGTCGCCTATAGAAGTCAAGGAAACTCTCTTAGGTTTTGGTCGTGCCTCTGATGTTCCTTTCATGCCCTCCCTCAACTTCTTTGTCCTGAGGCTTTTCCTTTCCACGACCTCGATTCGGGGATCAACTCAAATTTCTACTGGGAGTAGCTCTTTTGTCATGGTAACCTCCACCCCTTCCTTGAATGTAGCGCCCAAGGTGACCCTCTTGTATCAACTTTTTTGTGTGCGATGGTACTCGCACCACAATCCTGCCTCACTCCCCATAAGATGAGGGTTTGGAGGTGGTCGCTTGATAATCTGAGTGTTCATAACCTACTTAAGTATTTGAGCTCTTCTTTTGTTCAAAGGAGTGAAATTTTATTCACACGGGTTTCTTCTGATAGGGGCTTCACGCTCAGGTCAGCCTCCTTGGTTCAGTCGGGCAGCTCTTAAAAATCCTTCTTCCCCTATCCTTTTCATCACTCCTTCCCGACGATCCTCATTAGCTCGACCTATGTTTTGTATCTCCCTGGATCCCTTCTCTCATGTTATCTCCTCGGCTTCGATATGCTCTTTGTAACGCCCGTTTTGATTATTTAAATTATTTTATAGAGTATAGAGAATATTTATATGATTTTATGTAATTTATATGATTTTATGTGATTTAAGTGATTTATATGATTTATGTGATATGTGTGATTTTATTAAGTGACTTATTTATTGTTTAATAAAATAAGATTTGAAAATAAAATAAATATCAAGTTGTGGGGCTGTTTTAGAATTAGATAGAGTTATGAGGGAATAAGTGAAATAAGATAAATTAGTTAGAAAACATAAAAAGGGAAAACCTAGGTTTAGAAACTGTCAGAACGTACAATTCAGTTTTGGGAGAAAAAGGGAGAAAACTATAAGTGAAGAACCAAGAGGCTGCTGCTCCAATTTTCTTAAGGTAAGGGTGAGCCTAGCATTACAATTCCATTAAACTGTAATTCATGATTGTAGTTAACACATTATAGAAGGAATTCATGAGAAATTAAGAATTTGAGAATTAGGTCAAAAGTGATGAATTGATGATTAGATGATGAGAAACAGTACCATTAATGTAGAAAACTGTTTACAGACCATATGGTAACCCTTAAACATCATTATAGTCGAAATTGGGGAGGAACATGATGAAAATTGGGATTTTGGGTGAAAATTGTCGTAACCCCGTAACTGTTCTGTCATCGCTCGCCACAACGAGCAACCAACTCGCCACGGCGATTGCTCTTCAACAGCTCGCGAGGCGAGAAATCCACTCGCAATAGCGAGTAACCCTTAGATGACTCGCGAGGCGAGCAACCCCACTCGCCATAACGAGTAGCACCCTGATGCTCGCAAGGCGAGCAGCCCAACTCGCCATAGCGAGTGACCCTTGACGACTCGCAAGGCGAGCAGCCCAACTCGCCATAGCGACTGACCCTTGACGACTCGCAAGGCGAGCAACCCAACTCGCCACAACGAGTGACCTCTGATGGCTCGCAAGGCAACAGATCCTACTCGCCATAGCGAGCAGTTCTGTATCAGACTGCCTTCTTAGAATTATGCGACTCTTGTCGCACAGATTGTTATGAGATGACCCTTGAGTTAGAATTAAGCATTGCTGCAATAATGAAGATGACCTGTAAACTATTATTTAAATGTTTCATTTTGTTATTAGTGACATATACAATTGTATATGTTTTCTTTTGAACTATAAAGGATGAATTATGTGATCGTTTATGGTATTGTCATGCCTTGAGATAATTGATGTGCTGTCATGCTGCTATTTGTTATTGATTAAAAAGCTGCATGTGTCATTCTAAGATTATGAGTTATGATCCAAATTATTGGATTTATTTGTGATGTCTAAGTTATAAGATGTTGAGTCCATACATATTCATTCAGAGACGAGGGCTCATGCCCTAGGAGCTTTTGCTCAACAGAGACGAGAGCTCGTGCTCTAGGAGTATTTTTATGCTCAAACAGCGACGAGGGCTTATGCCCTAGGAGTATATTTATACTCAATAGCGACGAGGGCTTATGCCCTAGATTGGTACCACATGCATGAACAAGATGTCTAAGTTGCATAGTCGAGTTGAAGTAGCATAGTTGAGTCAAACTGTTAAGTTGAACTATGATGTTGAATTATGATGATGATTATGATGTTGATTAAGATGTTATCTGACTATTGTTGTGGATGTATTTGATGTTTATGTCGTTAATTATAATTATTGAATTATATGTTTAATGCCATTGTTTTGTGAATCTCACCCCTTTTGCTTGGAAATGTTGCTCTTCAAATGAGTAACTTGCAGGTGATTAAGCTTATAACTGCTGTTTGCTGTTGTGAGTGGCTACCCTCACTGTGTCCTTAGGTGCTCTGATATGTAACGGGATGGGAACCTTTATAACTATTTTTTATTCCTTACGTATTGATTATGATTCAATATTAATGAGTTTCAGTTGAATTTATGTTGAGAAGTTTTGATGAGGCCCGCGTGCCAAAACTATTTTGTTAATTTGAATTTTTATCCGCTGCGAAGTTTTGAATAATTATGATTATTATTTTATGAAGGATAAATTGTTATTTATTCCGTTTCGAGATTTTTAGAAATGTAGCATTCCGTTTATACGAGAAACTCTGATTATTTATTATGAAATTTTTACTTTGGGAAAACGGGGTGTTACACTCCTCACCCTCATCCGGATCTCATTCATGGAGTGTGCCTTGCGCAAAGTTAAAGCTTCATTAAAATCTCCAGAGTTCAGACCCTTCTCAATGCTGTAACAAAAATATCATCATTAGGCTCCGTAACTATGAGAGTGGCGCTATTGAACCGAGCTAGATAGCTCTTCAAGGATTCTGTGGGACGCTGGAGGATATCAAACAAATCTGCTAATAGGAATTACTTATCAGTATTTCCTCTCCAAACCTGCAATTCACTTATGTGCTACACCCTTCAAGTTCCCAATAATGATTTTGCAGCTCAACGCACCAGCAGCTCCGCTTATGAACATCTGCGTTTGGAAAGTCGAGACGTGACTCTGTGGGTCACTCGTCCCATAGTAAGAGTCTATAGTGGGTTCCCGAAAATGATGAGGGATCTCCGCCACTTGTATCTCCGCTGAGAATGGTTGGAACGCCTTAGGCATCAATCTGGTGGTTTCAGCTCCGGTGACATTGTTTCATAAGAGCTCGAGCTGCTCCCTCTCTCTAGCCTCCATCTGATGTCTGAGCTCGCGCTCTCGATCTTCCAACTGTTGTTTCAGCTTGACCTCCCGAGCTCGTGCTTCAGCTTGCAAATGTTGATGCTCGTCATTTTGTTTTTGTTGTTAGACATTCTGCTCTTGAAGCTCACGCACTGCCTTGAGCAGCTGAGCTAGTTGGGGGTTGGCGTCGTCTTCCAGTTCGAACCCAAACGAGGTTCGAGTTGGTGGTCTGCATCCTACCATGGTGATAGGCCTGTTGATAATGGATCTAGGTCGTTGGAAAGTTTTACCGTAGCCCCACGGTGGGCGCTAATGTTCACGTATGTAAACACAAGTTAAGTACAATAGGTGAGCTACTCAATGAAACGTCCTTAGTGGAGTCTCAAGAGCACTCTTGATAAGTAAATGAATAATACACTGCTTTTCCTGTTTTCAATCTGTCCCATCAAACATCTAAGTGTCCCCCTTTTATAGCCCTCAAAGTATTAGTTTAATGGGCCTTTCTCTGATCATTCAAGGCTCATTAAGTTGTGATCCAGAGCCTCATATTGGTTTTCTGCTTTGAGTACGGTAGCGCGTGGACTAGGAAGCAACTCATCCGTACTGGGCACGTGGAGTTGAGTCGTGATGATCGTCCGTACAAGACACGTGGTATTAAGTTAAGATGGGATGAGTTGGCTGGCTTGACTTGAACAATCAAACCAACGTTGATTGCAGACGTGTTGAGCTGACTGGATTGACTTGAACAATCAATCCCATGTTGACTGAAGACGTGATGAGCTGAGCTGGCTTGACTTGAACAATCAATCTAGTGATGACCGAAGACGTGTTGAGCTGAGCTTGCCGACTTGACTTGAACAGAGAAATGGAAATGGTCTATCCATGTCAGTCCACAGTCCACCAAGCGTCGAGCCTGTTAAAGCATAGACGTTTGTTCCTTATCTGGTCGACCTATACCAGTCCACAGTCCACCAAGCGTCGAGCCTGTTAAGGCATAGACATTTGTTCTTTATCTGATCGACCCATACCAGTCCAAGTACATTATCTGAAGAAATGAATTTATTTTGATTGTTGTCTTAACTCTTCGTTCTTTATTTGCACGTTTAGAATTGAACTCAAGATCTTTCAAGAAAATATTTACTTATTAATTTGTTCACTAGATTTGATAACTTGTCAATTAACAAAATGACATTTAGTTTCTTCCGATGTTATCTTTAGTCCCGACGTTATCTTGTGACAGTTATTGTTAAACCAGATGTCAATAAATAATGTGTTTTATCGAATGCACATTTTTTTTTGACCAACATATCAAATGCACATTTGGTAAGGCTCAAAATTGACTTATTGATGTTAGTGCTAACTTGGAAAATTTGTGGTTCTAACATTCACAAAAAAACCTAATTCTTGATCTTTTCTATGTGTTCATCTGATCTTTGTGCATTGGCTTCTTTTCAAGCAGCAAGTTGCATCTAGACATTATCATTTATCTTTAGTTCATCTGATCTTTGTCCCGGAAAGTCTCATACTTTACCTGTGCAACTCAACTTTAGAACTCTCACTTGTTCAGAACAAAAGAAATAATTGAAATTCAATCTTTGCTGAACGTAGGTGTTTTTTAACAATGGTATCACTTTTGAAAGTAAATGAAATGGTTGATCTGTGGAACATGAAAGCCCCTACATCCTCCTTGTCCTATGTTCAACATGAAAGTGTTATACATGTAACTTTTATTTATTTTGGAAGATCTTAAAATAAAAATTGTTTTAGGCCTCTAATCATGTTGGGCTAACCTTTTTCTGCACCGGCCCTTACCGAAACAAAGAGAGAAAGAGAGAAAGAGAAAAAGAGAATAAGAATACAATTAATGTATGAAAAATAAATATTTTAAAAATTATCACAAAATGGTTATACAAATTTAGTAATTAATTTTTCAATGTTTTTTTATATATAAGTTTAGCCCACCCGATCCGTTTTTCAATTTTTTTTTTTAATAAAAGGCAAAGCATATATAATGACTATGTTTATAACTTATTTGGGTTTGTAAGTCTAATATTTTTTTGTTGACTTGGGTTTTTGTAAATCTGTTATATATTGATTTCCAACAATGTTTAGAACATATTATGTTTTAAAGATGGAATCTGAATTAGAATTTATTTGTGATGTTTTTTTATGTAGTACTATTGTTTAATGTATTAGCTAATTTAAATTTGGATTGGAATTAGCTTGAATTATGCTGCAGTTAAGAAATTAACTTGTAAACTTGCAGCTGTGAATATAATTTTTTTAATGTAGGAACTTTAAATAGAAAAAAAGGACACGATTTTTTTTATCAAAATTTCTTTCATAATGTAATTTTTAGTCATAAATATATTTATATAAACTAGGTCAATAATTTTGCTGTTCGATCACTGACTCAGTGACTCAGTGTCTTGACAGGGTCAATCATCGATCGTGGTTTTAAAATATTGGTTTTTTAACAATTACTCACGTTATATTCTTGTTTTTTTTATTTTTTTTTATCTTTCTATTATTTTTAGTGATAAAAAAGAGAAGAAAAAAATAAAGTTATGTCGTACAAGTATGATTGCTCAAAAACCTTTTGGAAGCTTTTAGTTTAACAATTCAATTAGAGCATCGTCTTTCCTCGCAACACTCTCATACACGCTTCTCGTGACCTTCCTTAGCAACTGTAAACCACTAGCTTCAAATCGATATGAAGGTGAGAATTCGTACCTTTTTTTCATTCAAACCATTTCTCCCTTTCCATGTTATGATTTATAACTATCCTTTTGTAGTTAAATTAACTAATATTTTTGCTCTTCAGAGTTTGAGATCCAGTTTAAGTTATTAAATTACAACACTTTCTCTTTTGATTTGCTTTTGGAATATTCAATTTGAGATTATTTTTCATAACTCTGAATTGTCTATGACAGAAACTAGTGTTAAAGGTTGATATCTATGATGATAGAATCAAGCAAAAAGCCATGAAGACAGTAACAAGTATCTCAGGTATGAAATTCCGACATCTCGCCTATAAAATTCATGTTTTGTTTGAAGAAAAAAAATTGTCATGATTTTCTATCAAAATTTCATTAAAAAAATATGAAGATCAGACATACGTTGACTAAAAAGTAGAACTAATTTCATAGATGAAATTTTTTAAAGAAACCAAAAACCTAAAAAAAGATTTAAGACGACTAAAATCAAATATTAGTATATTTAGAAGGAGCATTTACTTATTTAACCCTTAAAAATCAAGGAGAAAAAAGTATTTATTTACATTTTTTTATTTTTTCTTTTTCAGGGGTTGAGAGTGTTTCAATGGACTCGAAGGATAAGAAAATAACATTAATTGGAGACATAGATCCTGTTAATGTTGTGTGGAAGTTAAGGAAATTTTGTCATGCTGAAATAATGCTGATTGGACCAGCAAAAGAAGAGAAAAAAGAGGAAAGAAAGAAAGAAGAAGAAGAAAAGAAAGAAGAAGAAAAGAAGGAAGAGCCAAAGAAAAAGGACACAAAAGAGGAATTGGGTGATCTTGTGAAGGCTTATGAATCATATTATAATCAAATGAAACAACCATATCCTTATCACTATTACAGATCTGTGGAAGAGTCTCCAAATGGGTGTGTTATTTGTTAAGATATTGAAATATTATTTATGGAATGGAATTTGAGAGTAGTTAAATAAATGAGAACAATAAAAGAAGTTTGGTTTTTGGGGTTTTCTCTAATCTTAGTTTTTGATTTATAATCTGCAAATGAGGGGTAGCAATATTTTGTATTTTTGTTGTCTTGATAATACAATGTATTCAACTATGGATTGGGTTATCTTGAAAATCGAGAATTTGGCTTTACTTAATTGAAATGCAATGTTCTAAATATTTCATCCGTTTCAAAAATACATGTCTATTTTAGAAAAATTGAACTAATCAGAAAAATCAAATAAATTTTCTTATTTTTGATGAAATTATGTGTGTGTTTTCTATAATACTCTTAACCATTTATTATTTTCATTCTATTTTTTCTTTCCCTACAGTATTATAGAGAAGATAATAATTAATGTTGCATTGAAACTTGAAAGTAACAAGTATTGTGAAACAAAATTATTCTCCAAAATAGACAAGTATTATGACGGAGGGAGTATGATATTGATAAACAAAATCCACGTTTTCCAAGTGTCTAATTATTATTATTGATAGAGTATAACATCAACTTTCAAGCTTAAGATCCCAACACATGCACCGAAGCTTAAATCTTTGATTCGTCTACTAGTCCTAGCCTCTAATCATCGGTATAAATTACATTCAGCACCCATAGCACACATGTAACTACTCCCTCCGTCTTAAATTGTATGACGTTTTGAACATTTCACACATATTAAGAAATGCACTCAATATTATGTGTAAAAGAGATATTATGAGTTGTTTTATAAAATTGTCTTTAATAAATAATATGGGAAAGATAAATGAAAGAATTAAAAGAAGAGAGAGTAATAAATAGTTAAGGTTATAATAAAAAAATAAACATTAATGTTGCATTATTATCATAAAGCGACATATAATTTGGGACAAGTTTTTTTCCCTAAAACGACGTACAATTTAGGACAGAGAAAGTATTAATTAAGTTTGAAAGTTGCAAAATATATTAATTAAGGTGAGTTCCTCGGTAGACTAGAACTCACCTTGCGTAGTTGGAGTTTTGTGAGTGTTAAAATTAACAACATAGTTTATATTAATATAGATTAGGTTCTCTGTGAAATGCACGTGGTAATTGTGTTTACATTTGATTCACCAAGTTAGAAATTACTTAATTTTGGTTATCTGGAGTTAAAAAACATTTTTTGTAAGTTTACAGAGGTTTAGAAAGCTTAATTACATCAAAAGAATCAGTTTGGAATGGTCCGGATTGTCATACCCACGAATCGACCCCAAAACTCTAAAACGACAAAAACTTGAGTTGTTGTACAGTGCAACTCGCCACGACAACCATTCTACTCGCCATGGCGAGCTTGGACAGTCCAGCTCTCGGGAACAACTTCATTTCACTCCAAAACCCCAATTTTGACTCCCCAATGCCCAAATTTGTTTCCAAAGTTTGTCTAAACGTTTATAAACATAAAAAGACACTCAAATCCATATAAAACTTGAATTAAAACATCATTCTATCATAAATCACCATTTCGCCCATTTTTCATAAAACTTTCAAAAACAACTCAAATTTACACCACAACTCTATGATTATGAATACTCATGGCATCAATCATCAACAACAACATCTCATAACAACAACAATATCAATTAACCAAGGATTCATCAACAATCCAACAACAACAATATCATATTTCACCAATTTTGAGCAAAACACCAACTATTCATATACAAACATCTTAAGCATTTACTTTCAACATCAATAACTCAATTATCATTCAATTATCTTACCCAAACATATCATCAAAATAAGAGCATGAATTTCATCAATTAAGTTCTCAATAATCACTTTTCACAATAAGCACTTATGAGTAAGAGATTATACTAAAAGATTATGAGAGAAAACTAGCCCCCTTACCTCAAAGGAAATCAACCCTAGCCTTAGCCTGAATTTAGCTCCTTGAATCTTTAACCCCTTCTTGATCTTCAGGTCTTTCTCTTCTAACCCTTTTCTTCTCTTCCTCTAGCTCTTTCTCTCTCTACCTCTTTCTAAATTTTTTGTGAATGAGTGTTAAAACCTAATTCTCTTATGACATGGGTTTATAAATGAAGGTGAGAAAAACACAAGAAGGGGGGTTGAATTGTGTTAACTTTTTCGCAACTCTTGAAGAGTAAGAATCTGTTTTCCAGGATCAGAGTCTGAAAGAGTTCAGAACCTGATGGAAGACCAGAGTCTGTCGCAGCGAAAATAATAAAGAGATAAAGGAAAGAGAGAACACAAGCAATTATACAGGTTACTTCCACAAACCAGAAGTAGTCATGTCCCCCTTGCACTTCCAAGGAGAGTTTCAATAAAATGTAATTAACAATTACAAGTTTCTCAAACACACAGTAAGAGACTTCCAATGCTTAAGCACGCAGGCAAGAGACTTCAAATGCTCAAGCACGCAGGCAAGAGACTTCCAATGCTGAAGCACGCAGCCAAGAGACTTCCAATGCTCAAAGACACAACTAAGAGACTTCTTTGTTCAAGGACACAACCAAGAGACTTCATACATAATTTACAAAAAATTGAATAGAGTTTGAACACTTGATAAACAATCAAACGTGTTCCAGTTACAAAACTAAGAGACTCTGTTTTCTGATTAACTTAGAAATTCTAGGATATACAGTTTGTAAGAATTTCCTAAGTTGTGGATGTGTTTTTGGCTTGACTCAGAGAGAATACAATAGCTTGATAGCGTTGTTTTTCAGTTGTAGAGTCCAACATATTCTTGGTTTTATTTAATTCTTGTGCTATAACTTACTTGCTTTGAAAAAAGAAATTTAAAATGATTAAGAAAAAAACCTAATTATCTACATTTTTATTGATTTGAGAGGACGAGTGTCCTTTGCCTACGTACCCGTGAGGGATCAAAACCTCGTAGTTCGGTGTAAAAATTGACGTTTGATTGGTTGTGTGTTTTTTATTAGTTTTTGAAAATGTTTTGAAATAAAAAGCCAAGTGGAAAAATAAATTTGTTTGTGTTTTTTATATTAAAGAAAATGACTGAAAATAGAATTAAGATTGATTGCAATTTTTATTTATGAAATGATAAAATAAAGGATCACTTGATTTAAACAATCAAGATTTATTATGAAAATGTTTTTTTTGTGTTTTGTTATTTTGAATGTTTTTGTTGTTTTAAATATTGAACTAGAATAAAATAAACTAACGGAGCAGAAAAGAATAAAAGCGCAGGGAACTCACAGTGGCGTTGGACCACATGAGGACCCTTAACCTAAACTACGAAGCGTAAAAGACAACGCATAGCCCACACACGCACATATGCACCTAAGCTATTACAAAAAGCCTAATAATACATTCTACGGTCTGCGATATAAATAAATTAAATACATCCAAGCCTAAATATACATTCTACATCATTGGTGAAAAAATAGAAAGGCAAAGAAATAAATACGCATGATAATAAACCTAAACTAAAATGCATGGATAATTTACATTAAGCCTAAACATACATTCTAAATTCTTGCAATAAAATTAAAATAAAAATTAAATGACATGATTAAAATATGCATGAGTACGGAATGTGAACGAGAACATAAAAAACATGCAAGGGTTAGAACTTACAAGCAGGGGGGTATTAATAGTGTTAAGGAGGGTGTAGGAATTAAAAAAAGTGGAATTGGGCTTCTGAGAGGGTTAAGGGGCGTTGGGCTTATGGACTCAGTAGGGGCCATCTGATTGAAATCAGAGGGTTCTGATCAGTTCAAAAGGTGAGGCAACAGGGGCCCTAGGATCAAAATCGCACACACAGAAGGCGAGGGTGCATGCTAACGCAGTGCACCCATGCGCACCTGATCCGGCCGAGCCTATAAATAGGTTGTGGCTGACTTTTCAGCCATTTTCTACATCTCTTTCTCTCTCTTACTCTTTCTCTCTCTTCTCTCTCTTTGTTCTTCCCTCCCTCAAGAACATGAAGGAGCCGATGAAGATTCCGGCGAGGGAGGCACAGAATCCGGCGGCGGTGAGGGGGTTCCGGCGGTGGTTGGTCGGCCGGTACGGCGGCGCACCACGCCGGAACCCTATTTTTTTTAATTTTTTTTTGTTCCTTCTTCTTCTACTCCTATTTCTTTCCCTCTCCTCTGTTTTTTTTATTTTTTCTTTTCTTATTTCCTTCCGTTTTTTGTTTCTTTTTTTGTTTTCAATACTTATAGTGTCCAAAAGCATAAATCTATGGTTTAAACAAAGTTCCCACAAAAACAGTTCAAAACCACAGATTTAAGAGTTTTAAAAAAAAAGTTGCTACCTTTCACTTCTTCTGTGTCCTGGTTTGATGATCGTGGTTGGTTGCGATGTTGTTGAGAGTTGTTGGTTCGGTCGGTTGGCTTGCCGTAGGTGTTCCGTCGAAATTGCTGTGAATTTGTTGCATGTTTTTTTGATTGTGGATTTAGGCCGTTTTGTGTGCCTTCCTTCTGAAAATTTTCCTCTCCTTTGCGTGTGTGTATTGTGTGTTATTTATAGGGTCCTGGATTAGGGTTAGGGTTTTTTTGTGAATGCAAAAAAATCAGTGGCTTTTGGATAGGAGGAAAGCAAACTGTTCCTGGATTGTTGTCGATGGATCTGTGAAAATGGATTGGATTTGTTGAACACGTGATACAGGCTGGATTGGAACGAAACACGAAAACGCGTATATGCTAACACGTGATACAGGCTGGATTGGAACAAAACGCGAAAACGCGTATATGCTGAAACTGATGAGGCAGTTTTGGATTTGGATGTTTTTTGGACATTATCATATTATTTCGACTTTTATGGACATTAAAAAAAAGAAATAATTAAACAAGTTAAGACTAATTAAAATAAAATGGAATTAAAAATCAAATGAATTAAAAAGGAATAAAAGATGGAAATTAAGAAATGAAGATTAAAAGAAAAATAAAGAGAGATGAGGGCCCACTCGGAACAAAATATGAGGTATTTTAAAATACCTCTCTGCCGAAATTTTTACTGAAAAAGGTTAGAGATTGGTCAGGGTCAAGTGACACGTGTCGGTGGGATCTTGGGTCAAAAATTGGGGTATGACAGATGCCCCTATTTAAGTTTCTTCGTCCGGAGATTTGAAGATGGAATCTTTGATTTGAACGGACCGAAGAGACTTAAATATAAAGTACACCTATTTTTGATCCTAAGATACTGTGAATGCATGTGACGCAGTTATGAATGCAAGACGACGTAAATGACTTGATTGAGACGAGTAATAACGACGGGATGCCCAATTTATTTACAAAAAGGGATCCGACTCTGTTAGGGGAATGTAGTTTCACTGGGGATGACACTCGAGGGAATGACAGATAAGTATAGACTATCCGTTGTTTAGGACTAGCAGCTTGAGACAAGAAAGAATGTAAATTTAAGCGGTCCGTTGTTTAGGACTGTCGGCTTGAAAGTAGTAAAAATGTAAGCGGTCCGTTGTGTAGGACTGTCGGCTTGAGAGCGGTAAAATAAAAGCGGTCCGTTGTTTAGGACTATCGGCTTGAGAACAGTAAAATGTAAGCGGTCCGTTGTCTAGGACTGTCGGCTTGAAAGCAGTAAAGTGTAAGCGGTCCGTTGTCTAGGACTGTCGGCTTGAAAACAGTAAAGTGTAAGCGGTCCGTTGTCTAGGACTGTCGGTTTGAAAGCAGTAAAGTGTAAGCAGTCCGTTGTCTAGGACTGTCGGCTTGAAAGATTGAGGACTTGAAACGACAGGATGCGGCCAAAACAAGATTTCAGGTGACCGATGCAACCACGTGTGAATGATGTTGTGTATATGTCGTGCGTGAGTGAAAGTAATAATGCATAAATGTATGAATGAATGTATGAGTGTGTAGACCGGGTAACGATAGGTAAATTCGACGGAACGAGACAAAGCATGTAAGATGGGAGACTGGCTGACATCGCAGTACCCACACTCGGCAAACTTCCTTGAAGATAACATTATTGTGAACTAATCGAACATTTTGCATGGTGAAACCTGGCACAAGGTAGCAATTCTCAATGTTTCCTGGGGAGGGAGCCCGTTATTGACCAAAACTTTGGGTAGAAGTCGCCATTTCGCATAGAGTGTCAATCCATTGATATGCCCCAGCAGTCACGCTCCTTTTTGTTTTTTGTTTGTTTTTTTTTTTTTGAAATCCCTAACTTTTGCCTGGACCGCCCTTTCGGGTTTTCAGTCCACCGGGAGTATATTTCCTTTTTTGTGCCCCTAATTTTTGCCTGGACCGCCCTTTCAGGTTTTCAGTCCACCAGGACGCTCTCTATTGCCTAAGCCGTCTTTTCAGGTTTTCGACTTAGCGAGCTCTTATTTGTGTTTTCGTGTTTTTTTTTTAAAAAAAAAAAAAAAAACTTCCCACATTGTCTAGCCATGCCTGCTTAGTAGGGTCTGAACGTTCCTGGGGGAGAATGTCGACGTACGCTCCCTTTTACTCGTGAGTCTTAATGCACACCTATTTGTTTATGCTTTTGAGAGACGTGAAAAAGTTAAGAATTTGCTTCGCAATATTACCATCAAAAATAGGAGAAAGTGTGAAAAATAGAATAAATGAGAATTTCAAATAAAGGGGAGATGGCTCAAATTTTATTGATTGAACGGTGGTCAGCTGATGGCATGACTCAATAGATTTTTTACAAAAGTTTAAAAAAACGGTAATTTATGGTGGAGAGGTACATTGAACTTCGCAACCCTATTTTCCCTAACGAATTTGAGTTCTGCTGTTCTGATGCTTCAGATTGAAGGTTCTTTGGTAGCAGGTATGCCCCAAGTTGGTGGTGTCTGACCGGATGCAGTTACTTTGTCTTTTTCTTTATCCTTAACTTATGCATAGACCGCTCTTTCGGGTTTTCAGCCTATCAGGATAATCTCTGTTTAATGTCTCTAATTTTTGCCTGGACCGCCCTTTCGGGTTTTCAGTCCACCGAGACGCTCATTTTTGCCTAAGCCGCTCTTTCAGGTTTTCGACTTACCGAGCTGTTCTTATAATTTTTAGACAAAATATTTCTTGACTACATCCGTGTTTACAGTACGCGGAAGCTCTTCACCATCCATAGTTTGAAGAGTCATGGCACCACCGGAGAAGGCTCTTTTGACGACGTATGGGCCTTCATAATTAGGAGTCCACTTGCCCCTGGAGTCGGGCTGGAAAGAAAAAATCTATTTTAGCACGAGATCACCCTCTTTGAATTCACGGGGACGAACTTTCTTGTCGAAAGCCTGCTTCATCCTCTTTTGATATAGTTGTCCGTGACATAGAGCAGCCATGCGTTTCTCCTCGATTAAGTTCAACTAATCATACCTACTTTGAACCCATTCATCTTCTGATAACTCAGCTTCCATTAAAACTCTCATTGAAGGGACCTCAACTTCTACAGGAAGCACTGCCTCCATACCGTATACCAAAGAGAAAGGGGTTGCCCCTGTCAATGTGCGTACGGAAGTACGATATCCATGTAATGCGAATGGAAGCATCTCATGCCAGTCTTTGTAAGTCACCACCATTTTCTGGACAATCTTCTTTATGTTCTTGTTTGCAGCTTCGATAGCACCATTCATCTGAGGTCTGTAAGGAGAGGAATTATGATGCTCCATCTTGAAATCGTCACACAGCTCTTTCATCATATTTTTGTTCAGATTCCTCCCGTTGTTCTTAATGATTCTGCTAGGGACACCATCGCGGCAGATGATTTGATTCTTAATGAACTTGACCACCACTTGCTTGGTCACATTAGCATAAGATGCGGCTTCAACCCACTTGGTGAAATAGTCAATAGCCACTAGAATGAAACGGTGCCCGTTTGAAGCTTTGGGCTCGATCCTACCAATCATGTTGATGCCCCACATGGAGAATGGCCACGAGGAGGAGAGAACGTTGAGTGTAGTTGGCGGAACATGAATCTTATCGGCATAGATCTGGCACTTATGACATCTCCTGGCATGTTTGTAACAATCCGCTTCCATCGTCATCCAGTAATAACCTGCCCTCAATATCTTCTTGGCCATTGTATGCCCACTTGAATGAGTACTGAAGGATCCTTCGTGTATTTCATGCATCAACAAATCCGCTTCGCTTGCGTCCACACATCTAAGCAACACCATGTCAAAGTTTCTCTTATACAAAATGTTTCCGTTCAAGAAAAAGTTGCCAGATAGTCTTCTTAAAGTTTTCTTGTCTTTATTGCATGCTCCGGGTGGATACTCTTGACTTTGAAGGAAACACTTGATGTCATGGAACCATGGTTTGTCGTCAACCACCTCTTCAGTTGCAAATACATGAGCAGGCCTTTCAAGACACCTGATACTGATTAATGGTACTTCATTCCGATGATTTACTTGGTACATTGAAGATAAGGTAGCTAGAGCACCTGCCATTTGGTTCTCATCACGAGGGATGTGGTGCAACTCGATCTTGTTGAAGAAGGTCAGTAATCGTCTCGCGTAATCTTTGTATGGAATCAAGCCGGGGTGGCGAGTTTCTAATTCTCCTTTGATCTGATTGATTACGAGAGCTGAATCACCATAAATGTCGAGGTTCTTGATTCTTAGATCGATGGCTTCTTCAATACCCATAATGCATGCTTTGTACTCCGCCATGTTGTTTGTGCAGTCGAAAGTTAGTCTGGCGGAGAAAGGGATGTGGGTACCTTTAGGAGTAATAATGACTGCTCCAATGCCGCTGCCATAAACATTAACAGCTCCGTCGAATATCAAACCCCATCTTGATTCAGGGTCTAGACCTTCCCCGAACAATGGTTCATCACAGTCTTTCATTTTTAAATACATAATCTCTTCGTCAGGGAAATCGAACTTTATAGGCTGATAATCTTCGATCGGTTGGTGAGCCAGGTGATCGGCAAGGATGCTACCTTTGATTGCTTTCTGGGAACGGTATTCAATATCATACTCGGACAACAACATCTGCCATCGGGCGATTCTTCCTGTTAAAGTTGGCTTTTCGAAGATGTACTTGATCAGATCCATTTTAGATATCAACCAAGTGGTGTGATTAACCATGTAATGACGGAGGCGTTTAGCGGCCCAGGCTAAAGCACAACAAGTCTTCTCAAGCATGGAATAACGAGACTCACAATCAGTAAACTTCTTGCTTAGATAATAAATAGCATGCTCCTTTCTTCCAGTATCATCTTGTTGCCCGAGCACACAACCCATAGAAGCATCTAATACAGTTAGGTACATAATCAACGGTCTTCCTTCAACTGGAGGGATAAGAATGGGAGGTTCTAACAAGTACTCTTTGATGCTGTCGAAGGATTTCTGGCAATCTTTTGTCCATTCAATCCCTTGATCCTTGCGGAGTAACTTGAATATCGGCCCACATGTTGCAGTCATATGAGAAATGAATTTGGAGATGTAGTTTAGCCGTCCGAGAAACCCTCTTACTTGTTTTTCTGTTTCTGGAGCAGGCATTTCTCTGATGGCTTTGACCTTGTCTGGATCTACTTCAATACCTTTCTGACTAACAATGAAACCTAAGAGTTTCCCGGATCTGATGACGCCAAAAGTGCACTTGTTTGGGTTCAGACGGAGTTGGTACTTTCTCAGTCGTTGGAACATCTTCAGCAAGTATTCGACATGCTCTTCTTCAGTGCTTGATTTGACGATCATATCATCCACATAAACCTCAATTTCTTTGTGCATCATGTCATGAAAAAGGGTAGTCATACCTCTTTGATAAGTAGCTCCTGCATTTATCAACCCAAACAGCATTACTTTGTAACAGAAAGTGCCCCGAGGGGTGATGAAGGATGTTTTTTTCTCTATCTTCAGGCGCCATCTTAATTTGATTGTAACCGGAGAAACCATCCATGAAGGAGAAGACTTTGGATTTCGCAGTACTGTCAACTAACACATCAATATGAGGCAGTGGAAAGTCATCCTTGGGACTAGCTTTGTTCAAGTCACGATAATCAACACACATTCTGACCTTACCATCTTTCTTCGGAACGGGCACTATGTTGGCTAACCATTGAGGATATTCGGACGTAACGAGGAATCCTGCGTCAATCTGTTTTTGTACTTCCTCTTTGATCTTGAGAGCCATATCAGGGTGAGTTCTTCTCAACTTCTGTTTGACCGGTGGACATTCTGGCTTCAAAGGCAAACGGTGTACCACAATATCAGTATCCAACCCCGGCATATCCTTGTACGATCAAGCAAACACATCGACATATTCTTTGAGAAGCTCTATCACTTGCTTTTTGACATTTGCTTCAAGTGACGCCCCGATCTTCATCTCTTTCTTGTCTTCCTCAGAGCCTAGATTGATTACTTCTAATGTTTCCCCGTAAGGCTGAATGGTCCTTCTTTCTTGTTCGAGCAAACGAGAGATCTCATCGGGAATCTCCTCAACCTCTTCTTCTTCTGCTTCGTATACAGGGAACTCAAAGTTGGGAGAGATCATAGAGTCACGTTGTTCAACGGGTTTATTGATAATTAATCTGCACATATGTTTGATGATTGATTTTAGAAAAAATGTGTAAATGAAGATATTTCGGAAGGGATCATGTTTTTGTTTTTTTGTATTACCATTTTTTTTTTAAAAAAGCACAAAATAAGACAAAAGTTGGAAACAAAACGACATTTTTATTGATGATGGTAATTTCTTGAAGCAAAAAGCCCTAGATAAATTCACTTTCGCTTGGGGCAGGACGAAAGGATATTTTTTTTAAAAGCATAAAGACAAACAAGTGCATTACTTGGACAGATGAGCAACAAAAGGAACGTCGACAACAACCCAGTTATGGTTAGACCCTCCTTGCGTCACAAAGTTGCTTGGAATTCCTTCGGGGTTGTCCTCAATGAGTGCGTTGGCTTTTGACGGAGAATGAATGAATCTAGCACTGCGAAAAATCCCTCTCTTTGGCTCAATGACAACCCCTGCCTCGGGCATTCTAGCTGACGAAGAGAAACCGAGACCTTCTCGATGCTTGTTCTCCGGTAAGCTTAACACTTGTCCCCAGCCTGTAGACACACCATCTTGGACTACCTTCTGAGCGTCTTTGAAAGAGAAAATAGATGCCCCATTCTTCTTCGAATTCTCTTCTTCTAAAGAAAGTCCTTGAAATGAAGATCCCTCGATATTGTCGGAACCAATGAAAGAGAAAGCCGACAAGTGGCTCACTAACAACGCTTCTTCTCCATTCACAGTTACCAGTTTCCCATTCTTCACAAACTTCAATTTCTTATGTAAAGTAGATGTCACTGCCCCAGCTCCATGAATCCAAGGTCGGCCAAATAGACAACTGTATGATGCTTGTATGTCCATCACTTGAAAAGTAACTTGGAAAATATGCGGCCCGATTGTAATGGGCAGGTCCACCTCTCCGAGAACAGTCTTCCTTGAACCATCAAAAGCCTTTACCATTACACCACTTCGTCTTAACGGTGTGCCTTGGTAGGAAAGTTGGTTGTAAGTTGTTTTAGCCATCACATTTAAAGCTGACCCGGTGTCTAACAACACGTTCGACAAAGCATCGGTCTTGCAATTCACTGATATATGTAACGCCAAATTATGATTCCTTCCTTCTTCTGGGAGTTCTTCATCACTAAAACTCAAACTGTTGCATGCAGTGATATTCCCCACCATTCCACCAAACTGACCAACAGTCACATCATGGTCTACAAACGCTTGCTCTAACACGCTCATTAAAGCTCCCCTATGAGCCTCTGAATTCAGCAGTAAGGACATTATCGATATTTTTGATGGAGTCTGCATCAGTTGATCGATCATCTCATACTCGCTCTTCTTGATTAGCTTGAGCACCTCATCGAAATCAGAACTCGTGCCGGCCCCACTAGACTGGCCTACATCTTGGAATGCACTAGAATCTTTAGCTTGGACCTCTTCAATTAACGGGGCGCTAACCCTCTTTGGAAACACTGCAGGGATAACACGCCCGTTCCTCAATACTCTACTATCTTCAGCAATATTACCCACAGATGGCAAAGGTGGTATGGGAACCTCGCGACCTCCTTCTATCATAGTGGCATTGTACTTGTATGGTATGGCTTTTTCAGAAACATAAGGCATTGGCCCTGGTAAGCAAATCACTCAAGGAGTAGCCGACTTCCGGCTGTCAAAGAATATTTCCAAAGGCTCAGGAGTCATGACACATACATCATCCCACTTTCTTTCTACAATTAATTCTCCCCGGTTCAAAAGTCCTTGGATATCGTCCTTCACTTCCTGGCAACCCCACGGATCTAGACGGCACACCTCACAGGCGGTGTGATCATGTTTGAAAAAAGATGCTTCACATAACCTGGCATGTAATGGAACCAATGGTGTTAGGATATGTTGCACTTTAAGAATAAGGCGAGTCTCTTGGCAGTCTTCGACCATGTTGACAGCTGGAGCACCATGATTTGGTAACGGGTTGGTTTGAATATTTGGGTTTGAGTCTGTGAAGGTTATTCTCTTTTCATTGATTAGCCTCTGGACTGCGTTCATTAAACAATAGCAATTCTCAATGTTATGACCTGGGGCCCCTTGGTGAAAAATACAGGTCTGGTCTGGTTTGTACCCTGGTGATGGTCTTTCTGGCACTGGAGGAGGTGGTCTAGTTTGGATCAAATTCTGTTTGAGTAACCCTGGAAGCAGTTCTGCATAGGTAATAGGAATCAGGTCAATTTGCAACCTTTGAGCTTGTGATCGTGGTTGTTGTTGCCGATATGGCTGTTGGGGGTACTGTTGGTATGGTTGTTGGGGATGTTGTTGGTGTGGATGTTGCTGGTATGGGCGTTGTTGATATGGTTGTTGGGGATATTGTTGAGGATATTGGGGAAGATATTGTTGAGGATATTGGGGAAGTTGATAATTTAGTGGTTGAGTAGTATTGGTGGTAGGTGTGATGGCAGCAACGTGGTGATAGGCTGGATAATTTTGTTGATGGGCCACCATATTGACCTCTTGTTCTTTCTTTTTCGAAAAGCCATTTCCGAACTTCTTTGTACTGTTGGTGAATGTACTTTCTTTCACTAACCATTCTTCTCGGACCCCTTCTTACAATTGCACCCCCATGTTGACCATCTTTGTGAAGTCTCTGGGCGCACTTCCAACCATCCTCTCGCAGTAGAACTGACTTAGAGTTTTCAAGAATAGTTTAGTCATCTCCTTTTCTTCTATACCGGGGCTAACCTGGGCAGCAACATCCCTCCATCGCTGGGCATACTCTTTGAATGTTTCTCTGTCTTTCTGAGTCATAGCTTGGAGATCACTTCGGTCTGGAGCCATGTCTACATTGAACTTGTATAGCTGCACAAAGGCTTCACACAGATCATCGAAGGTTCGGACTTCTGTACGGTCCAGATTTATGTACCACTTCAGTGCGGCACCAGCTAAACTGTCTTGAAAGTAATGAATGAGGACCTGGTTGTCACCTACATACGTGGACATCTTCCTCATATACATCCTTAGATACTCTTTAGGACAGGAAGTCCCTTTGTATTTCTCAAAGTCTGGGAGCTTGAACTTGTGGGGTATCTGGACATTTGGTACCAAGTAGAGATCATAAGCATATTTCCCGAATATTTCCCTTCCACGAAGTGCTTGCATTTCCCGATTCATCATCTCAAACTTCTCTTGTAAGTTGATCACTTTGTCATGGGCCCCTGTACTTCCTGAAGGAATGATAGGTTCATCTCTTTGTGGAATAGTATGAACCAAAGGTACTGAGTAGGTTGTAGTTGGAACAGAAAATGCATTTTGAACAGTAGACACTTGAGCTTCTGAGGCATAAGGACGGAATGCTTCACCAAGGCTAAAAGGTACGCCCCAAGGACGGCCTTCTGGTATCATTTGCTGTGAAGTAATAATAGAGGGACCTGCCTCAGCCTGAGTGCTGACAGGGGGAGGAGGTGGTGGTGGCAGTTGATCTTGTGCGGCTGTCAGTGTCCTTACCAATTCGGCCAGTTCGTCCATCTTGGCCTGCATGGTTTCATTTGCCTCTCGGAGTACTCGGTTTTCTTGTTCGAGAAAGTCCATTTTCTTCTTTACAGCTGCCCGAGTGTAGTGAGTGTGAGTAGACTTGTAGAGAATGCGTCGGGCCACTTTTCAAACGGGTTGACCTTAAAGAATAAAGAATTTGTGTGAGACTTGGGATTGGAAACTATGAATGCAGAATGATGCATGGGATGTTTATTCAAAAAGACACATTTTTATCGAAGGACTTATAAAAGCAGTTCTGTAAACATCATAGTTGAAAATTTCATTGAATAATGATTTAAAGCATCACAAGATAATTCCCTTTCTAACAAACTGAGCCAAGGGATGGACTCCAAAGTATATTACAAAAAGCTAGAAAATGACATAGATGATAAAAAGACTGTGAAGTTCTCCGACCCCTGAGGCGGTCTACTCCTCAAAATCTGGATGAGTGCCGGCAAGGAAGTCCATGCACCTCTTCTTACTCCCAGGAACCCGGTCAAGTATGGCATCCTTCTCCTTGATACGGTCTTTCAATTCAGCGATTTCTTGGTCTTTCTTGTGGTTTTTCCAATTTTCCTGCTCTAACAGGTCCATTAAGACATCGCACTCCCGAACCTTTGCATGGTACCTTCCTTCTCAGTCGGCTTTCTCACGTCCCAACTCAACCAAACGTGCCTGGTATTCTTCCATATTCTTGAGGGGTAAAGGCGGAGGTACTGTTGGAATGGTTGAGGCTAAAGACCTTAGCAGAGGATAAGGCATCCCTATCTGAGCAGCCCTGTCGATTACCCATTGGACATAGGATTCATGGGCTATCCTTGACCTACTTCTCAACTGGTTCATGTCCATCCTGACAATGGAGCGCCACGCCTGTACAAATTGTTTTCTCTTGTTTTGATCATCCTCTTTGTAAAGGAAGAACTCACTCTCGAGGAAAAGGTAGGCAGGTCTCATCCTCATGGGGTATCCGAACTGGCGTTTAGCAAGCATCGGGCTATAGCTGATTCCCCCATGTATGCCCAGAAGAGGTACATTAGCGAAATCTCCACAATGGTCAATAATCACTCTGGTGTCATCAACTGAGTTACACCACACTATATCATCCGGGGTGAGAGTCATAATTTTCTCAGACCATGGGACAAACTCTGATCGAATCTTAGGACGGGGTAAGTGGGAGGTGAACCAAGTGTAAAGTAAAGGTGTACAACAGATGATAAGTCCACACTTCTTATCGGTACGGTCATGGATTGAGAGGTAAGTATCGGCAAGCAAGGTAGGGACAGGGTTTTGGGTTAAGAAGATCTCGATTGCATTCATGTCAACAAAGTTGTCAACATTCGGGAAAAGCACAATGTCATAGATAAGTAAGGCAAGGATAGCCTCGAAAGCATCTGCATTGGATCTTTCCGCAAAAATGGTAGCTTTTTGGTAAAGGAAAGTGAAAGGTAGGCATTGGAGACCTCCTTTGGGGGTAAGACAGGCTTTTATCTCGGCCGCCTCAAGATGAAGAGCAGCTGCAATGGTGGAGATTTTGGGTATGGGTTCAAGACCATGGAAAAGTACTTTGTCCAACACGGGTAAACCGATCCAGTAAGAGTATTCTTCAAGTGTAGGCATGAGCTGGTAGTCCGGGAAAGTAAAGCAGTGATACCGTGGGTCATAAAATTGGACCAAAGTATTGAGGAGTCCCTCGTCAACATCCGTCTTGAGAATGCTAAGCAAATATCCATACCGATCTCGAAAGTGATCCGGGCTAGTTAACCTTTTGGCTAGTTTCCTCAGGTTTTCCAAATCTGGCTTCTTGAAATCATACTTCGTAGTTCTCTTCATAACTTTCTTCGCGGCACTTTCCATAGCATCCTCTCTAGTACTCTCCATATCTATGATGTTTACCAAAAACTAATAAGTCCTTCAACAGATGCAAAAAATGAATGTTTATGGATGAATGCATGTATGCATGATGCTACACAAACGGTGAAAACATGGTGAGGTTAGAGGTCCATAGTGATGGAGTCAAAGGTGAGTACGTCATTTGGTAAGGACTATGGTTCCATGTGTACCTGTATCACGGGTTCTACCAAGTTCCCAAAGTCCAACCCCCTCCGAACTTTGTCGGATGCCCGGGACAACACCCGGTCCACCAGCGTTCGTAGGAGAGTCTCGTTTAAGTGTAGTATCGCATGTCGACTAATTCCAAGACAACACTTGGTTAGCCACCGCACTACGTCCTAAAGGTCAAGATGGGTTAAAGGTAACTAAATGTCCTTAGCTTCGACGGATACTTAAAAGTAATAATGTCTAAACGTGACAACACACGCCGACATACATTACCTCAAGATCCTCCGCTAAGTGTGGTTATATCACATGCTCCAAAACACGAGAATACTCTCGGTATGTCACTATGATTCTACCACTCATATCCTATATTTCCCTCAAATTCGGGTTAGGACTTATCTCACCACACACGTTTAAGAATGGAGAAAGAAGAAGGAAGAACATATATACATGTATTTCCATCTTTTATTTTTGTTTTTAAGCAAGTTATAGCACAAATTTTAAATAAAGCCAAGTTAGGCTGAACCCTCTTAGGGGCTCCCCAGTGAAGTCACCATTTCTGTCGCGTCATTTTTCGGAGATTAAGGCTATTTGATTAGCTTTTGACTAACTATTTTACGTCACGACTGAACATTTAATTTTTTCAAAAGAAGTGGAAAAAAGGTTCAAATACCACTTTAAAAAAGATTTAGGGTTCGGGGGTTAGTTACATAAAGGAAAGGTATTAGCACCCTTTATGTCCGTAGTACTCTACAGGAACCTCTTGGTTTTATTTAATTCTTGTGCTATAACTTACTTGCTTTGAAAAAAGAAATTTAAAATGATTAAGAAAAAAACCTAATTATCTACATTTTTATTGATTTGAGAGGACGAGTGTCCTTTGCCTACGTACCCGTGAGAGATCAAAACCTCGTAGTTCGGGGTAAAAATTGACGTTTGATTGGTTGTGTGTTTTTTATTAGTTTTTGAAAATGTTTTGAAATAAAAAGCCAAGTGGCAAAATAAATTTGTTTGTGTTTTTTATATTAAAAAAAATGACTGAAAATAGAATTAAGATTGATTGCAATTTTTATTTATGAACTGATAAAATAAAGGATCACTTGATTTAAACAATCAAGGTTTATTATGAAAATGTTTTTTTGTGGTGTTTTGTTATTTTGAATGTTTTTGTTGTTTTAAATATTGAACTAGAATAAAATAAACTAACGGAGCAGAAAAGAATAAAAGCGCGGGGAACTCACAGTGGCGTTGGACCACATGAGGACCCTTAACCTAAACTACGAAGCGTAAAAGACAACGCATAGCCCACACACGCACACATGCACCTAAGCTATTACAAAAAGCCTAATAATACATTCTACGGTCTGCGATATAAATAAATAAAATACATCCAAGCCTAAATATACATTCTACATCATTGGTGAAAAAATAGAAAGGCAAAGAAATAAATACGCATGATAATAAACCTAAACTAAAATGCATGGATAATTTACATTAAGCCTAAACATACATTCTAAATTCTTGCAATAAAATTAAAATAAAAATTAAATGACATGATTAAAATATGCATGAGTACGGAATGTGAACGAGAACATAAAAAACATGCAAGGGTTAGAACTTACAAGCAGGGGGGTATTAACAGTGTTAAGGAGGGTGTAGGAATTAAAAAAAGTGGAATTGGGCTTCTGAGAGGGTTAAGGGGCGTTGGGCTTATGGACTCAGTAGGGGCCATCTGATTGAAATCAGAGGGTTCTGATCAGTTCAGAAGGTGAGGCAACAGGTGCCCTAGGATCTAAATCGCACACACAGAAGGCGAGGGTTCATGCTAACGTAGTGCACCCACGCGCACTGATCCGGCCGAGCCTATAAATAGGTTGTGGCTGACTTTTCAACCATTTTTTACATCTCTTTCTCTCTCTTACTCTTTCTCTCTCTTCTCTCTCTTCTCTCCCTTTGTTCTTCCCTCCCTCAAGAACATGAAGGAGCCGATGAAGATTCTGGCGAGGGAGGCCCAGAATCCGGCGGCGGTGAGAGAATTCCGGCGGTGGTTGGTCGGCCGGTACGGCGGCGCACCACGCCGGAACCCTATTTTTTTTATTTTTTTTTGTTCCTTCTTCTTCTACTCCTATTTCTTTCCATCTCCTCTGTTTTTTTTATTTTTTCTTTTCTTATTTCCTTCCGTTTTTTGTTTTTTTTTTCTGTTTTCAATACTTACAGTGTCCAAAAGCCTAGATCTTTGGTTTAAACAAAGTTCCCACACAAACAATTCAAAACCAAAGATTTAAGAGTTTTAAAAACAAAGTTACTACCTTTCACTGCTTCTGTGTCCTGGTTTGATGATCGTGGTTGGTTGCGATGTTGTTGAGAGTTGTTGGTTCGGTCGGTTGGCTTGCCGTAGGTGTTCCGTCGAAATTGCTGTGAATTTGTTGCAGGTTTTTTTGATTGTGGATATAGGCCGTTTTGTGTGCCTTCCTTCTGAAAATTTTCCTCTCCTTTGCGTGTGTGTATTGTGTGTTATTTATAGGGTCCTGGATTAGGGTTAGGGTTTGTTTGTGAATGCAGAAAAATCAGTGGCTTTTGGATAGGAGGAAAGCAAACTGTTCTTGGATTGTTGCCGATGGATCTGTGAAAACGGATTGGATTTGTTGAACACGTGATACAGGCTGGATTGGAATGAAACGTGAGAACGCGTATATGCTAACACGTGATACATGCTGGATTGGAACGAAACGCGAAAACGCGTATATGCTGGAACTAATGAGGCAGTTTTGGATTTGGATGTTTTTTTGGACATTATCATATTATTTGGACTTTTATGGACATTAAAAAAAAGAAATAAATAAACAAGTTAAGACTAATTAAAATAAAATGGAATTAAAAATCAAATGAATCAAAAAGGAATAAAAGATGGAAATTAAGAAATGAAGATTAAAAGAAAAATAAAGAGAGACGAGGGCCCACTCGGAACAAAATATGAGGTATTTTAAAATACCTCTCTGCCGAAATTTTTACTGAAAAAGGTTAGAGATTGGTCAGCGTCAAGTGACACGTGTCGGTGGGATCTTGGGTCAAAAATTGGGGTATGACAAGGTTAGATTGAACAAAAGACTCCTTCATAACTTTATCAAAAGGTATATACTTCTTAAAAATCTTTGTGTATTGAAGAGTCTTGCCATTAATAATCCTCCCTGTTACTGTTCCATGTTTAGCATCAGACACTACTACAGATTCTGTTAGGATCTTCAAGAGTCCCCCTGATACAAAATCTCAGAAAGGAACTTGTCTTCTGGATTTGTTTTGGCTTTCCTTGATAGCCCAGCACATATGGTGCATCACATATCTTGGAAAGTTAATCTTTTCCATGTTGATCAGGAAGTATAGAAGCACCTTGTGATCAACTGAGAGAGTATCAAATCCTCCACCTTTCTGAAGAAGACTGTCTGATATGATCTTCAGAAGCACCCAATGATCCTTGTGCATGTCCACCAACTTATTTGAAGGTCTTCCTTCAAACAAAAACTTATTGCAGATATTAGCCCATTCACTTTTTTTGTTAACGTTCCATTGAAATTTACAAGTGTTGGTCACCCTGCAAGCCCTAGCAACAATTTCTTCATTGATGAGGATTGGAATCCCCATCACTGCTGATCTGACTTCTAAACCGTTGTAAGGTTTCAGACCCATTTGTTTTCTAGTTTTACTAGCAAGTGAAGGGTTGTTCATAATAGCAGTAGTTTCTTCGAGAGTAGCTTCATCTTTGTCGTAGACCTCTGCTCTAACCCAGAGATCTCTTACCAGTTCCTGATATGTTGGTCCATTCAACATACCAAAATAACTCATCATTCCTTGTGACAGAAAGTGTGTAGAGACATCAACCCCATGTTTCAAAAGAGACCCAAAATCCACTAGAGATTCAACTTGAACTTCCAGGGTTTCTTTGATAATATTCATCGTTCTGGGTTTGATGACGTAAGACTGTCAAGATTTGATGATCACACCGGATTAAACTGATGAACTTGCCATTGAAAGGTTTTCTAGGTTTGAGTTTATGAAAAAGGTTTTTCAAAGAGAAATAGTGAGAGAGAAGAGTTCAGAAAAAGTAAAGTGTAGAAAGTGAAGTGAGTTGTGTGTGATTGCTATTTATGTGAAAAGTTGAAAACGTTTGAAATGCAAAAGGGGACAAACAAACATAAGCATTTAAGGCAAATAAGCATGCAACCGTAAAAGTGTTGGGAAAACGCGAGGGTTACTTGTTGAAAGGAATAAAATCATAGCCCTTTGAGTTTCTACCCAATACAAACAGACCATGTCTGAGAACCTGAAAAGTAACTGTCAATGTAGTGGGACAGGTGTTATTGAACTCAACAGTCACTCTTTCCACTAATACGAACTTCTTCAGAGTCTAAGTTTCCTTAATAGAGTCCAAGTGTCTTCAGAAGCTTATATTCCTCAGAGTCTCCAAGAAAGAGTCAGATACTCAAGTAGCTTCTGAGTAACTTTCAAAGTCTGAATTCTGTCTTTAGGAGCACACATTACACAGAGACATAACACATGTTCAAATTTTTCTTTATAAAATCAAATCTCTCAACAGTTAAAGGTTTAGTAAATATATCAACCCATTGATGATCAGTATCAATAAATCGAATATCTAAAATTCCTTTTTGAACATAGTCTCTAATAAAATGATGTTTAATTTCAATGTGTTTTGCTCTTGAATGCAGAATTGGATTCTTAGATAAATATATAGCAGTTGTATTATCACAATAAATTGGGATACAATTTTCAGTTATTTGATAATCCTCAAGCTGATGTTTCATCCAGAGTAGTTGTGTACAACAACTAGAAGCTGATATGTATTCTGCTTCTGTTGTTGACAATGCAATAGTTGCTTGCCTCTTGCTAGCCCAGGATATCAAATTCTCTCCCAGAAATTGGCAATTGCCACTGGTTGATTTTCTTTCAATCCTGTCTCCAGCATAGTCAGCATCACAGAATCCAACTAGCTTATAATCTGAAGATTTCTTATACAAAAGTCCAAGATTAGCAGTTCCTTTCAGATATCTAAAGATTCTCTTAACAACAGTTAAGTGAGACTCTCTAGGATCTGATTGGAACCTTGCACACAAACATACACTGAATAAAATATCTGGTCTGGATGCAGTTAGGTACAACAAAGAACCTATCATACCTCTATACAGCTTTTGGTCAACTTTGGTTCCTTGATCTTCTTTGCTCAGAGTGCAGGTTGGATGCATTGAAGTGTTCATTTCCTTGCAGTCCTCAAGATTGAACTTCTTCTGGAGCTCTTTATTGTATTTGGACTGATGAACATAGACTCCATCTTTAGATTGGTTGATATGAATTCCCAGAAAGAACTTCAACTCTCCCATCATGCTCATTTCAAATTCATCCTGCATTGACTTAGAGAACTCCTTGCAAAGTGAATCATTAGTTGAACCAAAAATAATATCATCAACATAAATTTGAACTATAAGAATGTCCTTCTTCAGAGTCTTTCTGAATAGTGTAGTATCAACTTGTCCTCTTTCAAAATCATTTTGAATTAAGAAATTACTTAGTCTTTCATACCAAGCTCTGGGAGCCTGTTTCAAGCCATATAGTGATTTCTTCAATTTATAAACATGTTCAGGATGTTTCAGATCCTCAAAACCAGGAGGTTGTTTGACATACACTTCTTCAGTAATGACACCATTAAGAAAGGCACTCTTAACATCCATTTGATACATGATTATGTTGTGATTCACTGCGTAGGAAAGAAGTAACCTGATTGCTCCCAATCGTGCAACTGGAGCAAATGTTTCAGTGTAATCAATGCCTTCTTGCTAACTGTAGCCTTGAGCAACAAGTCTGGCCTTGTTTCTGATTACTTCTCCTTGTTCAATAAGCTTGTTTCTGAACACCCATTTAGTTCCAATAATGTTCTTGTGCTCAGGCTTAGCTACTAGATCACATACATCATTCCTTTTGAATTGATTAAGTTCGTCTTGCATTGCCAGAATCCATCCTTCATCTCCAAGTGCTTCTTCAACAGAGGTAGGTTCAACAACAGATAATAATCCCAAAGCAGACTCTTCTTGTCTGAAATGTGTTCTAGTTCTTATGGGACTTTCTTTGTTGCCAATGATTTGATCCTCAGGATGTGAAGACTTGTATTTGAATGCACGTTTGGATTGATTGGCTTGCTGAGAACCATCTTCAGCTTCTTCAGAAGCTTCTTCATCAGGAACTTCAGGGGATGCTACAGCTTCTGGAGTATCTTCAGATTCTGGGATCTGATCAGGTTCTAAGTTATCATCAGAATCTTGAGAACCTGCAAAACTTTCATCTTGCTCTGGAGTTTCACTTCCAGGCACTTTGTCATCAAATCTGACATGCATAGATTCTTCAACACATTGTGTTTCTGAATTATACAGTTTGTATGCCTTAGATCTTTCAGAGTAACCTAAGAAGATTCCCTTCTGAGCTTTGGCATCAAATTTCTTTAGATAGACTTTATTGTTCAGAATGTAACATGTACATCCAAACTGATGAAATTAAGATATGTTAGGATTCCTGCCTTTAAAGAGTTCATATGTTGTTTTGTTCAACAAGGGTCTGATGTAGATCTTGTTCTGAACATAACATGTTGTGTTTACTACTTCTGCCCAAAAATGTTTAGCCAGATTGTTCTCATGAATCATGGTTCTTGCCATTTCTTGTAAGGTTCGGTTCTTTCTCTCTACAACCTCATTTTGTTGTGGAGTTCTAGGAGCAGAGAATTCATGGATAATTCCATGTTTTTCACAAAAAAGTTCAAATGGCTCATTTTCAAATTCTCCTCCATGATCACTTCTGACTTTCAAAATTTTCAATTCTTTTTCAGATTGTGTTTGGATGCAGAATTTACTAAACACAGAATATGAATCATCTTTAGATTTCAGAAACTTAACTCAACTCCATCTACTGTAATCATCAACAATGACTAATCCATATTTACTTCCATATAAGGACGCAGTACTGACTGGTCCAAATAAGTCAATGTGAAGTAGTTCCAAGGGTCTGGAGGTAGAAACAATTTCTTTTGGTTTAAAAGAGCTTTTAACAATTTTCCCTTTCTGGCATGCACCATAGAGAGCATCTGAATGATAGTCAATGTTTGGTAAGTCTTTTACTAGTTGCAACCTGCTGAGCTTAGAGATTAACCTCCAGTTTGCATGTCTCAACCATCTATGCCACAACCATTTCTTATCACCCAATGATAGAAGACAAACTATCTTCTGCTCAACCAGCTTAGAGAATTTAATTTTGTAAACATTGTTTCTTCTCTTCCCCTTGAAAACTATGGATTGATCATCCTTGTTGACTACTGTGCAGTTGTTCTTATTAAACAAAACATCATAACCACTGTCACACAATTGACTTATGCTCAGTAGGTTATGTCTAAGTCCATCTACAAACCACACATTATTAATTGAGATTAGAGAATTACCATTGGTTCCAGTACCAATGATTTTGCCAGTCTGGTTTCCTCCAAATCCCACCGTTCCTCCCTCTTTCATGGTCAGGGTTAGGAACATAGACATTTCTCCCGTCATGTGTCGCGAGCAGGCATTGTCCAGGTACCAGGCCTTCTGCCTTTCTTGTCCTTTTAAACATACCTGCAACGTCAACAATTTCAGACTTAGGTACCCATATTTTTACGGGTCATCTGGGTTAGTCCTTGAACCATTGAATCCCCTTACCTTTTAGTTTGGGATCCAACTTACCTTTCACAGTTTCTCTTCTTTGAAACTTAGGCTTTTGTTTTTCAGACTCTGGTTTCTTTATAGTCTGTTTACCAGAATCTGATTTCTTCAGAATCTGAATCCTTGAAGCCTTAGGTTCAAAGTTGTTCAGTACCTTTGGCTTTAGGTTCTGTGGTTTTGACTTTATCATTACTTTAGAACTTGAAGCTTTAGGTCCTGAATGAGTCACTGTGTTGACTTCTTCAGACTCACTCACAAAGTGACTTTTCAATGCTTCTCTAGCGCCATCGGGACCAGGTTTCAGGATCACTTCATTTGAGTTGCCTCCAATGAATCCAAGACCCTGTCCTCTGTTCTGATATGTGCTATAGATCATAGATGCTACCCTGGATTTATCAATTCCAGTAGCAATAAATTCTTGTAGAACAACATCCTGCTCGCTCAAGTACTTACAACTACACTTCTTGATCAGTAAAGAGTCATTTTCTTTCTTCAAACTGTCCATCTCCAACATAGTTGAGTCATGCTTTTTCAACAAATTATCAAGCTGCTATTTGACTTTCCTCAACTCAGTGGATTTGGTCTCATAGTGACCAAGAAGTTCTTTGATAGAATCAACCAATTCAAATCTTGTGAGTTTAGAAAATACCTTAGTCTCACTCTCATAGTATGTGTCTGATTCTGCATCAGGTGTTTCTTCAACTGGTTCAGTTGTAGCCATTAATCCAACAGCTACATTAGCTTCACCATCAACATCATCTTCATCAGACCCTGACTCATTATCAAGATCCTCCCAGGTAGCCGTCAGACTTTTCTTGATTTGCTTCTTAAATTTGCTTGACTTGAAGGTTGGCTTCTTTGACTTGGATTTCTCTTTCTGAAATTTGGACAATCAGCAATAAAGTGCCCAGGCTTCTTGCAGTTGAAGCAACCTTTCTGTTCTTCCTTCTTGAAACCCTTACCACTGCTCTTACTCAGAAACTTCTTGTTTTTCTTGGCCAAGTAGTGCATTCTGCTTGAAAGCATAGTCATTTCTTTAGCAACATCAGAATCTTCCTCAGATCTTTCAGAAGAAGAAGATTCATTTTCATACTCTTCAACTTTGAGGGCCATTGAGGATCTTCCCTTTGACTTTAAAGCAATGGTTTTTGACTTTCTTGCAGATTCATGTTCATTGAGACTTAACTCATGAACTTTGAGAGAACTGACAAGATCTTCAACTCAAGGTGTTTAAATCTTTAACTTCCTCAATTGCAGTAACCTTTGGTCTCCATCTAGAGGGTAAGCTCCTCAGTATCTTGCTAACATGGTCAGAAGCTATATAACTTTTTTTCAGTATCTGAAGTCCAGATACTAGAGTTTGAAACCTTGAGTACATCTGCTCAATGCTTTCATCCTCCTTCATCTTGAATAACTCATACTGATGAACCAATAAAAGAGCTTTAGCTTCCCTGACCTTCTTGCTCCCTTCATAGTTTGCACAAAGAGAAGCAAACATGGCTTTAGCAGTGGATTTGTCACTCATCTTCATGTATTCAGACTTTGGAATAGCTGTGACAAGAGCTCCTCTGATGATATGATGTTTCTTGTAGCTCTTCTTCTGAGCGGCAGTGTGTTTCTTACGGTCAATAGCAGCACCTTCGTCATCAAGTTCTAAGTCACCAACACCATCTTTTAGTATGTCCCAAAGTTCTTCATCACTAACCAAGACTCTCATACTTAGAGAATTAACTTCAGCATTTTCTTCTATAATCTTTTGTTTATGCTTGCTTTCATCTAAGGACGGATTATATATACATTGTTAATAATTAAGTCAGCTCATAAATTAAATGGGAAGAATTAAAGTTTTTTTTAAAAAAGGAAGAATTAATTAAATAGGGGTGGACAAAAAAACCAAAAAACCGAACTAAACTGCTGAACTGAATAAAAAAAACTGAATCATTACTAACTGTTCTGAAACTGAACTGAAACAGTTCAGTTCAGTTCAAAATAGTTCAGTTCGATTCGAAACAATTCAGTTCAGTTCGAAACATTTTAGTTCAATTCGGTAACTAAAATTCAATTTTGTTAGTATTTTTCAATACTAAAAAAGCAAAAATTAGTGAGGGAATTTTAGAGAGGGAAAACGTGAAATTCATCTCTAATTTCGTCACTAAATTTTGCGACCAAGGAATTTGTGAGGAATTTTATTTTTTCCGTCACTAATTTCCCTCTCTAATTTTGCTTTTTCTAGTAGTGTTTTCATATTTTATTCAAAGATACCAGTAATAACGTTTCAATTCGGAATAGTTCATTTCGATTTGAAACAGTTCAGTCCAATTCAATTTAGTTATTTTAAATTTAGCAAACTTTAATTCGATTCAATTTTCACTCCGAATTCAACCATACCCACCCTTAAAATAATATATAGCTGAAAACCAACTCATTTCATCAACTAACATAATTTTCAACTGAAACTATGAAACAAGTTCAATGACTTAACTGTCTAGTTAAATCTCGAACCCTGTTAAGAATTGGTTGACTGTTAGCTTTAATCCTAAATTATATGAGATGTGTTACTCATTACTAAGAAAAAGCTTGATCCAACTCCTATGACTAAAAAAGATGGATTACTTCTGACCACGCCTGTAATGAAGGATATACATACTACATTCTAACTCCTATTATTAGCTTCTTTTTTTTTTTTCTTTCTTGAGGTGAAATTTCCATTCTTAGTTGTTTAACAAAGGAAACGTATATCAATTAATTAACTCTTACTTAAGGAAAAAATAAATATATGTCATGTGCCAAATATATCAATTAATTAAATTTTCCTGTCACTTTTCCATGTGTAATAATAGTATAATATCATACATAGATAGATATATGATACTTCTTCTACATTTAAGTCAAAAAATTGCCTCTTTCTTTCTCCCATCAACTTTCTATAGTTTTTGGGAATTTACTAGAGTAGTCGTGTTGCATACGAGTGTTTCTATATTTAAGTTTTGATATAAATAAATTATTTCTCTCTTCTACAAATGATTAATAGATAACTTTACAAATAATAGTTAATACGATTTATTTAATTATAATATACGTATATGTACACTTGGAACTTCCCTAAAAGAATTCTACATGCAATTACTGAACTATGCATACATCAATATTGTTGAAGTAAAAAAAAAATCTATATAATCTCAGTTGACAAAGACAATGCATGTTATATGTAGAGGTTGAGGTTCAAACCTAAATCTCTACGTTTAAAATTTCGGATCTTTCAAGTTAGTTCTCATAAAATTTTCAAACATTTTTAATCATAACCCGTTTTTGTAAAAGAAAGGACTAAGACCTAATATTTTTCACATTGTCTATCGATCACAACGATCACTAGAAATATCCGACTTTAATCTTATCTATCGTTGAAATTAGTTTAAGTTGCCTAAAAAAAGATTAAGTCATATAAAGTTGGTTTGTAGTTAATTGACAGTGGAAAGAAATTTATATGTGTAGAAAAATTAATCCTGACACATTGACACCTCAATCCAAAGCTTTTAAGTAAAAAAAAGTTAAATTTTGACCAAAAAAAAAAGGGAATGCTAACATGTAGGGCAAATGTTACTCCCTCCCTCTTAAATTATATGACGCGTTCGAAGAAAGATTTATCCCAAATTATATGTCGTTTTACAATATCAATCAAACATTAGTGTAACTTCTCTTATTAGAATATCCTTAACTATTTATTACCTTTTCTTCTTTCAATTCTTTCATTTATTTTTCTCATACCATTTATCAACTAAGGTCAATTTTATAAAACAACTCATAATATATATTTCTCATATGTGTGAAATAGCCAAAACGCCGTATAATTTAGTAGATTATTATATCAATGATAGAAATTAAGTATTAGAAATAGTGTCAATTAATTTCTCAAAAATGTTCAATTACTTGTTCTCAACAAATACTTACTTAAATTTTTGTGGAATCCTTAACATGTTCCCTTAAAATGTGCAACACATGTTAGCATGGCCCAAAAACAATTGATAAAAAATTTACATTCCTTCAAAAAACAATTGAAATTTTTTTCACTTTTGCATATTTCCATAACATCTTCAACTTAATTTCAAGCCATATATTGTCATTTTCTATCTAATTCTCCTTTGTTTTTATTTTTGAAGAACTTAGTTTTATATCAAGACAACCAATAAAATTATATTACTTTAATTTTTTTGGGTTACCTTAATACTTTAATTTGATATGCAATAATTTTTTTTTTATAGAATCATTTTCATTAATTCAAGCTATATCACATTATCAAAATAATATAAATATGCGCATCATTGTCAAAATAATAATTAATATTATATTATCTTTCTAAAATATAATAATTAATATTACATCTAACGTTAATACAAATAACACATGAGTACTATATATATTTATATATGTAATATATAATATATATATATAAAGAAAACTACCTTCTTTCAAAAAAAATATAAAGAAAACTACCTCTTTCAGCACTGCACTTTTGAGTTGGATTTTTTCTTCCAAAAATACCCTTAATTTTCAATACAAAAACACATGTAACAAATAGATAAGAATAAATTTAAATATTAAAACAAATGTAACAAACACGATATGAATATATATTTTTGTTTTTTACTTTTATCATTTAAAAAGTGTAACAAACTAAATAAATATATTTATACTTACGTTTTCATGATTCCAATTATATGTAGGAAAAGAATTTAGATTATATTTTTTTGTTATATTGTATTATTGTCGGTGTTGTTGAAATAGATAATCATGATTAGTTTGATTTTTTATAACTTGAAAGCAACAAACATTTATATTTTTTTTTAGTTTTAATCAAAATCAAACTTTCATAAAAAAATATCGTTCATAATTTTCAAACCACCTTAGCGCAATAAAAAGAGCGGAAAGCTTGCCCGTTTTTTCGCTAGTATATATAATGAACTTGAAGTTTGTTAATCATATTGGGAGAACAAAAGATAATAGTGTTCTAAGATAAAATATTCACAAAAAAATGGCAAAACACATTTCCGAGTACTGTCTCTTGGCAATTTTATGCATTGCGTTGGTTCTAGCTTCAGGTAAGAAACATATGAAATTTCAACCCTAAGTCCTATTTCTTTTTCTTACACTTCGGTTTTTGTAAAAAAATATAATAAAATAGGAAAATATTTCCTTAATTAGTTCAATTGTTTATTATATTTGATCCAAAAAAAATTGATATAATCTTTTACATTGTTGTAATGTAGTTAACATTATATAAATATAAATCTATAACTTTATTTTTCAAAAAAAAAAAACTATGGCTTAAATATGCGTTATGAATATGTGAATTTTATTTTTGTGGCAGGACCAACACCAGGTTTGAGTTTCTGCTTTGCTCCTACATCTTGTGTTAGCCAAGATAATTGCGACGCAAGGTGCCGCGGATTGAAGTATGTACGAGGAATATGTGTTGGACCTCTTTGTTGCTGTGAGATATTATGAAATAAATCACATTATTATAAATATTTATATATTTTATAATAAACATCAACTAAATAAGAAACATTGATCTTCCTCCAAAGCTTTTATTTTTATATGTTTGAAGCATATATATCAAGTGGAGAATTTGAAAGTAGTCTGGCCAAGCTCAATGCGAAAGAAAGAAAGAGATTATATTATGTGTTGGACCAATAAAAAGTTGCTAGCCACAAATCAGATTTGGTGTATCATTGAGCATTTTGCTTTATATATGTAAGACATGTGTATGTGTAAATCAGACCAGTTTATAAGCAATGAAGAGTTACTATTTCGCAACATTATTTATTATATTTCAGTTACAATGCTATTTAAATAGGTAAAAACCTTTGATCCATTTTCTCATATTGGTTTTTAAGTATCAAAAACTTGAATGTTTTGATCATTATGTTTAACTCCGTTGTTGCCACGCAAGTCTAACACAAGAAATTATATTTTCTTTATATTCTTTTAATGAAATATAATTTCTATCAACTTTAATTAAATTATAAATCTCAAATTAGAGTTCATTATTTTAAACCTTTTGGATTTCCTATTGAATTGAAAATTTTAAAGGAAAATATTGAAACCACGATGTGGCAGAGTTGTTAGCTTTAGGGTCGTTCCTAATATCTTACGGGTCATAGGCCAAGGTTCAGAAAATGGTCTTACGATATTTTATTTTTATTTTTATAAACCATAAATACGCAATATGCATTAATTTTGGGGGTAGACATCCATACTATGTTGACACCAAGTCACCATAATACATTGTTTTGAAATTTCAGTTATACTTACATTCCAAAACATCGCTTGCCGAATGCACTTCATCGTATTTATTATTAATAAAAATTAATAACAACAAAAAATTGGGATGACAAACAAAACCGAACAAATCTAAGTAAAATAGTATGTAGGCATGTCAAATCAAATGTATCTAAAGAAAATCAGTCCTAATAAATAGTATGTACAATTGTTTAAAAACAAAAACTTTACATTTATCTGGAAGTCATGAGATTGCATCCCTTAGAGCATTTGGAGATGCAAAATCATTTCAAATGTCATTAATTCCTCAAATATATTTTTCAAAGAAGTAATTGTTATATCAACAACAATTAGAAAATAGTTGATCATTATGAATTGTTTATCAAATAATTTGCATTAATAAACATTATGTTAATGTAAGTGTATTATGAAATTTTTATCAAATAATAAAATGTGTCCAATTCTTGACGATATGTTTTTTATCTTTAAATTGTCACTTTTATTCATATCAGTTTAATAGTTTATGTCATTGTTTTGAAAAAACTAGTTAATCACAATTTCGATTATAAAATACGAAGTTAAAAAAATATGCTTCGAATCATAAAATCCGAACATGATAAAATGGTTAATTTTGAGAACGCTTGAGAAATGTGTAGGATGAGAAATGAAATTCAAAATAAAAAGTTGAAGGATTGTTAGTGTTTGAACCTTTTTGAATTAACTTTGCAAAAAAAGTGAAGGACTTGGCCTTTTTTTTTTTTTACACATTTTACTATGTATATCCCCTTTAAATGCAACCTTGCTATATACACCCCCGCCCTAAAATATTATGGGCCTCCTACAGGGCTGGGCCCTAGGCTGTCGCACCCCTGACCTATGCTTAGGGCCGGCCTCTAGTTAGCTTCTAGTAGCCACTTGTTTTTTTAACTATGTTAATCGGAATTTTTTTTTTTTAATAAAGACTATATTATTACTAAGAGATAAGATCAGAAAAGTACAAAGAGTGGGTATTGGGTGGTACATCTTCCATCCAAACCTTATTAGGTTCAGTGGTAACTAATTAGGCCAAAATGTGAGCCACTTTATTACCACTTCTCCTAACATGAGAAAACAGACATTGCCTAAAATAAGATTAGATAGTAAAAAGGCTATCTAGAATAGATCCCAGGTAATTCTGACGGTCTTCTCCAGACCCATTCAGCTTCTTCATCAATCCTTCATTGTCACTCTCGAAGTGAACTCTAGTAAAGCCACATTCACGAGCAAAAATCATCGCCTAATAAACTCCCCATGCTTCTGTTGTAGTTGCGCAGAAAAAGCCAGGATGTAACCAAGTGTCAGAGGCCATCACAAAGCCAGATTTTGTTCCTCGCAATAACTCTGACCCATTTGTCTTTTGTAGGGCTACGAGCACCATGCATGTGGTTAGGCATGTTTGAAACACTAGTTTGAACAAGATTTGTAGCTTGCGCTCCTTTGTAGCTGAGAACACTGTTGTTGGCTCGCTGAACCACCATTTTGCCAGATACATCTCCGTCGTAAAAAACGTTTTGGTTTCGTGCATGCCACATACTGTATAGTAAAACTGCCATGGAGATAATAGTGTATTTGTCATTATTGAGAATGAAAGAAATGAGCCAGTCATTAAAGTTAGGGATATCAGTATTGTGGAAATTGATCCCTAATTGGGATCCAAACCACTCCCTCATAGTAATTTCACATTTCATAAATAAATGGTTTATGGTCTCTATGCAAGATTCACAACGGGGACAAAGTAAGGAGCATGAGATTCCCCTTTCGTGAAGTTCATCCCTATCTGGTATGACTTTGTTTAGAATCATCTTTAGAACCTCATGTCTGGGGATAGTATCAAACCCCCAAACTTTTTTCCAAACCTTTTCCATCAACTCTTGATTTGAGGGGCCTTTACCCATATTGTTCTTCCACATTTGGATTGCTTGGTATCCTATTTTTACTGTGTAATCACTAGTTTCACAGAAAGTCCACATAATACTGTCAATTTGTTCCTTTTAAGTAAGGGAAAGATGTAGTATATGAAAAACCCGTCAAAAGGAAATAAGGTATCCTCAATAAGACTTTTATTCCATTCAGGAGGGTTACCTATTAATAGGTATTTGACCTTTAGAATGTTGGGGTTTTTAATGTTAGGGGTAATAACTTTTTGCCCATTCTGATTTGGAAGCCATCTATCCTTCGAAATACTTATATTGTGCCCATTCCCAAGTCTCCAGCAATAACCCTTGTTCAGAACCCAAATGGACTGGTGTATTGTTCTCCAAGCATAGCAAGGAGAAGAACCCATAGGAGCTTAGAGCACATCTGAAGAAGGGTAGTATCTAGCTTTGAAAACTTGGGCAATGAAGGAGTTTTAGTTACTGTGGAGTCTCCAGACTTGTTTGGCCATCATAGACAAATAAAAATCTCTAATGCACCTAAAGCCTAATCCACCTTCAACAATAGATTTTAGGAGCTTTTCTTTTTTAATCCAATGAATAGGCCTATTTTCACCTTTGCTTCCCCACCAAAACCTACAAACTGCACTCATAATCCTATTACAAATTTCTCGAGGAAGAAGGAAGAAGCTCATAACATAGACATGAATAGCCTGAGCTACTGTTATAATAAGAACTTCTCTCCCAGCCAAAGATAAATTGCGCTCTTTCTATCCGTTATGCTTTTTGGTAACCCTTTCCATAATGTAGTTGAAATCTTGGACTCTTGACCTCCCAAACTGAGTTGGAAGTCCCAATGTTGTATTCTTGTTGGAAATACTTATATGAAGCTGAACTTGAAACCCCCTTTTGATATCTTCACAAAGGTTGGAGTTGAACACCATTTCTGATTTTTCCAAATTAACTTTCTGGCTATAAATACTTTGATAAAGTTGCAATGTTATATACTTTGCTTCTTGAGGATCAAATCTATGGAAAAAAAAAACTATCATCAGCAAATAAAAGATGAGAGATGGGAGGTGCAGAGTTAGCAATAAGGCCAGAAAGAACCTTTGCACAGAGGATAAACAAGTAAGGGGAAAGGAAAGAAAGACCATTGATATGAATAAAGAAAGACACAGTAGAGACACATTTCATAATAATAACTACAAGATTAACAGGAAAACCCATAGTAATGAGAGTGTTATTAAGAAAACTCAATTCAATTCTATCATAAGCCTTAGTTATATCTAATTTAATCCCTACCATGCCTTTTTTAGAGTTTCTGGTCATGTAAAGCTTATGAAAAGCTTAAAATATTATCAGTTATAAGTCAATTAAATAGAAAAACACCTTGATTATCTGAAATGACTAAAGGTAACACTTTCTTAATTCTATTTGCAATAGTCTTAGTAACAATTTTCAGAATCACATTACATAAGTTGATGGGTCTATAATCAAAGGGTTGAATATGATTGTTAATTTTAGGAATCAGAGCAATATAAATGTGATTAACAAGACTAAGATCACCCTTATTATTGAGGATATGGAAAGCAAACTAAAGGACATCTTGGCCAATGATGTACCAGTAGGCTTGGTAAAAAAGGGCAGGCATCCCATCAGGGCCAGGGGATGAGTTGCTTTTCATAGATTTCATAGCAGCAACTACTTCTGCAGCATAGAAATCAACACTAAGCTCGATCTTCATGTCCTCAGGAACTCTATTTCTGACCACATCAAGAGAGTCAATAACATCAGTAGGATTAGATGTAGAAAAAATCTCATTAAAATGATTAATAAAAATATCATGAATGTGGGTATCATCTTGCCAAACAACTCTCTGATTATCATGTATAACATTAATAGAATATTTTTTTCCTTTGACTAGTTTTAAAGTGGAAGAACTTTGTATTGTTGTCACCAAATTTGAGCCACTGCATTTTTTTCATGTTGGGCCCACAAAAATTCTTCATGTAACATAGTTTCAGTTAGCTCCTTTTTGTGGTATTGATCTGAGTAATAATGTGGCTATTGGGGGTCAGATCTTTAAGCATCCCCAACTGAGTCTGGATGAGTTTTATCTTATTTGGGATGTCCCCAAATTGCTTATGGCCCTAGCTGATGAGATGATGTAGAGTTGCTTGCAGTGTGATAGTGACGTCCCCACTTGTCATTGCCCGGGCTCTTTTCACAATTTTAAAACTGTCCTTATCATGGCTCCAAACTTCTTCAAATCTCTGGATTTTGTGATTTTTTTTGTATCCTTTTATCCTTGCAATCATACTTATCCCAAAAATCCAGAAGAATAGGTGAGTGATCGGAGGAGTAACGTAATAAATGATAATTATTGTATCTAGGAAATTGAGAAATCCAGGATTCATTAGCACACAAACGATCAAGTCTCTCCTTGATATGGTGAGAGCTCTTTTGGTTATTTGCCCAAGTGAAATTATTACCATGATAACCAAGGTCAAAAAGTTCACAATGATTAAGGGTAGACTGGAACATATCACAAAGTCTATAGTCAATGTGTTTTTCCTCTTGTTTCTCAAAGCTATTGAGATACATGTTCAAATCACCAAATAAAATCCATTTTTCATTTTGTTTACTATTATAGAGGTTAATAATAGTGTCATAAGTAAGGTATTTTTGGGATTGATAAGGGAACTCATACAGTCCAGTAGCTAACCATTTATCATTATTTGCAATAATCCAAATCATAAATATTAATCAGCATTTTATTATGATTTATAATGTGCAAATTTACATCATTATGCCAAATGAAAGCCATACCACCAGACCTACCTCCACCTTCAGTAGCACAATTCACAAGAAAATGATTTTGAATGTGGCCAAGACACAACTTACTTGAGACTTTAGGATCAGACATTTTGAGCTTTGTTTCCATGAAAAAAAACAACATCCAGACACTTTGACCTAAGGAGCCTTTTATAGGCTCGATCTACATCAGGGTTACCTAACCCCTAAAATATATTAATCAAACAAAAGATTATGTCCAGTTCAAAAAGTGTAAGACAAATCTCAAAAGTACAAAAGTTAATTACAAAACTGCAGTAAACAACAAAGGAACCAACAAAGCTAACAAGCTAAGTAAAAAAATCTAAACATATAATAGGATTAAACCACACCAAAGATTAAGATCGCAAGCTAAATTTGGATTTTTAGCTTTCAACAACCAAGATTATACATATTTTTTGGTTAAGCCTCATAGATTACCAAAATACAAAATATGATCAGGCAAATGTAACGGATTTACTGAGTGAATTCCTATACATTGACTAACTAAATGCACCTAAAAAAGTAGTGTCCCCAAAAAAGTTGATAATGCTTCCCATTGTTCTGCAACCACTAACTCACGTATTTAAATTTACTTTTTTGTTACTCCCAACGTATTTGAATTCAGTTGAATAATTTTAGGTCTCACTTGATTGTCTTTTTTAGGTAATCTGATTCCTTAATAAGCGCCAGACAAAAAGAGACATTCATTGTGGAACTCCTTTGTTCTAAATAATATCATTTATTTTATCCTGAAGAGTTGGCTCCATCTCAGTCTACATATGATAAACACTATTGATGGTGTAACCTTTGATCGACACAAGATGTTAGATCCATATATCTTCCACACCAACCTGCAACATAGTGAGTTTAGATCCTCTCTATTTTTTTTACCTTATCCATTTGTTCCATTAAATAAGAAAAGAAAGAAGAAGAAGAAGAAGAAGAAGAAGAAGAAGGAAGGAGAAGAAGAAGAAGAAGAAGGAGGAAGAAGAAGGAGAAGAAGAAGAAGGAAGAAGAAGGAGGAGGAGGAGGAGGAGGAGGAGGAGGAGGAGGAGGAGGAGGAGGAAGAAAAAGAAGAAGAAGAAGAAGAAGAAGAAGAAGAAGAAGAAGAAAGAAGAAGAGAAAGAAGAAGAGAAAGAAGAAAAAGAAGAAGAAGAAGATAGAAGAAGAAGGAAGAAGAAAGAAGAAAGAAGGAGGAGAAGAAGAAGAAGAAGAAGAAGAAAGAAGAAAGAGGAAGAATAAGAAGAAGAAGAAGAGAAAGAAGAAAGAAGAAGAAGAATAAGAAGAAGAAGAAGAAGATAGAAGAAGAAGGAAGAAGGAAGAAGGAAGAAGAAAGAAGAAAGAAGGAGGAGAAGAAGAAGAAGAAGAAGAAGAAGGAAGAAGAAAGAGGAAGAATAAGGAGGAAGAAGAAGGAGAAGTCAGAGAAGTGAAGAGGAATAGAGAAGAGAGTTGCTAACCTTCTGAATTCTATAATCTAAGGTAAGGGTGAGACTAACTCTCATTAATCATAAACATGAATTCTGAATTGTTGTTGTTGTTGTTGAATTAAAGATTGTAGAGAATTAGGTTGAATTGAATGAAGTGGTTGAAAATAATGATTTATCATATGAACTGTGTTTACAGTTGTTGTTCTGATGATAGAATGTTAATAGGTAATGCTTTTCATCAAAATTGAGTTTTGGGATGTTAAATTAGGGGATTGGGGTTGAAAAACTGATGTCTGTTCGTAGTGGTGCATGTCGCCGCTCGCAACGACGAGTAAACCCACTCGCCATAGCGAGTAACACAGTTATTGCTCGCAAGGCGAGCAAACCCACTCGCCATAGCGAGTATCGTTCGCAACGGCGAGCAAATATGCTCGCCATAGCGAGCAACCTTAATTAAAAAGCTTTAATTGTCTTAATGATGTTTTTGGGTCAAGTTTTATATGAAAATGAGCGTCTTTAAATGTTTGGGAATGATTAGACCATTTTGCAGAATCAAATTTGGGCATAGGAAAGTTAAAAATGAGATTTTTGGGTGAAAATTGATCAAAAAGCCGAGAGCAACAGTTTTTGCTCGCCACTGGCGAGTAGCTGAACTCGCCACAACGAGTGCCTAAAAAGTTGAACTCGCCACGGCGAGTAGATGTACTCGCCACGACGAGTTGTTCAGAGGCAGACTGCCACTTTTCGAAATCTTGCGTCGTTTTTAGTTATTTCTGTTTGGAGTTGGCCTTAGGCTTAAATATAAAAATTATTGATGTATATGACCTATACCCTGTAGCTTTGAAATGATGTGAAAATATTGTATGGAAGAATTGATATGATTTAATTGAAGTTGTTGTTTAAATGTGAAGTTGTCGAAATTATTATGTTGATTAATTACGAAGTTGTAGTTCCTGTTGCTGCATAATAATCATTATGTCATTGCATAAATGTTGTCTAGCGAATGGGGCTGTAGCCTGTCACGTTGTAGGGAAGGGGGCTTGATGCCCTGTTAGTCGAATTACGACATCATGTTGAGAGCTTGATGCTCTGTTGGTACCACATGCATATTTACGTTGTGTTGTTGAATCGATGTTGATACGTTGTCATACGAAGTTGTCTATAATGATTGTTGCTGTTATATGATAATTAATTCCTTCATAAGAATGCTTGTTATTACATGTTAATTGATGTTTTGAGAATTATTGTTTATTATTGATGAATGTGAAATCTCACCCCTTCTGCTTGAAAATGTTGCTCTTCGTATGGATAACTTGCAGGTGATCAAGAGTAGTTGCTGTTGTGAGTTGACTCTCTCACGCGTCGTCTTATGTTCGCTCTGATACGTAACGGGATGAGAATTTATTCATATGATATGATGTCTTGTTACATGTCTTTTTCCATTTTGTTGTTGGACCACTTATAAGTGGATTTAATTATCGTTGTTGGGGTTGAGGCCTTAGTGCCAAATTTTGTTGAAAACATTGATTACTTTTCCGCTGCAATGTTGTTGAAATAATTATAGACTTTTTAGTGAATTTTTAAATGACGATTTGATTTAATGAAGTGTGACATCCTTTTTTATGTTAAACTCTGATAATTATTTAAGTATTATTTTTAAGTTGGGAAACAGGTTGTTACATATTGTATCAAACAATGTTAATCCTATTTTTAATATAATTTGTATTATTTTTTCCTTGAAATTTTAGCCCCACATGTATCAATTGTCTAAATCTGCACCTGTTTGAAGATGAGAACGATTAAAAATTTCTTGTAGTTTAATGGGTTTAAAAGCAGGGGTGGACCTGGACTAGACCTGGTGTGGCAAGTACCACACTAACCAAGGCCCAATTTTTTTTTTTTCATTTTTAGTTAAATGTTATATTATATAAATCAATCTTTGTAAATTTATCACATGTGTATGGTGTATTCCAGTGGTAAGGGTGTGCCCTATTCAAGTGAAGAATTAGGGTTCGATTCTTGTTTTCAACTATATCATTTTACCTAAAAAAACCATAAAAATGCACAATGCAAGTGTTGAACCGGATGTAAAATACTACTATACCTTCAATTTTTTTATGAATAATTATTGTGAGAAATTATATATATACATTAAAGACATTGCCCCCTCAAAAAAATTACTCATGTATCCGTCATGACATATATGCTTCGTAAAGGTATCAATGAAAAATGTAGAACTTTCTCATTTCTTCTCAAGTTTGAAGCGAGAGAAAGTTGTTACTTTTAACTCATGATTATTTATATAAGGGATCTTTTTAACATGGTACTCATTTCGGTTGTGTCAGTGTCTATCTATGTGCTTCATAGGTTTGAAGTTCCATTTGGTCTATGCTATGTTGTCCATAACGTCTCTATAGAAAGCTATTCGGGTAGCGGTGTAAGGGTTCGGTACGACTCTGCAACTTAACTCTCGACAAGTACAAAGTCAACTACAAAAATACAAAGCATGACTCCAACAAAGGCAGCCAAGCATACAACATGGATATAATAATAATAATAATAATAATAATATTATTATTATTATTATTAAAGGAAAAATAAAAATAATGCATCTTCTTCATACTTTCCTCTCAAAGGGGTAAAATTAGTTCTAAAGTGATCAATCATCATTCGTAAACTATAAATCACGAACTTTATCACAGACATCTCTGACATGTCGATATTGTTAATGTAAAAAACACATAGGATATTATTAATGCTATTGATATTATTTTATTTCAGAAGAACTAAATTGAGAATCAAAATTCATATATGTGCATGAAACTCAGACAATTTATTTCTTCAAAAAAAATTATAAAACAAGATTCAATATTTGACCTTTATTTATCTATCAATAATAAAAATAAAATTATTTATCGATCTATCTATCTATTATAAAAAAACGGTAAAAATGTGTTAGTCAACTTTAATATCTATAAGCCATTATTGATCAACATTTTTCAACACATAATTTACGCTTATTCTATGATGTGTGGAAGTAGAGAAAACAAAACTCATCATACTTTCATCTGACATGCCTCGTGTTAGTGTTATATAGGTGTCCAACACCGGGTTAAAGGGTGTTGAAGTAATGAAAAACCAATTTTTTTGAGACACTTGTTTGAATTGTCCAACACATGTCTTACTAATTTCATAATAATGTTGAAAACTAACACGTGTTCAACACTACGACACGTCTAGTTCTAGAAGTGTCTGTACATCATAGACTGTCCTTCATGAATATTGTTAAATATACTAATGTTTTCCTCCAATACATAGAGTATACATGAGATGCTTCAAGGTTTCAAGTTCCATCTTTGTTGGCTGCAGCATATGTGTACAAGACTCAATCCACTTCAAATCTCAAACACTTTATTGAACTCCCAACAACATCATTTGTTGCATCTTATTTATCAAACAATCTATTCCCTTTTGTATTTTGTCTGGGAACAATATATTTTTTGTTGAAATAGCGTGACCTACTTTGGTTAGTTGTGACTAAGGTTGAAATGTTAAGCGAGGAACCATGTTGAATATCAGAGAAAGAGGAATTGAGATGTAATTTTCATTTTATTGTTATGTAAAAATCTTATTTACGTAGAGAGCTGTTATTCATTTATATGCAAAGTTATAAAACTATTGAAGTAATGTAACTAATATAAAACTAATAACTAGGGAAAAATTAACTACTATAAATGAGATAAGTTATCATCTTTATTAGGTAATATCCCCCCACAAGCATGACTATGTATGTCACAAAGGCCAGGATTGGAAATTAAGGAGCCAAAAGCGGGCAACAAGTTGAGCAGAAGAAGGAATAGGAAGGAGATGAATAAGCCCAATTTGGATTTTCTCACGGACCACATGACAATCAATCTCAATATGTTTAGTTTTCTCATGAAAGGTGGAGTTGTGATCGAGATAAATAGCAAATTTATTGTCATAGTAGAAGGAGGCAGGTTGTGAAAAAGTAACATGTAGAACATGAAACAAATATTGCAGCCACGGCAATTCACAAGAAAGGCTAGCAAGAGCGCGATTATCGGCTCCAGAACATGACAGGGAAACCGTAGATTGCTTCTTGAACTTCCTATAGATGAGAGAAGAACCAATAAAGGACCAGTAACCAGAAACATAGAGACGGGTAGCAAGGCAAGATGCCCAATCCGAGTCAACAAACCCATCGAAATAACATCCGTAACCGCCAAAATCATGCGAGTATTTTGGTCCACCCAATGCGAAATTAGATGAGTCAAGGAGATTTGAACCCACTCAGCAATGAGACATCAGAAAAAAAATGCACCACATCAGAAGAAAAAAAGTGCCAAAAGATCAAATTAAAAGTGATTAGTAATTACAAGGCCAAATTGAAAGAATGATTGCACTCATTGTTGTCAAAATTCGGACTTAAATCCTAAAATTCAGGATTTTGCGACTTTCTTCAACTTCAACGATTTAAATCCTTAGTAGAATCCTAAAATAAGCAAAATCAATGGATTTTGATTGCGATTTTACGATTTCTTATAAACTAAGTAATTTATGACTATATACCATTTATAACATGTATTTAGTATTATTTTTTTGGGTAAAATTTATCGATTTTGATTGCGATTTTACAATTTCCTATATCGATTCTACAAAAGTCGTTGAGTAAAATCCTTCGATTTTGATTGCGATTTTACGAGTCCCGATTTTACTATTCCCTTTCGACCTGTAGTAAAGTTCCAATCTTGACAACCTTGATTGCACTGACCAAAACTCAAAATCCCTATATTTGCAAGGTTTAATTGCATATTTAAGACTATTTTAACTATATCACAACAACAGGAAATCAATATCTCCATGCATCCACCAAATTAAAAGTGCATATTAATATATGACTTAATAATCTATTATTTTCATCTACATCATGGTTAATCTTCAATTATATACACCTCACAACTCTATGTTGCATTTACTATAATCTACATACTACCACCATCCTTATTCTTTCTAAACCACTTTTGCAATTTGCACATGTATTAAAAAAAAAATAACACTTCTAAGAAAATATAAGATCTGCAGCTATCTACCAAAATAGAAACTCTAATTTTCATTTCTCATAACAAAGCTACCAATATTCCAAAGGTAGCCCGATACCATCTTGTGTTTCATGATATATCAAATAATATAATGACGAAAATCACACACATTAAGCATGAATACGTGGAGCATTGTGGATTCGAACTCAGGTTCTTACATATCAAATACCTCTAGAGTTATCAAGTAAGTTGTAATTACATAACAATATTACCATATTTTTATTCAATCATCGCTTACATTCTCTTGTTGCCACATCTCATCCCAATTCTTCTCAATTTCTTCAAATCCCAACAAAGAACCTTCTCTTTCAGCATCCAAACTAGTAGAAAGTACACCATATGCAATTCCAAGTCCAGAAGCTCCAAATAATACAAGAGTTGTCACAAATGGCATCCACAAAGGAGCATTAAATATTTGTCTATCCTTTAACTCACCAAAAAGATGCAAGAATGCTAACCCTAATGCCATTGGAACTAAAACACTAAACAATATTCTACCTATTATTCTATACATAACTTCCTTAGGAATATCTTCATCATTCTTATTGTTGGGATTCTTCTTGATAGGTACATCATCCTTAGCTTTATTTGTTGATGGTGGTCTTGTGTTGGAGAAGCCTTTGGCACTAGCTTGTGGCTTCAATGTAGTGAATTGGTAGTTGAATTGTTTTGATGTTTTGGGTTGAAAAAATGGGAATTTTTGTGGTTTACGTATTGGAGATTGTGTTGAGCTATGGAGAATTGGGTTTGATGCAAAAACCAGAGTTTTCATGGTTTCTTTTGTGTTAATGTGTTGAATTCGTTGTTGGGTTTGAGTGGAGATATTTTTATTGAGATATATCTTATCCTAAATGTTAATGAATGGTTGTAATATTACTCTTTTGGCTCTATTATCGTCTTATCATGATTTATTTTTTGGACTGGTCTTTATTTGGTTGTGGACCTGTGGTATCCTAATAAGTGATATTTTATTTATATACAAACATAGCATTCCGAACATTAGATGTAGTGGATCTATTTAATTGATCATTTGGGTCATTAACTTATTTGTTGTTTTTATTTTGATCTAATAACTCTAAAAAAAATATTTGGTCTTCTAATTATGTTTTTGTCAATCGATTAACTTTATCTTCAAACGTAATAAATAGATCAATATTATAAGTGGTCCACCGTAAACTTTATTAGTTTTTTAATTTCAACACTTTGAAATTTTGTGGTTTACCAACATCTAATTTTTTTAACCTTTTTTCATCTTCCCTACTCATCTTCATCATCATCTTCATACATTTATCAAAATGTTCAATTAATCCCAGATTTGTTTTCAAGAAAAAAGAGATAAAAAGAAACCCAAATTCCAAATCACTGTTCATCACTATGTTAGAACTTTTGGAAAATTTTTAAAAAAATCACAGGAATATTAATTTATGAAAAGGAGTGCTGAATACTTATTTTGTATATATCATAAATTATTTGGTTTGTTCAAATTTGCAATGTTCAGATCTCAAACTCATTGTCAATTTTATATGTGATAGAGCATCTTTTTAAGGAGGGTTAAATTGATGCTTATTTTGCAATTGTCAATTATTTGATTATCCAAATATTTATCTTGGTTGTCTGTACATGTAACATCTAATATGTTTGTTTCTCTTCAAGAACTTTTGGAAAAGTATCTTACAGATTTTAGCATTCATAACTGTTGGAACACTAGTGAGTTTACTAGTGAGTTTGTGAAGCTTTTGAAATGTAAATACAAGTGGAGAAACTAGTGTTAAGTGTGAATTGAAAATTCTATGTCCCACATTGGGTAGATCACACACTCTAGTAGTGTTTATATATGTGGGATATCACCTCCAAGGGTGTGCCCTTGGGGTACACACTTTTGTGAACGGAGTGAGCTAATGCCAAAAATTATAACACGCATGCCGCCGACCGGGCCTGGGCCGTAAAAGAATAATTTTTTGGTGCTCAGAAAATAAATATTACTCTTTTTTCTTTTGCTCCGAGATTCCTGCAAGCAAAGACCAAGTCTCATCTTCGGCTCCACGTTTCCGCGTCGTGGGTTACCGTTACTGGAGCGTGGGCTTGTGCTAGCGGGTCGTGAACCGGGTCGGCGAGGTCGAATCCCCTCTATAAATAGAGAGCTCGGGATTCTCATTCTTCACTCCAAAACCGAGAATCGAACGCTCTTCTCTGGTTTTTTCCCCTTCTCATCTCCCGCGATTTGTGTTGACGAATCGTTCTTTTCTCCTCCTTTGGTTTTTCTCGAGTGGTTTCTAAACCATATTCTCAGAGGTGTTATTCTCGACCGATTCTGGGCAGTGCAGCCTTTAATCGTACAGAAAAAGAATCTGGGCTGTTTTATCCTGGAGACGCACGGTTGATAGTCTACCTTGCACATTTCAGGTAGTGCCGTGAAACGTCTTAAAGAAAGCGACCTGGTCGTGACTCGCCCCAGTAATCGTTTCAAAGCTCTGTCGTAATTTTTAAAACAACATTTTTAAGACGTTTCAAATACGATACGATGAGTTCTGAAAAGATTACTGCTGCTGATGATTTTAATAAACCGTTTTTGTTCTCAGGCAGCCACTTCAAACGTTGGCAGCAAAAGATGTTGTTTTTCTTAACCACAAAAAAGGTTGCCTACGTTTTGAACGAACCCCTGCCTGTGGCACCTACGAGTTCGACTCCTGCTGGAGCGAATGACAAGGATAAAACAGTTGACCCTACTTCTTCTGCTGAGAAAGCTGAAACTGATAAACAGCTGTCCATAAACATTGCTCTGTGGAAAGAAACTGACTACCTCTGTAAGAATTACATTCTTAATCGACTCACAGACCCTCTGTATGATTACTATAGACTCTGTGATACTGCCAAACAATTATGGGAGGCACTACAGAAAAAATATGACACCGAAGAGGCTGGTGTTAAGAAATATGCGGTGAGCCGCTATCTGAATTTCAAAATGAGTGATGATAAGCCCGTCGAGGCACAATCATATGAGCTGCAACAAATTGCTCACGAGATCATAGCTGAAGGGATGCAACTCCCCGAACAATTTCAAATTGCTGTGATTATTGATAAGCTGCCTCCTGCTTGGAAGGACTTCAAGAGTCAACTTAGACACAAGACTAAGGAGTTCTCTCTTGAAAGTCTGATTACTCGCCTTCGTATTGAAGAAGAAGCGAGAAAGCAGGACCAGAATGAAGAAGTGTATGCTGTTTCTAACAACAACACTAAAAAGAAATTTGTAGGTGTTGTTCTGAAACCTACTGGCAAACAATTTAAGAATCAGAACCACCCTATGAATAAGAATTCCAACAGGAATAAGACTGGGAACAATCCAAGACCCTAGATTCATCAGCCACCCAAGAATGACAGTGCCCCTCCTTTCAATTGTTACAACTGTGGGATGGCAGGTCATATGGCACGCAAGTGCAGAAACAAAAACAACCGACCTGCACAGGCTAACTTGGATATTGATGCTGCACCTGATGAGCCCTACGTGGCTATGATTACTGAGATTAACATGATTGCAGGTTCTGATGGCTGGTGGGTGGACACTGGTGCTTCTCGCCATGTCTGCTATGACAGAGATATGTTTAAAACATATATTGTCTGTGATGATCAGAAGGTATTGCTGGGAGACTCTCACTCCACTGATGTTGCTGGAATCGGAGATATAGAGCTGAAATTCACCTCTGGAAAGACTCTGATACTGAAGGATGTGTTACACACTCCTAAGATTATAAAGAACTTAGTTTCAGGTTTTCTTTTGAATAAGGTTGGGTTTGTTCAAAGCATTGGGGCTGATTTGTACACCATCACTAAGAATGATATTTTTGTTGGGAAAGGGTACGCCACTGATGGCATGTTTAATTTGAACCTTGATATGAATAAAATTTCTTCTTCTGCTTATATGTTGTGTGATTTTAATATTTGGCATTCTAGACTCTGTCACGTTAATAAAAGAATTATTTCAAATATGAGCGGTTTAGGTTTAATACCTAAAATATCTTTAAACGATTTTGGAAAATGTCAATATTGCAGTCAAGCGAAAATAACTAAAAGTTCTCATAAATCAGTAACCAGAATAACTGAACCTTTTGAATTAATTCATTCTGATTTATGCGAATTAGATGGTAACTTGACAAGAAATGGAAAAAGATATTTCATCACTTTTATAGACGACTGCTCCGATTACACACATGTGTACTTAATGCGAAATAAAAATGAAGCACTTGAAATGTTTAAACAGTATGTAAAAGAAATTGAAAATCAATTCAATATTAGAATCAAGCGTTTTAGAAGTGACAGAGGTACTGAATACGGATCACATACATTCAATGAGTATTATAAAGAACTCGGAATTATTCATGAAACAACTGCTCCTTATTCTCCAGAAATGAACGGTAAAGCGGAAAGAAAAAATAGAACGCTTACCGAATTAGTAGTTGCAACAATGCTTAATTCTGGAGCAGCACCTCACTAGGGGGGAGAAATTGACTGTTTGCTATGTGCTAAACAGAGTACCCAAAACTAAGAACAAAACTTCTCCATATGAAATTTTGAAGAAAAGACAACCAAACTTGTCTTATTTTAGAACATGGGGCAGCCTTGCCTATGTAAGAAAATCAGACCCCAAAAGAGTCAAACTAGCGAGTAGAGCCTATGAATGTGTATTCATTGGGTATGCCTTAAACAGTAAAGCCTATAGGTTTTACGACCTGAAATCTAAAATGATCATAGAATCAAATGATGCTGACTTCTTTGAAAATAAATTTCCCTTTAAGTCAGGAGACAGTGGGGGTAATAGTGGGGGTACCATTAACTCAACTCTTGATCAACCTTCTGAAATCAGAACAAGCAATGAAAACATCAAAAGAGATGTTATAGAACCTCGTAGAGGTAAGAGAGCAAGAATAGCTAAAGATTATGGCCCCGACTATGTGGCATATACAATAGAGGAGGATCCATCAAGCATCAAGGAAGCTTTGTCTTCAATTGACGCTGACTTATGGCAAGAAGCTATAAATGATGAAATGGATTCTCTAATGTCCAACGAAACCTGGCACCTAACTGACTTGCCTCCTGGAAGAAAGACAATAGGGTGTAAGTGGATTCTGAAAAAGAAACTAAAACCTGACGGGTCAATCGACAAATACAAGGCACGCCTTGTAGCCAAAGGTTTTAGACAAAGAGAAAATGTAGATTTCTTTGATACTTATTCACCTGTTACTAGAATCACGTCCATTAGGGTACTAATATCTTTGGCGGCCATCCACAATTTGATAGTACACCAAATGGACGTAAAAACTGCTTTTTTAAACGGTGAATTAGAAGAAGAAATCTACATGGATCAACCTGAAGGTTTTGTAGTCCATGGACAGGAAAACAAAGTTTGTAAGTTAGACAAATCTTTGTATGGTTTAAAACAAGCACCGAAACAATGGCTTGAGAAATTCGACAACCTAATGATTGAGAATGAGTATAAGGTGAATGAAAGCGGCAAGTGTATTTATTACAAATACGGAAATAACACTTGCTCGATCATATGTCTATACGTAGACGACTTACTCATATTTGGTTCGAACCTCAACGTCATTAAAGAAGTGAAAACTTTGTTGTGCAACCACTTTGATATGAAAGATCTAGGTGAAGCAGATGTAATTCTTGGAATCAAGATTACTAGAACTGATAATGGAATCTCCTTGAATCAATCTCACTACGTTGAGAAGATCTTAAGGAAATATAATTACTTCGATTGTAAACCTGCGAGCACACCTTGTGACCCAAGTGTGAAGCTATTTAAGAACACTGGAGACAGTTTAAGACAATCTGAATATGCGAGCATCATTGGCAGTCTCAGATATGCCACTGATTGTACTAGACCCGACATCGGCTACGCCGTGGGATTACTATGCAAGTTTACTAGCAGGCCAAGCATGGAGCATTGGCAAGCTATCGAAAGAGTCATGAGATACTTGAAGAAGACCATGACCCTAGGACTGCATTATCAGAGATATCCTGCAGTGCTTGAAGGATATAGTGACGCAGATTGGAACACCTTATCAGATGATTCCAAAGCGACCAGTGGGTATATATTTACCATTGCTGGAGGAGCTGTTTCTTGGAAATCCAAGAAACAGACCATTCTAGCTCAATCCACAATGGAATCTGAGATGATAGCACTAGCTGCTGCTAGTGAAGAAGCAAGTTGGCTAAGATGCTTGCTATCTGAAATCCCTTTATGGGAGAGACCGTTACCTGCTGTGTTGATTCATTGTGATAGTATCGCGGCTATTGCAAAGATTGAGAATCGTTACTACAATGGTAAGAGACGACAGATAAGACGAAAACACAGCACGATAAGAGAATATCTTTCGAATGGAACGGTAAGAGTAGATTTCGTACGAACAAATGAAAACTTAGCTGATCCTTTGACGAAAGGACTAAACAGAGAGAAAGTCGCAAATACATCCATCAGGATGGGACTAACTAATGCCTATTGATCATAAGTGATGGTAACCCGACCTAAATGACTGGAGATCCCAAGAACTAGGTTCAATGGGTAACAACAAGTCACAAGTGATAGAACATGCAATGAGAATGCATGATCCTGCAGTGACAGAAGGTTGAGATAATAGAAACTCTTAATGAGATCTATACTCCTTATGGAGTGGAGTACATAGCTACAAGAGTACTTCTGATAAACTCACCTATACGTATGTCGAATTGAGGCCGGTTCTTATGGAATTTCGAGGCAAAATTCCTAGACCATTCGTTAAAACTGGGATAGACGTGCAAGGCCTTAAACGCACGGGCTTTTAGAAAACACCTAAGAAAAGGTTGTGTGTGAGTTCTATGTCTGAGATAGAGTTCAATGCTGTAAGCAACTCTGGTTAATCGGAATACTACTCACTATGCAAAGGTTCAAGTGTTAAACACACCTTTGTTTACTAGCAATCTTTAGGAAACGTTTAAAACGTAATCTGTAAAACCAATTTTGAATTCAAGTGGGGGATTGTTGGAACACTAGTGAGTTTGTGAAGCTTTTGAAATGTAAACACAAGTGGAGAAACTAGTGTTAAGTGTGAATTGAAAATTCTATGTCCCACATTGGGTAGATCACACACTCTAGTAGTGTTTATATATGTGGGATATCACCTCCAAGGGTGTGCCCTTGGGGTACACACTTTTGTGAACGGAGTGAGCTAATGCCAAAAATTATAACACGCGCGCGCGACGACTACGCCGACCGGACTGGGCTTGGGTTTGGGCCTGGGCCAAAAAAGAATAATTTTTTGGTGCTCAGAAAATAAATATTTTTTTTTTCTTTTGCTCCGAGATTCCTGCAAGCAAAGACCAAGTCTCATCTTCGGCTCCACGTTTCCGCACGTTTTCCACACGCGCACCTTCGGCTCCATGTTTCAGCACATTTCCGCGTCGTGGGTTACCGTTACTGGAGCGTGGGCTTGTGCTAGCGGGTCGTGAACCGGGTCGGCGAGGTCGAATCCCCTCTATAAATAGAGAGCTCGGGATTCTCATTCTTCACTCCAAAACCGAGAATCGAACGCTCTTCTCTGGTTTTCTCCCCTTCTCATCTCCCGCGATTTGTGTTGACGAATCGTTCTTTTCTCCTCCTTTGGTTTTTCTCGAGTGGTTTCTAAACCATATTCTCAGAGGTGTTATTCTCGACCGATTCTGGGCAGTGCAGCCTTTAATCGTACAGAAAAAGAATCTGGGCTGTTTTATCCTGGAGACGCACGGTTGATAGTCTACCTTGCACATTTCAGGTAGTGCCGTGAAACGTCTTAAAGAAAGCGACCTGGTCGTGACTCGCCCCAGTAATCGTTTCAAAGCTCTGTAGTAATTTTTAAAACAACAATAACTCATAAGTAGTTGGAGAAAATATTTGATTCTAAGGTATGTTAGATAATATTTCTAGTAAATATGAATGATGTTTATTGAACCAGAATTTTCACTTTTGCACTTGCACCAAACAGAAATTGTGCAAGAATATAGCAGTTTACCTCCTAAAATACAGCAGTTGGAATGTTTTTAACTTCAAATATTCGAGGCAAGAACCGGGAATATCAGGGATTGTAAAGAATCTGTCGATGGTATCACAGATGATACTCGAACCCGAACTGAATTTGGCAATATTAAGTATGAATGTTGTCGATCGCTTTTGGCTAGTTTACCAAACTTTCAATGAAGTTTTACTCGGAGACAAGCAAATTATGTCGATCATTCCCTTGCAAGGGCATCATAGTTGTATGTTAGATCCCATGATCTTGAGTTGATCCCCAATTATATTGCTATTTTATTAAACGTAATGCATTGAGTTGCCTGGTCAAAAAACAAATGTTAATGTTGTAGCATGTTATATTTTCAAATAAATAAACCTTCATATCAAATTAAAACATACTCGACTCGGATGATATAAATTCAACTTACGTTACTGTAGTTACTCCCAGGTCTCAAGTCAATACTACCAGACCAACCCAGGTGGATTCTTCAGTTGTCATATTAATGGGGTTTTGGTTCTCTAATTGATTTTCATATTGTTGTTTATGAGAAATTCTCATTTTTTTCACAAACAACATGGAATAGATACAAAAGATTCGCAACGGGATCTAAGTTGGATGGCCAAAGATATGAAGAAACACTTCAAAGGTACTTTGTTGAAATAGGCAAGAAGGTTATTATCAAGCACACGCTTCGGAATTTATCTGCGTAACCATCATCATTTTCTTCATCTTCTTCTTTGTTCAAGTATTTGCAGCGGTCTCCCAACACAAGTTCCAACATTACTAAATTACGGATTTCCAATACGGATTTCCACAACAAAGACTGCCTTTGAGATAAAAACAACATATGAAATAGAGAATCACCAGTAAATAGCTAGGCATCCCGGTGACGATTTGATTCATGATTCATATAAGATGATTAACTTAAATATCATTCACTCTTCGATTTTGAAAACTTGACTATTCCTACTTTGAATCTACAATATCCAAAAGACGATGAATAAAAAGTAGAAGGGTGTGAGAAAAAAATTAACCTAACAGGAGTGCACCCTTCTTGACAACAAAATAAAAGCTCCAGAGTGTGTAGAAAATATCTGGCTTGAAAGCCAAGCCACTCATGATATTTCACATGTATTTGAACCCAAGGTTGCTTGAGAACTAGATTTGTGGTCTCTCCTATGTGTTGTTCAATATGAGAAGGCGATGGTAGAAGCCTTCCTTATTGTGAAACAGGCCATAATGAGTTACACAAATCTGACACGACGAAGCTCCTTGTTCCCACATGCATTGCTGAAGGAAAGCTCATCTTTGGAAGACGTCCTTGATGCTTTCATTCTGACAAAATCTTGGTACTTATTTTAAGGTTAGAGTTTTGAGAGGTAAACTAAACATACGCAACATTGACACTTCAGAGTGAAAGCGTGCCAGTGGATTCAACATGAAATGTATTGTTACATTCAATTTGTATCAACGTGAAATGTGTGGTTGCATTCAATTAATTACTAAACTGGTGAATTCTTCTGAGATCATTTCCACCATTAGGAAGTGAATTCAAATCTTGCAAAGATAACATCAGCCTCTGGATCCACCTGTGCTTACAATAATAAGTGTCAAATAAGAAAAAACCTTCTGTTTTCTCTGCTATCAATTCTCATTATTAGTGCAAATACAAAGAAACTAACATGTACCAAAACTAGCTTCCATGTAAAAATAGATAAAAGATGATGATAGATAAATATTAATTTTTTCCATCCATTTTCGACGAGTCGCACATTATGCTGATTACCATAGTAATATCTTAATAGCAATACTTTTAATATGTTAATAGCAATACATTCTTAATCAACAAGTCTATTTTCCACAATTAGAACATTGATAATTATCCAGAACATATACAAAGACAATTAGAACATTGATCTTAAAATAGAGAAAGATTGTGGCGAAATTATTATCTCTCTGATATCATATTACTACTATTCCTGATAGAAATCATTAAAAAGAGAAAACTAGAGAGAAGTAAATTGGAAATTATATTAATCATGAGATAATATGAATTACATGAAGGCCTTATATACCAAATCAGAAGAACAAACTAATATAGTAATTAGTATATAACTAATATTTAAATAAAGGATTAATGCTAATATCCCATTTTGAAATAAGTGATATTTCATCAGAAGCTTTGTTTTTGTTTGAAGAAGCTAATTTAGCCCACCATATTGGCATCAGAGAGAATTGAACATGAGTCTTCGAGAAGGAGCACACTCCCATATCCTAAGCTAATACCGACGACCCAAGTGGGTTAAGGACTAGAAGAAGAATGATTTCTAGTTTTCTCCGGATCTCGTCAGTCAAAGGACTTGGCATCTTAATTTTCTCAATCCTTCTAGCTTATACAAAATTTGAATCTAATGATTCCATTAACCTAATGAGAAAAGGAGTTGGGAATGCAAGTGACCGACCGATTAATCAAGGAAATTACACTTGTTGATGAAAAATATAATATAAGAAATAAAATCATTAGCTGACAATATTTCAAGAGGTGGAGATAAATTAAAAATAAATGAATGAATGAATAAAGGATATGGAAAATGATCATATTTGAGTAAGAAATGAAAAAGCAGGTTATAAAGGAACACTTGTTGCACGAGGGCATTTATACTAGTATAATTTTGGGCCATTTTGTTTTTTTGGGAAGAATTTGGGCCTTTAAATAATACTTTAGAAAGTTGCTCTTTTAACTTTAAAAATAGCTCTTTATCGTGTTGTTGAACTTTGAAAGTAAGCTAGCCCTCACGGTTAATGGTTGGAATAATTTTTCGAGACAAAAACAAAATCTTTAAGATTTTTGGAAAAAGGAAAGGTTATGCAATTCTTGTTAAAACAATGTCTCTAGTCACGAGTTAGCAAACGGTAAAAGAAATAAATTGTTAGATGGAATGCTTTGTAAAATGACTGAAGGGAATCGAACTTGAGACCTCGAGGTGGAGCACACTCCCAAGTCCCAAGCCAATACCATCAGAACAACCCAAGTGGGTTGAAAAGCAAAGCGATTGTAATCAGCCTCACAGACTGGCCCCCTCCACCTGGTTGCAGGATAATAGCATTAGATCAGCGACGGGAGGACATGATGCCATGAAAAGACTTGGATTTAGCATCACCCTCTTGTAACAAAAGTAATCTAGACTGAGCCAATGAAAACTTGTATTAAGTTTTGAAAGAGTGGATCTCCTTTAAATCGTGTGCCTCAAGGTCGACATCCTCACCCCAATCATCTAGAGTAGAAATGTGCTCTTTAACATCGTTGATACGGGCTTCCAAATATAAGAATGATGTTGATGCCAATTTCTCATACCACACTTGATTAGTTTAAGTTCTTTTTTTAAGAACAAAACCACCCCGACCATCCACCTGAAAGAAGAACTATTGATCTTTAACAAACATTTTTCTTAAGAGAAGTATTATATTTGCTTCTTTTTTTTTTTGTTAACAACAAAACCTACCTAACCTTCCACGTGAGACTTTTTGGGGATATTATAATTACTCTTAAAATTCTAAAGAAATCAATGATTATATTATTTCTAGAATATAAAAAATCTATAGTTACTCTTCAAATTCTAAATAATAATCTTAAGGGATGTCCATCCTTAATCTTTTACCTTCCTATAACCTCCATTAGTGAATGCAGTGACGGATCCAGAAATTTTGTATAGTAAGGATCATGTTTATATATACATTTCTAACATTAAATATCTACTATATATGAAATATTTTTGTTAGTTCTTTTTTTACAAAGATTAAGAAAATAAAGGAAGTGTTTCAGAAAATATATTAACAAATTCTATAATTGTTAGTTCATTTTCTATGATGAAAACAATCTATTTTCTCAAATTTTACTTATGCCATGCTTTGTCTACAAGTAAAATAAAACAAAAAGAAATAAATAAATGGGGAAGTGCATTTAAATGGGGTACGAATATTTTAATATATTTAGAATGTTTTAGTGTAACTGTAACTATCATTTATATTGTATTACACTTTATAATATCACACTTATAACTATGAGCTACTGAAGAAATTATGTGGAACGTTGGGGGTAAAAAACTCAAGAATGTCACTCTTCACCTAGCAAAATACACTTCCGCCCAGCCAAAATGACTAAAATGTCCCTGCGCAAGTTAAGTCACGCAGCGTGACTTAACTTGCGCACGTTATATTTGCTGCGCAGACACTGTGCAAGTTAACTTGCGCATGTGTTAAATCTGTGCGCAAGTTAACATGCGTAGTGTCTGGCTTAAGTCGCGCAACGTTAACACATGCGTGACTTAAGTCACGCAGCGCATGTTAACTAACACACAATTTTACACGTGTGTTACTTATGCAAAACAACTTATTATGATCTCTTTTTTTCAAAATAACTTATTCAAAACAGCTTATTTATGAAAAACAACTTATTAGAATCTCTTTTTTCAAAACAACTTATTCAAAATAGCTTATTTATGCAAAACAACTTATTTGGATCTCTTTTTTCAAAACAACTTATTCAAAACAGCTTATTTATGCAAAACACCTTATCAAGATATCTTTTTTCAAAACAACTTATCCAGAACAACTTTTTTATGTAATACAGCTAATTAGGATCTCTTTTTACAAAATAACTTATTCAAAACAACTTATTTATGCAAAACAACTTATTAGGATCTCTTTTTAAAAAACAACTTATTCAAAACAGCCTATTTATACAAAACAGCTTATTAGAATCTCTTTTGTCAAAACAACTTATTCAAAACAACTTATTTATGTAAAACAGCTTATTTGGATCTCTTTTTTCAAAATAACTTATTCAAATTAGCTTATTTATGCAAAACAACTTATTAGAATCTCTTTTTTCAAAACAACTTGTTCAGAACATCTTTTTTATGCAAAACAACTTATTTGGATCTCTGTTTTGTATAAGTAAACTGTTTCAAATAAGTTGTTTTGAAAAAAGAGATCCTCAAAGTTGTTTTGCATAAATAAGTGCGCAAGTTAAGTCACGCAGCGTGACTTAACTTGCGCACGTTATATTTGCTGCACAGACACTGCGCAAGTTAACTTGCGCATGTGTTAAATCTGTGCGCAAGTTAACTTGCGCAGTGTCTGGCTTAAGTCACGCAATGTTTAACACATGCGTGACTTAAGTCACGCAATGCATGTTAACTAACGTACAATTTTACACTTGCGCTAGTTAACTTGCGCAAGGGTATTTTCGTCCTGTCTGCAGGGCGGGAGTGGATTTTGCGGGGGGAGAGTGGTATTCAAAACTCAAACATAGTGAGGGCTATGGCACACTCTTCTCTCAACGTGGGTCTGCCTCTGAGTGAATATATGGTTAGTGGTCCTTAATTGCTTTGATCATCTACTTGCTTATTTGTGTACTATAAATAGGCCATATATTGTAATGTAAAGAACAAACTTGTGAAGTAATGGAATATACTCCCTTGTTCTCGCTTTGTCCCTTTCACTCTATTCTTATATACTTTATACTATCTTGTAATACTTTTGATAAATTTTATAACACATTATCAGCACGAAACTCTAATTAACCAACTAAGATTCGAAAATTTGGAGCATATCGAATTGTGCACAAGAAACTTTCAGGTAAGTTTTATAATTATGTGAGCAATGATAATAATCTTTTTGACAATTGTCATCGTAAACTAGAAATACATACTATTGTTTATTTTTCTTTTTTTTGGTTCGAAAATCATATATTATGTCGCGCTGATTTTTTGATATAAAGTTATTGATTAGCGTTGACTCGTAATTTTAATTCACCACCGAGTTTTTATTTTTTCCAAGGAAAAGGGAAAAAGTTTGAATAAACCCTAATTTTTTAGAGATTAAAGGTTCGGGGGTTGGTTACAATAAGGGAAGGTTTTAGCACCCTAAACGTCTATAGTACTCTATAGGAACCTCTTGATTTTATTTATTTTTGTGCTAAAATGATTACTTGCTTGTAAAAAAGTTAAGTGTAAAGAAAGAAAGAAGGAAAATGTTTTTGTATTTTTGTTGATTTGGAAAGACAAAGTCCTTTGCCTACGTACCCGAAGCGATGTAACACCCTATTTCTATTAAAGCAATAATACACGCGAATAATACAATATTCAAGAAATAGACGCTATGTCTACAACAGATTTCCAACAACATGCATATATAAAAATTCACAACAGTCGCAGCGGATATAAATCACACATCACCAAAGTATACATGTCATAAAATCAACCTACATCAACATATAAAATCTTCAAATCCTGACATATCGGCAAAATCTCCATAACATACATCATCTTCAAATAAGTAAAACAACTGAAATCCTAATCAGAGCCTAATATAAGACTCAAACAGAAAAAAACAGAGGAAGCTCGCGCTATCCTCAAGCTACTCACCAAGCAAGCAATCAACATAATCAATAAGAATTAACGAAATATAATCATCAAACTAAACTTCAAATAATCAAGTTAAGATATAATTCAACTTCCAACATTAATAATACACATCAACAATTCATCACAACGCAATTATGCAATCACAAATTATTAAGCACCAAGTATATTAACCACCAAGCATATCAAACACCAAACACATCAACAACATAGGCAATTAGGACTCATGCAAGAACGTAGTACACGCCTAGACACGACTCCTACATGGACATGGTACTATCAACAGCAACAACAGGTCGTCACCTCATGATGCAACAAACACATCATAACCATAAACACTGTAACGCCCGTTTTGATTATTGTTTATTTGGTTATTTTTCTAGAATATATATATGCTTATATGATTTGAGACTTTATGAAGTGTTGTGACTTATTTTATTGTTTAATAAAAAAAGACGTGATAATAAAATATTTATTGAGATTAAGGGCTGTTTTGAGATTTTAGAGAGTTTTAGGGGAGAAAGAGTAAATAAGATAAAATAGTTAGAAAAGATAAAAAGGGAAAACTAGGTTTAGAATTATACAGAACGTACAATTCAGTTTTGGGAGAAAAAGGGAGAAAACAGGAAGTGAATAACCAAGAGATATGTCTCGCGCGGCGACACATGTCTCGCCCGGCGGAACACCAAGAAATTCATTTCCCGCCGTGGCGACATATGTCTCGCCCGGCGGAGCTCGCCACGGCGACATATGTCTAGCCCGGAGCAACCCAGAAATTCATCACCCGCCATGGCGACATATGTCTCGCCCAACGGAGCTCGCCATGGTGAAATATGTCCCGCCTGGCGAAATATACAGCATCAGTACCCTTGTTTCATGATCTTGCGTCCTTTCGAACGAATTGTTATGAGTTGAACCTTGGGTTAGAATTAAGAGTTATTATAATATTAAAGATGACCCATGAAGTCGTTAACAAATGTTTTGATTTTGTTACTAATGACATATATAGTTGTATATGCCTTTTGTGAACTATAAGTAATGAAATATGTGTTTGCTTATGATATTGTCATATCTGGAAATATTTGATGTGCTGCCATGTTGCTGTTATTATTGATTAAAAGCTGCATGTGTCGGTCAAAGATTATGAGTTATTGATCCAAATTATTGGAGTCATTTATGATGTCTGAGATATAAGAAGTTGAGTCCATGCATACTCATTTAAAGACGAGGGCTCATGCCCTAGGAACTTTTGCTCAACAGAGACGAAGGCTTATGCCCTAAGAGTATTTTTATGCTCAAATAGCGACGAGGGCTTATGCCCAGTAATTAGTGTTGAGACAAAATCCTTATTTGATGTTTTAAAGATTACAAACATATATTTATTCAATCTTGTTATCTACTAATTCGTTTTGTGAGAATTTGTTTCATGAGAATGTAATGAGAACGTTCTGGTATATACGAAGAAATCAAAACTGTACATCAAGTATGAACAAGACTACACAACGTGTAAACAAGGCTGATCATATTTAAGAGATATCTTTTGGGCCATAAGAAAAGGTTTTGACCCATTTGGAAAAGGCTTTAAGCCCATTAAAAGAAAATATCTCATTCATAAGAGCACATGGCTTATTAAAGCATGACATCACTAAAACAAAGGACAATGACATAATTAGCATTGGGCAGCAAGTAAAACAGCTCATCACAGCTATTCTCTCACTCGCAAGCAAGCTACAGTGCTTTGAAAGCTAGGCAAATCAGATGGAACATTCTGAGAACGTTCTGGCTATTTTAAAGAAGAAAAGAGAAATCAAATGAGACTTTGGACAGCTATCAAAAACGTGTCCAACAACTCTATTTTCTCCCTTGATCACCAAGACACTCCTCACCTATAAATACAAGTGGTCTTGAAGTTTAAAGGAAAGAGTTTTGAAAGCAAATATTCTCTCAATTGAAATACATCACTACATACAAAGCTCTTCTCAAAACAAAGCAAATTCCAAGCTCTCTCACTATATCTCTTGGATCTTATCTTTCGAATTTGCTATTGTAAAACTCAAACATGTGTTGAGTATTTTTGATCCAAACAAAACTCACTATACAAAATGTGTTGTTTTTTCTCAAGTCTATTGGGCTTAATAGTTTGAGATAGAAAATTCCAACTCTTTTGCTAGTGTGCAAAGAATTGTAGAAGCCTGCTGAGGTTGATAATACAGGTGTTACAGACTGATCTGGTGTGATCAAGATCTTATAGTGCTAGTCAAAAGTTTCTGTTAGCAAGAAAACTATAGTGGATAATCTCACACGAGGTGTGGGGACTGGAAGTAGCCGGGTTTGGTGAACCAGGATAACTCTCCTGTGTTATTCTTCTTCTCTCTCTCTATTTAAAGTTACACATCACACACTATATCACATATATTAATCCAGAGTTCTCTGGTCCTTAATTAATCATTAATATTGTTGTATAAGTTTATTCAATACTAAACTGCCTCCAGAACATTCTGGTCCAAGATAAAACAATTGTTTAACTACTTCAACTAAAGTTTAAATTAAACGTATAAAATTGTTTTATTTTTCATATAACTAATCATTCTCCAGAACATTTTGGTCCCTGTCAAAACAATCTTTTTAAAGATCATTTGTCTCATTCTGTTTATAAACATTCTCCAGAACATTCTGGAACAAATAATTTAATTGTTATACATTCTAATCTTGTTAAACTAATATTTACCAAGAACCTTCTTGAGTATATCAATCTTTATTTAAAGCTTTCAGGAATAATTTTAAAAAGGGTCACAATTCAAACCCCCCCCTTTCTTGCGACGTTTATTGCTACTTCAATTAGTACCACATGCATGATTAAGAAGATAGAGTTGCATAGTCGAGTCAAACTTGCATTATCGAGTCAGGTTGATATTGATGTTGAATTATAGTATTCATTTTAATGATGCTACCTGATTATTGATGTGATATGATGATGAAGTTATGTTGTTAAATATAATTATTGAATTATGTGTTTAATGTTATTGTTTTGTGAATCTCACCCCTTCTGCTTGGAAATGTTGCTCTTCGTATGAGTAACTTGCAGGTAATCAAGATTAGGTGAAGTCGTTTGAGGATTTCTCTCGTTGTGTCTTAGGAGCTCTGATACATAACGGGATGAGATCTTTGTTATTGCTTTTTGTCGCGTCATTTTTCGGAGATCAAAGCTATTTGATTAGCGTTTGGCTCACTATTTATTTCACGACTGAACATTTAATTTTTTAAAAGAAAGTGGAAAAAAGTACAAATACCACTTTAAAAGATTTAGGGTTCGGGGGTTGGTTACATAAAGGGAATGTATTAGCACCATTTATGTTCGTAGTACTCTACGAGAACCTCTTAGTTTTATTTAATTTTTGTGCTATAAACTTGCTTGCTTTTTTTGAAAAAAATGGATTTAAAGTGATTAAAAGAAAAAGAAAAAGGGAAACCTAATATCTACATTTTTTATTGATTTGAGAGGACGAGTGTCCTTTGCCTACGTACTCGTGAGAGATCAAAACCTCGTAGTTCGGGGTAGAAATTTCATTTGATTGGTTTTGTGTTTTTTATTAGTTTTTGAAAAAAGGTTTTAAAATGAAAAAGCCAAGTGGCAAATAAGAATTTGTTTGTGTTTTTTTATATTAAAAGAAAATAAATCAAAGTAGAATTAAGTTGATTGAAATTTGATTAAGAAAATAAAGTAAAAATGGGATCACCCGATTTGAAAATCAAGGTTTATTAGGAAAATATTTTTGTGAATTTTTGGTTATTTGTAATGTTTTTGTTCTTTTTGAATATATAAAAGCGGAAAAATAAATAAGATGTAGAGTGATAAAGTTAAACTAACAAATAAATAAAAAATGCAAAATCAAAAGAAAATAACTTACTTTGTATGGTACGAAGACCACTTGAAACCGAAGGGACAAAAAAGAGTAGAAAAAGAAGAAAAACTCGTCAACACAAGTCGAAAGAGAGAGAAGAGAGGAAAAAACACAGGAAGCATCAACTATATGAGCTCTCTATATGAGCTCATATGAGCTCTTTATTTATAGAGAAAATTCATAACTAATAAGTGAGAAACTTTGGGTACAAGTAATCAGATCTAGCACAAAAATAACTCAATTGAGCACCAAAGTATTATATTGAGTACAAAAATATATTATTCAGTACATAAATATGTTTATTCAGCACATAAATATATATTATTGAGTATCAAAATAATATTTCAGATCAAACACTAAAATATATCAGATTGAGCAAAAAATATTATATTGAGTACAAAAATATATTATTCAGTACATAAAAATGTTTATTCAGCACATAAATATATATATTATTGAGTATCAAAATAATATTTAGATCAAACACTAAAATATATCAGATTGCCTACCAGAATATTTCAGATTGTGTTCTAAAATATTCTAAATTGCATTCTAAAATATTTTAGCAAGACTTGGGGACAAAGAAAACACTTAAAAAAAAAGATCAAATTAAATATTTAATTTATCATTTCCAAATAACATTTTTCTAGCGCTACTTCGTTCACACAAATACATACCCCCATTAACTAAATGTGCACCCCCACTATATAATCTTAGTCAAAAATTGGGGTATGACAGATGCCCCTATTTAAGTTTCTTCGTCCGGAGATTTGAAGATGGAATCTTTGATTTGACGGGCCGAATAGACTTAAATACAAAGTACACCTATTTTTGACCCTAAGATACTGTGTGAATGCACGTGACGCAATTATGAATGCAAGCTGGCATGGATGACTCGACTGGGACGAGTAATGAATGCATGTGACACAGTTATAAATGCAAGACGGCATAGATGACTCGACTGGGATGAGTAATGAATGCATGTGACACAGTTATGAATGCAAGACGGCATGAATGCCTGCGACACAGTTATGAATGCAAGATGGCATGAATGACTCGACTAGGACGAGTGATAACGACAGGATGCCCGAAATTGTTTATAGAAAGGGATCTGACTCTGTTAGGGGAATGTAGTTTCACTGGGGAAATGATTGTCTATTATTATTTTGATTTGAAACGATGGTTTAATGAAGACAAAGCCTTTTTGGTGACACCTCTTGAACAGCTATGCTGGGGATGACACTATTGAAATTGAAATTGATGAGTGGCATCGCTAGAACAGCTACGCTGGGGATGACACTATTGAAATTGAAATTGAAATTGATTGGTGGCATCGCTGGAACAGCTATGCTGGGGATGACACCTTTGAAATTGAAATTGATTAGTGGCATCGCTAGAACAGCTACGCTGGGGATGACACCTTTGAAATTGAAATTGATTAGTGGCATCGCTGGAACAGCTACGTTGGGGATGACACTATTGGAAATTGAAATTGAAATTGATTGGTGGCATCGCTGGAATAGCTACGCTGGGGATGACACCTTTGAAATTGAAATTGATTAGTGACATCGCTGGAACAGCTACGCTGGGGATGACACTATTGGAAATTGAAATTGATTGGTGGCATCGTTGGAACAGCTACGCTGGGGATGACACCTTTGAAATTGAAATTGATTAGTGGCATCGCTGGAACAGCTACGCTGGGGATGACACTATTGGAAATTGAAATTGAAATTGATTGGTGGCATCGCTGGAACAACTACGCTGGGGATGACACTTTTGAAATTGAAATTGATTCGTGGCATCGCTAGAACAGCTACGCTGGGGATAACACTATTGAAATTAGTGACATCACTTGAACAGCTACGCTGGGGATGACACTATTGGAATTGAAATTGATTAGTGGCATCACTGGAACAGCTACGCTGGGGATGACACTATTGGAAACTGAAATTGAAATTGATTGGTGGCATCGCTGGAACAGCTACGCTGGGGATGACACCTTTGAAATTGAAATTGATTAGTGGCATCGCTGGAACAGCTACGCTGGGGATGACACTATTGTAATTCGAAATTGAAATTGATTGGTGGCATCGCTGGAACAGCTACGCTGGGGATGGCACCTTTGAAATTGAAATTGATTAGTGGCATCGCTGGAACAGCTACGCTGGGGATGACACTATTGGAATTAGTGACAATTGTTACCTATTATAAAAATTACTGTTTGAAATTACGATAAATGAGGGCCAGGCTGAAAGGATACGACAAAGTTTCGGATGACAAACGTCGCCATGCGTGAACGATGTTGTGTGTGTGATGTGTAAGAGTGAAGGTAATAATGCATGAATGTATGAGTGTATGAATGAATGTTTGAGTGTATAGACTGGATTGTGATAGGTGAACTTGACGAAACGAGACAAAGACAGGTAAGACGGGAGGCAGACCAACATTGCAGTACAAACACTCGGCAAACTTCTTTGAAGATATATCATTACAAACTGATCGAGCAACTTGAAGGATGAAACTCGGCACGAGGTAGCAAATGATGCTTCCTGGGGAGAGAGCCTATTGTTGACGAGACGTCTGGAAGAAGTCGCCATTTGTGAACCGGCGTAGAGTCTTATGATAAAAGCCATTGTTGAGCAAACGTTTGGAAGTCGCCATTTGCATAGAGTGCCAATCCATTGGTATGCCCCAGCAGTCGCACTCCTTCTTTTTTTGTGTTTTCTTTTGAAATCCCTAACTTTTGCGTGGACCGCCCTTTCGGGTTTTCAGTCCACCGAGGCGCTCTCTATTGCCTAAGTCGCCTTTTCAGGTTTTCAACTTAGCGAGCTTTCATTTTTCTTTTTGTATTTTTGGATTATGACTGCATCTTGCTTAAAGCAGAAGTCCTCTTCATAATGCTTAGACATGTCTCCCTTCCGGAGTGTAACAGTTATCAAGGCGGCTGTTTGATGTATGCTTCACCTACTCATGAGCTCAAAGAGAGTGTGTTTGTTGTTCATATTTTTCAAAAGATGTAAAAAAAAGTTTTATATTTTGAAATTTTTTGCTTCAAGCATTGTCATCAATAATAGGAGAAATTTTGTAAATTGAATAAATGAGAGTTCCAAATAATTGAGTACAGGCTCAAACTTGATTAATTGAGTGGTGGCCTGCCAATGGCATGACTCCACGGATCTTTGAAATATTTTGGAAAATGGTAAATGTAATGGGAAGGGTACATTGAACACGATAACCGTTATTCTCCCTAACCACTTTTGAATGCCCCTGTTCCGAGTCTTTGATTTGCAGATGCTTCGAATCAGAGATCTTTTGATAGCTGGATGCCCCAAGTGGACTGTGCTTGACTGATGCAGTTACTTTGTCATGATCCTTAACTTTTGCATAGATCGCCCTTTCGGGTTTTCAATCTATCAGGATAATCATTTTTGTTAATGTCTCTAATTTTTGCCTGGACCGCCCTTTCGGGTTTTCAGTCCACCGAGACGCTCATTTTTGCCTAAGTCTCTTTTTCAGGTTTGCGACTTATCGAGCTTTTATTTTTGACAGAGTATTTCTTGACTGCACCGGCATTCATAGGTCGTGTGAGTTTGTCACCATTCGTAGTTGTAAGAAGTCATTGCACACGAGTGTTCATAGTTAGGCGTCCACTTGCCCCTGGAGTAAGATTGGAAAGAGTGCCTTTTTGAGCACAAAGTCTCCGTGAAATTCACGGGGACGAACCTTCTTGTTGGAAGTTTGCTTCAACTTCTTTTGATATAGTTGTACCAGGTCGTCATGCATTGTAAGTTCAATCAAGACTTGAGATTTCAACAGAACTCTTTCATGTTGTATACTGATGAAAGGGGGGGTTTCCCCTGTTGAAATGTTTATTGAAATTTGACGCCCATGTGAGGCAACGGTGCCATCTCATGCTGGTCTTTGTAAGTGACTACCATCTTCTGGACGATCTTCTTGATTTTTTTGTTTGCAGCTTTGTGGCTGAGATGCCCCAGTATGTGAGAGATCTTGTCGGGAATCACTTCATTCTTCTTTTCTTCATCTTTGGATACAGGGAATTCAAAATCGAGAAAGAGTATAGGGTTAATGTGTTCAACGGGTTTATTAATGTTTAATCTGCATTTATGTTTGATTTTTGAAAAGTGAATGATTGTATGCAGATATTTGGAAATGATTAAAGAAAAAGAATTTTGGTTTTTTGTGTTACCATTTTTCCAGAAAAAGCACAAAATAAAAACAAAGTCGGGATCAAAACGACCTTTTTATTAATGATGGAAAATACATGAAGCAAAAAAGCCCTACACAAGTACACTTTTGTCTCGGGCGGGACGAAAGGATTTTTTGAAAAAAAACAACAACCAAACGCATTATTTGAACAGATATGTAGCGGAAGAAAACATCAACAAAGATCAAATTGCAGTCAAAGAATCCATGTGTCGATATTAGGCACGATGATCCGGTAGTAGGTTAACTTGTATGTCTGGGATTAGTCTGGGAAGGGTAAGATATTGTTTCGGATCAACTTCTGAACTATTTTCTTCAAAGCAAAACAGTGGTCAATATCGTGACCCGGTGCCCCTTGATGGAAAGCACAAGAAAGGTCGGCTCTATACCCTGCTGGCAATCTTGCCGGAACCGGAAGGGGTGCCTTGGTGTGAACCAAATTCCTTTCAAGCAACATTGGAAGAAATTCTGCGTATTTCATGGGAATTGGATCATAATGTGTTCTCCGAGCCTGATTCTGAGGATTGGATTGTTGAGGAGCCTGTTGTCGAGGTTGTTGTATGCATAGTGGCTGACATGGTGGCTGGGGCCCTCGCTGGAATTGTGGCGAATCCTTTGTAACCGTCAGCAAAGATACCAGGATAGTTAACTTCTCTACTTCAGCCCGAAGCGTTGTCACCTCTTCACGAAGTTCGTGGACCTCTTGTTCAAGCTGATCTGTTTTATGTGTTTGCATGTGCGAGTTGAAGTTGAACGAAGACATCGGACCACTTACTGACGGATTGACCTTTTATTGAAAAGACACAGTGTGAGACTCGCACTTGAAACTATGAATGCAGAATAATGCATAGTATGTTAATGCAAAAAATAGACATTTTTTTTATTTATTGAAGGACATGTCAAGGTAATTGTAAACATTGTAAGGACCATGGTTTTATTTGTAAAGATATTGCCAATGGTTCCCTTTTCAAAAGCAAGAACGAAGCCACGAAAGAAGTCCTTAACAAAAGCAAAAGCTTAGTTTAGATTTTTGAAGTTTTATTTCTTGCTGTTCTTTCTTGCAAGGTCCATACCTTTGATGTTTACAAGAACTTATCTTGTCCTTCGATATTTAAAAGTTTATGAATGAATGCATGTATGCGTGATTATGCTAAAGAACAGAGAAAACATGGTGAGGTTTTGGGTCCATATTGATGGAGTCAAGGGTAAGTGCGTCACATGGTAGGGACTATGGTTTTATATGTACCTGTATCACGGGTTCTACCAAGTTTTCAAGGTATACAACCCCCTTCCGAAGATTATTGCACAGCGGAATTTACTTCCGATCCAAAAAAATGTTCGTACGAGAGTCTCGCTCGAGTGTAGTATCGCGTATCAACTAGATCAAGATTTACTCATGAATAGCCACCGCACAGCGTCCTAAAAAGGCTAAGATGGGTTAAAGGTAACTAAAGGTCCTCAACTTCGACGGTCACTCGAAAATACTATGCCAAACACGAATACTCATGTCAACATGGTATACTTCCAAGATTCCTCCATTGAGTGGGGTTGTCACATGTACCACAACCAAAAATCACTCTTGGCAAAGCACTATGATTATACCACCGTCCTATCTTATGTTTCCCTCAAGTTCGGGTGGAGGACTTATCTCACCACACACGTTAAGAAAGGAGAAAAAAGAAGGAAGAGAATATATACACGTATTTCCATTTTTGTTTTTGTTTTTAAGCAAGTTATAGCACAAAATTTAAATAAAGCCAAGTTAGGCTCAACCCTCTTAGGGGGGATCCCTAGTAAAGTCGCCAATTCTATCGCGTTATTTTTCGGAGATCAAAGCTATTTGATTAGCGTTTGGCTCACTATTTATTTCACGACTGAACATTTAATTTTTTAAAAGAAAGTGGAAAAAAGTTCAAATACCACTTTAAAAGATTTAGGGTTCGGGGGTTGGTTACATAAAGGGAAGGTATTAGCACCCTTTATGTTCGTAGTACTCTACGAGAACCTCTTGGTTTTATTTAATTTTTGTGCTATAAACTTGCTTGCTTTTTTTGAAAAAAATGGATTTAAAGTGATTAAAAGAAAAAGAAAAAGGGAAACCTAATATCTACATTTTTTATTGATTTGAGAGGACGAGTGTCCTTTGCCTACGTACCCGTGAGGGATCAAAACCTCGTAATTCGGGGTAGAAATTTCGTTTGATTGGTTTTGTGTTTTTTATTAGTTTTTGAAAAAAGGTTTTAAAATGAAAAAGCCAAGTGGCAAATAAGAATTTGTTTGTGTTTTTTTATATTAAAAGAAAATAAATCAAAGTAGAATTAAGTTGATTGAAATTTGATTAAGAAAATAAAGTAAAAATGGGATCACCCGATTTGAAAATCAAGGTTTATTAGGAAAATATTTTTGTGAATTTTTGGTTATTTGTAATGTTTTTGTTCTTTTTGAATATATAAAAGCGGAAAAATAAATAAGATGTAGAGTGATAAAGTTAAACTAACAAATAAATAAAAAATGCAAAATCAAAAGAAAATAACTTACTTTGTATGGTACGAAGACCACTTGAAACCGAAGGGACAAAAAAGAGTAGAAAAAGAAGAAAAACTCGTCAACACAAGTCGAAAGAGAGAGAAGAGAGGAAAAAACACAGGAAGCATCAACTATATGAGCTCATATGAGCTCTTTATTTATAGAGAAAATTCATAACTAATAAGTGAGAAACTTTGGGTACAAGTAATCAGATCTAGCACAAAAATAACTCAATTGAGCACCAAAGTATTATATTGAGTACAAAAATATATTATTCAGTACATAAATATGTTTATTCAGCACATAAATATATATTATTGAGTATCAAAATAATATTTCAGATCAAACACTAAAATATATCAGATTGAGCAAAAAATATTATATTGAGTACAAAAATATATTATTCAGTACATAAAAATGTTTATTCAGCACATAAATATATATATTATTGAGTATCAAAATAATATTCAGATCAAACACTAAAATATATCAGATTGCCTACCAGAATATTTCAGATTGTGTTCTAAAATATTCTAAATTGCATTCTAAAATATTCTAAAATATTTCAGATTGTGTTCTAAAAGAATTAAGTTGATTGAAATTTGATTAAGAAAATAAAGTAAAAATGGGATCACCCGAATTGAAAATCAAGATTTATTAGGAAAATATTTTTGTGAATTTTTGATTATTTGTAATGTTTTTGTTCTTTTTGAATATATAAAAGCTGAAAAAATAAATAAGATGTAGAGTGATAAAGTTAAACTAACAAATAAATAAAAAATGCAAAAACAAAAGAAAATAACTTACTTTGCATGGTACGAAGACCACTTGAAACCGAAGGGACAGAAAGGAGTAGAAAAAGAAGAAAAACTCGTCAACACAAGTCGAAAGAGAGAGAAGAGAGGAAAAAACACAGGAAGCATCAACTGTCAATTTTTCGGGTCCAGAATGCACTATATGAGCTCTCTATTTATAGAGAACATTCATAACTAATAAGTGAGAAACTTTGGGTACAAGTAATCAGATCTAGCACAAAAATAACTCAATTGAGCACCAAAGTATTATATTGAGTACAAAAATATATTATTCAGTACATATGTTTATTCAGCACATAAATATATATTATTGAGTATCAAAATAATATTTCAGATCAAACACTAAAATATATCAGATTGAGCAAAAAATATTATATTGAGTACAAAAATATATTATTCAGTACAAAAATATATTATTCAGTACATAAATATATATTATTGAGTATCAAAATAATATTAAGATCAAACACTAAAATATATCAGATTGCCTACCAGAATATTTCAGATTGTGTTCTAAAATATTCTAAATTGCATTCTAAAATATTTTAGCAAGACTTGGGGACAAAAAAAGCACTTAAAAAAAAGATCAAATTAAATATTTAATTTATCATTTCCAAATAACATTTTTCTAGCGCTACTTCGTTCACACAAATACATACCCCCATTAACTAAATGTGCACCCCCACTATATAATCTTAGGTCAAAAATTGGGGTATGACACTTTTTTATTCCTTACGTATTATTTATGAAGATTTGTGATAATGATGTCGACTTTATTTTATGAGACGTTTATGATGAGGCCTTTGTGCCAAAACTATTTTGTTAATTGAATTTTAATCCGCTGCGAAGTTTTGAACAATTATGATGATTATTTTATGAAGGATAAATTGTTATTTATTCCATTTGAGATTTTAAGAAATGTAGCTTTCCGTTTATGTGAGAAACTCTGATTGTTTATTAAGAAATTTTTATTTTGGGAAAACGGGATGTTACAAATACAAGTATTCAAATCACACCACTGGATTTAAATATCCTAAACCATTGAATACAAAGTATTCAAATCACATCACTGTATGTAAACATCCTAAGACGCATGCATAAACATATGACACAACTCACATATATTCACAACACGTTCACCAACACAACTCATCATTTAGCATATATGTACTCGCCAACAATATCACCATAAATTAACATATATGCAACTAATCAACATCAACAACATTATTATATTATAACTCCACAATCCATATAATTCTCACAATTCAAGTAAAGGAGAAAGTACACCAAATCATGATAAACATCATATTCAACATCTATCAATCATTCACACACCTTCATAAATCATATAAAGCTATTCACAAAAGATTGGTATAGTATTCGGCCTTAGATTATAATCGACAAAGTTCGTCTATCATTTTACAACTTTAAAACACTTAAGACAATAGAATCAAAACCAAGTAAACCAACACTAATGCCTCAACTATGTAAACTCTTAGATCACATATGAGTGCAGTTGAGTATACATGTGCGTTTCAACGGTCAATTACGACGAAAGCATCAAAATCACAAAGTTCGTCTCTCTTTACCATTTTTCCAAAATAATACCATTTCCAAAGGACACTACACCATTTGTTGTCTCTGGCAACACTTTTTTAGAAGCCGTATAAAAATCGTCCCCTAAAAGTCTCTAAGGCAATGATTTCTGAGTGTTGCCAAAAATATTTTCGCAACCCCTGGAAAACGTCCCCTAAAATACTTTTGGGGACGATTTTGGAGCATTACGCTATTATTTCTTTGGTGGCAACCATTAATTGTCCTCTTAGAAACTTTAGTGGACGAAACCAGTTAAGACTCAAAGCAACCGATCACAACCATTTTTAAAAATCATATAAACAGTATATAACCTTAACGCCACCCCTTTTCCTTAAGAGAAACATGTTTCGGAAAAATCGATGTTTTGACGTTTTTCAAAAACTTAAGGTGAGAATTCTCAAACCAAGTTCAAATCAATTCACTTGATGTTTACAGAGGTTTAGAAAGCTCAATTACATTAATTACATCAAGGAATCAGTTTGTAATGATCTGGATCGACCCGAAACCCTAAGAACGACAAAAGATGAGTTGTTGTACTGTACAACTCGCCATGGCGAGTTGACACAGGTGTCACTCGCCTCCAACTCACCATGGCGAGTTGTGACAGTTTTCAAAAATTCTGCTCTCGGGAAAAATCTCCATTTTCACTCCAAAATCTCAATTTTGATTCCTCAATGCCCAAACTTGTTCCCAAAGTTTGTCTAATCGTTTATAAACATAAAAAGGCATTCAAATCCATACAAAACTTGAATCAAAACATCATCCCATCACAAATCACCATTTCACCCATTTTCATAAAACTTGAAAAACAACTCAATTCAACCATAACAATTCCACAAGATTTGTACCCGATCCATGATATGGCATCAACAACAACAGTTAACAACAATCACAACTCATAATCATGAATTTAACATCAATTCAACAACACCACATTATAATTCACCAAATCTAACAAAATTCACAAAGTAACCAATTCCATATCACTTGAGCATGCAATTTTCATATTAACAACTCAATTAACAATCAATTCACATACCCAAACATAGTAATATCATAAGAGTACGAATGTGATCAAATAAGTTCACAATAATCACTTTTCACAACTAAGCACTTTTGAATTGAGATAGAAAAACATATTATTCTTAAGAGATTGTGATAGAAAACTAGCCCCCTTACCATAAAGGATCTCAACCCTTGCTTTGGCCTCGATTTAGCTCCTTGAAGCTCTAATCTCCTATTGATCTACAAGATTATCCCTCTAACCCTCTTCTTCTCTTCGCTAGCACTTTCTCTCTCTACCTCTTTCTAAAATTTTGTGAATGAACAAGTACCCCTAATTCTCTCATAACATGGGTTTATAAAGTCTTACCACTTAATGGGCCTAACTCACAAAGGTTCTAATTCATTAATCACAAAATTTCTAATCATTTGCGGTAAAAAGATAACGAATAATAATGGCTCTTAACTAGTCACCTGAAGGAAACAAATCCGGATACGAAACCTTCATCATACTCTCCGATTTCCAAGTAGCACTCTCACCAGTTGATCCAAACCAAATCACCTTCACCAAAATAATCTCTTTGCCTCGCAACCGCTTGACCTCACGATCCTCAATTCTAACTGGCTAAGTCTCAATGGTCAAATTATCCCTTACTTCCGTATCATCCACTTGAATCACATGAGACGCATCTTACACATACTTGCGTAATTGACACACATGAAACACATCATGAAGATTCGATAAAGACAGTGGTAACGCTATCCGATACGCTACAACCCCAACCTTCTCAACAATCTCAAACGGTCTAACAAAACAAGGAGTCAACTTCCTACACTTCAAAGCACGTCCAACACCGGTTACAGGATTCACTCTCAAAAACACATGATCACCAACCTGAAACTCAATGTTCTTCCTTCTTTTATCATGGTAACTCTTTTGCCTACTCTGAAACGCTTTCATCTTCTCTTGGATCATCTTAACCTTTTCTGTAGTCTCTTGCACAACCTCCGGTCCTAACAAAGCACTTTCACCTTACTCGTACCAACACAACGGCGTTCTACACCTTCACCCATACAAAGCCTCAAACAATGCCATACCGATACTAGAATGAAAATTGTTGTTGTATGTAAACTCAATCAACGGTTAACATTCAACCCAATTAACACCTTGCTCTGAAACACAAGCTCTCAACAAATCTTCCAAACTATGAATAGTTCTCTCTGTCTGCCCATCAGTCTGGGGATGATAAGTAGAGCTCTACCTTAACTTAGTTCCCATAACAGCTTGCAAACTATCCCAAAACTTAGAAGTAAACCTCGGATCCTGATCCGACACAATACTAGAAGGAATACCATGCAAACTGACAATCTGCTCAATGTATATCTCAGACAACTTCGCCAGAGAAATACCAGTCTTGATAGGAACAAAATGTGCCGACTTCGTCAACCGATTAATAATCACCCAAATCAAATCAAAGCCCTTCACAGTCTTTGGCAACGCTCCAACAAAGTCCATAGAGATATTATCCCACTTCCACTCTGGCACAAACAATGGTTACATCAAACCTGACGGCTTCTTATGTTTAATCTTCGATTTCTGACAAATCAAACATGCATAAACAAACTATGTGATCTCCTTTATTGCAGGCCACCAAAACAACCTCTTCAAATCTTGATACATCTTCGTTGCTCCTGGATGAATACTCATACTACTTCTGTGACCTTCCTCCAAAATCCTCTTCTCAAGCTCAAGCACATGCGGTACACAAACTCGATCACGAAACCTCAAAATGCCATTCTCATCTAATCTGAAGACCACACCCTTACCTTGATTAACCAACACCACTCAATCCATAAGTTCCAAATCTTCCTTTAGACCATTCTTAATCTCTTCCAAAATATTACTCGTCAGTTTCAACATTCCCAATCTCACACCATCCGGCGTCAACTTGTAACGCCCGTTTTAATTATTTAATTTTTTTTATAAAGTATAGATAATATTTATATGATTTTGTGTGAATTAAGTGAAGTATATGATTTATGTGATTTTTATGAGGTGTTGTGACTTATTTTATTGTTTAATAAAATAAGATTTGAAAATAAAATAAATGTTAAGTTGTGGGTTTGTTTTAGAATTAAATAAAGTTGTGAGGAAATAAGATAAAATAAAACAAAAAGAGGTTTAAAAGGGGTGAGCCTAGCATTGCAATTACATTAAGCTTATGATTCATGATTATAGTTAACATGTTTAGGAGTATTTCATGAGAAATTAGAAACTAAGAAATTAGGTCAAAAAATGATGAATTGATGATTAGATGATGAGAAATTGTACCAATGTTGTAGAAAACTGTTTACAGACCATAAGATAACCCTTAAACATCATTATAGTCGAAATTGGGAAGGAATAGGATGAAATTTGGGGTTTTGGGTGAAAACCCTCGTAACCCCGTAACTGTTCTGTCGTCGCTCGCCACGACGAGTATTCATCAGCTCACGAGGTGAGCCATACAGCTCACTATAGCGAGCAACCCCTAGAAGGTTCGCGAGGCGAACAATCTTACTCGCCATAGCGAGTAACACCCATGAGCTCGCCAGGCGAGCAACCCAACTCGCCATAGTGAGTTACCCTTGATGGTACGCGAGGTGAGCAGTTCCACTCGCCGTAGCGAGTAGTTCTGTATCAGACTACATTTTAGAATAATGTGACTCTTGTCGCACGGTAAGTTATGAGATTACCCCTGGATTAGAATTGAGTACTGAAATATTAAGACGACTTGTAGAGCTGTTAACTGATGCTTGATTGGTCATAGTGATCTATACATCTGTATATGTTTTCTTGAATTATAAGAGATGATGTATGTGAATGTTTACGATCTTACTCTGTTTGAGATGTTGACTGCTGCCATGTTGTTATTAATTCAAAGCTGCATGTATCGTTGTAAGGTTTATGATGTTGTAATCCAAATTATTGGAGTTCATTTGAGATGTCTAAGATTTAAGAAGTTGAGTCCATGCATATTCATCCAGAGACGAGGGCTCATGCCCTAGGAGCTTTTGCTCAATAGCGACGAGAGCTTATGCTCTAGGAGTATTTTTATGCTCAATAGCGACGAGAGCTTATGCTCTAGGAGTATATTTATACTCAATATGGTACCACATGCATGATTAAGATGTCTAAGTTGCATAAGTCGAGTCGAGATTGCATTTGTCGAGTCAAACTATTAAGTTGAAATTATGATGTTGATTAAGATGTTACTTGACTGTTGTTGTGATATTATGATGATAAAGTTATGTTGTTAAATATAATTGTTGAATTATATGTTTAATGTTTTTGTTTTGTGAATCTCACCCCTTCTGCTTGGAACTCTTGCCTTCCCTATGGGTAACTTGCAGGTGATTAGGCTTTAGCTGCTGTTGCTGTTGTGAGTGGCTACCCTCACTGTGTCCTTAGGTGCTCTGATACGTAACGGGATGGGGACTTTTATATATTTTCTATTCCTTACGTATTATCTTGAACTGACATAAATAAGTGGTAGTTTTGAATTATGTTTAGACTTGATTAGGCCTGCGAGCCAGAATTATTATGTTAACTTGAATTTTATCCGTTGCGAAGTTTAAATAATTTTGACTAGAATAAATTATTATTTATTCAGTTTTTTGAGATTTTAAGAAATGTAGCATTCCGTTTTATGAGATACTCTAATTTAATCATGAAATTTTTGCTTTGGGAAAATGGGGTGTTACACAACTCATTAACCAAACTCAAATCTCGAAACTGCTCAATCAACTCCAATTCTTTAACCATCAAAGCAGACATATGCAAAGTCTTCCTACTTAAAGCAAATGCCACCACATTCACCTTTCCAGGATGATAACTCAACTGAAAATCGAAATCCTTAAGATACTCTAACCATCTTCTCTGCCTCATATTCAACTCTTTTTGATCAAACAAGTACTTCAAACTCTTGTGGTCACTGAACACTTCAAACTTAGAACCATACAAATAATGCCTCCAAATCTTCAACACAAACACATAAGCCACAACCTAACGATTCTGCATTAACACACCACCAAGACCCATCCTAGAAGCATCACAATACACAACAAACGATTCCTTCGGATTCGGAAAAATCAACACTGGCGTTGAAGTCAACCTTTTCTTCAACTCCTGGAAACTCTTCTCACACTTAGTGTAACGCCCGTTTTGATTATTTAAATTATTTTATAGAGTATAGAATATATTTTTATGATTTAATGTGATTTATGTGATTTTATGAGGTGTTGTGACTTATTTTATTGTTTAATAAAATAAGATTTGAAAATAAAATAAATATTGAGATGAGGAGCTGTTTTGAGATTTTAGAGAGTTTTGGGGGAGAAAGAGGAATAAGATAGAATAGATAGAGGAGATATAAATAGGAGAGAAGCTAGGTTAGAAACCTTTTGAATGTACGATCAGTTTTGGAGAAAAGGGAGAAAAGTTAACAAAAGAGAAGAAGAGCAAGAGAGGCTGCAATTTCGATTTCTAAGGTAAGGGTGAGCCTAGCATACAATTCTATTGAACCTGTAATTCATCTAATTGCATTTAACAAGTTGTAGGATTAGTTTTGAGGATTTGGGAATTAGGTTAAAAGTGGTGAATTGATGATTAATTGATAAAAAAACTATTAGATTGATGTAGAAACTATTTACAGAACTTAGATAATCCATAGGACGATATCTGGAATCAATGTTAGACCTTAAAACATGTGATTAGGCGGATTTTCGAGAAAATCTGCGTTCTGCCCGAGCCTGACATTCATCGCTCGCCACGGCAAGTGACTTCTTGCCACGGCGAGTAACCCAGTTCTTGAGCCGCCCAGATATTCATCACTCGCCACGACGAGTGACTGCTCGCCAAGGGGAGTAACCCAGATATTGAACTCACCATATAGAAGCTTATCTCGCTTGGTAAATTGAGTTTTAGCTCGCCATGGCGGAAACCCTGCACGCCATGGCGAAGCAGCCCAGAATTTGAGCTCGCCATGGCGAATTATATCTCGCCTGGCGAATTACACAGCAGCAGTACCCTTGTTTCATGATCTTGTGTCCTTTCGTACAAGTTGTTGAGAGTTGATCCTTGAAGGAGAAATAGGGTTGTTTATGATATTAAAAATGAACTATGATGTTGTTATAAGATAATTACATTTTGTTACTAATGATTTATATATCTAAGCATTATGCGAATTTTAAGTGATGCTTTAAGACGATGTTTAAATGTTGATATTTTTATATCTTGAGACTTATAATGTGCTGTCATGTTGCTGTTTACATTTGTTTAAAGCTGCATGTGTTTTCTAAGTTGTGAGTTATTGATCCAAATTATTGGAGTCATATAAGATGGTTGTGTTGTCTAAGTTGTAAGACGTTGAGTCCATGCATATTCATTTAAAAACGAGGGCTCATGCCCTTGGAGCTTTTGCTCAACAGAGACGAGGGCTCATGCCCTAGGAGCTTTTGCTCAATAGCGACGAGGGATTATGCCCTAGGAGTATATTTATGCTCAAAAAGCGACGAGGGCTTATGCCCTAGATTGGTACCACATGCATGAGTAAGATGATTAAGTTGCATAGTCAAGTTAAAGTTGCATTGTCGAGTCAAGTTGTTAAGTAAATTTTGAAGTTGATTATGATGATGATAATGTTACTTGATACTTGTTATAATATGTTTACGTTATGTTGTTAAATATAATTGTTGAATTATATGCTTAATATTATTGTTTTGTGAATCTCACCCCTTCTGCTTGGAAATGTTGCTCTTCGTATGAGTAACTTGCAGGTAATCAAGATTAGGTGAAGTCGCGTGAGAATTTCTCTCGTTGTGTCTTAGGAGCTCTGATACGTAATGGGATGGGATCTTTGTTATTGCTTTTCTATTCCTTACGTATTATTTATGAATATTTATGATAATGATGTTGACTTTGTTTTATGAGACTTTTATGATGAGGCCTTTGTGCCAAAGACTATTTTACAGGTTTAAATAAATTCCGCTGCGATACGTTAAAGATTTTGTTAATCCGTTTATGATTTTATGAAAGAAATGTGACATTCCATTATGTGAATACTCTGATTTATTTATGAAATTTTTATGTTGGGAAAACGGGGTGTTACACTTAGCATCCCAAACATACGCTTGTCATTTCTGAGTCAACTACGTCAATAGCAACGCTAACTTTGAGAATCCTTCGATAAACCTCCAATAATAACCTGCCAATCTAAGAAAGCTTCTAATCTAAAAAATAGACTTCGTTGATTCCCACTGCAACACTGCATCAACCTTCGACAGATCCACCGCAATTCCACCTTTCGAAATCACATGACCAAGGAAACTCACCTCCCAAAACCAAAACTCACACTTCACTAACTTATCACACAACTTAATCTCCTTCAAGACACGTAGAAACCTCATGCTGCCATCTTTCTTCTTAACCAACAACACTGGAGCATCCCACAGAGAAACACTCGGCCTAATGAACTGTTTCTCAAGCAACACTTCCAACCGCTTCTTCAACTCACTCAACTTTGATGTAGACATCTGATACGGCACAATCAAAATTTGACTCATATCTGGCACCTAATCAATTGCAAATTCCACCTCTCTCTTCAGTGGTAATTCGGGACTGTCGTCCGGAAAAACTTCTGGAAACTCTTGCACTACCGGTAAATCACCAATTCCATTCTCACTCTTTTCCTTCAACGATGCAAACATCATAAACACACTAGTTTCACCGTCCAAAGACTTCTTCACTTGCTCCACGGTCAAGAACTTCTCGCCTAACTCAGCTACCGACTTAGAAAACTCCACACTCTTGGTTAAGCAATTAATGCTAACACCAAAAATCAAGTCCATATGTTTCAACGGAAGACACACAAGATCCAACTCAAAATCAACATTACCAAAATTAACCGGACACTTAGCACATGTAACGCCCTATTTTTATTTAATTATTTATTTAATTAAGCTGAGAGTCTTTTGTTGAATTTATTGAATTTGTTGTGATATATGCTGATATATGTTGATATATGTTGAATTTAATATTAGTTGGTAGTAGATGTTGTTTTGTTATATTTGGTGAAGAAATATAATAAAGTTTTTTTAAGAAAAATAAAATAAATTAAGTAGGGATGATTTGGTAATTATATGAGTTTGTTAGAAAAGATTAAGAGAGGTTATAAATAGGAGGGAGTGGTAGAAGATTAGGTTAGAAACCAGAATCAAAGAAACAGAGAGAACATGAAAGTGCAGCTTTTGGGAGAAAACTGTAGAGTTCTGTAAAACCAAGAAAAATCCAAGGTAAGGGTGAGACTAGCTATCTTTAATGATTAGTATATGAATTCTGAAATTAATTTGATCATAATGTTGTTGATTTATGTTGTCTAAGAAATTAGGGTTGAATCAATTTAGGTTGTCAGCAGCTTAGGTATCCGTTGAATTAATGTAAGGACTGTTGAATAAGTTGTAGATAATCAACAGATGATGTATCCTACCAATTTTGGGGAGTTTGTATGTCAAAAATTGGGTTTTTGGGGCAAATTCTGAGTCGCTGTTCGTACTGTTCGTCCCCTTGTTCGTCGTCGCTCGCCACAACGAGCGATTATCCTCGCCTCGCGAGTGACCCCGGTTGTCACTCGCCACGGCGAGTAGTTTACTCGCAACGGCGAGCACATGGCAGAGAGTCACCCTCTCTTCGCCACGGCGAGCACATGGCAGAGAGTTATCCTCTCTTCGCCACGGCGAGTAATCCCACTAGCCACGACGAGTTAGACAGTAGGTGTCCCAACCTAGTGTCTTGAACCTGTTTCTGTTTCGAGTTGGACTTAGGTTTTAAATTAGGAAATTGTTGTTGGTTAAGTATAGGATTCCAGTAGTTGTAGCTGATAATAAGAGTCTTTCGTGGATGTTTGATTAAGTGCATTATACGCTATATAGTTGTACGTTGTTTAAGTTGTGTTGTTGCATGTTGTTAAGTGGTCGTGTCGCATAACCATTGGTCTAAGTTGAGGGCTTGATGCCCTGTTAAGTTGTTAAGTTGTTAAGTTGGGGGCTTGATGCCCTGTTTAGTCGAATTACAACATTCTGTTGAGAGCTTGACACTCTGTTGGTACCACATGCATATATATTGCAGATTGTTGAGTTGTTGTTGTGTCGTTGTATAGTTCTCGTGGTTGTTGTTGATGCATTGTCGAGTCACCATTGTTGCATTGTTGAATGACCGTTGATTTGTAATTCATTAATAGTTGTAGTTGTATGTTGATTAAATTCTAATTTTTGAATTTATTGCTTATTATTAATGAATGTGAAATCTCACCCCTTCTGCTTGAAAATGTTGTTCTTCATATGAGTAACTTGCAGGTGATCCAGAATAGTGCAGATGTGAGTTGATCCTCGTGTCGTCATAGGAGTATCGCTCTGATATGTAACGGGATGGGGAATATCATTTATTATGTTTATCTTTATTAATTACGTAACTTTTTGAAGTTGTTGTTGAACCATTTTGACTGTAATTTGATTTATGTTGATGGTGTTGAGGCCTAGTGCTAAACCTTGAATTTTATAAGTTGATTAAGATTAAGTTTTCCGCTGCGATATTATTTAATTGTTTGAAAACAGGTGTTTTATTTAAAAACGGGTTTTAAAGCCTATTAAGTTGAAAAGATTTTTGAAGTATGAAAATGTTGAAGGTGAGAAAAACACAAGAAGGGGGGGTTGAATTGTGTTAACTTTTCGCAACTCTTGAAGAGTAAGAATCTGATTCGTCAGGATCAGAGTGTGATGGGAGATCAGATTCTGTTGCAGCGGATATAAACAAGAGATAGAGAGAAAGAGATAACACAAGCAATTATACAGGTTCCTTCCACAAACCGGAAGCAGTCTTGTCCCCCTTGCACTTCCAAGGAGAGTTCCACTAAAATGTAATATCAATTACAAGTTTCTCAAACACACAGTAAGAGACTTCCATTGCTCAAGCACGCAGGTAAGAGACTTCCAATGCTCAAAGACACAACTAAGAGACTTCTTTGCTCAAGCACACAAGCAAGAGACTTCTGACACAATTTACAGAAAATTGAATAGAGTTGAAACACTTGATAAACAATCAAATGTGTTCCAATTACAAAACACAGACAGACTTTGTTTTAAACAAATACAGACTCTGTTTTTCTGCTTAACTTAGAGATTCTAGAATACACAGTTTGTAAGAATAATCTAAGTTGTTGATGTGTTTCTGGTTTGACTCAGTGAGAATACGATAGCTTAGCAGCGTAGTTTTTTCAGTTATAGAGTCACACAATTCTTCATGTTTTCTATCCTTTATATAGGCGTTGGAAAGAGACGTTGAGTCAATCCATGCACATCAAGTGAATTATGGAAGCTTGATCAATAGTTGTTGATTTGTTGCTTGATATGGTAATAGTCCTTCAAATGCATATTTTGAATTTCATTCCTTTTGAAGCTTAATACCGGTAGACACAGTTGCCAAACTGTACGAGGTAGTGGAGTAGTGGAAAAAGAGTTCGTACACACGTACTCTGTACTATTCTGCATTCTTTGTCGTCGAGCATCCCACACTCAAGTTGACTTTGAAGCTAGCCGTTACTCCAAATGAGAGTTTCTTGTGCATCGTAATGCCTTTAGAAAACCTTCTAAGCTGATCTTCAGATTGCAGGCTTCAGACTCACTGTAGCACTCTTGCTTTTGATGATCTTCAGACTCTATTGGTCTTCAGGTTCTGATAGTCTTCAGACTCTCTTGAACTTCAGGTTCTGATACTCTTCAGACTCTCTTGAACTTCAGGTTCTGATACTCTTCAGACTCTCTTGAAACAGCTTCTGATGATTCTTCAGACTCTTCAGATCGTCAGAATCACAAGCAACAAACTTCTCTTGGTCTTGCTCTCAAAATGTTCAAACAGAATACTTTTTAAGATACAAATCTTGATTAATATCCTGCATACTTAAACAAATATTAGCATATCCAATTGACAATTTTTAATACCTTGTTATCATCAAAACTCAAAACGTGGTATTGCTGAACACCCTTGTTCCAAAAATCTTAAGAAGAGGATTTTGGATGAGGGTCACAGGAGTAGTATAAGTGTTAATCTAGGAGCAACTAAGCTGTGTACAACAACTAGCATCTGAGATGTGTTCTGCTTCTTCTGTAGACAAAGCAATAGTTGCTTGCCTTTTGCTAGCCCAGGATATCAGATTCTCTCCCAAAAATTGACAATTGTCACTGGTTGATTTTCTTCCAATCTTGTCTCCAACATAGTCAGCGTCACAGAATCCAACTAGCTTATAGTCAGAGGATTTCTTGTATAGAAGTCCAAGATTAGTAGTTCCTTTCAGATATCTAAAGATTCTCTTAACAGCTGTTAAGCGAGACTCTCTAGGATCTGATTGAAACCTTGCACACAGACATACACTGAATAAAATATCTGGTCTGGATGCAGTTAGATATAACAAAGAACCTATCATACCTCTATACAGCTTCTGATCAACATTGGTTCCTTGATCTTCTTTGCTCAGAGTGCAGGTTGGATGCATTGGAGTGTTCATTTCTTTGCAGTCCTCAAGATTGAACTTCTTCAGAAGCTCTTTCGTGTATTTGGACTGATGAACATAGACTCCATCTTTGCATTGGTTAATTTAAATTCCTAGAAAGAACTTCAATTCTCTCATCATGCTCATTTCAAATTCATCCTTCATTACCTTAGAAAACTCTTCGCAAAGTGAACTATTAGTTGAACCAAAAATGATATCATCAACATAAATTTGAACAATAAGAATGTCCTTCTTCAAAGTCTTTCTGAATAGAGTGGTGTCAACTTGTCCTCTTTAAAAGTCATTTTGAATTAAGAAATTACTGAGTCTTTCATACTAAGCTCTGGGAGCCTGTTTCAAGCCATATAGTGATTTCTTCAATTTATAGACATGCTCTGGATGTTTTAAATCTTCAAAGTCAGGAGGTTGTTTGACATAGACTTCTTTAGAAATGACACAATTAAGAAACGCACTCTTAACGTCCATTTGATACAAGATTATGTTGTGATTCACTGCATAGGAAAGAAGTAACTTGATTGCTTCCAATCTTGCAACTGGAGCAAATGTTTCTGTGTAATCAATGCCTTCTTGTTGACTGTAGCCCTGCGCAACAAGTCTGACCTTGTTTCTGATTACTTCTCCTTGTTCACTAAGCTTATTTCTGAACACCCATTTAGTTCCAATAATGTTTTTGTGTTCAGGCTTAGCTACTAGATCCCACACTTCATTCCTTTTGAATTGATTAAGTTCATCTTGCATTGCCAGAATTCATCCTTCATCTCCAAGTGCTTCTTCAATATTGGTTGGTTCAATAACAGATAATAATCCCAAAGCAGATTCTTCTTGTCTGAAATACGATCTAGTTCTTCTGGGACTATCTTTATTGCCAATTATTTGATCCTCAGGATGTGAAGACTTGTATTTGAATGAATGTTTGGATTGACTAGCTTGCTGAGAACCATCTTGAGCTTCTTCAGAAGCTTCTTCATTAGGAACTTCAGGGGATGCTCCAGCTTCTGAAGTATCTTCAGATTCTGGAATCTGATCAGATTCTGAGTTGATATCAGAATCTTGAGATCCTACACAACTTTCATCTTGCTCTGGAGTTTCACTTCTAAGCACTTTGTCATCAAATCTGACATGCATAGATTCTTCAACACATTGTGTTTCTGAATTATACAGTCTCTATGCCTTAGATCGTTCAGAGTAACCTAAACAGATTCCCTTCTGAGTTTTGGCATCAAATTTCTTTAGATAGACTTTATTGTTCAGGATATAACATGTACATCCAAACTAATGAAAATAAGAGATGTTAGGTTTCCTTCCTTTAAAGAGTTCATATGCTGTTTTGTTCAACAGAGGTCTGATATAGATCATGTTCTGAACATAACATGCTGTATTTACTACTTCTGCCCAAAAATGTTTAGCCAGACTGTTCTCATGGATCATGGTTCTAGCCATTTCTTGTAAGGTTCTGTTCTTTCTCTCTACAACTCCATTTTGTTGTGGAGTTCTAGGTGTAGAGAATTCATGAATAATTCCATGTTTTTCACAGAAAACCTCAAAAGACTGATTTTCAAATTCTTCTCCATGATCACTTCTGACTTTCAAAATTTTCAATTCTTTTTCAGATTGAACCAATAGAAATTTACATCATTAAGATTGTATCATGTCAAGAAAATAGTGCATCCAAAAAACTAGAGCATTTTTCCTTCTAAATTTAAAATGAGGACTTCACATGATGATTCCCATGCCATCTAACAGAAACAAAGGATCTGTATCTGAGTATACCATTTGCATTCTACAATTTCAAATACACATATGGTAAGTTGGTAACCATAGCATAACATCTTAATCACAATTCATTTGTATTGAATGAACTATCTAATGTTCTAAATAGACGTGTATGTACGATAGCCAAGAAAACGGTTGGTACATTTTGTCGCAGTAGTAAAAAACGGCAAATAGGTACTAAGAATGAGGTCAAAGTCATGAACTATTATTAACATGCATAACTGTTGCTCAAGGTACAAGCAGCACAAGCAAGGGTTTTAGACCTCCAAAAAATCGGGGTTAGCCGGCTGCGGACGAGGAGGGATTCAAACCCCTGACATTGTAGTTCGTAGCTACATGCTCTAATCCTATGAGATACAATCCCCGACCTGTTCCCCAAAGTAGCCTACAAAAACAATATCGATCTTACCAACAAAAAGATTCAATCTATAATCCTCTCACCTAAAGCCAAAAGGTCTCTCTAACAGTTTTCATTAAGTCTCACTCGCTCACTCTTAGATTGGTCATGCTTGCTGACTTAGTGCATGCTTAGATTGACGGTGAGTTTATGACTAATCCTAGTGAGCTACAACAATTTTGACTAAAGCTATATAAAATCACCTATAGCACCGACACTTCTGATCAAAAGCGTGTCCAATGTCCAACACTAACATATGTGATTACATTTAAATTTGTCGTCAGTGTTTGTGCTTCATAATCACCATTAATTCAAACATGCACTTAAAATGTGTTTTTTTTTTTTTTCAAACAACAAAATCACAGCCTCTACACAGTACACAAACAAAGAAAAAATTACCATGACTAGTATTATTTACTTCCATTTATTGAAATTGGAAAGAAATAAAAAAATTAAAAATAAAAAAAATCAAATCAAAAGCTACTTAAATTCAATTGTACCACATACACTTCTAATTAAAGGCGTGTGTGTCTAACCTGTGTATATGTTTGACATTACACTACCACGTGTGATTACATTCTATTCTGTCACGTGTCAGTGTCTATCTCATGTTTGGTGCGAGTGCTTCATAATCACCACTACTTCAAATAACAAAATCACAGCCTCAATGCATAAAAAACCTTACCAATAATATTTTAGTATTTACCTCCATTTATCAAAAAATTCAAAAATAAAATGAAATCGTAACATAAATAACTCATAATCTCAATAGTCAATACAGTACGCATTTCAATGCATTTGCACAAAAACCAAGAAAATTCTTGAAACAAACGATTTCCACAAAGAAGAGATAGAGAGAGTATACCTGAGGAAACGAGAGGGAATGAAGGAAGAAGGAGGAGAAGGAGAATTCCGGAAGAGAGAAAGGGAACGAAAGCGAGGGAAGAAAACGACGACGTTTCGAGTAGTAGCTAGCTTGTACATTATTATTGAGTTTGAAGAGTTGAGGTGAAGAATGAATGCGTGGTTTGTGTTTTTGTATCAAAACCTCAAGAACAGACACCGAGGAAGGGACTCTTCCCGCCACACGCACAGCGAGTGTGGTTTGTGCCGTTGTTGTCTCTCGGTCTTCCTTCTCACTCTTCCCTGCATCGATATCATTGCTGATTTTTATTTTTGAAATATACCAGGGATTTTAAAAAATTTTAAAACACTTTTTTTATTACGATAAAGTCTTAAGTATTCAAACAAAACTTATTTATAATTTTAAAAAAAAAATTATGGTATTAAATCAAGATTCTTCGTCGGTTTACAGATGCGTAAATAAAATACATAAAGGTGCCGCAATTATACGGAACACCAAAAGCACCATAAAACCCCCCTAAAAAATTTCCGGTATTGAGGCCGACATGTGCGAAAACACTGCACGAATACCCCTGTCTCACCACCAAAAACCACCTGCAGGAAGCATCAAAAAACACATAAAAAATGTGATGCCAACAGCTAGGTACACGCCAAACAACAAGGTAGTAGCAGCACACACACCATCGAAAACAATAGCAGAAAATTTCATCATTTAAAAAAGTTATGTAGTATTCAAAATCATTCAAATTTTGAAGAATTGTTTAATAAATTGGATTTTCATGGGTTTTGTGAGATTTTCTAGTGAAATTTTAGAAACATAAGATTTCTTATGATTGTTTTTCCTTTTAAGATTTTATTATCTCATTCTTTCTCTCTCTCATCTCTTCCTTGACAATTGTTGTTCTGACTTCAAAAATGTCCTATTAACACATGAAAAATTCTAAAATACCTCTAGCGGTAGTTAACTACCGTACTGCTAACCGGCAGCAGTTAACTACCGATGAGACCAGCGGTAGTTAACTGCCGTTGCGATCTGTATCATAAGAACACAGAAACTCCCGTTACAGTAACACATGCAAACACTCCAATTTCAATCCAAATTCACTCAGACCTTCATTTGCACGAAAATCATCCAATTTACTTCAACTAAATAACAAGTAAGTACCTTTCTTCTTATTTACATGCAATGTAGGTTGTTTAGTGTGTTATTTTCATAATTTTAGCAAAATGTTAGTGTTTAGGTGAGGTTTAAAAATTGCAAATTATGATAGAATTTGATGTTGTCATGTATGGTTGTTGCTGACATTGTTGTTCAGAGTAGTTTAGGTACAATATAGTTGTTTTGATGTTGAATTAACACTAATTGTGCTAGTAATTTTGAATGCACTTAAGGTATTTGATGAAATGCCTAACTGAGATAATCTTGCTATTTTTGTGTAATTTTTTTTGCAAATATGTTAAATTTGATAATGTATATATGTTATAATGATTCTAAGCTAGGATTTTTAATTTTTTTGGCAAGTTTGAAGAATTACATAATGTTATATGTTACATAAACTACGATGAATGTATACATGTTATATTAAGTTTGATGAATGCATAAGTTTGTTTTTGTGATATGTTACTTGCATTTTGATGTTGTGTATAATGTGAGGGTTAGATTCATAGTTCCATGCCTTAGGTTTTGTTAATGTAAAAGTGTATAGTTTTTAGGAAATGCCTAAATACATTGTCCACTTATTTATGTTATTTTAAATTTGTTTTTGTACAGATATGGCTGGGGAGGAGGACGCACGACAGCGGCGTATTAGAGAGGGTAGGGTGCGCAAAGGTAAAGTTGCTATGACAAATAGCCATCGGAAGGAGTTAGAGGTTGAAAACCTGTATGTTTCAAAGGCCGGAGACGTAGGGACTTGAGGATAGGTGGAGAAGAGAAGTCGGGTTCGCAGTCACAGATGGAGTACTCCCAGGTGGTTGATCTGACACGAACGCATCAGTATGTCGAGTATGAGGATGAGGGATTTGAGCGATATGTGTTGGTCTATATGGCTAATAAGTTGCTAAGCTAGAGGGGGGTGAATAGCTTTTTGAAAATATTTTGGAGTTATGAAAATCTCGTTTGATAAAATTGACTATTGAATTCGTGCACGAACAATCACAATAATAGACAAAGAGATAAAGCAATGTGAATTAAGATTTCAATCTTAAAATTGAGAGATTCACGATTCAAATCTTATATACAATCAAAATTCAATAACCTTGAACAATTAACAAAACTAGAGACAATTTCAAACCCATATATATATATATATATATATAGGATAGACAAGACCATTAAAATTTAAAACACACACGTACCAATCACAACATTTAGTCTAATAATATCGACATTTTTGTTGGTTGAGCTATAAATTGTAACTATAGTCTAAACTATCTTTATTGTCTTCTATTTTGGGGAAAAGGATTTTGAGGTTTTAAGTTACCCTAATCTCCAAACATTAGTCATTTGTCATTTTTAAAAAGAAAAAAAAAGTTTCTTGCTAAGGACCAACTATTATTTTTTCATGTACATATATGTTTTGCCATTCAGAATATGTTGGAAAAGATTATGACATTTTCCCGGAATCTCTCTAGAAATATAAGCATATTATCGGCATTGGGGACCACATCCAAAACAACTATTTATGTAGATGATAAAACAGAGACTTACGAGGTTAATCGTCCTACAATTTTATGGTTTGCTTACTTACGTAAAAACATGTTTATTTTAATTTTTCAAAATATGTGTTAATATACTTGCCAACAAAGAAATAGGATACTCTTAAGAGTGGATGACTATTTACATTTTTCATAAGTGAAATATGACTTCTTTTTTTTTTGCCAGGGAAGATTTGAGATTATATCGCTTGGTGGATCTTTAATTCATAAAGAAGAAAGCCATCGTAAGGTATTTGGGGGTTTAAATGTGAGCTTGTCATCAAATGGTGGGGTATTTGATGGTCAACTTATTGACATTTTGATGGCCGCTTCCCCTGTTCAGGTACATATTTAAATTACTCCTTACGAAATAAAATATAATCAAAACAATTTAAAAATTCAATTGCATTTGATCCAAATTTAGAAATACATTTGATTTTTTAGACATTTTTTCTTATTTTTTTCTTATACTTGTGAACCTATTTTCTCTCAAAATTGGGTGTTGATTTTGCAGATAGTATTGGAGAGTTATTCTGAGGGGAATAAAGAGGAAGTCGAGTCTGACTCAAAAGAGGCTCCTAGAAAAGATCCATATCCACGATCAGCTGAGAGTCAAGAGAAAGTCGAGTCTGACCCAAATTCTAACTAGCCCCTTCACATTTGAAGGATTTTACAATAATCTAACTAATTACATAATCATTAAGACAACCTAATCTTAGATTTCATATCTTAAACTATTTACTTGCCTCATACTAAAGGATTTACTTGAAAATAAAATGTGTATGATTAAAAATATATTAATCATAAATATTTAATAAAAAATATTCTCAAATATTCCTCTTTGTACGTGCGCTAGCCATGAGAAAATTATGAATTTGTGTCACTATCCTTCAACCAGTTTACTTTTGCTCTTGGTTGTATCTTGTTAATTAACCTTATTATCAAAAAAGCCACTTTATTCTTTTATTGATCGGACTTGTACCAAAATCTCTAAGCAAAAAATGTGTCTAGCTTTCTCACTTTTGCCATGTGTTGTCGCAATTTTATTGGTTCATAACAATTCATAGACTTTCTTATTCTATCATAAAATGTTCTCCTTTATGATCATTTGTTCTTTTAAGTGCAACATGCCAAAACTTTGATCCACATTTCAGATGTTCTTTTTGTCCTTGATTCTTAATCCTTGCTTTCATACGTTTGCATGTTTTGTTGTTGTTGCATGAAGTCCTTATAATGACTTTCTTTAGTGCAGCATGCATATAGAGAGTGGTCACTTCACTTGTGTGGGTTTGGAAGCACCTCCTATTATTAAAAACTTCAATTGGAGAATGCTTAGACATTGTAATCAACATCTATGAAGAATTACAAAGGAGCACCTTGCATCATTCTTTTTTCTAAATAATAATAATAATTTAAAGGCTTAATTACACTTTTGGTCCTCGTATTTTGACCAACTCATGAAAATGGTCATGCCTATTTTAAATCGAACAAAATCGTCCATAAACTATAATTTTTTTGCAGTTTTAGTCTTACATCCTATTTTCAACTCCAGAAACGCAGAGAAATGAGAGTCTTAGACCTACCCCCTATGCTCAATCATGAAACAAACAAGGAATAAAGCATGTGGGTACAAGCAATCCACTTTATTCAACACACTAACAAAAAAAACCCTAATTTCTAAGATATGTTTCAAATTAGAGTTTTTTTGGTTAGTGTGCTTAATAAAGTAGATTCCTTGTACCCACATGTTTCATTTCTTGTTTATTTCATGGTTGAGCATAAGGGTTATGTCTAAAACTGCCCTAAAACTGTCATTTCTCTGCGTTTCTGGAGTTGAAAATAAGAGGTAAGACTAAAACTGCAAAAAAATGATAGTTTAGGGACGATTTTGTTCGATTTGAAAGAGACATGATCATTTTCATGAGCTGGTCAAAATGCGAGGACCAAAAGTGTAATTAAGCCTAATTTAAAATGAAAAGTTATATTCTAAATGCAGGGAAACGAAAGATCAGACCTCATCTCTACATAAAAAAAGAGAGATGAACGATGAACTTTTCATACATGTGTTGTTACATTTATGCAAAAAAAACGTGTTACCTTTGATTTTTAGTTTATTTACATATATGTATTAAGTATATTTTATTGTTACGTTTAATTTTTTTTTAATTCACAAAACTTAAATGAAAAAGAATTTGAAATTAAATTTTAGAGAATTATAATTAATTTAATAATATATTGAAGATAAAGGATATTTTTGTAACTTTAAGGTTTTTTTTTTAGGAAAACTTTACTTTTATTTTAAAACAAAAAAAATAGCCACATGTTTTGTCTACAATTTACCGGTAAACTTGTTCTTATCATTTTATACTTTACAAGTTAACATACTTGAATCGTTAGATAAAAATTTCCCTAAAAATTTACGGATAAGAAATTATGTAATAGAATAATTATAAGTCCATTTTTGGCATATACTGTGACAACTACAACTCCAACTTATGCATATATATAATATATGAACCAACCATACAATTGACATGAATAGAGGAATAATATGAGCTTGTCTCAACCATTTACTTCCTCAAAGTTTAAATTCTCACTACTTAGACTTTCATTGATATATTTGTACTTGCTTATCTTTTATGCTATACATAATCAAAAGTTTCAATATACATAGCACTTGTAGATTCTCTTAATGACTCTCCAATCCAATCTCTCAGCAAATCAGATCATGGTTCAAGTAACACATAAACCAGAATGAATGATGGAATGACATGATCATGAAAAATTTGAAACCAAAAAAACTATGTTGTTAATTGTCATTCCTTACATAATAACACATGGCTTAATGAAATTGAGATAGTACCAGAAAACAAATGCTTTATATATTGTAATACAATTAAATCAAGAACCTAAGAGGGCCATCAAATATGTGTAAAGTTAACAACAAGACAACACTATCCGATGATATTGTTAAAAAAAACAAGACAATCATAAAAACTGGAAACTAATGTTGGTCTATAATTCACGACGATAGGCACGAAGAACTTTGAAATCAAACTGTTTCTTGTATGGATCCCAATGCATGCCGATTTCATCTCCTTTCTTCAAACCCCTTCGAACTACAAAATCCTTGATCCAGTTCTCTTTGAAAACCGGGCTTTTATTGGAAGGCCTTTTATCCAGTTCTCTTCGACATCCCACACAGCAACATTGACTCCTTCATTCTCAGCCTTTTCAGCACCCAAAACAGAAACCACAAAATCTTGGGCCAATTCTTTGTTGAGCAAAAGTCTACTGTTATTGCCAAGATGAGTTTGTGTCAACACTTTCTTTATTTTCCATGGATCATCGTATAGCATCAACTCAGTTGAACATTCCCAATTTCTTAGGGTTTCAACATCAGCAACATCATCATCATTGCATGTCTTCTTTTTCTTGTTGTTCATTGTTGAACAAGAGAGGGAAGAACAAGAAGCACCACCTAGTGATAAACAGACACAAACAACATTGGTTTCAGTAGAAGGAGAAATGAGACTCCCCCAATTGTTGTTTCTTCTTCTTCCAACAGATTCAGAATCATCACGTTTTCTTTTCTTGCTTGTCTGATCATGATCATGATCATGATCATGGGTTGTACAAGAAGAAGGTGAACCAACAATGTTTTTGTTTACCATAGCCATGAAATCAATTGAAGAAGAAAAGGAAAGTTGGTGTTTAGGGTTCAATAGAGAAGAGAAAAACTATGCGTGTTTAGGGTTTCCTTTCAATTGAGTGTACTGTGATATCAGTTGAATTAAACAAAGCCCCTCTCACTTATATATACTCATTATCAGTTAGGGTTTCTCTTTTTCGCAAACAAATCTTTACTAATCTGCCCTTTAGGAAGCTTCCTTCATAACGACAGTTAAGTGATACTTGCTCTAGATTATGTTTATTTTATCAATCAAATCTTTTCAAGATTATGTTTATTTTTTCAATCAAATCTTTTTGTTCATAAATCTCTTCAGTAAAATATTAAAATCATTTTTCTAAATTATTATATTATATTTTTTTGACGACTACTCTTATTAAATGACCAAAATATATCATATTTTTTCACAGCTCTTTTATTCATTTGTATCTACTTTTATTTTTACAGCAAAACAAGCTCCATTCATTCAAACTATAAAATACGAAGAAAACTATTCAGAGGATCATGAATTAGGGCATTCTCTAACTATAATTTGAGATCATTGCAAGTTATTAAGATAGCTAGATACGTACTACCGATACATATAGAAAATTTGGAAGTCAAGGCGTTAACAAACCAAAATTTTTATCCTAACAGTCAAATCAATTTCTTCCACAAATGGCTGGAGGTTAATGATAATTCGAGATCCACAATCTTTGATTTGATCCAACTACTCAATCTTTCCGACAAACTCATGGAATTCAAACTTGAAACAAATTAAGAATGACAAAATATACAAACTAAGAGACATACAAATGAAACCATAAAAACACAAACATAAGCATTAAATCTCAAACCGGATAAATGTGGAGTAGCCAAACGATCGTGTTGCCATGGAGGCTTTCGAGGAAGACGTGAAGGTGAGAAAACATTGTTAAATATTTTGGATTCACTTTAATTAATTATTAAAATATAAATGAAATATATAGTATTGAATTAATATTTAATATTGTACTTGCTATTTATATTGGGATTATTATGAACGGACCGTGATAGGTTTGACCGTTCTTATTAGCCAGCTCATTTGAGAGTTCCCTGCCTCCACTGATGAGTATATAATCTAACTATCCCATCAGTTTAGCCACTCTGAAAAACTAAGGAACGTTCATCATTAAGGCGGCAGAAACATCTCTCAACCCTAACATCCTCTAATTACTTCTCTAACAGGATCTTAATAGTCAATCACCAACCAATTAAATCAGGTACACGTCTATTCTATTTCTTCCATGTACCATAACTTGTATCTATGTTAAATAAATCTTTCAATAAAACATACGGAGGGTTTGAATTGTTTTTGACTATTTTTGAAATCTTTCAAAAGAAAACAACGGAAAGTAAAGATATAATGGAAAGAGACAACACAAAGAGTTTATCTTGGTTCACCCCACAACCCGGGATTACTTCCACTCCCGTTGCACTTCCAAGAGAATTTTCACTATAATCAAATCATGATTACAACAACACTAAGACAACCTTGCCCTACATTTCATTGCCTCAACTTAGAGGACTTCCTATTCGCAATTCAGAGATACAATAACAAGTTGTTTACAAAAGATAGTGTTTACACAAAGTAAACGGATATATAGCTATGTACTCTTAGTGTAGCCTTACAAATGTTTCTTTTCTTTTTGCTAGTCATGTATATACTATGAATAAGTATGTTGTATGTATATAATTAGAAGTATATATGAAGATATTAGACTTTATATGTAAGCTTCAATGCAATATTGTATCGTAACTTGATGTCTTATATAGCAGTGATGTAGATGACCGTTGATGAAGAAATCATTGTCGTTGAATGCCTTAATGAATGTTGACATATCTTGAAAAAATTTCAACGTTTCAATCATTCAATTCTCTCAACGACGATTACGATTTCATAATTTGCTTTTTATCAATCTAGCAACTTCTTCAATTAATTTAAAATGGCATTTATGTGTTTATATATAGTATAGATGTAATATAATGCATTATTGAACATACGGACTATCACCTTCTACAGCCCCCCATGGGTTGCTCTCCGTTTTTTCCAGATCTGTTGTTTTGCTTCCACTACTTTGTGGTGTGAGGCTTGTAGGCTTGTAGGTGGAGGATCTATCACATCCGTCTGGTTTGGAGGTTTGGCGAGTAGGTGTTGTAATACGGACTAAAATGGTGGCGGTTATGGACATTGGTGGTGCGATTTCATTGCTGGTGGCTAGTGTTATCTTGTTTTGACTTTTCTCCATCACCGGAACGCCGCAAAGCTTCTGTATATACAACACAAGGGATTGAAATCAAAGACATGGTGGGCCATCCAGAGGTTGGTATTGTTAAGGTGTGCTATGTAAATGCCTTTACATATTTTATCTTTGGTCACCGATGGTGGTGGGGTATAGCAGTTGCGGTTGTTCGGTGCTGTTTTTTCCGTGGTGTGGTGGTGGTGATGTGCAGTGATGTGGTGGTGGAGGCGCGATGGTTGTGACTTCTCCTTGTCACCGACGGCCGACCGCTTTTATAGGATATGAGTTGTGTTTACACTTCAAACCGGCGTCGCTGCCCGTGTTTTGTTGTTGGTTTTCGCTTTCCTCTATATTTGTGTTTGCGTGGCCGTCTGTTTCTTGGTAAGGCGGTTGGGTGGGTTAGTTTTGGTGGTGGTGATGGGGAGGAGTGGTGATGGTGGTGTGGTGATTTGATGAGTGGTCGCGGATCTGGTGTTGAAACGCTTTGTGGACAAAAGCTTTTTCAGGGGGTGGTTAGGAGGTGGGTGTTTTTGTGGAGGTGGTTGTTGTCGGTGGTTCCTTGTGGAGCCCGCCTTTGTTTTTCGGGTCCATATCTATTGCCGCTTTCTCTAGTTTGTATTTAGGGTGCTTTGAAGATGGGAGTCCTTCGCACTGAGCAGCTTCCTTTTTTGATTTGATTGACGTTTTGCACATCCGTATATCTTGCCGATTGTCTTACTTTTTTGTGTGCTGGTGGGCCGATTATTTTGCTTCGAGATCGGGAGCTGGTGTTTTTCTGCAATTTTGTTTTGACTGGCTTGGTGTTTCTCTGGTGGATCGGGGGTGAGGTGGCCTTCAGATTTAGTCCTGAAGTCTGGTGGGCCGATCGCTTTTGATTCGAGATCGGGAGTCAGTTCTTTGGTTCAAGTTTGGTTTTGGGCTTTGATAGGTGTTCTTTCTGTGGACCGGAGGTTGTGGGGTGGTGTAGGCTGATTGATCTTTAGAAAAGGTGGAGGTGGCTCAGTTTCGGTGATGAGGACTAAGTTTTCTGTTTCAAGGGTGTTCTTTTAAGGATGAGTAGTGACGATAGGTGTTATGGATGCCGTTTTACGATGGTCGGTTGTATAAGAGTCTTTTTTAGGTGGGGATGTTTAGTTTTGGTGGATGATGTTCTTTTGGGTGTTGATCGCAGGGGGGTCTTTGTTGGTGTTTTGTTTTCAGGTGTTCCGCCTATATACGACGCCTTTTGTTTGTACTTCACCAATCTCTGTTCGTCTTGTGCAGGGATCGGGTTTTTAATAAATATTTGCTGATTAAAAAAAGAAGAAGCATTATTGAACATATAATATACACGTTAAAATAGACTTTTCTAATTACACCCTGTATATTCCTGGTCATGTAAACTCACTTTAAGTAGGTTCATGTAAACTAAGTTTACATGATCATACTTAAACTGAATTTAAGTTAACCTCAACAATGTAAATTGAAACCGTCGCACAGAGCAGTTGAACAAGAAGAAAAAAATTGAAACTAGCATTATTGAAAAAGAAAAAGAAATTCACTTACTTATATACAATCGAGTATGAATGAAAGATGTTTTGATTCACTCTTTAATCTTTTATAGAAATTGATTGAACACCAGATTGTTTGATCGTTTGTGAGTGAAAGAGGGTGAAATTCAGCGACAATGAATAAAATCAAAGTTTTAAGAAAATTTATATAAAGGACAATTTTGGTATTATTAAAAACTCTTAAGAAAATTTGGGTGTAACAAAAAATATATGGGGTGTGAATAGAAAAAGTCGTTAAAATATCCTTAAATAGTATTATATCATACAAATATTAAATTGCAATTAAATTTTATAAATACTATATTCATTGTCAAATAAAAATATATTTTCAAAATCAATTATATTTGCTTATATGATGATTATTTTTTACATTACAATGCAGTGACTCGGTCATTCGAATTTAATACTATATATTTTTTTTTTACAAAAGTCAAGTCACATGGATGAGTCATTCGATTTAGTCTCGTGGTTTAGTTTGTGACCTAGTTGTTTGATCACTGATCCAGTATTTTGACCCGGTTGTTTCGGTACAAATTATAAAACTCTAGTTTAAAATGTATTCAACAACAAGTCAATAATCATTTGAACTAACCAATAATAAAATGTACTACACTAAGCAAATTGGCCACACCCCAAATTTTTTTTTCAAACTCCATAACTATTCGAAAGCACTGAAATAGGAATGGAACAAAAATTGGAAGCAGTAAATGTTAATCACTACTGATAGCACAAGTAGACACATAATATATATAGAACTTCTAAACCATAGACACAAATTCTTGATTAAAATATTAGATTTTCTTGGCTTGTTCAAAAAAAAAAAAAGATTTTCTTTCTTATTGTTGATCTGGCAGATTTAGAGAGAATTTGTTGGAAAGATCTGATATTATATATCAGCACAATTTCCTCAAAATCAGTCTTGGTCTGTGGAAAGTATGCAAATCAAGAATTTGTTGTATTTTGAAAACAGATTAAAAAAGTATATGAATGAGATGAATAAATTAAGTCATGTATCCATTGATATCATATTACTTTAGATATTAATTCATGAGCCTTCTGATCCAAGACCATAAGAAAATAATTTTTTAGAAAAGGTACCTAAAAGTAAGATGATTTGTTATAATTCAGCAGATTTGGACAAATTCTAAACTGTGATTTATAATAATAATAACATAGATAATTATTGGTTAAATTATACAAATGGTTGATACTTCCCTTAAAGACATAGAGCTTAACTTTCATAATTACATAGCCAATGATTATGACCAAACTCAATTTATTTTTACACCAGTAATGATTGATCAGTTAATAGTTAACAAGCAAGATACAATGATAAGTTTATGGTTTATCAGTGAAAAGTAATTAATCACATGTTTATGAGAAAACAGATAGAACACAGGCACTAAGCAATACACATACTCTAAAAATTATTTTCTCTTTTCTAAAATATTGAGTTCCAAGGTTACATCATCTTCTTTATCAAAATCAAGTTGTTATGCCACCTCTAACGTGATTCATATCGGATAAGGAAATGTACTCTTGAATTATGGGAGATTTGCGTTTATGAGACAATTAATGACTTCGTCACATCTCAGGTTATATAATGGTTTATTAATTTGCATGTTTCATATGAGTTGTTGGTGAGGTGAAGTATGTTGATAGAGTTGTTTCCGTGGCAAAACCGCTGCAGCCAATGGTTAAGTATCATCACTCTTAAAAAAAATGGTTTTATATTATCATATACTAAACTGAACTGAAAACAATGTTACTACACTCGATCTTTCTATAGTGCATCAATGTTTAATCAAGATGAATGAGCATATGATAAAACATGAATGAAACTCATCACCGTTGTAAGGAATATTACACTATGATGATTGAACTGCAAAACTAGATCAAATAAAGAAGTAAATATTCAAATTAACAAGCAGAGAATCAAATAGCTTGAGCATGAATAATCCTCAGAGCTATGTATATTAGAAAAAGAATGATAAAATCAAGAGAAAATAAGTAGATTACAACATTTTGTATTCATTAGTGTCAAGCTTGTCAAGCTAAAGAAAAATCAATGATGATTCAACCGAAAAGGCGCAAGAGAAGTGAAGTGCAAAGGAAATTTAATATGTGGCTAAGCATAGAATCAAAGGTTGAAATCTTCGACTGATCTCTTGTTGGACAGGGTATCGATTCCTTGAGCCCAACAGACTCAAACTTGTCGATGCTTGATTTTAGAACAGAGAAAAGCATAATTATGGAACTTGGTCTCGAACATGGTGGAAGGCAGAAGCTTACATAAACCCTTATAACAGGTTTCTCGGAACTAGGTCAATAATTGTTTGGTTTTCTCTCATTCTCATTTATTGCTCCAGCAAAATAACTATGCTGCTGTATAATTGCAAAATACCAGATTCAAATGACAATGTCTGAAATTTTTCCATCCGATTGCAAATAATTAATGCATTATGTGATGAAATTAAAGTTATCCTTCTTGAATTAAGCATATAAACTTCATGCAGCGAGTCAATTCTTGAGAGATGTTAAACTCTACTACAGTTTCAAACACATACCAAAACCAAGCGCTAACATAGAAGAGCCTGGAAATAGAATGGAAGCAAGATTCGAAGAATATTGCAAAAACTAGAACACAGTCGGAATTATTATGTTGGTTTACAAGACAGGAAACCGAAACAATTTATGTAACACATTCAATGCAAAACTTATGTAATATGAAGATTTATTTCTTCACTTCCACTAAAATTATGAAGCCAACATATAAGTTTACTACTCCTTTTATAACTCCTAAACAATTTTTAAGATTAGGATGGACTTGCAGGTGAAGAAAACCATGTTTCCATAATCAGCAGAGCAATAGTACATTTTAATTTGAGCTATATGTTTTGAAACCAAAATGCCTTACGGAGACAAAACAGACTCTGAATCAAAGAGGGTCAGTACACAATTTTCTTATAATGATTCTAAATTTTTACCGGCCGAAATTCTTATAATGATTTTATATTTTTACAGGTCCAAATCAATGAAATAAACTCCTTACCATGTACCTTCCCATTCAATTATTATATTTTAATGAAATGAATGATATGGCAATCAAAACAGTGAATTTCTATTGGAAGTGAATGTAAAATTGTGTTACATTGCATACATATATTTGGCAGCAGCATCCAAAAAAAGCTTGCTACCACAACCTAAACAATCAGGCTGGCACCAAAGAACCTTAACCAACGACACATCACCATTAACAAATAAAAAGTACACAGAATAATGATCAAAAGAAATTAAAGTCAACATGTAACCAACAAGCAATAAGAGACCAAAAGTAAACACTTCATTATTATCAGTTCTCAGAAGCATGATGTTTTTCAACACTTCAAGTCAATAACTTTTAACAAAAACTTAATTCAAAACGATTATGAAGTGAATAAAGAGAAACTGTAATTGATTAAAGTAGACATCGTAATCAACATCTATGAAGAATTACAAACCAAGACTTCTCGATGAAGAACGGAGAAATCAAATCGGTTGTTGAGTTGATCCCAGCGAAGGCCGATTTGATCATCTTTCTTCAATTTCCTTCTTTCAACAAACTCTCTGACCCAAGTCGCTGTGAAGACGTAGTATTTGTCCGAAGCCCATATCTTGAAAACAAGCGAATGTAGTTCTTTTTCGTCAAAGTCCCAAACTTTAACTTGCACTCCTTTCTTTTCCCGAGCAGCTTGAGCACCACCCAACAAGTGAGGAATGATAAACTTATCAGCCAAATCCTTATTCAACATAAGCCTAATTAAATTGTGACAGACATCACTCCTTGTAAGAACCTTTTTGATCTCCCATTGTTGATCATCAACATCATTGGTTTCTTGATCCGCAAGCTTTTGTTCTGGAGCGATTTGATCGCAGCCGCAGGAGAGGGAAGACAGCAAAAAATGGAGACAGACTGTGGAATCATGGATGGGTTGGAGGAGTTTGAGGTTGTTGTGTTTGTCAACAGCAGAATCATCATTGCATGTCTTCTTTTTCTCATCATCGTGAGTGGTGGTGGCCGTACGGTGGCGACAAGAAAGTGAAAGACAGAGACAAACATCGTTGGTATCATGTAGATAAGGGTTGAAAGTGAGTTTCTTGAAATTATTGTTTCTTCTTCTTCTTTTTCTTTTTTCAAGAGGAGCATGATCACGTTTTCGTTTGTTGTTGGTGTGAGCATGATCATCATAGGGTTTGTTGTTACAAGAAGAAAGAGTAGCAACAACGTTGTTGTTGATGTTGTTGTTGTGAGAAGCCATAGCCATGAAATCAATTGAAGAAGAAAAGGAAAGTTGGTGTTTAGGGTTTAAGAAAGAAGAGAAAAGCTAAGCGTGTTTAGGGTTTCCTTTCAATTAAGTATACTGTGATCAGTTGAATTAAACAAAGCTAGGGTTTCTCTCACTTATATATATATATTAGTTTGGGTTTTTCTTTTTCGCAAACAAATTTACTAATCGGCCCTTTGGGAAACTTCCTTCACAGCGGTTAGTTAAGTGATACTTGTAGCTCAACATTATGTTTATTTTTTCAATCAAATCTTTTTGTTAATGTACCCCTTCAGTAAAATATTAAAATCATTTTTCTAAATTATATTAGATTTTTATGATGACTATTCTTATTAAATGACCAAAATATATTATATTTTGTCACAGCTTTTTATTCATTTGTATCTACTTTTATTTTTACAGCAAAACAAACTCCATTCATTCAAGCGATAAAATATGAAGAAAACTATTCAGAGGATCATGAATTAGGACATTCTCCATCTATAATTTGAGATCAGTGCAAGTTATTAAGATAGCTTGATACGTATTATCCATACATATAAAAAATTTAGAAGTCAAGGCGTGAACAAACCAAATTTTTAATCCTAACAATCAAACTATTTTCTTTCACAAATGGCCGAAGGTCCGTGATAATTTGAGATCCACAAACTCATTATATCCAAGTTCTAGGCTACGCCGGTCATGACATCAATTTGCCCATGGCCTTGCATCCCTTCACACTATTTCTATGTTGATGACTTGATGATTTTCTGCAAAGGGATGCTTTTTGGTCTCAATGCTTTTGATTTATTTGCAAAGTATGATTTGTATTCAAGTCAAGTTATTAGCACTTTTAAAACAAAATTTTCTCTAGAATGTTCCAATTTTTATAGGTAAGCCAAAAGCCAGTCATTTGCAACCTATTATTCACAAGATCAAAATGAAGTTATCTTAATGGAAAACCTCCCTTCTTTCTATGGCTGGTTGAGTGCAATTGGTTATATATGATTTAAAGTACGATGATTTATATCATTTCTCTTTATTCTTCGAAGAAGTTGAGAAACATACTAGAAATTCCATATGGAGTGGAGATATAGACAAGAGAAAAATGGTTACTATATCTTCAAAAAAACTTTGCAGGCCATACTCTTAAGGAGGTCTAAATATTAGGTCTCTAAAAACCCTGAACCAGGCAACAAATCGGAAGCTGTGTTGGAACTTGTTGAACTCTCAGTCATCTTGAGCCAAGATTATGAAGAATAGAGTGATTAGAAATAGAATAACCCTTTAACATCACATTTTCTCATCCATCTGGAGTAGTATCCAGCAGGGTCGGAGCCACCACAATCGATATTTTCTTTATATTTGGTCCAATCCAATAGTCCATTAACCCACTAAAAAAAATAAAATTTTGGGCAAATTCAATATTTTCACACGCGCGCACACGAATTCTTGTCTCTATAATTTTTGCCTAGACTCTATAAAATTCCAAGCTCCGCCACTGGTATCCAGGATGAATTTATTGTCATTGATGATAACTCAATTTGGTTTTTAGGTAGTGAGGGAAGAGATCAATTTCTAGAACGATTGATGGTGTGGAGATTCTTTATTAGATACTTATAATATTCCTACTCATATTTTCGGTCTCTTTATTCTTTAGTGAGTGACTACATACATAATGGTCAGTGAAAGTTCACCTCTCAACTTCCACATATGTTCCCTGCTCTGAGACATCTTGATCAACAAGCTATCATTCCGATGGAAGCTAACCGGGATAGGCTTTTATGAAAACACACTCGATTTGGTGAATTATAACTCAAAGAAGCATACTTTTTCAAATTGAAACAATTTCAGGATTTACAATGGGCAAAAACTATTTGGAGTTTAGATGTTCCTCTATCAAAATCTTTATTTGCTTGGAGACTTATGAATGAGAAGGTTCCCAGTGATGAAAATGTCATGCTCAGAGGTATCAATATTCCCTTTATGTGTAATCTTTGCTACAACAACGTGGAGTCCTCATTTCACATATTCTTTGTATGTTATATATATGCAATCAAGATTTGGTCCTTATTTGCAAATTTAAATACTCTTAATTTGGTTTTGTAATTCACTACCATATAAGACATTTAGAAATTGTGATTTGGCATGATCACCTCAATGCAAAGTTGTTAGAGACTGCCGCAATTAAGAAGTTACAACCTTTTGAAATAGGAACTCTAAGCATAGAAACTCCTTCACTTTAATCAATCTTTTCATTCAATCTTATAAAATTTGTCATTTCTTTTTTGGGAATAAGAATGTAGTAAGGATTCGTCATTTTTTTCTTTTACCAAAAGCTTCTATCGGCTCCTAACAACCTTACAGAATGAATTGAACAATTTACTCAACACAATTTGGTTTGCCAAAAACCAAGCAAGATTCAACGATGAAAACATATCTCTGAAGTTAGCTATTTCAATGATCCTTGAAAATACTTCTTTGTTAGGAAATGCAAGTTGCAAACATCAACCAATTCCATAAGAGACTTCACAATCCTCAAACAATTCAAAGTAAATATCCATCATCCAAGAGCTTTAATCATCAAAGAAATCATTTGGCACCCTCCTTGCAACACCAGACAAAACGTATATCTGATGGTGCCTTTTAATGGGAATCTTGGAATCTCTTCTTAAAGGGGATTAATTCTTTAGGAATCATGAAGCAAAATTTTTGTGTTGTTTTGTTGAACCTATGGGTTTTACTTCTTCATATCAAGCAGAACTTTGTGGTGCTATGAGGGCTATAAATCTTGCGTATCAGAAGAATTGGACCAACCTCTAGCCGGAAATAGATTCAGCTTTGGTAGTTTTACTTAGACAAATAAATTGCATAATCTCACACGTTTATAGGGAAGGAAATCAAGTTGTTGACACTCTTAAGTGTTTGGAATGAAGTTCCTCGGTTCTCTCATACAATATATTTTCGGTAGGGTAACATCTTAGCTACCTCCCTTTTGTTTAACAAAAAAATAAAGACTTCCCTAGAGCGTGTTTACTTGAAGTTTCGGTTTAGCACAACAGAAGATTTGCATGTTGTATCGTCTATGGGTTTCATCAATCTGAAGCCAAGCATCTTTCGTTTATTCAATTGGACTCGGAATTTTAATTCTTATTCACAATGAAAAACTCATGCCCATGATACATATCGTCTGTTAGATTTACCGCAAGAATATTGGTGTTGGAAAACCCTATTTGAAATTGCTAATGCCATAGGCACACCTTAGAATCATGTTTTTGGTCAATATGCTCACATCTTGGTTGATATGAATCTATCGAAACAAATGTTAGATGAGATTATGATTGAGAGAGAAATGTATTTAATCTATGTTGAGGTCACTCTTTAGTGGATGCCGAATATATATGTTCCCATTATCGGGTGTTTGGACATTCAACTAATAATTGTAGATGGCTGAATGAGCCTATGGAATAAAAAAAACTCGAGCCACAAAGAAAGGGAAAAGCACTAGAGAAACTACCAAGAAAACCAATCCACTGGCGAAGTCTGCAAAACAAATTTAAGTTCCCAAGGGCGAGGGAACTTCAAAACAACCAGTTGTTCAGCCACCAACGCCTACAAATGTTACTCCAGAGAAAATTAAATAGAAGCCTCTTGTTATTGAAACATTCAAGGACACAACAACAATCCCAGATAAGTCAGATACTTTGTCTCGAACGACATTAACTAAATGTTTAAAGATAATATAATCTAATGTTCCAGAATTAAACATGAATGATGCTCAATTTATTTGGGAGCTAATTCTAGTGGTGGACAATATTGATATCGAATATGATAACATTGCGCATAATCATGTCAAGTTTAGAACTTTACCGTCTTTTGCAAAACATTAATTTTGATTCACTCAATGCCTACGTGTCACATTACTTAAGTAACGAGGATCATGCTCATCCTACGAATAAGAACAATGTCTCCAATTTTTGACTTAGCCAGTATTATGCGCACAAAGACGTAGTTTTCCAACTTTATTATTTGTTTAAGATAAATAGACTTTATTGTTCCTTACTCAATCTGTTGGTTTGGTCGATACTTCTCATCAACATTGTCGGGACTCCAACCTTTTAGATACAATCTATGAAGTGGAAGTCCATAACATCCAGAGCATTTAGGACCTCAGTGGAAAATGCATCCTACTCACTTTCTAAATTTCCATTTTCCTTGCGTAATGAATGAGAACTTAGATAAATCTTTTCCGACTCGCAATGTTACGCAAATACATGGGTCAAATAAAGAAAACCATTTTTGATAAATAGAAAAAAATATTAAAAATTTGAGATTTCAACAAATAATGAAAAAACTGTTTAAAAAATTTGAGAATTCTAAAAGTAATAAAAAAATTATATTTATTGAAACAAATTTTGTTAAAATTAAATTAGATATTAATTATAACTTGAAAAATTAAATTAGAAAGTAAATAAATTTTTTAGTGGATATGATTGAAAGTATTATGTGTAGTTTATTGAGATATTTACACCATATAATGAAATTTATTTTAAAAAAATAGAAAATTAAAATAATTATTTTTGTTGAGATATTCTTGCAAGATTTGAAAATAGTTTAAAATAAAATATTGAGAATAAAGGTAAAAATAACATGTTGCCTAAAAAGCCTTACTCTATTGATATTTTGTATTGATATTGATTGAGAAATAATTGTTAAATAGCCTCACATTTAGAAATTCACATTTAAGGAGAATAAGTGGGAGTTTATAGGATTTAAACTCCAACTCTAAGTATATTTTGCATTGTCCCTATCCATTGAGGACATTGATGAGAATTTAACCTAAACTCACATGGACATTGATGGGAAATTAACTATGATGAAAAAATATTATAAAATTAAATAATCACTTATTTTTGGAAAAAGTCAAATTTTTCCCGGACAAAGTTGGGAACCAAATTCTGCATAGCTATGAGTTCGTTCCTATATATTTCCATGGATCAAGTAAACTGCATAGGCACCACGCCTATCTCAGATACAATTAGTTCTGTAACAAAACCACACCAATCACAGGAGAAAAGATTGGACCAGACCTGATTTATCAAGTAGGTAACAATTTAAAGAGAAAGAGTAGCAACAACACGGAGTTTATCATCAAAATAAACCACTATAAATAGAAACCTCGCTCCTCAAGTATGATCATCTAAACCAAACCCTAATGTATATTATTGCCAAGGCCGTGATCATCGTCATTGCATGTCTTCTTTTTCTTTATTGTTGAAACTTTGTTTAAATCTTCTTCGTTGAAAGACAACAATTTGTTAACCGAGAAGAAGAAGACGACATGTAATGTTGATGATCCATGGTCAATGAGTCAAAGTTCAAAAACAATGTTACTAACCTCATCTTACTAATCGAGTAGATTCTCTTGCTTCCAGTTGATACCATCCAAACACGAATACAAAACCAAGATATTGTAAATGGTGTTAAATATTCTTGCATTAAATTAGACTGTGAAATCTTGCATTAAATATTTTTGTCCCTGATATGGCTAGCTATTTTGTTTTCTAATTAAGAAATTTCCTCGTGTTATTAAAATGGCATTTAGTTCCTGTTTTGGTCAATTTATTTTGCTTTAAAAAAAAAAGACCTTATAATCAAATGGTTTAAGAGTGAGCTTGTGATTGATGACTCAATGATCCTGCTATATAATCTTTCTATTTCAAATTCAAACTTGAAATTTTTGTGTCTTGTGGTTGTTTTATAAATGTTAAGTCTTTTACAGGGTTTTAATACCTGATGTTACTGGGACATTCCTACCGGTGAGCTGGTAGCAGTATCTTTTGAGTTGATCCATTGGTAGGCACCACGATTCAAAATTGGATCTGCTTAGTTGTATTGTATTTAGGGGTGTTCATGTCCAGTCGAATTCATAGCAAATCGCAGTAACCAAATCGAAAAACCAAAAACCGAACCAAACCAAAAATCGATGAAAACCGAACCTAAAAGAAAATTAACAAATATACATCAATGAAAACCGAAAACCAATCCAATCCAAACCGGAAAAATTTGGATCGGATTAGATTAGATTTAATTTTAAAACCAAACCAATTAGATCAGATGGTTTTTTCCTCCCAAAACACTTTCTAAAATGAATCTAGTAAGCTTCATAAACTTTTTTGATCTGTGCTTAAAGAGGTGGCTGATTCAGTAAATGCAAAATACTCTTGTTTTAATACCACAATAAATTCCTATTTTGTTTGGAACACTCTCATTCTAATAATTTGATTCCATAATAACTTTCTCTGAAACATTCCTATTTTGTTTGAACCACTCTCACTTTCCAATAAATTTGATTGCATATATAACAAGCAGTTTATTTATTTTTTAATAATTGTAAAGCAAAATAAAATGTTTCAACTTCACATTTGATTCAAATAATACTATAGATTCTCTGGAAGTCTTGCCTCTTTTTGGGGGAAAGATTTGACAATGTTGGAGGATAGGAGTTGGTTCAAATCGGAGGTGGTTAAAAAGATGGCAGATGGTATGAGTACTAGTTTTTGGAAGGATAGATGGACATCCGATATCCCCTTATGTGATCTGCGTCTTTCTACGATTTCAATGCAAAGGGATAGTAGTGTAGGAGAGGTTTGTATTAATATGGAAGGTGAGAGATGAGTGGATATGGAGGCCGGAGAATGGGGAGGTTTTTCGGTAAATTCGTGTTATAAGCTACCTGAGAGGTTTTATTTAATTGATTAAAATATTCCGGAAGGTGAGGAGCATGTGTTTGGTTAGAATGCGGAGGCATTCAAGAATTGTGTGTTGAGTTGGAGGGTGGAGGAAACTACATTACACCTTTTCTTGCATTGTGAGGTTGTTTTGAATGTGTGGCAAAGGGTGATGTGTTGGCTACAATTGAAATTTCTTAATACCACATAATCTTTTTGTTCATTTTGAATGGTATTATGAGGCTACATCTAAGAAAATAAGACAAGGTTTTTGTCTGATTTGGCTTGCTTTTGTTTGGGTTATTTGGAAGAGAAGGAATCAGATAATTTTCAAAAATGGTATGGTTGAGATAGAGGAATTGGTCGAGAATACCAAGGTATTAGCTTGGTATTGGAGTATGAGTAAGTTGAAAATAGTATTGGGTTTGAATTTTGAGTGGTGTTGAAACCCTCGGGATTGTTTAGTTAGATAGAATCCGGTGTTTCTTTGGGATTATTGGTGTCGGATGCGGGCTACTGTTGGGATTTTGTTTTCTGGTTTGCGATTCTTTGCTTAGGCAGTTTCGGCGTCTTCGACACCTGTGTTTGGCCGCTATTTGTGGGCTGGGCAGAAGGTGCTTTACTTTCATGGTGTTGTTAGTTTTTTGTGGTGTTGTTTTTCCTAGTTTTGGGCCTCCCTGTAATGCATATGCGCTAGGGTGTTGTATTGTGATTTCTTCACCAACTTTCTCTTCTTGAGTTTTGGATGCTAGTGATAATATTGGTTGTTAAAAAAAAAAACCTAACATCATTTATTAGGAGTTTATGAGGAGCAAAATCCTTTGAAAATGCTTTTAATTCAAGGCACAAAACTCTTGGAAAATGATCTTTTACGAGTTTATTATATGAGGTGATCGAGCCCCTTAAAAATCGTTTGCAATTGAAGTGTTTCTCGGAACTTCGGTGCTATTTTTTAGATGTTTTGCTCCTAATCAATGAACTCGTTTCTTTTAGTCATTAACTAGCAACAAACCCGTGCTAACCACGGGCGCGTGCTCCGCATGAGATAATTCGAAGCGAGGTGGCTATGCTTCAAAGTACATTGCAATTTGGGATAGAAATGACAATTGTCGGGTCAGATTTTGTATGGCCTAAGCCTGACATACTTCAAAAAGTATAGGCCATGACCATGAGTATGACCTATTATCCGTCATAGGCTCATTTCTAAGGTCTAGTCTGTTTTTTTAAAAGCCTGATGAAGCTTGAAAGTCTATTTAAAAGTCTATTTTAAACTAAGGTCTAGCCACACTTATAAGTCTACTATTAAATAGGCCAAATCTTATGAAGGCCTAAAGCAAATGAATATGTCTGCCATTAAATAACGAAATCTTATGAAAGTCTAATCATATAAGTATATATCTGCTAGTAAATAACCAGATCATATGAAGACTTGAGTTTATAAAAAAATTCAACAATATTAATAATGAAAGAGATATAATATATAAATAGCTTAATAGGCCGATATGATAGGCTTAATAGGTTTTTTTATAAACCTTTTCATATTTGTATATATATAATTTTATTTCAGTCATTTCTGTTTGTTTGTATCTATTTTTTATTTTCATAATTAAGTTAAATGAGATTTTTTTCTAGCAATGGAGAAACAATAGCAACATTTGTTTTTAGCACCAAATAATAGAATCAAACATTGACAATTTCATAAGAGATCAAAAGAGAATATAGAAGGAGATGAATTTTGGTGGATGGACATTGTGGTTGATCAATGAAAAAAACAATCTTCGATATATGTGTTTTATTACATTAGAGTTTAAAAATTATATCACCTTGACTGAGGAACAATAAGTTGGGAAAAATTACTTAAGTGAAAATTGGAAACAAAAAATAGTTGAAAATTAAGTGAGTTCATAATCATATGAAAAAGTAAATTGCTAAAAAAAAAATGAAACTAACAAAGCTTAAACCGTGTTATATTATAAGGGAAATGCTTGTCAATTTGATAAAAGAAAAAAAAAAAAGGGAGACTAGTGTTTAGTTAAAAAAATAGAGGGGGTGTTTGTGTTATTTAAGAAGACTTTATGGGAGGTTAGTGTAATTTTCCCATGATATTTTTTTTTGAGTAATTTGCCCATGCTAAAATAATTGAAATAATTGTTATTAAATATTATGAAGTGGTAAACTAAAAAGTATGTAAAAATAAAAAAGATTTCATTATTGATAAAGATGTCGTTATGAGTCTCGAGTATGAATTGAATAACTATATTATTTATTAACTCATTTATCATTTTTATGTGTTTTCAGTCATATTTCTTAAAGATATAATAATTAATAATGAACAACAATAAAAAATAATATTATTTTATAATATGACATGGTGATCTGAATTCTTGTTTTCAAATATGTTGAGATCCGCAGTTTTCAAGGTCTTTTGTTTGCCTACATTTTGGTTCTTCAAGCTCGAAAGAGCTTTTATGCTTGCTGATTTATTTAGAGAGTTGTTGACACTTGAATTTTGATATCGTGATGACGGTTGATCCATTAATTATTCTTCGCAATGTTTACTTTTCATATTTTCTGTAACTTGGTTTTGAGCCCGTGATTAGTGATTTTATTTTAGAATAAGTTAGGGTCGATTAATCTTGTGGAATATATTTTCTCTCTCAACTAAATAAGGATCTTTTGTTCCAAAAGACACAAAAAGGTAAATATATGTTGATGTGTCAAAATATTACGATGGGGCAAAAAAAATGTTTTTACATGTCACTGGATTTCATAATTAGAGAAAGAGATAATGTATTGTAAATTATTTTTAACTCTTTAAATATTTAGAAGTTGAATTTTAGGAAAATTTGTTTCATTCAGATTAATTTTAATTTTGTTTGTTTTTAAAAAAAGATTAAGTCAGTGTGTTTTATCGAGTGAGTTTGTTTTAATTTATTTTTAAAATAGAAAAAATAGGGGGGAAATTGAATCAAAAGACACGAAATGATATAATTTTGATAATGTGACAAAAAATTAAGAAGGGGTAAGATTATATTTTTTGTAGACATTAAGTTTTATAATATGAGAAGAAATTGTTTTTAACTCTTTAGATATTTAGAAGTTGAATTATAGAAAAAATTGTTTTGATTAAAATTAAGATTAAGTTTGTTTATTCTTTAAAAAATATTAAGTTAATGTGTTTAATCAGATGAGTTTGTTTCAATTTATTTTTAAGAGATGAAAAATAGGGGGAAGTTGAAGAAAAAGACGTAAAACAAAATAATTTTGATGATGTGTTAAAAATTAAGAAGGAGTAAGATTGTATTTTCGGTAAACATTAAGTTTTATAATTTGAGAATAAATTTTAATTTTTAAAGATTAATTTAGATATTTTGATTCTCAATAATACAGAGGTGAATTTATTTTGATTCTCAATAATACAAGATTCATTAAAAATAAAAATGATAGAAAGAAAGAAAAAATCTATCAATTAATGGGCCGATTTAATATCTTGATAGAAAAAGATTGAAACCCTAAATAGTAAATACCCACCCAACTGACATAAAGGCTGAGGCATATATATATATATATATCCGAGTAAGGGGTTTGAAAGGAGACTTTGAAACCCTAAATTTAATTTAGTGCGATTCTCTCTCTCTCTCTCTAAGTAAGATTGAGTGAGCGATACTTCTGTTAAACCCTAGACACCAAACTTCATGACTATGGCTTCTCAGAACAAAAACATCAACAACAATGTTGTTGCTTCTGTTTCTTCTTGTAACAACAAATCCTATGATGATCATGCTCACACCAACAACAAACGAAAACGTGATAATTCTCCTCCTGAAAAAAGAAAAAGAAGAAGAAACAATAATTCGGGGAAAATGGGATCTCTCACAAGTTCGGAATGAAAAAGAATCCCATATTATATCTGTCAGAAGTGACCATGGTGGAGAATTTGAAAACTCCTATTTTGAACAATTCTTCAGTGAAAATGGGATCTCTCACAATTTCTCCTGTCCTAAAACACCTCAACAAAACGGTGTTGTAGAAAGAAAAAATAGAATGTTACAAAAAATGGCAATAACTACTCTACATGAATCAAATGTAGAAAAATATTTTTGGGCAGAAGCCATAAATACATCTTGCTATATCTTGAATAGAGTTTCAATAAGAAAGGTTTTAAACAAAACCCCGTATGAACTCTGGAAAGGAAGAAAGCCAAACATTGCATATCTTCATTTTTTTTGGATGTTATTGCTACATCTTGAACAACAAAGACACCTTGGGAAAATTTGATTCAAAATCAGACAAAACAATATTTCTAGGATACTCTTCCACATAAAAATCTTATAGAGTCTATAATCTAAGAACAAGAATTTTGAAAGAAAGTATGCATGTCAAATTTGATGAATTTGATGAAATTGAAAATCAAAAGAAAATCATTGAAGAAGAAGAAGAAGAAGAAGTTCAGAATGATCAAAATTCTATTCAAAGATCATCAAATGAGGAACCACCTCAAAGTCCTCCAAGATCATGGAGAACAGTTGATTATCATCCTCATGAACAAATTATTTGAGATACTACTGATGGTGTAAGAACAAGAAGATCTTTTCAGAACAATGACTTGGCAATGATCTCACAAATAGAACCTAAATCCATAAAAAATGCAATCATTGATGAATCTTGGGTTGAGGCAATGAAGGAAGAATTACTTCAATCTGAAAAAAATTCAAGACCTTGGTACCTGAACCTCAGAACCAATCAATTATTGGTACCAGATGGGTATTAAGAAAAAATTAGATGAAGAAGGAAAAGTTACGAGAAACAAAGCAAGACTAGTAGCAAAAGGATACAATCAACAAGAAGGAATTGACTATGATGAAACTTATGCTCCAATAGCAAGATTCAAGGCTATAAGAATTCTTCTTGCATATGCATCTCATAACTGCATAAAGCTTTTTCAAATGGACGTAAAAAATGCCTTTTTAAATGGTTTTTTAAATAAAGAAGTTTATGTTTATCAACCTCCAGGTTTTGAAAACATACAAAAACCAAAACATGTGTTTAAACTAACCAAAGCTCTCTATGGACTTAAATAATCCCCAAGAGCCTCGTACAAAAGGTTAAGCACATTTTTACTACAAAATAGTTTTTCAAGAGGAAAAATTGATACCACACTTGTTCGAAAAATTAATAAAGATGATTTATTAATTGTTCAAGTATACGTGGATGACATAATTTTTGGAGCTACAAATGAAAAAATGTGTGATGAATTTTCTAACCTCATGGAAAGTGAATTTGAAATTGAAGGTGAGAGAAACACAAGAAGGGGGGGGGGGGGGTTGAATTGTGTTAGCTTTTCGCAGCTCTTGAAGAGTGAGAATCTAATTCCTTAATATCAGAGTCTGAAGGTGATCAGAGTCTGATGGGAGATAAGGTTCTGATGCAGCGGAAATAATCAAGAGATAGAGAGAAGAGAGAACACAAGCAATTATACAGGTTCCTTCCACAAACCGGAAGTAGTCCTGTCCCCCTTGTACTTCCAAGGAGAGTTCACTAAAATGTAATATCTATTACAAGTTGCTCAAACACACAGTAAGAGACTTCCAATGCTCAAGCACGCAGACAAGAGACTTCCAATGCTCAAAGACACAACTAAGAGACTTCCTTGCTTAAGGACGCAGCTTAGAGACTTCTTTGCTCAAGCACACAAGCAATAGACTTCTGACACAATTACAGAAAATTGAATAGAGTAGAATCACTTGACAAACAATCAAATGTGTTTCTATTACAACAAAGACAGACTCTGTTTCAAACAAAGACAGACTCTGTTTTTCTGTTTAACTTAGAAATTCTAGAATACTCAGTTTGTAAGAATCTAAGTTGTTGATGTGTTTTTGTTAAAACTCAATTGAATACGATAGCAACGCAGCGTAGTTTTTCTAGTTGTAGAGTCCAACAATTCTTCAAGTCTTCTATCCTTTATATAGGCGTAGGAAAGAGACGTTGAGTCATCCAGCACATCAGGATGATTTCTGAAGCTTGATCAATGGTTGTTGATCTGTTGCTTGATTTGGTAATAGTCCTTCAATTGCATATTTTAATTCCATTCCCTTTGAAGATTAATACCGGTAGACACAGTTGCCAAATGTGTACGAGATAGTGGAGTAGTGGAAACAGAGTTCGTACAACGTACTCTGTACTGGCCTGCATTCTTTGTCGTTGTGCTTCCCACCCTCAAGTTGAATTTGAAATTAGCCGTTACTCCAAATGAGAGTTTCTTTTGCATCGTAATGCTTGTAGAAATCCTTGTTAGAAGATCTTCAGATTTCAGGCTTCAGACTCACTGTAGCACTAAGCTTTTGATGATTCTTCAGATTCTCTGTAGCATTCTAGCTTCTGACGATTCTTCAGACTCTCTTGGTTTTCAGATTCTGATAGTCTTCAGACTCTGATGGTCTTCAGACTCTCTTCGATACAGTCTTCAGACTCTCTTCGATACAGTCTTCAGACTCTCTTTAATACAGAATCACAAGCAACAAGCTTCTCTGGATCTTTGCTCTTAAATATTGTTCAAACAGAATACTTTCTAAGATATAAATCTTGATTGATATCCTGCATACTTAAACAAATATTAGCAATATCCAATTGACAACTTTTAATACCTTGTTATCATCAAAACTCAAAACGTGGTATTGCTGAACACCTTTGTTCCAACAATCTCCCCCTTTTAAATGATGACAAACATCAGTATTTAAAAGGTTAATTGTTGTTAATCTAATTAACAGGTTGACTTAAGGGGTCTGAGGTTTGTAAGCTCAGAGTCTGAGGTTTGTAAGCTCTGACTCCCCCTGAGTCTGATAGTTCTTAAGTTGAGGTTTGTAAGCTCCCCCTAAGTTCTATCCAAGTTAATTAAATTCATTTTCATAAGCAATAGAATTCATTCCCAGAATAATAAATGAATTTAGAGAACAGATTCTTTATACAGGGGCTCAGAGTCTCACTAAGCACCTTTCGCAAATTTCCCTTTAACTTTTACATAGAACTTGCAATATGCAGAATGATCAAAAATAAAAGTCACAAATCTCACACTTTTCCCTTTTCTCCCCCTTTTGTCATCAACAAAAAGGTTTAGAAACAAGTTTCTCCCCCTTTTTAAATGTCTTTAGGTAAGGATATAAACAAATATAAGGAAAGTGAGATTCAGAGAAAAATCATAGAGGTTTCAAGGCACACAAGAAATATATTGAATGCAAATAAGATCAAATAAAAACTTGTATAAACTTGAAAACAGAAACAGTTCAGAAGAAGAAATAAAATAGCAAACTAAGATTACAAACAAAACATAAAGATTTAAACTAAGGTTGGTTTTGTTTGACAATGTGATCCATCAGTTTCTGGAGATCCTCTTGCTGTTTCTTAACCATTTCTTCCAAAGCCTCAGTTCTACGCAGATGAGCTTCTCTTTCAAGCCTAGCTTCTTCTTGAACTCTGTAGAGTCTTCTTCTTAAAGAGTCAAAAACCATTGATTCCCTTGGATTATATTGATCTTCATCAAAGAATGGTCTATCTCTAATCCGCAGAATAGGAGCTTTCTTCTTGGTTAAAGCTTTCTCAGCTCTCTTGACTTCTTCAACATGCTTGGCAGTAACAGATGCTTGTTCCCTGGCAGCAACCTTCTGAATTTTGGTGATAAATTCCAAGAACTCAGTCTTCAATGTGGAGTACTTATCCTCATAGCTCACATTGAGAATAGGCACAAACCTTTGCTCAATAATGTCTTTGAGCTTAGAGTTTGATGAAGCATAAAACTCATCTATCTTGTTTGAATCAAATAGGTCGTGAGGTTCAAAAGTTGAGGGTTGAGAGGCTCTTAAAGCTAGAAAAGTTTCAAAGTTAGGAACAATTGTTATTGGATCACAAAGAGGTTCAGAAACTGTTCTAGACACAGGTTCTGCTCTGCATTCTGTTACAGTGACTCATTCAGAACCTACAACTTCTAGTTCTAAGATTCTGACAAAGTCAAAATCTCAGAATGTAAAGTTAAAGGTTCTGAAAAACTTTGAATCTAAGGCTTCAATGATTCAGACTCTAAAACATTCGGCGTTTGATAAACAGACTCTGAAAAAGCCAAAGTCTGTAAAACAAAAGCCTAAGTTTCAAAGAAGAGAAACTGTGAAAGACAAGTTGAAACCTAAACCAAACGGTTCCAAACCCAAGGTATGGGAGAAAACACTGCCAATGACTTCAAGACGCAACTTACGAAAGGAATTCAATGGTTCAAAGATTAACCCAAGAGGACCCATGAGAATATGGGTACCTAAGTCTGAAATTATTGATGCTGCAGGTATGTCTAAAAGGACTAGAAAAGCAGAAGGCTTGGTACCTGAACAGTGGTTGCTCGCGTCACATGACGGGAGAAAAGTCTATGTTCCTAACCCTAACCATGAAAGAGGGAGGATCTGTGGGAGAAAAGTCTATGTTAAAGCTTTCTCAGCTCTCTTGACTTCTTCAACATGCTTGGCAGTAACAAATGCTTGTTCCCTGGCAGCAACCTTCTGAATTTTGGTGATAAATTCCAAGAACTCAGTCTTCAATGTGGAGTACTTATCCTCATAGCTCACATTGAGAATAGGCACAAACCTTTGCTCAATAATGTCTTTGAGCTTAGAGTTTGATGAAGCATAAAACTCATCTATCTTGTTTGAATCAAATAGGTCGTGAGGTTCAGAAGTTGAGGGTTGAGAGGCTCTTAAAGCTAGAAAAGTTTCAAAGTTAGGTACAATTGTTATTAGATCACAAAGAGGTTCAGAAACTGTTCTAGACACAGGTTCTGCTCTGCATTCTATTACAGGTTCTGAGGGAAGGAAGAATCTGAGGGAAGGAAGAATCTGAGGGAAGGAAGAATCTGGCTCAAGGGTTTGTTATCTGATTCTGAATCAGATTCTGACTCTTGATTCGTGGAGGAAGATGAGTTAAATGCCACATTGCAAGAGGTGCCTATACCAGCGTCTGGAGAAGCATAATGATCAGACACAGTAGCTTCTGATAAATCAGCTTCTGCAGTAGCTACCTGACTCTTTTGTTTCAGAGTAGATGCAAGCAGCTTAGCAGCTTCTTTAACAGTTTCCTCTTTGAGTTCTTCAGCAACCACTTCTGCTGCCATTGCCTTGCCAGCAGCATGTTCATCCTCAATCATAGATACAGAGGTACCTATCTTCTGTGCTACATCCTCAGCCACAGGAACCACATACACCTTTCTCTTCTTGATCTGACTTTCTTCACCATCAGAGTCAGCATCAAGGAATTCAGCAATTTCATCAGCTAGTTTGACATAATCTCTGTCACCCTTGCCCATCTTCGCTTTCTTCTCATCTTTCTTTGCCTTCTTCTCGTCTTTCTTGGCTTTCTTCTCATCCTTGGTTTCTTTTATCCTTTCCTTAATTTCCTTGGATGCAGAAGATACTGATGAAGACATAGGAGCTATGGTCTTAGGGGCACCAATAGTCACTCCTGGAAGAGCAGTAGATTTGATCTTCTTCTTGAGAGGCTCTTGCTTCTCTTCCTCTTCCTTGAGAACCACTTCCTTGGTCCTCTTTCCCATGACCTTAAGAGGTTCTCCTCAAGCAGTCTCAGGAATGGCAGAATAGTTGATTATTCTACCAGTATCCTTGAAGTATTTCACCACAAATCTTGCAAGAACTTCAGGATTATCTTCTTTGGAAATAGGAGGAAAGTTCATCATCAAATCTGATTGCACATAAGATTCCCTCATATCATGCTTAGAGGGGTTAAATCTTCTGACAATCTTCATGTATTGAAGAGTTTTACCGTTGATGATTCTCCCTGTCACAGTTCCAAGATGAGCATCTGATACAACACCAGATTCTGATAAGACCTTCAAGAGGCCACCTTGATACAGAATCTTTGAGATTAGCCTTCCAAAAGGAACTTGCCTTCTGGTTTCTGATTGGCTTTTCTTGATTGCCCAGCACATGTGGTGCATCACATACCTTGGAAAGTTGATCTTTATTTTGTTATTCAGAAAATAAAGAAGAACTTTGTGATCAACAGACAAAGTGTCTGTTCCTCCTCCTTTCTGAAGCATACTGTCCAGTATAATCTTCAGAAGCACCCTATGCTCAGGATGCATATCAACCAGTTTATTTGAGGGTCTCCCTTCAAATAAAAGTTTGTTGCAAATAACAGTCCAGTCACTCTTCTTCTGGACATTCCACTGAAATTTACCAGAGTTCTCCACTTGACAAGCTCTGGCTACCACCTCTTCAGTGATAAGGACTGGGATCCCCATCACAGCAGACCTTATTTCAAGACCATTGTACGGTCTTAAACCCATTTGATCTCTGTTCTTGCCAGCCAGCTTGGGGTTGTTTGATATTGCAACAGTTTCTTCAAGTGTAGCTTCATCCTTGTCGTAGACTTCTGACCTAACCCAGAAATCTCTCACTAGCTCCTGATATGTTGGTCCATTCAACATACCAAAGTAGTTCATCATTCCTTGTGCTAAGAAATGAGAAGAAACGTCAACTCCGTGACGATTTAGAGAACCAAAATCTACTGGAGATTCAACTTGAATTTTCAGAGTCTCCTTGATAATGTTCATCGTTCTAGGTTTGATCACATAGGATATTCCAGTCTTGACTATGACACCAGATTGGATGAGATCACTTGCCATTTTAAAGGTTTCTAAGAGTTTGATTTGAGAACAAAAGGTTTCACAAAAGATTGAAAACAAGAAATTTGTTCAGAGAGAAAATCAAAGAGTGAAAAGAGAAGTGAGTTGTGTGTGTTATGTATTTATAGAAAAGAGTTTGATAACCGTTTGGAAAGAATAGGGGACAAACAAACACAAACAATAAATACATATAGCATGCAGCCGTAAAAGTGTTGGGACAATGCGAAGGTAACTTGTTTGACGTAATGAAATAATTTCCCTTTGAGTTCTTACCCAATACAGACAGGCCACGTCTGAGAAACTATAAAGTAACTGTCACCGTAGTGGGGCAGGTATTACTGAACTCAACAGTCATGCTTCCACTAATACGAGCTTCTGAGAGTCTAAAGATTCCTTACCAGAGTCTGAAGGTTTATCAGAAGCTTATATTTATCAGAGTCTCCAAAAGAGAGTCTGATTCTTAATTAGCTTCTGAATATTTTTCAGAGTCTGAATTCTGTTTTCAGAGGCGCACATTACCCAGAGACATAACACATGTTCAAATTTTTCTTTATAAAATCAAATATTTCAACAGATAAAGGTTTAGTAAATATATCAGCCCATTGATGATCAGTATCAATGAATTGAATATTTAATGTTCCTTTTTGAACAAAGTCTCTTATAAAATGATGTTTAATCTCAATGTGCTTTGCTCTTGAATGCAGAATTGGATTCTTAGATAAACATATAGCTGCCGTATTATCACAATAAATTGAGATACAGTTTTCAGTTATTTAATAATCCTCAAGCTGATGTTTCATCCAGAGTAGCTGTGTACAACAACTAGCAGCTGAGATGTATTCTGCTTCTGCTGTAGACAAAGCAATGGTTGCTTGCCTCTTGCTAGCCCAGGATATCAGATTCTCTCCCAGGAATTGACAATTGCCACTGGTAGATTTTCTTTCAATCCTGTCTCCAGCATAGTCAGCATCACAGAATCCAACTAGCTTGTAGTCAGAGGATTTCTTGTAAAGAAGTCCAAGATTAGTAGTTCCTTTCAGATATCTAAAGATTCTCTTAACAGCTGTTAAGTGAGATTCTCTAGGATCTGATTGAAACCTTGCACACAGACATACACTGAATAAAATATCTGGTCTGGATGCAGTTAGGTATAACAAAGAACCAATCATACCTCTATACAGCTTCTGATCAACTTTGGTTCCTTGATCTTCTTTGCTCAGAGTGCAGGTTGGATGCATTGGAGTATTCATTTCTTTGCAATCCTAAAGATTGAACTTCTTCAGAAGCTCTTTCGTGTATTTGGACTGATGAACATAGACTCCATCTTTGCATTGGTTGATTTGAATTCCTGGAAAGAACTTCAATTCTCCCATCATGCTCATTTCAAGTTCATCCTGCATTACTTTGGAAAACTCTTCGCAAAGTGAACTATTTGTAGAACCAAAAATGATATCATCAACATAAATCTGAACTATAAGAATGTCTTTCTTCAGAGTCTTTCTGAATAGTGTAGTGTCAACTTGCCCTCGTTCAAAGTTATTTTGAATTAAGAAATTACTTAGTCTTTCATACCAAGCTCTAGGAGCCTGTTTTAAGCCATAGAGTGATTTCTTCAATTTATACACATGCTTTGGATGTTTTAAATCTTCAAAGCCTGGAGGTTGTTTGACATATACTTCTTCAGAAATGACACCATTAAGAAATGCACTCTTAACGTCCATTTGATACAAGGTTATGTTGTGATTTACTGCATAGGAAAGAAGTAACCTGATTGCTTCCAATCTTGCAACTGGAGCAAATGTTTCTGTGTAATCAATGCCTTCTTGTTGACTGTAGCCCTGCGCAACAAGTCTGGCTTTGTTTCTGATTACTTCTCCTTGTTCACTAAGTTTATTTCTGAACACCCACTTGGTTCTAATGATGTTCTTGTGATCAGGCTTAGCTACTAGATCCCATACTTCATTCTTTTTGAATTGATTCAGTTCGTCTTGCATTGCCAGAATCCATCCTTCATCTCCAAGAGCTTCTTCAATAGAGGTTGGTTCAATAACAAATAATAATCCCAAGGCAGACTCTTCTTGTCTGAAATGCGATCTAGTTCTTCTGGGACTTTCTTTATTGCCAATTATCTGATCCTCTGGATGCGAAGACTTGTATTTGAATGAATGTTTGGATTGACTGACTTGCTGAGAACCATCTTGAGCTTCTTCAGAAGCTTCTTCATTAGGAACTTCAAGGGATGCTACAGCTTCTGAAGTATCTTCAGATTCTGGAATCTAATCAGATTCTGAATTGTCATTAGAATCTTGAGATTCTGCATAGCTTTCATCTTGCTCTGGAGTTTTACTTCCAGGCACTTTGTCATCGAATCTGATATGCATAGATTCTTCAACACATTGTAATTCTGAATTATACAGTCTGTATGCCTTAGAACGTTCAGAGTAACCTAAAAAGATTCCCTTTTGAGCTTTGACATCAAATTTCTTTAGATAGACTTTATTGTTCAGGACATAACAAGTACATCCGAACTGATGAAAATAAGATATGTTAGGTTTCCTTCCTTTAAAGAGTTCATAAGCTGTTTTGTTCAACAGAGGTCTAATATAGATTCTGTTCTGAACATAACAAGCTGTGTTTACAGCTTCTGCCCAAAAATGCTTAGCTAGATTGTTCTCATGGATCATGGTTCTAGCCATTTCTTGTAAGGTTCTGTTCTTTCTCTCTACAACTCCATTTTATTGTGGAGTTCTAGGTGCAGAGAATTCATGAATAATTCCATGTTTTTCACAAAAAACCTCAAAAGGCTCATTTTCAAATTCTCCTCCATGATCACTTCTGACTTTCAAGATTTTCAATTCTTTTTCAGATTGAATTTGGATGCAGAATTTACTAAACACAGAATATGAATCATCTTTAGTTTTCAGAAACTTACCCCAACACCATCTGCTGTAGTCATCAACAATGACTAATCCATATTTACTTCCATATAAGGATGCAGTGCTAACTGGTCCAAATAAATCAATATGAAGTAACTCCAAGGGTCTGGAAGTAGAAACAATTTCTTTTGGCTTGAAGGGACTCTTGACAATTTTCCCTTTCTGACATGCTCCGCAAAGAGCATCTGAGTGATAGTCAATGTCTGGTAGGCCTTTGGCAAGTTGCAACTTGCTAAGCTTAGAGATTAATCTCCAATTAGCATGTCCCAACCGTCTATGCCACAGCTACTTCTTATCACCCATTGACAAAAGGCATACTACCTTCTGATCAGTTAGTTCTGAGAATTTTATCTTGTAGACATTGTTTCTTCTTTTTCCCTTAAAGATTATGGACATATCATCCTTGTTAACCACAGTGCAGTTGTTCTTATTAAACAACACATCATAACCACTGTCGCATAATTGACTTATGCTTAGTAGGTTATGTCTAAGTCCATCAACGAACCACACATTACTTATTGAGATCAGAGAGTTACCAATGGTTCCAGTAACAATGATTTTGCCAGTCTGGTTTCCTCCAAATCCCACAGTTCCTCCCTCTTTCATGGTTAGGGTTAGGAACATAGACTTTTCTCCCGTCATGTGACGCGAGCAACCACTGTCCAGGTACCAAGCCTTCTGCTTTTCTAGTCCTTTTAGACATACCTGCAGCATCAATAATTTCAGACTTAGGTACCCATATTTTCTTGGGTCCTCTTGGGTTAGTCTTTGAACCAATGAATTCCTTTCGTAAGTTGCGTCTTGAAGTCATTGGCAGTGTTTTCTCCCATACCTTGGGTTTGGAACCGTTTGGTTTAGGTTTCAACTTGTCTTTCACAGTTTCTCTTCTTTGAAACTTAGGCTTTTGTTTTACAGACTCTGGCTTTTTCAGAGTCTGTTTATCAGACGCTAAATGTTTTAGAGTCTGAATCATTGAAGCCTTAGATTCAAAGTTTTTCAGAACCTTTAACTTTACATTCTGAGATTTTGACTTAGTCAGAATCTTAGAACTAGAAGTTGTAGGTTCTGAATGAGTCACTGTAACAGAATGCAGAGCAGAACCTGTGTCTAGAACAGTTTCTGAACCTCTTTGTGATCCAATAACAATTGTTCCTAACTTTGAAACTTTTCTAGCTTTAAGAGTCTCTCAACCCTCAACTTTTGAACCTCACGACCTATTTGATTCAAACAAGATAGATAAGTTTTATGCTTCATCAAACTCTAAGCTCAAAGACATTATTGAGCAAAGGTTTGTGCCTATTCTCAATGTGAGCTATGAGGATAAGTACTCCACATTGAAGACTGAGTTCTTGGAATTTATCACCAAAATTCAGAAGGTTGCTGCCAGGGAACAAGCATCTGTTACTGCCAAGCATGTTGAAGAAGTCAAGAGAGCTGAGAAAGCTTTAACCAAGAAGAAAGCTCCTATTCTGCGGATTAGAGATAGACCATTCTTTGATTAAGATCAATATAATCCAAGGGAATCAATGGTTTTTGACTCTTTAAGAAGAAGACTCTACATAGTTCAAGAAGAAGCTAGGCTTGAAAGAGAAGCTCATCTGCGTAGAACTGAGGCTTTGGAAGAAATGGTTAAGAAGCAGCAAGAGGATCTCCAGAAACTGATGGATCACATTGTCAAACAAAACCAACCTTAGTTTAAATCTTTATGTTTTGTTTGTAATCTTAGTTTGCTATTTTATTTCTTCTTCTGAACTGTTTCTGTTTTCAAGTTTATACAAGTTTTTATTTGATCTTATTTTCATTCAATATATTTCTTGTGTGCCTTGAAACCTCTATGATTTTTCTCTGAATCTCACTTTCCTTATATTTGTTTATATCCTTACCTAAAGACATTTAAAAAGGGGGAGAAACTTGTTTCTAAACCTTTTTGTTGATGACAAAAGGGGGAGAAAAGGGAAAAGTGTGAGATTTGTGACTTTTATTTTTGATCATTCTGCATATTGCAAGTTCTATGTAAAAGTTAAAGGGAAATTTGCGAAAAGTTCTTAGTGAGACTCTAAGCCCCTGTTTAAAGAATCTGTTCTCTAAATTCGTTTATTATTCTGGGAATGAATTCTATTGCTTATGAAAATGAATTTAACTAACTTGGATAGAACTTAGGGGGAGCTTACAAACCTCAACTTTGTTGGAACAAAGGTGTTCAGCAATACCACGTTTTGAGTTTTGATGATAACAAGGTATTAAAAAGTTGTCAATTGGATATTGCTAATATTTGTTTAAGTATGCAGGATATCAATTAAGATTTGTATCTTAGAAAGCATTCTGTTTGAACAATGTTAAAGAGCAATAAATCCATAGAAGCTTGTTGCTTGTGATTCTGTTTCGAAGAGAGTCTCAAGACTGTGCTGAAGAGAGTCTGAAGACTGTATCGAAGAGAGTCTGAAGACTGTATCGAAGAGAGTCTGAAGACTGTGCTGAAGAGAGTCCGAAGACTGTACCAAAGAGAGTCTGAAGACTGTATCAGAGTCTGAAGACCATCAGAATCTGAGAACCAAGAGAGTCTAAAGATTATCAGAAGCTTAGTACTACAGTGAGTCTGAAGCCACAAATTTGATGATCTGCTAACAGTGATCTCTACTGCATTGCTATGCACAAAGAAACTCTAATGGAGTAACGGCTAGCTTCTAAGTCAACTTGAGCGTGGGAAGCACAAAGACAAAGATTGCAGGCCAGTACATAGTACGTTGTACGAACTCTGTTTCCACTACTCCACTACCACGTACAGTTTGGCAACTGTGTCTACCGGTATTAATCCTCAAAGGGAATGGAATTTAAATGATGCTATTGAAGGACTATTACCAAATCAAGCAACAGATCAATAGTCATTGATCAAGCTTCAGAAATCATCCTGATGCACTGGATGACTCAACGTCTCTTTCCTACGCCTATATAAAGGATAGAAGACTTGAAGAAGAGTTGGACTCTATAACTTAGAAAAACTGCATTGCGCTGCTTTCGTATTCAACTGAGTCTTAACACAAGCACATCATTAACTTAGATTCTTACAAACTGAGTATTCTAGAATCTCTAAGTTTCACAGAAAAACAGAGTCTCTCTTTTGTGTAAAACAGAGTCTGTCTTTGTTGTAATTGAAACACATTTTGATTGTTATCAAGTGTTTCAACTGTATTCAATTTTCTGTAATTGTGTAAAAGTCTCTTGCTTTTGTGCTTGAGCAAAGGAAGTCTCTTGGCTGCGTCCTTGAGCATAGGAAGTCTCTTAGTTGTGTCTTTGAGCAAAGGAAGTCTCTTGGCTGCGTCCTTGAGCAAAGGAAGTCTCTTGGCTGCGTCCTTGAGCATAGGAAGTCTCTTAGTTGTGTCTTTGAGCAAAGGAAGTCTCTTGGCCGCGTCCTTGAGCAAAGGAAGTCTCTTGGCTGCGTCCTTGAGCAAAGGAAGTCTCTTGGCTGCGTCCTTGAGCATAAGAAGTCTCTTAGTTGTGTCTTTGAGCAAGGAAGTCTCTCGCCTGTGTGCTTGAGCAAGGAAGTCTCATACTGTGTGTTTGAGCAACTTGTAATTTGATATTACATTTTAGTGGACTCTCCTTGGAAGTACAAGGGGGACAGGACTACTTCCGGTTTGTGGAAGTAACCTGTATAATTGCTTGTGTTCTCTGTTCTCTCTTTATCTCTTGATTATTCCGCTGCAATCAGAACCTAATCTCCTATCAGACTCTGATCTCATTCAGACTCTGAGTTTAAAGGAATTAGATTCTCACTCTTCAAGAGTTGCGAAAAGAAAACACAATTCAACCCCCCCTTCTTGTGTTTTTCTCACCTTCAGTTGGTATCAGAGCTCCGGCTCTGTTGTCTTAGCACTTAACCGTGTAACAGAAAAGATCCAGAGAAAAACATGTCTTCCAGTGAACCGTCTTCTTCTAGTGCCACTTCTGGTGCTGCTATACCATATGAATATGGATCCAATAACAGCAGTAGAAAGGCTGGTTATGGAAAAATTCCTAAGTTCAATGGTGATCCTGAAGAATTTTCTTGGTGGAAAACCAACTTCTATAGTTATGTCATGGGTCTTGATGAAGAACTCTGGGACATACTTGAAGATGGTGTTGGTGACTTACAACTTGATGACGAAGATGCTGCCATTGACCGCAAACTTCACACTGCTGCTCAAAAGAAAATCTATAAGAAACATCATATCATCAGAGGGGCTCTTGTCACTGCTATTCCTAAAACGGAATACATGAAGATGAGTGACAAATCTACTGCTAGAGCCATGTTTGCTTCTCTCTGTGCTAACTACGAAGGAAGCAAAAAGGTCAGGGAAGCTAAAGCTCTTCTATTAGTTCATCAATATGAACTATTTAAGATGAAAGAGGATGAAAGTATTGAGCAGATGTACTCAAGATTTCAAACTCTAGTATCTGGTCTTCAGATACTGAAGAAGAGTTACATAGCTTCTGATCATGTTAGCAAGATTTTAAGGAGCTTACCCTCTAGATGGAGACCAAAGGTCGCTGCAATTGAGGAGGCTAAAGATTTAAACACTTTAAGTGTTGAAGATCTTGTAAGCTCACTCAAGGTTCATGAGTTAAGTCTCAATGAACATGATTCTGCAAGAAAATCCAAAACCATTGCTTTAAAGTCAAAAGGAAGGTCTTCAAAGGCTCTCAAGGTTGAAGAATCTGAAAATGAGTCTTCAGCTTCTGAAAGCTCAGAGGAGGATCCTGATGTAGCAAAGGAAATGGCTATGCTTTCAAGCAGAATGCAATACCTTGCTAAGAAGAACAAGAGATTTCTGAGCAAGAGCAGTGGGAAGGGGTTCAAAAAGGAGGATCAGAAAGGTTGCTTCAACTGCAAGAAAACTGGACATTTTATTGCTGAGTGTCCAGAACTGCAGAAGGAGAAACCCAAGTCAAAAAGGCCAACCTTCAAGTCAAGCAAGTTTAAGAAGCAGATCAAGAAAAGTCTGATGGCCACCTGGGAACATCTTGATAATGAGTCAGGGTCTGAGGATGATGATGCTGATGGTGAAGCTAATGTAGCTGTTGGACTAATGGCTACAACTGAATCTGTTAAAGAGACACCTGAGGCAGAATCAGATACAGACTCTGAAAATGAAACAGAGGTATATTTTGAACTCACAAGATCTGAACTTATAGAATCTGTCAATGAGCTTCTTGGTCATTTTAAAACTAAGACCACTGAGTTGAAGAAAGTCAAACAACAACTTGATAAGCTGTCAAAAAGACATAATTCAACTCTGTTGGAATTAGAAGATTTAAAAGAAGAAAATATCTCTTTATTGATCAAGAAGTGTAGCTGTAAATACTTAAGTGAGCAAGATGTTGCTCTGCAAGAATTTATTGCTACTGGAATTGACAGATCAAGGGTTGCATCCATGATCTATAGCACGTATCAGAACAGAGGACAGGGTCTTGGATTCATTGGAGGAAACTCAAATGAAATGACTCTGAAATCTGGTCCTGATGGAGCTAGAGAGGCGTTGAAAAATCATTTTGTAAAAGAGTCTGATGAAGTCAACACATAGACTCATTCAGAACCTACAACTTCTACTTCTAAGATTCTGACTAAGTCAAAACTTCAGAATGTTAAGTTAAAGGGTCTGAAAAACTTTGAACCCAAAGCTTTAAAGTCTCAGACTCTGAAACATTCAAAGTCTGATAAACAGACTCTGAAAAAGCCAGAGTCTGAAAAACCAAAGTCTAAGTTTCAAAGGAGAGAAACTGTGAAAGGCAAGTTGAAACCTAAACCAAATGGTTCCAACCCTAAGGTATGGGAGAAAACATTGCCAAGGATTTCAAGACATAACTTGCGAAAAGAGTTCAATGGTTCTAAGACTAACCAAAAAGGACCCATAAGTATATGGGTACCTAAGTCTGATATTATTGATGCTGCAGGTATGTCTAAAAGGACTAAGAAAGCACAAGGCTTGGTACCTAGATAGTGGGTGCTCGCGTCACATGACGGGAGAAAGGTCTATGTTCCTAACCCTAACCATGAAAGAGGGAGGAACTGTGGGATTTGGAGGAAACCAGACTGGCAAAATCATTGGTACTGGAACCATTGGTAACTCTCTGATCTCAATCAGTAATGTGTGGTTCATTGATGGACTTAAACATAATTTACTAAGCATAAGTCAATTATGTGACAGTGGTTATGATGTATTGTTTAATAAGAACAATTGCACAGTGGTTAACAAGGATGATCAGTCCATAGTCTTCAAGGGAAAACGAAGAAACAATGTATACAAGATAAAATTCTCAGAACTGACTGATCAGAAGGTAATGTGCCTTCTGTCAATGGGTGATAAGAAGTGGATGTGGCATAGACGTTTGGGACATGCTAACTGGAGATTAATCTCTAAAATTAGCAAGTTACAACTTGTCAAAGGCCTACCAAACATTGACTATCACTCAGATGCTCTTTGCGGAGCATGTCAGAAAGGGAAAATTGTCAAGAGTCCCTTCAAGCCGAAAGAAATTGTTTCAACTTCCAGACCCTTGGAGTTACTTCATATTGACTTATTTGGACCAGTTAACACTGCATCCTTATATGGAAGTAAATATGGACTAGTTATTGTTGATGACTACAGCAGATGGTGTTGGGTTAAATTTCTGAAAACTAAAGATGATTCATATTCTGTGTTTAGTAAATTCTGCATCCAAATTCAATCAGAGAAGGAAATGAAAATCTTGAAAGTCAGAATTTGAAAATGAACCGTTTGAGGTTTTCTGTGAAAAACATGGAATTATTCATGAATTCTCTGCACCTAGAACTCCACAACAAAATGGAGTTGTAGAGAGAAAGAACAGAACCTTACAAGAGATGGCTAGAACCATGATCCATGAGAACAATCTGGCTAAGCATTTTTGGGCAGAAGCAGTAAACACAGCTTGTTATGTTCAGAACAGAATCTATATTAGACCTCTGTTGAACAAAACAGCTTATGAACTCTTTAAAGGAAGAAAACCCAACATATCTTATTTTCATCAGTTCGGATGTACATGTTATGTCCTGAACAACAAAGTCTACCTAAAGAAATTTGATGCCAAAGCTCAAAAGGGAATCTTTTTAGGTTACTCTGAACGCTCTAAGGCATACAGGCTGTATAATTCAGAAACACAATGTGTGGAAGAATCTATGCATGTAAGATTCGATGACAAAGAACCTAGAAGTGAAACTCCAGTGCAAGATGAAAGTCATGAAAAATCTCAAGATTCTGATGATAACTCTGATCAGATTCCAGAATCTGAAGATACTTCAGAAGCTGGAACAACCCCTGAAGTTCCTAATGAAGAAGCTTCTGATGAAGCTCAAGATGGTTCTCTGCAAGCTAGTCAATCCAAACAATCTTTCAAATACAAGTCTTCACATCCAGAAGATCAGATAATTGGCAATAAAGAAAGTCCTATGAGAACAAGATTGCATTTCAGACAAGAAGAATCTGCTTTAGGATTATTATCTGTTATTGAACCAACTTATGTTGAAGAAGCTCTTGGAGATGAAGGATGGATTCTAGCAATGCAAGAAGAACTGAATCAATTCAAAAGGAATGAAGTATGAGATCTTGTAGCTAAGCCTAATCTCAAGAACATCATTGGAACCAAGTGGGTGTTCAGAAATAAGCTTAGTGAACAAGGAGAAGTAATCAGAAACAAGGTTAGACTTGTTGCACAAGGCTTCAGTCAGCAAGAAGGCATTGACTACACAGAAACTTTTGCTCCAGTTGCAAGATTGGAAGCAATCAGGTTACTTCTTTCCTATGCAGTTAATCACAACATAACTTTGTATCAAATGGACGTTAAGAGTGCATTTCTTAATGGTGTCATTTCTGAATAAGTATATGTCAAACAACCTCCTGGCTTTGAAGATTTAAAGCATCCAAAGCATGTTTATAAATTAAAGAAATCACTCTATGGCTTGAAACAAGCTCCCAGAGCTTGGTATGAAAGACTGAGTAATTTCTTGATTCAAAACAACTTTGAACGAGGACAAGTTGACACTACTCTATTCAGAAAGGCTCTAAAGAAAGACATTCTTGTAGTTTAGATTTATGTTGATGATATTATCTTTGGTTCTACAAATAGTTCACTTTGCAAAGAGTTTTCAAAAGTAATGCAGGATGAATTTGAAATGAGCATGATGGGAGAATTGAAGTTCTTTCTTGGAATTCAAATCAACCAATGCAAAGATGGAGTCTACGTTCATCAGTCCAAGTATACGAAAGAGCTTCTGAAGAAGTTCAATCTTGAGGACTGCAAAGAAATAAATACTCCAATGCATCCAACCTGCACTCTGAGCAAAGAAGATCAAGGAACCAAAGTTGACCAGAAGCTGTATAGAGGTATGATTGGTTCTTTGTTATACCTAACTGCATCCAGACCAGATATTTTGTACAGTGTATGTTTGTGTGCAAGGTTTCAATCAGATCCTAGAGAGTCTCACTTAACTGCTGTTAAGAGAATCTTTAGATATCTGAAAGGAACTACTAATCTTGGACTTCTTTACAAGAAATCCTCTGACTACAAGCTTGTTGGATTATGTGATGCTGATTATGCTGGAGACAGGATTGAAAGAAAATCTACCAGTGGCAATTGTCAATTCTTGGGAGAGAATCTGATATCTTGGGCTAGCAAGAGGCAAGCAACCATTGCTCTGTCTACAGCAGAAGCAGAATACATCTCAGCTGCTAGTTGTTGTACACAGCTACTCTGGATGAAACATCAGCTTGAGGACTATCAAATAACTGAAAACCATATCCCAATTTATTGTGATAATACAGCAGCTATATGTTTGTCTAAAAATCCAATTCTGCATTCAAGAGCAAAGCATATTGAGATTAAACATCATTTTATAAGAGACTATGTTCAAAAAGGAATTTTAGATATCCAATTCATTGATACTGATCATCAATGGGCTGATATATTTACTAAACCCTTATCTGTTGAAAGATTTGATTTCATAAAGAAAAATTTGAACATGTGCTATGTCTCTTGGTAATATGCGCCTCTGAAAACAGAATTCAGACTCTGAAAATATTCAGAAGCTATCTGGGAATCAGACTCTCTTTTGGAGATTCTGATGAAAGCTTCTGGTAAAATATTCAGACTCTGGTAAGGAATCTTTAGACTCTCAGAAGCTCGTATTAGTGGAAGCGTGACTGTTAAGTTCAGTAACACCTGCCCCACTATGGTGACAGTTACTTTACAGTTTCTCAGACGTGGCCTGTCTGTATTGGGTAAGAACTCAAAGGGCAATGATTTCATTATGTTAAACAAGTTACATTCGCTTTGTCCCAATACGTTTACGGCTGCATGCTATATGTATTTTTTGTTTGTGTTTGTTTGTCCCCTACTCTTTCCAAACAGTTTTCAAACATTTTCTCTATAAATACATAACACACACAACTCACTTCTCTTTTCACTCTTTGATTTTCTCTCTGAACAAATTTCTTGTTTTTCAATACTTTGCAAAAACCTTTTCTTTTGTTCTCAAATCAAACTCTTAGGAAACCCTAATGGCAAGTGATCTCATCCAATCTGGTGTTATAATCAAGACCGGAGGTTCCTATGTTATCAAACCCAGAACAATGAACATCATCAAGGAGACTCTGGAAATTCAAGTTGAATCTCCAGTAGATTTTGGTTCACTAAGTCGTCATGGAGTTGACGTTGCACCTCATTTCTTATCACAAGGAATGATGAGATACTTTGGTATGTTGAATGGACCAACATATCAGGAGCTTGTTAGAGATTTTTGGGTTAAGTCAGAAGTCTACGACAAAGCTGAAGCTACTTTGGAAGAAACAGTAGCAATCTCAAACAACCCCAGTCTTGCTGGCAAAAACAGAGACCAAATGGGTTTAAAACCGTACAATGGTCTTGAAATAAGGTCTGCTGTGATGGGAATTCCTATAGTTATCACTGAAGAGGTGGTAGCCAGGGCTTGTCAGATGGAGAGCGCTGGTAAATTTCAGTGGAATGTCAACAAGAAAAGTGAATGGGCTGTTGTCTGCAACAAGTTGTTATTTGAAGGGAGACCCTCAAATAAATTGGTGGATATGCATCCTGAGCATAGGGTGCTTCTGAAGATTATACTGGACAATATGCTTCAGAAAGGAGGAGGAATAGATACATTATCTGTGGATCACAAAGTTCTTCTTTATTTTCTTATCAACAAAATAAAGATCAACTTCCCCAGATATGTGATGCACCATATGTGTTGGGCCATCAAGAAGAGTCAATCAGAAACCAGGAGGCAAGTTCCTTTTGGAAGATTAATATCTGAGATTCTGTATCAAGGAGTTCTTTTGAAGGTCTTATCAGAATCTGGTGTGGTATCAGATATTCATCTAGGAACTGTGACCGGTAGAATCATCAATGGCAAGACTCTACAGTACATGAAGATTGTCAAGAGATTCAATCCCTCTAAGCATGATATGAGAGAATCCTATGTACAATCTGATTTGATGATGGACTTCCCTCCCATATCCAAAGAAGATAATCCTGAAGTTCTTGCTAGATTTGTGGTGGATTACTTCAAGGAGACTGGTAGAATAATCAACTATTCTGCTATTCCTGAGACTGCTGGAGGAGGCCCTCTGAAGGTCAAAGGAAAAAGGACCAAGGAAGTGGTTCTCAAGGAAGAGGAAGAGAAGCAGGAGCCTCTCAAGAAAAAGATCAAATCTTCTACTCTTCCTGGAGTTTCAATTGGTTCTCCTTCTTCATCTTCTGCACTTCGTGAAATTAAGGATGGGAAGAAGGCTAAGAAAGATGAGAAGAAGGCTAAGAAAGCTGAGAAGAAAGCAATAATAGGCAAAGCTGACAGAGACTATGACAAGTTAGCTCAAGATATTTCTGATTTCATTGATGCTGACTCTGGAGGTGAAGAGAGTCAGATCAAGAAGAGAAAGGTGGATGTGATTCCTGTGGCTAAGGATGTAGCACAGAAGATAGGTACTTCTGTATCTATGATTGAGGATGAACACACTGCTGGCAAGGTTATGGCAGCAGATTTGATTGCTGAAGAGTTGAAGGAAGAGACTGTCAAGGAAGCTGCTAAGTTACTTGCTTCTGCTCTTAAACAGAAAAGTACTTCAGAACCTACAGAAGCTGAGTTATCAGAAGCTACTGTGTCTGATCATTTTGCCTCTCCAGGAGCTGGCATTGGCACCTCTGGCAACATGGCATATAGCTCATCTTCTTCTTTGAATCATGAGTAAGAATCAGATTCAGAATCTGACAACAAACCCTTGAGCCAAATTCTTCCATCTCTCAAAAATTCATCTCCCAAACCCATATCATCTCATAACCCACTTGACCAGGCAGTAGTTGATTATGTTGATTCAACTATGGACAGAGTAATTCAAGACACAATCACAGTGTCTATGAATCTTCCTGCTGACCATCCTGCTCAACCTTCATTTCTCAAACCACTTCAGGTAATTCAACCTTCTGAAAAACCTGAAGCAACCATTCAATCCAAACAACCATCCCCCCAAACTGAAACCATTTGTGTAGACTCTGCAGACACTCTAGATTCTCTTGAAAAACATCTAGGGGGAGAACTACCAAAAACCCCTGCAAAATCCAAAACAACAAAAGCTACTTCATCCGTTTCCAAACCAGACCCTGTACCTGAACCTACAGAGAATCTGACTTTAGCTTCTGTTGAACCTTCAGAACCTGCTGTTGAACCAGCTTCAAAAAATCCAGAACAAGCCTCTGATATTGTATCAGAATCTGTAACAGCATGTAAAGCTAAGACCAAAAGAGTTTCTTAACCACTTTGTGATCCAATAACCTTTTTCTCTTTTGAAACTTTTCTAGCTTTGAGAGCTTCTCTACCCTCAACCTCTGAACCTCAAACTGACTTATTTGATTCAAATGAGATTGATGAGTTTTATGCCTCTTCATGCAATAAGCTCAAAGAAGTCATTGAGCAAAGGCTTATACCAATACTCAATGTGAGCTATGAGGACAAGTTCTCTACAGTGAAGACTGAGTTTTTGGATTTTATCACCAAAATTCAAAAAGCTGCTGCCAGGGAACAAGCTCTTATCACTGCCAAGCATGTTGAAGAAGTAAAGCGGGCTGAGAAAGTTGAAGCTCTGGAAAATGCTCATATTCTGAGGATAAGAGATACACCCTTCTTTGATGAGGATCAGTATATTCCTAGAGAATCAGTGGCTTACAATTCTTTGAAGAGGAAGTTGTATAGAATTCAAGAAGAAGCTAGACTGGAAAGAGAAGCACTTTTGCAAAGAACTGAGGCTCTGGAAGAGATGGTAAAGAAACAGCAAGAGGATCTCCAGAAACTGATGGATCATCTTGCCAAACAAAACCAACCTTAGTTTAATTTCGTTTTGTTTATTTTTTTTTGTAATTTTTTTTCTGAACTTGTTTTTACTTACAATTTATTCAAGTCTTTTTTTATTCTACTTTGCATACTATTTCTTTTATGCTCCGAATCTTCTATGTTTTCCCTCTGAATCTCTTTCTTCTTTAAAACATGTTTACACCCTTACCTAAAGTCATTTAAAAAGGGGGAGGAACCATGTTCTGAACTTTTTTTGTTGATGACAAAAGGGGGAGAAGGGAAAGTATTTATGTCAGGGAGGAGAGAAAGCCTTCTTTAATTACATTGCATGTATATGTTAAAGGGAAATCTGCGAAAGGTGCTTAGTTAGACTCTGAGCCTTGTTTAAGAATCAATTTACTAAATATTCTGAGTATGAATTTGATTGCTTTTGAAAAACAATTTAATTAACCTGGATAGAACTCAAGATGAGCTTACAAACCTCAACTTAAGAACTATCAGACTCAGGGGGAGTCAGAGCTTACAAACCTCAGACTCTGAGCTTACAAACCTCAGAACCCTTTAAGTCAACTTGTTAATTAGATTAACAACAATTGACCTTTTTAAATACTAATGTTTGTCATCATCAAAAAGGGGGAGATTGTTGGAACAAAGGTGTTCAGCAATACCACGTTTTGAGTTTTGATGATAACAAGGTATTAAAAAGTTGTCAATTGGATATTGCTAATATTTGTTTAAGTATGCAGGATATCAATTAAGATTTGTATCTTAGAAAGCATTCTGTTTGAACAATGTTAAAGAGCAATAAATCCATAGAAGCTTGTTGCTTGTGATTCTGTTTCGAAGAGAGTCTGAAGACTGTATCGAAGAGAGTCTGAAGACTGTATCGAAGAGAGTCTGAAGACTGTGCTGAAGAGAGTCCGAAGACTGTACCAAAGAGAGTCTGAAGACTGTATCAGAGTCTGAAGACCATCAGAATCTGAGAACCAAGAGAGTCTGAAGATTATCAGAAGCTTAGTACTACAGTGAGTCTGAAGCCACAAATTTGATGATCTGCTAACAGTGATCTCTACTGCATTGCTATGCACAAAGAAACTCTAATGGAGTAACGGCTAGCTTCTAAGTCAACTTGAGCGTGGGAAGCACAAAGACAAAGATTGCAGGGTACGTTGTACGACTTCTGTTTCCACTACTCCACTACCACGTACAGTTTGGGAACTGTGTCTACCGGTATTAATCCTCAAAGGGAATGGAATTTAAATGATACTATTGAAGGACTATTACCAAATCAAGCAACAGATCAACAGTCATTGATCAAGCTTCAGAAATCATCCTGATGCGCTGGATGACTCAACGTCTCTTTCCTACGCCTATATAACTTAGGAAAACTGCATTGCGCTGCTTTCGTATTCAACTGAGTCTTAACACAAGCACATCATTAACTTAGATTCTTACAAACTGAGTATTCTAGAATCTCTAAGTTTCACAGAAAAACAGAGTCTGTCTTTTGTGTAAAACAGAGTCTGTCTTTGTTGTAATTGAAACACATTTTGATTGTTATCAAGTGTTTCAACTGTATTCAATTTTCTGTAATTGTGTAAAAGTCTCTTGCTTTTGTGCTTGAGCAAAGGAAGTCTCTTGGCTGCGTCCTTGAGCATAGGAAGTCTCTTAGTTGTGTCTTTGAGCAAAGGAAGTCTCTTGGCTGCGTCCTTGAGCAAAGGAATTCTCTTGGCTGCGTCCTTGAGCATAGGAAGTCTCTTAGTTGTGTCTTTGAGCAAAGCAAGTCTCTTGGCTGCGTCCTTGAGCAAAGGAAGTCTCTTGGTTGCGTCCTTGAGCAAAGGAAGTCTCTTGGCTGCGTCCTTGAGCATAAGAAGTCTCTTAGTTGTGTCTTTGAGCAAGGAAGTCTCTCGCCTGTGTGCTTGAGCAAGGAAGTCTCATACTGTGTGTTTGAGCAACTTGTAATTTGATATTACATTTTAGTGAACTCTCCTTGGAAGTACAAGGGGGACAGGACTACTTCCGGTTTGTGGAAGGAACCTGTATAATTGCTTGTGTTCTCTGTTCTCTCTTTATCTCTTGATTATTCCGCTGCAATCAGAACCTAATCTCCTATCAGACTCTGATCTCATTCAGACTCTGATCTTACGGAATTAGATTCTTACTCTTCAAGAGTTGCGAAAAGCTAACACAATTCAACCCCCCCCCCTTCTTGTGTTTTTCTCACCTTCAAACTTAAGAACTATCAGACTCAGGGGGAGTCCGAGCTTACAAACCTCAGACCCCTTATGTCAACCTGTTAATTAGATTAACAACAATTGACCTTTTAAATACTGATGTTTGTCATCATCTAAAAGGGGGAGATTGTTGGAACAAAGGTGTTCAGCAATACCACGTTTTGAGTTTTGATGATAACAAGGTATTAAAAGTTGTCAATTGGATATTGCTAATATTTGTTTAAGTATGCAGGATATCAATCAAGATTTATATCTTAGAAAGTATTTTGTTTGAACAATATTTAAGAGCAAAGATCTAGAGAAGCTTGTTGGTTGTGATTCTGTATTAAAGAGAGTCTGAAGACTGTATCGAAGAGAGTCTGAAGACCATCAGAGTCTGAAGACTATCAGAATCTGAAAACCAAGAGAGTCTGAAGAATCGTCAGAAGCTAGAATGCTACAGAGAATCTGAAGAATCATCAAAAGCTTAGTGCTACAGTGAGTCTGAAGCCTGAAATCTGAAGATCTTCTAACAAGGATTTCTACAAGCATTACGATGCAAAAGAAACTCTCATTTGGAGTAACGGCTAGCTTCAAAGTCAACTTGAGGGTGGGAAGCACAACGACAAAGAATGCAGGCCAGTACAGAGTACGTTGTACGAACTCTGTTTCCACTACTCCACTATCTCGTACACATTTGGCAATTGTGTCTACCGGTATTAATCTTCAAAGGGAATGGAATTAAAATATGCAATTGAAGGACTATTACCAAATCAAGCAACAGATCAACAACCATTGATCAAGCTTCAGAAATCATCCTGATGTGCTGGATGACTCAACGTCTCTTTCCTACGCCTATATAAAGGATAGAAGACTTGAAGAATTGTTGGATTCTACAACTAGAAAAACTACGCTGCGTTGCTATCGTATTCAATTGAGTTTTAACAAAAACACATCAACAACTTAGATTCTTACAAACTGAGTATTCTAGAATTTCTAAGTTAAAGAGAAAAACAGAGTCTGTCTTTGTTTGAAACAGAGTCTGTCTTTGTTGTAATAGAAACACATTTGATTGTTTGTCAAGTGTTTCTACTCTATTCAATTTTCTGTAATTGTGTCAGAAGTCTCTTGCTTGAGTGCTTGAGCAAAGAAGTCTCTAAGCTGCGTCCTTGAGCAAGGAAGTCTCTTAGTTATGTCTTTGAGCATTGGAAGTCTATTGCCTGCGTGCTTGAGCATTGGAAGTCTCTTACTGTGTGTTTGAGCAACTTGTAATAGATATTACATTTTAGTGAACTCTCCTTGGAAGTACAAGGGGAACAGGACTACTTCCGGTATGTGGAAGGAACCTGTATAATTGCTTGTGTTCTCTCTTCTCTCTATCTCTTGATTATTTGTCAACTTGTGGTTGCATTGATCATCTTAGAAACTACTTATAGTCGTTATGAGCGGACACCTATTTTTTTTGTAGTTGGATCAAATCAAAGATTGTGGATCTCAAATTATCACGGACCTTCGGCCATTTGTGAAAGAAAATAGTTTGATTGTTAGGATTAAAAATTTGGTTTGTTCACGCCTTGACTTCTAAAGTTTTTATATGTATGGATAATACGTATCTAGCTATCTTAATAACTTGCACTGATCTCAAATTATAGATGGAGAATGTCCTAATTCATGATCCTCTGAATAGTTTTCTTCAGATTTTATCGCTTGAATGAATGGAGTTTGTTTTGCTGTAAAAATAAAAGTAGATACAAATGAATAAAAAGCTGTGACAAAATATAATATATTTTGGTCATTTAATAAGAATAGTCATCATAAAAATCTAATATAATTTAGAAAAATGATTTTAATATTTTACTGAAGGGGTACATTAACAAAAAGATTTGATTGAAAAAATAAACATAATGTTGAGCTACAAGTATCACTTAACTAACCGCTGTGAAGGAAGTTTCCCAAAGGGCCGATTAGTAAATTTGTTTGCGAAAAAGAAAAACCCAAACTAATATATATATATAAGTGAGAGAAACCCTAGCTTTGTTTAATTCAACTGATCACAGTATACTTAATTGAAAGGAAACCCTAAACACGCTTAGCTTTTCTCTTCTTTCTTAAACCCTAAACACCAACTTTCCTTTTCTTCTTCAATTGATTTCATGGCTATGGCTTCTCACAACAACAACATCAACAACAACGTTGTTGCTACTCTTTCTTCTTGTAACAACAAACCCTATGATGATCATGCTCACACCAACAACAAACGAAAACGTGATCATGCTCCTCTTGAAAAAAGAAAAAGAAGAAGAAGAAACAATAATTTCAAGAAACTCACTTTCAACCCTTATCTACATGATACCAACGATGTTTGTCTCTGTCTTTCACTTTCTTGTCGCCACCGTACGGCCACCACCACTCACGATGATGAGAAAAAGAAGACATGCAATGATGATTCTGCTGTTGACAAACACAACAACCTCAAACTCCTCCAACCCATCCATGATTCCACAGTCTGTCTCCATTTTTTGCTGTCTTCCCTCTCCTGCGGCTGCGATCAAATCGCTCCAGAACAAAAGCTTGCGGATCAAGAAACCAATGATGTTGATGATCAACAATGGGAGATCAAAAAGGTTCTTACAAGGAGTGATGTCTGTCACAATTTAATTAGGCTTATGTTGAATAAGGATTTGGCTGATAAGTTTATCATTCCTCACTTGTTGGGTGGTGCTCAAGCTGCTCGGGAAAAGAAAGGAGTGCAAGTTAAAGTTTGGGACTTTGACGAAAAAGAACTACATTCGCTTGTTTTCAAGATATGGGCTTCGGACAAATACTACGTCTTCACAGCGACTTGGGTCAGAGAGTTTGTTGAAAGAAGGAAATTGAAGAAAGATGATCAAATCGGCCTTCGCTGGGATCAACTCAACAACCGATTTGATTTCTCCGTTCTTCATCGAGAAGTCTTGGTTTGTAATTCTTCATAGGTGTTGATTACAGTGTCTAGTTGATTGCTTAGACTTTCTCTTTATTTAGTTTGTTATTGTTTTGAAGTTTACGATGTTTTGAAGAAACAATAATTGCTTACAATGTTTTGAAATTAATAATTTATTGTTGCTTCTTTGTTATATATAGACTTTAATTTATTTTGATCATTATTCTGTGTAATTTATATTTGTTTGGGTTCGGGTAGTAAGCGTTCTTTGCTGCTGCCAAATATATATATGCAATGTAACACAACTTTACATTCAGTTCCAATAGAATTTCACTGTTTTTCCATATCATTCATTTCATTGTATTATAATTGAATGGCAAGGAACTTATACATGGTAAGGAGTTTATTTCATTGATTTGGACCTGTAAAAATATAAAATCATTATAAGAATTTCAACGAGTAAAAATTTAAAATCTTTAAGAAAATTGCGCGTAATGACCCTCATTGATTCAGAATCTGCTTTGTCTCTGTAAAGCATTTTGGTTTCAAAACTTATAGCTCCAACCAAATGGTTTTCTTCACCTGCTAGTCCATCTTAATCTTAAAATCTGTTTAGGTGTTATAAAAGGAATAGTAAACTTATATGTTGGCTTCATATTACATAAGTTTTGCACTGAACATGTTACATAAATGGTTTCTGTTTCCTGTCTTGTAAACCAAGAGGTGAAGGTGGGGGATATGTGGGAATCGGCCGTAGTTGGTGGTATGTGCCGGTTTTCATGGCGTAGAGAGTTGTTTGTTTGGGAAGTGAGCATTCTCAACTCTCTTCTATTGTGTTTAGAAGAGGTTTTAATAGGGGAGGGTGTTGATAGTTGGGTGTGGAGGCTGGAAAAGGCGGGGGTGTTTACGGTAAAGTCTTGCTGTATGATTTTACAAAAGTTGAACCTTTTGGAGGAGACTTTGTCTTCGGTGGAGGAGGTTGTTTTTAGGGACCTTTGGAAGAGTAAGGCGCTGTCAAAGGTGTTGGATTTCTCTTGGACTTTGTTACTTGATCGAATCCCGACTAAGGTAAATCTCTCAAGAAGGCTTTTATTGAGAGTGGAGAATTCTAAAAGGCTTTTATTCGAATCCTTGATCGAATCCCGACTAAGGTAAATATTTCGTGGCAATGGATCTTGAGTAGGCTCAAAACAGCGATACTACAAATGGTGTTGGAATCCTTGCTTTTGTCTTGGAGGTTGAGCATTTGTGGCAGGTGGTGTTTGTGACTGCTATGCGCGGGAAACTCTGTGTTGGTGTCTGTGTGTTGCGGATTACCCTTTTCCTCCTATGCAGCTGTTTTATTTTGGTGTTTTTTTTGCTGCAATTGTATTATAGGGATTTATTTGGTGTTAATTTAGGCCTTTTTTACTCTGTTTTGTTTCAGAACTTTGGTTCTTTTTGTGCCTTTTATAATTCATTTGGCTGTTAAAAAAAACATAATGCTGACTGTGTTCTAGTTTTTGCAATATTCTTCAAATATTGCTTCCATCCTCTTTCCATGCTCTTCTATGTTGGTTAATCTTTTTGGTGCTTTATTTGAGAAAAATAATAATCGTTGTGCTTCATTTTGGTATGTGTTTGAAACTATAGTAGAGTTAAACATCTCTCGAGAATTGACTCGCTGTGTCATGTTTATATGCTTAATTCAAGAAGGATAACTTTACTTTCGTCTCATAATGCGTTAATTATTTGCAATAGGATAGAAAAATCTAAGACATTGTCTTCCTTGGAAGTTAGAATCATTTCAATATGGGATTTCGCAATTTTACAGCAGGATATAGTCATTTTGGTGGCGCAATAAATGAGAATGAGAGAAGTTCAAGTTTCATAATTACCCTTTCTACAAAACAATTACCCTTCTATAAAACAATTACCATTTTCGAGTCCAAGTTTCATAATTACCCTTTTCTCTGTACTAAAATCAAGCTCGACAAGTTCGAGTCTGTTTAGCTTAACTCTCAAGGAATCGATTTCACGTCCAACAGAGGTTCCAAAAGTGTGCATCATCAACTCCTTCTAACAAGAGATCAGTCGAAGATTTTAATCTTGATTCTCTGTCTGCTTAGCCACATATTGTAATTTCCTTTGCGCTTCACTTCTTTTGCACTTTTTCGGTTGAATCATTATTGATTTTTCTTTAGCTTAACATTGCAGATCCCAACACTGGATGTTGAAACAAGCTTGACACTAATGAATACCAAATGCTGTAATCTACTTATTTTCGTTTGAGTTTACTTCCTTATTTGATCTAGATTTCTTTTTGTTCTATAGAAAATAAACACAAACAAAAATAAGAGAATCTTATCTATTAGTAAGATCTAGTGTAGTTACATTGTTTTTGAACTTTGACTCCTTGACCATGTTCTTCTTCTCTATTGAAAAAAATGCAACGATGATGATCATGGTCCCTGGCAAGATCGAGTATAGTAACATTGTTTTCAGTTCAGTTTAGTATATGATAATATATAACCATTTTTTTCAAGAGTGATGATACTTAACCATTGGCTGCAGCGGTTTTGCCACCGACACAACTCTATCAACATACTTCACCAACAACTCATATGAAACATGCAAATTAATAAACCATTGTATAACCTGCGTGACGAAGTCAATAATCGTCCTTAAGGATTTATCCGTCTTATAAACGCAAATCAGATGATGTAACTTAGGAACTCAATATTTTGGAAGAGAGAAAATATTTTTTAGAGTGTATTAGTGAGTGCATGTGTTCTATTTGTTTTGTACTGGTTGCAAGATACTAAGCATAGAAACAAATCTTCTCATAAACATATTTTTAATTAACATTGGAAACATAATAATAGTACTAAAAATATATATAACAGTAGTTTGTTTGTGTTCTAATACAAACTAATACTAATTGTTTTCAAAAATCTTAAACTGGATGTAATGTGAGGCCTTTTCAATTAATGACTTATTATTATCAGTAGAGAAACTATCTATCAATCTACTTGCATATAGAAAATATCAAATCTATGGGCTTTGCCCTCTTCATGTACAATAATATATATATAGCTCATGCAAAGGAGCGTGAACATGCCGCCGCCGTACATCTAACAGTAAGGTTTCATGAAAATCACGCTATATTACTTTTCAATTTTTAATTTAGGATTCTTGCAATTGTTTCAATTAAATTTAGGATTCTCGCTATTGTTTCAACACTCATTGGAAATAAAAATGGGAGCGAGTGACAGAGAGGGAAAGGACGGCGACGACTTTCGTTCCGTTCGTGCGCAGCCTCGCCGACGGTCTTTCTCGCCGGTTGTTCAGTCCTTTCGGGGGGGAAAGGGGCCAAGCAGGGTGCCAAAAACGGGGGGGATCGGGGACGGTTGGCTTGATGTGAGATCGCGACGGAGGAAAGTGTTGAGACAGGGAGATCGAGGTCAGGACAGGTCGAGACAACCCAAGCAGTTCAGAGATAGGGAGATTCATGGCTTGCGACGAGGTAGGTCTAGGTTTCGATTCGATTCACAGGATGGGTCCTTTGGCAGCGCTGCGGATTTCCATCGACAGGAGAGCGTCTGGTACGATGCGGTTTATGCGGGAGATGGGCGGAGGTGTTACGATGGTGGTTCTGAATTGGAACGGCAGCGACCCAGGAGGTATTGGCGCGACGAAGAGTTTGATCGGCGAGGCTTCGAGAGTAACCGTCATCATCATAGGGACATAGCTGTTCACAAAGAATCAGGCGCCAGACCTCAGGTTCGAAGGTCTGTGACATTTTATTTTACAAATTTTCCGCCTCTTTTATCTAATTTCTTTTTAAGGAAAGGGTTTGAAGTGTGTGGTATGTTGGAAGAGGTGGTTGTCCCTAGTAAACGTAATGTATTGGGGGAGGTGTATGGTTTTGTTAAATTCTCTAATGTGCGCGATGTGGGTAAGCTTTTGAAGGCGGTTAATTCTGTTTGGTTCGGTAATATGAGGGTGTATGCGAAGGTTGCCCGGTTTGACAAGGCTGCGTCGAAGAAGGTAGAGAAGGCGAGTGGGACAGATGGTTTGATTAAGGGTGTTAGGAGGATGGAGGTGGGCAACGGGAAGAAGGCTATCGATGAGGGAGGAGAAAACAGTAAGATTGTTGTTAGGGAGGCAAAGAGGGTGGTTGAGGGTGACAAGCTGGAAGAGAGGGTGCTGGCTGAGATGAATGAGGTGCAGGGAGAGGGTGGTGATGGAATTAAGGCGCGGTTAGGTGTGGTGAAGTGGGGAATCAAGTCGGTTCCGGTGGAGAAGGGAGTTGCAAGACTGCAGAAGGTTCGTGTGGGGGATGGGGAGGTTCGGTTTCCTGCGGCGAAGGAGAAGCAGAAGGAGACCGAGGGTCGTAAGGAACAGGTTGGAAAAACAGGTGGGAATCGTCAGGTTCTGATAGGGCAGCAACCTTCAATCCAAAAGTTGGTACTAAAGTATAGGTCGTCTGAGGAAGACCTTCAATGGGCAAGGAAAGGTTTTATTGCGTCGGTGGTAAATGGTCAGTCGATTCCAGCGGTACAAGATCGAATTGAGGATGCAGGATTCTTAGACATTGATATTATTCCGTTGGGAGCCGACATAGTTTTCATTCGTAGTCTGGCTGACGATGATGTCTTATCTATTATGTCTGAAGCTAGTGAGTTCTTTGCTCATTTTTTCACCGATATTGCTCCATGGGTTAAGAAAGTGACTCCGTTTCAGAGGGGTGCTTGGTTGAGGGTGTATGGTATTCCGCTGCATGCGTGGAATGAGAATTTTTTTAAACTTTGTGTACTCGACTGTGGTAGATACTTACGGGCGGATAGTTGTTCTGTGGATAGAGATCGTTTTGATTATGCTCGGGTTTTGATTGCAACCTCTTCGTTGGATATTGTTCAGCGGAAGGAATCAATTTTGTTAGACGGCGAGCTGGTGGAGGTGAAGATTATAGAGGAGTGGGGTTTTAATATTGGAGACGATGCTTGTCTGTATGAAGAAATGGAGGGGTCGCGGTCTGTTCAATCGAACCAGGAGGAGTTGCTGGAGGATGAAGACCATGGTACTGATGCGAATTTCTTGGTTGATCAAATTATGGATGAGTTGCGTAATGATAAGGATCGTATGGAATCTAAAGCACAAGCCTCTAAGGTGGATGAGTCAGAGAGTGTTTCAATCGATGTTATGTGTCCTGTTCAGGTCGAGAATTTTAGTGCTGCTGCTAATTTAGGGGCGGGACAAAGGCAGACCCTTCTATGTTGGGTCGTACTAAATGTTCGTCAGTGAGTGCGAGTGGGGACAAGCAGGTGGACTCTAGAGATGACCGAGGAATTCAACAGGTTCAAAAGGTTCATGTTTCTGCTATTGTGTCTCAGCCGGATCCTATTAAGAGGGGTCGTGCGAGCTCTTGCCCACCACGGGCAAATCGGTCTGTAGCGTCTGGTCCGTGGAGTTTGGAGTGGTTGAGTGATCAACATCGTAGTGAGGCTGGGGTTGTTTCTGCTGCTCGTAAAGATGGTAAGAAGGAGGTTCGATCGAGGAAGCAAGTGTGTCAGGCAGTTATTGTTGATAAAAAACGCAAGAAAGTTAAGGGGGTTCTTCGTCATCCAGTGCACAGTTTGAAAAAAGTGGCAAGGCTCTCTTGTAGGGACAGAGCAACTGTTTTACAAATCGATGGCTTATTCGTATCGACCTTCTCAAGGGGCGTCAGGTGGGTTGCTAACTGCGTGGGATGTGGCGGAGGTGGAGGTGTGGTCGTCTGTTTCCTTTGAGAATGTCTTGGTTATTCATGGGCGGTTCTTGAAATCAAATGAAGAGTTCTATTTGTTTAATGTTTATGCTCCTTGTGACAATCGGGCTAGGCAGGTGTTGTGGGATTCCTTGTCTTTGCGCCTTGCTCCTTTGAGAGGAGCTCATGTTTGTGTCTGTGGGGATTTTAATGCTGTTCGTAGTAGGGATGAAAGACGTTGAACCTTTTAATCATTTTATTGAGAATAATTTTTTGTGTGATCTCCCGTTATGCGATAGAAATTTTACTTGGTTCAAAGGTGATGGTAGGTCCATGAGTCGACTTGATAGATTTCTTCTTTCTGAGGAGTGGTGTTTGAAGTGGCCGAACTGTCTTCAGGTTGCCCAGTTGAGAGGGTTGTCCGATCATTGCGCCTTATTTTTGTCTGTGGATGAAGAGAATTGGGGTCCCAAACCGTCTAGATTTTTGAACTGTTGGTCAGATACAAGTGGTTATGCGGAGTTTGTCAAAGATAAGTGGATGTCCTTTCAGATCGATGGTTGGGGTGGTTATGTGCTAAAAGAAAAATTTAAATTGATGAAAGCGGCTATTAAGGAGTGGCATGTTGCTCATTCTCAAAATCTTCCGGGGAAGATTGCTTCTCTGAAAGATCGCTTGGCGGTGTTAGATGGTAAAGGGGAAATTGAGGCGTTGACGGACGCTGAATGTGATGAAATGCATGGTGTGACAGCAGACAATCACTCGTTATCCAGGTTGCATACTAGTATTTCATGGCAACAATCTAGAAATCAGTGGCTTTCTGAAGGTGATGCGAATTCGAAGTTTTTTCATTTTGTTATGTCCTCTCGTCGGCGTCGTAACGCGTTGAGCTCGGTTTTGGTGGAGGGTGTCGAGATTGAGGGCGTGCAACCGGTTAAGCATGCAATCTGTTTTCATTTTGCGAGTCACTTCCAGACACAAAATGTTGATCGTCCGAGTGTGGCAAATCTTATGTTTCGGTCTTTGTCTGTGGTGGAAGGAGGAGGTCTCATTACGCCCTTTTCGGTTGAGGAAGTGAAGGCGGCTATCTGGGATTGTGATAGCTTTAAAAGTCCGGGCCCAGATGGAGTTAATTTTGGTTTCATTAAGGAGTTCTGGTTGATTCTAAAAGATGATATCATGCGGTTTGTTTCTGAGTTCCACCGTAATGGCAAGTTGACTAAAGGTATTAATTCTACGTTCATTGCTCTTATTCCAAAAGTTGATTGTCCGCGCCGTCTAAATGAGTTTCGACCCATCTCTTTGGTGGGGAGTTTGTATAAAATTTTGGCAAAAGTGTTGGCAAATCGATTGAAAGTGGTGATTGGCAGTGTCGTTTCTGAATCTCAAACAGCTTTTGTGCAAAATAGACAGATTCTTGATGGTATTTTGATAGCAAACGAGGTGGTGGACGAGGCTCGCCGTTGTAAGAAGGATCTTCTGTTGTTTAAGGTCGATTTTGAGAAGGCGTATGATTCTGTTGACTGGGGTTATTTGGATGTAGTTATGGAACGGATGTCTTTTCCGTCGTTATGGAGAAAATGGATCAGAGAGTGTGTTAGTACAACCACCGCATCTGTGCTAGTGAATGGCAGTCCTACAGACGAGTTTCAGTTGTTGAGGGGTCTTCGTCAAGGGGATTCTCTATCTTCTTTCTTATTTTTGTTAGCGGCTGAGGGACTTAACATCTTGATGAAAGCAATGGTTGATTCTCATATGTTTCAAGGTTTTAGTGTGGGGGCGGTCAACCCTTTGGTTTTGTCCCATCTTCAATTTGCGGATGATACATTGTTACTTGGTGTCAAAAGTTGGGCGAATGTTCGAACTCTCCGTGCTACTCTTCTTATTTTTGAAGCTATGTCGGGCTTGAAAGTGAATTTTAATAAAAGTTTGTTGGTGGGGATTAATATCCCAGATTCTTGGCTTTGTGAGGCAGCATCGTGTTGCGGTGTAAAGTGGGTAAGGTTCCTTTTGTGTACTTGGGCTTGCCTATTGGGGGAAATCCGCGTCGTCTTAGTTTTTGGGATCCTATTGTGAAGCGTATTAAAGCTAGACTTACGAGTTGGAATAGCCGGTTTCTTTCTTTTGGCGGACGCTTGGTACTTTTAAAATCTGTCTTGACTTCTCTGCCTGTCTATGCTCTTTCTTTTTTCAAAGCTCCATCAGGTATAATCTCTTCCCTTGAATCTTTGTTTAATAATTTCTTTTGAGGGGGCAGTGAGGATCATAGAAAAATTACTTGGATAGGCTGGAAAACTGTTTGTTTGAAAAAGGAGTACGGAGGTTTGGGGGTGAGGCAGTTGAAGGAGTTTAATAGCGCTTTGTTAGGTAAATGGTGTTGGCGGATGTTGGTGGACAGAGGTGGTTTGTGGTATAGGGTTTTAGTTACCAGGTATGGCGAATTAGGTGGCGGGTTTGAGGTTGGGGGCCGGAGTGTTTCTTGTTGGTGGAGGGAGGTGAGTCGATGTAGGGACAGGGGCGGTGTTGGGGAGAGTGGTTGGTTCGATAGCCACGTGATGCGGAGGGTTGGAGATGGGACTGATACATCGTTTTGGTATGATAGATGGTTAGGGGACGTTCCTTTATGTGATCGTTTTCGTCGTCTGTTTGACTTAACAGAGAATAAGTTCTTGACTATGGCAAACTTGTTCTCTGTTGATACGGAGCAGTGGGGAGAGATGTGGAGGTGGAGGCTTAGGTTGTGGCAGTGGGAGGAGGAGATGTTAGCGGAGTGTAGGGCTTTACTTCTTGATGTTCTCTTGGTTCCTAATGTTTCAGATAGATGGGTTTGACTTCCTGCGCCGTCAGATGGATACACAGTTCGTGGTGCATATAATTTGTTAACCTCTCTGGATCATACTGGTGAGGCTTCTGCTTCGGAGCTGGTGTGGCATAAACAGGTTCCCTTGAAGGTTTCAGTTTTTGCGTGGAGACTCCTCCGTGATCGTCTTCCAACAAAGTCTAATTTGATTGCTCGGCGGGTTCTGTCGACTGATATGTCCTTATGTGTCGCTGTTTGCGGCCATCCTGAAACGGCACGACATCTATTTTTATTGTGCAACACTTTTGGTTCCCTTTGGCATTTGGTGCGTGATTGGATTGGTTGTTATGGGATGGATGCTGATAATATTTCCGACCATTTTCTTCAGTTTACTTATTTGACAGGTGGTGTTAAATCTAGACGTTCTTTTATGCAACTTATATGGCTTCTTTGTGCCTGGGTTGTGTGGAACGAGCGAAATAATCGTCTGTTTCATAATGTAGTTACTCCCATTCCCCGTTTACTAGATAAGGTTAAGATTCTGTCTTTAGGGTGGTTGAAAGCTAAAAAAGCTACCTTTGTGTTTGGCACTCAGCAGTGGTGGTCTTGCCCTCTTGTTTGTTTGGGTATAGGCTAGTGTTCGGCTGCTGTGTTGTGTTTGTAATTAATGTAACTCTTGGTTCCTTTTGTAGTCTCTAAGGTACACCTTGTGCTTTTGAGACTACTTTGTTATATAATTCCATTTTGGCTTGTTAAAAAAAACAATATATATATATATATATATATATTTATATATATAATCTAGTTGCATATCCACTTGACTCCTTCTATTTCATAATGTTTAACTCATCGGTTTTCTATGATGCATAATAGAATCAAATTTTGGTAATGATTTCTGTTTGGATTTAATTTCTGCACTACATAACATTTAGAGATAATCCTTTGATATACGGCTTATGAAAAGCTAAAATAACTCTTAGCCTGAATGCTGCTTCATGTGGTCAAATGATATTGGCCGTTGGATATGAAACTCATCTTTGGCTCCTCACCTATAAATAGAGTTCACATTCCTCACTTCTACTCACACCAAAGGTTCTCTTGAGTTGTCAAAGAACTTTTCTCCCTTCTTCCTCCTTTAGCTTGTGTTGACGAGCTATTCTTTTCTTCTCATCTTTTTTGTCTCGTCGGATTTAAAGAGTGTTTTTAAGATCACAGTCCCTTTGAGAAATAATGTCCCTTCGGAATTAAGAATGGTCTTAATTAGAGCATAGTCCATTCAGTGAATTTCGTCCCTTCCAAAATAAGAGTATCCTTAATATCATAGTCTCTTTCGAGATAAAGTGTTCATTCGAAAAATAAGAATGATCTTAAGAATAAAGGTTAGAGTGAAACTATAGGAGTGGTTCTAATAACCATATAAGAGTGGTCTTAGTATCGAGGGAGGAAACTATAGGAGCAGAGATTCCTGACATATGCACACCGAGGACATTTTTTCCCCGAAAAAAGTTTTATTTTAGCAAGGAACCAAGTTTCCTAGAAAATTTTGGTCGGAATAAGTATTCTGTAGTGAATGGAAATTACATCTTAATAATCTGCTCTTGATTTATTTTTCCCTTCAAAATTATTCTTGAAATTAAATAGAGAGAAAAGAATCTAATCTTAAACCCAACTATTCGTCTTCATTCATTCATGTGTTCTTGAAACAAATCATTCATCTTCACTGATCTTTTCTTCCTAAAAGTTGAGATCTGGAAGATCACAACAAGAACAAATTCGGATCTGAAAAACCACCACAACAAACTTCTTTGTATTTTCTAAAAATTGTATCGGTCAAGACAACAAACAAGAAGATATATAAAATTGTATAGTTTTTTTATTTGATTTTTGGTTCTTAAGGAAATAAATTGGGAAGTTAGGATTATTCTTATAAGTTTTTACGAGTATTTTTTTTTTGAAAGATTTAATTATGGTATTTTAGGTTTATACTGAGATTTTGTTTCAAACTCTTGGGTTATACCAAGATTTACTTTTGAACATGCAAGATAAGATTGTAAACTAGCTATTATCCTTTGATTTATATCCATATAAGATAAAATTGTAAGTTCATCATCATAATTAGCATAATTGAACAAAATTAATTCCCTAATCTAGTTGATGAATAAATTAATTTCCTATATCCATACGGATGATCTAGATCCTTGCTAGGTTTTATGATCATCATAGGTTATAAAACCTTTACTAGCTGTTTATAGCTTGTTTGACCATGGAACTCCATCCCAACAATGTTTTTTCTCCCATGGAACTCCATCCCAACAATGTTTTTTTTCCCTCTTGACTTTTCTCATTTTTAGTTAGATATACTTTTAAAAGAATCATAATCATATTTTCTTTTTTTGATCAAGTAGTATGTGGCTAAATTCACCTTTGAGGTGAATAAGCGGATTGTTCGGGGTTTGTCCCCGAACCCTACATATATTATGCATTGTACCTACGAAGTAAACTAAACTCACGGGCATAATTATAATCATAACCACAAGTCAATCTGACCTATTCCCACTCTAACGGAGAAAAAGGAATACATTTTTTGTTAGAATTAGATACAAATGACTAAAATTTCTAACAAAAAAATATATTTAGGAAATCTAATATTAAGTAGATATAAATAATAAATATATTTTGGTCATTTAATAAGAGTAGCTGTCATAAAATTCTAATATAATTTAGAAAAGTTATTTTATTTTTTTTACCGAAGGGATTTATTAACAAAAAGATTTGATTGATTTCTCTCAGTCAATTGATTCATTCGCATGACTGTATTGTCACATTTACTAAAGGCAGTGTTACTTTGCTGGATCGGATTTCGGGACGGCAAATTGGCACCGGGTGTGAGTCTAATGGTCTTTATTTTCTCGTAAACCCATCCACAACATGCCCAACCACAGATTCCCCTCTTACTATACATGCTCAGTTGGGTCACCCAAGTCTCCTCAAACTTCAAAGGTTGGTCCCTAGTCTTTCTAAATTATCCGAGTTGCACTGTGAGTCGTGTCAGTTAGGGAAACACACTCGTAGTCATTTTTCAGATCGAGTCAATAAACGAGCATCGTCCCCTTTTGCTTTAGTCCATTCCGATGTCTGGGACCCTTCGCATCATAACTCCACTCTTGATTCCAAATATTTTGTCACTTTTATTGATGACTTTTCTCATTGCACATGGTTATTTTTAATGAAAAATAGATCTGAATTATTCTCTATTTTTCAACAATTTTATCAAGAAGTTAAAACTCAATTTGGGGTGTCTATTCGGTCGGTCTTTACGTAGTGATAATGCCAAAGAATATTTGTCTCACCAATTTCAAAATTTTATGTCGTCCAAGGTATTCTTCATCAAACTTCATGTGCCCATAGTAATCGTCATCTCATTGAAATCACTCGAACTCTTTTACTTCATAGTAATGTTCCGTTTCGTTTTTGGGGGATGTTGTTCTAACGGCATGCTATCTTATAAATCGCATGCCTTCCTCGGTCTTAGGTAATCAAGTCCCACACTCTGTCCATTTTCCTAATAACCCTTTACACTCACTTCCACCCCGTGTGTTTGGGTCCACATGTTTTGTTCACGATCTTTCTCCTGGTCTTGACAAACTCTCAGTCCGATCACTCAAATGTGTCTTTCTTGGTTATCATCGGTCTCAAAAAGGTTATCGTTTCTATTCTCCTACTCTTCGACGGTACCTCATGTCAGCTGATGTTACATTTTTTGAGTTAGTTCCTTTTTTTGGTCAACCAATGTACCTCTAGACCCACTTCAGGCTAATATGCCAACCTCGTCTGATATTGTTCCTTTTCAACCTATTGTGTCTGTTCCGCCCGAGTCCACTATTTATATTCCTCCTCCCATGGAGCCTTCTACAACCATTCTTGGAGACCCTCCCGCGGAGCCTCCCACTCCACGACCTCTTCAAACTTACCAACGTCGTCAACCACCATCTGTTGTGCATGTTCCGACACCTATTCCAGATACTGAGGCCATTCCAGACTATCCTTCGTCGCCACCGCCTTTACCGGATCCGACCACAGATGTTCCTATTGCTATTCGGAAAGGTATACGTCCTACTCGAAATCCATCTCCTCATTACATTGACTTGTGTTATCATCATCTTTCCCCCTTGCATTATACTTGTTTGTCTTCTTTGTCTTCTATTTCTATTCCTAAATCTCCAGAAGAAGCATTATCTCACCCTGAGTGGAGACAAGCAATGATTGATGAGATGTGTGCTCTCCAAAGCAGTGGCACTTGGGAACTGGTTTCTTTACCTCCTTGAAAATCGGTAGTAGGTTGTCATTGGATTTATATGGTGAAAGTTGGCCCTGATGGTAAAATTGATCGATTTAAGGCCCGCTTGGTGGCCAAGGGATATACTCAGATTTTTGGGTTAGATTATGGTGACACATTCTCTCCTGTCGCCAAAATGGCATCTGTTAGACTTTTTCTCTCTATTGCAGCTATTCGTCATTGGCCTCTCCATCAACTTGACATTAAAAATGCTTTTTTGCATGGTGATCTTGAAAAAGAAGTATATATGGAGCAACCACCTGGGTTTGTTGCTCAAGGGGAGTCATCTACCATGGTTTGTTGGCTGCATAGATCCTTTTATGGTCTTAAACAATATCTTCGAGCTTGGTTTTGCAGATTCATCACAGTAGTGCAAAAGTTTTGTATGATTTGTAGTCGAGCCGATCATTCTGTTTTTTATCGTCACTCATCCCAAGAGTGCATTTATCTTATTGTTTATGTGGATGATATTGTCATAACTGGTAGTGATCAACAGGGAATTCTCTAGTTAAAACAACATCTTTCTAATGAGTTTCAGACTAAGGACCTTGGTAAACTCCGTTACTTTTTAGGTATTGAGGTAGCCCAATCCAAGGATGGTATTGTAGTTTCACAAAGGAAATATACTTTGGATATTCTTGAAGAAACAGGTCTATTGAATGCCAAACCAGTTGATACTCATATGGATCTAAATTTCAAACTTCTACCTAATCAGGGAGAGCCTTTATCAGATTCAGGAAGATATAGGAGATTGGTTGGAAAATTGAATTATCTCACAGTCACTCGTCCAAACATTTCCTTTGCAGTTAGTGTGGTAAGCCAATTCTTAAATTCTCCTTGCCAAGAACATATGAATGCTTTAATTCGAATTCTTAAATACATCAAAGGTGCTCCGGGAAAAGGTCTCATTTATGAGGATAAAGGACATACTCAGATAGTTGGTTACTCAGATGCTGACTGGGCAGGTTCACCCATTGATAGACGATCCACTTCTGGGTATTGTGTACTTGTTGGAGGAAACATGATATCCTGAAAGAGTAAGAAACAAAATGTAGTTGCAAGATCAAGCGCTGAGGCAGAATATAGGGTCGTAGCACTAGTAACATGTGAACTCATTTGGTTGAATTAACTACTTAAGGAACTTCAATTCGAAGAAGCACGACCAATGACGCTTATATGTGATAATCAAGCTGCGTTGCATATCGCCTCAAATCCAGTGTTCCATGCAAGGACCAAACATATCGAGATAGACTGCCACTTAGTCGGAGAGAAGATTGAATCAGGTGACATTAACACAAGCTTTGTCAATTCAAATGATCAACTGACAGATGTTTTGACAAAATCTCTACGAGGTCCTAGAATAAGGTATGTATGTGGCAAGCTTGGCGCATTTGACTTATATGCTCCAGCTTGAGGGGGAGTGTTGATATATAAATATATAGTAAATAATTATATTTATGCTCTAAATATATTTTAGCTTATTCTCTAAGTTACTTAGGATATAATATTATGATGAATATTCATTCTGTAAATATATCATAGCTTAGGCCCTAAGCTACTTACTTCTATATAATAAATCTTCCGTTGTGCTATTCTGACACACGGTATTTCATCATGTCCCTCTTTTCTCTCTTATTCAACAGTTACAACTATCTCTGCCAAGCTAGTTAAACTATAGAACTGTGTACTCTCTAACATGGAAATTTGCAATCAAATCAAGTAGAGGAAAGGATCCTCCCAAACAGAAAAATCTAGATATAGCAAGGTATATGAAAATCTACCAGTATCAGCTATGCCATGTACTACATATCAAGTCACCATTTATGAGTATCAAAGTTTGGTCTAATTTTTACGATGAAAAGGTAGAGAAAAAGAAAGTACAAACCACAAGAATCCCTCCTCAAAGATGTATGCAGAAATAAGTGATGGTATTGACAAGTTCGAAGCTTTGTAACAACTGCTTCTTCTGTCAAGCAATCTTCTGAAGAATATGTCTTCATGGTCTCTAGGACCATATTTATGCAGTACCCCCTTGCCGAATGAGAAATTCCTGTAAAAAATAGGCATTGTTAAAATTGATCATTCCAATGTAGTCTAAAGATGTATTATCAATGGAGAAATGTGAATAGTAAGATATGACAACTAAAAATTAATTGTATCCCCTCCGAGTATGGCAAACCAACGATATACACATTTTTTTCTCGCGAATTAAGAACGCATATATTCACAAGTTTCAATTTTTATGACAAAACATGGTGTATATAGAAAAAGAAATGAATAACATACCAAGACCAGTGCGGAGAAATGTGTTGTAAATAGAAAAACAGATAAGTTACGAAATAAATAAATCAATGGACCCAAGAGCTCTAATCCCTCTGCATATCCTTTTTAGGGTGAGCATTCTCTTGCATATCCAAACGAGAAATCCTTTCAAATTGCATCATTGGCATGTCATGGTTTTTTGACTTTACTATACGAGGGTCAACAAAATGGGGAAAACGTAAGACAAAACTAATGCTATTTAATTGATTATGGCTTAGAGTTAAGAGAAAAAGGGAGAAGAAGGCTTGGAGAAAACAGGATGGAGGAAGGGTTTTGGAGAGTTTTGTAGGGCTTTGTCAAACTCTCAAAATCATTTTCCTCTTTTTATAATAATTCAAAACAAAAAATATCAATCTTAAACGTTCTCCTACTTTTTCCCTTTAAAACTTTTTTTCTCAAACAATTTGACAAACTCACCTCCCTATTCCTTTCCCTCCCCTAACCCAATGCCCCTCCCTCCCTTTCTCTCCTATCTTCCAAACAAAGCCTAAAGAGAAATGAAGTGACCAGATATATATTATATAATAGAAGTTACTATTAGAATATTAATGTTCTAATAATCTAATTAGTAGTATAATTAGGTAAAAAAAAGTCCATACCTACTACAGGAATAACTTCTTCTGGAAAGTCAATATCATGATCAGCCCCAACAAGTCCATATACATAGGGGCTTCCTGGATGAGCATGCCTGAAAGTTTTAACATTAAATCGGTCACACAACATACTATCTAAAATTTGTTTTATAAGAAAAAGAAAACATTTCATTTTAATGAGTTGTACAACAAACAAATCTTCTAAAGATGATCTAAAAGAGAGAGTGAAGACAGAGACGGCTGGCAATTGGAGAATACTGTCTTACCCAGATATAAAACGACGTTTCTTGGTTCGAGCTTGAGCTGGGCCTTGAACTTCCTCCACAATACACTGTCAAGACAAAAGTTTGTAAGCAACATGTATTCGTGAACACGGCAAACATCATAACAACATACAAACAGCATAAATGCATAAACAAGGGGCTGCTAAATTTGGGTTGTGAAAGATGCTATAAATGACAGGCAATAGAAGAAGGATAATACAGTCATGTAATAATCAAATTTAAAATATGGAAGTGGAAGAACATTTAATAACCATTGCGTGTCAGATCATCCAAAGTTTGCCTAAGATTCTGAAACCAAACACCAAAGGCACATTAAATATATAACAAATCAGCAACCGTATTGAAATAAATACAAATTTATCACCAAATCAGCAACCCCGCCTTACATTTGGACATAAGTCCGTCACCAAACAATGAATGCATGAACATATGACTCGACTCAATGCATATGTTCACACAAAGATCACCTCATCACCAAACAATGCATATACAACCATGCAATCATCACCAAACAATGCATATACAACTATACAATCATCACCAAACAATGCATATACAACTATGCAAATTCACCATAATTCAACAAGTATGCACACACCAACATACAATCAACATATATTATTCATTCACGAGTCTCCACTTAATCATATAAGATCAGTCACAAAAGTTTGCCAAACAATTGGTCTTTAAGTTAAGTTTTCATGAAGTTCTACTCACAATTCACAACTTTGAAAATAATTGAAGTAATGAATCAAAACCAACTAAACAAGGTTAATTGCCTAAGCCATGTATACTCTTAGTCACAATTGTGTGCAGTAGAGGTTACATAAGCATTTCATCGGCCAATCACGATGTTTTGACAAAAATCGCGAAGTTCGTCTCACTATGTCATTTTTCCCAAAACTCCAAGTCTCCAAGACAAAACAAGATATAGTTAATTGGAACCAATTGAAATCATTTTCATTATTCATATAATCTCTACACTACTTTAATCCCATTCCATTTCCTTGAATTTCAAATTTCGGAAAAATCAACGTTCTTTACAATTTTTCAAAGTTGGAATTCAATTTCATAAACCAAGTCCATTTCTTGTTCAAGGAAGTGTTTTAGTATGATTAATTGTACAAACAGTGATTATATAAGTTAAAAGAAGTGTTTTAAGAAGTTCAGATTGGCCCTCGGAAGCTCGGAACAAAGTTTTAAAAGTGCTGGAAAAAGTTATGCACGCTTAAGCGACCACAAGTCAGTAGCTTCTGGTCCTGTTCGCTTAGCGTTCGCTTAGTGTTCGCTTAAGCGAACAGTCATCAGACAGCCACTGCAGCGTCGCTTAAGCGACTATTCAAAATTCTGCAGAAAAAAAGTGCTACGGGTTCCAACCCATTTTCACCCAAAACTTCCAATTTTGATCCCCCAAATCCCAAAACGTGTTCCAGAAGGTGTTTATAGGCCACAATGGTTATAACACACCTAAAAGAACTCAAATTATACATCATAAACAACAACTCAACTCATTTCAACAAATTTCATAAATTTCTCAAAACACCAACAACATTCACAAATTTCATCTCCAATTCACACACAGTGATTCCAGTTCAACAATTCAACTAGCAATAGTTCATAAATCATTCACAACATCAACTGAACACGAATTCATACATGTTACAACATCACAACCTCATTTCTCATCAATTTTTCACATAAACTCAAATATCCATTTTCATACATTTTCATACATTTTCGACATGCTAGTTCAACAACGATTACACCATCACCATATAAATCAAGTTTAAAAACATAACATCAACATCCAAACACGAATTTACATAATCATTTCAATTGATCAAAATCATAGAAAAGGGTAGAAATGAGAATTTGAAAATCAAGCTTCAATTTGGCTCCTAGATTCAATTCCCCCTTTAGCTTCAGCCCTCTCCTCTTGCTCTTCTCTCTAGCCTCTTTTCTCTAGTTTATTGTGTTTTGTGTGAATGACAAGGTATAACCCTATTTTCCCAAAGTTATGGGTCAAATATTCACAAACCCTATTGGGCCTAACCCATACTAACTAATTGGCTCAAATCTAATTACACCACACCGCTAACTCTAACTCGCTAACGGTAATTAACTAGAAATCTCGGTCTTAATTATATCGACAACTTAACCTCTTACAATTAATAACGGTTCTAACTAGAACGCTAAAATAACTATTGTCATAAGGTTACCAAATTACCCTTACTTGTAAAAGACTAAAATACCCTTAAGTCTAAATGAACAAAATACCCTCCTAATACGAAAACTCATGAAAAAGCACGCGAACATGAATAAACACATATAGAACAATTAAAATCAAATAATAGCAAAATCGGGCTGTTACAACTACCCCCCCCCTAAAAGAATTTTCGCCCTCGAAAATACCTGACGGAAACAACTCTGGAGACGAAACCTTCATCTTACTCTCTGATTCCCAAGTGGCACTTTCACCGGTCGGTCCAACCCAAATCACTTTAACCAAAACAAACTCTTTGCCACGCAAACGTTTCACCTCACAGTCCTCAATCCTAACCGGCCACGTCTCAACGGTCAAATTGTCTCTCACTTCCAAATCATCCACTTGAATCACATGAGACACGTGAAACACATCATGAAGATTCGACAAAGATGGTGGCAACGCAATCCGATACACTACAACCCCAATTTTCTCTACAATCTCAAACGGTCCAACAAAACGAGGAGTCAACTTCTTACACTTCAAAGCTCTCCCAACACCAGTTACAGGATTCACTCGCAAAAACACATGATCACCAACCTGAAATTCAATATCCTTTCTCCTCTTATCATGATAGCTCTTCTGCCTACTCTGAGACGCTTTCATCTTCTCTTGAATCATTCGAACCTTTTCCGTAGTCTCTTGTGTAACACCCCGAAATCCCGACTTAAAATTTCATTCAAATAATCAGAGTATAACACATAAATCAGGATGTCACATTTCATAAAATCTTTAAAATCAAATTGAATAATAATTTATTCTTAAACGATATTCAAACATAGCAGCGGAATTCATAAACTTCTCAAAATCTTAAATAAATAAGTCTCGGCACAAAAGCCTCATAAAACATCTCAAATCAAGTTACGTCGCAACCATCATTATTAATCAACATGATACATAAAAAGGAATAGAAATAATAATAATCCCCATCCCGTTACGTATCAGAGCTCCTAAGATTCCACAAGAACCTCTCACATCGACAAACCTAAGCTTGGTCACCTGCACTTGCCCACAAGGCGGCAATTCCAACAGAAGGGGTTAGATTCACAACAATTATATTAACATATAATTCAAATCATTATGCTTAACAGTAACAACATTATTCATCACATAGGACAGAAACGTCTCAAACATCCACATATACAAATCATCTTAGAACATCTTCATAAACAACCGTCTCAAAACATCTCAGACACATGACTCGAGAAATGCAACTCTAACATCTTAACATCATGCATGTGGTACCAATATTTTAGCTTTAATAAGCTTCACCGTCGCTTTGAGCAAATGCTCTACCGTCGCTTTGAGCATAAGCTCCACCGTCTCAAAATATGCAAATGCATGGACTCGACTCTTTATTCTTAAACAAGTTATCCCAACGTCTTAACATCAAATACGACTCTTTACCGACACATGCAATTATACAATACATGGCAGCAGCTCAGCACACTTAACATATGTATATACAGCACAAAGTTACCATCGCAACATTATTTATACTTCATTCATAAACTTCGCTCATTAGGCATTTAATCATAGATTAACGCCAACACTTAAATATCATCTTACAGCGTCATTACAGGTTCTAATTAGGTCTTAAACATCTCTAATACTATCCAAAAGTCTACCCTCAAAGTCTCGCTCAAAACAGAGTTCTAAAACTCAAGATATAGTGGTCTGAGACCACATTGCTCGCTGTGGCGAGTGGGACTGCTCGCCACGGCGAGCTACTTAAATTGCATTCTGCCACTTGCTCGCTACGGCAGGTGAAATTGCTCGCCTCGCGCGCACTAAAGGGGTTGCTCGCCACGGCGAGCTCAGCTGCTCGCCTCGCGAGTGAATACCTAACTGCTCGCCACGGCGAGCTATCGCAGAGGGGTTACGGGTTCGCTCGAAACCTCGCCAAAACTCGTCCAATTCTTCGTTTTATGCTTCTAATCTATCAGAATTATGGTCCTAGTGATTAATCTAGGTTTTGTAACAGGTTTCTACACTAATTCACATCATTATAACATCAATTCATCACAAAATTCATTAAACCCTAACTTTGGAATTCTCTCAAAACTCTCTCTAATCCTTAGGTTAATCATAACAGATGAATTACAGCATAATATAATTGAGTTAGGCTCACCCTTACCTGATATGTTCGCAGAATTGAGGTTCTCTCTTCTCCGGCCACTTTCCTCTCCTTTTTGCAAAAGTCTGTAACGTACTGACTGTTTCTTTCTAAACCTAACTCCCTTATATGATTCTTTCTATTCTCACTTATCCCCACAACTCTATCTTATTTATGAAAACAACTCCATCTCTCAAAATATTTGTTATTATATCACATCTTAATTTTAATATAAATATATATATATATATATATATATATATATATTAACATCACATATTTTATTTTATTAAACAATAAAATAAACGTCACACCACAACATCATCTCATACGTCACAAACATCATTAAAATCATATAATATATAATAATATACTATATACTCTAATAAAATAATTAAATAAATAAAGTGGGCGTTACAACTCTCCCCCACTTAAAGGATTTTCGTCCTCGAAAATCTTACCTCGATTAAACAACTCTGGGTATGACTCCAGCATCTTACTTTCAAGCTCCCAAGTTAAGCTTTCACCCGTCGCTCCACTCCAAACCACTCTCACTAGAGGTATCTCTTTGCCTCTCAACAACTTCACCTTGTGATCGTCGATCCTTAAGGGTAGAGTTTCAACCGTAAGGTTGTCCCTCACTTGTACATCGTCACTTTGGATCACATGGGATGGATCCGGAACGTACTTCCTTAATTGCGACACATGGAAAACATCGTGCAAATTCGATAAATGCGGTGGTAATCCAACACGATAAGCCACCGTCCCAATCCTCTCTGATATCTGATACGGACCAATAAACTTTGGAGTCAACTTCTTCGACTTCAAGGCACGACCTACACCGGTCATTGGAGTAACTCGCAAAAACACATGATTTCCTTCTTGGAACTCAAGGTCCTTCCTACGCTTGTCATGATAACTCTTTTGTCGACTCTGCGACGCTTTCATCTTCTCTTGGATCATTCTTACCTTCTCAGTGGTTTGTTGCACAATCTCTGGTCCTAAAACCACACTTTCACCCGACTCAAACCAACACAACGGGGTTCTACATCTTCCATACAAAGCCTCGAAAGGTGCCATTCCAATACTAGAATGGTAACTGTTATTGTAAGTTAATTCTATCAACGGGAGGTGATTATCCCAAGCTCCTCCTTGTTCGAGTACACACACCCTCAACAAATCTTCCAACGATTGAATCGTCCTCTCGGATTGACCATCTGTCTGTGGATGATACGCCGAGCTCAGCTTCAACTGAGACCCTAAAGCTTTTTGCAAACTTTTCCAAAATATAGAAGTAAATCTCGGATCTCTATCTGACACAATGCTTGAAGGAACACCATGCAATCTTACTATCTCTTGAATGTAAATCTCTGCTAACCGAACCATAGGAAAAGTGATATTGATCGGTAGAAAATGAACTGACTTTGTTAACCTATCAACAATCACCCAAATAGCGTCGTTCCCTCTTGGAGTAGTTGGCAAACTCGTCACAAAATCCATGGATATACTATCCCATTTCCACTCTGGCACATCCAACGGAACCATCATACCAACAGGTTTCTGATGTTCTATCTTCGATTTCTGACAAACCAGACAAGAGTACACAAATTGTGCCACATCGCGTTTCAATCCAGACCACCAAAACAACTTCTTCAAATCATGATACATCTTCGTAGCTCCTGGATGAATACTCAAGCTACTTCTATGGCTCTCTTCAAGGATTGCCTTCTTCATCTCATCGTTGTTTGGAATACAGATTCTACCTCGGAACCTCAACCCACCGTGATCATCGACTCTAAAATCACCATCTGCAGTCTGGTTACTCGCAACAAGCAAATCTACAAACTTAACATCTTCTTTCTGCGCTTCCTTAATATTTTTCAGAAAATCATTGTCAATTCTCAACATTCCTAGCTTTACACTCTGATGTGATCTTTCACAAACCAAGCTCAAATCTCTGAATTGTTCCAATAGTTCGAACTCTTCCGCCATCATAGCAGACATATGTAACGTTTTCCTACTCAAGGCATCAGCAACTACGTTAGCCTTACCCGGATGGTAACTCAAATCAAAATCATAGTCCTTCAATAACTCGAGCCATCTCCTCTGTCTCATATTTAATTCTTTCTGATCAAACATGTACTTCAAGCTCTTGTGGTCACTAAACACTTCAAACCTCGAACCATACAAATAGTGTCTCCAAATTTTCAACACGAACACCACTGCAGCCAACTCAAGATCGTGGGTAGGATAATTTCGTTCGTGAATCCTTAACTGCCTGGATGCATAAGCAACCACTTTACCGTCTTGCATCAGTACACCACCTAAACCGAACTTAGACGCATCACAATACACCACAAAAGGTACTTCCGGCTTTGGCAAAATTAAAACTGGAGCTGTCGTCAACCGCTTCTTCAACTCATTGAAGCTACTCTCACATTGAGCATCCCACACAAAGGTTTTACCTTTACACGTCAACTGCGTTAACGGAAGTGCCAACTTAGAAAACCCTTCTATAAACCTTCTGTAGTAACCTGCCAATCCCAAAAAGCTTCTAATCTCCGTAACCGACCTCGGAGTCTCCCATTGCGACACTGCTTTAACTTTAGACGGATCAACTGCTATTCCATCACTAGAAATAATGTGACCAAGAAAACTAACTTCCTTCAACCAGAACTCACACTTAGACAATTTAGCATACAACTTCTTTTCTTTCAATACTTGCAAGACAATCTTCAAATGTTCAGCATGTTCTTCTTCGGATTTGGAATAAATCATAATGTCGTCAATAAACACCACCACAAAACGATCCAAAAATGCTTGGAAGGTCCGATTCATATACTCCATAAATACTCCTGGCGCGTTCGTAACACCGAAAGGCATCACTTTATACTCATAATGACCATATCGAGTTCTAAAGGCCGTCTTCTGCATATCTTCATCCTTCACTTTTATCTGATGATAACCCGACCTTAAGTCAATCTTGTTAAACACACGTGCACCCACTAACTGATCCATCAAATCGTCAATCCTCGGAAGTGGATACCTATTCTTTATAGTTACCTTGTTCAACTGACGATAGTCAATGCATAGTCTCATACTCCCATCTTTCTTCTTCACTAGCAACACAGGCGCTCCCCAAGGCGAAACACTTGGCCTTATAAACTTCTTCTCAAGCAGATCCTCCAATTGCTTCTTTAACTCAGCTAACTCAGAAGCTGACATACGGTAAGGTGTCATAGACACAGGCTTCGTTCCAGGAACAAGATCAATCGCAAATTCAACTTCTCTTTCAGGAGGCACATCAGGAATTTCATCAGGGAATACTTCAGGAAACTCGCACACCACTTGCAGTTCGTCAATCTTCTCTTGATTCTCAATAGATAAGGATGCCTTCAGAGAAAACATCAAAACTCCATCTCGTCCTAATTGTTTCAGCTTCTTGGTAGATAAAAATTATGCTCCACTTTCTTCCTCTTCAGACAAGAAATACATCGTCTTGCGAAAACAGTTGATAAGCACACGGTTGTAGTCTAACCAATTCATCCCGAAAATTACATCCATACCAGTCAAAGGTAAGCAGACTAAATCCATCTCAAAATTACGATCAAACATAGACAACGGACAACTTAAACACACACGAGAAGTAGTCACCGAACCCTTAGCTGGAGTTTCGACAACCATCTCTCCATTCATATCAGACATAACAAGACCCAACTTAACAGCACAATCATAAGCAACAAAACAATGCGTAGCGCCAGTATCAATAATAGCAACTAAAGGTATATCATTAATATAGCAAGTACCTCTGATCAAACGATCCTCGTTCTCAGTCTGAGTGTCGGTCAACGCGAAAACCCTCCTAGTAGTCCTAACTTTCTTTGGCTTCTTGCACTGCGAGCCAATATGTCCTTGCTCATCACAGTTGAAACACACAACATCATCAAACTTGCAGTCTGGGGTAATATGCCCTTTCTATCCGCATCGGTAACACCTCTTCACATCAACAGGACACGCATTACTCTTGTGGCCTTTCTGCCCGCAATTATAACAGGTAATCTCAGCAGGAGCATCCTTCTTCTGTGGTCGCCTCTCATCATTCACTTTTTGCTTACCCTTATCTCTGGGAGCATCATAAGGTTTGGGACGACTCTGCTGACCCTTAGCTTTTCTATCATTCACTACCTTGTAGTGAGCCTTGGTATCCTCCTCATAAATCCTGCAACTACTCACCAGCTCAGAGAAATTCCGAATCTTCTGGTAACCAATTGCCCTCTTAATCTCAGGACGCAAGCCATTCTGAAACTTGATGCACTTGGAGAACTCAGCGTTCTCAGCTGTATAATGGGGGTAGAACTTGGCCAGTTCCACAAACTTCAACGCATACTCAATCACGGACATATTTCCTTGCTTCAACTCAAGAAACTCGATCTCCTTCTTTCCCCGGACATCCTCAGGAAAGTAACGGTTCAGGAATTCTCTCCTAAACACAGCCCAAGTCACAATAGCACCTCCTTCCTCCAGGATAGGTTGAATACCAACCCACCAGTCATCAGCCTCCTCCGCCAACATATGGGTACCAAACCGTACCATCTGACCATTTTCGCACTACATCACTCTAAAGATCCGCTCAACTTCCTTGAACCACGTCTGAGCCCCGTCAGGATCATATCGTCCTTTGAAGGTAGGCGGGTGGTTCCTAAGAAAAGTTTCCAACATCCTCGTCCCATCGTTTCCACCAGCATTGTTCTGATTTCCCACGGCTTGGGCCATTGCTTGCAAAGCATCAGCAAGAGCAGCATCATTTCTTCCAGCCATCTTATTCCTCTAAAAAGCAAACATAAGTTAGAATAATATAACCATAATATTCTAACTCTAAGACACCGTCACTCGACTCTCAAATTGGCCGGACGGACCGACCTGCTCTGATACCAATTGTAACACCCCGAAATCCCGACTTAAAATTTCATTCAAATAATCAGAGTATAACACATAAATCAGGATGTCACATTTCATAAAATCTTTAAAATCGAATTGAATAATAATTTATTCTTAAACGATATTCAAACATAGCAGCGGAATTCATAAACTTCTCAAAATCTTAAATAAATAAGTCTTGGCACAAACGCCTCATAAAAGATCTCAAATCAAGTTATGTCGCAACCATCATAATTAATCAACATGATACATAAAAGGAATAGAAATAATAATAATCCCCATCCCGTTACGTATCAGAGCTCCTAAGATTCCACAAGAACCTCTCACATCGACGAACCTAAGCTTGGTCACCTGCACTTGCCCACAAGGCGGCAATTCCAACAAAAGGGGTGAGATTCACAACAATTATATTAACATATAATTCAAATCATTATGCTTAACAATAACAACATTATTCATCACATAGGACAGAAACGTCTCAAACATCCACATATACAAATCATCTTAGAACATCTTCATAAACAACCGTCTCAAAACATCTCAGACACATGACTCGAGAAATGCAACTCTAACATCTTAACATCATGCATGTGGTACCAATATTTTAGCTTTAATAAGCTTCACCGTCGCTTTGAGCAAATGCTCCACCGTCGCTTTGAGCATAAGCTCCACCGTCTCAAAATATGCAAATGCATGGACTCGACTCTTTATTCTTAAACAAGTTATCCCAACGTCTTAACATCAAATACGACTCTTTACCGACATATGCAATTATACAATACATGGCAGCAGCTCAGCACACTTAACATATGTATATACAGCACAAAGTTACCATCGCAACATTATTTATACTTCATTCATAAACTTCGCTCATTAGACATTTAATCATAGATTAACGCCAACACTTAAATATCATCTTACAGCATCATTACAGGTTCTAATTAGGTCTTAAACATCTCTACCACTATCCAAAAGTCTACCCTCAAAGTCTCGCTCAAAACAGAGTTCTAAAACTCAAGTTATAGTGGTCTGAGACCACATTGCTCGCTATGGCGAGTGGGACTGCTCGCCACGGCGAGCTACTTAAATTGCATTCTGCCACTTGCTCGCTACGGCGAGTGAAATTGCTCGCCTCGCGCGCACTAAAGGGGTTGCTCGCCACGGCGAGCTCAGCTGCTCGCCTAGCGAGTGAATACCTAACTGCTTGCCACGGCGAGCGGGTCTGCTTGCCACGGCGAGCTATCGTAGAGGGGTTACGGGTTCGCTCGAAACCTCGCCAAAACTCGTCCAATTCTTCGTTTTATGCTTCTAATCTATAAGAATTATGGTCCTAGTGATTAATCTAGGTTTTGTAACAGGTTTCTACACTAATTCACATCATTATAACATCAATTCATCACAAAATTCATTAAACCCTAACTTTGGAATTCTCTCAAAACTCTCTCTAATCCTTAGGTTAATCATAACAGATGAATTACAGCATAATATAATTGAGTTAGGCTCACCCTTACCTGATATGTTCGCAGAATTGAGGTTCTCTCTTCTCCGGCCGCTTTCCTCTTCTTTTTGCAAAAGTCTGTAACGTACTGACTGTTTCTTTCTAAACCTAACTCCCTTATATAATTCTTTCTATTCTCACTTATCCCCACAACTCTATCTTATTTATGAAAACAACCCCATCTCTCAAAATATTTGTTATTATATCACATCTTAATTTTAATATAAATATATATATATATTAACATCACATATTTTATTTTATTAAACAATAAAATAAACGTCACACCACAACATCATCTCATACGTCACAAACATCATTAAAATCATATAATATATAATAATATACTATATACTCTAATAAAATAATTAAATAAATAAAGTGGGCATTACATCTTGCACTAATTCCGGTCCTAACAAGGCACTCTCGCCGGACTCATACCAACACAACAGTGTCCTACACCTCCTTCCATACAAAGCCTCAAATGGAGCCATTCCAATACTAGAATGAAAACTGTTGTTGTAAGTAAACTCAATCAACGGTAAACATTCAATCCAACTGACACCTTGCTCCAAAACACAAGCCCTAAACAGATCCTCTAAACTCTGAATAGTCCTCTCCGTTTGCCCATCAGTCTGGGGATGATAAGCAGAACTCAACCTCAACTTGGTTCTCAGAGAAGCTTGCAAACTCTCCCAAAACTTAGAAGTAAACCTCGGATCCCGATCCGACACAATACTAGAAGGAATTCCATGCAGCTTCACAACCTGCTCAATGTAGATCTCAGCCAACTTCGCCACAGACATACCGGTCTTGATAGGAATGAAATGTGACGACTTCGTCAAACGATCAACGACTACCCAAATCGAATCAAAACTCTTAGCGGTCTTCGGTAAAGCTCCAACAAAATCCATAGAGATACTATCCCACTCAGGCACAAACAACGGTTGCATCAAACCTGACGACCTCTGATGTTCAATCTTTGACTTCTAACAAACCAAACAAGCATAAACAAACTCGGCGATCTCTTTCTTCATTCCAGGCCACCAAAACAACTTCCTCAAATCCTGATACATTTTAGTCGCTCCTGGGTGAATACTCAGACTACTCCTGTGACCTTCTTCCAAAATCCTCTTCTTAAGATTAGGCACACTCGGTACACAAACTCGATCACAAAACATCAAAACATCGTTCCCATCCAATTTAAAGTCCACACCTTTACCTTGATTAACCAACACCATTTTATCCACAAGTGCTAAATCTTCCTTCTGATCACTCTTAATCTCTTCCAAAATGTTGCTTGTCAGCTTCAACATACCCAGCCTCACACCATCCGGCGTTAACTCACTAACCACACTCAAATCTCGAAACTGTTCAATCAATTCCAATTCTTTAACCATCAAAGCAGACACATGCAAAGTCTTTCTACTCAAAGCGTCGGCTACCACATTAGCCTTCCCAGGATGATAACTCAACTGAAAATCAAAATCCTTAAGATATTCCATCCATCTTCTCTGCCTCATGTTCAACTCTTTCTGATCAAACAAATACTTCAAACTCTTGTGGTCGCTAAACACTTCAAACTTAGAACCATAAAGATAATGCCTCCAAATCTTCAAAGCATACACAACTGCCGTCAATTCCCAATCATGAGTCGGATAATTCTTCTCATGCACTTTCAATTGCCTCGAAGCAGAAGCTACCACTTGACGATTATGCATAAGTACACCACCAAGACCCATCCTAGAAGCATCACAATACACAACAAACGATTCCTTCAGATTCGGCAAAATCAACACTAGAGCTGAAGTCAACCTCTTCTTCAACTCTTGGAAATTCTTCTCACATCTAGCATCCCAAACATAAGCTTTTCCTTTCCGAGTCAACTGCGTCAATGGAAACGCCAACTTAGAGAACCCCTCGTTGAATCTCCGATAATAACCTGCCAATCCAAGAAAGCTTCTAATCTCAAAAACAGACTTTGGTGATTCCCACTGCAACACTTCACCATCCTTCGCCGGATTTACGGCAATACCTCCCTCAGAAATCACGTGACCAAGGAAAATCACTTCCCGCAACCAAAACTCACACTTCGACATCTTGGCCTACAACTTGCTCTCCTTCAAGACATTCAACACAATCCTCAGATGCTCAGCATGCTCCTCCTCAGACTTCGAATACACCAAAATATCATCTATGAACACCACCACAAAACGGTCCAGATAATGATGAAATTTCCTATTCATATACTCCATGAAGACACCTGTGGCATTAGATACTTCAAACGGCATCACGGAATACTCATAGTGTCCATACCTTGTTCGGAACGCGGTTTTGGATATATCTTCCGCCTTCACTCTAATCTGATGATATCTTGACCTCAAATCAATCTTACTAAACACCTCCGCACCAACCAACTGATCCATCAAATCATCAATCCTCAGAAGCGGATACCGATTCTTAATCGTCACCTTGTTCAACTGTCGATAATCCACACACAATCTCATGCTTCCATCCTTCTTCTTAACCAACAATACAGGAGCACCCCACGGCGAAACACTCGGTCTAATGAACTGCTTCTCAAGCAACTCTTCCAACTACTTCTTCAATTCACCCAACTCAGATGCAGACATCCAATACGGTGCAATCGAGATAGGACTCGTACCTGGCACCAAGTCAATTGCAAACTCGACTTCTCTCTCCGGTGGCAACTCAGTAATGTCGTCTGGAAAGACTTCTGGAAACTCTTGTACTAGCGGCAGATCACCACTTCTCTTTTCCTTACTTTCCTTCAAGGAAGCAAACAACATGAACACACTAGCTTCACAATCCAAGGACTTCTTCACTTGCTCCGCGGTTAACAAACCCCCACTTACCTCAGCTACCGGCTTCAAAAATGTTACACTCTTGGTTAAACAATTGATGCTAACACCAAAAGCTAACATCCAATCCATACCAAAGATCACATCCATATTCTCCAACGGAAGACACACAAGATCCAACTTGAAAGCAACAAGAACCTTAACACAAACCACAACCAACTAGGCCTCTGCAGCCAAAGATACCTCCCTTGCCAGACTAACATACTAGAAACAATCTGCTACTCCCCCACTACGCTAAAACCCAACTAAAAGAACGGAACAAAACAACAAGTACCGACAGTACTTCCGTACGTGTCGCATACAAACAGGGAATTCAACGAATACTAGTCCGGACAAGACTAACCACGGCTCTGATTCCAACTTGTAACACCCTATTCCTATTAAACGGTAAAACGCGCGAACATACAAATATATTCTAGAAATAGATGCTACGCCAACAACAAATTCAAGTTCACAAGCATAAATTATCATGGATCATAAACATAGCAGCAGAATATATATTCAAGAATACAAACCATAACTCCAAATCTCAGGATAATTAATACATAATCTTATCCTCAACATCGGATGTAAAAGAATCATAACATACTCCTCAAATCAACATATGATGAAATAAGTCTAACATAAAAACGCTATCCTAGATCAGAGCCCCTAGTCTAGACGCGCGCAAAAGAGATAAAGGAATCCTACTCCTCATCAACACCAAGCAAACAAGCTACTTATCCTGCACTCCATCTACCCGTCCGCACGGAAAGGTAGGTGGTAAACCACTGAGGGTTAGCATTACATCAACATAATCCGTAAAACAATCAATCGAGAATATCATGTATAATGAATACTAAATAGTATAAACATCCTCACACATATATATTCACACAATAATCCAATATCAATCCAATTCACCAATCAAGTTCACATGAACCAAATGCATCAATCACACATCACGACTCAATGCAATTCACCAAACAATGTATGCAATGTTCTAGACTCATCTAGATGCATGTGGTACCAAATCACCTCAACGTCGTCACCTTCGATGCAACAAAAACATCGTATGTAAGGTTTCACACCCCGCCTTACATTTGGACATAAGTCCGTCACCAAACAATGAATGCATGAACATATGACTCGACTCAATGCATATGTTCACACAAAGATCACCACATCACCAAACAATGCATATACAACTATGCAAATTCACCATCATTCAACAAGTATGCACACACCAACATACAATCAACGTATATTATTCATTCATGAGTCTCCACTTAATCATATAAGATCAGTCACAAAAGGTTGCCAAACAATTGGTCTTTAAGTTAAATTTTCATGAAGTTCTACTCACAATTCACAACTTTGAAAATAATTGAAGTAATGAATCAAAACCAACTAAACAAGGTTAATTGCCTAAGCCATGTATACTCTTAGTCAAAATTGTGTGCAGTAGAGGTTACATAAGCATTTCATCGGCCAATCGCGATGTTTTCACAAAAATCGCGAAGTTCGTCTCACTATGTCATTTTTCCCAAAACTCCAAGTTTCCAAGACAAAACAAGATATAGTTAATTGGAACCAATTGAAATCATTTTCATTATTCATATAATTTCTTCACTACTTTAATCCCATTCCATTTCCTTGAATTTCAAATTTCGGAAAAATCAACGTTCTTTACAATATGGTCTGGACCAAATTCTCTTCAAGTAACATTGGGAGTAACTCTGCATATTTCATGGGAATTGGATCATAATGTGTTCTCCGAGCCTGATTCTGAGGATTGGATTGTTGAGGAGACTGTTGTCGAGGTTGTTGTATGCACAGTGGCTGACATGGTGGTTGGGGCCCTCGCTGGAATTGTGGCGGATCCTTTGTAACCATCAGCGAAGATACCAGGTTAGTTAACTTCTCTACTTTAGCCCGAAGTGCTGTCACCTCTTCACGAAGCTCGTGGACCTCTTGTTCAAGCTGGTCCGTTTTTTGTGTTTGCACGAGTGTTTGCATGTGCGAGTTGAAGTTGAACGAAGACATCAGACCACTTACTGATGGATCGACCTTTTATTGAAAAGACATGGTGTGAGACTCGGATTTGAAACTATGAATGCAGAATGATGCATGGTAAGTTTATGCAAAAATAGACATTTTTATTTGTTTATCGAAGGACATGACAAAGTAATTGTAAACATCGTAAGGACCGTGATTTTATTTGTAAAGATATTGCAAGCGGTTCCCTTTTTCAAAAACAGAAGAAGTCCTTAACAACAGCAAAAGCTTAGTTTAGATTTTTGAAATTTTATTTCTTTCTTGCAAGGTCCATACCTTTGATGTTTACAAGAACTTATCTAGTACTTCGATATTTAATGAGAAAGAGTTTATGAATGAATGCACGTATGCATGATTATGCTAAAGAACAGAGAAAACATGGCGAGGTTAAGTCCATGATGTTGGAGTCAAAGGCGAACGCGCGATTTGGTAGGGACTATGGTATTATTTGTACATGTATCACAGGTTCTATTGGATCCCCAAAATCACTGACCACTTTCGAACATCGTCGATCAACGGGAGTACTCCCGGTCCAATAACATTCGCTGTAATGTCTCATTTAAATGTAGTATCGCGTATCAACCAATTCAGGGGTACTCCTGATTAGCCACCGCACTACGTCCTAAAAGGCCAAGATGGGTTAAAGGTGAAGGTTCTCAACTTCGACGGTCACTTGAAAATAACATGTCAAACCTGAGTACTCACGTTGACAACGTATGCATCCAAGATCCCTCCGTTGAGTGGGGTTGTATCACATGTGTCAAAACCGAAGAGTACTCTTGGCCTGAGACTATGATTATACCACCGTCCTATCTTATGTTTCCCTCAAGTCCGGGTGGGGGACTTATCTCACCACACACGTTAAGAAAGGAGGAAGAAGAAGGAAGAACAAATATACACGTATTTCCATCTTTCGTTTTTGTTTTTAAGCAAATTATAGCACAAAATTTAAATAAAGCCAAGTTAGGCTCAACCCTCTTAGGGGGGATGTCCCCAGTGAAGTCGCCATTTCTGTCGCGTCATTTTTCGGAGATCAAGACTATTTGATTAGCGTCTGACTCACTATTTTATTTCACGACTGAACATTTAATTTTTGAAAAGAAAGTGGAAAAAAGTTCAAATACCACTTTAAAAGATTTAGGGTTCGGGGGTTAGTTACATAAAGGGAAGGTATTAGCACCCTTTATGTCCGTAGTACTCTACGGGAACCTCTTGGTTTTATCTAATTAATGTGATATAACTTACTTGCTTTGAAAAAAGAAATTTAAAATGATTAAGAAGAAAAACCTAATTATCTACATTTTTATTGATTTGAGAGAACGAGTGTCCTTTGCCTACGTACCCGTGAGGGATCAAAACCTCGTAGTTCGGGGTAGAAATTGAGTTTGATTTGTTTGGTGTTTTTTATTAGTTTTGAAAAAGGTTTTAAAATAAAAAGCCAAGTGGCAAAAGGAATTTGTTTGTGTTTTTTATGTTTAAAGGAAAATTACTAAAAAATATAATTAGGATTGATTGCAGTTTTGATTTATGAAAGAAGTAAAATAAAAGGATCACTTGATTTAAAAATCAAGGTTTGTTATGAAAATGTTTTTTTGGGTTTTGTTATTTGCATGTTTTTGTTGTTTTTGAATGATAGTCAAAACTGAAAACTAAACTAACGGAGCATAAAAATAAAAGCGCAGGTACCACATGGTGGCGTTGGACCACCACGAGGACCTCTAACCTAAACTAGAAGCGGGAAAATAAAGCATACACCCACACACGCACACATGCACCTACAACTATTACATTAAACCTATTAATAGATTCTAAGGTCTGCGGAAAATAGATAAATAAATTACATGAACACCTATTTACATTCTAAAATCTTTGCTTTAAAATAAATACGCAATAAATAAGTGAATGATAAATATGCAGTCTAAATCTAATTTTTTAAAAGGGAAAAGAAAAAAGTACTACCTTTCTGTTTGGTTTGCTGTCTGTGAGAGAAAAAAACCTTCTGTTTGGTTTGCTGCCTGTGAGAAAGAACCTTCTGTTTGATGTGCTGTCTGTGAGAAAACACTATGTTTGGTCTGCTGTCTGTGCGAAGAAACTTCTGTTTGGTTTGCTGTCTGTGTGAAGAAACTTCTGTTTGGTTTGCTGTTTGTGCGAAAATTGGTGTTTGGTTTGCTGTTTGTGCGAAAATTGGTGTTTGGTTGACTGTTTTATGCAAAAATTGGTATTTGTGATGTTCATGCGGGTTATGAACGAGAGTGAGCCTTCGAGAATGGTTTCTTTGCAGGTTGTGAATTTAGGCCCCCCTTTCTGTGTGTTTGCAGGTTGTATTTATAGCATTAGGACTAGAGTTATGGTTTGTTAAAAAGATGCAAAAAATTTGGGGCTTGGAGAGGAGGAAAGCGTGTTTGTTACAGATTGCATATTTTGGATTTATACTTTTTTTTGGACTTATCATCTAATAATATAAATAAAAATAAATAAAAAGAAAGGATAATTATGCAGACTTGGACTTTGGATACTATTTGGACTTATCGACATTTTTTTGGAATTTTTGGACAATTAATAATAAATAATTAAAAATAAAATAAAGTGAAAGTAATTATACTAAGAAAATAAAAATGACTAATTAAAAATAGGAATTAAAATTAAAGATTAAAAATAAGGAAATTAAACAAAAGATGGAAATTAAAAATATAAAAGTAAATATAAATAAAGAGAGAAGAGGGCCCGACTCGGAACCAAAACATGAGGTATTTTAAAATACTTCTCTGCCGAAATTTTTACTGAAAAAGTTAGAGATTGATCAGGGTCAAATGACACGTGTCGGTGGAATCTTGGGTCAAAAATTGGGGTATGACAAACATCAACATCTAGCATGCATAATCAACTATGACATACCTTACGACTACCACTCAAGAGGACTCGACCAAATTCTTACAACAAGGTTCACCAATAGATGCACAATTTCACTTAAATCATTCATTTCCAAGCAATAAGAAGTTTCTATAAGGTTTAGTACCTAATCAGGGGTTATACAGCTTAACATAAGAATTTTGGAGTACCCGGACGGGCCTCCTTAGGTATGAACCAAGGCCAGAATGCGGCTGAGAAAAGCCTTCTTCGCTTAAGCGAGCAAAACGCCGAGAGGGAGGGTGACTTCGCTTACGAGTTCGCTCAAGGCTCGCTCAAGCGAACGGACTCGGCTAGGTTCTGGGCAACTATGATGAATGGTCTCTTAAGCGACGGGAAGTTCGCTTAAGCGAACGGTTGTCTGGGCAGGGTAAATCCTCGAATTCTCTAACCCTAAATCATCCAAAAACCCAATTTTGATCCCTGATCACCCAAAACGTGTAAGCACATATGTTTATGGGTTCAGTATACAACATAGACAACAAAACAACACTGAAACAGGCAATCAACAACGCAATTCATCCACTTTAGAAATTACACAAAACTTCTAAAACCTAGAAAACCAAGAACACCCCAATTCACAAATTTTCAGAATTATATACATTTATTAGTGAAAGGAATCCCACCCTTACCTTAATTCAGCAAAAATTGAAAGCCTACAACAATTTTGATCCCTTCCTAGCTCTTCTCCTAGCCTCTTGGTTTTTCTCCTCTTTCTCTCAAAAACTCTCTTTCTTTTTCAATTGTACGTGAAAAATGTTTGTTCTGACTTTTCTTTCTTTTTACTAAAACCAAAACCTCTCCTATTTCATTAAACCCCCTTTTAATACTATTAATTCTCATTAACCCCCCTTAATTCTAAATAAATAATAATTCTATATTATTTCTAATTTACTAATAAAAGTCATATTATCTTTTTAACCTCCAAAACTTCAAATAATATTATTTCTCACCTGTTCAACTAAATTATCAAATGATCATATAATAAAATACACTACACCATAAAATCAACAAAAATCATTTAAATCATATAAACTTATAAAAAAAATCAACCGAAAATAATTAAATAACAACTAAAGCGTTACAGTCGGCTTGAAAGAAAGTAAAATGTAAGCGGTCTGTTGTCTGGGACTGTCGGCTTGAAGAAAGATATAAGTGTAAACTTAAGCGGTCCATTGTCTGGGACTGTCGGCTTGAAAGAAGATAAAAGTGTAAACTTAAGCGGTCCATTGTCTGGGATTGTCGTCTTCAAATGATAAAATTGTAAACTTAAGCGGTCCATTGTCTGGGACTGTCGGCTTGAAACGATAAAAGACTTGAAACGAAAGGATGCAGCTAAACAAGAATTTGGATGACTGATGCAACCATGTGTGAATGATGTCGTGTATATGTTGTGTGTACGTGAAAGTAATAATGCATGGATGTATGAATGTGTGAATGAATGTATGAGTGTGTAGACTGGGTTGTAATGGGTAAACTCGACGAAACGAGACAAGACAGGTAAGGTAAGAGATAGACTGACATCGCAGTACAAACACTCGGCAAACTTCCTTGAAGATGATATTATTGCGAACAGATCGAGCCACTTGCAGGGTGAAACCTGACACAAGATAGCAACCGATGTTTCCTGGGGAGAGAGTCCATTGTTGACTGAAAAGTTGGGAAGAAGTCGCCATTTGTGAACCGGCGTAGAGTGTTCTGATAAATGCCACTGTTGACCAAAAGTCTGGAAGTCGCCATTTTTCATAAAGCGTCAATCCATAGGTATGCACCAGCAGTCACGCTCCTTTTTGTTTTTTGGTTTTTTGTTTTTTTTTTTTTTTTGAAATCCCTAACTTTTGCCTGGACCGCCCCTTCGAGTTTTCAGTCCACCGGGAGTATATTCCTTTTTTGTGCCCCTAATTTTTGTCTGGACCGCCCTTTCGGGTTTTCAGTCCACCGGGACGCTCTCTATTGCCTAAGTCGCCTTTTCAGGTTTTCAACTTAGCGAGCTTTCCTTTTTTGTTCTTCTTTTTTGGATTGTGACTGCATCTTGCTCAAAGTAGAGGTCCTCTTCATAGTGCTTAGTCATGTTTCTCTTTCGGAGTGTAGCCGTTCTCAAGGCGGATACTGATGTGCGCTTCTCCTACTCACGAGTTCAAAGAGAGTGTGTTTGTTGTTCGTACTTTTCAAAAGATGTAAAAAAGAGTTTTGTATTTTGAAATTTTTTGCTTCAAGTATGGCCATAAAAAATAGAAGAAATTTTGTAAATTGAATAAATGAGGTGCTTTGAATCGGAGATCTTTTGATAGTTGGATGCCCCAAGTGGACTGTGCTTGATTTGATGCAGTTACTTTGTCATGATCCTTAACTTTTGCATAGATCTCCCTTTCGGGTTTTCAATCTATCAGGATAGTCTTTTTTGTTAATGTCTCTAATTTTGCCTGGACCGCCCTTTCGGGTTTTCGGTCCACCGAGACGCTCATTTTTGCCTAAGTCTCATTTTCAGGTTTGCGACCTATCGAGCTTTTATTTTTGACAGAGTATTTCTTGACTGCACCGACATTCATAGGACGTGTGAGTTTGTCACTGTTCGTAGTTGTGGGAGTCATTGCACATGAGCCTTCATAATTAGGCGTCCACTTGCCCCTGGAGTAAGGCTGGAAAGAGTGTCTTTTTGAGCACAAAGTCTGACGAACCTTCTTGTTGGAAGTTTGTTTCAACCTCTTTTGATGTAGTTGTACAAGGTCGTCATGCATTGTAAGTTCAATCAAACTTGAGATTTCAGCAGAACTCCTGTGGACGGAACTTTGACCTCTATGGGAAGCATGACCTTCGTGTCGTATACAGATGGAAGAGAGGGGGGTTGCCCCTGTTGAAATGTCTACTGAAACACGATTCCCATGAGAGGCAACGGTGTCATGGTCTTTGTAAGCGACTACCTTCTTCTGGACAATCTTCTTGATTTTTGTTTGCAGCTTTGACGGCTAAAGTGCCCCAGTATGTGAGAGATCTTGTCGGGAATTTCTTAACTCTTCTTTGTTTTCGGACACGGAATTCAAAGTCGAGAAAGAGTATAGGGTTAACGTGTTCAACGGGCTTATTTATGTTTAATCTGCATTTATGTTTGATTTTTAGAAAGTGAATGATTGTATGCAGACATTTGGAAATGATTAAAGAAAAATATTTTTTTGGTTTTTCGTGTTACCATTTTGCCAGAAAAAGCACAAAATAAAAACAAAATCGGGATCAAAACGACCTTTTTATTAATGACGGAAAATACATGAAGCAAAAAGCCCTACACAAGTTCACTTTTGTCTCGGGCGGGACGAAAGGATTGTTTTGGAAAAAAGTAAACAACAAATGCATTATTTGAACAGAAAGCAGCAGAAGGAACGTTAACAGCGACCCAATTACGGCAAGCCGCTCCACATGTCATCAAAATTAGGCACCACCTCTTCAGGATATTGATAGATAAGGCCTATGATTCGGTACTAGATTAGCTTCACACATTTGGAGTCAAGTCTTAGAAGGTCAGACGGTTGGTCCGAATCAAATTCTGGACTGCCTTCTTTAGTGCGTTATGATGTTCGACATCATGTCCAGGTGCCCCTTGATGAAAAGTACAGAAAAGGTCAGGTTTATACCATGCTGGCAATCTTGCTGGTACCGGAGGAGGCGCTTTGGTCTGGACCAGATTCTTTTCGAGCAACTGTGGAAGCAAATCCTCATATTTCACAGGGATTGGGATAAATTGTTTTCTTGAGACCTGTTGTTGCTGATATTGTTGCTGAGGATACTGTTGCTGAGGATACTGTGGGAATTGTGGCTGATAACCTGGTTGTTGAATAGCATTGGTAGCGGGAGTGATTGCAGCAACATGTTGATACACCGGATATTCTTGTTGAGGCCTCCCATGGGCCATCATGCCCGCTTCTTGTTCATTCTTTCTCGGAAAGTTGCTCCCGAATTTCTTTGCACTATTGGTAGGTACACTTTCTCTTACTAACCGTCCTTCTCGGACTCCTTCTTCTAACTGTACACCCGCGTCAACCATCTTTGCGAAGTCCCTGGGCACACTTCCAACCATCTTCTCATAGTAGAATTGACTGAGAGTTTTTAAGAAGAGTTTGGTCATCTCTTTCTCTTCTATACCCGGGCTGACTTGGGCATCAACATCCCTCCATCGTTGGGCATACTCCTTGAATGTTTCTTTGTCTCTTTGGGTCATAGCCTAGAGATCACTCCGGTCCGGAGCCATGTCCACATTGAATTTGTATTGTTCCACAAAGGCATCACATAGATCATTGCAAGTTCGGACTTCCGTACGGCCCAAATTTATGTACCACTTCAGTGCGGCACCGGCTAAGCTGTCTTGAAAGTAATGGATAAGGACCTGATGATCACCGGCATATGTGGACATCTTTCTCATATACATCCTTAGATGCTCTTTAGGGCATGAAGTCCCCTTGTATTTCTCGAAGTTTGGGAGTTTGAACTTGTGGGGTATCTGGACATTTGGTACCAGCAGAGATCATGAGCGTCTTTCCGGAATATTTCTTTTCCACGGAGAGCCTTCATTTCACGGTACATCTCATCATACTTCTTTTGTAAGTCGTCCACTTGATCGCATGCCCCCACACTTCTTGAAGGGACGATAAGTTCTTCCTTTTGTGGAATAGCATGAACCAGAGGTACTGAGTAGGTCGCGGTTGGAACATGAATTGCATTTTGAACAGTAGACACTTGAGCTTCTGAGACATAAGGGCGGGATACTTCACCAAGGCTAAAAGGTATGCCCCAAGGACGGCCTTCAGGTGTAATTTGCTGTGAAGTACTAGTAGACACTATCCAACCAAGAAAAGCAGAGGGACCTGCCTCAGCCTGAGTGCTGACAGGAGGATTTTGTGCAGTCGTCGGTGTTTTTACCAGTTCGGTCATTTCGTCCATCCTAGCCTGCATGGTTTCATTTTCCTCCCGGAGTACTTGGTTTTCTTGTTCGAGAAAGTCCATCTTCTTCTTTACGACTGCCTGAGTGTAGTGAGTACGAGTAGACTTGTGGAGAGTGCGTCGGGCCACTTTTCAAACGGGCTGACCCTTTATGGGAAGGAAAAAATTTGTGTGAGACTTGGGATTTGAGACCATGAATGCAGAATGATGCATGGCATGTTTATGCAAAAATAGACATTTTTTATTTATTGAAGGACATGTCCAAATAATTGTAAACATCGTAAGGACCATGGTTTTATTTGTAAATATATTGCAAACGGTTCCCTTTTTAAAAGCAAGAACGAAGCCACAGAAGAAGTCCTTAACAAAAGCAAAAACTTAGTTTAAATTTTTTTGAAATTTTATTTCATGCTGTTCTTTCTTGCAAGGTCCATACCTTTGATGTTTACAAGAGCTTATATTTGTCCTTCGATATTTAATGAGAAAAAAGTTTATGAATGAATGTATGTATGCATGATTATGCTAAAGGACAGAGAAAACATGGTGAGGTTAAGTCCATGATGTTGGAGTCAAAGGTGAACGCGCCATTTGATAGGGACTACGGTTTCATTTGTACCTGTATCACGGGTTCTACCAAGTTCTCAAGGTCTACAACCCCCTTCCGAAGATTATTGCACAGCGGAATTTACTTCCGGTCCAAAAAAATATTCGTAAGAGAGTCTCGCTCGAGTGTAGTATCGCGTATCAACTAGATCAAGATTTACTCTTGAATAGTCACCGCACTACGCCCTAAAAGGCTAAGATGGGTTAAAGGTAACTAAAGGTTCTCAACTTCGACGGTCACTTGAAAATAGTATGCTAAACACGAATACTCATGTCAACATGGTATACTTCCAAGATTCCTCCATTGAGTGGGGTTATCACATGTACCACAACCAAAAATCACTCTTGGTAAGGCACTATGATTATACCACCGTCCTATCTTATGTTTCCCTCAAGTCTAGGTGGGGGACTTATCTCACCACACACGTTAAGAAAGGAGAAAGAAGAAGGAAGAATATATATACACGTGTTTCCATCTTTTATTTTTTGTTTTTGTTTTTTTTAAGCAAGTTATAGCCCAAAATTTAAACAAAGCCAAGTTAGGCTCAACCCTCTTTAGGGGGTCCCCAGTGAAGTCGCCATTTCTGTCGCGTCATTTTTCAGAGATCAAGGCTATTTGATTAGCTTTTGACTCACTATTTATTTCACGACTGAACATTTAATTTTTTTAGAAAAAAAAGGGGAAAAAAGTTCAAACACCCCATATTTGAAGATTTAGGGTTCGGGGGTTAGTTACATAAATGGAAGGTATTAGCACCCTTTATGTCTGTAGTACTCTACGGGAACCACTTAATTTTATTTAATTTTTGTGCTATAACTTGCTTGCTTTTTGAAAATGGTTTTAAAGTGATTAAAAGAAAAAGAAAAAGAGAAGCCTATTATCTACATTTTTTATAGATTTTGAAGGACGAGTGACATTTTCCTACGTACCCGTGAGGGGTCAAAACCTCGTAGTTCGGGGTAGAAATTGCGCTTGATTGGTTGAGCGTTTTTTAATGATTTTTTAAAATATTTTAAAATGAAAGAAAGCCGAAGTGGCAAATGAGTATTTGTTTGTGTTTTTTAATAGTAAAGAAAGTGAACTCAAAATAAAGTTAAATTGATTGGCATTTGATTAAGAAAAGAAAAGAAAAAGGATCACCTTATTTAAGATCAAGGTTTGTTTAAAAAAATAATATTTTTTTTGTGATTTTTGTTATATGCTTTTTTTTTTGTTTTCAAATAACTGGAATAAGAGTAAACTAACGGAGCAGGAAAGAGTAAAAGCGTCGGGAACTCATGGCGGCGTTGGACCACATGAGGACCTTTAACCTACACTACGAAGCATAAAAGACAAGGCATACACCCACACACGCACACATGCACCTAAGCTATTACAAAAACCTATTAATACATTCTAGGGTCTGCGATAAAAATAAGTAAATTACATCAAAGCCTAAATATACATTCTACATCATTGGCGGTAAAATAAAAAGGCAAAGAAATAAATATGCATGATAAAAAACCTAAACTAAAATTCATGAATAATTCACATTAAGCCTAAACATACATTCTAAATTCTTGCATTAAAATTAAATAAAATTAAATGACATGATTAAAATATAATATGCATGAGTATGGAATGTGAACGAGAACATAAAAAAAACGCGCAAGAGTTAAAATTTACAAGCGGGGGGAGCTAACGGTATTCAGGAGGGTGTAGAAAGCGAAAAAAGAAAACTGGGCCCTAAACAGCATCGGGGCGCAGGTGGTAAACTGGGGGTGCAGGCAATAAAAAAAGAAACTGAAATGGGCTTAAGAGATGGGTTAGGCCGGCTCGGTCAGTTCAGACCGGTTCAAAGGTTGAACCGGTTCAGCCTATATATAGGCTGTATTGGTTTTTTCAATCATTTCTCTCTCTTCTGTTTCCCTCTCTTCTTTTCTCTCTTCTCTCTCTAGTTCTTCTTTGTATTCTCCGACGGGGAGAAAGGCGGTTAGAGGGAGTTCCGGCGCGGGGGCCGGCGAGCCATCGCGGCTGCGCCGCCGTGCCGGAGCTAAAAAAGGGTCCTTTTTTTTTTTTTAATTTTTTGCTATTTCTTCTACTCTCCTTCTTCTTGTTATATTTTTAATTTCAAAAGTCTCAAAATGCAAATAAAAGGTCCTAGATCTAAAAGGGACAAAAAAAATTATACCTTTGTGGTTTTTTGAATCCGATCTGGATTTGTTGTTGTGGATTATGTTGTTTGCAGTGAAAACGGTTTGTTGGTCCTTTTGTGATGTTGAGGTTTTTTGAGATTGTTGTACTGTTGTGGTTGTTGTGCAGGTTTTATGATTGTGAATTTTCGGCCTGCGCCTTCCTTGTGAATTTTTCTGCCCTCTTTCTGTGTGTGTGCAGATGTTATTTATAGAGTCCTGGATTAGGGTTAGGGTTTTTTTATGATGCAGAAAAATCAGTGACTTTTGGATAGGAGGAAAGCAATCTGTTCCTGGATTTTTGACCTGATGATGCGTATGAATTGAGAATTCTCATGTGACAAGCTATTTTTTGCATCAGGATTAGGACCATAGACATTATTTGGACAAAATAAAATAAAAAATGAAATAATCAAAAGAAAACAAGATAAAGAATAGTTAGGATTTAAAAATTAAAAATAAAATAAAATTAAAATTAAAATTAATTGATTAAAGAACAACAAAAGATGGAATTTTAAACTAAAAATAAAAATGAAGATAAAGAGAGAAGAGGGCCCGACTCAGAACCAAAAAATGAGGTATTTTAAAATATCTCTCTGCCGAATTTTCACTAAAAAAAATCAAAGACTGATCAGGGCCAGAGGACACGTGTCAGTGTATGAATGTAAGACCTTAGGTCAAAAATTGGGATATAACAACCATCATAGAATATCAGACTCTCTAATGTCATGATCAACTCTCCCAAAATTACTAACTCCCACTCAAAGATTTCTCCTCCACTTAAGATCCTAAGCCCACCCATACTATTTGAATCACTTTTGATTACTCATGTAAAGATGGATTATGTGAATAGGATCTTGCCTATTTCAAAGTTTCACACGCAAGTTGATAAAATTATGATTAAGACCTTAAAAATGAATAGTCGTCGGTCAAGTAATTAGATATACGTACTTGTCAAGAAAAATGAAAGATGTATATTTTGACTGAACTTGTCAATGTATTTATATGAAAAATGTTGAAAAATAATGCAAATGTCGATTCGGTAGGAATTATCAGTTTCGAATTTGACTACTATTTATTTTACACACTTTTATTTGTATAATTTTAATTTAAAAATAATTACCTGAATAGTCAAACTTTTCTAATAATCTCCCCATTAAGATTAATTGACAATAAAAAGTTCTTTACAGCAACAATTTATATGATTTAAATCTTTAACTATTTATAAAGACAAGAATTGAGGATTTTTTATGGCGCAAGATAACATATTGCTTTGATGAGTAAGTTTTTGATGGTAAAAACAACTCGAATTCAATTCATGGAGTCGTCTATGTGGATTGTGGAAGCCCAAACCTAATTTTACAAAAGAAAAATTAGATGGTTTAATTTCACTGCCGACTCCAAGATTACTCTCATAGTAGACATAAATGGCCTAAGAATGTGGTGGGATTTCATGTGGCACCTAATTGAAAATCAAAGATGCTAATTACGGCATGTTAGAAAACAATGATATCAAGTTATTTGAAGATTAGTCTTATAGGGGTCTAAAAAGATCTAAGCGGTGGAGATATTTTGGACATATATGAGTCAAATATCAAGTATGATTGACGAAAAGATAATCAAATTTTGTGTAACCAATTTTACTTAATTTTTTTTAGGGAATATCACTTAATTTATTAGTAATGATATTTGTACAATTATTTGTTGATAATTTTGTGTTGATAACTTTTGAGTAACAAATATTAACTATTTTGTTGATAACTTTTGTTGATAACAAAGAAGTCCCTGAAGTGCAAGTAAGGGGCTTCTTTGTATTTAATCATGAGTCAATGACCTATGTGACAGGGAGGTGCAGAGTCAGGGACTAAAGTGACCATTTACTCTTTTTTTAATTCTTATCGGTTAAAAATAATGGAGACAAAACAAGAGAGTGAGTCAAAGCATAATAATATAAGTATGCGAGAGAGTTGTTAAAAAATTATCACAAAATATCAATTTTTTTTGTCCAATTAATTTTCATTTTTCAAATTTTATTTATAGTTTCACACTTTACACAATCAAATAGTTGATTTTTTTTTTAATAATTTCATTAAATTTTTTAATTTCTATTATTTTTATTGAGAAAAGTTGGACATATGAAAAAAAATATATATATATATATATATGAGATTTAGAGAGAATCAACAATTACTTGGACATATTTATTTAAGTTTTCTTTGCCCTTCAATCATGAATATCTTTACCGTTCTTTTAATTCACTTTTCTTGCCTTGCCTTATCAACGTTTCATTTTGGTGCATGCACTCAATGCATTTCAAGTGAACGTGAAGCCCTTTTGAGATTTAGACAACATCTCATTGATCCAACAAATAGGCTCTCATCTTGGAATGTTTCCAATACCAATTGTTGTAATTGGGTTGGTGTTATTTGTAGTGATGTAACATCTCATGTACTTCAACTTCATCTTAACAATTCACTACCTTATTTCCCAAACAAATACCCAATTTATAAATACAAAGAAGCACATGAAGCTTATGAGAAATCAAAGTTTAGTGGTAAAATAAATGCTTCTTTGATTGAGTTGAAACATTTGAATCACTTGGACTTAAGTGGAAACAATTTTGGTGGTGTGGAAATTCCTAGTTTCATTTGGGTCATGAAATCCTTGAATTATCTCAATCTTTCTAATGTAGGATTTCATGGAAAAATTCCTCATCAAATTGGAAATCTCTCCAATTTGCTTTATCTTGATCTTAGCAATGTTTTTAATGGAAAAATTCCATATCAAATTGGTAACCTCACAAATTTGATCCATCTTGGTGTTCATGGTTCTGACGATGATGATTACTATGTGTGTCTAGAAAGTCTTCAATGGCTTTCAAGTCTTTCCCATATTCAATATCTTGATTTGGGAAATGCAAACCTTTCTAAATCATTAAATTGGTTACATACTCTCCAAGCTCTTCCTTCTTTGGTGAAGTTAAGCTTGAGAGGATGTATCCTTCCAACTCAATATAATCAACCATCTTCACTTAACTTTTCATCTCTTGTTACTATTGATTTTTCGCGAATTTCTTCTTTTGCTCCCAAGTGGATATTTGGGTTGAGAAAACTTGTTTCTCTTCAAATGGAATCTAATAACATCCAAGGATCGATTCCGAATGGAATTCAAAATCTTACACTCCTTGAAAATCTTGACTTGTCCAACAATGAATTCTCGTCTTCTATACCTATTTGGTTATACAATCTTCAACATCTCAAGGTCTTGAACCTTGGAGGGAATAATTTGTTTGGAACCATTTCTGATGCCATGGGAAATTTTACTTCCATGATTCAACTTGATTTGTCATTTAATCAACTAAAAGGAAGAATTCCAACTTCTATGGGAAATTTAGATTCTATGCTCGAGCTGGATTTACAGGGAAACGCAATTGGTGGTGAAATTCCTATATCATTTGGAAATCTTTCTTCATTACAATTTCTTGGTCTTTATAAAAATCAATTAAGTGGAAATCCATTTGAAATTCTTAGGCCACTTTCTAAATTGTCGGTTCTTGTACTCGAAAGAAATCTATTTCAAGGAATTGTCAAGGAAGATGTTCTTGCAAATCTTACGAGTTTAAAATATTGTTATGCATCAGAGAACAATCTCACTTTAGAAGTTGGTTCCAATTGGCATCCTAGTTTTCAGCTATACGAATTGGGATTGAGCTCGTGGCAACTCGGTCGTAACTTTCCATTGTGGCTTCAAACTCAAAAGGACCTTCATTCTTTGGACATATCTAATACAGGTATAACAGATTTCATCCCACTTTGGTTTTGGGAAACATTTTCTAATGCTTTTTACTTGAACTTCTCTCATAATCATATCCATAGTGAGATTGCGAGTGCATTAACAAAGTCGATATCTATCAAGACCATTGATCTAAGCTCGAATCACTTACATGGAAAATTACCCTATCTTTTTAACGATTCTTTGTCTTGGTTAGATCTTTCAAGCAATTCATTTTCTGGATCCCTTACTGAATTTCTATGTAATAAACAAAACAAGCCAATGCAATCAGCATTTCTCAATCTTGCATCAAATAGTTTATCAGGTGAAATACCTGATTGTTGGACAATGTGGCCTAATCTAGTTGATTTAAATTTACAAAACAATCATTTTGTTGGTAATTTACCCATTTCCATGTCTTCTTTAACCGAGCTACAAACATTGCATATCCGTAAGAACTCACTCTCAGGAATATTTCCGATTATTTTGAAGAAGACTAAAAAGTTGATTTTCTTAGACCTTGGGGAAAATAGTTTCACAGGAAATGTTCCATCATGGATCGGAAAAGAGCTCTTAAACTTGAAGATTCTAAGCCTTCGATCAAACGAATTTTCGGGCCATATTCCTACAGAAATATGTGATATGATTTATCTCCAAGATTTAGACCTTGCAAACAACAATTTGTATGGAAATATACCAAATTGTCTCAACCGTTTGAGTGCCATGTTGCTAAGGAAAAGAAGAAAAGATTCTTTAATATATTCAAATACATCGATTGTGGAGATTGGGCGAAGTATAGTTAGTTCGCTCGTGTGGGTGAAAGGAATAGGTATAGAGTATAGAAATATTCTTGGCTTGGTGACCAATATTGATCTATCTGATAATAATTTATCTGGAGAGATACCAAGAGAAATCACAAATCTAGATGGATTGATTTATCTAAATATTTCCAAGAATCAATTGAGAGGTCAAATCCCACCAATTATTGGTAATATGAGATCATTGGAATCCATTGATTTCTCTAGGAATCAAATTTCAGGAGAAATCCCTTCAACAATTTCAAACTTAAGCTTCCTTAACAAGCTTGATTTGTCTTATAATCTTTTGGAAGGGAAAATTCCAACAGGCACACAACTTCAGACCTTTGAAGCATCAAATTTTGATGGCAACAATTTGTGCGGCTCGCCGCTGCCTATAAATTGCAGTTCCAATAGGGAAATTCCTAATGATGATCAAGACGACAAAGACGATGACGAGCATGGAGTGAATTGGTTCTTTGTGAGTATGACATTAGGATTTGTTGTGGGATTTTGGGTAGTAGTTGCTCCTTTGTTCATTTTTAGATCATGGAGGTTAACCTACTATCATTTCCTTGATGGCATGTGGTACAAATTAAATTCTGGTTGGTGAATGATTTGTGATGTTGCAAATGTTTATTTTTTTGAAGAATTGTATTGTAGCAAATGTTGGAATGCAGATTTGTTGAAAGAAATAACTCAAAGAAAGCTAGCCTGTTTAATAAAGTCCAAGATGCATGATGTGTTTTCCATAGTTTTACATTAAATAAATTTTGGCTTTTGGTCCCTTAACTTGATTTCAAGTATCGGTTTGGTCCCATAAGTAATAAAATGTCCGTTTAGGTCCTTTAACTTTATTTAAAGTATCAGTTTGATCATTTCTGTTAATTTAATTCAAAAAAACATTAAATTTTGGTCCCTTAACTTATTTCATTAGTATTAGTTTGATCCCTAAACTTAACTTTTTTTTGAAATAAATTAACAGAAAACCAAACTGATACTTGAAATAAAGTTAAAGGATCTAAACAAACATTTTATTACTTATGGAACCAAACCGATACTTGAAATCAAGTTAAAGGACCAAAGGAGCATCTAAGCCATAAATTTTATAATATAAGCCATTCAACAAATAAAAAGAAAAAAAAAATGCAAACCATATAAGACAGAAAAGAGAGATTTTGCTGCATCATGACTCTCAAGGGAAATATTATCATTTCACTGAGTGTGAACTCCATTTCTTTTATAATATATGAGACTTGAAATTTAGGATGAATTATGAAAATCAATTATGTGAATAGGATTTACTTAATTCAAGCAATAATATATATAAAGATTAAAAAAAACCATAATCAGCAAAGATAAGATGTTTGATGTAAGACAGAAGCCAATGGCCCAACTCCAACTAGAGAAATTTATAACATTTATGAAGAATGAACAAACCTTGTCATTACTTCTATCGAAAAGGATAATAGAAACAATTAACTAATCCTTGTAAGGTAATCTACTTTCTAATACTCTCTAGCATTCAAGATTTCTAAGCCTATGTTTGGCTGTGCGGTGCCATTTTCACATCAAGCCAAAATCACGGTAAGAACCACGTTTACAGTGAAACTATTTATAGTAGCTTTTTCAAATCACGGCAATTTTTGCCTTGGGACGCAAGAAAGTTGCTTCCAACGCACATCCAAACAAGCTAGAAGTGTTGTAAATTTCCATCACATGTATGATGTATCCTACACCACAACGATAGATCTTCCGGTAGAATATATATATGTGTGTGTGAACCTCGTTTGACTTATAGATCAATGCACAACTACGCAAAAAACAACTACGAATAAATAATTCAATAAAATAGAGAAAATGTTACTACAACTAGAATTTTTTAAAATTTCAATCATACTCTTACCATTATTTATTTCTCACAGGTATAAATACATGACAAAAGATGATATTTCAAAACTCGATAATCACTTAATTGAATCTCAATTAACTCACTTCTGAATTGAAATTGGGTATTTGGGGTTTGCAGTGTTGTCCCATAAACATTAAAATCGAATGGAGAAGAAGAGGATTCTAAGAAGTTGGGGTTTCAATTAGACATTTAATCTCAGCCTTGATTTCAAATCCAAGGGCTTAAGGTAAGGGCACTTTCCCATACAACTCAAAATTAGACATTGAATTAGAAGTTTGTAAAGTAATTATATGTTGTTTGTATATTTAAAGAAAAAAGATATTAATTTTAAAAATAACGAGACTTAGTAATCAAATTAATTCATAGAAGTCTAAATTTTAGTAGATTTCTAAATTTTTATACTTTTTTTGTATTCTTGAATATAGTAATAGAGTACTAAATTAATATACTGTAATTGTAGTAAATGAGGAAAATTGAGGACTTATACTAGCTAATTTTCATGTGACATTTGATTAATTATGCAATCGTGACACCAAAAAAAAAGTGGAGATTTATTTCCTTATAGCAACTACAATATTAATAAAAAAAACGTCAGAAATGTGTATAGTGTGACACAAAACACATATAAAGATGAAGTTAAAAACTAAAAATATAAAGAACTCATGAAAAACAAAAACATTGCAACACCTTTTTGTAGAAAGCAACCCATTCATTCCCTTCTGTCTTAGAAACCACTGCAACCATCATTAATCAAGTCAAAGTTGCAATCAAATCAAGCAATGTAATTTCTTACCTTGAAACAAACACACCTAAGAGAAAGTACGAGGAAAAAGTTAAATAAAAAATACTAACTAAGCGGCGGAAAAGGTCAAAGTAAAACCACATTACATGTATATGATATGATGTAAATTGGAGTAAAAAACGCTATAAAGAAACTAATGGCTAAACCAAAACCGAATTCACAAAATCCGGTATTGGACAAGAGGAGAGATAAGTCTTGTGAAACTTTAACCTAACTTGACCTAGTCTTCTTTCCCATGCAATGCCGCAACAATAGAAATAGAAAACAAGAGAGTTGCAGATCCCACTATAACAGCGACGAAATCCTTGATTTCATCTTCTCTTATATTATGTTTCTCTTCTTCTTAATCTACTTTTATGTTCAGATCACATAATTTTTATACTGAGAGGCAAAATAAAAAATTCAATCTGTCACGAAATCGACCAAAAACGACCGAGGGCAAAGTTGAAGCACGACGGAGTGGCCTTGGCAAATAAGATCGTGCGACCGGATGCAATCCTGGCTACATCGACAGTGATATTGTTTAAATGTGGTTACAAGTGGAGGCACTTCTTAACCCATGAGAGATTTTTTGGGGTTGAGCTAGTATATTAGTAATCCCTTCCTACCATGGATGAATCCATCATTTTTAGATGAGGTAGCTGCAACATCGACTATATGGTTGTCATGCCAGACATATTCAATATCACTGACACTGATATATGAAAAAATTTCATCCACGTATTCATGTAAATTAATTATAAAAAAAAAGAAGAAATAATATGATATTAAATTCGATTGATTCATCACACGGTAAATAGACATGTGTATTATACGAAAAAGGACAATAATATGAAGAATTTTTACAATTTGTAAACAGCTGATTTGGGGCTAAAATTAAAATTGCATTAAACTCGTTACGGCACACATAAAAACCTCAATATAAAATCATAGATATGTAACCCTCTCCTAGCAACTACAATTGAATCTAGGATAGACCGCAAGAACAAGAACAAGAGTCATTGTAATCATGGAACTCATAACTACTAGCTTTATCGTCGTATTTTCACCTATTTGAAAGTATGAAGAGAAATCTTAAAGGTATGGGTGTCATGGTTATATGACTCTACCGTTCTTGTTGCCTATCCTAAGTCCAACAAGAGTTGTTAGGAGAGGGTCATGACATCGCACCATATTATGATTTTTTATTGGGGTTTTTGTGTTTGCCGTAATGATTTTAAGGCCATTTTGTTTTTAGTCCCAAAATCAGTTGTAATCATTGCAATGCGTGTTTTAGGGGATTTTGTGAAATTGCAAATTGTAAGAAATCTTCGTATTATTGTGTGTCCTTGTTTGTATAGCATGTTCATATAAAATAGACTATTAAACATAGATCTGATTATTTATACGTAAGCCTATGATAGGCCACTGGCAAGACTTGGGCCTTAAATTTTTTCACATGTCAGGCTTACGCCCTATAAAGCCAAGCTAAGCCTGTCATATTCCAACCCTTAAAACCAGTAGAAAATAGGAGATTAACTTAATTTATTAATGCAAACCTAGCTGGAATAACATATTTGAAAATCAAACTTGTAGAGGCTGTAATATGAATTCTGAAAATAGTCCCTTGCCATAGACCTTAAAGTAGTGAAGACCATAACTACACTGACAGAGAAGTAAAACAATTTGTAAGTCATTAAAAATCAAATATACAAATAAAATCAGTTAACAGAAACTTAGTAGCAATAGACACTTCTTCCTAGTGAAAGTTAGATAATCACATGATATTTCATTTGTGTTGTAAATGAATTAAGAGCTTGTGTAACAATGATTTGGTTTAGATTTCTGATCAGTTAATTGGTAATTTTTTTAGTGTTTTTATAAAATTAAAATATTTTAAAAAAATAAAATTTAAATGTGTTTTTATCCTTGTCCCTGTTGCTCACTTCAATCACACAAAAATTATCTTCCTTCTCACTCTCATAATGGGTTGTAACATGCCATGAACGAACACTCCAATATAACTTTATATATGTAATAAACCTCTCATGAAAGAGCTTTTTGGAATTGAAGCATGGGTAAAACAAAAAGGACCAACCTTCCTTGTACTAAAATTTAACTTTTTTTTGGGAAAAATGCAAGTTTAACTCAAGATTGCATGATTATAGAGGCTCTCATAAAATGCATCCAAGACAATTTAAATAAAGTAACACTAATTAGGCTTATTCAATCACCCAGTCCCTTAACTTATTTGATTGTCTTAATTTGGTCCCCTAACTATAATTTGTACCAATTTGGTCCCCTATGTTTTGCTCGGTTACTAGTTTTAGTCCTTTCTGTTGGTTTCTCTCAAAAAAACGTTACTAGAAAGGACTAAAACAAGCAACGGAGCAAAACATAGAGAACCAAATTGGTACATAAGTTAACGTTTTTTTTTAAGAGAAACTAACAGAAAGGATTAAAATTAGTAACTGAGCAAAACATAAGAGACCAAATTGGTACAAAGTATAGTTAGGGGATCAAATTGAGACAATCAATTAAGTTAAGGGATCGGCCGATTGAATAAGCTAAAAAAATAAGCAACTAAAGAAATGGAAAGGAAAACCTTCATTACACTTATGAGCAATCCAGTTGCTCCACATGCTGATGGTGATGCCGTTCATGTCCCGTTCATCAGCATGTCGATGAAGAGTCCAATTAGAAACATGAGCATGTCATTGAAAAATGGAACAATGCTAACAAGGTTTGTCGGTATACAATTCTTTCTACAGTACTATTTTGATTTTTACTGTTCCTACAAGGTTGCCAAAGAAATTTGGGACAACATGAATGTCAAGTACACTACTAAGGATGCTACCAAACAGAAGTTTGTTGTTGGAAACTATCTGCGATGGCAAATGAAAGAGGAAAAAGAAATCAAACTGCAGATCAATGAGTATCACCAACTCCTTGAAGAATTGAAGGAAGAAAACATCATACTTCCATACATGTTTGTTGCTGGTGCCTTGGTTGAAAAGTTGCCCGACTCATGGGAATGATTACAAGCAACAGCTGAAACATAAGCACAAGTCAGGCACATAATCATTGAAGACACCAGCAGAAAGGAATGTGGAGCTGCATGAGCCAAAGCTTTGGAGTCAAGAGCAAATTTAATCCAAAACAATGCGTGCAAACAACAGAGGCATGAAAAAAATCTGATAATGTTCTCAAAGTAACTAACCCCAATTTTAAAGCAAACCTAGGTGGTTGCTATGTGTGTGGAAAGAAATGACATAAAACATATCACTGCAGATATCGGAAAGTGAATTTGACTCAAGGAGATGATATGAAAAATGACGACGATGGTGTTATTGCTGCCGTCATACCTGAAGTACTTCTTGTCAGTGATATCAAAAAATGGATGGTAGACTCAGGGCCTACCAGACACATATGTGCAAAGAGAGAGGCTTTTACCTCCTACACTTTTGTGGGAGATGATGAAGATCAAGTCTATTTTGGTGATTCAAGAACCGCTGCGGTGAATGGCAAAGGCAAAGTACTTCTGAAGCTCACTTCTGGCAAAACCTTGGCTTTGAGTGATGTGCTACAGGTGCCTACCATTACAACCAATTTGATTTCGGTAGATTGTTAAACAAAGTATGTTAAAGTGTCATTCGAATCTGATAAGATGGTCACGACAAAGAATAATGTATTTGTTGGGAAAGGGTACATGGATTAGGGGCTTTTTGGTCTTAGTGTTTCTGATTAGTTTTGCATCTCCTAAGACTACTTTGCTTAACTATCAGTCATTTTTTTTCTTTTAAGTTTTCATAAATTTGTGATGCTTTGACCTCTATATATGCATTTCTAATTTATTTGATTGTATATCTCTATTGTTTGTGCGCATTGTTTTGGATTAGATTTGCTCTTGACTCCAAAGCTTTGGCTCGTGCAGCTCCGCATTCCTTCATACTGGTGTCTTCAATGATTATGTGCATGATGAGATCATTAAGAGACATCTGCTTGTGCTTATGTTTCAGCTGTTGCTTGTAATCATTCCATGAGTCGGGCAACTTTTCAACCAAGGCACCAGCAACAAACACGTCTGGTAGGATGATGTTTTTCGCCTTGGTGAAATTCATCAAGGAGTTGGTGATACTCATTGATCTTCACTTTGATTTCCTTGTCATCTTTCATTTGCCATCGCAAATAGTTTCCAACAACAAACTTCTGTTTGGTAGCATCTTAGTAGTGCACTTGACATACTTGACATTTGTACCAAATTTCTTCGGCAACCTTGTAGGAACAGTATACATCAAAAGTACATTGGATAATGTAGAAAGAATTGTATGGCGACAAACCTTGTTATCATTGTTCCATTTTCTATGAAGTATGGAATTTGATTTGGCTTCGTCTTGTTTGACATCAGTAAGAGCGGAAAACAAGCATTTATTATATTATAGTAATAATAAGGAAGAAAGTAATGAATGTAGAAAATAGGCATCCATTATCCGAAGCTCATGCCTATTCCGCAAATCTGACGCTCATGCCTATACCGCCAATCGCCAATCCAAAGCAGATTTTTCCTACAGCGGCAAGAGACCATATTTAAAGTGTCAACATTGTCATCATCTAGGTCATTTAATTGAGAGATGTTGAGTTCTTTATCCATAACTAAAACCCAAATTTGCTAAGGACAAGGGACCCTCAAAGCACAAAACACATAATATTGAGACTTCTCAAGGAGACATGGTGTATAATTCTATTCAACTTTCACTCATCAGTGAGTTTGATGCACTTCTTAAACTGAAGGAAGAAAAAGGATATTCAAGCTCTGCTAATTCTACAACACTTCTGGGAAACTTTGCTGGTTTTGCAGATAGGTCGATGAACCCCTTTCATGAAAAAACCGAAGGTATGTCAATTGCACTCTCTACTGCTTTGAGATTTAGTATTATGCATGATTTTTGGATTGTGGATTTTGGCGCCTCTAATCACATGACAAATAAATTAACCAATCTAGTAGATTTTGAAAAAATTTCTAGCCTTTCTCATGTGCATGTTGCCAATGGATATGGTGTTCCTGTTATTGGTAAGGGAAAACTAAAGTTATTTCCTAATAATGAGGATGCAGTAGCCATGTATGTTCCTTATTTTCCTGTTTAATTGCTATATGTTAGCAAACTCACTCAAGCCCTTAATTGTCGTGCAATTTTTCTTCCTCATGTCGTGCTTTTTCAGGACCTTGTTACCAAGAAGAAGATTGGTGAAGGATTCTTCTTACAAGGACTATACTACATCTCAGGAAATTTTCTAAACACGAAAAGTTCCCAAGTTGCTACTCTTTCTTCCTCCTTAACAGACCATACTCTCTGACATCAACGTCTAGCACATCCATCAGATAATGTCCTTACTACATTAGTTCCACATTTGGAAAATAAGTCAATTTCAATGGCACATGTCATTTTTCTAACTCTACTAGACTACGTTTTGTTTCATCTTTATCCAAAAGTAATAAAATGTTTGAGCTTGTACACTCTGATATTTGGGGCTCTACCATTGAATCTTTGGTGGTTTTACATTTATTGATGATTTTTCTCGTGTCACTTGGGTTTACATGTTCAAATCTAAAAGTGAAGTTATGACTGTTTTTAAGGATTTTCACATGCTTGTTTTAAATCAATTTTCTAGCAAAATTCAAACTCTTCGATTTGATAGTGGCGCAGAATACATGTCTAAAAACATGACACAATATTTAAATTCTCACGGTATAATGCATCAATCAAGTTGTGTTGACACTCCTCAACAAAATGGAGTAGCCGAACGCAAGAATAGAGACTTGTTGGAAAAGACTCGTTCCTTAATGATACAAATGCATGTTCTAAAATTATTTTGGTCTCAAGGGTTGTGGCATCAGTTTATATTATTAACCGGCCACCAAACAGAGTATTACTCCCTCCGTCTCAAATTGTATGTCACTTTAGAAAAATAATTTGTCCTAAATTATATGTTGTTTTACAATACCAACGAAACATTAATGCTACTTTTACTATTATATCCTTAACTATTTATTACTCTTTCTTATTTCAATTATTTCATTTATCTTTCCCATATCATTTATTAAAATAATTTTGTAAAACAACTCATAATATTTTTTTTCCACACAATATTAATTACATTTTTTTAATATATGTGAAATGTCTTAAACGTCATACAATTGGGAAGGAGGGAATATCTTTTAAATCTCTTCTTGAAGTTTTGCAGCGAAAATCCTTTGATTTGTCTCATTTTAAGGGTGCACTTGTTTTGTGCATGTGCAGAATACTTATCTGGTAACATGAATTCATACCCTACTTCAACTGATGCTAGAAATGAAACTTCTTCTCCTGTTTCAATATCAGAATCTGCCAGTACAAGTTTAGAAAAAAATGCAGCCAACTCTGATTATTCTCAAGCTGCATCAGTTGATTTACCACAAAGAGGGCCATTACAAGTTGATTATATTCCAATTGTATGTAAAGATGTTTCACATCCCCATCAATATCCTGTCCAAAATCATACTCCGACAAAGCTCAAAGACTTCGTTACTTATTCATCATGTCATCAAATATCCAAGTATGTCACATATCATTCTCGTCAAATCATGCAGCTTTTCTCTCTGCCATTTCTAGTGAACATGAGCCAAAAAACTTCAATGAAGCAAACATAAAAAAACCTGGAGAAAAGCTATGCGTGAAGAGCTTCAAGCTCTTGCAGGAAATCAAACTTGGAGTATTGTTAAGCTTCCCATTGGGAAGAAACCTGTTGGAAGTCGTTGGGTGTATAAAACAAAGTTCAACTCAGATGGCACAGTTAACAGGTATAAAGCCCGACTTGTAGCCCAAGGATTTACTCAAACATTTGGTGTAGACTATAAGGAGACTTTTGCACCCGTTGCTAAAATGAATATTGTTCGTGCTTTGATTTCGGTTGCCGTAAATTGTGGAAGGTCAATGAGCCAGATCAATCTAGTAAAGGTTTATTTCTTAACCAAAGAAAGTACATTCTAGACCTTCTTGAAGATGTTGAGATGACGAATTGTAAGCCAGCCCTTACTCCATTGGATAGCAAGTTGAATCTTGACACTACTAGTACACCGTTACAGAATATTAATGACTATCAACGACTGATGGGTAAGCTTATTTATCTTACCATTACCAGGCCTGACATAACTTATGCAGTAAGTCTTGTTAGCCAGTTTATGCATTCTCCTACAAATTTTCATCTGGGCATCGTTAAGCGCATCTTGCAATATCTTAAAGGGTCAATTGGACGTGTGATTGTCCTAGCGAAAAATGGTCACACACAAATAACTGGTTATAGTGATTATGATTAGGCTGGAAATGCCCTTGATCGAAAATCTACTACTGGTTGTTGTATGTTTGTTGGTGGTAATGTTGTTTCTTGGCGTAGCAAAAAACAACATGTCGTTGCTCGTTCTAGTACTGAAGTAGAGTATCGTGCCATGGCATCTACAACTTGTGAAATGATATGGCTCAAGGGCCTTCTTCCTGATCTTGGTTTTCCATGTAGTCTTCATATGACTCTTTGTTGTGACAATCAGGCAGCTATGCACATCGCGGTGAATCCGGTGTTTCATGAAATAGTGAAACACATTGAAACTGCCTATACACGTAGTCATGATCAACTTGGTGATGTATTCACTAAGATGTTGCTATGCACACAATTTTATCGCCTGCTGTCCAAGCTTGCTGTGTAGCTGATTTCTTCTAATTGTTAGGCTAGCTTTCATTGTTTGTAACTAGGTTTTTTCTAAATTGCCTTTGAAAACTCATGGGCAATTTACCCAAACCAATAAAAAATAGTCATGTGTCCTCCACTACAACATTCATATTTATTATTTTATTTTCCAAAAATTTAGCATGTATTTTATTATTTGCATATTCACCTCATTAATTTAACATGTATTTTATTATTTTAAAACCAAAGTTTAAGAATGACTTTGCAAAAAACATTAAAAATTAACAATATCATCCATGGGAATCGAACCAAGGTTCTCACACTAGCTAGAATCTTACTCCCAAACCACTTGACAAAATACATCTTTTATAAAATAATTTGGAATGCAAAATATATATTATTAGTGAGCAATTATTTTTTTTGCAGTAACTTATAACCCAACTTTAGTAAAAAAAAAAAACATTTTATATGTGTATATATATGAAATAGGAAATCTTTCTTTAAAAATAATATGAATTCATTCATTTGAGTTTTTATATTATAAATATTATTATTTTATATACATTCATACTTTTATCTAGATTCGATGAACTATTATCTGCGGAAATAAATTTTTATATATCGGTATGAGAAAGTCGATGTGTAAAATTTTCAAAACTATACTGAGGCAAAATCCCTAAAATGTTTTAAAGATAAACAAATCATGATGATTAAAGGACAAATAGTCTTTGATAGTTTCTTCGTATTTAATATGTATTCTTGAGTGATTAGCTAAGACATGAACAAAGTGTAAATCAAATCAAGAATCAAGTGATCAAAGAACATTAAAGATTATGAACCCGGTTAGAGTTCAGAAGGTTGATCAGAAGATAGTTCAGAAGGTCGTTCGTATGGTTTATCAAGAACAAACCCAAAAATTAATGACCACACAAAGAACATTCATGGCACGAGGGACATAAACAAAAAGTACGAAAAATGACAATAACCTTGAACCAAACAAGTAACAAAGATATTTATACGAATAAAGGTCAAAAGCACATTATTTGTTCATTTAAGTTTCACCTTGAGAAGTATTTTTAAAGTGTAGGAATAAATTTTAAAATGACCACAATTCAAACCCCTTCTTGACTTATCTACTTCAAACTCATGATTATTTTTTCAAAATATTAACTTTAATCTAATGTTTCTGTTAAGTATTTTTTTTGTTTTATATGCAAAACATTGTGAAATATTTGCACAGTGCCCGTTGCGCATTTGATTTGTTTACAACAACGGAAGTAAATTCTTATGTATTGATATGATAAAATTTTAAAAACTCATGATTATTTTTAAAATATCAACATTAATCTAGTATTTCATTAAATATTTGTTCTATTTTATATGCATATTAGTAAGATTAATAAATTGATCGAGAACATATTAGAAAAAATGTGAGATTTAGTCCCTCACTCATTTTAATTAATAAAATCATCAAATCTTAGGATTTTAAATGTTAGTGGATTAAAATTACACATTTATAGATTAAAAGATGGTTTGCTCGATTTCAAGAGAGTTTGAAGATTGAATTATTGGTATGATTTCTTGGCATTGACGTTTGAGATTTCAAATTGTAACAACGTAATTATATTTTCAAATTACATCAACAATATAATAAATATAATATAAAGTTTATCTTTTTCAACGACATCAACAAAATAGCATTATTATTAGAAAATTTGTTTAGATGTATAATTTGAATAATAAAAATTTGTATTTGAAGTTAGTACAATATTAGAAACTAGGGTTTTGACTGTTTATGTGATTCCTTGATGAGGCTATCAAGAGGGTATTTATAGTCTGCTATGGGTTGGGATTTTCGTGACTTAATCTCAAAGTCATAGGGGCTTTAGGTCTTTTTACCAAGTTATAGAGGCTTCTTGAAGCTAAGTGAGGCGGTGCCCCTAGGAGGGAGTACCTAAGCCTCATGGGCCCTCCTGGAGGGCGCCAAAGCCTTTCTGGAGGGCTTCCAAGCCTTAGGAATATAATGACGGTCCACATCCCCCAAACACGAGACTTGGGATGAGGAAAAGTGGTGAATTTCTCTGTTTGGATGCTATGTTGCTTGTTGCTACTTTTCTTAGATGATTGCTATAGCGGGAAGTCCTGGGAAGAGATTCAAGCTAGCTTGATGTGCCTCTATGGAGGACCCCCTATGTTTTAATCTATGATGAATTCTCGTGCTCAGAGCCCTTCTTTGGGTTGGAGTTATGTCTTTATTCAGAGCTCACTTAAGGGTTGTTGTTTGGCGAGGTTCAGTGCCCGTCAAGGGTTGATGTTTGATAAAGATATGAAACTAATGATAAAATTTTAGCACTTGTTCCGGAAGTAAAAAGAGTTCCATTTGTTCCTTAATAACTTCTCTTAAAAGGGCCTCTACAGTGAATGTCTTGGTAGAAGATATGATTTCGTTGAATTCAAGTTTATTTGTTTTCAAATACGCTTGTAACACAACGAGAAAACAATCCTGAGTTTTGAAAATGTTATCATATCTACTTTCTTATATCGTTACATAAAAATTTGTTTCCGCAAAGATAAACATTTAAATTTCGCGACGTGTGTGGTGCAATTATTTAACGATGTTTTGCAAATAAAATAAAATATATATATATTTAATTAAAACACTACATTGATGTTAATATTTTAAAAATAGTTATTAGTTTTCAAAACTGTCATATTAACTTTCTCATCTTGATACATAAAAACTTGTATTAATAGAGATATAAGTAAATAAAATCCTCAAGGAGCACAAAACAAATATTTAACATTTTTTTTACATATAAAATGCAAAAATATTTAATCGAAACTTTAAAATTATTCTCACAATTTTCATTGAATACCTTTTAATAGTTTATTTGATCCAAACGAAATGTCGGATTTAAAATAAATCACAATTCAATTGATCACAAATGAAACATTGTTGTAGTTCATCGAATCTAAATAAAATATGAATTTATATAAAAATAATAATATTTGAAATATAAAAAATCAAATGAATGAATTCATACTTTATTATTAAGAAAGATTGACTTTTTTTTTACGAATGGAAAGATTTACTATTTTATACATACATACATATACATATATACATACACGGCATAAATTTTTTTATATAATTACTCACTAATAACATATATTTGCATTCCAAATTATTTCATAAAAAATGCATTGGTCAAGTGGTATGGTAGTAAAATTCTAGATAGTGTGAGCACCCTAGTTCGATTCCCATGGTTGATAATTTTTAATTTTTAATGGTTTTTGCAAAGCCATTCTTAAACTTTGGTTTTAAAAAAAAAATAAAAAGTTTGGGGAGTGATGATTGGATTGGAGGAAAATTTAATTAATTTGATGGTTTAACTTGCAAAATATCATAATAAAATACATGCCAAATTTTTGCAAAATAAAATAATAAATATGCTTGTTATGGTGGAGGACACATGGCTAATTTCTATTAGTTTTGGGTAAATTAGCCATGAGTTTTCAAAAGTAGCCTAGGCCTGAGCTTGTAACTATAATCTCCTCTATATAATGGGAATGTAACATGTATATGTATATATCATTATGAGAAATATCTTACTCTCATTTTTCCACACTAAAGTTAATATAATGAAACAATAAATAGTGCACTAATGAAATAAACGTCTATCTATATGTCACCTTTAAAAAAAAAAATGAGGAATGGTAAATCATTATTTAATAAAATGACCATAATAACCATTTTACAATAATGGTGTGTAGATAATTAATAAAGTAAATATTTGTTATAAAGTTTTTCAACGACGACTGGATCCAGAAGTTCTCCTTGATGATCTTGATTGTGATCTATGTGATTGCCTCAGGTTTATTCTAATGCTGATAATAAGAAAAATTGGAGCAAGGAATTTGTTATAATTTTATTTGGTAGGGGGGAATTAGTATAAATTAACATGATATCAGAAGTTTAATAGGAAATTTACTCACTTCTTTTGAACATGAACATATTCATCAGTTTCATCCAATATGTCTCCCTTGTAAAGAGAAAAAAAAAAAACAAGGATATAGAAATCAATATGCATGATGATAACAAAATATTATCGGTAAAAAAGTTGAATTGTTGATAGAAATTTGAGACCACAAAAATTAAATAGATCATATTGTTTGGAAGTAAGCATACAAATTGAACATTTTTTCTCTTAGCCTATTTGAGTTGTTTAAGTAGTGTTGTTGATTTGATACCTTAAAATGCGCTAATCTCAAGATCTTAAGATACGATTCCTCCTAGTGTCTTTGAATTAGTCGGTCATTAGACCGGATACCAATTTAAAAAAGAATCATATTTTTTATCTGGATTTGTATTCATGTTAGAAAAGTAGTGTCAATTTTATTTTTCAAATATTGAGCTCCAAAAATATTTAGTTGGTTTAAAATCGACAATTTGCCAATATAGATGAAAACATATATATATTTTTCTTGAATCCGGATGTATAAATTTGGACAATAAAATCCAAGATGGGTAAATTTGGATTTGGATTGATCTGCATTGCTTGATCTAAAGTGAACGGTTAAGATCTCATACCGTGTCGTCGGATCACATATTATGTAGTTTAGTGGTTAAAAATTCATCTTTTTAAGTAAATAATGGTTCAATGTTCAAACCCCAAACTCTGCATATATTACACAATATTTCCACTAACCGCTAAGCTCACGGATAAAGAAAAATTGTATCTACTCCCTAAGAATGTGAAGTGTTCAGTTTTCCAACATGATATTTATTTCATTTTTATAAAAAAGAAAACTATATCTTATAGCAAAAACTACTATGCTAACCTGTAATAATTCCTCCATAACATCCTCCATTGTAATGATACCAATAGCCTCCTCATGTGTAACAGCTGAAAGAGAAACTATTTGTTCATGTGACATACATCCAATTTCTTGTTCCCATGTTTTTGATTCTTGTCCTACTTCATTGTCTAGTACCATCACATTTTCTAATGTTGGACTAAGAAACTCCACATCACTAGAACACATAGTTGATTCTTGAATTGAACTTCTTTGACTCATTTCCAGTACATAGGAGGAATTTGATTCTGCATATTCCACATTCATAAACATAGGTTATACATTTAGTATCATCCAATAACCAACATTTTCAACATTATACCAACTCATTTTACACTCCATCTTAAATTATACTAACACATTTTCAACATTTTCATTATGACTTTTTATCTTCATTTTACTTCTTGCAATCTTAATTGATATATATTTTTTTTAATAAGCTAAATTAACTCACCAAAAATGACACTAACGAAAATTAAAACATCAAGAGAAACACACTCGAAGGTCATAAGTCAACACAACTAGGTCAACCAAAATAGGTTGACAAAAATTAATATTAATTAAATGCACTATTTTTTTATGTCGTTTCATATTTTACAACCGCTAATTTTACCCGACTATATAAATTCAACTAACTAGCTTATCTGTTATCAGCTATAAACCAACTTATAAGTCAACCAGTATAAGCTTATAAGTTATAAGTTAACCAATGCTATTTTTTACCAAACAAAGCCTCAACAAGGTTAATTTGGTACAATTTTATTCTTTTTTCATGTTTATATTTTACTGAATTTGTGTGAAATAATCAAATGTTACATTCATGACACTTAGGCAGTATTTGCTGTTTGATTTGATATGATAATACGTGGCTAAATTGTGTAGTATGTTACCTCCAGTTATTTGAACTTGGTTTGATTCTTTATTAGTGATTATATTCAAAAACACAGGTGAATCCACAGCATGAGCTGGTGCAGTGTTTTCTGTCTCCATCTTTCCCTTCAAGACAACAGCCATATGACTATGACCCTTCTTGAATTGATTCAGTATTTCATATAGTGGCCAACTTTCATATACCCTATTGAAAATTAATGTAGACATAAATCTTGTGTCATCAATATTAAATACACTATATTAGTAATTCATAGCATGGTTATCGAATCGAGATTCAATATTTCAATCAGAACTCCTATTTTTTGAATCTCGATTCGTCGTAGTAAATCAGGATTCAATTGTAATGAACCAGAATTTAAGATGAAATTCATGTCACATTAGATATTCATATCAATTGAGTTCAGTTTCGTATCGAATCAAGACATGACTCGCATACATGGCCGTGTATAGTGCAAGGCCATCAAGGCTCTAGCCTTAGGCCCCAATATATATATATATAAATATATATATATATATATATATATATATATATATATTGTATCTTAGTATGTAATTATTTAATAGAGTAGGTTAGTAACAACGTGGGTGGTTGGTGCGTAGTGTGTGTAATTTTTTTTATATATTGAGCCTAAGATAACATTTGGCATAACAAATTTTAGTCACACTAATTGTCTTACCTAGGAATTTTCCTGATAATCAAATTTTTGATTGGAGTCTCATCTTCCGGACGGCAAAAGATTAAATTCTTAACCTATGCAAAAGAATTAATAGTTTAGTAAACACTATATGAATGTGAAAACATGATATAGTTTGAAACAATGTTGTCAATTTGAAAACCATCCTTTTACCGTGGTAAAAAGTAACGGATCGAGAATAAGTTAGCTGATTAACCAATGAGAAAAAATACTGTTACCAAACCGCTCTACATTGATCATGCAAACTTATGTCTGATTGATGTAGCCTATCGTTGCCTAGTGAAGTTCACATTATGGCCTTGTACGGTTGCGGTAGTTATCATAGAAAAATAGCTGCCGCAACCGAAATCATGCGGCCACATCATGTAATGCAATATACAACTTCAAACCCTTTCAAGATTTATAAGAGAAATTACATGAATTCGGAGAAATTACATGAATTCATTATATTTTTCAAATCTAATTCTTCAATTACTTACCAAAATGAGGCCAATAATATTTCTTGGATTTCCAGTATGTATAGGTACTCTACTGTGACCTTTACTCATTATTTGTGTCATTGTATGCCTGATGTCAAAAAAAAAAATTCATTTACTCATATATAAGAGATTGGATTAAAAATTGATATAAATGACTTCAAAATTAAGAGTTGTGACATGTTATTACATGTCTAGTTTGGAATTTATATCAAGAGAAAAAGTTTCAGATATGTGTGTCATTGCATCTATAGCTGTCTTTTGAGTCAAATCCATAGCACCTGTGATTATAGAAGTTTCATGATGAGACAATTCTCCACCTTTCCCTGCCTGCATATCAATATTTTAGCTACTAGCTAATAAATATTTATGTTAAATTTATTGTTATTTGGATTGACTTATCTGAACTTATCTACTGGAATAAATACGTGTGAGACTATTTAGGAGAGCTTATAAAAAAATCTTATAGTTTTTAAGAAAATAACTTGACTTTATTTTATTTTTTATTATAGAAATAATAAATACATGCATTAACAGTTATATACTATAAGCGTTTCATCTAGTTGTTTATCCAAACAAGGCCTTAGCCGAAATATAATATATTAGGGGGAAAACCTGATCTGCATGTAAGTCCACAAATGTCTTCAACTCTGATCTTCTCAAAAGAACTGAATGTTCTTTTCCTAGAGCCCAATCCAGCAACTGCCAAAATAGCAAGAGAGTTAGATATTTTTTTTGTATAACTATATAATGGGTACAAAGTATCCACGACCATTTAACGTGATTAATCTTTGTCGAAAATCTGTTGGATATGCAAAGTTGATGCTCCACTCCTAACCTAGTTTTCTCCATACACAAGATTTAGGAATTGAACCTGAAACTACTTGAGTAGTTTTCTCCATTTGCATGAGTTAAAGAATAAAATAACTTCATTAATTTTGATTATGGTGCAATGGATTATCAATTACCTAGGTAGTTACTCGCAACTCATATTAAAAGTGGGTCTATTTAATGTTTGACACGTGTCACTGTCGTATTTGTGTCTATATTCATTTATGTGTTCGTGCTTCTTAGTCAATTATAAAAGAAACTGGTCTTAACGCTCTGATTTCCAAGCAAAATGGCTGTGATAATCTACCGTTCGTCTAAGACATATGTACCCTAACCAAAGATTATGTGCAGCCAAAGTTCGAATTCAAGTACTTTCGACAAATTGAAGTTAACATTAACATAGAATAGATAAAAAAAAATACATTGCACAAAATGTCACTTACCTTGCTAGCTGGGTATGTTATTGGGAAGAATATAAGAAGAAGCAGATGAGTAAAGGGAGCCAAGTTTGCTCCAAAAGTAAGTCCATATCGAGAGCATACAGCTTGAGGTAAAATCTGAGATGAAATGTTTATACAAATTAATTCAAGAAAAGTTGATTAATTAATTATTTTTTAAAATGCAAAATCATTTATTGAAACAAACATTACCTCTGCAAATACAGTCACCAAGGGTGCTGACATGAGAATAGTATACCATGATGGAATTATCAAGTCCATAAATATTGGAAGTGCCTTCAACAGAAATATTTAGGATCAGTTTTGCAGTGTAAATAAAAAATCATTTACGACCCTTTAGCTTTTATTTTATTTTTGAAAACTCGGTATCCGATTCAAAGACCGATTAATTTGAGGGGACCAATTCCACCGCCCACTTGCGGGGGCTCTGTTCTAAACCTGTATACCTTGAGAGGAGCACACTCCAAGATCCCAAACCAACCGCTAGGCTGGGTAACCCTTTGCCTTATATTTAAAACACTATTCAATCATTTTAGATATACATAGGAAAAATCATTTTAAGGCCTACTCACATCACAAATGCAATTTATTAGCCTCAATTTAACTTCAATATGACATTATTGACTAAATTTTACATATACTTTGTAAATGCTTGGTATGTATATGATGTGTTAGCTTAATGATAAAAACGGAGTTTATATCCCATATGAACAGTTGTAAAATAATTATTAATATTTTTTAATAAATAACTTTTTTTGAATAAGCTAATTGGCACTAGAGATAATCGAACTTGAGACATTGATTTAAATAATGATTTCCTTTTTCATTGTTTTATAAATAAAACTGTGGGTTTGTACCAAAAAAAAAAAAAAAATGCTATATGCATATACCTCCATAGCCAATGATTTTCCTAGAAGAAGAGTACACAAGACAAAATGTCCATTTCTAACAAAAGGTTGAATCCTTTCAGCATTCCTTTTCTCTTTTGGTCTGCCTCCTTTGATGAGAACTTCAAGATCAACTTGGCTATATGACAATATTCCTAAAGCTAGGCCTGATGTGATGCCTCCCAATAACACAATAATTAGACATATACTTAGAAATAACCAGAAATCTAACCCACAACAAGGGAATTCATATTCATGCATTGTGTTATTTGGTGTAATGAAGAAGTGTACTATTGGTAGGAAAAAATTTATGGATGAAAAAATGGTCACATTGTATGTTGAATTGAGTTCATGAGGTTGGCTTTTTAAGAAAAGTGATTGTGACTATTTGTTGCATGGTTACATATTGACAATGAGAAAGAGCATGATAGATAGGTACAAAAATATATATAGCTCAAGCGGCTAATACTTACTTTCTTTTCAAGTGGAATAAAGTACAAGAATGTCATTGTTGAAATATAAAAATGTGCATTTCTTATAACAAAAATTGACAGCTATGGGAGGCGTGGTGTTGCTAGCTAGCATAGAAATAGACTATGCTAAACAAAAGTTTGATTATATTTTTTTATTTTTTATTAAGCAAAAAGTTTGATCATATAACATATATTAAGTGACACATTTAACTCTGTTACACATATAAATGCATGTTTTATCTTTAATATCTTAAATTCTTTATTAGAAAAAATTATGAAAATTTAATATTTTAAAAATATTAATCGAGACGAATCCAACAACATCTTATATGATATTGTTTATCTTTGTATATTAAAAGAAAAATGTGATCAAAATACGTTAGGCCAATAGTGCACCTTGTCAAACAGGTCATCTATTGCGGGACGGAGGGAATATTACTTTTCTCACTTTATGTTTTCTCACATGCCCTATTTTTTACAAAAATATCAATTGTTGATTTGATTATATAATTTGAATTTTTGGATTATATAATTCAAAATCTTCTTACATTTAACGCAAAATTTGATAACTTTCCTCATTTCAACCGTTTTTCTTTTTATCCTAAAACCTCTTTCACGACCCAAAATCCAAAACTCCCACATTATATGATTCTTGAAGGTTTTTTTTCTTCTCAAAAGCATCATATCTTAATCATTTTCTTGAAGGTTGTCAGCATTCCGTTGTACTTGGTGGGAGCTACGCTCTTCATCGACAAGAGTGCCATCTATGTCATTGTGACATGCCTCAATTACTTTCCTGACCTTGAGTCGTCAATGATTATGTATGGGGAGTGGCTGCCCTTGCTCACTTGTACAAAAAGTTTAACAAAGGATGTAAGTATCGGACTTCACAGTTGGCTGGATACACGACCCTGTTTTAGGTCTAATAATAAAATTTTTATTTAGTTAATTGTTAAATATTATTTTTGTTCACGGCTTGTCTACTGAAACATATATGTTGATGTTGATAAAAGGTTTAGATAATTCAGCACGTTTAGAGAGTCAGGGTTAGGGATTTCTTGGGCCAGACAAGGAGGATCGACACCCGGACTCCATGATATTTGTTTCAACGAAGGGAATAGTTGTCACAATCCTACAAGATTGCACAAGAACTGCATCGATCTAAGTGACATTGTCTTCTACCCACACCATGAGCACCACCAGACACATCCCTTCGAGGACATCAATCTTTACGTAAGATGACTCAGACACAGACCTCACACGGTCTGTTATCATCCGGAGGGCGTGCACAAATTGAGATAGGTGTAGACTATTCCCAAACATCCACATGTCTTGTATCCGCAAGAGTTGGGCCTACCTGCTACTGGTGCAGAGACGGAAGCTGGATAGATGAGATGATATATTACCATTTCACATCCATATGTCATACCTCCGCCGGAGAATATACATACATATCATGAGGACGCTTGAGAATGATGCCCTTAATGAAGTTGTTGTTGAGGGGCAGGGAGACCACCAATTCCTAAACATAAATGGACAGTTAGGGTGCATTAGAGAACATATCATAAGGATCATGGGCGATGGTAAGGTGGGGCAGGGTAGTCCGTCTTAGCTGAGTTTGGAGGAGCTTCTGCAACGTAGGCGTGCTAGGGTTGGCCATGCTACCGAGTAGATTTATGACTCTATGTAACATTTGAACAATTTCTATTTTTATTTCACTTTTGAATATTTTGATATACCCTATAGATATTGGTGTTACTTTGTTTAAAATATGTTTAATTTGCTGCTTCATATGTTTTCATTAATTTTTTTTTTTTCCGTGTATGATATGCTTTGATGTATGTTAAAATCAATCTCAATTCACCAAAAACAAAGTGTGTGAAGTAACCAACACATGTTCTCTATCTATGCTCACACAATTAGATTATATAATATAAACTTCAAATTGTATAATCTAAAATGTGTCAATTTATACACTGAAATTTCATATTTAAAATGGTATATTCTGATGAGTTTGACATGTTTCAGACTATACAATTGGAATAAAAGCTTTCAAGTTTTCAGATTCTATTTTTCCAACCGTACATTTACATGTTTGAGACAAACCATAACAAATTTCCTTTTTTTTTTTTTTGTTATTTAGATTTTGAGGTGTTTTGGATTATATAATTCAAAAAAGACATTCACATTATATATAACTTGAAGAAGTGGTATTCTTGGAATAAAATAGGATACGTGATATGAACATGAGAAAAGGAGTGAGTAGTCTTAAATATACCTGGACTATCAAAAGTATATTAGATGCAAAGTATGATTAATTTTTATTTCTAAAACTGTATTGTTTCTAATTTATCTTCCATCTTCTGTTGTTTATCACAGTTGCCAATCACGATTCTTTTATATCTTTGTTACCAATTTAAAATGAATGCAATTTTTAAAAATAAAATAAAAAACTAAAACTAAAAACATTTTTAAAATGTTATCCCAAAAACTCTAACTCATATGACATTTTATTGGGTTTAGACATGTCTGGTTGTCACACAACCGTAAATTAAAATAATAATGATTAACATTTAGATTACAGAAATGGTTATATTATTTGAACTTAACTAAAATTGATTTAATTGACATAATATTTTTTTATTGTTGAAGTCAAACGGGAAAAAAAATAGGTTTATGTGCTAAGCTAATAAGCTGAATCTTGGTGGAGATTACTAAGTAAAAACTTCCATGTTAAGTGAGAGTAAGACAAGAATTAGTAGGGGTTGACAAAGACTTCCCACAACAATGTAAATCTTAAATTATTAAATTATTAAACATAAATGGAATTCTCTTTTTGTTGGTCAATGTGACAAAGCCTGCCTCAACTTTGTAGTTTCTTCAATTAGTCATGAAGACGACACTTTAAGTACTAAATTGCCAAGTTCTGTCTTGTTATGTAGAAATTTTAATTTTAATTGCGTTGTGCATATTGATCAAGGAAAATAAATGTTCCATCAACAATTAGGAAAATTGCGTAGAACTAATTTTGAGCTACATGAATTTTGATCTTTACGAATTAAGTATTTCTGAAATTTGTTCTCATAAAATAAGTGAAGATTTATTTGCCTTCTAACAAATAAAAAACATATTCTCTCTCGTCTCAATTATAAGCAAAAATTCAACTTTTAAATTTATCGAATAACTAATGTATATGATCTGCAATGTTTAGGATTTGGTGGTCTCTATGGCATATGACTAAAAAGTTATACACGGATATAGACCTCATCGTGATCTCTCAGGCGATAATAGTTATACATAATCTAAACCATGAACTTTAGATAGCCAACCTTACTAGGGTCTGACTAAATCAAAAGATCAAGTGCATTACATTACAACGGCGGCAAAACATTAATAAATGATTTAGACTAAATTTATATTGAAAACATAAATCGTATACAACCAGCCATATTAAGTATCTACATTAGGATCACATTGTGGTGTTAATTGAGGAATCAAAGGATTAACATATATCATGATTAAAGATCTCCAAAGCATAAAAAAAAATCATGATAAAGAAAAAGAACAAGAACTTCTTGCCCAATTCAAGAAACATAAAGCTGGAAAGAGAAATTGGAACTAGAAGGATCAAATTAACAACAAAGGGAAAAACTGAAGGTGAGAAAAAACACAAGAAGGGGGTTGAATTGTGTTATCTTTTTAACTCTTTTCAAAAGAAGGATTCTGGGGTTGAATTGTGTTATCTTTTTCGCTCTTTTCAAAAGAAGGATTCTGTTTTCCAGATCAGAGTCTGAAGGAGTTCAGGTTCTGATAAGGAGTTTAGAGTCTGTGCAATGGAATAAAGTAAAGAGACAAGGGAAAATAAAGAACACAAGCAATTATACAGGTTCCTTCCACAATTGGAAGTAATCATGTCCCCCTTGCACTTCCAAATAGAGTTCACTAAAATGTAATTTCAGATTACAAGTTGCTCAAGCACACAGCAAGAGACTTTCAATGCTCAAGCACACAAGCAAGAGACTTTTATTGCTCAAGCACACAAGCAAGAGACTTCTAACATAATTTACAGAAAATTGAATAAAAGTTTGAACACTTGATATGCAATTAGTGGTGTTCACAAATACAAACAAATAAGACTCTGTTTTCTGTTACACTTAGAAATTCTAGGATAATGAAGTTTTTCTATTGAGTAGTTGTCTAGTCAGTTCCGTAACCAATTCTTCAAGTCTTCATCCCTTTATATAGAGGCTTGAGAAAGACGTTGAGAGATGCCAACACATCACAGAGTCATCTAGAAGCTTGATCAAACATTGTTGATCTGTTGCTTGATATGGTAATCGTCCTTCAAAAACAATTTTGAGTTTCATTCCTTTTGGAGCGAAAATACCAGTAGACACAGCTGCCAATAGTACAAGTAGTGGAGTAGTGGAGAAGGTGGTCGTACAAGTACTCTGTCCTTTTCTGCGCTCTCTGTCAAAAAGTATCTCATGCTTAAGTTGACTTGAAATAACCGTTATTCCATATGAATATTCCTTCTGCAACGAAATGCCTCCAGAAATTCATCAAATCAATATCTTGAGTTTGCAGTTTTCAGACTCTCTGTAGAACTTCAGGCTCTGTTGAGCTTCAGACTCTCTTCAGCTCCTTCCGACTCTCTTTGTTCTTCAGATCCTGTAGATATGCGCTTCTCGAGACAGCTTCTTCAGACTCTCAAGTCTTCAGAACCTCTTGACTTGCACTTCTTCGAACCAGCTTCTTCAGACTCTCCAAGTCTTCAGAACCTCTCGAAACAACTTCAGATAATTCTTCAGGCTCTCTAAGTCTTCAGAATCACTTGCAACAAGCTTCTTATAGATTTTGCTCTTCATTTGTTCTTTCAGAATGCCTTCTAAGATTAAAATATTTGACTAAGATCTTGCATACTTGAACAAATATTAGCATATCCAATTGACAATTTTTACTACCTTGTTATCATCAAAACTAAAAGTGGTATTGTTAAACACCATTTGTTCCAACATGCACAAGACATGCAAAAGGAAAATCAACCACAAAGTATTTACAACAATCAGGTGCTTGAAAGCTGAAAGCACCAACAAAAATCTAAAATTACACATGAACTCTCATGCAAAGAAATGGATGCTTCCACCAATGATGCTAACTATAGCTAAAAGTTGTCTGTTTAGATTTCAGTCACAAGAAAGAATCAGTTTTACTTTTTCAGCTAAAGTAGAAGAGTCTGAGACTGTGTTTTGGAATACACTGTTATTCATTTCCTTCCAGATAGCCTAAACAGAAGCAAACCAAATAATTTTCATGAAGGAATGAGTGGCTCTAGGCAAGCCAGCCATATTAGTAAATTGAGTGAAATGATGTCGAATGTCACCTTAAAAAACCAAAAAAATATCCAACCAATGCAACACACGACCCCAAAGTGAACTGAAAGTGTCACATCCTAAAAACAGATGAGGAACGGATTCTGGTTCATCACAACCAGACACATAAGCCGAATCTTGAACCTGTATGACACGCCTCTCCACCAAATTGTCAGTTTATGATAATTATCTCAAAAGAAAAATGTTTAAAATAATTTGCATAGAATAACTTGACGTTTCAACCATATTCAGTTATATTGGGATGGTATTCTAGAATATAGAAAACTGGATGGTATTCTAGAACCGATCAACTTTTTGTTTCCCATGACGGAAAAAAATACTTCCATTATAGAGGAAAAATAGAGAAACAGAAAGAGTATGTTATAATTTTCTAACAACAATGCCATCAATAAAAATGTTAAAAACAACATATGGGGTATCCTTAACATTACAGATAAAAATATGAAAACATAGTATATTATAAAAATTTGTTTTAAGATATTTTTAGAAATAAGCTTTAAGAAGTTTTTTCTTTTCAAATTTTGAAAAACTGAAAAATAGTTTTTATATTTACAAATTATAACTAGAGTAAACAAACTTAGTCCCACACTAACACTTTGAGAAAAATTAGTTTTCGGAAAAAATGCGCATTCTTGAACAATCTACAAAAAGCTTGATTTAATCCAAGAAGCCAAGTTCAATCCAATTCATTTGATGTTTCCAAAGGTTTAGGAAGCATAGAAATAGTGAAAAACATCAAAAGAATCAGTTTTGGAAGTCTGGAATTGGCCTCGAAGCACCCAGCAAAAGCACAACAAAACAGTCTCTCATGAGGGGCTGCCTTACTGCGCCCACGCGTTGGCATGCTGCGCCCAGGCGTGGGCAGCAGCAGCCAGTGTCCTGTGCTACGGCTCTGTGCAGTCTCGGGTTTTCCGGTTTCGCCATTTCGTCTGTAAAATAGCGATCGTTAACCCGATTCTAATTCCGTTTTCACCTACGCGTTCTACTCAATTAATCCTATCATATTTTTCTGGAAAACCATATATTTACAATCTCAAAAACAACTTATCCCAGAATCACTTATTTCCCAAAAACACTTGAAATCACTTTTACACAAAATTCTAATTTTCTCCCAAACGAGTTCTCAACATCAATCAATAACCAAAAACAGAAAATCATTATACCCTAACTCATCATAATCAACTTTTTTCATTCATTAAAAATCATCAACACCGCAATTCAACTTAATTCACCAAAACTCAACAACACCCAACAACAACACACCAAACATGAATAAACTCATGGAATCTCTAACACCCATAGCATAATTTAACATTACTATCATAACACAACATCATTCAAGACATAATTCTACAATTTCATCAACAAACAACAACCACAAATTTATTTTCACTTATTTAAGCAAAAATAACAAAGTACCCATACCTATACATCTTAAGCATGTAAATTCAACATCAAAAAATTAATTATCATCAAATTCATGTACCCAAACATTGCATCAAAATAAGAGCACGATTTCATCAATTAAATTCAGAATAATCACTTTCACAATTAAGCACTTATGAATTGAGGTAGAAAAGAGATTATACTAAAAGATTATGAGAGAAAACTGGCCCCCTTACCTCAATTGAACACAAACCTAGTCTTAGCTTCAATTTAGCTCCTTGAATCTCTACCCCCTTTTTGATCTTTAAGCTCTTCTCTTCTAACCTTTTTCTCTTCCTCTAGCTCTTTCTCTCTTTACCTCTCTCAAATGTTATGTGAAATGAATGTGAAACCCTATTTCCTCTAAAAACTAGATCTTATAAAGGCTCCACACTAATGAGCTTAACCCTCAAATGTTTTAATGGGTTCAAAGTTCCAATTAACCAACTCACAAAGTTTCTACTCACTTACGATTAAATATAATGAATAGTTACCGGCTCTGAAGTAATTACCACAACCCAGTAGTAACTTAGTAAAAATAATGGTTCTCACTTGAAACACTAAAAATAATCCTCACAGTGAAATTAACAAACTACCCTTGCTCACTCAATGACCAAAATACCCCTAAGTTCAAAATGACTAAAATACACTTCTAACACCGAATTCCAATAATCCCAACCAAAATACACACAGAGGCAATTAGTCACATACAAGCTCATATAAATACATATAAAAATTAATTAAAATAAATCTAACGAAAATCGGGTTGTTACAGTTTTAAAACCCAGTTCGGACTAGTCGGTCAAACCGGTTCGACCGGGAACCGGTGAGTATGTTGGGTCGAGCCGCACATCGGATCAACCATGTAATTAGACTGGTGTAAACCGGTGAGACTCGCTGAAAATTGTTGACTCAACCGGTTTATGGAGTGAATCAGTTTAATTAATTTTGTTTTTTTGAATCATATTAATTATCATTTAATGCTTGTTTGTTAATCTTTAGTGCTTACTATACAATTTAGAGCAATGCTATATATCAAGAAAGATTTTATCAAGAAAGATTCAAGAATGTCATGGCAGAATAATCACCCTTAGATTTTATCAAGAAATTGTTCTGAAATTAATGTTAGCCAATAAAATCTCAGCCTGGCCGGAAATCATGGGGTGGTGGGTGCTATGTATTTTTTATTTTATGAAAGGTTAATAAATAAGACTGAAATCTAAGGGTGATTATTCTACCATGTCATTCTTGAATCTTTCTTGATAAAATCATTCTTGATATCTAGCATTTTCCTACAATTTAATGTTGTTATGCACATGCTATTAATTGCATTTTTTTTTTGGCTACAGATGCTAAAGAGCAAAAACAAAAAAAAAACCAAAAACAAAAAAAAAACTAAAGCCTAAAAAAGAAGGCTCCAGTAGCATCATTCCGGAGGAGAGGCAAGAGCTCTGAAGAAGGAGAATCGTGACAATTCAAGGCAATGTTCGACGAGGCACCAATCTTGGCCAAGAAATCCGCACACTGGTTGCCCTCGTTAAGGGTGTGGTTAATAGTTGTTTGAGTCTGCTCCAATAACTCTTTTATGTCTTAAATCAAAACCACATAATGAAACTTCGAAAGGGGTCCGGTGATGATGTTGGTGCTTAATAAGGAAACAAAGTAGCAAATAAGATTGACAATATCCTTCTCTTTAGCCAGCGATAGGCCCTAGTAGATGGCATAAAGCTCATCATAAAGAATGTCAAAAGAGTTATGAATGTATTCGGAAAACCCAGACAAGTAAAAATCTGCATCATTTTTAAGAGTTCCACCATAACCTGTTTTAGTGATGGAGCCAAGGAAACTCCCATCAACATTGAGGATGACGCCAAAATGGTTATTTTGATTCCACTTGACAAATTTATCTTTAATAGTACCATTTGAAGACAAGGGGTAAGAGGACTTTAAAGAGTCAACCATACCATGAATGTTGCAAGCAAGATGATTAACGGTCCAATTTTCATTTCTCAAACACATCATGTTTCTATTTCTCCACACCCACCAAACAGTGGCTACAAAAATGAAAGCAAGAGGCCGAACCAAATTAGTTTTTAGCTAATCATAAGAGATCGAATTTGTGAAAAAATCGGGCTGATTAAAACTGAGTTGTTGCCAAATGATTCTGGAATGATTACAATCTCTCACATAGTGAAGGAAATATTCACCGTGCAGTCCACACCGAGAGCAAATAGGGGAAGAAGTAATATTTCTATGGTTGAGCATGGATAATGTAGGCACCGAGTTATGGAATGCTAACCAAAAGAGAAATTTATTTTTTTCTCGCATCTGAAGATTCCAAACCCAAAACCAAGAGGGAGGAGGATGAGAAATAGTAACCGAGTCCTTGAGAGAGAGAGAGAGCAGCCAAGAATAACCGCTTTTGGCGGTGTAGGTGCCATTTTTGTTGTTGGACCATATGAAAGCATCTTCGACAGAGGCATTGAAATTGAGATGAATGTTGTCTATGGTATCAACTGTAAGGGGGGTAGTTGGCTATAAAGAATATTAGTGTGAGTATTATCAGATGTATAACATCTCTCACCGTAAGATGAAGATCATGAATGTCAATATATATGGAGGTATGCACGCTATAAAGTCGTGAGTGCTCCACAGACAAGTCCAGAAGGAAGAAAGATCCGACCCGACATGCCAAGAGTAACCATCTTTGAGGGCAGAGATAGAAGACCATATATAAGAGGTGGTGGGCAGAGATGAAGCATATAAGGTATTCAGACCTCTAACATACTTGTGTGAGAGAATCTAGACCCATAATTTATTAGAAGACTGAACCATTTTCCAAAAAGTTTGCGAAGTAAACAAATGTTTATATCCCTCGCCATTCTGATGCCTAGGCTACCATGCTTCTTAGGCTGACAAATTTTATTCCAACCAACTAGGTGAATACCTTTGTTATTGTTATCCTCCAGATAAAATTGTAGGTGGTTTGATCGATACTATCATAGATGCTCTGAGGGAGACAAGTAACCTGCATATAATAAGAAGGAACGAAGGAGAGAACAGACAATGCAAGAGTCACTCTTCCTGGCTTATTTGGCAGCTTATGCTTCCAAGAGGCTAGTCTGGATTGCACTTTTTCAATAATAAAATGGAAATCCCTTCGTTTAGCCCTTCCCTTGAGAATAGGAAAGCCAAGATATTTGACAAGAGAGTCGGTGCATCTAATACCAAAGATGTAAGTGAAACTAATAATTTTTTCTCGAGGAGTACCTGTAGAGGAAAAAGTCCAGGATTTTGAAAGATTAATGTTCAAACCTGAAGCTTGGATGAAACTTTCGAACATATCAGTGATAAACCGAAGCTGAGATTTTTTGGCCTTCGTGAAGAGGAGAACATTGTCTGCAAAAAGAAGGTGGGATAGCTGAGTTCCATTAGGCGAGAGATAGATGAGGTCCCAATTACCTTGATGAAATGCATTGTTGATGGCAATAGATAACTTTACCATGCAAAGGATGAAGAGATAAAGAGATATAGGGTCTCCTTGGCGAAGGCCATGAGTGGGCTAAGTCTCATGGGCCAGTCATATGTTATCCGTCATAAACATTAGTTTTCTCATCCATATAAAATTGCATTTCCGTTGGCTCACATGCATCAACGGAATATGTTGTCTCATCACTATTGTCATTTTTTTTTATACAATGGATCGGTCCCTTTTTGCCAAACCATTAATTATTTCATTTTGACAATAGCCTAAAAAATGAAGATCATCATAATAGACCATGGGCAACCACAAGAGTGATTTGTGTAACACCCCGTTTTCCCAACATATAAATAGTATAAAAATAATCGGAGTTCATCGCAAAACAGGATGTCACATTTCGTACTTCAAAATTTCATTTCATCATAAATAGAGTTAAAGTCACTGTTTATATAAGCATCTGCTTTCAATAATTCAAAACCATGTCGCAGCGGATAATATTCAACACTTAATCAATATTTGACATTAAGGCCTCAACATCAACAACATAATTAAGATTCCAACTTAAAAGTAGTTCAACAACAACTTATAAAAAGATATGTAACAAAGGAAAACAAAACACATAAAAATTCCCATCCCGTTACGTATCAGAGCATGACTCCTATGACGACACAAGAAGTCAACTCTTATCAGCGGCTACTCCTAGATATCTGCACGTTACCCACGTAGAGGCAACATTCAAACAGAAGGGGTGAGATTTCATATTCATTAATAATAGACAACAATTCATAAAGAAGAATTAATCAATATAAAACAGCCACAAATAATCATCAACAAGTACTTCATATAATTTCAGATACAAATCATCAATTAACTTCGTTCATCAATGCAACAACAACGACTCAACAATGCAACAACAACGACTCAACAAATGCAATATAACTATACATGTGGTACCAACAGAGCGTCAAGCTCCCTTCGTCGTAATTCGACTTGACAGGCATAAAGCCCACTTCGCTACAACTTGACAGGATATAGCCCCCTTCGCTTGATAAATGCTTATGGAATGATACGACTCAAAATGCAACAACAATAACATCGTAATTCACATATTAAAATATCCACAAAAGATTTTCATGTCAAACCAACGCTACTGGAAACATAACTTAATTATCAACAACTTTCACTTCACCAAAAATCAACAATTTTTTTAACACAGGAGTTCCATATAAACATCATATAAATAACTTCCATATAAACATCATATAAATAACTTTCATATAAACATCATGTAATTAACTTTCATATAAACATCATATAAATAACTTTCATATAAACATCACATAAATAACTTTCATATAAACATCACATGAATACGTTTCATATAAACATCATATAAATAACTTTCACGTTAATTCATGTGATTACCTATGTTTTTAACAATTTATTTCAATTCAAAACCAAATTTTCACACCAACAAAAATTCAACAACAACAAGATCAAACCTTTTCAGAATTATCACTCATAATTAAAGAAGGTTAGTCCCACGTGATTTGGTTTTCACTATGTAGCTAAAGGGGCGATGAAAAGAAGATTCAAGTTTTTCTTGTGGATTTTCATGCGAAAGGTAATCCGTAGGAAAATCTTTAGAAGCAGTTAGGCATAACAGTAAACCTATAATACCTCTAAACAACTTTTTATCTACCTTTGCTCATGTATCTTCTTTGCTTAAGGTCATCTATTTTTTCACCAATGTGAGACTCTTGCTCACACTTAAACATAAGCAAAAATATATTATCATACAAAATTATACTTACAATTTCTAATAGACATTGAAATATTTGATAAACAACTAAAAAAATACAAAATTGTAAATTTTTTTGTTTTAGATGCGAGGTTTTTAGTTGGATTTTTTTTATAAAACATTGAAATACTTGTAGATATTGTTGCCAACTTGGATTGAACTTGTATGTAGAAGATGCATAAGGGAGTTATGAAGTTTCCTAGTTTGATGTATTATGTACGTGAATGTTCAAATTGTTATAACATTAAACCTATTAAATCATGTATCACTGTTAAATATCATTCCTACTGTCAATTACCCAATTGATGATGATGATGGTGTTCTTTGCTGCCTAAAAAATTAGTCATATAGTGAGCGAAAAAGACCTAAGTTGTACGATAAGTTAGGGTGCCTACTAGTGACTAAAGACTCTAATTATGACGTGTTAGTAGGACTGGAAATGAGTCGAACTGAGTCGAACTTTAGTTCAGCTCGGCTCGACTCGTTAAAAATTGAATCGGCTTGAAACTCAACTCGAGTTTGTAACGCCCCCTTTTTATTTAATTATTTTTAGTTAATATTTGAATACTTTTACATGATTTTATATTTGATAAGTGATAATATGTTTGTTATTTTGTTTAGAAATATATTTGTTATAAATATATTTGATATTTGTTATGGAAGTAATTTATCTATATTTTAAATAGAATATTAAGTTGTGGGGCTGTTTTTGAATTAGTTAGAATTATGAGGGAATAAGTGGAATAAGATAAACCAAATAGAAGAGGTATAAAAGGTAAAACCTAGGTTTAGGAACAGATACCACGTACAATCAGCTTTGGGAGAAAAAGGGAGAAAACTAGAAGTGGAGAACCAAGAGGCTGCTGCTCCAATTCTATTAAGGTAAGGGTGGGATTTCCTTCAATAATCATAGTATAAAATTCTGAAATTTGATGAATTGTTGTGTTCTTGAATTAGGGTTAGAAAGTTTATGTTAATTGATAAAATGAGATGAATTGTGTTGTTTGATGCATGTTCCTATGTTGTTTTGATTTCTATATTACCTATTTGACCTGTAAACATCATTGTAAATCATTTTGGGTGATTAAGGGATCAAAAATTGGGTTTTTGGAGTGAAAATTGTTCTTTCCCGTAAGCGAATTCGGCCACCGATTTTCTGAAAGCCAAAACTGGAAAAACACTCACTTTTCACCCGTTTATGTTTTGAATTAGCTTTAGGTGTAAACACGAAAGTTGTTTATGACTGATGAATTATGATATTATGATGCGAAGTCGTTGTCGTTGTCATTGCCACTGTTGTCGTCAATGTCGTTAAAGTTGCAAGTGTTGGTCTAAGTTGTCTGAGTTGTAAGTGGTTGTTCCAAAGTATTGGAGTCTTATAAGTTGTCGATGTTGTGTAAGTTGTATGATGTTGAGTCCATGCATACTCATTTCAGTTGGGGGCTTGATGCCCTGTGAGTTTTTACTCTACACGTTGAGGGCTTGATGCCTTGGATTGGTACCACATGCATGAATAAGATGTCTAAGTTGCATAGTCGAGTTGAAGTTGCATATGTTGAGTTCAAGTTGTAGAAGTCACATTGTCGTTGTCGTTAAGTTGTCAATTGTCAATGAATTGTTGATAAAGAACTAAGTGAAGTATTAATATTTATTAATCGTGGTTGCTTAAGTTATTATGAGATGACAATTATGTTGTGTTGTTTATGTCCTTATGTGATGATTTATGATGTTATATGATGATGATTATGATTTGGTTATTATGTGCTATGTGATGATGTATATAATGCGATGAAACTGAAGTTAATAATGATTAGGAGTTGAAGGATTTATTAATGAAATATTATATGAAGATTTAATGTTATTAGTTTATGAAGTTAAGCTGCTAAATGCTCTTGATGAATTAAATGCTTAATATTATTGTTTTGTGAAATCTCACCCCTTCTGCTGGAATTGCCGCCTCGTGGGCAAGTGCATGTGACCAAACATAGGTTCGACGTGTGAGGATTTTCTTGTGTGATGTCATAGGAGCTCTGATACGTAACGGGATGGGGATCTTACTATTTGTTTCTATTCCTTTATGTATCGTTTTGGATTAATTATGTTATTTGTGACTTGACTATGAATTTTAAGGAGTTTTGAATTAAGATTCCGCTGCTACGTTTGAACATTGATGAGGAATAAATTATTATTCATTTAGTTTAAAGTTTTTATGAAATGTATTATCCTGAATATGCGATATACTCTGATTAAATGCATGAAATTTTTATGTTGGGATTTCGGGGTGTTACAGAGTTCGCTACAAAATTTTTTTCAGGTTGAACTCGACTCGATTCAAGCTCGTGAACATCTCGGTTCAGCTTGATAGCTCGAATCAAATGAACCAAAAAGAAACTATAAACCAAAAAACAAACTTTTAGTTTAATTGTACAATAATACTTCCTATGGGTCTCAAGACCACATAAGTAAGAAAAGCTATACCATAAATTTGTCATAGCATTATTAATCTTTTGTTACACGGTATGTTGAGTCATAGAACATTACTTCCTCCGGTCCTATGTATAAGAAAAATTTGGGTCAACAAAAGTTAATGTATCTGATTCAATTTTTTAACTAAATACATCAATTTTTGTTGACCCAACTTTTTCTTATAAATAGGATAAAAGGGGATATTTTATAGACCCTTATGCTTCTTGCCAAGCTTCCGATGTAGGACTAGTTTTCACGCTATTTTTCTCTCTTACAGCTCGCTAACCTCACTAATGTAAATGTGTTATGTACAAGAAATAATAACTTCCACGTGTATTTAATTAAATAAAAAAAATTAAACAAATTGTATATATATATATATATATATAATTATTTTGTACTTTTTATATGGAGCTGGTTCATGAACCAAATGAATCGAACTATGCATAGTTCAAGTTCAGCTCATTATTTAACAAACTTAAATTTTAACTCAAGTTCGACTTATTTGGTTCGTGAACCAAGTTCAACGAATTCATTATCGAATCAAGTCTCAAACTTTTTTTCAGTTGGTTTGGTTAATTATCAGCCCAACGTTTTAACAAAGAAAACAAAAATGAATCTATTGTCCAATCTTTAATTTTTTTTTTTGAGCAACATGTCTTTTTTCTAAAATTCTACGACTTTTTTAAAACATATAACAAATATAAAACTTAAGTGACCAAATGACTCATTAATTGAGTACAAGCATAATAAGATCCAAAATTTAATTCTCAATACATGCCAAATCAAAACTTCAATCCACAAATAAGATCAATAATTCTCAACCTAAGAGAGAAAAATAACAATAACAAAAAAGGCTTTTGTAGCCGCCATAACAAAGTTTTTGTAAGTACTTTTGAAATTATAGCATATGAACTTGCAAACTAATCAATTCTTGTTTTATCACAAACGCAAAGCAAATTCCTTCATGAATTATTTATTCTTGATACCTCCAGTTTCCTCTGCAGTTGAACATATTTCTACAATATAATCATCTGCTATCATTTGATTTTCTCGACATTTAAGAGAGCAAAATGCAGAAAAGTCACTGCAATGTTAAAATTAATGGGTCAGTTGACATGCATGCATATAAGAAGTTTATAAACACCACTCGTCAATATGATTGTACGTGTATCTGTATATAACATATATATATATATATATATATATTATAATACTGAAATAGGTATTGTTGGAGATAGATCTAAAGATAAATATTATATGTTTTTTTAGTGATTCAAAATACAAAATCCAATCCATTGAAAAAAAATATAATCTAATGTTTAGTTGGAGAATTTGAATTTTTTTGCTCTAATTAATATTCGTCATGTATGCCTTTGATATTGGTGTTCACTTTTCACTTCACCTTTTAGATATATGCATGAAATGTTGTAAATCTATGAAATGTGGGAAAAAGAAAGAGAAGAGAAACAATACATACCCATACATAAACCTATCATTCTCAATCTTTTTCTTACACCAGCAACAAGCATGTAGGAATCCCTCTGGCAATGCTGGTAATGTCCTTTTGATCGGAGCATCTAAGGCTGGAAAACCTAGTGAGAATAACCGTTGACCTAGTGGCACCTTAACAAAGTTTGAGGTTTGTTTCTTAATGATTCTTTGATCATTAGTATTCACAAGTGCAACATTTGCATCTGAAGATAGACCATCTAGGCAAATGGTTGACTGTGACTTGTAAAATCGACGACGTTTTGGACCGGGCTCCATTAGAGTTGAGAGTTAAAGGAGGAGTCTAGAATGAAGGAGGAGTTAGGTTTTTGTGATGATAAATCTATGTGTTTATAGCATGGTATTTATAAACTCAATTGATTCCGTTTCTTTGTAGATTTTCAACAAATATTATCATTAATGTCAATTTGACCTACGCGGTGCACATAATATTTAATATTGTAAAACTTTTAAAATATAAATTTTTATTTCAATATTAGTATGCATTTAATTTTTTTCTAATTAAAATTTAATATTCTTATATTTAATCACATTAAATAAATTATTAAACTTAAAATTTTGAAATTAAATTATATTAAATTTCACAAGTCAAATAAAAAGAATATTCATTGAGTTAAATTAGTTTTGAAATAAAAGTATTAATTATGGTACTCATATCATATTTTTTTCATAAGTCAAACTAGCTTATCAAAATTTGCATCGGAGAAAATGAAGACCTTGAGAGAAGTAGACTCTAAGGTCCTAAGAACACCACAAGGCCAACCCAAGTGGACTTCTCCTATCAGTCTTGTGAGTAAGTGAAAATAGAGGGACCAAAATTATAATTAAGCTTAAAATCAATTACATTGAAATAGAATAATCTACAATTTATCTCAGTTAATTTATTTTTTAAGATAATATTAAATTTTTTCTACATAAATAAGTATATGTTTTTAGAGGGCATAATATGCATATATTTACTTTTTTGCTTGATAATTATTTGAATTAAAAAAATAGTAATAATTAACTTCCTTTTAATCTTTAAAAAAAATTCTTCCTTTTAAAAAATTATAATTAATTTAATTTCTTAAATATGTGTATTAAATTTTAAAAGAATTATAAGCTTGTGCATGAACCAAATTTAAAAAAAACATAAATAATAATATTGTACCATCTTTTTTTGTCACCACGTCTTCTTTTGAGGAAATATTAATTATATTATTTTCTTTAACAAGTACATAATAAATTTTAAAAGAATAATAAGTTTGTTCATGAACCAAATTAAAAAAAAAAGAATATAATAATATTATACTATATTCATTCACAAAATAATAATAATAATAATAATAATAATAATAATAATAATAATAATAATAATAATAATCAAAATAATAATAATATGCCATATGATAAAGTGTACTCACTGCGGTCACATTTATAAGCAAAAAACAACTCTTCATGTACATCTAATAATTAATGTATCTGACCATAAATGTGACCGGATACATTAATTATTCAATGTATCTAAAAAATCATTTTTTGCTTATAAATGTGACTGGAGGGAGTATTTGCTTAAATGAGGGTGAGGATATCTTTACTTTTTAATTATCCTAAGTATACCCTTAAACAACTTTGTCTATAATAAAGATTGATGTTGGTGTCTATAAAAAAAATAAGAATTTAGATTATATTTATTTCTTATATTGTTGGTGTCAATGAAAGTAAATATCAGTTATATTTTTACTTTTAATCAAAATAATAAAAAAAAAAAACCGTTCATAATTTTCAAACGTTAACGCAATAAAAAAAACAGAAAGACAGTCACGTGAGTGCATGTCCTTTCGCTAATATAAGATGATATGAACAAATGAGCGTGTTGGTGGTTGATCCATTCGCCAACTTAGAACCCTTGTTAATCTCTACAATGTCAACTCTTCATTTCTTTTCCTTTTTATAATTTAGTTCACTAACGTACGCAAATTCGCTGAGTTATGCATGTTAGAAGTGTTTGTTTGGTTAGGATTGATTAGGAATGATCCACTAGTCAATCTACAGGTTAATTCTAAAATTTATCAAATAAACGTAACGTATGAGAGGAGAGAGTTACCAAGAGAGACGTGATCGCAAGCGATCATACCAGCGTTCATTCTCGCCGGAAGTGAGGACAAATCGTGGGGGAAGGGATCCAAGCAGGGTGCCACAAACGGGGAGGGATGGGGACGATTGGCAGGATGTGAGACCGCGACGTGGGAAAGCGTTGCGACAAGACGATCAAGGTCAAGACAGACATCAGGGAAACAAGCGGCATGGAGGTTTTACAGGCAATTGAGTGAGGCGGTCTAGGTCAAGGGTCACAACTAGGTCGCGAAAGGGAACAAATGGCAGGGACAACAATAGGGTTTCAGAAGGCTTAGGTTATGGGAAAGGCAACTTGCGGTGGCGGACAGAAACCAGGAAAACGCGCAGGTTCGCGGTGGGCGAACGCGCGGCTGTTGTTCTTCTTGGGCGAACGCGCGGTTTGTAACTTTTTATTTTACGAATTTTCTGGCACAATTATCCAATTTTTATTTGAGGAAAGGGTTCAAGGTATGTGGCACTCTCGAGGAGGTCGTGGTTCCTAGTAAACGCAACGTATATGGGGAAGTTTATGGCTTTGTTAGGTTTTCAAAAATTAGAGATGTTGGTAAACTCTTGAAAGCGGTGAATGCGGTTTGGTTTGGTAATTTTCGAGTTAATGCTAGAGTGGCTAGGTTTGATCGAGTGGCTGAAGAGGTGGGAGGTAGTGCAGGTGAGGGTGTTCGTGGTCTTGTGGGAAAGGAGACGGCTAAAAAAATGGTGAGGGAGAAGGAGGGTAACATGGAGGAGAAGCAAAGGGTTGAGGGAGAAAAAAGAGTAACGTTAGCTGTTGAGAATGACTGTAGCGATGGGGAGGGTGATGTGACGATTGGGAAAGTGTTGGTTCCGGTGAGGGCTGGTAAGAAGTGTAACACCCCGTTCACCCAACAGCGTAATAATAAAGATAATTATATCAGAGTATTTCAACAACGGAGTATTACACTACTTTTCAAAATCTCATAAATAGGAATAAACTATTTATTTCAAAACAACATAAATCCTCATAAACTGCAGCAGAATAAATCTTCAAAAATTATAATTCAACGTCAACATAATCCTGGCACAAAGGCCTCAGCAATTACAAAATATTATTTTCAACAATAATAAACTCCCACGACATAGTCTTCTCATAGATAAATACATAAAAGAATAAAGGAAATATTCGAGACGACCCCCATCCTAATATGTATCAGAGCCCTAGACACAAAGCCATTCATCCTACTAATATTCATTACCTGCAAGTTACCCATACGAAAGGCAACATTTTCAAGCAGAAGGGGTGAGATACACGATCAATAATAAATATATACAATTCATCAAATCAATGAAACAACAACATCTTACAACAGACATTATTCAATTCATATATAATGTGGATAAATATACACATATATAATAGCAACATAATTATCTTCAACAACATTAAACAACAACAACAATAATGTCATTATCAGTAATGAACACCAACGACTTGACCGACAACAACGACTACGACAATGCGACATTGGCAACGACAAATGCATTATGCATGTGGTACCATTTTACGCGCGTTGAATACTAAGCATTACAGGGCATAAGCCCCCAACATTCGGATGGTTAAAGCATCCCAGGGCATAAGCCCCCAACGGATGAATAAACATTCCAGGGCATAAGCCCCCAACGGGTGTGAATGATAGACATTCCAGGGCATAAGCCCCCAACAGTTATGAGTATGCAATGGACTCGACTTGTGTATTTTAACATACAACTAGGACAACAACAACATCAACATCTAGCATGCATAATCAACTATGACATACCTTACGTCCACAACCGAATAGGACTCGACCAAATTGTTACAATAAGGTTCACCAAAGATGCACAATTTCACTTAAATCATTCATTCTCAAGCAATAAGAAGTTTCTATAAGGTTTGGTACCTAATCAGGGGTTGTACAGCTTAACATAAGCATTTTGGAGTACCCAGACGGGCCTCCTTAGGTATGAACCAAGGCTAGAATGCGGCTGAGAAAAGCCTTCTTCGCTTAAGCGAAGGCCCCTTCGCTTAAGCGAGCAAAACGCCGAGAGGGAGAGTGACTTCGCTTACGAGTTCGCTTAAGGCTCGCTCAAGCGAACAATCTCGGCTAGGTTCTGGGCAACTGCGATGAATGGTCGCTTAAGGGACGGGAAGTTCGCTTAAGCGAACGGTTGTCTGGGCAGGGTAAGTCCTCGAATTCTCTAACCCTAAATCATCCAAAAACCCATTTTTGATCCCTGATTACCCAAAACGTGTAAGCACAGATGTGTATGGGTTCAGTATACAACATAGACAACAAAACAACACTGAAACAGGCAATCAACAACACAATTAATCCATTTTAGAAATTACACAAAACTTCTAAAACCTCGCAAACCAAGAACACCACAATTCACAAATTTTCAGAATTATGTACATTATTAGTGAAAGGAATCCCACCCTTACCTTAATTCAGCAACAATTGAAAGCCTACAACAATTTGATCCCTTCCTAGCTCTCCTCCTATCCCTCTTGGTTTTTCTCCTCTTTTTCTCAAAAACTCTCTCTTTCTCTACTGTACGTGAAAATGTTTTGTCTGACTCTTTCCTTACTAACTCCCAAAACATAACCCACCTTTTCTTTCCCTTAACTCCCACTTATTCCACATAATTACAATTAATCCCCCCCTTAATTCTAAATAAATATTATTACTACTTATTTTTATTTCTTATATTTTATTTAAATAATAAAACAACTATATAATAAAATAACACATAAAATCATATATATATCAAATAAGTCATGCAAAATCATATAAACAATATTCAAACATCATTTAAAAATAATAGAATTAAAATGAGGTGTTACAACTCTCCCCAACTTATAGAATTTCGTCCTCGAAATATTACCTCAAGCAAACAACTGAGGAAAAGACTCCTGCATCTTACTCTCCAACTCCCAAGTTAGACTTTCACCAGTTACTCCTCCCCAAACAACCCTCACTAGAGGTATCTCTTTGCCTCTCAACTTCTTCACCTTGCGATCATTAATTCTCAACGGTAAAGTCTCCACCGTAAGGTTGTCTCTAACCTGCACATCATCCCTTGGTATAACATGCGAAGGGTCCGCTACGTACTTCCGCATCTGCGACACATGAAACACATCATGCAAATTCGAAAGATGTGGTGGCAAACCCACTCTATATGCCATCGTTCCAATCCTCTCAGATATCTGATACGGACCAATAAACTTCGGAGTTAGCTTCTTAGACTTCAATGTACGACCCACACTGGTTATAGGAGTGACTCTCAAGAACACATGGTCTCCTTCTTGAAACTCAAGATCCTTTCTACGCTTGTCACGGTAACTCTTCTGTCGACTCTGCGATGCTTTCATCTGTTCTCTTATCCTTTTGACCTTCTCCGTAGTCTGCTGGACAATCTCTGGTCCCGACACAACACTTTCACCAGTCTCAAACCAACACAAATGGGTTCTTCCCCTCCGACCATACAAAGCTTTGAATGGTTCCATACCAATACTCGAATGGTAACTGTTGTTGTACGTGAACTCAATCAACGGCAGATGACTATCCCAAGCTCCACCTTGCTCAAGTACACACACCCTCAGCAAATCTTCTAACGATTGAATCGTCCTCTCCGACTGACCATCTGTTTGAGGATGATAAGCCGAACTCAACCTCAACTTGGAACCCAAAGCCTCTTGAAAACTTTTCCAAAACCTCGAAGTGAACCTCGGATCTCTATCCGACACAATGCTTGACGGAACACCATGCAACTTCACAATATTATGAATGTAAATCTCCGCCAACTGAGCTACCGGATAACTAATATTGATCGGAATAAAATGTGCCGACTTCGTCAACCTATCGACAATAACCCAAATGGCATCATGCCCTCTTTGAGTATTTGGTAAACTCGTCACAAAATCCATGGAGATGCTATCCCATTTCCATTCCGGCACATCCAACGGTGTCAACAATCCCGCAGGCTTCTGATGTTCAACTTTAGATTTCTGACAAGTTAAACAAGCATAAACAAATTGTGCAACATCTCGTTTCAATCCGGACCACCAAAACATTTACTTCAAGTCATGATACATCTTTGTAGCTCCCGGATGAATACTCAAGCTACCCTTGTGACTCTCTTCTAAAATCAACTTTTTCAACTCATCATTATCCGGAATGCAAATTCTCCCTCGGAACCTCAACACACCTTGATCATCAACTTGAAAATCACCATCTGCAGTCTGATCACTAGCAACCATCAAGTCTACAAACTTGATATCAACTTTCTGCGCCTCTTTGATACTATTCAAGAATTCACTGTTGATCTTCAACATTCCCAACTACACACTCTAAGGTGCCAACTCACAAAATATACTTAAATCTCTAAACTCCTCAAGCAACTCCAATTCCTTAATCATCATAGCAGACATGTGCAACGTCTTTCTGCTCAAAGCATCTGCAACTACATTCGCTTTACCTGGGTGATAATTCAAACTAAAATCATAGTCCTTCAACAACTCAAGCCACCTTCTCTGTCTCATATTCAACTCTTTTTGATCAAATAAATATTTCAAACTTTTATGATCACTAAACACTTCAAATCTGGAACCATACAGATAATGCCTCCAAATTTTCAACACAAAAACCACAACAGCCAACTCTAAATCATGCGTAGGATAATTCCGCTCATGGATTCTCAACTGTCTCGAAGCATAAGCTACCACCTTACCATCTTGCATAAGTACACCACCTAAGCCCAACTTGGACGCATCACAATAAACAACAAAAGGTTCTTCTAGCTTCGGTAAAATCAAAATCGGAGCTGTCGTCAACCGTTGCTTCAACTCATTGAAACTATTCTCACACTAAATATCCAACACGAAAGCCTTACCCTTACAGGTCAACTGCGTCAGAGGAAGTGCCAACTTCGAAAACCCTTCAATAAATCTACGGTAATAACCAACCAAACCATGAAAACTTCTAATCTCTAGAACCGACTTAGGAGTCTCCCATTGTGACACCGCTTCACCCTTCGATGGGTCAACAGCAATACCGCTACCAGAAATAATATGGCCAAGAAAACTTACTTCACTTAACCAGAACTCACATTTCGACAACTTGGCATATAACTTCTTTTCTTTCAACACCTGCAAAACAATCTTCAAGTGTTCTGCATGCTCCTCTTCAGTCTTAGAATAAATTAGGATATCATCAATAAACACAACACCAAACTTATCCAGAAAGGCATGGAAAATTCTGTTCATATACTCCATGAACACACCAGGTGCATTAGTAATGCTGAAGGGCATCACTTTATATTCATAGTGACCATATCGCGTCCTAAACGCCGTCTTCTGCATACCTTCATCCTTCACCTTAATCTGATGGTAACCTGATCTCAAATCAATTTTACTAAACACACGAGAACCCACTAACTGATCCATCAAGTCATCAATTCTCGGAAGTGGATATCTATTCTCTATCGTCACCTTATTCAGCTGACGGTAATCTATACACAGCCTCATGCTGCCATCCTTCTTCTTAACTAATAATACCGGCGCTCCCCAAGGTGAAACACTTGGTCTTACAAACCTCTTATCAAGTAGATCCTCCAACTGTTTCTTCAACTCTGAGAACTCAGCTGTTGACATTCGGTATGGAGCCATCGATATCAGCTTCGTACCCGGAACAAGATCGATTGAAAATTCTACCTCCCGTTCTGGCGGCACATTAGGAATCTCATCAGGGAAAACCTCTGGAAATTCATTTACAACGGGCAGCCTATCAATTACCGCTTGATTCTCCACGGACAAATACGCCAACAAGGAAAACATCAAGTTTCCATCACATCCTAACTGCTTCAGCTGCTTAGTAGATAAAAATTCTGCTCCACTATCTTCTTCAGCAGAGGAAAAGTATACTATTTTTCTAAAACAATTAATATGGACATGGTTGTATTTCGACCAGTTCATACCGAGGATTACATCCATACCAGTTAACGGCAGACATACAAGATCAACTTCAAAATCTCTATTAAACATAGACAACGAACAACTTAAGCAAACAAGAGAAGTAACTACTGAGCCCTTAGCTGGAGTTTCAACAACCATCTCCCCATTCATACTAGACATAACAAGACCTAACTTATTTGCACAATCAACAGCAATGAAACAATGTGTAGCTCCAGTATCAATAATAGCAATTAACGGAATACTATTAAAGAAACAAGTACCTCTGATAAGTCGATCTTCATTAACCGTCTGAGTACTGGTCAATGCAAACACCTTCCCACTTGCCTGAGTCTTCTTAGACTTCTTGCACTGAGAACTAAGATGACCTTCTTCGTCACAATTGAAGCAAACAATATCACCACGCTTGCATTCGGCAACTGTGTGACCCTTCCTTCCACAACGGAAACACTTCTTCTCATCACGACATGCATTACTCTTGTGGCCTTTTTCACCACACTTGTAGCAAATCACCTCAGCAGGAACATCTCTACCTCTAGGTCTCCTCTCTTCATTCATCCTCTGTTTACCCTTGTCAGCAGGGGCACTGTAAGGCTTCGGACAACTCTGCTGTCCTTTACCTCTACGCTCATTCATCACCTTATAATGAGCTTTCGTATCCTCCTCATAAATTCTACAGCTGCTCACCAACTCAGAGAAGTTTCTTATCTTCTGATAACCAATGGCCCGCTTAATATCAGCACGCAAACCATTCTCAAACTTAATGCACTTAGAAAATTCTGCATTCTCAGCAGTGTAATGTGGGTAGAACTTAGCAAGCTCCACAAACTTCGCAGCGTATTCGGTTACGGACATGTCACCTTGCTTTAGCTCTAGGAACTCTATCTCCTTCTTACCTCGGACATCTTCTGGGAAATACCTACTCAGAAACTCTCTCCTGAACACAGCCCAAGTGATCGCAGCTCCTCCATGTCCTAAAACAGGTTGCACACTCACCCACCAGTCATCAGCTTCCTCAGCCAACATATGCGTGCCAAAACGCACCATCTGAACGTCCGTACATTGCATGACTCAGAAGATTCTTTCCACTTCCTTCAGCCATGTCTGAGCCCCATCAGGGTCGTACCTGCCTTTGAACGTAGGTGGATGGTTTCTCAAGAAGGTCTCCAGCATGCGCACACCATCATTACCACCAGCATTGTTCTGTTGCTATCCAACAACTTGAGCCATTGCTTGCAACGCATCAGCAATAACAACATCATTCCTTCCAGCCATCTTAGAAATTCTACACTACAACAACAATCAAGACATCAAAGACAATAAAAAATTGTCACACAACTCTACTAGGCTCGACTCGACTCTACTACTTGTCTGGACGGACCGACCTGCTCTGATACCAATTGTAACACCCCGTTCACCCAACAGCGTAATAATAAAGATAATTATATCACAGTATTTCAACAACGTAGTATTACACTACTTTTCAAAATCTCATAAATAGGAATAAACTATTTATTTCAAAACAACATAAATCCTCGTAAACTGCAGCGGAATAAATCTTCAAAAATTATAATTCAACGTCAACATAATCCTGGCACAAAGGCCTCAGCAGTTATAAAATATTATTTTCAACAATAATAAACTCCCACGACATAGTCTTCTCAAAGATAAGATACATAAAAGAATAAAGGAAATATTCGCGACGACCCCCATCCTAATATGTATCAGAGCCCTAGACACAGAGCCATTCATCCTACTAATCTTCATTACCTGCAAGTTACCCATACGAAAGGCAACATTTTCAAGCAGAAGGGGTGAGATACACGAACAATAATAAATATATATAATTCATCAAATCAATGAAACAACAACATCTTAGAACAGACATTATTCAATTCATATATAATGTGGATAAATATACACATATATAATAGCAACATAATTATCTTCAACAACATTAAACAACAGCAACAACAATGTCATTATCAGCAATGAACACCAACGACTTGACCGACAACAACGATTACGACAATGCGACATTGGCAATGACAAATGCATTATGCATGTGGTACCATTTTACGCGCGTTGAATACTAAGCATTCCAGGGCATAAGCCCCCAACAGTCGGATGGTTAAAGCATCCCAGGGCATAAGCCCCCAACGGATGAATAAACATTCCAGGGCATAAGCCTCCAACGGGTGTGAATGATAGACATTCTAGGGCATAAGCCCCCAACAAGTATGAGTATGCAATGGACTCGACTTGTGTATTTCAACATACAACTAGGACAACAGCAACATCAACATCTAGCATGCATAATCAACTATGACATACCTTACATCCACAACCGAATAGGACTCGACCAAATTCTTACAATAAGGTTCACCAAAGATGCACAATTTCACTTAAATCATTCATTCTCAAGCAATAAGAAGTTTCTATAAGGTTTAGTACCTAATCAGGGGTTATACAACTTAACATAAGCATTTTGGAGTACCCGGACGGGCCTCCTTAGGTAAGAACCAAGGCCAGAATGCGGCTGAGAAAAGCTTTCTTCGCTTAAGCGAAGGCCCCTTCGCTTAAGCGAGCAAAACGCCGAGTGGGAGGGTGACTTCGCTTACGAGTTCGCTCCAGGCTCGCTCAAGCGAACGGTCTCGGCTAGGTTCTGGGCAACTGCGACGAATGGTCGCTTAAGCGACGGGAAGTTCGTTTAAGCGAACAGTTGTCTGGGCAGGGTAAGTCCTCGAATTCTCTAACCCTAAATCATCCAACAACCCAATTTTGATCCCTGATTACCCAAAACGTGTATGCATAGATGTTTATGGGTTCAGTATACAACATAGACAACAAAACAACACTGAAACAGGCAATCAACAACACAATTCATCCATTTTAGAAATTACAAAAAACTTTTAAAACCTAGAAAACCAAGAACACCACAATTCACAAATTTTCAGAATTATATACATTATTAGTGAAAGGAATCCCACCCTTACCTTAATTCAGCAACAATTGAAAGTCTACAGCAGTTTGATCCTTTCCTAGCTCTCCTCCTAGCCCTCTTGGTTTTTCTCCTCTTTTTCTCAAAAACTCTCTCTTTCTCTACTGTACGTGAAAATGTTTTGTCTGACTCTTTCCTTACTAACTCCCAAAACATAACCCCCCTTTTCTTTCCCTTAACTCCCACTTATTCCACATAATTACAATTAATCCCCCCCTTAATTCTAAATAAATATTTTTACTACTTATTTCTATTTCTCATATTTTATTTAAATAATAAAACAACTATATAATAAAATAACACATAAAATCATATATATATCAAATAAGTCATGCAAAATCATATAAACAATATTCAAACATCATTTAAAAATAATAGAATTAGAATGAGGTGTTACAAGAAGCATGTTCTGGAAGGCAAGGCCGATGATGGGAAGATTCAAAGGGAGGTTGTGCATGAGGTGGGAGGATCAAAGGGCAGTGGACGAGTTTTGAAATTGATTTGGAAATACAAGTCTCAAGAAGTTGATTTGGAATGGCCACGTTGTAACGCCCTATTATTTGATTAATTATTTTTATTTGAGTTTGGGGTCTTTTGTTGATTTAATTGATTAATTGTGATATTTGTTGATATGTGATGTTTTCTTTTAAGATTTATTAGTAGGTTGTCATAACATTAAAAGTAAAGGATTTTTAAAAGATTAGATGAATTAAGGGTAGTTCGGTAATTAGAGGAGTTTGTTAAGTTATGTTTAGAAGAGAGTATAAATAAGGGAGAACACTAAGGATTAAGGTTAGAAAACCAGAGAAGCGGCTATTGAGAAAAATAGAGAGAACATGAAAATACAGCTTTTGGGAGAAACTTGAAGAGTTCTGAAAAATCAACCAGTCTAAGGTAAGGGTGAGACTAACTTTCTTTAATCATGAACATATGATTCTAATTAGATTAATCTCTTGTCATTGTTGAAAATTGTTGTGGAGAAATTAGGGTTGAATTGAATTAGGATTGTTAAAAACCTAGGTTATCACATGGATTAATGTAAAAATTGTTGTCTAGGTTGCAGTCTATCAGTAGACAATGTTTCCTATTAATTTTGGGAATTAGGGTGTCGAAAATTGGGTTTTTGGGACAATTTCTGAATTTCTGTTCGTGTTGTTCGTAGTCTTGTTCGTCATCGCTCGCCACAGCGAGCGATTATCCTCGCCCCGCGAGTAACAGTTAACTCGCCATGGCGAGTAGTTTTAGTCGCCTCACGAGTGACCCAGTTAGTCACTCGCCACAGCGAGCAGCTAGCTCGCCACGATGAGACCTATGCCGAGAGCAACTGCCAGCTCGCCACAGCGAACTGCGTGATGGCAGACTGCCACGTTTCGCGTTTTTGTGTCTTTTTCGCATGTTTCTGTTTTGAATTGACCTTTGCTCTGAATATGAATATTGTTGTTGATTAAATTATGTATCCAGTAACTTTGGTTAGACATGAATATCTTTTATAGATAATTTATTATGTGAATTACGATGTCATAAGTTGTTGCATGTCGGAGTCTTATCATTGCATAAGCATTTGTTATCAGTTGAAGGCTTGATGCCTTGTTTACGTTGAAGGCTTGATGCCTTATTATTAGTTGAGGGCTTGATGCCCTGTTTAGTCGAATTACGACATCATGTTGAGAGCTTGACGTTCTGTTGGTACCTCATGCATATTATAATGCATTTTGTAAGTTGTTGTTGTCATTGCATTATTAAGTTGTCATTGACATATTGTTGAGTTGTTGTTGATGTCGCATCATCAAGTTGTTGTTGATATTTTTAAGTTGTTGTTGTTGTCGCATCATCAAGTTGTTGTTGATATTGTTAAGTTGTTGTCGTTGTCGCATCATCAAATTGTTGTTGATATTGTTAAGTTATTGTTGTTGTTGTTGCTGCTTTGACAAATGAAATTAATTGATGAAAATATCTGAAATTATATGTAATACTTGTTGATGATTGTTGCAGCCATAATATGTTGATTAATTCTTATTATGAATTGTTGTTTATTATTAACGAATGTGAAATTTCACCCCTTCTGTTTGAATGTTGCCTCTACATGGATAACATGCAGATAACTAGGAGTAGTCCGCTGATGTGAGTTTATCCTCGTGTCGTCATAGGAGTCTTGCTCTGATATCTAACGGGATGGGGATATTCAATTGTTTTGTCTTTCCTTTTAATTACGTATCACTTTTAAGATGTTGTTGTTGAACCATTTATTTGGAAGTTTTTATTATGTTGATTACGTTGAGGCCTAGTGCCAAGTTTTGACTTTTAATGTTGAATGATTTCCGCTGCAATATTGTTTGAATTATTAAAAACAAGTGTTTAATTAAATAGTGGACTTTAACCCTATTTATAATGAAATGATTTTTGAAGTATGAAATGTGACATCCTGTTTAAGGCGCACTCTGATGTATTTTTGCATTTATTTATATGATGGGAAAATGGGGTGTTACACACGTAAAGGTGTCGTTGCTTCAATTATCAAAGGGAAAGCGGTACCTATGGTTCAAAATAGAATTGAGGATGCTGGATTTACAGATTTGGATATTGTTCAGTTGGGTGCTGACAAAGTATTTATTCGAAGTTTAACGAATTCGGATGTTTCAAAGACGTTGGAGGAAGCTTATGAATTTTTCAATCACTTTTTTGTAAATTACAGCCGTTGGGATAAAAAGCCAATACCATTTCAACGAGGAGCTTGGTTGAGATTATATGGGATTCCGCTTCAAGCGTGGAATGAATCTTTTTTCAAACTTTGTGTTTTGGATTGTGGGCGCTATTTACAATCAGACAACTTCTCATTGGAAAAGGAAAGGTTTGATTATGCTAGGGTATTGGTTGCAACTTCTTCTTTGGATATTATTTCGGTAGTTGATAAAATATTAATTGATGATGTGATGATAGAAGTGAAGATTGTTGAGGAATGGGGTTTCAATTTAGGGGATGACGCTTGTCTGTATGAAGAGGATGATGGACAAATTGAGCAGAAAGACACTGAGGATCTTCATGATGATCCGGACATGAGTAATAATGTTGATACTCTTGTTGGGAAGATTGTGGAGGATTTAAAAGCGGCTAAGGCAACAAAACATTTTGATCCAGACAATCCGAGGAAAGAGGTGAAAGTTGATGATGAATTCATTGGGGCGCCAAAAATGGGACCTACACCACGTGAGGACTCACCAAAGGAGGATGCCACACCATTTGTTGAGATTGAGGTTGACACACCGAAGCTTGATCCTTTGACGATATCTAATGGCATACAAGTTGATGAGACTTCGGCTAAGGTGATGGGAGATGATGAGGGTGGTGTTCCGAAATCAGCTGCTATACGGCGGAGGCGTACGTCCTCTTGCCCACCATAGGCAAGGAGGTCGTCAGTGTCCGGAGCTTGGAGCATTGAGTGGTTACGTGATCAGGTTCATGGTGAGGCAGGTATTGTCTCTTCATCCAGAAAGAAGGGTAAACAGGTTGAGGGTCGCAAAAAGGTTCATCAATCCGTTGCGGGCATGATTGTTAAGCCTAAAAAGGTGGTGGGTTTGCTTCGACATTCTGTCCATTCTTTGAAGAAGGTGGCGAGGCTACCTACAAATGATAGATCGGCAGTGTTACATGAGTTAAAAAGGAGAGTTCGTAAAAGAAACGATAACGAAGGTGTGTTTAAATCTGTTGATTTTGTGTCTAAAGTTGTTTTAGAGGATGCTTCTTCTTCATCTTCGGTTAATAATGACTGGAAAAATTGGGTGATTTTGCGTGGTAATGAGGATGTGGAGGATGTGTGGGGAATGGGGAAAGCGATAGGTGTCAACTATAAAGGGGATAGTCAGAATATGTTTAATGTGCTTTCGAGAAGGAGGAAGGATAAAAAGAATTCAAAAAGTAGTGGTGAGGGTGGTGAAGAGGGGTGGTCAGGGAGGGAGGTTTAGGTGTGTTGGTGACGGGAGGGGAAGGTGAGGGTGGTTTTTATGAAGATTTTATCTTGGAATGTTAGGGGGTTGGGTGGTGCAGAGAAGAGAAGGGATGTCCGATTGGTGGTGGGTGAGAAATTACCGTATATTTTATGTGTTCAGGAGACAAAATTGCAAACTTGTGATGAATTTTTATGTGCTTCTGTGTAGGGAGCATCTCCACATTCGTTTTCTTTTCGTCCGTTGGTGGGGGCCTCTTGAGGTATTTTAACTGTTTGGGACAGCTCTGAAGTGGAAGTGTGGGATTCTACTAGTGGTAATTATTTTTTGATGATTCATGGTAGATTTATTAAATCTGACGAAGAGTTTTATTTGTTCAATGTGTACGCCCCTTGTGATAACTCAGCACAACAAGTTCTATGGGATTCACTATCCGCTCGATTGGTGGTGTTGGGTGACAAAAAAGTGTGTATTTGTGGAGATTTTAACGCGGTTAGGAATGAAGATGAGAGAAGATCAATAAGAAATGGAAATATGTCTATAACGTATATTCTGTAACGCCCGTTTTGATTATTTGTTTATTTGGTTATTTTTCTAGAATATATATATGTTTATATGATTTTAGACTTTATGAAGTGTTGTGACTTATTTTATTGTTTAATAAAATAAGATGTGATAATAAAATATTTATTGAGATTAAGGGCTGTTTTGAGATTTTAGAGAGTTTTGGGGGAGAAAGAGTAAATAAGATAAAATAGATAGAAAAGATAAAAAAGGAAAGCTAGGTTTAGAATTATATAGAACGTACAATTCAGTTTTGGGAGAAAAAGGGAGAAAACAGGAAGTGAAGAACCAAGAGGCTGTTGATCAATTTTTCTTAAGGTAAGGGTGAGCCTAGTATTACAATTTCATTAAACCTGTAATTCATGATTTCATTTAACAGATTATAGGGTTAGTTCATGAGAATTTGAGAAATAGGTTAAAAATGGTGAATTGATGATTAAATGATGAGAAACTGTAACATTGATGTAGAAAACTGTTTACAGATCATAGGGTGACCCTAGTACATCATTTTAGTTGAATTTGGGGTGAAACATGGTGAAAATTGGGATTTTTGGTGAAAATTGTCGTATTCCCGTAACATGTTCTGTCATCCCTCGCCAGCGCGAGCAACCTGCTCGCCACGACGAGTATTCATCATCGCTCGTGAGGCGAGCAATCCAACTCGCCACAGCGAGTGACCTCTTGTTGGTTGCGAGGCGAGTGATCCTACTCGCCATAACGAGTAACCTGTGAGAAAATCTTGATTTTTAGAAATGTTGTTTATGTCATGTTTTAGATGGTTTTGAGTGCCTGAATATGTATAATAATGATCAGGTAAGTTTTTAGGATCAAATTGGACCTAGGAAACTTAGAAAATGGAATTTTGGATGAAAAATGTCAAAAAGCCGAGAGCACCCAGTTTTGCTCGCCACGACGAGTAGCCTTTTTTCTAAACTCGCCATTGCGAGTAAACCAGCCCGCCTAGCGAGCAGCCTTGTGTCAGACTGCCTTCTTAGAGTTATGTGACTCTTGTCGCACGAATTGTTATGAGTTGATCCTTGGGTTAGAATTAGGAGTTATTATAATGTTAAAGATGACCTGTGAAGTCGTTATCAAATGTTTTAATTTTTTTACTAATGACATATATAATTGTATATGCCTTTTGTGAACTATAAGTGATGAAATATGTGATTGTTTATGATATTGTCATATCTTGAAATATTTGATGTGCTGCCATGTTGCTGTTTATTATTGATTAAAAGTTGCATACTCATTGGAGTCGTTTATGATGTCTAAGATTATAAGATGCTGAGTCCATGCATACTCATTTAAAGACGAGGGCTCATGCCCTAGGAGCTTTTGCTCATCAGAGACGAGGGCTCATGCCCTAGGAGCTTTTGCTCAATAGCGACGAGGGCTTATGCCCTAGGAGTATATTTATGCTCAAATAACGACGAGAGCTTATGCCCTGGATTGGTACCACATGCATGATTAAGAAGATAGAGTTGCATAGTCGAGTCAAACTTGCATTGTCTAGTCAGGTTGATATTGATGTTGAATTATAGTATTGATTTTAATGATGCTACCTGATAACTGATGAGATATGATGATGAAGTTATGTTGTTAAATATAATTATTGAATTATATGTTTAATGTTATTGTTTTGTGAATCTCACCCATTCTGCTTGAAAATGTTGCTCTTCGTATGGGTAACTTGCAGGGGATTAAGCATATAGTTGTTGATTGTTGTTGTGAGTGGCTATCCTCACTGTGTCCTTAGGTGCTCTGATACGTAACGGGATGGGAACTTTTATAGCTATTTTCTATTCCTTACGTATTGTTTATGATTTGACATGAATAAGTTTCAGTTTTGAATTACATTGAGATGTTTTGATGAGGCCTGCGTGCAAAACTATTTTGTTAATTGAATTTTAATCCGCTGCGAAGTTTTGAACAATTATTACAATTATTTTATGAAGGATAAATTGTTATTTATTCCATTTGAGATTTTAAGAAATGTAGCATTCCGATTATGCGAGAAACTCTGATTATTTATTAAGAAATTTTTATTTTGGGAAAACGGGGTGTTACAATTGGTGTCAGAGCAGGTCGGTCCGTCCGGCCAAGTAGTTGAGTCGAGTAGTGTCGTCTAACAATTTGGAATACCATTATTATGTTGTTCTGATTGTTGTATGTTGTGTAGAGAACTAAGATGGCTGGAAGAAATGATGCTGCTCTTGCTGCTGCATTCCAAGCGATGGCTCAAGTTGTGGGTCAACAACAAAATGCTGGTGGTAATGACGGAGTGAGGATGTTGGAGACTTTTCTGAGAAACCATCCACCTACTTTCAAGGGAAGGTATGACCATGATGGAGCTCAGACGTGGCTTAAGGAGGCCGAGAGGATTTTCAGAGTTATGCAATGTACGGACATTTGTTCATCTTCAACCATAGATACAGAAGTACCTATCTTCTATGCTACATCCTTAGCCACATGAACAACTTCTTTCTTTATTTTCTTGACCTGACTTTCTTCTTCATCAGAATCAGTATCAAGAAATTCAGCAATTTCTTTAACAAGCCTTTTGTGATCTCTGTCAGCTTTGCCTTTCTTGGCTTTCTTCTCATCCTTTGCCTTCTTCTAGTCCTTTGTTTTCTTCTCATCCTTGGATTTCTTTATCCTTTCCTCAATTTCCTTGGATGCAGGAGAGGCAGATAGAGGCATAGGAGCTATGGTTTCAGAGGCACCAATAGTCACTCCTGGAAGAGCGGTTGATTTAGACTTCTTCTTCTTCTTAGGAGGTTCTTGCTTCTCTTCCTCCTCTTCTAGATTGACATCCTTGGTCCTTTTGCCTTTGACCTTAAGAGGTCCTCCTCCAAGAGACTCAGGAATGGCAGAATAATTGATTATTCTACCAGTCTCATTGTAGTAATCTAATACAAATCTTGCAAGGTTATCTTCTTTGAAAATAGGGGGGAAGTCCATCATCAGATCAGATTGTACAGAAGACTCCAACATATCTTGATTAGAAGGGATGTACTTCTTGATAATCTTCATGTATTGAAGAGTCTTGCCGTTGATGATTCTTCCTGTTACTGTTCCAAGTTGAGCGTCTGATACAACACCAGATTCTGTCAAGACCTTCAAGAGGCCTCCTTGACACAAAATCTCAGAGATCAATCTTCCAAAAGGAACTTGTCTTCTAGATTTGATCTGGCCTTCCCTGATGGCCCAGCACATGTGGTGCATCACGTATCTTGGAAAGTTAATCTTCTTCTTTTTGATCAAAAAGTACAGAAGCACCTTATGATCCACAGACAGAGTGTTTGTTCCTCCACCTTTCTGAAGCATACTGTCCAGAATGATCTTCTGAAGCATCCTATGTTCTGGGTGCATGTCCATCAACTTATTTGAAGGTCTTCCCTCAAACAAGAGTTTGTTGCAGATGCTCATCCATTCACTCTTCTTATCCACATTCCACTGAAATTTGCCAAGGTTGGTTACCCTACATGCCCTGACAACTATTTCTTCGTTGATAAGGATTGGAATCCCCATCACAACAGATCTTATTTCTTGACCATTGTACGGTCTCAGATCCATTTGCTTCCCTTTTTGCCAGCCAATGAGGGGTTGTTCATTATTGCAGCAGTTTCTTCGACGGTTGCATCATCCTTGTCGAAAACTTCAGCCCTTACCCACAGATCTCTAACCAGTTCTTGATATATTGGTCTATTCAACATACCAAAGTAACTAATCATTCCTTGTGCTAAGAAATGAGTTGAGACGTCGATACCATGCTTCATCAAGGATCCGAAATCTACTGGAGATTCAACTTGAACTTCCAGAGTCTCTTTGATGATGTTCATTGTTCTGGGTTTAATCACATAAGATTTTCCAGTTTTGACGATCACACCAGATTGAATGAGTTCACTTGCCATTTGTAGGGTTCTAGGTTTGATTTTGAGAAACAAAGTTTTTCAGAGACTAAAACAAAAGAGTAGTTCAGTGAAAAATCAAAGTGTGGAAAATGAAGTGGGTTGTGTGTGATTGCTATTTATAAGGAAAGTTGAAAACCGTTTGAAAATGAGAAGGGGAAGACGCGAGGGTTACCTGTTAAACGGAATAAAATCATTGCCCTTTGAGTTTCTACCCAATACAGACGGGCCACGTCTGAGAACTTAAAAAGTAACTGTTGTTGGAACAAGGGTGTTCAGCAATACCACGTTTTGAGTTTTGATGATAACAAGATATTAAAAATTGTCAATTGGGTATGCTAATATTTGTTTAAGTATGCAGGATATTAATCAAGATTTTAATCTTAGAAAGTATTTTGTTTGAACAATTTGAGAGCAAGACCAAGAGAAGCTTGTTGCTTGTGATTCTGAAGACCAAGAGAGTCTGAATAATCATCAGAAACTGTGTCAAGAAGTTCTGAAGACTAAAAGAATCTGAAGTTCATATAAGTCTGAAGATGATCAGAACCTAAAAATTCAAGAGAGTCTAAAGACTATCAGAACCTGAAGACCAAGAGAGTCTGAAGATCATCAGAAGCTGAATTGCTACAGTGAGTCTGAAGCCTACAATCTGAAGATCTGCTTAGAAGGATTTCTAAAGGCATTACGATGCAAAAGAAACAGTCAGTTGGAGTAACGGCTAGCTTCAAAGTCAACTTGAGCGTGTGATGCTCAACGACAAATAATGCAGAATAGTATAGAGTACGTGTGTACGAACTCTGTTTCCACTACTCCACTACCTCGTACAGTTTGGCATATGTGTCTACCGGTATTAAGCCTTAAAAGGAATGGAATTCAAAATATGCATTTGAAGGACTATTACCATATCAAGCAACAGATCAACAACTATTGATCAAGCTTCCAGAATTCTCTTGATGTGCTGGATTGTCTCAACGTGTCTTTCCAACGCCTATATAAAAGATAGAAGACTTGAAGAATATGTTGGACTCTACAACTGAAAAACTACGCTCCTAAGCTATTGTATTCTCACTGTGTCAAACCAGAAACATATCAACAACTTAGATTATTCTTACAAACTGTGTATTCTAGAATCTCTACGTTTATCAGAAAAACAGAGTCTGTCTTTGTTTAATTTATTGGAACACATTTGATTGTTTATCAAGTGTCTCCAACTCTATTCAATTTTCTGTAAATTGTGTCAGAAGTCTCTTGCTTGTGTGCTTGAGCAAAGAAGTCTTTTAGTTGTGTCTTTGAGCATTGGAAGACTCTTGCCTGCGTGCTTGAGCAATTGGAAGTCTCTTACTGTGTGTTTGAGCAACTTGTAATTGATATTACATTTTAGTGAAACTCTCCTTGGAAGTGCAAGGGGGACATGACTACTTCCGGTTTGTGGAAGGAACCTGTATAATTGCTTGTGTTCTCTCTTTCTCTTTATCTCTTGTTATTTTCCGCTGCAACAGAATCTGGTTTCTCATCAAACTCTGAATCCATTCTGACTCTGATCCTGTAGAAACAGATTCTTACTCTTCAAGAGTTTTCGAAAAAGAAAACACAATTCAACCCCCCCTCCCCTTCTTGTGTTTTTCTCACCTTCAGCTGGTATCAGAGCTCCGACTCTGTTGTCATAGCACTTAACCGTGTAACAGAAAAGATCCAGAGAAAAACATGTCTTCCAGTGTACCTTCTTCTTCTGGTGCTAATTCTGGTGCTGCTATAACATACGACTATGGATCCAATAACAGTAGTAAGAAAGCTGATTATGGGAAAATTCCAAAGTTCAACGGTGATCCTGAAGAATTTTCTTGGTGGAAAACCAACTTCTATAGCTATGTCATGGGTCTTGATGAAGAACTCTGGGACATACTTGAAGATGGTGTTGGCGACTTACAACTTGATGACGAATGTGCTGCCATTGACCGTAAACTTCACACTGCTGCTCAGAAGAAGATCTACAAGAAACATCATATTATCAGAGGAGCTCTTGTCACTGTTATTCCTAAATCTGAATACATGAAGATGAGTGACAAATCTACTGCTAGAGCCATGTTTGCTTCTCTTTGTGCAAACTATGAAGGGAGCAAGAAGGTCAGGGAAGCTAAAGCTCTTCTATTAGTTCATCAGTATGAATTATTCAAGATGAAAGAGGATGAAAGTATTGAGCAGATGTACTCATGATTTCAAACTCTAGTATCTGGACTTCAGATACTAAAGAAGAGTTACATAGCTTCTGACCATGTTAGCAAGATTCTAAGGAGCTTACCCTCTAGGTGGAGACCAAAGGTTACTGCAATTGAGGAAACTAAGGATTTAAACACTTTGAGTGTTGAAGATCTTGTCAGCTCTCTCAAAGTTCATAAGTTAAGTCTCAATGAACTTGAATCTGCAAGAAAGTCTAAAACCATTGCTTTAAAGTCAAAGGGAAGATCCTCAAAAGCTCTCAAGGTTGAAGAGTCTGAAAATGAATCTTCTGCTTCTGGAAGCTCTGAGGAAGATCCTGATGTTGCTAAAGAAATGGCTATGCTTTTAAGCAGAATGCAATACCTTGCTAAAAAGAACAAGAAGTTTCTGAGCAAGAGCAGTGGTAAGGGTTTCAAAAAGGAAGAACGAAAAGGTTGCTTCAACTGCAAGAAGCCTGGGCACTTTATTGCTGATTGTCCAGAGTTGCAGAAAGAGAAATCCAAATCAAAAAGTTCAACCTTTAAGTCAAGCAAGTTTAAGAAGCAAATCAAGAAAAGTCTGATGGCTACCTGGGAAGATCTTGATAATGAGTCAGGGTCTGAAGATGATGATGATGATGGTGAAGCTAATGTAGCTGTTGGATTAAAGGGTACAACTGAATCAATAAAGGAGGCACCTGAGGCAGAATCATATGCAGACTCTGAAAGTGAGACTGAGGTATTTTCTGAACTCACAAGATCTGAATTAGTAGATTCTATCAAGGAACATCTTGGTCACTTTAAAGCTAAATCCACTGAGTTGAAGAAAGTCAAACAGCAGCTTGATAAGCTATCAAAAAGGCATAATTCAACTCTGTTGGAGTTAGAAAGTTTAAAAGAAGAAAATGATTCTTTATTGATCAAGAAGTGAAGTTGTAAATACTTGAGTGAGCAAGATGTTGCTTTACAATAATTTATTGCTACTAGAATTGATAGATCTAGGGTAGCATCCATGATCTATAGCACATATCAGAATAAAGGACAGGGTCTTGGATTCATTGGAGGTAGCTCAAATGAAGTGATTCTGAAACCTGGTCCTGATGGTGCCAGAGAAGCATTGAAAAATCACTTTGTAAGTAAGTTTGATGAAGTTAACACAGTGACTCATTCAGAACCTATAACTTCAAGTTCTAAAGTTTTGACTAAGTCAAAATCTCAGAATGCAAAGTCAAAGGTTCTGAAAAACTTTGAAACTAAGGCTTCAATGATTCAGACTCTAAAAATTTCAGAGTCTGATAAACAGACTATGAAGAAGCCAGAGTCTGAAAAACAAACGCCTAAGTTTCAAAGAAGAGAAACTGTTAAAGGTAAATTGAATCCTAAACTGAACGGTTCTAAACCCAAAGTGTGGAGGTAAACAATGCCAATGACTTTAAGACACACCTTACAAAAGGAATTCAATGGTTCAAGGACTAACCCAAGAGGACCCATGAGAATATGGGTACCTAAGTCTGAAATTGTTGATGTTGCAGGTATGTCTAAAAGGACAAGAAAAGCAGAAGGCTTGGTACCTGGACAGTGGCTGCTCGTGACACATGACAAGAGAAAAGTCTATGTTCCTAACCCTAACCATGAAAGAGGGAGGAACTGTGGGATTTGGAGGAAACCAGACTGGCAAAATCATTGGTACTGGAACCATTGGTAACTCTCTGATCTCAATCAGTAATGTGTGGTTCGTTGATGGACTTAGACATAACTTACTAAGCATAAGTCAATTATGCGACAATGGTTATGATGTATTGTTTAATAAGAACAACTGCACTGTGGTTAACAAGGATGATCAGTCCATAGTCTTCAAGGGAAAACGAAGAAACAATGTCTACAAGATAAAATTCTCTGAACTGACTGATCAGAAGGTAGTGTGCCTTTTGTCAATGGGTGATAAGAAGTGGCTGTGGGATAGACGTTTGGGACATGCTAACTGGAGATTAATCTCTAAGCTAAGCAAGTTGCAACTTGTCAAAGGCCTACCAGACATTGACTATCATTCAGATGCTTTCTGCGGAGCATGTCAGAAAGGGAAAATTGTCAAGAGTCCCTTCAAGCCTAAAGAAATTGTTTCTACTTCCAGACCCTTGGAGTTACTTCATATTGACTTATTTGGACCAGTTAGCACTGCATCCTTATATGGAAGTAAATATGGACTAGTCATTGTTGATGACTACAACAGATGGTGTTGGGTTAGGTTTCTGAAAACTAAAGATGATTCATATTCTGTGTTTAGTAAATTCTGCATCCAAATTCAATCTGAAAAAGAATTGAAAATCTTGAAAGTCAGAAGTGATCATGGAGGAGAATTTGAAAATGAACCGTTTGAGGTTTTTTGTGAAAAACATGGAATTATTCATGAATTCTCTGCACCTAGAACTCCACAACAAAATGGAGTTGTAGAGAGAAAGAACAGAACCTTAAAAGAGATGGCTAGAACCATGATCCATGAGAACAATCTGGCTAAGCATTTTTGGGCAAAAGCTGTAAACACAGCTTGTTATGTTCAGAACATAATCTATATTAGACCTCTGTTGAACAAAACAGCTTATGAACTCTTTAAAGGAAGGAAACCCAACATATCTTAGTTTCATCAGTTCGGATGTACGTGTTATGTCCTGAACAATAAAGTCTACCTAAAGAAATTTGATGCCCAAGCTCAAAAGGGAATCTTTTTAGGTTACTCTGAACGTTCTAAGGCATACAGGCTGTATAATTCAGAAACACAATGTGTTGAAGAATCTATGCATGTCAGATTCGATGACAAAGTTCCTGGAAGTGAAACTCCAGAGCAAGATGAAAATTGTGCAGAATCTCAAGATTCTGATGACAACCCAGAATCTGATCAGATTTCAGAATCTGAAGATACTTCAGAAGCTGAAGCATCCCCTGAAGTTCCTAATGAAGAAGCTTCTGAAGAAGCTCAAGATGGTTCTTTGCAAGCTAGTCAATCCAAACAATCTTTCAAATACAAGTCTTCACATCCAGAGGATCAGATAATTGGCAATAAAGAAAGTCCCTGAAGAACAAGATCGCATTTCAGACAAGAAGAGTCTGCCTTGGGATTATTATCTGTTATTGAACCAACCTCTGTTGAAGAAGCACTTGGAGATGAAGGATGAATTCTGGCAATGCAAGAAGAACTGAATCAATTCAAAAGGAATGAAGTATGGGATCTAGTAGTTAAGCCTGATCACAAGAACATCATTGGAACCAAGTGGGTGTTCAGAAATAAGCTTAGTGAACAAGGAGAAGTAATCAGAAACAAGGCCAGACTTGTTACGCAGGGCTACAGTCAACAAGAAGGCATTGATTACACAGAAACTTTTGCTCCAGTTGCAAGATTGGAAGCAATCAGGTTACTTCTTTCCTATGCAGTTAATCACAACATAACCCTGTATCAAATGGACGTTAAGAGTGCATTTCTTAATGGTGTTATTTCTGAAGAAGTGTATGTCAAACAACCTCGTGGCTTTGAAGATTTAAAACATCCAGAGCATGTTTATAAATTGAAGAAATCACTCTATGGCTTGAAACAAGCTCCCAGAGCTTGGTATGAAAGACTAAGTAATTTCTTAATTCAAAATAACTTTGAACGAGGGCAAGTTGACACTACACTTTTAGATATTCAATTCATTGATACTGATCATCAATGAGCTGATATATTTACTAAACCTTTATCTGTTGAAAGGTTTGAGTTTATAAAGAAAAATTTGAACATGTGTTATGTCTCTGGGTAATGTGCGCCTCTGAAAACATAATTCAGACTCTGAAAAATATTCAGAAGCTATTTGGGAATCAGACTCTCTTTTGGAGACTCTGGTAAACATAAGCTTCTGATAAACCTTCAGACTCTGGTAAGGAATCTTTAGACTCTCAGAAGCTTGTATTAGTGGAAGCATGACTGTTGATTTCATTACGTTAAACAAGTTACCTTCGCATTGTCCCAATACTTTTACGGCTGCATGCTATATGTATTTATTGTTTGTGTTTGTTTGTCCCTTATTCTTTCCAAACGGTTATCAAACTTTCTCTATAAATACATATCACACACAACTCACTTCTCTTTTCACTCTTTGATTATTTCCTTGAACAAATTTCTTGTTTTCAATCCTTTGCAAAACTTTTTGTTCTCAAATCAAAAACCATAGAAACCTCTAAAATGGCAAGTGATCTCATCCAATCTGGTGTCCTAGTCAAGACTGGAAAATCCTATGTTATCAAACCCAGAACGATGAACATTATCAAGGAGACTCTGGAAATTCAAGTTGAATCTCTAGTAGATTTTGGTTCTCTAAATCGTCATGGAGTTGACGTCTCTTCTCATTTCTTAGCACAAGGAATGATGAAATATTTCGGTATGTTGAATGGACCAACATATCAGGAGCTGGTAAGAGACTTTTGGGTTAGGTCAGAAGTCTACGACAAGGATGAAGCTACAATTGAAGAAACAGCGGCAGTTATGAACAACCCCAAGCTGGCTGGTAAAAACAGAGAGGAAATGGGTCTGAAACCATACAAGGGTCTTGAAATAAGATCAGCTGTGATGGGGATTCCAGTTCTCATCACTAAAGATGTGGTTGCCAGGGCTTGTCAAGTGGAGAACGCTGGTAAATTTCAATGGAATGTCCAGAAGAAGAGTGACTGGACTGTTATCTGCAACAAACTTCTATTTGAAGGGAGACCCTCAAATAAACTGGTGGATATGCATCCTGAGCATAGGGTGCTTCTGAAGATCATACTAAACAGTATGCTTCAAAAAGGAGGAGGAACAGACACATTGTCTGTTGATCACAAAGTTCTTCTTTATTTTCTGATCAACAAAATAAAGATCAACTTCCCAAGATATGTGATGCACCACATATGCTGGGCCATTAAGAAGAGTCAATCAGAAACCAGAAGGCAAGTTCCTTTTGGAAGGTTAATATCTGAGATTCTGTATCAAGGAGGCCTCTTGAAGGTCTTATCAGAATCTGGTGTGGTATCAGATATTCACCTTGGAACTGTGACTGGGAGAATCATCAATGGCAAAACTCTGCAGTACATGAAGATTGCCAAAAGATTCAATCCTTCTAAGCATGATATGAGGGAATCTTATGTGCAATCTGACTTGATGATGGACTTCCCTCCTATATCCAAAGAAGATAATCCTGAAGTTCTTGCAAGATTTGTGGTGGATTACTTCAAAGATACTGGTAGAATAATCAACTATTCTGCCATTCCTGAGACTGCTGGAGGAGGACCTCTTAAGGTCAAGGGAAAAAGGACCAAGGAGGTGGTTCTCAAGGAAGAGGAAGAGAAGCAAGAGCCTTTCAAAAAGAAGATCAAATCTACTGCTCTTCCAGGAGTGACTATTGGTTCCCCTAAGACCATAGCTCCTATGCCTTCATCAGTATCTTCTGCATCCAAGGAAATCAAGGATAGGATAAAAGAAACCAAGGATGAGAAGAAGACAAAGAAAGACGAGAAGAAGGCAAAGAAAGATGAGAAGAAAGCGAAGAAAGGCAAGGGTGACAGAGATTATGTCAAACTGGCTGAGGAAATTGTTGAATACTTTGATGCTGACTCTGTTGGTGAAGAAAGTCAGATCAAGAAGAGAAAGGTGGACGTGGTTCCTGTGGCTAAGGATGTAGCACAGAAGATAAGTACTTCTGTATCTATGATTGAAGATGAACATGCTGCTGGCAAGGCAATGGCAGCAGAAGTGGTTGCTGAAGAATTGAAAGAGGAAACTGTCAAAGAAGCTGCTAAGTTGCTTGCTTCTGCTCTAAAACAGAAGAATCCTGTAGCTACTGCAGAAGCTGAGTTATCAGAAGCTACTGTGTCTGATCATTATGCTTCTGCAGAAGCTGGCATAGGCACCTCTGGCAATATAGCATATAGCTCATCTTCCTCATTGAATCAAGAGTCAGAATCTGATTCAGAATCAGATAACAAACCCTGGAGACAAATTCTTCCACCCCTTAGAAATTCATCCCCCTCACCAATCAAACCCATATCATCCCAAAACCCATTGGACCCTGCAATAGTTGAATATGTTGATTCAACTATGGACAGAGTCATTCAAGACACAATCACAATGTCTATGAATCTTCCTGCTGACCATCCTGCTCAACCATCATTTCTCAAACCACTTCAGGCAATTCAACCTTCTGAAAAGCCTGAAGTAACCATTCAATCTAAACAGCCATCCCCCCAACATGAAACCATTTGTGTAGACTCTCCAGACACCCTAGATTCTCTTGAGAAACATCTAAGAGGAGAACTACCAAAGACCCCTGCAAAGTCCAAACAAACAAAAGCTACAGAATCTGTGTCCAAACCAGACCCTGTACTTAAACCTACAGAAAGTCTTACCTTAGCTTCTCTTGAACCTACAGAACCTGTTGTAGAACCAATTTATGAAAATCTGGAACAAGCTTCTGCATCATATCATAACCTGTAACAGAATGCAGAGAAGAAACTGTGTCTAGAAGAGTTCCCCAACCTCTTTGTGATCCAATAACTGTTGTACCTGGTTTTGAAACCTATCTAGCTTTAAGAGCCTCTCTACCCTCAATCTCTGAACCTCATATTGACCTATTTGATTCAAATAGGATATATGAGTTCTATGTTTCTTCAAACAATAAGCTCAAGGACATTATTGAGAAAAGGTTTGTGCCCATCCTCAATGTGAGCTATGAGGACAAGTTTTCTACATTGAAGACTGAGTTTTTGGAGTTTGTTACCAAAATTCAGAAGGCTGCTGCCAGGGAACAAGCATTTGTTACTGCCAAGCATGTTAAAGAAGTCAAGATAGCTGAGAAAGCTATAACCATGGAGAAAGCTCCTATTCTGAGGATTAGAGATACACCATTCTTTGATGAAGATCAGTACAATCCAAGGGAATCAATGGTATATAACTCTTTGAAAAGAAGGCTGTACATAGTTCAAGAAGAAACAAGACTAGAAAGGGAAGCTCATTTAAGAAGAACTGAGGCTCTGGAAGAGATGGTCAAGAAACAACAAGAGGTTCTCCAGAAATTGATGGATCATCTTGCCAAACAAAACCAACCTTAGTTTATCTTCTTTATGTTTTGTTTGTAACCTTTGTCTGCTGTCTTCTGAACTGTTTTATTTGCAAATTTATACAAGTTTTTATTTGATCCTATTTGCATTTAAATTATTTTGTGCTCTGCATATTCTATGTTTTTCTCTCAGAATCTCATTTTCCTTAAAATTTGTTTATATCCTTACCTAAAGTCATTTAAAAAGGGGGAGGAACTTGTTCGAAACCTTTTTGTTGATGACAAAAGGGGGAGAAGGGAAAAGTATGAGATTTGTGATTTCCCAAGGAAAAAGGGAAAAGTATGAGATTTGTGATTCTTTTTATCTACATATTGCAAGTTCTATGTAAAAGTTAAAGGGAAATTTGCGAAAGGTGCTTAGTTAGACTCTGAGTCCCTGTTTAAGAATCTGTTCTCTAACTTCGTTTATTTTTCTGAGAATGAATTCTATTGCTTGAATATGAATTTAATTAACTTGGATAGAACTTAGGGGGAGCTTACAAACCTCTAACTTAAGAACTATCAGACTCAGGGGGAGTCAGAGCTTACAAACCTCAGACTTTGAGCTTTACAAACCTCAGACCCCTTAAGTTAACTTGTTAATTAGATTAACAACAATTGACCTTTTAAATACTATTGTTTGTCATCATCAAAAAGGGGGAGATTGTTGGAACAAAGGTGTTCAACAATACCACGTTTTGAGTTTTGATGATAACAAGGTATTAAAAAGTTGTCAATTGGATATTGCTAATATTTGTTTAAAGTATGCAGGATATCAATCAAGATTTATATCTTAGAAAGTATTCTGTTTGAACAATGTTAAAGAGTAAAAATCCAGAGAAGCTTGTTGCTTGTGATTCTGTATTGAAGAGAGTCTGAAGACTGTATCGAAGAGAGTCTGAAGACTGTATTGAAGAGAGTCTGAAGACTGTACCGAAGAGAGTCTGAAGACTGTACCGAAGAGAGTCTGAAGACTGTACCGAAGAGAGTCTGAAAGACTGTATCAGAGTCTGAAGACTATCAGAGTCTGAAGACTATCAGAATATGAAAACCAAGAGAGTCTAAAGATTATCAGAAGCTTAGTGCTACAGTGAGTCTGAAACCCGAAATCTGAAAATCTGCTAACAAGGATTTGTACAAGCGTTGCGATGCAAAAGAAACTCTCATTTGGAGTAACGGCTAGCCTCAAAGTCAACTTGAGCGTGGGAAGCACAACGACAAAGAAGGCAGGCTAGTACTGAGTACGTTGTACGAACTCTGTTTCCACTACTCCACTACCTCGTACAGTTTGGCAACTGTGTCTACCGGTATTAATCTTCAAAGGTAATGGAATTCAAATTATGCAATTGAAGGACTATTACCATATCAAGCAACAGATCAACAGCTATTGATCAAGCTTCAAAAATCATCCTGAAGTGCTGGATGACTCAACGTCTCTTTCCTACGCCTATATAAAGGATAGAAGACTTGAAGAATTGTTGGACTCTACAACTAGAAAAACTACGCTGCATTGCTTTCGTATTCAACTGAGTCTTAACAAAAACACATCTTCAACTTAGATAATTCTTACAAACTGAGTATTCTAGAATTTCTAAGTTTCACAGAAAAACAGAGTCTGTATTTTGTTTGAAATAGAGTCTGTCTTTGTTGTAATAGAAACACGTTTGATTGTTGTCAAGTGTTTCAACTCTATTCAATTTTCTGTAATTGTGTAAGAAGTCTCTTGCTTGTGTGCTTAAGCAAAGAAGTCTCTTGGCTGCGTCTTTGAGCAAGGAAGTCTCTTAGTTGTGTCTTTGAGCATTGGAAGTCTCTTGCCTGCGTGCTTGAGAAAGGAAGTCTCTTAGTTGTGTCTTTGAGCATTGGAAGTCTCTTACCTGCGTGCTTGAGCATTGGAAGTCTCTTACTGTGTGTTTGAGCAACTTGTAATTGATATTATATTTTAGTGAACTCTCCTTGGAAGTACAAGGGGGAGAGGACTACTTCCGGTATGTGGAAGGAACCTGTATAATTTCTTGTGTTCTCTCTTCTCTCTATCTCTTGATTATTCCGTTGCATCAGAATCTAATCTCCCATCAGACTCTGATCTCATTCAGACTCTGATATTCAGGAATTAGATTCTCACTCTTCAAGAGCTGCGAAAAGCTAACACAATTCAACCCCCCCTTCTTGTGTTTTTCTCACCTTCAACTCCAAGTGAGAGTTTATTGTGCATCGAAATGCCTTTAGAAAACCTTCTAAGCAGATCTTCAGATTGCAGGCTTCAGACTCACTGTAGCTCTTCAGCTTCTGATGATCTTCAGACTCTCTTGGTCTTCAGGTTCTGATAGTTACAATCAAAAACTTGAATAACCATAGATGAAAGTTTAGAAGATAATAGAAAACAGCAGAATAAAGTTACAAGCAAACAAAACAAAACATTAAAAAAGTGCAACTAAGGTTGGTTTTGTTTGGTAATGTCCTTGAGCTTAGAGTTTGACATTCCATAAAATTCATCTATCTTTAACGAATCAAAGAGGTTGTGAGGTTCGGAAGATGAAGGTTCAGAGGCTACTATAGTTTGTAAGGTTTGGAAGTCTATTACAATAGTTTGAGGTTGGGTAAGAGGTTCAGTAACTGTTTCAGACACAGGCTCTGCTATGCTTTCTGTTACAGGTTCTGGTATGACACTAGAAGCTTGTTCCAGAATCTCAGAGATTGGTTCCTCTACAGTTTTAGAAGTAGGTTCAATAGAAGCTAAGGTTAGATTTTCTGAAGGTTGGGGTACAAGTCTGGTTTTGAAACAGATTTTGTAGCTTTTGTTGTTTTGGATTTTGCGGGGTCTTTGGTAGTTCTCCTCCTAGGTGTCTTTCAAGAGAATCTAGGGTGTCTGGAGAGTCTACACAAATAGGCTCATGTTGGGGGGATGGTTGTGTTGATTGAATGGTTACTTCAGGCTCTTTAGTAGGTTGAATTTCCTAAAGTGGTTTGAGAAATGATGGTTGAGTAGGGTGGTCAGAAGGTAAGTTCAGAGACACTGTGATGGTGTCTTGAATAACCCTGTCAATAGTTTAATCAACATATTCAACTATTTATGGATCAAGTGGGTCAAAGGATGATATAGGTTTGATTGGAGAGGGGGTTTTATTTCTGAGGGATGGAAGGACTCAGCTCAAGGGTATGTTATCTGATTCAGTATCAGATGAGAACACTTGATTCGTAGAAGAGGTAGGTGAGTTAAATGCAATGTTACCTGAGGTGCCAATCCCAGCTTCTGGAGAGGCTTGTTGATCAGAAGCATCAGATAGAGTAGCTTCTGATAGATCAGCTTCTGCAGGGGCAACATGACTTTGTGATCAACAGAAGCACTTTGTGATCCGAAAGTTTATCTTCTGCTTCTTAATCAGAAAGTACAGAAGCACTTTGTGATCAACAGACAGAGTGTCTGTTCCTCCACCTTTTTGAAGCATACTATCCATTATGATCTTCAAAAGCACCCTATGCTCAGGATGCATGTCTACCAACTTATTTGAGGGTCTACCTTCAAATAAGACTTTGTTGCAGATACCCATCCACTCACTCTTCTCATCCACATTCCATTGGAATTTTCCTTCATTAGCTACCCTGCAGGCTCTAGCAACTACTTCTTCAGTGATAAGGATTGGAATCCCCATCACAGCAGACCTGATTTCAAGACCTTTGTACGGTCTCAAACCAATTTGCTTTCTATTCTTGCCAACCAAAGAGGGGTTGTTCATGATTGCGGTAGTTTCTTCAATGGTAGCGTCGTCCTTGTCGAAAACTTCTGCTCTAACCCAGAGATCTCTCACCAACTCTTGATATGTTGGTCCATTCAACATACCAAAATAACTCATCATTCCTTGTGATAAGAAATGAGAAGAGACATCTACACCATGTCTTATAAGGGAACCAAAATCCACTGGAGATTCAACTTGAACTTCCAGAGTCTCTTTAATAAGGTTCATGGTCCTGGGTTTAATCACGTATGATTTACCAGTTTTAATAATCACACCAGATTGAATAAGATCACTTACCATTTGAAGGTTTCTAGGTTTTGATTTTGAGAACAGAAAGTTTTTCAGAGACTGAAAACAAGAGAAATGTTAAGGGAAAAAATCAAAGTGTGAAAAGTGAAGTGAGTTGTGTGTGATTGGTATTTATAGTGAAAAAGTAGAAAACCGTTTGGAAAGAGAAGGGGACAAACAAACAAGAGTAATAAAGACTAGTGAGCATGCATCCGTAAAAGTGTTGGGAAGACGCGAGTGTTACTTGTTAAACGTAATAAAATCATTGCCCTTTGAGTTCTTACCCAATACAGACAGGCCACGTCTGAGAACTAAAAAAGTAACTGTCACCGTAGTGGGGCAGGTGTTACTAAACTCAACAGTCATGCTTCCACTAATACGAGCTTCTAAGAGTCTAAGATTCCTTAACAGAGTCTGAGAGTCTTTCAGAAACTTATGTTCACTAGAGTCTCCAAAAGAGAGTCTGATTTTCAATTAGCTTCTAATTATCTTTCAGAGTCTGAATTCTGTTTTCAGAAGCGCACATTAACCAGAGACGTAACACATGTTCAAATTTTTCTTTATCAAATCAAATCTTTCAACAGATAAAGGTTTAGTAAATATATCAGCCCATTGATGATCAGTATCAATGAATTGAATATGTAGAATTCCTTTTTGAACATAGTCTCTTATAAAATGATGTTTAATCTCAATGTTCTTTGCTCTTGAATGCAGAATTGGATTCTTAGATAAACATATAGCTGCTGTATTATCACAATAAATTGGGATACAGTTTTCAGTTATTTGATAATCCTCAAGCTGATGTTTCATCCAGAGTAGCTGTGTACAACAACTAGCAGCTGAGATGTATTCTGCTTCTGCTGTAGACAAAGCAATAGTTGCTTGCCTTTTGCTAGCCCAGGATATCAGATTCTCTCCCAAAAATTGACAATTGCCACTGGTTGATATTCTTTCAATCCTGTCTCCAGCATAGTCAGCATCACAGAATCCAACTAGCTTATAGTCAGGGGATTTCTTGTACAGAAGTCCAAGATTAGTAGTTCCTTTCAGATATCTAAAGATTCTCTTAACAACTGTTAAGTCAGACTCTCTAGGATCTGATTGAAACCTTGCACAAAGACATACACTGAATAAAATATCTGGTCTGGATACAGTTAGGTATAACAAAGAACCTATCATAACTCTATACAGCTTCTGATCAACTTTGGTTCCTTGATCTTCTTTGCTCAGAGTGCAGGTTGGATGCATTGGAGTGTTCATTTCTTTGCACTCCTCAAGATTGAACTTCTTCAGGAGCTCTTTCGTGTATTTGGACTGATGAACATAGACTCCATCTTTGCATTGGTTGATTTGAATTCCTAGAAAGAACTTCAATTCTCCCATCATGCTCATTTCAAATTCATCCTGCATTACCTTAGAAAACACTTTGCAAAGTGAACTATTTGTTGAACCAAAAATGATATCATCAACATAAATCTAAACAATAAGAATGTCTTTCTTCAGAGTCTTTCTGAATAGTGTAGTGTCAACTTGCCCTCGTTCAAAGTTATTTTGAATTAAGAATTTACTCAGTTTTTCGTACCAAGCTCTGGGAGCCTGTTTCAAGCCATATAGTGATTTCTTCAATTTATAAACATGCTCTGGATGTTTTAAATCTTCAAAGCCAGGAGGTTGTTTGACATAGACTTCTTCAGAAATGACACCATTAAGAAATGCACTCTTAACGTCCATTTAATACAAGGTTATGTTGTGATTAACTGCATAGGAAAGAAGTAACCTGATTGCTTCCAATCTTGCCACTGGAGCAAATATTTCTGTGTAATCAATGCCTTCTTGTTGACTGTAGCCCTGCACAACAAGTCTGGCCTTGTTTCTGATTACTTCTCCTTGTTCACTAAGCTTATTTCTGAACACCCATTTAGTTCCAATAATGTTCTTGTGTTCAGGCTTAGCTACTAGATCCCACACTTCATTCCTCTTGAATTGATTAAGTTCATATTGCATTGCCAGAATCCATCCTTCATCTCCAAGTGCTTCTTCAATAGTGGTTGGTTCTATTGGAACAAAGGTGTTCAGCATTACCACGTCTTGAGTTTTGATGATAACAAGGTATTAAAAGTTGTCAATTAGATATTGCTAATATTTGTTTAAGTATGCAGGATATCAATCAAGATTTATATCTTGGAAAGTATTCTGTTTGAACAATTTTAAGAGCAAAGATCCAGAGAAGCTTGTTGCTTGTGATTCTGTATGGAAGAGAGTCTGAAGACTGTATCGAAGAGAGTCTGAAGACTGTATCGAAGAGAGTCTGAAGATCATCAAAAGCTAAGTGCTACAGTGTGTCTGAAGCCTGAATTCTGAAGGTCTGCTATCATGGATTTCTAAAGGCATTTCAATGCAAAAGAAACTCTCATTTGGAATAACGGCTAGCTTCAAAGTCAACTTGAGCGTGGGATGCTCAACGAGAAAGAATGCAGGCCAGTACAGAGTACGTTGTACGAACTCTGTTTCCACTACTCCACTACCTCGTACAGTTTGGCAACTATGTCTACCGGTATTAATTGTAACGCCCGTCTCGATTATTGAATTAATTTGCCAAGTTAGAATATATATTTACTTGATTTATATGATTTATGTGTTATGTTGTGATTGCATTAGGTGGTCTATTTTATTATTTAATAGAATAGGGGTTGGAAATAAATAAATAATATGCTGAAGGGTTGTTTTGTGAATTTAGAGAGTTTTGTGGAATTAAGAGAAATAAATAAGTTAAGGGGAAAGAGTAAGTTTTGGTGTGAGAAGAGAAATTAGGTTAAGATATAAAAAGGAAAACTAGGTTAGAATTGTACAGTACGTACAATTCAGTTTTTGGAGAGAAAGAGGAGAAACCTAGAAGAGGCAAGAACAAGAGAGAAGAACGCAGCTTTGATTCAGGATTTTATTACCAGGTAAGGGTGAGCCTAGCATTGCAATTCATTAAGCTTATGATTCATGATTATAGTTAACATGTTTAGGAAATTGTTCATGAGAATTTAAGAACTAAGAATTAGGTTAAAAAGTGATGAATTGGTGATTAGATGATGAGAAACTGTACCGATGACGTAGAAAACTGTTTACAGACCTTAGAATAACCCAAGTACATCATTATAGTCGAAATTTGGAAGGTTTAGGATGAAATTTGGGGTTTTGGGTGAGAACCCTCGTAACCCCGTAACTGTTCTGTCGCAGCTCGCCACAACGAGTAATCAACTCGCCACGGCGAGTGCTCTTCACCAGCTCGCGAGGCGAGCAACCCACTCGCCCCATAGCGAGTTAACCCTAGTAGACTCGCGAGGCAAGCAAACCACTCGCCATAGCGAGCAACCTTGAGAAGGCTCGCAAAGCGAGCAACCCCCACTCGCCATAGCGAGCAACCCGTGATGTCTCGCCAGGCGAGCAACCCTACTCGCCATAGCGAGTAGTACCCTTGGAGCTCGCAAGGCGAGCAACCCAACTCGCCATAGCGAGTTACCCCTGATGGTTCGCGAGGCGAGGACTCCCACTCGCCATAGCGAGTAGTTATGTATCAGACTACCTTTAGAATAATGCGACTCTTGTCGCACAATTGATTATGAGACTAACCCTGGAATAGATTAAATACTGAGATATTAGGAAGAAATGTAGAGCTGTTAACTGATATTTGATTTGTTATTGTGACCTATGCATTGTATATGCTTTCTTTGAATTATAAGAGATGATGTATGTGAATGCTTGTGATGATTCGTTGCTGCCATGTTGTTATGTTTTATTAAATAAAAGCTGCATGTATTGTTATAAGATTTACAATGTTGTAATCCAATTATTGGAATTTATTTGAGAGGTCTAAGTTTAAGAAGTTGAATCCATGCATATGCATCCAGAGACGAGGGCTCATGCCCTAAAAGCTTTTGCTCAATAGCGACGAGGGCTTATGCCCTAGGAGTATCTTTATGCTCAATAGCGACGAGAGCTTATGCTCTAGGAGTATCTTTATGCTCAATGGCGACGAGGGCTTATGCCCTAGGAGTATATTTATACTCAATATGGTACCACATGCATGATTAAGATGTCTAAGTTGCATTGTTGAGTCTAAGTTGCATAGTCGAGTCGAACTAAGATTGTTGATTAAGACGTTGATTTATGATGATGACTATGGCGTTGTTTATGATTAAGGTGTTACTTGACTGTTGTGGTGATATTATGATGATGAAGTTATGTTGTTAAATATAATTGTTGAATTATATGTTTAATGTTTTGTTTTGTGAATCTCACCCCTTCTGTTGGAATTGCCGCCTCGTGGGCAAGTGCAGGTATTTACGCTTTAGTTGCTGTTGCTGTTGTGAGTGGCTACCCTCACTGTGTCCTTAGGTGCTCTGATACGTAACGGGATGGAGACTTTTATGTATTTTCTATTCCTTACGTATTACCTTGAACTGACATGAATAAGAGTAGTTTTGAATTATGTTAGATTTTGATTAGGCCTGCGAGCCAGAACCATTATGTTAATTTGAATTTTATCCGCTGCGAAGTTTAAATGATTTTGATTAGAATAAATTATTATTTATTCCATTGTTTTTGATATATTAAGAAATGTAGCATTCCGTTCATGCGATACTCTGATTTAATCAAGAAATTTTAAATTTGGGAAAACAGGGTGTTACATTAATCCTCAAAGGGAATGGAATTCAAATTATGCAATTGAAGGACTATTACCATATCAAGCAACAGATCAACAGCTATTGATCAAGCTTCAGAAATCATCCTGATGTGCTGGATGACTCAACGTCTCTTTCCTACGCCTATATAAAGGATAGAAGACTTGAAGAATTGTTGGACTTTACAACTGAAAAACTACGCTGTATTGCTTTTGTATTCAACTGAGTCTTAACAAAAACACATCAACAACTTAGATTATTCTTACAAACTGAGTATTCTAGAATTTCTAAGTTAAACAGAAAAACAGAGTCTGTCTTTGTTTGAAACAGAGTCTGTCTTTGTTGTAAAAGAAACACGTTTGATTGTTTGTCAAGTGTTTCAACTCTATTCAATTTTCTGTAAATTGTGTCAGAAGTCTCTTGCTTGTGTGCTTGAGCAAAGAAGTCTCTTGGCTGCGTCCTTGAGCAAAGAAGTCTCTTAGTTGTGTCTTTAAGCATTGAAAGTCTCTTGCCTGCGTGCTTGAGCATTGGAAGTCTCTTACTGTGTGTTTGAGCAACTTGTAATAGATATTACATTTTAGTGAAACTCTCCTTGGAAGTACAAGGGGGACAAGACTACTTCCGGTTTGTGGAAGGAACCTGTATAATTGCTTGTGTTCTCTCTTCTCTCTATCTCTTGATTATTTCCGCTGCATCCGAACCTAATCTCCCATCAGACTCTGATCTCATTCAGACTCTGATATTAAGGAATTAGATTCTCACTCTTCAAGAGCTACGAAAAGAAAACACAATTCAACCCCTTCTTTCTTGTGTTTTTCTCACCTTCAGTTGTGTCATACCCCAAATTTTGACGAACTTATTTTTTATTTATTCGTACGTTGATCGTGTTCAGTCGGTCGTTCGCGCGCTAATTCCTGTAATATCTGTTTTTATTCGTATTTGTGGTTGCATTTATTTTTCATTCGTCGTTTATATTTTAATGTCGCTCGCGTATTAATTTCGTAATTTTTACTCGCGTTTTGTGTGTAGCGTAACGTTTGCGTTCTTAAAGTTCATTTTATTCATGTCATTGATTTATTATTTTAATTAGCGTAAAAAAGCCGCGTATTTCAGTCGTATCAGACGAAATTTCGGCAGAGAGGTATTTTAAAATACCTCATTTTTTGGTTCCGACGGGACATTTTTATTATTTCTTTTTTATTTTATTAATTTTCGTTTTTTATCTTTATTTATTTATTTAGTTATTTCTTTTTTATTTTTATTATTTGTTGTTATTTGTTTATTTTATCTGTTTTTATTTTTTTTAAGTCATTTAGTCCACATGTCATTTTGTTATTGGTCCTGTCCAACTTTCTCTCCAAGTCTCAGCCAAGGGTATTTTCGTCCATTCCAGGTATCAAATACTTAAGGGTTTTGTGAGTTAATCAAGGTCAGGCACAAATTTCCATAAAAACACTATCCCATTTTCAGCAGCCTCAAAAAACGGATCAAAGACCCCTTTTCTCATGAACACATCAAGAACATTCAAAACTTTTAACAATTTCCAGTAACCTTTTTTCAAGAACAACAACCACAAACCTAACCCATTTTTCGAAATCAAGCAAATCTCACACACAAACTATCACCATTTTCGTTTTTTCATTCACCACGTAAACACAAAAAAATCAAATCGATTCATCCACGTAAACAACAACAACAATATAAATTTTCAAATCATCATCTCATATCCAAAGGCCATTTTCGGCCTTAACACACCAAATCCTCAACACCACAACTTCGGGTTGAAAACGCAACAAAAAAAAAAACGCAAAGAAGAAGGAAAGGTCGGAAAACGAAAGGGAAGGAATAAACAGAACCGAAAAAGAAGGAAAAACGCAAAGAAGAAGAAAAAACGCGAAGAAGAAGAAGAGTATAAGGTAGTTGTTGTTTTTTTTATTTTTTGTGATGAACTTTAATTTCTAGATCTAGGGTTGTGTGTTTGTTTTTTGAAGTTTTTAAGTTGATATTTGAGTAGAGGAGTAGAAAAGGGTTTGAAAAAGTAAAAAAAAATCGAAAAATGGGGGAGGAGGGATTTTCCGGCAGCGGCACCACTACCCTAGGGTGGCCGGCCACTGCGCCGGAGCGGGCCTTGCTCGCCGGAGAAGATGAAGATTCATCTTCTCCAGCCGCCACCTTTATCCTTTTCCGGCGGAAGTTTTTAGAGAGAGGGGAGAGAGTTTTTGTGTTGTGTTTTTTAGAGAGAGAATTGACAATGAAAAATGAGGAAAATAACTAGCAATTTTCTTTTATACTAAGCCTACTGGGTTCTGGTTCGACCCACCCATTTCTCTTTGGTCTGAACCGGTTCGTTTCAAGCCCACTTTCCTTTCTGTTTTGTTTTCTGTTGCTTTTTGCACCCCCAATACTGCTGCCCGCCCCGCTTCTTTAACCCAGTACTGTTTGTTCCTTTGGCCCAGTATGGTGTTTCTGTTTCTGTTTGTACCCCGACCTTGCTGCCTGCACCCCCCTTCCTGCATGTTTTTTTTTTTTGTAGTAATTTCATGCATTTATTTTATTTTAATTAATTAATTCACATAATATTTGAACTGTATTTCATGCATTTTTTTAATTAATGTTATAATCTTCACATCATGCATATGTTTGTTTAGTTCATATAATTTTTGTTTATCTAGGTACTAAAAAATCTTTTAATGAATATTTGTTTATTTTGATCTTGTTTATCTTGTGTTTAAGTTTATTTCATGTTTGCATTTTATTGTTTTGTTATTTTATGTTGTTTAATTTGCATTTTTAGTGTGCATAATAAGTTTCATTATAAATATCGCATGCATATTTAAACTTTTCGTCATTTATTTTATTTTTTTGTTTAGTTTGTAATTAGGGAAATGATGTAATTTATTTTTACGCATTTTTTTTTCTTTCTTTCTTTTGAGACCATAGAATGTATTTAGGGTATGTAATATGTAACCGGCACACGCACTGACACGCGCACCGACACTCCACTTTATTTATCGCTTTACGCTTATTTATTTTTCCGCCATTACGCGATTTCATCGTTAGTTTAGAAAAAATATTTTCTTCAAAAAAATCAAAAAAATCAATTTCAAATTTCTTTTAAGTAAACCTTGGTTTGTAATGCAAGTGTTTTTCCTTTTATTTTCCTTAATCAAATGCTAATTAATTTAATATCCACATTAGACATGGAGTTCGTGCAATTAAAATTAACCAACTTCATCGTATTTTCTTCTCATGCCTTGAGGCCTCTCATCTCTTCTTAAAATCTTTTCAAAAAAATGTTAAAATCATTTCAACTCATCAAATAAGTTCTTTAGCCGAACTACTTGATTTTGATCCCGATTTATTTGGGTAAGTAGGCAAAGGGTTTCGACTCTTCCAAATCAATAAAAATAACCAAAAACATGCTTCATCTTTCTCCTTTCTTTCACTTTAACTCTTAACTTTTTTTAATAAGTAAAATTAATTTAGTGCAAGATTAGATAATAGGTAGAAGGTTCCTATGGGATACCATAGTCGCTTCGGGTGCCTAACACCTTCCCCAATCGAAACCAACCTCCGAATCCAAGGTCTCATAAGGGTTTTTACTCACTTTTTCCCTTCCCGCGAATAAAAGTTGAGAGTTCAATGATTAAAGGTTCAAATCCGATCAATGATTTTGATACCCGAAAATCACGAGCACAGAAATGGCGACTTCACTGGGGACCTTTTAGAGGGTTAAGCCTAACTTATCTTTCTTTACTTTTGCGCTTTATTATTTGCTTATACCTTGTAAATACTTGTTTATTTGTTTACTTTCTTACGTGAGTGGCGAGATAAGTCTCCCTACCCGGACTTGAGAGGAAATCAGGATAGGATGGTGGTATAATCGTAGTACCTTACCAAGAGTGATTTTTGGTTGTGGTACATGTGATAACCCCACTCAACTAAGGGATCTTGGAAGTATAATTTGTTGACATGAGTATTCGTGTTTGGCATGTTATTTTCAAGTGACCGTCGAAGTTGAGAACCTAGAGTTACATTTAACCCATCTCAGCCTTTTAGGATGTAGTGCGGTGGCTAAAATCATGAGTCAGTCTTGGTTTAGTCGTTACGCGATGCTACACTCAAACTAGACTTCCTTGTGAGTGTTATGGGACTAGGAGTATTCCTAAGCTCCAATATATTCAAAAGGGGGTTTTAATTTGGGAACTTGGTAGAACCCGTGATACAGGTGCATTTGAAACCATAGTCCTTACCAAATGGCGTGTTTACCCTCAGCTTCTACATTGTGGACTTAACCTCCCATGTTTTCTATGATATTTAGCATAATCATGCATACATGCATTCATTCATAAACCTTTTTCTCATCAAAAAAAAATCGAAGGACTTAAACAAGTTTTTGTAAACATCACAAAGGTATGGACCTTGTAAGAATGAACACCAAGAAATACAACTTCAAAAATCTTAACTAAGCTTTTGCTTTTTATTAAGAACTTCTCCCTTGGTTACACTCTTACCTTTTGAAAAGGAACTGATTGCAATATCTTTATGAGTTTTCAACTGAAACCATGTTCCTCTGCGATGTTTACAATTCACTTTGACAAATCCTTCGATAACAAAAATTGTATATTTTTGCATAAGCATATCATGCATCATTTGGCATTCATAGTTTCTGGTCCGTGTCTCACACTGTGTCTTCTCCATAAAGGGTCAATCCATCAGTTTACTCGCCTCTATAACACTCGGGCAAATCAGAATGGATCACCTTGAACAAGAGAACCACAAGCTTCGTGAAGAGGTGACAACCCTCCGGGCCGAAAATGAGATTTTGAGGAACTTGGTATCTTTGGTGACGGTTGCACAAAGTCAGCCATTAACTCTTCCTATTGTCAGCACTCAAGCTCAGCTGGTTGCTTCCACTACCCCGATTTCAACGGTGTTTGCTAGTACTCCTCAAAATGCTATGCTGGAAGGTTATCTCTGGAGCACACCCTTAAGTTATGGTGAAGTATTCCGTCCCGTCGTCTCTAAGGTTCAAGCTCCTTTTGTGCAAATGACAACGCCTATCCCTCAATCGGGCCCTTTGTTCCCTCAAGCTGCTATGACCTACTCATCTCCTTTGGTCAACACTGTTAAGCAAAACGACGAACCCATTCATCACTCAGAAGGTGTGGCTGCATGTAACCGGATAGATGAACTGGAAGAAAAGTTTGATAAAATACAGCTGGAATTGAAAGCTCTCCGTGGGACAGAACTGTTTGGCCAAGATGTTTATGACCTTTGCTTGGTTCCCAATGTTGTGATACCACCCAAATTCAAGATCCCTGATTTTGAGAAGTACAAAGGGAACATTTGCCCTAAGGATCATCTGGTGATGTACGTGAGAAAGATGTCGGCTCATATTAAGGATGATGAACTCCTTATCTACTGTTTCCAAGAGAGTTTGACTGGTGCCGCACTGATATGGTACATGGGTCTGAACAAGATTGATATCGAAACTTTCAATGATTTGAGCGAGACTTTTGTCCAGCGATACAACTACAACTTGAACTCGGCCCCAAAAAGAGGTGAATTGCAGGCCATGACCCAAGATGATAATGAGTCCTTCAAAGCTTATGCCCAACGCTGGAGAGATTTCGCCGCACAAGTCCGTCCATCTCTGGAAGAGAAAGAGTTGCCCGAGATTTTCCTTGATACTCTGGATCAGTTTTATTATGAGCGTATGTTGACAAGTGCATCCGGCAGCTTCGCAGAGATGATAACCGTGGGTATGCGCATTGAAGAACTGATCCGAAAAGGACGTTTGGTCAAAGGAAGTGTTCCCACTGATGGATTAGAGGACGAAGATCAGGAATCGAGTAGGATGGAAAGTCAACCTCAGCAACAGTATTTGACATATCACCATGTGGCCTCTATTATGCCAATCACAAACGCTGTTTCAAATCCAGTGTGTCAACCCCAGTTTCAACAACAGCCTCGACAACAGGCTCCAAGAACACAGATTGATCCTATTCCTATGAAATATGCAGATTTGTTTCCAATATTGCTTGAAAGGAATTTGGTCTACACCAAGACACCTCTTCCGTTGCCAGCAAAATTGCCAGCCCGGTACAGACCCGATCGTTTTTGTGCCTTCCATCAAGGGGCACCAGGTCACGATATTGAAGACTGCTTTGCTTTGAAGAAAATAGTTCAGAAGCTGGTCCAAAAGAACCTATGGTCATTCTAAAGTTTGAACTCTAACATGGAAATTAACTGGATCATGATATTCATTGACACGTGGAATGTTTAGTTGCACTTGGGTCGTTGCTGATGTTTCTTTCTACTACTCATTTGTTCAATTAATATGTTTGTTTGCTGTTTTATGTTTTTCAAAAAAAAATCCTTTCGTCCCACCCGAGGTGAAAGTGAACTTGTTTAGGGCTTTTTGCTTTATGTATTTTTCATTATTAATTAAAAAGTCGCTTTGATCCCGACTTTGTTTTATTTTGAGCTTTTTCTGGAAAAAATGGTAATACAAAAAACCAAAAAAATTCTTTTTCTTTAATCATAATTTTCACTTATCTGTCAAAATCAATAATCAAAGCATGCATTAATAAACCCGTTGAACACCTTAATCTTGTACTCTCTCTCGACTTTGAATTCCTTGTGTCTGAAATTGAAGAAAAGGAGGATGGATTCCCAATGAGAAATCTTGCCTACTGGGGCATCTCAGCCATTGAAGCTACAAAGAAATATCAAGAAGGATTGTCCAGAAGTTGGCATTCAAACACAAAAATTGGCAATGAGATGTTAGCATTTGCCTTGTATAAGACTTGTACTCCAGTACACACTTCAACAGGGGCAACCCCTCCCACCATCCCTCAGTATACAACATGAAGTGCAGAGTCACGTCAATGGAAGTTCTGATGAAGGTTAAGCTTGTTGCACTTAAATGCATTGTGGTATTATGTCATGGACGGTTATATCAAAAGAATGAAGCAAGTTTCGACAAAGAAGGCTCGTCGCCATGAATGTCAAAAAATGGCCTTGTGCTCAAACATATGTTATCTGATTTTTACCAGACTCCAAGGGCAAAAGAATGCCTAGTTGTAAAGAATGGTGATGAACTTGTACGTCCTGTGAATACCAATGCAGTCAAGAAATACTTTGTTAAAGTGAAAAAGCTCGATAAGTCGCAAACCTGAAAAGGCGGCTAAGGCAAAAAAGAGCGTCTCGGTGAACTGAAAACCCGAAAGGGCGGTCCACGCAAAAGTTAGAGACATGTAAAAAAGAGAATGATGAAAAATGAAAAATGTTTATCCTGATAGGTTGAAACCCGCAAGGGCGATTTATGCAAAAGTTAAGGATTGTGACAAAGTAACTGCATCTGGTTGGACATGATCCACTTGGGGCATTTCAGCCGTCAAAAGACCTTCGCCTTGTGGCAAAGCAACTGCATCAAATCAGATATAGTTCACTTGGGGCATCCTAATTGTCGGAAGACCTTTGATATGGAGCATCCACAAATCAAAACTTGGAACAGTGGAATTCAAAGTTGTTAGGGAGAACCGTGGTTATTGTGTTCAATGTACCTTTCCCATATAATTACCATTTTTCAAAATTTTCAAAATCTGTGGAGCCACGCTTTTGGCGGGCCACCACTCCATTTACATTAATTTGAGCATGTGCCAATTTATTTGAAATTCTCATTTATTCTTTATTTGCGAAACTTTCTTCTATTTTTGATGTTAATATTTAAAGCAAAAATTCAAAAAAATATAGTTTTTTCCATGTCTTTTGAAATGCATAAACAACAGGTACATCTTCTTTGAACTTATGAGTAGTTGAAGCATACATCAACATTCGTCTCAAGGACAGTTAAACTCTGCAAGTTAAGTGTGACCAAAGGCTATGAGATGACCTCTGTCAAAAAAAAGAAAAGTGAAAAAAGAAAAGCTCGCTAAGTCGAAAACCCGAAAGGGCGGCTTAAGCAAAAAAAATGAGCGTCCTGGTGGATAGAAAACCCGAAAGGGCGGTCCAGGCAAAAATTAGGGACATACAAAAAAGAATATATTCCCGGTGGATTGAAAACCCGAAAGGGCGGTCCAGACAAAAGTTAGGGATTCAAGAAAAAAACAATACAAAAAAAATGATGAGAAAAAAAAGAAAAAACAAAGACAGAGGCATCACAATTCAAGTGGGCCAAATGGAATAATACACTTCATGCTGGTTTACAAATGGCGACTTCTGCCAAATTGTTGTTTAATGGACTTCATTCCCAGTGAATGGCGACTTCTGCCGATTTGTTTGACTGATGGATTTTGTTCCCAATGAATGACGACTTCTGCCAGAATGTTTGGTTATTGGGTTGTCACCCTTCAGTGGTTTGATTAACGGGTTGTTACCTTTTAGTGGTTTGATTATCGGGTCTTTCCCTATCGGTGATTTGATTATGGAGCCTTACCCCATCAGTGGCTCAGTTAGCAGGCAGTACCTCGATAGTGTTTTGATTCATCCCCAGTAATGATATCCCTAGTGAAGATTGCCGAGTGTTTGTACTGCGATGTCGGTCCACCTCTCATTTTACTTGTGCAGTCGTGTTTCCTCAAGTTATATACAGTCATTTGGTAGTACAAGTATTCCTGCATATATTCATACATTTATATACATATTCATGCATATAAACGTTCATTCATGTAACATGCACAATATCATTTATACATTATTGCATTGACCATCTTGTGTCTTATTTCAAATGTATCGCATAAAAGCATCATCCCCAATGTGTCTGATCAGTGATGTCACCTTTAGTCTTGATGGGTCGTATCCCTTCGGTTTGGTCCTTTTTCATCATTGTGTGTCAAGCGAATAGCTTGCAAACCTTTTATGTTACCCGTGTGTCAAGCGAATAGCTTGCAACCTCTTTTGTTACGGTGTGCCAAGCGAATAGCTTGCAAACCTCTTTTGTTACCGTGTGCCAAGCGAATAGCTTGCAAACCTCTTTTGTTACCCGTGTGTCAAGCGAATAGCTTGCAAACCTCTTTTGTTACTGTGTGTCAAGCGAATAGCTTGCAAACCTCTTTTGTTACTGTGTGCCAAGCGAATAGCTTGCAAACCTCTTTTGTTACCCGTGTGTCAAGCGAATAGCTTGCAAGCCTCTTTTGTTACCGTGTGCATGCGAATAGCTTGCAAACATCTGTTGTTACATGTGTGTCAAGCGAATAGCTTGCAATACCTTTGGAGTCGGGTTTGATATCCTGCCTGATGCCTTTGAATCAGGTTAATACCCTGCAAATGCTCTGAATCAGGATAATAGCTCGCAATTATTTGTGTGTCAAACAACCATGTTACCAATGTCTTTTCAATCTCCCCGAGTGACTATTCCAAAAGTATCCTTTGTTAAATCCTATCCTGTTCGTCGTTACCCCGGTGAAGGTAATTGACAGTTTTACCCTTTCGTATGTTCGTCCTTACCCCAGTAAAGGTAATTGACAGTTTTACCCTTCGTATGTTCGTCGTTACCTCAGTAAAGGTAATTGACAGTATTTCACTTCGTACGTTCGTCTTTACCTCAGTAAAGATAATTGACAGTTTTTCATTCCATGTTGTTCGTCTTTACTCTAGTATTTTCGTCGTCATTGCATCCGTACTTGCATAACAGACAACTCATATCATTAAATCCATAGAGCTTTCTCGATTTCTGAGTTGGTCAAAAATTGGTGTACTTGATATTTAAGTCTCTCCGACCCGTCGCTTCAAAAAATTTCGTCTTTTTAAATCCTCGTGACGGAGAAACTTCAATAGGGGCATCTATCATACCCCAAATTTTGACCAACTTATTTTTTATTTATTCGTACGTTGATCGTGTTCAGTCGGTCGTTCGCGCGCTAATTCCTGTAATATCTGTTTTTATTCGTATTTGTGGTTGCATTTATTTTTCATTCGTCGTTTATATTTTAATGTCGCTCGCGTATTAATTTCGTAATTTTTACTCGCGTTTTGTGTGTAGCGTAACGTTTGCGTTCTTAAAGTTCATTTTATTCACGTCGTTGATTTATTATTTTAATTAGCGTAAAAAAACCGCGTATTTCAGTCGTATCAGACGAAATTTCGGCAGAGAGGTATTTTAAAATACCTCATTTTTTGGTTCCGACGGGACATTTTTATTATTTCTTTTTTATTTTATTAATTTTCGTTTTTTTCTTTATTTATTTATTTAGTTATTTCTTTTTTTTTTTTATTATTTGTTGTTATTTGTTCATTTTATCTGTTTTTATTTTTTTTTAAGTCATTTAGTCCACATGTCATTTTGTTATTGGTCCTGTCCAACTTTCTCTCCAAGTCTCAGCCAAGGGTATTTTCGTCCATTCCAGGTATCAGATACTTAAGGGTTTTGTGAGTTAATCAAGGTCAGGCACAAATTTCCATAAAAACACTATCCCATTTTCAGCAGCCTCAAAAAACGGATCAAAGACCCCTTTTCTAATGAACACATCAAGAACATTCAAAACTTTTTACAATTTCCAGTAACCTTTTTTCAAGAACAACAACCACAAATCTAACCCATTTTTCGAAATCAAGCAAATCTCACACACAAACTATCACCATTTTCGTTTTTTCATTCACCACGTAAACACAAAAAAATCAAATCGGTTCATCCACGTAAACAACAACAACAATATAAATTTTCAAATCATCATCTCATATCCAAAGGCCATTTTCGGCCTTAACACACCAAATCCTCAACACCACAACTTCGGGTTGAAAACGCAACAAAAAAAAACGCAAAGAAGAAGGAAAGGTCGGAAAACGAAAGGAAAGGAATAAACAGAACCGAAAAAGAAGGAAAAACGCAAAGAAGAAGCAAAAACGCGAAGAAGAAGAAGAGTATAAGGTAGTTGTTGTTTTTTTTATTTTTTGTGATGAACTTTAATTTCTAGATCTAGGGTTGTGTGTTTGTTTTTTGAAGTTTTTAAGTTGATATTTGAGTAGAGGAGTAGAAAAGGGTTTGAAAAAGTAAAAAAAAAATCGAAAAATGGGGGAGGAGGGATTTTCCGGCGGCGGCACCACCACCCTAGGGTGGCCGGCCACCGCGCCGGAGCGGGCCTTGCTCGCCGGAGAAGATGAAGATTCATCTTCTCCAGCCGCCACCTTCATCCTTTTCCGGCGGAAGTTTTTAGAGAGAGGGGAGAGAGTTTTTGTGTTGTGTTTTTTAGAGAGAGAATTGACAATGAAAAATGAGGAAAATAAATAGCAATTTTCTTTTATACTAAGCCTACTGGGTTCTGGTTCGACCCACCCATTTCTCTTTGGTCTGAACCGGTTCGTTTCAAGCCCACTTTCCTTTCTGTTTTGTTTTCTGTTGCTTTTTGCACCCCCAATATTGCTACCCGCCCCGCTTCTTTAACCCAGTACTGTTTGTTCCTTTGACCCAGTATGGTGTTTCTGTTGCTGTTTGTACCCGACCTTGCTGTCTGCACCCCCCTTCCTGCATGTTTTTTTTTTTTTTTTTTGTAGTAATTTTATTATAATTTCATGCATTTATTTTATTTTAATTAATTAATTCACATAATATTTGAACTGTATTTCATGCATTTTTTTAATTAATGTTATAATCTTCACATCATGCATATGTTTCTTTAGTTCATATAATTTTTGTTTATCTAGGTACTAAAAAATCTTTTAATGAATATTTGTTTATTTTGATCTTGTTTATCTTGTGTTTAAGTTTATTTCATATGTTTGCATTTTATTGTTTTGTTATTTTATGTTGTTTAATTTGCATTTTTAGTGTGCATAATAAGTTTCATTATAAATATCGCATGCATATTTAAACTTTTCGCCATTTATTTTATTTTTTTGTTTAGTTTGTAATTAGGGAAATGATGTAATTTATTTTTACGCATTTTTTTTTTTTTCTTTCTTTTGAGACCATAGAATGTATTTAGGGTATGTAATATGTAACCGGCACACACACTGACACGCGCACCGACACTCCACTTTATTTATCGCTTTACGCTTATTTATTTTTCCGCCATTACGCGATTTCATCGTTAGTTTAGAAAAAATATTTTCTTCAAAAAAATCAAAAAATCAAATTCAAATTTCTTTTAAGTAAACCTTGGTTTGTAATCCAAGTGTTTTTCCTTTTATTTTCCTTAATCAAATGCTAATTAATTTAATATCCACATTAGACATGGATTTCGTGCAATTAAAATTAACCAACTTCATCGTATTTTCTTCTCATGCCTTGAGGCCTCTCATCTCTTCTTAAAATCTTTTCAAAAAAATGTTAAAATCATTTCAACTCATCAAATAAGTTCTTTAGCCGAACTACTTGATTTTGATCCCGATTTATTTGGGTTAGTAGGCAAAGGGTTTCGACTCTTCCAAATCAATAAAAATAACCAAAAACATGCTTCATCTTTCTCCTTTCTTTCACTTTAACTCTTAACTTTTTTTAATAAGTAAAATTAATTTAGCGCAAGATTAGAGAATAGGTAGAAGGTTCCTATGGGATACCATAGTCAGTTCGGGTGCCTAACACCTTCCCTAATCGAAACCAACCTCCGAATCCAAGGTCTCATAAGGGTTTTTACTCACTTTTTCCCTTCCCGCGAATAAAAGTTGAGAGTTCAATGATTAAAGGTTCAAATCCGATCAATGATTTTGATACCCGAAAATCACGAGCACAAGTTGGTATCAGAGCTCCGGCTCTGTTGTCATAACACTTAACCGTGTGACAGAAAAGATCCAGAGAAAAACATGTCTTCCAGTGAACCTTCTTCTTCTGGTGCTGCTATACCATATGACTATGGATCCAATAACAGCAGTAAAAAGGTTGATTATGGAAAAATTCCTAAGTTCAATGGTGATCCTGAAGAATTTTCTTGGTGGAAAACCAACTTCTACTGTTATGTCATGGGTCTTGATGAAGAACTCTGGGACATACTTGAAGATGGTGTTGGTGACTTACAACTTGATGACGAAGGTGCTGCCATTGACCGCAAACTTCACACTGCTGCTCAAAAGAAAATCTATAAGAAACATCATATCATCAGAGTGGCTCTTGTTACTGCTATTCCTAAAACGAAATACATGAAGATGAGTGACAAATCTACTGCTATAGCCATGTTTGCTTCTCTCTGTGCTAACTATGAAGGAAGCAAAAAGGTCAGGGAAGCTAAAACTCTTCTATTAGTTCATCAAACTATTCAAGATGAAAGAGGATGAAAGTATTGAGCAGATGTACTCAAGATTTCAAACTCTAGTGTCTGGTCTTCAGATACTTAAGAAGAGTTATATAGCTTCTGATCATGTTAGCAAGATTTTAAGGAGCTTACCTTCTAGATGGAGACCAAAGGTCACTGCAATTGAGGAGGCTAAAGATTTAAACACTAAGTGTTGAAGATCTTGTAAGCTCTCTCAAGGTTCATGATCTAAGTCTCAATGAACATGAGTCTGCAAGAAAGTCCAAAACCATTGCTTTAAAATCAAAGGGAAGGTCCTCAAAGGCTCTCAAGGTTGAAGAGTCTGAAAATGAATCTTCAGCGTCTGAAAACTCAGAGGAAGATCCTGATATTGCAAAGGAAATGGCTATGCTTTCAAGCAGAATGCAGTACCTAGCTAAGAAGAACAAGAGATTTCTGAGCAAGAGCAGTGGGAAGGGTTTCAAAAAGGAGGAACAGAAAAGTTGCTTCAACTGCAAGAAAACTGGACATTTTATTGCTGACTGTCCAGAACTGCAGAAGGAGAAATCCAAGTCAAAAAGGCCAACCTTCAAGTCAAGCAAGTTTAAGAAGCAAATCAAGAAAAGTCTAATGGCCACCTGTGAAGATCTTGATAATGAGTCAGAGTCTGAGGATGATGATGCTGATGGTGAAGCCAATGTAGCTGTTGGGCTAATGGCTACAACTGAATCTGTAAAGGAGACACCTGAGGCAGAATCAGATGCAGACTCTGAAAGTGAAACATAGGTATTTTCTGAACTCACAAGATCTGAATTAGTAGATTGTGTCAAAGAAATTCTTGGTCATTTTAAAGCTAAAACCACTGAGTTGAAGAAAGTCAAACAACAGCTTGATAAGCTGTCAAAAAGACATAATTCAACTCTGTTGGAGTTAGAGAGTTTAAAAGAAGAAAATGACACTTTATTGATCAAGAAGTGTAGCTGTAAATACTTGAGTGAGCAAGATGTTGCTTTGCAAGAATTTATTTCTACTGAAATTGACAGATCAAGGGTTGCATCCATGATCTATAGCACGTACCAGAACAGAGGACAGGGTCTTGGATTCATTGGAGCAAGCTCGAATGAAGTGACTCTGAAACCTAGTTCTGATGGAGCCAGAGAAGCGTTGAAAAATGACTTTGTAAGTAAGTCTGATGAAGTCAACACAGTGACTCATTCAGAACCTACCACTTCAAGTTCTAAGGTTCTGACTAAGTCAAAATCTCAGAATGAAAAGTTAAAAGTTCTGAAAAACTTTGAATCTAAAGCTTCAATGATTCAGACTCTAAAACATTCAAAGTCTGATAAACAGACTCTGAAAAAGCCAGAGTCTGAAAAACAAAAGCCTAAGTTTCAAAGAAGAGAAACGGTGAAAGGCAAGTTGAAACATAAACCAAACGGTTCTAAACCCAAGGTATGGGAGAAAACACTGCCAATGACTTCAAGACACAACTTACGAAAGGAATTCAATGGTTCGAAGACTAACCCAAGAGGACCCATGAGAATATGGGTACCTAAGTCTGTAATTATTGATGCTGCAGGTATGTCTAAAAGGACTAGAAAAGCAGAAGGCTTGGTACCTGGACAGTGGTTGCTCGCGTCACATGACGGGAGAAAAGTCTATGTTCCTAACCCTAACCATGAAAGAGGGAGGAACTGTGGGATTTGGAGGAAACCAGACTGGCAAAATCATTGGTACTGGAACCATTGGTAACTCTCTTATCTCAATCAGTAATGGGTGGTTTGTTGATGGACTTAGACATAACCTACTAAGCATAAGTCAATTATGCGACAGTGGTTATGATGTATTGTTTAATAAGAACAACTGCACTGTAGTTAACAAGGATGATCAATCCATAATCTTCAAGGGAAAAAGAAGAAACAATGTCTACAAGATAAAATTCTTTGAACTGACTGATCAGAAGGTAGTGTGCCTTTTGTCAATGGGTGATAAGAAGTGGTTGTGGCATATACGGTTGGGACATGCTAACTGGAGATTAATCTCTAAGCTTAGCAAGTTGCAACTTGTCAAAGGCCTACCAGACATTGAGTATCATTCAAATGCTCTTTGTGGAGCATGTCAGAAAGGGAAAATTGTCAAGAGTCCCTTCAAGCCGAAAGAAATTGTTTCTACTTCCAGACCCTTGGAGTTATTTCATATTGATTTATTTTGACCAGTTAGCACTGCATCCTTATATGGAAGTAAATATGGACTAGTCATTGTTGATGACTACAGCAGATGGAGTTGGGTTAAGTTTTTGAAAACTAAAGATGATTCATACTCTGTGTTTAGTAAATTCTGCATCCAAATTCAATCTGAAAAAGAATTGAAAATCTTGAAAGTCAGAAGTGATCATGGAGGAGAATTTGAAAATGAGTCTTTTGAGGTTTTCTGTGAAAAACATGGAATTATTCATGAATTCTCTGCACCTAGAACTCCACAACAAAATGGAGTTGTAAAGAGACAGAACAGAACCTTACAATAAATGGCTAGAACCATGATCCATGAGAACAATCTGGCTAAGCATTTTTCGGCAGAAGCTGTAAACACAGCTTGTTATGTTCAGAACAGAATCTATATTAGACCTCTGTTGAACAAAACAGCTTATGAACTCTTTTAAGGAAGTAAACCTAACATATCTTATTTTCATCATTTCGGATGTACTTGTTATGTCCTGAACAAAAAAGTCTATCTAAAGAAATTTGATGCCAAAACTCAAAAGGGAATCTTCTTAGGTTACTCTGAACGCTCTAAGGCATACAGACTGTATAATTCAGAAACACAATGTGTTGAAGAATCAATGCATGTCAGATTCGATGACAAAGTGCCTGGAAGTGAAACTCCAGAGCAAATGAAAGTTATGCAGGATCTCAAGATTCTGATGAAAACTCAAAATCTGATCAGATTCCAGAATTTGAAGATACTTCAAAAGCTGGAACATCCCCTGAAGTTCCTAATGAAGAAGCTTCTGAAGAAGCTCAAGATGGTTCTCAGCAAGCTAGTCAACCCAAACAATCTTTCAAATACAAGTATTCGCATCCAGAGGATCAGATAATTGGCAATAAAGAGAGTCCTAGAAGAACTAGATCGCATTTCAGACAAGAAGAGTCTGCTTTGGGATTACTATCTGTTATTGAACCAACCTCTATTGAAGAAGCACTTGGAGATGAAGGATGGATTCTGGCAATGCAAGACGAACTGAATCAATTCAAAAGGAATGAAGTATGGGATCTAGTAGCTAAGCCTGAACATAGGAACATCATTGGAACCAAGTGGATGTTCAGAAATAAGCTTAGTGAACAAGGAGAAGTAATCAGAAACAAGGCCAGACTTGTTGCGCAGGGCTACAGTCAACAAGAAGGCATTGATTACACAGAAACTTTTGCTCCAGTTGCAAGATTGGAAGCAATCAGGTTACTTCTTTCCTATGTAGTTAATCACAACATAACCCTGTATCAAATGGACATTAAGAGTGCATTTCTTAATGGTGTCATTTCTGAAGAAGTATATGTCAAACAACCTTCTGGCTTTGAAGATTTAAAACATCCAGAGCATGTTTATAAATTGAAGAAATCACTCTATGGCTTAAAACAAGCTCCCAGAGCTTGGTATGAAAGACTGAGTAATTCCTTAATTCAAAATAACTTTGAACGAGGACAAGTTGACACTACACTATTCAGAAAGACTCTGAAGAAAGACATTCTTATAGTTCAGATTTATGTTGATGATATCATTTTTGGTTCTTCAAATAGTTCACTTTGCAAAGAGTTTTCCAAGGTAATGCAGGATGAGTTTGAAATGAGCATGATGGGAGAACTGAAGTTATTTCTTGGAATTCAAATCAAACAATGCAAAGATGGAGTCTATGTTCATCAGTCCAAATACACGAAAGAGCTTCTGAAGAAGTTTAATTTTGAGGATTGCAAAGAAATGAACACTCCAATGCATCCAACCTGCACTCTGAGCAAAGAAGATCAAGGAACCAAAGTTGATCAGAAGCTGTATAGAGGTATGATTGGTTCTTTGTTATACCTAACTGCATCCAGACCAGATATTTTATTCAGTGTATGTCTGTGTGCAAGGTTTCAATCAGATCCTAGAGAGTCTCACTTAACAGCAGTTAAGATAATCTTTAAATATCTGAAAGGAACTACCAATCTTGGACTTCTATACAAGAAATCCTCTGTCTACAAGCTAGTTGGATTCTGTGATGCTGACTATGCTGGAGACAGGATTGAAAGAAAATCTACCAGTGGCAATTGTCAATTCTTGCGAGAGAATCTGATATCCTGGGCTAGCAAGAGGCAAGCAACCATTGCTTTGTCTACAACAGAAGCATAATACATCCCAGCTGCTAGTTGTTGTACACAGCTACTCTGGATGAAACATCAGCTTGAGGATTATCAAATAACTGAAAACTGTATCCCAATTTATTGTGATAATACGGCAGCTATATGTTTATCTAATAATCCAATTCTGCATTCAAGAGCAAAGCACATTGAAATTAAACATCATTTTATAAGGGACTATGTTCAAAAAGGAATTTTAGATATTCAATTCATTGATACTGATCATCAATGGGCTGATATATTTACTAAACCTTTATCTGTTGAAAGATTTGATTTTATAAAGAAAAATTTGAACATGTGTTATGTCTCTGGGTAATGTGCGCCTCTGAAAACAGAATTCAGACTCTGAAAGATTTTCAGAAGCTAATTGAGAATCAGACTCTCTTTTGGAGACTCTGGTAAACATAAGCTTCTAATAAACCTTCAGACTTTGGTAAGGAATCTTAGACTCTCAGAAGCTCGTATTAGTGGAAGCATGACTGTTGAGTTTAGTTACACCTGCCCCACTACGGTGACAATTACTTTATAGTTTCTCAGACGTGGCCTGTCTGTATTGGGTAAGAACTCAAAGGGGAATGATTTCTTTACGTTTTAACAAGTTACCTTCGCATTGTCCCAATACTTTTACGGCTGCATGCTATATGTATTTATTGTTTGTGTTTGTTTGTCCCCTATTCTTTCCAAACAGTTATGAAATTTTTTTCTATAAATACCTATCACACACAACTCACTTCTCTTTTCACTCTTGTATTTTTTCTATGAACAATCTTTTTGTTTTCAATCTCTGTAAAATCTTTGTTCACAAAAATCAAACCTAGAAACCTCTCAATGGCAAGTGATCTCATCCAATCTGGTTTACTAGTCAAAACTGGAAAATCTTATGTGATCAAACCTAGAACGATGAATCTTATCATAGAAACTCTGGAAATTCAAGTTGAATCTCCAATAGATTTTGGCTCTCTTAATCGTCACGGAGTAGACGTTTCCTCTCATTTCTTAGCACAAGGAATGATGAACTATTTTGGTATGTTGAATGGACCAACATATCAAGAGCTGGTAAGAGATTTTTGGGTTAGGTCAGAAGTCTTCGACAAGGATGAAGCTACTATTGAAGAAACAGCTGCAGTTATGAACAACCCTAAGCTGGCTGGTAAAAGCAGAGAAGAAATGGGTTTTAGACCGTACAAGGGTCTTGAAATAAGGTCTGCCGTGATGGGGATTTCAGTCATTATCACTGAAGAGGTGGTTGCCAGAGCTTGTCAAGTGGAGAATGTAGGTAAATTTCAGTGGAATGTCCAGAAGAAGAGTGACTGGACAGTTATCTGCAATAAACTTCTATTTGAAGGGAGACCCTCAAATAAGCTGGTTGATATGCATCCTGAGCATAAGGTGCTTCTGAAGATCATACTGGACAGTATGCTTCAGAAAGGAGGAGGAACAGACACTCTGTCTGTTGATCACAAAGTTCTTCTTTATTTTCTGATAAACAAAATAAAGATAAACTTTCCAAGGTATGTGATGCACCACATGTGCTGCGCTATAAAGAAAAGCCAATCTGAAACCAGAAGGCAAGTTCCTTTTGGAAGGCTAATCTCTGAGATTCTGTATCAAGGAGGCCTCTTGAAGGTCTTATCAGAATCTGGTGTTGTATCTGATATCCATCTTGGAACTGTGACTGGGAGAATCATCAATGGTAAAACTCTGCAGTACATGAAGATTGTCAAAAGATTCGATCCTTCTAAGCATGATATGAGGGAATCTTATGTGAAATCAGACTTGATGATGGACTTCCCTCCTATTTCCAAAGAAGATAATCCTGAAGTTCTTGCAAGATTTGTAGTGGATTACTTCAAGGAAACTGGTAGAATAATCAACTATTCTGCCATTTATGAGACTACTGGAGGAGGACCTCTTAAGGTCAAAGGAAAAAGGACCAAGGAAGTGATTCTCAAGGAAGAGGAAGAGAAGCAAGAGCCTCTCAAGAAGAAGATCAAATCTACTGCTCTTCCAGGAGTGACTATTGGTGCCCCTAAGACCATAGCTCCCATGCCTTCATCAGTATCTTCTGCATCCAAGGAAATCAAGGAAAGGATAAAAGAAACCAAAGATGAGAAAAAGGCACAAAAAGATGAGAAGAAAGCGAAGAAAGGCAAGGGTGACAGAGATTATGTGAAATTAGCTGAAGAAATTGCTGAATTCCTTGATACTGACTCTGATGGTGAAGAAAGTCAGATCAAGAAGAGAAAAGTGGATGTGGTTCCTGTAGCTAAGGATGTAGCACAGAAGATAGGTACTTTTGTATCTATGATTGAGGATGAACATGCTGCTGGCAAGGCAATGGCAGCAGAAGTGGTTGCTGAAGAACTAAGGGAGGAAACTATTAAAGAAGCTGCTAAGTTGCTTGCTTCTGCTCTGAAACAGAAGAATCCGGTAGCTACTGCAGAAGCTGATTTATCAGAAGCTACTGTGTCTGATCATCATGTTTCTCCAGAAGCTGGTATAGGCACCTCTGGTAATGTAACATTTAACTCATCTTCCTCTACGAATCAAGAGTCAGAATCTGATTCAGAATCTGATTCAGAATCAGATAACAAACCCTTGAGCCAAATTCTTCCTTCCCTCAGAAATTCATCCCCCTCACCAATCAAACCCATATCATCTCATAACCCATTGGACCCTAAAATAGTTGAATATGTTGATTCAACTATGGACAGAGTTATTCAAGACACAGTCACAGTGTCTATGAACTTACCTGCTGACCACCCTGCTCAACCATCATTTCTCAAACCACTTCAGGCAATTCAACCTTCTGAAAAGCCTGAAGTAACCATTTAATCAAAACAACCATCCCCCCAACACGAGACTATTTGTGTAGACTCTCTAGACACTCTAGATTCTATTGAGAAACATCTAGGAGGAGAACTACCAAATACCCCTGCAAAACCAAATCAACAAAAGCTACAGAATCTGTTTCCAAACCAGACTCTGTATTTAAACCTACAGATATTCTCACCTTAGCTTCTGTTGAACCCTCAGAACCTGTTGAAGAACCAGTTTATGAGATTCTGGAACAAGCTTCTGTTATCCTATCTGAACCTGTAACAGAATGCATAGCAGAACTTGTGTCTAAAACTGTTCCTACACCTCTTTGTGATCCTATAACAGTTGTACCTGGTTTGGAAACCATTCTAGCTTTAAGAGCCTCTCAACCCTCAACTTCTGAACCTCACGACCTATTTGATTCAAACAGGATAGATGAGTTCTATGCTTCATCAAACTTTAAGCTCAAGGACATTATTGAGCAAAGGTTTATGCATATCCTCAATGTAGGCTATGAGGACAAGTTCTCTACATTAAAGACTGAATTTTTGGAGTTTGTCACCAAAATTCAGAAGGCTGCTGCCAAGGAACAAGCAATTGTTACTGCCAAGCATGTGGAAGAAGTTAAGAGTGCTGAGAAAGCTAAAACCATAGAGAAAGCTCTTATTCTACGGATTAGGGATAAACCATTCTTTGATGAAGATCAATATAATCCAAGAGAATCAATGGTTTTTGACTCTTTGAAAAGAAGGCTGCACAGAGCTCAAGAAGAAGCAAGACTTGAAAGGGAAGCTCACTTAAGAAGAACTGAGGCTTTGGAAGAAATTGTCAAGAAGCAGCAAGAGGATCTCCAGAAATTGATGGATCACCTTGCCAAACAAAACCAACCTTAGTTTAAATTCTTTATGTTTTGTTTGTAACATTTGTCTGCTGTCTTCTGAACTGTTTTTGCTTTCAAATTTATACAAGTTATTATTTGATCTTATTTGCATCTAATATATTTTGTGCTTTGAATCTTCTATGTTTTTCCCTCTGAATCTCATTTTCCTTAAAATGTGTTTTTATCCTTACCTCAAGTCATTTAAAAAGGGGGAGGAACTTGTTTCTAAACCTTTTTGTTGATGACAAAAGGGGGAGAAGGGAAAAGTGTGAGATTTGTGACTTTTTGATTATCTGCATATTGCAAGTTCTATGTAAAAGTTAAAGGGAAATTTGCGAAAAGTGCTTAGTTAGACTCTGAGCCCCTGTTTAAAGAATTTGTTATTATTTTGAGAATGAATTCAACTGCTTATGAAAATGAATTTAATTAACTTGGATAGAACTTAGGGGGAGCTTACAAACCTCAACTTAAGAACTATCAGACTCAGGGGGAGTCAGAGCTTACAAACCTTAGACTCTGAGCTTACAAACCTTAGACCCCTTAAGTCAACTTGTTAATTAGATTAACAACAATTATCTAGTTCTTCTGGGACTCTTCAAGTTCAATAATAGATAATAATCCCAAGGCAGACTCTTCTTGTCTGAAATACTATCTAGTTCTTCTGGGACTATCTTTATTGCCAATTATCTGATCCTCAGGATGTGAAGACTTGTATTTGAATGAATGTTTGGATTGACTGGCTTGCTGAGAACCATCTTGAGCTTCTTCAGAAGCTTCTTCATTAGGAACTTCAGGGGATGCTCCAGCTTCTGAAGTGTCTTCAGATTCTGAGTTGCTATTAGAATCTTGAGATCCTGCATAACTTTCATCTTGCTATGGAGTTTCACTTCCAGGCACTTTGTCATCAAATCTGACATGCATAGATTCTTCAACGCATTGTGTTTCTGAATTATACAGTCTGTATGCCTTAGATCGTTCAGAGTAACCTAAAAAGATTCCCTTCTGAGCTTTGGCATCAAATTTCTTTTGATAGACTTTATTGTTTAGGATATAACATGTACATCCAAACTGATGAAAATAAGAGATTTTAGGTTTCCTTCCTTTAAAGAGTACATATGTTGTTTTGTTCAACAGAGGTCTGATATACATCCTGTTCTGAACATAACATGTTGTATTTACTGCTTCTGCCCAAAAATGTTTAGCCAGACTGTTCTCATGGATCATGGTTCTAGCCATTTCTTGTAAGGTTCTGTTCTTTCTCTCTACAACTCCATTTTGTTTTGGAGTTCTAGGTGCAGAAAATTCATGAATAATTCCATGTTTTTTCACAGAAAACCTCAAAAGGCTAATTTTAAAAATCTCCTCCATGATCACTTCTGACTTTCAAAATTTTCTATTCATTTTCAGATTGAATTTGGATGCTGAATTTGCTAAACACAGAATATGAGTCATCTTTAGTTTTCAGAAACTTAACCCAACTCTATCTGCTGTAATCATCAACAATGACTAGTCCATACTTACTTCCATATAAGGATGCAGTGCTAACTGGTCCAAATAAATCAATGTGAAATAACTCCAAGGGTCTGGTTGTAGAAACAATTTCTTTCGGTTTGAAGGAACTCTTAACAAGTTTCCTTTTCTGACATGCTCCACAAAGAGCATCTGAATGATAGTTAATGTCTGGTAAGCCTTTGACTAGTTGCAACTTGCTAAGATTAGAGATTAACCTCCAGTTTGCATGTCCCAACCGTCTATGCCACAACCATTTCTTATCATCCATTGATAAAAGGCAAACTACCTTCTGATCAGTCAGTTCAGAGAACTTTATCTTGTAGACATTGTTTCTTCTCTTTCCCTTGAAGACTATGGATTGATCCTCCTTGATAACTATATTGCAATTGTTCTTATTAAACAAAACATCATAACCAATATCACATAATTGACTTTGAAGGTGAGAAAAACACAAGAAGGGGGGGGGGGGGGGTTGAATTGTGTTAGCTTTTCGCAGCTCTTGAAGAGTGAGAATCTAATTCCGTAGGATCAGAGTTTGAAAGAGATAAGAGTCTGATGGGAGATCAGATTCTGTTGCAGCGGAAATAATCAAGAGATAGAGAGAAGAGAGAACACAAGCAATTATACAGGTTCCTTCCACAAACCAGAAGTAGTCCTGTCCCCCTTGCACTTCCAAGGAGAGTTCCACGAAAATGTAATATCTATTACAAGTTGCTCAAACTCACAGGAAGAGACTTCCAATGCTCAAGCACGCAGGCAAGAGACTTCCAATGCTCAAAGACACAACTAAGAGACTTCTTTGCTCAAGGACGCAGCCAAGAGACTTCTTTGCTCAAGCACACAAGCAAGAGACTTCTGACACAATTTACAGAAAATTGAATAGTGTTGAAACACTTGACAAACAATCAAATGTGTTCCAATTACAAACAAAGACAGACTCTGTTTCAAACAAAGACAGACTCTGTTTTTCTGCTTAACTTAGAAATTCTAGAATACTCAGTTTGTAAGAATAATCTAAGTTGTTGATGTATTTTTGTTAAGACTCAGTTGAATACGATATAGCTGTTGGAAAGAGACGTTGAGTCATCCAGCACATCAGGATGATTTTTGAAGCTTGATCAATAGCTGTTGATCTGTTGCTTGGTATGATAATAGTCCTTCAATTGCATATTTTGAATTTCATTCCTTTTGAAGATTAATACCGGTAGACACAGTTGCCAAACTGTACGAGGTAGTGGAGTAGTGGAAACAGAGTTCGTACAACGTACTCTGTACTATCTTGCATTCTTTGTATCCCACGCTAAAGTTGACTTTGAAGCTAGCCGTTACTTCAATTGAGAGTTTCTTTTGCATCGTAATGCCTTTAGAAATCCTTCTAAGCAGATCTTCAGATTGCAGGCTTCAGACTCACTGTAGCACTTCAGCTTCTGATGATCTTCAGACTCTCTTGGTCTTCAGGTTCTGATAGACTTCAGACTCTGATAGTCTTCAGACTCTCCTTCAATACAGTCTTCAGACTCTTCTTCGATAGAGTCTTCAGACTCTCTTCGATACAGTCTTCAGACTCTCTTCGATACAGTATCACAAGCAAGAAGCTTCTCTAGATCTTTGCTCTTAAAATGTTCAAACAGAATAATTTCTAAGATATAAATCTTGATTAATATCCTGCATACTCAAACAAATATTGGCATATCCAATTGACAATTTTTTAATACCTTGTTATCATCAAAACTCAAAACGTGGTATTGCTGAACACCTTTGTTCCAACAGACTTATGCTCAGTAGGTTATGTCTAAGCCCATCAACAAACCACACATTACTAATAGAGATTAGAGAGTTACCAATGGTTCCAGTACCAATGATTTTGCCAGTCTGGTTTCCTCCAAATCCCACAGTTCCTCCCTCTTTCATGGTTAGGGTTAGGAACATAGACTTTTTTCCTGTCATGTGTCTCGAGCAACCACTGTCCAGGTACCAAGCCTTCTACTTTTCTTATCCTTTTAGACATACCTGCAGCATCAACGATTTCAGACTTAGGTACCCATATTCTCATGGGTCCTCTTGGGTTAGTCCTTGAACCATTGAATTCCTTTCGTAAGGTGTGTCTTAAAGTCATTGGCATTGTTTTCCTCCACACTTTGGGTTTAGAACCGTTCAGTTTAGGATTCAACTTGCCTTTCACAGTTTCTCTTCTTTGAAACTTAGGCTTTTGTTTTTCAGACTCTGGCTTCTTCAGAGTCTGTTTATCAGACTCTGAATATTTTAGAATCTAAATCATTGAAGCCTTAGGTTCAAAGTTTTTCAGAACTTTTGACTTTGCATTATGAGATTTTGACTTAGTCAAAACTTTAGAACTTGAAGTTATAGGTTCTGAATGAGTCACTGTGTTGACTTCATCAGACTCACTTACGAAGTGATTTTTCAATGCTTCTCTGTCGCCATCAGGACCAGGTTTCAGAATCACTTCATTTGAGCTACCTCCAATGAATTCAAGACCCTGTCCTCTGTTCTGATATGTGCTATAGATCATGGATGCAACCTTAGATCTATCAATTCCAGTAGCAATAAATTCTTGTAAAGAATATCTTGCTCACTCAAGTATTTACAACTACACTTCTTGATCAATAAAGAATCATTTTCCTCTTTTAACTTTCTAACTCCAACAGAGTTGAATTGTGCCTTTTTGACAGCTTATCAAGCTGCTGTTTGACTTTCTTCAACTCAGTGGTTTTAGCTTTAAAATGGCCAAGAAGTTCTTTGATAGAATCTACTAATTCAGATCTTGTGAGTTCAGAAAATACCTCTGTTTCACTTTCAGAGTCTGCATCTGATTCTGCCTCAGGTGTCTTCTTTACATATTCAGTGGTAGCCATTAATTCAACAGCTACATTAGCTTCACCATCAGCATCATCATCTTAAGACCCTGACTCATTATCAAGATCTTCCCAGGTAGCCATCAGACTTTTCTTGATTTGCTTCTTAAACTTGCTTGACTTGAAGGTTGGCCTTTTTGACTTTGATTTCTCTTTCTGCAACTCTGGACAATCAGCAATAAAGTGCCCAGACTTCTTGCAGTTGAAGCAACCTTTCTGTTCCTCCTTTTTGAAACCCTTCCCACTGCTCTTGCTCAAAAACCTTTTGTTCTTTTTAGCAAGGTATTGCATTCTGCTTGAAAGCATAGCCATTTCTTTAGCAACATCAGGATCTTCCTCAGAGCTTTCAGAGGCAGAAGATTCATTTTCAGACTCTTCAAATTTGAGAGCTTTTGAGGATCTTCCCTTTGACTTTAAAGCAATGGTTTTAGACTTTATTGCAGATTCATGTTCATTGAGACTCAACTCATGAACTTTGAGAGAGCTTACAAGATCTTCAACACTTAAAGTGTTTAATTCCTTAGCTTCCTCAATTGTAGTAACCTTTGGTCTCCATCTAGAGGGTAAGCTCCTTAGGATCTTGCTAACATGGTCAGAAGCTATGTAACTCTTCTTTAGTATCTGAAGTCCAGATACTAGAGTTTGAAATCTTGAGTACATCTGCTCAATACTTTCATCCTCTTTCATCTTGAACAATTCATACTGATGAACTAATAGAAGAGCTTTAGCTTCCCTGATCTTTTTGCTCTCTTCATAGTTTGCACAAAGAGAAGCAAACATGGCTCTAGGAATAGCAGTGACAAGAGCTCCTATGATGATATGATGTTTCTTGTAGATCTTCTTTTGAGCAGCAGTGTGGAGTTTACGGTCAATGGCAGCACCTTCAACATCAAGTTGTCAGTCACCAACACCATCTTCACATATGTACCAGAATTCTTCATCAAGACCCATGACATAGCTGTAGAAGTTGGTTTTCCACCAAGAAAATTCTTCAGGATCACCATTGAACTTTGGAATTTTTCCATAATCAGCTTTCTTACTGCTGTTATTGGATCCATAGTCATATGGTATAGTAGCACCAGAAGTAGCACCAGAAGAAGAAGGTTCACTGGAAGACATGTTTTTCTCTGTATCTTTGTGTTAACTTTTCGCAATGGATTCAGAGTCTGATGGGAGATCAGATTCTGTTGCAGTGGAAATAAACAAGAGATAGAGAGAAGAAGAGAACACAAGCAATTATACAGGTTCCTTCCACAAACCGAAAGTAGTCCTGCCCCCCTTGAACTTCCAAGGAGAGTTCGACTAAAATGTAATATCTATTACAAGTTGCTCAAACACACAGTAAGAGACTTCCAATGCTCAAGCACGCAGGCAAGAGACTTCCAATGCTCAAGCACGCAGGCAAGAGACTTCCAATGCTCAAAGACACAATTAAGAGACTTTTTTGCTCAAGCACACAAGCAAGAGACTTCTGACACAATTTACAGAAAATTGAATAGAGTTGAAACACTTGATAAACAATCAAATGTGTTCCAATTACAAAACACAGATAGACTCTGTTCTATACAAAGACAGACTCTATTTTTCCGCTTAACTTAGAGATTCTAGAATACACAGTTTGTAAGAATAATCTAAGTTGTTGATGTGTTTCTAGTTTGACTCAGTAAGAATACAATAGCTTAGCAGCGTAGTTTTTCAGTTGTAGAGTAACACGATTCTTCAAGTCTTCTATCCTTTATATAGGCGTTGGAAAGAGATGTTGAGACAATCCAGCACATCAAGTGAATTCTGGAAGCTTGATCAATAGCTGTTGATCTATTGCTTGATATGGTAATAGTCCTTCAAATCCATATTTTGAATTCCATTCCTTTTGAAGCTTAATACCGGTAGACATAGTTGCCTAACTGTATGAGGTAGTGGAGTAGTGGAAATAGAGGTTGTACACACGTACTCTGTACTATATTGCATTCTTTGTCGTTGAGCATCCCACGCTCAAGTTGACTTTGAAGCTAGCCGTTACTCCAAATGAGAGTTTCTTGTGCATCGAAATGCCTTTAGAAAACCTTCTAAGCAGATCTTCAGATTGCAGGCTTCAGTCTTACTGTAGCTCTTCAGCTTCTGATGATCTTCATTCAGGTTCTGATAGTCTTCAGACTCTCTTCAGCTTAGTCTTTAGACTCTCTTGAACTTCAGGTTCTGATAGTGTTCAGACTCTTTTGACACAACTTCTGATGATTCTTTAGACTCTTCAGATCGTCAGAATCACAAGCAACAAGCTTCTCTTGGTCTTGCTCTCAAAATGTTCAAACAGAATACTTTCTAAGATACAAATCTTGATTAATATCCTGCATACTTAAACAAATATTAGCATATCCAATTGACAATTTTTAATACCTTGTTACCATCAAAACTCAAAACGTGGTATTGTCGAACACCTTTGTTCCAACAGATTTAACAACTGTTAAGAGAATCTTTAGATATCTGAAAGGAACTACTAATCTTGGACTTCTGTATAAGAAATCTTCTGATTATAAGGTAGTTGGATTCTGTTATGCTGACTATGCTGGAGACAGGATTGAAAGAAAATCAACCAGTGTCCATTGTAAATTTTTGGCAGAGAATCTGATATCCTGGGCTAGCAAGAGGCAAGCAACTATTGCTTTGTCTACAGCAGAAGCAGAATACATATTAGCTGCTAGTTGTTGTACACAGCTACTCTGGATGAAACATCAGCTTGAGGATTATCAAATAACTGAAAATTGTATCCCAATTTATTGTGATAATACAGCTGCTATATGTTTATCTAAGAATCCAATTCTGCATTCAAGAGCAAAGCAAATTGAGATTAAACATCATTTTGTTAGAGACTATGTTCTAAAAGGAATTCTAGATATTCAATTCATTGATACTGATCATCAATAGGCTGATATATTTACTAAACCTTTGTCTGTTGGAAGACTTGATTTTATAAAGAAAAATTTGAACATGTCTTATGTCTCTGTTAATCCGCGCTTCTGAAAAACAGAATTCAGACTCTGAAAGATACTCAAAAGCTAATTGAGAATCAGACTCACTTTTGGAGACTCTGATGAACATAAGCTTCTGAAGGCACTCAGACTCTGTTAAGGAAACTTAGATTCTCAAGAAGCTCGTATTAGTGGAAGCATGACTGTTGAGTTCAGTAACACCTGCCCCACTACGGTGACAATTACTTTTTTAGTTCTTAAACGTTGCCTGTCTGTATTGGGTAAGAACTCAAAGGGCAATGATTTTATTACGTTTAACAAGTAACCCTCGCGTCTTCCCAACACTTTTACGGCTGCATGCTCACTAGTCTTTATTACTCTTATTTGTTTGTCCCCTTCTCTTTCCAAACGGTTTTCCTTTTTTTCACTATAAATAGCAATCACACACAACCCACTTCACTTTTTACACTTTGATTTTTTTACTCTGAACATCTCATTCGTTTTCAGTCTCTGAATTTTTTTTTTGTTCTCTAAATCAAAAACCTAGAAACCATACAAATGGCAAGTGATCTCATTCAATCTGGTGTGATAATCAAAACTGGAAAGTCTTATGTGATTAAACCCAGAACCATGAACATCATTAAAGAGACTCTGGAAGTTCAAGTTGAATCTCCAGTTGATTTCGGTTTCTTGATTAGGCATGGTATCGACGTCTCTTCTCATTTCTTATCACAAGGAATGATGGACCAACATATCAAGAGTTGGTTAGAGACCTCTGGGTTAGAGCAGAAGTTTTTGATAAGGACGACGCAACCATCAAAGAAACTGCTGCAATCATGAACAACCCCTCTTTGGCTGGCAAGAGTAGAAAGCAAATGGGTTTGAGATCGTCCAAAGGTCTAGAGATAAGGTCAGCTGTGATGGGAATTCCAATTCTTATCACTGAAGAAATAATTGCCAGGGCTTGCAGGGTAACTAATGAATGTAAATTTCAATGGAATGTGGACAAGAAGAGTGAGTGGATGGGCATCTACAACAAACTCTTATTTGAAGGGAGACCCTCAAATAAGTTGGTAGACATGCATCCTGAACATAGGATGCTTCTGAAGATCATACTGGATAGTATGCTTCAGAAAGGAGGAGGAACAAACACTCTGTCTGTTGATCATAAAGTGCTTCTGTACTTTTTGATTAAAAAGAAGAAAATAAACTTTCCAAGATACGTGATGCACCACATGTGCTGGGCCATCAAGGAAGGCCAAACGAAATCCAGAAGACAAGTTCCTTTTGGAAGATTGATCTCTGAGATTCTGTATCAAGGAGGCCTCTTTAAGGTCTTGACAGAATCTGGTGTCGTATCAGACGCTCAGCTTGGCAAGACTCTTCAATACATGAAGATTGTTAGGAAGTTCAACCCTTATAATCTAAATATGAAAGAATCTTCTGTACAATCAGATCTGATGATGGACTTCCCTCCTATTTCCAAAGAAGACAATCCTGAAGTCCTAGCAAGATTTGTAGTAGACTACTACAATGAAACTGGTAGAGGAAGAGAACCAAGGAAGTCAATCTAGAGGAAGAGGAAGAGAAGCAAGAGCCTCCTAAGAAGAAGAAAAAGTCTACAACTCTTCCAGGAGTGACTATTGGTGCCTTAGAAACCATAGCTCCTATGCCTCTGTCTGTCTCTTCTGCATCCAAGAAAATTAAGGAAAGGATAAAGAAAGCTAAGAAAGGTAAAGCTGACAGAGATCACAAGAGGCTGGTTGAAGAAATTGCTGAATTTCTTGATACTGATTCTGATGAAGAAGAAAGTCAGGTCAAGAAAAGGAAGATGGAAGTTGTTCCTGTGGCTAAGGATGTAGCACAGAAGATAGGTACTTCTGTATCTATGATTGAAGATGAACATGCTGCTGGCAAGGCAATGGCAGCAAAAGTTGTGACAGAAGGACTTAAGTATGAGACTTTGAAGGAAGCTGCTAAGTTGCTTGCAGCAGCTTTAAAACAGAAGAGTCAGGTTGCCTCTGCAGAAGCTGATCTATCAAAAGCTAGACTGTCTGATGCTTCGGACCAACAAGCTTCTCCAAAAGCTGGCATTGGCACATCAGGTAACATTTCATTTGACTCACCTATCTCTTCTACGAATCAAGAGTCTTCATCCTCATCTGAAACTGAATCAGATAACATACCCCTGAGCCAAGTCCTTCCATCCCTTCGAAATAAAACCCTATCTCTTATCAAACCTATATCATCATTTGATCCACTTGACCCAAGAATAGGTAAATATGTTGATTCACCTATTGACAGGGTTATTCAAGACACCATCACACTGTCTCTGAATTTACCCTCTGACCATCGTGCTCAACCATCATTTCTTAAACCACTTCAGGCAATTCAGCCTACTGAAGACCCTGAAGTACCCATTCAATCTGCTCAACCATCCCCCCAACATGGAACTATCTGTGTAGACTCTCCAGACATCCTAGATTATCTTGAAAGACACCTAGGAGGAGAACTACTTAAGACCCCCGCAAAATCCAAAACAACATACACTACAGAATCTGTTTCAAAACCAGACTCTGTACCCCAACCTGAACTAGAAATTCTAACCTTAGCCTCATTTGAACTTGTTTCTGAAACTGTAGAGGAACCAGTCTCTGAGACTCTGGAACAAGTTTCTAGTGTCATACCTGACCCAGAACCTGTAACAGAATGCATAGCAGAGCCTGTGTCTGAAACAATTATTGAACCCCTTAACCAAACTATGGAAATTGGCCTTGAAACCTCACAAGCTATCATAACTTCTGAACCTTCAACTTCATCTGAGCCAAATCAAACTCTTATTCCTCACAACTTCTTTGATTCGTTGAGAATAGATGAATTTTATGGAGTGTCCAACTCAAAGCTCAAGGAGATTATTGAGCAAAGATTTGTGTCAATCCTCAATGTAAGCTATGAGGATAAGTTTTCTTTTTCTGAAGAATGAATTTGTGGATTTTATCACCAAAATTCATAAGGCTGTTGTAAAAGAACAAGCTGGTGTTCTTGCCAAACATGTGGAAGAACTTAAGAAAGCTGAGACATCAAAGGCTAAGAAGAAAGTTCCTATTCTGCGGTTGGAATATAAACCATTCTTTGATGCTGATCAATACAATCCAAGGGAAACAATGGTTTATGATTCGCTGAAGAAGAGGCTTCACAAAGTTCAAGAAGAAGCTAGACTTGAGAGAGAAGCTCATCTCAGAATAACAGAAGCTCTCGAAGAAATTGACAAGAAACAGCAAGAGGATCTCCAGAAGTTGATGGATCACATTGCCAAACAAAACCAACCTTAGTGTCTTAACTGTTTTGTTTTGCTTGTACTCTTATTTTGCTGATTTCTATTATCTTCTGAACTTTTATTTTATGTTTATTCAAGTTTTACTTCAACTATATGTGCTTCTCATATATCTTGCTTTATTTATCTTAGTGCATCTGAAGTAATTCTACTTAGAATATGTTCTGTTTCAGACTCTAATATGTTTTTGCTCTGAATTTTATTTTATTTTTTTCTCATTTTCTTTAAAAAAAATTTCCTCACCTGAAGTCATTTAAAAAGGGGGAGAAACATTTTTTTTAAAAAAAAAACCTTTTTGTTGATGACAAAAGGGGGAGAAAGACCAGTGAGTACTATGTAAAGTTAAAGGGAAATTTATGAAAGGTACTTCGTTAGATTCTGAGCCCCTTTGAAAAGAATCTTTTCTCATATTCGTTTATTATTCTGAGATTTGATTCAACTACTTGCTTAACATGAATTTAATTAACTTGGATAGAACTTAGGGGGAGCTTACAAACCTCAACTTAAGGACTATCAGACTCAGGGGGAGTTAGAGCTTACAAACCTCAGACCCTTTAAGTCAACCTGTTAATTAGATTAACAACAATTGACCTTTTAAAATACTGATGTTTGTCATCATCAAAAAGGGGGAGATTGTTGGAACAAGGGTGTTCAGCAATACCACGTTTTGTGTTTTGATGATAACAAGGTATTAAAAATTTTCAATTGGATATGCTAATATTTGTTTAAGTATGCAGGATATTAATCAAGATTTTAATCTTAGAAAGTATTTTGTTTGAACAATTTGAGACCAAGAGAGTCTGAATAATCATCAGAAGCTGTGTCAAGAACTCCTGAAGACTAAAAGAATCTAAAGTTCATAAAAGTCTGAAGATGATCAGAACCTAAAAATTCAAGAGAGTCTGAAGACTATCAGAACCTGAAGACCAAGAGAGTCTGAAGATCATCAGAAGCTGAATTGCTATAGTGAGTCTGAAGCCTACAATCTGAAAATCTGCTTAGAAGGATTTCTAAAGGCATTACGATGCATAAGAAACACTCAATTGGAGTAACGGCTAGCTTCAAAGTCAACTTGAGCGTGGGATGCTCAACGACAACGAATGCAGAATAGTACAGAGTACGTGTGTACGAACTCTGTTTCCACTACTCCACTACCTCGTACAGTTTGGCAACTGTGTCTACCGGTATTAAGCTTCAAAAGAAATGGAATTCAAAATATTCATTTGAAGGACTATTATCATATCAAGCAACAGATCAACAACTATTGATCAAGCTTCCAGAATTCTTTTGATGTGCTGGATTGTGTCAACGTCTCTTTCCAACGCCTATATAATGGATAGAAGACTTGAAGAATATGTTGGACCCTACAACTGAAAAACTACGCTGCTAAGCTATTGTATTTTCACTGTGTCAAACCTGAAACACATCAACAACTTAGATTATTCTTACAAACTGTGTATTCTAGAATCTCTAAGTTTATCAGAAAAACAGAGTTTGTCTTTGTTTAATTTATTGGAACACATTTGATTGTTTATCAAGTGTCTCCAACTCTATTCAATTTTCTGTAAACTGTGTCAGAAGTCTCTTGCTTGTGTGCTTGAGCAATTGGAAGTCTCTTACTGTGTGTTTGAGCAACTTGTAATTGATATTACATTTTAGTGAAACTCTCCTTGGAAGTTCAAGGGGGACAGGACTACTTTCGATTTATGGAGGGAACCTGTATAATTGCTTGTGTTCTCTCTTTCCCTTTATCTCTTGTTATTTTCCGCTGCAACAGAATATGGTTTCTCATCAGACTCTGAATCCATTCTGACTCTGATCCTGTAGAAACAGATTCTTACTCTTCAAGAGTTTTCGAAAAAGAAAACATAATTCACCCCCCCTTCTTGTGTTTTTGTCACCTTCAACTGTCACTGTAGTGGGGCAGGTGTTACTGAACTCAACAGTCATCCTTCCACTAATACGAGCTTCTAAAGATCTAATTTTCCTTAACAGAGTCTGAGTGTCTTCAGAAGCTTATATTCATCAGAGTCTCCAAGAGAGAGTCTGATTCTCAAATAGCTTCTGAGTATCTTTCAGAGTCTGAATTCTGTCTTCATAATCACACATTAACCAGAGACATAACACATGTTCAGATTTTTCTTTATAAAATCAAATCTTTCAACAATCAAAGGTTTAGTAAATATATCAGCCCATTGATGATCAGTATCAATAAATTGAATATCTAGAATTCCTTTTTGAACATAGTCTCTAACAAAATGATGTTTAATCTCAATGTGCTTTGCTCTTCAATGCAGAATTGGATTCTTAGATAAACATATAGCAGTTGTATTATCACAATAAATTGAGATACAGTTTTCAGTTATTTGATAATCCTCAAGCTGATGTTTCATCTAGAGTAGCTGTGTACAACAACTAGCAGCTGAGATGTATTCTGCTTCTGCTGTAGACAGGGCAATTGTTGCCTGTCACTTGCTAGCCCAGGATATCAAATTCTCTCCCAGAAATTGACAATTGCCACTGGTTGATTTTCTTTCAATCCTGTCTCCAGCATAGTCAGCATCACAGAATCCAACTAGCTTATAATCAGAAAATTTCTTATACAGAAGCCCAAGATTAGTAGTTCCTTTCAGATATCTAAAGATTCTCTTAACAGCTGTTAAGTGAGACTCTCTAGGATCTGATTGAAACCATGCACACAGACATACGTTGAATAAAATATCTGGTCTGGATGCAGTTACGTATAACAAAGAACCTATCATACCTCTATACAGCTTCTGATCAACTTTGGTTCCTTGATCTTCTTTGCTTAGAATGCAGGTTGGATACATTGGAGTGTTCATTTCCTTGCAGTCCTCAAGATTGATCTTCTTCAGGAGCTCTTTAGTGTATTTGGATTGATGAACATAGACTCTATCTTTGCATTGGTTGATTTGAATTCTTAAAAAGAACTTCAATTCTCCCATCATGCTCATTTCAAATTCATCCTGCATTGCCTTAGAAAACTCTTTGCAAAGTGAACCATTAGTTGAACCAAAAATGATATCATCAAAATAGATTTGAACTATAAGAATGTCCTTCTTGAGAGTCTTTCTGAATAGTGTAGTGTCAACTTGTCCTCTTTCAAAATACTTTTGAATTAAGAAATTACTTAGTCTTTCATACCAAGCTCTGGGAACCTGTTTCAAGCCATATAGTGATTTTTTCAATTTATAAACATGCTCTGGATGTTTTAAATCCTCAAAGCCAGGAGGTTGTTTGACATATACTTTTTCAGAAATGACACCATTAAGAAAAGCACTCTTAACATCCATTTGATACAAGATTATGTTGTGATTGACTGCATAGGAAAGAAGTAACCTGATTGCTTCCAATCTTGCAACTGGAGCAAATATTCCATTGTAATCAATGCCTTCTTGTTGACTGTAGCCTTGTGCAACAAGTTTGACCTTATTTCTGATTACTTCTCCTTGTTCACTAAGCTTGTTTCTGAACACTCATTTAGTTCCAATAATGTTCTTGTGCTCAGGCTTAGCTACTAGATCCCACACTTCATTCCTTTTGAATTGATTAAGTTCATCTTGCATTGCCAGAATCCATCCTTCATCTCCAAGTGCTTCTTCAACAGAGGTTGGTTCAATAACAGATAATAATCCCAAGGCAGACTCTTATTGTCTGAAATATGATCTTGTTCTTCTGGGACTATCTTTGTTGCCAATGATTTGATCCTCAGGATGTGAAGACTTGTATTTGAATGAATTTTTGGATTGACTCGCTTGCTCAAAACCATCTTGAGCTTCTTTAAAAGCTTCTTCATCAAGAACTTCAAGGGATGCTATAGCTTCTGGAGTATCTTCAGATTCTTGAATCTGATTAGATTATAAGTTGTTATCAGAATCTTGAGATCCTGGAAAGCTTTCATCTTGCTCTGGAGTTTCACTTCCAGGCACTTTGTCATCAAATCTGACATGCATAGATTCTTCAACACATTGTGTTTCTGAATTATACAGTCTGTATGCCTTAGATCTTTCAGAGTAACCTAAAAAGATTCCCTTCTGAGCTTTGGCATCAAATTTCTTTAGATAGACTTTATTGTTCTGGATATAACATGTACATCCAAACTGATGAAAATAAGATATGTTAGGTTTCCTGCCTTTAAAGAGTTCATATGTTGTTTTGTTCAACATAGGTCTGATGTAGATCCTGTTCTGAACATAACATGTTGTGTTTACTGCTTCTGCCCAAAAATGTTTAGCCAGACTGTTCTCATGGATCATGGTTCTAGCCATTTCTTGTAAGGTTCTGTTCTTTCTCTCTACAACTCCATTTTGTTGTGGAGTTCTAGGAGCAGAGAATTCATGGATAATTCCATTTTTTTCACAGAAAAGCTCAAAAGGCTCATTTTCAAATTCTCCTCCATGATCACTTCTGACTTTCAAAATTTTCAACTCTTTTTCAGATTGAATTTGGATGCAGAATTTGCTAAACACAGAATATGAATCATCTTTAGTTTTCAGAAACATAACCCAACTCCATCTGCTGTAATCATCAACAATGACTAGTCCATACTTACTTCCATATAAGGATGCAGTGGTAACTGGTCCAAATAAATCAATGTGAAGTAGTTCCAAGAGTCTGGAGGTAGAAACAATTTCTTTTGGTTTAAAAGAAATTTTAACAATTTTACCTTTCTGAGATGCTCCACAAAGAGCATCTGAATGATAGTCAATGTCTGGTAAGCCTTGGACTAGTTGCAACTTGCTAAGCTTAGAGATTAACCTCCAGTTTGCATGTCCCAACCATCTATGACACAACCATTTCTTATCACCCATTGAAAAAAGGCAAACTACCTTCTGATCAGTCAGTTCAGAGAATTTTATTTTGTAGACATTGTTTCTTCTCTTTCCCTTGAAGACTATGGATTGATCATCCTTGTTGACTACAGTGCAGTTGTTCTTATTAAACAAAACATCATAACCACTGTGACATAATTGACTTATGCTCAGTAGGTTATGTCTATGTCCATCAACAAACCACACATTACTAATAGAGATTAGAGAGTTACCAATGGTTCCAGTACTAATGATTTTGTCAGTCTCGTTTCCTCCAAATCCAACAGTTCCTCCCTCTTTCATGGTTAGGGTTAGGAATGTTGGAACAAAGGTGTTCAGCAATACCACATTTTGAGTTTTGATGATAACAAGGTATTAAAAAGTTGTCAATTGGATATTGCTAATAATTGTTTAAGTATGCAGGATATCAATGTTAAAGAGCAAAAAGGTCAAAGAAACTTGTTGCTTGTGAGACTGTGTCGAAGAGAATCTGAAGACCATCAGAATTTGAAAACCAAGAGAGTCTGAAGATTACCAGAAGTTTAGTGCTACAGTGAATCTGAATACCATCAGAATCTGAAAACCAAGAGAGTCTGAAGATTACCAGAAGCTTAGTGCTACAGTGAGTCTGAAGCCCAAAAATCTGATAATCTGCTAACAAGGATTTCTACTGCATTGCGATGCAAAAGAAACTCTCATATGGAGTAACGGCTAGCTTCAAAGTCAACTTGAGCGTGGGAAGCACAAAGACAAAGATTGCAGGCCAGTACAGAGTACGTTGTACGAACTCTGTTTCCACTACTCCACTACCTTGTATAGTTTGGCAACTGTGTCTACCGGTATTAATCCTCAAAGGGAATGGAATTCAAATGATGCTATTGAAGGACTATTACCAAATCAAGCAACAGATCAACAGTCATTGGTCAAGCTTCAGAAATCATCCTGATGTGCTGGATGACTCAACGTCTCTTTCCTACGCCTATATAAAGGATAGAAAACTTGAAGAATTTTGGGACTCTACTACTTGAAAAATTACACTGCGCTGCTTTCGTATTCAACTAAGTCTTAACAAAAACACATCATCAACTTAGATTCTTACAAACTGAGTATTCTAGAATTTCTAAGTTACACAGAAAAACAGAGTCTGTCTTTTGTGTAAAATAGAGTTTGTCTTTGTTGTAATTGAAACACATTTTGATTGTTGTCAAGTGTTTCAACTCTATTCAATTTTCTGTAATTGTGTAAGAAATCTCTTGCTTTTGTGCTTGAGCAAAGGAAGTCCCTTGGCTGCGTCCATTGAGCAAGGAAGTCTCTTAGTTGTGTCTTTGAGCAAGGAAGTCTCTTGCCTGCGTGCTTGAGCAAGGAAGTCTCATACTGTGTGTTTGAGCAACTTGTAATTGATATTACATTTTAGTGAACTCTCCTTGGAAGTACAAAGGGGTCAGGACTACTTCCGGTTTGTGGAAGGAACCTGTATAATTGCTTGTGTTCTCTCTTCTCTCTATCTCTTGATTATTCCGCTGCAATCAGAACCTAATCTCCTATAAGACTCTGATCCCGTTCAGACTCTGAGTTTAAAGGAATTAGATTCTCACTCTTCAAGAGCTGCGAAAAGCTAACACAATTCAACCCCCCCTTCTTGTGTTTTTCTCACCTTCAGTTGGTATCAGAGCTCCGGCTCTGTTGTCATAGCACTTAACCATGTTTTCCAGTGAACCGTCTTCTTCTGGTGCTACTTCTGGTGCTGCTATACCATATGACTATGGATCCAATAACAGCAGTAGAAAGGCTGATTATGGAAAAATTCCTAAGTTCAATGGTGATCCTGAAGAATTTTCTTGGTGGAAAACCAACTTCTATAGTTATGTCATGGGTCTTGATGAAGAACTCTGGGACATACTTGAAGATGGTGTTGGTGACTTACAACTTGATGACGAAGGTGCTGCCATTGACCGCAAACTTCACACTGCTGCTCAAAAGAAAATCTATAAGAAACATCATATCATCAGAGGGGCTCTTGTCACTGCTATTCCTAAAACGAAATACATGAAGATGAGTGACAAATCTACTGCTATAGCCATGTTTGCTTCTCTCTGTGCTAACTATGAAGGAAGCAAAAAGGTCAGGGAAGCTAAAGCTCTTCTGTTAGTTCATCAATATGAACTATTCAAGATGAAAGAGGATGAAAGTATTGAGCAAATGTACTCAAGATTTCAAACTCTAGTATCTGGTCTTCAGATACTTAAGAAGAGTTATATAGCTTCTGATCATGTTAGCAAGATTTTAAGGAGCTTACCTTCTAGATGGAGACCAAAGGTCACTGCAATTGAGGAGGCTAAAGATTTAAACATTTTAAGTGTTGAAGATCTTGTAAGCTCACTCAAGGTTCATGAGTTAAGTCTCAATGAACATGATTCTGCAAGAAAGTCCAAAACCATTGCCTTAAAATCAAAAGGAAGGTCTTCAAAGGCTCTCAAGGTTGAAGAGTCTGAAAATGAGTCTTCAGCTTCTAAAAGCTCAGAGGAGGATCCAGATGTTGCAAAGGAAATGGCTATGCTTTCAAACAGAATGCAGTACCTTGCTAAGAAGAATAAGAGATTTCTAAGCAAGAGCAGTGGGAAGGGGTTCAAAAAGGAGGATCAGAAAGGTTGCTTCAACTGCAAGAAAACTGGACATTTTATTGCTGAATGTCCAGAACTGCAGAAGGAGAAATCCAAGTCAAAGAGGCCAACCTTCAAGTCAAGCAAGTTTAAGAAGCAGATCAAGAAAAGTCTGATGGCCACCTGGGAAAATCTTGATAATGAGTCAGGGTCTGAGGATGATGATGCTGATGGTGAAGCTAATGTAGCTGTTGGACTAATGGCTACAACCGAATCCGTTAAAGAGACTCCTGAGGTAGAATCAGATGCAGACTCTGAAAGTGAAACAGAGGTATATTCTGAACTCACAAGATCTGAACTTGTAGAATCTGTCAAAGAACTTCTTGGTCATTTTAAAGCTAAGACCACTGAGTTGAAGAAAGTCAAACAACAGCTTGATAAGCTGTCAAAAAGACATAATTCAACTCGGTTGGAATTAGAAGATTTAAAAGAAGAAAATATCTCTTTGTTGATCAAGAAGTGTAGCTGTAAATACTTAAGTGAGCAAGATGTTGCTCTGCAAGAATTTATTGCTACTGGAATTGACAGATCAAGGGTTGCGTCCATGATCTATAGCACGTATCAGAACAAAGGACAGAGTCTTGGATTCATTGGAGGAAACTCAAATGAAATGACTCTGAAACCTGGTTCTGATGGAGCCAAAGAGGCGTTGAAAAATCACTTTGTAAAAGAGTCTGATGAAGTCAACACAATGACTCATTCAGAACCTACAACTTCTATCTCTAAGGTTCTGACTAAGTCAAAATCTCAGAATGCCAAAGCTTTAAAGACTCAGACTCTGAAACATTCAAAGTCTGATAAACAGACTCTGAAAAAGCCAGAGTCTGAAAAACCAAGGCCTAAGTTTCAAAGAAGAGAAACTGTGAAAGGCAAGTTGAAACCTAAACCAAACGGTTCCAAAGCCAAGGTATGGGAGAAAACATTGCCAATGACTTCAAGACGTAACTTACGAAAGGAGTTCAATGGTTCTAAGACTAACCCAAAAGGACCCATGAGAATATGGGTACCTAAGTCTAAAATTATTGATGTTGCAGGTATGTCTAAAAGGACTAGAAAAGCAGAAGGCTTGGTACCTGGACATTGGTTGCTCGCGTCACATGACGGGAGAAAGATCTATGTTCCTAACCCTAACCATGAAAGAGGGAGGAACTGTGGGATTTGGAGGAAACCAAACTGGCAAAATCATTGGTACTGGAACCATTGTTAACTCTCTGATCTCAATCAGTAATGTGTGGTTCGTTGATGGACTTAGACATAACTTACCAAGCATAAGTCAATTATGTGACAGTGGTTATGATGTATTGTTTAATAATAACAACTGCACAGTGGTTAACAAGGATGATCAGTCTATAGTCTTTAAGGGAAAACGAAGAAACAATGTATACAAGATAAAATTCTCATAACTGACTGATCAGAAGGTAGTGTGCCTTTTGTCTATGGGTGATAAGAAGTGGCTGTGGCATAGACGCTTGGGACATGCTAACTTGAGATTAATCTCTAAGCTTAGCAAGTTGCAACTTGTCAAAGGCCTACCAGACATTGACTATCACTCAGATGCTCTTTGCGGAGCATGTCAGAAAGGGAAAATTGTCAAGAGTCCCTTCAAGCCGAAAGAGATTGTTTATACTTCCAGACCCTTGAAGTTACTTCATATTGACTTATTTTGACCAGTTAGCACTGCATCCTTATATGGAAGTAAATATGGACTAGTTATTGTTGATGACTACAGCAGATGGTGTTGGGTTAAAATTCTGAAAACTAAAGATGATTCATATTCTGTGTTTAGTAAATTCTGCATCCAAATTCAATCAGAGAAGGAAATGAAAATCTCGAAAGTCAGAAGTGATCATGGAGGAGAATTTGAAAATGAACCGTTTGAGGTTTTCTGTGAAAAACATGGAATTATTCATGAATTCTCTGCACCTAGAACTCCACAACAAAATAGAGTCGTAGAGAGAAAGAACAGAACCTTACAAGAGATGGCTAGAACCATGATCCATGAGAACAATCTGGCTAAGCATTTTTGGGTAGAAGCAGTAAACACAGCATGTTATGTTCAGAACAGAATCTATATTAGACCTCTGTTGAACAAAACAACTTATGAACTCTTTAAAGGAAGAAAACCCAACATATCTTATTTTCATCAGTTCGGATGTACGTGTTATGTCCTGAACAACAAAGTCTACCTAAAGAAATTTGATGCCAAAGCTCAAAAGGGAATCTTTTTAGGTTACTCCGAACGCTCTAAGGCATACAAGCTGTATAATTCAGAAATACAATGTGTTGAAGAATCTATGCATGTTAGATTCGATGACAAAGTGCCTAGAAGTGAAACTCCAGTGCAAGATGAAAGTCATGCAGAATCTCAAGATTCTGATGATAACTCAGAATCTGATCAAATTCCAGAATCTGAAGATATTTCAGAAGCTGGAACAGCCCCTGAAGTTCCTAATGAAGAAGCTTCTGATGAAGCTCAAGATGGTTCTTTGCAAGCTAGTCAATCCAAACAATCTTTCAAATACAAGTCTTCACATCCAGTGGATCAGATAATTGGCAATAAAGAAAGTCCCATGAGAACAAGATCGCATTTCAGACAAGAAGAGTCTGCTTTAGGATTATTATCTGTTATTGAACCAACCTCTATTGAAGAAGCTCTTGGAGATGAAGGATGGATTCTGGCAATGCAAGAAGAACTGAATCAATTCAAAAGGAATGAAGTATGGGATCTAGTAGCTAAGCCTGATCACAAGAACATCATTGGAACCAAGTGGGTGTTCAGAAATAAGCTTAGTGAACAAGGAGAAGTAATCAGAAACAAGGCCAGACTTGTTGCGCAGGGCTACAGTCAACAAGAAGGCATTGATTACACAGAAACGTTTGCTCCAGTTGCAAGATTGGAAGCAATAAGGTTACTTCTTTCTTATGCAGTTAATCACAACATAACCCTGTATCAAATGGACGTTAAGAGTGCATTTCTTAATGGTGTCATAACTGAAGAAGTATATGTCAAACAACCTCCTGGCTTTGAATATTTAAAGCATCCAGAGCATGTTTATAAATTGAAGAAATCACTCTATGGCTTGAAACAAGCTCCTAGAGCTAGGTATGAAAGACTAAGTAATTTCTTGATTCAAAACAACTTTGAACGAGGACAAGTTGATACTACTCTATTCAGAAAGATTCTGAAGAAAGACATTCTTATAGTTCAGATTTATGTTGATGATATCATTTTTGGTTCTACAAATAGTTCACTTTGCAAAGAGTTTTCGAAAGTAATGCAGGATGAGTTTGAAATGAGCATGATGGGAGAATTGAAGTTCTTTCTTGGAATTCAAATCAACCAATGCAAAGATGGAGTCTACGTTCATCAGTCCAAGTATACGAAAGAGCTTCTGAAAAAGTTCAATCTTGAGGACTGCAAAGAAATGAATACTCCAATGCATCCAACCTGTACTCTGAGCAAAGAAGATCAAGGAACCAAAGTTGATCAGAAGCTGTATAGAGGTATGATTGGTTCTTTGTTATACCTAACTGCATCCAGACCATATATTTTATACAGTGTATGTTTGTGTGCAAGGTTTCAATCAGATCCTAGAGAGTCTCACTTAACTGCTGTTAAGAGAATCTTCAGATATCTGAAAGGAACTACTAATCTTGGACTTCTTTACAAGAAATCCTCTGACTATAAGCTAGTTGGATTCTGTGGTGCTGACTATGCTGGAGACAGGATTGAAAGAAAATCTACCAGTGGCAATTGTCAATTCTTGGGAGAGAATCTGATATCCTGGGCTAGCAAGAGGCAAGCAACCATTGTTTTGTCAACAGTAGAAGCAGAATACATCTCAGCTGCTAGTTGTTGTACACAGCTACTCTGGATGAAACATCAGCTTGAGGACTATCAAATAACTGAAAACTGTATCCCAATTTATTGTGATAATACGGCAGCTATATGTTTGTCTAAGAATCCAATTCTGCATTCAAGAGCAAAGCACATTGAGATTAAACATCATTTTATAAGAGACTATGTTCAAAAGGGAATTTTAGATATTCAATTCATTGATACTGATCATCAATAGGGTGATATATTTACTAAACCCTTATATGTTGAAAGATTTGATTTCATAAAGAAAAATTTGAACATGTGCTATGTCTCTGGGTAATGTGCGCCTCTGAAAATAGAATTCAGACTCTGAAAATATTCAGAAGCTATTTGAGAATCAGACCCTCTTTTAGAGACTCTGATAAAAGCTTCTGATAAACTATTCAGACTCTGGTAAGAAATCTTTAGACTCTCAGAAGCTCGTATTAGTGGAAGCATGACTGTTGTGTTCAGTAACACCTGCCCCACTACGGTGACAGTTACTTTACAGTTTCTCAGACGTGGCCTGTCTGTATTGGGTAAGAACTCAAAGGGCAATGATTTCATTACGTTAAACAAGTTCTCTTCGCTTTGTCCCAATACTTTTACGGCTGCATGCTATATGTATTTATTGTTTGTGTTTGTTTGTCCCCTATTCTTTCCAAACGGTTATCAAACTTTTTCTCTATAAATACATAACACACACAACTCGCTTCTCTTTTCACTCTTTGATTTTCTCTCTGAACAAATTTCTTGTTTTTCAATACTTTGCAAAACTTTTTGTTCTCAAATCAAACACTTAGAAACCCCTAATGGCAAGTGATCTCATCCAATCTGGTGTCATAATCAAGTCCGGAAAATCCTACGTTATCAAACCCAGAACAATGAACATCATCAAGGAGACTCTGGAAATTCAAGTTGAATCTCCAGTAGATTTTGGTTCTCTCAGTCGTCATGGAGTTGACGTTTCTCCTCATTTCTTATCACAAGGAATGATGAACTACTTTGGTATGTTGAATGGACCAACATATCAGGAGCTTGTTAGATATTTTTGGGTTAGGTCAGAAGTCTACGACAAAGCCGAAGCTACTTTGGAAGAAACAGTTGCAATCTCAAACAACCCCAGTCTGGCTGGCAAGAACAGAGACCAAATGGGTTTAAGGTTGTACAATGGTCTTGAAGTAAAGTCTGCTGTGATGGGAATACCAATAGTTATCACTGAAGAGGTGGTAGCCAGGGCTTGTCAAATGGAGAGCGCTGGTAAATTTCAGTGGAATGTCAACAAGAAAAGTGAATGGGCTGTTGTCTGCAACAAACTGTTATTTGAAGGGAGACCCTCAAATAAACTGGTGGATATGCATCCTGAGCATAGGGTGCTTCTGAAGATTATACTAGTCAGTATGCTTCAGAAAGGAGGAGGAACAGACACATTGTCTGTGGATCACAAGGTTCTTCTTTATTTTCTCATCAACAAAATAAAGATTAACTTCCCCAGATATGTGATGCACCACATGTGTTGGGCCATCAAGAAGAGTCAATCAGAAACTAGGAGGGAAGTTCCTTTTGGAAGATTAATATTTGAGATTCTGTATCAAGGAGGCCTCTTGAAGGTCTTATCAGAATCTGGCGTGGTGTCAAATATTCATCTAGGAACTGTGACTGGAAGAATCATTAATGGCAAGACTCTGCAGTACATGAAGATTGTCAAGAGATTCAACCCCTCTAAGCATGATATGAGGGAATCATATGTACAATCTGACTTGATGATGGACTTCCCTCCCATATCCAAAGAAGAAAATCCTGAAGTTCTTGCAAGATTTATGGTGGATTACTTCAAGGAGACTGGTAGAATAATCAACTATTCTGCCATTCCTGAGCTTGCTGGAGGAGGACCTCTTAAGGTCAAGGGAAAAAGGACCAAGGAAGTGATTCTCAAGGAAGAGGAAGAGAAGCAGGAGCCTCTCAAGAAAAAAGATCAAATCTACTGCTCTTCCTAGAGTAATAATTGGTTCCTCTAAGACTTTAACTCCTATGCCTTCATCAACATCCTCTGCACTTCGTGAAATTAAGGATATGATTAAAGAATCCAAGGATGAAAAGAAAGCCAAGAAAGATGAGAAGAAGGCTAAGAAAGATGAGAAGAAAGCGAAGAAAGGCAAGGCTGCCAGAGACTATGACAGAATGGCTCAAGATATTGCTGACTTCCTTGATGCTGACTCTGAAGGTGTAGAGAGTCAGATCAAGAAGAGAAAGGTGGATGTGGTTCCTGTGGCTAAGGATGTAGCACAGAAGATAGGCACTTCTGTATCTATGATTGAAGATGAACATGCTGCTGGCAAGGCAATGACAGCAGAAGTGGTTGCTGAAGAATTAAAGGAAGAGACTGTCAAGGAAGCTGCTAAGTTGCTTGCTTCTGCTCTTAAACAGAAGGATCCTATAGCTACTGCAGAAGCTGAGTTATCAGAAGCTACTGTGTCTGATCACTATGCTTCTCCAGAAGCTGGCATTGGCACTTCTGGCAACATAGCTTATAGCTCATCTTCCTCTTTGAATCAAGAGTCAGAATCTGATTTAGAATCAGACAACAAACCCTTAAGCAAAATTCTTCCATCCGTCTAAAATTCATCCCCCTCACCAATCAAACTCATTTCATCCCATAACCCACTGGACCCTGCAGTAGTTGAATATGTTGATTCAACTATGGACAGAGTGATTCAAGACACAATCACAGTGTCTATGAATCTTCCTGCTGACCATCCTTCTCAACCTTCATTTCTCAAACCACTTCAGGTAATTCAACCTTCTGAAAAGCCTGAAGTAACCATTCAATCTAAACAGCCATCCCCCCAACATGAAACCATTTGTGTAGACTCTCCAGACACTCTAGATTCACTTGAAAAACATCTAGGAGGAGAACTACCAAAAACCCCTGCAAAATCCAAATCAACAAAAGCTATTTCATCTGTTTCCAAACCAGACCCTGTACCTGAACCTACAGAGAGTCTTACTTTAGCTTCTGTTGAAATTACAGAACCTGTTGTTGAACCAGCTTCTGAAAATCTGGAACAAGCTTCTGATATCGTATCAGAAACTGTAACAGAATGTAGAGCTGAAACCAGAAGAGTTCCCCAACCTCTTTGTGATCCTATAACCATTTTCCCAGGTTTTGAAACTTTTCTAGCCTTGAGAGCCTCTCTACCCTCAACCTCTGAACCTCATATTGACTTATTTGATTCAAACAAGATAGATGAGTTATATGCTTCTTCAAGCAATAAGCTCAAAGAAGTTATTGAGCAAAGGTTTGTGCCAATCCTCAATGTGAGCTATGAGGACAAGTTCTCTACAGTGAAGACTGAGTTCTTGGATTTTATCACCAAAATTCAGAAGGCTGCTGCCAGGGAACAAGCACTTGTCACTGCCAAGCATGTTGAAGAAGTCAAGCGGGCTGAGAAAGTTGTAGTTCTAGAAAGAGCTCTGATTCTAAGGATTAGAGATACACCATTCTTTGATGAAGATAAGTATAATCCAAGGGAATCAATGGTTTATCACTCTTTGAAGAGGAAACTGTACAGAGTTCAAGAAGAAGCAAGACTGGAAAGAGAAGCACATCTGCGAAGAACTGAGGCTCTGGAAGAAATGGTAAAGAAACAGCAAGAGGATCTCCAGAAATTGATGGATCATCTTGCCAAACAAAACCAACCTTAGTTTAATTTCTTTCTGTTTTATTTTGTAATTCTTGTTTGTTATCTTCTGAACTACTTTTGCTTAATTTATACAAGTTGTTTTTGATTCAATTTGCATTCAATTTTTTGTTTTTATGCTCTGAATCTTCTATGTTTTCCCTCTGAATCTCATTCTTCCTTAATACATGTTTGCACCCTTACCTTAAGTCATTTAAAAAGGGGGAGGAACTTGTTCTAAACTTTTTTTTGTTGATGACAAAAGGGGGAGAAGGAAAAGTATTTATGTCAGGGAGAAGAGAAAATTTATTTTAGTTACATTGCATGTTCTATGTAAAAGTTAAAGGGAAATCTGCGAAAGGTGCTTAGTTAGACTCTGAGCCCCTGTTTAAGAATCAATTCTCTAAATTTGTTTATCATTCTGATAATGAATTTGATTGCTTATAAAAATGAATTTAATTAACCTGGATAGAACTTAAGAGGAGCTTACAAACCTCAACTTAAGAACTATCAGACTCAGGGGGAGTCAGAGCTTACAAACCTCAGACTCTGAGCTTACAAACCTCAGAACCCTTAAGTCAACTTGTTAATTAGATTAACAACAATTGACCTTTTAAATACTAATGTTTGTCATCATCAAAAAGGGGGAGATTGTTGGAACAAAGGTGTTCAGCAATACCACGTTTTGAGTTTTGATGATAACAAGGTATTAAAAAAGTTGTCAATTGGATATTGCTAATAATTGTTTAAGTATGCAGGATATCAATCAAGATTTATATCTTAGGAAGTATTCTGTTTGAACAATGTTAAGGAGCAAAAAGGTCAGAGAAGCTTGTTGCTTGTGAGACTGTGTCGAAGAGAATCTGAAGACCATCAGAATCTGAAAACCAAGAGAGTCTGAAGATTACCAGAAGCTTAGTGCTACAGTGAGTCTGAAGCCTAAAAATCTGATAATCTGCTAAAAAGGATTTCTACTGCATTGCGATGCAAAAGAAACTCTCATATGGAGTAACGGCTAGCTTTAAAGTCAACTTGAGCGTGGGAAGCACAAAGACAAAGATTGCAGGCCAGTACAGAGTACGTTGTACGAACTCTGTTTCCACTTCTCCACTACCTCGTACAGTTTGGCAACTGTGTCTACCAGTATTAATCCTCAAAGGGAATGGAATTCAAATGATGCTATTGAAGGACTATTACCAAATCAAGCAACAGATCAACAGTCATTGATCAAGCTTCAGAAATCATCCTGATGTGCTGGATGACTCAACGTCTCTTTCCTACGCCTATATAAAGGATAGAAGACTTGAAGAATTGTGGGACTCTACTACTTGAAAAATTACATTGCGCTGCTTTCGTATTCAACTGAGTCTTAACAAAAACACATCATCAACTTAGATTCTTACAAACTGAGTATTCTAGAATTTCTAAGTTACACAGAAAAACAGAGTCTGTCTTTTGTGTAAAACAGAGTCTGTCTTTGTTGTAATTGAAACACATTTTGATTGTTGTCAAGTGTTTCAACTCTATTCAATTTTCTGTAATTGTGTAAGAAGTCTCTTGCTTTTGTGCTTGAGCAAAGGAAGTCTCTTGGCTGCGTCCATTGAGCAAGGAAGTCTCTTAGTTGTGTCTTTGAGCAAGGAAGCCTCTTGCCTGCGTGCTTGAGCAAGGAAGTCTCATACTGTGTGTTTGAGCAACTTGTAATTGATATTACATTTTAGTGAACTCTCCTTGGAAGTACAAGGGGGACAGAACTACTTCCGGTTTGTGGAAGGAACCTGTATAATTGCTTGTGTTCTCTCTTCTCTCTATCTCTTGATTATTCCGCTGCAATCAGAATCTAATCTCCTATCAGACTCTGATCCCGTTCAGACTCTGAGTTTAAAGGAATTAGATTCTCACTCTTCAAGAGCTGCGAAAAGCTAACACAATTCAACCCCCCCCCCCCCTTCTTGTGTTTTTCTCACCTTCAAGGAACATAGACTTTTCTCCTGTCATGTGTCGCGAGCAGCCAATGTCCAAGTACCAGACCTTCTGCCTTTCTTGTCCTTTTAGACATACCCGCAACATCAACAATTTCAGATTTAGGTACGCGTATTTTCATGGGTCCTCTAGGGTTAGTCCTTGAACCCATGAATCCCTTTTGTATTGTGTGTCTTGAAGTCATTGGCATTGTTTTCCTCCAAACTTTGGGTTTAGAACCTGTTAGTTTAGGATCCAAATTACCTTTCACAGTTTCTCTTCTTTGAAACCTAGGCTTTTGTTTTTCAGACTCTAGTTTCTTCAGAGTCTGTTTACCAGACGCTGATTTTTTCAGAATCTGAATCATTGAAGCCTTAGGTTCAAAGTTTTTCAGAACCTTTGACTTTGGGTTATGAGATTTTGACTTAGTCATAACTATAGAACTTGAAGTTTTAGGTTCTGAATGAGTCACTGTGTTGACTTCATCAGACTCACTTACAAAGTGATTTTTAAATGCTTCTCTGGCACCATCAGGACCAAGTTTCTGGATCACTTTATTTGAGCTACCTCCAATGAATCCAAGACCCTGTCCTCTGTTCATATATGTGCTATAGATCATAGATGCTACCCTGGATCTATCAATTCCAGTAGCAATAAATTCTTGTGGAGCAACATCTTGCTCACTTAAGTATTTACAACTACACTTCTTGATCAATAAAGAATCATTTTCTTCTTTTAACCTTTCTAACTCCAACAGAGTTGAGTTATGCCTTTTTGACAACTTGTCAAGCTGCTGTTTGACTTTCTTCAACTCAGTGGATTTAGCTTCATAGTGACCAAGAAGTTCTTTGATAGAATCAACTAATTCAGATTTTGTGAGTTAAGAAAATACCTCAGTCTCACTTTCAGAGTCTACATCTGATTCTGCCTCAGGTGCTTCTTTTACTGATTCAACTGTAATCATTAATCCAACAGCTACATTAGCTTCACCATCAGCATCATCTTTTTCAGACCCTGACTCATTATCAAGATCTTCCTAGGTTGCCATCAGACTTTTCTTGATTTGCTTCTTAAACTTTCTTGACCTGAAGGTTGGCCTTTTTGATTTGGATTTCTCTTTCTGCAACTCTGAACAATCAGCAATAAAGTGCGCAGGCTTCTTGTAGTTGAAGCAACCTTTTTGTTCTTCCTTCTTGAAACCCTTACCACTGCTCTTACTCAAAAACTTCTTGTTCTTTTTAGCAAGGTATTGCATTCTGCTTAAGAGCATAGCCAGAAACTATATAACTCTTCTTTAGTATCTGAAGTCCAGATACTAGAGTATGAAATCTTGAGTACATCTGCTCAATGCTTTCATCCTCCTTCATCTTGAATAATTCATACTGATGAACCAATAGATTTGTCACTCATCTTCATGTATTCAAACTTAGGAATAGCAGTGACAAGAGCTCCTTTGATGATATGATGTTTTTTATAGATCTTCTTCTGAGCAGCAGTGTGAAGTTTACGGTCAATGGCAGCACCTTCGTCATCAAGTTGTATGTCACCAATACCATCTTCAAGTATGTCCCAGAGTTCTTCATCAAGACCCATGACATAGCTTTAGAAGTTGGTTTTCAACCAAGAAAATTCTTCAAGATCACCATTAAACTTTGGAATTTTCCCATAATCAGCTTTCTTACTGCTGTTATTGGATCCATAGTCATATGGTATAGCAGCACCAAAATTAGCACTAGAAGTAGAAGGTTCACTAGAAGACATGTTTTTCTCTGGATCTTTTCTGTTACACGGTTAAGTGCTATGACAACAGAGTCGGAGCTCTGATACCAACTGAAGGTGAGAAAAACACAAGAAGGGGGGGTTGAATTATGTTTACTATTTCGTAACTCTTGAAGAGTAAGAATCTGTTTTCCAGGATCAGAGTCTGAATGGATTCAGAGTCTGATGGAAGACCAGAGTCTGTTGCAGCGGAAATAGACAAGAGATAAAGAGAAAGAAAGAACACAAGAAATTATTCAAGTTCATTCCACAAACTAGAAGTAGTGCTGTCCCCCTTGCACTTCCAAGGAGAGTTTCACTAAAATGTAATATCAATTACAAGTTGCTCAAACACACAGTAAGAGACTTCCAAATGCTCAAGCACGCAGGCAAGAGTCTTCTGTTGGAACAAAGGTGTTAAGCAATACCAGGTTTTGAGTTTTGATGATAACAAGGTATTAAAAATTGTCAATTGGATATTATAATATTTGTTTGAGTATGCAGGATATTAATCAAGATTTATATCTTAGAAAGTATTTTGTTTGAACATCTTAAGAGCAAAGATCTAAAGAAGCTTGTTGCTTATGATTCTGACTATCAAAGAGAGTCTGAAGACTGTATCGAAGAAAGTATGAAGACTGTATCGAAGAAGAGTCTGAAGACTATCAGAATCTGAAGACTATCAGAACCTAGAGACCAAGAGAGTCTAAAGATCATCAGAAGTTGAAATGCTACAGTGAGTCTGGAGCCTGCAATCTGAAGATCTGTTTAGAAGGATTTCTAAAGGCATTACGATGTAGAAGAAACTCTCATTTGGAGTAACGGTTAGCTTCGAAGTCAACTTGAGCGTGGGATGCTCAACGACAAAGAATGTAGGATAGTACAGAGTACGTTGTATGAACTTTGTTTCCACTACTCCACTACCTCGTACAGTTTGGCAACTGTGTCAACCGGTATTAATCTTCAAAAGGAATGTAATTCAAAATATGCAATTGAAGGACTATTACCATATCAAGCAACAGATCAACAACTATTGATCAAGCTTCAGAAATCATCCTGATGTGCTGGATGACTCAATGTCTCTTTCCAACGCCTATATAAGGGAGAGAAGACTTGAAGAATTGTTGGACTCTACAACTGAAAAACTACGCTGTATAGCTATCGTATTCAAACTTAGTCTTAGCAGAAACACATCAACAACTTAGATAATTCTTACAACTGAGTATTCTAGAATTTCTAAGTTAAGCAGAAAAACAGAGTCCGTCTTTGTTAAAACAAAGTCTGTCTTTGTTTATAATTGGAACACGTTTGATTGTTTGTCAAGTGTTTCAACCCTATTCAATTTTCTGTAAATTTTTTCAGAAGTCTTTTGCTTGTGTGCTTGAGCAAAGAAATCCCTTGGCTGCGTCCTTGAGCAAAGAAGTCTCTTAGTTGTGTCTTTGAGCATTGGAAGTCTCTTGCCTGCGTGCTTGAGCATTGGAAGTCTCTTACTGTGTGTTTGAGCAACTTGTAATAGATATTACATTTTAGTGGAACTCTCCTTGGAAGTGCAAGGGGGACAATACTACTTCCGGTTTGTGGAAGGAACCTGTATAATTGCTTGTGTTCTCTCTTCTCTTTATCTCTTGATTATTTCCGCTGCAATAAGAATCTGATCTCCCATCAGACTCTAATCTCATTCAGACTCTGATCTTACGGAATTAGATTCTCACTCTTCAAGAGTTGCGAAAAGCAAACACAATTCAACCCCCCCCCCCTTATTGTGTTTTTCTCACCTTCATCTTCCAATGCTCAAAGACACAACTAAGATACTTCTTTGCTCAAGCACACAAGCAAGAGACTTTTGACACAATTTACAGAAAATTGAATAGAGTTGGAAACACTTGACAAACAATCAAATGTGTTCCAATAACATAAACAACGACAGACTCGGTTTTTCTGATAAACTTAGAAATTCTAGAATACATAGTTTCTAAGAATTTGCTAAGTTGTTTATGTGTTTCTGGTTTGACTCAGATAGAATACAATAGCTTGATAGCATAGTTTTGCAGTTGTAGAGTCCAACATATTCTTTAAGTCTTCTATCCTTTATATAGGCGTTGGAAAGAGACGTTGAGACAATCCAGCACATCCAGAAAATTCTGGAAGCTTGATCAATAGTTGTTGATCTTTTGCTTGATATAGTAATAGTCCTTCCAATGCATATTTTGAATTCCATTCCTTTTGAAGCTAAATATAGGTAGACACAGTTACCAAACTGTACGAGGTAGTGGAGTAGTGGAAACAGAGTTCGTACACAAGTACTATGTCCTATTCTGAATTCTTGGTCGTTGAGCATCCCACGCTCAAGTTCACTTTGAAGCTAGCCGTTACTCCAAGTGGATGTTTCTTATGCATCGAAATGCCTTTAGAAATCCTTCTAAACAGATTTTCAGTTTGTAGGCTTCATACTCGCTGTAGCACTTCAGCTTCTGATGATCTTCAGACTCTCTTGATCTTCAGGTTCTGATAGTCTTCAGGCTCTCTTGAACTTTAGGTTCTGATCATCTTCAGACTCATTTGAACTTCAGATTCTCTTGGTCTTCAGGACCTCTTGAAACAACTTCTGATGATTCTTCAGACTCTCTTGATCTTCAGAATCACAAGCAACAAGCTTCTCTGGATTTTGCTCTCAAAATGTTCAAACAGAATACTTACTAAGATTGAAATCTTGATTAAGATCCTGCATACTTAAACAAATATTAGCATATCCAATTGACAATTTTTAATACCTTGTTATCATCAAAACTCAAAAGTGGTATTGCTGAACACCCTTGTTCCAACACAGCTAATTCTAAATCATGAGTCGGGTAATTCTTCTCATGAACTTTCAACTGCCTCGATGCATAAGCCACAACCTGACGATTCTGCATTAACACACCACCAAGACCCATCTTAGAAGCATCACAATACACAATAAACAATTCCTTCGGATTCGGCAAGATCAACACTGGCGCTGAAGTCAACATCTTCTTCAGCTCTTGGAAACTCTTCTCACACTTAGCATCCCAAACATAAGCTTGTCCTTTCCGAGTCAACTGCGTTAACGGCAACACTGACTTAGAGAATCCCTCAATGAACCTCTGATAATAACCTGCCAACCCAAGAAAGCTTATAACCTCAAAAACTGACTTCAGCGACTCCCACTGCAACACCGCATCAACCTTCGACGGATCCACCGCAATGCCACCTTTAGAAATCACGTGACCAAGGAAACTCACTTCCCGCAACCAAAACTCACACTTCTACATCTTAGCATACAACTTGCTCTCCTTCAAGACATTCAACACAATCCTCAGATGCTCGACATGCTCCTCCTCTGACTTAGAATACACCAAAATGCCGTCTATAAACACCACCACAAAACGGTCCAGATAAGTATGAAACTTCCTATTCATATACTCCAAGAAGACACCTAGGGCATTAGACACACCAAATGGCATCACAGAATACTCATAGTGTCCATACCTCGTTCGTAACGCGGTTTTGGATATATCTTCAGCCTTCACTCTAATCTGGTGATATCCTGACCTTAAATCAATCTTAATGAACACTTCTACACCAACCAACTGATCCATCAAATCATCAATCCTCGGAAGAGGATACCGGTTCTTAATCGTCACCTTGTTCAACTGCCGATAATCCACACATAATCTCATACTGCCATCCTTCTTCTTAACCAACAACACTGGAGCACCCCACGAAGAAACACTCGGGCTAATGAACTGTTTCTGAAGCAAGTCTTCTAAATGCTTCTTCAACTCACCAACTCAAATGTTGACATCTGATACGCCGCAATCGAAATAGGACTCGTTCCTGGTACCAATTCAATTGCAAACTCCACCTCATGCTCCGGTGGCAATTCAGTAACGTCGTCCGGAAACACTTCTGGAAACTCTTGCACTACCGGCAAATCACCACTTCTCCTCTCACTACTTTCCTTCAGCGATGCAAACATCATGAACACACTAGTTTCACCATCCAAGGACTTCTTTAATTGTTCCGCGGTTAGAAACCCTCCACTTACTTCAGCTACCGGCTTCAAAAACGTTACGCTCTTGGTTAAACAATTAATGCTAACACTAAAAGACAACATCCAATCCAAACCAAAAATCACATCCATATGCTTCAACGGAAGACACACAAGATCCAACTTGAAATCAACATTACCAAAATTAACAGGACACTTAGCACACACCAAAGAAGTAGTCACCGAGCCATTGGCCGGGGTGTCGATGACCATTCTACGCGACAACAGAGTTACAACTAAACCCAAACGCTCAACACAACTAACCGAGATAAAAGAATGAGTAGCATCGGTGTTAATAATTGCAATCAAAGGAGTACTATTGATAAAACACATACCTCGGATAAGATTATCCGGCTGCTCCACTTCCTCCGCATTCAAAACAAACATCTTTCCTGCCGCCTTCTTCGGCTTGGTACACTTAGTACTGAAATGACCTTTCTCTCCACAGTTGAAACAAGTAATATCCTTCTTGCACTCAAACGACTTGTGACCCTTCTGACCACACTTGTAGCAACTATCACCCTTCTTGCAATCATTATCAAAATGACCCAAAGTTCCACATTTAAAGCACTTCACATCCGAAGCATTCGCCTTAGAGCCTCCACCAACCTCTTTCTTCCTTCCTTTGTCCTTGTTGTATGGTTTCCTAAATCCATGGCTCTTTACCTTCTTGTCATGCACCGCCTTGTAATGGTTCGCCTTAGCCTTACCGGCGTCATCAAACATCCGACACTTATGCACCAAAGTATCAAAATCCCGAATCTCCTGAACACACATGTACTGATAGATCTCTAGCCTCAAACCACTTTCAAACTTCACACACTTCAACACCATTGCATCCTCGACATTGATGTAGGGACAAAACCTCGAAAGCTCTTCAAACTTAGCGGCGTACTCAGCAACTTACAAGTTCTCTTGCTTCAAATTCAGAAACTCCACTTCCTTCTTGGTCCTCAAATCCTCAGAAAAGTACTTCCTCAAAAAATCACTCTTGAACCTAGCCCAAGTCACAACCTCTCCACCGGCCTCAAGCCTCCCCTTGGCAATCATCCACCAAAATACTGCCTTCTCAGCAAGCATGTGGGTAGCCAACCTGAACTTCTGATCATCACTAGTCACCATAGCACGGAAGATCCTCTCCATGCCCTGCGTCCAAGTCTGAGCTCCTTCTACGTCAAACCTTCCCTTGAATGTTGGCGGATTGTTCCTCAAAAAACGATCAAGCCTCCGCTCCTCAGCTTCACTCTCATTCCGATGACCAACCGCCGCCTGCTCATTGGCTTAAGCCAACACCTGTGGCATTGCAACTAAAGCCTCTGCGATCGCCGCATCATCTCTACCACCAGCCATCTAACTTCTACACTAAACCAAACCAGCATATAAGACAACGTCCTAATCAGAGCCATCTAACTTATCCAAGTTCCGACATATGAGAAATAATCAACAACATAAGTCAAAGCCACAAATATAACGACAACGTCCTAATCAGAGCCTAAATCTAGACTCGATAGAAAAAGCAGAGGAAGCATCTAAAGGTGAGGAAAACACAAGAAGGGGGGGTTGAGTTGTGTTTACTTTTTCGAAGCTCTTGAAGAGTAAGAATCTGTTTGTCTAGGATCAGCGTCTGAATGGATTCAGAGTCTGATGGGAGACCAGATTCTGTTGCAGCGGAAAATAACAAGAGATAGAGAGAAAGACAGAACACAAGCAATTATACAGGTTCCTTCCACAAACCAGAAGTAGTCCTGTCCCCCTTGCACTTCCAAGGAGAGTTTCACTAAAATGTAATTTCAATTACAAGTTGCTCAAACACACAGTAAGAGACTTCCAATTACTCAAGCACGCAGGCAAGAGTCTTCCAATGCTCAAAGACACAACTAAGAGACTTCTCTGCTCAAGCATACAAGCAAGAGACTTCTGACATAATTTACAGAAAATTGAATAGAGTTGGAGACACTTGATAAACAATCAAATGTGTTCCAATAACTTAAACAAAGACAAACTCTATTTATTTGATAAACTTAGAGATTCTAGAATACACAGTTTGTAAGAAATAATCTAAGTTGTTAATGTGATTCTGGTTTGACTCAGTGAGAATACAATAACTTGACAGCGTAGTTTTTCAGTTGTAGAGTCCAACATATTCTTCAGGTCTTCTATCCTTTATATAGGCGTTGGAAAGAGATGTTGAGACAATCCAACACATCAAGATAATTCTGGAAGCTTGATCAATAGTTGTTAATCTGTTGCTTGATATGGTAATAGTCCTTCAAATGCATATTTTGAATCCCATTCCTTTTGAAGCTTAATATCGGTAGACACAGTTGCCAAACTGTACGAGGTAGTGGAGTAGTGGAAACAGAGTTCGTACACACGTACTTTGTCCTATTCTGCATTCTTTGTCGTTGAGCATCCCACACTCAAGTTGACTTTGAAGCTAGCTGTTACTCCAAGTGAGTGTTTCTTATGCATCGAAATGCCTTTAGAAATCCTTCTAATCAGATCTTCAGATTGTAGACTTCAGACTCACTGTAGCACTTCAACTTCTGATGATCTTCAGACTCTCTTGGTCTTCAGGTTCTGATAGTCTTCAGACTCACTTTAATTTTTAGGTTCTGATCATCTTCAGACTTATATGAACTTCAGATTCTTTTAGTCTTCAGGACTTCTTGACACAACTTCTGATGATTCTTCAGATTCTCGAGATCATCAGAATCACCAGTAACAGGTTTCTCTTGGTCTTGCTCTTAAAATGTTCAAACAGAAAACTTTCTAAAATTAAAATCTTGATTAAGATCCTGCATACTTAAACAAATATTAGCATATCCAATTGACAATTTTTAATACCTTGTTATCATCAAAACTCAAAACGTGGTATTGCTGAACACCCTTGTTCCAACAATCTCCCCCTTTTTGACGATGACAAACATCAGTATTTAAAAGGTCAATTGTTGTTAATCTAATTAACAGGTTGACTTAAAGGGTCTGAGGTTTGTAAGCTCAGAGTCTGAGGTTTGTAAGCTCTGACTCCCCCTGAGTCTGATAGTCCTTAAGTTGAGGTTTGTAAGCTCCCCCTAAGTTCTATCCAAGTTAATTAAATTCATGTTTAGCATAAGTAGCTGAATCAAATCTCAGAATAATAAAAGCATAAGTAGTTTGATACAACACCAAATTCTGTCAAGACCTTCAAGAGGCCTCCTTGATACAAAATCTCATAAATCAATCTTCCAAAAGGAACTTGTCTTCTGGATTTGATTTGGCCTTCCCTGATGGCCCAGCACATGTGGTTCATCACGTATCTTGGAAAGTTGATTTTCTTGTTTTTAATCAAAAAGTACAGAAGCACTTTATGATCTACAGACAGAGTGTCTGTTCCTCCACCTTTCTGAAGCATATTGTCCAGAATGATCTTCAGAAGCATCCTATGTTCAGGATGCATGTCTACCAACTTATTTGAGGGTTTTCCTTTAAATAAGAGTTTGTTGCAGATGCCCATCCATTCACTCTTCTTATCCACATTCCACTGAAATTTTCCTTCATTTGTTACCCTACATGCCCTGGCAACTATTTCTTCATTGATAAGGATTAGAATCCCCATCGCTGTAGACCTTATCTCTAGACCTTTGTACGGTCTCAGACCCATTTGCTTTCTATTCTTGCCAACCAAGGAGGGGTTGTTCATGATTGCAACAGTTTCTTCTAGGGTTGCGTCGTCCTTGTCAAAAAATTCTGCCCTTACCCAGAGGTCTCTAACCAAATCTTGATATGTTGGTCCATACAACATACCAAAGTAACTCATCATTCCTTATGATAAGAAATGAGAATAGACATCGATACCATGCCTTATTAAGGATCTGAAATCAACTGGAGATTCAACTTGAACTTCCAGAGTCTCTTTGATGATATTCATTGTTCTCGGTTTAATCACATAGGATTTTCCAGTTTTGATGATCACACCAGATTGAACGAGTTCACTTGCCATTTGTAAGGTTCTAGGTTTGATTTAGAGAATCAAAAATTTTCAGAGACTAAAAACGAATGAGTAGTTCAGAGAAAAAATCAAAGTTTGAAAAGTGAAGTGGGTTGTGTGTGATTGCTATTTATAATGAAAATGGAAAACCGTTTGAAAAAGAGAAGGGGACAACCAAACATAAGCAATAAAGATTGGTGAGCATGCAGCCGTAAAAGTGTTGGGAAGACGCGAGGGTTACTTGTTAAACGTAATAAAATCATTGCCCTTTGAGTTCTTACCCAATACAGACAGGCAACGTTTAATAACTTAAAAAGTAACTGTCACCGTAGTGGGACAGGTGTTACTGAACTCAACAGTCATCCTTCCACTAATACGAGCTTCTTGAGAGTCTAAGTTTCCTTAACAGAGTCTGAGTGCCTTCAGAAGCTTATGTTCATCAAAGTCTCCAAGAGAGAGTCTGATTCTCAATTAGCTTCTGAATATCTTTCAGAGTCTGAATTCTATTTTCAGAAGCACACATTAACCAGAGACACAACACATGTTCAAATTTTTCTTTATAAAATAAAATCTTTTAACAGTCAAAGGTTTAGTAAATATATCAGCCCATTGATGATCAGTATCAATGAATTGAATATCTAGAATACCTTTTTGAGCATAGTCTCTTATAAAATGATGTTTAATCTCAATGTGCTTTGCTCTTGAATGCAGAATTGGATTCTTAGACAAACATATAGCAGCTGTATTATCACAATAAATTGGGATACAGTTTTCAGTTATTTGATAATCCTCAAGCTGATGTTTCATCTAGAGTAGCTGTGTACAACAACTAGCAGCTGAGATGTATTTTGCTTCTGCTGTAGACAAAGCAATAGTTGCTTGCCTCTTGCTAGCCCAGGATATCGGATTCTCTCCCAAAAATTGACAATTGCCACTGGTTGATTTTCTTTCAATCCTGTCTCCAGCATAGTCAGCGTCACAGAATCCAACTAGCTTATAATCAGAAGATTTCTTATACAGAAGTCCAAGATTAGTAGTTCCTTTCAGATATCGAAAGATTCTTTTCACAGCTCTTAAATGAGACTCTCTAGGATCTGATTGAAACCTTGCACACAGACATACGCTGAATAAAATATATGGTCTGGATGCAATTAGGTTAAACAAAGGACCTATCATACCTCTATACAGCTTCTGATCAACTTTGGTTCCTTGATCTTCTTTGCTCAGAGTGCAGGATGGATGCATTGGTGTGTTCATTTTTTTGCAGTCCTCAAGATTGAACTTCTTCAAGAGCTCTTTAGTGTGTTTGGACTGATGAACATAGACTCCATCTTTGCATTGGTTGATTTGAATTCCTAGAAAGAACTTCAATTCACCCATCATGCTCATTTCGAATTCATCATGCATTACCTTAGAAAACTCTTTGCAAAGTGAACCATTAGTTGAACCAAAAATGATATCATCAACATAGATTTGAACTATAAGAATGTCCTTCATGAGAGTCTTTCTGAATAGTGTAGTGTCAACTTGTCCTCTTTCGAAATACTTTTGAATTAAGAAATTACTTAGTCTTTCATACCAAGCTCTGGGAGCCTGTTTCAAGCCATATAGTGATTTCTTCAATTTATAAACATGCTCTGGATGTTTTAAATCCTCAAAGCCAGGAGGTTGTTTGACATAAACTTCTTCAGAAATGACACCATTAAGAAAAGCACTCTTAACATCCATTTGATTTAAGATTATATTGTGATTGTCTGCATAGGAAAGAAGTAACCTGATTGCTTCCAATCTTGCAACTGGAGCAAATGTTTCAGTGTAATCAATGCCTTCTTGTTGACTATAGCCTTGTGCAACAAGTCTGGCTTTGTTTCTGATTACTTCTCCCTGTTCACTAAGCTTATTTCTGAACACCCATTTAGTTCCAATAATGTTCTTGTGTTCGGGCTTAGCTACTAGATCCCACACTTCATTCCGTTTGAATTGATTAAGTTCATCTTGCATTGCCAAAATCCATCCTTCATCTCCAAGTGCTTCTTCAACAGTGGTTTGTTCAATAACAGATGATAATCCCAAGGCAGACTCTTCTTGTCTGAAATATGATCTAGTTCTTCTGGGACTATCTTTATTGCCAATGATTTGATCCTCAGGATGTGAAGACTTGTATTTGAAAGAATGTTTGGATTGACTAGCTTGCTGAGAAGCATCTTGAGCTTCTTCAGAAACTTCTTCATTAGGAACTTCAGGGGATGCTACTGCTTCTGGAGTATCTTCAGATTCTTGAATATGATCAGATTATGAGTTGTTATCAGAATCTTGAGATCCTGCAAAGCTTTCATCTTGCTCTGGAGTTTCACTTCTAGGCACTTTGTCATCCAACCTGACATGCATAGGTTCTTCAACACATTGTGTTTCTGAGTTATACAGTCTGTATGCCTTAGATCTTTCAGAGTAACCTAAAAAGATTCCCTTCTGAGCTTTGGCATCAAAGTTCTTTAGATTGACTTTATTGTTCAGGATATAACTTGTACATCCAAACTGATGAAAATATGATATGTTAGGTTTCCTCTATTTAAAGAGTTCATATGCTGTTTTGTTCAACAGAGGTCTGATGTAGTTCTGTTCTGAACATAACATGCTGTATTTATTGCTTCTGCCCAAAAATGTTTAGCCAGACTGTTCTCATGGATCATGGTTCTAGCCATTTCTTGTAAGGTTCTGTTCTTTCTCTCTACAACTCCATTTTGTAGTGGAGTTCTAGGTGCAGAGAATTCATGGATAATTCCATGTTTTTCACAGAAAAGCTGAAAAGGCTCATTTTCAAATTCTCCTTCATGATCACTTCTGACTTTCAAAATTTTCAAATCTTTTTCAGATTGAATTTGGATGCAGAATTTGCTAAACACAGAATATGAATCATCTTTAGTTTTCAGAAACTTAACCCAACTCTATCTGCTGTAATAATCAACAATGAGTAGTCCATACTTACTTCCATATAAGGATGCAGTGCTAACTGGTCCAAATATGTCAATGTGAAGTAACTCCAAGGGTCTGGAGGTAGAAACAATTTCTTTTGGTTTAAAAGAACTCTTAACAATTTTCCTTTTTTGACATGCTCCACGAAGAGCATCTTAATGATAGTCAATGTCTGGTAAGCCTTTGACTAGTTGCAACTTACTAAGCTTAGATATTAACCTCCAGTTTGCATGTCCCAACCGTCTATGCCACAACCATTACTTATCACCCATTGACAAAAGGCAAACTACCTTCTGATCAGTCAGTTCATCGAACTTTATTTTGTAGACATTGTTTCTTCTCTTTCCCTTGAAGACTATGGATTGATCATCCTTGTTAACTACAATGCAGTTGTTCTTATTAAACCAAACATCATAACCACTGTCACACAATTGACTTATGCTCAGTAGGTTATTTCTAAGCCCATCAACAAACCACACATTACTAATAGAGATTAGAGAGTTACCAATGGTTCTAGTACCAATGATTTTGCCAGTGTGGTTTCCTCCAAATCCCACAGTTCCTCCCTCTTTCATGGTTAGGGTTAGGAACATAGACTTTTCTCCTCTCATGTGTTGCGAGCAGCCGCTGTCTAGGTACCAGGCCTTCTGCTTTTCTTGTCCTTTTAGACATACCTGCAGCATCAACAATTTCAGACTTAGGTACCCATATTCTTATGGGTCCTCTTGGGTTAGTCCTTGAACCAATGAATTCCTTTTGTATTGTGTGCCTTAAAGTCATTGGCATTGTTTTCCTCCACACTTTGGGTTTAGAACCGGTCACTTCTTTGAAACATAGGATTTGGTTTTTCAGACTCTGGCTTCTTCAGAGTCTATTTAACAGACTCTGAAATTTTTAGAATCTGAATCATCGAAGCCTTAGGTTCAAAATTTTTCAGAATCTTTGACTTTGCGTTCTGAGATTTTGACTTAGTCAAAACTTTAGAACTTGAAGCTATAGGTTCTAAATGAGTCACTGTGTTGACTTCATCAGATTCACTTACAAAGTGATTTTTCAATGCTTCTCTGGCGCCATCAGGACCAAGTTTCAGAATCACTTCATTTGAGCTACCTCCAATGAATCCAAGTCCTTGTCCTCTGTTCTGATATGTGTTATAGATCATAGATGCTACCCTAGATCTATCAATTCCAGTAGGAATAAATTCTTGTAGAGCAACATCTTGCTCACTCAAGTATTTACAACTACACTTCCTGATCAATAAAGAATCGTTTTCTTCTTTTAAACCTTCTAACTCCTGAAGGTGAGAAAAACACAAGAAGGGGGGGTTGAATTGTGTTTTCTTTTCGAAACTCTTGAAGAGTGAGAATCTAATTCCTTTAAACTCAGAGTCTGAATGAGATCAGAGTCTGATAGGAGATTAGGTTCTGATTGCAGTGGAATAATCAAGAGATAAAGAGAGAACAGAGAACACAAGCAATTATACAGGTTCCTTCCACAAACCGGAAGTAGTCCTGTCCCCCTTGTACTTCCAAGGAGATTTCACTAAAATGTAATATCAAATTACAAGTTGCTCAAACACACAGTATGAGACTTCCTTGCTCAAGCACACAGGCGAGAGACTTCCTTGCTCAAAGACACAACTAAGAGACTTCCTATGCTCAAGGACGCAGCCAAGAGACTTCCTTTGCTCAAAGACGCAGCCAAGAGACTTCCTTTGCTCAAGGACGCAGCCAAGAGACTTCCTTTGCTCAAGCACAAAAGCAAGAGACTTTTACACAATTACAGAAAATTGAATAGAGTTGAAACACTTGACAACAATCAAAATGTGTTTCAATTACAACAAAGACAGACTCTGTTTTACACAAAAGACAGACTCTGTTTTTCTGTGAAACTTAGAGATTCTAGAATACTCAGTTTGTAAGAATCTAAGTTAAAGATGTGCTTTTGTTAAGACTCTGTTGAATACGAAAGCAGCGCAATGCAGTTTTTCTAAGTTGTAGAGTCCAACACTTCTTCAAGTCTTCTATCCTTTATATAGGCGTAGGAAAGAGACGTTGAGTCATCCAGCGCATCAGGATGATTTCTGAAGCTTGATCAATGACTGTTGATCTGTTGCTTGATTTGGTAATAGTCCTTCAATAGCATCATTTGAATTCCATTCCCTTTGAGGATTAATACCGGTAGACACAGTTGCCAAACTGTACGTGGTAGTGGAGTAGTGGATACAGAGTTCGTACAACGTACTCTGTACTGGCCTGAAATCTTTGTCTTTGTGCTTCCCACGCTCAAGTTGACTTAGAAGCTAGCCGTTACTCCATTAGAGTTTCTTTGTGCATAGCAATGCAGTAGAGATCACTGTTAGCAGATCATCAAATTTGTGGCTTCAGACTCACTGTAGTACTAAGCTTCTGATAATCTTCAGACTCTCTTGGTTCTCAGATTCTGATGGTCTTCAGACTCTGATACAGTCTTCAGACTCTCTTCAGCACAGTCTTCAGACTCTCTTCGATACAGTCTTCAGACTCTCTTCAGCACAGTCTTCAGACTCTCTTCGATACAGTCTTCAGACTCTCTTCAGCACAGTCTTCAGACTCTCTTCGAAACAGAATCACAAGCAACAAGCTTCTATGGATTTATTGCTCTTTAAACTTTGTTCAAGCAGAATGCTTTCTAAGATACAAATCTTAATTGATATCCTGCATACTTAAACAAATATTAGCAATATCCAATTGACAACTTTTTAATACCTTGTTATCATCAAAACTCAAAACGTGGTATTGCTGAACACGTTTGTTCCAACAATCTCCCCCTTTTTGATGATGACAAACATTAGTATTTAAAAGGTCAATTGTTGTTAATCTAATTAACAAGTTGACTTAAAGGGTTCTGAGGTTTGTAAGCTCAGAGTCTGAGGTTTGTAAGCTCTGACTCCCCCTGAGTCTGATAGTTCTTAAGTTGAGGTTTGTAAGCTCATCTTGAGTTCTATCCAGGTTAATTAAATTGTTTTTCAAAAGCAATCAAATTCATACTCAGAATATTTAGTAAATTGATTTTAAAACAGGGCTCAGAGTCTAACTAAGCACCTTTCGCAGATTTCCCTTTAACATATACATGCAATGTAATTAAAGACGGCTTTCTCTCCTCCCTGACATAAATACTTTCCTTTCTCCCCCTTTTGTCATCAACAAAAAAAAGTTCAGAACATGGTTCCTCCCCCTTTTTAAATGACTTAAGGTAAGGGTGTAAACATGTTTTAAAGAAGAAAGAGATTCAGAGGGAAAACATAGAAGATTCGGAGCATAAAAGAAATAGAATGCAAAGTAGAAAAAAAAAACTTGAATAAATTGTAAGTAAAAACAAGTTCAGAAAAAAAAATTACAAAATAAACAAAACGAAATTAAACTAAGGTTGGTTTTGTTTGGCAAGATGATCCATCAGTTTCTGGAGATCCTCTTGCTGTTTCTTTACCATCTCTTCCAGAGCCTCAGTTCTTTGCAAATGTGCTTCTCTTTCCAGTCTAGCTTCTTCTTGAATTCTATACAACTTCCTCTTCAAAGAATTGTAAGCCACCGATTCTCTAGGAATATACTGATCCTCATCAAAGAAGGGTGTATCTCTTATCCTCAGAATAGGAGCATTTTCTAGAGCTACAACTTTCTCAGCCCGCTTTACTTCTTCAACATGCTTGGCAGTAATAAGAGCTTGTTCCCTGGCAGCAGCTTTTTGAATTTTGGTGATAAAATCCAAAAACTCAGTCTTCACTGTAGAGAACTTGTCCTCATAGCTCACATTAAGTATTGGCATAGACCTTTGCTCAATAACTTCTTTGAGCTTATTGCATGAAGAAGCATAAAACTCATCTATCTTATTTGAATCAAATAAGTCAGTTTGAGGTTCAGAGGTTGAGGGTAGAGAAGCTCTCAAAGCTAGAAAAGTTTAAAAAGAGAAAAAGGTTATAGGATCACAAAGTGGTTGAGAAACTCTTCTGGTCTTAGCTTTACATGCTGTTACAGTTCCTGATACAATATCATAGGCTTGTTCTAGATTTTCAGAAGCTGGTTCAACAACAGGTTCTGAAGGTTCAACAGAAGCTAAGGTCAGATTCTCTGTAGGTTCAGGTACAGGGTCTGGTTTGGAAACGGATGAAGTAGCTTTTGTTGTTTTGGATTTTGCAGGGGTTTTTGGTAGTTCTCCCCCTAGATGTTTTTCAAGAGAATCTAGAGTGTCTGGAGAGTCTACACAAATGGTTTCAGTTTGGGGGGGTGGTTGTTTGGATTGAATGGTTGCTTCAGGTTTTTCAGAAGGTTTAATTATCTGAAGTGGTTTGAGAAATGAAGGTTGAGCAGGATGGTCAGCAGGAAGATTCATAGACACTGTGATTGTGTCTTGAATCACTCTGTCCATAGTTGAATCAACATAATCAACTACTGCCTGGTCAAGCGGGTTATGGGATGATATGAGTTTGATTGGTGAGGGAGAGGAATTTTTGAGAGATGGAAGAATTTGGCTCAAGGGTTTGTTGTCAGATTCTGAATCTGATTCTGACTCATGATTCAAAGAAGAAGATGAGCTATATGCCACGTTGCCAGAGGTGCCAATGCCAGCTTCTGGAGAGGCAAAATGATCAGACACAGTAGCTTCTGATAACTCAGCTTCTGCAGGTTCTGAAGTACTCTTCTGTTTAAGAGCAGAAGCAAGCAACTTAGCAGCTTCCTTGACAGTCTCTTCCTTCAACTCTTCAGCAATCAAATCTGCTGCCATAACCTTGCCAGCAGTGTGTTCATCCTCAATCATAGATACAGAAGTACCTATCTTCTGTGCTACATCCTTAGCCACAGGAATCACATCCACCTTGATCTTCTTTGCACAGAGTGCAGGATGGATGCATTGGTGTGTTCATTTTTTTGCAGTCCTCAAGATTGAACTTCTTCAAGAGCTCTTTAGTGTGTTGGGACTGATGAACATAGACTCCATCTTTGCATTGGTTGATTTGAATTCCTAGAAAGAACTTCAATTCACCCATCATGCTCATTTCGAATTCATCATGCATTACCTTAGAAAACTCTTTGCAAAGTGAACCATTAGTTGAACCAAAAATGATATCATCAACATAGATTTGAACTATAAGAATGTCCTTCATGAGAGTCTTTCTGAATAGTGTAGTGTCAACTTGTCCTCTTTCAAAATACTTTTGAATTAAGAAATTACTTAGTGTTTCATACCAAGCTCTGGGAGCCTGTTTCAAGCCATATAGTGATTTCTTCAATTTATAAACATGCTCTGGATGTTTTAAATCCTCAAAGCCAGGAGGTTGTTTGACATAAACTTCTTCAGAAATGACACCATTAAGAAAAGCACTCTTAACATCCATTTGATTTAAGATTATATTGTGATTGTCTGCATAGGAAAGAAGTAACCTGATTGCTTCCAATCTTGCAACTGGAGCAAATGTTTCAGTGTAATCAATGCCTTCTTGTTGACTATAGCCTTGTGCAACAAGTCTGGCTTTGTTTCTGATTACTTCTCCTTGTTCACAAAGCTTATTTCTGAACACCCATTTAGTTCCAATAATGTTCTTGTGTTCGGGCTTAGCTACTAGATCCCACACTTCATTCCGTTTGAATTGATTAAGTTCATCTTGCATTGCCAGAATCCATCCTTCATCTCCAAGTGCTTCTTCAACAGTGGTTTGTTCAATAACAGATAATAATCCCAAGGCAGACTCTTCTTGTCTGAAATATGATCTAGTTCTTCTGAGACTATCTTTATTGCCAATGATTTGATCCTCAGGATGTGAAGACTTGTATTTGAAAGAATGTTTGGATTGACTAGCTTGCTGAGAAGCATCTTGAGCTTCTTCAGAAACTTCTACATTAGGAACTTCAGGGGATGCTACTGCTTCTGGAGTATCTTCAGATTCTTGAATATGATCAGATTATGAGTTGTTATCAGAATCTTGAGATCCTGCAAAGCTTTCATCTTGCTCTGGAGTTTCACTTCCAGGCACTTTGTCATCCAACCTGACATGCATAGGTTCTTCAACACATTGTGTTTCTGAGTTATACAGTCTGTATGCCTTAGATCTTTCAGAGTAACCTAAAAAGATTCCCTTCTGAGTTTTGGCATCAAATTTCTTTAGATTGACTTTATTGTTCAGGATATAACTTGTACATCCAAACTGATGAAAATATGATATGTTAGGTTTCCTCCCTTTAAAGAGTTCATATGCTGTTTTGTTCAACAGAGGTCTGATGTAGTTCTGTTCTGAACATAACATGCTGTATTTACTGCTTCTGCCCAAAAATGTTTAGCCAGACTGTTCTCATGGATCATGGTTCTAGCCATTTCTTGTAAGGTTCTGTTCTTTCTCTCTACAACTCCATTTTGTAGTGGAGTTCTAGGTGCAGAGAATTCATGGATAATTCCATGTTTTTCACAGAAAAGCTGAAAAGGCTCATTTTCAAATTCTCCTTCATGATCATTTCTGACTTTCAAAATTTTCAAATCTTTTTCAGATTGAATTTGGATGCAGAATTTGCTAAACACAGAATATGAATCATCTTTAGTTTTCAGAAACTTAACCCAACTCTATCTGCTGTAATAATCAACAATGAGTAGTCCATACTTACTTCCATATAAGGATGCAGTGCTAACTGGTCCAAATAAGTCAATGTGAAGTAACTCCAAGGGTCTGGAGGTAGAAACAATTTCTTTTGGTTTAAAAGAACTCTTAACAATTTTCCTTTTTTGACATGCTCCACGAAGAGCATCTTAATGATAGTCAATGTCTGGTAAGCCTTTGACTAGTTGCAACTTACTAAGCTTAGATATTAACCTCCAGTTTGCATGTCCCAACCGTCTATGTCACAACCATTACTTATCACCCATTGACAAAAGGCAAACTACCTTTTGATCAGTCAGTTCATCGAACTTTATTTTGTAGACATTGTTTCTTCTCTTTCCCTTGAAGACTATGGATTGATCATCCTTGTTAACTACAATGCAGTTGTTCTTATTAAACCAAACATCATAACCACTGTCACACAATTGACTTATGCTCAGTAGGTTATGTCTAAGCCCATCAAAAAACCACACATTACTAATAGAGATTAGAGAGTTACCAATGGTTCTAGTACCAATGATTTTGCCAGTGTGGTTTCCTCCAAATTCCACAGTTCCTCCCTCTTTCATGGTTAGGGTTAGGAACATAGACTTTTCTCCTCTCATGTGTTGCGAGCAGCTGCTGTCTAGGTATCAAGCCTTATGCTTTTCTTGTCCTTTTAGACATACCTGCAGCATCAACAATTTCAGACTTAGGTACCCATATTCTTATGGGTCCTCTTGGGTTAGTCCTTGAACCAATGAATTCCTTTTGTATTGTGTGCCTTAAAGTCATTGGCATTGTTTTCCTCCACACTTTGGGTTTAGAACCGGTCACTTCTTTGAAACTTAGGATTTTGTTTTTCAGACTCTGGCTTCTTCAGAGTCTATTTAACAGACTCTGAAATTTTTAGAATCTGAATCATCGAAGCCTTAGGTTCAAAATTTTTCAGAATCTTTGACTTTGCGTTCTGAGATTTTGACTTAGTCAAAACTTTAGAACTTGAAGCTATAGGTTCTAAATGAGTCACTGTGTTGACTTCATCAGATTCACTTACAAAGTGATTTTTCAATGCTTCTCTGGCGCCATCAGGACCAAGTTTCAGAATCACTTCATTTGAGCTACCTCCAATGAATCCAAGTCCTTGTCCTCTGTTCTGATATGTGCTATAGATCATAGATGCTACCCTAGATCTATCAATTCCAGTAGGAATAAATCTTGTAGAGCAACATCTTGCTCACTCAAGTATTTACAACTACACTTCCTGATCAATAAAGAATCGTTTTCTTCTTTTAAACCTTCTAACTCCTGAAGGTGAGAAAAACACAAGAAGGGGGGGTTGAATTGTGTTTTCTTTTCGCAACTCTTGAAGAGTGAGAATCTAATTCCTTTAAACTCAGAGTCTGAATGAGATCAGAGTCTGATAGGAGATTAGGTTCTGATTGCAGCGGAATAATCAAGAGATAAAGAGAGAACAGAGAACACAAGCAATTATACAGGTTCCTTCCACAAACCGGAAGTAGTCCTGTCCCCCTTGTACTTCCAAGGAGAGTTCACTAAAATGTAATATCAAATTACAAGTTGCTCAAACACACAGTATGAGACTTCCTTGCTCAAGCACACAGGCGAGAGACTTCCTTGCTCAAAGACACAACTAAGAGACTTCCTATGCTCAAGGACGCAGCCAAGAGACTTCCTTTGCTCAAGGACGCAGCCAAGAGACTTCCTTTGCTCAAGGACGCAGCCAAGAGACTTCCTTTGCTCAAGCAAGAGACTTTTACACAATTACAGAAAATTGAATAGAGTTGAAACACTTGACAACAATCAAAATGTGTTTCAATTACAACAAAGACAGACTCTGTTTTACACAAAAGACAGACTCTGTTTTTCTGTGAAACTTAGAGATTCTAGAATACTCAGTTTGTAAGAATCTAAGTTAAAGATGTGCTTTTGTTAAGACTCTGTTGAATACGAAAGCAGCGCAATGCAGTTTTTCTAAGTTGTAGAGTCCAACACTTCTTCAAGTCTTCTATCCTTTATATAGGCGTAGGAAAGAGACATTGAGTCATCCAGCGCATCAGGATGATTTCTGAAGCTTGATCAATGACTGTTGATCTGTTGCTTGATTTGGTAATAGTCCTTCAATAGCATCATTTGAATTTCATTCCCTTTGAGAATTAATACCGGTAGACACAGTTGCCAAACTGTACGTGGTAGTGGAGTAGTGGATACAGAGTTCGTACAACGTACTCTGTACTGGCCTGCAATCTTTGTCTTTGTGCTTCCCACGCTCAAGTTGACTTAGAAGCTAGCCGTTACTCCATTAGAGTTTCTTTGTGCATAGCAATGCAGTAGAGATCACTGTTAGCAGATCATCAAATTTGTGGCTTCAGACTCACTGTTGTACTAAGCTTCTGATAATCTTCAGACTCTCTTGGTTCTCAGATTCTGATGGTCTTCAGACTCTGATACAGTCTTCAGATTCTCTTCAGCACAGTCTTCAGACTCTCTTCGATACAGTCTTCAGACTCTCTTCAGCACAGTCTTCAGACTCTCTTCGATACAGTCTTTAGACTCTCTTCAGCACAGTCTTCAGACTCTCTTCGAAACAGAATCACAAGCAACAAGCTTCTATGGATTTATTGCTCTTTAAACATTGTTCAAACAGAATGCTTTCTAAGATACAAATCTTAATTGATATCCTGCATACTTAAACAAATATTAGCAATATCCAATTGACAACTTTTTAATACCTTGTTATCATCAAAACTCAAAACGTGGTATTGCTGAACACCTTTGTTCCAACAACTCCAACAGAGTTGAATTATGCCTTTTTGACAGCTTATCAAGCTGCTGTTTGACTTTCTTCAACTCAGTGGATTTAGCTTTATAGGAACCAAGAAGTTCTGTGATAGAATCTACTAATTCAGATCTTGTGAGTTCAAAAAATACCTCAGTCTCACTTTCAGAGTCTGCATCTTATTCTTGCTTGACTTAAATGTTGGCCTTTTTGATTTGGATTTCTCTTTCTGCAACTCTAGACAATCAGCAATAAAGTGCCCAGGCTTCTTGCAGTTGAAGCAAGCTTTTTGTTCTTCCTTTTTGAAACCCTTCCCACTACTCTTACTCAGAAACTTCTTGTTCTTTTTAGCAAGGTATTGCATTTTACTTGAAACCATAGCCATTTCTTTAGTAACATCAGGATCTTCCTCAGAGCTTTCAGAAGCAGAAGATCTTCCCTTTGACTTTAAAGCAATGGTTTTAGACTTTCTTGCAGATTCATGTTCATTGAGACTCAACTCATGAACTTTGAAAGAGCTTACAAGATCTTCAACACTTAAAGTGTTTAAATCCTTAGCTTCCTCAATTGCAGTAACCTTTGGTCTCCACCTAGAGGGTAAGCTCCTTAGAATCTTGCTAACATGGTCTGAAGCTATGTAACTCTTCTTTAGTATCTGAAGTTCAGATACTAGAGTTTGAAATCTTGAGTACATCTGCTCAATGCTTTCATGCTCTTTCATCTTGAATAATTCATACTGATGAACCAATAGAAGAGCTTTAGCTTCCCTGACCTTCTTGCTTCCTTCATAGTTTGCACAAAGAGAAGCAAATGTGGCTTTAATAGTAGATTTGTCACTCATCTTCATGTATTCAGATTTACGAATAGCAGTGACAAGAGCTCCTCTAATGATATGTTGTTTCTTGTAGATCTTCTTCTGAGTAGCAGTGTGAAGTTTACGGTCAATGGCAGCACCTTCGTCATCAAGTTGTAAGTCACCAACACCATCTTCAAGTATATCCCAGAGTTCTTCATCAAGACCCATGACATAGATATAGAAGTTGGTTTTCCACCAAGAAAATTCTTCAGGATCACCATTGAACTTTGGAATTTTCCCAATATCAGCTTTCTTACTGCTGTTATTGGATCCATAGTCGTAAGGTATGGCAGCACCAGAAGTAGAAGCCAAAATATAACGACAACGTCCTAATCAGAGCCTAAATTTAGACTCGATAGAAAAAGCAGAGGAAACATCTGAAGGTGAGAAAAACACAAGAAGGGGGGGTTGAATTGTGTTTACTTTTCCGAAGCTCTTGAAGAGTAAGAATCTATTTGTCTAGGATCAGAGTCTGAATGGATTCAGAGTCTGATGGGAGACCAGATTCTGTTGCAGCGGAAAATAAAAAGAGATAGAGAGAAAGAGAGAACACAAGCAATTATACAGGTTCCTTCCACAAACCGGAAGTAGCCCTGTCCCCCTTGCACTTCTAAGGAGAGTTTCACTAAAATGTAATATCAATTACAAGTTGCTCAAACACACACTAAGAGACTTCCAATTGCTCAAGCACGCAGGAAAGAGTCTTCCAATGCTCAAAGACACAACTAAAAGACTTCTTTGCTGAAGCACACAAGCAAGAGACTTCTGACACAATTTACAGAAAATTGAATAGAGTTGGAGACACTTGATAAACAATCAAATAAGTTCCAATAACTTAAACAAAGACAAACTCTGTTTTTCTGATAAACTTAGAGATTCTAGAATACACAGTTTGTAAGAAATAATTTAAGTTGTTGATGTTATTCTGGTTTGACTCAGTGAGAATACAATAGCTTGACAACGTAGTTTTTCAGTTGTAGAGTCCAACATATTCTTCAGGTCTTCTATCCTTTATATAGGCGTTGGAAAGAGACGTTGAGACAATCCAGCACATCAAGAGAATTCTGGAAGCTTGATCAATAGTTGTTGATTTGTTGCTTGATATGGTAATAGTCCTTCAAATGCATATTTTGAATTCCATTCATTTTGAAGCTTAATACCGGTAGACACAGTTGCCAAACTATACGAGGTAGTGGAATAGTGGAAACAGAGTTCGTACACACGTACTCTGTACTATTCTGCATTCTTTGTCGTTGAGCATCCCACGCTCAAGTTGACTTTGAAGCTTGCCGTTACTCCAAGTGAGTGTTTCTTATGCATCGAAATGCCTTAAGAAATCCTTCTAAGCAGATCTTCAGATTGTAGACTTCCGACTCACTGTAGCACTTCAGCTTCTGATGATCTTCAGACTCTCTTGCATACTTAAACAAATATAAGCATATTCAATTGACAATTTTTAATACCTTGTTATCATCAAAACTCAAAACGTGGTATTGATGAACACCCTTGTTCCAACAGCATCCGCTATCCTCGAATCAACTCACCAAGCAAGGAACTACTCCTGCACTCCGTCTACCTGTCCATAAGGGAAGGCAGGCGGTCAAAACCACTGGGGGTTAGTTTTACATCAATAATAATCAACAATAATAAAAAATTGAAAATGAACATTATTGATTAAATCTCAATTAACAGGTGCATACAACTATAACATCATTCATCAACATAATATTCACAATCATCAAATCATACAATGCATTAACACATTTATCGCCAACACACCATCAACACATAAGCAACATGACCCATGCCAATTCATGATATGCGCCTAGACTTGATTCTAAATGCATGCGTTACCGTCACCGGCAACAAAGGCCGTTGCCCCATGATGCCAACTGCACATCATATGTAAGAGTACACCTCCTCCTACATTAACACCTACGCAAGGGTCCTCCCTTTACGTCACATATGTGACTATGATGCATGGATATACAAGCAAAGACTCGATAATGCAAAACACCTCAACAACAGTGTAAAAGTTCACCTCCAATTACATTGAACAACTTCAACAGCAATTGCATTATCAAGAATTTACATCCATACAATCAACCATTCATAATTCAAATAGAATTCATCACCTCATCATTATTCAACATAGTTGTTATCTCAACTATCATCAAGCATCATCACAACTTCATATAGTTTCTCACAGTTAAAGAAAAGGAGAATTTCACCAATTCATGATAATCATCATATTCAACATCTAACAATTGTTCACGTAACCTCAAATATTCGTACAAAGTCATTTACAATAGGTTTCCGAGATTATAGGTCTTTAATATAAAATTTGACAAAGTTCGTCTATGATTAAACAAAACAACCAATATATACTTTCCAAAGTAAAACAACCTCAATTCCTCGACTATGTATGCTCTTAAATCACATATGTGTGCAGTTGAGGATACATGCATGTCTCACGACCAGTTTCAGAAAATCATGTACTTAGTATACAACCTAATCTTACCCCTTTATCTTAAGAGAAATAAGTTTCGGAACAATCGATGTTTTTGACATTTTTAAAGCTTGAGGTAAAATTCCTAAACTAAGTCATATTTCTCATTCGATTGATGTTTACAGAGGTTTGAAAGCTCAATTACATTTAACTACATCAAAAGAATCAGTTCAGAATGGTTCGGATCGCCCCAAAAGCCCTAAAAACGACGAATTGGGGGTGACCACATTGTGCAACTCGCCATGGCGAGTTGGTCACAGGGAGTGACCCTCAACTCTCCTCCAGCTTGCCTCCAACTCGCCATCGCGAGTTGCATCAGTTTAGTACACGGGAAAAACTCCATTTTCACCCAAAAACTCCAATTTTAGTTCCCCTATTGCCCAAATTGGTTTCCAAAGTGTGTATAAACATTTCTAGACATAAAAAGACATCCAAAGCCATATGAAGCTTGAATCACAACATCATTTGACCCTTTTTCATGAAAATCTTAAGAACAACACAAAATTTACAACAAGACTCCTTGGTTATGAACACCCATAGGTTCAATCAACAACAACAACAACTTACAACAACAACAACATCATTTAATCATGATTTCAGCCATGAATCAACAGGAACACAACAATATTCATCAATTAAGCATAATTCACAATATACCCATTTATACATATCATGAACATGCAATTTCATCAACAACAATTCAGTTATCATCAATTTCATGCACTCAAACATATCATCATAACAAGAGCACGGATTTCAACAATTAAATTCAAATAATCACTTATTCAAATAAGCACTTATGAGATGGAGAAGAAGAAGAGACAAAACAATTGATTATGAATGAAGACTAGCCCCCTTACCACTTATCTTCACAAAGCTAAGCCAATTCTTCACTCCCCCTTGCTCCTAGCTTGATTCCCTTTGAATCTTCTCTCTAACCCTTTTCTCTATCTCTAGTCTTAGATGAAATGAATGAAAAGTTAACCTAGCCTCTCTAACTTAAGCTTATATAGTCACCATCTAAATGGGTTAGGCTATAACTATTCTTAATGAGCCTAACACTCTCCCAACTAATTAGAAATGTTACTACTCATTAACTTAGTAAAATATCTAATTATCACCATAACCAAATAATTACTACTAAGCCCTTCTAATCTTAGCAAAATAACTATTCACCTCAAAATACTAAAATGATGCTAATTCTAAGTTTACTAAAAATGTTCTCCGAGTAAATGACCAAAATACCCCTTAGTCTAAAATGACTAAAATACCCTTCTAACACCGAATTCCAATAATCCCAACCAAAATGCACACAGAGACAATTAATCACATACAATCACAATTAAAAACAATTAAAATAATACTAGCGAAAATCGGGTTGTTACATAAATCATCTTGGATCATTGAGAGTTTGTTATACTTCTGCAATCATAGTTTGTCATTTTGTTCTAAGTTCTCATTTTATTTTTTGCACTTTTACATTCTTGTTCTTTATTTCGTTGTTATATACATATTTGCAATTTATATTCAACAATTTATTTTCATGTCTTTATATTCTATGCCTTTAATTTTATTTCTTTTGTCTACAATGAACAAGAGTGAGTACATTCTCTAGGCATGGGATTGTTGGACAGTCTAATGATTAAATCCTATTCAAACCAAGTCTAGAACCTTATTTTATTTAAATTCTTTTCTAATATAATCTCATCATCTTTAAGTCATATTTCAAACAACAATCGAAGGATCGAAAGATGAAGATTATTATTGAAACAAATGAGATTAGACAAAGTTAGCAAAACATGAGAATAGTTTTGTGAACTTCGTGACAATAAGATTAAAACTTAAAGGTTCTCAATAACAATCAACCATGATAATAGGTTTGATTGTTATCGAGATACATTCTTGTCTTCTAAAAAGAAACATGAAATACCAATGATAATCTTGTCTTAAGAAAATGAATCTAACATAGAATAAGGGAATATATATAGAATTTGTTTAGTTTTGTCATTAAGATCGACCACAATCCTAAGGCTTTTTACATTATTTGAATTTTGAACCATGAGGTTGTTGAACTTCTAAACTTTAATCATTTCAGCTAATCACAATTGAAAATGAAATCGGTAATTACAATAACTCTCTGAGGGATGATAATATTTACTACTCGATAAGAACCGTACGCTTGTGGAATTTGATCAAGTTTTTTGCATATGAAATATGTAAAACGTCTCATACTTGATTATGTGACTTTGGTGATTTATGTGAATTGATGTGATATCGTGTACTTGATATATTTTCTTGGTGATACTTAAACACTTGAGATGATGTTTGTAGATTTTAGAATAAAGTGATGACTTATTGATGATGTAATAGTTATGAGAATGTTTGTTTGACTTATGATGTTGAATTATGAATTGAGGTGTTATGATTGAATGAAGACAACATTTGTAAGATATTAATGTTCTAGGAAGAATGAATATGTATTATGTATCCATCATACTTGAAAACCTAGAATGATATATGGATGTTTATATCTCTTTATTTGGAAGTTATCTTACCCCCTCCTCAGTGGTTGTTTGGTTGACCGCCTCACCTTTGAAAAATGGTGTAGACGTGCTCGATCAGGACGCTTGAGACGACGTGAGTACTCAAGGCTTAGCTTGACGCTTCCTCGTTTTTCTTATTGCTTGGAGCCGAGTACTAGGCTCTTACTAAGACGTGTCAGGAATATTTATTTTCATTTACTTTTGGATTATGTTGAGAACTCTGTTGTTGATGTATTTATGAGATTTGAGACATGCTGTTGAGATTCTGGATTATCTGAGATATTTAAAATGATGTTTTTATTACGCTGCGAGATTTTTTAAATTCGAATTATGCTTGTTTTTTAGAAAATGATGACGTAGAATCTTGAACCTTTTGAAATAATTGTTTATTTGCATTAAATATTAATTGTGGGGTTCAATGGAGTTACAAAACTGAACTTTTAAAAAGGTCAGGTCAGACTTAAAATAAAGCATTTGACATACTAGTAAGGCAGACTTAAGCTTTAATTTTTTCAACTAAACCTAACTTATTCCCACCCTTGTTCCTGACTTGACTATTAGGATCTGTTTGGTCAAAACCGTTATTCAGTGGAATTTAGAACGGGTCCTTCATATGGACTTTCCTTACCTTGGGTCCTCTATGTTGCACCCATATCTCCCTGCTTAAAATGGTTGTCACTGCTGCTCTTTTTTCGGGTCGAGGTCCAAAGGAATCCGCTTCACGCCTCTTTTCTTTTATTTCCCATGTATTAGGTGTTGGAATAAAGGTGTTCAGCAATACCACGTTTTGAGTTTTGATGATAACAAGGTATTAAAAATTATCAATTGGATATGCTAATATTTGTTTAAGTATGCAGGATATTAATCAAGATTTGTATCTTAGAAGGTATTCTGTTTGAACATTTTGAGAGCAAGACCAAGAGAAGCTTGTTGCTTGTGATTATGACGATCTGAAGAGTCTGAAGAATCATTAGAAGCTGTGTCAAAAGAGTCTGAAGACTATCAAAACCTGAAGTTCAAGAGAGCCTGAAGACTAAGCTGAAGAGAGTCTGAAGACTATCAGAACCTGAAGACCAAGAGAGTATGAAGATCATCAGAAGCTGTAGAGCTACAATGAGTCTGAAGCCTGCAATCTGAAGATCTGCTTAGAAGGTTTTCTAAAGGCATTACGATACACAAGAAACTCTTATTTGGAGTAACGGCTAGCTTCAAAGTCAACTTGAGCGTGGGATGCTCAACGACAAAGAATGCAGTATAGTATAGAGTACGTGTGTACGAACTCTGTTTCCTCTACTCCACTACCTCGTACAGTTTGGCAACCGTGTCTACCGGTATTAAGCTTCAAAAGGAATGGAATTCAAAATATGCATTTGAAGGACTATTACCATATCAAGCAACAGATCAACAACTATTGATCAAGCTTCCAGAATTCTCTTGATGTGCTGGATTGTCTCAACGTCTCTCTCCAACGTCTATATAAAGGATAGAAGACTTGAAGAATTGTTAGACTCTACAATTGAAAAACTACGCTGCTAAGCTATTGTATTCTTACTGAGTCAAACAAGAAACACATCAACAACTTAGATTATTCTTACAAACTGTGTATTCTAGAATCTCTAAGTTAAGCAAAAAAACAGAGTCTGTCTTTGTTTAAAACAGAGTATGTCTGTGTTTTGTAATTGGAACACATTTGATTGTTTATCAACTGTTTCAACTATATTCAATTTTCTGTAAATTGTGTCAGAAGTCTCTTGGCTGTGTCCTTGAGAAAAGAAGTCTCTTAGTTGTGTCTTTGAGCATTGGAAGTCTCTTGCCTGCGTGCTTGAGCATTGGAAGTCTCTTACTGTGTGTTTGAGCAACTTGTAATAGATATTAAATTTTAGTAGAACTCTCCTTGGAAGTGCAAGGGGGAGAGGACTACTTCCGGTTTGTGGAAGGAACCTGTATAATTGCTTGTGTTCTCTTCTTCTCTCTATCTCTTGTTTATTTCCGCTGCAATAGAATCTGATCTCCCATCAGACTCTGATCCTTCAGAATCAGATTCTTACTCTTCAAGAGTTGCGAAAAGTTAACACAATTCAACCCCCCTTTCTTGTATTTTTCTCACCTTCAGTTGGTATCAGAGCTTCGGCTCTGTTGTCGTAGCACTTAACCGTGTGACAGAAAAGATCTAGATAAAAACATGTCTTCTTCTTCTGGTGCTACTTCTGGTGTTGCTATACCATATGACTATGGATCTAATAACAGTAGTAAGAAGGTGATTATGGAAAAATTCCAAAGTTCAATGGTGATCCTGGAGAATTTTCATGGTGGAAAACCAACTTCTACAGCTATGTCATGGGTCTTGATGAAGAACTCTGGGACATACTTGAAGATGGTGTTGGTGACTTACAACTTGATGACGAAGGTGCTGCCATTGACCGTAAACTCCGCATTGCTGCTCAACAGAAGATCTACAAGAAATATCATATCATCAGAGGAGCTCTTGTCACTCCTATTCCTAAATCTGAATACATGAAGATGAGTGACAAATCTACTGCTAGAGCCATGTTTGCTTCTCTTTGTGAAAACTATGAAGGGAGCAAAAAGGTCAGAGAAGCTAAAGCTCTTCTATTAGGTCATCAGTATGAATTGTTCAAGATGAGAGAGGATGAAAGTATTGAGCAGATGTACTCAAGATTTCAAACTCTAGTATCTAGACTTCAGATACTAAAGAAGAGTTACATAACTTCTGACCATGTTATCAAGATCCTAAGGAGCTTACCCTCTAGATGGAGACCAAAGGTTACTGCAATTGAGGAAGCTAAGGATTTAAACACTTTAAGTGTTGAAGATCTTGTAAGCTCTCTCAAAGATCTTGTAACCATTGCTTTAAAGTCAAAGGGAAGATCCTCAAAAGCTCTCAAGGTTGAAGTGTCTGAAAATGAATCTTCTGCCTCTGAAAGCTCAGAGGAAGATCCTGATGTTGCTAAAGAAATGGCTATGCTTTCAAGCAGAATGCAATATCTTGCTAAAAAGAACAAGAGGTTTCTGAGCAAGAGCAGTGGGAGGGATTTAAAAAAGGAGGAACATAAAGGTTGCTTCAACTGCACTTTATTGCTGATTGTCCAGAGTTGCAGAAAGAGAAATCCAAGTCAAAAAGGCCAACCTTCAAGTCAAGCAAGTTTAAGAAGCAAATCAAGAAAAGTCTGATGGCTACCTGGGAAGATCTTGATAATGAGTCAGGGTCTGAAGATGATGATGCTGATGGTGAAGCTAATGTAGCTGTTGGATTAATGGCCACAACTGAATCTGTAAAGGAGACACCTGAGGCAGAATCAGATGCAGACTCTGAAAGTGAAACATAGGTATTTTCTGAACTCACAAGATCTGAATTAGTAGATTCTATCAAAGAACTTCTTGGCCATTTTAAAGCTAAAACCACTGAGTTGAAGAAAGTTAAACAACAACTTGATAAGCTGTCAAAAAGGCATAATTCAACTTTGTTGGAGTTAGAAAGTTTAAAAAAGGAAAATGATTGTTTATTGATCAAGAAGTGTAGTTGTAAATACTTGAGTGAGCAAGATATTGATTTACAAGAATTTATTGCTACTGGAATTGATAGATCTAGAGTTGCATCCATGATATATAGCACATATCAGAACAGAGGACATGGTCTTGGATTCATTGGAGGTAGCTCGAATGAAGTGATTCTGAAACCTGGTCCTGATGGCGCAAGAGAAGCATTGAAAAATCACTTTGTAAGTGAGTCTGATAAAGTCAACACAGTGACTCATTCAGAACCTATAACTTCAAGTTCTAAAGTTTTGACTAAGTCAAAATCTCAGAATGCAAAGTCAAAATTTATGAAATTTTTTGAACCTAAGGCTTCAATGATTCAGATTCTAAAAATTTCAGAGTCTGATAAACAGACTCTGAAGAAGCCAGAGTCTGAAAAACAAAAGCCTAAGTTTCAAAGAAGAGAAACTGTGAAAGGCAAGTTGGATCCTAAACTGAATGGTTCTAAACCCAATATGTGGTGAAAAACAATGCCAATGACTTCAAGACAGACCTTACGAAAGGAATTCAATGGTTCAAGGACTAACCCAAGAGGACCCATGAGAATATGGGTACCTAAGTCTGAAATTGTTGATGCTGCAGGTATGTCTAAAAGGACAAGAAAAGCAGAAGGCTTGTTACTTGGACAGTGGTTGCTCGCGACACATGACAGGAGAAAAGTCTATGTTCCTAACCCTAACCAGACTGGCAAAATCATTGGTACTGGAACCATTGGTAACTCTCTAATCTCTATTAGTATTGTGTGGTTTGTTGATGGGCTTAGACATAACCTACTGAGCATAAGTCAATTATGTCACAGTGGTTATGATGTTTTGTTTAATAAGAACAACTGCACTGTAGTTAACAAGGATGATCAATCCATAGTCTTCAAGGGAAAGAGAAGAAACAATGTCTACAAGATAAAGTTCTCTGAACTGACTGATTAGAAAGTAGTTTTCCTTTTTTCAATGGGTGATAAGAAATGGTTGTGGCATAGACGGTTTGGACATGCAAACTGGAGGTTAATCTCTAAGCTTAGCAAGTTGCAACTAGTCAAAGGCTTACCAGACATTGACTATCATTCAGATGCTCTTTGTGGAGCATGTCAGAAAGGGAAAATTGTTAAGAATTCCTTTAAACCAAAAGAAATTGTTTCTACATTCAGACCCTTGAAGTTACTTCACATTGACTTATTTGGACCAGTTAGCACTGCATCCTTATATGGAAGTAAGTATGGACTAGTCATTGTTGATGATTACAACAGATAGAGTTGGGTTAAGTTTCTGAAAACTAAAGATGACTCATATTCTATGTTTAGCAAATTCTGCATACAAATTCAATCTGAAAAAGAATTGAAAATTTTGAAAGTTAGAAGTGATCATGGAGGAGAATTTGAAAATGAGCCTTTTGAGGTTTTCTGTTAAGAACAGAACCTTACAAGAAATGGCTAGAACCATGATCCATGAGAACAATCTGGCTAAACATTTTTGGGCAGAAGAAGTAAACACAGCATGTTATGTTCAGAACAGAATCTTTATCAGACCTCTGTTGAACAAAACAACATATGAACTCTTTAAAGGAAGGAAACCTAACATATCTTATTTTCATCAGTTCGGATGTACATGTTATATCCTGAACAATAAAGTCTATCTAAAGAAATTTGATGCCAAAGCTCAGAAGGGAATCTTCTTAGGTTACTCTGAACGATCTAAAGCATACAAACTGTATAATTCAGAAACACAATGTGTTGAAGAATCTATGCATGTTTGATTTGATGACAAAGTGCCTGGAAGTGAAACTCCAGAGCAAGATGAAAGTTATGCAGGATCTCAAGATTCTGATAGCAACTCAGAATCTGATCAGATTCCAGAATCTGAAGATACTTCAGAAGCTGGAGCATCCCCTGAAGTTCCTAATCAAGAAGCTTCTGAAGAAGCTCAAGATGGTTCTCAGCAAGCCAGTCAATGCAAACATTCATTCAAATACAAGTCTTCACATCCTGAGGATCAAATAATTGGCAATAAAGATAGTCCCAGAAGAACTAGAACGTATTTCAGACAAGAAGAGTCTGCCTTGGGATTATTATCTGTTATTGAACCAACCACTATTGAAGAAGCACTTGGAGATGAAGGATGGATTCTGGTAATGCAAGATGAACTTAATCAATTCAAAAGGAATGAAGTGTGGGATCTAGTAGCTAAGCCTGAACACAAAAACAGTATTGGAACTAAATGGGTGTTCAAAATAAGCTTAGTGAACAAGGAGAAGTAATCAGAAACAAGGCCAGACTTGTTGCGCAGGGCTACAGTCAACAAGAAGGCATTGATTACACAGAAACATTTGCTCCAGTTGCAAGATTGGAAGCAATCAGGTTACTTCTTTCCTATGCAGTGAATCACAACATAATCTTGTATCAAATGGACGTTAAGAGTGCGTTTCTTAATGGTCTCATTTCTGAAGAAGTCTATGTCAAACACTATTCAGTAAAAGACTCTGAAGAAAGACATTCTTATTGTTCAAATTTATGTTGATGATATCATTTTTGGTTCAACTAATAATTCACTTTGCAAAGAGTTTTCTAAGGTAACGCAGCATGAATTTGAAATGAGCATGATGGGAGAATTGAAGTTCTTTCTAGGAATTCAAATCAACCAATGCAAAGATGGAGTCTATGTTCATCAGTCCAAATACACGAAAAAGCTCCTGAAGAAGTTCAATCTTGAGGACTGCAAAGAAATGAACACTCCAATGCATCCAACCTGCACTCTGAGCAAAGAAGATCAAGGAACCAAAGTTGATTAGAAGCTGTATAGAGGTATGATTGGTTCTTTGTTATACCTAACTGCATCTAGACCAAATATTTTATTCAGTGTATGTATGTGTGCAAGGTTTCAATCAGATCCTAGAGAATCTCACTTAACAGCCGTTAAGAGAATCTTTAGATACTTGAAAGGAACTACTAATCTTGGACTTCTGTACAAGAAATCCTCTGACTATAAGCTAGTTGAATTCTGTGACGCTGACTATGCTGGAGACAGGATTGAAAGAAAATCAACCAGTGGCAATTGTCAATTTTCGGGAGAGAATCTGATATCCTGGGCTAGCAAAAAGCAAGCAACTATTGCTTTGTCTACAGCAGAAGCAGAATACATCTCAGCTGCTAGTTGTTGCACACAGCAACTCTGGATGAACCATCAGCTTGAGGATTATCAAATAACTGAAAACTGTATCCCAATTTATTGTGATAATACAGCAGCTATATGTTTATCTAAGAATCCAATTCTGAATTCAAGAGCAAAGCACATTGAGATCAAACATCATTTTATAAGAGACTATGTTCAAAAAGGAATTCTAGATATTCAATTCATTGATACTGATCATCAATGGGCTGATATATTTACTAAACCTTTGTCTGTTGAAAGATTTGATTTGATAAAGAAAAATTTGAACATGTGTTACGTCTCTGGTTAATGTGAGCTTCTAAAAACAAAATTCAGACTCTGAAAGATACTCAGAAGCTAATTGAGTATTAGACTCTCTTTTGGAGACTCTGGTGAACATAAGCTTATGAAAGACTCTCAGACTCTGTTAAGGAATCTTAGACTCTCAGAAGCTCGTATTAGTGGAAGCATGACTGTTGAGTTTAGTAACACCTGCCCCACTACGGTGACAGTTACTTTTTTAGTTCTCAGATGTGGCCTGTCTGTATTGGGTAAAAACTCAAAGGGCAATGATTTTATTACGTTTAACAAGTAACCCTCGCGTCTTCCTAGCACTTTTACGGCTGCATGCTCACTAGTCTTTATTACTCTTGTTTGTTTATCCCATTCTCTTTCCAAACGATTTTCTACTTTTTCACTATAAATAACAATCACACACAACTCACTTCACTTTTCACACTTTGATTTTATTCTCTGAACATTTCTCTTGTTTTCAGTCTCTGAAAAACTTTTTGTTCTCAAAATCAAAACCTAGAAACCTTCAAATGGCAAGTGATCTTATTCAATCTGGTGCGATTATCAAAACTGGTAAATCATACGTGATTAAACCCAGGACCATGAACCTTATTAAAGAGACTCTGGAAGTTCAAGTTGAATCTCCAGTGGATTTCGGTTCCCTTATAAGACATGGTGTAGATGTCTCTTCTCATTTCTTATCACAATGAATGATGAGTTATTTTGGTATATTGAATGGACCAACATATCAAGAGTTGGTGAGAGACCTCTGGGTTAGAGCAGAAGTTTTCGATAAGGACGACGCTACCATTGAAGAAACTACCGCAATCATGAACAACCCCTCTTTGGTTGGCAAGAATAGAAAGCAAATGCGTTTGAGACCGTACAAAGGTCTTGAAATCAGGTCTGAAGGTGAGAAAAACACAAAAAGGGGGGGTTGAATTGTGTTAGCTTTTCACAACTCTTGAAGAGTGAGAATCTAATTCTGTAAGATCAGAGTCTGATGGGATATCAGATTCTGTTGCAGCGAAAATAATCAAGAGATAGAGAGAAGAGAGAACACAAGCAATTATACAGGTTCCTTCCACAAACTGGAAGTAGTCATGTCCCCCTTGCACTTCCAAGGAGAGTTCCACTAAAATGTAATATCTATTACAAGTTGCTCAAACACATAGTAAGAGACTTCCAATGCTCAAGCACGCAGGCAAGAGACTTCCAATGCTCAAAGACACAACTAAGAGACATCTTTGCTCAAGGACGCAGCCAAGAGACTTCTAATGCTCAAAGACACAACTAAGAGACTTCCTTGCTCAAGGGCGCAGCGAAGAGACTTCTTACACAATATACAGAAAATTGAATAGGGTTGAAACACTTGATAAACAATCAAACGTGTTCCAAGTACAAACACAGACAGACTCTGTTTTAACAAAGACAGACTCTGTTTTTCTGCTTAACTTAGAAATTCTAGAATACTCAGTTGTAAGAATTATCTAAGTTGATGTGTTTCTGCTAAGACTCATTTTGAATACGATAGCTATACAGCGTGGTTTTTCAGTTGTAGAGTCCAACAATTCTTCAAGTCTTCTCTCCTTTATATAGGCGTTGGAAAGTGAAGTTGAGTAATCCAGCACATCAGGATGATTTCTGAAGCTTGATCAATAGCTGTTGATCTGTTGCTTGATATGGTAATAGTCCTTCAATTGCATATTTTGAATTCCATTCCTTTTGAAGATTAACTCCGGTAGACACAGTTGCCAAACTGTACGAGGTAGTGGAGTAGTGGAAACAGAGTTCGTACAACGTACTCTGTACTATCCTGCATTCTTTGTCGTTGAGCATCCCACGCTCAAGTTGACTTCGAAGCTAGCCGTTACTCCAAATGAGAGTTTCTTCTGCATCGTAATGCCTTTAGAAATCCTTCTAAGCAGATCTTCAGATTGCAGGCTTCACACTCACTGTAGCACTTCAGGTTCTGATGATCTTCAGACTCTCTTCATCATCAGGTTCTGATATTCTTCAGATTCTGATAGTCTTCAGACTCTTCTTCGATACAGTCTTCAGACTCTCTTCGATACTGTCTTCAAACTCTTCTTCGATACAGTCTTCAGACTATTCTTCGATAATCAGAATCATAAGCAACAAGCTTCTTTAGATCTTTGCTCTTAAGATATAAATCTTGATTAATATCCTGTATACTCAAACAAATATTAGCATATCTAATTGACAAATTTTAATACCTTGATGATGACAAACATCAGTATTTAAAAGGTCAATTGTTGTTAATCTAATTAACAGGTTGACTTAAGGGGTCTGAGGTTTGTAAGCTCTGACTCCCCCTGAGTCTGATAGTTCTTAAGTTGAGGTTTGTAAGCTCCCCCTAAGTTATATCCAAGTTAATTAAATTAAAATTTCATAAACGGTTGAATTAATTCTCAGAATAATAGACGAATTAGAGAACAAATTCTTTCAATGGGGGCTCAGAATCTAACTAAGCACCTTTCGCAAATTTCCCTTTAACTTTACTTAGAACTTGCAGATTCTTTCTCCATACAGTTTTGTAAAAAGTCACAAATCTTTCCAAGTCACGAATCTTTCCTTCTCTCCCTTTTGTCATCAACAAAAAGGTTTAGAAACAAGTTTCTCCCCCTTTTTAAATGACTTTAGGTGAGGGTAAAAAAAAACATAAGGAAAACAAGATTCAGAGCGAAAAACATAGAAGATTCAAAGCATAGTATATATATCAGAGGCACATAGATTAAGTAAAAAAAACATAAATAATCTGAAAAACGAAGTATCAGAAGATAGAAGAAAACAGCAGAATCAAGTTACAAACAAAACAAAAAGAAAAGCAACTAAGGTTGGTTTTGTTTGGCAAGGTGATCCATCAATTTCTGGAGATCCTCTTGTTGCTTCTTAACAATCTCTTCCAAAGCTTCAGTTCTTCTCAGATGAGCTTCTCTTTCAAGTCTTGCTTCTTCCTGAACTCTATGCAGTCTCCTCCTCAATGAATCAAAAACCATTGTTTCTCTTGGATTGTATTGATCTTCATCAAAGAATGGTTTGTACTCAATCCACAAAATAGGAGCTTTTTTCTTGGCTTTAGCTTTCTCAGCTCTCTTAACTTCTTCCACATGCTTGGCAATAACAACAGCTTGTTCCTTGACAGCAGCCTTCTGAATTTTGGTGACAAAGTCCAAAAATTCAGTCTTCAAAGTGGAGAACTTATCCTCATAGCTTACATTGAGGATAGGCACAAACCTTTGCTCAATAATGTCCTTGAGCTTAGAGTTTGACGAAGCATAGAACTCATCTATCCTTAACGAATCAAAAAGATTGTGAGGTTCAGAAGTTGAGGGTTGAGAGGCTACTATTGCTTGTAAGGTTTGAAAACCAGGTACAATAGTTTGAGGTTCAGTAAGAGGTTCAGGAACCGTTTCAGACACAGGCTCTGCTATGCATTCTGTTACAGGTTCTGGTATGATATCAGAAGCTTGTTCTAGAATCTCAGAGACTGGTTCCTCTACAGTTTCTGAAGGTTCAACAGAAGCTATGGTTAGAATTTCTGTAGGTTGGGGTACAGAGTCAGGTTTAGAAACAGATTCTGTAGCTTTTGTTGCTTTGGATTTAGCAGGGGTTTTTGGTAGTTCTCCTCCTAGGTGTTTCTCAAGAGAATCTAGGGTGTCTGGAGAGTCTACACAAATAGGCTCATGTTGGGGGGATGGTTGAGTTGAATGAATGGTTACTTCAGGTTTTTCAGAAGGTTGAATTGCCTGAAGCGGTTTGAGAAAAGATGGTTGAGCAGGGTGGTCAGCAGGTAAGTTCATAGACATAGTGATGGTGTCTTAAATAACCGTGTCCATAGTTTAATCAACGTATTCAACTTTTTTGGGGTCAAGTGGGTCAAAGCATGATAAGGGTTTGATTGGTGAGGCGGATGAATTTCTGAGGGAGGGAAGAGTTTGGCTCAAGGGTTTGTTATCTGATTCAGTATCAGATGAAGACTCTTGATTCGTAGAGGAAGGTGAGTTAAATGCCACGTTACCAGAGGAGCCAATTCCAGCTTCTGGAGATGCATGATGATCAGAAGCATCAGACAGAGTAGCTTCTGATAAGTCAGCTTCTGCAGGAGCCACCTGACTCTTCTGTTTCAGAGCTGATGCAAGCAACTTAGCAGCTTATTTAACAGTTTCTTCCTCAAGTTCCACAGCAACAACCTCTGCTGCCATTGCCTTACCAGCAACATGTTCATCCTCAACAATAGATACAGAAGTACCTATCTTTTGTGCTATATCCTTAGCCACAAAAACCACTTCCATCTTTCTTTTCTTGATATGACTTTCTTCACCATCAGAGTCAGTATCAAGGAATTCAGCAATCTCTTCAGCTAATTTCTCATAATCTCTGTCAGCGTTGCCTTTCTTGGCTTTCTTCCCATCTTTCTTTGCCTTCTTCTCGTCTTTCTTCGCTTTCTTCTCATCCTTGGTTTTCTTCACCCTCTCCTTAATTTCCTTGGATGCAGAAGATACTGACAAAGGCATGGGAGCTATGGTCTCAGAGGCACCAATAGTCACTCCTGGAAGAGCTGTTGATTTCATCTTCTTCTTGGGAGGCTCTTCCTTCTCTTCCTCTTCCTTTGGAATCACTTCCTTGGTCCTTTTCCCTTTAACCTTAAGCGGTCCTCCTCCAGCAGTCTTAGGAATGGCAGAATAGTTGATTATTCTACCAGTTTCATTGAAGTAATCTACCACAAATCTTGCAAGGACTTCAGGAATATCTTTGGAAATAGGAGGGAAGTCCATCATCAAGTGTGATTTCACATAAGATTCCCTCATATCTTGATTAGAAGGATTGAATCTTTTGACAATCTTCATGTATTGAAGAGTTTTACCGTTGATGATTCTCCCAGTTAATGTTCCAAGATGAGCGTCTGATACTACACCAGATTCTGATAAGACCTTCAAGAGGCCTCCTTGATACAATATCTCAGAGATTAGCCTTCCAAAAGGAACTTGTCTTCTGGATTCAGATTGGCTTTTCCTTATAACCCAGCACATGTGGTACATCACGTACCAAGGAAAGTTTATCTTCTTTTTCTTTATCAGAAAGTAAAGAAGAACCTTGTGATCAACTGACAGAGTGTCTGTTCCTCCACCTTTCTGAAGCATACTATCCAGTATGATCTTCAGAAGCACCCTATACTATGGATGCATGTCAACCAACTTATTTGAGGGTCTACCTTCAAATAAGAGTTTGTTGCAGATACCCATCAAGTCGCTCTTCTTCTGAACATTCCACTGGAATTTACCTTCATTCACCACTCTGCAGGCTCTGGCAACCACCTCTTCAGTGATAAGGATTGGAATCCCCATCACAGCGGACCTGATTTCAAGACCTTTAAACGGTCTTAAACCCATTTCCTTTCTAGTCTTGCCAGCCAGCTTAAGGTTGTTCATGACTGCAGCCGTTTCTTCAATGGTAGCGTCATCCTTGTCGAAAACATCTGCCCTAACCCAGAAATCTCTCACTAGCTCCTGATATGTTGGTCCATTCAACATACCGAAATAACTCATCATTCCTTGTGATAAGAAATGAGAAGAGACGTCTACACCGTGACGAATGTGAGAGCCGAAGTCTACTAGAGATTCAACTTGAACTTCCAGAGTTTCTTTAATGAGGTTCATGGTTCTGAGTTTAATCACGTATGATTTACCAGTTTTGACTAACACACCAGATTGAATGAGATCACTTGCCATTTGAAGGTTTCTAGGTTTTGATTTTGAGACAAATTTTTTTACAGAGATTGAAAACGAGATGAATGTTCAGAGAAAAATCAAAGTGTGAAAAGAGAAGTGAGTTTTGTGTGATTGGTATTTATAGAAAAGAGTAGTAAATACAGTAAGCATGCAGCCGTAAAAGCGTTGGGAAGATGCGAAGGTAACTTGTTAAACGTAATGAAATCATTGCCCTTTGAGTTCTTACCCAATAAAGACAGGCCACGTCTAATAAACTAAAAAGTAACTGTCACCGTAGTGGGGTATATGTTACTGAACTCAACAGTCATGCTTCCACTAATACGAGTTTCTGAGAGTCTAAGATTCCTTGACAGAGTCTGAGAGTCTATCAGAGGCTTATGTTTACCAGAGTCTCCAAAAGAGAGTCTGATTCTCAATTAGCTTCTGAGTATCTTTCAGAGTCTGAATTCTGTTTTCGGAGGCGCACATTAACCAGAGACATAACACATGTTCAAATTTTTCTTTACAAATCAAATCTTTCAACAGACAAAGGTTTAGTAAATATATCAGCCCATTGATGATCAGTATCAATGAATTGAATATCTAGAATTCCTTTTTGAACATAGTCTCTTATAAAATGATGTTTAATCTCAATGTGCTTTGCTCTTGAATGCAGAATTGGATTCTTAGATAAACATATAGCTGTTGTATTATCATAAAAAATTGGGATACAGTTTTCAGTTATTTGATAATCCTCAAGCTGATGTTTCATCCAGAGTAGTTGTGTACAACAACTAGCAGCTGAGATGTATTCTGCTTCTGCTATAGAGAAAGCAATAGTTGTTTGCCTCTTGCTAGCCCAGGATATCAGATTTTCTCCCAAAAATTGACAATTGCCACTGGTTGATTTTCTTTCAATCCTGTCTCCAGCATAGTCAGCGTCACAGAATTCAACTAGCTTATAGTCAGAGGATTTCTTGTACAGAAGTCCAAGATTAGTAGTTCCTTTCAAATATCTAAAGATTCTCTTAACGGCTGTTAAGTGAGATTCTCTAGGATCTGATTGAAACCTTGCACACAGACATACACTGAATAAAATATTTGGTCTGGATGCAGTTAGGTATAACAAAGAATCAATCATACCTCTATACAGCTTCTGATCAACTTTGGTTCCTTGATCTTCTTTGCTTAGAGTGCAAGTTGGATGCATTGGAGTGTTCATTTCTTTGCAGTCCTCAAGATTGAACTTCTTCAGGAGCTCTTTCGTGTATTTGGACTGATGAACATAGACTCCATCTTTGCTATGATTGATTTGATTTCCTAGAAAGAACATCAATTCTCCCATCATGCTCATTTCAAATTCATCCTGCATTACTTTGGAAAACTCTTTGCTAAGTGAACTATTTGTTGAACCAAAAATGATATCATCAACATAAATTTGAACAATAAAAATGTCTTTCTTCAGAGTCTTTACTGAATAGTGTAGTGTCAACTTGCCCTCGTTCAAAGTTATTTTGAGTAAAGAAATTACTCAGTTTTTCGTACCAAGCTCTAGGAGCCTGTTTCAAGCCATATAGTGCTTTCTTCAATTTATAAACATGCTCTGGATGTTTTAAATCTTCAAAGCCAGGAGGTTGTTTGACATAGACTTCATCAGAAATGACACCATTAAGAAATGCACTCTTAACGTCCATTTGATACAGGGTTATGTTGTGATTCACTGCATTGGAAAGAAGTAACCTGATTGCTTCCAATCTTGCAACTGGAACAAATGTTTCTGTGTAATCAATGCCTTCTTGTTGACTGTAGCCTTGCGCAACAAGTCTGGCCTTGTTTCTGATTACTTCTCCTTGTTCACTAAGCTTATTTCTGAACACCCATTTAGTTCCAATAATGTTCTTGTGTTCAGGCTTAGCTACTAGATCCCACACTTCATTCCTCTTGAATTGATTAAGTTCATCTTGCATTGCCAGAATCCATCCTTCATGTCCAAGTGCTTCTTCAATAGTGGTTGGTTCAATAACAGATAATAATCCCAAGGCAGACTCTTCTTGTCTGAAATACAATCTAGTTCTTTTGGGACTATCTTTATTGCCAATAATCTGATCCTCAGGATGTGAAGACTTGTATTTGAATGAATGTCTGGATTGACTAGCTTGCTGAGAACCATCTTGAGCTTCTTCAGAAGCTTCTTCATTAGGAACTTCAGGGGATGCTCCAGTTTCTAAAGTTTCTTCAGATTCTGGAATCTGATCAGATTCTGAGTTGCTATCAGAATCTTGAGATCCTGCATAACTTTCATCTTGCTCTGGAGTTTCACTTCTAGGTACCTTGTCATCAAATCTGACATGCATAGATTCTTCAACACATTGTGTTTCTGAATTATACAGTCTGTATGCCTTAGATCGTTCAGAGTAACCTAAGAAGATTCCCTTCTGAGCTTTGGCATCAAATTTCTTTAGATAGACTTTATTTTTCAGGATATAACATGTACATCAGAACTGATGAAAATAAGATATGTTAGGTTTCCTTCCTTTAAAGAGTTCATATGTTGTTTTGTTCAACAGAGGTCTGATATAGATTCTGTTCTGAACATAACATGCTGTGTTTACTGCTTCTGCCCAAAAATGTTTAGCCAGATTGTTCTCATGGATTATGGTTCTAGCCATTTCTTGTAAGGTTCTGTTCTTTCTCTCTACAACTCCATTTTGTTGTGGAGTTCTAGGTGCAGAGAATTCATGAATAATTCCATGTTTTTCACAGAAAACCTCAAAAGGCTCATTTTCAAATTCTCCTACATGATCACTTCTGACTTTCAAGATTTTCAATTCTTTTTTAGATTGAATTTGGATGCAGAATTTACTAAACACAGAATACGAGTCATCTTTAGTTTTCAGAAACTTAACCCAACTCCATCTGCTGTAGTCATCAACAATTTCTTTTGGTTTAAAGGAACTCTTGACAATTTTCCCTTTCTGACATGCTCTACAAAGAGCATCTAAGTGATAGTCATTGTCTAGTAAGCCTTTGACTAGTTACAACTTGCTAAGCTTAGAGTTAGGGTTACGAACATATACAGAAAATTGAATAGTGTTTAAACACTTGACAAACAATCAAACGTGTTCCAATTACAAACAAAGACAGACTCTGTTTCAAACAAAGACAGACTCTGTTTTTCTGCTTAACTTAGAAATTCTAGAATACTCAGTTTGTAAGAATAATCTAAGTTGTTGATGTGTTTCTGTTAAGACTCAGTTGAATACGATAGCAATGCATCGTAGTTTTTTCAATTGTAGAGTCCAACAATTCTTCAAGTCTTTTATCCTTTATATAGGCATTGGAAAGAGACGTTGAGTCATCCAGCACATCAGGATGATTTCTGAAGCTTGATCAATAGTTGTTGATCTGTTTCTTGATATGGTTATAGTCCTTCAATTGCATATTTTAAATTCCATTCCTTTTGAAGATTAATACCGGTAGACACAGTTGCCAAACTGTACGATGTAGTGGAGTAGTGGAAACAGAGTTCGTACAACGTACTTGAAGGTGAGAAAAACACAAGAAGGGGGGGTTGAATTGTGTTTTCGTTTCGCAACTCTTGAAGAGTGAGAATCTAATTCCTTTAAACTTAGAGTCTGAATGAGATCAGAGTCTGATAGGAGATTAGGTTCTGATTGCAGCGGAATAATCAAGATATAAAGAGAGAACAAAGAACACAAGCAATTATACAGGTTCCTTCCACAAACCGGAAGTAGTCCTGTCCCCCTTGTACTTCCAAGGAGAGTTCACTAAAATGTAATATCAAATTACAAGTTGCTCAAACACACAGTAAGAAACTTCCTTGCTCAAGCACACAGGCGAGAGACTTCCTTGCTCAAAGACACAACTAAGAGACTTCCTATGCTCAAGGACACAGCCAAGAGACTTCCTTTGCTCAAGCACAAAAGCAAGAGACTTTTACACAATTACAGAAAATTGAATAGAGTTGAAACACTTGACAACAATCAAAATGTGTTTCAATTACAACAAAGACAGACTCTGTTTTACACAAAAGACAGACTCTGTTTTTCTGTGAAACTTAGAGATTCTAGGATACTCAGTTTGTAAAAATCTAAGTTTATGATGTGCTTAAGTTGAGACTCAGTTGAATACGAAAGCAGCGCAATGCAGTTTTTCTATGATATAGAGTCACACGATTCTTCAAGTCTTCTATCCTTTATATAGGCGTAGGAAAGAGACATTGAGTCCTCCAGCACATCAGAATGATTTCTGAAGCTTGATCAATGACTGTTGATCTGTTGCTTGATTTGGTAATAGCCCTTCAATAGCATCATTTGAATTCCATTCCCTTTGAGGATTAATACCGGTAGACACAGTTGCCAAACTGTACGTGGTAGTGGAGTAGTGGAAACAGAGTTGGTACAACGTAATCTGTACTGGCCTACAATCTTTGTCTTTGTGCTTCCCACGCTCAAGTTGACTTAGAAGCTAGCCGTTACTCCATTAGAGTTTCTTTGTGCATAGCAATGCAGTAGAGATCACTTGTTAGGAGATTTATCAAATTTGTGGCTTCAGACTCACTGTAGCACTAAGCTTCTGATAATCTTCAGACTCTCTTTGTTTTCAGATTCTGATGGTCTTCAGACTCTGATACAGTCTTCAGACTCACTTCAGCACAGTCTTCAGACTCTCTTCGATACAGTCTTCAGACTCTGATACAGTCTTCAGACTCTCTTCAGCACAATCTTCAGACTCTCTTCGATACAGTCTTCAGACTCTCTTCGATACAGAATCACAAGCAACAGGCTTATATGGATTTATTGCTCTTTTAACATTGTTCAAACAGAATGCTTTCTAAGATACAAATCTTAATTGATATCCTGCATACTTAAACAAATATTAGTAATATCCAATTGACAACTTTTTAATACCTTGTTATCATCAAAACTCAAAACGTCGTATTGCTGAACACCTTTGTTCCAACAATCTCCCCCTTTTTGATGATGACAAACATTAGTATTTAAAAGGTCAATTGTTGTTAATCTAATTAACAAGTTGACTTAAGGGGTTCTGAGGTTTGAAGGCTCTGACTCCCCCTGAGTCCGATAGTTCTTAAGTTGAGGTTTGTAAGCTCATCTTGAGTTCTATCCAGGTTAATTAAATTGTTTTTCAAACGCAATCAAATTCATACTCAGAATATATAGAAAATTGATTCTTAAACAGGGCTCAGAGTTTAACTAAGCACCTTTCGCAAATTTCCCTTTAACTTTTACGTATACATGCAATGTAATTAAAAAGAAGGTTCCCTTCTCCCTGACATAAATACTTTCCCTTCTCCCCCTTTTGTCATCAACAAAAAAAAAAAAAAAAAAAAGTTCAGAACATGGTTCCTCCCCCTTTTTAAATGACTTAAGGTAAGGGTGTAAACATGTTTTAAAGAAGAAAGAGATTCAGAGGGAAAACACAGAAGATTCAGAGCATAAAATTGAAATGCAAATAGTAAAGAGAAAAACAACTTGTATAAGAAAGAAGCAACAATCAGTTCAAAAGAAGTAATCAAGAATTACAAAATAAAAACAAAGCAAAATTAAACTAAGGTTGGTTTTGTTTGGCAAGATGATCCATCAGTTTCTGGAGATCCTCTTGCTGTTTCTTTACCATCTCTTCCAGAGCCTCAGTTCTTCGCAAATGTTCTTCTCTTTCCAGTCTAGCTTCTTCTTGAATTCTATACATCTTCCTCTTCAAAGAATTGTAAGCCACATATTCTCTAGGAATATACTGATTCTCATCAAAGAAGGGTGTATTTCTTATCCTTAGAATAGGAGCATTTATCATAGCTACACCTTTCTCAGCCTGCTTAACTTCTTCAACATGCTTGGCAGTGATTAGAGCTTGTTCCCTGACAGCAGCTTTTTGAATTTTGGTGATAAAATTCAAAAACTCAGTCTTTACTATAGAGAACTTGTCCTCATAGCTCACATTAAGTATTGGCATAGACCTTTGCTCAATAACTTCTTTGAGCTTATTGCATGAAGAAGCATAAAACTCATCAATCTTATTTGAATCAAATAAGTCAGTTTGAGGTTCAGAGGTTGAGGGTAGAGAAGCTCTCAAAGCTAGAAAAGTTTCAAAAGGGAAAAAGGTTATAGGATCACAGAGTGATTGAGAAACTCTTCTGGTCTGAGCTTTACATGATGTTACAGAGGCTGATACAGTATCAGAGGCTTGTTCTAGATTTTCAGAAGCTGGTTCAACAACAGGTTCTGAAGGTTCAACAGAGGCTAAAGTCAGATTCTCTGTAGGTACAGGTACAGGTACAGGTTTGGAAAAGGATGAAGTAGCTTTTGTTGTTTTGGATTTTGCAGGGGTTTTTGGTAGTTCTCCCCCCATATGTTTTTCAAGAGAATCTAGAGTATCTGGAGAGTCTACACAAATGGTTTCAGTTTGGGAGGGTGGTTGTTTGGATTGAATGGTTGCTTCAGGTTTTTTAGAAGGTTCAATTACCTGAAGTGGTTTGAGGAATGAGGGTTGAGCAGGATGGTCAGCAGGAAGATTCATAGACACTGTGATTGTGTCTTGAATCACTCTGTCCATAGTTGAATCAACATAATCAACTACTGCCTGGTCAAGTGGGTTATGGGATGATATGGGTTTGATTGGTGAGGGAGATGAATTTTTGAGAGATGGAAGAATTTGGCTCAAGGGTTTGTTGTCAGATTCTGAATCTGATTCTGACTCATGATTCAAAGAAGAAGATGAGCTATATGCCACGTTGCTAGAGGTGCCAATGCCAGCTCCTGGAGAGGCAAAATGATCAGACACAGTATCTTCTGATAACTCAGCTTCTGTAGGTTCTGAAGTACTCTTCTGTTTAAGAGCAGAAGCAAGTAACTTAGCAGCTTCCTTGACAGTCTCTTCCTTCAACTCTTCAGCAATCAAATCTGCTGCCATAACCTTGCCAGCAGTGTGTTCATCCTCAATCATAGATACAGAAGTACCTATCTTCTGTGCTACATCCTTAGCCACAGGAATCACTTCCACCTTTCTTTTCTTAATCTGACTCTCTTCACCTGCAGAGTCAGAATCAATGAAATCAGCAATTTCTTGAGCTAGCTTGTCATAGTCTCTGTCAGCTTTGCCCATTATTGCTTTCTTAGCCTTCTTCTCATCTTTCTTAGCCTTCTTCCCATCCTTAATTTCACGAAGTGCAGAAGGAGCAGAAGGAGAACCAATTGAAACTCCAGGAAGAGCAGAAGATTTGATCTTTTTCTTAAGAGGCTCCTGCTTCTCTTCCTCTTCCTTGAGAATCACTTCCTTGGTCCTTTTTCCTTTGACCTTAAGAGGGCCTCCTCCAGCAGTCTCAGGAATAGCAGAATAGTTGATTATTCTACCAGTCTCCTTGAAGTAATCCACCACAAATCTAGCAAGAACTTCAGGATTATCTTCTTTGGATATGGGAGGGAAGTCCATCATCAAATCAGATTGTACATAGGATTCTCTCATGTCATGCTTAGAGGGATTGAATCTCTTGACAATCTTCTTGTACTGTAGAGTCTTGCCATTGATGATTCTGCCGGTCACAGTTCCTAGATGAATATCTGATACCACACCAGATTCTGATAAGACCTTCAAAAGACCTCCTTGATACAGAATCTCAGATATTAATCTTCCAAAAGGAACTTGCCTCCTGGATTCTGATTGACTCTTCTTGATGGCCCAACACATGTGGTGCATCACATATCTGGGGAAGTTGATCTTTATTTTGTTGATAAGAAAATAAAGAAGAACTTTGTGATCCACAGATAATGTATCTGTTCCTCCTCCTTTCTGAAGCATACTATCCAGTATAATCTTCAGAAGCACCCTGTGCGTAGGATGCATATCCACCAATTTATTTGAGGGTCTCCCTTCAAATAACAACTTGTTGCAGATAACAGCCCATTCACTCTTCTTGTTGACATTCCACTGAAATTTTCCAGCGCTCTCCATCTGACAAGCCCTGGCTACCACATCTTCAGTGATAACTATAGGAATTCCCATCACAGCAGACCTAATTTCAAGACCATTGTACGGTCTTAAACCCATTTGGTCTCTGTTTTTGCCAGCAAGACTAGGGTTGTTTGAGATTGCTACTGTTTCTTCCAATGTAGCTTCAGCTTTGTCGTAGACTTCTGACCTAACCCAAAAATCTCTAACAAGCTCCTGATATGTTGGTCCATTCAACATACCAAAGTATCTCATCATTCCTTGTGATAAGAAATGAGGTGCAACGTCAACTCCATGACGACTGATTGAAGCGAAATCTACTGGAGATTCAACTTGAATTTCCAGAGTCTCCTTGATGATGTTCATTGTTCTGGGTTTGATAATATAAGAACCTCCGGACTTGATTATGACACCAGATTGGATGAGATCACTTGCCATTAGGATTTTCTAAGAGTTTGATTTGAGAACAAAAAGTTTTGCAAAGTATTGAAAAACAAGAAATTTGTTCAGAGAGAAAATCAAAGAGTAAAAAAGAGAAGTGAGTTGTGTGTGTTATGTATTTATAGAGAAAAAAAAAAGTTTGAAAACTGTTTGGAAAGAGTAGGGGACAAACAAACACAATCAATAAGTACAATATAGCATGCAGCCGTAAACGTATTGGGACAAAGCGAAGGTAACTTGTTTATCGTAATGAAATCATTGCCCTTTTGAGTTCTTACCCAATACAGACAGGCCACGTCTGAGAAACCGTAAAGTAACTGTCACCATAGTGGGGCAGGTGTTACTGAACTTAACAGTCACGCTTCCACTAATACAAGCTTCTGAGAGTCTAAAGATTCCTTACCAGAGTCTGAATATTTTACCAGAAGCTTTCATCAGAATCTCCAACAGAGAGTCTGATTCCCAGATAGCTTCTGAAGGTTTTCAGAGTCTGAATTCTGTTTTCAGAGGCGCATATTACCCAGAGACATAGCACATGTTCAAATTTTTCTTTATGAAATCAAATCTTTCAACAGATAAGGGTTTAGTAAATATATCAGCCCATTGATGATCAGTATCAATGAATTGGATATCTAAAATTCCTTTTTGAACATAGTCTCTTATAAAATGATGTTTAATCTCAATATGCTTTGCTCTTGAATGCAGAATTGGATTTTTAGACAAACATATAGCTGTTGTATTATCACAATAAATTGGGATATGGTTTTCAGTTATTTGATAGTCCTCAAGCTGATGTTTCATCCAGAGTAGCTGTGTACAACAACTAGCAGCTGAGATGTATTCTGCTTCTGCTGTAGACAGAGCAATGGTTGCTTGCCTCTTGCTAGCCCAGGATATCAGATTCTCTCCCAAGAATTGACAATTGCCACTTGTAGATTTTCTTTCAATCCTGTCTCCAGCATAATCAGTATCACAGAATCCAACTAGCTTGTAGTCAGAGGATTTCTTGTAAAGAAGTCCAAGATTAGTAGTTCCTTTCAGATATCTAAAGATTCTCTTAACAGCAGTTAAGTGAGACTCTCTAGGATCTGATTGAAACCTTGCACACAAACATACACTGAACAGAATATCTGGTCTGGATGCAGTTAGGTATAACAAAGAACCAATCATACCTCTATACAGCTTCTGATCAACTTTGGTTCCTTGATCTTCTTTGCTCAGAGTGTAGGTTGGATGCATTGGAGTATTCATTTCTTTGCAGTCCTCAAGATTGAACTTCTTCAGAAGCTCTTTCGTATACTTGGACTGATGAACGTAGACTCCATCTATGCATTGGTTGATTTGAATTCCAAGAAAGAACTTCAATTCTCCCATCATTCTCATTTCAAATTTATCCTGCATTACTTGTGAAAACTCTTTGCAAAGTGAACTATTTGTAGAACCAAAGATAATATCATCAACATAAATCTGAACTACAAGAATGTCTTTCTTTAGAGTCTTTCTGAATAGAGTAGTGTCAACTTGTCCTCGTTCAAAGTTGTTTTGAATCAAGAAATTACTCAGTCTTTCATACCAAGCTCTGGGAGCTTGTTTCAAGCCATAAAGTGATTTCTTTAATTTATAAACATGCTCTGGATGCTTTAAGTCTTCAAAGCCAGGAGGTTGTTTGACATATACTTCTTCAGAAATGACACCATTAAGAAATGCACTCTTAACATCCATTTGATACAAAGTTATGTTGTGATTGACTGCATAGGAAAGAAGTAACCTGATTGCTTCCAATCTTGCAACTGGAGCAAAAGTTTCTGTGTAATCAATGCCTTCTTGCTGACTGAAGCCTTGTGCAACAAGTCTGGCCTTGTTCCTGATTACTTCTCCTTGTTCACTAAGCTTATTTCTGAACACCCACTTGGTTCCAATGATGTTCTTGTGATTAGGCTTAGCTACTAGATCCCATACTTCATTCCTTTTGAATTGATTCAATTCTTCTTGCATTGCTAGAATCCATCCTTCATCTCCAAGAGCTTCTTCAACAGAAGTTGGTTCAATAACAGATAATAATCCTAACGCAGACTCTTCTTGTCTGAAATGCGATCTTGTTCTCATAGGACTTTCTTTATTGCCAATTATCTGATCTTCTGGATGTGAAGACTTGTATTTGAAAGATTGTTTGGATTGACTAGCTTGCAAAGAACCATCTTGAGCTTCATCAGAAGCTTCTTCATTAGGAACTTCAGGGGTTGTTCCAGCTTCTGAAGTATCTTCAGATTCTGGAATCTGATCAGATTCTGAGTTATCATCAGAATCTTGAGATTTTTCATGACTTTCATCTTGCACTGGAGTTTCACTTCCAGGCTCTTTGTCATCAAATCTTACATGCATAGATTCTTCCACACATTGTGTTTCTGAATTATACAGCCTGTATGCCTTAGAGCGTTCAGAGTAACCTAAAAAGATTCCCTTTTGAGCTTTGGCATCAAATTTCTTTAGGTAGACTTTGTTGTTCAGGACATAACATGTACATCCGAACTGATGAAAATAAGATATGTTGGGTTTTCTTCCTTTAAAAAGTTCATAGGTTGTTTTGTTCAACAGAAGTCTAATATAGATTCTGTTCTGAACATAACAAGCTGTGTTTATTGCTTCTGCCCAAAAATGCTTAGCCAGATTGTTCTCATGGATCATGGTTCTAGCCATCTCTTGTAAGGTTCTGTTCTTTCTCTCTACAACTCCATTTTGTTGTGGAGGTCTAGGTGCAGAGAATTCATGAATAATTCCATGTTTTTCACAGAAAACCTCAAACGATTCATTTTCAAATTCTCCTCCATGATCACTTCTGACTTTCAAGATTTTCATTTCCTTCTCTGATTGAATTTGGATGCAGAATTTACTAAACACAGAATATGAATCATCTTTAGTTTTCAAAAATTTAACCCAACACCATCTGCTGTAGTCATCAACAATAACTAGTCCATATTTACTTCCATATAAGGATGCAGTGTTAACTGGTCCAAATAAGTCAATATGAAGTAACTCCAAGGGTCTGGAAGTTGAAACAATTTCTTTCGGCTTGAAGGGACTCTTGACAAATTTCCCTTTCTGACATGCTCCGCAAAGAGCATCTGAGTGATAGTCAATGTTTGGTAGGCCTTTGACAAGTTGTAACTTGCTAATTTTAGAGATTAATCTCCAGTTAGCATGTCCCAAACGTCTATGCCACATCCATTTCTTATCACCCATTGACAGAAGGCACATTACCTTCTGATCAGTCAGTTCTGAGAATTTTATCTTATATACATTGTTTCTTCGTTTTCCCTTGAAGACTATGGACTGATCATCCTTGTTAACCACTGTGCAGTTGTTCTTATTAAACAATACATCATAACCACTGTCACATAATTGACTTCTGCTTAGTAAGTTATGTTTAAGTCCATCAACTAACCACACATCACTGATTGAGATCAGAGAATTACCAATGGTTCCAGAACCAATGATTTTGCCAGTCTGGTTTCCTCCAAATCCCACAGTTCCTCCCTCTTTCATGGTTAGGGTTAGGAACATAGACCTTTCTCCCGTCATGTGACGCGAGCACCCACTGTCTAGGTACCAAGCCTTGTGCTTTCTTAGTCCTTTTAGACATACCTGCAGCATCAATAATATCAGACTTAGGTACCCATATTCTTATGGGTCCTTTTTGGTTAGTCTTAGAACCATTGAACTCTTTTCGCAAGTTATGTCTTGAAATCCTTGGCAATGTTTTCTCCCAAACCTTAGGGTTGGAACCGTTTGGTTTAGGTTTCAACTTGCCTTTCACAGTTTCTCTCCTTTGAAACTTAGACTTTGGTTTTTCAGACTCTGGCTTTTTCAGAGTCTGTTTATCAGACTTTGAATGTTTCAGAGTCTGAGACTTTAAAGCTTTGGGTTCAAAGTTTTTCAGACCCTTTAACTTAACATTCTGAAGTTTTGACTTAGTCAGAATCTTAGAAGTAGAAGTTGTAGGTTCTGAATGAGTCTCTGTGTTGACTTCATCAGACTTTTTTACAAAAAGATTTTTCAACGCCTCTCTGGCTCCATCAGGACCAGATTTCAGAGGCATTTCATTTGAGTTTCCTCCAATGAATCCAAGACCCTGTCCTCTGTTCTGATACGTGCTATAGATCATGGATGCAACCCTTGATCTGTCAATTCCAGTAGCAATAAATTCTTGCAGAGCAACATCTTGCTCACTTAAGTATTTACAGCTACACTTCTTGTTCAATAAAGAAATATTTTCTTCTTTTAAATCTTCTAATTCCAACAGAGTTGAATTATGTCTTTTTGACAGCTTATCAAGCTGTTGTTTGAATTTCTTCAACTCAGTGGTCTTACTTTTAAAATGACCAAGAAGCTCATTGACAGATTCTATAAGTTCACATCTTGTGAGATTAGAGTATACCTCTGTTTCATTTTCAGAGTCTGTATCTGATTCTGCCTTAGGTGTCTCTTTAACAGATTCGGTTGTAGCCATTAGTCCTACAGCTACATTGGCTTCACCATCAGCATCATCATCTTCAGAACCTGACTCATTATCAAGATCTTCCCAGGTGGCCATCAGACTTTTCTTGATCTGCTTCTTAAACTTGCTTGACTTGAAGGTTGGCCTTTTTGACTTAGATTTCTCCTTCTGCAGTTCTGGACACTCAGCAATAAAATGTCCAGTTTTCTTGCAGTTGAAGCAACCTTTCTGATCCTCCTTTTTTAACCCCTTCCCACTGCTCTTGCTCAGAAATCTCTTGTTCTTCTTAGCAAGGTACTGCATTCTGCTTGAAAGCATAGCCATTTCTTTTGCTAAATCAGGATCCTCTTCTGAGCTTTTAGAGGCTGAAGACTCATTTTCAGATTCTTCAACCTTGAGAGCCTTTGAAGACCTTCCTTTTGATTTTAAAGCAATGGTTTTGGATTTTCTTGCAGAATCATGTTCACTGAGACTTAACTCATGAACCTTGAGTGAGCTTACAAGATCTTCAACACTTAAAGTGTTTAAATCTTTAGCCTCCTCAATTGCAGTGACCTTTGGTCTCCATCTAGAGGGTAAGCTCCTTAAAATCTTGCTAACATGATCAGAAGCTATGTAACTATTCTTCAATATCTGAAGACCAGATACTAGATTTTGAAATCTTGAGTACATCTGCTCAATACTTTCATCCTCTTTCATCTTAAATAGTTCATATTGATGAACTAATAGAAGAGTTTTAGCTTCCCTGACCTTTTTGCTTCCTTCGTAGTTAGCACAGAGAGAAGCAAACATGGCTCTAGCAGTAGATTTGTCACTCATCTTCATGTATTCCGTTTTAGGAATAGCAGTGACAAGAGCCCCTCTGATGATATGATGTTTCTTATAGATTTTCTTTTGAGCAGCAGTGTGAAGTTTGCGGTCAATGGCAGCACCTTCGTCATCAAGTTGTAAGTCACCAACACCATCTTCAAGTATGTCCCAGAGTTCTTCATCAAGACCCATGACATAACTATAGAAGTTGGTTTTCCACCAAGAAAATTCTTCAGGATCACCATTGAACTTGGGAATTTTTCCATAATCAGCCTTTCTACTGCTGTTATTGGATCCATATTCATATGGTATAGCAGCACCAGAAGTGGCACCAGAAGAAGACGGTTCACTGGAAGACATGTTTTTCTCTGGATCTTTTCTGTTACACGGTTAAGTGCTAAGACAACAGAGCCGGAGCTCTGATACCAACTGAAGGTGAGAAAAACACAAGAAGGGGGGGGTTGAATTGTGTTTTCGTTTCGCAACTCTTGAAGAGTGAGAATCTAATTCCTTTAAACTCAGAGTCTGAATGAGATCAGAGTCTGATAGGAGATTAGGTTCTGATTGCAGCGGAATAATCAAGAGATAAAGAGAGAACAAAGAACACAAGCAATTATACAGGTTCCTTCCACAAACCGGAAGTAGTCCTGTCCCCCTTGTACTTCCAAGGAGAGTTCACTAAAATGTAATATCAAATTACAAGTTGCTCAAACACACAGTAAGAGACTTCCTTGCTCAAGCACACAGGCGAGAGACTTCCTTGCTCAAAGACACAACTAAGAGACTTCCTATGCTCAAGGACACAACCAAGAGACTTCCTTTGCTCAAGCACAAAAGCAAGAGACTTTTACACAATTACAGAAAATTGAATAGAGTTGAAACACTTGACAACAATCAAAATGTGTTTCAATTACAACAAAAGACAGACTCTGTTTTTCTGTGAAACTTAGAGATTCTAGGATACTCAGTTTGTAAGAATCTAAGTTTATGATGTGCTTAAGTTGAGACTCAGTTGAATACGAAAGCAGCGCAATGCAGTTTTTCTATGATATAGAGTCACACGATTCTTCAAGTCTTCTATCCTTTATATAGGCGTAGGAAAGAGACATTGAGTCCTCCAGCACATCAGAATGATTTCTGAAGCTTGATCAATGACTGTTGATCTGTTGCTTGATTTGGTAATAGCCCTTCAATAGCATCATTTGCATTCCATTCCCTTTGAGGATTAATACCGGTAGACACAGTTGCCAAACTGTACGTGGTAGTGGAGTAGTGGAAACAGAGTTCGTACAACGTACTCTGTACTGGCCTGCAATCTTTGTCTTTGTGCTCCCCACGCTCAAGTTGACTTAGAAGCTATCCGTTACTCCATTAGAGTTTCTTTGTGCATAGCAATGCAGTAGAGATCACTTGTTAGGAGATTTATCAAATTTGTGGCTTCAGACTCACTGTAGCACTAAGCTTCTGATAATCTTCAGACTCTCTTGGTTTTCAGATTCTGATGGTCTTCAGACTCTGATACAGTCTTCAGACTCTCTTCAGCACAGTCTTCAGACTCTCTTCGATACAGTCTTCAGACTCTGATACAGTCTTCAGACTCTCTTCAGCACAGTCTTCAGACTCTCTTCGATACAGTCTTCAGACTCTCTTCGATACAGAATCACAAGCAACAGGCTTCTATGGATTTATTGCTCTTTTAACATTGTTCAAACAGAATGTTTTCTAAGATACAAATCTTAATTGATATCCTGCATACTTAAACAAATATTAGCAATATCCAATTGACAACTTTTTAATACCTTGTTATCATCAAAACTCAAAACGTGGTATTGCTGAACACCTTTGTTCCAACAGTACTCTGTACTATCCTGCATTCTTTGTCGTTGAGCATCCCATGCTCAAGTTGACTTTGAAGCTAGCCGTTACTCCAATTGAGGGTTTCTTTTGCATCGTAATGCCTTTAGAAATCATTCTAAGCCGATCTTCAGATTGTAGGCTTCAGACTCACTGTAGCACTTCAGCTTCTGTTGATCTTCAAACTCTCTTGGTCTTCAGGTTCTGATAGACTTTAGACTATGATAGTCTTCAGACTCTCCTTCGATACAGTCTTCAGACTCTCTTCGATACAGTCTTCAGACTCTCTTCGATACAGAATCACAAGCAACAAGTTTCTCTAGATCTTTGCTCTTAAAATGTTCAAACATAATACTTTCTAAGATATAAATCTTGATTAATATCCTGCATACTCAAACAAATATTAGCATATCCAATTGACAATTTTTAATACCTTGTTATCATAAAAACTCAAAACATGGTATTACTGAACACCTTTTTTCCAACAACGTATTACTTATGAATTATGAGACTTTTGATGAGGCCTGGGTGCCAAAGACTAATTAGGTTGATTTGAATGAATTCCGCTGCGCAGTTTGAAAGTTAATTATTATTGACTACTTTTTATGAAGAATAAATAGTTATTTATTAAGTTGGATATTTTGTTGAAAGAAGTGTAGCATTCCGTTATGTGAATACTCTGATTTTATTTATGAATTTTTATGTTGGGAAAACGGGGTGTTACAATAAACACTCCAGGGCATAAGCCCTCAACGACTGAGTGAAAACACTCCAGGGCATGAGCCCTCAACAAGGTATGAGTATGAAATGGACTCAATAGTGTATATCTGCATACAACTCGACAACAGCGACGACAACTACAATATGCATAATCAACTATGACATAAAACTTCAACTTGATCGACAGGACAAAGCAAAAGGACACAACAGAGTCTCACAGCAAAATTCAACAATTAAAGCATGCTATAGTGCTACTCGCCGTGGCGAGCTACTTTACTCGCTATGGCGAGCTCAGTAAAACGAGCTACTCACGATGGCGAGTTTGGGGCGAGCTGAAGGCGAGCAAAACTGGGTGCTCTCGGCATTTTTGTCATTTTTCACCCAAAATCTTCATTTTTAAGTCCCCAAAACCCAAATTTGATTCTGTAAAAAGGTGCCATTCATTCCTAAATATATTAAGGCACTCATGTTGATATAAAAATTGACACAAAAACATCATTAAGACAATTAACTCTTTTTAATTCAAGCAACTCGTCGTGGCGAGTGCATTTGCTCGTTGTGGCGAGCTATACAGGTTCACTACTCGCCATGGCGAGTGGGTCTGCTCGCTGTGGCGAGCTACACAGGTGTTACTCGCCTGGCGAGTGGGTCTGCTCGCCGTGGCGAGAGGCGATTTACAGAATTAAGAACTGTACGAATAGACTTCTATCTTTCAACCCCAAACCCCAATTTAAACACCTAAAAACCCAAATTTGATGAGTTATATTACTTCTATTCGAGCTAACATCAGAACAGCCATAAACAACAACATTTTCATGAATTCATCAAGTTATTCAAACCAAATCATCTTTAACCTAATTCAATTTATCAGCCTTAACAACAACAATATCAATCGACGAATTATAAGATCTAAAATTGAGAGTTAGTCTCACCCTTACCTGAATTTGATGAACAAAACTCTACACTTCTCCCCACTTGGCTCTTCTCCCTTGGTTCTTGGTTTTTCTCCCTTTTCTCTGTTTCTCTTTGTTTCTACGTGAAACTGTTTTTCTGACTTTCTCCTTTCTCTAACTCTCTATTAATTATAATTAATTCCCACTTATTTTTAATTAACTCCTATTAAAATATTAGTCAATTCTTTTTAACACCCAAATTTTCCAATAATTGTAATTCTCACCTATTTTAATTAAACATTAAAATAATCACATAATAAATTATTTCACACCATCAAAACAACATAAACCATTTAAAATCATATGAACTATTAAAATTCAGCCAAAAATAAATAATAACAACTAGGGCGTTACATAACTCTTCTTAATGGGCCTAACACTCTCCCAACTAATTAGAAATGTTAATACTCATTAATCTTAGCAAAATGACTATTCGCCTCAAAATACTAAAATAATGCTAATTCTAAGTTTACTAAAAATGTTCTCCTAGTAAATGACCAAAATACCCCATAGTCTAAAATGACTAAAATACCCTTCTAACACCGAATTCCGATAATCCCAACCAAAATGCACACAGAGACAATTAATCACACACAAGCACAATTAAAAACAATTAAAATAATACTAGCGAAAATCGGGCTGTTACATAAATCATCTTGGATCATTGAGAGTTTGTTATATTTTTGCAATCATAGTTTGTCATTTTGTTCTAAGTTCTCATTTTATTTTTTGCACTTTTACATTCTTGTTCTTTATTTCCTTGTTCTATACATATTTGTAATTTATATTCAACAATTTACTTTCATGTCTTTATATTTTATACCTTTAATTTTATTTCCTTTGTTTACAATGAACATGAGTGAGTACATTCTCTAGGCTTGGGATGTTGGACAGTCCAATGACTAAATCCTAATCAAACCAAGTCTAGAACCTTATTTTATTTAAATTCTTTTCTAATATAATCTCATCATCTTTAAGTCATATTGCAAATAACAATCAAAGGATCGAAAGATGAAGATTGTTATTGAAACAAATGAGATTAGACAAAGTAAGCAAAACATGAGAATAGTTTTGTGAACTTCGTGACAATAAGATTAAAACATAAAGGTTCTCAATAACAATCAACCATGATAATAGGTTTGATTGTTATCAAGATACATTCTTGTCTTCTAAAAAGAAACATGAACTACCAATGATAATCTTGTCTTAAGAAAATGAATCTAACATAGAATAAGGGAATATATAAGGAATTTGTTTAGTTTTGTCATTAAGATCGACCACAATCCTAAGGCTTTTTACATTATTTGAATTTTAACCAAGAAGTTGTTGAACTTCTAAACTTTAATCATTTCAGCAAATCACAATTGAAAATGAAATCGGTAATTACAATAACTCTCTGAGGGACGATAGTATGTACTACTCGATAAGAACCGTACGCTTGTGGAATTTGATCAAGTTTTTTGCATATGAAATATGTGAAACGTCTCATACTTGATTATGTGACTTTGGTGATTTATGTGAATTGATGTGATATCGTGTACTTGATATATTTGCTTGGTGATACTTATACACTTTAGATGATGTTTGTTGATTTGAGAATAAAGTGATAACTTATTGATGATGTAATAATTTTGAGAATGTTTGTTTGACTTATGATGATGAATTTAGAATTGAGGTTTTATGATTGAATGAAGACAACATGTGTAAGATATTAATGTTCTAGGACAAATGAATATGTATTATGTATCCATCATACTTGAAAACCTAGAATGATATATGGATGTTTATATCTCTTTATTTGGACGTTATCTTACCCCCTCCCCAGTGGTTGTTTGGTTGACCGCCTCACCATTGAAAAATAGTGTAGACGTGCTAAATCAGGACGCTTGAGACGACGTGAGTACTCAAGTCTTAGCTTGACGCTTCCTCGTTTTTCTTATTGCTTGGAGCCGAGTATTAGGCTCTGACTAAGACGTGTCGGGAATATTTATTTTCATTTACTTTTGGATTATGTTGAGAACTCTGTTGTTGATGTATTTATGAGATTTGAGACATGTTGTTGAAATTCTGGATTATATGAGATATTTGAGATGATGTTTTTATTCCGCTGCAAGATTTTATAAATTCGAATTATGCTTGTTTTTTAGAAGATGATGACGTAGCATCTTGAACCTTTTGAAATAATTATTTATTTACATTAAATATTGCTTGTGGGGTTCAACGGTGTTACAAAACTGAACTTTTAAAAAGGTCAGGTCAAACTTAATATAAAGCATTTGACACACTAGTAAGGCAGACTTAAGCTTTAATTTTTTCAACTAAACCTAACTTATTCCCACCCTAGTTCCTGACTTAAATAATAGGATCTGTTTGGTCAAAACCATTATTCAGTGGAATTTAGGACGGGTCCTTCATATGGACTTTCCTTACCTTGGGTCCTCTATGTTGCACCCATATATCCCTGCTCAAAATGGTTGTCACTGCTGCTCTTTTTTCGGGTCGAGGTCCAAAGGAATCCGCTTCACGCCTCTTTTATTTTATTTCCCATGTATTAGGCTATTATCCTTACAGTTTCTCGAGAAGGTTTGCTTTAGCCTGAGTGGTTGTTTTCCTTATAACATTTTAATTTCCTTGACTAAGAAATGAATTAAAGAATTATGTCTTACTTAGCTTTTATAAAATATATATATTTATTTCATTTTATTTAATTTCTTATAATTACTTTATTTTATATACTTGGAAAAAACCGGTTTTCCTTGTAATATTATAAATTACACTATTTTTATTTTAAACTTTTTTAAGTATTTATTTTATACTAATATAAATCATAGCAATTACTAGTTTCAGATATTGTGCTATGTCATACCTCATTTTTTGACCACTTTTGAAAATTTTACTCTTTTTAAAAAAGCTGAGAAGTTTTGTCGTCTCAGACAAAATTTCGGCAGAGAGGTATTTTAAAATACCTCATTTTTGGTTCCGAAAGAGACATTTTTAAGTTTTATTTATTTTCGTTATTTTTGAGCAACAGTGTGAAGTTTACGGTCAATGGCAGCACCTTCGTCATCAAGTCGTAAATCACCAACACCATCTTCAAGTATGTCCCAGAGTTCTTCATCAAGACCCATGACATAACTGTAGAAGTTGGTTTTCCACCAAGAAAATTCTTCAGGATCACCATTGAACTTAGGAATTTTTCCATAATCAACCTTTTTACTGCTGTTATTGGATCCATAGTCATATGGTATAGCAGCACCAGAAGAAGACGGTTCACTAGAAGACATGTTTTTCTCTGGATCTTTTCTGTCACACGGTTAAGTGCTATGACAACAGAGCAGGAGCTCTGATACCAATTGAAGGTGAGAAAAACACAAGAAGGGGGGGGGGGGGGGTTGAATTGTGTTAGCTTTTCGCAGCTCTTGAAGAGTGAGAATCTAATTCCTTAATATCAGAGTCTGAATGGGATCAGAGTCTGATGGGAGATTAGGTTCTGATGCAGCGGAAATAATCAAGAGATAGAGAGAAGAGAGAACACAAGCAATTATAGAGGTTCCTTCCACAAACCGGAAGTAGTCTTGTCCCCCTTGTACTTCAAAGTAGAGTTCACTAAAATGTAATATCAATTACAAGTTGCTCAAACACACAGTAAGAGACTTCCAATGCTCAAGCACGCAGCCAAGAGACTTCCAATGCTCAAAGACACAACTAAGAGACTTCCTTGCTCAAGGACAAGCCAAGAGACTTCTTTGCTCAAGCACACAAGCAAGAGACTTCTTACACATATACAGAAAATTGAATAGAGTTGAAACACTTGACAAACAATCAAACGTGTTTCTATTACAACAAAGACAGACTCTGTTTCAAACAAAAGACAGACTCTGTTTTTCTGTGAAACTTAGAAATTCTAGAATACTCAGTTTGTAAGAATTAACTAAGTTGAAGATGTGTTTTTGTTACGACTCAGTTGAATACGATTGCAATGCAGCGTAGTTTTTCTAGTTGAAGAGTCCAACAATTCTTCAAGTCTTTTATCCTTTATATAGGCGTAGGAAAGAGACGTTGAGTCATCCAGCACATCAGGATGATTTCTGAAGCTTGATCAATGGATGTTGATCTGTTCTTGATATGGTAATAGTCCTTCAATTGAATAATTTGAATTCCATTCCCTTTGAAGATTAATACCGGTAGACACAGTTGCCAAACTGTACGAGGTAGTGTAGTAGTGGAAACAGAGTTCGTACAACGTACTCTATACTGGCCTGCCTTCTTTGTCGTTGTGCTTCCCACGCTCAAGTTGACTTTGAAGCTAGCCGTTACTCCAAATGAGAGTTTCTTTTGCATCGTAATGCTTGTAGAAATCCGTGTTAGCAGATTTTCAGATTTCGGGCTTCAGACTCACTGTAGCACTAAGCTTCTGATAATCTTCAGACTCTCTTGGTTTTCAGATTCTGATAGTCTTCAGACTCTGATGCAGTCTTCAGACTCTGATAGTCTTCATACTCTCTTCGGTACAGTCTTCAGACTCTCTTCGATACAGAATCACAAGCAACAAGCTTCTTTGGATTTTTGCTCTTTAACATTGTTCAAACAGAATACTTTCTAAGATATAAATCTTGATTGATATCCTGCATACTTAAACAAATATTAGCAATATCCAATTGACAACTTTTAATACCTTGTTATCATCAAAACTCAAGACGTGGTATTGATGAACACCTTTGTTCCAACGCCTTCAACCATGTCTGCGCTCCATCAGGGTCATACCTGCCCTTGAAAGTTGGTGGATGGTTCCTCAAGAAGGTTTCCGGCATGCGAACACCGTCGTTACCACCAGCATTGTTCTGTTGACCCACAAATTGAACCATCGCTTGCAAAGCAGCAGCAAGTGCAACATCGTTCCTTCCAGCCATTTCGAAAATCTACGCTACAACAACAATCATGACATCAAAGACAATACAAAATTGTCATACGACTCTACTAGGCTCGACTCGACTCTACTACTTGGCCGGACGGACCGACCTGCTCTGATACCAATTGTAACACCCCGTTTTCCCAACATAAAAATTAACAAATAAAATTAGAGTATTCACATAACTGAATGCTACATTTTCTTTAAATCAAAAACTCCAAATGAATAAATAACTATTTATTCTTCATAAAAAGTAGTCAATAAAAATTAACCTTCAAACTTCACAGCGGAATTAATTCAAATCAACAAAATTAAACTTTGGCACGCAGGCCTCATCAAAAGTTTCATAATTCAAAAACAATACGTAAGGAAAGAGAAACAAGTAATAAGATCCTTATCCCGTTACGTATCAGAGCCCTATGACACTTGAGCCGACGTCTCTACTAATCTTCGTTACCTGCAAGTTACCCATAGGAAAGGCAACATTTTCAAGCAGAATGGGTGAGATTCACAAACAACAATAGATATTATAATTCATCAATTAAATTCAACAACAAGAATACATTATTAATCAACTGTCAATTTATAAATAAGACAAAACAGCAACAACATTACCAAGCTACGACATCGACGACCCAACCAACAACAACAACGACGACAACGACAACGACAACAACGACGACAACAATGCGACTAATGCAAATGCATGTGGTACCATTTTACGCGCGTTGAATGCTAAGAATTCCGGGGCATAAGCCCCCAACAGTTTGAATGAAATAACATTCCAGGGCATAAGCCCTCAACGATTGAGTGATAAACACTCCAGGGTATAAGCCCTCAACGGTTGAGTGAACCCGGCGCATGAGCCCTCAACAAAGTATAAGTATGACATAAGACTCCAACTTAATCGACATGACACAACAAAAGGGTACAACAAAGTCCCACAGTAAAATTCAACCATTTAGGCAAGCTACAGTACTACTCGCCGTGGCGAGCTACTTTACTCGCCGTGGTGAGTTCAGAAAAATGAGCTACTCGCTATGGCGAGTTGGGGGCGAGCTCAAGGCGAGCAAAACTGGGTGCTCTCGTCATTTTTTACATTTTTCACCTAAAATCTTCATTTTTAAGTCCTCAAAACCCAAATTTGATTCTGTAAAAAGGTGCCATTCATCCCTAAATATATTAAGGCACTCAAGTTGATATCAAAATTGGCCCAAAAACCTCATTAAGACAATTAGCGATTTTTAATTTAAGCAACTCGCTGTGGCGAGTGCATCTGCTCGCTGTGGCGAGCTATGGGGGTTCACTGCTCGCCTGTTGTAACGCCTGTTTTATTTAATTATTTTAAGTGGTGTTTTAATATATTCTTGTATTATTTTATGTGATATTGGTGAATTGATATTTTGTTATATGATATTTGATTATGAGGTATTTTTATTATTTAAGATAAAAGGGTAGAAAATAATTATTAATTAGAATAAAAAGGAATTAAGTGGAATTAATAGAAATTAAAAGGGGAGTTAAGTAAAAAGAGTAGGTTATGGTTGAAAGAGTAAAAGAAAGGAAGTTAGTAAGGAAAAAGTCAAAAAGAAAACAAAATCAGTATCATTTTCACGTACAGACAAAAAGAGAGAAAAAGAGAGTTTTTGAGAAGAAGAAGGGAAAGCTAGGAGAAGAGCTAGGAAGAGAGATTTCAACCCATTTTGCTGTAGATTTTGCTAATTCGAGGTAAGGGTGGGAATCCTTCATTAATAATGTTGTATAATTTTGATAATTGTTGAAATTGTGTTCTTGAGTTTAGGGTTTATGAAATGATGAAAATGTGATACAATGATTGTTAATTGTGTAATTCTATGCCATTTTGATTGCCATATGTTATGTTTGACCTGTAAACATGTTTTGTAAAACTTTTGGGTGAATAAGGGATTAAAAATGGGATTTAGGGTTGAATTTGGATGCTGGAATCGTACTTTTCATTCTGAAAATCGTAGCCGTTCGCTTAAGCGAAATGAATCTCGCTTAAGCGAACATGTCCTGTAGTTGCCCAGAATCGACCCATGAACATTCGCTCAAGCGAAATGCAAGCGAGCTCTAAGCGAACCAAATCCTGAGTTACGACATTTTCTTCGCTTAAGCGAAATCCATCTCGCTTAAGCGAACTGAACCCAGTATAGTGTATTTTCCAGACTTTTGACGCGCGCTTAAGCGAACCGTAAGCGACCTTCAAGCGAACCAGGTCCTGTACGACCTTTTTCCATATTTTGTTAAATGCCTCTAGGGACTTTTCTAACCATTCTAAGGAGTTCCTATGAATTTATAAGAATTATCTATAAAGCTAAAAGCGGTGTTTGAATGTTGGATTACGTAAGAATGTATACTTTTGTGAAATGTTGATACTTTGATAACTTAAAGAAGTGTTGGTGTTGTCTAGTTGGGGAGTGTGTCATAAATATTTTAGGCACATATGTTGTTGTCGAAGTTGTATGTAGATATACACAAGTGGAGTCCATATGCATATCATTTTCTGGTGGGGGCTCATGCCCTGGAATGCTAGTCATTCAATCCGGTGGGGGCTTATGCTCTGGAATGTTTATCATTCACTTGGTGGGGGCTTATGCCCTGGGATGCTTTAACCATCCAATTTGGTGGGGGCTTATGCCCTGGAATGCTTAGCATTCAACGCGCGTAGTTGGTACCACATTGCATGATGTATTAGTTGATGTCGGTGTTGCATTGGTTAGGGTGTTGTCGTCGGTGATTAATTGGTGTCTATTGTTGATAATGATTTGGTGTTGGTGATGATATTGTCGTTGAGAATTAATTATGATGTTCAATGGTATATATATATATATATATATATATATGATTATATGCGGACTTGATGTTGTTACTTGTTATGATCGTTATTGTTTCAATAATTTTGATAAATTATATATTATTATTATTGAATGCGTTTCTCACCCCTTCTGTTGGAATTGCCGCCTTGTGGGCAAGTACAGGTTCCGACGACTGATAGGTATGGCTCAAGTGTCTAGGACTCTGATACATATAGGATGGGGACCGTTGCGAATAATTTCCTTAATTCTTATGTATCGTACTTTGAGATTGTTTTTGTTGAATGGTTATCTTGGTGAATAACATTTTATGTTGAGGCCTTTGTGCCAAGGAACTAATCATATGAAGTTTTATGTCGAGAATAAATATCCGCTGCAATTTTATGACATTATATGTTGGTTTAAATAAATAGCATATTTACTATTTATGAGATTTATTATTTGAAGTGTAATACTCCGTGTTATGACGTTTACTCTGATTTATTTATTAAATAATACGACTTTTGGGAACGGGGTGTTACACCTGGCGAGTGGGTCTGCTCGCTGTGGCGAGCTACACAGGCATTGCTCGCCGTGGCGAGTGGCGACTCACAGAACTACGAACTGTACGAACAGGCTTCTCCTTTTCAACCCCAAACCCGATTTTCAACACCTAAAAACCCAATTTTGATGAATTGCATTACTTCTATGCATACTAACATCAGAACAACAATAAACAACAACAATTTCATGAATTAATCAAGTTATTAACATCTATTCATCTTTAACCTAATTCAATTCATCAACCCTAACAATCCAACATTAATCAATGAATCATAGGACCTAAAGTTGAGAGTTAGCCTCACCCTTACCTTAGATTATCTTCCTGAATTCAAAACTGCGTTCTTCTCTCCTCTTGCTTCTTCTCTCTTGTTCTAGGTTTTTCTCCCTTTTTTCTGTTTCTCTCTGTTTCTACGTGAAACTGTTTTCTGACTTTCCCCCTTCACTAACTCCTATTAATTCTAATTAATTCCCACTTATTTCTAATTAACTCCTATTAAAACATTATTCAATTCATTTTAATCCCCAACTTTCTAATAATTATAATTCTCACCTATTTTAATTAAATAATCAAAACAATCATATAATAAAATACATCACACCATAAAATCAACATAAATTGTTTAAAATCATATAAACTTATTAAAATCAACCGAAATTAAATAAATAACAACTAGGGCGTTACACATGTATCAGAGAAAACCCTAGTTTTGTCACTATTTAAGGGACTGTCAGAGTCAATCATGGGGGTGGGCACGAAATTCCATACAAATACCAATTCCCTCATCTTTTCTATCTTTTTCAAATCAAACACAAAAACTCAAGAACACATCAAGAACAAATTTTCCAGATTCATAAATCATAACATAATTCTTCCATTATTGAACAAAAACTTCCAAATACAAGTTCACATCCACAAATCACCACTGTTCATCACAAATATACATCCAACAAGGAACAAATTCGGATTCCAGTAGACCAACACACATTCAAAGTGTTAAATCCAACAAATTCATCAACAACAACTCGTTTTCTCATCCAACGATGCAAACAATTTTGAAATCAAAGAAGAACACGTGAAAGAAGGAAACAGGCGAATCTGAAGCAAGGAGAAAAGAAACAAAATTGAACCACAACAACAACGTCTATCTCAACAAACAACATCAAACGAATCCGAGAAGAACGGAGTTGTTCACCACCGTGTGCAGATCGAACCAAAGCAAAGGTAGTAAGAGGTAAATTTTTTCTAAATTTGAACTCTAGATCTAGGTTCTTGTGTTTGGATTTTGAAATTTTTGAGTTGATATTTGGAAAGAGGATAAAAAAGGATATTAGAAAAAGTGAAATTTTTTTTGAATCGGAGCAAAAAAAAATATTCCGGTGGCCGGCCACCGCGCCGGAGCGGGGAAGACCGCCGGAGAAGATGAGTCTTCATCTTCTTTCTTTTTTCAGATTTTTAGTTAGAGAGAAGGGAGAGGATTGAGGTTAGAGAGAGAAGAGAGTATGAAAAATGACTAAAAAAAACCATAGAACACTTTATATACTCTCTCAACCGGTTCGGTTCGCCTGTGAACCGATCCAGGCTTGAACCGAACCGATTCTCCTTGACCCAGCCCACTTCTTCCTCCTTCTTCAGTCCATATCTTCTTTACTGCTTATTGTTTGCACCCCCTGTTTAACTGTTGTACCCCCCTGTTTCTTTGCATATTTTTGTAGTTATACTTTCATACATCATAATTCAAAAAAATTAAATCATGCATTGTTTTATCATATAATTCTGTTTAATGTTAGTTACACTTTCATGCATTTTAATCCAAAATTATTTTTCATATCATGCATTGTTTTATTATATGGTTTGTTTACCAATTTAATTTTCATCATATGCATTATAGTCTATATAGGTTTTTAAACAAAAAAAATCATTACATGCATGTTTTATTTAGTTTTGTTTTATTTAGCATATGTGCTTATTTTATGTGTTTGCCTTTATTTTTGTTATTTGCTTCTTTATTTTGATTTCATGATTTTAGTGTGTATTTAGGAATTGATGTAAATATTGCATGCACTTTATTTTTTCGTCATCTATTTTCCGTAAGACCTTAGAATGTATTTTAGGATATGTAATATGTAAATAACACATGCACCGACACTATCACATTTATTTTTACCGCTTCATGTATGTCGTAATCGCGAACGAGGACCAAAAATGAATTTAGTGACACTTTAGGATAATTATTGGACTTCAAACTATTTTCTTAAAATCAAATTACTAGTAATTTTAGGTTCACTTACTCGGGAGTTTATTTGGGATCCAACGTTCTTTGTAAACTTCTTCCATTTTTTTAAGTTACGTCGTTGCATTTAATTTTAGTACGCTTTCTTTAAGTTAGAAAAAAATCTCTTTTCTCCAAAAAATCAAGTATGTCAAACTTCAAAGTATTTTCCTAATAAACCTTGGCTTGTAACCCAAGTATTTTCCTTTTATTTTTCTTTATCAAATGTTTAATCAATTTAACATCCACATTAGACATGAATTTCTTGCAATTAAAATTAATCAACTTCATCATTTTTTTTCTCTCATGCCTTGAGGCCTCTTATCTCTTCTTAAAATCTTTTTTTCCCAAAATGTTAAAATCAATCCAACCCACCAAAGAAGTTCTTTAGATGAACTACTTGATTTTGATCCCGATTTATTTGGGTAAGTAGGCAAAATACTTTGGCCTTTCCAAATCAATAAAAATAACCAGAAACATGCTTCATCTTCCCCCATTCTTTCATTTAGACTCTTAGGCAATAATTTTTGAATAAGTAAAAATAATTTAGCGCAAGTTAAGAATAGGTAAAAGGTTCCTATGGGATACCATAGTCGGTTCGGGTGCTTAACACCTTCCCTAATCGAAACTAACCCCCGGATCCAGGTCTTATAAGGGTTTTTACTCACTTTTTCCCTTCCCACGAATAAAAGTTGAGAGTTCAAAGATTAAAGGTTCAAATTCAATTAATGGTTTGATACCCGAAAATCGAGAGTACATGCTAAAATTAATTCACATACTAAATAAATGGTCAACTTTAATTTAATGCATACTTTTTGACAGATTAAATAATTTAAAAAGTATAAAATAAAAATAAAAATACTAAGTGATAGACATCTTATACCTTAATAAAAAAAACTAAATAATAGCAATTTCTAGTTTTAGATATTGTGCTAAAATTAATTCACATACTAAATAAATGGTCAACTTTAATTTAATGCATACTTTTTGACAGATTAAATAATTTAAAAAGTATAAAATAAAAATAAAAATACTAAGTGATAGACATCTTATACCTTTATGAAAAAAACTAAATAATTTACGTAACATTTTAAATGTAATGTGCAGCAGAAACACATTTGTAAATTGATTTAAATATAGTTTATGATAGAATATTATATCGTAATTTGATCTATAATATCAATCATATTTAATGGGATTAAGGTTTGATCATCGTTGTTGATCAAATATATAGGGTTGGTCTCACGTGTGAAATCACATTTTAATATTGAATGCATCTAAAATTCATAATCCCCCATGATAATGACTTATATCGCACTATTTTTTTTAGGGATTAAATGACATAATATCATTTAGTGTATGTTTATTTCCACATTATAAAAAGACAATTAATATTAAAGGTTCCTTAAAAAAATATTTAAAGGTGGGGAATTAGTTTTGACGTGTTTGGATGTTTTTTATTAGATTTTATTTCCGATATCTCGATTAGATTTAATTTTGTATTAAAAGTAGAAGTTGAAAATTTTGCCACTACAGTTTATTTTATTATTACTGAAAAACCAAACTCACATTATGTATAAGTCAAGATAGAACCTACAACATCAATGTGTCCTTTTATTCCCCATTACACCCTTTTATTCCCCTCCTCAATTCCCTATTACATCAACAAAAATTTCCCTATGTATCACCTACTCCAAGAAAGTCAAAAAATGGCATCTTAATCTTATCTCCCAGATTTTCACTATCCCCCAAAATTGATCCACTGTTCATGCTTGTTGCAGCTGACTTAAATGTTGAACCTTCTAAGTTTGAATATGAATGATTGGATTGGTCCGCAATCTTAAGCTTTTGCATTTGGTACACATAGTTACACTCTCTCATAACACTGCAAGTAAACCTAAAAATATAACACAATAAAAAAATCAACAACATGGTCATAAATATATCATATGTCAAGTAAAATAATATACGATATTTAATATAAACTAAGACAAGAGAGAAAATAACAAAATTTTCAAGCAATTTATAGGTTTAAATGAGAATCGTTGTTAAACGAGGCCGATGCAGCTTCAATCGAAGTTGCAAAGACATAAAATAATTTGATATTGCAATCATTGTTGTAGCCACGGACCAATATTTAATATTGTTTGATAAGCTAAAATAAAATATTCAAAGTATACCCATTTTTGAACTAGGTAAAGGCCTAGTGAGGTTGAGATTGGATTCATCAATGGGACTTGTGATGGCAAATTTTGCTGGGATTTCATATGTTAGATTTCCCTTTCTTGCAATAGATGATAATAGTTCTCTTTGCTTCCTAGATCACATGGAAGTGATTCTTTAGTGCATTGTCTGTCCTTCCAGGAAATCGTTTGCAAATGTGTGACCATTTGTTACCATGAAGTGTATGAAGCTGCAAAAGCATCTCCTCTTCTTCCTTACTTAAAGGTGCTCTTTTGATGCTAGGATTTAGCTGATTAAGCCACCTAAATCTACAGCTTTTCCCTGCAATTACCATTATCACAAAAAACAATGTTAAATTATAAATAAATATCGAAATTAAAGAAATGTCTAACAAAATACAATACTTATGCAATTTAAAAAAAATAATACTAAACGTACTGCTTGAAAATGTTCAATTTTTTAAATATTCATTTTTGTAAAAAAAATTAAATTAAAAATTAATAATTAACTATATTAAAAAATAAATTCGTTAAAAAATAAATTAGTAAGATTTTTAAAATTTAATAAATAAAATTGTGTTATGTAGTGTAGTACCAGACCTGTTCTTCCTTGTAGTTTTTCAGCAATATTGTTCCAATTTTTAGCACCATGATCAACGATAAGTTGTTTCAGCTTAGCATCTTCAGATGGTTTCCAATGAGCTTTGGAAGGCTTAGTGTTCCTAAAATTCCCTCCATTGTTTTGGACCATGCTCTCATTACGTTGGATCACCGGAGAGTTCGAAATCCCAAAGGGTATTTTGGAATTCTCAGCCTCATTGTTACCAACATGACCCTGAAGGGGAGTAGAAGATTATGATGTAAGTTGAGATGGAAGGGAAATTTTCAAATCTAAAGACAAACCATAACCATCATTGTTCAAGATTAGTGAACTCATGGTGATAAAAAAAAAAGAAGCTTAAACTTTTCAAAAATTATATTTTTTCTTCTTCTATTTTCAAAATGCTACTAGTAGCGAAGAAAATAAGCAAGTAAAAAAGACGGTAAACATAATACAAATCAAAGGATACAAAATTAAAAAATAAAAACTGAGTCACATGAATAAGAGAAGAAAGACAACATTTAAACAAAACAAAAAAAAGCAAAAGAACAAATTAAAAAGAGGTGTACCACTCTTGATGAGTGAAATATCATTTGGGATGAGAGTAAAGCCCACATGATTATGTTTACACTTGATGAGTGAGATATCATTTGGGATGAGAGTACCACGCTTTTATATAGTCTTAATTGTGGTCTATGGTGACTAATATTGAATTTTTTTTTGAAAGCGTAGACTAATATTTAATTAAAAGTAGAAAAGTTTATTAAAAAACAATTAAGATGTTTGACGTTGATTTATTTTTATTATTTAAATAAAAAAATATTAGTCAAAAACATATCTTCAACGACGCGCTTTAACCTTCCATTCATGCAAAAGCTCCTTCCATTCATGTAAAAGCAATAATATCACACACACACATCCTACACATATCCGTCACCAAAGAAAAAACGATTAAGTTGAAGAGACTCAAATAATCTCATTCGAATGTTGTTAGGTTTTAAGTTTTTTTTTTAGTTGTATTGAAAGTTGATAATATAGTATAAGAGTGTTCCCTCAAAAAACTCGTATAAGAGAGTAAAATGTAATGTCTATCATCTTCGAAATTGATTTTGTGGTAAGAATGATGGAATAAGACCATTGCTTACTTTTTATAAGGGTGTATATTTCTTTTCGGTTTTTGTTAGTATTGCTTACTATTTTTATAACATGAGAGATGTACTATGAGATAAAAAAAATTTATGTTAAAATGATATAATATTTGAAAAGATTTTATAAAGATCGACATACATCAATTTAGAAACCAATTTACATATCAATTGATGAGTTTGGTGTAATATTTTTTTTTTATAAGCGAGGATAAATGACAGACATTAAGAGGAAACAGACATCCCAACATTGTGTTGTAAAAAGATAGATATTCTGACCAACTAATTTAAAGTGGTGATTCTAGCTGCCATTATAAATATTCTGAGTACAATTTGGTTTACTAGGAACCAGTTTCGATTTCAAGGGAAATCTTTCCACCGGAAAATAGCAATCAACAATATCATTGCTGCAGTCTCTTTAACAGAAAACAATACACTCAAAACGTCCAATTCCTCAGTCAGGTACTTGATCATTCTAAACAAATGTAATGTCAACATTCACTCTCCAAAGGCTCCAGTCATCAAAGAAATAATTTGGCAGCCCCTATATCAAAACTGGTTGAAGTGCAATACTGATGGAGCCTCAACTCCCAATACTTCTTCGTGTGGAGGAATATTTAGAGATTTTGAAGCACTTTTTAAGCTAGCCTTTGCTGAAAATATAGGTGGAGGAATGACATTCCATGCTGAGCTCTCAAGAATTCTTGGGGCAATTGAGATAACGAACCAAAGGAATTGGAGGAATTTGTGGATTGAAACAAACTAAGCTTTGGTGGTTTTGGCTTTTAAATCCATGACACTTATTCCATGTGGTTTGAGAAACAGGTGGAGAAATTGCAAAGGGATTATGGACAACATGAACTGCATTGTAACATATATACAGAGAAGGGAAACAATGTGCTGATAGCTTGGCAGCATGGGGACTGAATACTAATGGTTTAACTGTTTGGACCGATGTTCCCCAGTTTATTAGAGAGTTTTATGTTAAGAATAGACTTGGTATGCCTAATTTTAGTTTTCTTAAATAATTAGTCTTTGCAGTTACACACGAAAATGTCTTGTTTAACGTAGGAAAAAACATAAGTTAGATGGTCATTTCCTTGTAATAAATAATTTGATTTTTTATCAGGTAATCTAGTGGCTAGAAATCCACCTCTTAAAGTGAAAAAGTGGGTGTCTGGATTTTGAGCATCAATCCCTGCATATTTTTTCGAAAAAGTCAAACTAACCCACTGAAATTGTTTTGACCCCTGCATATATTATGCAACGTCCTTACCAACTGAGTTTCAACCCCTACATATATTATGCAACATCCTTACCAATTAATAATTAAATATTAATTTTAGTTATCAACCTCTTAAATGAATTTCAATTATGTCACGTAATTAGTCTTCACGGTTATACACAAGAATACCTTGGTTAACCCAAAAAAAAGGTCCTTTGAAAGATTATTTGTTTGTAATAAATAATTGATAATAATACCAATAACCAATAGATAGTATACAATTAATAAATCTTATCCAAAATAATAATAATTCTAGTCAAAAAATAATAACAGAAAAATAAATCATTTGACTAATAATTATATAATAATTAATATAATACTATTAATTAATTATTTTTTAAAGAATAATACTATTATTTAAAAGTAAATCAAAAGATACAGATTTAATATATAGAAATATAATATAACATTTTTGTGAGTAATAATTTAATATTCATAAATATAATATAGCATAAGATCTCTATGAGTTAAACAAAAGATAAAGATGTACATAATTATACACATCGAAGTCCCTTGCCAATTTCCTATTGAATAGGTATTGTGTGCAGGGTGAATATGTTGGCCTCCCGTGAGCTCTGTCTCATGGTTGGTTGAAATTTGAGACCTTGGTAGAGTGTGCCACGATAGATGGGGGATGTGTGACCCACGAGACCAAATCATGTGCAGCTCTATTGAATGTGGACTCTTTTACCCACATGCGTTTTGTAACGCTCGTGATGAGACCTTAGGTAAGGCGGGGCTACCCGTTAATAATATAATATAATATAACATAATATAACTTACCTCAGTACTTTGTCAAAAAAAAAAAATTAACTTACCTTAGTATATAATTAAATATAATTTTCCTTAATGCATAAATTTTAGTATTACTTTTTTGATTGAAAATTTTAGTATTATTTGATTTTTCTTTCAAAAAATAAAGTATTATTTGACTTTATTAATTATATATTATTTAATAATTTCCATAAAAAGAATATTATATTTAAAAGTTAACCAAAAAAATCCTTAAAAAAAAAAAGTTAAACAAAAGATAAAGATTTGATTAAGTCAAAAAAGAAGATAAGTATTTATTATCATATATCTATAATCTATAATCTATTTACTATATCTATATCTATACTATATATAAAGAAAACTACCCCTTTCAGTACTTTTGGGTTGGATTTTTATTTCTAAAAATACCCTTAATTTTCAATACAAATAACACATGTAAAAAATTGATAAGAATAAATTTAAATATTAAAACAAATGTAACAAACATGAGATGAGGTTTTAAATCCAAACGTTGCTCGTGACTTGGAGATTTTGCGATAGGATGTTTGGAAAGGAAATGATTCTAGCAGCATGGAGCCTCAAGTTTACACTGATGTCTGGAAACTCTTGCACCACCGACAAATCACCGCTTCTCCTCTCACTACTTTCCTTCAGCGTGCAAACATCATGAACACACTAGTTTCACCATCCAAGGACTTCTTTACTTGTTCCGCGGTTAGAAACCCTCCACTTACTTCAGCTACCGGCTTCAAAAACGTTACACTCTTGGTTAAACAATTAATGCTAACACCAAAAGATAACATCCAATCCATACCAAAAATCACATCCATATTGATAAAAGAATGAGTACTATTGATAAAATACATACCTCAGATAAGATTATCCGGCTGCTCCACTTACTCCGCATTCAAAGCAAACACCTTTCATGCCGCCTTCTTCGGCTTGGTACACTTAGTACTGAAATGACCTTTCTCTCCACAGTTGAAACAAGTAATATCCTTCTTGCACTCAAACGACTTGTGACCCTTCTGACCACACTTGTAGAAACTATCACCCTTCTTGCAATCATTAGCAAAATGACCCAAAGTTCCACACTTAAAGCACTTAACATCCGAAGCATTCGCCTTAGAGCCTCCACCAACCTCTTTCTTCCTTCCTTTGTCCTTGTTGTACGGTTTCCCAAATCCATGGCTGTTTCCCTTCTTGTCATGCACCGCCTTGTAATGGTTCGCCTTAGCCTTATGATGACACTCTGTCATTACGTAATTTTCTATGTATTTTGATCACAATTTAGAGTTCACAAGGTAACTTAAGCAGCAAGAAAAGCAGAAAAACTGAAGAACTCACAAAGGATTAAAAATGTGTCACGATTTGGACAAAACGTGACACGATTCAAGGAAGCTAAAACATGCTCTCTGCCAAGGCAAAAACGTGTCATGATGACCAAAACGTGACACGATTTGAAGAAACCCTAATTTAGAAGTTTGTTATACAAGGAAAATCGTGTCACGATTCTGCAAAAACGTGACACGATTTGAGGCGAATTTTTGTGCCTATTTAAGCTGAAGGCTATTCTGAAAACAAGGGTTACGGTTTGAGAAGAGCAAAGTGCGATTTTTACACTGGAAGACGGCTGCAGGGGCGATTTCTTCACCTTGTAACCAGTTCATGTATATATTGTTACCTCTAATGATTATGTTATTTATAAATTCAATTATGAGTAGCTAAATCCATTAGAGGTTAGGTCTGAGATGATTCTTTGTAACCCTAATTGACATATGTTGCTGTGAAACTCTATTTATTGTGAATGACAATTTAGTTTTTATTCAATTCAATTGTTCTTAATGCGTTATATATTCTAATCACATATATATATGATTTGGTGAGAACGAACGACTACTGACCATAGCTTTCGACTTTGACCTAATTGAATTGTTCTAATAATTATAATTAGTCTAGGAACAGATAATTCTTTATTAGTGATATTAGGTTAACGTACTTCAAACCATCGAAGATGATTAGACCACCTAAGGGATTAGGGGCTGCAATCTTAGAAGAGGGTCCTAACTCAAGGGATTGATTAGGACTATTTTGTTAACTATCGTGAAACTAGAAAATCATTCATAAGAATAGGTGCAGTAACCAATTAGGGGAACTTAGATGATTCGAAGACCTAAGTCATCTCTCTCTTATTTTAAACAATCAATTTACTTTCTGTTACTAAGTTTTATGCTATTAAACAAATCTACTGCCTAGCGGAAAAACAAAATAACTTTTACTACATCCTAATTTAATAACGTATTTGACTTTTTCAGATTAAAACCAGTCCTTGTGGGAACGATATTTTTACTACTTCGATAGTATTTGGTACACTTGCCAAAATTCTATCACCTTACCGGCGTCATCAAACATGCGACACTTATGCACCAAAGTATCAAAATCCCGAATCTCCTGAACACACATGTACTAATAGATCTTTGGCCTCAAACCACTTTCAAACTTCACACACTTCGACACCGTTGCATCCTCGACATTGATGTAGGGACAAAACCTTGAAAGCTCTTCAAACATAGCGGCGTACTCAGCAACTGACAAGTTCTCTTGCTTCAAGTTCAGAAACTCCACTTCCTTCTTGGTCCTCAAATCCTCAGAAAAGTACTTCCTCAAAAACTCACTCTTGAACCTAGCCGAAGTCACAACCTCTCCACCGGCCTCAAGCCTCCCCTTGGCATTCATCCATCGAAATTCAGCCTCCTCATCAAGCATGTGGGTAGCCAACCTGACCTTCTGATCATCACTAGTCACCATAGCACGGAAGATCCTCTTCATGCCCTGTGTCCAAGTCTGAGCTCCTTCTAGGTCAAACCTTCCCTTGAATGTTGGCGGATTGTTCCTCAAGAAACCATCAAGCCTCCGCTCCTCAGCTTCACTCTCATTCCGATGACCAACCGCCGCCCGCTCATTGGCTTGAGCCAACATCTGTGGCATTGCAGCTAAAGCCTCTGCGATTGCCGCATCATCTCTACCACCAGCCATCTAACTTCTACACTAAACCAAACCAGCAGATAAGAAAACAACACAACAAAACAAGTACCGAATGTAACTCAATACCATTCGTGCACAAACGGGAAAATTTACCGAATACTAGTCCGGACAAGACTGACCAAGGCTCTGATACTAACTTGTAACACCCTATTTCTATTAAAGCGATAAAATACGCAAATATAATAATTATTCAAGAAATAGACGCTACGTCTTCCACAAGTTTCCAAAAACAACATGCATGCATATATAAAATTCTCAACAGTCGCAGCGGATATACATCATACATCAAATAATCCAACATATAAATATATAAGTCTCCAAGTCCCGACATATGGGCAATAATCAACAACATAAGTCAAAGCCACAAATATAAAGACAACGTCCTAATCAGAGCCTAAATCTAGACTCGATAGAAAAAGCAGAGGAAGCATCCGCTATCCTCGAATCAACTCACCAAGCAAGCAATTACTTCTGCACACCGTCTACCCGTCCATAAGGAAAGGCAGGCGGTCAAAACCACTAGGGGTTAGCTTTACATCAATAATAATCAATAATAATAAACAATTGAAAATGAACATTATTGATTAAATCTCAATTAACAGGTGCATACAACTATAACATCATCCATCAACATAATATTCACAATCATCAAATCATACAATGTACTAACACATTTATCGCCAACACACCATCAACACATAAGCAACATGATCCATGCCAATTCATGCTATGCGCCTAGACTTGATTAAATGCATGCGGTACCGTCACCAGCAACAAAGGCCGTCGCCCCATGATGCCAACTGCACATCATATGTAAGAGTACACCTCCTCCTACATTAACACCTATGCAAGGGTCTTCCATTTACGTCACATATGCGACTATGATGCATGAACATACAAGCAAAGACTCGACAATGCAAAACACCTCAACAACAACAAGGTAAAAGTTCACCTCCATTTACATTGAACAACTTCAACAACAATTGCATTATCAAGAATTTACATCCAAACAATCAACCATTCATAATTCAAATAGAATTCATCACCTCATCATTATTCAACATAGTTGTTATCTCAACTATCATCAAGCATCATCACAACTTTATATAGTTTCTCACAATTAAAGTAAAGGAGAATTTCATCAATTCATGATAATCATCATATTCAACATCTAACAATTGTTCACGTAACCTCAAATATTCATACAAAGTCATTTACAATAGGTTTCCGAGATAATCGATCTTTAAGATTAAATTTGACAAAGTTCGTCTATGATTAAACAAAACAACCAATATATACTTTTCAAAGTAAAGCAACCTCAATGCCTCGACCATGTATGCTCTTAAATCACATATGTGTGCAGTTGAGCATACATGCATGTCTCACCGGCTAATTACAACGAGATCATCGAAATCACAAAGTTTATTTCTCTTATTATTTTCAAAGCAAGATAGGTTAAACTCTATTGAATTCGCCCACAACCAGTTTCAGAAAATCATGTACTTAGTATACAACCTAATCTTACCCCTTTATCTTAAGACAAATAAGTTTCGGAACAATCGATGTTTTTGACATTTTTAAAGCTTGAGGCACAATTCCCAAACCAAGTCCTATTTCTCATTCGATTGATGTTTACAGAGGTTTGAAAGCTCAATTACATTTAACTACATCAAAAGAATCAGTTCGGAATGGTTCAGATCGCCCCAAAAGCCCTAAAATCGACGAATTAGGGGTGACCACACGTAACTCCACTCGCCATGGCGAGTTGGTTACAGGGAGTGACCCATAACTCGCCTCCAGCTCGCCACCAACTCGCCACTGCGAGTTGCATCAGTTCTGTACACGGGAAAAACTCCATTTTCACCTAAAAACTCCAATTTTAGTTCCCCCATTGCCCAAATTAGTTTCCAAAGTTTGTATAAACATTTCTAGACATAAAAAGACATCCAAAGCCATATGAAACTTGAATCACAACATCATTTCATCAAAATAATCATTTGACCCCTTTTCATGAAAATCTCAAGAACAACACAAAATTCACAACAAGACTCCATGGTTATGAACACCCATAGGTTCAATCAACAACAACAACATCATTTAATCATGATTTCAGCCATGAATCAACAGCAACACATCAATATTCATCAATTAAGCATAATTCACAATATACCTATTTATACATATCATGAACATGCAATTTCATCAACAACAATTCAGTTATCATCAATTTCATGCACTCAAACATATCATCATAACAAGAGCACGAATTTCAACAATTAAATTTAAATAATCACTTATTCAAATAAGCACTTATGAGATGGAGAAGAAGAAGAGACTAAACAATTGATTATGAATGAAGACTAGCCCCCTTACCTCTTATCTTCACAAAGCTAAGCCAATTCTTCACTCCCCCTTGCTCCTAGCTTGATTCCCTTTGAATCTTCTCTCTAACCCTTTTCTCTATCTCTAGTCTAAGATGAAATGAATGAAAAGTTAACCTAGCCTCTCTAAGTTAAGCTTATATAGTCACCATCTAAATGGGTTAGGGTATAACTTGTAACACCCCGTTCTCCCAACGTCGTAATATTAAATAAAAATATCAGAGTAAATCAAACAATAGAGTGTCACACTGCTTTTCAAAATTTCATAAATAGGAATAAACTATTTATTTTAATACAACATAAATTCTTATAAACTGCACAAAGGCACAAAGGCACATAAATTTCAACGTCAACATTATCGTGGCACAAAGGCCTCAACAGTTATAAAATATTATTTTCAACAATAATAAAAACTCCAACAACATGGTCTTCTCAAAGATATGATACATAAAAGAATTAAAGGAAAAAATTCGCGACAATTCCCATCCAAATATGTATCAGAGCCCTAGACACAGAGCCTTTGATCCTACTAATCTTCATTACCTGCAAGTTACCCATAGGAAAGGCAACGTTTTCAAGAAGAAGGGGTGAGATTCACAAACAACAATATATATTATAATTCTTCAATTAAATTAAACAACAACAATAAAATGATAATCAACTGTCAGTTTATAATTAAAACAAATCAACAACATCATCATCAAGCTACGACATCGACGACTCGACCGACAACAACAACAACGACGACGACAACAATGCGACTAATGCAGATGCATATGGTACCATTTAACACGTTTGAATGACTAGAATTACGGGGCATAAGCCCCCAACAGTTTGAATGAAATAACATTCCAGGGCATAAAGGTGCCATTCATTTCTAAATATATTAAGGCATTCATGTTGATATAAAAATTGACCCAAAAACATCATTAAGATAATTGACGCTTTTTAATTTAAGCAAATCGCCGTGGCGAGTGGATTTGCTCGCTGTGGCGAGCTATACAGGTTCACTACTCGCCATGGCGAGTGGGTCTGCTCGCTGTGGCGAGCTACAGAGGTCTTACTCGCCTGGCGAGTGGGTCTGCTTGCCGTGGCGAGTGGCGATTTATAGAACTACGATTTGTACGAACAGACTTCTATCTTTCAACCCCAAACCCCAATTTAAACACCTAAAAACCCAAATTTGATGAGTTACATTACTTCTATTCGAGCTAACATCAGAACAGCCATAAACAACAACATTTTCATGAATTCATCAAGTTATTCAAACCAATTCATCTTTAACCTAATTCAATTTATCAGCCTTAACAACAACAATATCAATCGACGAATTATAAGACCTAAAATTGAGAGTTAGTCTCACCCTTACCTGAATTTGATGAACAAAACTCTACACTTCTCCCCACTTGGCTCTTCTCCCTTGGTTCTTGGTTTTTCTTCCATTTCTCTGTTTCTCTATGTTTCTACGTGAAACTGTTTTTCTGACTTTCTCCTTTCTCTAACTCCCTATTAATTGTAATTAATTCCCACTTATTTCTAATTAACTCCTATTAAAATATTAGTCAATTCTTTTTAACCCCCAAATTTTCCAATAATTGTAATTCTCACCTATTTTAATTAAACATTAAAATAATCATATAATAAATTATTCCACACCATCAAAACAACATAAACCATTTAAAATCATATGAACTATTAAAATTCAGCCAAAAATAAATAATAACAACTAGGGCATTACAACTCTCCCCAACTTAAAGAATTTCGTCCTCGAAATATTACCTCAAGTAAACAAATCTGGATAAGACTCTAGCATCTTACTCTCCAGCTCCCATGTTAAACTTTCACCAGTTACACCACCCCAAACAACTCTCACTAGAAGTATCTCCTTGCCTCTCAACTTCTTCACCTTACGATCGTCAATTCTCAACGGTGTAGTCTCCACCGTAAGGTTGTCTCTAACTTGCACATCATCCCTTGGTATAACATGCGAAGGATCCGCTACGTACTTCCGCAGCCGTGACACATGAAACACATCATGCAGATTCGAAAGATGTGGTGGCAAACCTACTCGATATGCCACTGTCCCAATTCTCTCTGATATCTGATAAGGACCAATAAACTTTGGAGTCAACTTCTTAGACTTCAACACACAACCTACTCCTGTCATAGGAGTGACTCTCAAGAACACATGATCGCCCTCTTGAAATTCAAGGTCATTTCTACGCTTGTCATGGTAACTCTTCTGCCGACTCTGCGACGCTTTCATCTGTTCTCTTATCAATTTGACCTTCTCTGTAGTTTGCTGGACTATTTCTAGTCCCAACACTATACTTTCTCCCGATTCAAACCAACACAACGGAGTTCTACACCTCCGACCATACAAATCTTCGAATGGTGTCATACCAATACTCGAATGGTAACTGTTGTTGTACGTGAACTCAATCAACGGTAGACGACTATCCCAAGCTCCACCTTGCTCAAGTACACACACTCTCAGCATATCTTCTAACGAATGAATCGTTCTCTCTGACTAGCCATCTGTTTGAGGATGATAAGCCGAACTCAACCTCAACTTTGAACCCAAAGCCTCTTGCAAACTCTTCCAAAACCTTGAAGTGAACCTCGGATCTCTATCTGACACAATACTTGATGGAACACCATGTAACTTCACAATATTATGAATATAAATCTTCGCCAACTGAGCCACCGGATAATTAATATTGATCGGAATAAAATGTGTTGACTTTGTCAACTTGTCAACAACTACCCAAATGGCATCATGCCTTCTCGAGGTATTCGGTAAACTCGTTACAAAGTCCATGGATATGCTATCCCACTTCCAATCTGGCACATCTAATGGTGTCAACAACCCTGCAGGCTTCTGATGTTCAACTTTAGATTTCTGACAAGTCAAACATGCATACACAAACTGTGCAACATCTCGTTTCAATCCGGACCACCAAAACAATTTCTTCAAGTCGTGATACATCTTTGTAGCTCCCAGATGAATACTTAAGCTACTCCTGTGACTTTCTTCTAAAATAAACTTTTTCAACTCATCATTATCAGGAATACCAATTCTGCCTCGGAATCTCAACACACCTTGATCATCAACCTGGAAATCACTATCTTCAGTTTCATTACTAGCAACCATCAAGTCTACAAACTTAACATCAACTTTCTGCGCTTCTCTGATACTGTTCAAGAATTCATTATTGATCTTCAACATACCCAACTGCACGCTCTGGGGTGCCCATTCACAAACTAGGCTCAAGTCTCTAAATTGCTCAAGCAACTTGAACTCTTTTATCATCATAGCAGACATGTGCAACGTATTTCTGCTAAAGGCATCTGCAACCACATTGGCTTTACCTAGGTGGTAATTCAATCTAAAATCATAGTCCTTCAAAAACTCAAGCCACCTTCTCTGCCTCATTCAACTCCTTTTGATCAAATAAATATTTCAAACTTTTATGATCAGTAAACACCTCAAATCTGGAACCGTACAAATAATGCCTCCAAATTTTTAACACAAAAACCACAGCAGCCAACTCTAAATCATGTGTTGGATAGTTCTTCTCATGTATCCTTAGACGCATCACAATAAACAACAAAAGGTTCATCTGATTTCGGTAAAATTAAAATTGGAGTTATCGTCAACCGTTCCTTCAACTCATTGAAACTATTCTCACACTGAGTATCCCACATGTAACGCCCCCTTTTTATTTAATTATTTTTAGTTAATATTTGAATACTTTTACATGATTTTATATTTGATAAGTGATAATATAATTGTTATTTTGTTTAGAAATATATTTGTTATAAATATGTTTGTTATTTTGTTTAGAAATATATTTGTTATAAACATGTTTGTTATTTTGTTTAGAAATATATTTGTTATAAATATATTTGATATTTGTTATGGAAGTAATTTATATATATTTTTAAATAGAATATTAAGTTGTGGGGCTGTTTTTGAATTAGTTAGAATTATGAGGGAATAAGTGGAATAAGATAAAACAAATAGAAGAGGTATAAAAGGTAAAACCTAGGTTTAGGAACAGACAGTACGTACAATCAGTTTTGGGAGAAAAAGGGAGAAAACTAAAAGTGGAGAACAAAGAGGCTGCTGCTCCAATTTTATTAAGGTAAGGGTGGGATTTCCTTCAATAATCATAGTATAACATTCTAAAATTTGATGAATTGTTGTGTTCTTGAATTAGGGTTAGAAAGTTTATGTTAATTGATAAAATGAGATGAATTGTGTTGTTTGATGCATGTTCCTATGTTGTTTTGATTTCTATATTGCCTATTTGACCGGTAAACATCATTGTAAATCATTTTGTGTGATTAAGGGATCAAAAATTGGGTTTTTGGAGTGAAATTTGTTCTTTCCCGTAAGCGAATTCGGCCACCGATTTTCTGAAAGCCAAAACTGGAAAAACACTCATTTTTCACCCGTTTCTGTTTTGAATTAGCTTTAGGTGGAAACACAAAAGTTGTAGGTATGGATGTTATCTTTTTAATGCCGTTGGTTTGACGTCTAAATGATTTATAGAACTTGAGTTATGGTCATATTACTGCACGTAGGTCACAGTGAATATTTATGAATTTCAGCACAACCTTTCCCGAATTTGAAATGAAAATCGATATTGATAGGTACAGAATTGGCCTTTGATATAAACATGAAAGTTGTAGAAAATTGTGTTAGCTGTCCTTTGGCTTTGGTTTGACTTGAAAATGATTTTTGGTGTTTGATTTATGATGAAAATACTTCAAGGAGGCTTTAGTGAATTATTATATGAATGTATATGTTGATGATAATATATGATGTTTTCCCTGATTGCTGAATTAGTATATAAATGTATATGTTGATGAATATGATGTTATTTGATGTGTTCATGGTTGATGAATTATTATATGAATGTATAAGATGTTACATGATGTTGTTCATGGTTGATGAATTATTACATGAGTGTATATGTTGATGAATATGTTGTTTCATGATGTTGTTCATAATTGATGAATTGTTTTTGTTAATACGATGTTATATGATATTGTCTATGACTGATGAATTATGATATTATGATGCGAAGTCGTTGTCGTTGTCATTGCCACTGTTGTCGTCAATGCCGTTAAAGTTGCAAGTGTTGGTCTAAGTTGTTTGAGTTGTAAGTGGTTGTTCCAAAGTATTGGAGTCTTATAAGTTGTTGACGTTGTCTATGTTGTAAGTTGTTGAGTCCATGCATACTCATTTCAGTTGGGGACTTGATGCCCTGTGAGTTTTTACTCTACACGTTGGGGGCTTGATGCCCTGGAGCTTTAGCTCATTTGCGATGAGGGCTTGACGCCCTGGAAGTATATTAATACTTATTACGTTGAGGGCTTGACGCCCTGGATTGGTACCACATGCATGAATAAGAGGTCTAAGTTGCATTGTCGAGTTGAAGTTGCGTAGTCGATGTCGAAGTTGCTGAGTTGTCTAAAGTTGTCGAGTTGTCTAAGTTGTCAAGTTGATAATTATCAATGAATCGTTAATGAAGAGTTATATGTTGTTGTTTATGTTGTTTATATAAAGTATCATTAAAGATGATTTGAAGTTGATTGTTGTTTATGTTGTTTATATTGTTATATGAAGTATTATTAAAGATGAACTACGTGGTTATTAGTATTACTAAGTGATGTTGTTATGATGATTACATGATGTTGCTTATGAGTTGTTAAAGAAGTACTATATGAAGAATTATTATTATTAATTGATGATGTCTATGCTGTTAAATGCATTTGATGAATTATATGCTCATTATTATTGTTTGTGAAATCTCACCCCTTCTGTTGGAATTGCCGCCTCGTGGGCAAGTGCAGGTGACTAAGCTTAGGTTCGACGATGTGAGAGGTCCTTGTGGTGTCGTAGGAAATGCTCTGATATGTAACGGGAAGGGGTTTTATTGAATTCTATTCCTTATGTATCATGTTAAACTAATTATGATGTCTACGATCTATCTTTGAATTTTTGAGATGCATGTGAGGCCTTTGTGCCAAGAACTAATTCCTTTAAGGATTTTTGAATTATGATTCCGTTGCAAAGTTTTTGAAAAGATTTATGTTAATGAATTTTGAAGGATAAAGAATTATTATTCTTTTTATTTTAAGGATTTTTATGATGTGTGACATCCCATTTGTGTTATACTCTGATAATTATGTATGAATTTTTATGTTGGAAATTTGGGGTGTTACACCACACAAAAGCCTTACCCTTACAGGTCAACTGAGTCAAAGGAAGTGCCAACTTCGAAAATCATTCAATAAATCTGCGGTAATAACCTGCTAAACCCATAAAACTTCTAATCTCTGTGACTGACTTCGGAGTCTCCCATTGTGATACCGCTTCAACTTTCGACGGGTCAACCGCAATACCACTACCAGAAATAATGTGGCCAAGAAAACTTACTTCACTTAACCAGAACTCACATTTGGACAACTTGGCATACAACTTCCTTTCCTTCAACACTTGCAATACAATTTTTAAATGTTCTGTATGCTCTTCTTCAGTCTTGGAATAAATTAGGATATCATCAATAAACACAACTACAAATTTGTCCTGAAAGTCATGGAAAATTCTGTTCATATACTCCATAAATACACCAGGTGCATTAGTAACACCGAAAGACATCACTTTATATTCATAGTGACCATATCGCGTCCTGAACGCCGTCTTCTGCATATCTTCATCCTTCACCTTAATCTGATGGTAACTTTAACGCCCTAATTGTTATTTATTTAATTTCGGTTGATTTTAATAAGTTTATATGATTTTAAATAATTTATGTTGATTTTATGGTGTGATGCATTTTATTATATGATTATTTGATTATTTAAGTAAAATAGGTGAGAATTATAATTATTAGAAAGTTGGGGATTAAAATGAATTGAATAATATTTTAATAGGAGTTAATTAGAAATAAGTGGAATTAATTAGAATTAATAGGAGTTAGAAGGAAGGGATAGGCAGAAAACAGTTTTCACGTAGAAACAGAGAGAAACAGAGAAAAGGGAGAAAAACCTAGAACAAGAGAGAAGAAGCAAGAGTAGAGAAGAACGCAGCTTTGAATTCAGGAAGATAATCTAAGGTAAGGGTGAGACTAACTCTCAACTTTAGGTCCTATAATTCATTGATTAATGTTGAATTGTTAGGGTTGATGAATTGAATTAGGATAAAGATGAATAAATGTTAATAACTTGATTAATTTATGAAATTGATGTTGTTTATTGTTGTTCTGATGTTAGTATGCATAGAAGTAATGCAATTCATCAAAATTGGGTTTTTAGGTGTTGAAAATGGGGTTTGGGGTTGAAAAGGAGAAGATTGTTCGTACAGTTCGTAGTTCTGTCAGTCGCCACTCGCCACGGCGAGCAAACCCACTCGCCAGGCGAGCAATGCCTGTGTAGCTCGCCTAGCGAGCAAATGCACTCGCCACGGCGAGTTGCTTAAATTGAAAATCGTTAATTGTCTTAATGAGGTTTTTGGGCCAATTTTTATATCAACTTGAGTGCCTTAATATATTTAGGGATGAATGACACCTTTTTACAGAATCAAATTTGGGTTTTGGGGACTTAAAAATGAAGATTTTAGGTGAAAAATGTCAAAAATGCCGAGAGCACCCAGTTTTGCTCGCCTTGAGCTCGCCCCTAACTCGCCTTAGCGAGTAGCTCAATTTCCTGAACTCGCCACGGCGAGTAGTACTGTAGTATGCCTAAATTGTTGAATTTTGTTGTGAGACTTTGTCGTTGTTGTTGTCGAGTTGTATGCCCATATACACTAGTGAGTCCATTCATACTCATACCTTGTTGAGGGCTCATGCCCTGGAGTGTTTTCACTCAACCGTTGAGGGCTTATGCCCTGGAGTGTTTATCACTCAATCGTTGAGGGCTTATGCCCTGGAATGTTATTTCATTCAAATTGTTTGGGGCTTATGCCCCGGAATGCTTATCATTCAACGCGCGTAAAATGGTACCACATGCATTTGCATTAGTCGCATTGTTGTCGTCGTTGTTGTCGTTGTCGTTGTTGTCGTCGTTGTTGTGGTTGGTTGAGTCGTCGATGTTGTAGCTTGATGATGATGTAGTTAATTTGTTTTAATTATAAACTAACAGTTGATTATCATTATAATGTTGACGTTGGATTTTAATTGATGAATTATAATATCTATTGTTGTTTGTGAATCTCACCCCCTCTGCTTGGAAATGTTGTCTTTCCTATGGGTAACATGCAGGTAACGAAGATTAGTACAGATGTCGGCTCAAAGTGTCTTAGGGCTCTGATACGTAACGGGATGGGGATCTTATTACTTGTTTCTCTTTCCTTACGTATTGTTTTTGAATTATGAAACCTTTGATGAGGCCTGCGTGCCAAAGCTTAATTTTTGTTAATTTTGTGATCACTTGGGCTGTGTTCAGAAGAGAGTTTCTGAATAGGTATTTTCCGGAAGATGTCCAAGGCAAGAAGGAAATTGAATTTCTAGAACTGAAGCAAGGTGACATGTCCGTAACAAAGTATGCTGCCAAGTTTGATGAGTTGGCAAAGTTTTACCCGCATTACACTCCTGAGTTCTCTAAGTGTATTAAGTTCGAGAATGGTCTGCGTGCTGAGATTAAGCGGGCCATTGGTTATCAGAAGATCCGCAACTTTTCTGATTTGGTGAGTAGCCGCAGAATTTACGAAGAGGATACGAAAGCTCACTACAAGGTGATTAATGAAAGGAAGAGTAAGAGTCAGCAGAGCCGTCCTAAGCCTTACAGTGCTTCTGCTAATAAGGGTAAACAACGGGTGAATGATGAGAGGAGGCCAAGGAAGAACGAGACTCCTGCTGAAGTTGTCTGCTACAAGTGTGGTGAGAAAGGCCACAAGAGTAATGCTTGCCACCGCGATGAGAAGAAATGCTTCCGATGTGGGAAGAAAGGACATACAATAGCTGAATGCAAACGTGGTGATATTGTCTATTTCAATTGTGATGAAGAGGGTCATCTTAGTTCTCAGTGCAAGAAGCCTAAGAAGGCACAGATTGGAGGGAAGGTGTTTGCATTGTCTGGCACACAGACGGACAATGAGGATCGACTTTTCAGAGGTACTTGTTATTTTGATAATACTCCTTTAATTGCTATTATTGATACTGGTGCTACGCATTGTTTTATTGATGTTAGTTGTGCTTCAAAGTTGGGGCTTACTATGTCTAATATGGGTGGAGAAATGATTGTTGAAACTCCAGCTAAGGGTTCAGTGAATACTTCTCTTGTTTGTTTAAGATGTCCACTGTCTGTATTTGGTAGAGATTTGAAGTTGATCTTGTATGTTTACCGCTGACGGGTATGGATGTAATCCTTGGGATGAACTGGTTAGAGTATAACCATGTCGTCATTAATTGTTTTAGTAAGACGATGCGTTTCTCTTCCGCTGATGAAGAGAGTGAAGTTGATTTCTTGAATACTAAGCAGCTAAAGCAGATAGAGCGCGACATAATTCTGATGTTTTCCTTGATAGCATATTTGTCGGTGGAGAATCGAGCGGTGATTGATAGCCTACCAGTTCTGAATGAATTTCCAGAAGTTTTTCCTGATGAGATTCCCGATGTGCCGCCAGAGAGAGAATTTGAATTCTCAATTGATCTTGTTCCGGGTACGAAGCCTGTGTCGATGGCTCCATACAGTATGTCAGTAGCTGAGTTGGCAGAATTGAAGAAGCAGTTGGAGGACCTACTTGATAAGAAATTTATAAGACCGAGTGTTTCACCTTGGGGAGCGCCGATATTATTGGTTAAGAAGAAAGATGGTAGCATGAGGCTGTGTATAGATTACCGTCAGCTGAATAAAGTGACGATAAAGAATAGGTACACACATCCGAGAATTGACAACTTAATGGACGAGCTAGTGGGTGCACGAGTGTTTAGTAAAATTGATTTGAGATTAGGTTACCATCAGATCAAGGTGAAGGATGAAGATATGCAGAAGATGGCGTTCAGGACGCGTTATGGTCACTATGAGTATAAAGTGATGCCTTTCGGTGTTACTAATGCACCTGGTGTGTTTATGGAGTATATGAATAGAATTTTCCATGACTTTCTGGACAGATTTGTTGTTGTGTTTATTGATGATATTCTGATTTATTCTAAGACTGAAGAAGAGCATGCGGAGCATTTGAAGATTGTTTTGCAAGTGTTGAAAGATAAGAAGTTGTATGCCATGTTGTCAAAATGTAAGTTCTGGTTAAGTTAAGTAAGTTTTCTTGGCCATATTATTTCTGGTAGTGGTATTGCGGTTGACCCGTCGAAAGTTGAAGCGGTGTCGCAATGGGAGACTCTGAAGTCAGTCACAGAGATTAGAAGTTTTCTGGGTTTAGCAGGTTATTACCGCAGATTTATCGAAGTGTTTTCGAAGTTGACACTTCCTTTGACTCAGTTGACCTGTAAGGGTAAAGCTTTTGTGTGGGATACTCAGTGTGAGAATAGTTTCAATGAGTTGAAGCAACAGTTGACGACAACTCCGATTTTTGAAGCATACTATCCAGTATGATCTTCAGAAGCACCCTATGCTCAGGATGCCTGTCTACCAACTTATTTGAGGGTCTACTTTCAAATAAGACTTTGTTGCAGATACCCATCCACTCACTCTTCTCATCCACATTCCATTGGAATTTTCCTTCATTAGCTACCCTGCAGGCTCTGGCAACTACTTCTTCAGTGATAAGGATTGGAATCCCCATCACAGCAGACCTGATTTCAAGACCTTTGTACGGTCTCAAACCCATTTGCTTTCTATTCTTGCCAACCAAAGAGGGGTTCTTCATGATTGCGGTAGTTTCTTCAATGGTAGCGTCGTCCTTGTCGAAAACTTCTGCTCTAACCCAGAGATCTCTCACCAACTCTTGATATGTTAGTCCATTCAACATACCAAAATAACTCATCATTCCTTGTGATAAGAAATGAGAAGAGACATCTACACCATGTCTTATAAGGGAACCGAAATCCACTGGAGATTCAACTTGAACTTCCAGAGTCTCTTTAATAAGGTTCATGGTCCTGGGTTTAATCATGTATGATTTACCAGTTTTAATAATCACACCAAATTGAATAAGATCACTTGCCATTTGAAGGTTTCTAGGTTTTGATTTTAAAAACAAAAAGTTTTTCAGAGACTGAAAACAAGAGAAATGTTCAGGGAAAAAATCAATGTGTGAAAAGTGAAGTGAGTTGTGTGTGATTGGTATTTATAGTGAAAGAGTAGAAAACCGTTTGGAAAGAGAAGGGGACAAACAAACAAGAGTAATAAAGACTAGAGAGCATGCAGCCGTAAAAGTGTTGGGAAGACGCGAGTGTTACTTGTTAAACGTAATAAAATTATTGCCCTTTGAGTTCTTACCCAATACAGTCAGGCCACGTCTGAGAACTAAAAAAGTAAATGTCACCGTAGTGGGGCAGGTGTTACTAAACTCAACAGTCATGCTTCCACTAATACGAGCTTCTGAGAGTCTAAGATTCCTTAACAGAGTCTGAGAGTCTTTCAGAAGCTTATGTTCACCAGAGTCTCCAAAAGAGAGTCTGATACTCAATTAGCTTCTGAGTATCTTTCAGAGTCTGAATTCTGTTTTCAGAAGCGCACATTAACCAGAGACGTAACACATGTTCAAATTTTTCTTTATCAAATCAAATCTTTCAACAGATAAAGGTTTAGTAAATATATCAACCCATTGATGATCAATATCAATGAATTGAATATCTAGAATTCCTTTTTGAACATAGTCTCTTATAAAATGATGTTTAATCTCAATGTGCTTTGCTCTTGAATGCAGAATTGGATTCTTAGATAAACATATAGCTGCTGTATTATCACAATAAATTGGGATACAGTTTTCAGTTATTTGATAATCCTCAATCTGATGTTTCGTCCAGAGTAACTGTGTACAACAACTAGCAACTGAGATGTATTCTGCTTCTGCTGTAGACAAAGCAATAGTTGCTTGCCTTTTGCTAACCCAGGATATCAGATTCTCTCCCAAAAATTGACAATTGCCACTAGTTGATTTTCTTTCAATCTGTCTCCAGCATAGTCAGCGTCACAGAATCCAACTAGCTTATAGTAAGAGGATTTCTTGTACAGAAGTCCAAGATTAGTAGTTCCTTTCAGATATCTAAAGATTCTCTTAACAGCTGTTAAGTGAGACTCTCTAGGATCTGATTGAAACCTTGTACACAGACATACACTGAATAAAATATCTGGTCTGGATGCAGTTAGGGATAACAAAGAACCTATCATACCTCTATACAGCTTCTGATCTACTTTGATTCCTTGATTTTCTTTGCTCAGAGTGCAGGTTGGATGCATTGGAGTGTTCATTTCTTTGCACTCCTCAAGATTGAACTTCTTCAGGAGCTCTTTCGTGTATTTGGACTGATGAACATAGACTCCATTTTTGCATTGGTTGATTTGAATTCCTAGAAAGAACTTCAATTCTCCCATCATGCTTATTTCAAATTCATTCTGCATTACCTTAAAAAACACTTTGCAAAGTGAACTATTAGTTGAACCAAAAATGATATCATCAACATAAATTTGAACAATAAGAATGTCCTTCTTCAGAGTCTTTCTGGATAGTGTAGTGTCAACTTGTCCTCTTTCAAAGTCATTTTGAATTAAGAAATTACTTAGTCTTTCATACCAAGCTCTAGGAGCCTGTTTCAAGCCATATAGTGATTTCTTCAATTTATAAACATGCTCTGGATGTTTTAAATCTTCAAAGTCAGGAGGTTGTTTGACATAGACTTCTTCAGAAATGACACCAATAAGAAACGGACTCTTAACGTCCATTTGATACAATATTATGTTGTGATTCACTGCATAGGAAAGAAGTAACCTGATTGCTTCCAATCTTGCAACTGGAGCAAATATTTCTGTGTAATCAATGCCTTCTTGTTGATTGTAGCCCTGCACAACAAGTCTGGCCTTTTTTCTGATTACTTCTCCTTGTTCACTAAGCTTATTTCTGAACACCCATTTAGTTCCAATAATGTTCTTGTGTTCAGGCTTAGCTACTAGATCCCACACTTCATTCCTTTTGAATTGATTAAGTTCATCTTGCATTGCCAGAATCCATCCTTCATCTCCAAGTTTTTCTTCAATAGTGGTTGGTTCAATAACAGATAATAATCCCAAGGCAGACTCTTCTTGTCTGAAATACGATCTAGTTCTTCTGGGACTATCTTTGTTGCCAATTATCTGATCCTCAGGATGTGAAGACTTGTATTTGAATGAATGTTTGGATTGACTGGCTTACTGAGAACCATCTTGAGCTTCTTCAGAAGTTTCTTCATTAGGAACTTCAGGGGATGCTCCAGCTTCTGAAGTGTCTTCAGATTCTGAGTTGATTTCAGAATCTTGAGATCCTGCATAACTTTCATCTTGCTATGGAGTTTCATTTCCAGGCACTTTGTCATCAAATCTGATATGCATAGATTCTTCAACACATTGTGTTTATGAATTATACTGTCTGTATGCCTTAGATCGTTCAGAGTAACCTAGAAAGATTCCCTTCTGAGCTTTGGCATCAAATTTCTTTAGAAAGACTTTATTGTTCAGGATATAACATGTACATCCAAACTGATGAAAATAAGAGATGTTAGGTTTCCTTCCTTTAAAGAGTTCATATGATGTTTTGTTCAACAGAGGTCTGATATACATCTTGTTCTGAACATAACATGTTGTATTTACTGCTTTTGCCCAAAAATGTTTAGCTAGACTGTTCTCATGGATCATGGTTCTAGCCATTTCTTGTAAGGTTTTGTTCTTTCTCTCTACAACTCCATTTTGTTGTGGAGTTCTAGGTGCAGAAAATAAGTGAATAGTTCCATGTTTTTCACAGAAAACCTCAAAAGGCTCATTTTAAAATTCTCTTCCATGATCACTTCTGATTTTCAAAATTTTCAATTCTTTTTCAGATTGGATTTGGATGCAGAATTTGCTAAACACAGAATATGAGTCATCTTTAGTTTTCAGAAACTTAACCCAACTCCATCTGCTGTAATCATCAACAATGACTAGTCCATACTTACTTCCATATAAGGATGCAGTGCTAACTGGTCCAAAAAAATCAATGTGAAGTAACTCCAAGGGTCTGGTTGTAGAAACAATTTCTTTCGGTTTGAAGGAACTCTTAACAATTTTCCCTTTCTAACATGCTCCACAAAGAGCATCTGAATGATAGTCAATGTCTGGTAAGCTTTTGACTAGTTGCAACTTGCTAAGCTTAGAGATTAACCTCCAGTTTGCATGTCCCAACCGTCTATGCCACAGCCATTTCTTATCATCCAATGACAAAAGGCAAACTACCTTCTGATCAGTCAGTTCAGAGAACTTTATCTTGTATATAATGTTTCTTCTCTTTCCCTTGAAGACTATGGATTGATCATCCTTGTTAACTATAGTGCAGTTGTTCTTATTAAACAAAACATCATAACCATTATCACATAATTGACTTTGAAGGTGAGAAAAACACAAGAAGGGGGGGTTGAATTGTGTTAGCTTTACGCAGCTCTTGAAGCGTGAGAATCTAATTCCGTAGGATCAGAGTCTGAAAGAGATCAGAGTTTGATGGGAGGTTAGATTCTGTTGCAGCGGAAATAATCAAGAGATAGAGAGAAGAGAGAACACAAGCAATTATACAGGTTCCTTCCACAAACCGGAAGTAGTCCTATCCCCCTTGCACTTCCAAGGAGAGTTACACTAAAATGTAATATCTATTACAAGTTGCTCAAACATACAGTAAGAGACTTCTAATGCTCAAGCACGCAGGCAAGAGACTTCCAATGCTCAAAGACACAACTAAGAGACTTCTTTACTCAAGGACGCAGCCAAGAGACTTCTTTGCTCAAGCACACAAGCAAGAGACTTCTGACAAAATTTAAAGAAAATTGAATAGTGTTGAAACACTTGACAAATAATCAAACGTGTTCCAATTACAAACAAAGACAGACTGTTTCAAACAAAGACAGACTCTGTTTTTCTGCTTAACTTAGAAATTCTAGATAACTCAGTTTGTAAGAATAATCTAAGTTGTTGATGTGTTTTTGTTAAGACTAAGTTGAATACGATAGCAATGCAGCGTAGTTTTTTTAGTTGTAGAGTACAACAATTCTTCAAGTCTTCTATCCTTTATATAGGCGTTGGAAAGAGACGTTGAGTCATCCAGCACATCAGGATGATTTCCAAAGCTTGATCAATAGCTGTTGATCTGTTGCTTGATATGGTAATAGTCCTTCAATTGCATATTTAGAATTCCGTTCCTTTTGAAGATTAATACCGCTAGACACAGTTGCCAAACTGTACGAGGTAGTGGAGTAGTGGAAACAGAGTTCGTACAACGTACTCTGTACTATCCTGCATTCTTTGTCGTTGAGCATCCCACGCTCAAGTTGACTTTGAAGCTAGCCGTTACTCCAATTGAGAGTTTCTTTTGCATCGTAATGCCTTTAGAAATCCTTCTAAGCAGATCTTCAGATTGCAGGCTTCAGACTCACTGTAGCACTTCAGCTTCTGATGATCTTCGTACTCTCTTGGTCTTCAGGTTCTGAAGACTTCAGACTCTGATAGTCTTCAGACTCTCCTTCGATAAAGTCTTCAGACTCTTCTTCGATACAGTCTTCATACTCTCTTCGATACAGTCTTCAGACTCTCTTCGATACAGTCTTCAGACTCTCTTCGATACAGTATCACAAGCAACAAGCTTCTCTAGATCTTTGCTCTTAAAATGTTCAAACAGAATACTTTCTAAGATATAAATCTTGATGAATATCCTGCATACTCAAACAAATATTAGCATATCCAATTGACAATTTTTTAATACCTTGTTATCATCAAAACTCAAAACGTGGTATTGCTGAACACCTTTGTTCCAACAATCTCCCCCTCTTTGATGATGACAAACATCAGTATTTAAAAGGTCAATTGTTGTTAATCTAATTAACAGGTTGACTTAAGGGGTCTGAGGTTTGTAAACTCAAAGTCTGAGGTTTGTAAGCTCTGACTCCCCCTGAGTCTGATAGTTCTTAAGTTGAGGTTTGTAAGCTCCTCATAAGTTCTATCCAAGTTAATTAAATTCAATTTTCATAAACAGTTGAATTAATTCTCAGAATAATAGACGAATTAGAGAACAAATTCTTTAAACGGGGGCTCAGAATCTAACTAAGCACCTTTCGCAAATTTCCCTTTAAGTTTTCATAGAACTTGCAGATACTTTCTCCATATAGTTTGAAAAAAGTAACAAATCTCACAAAGCTTTCCTTCTCCCCCTTTTGTCATCAACAAAAAGGTTTAGAAACAAGTTTCTCCCCCTATTTAAATGACTTCAGGTAAGGGTTAATTTTTTTTTTTTAAGGAAAACAAGATTCAGAGCGAAAAACATAGAAGATTCAAAGCAATTATATATATCAGAGGCATATAGATTAAGTAAAAAAAACTTGAATAATCTTAAAAACGAAGTAACAGAAGATAAAAGAAAACAGCAGAATCAAGTTACAAACAAAACAAAAAGAAATGCAACTAAGGTTGGTTTTGTTTGGCAAGGTGATCCATCAATTTCTGGAGATCTTCTTGCTGCTTCTTGACAATCTCTTCCAAAGCTTCAGTTCTTCTCAGATGAGCTTCTCTTTCAAGTCTTGCTTCTTCTTGAACTCTATGAAGTCTCCTCCTCAAAGAATCAAACACCATTGCTTCTCTTGGATTGTATTGATCTTCATCAAAGAATGGTTTGTACTCAATCCGCAGAATAGGAGCTTTCTTCTTAGCTTTAGCTTTCTCATTGGCAATAACAACAACTTGTTCCTTGACAGCAACCTTCTGAATTTTGGTGACAAAGTCCAAAAATTCAGTCTTCAGAGAGGAGAACTTATCCTCATAGCTTACATTGAGGATAGACACAAACCTTTGCTCAATAATGTCCTTGAGCTTAGAGTTTGACGAAGCATAGAACTCATCTATCCTTAACGAATCAAAGAGTTTGTGAGGTTCAGAAGTTGAGGTTTGAGAGGCTACTATAGCTTTTAAGGTTTCAAGACCAGTTACAACAGTTATAGGTTCAGAAAGAGGTTCAGGAACCGTTTCAGACACAGGCTCTGGTATGCATTCTGTTACAAGTTCTGGTATGATATCAGAAGCTTGTTCTAGAATTTCAGAGACTGGTTCCTCTACAGTTTCTGAAGGTTCAACAGAAGCTATGGTGAGAATTTATGTAGGTTGGGGTACAGAGTCTAGTTTAGAAACAGATTTTGTAGCTTTTGTTGATTTGGATTTAGCAGGGGTTTTTGGTAGTTCTCCTCCTAGGTGTTTCTCAAGAGAATCTAGGGTGTCTGGAGAGTCTACACAAATAGGCTCATGTTGGGGGGATGGTTGAGTTGGATGAACGGTTACTTCAGGCTCTTCAGAAGGTTGAATTGCCTGAAGCGGTTTGAGAAATGATGGTTGAGCAAGGTGGTCAGCAGGTAAGTTCATAGACACTGTGATGGTGTCTTGAATAACCCTGTCCATAGTTGAATCAACATATTCAACTATTTTGGGGTCAAGTGGGTCAAAGGATGATAAGGGTTTGATTGGTGAGGGGGATGAATTTCTGAGGGAGGGAAGAATTTGGCTCATGGTTTTGTTATCTGATTCAGTATCAGATGAAGACTCTTGATTCGTAGAGGAATGTGAGTTAAATGCTACATTACCAGAGGTGCCAATCCCAGCTTCTGGAGATGCATGATGATCAGAAGCATCAGACAAAGTAGCTTCTGATAAATCAGCTTCTGTAGGAGCCACCTGACTCTTCTGCTTCAAAGCTGATGCAAGCAACTTAGCAGCTTCTTTAACAGTTTCTTCCTTAAGTTCTTCAGCAACAACCTTGCCAGCTGCATGTTCATCCTCAATCATAGATATAGAAGTACCTATCTTCTGTGCTACATCCTTAGCCACAGGAACCACTTCCATCTTTCTCTTCTTGATCTGACTTTCTTCACCATCATAGTCAGTATCAAGGAATTCAGCAATCTCTTCATCTAATTTTTCATAATCTCTTTCAGCCTTGCCTTTCTTGGCTTTCTTCTCATCTTTCTTTGCCTTCTTCTCGTCTTTCTTAGCTTTCTTCTCATCCTTGGGTTTTTTTATCCTTTCCTTAATTTCCTTGGATGCAGAAGATACAGACAAAGGCATGGGAGCTATGGTCTTAGGGGCACCAATAGTTACTCCTGGAAGAGCTGTAGATTTCATCTTCTTCTTGAGAGGCCCTTGCTTCTCTTCCTCTTCCTTTGGAATTACTTCCTTGGTCCTTTTCCCTTTAACCTTAAGAGGTCCTCCTCCAGCAGTCTCAGGAATGGTAGAATAGTTGATTATTCTACCAGTTTCATTGAAGTAATCCACCACAAATCTTGCAAGGACTTCAGGATTATCTTCTTTGGAAATAGGAGGGAAGTCCATCATCAAGTCTGATTGCACATAAGATTCCCTCATATCTTGATTAGAAGGATTGGATCTTTTGACAATCTCCATGTATTGAAGAGTTTTACAGTTGATGATTCTCCCAGTCACTGTTCCAAGATGAGCGTCTGATACTACACCAGATTCTGATAGGACCTTCAAGAGGCCTCCTTGATACAGAATCTCAGAGATTAGCCTTCCAAAAGGAACTTGTCTTCTGGATCAGATTGGCTTTTCCTTATAGCCCAGCACATGTGGTACATCACGTATCTAGGAAAGTTTATCTTCTTTTTATTTATCAGAAAATAAAGAAGAACCTTGTGATCAACAGACAGAGTGTCTGTTCCTCCACCTTTCTGAAGCATACTATCCAGTATGATTTTCAGAAGCACCCTATGCTCAGGATGCATGTCAACCAACTTATTTGAGGGTCTTCCTCCAAATAAGAGTTTGTTGCAGATACCCGTCCAGTCACTCTTCTTCTGAACATTCCACTAGAATTTACCTTCATTCACCACTATGCAAGCTCTGGCAACCACCTCTTCAGTGATAAGGATTGGAATCCCCATCACAGCGGACCTGATTTCAAGAACTTTGTACGGTCTTAAACCCATTTTCGTTCTATGCTTGCCAGCCTGTTGAGGATTGTTCATGATTGCAGCCGTTTCTTCAATGGTAGCTTCATCCTTGTCGAAAACTTCTGCCCTAACCCAAAAATCTCTTACCAGCTCCTGATATGTTTGTCCATTCAACATACTGAAATAACTCATCATCTCTTGTGAAAAGAAATAAGAAGAAACGTCTACTCTGTGACGAATGAGAGAGCCGAAGTCTACTGGAGATTCAACTTGAACTTCCAGAGTTTCTTTGATGAGGTTCATGGTTCTGGGTTTAATCACGTATGATTTACCAGTTTTAACTAACACACCAGATTGAATAAGATCACTTGCGATTTGAAGGTTTCTAGGTTTTAATTTTGAGAACAAAAAGTTTTACAGAGATTGAAAACAAGATGAATGTTCAGAGAAAAAATCAAAGTGTGAAAAGAGAAGTGAGTTGTGTGTGATAGGTATTTATAGAGAAAAGTTGATAACCGTTTGGAAAGAGTAGGGGACAACCAAACACGATTAATAACTACAGTAAGCATGTAGCCATAAAAGTATTGGGAAGTTGCGAAGGTAACTTGTTAAACGTAATGAAATCATTGCCCTTTGAGTTCTTACCCAATACAGACAGGCCATGTCTAAGAAACTAAAAAGTAACTGTCACTGTAGTGGGGCAGGTGTTACTGAACTCAACAGTCATGCTTCCACTAATACGAGCTTCTGAGAGTCTAAGATTCCTTAATAGAGTCTGAAGGTCTATCATAGGCTTATGTCCACCAGAGTCTCCAAAAGAGAGTCTGATTCTCAATTAGCTTTTGAGTATCTTTCAGAATCTGAATTCTTTTTTCAGAGGCGCACATTAACCAGAGACATAACACATGTTCAGATTTTTCTTTATAAAATCAAATCTTTCAACAGATAAAGGTTTAGTAAATATATCAGCCCATTGATGATCAGTATCAATGAATTGAATATCTAGAATTCCTTTTTGAACATAGTCTCTTATAAAATGATGTTTAATCTCAATGTGTTTTGCTCTTGAATGCAGAATTGGATTCTTAGATAAACATATAGCTGCTGTATTATCACAATAAATTGGGATACAGTTTTCAGTTATTTGATAATCCTCAAGCTGATGTTTCATCCAGAGTAGCTGTGTACAACAACTAGCAACTGAGATGTATTCTGCTTCTGCTGTAGACAAAGCAATAGTAGCTTGCCTCTTGCTAGCCCAGGATATCAGATTCTCTCCCAAAAATTGACAATTGCCACTGGTTGATTTTCTTTCAATCCTGTCTCCAGCAAAGTCAGCATCACAAAATCCAACTAGCTTATAGGTAGAGGATTTCTTGTACAGAAGTTCAAGATTGGTAGTTCCTTTCAGATATCTAAAGATTCTTTTAACAGCTGTTAAGTGAGACTCTCTAGGATCTGATTGAAACCTTGCACATAGACATACACTGAATAAAATATCTGGTCTGGATGCAGTTAGGTATAACAAAGAACCAATCAAACCTCTATACAACTTCTGATCAACTTTGGTTCCTTGATCTTCTTTGCTCAGAGTGCAGGTTGGATGCATTAGAGTGTTCATTTCTTTGCAGTCCTCAAGATTAAACTTCTTCAGGAGCTTTTTCGTGTATTTGGACTGATGAACATAGACTCCATCATTGCATTGGTTGATTTGAATTCCTAGAAAGAACTTCAATTCTCCCATCATGCTCATTTCAAACTCATCCTGCATTACTTTGGAAAACTCTTTGCAAAGTGAACAATTTGTAAAACCAAAAATGATATCATCAACATAAATCTGAACAATAAGAATGTCTTTCTTCAGAGTCTTTCTGAATAGTGTAGTGTCAACTTGCCCTCGTTCAAAGTTATTTTGAATTAAGAAATTACTCAGTCTTTCGTACCAAGCTCTGGGAGCCTGTTTCAAGCCATAGAGTGATTTCTTCAATTTATAAACATGCTCTGGATGTTTTAAATCTTCAAAGCCAGCAGGTTGTTTGACATAGACTTCTTCAGAAATGACACCATTAAGAAATGCACTCTTAATGTCCATTTAATACAGGGTTATGTTGTGATTTACTACATAGGAAAGAAGTAACCTGATTCCTTCCAATCTTGCCACTGGAGCAAATGTTTCTGTGTAATCAATGCCTTCTTGTTGAATGTAGCCCTGCGCATTAAGTCTGGCCTTGTTCCTGATTACTTCTCCTTGTTCACTAAGCTTATTTCTGAACACCCATTTAGTTCCAATAATGTTCTTGTGTTCAGGCTTAGCTACTAGATCCCACACTTCATTCCTTTTGAATTGATTAAGTTCATCTTGCATTGCCAGAATCCATCCTTCATCTCCAAGTGCTTCTTCAATAGAGGTTGGTTCAATAACAGATAATAATCCTAAAGCAGACTCTTCTTGTCTGAAATACGATCTAGTTCTTCTGGGACTATCTTTATTGCCAATAATCTGATCCTCAGGATGTGAAGACTTGTATTTGAATAAATGGTTGGATTGACTAGCTTGATGAGAACCATCTTGAGCTTCTTCAGAAGCTTCTTCATTAGGAACTTCAGGGGATGCTCCAGCTTCTGAAGTATCTTCAGATTCTGGAATCTGATCAGATTCTGAGTTGCTATCAGAATCTTGAGATCCTGCATAACTTTCATCTTGCTCTGGAGTTTCACTTCCAGGCACTTTGTCATCAAACTTGACATGCACAGATTCTTCAACACATTGTGTTTCTGAATTATACAGTCTGTATGCCTTAGATCGTTCAGAGTAACCTAAGAAGATTCTCTCCTGAGCTTTGGCATCAAATTTCTTTAGATAGACTTTATTGTTCAGGATATAACATGTACATCCGAACTGATGAAAATAAGATATGTTAGGTTTCCTTCCTTTAAAGAGTTCATATGCTGTTTTGTTCAACAGAGGTCTGATATAGATTATGTTCTGAACATAACAAGTTGTGTTTACTGCTTTTGCCCAAAAATGTTTAGCCAGATTGTTCTCATGGATCATGGTTCTAGCCATTTCTTGTAAGGTTCTGTTCTTTCTCTCTACAACTCCATTTTGTTGTGGAGTTCTAGGTGCAGAGAATTCATGAATAATTCCATGTTTTTCACAGAAAACCTCAAAAGGCTCATTTTCAAATTCTCCTCCATGATCACTTCTGACTTTCAAGATTTTCAATTCTTTTTCAGATTGTATTTGGATGCAGAATTTACTAAACACAGAATATGAGTCATCTTTAGTTTTCAGAAACTTAACCCAACTCCATCTGCTGTAGTCATCAACAATGACCAGTCCATATTTACTTCCATATAAGGATGCAGTGCTAAGTGGTCAAAATAAAACAATATGAAGTAACTCCTAGGGTCTGGAAGTAGAAACAATTTCTTTCGGTTTGAAGGAACTCTTGACAATTTTCCCTTTCTAACATGCTCCGCAAAGAGCATCTGAATGATAGTCAATGTCTGGTAGGCCTTTGACTAGTTGCAACTTGCTAAGCTTAGAGATTAACCTCCAGTTTGAGTGTCCCAACCGTCTATGCCACAGCCATTTCTTATCAGCCATTGACAAAAGGCAAACTACTTTCTGATTAGTCAGTTCAGAGAACTTTATCTTGTAGACATTGTTTCTTCTCTTTCCCTTTAAGACTATGGATTGATCATCCTTGTTAACCACAGTGCAGTTGTTCTTATTAAACAAAACATCATAACCACTGTCGCATAATTGACTTATGCTCAGTAGGTTATGTCTAAGCCCATAAACGAACCACACATTACTAATAGAGATAAGAGAGTTACCCATGGTTCCAGTACCAATGATTTTGCCAGTCTGGTTTCCTCCAAATCCCACAGTTCCTCCCTCTTTCATGGTTAGGGTTAGGAACATAGACTTTTCTCCCGTCATGTGACGCGAGCAACCACTGTCCAGGTACCAAGCCTTCTGCTTTTCAGACTTAGGTACCCATATCCTCATGGGTCCTCTTGGGTTAGTCCTTGAACCATTGAATTCCTTTCGTAACATTAGAAGCTGAATCATTGAAGCTTTAGGTTCAAAGTTTTTCAGAACTTTTGACTTTACATTCTGAGATTTTGACTTAGTCAAAACATTAGAACTCGAAGTTGTAGGTTCTGAATGAGTCACTGTGTTGACTTCATCAGACTCACTTACAAAGTGATTTTTCAACGCTTCTCTGGCGCCATCAGGACCAGGTTTCAGAATCACTTCATTCGAGCTACCTCCAATGAATCCAAGACCCTATCCTCTGTTCTGATATATGCTATAGATCATGGATGCAACCCTTGATCTGTCAATTCCAGCAACAATAAATTCTTGTAAAGCAATATCTTGCTCACTCAAGTATTTACAACTACACTTCTTGATCAATAAGGTATCATTCTCTTCTTTTAAACTTTCTAATTCCAACAGAGTTGAATTATGTCTTTTTGACAGCTTATCAAGTTGTTGTTTGACTTTCTTCAACTCAGTGGTTTTAGCTTTAAAATGACCAAGAAGTTCTTTGACTGATTCTACTAATTCAGATCTTGTGAGATCAGAAAATACCTCTGTTTCACTTTCAGAGTCTGCATCTGATTCTGCCTCAGGTGTCTCCTTTACAGATTCAGTTGTAGCCATTAGTCCAACAGCTACATTGGCTTCACCATCAGCATCATCATCCTCAGACCCTGACTCATTATCAAGATCTTCCCAGGTAGCCATCAGACTTTTCTTGATTTGCTTCTTAAACTTGCTTGACTTGAAGGTTGGCCTTTTTGACTTGGATTTCTCTTTCTGCAGATCTGGACAATCAGCAATAAAATGCCCAGTCTTCTTCTAGTTGAAGCAACCTTTCTGTTCCTCCTTTTTGAAACCCTTCCCACTGCTCTTGCTAAGAAATCTCTTGTTCTTTTTAGCAAGGTATTGCATTCTGCTTGAAAGCATAGCCATTTCTTTAGCAACATCAGGATCTTCCTCCGAGCTTTCATAAGCTGAAGATTCATTTTCAGACTCTTCAACCTTGAGAGCTTTTGAGGATCTTCCCTTTGATTTTAAAGTAATGGTTTTAGACTTTCTTGCAGACTCATGTTCATTGAGACTTAACTCATGAACTTTGAGAGAGCTTACAAGATCTTCAACACTTAAAGTGTTTAAATCTTTAGCTTCCTCAATTGCAGCAACCTTTGGTCTCCATCTAGAGGGTAAGCTCCTTAGGATCTTGCTAACATGGTCAGAAGCTATGTAACTCTTCTTTAATATCTGAAGTCCAGATACTAGAGTTTGAAATCTTGAGTACATCTGCTCAATACTTTCATCCTCTTTCATCTTGAATAGCTCATACTGATGAACTAATAGAAGAGCTTTAGCTTCCCTGACCTTTTTGCTTCCTTCATAGTTTGCACAGAGAGAAACAAACATGGCTCTAGCAGTAGATTTGTCACTCATCTTCATGTATTCCGATTTAGGAATAGCAGTGACAAGAGCTCCTCTGATGATATGATGTTTCCTGTAGATCTTCTTTTGAGCAGCAGTGTGAAGTTTACGGTCAATGGCAGCACCTTCGTCATCAAGTTGTAAGTCACCAACACCATCTTCAAGTATGTCCCAAAGTTCTTCATCAAGACCCATGACATAACTGTAGAAGTTGGTTTTCCACCAAGAAAATTCTTCAGGATCACCATTGAACTTAAGAATTTTTCCATAATCAGCCTTTTTACTGCTGTTATTGGATCCATAGTCATATGGTATAGCAGCACCAGAAGTAGCACCAGAAGAAGAAGGTTCACTGGAAGACATGTTTTTCTATGGATCTTTTCTGTCACGCGGTTAAGTGCTATGACAACAGAGCCGAAGCTCTAATACCAACTGAAGGTGAGAAAAACACAAGAAGGGGGGTTGAATTGTGTTAGCTTTTCGCAGCTCTTGAAGAGTGAGAATCTAATTCCGTAGGATCAGAGTCTGAAAGAGATCAGAGTCTGAAAGAGATCAGAGTCTGATGGGAGATTAGTTTATGTTGCAACGGAAATAATCAAGAGATAGAGAGAAGAGAGAACACAAGCAATTATACAGGTTCCTTCCACAAACCGGAAGTAGTCATGTCCCCCTTGCACTTCCAAGGAGAGTTCAACTAAAATGTAATATCAATTACAAGTTGCTCAAACACATAGTAAGAGACTTCCAATGCTCAAGCACGCAAGCAAGAGACTTCCAATGCTCAAAGACACAACTAAGAGACTTCTTTGCACAAGGACGCAGCCAAGAGACTTCTTTGCTCAAGCACACAAGCAAGAGACTTCTGACACAATTTACAGAAAATTGAATAATGTTTAAACACTTGACAAACAATCAAACGTGTTCCAATTACAAACAAAGACAGACTATGTTTTTCTACTTAACTTAGAAATTCTAGAATACTCAGTTTGTAAGAATAATCTAAGTTGTTGATGTGTTTCTGTTAAGACTCAGTTGAATACGATAGCAATGCAGCGTAGTTTTTTCAGATGTAGAGTCCAACAATTCTTCTAGTCTTCTATCCTTTATATAGGCGTTGGAAAGAGATGTTGAGTCATCCAGCACATCAGGATGATTTCTGAAGCTTGATCAATAGATGTTGATCTGTTGCTTGATATGGTAATAGTCCTTCAATTGCATATTTTGAATTCCATTCCTTTTGAAGATTAATACCGGTAGACATAGTTGCCAAACTGTATGAGGTAGTGGAGTAGTGGAAACAGAGTTCGTACAACGTACTATGTACTATCCTGCATTCTTTGTCGTTGAGCATCCCACGCTCAAGTTGACTTTGAAGCTAGCCGTTACTCCAATTGAGAGTTTCTTTTGCATCGTAATGCCTTTAGAAATCCTTCTAAGCCGATCTTCAGATTGCAAGCTTCAGACTCACTGTAGCACTTCAGCTTCTGATGATCTACAGACTCTCTTGGTCTTCAGGTTCTGATAGACTTCAGACTCTGATAGTCTTCAGACTCTCCTTCGATACAGTCTTCAGACTCTTCTTCGATACAGTGTTCAGACTCTCTTCAATACAGTCTTCAGACTCTCTTCGATACAGAATCACAAGAAACAAGCTTCTCTAGATATTTCCTCTTAAAATGTTCAAACAGAATACTTTCTAAGATATAAATCTTGATTAATATCCTGCATACTCAAACAAATATTAGCATATCCAATTGACAATTTTTAATACCTTGTTATCATCAAAACTCAAAACGTGGTATTGTTGAACGCCTTTGTTCCAACAACGTATTACTTATGAATTATGAGACTTTTGATGAGGCCTGCGTGCCAAAGACTAATTAGGTTGATTTGAATGAATTCCGCTGCGAAGTTTGAAAGTTAATTATTATTATTAACTACTTTTTATGAAGAATAAATAGTTATTTATTAAGTTGGATATTTTGTTGAAAGAAGTGTAGCATTCCGTTATGTGAATACTCTGATTTTATTGATGAATTTTTATGTTGGGAAAACGGGGTATTACAATAAACACTCCAGGGCATAAGCCCTCAATGACTGAGTGAAAACACTCCAGGGCATAAGCCCTCAACAAGGTATGAGTATGAAATGGACTCAATAGTGTATATCTGCATACAACTCGACAACAGCGACGACAACTACAATATGCATAATCAACTATGACATAAAACTTCAACTTGATCGATAGGACAAAGCAAAAGGACACAACAAAGTCTCACATAAAAATTCAACAATTAAAGCATGTTATAGTGCTGCTCGCCGTGGCGAGCTACATTACTCGCTATGGCGAGTTGGGGGCGAGCTGAAGGCGAGCAAAGCTGGGTACTCTCGGCATTTTTGTCATTTTTCACCCAAAATCTTCATTTTTAAGTCCCCAAACCCCAAATTTGATTTTGTAAAAAGGTGTCATTCATTCCTAAATATATTAAGGCACTCATGTTGATATAAAAAAAGACCCAAAAACATCATTAAGACAATTTACACTTTTTAATTTAAGCAACTCGCCGTGGAGAGTGCATTTGCTCGTTGTGGCGAGCTATACAGGTTCACTACTCACCATGGCGAGTGGGTCTGCTCGCTGTGGCGAGCTACACAGGTCTTACTCGCCGTGGCGAGTGGCGATTTACAGAACTACGAACTGTACGAATAGACTTCTATCTTTCAACCCCAAACCCCAATTTAAACACCTAAAAACCCAAATTTGATGAGTTATATTACTTCTATTCGAGCTAACATCAGAACAGCCATAAACAACAACATTTTCATGAATTCATCAAGTTATTCAAACCAATTCATCTTTAACCTAATTCAATTTATCAGCCTTAACAACAACAATATCAATCGACGAATTATAAGACCTAAAATTGAGAGTTAGTCTCACCCTTACCTGAATTTGATGAACAAAACTCTACACTTCTCCCCACTTGGCTCTTCTCCCTTGGTTCTTGGTTTTTCTACCTTTTCTCTGTTTCTCTCTGTTTCTACGTGAAAATGTTTTTCTGACTTTCTCCTTTCTCTAACTCTCTATTAATTCTAATTAATTCCCACTTATTTCTAATTAACTCCTATTAAAATATTAGTCAATTCTTTTTAACCCCCAAATTTTCCAATAATTGTAATTCTCACCTATTTTAATTAAACATTAAAATAATCATATAATAAATTATTCCACACCATAAAAACAACATAAACCATTTAAAATCATATCAACTATTAAAATTCAGCCAAAAATAAATAATAACAACTAGGGCGTTACATAACTCTTCTTAATGGGCCTAACATTCTCCCAACTAATTAGAAATGTTACTACTCATTAATCTTAGAAAAATAACTATTCGCCTCAAAATACTAAAATAATGCTAATTCTAAGTTTACTAAAAACGTGCTCCTAGTAAATGATCAAAATACCCCTTAGTCTAAAATGACTAAAATACCCTTCTAACACCGAATTCCGATAATCCCAACCAAAATGCACACAGAGACAATTAATCACATACAAGCACAATTAAAATAATACTAGCGAAAATCGGGTTGTTACATAAATCATCTTTGATCATTGAGAGTTTGTTATACTTCTGCAATCATAGTTTTTCATTTTGTTCTAAGTTCTCATTTTATTTTTTGCACTTTTACATTCTTGTTCTTTATTTCCTTGTTCTATACATATTTGTAATTTATATTCAACAATTTACTTTCATATCTTTATATTCTATGCCTTTAATTTTATTTCCTTTGTCTACAATGAACATGAGTGAGTACATTCTCTAGGCTTGGGATTGTTGGACAGTCCAATGACTAAATCCTATTCAAACGAAGTCTAGAACCTTATTTTATTTAAATTCTTTTCTATTATAATCTCATCATCTTTAAGTCATATTGCAAATAACAATCAAAGGATCGAAAGATGAAGATTGTTATTGAAACAAATGAGATTAGACAAAGTAAGCAAAACATGAGAATAGTTTTGTGAACTTCGTGACAATAAGATTAAAACTTAAAGGTTCTCAATAACAATTAACCATGATAATAGGTTTTATTGTTATCAACCATGATAATAGGTTTGATTGTTATCGAGATACATTCTTGTCTTCTAAAAAGAAACATGAAATACCAATGATAATCTTGTCTTAAGAAAATGAATCTAACATAGAATAAGGGAATATATAAGGAATTTGTTTAGTTTTGTCATTAAGATCAACCACAATCCTAAGGCTTTTTACATTATTTGAATTTTAAACCAAGAAGTTGTTGAACTTCTAAACTTTAATCATTTCAGCAAATCACAATTGAAAATGAAATCGGTAATTACAATAACTCTCTGAGGGACGATAGTATGTACTACTCGATAAGAACCGTATGCTTGTGGAATTTAATCAAGTTTTTTGCATATGAAATATGTGAAACGTCTCATACTTGATTATGTGACTTTGGTGACTTATGTAAATTGATGTGATATCGTGTACTTGATATATTTGCTTGGTGATACTTATAAACTTGAGATGATGTTTGTTGATTTGAGAATAAAGTGATGACTTATTGATGATGTAATAGTTATGAGAATGTTTGTTTGACTTATGATGTTGAATTATGAATTGAGGTGTTATAATTGAATGAAGACAACATGTGTAAGATATTAATGTTCTAGGAAGAATGAATATGTATTATGTATCCATCATACTTGAAAACCTAGAATGATATATGGATGTTTATATCTCTTTATTTGGACATTATCTTACCCCCTCCCCAGTGGTTGTTTGGTTGACCGCCTCACCATTGAAAAATGGTGTAGACGTGCTGGATCAGGACGCTTGAGACGACGTGAGTACTCAAGGCTTAGCTTGACGCTTCCTCGTTTTTCTTATTGCTTGGAGCCGAGTATTAGGCTCTGACTAAGACGTGTCGGGAATATTTATTTTCATTTACTTTTGGATTATGTTGAGAACTCTGTTGTTGATGTATTTATGAGATTTGAGACATGTTGTTGAGATTCTGGATTATCTGAGATATTTGAGATGATGTTTTTATCCCGCTGCGAGTTTTTATAAATTCGAATTATGCTTGTTTTTTAGAAAATGATGACGTAGCATCTTGAACCTTTTGAAATAATTGTTTATTTGCATTAAATATTGCTTGTGGGGTTCAACGGTGTTACAAAATTGAACTTTTAAAAAGGTCAGGTCAAACTTAATATAAAGCGTTTGACACACTAGTAAGGCAGACTTAAGCTTTAATTTTTTCAATGGAATTTAGGACGGGTCCTTCATATGGATTTTCCTTACCTTGGGTCCTCTATGTTGCACCCATATCTCCCTGCTCAAAATGGCTGTCACTGCTGCTCTTTTTTCGGGTCGAGGTCCAAAGGAATCCGCTTCACGCCTCTTTTATTTTATTTCCCATGTATTAGGCTATTATCCTTAAAGTTTCTCGAGAATGTTTGCTTTAGCCTGAGTGGTTGTTTTCCTTATAATATTTTAATTTCCTTGACTAAGAAATGAATTAAAGAATTATGTCTTGCTTAGCTTTTATAAAATATATATTTATTTCATTTTATTTAATTTCTTATAATTACTTTATTTTATATACTTGAAAAAACCGGTTTTCCTTGTAATATTATAAATTACACTATTTTTATTTTAAACTTTTTTAAGTATTTATTTTATACTAATATAAATCATAGCAATTACTAGTTTCAGATATTGTGCTATGTCATACCTTATTTTTTGACCACTTTTGAAAATTTTACTCTATTTTAAAAAAGTTGAGAAGTTTTGTCGTCTCAGACAAAATTTCGGCAGAGAGGTATTTTAAAATACCTCATTTTTGGTTCCGAAAGGGACATTTTTAAGTTTTATTTATTTTTGTTATTTTTGTTTTATTTTATGTTAGTATTTTTATGTTATTTTAATTATTGGTCTTTTTATTTTTTTTTATTAAGCAATTTTCATTTTTTATTATTTATCTAATATTCCATTTTAGTTTTTTGTCCATTGGTCCTTTTAGTCTTTTTGTTCAGGAATATAGGGTATTGTCCAAGCCAAGGGTATTTTCATCCACTTCATGTTGTAACACCCCGTTTTCCCAACATAAAAATTAACAAATAAAATCAGAGTATTCACATAACGGAATGCTACATTTTCTTTAAATTAAAAACTCCAAATGAATAAATAACTATTTATTCTTCATAAAAAGTAGTCAATAAAAATTAACCTTCAAACTTCGCAGCGGAATTAATTCAAATCAACAAAATTAAACTTTGGCACGCAGGCCTCATCAAAAGTTTCATAATTCAAAAACAATACGTAAGGAAAGAGAAACAAGTAATAAGATCCCCATCCCGTTACGTATCAGAGCCCTATGACACTTGAGCCGACGTCTCTACTAATCTTCATTACCTACAAGTTACCCATAGGAAAGGCAACATTTCCAAGCAGAAGGGGTGAGATTCACAAACAACAATAGATATTATAATTCATCAATTAAATTCAACAACAAGAATACATTATTAATCAACTGTCAATTTATAAATAAGACAAAACAACAACAACATTACCAAGCTACGGCATCGACGACCCAACCAACAACAACAACAACGACAACGACAACAACGACGACAACAATGCGACTAATGCAAATGCATGTGGTACCATTTTACGCGCGTTGAATGCTAAGCATTCCGGGGCATAAGCCCCCAACATTTTGAATGAAATAACATTCCAGGGCATAAGCCCTCAACGATTGAGTGATAAACACTCCAGGGCATAAGCCCTCAACGGTTGAGTGAAAACACTCCAGGGCATGAGCCCTCAACAAAGTAGGAGTATAAATGGACTCACTAGTGTATATCTGCATACAACTCGACAACAGCAACGACAACTACAATATGCATAATCAACTATGACATAAGACTCCAACTTAATCGACAGGACACAACAAAAAGGTACAACAAAGTCCCACAGTAAAATTCAACCATTTAGGCAAGCTACAGTACTACTCGCCGTGGCGAGCTACTTTACTCGCAGTGGTGAGTTCAGGAAAATGAGCTACTCGCTATGGCGAGTTGGGGGCGAGCTCAAGGCGAACAAAACTGGGTGCTCTCGGCATTTTTGACATTTTTCACCTAAAATCTTCATTTTTAAGTCCCCAAAACCCAAATTTTATTATGTAAAAAGGTGCCATTCATCCCTAAATATATTAAGGCACTCAAGTTGATATCAAAATTGGCCTAAAAACCTCATTAAGACAATTAACGATTTTTAATTTAAGCAACTCACTGTGGCTAGTGCATCTGCTCGCTGTGGAGAGCTATGGGGGTTCACTGCTCGCCTGGCGAGTGGGTCTGCTCGGCAAGCTACACAGGCATTGCTCGCCTGGCGAGTGGGTTTGCTCGCCGTGGCGAGTGGCGACTGACAGAACTACGAACTGTACGAACAGGCTTCTCCTTTTCAACCCCAAACCCCATTTTCAACACCTAAAAACCCAATTTTGATGAATTGCATTACTTCTATGCATACTAACATCAGAACAGCAATAAACAACAACAATTTTGATGAATCATAGGACCTAAAGTTGAGAGTTAGCCTCACCCTTACCTTAGATTATCTTCCTGAATTCAAAGCTGCGTTCTTCTCTCCTCTTGCTTCTTCTCTCTTGTTCTAGGTTTTTCTCCCTTTTCTCTGTTTCTCTCTATTTCTACGTGAAACTGTTTTCTGACTTTCCCCCTTCACTAACTCCTATTAATTCTAATTAATTCCCACTTATTTCTAATTAACTCCTATTAAAACATTATTCAATTCATTTTAATCCCCAACTTTCTAATAATTATAATTCTCACCTATTTTAATTAAATAATCAAAACAATCATATAATAAAATACATCACACCATAAAATCAATATAAATTGTTTAAAATCATATAAACTTATTAAAATCAACCGAAATTAAATAAATAACAACTAGGGTGTTACACATGTATCAGAGAAAACCCTAGTTTTGTCACTATTTAAGGGACTGTCAGAGTCAATCATGGGGGTGGGCACGAAATTCCATACAAATACCAATTCCCTCATCTTTTCTATCTTTTTCAAATCAAACACAAAAACTCAAGAACACATCAAGAACAAATTTTCCAGATTCATAAATCATAACATAATTCTTCCATTACTGAACAAAAACTTCCAAATACAAGTTCACATCCACAAATCACCACTGTTCATCACAAATATACATCCAACAAGGAACAAATTCGGATTCCAGTAGAGCAACATACATCCAACGATGCAAACAATTTTGAAATCAAAGAAGAACATGTGAAAGAAGGAAACAGGCGAATCTGAAGCAAGGAGAAAAGAAACAAAATTGAACCACAACAACAACGTCTATCTCAACAATCAACATCAAACGAATCCGAGAAGAACGGATTTGTTCACCACCGTGTGCAGATCGAACCAAAGCAAAGATAGTAAGAGGTAAATTTTTTCTAAATTTGAACTCTAGATCTAGGTTCTTATGTTTGGATTTTGAAATTTTTGAGTTGATATTTGGAAAGAGGATAAAAAAGGATATTAGAAAAAGTGAATTTTTTTTTGAATTGGAGCAAAAAAAAATATTCCGGCGGCGGCGCCACCACCCTAGGGTGGCTGGCCACCGCGCCGGAGCGTGGAAGCCCGCCGGAGAAGATGAGTCTTCATCTTCTTTCTTTTTTCAGATTTTTAGTTAGAGAGAAGGGGGAGGATTGAGGTTAGAGAGAGAAGAGAGTATGAAAAATGACTAAAAAAAACAATAGAACACTTTATATACTCTCTCAACTGGTTCGGTTCGCCTGTGAACCGATCCAGGCTTGAACCGAACCGATTCTCCTTGACCCAGCCCACTTCTTCCTCCTTCTTCAGTTCATATCTTCTTTACTGCTTATTGTTTGCACCCCTGTTTAACTATTGTACCCCCCTGTTTCTTTGCATATTTTTGTAGTTATACTTTCATACATCATAATTCAAAAAAATTAAATCATGCATTGTTTTATCATATAATTCTGTTTAATGTTAGTTACACTTTCATGCATTTTAATCCAAAATTATTTTTCATATCATGCATTGTTTTATTATATGGTTTGTTTACCAATTTAATTTTCATCATATGCATTATAGTCTATATATGTTTTTAAACAAAAAAAATCATTACATGCATGTTTTATTTAGTTTTGTTTTATTTAGCATATGTGCTTATTTTATGTGTTTGCCTTTATTTTTGTTATTTGCTTCTTTATTTTGATTTCATGATTTCAGTGTGTATTTAGGAATTGATGTAAATATTGCATGCACTTTATTTTTTCGTCATTTATTTTCCGTAAAACCTTAGAATGTATTTTAGGGTATGTAATATGTAAATAACACATGCACCGACACTATCACATTTATTTTTACCGCTTCATGTATGTCGTAATCGCGAACGAGGACCAAAAATGAATTTATTGACACTTTAGGATAATTATTGGACTTCAAACTATTTTCTTAAAATAAAATTACTAGTAATTTTAGGTTCACTTACTCGGGAGTTTATTTGGGATCCAACGTCCTTTGTAAACTTCTTCCTTTTTTTTAAGTTACGTCGTTGCATTTAATTTTAGTACGCTTTCTTTAACTTAGAAAAAAATCTCTTTTCTCCAAAAAATCAAGTATGTCAAACTTCAAAGTATTTTCCTAATAAACCTTGGCTTGTAACCCAAGTATTTTCCTTTTATTTTTCTTAATCAAATGTTTAATCAATTTAACATCCACATTAGACATGGATTTCTTGCAATTAAAATTAATCAACTTCATCATTTTTTTTCTCTCACGCCTTGAGGCCTCTTATCTCTTCTTAAAATCTTTTTTTCCCAAAATGTTAAAATCAATCCAACCCACCAAAGAAGTTCTTTAGATGAACTACTTGATTTTGATCCCGATTTATTTGGGTAAGTAGGCAAAAGGCTTTGGCCTTTCCAAATCAATAAAAATAACCAGAAACATGCTTCATCTTCCCCCATTCTTTCATTTAGACTCTTAGGCAATAATTTTTGAATAAGTAAAAATAATTTAGCGCAAGTTAAGAATAGGTAAAAGGTTCCTATGGGATACCATAGTCGGTTCGGGTGCTTAACACCTTCCCTAATCGAAACCAACCCCCGGATCCAAGTCTTATAAGGGTTTTTACTCACTTTTTCCCTTCCAACGAATAAAAGTTGAGAGTTCAAAGATTAAAGGTTCAAATCCAATTAATGGTTTGATACCCGAAAATCGAGAGCACATGCTAAAATTAATTCACATACTAAATAAATGGTCAACTTTAATTTAATGCATACTTTTTGACAGATTAAATAATTTAAAAAGTATAAAATAAAAATAAAAATACGAAGTGATAGACATCTTATACCTTAATAAAAAAAACTAAATAATAGCAATTACTAGTTTCAGATATTGTGCTAAAATTAATTCACATACTAAATAAATGGTCAACTTTAATTTAATGCATACTTTTTGACAGATTAAATAATTTAAAAAGTATAAAATAAAAATAAAAATACTAAGTGATAGACATCTTATACCTTAATGAAAAAAACTAAAAAATTTACGTAACATTTTAAATGTAATGTGCAGCAGAAACACATTTGTAAATTGATTTAAATATAGTTTATGATAGAATATTATATCGTAATTTGGTCTATAATATCAATCATATTTAATGGGATTAAGGTTTGATCGTCGTTGTTGATCAAATATATAGGGTTGGTCTCACGTGTGAAATCACATTTTAATATTGAATGCATTTAAAATTCATAATCCCCCATGATAATGACTTATATCGCACTATTTTTTTTTAGGGATTAAATGACATAATATCATTTAGTGTATGTTTATTTCCACATTATAAAGAGACAATTAATATTAAAGGTTCCTTAAAAAAATATTTAAAGGTGGGGAATTAGTTTTGACGTGTTTGGATGTTTTTTATTAGATTTTATTTCCGGTATCTCGATTAGATTTAATTTTGTATTAAAACTAGAAGTTGAAAATTTTGCCACTACAGTTTATTTTATTATTACTGAAAAACCAAACTCACATTATGTGTAAGTCAAGATAGAACCTACAACATCAATGTGTCCTTTTATTCCCCATTACACCCTTTTATTCCCCTCCTCAATTCCCTATTACATCAACAAAATTTTCCCTATGTATCACCTACTCCAAGAAAATCAAAAAATGGCATCTTAATCTTATCTCCCAGATTTTCACTATCCCCCAAAATTGATCCACTGTTCATGCTTGTTGCAGCTGACTTAAATGTTGAACCTTCTGAGTTTGAATCTGAATGATTGGATTGGTCCGCAATCTTAAGCTTTTGCATTTGGTACACATAGTTACGCTCTCTCATAGCACTGCAAGCTTTGGAAAATTCAGCTTTCACCCTTCTTTCTTCAAGTAAACCTAAAAATATAACACAATAAAAAAATCAACAACATGCTCATAAATATATCATATGTCAAGTAAATAATATACGATATTTAATATAAACTAAGACAAGGGAGAAAATAACAAAATTTTCAAGCAATTTATAGGTTTAAATGAGAATCGTTGTTAAACGAGGCCGATGCAGCTTCAATCGAAGTTGCAAAGACATAAAATAATTTGATATTGCAATCATTGTTGTAGCCACGGACCAATATTTAATATTGTTTGATAAGCTAAAATAAAATATTCAAAGTATACCCATTTTTGAACTAGGTAAAGGCCTAGTGAGGTTGAGATTGGATTCATCAATGGGACTTGTGATGGAAAATTTTGCTGGGATTTCATATGTTAGATTTCCCTTTCTTGCAATAGATGATAATAGTTCTCTTTGCTTCCTAGCCTTGATCACATGGAAGTGATTCTTTAGTGCATTGTCTGTCCTTCCAGGAAATCGTTTGCAAATGAGTGACCATTTGTTACCATGAAGTGTATGAAGCTGCAAAAGCATCTCCTCTTCTTCCTTACTTAAAGGTGCTCTTTTGATGCTAGGATTTAGCTGATTAAGCCACCTAAATCTACAGCTTTTCCCTGCAATTACCATTATCACAAAAAAAAATGTTAAATTATAAATAAATATCGAAATTAAAGAAATGTCTAATAAAATACAATACTTATGCAATTTAAAAAAAAAAAAACTAAACGTACTGCTTGAAAATGTTCAATTTTTGAAATATTCATTTTTGTAAAAAAAATTAAATGAAAAATTAATAATTAACAATATTAAAAAATAAATTCGTTAAAAAAATAAATTAGTAAGATTTTTAAAATTTAATAAATAAAATTGTGTTATGTAGTGTAGTACCAGACCTGTTCTTCCTTGTAGTTTTTCAGCAATATTGTTCCAATTTTTAGCACCATGATCAACGATAAGTTGTTTCAGCTTAGCATCTTCATATGGTTTCCAATGAGCTTTGGAAGGCTTAGTGTTCCTAAAATTCCCTCCATTGTTTTGGACCATGCTCTCATTAGGTTGGATCACCGGAGAGTTCGAAATCCCAAAGGGTATTTTGGAATTCTCAGCCTCATTGTTACCAACATAACCCTGAAGGGGAGTAGAAGATTATGATGTAAGTTGAGATGGAAGGGAAATTTACAAATCTAAAGACAAACCATAACCATCATGTTCAAGATTAGTGAACTCATGGTGATAAAAAAAAAAAGCTTAAACTTTAGAAAAATTATATTTTTTCTTCTTCTATTTTCAAAATGCTACTAGTAGCGAAGAAAATAAGCAAGTAAAAAAGACGGTAAAGAAATACAAATCAAAGGATACAAAATTAAAAAATAAAAACTGAGTCACATGAATAAGAGAAGAAAGACAACATTTAAACAAAACAAAAAAAGCAAAAGAACAAATTAAAAAGAGGTGTACCACTCTTGATGAGTGAAATATCGTTTGGGATGAGAGTAAAGCCCACATGATTATGTTTACTCTTGATGAGTGAGATATCATTTGGGATGAGAGTACCACGCTTTTATATAGTCTTAATTGTGGTCTATGGTGACTAATATTGATTTTTTTTTTGAAAGCGTAGACTAATATTTAATTAAAAGTAGAAAAGTTTATTAAAAAACAATTAAGATGTTTGACGTTGATTTATTTTTATTATTTAAATAAAAAAATATTAGTCAAAAACGTATTTGTTGCCACAATCACACGCGCTTCAACGACGCGCTTTAACCTTCCATTCATGCAAAAGCTCCTTCCATTCATGTAAAAGCAATAATATCACACACACACATCCAACACATATCCGTCACCAAAGAAAAAACGATTAAGTTGAAGAGATTCAAATAATCTCATTCGAATGTTGTTAGGTTTTAAGTTTTTTTTTTTAGTTGTATTGAAAGTTGATAATATCGTATAAGAGTGTTCCCTCAAAAAACTCGTATAAGAGAGTAAAATGTAATGTCTATCATCTTCGAAATTGATTTTGTGGTAAGAATGATGGAATAAGACCATTGCTTACTTTTTATAAGGGTGTATATTTCTTTTCGGTTTTTGTTAGTATTGCTTACTATTTTTATAACATGAGAGATGTACTATGAGATAAAAAAAAAATCATGTTAAAATGATATAATATTTGAAAAGATTTTATAAAGATCGACATACATCAATTTAGAAACCAATTTACATATCAATTGATGAGTTTGGTGTAATATTTTTTTTTTATAAGCGAGGAGAAATGACAGACATTAAGAGGAAACAGACATCCCAACATTGTGTTGTAAAAAGATAGATATTCTGACCAACTAATATAAAGTGGTGATTCTAGCTGCCATTATAAATATTCTGAGTACAATTTGGTTTACTAGGAACCATTTTCGATTTCAAGGGAAATCTTTCCACCGGAAAATAGCAATCAACAATATCATTGTTGCAGTCTCTTTAACATAAAACAATACACTCAAAACGTCCAATTCCTCAGTCAGGGACTTGATCATTCTAAACAAATGTAATGTCAACATTCACTCTCCAAAGGCTCCAGTCATCAAAGAAATAATTTGGCAGCCCCCATATCAAAACTGGTTGAAGTGCAATACTGATGGAGCCTCAACTCCCAATACTTCTTCGTGTGGAGGAATATTTAGAGATTCTGAAGCAGTTTTTAAGCTAGCCTTTGCTGAAAATATAGGCGGAGGAACGACATTCCATGCTGAGCTCTCAGGAATTCTTGGAGCAATTGAGATAACGAACCAAAGGAATTGGAGGAATTTGTGGATTGAAACAAACTAAGCTTTGGTGGTTTTGGCTTTTAAATCCATGACACTTATTCCATGTGGTTTGAGAAACAGGTGGAGAAATTGCAAAGGGATTATGGACAACATGAACTGCATTGTAACACATATACAGAGAAGGGAACCAATGTGCTGATAGCTTGGCAGCATGGGGACTGAATACTAATGGTTTAACTATTTGGGCCGATGTTCTCCAGTTTATTAGAGAGTTTTATGTTAAGAATACGCTTGGTATGCCTAATTTTAGTTTTCTTAAATAATTATTCTTTGCAGTTACACACGAAAATGTCTTGTTTAACGTAGGAAAAAACATAAGTTAGATGGTCATTTCCTTGAAATAAATTATTTGATTTTTTATCAGGTAATCTAGTGGCTAGAAATCCACCTCTTAAGGTGAAAAAGTGGGTGTCTGGATTTAGAGCATCAACCCCTGCATATTTTTTCGAAAAAGTCAAACTAACCCACTGAAATTGTTTTGACCCCTGCATATATTATGCAACGTCCTTACCAACTGAGTTTCAACCCCTACATATATTATGCAACATCCTTACCAATTAATAATTAAATATTAATTTTAGTTATCAACCTCTTAAATGAATTTCAATTATGTCACGTAATTAGTCTTCACGGTTATACACAAGAATACCTTGGTTAACCCAAAAAAAAAAGTCCTTTGAAAGATTATTTGTTTGTAATAAATAATTGATAATAATACCAATAACCAATAGATAATATACAATTAATAAATCTTATCCAAAATAATAATAATTCTAGTCTAAAAATAATAACAGAAAAATAAATCATTTGACTAATAATTATATAATAATTAATATAATACTATTAATTAATTATTTTTTAAAGAATAATACTATTATTTAAAAGTAAATCAAAAGATAAAGATTTAATATATAGAAATATAATATAACATTTTTGTGAGTAATAATTTAATATTCATAAATATAATATAGCATAAGATCTCTATGAGTTAAACAAAAGATAAAGATGTACATAATTATACACATCGAAGCCCCTTGCCAATTTCCTATTGAATAGGTATTGTGTGCAGGGTGAATATGTTGGCCTCCCGTGAGCTCTGTCTCATGGTTGGTTGAAATTTGAGACCTTGGTAGAGTGTGCCACGATAGATGGTGGATGTGTGACCCACGAGACCAAATCATGTGCAGCTCTATTGAATGTGGACTCTTTTACCCACATGCGTTTTGTAACGCTCGTGATGAGACCTTAGGTAAGGCGGGGCTACCCGTTAATAATATAATATAATATAACTTACCTTAGTACTTTGTCAAAAAAAAAAATTAACTTACCTTAGTATATAATTAAATATAATTTTCCTTAATGCATAAATTTTAGTATTACTTTTTTGATTGAAAATTTTAGTATTATTTGATTTTTCTTTCAAAAAATAAAGTATTATTTGACTTTATTAATTATATATTATTTAATAATTTCTATAAAAAGAATATTATATTTAAAAGTTAACCAAAAAAATCCTTAAAAAAAAAAAGTTAAACAAAAGATAAAGATTTGATTAAGTCAAAAAAGAAGATAAGTATTTATTATCATATATCTATAATCTATAATCTATTTACTATATCTATATCTATACTATATATAAAGAAAACTACCCCTTTCAGTACTTTTGGGTTGGATTTTTATTTCTAAAAATACCCTTAATTTTCAATACAAATAACACATGTAAAAAATTGATAAGAATAAATTTAAATATTAAAACAAATGTAACAAACATGAGATGAGGTTTTAAATCCAAACGTTGCTCGTGACTTGGAGATTTTGCGATAGGATGTTTGGAAAGGAAATGATTCTAGCAGCATGGAGCCTCGAGTTTACACTGATGTCTGGAAACTCTTGCACTACCGGCAAATCACCGCTTCTCCTCTCACTACTTTCCTTCAGCGTGCAAACATCATGAACACACTAGTTTCACCATCCAAGGACTTCTTTACTTGTTCCGCGGTTAGAAACCCTCCACTTACTTCAGCTACCGGCTTAAAAAACGTTACACTCTTGGTTAAACAATTAATGCTAACACCAAAAGATAACATCCAATCCATACCAAAAATCACATCCATATACTTCAACGGAAGACACACAAGATACAACTTGAAATCAACATTACCAAAATTAACGGGACACTTAGCACACACCAAAGAAGTAGTCAATGAGCCATTGGCCGGGGTATTGATGACCATTCTACGCGACAACGGAGTTACAGCTAAACCCAAACGCTCAACACAACTAACCGAGATAAAAGAATGAGTAGCACCGGTATCAATAATTGCAATCAAAGGAGTACTATTGATAAAACACATACCTCAGATAAGATTATCTGGCTGCTCCACTTCCTCCACATTCAAAGCAAACACCTTTCATGCCGCCTTCTTCGGCTTGGTACACTTAGTACTGAAATGACCTTTCTCTCCACAGTTGAAACAAGTAATATCCTTCTTGCACTCAAACGACTTGTGACCCTTCTGACCACACTTGTAGCAACTATCACCCTTCTTGCAATCATTAGCAAAATGACCCAAAGTTCCACACTTAAAGCACTTAACATCCGAAGCATTCGCCTTAGAGCCTCCACCAACCTCTTTCTTCCTTCCTTTGTCCTTGTTGTACGGTTTCCCAAATCCATGGCTCTTTCCCTTCTTGTCATGCACCGCCTTGTAATGGTTCGCCTTAGCCTTATGATGACACTCTGTCATTACGTAATTTTCTATGTATTTTGATCACAATTTAGAGTTCACAAGGTAACTTAAGCAGCAAGAAAAGCAGAAAAACTGAAGAATTCACAAAGGATCAAAAATGTGTCACGATTTGGACAAAACGTGACACGATTCAAGGAAGCTAAAACATGCTCTCTGCCAAGGCAAAAACGTGTCACGATGACCAAAACGTGACACGATTTGAAGAAACCCTAATTTAGAAGTTTGTTATACAAGGAAAATCGTGTCACGTTTTTGAGAACAAGGGTTACGGTTTGAGAAGAGCAAAGTGCGATTTTTACACTGGAAGACGGCTGCAGGGGCAATTTCTTCACCTTGTAACCAGTTCATGTATGTATTGTTACCTTTAATGATTATGTTATTTATAAATTCAATTATGAGTAGCTAAATCCATTAGAGGTTAGGTCTGAGATGATTCTTTGTAACCCTAATTGACATATGTTGCTGTGAAACTCTATTTATTGTGAATGACAATTTAGTTTTTATTCAATTCAATTGTTCTTAATGCGTTATATATTCTAATCACATATATACATGATTTGGTGAGAACGAACGACTACTGACCATAGCTTTCGACTTTGACCTAATTGAATTGTTCTAATAATTATAATTAGTCTAGGAACGGATAATTCTTTATTAGTGATATTAGGTTAACGTACTTCAAACCTTCGAAGATGATTAGACCACCTAAGGGATTAGGGGCTGCAATCTTAGAAGAGGGTCCTAACTCAAGGGATTGATTAGGACTATTTTGTTAACTATCGTGAAACTAGAAAATCATTCATAAGAATAGGTGCAGTAACCAATTAGCGGAACTTAGATGATTCGAATACCTAACTCATCTCTCTCTTATTTTAAACAATCAATTTACTTTCTGTTACTAAGTTTTATGCTATTAAACAAATCTACTGCCTAGCGGCAAAACAAAATAACTTTTACTACATCCTAATTTAATAACGTATTTGACTTTTTGAGATTAAAACCAGTCCTTGTGGGAACGATATTTTTACTACTTCGATAGTATTTGGTACACTTGCCAAAATTCTATCACCTTACCGACGTCATCAAACATGCGACACTTATGCACCAAAGTATCAAAATCCCGAATCTCCTGAACACACATGTACTGATAGATCTTTGGCCTCAAACCACTTTCAAACTTCACACACTTCGACACCATTGCATCCTCAACATTGATGTAGGGACAAAACCTTGAAAGCTCTTCAAACTTAGCGGCGTACTCAGCAACTGACAAGTTCTCTTGCTTCAAGTTCAGAAACTCCACTTCCTTCTTGGTCCTCAAATCCTCAGAAAAGTACTTCCTCAAAAACTCACTCTTGAACCTAGCCGAAGTCACAACCTCTCCACCGGCCTCAAGCCTCCCCTTGGCATTCATCCACCGAAATTCAGCCTCCTCATCAAGCATGTAGGTAGCCAACCTGACCTTCTGATCATCACTAGTCACCATAGCACGGAAGATCCTCTTCATGCCCTGTGTCCAAGTCTGAGCTCCTTCTAGGTCAAACCTTCCCTTGAATGTTGGCGGATTGTTCCTCAAGAAACCATCAAGCCTCCGCTCCTCAGCTTCACTCTCATTCCGATGACCAACCGCCGCCTGCTTATTGGCTTGAGCCAACATCTGTGGCATTGCAGCTAAAGCCTCTGCGATTGCCGCATCATCTCTTCCACCAGCCATCTAACTTCTACACTAAACCAAACCAACATATAAGAAAACAACACAACAAAACAAGTACTGAATGTAACTCAATACCATTCGTGCACAAACGGGAAAATTTACTGAATACTAGTCCGGACAAGACTGACCAAGGCTCTGATACTAACTTGTAACACCCTATTTCTATTAAAGCGATAAAATACGCAAATATAATAAGTATTCAAGAAATAGACGCTACGTCTTCCACAAGTTTCCAAAAACAACATGCATGCATATATAAAATTCTCAACAGTCGCAGCGGATATACATCATACATCAAATAATCCAACATATAAATATATAAGTCTCCAAGTCCCGACATATGGGCAATAATCAACAACATAAGTCAAAGCTACAAATATAAAGACAACGTCCTAATCAGAGCCTAAATCTAGACTCGATAGAAAAAGCAGAGGAAGCATCCGCTATCCTCGAATCAACTCACCAAGCAAGCAACTACTTCTGCACACCGTCTACCCGTCCATAAGGAAAGGCAGGCGGTCAAAACCACTGGGGGTTAGCTTTACATCAATAATAATCAATAATAATAATCAATTGAAAATGAACATTATTGATTAAATCTCAATTAACAGGTGCATACAACTATAACATCATCCATCAACATAATATTCACAATCATCAAATCATACAATGTACTAACACATTTATCGCCAACACACCATCAACACATAAGCAACATGATCCATGCCAATTCATGCTATGCGCCTAGACTTGATTAAATGCATGCGGTACTGTCACCAGCAACATAGGTCGTCGCCCCATGATGCCAACTGCACATCATATGTAAGAGTACACCTACGCAAGGGTCCTCCATTTACGTCACATATGCGACTATGATGCATGAACATACAAGCAAAGACTTGACAATGCAAAACACCTCAACAATAACAAGGTAAAAGTTCACCTCCATTTACATTGAACAACTTCAACAACAATTGCATTATCAAGAATTTACATCCAAACAATCAACCATTCATAATTCAAATAGAATTCATCACCTCATCATTATTCAACATAGTTGTTATCTCAACTATCATCAAGCATCATCACAACTTTATATAGTTTCTCACAATTAAAATAAAGGAGAATTTCACCAATTCATGATAATCATCATATTCAACATCTAACAATTGTTCACGTAACCTCAAATATTCATACAAAGTCATTTACAATAGGTTTCCGAGATAATCGATCTTTAAGATTAAATTTGACAAAGTTCGTCTATGATTAAACAAAACAACCAATATATACGTTTCAAAGTAAAGCAACCTCAATGCCTCGACCATGTATGCTCTTAAATCACATATGTGTGCAGTTGAGCATACATGCATGTCTCACCGGCTAATTACAACGAGATCATCGAAATCACAAAGTTTATTTCCCTTATTATTTTCAAAGCAAGATAAGTTAAACTCTATTGAATTCGCCCACAACCAGTTTCAGAAAATCATGTACTTAGTATACAACCTAATCTTACCCCTTTATCTTAAGACAAATAAGTTTCGGAACAATCGATGTTTTTGACATTTTTAAAGCTTGAGGCACAATTCCCAAACCAAGTCCTATTTCTCATTCGATTGATGTTTACAGAGGTTTGAAAGCTCAATTACATTTAACTACATCAAAAGAATCAGTTCGGAATGGTTCAGATCGCCCCAAAAGCCCTAAAATCGACGAATTAGGGGTGACCACACGTAACTCCACTCGCCATGGCGAGTTGGTTACAGGGAGTGACCCATAACTCGCCTCCAGCTCGCCACCAACTCGCCACTGCGAGTTGCATCAGTTCTGTACACGGGAAAAACTCCATTTTCACCTAAAAACTCCAATTTTAGTTCCCCCATTGCCCAAATTAGTTTCCAAAGTTTGTATAAACATTTCTAGACATAAAAAGACATCCAAAGCCATATGAAGCTTGAATCACGACATCATTTCATCAAAATAATCATTTGACCCTTTTTCATGAAAATCTCAAGAACAACACAAAATTCACAACAAGACTCCATGGTTATGAACACCCATAGGTTCAATCAACAACAGCAACATCTTACAACAACAACAACATCATTTAATCATGATTTCAGCCATGAATCAACAGCAACACATCAATATTCATCAATTAAGCATAATTCACAATATACCCATTTATACATATCATGAACATGCAATTTCATCAACAACAATTCAGTTAACATCAATTTCATGCACTCAAACATATCATCATAACAAGAGCACGAATTTCAACAATTAAATTTAAATAATCACTTATTCAAATAAGCACTTATGAGATGGAGAAGAAGAAGAGACTAAACAATTGATTATGAATGAAGACTAGCCCCCTTACCTCTTATCTTCACAAAGCTAAGCCAATTCTTCACTCCCCCTTGCTCCTAGCTTGATTCCCTTTGAATCTTCTCTCTAACCCTTTTCTCTATCTCTAGTCTTAGATGAAATGAATGAAAAGTTAACCTAGCCTCTCTATGTTAAGCTTATATAGTCACCATCTAAATGGGTTAGGGTATAACTTGTAACACCCCGTTCTCCCAACGTCGTAATATTAAATAAAAATATCAGAGTAAATCAAACAACAGAGTGTCACACTGCTTTTCAAAATTTCATAAATAGGAATAAACTATTTATTTTAATACAACATAAATTCTTATAAACTGCAGCGGAATAAATCTTCAAGGTTATAAATCAACTCAAATTCAACGTCAACATTATCCTGGCACAAAGGCCTCAACAGTTATAAAATATTATTTTCAACAATAATAAAAACTCCAACAACATGGTCTTCTCAAAGATATGATACATAAAAGAATTAAAGGAAAAAATTCGCGACAATTCCCATCCTAATATGTATCAGAGCCCTAGACACAGAGCCTTTGATCCTACTAATCTTCATTACCTGCAAGTTACCCATAGGAAAGGCAACGTTTTCAAGAAAAAGGGGTGAGATTCACAAACAACAATAGATATTATAATTCATCCATTAAATTAAACAACAAAAATAAAACGATAATCAACTGTCAGTTTATAATTAAAACAAATCAACAACATCATCATCAAGCTACGACATCGACGACTCGACCGACAACAACAACAACAACGACGACGACAATGCGACTAATGCAGATGCATATTGTAACACCCCGTTCCCAAAAATCGTATTATTTACTAAATAAATCAGAGTAAACGTCATAACACGGAGTATTACACTTCAAATAACAATTTTCATAAATAGTAAATATGCTATTTATTTAAACCAACGTATAATGTCATAAACTTGCAGCGGATATTTATTCTCAACATAAAATGTTATTCACCAAGATAACCATTCAACAAAAACAATCTCAAAGTACGATACATAAGAATTAAGGAAATTATTCGCAACGATCCCCATCCTATATGTATCAGAGTCCTAGACACTTGAGCCATACCTATCAGTCGTCGGAACCTGCACTTGCCCACAAGGCGGCAATTCCAACAGAAGGGGTGAGAAACACATTCAATAATAATACTATATAATTTATCAAAATTATTGAAACAATAACAATCATCAAGTCCGTATAAAATCATATATATATATATACCATTCAACATCATAGTTAATTCTCAACAACAATATCATCACCAACACCAAATCATTATCAACATTAGACACAAATTAATCACCGACGACAACACCCTAACCAATGCAACCCGACATCAACTAATGCATCATGCAATGTGGTACCAACTACGCGCGTTGAATGCTAAGCATTCCAGGGCATAAGCCCCCACCAAATTGGATGGTTAAAGCATCCCAGGGCATAAGCCCCCACCAAGTGAATGATAAACATTCCAGGGCATAAGCCCCCACCGGATTGAATGACTAGCATTCCAGGGCATGAGACCCCACCAGAAAATGATATGCATATGGACTCCACTTGTGTATATCTACATACAACTTCAACAACAACTTATGTGCCTAAAATATTTATGACACACTCCCCAACTAGACAACACCAACACTTATTTAAGTTATCAAAGTATCAACATTTCACAAAAGTATACATTCTTACGTAATTCAACATTCAAACACCGCTTTTAGCTTTATAGATACTTCTTATAAATTCATAGGAACTCCTTAGAATGGTTAGAAAAGTCCCTAGAGGCATTTAACAAAATATGGAAAAAGGTCGTACAGGACCTGGTTCGCTTGAAGGTCGCTTACGGTTCGCTTGAAGCGAGCGTCAAAAATCTGGAAAATACACTATACTGGATTCAGTTCGCTTGAAGCGAAATGGATTTCGCTTAAGCGAAGCGAATGTCGTAACTCAAGATTTGGTTTGCTTACAGCTCGCTTGCATTTCGCTTGAGCGAAGGTTCATGGGTCAATTCTGGGCAACTACAGGACATTTTCGCTTAAGCGAGATTCATTTCGCTTGAAGCGAAGCAAACGCCGTAACTCAGGATTGAGTTCGCTTACGGCTCGCTCGCATTTCGCTTGAGCGAAGGTTCAAGGGCATTCTCGCTTAAGCGAGATTCATTTCGCTTGAAGCGAACGGCTACGATTTTCAGGATGAACAGTACGATTCCAGCATCCAAATTCAACCCAAAATCCCACTTTTAATCCCTTATTCACCCAAAAGTTTTACAAAACATGTTTATAGGTGAAACATAACATATGGCAATCAAAATGGCATAGAATTACACAATTAACAATCATTGTATCACATTTTCATCATTTCATAAACCCTAATTCAAGAACACAAATTCAACAATTATCAAAATTATACAACATTATAATGAAGGATTCCCACCCTTACCTCGAATTAGCAAAATCTACAGCAAAATAGGTTGAAATCTCTCTTCCTAGCTCTTCTCCTAGCTTTCCCTTCTTCTTCTCAAAAACTCTCTTTTTCTCTCTTTTTGTCTGTACGTGAAAATGATACTGTTTGTTTTCTTTTTACTCTTTCCTTTTCTAACTCCCTTTCTTTTTACTCTTTCAACCATAACCTACTTTTTTCACTTAACTCCCCTTTAATTTCTATTAATTCCACTTAATTCCTTTTTATTCAAATAAATAATTATTTTCTACTCTTTTATCTTAAATAATAAAAATACCTCATAATCAAATATCATATAACAAAATATCAATTCACCAATATCACATAAAATCATACAAGAATATATTAAAACACCACTTAAAATAATTAAATAAAACGGGCGTTACAACTCTCCCCAACTTATAGAATTTTGTCCTCGAAATCTTACCTCAAACAAACAACTCAGGATATGATTCTTGCATCTTACTCTCCAACTCCCAAGTAAGGCTTTCACCAGCAACTCCACTCCAAACAACTCTTACAAGAGGTATCTCTTTGCCTCTCAACTTCTTCACCTTGCGATCATCAATTCTCAAAGGTAAAGTCTCCACCGTAAGGTTGTCTCTGACTTGCACATCATCTAAAGGAATAACATGCGAAGGATCCGCTATATACTTCCGAAGCTGTGACACATGAAACACATCATGCAAGTTCGAAAGATGTGGTGGCAAAGCAATCCTATAAGCCACCGTGCCAATCCTCTCCGATATTTGATAGGGACCAATGAACTTCGGGGTTAACTTCTTAGACTTCAAAGCTCGACCAACACCGGTCATAGGAGTGACTCTCAAGAACACATGATCACCCTCTTGGAACTCAAGATCCTTCCTCCGCTTATCATGATAACTCTTCTGTCGACTCTGCGACGCTTTCATATGTTCTCTAATCATCTTAACTTTTTCCGTAGTCTGTTGAACCAAATCCGGTCCCAAAACTACACTCTCACCCGATTCAAACCAACATAGAGGAGTTCTACACTTCCGACCATACAAAGCTTCAAATGGTGCCATACCAATACTCGAATGGTAATTGTTGTTGTATGTGAACTCAATCAACGGTAGATGACTATCCCAAGCTCCACCTTGCTCAAGTACACACACTCTTAACAAATCCTCTAGCGACTGAATTGTTCTCTCCGACTGACCATCTGTTTGCGGATGATAAGCCGAACTCAACCTCAACTTCGAACCCAATGCCTCTTGCAAACTCTTCCAAAATCTAGAAGTGAACCTCGGATCTCTATCCGACACAATGCTTGACGGAACGCCATGCAACTTCACAATGTCCCGAATATAAATCTCTGCCAACTGAGCTACTGGATAATTGATATTGATCGGAATAAAATGCGCCGACTTCGTCAATCTATCAACAACAACCCAAATGGCATCATGCCCTCTTTGAGTATTCGGCAAACTAGTTACAAAGTCCATGGAGATGCTATCCCACTTCCACTCCGGCACATCTAAAGGTATCAACAAACCAGCAGGCTTCTGATGCTCAACTTTGGATTTCTGACAAGTCAAACAAGCATACACAAACTGCGCAACATCACGCTTCAAACCAGACCACCAAAACAACTTCTTCAAGTCATGATACATCTTTGTAGCTCCCGGATGAATACTCAAGCTACTTCTATGACTTTCTTCAAGAATCATCTTTTTCATCTCGTCATTGTCGGGAATACATATTCTTCCTCTAAACCTCAACACACCTTGGTCATCAACCTGAAAATCACCATCGGCAGTAGCAACCATCAAGTCCACAAACTTGACATCAACCTTTTGAGCCTCTTTTATACTATGCAGAAAATCATTGTTAATTTTCAACATGCCCAACTGGACACTTTTAGGCGCCAATTCACACACCAAACTCAAGTCTCTGAATTGTTCAAGTAACTCGAACTCCTTCACCATCATTGCGGACATATGTAATGTCTTCCTACTCAAAGCATCAGCAACAACATTAGCTTTGCCAGGATGGTAATTCAAGCCAAAATCGTAGTCCTTCAATAACTCTAGCTACCTTCTCTGCCTCATGTTCAACTCCTTCTGATCAAATAAGTATTTCAAACTCTTATGATCACTAAACACTTCAAATCGAGAACCATATAAATAATGCCTCCATATTTTTAACACAAACACAACTGCCGCTAGCTCTAGATCATGCGTAGGATAATTCTTCTCATGAATCCTCAACTGCCTTGAAGCATATGCTACTACCTTACCATCTTGCATCAATACACCACCTAAGCCCAACTTGGACGCATCACAATAAACAACAAAAGGTTCATCTGGCTTCGGTAGAATCAAAATAGGAGCTGTTGTCAATCTTTGCTTCAACTCGTTGAAACTCTCTTCACACTTAGCATCCCACACAAATGCCTTACCTTTACAAGTTAACTGAGTCAAAGGAAGTGCCAACTTCGAAAATCCTTCAATGAATCTTCTATAATAACCAGCCAAACCAAGAAAACTTCTAATCTCCGTAACAGACTTAGGAGTCTCCCACTGTGATACCGCTTCAACCTTCGACGGATCAACTGCAATACCGTTACCAGAAATAATATGGCCAAGAAAACTTACTTCACTTAACCAGAATTCACACTTCGACATCTTTGCATATAACTTCTTCTCTTTCAGCACCTGCAACACAATCTTCAAATGCTCTGCATGCTCTTCCTCAGTCTTAGAATAAATCAAAATATCGTCAATAAACACAACCACAAATTGATCAAGAAAAGCATGGAAAGTTCTATTCATATACTCCATGAACACACCAGGTGCATTAGTAACACCGAAAATCATCACTTTAAACTCGTAGTGACCATATCGCGTCCTAAACGCCGTCTTTTGCATATCTTCATCTTTTACTTTAATCTGATGGTAACCAGACCTCAAATCAATCTTGCTAAACACACGAGCACCCACTAATTGATCCATCAAATCATCAATCCTCGGAAGTGGATACCTATTCTTTATCGTCACTTTATTCAACTGACGGTAATCAATACATAACCTCATGCTACCATCTTTCTTCTTAACTAGCAACACCGGTGCTCCCCAAGGCGAAACACTTGGTCGTACAAACTTTTTATCAAGTAAATCCTCCAACTGCTTCTTCAACTCTGCCAACTCAGAAGCTGACATACGATATGGAGCCATCGACACAGGCTTCGTACCCGGAACAAGATCGATAGAGAATTCAACTTCCCTCTCCGGCAGCACATCGGGAATCTCATCAGGAAAAACTTCAGAAAATTCTCTAACAACTGGCAATCTGTCAATCACAGCTTGGTTCTCTAAAGACAAATAAGCCATCAACGAAAACATCAAGTTTCCATCACTTTCTAATTGCTTCAGCTGCTTAGTAGATAAAAACTCTACTCCACTTTCCTCTTCGGCGGAAGAAAAGTACACCGTCTTCTTAAAACAATTAATATGCACACGGTTGTATTCCAACCAGTTCATACCAAGGATTACATCCATCCCCGTCAACGGCAAACATATAAGATCAACATCAAAATCCCTACCATACATGGATATAGGACAACTCTGACAAACAAGAGAAGTAGTCACTGAACCCTTAGCTGGAGTTTCAACAACCATTTCCCCATTCATACTTGACATAACAAGACCCAACTTATTTGCACAATCAACAGCAATAAAACAATGGGTAGCCCCAGTATCAATAATAGCAATTAAAGGGATACCATTAAAGAAACAAGTACCTCTGATGAGTCGATCTTCATTAACCGTCTGAGTACCGGTCAATGCAAACACCTTTCCACTAGCCTGAGCCCTCTTAGGCTTCTTGCACTGCGAACTAAGGTGACCTTCTTCGTTACAATTATAGCAAACAATATCATCATGCTTGCACTCAGCCACTGTGTGACCCTTCTTCCCGCAACGGAAACACTTTTTCTCTTCACGCTAATTGCACACATTACTCTTGTGGCCCTTCTCGCCACACTTGTAACAAACTACCTTAGCAGGAACATCTCTACCCCTGGGCTTCCTCTCATCTTGCATCCTCTGTTTACCCTTGTCTGCAGGGGCACTGTACGGCTTCGGACGACTCTGCTGTCCTTTACCCCTACGCTCACTCATCACCTTGTAATGATCTTTGGTATCCTCCTCATAAATCCTACAGCTGCTTACCAAATCAGAAAAGTTTCTAATCTTCTGATAACCAATGGCCCGCTTAATATCAGCACGCAGACCGTTCTCGAACTTAATGCATTTGGAAAACTCTGCATTCGCCGCATATTCGGTCACGGACATGTCTCCTTGCTTCAACTCAAGGAACTCAATTTCTTTCTTGCCTCGGACATCTTCCGGGAAATACCTGCTCAGAAATTCTCTCCTGAACACAGCCCATGTGATCGCAGCTCCTCCATGTCCTAAAACAGGTTGCACACTTACCCACCAGTCATCAGCTTCCTCAGCTAACATATGCGTGCCAAAACGCACCATCTGAACGTCTGTACATTGCATGACCCTGAAGATTCTTTCCACTTCCTTCAGCCATGACTGAGCCCCATCAGGGTCGTACCTGCCTTTGAACGTAGGTGGATGGTTTCTCAAGAAGGTCTCCAACATGCGCACACCATCATTACCAGCAGCATTGTTCTGTTGCTGTCCAACAACTTGAGCCATTGCTTGCAAAGCAGCAGCAAGAGCAACATCATTTCTTCCAGCCATCTCAACAATTCTACATAACAGAATAGTTTAGAACAACAACAAGACAACATAAAAATTGTCAGACAACTCTAATGGCTCGACACGACTCTACTAATTGGCCGAACAGACCGACTCTGCTCTGATACCAATTGTAACACCCCGTTCCCAAAAATCGTATTATTTACTAAATAAATCAGAGTAAACGTCATAACATGGAGTATTACACTTCAAATAACAATTTTCATAAATAGTAAATATGCTATTTATTTAAACCAACATATAATGTCATAAACTTGCAGCGGATATTTATTCTCAACATAAAATGTTATTCACCAAGATAACCATTCAACAAAAACAATCTCAAAGTACGATACATAAGAATTAAGGAAATTATTCGCAACGATCCTCATCCTATATGTATCAGAGTCCTAGACACTTGAGCCATACCTATCAGTCGTCGGAACCTGCACTTTCCCACAAGGCGGCAATTCCAACAGAAGGGGTGAGAAACACATTCAATAATAATACTATATAATTTATCAAAATTATTGAAACAATAACAATCATCAAGTCCGTATATAATCATATATATATATATACCATTCAACATCATAGTTAATTCTCAACAACAATATCATCACCAACACCAAATCATTATCAACATTAGACACAAATTAATCACCGACGACAACACCCTAACCAATGCAACCCGACATCAACTAATGCATCATGCAATGTGGTACCAACTACGCGCGTTGAATGCTAAGCATTCCAGGGCATAAGCCCCCACCAAATTGGATGGTTAAAGCATCCCAGGGCATAAGCCCCCACCAAGTGAATGATAAACATTCCAGGGCATAAGCCCCCACCGGATTGAATGACTAGCATTCCAGGGCATGAGCCCCCACCAGAAAATGATATGCATATGGACTCCACTTGTGTATATCTACATACAACTTCAACAACAACTTATGTGCCTAAAATATTTATGACACACTCCCCAACTAGACAACACCAACACTTATTTAAGTTATCAAAGTATCAACATTTCACAAAAGTATACATTCTTACGTAATTCAACATTCAAACACCGCTTTTAGCTTTATAGATACTTCTTATAAATTCATAGGAACTCCTTAGAATGGTTAGAAAAGTCCCTAGAGGCATTTAACAAAATATGGAAAAAGGTCGTACAGGACCTGGTTCGCTTGAAGGTCGCTTACGGTTCGCTTGAAGCGAGCGTCAAAAATCTGGAAAATACACTATACTGGATTCAGTTCGCTTGAAGCGAAATGGATTTCGCTTAAGCGAAGCGAATGTCGTAACTCAAGATTTGGTTCGCTTACAGCTCACTTGCATTTCGCTTGAGCGAAGGTTCATGGGTCAATTCTGGGCAACTACAGGACATTTTCGCTTAAGCGAGATTCATTTCGCTTGAAGCGAAGCAAACGCCGTAACTCAGGATTGAGTTCGCTTACGGCTCGCTCGCATTTCGCTTGAGCGAAGGTTCAAGGGCATTCTCGCTTAAGCGAGATTCATTTCGCTTGAAGCGAACAGCTACGATTTTCAGGATGAACAGTACGATTCCAGCATCCAAATTCAACCCAAAATCCCACTTTTAATCCCTGATTCACCCAAAAGTTTTACAAAACATGTTTATAGGTCAAACATAACATATGGCAATCAAAATGGCATAGAATTACACAATTAACAATCATTGTATCACATTTTCATCATTTCATAAACCCTAATTCAAGAACACAAATTCAACAATTATCAAAATTATACAACATTATAATGAAGGATTCCCACCCTTACCTCGAATTAGCAAAATCTACAGCAAAATAGGTTGAAATCTCTCTTCCTAGCTCTTCTCCTAGCTTTCCCTTCTTCTTCTCAAAAACTCTCTTTTTCTCTCTTTTTGTCTGTACGTGAAAATGATACTGTTTGTTTTCTTTTTACTCTTTCCTTTTCTAACTCCCTTTCTTTTTACTCTTTCAACCATAACCTACTTTTTTCACTTAACTCCCCTTTAATTTCTATTAATTCCACTTAATTCCTTTTTATTCAAATAAATAATTATTTTCTACTCTTTTATCTTAAATAATAAAAATACCTCATAATCAAATATCATATAACAAAATATCAATTCACCAATATCACATAAAATCATACAAGAATATATTAAAACACCACTTAAAATAATTAAATAAAACGGGCGTTACACATGTGGTACCATTTAACACGTTTGAATGACTAGAATTACGGGGCATAAGCCCCCAACAGTTTGAATGAAATAACATTCCAGGGCGTAAGTCTTCAACGATTGAGTGATAAACACTCCAGGGCATAAGCCCTCAACGATTGAGTGAAAACACTCCAGGGCATGAGCCCTCAACAAGGTATGAGTATGAAATGGACTCAATATTGTATATCTGCATACAACTCGACAATAGCGACGACAACTACAATATGCATAATCAACTATGACATAAAACTCCAACTTGATCGAAAAGACACGGCAAAAGGACACAACAGAATCTCACAACAAAATTCAACAATTAAAGCATGCTACAGTGCTGCTCGCCGTGGCGAGCTACTTTACTCGCTATGGCGAGCTCAGGAAAACGAGCTACTTGCTATGGCGAGTTGGGGGCGAGCTGAAGGCGAGCAAAACTGGGTGCTCTCGGCATTTTTGACATTTTTCACCCAAAATCTTCATTTTTAAGTCCCCAAATTTGATTATGCAAAAAGGTGCCATTCATTCCTAAATATATTAAGGCATTCATGTTGATATAAAAATTGACCCAAAAACATCATTAAGATAATTGACGCTTTTTAATTTAAGCAAATCGCCGTGGCAAGTGGATTTGCTCGCTGTGGCGAGCTATACAGGTTCACTACTCGCCATGGCGAGTGGGTCTGCTCGCTGTGGGAGCTACAGAGGTCTTACTCGCCTGGCGAGTGGGTCTGCTTGCCGTGGCGAGTGGCGATTTATAGAACTACGATTTGTACGAACAGACTTCTATCTTTCAACCCCAAACCCCAATTTAAACACCTAAAAACCCAAATTTGATGAGTTACATTACTTCTATTCGAGCTAACATCAGAACAGCCATAAACAACAACATTTTCATGAATTCATCAAGTTATTCAAACCAATTCATCTTTAACCTAATTCAATTTATCAGCCTTAACAACAACAATATCAATCGACGAATTATAAGACCTAAAATTGAGAGTTAGTCTCACCCTTACCTGAATTTGATGAACAATACTCTACACTTCTCCCCACTTGGCTCTTCTCCCTTGGTTCTTGGTTTTTCTTCCATTTCTCTGTTTCTCTATTTTTCTACGTGAAACTGTTTTTCTGACTTTCTCCTTTCTCTAACTCCCTATTAATTGTAATTAATTCCCACTTATTTCTAATTAACTCCTATTAAAATATTAGTCAATTCTTTTTAACCCCCAAATTTTCCAATAATTGTAATTCTCACCTATTTTAATTAAACATTAAAATAATCATATAATAAATTATTCCACACCATCAAAACAACTTAAACCATTTAAAATCATATGAACTACTAAAATTCAGCCAAAAATAAATAATAACAACTAGGGCGTTACAACTCTCCCCAACTTAAAGAATTTCGTCCTCGAAATATTACCTCAAGTAAACAAATCTGGATAAGACTCTAGCATCTTACTCTCCAGCTCCCATGTTAAACTTTCACCAGTTACACCACCCCAAACAACTCTCACTAGAAGTATCTCCTTGCCTCTCAGCTTCTTCACCTTACGATCGTCAATTCTCAACGGTGTAGTCTCCACCGTAAGGTTGTCTCTAACTTGCACATCATCCCTTGGTATAACATGCGAAGGATCCGCTACGTACTTCCGCAGCCGCGACACATGAAACACATCATGCAGATTCGAAAGATGTGGTGACAAACCTACTCGATATGCCACTGTCCCAATTCTCTCTGATATCTGATAAGGAACAATAAACTTTGGAGTCAACTTCTTAGACTTCAACACACGACCTACTCCTGTCATAGGAGTGACTCTCAAGAACACATGATCGTCCTCTTGAAATACAAGGTCATTTCTACGCTTGTCATGGTAACTCTTCTGCTGACTCTGCGACGCATTCATCTATTCTCTTATCAATTTGACCTTCTCTGTAGTCTGCTGGACTATTTCTGGTCCCAACACTATACTTTCTCCCGATTCAAACCAACACAACGGAGTTCTACACCTCCGACCATACAAATCTTCGAATGGTGCCATACTAATACTCGAATGGTAACTGTTGTTGTACGTGAACTCAATCAACGGTAGATGACTATCCCAAGCTCCACCTTGCTCAAGTACACACACTCTCAGCATATCTTCTAACGAATGAATCGTTCTCTCCGACTAGCCATCTGTTTGAGGATGATAAGCCGAACTCAACCTCAACTTTGAACCCAAAGCCTCTTGCAAACTCTTCCAAAACCTTGAAGTGAACCTCGGATCTCTATCCGACACAATACTTGATGGAACACCATGTAACTTCACAATATTATGAATATAAATCTCCGCCAACTGAGCTACCGGATAATTAATATTGATCGGAATAAAATGTGTTGACTTTGTCAACTTGTCAACAACTACCCAAATGGCATCATGCCCTCTCGAGGTATTCGGTAAACTCGTTACAAAGTCCATGGATATGCTATCCCACTTCCAATCTGGCACATCTAATGGTGTCAACAACCCTGCAGGCTTCTGATGTTCAACTTTAGATTTCTGACAAGTCAAACATGCATACACAAACTGTGCAACATCTCGTTTCAATCCGGACCACCAAAACAATTTCTTCAAGTCGTGATACATCTTTGTAGCTCCCAGATGAATACTTAAGCTACTCCTGTGACTTTCTTCTAAAATAAACTTTTTCAACTCATCATTATCAGGAATACCAATTCTGCCTCGGAATCTCAACACACCTTGATCATCAACCTGGAAATCACTATCTTCAGTTTCATTACTAGCAACCATCAAGTCTACAAACTTAACATTAACTTTCTGCGCTTCTCTGATACTGTTCAAGAATTCATTATTGATCTTCAACATACCCAACTGCACGCTCTGGGGTGCCCATTCACAAACTAGGTTCAAGTCTCTAAATTGCTCAAGCAACTCGAACTCTTTTATCATCATAGCAGACATGTGCAACGTATTTCTGCTAAAGGCATCTGCAACCACATTGGCTTTACCTGGGTGGTAATTCAATCTAAAATCATAGTCCTTCAACAACTCAAGCCACCTTCTCAGCCTCATATTCAACTCCTTTTGATCAAATAAATATTTCAAACTTTTATGATCACTAAACACCTCAAATCTGACCGTACAAATAATGCCTCCAAATTTTTAACACAAAAACCACAGCAGCCAACTCTAAATCATGTGTTGGATAGTTCTTCTCATGTATCCTTAGACGCATCACAATAAACAACAAAAGGTTCATCTGACTTCGGTAAAATTAAAATTGGAGTTATCGTCAACCGTTGCTTCAACTCATTGAAACTATTCTCACACTGAGTATCCCACACAAAAGCCTTACCCTTACAGGTCAACTGAGTCAAAGGAAGTGCCAACTTCGAAAATCATTCGATAAATCTGCGGTAATAACCTGCTAAACCCATAAAACTTCTATTCTCTGTGACTGACTTCGGAGTCTCCCATTGTGATACCGATTCAACTTTTGACGGGTCAACCGCAATACCACTACCAGAAATAATGTGGCGAAGAAAACTTACTTCACTTAACCAGAACTCACATTTGGACAACTTGGCATACAACTTCCTTTCCTTCAACACTTGCCATACAATTTTTAAATGTTTTGTATGCTCTTCTTCAGTCTTGGAATAAATTAGGATATCATCAATAAACACAACTACAAATTTGTCCAGAAAGTCATGGAAAATTCTGTTCATATACTCCATAAATACACCAGGTGCATTAGTAACACCGAAAGGCATCACTTTATATTCATAGTGACCATATCGCGTCCTTAACGCCGTCTTCTGCATATCTTCATCCTTCACCTTAATCTGATGGTAACTTTAACGCCCTAGTTGTTATTTATTTAATTTCGGTTGATTTCAATAAGTTTATATGATTTTAAATAATTTATGTTGATTTTATGGTGTGATGAATTTTATTATATGATTATTTTGATTATTTAAGTAAAATAGGTGAGAATTATAATTATTAGAAAGTTGGGGATTAAAATGAATTGAATAATATTTTAATAGGAGTTAATTAGAAATAAGTGGAATTAATTAGAATTAATAGGAGTTAGAAGGAAGGGATAGGCAGAAAACAGTTTTCACGTAGAAACAGAGAGAAACATAGAAAAGGGAGAAAAACCTAGAACAAGAGAGAAGAAGCAAGAGGAGAGAAGAACGCAACTTTGAATTCAGGAAGATAATATAAGGTAAGGGTGAGGCTAACTCTCAACTTTAGGTCCTATAATTCATTGATTAATGTTGGATTGTTAAGGTTGATGAATTGAATTAGGTTAAAGATGAATAGATGTTAATAACTTGATTAATTCATGAAATTGATGTTGTTTATTGTTGTTCTGATGTTAGTATGCATAGAAGTAATGCAATTCACCAAAATTAGGTTTTTAGGTGTTGAAAATGGGGTTTGGGGTTGAAAAGGAGAAGTCTGTTCGTACAATTCGTAGTTCTGTCAGTCGCCACTCGCCACGGCGAGCAAACCCACTCGCCAGGTGAGCAATGCCTGTGTAGCTCGCCCCAGCGAGAAGACCCACTCGCCAGGCGAGCAGTTAACCCCCATAACTCGCCACAGCGAGCAAATGCACTCGCCACGGCGAGTTGCTTAAATTGAAAATCGTTAATTGTCTTAATGAGGTTTTTGGGCCAATTTTTATATCAACTTGAGTGCCTTAATATATTTAGGGATGAATGGCACCTTTTTACAGAATCAAATTTGGGTTTTGGGGACTTAAAAATGAAGATTTTAGGTGAAAAATGTCAAAAATGCCGAGAGCACCCAGTTTTGTTCGCCTTGAGTTCGCCCCCAACTCGCCTTAGCGAGTAGCTCAATTTCCTGAACTCGCCACGGCGAGTAGTACTGTAGTATGCCTAAATTGTTGAATTTTGTTGTGAGACTTTGTTGTGAGACTTTGTCGTTGTTGTTGTCGAGTTGTATGCCGATATACACTAGTGAGTCCATTCATACTCATACCTTGTTGAGGGCTCATGCCCTGGAGTGTTTATCACTCAATCGTTGAGGGCTTATGCCCTGGAATGTTATTTCATTCAAATTGTTAGGGGCTTATGCCCCGGAATGCTTAGCATTCAACGCGCGTAAAATGGTACCACATGCATTTGCATTAGTCGCATTGTTGTCGTCGTTGTTGTCGTTGTTGTCGTCGTTGTTGTTGTTGGTTGAGTCGTCGATGTTGTAGCTTGTTGATGATGTAGTTAATTTGTTTTAATTATAAACTAACAGTTGATTATCATTATAATGTTGACGTTGGATTTTAATTGATGAATTATAATATCTATTGTTGTTTGTGAATCTCACCCCTTCTGCTTGGAAATGTTGCCTTTCCTATGGGTAACTTGCAGGTAACGAAGATTAGTAGAGATGTCGACTCAAAGTGTCTTAGGGCTCTGATACGTAACGGGATGGGGATCTTATTACTTGTTTCTCTTTCCTTACGTATTGTTTTTGAATTATGAAACCTTTGATGAGGCCTGCGTGCCAAAGCTTAATTTTTGTTAATTTTGTGATCACTTGGGCTGTGTTCAGAAGAGAGTTTCTGAATAGGTATTTTCCGGAAGATGTCTGAGGCAAAAAGGAAATTGAATTTCTAGAACTGAATCAAGGTGACATGTCTGTAACAGAGTATGCCGCCAAGTTTGTTGAGTTGGCAAAGTTTTACCCGCATTACACTCCTGAGAATGTTGAGTTCTCTAAGTGTATTAAGTTCGAGAATGGTCTGCGTGCTGAGATTAAGCGGGCCATTGGTTATCAGAAAATCCGCAACTTTTCTGATTTGGTGAGTAGCCGCAGAATTTACGAAGAGGATACGAAAGCTCACTACAAGGTGATTAATGAAAGGAAGAGTAAGAGTCAGCAGAGCCGTCCTTAGCCTTACAATGCTTCTGCTGATAAGGGTAAACAACGGGTGAATGATGAGAGGAGGCCAAGGAAGAATGAGACTCCTGCTGAAGTTGTCTGCTACAAGTGTGGTGAGAAAGGCCACAAGAGTAATGCTTGCCACCGCGATGAGAAGAAATTCTTCCGATGTGGGAAGAAAGGACATACAATAGCTGAATGCAAACGTGGTGATATTGTCTATTTCAATTGTGATGAAGAGGGTCATCTTAGTTCTCAGTGCAAGAAGCCTAAGAAGGCACAGATTGGAGGGAAGGTGTTTGCATTGTCTGGCACACAGACGGACAATGAGGATCGACTTATCAGAGGTACTTGTTATTTTGATAGTACTCCTTTAATTGCTATTATTGATACTGGTGCTACGCATTGTTTTATTGCTGTTAGTTGTGCTTCAAAGTTGGGGCTTACTATGTCTAATATGGGTGGAGAAATGATTGTTGAAACTCCAGCTAAGGGTTCAATGGATACTTCTCTTGTTTGTTTAAGATGTACACTGTCTGTGTTTGGTAGAGATTTGAAGTTGATCTTGTATGTTTACCGCTGACGGGTATGGATGTAATCCTTGGGATGAACTGGTTATAGTATAACCATGTCCTCATCAATTGTTTTAGTAAGACGGTGCGTTTCTCTTCCGCTGATGAAGAGAGTGAAGTTGATTTCTTGAATACTGAGCAGCTGAAGCAGATAGAGCGCGACATAATTCTGATGTTTTCCTTGATAGCATATTTGTCGGTGGAGAATCGAGCGGTGATTGATAGCCTACCAGTCGTGAATGAATTTCCATAAGTTTTTCCTGATGAGATTCCCGATGTGCCGCCAGAGAGAGAATTTGAATTCTCAATTGATCTTGTTCCGGGTACGAAGCTTGTGTCGATGACTCCTTACAGTATGTCAGCAGCTGAGTTGGCAGAATTGAAGAAGCAGTTGGAGGACCTACTTGATAAAAAATTTATAAGACCGAGTGTTTCACCTTTGGGAGCGCCGATATTATTGGTTAAGAAGAAAGATGGTAGCATGAGGCTGTGTATAGATTACCGTCAGCTGAATAAAGTGACGATAAAGAATAGGTACACACTTCCGAGAATTGACGACTTAATGGACCAGCTAGTGGGTGCACGAGTGTTTAGTAAAATTGATTTGAGATCAGGTTACCATTAGATCAAGGTGAAGGATGAAGATATGCAGAAGATGGCGTTCACGATGCGTTATGGTCACTATGAGTATAAAGTGATACCTTTCGGTGTTACTAATGCACCTGGTGTATTTATGGAGTATATGAACAGAATTTTCCATGACTTTCTGGACAGATTTGTTGTTGTGTTTATTGATGATATTCTGATTTATTCTAAGACTGAAGAAGAGCATGCAGAGCATTTGAAGATTGTTTTGCAAGTGTTGAAAGAGAAGAAGTTGTATGCCATGTTGTCAAAATGTAAGTTCTGGTTAAGTGAAGTAAGTTTTCTTGGCCATATTATTTCTGGTAGTGATATTGCGGTTGACCCGTCGAAAGTTGAAGCGGTGTCGCAATGGGAGACTCCGAAGTCAGTCATAGAGATTAGAAGTTTTCTGGGTTTAGCAGGTTATTACCGCAGATTTATCGAAGTGTTTTCGAAGTTGACACTTCCTTTGACTCAGTTGATCTGTAAGGGTAAAGCTTTTGTGTGGGATACTCAGTGTGAGAATAGTTTCAATGAGTTGAAGCAACGGTTGACGACAGCTCCGATTTTTGAAGCATACTATCCAGTATGATCTTCAGAAGCACCCTATGCTCAGGATGCATGTCTACCAACTTATTTGAGGGTCTACCTTCAAATAAGACTTTGTTGTAGATACCCATCCACTCACTCTTCTCATCCACATTCCATTGGAATTTTCCTTCATTAGCTACCCTGCAGGCTCTGGCAACTACTTCTTCAGTGATAAGGATTGGAATCCCCATCACAGCAGACCTGATTTCAAGACCTTTGTACGGTCTCAAACCCATTTGCTTTCTATTCTTGCCAACCAAAGAGGGGTTGTTCATGATTGCGGTAGTTTCTTCAATGGTAGCGTCGTCCTTGTCGAAAACTTCTGCTCTAACCCAGAGATCTCTCACCAACTCTTGATATGTTGGTCCATTCAACATACCAAAATAACTCATCATTCCTTGTGATAAGAAATGAGAAGAGACATCTACACCATGTCTTATAAGGGAACCGAAATCCACTGGAGATTCAACTTGAACTTCCAGAGTCTCTTTAATAAGGTTCATGGTCCTGGGTTTAATCATGTATGATTTACCAGTTTTAATTATCACACCAGATTGAATAAGATCACTTGCCATTTGAAGGTTTCTAGGTTTTGATTTTGAGAACAAAAAGTTTTTCAAAGACTGAAAACAAGAAAAATGTTCAGGGAAAAAATCAATGTGTGAAAAGTGAAGTGAGTTGTGTGTGATTGGTATTTATAGTGAAAGAGTAGAAAACCGTTTGGAAAGAGAAGGGGACAAACAAATAAGAGTAATAAAGACTATAGAGCATGCAGCCGTAAAAGTGTTGGGAAGACGCGAGTGTTACTTGTTAAACGTAATAAAATCATTGTCCTTTGAGTTCTTACCCAATACAGACAGGCCACGTCTGAGAACTAAAAAAGTAAATGTCACCGTAGTGGGGCAGGTATTACTAAACTCAACAGTCATGCTTCCACTAATACGAGCTTCTGAGAGTCTAAGATTCCTTAACAGAGTCTGAGAGTCTTTTAGAAGCTTATGTTCACCAGAGTCTCCAAAAGAGAGTCTGATACTCAATTAGCTTCTGAGTATCTTTCAGAGTCTAAATTCTGTTTTCAGAAGCGCACATTAACCAGAGACATAACACATGTTCAAATTTTTCTTTATCAAATCAAATCTTTCAACAGATAAATGATGTTTAATCTCAATGTGCTTTGCTCTTGAATGCAGAATTGGATTCTTAGATAAACATATAGCTGCTGTATTATCACAATAAATTGGGATACAGTTTTCAGTTATTTGATAATCCTCAATCTGATGTTTCATCCAGAGTAGCTGTGTACAACAACTAGCAGCTGAGATGTATTCTGCTTCTGCTGTAGACAAAGCAATAGTTGCTTGCCTTTTGCTAGCCCAGGATATCAGATTCTCTCCCAAAAATTGACAATTGCCACTGGTTGATTTTCTTTCAATCCTGTCTCCAGCATAGTTAGCGTCACAGAATCCAACTAGCTTATAGTAAGAGGATTTCTTGTACAGAAGTCCAAGATTAGTAGTTCCTTTCAGATATCTAAAGATTCTCTTAACAGCTGTGAAGTGAGACTCTCTAGGATCTGATTGAAACCTTGCACACAGACATACACTGAATAAAATATCTGGTCTGGATGCAGTTAGGGATAACAAAGAACCTATCATACCTCTATACAGCTTCTGATCAACTTTGGTTCCTTGATTTTCATTGCTCAGAGTGCGGGTTGGATGCATTGGAGTGTTCATTTCTTTGCACTCCTCAAGATTGAACTTCTTCAGGAGCTCTTTCGTGTATTTGGACTGATGAACATATACTCCATTTTTGCATTGGTTGATTTGAATTCCTAGAAAGAACTTCAATTCTCCCATCATGCTTATTTCAAATTCATTCTGCATTACCTTAAAAAACACTTTGCAAAGTGAACTATTAGTTGAACCAAAAATGATATCATCAACATAAATTTGAACAATAAGAATGTCCTTCTTCAGAGTCTTTCTGAATAGTGCAGTGTCAACTTGTCCTCTTTCAAAGTCATTTTGAATTAAGAAATTACTTAGTCTTTCATACCAAGCTCTAGGAGCCTGTTTCAAGCCATATAGTGATTTCTTCAATTTATAAACATGCTCTGGATGTTTTAAATCTTCAAAGCCAGGAGGTTGTTTGACATAGACTTCTTCAGAAATGACACCATTAAGAAACGCACTCTTAACGTCCATTTGATACAAGATTATGTTGTGATTCACTGCATAGGAAAGAAGTAACCTGATTGCTTCCAATCTTGCAACTGGAGCAAATATTTCTGTGTAATCAATGCCTTCTTGTTGACTGTAGCCCTGCGCAACAAGTCTGGCCTTGTTTCTGATCACTTCTCCTTGTTCACTAAGCTTATTTCTGAACACCCATTTAGTTCCAATAATGTTCTTGTGTTCAGGCTTAGCTACTAGATCCCACACTTCATTCCTTTTGAATTGATTAAGTTCATCTTGCATTGCCAGAATCCATCCTTCATCTCCAAGTTTTTCTTCAATAGTGGTTGGTTCAATAACAGATAATAATCCCAAGGCAGACTCTTCTTGTCTAAAATACGATCTAGTTCTTCTGGGACTATCTTTGTTGCCAATTATCTGATCCTCAGGATGTGAACACTTGTATTTGAATGAATGTTTGGATTGACTGGCTTGGTGAGAACCATCTTGAGCTTCTTCAGAAGCTTCTTTATTAGGAACTTCAGGGGATGCTCCAGCTTCTGAAGTGTCTTCAGATTCTGGAATCTGATCAGATTCTGAGTTGATTTCAGAATCTTGAGATCCTGCATAACTTTCATCTTGCTATGGAGTTTCATTTCCAGGCACTTTGTCATCAAATCTGACATGCATAGATTCTCCAACACATTGTGTTTATGAATTATATTGTCTGTATGCCTTAGATCGTTCAGAGTAACCTAAAAAGATTCCCTTATGAGCTTTGGCATCAAATTTCTTTAGAAAGACTTTATTGTTCATGATATAACATGTACATCCAAACTGATGAAAATAAGAGATGTTAGGTTTCCTTCCTTTAAAGAGTTCATATGCTGTTTTGTTCAACAGAGGTCTGATATACATCTTGTTCTGAACATAACATGTTGTATTTACTGCTTCTGCCCAAAAATGTTTAGCCAGACTGTTCTCATGGATCATGTATCTAGCCATTTCTTCTAAGGTTTTGTTCTTTCTCTCTACAAATCCATTTTGTTGTGGAGTTCTAGGTGCAGAAAATTCATGAATAGTTCCATGTTTTTCACAGAAAACCTTAAAAGGCTCATTTTAAAATTCTCCTCCATGATCACTTCTGACTTTCAAAATTTTCAATTCTTTTTCAGATTGAATTTGGATGCAGAATTTGCTAAACACAGAATATGAGTCATCTTTAGTTTTCAGAAACTTAACCCAACTCCATCTGCTGTAATCATCAACAATGACTAGTCCATACTTACTTCCATATAAGGATGCATAGCAAACTGGTCCAAATAAATCAATGCAGTCCATACTTCTTTCGGTTTGAAGGAACTCTTAACAATTTTCCCTTTCTGACATGCTCCACAAAGAGCATCTGAATGATAGTCAATGTCTGGTAAGCCTTTGACTAGTTGCAACTTCCTAAGCTTAGAGATTAACCTCCAGTTTGCATGTCCCAACCGTCTATGCCACATCCATTTCTTATCATCCATTGACAGAAGGCAAACTACCTTCTGATCAGTCAGTTCAGAGAACTTTATCTTGTAGATAATGTTTCTTCTCTTTCCCTTGAAGACTATAGATTAATCATCCTTGTTAACTATAGTGCAATTGTTCTTATTAAACAAAACATCATAACCACTATCACATAATTGACTTTGAAGGTGAGAAAAACACAAGAAGGGGGGGTTGAATTGTGTTAGCTTTTCGCAGCTCTTGAAGAGTGAGAATCTATTTCCGTAGGATCAGAGTCTGAAAGAGATCAGAGTCTGATGGGAGGTCAGATTCTGTTGCAGCGGAAATAATCAAGAGATAGAGAGAAGAGAGAACACAAGCAATTATACAGTTTCCTTCCACAAACCGCAAGTAGTCCTATCCCCCTTGCACTTCCAAGGAGAGTTACACTAAAATGTAATATCTATTACAAGTTGCTCAAACATACAGTAAGAGACTTCTAATGCTCAAGCACGCAGGCAAGAGACTTCCAATGCTCAAAGACACAACTAAGAGACTTCTTTGCTCAAGGACGCAGCCAAGAGACTTCTTTGCTCAAGCACACAAGCAAGAGACTTCTGACACAATTTACAGAAAATTGAATAGTGTTGAAACACTTGACAAACAATCAAACGTGTTCCAATTACAAACAAAGAAAGACTATTTCAAACAAAGACATACTCTGTTTTTCTGCTTAACTTAGAAATTCTAGATAACTCAGTTTGTAAGAATAATCTAAGTTGTTGATGTGTTTTTGTTAAGACTAAGTTGAATACGATAGCAATGCAGCGTAGTTTTTTTAGTTGTAGAGTACAACAATTCTTCAAGTCTTCTATCCTTTATATAGGCGTTGGAAAGAGACGTTGAGTCATCCAGCACATCAGGATGATTTCTGAAGCTTAATCAATAGTTGTTGATCTGTTGCTTGATATGGTAATAGTCCTTCAATTGCATATTTAGAATTCCATTCCTTTTGAAGATTAATACCGGTAGACACAGTTGCCAAACTGTACGAGGTAGTGGAGTAGTGGAAACAGAGTTCGTACAACGTACTCTGTACTATCCTGCATTCTTTGTCGTTGAGCATCCCACGCTCAAGTTGACTTTGAAGCTAGCCGTTACTCCAATTGAGAGTTTCTTTTGCATCGTAATGCCTTTAGAAATCCTTCTAAGCAGATCTTCAGATTGCAGGCTTCAGACTCACTATAGCACTTCAGCTTCTGATGATCTTCGTACTCTCTTGGTCTTCAAGTTCTGATATACTTCAGAGTCTGATAGTCTTCAGACTCTCCTTCGATACAGTCTTCAGACTCTTCTTCGATACAGTCTTCATACTCTCTTCGATACAGTCTTCAGACTCTCTTCGATACAGTATCACAAGCAATAAGCTTCTCTAGATCTTTGCTCTTAAAATGTTCAAATATAATACTTTCTAAGATATAAATCTTGATTAATATCCTGCATACTCAAACAAATATTAGCATATCCAATTGACAATTTTTTAATACCTTGTGATCATCAAAACTCAAAACGTGGTATTGCTGAACACCTTTGTTCCAACAATCTCCCCCTTTTTGATGATGACAAACATCAGTATTTAAAAGGTCAATTGTTGTTAATCTAATTAACAGGTTGACTTAAGGGGTCTGAGGTTTGTAAGCTCAGAGTCTGAGGTTTGTAAGCTCTGACTCCCCCTGAGTCTGATAGTTCTTAAGTTGAGGTTTGTAAGCTCCTCATAAGTTCTATCCAAGTTAAATAAATTCAATTTTCATAAACAGTTGAATTAATTCTCAGAATAATAGACGAATTAGAGAACAGATTCTTTAAACGGGGGCTCAGAATCTAACTAAGCACCTTTCGCAAATTTCCCTTTAAGTTTTCATAGAACTTGCAGATACTTTCTCCATATAGTTTGAAAAAAGTAACAAATATCATAAAGCTTTCCTTCTCCCCCTTTTGTCATCAACAAAAAGTTTAGAAACAAGTTTCTCCCCCTATTTAAATGACTTCAAGTAAGGGTTAAATTTTTTTTTTTAAGGAAAACAAGATTCAGAGCGAAAAACATAGAAGATTCAAAGAAATTATATATATCAGAGGCATATAGATTAAGTAAAAAAAACTTGAATAATCTTAAAAACGAAGTAACAGAAGATTAAAGAAAACAGCAGAATCAAGTTACAAACAAAACAAAAAGAAATGCAACTAAGGTTGGTTTTGTTTGGCAAGGTGATCCATCAATTTATGGAGATCTTCTTGCTGTTTCTTAACAATCTCTTCCAAAGCTTCAGTTCTTCTCAGATGAGCTTCTCTTTCAAGTCTTGCTTCTTCTTGAACTCTATGAAGTCTCCTCCTCAAAGAATCAAACACCATTGTTTCTCTTGGATTGTATTGATCTTCATCAAAGAATGGTTTGTACTCAATCCGCAGAATAGGAGCTTTCTTCTTAGCTTTAGCTTTCTCAGCTCTCTCAACTTCTTCTACATGCTTGGAAATAACAACAGCTTGTTCCTTGACAGCAACCTTCTGAATTTTGGTGACAAAGTCCAAAAATTCAGTCTTCAGAGAGGAGAACTTATCCTCATAGCTTACCTTGAGGATAGGCACAAACCTTTGCTCAATAATGTCCTTGAGCTTAGAGTTTGACGGAGCATAGAACTCATCTATCCTTAACGAATCAAAGAGGTTGTGAGGTTCAGAAGTTGAGGTTTGAGAGGCTACTATAGCTTTTAAGGTTTCAAGACCAGTTACAACAGTTATAGGTTCTGAAAGAGGTTCAGGAACCGTTTCAGACAGAGGCTCTGGTATGCATTCTGTTACAGGTTCTAGTATGATATCAGAAGCTTGTTCCAGAATCTCAGAGACTGGTTCCTCTACAGTTTCTGAAGGTTCAACGGAAGCTATGGTGAGAATTTCTGTAGGTTGGGGTACAGAGTCTGGTTTAGAAACAGATTCTGTAGCTTATGTTGATTTGGATTTAGCAGGGGTTTTTGGTAGTTCTCCTCCTAGGTGTTTCTCAAGAGAATCTAGGGTGTCTGGAGAGTCTACACAAATAAACTCATGTTGTGGGGATGGATGAGTTGGATGAACGGTTACTTCAGGCTCTTCAGAAGGTTGAATTGCCTGAAGCGGTTTGAGAAATGATGGTTGAGCAAGGTGGTTAGCAGGTAAGTTCATAGACACTGTGATGGTGTCTTGAATAACCCTGTCCATAGTTGAATCAACATATTCAACTATTTTGGGGTCAAGTGGGTCAGAGGATGATAAGGGTTTGATTGGTGAGGGGGATGAATTTCTGAGGGAGGGAAGAATTTGGCTCAAGGGTTTTTTATCTGATTCAGTATCAGATGAAGACTCTTGATTCGTAGAGGAAGGTGAGTTAAATGCTACATTACCAGAGGTGCCAATCCCAGCTTCTGGAGATGCATGATGATCAGAAGCATCAGACAAAGTAGCTTCTGATAAATCAGCTTCTGTAGGAGCCACCTGACTCTTCTGCTTCAAAGCTGATGCAAGCAACTTAGCAGCTTCTTTAACAGTTTTTTCCTTAAGTTCTTCATCAACAACCTAGCCAGCAGCATGTTCATCCTCAATCATAGATACAGAAGTACCTATCTTCTGTGCTACATCCTTAGCCACAGGAACCACTTCCATCTTTCTCTTCTTGATCTGACTTTCTTCACCATCAGAGTCAGTATCAAGGAATTCAGCAATCTCTTCAGCTAATTTTTCATAATCTCTGTCAGCCTTACCTTTCTTGGCTTTCTTCTCATCTTTCTTTGCCTTCTTCTCGTCTTTCTTAGCTTTCTTCTCATCCTTGGGTTTTTTTATCCTTTCCTTAATTTCCTTGGATGCAGAAGATACAGACAAAGGCATGGGAGCTATGGTCTTAGGGGCACCAATAGTTACTCCTGGAAGAGCTGTAGATTTCATCTTCTTCTTGGGAGGCTCTTGCTTCTCTTCCTCTTCCTTTGGAACTACTTCCTTGGTCCTTTTCCCTTTAACCTTAAGAGGTCCTCCTCCAACAGTCTCAGGAATGGTAGAATAGTTGATTATTCTACCAGTTTCATTGAAGTAATCCACCACAAATCTTGCAAGGACTTCAGGATTGTCTTCTTTGGAAATAGGAGGGAAGTCCATCATCAAGTCTGATTGCACATAAGATTCCCTCATATCTTGATTAGAAGGATTGAATCTTTTGACAATCTCCATGTATTTAAGAGTTTTACCGTTGATGATTCTCCCAGTCACTGTTCCAAGATGAGCGTCTGATACTACACCAGATTCTGATAGGACCTTCTAGAGGCCTCCTTGATACAGAATCTCAGAGATTATCCTTCCAAAAGGAACTTGTCTTCTGGATTCAGATTGGCTTTTCCTTATAGCCCAGCACATGTGGTACATCACGTACCTAGGAAAGTTTATCTTCTTTTTATTTATCAGAAAATAAAAAAGAACCTTGTGATCAACAGACAGAGTGTATGTTCCTCCACCTTTCTGAAGCATACTATCCAGTATGATTTTCAGAAGCACCCTATGCTCAGGATGCATGTCAACCAACTTATTTGAGGGTCTTCCTCCAAATAAGAGTTTGTTACAGATACCCGTTCAGTCACTCTTCTTCTGAACATTCCACTAGAATTTACCTTCATTCACCACTCTGCAAGCTCTGGCAACCACCTCTTCAGTGATAAGGATTGGAATCCCCATCACAGCGGACCTGATTTCAAGAACTTTGTACGGTCTTAAACCCGTTTTCGTTCTGTCCTTGCCAGCCAGTTTAGGATTGTTCATGATTGCAGCTGTTTCTTCAATGGTAGCTTCATCCTTGTCGAAAACTTCTGCCCTAACCCAAAAATCTCTTACCAGCTCCTGATATGTTGGTCCATTCAACATACCGAAATAACTCATCATCTCTTGTGATAAGAAATGAGAAGAGACGTCTACTCTGTGACGAATGAGAGAGCCGAAGTCTACTGGAGATTCAACTTGAGCTTCCAGAGTTTCTTTGATGAGGTTCATGGTTCTGGGTTTAATCACGTATGATTTACCAGTTTTAACTAACACACCAGATTGAATAAGATCACTTGCCATTTGAAGGTTTCTAGGTTTTGATTTTGAGAACAAAAAGTTTTACAGAGATTGAAAACAAGATGAATGTTCAGAGAAAAAATCAAAGTGTGAAAAGAGAAGTGAGTTGTGTGTGATAGGTATTTATAGAGAAAAGTTGATAACCGTTTGGAAAGAGTAGGGGACAACCAAACACGATTAATAACTATAGTAAGCATGTAGCCGTAAAAGTATTGGGAAGTTGCGAAGGTAACTTGTTAAACGTAATGAAATCATTGCCCTTTGAGTTCTTACCCAATACAGACAGGCCATGTCTGAGAAACTAAAAAGTAACTGTCACCGTAGTGGGGCAGGTGTTACTGAACTCAACAGTCATGCTTCCACTAATACGAGCTTCTGAGGGTCTAAGATTCCTTAATAGAGTCTGAAGGTCTATCAGAGGCTTATGTCCACCAGAGTCTCCAAAAGAGAGTCTGATTCTCAATTAGCTTCTGAGTATCTTTCAGAATCTGAATTCTTTTTTCAGAGGCGCACATTAACCAGAGACATAACACATGTTTAGATTTTTCTTTATAAAATCAAATCTTTCAACAGATAAAGGTTTAGTAAATATATCATCCCATTGATGATCAGTATCAATGAATTGAATATCTAGAATTCCTTTTTGAACATAGTCTCTTATAAAATGATGTTTAATCTCAATGTGTTTTGCTTTAGAATGCAGAATTGGATTCTTAGATAAACATATAGCTGTTGTATTATCACAATAAATTGGGATACAGTTTTCAGTTATTTGATAATCCTCAAGCTGATGTTTCATCCAGAGTAGCTGTGTACAACAACTAGCAACTGAGATGTATTCTGCTTCTGCTGTAGACAAAACAATAGTTGCTTGCCTCTTGCTAGCCCAGGATATCAGATTCTCTCCCAAAAATTGACAATTGCCATTGGTTGATTTTCTTTCAATCCTGTCTCCAGCATAGTCAGCATCACAAAATCCAACTAGCTTATAGGTAGAGGATTTCTTGTACAGAAGTTCAAGATTGGTAGTTCCTTTCAGATATCTAAAGATTCTCTTAACAGCTGTTAAGTGAGACTCTCTAGGATCTGATTGAAACCTTGCACACAGACATACGCTGAATAAAATATATGGTCTGGATGCAATTAGGTTTTACAAAGGACCTATCATACCTCTATACAACTTCTGATCAACTTTGGTTCCTTGATCTTCTTTGCTCAGAGTGCAGGTTGGATGCATTGGAGTGTTCATTTCTTTGCAGTCCTCAAGATTAAACTTCTTCAGGAGCTCTTTCGTGTATTTGGACTGATGAAACTAGACTCCATCTTTGCATTGGTTGATTTGAATTCCTAGAAAGAACTTCAATTCTGCCATCATGCTCATTTCAAACTCATCCTGCATTACTTTGGAAAACTCTTTGGAAAGTGAACAATTTGTAGAACCAAAAATGATATCATCAACATAAATCTGAACAATAAGAATGTCTTTCTTCAGAGTCTTTCTGAATAGTGTAGTGTCAACTTGCCCTCGTTCAAAGTTATTTTGAATTAAGAAATTACTCAGTCTTTCGTACCAAGCTCTGGGAGCCTGTTTCAAGCCATATAGTGATTTCTTCAATTTATAAACATGCTCTGGATGTTTTAAATCTTCAAAGCCAGCAGGTTGTTTGACAAAGACTTCTTCAGAAATGACACCATTAAGAAATGCACTCTTAACATCCATTTGATACAGGGTTATGTTGTGATTTACTGCATAGGAAAGAAGTAACCTGATTGCTTCCAATCTTGCAACTGGAGCAAATGTTTCTGTGTAATCAATGCCTTCTTGTTGACTGTAGCCCTGCGCATTAAGTCTGGCCTTGTTCCTGATTACTTCTCCTTGTTCACTAAGCTTATTTCTGAACACCCATTTAGTTCCAATAATGTTCTTGTGTTCAGGCTTAGCTACTAGATCCTACACTTCATTCCTTTTGAATTGATTAAGTTCATCTTGCATTGCCAGAATCCATCCTTCATCTCCATGTTTTTCTTCAATAGTGGTTGGTTCAATAACATATAATAATCCCAAGGCAGACTCTTCTTGTCTGAAATACGATCTAGTTCTTCTGGGACTATCTTTGTTGCCAATTATCTGATCCTCAGGATGTGAACACTTGTATTTGAATGAAAGTTTGGATTGACTGGCTTGATGAGAACCATCTTGAGCTTCTTCAGAAGCTTCTTCATTAGGAACTTCAGGGGATGCTCCAGCTTCTAAAGTATCTTCAGATTCTGGAATCTGATCAGATTCTGAGTTGCTATCAGAATCTTGAGATCCTGCATAACTTTCATCTTGCTCTGGAGTTTCACTTCCAGGCACTTTGTCATCAAACTTGACATGCATAGATTCTTCAACACATTGTGTTTCTGAATTATACAGTCTGTATGCCTTAGATCGTTCAGAGTAACCTAAGAAGATTCTCTTTTGAGCTTTGGCATCAAATTTCTTTAGATAGACTTTATTGTTCAGGATATAACATGTCATCCGAACTGATGAAAATAAGATATGTTAGGTTTCCTTCCTTTAAAGAGTTCATATGCTATTTTGTTCAACAGAGGTCTGATATAGATTATGTTCTGAACATAACAAGTTAGGTTTACTGCTTCTGCCCAAAAATGTTTAGCCAGATTGTTCTCATGGATCATGGTTCTAGCCATTTCTTGTAAGGTTCTGTTCTTTCTCTCTACAACTCCATTTTGTTGTGGAGTTCTAGGTGCAGAGAATTCATGAATAATTCCATGTTTTTCACAGAAAACCTCAAAAGGCTCATTTTCAAATTCTCCTCCATGATCACTTCTGACTTTCAAGATTTTCAATTCTTTTTCAGATTGTATTTGGATGCAGAATTTACTAAACACAGAATATGAGTCATCTTTAGTTTTCAGAAACTTAACCCAACTCCATCTGTTGTAGTCATCAACAATGACCAGTCCATATTTACTTCCATATAAGGATGCAGTGCTAACTGGTCAAAATAAATCAATATGAAGTAACTCCTAGGGTCTGGAAGTAGAAACAATTTCTTTCGGTTTGAAGGAACTCTTGACAATTTTCCCTTTCTGACATGCTCCGCAAAGAGCATCTGAATGATAGTCAATGTCTGGTAGGCCTTTGACTAGTTGCAACTTGCTAAGCTTAGAGATTAACCTCCAGTTTGCGTGTCCCAACCGTCTATGCCACAGCCACTTCTTATCACCCATTGACAAAAGGCAAACTACTTTCTGATCAGTCAGTTCAGAGAACTTTATCTTGTAGATAATGTTTCTTCTCTTTCCCTTGAAGACTATGGATTGATCATCCTTGTTAACCACAGTGCAGTTGTTCTTATTAAACAAAACATCATAACCACTGTCGCATAATTGACTTATGCTCAGCAGGTTATGTCTAAGCCCATCAACGAACCACACATTACTAATAGAGATAAGAGAGTTACCCATGGTTCCAGTACCAATGATTTTGCCAGTCTGGTTTCCTCCAAATTCCACAGTTCCTCCCTCTTTCATGGTTAGGGTTAGGAACATAGACTTTTCTCCCGTCATGTGACGCGAGCAACCACTGTCAAGGTACCAAGCCTTCTGCTTTTCTAGTCCTTTTAGACATACCTGCAGCATCAACAATTTCAGACTTAGGTACCCATTTCCTCATGGGTCCTCTTAGGTTAGTCCTTGAACCATTGAATTCCTTTCGTAAGGTGCGTCTTGAAGCCATTGGCAGTGTTTTCTTCCACACCTTGGGTTTAGAACCGTTCAGTTTAGGATTCAACTTGCCTTTCACAGTTTCTCTTCGTTGAAATTTAGGCTTTTGTTTTTCAGACTCTGGCTTTTTCAGAGTCCGTTTATCAGACTATGAATGTTTTAGAGTCTGAATCATTGAAGCTTTAGGTTCAAAGTTTTTCAGAACTTTTGACTTTACATTCTGAGATTTTGACTTAGTCAAAACTTTAGAACTCGAAGTTTTAGGTTCTGAATGAGTCACTGTGTTGACTTCATCATACTCACTTACAAAGTGATTTTTCAACGCTTCTCTGGCGCCATCAGGACCAGGTTTCAGAATCACTTCATTCGAGCTACCTCCAATGAATCCAAGACCCTGTCCTCTGTTCTGATATATGCTATAGATCATGGATGCAACCCTTGATGTGTCAATTCCAGCAGCAATAAATTCTTGTAAAGCAATATCTTGCTCACTCAAGTACTTACAACTACACTTCTTGATCAATAAGGTATCATTCTCTTCTTTTAAACTTTCTAATTCCAACAGAGTTGAATTATGTCTTTTTGACAGCTTATCAAGTTGTTGTTTGACTTTCTTCAACTCAGTGGTTTTAGCTTTAAAATGACCAAGAAGTTCTTTGACTGATTCTACTAATTCAGATCTTGTGAGATCAGAAAATACCTCTGTTTCACTTTCAGAGTCTGCATCTGATTCTGCCTCAGGTGTCTCCTTTACAGATTCAGTTGTAGCCATTAGTCCAACAGCTACATTGGCTTCACCATCAGCATCATCATCCTCAGACCCTGACTCATTATCAAGATCTTCCCAGGTAGCCATCAGACTTTTCTTGATTTGCTTCTTAAACTTGCTTGACTTGAAGGTTGGCATTTTTGACTTGGATTTCTCTTTCTGCAGCTCTGGACAATCAGCAATAAAATGCCCAGTTTTCTTCCAGTTGAAGCAACCTTTCTGTTCCTCCTTTTTGAAACCCTTCCCACTGCTCTTGCTAAGAAATCTCTTGTTCTTTTTAGCAAGGTATTGCATTCTGCTTGAAAGCATAGCCATTTCTTTAGCAACATCAGGATCTTCCTCTGAGCTTTCAGAAGCTGAAGATTCATTTTCAGACTCTTCAACCTTGAGAGCTTTTGAGGATCTTCCCTTTGATTTTAAAGCAATGGTTTTAGACTTTCTTGCAGACTCATGTTCATTGAGACTTAACTCATGAACTTTGAGAGAGTTTACAAGATCTTCAACACTTAAAGTGTTTAAATCTTTAGCATCCTCAATTGCAGTAACCTTTGGTCTCCATCTAGAGGGTAAGCTCCTTAGGATCTTGCTAACATGGTCAGAAGCTATGTAACTCTTCTTTAATATCTGAAGTCCAGATACTAGAGTTTGAAATCTTGAGTACATCTGCTCAATACTTTCATCCTCTTTCATCTTGAATAGCTCATACTGATGAACTAATAGAAGAGCTTTAGCTTCCCTGACCTTTTTGCTTCCTTCATAGTTTGCACAGAGAGAAACAAACATGGCTCTAGGAGTAGATTTGTCACTCATCTTCATGTATTCCGATTTAGGAATAGCAGTGACTAGAGCTCCTTTGATGATATGATGTTTCTTGTAGATCTTCTTTTGAGCAGCAGTGTGAAGTTTACGGTCAATGGCAGCACCTTCGTCCTCAAGTTGTAAGTCACCAACACCATCTTCAAGTATGTCCCAGAGTTCTTCATCAAGACCCATGACATAACTGTAGAAGTTGGTTTTCCACCAAGAAAATTCTTCGGAACACCATTGAACTTAAGAATTTTTCCATAATCAGCCTTTTTACTGCTGTTATTGGATCCATAGTCATATGGTATAGCAGCACCAGAAGTAGCACCAGAAGAAGAAGGTTCACTGGAAGACATGTTTTTCTATGGATCTTTTCTGTCACACGGTTCAATGCTATGACAACAGAGCCAAAGCTCTAATACCAACTGAAGGTGAGAAAAACATAAGAAGGGGGGGTTGAAGTGTGTTAGCTTTTCGCAGCTCTTGAAGAGTGAGAATCTAATTCCTTAGGATCAGAGTCTGAAAGAGATCAGAGTCTGATGGGAGATTAGATTATGTTGCAGCGGAAATAATCAAGAGATAGAGAGAAGAGAGAACACAAGCAATTATACAGGTTCCTTCCACAAACCGGAAGTAGTCATGTCCCCCTTGCAATTCCAAGGAGAGTTCCACTAAAATGTAATATCAATTACAAGTTGCTCAAACACATAGTAAGAGACTTCCAATGCTCAAGCACGCAAGCAAGAGACTTCCAATGCTCAAAGACACAACTAAGAGACTTCTTTGCTCAAGGACGCAGCCAAGAGACTTCTTTGCTCAAGCACACAAGCAAGAGACTTCTGACACAATTTATAGAAAATGGAATAGTGTTGAAACACTTGACAAACAATCAAACGTGTTCCAATTACAAACAAAGACAGACTATGTTTTTCTACTTAACTTAGAAATTCTAGAATACTCAGTTTGTAAGAATAATCTAAGTTGTTGATGTGTTTCTGTTAAGACTCAGTTGCATACGATAGCAATGCAGCGTAGTTTTTTCAGATGTAGAGTCCAACAATTCTTCTAGTCTTCTATCCTTTATATAGGCGTTGGAAAGAGATGTTGAGTCATCCAGCACATCAGGATGATTTCTGAAGCTTGATCAATAGCTGTTGATCTGTTGCTTGATATGGTAATAGTCCTTCAATTGCATATTTTCAATTCCATTCCTTTTGAAGATTAATACGGGTAGACATAGTTGCCAAACTGTAAGAGGTAGTGGAGTAGTGGAAACAGAGTTCGTACAACGTACTCTGTACTATCCTGCATTCTTTGTCGTTGAGCATCCCACGCTCAAGTTGACTTTGAAGCTAGCCGTTACTCCAATTGAGAGTTTATTTTGCGTCGTACGAACTGTACGAACAAGCTTCTCCTTTTCAACCCCAAACCCCATTTTCAACACCTAAAAACCCAATTTTGATGAATTGCATTACTTCTATGCATACTAACATCAGAACAGCAATAAACAACAACAAATTTGATGAATCATAGGACCTAAAGTTGAGAGTTAGCCTCTCCCTTACCTTAGATTATCTTCCTGAATTCAAAGCTGCGTTCTTCCCTCCTCTTGCTTCTTCTCTCTTGTTCTAGGTTTTTCTCCCTTTTCTCTGTTTCTCTCTATTTCTACGTGAAACTGTTTTCTGACTTTCCCCCTTCACTAACTCCTATTAATTCTAATTAATTCCCACTTATTTCTAATTAACTCCTATTAAAACATTATTCAATTCATTTTAATCCCCAACTTTCTAATAATTATAATTCTCACCTATTTTAATTAAATAATCAAAACAATCATATAACAAAATACATCACACCATAAAATCAACATAAATTGTTTAAAATCATATAAACTTATTAAAATCAACCGAAATTAAATAAATAACAACTAGGGCGTTACACATGTATCAGAGAAAACCCTAGTTTTGTCACTATTTAAGGGACTGTCAAAGTCAATCATGGGGGTGGGCACGAAATTCCATACAAATACCAATTCCCTCATCTTTTCTATCTTTTTCAAATCAAACACAAAAACTCAAGAACACATCAAGAACAAATTTTCCAGATTCATAAATCATAACATAATTCTTCCATTACTGAACAAAAACTTCCAAATACAAGTTCACATCCACAAATCACCACTGTTCATCACAAATATACATCCAACAAGGAACAAATTCGGATTCCAGTAGACCAACACACATTCAAAGTGTTAAATCCAACAAATTCATCAACAACAACTCGTTTTCTCATCCAACGATGCAAACAATTTTGAAATCAAAGAAGAACATGTGAAAGAAGGAAACAGGCGAATCTGAAGCAAGGAGAAAAGAAACAAAATTGAACCACAACAACAACTTCTATCTCAACAAACAACATCAAACGAATCCGAGAAGAACGGAGTTGTTCACCACCGTGTGCAGATCGAACCAAAGCAAAGGTAGTAAGAGGTAAATTTTTTCTAAATTTGAACTCTAGATCTAGGTTCTTGTGTTTGGATTTTGAAATTTTTGAGTTGATATTTGGAAAGAGGATAAAAAAGGAAATTAGAAAAAGTGAAATAAATTTTGAATCGGAGCAAAAAAAAATATTCCGGCGGCGGCGCCACCACCCTAGGGTGGCCAGCCACCGCGCCGGAGCGTGGCAGCCCGCCGGAGAAGATGGGTCTTCATCTTCTTTCTTTTTTCAGATTTTTCGTTAGAGAGAAGGGGGAGGATTGAGGTTAGAGAGAGAAGAGAGTATGAAAAATGACTAAAAAAAACCATAGAACACTTTATATACTCTCTCAACCGGTTCGGTTCGCCTGTGAACCGATCCAGGCTTGAACCGAACCGATTCTCCTTGACCCAGCCCACTTCTTCCTCCTTCTTCAGTCCATATCTTCTTTACTGCTTATTGTTTGCACCCCCTGTTTAACTGTTGTACCCCCCTGTTTCTTTGCATATTTTTGTAGTTATACTTTCATACATCATAATTCAAAAAAATTAAATCATGCATTGTTTTATCATATAATTTTGTTTAATGTTAGTTACACTTTCATGCATTTTAATCCAAAATTATTTTTCATATCATGCATTGTTTTATTATATGGTTTGTTTACCAATTTAATTTTCATCATATGCATTATAGTCTATATAGGTTTTTAAACAAAAAAAATCATTACATGCATGTTTTATTTAGTTTTGTTTTATTTAGCATATGTGCTTATTTTATGTGTTTGCCTTTATTTTTGTTATTTGCTTCTTTATTTTGATTTCATGATTTCAGTGTGTATTTAGGAATTGATGTAAATATTGCATGCACTTTATTTTTTCGTCATTTATTTTCCGTAAGACCTTAGAATGTATTTTAGGGTATGTAATATGTAAATAACACATGCACCGACACTATCACATTTATTTTTACCGCTTCATGTATGTCGTAATCGCGAACGAGGACCAAAAATGAATTTAGTGACACTTTAGGATAATTATTGGACTTCAAACTATTTTCTTAAAATCAAATTACTAGTAATTTTAGGTTCACTTACTCGGGAGTTTATTTGGGATCCAACGTCCTTTGTAAACTTCTTCCTTTTTTTTAAGTTACGTCGTTGCATTTAATTTTAGCACGCTTTCTTTAACTTAGAAAAAAATATCTTTTCTCCAAAAAATCAAATATGTCAAACTTCAAAGTATTTTCCTAATAAAACTTGGCTTGTAACCCAAGTATTTTCCTTTTATTTTTCTTAATCAAATGTTTCATCAATTTAACATCCACATTAGACATGGATTTCTTGCAATTAAAATTAATCAACTTCATCATTTTTTTTCTCTCATGCCTTGAGGCCTCTTATCTCTTCTTAAAATCTTTTTTTCCCAAAATGTTAAAATCAATCCAACCCACCAAAGAAGTTCTTTAGATGAACTACTTGATTTTGATCCCGATTTATTTGGGTAAGTAGGCAAAAGGCTTTGGCCTTTCCAAATCAATAAAAATAACCAGAAACATGCTTCATCTTCCCCCATTCTTTCATTTAGACTCTTAGGCAATAATTTTTGAATAAGTAAAAATAATTTAGCGCAAGTTAAGAATAGGTAAAAGGTTCCTATGGGATACCATAGTCGGTTCGGGTGCTTAACACCTTCCCTAATCGAAACCAACCCCCGGATCCAGGTCTTATAAGGGTTTTTACTCACTTTTTCCCTTCCAACGAATAAAAGTTGAGAGTTCAAAGATTAAAGGTTCAAATCCAATTAATGGTTTGATACCCGAAAATCGAGAGCACATGCTAAAATTAATTCACATACTAAATAAATGGTCAACTTTAATTTAATGCATACTTTTTGACAGATTAAATAATTTAAAAAGTATAAAATAAAAATAAAAATACTAAGTGATAGACATCTTATACCTTAATAAAAAAAACTAAATAATAGCAATTACTAGTTTCAGATATTGTGCTAAAATTAATTCACATACTAAATAAATGGTCAACTTTAATTTAATGCATACTTTTTGACAGATTAAATAATTTAAAAAGTATAAAATAAAAATAAAAATACTAAGTGATAGACATCTTATACATTAATGAAAAAAACTAAATAATTTACGTAACATTTTAAATGTAATGTGCAGCAGAAACACATTTGTAAATTGATTTAAATATAGTTTATGATAGAATATTATATCGTAATTTGATCTATAATATCAATCATATTTAATGGGATTAAGGTTTGATCGTCGTTGTTGATCAAATATATAGGGTTGGTCTCACGTGTGAAATCACATTTTAACATTGAATGCATTTAAAATTCATAATCCCCCATGATAATGACTTATATCGCACTATTTTTTTTCAGGGATTAAATGACATAATATCATTTAGTGTATGTTTATTTCCACATTATAAAGAGACAATTAATATTAAAGGTTCCTTAAAAAAATATTTAAAGGTGGGGAATTAGTTTTGACGTATTTGGATGTTTTTTATTAGATTTTATTTCCGGTATCTCGATTAGATTTAATTTTGTATTAAAACTAGAAGTTGAAAATTTTGCCACTACAGTTTATTTTATTATTACTGAAAAACCAAACTCACATTATGTGTAAGTCAAGATAGAACCTACAACATCAATGTGTCCTTTTATTCCCCATTACACCCTTTTATTCCCCTCCTCAATTCCCTATTACATCAACAAAAATTTCCCTATGTATCACCTACTCCAAGAAAGTCAAAAAATGGCTTCTTAATCTTATCTCCCAGATTTTCACTATCCCCCAAAATTGATCCACTGTTCATGCTTGTTGCAGCTGACTTAAATGTTGAACCTTCTGAGTTTGGTACACATAGTTACGCTCTCTCATAGCACTGCAAGCTTTGGAAAATTCAGCTTCCACCCTTCTTTCTTCAAGTAAACCTAAAAATATAACACAATAAAAAAATCAACAACATGGTCATAAATATATCATATGTCAAGTAAAATAATATACGATATTTAATATAAACTAAGACAAGAGAGAAAATAACAAAAGCAATTTATAGGTTTAAATGAGAATAGTTGTTAAACGAGGCCGATGCAGCTTCAATCGAAGTTGCAAAGACATAAAATAATTTGATATTGCAATCATTGTTGTAGCCACGGACCAATATTTAATATTGTTTGATAAGCTAAAATAAAATATTCAAAGTATACCCATTTTTGAACTAGGTAAAGGCCTAGTGAGGTTGAGATTGGATTCATCATTGGGACTTGTGATGGCAAATTTTGCTGGGATTTCATATGTTAGATTTCCCTTTCTTCCAATAGATGATAATAGTTCTCTTTGCTTCCTAGCCTTGATCACATGGAAGTGATTCTTTAGTGCATTGTCTGTCCTTCCAGGAAATCGTTTGCAAATGAGTGACCATTTGTTACCATGAAGTGTATGAAGCTGCAAAAGCATCTCCTCTTCTTCCTTACTTAAAGGTTCTCTTTTGATGCTAGGATTTAGCTGATTAAGCCACCTAAATCTACAGCTTTTCCCTGCAATTACCATTATCACAAAAAAAAATGTTAAATTATAAATAAATATCGAAATTAAAGAAATGTCTAGTAAAATATAATACTTATGCAATTTAAAAAAAAATACTAAACGTACTGCTTGAAAATGTTCAATTTTTTAAATATTCATTTTTGTAAAAAAAATTAAATGAAAAATTAATAATTAACAATATTAAAAAATAAATTCGTTAAAAAAATAAATTAGGAAGATTTTTAAAATTTAATAAATAAAATTGTGTTATGTAGTGTAGTACCAGACCTGTTCTTCCTTGTAGTATTTCAGCAATATTGTTCCAATTTTTAGCACCATGATCAACGATAAGTTGTTTCAGCTTAGCATCTTCATATGGTTTCCAATGAGCTTTGGAAGGCTTAGTGTTCCTAAAATTCCCTCCATTGTTTTGGACCATGCTCTCATTAGGTTGGATCACCGGAGAGTTCGAAATCCCAAAGGGTATTTTGGAATTCTCAGCCTCATTGTTACCAACATAACCCTGAAGGGGAGTAGAAGATTATGATGTAAGTTGAGATGGAAGGGAAATTTACAAATCTAAAGACAAACCATAACCATCATGTTCAAGATTAGTGAACTCATGGTGATAAAAAAAAAAAAGCTTAAACTTTAGAAAAATTATATTTTTTCTTCTTCTATTTTCAAAATGCTACTAGTAGCGAAGAAAATAAGCAAGTAAAAAAGACGGTAAAGAAATACAAATCAAAGGATACAAAATTAAAAAATAAAAACTGAGTCACATGAATGAGAGAAGAAAGACAACATTTAAACAAAACAAAAAAAAGCAAAAGAACAAATTAAAAAGAGGTGTACCACTCTTGATGAGTGAAATATCGTTTGGGATGAGAGTAAAGCCCACATGATTATGTTTACTCTTGATGAGTGAGATATCATTTGGGATGAGAGTACCACACTTTTATATAGTCTTAATTGTGGTCTATGGTGACTAATATTGATTTTTTTTTTGAAAGCGTAGACTAATATTTAATTAAAAGTAGAAAAGTTTATTAAAAAACAATTAAGATGTTTGACGTTGATTTATTTTTATTATTTAAATAAAAAAATATTAGTCAAAAACGTATTTGTTGCCACAATCACACGCGCTTTAACGACGCGTTTTAACCTTCCATTCATGCAAAAGCTCCTTCCATTCATGTAAAAGCAATAATATCACACACACACATCCAACACATATCCGTCACCAAAGAAAAAACGATTAAGTTGAAGAGACTCAATGTCATAATTAATTCAAACTCTTTAAAAAGATTAGTTCTTCGCATCAATGTCATAATTAATTCAAAAACGATACATAAAGGAATAGAAACAAATGATAATCCCCATCCCGTTACGTATCAGAGCTCCTAAGACTCCACAAGGACCTCTCACATACGGGATTACGGGATTACGAGGGTTTTAACCCAAAACCCCAAATTTCATCCTAAACCTTCCAAATTTCGACTATAATGACGTACAAGGGCTATTCTATGGTCTGTAAACAGTTTCCTACGTCAACGGTACAATTTCTCATCATCTAATCATCAATTCATCACTTTTTAACCTAATTCTTAGTTCTTAAATTCTCATGAACAATCCCTAAACATGTTAACTACAATCATGAATCATAAGCTTAATGAATTGAAATGCTAGGCTCGCCCTTACCTTGGAAAATTGAGCAGCAGCCTATCTTGTTCTTCTCTCCTGCTTTCTCCCTTTTTCTCCCCAAAAACTGAATTGTACGTACTGTACAATTCTAAACCTAAATTTCCTTTTTAAACCACTTCTATTTTATTTTATCTTATTTCACTTAATCCCTCATAATTCTACTTAATTCGAAAACAGCCCCACAACTTAATATTTGTTTTATTTTCAACCCTTATTCTATTAAATAATAAAATAGACCACCTAATACAATCACAACATAACACATAAATCACATAAATATATTCTAACTCGACAAATTAATTAAATAATTGAGACGGGCGTTACAACTCTCCCCAACTTATAGAATTTTCGTCCTCGAAAATTTACCTCATTCATGTCTGCGTACCAGTCAAAGCGAAAACTCTCCCAGTAGTCTGAGCCTTCTTCGGCTTCTTGCATTGCGAACCAATATGACCTTCTTCATTACAGTTAAAGCACACGACATCGTCATATTTGCATGCCATAGTAGCATGTCCCTTCTTACCACAACGGTAACACCGCTTCACATCCCCCGTACAAGCATTACTCTTGTGGCTTTTTTCACCACAGTTATAGCAGACGATCTCTGCAGGAGCATCTTCCATCTGAGGTCTCCGCTCATCATTTACCTTCTGTTTACCCTTATCAGCCGGGGCGCTGTACGGCTTGTCACGACCTTGTTGACGCTTACCCTTCCGCTCCTTCAGAACCTTATAATGAGCTTTGGTGTCCTCCTCATAAATTCTGCAGCTACTTACCAACTCGGAGAACTGACGGATCTTCTGATACCCAATTGCTCGCTTAACCTCAGCACGCAAGCCATTCTCGAACTTGATACACTTGGAGAATTCAGTAGTCTCAGCAGTGTAGTGCGGATAGAACTTAGCCAGCTCAACGAACTTAGCAGCATACTCCTTGACTGACATGTTGCCTTGCTTCAGCTCCAGAAACTCAATCTCCTTCTTTCCGCGAACATCCTCTAGAAAGTATCTATTCAGGAATTCCCTCCTGAACACAGCCCAAGTAACTTCACCCTCGTTCTCTAGATTCGGACGAACACTAACCCACCAGTCATCAGCTTCCTCGGCCAAACAATGCGTACCAAAACGAACAATTTGAGGTGCAGTGCACTCCCTGACTCGGAAAATTCTTTCAATCTCCTTGAGCCAAGTCTGAGCTCCATCAGGGTCATACCTGCCCTTGAAAGTAGGTGGATGGTTCCTCAGAAATGTCTCCAACATTCGAACTCCATTGTTACCACCAGCGTTAGGTTGTTGCCCAACAGCTTGAGCCATTGCTTGCAAGGCAGCAGCGAGGGCAGCATCGTTTCTTCCAACCATCTTATTCCTCTACAAGAAAACATAAGTTAGAATAATATAACTATAGTATTCTAACTCTAAGACATCGCCACTCGACTCTTTAATTGGCCGGACGGACCGACCTGCTCTGATACCAATTGTAACACCCCGAAATTCCAGCTTAAAAATTCATTTATACAATCAGAGTATAACACAATATTTTATTCCTCATCTTTATTCAAAACGTAGCAGCGGAATCATAATTCAAACTCTTTAAAAAGATTAGTTCTTCGCATCAATGTCATAATTAATTCAAAAACGATACATAAAGGAATAGAAACAAATGATAATCCCCATCCCGTTACGTATCAGAGCTCCTAAGACTCCACAAGGACCTCTCACATCGTCAATTCTACGCTTGGTCACCTGCACTTGCCCACGAGGCGGCAATTCCAACAGAAGGGGTGAGATTCACAAAACGAAACATTAAACATATAATTCCACAATTATATTTAACAACATAACTTCATTATCATAATATCACAACAACAGTCAAGTAACAACTTAATCATAATCAACGTCATAAATCCACATCATAATCATAATCAACATCATGTTCAACATCTTAGTCAACAATCTCAGTACGACTCGGTAATGCGACCTCGACTCGACAATGCAACTTTGACTCAACAATGCAACTTAGACATCTTAATCATGCATGTGGTACCATATTGAGTATAAATATACTCCTAGGGCATAAGCCCTCGTCGCTATTGAGCATAAAATACTCCTAGAGCATAAGCTCTCATCGCTATTGAGCAAAAGCTCCTAGGGCATGAGCCCTCGTCTCTGGATGAATATGCATGGACTCAACTTCTAAAATCTTAGACATCTCAAATGGACTCCAATAGTTTGGACCATAACATCATAAATCTTTGACGACATATGCAGTTTCCATTTATGAACAACATAGCAACATGGCAGCAACGAATCATCACAAGCATTCACATACATCATCTGTTATAATTCAAAGAAAACATATACTAATGCATAGGTCACAATAATAAATAAAGTATCAGTTAACAGCTATACATTTATTCTTAATATCTCAGTTTTAATCTAAACCAGGGTTAATCTCATAATCAATTGTGCGACAAGAGTCGCATTATTCGAAAGATAGTCCGATACAGGACTACTCGCTATGGCGAGTAGGAACCCTCGCCTCGCGAACCATCAGGGGTAACTCGCTATGGCGAGCTGGGTTGCTCGCCTTGCGAGCTTCAGGGGTACTGCTCGCTATGGCGAGTAGGGTTGCTCGCCTGGCGAGCCATCACGGGTAGCTTGCTATGGCGAGTGGGGTTGCTCGCTTCGCGAGCCATCTCAAAGGTTGCTCGCTATGGCGAGTGGATTGCTCGCCTCGCGAGCCCGCTAGGGGTAACTCGCTATGGCGAGTTGGGTTGCTCGCCTCGCGAGCTGGTGAAGAGCACTCGCCGTGGCGAGTTGACTGCTCGCTGTGGCGAGCTGCGACAAAACAGATACGGGATTACGAGGGTTTTCACCCAAAACCCCTAATTTCATCCTAAACCTTCCAAATTTTGACTATAATGATGTACAAGGGCTATTCTATGGTCTGTAAACAGTTTCCTACGTCAACGGTACAATTTCTCATCATCTAATCATCAATTCATCACTTTTTAACCTAATTCTTAGTTCTTAAATTCTCATGAACAATCCCTAAACATGTTAACTACAATCATGAATCATAAGCTTAATGAATTGAAATGCTAGGCTCGCCCTTACCTTGGAAAATTAAGCAGCATCCTCTCTTGTTCTTCTCTCCTGCTTTCTCCCTTTTTCTCCCCAAAAACTGAATTGTACGTACTGTACAATTCTAAACCTAATTTTCCTTTTTAAACCACTTCTATTTTATTTTATCTTATTTCACTTAATCCCTCATAATTCTACTTAATTCGAAAACAGCCCCACAACTTAATATTTGTTTTATTTTTAACCCTTATTCTATTAAATAATAAAATAGACCACCTAATACAATCACAACATAACACATAAATCACATAAATATATTCTAACTCGACAAATTAATTAAATAATTGAGACGGGCGTTACAGTGTTCCCTCAAAAAACTAGTATAAGAGAGTAAAATGTAATGTCTATCATCTTCGAAATTGATTTTGTGGTAAGAATGATGGAATAAGACCATTGCTTACTTTTTATAAGGGTGTATATTTCTTTTCGGTTTTTGTTAGTATTGCTTACTATTTTTATAACATGAGAGATGTACTATGAGATAAAAAAAAATCATGTTAAAATGATATAATATTTGAAAAGATTTTATAAAGATCGACATACATCAATTTGGAAACCAATTTACATATCAATTGATGAGTTTGGTGTAATATTTTTTTTTTATAAGCGAGGAGAAATGACAGACATTAAGAGGAAACAGACATCCCAACATTGTGTTGTAAAAAGATAGATATTCTGACCAACTAATATAAAATGGTGATTCTAGCTGCCATTATAAATATTCTGAGTACAATTTGGTTTACTAGGAACCATTTTCGATTTCAAGGGAAATCTTTCCACCGGAAAATAGCAATCAACAATATCATTGCTGCAGTCTCTTTAACAGAAAACAATACACTCAAAACGTCCAATTCCTCAGTCAGGGACTTGATCATTCTAAACAAATGTAATGTCAACATTCACTCTCCAAAGGCTCCAGTCATCAAAGAAATAATTTGGCAGCCCCCATATCAAAACTGGTTGAAGTGCAATACTGATGGAGCCTCAACTCCCAATACTTCTTCGTGTGGAGGAATATTTAGAGATTCTGAAGCAGTTTTTAAGCTAGCCTTTGCTGAAAATATAGGTGGAGGAACGACATTCCATGCTGAGCTCTCAGGAAATCTTGGAGCAATTGAGATAACAAACCAAAGGAATTGGAGGAATTTGTGGATTGAAACAAACTAAGCTTTGGTGGTTTTGGCTTTTAAATCCATGACACTTATTCCATGTGGTTTGAGAAACAGGTGGAGAAATTGCAAAGGGATTATGGACAACATGAACTGCATTGTAACACATATACAGAGAAGGGAACCAATGTGCTGATAGCTTGGCAGCATGGGGACTGAATACTAATGGTTTAACTATTTGGGCCGATGTTCCCCAGTTTATTAGAGAGTTTTATGTTAAGAATACGCTTGGTATGCCTAATTTTAGTTTTCTTAAATAATTAGTCTTTGCAGTTACACACGAAAATGTCTTGTTTAACGTAAGAAAAAACATAAGTTAGATGGTCATTTCCTTGTAATAAATAATTTGATTTTTTATCAGGTAATCTAGTGGCTAGAAATCCACCTCTTAAAGTGAAAAAGTGGGTGTCTGGATTTAGAGCATCAACCCCTGCATATTTTTTCGAAAAAGTCAAACTAACCCACTGAAATTGTTTTGACCCCTGCATATATTATGCAACGTCCTTACCAACTGAGTTTCAACCCCTATATATATTATGCAACATCCTTACCAATTAATAATTAAATATTAATTTTAGTTATCAACCTCTTAAATGAATTTCAATTATGTCACGTAATTAGTCTTCACGGTTATACACAAGAATACCTTGGTTAACCCAAAAAAAAAGTCCTTTGAAAGATTATTTGTTTGTAATAAATAATTGATAATAATACCAATAACTAATAGATAATATACAATTAATAAATCTTATCCAAAATAATAATAATTCTAGTCAAAAAATAATAACAGAAAAATAAATCATTTGACTAATAATTATATAATAATTAATATAATACTATTAATTAATTATTTTTTAAAGAATAATACTATTATTTAAAAGTAAATCAAAAGATAAAGATTTAATATATAGAAATATAATATAACATTTTTGTGAGTAATAATTTAATATTCATAAATATAATATAGCATAAGATCTCTATGAGTTAATTATACACATCGAAGCCCCTTGCCAATTTCCTATTGAATAAGTATTGTGTGCAGGGTGAATATGTTGGCCTCCCGTGAGCTCTGTCTCATGGTTGGTTGAAATTTGAGACCTTGGTAGAGTGTGCCACGATAGATGGTGGATGTGTGACCCACGAGACCAAATCATGTGCAGCTCTATTGAATGTGGACTCTTTTACCCACATGCGTTTTGTAACGCTCGTGATGAGACCTTAGGTAAGGCGGGGCTACCCGTTAATAATATAATATAATATAACATAATATAACTTACCTTAGTACTTTGTCAAAAAAAAAAATTAACTTACCTTAGTATATAATTAAATATAATTTTCCTTAATGCATAAATTTTAGTATTACTTTTTTGATTGACAATTTTAGTATTATTTGATTTTTCTTTCAAAAAATAAAGTATTATTTGACTTTATTAATTATATATTATTTAATAATTTCCATAAAAAGAATATTATATTTAAAAGTTAACCAAAAAAATCCTTAAAAAAAAAAGTTAAACAAAAGATAAAGATTTGATTAAGTCAAAAAAGAAGATAAGTATTTATTATCATATATCTATAATCTATAATCTATTTACTATATCTATATCTATACTATATATAAAGAAAACTACCCCTTTCAGTACTTTTGGGTTGGATTTTTATTTCTAAAAATACCCTTAATTTTCAATACAAATAACACATGTAAAAAATTGATAAGAATAAATTTAAATATTAAAACAAATGTAACAAACATGAGATGAGGTTTTAAATCCAAACGTTGCTCGTGACTTGGAGATTTTGCGATAGGATGTTTGGAAAGGAAATGATTCTAGCAGCATGGAGCCTCGAGTTTACACTGATGTCTGGAAACTCTTGCACTACCGGCAAATCACCGCTTCTCCTCTCACTACTTTCCTTCAGCGTGCAAACATCATGAACACACTAGTTTCACCATCTAAGGACTTCTTTACTTGTTCCGCGGTTAGAAACCCTCCACTTACTTCAGCTACCGGCTTCAAAAACGTTACACTCTTGGTTAAACAATTAATGCTAACACCAAAAGATAACATCCAATCCATACCAAAAATCACATCCATATACTTCAACGGAAGACACACAAGATACAACTTGAAATCAACATTACCAAAATTAATGGGACACTTAGCACACACCAAAGAAGTAGTCACTGAGCCATTGGCCGGGGTATCGATGACCATTCTACGCGACAACGGAGTTACAGCTAAACCCAAACGCTCAACACAACTAACCGAGATAAAAGAATGAGTAGCACCGGTATCAATAATTGCAATCAAAGGAGTACTATTGATAAAACACATACCTCAGATAAGATTATCCGGCTGCTCCACTTCCTCCACATTCAAAGCAAACACCTTTCATGCCGCCTTCTTCGGCTTGGTACACTTAGTACTGAAATGACCTTTCTCTCCACAGTTGAAACAAGTAATATCCTTCTTGCACTCAAACGACTTGTGACCCTTCTGACCACACTTGTAGCAACTATCACCCTTCTTGCAATCATTAGCAAAATGACCCAAAGTTCCACACTTAAAGCACTTAACATCAGAAGCATTCGCCTTAGAGCCTCCACCAACCTCTTTCTTCCTTCCTTTGTCCCTGTTGTACGGTTTCCCAAATCCATGGCTCTTTCCCTTCTTGTCATGCACCGCCTTGTAATGGTTAGCCTTAGCCTTATGATGACACTCTGTCATTACGTAATTTTCTATGTATTTTGATCACAATTTAGAGTTCACAAGGTAACTTAAGCAGCAAGAAAAGCAGAAAAACTGAAGAATTCACAAAGGATAAAAAATGTGTCACGATTTGGACAAAACGTGACACGATTCAAGAAAGCTAAAACATGCTCTCTGCCAAGGCAAAAACGTGTCACGATGACCAAAACGTGACACGATTTGAAGAAACCCTAATTTAGAAGTTTGTTATACAAGGAAAATCGTGTCACGATTCTGCAAAAACGTGACACGATTTGAGGCGAATTTCTGTGCCTATTTAAGCTGAAGGCTATTCTGAAAACAAGGGTTACGGTTTGAGAAGAGCAAAATGCGATTTTTATACTAGAAGACGGCTGCAGGGGCGATTTCTTCACCTTGTAACCAGTTCATGTATGTATTGTTACCTTTAATGATTATGTTATTTATAAATTCAATTATGAGTAGCTAAATCCATTAGAGGTTAGGTCTGAGATGATTCTTTGTAACCCTAATTGACATATGTTGCTGTGAAACTCTATTTATTGTGAATGACAATTTAGTTTTTATTCAATTCAATTGTTCTTAATGCGTTATATATTCTAATCACATATATATATGATTTGGTGAGAACGAACGACTACTGACCATAGCTTTCGACTTTGATCTAATTGAATTGTTCTAATAATTATAATTAGTCTAGGAACGGATAATTATTTATTAGTGATATTAGGTTAACGTACTTCAAACCTTCGAAGATGATTAGACCACCTAAGGGATTAGGGGCTGTAATCTTAGAAGAGGGTCCTAACTCAAGGGATTGATTAGGACTATTTTGTTAACTATCGTGAAACTAGAAAATCATTCATAAGAATAGGTGCAGTAACCAATTAGGGGAACTTAGATGATTCGAAGACCTAACTCATCTCTCTCTTATTTTAAACAATCAATTTACTTTCTGTTACTAAGTTTTATGCTATTAAACAAATCTACTGCCTAGCGGCAAAACAAAATAACTTTTACTACATCATAATTTAATAACGTATTTGACTTTTTGAGATTAAAACCAGTCCTTGTGGGAACGATATTTTTACTACTTCGATAGTATTTGGTACACTTGCCAAAATTCTATCACCTTACCGGCGTCATCAAACATGCGACACTTATGCACCAAAGTATCAAAATCCCGAATCTCCTGAACAAACATGTACTGATAGATCTTTGGCCTCAAACCACTTTCAAACTTCACACACTTCGACACCATTGCATCCTCGACATTGATGTAGGGACAAAACCTTGAAAGCTCTTCAAACTTAGCGGCGTACTCAGCAACTGACAAGTTCTCTTGCTTCAAGTTCAGAAACTCCACTTCCTTCTTGGTCCTCAAATCCTCAGAAAAGTACTTCCTCAAAAACTCACTTGAACCTAGCCGAAGTCACAACCTCTCCACCGGCCTCAAGCCTTCCCTTGGCATTCATCCACCGAAATTCAGCCTCCTCATCAAGCATGTAGGTAGCCAACCCGACCTTCTGATCATCACTAGTCACCATAGCACGGAAGATCCTCTTCATGCCCTGTGTCCAAGTCTGAGCTCCTTCTAGGTCAAACCTTCCCTTGAATGTTGGCGGATTGTTCCTCAAGAAACCATCAAGCCTCCGCTCCTCAGCTTCACTCTCATTCCGATGACCAACCGCCGCCTGCTCATTGGCTTGAGCCAACATTTGTGGCATTGCAGCTAAAGCCTCTGCGATTGCCGCATCATCTCTACCACCAGCCATCTAACTTCTACACTAAACCAAACCAACAGATAAGAAAACAACACAACAAAACAAGTACCGAATGTAACTCAATACAATTCGTGCACAAACGGGAAAATTTACCGAATACTAGTCCGGACAAGACTGACCAAGGCTCTGATACTAACTTGTAACACCCTATTTCTATTAAAGCGATAAAATACGAAAATATAATAATTATTCAAGAAATAGACGCTACGTCTTCCACAAGTTTCCAAAAACAACATGCATGCATATATAAAATTCTCAACAGTCGCAGCGGATATACATCATACATCAAATAATCCAACATATAAATATATAAGTCTCCAAGTCCCGACATATGGGCAATAATCAACAACATAAGTCAAAGCCACACATATAAAGACAACGTCCTAATCAGAGCCTAAATCTAGACTCGATAGAAAAAGCAGAGGAAGCATCCGCTATCCTCGAATCAACTCACCAAGCAAGCAACTACTTCTGCACACCGTCTACCCGTCCATAAGGAAAGGCAGGCGGTCAAAACCACTGGGGGTTAGCTTTACATCAATAATAATCAATAATAATAAACAATTGAAAATGAACATTATTGATTAAATCTCAATTAACAGGTGCATACAACTATAACATCATCCATCAACATAATATTCACAATCATCAAATCATACAATGTACTAACACATTTATCGCCAACACACCATCAACACATAAGCAACATGATCCATGCCAATTCATGCTATGCGCCTAGACTTGATTAAATGCATGTGGTACCGTCACCAGCAACATAGGCCGTCGCCCCATGATGCCAACTGCACATCATATGTAAGAGTTCACCTCCTCCTACATTAACACCTACGCAAGGGTCTTCCATTTACGTCACATATGCGACTATGATGCATGAACATACAAGCAAAGACTCGACAATGCAAAACACCTCAACAACAACAAGGTAAAAGTTCACCTCCATTTACATTGAACAACTTCAACAACAATTGCATTATCAAGAATTTACATCCAAACAATCAACCATTCATAATTCAAATAGAATTCATCACCTCATCATTATTCAACATAGTTGTTATCTCAACTATCATCAAGCATCATCACAACTTTATATAGTTTCTCACAATTAAAGTAAAGGAGAATTTCACCAATTCATGATAATCATCATATTCAACATCTAACAATTGTTCACGTAACCTCAAAAATTCATACAAAGTCATTTACAATAGGTTTCCGAGATAATCGATCTTTATGATTAAATTTGACAAAGTTCGTCTATGATTAAACAAAACAACCAATATATACTTTTCAAAGTAAAGCAACCTCAATGCCTCGACCATGTATGCTATTAAATCACATATGTGTGCAGTTGAGCATACATGCATGTCTCACCGGCTAATTACAACGAGATCATCGAAATCATAAAGTTTATTTCGCTTATTATTTTCAAAGCAAGATAAGTTAAACTCTATTGAATTCGCCCACAACCAGTTTCAGAAAATCATGTACTTAGTATACAACCTAATCTTACCCCTTTATCTTAAGACAAATAAGTTTCGGAACAATCGATGTTTTTGACATTTTTAAAGCTTGAGGCACAATTCCCAAACCAAGTCCTATTTCTCATTCGATTGATGTTTACAGAGGTTTGAAAGCTCAATTACATTTAACTACATCAAAAGAATTAGTTCATAATGGTTCAGATTGCCCCAAAAGCCCTAAAATCGACGAATTAGGGGTGACCACACGTAACTCCACTCGCCATGGCGAGTTGGTCTTAGGGAGTGACCCTTAACTCGCCTCCAGCTCGCCACCAACTCGCCACTGCGAGTTGCATCAGTTTAGTACACGGGAAAAACTCCATTTTCACCTAAAAACTCCAATTTTAGTTCCCCCATTGCCCAAATTAGTTTCCAAAGTTTGTATAAACATTTCTAGACATAAAAAGACATCCAAAGCCATATGAAGCTTGAATCACAACATCATTTCATCAAAATAATCATTTGACCCTTTTTCATGAAAATCTCAAGAACAACACAAAATTCACAACAAGACTCCATGGTTATGAACACCCATAGGTTCAATCAACAACAACAACATCTTACAACAACAACAACATCATTTAATCATGAATTCAGCCATGAATCAACAGCAACACATCAATATTCATCAATTAAGCATAATTCACAATATACCCATTTATACATATCATGAACATGCAATTTCATCAATAACAATTCAGTTATCATCAATTTCATGCACTCAAACATATCATCATAACAAGAGCACGAATTTCAACAATTAAATTTAAATAATCACTTATTCAAATAAGCACTTATGAGATGGAGAAGAAGAAGAGACTAAACAATTGATTATGAATGAAGACTAGCCCCCTTACCTCCTATCTTCACAAAGCTAAGCCAATTCTTCACTCCCGCTTGCTCCTAGCTTGATTCCCTTTGAATCTTCTCTCTAACCCTTTTCTCTATCTCTAGTCTTAGATGAAATGAATGAAAAGTTAACCTATCCTCTCTAAGTTAAGCTTATATAGTCACCATCTAAATGGGTTAGGGTATAACTTGTAACACCTCGTTCTCTCAACGTTGTAATATTAAATAAAAATATCAGAGTAAATCAAACAACAGAGTGTCACACTGCTTTTCAAAATTTCATAAATAGGAATAAACTATTTATTTTAATACAACATAAATTCTTATAAACTGCAGCGGAATAAATCTTCAAGGTTATAAATCAACTCAAATTCAACGTCAACATTATCCTGGAACAAAGGCCTCAACAGTTATAAAATATTATTTTCAACAATAATAAAAACTCCAACAACATGGTCTTCTCAAAGATATGATACATAAAAGAATTAAATGAAAAAATTCGCGACAATTCCCATCCTAATATGTATCAGAGCCTTTGATCCTACTAATCTTCATTACCTGCAAGTTACCCATAGGAAAGGCAACGTTTTCAAGAAGAAGGGGTGAGATTCACAAACAACAATAGATATTATAATTCATTAATTAAATTAAACAACAACAATAAAACGATAATCAACTGTCAGTTTATAATTAAAACAAATCAACAACATCATCATCAAGCTACGACATCGACGACTCGACCGACAACAACAACAACAACGACGACAACAATGCGACTAATGCAGATGCATGCGGTACCATTTAACACGTTTGAATGACTAGAATTACGGGGCATAAGCCCCCAACAGTTTGAATGAAATAACATTCCAGGGCATAAGTCCTCAACGATTGAGTGATAAACACTCCAGGGCATAAGCCCTCAACGATTGAGTGAAAACACTCCAGGGCATGAGCCCTCAACAAGGTATGAGTATGAAATGGACTCAATATTGTATATCTGCATACACACGACAATAGCGACGACAACTACAATATGCATAATCAACTATGACATAAAACTCCAACTTGATCGACAAGACATGGCAAAAGGACACAACAGAGTTTCACAACAAAATTCAACAATTAAAGCATGCTACAGTGCTGCTCCCCGTGGCGAGCTACTTTACTCGCTATGGCGAGCTCAGGAAAACGAGCTACTCGCTATGGCGAGTTGGGGGCGAGCTGAAGGCGAGCAAAACTGGGTGCTCTCGGCATTTTTGACATTTTTCACCCAAAATCTTCATTTTTAAGTCCCCAAATTTGATTATGCAAAAAGGTGCCATTCATTCCTAAATATATTAAGGCATTCATGTTGATATAAAAATTGACCCAAAAACATCATTAAGATAATTGACGCTTTTTAATTTAAGCAAATCGCCGTGGCGAGTGGATTTGCTCGCTGTGGCGAGCTATACAGGTTCACTACTCGCCATGGCGAGTGGGTCTGCTCGCTGTGGCGAGCTACAGAGGTCTTACTCGCCTGGCGAGTGGGTCTGCTTGCCGTGGCGAGTGGCGATTTAAATAACTACGATTTGTATGAACAGACTTCTATCTTTCAACCCCAAACCCCAATTTAAACACCTAAAAACCCAAATTTGATGAGTTACATTACTTCTATTCGAGCTAACATCAGAACAGCCATAAACAACAACATTTTCATGAATTCATCAAGTTATTCAAACCAATTCATCTTTAACCTAATTCAATTTATCAGCCTTAACAACAACAATATCAATCGACGAATTATAAGACCTAAAATTGAGAGTTAGTCTCACCCTTACCTGAATTTGATGAACAAAACTCTACACTTCTCCCCACTTGGCTCTTCTCCCTTGGTTCTTGGTTTTTCTTCCATTTCTCTGTTTCTCTATGTTTCTACGTGAAACTGTTTTTCTGACTTTCTCCTTTCTCTAACTCCCTATTAATTGTAATTAATTTCCACTTATTTCTAATTAACTCCTATTAAAATATTAGTCAATTCTTTTTAACCCCCAAATTTTCCAATAATTGTAATTCTCACCTATTTTAATTAAACATTAAAATAATCATATAATAAATTATTCCACACCATCAAAACAACATAAACCATTTAAAATCATATGAACTATTAAAATTCAGCCAAAATTAAATAATAACAACTAGGGCGTTACAACTCTCCCCAACTTATAGAATTTCGTCCTCGAAATATTACCTCAAGTAAACAAATCTGGATAAGACTCTAGCATCTTACTCTCCAGCTCCCATGTTAATCTTTCACCAGTTACACCACCCCAAACAACTCTCACTAGAAGTATCTCCTTGCCTCTCAGCTTCTTCACCTTATGATCGTCAATTCTCAACGGTGTAGTCTCCACCGTAAGGTTGTCTCTAACTTGCACATCATCCCTTGGTATAACATGCGAAGGATCCGATACGTACTTCCGCAGCCGCGACACATGAAACACATCATGCAGATTCGAAAGATGTGGTGGCAAACCTACTCGATATGCCACTGTCCCAGTTCTCTCTGATATCTGATAAGGACCAATAAACTTTGGAGTCAACTTCTTAGACTTCAACACACGACCTACTCCTGTCATAGGAGTGACTCTCAAGAACACATGATCGCCCTCTTGAAATTAAAGGTCATTTCTACACTTGTCAAGGTAACTCTTCTGCCGACTCTACGACGCTTTCATCTGTTCTCTTATCAATTTGACCTTCTCTGTAGTCTGCTGGACTATTTCTGGTCCCAACACTATACTTTCTCCCGATTCAAACCAACACAACGGAGTTCTACACCTCCGACCATACAAATCTTTGAATGGTGCCATACCAATACTCGAATGGTAACTGTTGTTGTACGTGAACTCAATCAACGGTAGATTACTATCCCAAGCTCCACCTTGCTCAAGTACACACACTCAGCATATCTTCTAACGAATGAATCGTTCTCTCCGACTAGCCATCTGTTTGAGGATGATAAGCCGAACTCAACCTCAACTTTGAACCCAAAGCCTCTTGCAAACTCTTCCAAAACCTTAAAGTGAACCTCGGATCTCTATCCGACACAATACTTGATGGAACACCATGTAACTTTACAATATTATGAATATAAATCTCCGCCAACTGAGCTACCGGATAATTAATATTGATCGGAATAAAATGTGCTGACTTTGTCAACTTGTCAACAACTACCCAAATGGCATCATGCCCTCTCGAGGTATTCGGTAAACTCGTTACAAAGTCCATGGATATGCTATCCCACTTCCACTCTGGCACATCTAATGGTGTCAACAACCCTGCAGGCTTCTGATGTTCAACTTTAGATTTCTGACAAGTCAAACATGCATACACAAACTATGCAACATCTCGTTTCAATCCAGACCACCAAAACAATTTCTTCAAGTCGTGATACATCTTTGTAGCTCCCAGATGAATACTTAAGCTACTCCTGTGACTTTCTTCTAAAATAAACTTTTTCAACCTGGAAATCACTATCTTCAGTTTCATTACTAGCAACCATCAAGTCTACAAACTTAACATCAACTTTCTGCGCTTCTCTGATACTGTTCAAGAATTCATTATTGATCTTCAACATACCCAACTGCACGCTCTGGGGTGCCCATTCACAAACTAGGCTCAAGTTTCTAAATTGCTCAAGCAACTCGAACTCTTTTATCATCATAGCAGACATGTGCAACGTATTTCTGCTAAAGGCATCTGCAACCACATTGGCTTTACCTGGGTGGTAATTTAATCTAAAATTATAGTCCTTCAACAACTCAAGCCACCTTCTCTGCCTCATATTCAACTCCTTTTGATCAAATAAATATTTCAAACTTTTATGATCACTAAACACCTCAAATCTGGAACCGTACAAATAATGCCTCCAAATTTTTAACACAAAAACCACAGCAGCCAACTCTAAATCATGTGTTGGATAGTTCTTCTCATGTATCCTTAAACGCATCACAATAAACAACAAAAGGTTCATCTGACTTCGGTAAAATTAAAATTGGAGTTATCGTCAACCGTTGCTTCAACTCATTGAAACTATTCTCACACTGAGTATCCCACACAAAAGCCTTACCCTTACAGGTCAACTGAGTTAAAGGAAGTGCCAACTTCGAAAATCATTCGATAAATCTGCGGTAATAACCTGCTAAACCCAGAAAACTTCTAATCTCTGTGACTGACTTCGGAGTCTCCCATTGTGATACCGCTTCAACTTTCGACGGGTCAACCGCAATACCACTACCAGAAATAATGTGGCGAAGAAAACTTTCTTCACTTAACCAGAACTCACATTTGGGCAACTTGGCATACAACTTCCTTTCCTTCAACACTTGCAATACAATTTTTAAATGTTCTGTATGCTCTTCTTCAGTCTTGGAATAAATTAGGATATCATCAATAAACACAACGACAAATTTGTCCAGAAAGTCATGGAAAATTCTGTTCATATACTCCATAAATACACCAGGTGCATTAGTAACACCGGAAGGCATCACTTTATATTCATAGTGACCATATCGCATCCTGAATGCCGTCTTCTGCATATCTTCATCCTTCACCTTAATCTGATGGTAACTTTAACGCCCTAGTTGTTATTTATTTAATTTCGGTTGATTTTAATAAGTTTATATGATTTTAAATAATTTATGTTGATTTTATGGTGTGATGAATTTTATTATATGATTATTTTGATTATTTAAGTAAAATAGGTGAGAATTATAATTATTAGAAAGTTGGGTATTAAAATGAATTGAATAATATTTTAATAGGAGTTAATTAGAAATAAGTGGAATTAATTAGAATTAATAGGAGTTAGAAGGAAGGGATAGGCAGAAAACAGTTTTCACGTAGAAATAGAGTGAAACAGAGAAAAGGGAGAAAAACCTAGAACAAGAGAGAAGAAGCAAGAGGAGAGAATAACGCAACTTTGAATTCAGGAAGATAATCTAAGGTAAGGGTGAGGCTAACTCTTAACTTTAGGTCCTATAATTCATTGATTAATGTTGGATTGTTAGGGTTGATGAATTGAATTAGGTTAAAGATGAATAGATGTTAATAACTTGATTAAATCATGAAATTGATGTTGTTTATTGTTGTTCCGATGTTAGTATGCATAGAAGTAATACAATTCATCAAAATTGGGTTTTTAGGTGTTGAAAATGGGGTTTGGGGTTGAAAAGGAGAAGTCTGTTCGTACAGTTCGTAGTTCTGTCAGTCGGCACTCGCCACGACGAGCAAACCCACTCGCCAGGCAAGCAATGCCTGTGTAGCTCACCACAGCGAGCAAACCCACTCGCCAGGGGAGCAGTTAACCCCCATAGCTCGCCACAGCGAGCAAATGCACTTGCCACAGCGAGTTGCTTAAATTGAAAATCGTTAATTGTCTTAATGAGGTTTTTGGGCCAATTTTTATATCAACTTGAGTGCCTTAATATATTTAGGGATGAATGGCACCTTTTTACAGAATCAAATTTGGGTTTTGGGGACTTAAAAATGAAGATTTTATGTAAAAAATGTCAAAAATGCCGAGAGCCTCCAGTTTTGCTCGCCTTGAGCTCGCCCCCAACTCGCCTTAGCGAGTAGCATAATTTCCTGAACTCGCCATGGGGAGTAGTACTGTAGTATGCCTAAATTGTTGAATTTTGTTGTGAGACTTTGTTGTGAGACTTTGTCGTTGTTGTTGTCGAGTTGTATGCCGATATACACTAGTGAGTCTATTCATACTCATACCTTGGTGAGGGCTCATGCCCTGGAGTGTTTTCACTCAACCGTTGAGGGCTTATGCTCTGGAGTGTTTATCACTCAATCGTTGAGGGCTTATGCCCTGGAATGTTATTTCATTCAAATTGTTGGGGGCTTATGCCCCGGAATGCTTAGCATTCAACGCGCATAAAATGGTACCACATGCATTTGCATTAGTCGCATTGTTGTCGTCGTTGTTGTCATTGTCGTTGTTGTCGTTGTCGTTGTTGTCGTTGTTGTTGTTGTTGGTTGAGTCGTCGATATTGTAGCTTGATGATGATGTAGTTAATTTTTTTTAATTATAAACTAACAGTTGATTATCATTATAATGTTGACGTTGGATTTTAATTGATGAATTATAATATCTATTGTTGTTTGTGAATCTCCCCCCTTCTGCTTGGAAATGTTGCCTTTCCTATGGGTAACTTGCAGGTAACGAAGATTAGTAGAGATGTCGGCTCAAAGTGTCTTAGGGCTCTGATACGTAACAGGATGGGGATCTTATTACTTGTTTCTCTTTCCTTACGTATTGTTTTTGAATTATGAAACCTTTGATGAGGCCTGCGTGCCAAAGCTTAATTTTTGTTAATTTTGTGATCACTTGGGCTGTGTTCAGAAGAGAGTTTTTGAATAGGTATTTTCCGGAAGATGTCCGAGGCAAGAAGGAAATTGAATTTCTAGAACTGAAGCAAGGTGACATGTCCGTAACAGAGTATGCTGCCAAGTTTGTTGAGTTGGCAAAGTTTTACCCGCATTACACTCCTGAGACTGCTGAGTTCTCTAAGTGTATTAAGTTCGAGAATGGTCTGCGTGCTGAGATTAAGCGGGACATACAATAACTGAATGCAAACGTGGTGATATTGTCTATTTCAATTGTGATGAAGAGGGTCATCTTAGTTCTCAGTGCAAGAAGCCTAAGAAGGCACAGATTAGAGGGAAGGTGTTTGCATTGTCTGGCACACAGACGGACAATGAGGATCGACTTATCAGAGGTACTTGTTATTTTGATAGTACTCCTTTAATTGCTATTATTGATATTGGTGCTACGCATTGTTTTATTACTGTTAGTTGTGATTCAAAGTTGGGGCTTACTATGTCTAATATGGGTGGAGAAATGATTGTTGAAACTCCAGCTAAGGGTTCAGTGAATACTTCTCTTGTTTGTTTAAGATGTCCACTGTCTGTATTTGGTAGAGATTTGAAGTTGATCTTGTATGTTTACCGCTGACGGGTATGGATGTAATCCTTGGGATAAACTGGTTAGAGTATAACCATGTCCTCATCAATTGTTTTAGTAAGACGGTGCGTTTCTCTTCCGCTGATGAAGAGAGTGAAGTTGATTTCTTGAATACTAAGCAGCTGAAGCAGATAGAGCGCGACATAATTATGATGTTTTCCTTGATAGAATATTTGTCGGTGGAGAATCGAGCGGTGATTGATAGCCTACCAGTCGTGGATGAATTTCCAGAAGTTTTTCCTGATGAGATTCCCGATGTGCCGCCAGAGAGAGAATTTGAATTCTCAATTGATCTTGTTCCGGGTACGAAGCCTGTGTCGATGGCTCCTTACAAGATGGTAGCATGAGGCTGTGTATAGATTACCGTCAGCTGAATAAAGTGACGATAAAGAATAGTTACACACTTCCGAGAATTGACGACTTAATGGACCAGCTAGTGGGTGCACGAGTGTTTAGTAAAATTGATTTGAGATCAGGTTACCATCAGATCAAGGTGAAGGATAAAGATATGCAGAAGATGGCGTTCAGGACGCGTTATGGTCACTATGAGTATAAAGTGATGCCTTTCGGTGTTACTAATGCACCTGGTGTATTTATGGAGTATATGAACAGAATTTTCAATGACTTTCTGGACAGATTTGTTGTTGTGTTTATTGATGATATTCTGATTTATTCTAAGACTGAAGAAGAGCATGCGGAGCATTTGAAGATTGTTTTGCAAGTGTTGAAAGATAAGAAGTTGTATGCCAAGTTGTCAAAATGTAAATTCTGGTTAAGTAAAGTAAGTTTTCTTGGCCATATTATTTCTGGTAGTGGTATTGCGGTTGACCCGTCGAAAGTTGAAGCGGTGTCGCAATGGGAGACTCCAAAGTCAGTCACAGAGATTAGAAGTTTTCTGGGTTTAGCAGGTTATTACCGCAGATTTATCAAAGTGTTTTCGAAGTTGACACTTCCTTTGACTCAGTTGACCTGTAAGGGTAAAGCTTTTGTGTGGGATACTCAGTGTGAGAATAGTTTCAATGAGTTGAAGCAACGGTTGACGACAGCTCCGATTTTTGAAGCATACTATCCAGTATGATCTTCAGAAGCACCCTATGCTCAGGATGCATGTCTACCAACTTATTTGAGGGTCTACCTTCAAATAAGACTTTGTTGCAGATACCCATCCACTCACTCTGTTCATCCACATTCCATTGGAATTTTCCTTCATTAGCTACCCTGTAGGCTCTGGCAACTACTTCTTCAGTGATAAGGATTGGAATCCCCATCACAGCAGACCTGATTTCAAGACCTTTGTATGGTCTCAAACCCATTTGCTTTCTATTCTTGCCAACCAAAGAGGGGTTGTTCATGATTGCAGTAGTTTCTTCAATGGTAGCGTCGTCCTTGTCGAAAACTTCTGCTCTAACCCAGAGATCTCTCACCAACTCTTGATATGTTGGTCCATTCAACATACCAAAATAACTCATCATTCCTTGTGATAAGAAATGAGAAGAGACATCTACACCATGTCTTATAAGGGAACCAAAATCCACTGGAGATTCAACTTGAACTTCCAGAGTCTCTTTAATAAGGTTCATGGTCCTAGGTTTAATCATGTATGATTTACCAGTTTTAATAATCACACCAGATTGAATAAGATCACTTGCCATTTGAAGGTTTCTAGGTTTTGATTTTGAGAACAAAAAGTTTTTCAGAGACTGAAAACAAGAGAAATGTTCAGGGAAAAAATCAATGTGTGAAAAGTGAAGTGAGTTGTGTGTGATTGGTATTTATAGTGAAAGAGTAGAAAACCGTTTGAAAAGAGAATGGGACAAACAAACAAGAGTACTGAAGTCTAGAGAGCATGCAGCCGTAAAAGTGTTGGGAAGACGCGAGTGTTACTTGTTAAACGTAATAAAATCATTACCCTTTAAGTTCTTACCCAATACAGACAGGCCACGTCTGAGAACTAAAAAAGTAAATGTCACCGTAGTGGGGCAGGTGTTACTAAACTCAACAGTCATGCTTCCACTAATACGAGCTTCTGAGAGTCTAAGATTCCTTAACAGAGTCTGAGAGTCCTTCAGAAACTTATGTTCACCAGAGTCTCCAAAAGAGAGTCTGATACTCAATTAGCTTTTGAGTATCTTTCAAAGTCTGAATTCTGTTTTCAGTAGCGCACATTAACCAGAGACGTAACACATGTTCAAATTTTTCTTTATCAAATCAAATCTTTCAACAGATAAAGGTTTAGTAAATATATCAGCCCATTGATGATCAGTATCAATGAATTGAATAACTAGAATTCCTTTTTGAACATAGTCTCTTATAAAATGATGTTTAAACTCAATGTGCTTTGCTCTTGAATGCAGAATTTGATTCTTAGATAAACATATAGATGTTGTATTATCACAATAAATTGGGATACAGTTTTCAGTTATTTGATAATCCTCAATCTGATGTTTCATCCAGAGTAGCTGTGTACAACAACTAGCAGCTGAGATGTATTCTGCTTCTGCTGTAGACAAAGCAATAGTTGCTTGCCTTTTGCTAGCCCAGGATATCAGATTCTCTCCCAAAAATTGACAATTGCCACTGGTTGATTTTCTTTCAATCCTGTCTCCAGCATAGTCAGCATCACAGAATCCAACTAGCTTATAGTAAGAGGATTTCTTGTACAGAAGTCCAAGATTAGTAGTTCCTTTCAGATATCTAAAGATTCTCTTAACAGCTGTTAAGTGAGACTCTTTAGGATCTGATTGAAACCTTGCACACAGACATACACTGAATAAAATATCTGGTCTGGATGCAGTTAGGGATAACAAAGAACCTATCATACCTCTATACAACTTCTGATCAACTTTGGTCCCTTGATTTTCTTTGCTCAGAGTGCGGGTTGGATGCATTAGAGTGTTCATTTCTTTGCACTCCTCAAGATTGAACTTCTTCAGGAGCTCTTTCGTGTATTTGGACTGATGAACATAGACTCCATTTTTGCATTGGTTGATTTGAATTCCTAGAAAGAACTTCAATTCTCCCATCATGCTTATTTCAAATTCATTCTGCATTACCTTAAAAAACACTTTGCAAAGTTAACTATTAGTTGAACCAAAAATGATATCATCAACATAAATTTGAACAATAAGAATGTCCTTCTTCAGAGTCTTTCTGAATAGTGTAGTGTCAACTTGTCCTCTTTCAAAGTCATTTTGAATTAAGAAATTACTTAGTCTTTCAAACCAAGCTCTAGGAGCCTGTTTCAAGCCATATAGTGATTTCTTCAATTTATAAACATGCTCTGGATGTTTTAAATCTTCAAAGCCACGAGGTTGTTTGACATAGACTTCTTCAGAAATGACACCATTAAGAAACGCACTCTTAACGTCCATTTGATACAAGATTATGTTGTGATTCACTGCATAGGAAAGAAGTAACCTGATTGCTTCCAATCTTGCAACTGGAGCAAATATTTCTGTGTAATCAATGCCTTCTTGTTTACTGTAGCCCTGCGCAACAAGTCTGGCCTTGTTTCTGATTACTTCTCCTTGTTCACTAAGCTCATTTCTGAACACCCATTTAGTTCCAATAATGTTCTTGTGTTCAGGCTTAGCTACTAGATCCCACACTTCATTCCTTTTGAATTGATTAAGTTCATCTTGCATTGCCAGTATCCATCCTTCATCTCCAAGTTTTTTTTCAATAGTGGTTGGTTCAATAAGAGATAATAATCCCAAGGCAGACTCTTCTTGTCTGAAATACGATCTAGTTCTTCTGGGACTATCTTTGTTGCCAATTATCTGATCCTCAGGATGTGAAGACTTGTATTTGAATGAATGTTTGGATTGACTGGTTTGCTGAGAATCATCTTGAGCTTCTTCAGAAGCTTCTTTATTAGGAACTTTAGGGGATGCTCCAGCTTCTGAAGTGTCTTCAGATTCTGGAATCTGATCAGATTCTGAGTTGATTTCAGAATCTTGAGATCCTGCATAACTTTCATCTTGCTATGGAGTTTCATTTTCAGGCACTTTGTCATCAAATCTGACATGCATAGATTCTTCAACACATTGTGTTTATGAATTATACTGTCTGTATGCCTTAGATCATTCAGAGTAACCTAAAAAGATTCCCTTCTGAGCTTTGGCATCAAATTTCTTTAGAAAGACTTTATTGTTCAGGATATAACATGTATATCCAAACTGATGAAAATAAGAGATGTAAGGTTTCCTTTCTTTAAATAGTTCATATGCTGTTTTGTTCAACAGAGGTCTGATATACATCTTGTTATGAACATAACATGTTGTATTTACTGCTTCTGCCCAAAAATGTTTAGCCAGACTGTTCTCATGGATCATGGTTCTAGCCATTTCTTGTAAGGTTTTGTTCTTTCTCTCTACAACTCCATTTTGTTTTGGAGTTCTAGGTGCAGAAAATTCATAAATAGTTCCATGTTTTTCACAGAAAACCTCAAAAGGCTCATTTTAAAATTCTCCTCCATGATCACTTCTGACTTTCAAAATTTTCAATTCTTTTTCAGATTGAATTTGGATGCAGAATTTGCTAAACACAGAATATGAGTCATCTTTAGTTTTCAGAAACTTAACCCAACTCCATCTGCTGTAATTATCAACAATGACTAGTCCATACTTACTTCCATATAAGGATGCAGTGCTAACTTGTCCAAATAAATCGATGTGAAGTAACTCCAAGGGTCTGGTTGTAGAAACAATTTCTTTCGGTTTGAAGGAACTCTTAACAATTTTCCCTTTCTGACATGCTCCACAAAGAGCATCTGAATGATAGTCAATGTCTGGTAAGCCTTTGACTAGTTGCAACTTGCTAAGCTTAAAGATTAACCTCCAGTTTGCATGTCCCAACCGTCTATGCCACAGCCATTTCTTATCATCCATTGACAAAAGGCAAACTACCTTCTGATCAGTCAGTTTAGAGAACTTTATCTTGTAGATAATGTTTCTTCTCTTTCCCTTGAAGACTATGGATTGATCATCCTTGTTAACTATAGTGCAGTTGTTCTTATTAAACAAAACATCATAACCACGATCACATAATTGACTTTGAAGGTGAGAAAAACACAAGAAGGGGGGGTTGAATTGTGTTAGCTTTTCGCAGCTCTTGAAGAGTGAGAATCTAATTCCGTAGGATCAGAGTCTGAAAGAGATCAGAGTCTGATGGGAGGTCAGATTTTGTTGCAGCGGAAATAATCAAGAGATAGAGAGAAGAGAGAACACAAGCAATTATACAGGTTCCTTCCACAAACCGGAAGTAGTCCTGTCCCCTTTGCACTTCCAAGGAGAGTTACACTAAAATGTAATATCTATTACAAGTTGCTCAAACATACAGTAAGAGACTTCTAATGCTCAAGCACGCAGGCAAGAGACTTCCAATGCTCAAAGACACAACTAAGAGACTTCTTTGCTCAAGGACGCAGCCAAGAGACTTCTTTGCTCAAGCACACAACCAAGAGACTTCTGACACAATTTAAAGAAAATTGAATAGTGTTGAAACACTTGACAAACAATCAAACGTGTTCCAATTACAAACAAAGACAGACTGTTTCAAACAAAGATAGACTCTGTTTTTCTTCTTAACTTAGAAATTCTAGATAACTCAGTTTGTAAGAATAATCTAAGTTGTTGATGTGTTTTTGTTAAGACTGAGTTGAATACGATAGCAATGCAGCGTAGTTTTTTTAGTTGTAGAGTACAACAATTCTTCAAGTCTTCTATCCTTTATATAGGCGTTGGAAAGAGACGTTGAGTCATCCAGCACATCAGGATGATTTCTTAAGCTTGATCAATAGCTGTTGATCTGTTGCTTGATATGGTAATAGTCCTTCAATTGCATATTTAGAATTCCATTCCTTTTGAAGATTAATACCGGTAGACACAGTTGCCAAACTGTACGAGGTAATGGAGTAGTGGAAACAGAGTTCGTACAACGTACTCTGTACTATCCTACATTCTTTGTCGTTGAGCATCCCACGCTCAAGTTGACTTTGAAGCTAGCCGTTACTCCAATTGGGAGTTTCTTTTGCATCGTAATGCCTTTAGAAATCCTTCTAAGCAGATCTTCAGATTGCAGGCTTCAGACTCAATGTAGCACTTCAGCTTTTGATGATCTTCATACTCTCTTGGTCTTCAGGTTCTGATAGACTTCAGACTCTGATAGTCTTCAGACTCTCCTTCGATATAGTCTTCAGACTCTTCTTCGATACAGTCTTCATACTCTCTTCGATACAGTCTTCAGACTCTCTTCGATACAGTCTTCAGACTCTCTTCGATACAGTCTTCAAACTCTCTTCGATACAGTATCACAAGAAACAAGCTTCTCTAGATCTTTGCTCTTAAAATGTTCAAACATAATACTTTCTAAGATATAAATCTTGATTAATATCCTGCATACTCAAACAAATATTAGCATATCCAATTGACAATTTTTTAATACCTTGTTATCATCAAAACTCAAAACGTGGTATTGCTGAACACCTTTGTTCCAACAATCTCCCCCTTTTTGATGATGACAAACATCAGTATTTAAAAGGTCAATTGTTGTTAATCTAATTAACAGGTTGACTTAAGGGGTCTGAGGTTTGTAAGCTCAGAGTCTGAGGTTTGTAAGCTCTGACTCCCCCTGAGTCTGATAGTTCTTAAGTTGAGGTTTGTAAGCTCCTCATAAGTTCTATCCAAGTTAAATAAATTCAATTTTCATAAACAGTTGAATTAATTCTCAGAATAATAGACGAATTAGAGAACAGATTCTTTAAACGGGGGCTCAAAATCTAACTAAGCACCTTTCGCAAATTTCCCTTTAAGTTTTCATAGAACTTGCAGATACTTTCTCCATATAGTTTGAAAAAAAGTAACAAATCTCATAAAGCTTTCCTTCACCCCCTTTTGTCATCAACAAAAAGGTTTAGAAACAAGTTTCTCCCCCTATTTAAAGGACTTCAGGTAAGGGTTAAATTTTTTTTTTTAAGGAAAACAAGATTCAAAGCGAAAAACATAGAAGATTCAAAGAAATTATATATATCAGAGGCATATAGATTAAGTAAAAAAAACTTGAATAATCTTAAAAATGAAGTAACAGAAGATAAAAGAAAACAGCAGAATCAAGTTACAAACAAAATAAAAAGAAATGCAACTAAGGTTGGTTTTGTTTGGCAAGGTGATCCATCAATTTCTGGAGATCTTCTTGCTGTTTCTTGACAATCTCTTCCAAAGCTTCAGTTCTTCTCAGATGAGCTTCTCTTTCAAGTCTTGCTTCTTCTTGAACTCTATGAAGTCTCCTCCTCAAAGAATCAAACACCATTGTTTCTCTTGGATTGTATTGATCTTCATCAAAGAATGGTTTGTACTCAATCCACATAATAAGAGCTTTCTTCTTAGCTTTAGCTTTCTCAGCTCTCTTAACTTCTTCCACATGCTTGGCAATAACAACAGCTTGTTCCTTGACAGCAACCTTCTGAATTTTGGTGACAAAGTCCAAAAATTCAGTCTTTAGAGAGGATAACTTATCCTCATAGCTTACATTGAGGATAGGCACAAACCTTTGCTCAATAATGTCCTTGAGCTTAGAGTTTGACGAAGCATAGAACTCATCTATCCTTAACGAATCAAAGAGGTTGTGAGGTTCAGAAGTTGAGGTTTGAGAGGCTACTATAGCTTTTAAGGTTTCAAGACCAGTTACAACAGTTATAGGTTCAGAAAGAGGTTCAGGAACCGTTTCAGACACAGGCTCTGGTATGCATTCTGTTACAGGTTCTGGTATGATATCAGAAGCTTGTTCCAGAAGCTCAGAGACTAGTTCCTCTACAGTTTCTGAAGGTTCAACGGAAGCTATGGTGAGAATTTCTGTAGGTTGGGGTACAGAGTCTGGTTTAGAAACAGATTTTGTAGCTTTTGTTGATTTGGATTTAGCAGGGGGTTTTGGTAGTTCTCCTCCTAGGTGTTTCTCAAGAGAATCTAGGGTGTCTACACAAATAGGCTCATGTTGTGGGGATGGTTGAGTTGGATGAACATTTACTTCAGGCTCTTCAGAAGGTTGAATTGCCTGAAGCGGTTTGAGAAATGATGGTTGAGCAAGGTGGTTAGCAGGTAAGTTCATAACCCTGTCCATAGTTGAATCAACATATTCAACTATTTTGGGGTCAAGTGGGTCAAAGGATGATAAGGGTTTGATTGGTGAGGGGGATGAATTTCTGAGAGAGGGAAGAATTTGGCTCAAGGGTTTGTTATCTAATTCAGTATCAGATGAAGACTCTTGATTCGTAGAGGAAGGTGAGTTAAATGCTACATTACCAGAGGTGCCAATCCCACCTGACTCTTCTGCTTCAAAGCTGATGCAAGCAACTTAGCAGCTTCTTTAACAGTTTCTTCCTTAAGTTCTTCAGCAACAACCTAGCCAGCAGCATGTTCATGCTCAATCATAGATACAGAAATACCTATCTTCTGTGCTACATCCTTAGCCACAGGAACCACTTCCATCTTTCTCTTCTTGATCTGACTTTCTTCACCATCAGAGTCAGTATCAAGTAATTCAACAATCTCTTCAGCTAATTTTTCATAATCTCTGTCAGCCTTGCCTTTCTTGGCTTTCTTCTCATCTTTCTTTGCCTTCTTCTTGTCTTTCTTAGCTTTCTTCTCATCCTTGGGTTTTTTTATCCTTTCCTTAATTTCCTTGGATGCAGAAGATACAGACAAAGGCATGGGAGCTATGGTCTTAGGGGCACCAATAGTTACTCCTGGAAGAGCTGTAGATTTCATCTTCTTCTTGGGAGGCTCTTGCATCTCTTCCTCTTCCTTTGGAATTACTTCCTTGGTCCTTTTCCCTTTAACCTTAAGAGGTCCTCCTCCAGCAGTCTCAGGAATGGTAGAATAGTTGATTATTCTACCAGTTTCATTGAAGTAATCCACCACAAATCATGCAAGGACTTCAGGATTGTCTTCTTTGGAAATAGGAGGGAAGTCCATCATCAAGTCTGATTGCACATAAGATTCCCTCATATCTTGATTAGAAGGATTGAATCTTTTGACAATCTCCATGTATTGAAGAGTTTTACCGTTGATGATTCTCCCAGTCACTGTTCCAAGATGAGCGTCTGATACTACACCAGATTCTGATAGGACCTTCAAGAGGCCTCCTTGATACAGAATCTCAGAGATTAGCCTTCCAAAAGGAACTTGTCTTCTGGATTCAGATTGGCTTTTCCTTATAGCCCAGCACATGTGGTACATCACGTACCTAGGAAAGTTTATCTTCTTTTTATTTATCAGAAAATAAAGAAGAACCTTGTGATCAACAGACAGAGTGTCTGTTCCTCCACCTTTCTGAAGCATACTATCCAGTATGATTTTCAGAAGCACCCTATGCTCAGGATGCATGTCAACCAACTTATTTGAGGGTCTTCCTCCAAATAAGAGTTTGTTGCAGATACCCGTCCAGTCACTCTTCTTCTGAACATTCCACTAGAATTTACCTTCATTCACCACTCTGCAAGCTCTGGCAACCACCTCTTCAGTGATAAGGATTGGAATCCCCATCATAGCGGACCTGATTTCAAGAACTTTGTACGGTCTTAAACTCATTTTCGTTCTATCCTTGCCAGCCAGTTTAGGATTGTTCATGATTGCAGCCGTTTCTTCAATGGTAGTTTCATCCTTGTCGAAAACTTCTGCCCTAACCCAAAAATTTCTTACCAGCTCCTGATATGTTGGTCCATTCAACATACCGAAATAACTCATCATCTCTTGTGATAAGAAATGAGAAGAGACGTCTACTCCGTGACGAATGAGAGAGCCGAAGTCTACTGGAGATTCAACTTGAACTTCCAGAGTTTATTTGATGAGGTTCATGGTTCTGGGTTTAATCACGTATGATTTACCAGTTTTAACTAACACACCAGATTGAATAATATCACTTGCCATTTGAAGGTTTCTAGGTTTTGATTGAAAACAAGATGAATGTTCAGAGAAAAAATCAAAGTGTGAAAGAGAAGTGAGTTGTGTGTGATAGGTATTTATAGAGAAAAGTTGATAACCGTTTGGAAAGAGTAGGGGACAACCAAACACGATTAATAACTACAGTAAGCATGTAGCCGTAAAAGTATTGGGAAGTTGCGAAGGTAACTTGTTAAACGTAATGAAATCATTGCCCTTTGAGTTCTTACCCAATACAGGCAGGCCATGTCTGAGAAACTAAAAAGTAACTGTCACTGTAGTGGGGCAGGTGTTACTGAACTCAACAGTCATGCTTCCACTAATACGAGCTTCTGAGAGTCTAAGATTCCTTAATAGAGTCTGAAGGTCTATCAGAGGCTTATGTCCACCAGAGTCTCCAAAAGAGAGTCTGATTCTCAATTAGCTTCTGAGTATCTTTCAGAATCTGAATTCTTTTTTCAGAGGCGCACATTAACCAGAGATATAACACATGTTCAGATTTTTCTTTATAAAATCAAATCTTTCAACAGATAAAGGTTTCATAAATATATCAGCCCATTGATGATCAGTATCAATGAATTGAATATCTAGAATTCCTTTTTGAACATAGTCTCTTATAAAATGATGTTTAATCTCAATGTGTTTTGCTCTTGAATGCATAATTGGATTCTTAGATAAACATATAGCTGCTGTATTATCACAATAAATTGGGATACAGTTTTCAGTTATTTGATAATCCTCAAGCTGATGTTTCATCCAGAGTAGCTGTGTACAACAACTAGCAACTGAGATGTATTCTACTTCTGCTGTAGACAAAGCAATAGTTGCTTGCCTCTTGCTAGCCCAGGATATCAGATTCTCTCCCAAAAATTGACAATTGCCACTGGTTGATTTTCTTTCAATCCTGTCTCCAGCATAGTCAGCATCACAAAATCCAACTAGCTTATAGGTAGAGGATTTTTTGTACAGAAGTTCAAGATTGGTAGTTCCTTTCAGATATCTAAAGATTCTCTTAACAGCTGTTAAGTGAAATTGTCTAGGATCTGACTGAAACCTTGCACACAGACATACACTGAATAAAATATCTGGTCTGGATGCAGTTAGGTATAACAAAGAACCAATCATACCTCTATACAACTTCTGATCAACTTTGGTTCCTTGATCTTCTTTGCTCAGAGTGCAGGTTGGATGCATTAGAGTGTTCATTTCTTTGCAGTCCTCAAGATTAAACTTCTTCAGGAGCTCTTTCGTGTATTTGGACTGATGAACATAAACTCCATCTTTGCATTGGTTGATTTGAATTCCTAGAAAGAACTTCAATTCTCCCATCATGCTCATTTCAAACTTATCCTGCATTACTTTGGAAAACTCTTTGCAAAGTGAACAATTTGTAGAACAAAAAATGATATCATCAACATAAATCTGAACAATAAGAATGTCTTTCTTCAGAGTCTTTCTGAATAGTGTAGTGTCAACTTGCCCTCGTTCAAAGTTATTTTGAATTAAGGAATTACTCAGTCTTTCGTACCAAGCTCTAGGAGCCTGTTTCAAGCCATATAGTGATTTCTTCAATTTATAAACATGCTCTGGATGTTTTAAATCTTCAAAGCGAGCAGGTTGTTTGACATAGACTTCTTCAGAAATGCACTCTTAACGTCCATTTGATACAGGGTTATGTTGTGATTTACTGCATAGGAAAGAAGTAACCTGATTGCTTCTAATATTGCAACTGGAGCAAATGTTTCTGTGTAATCAATACCTTCTTGTTGACTGTAGCCCTGCGCTTTAAGTCTGGCCTTGTTCCTGATTACTTCTCCTTGTTCACTCAGCTTATTTCTGAACACCCATTTAGTTCCAATAATGTTCTTGTGTTCAGGCTTAGCTACTAGATCCCACACTTCATTCCTTTTGAATTGATTAAGTTCATCTTGCATTGCCAGAATCCATCCTTCATCTCCAAGTGCTTCTTCAGTAGAGGTTGGTTCAATAGCAGATAATAATCTGATCCTCAGGATGTGAAGACTTGTATTTGAATGAATGGTTGGATTGACTAGCTTAATGAGAACCATCTTGAGCTTCTTCAGAAGCTTCTTCATTAGGAACTTCAGGGGATGCTCCAGCTTCTGAAGTATTTTCAGATTCTGGAATCTGATCAGATTCTGAGTTGCTATCAGAATCTTGAGATCCTGCATAACTTTCATCTTGCTCTGGAGTTTCACTTCCAGGCACTTTGTCATCAAACTTGACATGCATAGATTCTTCAACACATTGTGTTTCTGAATTATACAATCTGTATGCCTTAGATCGTTCAGAGTAACCTAAGAAGATTCTCTTCTGAGCTTTGGCATCAAATTTCTCTAGATAGACTTTATTGTTCAGGATATTGAAGGTGAGAAAAACACAAGAAGGGGGGGTTGAATTGTGTTTGCTTTTCGCAGCTCTTGAGGAGTGCAAATCTAATTTCTTTAAACTCAAAGTCTGATAGAGATCAAAGTCTGATAGGAGATTAGGTTCTGATTGCAGCGGAATAATCAAGAGATAGAGAGAAGAGAGAACACAAGCAATTATACAGGTTCCTTCCACAAACCGGCGAGAGACTTCCTTGCTCAAAGACACAACTAAGAGACTTCCTTTGCTCAATGGACGCAGCCAAGAGACTTCCATTGCTCAAGCACAAAAGCAAGAGTCTTTTACACAATTACAGAAAATTGAATAGAGTTGAAACACTTTGACAACAATCAAAATGTGTTTCAATTACAACAAAGACAGACTCTGTTTTACACAAAAGACATACTCTGTTTTTCTGTGAAACTTAGAAATTCTAGAATACTCAGTTTGTAAGAATCTAAGTTGATGATGTGCTTTTGTTAAGACGCAGTTGAATACGAAAGCAGCGCAATGTAATTTTTCAAGTTGTAGAGTCCAACAATTCTCCAAGTCTTCTATCCTTTATATAGGCGTAGGAAAGAGACGTTGAGTCATCCAGCACATCAGGACGATTTCTGAAGCTTGATCAATGACTGTTGATCTGTTGCTTGATTTGGTAATAGTCCTTCAATAGCATCATTTAAATTCCATTCCCTTTGAGGATTAATACCGGTAGACACAGTTGCCAAACTGTACGAGGTAGTGGAGTAGTGGAAACAGAGTTCGTACAACGTACTCTGTACTGGCCTGCAATCTTTGTCTTTGTGCTTCCCACGCTCAAGTTGACTTTGAAGCTAACCGTTACTCCATTTGAGAGTTTCTTTTGCATCGCAATGCAGTAGAAATCCTTGTTCGCAGATTATCAAATTTGTGGCTTCAGACTCACTGTAGCACTATGCTTCTGATAATCTTCAGACTCTCTTGGTTCTCAGATTCTGATGGTCTTCAGACTCTAATACAGTCTTCAGACTCTCTTCGATGCAGTCTACAGACTCTTTTTGGCACAGTCTTCAGACTCTTTTTGGCACAGTCTTCAGACTCTCTTCGATACAGTCTTCAGACTCTCTTCGATACAGAATCACAAGCAACAAGCTTCTCTGGATTTTTTGCTCTTTAACTTTGTTCAAACAGAATACTTTCTAAGATATAAATCTCAATTGATATCTTGCATACTTAAACAAATATTAGCAATATCCAATTGACAACTTTTTAATACCTTGTTATCATCAAAACTCAAAACCTGGTATTGCTGAACACCTTTGTTCCAACAATCTCCCCCTTTTTGATGATGACAAACATTAGTATTTAAAAGGTCAATTGTTGTTAATCTAATTAACAAGTTGACTTAAAGGGTTCTGAGGTTTGTAAGCTCAGAGTCTGAGGTTTGTAAGCTCTGACTCCCCCTGAGTCTGACAGTTCTTAAGTTGAGGTTTGTAAGCTCATCTTAAGTTCTATCCAGGTTAATTAAATTCACTTTCATAGTCAATCAAATTCATTCTCAGAATAATAAATGAATTTAGAAAATTGATTCTTAAACAGGGCTCAGAGTCTAACTAAGCACCTTTCGCAGATTTCCCTTTAACTTTTACGTATTACATGCAATGTAATTAAAAGAAAATTTTCCCTTCTCCCTGACATAAATACTTTCCCTTCTCCCCCTTTTTTCATTAACAAAAAAAAGTTTAGAACAAGTTCCTCCCCCTTTTTAAATGACTTAAGGTAAGGGTGTAAACATGTGTTAAGGAAGAATGAGATTCAGAGGGAAAACAAAGAAGATTTAGAGCATAAAAAATAGAATTGAATGCAAATAGAATCAAAAACAACTTGTATAAATTGTAAGCAAAAGCAAGTTCAGAAGATAGCAAACAAGAATTACAAAAATAAACAAAGGTTGGTTTTGTTTGGCAAGATGATCCATCAGTTTCTGGAGATCCTCTTGCTGTTTATTTACCATCTCTTCCAGAGCCTCAGTTCTTCACAAACGCGCTTCTCTTTCTTGTCTAGCTTCTTCTTGAACTTTATACAATTTCCTCTTCAAAGAATTGTAAGCCACTGATTCTCTAGGAATATACTGATCCTCATCAAAGAAGGGTGTATCTCTAATCCTCAGAATGGGAGCTCTTTCCAAGATAACAACTTTCTCAGCCCGTTTGATTTCTTCAACATGCTTGGCAGTAACAAGTGCTTGTTCCCTTGCAGCAGCCTTCTGAATTTTGGTGATAAAATCCAAAAACTCAGTCTTCACTGTAGAGAACTTGTCCTCATAGCTCACATTAAGTATTGGCACAAACATTTGCTCAATAACTTCTTTGAGCTTATTGCATGAAGAAGAATAGAACTCATCTATCTTACTTGAATCAAATAAGTCAGTTTGAGGTTCAGAGGTTGAGGGTAGAGAAGCTCTCAAAGCTAGAAAAGTTTCAAAACCTAGGAAATAGGTTATGGGGTCACAAAGAGGTTGGGAAACTCTTCTGGTCTTAGCTCTACATTTTGTTACAGTTTTTGATACAATATCAGAAGCTTGTTCCAGATTTTCAGAAGCTGGTTCAACAACAGGTTCTGAAGGTTCAACAGAAGCTAAAGTCAGATTCTCTGTAGGTTCAGGTACAGGGTCTGGTTTGGAAACAGATGAAGTAGCTTTTGTTGATTTGGATTTTGCAGGGGTTTTTGGTAGTTCTCCTCCTAGATGTTTTTCAAGAGAATCTAGAGTGTCTGGAGAGTCTACACAAATGGTTTCAATTTGGGGGGATGGTTGTTTGGATTGAATGGTTACTTCAGGCTTTTCAGAAGGTTGAATTACCTGAAGTGGTTTGAGAAATTAAGGTTGAGCAGGATGGTCAGTAGGAAGATTCATAGACACTGTGATTGTGTCTTGAATTACTATGTCCATAGTTGAATCAACATAATCAACTACTGCCGGGTCAAGTGGGTTATGGGATGATATGGGTTTTATTGGTGAGGGAGATGAATTTTTGAGGGATGGAAGAATTTGGCTTAAAGGTTTGTTGTCAGATTCTGAATCTGATTCAGACTCTTGATTCAAAGATGAAGATGAGCTATATGCCACGTTGCCAGAGGTGCCAATGCCGGCTTCTGGAGAGGCATAGTGATCAGACACAGTAGCTTCTGATAACTCAGCTTCTGCAGTTGCTAAAGGATTCTTCTGTTTAAGAGCAGAAGCAAGCAACTTAGCAGCTTCCTTGACAGTTTCTTCCTTTAATTCTTCAGTCACTACTTCTGCTGCCATTGCCTTGCCAGCAGCATGTTCATCCTCAATCATAGATACAGAAGTACCTATCTTCTGTGCTACATCCCTAGCCACAGGAATCACATCCACCTTTCTCTTCTTGATCTGACTCTCTTCACCTTCAGAGTCAGCATCAAGGTAATCAGCAATATCTTGAGCCATTTTGTCAAAGTCTCTATCAGCCTTGCCTTTCTTCGCTTTCTTCTCATCTTTCTTAGCCTTCTTCTCATCTTTCTTGGATTTCTTTTCATCCTTGGTTTCTTTAATCTTATCCTTAATTTCACGAAGTGCAGAGGATGTTGATGAAGGCATAGGAGTTAAAGTCTTGGGGGAACCAATTGTCACTCCAGGAAGAGCAGTAGATTTGATATTTTTCTTGAGAGGCTCCTGCTTCTCTTCCTCTTCCTTGAGAACCACTTCCTTGGTCCTTTTACCTTTGACCTTAAGAGGTCCTCCTCTAGCAGTCTCAGGAATGGCAGAATAGTTGATTATTTTACCAGTCTCCTTGAAGTAATCCACCACAAATCTTGCAAGGACTTCAGGATTATCTTCTTTGGATATGGGAGGGAAGTCCATCATTAAGTCAGATTGTACATAGGATTCTCTCATATCATGCTTAGAGGGGTTGAATCTCTTGACAATCTTCATGTACTGCAGAGTCTCGCCATTAATGATTCTTCCGGTCACAGTTCCTAGATGAATATCTGATGCCACACCAGATTCTGTTAAGACCTTCAAAAGGCCTCCTTGATACAAAATCTCAGATATTAATCTTCCAAAAGGAACTTGCCTCCTGGTTTCTGATTGACTCTTCTTGATGGCCCAACACATGTGGTGCATCACATATCTGGGGAAGTTGATCTTTATTTTGTTGATAAGAAAATAAAGAAGAACTTTGTGATCCACAGACAATGTATCTGTTCCTCCTCCTTTCTGAAGCATACTGTCCAGTATAATCTTCAGAAGCACTCTATGCTCAGGATGCATATCCACCAATTTATTTGACGGTCTCCCTTCAATTAACAACTTGTTGCAGATAACAACCCATTCACTCTTCTTGTTGACATTCCACTGAAATTTACCAGCGCTCTCCATTTTACAAGCCCTGGCTACCACCTCTTCAATGATAACTATTGGTATTCCCATCACAGCAGACCTTACTTCAAGACCATTGTACGGTCTTAAACCCATTTGGTCTCTGTTCTTGCCAGCAAGACTGGGGTTGTTTGAGATTGCTACTGTTTCTTTTAAAGTAGCTTCAGCTTTGTCGTAGACTTCTGACCTAACCCAAAAATCTCTAACAAGCTCCTGATATGTTGGTCCATTCAACATACCAAAGTACCTCATCATTCCTTGTGATAAGAAATGAGGTGTGACGTCAACTCCATGACGACTGAGTGAACCAAAATCTACTGGAGATTCAACTTGAATTTCCAGAGTCTCCTTGATGATGTTCATTGTTCTGGGTTTGATAACATAGGACCTTCCAGACTTGATTATAACACCAGATTGGATGAGATCACTTGCCATTATAGGTGTTTCTAAATGTTTGATTTGAGAACAAAAAGTTTTGCAAAGTATTGAAAAACAAGAAATTTGTTCAGAGAGAAAATCAAAGAGTGAAAAGAGGAGTGAGTTTTGTGTGTTATGTATTTATAGAGAAAAAGTTTGAAAACTGTTTGGAAAGAGTAGGGGACAAACAAACACAAACAATAAATACATATAGCATGCAGCCGTAAACGTATTGGGACAAAGCGAAGGTAACTTGTTTAACGTAATGAAATCATTGCCCTTTGAGTTCTTACCCAATACAGACAGGCCACGTCTGAGAAACTGTAAAGTAACTGTCACCATAGTGGGACAGGTGTTACTGAACTCAACAGTCACGCTTCCACTAATACGAGCTTCTCAGAGTCTAAAGATTCCTCACCAGAGTCTGAATAATTTATCAGAAGCTTTCATCAGAGTCTCCAAAAGAGAGTCTGATTCCCAAATAGCTTCTTAATATTTTCAGAGTCTGAATTATGTTTTCAGAGGCGCATATTACCCAGAGATATAGCACATGTTTAAATTTTTCTTTATGAAATCAAATCTTTCAACAGATAAGGGTTTAGTAAATATATCAGCCCATTGATGATCAATATCAATGAATTGAATATCTAAAATTCCCTTTTGAACATAGTCTCTTATAAAATGATGTTTAATCTCAATATGCTTCGCTCTTGAATGCAAAATTGGATTCTCAGACAAACATATAGCTGCCGTATTATCACAATAAATTGGGATATGGTTTTCAGTTATTTGATAGTCCTCAAGCTGATGTTTCATCCAGAGTAGCTGTGTACAACAACTAGCAGCTGAGATGTATCCTGCTTCTGCTGTAGACAAAGCAATGGTTGCTTGCCTCTTGCTAGCCCCGGATATCAGATTCTTTCCCAAGAATTGACAATTGCCACTGGTAGATTTTCTTTCAATCCTGTCTCCAGCATAGTCAGCATCACAGAATCCAACTAGCTTGTAGTCAGAGGATTTCTTGTAAAGAAGTCCAAGATTAGTAGTTCCTTTCAGATATCTAAAGATTCTCTTAACAGCAGTTAAGTGAGATTCTCTAGGATCTGATTGAAACCTTGCACACAAACATAGACTGTATAAAATATCTGGTTTGGATGCAGTTAGGTATAACAAAGAACCAATCATACCTCTATACAACTTCTGATCAACTTTGGTCCCTTGATCTTCTTTGCTCAGAGTGCAGGTTGGATGCATTGGTGTATTCATTTCTTTGCAGTCCTCAAGATTAAACTTCTTCAGAAGCTCCTTCGTATACTTGGACTGATGAACGTAGACTCCATCTTTGCATTGGTTGATTTGAATTCCAAGAAAGAACTTCAATTCTCCCATCATGCTCATTTCAAATTCATCCTGCATTACTTTTGAAAACTCTTTGCAAAGAGAACTATTTGTAGAACTAAAAATGATATCATCAACATAAATCTGAACTATAAGAATGTCTTTCTTCAGAGTCTTTCTGAATAGAGTAGTGTAAACTTGTCCTCGTTCAAAGTTGTTTTGAATTAAGAAATTACTTAGTCTTTCATACCAAGCTCTGGGAGCTTGTTTCAAGCCATAGAGTAATTTCTTTAATTTATAAACATGCTCTGGATGCTTTAAATCTTCAAAGCCAGGAGGTTGTTTGACATATACTTCTTCAGAAATGCACTCTTAACGTCCATTTGATACAGGGTTATGTTGTGATTAACTGCATAGGAAAGAAGTAACCTGATTGCTTCCAATCTTGCAACTGGAGCAAACGTTTCTGTGTAATCAATGCCTTCTTGCTTACTGTAGACCTGCGCAACAAGTCTGGCCTTGTTTTTGATTACTTCTCCTTGTTCACTAAGCTTATTTCTGAACACCCACTTGGTTCCAATGATGTTCTTGTGATCAGGCTTAGCTACTAGATCCCATACTTCATTCCTTTTGAATTGATTCAGTTATTCTTGCATTGCCAGAATCCATCTTTCATCTCCAAGAGCTTCTTCAACAGAGGTTGGTTCAATAACAGATAATAATCCTAAAGCAGACTCTTCTTGTCTGAAATGTGATCTTGTTCTCATATGACTTTCTTTATTGCCAATTATCTGATCTTCTAGATGTGAAGACTTGTATTTGAAAGATTGTTTGGATTGACTAGCTTGCAAAGAACCATCTTGAGCTTCATCAGAAGCTTCTTCATTAGGAACTTCAGGGGTTGTTCCAGCTTCTGAAGTATCTTCAGATTCTGGAATCTGATCAGATTCTGAGTTATCATCAGAATCTTGAGATTCTGCATGACTTTCATCTTGCACTGAAGTTTCACTTCCAGGCATTTTGTCATCGAATTTGACATGCATAGATTCTTCCACACATTGTGTTTCTTTAGGTAGACTTTGTTGTTCAGGACATAACACGTACATCCGAACTGATGAAAATAAGATATGTTGGGTTTTCTTCCTTTAAAGAGTTCATAAGCTGTTTTGTTCAATAGAGGTCTAATATAGATTCTATTCTAAACATTGAAGGTGAGAAAAACACAAGAAGGGGGGGGTTGAATTGTGTTTTCGTTTCGCAACTCTTGAAGAGTGAGAATCTAATTGCTTTAAACTCAGAGTCTGAATGAGATCAGAGTCTGATAGGAGATTAGGTTCTGATTGCAGCGGAATAATCAAGAGATAAAGAGAGAACAAAGAACACAAGCATACAGGTTCCTTCCACAAACCGGAAGTAGTCCTGTCCCCCTTGTACTTCCAAGGAGAGTTCACTAAAATGTAATATCAAATTACAAGTTGCTCAAACACACAGTAAGAGACTTCCTTGCTCAAGCACACAGGCGAGAGACTTCCTTGCTCAAAGACACAACTAAGAGACCTTCTATGCTCAAGGACACAGCCAAGAGACTTCTTTTGCTCAAGCACAAAAGCAAGAGACTTTTACACAATTACAGAAAATTGAATAGAGTTGAAACACTTGACAACAATCAAAATGTGTTTCAATTACAACAAAGACAGACTCTGTTTTACACAAAAGACAGACTCTGTTTTTCTGTGAAACTTAGAGATTCTAGGATACTCAGTTTGTAAGAATCTAAGTTTTATGATGTGCTTAAGTTGAGACTCAGTTGAATACGAAAGCAGCGCAATGCAGTTTTTCTATGATATAGAGTCACACGATTCTTCAAGTCTTCTATCCTTTATATAGGCGTAGGAAAGAGACATTGAGTCCTCCAGCACATCAGAATGATTTCTGAAGCTTGATCAATGACTGTTGATCTGTTGCTTGATTTGGTAATAGCCCTTCAATAGCATCATTTGAATTCCATTCCCTTTGAGGATTAATACCGGTAGACACAGTTGCCAAACTGTACGTGGTAGTGGAGTAGTGGAAACAGAGTTCGTACAACGTACTCTGCACTGGCCTGCAATCTTTGTCTTTGTGCTTCCCACGCTCAAGTTGACTTAGAAGCTAGCCGTTACTCCATTAGAGTTTCTTTGTGCATAGCAATGCAGTAGAGATCAATTGTTAGGAGATTTATCAAATTTGTGGCTTCAGACTCACTGTAGCACTAAGCTTCTGATAATCTTCAGACTCTCTTGGTTTTCAGATTCTGATGGTTTTCAGACTCTGATACAGTCTTCAGACTCTGATACAATCTTCAGACTCTGATACAGTCTTCAGACTCTCTTTAGCACAGTCTTCAGACTCTCTTCAGCACAGTCTTCAGACTCTCTTCAGCACAGTCTTCACAAGCAACAGGCTTCTATGGATTTATTGCTCTTTTAACATTGTTCAAACAGAATGCTTTCTAAGATACAAATCTTAATTGATATCCTGCATACTTAAACAAATATTAGCAGTATCCAATTGACAACTTTTTAATACCTTGTTATCATCAAAACTCAAAACGTGGTATTGCTGAACACCTTTGTTCCAACAATCTCCCCCTTTTTGATGATGACAAACATTAGTATTTAAAAGGTCAATTGTTGTTAATCTAATTAACAAGTTGACTTAAGGGGTTCTGAGGTTTGTAAGCTCTGACTCCCCCTGAGTCTGAGAGTTCTTAAGTTGAGGTTTGTAAGCTCATCTTGAGTTCTATCCAGGTTAATTAAATTGTTTTTCAAACGCAATCAAATTCATACTCAGAATATATAGAAAATTGATTCTTAAACAGGGGCTCAGAGTTTAACTAAGCACCTTTCGCAAATTTCCCTTTAACTTTTACGTATACATGCAATGTAATTAAAAAGAAGGTTCCCTTCTCCCTGACATAAATACTTTCCCTTCTCCCCCTTTTGTCATCAACAAAAAAAAGTTCAGAACAAGGTTCCTCCCCCTTTTTAAATGACTTAAGGTAAGGGTGTAAACATGTTTTTAAAGAAGAAAGAGATTCAGAGCATAAAAAGAATTGAAATGCAAATAGTAAAGAGAAAAAAAACAACTTGTATAAAAAGAAGCAACAATCAGTTCAAAAGAAGCAATCAAGAATTACAAAATAAAAACAAAGCAAAATTAAACTAAGGTTGGTTTTGTTTGGCAAGATGATCCATCAGTTTCTGGAGATCCTCTTGCTGTTTCTTTACCATCTCTTTCAGAGCCTCAGTTCTTCGCAAATGTTCTTCTCTTTCTAGTCTAGCTTCTTCTTGAATTCTATACATCTTCCTCTTCAAAGAATTGTAAGCCACAGATTCTCTAGGAATATACTGATTCTCATCAAAGAAGGGTGTATTTCTTATCCTTAGAATAGGAGCTTTATCATAGCTACACCTTTCTCAACCTGCTTAACTTCTTCAACATGCTTGGCAGTGATTAGAGCTTGTTCCCTGACAGCAGCTTTTTGAATTTTGGTGATAAAATCCAAAAACTCAGTCTTTACTGTAGAGAACTTGTCCTCATAGCTCACATTAAGTATTGGCATAGACCTTTGCTCAATAACTTCTTTGAGCTTATTGCATGAAGAAGCATAAAACTCATCAATCTTATTTGAATCAAATAAGTCAGTTTGAGGTTCAGAGGTTGAGGGTAGAGAAGCTCTTAAAGCTAGAAAAGTTTCAAAAGGGAAAAAGGTTATAGGATCACAGAGTGATTGAGAAACTCTTCTGGTCTGAGCTTTACATGATGTTACAGAGGCTGATACAGTATCAGAGGCTTGTTCTAGATTTTCAGAAGCTGGTTCAACAACAGGTTCTGAAGGTTCAACAGAGGCTAAAGTCAGATTCTCTGTAGGTACAGGTACAGGTACAGGTTTGGAAAAGGATGAAGTAGCTTTTGTTGTTTTGGATTTTGCAGGGGTTTTTGGTAGTTCTCCCCCTAGATGTTTTTCAAGAGAATCTAGAGTGTCTGGAGAGTCTACACAAATGGTTTCAGTTTGGGAGGGTGGTTGTTTGGATTGAATGGTTGCTTCAAGTTTTTTAGAAGGTTCAATTACCTGAAGTGGTTTGAGGAATGAGGGTTGAGCAGGATGGTCAGCAGGAAGATTCATAGACACTGTGATTGTGTCTTGAATCACTCTGTCCATAGTTGAATCAACATAATCAACTACTGCCTGGTCAAGTGGGTTATGGGATGATATGGGTTTGATTGGTGAGGGAGATGAATTTTTGAGAGATGGAAGAATTTGGCTCAAGGGTTTGTTGTCAGATTCTGAATCTGATTCTGACTCATGATTCAAAGAAGAAGATGAGCTATATGCCACGTTGCCAGAGGTGCCAATGCCAGCTCCTGGAGAGGCAAAATGATCAGACACAGTATCTTCTGATAACTCAGCTTCTGCAGGTTCTGAAGTACTCTTCTGTTTAAGAGCAGAAGCAAGTAACTTAGCAGCTTCCTTGACAGTCTCTTCCTTCAACTCTTCAGCAATCAAATCTGCTGCCATAACCTTGCCAGCAGTGTGTTCATCATCAATCATAGATACAGAAGTACCTATCTTCTGTGCTACATCCTTAGCCACAGGAATCACTTCCACCTTTCTTTTCTTGATCTGACTCTCTTCACCTACAGAGTCAGAATCAATGAAATCAGCAATTTCTTGAGCTAGCTTGTCATAGTCTCTGTCAGCTTTGCCCATTATTGCTTTCTTAGCCTTCTTCTCATCTTTCTTAGCCTTCTTCCCATCCTTAATTTCACGAAGTGCAGAAGGTGCAGAAGAAGCAGAAGAAGAACCAATTGAAACTCTAGGAAGAGCAGAAGATTTGATCTTTTTCTTAAGAGGCTCCTGCTTCTCTTCCACTTCCTTGAGAATCACTTCCTTGGTCCTTTTTCCTTTGACCTTAAGAGGGCCTCCTCCAGCAGTCTCAGGAATAGCAGAATAGTTGATTATTCTACCAGTCTCCTTGAAGTAATCCACCACAAATCTAGCAAGAACTTCAGGATTATCTTCTTTGGATATGGGAGGGAAGTCCATCATCAAATCAGATTGTACATAGGATTCTCTCATTTCATGCTTAGAGGGATTGAATCTCTTGACAATCTTCATGTACTGTAGAGTCTTGCCATTGATGATTCTGCCGGTCACAGTTCCTAGATGAATATCTGATACCACACCAGATTCTCATAAGACCTTCAAAAGACCTCCTTGATACAGAATCTCAGATATTAATCTTCCAAAAGGAACTTGCCTCCTGGATTCTGATTGACTCTTCTTGATGGCCCAACACATGTGGTGCATCACATATCTGGGGAAGTTGATCTTTATTTTGTTGATAAGAAAATAAAGAAGAACTTTGTGATCCACAGACAATGTATCTGTTCCTCCTCCTTTCTGAAGCATACTATCCAGTATAATATTCAGAAGCACCCTGTGCGTAGGATGCATATCCACCAATTTATTTGAGGGTCTCCCTTCAAATAACAACTTGTTGCAGATAACAGCCCATTCACTCTTCTTGTTGACATTCCACTGAAATTTTTCAGCACTCTCCATCTGACAAGCCCTGGCTACCACATCTTCAGTGATAACTATAGGAATTCCCATCACAGCAGACCTAATTTCAAGACCATTGTACGGTCTTAAACCCATTTGGTCTCTGTTCTTGCCAGCAAGACTGGGGTTGTTTGAGATTGCTACTGTTTCTTCCAAAGTAGCTTCAGCTTTGTCGTAGACTTCTGACCTAACCCAAAAATCTCTAACAAGCTCCTGATATGTTGGTCTATTCAACATACCAAAGTATCTCATCATTCCTTGTGATAAGAAATGAGGTGCAACGTCAACTCCATGACGACTGATTGAAGCGAAATCTACTGGAGATTCAACTTGAATTTCCAGAGTCTCCTTGATGATGTTCATTGTTCTGGGTTTGATAATATAAGAACCTCCGGACTTGATTATGACACCAGATTGGATGAGATCACTTGCCATTAGGATTTTCTAAGAGTTTGATTTGAGAACAAAAAGTTTTGCAAAGTATTGAAAAACAAGAAATTTGTTCAGAGAGAAAATCAAAGAGTAAAAAAGAGAAGTGAGTTGTGTGTGTTATGTATTTATAGAGAAAAAAAAGTTTGAAAACTGTTTGGAAAGAGTAGGGGACAAACAAACACAATCAATAAGTACAATATAGCATGCAGCCGTAAACGTATTGGGACAAAGCGAAGGTAACTTGTTTATCGTAATGAAATCATTGCCCTTTTGAGTTCTTACCCAATACAGACAGGCCACGTCTGAGAAACCGTAAAGTAACTGTCACCATAGTGGGGCAGGTGTTACTGAACTTAACAGTCACGCTTCCACTAATACAAGCTTCTGAGAGTCTAAAGATTCCTTACCAGAGTCTGAATATTTTACCAGAAGCTTTCATCAGAATCTCCAACAGAGAGTCTGATTCCCAGATAGCTTCTGAAGGTTTTCAGAGTCTGAATTCTGTTTTCAGAGGCGCATATTACCCAGAGACATAGCACATGTTCAAATTTTTCTTTATGAAATCAAATCTTTCAACAGATAAGGGTTTAGTAAATATATCAGCCCATTGATGATCAGTATCAATGAATTGGATATCTAAAATTCCTTTTTGAACATAGTCTCTTATAAAATGATGTTTAATCTCAATATGCTTTGCTCTTGAATGCATAATTGGATTTTTAGACAAACATATAGCTGCTGTATTATCACAATAAATTGGGATATGGTTTTCAGTTATTTGATAGTCCTCAAGCTGATGTTTCATCCAGAGTAGCTGTGTACAACAACTAGCAGCTGAGATGTATTCTGCTTCTGCTGTAGACAGAGCAATGGTTGCTTGCCTCTTGCTAGCCCAGGATATCAGATTCTCTCCCAAGAATTGACAATTGCCACTTGTAGATTTTCTTTCAATCCTGTCTCCAGCATAATCAGCATCACAGAATCCAACTAGCTTGTAGTCAGAGGATTTCTTGTAAAGAAGTCCAAGATTAGTAGTTCCTTTCAGATATCTAAAGATTCTCTTAACAGCAGTTAAGTGAGACTCTCTAGGATCTGATTGAAACCTTGCACACAAACATACACTGAACAGAATATCTGGTCTGGATGCAGTTAGGTATAACAAAGAACCAATCATACCTCTATACAGCTTCTGATCAACTTTGGTTCCTTGATCTTCTTTGCTCAGAGTGCAGGTTGGATGCATTGGAGTATTCATTTCTTTGCAGTCCTCAAGATTGAACTTCTTCAAAAGCTCTTTCGTATACTTGGACTGATGAACGTAGACTCCATCTATGCATTGGTTGATTTGAATTCCAAGAAAGAACTTCAATTCTCCCATCATGCTCATTTCAAATTCATCCTGCATTACTTGTGAAAATTCTTTGCAAAGTGAACTATTTGTAGAACCAAAGATAATATCATCAACATAAATCTGAACTACAAGAATGTCTTTCTTTAGAGTCTTTCTGAATAGAGTAGTGTCAACTTGTCCTCGTTCAAAGTTGTTTTGAATCAAGAAATTACTCAGTCTTTCATACCAAGCTCTGGGAGCTTGTTTCAAGCCATAAAGTGATTTCTTTAATTTATAAACATGCTCTGGATGCTTTAAGTCTTCAAAGCCAGGAGGTTGTTTGACATATACTTCTTCAGAAATGACACCATTAAGAAATGCACTCTTAACATCCATTTGATACAAAATTATGTTGTGATTGACTGCATAGGAGAGAAGTAACCTGATTGCTTCCAATCTTGCAACTGGAGCAAAAGTTTCTGTGTAATCAATGCCTTCTTGCTGACTGAAGCCTTGTGCAACAAGTCTGGCCTTGTTCCTGATTACTTCTCCTTGTTCACTAAGCTTATTTTTGAACACCCACTTGGTTCCAATGATGTTCTTGTGATTAGGCTTAGCTACTAGATCCCATACTTCATTCCTTTTGAATTGATTCAATTCTTCTTGCATTGCTAGAATCCATCCTTCATCTCCAAGAGCTTCTTCAACAGAAGTTGGTTCAATAACAGATAATAATCCTAACGCAGACTCTTCTTGTCTGAAATGCGATCTTGTTCTCATAGGACTTGTATTTGAAAGATTGTTTGGATTGACTAGCTTGCAAAGAACCATCTTGAGCTTCATCAGAAGCTTCTTCATTAGGAACTTCAGGGGTTGTTCCAGCTTCTGAGTTATCATCAGAATCTTGAGATTTTTCATGACTTTCATCTTGCACTGGAGTTTCACTTCCAGGCTCTTTGTCATCAAATCTTACATGCATAGATTCTTCCACACATTGTGTTTCTGAATTATACAGCCTGTATGCCTTAGAGCGTTCAGAGTAACCTAAAAAGATTCCCTTTTGTGCTTTGGCATCAAATTTCTTTAGGTAGACTTTGTTGTTCAGGACATAACATGTACATCCGAACTGATGAAAATAAGATATGTTGGGTTTTCTTCCTTTAAAAAGTTCATAGGCTGTTTTGTTCAACAGAGGTCTAATATAGATTCTGTTCTGAACATAACAAGCTGTGTTTATTGCTTCTGCCCAAAAATGCTTAGCCAGATTGTTCTCATGGATCATGGTTCTAGCCATCTCTTGTAAGGTTCTGTTCTTTCTCTCTACAACTCCATTTTGTTGTGGAGTTCTAGGTGCAGAGAATTCATGAATAATTCCATGTTTTTCACAGAAAACCTCAAACGGTTCATTTTCAAATTCTCCTCCATGATCACTTCTGACTTTCAAGATTTTCATTTCCTTCTCTGATTGAATTTGGATGCAGAATTTACTAAACACAGAATATGAATCATCTTTAGTTTTCAAAAATTTAACCCAACACCATCTGCTGTAGTCATCAACAATGACTAGTCCATATTTACTTCCATATAAGGATGCAGTGTTAACTGGTCCAAATAAGTCAATATGAAGTAACTCCAAGGGTCTGAAAGTTGAAACAATTTCTTTCGGCTTGAAGGGACTCTTGACAATTTTCCCTTTCTGACATGCTCCGCAAAGAGCATCTGAGTGATAGTCAATGTTTGGTAGGCCTTTGACAAGTTGTAACTTGCTAATTTTAGAGATTAATCTCCAGTTAGCATGTCCCAAACGTCTATGCCACATCCATTTCTTATCACCCATTGACAGAAGGCACATTACTGATTGAGATCAGAGAATTACCAATGGTTCCAGAACCAATGATTTTGCCAGTCTGGTTTCCTCCAAATCCCGCAGTTCCTCCCTCTTTCATGGTTAGGGTTAGGAACATAGACCTTTCTCCCGTCATGTGACGCGAGCACCCACTGTCTAGGTACCAAGCCTTGTGCTTTCTTAGTCCTTTTAGACATACCTGCAGCATCAATAATATCAGACTTAGGTACCCATATTTTTATGGGTCCTTTTTGGTTAGTCTTAGAACCATTGAACTCTTTTCGCAAGTTATGTCTTGAAATCCTTGGCAATGTTTTCTCCCAAACCTTAGGGTTGGAACCGTTTGGTTTAGGTTTCAACTTGCCTTTCACAGTTTCTCTCCTTTGAAACTTAGACTTTGGTTTTTCAGACTCTGGCTTTTTCAGAGTCTGTTTATCAGACTTTGAATGTTTCAGAGTCTGAGACTTTAAAGCTTTGGGTTCAAAGTTTTTCAGACCCTTTAACTTAACATTCTGAAGTTTTGACTTAGTCAGAATCTTAGAAGTAGAAGTTGTAGGTTCTGAATGAGTCTCTGTGTTGACTTCATCAGACTTTTTTACAAAAGGATTTTTCAACGCCTCTCTGGCTGCATCAGGACCAGATTTCAGAGTCATTTCATTTGAGTTTCCTCCGATGAATCCAAGACCCTGTCCTCTGTTCTGAAACGTGCTATAGATCATGGATGCAACCCTTGATCTGTCAATTCCAGTAGCAATAAATTCTTGCAGAGCAACATCTTGCTCACTTAAGTATTTACAGCTACACTTCTTGTTCAATAAAGAAATATTTTCTTCTTTTAAATCTTCTAATTCCAACAGAGTTGAATTATGTCTTTTTGACAGCTTATCAAGCTGTTGTTTGACTTTCTTCAACTCAGTGGTCTTAGTTTTAAAATGACCAAGAAGCTCATTGACAGATTCTATAAGTTCAGATCTTGTGAGATTAGAGTATACCTCTGTTTCATTTTCAGAGACTGTATCTGATTCTGCCTTAGGTGTCTCTTTAACAGATTCGGTTGTAGCCATTAGTCCAACAGCTACATTGGCTTCACCATCAGCATCACCATCTTCAGAACCTGACTCATTATCAAGATCTTCCCAGGTGGCCATCAGACTTTTCTTGATCTGCTTCTTAAACTTGCTTGACTTGAAGGTTGGCCTTTTTGACTTAGATTTCTCCTTCTGCAGTTCTGGACACTCAGCAATAAAATGTCCAGTTTTCTTGCAGTTGAAGCAACCTTTCTGATCCTCCTTTTTTAACCCCTTCCCACTGCTCTTGCTCAGAAATCTCTTGTTCTTCTTAGCAAGGTACTGCATTCTGCTTGAAAGCATAGCCATTTCTTTTGCTAAATCAGGATCCTCTTCTGAGCTTTCAGAGGCTGAAGACTCATTTTCAGATTCTTCAACCTTGAGAGCCTTTGAAGACCTTCCTTTTGATTTTAAAGCAATGGTTTTGGATTTTCTTGCAGAATCATGTTCATTGAGACTTAACTCATGAACCTTGAGTGAGCTTACAAGATCTTCAACACTTAAAGTGTTTAAATCTTTAGCCTCCTCAATTGCAGTGACCTTTGGTCTCCATCTAGAGGGTAAGCTCCTTAAAATCTTGCTAACATGATCAGAAGCTATGTAACTCTTCTTCAATATCTGAAGACCAGATACTAGAGTTTGAAATCTTGAGCACATCACTTTCATCCTCTTTCATCTTAAATAGTTCATATTGATGAACTAATAGAAGAGCTTTAGCTTCCCTGACCTTTTTGCTTCCTTCGTAGTTAGCACAGAGAGAAGCAAACATGGCTCTAGCAGTAGATTTGTCACTCATCTTCATGTATTCCGTTTTAGGAATAGCAGTGACAAGAGCCCCTCTGATGATATGATGTTTCTTATAGATTTTCTTTTGAGCAGCAGTGTGAAGTTTGCGGTCAATGGCAGCACCTTCGTCATCAAGTTGTAAGTCACCAACACCATCTTCAAGTATGTCCCAGAGTTCTTCATCAAGACCCATGACATAACTATAGAAGTTGGTTTTCCACCAAGAAAATTCTTCAGGATCACCATTGAACTTGGGAATTTTTCCATAATCAGCCTTTCTACTGCTGTTATTGGATCCATATTCATATGGTATAGCAGCACCAGAAGTGGCACCAGAAGAAGACGGTTCACTGGAAGACATGTTTTTCTCTGGATCTTTTCTGTTACACGGTTAAGTGCTAAGACAACAGAGCCGGAGCTCTGATACCAACTGAAGGTGAGAAAAACACAAGAAGGGGGGGGTTGAATTATGTTTTCGTTTCGCAACTCTTGAAGAGTGAGAATCTAATTCCTTTAAACTCAGAGTCTGAATGAGATCAGAGTCTGATAGGAGATTAGGTTCTGATTGCAGCGGAATAATCAAGAGATAAAGAGAGAACAAAGAACACAAGCAATTATACAGGTTCCTTCCACAAACCGGAAGTAGTCCTGTCCCCCTTGTACTTCCAAGGAGAGTTCACTAAAATGTAATATCAAATTACAAGTTGCTCAAACACACAGTAAGAGACTTCCTTGCTCAAGCACACAGGCGAGAGACTTCCTTGCTCAAAGACACAACTAAGAGACTTCCTTTGCTCAATGGACGCAGCCAGGAGACTTCCTTTGCTCAAGCACAAAAGCAAGAGACTTTTACACAATTACAGAAAATTGAATAGAGTTGAAACACTTTGGCAACAATCAAAATGTGTTTCAATTACAACAAAGACAGACTCTGTTTTACACAAAAGACAGACTCTGTTTTTCTGTGAAACTTAGAAATTTTAGAATACTCAGTTTGTAAGAATCTAAGTTGTTGATGTGCTTTTGTTAAGACTCAGTTGAATACGAAAGCAGCGCAATGTAATTTTTCAAGTTGTAGAGTCCAACAATTCTCCAAGTCTTCTATCCTTTATATAGGCGTAGGAAAGAGACGTTGAATCATCCAGCACATCAGGATGATTTCTGAAGCTTGATCAATGACTGTTGATCTGTTGCTTGATTTGGTAATAGTCCATCAATAGCTTCATTTGAATTCCATTCCCTTTGAGGATTAATACCGGTAGACACAGTTGCCAAACTGTACGAGGTAGTGGAGTAGTGGAAACAGAGTTCGTACAACGTACTCTGTACTGGCCTGCAATCTTTGTCTTTGTGCTTCCCACGCTCAAGTTGACTTTGAAGCTAGCCGTTACTCCATTTGAGAGTTTCTTTTGCATCGCAATGCAGTAGAAATCCTTGTTAGCAGATTATCAAATTTGTGGCTTCAGACTCACTGTAGCACTATGCTTCTGATAATCTTCAGACTCTCTTGGTTCTCAGATTCTGATGGTCTTCAGACTCTAATACAGTCTTCAGACTCTCTTTGATGCAGTCTTCAGACTCTCTTTGGCACAGTCTTCAGACTCTCTTTGGCACAGTCTTCAGACTCTCTTCGATACAGTCTTCAGACTCTCTTCGATACAGAATCACAAGCAACAAGCTTCTCTGGATCTTTTGCTCTTTAACTTTGTTCAAATAGAATACTTTCTAAGATATAAATCTCAATTGACATCCTGCATACTTAAACAAATATTAGCAATATCCAATTGACAACTTTTTAATACCTTGTTATCATCAAAACTCAAAACGTGGTATTGCTGAACACCTTTGTTCCAATAGATATAACATGTACATCCGAACTGATGATATGTTAGGTTTCCTTCCTTTAAAGAGTTCATATGCTGTTTTGTTCAACAGAGGTCTGATATAGATTATGTTCTGAACATAACAAGTTGTGTTTACTGCTTCTGCCCAAAAATGTTTAGCCAGATTGTTCTTATGGATCATGATTCTAGCCATTTCTTCTAAGGTTCTGTTCTTACTCTCTACAACTCCATTTTGTTGTGGAGTTCTAGGTGCTGAGAATTCATGAATAATTCCATGTTTTTCACAGAAAACCTCAAAAGGCTCATTTTCAAATTCTCCTCCATGATCACTTCTGACTTTCAAGATTTTCAATTCTTTTTCAGATTGTATTTGGATGCAGAATTTACTAAACACAGAATATGAGTCATCTTTAGTTTTCAGAAACTTAACCCAACTCCATCTGCTGTAGTCATCTACAATGACTAGTCCATATTTACTTCCATATAAGGATGCAGTGCTAACTGGTCAAAATATGTCAATATGAAGTAACTCCAAGGGTCTGGAAGTAGAAACAATTTCTTTCGGTTTGAAGGAACTCTTGACAATTTTCCCTTTCTGACATGCTCCGCAAAGAGCATCTGAATGATAGTCAATGTCTGGTAGGCCTTTGACTAGTTGCAACTTGCTAAGCTTAGAGATTAACCTCCAGTTTGCGTGTCCCAACCGTCTATGCCACAACCACTTCTTATCACCCATTGACAAAAGGCAAACTACTTTCTGATCAGTCAGTTCAGAGAACTTTATCTTGTAGACATTGTTTCTTCTCTTTCCCTTGAAGACTATGGATTGATCATCCTTGTTAACCATAGTGCAGTTGTTCTTATTAAACAAAACATCATAACCACTGTCTCATAATTGACTTATGCTCAGTAGGTTATGTCTAAGCCCATCAACGAACCACACATTACTAATAAAGATAAGAGAGTTACCCATGGTTCCAGTACCAATGATTTTTCCAGTCTGGTTTCCTCCAAATCCCACAGTTCCTCCCTCTTTCATGGTTAGGGTTAGGAACATAGACTTTTCTCCCGTCATGTGACGCGAGCAACCAATGTCCAGGTACCAAGCCTTCTGCTTTTCTAGTCCTTTTAGACATACCTGCAGCATCAACAATTTCAGACTTAGGTACCCATATCCTCATGGGTCCTTTTGGGTTAGTCCTTGAACCATTGAATTCCTTTCGTAAGGTGCGTCTTGAAGTCATTGGCTGTGTTTTCTTCCACACCTTGGGTTTAGAACCGTTCAGTTTAGGATTCAACTTGCCTTTCACAATTTCTCTTCTTTGAAATTTAGGCTTTTGTTTTTCAGACTCTGGCTTTTTCAGAGTCCGTTTATCAGACTCTGAATGTTTTAGAGTCTGAATCATTGAAGCTTTAGGTTCAATGTTTTTCAGAACTTTTGACTTTACATTCTGAGATTTTGACTTAGTCAAAACCTGAGAACTTGAAGTTGTAGGTTCTGAATGAGTCACTGTGTTGACTTCATCAGACTCACTTACAAAGTGATTTTTCAACACTTCTCTGGCGCCATCAGGACCAGGTTTTAGAATCACTTTATTCGAGCTACCTCCAATGAATCCAAGACCCTGTCTTATGTTCTGATATGTGCTATAGATTATGGATGCAACCGTTGATCTGTCAATTCCAGCAGCAATAAATTCTTGTAAAGCAATATCTTGCTCACTCAAGTATTTACAACTACACTTCTTGATCAATAAGGTATCATTCTCTTCTTTTAAACTTTCTAATTCCAACAGAGTTGAATTATGTCTTTTTGACAGCTTATCAAGTTGTTGTTTGACTTTCTTCAACTCAGTGGTTTTAGCTTTAAAATGACCAAGAAGTTCTTTGACTGATTCTACTAATTCAGATCTTGTGAGATCAGAAAATACCTCTGTTTCACTTTCAGAGTCTGCATCTGATTCTGCCTCAGGTGTCTCCTTTACAGATTCAGTTGTAGCCATTAGTCCAACAGCTACATTGGCTTCACCATCAGCATCATCATCCTCAGACCCTGACTCATTATCAAGATCTTCCCAGGTAGCCATCAGACTTTTCTTGATTTGCTTCTTAAACTTGCTTGACTTGAAGGTTGGCCTTTTTGACTTGGATTTCTCTTTCTGCAGCTCTGGACAATCAGCAATAAAATGCCCAGTTTTCTTCCAGTTGAAGCAACCTTTCTGTTCCTCCTTTTTGAAACCCTTCCCACTGCTCTTGCTAAGAAATCTCTTGTTCTTTTTAGCAAGGTATTGCATTCTGCTTGAAAGCATAGCCATTTCTTTAGCAACATCAGGATCTTCCTCTGAGCTTTCAGAAGCTGAAGATTCATTTTCAGACTCTTCAACCTTGAGAGCTTTTGAGGATCTTCCCTTTGATTTTAAAGCAATGGTTTTAGACTTTCTTGCAGACTCATGTTCATTGAGACTTAACTCATGAACTTTGAGAGAGTTTACAAGATCTTCAACACTTAAAGTGTTTAAATCTTTAGCATCCTCAATTGCAGTAACCTTTGGTCTCCATCTAGAGGGTAAGCTCCTTAGGATCTTGCTAACATGGTCAGAAGCTATGTAACTCTTCTTTAATATCTGAAGTCCAGATACTAGAGTTTGAAATCTTGAGTACATCTGCTCAATACTTTCATCCTCTTTCATCTTGAATAGCTCATACTGATGAACTAATAGAAGAGCTTTAGCTTCCCTGACCTTTTTGCTTCCTTCGTAGTTAGCAGTAGATTTGTCACTCATCTTCATGTATTCCGATTTATGAATAGCAGTGACAAGAGCTCCTATGATGATATGATGTTTCTTGTAGATCTTCTTTTGAGCAGCAATGTGAAGTTTACGGTCAATGGCAGCACCTTCGTCATCAAGTTGTAAGTCACCAACACCATCTTCAAGTATGTCCCAGAGTTCTTCATCAAGACCCATGACATAACTGTAGAAGTTGGTTTTCACCATGAAAATTCTTCAGGATCACCATTGAACTTAGGAATTTTTCCATAATCAGCCTTTTTACTGCTGTTATTGGATCCATAGTCATATGGTATAGCAGCACCAGAAGTAGCACCAGAAGAAGAAGGTTCACTGGAAGACATGTTTTTCTATGGATCTTTTCTGTCACACGGTTAAGTGCTTTGACAACAGGGCCGAAGCTCTAATACCAACTGAAGGTGAGAAAAATACAAGAAGGGGGGGTTGAATTGTGTTAGCTTTTCGCAGCTCTTGAAGAGTGAGAATCTAATTCCGTAGGATCAGAGTCTGAAAGAGATCAGAGTCTGATGGGAGATTATATTATGTTGCAGCGGAAATAATCAAGAGATAGAGAGAAGAGAGAACACAAGAAATTATACAGGTTCCTTCCACAAACCGGAAGTAGTCATGTCCCCCTTGCACTTCCAAGGAGAGTTCCACTAAAATGTAATATCAATTACAAGTTGCTCAAACACACAGTAAGAGACTTCCAATGCTCAAGCACGCAAGCAAGAGACTTTCAATGCTCAAAGACACAACTAAGAGACTTCTTTGCTCAAGGACGCAGCCAAGAGACTTCTTTGCTCAAGCACACAAGCAAGAGACTTCTGACACAATTTACAGAAAATTGAATAGTGTTGAAACACTTGACAAACAATCAAACGTGTTCCAATTACAAACAAAGACAGACTATGATTTTCTACTTAACTTAGAAATTCTAGAATACTCAGTTTGTAAGAATAATCTAAGTTGTTGATGTGTTTCTATTAAGACTCAGTTGAATACGATAGCAATGCAGCGTAGTTTTTTCAGATGTAGAGTCCAACAATTCTTCTAGTCTTCTATCCTTTATATAGGCGTTGGAAAGAGACGTTGAGTCATCCAGCACATCAGAATGATTTCTGAAGCTTGATCAATAGCTGTTGATCTGTTGCTTGATATGGTAACAGTCCTTCAATTGCATATTTTGAATTCCATTCCTTTTGAAGATTAATACCGGTAGACACAGTTGCCAAACTGTATGAGGTAGTGGAGTAGTGGAAACAGAGTTTGTACAACGTACTCTGTACTATCCTGCATTCTTTGTCGTTGAGCATCCCACGCTCAAGTTGACTTTGAAGCTAGCCGTTACTCCAATTAGAGTTTCTTTTGCATCGTAATGCCTTTAGAAATCCTTCTAAGCCGATCTTCAGATTGCAGGCTTCAGACTCACTGTAGCACTTCAGCTTCTGATGATCTACAGACTCTCTTGGTCTTCAGGTTCTGATAGACTTCAGACTCTAATAGTCTTCAGACTCTCCTTCGATACAGTCTTCAGACTCTTCTTCGATACAGTCTTCAGACTCTCTTTGATACAGTCTTCAGACTCTCTTCGATACAGAATCACAAGCAACAAGCTTCTCTAGATCTTTGCTCTTAAAATGTTCAAACATAATACTTTCTAAGATATAAATCTTGATTAATATACTGCATACTCAAACAAATATTAGCATATCCAATTGACAATTTTTAATACCTTGTTATCATCAAAACTCAAAACGTGGTATTGCTGAAAGCCTTTGTTCCAACAACGTATTACTTATGAATTATGAGGCTTTTGATGAGGCCTGCGTGCCAAAGACTAATTAGGTTGATTTAAATGAATTTCGCTGCGAAGTTTGAAAGTTAATTATTATTAACTACTTTTTATGAAGAATAAATAGTTATTTATTAAGTTGGATATTTTGTTGAAAGAAGTGTAGCAGTCCGTTATGTGAATACTCTGATTTTATTTATGAATTTTTATGTTGGGAAATAGGGGAGTTACAATAAACACTCCAGGGCATAAGCCCTCAATGACTGAGTGAAAACACTCCAGGGCATAAGCCCTCAACAAGTTATGAGTATGAAATGGACTCAATAGTGTATATCTGCATACAACTCGACAACAGCGACGACAACTACAATATGCATAATCAACTATGACATAAAACTTCAACTTGATCGATAGGACAAAGCAAAAGGACACAACAGAGTCTCACAGCAAAATTCAACAATTAAAGCATGTTATAGTGCTGCTCGCCGTGGCGAGCTACTTTACTCGCTATGGCGAGTTGGGGGCGAGCTGAAGGCGAGCAAAACTGGGTGCTCTCGGCATTTTTGTCATTTTTCACCCAAAATCTTCATTTTTAATTCCCCAAAACCCAAATTTGATTCTGTAAAAAGGTGCCATTCATTCCTAAATATATTAAGGCACTCATGTTGATATAAAAAAAGACCCAAAAACATCATTAAGACAATTTACGCTTTTTAATTTAAGCAACTCGCCGTGGAGAGTGCATTTGCTCGTTGTGGCGAGCTATACAGGTTCACTACTCGCCAGGGCGAGTGGGTCTGCTCGCTGTGGCGACCTACACAGGTCTTACTCGCCGTGGCGAGTGGCGATTTACAGAACTACGAACTTCTATTCGAGCTAACATCAGAACAACCATAAACAACAACATTTTCATGAATTCATCAAGTTATTCAAACCAATTCATCTTTAACCTAATTCAATTTATCAGCCTTAACAACAACAATATCAATCGACGAATTATAAGACCTAAAATTGAGAGTTAGTCTCACCCTTACCTGAATTTGATGAACAAAACTCTACACTTCTCCCCAAATTTTCCAATAATTGTAATTCTCACCTATTTTAATTAAACTTTAAAATAATCATATAATAAATTATTCCACACCATCAAAACAACATAAACCATTTAAAATCATATGAACTATTAAAATTCAGCCAAAAATAAATAATAACAACTAGGGCGTTACATAACTCTTCTTAATGGGCCTAACATTCTCCCAACTAATTAGAAATGTTACTACTCATTAATCTTAGCAAAATAACTATTCGCCTCAAAATACTAAAATAATGCTAATTCTAAGTTTACTAAAAACGTGCTCCTAGTAAATGACCAAAATACCCCTTAGTCTAAAATGACTAAAATACCCTTCTAACACCGAATTCCGATAATCCCAACCAAAATGCACACAGAGACAATTAATCACATACAAGCACAATTAAAATAATACTAGCGAAAATCGGGCTGTTACATAAATCATCTTTGATCATTGAGAGTTTGTTATACTTCTGCAATCATAGTTTGTCATTTTGTTCTAAGTTCTCATTTTATTTTTTGCACTTTTACATTCTTGTTCTTTATTTCCTTGTTCTATACATATTTGTAATTTATATTCAACAATTTACTTTCATATCTTTATATTCTATGCCTTTAATTTTATTTCCTTTGTCTACAATGAACATGAGTGAGTACATTCTCTAGGCTTGGGATTGTTGGACAGTCCAATGACTAAATCCTATTCAAACCAAGTCTAGAACCTTATTTTATTTAAATTCTTTTCTAATATAATCTCATCATCTTTAAGTCATATTGCAAATAACAATCAAAGGATCGAAAGATGAAGATTGTTATTGAAACAAATGAGATTAGACAAAGTAAGCAAAACATGAGAATAGTTTTGTGAACTTCATGACAATAAGATTAAAACTTAAAGGTTCTCAATAACAATCAACCATGATAATAGGTTTTATTGTTATCAACCATGATAATAGGTTTGATTGTTATCGAGATACATTCTTGTCTTCTAAAAAGAAACATGAAATACCAATGATAATCTTGTCTTAAGAAAATGAATCTAACATAGAATAAGGGAATATATAAGGAATTTGTTTAGTTTTGTCATTAAGATCAACCACAATCCTAAGGCTTTTTACATTATTTGAATTTTAAACCAAGAAGTTGTTGAACTTCTAAACTTTAATCATTTCAGCAAATCACAATTGAAAATGAAATCGGTAATTACAATAACTCTCTGAGCGACGATAGTATGTACTACTCGATAAGTTTTTTGCGTATGAAATATGTGAAACGTCTCATACTTGATTATGTGACTTTGGTGATTTATGTGAATTGATGTGATATCGTGTACTTGATATATTTGCTTGGTGATACTTATAAACTTGAGATGATGTTTGTTGATTTGAGAATAAAGTGATGACTTATTGATGATGTAATAGTTATGAGAATGTTTGTTTGACTTATGATGTTGAATTATGAATTGAGGTGTTATGATTGAATGAAGACAACATGTGTACGATATTAATGTTCTAGGAAGAATGAATATGTATTATGTATCCATCATACTTGAAAACCTAGAATGATATATGGATGTTTATATCTCTTTATTTGGACATTATCTTACCCCCTCCCCAGTGGTTGTTTGGTTGACCGCCTCACCATTGAAAAATGGTGTAGACGTGCTGGATCAGGACGCTTGAGACGACGTGAGTACTCAAGGCATAGCTTGACGCTTCCTCGTTTTTCTTATTGCTTGGAGCCGAGTATTAGGCTCTGACTAAGACGTGTCGGGAATATTTATTTTCATTTACTTTTGGATTATGTTGAGAACTCTGTTGTTGATGTATTTATGAGATTTGAGACATGTTGTTGAGATTCTGGATTATCTGAGATATTTGAGATGATGTTTTTATTCCGCTGCGAGATTTTATAAATTCAAATTATGCTTGTTTTTTAGAAAATGATGACGTAGCATCTTGAACCTTTTGAAATAATTGTTTATTTGCATTAAATATTGCTTGTGGGGTTCAACGGTGTTACAAAACTGAACTTTTAAAAAGGTTAGGTCAAACTTAATATAAAGCATTTGACACACTAGTAAGGCAGACTTAAGCTTTAATTTTTTCAGTGGAATTTAGGACGGGTCCTTCATATGGATTTTCCTTACCTTGGGTCCTCTATGATGCACCCATATCTCCCTGCTCAAAATGGTTGTCACTGCTGCTCTTTTTTCGGGTCGAGGTCCAAAGGAATCCGCTTCACGCCTCTTTTATTTTATTTCCCATGTATTAGGCTATTATCCTTAAAGTTTCTCGAGAAGGTTTGCTTTAGCCTGAGTGGTTGTTTTCCTTATAATATTTTAATTTCCTTGACTAAGAAATGAATTAAAGAATTATGTCTTACTTAGCTTTTATAAAATATATATTTATTTCATTTTATTTAATTTCTTATAATTACTTTATTTTATATACTTGAAAAAACCGGTTTTCCTTGTAATATTATAAATTACACTATTTTTATTTTAAACTTTTTTAAGTATTTATTTTATACTAATATAAATCATAGCAATTACTAGTTTCAGATATTGTGCTATGTCATACCCCATTTTTTGACCACTTTTGAAAATTTTACTCTTTTTTAAAAAAGCTGAGAAGTTTTGTCGTCTCAGACAAAATTTCGACAGAGAGGTATTTTAAAATACCTCATTTTTGGTTCCGAAAGGGACATTTTTAAGTTTTATTTATTTTCGTTATTTTTGTTTTATTTTATGTTAGTATTTTTATGTTGTTTTAATTATTGGTCTTTTTATTTTTTTTATTAAGCAATTTTCATTTTTTATTATTTATCTAATATTCCATTTTAGTTTTTTGTCCATTGGTCCTTTTAGTCTTTTTGTTCAGGAATATAGGGTGCTGTCCAAGCCAAGGGTATTTTCGTCCAATTCATGTTGTAACACCCCGTTTTCCCAACATAAAAATTAACAAATAAAATCAGAGTATTCACATAACGGAATGCTACATTTTCTTTAAATTAAAAACTCCAAATGAATAAATAACTATTTATTCTTCATAAAAAGTAGTCAATAAAAATTAACCTTCAAACTTCGCAGCGGAATTAATTCAAATCAACAAAATTAAACTTTGGCACGCAGGCCTCATCAAAAGTTTCATAATTCAAAAACAATACGTAAGGAAAGAGAAACAAGTAATAAGATCCCCATCCCGTTACGTATCAGAGCCCTATGACACTTGAGCCGACGTCTCTACTAATCTTCGTTACCTGCAAGTTACCCATAGGAAAGGCAACATTTCCAAGCAGAAGGGGTGAGATTCACAAACAACAATAGATATTATAATTCATCAATTAAATTCAACAACAAGAATACATTATTAATCAACTGTCAATTTATAAATATGACAAAACAACAACAACATTACCAAGCTACGACATCGACGACCCAACCAATAACAACAACAACGACAACGACAACAACGACGGCAACAATGCGACTAATGCAAATGCATGTGGTACCATTTTACGCGCGTTGAATGCTAAGCATTCCAGGGCATAAGCCCCCAACAGTTTGAATGAAATAACATTCCAGGGCATAAGCCCTCAAATATTGAGTGATAAACACTCCAGGGCATAAGCCCTCAACGGTTGAGTGAAAACACTCTAGGGCATGAGCCCTCAACAAAGTATGAGTATGAATGGACTCACTAGTGTATATCTGTATACAACTCGACAACAGCAACGACAACTACAATATGAATAATCAACTATGACATAAGACTCCAACTTAATCGACAGGACACAACAAAAGGGTACAACAAAGTCACACAGTAAAATTCAACCATTTAGGCAAGCTACAGTACTACTCGCCGTGGCGAGCTACTTTACTCGCCGTGGCGAGTTCAGGAAAATGAGCTACTCGCTGTGGCGAGTTGGGGGCAAGCTCAAGGCGAGCAAATCTAGGTGCTCTCGGCATTTTTGACATTTTTCACCTAAAATCTTCATTTTTAAGTCCCCAAAACCCAAATTTGATTCTGTAAAAAGGTGTCATTCATCCCTAAATATATTAAGGCAGTCAAGTTGATATCAAAATTGGCCCAAAAACCTCATTAAGACAACTAGCGATTTTTAATTTAAGCAACTCGCCGTGGCGAGTGCATCTGCTCACTGTGGCGAGCTATGGGGGTTCACTGCTAGCCTGGCGAGTGGGTCTGCTCGCTGTGGCGAGCGACACAGGCATTGCTCGCCGTGGCGAGTGGCGACTGACAGAACTACAAACTGTACGAACGTACTTCTCCTTTTCAACCCCAAACCCTATTTTCAACACCTAAAAACCCAATTTTGATGAATTGCATTACTTCTATGCATACTAACATCAGAACAGCAATAAACAACAACAATTTCATGAATTAATCAAGTTATTAACATCTATTCATCATTAACCTAATTCAATTCATCAACCCCAACAATCCAACATTAATCAATGAATTATAGGACCTAAAGTTGAGAGTTAGCCTCACCCTTACCTTAGATTATCTTCCTGAATTCAAAGCGGCGTTCTTCTCTCCTCTTGCTTCTTCTCTCTTGTTCTAGTTAATTCTAATTCTAATTAATTTCACTTATTTCTAATTAATTCCTATTAAAATATTATTCAATTCATTTTAATCCCCAATTCATTTTTATCCCTCTTGGTATAACATGCGAAGGATCCGCTATGTACTACCGCAGCTGCGACACATGAAACACATCATGCAGATTCGAAAGATGTGGTGGCAAACCTACTCGATATGCCACTGGCCCAATCCTCTCCGATATCTGATAAGGACCAATAAACTTTGAGGTCAACTTCTTAGACTTCAACGCACGACCTACACCTGTCATAGGAGTGACTCTCAAGAACACATGATCACCCTCTTGAAATTCAAGTTCCTTTCTACGCTTGTCATGGTAACTCTTCTGCCGACTCTGCTACGCTTTCATCTGCTCTCTTATCAATTTGACTTTCTCTGTAGTCTGCTGGACTATCTCTGGTCCCAACACTATACTTTCTCCCGATTCAAACCAACACAACGGAGTTCTACACCTTCGACCATACAAAGCTTCAAATGGTGCCACACCAATACTCAAATGGTAACTGTTGTTGTACGTGAACTCAATCAACGGTAGATGACTATCCCAAGCTCCACCTTGCTCAAGTACACACACTCTCAGCAAATCTTCTAATGACTGAATCATTCTCTCCGACTGACCATCTGTTTGAGGATGATAAGCCGAACTCAACCTCAACTTTGAACCCAAAGCCTCCTGCAAACTCTTCCAAAACCTTGAAGTAAACCTCGGATCTCTATCCGACACAATACTTGATGGAACACCATGCAACTTCACAATATTATGAATGTAAATATCTGCCAACTGAGCTACTGGATAATTGATATTGATCGGAATAAAATGCGCTGACTTTGTCAACCTGTCAACAACTACCCAATTGGCATCATGCCCCCTCAGAGTATTCGGTAAACTCGTTACAAAGTCCATGGATATGCTATCCCACTTCCACTCTAGCACATCTAATGGTGTCAACAACCCTGCAGGCTTCTGATGTTCAACTTTAGATTTCTGACAAGTCAAACAAGCATAAACTAATTGCGCGACATCTCGCTTCAATTCGGACCACCAAAACAATTTCTTCAAGTCGTGATACATCTTCGTAGCTCCCGGATGAATACTTAAGCTACTCCTGTGACTTTCTTCTAAAATCAACTTTTTCAACTCATCATTATAAGGAATACAAATTCTGCCTCGGAATCTCAACACACCCTGATCATCAACTTGGAAATCACTATCCTCCGCTTCGTCACTAGCAACCATCAAGTCTACAAACTTAACATCAGCTTCCTGCGCTTCCTTGATACTCTTCAAGAATTCATTATTGATTTTCAACATACCCAACTGCATGCTCTGAGGTGCCAATTCACAAACTAGGCTCAAGTCTCTAAATTGCTCAAGCAACTCGAACTCCTTCATCATCATAGCAGACATGTGCAACGTCTTTCTGCTCATGGCATCTGCAACCACATTGGCTTTACCCGGGTAGTAATTCAGACTAAAATCATAGTCCTTCAACAACTCGAGCCATCTTCTCTGCCTCATATTCAACTCCTTCTGATCAAACAAATATTTCAAACTTTTATGATCACTAAACACCTCAAATCCGGAACCGTACAAATAATGCCTCCAAATTTTTACCATAAATACTACAGCAGCCAACTCTAAATCATGTGTAGGATAGTTCTTCTCATGTACCCTCAATTGTCTCGAAGCATAAGCTACCACCTTACCATCCTGCATAAGTACACCACCTAAGCCCAACTTAGACGCGTCACAATAAACAACAAAAGGTTCATCTGACTTCGGTAAAATCAAAATCGGAGCTGTCGTCAACCGTTGCTTCAACTCATTGAAACTATTCTCACACTGAGTATCCCACACAAAAGCTTTACCCTTACAGGTCAACTGAGTCAAAGGAAGTGCCAACTTCGAAAACCCTTCGATAAATCTGCGGTAATAGCCTACTAAACCCAAAAAACTTCTAATCTCTGTAACTGACTTCGGAGTCTCCCATTTTGATACCGCTTCAACTTTCGACGGGTCAACTGCAATACCACTACCAGAAATAATATGGCCAAGAAAACTTACTTCACTTAACCAGAACTCACATTTTGACAACTTGGCATATAACTTCTTTTCTTTCAGCACTTGCAATACAATCCTTAAATGTTCTGTATGCTCTTCTTCAGTCTTAGAATAAATCAGAATGTCATCAATAAATACAACTACAAACCTGTCCAGAAAGTCATGGAAAATTCTGTCCATATACTCCATAAATACACCAGGTGCATTAGTAACACCGAAAGGCATCACTTTATACTCATAGTGACCATATCGCGTCCTGAACGCCGTCTTCTGCATATCTTCATCCTTCACCTTGATCTGATGATAACCTGATCTCAAATCAATTTTACTAAATACCCGTGCACCCACTAGCTGATCCATCAAGTCATCAATTCTCGGAAGTGGATACCTATTCTTTATCGTCACTTTATTCAACTGACGACAATCTATACACAGCCTCATGCTACCATCTTTCTTCTCAACCAAAAATACCGGCGCTCCCCAAGGTGAAACACTCGGTCTTACAAACTTCTAATCAAGCAGGTCCTCCAACTGCTTCTTCAATTCTGCTAACTCAGCTGCTTCTTCAATTCTGGCGGCACATCGGGAATCTCATCAGGAAAAACTTCTGGAAATTCATTCACGACTGGTAGGCTATCAATCACCGCTTGATTCTCCACTGACAAATACGCTATCAAGGAAAACATCAGAATTTTGTCGCGCTCTATCTGCTTCAGCTGCTTAGTATTCAAGAAATCAACTTCACTCTCTTCTTCGGCGGAAGAGAAACGTACCGTCTTACTAAAACAATTGATGAGGACATGGTTATACTCTAACCAGTTCATCCCAAGGATTACATCCATACCCGTCAACGGTAAACATACAAGATCAACTTCAAAATCTCTACCAAACACAGACAGTGGACATCTTAAACAAACAAGAGAAGTAGTCACTGAACCCTTAGCTGGAGTTTCAACAATCATTTCTCCACCCATATTAGACATAGTAAGCCCCAACTTAGAAGCACAACTAATAGCAATAAAACAATGGGTAGCACCAGTATCAATAATAGCAATTAAAGGAGTACTATCACATAACAAGTACCTCTGATAAGGCGATCCTCATTGTCCGTCTGTGTACCAGACAATGCAAACACTTTCCCTCCAAATTGAGCCTTCTTAGGCTTCTTGCACTGAGAACTAAGATGACCCTCTTCATCACAATTGAAACAGACAATATCACCACGTTTGCATTCACCTATTGTATGTCCCTTCTTCCCACATCGGAAGCATTTCTTCTCGTCGCGGTGATAAGCATTACTCTTGTGGCCTTTCTCACCACACTTGTAGCAGACAACCTCAGCAGGAGTCTCATTCTTCATGGGCCTCCTCTCATCATTCACCCGTTGTATACCCTTATCAGCAGGAGCATTGTAAGGTTTAGGACGGCTCTGCTGACTCTTATTCTTTCTTTCATTAATCACTTTATAGTGAGCCTTCGTATCCTCTTCATAGATTCTGCAGCTACTTACTAAGTCAGAAAAATTGCGGATCTTCTGATAACCAATGGCCCGCATAATCTCAGCACGCTGACCATTCTTGAACTTAATACACTTAGAGAATTCAGCAGTTTCAGGAGTGTAATGCGGATAAAACTTTGCCAACTCAACAAACTTGGCAGCATACTCTGTTACAAACATGTCACCTTGCTTCAGTTCCAGAAATTCAATTTCCTTCTTGCCTCGGACATCTTCCGGAAAATACCTATTCAGAAACTCTCTTCTGAACACAGCCCAAGTGATATGTGTGCCAAAGCGCACCATCTGAACATCAGTGCATTGCATAACTCTGAAGATTCTTTCAATCTCCTTCAACCATGTCTGCGCTCCATCAGGGTCATACCTGCCCTTGAAAGTTGGTGGATGGTTCCTCAAGAAGGTTTCCAGCATGCGAACACCATCATTACCACCAGCATTGTTCTGTTGACCCACAACTTGAGCCATCGCTTGCAAAGCAGCAGCAAGTGCAACATCGTTCCTTCCAGCCATTTCGAAAATCTACGCTACAACAACAATCATGACATCAAAGACAATACAAAATTGTCATACGACTCTACTACTTGGCCGGACGGACCGACCTGCTCTGATAGCAATTGTAACACCCCGTTTTCCCAACATAAAAATTAACAAATAAAATCAGAGTATTCACATAACGGAATGCTACATTTTCTTTAAATCAAAAACTCCAAATGAATAAATAACTATTTATTCTTCATAAAAAGTAGTCAATAAAAATTAACCTTCAAACTTCGCAGCGGAATTAATTCAAATCAACAAAATTAAACTTTGGCACGCAGGCCTCATCAAAAGTTTCATAATTCAAAAACAATACGTAAGGAAAGAGAAACAAGTAATAAGATCCCCATCCCGTTACGTATCAGAGCCCTATGACACTTGAGCCGACGTCTCTACTAATCTTCGTTACCTGCAAGTTACCCATAAGAAAAGCAACATTTCCAAGCAGAATGGGTGAGATTCACAAACAACAATAGATATTATAATTCATCAATTAAATTCAACAACAAGAATACATTATTAATCAACTGTCAATTTATAAATAAGACAAAACAACAACAACATTACCAAGCTACGACATCGACGACCCAACCAACAACAACGACGACGACAACAACGACAACGACAACAACGACGACAATAATGCGACTAATGCAAATGCATGTGGTACAATTTTACGCGCGTTGAACGCTAAACATTCTGGGGCACAAGCCCCCAACAGTTTGAATGAAATAACATTCCAGGGCATAAGCCCTCAACGATTGAGTGATAAACACTCCAGGGCATAAGCCCTCAACGGTTGAGTCAAAACACTCCAGGGCATGAGCCCTCAACAAAGTATGAGTATGAATGGACTCATTAGTGTATATCTGCATACAACTCGACAACAGCAACGACAACTACAATATGGATAATCAACTATGACATAAGACTCCAACTTAATCGACGGGACACAACAAAGTCCCACAGTAAAATTCAACCATTTAGGCAAGCTACAGTACTACTCGCCGTGGCGAGCTACATTACTCGCCGTGGTGAGTTCAGTAAAATGAGTTACTCGCTATGGCGAGTTGGGGGCGAGCTCAAGGCGAGGAAAACAGGGTGCTCTCGGCATTTTTCACCTAAAATCTTCATTTTTAAGTCCCCAAAACCCAAATTTGATTATGTAAAAAGGTGCCATTCATCCCTAAATATATTAAGACACTCAAGTTGATATCAAAATTGGCCCAAAAACCTCATTAAGACAATTAACGATTTTTAATTTAAGCAACTCGCCGTGGCGAGTGGCGACTGACAGAACTACGAATTGTACGAACAGGCTTCTCCTTTTCAACCCCAAACCCCATTTTCAACACCTAAAAACCCAATTTTGATGAATTGCATTACTTCTATGCATACTAACATCAGAACAGCAATAAACAACAACAATTTTGATGAATCATATGACCTAAAGTTGAGAGTTAGCCTCACCCTTACCTAAGATTATCTTCCTGCATTCAAAGCTGCGTTCTTCTCTCCTCTTGCTTCTTCTCTCTTGTTCTAGGTTTTTCTCCCTTTTCTCTGTTTCTCTCTATTTCTACGTGAAACTGTTTTCTGACTTTCCCCCTTCACTAACTCCTATTAATTCTAATTAATTCCCACTTATTTCTAATTAACTCCTATTAAAACATTATTCAATTCATTTTAATCCCGAACTTTCTAATAATTATAATTCTCACCTATTTTAATTAAATAATCAAAACAATCATATAATAAAATACATCACACCATAAAATCAACATAAATTGTTTAAAATCATATAAACTTATTAAAATCAACCGAAATTAAATAAATAACAACTAGGGCGTTACACATGTATCAGAGAAAACCCTAGTTTTGTCACTATTTAAGGGACTGTCAGAGTCAATCATGGGGGTGGGCACGAAATTCCATACAAATACCAATTCCCTCATCTTTTCTATCTTTTTCAAATCAAACACAAAAACTCAAGAACACATCAAGAACAAATTTTCCAGATTCATAAATCATAACATAATTCTTCCATTACTGAACAAAAACTTCCAAATACAAGTTCACATCCACAAATCACCACCGTTCATCACAAATATACATCCAACAAGGAACAAATTCGGATTCCAGTAGACCAACACACATTCAAATTGTTAAATCCAACAACTCGTTTTCTCATCCAACGATGCAAACAATTTTGAAATCAAAGAAGAACATGTGAAAGAAGGAAACAGGCGAATCTGAAGCAAGGAGAAAAGAAACAAAATTGAACCACAACAACAACGTCTATCTCAACAAACAACATCAAACGAATCCGAGAAGAACGGAGTTGTTCACCACCGTGTGCAGATCGAACCAAAGCAAAGGTAGTAAGAGGTAAATTTTTTCTAAATTTGAACTCTAGATCTAGGTTCTTATGTTTGGATTTTGAAATTTTTGAGTTGATATTTGGAAAGAGGATAAAAAAGGATATTAGAAAAAGTGAAATTTTTTTTGAATCGGAGCAAAAAAAAATATTCCGGCGGCGGCGCCACCACCCTAGGGTGGCCGGCCACCGCGCCGGAGCGGGGAAGCCCGCCGGAGAAGATGAGTCTTCATCTTCTTTCTTTTTTCAGATTTTTAGTTAGAGAGAAGGGGGAGGATTGAGGTTAGAGAGAGAAGAGAGTATGAAAAATGACTAAAAAAAACCATAGAACACTTTATATACTCTCTCAACCGGTTCGGTTTGCCTGTGAACCGGTCCAGGCTTGAACCGAACCGATTCTCCTTGACCCAGCCCACTTCTTCCTCCTTCTTCAGTCCATATCTTCTTTACTGCTTATTGTTTGCACCCCCTGTTTAACTGTTGTACCCCCCTGTTTCTTTGCATATTTTTGTAGTTATACTTTCATACATCATAATTCAAAAAAATTAAATCATGCATTGTTTTATCATATAATTCTGTTTAATGTTAGTTACACTTTCATGCATTTTAATCCAAAATTATTTTTCATATCATGCATTGTTTTATTATATGGTTTGTTTACCAATTTAATTTTCATCATATGCATTATAGTCTATATAGGTTTTTAAACAAAAAAAATCATTACATGCATGTTTTATTTAGTTTTGTTTTATTTAGCATATGTGCTTATTTTATGTGTTTGCCTTTATTTTTGTTATTTGCTTCTTTATTTTGATTTCATGATTTCAGTGTGTATTTAGGAATTGATGTAAATATTGCATGCACTTTATTTATTCGTCATTTATTTTCCGTAAGACCTTAGAATGTATTTTAGGGTATGTAATATGTAAATAACACATGCACCGACACTATCACATTTATTTTTACCGCTTCATGTATGTCGTAATCGCGAACGAGGACCAACAATGAATTTAGTGACACTTTAGGATAATTATTGGACTTCAAACTATTTTCTTAAAATCAAATTACTAGTAATTTTAGGTTCACTTACTCGGGAGTTTATTTGGGATCCAACGTCCTTTGTAAACTTCTTCCTTTTTTTTTAAGTTACGTCGTTGCATTTAATTTTAGTACGCTTTCTTTAACTTAGAAAAAAATCTCTTTTCTCCAAAAAATCAAGTATGTCAAACTTCAAAGTATTTTCCTAATAAACCTTGGCTTGTAACCCAAGTATTTTCCTTTTATTTTTCTTAATCAATTTAACATCTACATTAGACATGGATTTCTTGCAATTAAAATTAATCAACTTCATCATTTTTTTTCTCTCATGCCTTGAGGCCTCTTATCTCTTCTTAAAATCTTTTTTTCCCAAAATGTTAAAATCAATCCAACCCACCAAAGAAGTTCTTTAGATGAACTACTTGATTTTGATCCCGATTTATTTGGGTAAGTAGGCAAAAGGCTTTGGCCTTTCCAAATCAATAAAAATAACCAGAAACATGCTTCATCTTCCCCCATTCTTTCATTTAGACTCTTAGGCAATAATTTTTGAATAAGTAAAAATAATTTAGCGCAAGTTAAGAATAGGTAAAAGGTTCCCATGGGATACCATAGTCGGTTCGGGTGCTTAACACCTTCCCTAATCGAAACCAACCCCCGGATCCAGGTCTTATAAGGGTTTTTACTCACTTTTTCCCTTCCCACGAATAAAAGTTGAGAGTTCAAAGATTAAAGGTTCAAATCCAATTAATGGTTTGATACCCGAAAATCGAGAGCACATGCTAAAATTAATTCACATACTAAATAAATGGTCAACTTTAATTTAATGCATACTTTTTGACAGATTAAATAATTTAAAAAGTATAAAATAAAAATAAAAATACTAAGTGATAGACATCTTATACCTTAATAAAAAAAACTAAATAATAGCAATTACTAGTTTCAGATATTGTGCTAAAATTAATTCACATACTAAATAAATGGTCAACTTTAATTTAATGCATACTTTTTGACAGATTAAATAATTTAAAAAGTATAAAATAAAAATAAAAATACTAAGTGATAGACATCTTATACCTTAATGAAAAAAACTAAATAATTTATGTAACATTTTAAATGTAATGTGCAGCAGAAACACATTTGTAAATTGATTTAAATATAGTTTATGATAGAATATTATGTCGTAATTTGATCTATAATATCAATCATATTTAATGGGATTAAGGTTTGATCGTCGTTGTTGATCAAATATATAGGGTTGGTCTCACGTGTGAAATCACATTTTAATATTGAATGCATCTAAAATTCATAATCCCCCATGATAATGACTTATATCGCACTATTTTTTTTAGGGATTAAATGACATAATATCATTTAGTGTATGTTTATTTCCACATTATAAAGAGACAATTAATATTAAAGGTTCCTTAAAAAAATATTTAAAGGTGGGGAATTAGTTTTGACGTGTTTGGATGTTTTTTATTAGATTTTATTTCCGGTATCTCGATTAGATTTAATTTTGTATTAAAACTAGAAGTTGAAAATTTTGCCACTACAGTTTATTTTATTATTACTGAAAAACCAAACTCACATTATGTGTAAGTCAAGATAGAACCTACAACATCAATGTGTCCTTTTATTCCCCATTACACCCTTTTATTCCCCTCCTCAATTCCCTGTTACATCAACAAAAATTTCCCTATGTATCACCTACTCCAAGAAAGTCAAAAAATGGCATCTTAATCTTATCTCCCAGATTTTCACTATCCCCCAAAACTGATCCACTGTTCATGCTTGTTGCAGCTGACTTAAATGTTGAACCTTCTGAGTTTGAATCTGAATGATTGGATTGGTCCGCAATCTTAAGCTTTTGCATTTGGTACACATAGTTACGCTCTCTCATAGCACTGCAAGCTTTGGAAAATTCAGCTTTCACCCTTCTTTCTTCAAGTAAACCTAAAAATATAACACAATAAAAAAATCAACAACATGCTCATAAATATATCATATGTCAAGTAAATAATATACGATATTTAATATAAACTAAGACAAGGGAGAAAATAACAAAATTTTCAAGCAATTTATAGGTTTAAATGAGAATCGTTGTTAAACGAGGCCGATGCAGCTTCAATCGAAGTTGCAAAGACATAAAATAATTTGATATTGCAATCATTGTTGTAGCCACGGACCAATATTTAATATTGTTTGATAAGCTAAAATAAAATATTCAAAGTATACCCATTTTTGAACTAGGTAAAGGCCTAGTGAGGTTGAGATTGGATTCATCAATGGGACTTGTGATGGCAAATTTTGCTGGGATTTCATATGTTAGATTTCCCTTTCTTGCAATAGATGATAATAGTTCTCTTTGCTTCCTAGCCTTGATCACATGGAAGTGATTCTTTAGTGCATTGTCTGTCCTTCCAGGAAATCGTTTGCAAATGAGTGACCATTTGTTACCATGAAGTGTATGAAGCTGCAAAAGCATCTCCTCTTCTTCCTTACTTAAAGGTGCTCTTTTGATGCTAGGATTTAGCTGATTAAGCCACCTAAATCTACAGCTTTTCCCTGCAATTACCATTATCACAAAAAAAAATGTTAAATTATAAATAAATATCGAAATTAAAGAAATGTCTAATAAAATACAATACTTATGCAATTTAAAAAAAAAAATACTAAACGTACTGCTTGAAAATGATCAATTTTTTAAATATTCATTTTTGCAAAAAAAATTAAATGAAAAATTAATAATTAACAATATTAAAAAATAAATTCGTTAAAAAAATAAATTAGTAAGATTTTTAAAATTTAATAAATAAAATTGTGTTATGTAGTGTAGTACCAGACCTGTTCTTCCTTGTAGTTTTTCAGCAATATTGTTCCAATTTTTAGCACCATGATCAACGATAAGTTGTTTCAACTTAGCATCTTCATATGGTTTCCAATGAGCTTTGGAAGGCTTAGTGTTCCTAAAATTCCCTCCATTGTTTTGGACCATGCTCTCATTAGGTTGGATCACCGGAGAGTTCGAAATCCCAAAGGGTATTTTGGAATTCTCAGCCTCATTGTTACCAACATAACCCTGAAGGGGAGTAGAAGATTATGATGTAAGTTGAGATGGAAGGGAAATTTACAAATCTAAAGACAAACCATAACCATCATGTTCAAGATTAGTGAACTCATGGTGATAAAAAAAAAAGAAGCTTAAACTTTAGAAAAATTATATTTTTTCTTCTTCTATTTTCAAAATGCTACTAGTAGCGAAGAAAATAAGCAAGTAAAAAAGACGGTAAAGAAATACAAATCAAAGGATACAAAATTAAAAAATAAAAACTGAGTCACATGAATAAGAGAAGAAAGACAACATTTAAACAAAACAAAAAAAAGCAAAAGAACAAATTAAAAAGAGGTGTACCACTCTTGATGAGTGAAATATCATTTGGGATGAGAGTAAAGCCCACATGATTATGTTTACTCTTGATGAGTGAGATATCATTTGGGATGAGAGTACCACGCTTTTATATAGTCTTAATTGTGGTCTATGGTGACTAATATTGATTTTTTTTTTGAAAGCGTAGACTAATATTTAATTAAAAGTAGAAAAGTTTATTAAAAAACAATTAAGATGTTTGACGTTGATTTATTTTTATTATTTAAATAAAAAAATATTAGTCAAAAACGTATTTGTTGCCACAATCACACGCGCTTCAACGACGCGCTTTAACCTTCCATTCATGCAAAAGCTCCTTCCATTCATGTAAAAGCAATAATATCACACACACACACATCCAACACATATCCGTCACCAAAGAAAAAACGATTAAGTTGAGGAGACTCAAATAATCTCATTCGAATGTTGTTAGGTTTTAAGTTTTTTTTTTTAGTTGTATTGAAAGTTGATAATATCGTATAAGAGTGTTCCCTCAAAAAACTCGTATAAGAGAGTAAAATGTAATGTCTATCATCTTCAAAATTGATTTTGTGGTAAGAATGATGGAATAAGACCATTGCTTACTTTTTATAAGGGTGTATATTTCTTTTCGGTTTTTGTTAGTATTGCTTACTATTTTTATAACATGAGAGATGTACTATGAGATAAAAAAATAAATCATGTTAAAATGATATAATATTTGAAAAGATTTTATAAAGATCGACATACATCAATTTAGAAACCAATTTACATATCAATTGATGAGTTTGGTGTAATATTTTTTTTTATAAGCGAGGAGAAATGACAGACATTAAGAGGAAACAGACATCCCAACATTGTGTTGTAAAAAGATAGATATTCTGACCAACTAATATAAAGTGGTGATTCTAGCTGCCATTATAAATATTCTGAGTACAATTTGGTTTACTAGGAACCATTTTCGATTTCAAGGGAAATCTTTCCACCGGAAAATAGCAATCAACAATATCATTGCTGCAGTCTCTTTAACAGAAAACAATACACTCAAAACGTCCAATTCCTCAGTCAGGGACTTGATCATTCTAAACAAATGTAATGTCAACATTCACTCTCCAAAGGCTCCAGTCATCAAAGAAATAATTTGGCAGCCCCCATATCAAAACTGGTTGAAGTGCAATACTGATGGAGCCTCAACTTCCAATACTTCTTCGTGTGGAGGAATATTTAGAGATTCTGAAGCAGTTTTTAAGCTAGCCTTTGCTGAAAATATAGGTGGAGGAACGACATTCCATGCTGAGCTCTCAGGAATTCTTGGAGCAATTGAGATAATGAACCAAAGGAATTGGAGGAATTTGTGGATTGAAACAAACTAAGCTTTGGTGGTTTTGGCTTTTAAATCCATGACACTTATTCCATGTGGTTTGAGAAACAGGTGGAGAAATTGCAAAGGGATTATGGACAACATGAACTGCATTGTAACACATATACAGAGAAGGGAACCAATGTGTTGATAGCTTGGCAGCATGGGGACTGAATACTAATGGTTTAACTATTTGGGCCGATGTTCCCCAGTTTATTAGAGAGTTTTATGTTAAGAATACGCTTGGTATGCCTAATTTTAGTTTTCTTAAATAATTAGTCTTTGCAGTTACACACGAAAATGTCTTGTTTAACGTAGGAAAAAACATAAGTTAGATGGTCATTTCCTTGAAATAAATTATTTGATTTTTTATCAGGTAATCTAGTGGCTAGAAATCCACCTCTTAAGGTGAAAAAGTGGGTGTCTGGATTTAGAGCATCAACCCCTGCATATTTTTTCGAAAAAGTCAAACTAACCCACTGAAATTGTTTTGACCCCTGCATATATTATGCAACGTCCTTACCAACTGAGTTTCAACCCCTACATATATTATGCAACATCCTTACCAATTAATAATTAAATATTAATTTTAGTTATCAACCTCTTAAATGAATTTCAATTATGTCACGTAATTAGTCTTCACGGTTATACACAAGAATACCTTGGTTAACCCAAAAAAAAAAGTCCTTTGAAAGATTATTTGTTTGTAATAAATAATTGATAATAATACCAATAACCAATAGATAATATACAATTAATAAATCTTATCCAAAATAATAATAATTCTAGTCAAAAAATAATAACAGAAAAATAAATCATTTGACTAATAATTATATAATAATTAATATAATACTATTAATTAATTATTTTTTAAAGAATAATACTATTATTTAAAAGTAAATCAAAAGATAAAGATTTAATATATAGAAATATAATATAACATTTTTGTGAGTAATAATTTAATATTCATAAATATAATATAGCATAAGATCTCTATGAGTTAAACAAAAGATAAAGATGTACATAATTATACACATCGAAGCCCCTTGCCAATTTCCTATTGAATAGGTATTGTGTGCAGGGTGAATATGTTGGCCTCCGTGAGCTCTGTCTCATGGTTGGTTGAAATTTGAGACCTTGGTAGAGTGTGCCACGATAGATGGTGGATGTGTGACCCACGAGACCAAATCATGTGCAGCTCTATTGAATGTGGACTCTTTTACCCACATGCGTTTTGTAACGCTCGTGATGAGACCTTAGGTAAGGCGGGGCTACCCGTTAATAATATAATATAATATAACTTACCTTAGTACTTTGTCAAAAAAAAATAAATTAACTTACCTTAGTATATAATTAAATATAATTTTCCTTAATGCATAAATTTTAGTATTACTTTTTTGATTGAAAATTTTAGTATTATTTGATTTTTCTTTCAAAAAATAAAGTATTATTTGACTTTATTAATTATATATTATTTAATAATTTCTATAAAAAGAATATTATATTTAAAAGTTAACCAAAAAAATCCTTAAAAAAAAAGAGTTAAACAAAAGATAAAGATTTGATTAAGTCAAAAAAGAAGATAAGTATTTATTATCATATATCTATAATCTATAATCTATTTACTATATCTATATCTATACTATATATAAAGAAAACTACCCCTTTCAGTACTTTTGGGTTGGATTTTTATTTCTAAAAATACCCTTAATTTTCAATACAAATAACACATGTAAAAAATTGATAAGAATAAATTTAAATATTAAAACAAATGTAACAAACATGAGATGAGGTTTTAAATCCAAACGTTGCTCGTGACTTGGAGATTTTGCGATAGGATGTTTGGAAAGGAAATGATTCTAGCAGCATGGAGCCTCGAGTTTACACTGATGTCTGGAAACTCTTGCACTACCGGCAAATCACCGCTTCTCCTCTCACTACTTTCCTTCAGCGTGCAAACATCATGAACACACTAGTTTCACCATCCAAGGACTTCTTTACTTGTTCCGCGGTTAGAAACCCTCCACTTACTTCAGCTACCGGCTTAAAAAACGTTACACTCTTGGTTAAACAATTAATGCTAACACCAAAAGATAACATCCAATCCATACCAAAAATCACATCCATATACTTCAACGGAAGACACACAAGATACAACTTGAAATCAACATTACCAAAATTAACAGGACACTTAGCACACACCAAAGAAGGAGTCACTGAGCCATTGGCCGGGGTATCGATGACCATTCTACGCGACAACGGAGTTACAGCTAAACCCAAACGCTCAACACAACTAACCGAGATAAAAGAATGAGTAGCACCGGTATCAATAATTGCAATCAAAGGAGTACTATTGATAAAACACATACCTCAGATAAGATTATCCGGCTGCTCCACTTCCTCCACATTCAAAGCAAACACCTTTCATGCCGCCTTCTTCGGCTTGGTACACTTAGTACTGAAATGACCTTTCTCTCCACAGTTGAAACAAGTAATATCCTTCTTGCACTCAAACGACTTGTGACCCTTCTGACCACACTTGTAGCAACTATCACCCTTCTTGCAATCATTAGCAAAATGACCCAAAGTTCCACACTTAAAGCACATAACATCCAAAGCATTCGCCTTAGAGCCTCCACCAACCTCTTTCTTCCTTCCTTTGTCCTTGTTGTACGGTTTCCCAAATCCATGGCTCTTTCCCTTCTTGTCATGCACCGCCTTGTAATGGTTCGCCTTAGCCTTATGATGACACTCTGTCATTACGTAATTTTCTATGTATTTTGATCACAATTTAGAGTTCACAAGGTAACTTAAGCAGCAAGAAAAGCAGAAAAACTGAAGAATTCACAAAGGATCAAAAATGTGTCACGATTTGGACAAAACGTGACACGATTCAAGGAAGCTAAAACATGCTCTCTGCCAAGGCAAAAACGTGTCACGATGACCAAAACGTGACACGATTTGAAGAAACCCTAATTTAGAAGTTTGTTATACAAGGAAAATCGTGTCACGATTCTGCAAAAACGTGACACGATTTGAGGCGAATTTCTGTGCCTATTTAAGCTGAAGGCTATTCTGAAAACAAGGGTTACAGTTTGAGAAGAGCAAAGTGCGATTTTTACACTGGAAGACGGCTGCAGGGGCAATTTCTTCACCTTGTAACCAGTTCATGTATGTATTGTTACCTTTAATGATTATGTTATTTATAAATTCAATTATGAGTAGCTAAATCCATTAGAGGTTAGGTCTGAGATGATTCTTTGTAACCCTAATTGACATATGTTGTTGTGAAACTCTATTTATTGTGAATGACAATTTAGTTTTTATTCAATTCAATTGTTCTTAATGCGTTATATATTCTAATCACATATATATATGATTTGGTGAGAACGAACGACTACTGACCATAGCTTTCGACTTTGACCTAATTGAATTGTTCTAATAATTATAATTAGTCTAGGAACGGATAATTCTTTATTAGTGATATTAGGTTAACGTACTTCAAACCTTCGAAGATGATTAGACCACCTAAGGGATTAGGGGCTGCAATCTTAGAAGAGGGTCCTAACTCAAGGGATTGATTAGGACTATTTTGTTAACTATCGTGAAACTAGAAAATCATTCATAAGAATAGGTGCAGTAACCAATTAGGGGAACTTAGATGGTCATTTCCTTGAAATAAATTATTTGATTTTTTATCAGGTAATCTAGTGGCTAGAAATCCACCTCTTAAGGTGAAAAAGTGGGTGTCTGGATTTAGAGCATCAACCCCTGCATATTTTTTCGAAAAAGTCAAACTAACCCACTGAAATTGTTTTGACCCCTGCATATATTATGCAACGTCCTTACCAACTGAGTTTCAACCCCTACATATATTATGCAACATCATTACCAATTAATAATTAAATATTAATTTTAGTTATCAACCTCTTAAATGAATTTCAATTATGTCACGTAATTAGTCTTCACGGTTTTACACAAGAATACCTTGGTTAACCCAAAAAAAAAAGTCCTTTGAAAGATTATTTGTTTGTAATAAATAATTGATAATAATACCAATAACCAATAGATAATATACAATTAATAAATCTTATCCAAAATAATAATAATTCTAGTCAAAAAATAATAACAGAAAAATAAATCATTTGACTAATAATTATATAATAATTAATATAATACTATTAATTAATTATTTTTTAAAGAAAAATACTATTATTTAAAAGTAAATCAAAAGATAAAGATTTAATATATAGAAATATAATATAACATTTTTGTGAGTAATAATTTAATATTCATAAATATAATATAGCATAAGATCTCTATGAGTTAAACAAAAGATAAAGATGTACATAATTATACACATCGAAGCCCCTTGGCAATTTTCTATTGAATAGGTATTGTGTGCAGGGTGAACATGTTGGCCTCCCGTGAGCTCTGTCTCATGGTTGGTTGAAATTTGAGACCTTGGTAGAGTGTGCCACGATAGATGGTGGATGTGTGACCCACGAGACCAAATCATGTGCAGCTCTATTGAATGTGGACTCTTTTACCCACATGCATTTTGTAACGCTCGTGATGAGACCTTAGGTAAGGCGGGGCTACCCGTTAATAATATAATATAATATAACTTACCTTAGTACTTTGTCAAAAAAAAAAAAATTAACTTACCTTAGTATATAATTAAATATAATTTTCATTAATGCATAAATTTTAGTATTACTTTTTTGATTGAAAATTTTAGTATTATTTGATTTTTCTTTCAAAAAATAAAGTATTATTTGACTTTATTAATTATATATTATTTAATAATTTCCATAAAAAGAGTATTATATTTAAAAGTTAACCAAAAAAATCCTTAAAAAAAAAAGTTAAACAAAAGATAAAGATTTGATTAAGTCAAAAAAGAAGATAAGTATTTATTATCATATATCTATAATCTATAATCTATTTACTATATCTATATCTATACTATATATAAAGAAAATTACCCCTTTCAGTACTTTTGGGTTGGATTTTTTATTTCTAAAAATACCCTTAATTTTCAATACAAATAACACATGTAAAAAATTGATAAGAATAAATTTAAATATTAAAACAAATGTAACAAACATGTTATGAGGTTTTAAATCCAAACGTTGCTCGTGACTTGGAGATTTTGCGATAGGATGTTTGGAAAGGAAATGATTCTAGCAGCATGGAGCCTCGAGTTTACACTGATGTTTGGAAACTCTTGCACTACTGGCAAATCACCGCTTCTCCTCTCACTACTTTCCTTCAGCGTGCAAATATCATGAGCACACTAGTTTCACCATCCAAGGACTTTATTACTTGTTCCGCGGTTAGAAACCCTCCACTTACTTCAGCTACCGGCTTCAAAAACGTTACACTCTTGGTTAAACAATTAATGCTAACACCAAAAGATAACATCCAATCCATACCAAAAATCACATCCATATACTTCAACGGAAGACACACAAGATACAACTTGAAATCAACATTACCAAAATTAACGGGACACTTAGCACACACCAAAGAAGTAGTCACTGAGCCATTGGCCGGGGTGTCGATGACCATTCTACGCGACAACGGAGTTACAGCTAAACCCAAACGCTCAACACAGCTAACCGAGATAAAAGAATGAGTAGAACCGGTATCAATAATTGCAATCAAAGGAGTACTATTGATAAAACACATACCTCGAATAAGATTATCCGGCTGCTCCACTTCCTCCGCATTAAAAGCAAACACCTTTCATGCCGCCTTCTTCGGCATGGTACACTTAGTACTGAAATGACCTTTCTCTCCACAGTTGAAACAAGTAATATCCTTCTTGCACTCAAACGACTTGTGACCCTTCTGACCACACTTGTAGCAACTATCACCCTTCTTGCAATCATTAGCAAAATGACCCAAAGTTCCACACTTAAAGCACTTAACATTCGAAGCATACGCCTTAGAGCCTCCACCAACCTCTTTCTTCCTTCCTTTGTCCTTGTTGTACGGTTTCCCAAATCCATGGCTCTTTCCCTTCTTGTCATGCACCGCCTTGTAATGGTTCGCCTTAGCCTTATGATGACACTCTGTCATTACGTAATTTTCTATGTATTTTGATCACAATTTAGAGTTCACAAGGTAACTTAAGCAGCAAGAAAAGCAGAAAAACTGAAGAATTCACAAAGGATCAAAAACGTGTCACGATTTGGACAAAACGTGACACGATTCAAGGAAGCTAAAACATGCTCTCTGCCAAGGCAAAAACGTGTCATGATGACCAAAACGTGACACGATTTGAATAAACCCTAATTTAGAAGTTTGTTATACAAGGAAAATCGTGTCACGATTCTGCAAAAACGTGACACGATTTGAGGCGAATTTCTGTGCCTATTTAAGCTGAAGGCTATTCTGAAAACAAGGGTTACGATTTGAGAAGAGCAAAGTAAGATTTTTACACTAGAAGACGGCTGCAGGGGCGATTTGTTCACCTTGTAACCAGTTCATGTATGTATTGTTACCTCTAATGATTATGTTATTTATAAATTCAATTATGAGTAGCTAAATCCATTAGAGGTTAGGTCTGAGATGATTCTTTGTAACCCTAATTGACATATGTTGCTGTGAAACTCTATTTATTGTGAATGACAATTTAGTTTTTATTCAATTCAATTGTTCTTAATGCGTTATATATTCTAATCACATATATATATGATTTGGTGAGAACGAACGACTACTGACCATAGCTTTCGACTTTGACCTAATTGAATTGTTCTAATAATTATAATTAGTCTAGGAATAGATAATTCTTTATTAGTGATATTAGGTAAACATACTTCAAACCTTCGAAGATTATTAGACCACCTAAGGGATTAGGGGCTGTAATCTTAGAAGAGGGTCCTAACTCAAGGGATTGATTAGGACTATTTTGTTAACTATCGTGAAACTAGAAAATCATTCATAAGAATAGGTGCAGTAACCAATTAGGTGCAGTAATCAATTTACTTTCTGTTACTAAGTTTTATGCTATTAAACAAATCTAATGCCTAGCGGCAAAACAAAATAACTTTTACTACATCCTAATTTAATAACGTATTTGACTTTTTGAGATTAAAACCAGTCCTTGTGGGAACGATATTTTTACTACTTCGATAGTATTTGGTACACTTGCCAAAATTCTATCACCTTACCGGCGTCATCAAACATGCGACACTTATGCACCAAAGTATCAAAATCCCGAATCTCCTGAACACACATGTACTGATAGATCTTTGGCCTCAAACCACTTTCAAACTTCACGCACTTCGACACCATTGCATCCTCGACATTGATGTAGGGACAAAACCTTGAAAGCTCTTCAAACTTAGCGGCGTACTCAGCAACTGCAAGTTCTCTTGCTTCAAGTTCAGAAACTCCACTTCCTTCTTGGTCCTCAAATCCTAAGAAAAGTACTTCCTCAAAAACTCACTCTTGAACCTAGCCCAAGTCACAACCTCTCCACCGGCCTCAAGCCTCCCCTTGGAATTCATCCACCGAAATTCAGCCTCCTCATCAAGCATATGGGTAGCCAACCAGACCTTCTGATCATCACTAGTCCCCATAGCACAGAAACACATCATGCAGATTCGAAAGATGTGGTGGCAAACCTACTCGATATGCCACTGTCCCAATTCTCTCTGATATCTGATAAGGACCAATAAACTTTGGAGTCAACTTCTTAGACTTCAACACATGACCTACTCCTGTCATAGGAGTGACTCTCAAGAACACATGATCACCCTCTTGAAATTCAAGGTCATTTCTACGCTTGTCATGGTAACTCTTCTGCCGACTTTGCGACGCTTTCATCTGTTCTCTTATCAGTTTGACCTACTTTGTAGTCTGCTGGACTATTTCTGGTCCAAACACTATACTTTCTCCCGATTCAAACCAACACAACGGAGTTCGACACCTCCGACCATACAAAGCTTCGAATGGTAACTGTTGTTGTACGTGAACTCAATCAACGGTAGATGACTATCCCAAGCTCCACCTTGCTCAAGTACACACACTCTCAGCATATCTTCTAACGACTGAATCGTTCTCTCCGACTGGCCATCTGTTTGAGGATGATAAGCCGAACTCAACATCAACTTTGAACCCAAAGCCTCTTGCAAACTCTTCCAAAACCTTGAAGTGAACCTCAGATCTCTATCCGACACAATACTTGATGGAACACCATTTAACTTCACAATATTATGAATATAAATCTCCGCCAACTGAGCTACCGGATAATTAATATCGATCGGAAAAAAATGTGCTGACTTTGTCAACCTGTCAACAACTACCCAAATGTCATCATGCCCTCTCGAAGTATTCGGTAAACTCGTTACAAAGTCCATGGATATGCTATCCCACTTCCACTCTGGAACATCTAATGGTGTCAACAACCCTACAGGCTTCTGATGTTCAACTTTAGATTTCTGACAAGTCAAACATGCATACACAAACTGTGCAACATATCGTTTCAATCCGGACCACCAAAACAATTTCTTCATGTCGTGATACATCTTTGTAGCTCCCGGATGAATACTTAAGCTACTCCTGTGACTTTCTTCTAAAATCAACTTTTTCAACTCATCATTATCAGGAATACAAATTCTGCCTCGGAATCTCAACACACCCTGATCATCAACCTGGAAATCACTATCTTCAGTTTCATTACTAACAACCATCAAGTCTACAAACTTAACATCAACTTTCTGCGCTTCTCTGATACTGTTCAAGAATTCATTATTGATCTTCAACATACCCAACTGCACGCTCTGAGGTGCCAATTCACAAACTAGGCTCAAGTCTCTAAATTACTCAAGCAACTCGAACTCTTTTATCATCATAGCAGACATGTGCAACGTATTTCTGCTAAAGGCATCTGTAACCACATTGGCTTTACCTGGGTGGTAATTCAATCTAAAATCATAGTCCTTCAACAACTCAAGCCACCTTCTCTGCCTCATATTCAACTCCTTCTAATCGAATAAATATTTCAAACTTTTATGATCACTAAACTCCTTGCGATCACTTGGGCTGTGTTCAGAAGAGAGTTTCTGAATAGGTATTTCCCGGAAGATGTCTGAGGTAAGAAGGAAATCGAATTCCTGGAAATGAAGCAAGGTGACATGTCTGTAATGGAGTATGCTGCCAAGTTTGTTGAGTTGGCAATGTTTTACCCGCATTACACTCAAGCCACCTTCTCTGCCTCATATTCAACTCCTTTTGATCAAATAAATATTTCAAACTTTTATAATCATTAAACACCTCAAATCTAGAACCGTACAAATAATGCCTCCAAATTTTTAACACAAAAACCACAACAGCCAACTCTAAATCATGTGTAGGATAGTTCTTCTCATGTATCCTCAACTGTCTCGAAGCATAAGCTACCACCTTACCATCCTGCATAAGTACACCAACTAAGCCCAACTTAGACGCATCACAATAAACAACAAAAGGTTCATTTGACTTCGGTAAAATTAAAATTGGAGTTATCGTCAACCGTTGCTTCAACTCATTGAAACTATTCTCACACTGAGTATCCCACACAAAAGCCTTACCCTTATAGGTCAACTGAGTCAAAGGAAGTGCCAAATTCGAAAATCCTTCGATAATTCTGCGGTAATAACCTGCTAAACCCAGAAAACTTCTAATCTCTGTGACTGACTTCAGAGTCTCCCATTGTGATACCGCTTCAACTTTCGACGAATCAACCGCAATACCACTACCAGAAATAATGTGGCCAAGAAAACTTACTTTACTTAACCAGAACTCACATTTGGACAACTTGGCATACAACTTCCTTTCCTTCAACACTTGCAATACAATTTTTAAATGTTCTGTATGCTCTTCTTTAGTTTTGGAATAAATTAGGATATCATCAATAAACACAACTACAAATTTGTCTAGAAAGTCATGGAAAATTCTGTTCATATACTCCATAAATACACCAGGTGCATTAGTAACACCGAAAGGCATAACTTTATATTCATAGTGACCATATCGCGTCCTGAACGCCGTCTTCTGCATATCTTCATCCTTCACCTTAATCTGATGGTAACTTTAACGCCCTAGTTGTTATTTATTTAATTTCGGTTGATTTTAATAAGTTTTTATGATTTTAAATATTTTATGTTGATTTTATGGTGTGATGCATTTTATTATATGATTATTTTGATTATTTAAGTAAAATAGGTGAGAATTATAATTATTAGAAAGTTGGGGATTAAAATGAATTGAAAAATATTTTAATAGGAGTTAATTAGAAATAAGTGGAATTAATTAGATATAATAGGAGTTAGAAGGAAGGGATAGTCAGAAAACAGTTTTCACGTAGAAATAGAGAGTAACAGAGAAAAGGGAGAAAAACCTACAACAAGAGAGAAGAAGCAAGAGGAGAGAAGAACGCAGCTTTGAATTCAGGAAGATAATCTAAGGTAAGGGTGACGCTAACTCTCAACTTTAGGTCCTATAATTAATTGATTAATGTTGGATTGTTAGGGTTGATGAATTGAATTAGGTTAAAGATGAATAGATGTTAATAACTTGATTAATTCATGAAATTGCTGTTGTTTATTGTTGTTCTGATGTTAGTATGCATAGAAGTAATGCAATTCATCAAAATTGGGTTTTTAGGTGTTAAAAATGGGGTTTGGGGTTGAAAAGGAGAAGTATGTTCGTACAGTTCGTAGTTCTTTCAGTCGCCACTCGCCACGGCGAGCAAACCCACTCGCCAAGCGAGCAATGCCTGTGTAGCTCGCCACAGCGAGCAGATCCACTCGCCATGCGAGCAGTTGACCCCCATAGCTCGCCACAGCGAGCAAATGCACTCACCACGGCGAGTTGCTTAAATTAAAAATCGTTAATTGTCTTAATGAGGTTTTTGGGCCAATTTTTATATCAACTTGAGTGCCTTAATATATTTAGGGATGAATGGCACCTTTTTACAGAATCAAATTTGGGTTTTGGGGACTTAAAAATGAAGATTTTAGGTGAAAAATGTCAAAAATGCCGAGAGCACCAAGTTTTGCTCGCCTTGAGCTCGCCCCTAACTCGCCTTAGCAAGTAGCTCAATTTCCTGAACTCGCCACGGCGAGTAAACTAGCTCGCCATGGCGAGTAGTACTGTAGTATGCCTAAATTGTTGAATTTTGTTGTGAGACTTTGTTGTACCCTTTTGTTGTGTCCTGTCGAATTAAGTTGGAGTCTTATGTCATAGTTGATTATGCATATTATAGTTGTCGTTGTTGTTGTCGAGTTGTATGCCGATATACACTAGTGAGTCCATTCATACTCATACCTTGTTGAGGGCTCATGCTCTGGAGTGTTTTCACTCAACCGTTGAGGGCTTATGCCCTGGAGTGTTTATCACTCAATCGTTGAGGGCTTATGCCCTGGAATGTTATTTCATTCAAATTGTTGGGGGCTTATGCCCCGGAATGCTTAGCATTCAACGCGCGTAAAATGGTACCACATGCATTTGCATTAGTTGCATTGTTGTCGTCGTCGTTGTCGTTGTCGTTGTCGTTGTTGTCGTCGTTGTTGTTGTTGGTTGAGTCGTCGATGTTGTTATTGTTGTTTGTGAATCTCACCCCTTCTGCTTGGAAATGTTGTCTTTCCTATGGGTAACTTGCAGGTAACGAAGATTAGTAGAGATGTCGGCTCAAAGTGTCTTAGGGCTCTGATACGTAACGGGATAGGGATCTTATTACTTGTTTCTCTTTCCTTACGTATTGTTTTTGAATTATGAAACCTTTGATAAGGCCTGCGTGCCAAAGCTTAATTTTTGTTAATTTTGTGATCACTTGGGCTGTGTTCAGAAGAGAGTTTCTGAATAAGTATTTTCCAGAAGATGTCCAAGGCAAGAAGGAAATTGAATTTCTGGAACTGAAGCAAGGTGACATATCAGTAACAGAGTATGCTGCCAAGTTTATTGAGTTGGCAAAGTTTTACCCGCATTACACTCCTGAGACTGCTGAGTTCTCTAAGTGTATTAAGTTCGAGAATGGTCTGCGTGCTGAAATTAAGCAGGCCATTGGTTATCACAAGATCCGCAACTTTTCTGATTTGGTGAGTAGCTGCAGAATTTACGAAGAGGATACGAAAGCTCACTACAAGGTGATTAATGAAAGGAAGAGTAAGAGTCAGCAGAGCCGTCCTAAGCCTTACAGTGCTCCTGCTGATAAGGGTAAACAACGGGTGAATGATGAGAAGAGGCCCAGGAAGAATGAGACTCCTGCTGAAGTTGTCTGCTACAAGTGTGGTGAGAAAGGCCACAAGAGTAATGCTTGCCACCGCGATGAGAAGAAATGCTTCCGATGTGGGAAGAAAGGACATACAATAGCTGAATGCAAACGTGGTGATATTGTCTGTTTCAATTGTGATGAAGAGGGTCATCTTAGTTCTCAGTGCAAGAAGCCTAAGAAGGCTCGGATTGGAGGGAAGGTGTTTGCATTGTCTGACACACAGACGGACAATGAGGATCGACTTATCAGAGGTACTTGTTATTTTGATAGTACTCCTTTAATTGCTATTATTGATACTGGTGCTACGCATTGTTTTATTGATGTTAGTTGTGCTTCAAAGTTGGGGCTTACTATGTCTAATATGGGTGGAGAAATGATTGTTGAAACTCCAGCTAAGGGTTCAGTGACTACTTCTCTTGTTTGTTTAAGATGTCCACTGTCAGTATTTGGTAGAGATTTTGAAGTTGATCTTGTATGTTTACCGCTGACGGGTATGGATGTAATCCTTGGGATGAACTGGTTAGAGTATAACCATGTCCTCATCAATTGTTTTAGTAAGACGGTGCGTTTCTCTTCCGCTGAAGAAGAGAGTGAAGTTGATTTCTTGAATACTAAACAGCTGAAGTAGATAGAGCGTGACATAACTCTGATGTTTTCCTTGATAGCATATTTGTCGGTGGAGAATCGAGTGGTGATTGATAGCCTACCAGTCGTGAATGAATTTCCAGAAATTTTTCCTGATGAGATTCCCGATGTGCCGCCAGAGAGAGAAGTTGAATTCTCAATTGATCTTGTTCCGAGTACGAAGCCTGTGCCGATGGCTCCTTACCGTATGTCAGCAGCTGAGTTGGCGAAATTGAAGAAGCAGTTGGAGGACCTACTTGATAAGAAATTTATAAGACCGAGTGTTTCACCTTGGGGAGCGCCGGTATTATTGGTTAAGAAGAAAGATGGTAGCATGAGGCTGTGTATAGATTACCGTCAGCTGAATAAAGTGACGATAAAGAATAGGTACCCACTTCTGAGAATTGACGACTTAATGGACCAGCTAGTGGGTGCACGAGTGTTTAGTAAAATTGATTTGAGATCAGGTTACCATCAGATCAAGGTGAAGGATGAAGATATGCAGAAGACGGTGTTCAGGACGCGTTATGGTCACTATGAGTATAAAGTGATGCCTTTCGGTGTTACTAATGCACCTGGTGTATTTATGGAGTATATGAACAGAATTTTCCATGACTTTCTGGACAGATTTGTTGTTGTGTTTTGTGCTCGTGATTTTCGGGTGTCAAAATCATTGATTAGATTCGAACCTTGAATCATTGAACTCTCAACTTTTATTCGCGGGAAGGGAAAAAAGTGAGTAAAAACCCTTGAGACCTTGGATTCGGAGGTTGGTTTCGATTGGGGAAGGTGTTAAGCACCCTAACCGACTATGGTATTCCATAGGAACCTTCTACCTATTCTCTAATCTTGCGCTAAATTGATTTTACTTATATTAAAAGTTAAGAGTTAAAGTGAAAGAAGGGAGAAAGAAGAAGCATGTTTTGGTTATTTTTATTGATTTGGAAGGGTCGAAACCCTTTGCCTACTTACCCAAATAAATCGGGATCAAAATCAAGTAGTTCGGCTTAAGAACTTATTTGATGAGTTGAATTGATTTTAACATTTTTGAAAGAAAGGTTTTAAGAAGAGATGAGAGGCCTCAAGGCATAAGAAGAAAATACGATGAAGTTGGTTACTTTTAAATGTACGAAATCCATGTCTAATGTGGATATTAGATTAATTAACATTTGATTAAGGAAAATAAAAAGAAAATCACTTGGATTACATACCAAGGTTTACTTAAAAGAAATTTGAATTTGATTTTTTTGGATTTTTTGAAGAAAATATTTTACCTAAACTAACGATGAAATCGCGTAACGGCGGAATAAAACAAGCGTAAAGCGATAAATAAAGTGGTGTGTCGGTGCGCGTGTCAGTGCGTGTGCCGATTGCATATTACATACCCTAGATACATTTTATGGTCTCAAAAGAAAAAATGCGCGAAAAATAAATTACATCAATCCCTAATTACATACTTAAACTAAAAAATAAAATAATAATAAAAATAAATAAATGATAAAAAAATTAACAACGCATGAGATTATACTAGAGAGAAAGCAAAAATGACACATACTGAAATATTAAGCATAAAAAGAAAATCATATACTAGAATTAAATACCAAATGAAATGCATGACATGAAACATATTTAAATAAAATGCAAGTTTCCAAAAAACAAGAAAATATTAGTGAAAGAATGCATGAGTTTAAGATTAAATTGATAGATAAACTATATAATGCGGGATATTCAAGATGCTAATTAAATAAAATGCATAAGATATGAATTAAACTATTAAAAGATAATACATGCATAATAATTAAAACATTAGGCCCCAATAATAAAAAAAAGAAATGTTACTTCATAACTTAAAATGAACTAAACATAGGAGATAAAAATAAAATAAAATAAAAGTGCATGATATGAAGATTAAGATACTACTGAAAATGCATGAAAATATAATATAACATTTAAATGAAATGATTAAGAAGATAAACACATGAAATTAAAAAAGAACAAAAATACTACACAAGGCAGGGGAGTGCAGTAGCAAAAATGGGGGTGGAAACAGCAAATGAGTAGAAACAAAGGAAACTGGGCTGGGTACTGGGTCATGAGCTGGGGCGGGTACTGGGTCAACCCATGGGTGACCCGCCCCACCTCAATTAAATGAATATATAAGGTTTTTTTAAAGGCTTTCTTTCACATTCATCCATTTCCCTCTCTCTCTAAACCAAACACATGAGAGTTTTGCTCTCACTTCTCTCTAAGCATGAGTCCGCCGGAGAAGAAAGAGGAGCGGTGGCCGGAGCTCCTCCGGCGCGGTGGTCGGCCGGAGGGCCGCCGCGCCGGAGGTTTTTCCTTATTATTTTTTTTAAATTTTTTTTTGTGCCAACCTCTTCTTCTCTTCATCCTCTATATGGATCCATACTTAGATTCTCAAAAACATCACATATAAACCCTAGATCTACAAAAGAAAATCACAAAAACAAAACACACAAAAGTTCAAGAAAAAATACCTTTGTTCCTTGCTCTTTTCTTCCCTTCTAGTTTCGGTTTCTTCTTCTTCTTTCACGTTCTTTGTTTTTTTTCCTTGATTGGCCATGCCTTGTTCCTTGCCTTGTGTTGATGTTGGTTCGGTTTTGGACCGTGTTTTTATCCCTTTCCGTTCGGCCTACTTTGGTTTGGTTTTGTTCCTTGCGTTTGAATTTGGTTTGGTGCTGTAAATTCGGTTTTTTGTATGGTGTTTATGTGGATTTCGAAATTTTGGTGATGTATGGATTTAGTGTTGTCATTTTCGGATTTGATGGTGTTTTGATGATTGATGGCCGAATTTGTTTGTGTGTTGGTTGTTGGATAGTTCCGAAAATGATTTGGGTGTGATGAACTAAGTTGGTTTTGGGGTTTTTGATGATGATATTGATTTGTGGTTTGAGTTTTGGTTTATTTTTTTTGCTGGAATTTTTGGATATGCATGTGTTCTTCATATGTTCTTCATGTGTTCTTGAGTATTTGTGGTTTTGATCCAAAATTTTGGAAAGAGAAATGAACTTGGTGTTTTTTGATAATTTATGACTTGATTCTGACTGATTATGACTTTTCTGACTTGGGGGACCAAACTGACGCGTGAACAATACTTTTATAGTACTGTTCACTGATGCAATAACAATGACCAAATTACCCCTGCAGTTTCTTGGAGGAAAAGTTGGATTGGACCAATGATACAATGACATGTGGACAAGGACTAAAATAAATAATAAATCTGATAAATAAATAACAATAAATAAGTAAAATGAAAAAATAAATGACTAAATAAATGGTTAAAAATGGAAAACGAAAATTAAATAAATAAAAATAAAAATGTCCCGTCGGAACCAAAAAATGAGGTATTTTAAAATACCTCTCTGCCGAAATTTCGTCTGATACGACTGAAATACGCGGCTTAATTACGCTAAATAAAACGATAAATCAACGACGTGAATGAAATAAACTTTACGAACGCAAACGCTACACTACGCTAAAAAACGCACAAAACGCGATTAAAAATTACGAAAATACAACGCGAGCGACATTAAAAATAAACGACGAACGAAAAGTAAATGCGACCACAAGATACGAACAAACGCAGATATTACGGGAATTCGCGCGCGAACGGACGACTGAAAAAACGATCAACGTACGAATAAAAATAAAATAAATCGGTCAAAAATTAGGGTACGACATGTTTATTGATGATATTCTGATTTATTCTAAGACTGAAGAAGAGCATGCGGAGCATTTGAAGATTGTTTTGCAAGTGTTAAGAGATAAAAAGTTGTATGCCAAGTTGTCAAAATGTGAGTTTTGGTTAAGTGAAGTACGTTTTCTTGGCCATATTATTTCTGGTAGTGATATTGCGGTTGACCCGTCGAAAGTTGAAGCGGTATCGCAATGGGAGACTCCGAAGTCAGTCACAGAGATTAGAAGTTTTCTGGGTTTAGCAGGTTATTACCGCAGATTTATCGAAGGATTTTCAAAGTTAGCACTTCCTTTAACTCAGTTAACCTGTAAGGGTGAAGCTTTTGTGTGGGATTCTAAGTGTGAGAATAGTTTCAATAAATTGAAGCAACGGTTGACAACAACTCCGATTTTGATTTTACCGAAGTCAGATGAACCTTTTGTTGTTTATTGTGATGCGTCTAAGTTGGGCTTAGGTGGTGTACTTATGCAGGATGGTAAGGTGGTAGCTTATGCTTCGAGACAATTGAGGATACATGAGAAGAACTTTCCTACACATGATTTAGAGTTGGCTGCTGTAGTTTTTGTGTTAAAAATTTAGAGACATTATTTGTACGATTCCGTATTTGAGGTGTTTAGTGATCATAAAAGTTTGAAATATTTGTTTGATCAGAAGGAGTTGAATATGAGGCAGAGAAGATGGCTCGAGTTGTTGAAGGACTATGATTTTAGTTTGAATTACCACCCGGGTAAAGCCAATGTGGTTGCAGATGCCTTGAGCAGAAAGACGTTGCACATGTCTGCTATGATGATGAAGGAGTTCAAGTTGATTGAGCAATTTAGAGACTTGAGCCTAGTTTGTGAATTAGCACCTCAGAGCGTGCAGTTGGGTATGTTGAAGATCAATAATGAATTCTTGAACAGTATCAAGGAAGCGTAGGCTGTAACACCCCGTTTTCCCATCTTTAAAATAACATAGATTAATCAGAGTTTTTCAACATAAACGGAATGTCACACATCTTTTCATAAAATCATAAATAGAATAAAATTCCTTTAATACATCGCAGCGGAAATATTTCAACTTTTTAAAACCATCTTTGACACAAGGGCCTCAACACAAAATCTCATAAATTTAGTTCATCAACTTGTTCATAAAACAATACGTAAGGAATAGAAAACGACAAGAAAATTCTCATCCCGTTACATATCAGAGCACCTAAGACACACGCGAGAGAAACCTCACACGACCGCAACTATTCTTGGTTACCTGCAAGTTACCCATAGGAAAGGCAACATTTTCAAGCAGAAGGGGTGAGATTTCACAAACAATAATAATGAGCATATAATTCATCAAATGCATTTAACAACATAGACATCATCAATTAATAATAATAATTCTTCATATAGTACTTCTTTAACAACTCATAAGCAACATTATGTAATCATCATAACAACATCAATTAGTAATACAAATACCCACGTAGTTCATCTTTAATAATACTTCATATAAACAACATAAGAAACAATCAACTTCAAATCATCTTTAACGATACTTCGCATAAACAACAACATATAACTCCTCATTAACGATTCATTGATAATTATCAACTCGACAACTTAGACAACTCGACAACTTCGACATCGACTACGCAACTTCAACTCGACTATGCAACTTAGACATCTTATTCATGCATGTGGTACCAATCCAGGGCGTCAAGCCCTCAACGTAATAAGTATTAATATACTTCCAGGGCGTCAAGCCCTCATCACAAATGAGTTAAAGCTCCAAGGCATCAAGCCCTCAACGTGTAGAGTAAAAACTCACAGGGCATCAAGCCCCCAACTGAAATGGGTATGCATGGACTCAACATCATACAACTTACACAACATCGACATCTTAGGATTCCAACAATTTGGATTAACAACTCCTAATCTTAGACTGACACATGCGGCTTTTACTCAATAATAAACAACAACATGACAATACAATAATAAACATCAAATATTTCAAGATATGACAATATCATAAACAATCACATAGTTCATCGCTTATAATTCTCAAAAGGCATATACAATTATATATGTATCTCAAATTATTCAACAACAATATTCACATTAATTCAGACTCACTGAAAGACAATACAATTATAAACAACTTCATGTAACATCATATTCATCAACTTATACATTCATATATTAATTCATCAATCATGAACACAACATATAACATCATGTTCATCAACATATACGTTCATATACTAATTCATCAATCAGGAAAAACATCATATATTATCATCAACATATACATTCATATAATAATTCACTAAAGTCTCCTTGGAGTATTTTCATCATAACTCAAACACTAAAAATCATTTTCAAGTCAAACCAAATCCAACGGACAGCTAACACAATTATCTACAACTTTCATGTTTACACCAAAGGCCAATTCTGTATCTATCAATATCAGTTTTCATAAATATTCACTGTGACCTACTTGCAGTAATATGACCATAACTCAAGTTCTATAAATCATTTATAAGTCAAACCAACGGCATTAAAAAGCTAACATCCATACCTACAACTTTTTTGTTTACACCGAAAGCTAATTCAAAACAGAAACGGGTGAAAAGTGAGTGTTTTTCCAGTTTTGGCTTTCAGAAAATCGGTGGCCGAATTCGCTTACGGGAAAGAACAGTTTTCACTCCAAAAACCCAATTTTTGATCCCTTAATCACCCAAAATTATTTACAATGATGTTTACAGGTCAAATAGGCAATATAGAAATCAAAACAGCATAGGAACATGCATCAAACAACACAATTCATCTCATTTTATCAATTAACATAAACTTTCTAACCCTAATTCAAGAACACAACAATTCATCAAATTTCATAATTTTATACTATGATTATTGAAGGAAATCCCACCCTTACCTTAATAAAATTGGAGCAGCAACCTCTTGGTTCTCCACTTCTAGTTTTCTCCCTTTTTCTACCAAAACTGATTGTACGTACTGTCTGTTCCTAAACCTAGGTTTTACCGTTTATACCTCTTCTATTTGTTTTATCTTATTCCACTTATTCCCTCATAATTCTAACTAATTCAGAAACAGCCCCACAACTTAATAATTATTTAAAAATATATATAAATTACTTCCATAACAAATATCAAATATATTTCTATAGCAAATAACAAGTATATTTTTTTTACACCAAATAACATGTATATTTCTATAACAAATATATTTCTATAACAAATAACAAATATATTTTTACACCAAATAACAAATATATTTCTATAACAAATACCAAATAACATATATATTTCTACACCAGATAACATATATATTATACTAATAAATACCAACATATAACATAACAAAATATCACTTATCAAAATAAATCGACTAAATTATAAAAAGATATCTAAACTCAATAAAATAAATAAATAATAAAATAGGGCGTTACACAGGCAGTTGATGTTAAGTTTGTCGACTTGATGCTTGCTAGTAACGAAGCGGAAGATAGTGATTTCCAGGTTGATGATCAGAGTGTGTTGAGATTCCAAGGCAGAATCTGTATTCCCGATAATGATGAGTTGAAAAAGTTGATTTTAGAAGAAAGTCACATGAGTAGCTTAAGTATTCATCCGGATGCTACGAAGATGTATCACGACTTGAAGAAATTGTTTTGGTGGTCTGGATTAAAGCGAGATGTCGTGCAATTTGTTTATGCTTGTTTGACTTGTCAGAAATCAAAAGTTGAACATCAGAAGCCTGCAGGGTTGTTGACACCATTAGATGTGCCAGAATGGAAGTGGGATAGCATATCCATGGACTTCGTAACGAGTTTACCGAATACTCCGAAGGGGCATGATGCCATTTGGGTAGTTGTTGACAGGTTGACAAAGTCAGCGCGTTTTATTCCGATCAATATCAATTATCCAGTAGCTCAGTTGGCAGAGATTTACATTCATAATATCGTGAAGCTGCATGGTGTTGCATCAAGTATTGTGTCGGATAGAAATCCGAAGTTTACTTCAAGGTTTTGGAAGAGTTTGCAGGAGGCTTTGGGTTCAAAGTTGAAGTTGAGTTCGGCTTATCATCCTCAAACAGATGGTCAGTCGGAGAGGACGATTTAGTCGTTAGAAGATTTGCTGAGAGTGTGTGTGCTTGAGCAAGGTGGAGCTTGGGATAGTCATCTACCGTTGATTGAGTTCACGTACAACAACAGTTATCATTCGAGTATTGGTATGGCACCATTTGAAGCTTTGTATGGTCAGAGGTGTAGAACTCCGTTGTGTTGGTTTGAATCGGGAGAAAGTATAGTGTTGGGACCGGAAATAGTCTAGCAGACTACAGAGAAGGTCAAATTGAAAAGAGAACAGATGAAAGCGTCGCAGAGTCGGCAGAAGAGTTACCATAACAAGCGTAGAAAGGAACTTGAATTTCAAGAGGGCGATCATGTGTTCTTGAGAGTCACTCCTATGACAGGTGTAGGTCGTATGTTGAAGTCTAAGAAGTTGCATATCGAATAGGTTTGCCACCACATCTTTCGAATCTGCATGATGTGTTTCATGTGTCGCAGCTGCAGAAGTACGTAGCGGATCCTTCGCATGTTATACCAACGGACGATGTGCAGGTTAGAGAGAACCTTACGGTGGAGACTTTACCGTTGAGAATTGATGATTTTAAGGTGAAGAAGCTGAGAGGCAAGGAGATACCTCTGGTGAGAGTTGTCTGGGGAGAAGTGACTGGTGAAAGTCTAACGTGGGAGCTGGAGAGTAAGATGCGGGAGTCATATCCTGAGTTGTTTGCTTGAGGTAATATTTCGAGGACGAAATTCTTTAAGTTGGGGAGAGTTGTAACGCCCTAGTTGTTATTTAATTAATTTCGGTTGATTTTAATAAGTTTATATGATTTTAAATAATTTATGTTGATTTTATGGTGTGATGCATTTTATTATATGATTATTTTGATTATTTAAGTAAAATAGGTGAGAATTATAATTATTAGAAAGTTGGGGATTAAAATGAATTGAATAATATTTTAATAGGAGTTAATTAGAAATAAGTGGAATTAATTAGAATTAATAGGAGTTAGAAGGAAGGGATAGTCTGAAAACAGTTTTCACGTAGAAACAGAGAGAAACAGAGAAAAGGGAGAAAAACCTACAACAAGAGAGAAGAAGCAAGAGGAGAGAAGAACGCAACTTTGAATTCAGGAAGACAATCTAAGGTAAGGGTGAGGCTAACTCTCAACTTTAGGTCCTATAATTCATTGATTAATGTTGGATTGTTAGGGTTGATGAATTGAATTAGGTTAAAGATGAATAGATGTTAATAACTTGATTAATTCATGAAATTGTTGTTGTTTATTGCTGTTCTGATGTTAGTATGCCTAGAAGTAATGCAATTCATCAAAATTGGGTTTTTAGGTGTTGAAAATGGCGTTCGGGGTTGAAAAGGAGAAGTCTGTTCGTATAGTTCGTAGTTCTGTCAGTCGCCAGTCGCCACGACGAGCAAACCCACTCGCCAGGCGAGCAATGCCTGTGTAGCTCGCCACAGCGAGCAGTTAACCCCCATAGCTCGCCACGACGAGTTGCTTAAGTTAAAAATTGTTAATTGTCTTAATGAGGTTTTTGGGCCAATTTTTATATCAATTTGACGGCCTTAATATATTTAGGGATGAATGTCACCTTTTTACAGAATCAAATTTGGGTTTTGGGGACTTAAAAATGAAGATTTTAGGTTAAAAATGTCAAAAATACCGAGAGCACCCAGTTTTACTCGCCTTGAGCTCGCCCCCAACTCGCCATCGCGAGTAGCTCAATTTCCTGAACTCGCCACAGCGAGTAAAGTAGCTCGCCACGGCGAGTAGTACTGTAGTATGCCTAAATTGCTGAATTTTGTTGTGAGACTTTGTTGTACCCTTATGTTGTGTCATGTCGAATTAAGTTGGAGTCTTATGTCATAGTTGATTATGCATATTGTAGTTGTCGTTGTTGTTGTCGAGTTGTATGCCGATATACACTAGTGAGTCCGTTCATACTCATACCTTGTTGAGGGCTCATGCCCTGGAGTGTTTTCACTCAACCGTTGAGGGCTTATGCCCTGGAGTGTTTATCACTCAATCGTTGAGGGCTTATGCCCTGGATTGTTATTTCATTCAAATTGTTGGGGGCTTATGCCCCGGAATGCTTAGCATTCAACGCGCGTAAAATGGTACCACATGCATTTACATTAGTCGCATTGTTGTCGTCGTTGTTGTCGTTGTCGTTGTTGTCGTCGTTGTTGTTGTTGGTCGAGTCGTCGATGTTGTTATTGTTGGTTGTGAATCTCACCCCTTCTGCTTGGAAATGTTGCCTTTCCTATGGGTAACTTGCAGGTAACGAAGATTAGTAGAGATTTCGGCTCAAAGTGTCTTAGGGCTCTGATACGTAACGGGATGAGGATCTTATTACTTGTTTCTCTTTCCTTACGTATTTTTTTTGAATTATGAAACCTTTGATGAGGCCTGCGTGCCACAGCTTAATTTTGTTGATTGAAAAGAATTCCGCTGCGAAGTTTATTGTTAATTTTTATTGACTACTTTTTATGAAGAATAAATAGTTATTTATTCATTTGGAGCTTTTGTTTTAAGAAAATGTAGCATTCCGTTATGTGAATACTCTGATTATATTTATGGAATTTTTATGTTGGGAAAACGGGGTGTTACAGTAATCTGATCTCAAATCAATTTTACTAAACACACGTGCACCCACTAGCTGATCCATCAAGTCATTAATTCTCGGGAGTGGATACCTATTCTTTATCGTCACTTTGTTCAGCTGACGGTAATCTATGCACAACCTCATGCTACCGTCCTTCTTCTTAACCAACAATACCGGCACTCCCCAAGGTGAAACACTCAGTCTTACAAATTTCTTGTCAAGTAAATCCTCCAACTGCTTCTTCAATTCTGCCAACTCAGCTGCTGACATATGGTAAGGGGCCATCGACACAAGCTTCGTGCCCAGAACAAGATCAATTGAAAATTCAACTTCCCTTTCTGGCGGCACATCGGGAATCTCATTAGGAAAAACTTCTGGAAATTCATTCACGACTGGTAGGCTATCAATCACCGCTTGATTCTCCACTGACAAATACGCTATCAAGGAAAACATCAAAATCCCGTCGCGCTCTATCTGCCTCAGCTGCTTAGTAGTCAAGAAATTAACTCCACTCTCTTCTTCAGCGGAAGAGAAACGTACTGTCTTACTAAAACAATTGATGAGAACATGGTTATACTCTAACCAGTTCGTCCCAAGGATTACATCCATACCCGTCAACGGTAAACATACAATGTGCTCGAGATTTTCGGGTATCAAAATCATTAATCGGATTTGAACCTTTAATCTTTGAACTCTCAACTTTTATTCGTGGGAAGGGAAAAAGTGAGTAAAAACCCTTATACGACCTTGGATCCGGGGGTTGGTTTCGATTGGGGAAGATGTTAGGCACCCGAACCGACTATGGTATCCCATAGGAACCTTCTACCTATTCTTAATCTTGCGCTAAATTAATTTTACTTATTAAAAAAAAGTTTAAGAGTTAAAATGAAAGAAAGGTGGAAGATGAAGCAAGTTTTTGGTTATTTTTATTGATTTGGAAGGGCAAAAACCCTTTGCCTACTTACCCAAATAAATCGGGATCAAAATCAAGTAGTTCGGCTAAAGAACTTCTTTGATGGGTTGAATTGATCTTAACATTTTTTTAAAAAAAGATTTTAAGAAGAGATGAGAGGCCTCAAGGCATGAGAAGAAAATACGATGAAGTTGATTAATTTTAATTGCACGAAATCCATGTCTAATGTGGATATTAAATTGATTAACATTTGATTAAGGAAAATAAAAGAAAAAAAACACTTGGATTACAAACCAAGGTTTACTTTAAAGAAAATTTGGATTTGATTTTTTTGATTTTTTGATGAAAATATTTTTTCTAAAACTAACGGCGAACTCGCGTAACGGCGGAAAAATAAATAAGCGTAAAGCGATAAATAAAGTGGAGTGTCGGTGCGCGTGTCAGTGCGTGTGTCGGTTACATGTTACTAGGGAGGAAAATAATGTCTGTTACCGTTACTGCGATAAAGACGAACAAAACGAAATGAAAGTACTGTCTATTACCTTTACTTGGGTAACGACGAACATACGAAAAAGGGTAAAACTGTTTATTACCTTTACTGGGGTAAAGACAAACATACGAAATGAAATACTGTCTATTACCTTTACTGGGGTAAAGACGACCAATACAAAGGGTAAAACTGTCCATTACCTTTACTGGGGTAAAGACGACCAATACAAAGGGTAAAACTGTTCATTACCTTTACTGGGGTAAAGACGACCAATACAAACGGTAAAACTATCCATTACCTTTACTGGGGTAAAGACGAACAATACGAAAGGAAATACTGTCTATTACCTTTACTGGGGTAAAGACGAACAACACGAAGGGTAAAACTGTCAAATACCTTTACTGGGGTAAAGACGAACAGGATAAGATTTAACAAAGGACACTTTTGGAATAGTCACTCGGGGAGATTGAAAAGACATTGGTAACATGGTTGTTTGACACACAATTAATTGCGAGCTATTATCCTGATTCAGAGCATTTGCAGGGTGTTAACCTGATTCAAAGGCATTAGGTAGGATATCAAACCCGACTTCAAAGGTGTTGCAAATTATTCGCTTGACGCACGTGGAACAAAAAAGGTTGCAAGCTATTCGCTTGACACACAGGTAACAAAATATGTTTGCAAGCTATTCGCTTGACGCACATGGAACAAAAGGTGTTTGCAAGCTATTCGCTTGACGTACATGGAACAAAAAAGTTTGCAAGCTATTCGCTTGACACACAGGTACCAAAAGAGGTTTGCAAGCTATTCGCTTGACACACAATGATGAAAGAGGACCAAACCGAAGGGATACGACCAATCAAGCCTAAGGGTGACATCACTGATCAGACACGTTGGGGATGACAGTTTTATGCGCTACATTTGAAGTAAGACACAAGACGGTCAATGCAATAATGTATAAATGATATTGTGCATGTTACGTGCATGAATATTTATATGCATGAATATGTATATGAATGAAGGTATGAATATATGCAGGAAACTTGTACGACCATATGACTGTATATAACTTGATGAAACAAGACTGGGAAAGTAAGATAAAAGATGAACCGACATCGCAGTACAAACACTCGACATTCTTCAATGGGGATATCATTACTGGGGATGAATCAAAACACTATCGGGGTACAGCCCGCTAACCGAACCACTGATGGGGTAAAGCTCCATAATCAAACCATTGATAGGGAAAGACCCAATAATCAAACCACTAAAAGGTAACAACCCGTTAATCAAACCATTGAAGGGTGACAACCCATTAACCAATCATTCTGGAAGAAATCGTCATTCATTAGGAACAAAATCCATCAATCAAACAAATCGGCAGAAGTCGCTATTCACTGGGAACAAAGTCCATCAAACAACACTTTGGCAGAAGTCGCCATTTGTAAACCAGCATGAAGTGCATTTTTCCATTTGGCCTACTTGAATTGTGATGCCTCTGTCTTTGTTTTCTTTTTATCATTTTTTTTGTATTGTATTTTCTTTTGAATCCCTAACTTTTTCCTGGACCGCCCTTCCGGGTTTTCAATCCACCGGGAATATATTCTTTTTGTATGTCCCTAATTTTTGCCTGGACCGCCCTTTCGGGTTTTCAGTCCACCGGGACGCTCATTTTTGGCTTAAGCCGCCCTTTCGGGTTTTCGACTTAGCGAGCATTTTTATTTTTTCACTTTTTCTTTTTTTGACAGAGGTCATCTCATAGCCTTTGGTCACACTTAACTTGCAGAGTTTAACTGTCCTTGAGACGAATGTTGATGTATGCTTCAACTACTCATAAGTTCAAAGAAGATGTACCTGTTGTTTATGCATTTCAAAAGACATGGAAAAAACTATATTTTTTTGAATTTTTTGCTTTAAATATTAACATCAAAAATGGAAGAAAATTTCACAAATAAAGAATAAATGAGAATTTCAAATAAATTGGCACAGGCTCAAATTAATGTAAATGGAGTGGTGGCCCGCCAAAAGCGTGGCTCCACAGATTTTGAAAATTTTGGAAAATGGTAATTATATGGGAAAGGTACATTGAACACAATTGTCATACCCCGATTTTTGACCTAAGATCGTACATTCATACATCGACACGTGTCCTCTGACCCAACGCTCGTACGCCGTTCGATCATGATCGGTCGCTAACTTTTCGGCAAAAACTTCGGCAGAGAGGTATTTTAAAATACCTCATGTTTTGTTCCGAGTGGGCCCTCGTCTCTTTTTATTTTTCTTTTATTCCTCATTTCTTAATTTCCATCTTTTATTCTTTTTAATTAGTCTGATTTTCAATTCCATTTTATTTTAATTAGTCTTATCTTGTTTAATTATTCTTTTTATCATTTAATGTCCATAAAAGTCCAAATAAGTCGATAAAGTCCAAAAATGTCCAAATCCAAAAACGGCCTGAGTACCAGCACATACGCGTTAACGCGTTTTCATTCCAATCTTGTTCACAGAAACGAAATTCACGATTCTGATAACCATCCAAACCACAATTTTCGGCTGTTTCAACAAACCCTAAGTCCCAACTCTGGCACTATATATAACACACGATACACACACGCAAAGGGGATTTTTTTTTCGGAAGAATGATACACGCAAGAAGGCCGAACCCTTAACCAAAGGAACCTGCAACAAATACACAGTAACACCGACGGCACACCCACAGCAAGCCAACCAACCGAACCCATAGTTCTCAACAACATTGCAACCAACCAGAACACATAAGCAGTGAAAGGTAGAAACTTTTTTTTAAAAAAAAACTCTTAGATCTATGTCTTAAATCTGTGATTTTGAGCTGTTTGTTTGGGAACTCTGTTTAAATCATTAGATCTAGGTTGTTTAAACCATTAGATCTAGGTTTTTTTTGAACACTGTAACTTTTTTTGAAAAAAAGAAACAGAAAGAAATAGGACAGAAAACGACAGAGAAGAAGGTAGGAGATAGAATTAGATGATGATAGCCGGAAAAAATAAAAAATAAAAAAAATTAGGGTTTCCAGCGGCGGCGCCGCCACCTAGCGTGGCCGGCCACCGCGCCGGAAACCCCTCACCTTCGCCGGAATCTGGGCTGGGAAGATGAACACCATCGGTGTTCTTGAGTGTTGAGGAGAGAGAACAGAGCTTCTCTCTCTAGCTAGAGAGAAGGAAGAGAAGAGAAAGAAGGAAGAGAGAGAAAAAAACAAGAAAAATGAATGTTTCTGAAGCTACAATCCTTTTATAAGCCGCGCGAATTCAATACGGTTGGGTGCACGCTCTAATCATGCACCCTCGCTTCATGTACCTTTGATCCGAATCCAAGGGCCCCTGATGCCCTGATCGTGACCTGATCTAGGCTGTCTGATCTTGATCAGACGGCCCCAATCAAACCCTCAAGCCCACACGCCCAGCTTGCCTGTTAAGCCCATTAACAGCCTTTTTTCCCTCTGCACCCCCCTGTTTTCATGTTTGCACCACTGTTTTTTATTTATTTATTTCTAACATGCAGGTTGTTTCCTTGTAGCATCTTAATTCTTTATTCCCATTCTTTTTTTAGTTTAGTTTCGTCATTTTTTGCATCCCATTTGGTTTACTTTTATAATTAATCATTTTTTTTTTATATAGCAAGAACGTAGGATGTAAATAGGTTTAATGTACTTTATTTATTTATTTTTTTGCAGACCTTAGAATGTATCTTAGGCTTAATGTAAACCATGGATGGGTGCGTGTGTGGGTGTGTGCCTTTCACTTTCGTTTTAGCTTAGGGTAATGGTCTTTGCGGTGACCTTACGTCACTCCAAAGGGCCCGCGTTTTACTTTATTCAAAAAAAACGAACAAAAACACTGCAAATAACAAAACACAAAAAAACATTTTCATAATAAACCTTGATTGTTTAATCAAGTGATCCTTTATTTTATCATTTCATAAATAAAAATTGCAATCAAACCCTAACTTTATTTTCAGTCATTTCTTCTTTAATATAAAAAACACAAACAAATTTATTTTGCCACTTGGCTTTTTCTTTTTATCTCAAAACATTTTCGAAAACTAAAACACACGCAACCAATCAAACGTCAATTTTTACCCCGAACTACGAGGTTTTGATCCCTCACGGGTACGTAGGCAAAGGATCTTGTCCTCTCAAATCAATAAAAAATGTAGATAATTAGGTCTCTTAATCATTTTTAATTCCCTATTTTTCATATTAAGTAAGTTATAGCACAGTAAATAAAACCAAGAGGTTCCCGTAGAGTACTACGGGCATGAAGGGTGCTAATACCTTCCCTTCGTGTAACTAACCCCCGAACCCTAAATCTCTTTAAATACGGGGTCTTTGAACTTTTTTCCCTATTTTTCTTTCAAAAAATTAAATGTTCGGTCGTGAAATAATTAGTGAGTCAAACGCTAATCAAATAACATTGATCTCCAAAAAATGACGCGACAGAAATGGCGACTTCACTGGGGATCCCCAAGAGGGTTAAGCCTAACTTGATTTTATTTAAGATTTGTGCTATAACTTGCTTAAAAACAAAAATAAAAGATGGAAATACGTGTATACATGTTCCTCCTCTTTCTTTCTCCTTTCTTAACGTGTGTGGTGAGATAAGTCCTAACCCGGACTTGAGAGAAACATAAGATAGGACAGTGGTATAATCATAGTCCCAGGCCAAGAGTACTCTTCGGTTTTGGCACATGTGATACAACCCCACTCAACGGAGGGATCTTGGATGCATACGTTGTCAACGTGAGCACTCATGTTTGACATATTGCTTTCAAGTGACCGTCGAAGTTGAGAACCTTTAGTTACCTTTAACCCATCTTGGCCTTTTAGGGCGTAGTGCGGTGACTAATCAGGAGTACTCTTGAATTAGTCGATACGCGATACTACACTCAAATGAGACATTACTACGAATGTTATCGGACCGGGAGTACTCCCGTTGATCGACAACGTTCGAAAGTGGTCAGTGATTTTTGAGATCCAATAGAACCCGTGATACAGGTACATGAGAAACCATAGTCCTCACCATGTGGCGCGCTTACCCTTGACTCCATCATATTGAACCTGACCCCATGTTTTCTATGTTCTTTAACATATTCATGCATACATGCATTCATTCATAAACATTTTTTCATCAAGATCGAAGGACTCATCGAAACTTTTTTGCAAACATCGTAGATGAATTTTCCAAGAAGGAACCTTAAACAGTATAGTTTCAGGAGACCGGACCTTTCAAGTTTAAGGAAGCTAGCAAAAGAGGTGACTGACCGGAATTATTTTCGGGAACGACATGGAGGTTTGCTGGGTATTGTCAAAACAGATGTTGATGAGGGACTTCTCAATACTTGGGTCCAGTTCTACGATCCTCTCAATCACTGCTTCACCTTCCCAAATTACCAGCTTGTTCCCACCCTTGAAGAATATTCTCATTGGATAAATTTACCAGTACTTGACGAACCACCCTTCAGCGGCCTTGAGAGAACACCCAAACATTCAACCATTGCTGCAGCTCTCCACCTTGCAACAGCCGAAGTGAAGGCAAACCTCATCCTCAAAGGGAATCTTTTGGGCCTACCTACCAAATTCCTCTATAAACAAGCTACCATTGTCGCCGAAGCAGCCAGCATCGACGCCTTTTACTCTATCCTTGCCCTACTCATATATGGCCTTGTACTTTTCCCAAACATCAACGACTTTGTTGACATCAATGCCATTAAGATCTTCCTATCAAGAAACCCGGTCCCTACCCTGTTGGCCGACACGTACCATTCTATCCATGAACGTACCCTGGCGGGCCGCGGAACTGTCCTTTGTTGCGCGCCTCTGTTACAAAGATGGATCACATCTCATCTACCCCAAACCCCTCGCTTTACAACCAATCCGGAAAATCTCCTTTGGTCCAAAAGAATCATGTCCCTTACCCCTGCTGATGTAGTGTGGTACGACCGAGCTTACGATAAAGGGACCATCATTGACAGTTGTGGAGAATTCAATAACGTACCTCTCCTCAGTATACGCGGAGGAATTAGCTACAACCCCACTCTTGCCAGACGCCAGTTCGGGTATCCCATGGAAGGGAAGCCTCGCTACATCTATCTAGAGAATGTGTTTTACCATAACCAAGAAGACAGTAAAGGCATGAGAAAGAAGATTGTGCAAGCATGGAACACCATTCGAAGAAGGGATAAAGACCAGTTAGGAAGGAAGACAGGTGCCGTCCACGAATCCTATACTCAGTGGGTTATTGACAGGGCTACCCAATACGGGATGCCTTATGAACTACCAAGGTTCATATCTGCTATTACTCCAGCACCACCTTTACCTATGACCTTCGATACCGAGAAAGAGTACCAGGAACGGTTGCAAGAGTCTCGCCGTGAAAGTGCTATTTGGGAAGGAAAGTATCGAATAGCTGAGCGTGAGAAGGATGCCATAATGAACCTGCTAGAACAAGAAAATTGGAAAAACCACAAGAAAGACCAGGAAATTGTTGAATTGAAAGACCGTATCAAGGAAAAGGATGCCATACTTGACCGGGTTCCCGGGAGTAAGAAGAGGCGTATGGACTTTTTTGCCGGCACACATCCAGATTTTGAAGAGTAGACCGCCTCAGGAGTTGGAAAGTTTTACAGTCTTTTTTGTTTATCTTTTATGTCGTTTTCTAACTTTTTGTAATATAATTTGGAGTCCATCCCTTGACTCAGTTTACTAGAAAGGGAATTATCCTGTGATGTTTTAAATTATCATTCAATGAAACTTTCAACTACGATGTTTACAGAAATGCTTTTATAAGTCCTTCGATAAAAATGTGTCTTTTTGCATAAACATATCATGCATCATGCTGCATTCATAGTTTCAAATCCCAAGTCTCACACAAATTCTTTATTCTAAAAGGTCAACCCATTTGAAAAGTGGCCCGGCGCATTCTCCACAAATCTACTCGCACTCACTACACTCGGGCAGCTGTAAAGAAAAGGATGGACTTTCTCGAACAAGAAAACCGAGTACTCCGAGAGGCAAATGAAGCCATGCAGGCCAAGATGGACGAACTGACCGAATTGGTAAAGACACTAACAGCCGCACAAGATCAACTGCCACCACCACCTTCTCCCCCTGGCAGCACTCAGGCTGAGGCAGGTCCCTCTGTTGTTACCTCACAACAAGTGATACCAGAAGTACGTCCTTGGGGGATGCCTCTTAGCTTTGGTGAAGTACTCCGTCCTCATGGCTCAGAAGCTCCAGTGTCTACCGTTCTAAGTGCATTTTCCGCTCCGACTGCAACTTACTCAATACCTCTGGTTCATACTATGCCACAAAGAGAAGACCCTATCATTCCCTCAAGGAGTACAGGGGCCCATGACAAAGTGATCGACTTACAGGAGAAGTTTGAGATGATGAATCGGGAAATGCAAGCACTTCGTGGAAGGGAAATATTCGGGAAAGATGCTTATGATCTCTGCTTGGTACCAAATATCCAGATACCCCACAAGTTCAAGCTCCCAGACTTTGAGAAATACAAAGGGACGTCCTGTCCTAAAGAGCATCTACGGATGTATATGAGAAAGATGTCCACGTATGTACGTGACGACCAGGTCCTCATTCATTACTTTCAAGACAGTTTAGCTGGTGCCGCACTGAAGTGGTACATAAATCTGGACCGTACAGAGGTCCAAACTTTCAATAGTCTGTGTGAAGCTTTTGTGCAGCAGTACAAGTTCAATGTGGACATGACTCCAGACCAAAGTGATCTCCAAGCCATGACTCAGAAAGACAGAGAAACATTCAAAGAGTATGCCCAGCGATGGAGGGATGTTGCTGCCCAGGTTAGCCCAAGTATAGAAGAAAAGGAGATGACCAAACTGTTCTTGAAAACTCTAGGTCAGTTCTATTATGAGAGGATGGTTGGAAGTGCGCCCAGAGACTTCACAGAGATGGTCAACATGGGGGTGCAGTTGGAAGAAGGGGTCCGAGAAGGACGGTTAGTGAAAGAAAGTACATCCACCGGCAGTACAAGAAAGTTCGGAAACAGTTTTTCAAAGAAGAAAGAACAAGAGATCAACATGGTGACCCACCAACGAAATTATCCGGCCTATAACCACATTGCTGCTCTCACACCTACCACCAACACTACTCAACCACTAAATTATCAACTTCCCCAATATCCTCAACAATATCTCCCCCAATATCCTCAGCAATATCCTCAACAATATCCCCAACAACCATATCAACATCGCCCATACCAACAACAACCACACCAACAAAATCCCCAACAACCATACCAACAATATCCCCAACAGCCATATCGACAACAACAACCACGACCACAAGCCCAAAGATTACAAATTGACCCAATTCCTATTACCTATGCAGAACTGCTTCCAGGGTTACTCAAACAAAATATGATCCAAACTAGACCACCTCCTCCAGTGCCAGAAAAACCATCACCAGGGTACAGACCGGACCAGACCTGTGCTTTTCACCAAGGGGCCCCAGGCCATAACATTGAGAGTTGCTATTGTTTGAAGAATGCAGTCCAGAGACTAATCAATGAAAAGAGAATAACCTTTACAGACTCAAACCCAAATATTCAAACCAACCCGTTACCAAATCATGGTGCTCCAGCTGTCAACATGGTCGAAGACTGCCAAGAGACTCGCCTTGTTCTTAAAGTGCAACATATCCGAACACCATTGGTTCCATTACATGCCAAGTTATGTGAAGCGTCTTTTTTCAAACATGACCACGCTGACTGTGAGGTGTGCCGTCTAGATCCGTGGGGTTGCCAGGAAGTAAGGGATGATATCCAGGGACTACTGAACCGGGGAGAATTAATTGTTGAAAGAAAATGTGACGATGTATGTGTCATGACTCCTGAGCCTTTGGAGATATTCTTTGACAGTCGGAAGTCGGCTACTCCTTTAGTGATTTGCTTACTAGGACCAATGCCTTATGTCTCTGAAAAGGCCATACCATACAAGTACAATGCCACTATGATAGAAGGAGGTCACGAGGTTCCTATACCATCTTTGCCGTCTGTGGGTAATATTGCTGAAGATAGTAGAGTACTGAGGAACGGGCGTGTTATCCCTGCAGTGTTTCCGAAGAAGGTTAACGCCCCGTTAATTGAAGAGGTTCAAGCTAAAGATGTAGGCCAGTCTAGTGGGGCCGGCACGAGTTCTGATTTCGATGACGTGCTCAAACTGATCAAGAAGAGCGATTATAAGATAATTGATCAACTGATGCAGACTCCGTCAAAAATATCAATAATGTCTTTACTGCTGAATTCAGAGGCTCATAGGGGGGCTTTAATGAGCGTTTTAGAGCAAGCATTTGTAGACCATGATGTGACTGTTGGTCAGTTCGGTTGAATAGTGGGGAATATCACTGCATGTAACACATATCAGTGAATTGCAAGACAGATGCTTTGTCGAATGTGTTGTTAGACACCGGGTCAACTCTAAATGTGATGGCTAAAACAACTTACAACCAACTTTCCTACCAAGGCACGCCGTTAAGACGAAGTGGAGTAATGGTGTAGGCTTTTGATGGTTCGAGGAAGACTGTTCTCGGAGAGGTGGACTTGCCCATTACAATCGGGCCACATGTTTTCCAAATTACTTTTCAAGTAATGGATATACAAGCATCATACAGTTGTCTATTGGGCCGACCTTGGATTCATGGAGCTGGGGCAGTGACGTCAACCTTACATCAGAAAGTGAAGTTTGTGAAGAATGGGAAACTGGTAACTATGAATGGAGAAGAGGCTTTGTTAGTAAGCCACTTGTCGGCTTTCTCTTTCATTGGTGCCGACAATACCGAGGGATCTTTATTTCAAGGACTTTCTTTAGAAGAAGAGAATTCGAAGAAGAATGGGGCATCTATTTCATCTTTCAAGGACGCTCAGAGGGTAGTCCAAGATGGTGTGTCTACAGGCTGGGGGCAAGTGTTAAGCTTACCAGAGAACAAGCATCGAGAAGGTCTCGGTTTCTCTTCATCAGCTGGAATCCCCGAGGCAGGGTTCGTCATTGAGCCATAGAGAGGAATTTTTCGCAGTGCTGGATTCATTCATTCTCCGCCAGAAACCAACGCAGTCATTGAAGACAACCCCGAAGGAATTCCATGAAACTTTGTGACACAAGGAGGGTCTAACCACAATTGGGTTGCTGTCGACGTTCCTTTTGTTACTCATTTGTCCAAGTAATGCACTTGTTTGTCTTTATGCTTTTTAAAAAAAAAAAATCCTTTCGTCCTACCCCAAGCGAAAGTGAATTTATCTAAGGCTTTTTGCTTCAAAAATTACAATCATCAATAAAATGTTGTTTTGTTTCCGACTTTTGTTTTATTTTGTGCTTTAAAGAAAAAAATGGTAATACAAAAAAACCAAAAAAACATGATCACTTCCAAAATGTCTGCATTTACACATTTCTTCTAAAATCAATCATTAAACATATGTGCAGATTAATAATCAATAAACCCGTTGAACAACGTGACTCTATGATCTCTCCCAACTTTGAGTTCCCTGTATACGAAGCAGAAGAAGAAGAGGTTGAAGAGATTCCCGATGAGATTTCTCGTTTACTTGAACAAGAAAAAAGAGCTATTCAGCCTTATGGGGAAGCATTAGAAGTAATCAATCTAGGCTCTGAAGAAGACAAGAAAGAGATAAGGATCGGGGTGTCACTTGAAGCAAATGTCAAGAAACAAGTGATAGAACTTCTCAAAGAATATGTCGATGTGTTTGCTTGGTCGTATAAGGATATGCCAGGGCTTGATACTGATATTGTGGTACACCGTTTGCCTCTGAAGCCTGAATGTCCACCGGTCAAACAGAAATTGAGAAGAACTCACCCTGATATGGCTCTCAAGATCAAAGAAGAAGTACAAAAACAGATTGACGCAGGATTCCTCGTTACATCAGAATACCCTCAATGGTTAGCCAACATAGTGCCCGTTCCGAAGAAAGATGGTAAGGTCAGAATGTGTGTTGATTATCGTGACTTGAACAAAGCTAGTCCTAAAGATGACTTCCCACTGCCTCATATTGATGTGTTAGTTGACAGTACTGCAAAATCCAAAGTTTTCTCCTTCATGGACGGTTTCTCCGGTTACAATCAAATTAAGATGGCACCTGAAGATAGAGAAAAAACATCCTTCATCACCCCTTGGGGCACTTTCTGTTACAAAGTAATGCCGTTTGGTTTGATAAACGCAGGAGCTACTTATCAGAGAGGTATGACTACCCTTTTTCATGACATGATGCACAAAGAAATTGAGGTTTATGTGGATGATATGATCGTCAAATCAAGCACTGAAGAAGAACATGTCGAATACTTGCTAAAGATGTTCCAACGACTGAGAAAATACCAACTCCGTCTGAATCCCAACAAGTGCACTTTTGGTTTCAGATCCGGGAAGCTTCTGGGCTTCATTGTTAGTCAAAAAGGTATTGAAGTAGATCCAGACAAGGTCAAAGCCATCAGAGAAATGCCTGCTCCAAAAACAGAAAAACAAGTAAGAGGCTTCCTCGGGCGTTTAAATTACATCTCCAGATTCATTTCTCATATGACTGCGACATGTGGACCGATATTCAAGTTACTCCGCAAGGATCAAGGGATTGTATGGACAGAAGATTGCCAGAAAGCCTTCGACAGCATTAAAGAGTACTTACTAGAACCGCCCATTCTTATCCCTCCAGTTGAAGGAAGACCGTTGATTATGTACCTAACTGTATTAGATGCTTCCATGGGTTGTGTGCTCGGGCAACAAGATGAGACCGGAAGAAAGGAGCACGCTATTTATTATCTAAGCAAGAAGTTTACTGATTGTGAGTCTCGTTATTCCATGCTCGAGAAGACTTGTTGTGCTTTAGCCTGGGCCGCCAAACGCCTCCGTCATTACATGGTTAATCATACCACTTGGTTGATATCTAAAATGGATCCGATCAAGTACATCTTTGAGAAGCCAGCTTTAACAGGAAGAATCGCCCGGTGGCAGATGTTGTTATCCGAGTATGATATTGAGTACCGTTCCCAGAAAGCAATCAAAGGTAGCATCCTTGCCGATCACCTGGCTCACCAACCGATCGAAGATTATCAGCCTATAAAGTTCGATTTCCCTGACGAAGAGATTATGTATTTAAAAATGAAAGACTGTGACGAACCATTGTTCGGAGAAGGTCCAGACCCTGAATCAAGATGGGGTTTGATATTCGACGGAGCTGTTAATGTTTACGGCAGCGGCATTGGAGCAGTCATTATTACTCCTAAAGGTACCCACATCCCATTCTCTGCCAGACTAACCTTCGACTGCACAAACAACATGGCAGAGTACGAAGCATGCATCATGGGTATCGAAGAAGCCATCGACCTAAGAATCAAGAACCTCGACATTTATGGTGATTCAGCTCTTGTAATCAATCAGATCAAAGGAGAATAGGAAACTCGCCACCCCGGCTTGATTCCATACAAAGACTACGCGAGACGGTTACTGACCTTCTTCAACAAGGTTGAATTGCACCATATCCCCCGTGATGAGAACCAAATGGCAGATGCTCTAGCTACCTTATCTTCAATGTACCAAGTAAATCGTCGAAATGAAGTACCATTAATCAGTATCAGGTGTCTTGAAAGACCTGCTCATGTATTTGCAACTGAATAAGTGATTGATGACAAACCATGGTACCATGACATCAAGTGTTTCCTCCAAAGTCAAGAGTATCCACCCGGAGCATGCAACAAAGACAAGAAAACTTTAAGAAGAATATCTCGCAACTTCTTCCTGAATGGAAACATTTTGTATAAAAGAAACTTTGATATGGTGTTGCTTAGATGTGTGGACGCCCGCGAAGCTGATTTACTGATGCATGAAATACACGAAGGATCTTTCGGTACTCATTCAAGTGGGCATACAATGACCAAGAAGATATTAAGGGCAGGGTATTACTGGATGACGATGGAAGCAGATTGTTACAAGCATGCCAGGAGGTGTCATAAGTGCCAAATCTATGCTGATAAGATTCATGTTCCGCCAACTGCACTCAACGTTCTCTCTTCCCCGTGGCCTTTCTCCATGTGGGGCATCGACATGATTGGTAGGATCGAGCCCAAAGCTTCAAACGGGCACCGTTTCATCCTAGTGGCCATCGACTATTTCACCAAGTGGGTTGAAGCTGTATCTTATGCTAATGTGACCAAGCAAGTGGTGGTCAAGTTCATCAAGAATCAAATCATCTGCCGCTATGGCGTCCCTAGCAGGATCATTACAGACAATGGGACGAATCTGAACAACAATATGATGAAAGAACTGTGTGATGATTTCAAGATCGAGCATCATAACTCCTCTCCTTACAGGCCTCCGATGAATGGTGTTGTCGAAGCCGCAAACAAGAATATAAAGAAGATTGTCCAGAAAATGGTGGTAACTTACAAAGACTGGCATGAGATGCTCCCATTCGCATTACATGGATATCGTACTTCCGTACGCACATCAACAGGGGCAACCCCTTTCTCTTTGGTATATGGTATGGAGGCAGTGCTTCTCGTAGAAGTTGAGGTCCCTTCAATGAGAGTTTTAATGGAAGCTGAATGGGCTCAAAGTAGGTATGATCAGTTGAACTTAATCGAGGAGAAACGCATGGCTGCTCTATGTCATGGACAACTATATCAAAGAAGGATGAAGCAGGCTTTCGACAAGAAAATTCGTCCCCGCGAATTCAAAGAGGGTGATCTCGTGCTAAAAAAGATTTTGTCCTTCCAGCCCGACTCCAGGGGCAAGTGGACTCCTAACTATGAGGGCCCATACGTCGTCAAAAGAGTCTTCTCCGGTGGTGCCATGACTCTTCAAACTATGGATGGTGAAGAACTTCCGCGTACTGTAAACACGGATGCAGTCAAGAAATATTTTGTCTAAAAATTATAAGAATAGCTCGGTAAGTCGAAAACCCGAAAGGGCGGCTTAGGCAAAAATGAGTGTCTCGGTGGGCTGAAAACCCGAAAGGGCGGTCCAGGCAAAAATTAGAGACATTAAACAGAGATTATCCTGATAGACTGAAAACCCGAAAGGGCGGTCTATGCAAAAATTAAGGATAAAGAAAAAGACAAAGTAACTGCATCCGGTCAGACACCACCAACTTGGGGCACACCTGTTACCAAAGAACCTTCAATCTGAAGCATCAGAACAGCAGAACTCAAAGTTGTTAGGGAAAATAGGGTTGTGAAGTTCAATGTACCCCTCCACAAATAAATTACCATTTTTTTTTTGAACTTTTGTAAAGATCTATGGAGTCATGCCATCGGCTGACCACCGTTCAATCAATAAAATTTGAGCCATTTCCCCTTTATTTGAAATTCTCATTTATTTTATTTTTTCACACTTTCTTCTGTTTTTGATGGTAATATTGCGAAGCAAATTCTTAAAACTTTTTCACGTCTCTCAAAAGCATAAACAAATAAGTGCTCCTTAAGACATCATGAGTAAAATGGAGCGTACGTCGACATTCTCCTCCAGGAACGTTTGGACCCTACTAAACAAGCATGGCTAGACAATGTGGGAAGTTTTACAAAAGGAAACAAAAAATACAAAAAGAGAGCTCGCTAAGTCGAAAACCTGAAAAGGCGGCTTAGGCAATAGAGAGCGTCCCGGTGGACTGAAAACCCGAAAGGGCGGTCTAGGCAAAAATTAGGGGCACAAAAAAGGAAATATACTCCCGGTGGACCGAAAACCCGAAAGGGCGGTCCAGGCAAAAGTTAGAGATTTCAAAAGAAAACAAACAAACAAAAAACAAAAAGAGCGTGAATGCTGTGGCATACTTACGGTTCGACACTCTATGCAAAATGACGACTTCCAAACTTTTGGTCAACAGTGGCATTTATCAGAACACTCTACGCCGGTTCACAAATGGCGACTTCTTCCCAACTTTTCAGTCAACAATGGACTCTCTCCCCAGGAAACATCGATTGCTATATTGTGCCAGGTTTCACCCTGCAAATGGCTCGATCTGTTCGCAATAATATCATCTTCAAAGAAGTTTGCCGAGTGTTTGTGTTGCGATGTCAGTTTATCTCTCGTCTTACCTGTCTTGTCTCGTTTCGTCGAGTTCACCTATCACAACCCAGTCTACGCACTCATACATCATTCACACATTCATACATCCATGCATTATTACTTTCACTCACACACAACCTATACACGACATCATTCACACATGGTTGCATCAGTCACCCGAAATCTTGTTTTGGCCGCATCCTGTCATTTCAAGTCCATTATTCGCTTAAAGCCGACAGTCCTACACAATGGACCGCTTACACATTATTTGTTTAAAGCCGACAGTCTTACACAATGGACCGCTTACACTTTATTGCTTTCAAGCCGACAGTCCTACACAACGGACCGCTTACACTTTATCCGTTTTCAAGCCGACAGTCCTAGACAACAGACCGCTTACACTTTATCTGTTTTCAAGCCGACAGTCTTACACAATGGACCGCTTACACTTTATCCGTTTTCAAGCCGACAGTCTTACACAATGGACCGCTTACACTTTATTGCTTTCAAGCCGACAGTCCTACACAACGGACCGCTTACACTTTATTCGTTTTCAAGCCGACAGTCCTAGACAACGGACCGCTTACACTTTATCCGTTTTCAAGCCGACAGTCCTAGACAACGGACCGCTTACACTTTATCCGCTTTAAAGCCGACAGTCCTACACAACGAACCGCTTACACTTTATCTGCTTTCAAGCTAATAGTTCCACAAAACGGACCCTTTACACTTTTACTGTTTTCAAGCCAACAGTCCTAAATAACAGACCATTTAAGTTTACTTTTTGCCTTGTCCTAAACAACGGACACTCCACGTCTATCCGTCATTCCCTTGAGTGTCATCTCCAGCGCGTCTGGTCCAGAGATGTCATCAAAAGTTTTGTCTTCATTAAACTATGTTTCCAAATTAACACAATAGTAGACAATCACTTCCATAGTGAAACTACATTCCTCCAACAGAGTCAGATCCCTTTCTATAAAGAGTTCGGGCGCCCCGTCGTTATTACTCGTCCCAATCGAGTCATCCATATCGTCTTACATTCATAATTGCGTCACACACATTCACACAACATCTTAAGGTCAAAAATAGGTGTACTTTGTATTCAAGTCCCTTCGATCCGTCAAATCAAAGATTTCATCTTCAAATCTTCGGACGAAGAAACTTAAATAGGGACATCTGTCATACCCCGATTTTTGACCTAAGATCGTACATTCATACATCGACACGTGTCCTCTGACCCAACGCTCGTACGCCTTTCGATCATGATCGGTTGCTAACTTTTCGGCAAAAACTTCGGCAGAGAGGTATTTTAAAATACCTCATGTTTTGTTCCGAGTGGGCCCTCGTCTCTCTTTATTTTTCTTTTATTCCTCATTTCTTAATTTCCATCTTTTATTCTTTTTAATTAGTCTGATTTTCAATTCCATTTTATTTTAATTAGTCTTATCTTGTTTAATTATTCTTTTTATCATTTAATGTCCATAAAAGTCCAAATAAGTCGATAAAATCCAAAAATGTCCAAATCCAAAAACGGCCTGAGTACCAGCACATACGCGTTAACGCGTTTTCATTCCAATCTTGTTCACAGAAACGAAATTCACGATTCTGATAACCATCCAAACCACAATTTTCGGCAGTTTCAACAAACCCTAAGTCCCAACTCTGGCACTATATATAACACACGATACACACACGCAAAGGGGATTTTTTTTTTCGGAAGAAGGATACACGCAAGAAGGCCGAACCCTTAACCAAAGGAACCTGCAACAAATACACAGTAACACCGACGGCACACCCACAGCAAGCCAACCAACCGAACCCATAGTTCTCAACAACATTGCAACCAACCAGAACACAGAAGACGTGAAAGGTAGAAACTTTTTTTAAAAAAAAAACTCTTAGATCTATGTCTTAAATCTGTGATTTTGAGCTGTTTGTTTGGGAACTCTGTTTAAATCATTAGATCTAGGTTGTTTAAACCATTAGATCTAGGTTTTTTTTTAACACTGTAACTTTTTTTGAAAAAAAGAAACAGAAAGAAATAGGACAGAAAACGACAGAGAAGAAGGTAGGAGATAGAATTAGATGATGATAGCCGGAAAAAATAAAAAAAATAAAAAAAATTAGGGTTTCCAGCGGCGGCGACGCCACCTAGGGTGGCCGGCCACCGCGCCGGAAACCCCTCACCTTCGCCGGAATCTGGGCTGGGAAGATGAACACCATCGGTGTTCTTGAGTGTTGAGGAGAGAGAACAGAGCTTCTCTCTCTAGCTAGAGAGAAGGAAGAGAAGAGAAAGAAGGAAGAGAGAGAAAAAAACAAGAAAAATGAATGTTTCTGAAGCTACAATCCTTTTATAAGCCGCGCGAATTCAATACGGTTGGGTGCACGCTCTAATCATGCACCCTCGCTTCATGTACCTTTGATCCGAATCCAAGGGCCCCTGATGCCCTGATCGTGACCTGATCTAGGCTGTCTGATCTTGATCAGACGGCCCCAATCAAACCCTCAAGCCCACACGCCCAGCTTGCCTGTTAAGCCCATTAACAGCCTTTTTTCCCTCTGCACCCCCCTGTTTTCATGTTTGCACCACTGTTTTTTTTTATTTATTTCTAACATGCAGGTTGTTTCCTTGTAGCATCTTAATTCTCTATTCCCATGCTTTTTTTAGTTTAGTTTCATCATTTTTTGCATCCCATTTGGTTTACTTTTATAATTAATCATTTTTTTTTATATAGCAAGAACATAGGATGTAAATAGGTTTAATGTACTTTATTTTTTTTTTTTTTTGCAGACCTTAGAATGTATCTTAGGCTTAATGTAAACCATGCATGGGTGCGTGTGTGGGTGTGTGCCTTTCACTTTCGTTTTAGCTTAGGGTAATGGTCTTTGCGGTGACCTTACGTCACTCCAAAGGGCCCGCGTTTTACTTTCTCGCTCCGTTAGGTTTAATTTCTGTTTAATTATTCAAAAAAAAGCGAACAAAAACACTGCAAATAACAAAACACAAAAAAACATTTTCATAATAAACCTTGATTGTTTAATCAAGTGATCCTTTATTTTATCATTTCATAAATAAAAATTGCAATCAAACCCTAACTTTATTTTCAGTCATTTCTTCTTTAATATAAAAAACACAAACAAATTTATTTTGCCACTTGGCTTTTTCTTTTTATCTCAAAACATTTTCGAAAACTAAAACACACGCAACCAATCAAACGTCAATTTTTACCCCGAACTACGAGGTTTTGATCCCTCACGGGTACGTAGGCAAAGGACCTTGTCCTCTCAAATCAATAAAAAATGTAGATAATTAGGTCTCTTAATCATTTTTAATTCCCTCTTTTTCATATTAAGTAAGTTATAGCACAGTAAATAAAACCAAGAGGTTCCCGTAGAGTACTACGGGCATGAAGGGTGCTAATACCTTCCCTTCGTGTAACTAACCCCCGAACCCTAAATCTCTTTAAATACGGGGTCTTTGAACTTTTTTCCCTATTTTTCTTTCAAAAAATTAAATGTTCGGTCGTGAAATAATTAGTGAGTCAAACGCTAATCAAATAGCATTGATCTCCAAAAAATGACGCGACAACAATAACCACAGTTCTCCCTAACAACTTTGAATTCCAGTGTTCCAAGTTTTGATTTGTGGACGCTCCATATCGGAGATCTTCTGACAGGTGAGATGCCCCAAGTGAAACTATGTCTGATTTGATGCAGTTGCTTTGCCACGAGGCGAAGGTCTTTTGACGGCTGAAATGCCCCAAGTGAACTATATCTGACTTGATGCAGTTGCTTTGCCACCAGGCGAAGGTCTTTTGACGGCTGAAATGCCCCAAGTGATTCATGTCCAAACAGATGCAGTTACTTTGTCACAATCCTTAACTTTTGCATAGATCGCCCTTGCTGGTTACAACCTATCGGGATATACATTTTTCATTTTTTCATCATCCTCTTTTTTACATGTCTCTAACTTTTGCGTGGACCGCCCTTTCGGGTTTTCAGTCCACCGAGACGCTCTTTTTTGCCTAAGCCGCCTTTTTAGGTTTGCGACTTATCGAGCTTTTTCACTTTAACAAAGTATTTCTTGACTGCATCGGTATTCACAAGACATACAAGTTCATCACCATTCTTTACAATTAGGCATTCTTTTGCCCCTGGAGTCTGGTAAAAATCAGATAACATATGTTTGAGCACAAGGCCACTTTTTGACATTCATGGCGATGAGCCTTCTTTGTCGAAACTTGCTTCATCCTTTTGATATAATCGTCCATGACATAAGACCATAATGCATTTAGATGCAACAAGCTTAACCTTCATCAGAACTTCCATTGACGGGACTCTGCACTTCATGTTGTATACTGAGGGATGGTGGGAGGGGTTGCCCCTGTTGAAGTGTGTACTGGAGTACAATTCTTATACAAGGCAAATGCTAACATCTCATTGCCAATTTTTGCAATTGAATGTCATCTTCTGGACAGTCGTTCTTGATACTTCTTTGTAGCTTCAATGGCTGAGATGCCCCAGTAGGCAAGATTTCTCATTGGGAATCCATCCTCCTCTTCTTCAGTTTCAGACACAAGGAATTCAAAGTCGAGAGAGAGTACAAGATTAAGGTGTTCAACGGGTTTATTAATGCATGCTTTGATTATTGATTTTGACAGATAAGTGAAAGTTATGATTATGCGAATATGATTAAAGAAAAAGAAATTTTTGGTTTTTTGTATTACCATTTTTCCAGAAAAAGCACAAAATAAAACAAAGTCGGGATCAAAGCGACCTTTTTTTAATTGATGAAAATACATGAAGCAAAAAGCCTTAAACAAATTCACTTTCGCCTCGGGTGGGACGAAAGGATTTTTTATTTTTTTTTGAAAAACATAAAACAACAAACAAACATATTAATTCAACAAATGAGTAGTAGAAAGAAACATCAGCAACGACCCAAGTGCAGCTAAACATTCCACGTGTCAACAAATATCATGATCCAGTAGTAGGTTAACTTCCATGTCAAAGTTCAAATTTTAGAATGACCAGAGGTTCTTTTGGACCAGCTTCTGAACTATCTTCTTCAAAGCAAAGCAGTCTTCAATATCGTGACCTGGTGCCCCTTGATGGAAGGCACAAAAACGATCGGGCCTGTACCGGGCTAGCAATTTTGCTGGCAACGGAAGAGGTGCCTTGATGTAGACCAAATTCCTTTCAAGCAATATTGGAAACAAATATGCATATTTCACGGGAATAGGATCAATCTGTGTTCTTGGAGCCTGTTGTCGAGGCTGTTGTTGAAACTGGGATTGACACAATGGATTTGAAACAGCGTTTGTGATTGGCATAATAGAGGCAACAGGGTGATAAGCCAAATACTGTTGTTGATGCCAACCTTCCACCATACTCGCTTCCTGGTCTTCATCCTCTGATCCATCAGTGGGAACATTTCCTTTGACCAAACGTCCTTTTCGGACCAATTCTTCAATGCGTATACCCACGGTTATCATCTCTGCGAAGCTGCCGGATGCACTTGTCAACATACGCTCATAATAGAACTGATCCAGAGTATCAAGGAAAATCTCGGGCAACTCTTTCTCTTCCAGAGATGGACGGACTTGTGCGGAGAAATCTCTCCAACGTTGGGCATAAGCTTTGAAGGACTCATTATCATCTTGGGTCATGGCCTGCAATTCACCTCTTTTTGGGGCCGAGTTCAAGTTGTAGTTGTATCGCTAGACGAAAGTCTCGCACAAATTATTAAAAGTTTTGATATCAACCTTGTTCAGACCCATGTACCATGTCAGTGCGACACCAGTCAAACTCTCTTGGAAACAATGGATAAGGAGTTCATCATCCCTGATATGAGCAGACATCTTTCTCACATACATCACCAGATGATCCTTAGGGAAAGTGTTCCTTTTGTACTTCTCAAAATCGGGGACCTTAAATTTGGGTGGTATCACGACATTGGGAACCAAGCAAAGGTCATAAGCATCCTGGCCAAACAGTTCTGTCCCACGGAGAGCTTTCAATTCCAGTTGTATTTTATCAAACTTTTCTTCTAGTTCATCTATCCGGTCATATGCAGCCACACCTTCTGAGTGATGGATGGGTTCGTGGTTTTGCTTAACAGTGTTGAACAAAGGAGATGAATAGGTCATAGCAGCTTGAGGGAACAAAGGGCCCGATTGAGGGATAGGCGTTGTCATTTGCACAAAAGGAGCTTGAACCTCGTTGACAACAGGATGGAATACTTCATCAGAACTTAAAGGTGTGCTCCAGAGATAACCTTCCAGCATAGCATTTTGAGGAGTTCTAGCGAACACTGTTGAAATCGGGGTAGTAGAAGCAACCGGCTGAGCTTGAGTGTTAGCAATAGGATGAGATAATGGGTGACTTTGTGCAACCGTCATCAAAGATACTAAGTTCCTCAAAATCTCATTTTCGGCCCGGAAGGTTGTCAAGGTGATCCATTCTGATTTGCCCGAGTGTTGTAGATGCGAGTAGACTGATGGATTGATCTTTTATTGAGAAGACGCCATGTGAGACACGGACTAGAAACTATGAATGCCAAATGATGCATGATACGCTTATGCAAAAATATACAATTTTTGTTATCGAAGGATTTGTCAAAGTGAATTGTAAACATCGCAGAGGAACATGGTTTCAGTTGAAAATTCATAAAGACATTGCAATCGGTTCCTTTTCAAAAGGTAAGAGTGAAACCAAGGGAGAAGTTCTTAATAAAAGCTAAAGCTTAGTGAAGATTTTTGAAGTTGTATTTCTTGGTGTTCATTCTTACAAGGTCATACCTTTGATGTTTACAAGACGACTTGTCTAAATCCTTTGATTTTTGGATGAAAAAAAAGTTTATGAATTAATGCATGTATGCATGATTATGCTAAAGAACATAGAAAACATGGGAGGTTAAGTCCACAATGTTGGAGTCAAGGGTAACAACGCCATTTGGTAAGGACTATGGTTCCACATGTACCTGTATCACGGGTTCTACCAAGTTCTCAAATTCCAACCCCCTTTTGAATATTATCAGTGTAAAGGACTGTTCCTAGTCCAATAACATTCACAAGGTAGTCTAGTTTGAGTGTAGCATCGCGTATCGACTAAGTCAAGACTGTTCTTGGTTAGCCACCGCGCTACGTCCTAAAAGGCCAAGATGGGTTAAGGGTGATCTACAGGTTCTCGACGTTTGGCGGACTTCAAAAATAATAGAGTCGACCACGATTGCTCATGACAACGTTATATTACTTATGAGAGGCCACGTCGAGTGGAGTTCTATCACATGCACACATAACACGGGACCGCTCCCGGCATGGCACTATGATTATACTCCGTCCTATCTTACATTTCACTCAAGCCCGGGTGTAGGACTTATCTCGGCACTCACGTAAGAAAGAAAGTAAACAATTAGGCACATATTTACATGGTATAAGCAAATAATAAAGCGCAAAAGTAAAGAAAGATAAGTTAGGCTTAACCCTCTAAAGGTCCCCAGTGAAGTCGCCATTTCTGTGCTCGCGATTTTCGGGTATCAAAATCATTAATCGGATTTGAACCTTTAATCTTTGAACTCTCAACTTTTATTCGCGAGAAGGGAAAAAGTGAGTAAAAACCCTTATAAGACCTTGGATTCGGGGGTTGGTTTCGATTGGGGAAGGTGTTAGGCACCCGAACCGACTATGGTATCCCATAGAACCTTCTACCTATTCTTAATCTTGCGCTAAATTAATTTTACTTATTAAAAAAAAGTTTAAGATTTAAAATGAAAGAAAGGTGGAAGATGAAGCATGTTTTTGGTTATTTTTATTGATTTGGAAGGGCAAAAACCCTTTGCCTACTTACCCAAATAAATCGGGATCAAAATCAAGTAGTTCGGCTAAAGAACTTCTTTGATGGGTTGAATTGATTTTAACATTTTTTGAAAAAAAGATTTTAAGAAGAGATGAGAGGCCTCAAGGCATGAGAAGAAAATACGATGAAGTTGGTTAATTTTAATTGCACGAAATCCATGTCTAATGTGGATATTAAATTGATTAACATTTGATTAAGGAAAATAAAAGAAAAAAAACACTTGGATTACAAACCAAGGTTTACTTTAAAGAAAATTTGGATTTGATTTTTTTTATTTTTTGATGAAAATATTTTTTCTAAAACTAACGGCGAACTCGCGTAACGGCGGAAAAATAAATAAGCGTAAAGCGATAAATAAAGTTGAGTGTCGGTGCGCGTGCAATTTGTTTATGCTTGTTTGACTTGTAAGAAATCTAAAGTTGAACATCAGAAGCCTGCAGGGTTGTTGACACCATTAGATGTGACAGAATGGAAGTGGGATAGCATATCCATGGACTTTGTAACGAGTTTAGCGAATACTCCGAAAGGGCATAATGCCATTTGGGTAGTTGTTGACAGGTTGACAAAGTCAGCGCATTTTATTCCGATCAATATCAATTATCCGGTAGCTCAGTTGGCAGAGATTTACATTCATAATATCGTGAAGCTGCATGGTGTTGCATCAAGTATTGTGTCGGATAGAGATCCGAGGTTTACTTCAAGGTTTTGGAAGAGTTTGCAAGAGGCTTTGGGTTCTAAGTTGAAGTTGAGTTCGGCTTATCATCCTCAAACAAATGGTCAGTCGGAGAGGACGATTCAGTCGTTGGAAGATTTGCTAAGAGTGTGTGTACTTGAGCAAGGTGGAGCTTGGGATAGTCATCTACCATTGATTGAGTTCACGTACAACAACAGTTACCATTCGAGTATTGGTATGGCACCATTTGAAGCTTTGTATGGTCGGAGGTGTAGAACTCCGTTGTGTTGGTTTGAATCGGGAGAAAGTATAGTGTTGGGACCGGAAATAGTCCAGCAGACTACAAAGAAAGTCAAGTTGATAAGAGAACAGATGAAAGCGTCGCAGAGTCGGCAAAAGAGTTACCATGACAAGCGTAGAAAGGAACTTGAATTTCAAGAGGGTGATCATGTGTTCTTGAGAGTCACTCCTATGAAAGGTGTAGGTCGTGCGCTGAAGTATAAGAAGTTGACTCCAAAGTTTATTGGTCCTTATCAGATATCGGAGAAGATTAGGCCAGTGGCATTTCGAATAGGTTTGCCACCACATCTTTCGAATCTGCATGATGTGTTTCATGTGTCGCAGTTGCGGAAGTACGTAGCGGATCCTTCATATGTTATACCAAGGGATGACGTGCAAGTTAGAGACAACCTTACGGTGGAGACATTACCGTTGAGAATTGATGATCGTAAGGTGAAGAAGTTGAGAGGCAAGGAGATACCTCTGGTGAGAGTTGTCTGGGGTGGAGTAACTGGTGAAAGCTTGACTTGGGAGCTGGAAAGTAAGATGCGGGAGTCATATCCTGGGTTGTTTGCTTGAGGTAATATTTCGAGGATGAAATTCTTTAATTTGGGGAGAGTTGTAACGCCCTAGTTGTTAATTATTTAATTTCGGTTGATTTTAATAAGTTTATATGATTTTAAATAATTTATGTTGATTTTATGGTGTGATATTTTTTTTTACATGAGTATTTTGATTATTTAATTAAAGTAGGTGAGAATTATAATTATTAGAAAGTTGGGGATTAAAATGAATTGATTAATATTTTAATATGAGTTAATTAGAAATAAGTGAGAATTAATTAAAATTAATAGGAGTTAGAAGGAAAGGAAAGTCAGAAAACAGTGTTCACGTAGAAACAGTGAGAAACAGAGAAAAGGGAGAAAAACCTAGAACAAGAGAGAAGAAGCAAGAGGAGAGAAGAACGCAGCTTTGAATTCAGGAAGATGATCTAAGGTAAGGGTGAGACTAACTCTCAGATTTAGGTCCTATAATTCATTGATTAATGTTGGGTTGTTAGGGTTGGTGAATTGAATTAGGTTAAGGATTAATTGATGTTAATAACTTGATTAATTCATGAAATTGTTGTTGTTTATTGGTGTTCTGATGTTAGTATGCATAGAAGTAATGCGATTCATCAAAATTGGGTCTTTAGGTGTTGAAAATGGGGTTTGGGGTTGAAAAGGAGAAGTATGTTCGTATAGTTCATAGTTCTGTCAGTCGCCACTCGCCACGGCGAGCATTGCCTGTGTAGCTCGCCACGGCGAGCAGTGAACCCTCTTAGCTCGCCTCAGCGAGCAAATGCACTCGCCACGGCGAGTTGCTTAATTTAAAAATCGTTAATTGTCTTAATGAGGTTTTTGGGCCAATTTTTATATCAACTCGAATGCCTTAATATATTTAGGGATGAATGGCACCTTTTTACAGAATCAAATTTGGGTTTTGGGAACTTAAAAATGAAGATTTTAGGTGAAAAATGTCAAAAATGCTGAGAGCACCCAGTTTTGCTCGCCTTGAGCTCGTCCCCAAGTCGCCATAGCGAGTAGCTCATTTTCCTGAACTCGTCACGACGAGTAAAGTAGCTCGCCACGGTGAGTAGTACTGTAGGTTGCCTATTTTGTCGTGTCCTGTCGATTAAGTTGGAGTCTTATGTCATAGTTGATTATGCATATTGTAGTTGTCGTTGCTGTTGTGGAGTTGTATGCAGATATACACTAGTGAGTCCATTCATACTTATACCTTGTTGAGGGCTTATGCCCTAGACTGTTTTCACTCAACCGTTGAGGGCTTATGCCTTGGAGATATTATTTCATTCAACTTTTGGGGGCTTATGCCCCGGAATGTTTAGCATTCAACGCGCGTAAAATGGTACCACATGCATTTGCATTAGTCGCATTGTTGTCGTTGTTGTTGTCGTTGTAGTTGTTGTCGTCAACGTTGTTGTTGTTGGTTGAGTCGTCGGTGTCGTAGTTGATGATGTTGTTGAATTGTTTAAACTATAAACTATTAGTTGATAAATTCATGTAATTGTTATTGATGAATTTAATTGATGAATTATAATATCTATTGTTGTTTGTGAATCTCACCCCTTCTGTTGGAATTGCCGCCTTGTGGGCAAGTGCAGGTAACGAAGATCAGTAGAGATGTCGGCTCAAAGTGTCTTAGGGCTCTAATACGTAACGGGATGGAAATATTAATACTGGTTTCTCTTTCCTTACGTATTGTTTGAATTATGAAACCTTGATGAGGCCTGCGTGCCAAAGTCAAATTTTGTTGATTGAAAAGATTTCCGCTGCGAAGTTTATTGTTAATTTTTATTGACTACTTTTATGAAGAATAAATAGTTATTTATTCATTTGGAGATTTTATTTGAAAGAATATGTAGCATTCCGTTATGTGAAAACTCTGATTTTATTTACGAAATTTTTATGTTAGGAAAACGGGGTGTTACAGACATCTTAAACAAACAAGAGAAGTAGTTACTGAACCCTTAGCTGGAGTTTCAACAATCATTTCTCCACCCATATTAGACATAGTAAGGCCCAACTTAGAAGCACAACTAATAGCAATAAAACAATGCGTAGCACCAGTATCAATGATAGCAATTAAAGGAGTACTATTAAAGAAACAAGTACCTTTGATAAGTCGATCCTCATTGTCCGTCTATGTACCAGACAATGCAAACACCTTTCCACTACTCTGAGCCCTCTTGGCTTCTTACACTGAGAACTAAGATGACCCTCTTCATCGCAATTGGAACAAACAATATCACCACGTTTGCAGTTAGCTATTGTATGTCCTTTCTTCCCACATCGGAAGCATTTCTTCTCATCACGGTGGCAAGCATTACTCTTGTGGCCTTTTTCACCACATTTGTAGCAGACAATTTCAACATGAGTCTCATTCTACCTGGGCCTCCTCTCATCATTCACCCGTTGTTTACCCTTATCAGCAGGAGTACTGTAAGGTTTAGGACGGCTCTGCTGACTCTTACTCTTCCTTTCATTAATCACCTTGTAGTGAGCTTTCATATCCTCTTCGTAGATCCTACAGCTACTTACCAAATCAGAAAAATTGCGGATCTTCTGATAACCAATGGCCCGCTTAATCTAAGCACGCAGACCATTCTCGAACTTGATACACTTAGAGAACTCAGCAGTCTCAGAAGTGTAATGCGGGTAAAACTTTGCCAACTCAACAAACTTGGCAGCATACTCCATTACAGACATATCACCTTGCTTCAGTTCCAGGAATTCGATTTCCTTCTTACCTCGGACATCTTCCGGGAAATACCTATTTAGAAACTATCTTCTGAACTTAGCCCAAGTGATCGCAAGGAGTTTAGTAATCATAAAAGTTTGAAATATTTATTCGATTAGAAGGAGTTGAATATGATGCAGAGAAGGTGGCTTGAGTTGTTGAAGGACTATGATTTTAGATTGAATTACCACCCAGGTAAAGCCAATGTGGTTGCAGATGCCTTTAGCAGAAATACGTTGCACATGTCTGCTATGATGAAAAAAGAGTTCGAGTTGCTTGAGAAATTTAGAGACTTGAGCCTAGTTTGTGAATTGGCACCTCAGAGCGTGCAGTTGGGTATGTTGAAGATCAATAATGAATTCTTGAACAGTATCAAGGAAGCGCAGGAAGTTGATGTTAAGTTTGTAGACTTGATGGTTGCTAGTAACGCTGCGGAAGATAGTGATTTCCAGGTTGATGATCAGGGTGTTTTGAGATTCCGAGGCAGAATTTGTATTCCTGATAATGATGAGTTGAAAAAGTTGATTTTAGAAGAAAGTCACAGGAGTAGCTTAAGTATTCATCCAGGAGCTACAAAGATGTATCACGACATGAAAAAATTATTTTGGTGGTCTGGATTGAAACGAGATGTCGCGCAATTTGTTTATGCTTGTTTGACTTGTCAGAAATCTAAGGTTGAACATCAGAAGCCTGCAGGGTTGTTGACACCATTAGATGTGCCAGAGTGGAAGTGGAATAGCATATCCATGGACTTTGTAACGAGTTTACCGAATACTCCGAGAGGGCATTATGCCATTTGGGAAGTTGTTGACAGGTTTACGAAGTAAGGACATTTTATTCCGATCAATATCAATTATCCGGTAGCTCAGTTGGCAGAGATTTACATTCATAATATTGTGAAGTTGCATGGTGTTCCATCAAGTATTGTGTCGGATAGAGATCTGAGGTTCACTTCATGGTTTTGGAAGAGTTTGCAAGAGGCTTTGGGTTCAAAGTTGAGGTTGAGTTCGGCTTATCATCCTCAAGTAGATGGTCAGTCGGAGAGAACGATTCAGTCATTAGAAGATCTGCTGAGAGTGTGTGTACTTGAGCAAGGTGGAGCTTGGGATAGTCATCTACCGTTGGTATGGCAATAGTTACCATTCGAGTATTGGTATGGCACCATTCGAAGCTTTGTATGGTCGGAGGTGTAGAACTCCGTTGTGTTGGTTTGAATCGGGAGAAAGTATTGTGATGGGACCGGAAATAGTCCAGCAGACTACAGAGAAGGTCAAATTGATAAGAGAGCAGATGAAAGCGTCGTAGAGTCGGCAGAAGAGTTACCATGACAACCGTAGAAAGGAACTTGAATTTCAAGAGGGTGATCATGTGTTCTTGAGAGTCACTCCTATGACAGGTGTAGGTCGTGCGTTGAAGTCTAAGAAGTTCACTCCAAAGTTTATTGGTCCATATCAGATATCGGAGAGGATTGGGACAGTGGCATATCTGAAGGTGAGAAAAACACAAGAAGGGGGGGTTGAATTGTGTTAGCTTTTCGCAGCTCTTGAAGAGTGAGAATTTAATTCCTTTAAACTCAGAGTCTGAATGGGATCAGAGTCTGATAGGAGATTAGATTCTGATTGCAGCGGAATAATCAAGAGATAGAGAGAAGAGAGAACACAAGCAATTATACAGGTTCCTTCCACAAACCGGAAGTAGTCCTGTCCCCCTTGTACTTCCAAGGAGAGTTCACTAAAATGTAATATCAATTACAAGTTGCTCAAACACACAGTATGAGATTTCCTTGCTCAAGCACGCAGGCAAGAAACTTCCTTGCTCAAAGACACAACTAAGAGACTTCTTTGCTTAATGGACGCAGCCAAGAGACTTCCTTTGCTCAAGCACAAAAGCAAGGGACTTCTTACACAATTACAGAAAATTGAATAGAGTTGAAACACTTGACAACAATCAAAATGTGTTTCAATTACAACAAAGATAGACTCTGTTTTACACAAAAGACAGACTTTGTTTTTCTGTGTAACTTAGAAATTCTAGAATACTCAGTTTGTAAGAATCTAAGTTGATGATGTGTTTTTGTTAAGACTCAGTTGAATACGAAAGCAGCGCAATGTAATTTTTCAAGTAGTAGAGTCCCACAATTCATCAAATCTTCTATCCTTTATATAGGCGTAGGAAAGAGACGTTGAGTCATCCAACACATCAGGATGATTTATGAAGCTTGATCAATGACTGTTGATCTGTTGCTTGATTTGGTAATAGTCCTTCAATAGCATCATTTGAATTCCATTCCCTTTGAGGATTAATACCGGTAGACACAGTTGCCAAACTGTACGAGGTAGTGGAGTAGTGGAAACAGAGTTCGTACAACGTACTCTGTATTGGCCTGCAATCTTTGTCTTTGTGCTACCCACGCTCAAGTTGACTTTTAAGCTAGCCGTTACTCCATATGAGAGTTTCTTTTGCATCGCAATGCAGTAGAAATCCTTGTTAGCAGATTATCAGATTTTTGGGCTTCAGACTCACTGTAGCACTAAGCTTCTGGTAATCTTCAGACGCTCTTGGTTTTCAGATTCTTATGGTCTTCAGATTCTGATACAGTCTTTCAGACTCTCTTTGGCACAATCTTCAGACTCTCTTCGATACAGTCTTCAGACTCTCTGCGACACAGTATCACAAGCAACAAGCTTCTCTGGATTTTTTGCTCTTTAACATTGTTCAAACAGAATACTTCCTAAGATTTAAATCTTGATTGATATCTTGCATACTTAAACAAATATTAGCAATATCCAATTGACAACTTTTTTAATACCTTGTTATCATCAAAACTCAAAACGTGGTATTGTTGAACACCTTTGTTCCAACAATCTCCCCCTTTTTGATGATGACAAACATTAGTATTTAAAAGGTCAATTGTTGTTAATCTAAATAACAAGTTGACTTAAGGGTTCTGAGGTTTGTAAGCTCAGAGTTTGAGGTTTGTAAGCTCTGACTCCCCCTGAGTCTGATAGTTCTTAAGTTGAGGTTTGTAAGCTCTTCTTAAGTTCTATCCAGGTTAATTAAATTCATTTTTATAAGCAATCAAATTCATTCTCAAAATGATAAACAAATTTAGAGAATTGATTCTTAAACAGGGGCTCAGAGTCTAACTAAGCACCTTTCGCAGATTTCCCTTAAACTTTTACATAGAACATGCAATGTAACTAAAAGAAATTTTCCCTTCTCCCTGACATAAATACTTTCCCTTCTCCCCCTTTTGTCATCAACAAAAAAAAGTTTAGAACAAGTTCCTCCCCCTTTTTAAATGACTTAAGGTAAGGGTGCAAACATGTATTAAGGAAGAATGAGATTCAGAGGGAAAACATAGAAGATTCAGAGCATAAAAACAAAAATTGAATGCAAATTGAATCAAAAACAACTTGTATAAATTAAGCAAAAGTAGTTCAGAAGATAACAAACAAGAATTACAAAATAAAACAGAAAGAAATTAAACTAAGGTTGGTTTTGTTTGGCAAGATGATCCATCAATTTCTGGAGATCCTCTTGCTGTTTCTTTACCATCTCTTCCAGAGCCTCAGTTCTTCGCAAAAGTGCTTCTCTTTCCAGTTTTGCTTCTTCTTGAACTCTGTACAGTTTCCTCTTCAAAGAGTGATAAACCATTGATTCCCTTGGATTATACTGATCTTCATCAAAGAATGGTGTATCTCTAATCCTTAGAATCGGAGCTCTTTCCAGAACTACAACTTTCTCAGCCCGCTTGACTTCTTCAACATGCTTGGCAGTGACAAGTGCTTGTTCCCTAGCAGCAGCCTTCTGAATTTTGGTGATAAAATCCAAGAACTCAGTCTTCACTGTAGAGAACTTGTCCTCATAGCTCACATTGAGGATTGGCACAAACCTTTGCTCAATAACTTCTTTGAGCTTATTGCTTGAAGAAGCATAGAACTCATCTATCTTGTTTGAATCAAATAAGTCAATATGAGGTTCAGAGGTTGAGGGTAGAGAGGCTCTCAAGGCTAGAAAAGTTTCAAAACCTAGGAAAATGGTTATAGGATCACAAAGAGGTTGGGGAACTCTTCTGGTTTCAGCTCTACATTCTGTTACAGTTTCTGATACGATATCAGAAGCTTGTTCCAGATTTTCAGAAGCTGGTTCAACAACAGGTTCTGAAATTTCAACAGAAGCTAAAGTAAGACTCTCTGTAGGTTCAGGTACAGGGTCTGGTTTGGAAACAGATGAAGTAGCTTTTGTTGATTTGGATTTTGCAGGGGTTTTTGGTAGTTCTCCTCCTAGATGTTTTTCAAGTGAATATAGAGTGTCTAGAGAGTCTACACAAATGGTTTCATGTTGGGGGGATGGCTGTTTAGATTGAATGGTTACTTCAGGCTTTTCAGAAGGTTGAATTACCTGAAGTGGTTTGAGAAATGAAGGTTGAGCAGGATGGTCAGCAGGAAGATTCATAGACACTGTGATTGTGTCTTGAATTACTCTGTCCATAGTTGAATCAACATATTCAACTACTGCAGGGTCCAGTGGGTTATGGGATGAAATGGGTTTGATTGGTGAGGGGGATGAATTTTTGAGGGATGGAAGAATTTGGCTTAAGGGTTTGTTGTCTGATTCTGAATCAGATTCTGACTCTTGATTCAAAGAGGAAGATGAGCTATAAGCTATGTTGCCAGAAGTGCCAATGCCAGCTTCTAGAGAAGCATAGTGATCAGACACAGTAGCTTCTGATAACTTAGCTTCTGCAGTAGCTATAGGATCCTTCTGTTTAAGAGCAGAAGCAAGCAACTTAGCAGCTTCCTTGACAGTCTCTTCCTTTAATTCTTCAGCAACCACTTCTGCTGCCATTGCCTTGCCAGCAGCATGTTCATCTTCAATCATAGATACAAAAGTACCTATCTTCTGTGCTACATCCTTAGCCATAGGAACCACATCCACCTTTCTCTTCTTGATCTGACTCTCTACACCTTCAGAGTCAGCATCAAGGAAGTCAGCAATACCTTGAGCCATTCTGTCAGAGTCTCTGTCAGCCTTGCCTTTCTTCTCATCTTTCTTAGCCTTCTTCTCATCTTTCTTGGCTTTCTTTTCATCCTTGGATTCTTTAATCATATCCTTAATTTCACGAAGTGCAGAGGATGTTGATGAAGGCATAGGAGTTAAAGTCTTAGGGGAACCAATTGTCACTCCAGGAAGAGCAGTAGATTTGATCTTTTTCCTGAGAGGCTCCTGCTTCTCTTCCTCTTCCTTGAGAATCGCTTCCTTGGTCCTTTTTCCCTTGACCTTAAGAGGTCCTCCTCCAGCAGTCTCCGGAATGGCAGAATAGTTGATTATTCTACCAGTCTCCTTGAAGTAATCCACCACAAATCTTGCAAGAACTTCAGGATTATCTTATTTGGATATGGGAGGGAAGTCCATCATCAAGTCAGATTGTACATAGAATTCCCTCATATCATGCTTAGAGAGGTTGAATCTCTTGACAATCTTCATGTACTGCAGAGTCTTGCCATTAATGATTCTTCCAGTCACAGTTCCTAGATGAATATCTGATACCACGCCAGATTCTGATAAGACCTTCAAGAGGCCTCCTTGATACAAAATCTCAGATATTAATCTTCCAAAAGGAACTTGCCTCCTGGTTTCTGATTGACTCTTCTTGATGGCCCAACACATGTGGTGCATCACATATCTGGGGAAGTTGATCTTTATTTTGTTGATGAGAAAATAAAGAAGAACCTTGTGATCCACAGACAATGTGTCTGTTCCTCCTCCTTTCTGAAGCATACTGTCCAGTATAATCTTCAGAAGCACCCTATGCTCAGGATGCATATCCACCAGTTTATTTGAGGGTCTCCCTTCAAATAACAGTTTGTTGCAGACAACAGCACATTCACTTTTCTTGTTGACATTCCACTGAAATTTACCAGCGCTCTCCATTTGACAAGCCCTGGCTACCACCTCTTCAGTGATAACTATTGGTATTCCCATCACAGCAGACCTTACTTCAAGACCATTGTACGGCCATAAACCCATTTGGTCTCTGTTCTTGCCAGCCAGACTGGGTTGTTTGAGATTGCAACTGTTTCTTCCAAAGTAGCTTCAGCTTTGTCGTAGACTTCTGACCTAACCCAAAAATCTCTAACAAGCTCCTGATATGTTGGTCACCAAAGTAGTTCATCATTCCTTGTGATAAGAAATGAGGAGAAACGTCAACTCCATGACGACTGAGAGAACCAAAATCTACTGGAGATTTAACTTGAATTTCCAGAGTCTCCTTGATGATGTTCATTGTTCTGAGTTTGATAACGTAGGATTTTCCGAACTTGATTATGACACCAGATTGGATGAGATCACTTGCCATTAGGGGTTTCTAAGTGTTTGATTTGAGAAAAAAAAGTTTTGCAAAGTATTGAAAAACAAGAAATTTGTTCAGAGAGAAAATCAAAGAGTGAAAAGAGAAGTGAGTTGTGTGTGTTATGTATTTATAGAGAAAAAGTTTGATAACCGTTTGGAAAGAATAGGGGACAAACAAACACAAACAATAAATACATATAGCATGCAGCCGTAAAAGTATTGGGACAAAGCTAAGGTAACTTGTTTAACGTAATGAAATCATTGCCCTTTGAGTTCTTACCCAATACAGACAGGCCACGTCTGAGAAACTGTAAAGTAACTGTCACCGTAGTGGGGCAGGTGTTACTGAACTCAACAGTCATGCTTCCACTAATACGAGCTTCTGAGAGTCTAAAGATTCCTTACCAGAGTCTGAATAGTTTATCAGAAGCTTTTATCAGAGTCTCTAAAAGAGGGTCTGATTCTCAAATAGCTTCTGAATATTTTCAGAGTCTGAATTCTGTTTTCGGAGGTGCACATTACCCAGAGACATAGCACATGTTCAAATTTTTCTTTATGAAATCAAATCTTTCAACAGATAAGGGTTTAGTAAATATATCAGCCCATTGATGATCAGTATCAATGAATTGAATATCTAAAATTCCTTTTTGAACATAGTCTCTTATAAAATTATGTTTAATCTCAATGTGCTTTGCTCTTGAATGCAGAATTGGATTCTTAGACAAACATATACCTGCCGTATTATCACAATAAATTGGGATACAATTTTCAGTTATTTGATAGTCCTCAAGCTGATGTTTCATCCAGAGTAGTTGTGTACAACAACTAGCAGCTGAGATGTATTCTGCTTCTGCTGTTGACAAAGCAATGGTTGCTTGCCTCTTGCTAGCCCAGGATATCAGATTCTCTCTCAAGAATTGACAATGGCCACTGTTAGATTTTCTTTCAATCCTGTCTCCAGCATAGTCAGCATCACAGAATCCAACTAGCTTATAGTCAGAGGATTTCTTGTAAAGAAGTCCAAGATTAGTAGTTCCTTTCAGATATCTGAAGATTCTCTTAACAGCAGTTAAGTGAGACTCTCTAGGATCTGATTGAAACCTTGCACACAAACATACACTGTATAAAATATCTGGTCTGGATGCAGTTAGGTATAACAAAGAACCAATCATACCTCTATACAGCTTCTGATCAACTTTGGTTCCTTGATCTTCTTTGCTCAAAGTACAGGTTGGATGCATTGGAGTATTCATTTCTTTGCAGTCCTCAAGATTGAACTTTTTCAGAAGCTCTTTTGTATACTTGGACTGATGAACGTAGACTCCATCTTTGCATTGGTTGATTTGAATTCCAAGAAAGAACTTCAATTCTCCCTTCATGCTCATTTCAAACTCATCCTGCATTACTTTCGAAAACTCTTTGCAAAGTGAACTATTTGTAGAACCAAAAATGATATCATCAACATAAATCTGAACTATAAGAATGTCTTTCTTCAGAGTCTTTCTGAATAGAGTAGTATCAACTTGTCCTCGTTCAAAGTTGTTTTGAATCAAGAAATTACTTAGTCTTTCATACCAAGCTCTGGGAGCTTGTTTCAAGCCATAGAGTGATTTCTTCAATTTATAAACATGCTCTGGATGCTTTAAATCTTCAAAGCCAGGAGGTTGTTTGACATATACTTCTTCAGATATGACACCATTAAGAAATGCACTCTTAACGTCCATTTGATACAGGGTTATGTTATGATTAACTGCATAAGAAAGAAGTAACCTGATTGCTTCCAATCTTGCAATAGGAGCAAACGTTTCTGTGTAATCAATGCCTTCTTGTTGACTGTAGCCCTGCGCAACAAGTCTGGCCTTGTTTCTGATTACTTCTCCTTGTTCACTAAGCTTATTTCTGAACACCCACTTGGTTCCAATGATGTTCTTGTGATCAGGCTTAGCTACTAGATCCCATACTTCATTCCTTTTGAATTGATTCAGTTCTTCTTGTATTTCCATAATCCATCCTTCATCTCCAAGAGCTTCTTCAACAGAGGTTGGTTCAATAATAGATAATAATCCTAAAGCAGACTCTTCTTGTCTGAAATGCGATCTTGTTCTCATGGGACTTTCTTTATTGCCAATTATCTGATCCACTGGATGTGAAGGCTTGTATTTGAAAGATTGTTTGGATTGACTAGCTTGCAAAGAACCATCTTGAGCTTCATCAGAAGCTTCTTCATTAGGAACTTCAGGGGCTGTTCCAGCTTCTGAAATATCTTCAGATTCTGGAATCTGATCAGATTCTGAGTTATCATCAGAATCTTGAGATTCTACATGACTTTCATCTTGCACTGGAGTTTCACTTCCAGGCACTTTGTCATCGAATCGGACATGCATAGATTCTTCAACACATTGTGTTTCTGAATTATACAGCCTGTATGCCTTAGAGCGTTCAGAGTAACCTAAAAAGATTCCCTTTTGAGCTTTGGCATCAAATTTCTTTAGGTAGACTTTGTTGTTCAGGACATAACACGTACATCCGAACTGATGAAAATAAGATATGTTGGGTTTTCTTCCTTTAAAGAGTTCATAAGCTGTTTTGTTCAACAGAGGTCTAATATAGATTCTGTTCTGAACATTACATGCTGTGTTTACTGCTTCTGCCCAAAAATGCTTAGCCAGATTGTTCTCATGGATCATGGTTCTAGCCATCTCTTGTAAGGTTCTGTTCTTTCTCTCTACGACTCCATTTTGTTGTGGAGTTCTAGGTGCAGAGAATTCATGAATAATTCCATGTTTTTCACAGAAAACCTCAAACGGTTCATTTTCAAATTCTCCTCCATGATCACTTCTGACTTTCAAGATTTTCATTTCCTTCTCTGATTGAATTTGGATGCAGAATTTACTAAACACAGAATATGAATCATCTTTAGTTTTCAGAAATTTAACCCAACACCATCTGCTGTAGTCATCAACAATAACTAGTCCATATTTACTTCCATATAAGAATGCAGTGCTAACTGGTCCAAATAAGTCAATATGAAGTAACTCCAAGGGTCTGGAAGTAGAAACAATCTCTTTCGGCTTGAAGGGACTCTTGACAATTTTCCCTTTCTGACATGCTCCGCAAAAAGCATCTGAGTGATAGTCAATGTCTGGTAGGCCTTTGACAAGTTGCAACTTGCTAAGCTTAGAGATTAATCTCCAGTTAGCATGTCTCAAGCGTCTATGCCACAGCCACTTCTTATCACCCATTGACAAAAGGCACACTACCTTCTGATCAGTCAGTTCTGAGAATTTTATCTTGTATACATTGTTTCTTCGTTTTCCCTTGAAGACTATGGACTGATCATCCTTGTTAACCACTGTGCAGTTGTTCTTATTAAACAATACATCATAACCACTGTCACATAATTGACTTATGCTTAGTAAGTTATGTTTAAGTCCATCAACAAACCACACATTACTGATTGAGATCAGAGAGTTACCAATGGTTCCAGTACCAATGATTTTGCCAGTTTGGTTTCCTCCAAATCCCACAGTTCCTCCCTCTTTCATGGTTAGGGTTAGGAACATAGACCTTTCTCCCGTCATGTGACGCGAGCAACCACTGTCCAGGTACCAAGCCTTCTGCTTTTCTAGTCCTTTTAGACATACCTGCAGCATCAATAATTTCAGACTTAGGTACCCATATTCTCATGGGTCCTTTTTGGTTAGTCTTAGAACCATTGAACTCCTTTCGTAAGTTACGTCTTGAAGTCATTGGCAATGTTTTCTCCCATACCTTGGGTTTGGAACCGTTTGGTTTAGGTTTCAACTTGCCTTTCACAGTTTCTCTTCTTTGAAACTTAGGCTTTGGTTTTTCAGACTCTAGCTTTTTCAGAGTCTGTTTATCAGACTTTGAATGTTTCAGAGTCTGAGTCTTTAAAGCTTTGGGTTCAAAGTTTTTTAGACCCTTTAACTTAACATTCTGAGATTTTGACTTAGTCAGAACCTTAGAGGTAGAAGTTGTAGGTTCTGAATGAGTCACTGTGTTGACTTCATCAGACTCTTTTACAAAGTGATTTTTCAACGCCTCTCTGGCTCCATCAGGACCAGGTTTCAGAGTCATTTCATTTGAGTTTCCTCCAATGAATCCAAGACCCTGTCCTCTGTTCTGATACGTTCTATAGATCATGGATGCAACCCTTGATCTGTCAATTCAAGTAGCAATAAATTCTTGCAGAGCAACATCTTGCTCACTTAAGTATTTACAACTACACTTCTTGATCAACAAAGAGATATTTTCTTCTTTTAAATCTTCTCATTCCAACAGAGTTGAATTATGTCTTTTTGACAGCTTATCAAGCTGTTGTTTGACTTTCTTCAACTCAGTTGTCTTAGCTTTAAAATGACCAAGAAGTTCTTTGACAGATTCTACAAGTTCAGATCTTGTGAGTTCAGAATATACCTCTGTTTCACTTTCAGAGTCTGCATCTGATTCTGCCTCAGGAGTCTCTTTAACGGATTCGATTGTAGCCATTAGTCCAACAGCTACATTAGCTTCACCGTCAGCATCATCATCCTCAGACCCTGACTCATTATCAAGATCTTCCCAGGTGGCCATCAGACTTTTCTTGATTTGCTTCTTAAACTTGCTTGACTTGAAGGTTGGCCTCTTTGACTTGGATTTCTCCTTCTGCAGTTCTGGACACTCAGCAATAAAATGTCCAGTCTTCTTGCAGTTGAAGCAACCTTTCTGATCCTCCTTTTTGAACCCCTTCCCACTGCTCTTGCTCAGAAATCTCTTGTTCTTCTTAGCAAGGTACTGCATTCTGTTTGAAAGCATAGCTATTTCCTTTGCAACATCAGGATCCTCCTCTGAGCTTTCAGAAACTGAAGACTCATTTTCAGACTCTTCAACCTTGAGAGCCTTTGAAGACCTTCCTTTTGATTTTAAGGCAATGGTTTTGGACTTTCTTGCAGAATCATGTTCATTGAGACTTAACTCATGAACCTTGAGTGAGCTTACAAGATCTTCAACACTTAAAGTGTTTAAATCTTTAGCCTCCTCAATTGCAGTGACCTTTGGTCTCCATCTAGAAGGTAAGCTCCTTAAAATCTTGCTAACATGATCATAAGCTATATAACTCTTCTTCAGTATCTGAAGACCAGATACTAGAGTTTGAAATCTTGAGTACATTTGCTCAATACTTTCATCCTCTTTCATCTTGAATAGTTCATATTGATGAACTAACAGAAGAGCTTTAACTTCCCTGACCTTTTTGCTTCTTTCATAGTTAGCACAGAGAGAAGCAAACATGGCTCTAGCAGTAGATTTGTCACTCATCTTCATGTATTCCGTTTTAGGATTGGTAGTGACAAGAGCCCCTCTGATGATATGATGTTTCTTATAGATTTTCTTTTGAGCAGCAGTGTGAAGTTTGCGGTCAATGGCAGCACCTTCGTCATCAAGTTGTAAGTCACCAACACCATCTTCAAGTATGTCCCAGAGTTCTTCATCAAGACCCATGACATAACTATAGAAGTTGGTTTTCCACCAAGAAAATTCTTCAGGATCACCATTGAACTTAGAAATTTTTCCATAATCAGCTTTTCTACTGCTGTTATTGGATCCATAGTCACATGGTATAGCAGCACCAGAAGTAGCACCAGAAGAAGACGGTTCACTGGAAGACATGTTTTTCTCTGGATCTTTTCTGTTACACGGTTAAGTGCTATGACAACAGAGCCGGAGCTCTGATACCAACTGAAGGTGAGAAAAACACAAGAAGGGGGGGTTTGAATTGTGTTAGCTTTACGCAGCTCTTGAAGAGTGAGAATCTAATTCCTTTAAACTCAGAGTCTGATTAGGTTCTGATAGGAGATTAGGTTCTGATTGCAGCGGAATAATCAAGAGATAGAGAGAAGAGAGAACACAAGCAATTATACAGGTTCCTTCCACAAACCGGAAGTAGTCATGTCCCCCTTGTACCTCCAAGGAGAGTTCACTAAAATGTAATATCAATTACAAGTTGCTCAAACACACAGTATGAGACTTCCTTGCTCAAGCACGCAGGCAAGAGACTTCCTTGCTCAAAGACACAACTAAGAGACTTCCTTGCTCAATGGACGCAGCCAAGAGACTTCCTTTGCTCAAGCACAAAAGCAAGAGACTTCTTACACAATTACAGAAAATTGAATAGAGTTGAAACACTTGACAACAATCAAAATGTGTTTCAATTACAACAAAGACAGACTCTGTTTTACACAAAAGACAGACTCTGTTTTTCTGTGTAACTTAGAAATTCTAGAATACTCAGTTTGTAAGAATCTAAGTTGATGATGTGTTTTTGTTAAGACTCAGTTGAATACGAAAGCAGCGCAATGTAATTTTTCAAGTAGTAGAGTCCCACAATTCTTCAAGTCTTATATCCTTTATATAGGCGTAGGAAAGAGACGTTGAGTCATCCAGCACATCAGGATGATTTCTGAAGCTTGATTAATGACTGTTGATCTGTTGCTTGATTTGGTAATAGTCCTTCAATAGCATCATTTGAATTCCATTCCCTTTGAGGATTAATACCGGTAGACACAGTTGCCAAACTGTACGAGGTAGTGGAGTAGTGGAAACAGAGTTCGTACAACGTACTCTGTACTAGCCTGCAATCTTTGTCTTTGTGCTTCCCACGCTCAAGTTGACTTTTAAGCTAGCCGTTACTCCATATGAGAGTTTCTTTTGCATCGCAATGCAGTAGAAATCCTTGTTAGCAGATTATCAGATTTTTGGGCTTCAGACTCACTGTAGCACTAAGCTTCTGGTAATCTTCAGACTCTCTTGGTCTTCAGATTCTGATACAGTCTTTCAGACTCTCTTTGGCACAGTCTTCAGACTCTCTTCGATGCAGTCTTCAGACTCTCTTCGACACAGTCTCACAAGCAACAAACTTCTCTGGATTTTTTGCTCTTTAACATTGTTCAAACAGAATACTTCCTAAGATATAAATCTTGATTGATATCCTGCATACTTAAAAAAATATTAGCAATATCCAATTGACAACTTTTTTAATACCTTGTTATCATCAAAACTCAAAACGTGGTATTGCTGAACACCTTTGTTCCAACAATCTCCCCCTTTTTGATGACAAACATTAGTATTTAAAAGGTCAATTGTTGTTAATCTAATTAACAAGTTGACTTAAGGGTTCTGAGGTTTGTAAGCTCAAAGTCTGAGGTTTGTAAGCTCTGACTCCCCCTGAGTCTGATAGTTCTTAAGTTGAGGTTTGTAAGCTCTACCTTGTTATCATCAAAACTCAAAACGTGGTATTGTTGAACACCTTTGTTCCAACAATATCGAGTAGGTTTGCCACCACATCTTTCGAATCTGCATGATGTGTTTCATGTGTCGCAGCTGCGGAAGTACGTAGTGGATCCTTCACATGTTATACCAAGGGACGATGTGCAGGTTAGAGACAACCTCACGGTGGAGACCTTACCGTTGAGGATTGATGATCGTAAGGTGAAGAAGTTGAGAGGCAAAGAGATACCTCTAGTGAGAGTTGTTTGGGGTGGAGCAGCTGGTGAAAGCTTAACATGGGAGTTGGAAAGTAAGATGCAGGAGTCATATCCTGAACTGTTTGCTTGAGGTAATATTTCGAGGACGAAATTCTTTAAGTTGGGGAGAGTTGTAACGCCGTAGTTGTTATTTATTTTTTTTCGGTTGATTTTTAATAAGTTTATATGATTTTAAATGATTTATGTTGATTTTATGGTGTAATGTATTTTATTATATGATTATTTGATTATTTAATTGAATAGGTGAGAAATAATATTATTTGAAGTTTTGGAGGTTAAAGCGGTGATTGATAAGTTGCAAGTGGTAAGCGAGTTTCCAGAAGTTTTCCCTGATGAAATTTCTGATATGCCGCCAAAAAGGGAAGTGGAATTTTCTATTGATCTTATTCCGGGTACGAAGCCTGTTTCCATGGCACCTTACCGCATGTCAGCTTCTGAATAAGCTGAGTTGAAGAAGCAGTTAGAAGACTTGCTTGATCAAAAGTTTGTAAGACCGAGTGTTTCGCCTTGGGGAGCGTCGGTGTTGTTGGTTAAGAAGAAAGACGGCAGCATGAGGCTATGCATAGATTACTGGCAGTTAAATAAAGTAACAATAAAGAATAAGTATCCGCTTCCAAGGATCGACGATTTGATGGATCAGTTAGTCGGTGCCCGTGTGTTCAGTAAAATTGACTTAAGGTCGGGCTATCACCAGATCAAAGTGAAAGATGATGATATACAGAAGACAACCTTTAGGACACGTTACGGACACTACGAATATTTTGTGATGCCTTTTGGTGTTACTAATGCGCCGGGAGTGTTTATGGAATATATGAACCGTATTTTTCATGCTTATCTGGATCATTTTGTTGTAGTGTTTATAGATGATATTATGATATACTCCAAGTCCGAGGAGGAACATGTTGAGCATTTGAAGATTGTTTTGCAAGTGCTGAAAGAGAAGAAGTTATATGCCAAGTTGTGTGAATTCTGGTTGAACGAAGTGAGTTTTCTCGGTCATATTATTTCTGGTAGTGGTATTGTTGTGGATCCATCTAAGGTTGATGCAATATTGCAATGGGAGACTCCGAGGACGGTTATCGAAGTTAGGAGCTTTTTGGGTTTAGCAGGTTATTACCGAAGGTTTATTGAAGGATTTTCCAAGTTAGCACTTCCGTTAACTCAGTTAACTTGTAAAGGTAGAACTTTCGTGTGGGATGTTAAGTGCGAAAACAGTTTTAATGAACTAAAGAAACGTTTGACGACAACTCCAATTTTAATACTACCAAAATCTGATGAACAATTTGTTGTATACTGTGATGCGTCTAGATTTGAAGTGTTCAACGATCATAAAAGTTTGAAGTACTTATTTGACCAGAAAGAATTAAATATGAGACAACGAAGATGGCATGAATTGCTAAAGGATTATGATTTCGGTTTAAATTACCATCCGGGTAAAGCTAATGTTGTTGCAGATGCTTTAAGTAGAAAAACATTACATATGTCTACTATGATGGTTAAAGAGTTGGAATTGCTAGAACAGTTCAGAGATTTGAGTTTGGTTTGTGAAGTGTCGTTGTCATACCCCATTTTTTGACCACTTTTGAAAATTTTACTCGTTTTTAAAAGCTGAGAAGTTCCGTCGTTTCAGACGAAATTTCGATAGAGAGGTATTTTGAAATACCTCATTTTTTTGGTTCTGAAGGACATTTTCAAGTTTTTATTGTTTTTATTTTTACTTTACTAGTTTTTCATTTATTAAATGTATTTATCTTTATTTTATTTAGTCATTTTCGCTTTATTTATTTAATTAATTAATATTCTGTTTTTATTTTTATCCAATAGTACTTTTTAGTCATTTTGTACAGGTCCATAGGGTGCTAATCATTGGGAGGCGGGCACACATTTCCATACAAACACCAATCAATTTCGGCTGCCTCACAAAAGTAGATTAAACCCTCTCTTTTTTCAGAAATCATCAAGAACAAATCATGAACAAAATTTCCAAAAAACTACAACACAAGTCCAAATCAACACAAACTCATCATTGTTCTTGAAGTAACTACACCAAATCATCATCAACAGTAAACAAGAACTACTCCAAGCTTCACAAGGCCGGAAACAACCTTAAATTCGAAACAGAAAAAAGAAGAACACGTGAAAGAAGAAGTTGAAGCCGAGCTGATTTTCGCAAGGAAGAAGAAGGAACAAAATCGAACAACAATAACAACGTCCATCTCAACAAGAACAACAAGAATCCGAAGCAAAGGTAAGTGAAGGTTTGTTCCTTTTTTTTGAATTTTCAAGTGTAGATCTAGAATATTTGTGAACTATTTTGGAAATTTGGAGGCCGAATTCGAGTTTAAGATGAAAAAGGATTTCTGGATGTGTATTTTGTTTTGAAAAAAGAGGAGTTTGAAACTCCGGCGCCGTGGTGCCACCTCCGGCCACCGCGCCGGAGAAAGTTTGCTTGCCGGTGAAGATGAAGATTCATCCTCATGTTCTTTCATTTTATTTTCCGGAATTTTAGAGAGAAGGGAGATGGCTTTGTAGTTAGAGAGAAGTTTTGAACGCGCTGCAGTTTCTTTCACCACAAAAAACAAGATTAATTTAAATAAATGATAAAAAGTCCTTAATAGAAACAAAAATATGAAACCCACCGTTCACCAAAACAAAACAGAGAAAGGTACCCACGTTCACCACTCCCGCCGCAATTATTTCTTCTTTCCCGCTGATCAAAGAATCTGATTGAAATTCAATCTCAATTGTTGTGATATAGCGTCGTCGTTGTTCTCTTTTTCACGCACTTGCCTCTGTGAATCAGGTCTCATATTCATTCTCATCTAACTCTGTTTTTGCTTACCATCATAGCTTCCATTGATTCATAGCACTAAAGCAGAATATTTCAGTTTTAATTTACTTACAAGTAAGTATTTTCTGTATTTGTTGTTTTTATAGATCATTAGCAGAATTTTCATTGATTGATTTTTCATTTACTTAACTGTGGTAGTCAATTAATATAGGTTTTTTTTTTAATTTGTTGTATTAGTGCAAGAAGGACTTGAGTCTTGTGATGAATTGGAAACTAATGATTGTTTAGAAGCAAATGGTACTTCTGAAGAAGAAACTGTTGGAGTAAGCCCTAATAGCCAATCTATATTTATTAAGTTTGACTTTGTATCATGATATTGATATAAATATATATTGTGAATATATAGTAATAATAAGGCATTTCTTTGTTGATTTTGTTTTGTTTCAAAATAACAAAGTCCTTAGAATAGATAGTTCATGTAATAATATATTAAGTGTGACTTAATCATGAGATTACATTATCATAAAGAACGCTATTCTTAAATGTATCTGTAGCCAAGCTTTAATATGAATTAGGATAATAATAAAGCGTCGAGACTATTATGTATGAAGACTGATGACCGCATCTCATGGGTCATAGATATGAGATATCAAGTCTATACATAGGTATAAATGTTAAGAGTAATATTTATACTGGATAAACCCACCGTGAGAATACTACATAGTAAGTTATGAGATTGTCATAAGATATTCTCACAATGATAATAGTGTACATCGCTCTTTGACCTGAAACCACTATGATCCCTTGATGTGGACTCAAGTGCTTTGTTGCCATTCTAACGTTGTCTGTAAAAGGATAACCATAACGTTGGTTGATGGGTACTTGGTGAATCATGCTGAGGGACATGAGTGTCCTAGATGAGATTTGTCCCTCCTCATAAACATGAGATATATCTATAGGCCTCTTGATGAAATATGACTGTAAAACTGCATGGCCATGCCGAACTAAGTCGATATAGGATATTGGACTTATTCGTTATTCAATATATTTCGGAATCAAGAAATATAAATATTGATCTATACAAGGGTGACAAAATCTATGCCTTGAGATCAATAAAGATATTAAGACAAAGGTTTATCATGGAATAAGGTTTCGTCAGATCACTTGGCATTCTTGTCACTTGGGTAGCAATGATGTGTTGCTAGATACCGCTCATTGTTTGTAATATTAAATATTAGATTTAATATTATTGTCAACGTGACTAGAACCTATAGGGTCACACACAAAGGACAGATAAATGAGAGAAATAAATAAGTAAGACTTATTTATAAAATAATAAGTGAGACTTATTTATAAAATAATAAGTAAGACTTATTAGTAATTAAATAATTTAATATGACTTCATTATTTAATTTACAAATGGAATAGAGAAACGCGGTGCACCGTAAGGTACGGTGTACTTAAGTGTTGTCTTGATGGCCACACAAGTTATTCTATAAATAGAACCCTTGTGCTAAAGCATTACTAATTTTTTGAGTGCTTAAACTAATTCAAAAAAGTTGTGAAACCCTAGCCGCCGCTCTCTAAACCTTGCTCTCTCTGAATCTTTCGTTGGAATTGGCTAGCACCGGTCATCGGAGAAGTTTTGTTCGTGTGGACTAAGTAGAGGCATCGCTCCTTTGCTTTGCTCGTGATCAGAAACAATTCTACTACAAAGGTTCTGCTCTTCAAGAGGTAAACACATGAATCCTTAAATTGTTTAAGTATGTGTTTGATTTGTGATTTATGATTTAATCAAGATCCGTTTCAATGGGATTTCTTCCGCAAAGAGGATTAAAATTTTGAAAAACCCCTCTTAAAATCCCTTCAGTGGTATCAGAGCTTCGGTTGTGATTAAATCATTGAATCTGATTCAAACTAATTATGTATACTTATTTCGTATCAAATTATTTATGTGATAAATTCTTGATTGAAATTAGTACTCTTATTTTATATTCTATTCAGTAATCGTTACTGATATTATGATATGTTTGTCGAAGTTATATGCAGTTTTATTCAATTGAAATTAGTTTGCATTACATATTTATCAAGAAGTATATTTTAATATTTGAAAGTATAATTAAAGAGATTCTACGAAGTGTTTCTAATATATATATATATATATATATATATGATATATATTTGATTCGAATATATGTTTGACATATAGAAACTTCAATTACTCTTATTGTATATATGAAAATCCGGTGATAATAATGACAATATTAAGTGTTAATATTTTTATTATTTTAAATAAGAATTAATTAAAATTGATTGATCAATATTATATATGTAATATATGATTCTAATACAACATCATTATATGTGATATATTGATGATGTCATTCGTTCAACAGGTTTTATGAAATTGATTGTGAATTTGTAGACAATTCGTGAGATTGAGATTCGATATCCGAATATCTGATTCTGGTGAAGCATCAAAGATCCGGTTGCCCATACTAAACAAATAAATATTGATGTTTGATTGTCGTATTAGGGTACCTAACTATACAAGAGTTGTATTATTATGGTTGATCAATTGTTTTCAAGATGATTGTTGTGACTTTGAACAATTCGTGAGATTGAGCTTCGATATCCGAATCTGGTGAAGCATCAAAGATCCGGTTGTTCATGTTAAACAAGCAATTCTTGAAAGTAATTAATTTATTCAAATTGGTGAATGGTAGTAAATTTAAAAGATCATATTTTGAAAGAGTTTCAATATCAGATATGACTTTTGAATTTGGTAATAAAATATTTGCTTAATTTTAGCACCATAATTTATTTTGGAAACAAATTGGTCGCCAAAATAATGCATATTTAATTATAATAATTATTGAGTGTCAATATTACTATAATTAAGGAAATAAAAATTCTACCTTTTGGATTGTTTTTCAAAAGTTGTTTGCAAAGGTAATAAACGATTCTAATTTATTTCTAATTTAAAAGGATCATGATTTTGAAAAAGTTTCAATATTAGATATGATCTTTTAGATTTGGTCCTAAAATTTGCATATTTTAATTTTATTTATGATCCGATTGATTTTGAAAATAGTTTCAAAATGAATATATACATATATATGAATCAATTTTATATGACATATATCTCGGTCAAAAATATTATTTCTAAATTTGATTGATTATAAAATTGTTTAAAATAATAAATAGTTATTATTTTTTATCTTATTATTATTTATTTTAAGGTATATGGTTATGACCTTAGTTTATTTTGGTGTTTGTTTATTTTATTTAAATACAGCCTGCGTGTCGTGATTTATTTTATTTGAAGAGAAGACAACACCAAAAGATGGAGAAATTTTTGAAGCTTGCTCGTGGGTCAAAGAATTGTAATAAAATAGTTTATTTAATTCTTACACGATAGGAGGTCATAACCATACTACCTAGTTTATTATTTTATGTATGTGATGCATGAAAAGTATGTTTAGTTAGCGCATGTATGAGAAGTATGCTTAACATGTTTTAGATGTATGTTAACATGTATGTTTTAAATGTTTCATATACTTGCTTTCTATGAGCATGAATGTCATGCATCTTTAAAGACGCGTGTATGAGATACACATGTCAATGAGATTAAACTAAATAAAAATCCTTCAAATAGAATATGAAGTAAATTGTTTTCAAAAGTATAACACACTTCAAGACTAATATCGAAATGTGTAGGTTTCGCCTCCGTGAAGTGCACTTTCTATACTAGTAAGTTGTGGTGCGGTAATTCAATTTACTGACTGTTATTTTTGGATCTAAATTATTTTAATAAGATTAAAATATATATATATATATATTTACTTCAAAAGAATATTAAGTTAATTGCTTTCCAAAGGATGACACCCTTCAAGACTAATAACGAAATATGTAGGTTTTGCCTCCGTGAAGTGCACTTTCTATACTAGTAAGTTGCGGTGCGGTATTTCCATTTACCCGACTGTTATTCTTTGGGTCCAACTTAACTAAATTATTTTAATGTGATTAAAATAAATTTAGAAGTAATGTTTGAGAACATCCATATGATTGATTATAGTAAAGAGTTATTCACCCAAATGATTTGAAAGTTGTATGAGATACAATTGGAAGGAGTTCCTACCTAAATAGCTAAGTTTTGGGTGATCAGCCCGCTGACTCAAAACGAAGTGACATATGGATTTCAACCCACAAGAAAATCTTCCAATGTGATTTTCTGAATCAAATATTGAAGGTCATTTTTTTTGAATAAAATAGTGGGAGCATATTTAATTAAAGACCTAATTAAATATGTTTTTTCAATCATGATACATTTATTTTATTTATTTTCTGTATTTAGAATTTCTTTAGCATATGCATTTTATTATACTGTTAAATGTTCTTATGAAGAACAAAATCTTAAGGAAAGAGTTTCTGAATTGGTAGAAAATTAAGAATTGTTCTTAAGAATGAGAAAAATTGTTAAAGAGTTAAAATAGAATTACGACTTCTTATTTGCTCATATAGTTATAGAAAGTTAAATTTCTACTTCTACATTATAAGTATATGATACTTGATGATTAATCTCATATTTGTTGAAATATAGAGAGTTTTAAACAAGCGGGACATTAACTATAAGTGAAGTCCACTTACGTCTAGAATGAAACAAATTGTTTCAATGACATACGAGTTAATGTTTGGACTTAAATTTAACTTGATATGGAACCAAATAAACATTATTAAATTCCATATAAAATAGAAGCATTAAATCATAAATCTTGTATTGACAAGAAAATGATTGTGTAGTTGAATAATAGACAAACATTGTCCTATTATGCAAATTATGTTTCCTATATAAGTATGCTAATCAAGTAATGGATTTGAATTTCATGATCTTGATAAGCTGGTCTATAACATATGAGAAAAGGATCAAATAAGATTAGAACCTTTTGTATATCATTAGCATCACTGTTTGGTACAAACAAGTGTGATTCACATTTCCAAAATCCATGAATATGGACTATTGGACTCATTTGATTTTATATAATTTGAAGGATGTAATCTCACCTATCAGAATAGATTAGTATACCGGTCACCAACAAAGGTGAAAGGACACGTAGTCTATTTGAGTTTATATACATATGAGATGTATATGGAGAACTAAACATATTTGCTAGATATTTTGTTTCTATTACTTCATCTAACATTACTAAATCATTTAGTAGATAAGCAAAGTGTATTTGACACGATTCAAGAAAACATTGAAATTGTTCAAAGATTTTAACAATGAAGTAAAAGGAATAAGTTTGAAAAGTATAAAGACCATACAAGTAAGTCGTGATGGTAAATGCTTGATTAATGAGTATAATGATTATTTATATCGCTTCATGTTTGACATGAATTGATCTAATATAGTTTGATTATAACTCATGACTCTTGAAATTAAGTAAATTACAGTTTTTCTTCACCCATAACAAGTTCTAATTGAGTAATCATAAAGACAGCATATTAGATATGGAGGTAAGAGTACCTAGTTTTGACTTTATGATAATTTGAGGTTATATGGTTTATTAGATAAACTAAACTTCAAAATTAAATGAATGTACACTTGTGGAGGTGCCCTTAGGAAACTAGAGGATACTATTTCTACAACTTCTTCCTTGACAAAAGTTGTTTTTCGCTAGAACTGGAGTATTCATTTTCAACGAGTATGGCTCTGCAAGAGCCAGTGGGAGTGATGTAGAACTTGAATTAAGTCAAGTGCCACAAAATACACGTCTCTCTAATAATGGAACACGAATTGATTCAACAAAGGGTTGTGGTTAAATCACCAGTTCAAGTAGCACAAGATCTAGATGAGTCTGATATGTCATATCACTAGGATGAGGAACATGATTTTGTCATTACTCGACAAGGTGATATGATGTTCATGCAAGATGAGCCCCGACTTACTAGAAGGTCGTAAATGGCCTGAACTTTGAGAAGTTTCTATATGCCATGGGATCTATAAAGTAGCCATGTACACAAACCATATATGGATATTGGTTATATCATCCAACTGAGTATGACTCATAAGATGAATGTGAGTTTTCTTGTAGAAAACTGACATGGATGGTATTATGAATACTTTTAAGATATGATTGATTGTAGAAGGTTTCATGCAACTCATGATGCAAATCATGACGAAATTATTACATCATCGTAATTCTTAAATCTAACGATCCTAATTGTCATTGTTATATAATACGAATTCTAGGAGATGGATAACGTGAAGGTGAGAAAAACACAAGAAGGGGCGGGGGTTGAATTGTGTTTTCTTTTCGCAACTCTTGAAGAGTGAGAATCTAATTCCTTTAAACTCAGAGTCTGAATGAGATCAGAGTCTGATAGGAGATTAGGTTCTGATTGCAGCGGAATAATCAAGAGATAAAGAGAGAACAGAGAACACAAGCAATTATACAGGTTCCTTCCACAAACCGGAAGTAGTCCTGTCCCCCTTGTACTTCCAAGGAGAGTTCACTAAAATGTAATATCAAATTACAAGTTGCTCAAACACACAGTATGAGACTTCCTTGCTCAAGCACACAGGCGAGAGACTTCCTTGCTCAAAGACACAACTAAGAGACTTCCTATGCTCAAGGACGCAGCCAAGAGACTTCCTTTGCTCAAGGACGCAGCCAAGAGACTTCCTTTGCTCAAGCACAAAAGCAAGAGACTTTTACACAATTACAGAAAATTGAATAGAGTTGAAACACTTGACAACAATCAAAATGTGTTTCAATTACAACAAAGACAGACTCTGTTTTACACAAAAGACAGACTCTGTTTTTCTGGGAAACTTAGAGATTCTAGAATACTCAGTTTGTAAGAATCTAAGTTAAAGATGTGCTTTTGTTAAGACTCTGTTGAATACGAAAGCAGCGCAATGCAGTTTTTCTAAGTTGTAGAGTCCAACACTTCTTCTAGTCTTCTATCCTTTATATAGGCGTAGGAAAGAGACGTTGAGTCATCCAGCGCATCAGGATGATTTCTGAAGTTTGATCAATGAATGTTGATCTGTTGTTTGATTTGGTAATAGTCCTTCAATAGCATCATTTGAATTCCATTCCCTTTGAGGATTAATACCGGTAGACACAGTTGCCAAACTGTACGTGGTAGTGGAGTAGTGGATACAGAGTTCGTACAACGTACTCTGTACTGGCCTGCAATCTTTGTCTTTGTGCTTGCCACGCTCAAGTTGACTTAGAAGCTAGCCGTTACTCCATTAGAGTTTCTTTGTGCATAGCAATGCAGTAGAGATCATTGTTAGAAGATCATCAAATTTGTGGCTTCAGACTCACTGTAGTACTAAGCTTCTGATAATCTTCAGACTCTCTTGGTTCTCAGATTCTGATGGTCTTCAGACTCTCTTCGATACAGTCTTCAGACTCTCTTCAACACAATCTTCAGACTCTCTTCGATACAGTCTTCAGACTCTCTTCAGCACAGTCTTCAGACTCTCTTCGAAACAGAATCACAAGCAACAAGCTTCTATGGATTTATTGCTCTTTAAACATTGTTCAAACAGAATGCTTTCTAAGATACAAATCTTAATTGATATCCTGCATACTTAAACAAATATTAGCAATATCCAATTGACAACTTTTTAATACCTTGTTATCATCAAAACTTAAAACGTGGTATTGCTGAACACCTTTGTTCCAACAATCTCCCCCTTTTTGATGATGACAAACATTAGTATTTAAAAGGTCAATTGTTGTTAATCTAATTAACAAGTTGACTTAAAGGGTTCTGAGGTTTGTAAGCTCAGAGTCTGAGGTTTGTAAGCTCTGACTCCCCCTGAGTCTGATAGTTCTTAAGTTGAGGTTTGTAAGCTCATCTTGAGTTCTATCCAGGTTAATTAAATTGTTTTTCAAAAGCAATCAAATTCATACTCAGAATATTTAGTAAATTGATTCTTAAACAGGGCTCAGAGTCTAACTAAGCACCTTTCGCGGATTTCCCTTTAACATATACATGCAATGTAATTAAAGACGGATTTCTCTCCTCCCTGACATAAATACTTTCCCTTCTCCCCCTTTTGTCATCAACAAAAAAAAGTTCAGAACATGGTTCCTCCCCCTTTTTAAATGACTTAAGGTAAGGGTGTAAACATGTTTTAAAGAAGAAAGAGATTCAGAGGGAAAACATAGAGGATTCGGAGCATAAAAGAAATAGAATGCAAAGTAGAATCAAAAAAAACTTGAATAAATTGTAAGTAAAAACAAGTTCAGAAAAAAAATTACAAAATAAACAAAACGAAATTAAACTAAGGTTGGTTTTGTTTGGCAAGATGATCCATCAGTTTCTGGAGATCCTCTTGCTGTTTCTTTACCATCTCTTCCAGAGCCTCAGTTCTTTGCAAATGTGCTTCTCTTTCTAGTCTATCTTCTTCTTGAATTCTATACAACTTCCTCTTCAAAGAATTGTAAGCCACCGATTCTCTAGGAATATACTTGTCGCGTCATTTTTCGGAGATCAAGGCTATTTGATTAGCGTTTGACTCACTATTTTATTTCACGACTGAACATTTAATTTTTTTTTTAAAAGAAAGTGGAAAAAAGTTCAAATACCACATTTTAAAGATTAAGGGTTCGGGGGTTGGTTACATAAAGGGAAGGTATTAGCACCCTTTATGTTCGTAGTACTCTACGAGAACCTCTTGATTTTATTTAACTTTTGTGCTATAACTTGCTTGCTTTTTTAGAAAATGGATTTAAAATGATTAAAAGAAAAAGAAAAAGAGAAACCTATTATCTACATTTTTTATTGATTTGGAAGGACGAGTGTCCTTTGCCTACGTACCCGTGAGGGATCAAAACCTCGTAGTTCGGGGTAGAAATTGACGTTTGATTGGTTTTTGTATTTTTTATTAGTTTTGAAAAAGGTTTTATAATGTAAAAGCCAAAGTGGCAAAAATAGAATTTGTTTGTGTTTTTTATGTTAAAGAAAATGACTTGAATATGTTTAAATGGATTGAAATTTGATTTAAGAAAGCAAATGAAAATGGAACGTCACTTGATTGAAAATCAAGGTTTATTATGAAAAGAATTTTTTGTGAGTTTTTGATTATTTGCATGTTTTTGTTGTTTTTTATATAATAAATGAAAATTAAATTAACGGAGCAATAAAAATAAAAGCGCGTGGATTTTTGTAGTGACGTTGGATCACCACAAAATCCCTAATCTGATTTTTTTGCATTTTTGGATATATATAAGGCCCTAAAGAAATAAAAGGACACACACACACGCACACTTTTCTCATTTATATTTACATTGGACCTAAATACATTCTAATTGCTGGAAAATAAATAACAATAATTAAAATGCTAAACAGAAATAAAATAAAAATGCAAAAGTGCTAAAAAGAAATAAAATGCAAGAAAATAAAAGAAAGGGACAACCGAAGGGACATAAATTACCGAAGGGGACAAAGATTCCGAAGGGACAAAAATTCCAAAGGGACTTTTCCGAAGGGACAGAAAAAGGAGGGAGAAGAAAAGAATAGCTCGTCAACACAAGCTAAATAGGGAGAAGAGAGAAAAGTTCTTTGACAACTCAAGAGAACTTTTTGTGTGTGAAATTGTGTGGAATAAGGGCTCTATTTATAGGTGAGGAGGTTGATGTAAAAAGGAAAATTGGTTTAATGGAAATGATGGACAATTATGGTCAATTTTGAAAAAGGAATGTTAAAGTTGACACTTGACTTGAAATTTTTTTAGACCTTGGACATTTTATTTTTGGACCTATTGACACTTTTTTTTTTTTACTTGGACAATAAAATAAAAGTGACCAAAATAAAATATGAAAAATGACTAATTAAAAAAAAATTAAAAATTAGAAATAAAAAATTATAAAATTAAATAAAAGATGGAAATTAAAGAGTAAATAACAAATAATAAAAAAACTAAAGAAAACTAAAAAATATAAAAAAGAAGAGAGAAGAGGGCCCGACACGGAACTAAACATGAGGTATGAATGTGGGACCTTAGGTCAAAAATTGAGGTATGACAGATGCCCCTATTTAAGTTTCTTCGTTTGGAGATTTGAAGATGTAATCTTTGATTTGAACGGACCGAAGAGACTTAAATATAAAGTACACCTATTTTTGATCCTAAGATACTGTGAATGTATGTGACACGATTATGAATGCAAAACGGCATGGATGATTCGACTGGGACATTTTTGATCCTAAGATGCTGCGAATGCATGTGACGCAATTATGAATGCAAAACGGCGTGGATGACTTGACTGGGACGAGAAACAACGACGGGATGCCCAAATTGTTGAGAAAGGGATCCGACTCTGTTGAGGGAATGTAGTTTTACTGGGGAAAATGATCGTCTACTACTGTGTGGGTTTGGGACGATAACTTAAACGAAGACAAAACTTTTTTAGTGACACCTCTGGAATAGCTACGCTGGGGATGACACTATTGAAAATGAAATTGATTAGTGACACCACTGGAACAGCTACGCTGGGGATGACACCATTGAAATTGAAATTGACTAGTGGCATCGCTGGAACAGCTACGCTGGGGATAACACTATTGAAATAACAGATAGACGCGGACTGTCCGTTGTTTAGGACTAGCAGCTTGAAACAAGAAAAAGAATGTGAACTTAAGTGGTCCGTTGTTTAGGATTGTCAGCTTGAAAGCAGTAAAAATGTAAGCGGTCCGTTGTTTAGGACTGTCGGCTAGAAAGTAGTAAAAATGTAAGCGGTCCGTTGTTTAGGACTGTCGGCTTGAAAGGAAATAAAATGTAAGCGGTCCGTTGTTTAGGACTATCGGCTTGAAAGCAGTAAAAATGTAAGCGGTCCGTTGTTTAGGACTGTCGGCTTGAAAGTAGTAAAAATGTAAGCGGTCCGTTGTTTAGGACTGTCGGCTTTAAACTGACGGGTGACATCTCTTGACCAGACACGCTGAGGATAACACTTTTGATGAAAATAAGGATTATTGCACGTTGTTCGCTTGGCACATAGGTATTTGCAGGTTACCAACCTGACTCAAAGGTAATTGCAGGTTATTAACATGACTGAAAAGGTAATTGCATGTTATTAACCTGATTGAAAAGGTAATTGCAGGGTATTAATCTGACATGAAAAGGTAATTGCAAGGTATTAGCCTGACTGAAAAGGTAATTGCAGGGTATTGACCTTACTCAAAAGGTAATTGCAGGGTATTAACCTGACTGAAATGTATTTGCAAGGTATTAACCTGACTCAAAAGGTAATTGCAGGGTATTAACCTGACTGAAATGTATTTGCAGGGCATGAACCTGACACAAAAGGTGATTGCAGGCTATTAACCTGACTGAAAAGGTGATCGCAGGGTATTAACCTGACTGAAAAGGTTATCGCAGGTTATTAACCTGACTCAAAAGGTAATTGCAGGGTATTAACCTGACTGAAATGTATTTGCAGGGTATTAACCTGACTCAAAAGGTAATTGCAGGGTATTAACCTGACTGAAATGTATTTGCAGGGTATGAACCTGGCACAAAAGGTGATTGCAGGCTATTAACCTAACTGAAAAGGTGATCGCAGTTTATTAACCTGACTGAAAAGGTTATCGCAGGTTATGAACCTGACTCAAAAGGTAATTGCAGGGTATTAACCTGACTGAAATGTATTTGCAGGCTATCAACCTGACTAAGGAAATTGCAGGTTATTAACCTGACTCAAAAGGTAATTGCAGGGTATTAACCTGACTCAAAAGGTATTTGCAGGATATGAACCTGACTGAAATGTATTTGCAGGCTATCAACCTGACTGAAAAGGAAATTGCAGGTTATTAACCTGACTCAAAAGGTAATTGCAGGGTATTAACCTGACTCAAAAGGTAATTGCAGGGTATTAACCTGACTGAAATGTATTTGCAGGCTATCAACCTGACTGAAGAGGAAATTGCAGGTTATTAACCTGACTGAAAAGACAATTGCAGGTTATTAACCTTACTCAAAAGGTAATAAAAGGTACTTGAAAGGTGGTTGCCAGCTCTCCGCTTGACACAAGAAGATAAAAAGGTGTTTGCAAGTTATTCAATTGGCACAAAGGATAACAAAAGGTGGTTGCAAGCTATTTGCTTGGCACAATGAGGAGTGAGGATCGAACTGAAGGGATACGACCAAGCAAGATTCTAGGTGATTGATGAAACCGTGTATAAATGATGCGGTGTATATCCCGTGTATGAATATGCGAGAGTATTGATGTATGAATGTATGAATGTATGGATATAACTGGTATGACTGTTTATATTGTATGTGATAGATGAACTCGATGAGACGAGACAAAACTGGTAAGATGGAAAGTGGACCGACACTACAATACTACACACTCGGCGGACTTTCTTGGAGATGATATCATTGTGAACTAATCAAACCATTTGCAGGGTGAAACTTGGCATAAGATAGCAAGTGATGCCTCCTGGGGGGAGAGCCCATTGTTGACCAAAAGTTTGGAAGAAGTCGCCATTTGTAAACCAGCGCAGAGTGTTCTGATAAAAGCCAATGTTGACCAAAAGTCTGGAAGTCGCCATTTTCATATAGCGCCAATCCATTGGTATGCCCCAGCAGTCACGCTCCTTTTCGTTCTTTGGTTTTTTGTTTTTTTTGAAATCCCTAACTTTTGCCTGGACCGCCCTTTCGGGTTTTCAGTCCACCGGGAGTATATTCTTTTTTATGCCCCTAATTTTTGCTTGGACCGCCCTTTCGGGTTTTCAGTCCACCGGAACGCTCTCTATTGCCTAAGTCGCCTTTTCAGTTTTTCGACTTAGCGAGCTTTCATTTTTTTGTTTTGTATTTTCGGATTGTGACTACATCTTGCTCAAAGCAGAGGTCCTTTCCATAGTGCTTAGCCATAATTCCCTTCCGGAGTGTAACCGTTCTCGAGGCGGCTGCTGATGCATGTTTCACCTACTCACGAGCTCAAATAAAGTGTGTTTGTTGTTCACATTTTTCAAAAGATGTAAAAAAGGTTTTGTATTTTGAAAATTTTTGCTTTAAGTATTGTCATAAAAATAGAAGAAATTTTGTAAATTGAATAAATGAGAGTTCCAAATAAATGGGTACAGGCTCAAACTTGATTAATTGAGTGGTGGCCTGCCAATGGCGTGGCTCCACGGATCTTTGAAATATTTTGGAAAATGGTAAATGTAATGGGAAGGGTACATTGAACACGATAACCGCTATTCTCCCTAACAACTTTGAATGCCCTTGTTCCGGGTCTTTGATTTGCAGGTGCTTTGAATCAGATGTCTTTCGATAGTTGGATGCCCCAAGTGGACTGTGCTTGATTTGATGCAGTTACTTTGTCATGATCCTTAACTTTTGCATAGATTGCCCTTTCGGGTTTTCAATCTATCAGGATAGTCATTTTTGTTAATGTCTCTAATTTTTGCCTGGACCGCCCTTTTGGGTTTTCAGTCCACCGAGACGCTCATTTTTGCCTAAGTCCCTTTTTTCAGGTTTACGACTTATCGAGCTTTTATTTTTGACAGAGTATTTCTTGACTGCATCGGCATTCATAGGACGTGCAAGTTTGTCACCATCCATATTGGTAAAAGTCATTGCACACGAGCCTTCGTAGTTAGGCGTCCACTTGCTCCTGGAGTCCGGTTGGAAAGAGTGCCTTTTTGAGCACAAAGTCTGACGAACCTTCTTGTTGGAAGTTTGTTTCAACCTCTTTTGATGTAGTTGTACAGGATCGTCATGCATTGTAAGTTCAATCAAAACTTGAGATTTTAGCAGAACTCCCGTTGACGGGATTTTGATCTCCATGAGAAGTCCGGCCTTGGTGTCGTATACTGAGGGAAGGAGGGGGTAGCCCTTGTTCAAATGTTTTACTGAAACACAATGCCCATGTGAGGCAACAATGCCATCTTATGTTGGTCTTTGTAAATGACTGCCATCCTCTGGACAATCTTCTTGATTTTTGTTTGCATCTTTGACGGCTAGGATGCCCCAGTATGTGAGAGATCTTGTCGGGAATCACTTCATTCTTCTTTTCTTCATCTTTGGATACAGGGAATTCTCAGTCAAGAGAGAGTATATGGTTAATGTATTCAACGGGCTTATTTATGTTTAATCTGCATTTATGTTTGATTTTAGAAAGTGAATGATTGTATGCAGACATTTGGAAATGATTAAAGAAGAAGATTTTTGGTTTTTTTGTGTTACCATTTTCCAGAAAAAGCACAAAATAAAAACAAAGTCGTGATCAAAACGACATTTTTATTAATGATGACAATACTTAAAGCAAAAAGCCCTACACAAGTTCACCTTTGTCTCGGGCGGAACAAAAGGATATTTTTGAAAAAAAGTAAACAACAAACAAATGCATTACTTGAACAGATAAGAGTAGTAGAAAGAACATCAACAACAAACAAATTGCAGCCGAACAATCCATGTGTTGATATTAGGCACGATGATCCGGTAGTAGGTTAACTTGTATGTCCGAGATTAGTCTGGAAAGGGCAAGATATTGTTTCGGATCAACTTCTGAACTATTTTCTTCAAAGCAAAGCAATGCTCAATATCGTGACCCGGTGCCCCTTGATGGAAAGCACAAGAGAGGTCGGCTCTATACCCTGTTGGCAATCTTGCCGGAACCGGAAGGGGTGCCTTGGTGTGGACCAAATTCCTTTCAAGCAACATTGGAAGTAATTTTGCGTACTTCATAGGAATCAGATCAATTTGTGTTCTTGGAGCATGTTGTCGAGGTTGTTGTTGATACTGTGGAAACTGGAGCTGATAACTCGGATTTTGAACGACATTGGTGTCGGGCGTAACAGCGGCAACATGTTGATAAGCCGGATATTCCTGTTGAGGCCTCTCGTGGGCCATTATGCTCGCTTCTTGTTCGTTCTTTCTCATAAAGTCGTTCACGAATTTCTTTGCACTGCTGGTCGGTACACTTTCTCTTGTTAACCGCCATTCTCGGACTCCTTTTTCTAACTGTACACCCGCGTCGACCATCTCTGCGAAATCCCTGGGCACACTTCCGACCATCTTCTCGTAGTAGAATTGATTGAGAGTTTTTAAGAAGAGTTTGGTCATCTCTTTCTCTTCTACACCCGGGCTGACTTGGGCAGCAACATCCCTCCATCGTTGGGCATACTCCTTGAACGTTTCTTTGTCTCTTTGGGTCATAGCCTGGAGATTGCTTCGGTCTAGAGCCATGTCCACATTGAATTTGTATTGTTGCACAAAGGCGTCACATAGATCATTGAAAATTAGAACTTCCGTACGGCCCAAATTTATGTACCACTTCAGTGCGGCACCGGCTAAGCTATCTTGAAAGTAATAGATAAGGACCTGATGATCACTGACATATGTGGACATCTTTCTCATATACATCCTTATATGCTCTTTAGGGCAAGAAGTCCCTTTGTATTTCTCGAAGTCTGGGAGCTTGAACTTGTGGGGTATCTGGACATTTGGTACCAAACAGAGATCATAAGCGTCATTCCCGAATATCTCTTTTCCACTGAGAGCCTTCATTTCGCGGTACATCTCATCATAATTCTTCTGTAAGTCGTCCACTTGATCACATGCCCCCACACTACCTAAAGGGACGGTGAGTTCTTTCTTTTGTGGAATAGCATGAACCAGAGGTACTGAGTTGGTCGCGGTTGGAACAGGAATTGCATTTTGAACAATAGACACTTGAGCTTATGAGACATAAGGGCGGGATGCTTCCCCAAGGCTAAAAGGTATGCCCCAAGGACGGCCTTCAGGTGCAATTTGTTGTGAAGTACTGGTAGACACTGTCCAACCAGGAATAGCAGAGGGACCTGCCTCAGCCTGAGTGCTGACAGGGGGAGGAGGTGGCGGCAGTTGATTTTGTGCAGTCGTCGGTGTTTTTACCAGTTCGGTCATTTCTATCATCCTAGTCTGCATGGTTTCATTTTCCTCCCGGAGTACTCGATTTTCTTGCTCGAAAGAGTCCATCTTCTTCTTTACAACTGCCCGAGTGTAGTGAGTACGAGTAGACTTGCGGAGAGTGCGTCAGGCCACTTTTTAAACAGGCGGACCCTTTATGGGAAGGAAAAAATTTGTGTGAGACTTGGGATTTGAGACCATGAAATGCAAGATGATGCATGATGTTTATGCAAAAAGACACACTTTTTTTTTCGAAGGACATATCAAAGTAATTGTGAACATCGTAAGGACCATGGTTTTATTGGTAAAGATATTGCAAAAGCAAAAGCTTAGTTTAGTATTTTTGAAATTTTATTTCATGTTATTCTTTCTTGCACGGTCCATACCTTATCTTGTCCTTCGATATTTAATAAGAAAAAGTTTATGAATGAATGCATGTATGCATGATTATGCTACAAGAACGGGGAAAACATGGTGAGGTTTTAGGTCCATAATGATGGAGTCAAGGGTAAGTGCGCCATTTTGGTAGGGACTATGATTCCATGTGTATATGTATCAAGGGTTCTACCAAGTTCCCAAAGTCCAACCCCCTCCGATCTTTGTCGGATGCCCGAGACAACACCTGGTCCAACAACGTTCGTAGGAAAGTCTCGTTTGAGTGTAGTATCGCATGTCGACTAATTCCAAGACAACACTTGGTTAGCCACCGCACTACATCCTAAAGGCTAAGATGGGTTAATGGTAATTAAAGGTCCTTAGCGTTGACGGAAACTTAAAAGTAATAACGTCTAAACGTGACAACACATGCCGATATACATCACCTCAAGATCCTCCGCTAAGTGTGGTTATATCACATGCTCCAAAAACACGAGAATACTCTCGGTATGTCACTATGATTCTACCACTCCTATCTTATATTTCGCTCAAGCCCGGGTTAGGACTTATCTCACCACACACGTTTAAGAAAAGAGAAAGAAGGAGGAAGAACATATATACACGTATTTCCATCTTTTATTTTTGTTTTTAAGCAAGTTATAGCACAAAGAATTAAATAAAGTCAAGTTAGGCACAACCCTCTTAGGGGATCCCCAGTGAAGTCGCCATTTCTGTCGCGTCATTTTTCGGAGATCAAGTCTATTTGATTAGCGTTTGACTCACTATTTTATTTCACGACTGAACATTTAATTTTTTTTTAAAAGAAAGTGGAAAAAAGTTCAAATACCACATTTTAAAGATTAAGGGTTCGGGGGTTGGTTACATAAAGGGAAGGTATTAGCACCCTTTATGTTCGTAGTACTCTACGAGAACCTCTTGATTTTATTTAACTTTTGTGCTATAACTTGCTTGCTTTTTTAGAAAATGGATTTAAAATGATTAAAAGAAAAAGAAAAAGAGAAACCTATTATCTACATTTTTTATTGATTTGGAAGGACGAGTGTCCTTTGCCTACGTACCCGTGACGGATCAAAACCTCGTAGTTCGGGGTAGAAATTGACGTTTGATTGGTTTTTGTATTTTTTATTAGTTTTGAAAAAGGTTTTATAATGTAAAAGCCAAAGTGGAAAAAATAGAATTTGTTTGTGTTTTTTATGTTAAAGAAAATGACTTGAATATGTTTAAATGGATTGAAATTTGATTTAAGAAAGCAAATGAAAATGGAACGTCACTTGATTGAAAATCAAGGTTTATTATGAAAAGAATTTTTTGTGAGTTTTTGATTATTTGCATGTTTTTGTTGTTTTTTATATAATAAATGAAAATTAAATTAACGGAGCAATAAAAATAAAAGCGCGTGGATTTTTGTAGTGACGTTGGATCACCACAAAATCCCTAATCTGATTTTTTGCATTTTTGGATATATATAAGGCCCTAAAGAAATAAAAGGACACACACACGCACACTTTTCTCATTTATATTTACATTGGACCTAAATACATTCTAATTGCTGGAAAATAAATAACAATAATTAAAATGCTAAACAGAAATAAAATAAAAATGCAAAAGTGCTAAAAAGAAATAAAATGCAAGAAAATAAAAGAAAGGGACAACCGAAGGGACAAAAATTACCGAAGGGGACAAAGATTCCGAAGGGACAAAAATTCCAAAGGGACTTTTCCGAAGGGACAGAAAAGGAGGGAGAAGAAAAGAATAGCTCGTCAACACAAGCTAAATAGGGAGAAGAGAGAAAAGTTCTTTGACAACTCAAGAGAACTTTTGTGTGTGAAATTGTGTGGAATAAGGGCTCTATTTATAGGTGAGGAGGTTGATGTAAAAAGGAAAATTGGTTTAATGGAAATGATGGACAATTATGGTCAATTTTGAAAAAGGAATGTTAAAGTTGACACTTGACTTGAAATTTTTTTAGACCTTGGACATTTTATTTTTGGACCTATTGACACTTTTTTTTTTTTTTTACTTGGACAATAAAATAAAAGTGACCAAAATAAAATATGAAAAATGACTAATTAAAAAAAAATAAAAAATTAGAAATAAAAAATTATAAAATTAAATAAAAGATGGAAATTAAAGAGTAAATAACAAATAATAAAAAAACTAAAGAAAACTAAAAAATATAAAAAAGAAGAGAGAAGAGGGCCCGACACGGAACTAAACATGAGGTATTTTAAGATACCTTTATGCCGAATTTTTCTCTGAAAAGTCAGAGACCGATCAGGGTCAAAGGGCGTGTGTCAGTGTATGAATGTGGGACCTTAGGTCAAAAATTGAGGTATGACAATACTGATCCTCATCAAAGAAGGGTGTATCTCTTATCCTCGGAATAGGAGCATTTTCCAGAGCTACAACTTTCTCAGCCCGCTTTACTTCTTCAACATGCTTGGCAGTGATAAGAGCTTGTTCCCTGGCAGCAGCTTTTTGAATTTTGGTGATAAAATCCAAAGACTCAGTCTTCACTGTAGAGAACTTGTCCTCATAGCTCACATTAAGTATTGGCATAGACCTTTGCTCAATAACTTCTTTGAGCTTATTGCATGAAGAAGCATAAAACTCATCAATCTTATTTGAATCAAATAAGTCAGTTTGAGGGTAGAGAAGCTCTCAAAGCTAGAAAAGTTTCAAAAGAGAAAAAGGTTATAGGATCACAAAGTGGTTGAGAAACTTTTCTGGTCTTAGCTTTACATGCTGTTACAGTTCCTGATACAATATCAGAGGCTTGTTCTAGATTTTCAGAAGCTGGTTCAACAACAGGTTCTGAAGGTTTAACAGAAGCTAAGGTCAGATTCTCTGTAGGTTCAGGTACAGGGTCTGGTTTGGAAACGGATGAAGTAGCTTTTGTTGTTTTGGATTTTGCAGGGGTTTTTGGTAGTTCTCCCCCTAGATGTTTTTCAAGAGAATCTAGAGTGTCTGGAGAGTCTACACAAATGATTTCAGTTTGGGGGGGTGGTTGTTTGGATTGAATGGTTGCTTCAGGATTTTCAGAAGGTTTAATTACCTGAAGTGGTTTGAGAAATGAAGGTTGAGCAGGATGGTCAGCAGGAAGATTCATAGACACTATGATTGTGTCTTGAATCACTCTGTCCATAGTTGAATCAACATAATCAACTACTGCCTAGTCAAGCGGGTTATGGGATGATATGGGTTTGATTGGTGAGGGAGATGAATTTTTGAGAGATGGAAGAATTTGGCTCAAGGGTTTGTTGTCAGATTCTGAATCTGATTCTGACTCATGATTCAAAGAAGAAGATGAGCTATATGCCACGTTGCCAGAGGTGCCAATGCCAGCTTCTGGAGAGGCAAAATGATCAGACACAGTAGCTTCTGATAACTCAGCTTCTGCAGGTTCTGAAGTACTCTTCTATTTAAGAGCAGAAGCAAGCAACTTAGCAGCTTCCTTGACAGTCTCTTCCTTCAACTCTTCAGCAATCAAATCTGCTGCCATAACCTTGCCAGCAGTGTGTTTTTAGCCACAGGAATCACATCCACATTTCTCTTCTTGATCTGACTCTCTTCACCTTCAGAGTCAGAATCAATGAAATCAGCAATATCTTGAGCTAACTTATCATAGTCTCTGTCAGCTTTGCCTATTATTGCTTTCTTCTCAGCTTTCTTAGCCTTCTTCTCATCTTTCTTAGCCTTCTTCCCATCCTTAATTTCACGAAGTGCAGAAGATGCAGAAGGAGAACCAATTGAAACTCCAGGAAGAGCAGAAGATTTGATCTTTTTCTTGAGAGGCTCCTGCTTCTCTTCCTCTTCCTTGAGAACCACTTCCTTGGTCCTTTTTCCTTTGACCTTAAGAGGGCCTCCTCCAGCAGTCTCAGGAATAGCAGAATAGTTGATTATTCTACCAGTCTCCTTGAAGTAATCCACCACAAATCTAGCAAGAACTTCAGGATTATCTTCTTTGGATATGGGAGGGAAGTCCATCATCAAATCAGATTGTACATAGGATTCTCTCATATCATGCTTAGAGGGATTGAATCTCTTGACAATCTTCATGTACTGTAGAGTCTTGCCATTGATGATTCTACCGGTCACAGTTCCTAGATGAATATCTGATACCACACCAGATTCTGATAAGACCTTCAAAAGAACTCCTTGATACAGAATCTCAGATATTAATCTTCCAAAAGGAACTTGCCTCCTGGTTTCTGATTGACTCTTCTTGATGGCCCAACACATGTGGTGCATCACATATCTGGGGAAGTTGATCTTTATTTTGTTGATAAGAAAATAAAGAAGAACTTTGTGATCCACAGATAATGTATCTGTTCCTCCTCCTTTCTGAAACATACTGTCCAGTATAATCTTCAGAAGCACCCTATGCGTAGGATGCATATCCACCAATTTATTTGAGGGTCTCCCTTCAAATAACAACTTGTTGCAGACAACAGCCCATTCACTTTTCTTGTTGACATTCCACTGAAATTTACCAGCGCTCTCCATCTGACAAGCCCTGGCTACCACCTCTTCAGTGATAACTATAGGAATTCCCATCACAACAGACCTAATTTCAAGACCATTGTACGGTCTTAAACCCATTTGGTCTCTGTTTTTTCCAGCAAGACTGGGGTTGTTTGAGATTGCTACTGTTTCTTCCAAAGTAGCTTCAGCTTTGTCGTAGACTTCTGACCTAACCCAAAAATCTCTAACAAGCTCCTGATATGTTGGTCCATTCAACATACCAAAGTATCTCATCATTCCTTGTGATAAGAAATGAGGTGCAACGTCAACTCCATGACGACTGAGTGAACCAAAATCTACTGGAGATTCAACTTGAATTTCCAGAGTCTCCTTGATGATGTTCATTGTTCTGGGTTTGATAACATAAGATCCTCCAGACTTGATTATGACACCAGATTGGATGAGATCACTTGCCATTAGGGTTTTCTAAGAGTTTGATTTGAGAACAAAAGAAAAGGTTTTGCAAAGTATTGAAAAACAAGAAATTTGTTCAGAGAGAAAATCAAAGAGTGAAAAGAGAAGTGAGTTGTGTGTGTTATGTATTTATAGAGAAAATGTTTGAAAACTGTTTGGAAAGAGTAGGGGACAAACACACACAAACAATAAATACATATAGCATGCAGCCGTAAACGTATTGGGACAAAGCGAAGGTAACTTGTTTAACATAATGATATCATTGCCCTTTGAGTTCTTACCCAATACAGACAGGCCACGTCTGAGAAACTGTAAAGTAACTGACACCATAGTGGGGCAGATGTTACTGAACTTAACAGTCACGCTTCCACTAATACGAGCTTCTGAGAGTCTAAAGATTCCTTACCAGAGTCTGAATATTTTACCAGAAGCTTTCATCAGAATCTCCAAAAGAGAGTCTGATTCCCAGATAGCTTCTGAATGTTTTTAGAGTCTGAATTCTGTTTTCAGAGGCGCATATTACCCAGAGACATAGCACATGTTCAAATTTTTCTTTATGAAATCAAATCTTTCAACAGATAAGGGTTTAGTAAATATATCAGCCCATTGATGATCAGTATCAATGAATTGGATATCTAAAATTCCTTTTTGAACATAGTCTCTTATAAAATGATGTTTAATCTCAATATGCTTTGCTCTTGAATGCAGAATTGGATTTTTAGACAAACATATAGCTGCTGTATTATCACAATAAATTGGGATATGGTTTTCAGTTATTTGATAGTCCTCAAGCTGATGTTTCATCCAGAGTAGCTGTGTACAACAACTAGCAGCTGAGATGTATTCTGCTTCTGCTGTAGACAGAGCAATGGTTTCTTGCCTCTTGCTAGCCTAGGATATCAGATTCTCTCCCAAGAATTGACAATTGCCACTTGTAGATTTTCTTTCAATCCTGTCTCCAGCATAATCAGCATCACAGAATCCAACTAGCTTGTAGTCAGAGGATTTCTTGTAAAGAAGTCCAAGATTAGTAGTTCCTTTCAGATATCTAAAGATTCTCTTAACAACAGTTAAGTGAGACTCTCTAGGATCTGATTGAAACCTTGCACACAAACATACACTGTACAAAATATCTGGTCTGGATGCAGTTAGGTATAACAAAGAACCAATCATACCTCTATACAGCTTCTGGTCAACTTTGGTTCCTTGATCTTATTTGCTCAGAGTGCAGGTTGGATGCATTGGAGTATTCATTTCTTTGCAGTCCTCAAGATTGAACTTCTTCAGAAGCTCTTTCGTATACTTGGACTGATGAACGTAGACTCCATCTTTGCATTGGTTGATTTGAATTCCAAGAAAGAACTTCAATTCTCCCATCATGCTTGTAACACCCCGTTCTCCCAACAGTAATAATTAACAAATTAAATCAGAGTTTTTCGCCAAAAACGGAATGCTACATTTTCGTTCAAGGTTTCAATCAATAATAATTAACTTCAAAACTTCGCAGCGGAATTATTTTAAAGCAACTAAATAATCTTTGGCACGCAGGCCTCATCAAAAGTTTCATAAATCAAAATTAATACGTAAGGAAAGAGAAAACAAGCAACAAATTCCCGTCCCGTTACGTATCAGAGCCCTAAGACACTTGAGCCGACGTCTCTAATAATCTTCATTACCTGCACTTGCCCACAAGGCGGCAATTCCAGCAGAAGAAGTGAGATTCACAAACAACAATAGATAACATAATTCACCGATTAAACTCAACAGCAACAGTATAATGAATAATCAATTATCATTCATAATTTGAACAATTCAACAACATGGTCAACAACGACATCGACAACTCAACCAACAACAACAACAACAACTACTACGATAACAACAATGCAACTAATGCAAATGCATGTGGTACCATTTTACGCGCGTTGAATGCTAAGCATTCCAGGGCATGAGCCCCCAACGGTTGAATGAAATAACATTCCAGGGCATAAGCCCTCAACAGTTGAGTGATAAACACTCCAGGGCATAAGCCCTCAACGATTGAGTGTAAACACTCCAGGGCATAAGCCCTCAACAGTAGTATGAGTATGAAATGGACTCCAACCCAACGGCAGCAACAACAACTACTATATGCATAATCAGCCATGGCATAAGACTCCAACTTAATTCGACAAGACACAACAAAGGTCACAGCGAAGCATCACAACAAAATTCAACAACTTAAGTAACCTACAGTATTACTCGCCGTTGCGAGCTACTTTACTCGTCGTGGCGAGTTCAGAAAATTGAGCTCCTCGCCGTGGCGAGTTGGGGGCGAGCTCAAGGCGAGCAAAAGTGGTTGCTCTCGGCATTTTTGACATTTTTCACCTAAAATCTTCATTTTTAAGTTCCCAAAACCCGAATTTAATTCTGTAAAAATGTGCCATTCATTCCTAAACACATTAAGGCACTCAGATTGATATAAAAATTCACCCAAAAACCTCATTAAGACAATTAACAACTTTTGAATTAAGCAACTCGCCGTGGCGAGTGCATCTGCTCGCTGTGGCGAGCTACAGGTGTTTCATTGCTCGCCTCGCGAGTAGGATTGCTCGCTGTGGCGAGTTACACAGGCACTGCTCGCCTGGCGAGTGGGTTTACTCGCCGTTGCGAGCGGCGATTGACAGAACTACGAACTGTACGAACAGACTTCTACTTTTCAACCCTAAACCCCAAATTCAACACCCAAAGGCTCAATTTTGATGAATTTCATCATCCCAATGCATTCTAACATCAGAACAGCATAAAACAACAACAATTACATGAATTCATTAAGTTATTAGCATCAATTCATCTTAACCTAATTCAATTCATCAACCCTAACAATTCTACATTCATCAACGAATTAAGAACTTAAAGTTGAGAGTTAGTCTCACCCTTACCTTAGATTATCTTCCTGAATTAAAAGCAGCGTTCTTCTCTCCTCTTGCTTCTTCTCTCTTCTTATAGGTTTTTCCCCCTTTTCTTGTTTTCTCACTGTTTTTACGTGAAAACTGATTCTGACTCTTTCTTCCCTTATTAATACCTATTAACTTCTCGTTAATTCCAATTAACTCCTATTAAATTATTAAATAATTCATTTTAATCCCCAACCTTCTAATAATTATAATTCTCACCTATTTTTATTAAATAATTCAAAACAATCATATAATAAAATATAACACACCATAAAATAAACATAAATTATTTAAAATCACATAAACTTACTAAAATCAATTGAAATAAAATAATCAACAACTAGGGCGTTACAACTCTCCCCCACTTAAAGAATTTCGTCCTCGAAATATTACCTCAAGCAAACAACTCAGGATAAGACTCTAGCATCTTACTCTCCAGCTCCCAAGTCAAGCTTTCACCAGTTACTCCACCCCAGACCACTCTCACCAGAGGTATCTCCTTGCCTCTCAACTTCTTCACCTTACGATCATCAATTCTCAACGGTAAAGTTTCCACCGTAAGGTTGTCTCTAACTTGCACGTCATCCCTTGGTATAACATGCGAAGGATCCGCTACGTACTTCCGCAACTGCGACACATGGAACACATCATGCAGATTTGAAAGATGTGGTGGCAAACCTATTCGATATGCCACTGGCCCAATCCTCTCCGATATCTGATAAGGACCAATAAACTTCGGAGTCAACTTCTTCGACTTCAACGCACGACCTACACCTGTCATGGGAGTGACTCTCAAGAACACATGATCACCCTCTTGAAACTCAAGTTCCTTTCTACGCTTGTCATGGTAACTCTTTTGCCGACTCTGTGACGCTTTCATCCGTTCTCTTATCAGCTTAACTTTCTCTGTAGTCTGCTGGACTAATTCTGGTCCCAACACTATACTTTCTCCCGATTCAAACCAACACAACGGAGTTCTACACCTCCGACCATACAAAGCTTCAAATGGTGCCATACCAATACTCGAATGATAACTGTTGTTGTACGTGAACTCAATCAACGGTAGATGACTATCCCAAGCTCCACCTTGCTCAAGTACACACACTCTTAATAAATCTTCCAACGACTGAATCGTCCTCTCCGACTGACCATCTGTTTGAGGATGATAAGCCGAACTCAACTTCAACTTAGAACCCAAAGCCTCCTGCAAACTCTTCCAAAACCTTGAAGTAAACATCGGATCTCTATCCGACTCAATACTCGATGGAACACCATGCAACTTCACAATACTATGAATATAAATCTCCGCCAACTGAGCTACTGGATAATTGATATTGATCGGAATAAAATGTGCTGACTTTGTTAACCTGTCAACAACTACCCAAATGGCATCATGCCCCTTCGGAGTATTCGGTAAACTCGTCACAAAATCCATGGATATGCTATCCCACTTCCACTCTGGTACATCCAATGGTGTCAACAACCCTGCAGGCTTCTGATGTTCAACTTTAGATTTCTGACAAGTCAAACATGCATAAACAAATTGCGCGACATCTCGCTTCAATCCAGACCACCAAAACATCTTCTTCAAGTCGTGGTACATCTTCGTAGCTCCCGGATGAATACTTAAGCTACTCCTGTGACTTTCTTCCAAAATCATCTTTTTCAACTCGTCATTATCAGGAATACAAATTCTGCCTCGGAATCTTAACACACCTTTATCATCAACCTGGAAATCACTACCTTCCGCTTCATTACTAGCAACCATCAAGTCTACAAACTTAACATCAGCTTCTTGCGCTTCCTTGATACTATTCAAGAATTCATTATTGATCTTCAACATACCCAACTGCACGCTCTGAGGTGCCAATTCACAAACTAAGCTCAAGTCCCTAAATTGCTCAAGTAACTCGAACTCTTTCATCATCATAGCAGACATGTGCAACGTCTTTCTGCTCAAGGCATCTGCAACCACATTAGCTTTACCCGGATGGTAATTCAAACTAAAATCATAGTCCTTCAACAACTCGAGCCATCTTCTCTGCCTCATATTCAACTCTTTCTGATCAAACAAATATTTCAAACTCTTATGATCACTGAACACCTCAAATCTGGAACCATACAAATAATGCCTCCAAATTTTTAACACAAAAACTACAGCAGCCAACTCTAAATCATGTGTAGGATAGTTCTTCTCATGTATCCTCAACTGCCTCGAAGCATAAGCTACCACCTTACCATCCTGCATAAGTACACCACCTAAGCCCAACTTGGACGCATCACAATAAACAACAAAAGGTTCATCTGGCTTCGGTAAAATCAAAATCGGAGCAGTCGTCAACCGTTGCTTCAACTCATTGAAACTATTCTCACACTTAGTATCCCACATAAAAGCTTTACCCTTACAGGTCAACTGTGTCAAGGGAAGTGCCAACTTCGAAAATCCTTCGATAAATCTGCGGTAATAACCTGGTAAACCCAGAAAACTTCTAATCTCTGTAACGGACCTCAGAGTCTCCCATTGCGATACCGCTTCAACTTTCGACGGGTCAACCGCAATACCACTACCAGAAATAATGTGGCCAAGAAAACTTACTTCACTTAACCAGAACTCACATTTGGATAACTTGGCATACAACTTCTTTTCTTTCAACACTTGCAAAACAATCTTCAAATGCTCTGCATGCTCTTCTTCAGTCTTAGAATAAATCAGAATATCATCAATAAAAACAACAACAAATCTGTCCGGAAAGTCATGGAAAATTTTGTTCATATACTCCATAAATACACCAGGTGCATTAGTAACACCGAACGGCATCACCTTATACTCATAGTGACCATATCGCGTTCTGAACGCCGTCTTCTGCATATCTTCATCCTTCACCTTGATCTGATGGTAACCTGACCTCAAATCGATTTTACTAAACACACGGGCACCCACTAGCTGGTCCATCAAGTCATCAATTCTCGGAAGTGGATACCTATTCTTTATCGTCACTTTATTCAGCTGACGGTAATCTATACACAGCCTCATGCTACCATCTTTCTTCTTAACCAGCAACACCGGCGCTCCCCAAGGTGAAACACTCGGTCTTACAAACTTCTTATCAAGTAGGTCTTCCAACTGCTTCTTCAACTCTGCCAACTCAGCTGCTGACATACGGTAAGGAGCCATTGACACAGGCTTCGTACCCGGAACAAGATCAATTGAAAATTCAACTTCCCTCTCTGGCGGCACATCGGGAATCTCATCAGGGAAAACTTCTGGGAATTCATTCACGATTGGTAGGCTATCAATCACTACTTGATTCTCTACTGACAAATATGCTAACAAGGAAAACATCATAATTCTGTCACGCTCAATCTGCTTCAACTGCTTAGTACTCAAGAAATCAACTTCACTCTCTTCTTCAGCGGAAGAGAAACGTACTGTCTTACTAAAACAATTGATGAGGACATGGTTATACTCTAACCAGTTCATCCCAAGGATTACATCCATACCCGTCAACGGTAAACATACGAGATCAACTTCAAAATTTCTACCAAATACAGACAGTGGACAACTTAAACAAACAAGAGAAGTAGTCACTGAACCCTTAGCTGGAGTTTCAACAATCATTTCTCCATCCATATTAGACATGGTAAGTCCCAACTTAGAAGCACAACTAACAGCAATAAAACAATGCGTAGCACCAGTATCTATAATAGCAATTAAAGGAGTATCATCAAAATAACAAGTACCTCGAATAAGTCGATCCTCATTGTCCGTCTGTGTACCAGACAATGCAAACACTTTCCCTCCAAGCTGAGCCTTCTTAGGCTTCTTGCACTGAGAACTAAGATGACCCTCTTCATCACAATTAAAACAGACAATATCACCACGTTTGCATTCAGCTATTGTATGTCCTTTCTTCCCACATCGGAAGCATTTCTTCTCATCACGGTGGCAAGCATTACTCTTGTGGCCTTTCTCGCCACACTTGTAGCAGACAACTTCAGCAAGAGTCTCATTCTTCCTGGGCCTCCTCTCATCATTTACCCGTTGTTTCCCCTTATCAGCAGGAGCACTGTAAGGCTTAGGACGGTTCTGCTGATTCCTACTCTTCCTTTCATTAAGCACTTTATAGTGAGCTTTCGTATCCTCTTCGTAAATTCTGCAGCTACTCACCAATTCAGAAAAATTGCGGATCTTCTGATAACCAATGGCCCGCTTAATCTCAGCACGCAGACCATTCTCAAACTTGATACACTTAGAGAACTCAGCAGTCTCAGGAGTGTAATGCGGGTAAAACTTTGCCAACTCAACAAACTTGGCAGCACACTCTGTTACTGACATATCACCTTGCTTCAGTTCCAGAAATTCAATCTCCTTCTTACCTCGGACATCTTCCGGAAAATACCTATTCAGAAACTCTCTTCTGAACACAGCCCACGTGATCACAGCTCCTCCATTACCTAGCATTGGTTGCACACTCACCCACCAATCATCGGCCTCCTCAGCCAGCATATGTGTGCCAAAACGCACCATCTGAGCATCAGTGCACTGCATTACTCTGAAGATTCTCTCAACCTCTTTCAACCATGTCTGCGCTCCATCAGGGTCATACCTGCCCTTGAAAGTTGGTGGATGGTTCCTCAGGAAGGTTTCCAACATGCGAACACCGTCGTTACCACCAGCATTATTCTGTTGACCCACAGCTTGAGCCATCGCTTGTAGAGCAGCAGCAAGTGCGACATCATTCCTTCCAGCCATCGCGAAAATCTACACTACAACAACAACCAGGACATCAAAGACAATACAAAATTGTCACACGACTCTACTAGGCTCGACTCGACTCTACTACTTGGCCGGACGGACCGACCTGCTCTGATACCAATTGTAACACCCCGTTCTCCCAACAGTAATAATTAACAAATTAAATCAGAGTTTTTCGCCAAAAACGGAATGCTACATTTTCGTTCAAATAAAATCTCCAAATTAACGGATGAATAAATATTCTCCAATAAAATAGTCAATAATAATTAACTTCAAAACTTCGCAGCGGAATTATTTTAAAGCAACTAAATAATCTTTGGCACGCAGGCCTCATCAAAAGTTTCATAAATCAAAATTAATACGTAAGGAAAGAGAAAACAAGCAACAAATTCCCGTCCCGTTACGTATCAGAGCCCTAAGACACTTGAGCCGACATCTCTACTAATCTTCATTACCTGCACTTGCCCACAAGGCGGCAATTCCAGCAGAAGGAGTGAGATTCACAAACAACAATAGATAACATAATTCACCGATTAAACTCAACAACAACAGTATAATGAATAATCAATTATCATTCATAATTTGAACAATTCAACAACATGGTCAACAACGACATCGACAACTCAACCAACAACAACAACAACAACAACAACTACTACGACAACAACAATGCAACTAATGCAAATGCATGTGGTACCATTTTACGCGCGTTGAATGCTAAGCATTCCAGGGCATGAGCCCCCAACGGTTGAATGAAATAACATTCCAGGGCATAAGCCCTCAACAGTTGAGTGATAAACACTCCAGGGCATAAGCCCTCAACGATTGAGTGTAAACACTCCAGGGCATAAGCCCTCAACAGTAGTATGAGTATGAAATGGACTCCAACCCAACGGCAGCAACAACAACTACTATATGCATAATCAGCCATGGCATAAGACTCCAACTTAATTCGACAAGACACAACAAAGGTCACAGCGAAGCATCACAACAAAATTCAACAACTTAAGTAACCTACAGTATTACTCGCCGTTGCGAGCTACTTTACTCGTCGTGGCGAGTTCAGAAAATTGAGCTCCTCGCCGTGGCGAGTTGGGGGCGAGCTCAAGGCGAGCAAAAGTGGTTGCTCTCGGCATTTTTGACATTTTTCACCTAAAATCTTCATTTTTAAGTTCCCAAAACCCGAATTTAATTCTGTAAAAAGGTGCCATTCATTCCTAAACACATTAAGGCACTCAAATTGATATAAAAATTCACCCAAAAACCTCATTAAGACAATTAACAACTTTTTAATTAAGCAACTCGCCGTGGCGAGTGCATCTGCTCGCTGTGGCGAGCTACGGGTGTTTCATTGCTCGCCTCGCGAGTAGGATTGCTCGCTGTGGCGAGTTACACAGGCACTGCTCGCCTGGCGAGTGGGTTTACTCGCCGTTGCGAGCGGCGATTGACAGAACTACGAACTGTACGAACAGACTTCTACTTTTCAACCCTAAACCCCAAATTCAACACCCAAAGGCTCAATTTTGATGAATTTCATCATCCCTATGCATTCTAACATCAGAACAGCATATAACAACAACAATTACATGAATTCATTATGTTATTAGCATCAATTCATCTTAACCTAATTCAATTCATCAACCCTAACAATTCTACATTCATCAACGAATTAAGAACCTAAAGTTGAGAGTTAGTCTCACTCTTACCTTAGATTATCTTCCTGAATTAAAAGCAGCGTTCTTCTCTCCTCTTGCTTCTTCTCTCTTCTTCTAGGTTTTTCCCCCTTTTCTTGTTTTCTCACTGTTTCTACGTGAAAACTGATTCTGACTCTTTCTTCCTTTATTAATACCTATTAACTTCTCGTTAATTCCAATTAACTCCTATTAAATTATTAAATAATTCATTTTAATCCCCAACCTTCTAATAATTATAATTCTCACCTATTTTAATTAAATAATTCAAAACAATCATATAATAAAATATAACACACCATAAAATAAACATAAATTATTTAAAATCACATAAACTTACTAAAATCAATTGAAATAAAATAATCAACAACTAGGGCGTTACAATGCTCATTTCAAATTCATCCTGCATTACTTTTGAAAACTCTTTGCAAAGTGAACTATTTGTAGAACCAAAGATAATATCATCAACATAAATCTGAACTACAAGAATGTCTTTCTTTAGAGTCTTTCTGAATAGAGTAGTGTCAACTTGTCCTCGTTCAAAGTTGTTTTGAATAAAGAAATTACTCAATCTTTCATACCAAGCTCTGGGAGCTTGTTTCAAACCATAGAGTGATTTCTTTAATTTATAAACATGCTCTGGATGCTTTAAATCTTCAAAGCCAGGAGGTTGTTTGACATATACTTCTTCAGAAATGACACCATTAAGGAATGCACTTTTAACGTCCATTTGATACAAAGTTATGTTGTGATTAACTGCATAGGAAAGAAGTAACCTGATTGCTTCCAATCTTGCAACTGGAGCAAAAGTTTCTGTGTAATCAATGCCTTCTTGCTGACTGTAGCCTTGTGCAACAAGTCTGGCCTTGTTTCTGATTACTTCTCCTTGTTCACTAAGCTTATTTCTGAACACCCACTTGGTTCCAATGATGTTCTTGTGATTAGGCTTAGCTACTAGATCTCATACTTCATTTCTTTTGAATTGATTCAGTTCTTCTTGCATTGCTAGAATCCATCCTTCATCTCCAAGAGCTTCTTCAACAGAAGTTGGTTCAATAACAGATAATAATCCTAAAGCAGACTCTTCTTGTCTGAAATGCGATCTTGTTCTCATAGGACTTTCTTTATTGCCAATTATCTGATCTTCTGGATGTGAAGACTTGTATTTGAAAGATTGTTTGGATTGACTAGCTTGCAGAGAACCATCTTGAGCTTCATCAGAAGCTTCTTCATTAGGAACTTAAGGGGTTGTTCCAGCTTTTGAAGTATCTTTAGATTCTGGAATCTGATCAGATTCTGAGTTATCATCAGAATCTTGAGATTTTTCATGACTTTCATCTTGCACTGGAGTTTCACTTCCAGGCTCTTTGTCATCAAATCTTACATGCATAGATTCTTCCACACATTGTGTTTCTGAATTATACAGCCTGTATGCCTTAGAGCGTTCAGAGTAACCTAAAAAGATTCCCTTTTGAGCTTTGGCATCAAATTTCTTTAGGTAGACTTTGTTGTTCAGGACATAACATGTACATCCGAACTGATGAAAATAAGATATGTTGGGTTTTCTTCCTTTAAAGAGTTCATAAGCTGTTTTGTTCAACAGAGGTCTAATATAGATTCTGTTCTGAACATAACAAGCTGTGTTTACTGCTTCTGCCCAAAAATGCTTAGCCAGATTGTTCTCATGGATCATGGTTCTAGCCATCTCTTGTAAGGTTCTTTTCTTTCTCTCTACAACTCCATTTTGTTGTGGAGTTCTAGGTGCAGAGAATTCATGAATAATTCCATGTTTTTCACAGAAAACCTCAAACGGTTCATTTTCAAATTCTCCTCCATGATCACTTCTGACTTTCAAGATTTTCATTTCCTTCTCTGATTGAATTTGGGTGCAGAATTTACTAAACACAGAATATGAATCATCTTTAGTTTTCAGAAATTTAACCCAACACCATCTGCTGTAGTCATCAACAATAACTAGTCCATATTTACTTCCATATAAGGATGCAGTGTTAACTGGTCCAAATAAGTCAATATGAAGTAACTCCAAGGGTCTGGAAGTTGAAACAATTTCTTTCGGCTTGAAGGGACTCTTGACAATTTTCCCTTTCTGACATGCTCCGCAAAGAGCATCTGAGTGATAGTCAATGTTTGGTAGGCCTTTGACAAGTTGTAACTTGCTAATTTTAGAGATTAATCTCCAGTTAGCATGTCCCAAACGTCTATGCCACATCCACTTCTTATCACTCATTGACAGAAGGCACATTACCTTCTGATCAGTTAGTTCTGAGAATTTTATCTTGTATACATTGTTTCTTCGTTTTCCCTTGAAGACTATGGACTGATCATCCTTGTTAACCACTGTGCAGTTGTTCTTATTAAACAATACATCATAACCACTGTCACATAATTGACTTATGCTTAGTAAGTTATGTTTAAGTCCATCAACTAACCACACATTACTGATTGAGATCAGAGAGTTACCAATGGTTCCAGTACCAATGATTTTGCCAGTTTGGTTTCCTCCAAATCCCACAGTTCCTCCCTCTTTCATGGTTAGGGTTAGGAACATAGACCTTTCTCCCGTCATGTGACGCGAGCACCCACTGTCTAGGTACCAAGCCTTGTGCTTTCTTAGTCCTTTTAGACATACCTGCAGCATCAATAATATCAGACTTAGGTACCCATATTCTTATGGGTACTTTTTGGTTAGTCTTAGAACCATTGAACTCTTTTCGCAAGTTATGTCTTGAAATCCTTGGCAATGTTTTCTCCCATACCTTAGGGTTGGAACCGTTTGGTTTAGGTTTCAACTTGCCTTTCACAGTTTCTCTCCTTTGAAACTTAGACTTTGGTTTTTCAGACTCTGGCTTTTTCAGAGTCTGTTTATCAGACTTTGAATGTTTCAGTGTCTGAGACTTTAAAGCTTTGGGTTCAAAGTTTTTCAGACCCTTTAACTTAACATTCTGAAGTTTTGACTTAGTCAGAATCTTAGAAGTAGAAGTTGTAGGTTCTGAATGAGTCTCTGTGTTGACTTCATCAGACTCTTTTACAAAATGATTTTTCAACGCCTCTCTGGCTCCATCAGGATCAGATTTCAGAGTCATTTCATTTGAGTTTCCTCCAATGAATCCAAGACCATGTCCTCTGTTCTGATACGTGCTATAGATCATGGATGCAACCCTTGATCTGTCAATTCCAGTAGCAATAAATTCTTGCAGATCAACATCTTGCTCACTTAAGTATTTACAGCTACACTTCTTGATCAATAAAGAGATATTTTCTTCTTTTAAATCTTCTAATTCCAACAGAGTTGAATTATGTCTTTTTGACAGCTTATCAAGCTGTTGTTTGACTTTCTTCAACTCAGTGGTCTTAGTTTTAAAATGACCAAGAAGCTCATTGACAGATTCTATAAGTTCAGATCTTGTGAGTTCAGAATATACCTCTGTTTCATTTTTAGAGTCTGTATCTGATTCTGCCTCAGGTGTCTCTTTAACAGATTCGGTTGTAGCCATTAGTCCAACAGCTACATTGGCTTCACCATCAGCATCATCATCTTCAGATCCTGACTCATTATCAAGATCTTCCCAGGTGGCCATCAGACTTTTCTTGATCTGCTTCTTAAACTTGCTTGACTTGAAGGTTGGCCTTTTTGACTTGGGTTTCTCCTTCTGCAGTTCTGGACACTCAGCAATAAAATGTCCAGTTTTCTTGCAGTTGAAGCAACCTTTCTGATCCTCCTTTTTGAACCCCTTCCCACCGCTCTTGCTCAGAAATCTCTTGTTCTTCTTAGCAAGGTACTGCATTCTGCTTGAAAGCATAGCCATTTCCTTTGCTACATCAGGATCCTCCTCTGAGTTTTCAGAAGCTGAAGACTCATTTTCAGATTCTTCAACCTTGAGAGCCTTTGAAGACCTTCCTTTTGATTTTAAAGCAATGGTTTTGGATTTTCTTGCAGAATCATGTTCATTGAGACTTAACTCATGAACCTTGAGTGAGCTTACAAGATCTTCAACACTTAAAGTGTTTAAATCTTTAGCCTCCTCAATTGCAGTGACCTTTGGTCTCCATCTAGAGGGTAAGCTCCTTAAAATCTTGCTAACATGATCAGAAGCTATGTAACTCTTCTTCAGTATCTGAAGACCAGATACTAGAGTTTGAAATCTTGAGTACATCTGCTCAATACTTTCATCCTCTTTCATCTTAAATAGTTCATATTGATGAACTAATAGAAGAGCTTTAGCTTCCCTGACCTTTTTGCTTCCTTCGTAGTTAGCATAGAGAGAAGCAAACATGGCTCTAGCAGTAGATTTGTCACTCATCTTCATGTATTTCGTTTTAGGAATAGCAGTGACAAGAGCCCCTCTGATGATATGATGTTTCTTATAGATTTTCTTTTGAGCAGCAGTGTGAAGTTTGCGGTCAATGGCAGCACCTTCGTCATCAAGTTGTAAGTCACCAACACCATCTTCAAGTATGTCCCAGAGTTCTTCATCAAGACCCATGACATAACTATAGAAGTTGGTTTTCCACCAAGAAAATTCTTCAGGATCACCATTGAACTTAGGAATTTTTCCATAATCAACCTTTCTACTGCTGTTATTGGATCCATATTCATAAAGAGAGAACAGAGAACACAAGCAATTATACAGGTTCCTTCCACAAACCGGAAGTAGTCCTGTCCCCCTTGTACTTCCAAGGAGAGTTCACTAAAATGTAATATCAAATTACAAGTTGCTCAAACACACAGTATGAGACTTCCTTGCTCAAGCACACAGGCGAGAGACTTCCTTGCTCAAAGACACAACTAAGAGACTTCCTATGCTCAAGGACGCAGCCAAGAGACTTCCTTTGCTCAAGGACGCAGCCAAGAGACTTCCTTTGCTCAAGCACAAAAGCAAGAGACTTTTACACAATTACAGAAAATTGAATAGAGTTGAAACACTTGACAACAATCAAAATGTGTTTCAATTACAACAAAGACATACTCTGTTTTACACAAAAGACAGACTCTATTTTTCTGTGAAACTTAGAGATTCTAGAATACTCTGTTTGTAAGAATCTAATTTAAAGATGTGCTTTTGTTAAGACTCTGTTGAATACGAAAGCAGCGCAATGTAGTTTTTCTAAGTTGTAGAGTCCAACACTTCTTCAAGTCTTCTATCCTTTATATAGGCGTAGGAAAGAGACGTTGAGTCATCCAGCGCATCAGGATGATTTCTGAAGCTTGATCAATGACTGTTGATCTGTTGCTTGATTTGGTAATAGTCCTTCAATAGCATCATTTGAATTCCATTCCCTTTGAGGATTAATACCGGTAGACACAGTTGCCAAACTGTACGTGGTAGTGGAGTAGTGGATACAAAGTTCGTACAACGTACTCTGTACTGGCCTGCAATCTTTGTCTTTGTGCTTCCCACGCTCAAGTTGACTTAGAAGCTAGCCGTTACTCCATTAGAGTTTCTTTGTGCATAGCAATGCAGTAGAGATCACTGTTAGCAGATCATCAAATTTGTGGCTTCAGACTCACTCTAGTACTAAGCTTCTGATAATCTTCAGACTCTCTTGGTTCTCAGATTCTGATGGTCTTCAGACTCTCTTCGATACAGTCTTCAGACTCTCTTCCGCACAGTCTTCAGACTCTCTTCGATACAGTCTTCAGACTCTCTTCAGCACAGTCTTCAGACTCTCTTCGAAACAGAATCACAAGCAACAAGCTTCTATGGATTTATTGCTCTTTAAACATTGTTCAAACAGAATGCTTTCTAAGATACAAATCTTAATTGATATCCTGCATACTTAAACAAATATTAGCAATATCCAATTGACAACTTTTTAATACCTTGTTATCATCAAAACTCAAAACGTGGTATTGCTGAACACCTTTGTTCCAACATAACGACGTTGCATTCTTTAATTAGAATGACCTTATATATGTATTTGACATATATGCAGGGTTTTGTTAATCCAAAGGATGCTAGAAAGGTATATATATTACAAAATTCATGTATGAATTGGAACAAGCTTCATGAAGTTGAATTATTTGTTTTATTAATGAAGTTTTATGAAAACCTTGATTAATAAAGAAATCTTGTGCACACAAGGAGATTAGTGGGAGCATTGATATTAGTTTCGTGGAGTATGTGGATGACATACTAGTTACCAAAACAATTTATCTACACATGTAAGACATGGTTAGAAAAAATTATTTTCAATATGTACCAAAATTGATTATAGTGTTCGACACTAGAATACATTCAAGAATATCCTTGGATGTCTTAAAGGACTATGGATTGTTTCTTGAACACGGATGAGAGAAACATTGTAAATAAGTTACAATGATGTTGACTTTCATATCGGTGTATAGTATATCCAAATCGTAATTTGGAATAAATGTTATTCTAGGATATCAACTATGAAATTTGTAAAAGTACAAGCTACAGATAGTTGTTGTTTCTATTACAGATGTCAAATATATATGATTTAGATTGTTTAGCTCATAACTGAGTGAAAACATATGTTTCTTGCGTTGTGGATTCCATTGATCTCATCTGAGGTAAAATTGGTTTAATCTTGCGAGCAATGAAAACTTGATCTCACCATTGATCCAAATGTATACTTTGACAATTCAATTTCTTTTGATAGAAGATCAAAAGTGGAAATTGAAAGTAGTGTAACCTACCAACATAGGAAAGGGTTCATTATCTACTAGAATAGTATCATACCCAGAGTTTGCTTGATGCTAACACTTGACACAATAAATATTGAGTTAATATTTGATTGGCTTTTAGTGCTAGTGGGAGATTGTTGGAGTAAGCCCTAATAGCCAATCTATATTTAATGAGTGTGGCTTTGTATCATGATATTGATATAAATATATATTGTGAATATATAATAATAATAATAATAAGGCATTTCTTTGTTGATTTTGTTTTGTTTCAAAATAATAAAGTCCTTAGAATAGTTAGTCCGTTTAATGGAACATTAAGTATAACTTAATTGTGAGACACCATTAAACATAAGGACACTATTCTAAAAGTATCTGTAGTCAAGCTTTATTGTGAAGTGGGATATCATTAAAACATAGAGACAATTTTAAGTATCCGTAGTCAAGCTAATTCTAAGTTTACTAAAAATGTTCTCATAGTAAATGACCAAAATACCCCTTAGTCTAAAATGACTAAAATACCCTTCTAACACCGAATTCCGATAATCCCAACCAAAATGCACACAGAGACAATTAATCACATACAAGCACAATTAAAAAGAATTAAAATAATACTAGCGAAAATCGGGCTGTTACATAAATCATCTTGGATCATTGAGAGTTTGTTATACTTGTGCAATCATAGTTTGTCATTTTGTTCTAAGTTCTCATTTTATTTTTTGCACTTTTACATTCTTGTTCTTTATTTCCTTGTTCTATACATATTTGTAATTTATATTCAACAATTAACTTTCATGTCTTTATATTCTATGCCTTTAATTTTATTTCCTTTGTCTACAATGAACATGAGTGAGTACATTCTCTAGGCTTGGGATTGTTGGACAGTCCAACGACTAAATCCTATTCAAACCAAGTCTAGAACCTTATTTTATTTAAATTCTTTTCTAATATAATCTCATCATCTTTAAGTCATATTGCAAATAACAATCGAAGGATCGAAAGATGAAGATTGTTATTGAAACAAATGAGATTAGACAAAGTAAGCAAAACATGAGAATAGTTTTGTGAACTTCGTGACAATAAGATTAAAACATAAAGGTTCTCAATAACAATCAACCATGATAATAGGTTTGATTGTTATCGAGATACATTCTTGTCTTCTAAAAAGAAACATGAAATACCAATGATAATCTTGTCTTAAGAAAATGAATCTAACATAGAATAAGGGAATATATAAGGAATTTGTTTAGTTTTGTCATTAAGATCGACCACAATCCTAAGGCTTTTTACATTATTTGAATTTTAACCAAGAAGTTGTTGAACTTCTAAACTTTAATCATTTCAGCAAATCACAATTGAAAATGAAATCGGTAATTAGAATAACTCTATGAGGGACGATAGTATGTACTACTCGATAAGAACCGTTTGATCAAGTTTTTTGCATATGAAATATGTGAAACGTCTCATACTTGATTATGTGACTTTGGTGATTTATGTGAATTGATGTGATATCGTGTACTTGATATATTTGCTTGGTGATACTTATACACTTGAGATGATGTTTGTTGATTTGAGAATAAAGTGATGACTTATTGATGATGTAATAGTTAAGAGAATGTTTGTTTGACTTATGATGTTGAATTATGAATTGAGGTGTTATGATTGAATGAAGACAACATGTGTAAGATATTAATGTTCTAGGAGGAATAAATATGTATTATGTATCCATCATACTTGAAAACCTAGAATGATATATGGATGTTTATATCTCTTTATTTGGACGTTATCTTACCCCCTCCCAGTGGTTGTTTGGTTGACCGCCTCACCATTGAAAAATGGTGTAGACGTGCTGGATCAGGACGCTTGAGACGACGTGAGTACTCAAGGCTTAGCTTGACGCTTCCTCGTTTTTCTTATTGCTTGGAGCCGAGTATTAGGCTCTGACTAAGACGTGTCGGGAATATTTATTTTCATTTACTTTTGGATTATGTTGAGAACTCTAGTGTTGATGTATTTATGAGATTTGAGACATGCTGTTGAGATTATGGATTATCTGAGATATTTGAGATGATGTTTTTATTCCGCTGCGAGATTTTATAAATTCTAATTATGCTTGTGTTTTAGAAAATGATGACGTAGCATCTTGAACCTTTTGAAATAATTGTTTATTTGCATTAAATATTGCTTGTGGGGTTCAACGGTGTTACATAACTGAACTTTTAAAAAGGTCAGGTCAAACTTAATATAAAGCATTTGACACACTAGTAAGGCAGACTTAAGCTTTAATTTTTTCAACTAAACCTAACTTATTTCCACCCTAGTTCCTGACTTAAATATTAGGATCTGTTTGGTCAAAACCGTTATTCAGTGGAATTTAGGACGGGTCCTTCATATGGACTTTCCTTACCTTGGGTTCTCTATGTCGCACCCATATCTCCCTGCCCAAAATGGTTGTCACTGCTGCTCCTTTTTCGGGTCGAGGTCCAAAGGAATCCGCTTCACGCCTCTTTTATTTTATTTCCCATGTATTAGGCTATTATCCTTAAAGTTTCTCGAGAAGGTTTGCTTTAGCCTGAGTGGTTGTTTTCCTTATAATATTTTAATTTCCTTGACTAAGAAATGAATTAAAGAATTATGTCTTACTTAGCTTTTATAAAATATATATATTTATTTCATTTTATTTAATTTCTTATAATTACTTTATTTTATATACTTGGAAAAAACCGGTTTTCCTTGTAATATTATAAATTACACTATTTTTATTTTAAACTTTTTTAAGTATTTATTTTATACTAATATAAATCATAGCAATTACTAGTTTCAGATATTGTGCTAAAATTAATTCACATACTAAATAAATGGTCAACTTTAATTTAATGCATACTTTTTGACAAATTAAATAATTTAAAAAGTATAAAATTAAAATTAAAATACTAAGTGATAGACATCTTATACCTTAATAAAAAAAACTAAATAATAGCAATTACAAGTTTCAGATATTGTGCTAAAATTAATTCACATACAAAATAAATGGTCAACTTTAATTTAATGCATACTTTTTGACAGATTAAATAATTTAAAAAGTATAAAATAAAAATAAAAATACTAAGTGATAGACATCATATACCTTAATGAAAAAAACTAAATAATTTACGTAACATTTTAAATGTAATGTGCAGCAGAAACACATTTGTAAGTTGATTTAAATATAGTTTATGATAGAATATTATATCGTAATTTGATCTATAATATCAATCATATTTAATGGGATTCAGGTTTGATCGTCGTTGTTGATCAAATATATAGGGTTGGTCTCACGTGTGAAATGACTTATGTCGCACTATTTTTTTTTAGGGATTAAATGACATAATATCATTTAGTGTATGTTTATTTCCACATTATAAAGAGACAATTAATTTTAAAGGTTTCTTAAAAAAATATTTAAAGGTGGGGAATTAGTTTTGACGTGTTTGGATGTTTTTTATTAGATTTTATTTCCGGTATCTCTATTAGATTTAATTTTGTATTAAAACTAGAAGTTGAAAATTTTGCCACTACAGTTTATTTTATTATTACTGAAAAACCAAACTCACATTATGTTTAAGTCAAGATAGAACCTACAACATCAATGCGTCCTTTTATTCCCCATTACACCCTTTTATTCCCCTCCTCATTTCCCTATTACATCAACAAAAATTTCCCTATGTATCACCTACTCCAAGAAAGTCAAAAAATGGCATCTTAATCTTATCTCCCAGATTTTCACTATCCCCCAAAATTGATCCACTGTTCATGTTTGTTGCAGCTGACTTAAATGTTGAACCTTCTGCGTTTGAATCTAAATGATTGGATTGGTCCGCAATCTTAAGCTTTTCCATTTGGTACACATAGTTACGCTCTCTCATAACACTGCAAGCTTTGGAAAATTCAGCTTCCACCCTTCTTTCTTCAAGTAAACCTAAAAATATAACACAATAAAAAAATCAACAACATGGTCATAAATATATCTTATGTCAAGTAAAATAATATACGATATTTAATATAAACTAAGACAAGAGAGAAAATAACAAAATTTTCAAGCAATTTATAGGTTTAAATGAGAATCGTTGTTAAACGAGGCCGATGCAGCTTCAATCGAAGTTGCAAAGACATAAAATAATTTGATATTGCAATCATTGTTGTAGCCGCGGACCAATATTTAATATTGTTTGATAAGCTAAAATAAAGTATTCAAAGTATACCCATTTTTGAATTAGGTAAAGGCCTAGTGAGGTTGAGATTGGATTCATCAATGGGACTTGTGATGGCATATTTTGCTGGGATTTCATATGTTAGATTTCCCTTTCTTGCAATAGATGATAATAGTTCTCTTTGCTTCCTAGCCTTGATCACATGGAAGTGATTCTTTAGTGCATTGTCTGTCCTTCCAGGAAATCGTTTGCAAATGTGTGCCCATTTGTTACCATGAAGTGTATGAAGCTGCAAAAGCATCTCCTCTTCTTCCTTACTTAAAGGTGCTCTTTTGATGCTAGGATTTAGCTGATTAAGCCACCTAAATCTACAGCTTTTCCCTGCAATTACCATTATCACAAAAAAAAAATGTTCAATTATAAATAAATATCGAAATTAAAGAAATGTCTAATCAAAATACAATACTTATGCAATTTAAAAAAAAAAATAATACTAAACGTACTGCTTAAAAATGTTCAATTTTTTAAATATTCATTTTTGTAAAAAAAAATTAAATTAAAAATTAATAATTAACAATATTAAAAAATAAATTAGTAAGATATTTAAAATTTAATAAATAAAAATGTGTTATGTAGTGTAGTACCAGACCTGTTCTTCCTTGTAGTTTTTCAGCAATATCGTTCCAATTTTTAGCACCATGATCAACGATAAGTTGTTTCAGCTTAGTGAACTCATGGTGATAAAAAAAAAGCATAAACTTTAGAAAAATTGTATTTTTTCTTCTTCTATTTTCAAAATGCTACTAGTAGCGAAGAAAATAAGCAAGTAAAAAAGACGGTAAAGAAATACAAATCAAAGGATACAAAATTAAAAAATAAAAACTGAGTCACATGGATAAGAGAAGAAAGAAAACATTTAAACAAAACAAAAAAAAGAAAAAGAACAAATTAAAAAGAGGTGTACCACTCTTGATGAGTGAAATATCATTTGGGATGAGAGTAAAGCCCACATGATTATGTTTACTCTTGATGAGTGAGATATCATTTGGGATGACAGTACCACGCTTTTATATAGTCTTAATTGTGGTCTATGGTGACTAATATTGAATTTTTTTTTTGAAAGCGTAGACTAATATTTAATTAAAAGTATAAAAGTTTATTAAAAAACAATTAAGATGTTTGACGTTGATTTATTTTTATTATTTAAATAAAAAAATATTAGTTAAAAACGTATTTGTTGCCACAATCACACGCACTTCAACGACGCGCTTTAACCTTCCATTCATGCAAAAGCTCCTTCCGTTCATGTAAAAGCAATAATATCACACACACACATCCAACACATATCCGTCACCAAAGAAAAAACGATTAAGTTGAAGAGACTCAAATAATCTCATTCGAATGTTGTTAGGTTTTAAGTTTTTTTTTTTAGTTGTATTGAAAGTTGATAATATCGTATAAGAGTGTTCCCTCAAAAAACTCGTATAAGAGAGTAATATGTAATGTCTATCATCTTCGAAATTGATTTTGTGGTAAGAATGATGGGATAAGACCATTGCTTACTTTTGATAAGGGTGTATATTTCTTTTCGGTTTTTGTTAGTATTGCTTACTATTTTTATAACATGAGAGATGTACTATGAGATAAAAAAAATTCATGTTAAAATGATATAATATTTGAAAAGATTTTATAAAGATCGGCATACATCAATTTAGAAACCAATTTACATATCAATTGATGAGTTTGGTGTAATATTTTTTTTTTATAAGCGAGGAGAAATGATAGACATTAAGAGGAAACAGACATCCCAACATTGTGTTGTAAAAAGATAGATATTCTAACCAACTAATTTAAAGTGGATTCTAGCTGCCATTATAAATATTCTGAGTACAGTTTGGTTTACTAGGAACCAGTTTCGATTTCAAGGGAAATCTTTCCACCAGAAAATAGCAATCAACAATATCATTGCTGCAGTCTCTTTAACAGAAAACAATACACTCAAAACGTCCAATTCCTCAGTCAGGGACTTGATCATTCTAAACAAATGTAATGTCAACATTCACTCTCCAAAGGCTCCAGTCATCAAAGAAATAATTTGGCAGCCCCCATATCAAAACTAGTTGAAGTGCAATATTAATGGAGCCTCAACTCCCAATATTTCTTCGTGTGGAGGAATATTTAGAGATTCTGAAGCAGTTTTTAAGCTAGCCTTTGCTGAAAATATAGGCGGAGGAACGACATTCCATGCTGAGCTCTCAGGAATTCTTGGAGCAATTGAGATAACGAATCAAAGGAATTAGAGGAATTTGTGGATTGAAACAGACTAAGCTTTGGTGGTTTTTGCTTTTAAATCCATGACACTTATTCCATGTGGTTTGAGAAACAGGTGGAGAAATTGCAAAGGGATTATGGACAACATGAATTGCATTGTAACACATATACAGAGAAGGGAACCAATGTGCTGATAGCTTGGCAGCATGGGAACTGAATACTAATGGTTTAACTGTTTGGGCCGATGTTCCTCAGTTTATTAGAGAGTTTTATGTTAAGAATAGACTTGGTATGCCTAATTTTAGTTTTCTTAAATAATTAGTCTTTGCAGTTACACACGAAAATGTCTTGTTTAACGTAGGAAAAAACATAAGTTAGATGGTCATTTCCTTGTAATAAATAATTTGATTTTTTATCAGGTAATCTAGTGGCAAGAAATCCACCTCTTAAAGTGAAAAAGTGGGTGTCTGGATTTAGAGCATCAACCCCTGCATATTTTTTTCGAAAAAGTCAAACTAACCCACTGAAATTGTTTTGACCCCTGCATATATTATGCAACGTCCTTACCAACTGAGTTTCAACCCCTACATATATTATGCAACATCCTTACCAATTAATAATTAAATATTAATTTTAGTTATCAACCTTTTAAATGAATTTCAATTATGTCACGTAATTGGTCTTCACGGTTATACACAAGAATACCTTAGTTAACCCAAAAAAAAAAGTCCTTTGAAAGATTATTTGTTTGTAATAAATAATTGATAATAATACCAATAACCAATAGATAATATACAATTAATAAATCTTATCCAAAATAACAATAATTCTAGTCAAAAAATAATAACAGAAAAATAAATCATTTGACTAATAATTATATAATAATTAATATAATACTATTAATTAATTATTTTTTAAAGAATAATACTATTATTTAAAAGTAAATCAAAAGATAAAGATTTAATATATAGAAATATAATATAACATTTTTGTGAGTAATAATTTAATATTCATAAATATAATATAGCATAAGATCTCTATGAGTTAAACAAAAGATAAAGATGTACATAATTATACATATCGAAGCCCCTTGCCAATTTCCTATTGAATAGGTATTGTGTGCAGGGTGAATATGTTGGCCTCCCGTGAGCTCTGTCTCATGGTTGGTTGAAATTTGAGACCTTGGTAGAGTTTGCCATGATAGATGGTGGATGTGTGACCCACGAGACCAAATCATGTGCAGCTCTATTGAATGTGGACTCTTTTACCCACATGCGTTTTGTAACGCTCGTGATGAGACCTCAGGTAAGGCGGGGCTACCCGTTAATAATATAATATAATATAACATAATATAACTTACCTTAGTACTTTGTCAAAAAAAAAAAAATTAACTTACCTTAGTATATAATTAAATATAATTTTCCTTAATGCATAAATTTTAGTATTACTTTTTTGACTGAAAATTTTAGTATTATTTGATTTTTCTTTCAAAAAATAAAGTATTATTTGACTTTATTAATTATATATTATTTAATAATTTCCATAAAAAGAGTATTATATTTAAAAGTTAACCAAAAAAATCCTTAAAAAAAAAAGTTAAACAAAAGATAAAGATTTGATTAAGTCAAAAAAGAAGATAAGTATTTATTATCATATATCTATAATCTATAATCTATTTACTATATCTATATCTATACTATATATAAAGAAAACTACCCCTTTCAGTACTTTTGGGTTGGATTTTTATTTCTAAAAATACCCTTAATTTTCAATACAAATAACACATGTAAAAAATTGATAAGAATAAATTTAAATATTAAAACAAATGTAACAAACATGATATGAGGTTTTAAATCCAAACGTTGCTCGTGACTTGGAGATTTTGCGATAGGATGTTTGGAAAGGAAATGATTCTAGCAGCATGGAGCCTCGAGTTTACATTGATGTCTGGAAACTCTTCCACTACCGGTAAATCACCGATTCTCCTCTCACTACTTTCCTTCAGCGTGCAAACATCATGAACACACTAGTTTCACCATCCAAGGACTTCTTTACTTGTTCCGCGGTTAGAAACCCTCCACTTACTTCAGCTACCGGCTTCAAAAACGTTACACTCTTGGTTAAACAATTAATGCTAACACCAAAAGATAACATCCAATCCATACCAAAAATCACATCCATATACTTCAACGGAAGACACACAAGATCCAACTTGAAATCAACATTACCAAAATTAACGGGACACTTAGCACACACCAAAGAAGTAGTCACTGAGCCATTGGCTGGGGTGTCGGTGACCATTCTACGCGACAACGGAGTTACAGCTAAACCCAAACGCTCAACACAACTAACCGAGATAAAAGAATGAGTAGCACCGGTATCAATAATTGCAATCAAAGGAGTACTATTTATAAAACACATACCTCAGATAAGATTATTCGGATGCTCCACTTCCTCCGCATTCAAAGAAAACACCTTTCATGCCGCCTTCTTCGGCTTGGTACACTTAGTACTGAAATGACCTTTCTCTCCACAGTTGAAACAAGTAATATCCTTCTTGCACTCAAACGACTTGTGACCCTTATGACCACACTTGTAGCAACTATCACCCTTCTTGCAATCATTAGCAAAATGACCCAAATTTCTACACTTAAAGCACTTAACATCCGAAGCATTCGCCTTAGAGCCTCCACCAACCTCTTTCTTCCTTCCTTTGTCCTTGTTGTACGGTTTCCCAAATCCATGGCTCTTTCCCTTCTTGTCATGCACCACCTTGTAATGGTTCGCCTTAGCCTTACCGGCGTCATCAAACATGCGACACTTATGCACCAAAGTATCAAAATCCTGAATCTCCTGAACACACATGTACTGATAGATCTTTGGCCTCAAACCACTTTCAAACTTCACACACTTCGATACCATTGCATCCTCGACATTGATGTAGGGATAAAACCTTGAAAGCTCTTCAAACATAGCGGCGTACTCAGCAACTGACAAGTTCTCTTGCTTCAAGTTCAGAAAATCCACTTCCTTCTTGGTCCTCAAATCCTCAGAAAAGTACTTCCTCAAAAAATCACTCTTGAACCTAGCCCAAGTCACAACCTCTCCACCGGCCTCAAGCCTCCCCTTGGCATTCATCCACCGAAATTCAGCCTCCTCATCAAGCATGTGGGTAGCCAACCTGACCTTCTGATCATCACTAGTCACCATAGCACGGAAGATCCTCTCCATGCCCTGCGTCCAAGTCCGAGCTCCTTCTAGGTCAAACCTTCCCTTGAATGTTGACGGATTGTTCCTTAAGAAACGATCAAGCCTCCGCTCCTCAGCTTCACTCTCATTCCGATGACCAACCGCCGCCTGCTCATTGGCTTGAGCCAACACCTGTGGCATTGCAGCTAAAGCCTCTGCGATTGCCGCATCATCTCTACCACCAGCCATCTAACTTCTACACTAAACCAAACCAGCAGATAAGAAAACAACACAACAAAACAAGTACCGAATGTAACTCAATACCATTCGTGCACAAACGGGAAAATTTACCGAATACTAGTCCGGACAAGACTGGCCAAGGCTCTGATACTAACTTGTAACACCCTATTTCTATTAAAGCGATAAAATACGCAAATATAATAATTATTCAAGAAATAGACGCTACGTCTTCCACAAGTTTCCTAAAACAACATGCATGCTGTCATACCCCAATTTTTGACCTAGGATCGCACATTCATACACCGACACGTGTCAGTTGACCCTACACTCGTACGCCGTTCGATCATGATCAATCGCTGACTTTTCGGTGAAAATTTCGGCAGAGAGGTATTTTAAAATACCTCATTTTTGGGTTCCGAGTCGGGCCCTTATCTCACTTTGTTTTTATTTTTATCGGTCCTTTTATTTTCAAATTTTAATTCATTTCCATCGTTTATTTCACCTTTTAATTTAATCTTAGTTTAAACATTAAATATCTTTTATTTATTTTTATTCATAGATGATAGGTCCAATTTTTTTCTTTTATTCCTTTTTATTTTTTAATATCCGATAAGTCCGAATTGCAAGCTGTCGATAGTCCAGTATTCCAATCCTAATCCAATCCCAGCCAGGTTTTCAGCTAAATTTTAACAAACCCTAAACATCAGAATATCCATTATAAAGAGAACCTCGCGTACACGCATGGGGGACGGCCGAAAATTCACATAAGAACCTGCAAAAAACAACAAACAGAAAACAGCAAGCATAGTCACGGAACCACAGGCGCAAACGACAGCCAAGGCAATCCCACCGTCGCCGTTACAAACGACAACGAAACATCAAATCAGACGCAACACACAGCCGTGTTTAAACGGCCAACACGAAATCATTACCGAGTCCAACACAACAAACCGATCGCTACCAGCAACACAACTCAGACACCTAAAAGGTATATTTCTTATTATTGCAGATCTAGGAATTTGAAGCTTTTGTCTAAAAAGTTTTAGAAGCAAGTGTAGAATAGGAAGTAGCCGAAAAAACAAGACATAAAAAGGACAACTTGTTCTAAACTTCAGATCTAGGGCTTTAGGATTTTCGTTCGGGGCTTTAGAGTTTAGAAACGAATGTAGAAGAAGGAATAGAAGAGAATAGGCAAAAAAAAATAAAAAAAAACATACCTAGGGTTCCGGTACGGCAGCGCCGCCGAAACCCCCACCGTAACCCACACCGGCCACCGTGCCGGTCCCCTCCCTTCTCGCCGGAGAAGATGAAGAAGTTCTAGAGAGAAGGCATAGCCTCTCTCTCTAGAATGAAGGAAGAAAGAGAAAAGTTGTAAAGGCATCCCATGGAAGGGAAGCCAGTTCGGGTATCCCATGGAAGGGAAGCCTCGCTACATCTATCTAGAGAATGTGTTTTACCATAACCAAGAAGACAGTAAAGGCATGAGAAAGAAGATTGTGCAAGCATGGAACACCATTCGAAGAAGGGATAAAGACCAGTTAGGAAGGAAGACAGGTGCCGTCCACGAATCCTATACTCAGTGGGTCATTGATAGGGCTACCCAATACGGGATGCCTTATGAACTACCAAGGTTCATATCTGCTATTACTCCAGCACCACCTTTACCTATGACCTTCGATACCGAGAAAGAGTACCAGGAACGGTTGCAAGAGTCTCGCCGTGAAAGTGCTGTTTGGGAAGGAAAGTATCGAATAGCTGAGCGTGAGAAGCATGCCATAATGAACCTGCTAGAACAAGAAAATTGGAAAAACCACAAGAAAGACCAGGAAATTGCTGAATTGAAAGACCGTATCAAGGAAAAAGATGCCATACTTGACCGGGTTCCCGGGAGTAAGAAGAGGCGTATGGACTTTTTTGCCGGCACACATCCAGATTTTGAAGAATAGACCGCCTCAGGAGTTGGAAAGTTTTACAGTCTTTTTTTTATTTTATGTCGTTTTCTAACCTTTTGTAATATAATTTGGAGTCCATCCCTTGACTCAGTGTATTAGAAAGGGAATTATCTTGTGGTATTTTAAATTATTATTCAATGAAATTTTCAACTACGATGTTTACAGAAATGTTTTTATAAGTCCTTCGATAAAAATGTGTCTTTTGCATAAACATATCATGCATCATTCTGCATTCATTAGTTTCAAATCCCAAGTCTCACACAAATTCTTTATTCTAAAAGGTCAACCCGTTTGAAAAGTGGCCCGGCGCATTCTCCACAAATCTACTCGCACTCACTACACTCGGGCAACTGTAAAGAAAAGAATGGACTTTCTCGAACAAGAAAACCGAGTACTCCGAGAAGCAAATGAGGCCATGCAGGCCAAGATGGACGAACTGACTGAATTGGTAAAGACATTAACGGCCGCGCAAGATCAGCTGCCACCACCACCTCCTCCCCCTGGCAGTACTCAGGCTGAGGCAGGTCCCTTTTTTGTTACCTCACAGCAAGTGACACCAGAAGGTCGTCCTTGGAGCATGCCTTTTAGCTTTGGTGAAGTACTCCGTCCTCATGGCTCAGAAACTCTAGTGTCTACCGTTCACAGTGCATTTTCCACTCCGACTGCAACCTACTCAATACCGCTGGTTCATACTATGCCACAAAGAGAAGACCATATCATTCCCTCAGGGAGTACAGGGGCCCATGATAAGGTGATCGACTTACAGGAGAAGTTTGAAATGATGAATCGGGAAATGCAAGCCCTCCGTGGAAGGGAAATATTCGGGAAAAATGCTTATGATCTCTGCTTGGTACCAAATGTCCAGATACCCCACAAGTTCAAGCTCCCAGACTTTGAGAAATACAAAGGAACATCTTGTCCTAAAGAGCATCTAAGGATGTATATGAGGAAGATGTCCACGTATGTACGTGACGACCAGGTCCTCATTCATTACTTTCAAGACAGTTTAGCTGGTGTCGCACTGAAGTGGTACATAAATCTGGACCGTACAGAGGTCCGAACTTTCAATAATCTGTGTGAAGCTTTTGTGCAGCAATACAAGTTCAATGTGGACATGGCTCCAGACCGAAGTGATCTTCAAGCTATGACTCAGAAAGACAGAGAAACATTCAAAGAGTATGCCCAGCGATGGAGGGATGTTGCTGCCCAGGTTAGCCCAGGTATAGAAGAAAAGGAGATGACCAAACTGTTCTTGAAAACTCTAGGTCAGTTCTATTATGAGAGAATGGTTGGAAGTGCGCCCAGAGACTTCACAGAGATGGTCAACATGGGGGTGCAGTTGGAAGAAGGAGTCCGAGAAGGACGGTTAGTGAAAGAAAATACATCCACCGGCAGTACAAGAAAGTTCGGAAGTAGTTTTTCCAAGAAGAAAGAACAAGAGATCAACATGGTGGCCCACCAACCAAATTACCCAGCCTATAACCATATTGCTGCCATCACACCTACCGCCAACACTACTCAACCACTAAATTATCAACTTCCCCAATTTCCTCAGCAATATCTTCCCCAATATCCTCAGCAATATCCCCAATAACCATATCAACAACGCCCATACCAGCAACAACCACACCAACAATATCCCCAACAACCATACCAACAGTATCCCCAACAACCATATCGACAACAACAACCACGACCACAAGCTCAAAGATTACAAATTGACCCAATTCCCATTACCTATGCAGAACTGCTTCCAGGGTTACTCAAACAAAATATGATCCAAACTAGACCACCTCCTCCAGTGCCAGAAAAACCATCACCAGGGTACAGACCAGACCAGACTTGTGCTTTTCACCAAGGGGCCCCAGGCCATAACATTGAGAATTGCTATTGTTTGAAGAATGCAGTCCAGAGGCTGATCAATGAAAAGAGAATAACTTTGTGACGCCAGAAACCAACGCAGTCATTGAAGACGACCCCGAAGGAATTCCATGCAACTTTGTGACGCAAGGAGGGTCTAACCATAACTGGGTTGTTGTCGACGTTCCTTTTGTTGCTCATTTGTCCAAGTAATGCACTTGTTTGTCTTTATGCTTTTAAAAAAAAATCCTTTCGTCCTGCCCCAAGCGAAAGTGAATTTATCTAGGGCTTTTTGCTTCAAAAATTACAATCATCAATAAAATGTCGTTTTGTTTCCGACTTTTGTTTTATTTTGTGCTTTTAAAGAAAAATGGTAATACAAAAAACCAAAAAAAACATGATCACTTCCAAAATGTCTGCACTTACACATTTCTTCTAAAATCAATCATTAAACATATGTGCAGATTAATTATCAATAAACCCGTTGAACAACGTGACTCTATGATCTCTCCCAACTTTGAGTTCCCTGTATACGAAGCAGAAGAAGAAGAGGTTGAGGAGATTCCCGATGAGATTTCTCGTTTACTTGAACAAGAAAAAAGAGCTATTCAGCCTTATGGGGAAGCATTAGAAGTAATCAATCTAGGCTCTGAAGAAGACAAGCAAGAGATAAGGATCGGGGCGTCACTTGAAACAAATGTCAAGAAACAAGTGATAGAACTTCTCAAAGAATATGTCGATGTGTTTGCTTGGTCGTATAAGGATATGCCGGGGCTGGATACTGATATTGTGGTACACCGTTTGCCTTTGAAGCCTGAATGTCCACCGGTCAAACAGAAATTGAGAAGAACTCACCCTGATATGGCTCTCAAGATCAAAGAGGAAGTACAAAAACAGATTGACGCAGGATTCCTCGTTACGTCAGAATACCCTCAATGGTTAGCCAACATAGTGCCCGTTCCGAAGAAAGATGGTAAGGTCAGAATGTGTGTTGATTATCGTGACTTGAACAAAGCTAGTCCCAAAGATGACTTCCCACTGCCTCATATTGATGTGTTAGTTGACAGTACTGCAAAATCCAAAGTTTTCTCCTTCATGGACGGTTTCTCCGGTTACAATCAAATTAAGATGGCGCCTGAAGATAGAGAAAAAACATCCTTCATCACCCCTTGGGGCACTTTCTGTTACAAAGTAATGCCGTTTGGTTTGATAAACGTAGGAGCTACTTATCAGAGAGGTATGACTACCCTTTTTCATGACATGATGCACAAAGAAATTGAGGTTTATGTGGATGATATGATCGTCAAATCAAGCACTGAAGAAGAACATGTCGAATACTTGCTAATGATGTTCCAACGACTGAGAAAATACCAACTCCGTCTGAACCCCAATAAGTGCACTTTTGGTGTCAGATCCGGGAAGCTTCTGGGTTTCATTGTTAGTCAGAAAGGTATCGAAGTAGATCCAGACAAAGTCAAAGCCATCAGAGAAATGCCTGCTCCAAAAACAGAAAAACAAGTAAGAGGATTCCTCGGGCGTTTAAATTACATCTCGAGATTCATTTCTCATATGACTGCGACATGTGGACCGATATTCAAGTTACTCCGCAAGGATCAAGGGATTGTATGGACAGAAGGTTGCCAGAAAGCCTTCGACAGCATCAAAGAGTACTTACTAGAACCGCCTATTCTTATCCCTCCAGTTGAAGGAAGACCGTTGATTATGTACCTAACTGTATTAGATGCTTCTATGGGTTGTGTGCTCGGGCAACAACATGAGACCGGAAGAAAGGAGCACGCTATTTATTATCTAAGCAAGAAGTTTACTGATTGTGAGTCTCGTTATTCCATGCTCGAGAAGACTTGTTGTGCTTTAACCTGGGCCGCCAAACGCCTCCGTCATTACATGGTTAATCATACCACTTGGTTGATATCTAAAATGGATCTGATCAAGTACATCTTCGAGAAGCCAGCTTTAACAGGAAGAATCGCCCGGTGGCAGATGTTGTTATCCGAGTATGATATTGAGTACCATTCCCAGAAAGCAATCAAAGGTAGCATTCTTGCCGATCATTTGGCTCACCAACCGATCGAAGATTATCAGCCTATAAAGTTCGATTTCCCCGACGAAGAGATCATGTATTTGAAAATGAAAGATTGTGACGAGCCGTTGTTCGGGGAAGGTCCAGACCCTGAATCAAGATGGGGTTTGATATTCGACGGAGCTGTTAATGTTTATGGCAACGGCATTGGGGCAGTCATTATTACTCCTAAAGGTACCCACATCCCATTCTCTGCCAGACTAACCTTCGACTGCACAAACAACATGGCAGAGTACGAAGCATGCATCATGGGTATCGAAGAAGCGATCGATTTAAGAATCAAGAACCTTGACATCTATGGTGATTCAGCTCTCGTAGTCAATCAGATCAAAGGAGAATGGGAAACTTGCCACCCCGGCTTGATTCCATACAAAGACTACGCGAGACGTTTACTGACCTTCTTCAACAAGGTCGAATTGCACCACATCCCCCGTGATGAGAACCAAATGGCAGATGCTCTAGCTACCTTATCCTCAATGTACCAAGTAAACCGTTGAAATGAAGTACCATTAATCAGTATCAGGTGTCTTGAAAGACCTGCTCATGTATTTGCAACTGAAGAAGTGGTTGACGACAAACCATGGTACCATGATATCAAGTGTTTCCTTCAAAGTCAAGAGTATCCACCCGGAGCATGCAACAAAGACAAGAAAACTTTAAGAAGACTATCTGGCAACTTCTTCCTGAACGGAAACATTTTGTATAAAAGGAACTTTGACATGGTGTTGCTTAGATGTGTGGACGCCCGCGAAGCGGATTTATTGATGCATGAAATACACGAAGGATCTTTCGGTACTCACTCAAGTGGGCATGCAATGACCAAGAAGATATTAAGGGCAGGGTATTACTGGATGACGATGGAAGCAGATTGTTACAAGCATGTCAGGAGGTGTCATAAGTGCCAAATCTATGCTGATAAGATTCATGTTCCGCCAACCGCACTCAACGTTCTCTCTTCCCCGTGGCCATTCTCCATGTGGGGCATCGACATGATTGGTAGGATCGAACCCAAAGCTTCAAACGGGCACCGTTTCATCCTAGTGGCCATTGACTACTTCACCAAGTGGGTTGAAGCCGCATCTTATGCTAATGTGACCAAGCAAGTGGTGGTCAAGTTCATCAAGAATCAAATCATCTGCCGCTATGGCGTCCCTAGCAGAATCATTACAGACAATGGGACGAATCTGAACAACAATATGATGAAAGAACTGTGTGATGATTTCAAGATCGAGCATCATAACTCCTCTCCTTATAGGCCTCAGATGAATGGTGCTGTCGAAGCCGCAAACAAGAATATAAAGAAGATTGTCCAGAAAATGGTGGTAACTTACAAAGACTGGCATGAGATGCTTCCATTCACATTACATGGATACCGTACTTCCGTACGCACATCGACAGGGGCAACCCCTTTCTCTCTGGTATATGGTATGGAGGCAGTACTTCCGGTAGAAGTTGAGGTCCCTTCAATGAGAGTTTTAATGGAAGCCGAGTTATCGGAAGCTGAATGGGCTCAAAGTAGATATGATCAGTTGAACTTAATCGAGGAGAAACGCATGGCTGCCCTATGTCATGGACAATTATATCAAAAGAGGATGAAGCTGGCTTTCGACAAGAAAGTTCGTCCCCGTGAATTCAAAGAGGGTGATCTTGTGCTAAAAAAGATTTTGTCCTTCCAGCCCGACTCCAGAGGCAAGTGGACTCCTAACTATGAGGGCCCATACGTCGTCAAAAGAGTCTTCTCCGGTGGTGCCATGACTCTTCAAACTATGGATGGTGAAGAACTTCCGCGTACTGTAAACACGGACGCAGTCAAGAAATATTTTGTCTAAAAAATATAAGAACAGCTCGGTAAGTCGAAAACCCGAAAGGGCGGCTTAGGCAAAAATGAGCGTCTCGGTGGACTAAAAACCCAAAAGGGCGGTCCAGGCAAAAATTAGAGACATTAAACAGAGATTATCCTGATAGGCTGAAAACCCAAAAGGGCGGTCTATGCAAAAATTAAGGATAAAGAAAAAGACAAAGTAACTGCATCCGGTCAGACGCCACTAATTTGGGGCATACCTGCTACCAAAGAACCTCCGATCTGAAGCATCAGAACAGCAGAACTCAAAGTTGTTAGGGAAAATAGGGTCGCGAAGTTCAATGTACCCCTCCACAAATAAATTACCATTTTTTTAAATTTTTGTAAAGATCTATGGAATCATGCCATCGGCTGACCACCGTTCAATCAATAAAATTTGAGCCATTTCCCTTTTATTTGAAATTCTCATTTATTCTATTTTTCACACTTTCTTCTGTTTTTGATGGTAATATTGCGAAGCAAATTCTTAAAACTTTTTCACGTCTCTCAAAAGCATAAACAAATAAGTGCTCCTTAAGACTCACGAGTAAAATGGAGCGTACGTCGACATTCTCCTCCAGGAACGTTCGGACCCTACTAAACAAGCATGGCTAGACAATGTGGGTAGTTTTACAAAAGGGAACAAAAAAATATATACAAAAAAGAGCTCGCTAAGTCGAAAACCTGAAAGGGCGGCTTAGGCATTAGAGAGCGTCCCGGTGGATTGAAAACCCGAAAGGGCGGTCCAGGCAAAAATTAGGGGCACAAAAAAGGAAATATACTCCCGGTGGACTGAAAACCCGAAAGGGCGGTCCAGGCAAAAGTTAGGGATTTCAAAAGAAAACAAACAAATAAGCAAAAAACAAAAGGAGCGTGACTGCTGGGGCATACCAATGGTTTGGCACTCTATGCGAAATGGCGACTTCTTCCCAATGTTTTGGTCAATAACGGGCTCCCTCCCCAGGAAACACTGAGAGTTGCCACCTTGTGCCAGGTTTCACCAAGAAAATTGTTCGATTAGGCCACAACAATGTTATCTTCGAGAAAGTTTGCCGAGTGTGGGTGCTGCGATGTCAGCCAGTCCCCCATCCTACCTGCTTTATCTCTTTCCGTCGAATTTACCTATTACAATCCAGTCTACACACTCATACATTCATTCACATTTTCATACATTCATGCATTATTACTTTCACTCACACACAAAATGTACACGACATCATTCACACATGGTTGCATCAGTCACCCGAAATCTTGATTGGCCGCATCCTTTCGTTTCAAGTCCTTTATCAGTGTCAAGCCGACAGTCCTAGACAACGGATCGCTTACATTTTTACTACTTTCAAGCCGACAGTCCTAACAACGGACCGCTTACACTCTTATCCGCTTTCAAGCCGACGGTCCTAGACAACGGACCGCTTACACTTTATCCGCTTTCAAGCCGACAGTCCTACACAACGGACCGCTTACACATTATTCGTTTAAAGCCGACAGTCCTACACAATGGACCGCTTACACATTATTCGTTTAAAGCCGACAGTCCTACACAATGGACCGCTTACACATTATTCGTTTAAAGCCGACAGTCCTACACAACGGACCGCTTACACTTTACTGCTTTCAGGCCGACAGTCCTAAACAACGGACCGCTTACACCTTATCTGCTTTCAAGCTAATAGTTCCACAAAACGGACCCTTTACATTTTTCACTGTTCTCAAGCCAACGGTCCTAAACAACGGACAATCCGCATCTATTCGTCATGCCCTTGAGTGTCATCCCCAGTGCGTCTGGCCCAGAGATGTCATCAAAAGTTTTTTCTTCATTAAACCATCATTCCAAATTAATACAATAGTAGACAATCACTTCCCCAGTGAAACTACATTCCTCCAACAGAGTCAGATCCCTTTCCATAAAGAGTTCGGGCATCCCGTCGTTATTACTTGTCCCAGTCGAGTCATCCACACCGTCTTGCATTCATAATTGCGTCACACGCATTCACACAGTATCTTAAGATCAAAAATAGGTGTACTTTGTATTTAAGTCCCTTCGATCCGTCAAATCAAAGATTTCATCTTCAAATCTTCGGACGATGAAACTTAAATAGGGGCATCTGTCATACCCCAATTTTTGACCTAGGATCGCACATTCATACACCGACACGTGTCAGTTGACCCTACACTCGTACGTCGTTCGATCATGATCAATCGCTGACTTTTCGGTGAAAATTTCGGCAGAGAGGTATTTTAAAATACCTCATTTTTGGGTTCCGAGTCGGGCCCTCATCTCACTTTGTTTTTATTTTTATCGGTCCTTTTATTTTCAAATTTTAATTCATTTCCATCGTTTATTTCACCTTTTAATTTAATCTTAGTTTAAACATTAATTATCTTTTATTTATTTTTATTCATAGATGATAGGTCCAATTTTTTCTTTTATTCCTTTTTATTTTTTAATGTCCGATAAGTCCGAATTGCAAGCTGTCGATAGTCCAGTATTCCAATCCTAATCCAATCCCAGCCAGGTTTTCAGCTAAATTTTAACAAACCCTAAACATCAGAATATCCATTATAAAGAGAACCTCGCGTACACGCATGGGGGACGGCCGAAAATTCACATAAGAACCTGCAAAAAACAACAAACAGAAAACAGCAAGCATAGTCACGGAACCACAGGCGCAAACGACAGCCAAGGCAATCCCACCGTCGCCGTTACAAACGACAACGAAACATCAAATCGGACGCAACACACAGCCGTGTTTAAACGGCCAACACGAAATCATTACCGAGTCCAACACAACAAACCGATCGCTACCAGCAACACAACTCAGACACCTAAAAGGTATATTTCTTATTATTGCAGATCTAGGAATTTGAAGCTTTTGTCTAAAAAGTTTTAGAAGCAAGTGTAGAATAGGAAGTAGCCGAAAAAACAAGACATAAAAAGGACAACTTGTTTTAAACTTCAGATCTAGGGCTTTAGGATTTTCGTTCGGGGCTTTAGAGTTTAGAAACGAATGTAGAAGAAGGAATAGAAGAGAATAGGCAAAAAAAAATTAAAAAAAACATACCTAGGGTTCCGGTACGGCAGCGCCGCCGTCGGCTGGCCGGCCGCCGCCGGAACCCCTACCGTAACCCACACCGGCCACCGTGCCGGTCCCCTCCCTTCTCGCCGGAGAAGATGAAGAAGTTCTAGAGAGAAGGCAGAGCCTCTCTCTCTAAAATGAAGGAAGAAAGAGAAAAGTTGTAAAAAATGAATAAAAAAGGACACAACCCATATATATATGCTGCGTGTTCCTGTGCGCGTGGGTGTATGCGTTATGCTGCACCCTCGCACCTGGTACCTTTGATCTGAATCCAAGGGCCCCTGATGCCCTGACCTTGATCTGATCTGGGTTGTCTGATCTTGATCAGACGGCCCCAATCAAACCCTCAAGCCCACACGCCCCTGCATGTCTAAAGCCCAATTTTCTTCTTTTTTTCAATTTCTGCACCCCCTTTTTTACTTCTTGTACCCCCCAGCATCTTATTTTTTTATTTTTACTATTTTCATGCATTTTTAATTCCCCCTTTGCGTGCATTCATATATTTATTTCTATGTTATTTATTTTTGCAAGACATTAGAACGTAATTTAAGCCATTATGTTAAGTTTATTTACTTTCATGTTATTTATTTTTATCGCAGACCGTAGAATGTATATTTAGGTTTGGATGTATTTTATTTATTATATCGCAGACCGTAGAATGTATAATTAGGCTTTTTTGTAATAGCTTAGGTGCATGTGTGCGTGTGTGGGTGCATGATTTATCTTTATCGTTCTTAGTTTTAGGTTAAAGGTTTTCGTGGTGATCCAACGTCACCACAAAAACCTACGTTTTACTTTCTTGCTCCGTTAGATTTAATTCTCGTTTAATTATTCAAAAAAAAAAACAAACAAAAACTTGCAAATAATCACAAAAATCACAAAAAAATATTTTCATAATAAACCTTGATCCAAGATCAAGTGATCCTCTTTTTATCTTTGTTTTCTTAGTCAAATGTCTAAACGATTTAACTTTATTTCAAGTAGTTTCTTTTTAATATCAAAAAACACAAACAAATTTATTTTTGCCACTTGGCTTTTTATTTTAAAATATTTTCGAAAACTAAAAAATACACAACCAATCAAACGTCAATTTTTACCCCGAACTACGAGGTTTTGATCCCTCACGGGTACGTAGGCAAAGGACATTTGTCCTTCCAAATCAATAAAAAATGTAGATAATTAGGTCTCTTAATCATTTTTAATTCCCTCTTTTTTCATATTAAGTAAGTTATAGCACAGTAAATTAAATAAAACCAAGAGGTTCTTGTAGAGTACTACGGGCATGAAGGGTGCTAATACCTTACCTTCGTGTAACTAACCCCCGAACCCTAAATCTCTTTAAATACGGGGTCTTTGAACTTTTTTCCCCTATTTTCTTTCAAAAAAATTAAATGTTCAGTCGTGAAATAATTAGTGAGTCAAAAGCTAATCAAATAGCCTTGATCTCCAAAAAATGACGCGACACATGCATATATAAAATTCTCAACAGTCGCAGCGGATATACATCATACATCAAATAATCCAACATATAAATATATAAGTCTCCAAGTCCCAACATATGGGAAATAATCAACAACATAAGTCAAAGCCACAAATATAAAGACAACGTCCTAATCATAGCTTGAACCTAGACTCGATAGAAAAAGCAGAGGAAGCATCCGCTATCCTCGAATCAACTCACCAAGCAAGCAACTACTCCTGCACACCGTCTACCCGTCCATAAGGAAAGGCAGGAGGTCAAAACCACCGGGGGTTAGCTTTACATCAATAATAATAAACAATTGAAAATGAACATTATTGATTAAATCTCAATTAACAGGTGCATGCAACTATAACATCATCCATCAACATAATATTCACAATCATCAAATCATACAATGTATTAACACATTTATCGCCAACACACCATCAACACATAAGCAACATGACCAATGCCAATTCATGCTATGCGGCTAGACTTGATTAAATGCATGCGGTACCGTCACCAGCAACAAAGGTCGTCGCCCCATGATGCCAACTGCACATCATATGTAAGAGTACACCTCCTCCTACATTAACACCTACGCAAGGGTCCTCCATTTACGTCACATATGCGACTATGATGCATGAACATACAAGCAAAGACTCGACAATGCAAAACACCTCAACAACAACAATGTAAAAGTTCACCTTCAATTACATTGAACAACTTCAACAACAATTGCATTATCAAGAATTTACATCCAAACAATCAACCATTCATAATTCAAATAGAATTCATCACCTCATCATTATTCAACATAGTTGTTATCTCAACTATCATCAAGCATCATCACAACTTTATATAATTTCTCACAATTAAAGTAAAGGAGAATTTCACCAATTCATGATAATCATCATATTCAACATCTAACAATTGTTCACGTAACCTCAAATATTCATACAAAGTCATTTACAATAGGTTTCTTAGATAATCGATCTTTAAGATTAAATTTGACAAAGTTCGTCTATGATTAAACAAAACAACCAATATATACTTTTCAAAGTAAAACAACCTCAATGCCTCGACCATGTATGCTCTTAAATCACATGTGTGCAGTTGAGCATACATGCATGTCTCACCGGCTAATTACAACGAGATCATCGAAATCACAAAGTTTATTTCTCTTATTATTTTCAAAGCAAGATAAGTTAAACTCTATTGAATTCGCCCACAACCAGTTTCAGAAAATCATGTACTTAGTATACAACCTAATCTTACCCCTTTATCTTAAGACAAATAAGTTTCGGAACAATCGATGTTTTTGACATTTTTAAAGCTTGAGGTACAATTCCCAAACCAAGTCCTATTTCTCATTTGATTGATGTTTACAGAGGTTTGAAAGCTCAATTACATTTAACTACATCAAAAGAATCAGTTCAGAATGGTTCAGATCGCCCCAAAAGCCCTAAAATCGACGAATTAGGGGTGACCACACGTAACTCCACTCGCCATGGCGAGTTGGTCACAGGGAGTGACCCTCAACTCGCCTCCAGCTCGCCACCAGCTCGCCACTGCGATTTGCATCAGTTTAGTACACGGGAAAAACTCCATTTTCACCTAAATACTCCAATTTTAGTTCCGCCATTGCCCAAATTGGTTTCCAAAGTTTGTATAAACATTTCTAGACATCAAAAGACATCCAAAGCCATATGAAGCTTGAATCACAACATCATTTCATCAAAATAATCATTTGACCCTTTTTCATGAAAATCTCAAGAACGACACAAAATTCACAACAAGACTCCATGGTTATGAACACCCATAGGTTCAATCAACAACAACAACATCTTACAACAACAACAACATCATTTAATCATGATTTCAGCCATGAATCAACATCAACACATCATTATTCATCAATTAAGCATAATTCACAATATACCCATTTATACATATCATGAACATGCAATTTCATCAACAACAATTCAGTTATCATCAATTTCATGCACTCAATCATATCATCATAACAAGAGCACGAATTTCAACATTTAAATTTAAATAATCACTTATTCAAATAAGCACTTATGAGATGGAGAAGAAGAAGAGACTAAACAGTTGATTATGAATGAAGACTAGCCCCCTTACCTCTTATCTTCACAAAGCTAAGCCAATTCTTCACTTCCCCTTGCTCCAAGCTTGATTTCCTTTGAATCTTCTCTCTAACCCTTTTCTCTATCTCTAGTCTTAGATGAAATGAATGAAAAGTTAACCTAGCCTCTCTAAGTTAAGCTTATATACTCACCATCTAAATGGGTTAGGGTATAACTTGTAACACCCCGTTCTTCCAACGTCGTAATATTAAATAAAAATATCAGAGTAAATCAAACAACAGAGTGTCACACTGCTTTTCAAAATTTCATAAATAGGAATAAACTATTTATTTTAATACAACATAAATTCTCATAAACTGCAGCGGAATAAATTCTCAAGGTTATAAATCAACTCAAATTCAACGTCAACATTATCCTGGCACAAAGGCCTCAACAGTTATAAAATATTATTTTCAACAATAATAAAAACTCCAACAACATGGTCTTCTCATAGATATGATACATAAAAGAATTAAAGGAAAACATTCACGACAATTCCTATCCTAATATGTATCAGAGCCCTAGACACAGAGCCTTTGATCCTACTAATCTTCATTACCTGCAAGTTACCCATAGGAAAGGCAACGTTTTCAAGCAGAAGGGGTGAGATTCACAAACAACAATAGATATTATAATTCATCAATTTAATTAAACAACAACAATAAAACGATAATCAACTGTCAGTTTATAATTAAAACAAATCAACAACATCATCATCAAGCTACGACATCGACGACTCGACCGACAACAACAACAACGACGACGACAACAATGCGACTAATGCAGATGCATGTGGTACAATTTAACACGTTTGAATGACTAGAATTCCATGGCATAAACCCCCAACAGTTTGAATGAAATAACATTCAAGGGCATATGTCCTCAACGATTGAGTGATAAACACTCCAGGGCATAATCCCTCAACGATTGAGTGAAAACACTCCAGGGCATGAGCCCTCAACAAGGTATGAGTATGAAATATCTGCATACAACTCGACAATAGCGACGACATTTACAATATGCATAATCAACTATGACATAAAACTCCAACTTGAACGACAGGACACAGCAAAAGGACACAACAGAGTCTCACAGCAAAATTCAACAATTAAAGCATGCTATAGTGCTGCTCGCCGTGGCGAGCTACTTTACTCGCTATGGCGAGCTCAGGAAAACGAGCTACTCGCTATGGCGAGTTGGGGGCGAGCTGAAGGCGAGCAAAACTGGGTGCTTTCGGCATTTTTGACATTTTCACCCAAAATCTTCATTTTTAAGTCCCCAAAACCCAAATTTGATTCTGTAAAAAGGGGCCATTCATTCCTAAATATATTAAGGCACTCATGTTGATATAAAAATTGACCCAAAAACATCATTAAGACAATTAACGCTTTTTAATTTAAGCAACTCGTCGTGGCGAATGGATTTGCTCGCCGTGGCGAGCTATACAGGTTCACTACTCGCCATGGCGAGTGGGTCTGCTCGCTGTGGCGAGCTACACAGGTCTTACTCGCCTGGCGAGTGGGTCTGCTCGCCGTGGCGAGTGGCGATTTAGAGAACTACGAACTGTACGAACATACTTCTATCTTTCAACCCCAAACCCCAATTTAAACACCTAAAAACCCAAATTTGATAAGTTACATTACTTCTATTCGAGCTAACATCAGGACAGCCATAAACAACAACATTTTCATGAATTCATCAAGTTATTCAAACCAATTCATCTTTAACCTAATTCAATTTATCAGCCTTAACAACAATAATATCAATCGACAAATTATAAGACCTAAAATTGAGAGTTAGTCTCACCCTTACCAGAATTTGATGAACAAAACTCTACACTTCTCCCCACTTGGCTCTTCTCCCTTGGTTCTTGGTTTTTCTCCCTTTTCTCTGTTTCTCTCTGTTTCTACGTGAAACTGTTTCTCTGACTTTCTCCTTTCTCTAACTCCCTATTAATTGTAATTAATTCCCACTTATTTCTAATTAAATCATATTAAAATATTAGTCAATTCTTTTTAACCCCCAAATTTTCCAATAATTGTAATTCTCACCTATTTTAATTAAACATTAAAATAATCATATAATAAATTATTCCACACCATCAAAACAACATAAACCATTTAAAATCATATGAACTATTAAAATTCAGCCAAAAATAAATAATAACAACTAGGGCGTTACTACTCTCCCCAACTTAAAGAATTTCGTCCTCGAAATATTACCTCAAGTAAACAAATCTGGATAAGACTCTAGCATCTTACTCTCCAGCTCCCATGTTAAACTTTCACCAGTTACTCCACCCCAAACAACTCTCACTAGAGGTATCTCCTTGTCTATCAACTTCTTCACCTTACGATCGTCAATTCTCAACGGTATAGTCTCCACCGTATGGTTGTCTCTAACTTGCACATCATCCCTTGTTATAACATGCGAAGGATCCGCTACGTACTTCCGCAGCTGCAACACATGAAACACATCATGCAGATTCGAAAGATGTGGTGGCAAACCTACTTGATATGCCACTGTCCCAATTCTCTCTGATATCTGATAAGGACCAATAAACTTTGGAGTCAACTTCTTAGACTTCAACACACGACCTACTCCTGTCATAGGAGTGACTCTCAAGAACACATGATCACCCTCTTGAAATTCAAGGTCCTTTCTACGCTTGTCATGGTAACTCTTCTGCCGACTCTGCGACGCTTTCATCTGCTCTCTTATCAATTTGACCTTCTCTGTAGTCCGCTGGACTATTTCCGGTCCCAACACTATACTTTCTCCCGATTCAAACCAACACAACGGAGTTCTACACCTCCGACCATACAAAGCTTCGAATTGTGCCATACCAATACTCGAATGGTAACTGTTGTTGTACGTGAACTCAATCAACGGTAGATGACTATCCCAAACTCCACCTTGCTCGAGTACACACACTCTTAGCAAATCTTCTAACGATAGAATCGTTCTCTCCGACTGGCCATCTGTTTGAGGATGATAAGCCGAACTCAACCTCAACTTTGAACCCAAAGCCTCTTGCAAACTCTTCCAAAACCTTGAAGTGAACCTCGGATCTCTATCCGACTAAATACTTGATGGAACACCATGTAACTTCACAATATTATGAATATAAATCTCCGCCAACTGAGCTACCGGATAATTAATATTGATCGGAATAAAATGTGCTGACTTTGTCAACCTGTCAACAACTACCCAGATGGCATCATGCCCTCTCGAGGTATTCGGTAAACTCGTTACAAAGTCCATGGATATGCTATCCCACTTCCACTCTGGCACATCTAATGGTGTCAACAACCCTGCAGGCTTCTGATGTTCGACTTTAGATTTCTGACAAGTCAAACATGCATACACAAACTGTGTAACATCTCGTTTCAATCCGGACCACCAAAACAATTTCTTCAAGTCATGATACATCTTTGTAGCTCCCGGATGAATACTTAAGCTACTCCTGTGACTTTCTTCTAAAATCAACTTTTTCAACTCATCATTATTAGGAATACAAATTCTGCCTCGGAATCTCAACACACCCTGATCATCAACCTGGAAATCACTATCTTCAGTTTCATTACTAGCAACCATCAAGTCTACAAACTTAACATCAACTTTCTGTGCTTCTCTGATACTGTTCAAGAATTCATTATTAATCTTCAACATACCCAACTGCACGCTCTGAGGTGCCAACTCACAAACTAGACTAAAGTGTCTAAATTGCTTAAGCAACTCGAATTCTTTCATCATCATAGCAGACATGTGCAATGTCTTTCTAGTGGCTTGAATTACCACATTGGCTTTACCTGGGTGGTAATTCAAGCTAAAATCACAGTGCTTCAACAACTCAAGCCACCTTCCCTGTCTCATATTCAACTCCTTTTGATCAAATAAATATTTCAAACTTTTATGATCACTAAACACCTCAAATCTGGAACCGTACAAATAATGCCTCCAAATTTTTAACACAAAAACCACAGCAGCCAACTCTAAATCATGTGTAGGATAGTTCTTCTCATGTATCCTCAGTTGTCTCGAAGTATAAGCTACCACCTTACCATCCTGCATAAGTACACCACATAAGCCCAACTTAGACGCATCACAATAAACAACAAAAGGTTCATCTGACTTCGGTAAAATTAAAATTAGAGCTGTCCTCAACCGTTGCTTCAACTCATTGAAACTATTCTCACACTGAGTATCCCACACAAAAGCCTTACCCTTACAGGTCAAATGAGTCAAAGGTAGTGCCAACTTCGAAAATCCTTCGATAAATCTGCGGTAATAACCTGCTAAACCCAGAAAACTTCTAATCTCTGTGACTGACTTCAGAGTCTCTCATTGTGATACCGCTTCAACTTTCGACGGGTCAACCGCAATACCACTACCAGAAATAATGTGGCCAAGAAAACTTACTTCACTTAACCAGAACTCACATTTGGACAACTTGGCATACAACTTCCTTTCCTTCAACACTTGCAATACAATTTTTAAATGTTCTGTATGCTCTTCTTTAGTCTTGGAAGAAATTAGGATATCATCAATAAACACAACTACAAATTTGTCCTGAAAGTCATGGAAAATTCTGTTCATATACTCCATAAATACACCAGGTGCATTAGTAACACCAAAAGGCATCACTTTATATTCATAGTGACCATATCGCGTCCTGAACGCGGTCTTCTGCATATCTTCATCCTTCACCTTAATCTGATGGTAACCTGATCTCAAATCAATTTTACTAAACACACGTGCACCCACTAGCTAATCCATCAAGTCAACAATTCTCGGGAGTGGATACCTATTCTTTATCGTCACTTTATTCAGCTGACGGTAATCTATGCACAACCTCATGCTACCGTCCTTCTTCTTAACCAACAATACCGGCGCTCCCCAAGGTGAAACACTCGGTCTTACAAATTTCTTGTCAAGTAAATCCTCCAACTGCTTCTTCAATTCTGCCAACTCAGCTGCTGACATACGGTAAGGGGCCATCGACACAAGCTTCGTGTCTGGAACAAGATCGATTGAAAATTCAACTTCCCTTTCTGGCGGCACATCGGGAATCTCATCAGGAAAACATCTGGAAATTCATTCACGACAGGTAGGCTATCAATCACCGCTTGATTCTCCACTGACAAATATGCTATCAAGGAAAACATCAGAATCCCGTCGCGCTCTATCTGCCTTTGCTGCTTAGTAGTCAAGAAATCAACTTCACTCTCTTCTTCAGCGGAAGAGAAACGTACCGTCTTACTAAAACAATTGATGAGAACATGGTTATACTCTAACCAGTTCATCCCAAGGATTACATCCATACCCGTCAACGGTAAACATACAAGATCAACTTCAAAATCTCTACCAAACACAGACATCAGACATCTTAAACAAACAAGAGAAGTAGTTACTTAACCCTTAGCTGGAGTTTCAAAAATCATTTCTCCACCCATATTAGACATAGTAAGGCCCAACTTAGAAGCACAACTAATAGCAATAAAACAATGCGTAGCACCAGTATCAATGATAGCAATTAAAGGACTACTATTAAAGAAACAAGTACCTTTGATAAGTCGATCCTCAATCTCTGTCTGTGTACCAGACAATGCAAACAACTTTCCACTACTCTGAGCCCTCTTAGGCTTCTTACATTGAGAACTAAGATGACCCTCTTCATCGCAATTGGAACAAACAATATCACCACGTTTGCAGTTAGCTATTGTATGTCCTTTCTTCCCACATCGGAAGCATTTCTTCTCATCACAGTGGCAAGCATTACTCTTGTGGCCTTTCTCACCACATTTGTAGCAGACAATTTCAACAGGAGTCGCATTCTTCCTGGGCCTCCTCTCATCATTCACCCGTTGTTTACCCTTATCAGCAGGAGCACTATAAGGCTTAGGACGACTCTGCTGACTCTTACTCTTCCTTTCATTAATCACCTTGTAGTGAGCTTTCGTGTCTTCTTCGTAGATCCTGCAGCTACTTACCAAATCAGAAAAATTGCGGATCTTCTGATAACCAATGGCCCGCTTAATCTCAGCACGCAGACCATTCTCGAACTTGATACACTTAGAGAACTCAGCAGTCTTAGGAGTGTAATGCGGGTAAAATTTGCCAACTCAACAAACTTGGCAGCATACTCCGTTACAGACATGTCACCTTGCTTCAGTTCCAGGAATTTGATTTCCTTCTTGCCTCGGACATCTTCCGGGAAATACCTATTCAGAAACTCTCTTCTGAAAAAAGCCCAAGTGATCGCAGCTCCTCCGTTCCCTAGAACTGGTTGCACACTCACCCACCAATCATCAGCCTCCTCAGCCAGCATGTGTGTGCCAAAGCGCACCATCTGAACATCAGTGCATTGCATAACCCTGCAGATTCTTTCAACTTCTTTCAACCATGTCTGCGCTCCATCAGGGTCATACCTGCCCTTGAAAGTTGGTGGATGGTTGCTCAAAATGGTTTCCAGCATGCGAACACTGTCGTTACCACCAGCATTGTTCTGTTGACCCACAGCTTGAGCCATTGCTTGCAAAGTAGCAGCAAGTGCAACATCGTTCCTTCAAGCCATTTCAAAAATCTACATAACGACAACAATCAGGACATCAAAGACAATACAAAATTGTTACAATAGGTATCAGAGCAGGTCGGTCCGTCCGGCCAAGTAGTAGAGTCGAGTCGAGCCTATTAGAGTTGTATGACAATTTTGTATTGTCTTTGATGTCCTGATTGTTGTTGTAGTGTAGATTTTCGAAATGGCTGGAAGGAATGATGTTGCACTTGCTGCTGCCTTGCAAGCGATGGCTCAAGCTGTGGGTCAACAAAACAATGTTGGTGGTAACGACGGTGTTCGCATGCCTTCTTGAGGAACCAACTATAACACCCCGTTTTCCCAACATAAAAATTCATAAATAAAATCAGAGTATTCACATAACGGAATGCTACATTTTCTTTCAACAAAAACTCCAAATGAATAAATAACTATTTATCCTTCATAAAAAGTAGTCAATAATAATTAACTTTCAAACTTCGCAGCGGAATTTATTTCAATCAACAAAATTAAACTTTGGCACGCAGGCCTCATCAAAAGTTTCATAATTCAAAATAATACGTAAGGAAAGAGAAAAAAAGTAATAAAATTCACATCCCGTTACGTATCAGAGCCCTAAGACACTTTGAGCCGACATCTCTACTAGTCTTCGTTACCTGCAAGTTACCCATAGGGAAGGCAACATTTCCAAGCAGAAGGGGTGAGATTCACAAACATCAATAGATATTATAATTCGTCAATTAAATTCGACAACAACAATATAACAATAATCAACTGCCAACAATATCACCATCAAGCTACGATATCGACGGCCCGACCGACAACAACAACATCAACAACAACGACAACAATGCGACTAATGCAAATACATGTGGTACCATTTTACGCGCGTTGAATGCAAAGCATTCCGGGGCATAAGCCCTCAACAGTTTGAATGAAATAACATTCCAGGGCATAAGCCCTCAACGATTGAGTGATAAACACTCCAGGGCATAAGCCCTCAACGGTTGAGTGAAAACACTCTAGGGCATGAGCCCTCAACAAAGTATGAGTATGAAATGGACTCAATAGTGTATATCTGCATACAACTCGACAACAACAACGACAACTACAATATGCATAATCAACTATGACATAAGACTTCAACTTAATCAACAGGACACAACAACGGGGTACAACAAGGTCTCACAGCAAAATTCAACAATTTAGGCAAGCTATAGTACTACTCGCCGTGGCGAGCTACTTTACTCGCCGTGTCGAGCTCAGGAAAATGAGCTACTCGCTATGGCGAGTTGGGGGCGAGCTCGAGGCGAGCAAAACTGGGTGCTCTCGGCATTTTTGACATTTTTCACCTAAAATCTTTATTTTTAAGTCCCCAAAACCCAAATTTGATTATGTAAAAAGGTGACATTCATTCCTTAATATATTAAGGCACTCAAGTTGATATAAAAATTGGCCCAAAAACCACATTAAGACAATTAACACTTTTTAATTTAAACAACTCGCCGTGGCGAGTGCATTTGCTCGTTGTGGCGAGCTATAAGGGTTCACTACTCGCCTGGCGAGTGGGTCTGCTCGCTGTGGCGAGCTACACAAGCTTACTCGCCTAGCGAGTGGGTTTGCTCGCCGTGGCGAGTGGCGATTTACAGAACTACGAAATGTACGAACAAACTTCTCCTTTTCAACCCCAAACCTCAATTTCAACACCTAAAAACCCAATTTTGATGAATTGCATTACTCCTATACAAACTAACATTAGAACAGCCATAAACAACAACATTTTCATGAATTCATCAAGTTATTAAAATCAATTCACCGTTAACCTAATTCAATTCATCAACCATAACAACAACAACATTAACCAACAAATTATAAGACCTAAAATTGACAGTTAGTCTCACCCTTGGTTCTTGGTTTTCTCCCTTTTTTTCTCAATTTCTTTATGTTTCTACGTGAAACTGTTTTCTGACTTCTCCCTTCTCTTTTCTCTAACTCCCTATTAATTCGACTTAATTCCCACTTAATTCTAATTAACTCCTATTAAAATATTAGTCAATTCTTTTTAATCCCCAAACTTCCCAATAATTATAATTCTCACCTATTTTAATTAAATAATCAAATAATCAAATAATAAAATACATTACACCATAAAATTAACATAAATCTTTTTAAATTCATATAAACTTATTAAAATCAACCAAAAGTAAATAATAACAATTAGGGCGTTACAACTCTCCCCAACTTAAAGAATTTCGTCCTCGAAATCTTACCTGAAGCAAACAAATCTGGATAAGACTCTAGCATCTTACTTTCCAGCTCCCATGTTAAACTTTCACCAGTTACTCCACCCCAGACAACTCTCACTAGAGGTATCTCCTTGCCTCTCAACTTCTTCACCTTACGATCATCAATTCTCAACGGTAAAGTCTCCACCGTAAGGTTGTCTTTAACTTGCACGTCATCCCTTGGTATAACATGCGAAGGATCAACTATGTACTTCCGCAGCTGCGACACATGAAACACATCATGCAGATTTGAAAGATGTGGTGGCAAACCTACTCGATATGCCACTGGCCCAATCCTCTCCGATATCTGATAAGGACCAATAAACTTTGGAGTCAACTTCTTAGACTTCAACGCACGACCTACGCCTGTCATAGGAGTGACTCTCAAGAACACATGACCACACTCTTGAAATTCAAGTTCCTTTGTACGCTTGTTGTAACGCCCTCTTTAATTATTTAATTATTTTATAGAGTTTATGGTATTTTATATGATTAGGTGAGGTGTTGATATTTTATTCATAGACTTATTTTATTATTTACTAGAATAAGATTTGAAAATAAAATAAATATTAAGTTGTGGGGCTGTTTTTGAATTAGTTAGAATTATGAGGGAATAAGTGGAATAAGATAAAACAAATAGAAGAGGTATAAAAGGTAAAACCTAGGTTTAGGAACAGACAGTACGTACAATCAGTTTTGGGAGAAAAAGGGCGAAAACAAGAAGTGGAGAACCAAGAGGCTGCTGCTCCAATTTTATTAAGGTAAGGGTGGGATTTCCTTCAATATTCATAGTATATAATTCTGAAATTTGATGAATTGTTGTGTTCTTGAGTTAGGGTTAGAAAGTTTATGTTAATTGATAAAATGAGATGAATTGTGTTTCTTGATGCATGTTCCTATGTTGTTTTGATTTATATATTGCCTATTTGACCTGTAAACATCATTGTAAATCATTTTGGGTGATTAAGGGATCAAAAATTGGGTTTTTGGAGTGAAAACTGTTCTTTCCCGTAAGCGAATTCGGCCACCGATTTTCTGAAATCCAAAACTGGAAAAACACTCACTTTTCACCCGTTTCTGATTTGAATTAGCTTTCAGTATAAACAAGAAAGTTGTAGGTATGGATGTTAGATTTTTAATGCCGTTGGGTTGACTTCTAAATGATTTATAGAACTTGAGTTTTGGTCAAATTACTGCACGTAGGTCACAGTGAATATTTATGAATTTCAGCACAACCTTTCTCGAATTGCAAATGAAAACAGGTATTGATAAGTACATAATTGGTCTTAGGTGTAAACACGAAAGTTGTAGGTATGGATGGTAGAGTTTTAATGCTGTTGGTCTGACTTCTAAATGATTTATAGAACTTGAGTTATGGTCATATTACTGCACGTAGGTCACAATGAATATTTATGAATTTCAGCACAACCTTTCCCGAATTTGAAATGAAAACTGATATTGATAGGTACAGAATTGGCCTTTGGTGTAAACATGAAAGTTGTAGATAATTGTGTTATCTGTCCGTTGGCTTTGGTTTGACTTGAAAATGATTTTTGGTGTTTGAGTTATGATGAAAATACTCCAAGGAGGCTTTAGTGAATTATTATATGAATGTATATGTTGATGATAATATATGATGCTTTTTCCTGATTGATGAATTAGTATATGAACGTATATGTTGATGAATATGATGTTATATGATGTGTTCATGATTGATGAATTATTATATGAAGGTATATGATTGATGAATATGATGTTACATGAAGTTGTTGCTGATTATTGTAACGCCCGTCTCAATTATTTAATTAATTTGTCGAGTTAGAATATATTTATGTGATTTATGTGTTATGTTGTGATTGTATTAGGTGGTCTATTTTATTATTTAATAGAATAAGGGTTGAAAATAAAACAAATATTAAGTTGTGGGGCTGTTTTCGAATTAAGTAGAATTATGAGGGATTAAGTGAAATAAGATAAAATAAAATAGAAGTGGTTTAAAAAGGAAAATTAGGTTTAGAATTGTACAGTACGTACAATTCAGTTTTTGGGAGAAAGCAGGAGAGAAGAACTAGAGAGGCTGCTGCTCAATTTTCCAAGGTAAGGGTGAGCCTAGCATTTCAATTCATTAAGCTTATGATTCATGATTGTAGTTAACATGTTTAGGGATTGTTCATGAGAATTTAAGAACTAAGAATTAGGTTAAAAAGTGATGAATTGATGATTAGATGATGAGAAATTGTACCGTTGACGTAGGAAACTGTTTACAGACCATAGAATAGCCCTTGTACGTCATTATAGTCGAAATTTGGAAGGTTTAGGATGAAATTTGGGGTTTTGGGTGAAAACCCTCGTAATCCCGTATCTGTTCTGTCGCAGCTCGCCACAGCGAGCAGTCTACTCGCCACGGCGAGTGCTCTTCACCAGCTCGCGAGGCGAGCAACCCAACTCGCCATAGCGAGTTACCCCTAGCGGGCTCGCGAGGCGAGCAATCCACTCGCCATAGCCAGCAACCTTTGAGATGGCTCGCGAAGCGAGCAATCCCCACTGCCATAGCGAGCAACCCGTGATGTCTCACCAGGCGAGCAACCCTACTCACCATAGCGAGTAGTACCCCTGAAGCTCGCGAGGCGAGCAACCCAACTCGCCATAGCGAGTTACCCCTGATGGTTCGCGAGGCGAGGATTCAACTCGCCATAGCGAGTAGTCCTGTATCAGACTACCTTCTTGGAATAATGCGACCCTTGTCGCACAATTGATTATGAGATTACCCCTGGATTAGATTAAGTACTGAAATATTAAGATGACCTATAGAGCTGCTAGTTGATGTTGATTAGTTATAGTGACCTATACATTAGTATATGCTTTCTTCGAATTATAAGAGATGATGTATGTGAAGGCTTGTGATTTTACTATGCTTATGATGATTCATTGCTGCCATGCTACTATGTTGTTAATAAATAAAAGCTGCATGTGTCGTCAAAGATTTATGATGTTATGGTCCAAACTATTGGAGTTCATTTGAGATGTCTAAGAGTTAAGAAGTTGAGTCCATGCATATGCATCCAGAGACGAGGGCTCATGCCCTAGGAGCTTTTGCTCAATAGCGACGAGAGCTTATGCTCTAGGAGTATTTTTATGCTCAATAGCGACGAGAGCTTATGCTCTAGGAGTATTTTTATGCTCAAATAGTGACGAGGGCTTATGCCCTAGGAGTATATTTATACTCAATATGGTACTACATGCATGATTAAGATGTCTAAAGTTGCATTGTTGAGTCTAAGTTGCATTGTCGAGTCGAGGTCGCATTACCGAGTCGTACTAAGATTGTTGACTAAGATGTTGAACATGATGTTGATTATGATTATGATGTGGATTTATGACGTTGATTATGATTAAGATGTTACTTGACTGTTGTTGTGATATTATGATAATGAAGTTATGTTGTTAAATATAATTGTTGAATTATATGTTTAATGTTTTGTTTTGTGAATCTCACCCCTTCTGTTGGAATTGCCGCCTCGTGGGCAAGTGCAGGTGACCAAGCGTAGGATTGACGATGTGAGGGGTCCTTGTGGAGTCTTAGGAGCTCTGATACGTAATGGGATGGGGATTATCATTTGTTTCTATTCCTTTATGTATCCTTTTTGAATTAATTATGACATTGGTGCGAAGAACTAATCTTTTTAAAGAGTTTGAATTATGATTCCGCTGCTACATTTTGAATAAAGATGAGGAATAAATTATTATTCTTTTTGTTTAAAGATTTTATGAAATGTGACATCCTGAATATTGTGTTATACTCTGATTATATAAATGAATTTTTAAGCTGGGATTTCGGGGTGTTACAATTATCATTTGATTACTGTCATGATTAAGCTGCTGAATTCTGTTGTTGATTGATTTTATTATCATTAAGTTGCATGAGTCGGTCTATGAAATAAGAAGTTGATCCAAATTGTTGAAATCCTAATATGTCGATGTTTTGTAAGTTGTATGATGTCGAGTCCATGCATAACCATTTCAGTTGGGGGCTTGAGCCCTGTGAGTTTTTACTCTACACGTTGGGGGCTTGATGCCCTGGAGCTTTAGCTCATTTGCGATGAAGGCTTGACGCCCTAGAAGTATATTAATACTTATTACGTTTAGGGTTTGACGCCCTGGATTGGTACCACATGCATGAATAAGATGTCTAAGTTGCATAGTCGAGTTGAAGTTGCGTAGTCGATGTCGAAGTTGTCGAGTTGTCTAAGTTGTCGAGTTGATAATTATCAATGAATCGTTAATGAAGAGTTATATGTTGTTGTTTATGTTGTTTATGCGAAGTATCGTTAAAGATGATTTGAAGTTGATTGTTGCTTATGTTGTTTATATGAAGTATTATTAAAGATGAACTACGTGGTTATTGGTATTACTAATTGATGTTGTTATGATGATTACATGATGGTGCTTATGAGTTGTTAAAGAAGTACTATATGAAGAATTATTATTATTAATTGATGATGTCTATGTTGTTAAATGCATTTGATGAATTATATGCTCATTATTATTGTTTGTGAAATCTCACCCCTTCTGCTTGAAAATGTTGCCTTCCCTATGGGTAACTTGCAGGTAACCAAGATTAGTTGCAGTCGTGTGAGGTATCTCTCGCGTGTGTCTTAGGTGCTCTGATACGTAACGGGATGGGAATTTTGTTGTCGTTTTCTATTCCTTACGTATTGTTTTATGAACATGTTGATGAACTAAATTTATGAGATTTTGTGTTAAGGCCCTTGTGCCAAAGATTGTTTTGAGAAGTTGAAATATTTCCGCTGCGATGTATTAAAGGAATTTTATTCTATTTATGATTTTATGAAAAGAAGTGTGACATTCCGTTTACGTTGAAAAACTCTAATTAATCTATGCTATTTTAAAGTTGGGGAAAACGGGGTGTTACACTTGTCATGGTAACTCTTCTGCCGACTCTGCGACGCTTTCATCTGCTCTCTTATCAATTTGACCTTCTCTGTAGTCTGCTGGACTATTTCCGGTCCCAACACTATACTTTCTCCCAATTCAAACCAACACAACGGAGTTCTACACCTCCGACCATACAAAGCTTCGAATGTTGCCATACCAATACTCGAATGGTAACTGTTGTTGTACGTGAACTCAATCAACGGTAGATGACTATCCCAAGCACCAACTTGCTCAAGTACACACACTCTCAGCAAATCTTCCAACGACTGAATCGTTCTCTCCGACTGACCATCTGTTTGAGGATGATAAGCCGAACTCAACCTCAACTTTGAACCCAAAGCCTCTTGCAAACTTTTCCAAAACCTTGAAGTGAACCTCGGATCTCTATGGAGAGTTGGGGGCGAGCTCGAGGCGAGCAAAACTGGGTGCTCTCGGCATTTTTGACATTTTTCACCTAAAATCTTCATTTTTAAGTCCCCAAAACCCAAATTTGATTCTGTAAAAAGGTGTCATTCATTCCTAAATATATTAAGGCACTCAAGTTGATATAAAAATTGGCCCAAAAACCTCATTAAGACAATTAACACTTTTTAATTTAAGCAACTCGCCGTGGCGAGTGCATTTGTTCGTTGTGGCGAGCTACACAAGCTTACTCGCCTAACGAGTGGGTTTGCTCGCCGTGGCGAGTGGCGATTTACAGAACTATGAACTGTACGATCAGACTTCTCCTTTTCAACCCCAAACCCCAATTTTAACACCTAAAAACCCAATTTTGATGAATTGCATTACTCCTATACAAACCAACATCAGAACAGCCATAAACAACAACATTTTCATGAATTCATCAAGTTATTAAAATCAATTCACCATTAACCTAATTCAATTCATCAACCTTAACAACAACAACATTAACCAACAAATTATAAGACCGAAAATTGAGAGTTAGTCGCACCCTTACCTGAATTTTGATGAACAAAGCTCTACAATTCTCCTCACTTGGCTCTTCTCCCTTGGTTCTTGGTTTTCTCCCTTTTTTTCTCAGTTTCTCTCTGTTTCTACGTTGAACTGTTTTCTGACTTCTCCCTTCTCTTTTCTCAAACTCCCTATTAATTCCACTTAATTCCCACTTAATTCTAATTAACTCCTATTAAAATATTAGTCAATTCTTTTTAATCCCCAAACTTCCCAATAATTATAATTCTCACCTATTTTAATTAAATAATCAAATAATAAAATACATTACACCATAAAATTAACATAAATCATTTTAAAATCATATAAACTTTTTAAAATCAACCAAAAGTAAATAATAACAATTAGGGCGTTACACCATCCACCAACTTTCAAGGGCAGGTATGACCCTGATGGAGCGTAGACATGGTTGAAAGAGATTGAAAGAATCTTCAGGGTTATGCAATGCACTGATGTTCAGATGGCGCGTTTTGGCACACACATGCTGGCTGAGGAGGCTGATGATTGGTGGGTGAGTGTGCAACCAGTTCTAGGGAACGGAGGAGCTGTGATCACTTGGGCTGTGTTCAGAATAGAGTTTCTGAATAGGTATTTTCCGGAAGATGTCCGAGGCAAGAAGGAAATCGAATTCCTGGAACTGAAGCAAGGTGACATGTCCGTAACAGAGTATGCTGCCAAGTTTGTTGAGTTGGCAAAGTTTTACCCGCATTACACTCCTGAGACTGCTGAGTTCTCTAAGTCTATCAAGTTCGAGAATGGTCTGCGTGCTGAGATTAAGCGGGCCATTGGTTATCAGAAGATCCGCAACTTTTCTGACTTGGTAAGTAGCTGCAGAATTTACGAAGAGGATACGAAAGCTCACTGCAAAGTGATTAATGAAAGAAAGAGTAAGAGTCAGCAGAGCCGTCCTAAGCCTTACAGTGCTCTTGCTGATAAGGGTAAACAACGGGTGAATGATGATAGGAGGCCCAGGAAGAGTGAGACGCCTACTGAGGTTGTCTGCTACAAGTGTGGTGAGAAAGGCCACAAGAGTAATGCTTGCCACCGTGATGAGAAGAAATGCTTTCGATGTGGGAAGAAAGGACATACCATAGATGAATGCAAACATGGTGATATTGTTTGTTTCAATTGTGATGAATAGGGTCATCTTAGTTCTCAGTGCAAGAAGCCTAAGAAGGCTCAGATTGGTGGAAAAGTGTTTGCATTGTCTGATACACAGACGGACAATGAGGATCGACTTATCAGAGGTACTTGTTATTTTGATAGCACTCCTTAAATTGATATTATTGATATTGGTGCTACGCATTGTTTTATTGCTATTAGTTGTGCTCCTAAGTTGGGGATTACTATGTCTAATATGGGTGGAGAAATGATTGTTGAAACTCCAGCTAAGGGTTTAGTAACTACTTCTCTTGTTTGTTTAAGATGTCCACTATCTGTGTTTGGTAGTGATTTTGAAGTTGATCTTGTATGTTTACCGTTGACGGGTATGGATGTAATCCTTGGGATGAACTAGTTAGAGTATAACCATGTCTTCATCAATTGTTTTAGTAAGACGGTACATTTCTCTTCCGCTGAAGAAGAGAGTGGAGTTGATTTCTTAACTACTAAGTAGCTGAAGCAGATAGAGCGCGACAGAATCCTGATGTTTTCCTTGATAGCATATTTGTCAGCGGAGAATCAAGCGGTAATTGATAGCCTACCAGTCGTGAATGAATTTCCGAAGTTTTTCCTGATGAGATTCCCGATGTGCCGCCAGAAAGGGAAGTTGAATTCTCAATTGATCTTGTTTCGGGTACGAAACCTGTGTCGATGGCTCCTTACCGTATGTCAGCAGCTGAGTTGGCAGAATTGTAGAAGCAGTTGGAGGATTTACTTAACAAGAAATTTGTAAGACCGAGTGTTTCACCTTGGGGAGCGCCGGTATTGTTGGTTAAGAAGAAGGACGGTAGCATGAGATTGTGCATAGATTACCGTCAGCTGAATAAAGTGACGATAAAGAATAGGTATCCACTTCCGAGAATTGATGACTTGATGGATCAGTTAGTGGGTGCTCGTATGTGTAGTAAAATTGATTTGAGATCAGGTTACCATCAAATTAAGGTGAAGGATGAAGATATGCAGAAGACCGCGTTCAGGACGCGATATGGTCACTATGAATATAAGGTGATGCCCTTTGGTGTTACTAATGCACCTGGTGTATTTATGGAGTATATGAACATAATTTTCGATGACTTTCTGGACAAATTTGTTGTTGTGTTTATTGATGATATCCTAATTTATTCCAAGACTGAGGAAGAGCATACGAAACATTTAAAGATTGTATTGCAAGCGTTGAAAGAAAAGAAGTTGTATGCCAAGTTTTCGAAATGCAAGTTCTGGTTAAGTGAAGTAAGTTTTCTTGGCCATATTATTTCTGGTAGTGGTATTGCGGTTAACCCGTCGAACGTTGAAGCGGTATCACAATGGGAGACTCCGAAGTCAGTCACAGAGATTAGAAGTTTTCTGGGTTTAGCAGGTTATTACCGCAGATTTATCGAAGGATTTTCGAAGTTGGCACTTCCTTTGACTCAGTTGACCTGTAAGGGTAAATCTTTTGTGTGGGATACTCAGTGTGAGAATAGTTTCAATGAGTTGAAGCAACGGTTGACGACTGCTCCAATTTTAATTTATCGAAGTCAGATAAACCTTTTGTTGTTTATTATGATGCGTCTAAGTTGGGCTTAGGTGGTGTACTTATGCAGGATGGTAAGTTGGTAGCTTATGCTTCGAGACAACTGAGGATACATGAGAAGAACTATCCTACACATGATTTGGAGTTGGCTGTTGTGGTTTTTGTGTTAAAAATTTGGAGACATTATTTGTACGGTTCTAGATTTGAGGTGTTTAATGATCATAAAAGTTTGAAATATTTATTCTATCAGAAGTAGTTGAATATGAGACAGAAAAGGTGGCTTGAGTTGTTGAAGGACTATGATTTTAGATTGAATTACCACCCAGGTAAAGCCAAGGTTGTTGCAGATGCCTTTAGCAGAAATACGTTGCACATGTCTGCTATGATGATAAAAGAGTTCGAGTTGCTTGAGCAATTTAGAGACTTGAGCCTAGTTTGTGAATTGGAACCTCAGAGCGTGCAGTTGGGTATGTTGAAGATCAATAATGAATTCTTGAACAATATCAAGGAAGAGCAGGAAGTTGATGTTAAGTTTGTAGATTTTATGGTTGCTAGTAACGCAGCGGAAGATAGTGATTTCTAGGTTGATGATCAAGGTGTGTTGAGATTCCAAGGCAGAATCTGTATTCCTGATAATGATGAATTGAAGAAGTTGATTTTAGAAGAAAGTCACAGAAGTATCTTGAGTATTCATCCGGGAGCTACGAAAATGTATCATGATTTAAAGAAATTGTTTTGGTGGTCTGGATTGAAACGAGATGTCGCGCAATTTGTTTATGCTTGTTTGACTTGTCAGAAATCTAAGGTTGAACATCAGAAGCCTGCAGGGTTGTTGACACCATTAGATGTGCCAGAGTGGAAGTGGAATAGCATATCCATGGACTTTGTAACGAGTTTACCGAATACTCCGAGAGGGCATGATGCCATTTGGGTAGTTGTTGACAGGTTGACGAAGTCAGCACATTTTATTCCGATCAATATCAATTACCCGGTAGTTCAGTTGGCGGAGATTTACATTCATAATATTGTGAAGTTGCATGGTGTTCCATCTAGTATTGTGTCGGATAGAGATCCGAGGTTCACTTCAAGGTTTTGGAAGAGTTTGCAAGAGGCTTTGGGTTCAAAGTTGAGGTTGAGTTCGACTTATCATCCTCAAACAGATGGTAAATCGGAGAGAACGATTCAGTCATTAGAAGATCTGCTGAGAGTGTATGTACTTGAGCAAGGTGGAGCTTGGGATAGTCATCTACCGTTGATTGAGTTCACGTACAACAACAATTACCATTCGAGTATTGGTATGACACCTATCGAAGCTTTGTATGGTCGGAGGTGTAGAACTCTGTTGTGTTGGTTTGAATCGGGAGAAAGTATAGTGTTGGGACCGGAAATAGTCCAGCAGACTACAGAGAAGGTCAAATTGATAAGAGAGCATATGAAAGCGTTGCAGAGTCGGCAGAAGAGTTAGCATGACAAGCGTATAAAGGAACTTGAATTTCAAGAGGGTGATCATGTGTTCTTGAGAATCACTCCTATGACAGGTGTAGGTCGTGTGTTGAAGACTAAGAAGTTGACTCCAAAGTTTATTGGTCCTTATCTGATATCGGAGAGGATTGGGACAATGGCATATCGAGTAGGTTTGCCACCACATCTTTCGAATCTACAGGATGTGTTTCATGTGTCGCAGCTGCGGAAGTACGTAGCGGATCCTTCGCATGTTATACCAAGGGACGATGTGCAGGTTAGAGACAACCTCACGGTGGAGACCTTACCGTTGAGGATTGATGATCGTAAGGTGAAGAAGTTGAGAGGCAAAGAGATACCTCTAGTGAGAGTTAATTGGGGTGGAGTAGCTGGTGAAAGCTTAACATGGGAGTTGGAAAATAAGATGCAGGATGTGCTCGCGATTTTCGGGTATCGAAATCATTTATCGGATTTGAACCTTTAATCTTTGAACTCTCAACTTTTATTCGCGGGAAGGGAAAAAGAGAGTAAAAACCCTTATAAGACCTTGGATCCGGGGGTTGGTTTCGATTGGGGAAGGTGTTAGGAACCCAAACCGACTATGGTATCCCATAGGAACCTTCTATCTATTCTTAATCTTGCGCTAAATTAATTTTACTTATAAAAAAATTTATTTAAGAGTTTAAGTGAAATAAAGGAGAAAGATGAAGCATGCTTTTGGTTATTTTTATTGATTTGGAAGGGCCAAAACCCTTTGCCTACTTACCCAAATAAATCGGGATCAAAATCAAGTAGTTCGGCTAAAGAACTTTTTGATGGGTTGAATTGATTTTTACATTTTTGAAAAAAAGATTTTAAGAAGAGATGAGAGGCCTCAAGGCATGAGAAAAAAAGTATGATAAAGTTGGTTAATTTTAATTGCAAGAAATCCATGTCTAATGTGGATATTAAATTGATTAACATTTGATTAAGGAAAATAAAAGGAAAAACACTTGGTTTACAAGCCAAGGTTTACTTTAAAGAAATTTGAATTTGATTTTTTTGATTTTTTGATAAAATATTTTTCTAAGCTAACGTTGAACTCGCGTAACGGCGGAAAAATAAATAAGCGTAAAGCGGTAAATAAAATGGAGTGTCGGTGCGCGTGTCAGTGCGTGTGTCGGTTACATATTACATACCCTAAATACATTCTATGGTCTCAAAAGAAAAAAATGCGCAAAAATAAATTACATCATTTCCCTAATTACAAACTAAACCAAATAGCAATAATAAAATAAATGACAAAAGAAATTAAATATGCATGCAATAATTACAACAAACTCTATTATATCTACTACAAAAATTAATGACAATAAAATAAATGACAAGAATAAATATGCATGAGATGGTGAATAATAATAATGCAAACATAAAAAAAACGAATAATAAAAGAACAATAAACAAAGAAAATAAACAAATTAGAGATAGTTTTGAAAATAAAGAAGAAAGAGATTTTTTAAATGCCTAAACTAACACTACATGAGATTAAACTTGGCCATTAAAATGAATTAAGAAATGCGTGGTGTGGGGATTAAAACGCTAATTAAAAAAAATGCATAAAACATAGTTCAAGTATTATGTGACTAAAAAAAAATAAATACATAAAAATAACCCAAAAATTATTATAAAAGAAAAGTATGCAGGGAGGGGGGTATAAACAGCAAAGTCGGGGGTGTGAACAGTAATCAGTAAAAAAAACAGAAAAAAGGAGGGATGGGTCGTAGAATGAACCAGGTCGGTTTATGGGTAAACCGCCCGGTTCTTAAGTGAGTATAAATATTTTTGTTGTGATTTTTCATTCATTTCCCCCATGCCTTTCTCTCTCTAAAACAAAAAACACAAAAAATTGCTCTCCCTTCTCTCTAGCAGCGCCGGCGAAGGTATGAAGGAGGTGGCCGGAGAAGATGAATCTTCATCTTCTCCGGCGAGCAGAGCTCACTCCGGCGCGGTGGCCGGAGAATGCCAATCTCCTCCTTTTTTCGATTTTTTTTACTTTTCTCAACCCTTTTCTACTCCTCTACTCGATTCTGAAACAAGTTTTCACATAAACAAATCAAACACTCCTAGATCTAAACGAGTAAAACGAAAAAAAAAGTTACCTCCTAAACTTCTTCTTACTTCCGATTCTTCTTTCTTTTTCTTCTTCTTTTCGAAACAAGCTTCTTTACGAATTCTTCTTCTTTTCGTTTTTCTTCTTCTTTACGAATCCAGCTTCTTTGTTGTTGGATCTGTTGAATCCGAAAAGAAACACACATTTGTGATGTGTTTACAAGTTTTGGGGAATGGATTTGTTGAGGGATAATTGAATTCTGTCATGTGTATGGTATGGGATTCGAATTTGTGTTCATATGGACATGGATTTCAAATTTTTGGATGGATGATTTTTGTTCTTGAGATTGTTATTTTTTTTGTGATTTTTGATCTGAAAAAGTGGAGAGAGAAATTAGGAATTGTGTTTGTGATGGTGAATTGTTTTGGATGGTTTTTGTTTAAATAGTGGATCTGGAAATTTTACATTGATGAGTATTCTTAATGAATGTTCTTAGAGATTGAGGTTTTTGATCTTTGATTATGGCTGCTGAATTTGGATGGTGTTTGTGTATTGAAAAGTGTGCCCCCTCTGACTGACTCTGACCAACCCTTAAGTATCTGATACATGGAATGGACGAAAAAACCCTTGGCTGAAACTTGGAGAAAAAGTTGGACCAGGACCAATAACAAACTGACATGTGGACTGAATGACTTAAAAAAAGATAAAATCTGATAAATAAATAAATAAATAAATAACAACAAATAAATAAAAAAAAAGAAATAATTAAATAAATAAATAATAACAAAAACGAAAATTAATAATAAAAAAGAAATAATAAAAAAAATGTCCCGTCGGAACCAAAAAATGAGGTATTTTAAAATACCTCTCTACCGAAATTTCGTCTGAGACGACTGAAATACGCGGCTTTTTCTACGCTAATAAAATAATAAACCAACGACGTGAACAAAATGAGTTTTAAAACGTAAACTTTACGATGAATAAAATACGCATAAAACGCAGATAAAAATTGAGAAATTAATACGCGAGTGACATTAAAATATAAAGGACGTAAAAAAAAAAAAAGAAATGCGATCACAAAACGAATAAAACAGATATCACGGGAATTAGGGCGCGAACGAAACACTAAAAAACGAACAACGTACGAAAATAAAAAATTAAATTGGTCAAAATTTGGGGTATGACACAGGAGTCATATCCTGAGTTGTTTGCTTGAGGTAATATTTCGAGGACGAAATTGGGGTGGAGTAGTTGTTATTTATTTATTTTCGGTTGATTTTTAATAAGTTTATATGATTTTAAATGATTTGTGTTGATTTTATGGTGTAATGTATTTTATTATATGATTATTTGATTATTTAATTATATAGGTGAGAAATAATATTATTTGAAATTTTGGAGGTTAAAAAGATACTATGACTTTTATTAGTAAATTAGAAATAATATAGAATTATTATTTATTTGGAATTAAGGGGGTTAATGAGGATTAATTAGAATTAATAGGGAGTTAGAGAAGGAAAAGGTCAGAAAAACAGTTTCACGTAGAAACAGAGAGAAACAGAGAAAAGGGAGAAGATCCTAGGGAGAAAAACTGTAGAGCCTTGTTCATCAAAATTCAGGTAAGGGTGAGACTAACTCTCAATTTTAGGTCTTATAATTTGTTGATTAATGTTGTGTTGTTAGGGTTGATGAATTGAATTAGGTTAAAGATGAATTGATATTAATAACTTGATGAATTCATGAAAATGTTGTTGTTTATTGCTGTTCTGATGTTAGTTTGCATAGAAGTAATGCAATTCATAAAAATTGGGTTTTTAGGTGTTGAAATTGGAGTTTGGAGTTGAAAAGGAGGAGTTTGTTCGTACAGTTCGTAATTCTGTAAATCGCCACTAGCCACGACGAGCAGACCCACTCGCCCTGGCGAGTAGTGCACCTAAGTAGCTCGCCACAGCGAGCAAATGCACTCGCCACGGCGAGTTGCTTAAATTAAAAAGTGTTAATTATCTTAATGATGTTTTCGGGCCAATTTTTATATCAACATGAGTGCCTTAATATATTTAGGAATGAATGGCACCTTTTTACAGAATCAAATTTGGGTTTTATGGACTTAAAAATGAAGATTTTGGGTGAATAATGTCAAAAATGCCGAGAGCACCCAGTTTTGCTCGCCTTCAGCTCGCCCCCAACTCGCCATCGCGAGTAGCTCATTTTCCTTAGCTCGCCATAGCGAGCAAAGCAGCTCGCCACGGCAAGCAGCACTGTAGCATACTTTAATTGTTGAATTTTGCTGTGAGTCTTTGTTGTGTCCTTTTGCTGTGTTCTGTCGATCAAGTCGGAGTTTTATGTCATTGTTGATTATGCATATTGTAGTCGTCGTCGCCGTTGTCGAGTTGTATGCAGATATACACTATTGAGTCCATTTCATACCCATACTTTGTTGAGGGCTCATGCCCTGGAGTGTTTTCACTCAACCGTTGAGGGTTTATGCCCTGGAGTGTTTATCACTCAATCGTTGAGGGCTTATGCCCTGGAATGTTATTTTATTCAAACTGTTGGGGGCTTATGCCCCGGAATGCTTAGCATTCAACGCGCGTAAAATGGTACCACATGCATTTGCATTCAGTCGCATTGTTGTCATCGTTGTTGTCGGTCGGGTCGTCGATGTCGTAGCTTTATGATGATGTTGTCGATTTGTTTTAGTTATAAACTGGCAGCTGATTATCATTATATTGTTGTTGTTGAATTTAATTGATGAATTATAATATCTATTGTTGTTTATGAATCTCACCCCTTCTGCTTGAAAATGTTGCCTTCCATATGGGTAACTTGCAGGTAACGAAGATTAGTAGATACGTCGACTCAATGTGTCTTAGGGCTCTGATACGTAACGGGATGAGAATTTTGTTACTTGCTTTCTCTTTACTTACGTATTACTTATGAATTATGAGACTTTTGATGAGGCATGCGTGCCAAAGACTAATTTGGTTGATTTGAATGAATTCCGCTGCGAAGTTTGAAAGTTAATTATTATTGACTACTTTTTATGAAGAATAAATAGTTATTTATTAAGTTGGATATTTTGTTGAAAGAAGTGTAGCAATCCATTATGTGAATACTCTGATTTTATTTATGAATTTTTATGTTGGGAAAACGGGGTGTTACAATAAACACTCATAGATTGAGTGAAAACAATTCAGGGCATGAGCCCTCAACAAGGTATGAGTATGAAATGGACTCAACAGTGTATATCTGCATACAACTCGACAACAACAACGACGACTACAATATGCATAATCCACTATGACATAAAATTTCAACTTAATCGACAGGACACAGCAAAAGGACACAACAGAGTCTCACAGCAAAATTCAACAATTAAAGTATGCTACAGTGTTGCTCGCCGTGGTGAGCTACTTTACTCGCTATGGCGAGTTAGGGGCGAGCTGAAGGCGAGCAAAACTGGGTGCTCTCGGCATTTTAGACATTTTTCACCCAAAATCTTCATTTTTAAGTCCCCGAAACCCAAATTTGATTCTGTAAAAAGGTGCCATTCATTCCTAAATATATTAAGGCATTCATGTTGATATAAAAATTGACCCAAAAACATCATTAAGACAATTAACGCTTTTTAATTTAAGCAACTCGCCGTGGCGAGTGCATTTGCTCGTTGTGGCGAGCTATACAGGTTCGCTACTCGCCATGCGAGTGGGTCTGCTTGCTGTGGCGAGCTACACAGGTCTTACTCACCTGGCGAGTGGGTCTGCTCGCCGTGGTGAGTGGCGATTTACAGAACTACGAACTGTACGAACAGACTTCCATCTTTCAACCCCAAACCCCAATTTAAACACCTAAAAACCCAAATTTGATGAGTTACATTACTTCTATTCGAGCTAACATCAGAACAACCATAAACAACAACATTTTCATGAATTCATCAAGTTATTCAAACCAATTCATCTTTAACCTAATTCAATTTATCAGTCTTAACAACAACAATATTAATCGTCGAATTATAAGACCTAAAATTGAGAGTTTTTCTCACCCTTACCTGAATCTGATGAACAAAACTCTACACTTCTCCCCACTTGGCTCTTCTCCCTTGGTTCTTGGTTTTTCTCCCTTTTCTTTGTTTCTCTCTGTTTCTACGTGAAACTGTTTTTCCGACTTTCTCCTTTCTCTAACTCACTATTAATTCTAATTAATTCCCACTTATTTCTATTTAACTCCTATTAAAATATTAGTCAATTCTTTTTAACCCCCAAATTTTCCAATAATTGTAATTCTCACCTATTTTAATTAAACATTAAAATAATCATATAATAAATTATTCCACACCATCAAAACAACATAAACCATTTAAAATCATATGAACTATTAAAATTCAGCCAAAAATAAATAATAACGACTAGGGCGTTACATAACTCTTCTTAATGGGCCTAACACTCTCCCAACTAATTAGAAATGTTACTACTCATTAATCTTAGCAAAATAACTATTCGCCTCAAAATACTAAAATAATGCTAATTCTAAGTTTACTAAAATGTTCTCCTAGTAAATGACCAAAATACCCCTTAGTCTAAAATGACTAAAATATCCTTCTAACACCGAATTCCGATAATCCCAACCAAAATGCACACAGAGACAATTAATCACATACAAGCACAATTAAAAATAATACTAGCGAAAATCGGGCTGTTACATAAATCATCTTGGATCATTGAGAGTTTGTTATACTTCTGCAATCATAGTTTGTCATTTTGTTCTAAGTTCTCATTTTATTTTTTGCACTTTTACATTCTTGTTCTTTATTTCCTTGTACACGGGAGAAACTCCATTTTCACCTAAAAAATCCAATTTTAGTTCCCCCATTGCCCAAATTGGTTTCCAAAGTTTGTATAAACATTTCTAGACATAAAAAGACATCCAAAGCCATATGAAGCTTGAATCACAACATCATTTCATCAAAATAATCATTTGACCCTTTTTCATGAAAATCTCAAGAACAACACAAAATTTACAACAAGACTCCATGGTTATGAACACCCATAGGTTCAATCAACAACAACAACATCTTACAACAACAACAACATCATTTAATCATGATTTCAGCCATGAATCAACAACAACACATCAATATTCATCAATTAAGCATAATTCACAATATACTCATTTATACATATCATGAACATGCAATTTTATCAACAACAATTCAGTTATCATCAATTTCATGCACTCAAACATATCATCATAACAGGAGCACGAATTTCAACAATTAAATTTAAATAATCACTTATTCAAATAAGCACTTATGAGATGGAGAAGAAGAAGAGACTAAACAATTGATTATGAATGAAGACTAGCCCCCTTACCTCTTATCTTCACAAAGCTAAGCCAATTTTTCACTCCCCCTTGCTCCTAGCTTGATTCCCTTTGAATCTTCTTCCTAACCCTTTTCTTTATCTCTAGTCTTAGATGAAATGAATAAAAAGTTAACCTAGCCTAGCTCTCTAAGTTAAGCTTATATCGTCACCATCTAAATGGGTTAGAGTATAACTCTTCTTAATGGGCCTAGCACTCTCCCAACTAATTAGAAATGTTACTACTCATTAACTTAGTAAAATATCTAATTATCACCATAACCAAATAATTACTACTAAGCCCTTCTAATCTTAGCAAAATAACTATTCACCTCAAAATACTAAAATAATGCTAATTATAAGTTTACTAAAAATGTTCTCCTAGTAAATGACTAAAATACCCCTTAGTCTAAAATGACTAAAATACCCTTCTAACACCGAATTTCGATAATCCCAAGCAAAATGCACACAGAGACAATTAATCACATACAAGCACAATTAAAAACAATTAAAATAATACTAGCGAAAATTGGGTTGTTACATAAATCATCTTGGATCATTGGAGTTTGTTATACTTCTGCAATCATAGTTTGTCATTTTGTTCTATGTTCTCATTTTATTTTTCGCACTTTTACATTCTTGTTCTTTATTTCCTTGTTCTATACATATTTGTAATTTATATTCAACAATTTACTTTCATGTCTTTATATTCTATGCCTTTAATTTTATTTCCTTTGTCTACAATGAACATGAGTGAGTACATTCTCTAGGCTTGGGATTGTTGGACACTCCAATGACTAAATCCTATTCAAACCAAGTCTAGAACCTTATTTTATTTAAATTCTTTTCTAATATAATCTCATCATCTTTAAGTCATATTGCAAATAACAATCGAAGGATCGAAAGATGAAGATTGTTATTGAAACAAATGAGATTAGACAAAGTAAGCAAAACATGAGAATAGTTTTGTGAACTTCGTGACAATAAGATTAAAACATAAAGGTTCTCAATAACAATCAACCATGATAATAGGTTTGATTGTTATCGAGATACATTCTTGTCTTCTAAAAAGAAACATGAAATACCAATGATAATCTTGTCTTAAGAAAATGAATCTAACATAGAATAAGGGAATATATAAGGAATTTGTTTAGTTTTGTCATTAAGATCGACCACAATCCTAAGGCTTTTTACATTATTTGAATTTTAAACCAAGAAGTTGTTGAACTTCTAAACTTTAATCATTTCAGCAAATCACAATTGAAAATGAAATCGGTAATTACAATAACTCTCTGAGGGACGATAGTATGTACTACTCGATAAGAACCGTTTGATCAAGTTTTTTGCATATGAAATATGTGAAACGTCTCATACTTGATTATGTGACTTTGGTGATTTATGTGAATTGATGTGATATCGTGTACTTGATATATTTGCTTGGTGATACTTATACACTTGAGATGATGTTTGTTGATTTGAGAATAAAGTGATGACTTATTGATGATGTAATAGTTATGAGAATGTTTGTTTGACTTATGATGTTGAATTATGAATTGAGGTGTTATGATTGAATGAAGACAACATGTGTAAGATATTAATGTTCTAGGAAGAATGAATATGTATTATGTATCCATCATACTTGAAAACCTAGAATGATATATGGATGTTTATATCTCTTTATTTGGACGTTATCTTACCCCCTCCCCAGTGGTTGTTTGGTTGACCGCCTCACCATTGAAAAATGGTGTAGACGTGCTGGATCAGGACGCTTGAGACGACGTGAGTACTCAAGGCTTAGCTTGACGCTTCCTCGTTTTTCTTATTGCTTGGAGCCGAGTATTAGGCTCTGACTAAGACGTGTCGGGAATATTTATTTTCATTTACTTTCGGATTATGTTGAGAACTCTGTTGTTGATGTATTTATGAGATTTTAGACATGCTGTTGAGATTCTGGATTATCTGAGATATTTGAGATGATGTTTTTATTCCGCTGCGAGATTTTATAAATTCGAATTATGCTTGTTTTTTAGAAAATGATGACGTAGCATCTTGAACCTTTTGAAATAATTGTTTATTTGCATTAAATATTGCTTGTGGGGGTTCAACGGTGTTACAATACTGAACTTTTAAAAAGGTCAGGTCAAACTTAATATAAAGCATTTGACACACTAGTAAGGCAGACTTAAGCTTTAATATTTTCAACTAAAGCTAACTTATTCCCACCCTAGTTCCTGACTTAAATATTAGGATCTGTTTGGTCAAAACCGTTATTCAGTGGAATTTAGGACGGGTCCTTCATATGGACTTTCCTTACCTTGGGTCCTCTATGTTGCACCCATATCTCCCTGCTCAAAATGGTTGTCACTGCTGCTCTTTTTTCGGGTCGAGGTCCAAAGGAATCCGCTTCACGCCTCTTTTATTTTATTTCCCATGTATTAGGCTATTATCCTTAAAGTTTCTCAAGAAGGTTTGCTTTATCCTGAGTGGTTGTTTTCCTTATAATATTTTAATTTCCTTATAATATTTTATATATTTATTTCATTTTATTTAATTTCTTATAATTACTTTATTTTATATACTTGGACAAAACCGGTTTTCCTTGTAATATTATAAATTACACTATTTTTATTTTAAACTTTTTTAAGTATTTATTTTATACTAATATAAATCATAGCAATTACTAGTTTCAGATATTGTGCTAAAATTAATTCACATACTAAATAAATGGTCAACTTTAATTTAATGCATACTTTTTGATAGATTAAATAATTTAAAAAGTATAAAATAAAAATAAAAATACTAAGTGATAGACATCTTATACCTTAATAAAAAAAACTAAATAATAGCAATTACTAGTTTCAGATATTGTGCTAAAATTAATTCACATACTAAATAAATGGTCAACTTTAATTTAATGCATACTTTTTGACAGATTAAATAATTTAAAAAGTATAAAATAAAAATAAAAATACTAAGTGATAGACATCTTATACCTTAATGAAAAAAACTAAATAATTTACATAACATTTTAAATGTAATGTGCAGCAGAAACACATTTGTAAATTGATTTAAATATAGTTTATGATAGAATATTATATCGTAATTTGATCTATAATATCAATCATATTTAATGGGATTAAGGTTTGATCGTCGTTGTTGATCAAATATATAGGGTTGGTCTCACGTGTGAAATCACATTTTAATATTGAATGCATCTAAAATTCATAATCCCCCATGATAATGACTTATATCACACTTTTTTTTTTTTAGGGATTAAATGATATAATATCATTTAGTGTATGTTTATTTCCACATTATAAAGAGACAATTAATTTTAAATGTTCCTTAAAAAAATATTTAAAGGTGGGGAATTAGTTTTGACGTGTTTGGATGTTTTTTATTAGATTTTATTTCCGGTATCTCGATTAGATTTAATTTTGTATTAAAACTAGAAGTTGAAAATTTTGCCACTACAGTTTATTTTATTATTACTGAAAAACCAAAATCACATTATGTGTAAGTCAAGATAGAACCTACAACATCAATGTGTCCTTTTATTCCCCATTACACCCTTTTATTCCCCTCCTCAATTCCCTATTACATCAACAAAAATTTCCCTATGTATCACCTACTCCAAGAAAGTCAAAAAATGGCATCTTAATCTTATCTCCCAGATTTTCACTATCCCCCAAAATTGATCCACTGTTCATGTTTGTTGCAGCTGACTTAAATGTTGAACCTTCTGAGTTTGAATCTGAATGATTGGATTGGTCCGCAATCTTAAGCTTTTCCATTTGGTACACATAGTTACGCTCTCTCATAACACTGCAAGCCTTGGAAAATTCAGCTTCCACCCTTCTTTCTTCAAGTAAACCTAAAAATATAACACAATAAAAAAATCAATAACATGGTCATAAATATATCATATGTCAAGTAAAATAATATACGATATTTAATATAAACTAAGACAAGAGAGAAAATAACAAAATTTTCAAGCAATTTATAGGTTTAAATGAGAATCATTGTTAAACGAGGCCGATGCAGCTTCAATCGAAGTTGCAAAGACATAAAATAATTTGATATTGCAATCATTGTTGTAGCCACGGACCAATATTTAATACTGTTTGATAAGCTAAAATAAAATATTCAAAGTATACCCATTTTTGAATTAGGTAAAGGCCTAGTGAGGTTGAGATTGGATTCATCAATGGGACTTGTGATCGCAAATTTTGCTGGGATTTCATATGTTAGATTTCCCTTTCTTGCAATAGATGATAATAGTTCTCTTTGCTTCCTAGCCTTGATCACATGGAAGTGATTCTTTAGTGCATTGTCTGTCCTTCCAGGAAATCGTTTGCAAATGTGTGCCCATTTGTTACCATGAAGTGTATGAAGCTGCAAAAGCATCTCCTCTTCTTCCTTACTTAAAGGTGCTCTTTTGATGCTAGGATTTAGCTGATTAAGCCACCTAAATCTACAGCTTTTCCCTGCAATTACCATTATCACAAAAAAAAAAAATGTTAAATTATAAATAAATATCGAAATTAAAGAAATGTCTAATCAAAATACAATACTTATGCAATTTTAAAAAAAAATAATACTAAACGTACTGCTTAAAAATGTTCATTTTTTTAAATATTCATTTTTGTAAAAAAAAATTAAATTAAAAATTAATAATTAACAATATTAAAAAATAAATTAGTAAGATTTTTAAAATTTAATAAATAAAAATGTGTTATGTAGTGTAGTACCAGACCTGTTCTTCCTTGTAGTTTTTCAGCAATATTGTTCCAATTTTTAGCACCATGATCAACGATAAGTTGTTTCAGCTTAGCATCTTCAGATGGTTTCCAATGAGCTTTGGAAGACTTAGTGTTCCTAAAATTCCCTCCATTGTTTTGGACCATGCTCTCATTAGGTTGGATCACCGGAGAGTTCGAAATCCCAAAGGGTATTTTGGAATTCTCAGCCTCATTGTTACCAACATGACCCTGAAGGGGAGTAGAAGATTATGATGTAAGTTGAGATGGAAGGGAAATTTTCAAATCTAAAGACAAACCATAACCATCATTGTTCAAGATTAGTGAACTCATGGTGATAAAAAAAAAAGCTTAAACTTTAGAAAAATTATATTTTTTCTTCTTCTATTTTCAAAATGCTACTAGTAGCGAAGAAAATAAGCAAGTAAAAAAGACGGTAAAGAGATACAAATCAAGGGATACAGAATTAAAAAATAAAAAATGAGTCACATGAATAAGAGAAGAAAGACAACATTTAAACAAAACAAAAAAAAGCAAAAGAACAAATTAAAAAGAGGTGTACCACTCTTGATGAGTGAAATATCATTTGGGATGAGAGTAAAGCCCACATGATTATGTTTACTCTTGATGAGTGAGATATCATTTGGGATGATAGTACCACGCTTTTATATAGTCTTAATTGTGGTCTATGGTGACTAATATTGAATTTTTTTTTTAAAGCGTAGACTAATATTTAATTAAAAGTAGAAAAGTTTATTAAAAAACAATTAAGATGTTTGACGTTGATTTATTTTTATTATTTAAATAAAAAATATTAGTCAAAAACGTATTTGTTGCCACAATCACACGCGCTTCAACGACGCGCTTTAACCTTCCATTCATGCAAAAGCTCCTTCCATTCATGTAAAAGCAATAATATCACACACACACATCCAACACATATCCGTCACCAAAGAAAAAACAATTAAGTTGAAGAGACTCAAATAATCTCATTCGAATGTTGTTAGGTTTTAAGTTTTTTTTTTAGTTGTATTGAAAGTTGATAATATCGTATAAGAGAGTAAAATGTAATGTCTATCATCTTCGAAATTGATTTTGTGGTAAGAATGATGGAATAAGACCATTTCTTACTTTTTATAAGGGTGTATATTTCTTTTCAGTTTTTGTTAGTATTGCTTACTATTTTTATAACATGCGAGATGTACTATGAGATAAAAAAAATTCATGTTAAAATGATATAATATTTGAAAAGATTTTATAAAGATCGACATACATCAATTTAGAAACCAATTTACATATCAATTGATGAGTTTGGTGTAATATTTTTTTTTATAAGGGAGGAGAAATGACAGACATTAAGAGGAAACAGACATCCCAACATTGTGTTGTAAAAAGATAGATATTCTGACCAACTAATTTAAAGTGGTGATTCTAGCTGCCATTATAAATATTCTGAGTACAATTTGGTTTACTAGGAACCAGTTTCGATTTCAAGGGAAATCTTTCCACCGGAAAATAGCACTCAACAATATCATTGCTGCAGTCTCTCTAACAGAAAACATTACACTCAAAACGTCCAATTCCTCAGTCAGGGACTTGATCATTCTAAACAAATGTAATGTCAACATTCACTCTCCAAAGGCTCCAGTCATCAAAGAAATAATTTGGCAGCCCCCATATCAAAACTGGTTGAAGTGCAATACAGATGGAGCCTCAACTCCCAATATTTAGAGATTCTGAAGCAGTTTTTAAGCTAGCCTTTGCTGAAAATATAGGTGGAGGAACGACATTCCATGCTGAGCTCTCAGGAATTCTTGGAGCAATTGAGATAGCGAACCAAAGGAATTGGAGGAATTTGTGGATTGAAACAGACTAAGCTTTGGTGGTTTTGGCTTTTAAATCCATGACACTTATTCCATGTGGTTTGAGAAACAAGTGGAGAAATTGCAAAGGGATTATGGACAACATGAACTGCATTGTAACACATATACAGAGAAGGGAACCAATGTGCTGATAGCTTGGCAGCATGGGGACTGAATACTAATGGTTTAACTGTTTGGGCCGATGTTCCCCTGTTTATTAGAGAGTTTTATATAAGAATAGACTTGGTATGCCTAATTTTAGTTTTCTTAAATAATTAGTCTTTGCAGTTACACACGAAAATGTCTTGTTTAACGTAGGAAAAAACATAAGTTAGATGGTCATTTCCTTGTAATAAATAATTTGATTTTTTATCAGGTAATCTAGCGGCTAAAAATCCACCTTTTAAAGTGAAAAAGTGGGTGTCTGGATTTAGAGCATCAACCCCTGCATATTTTTTCGAAAAAGTCAAACTAACCCACTGAAATTGTTTTGACCCCTGCATATATTATGCAACGTCCTTACCAACAGAGTTTCAACCCCTACATATATTATGCAACATCCTTACCAATTAATAATTAAATATTAATTTTAGTTATCAACCTCTTAAATGAATTTCAATTATGTCACGTAATTAGTCTTCACGGTTATACACAAGAATACCTTGGTTAACCCAAAAAAAAAGTCCTTTGAAAGATTATACAATTAATAAATCTTATCCAAAATAATAATAATTCTAGTCAAAAAATAATAACAGAAAAATAAATCATTTGACTAATAATTATATAAAATAATTAATATAATACTATTAATTAATTATTTTTTAAAGAATAATACTATTAATTAAAAGTAAATCAAAAGATAAAGATTTAATATATAGAAATATAATATAACATTTTTGTGAGTAATAATTTAATATTCATAAATATGATATAGCATAATATATCTATGAGTTAAACAAAAGATAAAGATGTACATAATTATATAATATAATTTAATATAACATAATATAACTTACCTTGGTACTTTGTCAAAAAAATAAATAACTTACCTTAGTATATAATTAAATATAATTTTCCTTAATGCATAAATTTTAGTATTACTTTTTTGATTGAAAATTTTAGTATTATTTGATTTTTCTTTCAAAAAATAAAGTATTATTTGACTTTATTAATTATATATTATTTAATAATTTCCATAAAAAGAGTATTATATTTAAAAGTTAACCAAAAAAAGTTAAACAAAAGATAAAGATTTGATTAAGTCAAAAAAGAAGATAAGTATTTATTATCATATATCTATAATCTATAATCTATATACTATATCTATATCTATACTATATATAAAGAAAACTACCCCTTTCAGTACTTTTGGGTTGGATTTTTATTTTTAAAAATACCCTTAATTTTCAATACAAATAACACATGTAAAAAATTGATAAGAATATATTTAAATATTAAAACAAATGTAACAAACATGAAACGTTGCTCGTGACTTAGCTTGGAGATTTTGCGATAGCATGTTTGGAAAGGAAATGATTCTAGCAGCATGAAGCCTCGAGTTTACACTGATGAGGAAGAGAGAGAGGCTGCGATCGGATATTTGAAGAACCGTTATGCTGCCACGGAAGAGCCTTTCACTGAGGTGGTGTCTAGGGCTACGATAAAGAAGAAGCGGAAGGTTTTGGTCTAGTCCCCCTTCTCTTTTGTTATTGTTTCTTTTATTTATATATATATGTAGGGTATGACAGTTGGTTCACCATCTGCAACCCACTTTCTTAAAAAAAATGATATGAATATATGTATATATGTTTTTTTTCGTTTATCATTTAAAAAGTATAACAAACTAGATTAGTATATTTATACTTACTTTTTCATTATTCCAATTATACTCTTAAACAACTTTTTCTATAGTAAAAATTGTTGTTTATGTCATTAAAAAAATCAACAAACATTTATATTTTTACTTTTAATCAAAATAAAAATTTCACAAAAAAAATACCGTTCATTATTTTTAAACGTTACCGCAATAAAAAGAGCGGGACGACGGGCACGGAGTGCCCGTCAATTCGCTAGTGTAAATAAAATAACTCCTTTCGGTTATTTTGAGCTGATTTTTTCTTTTTCCAAAAATGCCCTCAATTTTGAATACAAATAGCACATATTACAAAAAAATAAGTGTAAATTTAAATATTTTTTTCCTAAATCATTTAAAAAGTGTAACAAACTAGATGAGTATATATATACTTAATTTTTCATTATCCCAATTATACCTTTAAACAATTTTTCTATAATAAAGATTGTTTTTGATATTATATAAAAAAAAAAAAAAGAATTTAGATTAATACTTTTTTGTTATATTGTTGGTGTCATTGAAATAGATAATCATGGTTAGTTTGGTTTGTTATAATTTGAAAGCAACAAACATTTACATTTTAGTTTTAATTTTTTTGCTAAGCAGGGAGAGAGACAAACATCAGGAGGCAACACCGACATCCCAACTAGGTTGGCACTCCGGAAAGCCTCTATCCTCTGCCCGCCAAACTCTAAAAATTTATTAATAAAAGGAAAAAATATATACAAGGAGGGAGGGGAGTAGTCCAAAACCTTCAAAGAAAAAACAAAAGGAAACATGAAATAAAACGATTACGGAAATATATAGTTGGGTAAGCCAATTTTGTCTCAATAGAAATCCATATGCAACTCCGCCGAAAGCGTGTCTAACCAAACAGTACCCTTAACTGCATGACCCATATTCGCCAATTTATCAGCACAACAGTTACCTTCACGAAAAATATGGGATGAAATGACCTGAACCCCAAGGCCACGAGCATTATGCCATCTGTTCCGAAGCAGCAAAAGGACAAAGGAAGAGTTCGAAAAGATCATCAAAGCACTAGTGGAATCACTCTCCAATCAGATATTTCTTCACCCTTGATGGGCAGCATGCTCGAAAGCAAGAATGAAGGCAAGAATTCCAAAGTGAAACACTGAAGTCTGAAACTATACCAATGTTACAAGAAAAAGCACCAAGGTATGTACATAAGGAATCCCAAAAAAGACCTCCATAAGCCTCCAACCCACCAATAACTGAATCATCCGTGTTCACTTTCAACCAAGGAGAGGAGGTCACTTTCCACAACACCAACGTGATTTCCTTGACTTTCCGGCGATGTGTAGAAACCGAAAAAGCAACAAGAAAAGCTGAATCCGAGGGAAAACATTTTCTAGTCGAAGCATTACCAGACATTGTGATCAATGAATGAATTCATAGTTTTGTTGAATGAATAGATTCCAATTATATCGAATCAGAAAAAAGCAACCAAGAATTCGACAAAGCTTTTAGCGATGTCGAAACAAAGGAGGTTGACATTGTTGAACTAAGACCAGGGTCCCCTTATACGTGTAAATCGTTAAGGCCTTCCGATGAGAATAATCCTATCGAATCAAGCAATTAAAGATATGTTCCCAAAAACATATACGTTCGACGTAACCAAATGCGACGAGATTTATGATCTCTTAACCTAAGGATGTAAAAATTCCACCACTAGAACAACGTTAGAAAAGAGGTTTTTGTAAATACCATAATTTTATGGGACAAAACACCTCTCGATGTTCCCTTTTTAGGGATTTGGTTTAGAAGGGTCTCAATAAAGGCATATTGAAATTTGGAAACAAACCAAAGCCTCAAATGCAAGTAGACTCTGATCCTTTGAAGGATGCAAGTATGATGTACACTGACATTGTATATCAAGTGTTCAATCACTCTTTCAATTTTCTGCAAATTGTGTTAGAAGTCTCTTGCCTACGTTCTTGAGCATTTAAAGTCTCTTGAGTGTGTCCTTGAGCAAAGAAGTCTCTTGCTTGTGTGCTTGAGCATTAGAAGTCTCTTGCTTGTGTGCTTGAGCATTGGAAGTCTCTTGATGTGTGCTTGAGCAACTTGTAATTGTTGCTTACATTTTAGTGAACTCTCCTTGGAAGTGCAAGGGGGACATGACTACTTCCGGTTTGTGGAAGGAACCTGTATAATTGCTTGTGTTCTCTCTTTCTCTTATCTCGTTACTATTTCCGCTGCAACAGACTCTAATCTTCCATCAGGTCCTGAACTTGTTCAGACTCTGATACTGGAAAACAGATTCATACTCTTTAAGAGTTGCGAAAAAGAAAACACAATTCAACCCCCGCTTCTTGTGTTTTTCTCACCTTCAACCAAAAAATCCACTTCAAATCCTGATACATCTTAGTCGCTCCTAGATGAACACTCATACTACTCCTGTGACCCTCATCCAAAATCCTCTTCTTAAGATTTTTGGAACAAGGGTGTTCAACAATATGATAACAAGGTATTAAAAATTGTCAATTGGATATGCTAATATTTGTTTAAGTATGCAGGATATTAATCAAGATTTGTATCTTAAAAAGTATTATGTTTGAACATTTTGAGAGCAAGACCAAGAGAAGCTTGTTGCTTGTGATTCTGACGATCTGAAGAGTCTGAAGAATCATCAGAAGCTGTGTCAAGAGAGTCTGAAGACTATCAAAACCTGAAGTTCAAGAGAGTCTGAAGACTAAGTTCAAGAGAGTCTGAAGACTATCAGAACCTGAAGACCAAGAGAGTCTGAAGATCATCAGAAGCTGAAGTGTTACAGTGAGTCTGAAGCCTGCAATCTAAAGATCTGCTTAGAAGGTTTTCTAAAGGCATTACGATGCACAAGAATCTCTCATTTGGAGTAACGGCTAGCTTCAAAGTCAACTTGAGCGTGGGATGCTCAACGACAAAGAATGCAGTATAGTACAGAGTACGTGTGTACAAACTCTGTTTCCACTACTCCACTACCTCGTACAGTTTGGCAACTGTGTTTACCGGTATTAAACTTCAAAAGGAATGGAATTCAAAATATGCATTTGAAGGACTATTACCATATCAAGCAACAGATCAACAACTATTGATCAAGCTTCCAGAATTCTCTTGATGTGCTGGATTGTCTCAACGTCTCTTTCCAACGCCTATATAAAGGATAGAAGACTTGAAGAATATGTTGGACTCTACAACTGAAAAACTACGCTGCTAAGCTATTGTATTCTCACTGAGTCAAACCAGTAACACATCATCAACTAAGATTATTCTTACAAACTGTGTATTCTAGAATCTCTAAGTTTATCAGAAAAACAGAGTCTGTCTTTGTTTAAGTTATTGGAACACATTTGATTGTTTATCAAGTGTCTCCAACTCTATTCAATTTTCTGTAAATTGTGTCAGAAGTCTCTTGCTTGTGTGCTTGAGCAAAGAAGTCTCTTAGTTGTGTCTTTGAGCATTGGAAGACTCTTGCATGCGTGCTTGAGCAATTGGAAGTCTCTTACTGTGTGTTTGAGAAACTTGTAATTGATATTACATTTTAGTGAAACTCTCCTTGGAAGTGCAAGGGGGACAGGACTACTTCCGGTTTGTGGAAGGAACCTGTATAATTGCTTGTGTTTTCTCTATCTCTTTATTATTTCCGCTGGAACAGAATCTGATCTCCCATCTGACTCTGAATCCATTCAGACTCTGATCCTGCAGAATCAGATTCTTACTCTTGAAGAGTTACGAAAAGTTAACACAATTCAACCCCCCCTGTAACACCCCGTTCTCCCAACAGTTATTAATTAACAAATTAAATCAGAGTTTTTTCACCTAAAACGAAATGCTACATTTTCATTTAAATAAAATCTCCAAATTAACGGATGAATAAATATTCTCCAATAAAATAGTCAATAAAAATCAACCTTCAAAACTTCGCAGCGGAATTAGTTTAAAAACAACTAGATAAGTCTTTGGCACGCAGGCCTCATCCAAAGTTTCATAAATCACAATTTAATACGTAAGGAAAGAGAAAACAAGCAACAAAATCCCGTCCCGTTACGTATCAGAGCCCTAAGACACTTGAGCCGACATCTCTACTAATCTTCGTTACCTGCACTTGCCCACAAGGCGGCAATTCCAGCAGAAGGGGTGAGATTCACAAACAACAATAGATAACATAATTCATCAATTAAATTCAACAACAATAGTATAATGAATAATCAATCATCATTTATAGTTTGAACAGTTCAACAACATTATCAACAACGACACCGACAACTCGATTAACAACAACAACAACAAATACGACAACAATGCGACTAATGCAAATGCATGTGGTACCATTTTACGCGCGTTGAATGCTAAGCATTCCGGGGCATAAGCCCCCAACGGTTGAATGAAATAACATTCCAGGGCATAAGCCCTCAACGATTGAGTGATAAACACTCCAGGGCATTAGCCCTCAACGATTGAGTGTAAACACTCCAGGGCATAAGCCCTCAACAGTGGTATGAGTATGAAATGGACTCAATGGTGTATATCTACATACAACCCAACGACAGCAACAACAACTACTATATGCATAATCAGCTATGACATAAGACTCCAACTTAATTCGACAAGACACAACAAGGTCACAACAAAGCATCACAACAAAATTCAACAACTTAGGTAACCTACAGTATTACTCGCCGTGGCGAGCTACCTTACTCGTCGTGGCGAGTACATAAAATTGGGCTACTCGCCGTTGCGAGTTGCTTACTCGCCGTGGCGACTTCAGGAAATTGAGCTCCTCGCCGTGGCGAGTTGGGGGCGAGCTCAAGGCGAGCAAAAGTGGTTGCTCTCGGCGTTTTTGACATTTTTCACCTAAAATCTTCATTTTTAAGTTCCCAAAACCCAAATTTAATTCTGTAAAAAGGTGTCATTCATCCCTAAACATATTAAGGCACTCGAATTGATATAAAAATTCACCCAAAAACCTCATTAAGACAATTAACAACTTTTTAATTAAGCAACCCGCCGTGGCAAGTGCATCTGCTCGCTGTGGCGAGCTACGGGGGTTACACTGCTCGCTGTGGCGAGCTACACAGGCAACTGCTCGCCGTGGCGAGCGGCGATTGACAGAACTACGAACTGTACGAACAGACTCCTACTTTTCAACCCTAAACCCCAAATTCAACACCTGAAGGCTCAATTTCGATGAATTTCATCATCCCTATGCATTCTAACATCAGAACAACATTAAACAACAACAATTACGTGAATTAATCAAGTTATTAACATCAATTCATCATTAACCTAATTCAATTCATCAACCCTAACAACCCTACATTCATCAACGAATTATAGAACCTAAAGTTGAGAGTTAGTCTCACCCTTACCTTAGATTATCTTCCTGAAAAAGCAGCGTTCTTCTCTCCTCTTGCTTCTTCTCTCTTGTTCTAGGTTTTTCTCCCTTTTCTCTGTTTCTCACTGTTTCTACGTAAAACTAGTTCTGACTCTTTCTTTCCTTCTATTTCCTATTAATACCTATTAACTTCTCCTTAATTCTAATTAACTTCTATTAAATTATTAAATAATTCATTTTACTCCCCAACCTTCTAATAATTATAATTATTACCTATATTAATTAAATAATTCAAAATAACTATATAATAAAATATATAACACACCAAAAATCAACATAATTATTTAAAATCATAAAAACTTATTAAAATCAACTGAAATAAAATAATCGACAACTAGGGCGTTACACCCCCTTCTTGTGTTTTTCTCACCTTCAAAGATTAGGTACATCTGGTACGCACACTCGATCACGGAACATCAAAACACCATTCTCATCCAATCTAAAATTTGCACCCTTACCTTGATTAACCAACACCACTTGATCAGCAAGTGCCAAATCTTCCTTCTTACCAATCTTAATCTCTTCCAAAATATTACTCGTGAGCTTCAACATACCCAACCTCACACCATCCGGCGTCAATTCACTAACCAAACTCAAATCTCAAAATTGCTCAATAAACTCCAACTCTTGAACCATCAAAGCAGACATATGCAAATTCTTCCTACTCAAGGCATCAGCCACCACATTCGCCTTTCCCGGATGATAACTCAACTGAAAATCAAAATCCTTAAGGTATTCTAACCAGCTCCTCTGCCTCATATTCAACTCTTTCTGATCAAACAAATACTTCAAACTCTAGTGATCACTGAACACTCCAAACTTAGATCCATACAAGTAATGCCTCCAAATCTTCAACACATATACAACTGCTGCTAATTCCAAATCATGAGTCGGATAATTCTTCTCATGAACTTTCAACTGCCTCGATGCATAAGCCACAACCTGACAATACTGCATTAACACACCACCAAGACCCATCTTAGAAGCATCACAATACACAACAAACGATTCCTTCGGATTCGGCAAGATCAACACAGGCGCTGAAGTCAACCTCTTCTTCAGCTCTTGGAAACTCTTCTCACACTTAGCATCCCAAACATAAGCTTGTCCTTTCCGAGTCAACTGCGTCAACGACAATGCTAACTTAGAGAATCCCTCAATGAACCTCCAATAATAACCTGCCAACCCAAGAAAGCTTCTAACCTCAAAAACTGACTTCGGCGACTCCCACTGCAACACCGCATCAACCTTCGACGGATCCACCGCAATGCCACCTTTAGAAATCACGTGACCAAGGAAACTCACTTCCCGCAACCAAAACTCACACTTCGGCATCTTAGCATACAACTTTCTCTCCTTCAAGACATTCAACACAATCCTCAAATGCTCGACATGCTCCTCCTCTGACTTAGAATACGCCAAAATGTCGTCTATAAACACCACCACAAAACGGTCCAGATAAGTAGGAAACTTCATATTCATATACTCCATGATGACACCTGGGGCATTAGACACTCCAAATGGCATCACAGAATACTCATAGTGTCCATACCTCGTTCGGAACGCGGTTTTGGATATATCTTCCGCCTTCACTCTAATCTGGTGATATCCTGACCTCAATTCAATATTAATGAACACTTCTACACCAACCAACTGATCCATCAAATCATCAATCCTCGGAAGCGGATACCGGTTCTTAATCGTCACCTTATTCAACTGCCGATAATCCACACACAATCTCATACTGCCATCCTTCTTCTTAACCAACAACACTGGAGCACCCCACGGAGAAACACTCGGCCTAATGAACTGTTTCTCAAGCAAGTCTTCCAACTGCTTCTTCAACTCACCAACTCAGATGCAGACATCCGATATGGCGTAATCGAAATAGGACTCGTTCCTGGTACCAATTCAATTGCAAACTCCACCTCACGCTCCGGTGGCAATTCAGTAATGTCGTCCGGAAACACTTCTGGAAACTCTTGCACTACCGGAAAATCACCACTTCTCCTCTCACTACTTTCCTTCAGCGATGCAAACATCATGAACACACTAGTTTCAGCATCCAAGGACTTCTTTACTTGTTCCGCGGTTAGAAACCCTCCACTTACTTCAGCTACCGGCTTCAAAAACGTTACACTCTTGGTTAAACAATTAATGCTAACACCAAAAGATAACATCCAATCCATACCAAAAATCACATCCATATGCTTCAACGGAAGACACACAAGATCCAACTTGAAATAAACATTAACAAAATTAACGGGACACTTAGCACACACCATTGAAGTAGTCACCGAGCCATTGGCTGGGGTGTCGATGACCATTCTACGCGACAACGGAGTTACAACTAAACCCAAACGCTCAACACAACTAACCAAGATAAAAGAATGAGTAGCACCGGCATCAATAATTGCAATCAAAGGAGTACTATTGATAAAACACATACCTTGGATAAGATTATCCGGCTGCTCCACTTCCTCCGCATTCAAAGCAAACACCTTTCATGCCGCCTTCTTCAGCTTGGTACACTTAGTACTGAAATGACCTTTCTCTCCACAGTTGAAACAAGTAATATCCTTCTTGCACTCAAACGACTTGTGACCCTTCTGACCACACTTGTAGCAACTATCACCCTTCTTGCAATCATTAGCAAAATGACCCAAATTTCCTCACTTAAAGCACTTCACATCCGAAGCATTCGCCTTAGAGCCTCCACCAACCTCTTTCTTTCTTCCTTTGTCCTTGTTGTACAGTTTCCCAAATCCATGGCTCTTTCCCTTCTTGTCATGCACCGCCTTGTAATGGTTCGCCTTAGCCTTATCGGCATCATCAAACATGCGACACTTATGCACCAAAGTATTAAAATCCCGAATCTCCTGAACACACATGTACTGATAGATCTCTGGCCTCAAACCACTTTCAAACTTCACACACTTCGACAACATTACATCCTCGGCATTGATGTAGGGACAAAACCTTGAAAGCTCTTCAAACTTAGCGGCGTACTCAGCAACTGGCAAGTTCTCTTGCTTCAAGTTCAGAAGCTCCACTTCCTTCTTGGTCCTCAAATCCTCAGAAAAGTACTTCCTCAAAAACTCACTCTTGAACCTAGCCCAAGTCACAACCTCTCCACCAGCCTCAAGCCTCCCCTTGGCATTCATCCATCGAAATTCAGCCTCCTCATCAAGCATGTGGGCAGCCAACCTGACCTTCTGATCATCACTAGTCACCATAGCACGAAAGATCCTCTCTATGCCCTGCGTCCAAGTCTGAGCTCCTTCTAGGTCAAACCTTCCCTTGAATGTTGGCGGATTGTTCCTCAAGAAACGATCAAGCCTCCGCTCCTCAGCTTCACTCTCATTCCGATGACCAACCGCCGCCTGCTCATTGGCTTGAGCCAACACCTGTGGCATTGCAGCTAAAGCCTCTGCGATCGCCGCATCATCTCTACCACCAGCCATCTAACTTCTATACTAAACCAAACCAGCAGATAAGAAAACAACACAACAAAACAAGTACCGAATGTAACTAAATACCATTCGTGCACAAACGGGAAAATTTACCGAATACTAGTCCGGACAAGACTGACCACGGCTCTGATACTAACTTGTAACACCCTATTTCTATTAAAGCGATAAAACACGCGAATATAATAATTATTCAAGAAATAGACGCTACGTCTTCTACAAGTTTCGAAAAACAACATGCATGCATATATAAAATTCTCAACAGTCGCAGCGGATATACATCATACATCAAATAATCCAAAATATAGATATATAAGTCTCCAAGTCCCGACATATGGGCAATAATCAGCAACATAAGTCAAAGCCACAGATATATAGACAACGTCCTAATCAGAGCCTAAATCTAGACTCGATAGAAAAAGCAGAGGAAGCATCCGCTATCCTCGAATCAACTCACCAACCAAGCAACTACTCCTGCACTTCGTCTACCCGTCCATAAGGAAAGGCAGGCGGTCAAAACCATTGGGGTTTAGCTTTACATCAATAATAATCAATAATAATAAACAATTGAAAATGAACATTATTGATTAAATATTAATTAACAGGTGCATACAACTATAACATCATCCATCAACATAATATTCACAATCATCAAATCATACAACTCATTAACACATTTATCACCAACACACCATTAACACATAAGCAACATGACCCATGTCAATTCATGTTATGCACCTAGACTTGATTCTAAATGCATGCGGTACCGTCACCAGCAACAAAGGCCGTCGCCCCATGATGCCAACTGCACATCATATGTAAGAGTACACCTCCTCCTACATTAACACCTACGCAAGGGTCCTCCCTTTACATCACATATGCGACTATGATGCATGGACATACAAGCAAAAACTCGACAATGCAAAACACCTCAACAACAACAATGTAAAAGTTCACCTCCATTTACATTGAACAACTTCAACAACAATTGCATTATCAAGAATTTACATCCATACAATCAACCATTCATAATTCAAATAGAATTCATCACCTCATCATTATTCAACATAGTTGTTGTAACGCCCCATTTTGATTCTATTATTTTTAAATGATGTTTGAATATTGTTTATATGATTTTGCATGACTTATTTGATATATATGATTTTATGTGAAATATATGATTTATGTGTGATATATAGTATGTGTTATTTTATTATATAGTTGTTTTATTTTTTAAATAAAACATGAGAAATAGAAATAAGTAGTAATAATATTTATTTAGAATTAAGGGGATTAATTATAATTATGTGGAATAAGTGGGAGTTAAGAGAAAGAAAAGAGGGGTTATGTTTTGGGAGTTAGTAAGAAAGAGTCAGACAAAAACATTTCACGTACAATAGAAAAAAAAAAGAGTTTTTGAGAGAAAGAGAAGAAAGACCAAGAGGCTAGGAGAAGGGCTAGGAAGGGATCAATCGCTGTAGATTTTCAATTCATTTCGTTGAATTAAGGTAAGTGTGGGATTTCCTTCAATAATCATAGTATATAATTCTGAAATTTGATGAATTGTTGTGTTCTTGAGTTAGGGTTAGAAAGTTTATGTTAATTGATAAAATGAGATGAATTGTGTTGTTTGATGCATGTTCCTTTGTTGTTTTGATTTCTATATTGCCTATTTGACCTGTAAACATCATTGTAAATCATTTTGGGTGATTAAGGGATCAAAAATTGGGGTTTTGGGTGAAAAATGGTGTAAAAATCGTAACAACAGAGGAAATCTCGCTAGAAACTCGCGTTTGGCGAAATCTGTCTGGAACATTTTCGCTATTAGCCAGAATTTCGCTATTAGCGAAATTGCACTGTGACAACTTTCTCTGTTTCGTGTTCTTGCATCTTTTTCACCCGTTTTTGTTTTGAATTAGCTTTCGGTGTAAACATGAAAGTTGTAGATAATTGAGTTAGCTTTCTAAAGGCTTTGGTTTGACGTGTAAACCATTTTTAGATTTTGAGTTATGATGAAAATAGTCCAAGTGGGTATTCAGAAAACTTTAAGAAATTAAACTTAGCATAACTAATTCTGAGTTAGTCCAAAACTCATGGTTGGTTTCCCAACTTCAAACTTAGGTATTAGGGATTTAGTTGAAGTTTTTTATGAGTATTTGGCTTATGTCTTATTGATCACACTTGCTTTGTTTTTTAAGAATGTTTTGGTTTGATATGAATGTGGTTGATTAATGTATATGTGCTATGTTGATGAATTTTGTCGTAAGAGTTGTTGTGTCAGATTTTGACTAAGTTGTGGAGTGTGTCATAAATGATTAGGCACATATGTTGTTGTCGTAGATGTTGTTAAGTTGTATGTTGATATACATAAGTCGAGTCCATTTGCATACTCATAACTATTGGGGGCTTATGCCCTGGAATGCTTAGCATTCACACCGTTGGGGGCTTATGCCCTGGAATGTTTATCATTCACCTATTGGGGGCTTATGCCCTGGGATGCTTTAACCATCCAATTGTTGGGGGCTTATGCCCTGGAATGCTTAATGCATTTGTCATTGTCAATGTTGCATTATCGTAGTCGTTGTTGTCGGTCATGTTGTTGGTGTTCATTGTTGATAATGAAATTGTTGTCGCTATTGTTTAATGTTGTTGAGAGATGATTATTCTGCTGTTATATATGTATATATATATTACATATGAATTGAATAATGCCTTGCTGTGAGATGTTGTTGTTTCATTGATTTGATGAATTATATATCATTATTAATGATCATGTATCTCACCCCTTCTACTTGAAAATGTTGCCTTCGTATGGGTAACTTGCAGGTAATGAAGATTAGTAGGATGTATGGCTCTGTGTCTAGGGCTCTAATACGTAACGGGATGAGAGATTGTTGCGATGTTTCTCTTTCATTCCTTTATGTATCAAACTTTGATTATGTTGTTGAATTTTCATGTTGTTGAAAAATGATGATTTTTGCTGGGGCTTTTGTGCCAAGATAATTGTTGAGGTTGAAATATGTTTTTAAATGAAATTTTCCGCTGCAGTTTAATGAGATTTTCAATGTGGATTAATAAATAGTATAATTTCTATTTATGAGATTTTGAAAAGTAGTGTAACACTCCGTTGTTTGATTTACTCTGATATTTTTTTTATTTAATATTACGACATTGAGAGAACGGGGTGTTACAGTTGTTATCTCAACTATCATCAAGCATCATCACAACTTCATATAGTTTCTCACAATTAAAGTAAAGGAAAATTTCACCAATTCATGATAATCATCATATTCAACATCTAACAATTGTTCACGTAACCTGAAATATTCATACAAAGTCATTTACAATAGGTTTCCGAGATAATCGGTCTTTAAGATTAAATTTGTCAAAGTTCGTCTATAATTAAACAAAACAACCAATATATACTTTTCAAAGTAAAACAACCTCAATGCCTCGACCATGTATGCTCTTAAATCACATATGTGTGCAGTTGAGCATACATGCATGTCTCACCGGCTAATTACAACGAGATCATCGAAATCACAAAGTTTGTTTCTCTTATTATTTTCAAAAGAATCCCATTTTCAAAGCAAGATAAGTTAAACTTTATTGAATTCGCCCACAACCAGTTTCAGAAAATCATGTACTTAGTATAATCTTACCCCTTTATCTTAAGAGAAATAAGTTTCGGAACAATCAATGTTTTTGACATTTTTAAAGCTTGAGGTACAATTCCCAAACCAAGTCCTATTTCTCATTCGATTTGATGTTTACATAGGTTTGAAAACTCAATTACATTTAACTACATCAAAAGAATCAGTTCGAAATGGTTCAGATCGCCCCAAAATCCCTAAAAACGACGAATTAGGGGTGACCACACTGTGCAACTCGCCATGGCGAGTAACTCCACTCGCCATGGCGAGTTGGTCATAGGGAGTGACCCTCAACTCGCCTCCAGCTCGCCACCAACTCGCCACTGCGAGTTGCATCAGTTCAGTACACGGGAAAAACTCCATTTTCACCTAAAAACTCCAATTTTAGTTCCCCCATTGCCCAAATTGGTTTCCAAAGTTTGTATAAACATTTCTAGACATAAAAAGACATCCAAAGCCATTTTAAGCTTGAATCAAAACATCATTTCATCAAAATAATCATTTGACCCTTTTTCATGAAAATCTCAAGAACAACACAAAATTCACAACAAGACTCCATGGTTATGAACACCCAAGAGTCGTTAAAAACAACATTTTCCGGGGGCATTTTCTTAGCCTGTAATTTAGTGGTTCGCCAGTTAGGTTTTCAAGTATAAATAAGTGTTTCCAAGTCCGAAAATGGGTCGTAAATCATTTATAGAATTCTACACCACTCAAACTACAGCCGTATAGGGAAACGAGTTATACACAATGTATGTAAACTGATTTGTAGATCATAACCTTTATTTATAGTGCAATGCATTTCATTTTCCTTTTGAGTTTACGTGCGTAAACCTTTATCTTTTTCCTTTAATTTTATTTACATTGCTTTTTGCTTGCAATCTCAAACCTGTCGAGAGATAATGCCCTTTATTTTCAGAACCGTCCTGCCCTTTAAGCAACCCGAGTGCATCTCGCGGCCCCTTTTTTCAAACTCTCGTTGATAAAAACTTTTGCACAACGTGTCCTGAGATCTCTAGTTCGGTTTCGCATGTAATAATCAGAACTAGCCCTCATTTGCCGAAAACGCAGGCAAACATTAGGCAAGTCCAACAAAATAACTTAGATGGTCGATATATCATAGCCAATATAGTTGAAACCTTGTTGGCTCAAAATGGTTTTAATATGGTTTTGCATAGGCCTTATTTTGTGTTGGCCTTGTTAGAATATGTGTTAATGGAAGACTTGCCTAGGCGACGAAAAGTTTGAAGGTGAGAAAAACACAAGAAGGGGGGGGGGGGGTGGGTTGAATTGTGTTGACATTTTCGCAACTCATGAAGAGTGGGAATCTGTTTTCCTGGATCAGAGTCTGAATGAGTTCAAGACCTGATGGAAGATCAGAGTCTGTTGCAGCGGAAATAATAAAGAGATAAAGGAAAGAGAGAACACAAGCAATTATACAGGTTCCTTCCATAAACCTGAAGTAGTCCTGTTCCCCTTGCACTTCCAAGGAGAGTTTCACTAAAATGTAATTAACAATTACAAGTTGCTCAAACACACAGTAAGAGACTTCCAATGCCCAAGCACGCAGGCACGAGACTTCCAATGCTCAAAGACACAACTAAGAGACTTCTTTGCTCAATGACACAACCAAGAGACTTCTAACACAATTTACAGAAAATTGAATAGAGTTTGAACACTTGATAAACAATCAAATGTGTTCCAATTACAAAACAAAGAGACTCTGTTTTCTGATTAACTTAGAAATTCTAGGATATACAGATTGTAAGAATTTGCTAAGTTGTTGATGTGTTTTTGGCTTGACTCAGAGAAAATACAATAGCTTGATAGCGTAGTTTTTCAGTTGTAGAGTCCAACATATTCTTCAAGTTTTCTATCCTTTATATAGGCGTTAGAAAGAGACGTTGAGACAATCCAGCACATCACATAGTCTTCTGGAAGCTTGATCAATAGTTGTTGATCTGTTGCTTGATATGTTAATAGTCCTTCAAATACAGATTTTGAATCCCATACCTTTTGAGGCGAATTACCGGTAGACACAGCTGCCAAATGTACGAAGTAGTAGAGTAGTGGAAACAGAGTTCGTACAACATACTCTGTCCTATTATGCATTCTTGTCGTTGAGCATCCCATGCTCAAGTTGAGTTTGAAGCTAGCCGTTACTCCAGACAAACGTTTCTTCTCGGGAATTTTGCTCTTAATTTGTTCTAACAGAATGCTTTCTAAGATTGAAATCTTGATTAAGATCCTGCACACTTAAACAAATATTAGCATATCCAATTGATAATTTTTAATACCTTGTTATCATCAAAACTTAAAAGTGGTATTGCTGAACTCCCTTGTTCCAATAATCTCCCCCTTTTTGATGATGACAAACATAAGTATTTAAAAGGTCAATTGTTGTTAATCTAATTAACAAGTTGACTAAAGGGTCTGAGGTTTGTAAGCTCAGAGTCTGAGGTTTATAAGCTCTGACTCCCCTTAAGTCTGATAGTCTTTAAGGTGAGGTTTGTAAGCTCCCCCTAAGTCCTATCCAGGTTAATTAAATTCATTTTTAACAAAAATATCATAATCAAATCTCACAATGAATAAAAGATTAGATAAGAGAGAAGATTCTCTTAAATTAAATTGCGAAAATTTAATTTAAGGGGCTCAGAATCTAACGAAGTACCTATCGCAACTTCCCTTTTCTTCAGACTTAGCATGAATAAAGTATCAAAATACTTATTGTTCTTCAGACTTAATAAGTTTCTCCCCCTTTTTACAAGACTCCAATGAAGAAAAACAATTTTAGAGAAATGAGAAGAGAAGATTCAGAGCAAAAACTTGTTAGAGTCTGTTTTAAAACAAAGTTTTAAAAACACAAGAGTTTAATAAAACCAAATAAACAGATTCTAAATACGATAAGATAGTTAGACTTCAGAAGTACTCAAATAAATATCAAGATATATCAGGAGCACAAATAAACAGAAGCTAAAAACTATCCAGAAGCAAAGATTAAGAAGCTGATATTCATTAAAGAATTTAAAGTTCAGATGTAAAGAAACAGAAGCAGTAAAATACAAGCAAAACAAAACACAAGAAAACTAGGTGTGCAACTAAGGCTGGTTTTGTTTGGCAATATGATCCATCAGTTTCTTTAGATCCTCAGCTTGTTTCTTGACAATTTCCTCAAGAGCTTCTGTTCTCTTAAGATGAGCTTCTCTTTCAATTCTAGCTTCCTCTTGAACCTTATGTAGCTTCTTCCTCAAGGTTTCAAACACCATTGAATCCTTGTGATTGTATTGATCAGATTCAAACCACGGTTTATTATCCAATGCCAGAACAGGAACCTTCTTCTTAGCCTTTTCTTCCTCAGCTGTTTTGATCTCTTCCATGTGCTTAGCAAGAATCACAACTTGTTCCTTTACTGCCACTTTCTGAATCTTAGTGTCAAAGTCTAGAAACTCATTCTTCAAAGCATAGTATTGATCCTCATAACTGACATTGAGGATTGGAACAAATCTTAGCTCAATAATTTCCTTGAGATTTGAGCTTGACATTCTATAAAACTCATCTATTCTCAACGAATCAAAAGGGTTGGGAAGTGTTTGAGTTTGGATTGGCTCAGTAGAAGTGGATGGTTCAGAAGTTATGGATGTTTGTAAGGTTTTAGTAGGTATGGTTTGCGGTTGTTGAAGTGGTTCAGCAACTGATTCAGAAGCAGCCTCTGCAACAGATTTTGTTACAAGTTTTGGGTCAGGAATAACATCAGAGTCTTGCTCCAGAGTCTCTGACACTGGTTCCTTTTCAGTTACTGGTTCTGATTGGGTTATAGATTCTGGTTGAGGTACAGATTCTACAATCTTTGTAGTTTTGGATTTTGCAGGGGTTTTAAGCAATTCTCCTCCTAGGTGTTGCTTAAGAGAATCTAGGGTATCAGGAGAGCCTATATGAGTTGTTTCTTGTTGGAATGAAGGTTGTTAAGATTGGATGGGTTCTTCAGGTTCTTCATTAGGCTGAATTACCTGAAGTGGTTTAAGAAATGAAGGTTGAGCTGGATGGTCAGGTGGAAGAATTTGAGATTTGGTGATAGCTTCTTGAACAGTTCGTTCCATTGTGGTATCAACATATTTCATAACTTGTGGATCAAGTGGCTCATATGATGTGGTTGGTTTGATTGGTGAGAGGGTCTTTTTGCGTAGAGATGGAATGGCTTTGCTGAGGGGGGTATTATCTAATTCTGTTTCAGATGAAGAGGGTGGCTTTTGATTCTTTGAAGAAAAAGGTGAGTCATTAGAAATGTTACCTGAGACATCAACTTCTGGAGAAGCTGGTTGTTCAGGAGCAGTTATCAAAGCAGATCCTGGTTGATCTGCTTCTGCAAGCTTAGCAGGTCCTTTCTGCTTTAGAGCTGCTGCAAGCAGTTTAGCTGCGTCCTTCACAGTCTCATCTCTCAGTTCCTTAGTCACTACATCTGCTGCCATAGCCTTGCCAACAACATGTTCATCCTCCACCATAGATACTGACGTACCTATCTTCTGTGCTAAATCCTCAGCCACATGAACAACTTCTTTCTTCCTTTTCTTGATCTGACTTTCTTCTTCTACTAACTCAGCATCAAGATAATGCTTGACTTCCTTCTCAAGCTTCTTCTGATTCCTATCACCTTTGCCTCTCTTGGCTTTCTTCTCATCCTTGGTTTTCTTCTCATTCTTGGTTTTCTTAACCCTCTCCTTAATTTCCTTGGATGCAGGAGGAGCAGCAGATTGAGGCTTAGGAGCTATGGCCTCAGAAGCACCAATAGTCACTCCTGGTAGAGCTGCTGACTTAGACTTCTTCTTTTTTGGAGGTTCTTGCTTCTCGTCCTCCTCTTCTTGAATGACCTCCTTTGTCCTTTTGCCCTTAACCTTTAGAGGACCTCCTCCTAGAGACTCAGGAATAGCAGAATAGTTGATTATTCTGCCAGTCTCATTGTAGTGATCCACTACAAATCTAGCAAAAACCTCAGGATTGTCTTCTTTGGAAATTGGAGGGAAGTCTATCATCAGGTCAGATTGAACAGAAGACTCCTTCATATCTTCATCAGAAGGTATATACTTCTTAACAATCTCATGTATTGAAGAGACTTGCCATTGATGATCCTCCTTGTTACTGTTCCAAGTTGAGCATCAGACACTACTCTAGATTCTGTTAAGATCTTCAAGAGTCCTCCCTGATACAGAATCTCAGAAAGCAATCTCCCATAAGTAATTTGTCTTCTGGATTTGTTTTGGCTTTCCTTGATAGCCCAGCACATATGGTGCATCACATATCTTGGAAAATTGATCTTTTGCATGTTGATCAGGAAGTACAAAAGCACCTTGTGATCAACTGAGAGAGTATTAGTTCCTCCACCTTTCTGAAGAAGACTATCTGATATGATCTTCAGAAGCACCCTATGATCCTGGTGCATGTCCACCAATTTATTTGAAGGTCTTCCATCAAACAAGAACTTATTGCAGATATTAGCCCATTCACTTTTCTTGTTGACGTTCCATTGAAATTTACCAATGTTGGTCACCCTGCATGCCCTAGCAACGATTTCTTCATTGATGAGGATTGGAATCCCCATCACTGCTGATCTGACTTCTAAACCGTTGTAAGGTTTCAGACCCATTTGTTTCCTAGTTTTACCAACAAGTGAAGGGTTGTTCATAATTGCAGTAGTTTCTTCAAGAGTAGCTTCATCCTTGTCGTAGACCTCTGCTCTAACCTAGAGATCTCTTACTAGTTCCTCATATGTTGGTCCATTCAACATACCAAAATAACTCATCATCCCTTGAGACAGAAAGTTTGTAGAGACATCAACCCCATGTTTCAAAAGAGACCCAAAATCTACTAGAGATTCAACTTAAACTTCCAGGGTTTCTTTGATAATATTCATCGTTCTGGGTTTGATGACATAAGACTGTCCAGATTTGATGATCACACCGGATTGAACTGGTGAACTTGCCATTGAAAGGTTTCTAGGGTTGAGTTTATGAAAAAGGTTTTTCAGAGAGAAATAGCGAGAGAGAAGAGTTCAGAAAATGTAAAGTGTAGAAAGTGAAGTGAGTTGTGTGTGATTTCTATTTATGTGAAAACTTGAAAATGTTTGAAATGCAAAAAGGGACAAACAAACATAAGCATTTAAGGGAAATAAGCATGCAGCCGTAAAAGTGTTGGGAAGACGCAATAGTTACTTGTTGAAAGGAATAAAATCATTGCCCTTTGAGTTTCTACCCAATACAAACAGACCACGTCTGAGAACCTCAAAAGTAACTGTCAACGTAGTGGGAGAGGTGTTATTGAACTCAACAGTAACCCTTCCACTAATACGAGCTTCTTCAGAGTCTAAGTTTCCTTAACAGAGTCTGAGTGTCTTCAGAAGCTTATATTCTTCAGAGTCTCCAAGAAAGAGTATGATACTCATGTAGCTTCTAAGTAACTTTCAGAGTCTGAATTCTGTTTTCAGGAGCGCACATTACACACAGACATAACATATGTTCAAATTTTTCTTTATAAAATCGAATCTCTCAACAATTAAAGGTTTAGTAAATATATCAGCCCATTGATGATCAGTATCAATGAATTGAATATCTACAATTTCTTTTTGAACATGGTCTCTAATAAAATGATGTTTAATTTCAATGTGCTTTGCTCTTGAATGCAAAATTGGATTCTTAGATAAACATATAGCAGCTGTATTATCACAATAAAATGGAATACAATTTTAAGTTATTTGATAATCCTCAAGCTGATGTTTCATCCAGAGTAGTTGTGTACAACAACTAGTTGCTGAGATGTATTTTGCTTCTGCTGTTGACAATGCAATAGTTGCTTGCCTCTTGCTAGCCCAGGATATCCGATTCTCTCCCAAAAATTGATAATTGCCACTGGTTGATTTTCTTTCAATCTTGTTCATAGCATCGTCAGCATCACAGAATCCAACTATCTTATAATCTGAAGATTTCTTATACTTAAGTCCAAGATTAGTAGTTCCTCTCAGATATCTAAAGATTCTCTTAACAGCAGTTAAGTGAGACTCTCTAGGATCTGATTGGAACCTTGCACACAGACATACACTGAATAAAATATCTGGTCTGGATGCAGTTAGGTATAACAGAGAACCTATCATACCTCTATACAGCTTCTGGTCAACTTTGGTTCCTTGATCTTCTTTGCTCAGAGTGCAGGTTGGATGCATTTGAGTGTTCATTTCCTTGCAGCCCTCAAGATTGAACTTCTTCAGGAGCTCTTTAGTGTATTTGGACCGATGAACATAGATTCCATCTTTGCATTGGTTGATTTGAATTCCCACAAAGAACTTCAATTCTCCCATCATGCTCATTTGAAATTCATCCTGAATTGACTTAGAGAACCCCTTGCAAAGTGAACCATTAGTTGAACCAAAAATAATATCATCAACATAAATTTGAACTATAAGAATGTCCTTCTTCAGAGTCTTTCTGAATAGTGTAGTATCAACTTGTCCTCTTTCAAAATCATTTTGAATTAAGAAATTACTTAGTCTTTCATACCAAGCTGTGGAAGCCTGCTTCAAACAATATAGTGATTTCTTCAGTTTATAAACATGTTCAGGATGTTTCAGATCCTCAAACCTAGGAGGTTGTTTGACATACACTTCTTCAGTAACGACGCCATTAAGAAAGGCACTCTTAACATCCATTTGATACATGATTATGTTGTGATTAACTACGTAGGAAAGAAGTGACCTGATTGCTTCCAATCTTGCAACTGGAGCAAATGTTTCAGTGTAATCAATGCCTTCTTGCTGACTGTAGCCTTGAGCAACAAGTTTGGCCTTGTTTTTGATTACTTCTCCTTGTTCACTGAGCTTGTTTCAGAACACCCATTTAGTTCCGATAATGTTCTTGTGGTCAGGCGTAACCACTAGATCCCATACATCATTCCTTTTGAATTGATTAAGCTCATCTTGTATTGCCAGAATCCATCCTTCATCTCTAAGTGCTTCTTCAATAGAGGCAGGTTCAACAACAGATAATAATCCCAAAGCAGACTCTTCTTGTCTGAAATGTGATCTAGTTCATCTGGGAATATCTTTTTTGCCAATGATTTGATCCTCAGGATGTGAAGACTTTTATTTGAATGCATGTTTCGATTGATTGGCTTGCTGAGAACCATCTTGAGCTTCCTTAGAAGCTTCTTCATCAGGAACTTAAGGGGATGCTACAACTTCTGGAGTATCTTCAAATTCTAGGATCTGATCAGGTTCTGAGTTGTCGTCAGAATCTTGAGAACTTGCAAAACTTTCATCTTGCTCTGGAGTTTCACTTCCAGGCACTTTGTCATCAAATCTGACATGCATAGATTCTTCAACACATTGTGTTTCTGAATTATACAGTCTGTATGCCTTAGATCTTTCAGAGTAACCTAAGAAGATTCCCTTCTGAGTTTTGGCATCAAATTTCTTTAGATAGACTTTATTGTTCAGAATATAACATGTACATCCAAACTGATGAAAGTAAGATATGTTAGGTTTCCTGCCTTTAAAGAGTTCATATGTTGTTTTGTTCAACAAGGGTCTGATGTAGATCCTGTCCTGAACATAACATGTTGTGTTTACTGCTTCTGCCCAAAAATGTTTAGCCAGATTGTTCTTATGAATCATGGTTCTTGCCATTTCTTGTAAGGTTCTATTCTTTCTCTCTACAACCCCATTTTGTTGTGGAATTCTAGGAGCAGAGAATTCATGGATAATTCCATGTTTTTCACAAAAAAGTTCAAATGACTAATTTTCAAATTCTCCTCCATGATCACTTCTGACTTTCAAAATTTTCAATTCTTTTTCAGATTGTATTTAGATGCAGAATTTACTAAACACAGAATATGAATCATCTTTAGATTTCAGAAACATAACCCAACTCCATCTTTAGATTCCATATAAGGATGCAGTACTGACTGGTCCAAATAGGTCAATGTGGAGTAGTTCCAAGGGTCTGGAGCATCTGAATGATAGTAAATGTCTGGTAAGCCTTTGACTAGTTGCAACTTGCTGAGCTTAGAGATTATCCTCCAGTTTGCATGTCCCAACCGTCTATGCCTTAGCCATTTCTTATCACCCATTGACAGAAGGCAAACTACCTTCTGATCATCCAGTTTAGAGAATTTTATTTTGTAAACATTGTTTCTTCTCTTTCCCTTGAAAACTATGGATTGATCATCCTTGTTGACTACTATGCAGTTGTTCTTATTAAACAAAACATCATAACCACTGTCACACAATTGACTTATGCTCAGTAGGTTATGTCTAAGTCCATCTGCAAACCACACATTACTAATTGAGATTAGAGAATTACCAATGGTTCCAATACCAATGATTTTGCCAGTCTGGTTTCCTCCAAATCCCAAAGTTCCTACCTCTTTCATGGTCAGGGTTAGGAACATAGACTTTTCTCCCGTCATGTGTCGCGAGCAGCCATTGTCCAGGTACCAGGCCTTCTGCCTTTCTTGTCCTTTTAGACATACCTGCAACATCAACAATTTCAGACTTAGGTACCCATATCTTTATGGGTCCTTTGGGCTTAGTCCTTGAACCATTGAATCCCCTTTGTGTTGTGTGTCTTGAGGTCCTTGCTATTGTTTTCCTCCAAACTTTAGGTTCAGAACCTTTTAGTTTAGGATCCAACTTTCTTTTTCACAGTTTCTCTTCTTTGAAACTTAGGCTTTTGTTTTTCAGACTCTGGTTTCTTCAGAGTCTGTTTACCAAAGTCTGAATTCTCAGAATCTGAATCCTTGAAGCCTTAGGTTCAAAGTTGTTTAGTAGCTTTGGCTTTAGGTTCTGTGGTTTTGACTTTGTCATTACTTTAGAACTTGAAGCTTTAGGTCCTGAATGAGTCATTGTGTTGACTTCTTCAAACTCGCTCACAAAGTGATTTTTCAATGCTTCTCTGGCGCCATCAGGACCACGTTTCAGGATCACTTCATTTGAGTTGCCTCCAATGAATCCAAGACCCTGTCCTCTGTTCTGATATATGTTATAGATCATAGATGCTACCCTAGATCTATCAATTCCAGTAGCAATAAATTCTTGTAGAGCAACATCCTGCTCACTCAAGTATTTAAGTATTTATAGCTACACTTCTTGATCAGTAAAGAGTCATTTTCTTTCTTTAAACTGTCCAACTCCAACTTAGTTGAGTCATGCTTTTTCAACAACTTATCAAGTTGTTGTTTGACTCTCTTCAACTCAGTGGATTTGGTCTCATAGTGACCAAGAAGTTCTTTGATAGAATCAACTAATTCAAATCTTTGAAGTTTAGAAAATACCTCAGTCTGACTCTCAGAGTCTGTGTCTGATTCTGCATCAGGTGCTTCTTCAACTGGTTCAGTTGTAGCCATTAATCCAACAGCGACATTAGCATCACCATCAGCATCATCTTCATCAGACCCTGACTCATTATCAAGATCCTCCCAGGTAGCCATCAGACTTTTCTTGATTTGCTTCTTAAACTTGCTTGACTTGAAGGTTGGCTTATTTGACTTGGATTTCTCTTTCTGCAACTTTGGACAATCACCAATAAAGTGCCAAGGCTTCTTGCTGTTGAAGCAACCTTTCTGTTCTTCCTTCTTGAAACTCTTACCACTGCTCTTATTCAAAAACTTCTAGTTCTTCTTGGCCAGGTACTGCATTCTGCTTGAAAGCATAGCCATTTCTTTAGCAACATCATGATCTTCCTCATAGCTTTCAGAAGAAGAAGATTCATTTTCAGACTCTTCAACTTTGAGAGCCTTTGAGGATCTTCCCTTTAACTTTAAAGCAATGGTTTTTGACTTTCTTGCAGATTCATGTTCATTGAGACTTAACTCATGAACTTTGAGAGAACTGACAAGATCTTCAACACTCAAGGTGTTTAAATCTTTAGCTTCCTCAATTGCAGTAACCTTTGGTCTCCATCTAGAGGGTAAGCTCCTCAGTATCTTGCTAACATGGTTAGAAGCTATATAACTCTTTTTCATGATCTGAAGTCCAGATACTAGAGTTTAAAACCTTGAGTACATCTGCTCAATGCTTTCATCCTCCTTCATCTTGAATAACTCATACTGATGAACCAATAAAAGAGCTTTAGCTTCCCTAACCTTCTTGCTTCCTTCATAGTTTTCACAAAGAGAAGCAAACATGGCTTTAGCAGTGGATTTGTCACTCATCTTCATGTATTCAGACTTTGGAGTAGCCGTGACAAGAGCTCCTCTGATGATATGATGTTTCTTCTAGCTATTCTTCTGAGCAATAGTGTGTATCTTACGGTCAATAGCAACACCTTCGTCATCAAGTTCTAAGTCACCAACACCATCTTCTAGTATGTCCCAAAGTTCTTCATCAAGACCCATAACATAGCTGTAGAATTTGGTTTTCCACCAAGAAAATTCTTCAGGATCACCATTAAACTTTGGAATTTTCCCATAATCAGTTTTCTTACTATTGTTACTGGATCCATAGTCATATGGTATAGCAACACCAATATTAGCACCAGAAGTAAAAGGTTCACTGGAAGACATGTTTTTCTTTGGATCTTTTCTGTTACACGGTTAAGTGCTATGACAACAGAGCTGGAGCTCTGATACCAACTGAAGGTGAGAAAAACACAAGAAGAGGGGGGTTGAATTGTGTTAACTTTTTCGCAACTCTTGAAGAGTGAGAATCTGTTTTCTAGGATTAGAGTCTGAATGAATTCAGGACATGATGGAAGACCAGAGTCTGTTGCAGCGGAAATAATAAAGAGATAAAGGAAACAGATAACACAAGCAATTATACAACTTCCTTCCACAAACCGGAAGTAGTCATGTCCCCCTTGCACTTCCATGGAGAGTTTCTCTAAAATTTAATTAACAATTACAATTTGCTCAAACACACAGTAAGAGAGTTCCAATGCTCAAGCATGTAGGCAAGAGACTTTCAATGCTCAAAGACATAACTAAGAGACTTCTTTGCTCAAGGACACAACCAAGAGACTTCTGACACTTTTTACAGAAAATTGAATAGAGTTAGAACACTTGATAAAAAATCAAATGTGTTCCAATTACAAAACAAAGAGACTCTGTTTTTCGATTAACTTAGAAAATCTAGGATATATAGATTTTAAGAATTTGCTAAGTTGTTGATGTGTTTTTGGCTTGACTCAGAGAGAATACAATAGCTTGATAGCGTCGTTTTTTAGTTGTAGAGTCCAACATATTCTTCAAGTCTTCTATCCTTTATATAGGCGTTGGAAAGAGACGTTGAGACAATCCAGCACATCACAGAGTCTTCTGGAAGCTTGATCAATAGTTGTTGATCTGTTTCTTGATATGGTAACAGTCCTTCAGATACAGATTTTGAATCCCATTCCTTTTGAGGTGAATAGTGTTCGTACAATGTACTCTGTCCTATTCTGCATTTTTGTCGTTGAGCATCCCATGCTCAAGTTGACTTTGAAGCTAGCTGTAACTCCAGACAAACGTTTCTTCTGCATCGAAATGCCTTCAGAAATCCTTCTAGGCAAATCTTCAATTTGCAGTCTTGAGACTCTCTGTAGCACTTCAGACTCTGATGAGCTTTCAGACTCTCTTAAGAACTTCAGACTCTGTGAGTCTTCAGGACCTCTCGAAACAGCTTCTGATGATTCTTCAGACTCTCTAGGACTTCAGAATCACAAGCAACAAGCTTCTCGGGAGTTTTGCTCTTAATTTGTTCTAACAGAATGCTTTGTTAGATTGAAATCTTGATTAAGATCCTGCACACTCAAACAAATATTAGCATATCCAATTGACAATTTTTAATACCTTGTTATCATCAAAACTTAAAAGTGGTATTGCTGAACACCATTGTTCCAACAAAGTGTTCAAATTCATAAAATTTGGTGGAGAAACCGTATCAATCTACAATGGAGCATATTGCCCGTTATTCAAAAGAGGCTGGAGACATCGCAAATAATGAAAATTTGAAGATGAAATACTTTCCAAATTCTCTAACCAAACTCAACTGAAGGTGAGAAAAACACAAGAAGGGGGGGTTGAATTGTGTTTACTTTTTCGAAACTCTTGAAGAGTAAGAATCTATTTCTCCAAGATCAGAGTCTGAATGGATTCAGAGTCTGATGGAAGACCATATTCTGTTGCAGCGGAAATTAACAAGAGAAAGAGAGAACACAAGCAATTATACAGGTTCCTTTTACCAACCGGAAGTAGTCCTGTCCCTCTTGCACTTCCAAGGAGAGTTTCACTAAAATGTAATGTCAATTACAAGTTGCTCAAACACTCAGTAAGAGACTTCCAATTGCTCAAGCACGCAGGCAAGAGTCTTCCAATGCTCAAAGACACAACTAAGATACTTCTTTTCTCAAGCACACAAGCAAGAGACTTCTGACACAATTTACAGAAAATTGAATAGAGTTGAAGACACTTGACAAACAATCAAATGTGTTCCAATAATATAAACAAAGACAGACTCTGTTTATCTGATGAACTTAGAATTTCTAGAATATACAGTTTGTAAGAATAATCTAAGTTGTTGATGTGCTTCTAGTTTGACTCAGTTAGAATACAATAGCTTGACAACGTAGTTTTTCAGTTGTAGAGTTCAACAAATTCTTCAAGTCTTCTATCCTTTAAATAGGTGTTGAAAAGAGACATTGAGACAACCCAGCACATCAAGAGAATTATGGAAGCTTGATCAATAATTGTTGATCTGTTTCTTGATATGGTAATAGTCCTTCAAATGCATATTTTGAATTCCATTCCTTTTGAAGCTTAATACTGGTAGACACAGTTGCCAAACTGTACGAGGTAGTGGAGTAGTGGAAACAGAGTTCGTACACACGTACTCTGTCCTATTCTGCATTCTTTGTCGTTGAGCATCCCACGCTCAAGTTGTCTTTGAAGTTGGCCGTTACTCCAAGTGAGCGTTTCTTGTGCATCGAAATGCCTTTAGAAATCCTTCTAAGCAGATCTTCAGATTGCATCTTCAGACTCTCTTGGTCTTCAGGTTCTGATAGTCTTCAGACTCTCTTGAACTTCAGGACTTCTTGACATAGTTTCTGATGATTCTTCAGACTTTCTAGTTCTTCAGAATCACAAGCAACAAGCTTCTCTTGGTTTTGCTCTCAAAATGTTCAAACATAATACTTTCTAAGATTAAAATCTTGATTAAGATCCTGCATACTTAAAAAAATATTAGCATATCCAATTGAATTTTTTTAATACCTTGTTATCATCAAAACTCAAAACGTGGTATTGCTGAACACCCTTGTTCCAACAAAATGCTTTCACTTGGTTCACAAACTTACCCCCCACATTCCGTTTTTAATTGGAATCAATTAGAAAAGGCATTCCATGAACAATTTTACATGGGCCAATCCAAAATTAGTCTTAAAGAATTGGCTAGTGTTCGATGTAAAATGTGTGAATCTATTTATGATTATTTTAATAGACTATGTCTCCTTAAGTCTAGATTTTTCACCCAAGTGCCTGAACATGAATTAGTCGAAATAGCTGCTGGTGGCCTAGACTATTCTACTCGAAAGAAGTTAGATACCCAGTATTTAAGAGATATGGCAGAATTGGTTGATAGGGTCCGTCAAGTCAAAAGACTTAAGGCTGAGAAAGTTAGGACCAATAGGTTTACTAAGAAAGAAAAAGTTTCTTACGTTGACACTAAAAACGGCGACCAAGACTTTGACAAAGAATCATATATTGTTGAGGAGAGTGAGATTAATCTTTCAGAATTAAAACCTGGCCCTCTTTATGCATGTAAAGTATTGAGGCCATCTAATGGTAAAAATCCTGAAGAGCCAAAGAACGAAAAATATTCATTTAAGACTTATACGAAATATATGATTCACATGCACGACCGTGCGTCCCTCCAGTGCCAGTTCTGGCTGTTCTACACACCAGGCACGATTGTGTGCCTCACAAGCACGACCGTGCACGTTTATCAGTTACATTTTGATGCTGAAAACTCTTGATTTCTGCCCATTATTGCCTTGTAATGCGAGTTTAATGCCTTGTCTAAGGTTATAGGCTATATATAGGGCTCATTTCAGACTTGTAAATCATCTTGGATCATTGAGAGCTTGTTATACTTATGCAGTCAAAGTTTGTCATATTGTTCTAAGTTCTCATTATATTTTTTGCACTTTTACATTCTTGTTCTTTATTTCATTGTTCTTTACATTCTTGAAAATTATATTCAACAATTTACTTTCATGTCTTTATATTCTATGCCTTTAATTTTATTTCCTTTGTCTACAATGAACATGAGTGAGTACACTCTTTAGGCTTGGGATTGTTGGACGATCTAATGACTAAATCCTATTCAAACCAAGTCTAGAACCTTATTGTATTTAAATTCTTTTCTAATCTAATCTCATCATCTTTAAGTCATATTTCAAATAACAATCAACCATGGGAATAGGTTTGATTGTTATCAAGATAAATTCATGTCTTCTGAAAAGAAACTGGAAATACCAATGATAATTTTGTCATTAAGATCGACCACAATCCTAAGGCTTTTTACATTATTTGAATTTTAAACCAAGAAGTTGTTGAACTTCTAAACTTTAATCATTTCAGCTAATCCCAATTGAAAATGAAATCGGTAATAACAATAACTCTCTGAGGAACGATAATATTTACTACTCGATAAGAACCGTACGCTTGTGGAATTCATATCAAGTGTTTTGCATATGAAATATGTGAAACATCTCATACTTGATTATGTGACTTTGATGATATATGTGAATTGATGTGATATCGTGTACTTGATATATTTTCTTGGTGATACTTGTACACTAGAGATGGTGTTTGTTGATTTGAGAATAAAGTGATGACGTATTGATGATGTAATAGTTATGAGAATGTTTGTTTGACTTATGATGTTGAATTTGGTTGACCACCTCACCATTGAAAAATTGTGTAGACATGCTGGATCAGGATGCTTGAGACGACATGAGTACTCAAGGCTTAACTTGATGCTTCCTCATTTTTCTTATTGCTTGGAGTCTAGTATTAGGCTTTGACTAGGACTTGTTGTCGGAAATTTTTATTTTCATTTACTTTTGGATTATGTTGAGAACTCTGTTGTTGATGTATTTATGAGATTTGAGAAATGTTGTTTAGATTCTGGATTATCTGAAATATTTGAGATGATGTTTTTATTCCGCTGCGAGATTTTATAAATCTGAATTGTGCATGTTTTTTAGAAAATGACGACGTAGCATCTTGAACCTTTTGAAATAATTGTTTATTTGCATTAAATATTGCTTGTGGGATTCAACGGTGTTACAAAACTGAACTTTTAAAAAGGTCAGGTCAGACTTAAAATAAAGCATTTGAAATACTAATAAGGCAGACTTAAGCTTTACTTTTTTCAACTAAACCTAACATATTCCCACCCTAGTTCCTGACTTGACTATTAGGATCTTTTAGGTCAAAACCGTTATTCAATGGAATGTGGGACGGGTCCTTCATATGGACTTTTCTTACCTTGGGTCCTCTATGTTGCACCCATATCTCCTTGCTCAAAATGGTTGTCGCTACTGCTCTTTTCTCTGGTCGAGGTCCAAAGGAATCCGCTTCACAACTCTTTTATTTTATGTCCCATGTATTAGGCTATTATCCTTAAAGTTTCTCGAGAAGGCCTGCTTTAGCCTCAATGGTTGTTTTCCTTATAATATTTTAATTTCCTTGACTAAGAAATGAATTAAAGAATTATGTTTTACTTAGCTTTTATAAAATATATATATTTATTTAATTTCTTATTTTTATATACTTGGAAAACAACCGGTTTTCTTTGTAAAATTATAAATTATACAATTTTTATTTTAAACTTTTTTAAGTATTTATTTTATACTAATATAAATCATAGCAATTAATAGTTTCAGATATTATACTAAAATTAATTCACATACTAAATAAATGGTCAACCACATTTGGGTTGGTCTGGTGCTATTGGCTTGTGATCTGGGAGTGTGCTTGTCCTTGAGGTCTCAGGTTCGATTCTCTCCGGTGTCAATTTGGGACTAAATAATTTAAAAAGTATAAAATAAAAATAAAAATACTTAGTGATAGAATATAGTTTATGATAGAATATTATATCGTAATTTGATCTATAATATCAATCCTATTTAATGGTTTAATATTGAATGCATCTAAAATTCATGATCCCTAATGATAATGACTTATATCGCACTATATTTTTAGGGATTATATGACATAATATCATTTAGTGTATGTTTATTTCCACATTATAAAGAGACAAAATTAATTTTAAAGGTTCCTTTAAAAAAATTAAAGGTGGGGAATTAGTTTTGACGTGTTTGGATGTTTTTTATTATATTTTATTTCCGGTATCTCGATTAGATTTAATTTCGTATTAAAACTAGAAGTTGAAAATTTTGCCACTACAGTTTATTTTATTATTACTGAAAAACCAAACTCACATTATGTGTAGGTCAAGATAGAACCTACAACATCAATTTGTCCTTGTATTCCCCATTACACCCTTTTATTCCCCTCCTCAATTCCCTATTACATCAACAAAAAGTTCCCTCTGTATCACCTACTCCAAGAAAGTCAAAAAATGGCATCTTAATCTTATCTCCCAGACAACTTTCACGAGGGGTATATCCTTGCCTCTTAGCTTCTTCACTTCATGACCTTCAATCCTCATTGGTAAGGTCTCGATCGTAAGGTTGTCTCTCACTTGCACATCATGTCTTGGAATCACATGAGATGGATCTGAAACATACTTCCGAAGTTGTGACACATGAAATACATCATGTAAATTCGAAAGATGCGGTGGTAAATGTAACACCCCGTTTTCCCAACTTTAAAATAACATAGACTAAATAGAGTTTTTCAACTTAAAAACAAAGTGTCACATTCAACTTTGAAAAAATCCAACAAATATAAATATATCTAAATTGATATTTATTAAAACTTCTGCTTTTATAAAAATTTAACAAACATGCAACAAAACAATCCCCATCAACTTGACAACTTATATGCATATGGTACCAATCAGGGCATAAGCCCCCTTCGCAATTGAGCATATGCTCCAAGGCATAAGCCCCCTTCTTTAGGGTGAATAACAAAGCATTCCAGGGCATAAGCCCTCTTCTTTAGGGTGAATGACAAAGCATTCCAAGGCATAAGCCATCTTCTTTAATTGAGCATAAGCTCCAGGGCATAAGCCCTCTTCTTTAGGGGTGAATGACAAAGCATTCCAGGGCATAACCCCTCTTCTTTAATTGAGCATAAGCTGTAACGCCTGTTTCGATTATTTAATTAATTTGTCGAGTTTAGAATATATTTATATGATTTACGTGATTTATGTGTTATGTTGTAATTTTATTAGGTGGCTTATTTTATTATTTAATAGAATAAGATTTGAAAATAAAATAAATATTAAGTTGTGGGGCTGTTTTTGAATTAGATGGAATTATGAGGGATTAAGTGAAATAAGATGAAATAGATAGAAGAGGTATAAAAAGAAAAACCTAGGTTTAGAAACAGACAGTACGTACAATCAGTTTTGGGAGAAAAAGGGAGAAAACTAGAAGTGAAGAACCAAGAGGCTGCTGCTCCAATTTTCTTAAGGTAAGGGTGAGCCTAGCATTACGATTTAATTAAAACATGTAATTCATGATTATAGTTAACAGATTATAGGATTAATTCATGTAATTTGAGAATTCGGGTTTTAGGTCAAAAGTGATGAATTGATGATTAGATGATGAAAAACAGTACCATTGTTGTAGAAAACTGTTTACAGACCATAGGGTAACCCTTATACATCATTATAGTCGAATTTGGGGAGGAACATGATGAAAATTGGGATTTTTGGTGAAAATTATCGTAACCCTGTAACTGTTCTGTCATCGCTCGCCGTGGCGAAATATGCCTCGCCTGGCGAAGCAGCCCAGATTTTGAGCTCGCCATGGCGAAATATGTCTCGCCTGGCGAAATACACAGCATCAGTACCCTTGTTTCGTGATCTTGTGTTCTTTCGAAACGAATTGTTATGAGATGACCCCTGGGTTAGAATTAAGCGTTACTGCAATAGTAAAGATGACTTGTAAAGCTGTTAATTAATGATATGAATGTTGTTAGTAATGAGATATAATCGTATATGCTTTATGTGAAATATATATAATGTTTAAGATGAAGTTATTGTTGATTATCATTTGATTACTGTTATGATTAAGCTGCTGAATTCTGTTGTTGGCTGATTTTATGAGTCGGTCTATGAATTAAGAAATTGATCCAAATTGTTGGGATCCTAAGAAGTCGATGTTTTGTAAGTTGTATGATGTTGAGTCCATGCATACCCATTTAAGTTGGGGGCTTATTAATGAAATATTATAAGAAGATTTAATGTTATTAATTTATGAAGTTGAGTTGTTAACGGCTCTTGAAGAATTAGATGCTTATTATTATTGAATGCGAAATCTCACCCCTTTTGCTTGAAAATGTTGCTCTTCGTATGAGTAACTTGCAGGTGATCCACATTAGTGCAGATGTGAGTTGATCCTCGCGTCGTCATAGGAGTCTTGCTCTGATATGTAACGGGATGGGGATACCTCTTATGCTTTGTAGTTTTTCCTTAATACGTAACTTTTAAGATGTTGTCAGACCATTATAATTGGTATTTTAATTATGTTGATGATGTTGAGACCTAGTGCCAAGTTTTGGATTTAAGTTGAATAATTTTCCGCTGTGACTTTATTTTAAATGTTATAAGCATATATTTTATTTTAAATACTGGGTTTTAACTCCACCCACGTTGAAAATGGTTTTTGGAATAAAAAGTAGTGTGACATCCTGTTTTATGTCGAACTCTGATAAAAAAAAAATTAAGTATTATTTATATGTTGGAAAAATGAGGTGTTACATAAGCTCCAGAGCATAAGCCCTCTTGTTTAGGGGTGAATGGCAAAGCATTCCAGGGCATAATCCCTCTTCTTTAATCGAGCATAAGCTCCAGGGCATAAGCCCTCTTCTTTAGGGGTGAATGACAAAGCATTCCAGGGCATAAGCCCTCTTCTTTAATTGAGCATAAGGTCCAGGGCATAAGTGTAACACCCTGTTTTCCCAAAGTAAAAATTTCATAATCAAATCAGAGTATCACATAAAACGGAATGCTACATTTCTTAAATTCTCAAAAATGGAATAAATAATAATTTATTCTAGTCAAAATTATTCAAACATCGCACGGATAAAATTCAATGTTAACAAATAGTATTGGCGCGCAGGCCTCATGAAAACGTCTCAACATAAGTCAACTGAAAACTTAAATCATAATCAATACGTAAGGAATAGAAAATAGTTATAAAAGTTCCCATCCCGTTACATATCAGAGCACCTAAGGACACAGTGAGGGTAGCCACTCATAACAGCAAACAGCAGCTAAGCTTAATCACCTGCAAGTTACCCATAGGGAAGGCAACATTTCCAAGCAGAAGGGGTGGGATTCGCAAAACAATAACATTAAACATATAATTCAATAATTATATTTAACAACATAACTTCATCATCATAGTATCATAACAATAGTCATGTAACATCTTAATCAATATCATAAATCAACGTCATAATTCAACATCATAATCAACATCATAATTCAACTTAATAGTTTGACTCGACAATGCAACTTCGACTCGACTTATGCAACTTAGACATCTTTATCATGCATGTGGTACCAATCTAGGGCATAAGCCCTCGTGGCTATTGAGTATAAATATACACCTAGGGCATAAACCCTCTTCGCTATTGAGCATAAAAATACTCCTAGAGCATAAGCTCTCGTCTCTGTTGAGCAAAAGCTCCTAGGGCATAAGCTCTCGTCTCTGTTGAACCCTCGTCTCTGGATGATTATGCATGGACTCGACTTCTTAAACCTTAAACATCTCAAATAAACTCCAATAATTTGGATTGCAACTCCTAAATCTTATAACGACACATGCAGCTTTTAATCAATAGCAATATGGCAGCATGGCAGCACATCAACATCTCAAAACATAGTAGTATCGTAAACATTCACATACATCATCTATTATAATTCAAGAAAGCATACACACTTGTATAGGTCACTATGAACAAGTCAAGCATTAATTAACAGCTCTACAGGTCGTCTTAATATTACAGTAGTACTTAATTTTAACCCAGGGGTAATCTCATAACTATTCGTGCGACAAGAGTCGCATTATTCTGGAAGGTAGTCTGATGCAGAACTACTCGCTATGGCGAGTGGGATCTCTCGCCTTGCGAGCCATCAGGGGTTACTCGCTACGGCGAGTTGAACTGCTCGCCTTGCGAGCCATCACGGGTAGCTCGCTATGGCGAGTTGGGTTGCTCGCCTCGCGAGCCTTCTCAAGGGTTGCTCGCTATGGCAAGTGGGTTGCCCGCCTCGCGAGCCTTCTAGGGGTTGCTCACCTCGCGAGCTGATGAAGGGCACTCGCCGTGGCGAGTTGGTTGCTCGCTGTGGCGAGCGACGACAGAACAGTTACGGGGTTACGAGGATTTTCACCCAAAACCCCAAATTTCATCTCATTCCTCCCCAATTTCAACTATAATGATGTTTAAGGGTTACCTTATGGTTTGTAAACAGTTTTCTACAACATTGGTACAGTTTCTCATCATCTAATCATCAATTCATCACTTTTTGACCTAATTCTTAGTTTCTAATTTCTCATGAAATAACCCTAAACATGTTAACTATAATCATGAATCATAAGCTTAATGGAATTGTAATGCTAGGCTCACCCTTACATTAAGAAAATTGAGCAGCAGCCTCTCTGGTTCTTCTCTTCTGTTTTCTCCCTTTTTCTCCCAAAAGCTGAATTGTACGTTCTGTACAATTCTAAACCTAATTCTCCCTTTTAAACCTCTTTTTGTTTTATTTTATCTTATTTCCTCACAACTCTATCTAATTCTAAAACAAACCCACAACTTAACATTTGTTTTATTTTCAAATCTTATTTTATTAAACAATAAAATAAGTCACAACACCTCATACAAATCACATAAATCATATACTTCACTTTATTCACACCATATCATATAAATATTCTCTATACTATATAAAATAATTTAAATAATTAAAACGGGCGTTACAATAAGCCCTCTTCTTTAGGGATGAATGACAAAGCACTCCAGGGCATAAGCCCTCTTCTTTAATGATGATGCATGGACTCAACCACAATACTTTGACGACCAACAACTTCAACGACATCGACAAACAACTTACAACTTAAACGACATTGACAAACTACTTACACTTAAACGACATTGACAAACTACTTACAACTTAAACGACATTGATAAACGACTTACAACTTTGAGGACATTGAAAACAACTGTGGTAACGACAACAACAGCGACTTCACATTATAATTTCATATTCATCAATCATAAACAACGTCATATAACATCCTATTTAAACATCAACAATTCATTATATAACATCTTTGTAAAAACATAATCAATTATACACAACAAATTTACATGGTAAACCAAGGCTACTGGAAAGATATCACAATTATCAACAACTTTCATATTTATACCAAAGACCAATTTAAAACAGAGACGTGTGAAAAAGACGCAAAAACATGAAACAGAGAATGCTGTCACCGTACCATTTCGCTAAGACCTACTTGGAGTATTTTCATCATAACTCAAAAACTAAAGGTCATTTTCACGTCAAACCAAAGCCACTGGAAAGGTAACAAAATTATCTAAAAATTTCATGTTTACACCGAAGGCCAATCCTGTACCGATCAATACCAGTTTTCGTTTCAAATTCGAAAAAGTTGTGCAGAAAGTCCATAAAAATTCACTGTGACCTACGTGCAGTAATTTGACCTACGTCAGACCAACGACATTAGAAAACTAACGTCCATACCTACAACTTTTGTGTTTACACCTAAGACCAATTCTGTACCGATCAATACCGGTTTTCGTTTCAAATTTCGGGGCAGAGATAAAAAAAATCAGAAAAAAAAGCAACTTATCTTATTCAAACTTCACATTCATTCATAATCATCACAATCAACAACAACAACTGAATATAATTCACACCCAATTCATAATATGACATTAACAACAACAATCATCAACAATTCATTTATCAACAAATTAACATACCCAAACATATCACTACAACTAGAGCACGAATTTCATCAATTAAATTGCAATTCAAAACCCTAACTTCTTTTCAAATCCGAACTTCTCTAATCATCAAAATAAAACAACAGCAAACATGTTAAACCCTATTTCAGAACCATATACTTATGATTAAAGAAGGTTAGTCCCACCCTTACCTTAGATTGATTGATTGCAAGGATTGTACAAACTTCTCTTCTCTGACTTTTCTCTTTTCTAGGTTTCTCCTCTTTCTCCAAAACAGTTTGCACGTAATATCCTTTTCTAACACTAACTCTCCTTTTTATATAAACCTTAACCTATTTATTTTCTCTTAATTCCAATTCTGCCCCAAAGCTTCATTATTCTAAATAATTATATTTCTCCACTAAATATATTTCTCCACTAAATAATAAAATAAAACCACTTAATAAAAGAATACACCAAATAACAAATATATCTCTACACAAAATAACAAATATATTTCTACACCAGATAACATATATATTATACAAATAAATACCAACATATAACATAACAAAATATCACTTCATCAAAATAAATCGACTAAATTATAAAAAGACATCTAATCTCAATAAAATAATAAATAATAAAAGTAGGGCGTTACAGTAAACCCACTCTATACGCAACTGTCCCAACTCTTTCCAAAATCTGATACGGGCCAATAAACCTTGAAGTCAACTTCTTCGATTACAGTGCCCGTCCAACACCGGTCACAGGGGTGACTCTTAAAAACACATGGTCTCCTTCTTGAAACTCAAGATCTTTCCTACGCTTATCGTGATAACTCTTCTGCCTACTCTGCGACGCTTTCATCTTTTCTCTAATCAACTTAACCTTCTCGGTAGTCTGTTGGACAATCTCAGGTCCTAGTACCATACTCTTACCGGACTCGTACCAACACAACAGAGTTCTGCATCTCCGGCCATACAATGCTTCGAACGGTGCCATTTCAATGCTAGAATGTAAATTGTTATTGTAAGTGGTAATTATGGATAGACTGACGAAGTCGGCTCATTTTATTCCAATAAACATTAGTTTTCCTGTATCTCAAGTGGCAGAAATCTATATCGTTGAGATTGTGAAGCTGCATGGTGTTCCATCGAGTATTGTATCAGATAGAGATTCAAGATTTACTTCTAGATTTTGGAAGAGCTTGCAGGAAGCGTTGGGTTCTAAGCTGAGTTTGAGTTCGGCGTATCATCCACAGACAGATGGAGAGACTGAGAGGACAATTCAGTCACTGGAGGACTTGTTGAGAGTTTGTGTGCTTGAGCAAGTAGGAACTTGGGATAGTCATCTTTCATTAATCGAGAATTCCATCATTCCCCTTTGGAGTATTCGGTAAACTAGTCACAAAATCCATGGATATGCTATCCCACTTCCATTCAGGGACATCTAAAGGTGTCAACAATCCGGCAGGTTTCTGAAGTTCAACTTTTGACTTCTGACAGTATAAACATGCATATACAAATTGTGCCACATCACGCTTCAACCCGGACCACCAAAACAACTTCTTCAAATCATGATACATTTTTGTAGCTCCCGGATGAATACATAAATTACTTCTGTGACTTTCTTCCAGAATCATCTTTCTCATGTCTGCATCATCAGGAATACAAATCCTATTCCGAAATCGCAATACTCCTTTACCATCAACTTTAAAGACACCATCTTCAGTCTGATTACTTCCAACCATTAAATCTACCAACTTCACATCTACTTCCTGAGCTTCTCTGATACTATCCAAAAATTCGTTGGTGATCTTCAACATTCCCAGTTTCACACTGTATGACGACACTTTACAAACCAAACTCAAGTGTCTGAACTGTTCTAGTAATTCTAACTCTTTAACCGTCATAGCAGACATATGTAAAGTTTTCCTACTTAAAGCATATGCAACAACATTAGCTTTACCCGAATGGTAATTCAACCCAAAATACTAATCCTTTAGCAATTCAAGTCACCTTCGCTGTCTCATATTTAATTCCTTCTGGTCAAATAAATACTTCAAACTTTTGTGGTCGCTGAACACTTCAAATCTAGGACCATACAAATAATGCCTCCAAATTTTAAGTACAAAGACTACTGCAGCTAACTCAAGATCATGAGTAGGGTAATTACGCTCATGAATCCTCAATTGCCTTGATGCATAAGCTACTACTTTATTGTTCTGCATAAGCACACCACCTAAACCCAACTTAGAAGCATCGCAGTGCACAACAAATTGTTCGTTAGGCTTTGGTAATATTAAAATCGGAGCTGTCGTCAAACTCTTCTTTAATTCGATAAAACTGTTTTCACATAGAACATCTCATATGAAAGTTCTACCTTTACAAGTTAACTGAGTTAATGGAAGTGATAATTTGGAAAATCCTTCAATAAATCTTCGGCAATAACCTACTAAACCCAAAAAGCTCATAACTTCAGTAATCGACTTCGGAGTCTCCCATTGCGATACGGCATCAACCTTAGATGGATCTGCAACAATACCACTACCTGTAATAATATGACCAAGAAAACTTACCTCGTTCAACCAGAATTCGCACTTAGATAACTTGGCATATAACTTCTTCTCTTTTAACACTTGCAAAACAATCCTCAAATCCTCGGCATGTTCCTCCTCGGACTTGGAGTATATTAGAATATCATCTATGAACACAACAACAAAACAATCCAAATAAGCATGAAAAATATGGTTCATGTATTCCATAAACACTCCAGGTGCATTAGTAACACCAAAAGGCATCACAAAATATTCGTAGTGTCCGTAACGTGTCCTAAAGGTTGTCTTCTGAATATCATCATCTTTCACTTTGATCTGGTGATAGCCCGAGCTCAAGTCAATCTTACTGAACACACGGGCACCCACTAACTGATTTATCAAATCGTCGATCCTCGGAAGCGTTATTCTTTATCGTCACATTATTCAACTGTCGGTAATCTATGCATAGCCTCATGCTGCCATCTTTCTTTTTAACCAACAACACCGGTGCTCCCCAAGGTGAAACACTCGGTCTCACAAACTTCTTTTCGAGCAAGTCTTCTAACTGCTTCTTCAACTCAGCCAATTCAGAAGCTGACATACAGTAAGGCGCCATAGAAACAGGCTTCGTATCTGGAATAAGATCAATTGAAAACTCTACTTCCCTTTCTGGCGGCACATCAGGAATTTCATTGGGGAAAACTTCTGGAAACTCGCATACTACTTGCAGCTTATCAATCATTGCTTGATTCTTAATGGACAGAAACACCATCAAAGAAAACATCGGGATTCCATCATCCATCAACTGTTTCATCTGCTTAGTAGTGAAGAGCTCGGTTTCTCCTTTTCCTTCTTCGGCTGAGGAAAAACGCACCGTCTTCCTAAAACAATTAATATAGACATAGTTGTACTCCAACCAGTTCATACCTAGAATCACATCCATCCCACTTAACGGCAAACATACTAAATCTACAACAAAGTCTCTAACAAACATCGACAAAGAACACTTCAAACATACTAGAGAGGTAGTCACCGAACCCTTGGCTGGGGTTTCGACAACCATTTCCCCATTCATAAATGACATATCAAGACCCAATTTCGAAACGCAGTCAGCAACAATAAAACAATGCGTAGCACCAGTATCTATAATAGTAATTAAGGGAGTACTATTAATAAAACATGTACCTTTGATCAGACGATCCTCGTTAACTGTCTGAGTGCCAGTCAAAGCAAACACCTTCCCTTTAACTTGTTCCTTCTTAGGATTAGGACACTGAGGACTAATATGTCCTTCTTCACCACAGTTAAAACAAACCATATCATCATGCTTGCAATCTGGCATCGCGTGCCCTTTCTTGCCACAACGGAAACACCGTTTCACATCTCCAGTACAGGCGTTACTCTTGTGACCTTTCTCTCCACATCGGTAACAGACAACTTCAGCAAGAGCATTCATTCTTCCAGATTTCTTTTCATCATTCACTCTCTTCTCATCCTTCATTATATGTTTGCCCTTATCAGCAGGAGCACTGTAAGGCTTACCACGACTTTGTTGTTACTTCCCTTCCCATTCATTCATAACCTTATAATGATCCTTGGTGTCCTCTTCATAAATTCTGCAACTGCTTACCAACTAAGAAAACTGACGGATCATCTGATACCCAATTGCCCGCTTAATCTCTGCATGCAAACCATTCTCGAACTTGATACACTTGGAGAATTCAACTGTTTCAGCGGTGTAGTGCGGATAAAACTTGGCCAACTCCACAAACTTAGCAGCATATTCCGTGACTGACATGTCACCTTGCTTCAGCTCGAGGAACTCAATCTCCTTCTACCCGCGAACATCTTCCGGAAAGTACCTATTCAGGAATTCTCTCCTAAACACAGCCCAAGTGATCTCTTCACCTCCGTTCTCTAGGTTCGGATGAACACTTACCCACCAATCATCAGCCTCCTCAGCTAAGCAATGTGTACCAAAGCGCACCATCTGAGGCGCAGTGCATTCCATGACTCGAAAAATTCTCTCGATCTCCTTGAGCCATGTCTGAGCTTCATTGGGATCGTATCTTCCTTTGAAAGTAGGTGCATGGTTCCTCACGAAAGTCTCCAGCATCAGAATTCCATTGTTACCTCCACCACCAGCATTAGGTTGTTGCCCCACAGCTTGAGTCATTGCTTGCAAAGCAGCAACAATAGCAGCATCGTTTCTTCCAGCCAATTTGATTCACTACACAACGGTTATAGGTTAGGAAACTCAAAGACAGTATTAAGCTGTCACACGACACAAACGACTCAATCTACTTGGCCGGATGGACCGACCTGCTCTTATACCAATTGTAACACCCCGTTTTCCCAACAAATGAATAATAAATAAAATATAATCAGAGTGCGCCTTAATACAGGATGTCATATACGTTCTTCAAAACATATCATTTCGTTATAAATAGGGTAAAGTCCACTATTTAATTAACACCTGTTTTCGACAATTCAAATAATGCTGGAGCGGAAAATAAACGACTTTTAAATCAAAATTTGGCACTAGGCCTCAATGTCATCAACATGATAGAATTCCAATTAAAATGGTTCAACAACAACATCTTAGACAAGATACGTAATCAAGGAAAAACAAAGAAAATAAATATCCCCATCTCGTTACATATCAGAGCAATATTCCTATGACGACACGAGGATTAACTCACATCAGCAAGTACTCCTGATTATGTGCACGTTACCCACGTAGAGGCAACATTCAAACAGAAGGGGTGAGATTTCACATTCATTAATAATAAGCAACAATTCATAAACAAGAATTAATCAACATAATATAGCCACGATAATCATCAACAATACTTCATATAATTTCAGATATAATCATCAATTAATTTCATTTATCAATGCAAAAACAACAACGACAACAACATATCAACAATAACTTGATAATGCAACGGCAACAACAACTTAACGGTATGTCGACAACAACTCGACAATACAACAACAACAACAACAACTCGACAAGATGCAATATAATGTGCATGTGGTACCAACAGAGCGTCAAGCTCTCAACATGATGTCGTAATTTGACTAAACAGAGCATCAAGCCCTCAACTTAACAAGGCATCAAGCCTTCAACTTAGACAAGGCATCAAGCCTTCAACTTAGACGAATACTTATGCAATGACAAGACTAGGAAATGGAATAACTATGGTATCATAATCCACATAATGAAATATCTATAAAAGATGTTCATGTCAAACCAAAGCTACTGGATGCATAATTTAATCATCAACAATTTTCATATTCAGACCAAAGGCCAATTCAAAACAGAAACATGTCAAAAAGATACAAGAACACGAAACATGGCATTCTGCCATCAAGCAGTTCGTTGTGGCGAGTGGGGTTGCTCGTCGTGGCGAGCTAACTACTCGTTGTGGCGAGTGACAAGCTAGGTCACTCACGAGGCGACTAAACCGACTCGCCGTGGCAAGTTGACTACTAATCGCGGGGCGAGGATAATCGCTCGCTGTGGCGAGCGACGACGAACAGAACTACGAACAACACGAACATAATTTCAGAATTTGTCCTAAAAACCCAATTTTTGACACCATAACTCCCAAAATTAATAGGAAACAATGCCTAATGATAAACTACAACTTAGATGGCAATTTTTACATTAATTCACGTGATTTCCTATGTTATTAACAAATCCTAATTTCAATTTAAACCTAATTTCACAACAACAATTATTCAACAACAGGAGATTAATCTTTTTAGAATCATATGCTTATGATTAAAGAAGGTTAGTCCCACCCTTACCTTAGATTGGTTGATTTTTCAGAACTCTACAAGTTTCTCCTCTTTTCTCCCAAAAACTGTGTTCTTCATGTTCTCTCTGTTTTTCTCCCAAAAACTGCTTTTCTGTTTCTAACTCTAATCTCTAATGTTCTCCCCTATGTATATAATCTCTTCAAATCTTAACCTAACAAACTCCTCCAATTACCAACCTACCTTTATGCCTCATTAAATCTAATCTATTTAGATTCCTTTACTTTTTATGTTATAACAACCTACTAATAAATCTTAAAAATCATCAAATATCACAATTAATCAAATAAATCAACAAAAGACTTCAAACTCAATAAAAATAATTAGATAAATGATAGATAAATAAATAAGGCGTTACAGTTCCATCATGCTATACATGTTGAAATTACTAAGGTTTACTCATGCAATTCACCTTTGATATCTTAAGATGTAATGTGCATCAACTACTTGGCATTGAGGGGTTCTTAAGTAGAAAGAACTGCAAGAAAAGGTGTCGTCGAAACCACTGAACCACGAGAGTTTTCCAAAAAGTGTTGTGCTCAATCGAGCTGCAAGCGAGATTCCAAGCGAGATGCTCACTTGGTTCGACATGAATCTCGCTTGAGAGAGATGCTTCTCGCTGGAGTGAGCATTCATCGTCCCAGACTTGCAGAATTCATAATTATTACTAGAAAACCTCAAAACAAGCTCATAATGATCACAATTCATCCAGAATACATTGAAAACATTACAGAACAATTGCATGGCAAACAACAACATAATTTCAACAATGAATGGCAAAAAGGGGAAAACATCCATAAATGCATAACTAACACAACTACACATCCATATGCGAGGAATCTAACTAAGAACTCATTTGATGATTCTGCAACAAACATGAAGTTAAACTCCACCTTCAATTTCAATTCTGAACTCTAGCTCTTGAATCCCTTACTCACCAATCCAAAACCCCAAGCTTAATAATTCTTCTACTTCCTCCTTAATGCCATTCCTTTGAAAGCTTTAATTCTATTTCTTAATTCTTGAAGCATGCAAAACCTAATCAACAACTCAGAACATCCAAAACCCTATCTCATACAAAATCTTGAGGAAAGGAGATTCAACTTGAAGATGTGCTTAATCCTTGCTTGCCTTGATGCATCTACCATGGAAAACTCATCATAAACCTTGTTAGAATGATGAAATGTTGGAGATTGCTGAAGGATGGGAGGTTGGGGCGAAATGTAGAGAGAAGGGACTAGAGAAATTCTGAATTGTACTTCTAGAGAGAGAAAGTACATGACTAAATGAAAGTCTTGAGTCCAAACACACTTATATACCCTTCCTGCGCAATTACTAAAATGCCCTTCTTCTTACTAGTCTTATATTGACACTGATAAATACTCTCGTTCTCGGCTGATAATACCATCGAAGTATCTGTCAGCTTACTCAAAAACCTCATATTCTCGCCTTCGTGCACTTTACTTCCACGGACCTTTGTCCTATGATACGTTTGGCTGGTAATATTTCGATAAATAACGAGCAGGATATTACAGCAGGTCAACGGTAAATATGAAATGAGTAAACCAACATACCGTGCACTATGGATTTCACCAGTTGAACACGACCCATAATAGACAAAATGACTCCTTTCCAAGTAGAAAGCTTGACCTTAATGCGGTCGACAATAGGTTGGAAATAAATACCCTTAGGCTTACCTTGAAAGATGGGGCAGTCTAGGTATTGAAAAGGTAAAGAACCAACTGAGAAACCTGACATTCACGATAACATATTTCTCCGGGTAACGGTCATAGCACCAGTAAACAATTTACTCTTCTCAAAATTGACAAACTGGCTTGAAGCTTCAGAGTAAGCATGAAAGACTCTCAAGAGGCAACAAATATTCTTTTTTGAACCAACACAACAAATAAAGACATCATCCGCATAAAGAATATGAGTCGGTAAAGACATACCCCGACAATAACTCATAGGCTGCAAGCAATTAGAGATTCTTTCCATCTATAGAGCTCTACTGAGCACTTCCTCTGCAAAACAAAAAAGAAGGGGGAAAGGGGATCCCCCTGACACACACCGCGCTTACAAGGAAAATAACCAACATCGTTGCCATTAAATAAAATAAATAAATGAGCTGAATGAAGAATTTCAAGAATCCAGTTACAAAATAGAAGAGAGAAACCAAACTGCCTTAGGACATCCAATAGAAAATTCCAATCTGTTGGAACAAAATGTGTTTAACATTACCTTTTGAGAGTTTTGATGATAACAAGGTATTAAAAATTGTCAATTAGATATGCTAATATTTTTTCAAGTGTACAGGACCATAGACAAAATTTTGACATCTTGAAAAGGTTCTGAATGAACAAAAAAGAGCAAAGGAATCAACAAAAAGGAAGCATCTGAAGAGAAGTGCTCCTGAAGAAAAGTGCTCCTGAAATGATGACGTCATCAGAAGCATCTCATCAGAGCTGAAGATCACCAAAAGCTGAAGTTCATCAGGAGATGCAAACTTAAAGCTTCAAAGGTTGTTCGATGGATTTAATCTCGTCTAAGCATTGCAGAAGACGAGAAGACTGAAGCAACAACTATTTTGAAAGGATTTGAAAGCATTGGATGCTTATTCTTTAAAGAGCGTTCACAAAGTACAATTCTAAGAAGTGTACAACCACTACTCTGTTTTTGTCTTTACTACAAGACAAGAATAACAACTCTGCCTGCAACGATGTTCCTTCACATTTGGAATGGATTTGAAATTGATCCTTCATAGAACAATAACCATATCAGGCAAAAGATCATTGATGATTGATCAAAGTTCCGAATGACTCTTTTCTGGAATGCTGGAAATTCAACGTCTTTCACACCTCTATATAAAGGAGTGAAGACTAAGAGAATGGTGTGGACTCAACAACAAATTTACAAGTGCTAAAACTCTGCTGAATTTGTTCTGCATTCAAAGGTTCACATAGAATTTCTTAACAACTTCCATATATTAGAAATTCTAGAGTCCAAGAGAGTTAGAACCTGTTTTGTACTGTGAACACCACTGATTGTATATCAAGTGTTCAACCTCAAACATTTTTCTGTGTAATTCTGTGTGAATAGAAGTCTCTCACAGTTGTGCTTTAGCATAGGAAGTCTCTTGATTGTGTTCAGGAGCATAGGAAATCTCTTGTTGTGTGCTTGAGTAATTTGATGTCTCTTGCTAGTTTTTAACAGTGAGCATTTGTAATCTGATATTACATTTTAATGAACTCTTCTTGGAAGTGCAAGGGGGATAGGACTACTTCCGGTTTGTGGAAGGAACATGTATAATTGCTTTGTTTCTTTCTTCTCTCTCTCTCTCTCTCTCTCTCTCTCTCTCTCTCTCTCTCTCTCTCTCTCTATCTATCTCTGTTTTATCCGCCGCGCATAGTTCTGAACATCACTTCAGAAGCAATACTCTAATTGCTTTTGATCAGTGTTTTCAGATTAGGAGAAATGAAAAAAAAGCAAACACAATTCAACCACCCCTTCTTGTGTTTTTCTCACCTTCACAATCAAGCGTGTCGAAGGCCATGCGAATATCCACCTTGATGGCTATGTTACCCCCAAATTGATTCTTTGTTAACGAGTTAATTACCTCAGAAGCCAAAATAAATCAATCTGATATATTACGGTCGCTCACAAAACCTCGTTGTTGAGAAGAAATGATACGCATACAAATGATAGCCACCCTCTCTGCTAAAATCTCCAAAGCAAAAGGCCTGAAATCTCCCATGGAGGCAGCCCCTAGAATTTTTGGAATCAGAACTAAAATATTTGCATTTAGATTCGGCGGAAGAACACCTGTATAGAAGAATTCTTGAAACGAGCTCACAACATCCACCGCCACAATGTCCCAAAAAAATTGATAAAGATGTGCCCCAAATCCATCATGACCAGGAGATCCATCCACATTTAAACCAAACACCACATTTTTAATCTCTTCAAGTAACGGCATAGCAGTCAAAGTAATATTATCCTCCTCCGATACTAACACCGGGACAACTCTCGAAACTATCCCATTAGAATTACAATGATTAGTACCACCAAAAATATTTTGGATATAACTCACCACATGTGTTTCAATGGTTGTTGGATCTGTAATGCGAACATTGTGTTGGAACAAAGGGTGTTTATTAATACCACTTTTAGTTTTGATGATAACAAGGTATTAAAAATTGTCAATTGGATATGCTAATATTTGTTTAAGTGTGCAGGATCTTAGTCAAAGAAGTTTAATCTTAGAAAGTATTCTGTAAGAACAAATGAAGAGCAAAATCCTAAAGAAGCTTGTTGCAAGTGATTCTGAAGACTTGGAGAGCCTGAAGAATCATCAGAAGCTGTTTCGAGAGGTTCTGAAGACGAAGAGAGTCTGAGGAAGCCATTTCGATGAAGTACAAGACTCGAAGAGTCTGAAGAAGCTGTTACTAAGAAGTGCAGAACAAGAGGTTCTGAAGACTCGGAAAATCTGAAGAACAAAGAGAGTCTGAAGGAGCTGAAGAGAGTCTGAAGCTTAACAAAATCCAGAGTTCTACAGAGAGTCTGAAGATTGCAATTCAAGAATTTGTTTGGATGAATCTCTGAAGGCATTTCGATGCAAAGAAACGTTCACAAGGAGTAGCGGCTAATTTCAAGACAACTTAAGCATGGGATGCTTTGCGTCAAAGAATGCAGGAAAAGGACAGAGTATTGTGTACGAACCCTGTTTCCACTACTCCATCACTTGTACTACTGGCAGCTGTGTCTACCGTTATTATCACTTCAAATGGAATGGAATTCAAAATCTGTATTGAAGGACGATTACCATATCAAGCAACATATCAACAATATTTGATCAAGCTTCTAGATGACTCTGTGATGTGCTGGATTGTCTCAACGTCTCTCTACAACTTCTATAAAAAGGAATGAAGACTTGGAAAATAGACTACTGACTTTGAACGAACTATTTGAGCTATTAAGCTATTTTGTTATGCTCCCTGAGTTAAGCAAACACATCAACAACTTAAAGAAATCTTACAAACTTGTTTATCCTAAAATTTCTAAGTGTAACAAAAAACAGAGTCTTATTGTTTTGTATTTGGAACACCATTGATTGTATATCAAGTGTTCAAACTCTTATTCAATTTTCTGTAAATTGTGCAAGAAGTCTTTTGATTGTGTGCTTGAGCAATAGAAGTCTCTTAGGTGTGTCTTTGAGCATTTGAAGTCTCTTGCCTGCGTGCTTGAGCATTTGGAAGTCTCTTGTTGTGTGCTTGAGCAACTTGTAATTGGTTATTACATTTTTGTGAAATCTCCTTGGAAGTGCAAGGGGGACAAGACTACTTCCGATTTGTGGAAGGAACCTGTATAAATGCTTGTGTTCTCTCTTTCCCTTATCTCTTTACTTTATTCCGCTGCAATAGACTCTAATCTTCCATCAGAACCTAAACTTGTTCATACTCTAATCCTGGAAAACAGAATCAATCTTTTAAGAGACGCGAAAGAAAACACAATTCAACCCCCCCTTCTTGTGTTTTTCTCACCTTCAGATGGTATCAGAGTTCCGGCTCTGTTATCATAACACATAACCGTGTGACAAAAAAACATGTCTTCCGGTGAACCAACAACTTCTGGTGCTCGTGCTGGTGCTGCTATACCTTATGACTATGGATCCCGTAACAGTAACAAGAAAGCTGATTCTGGAAAAATTTCTAAATTCAACGGTGATCCTGAGGAATTTTCATGGTGGAAAACCAACTTCTACAGTTATGTCATGGGTCTTGATGAAGAACTTTGGGACATACTAGAATATGGTGTTGGTGACTTAGAACTTGATGATGAAGGAGCTGCTCTTGACAGAAAGAAACACACTGCTGCTCAGAAGAAAAGTTACAAGAAACATCACATAATCAGAGGAGCACTTTCATAGCCATTCCCAAATCTGAATACATGAAAATGAGTGACATTTTTACTGCAAACACTATGTTTGCCTCTCTCTGTGCTAACCATGAAGGTAGCAAGAAAGTAAGAGAAGCAAAAGCCATTTTGTTAGTTCATCAGTATGAACTGTTCAAGATAAAAGAGGATGAAAGTATTGAGCAGATGTACTCAAGATTTCAGACTATAGTGTCTGGACTTCAGATACTGAAGAAGAGCTACATAGCCTCTGATCACGTGAGCAAGATTCTGAGAAGTCTACCCTCAAGATGGAGACCTAAGGTAACTGCCATTGAGGAAACTAAGGATCTAAACACTTTTAGTGTTGAAGATTTTGTCAGTTCCCTCAAGGTTCATGAGTTAAGTCTCAATGAACATGACTCTGTTAGAAAGTCAAAAACCATTACTCTAAAGTCAAAAGGAAGATCCTCAAAAGCTCTCAAAGTTGAAGAGTCTGAAAATGAATCTTCTTCTGAAGGCTCTGAGGAAGATCCTGATGTTGCTAGAGAAATGGCTATGCTTTCCAACAGATTGGAGTACCTGGCCAGGAAGAACAAGAAGTTCTTGAGGAAAGGCAGTGGTAAAGGATTCAAGAAGGAAGAACAGAAAGGTTGCTTCAACTGCAAGAAGCCTGGGCATTTCATTGCTGATTATCTAGATTTGCAAAAAGAGAAATCCAAGTCAAAGAAGCCAACCTTCAAGTCCAACAAGTTCAAGAAGCAGATCAAAAAGAGTCTGATGACTACGTGGGAAGATCTAGACAATGAGTCAGGGTCTGATTAAGATGATGCTGATGATGAAGCTAATATAGCTGTTGGTTTGGTGGCAACTACTGAACCAGAAAAGGAATCATCTGATACAGACTCTGAAAGTGAAACTGAGGTATATTCTAAATTCAGTAGATCTGAACTAATTGATTCTCTGAAGGAACTTATTGGTCATTATGAAACCAAATCCACAGAGTTGAGGAAATTTAAACAACAACACAATAAGTTATTGAAACAACATGACTCAACTATGTTGGAGATGGATGTTTTAAAGAAAGAAAATGAAAACTTAACGACTAAGAAATGTAACTGTAAACACTTGAGTGAGTAGGATGCTGCTCTACAAGAGTTTATTGCTATAGGAATTGATAGAACCAAAGTGGCATCCATGATTTATAGCACGTGTCAGAACAGAGGTAAAGGTCTTGGATTCATAGGAGGTAACTCCAACGAAGTGATCCTGAAACTTGGTTGTGATGGCGCCAAAGAAGCATTTGAAAATCATTTTGTGTTAGAATCTGAAAAAGTCAACATAGTGACTCATTCAGAACCTAAGGCTTCAAGCTCTAAGGCAATGACTAAGTCAAAAACAAAGAACCTAAAGCCAAAGGTACATAACAACTTTGAATCAAAAGCTCCAAAATTTCAGATTCTGAAGAAATCAGAGTCTAGTAAACAGATTCTGAAGAAACCAGAGTCTGAACATCAGAAGCCCAAGACTCAAAAAGGAGAAGATGTGTGTGGTAAGTTGGATTCTAGAATAAAAGGTTCTGGACCTAAAGTCTGGACGAAAACAATACCTCGGACTTCCAGATACACAACACAAAAGAGATTCAATGGTTCAAAGACTAACCCCAAAGGACCCATAAAGATATGGGTACCTAAATCTGAAATTGTTGATGTTGCAGGTATGTCTAAAAGGACAAGAAAAGCCGAAGTCCTGGTATCTAGAAGTGGCTGCTTGCAACACATGACGGGAGAAAAGTCTATGTTCCTAACCCTGATAATGAAATAGGGTGGAACTATGGGATTTGGAGGAAACCAGACTGGCAAAATTATTGGTACTGGAACTATTGGTAACTCTTTAATCTCAGTTAGTAACCTACTGAGCATAAGTCAATTATGTGACATAACCTACTGAGCATAAGTCAATTGTGTGACATAACCTACTGAGCACAAGTCAATTGTGTGACACTGGTTATGATGTTTTGTTTAATAAGAACAACTGCACAGTAGTCAACAAAGATGATCAATCCATTGAATTCAAGGGAAAGAGAAGAAACAATGTTTACAAAATAAAATTTCTGAACTGGCTGATCAGAAGGTAGTTTGCCTCCTATCAATGAGTGATAAGAAATGGTTATGGCACAGAAGGTAGGGACATGCTAACTGAACGTTAATCTTTAAGCTTAAAAAGTTGCAACTAGTCAGAGGCTTACCAGACATTGATTATCAGTCAGACGCTCTCTGTGGAGCGTGCTAGAAAGGAAAAATAGTTAAATCTTCTTTTAAACAAAAAGAAATTGTTTCTACCTCCAGACCCTTGGAGCTACTCCATATTGATTTGTTTAGACCAGTCAGTACTGCATCCTTATATGGAAGTAAATATGGATTAGTCATTGTTGATGATTACAGTAGATGGAGTTGGGTTAAGTTTCTGAAATCTAAAGATGACTCATATAATGTGTTTAGTAAATTCTGCATCCAAGTACAATGTGAAAAAGAATTGAAAATTTTGAAAGTCAGAAGTGATCATGAAGGAGAATTTGAAAATGAGCCATTTGAAATATTTAGTGAAAAACATGGAATTATCCATGAATTCTCTTCTCTTAGAACTCCACAGCAAAATGTGGTTGTAGAGAGAAAGAATAGAACTTTACAAGAAATGGCAAGAACCATGATTCATGAAAACAATCTGGCTAAACATTTTTCAGCAGAAGTAGTAAACACATCATGTTATGTTCAGAACAAGATCTATATCAGACCCTTGTTGAACAAAACAAGATATGAACTCTTTAAAGGTAGGAAACCTAACATATCTTACTTTCATTAGTTTGGATGTACATGTTATATTCTAAACAATAAAGACTATCTAAAGACATTTGATGCCAAAGCCCATAAGTGAATCTTTTTAGGTTACTCTGAAAGGTCTAAGGCATACAAACTATATAATTCAGAAACACAGAGTGTTAAAGAATCTATGCACGTCAAATTTGATGACAAAGTGTCTGGAAGTGAAACTCCAGAGCAGAATGAAAATTTTGCAGGTTCTCTAGAGTCTGATGATAACTCAGAACCAGATCAGACCCCAGAGTCTGATGATACTTTAGAAGCCGTATCATCCCCTGAAGTTCCTGATGAAGTAGCTTCTGAAGAAGCTCAAGATGGTTCTCAGCAAGCTAGCCAATCCAAACATGCGTTCAAATACAAGTCTTCACATCCTGAGGATCAAATTATTGGCAACAAAGAAAATCCTAGAAGAACGAGATCACATTTCAGACAAGAAGAGTCTTCCTTGGGATTGTTATCAATAATTGAACCTGCCTCAATTGAAGAAGCACTTGCAGATGAAGGATGGATTCTAGCTATGCAAGATGAACTCAACCAATTCAGAAGGAATGATGTATGGAATCTAGTAGCTAAGCCTGACCACAAGAACATTATTGGAACTAAATGGGTGTTCAGAAACAAGCTTAATGAGCAAGAAGAAGTAATCAGAAACAAGGCCAGACTTGTTGCTCAAGGCTACAGTAAACAAGAAGGCATTGAATAGACTGAAACATTTGCTCCAGTTGCAAGATTGGAAGTGTAACACGCGCGAATATACAACATATTCTAGAAATAGATGTTACTTCGACAACAAACTTCAAAATTCACAATTATAAATTATCAAGATTCATTAACATAGCAGCAGAACATATCATACATATAAACAATATCTCCAATCTCATGATAATAAATACATAATCTCATCCTCAACATCGGATATTGTAACACCCCGAAATCCCAACATAAAAATTTCATGCATTTAATCCGAGTATATCGCATATTCAGGATGTCACATACCATAAAAACTTTAAACAAAAAGAATAATAATTTATTCCTCTTCCTTATTCAAAATGTAGCAGCGGAATCATAATTCAAACTCTTTAAAAAGATTAGTTCTTCGCACCAATGTCATAATTAATTCAAAAACGATACATAAAGGAATAGAAACAAATGATAATCCCCATCCCGTTACGTATCAGAGCTCCTAAGACTCCACAGGGACCTCTCACATCGTCAATCCTACGCTTGGTCACCTGCACTTGCCCACGAGGCGGCGATTCCAACAGAAGGGGTGAGATTCACAAAACAAAACATTAAACATATAATTCAACAATTATATTTAACAGCATAACTTCATCATCATAATATCACAACAACAGTCAAGTAACATCTTAATCATAAATCAGCGTCATAAATCCACATCATAATCATAATCAACATCATGTTCAACATCTTAGTCAATAATCTTAGTACGACTCGATAATGCGACCTCGACTCGACAATGCAACTTAGACTCAACAATGCAACTTAGACATCTTAATCATGCATGTGGTACCATATTGAGTATAAATATACTCCTAGGGCATAAGCCCTCGTCGCCATTGAGCATAAAAATACTCCTAGAGCATAAGCTCTCGTCGCTATTGAGCATAAAAATACTCTTAGGGCATAAGCCCTCGTCGCTATTGAGCAAAAGCTCCTAGGGCATAAGCCCTCGTCTCTGGATGCATATGCATGGACTCAACTTCTTAACTCTTAGACATCTCAAATGAACTCCAATAGTTTGGACCATAACATCATAAATCTTTGACGACACATGCAGCTTTTATTTATTAACAACATAGCAACATGGCAGCAACGAATCATCACAAGCATTCACATACATCATCTCTTATAATTCAAAGAAAACATATACTAATGTATAGGTTACTATAACAAGTCAAGAATCAGTTAACAGCTCTACAGGTCGTCTTAATATTACAGTAGTACTAAATTCTAATCCAGGGGATCAACTCGCAACAACTCGATACGAAAGGACACAAGGTCACGAAACAAGGGTACTGTTCACCGTGTACGCCAGGCGGGACATATGTGGCCGTGGCGAACTCCGCCGGGCGAGACATATGTCGCTGTGGCGGGCTCCGCCGGTCTAGACATATGTCGCCGTGGCCAGCTCCGCCGAGCGGGACATTTTTCGCTATGGCGAGTTCCGCCGGGCTAGACATATGTCGCCACAGCGGGGGATGAATTTCTGGGCTCGGGAAGAATGCAGATTTTCTCGAAAATCCGCCTAATCGCATGGTTTGAGGTCCAACATTGATTCTTGAAATCATCATATGGATTATCTAAGGTTCGTAAACAGTTTCTACATCAATCTAATAATTTTTCATCATTTAATCATCAATTCACCACTTTTAACCTAATTCCCAAATTCTCAAATTCTCATGAACTAACCCTATAATCTGTTAAATACAATCATGAATTACAGGTTTAATGAAATTGTAATGCTAGACTCACCCTTACCTTAATAAAATTTAGCAGCAGCCTCTCTGGTTCTTCTCTTCTGTTTTCTCCCTTTTTCTCCTAAAACTGATGTTCCTAAACCTAGGTTTTACCTTTTATACCTCTTCTATTTATTTTATCTTATTCCACTTATTCCCTCATAATTCTAACTAATTCAAAAACAGCCCAACAACTTAATATTCTTTTTAGAAATATATATAAATTACTTCCATAACAAATATCAAATATATTTATAACAAATATATTTCTAACAAAATAACAAACATATTTATAACAAATATATTTCCAAACAAAATAACAAACATATTATCACTTATCAAATATAAAATAATGTAAAAGTATTCAAATATTAACTAAAAATAATTAAATAAAAAGAGGGCGTTACAACTCTCCCCCACTTAAAGGATTTTCGTCCTCGAAAATTTACTTCGATTAAACAACTATGGATAAACTCCTGCATGTTAGTCTTCTACACAACAAACAATAGTCAAAATAATACAACTATACTATTCTAACTCTAAGACAACGTCACTCGACTCTCTAATTGGCCGGACGGACCAACCTGCTCTGATACCAATTGTAACACCCCGAAATCCCAACATAAAAATTTCATGCATTTAATCCGAGTATATCGCATATTCAGGATGTTACATACCATAAAAACTTTAAACAAAAAGAATAATAATTTATTCCTCTTCCTTATTCAAAATGTAGCAGCGGAATCATAATTCAAACTCTTTAAAAAGATTAGTTCTTCGCACCAATGTCATAATTAATTCAAAAACGATACATAAAGGAATAGAAACAAATGATAATCCCCATCCAGTTACGTATCAGAGCTCCTAAGACTCCACAGGGACCTCTCACATCGTCAATCCTACGCTTGGTCACCTGCACTTGCCCACGAGGCGGCAATTCCAACAGAAGGGGTGAGATTCACAAAACAAAACATTAAACATATAATTCAACAATTATATTTAACAGCATAACTTAATCATCATAATATCACAACAACAGTCAAGTAACATCTTAATCATAAATCAGCGTTATAAATCCACATCATAATCATAATCAACATCATGTTCAACATCTTAGTCAATAATCTTAGTACGACTCGATAATGCGACCTCGACTCGACAATGCAACTTAGACTTAACAATGCAACTTAGACATCTTAATCATGCATGTGGTACCATATTGAGTATAAATATACTCCTAGGGCATAAGCCCTCGTCGCTATTGGGCATAAAAATACTCCTAGGGCATAAGCCCTCGTCGCTGTTGAGCAAAAGCTCCCAGGGCATAAGCCCTCGTCTCTGGATGCATATGCATGGACTCAACTTCTTAACTCTTAGACATCTCAAATGAACTCCAATAGTTTGGACCATAACATCATAAATCTTTGACGACACATGCAGCTTTTATTTATTAACAACATAGCAACATGACAGCAACGAATCATCACAAGCATTCACATACATCATCTCTTATAATTCAAAGAAAACATATACCAATGTATAGGTTACTATAACAAGTCAAGAATCAGTTAACAGCTCTACAGGTCGTCTTAATATTACAGTAGTACTAAATTCTAATCCAGGGGATCAACTCGCAACAACTCGATACGAAAGGACACAAGCTCACGAAACAAGGGTACTGTTCACCGTGTATCTCGCCAGGCGGGACATATGTGGCCGTGGCGAACTCCGCCGGGCGAGACATATGTCGCTGTGGCGGGCTCCGCCGGTCTAGACATATGTCGCCGTGGCCAGCTCCGCCGATCGGGACATTTTCGCTATGGCGAGTTCCGCCGGGCTAGACATATGTCGCCACAGCGGGGGATGAATTTCTGGGCTCGGGAAGAATGCAGATTTTCTCGAAAATCCGCCTAATCGCATGGTTTGAGGTCCAACATTGATTCTTGAAATCATCATATGGATTATCTAAGGTTCGTAAACAGTTTCTACATCAATCTAACAATTTTTCATCATTTAATCATCAATTCACCACTTTTAACCTAATTCCCAAATTCTCAAATTCTCATGAACTAACCCTATAATCTGTTAAATACAATCATGAATTACAGGTTTAATGAAATTGTAATGCTAGACTCACCCTTACCTTAATAAAATTTAGCAGCAGCCTCTCTGGTTCTTCTCTTCTGTTTTCTCCCTTTTTCTCCTAAAACTGATTGTACGTACTGTCTGTTCCTAAACCTAGGTTTTACCTTTTATACCTCTTCTATTTATTTTATCTTATTCCACTTATTCCCTCATAATTCTAACTAATTCAAAAACAGCTCAACAACTTAATATTCTATTTAAAAATATATATAAATTACTTTCATAACAAATATCAAATATATTTATAACACATATATTTCTAACAAAATAACAAACATATTTATAACAAATATATTTCTAAACAAAATAACAAACATATTATCACTTATCAAATATAAAATCATGTAAAAGTATTCAAATATTAACTAAAAATAATTAAATAAAAAGGGGGCGTTACAACTCTCCCCCACTTAAAGGATTTTCGTCCTTGAAAATTTACTTCGATTAAACAACTATGGATAAACTCATGCATGTTAGTCTTCTACACAACAAACAATAGTCAAAATAATACAACTATACTATTCTAACTCTAAGACAACGTCACTCGACTCTCTAATTGGCCGGACGGACCAACCTGCTCTGATACCAATTGTAACACCCCGAAATCCCAACATAAAAATTTCATGCTTTTAATCCGAGTATATCGCATATTCAGGATGTCACATACCATAAAAACTTTAAACAAAAAGAATAATAATTTATTCTTCTTCCTTATTCAAAATGTAGCAGCGGAATCATAATTCAAACTCTTTAAAAATATTAGTTCTTCGCACCAATGTCATAATTAATTTAAAAACGATACATAAAGGAATATAAACAAATGATAATCCCCATCCCGTTACGTATCAGAGCTCCTAAGACTCCACAGGGACCTCTCACATCGTCAATCCTACGCTTGGTCACCTGCACTTGCCCACGAGGCGGCAATTCCAACAGAAGGGGTGAGATTCACAAAACAAAACATTAAACATATAATTCAACAATTATATTTAACAGCATAACTTCATCATCATAATATCACAACAACAGTCAAGTAACATCTTAATCATAAATCAGCGTCATAAATCCACATCATAATCATAATCAACATCATGTTCAACATCTTAGTCAATAATCTTAGTACGACTCGATAATGCGACCTCGACTCGACAATGCAACTTAGACTCAACAATGCAACTTAGACATCTTAATCATGCATGTGGTACCATATTGAGTATAAATATACTCCTAGGGCATAAGCCCTCGTCGCTATTGAGCATAAAAATACTCCTAGGGCATAAGCCCTCGTCGCTGTTGAGCAAAAGCTCCTAGGGCATAAGCCCTCGTCTCTGGATGCATATGCATGGACTCAACTTCTTAACTCTTAGACATCTCAAATGAACTCCAATAGTTTGGACCATAACATCATAAATCTTTGACGACACATGCAGCTTTTATTTATGAACAACATAGCAACATGGCAGCAACGAATCATCACAAGCATTCACATACATCATCTCTTATAATTCAAAGAAAACATATACTAATGTATAGGTTACTATAACAAGTCAAGAATCAGTTAACAGCTCTACATGTCGTCTTAATATTACATTAGTACTAAATTCTAATCCAGGGGATCAACTCGCAACAACTCGATACGAAAGGACACAAGGTCACGAAACAAGGGTACTGTTCACCGTGTATCTCGCCAGGCGGGACATATGTGGCCGTGGCGAACTCCGCCGGGCGAGACATATGTCGCTGTGGCGGGCTCCGCCGGTCTAGACATATGTCGCCGTGGCCAGCTCCGCCGAGCGGGACATTTTTTGCTATGGCGAGTTCCGCCGGGCTAGAGATATGTCGCCACAGCGGGGGATGAATTTCTGGGCTCGGGAAGAATGCAGATTTTCTCGAAAATCCGCTTAATCGCATGGTTTGAGGTCCAACATTGATTCTTGAAATCATCATATGGATTATCTATGGTTCGTAAACAGTTTCTACATCAATCTAACAATTTTTCATCATTTAATCATCAATTCACCACTTTTAACATAATTCCCAAATTCTCAAATTCTCATGAACTAACCCTATAATCTGTTAAATACAATCATGAATTACAGGTTTAATGAAATTGTAATGCTAGACTCACCCTTACCTTAATAAAATTTAGCAGCAGCCTCTCTGGTTCTTCTCTTCTGTTTTCTCCCTTTTTCTCCTAAAACTGATTGTACGTACTGTCTGTTCCTAAACCTAGGTTTTACCTTTTATACCTCTTCTATTTATTTTATCTTATTCCACTTATTCCCTCATAATTCTAACTAATTCAAAAACAGCTCAACAACTTAATATTCTATTTAAAAATATATATAAATTACTTTCATAACAAATATCAAATATATTTATAACAAATATATTTCTAACAAAATAACAAACATATTTATAACAAATATATTTCTAAACAAAATAACAAACATATTATCATTTATCAAATATAAAATCATGTAAAAGTATTCAAATATTAACTAAAAATAATTAAATAAAAAGGGGGCGTTACAACTCTCCCCCACTTAAAGGATTTTCGTCCTCGAAAATTTACTTTGATTAAACAACTATGGATAAACTCATGCATGTTAGTCTTCTACACAACAAACAATAGTCAAAATAATACAACTATACTATTCTAACTCTAAGACAACGTCACTCGACTCTCTAATTGGCCGGACGGACCAACCTGCTCTGATACCAATTGTAACACCCCGAAATCCCAACATAAAAATTTCATGCATTTAATCCGAGTATATCGCATATTCAGGATGTCACATACCATAAAAACTTTAAACAAAAAGAATAATAATTTATTCTTCTTCCTTATTCAAAATGTAGCAGCGGAATCATAATTCAAACTCTTTAAAAAGATTAGTTCTTCGCACCAATGTCATAATTAATTTAAAAACGATACATAAAGGAATATAAACAAATGATAATCCCCATCCCGTTACGTATCAGAGCTCCTAAGACTCCACAGGGACCTCTCACATCGTCAATCCTACGCTTGGTCACCTGCACTTGCCCACGAGGCGGCAATTCCAACAGAAGGGGTGAGATTCACAAAACAAAACATTAAACATATAATTCAACAATTATATTTAACAGCATAACTTCATCATCATAATATCACAACAACAGTCAAGTAACATCTTAATCATAAATCAGCGTCATAAATCCACATCATAATCATAATCAACATCATGTTCAACATCTTAGTCAATAATCTTAGTACGACTCGATAATGCGACCTCGACTCGACAATGCAACTTAGACTCAACAATGCAACTTAGACATCTTAATCATGCATGTGGTACCATATTGAGTATAAATATACTCCTAGGGCATAAGCCCTCGTCGCTATTGAGCATAAAAATACTCCTAGGGCATAAGCCCTCGTCGCTGTTGAGCAAAAGCTCCTAGGGCATAAGCCGTCGTCTCTGGATGCATATGCATGGACTCAACTTCTTAACTCTTAGACATCTCAAATGAACTCCAATAGTTTGGACCATAACATCATAAATCTTTGACGACACATGCAGCTTTTATTTATGAACAACATAGCAACATGGCAGCAACGAATCATCACAAGCATTCACATACATCATCTCTTATAATTCAAAGAAAACATATACTAATGTATAGGTTACTATAACAAGTCAAGAATCAGCTAACAGCTCTACATGTCGTCTTAATATTACATTAGTACTAAATTCTAATCCAGGGGATCAACTCGCAACAACTCGATACGAAAGGACACAAGGTCACGAAACAAGGGTACTGTTCACCGTGTATCTCGCCAGGCGGGACATATGTGGCCGTGGCGAACTCCGCCGGGCGAGACATATGTCGCTGTGGCGGGCTCCGCCGGTCTAGACATATGTCGCCGTGGCCAGCTCCGCCGAGCGGGACATTTTTTGCTATGGCGAGTTCCGCCGGGCTAGAGATATGTCGCCACAGCGGGGGATGAATTTCTGGGCTCGGGAAGAATGCAGATTTTCTCGAAAATCCGCTTAATCGCATGGTTTGAGGTCCAACATTGATTCTTGAAATCATCATATGGATTATCTATGGTTCGTAAACAGTTTCTACATCAATCTAACAATTTTTCATCATTTAATCATCAATTCACCACTTTTAACCTAATTACCAAATTCTCAAATTCTCATGAACTAACCCTATAATCTGTTAAATACAATCATGAATTAGAGGTTTAATGAAATTGTAATGCTAGACTCACCCTTACCTTAATAAAATTTAGCAGCAGCCTCTCTGGTTCTTCTCTTCTGTTTTCTCCCTTTTTCTCCTAAAACTGATTGTACGTACTGTCTGTTCCTAAACCTAGGTTTTACCTTTTATACCTCTTCTATTTGTTTTATCTTATTCCACTTATTCCCTCATAATTCTAACTAATTCAAAAACAGCCCAACAACTTAATATTCTTTTTAGAAATATATATAAATTACTTCCATAACAAATATCAAATATATTTATAACAAATATATTTCTAACAAAATAACAAACATATTTATAACAAATATATTTCCAAACAAAATAACAAACATATTATCACTTATCAAATATAAAATAATGTAAAAGTATTCAAATATTAACTAAAAATAATTAAATAAAAAGAGGGCGTTACAACTCTCCCCCACTTAAAGGATTTTCGTCCTCGAAAATTTACTTCGATTAAACAACTATGGATAAACTCCTGCATGTTAGTCTTCTACACAACAAACAATAGTCAAAATAATACAACTATACTATTCTAACTCTAAGACAACGTCACTCGACTCTCTAATTGGCCGCACGGACCAACCTGCTCTGATACCAATTGTAACACCCCGAAATCCCAACATAAAAATTTCATGCATTTAATCCGAGTATATCGCATATTCAGGATGTCACATACCATAAAAACTTTAAACAAAAAGAATAATAATTTATTCCTCTTCCTTATTCAAAATGTAGCAGCGGAATCATAATTCAGACTCTTTAAAAAGATTAGTTCTTCGCACCAATGTCATAATTAATTCAAAAATGATACATAAAGGAATAGAAACAAATGATAATCCCCATCCCGTTACGTATCAGAGCTCCTAAGACTCCACATGGACCTCTCACATCGTCAATCCTACGCTTGGTCACCTGCACTTGCCCACGAGGCGGCAATTCCAACAGAAGGGGTGAGATTCACAAAACAAAACATTAAACATATAATTCAACAATTATATTTAACAGCATAACTTCATCATCATAATATCACAACAACAGTCAAGTAACATCTTAATCATAAATCAGCGTTATAAATCCACATCATAATCATAATCAACATCATGTTCAACATCTTAGTCAATAATCTTAGTACGACTCGATAATGCGACCTCGACTCGACAATGCAACTTAGACTCAACAATGCAACTTAGACATCTTAATCATGCATGTGGTACCATATTGAGTATAAATATACTCCTAGGGCATAAGCCCTCGTCGCTATTGAGCATAAAAATACTCCTAGGGCATAAGCCCTCGTCGCTATTGAGCAAAAGCTCCTAGGGCATAAGCCCTCGTCTCTGGATGCATATGCATGGACTCAACTTCTTAACTCTTAGACATCTCAAATGAACTCCAATAGTTTGGACCATAAGATTATAAATCTTTGACGACACATGCAACTTTTATTTATTAACAACATAGCAACATGGCAGGAACGAATCATCACAAGCATTCACATACATCATCTCTTATAATTCAAAGAAAACATATACTAATGTATAGGTTACTATAACAAGTCAAGAATCAGTTAACAGCTCTACATGTCGTCTTAATATTACATTAGTACTAAATTCTAATCCAGGGGATCAACTCGCAACAACTCGATACGAAAGGACACAAGGTCACGAAACAAGGGTACTGTTCACCGTGTATCTCGCCAGGCGGGACATATGTGGCCGTGGCGAACTCCGCCGGGCGAGACATATGTCGCTGTGGCGGGCTCCGCCGGTCTAGACATATGTCGCCGTGGCCAGCTCCGCCGAGCGGGACATTTTTTGCTATGGCGAGTTCCGCCGGGCTAGAGATATGTCGCCACAGCGGGGGATGAATTTTTGGGCTCAGGAAGAATGCAGATTTTCTCGAAAATCCGCTTAATCGCATGGTTTGAGGTCCAACATTGATTCTTGAAATCATCATATGGATTATCTATGGTTCGTAAACAGTTTCTACATCAATCTAACAATTTTTCATCATTTAATCATCAATTCACCACTTTTAACCTAATTACCAAATTCTCAAATTCTCATGAACTAACCCTATAATCTGTTAAATACAATCATGAATTACAGGTTTAATGAAATTGTAATGCTAGACTCACCCTTACCTTAATAAAATTTAGCAGCAGCCTCTCTGGTTCTTCTCTTCTGTTTTCTCCCTTTTTCTCCTAAAACTGATTGTACGTACTGTCTGTTCCTAAACCTAGGTTTTACCTTTTATACCTCTTATATTTGTTTTATCTTATTCCACTTATTCCCTCATAATTCTAACTAATTCAAAAACAGCCCAACAACTTAATATTCTTTTTAAAAATATATATAAATTACTTCCATAACAAATATCAAATATATTTATAACAAATATATTTCTAACAAAATAACAAACATATTTATAACAAATATATTTCCAAACAAAATAACAAACATATTATCACGTATCAAATATAAAATAATGTAAAAGTATTCAAATATTAACTAAAAATAATTAAATAAAAAGAGGGCGTTACAACTCTCCCCCACTTAAAGGATTTTCGTCCTCGAAAATTTACTTCGATTAAACAACTATGGATAAACTCCTGCATGTTAGTCTTCTACACAACAAACAATAGTCAAAATAATACAACTATACTATTCTAACTCTAAGACAACGTCACTCGACTCTCTAATTGGCCGGACGGACCAACCTGCTCTGATACCAATTGTAACACCTCGAAATCCCAACATAAAAATTTCATGCATTTAATCCGAGTATATCGCATATTCAGGATGTCACATACCATAAAAACTTTAAACAAAAAGAATAATAATTTATTCCTCTTCCTTATTCAAAATGTAGCAGCGGAATCATAATTCAAACCCTTTAAAAAGATTAGTTCTTCGCACCAATGTCATAATTAATTCAAAAATGATACATAAAGGAATAGAAACAAATGATAATCCCCATCCCGTTACGTATCAGAGCTCCTAAGACTCCACATGGACCTCTCACATCGTCAATCCTACGCTTGGTCACCTGCACTTGCCCACGAGGCGGAAATTCCAACAGAAGGGGTGAGATTCACAAAACAAAACATTAAACATATAATTCAACAATTATATTTAACAGCATAACTTCATCATCATAATATCACAACAACAGTCAAGTAACATCTTAATCATAAATCAGAGTTATAAATCCACATCATAATCATAATCAACATCATGTTCAACATCTTAGTCAATAATCTTAGTACGACTCGATAATGCGACCTCGACTCGACAATGCAACTTAGACTCAACAATGCAACTTAGACATCTTAATCATGCATGTGGTACCATATTGAGTATAAATATACTCCTAGGGCATAAGCCCTCGTCGCTATTGAGCATAAAAATACTCCTAGGGCATAAGCCCTCGTCGCTATTGAGCAAAAGCTCCTAGGGCATAAGCCCTCGTCTCTGGATGCATATGCATGGACTCAACTTCTTAACTCTTAGACATCTCAAATGAACTCCAATAGTTTGGACCATAAGATTATAAATCTTTGACGACACATGCAACTTTTATTTATTAACAACATAGCAACATGGCAGGAACGAATCATCACAAGCATTCACATACATCATCTCTTATAATTCAAAGAAAACATATACTAATGTATAGGTTACTATAACAAGTCAAGAATCAGTTAACAGCTCTACATGTCGTCTTAATATTACATTAGTACTAAATTCTAATCCAGGGGATCAACTCGCAACAACTCGATACGAAAGGACACAAGGTCACGAAACAAGGGTACTGTTCACCGTGTATCTCGCCAGGCGGGACATATGTGGCCGTGGCGAACTCCGCCGGGCGAGACATATGTCGCTGTGGCGGGCTCCGCCGGTCTAGACATATGTCGCCGTGGCCAGCTCCGCCGAGCGGGACATTTTTCGCTATGGCGAGTTCCGCCGGGCTAGACATATGTCGCCACAGCGGGGGATGAATTTCTGGGCTCGGGAAGAATGCAGATTTTCTCGAAAATCCGCTTAATCGCATGGTTTGAGGTCCAACATTGATTCTTGAAATCATCATATGGATTATCTAAGGTACGTAAACAGTTTCTACATCAATCTAACAATTTTTCATCATTTAATCATCAATTCACCACTTTTAACCTAATTCCCAAATTCTCATGAACTAACCCTATAATCTGTTAAATACAATCATGAATTACAGGTTTAATGAAATTGTTATGCTAGACTCACCCTTACCTTAATAAAATTTAGCAGCAGCCTCTCTGGTTCTTCTCTTCTGTTTTCTCCCTTTTTCTCCTAAAACTGATTGTACGTACTGTCTGTTCCTAAACCTAGGTTTTACCTTTTATACCTCTTCTATTTGTTTTATCTTATTCCACTTATTCCCTCATAATTCTAACTAATTCAAAAACAGCCCAACAACTTAATATTCTTTTTAAAAATATATATAAATTACTTCCATAACAAATATCAAATATATTTATAACAAATATATTTCTAACAAAATAACAAACATATTTATAACAAATATATTTCTAAACAAAATAACAAACATATTATCACTTATCAAATATAAAATCATGTAAAAGTATTCAAATATTAACTAAAAATAATTAAATAAAAAGAGGGCGTTACAACTCTTCCCCACTTAAAGGATTTTCGTCCTCGAAAATTTACTTCGATTAAACAACTATGGATAAACTCCTGCATGTTAGTCTTCTACACAACAAACAATAGTCAAAATAATACAACTATACTATTCTAACTCTAAGACAACGTCACTCGACTCTCTAATTGGCCGGACGGACCAACCTGCTCTGATACCAATTGTAACACCCCGAAATCCCAACATAAAAATTTCATGCATTTAATCCGAGTATATTGCATATTCAGGATGTCACATACCATAAAAACTTTAAACAAAAAGAATAATAATTTATTCCTCTTCCTTATTCAAAATGTAGCAGCGGAATCATAATTCAAACTCTTTAAAAAGATTAGTTCTTCGCACCAATGTCATAATTAATTCAAAAATGATACATAAAGGAATAGAAACAAATGATAATCCCCATCCCGTTACGTATCAGAGCTCCTAAGACTCCACATGGACCTCTCACATCGTCAATCCTACGCTTGGTCACCTGCACTTGCCCACGAGGCGGAAATTCCAACAGAAGGGGTGAGATTCACAAAACAAAACATTAAACATATAATTCAACAATTATATTTAACAGCATAACTTCATCATCATAATATCACAACAACAGTCAAGTAACATCTTAATCATAAATCAGCGTTATAAATCCACATCATAATCATAATCAACATCATGTTCAACATCTTAGTCAATAATCTTAGTACGACTCGATAATGCGACCTCGACTCGACAATGCAACTTAGACTCAACAATGCAACTTAGACATCTTAATCATGCATGTGGTACCATATTGAGTATAAATATACTCCTAGGGCATAAGCCCTCGTCGCTATTGAGCATAAAAATACTCCTAGGGCATAAGCCCTCGTCGCTATTGAGCAAAAGCTCCTAGGGCATAAGCCCTCGTCTCTGGATGCATATGCATGGACTCAACTTCTTAACTCTTAGACATCTCAAATGAACTCCAATAGTTTGGACCATAAGATTATAAATCTTTGACGACACATGCAGCTTTTATTTATTAACAACATAGCAACATGGCAGGAACGAATCATCACAAGCATTCACATACATCATCTCTTATAATTCAAAGAAAACATATACTAATGTATAGGTTACTATAACAAGTCAAGAATCAGTTAACAGCTCTACATGTCCTCTTAATATTACATTAGTACTAAATTCAAATCCAGGGGATCAACTCGCAACAACTCGATACGAAAGGACACAAGGTCACGAAACAAGGGTACTGTTCACCGTGTATCTCGCCAGGCGGGACATATGTGGCCGTTGCGAACTCCGCCGGGCGAGACATATGTCGCTGTGGCGGGCTCCGCCGGTCTAGACATATGTCGCCGTGGCCAGCTCCGCCGAGCGGGACATTTTTCGCTATGGCGAGTTCCGTCGGGCTAGAGATATGTCGCCACAGCGGGGGATGAATTTCTGGGCTCGGGAAGAATGCAGATTTTCTCGAAAATCCGCTTAATCGCATGGTTTGAGGTCCAACATTGATTCTTGAAATCATCATATGGATTATCTAAGGTTCGTAAACAGATTCTACATCAATCTAACAATTTTTCATCATTTAATCATCAATTCACCACTTTTAACCTAATTCCTAAATTCTCATGAACTAACCCTATAATCTGTTAAATACAATCATGAATTACAGGTTTAATGAAATTGTTATGCTAGACTCACCCTTACCTTAATAAAATTTAGCAGCAGCCTCTCTGGTTCTTCTCTTCTGTCTTCTCCCTTTTTCTCCTAAAACTGATTGTACGTACTGTCTGTTCCTAAACTTAGGTTTTACCTTTTATACCTCTTCTATTTGTTTTATCTTATTCCACTTATTCCCTCATAATTCTAACTAATTCAAAAACAGCCCAACAACTTAATATTCTTTTTAAAAATATATATAAATTACTTCCATAACAAATATCAAATATATTTATAACAAATATATTTCTAACAAAATAACAAACATATTTATAACAAATATATTTCTAAACAAAATAACAAACATATTATCACTTATCAAATATAAAATATTGTAAAAGTATTCAAATATTAACTAAAAATAATTAAATAAAAAGAGGGCGTTACAACTCTCCCCTACTTAAAGGATTTTCGTCCTCGAAAATTTACTTCGATTAAACAACTATGGATAAACTCCTGCATGTTAGTCTTCTACACAACAAACCATAGTCAAAATAATACAACTATACTATTCTAACTCTAAGACAACGTCACTCGACTCTCTAATTGGCCGGACGGACCAACCTGCTCTGATACCAATTGTAACACCCCGAAATCCCAACATAAAAATTTCATGCATTTAATCCGAGTATATCGCATATTCAGGATGTCACATACCATAAAAACTTTTAACAAAAAGAATAATAATTTATTCCTCTTCCTTATTCAAAATGTAGCAGCGGAATCATAATTCAAACTCTTTAAAAAGATTAGTTCTTCGCACCAATGTCATAATTAATTCAAAAATGATACATAAAGGAATAGAAACAAATGATAATCCCCATCCCGTTACGTATCAGAGCTCCTAAGACTCCACATGGACCTCTCACATCGTCAATCCTACGCTTGGTCACCTGCACTTGCCCACGAGGCGGCAATTCCAACAGAAGGGGTGAGATTCACAAAACAAAACATTAAACATATAATTCAACAATTATATTTAACAACATAACTTCATCATCATAATATCACAACAACAGTCAAGTAACATCTTAATCATAAATCAGCGTTATAAATCCACATCATAATCATAATCAACATCATGTTCAACATCTTAGTCAATAATCTTAGTACGACTCGATAATGCGACCTCGACTCGACAATGCAACTTAGACTCAACAATGCAACTTAGACATCTTAATCATGCATGTGGTACCGTATTGAGTATAAATATACTCCTAGGGCATAAGCCCTCGTTGCTATTGAGCATAAAAATACTCCTAGGGCATAAGCCCTCGTTGCTATTGAGCAAAAGTTCCTAGGGCATAAGCCCTTGTCTCTGGATGCATATGCATGGACTCAACTTCTTAACTCTTAGACATCTCAAATGAACTCCAATAGTTTGGACCATAACATCATAAATCTTTGACGACAGATGCAACTTTTATTTATTAACAACATAGCAACATGGCAGGAACGAATCATCACAAGCATTCACATACATCATCTCTTATAATTCAAAGAAAACATATACTAATGTATAGGTTACTATAACAAGTCAAGAATCAGTTAACAACTCTACATGTCGTCTTAATATTACATTAGTACTAAATTCTAATCCAGGGGATCAACTCGTAACAACTCGATACGAAAGGACACAAGGTCACGAAACAAGGGTACTGTTCACCGTGTATCTCGCCAGGCGGGACATATGTGGCCTTGGCGAACTCCGCCGGGCGAGACATATGTCGCTACGGCGGGCTCCGCCGGTCTAGACATATGTCGCCGTGGCCAGCTCCGCCGAGCGGGACATTTTTCGCTATGGCGAGTTCCGCCGGGCTAGACATATGTCGCCACAACGGGGGATGAATTTCTGGGCTCGGGAAGAATGCAGATTTTCTCGAAAATCCGCTTAATCGCATGGTTTGAGGTCCAACATTGATTCTTGAAATCATCATATGGATTATCTAAGGTTCGTAAACAGTTTCTACATCAATCTAACAATTTTTCATCATTTAATCATCAATTCACCACTTTTAACCTAATTCCCAAATTCTCATGAACTAACCCTATAATCTGTTAAATACAATCATGAATTACAGGTTTAATGAAATTGTTATGCTAGACTCACCCTTACCTTAATAAAATTTAGCAGTAGCCTCTCTGGTTCTTCTCTTATGTTTTCTCCCTTTTTCTCCTAAAACTGATTGTACGTACTGTCTGTTCCTAAACTTAGGTTTTACCTTTTATACCTCTTCTATTTGTTTTATCTTATTCCACTTATTCCCTCATAATTCTAACTAATTCAAAAAAAGCCCAACAACTTAATATTCTTTTTAAAAATATATATAAATTACTTCCATAACAAATATCAAATATATTTATAACAAATATATTTCTAACAAAATAACAAACATATTTATAACAAATATATTTCTAAACAAAATAACAAACATATTATCACTTATCAAATATAAAATCATGTAAAAGTATTCAAATATTAACTAAAAATAATTAAATAAAAAGTGGGCGTTACAACTCTTCCCCACTTAAAGGATTTTCGTCCTCGAAAATTTACTTCGATTAAACAACTATGGATAAACTCCTGCATGTTAGTCTTCTACACAACAAACAATAGTCAAAATAATACAACTATACTATTCTAACTCTAAGACAACGTCACTCGACTCTCTAATTGGCCGGACGGACCAACCTGCTCTGATACCAATTGTAACACCCCGAAATCCCAACATAAAAATTTCATGCATTTAATCCGAGTATATCGCATATTCAGGATGTCACATACCATAAAAACTTTAATCAAAAAGAATAATAATTTATTCCTCTTCCTTATTCAAAATGTAGCAGCGGAATCATAATTCAAACTCTTTAAAAAGATTAGTTCTTCGCACCAATGTCATAATTAATTCAAAAATGATACATAAAGGAATAGAAACAAATGATAATCCCCATCCCGTTACGTATCAGAGCTCCTAAGACTCCACAGGGACCTCTCACATCGTCAATCCTACGCTTGGTCACCTGCACTTGCCCACGAGGCGGCAATTCCAACAGAAGGGGTGAGATTCACAAAACAAAACATTAAACATATAATTCAACAATTATATTTAACAGCATAACTTCATCATCATAATATCACAACAACAGTCAAGTAACATCTTAATCATAAATCAGCGTTATAAATCCACATCATAATCATAATCAACATCATGTTCAACATCTTAGTCAATAATCTTAGTACGACTCGATAATGCGACCTCGACTCGACAATGCAACTTAGACTCAACAATGCAACTTAGACATCTTAATCATGCATGTGGTACCGTATTGAGTATAAATATACTCCTAGGGCATAAGCCCTCGTTGCTATTGAGCATAAAAATACTCCTAGGGCATAAGCCCTCGTTGCTATTGAGCAAAAGTTCCTAGGGCATAAGCCCTTGTCTCTGGATGCATATGCATGGACTCAACTTCTTAACTCTTAGACATCTCAAATGAACTCCAATAGTTTGGACCATAACATCATAAATCTTTGACGACACATGCAGCTTTTATTTATTAACAACATAGCAACATGGCAGGAACGAATCATCACAAGCATTCACATACATCATCTCTTATAATTCAAAGAAAACATATACTAATGTATAGGTTACTATAACAAGTCAAGAATCAGTTAACAACTCTACATGTCGTCTTAATATTACATTAGTACTAAATTCTAATCCAGGGGATCAACTCGTAACAACTCGATACGAAAGGACACAAGGTCACGAAACAAGGGTACTGTTCACCGTGTATCTCGCCAGGCGGGACATATGTGGCCTTAGCGAACTCCGCCGGGCGAGACATATGTCGCTACGGCGGGCTCCGCCGGTCTAGACATATGTCGCCGTGGCCAGCTCCGCCGAGCGGGACATTTTTCGCTATGGCGAGTTCCGCCGGGCTAGACATATGTCGCCACAACGGGGGATGAATTTCTGGGCTCGGGAAGAATGCAGATTTTCTCGAAAATCCGCTTAATCGCATGGTTTGAGGTCCAACATTGATTCTTGAAATCATCATATGGATTATCTAAGGTTCGTAAACAGTTTCTACATCAATCTAACAATTTTTCATCATTTAATCATCAATTCACCACTTTTAACCTAATTCCCAAATTCTCATGAACTAACCCTATAATCTGTTAAATACAATCATGAATTACAGGTTTAATGAAATTGTTATGCTAGACTCACCCTTACCTTAATAAAATTTAGCAGTAGCCTCTCTGGTTCTTCTCTTCTGTTTTCTCCCTTTTTCTCCTAAAACTGATTGTACGTACTGTCTGTTCCTAAACTTAGGTTTTACCTTTTATACCTCTTCTATTTGTTTTATCTTATTCCACTTATTCCCTCATAATTCTAACTAATTCAAAAAAAGCCCAACAACTTAATATTCTTTTTAAAAATATATATAAATTACTTCCATAACAAATATCAAATATATTTATAACAAATATATTTCTAACAAAATAACAAACATATTTATAACAAATATATTTCTAAACAAAATAACAAACATATTATCACTTATCAAATATAAAATCATGTAAAAGTATTCAAATATTAACTAAAAATAATTAAATAAAAAGTGGGCGTTACAACTCTTCCCCACTTAAAGGATTTTCGTCCTCGAAAATTTACTTCGATTAAACAACTATGGATAAACTCCTGCATGTTAGTCTTCTACACAACAAACAATAGTCAAAATAATACAACTATACTATTCTAACTCTAAGACAACGTCACTCGACTCTCTAATTGGCCGGACGGACCAACCTGCTCTGATACCAATTGTAACACCCCGAAATCCCAACATAAAAATTTCATGCATTTAATCCGAGTATATCGCATATTCAGGATGTCACATACCATAAAAACTTTAATCAAAAAGAATAATAATTTATTCCTCTTCCTTATTCAAAATGTAGCAGCGGAATCATAATTCAAACTCTTTAAAAAGATTAGTTCTTCGCACCAATGTCATAATTAATTCAAAAATGATACATAAAGGAATAGAAACAAATGATAATCCCCATCCCGTTACGTATCAGAGCTCCTAAGACTCCACAGGGACCTCTCACATCGTCAATCCTACGCTTGGTCACCTGCACTTGCCCACGAGGCAGCAATTCCAACAGAAGGGGTGAGATTCACAAAACAAAACATTAAACATATAATTCAACAATTATATTTAACAGCATAACTTCATCATCATAATATCACAACAACAGTCAAGTAACATCTTAATCATAAATCAGCGTTATAAATCCACATCATAATCATAATCAACATCATGTTCAACATCTTAGTCAATAATCTTAGTACGACTCGATAATGCGACCTCGACTCGACAATGCAACTTAGACTCAACAATGCAACTTAGACATCTTAATCATGCATGTGGTACCGTATTGAGTATAAATATACTCCTAGGGCATAAGCCCTCGTTGCTATTGAGCATAAAAATACTCCTAGGGCATAAGCCCTCGTTGCTATTGAGCAAAAGTTCCTAGGGCATAAGCCCTTGTCTCTGGATGCATATGCATGGACTCAACTTCTTAACTCTTAGACATCTCAAATGAACTCCAATAGTTTGGACCATAACATCATAAATCTTTGACGACACATGCAGCTTTTATTTATTAACAACATAGCAACATGGCAGGAACGAATCATCACAAGCATTCACATACATCATCTCTTATAATTCAAAGAAAACATATACTAATGTATAGGTTACTATAACAAGTCAAGAATCAGTTAACAACTCTACATGTCGTCTTAATATTACATTAGTACTAAATTCTAATCCAGGGGATCAACTCGTAACAACTCGATACGAAAGGACACAAGGTCACGAAACAAGGGTACTGTTCACCGTGTATCTCGCCAGGCGGGACATATGTGGCCTTAGCGAACTCCGCCGGGCGAGACATATGTCGCTACGGCGGGCTCCGCCGGTCTAGACATATGTCGCCGTGGCCAGCTCCGCCGAGCGGGACATTTTTCGCTATGGCGAGTTCCGCCGGGCTAGACATATGTCGCCACAACGGGGGATGAATTTCTGGGCTCGGGAAGAATGCAGATTTTCTCGAAAATCCGCTTAATCGCATGGTTTGAGGTCCAACATTGATTCTTGAAATCATCATATGGATTATCTAAGGTTCGTAAACAGTTTCTACATCAATCTAACAATTTTTCATCATTTAATCATCAATTCACCACTTTTAACCTAATTCCCAAATTCTCATGAACTAACCCTATAATCTGTTAAATACAATCATGAATTACAGGTTTAATGAAATTGTTATGCTAGACTCACCCTTACCTTAATAAAATTTAGCAGTAGCCTCTCTGGTTCTTCTCTTCTGTTTTCTCCCTTTTTCTCCTAAAACTGATTGTACGTACTGTCTGTTCCTAAACTTAGGTTTTACCTTTTATACCTCTTCTATTTGTTTTATCTTATTCCACTTATTCCCTCATAATTCTAACTAATTCAAAAAAAGCCCAACAACTTAATATTCTTTTTAAAAATATATATAAATTACTTCCATAACAAATATCAAATATATTTATAACAAATATATTTCTAACAAAATAACAAACATATTTATAACAAATATATTTCTAAACAAAATAACAAACATATTATCACTTATCAAATATAAAATCATGTAAAAGTATTCAAATATTAACTAAAAATAATTAAATAAAAAGTGGGCGTTACAACTCTTCCCCACTTAAAGGATTTTCGTCCTCGAAAATTTACTTCGATTAAACAACTATGGATAAACTCCTGCATGTTAGTCTTCTACACAACAAACAATAGTCAAAATAATACAACTATACTATTCTAACTCTAAGACAACGTCACTCGACTCTCTAATTGGCCGGACGGACCAACCTGCTCTGATACCAATTGTAACACCCCGAAATCCCAACATAAAAATTTCATGCATTTAATCCGAGTATATCGCATATTCAGGATGTCACATACCATAAAAACTTTAATCAAAAAGAATAATAATTTATTCCTCTTCCTTATTCAAAATGTAGCAGCGGAATCATAATTCAAACTCTTTAAAAAGATTAGTTCTTCGCACCAATGTCATAATTAATTCAAAAATGATACATAAAGGAATAGAAACAAATGATAATCCCCATCCCGTTACGTATCAGAGCTCCTAAGACTCCACAGGGACCTCTCACATCGTCAATCCTACGCTTGGTCACCTGCACTTGCCCACGAGGCGGCAATTCCAACAGAAGGGGTGAGATTCACAAAACAAAACATTAAACATATAATTCAACAATTATATTTAACAGCATAACTTCATCATCATAATATCACAAAAACAGTCAAGTAACATCTTAATCATAAATCAGCGTTATAAATCCACATCATAATCATAATCAACATCATGTTCAACATCTTAGTCAATAATCTTAGTACGACTCGATAATGCGACCTCGACTCGACAATGCAACTTAGACTCAACAATGCAACTTAGACATCTTAATCATGCATGTGGTACCGTATTGAGTATAAATATACTCCTAGGGCATAAGCCCTCGTTGCTATTGAGCATAAAAATACTCCTAGGGCATAAGCCCTCGTTGCTATTGAGCAAAAGTTCCTAGGGCATAAGCCCTTGTCTCTGGATGCATATGCATGGACTCAACTTCTTAACTCTTAGACATCTCAAATGAACTCCAATAGTTTGGACCATAACATCATAAATCTTTGACGACACATGCAGCTTTTATTTATTAACAACATAGCAACATGGCAGGAACGAATCATCACAAGCATTCACATACATCATCTCTTATAATTCAAAGAAAACATATACTAATGTATAGGTTACTATAACAAGTCAAGAATCAGTTAACAGCTCTACATGTCGTCTTAATATTACATTAGTACTAAATTCTAATCCAGGGGATCAACTCGTAACAACTCGATACGAAAGGACACAAGGTCACGAAACAAGGGTACTGTTCACCGTGTATCTCGCCAGGCGGGACATATGTGGCCTTGGCGAACTCCGCCGGGCGAGACATATGTCGCTGTGGCGGGCTCCGCCGGTCTAGACATATGTCGTCGTGGCCAGCTCCGCCGAGCGGGACATTTTTCGCTATGGCGAGTTCCGCCGGGCTAGACATATGTCGCCACAGCGGGGGATGAATTTCTGGGCTCGGGAAGAATGCAGATTTTCTCGAAAATCCGCTTAATCGCATGGTTTGAGGTCCAACATTGATTCTTGAAATCATCATATGAATTATCTAAGGTTCGTAAACAGTTTCTACATCAATCTAACAATTTTTCATCATTTAATCATCAATTCACCACTTTTAACCTAATTCCCAAATTCTCATGAACTAACCCTATAATCTGTTAAATACAATCATGAATTACAGGTTTAATGAAATTGTTATGCTAGACTCACCCTTACCTTAATAAAATTTAGCAGCAGCCTCTCTGGTTCTTCTCTTCTGTTTTCTCCCTTTTTCTCCTAAAACTGATTGTACGTACTGTCTGTTCCTAAACTTAGGTTTTACCTTTTATACCTCTTCTATTTGTTTTATCTTATTCCACTTATTCCCTCATAATTCTAACTAATTCAAAAACAGCCCAACAACTTAATATTCTTTTTAAAAATATATATAAATTACTTCCATAACAAATATCAAATATATTTATAACAAATATATTTCTAACAAAATAACAAACATATTTATAACAAATATATTTCTAAACAAAATAACAAACATATTATCACTTATCAAATATAAAATCATGTAAAAGTATTCAAATATTAACTAAAAATAATTAAATAAAAAGTGGGCGTTACAACTCTTCCCCACTTAAAGGATTTTCGTCCTCGAAAATTTACTTCGATTAAACAACTATGGATAAACTCCTGCATGTTAGTCTTCTACACAACAAACAATAGTCAAAATAATACAACTATACTATTCTAACTCTAAGACAACGTCACTCGACTCTCTAATTGGCCGGACGGACCAACCTGCTCTGATACCAATTGTAACACCCCGAAATCCCAACATAAAAATTTCATGCATTTAATCCGAGTATATCGCATATTCAGGATGTCACATACCATAAAAACTTTAATCAAAAAGAATAATAATTTATTCCTCTTCCTTATTCAAAATGTAGCAGCGGAATCATAATTCAAACTCTTTAAAAAGATTAGTTCTTCGCACCAATGTCATAATTAATTCAAAAATGATACATAAAGGAATAGAAACAAATGATAATCCCCATCCCGTTACGTATCAGAGCTCCTAAGACTCCACAGGGACCTCTCACATCGTCAATCCTACGCTTGGTCACCTGCACTTGCCCACGAGGCGGCAATTCCAACAGAAGGGGTGAGATTCACAAAACAAAACATTAAACATATAATTCAACAATTATATTTAACAGCATAACTTCATCATCATAATATCACAAAAACAGTCAAGTAACATCTTAATCATAAATCAGCGTTATAAATCCACATCATAATCATAATCAACATCATGTTCAACATCTTAGTCAATAATCTTAGTACGACTCGATAATGCGACCTCGACTCGACAATGCAACTTAGACTCAACAATGCAACTTAGACATCTTAATCATGCATGTGGTACCGTATTGAGTATAAATATACTCCTAGGGCATAAGCCCTCGTTGCTATTGAGCATAAAAATACTCCTAGGGCATAAGCCCTCGTTGCTATTGAGCAAAAGTTCCTAGGGCATAAGCCCTTGTCTCTGGATGCATATGCATGGACTCAACTTCTTAACTCTTAGACATCTCAAATGAACTCCAATAGTTTGGACCATAACATCATAAATCTTTGACGACACATGCAGCTTTTATTTATTAACAACATAGCAACATGGCAGGAACGAATCATCACAAGCATTCACATACATCATCTCTTATAATTCAAAGAAAACATATACTAATGTATAGGTTACTATAACAAGTCAAGAATCAGTTAACAGCTCTACATGTCGTCTTAATATTACATTAGTACTAAATTCTAATCCAGGGGATCAACTCGTAACAACTCGATACGAAAGGACACAAGGTCACGAAACAAGGGTACTGTTCACCGTGTATCTCGCCAGGCGGGACATATGTGGCCTTGGCGAACTCCGCCGGGCGAGACATATGTCGCTGTGGCGGGCTCCGCCGGTCTAGACATATGTCGTCGTGGCCAGCTCCGCCGAGCGGGACATTTTTCGCTATGGCGAGTTCCGCCGGGCTAGACATATGTCGCCACAGCGGGGGATGAATTTTTGGGCTCGGGAAGAATGCAGATTTTCTCGAAAATCCGCTTAATCGCATGGTTTGAGGTCCAACATTGATTCTTGAAATCATCATATGAATTATCTAAGGTTCGTAAACAGTTTCTACATCAATCTAACAATTTTTCATCATTTAATCATCAATTCACCACTTTTAACCTAATTCCCAAATTCTCATGAACTAACCCTATAATCTGTTAAATACAATCATGAATTACAGGTTTAATGAAATTGTTATGCTAGACTCACCCTTACCTTAATAAAATTTAGCAGCAGCCTCTCTGGTTCTTCTCTTCTGTTTTCTCCCTTTTTCTCCTAAAACTGATTGTACGTACTGTCTGTTCCTAAACTTAGGTTTTACCTTTTATACCTCTTCTATTTGTTTTATCTTATTCCACTTATTCCCTCATAATTCTAACTAATTCAAAAACAGCCCAACAACTTAATATTCTTTTTAAAAATATATATAAATTACTTCCATAACAAATATCAAATATATTTATAACAAATATATTTCTAACAAAATAACAAACATATTTATAACAAATATATTTCTAAACAAAATAACAAACATATTATCACTTATCAAATATAAAATCATGTAAAAGTATTCAAATATTAACTAAAAATAATTAAATAAAAAGTGGGCGTTACAACTCTTCCCCACTTAAAGGATTTTCGTCCTCGAAAATTTACTTCGATTAAACAACTATGGATAAACTCCTGCATGTTAGTCTTCTACACAACAAACAATAGTCAAAATAATACAACTATACTATTCTAACTCTAAGACAACGTCACTCGACTCTCTAATTGGCCGGACGGACCAACCTGCTCTGATACCAATTGTAACACCCCGAAATCCCAACATAAAAATTTCATGCATTTAATCCGAGTATATCGCATATTCAGGATGTCACATACCATAAAAACTTTAATCAAAAAGAATAATAATTTATTCCTCTTCCTTATTCAAAATGTAGCAGCGGAATCATAATTCAAACTCTTTAAAAAGATTAGTTCTTCGCACCAATGTCATAATTAATTCAAAAATGATACATAAAGGAATAGAAACAAATGATAATCCCCATCCCGTTACGTATCAGAGCTCCTAAGACTCCACAGGGACCTCTCACATCGTCAATCCTACGCTTGGTCACCTGCACTTGCCCACGAGGCGGCAATTCCAACAGAAGGGGTGAGATTCACAAAACAAAACATTAAACATATAATTCAACAATTATATTTAACAGCATAACTTCATCATCATAATATCACAACAACAGTCAAGTAACATCTTAATCATAAATCAGCGTTATAAATCCACATCATAATCATAATCAACATCATGTTCAACATCTTAGTCAATAATCTTAGTACGACTCGATAATGCGACTTCGACTCGACAATGCAACTTAGACTCAACAATGCAACTTAGACATCTTAATCATGCATGTGGTACCATATTGAGTATAAATATACTCCTAGGGGATAAGCCCTCGTCGCTATTGAGCATAAAAATACTCCTAGGGCATAAGCCCTCGTCGCTATTGAGCAAAAGCTCCTAGGGCATAAGCCCTCGTCTCTGGATGCATATGCATGGACTCAACTTCTTAACTCTTAGACATCTCAAATGAACTCCAATAGTTTGGACCATAACATTATAAATCTTTGACGACACATGCAGCTTTTATTTATTAACAACATAGCAACATGGCAGGAACGAATCATCACAAGCATTCACATACATCATCTCTTATAATTCAAAGAAAACATATACTAATGTATAGGTTACTATAACAAGTCAAGAATCAGTTAACAGCTCTACATGTCGTCTTAATATTACATTAGTACTAAATTCTAATCCAGGGGATCAACTCGCAACAACTCGATACGAAAGGACACAAGGTCACGAAACAAGGGTACTGTTCACCGTGTATCTCGCCAGGCGGGACATATGTGGCCGTGGTGAACTCCGCCGGGCGAGACATATGTCGCTGTGGCGGGCTCCGCCGGTCTAGACATATGTCGCCGTGGCCAGCTCCGCCGAGCGGGACATTTTTCGCTATGGCGAGTTCCGCCGGGCTAGAGATATGTCGCCACAGCGGGGGATGAATTTCTGGGCTCGGGAAGAATGCAGATTTTCTCGAAAATCCGCTTAATCGCATGGTTTGAGGTCCAACATTGATTCTTGAAATCATCATATGGATTATCTAAGGTTCGTAAACAGTTTCTACATCAATCTATCAATTTTTCATCATTTAATCATCAATTCACCACTTTTAACCTAATTCCCAAATTCTCATGAACTAACCCTATAATCTGTTAAATACAATCATGAATTACAGGTTTAATGAAATTGTAATGCTAGACTCACCCTTACCTTAATAAAATTTAGCAGCAGCCTCTCTGGTTCTTCTCTTCTGTTTTCTCCCTTTTTCTCCTAAAACTGATTGTACGTACTGTCTGTTCCTAAACCTAGGTTTTACCTTTTATACCTCTTCTATTTGTTTTATCTTATTCCACTTATTCCCTCATAATTCTAACTAATTCAAAAACAGCCCAACAACTTAATATTCTTTTTAAAAATATATATAAATTACTTCCATAACAAATATCAAATATATTTATAACAAATATATTTCTAACAAAATAACAAACATATTTATAACAAATATATTTCTAAACAAAATAACAAACATATTATCACTTATCAAATATAAAATCATGTAAAAGTATTCAAATATTAACTAAAAATAATTAAATAAAAAGTGGGCGTTACAACTCTTCCCCACTTAAAGGATTTTCGTCCTCGAAAATTTACTTCGATTAAACAACTATGGATAAACTCCTGCATGTTAGTCTTCTACACAACAAACAATAGTCAAAATAATACAACTATACTATTCTAACTCTAAGACAACGTCACTCGACTCTCTAATTGGCCGGACGGACCAACCTGCTCTGATACCAATTTTAACACCCCGAAATCCCAACATAAAAATTTCATGCATTTAATCCGAGTATATCGCATATTCAGGATGTCACATACCATAAAAACTTTAAACAAAAAGAATAATAATTTATTCCTCTTCCTTATTCAAAATGTAGCAGCGGAATCATAATTCAAACTCTTTAAAAAGATTAGTTCTTCGCACCAATGTCATAATTAATTCAAAAATGATACATAAAGGAATAGAAACAAATGATAATCCCCATCCCGTTACGTATCAGAGCTCCTAAGACTCCACAGGGACCTCTCACATCGTCAATCCTACGCTTGGTCACCTGCACTTGCCCACGAGGCGGCAATTCCAACAGAAGGGGTGAGATTCACAAAACAAAACATTAAACATATAATTCAACAATTATATTTAACAGCATAACTTCATCATCATAATATCACAACAACAGTCAAGTAACATCTTAATCATAAATCAGCGTTATAAATCCACATCATAATCATAATCAACATCATGTTCAACATCTTAGTCAATAATCTTAGTACGACTCGATAATGCGACCTCGACTCGACAATGCAACTTAGACTCAACAATGCAACTTAGACATCTTAATCATGCATGTGGTACCATATTGAGTATAAATATACTCCTAGGGCATAAGCCCTCGTCGCTATTGAGCATAAAAATACTCCTAGGGCATAAGCCCTCGTCGCTATTGAGCAAAAGCTCCTAGGGCATAAGCCCTCGTCTCTGGATGCATATGCATGGACTCAACATCTTAACTCTTAGACATCTCAAATGAACTCCAATAGTTTGGACCATAACATTATAAATCTTTGACGACACATGCAGCTTTTATTTATTAACAACATAGCAACATGGCAGGAACGAATCATCACAAGCATTCACATACATCATCTCTTATAATTCAAAGAAAATATATACTAATGTATAGGTTACTATAACAAGTCAAGAATCAGTTAACAGCTCTACATGTCGTCTTATTATTACATTAGTACTAAATTCTAATCCAGGGGATCAACTCGCAACAACTCGATACGAAAGGACACAAGGTCACGAAACAAGGGTACTGTTCACCGTGTATCTCGCCAGGCGGGACATATGTGGCCGTGGCGAACTCCGCCGGGCGAGACATATGTCGCTACGGCGGGCTCCGCCGGTCTAGACATATGTCGCCGTGGCCAGCTCCGCCGAGCGGGACATTTTTCGCTATGGCGAGTTCCGCCGGGCTAGAGATATGTCGCCACAGCGGGGGATGAATTTCTGGGCTCGGGAAGAATGCAGATTTTCTCGAAAATCCGCTTAATCGCATGGTTTGAGGTCCAACATTGATTCTTGAAATCATCATATGGATTATCTAAGGTTCGTAAATAGTTTCTACATCAATCTATCAATTTTTCATCATTTAATCATCAATTCACCACTTTTAACCTAATTCCCAAATTCTCATGAACTAACCCTATAATCTGTTAAATACAATCATGAATTACAGGTTTAATGAAATTGTAATGCTAGACTCACCCTTACCTTAATAAAATTTAGCAGCAGCCTCTCTGGTTCTTCTCTTCTGTTTTCTCCCTTTTTCTCCTAAAACTGATTGTATGTACTGTCTGTTCCTAAAGCTAGGTTTTACCTTTTATACCTCTTCTAATTGTTTCATCTTATTCCACTTATTCCCTCATAATTCTAACTAATTCAAAAACAGCCCAACAACTTAATATTCTTTTTAAAAATATATATAAATTACTTCCATAACAAATATCAAATATATTTATAACAAATATATTTCTAACAAAATAACAAACATATTTATAACAAATATATTTCTAAACAAAATAACAAACATATTATCACTTATCAAATATAAAATCATGTAAAAGTATTCAAATATTAACTAAAAATAATTAAATAAAAAGTGGGCGTTACAACTCTTCCCCACTTAAAGGATTTTCGTCCTCGAAAATTTACTTCGATTAAACAACTATGGATAAACTCCTGCATGTTAGTCTTCTACACAACAAACAATAGTCAAAATAATACAACTATACTATTCTAACTCTAAGACAACGTCACTCGACTCTCTAATTGGCCGGACGGACCAACCTGCTCTGATACCAATTTTAACACCCCGAAATCCCAACATAAAAATTTCATGCATTTAATCCGAGTATATCGCATATTCAGGATGTCACATACCATAAAAACTTTAATCAAAAAGAATAATAATTTATTCCTCTTCCTTATTCAAAATGTAGCAGCGGAATCATAATTCAAACTCTTTAAAAAGATTAGTTCTTCGCACCAATGTCATAATTAATTCAAAAATGATACATAAAGGAATAGAAACAAATGATAATCCCCATCCCGTTACGTATCAGAGCTCCTAAGACTCCACAGGGACCTCTCACATCGTCAATCCTACGCTTGGTAACCTGCACTTGCCCACGAGGCGGCAATTCCAACAGAAGGGGTGAGATTCACAAAACAAAACATTAAACATATAATTCAACAATTATATTTAACAGCATAACTTCATCATCATAATATCACAACAACAGTCAAGTAACATCTTAATCATAAATCAGCGTTATAAATCCACATCATAATCATAATCAACATCATGTTCAACATCTTAGTCAATAATCTTAGTACGACTCGATAATGCGACCTCGACTCGACAATGCAATTTAGACTCAACAATGCAACTTAGACATCTTAATCATGCATGTGGTACCGTATTGAGTATAAATATACTCCTAGGGCATAAGCCCTCGTTGCTATTGAGCATAAAAATACTCCTAGGGCATAAGCCCTCGTTGCTATTGAGCAAAAGTTCCTAGGGCATAAGCCCTTGTCTCTGGATGCATATGCATGGACTCAACTTCTTAACTCTTAGACATCTCAAATGAACTCCAATAGTTTGGACCATAACATCATAAATCTTTGACGACACATGCAGCTTTTATTTATTAACAACATAGCAACATGGCAGGAACGAATCATCACAAGCATTCACATACATCATCTCTTATAATTCAAAGAAAACATATACTAATGTATAGGTTACTATAACAAGTCAAGAATCAGTTAACAGCTCTACATGTCGTCTTAATATTACATTAGTACTAAATTCTAATCCAGGGGATCAACTCGCAACAACTCGATACGAAAGGACACAAGGTCACGAAACAAGGGTACTGTTCACCGTGTATCTCGCCAGGCGGGACATATGTGGCCGTGGCGAACTCCGCCGGGCGAGACATATGTCGCTGTGGCGGGCTCCGCCGGTCTAGACATATGTCGCCGTGGCCAGCTCCGCCGAGCGGGACATTTTTCGCTATGGCGAGTTCCGCCGGGCTAGAGATATGTCGCCACAGCGGGGGATGAATTTCTGGGCTCGAGAAGAATGCAGATTTTCTCGAAAATCCGGTTAATCGCATGGTTTGAGGTCCAACATTGATTCTTGAAATCATCATATGGATTATCTAAGGTTCGTAAACAGTTTCTACATCAATCTATGAATTTTTCATCATTTAATCATCAATTCACCACTTTTAACCTAATTCCCAAATTCTCATGAACTAACCCTCTAATCTGTTAAATACAATCATGAATTACAGGTTTAATGAAATTGTAATGCTAGACTCACCCTTACCTTAATAAAATTTAGCAGCAGCCTCTCTGGTTCTTCTCTTCTGTTTTCTCCCTTTTTCTCCTAAAACTGATTGTATGTACTGTCTGTTCCTAAACCTAGGTTTTACCTTTTATACCTCTTCTATTTGTTTTATCTTATTCCACTTATTCCCTCATAATTCTAACTAATTCAAAAACAGCCCAACAACTTAATATTCTTTTTAAAAATATATATAAATTACTTCCATAACAAATATCAAATATATTTATAACAAATATATTTCTAACAAAATAACAAACATATTTATAACAAATATATTTCTAAACAAAATAACAAACATATTATCACTTATCAAATATAAAATCATGTAAAAGTATTCAAATATTAACTAAAAATAATTAAATAAAAAGTGGGCGTTACAACTCTTCCCCACTTAAAGGATTTTCGTCCTCGAAAATTTACTTCGATTAAACAACTATGGATAAACTCCTGCATGTTAGTCTTCTACACAACAAACAATAGTCAAAATAATACAACTATACTATTCTAACTCTAAGACAACGTCACTCGACTCTCTAATTGGCCGGACGGACCAACCTGCTCTGATACCAATTGTAACACCCCGAAATCCCAACATAAAAATTTCATGCATTTAATCCGAGTATATCGCATATTCAGGATGTCACATACAATAAAAACTTTAAACAAAAAGAATAATAATTTATTCCTCTTCCTTATTCAAAATGTAGCAGCGGAATCATAATTCAAACTCTTTAAAAAGATTAGTTCTTCGCAAAAATGTCATAATTAATTCAAAAATGATACATAAAGGAATAGAAACAAATGATAATCCCCATCCCGTTACGTATCAGAGCTCCAAAGACTCCACAGGGACCTCTCACATCGTCAATCCTACGCTTAGTCACCTGCACTTGCCCACGAGGCGGCAATTCCAACAGAAGGGGTGAGATTCACAAAACAAAACATTAAACATATAATTCAACAATTATATTTAACAGCATAACTTCATCATCATAATATCACAACAACAGTCAAGTAACATCTTAATCATAAATCAGCGTTATAAATCCACATCATAATCATAATCAACATCATGTTCAACATCTTAGTCAATAATCTTAGTACGACTCGATAATGCGACCTCGACTCGACAATGCAACTTAGACTCAACAATGCAACTTAGACATCTTAATCATGCATGTGGTACCATATTGAGTATAAATATACTCCTAGGGCATAAGCCCTCGTCGCTATTGAGCATAAAAATACTCCTAGGGCATAAGCCCTCGTCGCTATTGAGCAAAAGCTCCTAGGGCATAAGCCCTCGTCTCTGGATGCATATGCATGGACTCAACATCTTAACTCTTAGACATCTCAAATGAACTCCAATAGTTTGGACCATAACATTATAAATCTTTGACGACACATGCAGCTTTTATTTATTAACAACATAGCAACATGGCAGGAACGAATCATCACAAGCATTCACATACATCATCTCTTATAATTCAAAGAAAACATATACTAATGTATAGGTTACTATAACAAGTCAAGAATCAGTTAACAGCTCTACATGTCGTCTTAATATTACATTAGTACTAAATTCTAATCCAGGGGATCAACTCGCAACAACTCGATACGAAAGGACACAAGGTCACGAAACAAGGGTACTGTTCACCGTGTATCTCGCCAGGCGGGACATATGTGGCCGTGGCGAACTCCGCCGGGCGAGACATATGTCGCTGTGGCGGGCTCCGCCGGTCTAGACATATGTCGCCGTGGCCAGCTCCGCCGAGCGGGACATTTTTCGCTATGGCGAGTTCCGCCGGGCTAGAGATATGTCGCCACAGCGGGGGATGAATTTCTGGGCTCGGGAAGAATGCAGATTTTCTCGAAAATCCGCTTAATCGCATGGTTTGAGGTCCAACATTGATTCTTGAAATCATCATATGGATTATCTAAGGTTCGTAAATAGTTTCTACATCAATCTATCAATTTTTCATCATTTAATCATCAATTCACCACTTTTAACCTAATTCCCAAATTCTCATGAACTAACCCTATAATCTGTTAAATACAATCATGAATTACAGGTTTAATGAAATTGTAATGCTAGACTCACCCTTACCTTAATAAAATTTAGCAGCAGCCTCTCTGGTTCTTCTCTTCTGTTTTCTCCCTTTTTCTCCTAAAACTGATTGTATGTACTGTCTGTTCCTAAACCTAGGTTTTACCTTTTATACCTCTTCTATTTGTTTTATCTTATTCCACTTATTCCCTCATAATTCTAACTAATTCAAAAACAGCCCAACAACTTAATATTCTTTTTAAAAATATATATAAATTACTTCCATAACAAATATCAAATATATTTATAACAAATATATTTCTAACAAAATAACAAACATATTTATAACAAATATATTTCTAAACAAAATAACAAACATATTATCACTTATCAAATATAAAATCATGTAAAAGTATTCAAATATTAACTAAAAATAATTAAATAAAAAGTGGGCGTTACAACTCTTCCCCACTTAAAGGATTTTCGTCCTCGAAAATTTACTTCGATTAAACAACTATGGATAAACTCCTGCATGTTAGTCTTCTACACAACAAACAATAGTCAAAATAATACAACTATACTATTCTAACTCTAAGACAACGTCACTCGACTCTCTAATTGGCCGGACGGACCAACCTGCTCTGATACCAATTGTAACACCCCGAAATCCCAACATAAAAATTTCATGCATTTAATCCGAGTATATCGCATATTCAGGATGTCACATACCATAAAAACTTTAAACAAAAAGAATAATAATTTATTCCTCTTCCTTATTCAAAATGTAGCAGCGGAATCATAATTCAAACTCTTTAAAAAGATTAGTTCTTCGCACCAATGTCATAATTAATTCAAAAATGATACATAAAGGAATAGAAACAAATGATAATCCCCATCCCGTTACGTATCAGAGCTCCTAAGACTCCACAGGGACCTCTCACATCGTCAATCCTACGCTTGGTCACCTGCACTTGCCCACGAGGCGGCAATTCCAACAGAAGGGGTGAGATTCACAAAACAAAACATTAAACATATAATTCAACAATTATATTTAACAGCATAACTTCATCATCATAATATCACAACAACAGTCAAGTAACATCTTAATCATAAATCAGCGTTATAAATCCACATCATAATCATAATCAACATCATGTTCAACATCTTAGTCAATAATCTTAGTACGACTCGATAATGCGACCTCGACTCGACAATGCAACTTAGACTCAACAATGCAACTTAGACATCTTAATCATGCATGTGGTACCATATTGAGTATAAATATACTCCTAGGGCATAAGCCCTCGTCGCTATTGAGCATAAAAATACTCCTAGGGCATAAGCCCTCGTCGCTATTGAGCAAAAGCTCCTAGGGCATAAGCCCTCGTCTCTGGATGCATATGCATGGACTCAACATCTTAACTCTTAGACATCTCAAATGAACTCCAATAGTTTGGACCATAACATTATAAATCTTTGACGACACATGCAGCTTTTATTTATTAACAACATAGCAACATGGCAGGAACGAATCATCACAAGCATTCACATACATCATCTCTTATAATTCAAAGAAAACATATACTAATGTATAGGTTACTATAACAAGTCAAGAATCAGTTAACAGCTCTACATGTCGTCTTAATATTACATTAGTACTAAATTCTAATCCAGGGGATCAACTCGCAACAACTCGATACGAAAGGACACAAGGTCACGAAACATGGGTACTGTTCACCGTGTATCTCGCCAGGCGGGACATATGTGGCCGTGGCGAACTCCGCCGGGCGAGACATATGTCGCTGTGGCGGGCTCCGCCGGTCTAGACATATGTCGCCGTGGCCAGCTCCGCCGAGCGGGACATTTTTCGCTATGGCGAGTTCCGCCGGGCTAGAGATATGTCGCCACAGCGGGGGATGAATTTCTGGGCTCGAGAAGAATGCAGATTTTCTCGAAAATCCGCTTAATCGCATGGTTTGAGGTCCAACATTGATTCTTGAAATCATCATATGGATTATCTAAGGTTCGTAAACAGTTTCTACATCAATCTATGAATTTTTCATCATTTAATCATCAATTCACCACTTTTAACCTAATTCCCAAATTCTCATGAACTAACCCTCTAATCTGTTAAATACAATCATGAATTACAGGTTTAATGAAATTGTAATGCTAGACTCACCCTTACCTTAATAAAATTTAGCAGCAGCCTCTCTGGTTCTTCTCTTCTGTTTTCTCCCTTTTTCTCCTAAAACTGATTGTACGTACTGTCTGTTCCTAAACCTAGGTTTTACCTTTTATACCTCTTCTATTTGTTTTATCTTATTCCACTTATTCCCTCATAATTCTAACTAATTCAAAAACAGCCCAACAACTTAATATTCTTTTTAAAAATATATATAAATTACTTCCATAACAAATATCAAATATATTTATAACAAATATATTTCTAACAAAATAACAAACATATTTATAACAAATATATTTCTAAACAAAATAACAAACATATTATCACTTATCAAATATAAAATAATGTAAAAGTATTCAAATATTAACTAAAAATAATTAAATAAAAAGAGGGCGTTACAACTCTCCCCCACTTAAAGGATTTTCGTCCTCGAAAATTTACTTCGATTAAACAACTATGGATAAACTCCTGCATGTTAGTCTTCTACACAACAAACAATAGTCAAAATAATACAACTATACTATTCTAACTATAAGACAACGTCACTCGACTCTCTAATTGGCCGGACGGACCAACCTGCTCTGATACCAATTGTAACACCCCGAAATCCCAACATAAAAATTTCATGCATTTAATCCGAGTATATCGCATATTCAGGATGTCACATACCATAAAAACTTTAAACAAAAAGAATAATAATTTATTCCTCTTCCTTATTCAAAATGTAGCAGCGGAATTATAATTCAAACTCTTTAAAAAGATTAGTTCTTCGCACCAATGTCATAATTAATTCAAAAATGATACATAAAGGAATAGAAACAAATGATAATCCCCATCCCGTTACGTATCAGAGCTCCTAAGACTCCACAGGGACCTCTCACATCGTCAATCCTACGCTTGGTCACCTGCACTTGCCCACGAGGCGGCAATTCCAACAGAAGGGGTGAGATTCACAAAACAAAACATTAAACATATAATTCAACAATTATATTTAACAGCATAACTTCATCATCATAATATCACAACAACAGTCAAGTAACATCTTAATCATAAATCAGCGTTATAAATCCACATCATAATCATAATCAACATCATGTTCAACATCTTAGTCAATAATCTTAGTACGACTCGATAATGCGACCTCGACTCGACAATGCAACTTAGACTCAACAATGCAACTTAGACATCTTAATCATGCATGTGGTACCATATTGAGTATAAATATACTCTTAGGGCATAAGCCCTCGTCGCTATTGAGCATAAAAATACTCCTAGGGCATAAGCCCTCGTCGCTATTGAGCAAAAGCTCCTAGGGCATAAGCCCTCGTCTCTGGATGCCTATGCATGGACTCAACTTCTTAACTCTTAGACATCTCAAATGAACTCCAATAGTTTGGACCATAACATCATAAATCTTTAACGACACATGCAGCTTTTATTTATTAATAACATAGCAACATGGCAGCAACGAATCATCACAAGCATTCACATACATCATCTCTTATAATTCAAAGAAAACATATACTAATGTATAGGTTACTATAACAAGTCAAGAATCAGTTAACAGCTCTACATGTCGTCTTAATATTACATTAGTACTAAATTCTAATCCAGGGAATCAACTCGCAACAACTCGATACGAAAGGACACAAGGTCACGAAACAAGGGTACTGTTCACCGTGTATCTCGCCAGGCGGGACATATGTGGCCGTGGCGAACTCCGCCGGGCGAAACATATGTCGCTGTGGCGGGCTCCGCCGGTCTAGACATATGTCGCCGTGGCCAGCTCCGCCGAGCGGGACATTTTTTGCTATGGCGAGTTCCGCCGGGCTAGAGATATGTCGCCACAGCGGGGGATGAATTTCTGGGCTCGGGAAGAATGCAGATTTTCTCGAAAATCCGCCTAATCGCATGGTTTGAGGTCCAACATTGATTCTTGAAATCATCATATGGATTATCTAAAGTTCGTAAACAGTTTCTACATCAATCTAACAATTTTTCATCATTTAATCATCAATTCACCACTTTTAACCTAATTCCCAAATTCTCAAATTCTCATGAACTAACCCTGTAATCTGTTAAATACAATCATGAATTACAGGCTTAATGAAGTTGTAATGCTAGACTCACCCTTACCTTAATAAAATTTAGCAGCAGCCTCTCTGGTTCTTCTCTTCTATTTTCTCCCTTTTTCTCCTAAAACTGATTGTACGTACTGTCTGTTCCTAAACCTAGGTTTTACCTTTTATACCTCTTCTATTTGTTTTATCTTATTCCACTTATTCCCTCATAATTCTAACTAATTCAAAAACAGCCCAACAACTTAATATTCTTTTTAAAAATATATATAAATTACTTCCATAACAAATATCAAATATATTTATAACAAATATATTTCTAACAAAATAACAAACATATTTATAACAAATATATTTCTAAACAAAATAACAAACATATTATCACTTATCAAATATAAAATAATGTAAAAGTATTCAAATATTAACTAAAAATAATTAAATAAAAAGAGGGCGTTACAACTCTCCCCCACTTAAAGGATTTTCGTCCTCGAAAATTTACTTCGATTAAACAACTATGGATAAACTCCTGCATGTTAGTCTTCTACACAACAAACAATAGTCAAAATAATACAACTATACTATTCTAACTCTAAGACAACGTCACTCGACTCTCTAATTGGCCGGACGGACCAACCTGCTCTGATACCAATTGTAACACCCCGAAATCCCAACATAAAAATTTCATGCATTTAATCCGAGTATATCGCATATTCAGGATGTCACATACCATAAAAACTTTAAACAAAAAGAATAATAATTTATTCCTCTTCCTTATTCAAAATGTAGCAGCGGAATTATAATTCAAACTCTTTAAAAAGATTAGTTGTTCGCACCAATGTCATAATTAATTCAAAAATGATACATAAAGGAATAGAAACAAATGATAATCCCCATCCCGTTACGTATCAGAGCTCCTAAGACTCCACAGGGACCTCTCACATCGTCAATCCTACGCTTGGTCACCTGCACTTGCCCACGAGGCGGCAATTCCAACAGAAGGGGTGAGATTCACAAAACAAAACATTAAACATATAATTCAACAATTATATTTAACAGCATAACTTCATCATAATAATATCACAACAATAGTCAAGTAACATCTTAATCATAAATCAGCGTAATAAATCCACATCATAATCATAATCAACATCATGTTCAACATCTTAGTCAATAATCTTAGTACGACTCGATAATGCGACCTCGACTCGACAATGCAACTTAGACTCAACAATGCAACTTAGACATCTTAATCATGCATGTGGTACCATATTGAGTATAAATATACTCCTAGGGCATAAGCCCTCGTCGCTATTGAGCATAAAAATACTCCTAGGGCATAGGCCCTCGTCGCTATTGAGCAAAAGCTCCTAGGGCATAAGCCCTCGTCTCTGGATGCCTATGCATGGACTCAACTTCTTAACTCTTAGACATCTCAAATGAACTCCAATAGTTTGGACCATAACATCATAAATCTTTGACGACACATGCAGCTTTTATTTATTAATAACATAGCAACATGGCAGCAACGAATCATCACAAGCATTCACATACATCATCTCTTATAATTCAAAGAAAACATATACTAATGTATAGGTTACTATAACAAGTCAATAATCAGTTAACAGCTCTACAGGTCGTCTTAATATTACAATAGTACTAAATTCTAATCCAGGGGATCAACTCGCAACAACTCGATACGAAAGGACACAAGGTCACGAAACAAGGGTACTGTTCACCGTGTATCTCGCCAGGCGGGACATATGTGGCCGTGGCAAACTCCGCCGGGCGAGACATATGTCGCTGTGGCGGGCTCCGCCGGTCTAGACATATGTCGTCGTGGCCAGCTCCGCCGAGCAGGACATTTTTCGCTATGGCGAGTTCCGCCGGGCTAGACATATGTCGCCACAGCGGGGGATGAATTTCTGGGCTCGGGAAGAATGCAGATTTTCTCGAAAATCCGCCTAATCGCATGGTTTGAGGTCCAACATTGATTCTTGAAATCATCATATGGATTATCTAAGGTTCGTAAACAGTTTCTACATCAATCTAACAATTTTTCATCATTTAATCATCAATTCACCACTTTTAACCTAATTCCCAAATTCTCAAATTCTCATGAACTAACCCTATAATCTGTTAAATACAATCATGAATTACAGGTTTAATGAAATTGTAATGCTAGACTCACCCTTACCTTAATAAAATTTAGCAGCAGCCTCTCTGGTTCTTCTCTTCTGTTTTCTCCCTTTTTCTCCTAAAACTGATTGTACGTACTGTCTGTTCCTAAACCTAGGTTTTACCTTTTATACCTCTTCTATTTGTTTTATCTTATTCCACTTATTCCCTCATAATTCTAACTAATTCCAAAACAGCCCAACAACTTAATATTCTATTTAAAAATATATATAAATTACTTCCATAACAAATATCAAATATATTTATAACAAATATATTTCTAACAAAATAACAAACATATTTATAACAAATATATTTCTAAACAAAATAACAAACATATTATCACTTATCAAATAGAAAATCATGTAAAAGTATTCAAATATTAACTAAAAATAATTAAATAAAAAGGGGGCGTTACAACTCTCCCCCACTTAAAGGATTTTCGTCCTTGAAAATTTACTTCGATTAAACAACTATGGATAAACTCCTGCATGTTAGTCTTCTACACAACAAACAATAGTCAAAATAATACAACTATACTATTCTAACTCTAAGACAACGTCACTCGACTCTCTAATTGGCCGGACGGACCATCCTGCTCTGATACCAATTTTAACACCCCGAAATCCCAACATAAAAATTTCATGCATTTAATCCGAGTATATCGCATATTCAGGATGTCACATACCATAAAAACTTTAAACAAAAAGAATAATAATTTATTCCTCTTCCTTATTCAAAATGTAGCAGCGGAATCATAATTCAAACTCTTTAAAAAGATTAGTTCTTCGCACCAATGTCATAATTAATTCAAAAACGATACATAAAGGAATAGAAACAAATGATAATCCCCATCCCGTTACATATCAGAGCTCCTAAGACTCCACAGGGACCTCTCACATCGTCAATCCTACGCTTGGTCACCTGCACTTGCCCACGAGGCGGCAATTCCAACAGAAGGGGTGAGATTCACAAAACAAAACATTAAACATATAATTCAACAATTATATTTAACAGCATAACTTCATCATCATAATATGACAACAACAGTCAAGTAACATCTTAATCATAAATCAGTATCATAAATCCACATCATAATCATAATCAACATCATGTTCAACATCTTAGTCAATAATCTTAGTACGACTCGATAATACGACCTCGACTCGACAATGCAACTTAGACTCAACAATGCAACTTAGACATCTTAATCATGCATGTGGTACCATATTGAGTATAAATATACTCCTAGGGCATAAGCTGTTGGAACAAAGGTGTTCAGCAATACCACGTTTTGAGTTTTGATGATAACAAGGTATTAAAAAGTTGTCAATTGGATATTGCTAATATTTGTTTAAGTATGCAGGATATCAATTAAGATTTGTATCTTAGAAAGCATTCTGTTTGAACAATGTTAAAGAGCAATAAATCCATAGAAGCTTATTGCTTCTGAAGACTGTTTTGAAGAGAGTCTGAAGACTGTGCTGAGAGAGTCTGAAGACTGTGCTGAAGAAAGTCTGAAGACTGTATCGAAGAGAGTCTGAAGACTGTGCTGAAGAGAGTCTGAAGACTGTATCAGAGTCTGAAGACCATCAGAATCTGAAAACCAAGAGAGTCTGAAGATTATCAGAAGCTTAGTGCTACAGTGAGTCTGAAGCCACAAATTTGATAATCTCCTAACAGTGATCTCTACTGCACTGCTATGCACAGAGAAACTCTAATGGAGTAACGGCTAGCTTCTAAGTCAACTTGAGCGTGGGAAGCACAAAGACAAAGATTGCAGGCCAGTACAGAGTACGTTGTACGAACTCTGCTTCCACTACTCCACTACCACGTACAGTTTGGCAACTGTGTCTACCGGTATTAATCCTCAAAGGGAATGAAATTCAAATGATGCTATTGAAGGACTATTACCAAATCAAGCAACAGATCAACAGTCATTGATCAAGCTTCAGAAATCATCCTGATGCGCTGGATGACTCAATGTCTCTTTCCTACGCCTATATAAAGGATAGAAGACTTGAAGAATTGTGAGACTCTATAACATAGAAAAACTGCATTGCGCTGCTTTCGTATTCAACTGAGTCTTAACAAAAGCACATCATAAACTTAGATTCTTACAAACTGAGTATCCTAGAATCTCTAAGTTTCACAGAAAAACAGAGTCTGTCTTTTGTGTAAAACAGAGTCTGTCTTTGTTGTAATTGAAACACATTTTGATTGTTGTCAAGTGTTTCAACTCTATTCAATTTTCTGTAATTGTGTAAAAGTCTCTTGCTTTTGTGCTTGAGCAAAGGAAGTCTCTTGGCTGCGTCCTTGAGCATAGGAAGTCTCTTAGTTGTGTCTTTGAGCAAGGAAGTCTCTCGCCTGTGAGCTTGAGCAAGGAAGTCTCATACTGTGTGTTTGAGCAACTTGTAATTTGATATTACATTTTAGTGAACTCTCCTTGGAAGTACAAGGGGGACATGACTACTTCCGGTTTGTGGAAGGAACCTGTATAATTGCTTGTGTTCTCTATTCTCTCTTTATCTCTTGTTTATTCCGCTGCGATCAGAACCTAATCTCCTATCAGACTCTGATCTCATTCAGACTCTGAGTTAAAAGGAATTAGATTCTCACTCTTCAAGAGTTGCGAAAAGAATACACAATTCAACCCCCCCCTTCTTGTGTTTTTCTCACTTTCAGTTGGTATCAGAGCTCCGGCTCTGTTGTCTTAGCACTTAACCGTGTAACAGAAAAGATCCAGAGAAAAACATGTCTTCCAGCGAACCGTCTTCTTCTGGTGCCACTTCTGGTGCTGCTATACCATATGAATATGGATCCAATAACAACAGTAGAAAGGCTGATTATGGAAAAATTCCTAAGTTCAATGGTGATCCTGAAGAATTTTCTTGGTGGAAAACCAACTTCTATAGTTATGTCATGGGTCTTGATGAAGAACTCTGGGACATACTTGAAGATGGTGTTGGTGACTTACAACTTGATGACGAAGGTGCTGCCATTGACCGCAAACTTCACACTGCTGCTCAAAAGAAAATCTATAAGAAACATCATATCATCAGAGGGGCTCTTGTCACTGCTATTCCTAAAACGGAATACATGAAGATGAGTGACAAATCTACTGCTAGAGCCATGTTTGCTTCTCTCTGTGCTAACTACGAAGGAAGCAAAAAGGTCAGGGAAGCTAAAGCTCTTCTATTAGTTCATCAATATGAACTATTTAAGATGAAAGAGGATGAAAGTATTGAGCAGATGTACTCAAGATTTCAAACTCTAGTATCTGGTCTTCAGATACTGAAGAAGAGCTACATAGCTACTGATCATGTTAGCAAGATTTTAAGGAGCTTACCCACTAGATGGAGACCGAAGGTCACTGCTATTGAGGAGGCTAAAGATTTAAACACTTTAAGTGTTGAAGATCTTGTAAGCTCACTCAAGGTTCATGAGTTAAGTCTCAATGAACATGATTCTGCAAGAAAATCCAAAACCATTGCCTTAAAATCAAAAGGAAGGTCTTCAAAGGCTCTCAAGGTTGAAGAATCTGAAAATGAGTCTTCAGCTTCTGAAAGCTCAGAGGAGGATCCTGATGTAGCAAAGGAAATGGCTATGCTTTCAAGCAGAATGCAGTACCTTGCTAAGAAGAACAAGAGATTTCTGAGCAAGAGCAGTGGGAAGGGGTTCAAAAAGGAGGATCAGAAAGGTTGCTTCAACTGCAAGAAAACTGGACATTTTATTGCTGAGTGTCCAGAACTGCAGAAGGAGAAATCCAAGTCAAAAAGGCCAACCTTCAAGTCAAGCAAGTTTAAGAAGCAGATCAAGAAAAGTCTGATGGCCACCTGGGAAGATCTTGATAATGAGTCAGGATCTGAAGATGATTATGCTGATGGTGAAGCCAATGTAGCTGTTGGACTAATGGCTACAACCGAATCTGTTAAAGAGACACCTGAGGCAGAATCAGATACAGACTCTGAAAATGAAACAGAGGTATATTCTGAACTCACAAGATCTGAACTTATAGAATCTGTCAATGAGCTTCTTGATCATTTTAAAACTAAGACCACTGAGTTGAAAAAAGTCAAACAACAGCTTGATAAGCTGTCAAAAAGACATAATTCAACTCTGTTGGAATTAGAAGATTTAAAAGAAGAAAATAATTCTTTATTGATCAAGAAGTGTAGCTGTAAATACTTAAGTGAGCAAGATGTTGCTCTGCAAGAATTTATTGCTACTGCAATTGACAGATCAAGGGTTGCATCCATGATCTATAGGACGTATCAGAACAGAGGACAGGGTCTTGGATTCATTGGAGGAAACTCAAATGAAATGACTCTGAAATCTGGTCCTGATGGAGCCAGAGAGGCGTTGAAAAATCTTTTTGTAAAAAGGTCTGATGAAGTCAACACAGAGACTCATTCAGAACCTACAACTTCTACTTCTAAGATTCTGACTAAGTCAAAACTTCAGAATGTTAAGTTAAAGGATCTGAAAAACTTTGAACCCAAAGCTTTAAAGTTTCAGACTCTGAAACATTCAAAGTCTGATAAACAGACTCTGAAAAAGCCAGAGTCTGAAAAACCAAAGTCTAAGCTTCAAAGGAGAGAAACTGTGAAAGGCAAGTTGAAACCTAAACCAAACGGTTCCAACCCTAAGGTCTGGGAGAAAACATTGCCAAGGATTTCAAGACATAACTTGCGAAAAGAGTTCAATGGTTCTAAGACTAACCAAAAAGGACCCATAAGAATATGGGTACCTAAGTCTGATATTATTCATGCTGCAGGTATGTCCAAAAGGACTAAGAAAGCACAAGGCTTGGTACCTAGACAGTGGGTGCTCGCGTCACATGATGGGAGAAAGGTCTATGTTCCTAACCCTAACCATGAAAGAGGGAGGAACTGTGGGATTTAGAGGAAACCAGACTGGCAAAATCATTGGTTCTGGAACCATTGGTAACTCTCTGATCTCAATCAGTAATGTGTGGTTAGTTAATGGACTTAGACATAACTTACTAAGCATAAGTCAATTATGTGACAGAGGTTATGATGTACTGTTTAATAAGAACAACTGCACAGTGGTTAACAAGGATGATCAGTCCATAGTCTTCAAGGGAAAACGAAGAAACAATGTGTACAAGATAAATTTCTCAGAACTGACTGATCAGAAGGTAATGTGCCTTCTGTCAATGAGTGATAAGAAGTGGATGTGGCATAGACGCTTGGGACATGCTAACTGGAGATTAATCTCTAAAATTAGCAAGTTACAACTTGTCAAAGGCCTACCAAACATTGACTATCACTCAGATGCTCTTTGCGGAGCATGTCAGAAAGGGAAAATTGTCAAGAGTCCCTTCAAGTCGAAAGAAATTGTTTCAACTTCCAGACCCTTGGAGTTACTTCATATTGATTTATTTGGACCAGTTAACACTGCATCCTTATATGGAAGTAAATATGGACTAGTTATTGTTGATGACTACAGCAGATGGTGTTGGGTTAAATTTCTGAAAACTAAAGATGATTCGTATACTGTGTTTAGTAAATTCTGCATCCAAATTCAATCAGAGAAGGAAATGAAAATCTTGAAAGTCAGAAGTGATCATGGAGGAGAATTTGAAAATGAACCGTTTGAGGTCTTCTGTGAAAAACATGGAATTATTCATGAATTCTCTGCAACTAGAACTCCACAACAAAATGGAGTTGTAGAGAGAAAGAACAGAACCTTACAAGAGATGGCTAGAACCATGATCCATGAGAACAATCTGGCTAAGCATTTTTGGGCAGAAGCAGTAAACACAGCTTGTTATGTTTAGAACAGAATCTATATTAGACCTCTGTTGAACAAAACAGCTTATGAACTCTTTAAAGGAAGAAAACCCAACATATCTTATTTTCATCAGTTCGGATGTACATGTTATATCCTGAACAACAAAGTCTACCTAAAGAAATTTGATGCCAAAGCTCAAAAGGGAATCTTTTTAGGTTACTCTGAACGCTTTAAGGCATACAGGCTGTATAATTCAGAAACACAATGTGTGGAAGAATCTATGCATGTAAGATTTGATGACAAAGAGCCTGGAAGTGAAACTCCAGTGCGAGATGAGAGTCATGAAAAATCTCAAGATTCTGATGATAACTCAGAGTCTGATCAGATTCCAGAATCTGAAGATACTTCAGAAGCTGGAACAACCCCTGAAGTTCCTTATGAAGAGGCTTCTGATGAAGCTCAAGATGGTTCTCAAAAAGCTAGTCAATCCAAAAAATCTTTCAAATACAAGTCTTCTCATCCAGAAGATCAGATAATTGGCAATAAAGAAAGTCCTATGAGAACAAGATCGCATTTCAGACAAGAAGAGTCTACTTTAGGATTATTATCTGTTATTGAACCAACTTCTGTTGAAGAAGCTCTTGGAGATGAAGGATGGATTCTAGCAATGCAAGAAGAACTGAATCAATTCAAAAGGAATGAAGTATGGGATCTAGTAGCTAAGCCTAATCACAAGAACATCATTGGAACCAAGTGGGTGTTCAGAAATAAGCTTAGTGAACAAGGAGAAGTAATCAGAAACAAGGCCAGACTTGTTGCACAAGGCTTCAGTCAGCAAGAAGGCATTGATTACACAGAAACTTTTGCTCCAGTTGCAAGATTGGAAGCAATCAGGTTACTTCTTTCCTATGCAGTCAATCACAACATAACTTTGTATCAAATGGACGTTAAGAGTGCATTTCTTAATGGTGTCATTTCCGAAGAAGTATATGTCAAACAACCTCCTGGCTTTGAAGATTTAAAGCATCCAGAGCATGTTTATAAATTAAAGAAATCACTATATGGCTTGAAACAAGCTCCCAGAGCTTGGTATGAAAGACTGAGTAATTTCTTGATTCAAAACAACTTTGAACGAGGACAAGTTGACACTACTCTATTCAGAAAGACTCTAAAGAAAGACATTCTTGTAGTTCAGATTTATGTTGATGATATTATCTTTGGTTCAACAAATAGTTCACTTTGCAAAGAATTTTCAAAAGTAATGCAGGATGAATTTGAAATGAGCATGATGGGAGAATTGAAGTTCTTTCTTGGAATTCAAATCAATCAGTGCAAAGATGGAGTCTACGTTCATCAGTCCAAGTATACGAAAGAGCTTCTAAAGAAGTTCAATCTTGAGGACTGCAAAGAAATGAATACTCCAATGCATCCAACCTGCACTCTGAGCAAAGAAGATCAAGGAACCAAAGTTGACCAGAAGCTGTATAGAGGTATGATTGGTTCTTTGTTATACCTAACTGCATCCAGACCAGATATTTTGTACAGTGTATGTTTGTGTGCAAGGTTTCAATCAGATCCTAGAGAGTCTCACTTAACTGCTGTTAAGAGAATCTTTAGGTATCTGAAAGGAACTACTAATCTTGGACTTCTTTACAAGAAATCCTCTGACTACAAGCTAGTTGGATTCTGTGATGCTGATTATGCTGGAGACAGGATTGAAAGAAAATCTACCAGTGGAAATTGTCAATTCTTGGGAGAGAATCTGATATCCTGGGCTAGCAAGAGGCAAGCAACCATTGCTCTGTCTACAGCAGAAGCAGAATACATCTCAGCTGCTAGTTGTTGTACACAGCTACTCTGGATGAAACATCAGCTTGAGGACTATCAAATAACTGAAAACCATATCCCAATTTATTGTGATAATACAGCAGCTATATGTTTGTTTAAAAATCCAATTCTGCATTCAAGAGCAAAGCATATTGAGATTAAACATCATTTTATAAGAGACTATGTTCAAAAAGGAATTTTAGATATCCAATTCATTGATACTGATCATCAATGGGCTGATATATTTACTAAACCTTTATCTGTTGAAAGATTTGATTTCATAAAGAAAAATTTGAACATGTGCTATGTCTCTGGGTAATATGTGCCTCTGAAAACAGAATTCAGACTCTGAAAATTTTCAGAAGCTATCTGGGAATCAGACTCTCTTTTGGAGATTCTGATGAAAGCTTCTGGTAAAATATTCAGATTCTGGTAAAGAATCTTTAGACTCTCAGAAGCTTGTATTAGTGGAAGCGGGACTGTTAAGTTCAGTAACACCTGCCCCACTATGGTGACAGTTACTTTACGGTTTCTCAGACGTGGCCTGTCTGTATTGGGTAAGAACTCAAAGGGCAATGATTTCATTATGTTAAACAAGTTACCTTCGCTTTGTCCCAATACGTTTACGGCTGCATGCTATATGTATTTATTGTTTGTGTTTATTTGTCCCCCACTCTTTCCAAACAGTTTTCAAACATTTTCTCTATAAATACATAACACACACAACTCACTTCTCTTTTCACTCTTTGATTTTCTCTCTGAACAAATTTCTTGCTTTTTCAATACTTTGCAAAACCTTTTCTTTTGTTCTCAATCAAACTCTTAGATAACCCTAATGGCAAATGATCTCATCCAATCTGGTGTTATAATCAAGTCCGGAGGTTCTTATGTTATCAAACCCAGAACAATGAATGTAACGCCCTAGTTGTTATTTATTTAATTTCAGTTGATTTTAATAAGTTTATGTGATTTTAAATAATTTATGTTTATTTTTGGTGTGTTATATATTTTATTATATAGTTATTTTGATTATTTAATTAAAATAGGTGAGAATTATAATTATTAGAAGGTTGGGGATTAAAATGAATTATTTAATAATTTAATAGGAGTTAATTAGAATTAAGGAGAAATTAATAGGTATTAATAGGAAATAGAAGGAAAGAAAGGTCAGAAGCAGTTTTACGTAGAAACAGTGAGAAATAGAAATAAGTAGTAATAATATTTATTTAGAATTAAGGGGGATTAATTGTAATTATGTGGATTAAGTGGGAGTTAAGGGAAAGAAAAAGGGGGTTATATTTTGGGAGTTAGTAAGGAAAGAGGCAGACAAACATTTTCACGTACAGTAGAGAAAAGGAGAGTTTTTGAGAAAAAGAGGAGAAAAACCAAGAGGGCTAGAAGGAGAGCTAGGAAGGGATCAAATTGCTGTAGGCTTTCAATTGTTGCTGAATTAAGGTAAGGGTGGGATTCCTTTCACTAATGATCTATATAATTCTGAAAATTCATGAATTGTTGAGTTTTTGGTTTTAGGTTAAGAAAGTTATGATAATTGCTATAAGGTAAGGATTTGTGTTGGTTGATACATGTTTCTGTGTTGTTTGGATTGCTATGTTGTATATAGAATCTGTAAACATAATTGTAATTCAGTTCGGGTGATTAAAGGGGTCAAGGTTTGGGTTTTTGGGGTGAAACTAGGCTGAAATCGCACTTTTGAAAAGCTGTTTTTTTGACCTAATGCTGACAAAATCGTGGCACGATTTTGCAACCGTGGCACGATTTTGAAATGCCGAATGTTGGGTTTTCTGGTCATGAAAATCGTGGCACGTTTTCCAAAATCGTGGCACGATTTCTGTAAACTTTTTCTTCGATTGTTCACTATTTTTCACTTGTTTCTGTTTTGAATTAGCTTTTGGTGTAAACATGAAAGTTGTAGATAATTGAGTTAGCTTTCTAATGGCCTTGTTTTGACGTGTAAACTATTTGTAGATTTTGAGTTATGATGAAAATAGTCCAAGTGGGTATTCAGAAAATTTTAAGAAAACTTAGCATAACTAATTCTGAGTTAGTCCAAAACTTATGGTTAGTTTCCCAACTTCAAACTTAAGTATTTAGGAATTTAGTTGAAGTGTTTTATGAGTATTTGACTCATGTCTTATTGATCACACTTGCTTGTTGTTGAAGAATGTTTTGGTCTGATATGAATGTAGTTGATTAATGTATATGTGTTATGTTGATGAATTATGTCGTAAGAGTTGTTGTGTCAGATTTTGACTAAGTTGTGGAGTGTGTCATAAATGATTAGGCACATATGTTGTTGTCGTAGATGTTGTTGAGTTGTATGTTGATATACACAAGTCGAGTCCATTTGCATACTCATACCTTGTTGAGGGCTCATGCCCTGGAGTGTTTTCACTCAACCGTTGAGGGCTTATGCCCTGGAGTGTTTATCACTCAACTGTTGGGGGCTTATGCCCTGGAATGTTATTTCATTCAAACTGTTGGGGGCTTATGCCCCGGAATGCTTAGCATTCAACGCGCGTAGAATGGTACCACATGCATGATGCATTTGTCGTTGTCGATGTCGCATTGTCGTAGTCGTTGTCGTCGGTCATGTCGTTGGTGTTCATTGCTGATAATGACATTGTTGTTGTTGTTGTTGTTGTTGTTTGTTGTTGAAGATAATTACGTTGCTATTACATATGTGTATATTATTCACATTATATATGAATTGAATAATGTCTGTTGTAACGAAGGTTAGTAGGATGATTGGCTCTGTGTCTAGGGCTCTGATACATTTTAGGATGGGGGATCGTCGCGATGTTTTTCTTTCATTCCTTTATGTATCAAACTTCGATTATGTTGTTGGATTTTCATGTTGTTGAATAATGATGACTTTTGTTGGGCCTTTTGTGCCAAGATAATTTTGAAGTTGAATTATGTCTTTTTAAACGAAATTTTCCGCTGCAGTTTAATGAGACTTTCAATGTGGAATAATAAATAGTATAATTTCTATTTATGAGATTTTGAAAAGTAGTGTAATACTCCGTTGTTGAATTACTCTGATATAATTATATTTATTATTACGTCGTTGGGTGAACGGGGTGTTACAATTGGTATCAGAGCAGGTCGGTCCGTCCGGCCAAGTAGTAGAGTCGAGTCGAGCCTAGTAGAGTTGTGTGAACATTTTTTATTGTCCTTGTTGTCCTGATTGGTTATTGTTGTGTAGAATCTTTGAGGTTGATCTTGTATGTTTTCCGTTGATGGGTATGGATGTAATCCTTGGTATGAACTGGTTGGAATACAACCATGTCCATATAGATTGTTTTAGTAAGACAGTACGTTTCTCTTCCGCTGAAGAAGAGAGTGAAGTTGATTTCTTGAGTACTAAGCAGTTGAAGCAGATAGAGCGCGATGGAATTATGATTTTTTCCTTGTTAGCATATTTGTCAGTGGAGAATCAAGCAGTGATTGATAGCCTACCAATCGTGAATGAATTCCCAGAAGTTTTTCCTGATGAGATTCCCGATGTGCCGCCAGAAAGGGAAGTTGAATTTTCAATTGATCTTGTTCCGGGTACAAAGCCTGTGTCGATGGCTCCTTACCGTATGTCAGCAGCTGAGATGACAGAGTTGAAGAAGCAGTTGGAAGACCTACTTGATAAGAAGTTTGTAAGACCGAGTGTTTCACCTTGGGGAGCGCCGGTGTTGCTGGTTAAGAAGAAAGATGGTAGCATGAGGTTGTGTATAGATTACCGTCAGCTGAATAAAGTGACGATAAAGAATAGGTATCCACTTCCGAGAATTGATGACTTGATGGATCAGCTAGTGGGTGCCCGTGTGTTTAGTAAACCCGATTTGAGGTCAGGTTACCATCAGATCAAGGTGAAGGATGAAGATATGCAGAAGACGGCGTTCAGAACGCGATATGGTCACTATGAGTATAAGGTGATGTCGTTCGGTGTTACTAATGCACCTGGTGTATTTATGGAGTATATGAACAGAATTTTCCATGACTTTCTGGACAGATTTGTTGTTGTTTTTATTGATGATATTCTGATTTATTCTAAGACTGAAGAAGAGCATGCAGAGCATTTGAAGATTGTTTTGCAAGAGTTGAAAGAAAAGAAGTTGTATGCCAAGTTATCCAAATGTGAGTTCTGGTTAAGTGAAGTAAGTTTTCTTGGCCACATTATTTCTGGTAGTGGTATTGCGGTTGACCCGTCGAAAGTTAAAGCGGTATCGCAATGGGAGACTCCGAGGACGGAGATTAGAAGTTTTCTGGGCTTAGCAGGTTATTATCGAAGATTTATCGAAGGATTTTCGAAGTTGGCACTTCCTTTGACACAGTTGACCTGTAAGGGTAAGGCTTTTGTGTGGGATACTAAGTGTGAGAATAGTTTCAATGAGTTGAAGCAACGGTTGACGACTGCTCCGATTTTAATTTTACCAAAGTCAGATGAACCTTTTTTTGTGTATTGTGATGCGTCCAAGTTGGGTTTAGGTGGTGTACTTATGCAGGATGGTAAGGTGGTAGCTTATGCTTCGAGACAATTGAGGATACATGAGAAGAACTATCCTACACATGATTTAGAGTTGGCTGCTGTAGTTTTTGTGTTAAAAATTTGGAGGCATTATTTGTACGGTTCCAGATTTGAGGTGTTTAATGATCACAAAAGTTTGAAGTATTTGTTTGATCAGAAGGAGTTGAATATGAGGCAGAGAAGATGGCTCGAGTTGTTGAAGAACTATGATTTTAGTTTGAATTACCATCCCGGTAAAGCCAATGTAGTTGCAGATGCCTTGAGCAGAAAGACGTTGCACATGTCTGCTATGATGATGAAAGAGTTCGAGTTACTTGAGCAATTTAGGGACTTGAGCTTAGTTTGTGAATTGGCACCTCAAAGCGTGCAGTTGGGTATGTTGAAGATCAATAATGAATTCTTGAATAGTATCAAGGAAGCGCAGGAAGCTGATGTTAAGTTTGTAGACTTGATGGTTGCTAGTAATGAAGCGGAAGGTAGTGATTTCCAGGTTGATGATAAAGGTGTGTTAAGATTCCGAGGCAGAATTTGTATTCCTGATAATGACGAATTGAAAAAGATGATTTTGGAAGAAAGTCACAGGAGTAGCTTAAGTATTCATCCGGGAGCTACGAAGATGTATCACGACTTGAAGAAGTTATTTTGGTGGTCAGGATTGAAGCGAGATGTTGCGCAATTTGTTTATGCATGTTTGACTTGTCAGAAATCTAAAGTTGAACATCAGAAGCCTGCAGGGTTGTTGACACCATTAGATGTGCCAGAGTGGAAGTGGGATAGCATATCCATGGATTTTGTAACGAGCTTACCGAATACTCCGAAGGGGCATGATGCCATTTGGGTAGTTGTTGACAGGTTAACAAAGTCAGCACATTTTATTCCGATCAATATCAATTATCCAGTAGCTCAGTTGGCAGAGATTTACATTCATAATGTTGTGAAGTTGCATGGTGTTCCATCAAGCATTGTGTCGGATAGAGATCCGAGGTTTACTTCAAGGTTTTGGAAGAGTTTGCAGGAGGCTTTGGGTTCTAAGTTGAAGTTGAGTTCGGCTTATCATCCTCAAACAGATGGTCAGTCGAAGAGGACGATTCAGTCGTTGGAAGATTTATTAAGAGTGTGCGTACTTTAGCAAGGTGGAGCTTGGGATAGTCATCTACCGTTGATTGAGTTCACGTACAACAACAGTTACCATTCGAGTATTGGTATGGCACCATTTGAAGCTTTGTATGGTCAGAGGTGTAGAACTCCGTTGTGTTGGTTTGAATCGGGAGAAAGTATAGTGTTGGGACCGGAATTAGTCCAGCAGACTACAGAGAAGGTCAAGTTGATAAGAGAGCAGATGAAAGCGTCGCAGAGTCGGCAGAAGAGTTACCATGACAAGCGTAGAAAGGAACTTGAGTTTCAAGAGGGTGATCATGTGTTCTTGAGAGTCACTCCCATGACAGGTGTAGGTCGTGCGTTGAAGTCGAAGAAGTTGACTCCGAAGTTTATTGGTCCTTATCAGATATCGGAGAGGATTGGGCCAGTGGCATATCGAATAGGTTTGCCACCACATCTTTCAAATCTGCATGATGTGTTTCATGTGTCGCAGCTGCGGAAGTACGTAGCGGATCCTTCGCATGTTATACCAAGAGATGACGTGCAAGTTAGAGACAACCTTACGGTGGAGACTTTACCGTTGAGAATTGATGATCGTAAGGTGAAGAAGTTGAGAGGCAAGGAGATATCTCTGGTGAGAGTTGTCTGGGGTGGAGTAACTGGTGAAAGCTTGACTTGGGAGCTGGAGAGTAAGATGCTAGAGTCTTATCCTGAGTTGTTTGCTTGAGGTAATATTTCGAGGACGAAATTCTTTAAGTGGGGGAGAGTTGTAACGCCCTAGTTGTTATTTATTTAATTTCAGTTGATTTTAATAAGTTTATGTGATTTTAAATAATTTATGTTTATTTTTGGTGTGTTATATATTTTATTATATAGTTATTTTGATTATTTAATTAAAATAGGTGAGAATTATAATTATTAGAAGGTTGGGGATTAAAATGAATTATTTAATAATTTAATAGGAGTTAATTAGAATTAAGGAGAAATTAATAGGTATTAATAGGAAATAGAAGGAAAGAAAGGTCAGAAGCAGTTTTACGTAGAAACAGTGAGAAATAGAAATAAGTAGTAATAATATTTATTTAGAATTAAGGGGGATTAATTGTAATTATGTGGATTAAGTGGGAGTTAAGGGAAAGAAAAAGGGGGTTATATTTTGGGAGTTAGTAAGGAAAGAGGCAGACAAACATTTTCACGTACAGTAGAGAAAAGGAGAGTTTTTGAGAAAAAGAGGAGAAAAACCAAGAGGGCTAGAAGGAGAGCTAGGAAGGGATCAAATTGCTGTAGGCTTTCAATTGTTGCTGAATTAAGGTAAGGGTGGGATTCCTTTCACTAATGATCTATATAATTCTGAAAATTCATGAATTGTTGAGTTTTTGGTTTTAGGTTAAGAAAGTTATGATAATTGCTATAAGGTAAGGATTTGTGTTGGTTGATACATGTTTCTGTGTTGTTTGGATTGCTATGTTGTATATAGAATCTGTAAACATAATTGTAATTCAGTTCGGGTGATTAAAGGGGTCAAGGTTTGGGTTTTTGGGGTGAAACTAGGCTGAAATCGCACTTTTGAAAAGCTGTTTTTTTGACCTAATGCTGACAAAATCGTGGCACGATTTTGCAACCGTGGCACGATTTTGAAATGCCGAATGTTGGGTTTTCTGGTCATGAAAATCGTGGCACGTTTTCCAAAATCGTGGCACGATTTCTGTAAACTTTTTCTTCGATTGTTCACTATTTTTCACTTGTTTCTGTTTTGAATTAGCTTTTGGTGTAAACATGAAAGTTGTAGATAATTGAGTTAGCTTTCTAATGGCCTTGTTTTGACGTGTAAACTATTTGTAGATTTTGAGTTATGATGAAAATAGTCCAAGTGGGTATTCAGAAAATTTTAAGAAAACTTAGCATAACTAATTCTGAGTTAGTCCAAAACTTATGGTTAGTTTCCCAACTTCAAACTTAAGTATTTAGGAATTTAGTTGAAGTGTTTTATGAGTATTTGACTCATGTCTTATTGATCACACTTGCTTGTTGTTGAAGAATGTTTTGGTCTGATATGAATGTAGTTGATTAATGTATATGTGTTATGTTGATGAATTATGTCGTAAGAGTTGTTGTGTCAGATTTTGACTAAGTTGTGGAGTGTGTCATAAATGATTAGGCACATATGTTGTTGTCGTAGATGTTGTTGAGTTGTATGTTGATATACACAAGTCGAGTCCATTTGCATACTCATACCTTGTTGAGGGCTCATGCCCTGGAGTGTTTTCACTCAACCGTTGAGGGCTTATGCCCTGGAGTGTTTATCATTCAACTGTTGGGGGCTTATGCCCTGGAATGTTATTTCATTCAAACTGTTGGGGGCTTATGCCCCGGAATGCTTAGCATTCAACGCGCGTAGAATGGTACCACATGCATGATGCATTTGTCGTTGTCGATGTCGCATTGTCGTAGTCGTTGTCGTCGGTCATGTCGTTGGTGTTCATTGCTGATAATGACATTGTTGTTGTTGTTGTTGTTGTTGTTTGTTGTTGAAGATAATTACGTTGCTATTACATATGTGTATATTATTCACATTATATATGAATTGAATAATGTCTGTTGTAACGAAGGTTAGTAGGATGATTGGCTCTGTGTCTAGGGCTCTGATACATTTTAGGATGGGGGATCGTCGCGATGTTTTTCTTTCATTCCTTTATGTATCAAACTTCGATTATGTTGTTGGATTTTCATGTTGTTGAATAATGATGACTTTTGTTGGGCCTTTTGTGCCAAGATAATTTTGAAGTTGAATTATGTCTTTTTAAACGAAATTTTCCGCTGCAGTTTAATGAGACTTTCAATGTGGAATAATAAATAGTATAATTTCTATTTATGAGATTTTGAAAAGTAGTGTAATACTCCGTTGTTGAATTACTCTGATATAATTATATTTATTATTACGTCGTTGGGTGAACGGGGTGTTACAATTGGTATCAGAGCAGGTCGGTCCGTCCGGCCAAGTAGTAGAGTCGAGTCGAGCCTAGTAGAGTTGTGTGAACATTTTTTATTGTCCTTGTTGTCCTGATTGGTTATTGTTGTGTAGAATCTTTGAGGTTGATCTTGTATGTTTTCCGTTGATGGGTATGGATGTAATCCTTGGTATGAACTGGTTGGAATACAACCATGTCCATATAGATTGTTTTAGTAAGACAGTACGTTTCTCTTCCGCTGAAGAAGAGAGTGAAGTTGATTTCTTGAGTACTAAGCAGTTGAAGCAGATAGAGCGCGATGGAATTATGATGTTTTCCTTGTTAGCATATTTGTCAGTGGAGAATCAAGCAGTGATTGATAGCCTACCAATCGTGAATGAATTCCCAGAAGTTTTTCCTGATGAGATTCCCGATGTGCCGCCAGAAAGGGAAGTTGAATTTTCAATTGATCTTGTTCCGGGTACAAAGCCTGTGTCGATGGCTCCTTACCGTATGTCAGCAGCTGAGATGACAGAGTTGAAGAAGCAGTTGGAAGACCTACTTGATAAGAAGTTTGTAAGACCGAGTGTTTCACCTTGGGGAGCGCCGGTGTTGCTGGTTAAGAAGAAAGATGGTAGCATGAGGTTGTGTATAGATTACCGTCAGCTGAATAAAGTGACGATAAAGAATAGGTATCCACTTCCGAGAATTGATGACTTGATGGATCAGCTAGTGGGTGCCCGTGTGTTTAGTAAACCCGATTTGAGGTCAGGTTACCATCAGATCAAGGTGAAGGATGAAGATATGCAGAAGACGGCGTTCAGAACGCGATATGGTCACTATGAGTATAAGGTGATGTCGTTCGGTGTTACTAATGCACCTGGTGTATTTATGGAGTATATGAACAGAATTTTCCATGACTTTCTGGACAGATTTGTTGTTGTTTTTATTGATGATATTCTGATTTATTCTAAGACTGAAGAAGAGCATGCAGAGCATTTGAAGATTGTTTTGCAAGAGTTGAAAGAAAAGAAGTTGTATGCCAAGTTATCCAAATGTGAGTTCTGGTTAAGTGAAGTAAGTTTTCTTGGCCACATTATTTCTGGTAGTGGTATTGCGGTTGACCCGTCGAAAGTTAAAGCGGTATCGCAATGGGAGACTCCGAGGACGGAGATTAGAAGTTTTCTGGGCTTAGCAGGTTATTATCGAAGATTTATCGAAGGATTTTCGAAGTTGGCACTTCCTTTGACACAGTTGACCTGTAAGGGTAAGGCTTTTGTGTGGGATACTAAGTGTGAGAATAGTTTCAATGAGTTGAAGCAACGGTTGACGACTGCTCCGATTTTAATTTTACCAAAGTCAGATGAACCTTTTTTTGTGTATTGTGATGCGTCCAAGTTGGGTTTAGGTGGTGTACTTATGCAGGATGGTAAGGTGGTAGCTTATGCTTCGAGACAATTGAGGATACATGAGAAGAACTATCCTACACATGATTTAGAGTTGGCTGCTGTAGTTTTTGTGTTAAAAATTTGGAGGCATTATTTGTACGGTTCCAGATTTGAGGTGTTTAATGATCACAAAAGTTTGAAGTATTTGTTTGATCAGAAGGAGTTGAATATGAGGCAGAGAAGATGGCTCGAGTTGTTGAAGAACTATGATTTTAGTTTGAATTACCATCCCGGTAAAGCCAATGTAGTTGCAGATGCCTTGAGCAGAAAGACGTTGCACATGTCTGCTATGATGATGAAAGAGTTCGAGTTACTTGAGCAATTTAGGGACTTGAGCTTAGTTTGTGAATTGGCACCTCAAAGCGTGCAGTTGGGTATGTTGAAGATCAATAATGAATTCTTGAATAGTATCAAGGAAGCGCAGGAAGCTGATGTTAAGTTTGTAGACTTGATGGTTGCTAGTAATGAAGCGGAAGGTAGTGATTTCCAGGTTGATGATAAAGGTGTGTTAAGATTCCGAGGCAGAATTTGTATTCCTGATAATGACGAATTGAAAAAGATGATTTTGGAAGAAAGTCACAGGAGTAGCTTAAGTATTCATCCGGGAGCTACGAAGATGTATCACGACTTGAAGAAGTTATTTTGGTGGTCAGGATTGAAGCGAGATGTTGCGCAATTTGTTTATGCATGTTTGACTTGTCAGAAATCTAAAGTTGAACATCAGAAGCCTGCAGGGTTGTTGACACCATTAGATGTGCCAGAGTGGAAGTGGGATAGCATATCCATGGATTTTGTAACGAGCTTACCGAATACTCCGAAGGGGCATGATGCCATTTGGGTAGTTGTTGACAGGTTAACAAAGTCAGCACATTTTATTCCGATCAATATCAATTATCCAGTAGCTCAGTTGGCAGAGATTTACATTCATAATGTTGTGAAGTTGCATGGTGTTCCATCAAGCATTGTGTCGGATAGAGATCCGAGGTTTACTTCAAGGTTTTGGAAGAGTTTGCAGGAGGCTTTGGGTTCTAAGTTGAAGTTGAGTTCGGCTTATCATCCTCAAACAGATGGTCAGTCGAAGAGGACGATTCAGTCGTTGGAAGATTTATTAAGAGTGTGCGTACTTTAGCAAGGTGGAGCTTGGGATAGTCATCTACCGTTGATTGAGTTCACGTACAACAACAGTTACCATTCGAGTATTGGTATGGCACCATTTGAAGCTTTGTATGGTCAGAGGTGTAGAACTCCGTTGTGTTGGTTTGAATCGGGAGAAAGTATAGTGTTGGGACCGGAATTAGTCCAGCAGACTACAGAGAAGGTCAAGTTGATAAGAGAGCAGATGAAAGCGTCGCAGAGTCGGCAGAAGAGTTACCATGACAAGCGTAGAAAGGAACTTGAGTTTCAAGAGGGTGATCATGTGTTCTTGAGAGTCACTCCCATGACAGGTGTAGGTCGTGCATTGAAGTCGAAGAAGTTGACTCCGAAGTTTATTGGTCCTTATCAGATATCGGAGAGGATTGGGCCAGTGGCATATCGAATAGGTTTGCCACCACATCTTTCAAATCTGCATGATGTGTTTCATGTGTCGCAGCTGCGGAAGTACGTAGCGGATCCTTCGCATGTTATACCAAGAGATGACGTGCAAGTTAGAGACAACCTTACGGTGGAGACTTTACCGTTGAGAATTGATGATCGTAAGGTGAAGAAGTTGAGAGGCAAGGAGATATCTCTGGTGAGAGTTGTCTGGGGTGGAGTAACTGGTGAAAGCTTGACTTGGGAGCTGGAGAGTAAGATGCTAGAGTCTTATCCTGAGTTGTTTGCTTGAGGTAATATTTCGAGGACGAAATTCTTTAAGTGGGGGAGAGTTGTAACGCCCTAGTTGTTATTTATTTAATTTCAGTTGATTTTAATAAGTTTATGTGATTTTAAATAATTTATGTTTATTTTTGGTGTGTTATATATTTTATTATATAGTTATTTTGATTATTTAATTAAAATAGGTGAGAATTATAATTATTAGAAGGTTGGGGATTAAAATGAATTATTTAATAATTTAATAGGAGTTAATTAGAATTAAGGAGAAATTAATAGGTATTAATAGGAAATAGAAGGAAAGAAAGGTCAGAAGCAGTTTTACGTAGAAACAGTGAGAAATAGAAATAAGTAGTAATAATATTTATTTAGAATTAAGGGGGATTAATTGTAATTATGTGGATTAAGTGGGAGTTAAGGGAAAGAAAAAGGGGGTTATATTTTGGGAGTTAGTAAGGAAAGAGGCAGACAAACATTTTCACGTACAGTAGAGAAAAGGAGAGTTTTTGAGAAAAAGAGGAGAAAAACCAAGAGGGCTAGAAGGAGAGCTAGGAAGGGATCAAATTGCTGTAGGCTTTCAATTGTTGCTGAATTAAGGTAAGGGTGGGATTCCTTTCACTAATGATCTATATAATTCTGAAAATTCATGAATTGTTGAGTTTTTGGTTTTAGGTTAAGAAAGTTATGATAATTGCTATAAGGTAAGGATTTGTGTTGGTTGATACATGTTTCTGTGTTGTTTGGATTGCTATGTTGTATATAGAATCTGTAAACATAATTGTAATTCAGTTCGGGTGATTAAAGGGGTCAAGGTTTGGGTTTTTGGGGTGAAACTAGGCTGAAATCGCACTTTTGAAAAGCTGTTTTTTTGACCTAATGCTGACAAAATCGTGGCACGATTTTGCAACCGTGGCACGATTTTGAAATGCCGAATGTTGGGTTTTCTGGTCATGAAAATCGTGGCACGTTTTCCAAAATCGTGGCACGATTTCTGTAAACTTTTTCTTCGATTGTTCACTATTTTTCACTTGTTTCTGTTTTGAATTAGCTTTTGGTGTAAACATGAAAGTTGTAGATAATTGAGTTAGCTTTCTAATGGCCTTGTTTTGACGTGTAAACTATTTGTAGATTTTGAGTTATGATGAAAATAGTCCAAGTGGGTATTCAGAAAATTTTAAGAAAACTTAGCATAACTAATTCTGAGTTAGTCCAAAACTTATGGTTAGTTTCCCAACTTCAAACTTAAGTATTTAGGAATTTAGTTGAAGTGTTTTATGAGTATTTGACTCATGTCTTATTGATCACACTTGCTTGTTGTTGAAGAATGTTTTGGTCTGATATGAATGTAGTTGATTAATGTATATGTGTTATGTTGATGAATTATGTCGTAAGAGTTGTTGTGTCAGATTTTGACTAAGTTGTGGAGTGTGTCATAAATGATTAGGCACATATGTTGTTGTCGTAGATGTTGTTGAGTTGTATGTTGATATACACAAGTCGAGTCCATTTGCATACTCATACCTTGTTGAGGGCTCATGCCCTGGAGTGTTTTCACTCAACCGTTGAGGGCTTATGCCCTGGAGTGTTTATCACTCAACTGTTGGGGGCTTATGCCCTGGAATGTTATTTCATTCAAACTGTTGGGGGCTTATGCCCCGGAATGCTTAGCATTCAACGCGCGTAGAATGGTACCACATGCATGATGCATTTGTCGTTGTCGATGTCGCATTGTCGTAGTCGTTGTCGTCGGTCATGTCGTTGGTGTTCATTGCTGATAATGACATTGTTGTTGTTGTTGTTGTTGTTGTTTGTTGTTGAAGATAATTACGTTGCTATTACATATGTGTATATTATTCACATTATATATGAATTGAATAATGTCTGTTGTAACGAAGGTTAGTAGGATGATTGGCTCTGTGTCTAGGGCTCTGATACATTTTAGGATGGGGGATCGTCGCGATGTTTTTCTTTCATTCCTTTATGTATCAAACTTCGATTATGTTGTTGGATTTTCATGTTGTTGAATAATGATGACTTTTGTTGGGCCTTTTGTGCCAAGATAATTTTGAAGTTGAATTATGTCTTTTTAAACGAAATTTTCCGCTGCAGTTTAATGAGACTTTCAATGTGGAATAATAAATAGTATAATTTCTATTTATGAGATTTTGAAAAGTAGTGTAATACTCCGTTGTTGAATTACTCTGATATAATTATATTTATTATTACGTCGTTGGGTGAACGGGGTGTTACAATGAACATCATCAAGGAGACTCTGGAAATTCAAGTTGAATCTCCAGTAGATTTTGGTTCAATCAGTCGTCATGGAGTTGACGTTGCACCTCATTTCTTAGCAAAAGGAATGATGAGATACTTTGGTATGTTGAATGGACCAACATATCAGGAGCTTGTTAGAGATTTTTGGGTTAGGTCAGAAGTCTACGACAAAGCTGAAGCTACTTTGGAAGAAACAGTAGCAATCTCAAACAACCCTAGTCTTGCTGGCAAAAAACAGAGACCAAATGGGTTTAAGACCGTACAATGGTCTTGAAATTAGGTCTGCTGTGATGGGAATTCCTATAGTTATCACTGAAGAGGTGGTAGCCAGGGCTTGTCAGATGGAGAGCACTGGTAAATTTCAGTGGAATGTCAACAAGAAGAGTGAATGGGCTGTTGTCTGCAACAAGTTGTTATTTAAAGGGAGACCCTCAAACAAATTGGTGGATATGCATCCTACGCATAGGGTGCTTCTGAAGATTATACTGGATAGTATGCTTCAGAAAGGAGGAGGAACAGATACATTATCTGTGGATCACAAAGTTCTTCTTTATTTTCTTATCAACAAAATAAAGATCAACTTCCCCAGATATGTGATGCACCACATGTGTTGGGCCATCAAGAAGAGTCAATCAGAAACCAGAAGGCAAGTTCCTTTTGGAAGATTAATATCTGAGATTCTGTATCAAGGAGGTCTTTTGAAGGTCCTATCAGAATCTGGTGTGGTATCAGATATTCATCTAGGAACTGTGACCGGCAGAATAATCAATGGCAAGACTCTACAGTACATGAAGATTGTCAAGAGATTCAATCCCTCTAAGCATGATATGAGAGAATCCTATGTACAATCTGATTTGATGATGGACTTCCCTCCCATATCCAAAGAAGATAATCCTGAAGTTCTTGCTAGATTTGTGGTGGATTACTTCAAGGAGACTGGTAGAATAATCAACTATTTTGCTATTCCTGAGACTGCTGGAGGAGGCCCTCTTAAGGTCAAAGGAAAAAGGACCAAGGAGGTGGTTCTCAAGGAAGAAGAAGAGAAGCAGGAGCCTCTCAAGAAAAAGATCAAATCTTCTGCTCTTCCTGGAGTTTCAATTGGTTCTCCTTCTGCATCTTCTGCACCTTCTGCACTTCGTGAAATTAAGGATGGGAAGAAGGCTAAGAAAGATGAGAAGAAGGCTAAGAAAGCTGATAAGGAAGCAATAATGGGCAAAGCTGACAGAGACTATGACAAGTTAGCTCAAGAAATTGCTGATTTCATTGATGCTGACTCTGAAGGTGAAGAGAGTCAGATCAAGAAGAGAAAGGTGGATGTGATTCCTGTGGCTAAGGATGTAGCACAGAAGATAGGTACTTCTGTATCTATGATTGAGGATGAACACACTGCTGGCAAGGTTATGGCAGCAGATTTGATTGCTGAAGAGTTGAAGGAAGAGACTGTCAAGGAAGCTGCTAAGTTACTTGCTTCTGCTCTTAAACAGAAGAGTACTTCAGAACCTGCAGAAGCTGAGATATCAGAAGCTACTGTGTCTGATCATTTTGCCTCTCCAGAAGCTGGCATTGGCACCTCTGGCAACGTGGCATATAGCTCATCTTCTTCTTTGAATCATGAGTCAGAATCAGATTCAGAATCTGACAACAAACCCTTGAGCCAAATTCTTCCATCTCTCAAAAATTCATCTCCCTCACCAATCAAACCAATATCATCCCATAACCCACTTGACCAGGCAGTAGTTGATTATGTTGATTCAACTATGGACAGAGTAATTCAAGACACAATTACAGTGTCTATGAATCTTCCTGCTGATCATCCTGCTCAACCTTCTTTCCTCAAACCACTTCAGGTAATTAAACCTTCTGAAAAACCTGAAGCAACCATTCAATCCAAACAACCACCCTCCCAAACTGAAACCATTTGTGTAGACTCTCCAGACACTCTAGATTCTCTTGAAAAACATCTAGGGGGAGAACTACCAAAAACCCCTACAAAATCCAAAACAACAAAAGCTACTTCATCCATTTCCAAACCAGACCCTGTACCTGTACCTACAGAGAATCTGACCTTAGCTTCTGTTGAACCTTCAGAACCTGTTGTTGAACCAGCTTCTGAAAATCTAGAACAAGCCTCTGATAGTGTATCAGGAACTGTAACATCATGTAAAGCTAAGACCAGAAGAGTTTCTCAACCACTCTGTGATCCTATAACCTTTTTACCTTTTGAAACTTTTCTAGCTTTGAGAGCTTCTCTACCCTCAACCTCTGAACCTCAAAATGACTTATTTGATTCAAATAAGATTGATGAGTTTTATGCTTCTTCATAAAATAAGCTCAAAGAAGTTATTGAGCAAAGGTCTGTGCCAATACTTAATGTGAGCTATGAGGACAAGTTCTCTACAGTGAAGACTGAGTTTTTGGATTTTATCACCAAAATTCAAAAAACTGCTGCCAGGGAACAAGCTCTTATTACTGCCAAGCATGTTGAAGAAGTAAAGCAGGCTGAGAAAGTTGTAACTCTGGTAAATGCTCCTATTCTGAGGATAAGGGATACACCCTTCTTTGATGAGGATCAGTAAATTCCTAGAGAATCGGTGGCTTATAATTCTTTGAAGAGGAAGATGTATAGAATTCAAGAAGAAGCTAGACTGGAAAGAGAAGAACATTTGCGAAGAACTGAAGCTCTGGAAGAGATGGTAAAGAAACAGCAAGAGGATCTCCAGAAACTGATAGATCATCTTGCCAAGCAAAACCAACCTTAGTTTAATTTTGTTTTGTTTAATTTTTTTTGTAATTTTGTTTCTGAACTTGTTCTTACTTCTATTTATTCAAGTTTTTTTTTACTTTGCATTCTATCTATGCTCCGAATCTTCTATGTTTTCCCTCTGAATCTCTTTCTTCTTTTAATACATGTTTACACCCTTACCTTAAGTCATTTAAAAAGGGGGAGGAACCTTGTTCTGAAATTTTTTTGTTGATGACAAAAGGGGGAGAAGGGAAAGTATTTATGCGAAAGTCGTCTTTAATTACATTGCATGTATATGTTAAAGGGAAATATGCGAAAGGTGCTTAGTTAGACTCTGAGCCCTGTTTAAGAATCAATTTTTCTATATAGTCTGAGTATGAATTTGATTGCGTTTGAAAAACAATTTAATTAACCTGGATAGAACTCAAGATGAGCTTACAAACCTCAACTTAAGAACTATCAGACTCAGGGGGAGTCAGAGCCTTCAAACCTCAGACTCTGAGCTTACAAACCTCAGAACCCTTTAAGTCAACTTGTTAATTAGATTAACAACAATTGACCTTTTAAATACTAATGTTTGTCATCATCAAAAAGGGGGAGATTGTTGGAACAAAGGTGTTCAGCAATACCACGTTTTGAGTTTTGATGATAACAAGGTATTAAAAAGTTGTCAATTAGATATTGCTAATATTTGTTTAAGTATGCAGGATATCAATTAAGATTTGTATCTTAGAAAGCATTCTGTTTGAACAATGTTGAAGAGCAATAAATCCATAGAAGCTTGTTGCTTCTGAAGACTGTTTTGAAGTGAGTCTGAAGACTGTGCTGAAGAGAGTCTGAAGACTGTGCTGAAGAAAGTCTGAAGACTGTATCGAAGAGAGTCTGAAGACTGTGCTGAAGAGAGTCTGAAGACTGTATCAGAGTCTGAAGACCATCAGAATCTGAAAACCAAGAGAGTCTGAAGATTATCAGAAGCTTAGTGCTACAGTGAGTCTGAAGCCACAAATTTGATAATCTTCTAACAGTGATCTCTACTGCACTGCTATGCACAGAGAAACTCTAATGGAGTAACGGCTAGCTTCTAAGTCAACTTGAGCGTGGGAAGCACAAAGACAAAGATTGCAGGCCAGTACAGAGTACGTTGTACGAACTCTGCTTCCACTACTCCACTACCACGTACAGTTTGGCAACTGTGTCTACCGGTATTAATCCTCAAAGGGAATGGAATTCAAAAGATGTTATTGAAGGACTATTACCATATCAAGCAACAGATCAACAGTCATTGATCAAGCTTCAGAAATCATCCTGATGCGCTGGATGACTCAATGTCTCTTTCCTACGCCTATATAAAGGATAGAAGACTTGAAGAATTGTGAGACTCTATAACATAGAAAAACTGCATTGCGCTGCTTTCGTATTCAACTGAGTCTTAACAAAAGCACATCATAAACTTAGATTCTTACAAACTGAGTATCCTAGAATCTCTAAGTTTCACAGAAAAACAGAGTATGTCTTTTGTGTAAAACAGAGTCTGTCTTTGTTGTAATTGAAACACATTTTGATTGTTGTCAAGTGTTTCAACTCTATTCAATTTTCTGTAATTGTTTAAAAGTCTCTTGCTTTTGTGCTTGAGCAAAGGAAGTCTCTTGGATGCGTCCTTGAGCATAGGAAGTCTCTTAGTTGTGTCTTTGAGCAAGGAAGTCTCTCGCCTGTGAGCTTGAGCAAGGAAGTCTCATACTGTGTGTTTGAGCAACTTGTAAGCCCTCGTCGCTATTGAGCATAAAAATACTCCTAGGGCATAAGCCCTCGTCGCTATTGAGCAAAAGCTCCTAGGGCATAAGCACTCGTCTCTGGATGCATATGCATGGACTCAACTTCTTAACTCTTAGACATCTCAAATGAACTCCAATAGTTTGGACCATAACATCATAAATCTTTGACGACACATGCAACTTTTATTTATTAACAACATAGCAACATGGCAGCAACGAATCATCACAAGCATTCACATACATCATCTCTTATAATTCAAAGAAAACATATACTAATGTATAGGTTACTATAACAAGTCAAGAATCAGTTAACAGCTCTACAGGTCGTCTTAATATTACAGTAGTACTAAATTCTAATCCAGGGGATCAACTCGCAACAACTCGATACGAAAGGACACAAGGTCACGAAACAAGGGTATTGTTCACCGTGTATCTCGCCAGGCGGGACATATGTGGCCGTGGCAAACTCCGCCGGGCGAGACATATGTCGCTGTGGCGGGCTCCGCCGGTCTAGACATATGTCGCCGTGGCCAGCTCCGCCGAGAGGGAAATTTTTCGCTATGGCGAGTTTCGCCGGGCTAGACATATGTCGCCACAGCGGGGGATGAATTCTGGGCTCGGGAAGAATGCAGATTTTCTCGAAAATCCGCCTAATCGCATTGTTTGAGGTCCAACATTGATTCTTGAAATCATCATATGGATTATCTAAGGTTCGTAAACAGTTTCTACATCAATCTAACAATTTTTCATCATTTAATCATCAATTCACCACTTTTAACCTAATTCCCAAATTCTCAAATTCTCATGAACTAACCCTATAATCTGTTAAATACAATCATGAATTACAGGTTTAATGAAATTGTAATGCTAGACTCACTCTTACCTTAATAAAATTTAGCAGCAGCCTCTCTGGTTCTTCTCTTCTGTTTTCTCCCTTTTTCTCCTAAAACTGATTGTACGTACTGTCTGTTCCTAAACCTAGGTTTTACCTTTTATACCTCTTCTATTTATTTTATCTTATTCCACTTATTCCCTCATAATTCTAACTAATTCAAAAACAGCCCAACAACTTAATATTCTATTTAAAAATATATATAAATTACTTCCATAACAAATATCAAATATATTTATAACAAATATATTTCTAACAAAATAACAAACATATTTATAACAAATATATTTCTAAACAAAATAACAAACATATTATCACTTATCAAATATAAAATCATGTAAAAGTATTCAAATATTAACTAAAAATAATTAAATAAAAAGGGGGCGTTACAACTCTCCCCCACTTAAAGGATTTTCGTCCTTGAAAATTTACTTCGATTAAACAACTATGGATAAACTCCTGCATGTTAGTCTTCTACACAACAAACAATAGTCAAAATAATACAACTATACTATTCTAACTCTAAGACAACGTCACTCGACTCTCTAATTGGCCGGACGGACCAATCTGCTCTGATACCAATTGTAACACCCCGAAATCCCAACATAAAAATTTCATGCATTTAATCCGAGTATATCGCATATTCAGGATGTCACATACCATAAAAACTTTAAACAAAAAGAATAATAATTTATTCCTCTTCCTTATTCAAAATGTAGCAGCGGAATCATAATTCAAACTCTTTAAAAAGATTAGTTCTTCGCACCAATGTCATAATTAATTCAAAAACGATACATAAAGGAATATAAACAAATGATAATCCCCATCCCGTTACGTATCAGAGCTCCTAAGACTCCACAGGGACCTCTCACATCGTCAATCCTACGCTTGGTCACCTGCACTTGCCCACGAGGCGGCAATTCCAACATAAGGGGTGAGATTCACAAAACAAAACATTAAACATATAATTCAACAATTATATTTAACAGCATAACTTCATCATCATAATATCATAACAACAGTCAAGTAACATCTTAATTATAAATCAGCGTCATAAATCCACATCATAATCATAATCAACATCATGTTCAACATCTTAGTCAATAATTATTTTGTTAATTATTTTAAGTAACGCCCGTTTTATTTAATTATTTTAAGTGGTGTTTTAATATATTCTTGTATGATTTTATGTGATATTGGTGAATTGATATTTTGTTATATGATATTTGATTATGAGGAATTTTTATTATTTAAGATAAAAGAGTAGAAAATAATTATTTATTTGAATAAAAAGGAATTAAGTGGAATTAATAGAAATTAAAGGGGAGTTAAGTGAAAAGAGTAGGTTATGGTTGAAAGAGTAAAAAGAAAGGGAGTTAGAAAAGGAAAGAGTAAAAAGAAAACAAACAGTATCATTTTCACGTACAGACAAAAAGAGAGAAAAAGAGAGTTTTTGAGAAGAAGAAGGGAAAGATAGGAGAAGAGCTAGGAAGAGAGATTTCAACCTATTTTGCTGTAGATTTTGCTAATTCGAGGTAAGGGTGGGAATCCTTCATTATAATGTTGTATAATTTTGATAATTGTTGAATTTGTGTTCTTGAATTAGGGTTTATGAAATGATGAAAATGTGATACAATGATTGTTAATTGTGTAATTCTATGCCATTTTGATTGCCATATGTTATGTTTGACCTGTAAACATGTTTTGTAAAACTTTTGGGTGAATAAGGGATTAAAAGTGGGATTTTGTGTTGAATTTGGATGCTGGAATCGTACTGTTCATCCTGAAAATCGTAGCCGTTCGCTTCAAGCGAAATGAATCTCGCTTAAGCGAGAATGCCCTTGAACCTTCGCTCAAGCGAAATGCGAGCGAGCCGTAAGCGAACTCAATCCTGAGTTACGGCATTTTCTTCGCTTCAAGCGAAATGAATCTTGCTTAAGCGAAAATGTCCTGTAGTTGCCCAGAATTGACCCATGAACCTTCGCTCAAGCGAAATGCAAGCGAGATGTAAGCGAACCAAATCTTGAGTTACGACATTCGCTTCGCTTAAGCGAAATCCATTTCACTTCAAGCGAACTGAATCCAGTATAGTGTATTTTCCAGATTTTTGACGCTCGCTTCAAGCGAACCGTAAGCGACCTTCAAGCGAACCAGGTCCTGTACGACCTTTTTCCATATTTTGTTAAATGCCTCTAGGGACTTTTCTAACCATTCTAAGGAGTTCCTATGAATTTATAAGAAGTATCTATAAAGCTAAAAGCGGTGTTTGAATGTTGAATTACGTAAGAATGTATACTTTTGTGAAATGTTGATACTTTGATAACTTAAATAAGTGTTGGTGTTGTCTAGTTGAGGAGTGTGTCGTAAATATTTTAGGCACATAAGTTGTTGTTGAAGTTGTATGTAGATATACACAAGTGGAGTCCATATGCATATCATTTTCTGGTGGAGGCTCATGCCCTGGAATGCTAGTCATTCAATCCGGTGGGGGCTTATGCCCTGGAATGTTTATCATTCACTTGGTGGGGGCTTATGCCCTGGGATGCTTTAACCATCCAATTTGGTTGGGGCTTATGCCCTGGAATGCTTAGCATTCAACGCGCGTAGTTGGTACCACATTGCATGATGCATTAGTTGATGTCGGGTTGTATTGGTTAGGGTGTTGTCGTCGGTGATTAATTTGTGTCTAATGTTGATAATGATTTGGTGTTGGTGATGATATTGTTGTTGAGAATTCACTATGATGTTGAATGGTATATATATATATATATATATATGATTATATACGGACTTGATGATTGTTATTGTTTCAATAATTTTGATAAATTATATAGCATTATTATTGAATGTGTTTCTCACCCCTTCTGTTGGAATTGCCGCCTTGTGGGCAAGTGCAGGTTCCGACGACTAATAGGTATGGCTCAAGTGTCTAGGACTCTGATACATATAGGATGGGGATCGTTGCGAATAATTTCCTTAATTCTTATGTATCGTACTTTGAGATTGTTTTTGTTGAATGGTTACCTTGATGAATAACATTTTATGTTGAGAATAAATATCCGCTGCAAGTTTATGACATTATACGTTGGTTTAAATAAATAGCATATTTACTATTTATGAGATTTTATTATTTGAAGTGTAATACGACGTGTTACGACGTTTACTCTGATTTATTTATTAAATAATACGACTTTTGGGAACGGGGTGTTACAATTGGTATCAGAGCAGAGTCGGTCTGTCCGGCCAATTAGTAGAGTCGTGTCGAGCCATTAGAGTTGTCTGACAATTTTTATATTGTCTTGTTGTTGTTCTAAACTATTCTGTTATGTAGAATTGTTGAGATGGCTGGAAGAAATGATGTTGCTCTTGCTGCTGCTTTGCAAGCAATGGCTCAAGTTGTTGGACAGCAACAGAACAATGCTGCTGGTAATGATGGTGTGTGCATGTTGGAGACCGTCTTGAGAAACCATCCACCTACGTTCAAAGGCAGGTACGACCCTGATGGGGCTCAGTCATGGCTGAAGGAAGTGGAAAGAATCTTCAGGGTCATGCAATGTACAGACGTTCAGATGGTGCGTTTTGGCACGCATATGTTAGCTGAGGAAGCTGATGACTGGTGGGTAAGTGTGCAACCTGTTTTAGGACATGGAGGAGCTGCGATCACATGGGCTGTGTTCAGGAGAGAATTTCTGAGCAGGTATTTCCCGGAAGATGTCCGAGGCAAGAAAGAAATTGAGTTCCTTGAGTTGAAGCAAGGAGACATGTCCGTGACTGAATATGCGGCGAAGTTTGTTGAACTGGCTAAGTTCTACCCGCATTACACAGCTGAGAATGCAGAGTTTTCCAAATGCATTAAGTTTGAGAACGGTCTGCGTGCTGATATTAAGCGGGCCATTGGTTATCAGAAGATTAGAAACTTTTCTGATTTGGTAAGCAGCTGTAGGATTTATGAGGAGAATACCAAAGCTCATTACAAGGTGATGAGTGAGCGTAGGGGTAAAGGACAGCAGAGTCGTCCGAAGCCGTACAGTGCCCCTGCAGACAAGGGTAAACAGAGGATGCAAGATGAGAGGAAGCCCAGGAGTAGAGATGTTCCTGCTGAGGTAGTTTGTTACAAGTGTGGCGAGAAGGGCCACAAGAGTAATGTGTGCAATCAGCGTGAAGAGAAAAAGTGTTTCCGTTGCGGGAAGAAGGGTCACACAGTGGCTGAGTGCAAGCATGATGATATTGTTTGCTATAATTGTAACGAAGAAGGTCACCTTAGTTTGCAGTGCAAGAAGCCTAAGAGGGCTCAGGCTAGTGGAAAGGTTTGTGCATTGACCGGTACTCAGACGGTTAATGAAGATCGACTCATCAGAGGTACTTGTTTCTTTAATGGTATCCCTTTATTTGCTATTATTGATACTGGGGCTACCCATTGTTTTATTGATGTTGATTGTGCAAATAAGTTGGGTCTTGTTATGTCAAGTATGAATGGGGAAATGGTTGTTGAAACTCCAGCTAAGGGTTCAGTGATTACTTCTCTTGTTTGTCAGAGTTGTCCTATATCCATGTATGGTAGGGATTTTGATGTTGATCTTGTATGTTTGCCGTTGACGGGGATGGATGTAATCCTTGGTATGAACTGGTTGGAATACAACCGTGTGCATATTAATTGTTTTAAGAAGACGGTGTACTTTTCTTCCGCCGAAGAGGAAAGTGGAGTAGAGTTTTTATCTACTAAGCAGCTGAAGCAATTAGAAAAGTGATGGAAACTTGATGTTTTCGTTGATGGCTTATTTGTCTTTAGAGAACCAAGCTGTGATTGACAGATTGCCAGTTGTTAGAGAATTTTCTGAAGTTTTTCCTGATGAGATTCCCGATGTGCCGCCGGAGAGGGAAGTTGAATTCTCTATCGATCTTGTTCCGGGTACGAAGCCTGTGTCGATGGCTCCATATCGTATGTCAGCTTCTGAGTTGGCAGAGTTGAAGAAGCAGTTGGAGGATTTACTTGATAAAAAGTTTGTACGACCAAGTGTTTCGCCTTGGGGAGCACCGGTGATGCTAGTTAAGAAGAAAGATGGTAGCATGAGGCTGTGTATTGATTACCGTCAGTTGAATAAAGTGACGATAAAGAATAGGTATCCACTTCCGAGGATTGATGATTTGATGGATCAATTAGTGGGTGCTCGTGTGTTTAGCAAGATTGATTTGAGGTCTGGTTACCATCAGATTAAAGTAAAAGATGAAGATATGCAAAAGACGGCGTTTAGGACGCGGTATGGTCACTACGAGTTTAAAGTGATGCCTTTCGGTGTTACTAATGCACCTGGTGTGTTCATGGAGTAATTGAATAGAACTTTCCATGCTTTTCTTGATCAATTTGTGGTTGTGTTTATTGACGATATTTTGATTTATTCTAAGACTGAGGAAGAGCATGCAGAGCATTTGAAGATTGTGTTGCAGGTGCTGAAAGAGAAGAAGTTATATGCAAAGCTGTCGAAGTGTGAATTTTGGTTAAGTGAAGTAAGTTTTCTTGGCCATATTATTTCTGGTAACGGTATTGCAGTTGATCCGTCGAAGGTTGAAGCGGTATCACAGTGGGAGACTCCTAAGTCTGTTACGGAGATTAGAAGTTTTCTTGGTTTGGCTGGTTATTATAGAAGATTCATTGAAGGATTTTCGAAGTTGGCACTTCCTTTGACTCAGTTAACTTGTAAAGGTAAGGCATTTGTGTGGGATGCTAAGTGTGAAGAGAGTTTCAACGAGTTAAAGCAAAGATTGACAACAGCTCCTATTTTGATTCTACCGAAGCCAGAAGAACCTTTTGTTGTTTATTGTGATGCGTCCAAGATGGGCTTAGGTGGTGTATTGATGCAAGATGGTAAGGTAGTAGCATATGCTTCAAGGCAGTTGAGGATTCATGAGAAGAATTATCCTACGCATGATCTAGAGCTAGCGGCAGTTGTGTTTGTGTTAAAAATATGGAGGCATTATTTATATGGTTCTCGATTTAAAGTGTTTAGTGATCATAAGAGTTTGAAATACTTATTTGATCAGAAGGAGTTGAACATGAGGCAGAGAAGGTGGCTAGAGTTATTGAAGGACTACGATTTTGGCTTGAATTACCATCCTGGCAAAGCTAATGTTGTTGCTGATGCTTTGAGTAGGAAGACATTGCATATGTCCGCAATGATGATGAAGGAGTTCGAGTTACTTGAACAATTCAGAGACTTGAGTTTGGTGTGTGAATTGGCGCCTAAAAGTGTCCAGTTGGGCATGTTGAAAATTAACAATGATTTTCTGCATAGTATAAAAGAGGCTCAAAAGGTTGATGTCAAGTTTGTGGACTTGATGGTTGCTACTGCCGATGGTGATTTTCAGGTTGATGACCAAGGTGTGTTGAGGTTTAGAGGAAGAATATGTATTCCCGACAATGACGAGATGAAAAAGATGATTCTTGAAGAAAGTCATAGAAGTAGCTTGAGTATTCATCCGGGAGCTACGAAGATGTATCATGACTTGAAGAAGTTGTTTTGGTGGTCTGGTTTGAAGCGTGATGTTGCGCAGTTTGTGTATGCTTGTTTGACTTGTCAGAAATCCAAAGTTGAGCATCAGAAGCCTGCTGGTTTGTTGATACCTTTAGATGTGCCGGAGTGGAAGTGGGATAGCATCTCCATGGACTTTGTAACTAGTTTGCCGAATACTCAAAGAGGGCATGATGCCATTTGGGTTGTTGTTGATAGATTGACGAAGTCGGCGCATTTTTTTCCGATCAATATCAATTATCCAGTAGCTCAGTTGGCAGAGATTTATATTCGAGATATTGTGAAGTTGCATGGCGTTCCGTCAAGCATTGTGTCGGATAGAGATCCGAGGTTCACTTCTAGATTTTGGAAGAGTTTGCAAGAGGCATTGGGTTCGAAGTTGAGGTTGAGTTCGGCTTATCATCCGCAAACAGATGGTCAGTCGGAGAGAACAATTCAGTCGCTAGAGGATTTGTTGAGGGTGTGTGTACTTGAGCAAGGTGGAGCTTGGGATAGTCATCTACCGTTGATTGAGTTCACGTACAACAACAGTTACCATTCGAGTATTGGTATGGCACCATTCGAAGCTTTGTATGGTCGGAGGTGCAGAACCCCTTTGTGTTGGTTTGAGACGGGTGAAAGTGTTGTGTTAGGTCCAGAGATTGTTCAACAGACTACGGAGAAAGTTAAGATGATTAGAGAACATATGAAAGCGTCGCAGAGTCGACAGAAGAGTTATCATGATAAGCGGAGGAAGGATCTTGAGTTCCAAGAGGGTGATCATGTGTTCTTGAGAGTCACTCCTATGACCGGTGTTGGTCGAGCTTTGAAGTCTAAGAAGTTAACCCCGAAGTTCATTGGTCCCTATCAGATATCGGAGAGGATTGGCACGGTGGCTTATAGGATTGCTTTGCCACCACATCTTTCGAACTTGCATGATGTGTTCCATGTGTCGCAACTTCGGAAGTATATAGCGGATCCTTCGCATGTTATTCCTATAGATGATGTGCAAGTCAGAGACAACCTTACGGTGGAGACTTTACCTTTGAGAATTGATGATCGCAAGGTGAAGAAGTTGAGAGGCAAAGAGATACCTCTTGTAAGAGTTGTTTGGAGTGGAGTTGTTGGTGAAAGCCTTACTTGGAAGTTGGAGAGTAAGATGCAAGAATCATATCCTGAGTTGTTTGTTTGAGGTAAGATTTCGAGGACGAAATTCTATGAGTTGGGGAGAGTTGTAACGCCCGTTTTATTTAATTATTTTAAGTGGTGTTTTAATATATTCTTGTATGATTTTATGTGATATTGGTGAATTGATATTTTGTTATATGATATTTGATTATGAGGTATTTTTATTATTTAAGATAAAAGAGTAGAAAATAATTATTTATTTGAATAAAAAGGAATTAAGTGGAATTAATAGAAATTAAAGGGGAGTTAAGTGAAAAGAGTAGGTTATGGTTGAAAGAGTAAAAAGAAAGGGAGTTAGAAAAGGAAAGAGTAAAAAGAAAACAAACAGTATCATTTTCACGTACAAACAAAAAGAGAGAAAAAGAGAGTTTTTGAGAAGAAGAAGGGAAAGCTAGGAGAAGAGCTAGGAAGAGAGATTTCAACCTATTTTGCTGTAGATTTTGCTAATTCGAGGTAAGGGTGGGAATCCTTCATTATAATGTTGTATAATTTTGATAATTGTTGAATTTGTGTTCTTGAATTAGGGTTTATGAAATGATGAAAATGTGATACAATGATTGTTAATTGTGTAATTCTATGCCATTTTGATTGCCATATGTTATGTTTGACCTGTAAACATGTTTTGTAAAACTTTTGGGTGAATAAGGGATTAAAAGTGGGATTTTGGGTTGAATTTGGATGCTGGAATCGTACTGTTCATCCTGAAAATCGTAGCCGTTCGCTTCAAGCGAAATGAATCTCGCTTAAGCGAGAATTCCCTTGAACCTTCGCTCAAGCGAAATGCGAGCGAGCCGTAAGCGAACTCAATCCTGAGTTACGGCATTTGCTTCGCTTCAAGCGAAATGAATCTCGCTTAAGCGAAAATGTCCTGTAGTTGCCCAGAATTGACCCATGAACCTTCGCTCAAGCGAAATGCAAGCGAGCTGTAAGCAAACCAAATCTTGAGTTACGACATTCGCTTTGCTTAAGCGAAATCCATTTCGCTTCAAGCGAACTGAATCCAGTATAGTGTATTTTCCAGATTTTTGACGCTCGCTTCAAGCGAACCGTAAGCGACCTTCAAGCGAACCAGGTCCTGTACGACCTTTTTCCATATTTTGTTAAATGCCTCTAGGGACTTTTCTAACCATTCTAAGGAGTTCCTATGAATTTATAAGAAGTATCTATAAAGCTAAAAGCGGTGTTTGAATGTTGAATTACGTAAGAATGTATACTTTTGTGAAATGTTGATACTTTGATAACTTAAATAAGTGTTGGTGTTGTCTAGTTGGGGAGTGTGTCATAAATATTTTAGGCACATAAGTTGTTGTTGAAGTTGTATGTAGATATACACAAGTGGAGTCCATATGCATATCATTTTCTGGTGGGGGCTCATGCCCTAGAATGCAAGTCATTCAATCCGGTGGGGGCTTATGCCCTGGAATGTTTATCATTCACTTGGTGGGGGCTTATGCCCTGGGATGCTTTAACCATCCAATTTGGTGGGGGCTTATGCCCTGGAATGCTTAGCATTCAACGCGCGTAGTTGGTACCACATTGCATGATGCATTAGTTGATGTCGGGTTGCATTGGTTAGGGTGTTGTCGTCGGTGATTAATAATTTGGTGTTGGTGATGATATTGTTGTTGAGAATTAACTATGATGTTGAATGGTATATATATATATATATATATATATATATGATTATATACGGACTTGATGATTGTTATTGTTTCAATAATTTTGATAAATTATATAGCATTATTATTGAATGTGTTTCTCACCCCTTCTGTTGGAATTGCCGCCTTGTGGGCAAGTGCAGGTTCCGACGACTAATAGGTATGGCTCAAGTGTCTAGGACTCTGATACATATAGGATGGGGATCGTTGCGAATAATTTCCTTAATTCTTATGTATCGTACTTTGAGATTGTTTTTGTTGAATGGTTACCTTGGTGAATAACATTTTATGTTGAGAATAAATATCCGCTGCAAGTTTATGACATTATACGTTGGTTTAAATAAATAGCATATTTACTATTTATGAGATTTTATTATTTGAAGTGTAATACTCCGTGTTACGACGTTTACTCTGATTTATTTATTAAATAATACGACTTTTGGGAACGGGGTGTTACAGACATCATCTCTTATAATTCAAAGAAAACATATACTAATGTATAGGTTACTATAACAAGTCAAGAATCAGTTAACAGCTCTACAGGTCGTCTTAATATTACAGTAGTACTAAATTTTAATCCAGGGGATCAACTCGCAACAACTCGATACGAAAGGACACAAGGTCACGAAACAAGGGTACTGTTCACCGTGTATCTCGCCAGGCGGGACATATGTGGCCGTGGCAAACTCCGTCGGGCGAGACATATGTCGCTGTGGCGGGCTCCGCCGGGCTAGACATATGTCGCCACAGCGGGGGATGAATTTCTAGGCTCGGGAAGAATGCAGATTTTCTCGAAAATCCGCCTAATCGCATGGTTTGAGGTCCAACATTGATTCTTGAAATCATCATATGGATTATCTAAGGTTCGTAAACAGTTTCTACATCAATCTAACAATTTTTCATCATTTAATCATCAATTCACCACTTTTAACCTAATTCCCAAATTCTCAAATTCTCATGAACTAACCCTATAATCTGTTAAATACAATCATGAATTACAGGTTTAATGAAATTGTAATGCTAGACTCACCCTTACCTTAGTAAAATTTAGCAGCAGCCTCTCTGGTTCTTCTCTTCTGTTTTCTCCCTTTTTCTCCTAAAACTGATTGTACGTACTGTCTGTTCCTAAACCTAGGTTTTACCTTTTATACCTCTTTTTTTTTTATCTTATTCCACTTATTCCCTCATAATTCTAACTAATTCAAAAACAGCCCAACAACTTAATATTCTATTTAAAAATATATATAAATTACTTCCATAAAAAATATCAAATATATTTATAACAAATATATTTCTAACAAAATAACAAACATATTTATAACAAATATATTTCTAAACAAAATAACAAACATATTATCACTTATCAAATATAAAATCATGTAAAAGTATTCAAATATTAACTAAAAATAATTAAATAAAAAGGGGGCGTTACAGATATAAATCAATCATGTCATAACTCCTCGGATCAACATATGATAAACAAAATCCAACATATAAACGCTATCCTAGATCAGAGCCCTAATCTAGACGCGCGTAAAAAGAAATAGAGGACTCCTACTCCTCGGCAACATCAAACAAACAAGCTACTAATCTTGCACCTCATCTACCCGTCCATACGAAAAGCTAGGTGGTAAACCACCGAGGGTAAGCATTACATCAACATAATCCGCAAGCAAATAATCAAGAATATCATGTATAATGAATACTAAACAGTATAAACATCCTTGTATATACAATCACACAATATTTCAATATCATTCCAATTCAACAATTCAAGTTCACATGAATCAAGTGCATTAACCACATATCACAACTCAATTCAATTCACCAAACAAATGCATGCAATGTTCTAGACTCATCTAGATGTATGTGGTACCAATTCTCCTCAAGGTCGTCACCTTCGATGCAACAAAAACATCGTATGTAAGGTTTCACGCCCCGCCTTACATTGGACATAAGTCTGTCACCAAACAATGAATGCATGAACATATGACTCAACTCAATGCATATGTTAATACAAAGGTCACCTCATCAATCAACATGCATATAACATTATGCAATCATCACCAAAACAATGCATATACAATTATGAAAACATCACCATCATTCAACAAGTATGCACACACCGACATACAATAAACATATATGTATTCACCATCATTTGAATATTCAAACAACATATATGCATTCAACAATTTCATCTTATTTGCATACTTCTTCATAAACATACATGTCTTTCACAAATTCGGATAACGGAGACACATATACCATAACAAGATACATACCATTATCAACATCTATAATTCATTCTCAAGTCTCCATTAAATCATATAAAATCAGTTACAAAATGTTTGCCAAACAATTGGTCTTTAAGCTAAGTTTTCACAAAGTTCTACTCACAATTCACAACTTTGAAAATAATTGAAGTAATTAATTAAAACCAATCAAACAAGGTGAATTGCCTAAGCCATGTATACTCTTATGTCACAATTGTGTGCAGTAGAGGTTACATAAGCATTTCATCGGCCAATCACGACTAATTCACAAAAATCACGAAGTTCGTCTCACTTTATCATATTGCAAAACCAATTCATTAAGAGAAGAAAACTAAGCTTGATTCAACAAGACATAGATTAGATACTATTAAACATCGTAATTAAACTCATAATAATCATATTTGATGTTTGGAAGCAAACCAAAAGTTTTGGGTTGAGTTAGAAACGGTTATGCTGAATTTTTCGTAAAAGTCTTCCAAGACCCATTTGGAGTGTTTCTATCATAACTAAAAATCAACAAAACATTTTCAAGTGAAACTAAAACCATTGGAAAGCTAACTCAATTATCTAAAACTTTCATGTTTACACAAAAGGCCAATTCAAAACAGAAATGTGCGAAAAATACGCAAGAACGCGAAACAGGCAATGCTGTCACTGTGACAGGGAATGACCCCCAACTCGCCTCCAGCTCGCCCCCAACTCGCCTTTGCGAGTTGTATCTGTTCAGTACACGGGAAAACTCCATTTTTCACCCAAAAACTCCCAATTTTAGTTCCCCATAGCCCAAATTGGTTTCCAAAGTTTGTATAAACATTTCTAGGCATAAACAGAGATTCAAATCCATATAAAGCTTGAATCACAACATCATTTCAAGAAAATAATCACTTGACCCATATTTATGAAAATCTTAAGAACAACACCAATTCATGACAAGACTCCATGGTTATGAACACCCATAGGTTTACTCAACAACAACAACATCTTATAATAGCAACAACATCTTTTAATCTCAGATTTAACCATCAATCAACAAAAAGACATCAATATTCACCAATTTCACACAATTCACAATATATCTAGTTATATATATCATGAGAAAGCAATTTCTTCAACAACGAATCAATTATCATCAAGTTCATGTACTCAAACATATCAACATAACAAGAGCACGAATTTCAACAATTAAATTCAAATAATCAAATCATGAAAATGGGTAGAAATGAAAAATTGAAGAATTATGTGTGAAGACTATCCCTCTTACCTCTAGCACAAAGAATTCCTAACCCAAGCTTCACGAGTGATGTTCATATGGAGGAATATTTGTTCACTTGGTTTAAGAGCCTTGGAAGCTTCAGGGCTGTTGAGGAAATATTGGATCGTGCGTTAGCCAACAATTCTTGGCATGCTATGTACTCAGATGTTGTGCTTCAAAATCTACCAGCTCCAGCTTCGGATCATTATCCAATTCAACTCCTCTGTGAACCGGGTAACAAATTTAAACGAACCATTTCTTGGTTTAAATTTGAAAATGCATGGCTTGTTGATCTTGGGTTTTGCAACTTTGTTGATGGTAAATGGAAATCTTATGGTGATCAAAATATTGTCAACAAACTGAACATGTGTGCATCAGATTTGATGGTATGGAATCGCAACAATTTTCAGCAACTGCATAGGGATATAGATACATGTAGAAAAAAGATTGACAATATGAGAGGTATTGTCAACGAAGATAATATAATATGCTTTAATAATCTTAGAAATCAGATGTCTCGACTACTTGTTCACAAAGATGTATTCTGGCGTCAGAGGGCCAAAGCTCATTGGTTGTGTGATGGAGATTTAAACACCAAATTCTTTCATGCGGCTGCAACATCTAGAAAGAAGGTAAACCGTATATCCTCTCTGATTGATGCTGCTAATAATAAAGTAACACAAGAAAACGACTTATGTAATGTTGCAAAAGATTATTTTTTGGAGCTTTTTCAAGCCCATAATAGCAATGTTGCTCTGGCTATTGGTGTTATAGCTGATTCTATCACGGGGAGGACAATGTCAAATTAACTTCCCCATTTCTTATTGAAGAGTTTAAGGAAGCTATTTTTTCTATGAAGTTGGATTAGTGTCCAGGCTCTGATGGATTTAAGCCAGGCTTCTTTCAAAAAATTTGGCCATTATGTGATGAAGAAATATTTAAAACAATGTTGTGGTTGACTTCAGTCGGGTGTTTTACCACCTACCATCAATATGACAAATATTTATTTGATTCCGAAGGGAGAGACTCAGGTTTCTATGAAGGACTGGCGCCCAATATCATTGTGTCATGTTGTTTATAAAATTGTTGATAAAGTTTTGGCTAACAAATTACAGGGTGTTCTAGACAAATGCATTTTAGACAATCAATCTGCATTTGTTCCAGGTAGATAAATTATGGACAATGCTATGGCTGCTATTGAATTGGTTCACTCTATGAAGTCTAAAGTCTCAGGTAACAAAGGAGATGTGGCCTTCAAACATGATATTAGTAAGGCGTATGTTATAATAGACTGGATTTACCTTAAATGTGTTATGCTTAAAATGAGATTCTCTCAAAAGTGGGTAAAGTGGATTATGATGTGTGTACAGACTGTTGATTACTACGTACTAGTTAATAATGAGGCAGTTGGTTCCATTATACCAGGCAGGGGTCTGAGGCAAGGAGACCCTTTGTCTCCCTATCTTTTTATTATTTGTGCTGAAGAACTCTCATCTTTAATTCGACAGGCAGAAGCAAGTGGTACTATTCATGGAGTAAAAATCTGCATAAATGCTCCCATTGTTTCACATCTTATATTTGCGGATGATTGCTTTTTGTTCTTCAGAGCTGAATCTTTTGAAGAAACAACGATGAAGAATATCCTAGCAGTCTATAAGCAAGCGTCTGGGCAAGCAATTAATTTCTAAAAGTCAGAGATCTTCTTCAGCAGAAATGTTCCACAAGATAAGCAAAATAATATCAAAAACATTCTTGAAGTGCAAGTCGTTCTTGGAACAGGGAAGTATCTCGGCTTATCGTCAATGATTGGAAGAAGCAAAAAATCCACATTTAATTTCATCAAAGACCGCATTTGCAAGAGGATAAATTCATGGAGCAGCAAAAATCTATCAAAAGTAGGGAGAGAAGTTTTAATCAAGTCAGTTCTTCAATCCATTCCGACTTATTTCATGAGTATTTTTACCCTTCCGTCTACTTTATGCGATGAGATCGAAAAAATGCTTAATTCTTTCTGGTGGGGTCATTCTGGAGCACAAAACAATGGTATCCATTGTCTCTCTTGGGATAAATTATCAATGCATAAAAAGGACGGGGGGTATGAGTTTTAAAAGTTTACCTGTTTTCAGTTTAGCGATGTTGGGTAAGCAAGGTTGGCGTATTATGACTAATCCAAGCTCTCTTATTGCCCGCATTTACAAAGCCAAATATTTTCCTAGATGTGATTTTTTAAGCACAAAATTGGGACATAAACCTATTTATGAGTAGCGTAGTCTGTGTAACTCAAAATTCATTCTGAAGGTATGGAGTAGATGGAAAATAGGCAATGGTGATAATATTTTGATTTGGAACAACAATTGGATTGCAGGTAATATCACTCTAAACCATCCCTCTGAAGGTGATGTCCACATGTCCCACTTAAGAGTGTCTCATTGTATGTTGCAAAATAAAAAACAATGGGATGTTCATTTTGTTGAAGCAATTTTTGACCAGCAGACAATCACAAATATTATGAATACTCTGTTGTACCCGTCTGTTAGAGAAGATAGGCTGATTTGGAGCAAAGATAGCAATGGAGACTATTCTTGTCAGAGTGCCTATCGGTATTGTATGAAGGTGAGAAAAACACAAGAAGGGGGGGTTGAATTGTGTTAGCTTTTCGCAGCTCTTGAAGAGTGAGAATCTAATTCCTTAGTATCAGAGTCTGAAAGAGATCAGAGTCTGATGGGAGATTAGGTTTCTGATGCAGCGGAAATAATCAAGAGAAAGAGAGAAGAGAGAACACAAGCAATTATACAGGTTCCTTCCACAAACCGGAAGTAGTTATGTCCCCCTTGCACCTCCAAGGAGAGTTCCACTAAAATGTAATATCTATTACAAGTTGCTCAAACACACAGTAAGAGACTTTCAATGCTCAAGCACGCAGGCAAGAGACTTCCAATGCTCAAGCACGCAGGCAAGAGACTTCCAATGCTCAAAGACACAACTAAGAGACTTCTTTGCTCAAGGACGCAGCCAAGAGACTTCTGACACAATTTACAGAAAATTGAATAGAGTTAAAACACTTGACAAACAATCAAACGTGTTTCAATTACAACAAAGACAGACTCTGTTTCAAACAAAGATAGACTCTGTTTTTCTGCTTAACTTAGAAATTCTAGAATACTCAGTTTGTAAGAATAATCTAAGTTGTTGATGTGTTTTTGTTAAGACTCAGTTGAATACGATAGCAATACAGCGTAGTTTTTTCAATAGTAGAGTCCAACAATTCTTCAAGTCTGCTATCCTTTATATAGGCGTTGGAAAGAGACGTTGAGTCATCCAGCACATCAGGATGATTTCTGAAGCTTGATCAATAGTTGTTGATCTGTTGCTTGATATGGTAATAGTCCTTCAGTTGCATATTTTGAATTCCATTCCTTTTGAAGATTAATACCGGTAGACACAGTTGCCAAACTGTACGAGGTAGTGGAGTAGTGGAAACAGAGTTCGTACAACGTACTTTGTACTGACCTGCATTCTTTGTCGTTGAGCATCCCACGCTCAAGTTGACTTTGAAGCTAGCCGTTACTCCAAATGAGAGTTTTTATTGCATCGTAATGCTTTTAGAAATCCTTGTAAGCAAATCTTCAGATTGCAGGCTTCAGACTCACTGTAGCACTTAGCTTCTGATGATCTTCAGACTCTCTTGGTCTTCAGATTATGATAGTCTTTAGACTCTGATAGTCTTCAAACTCTCTACTTCAAGCTCTCTTCGATACAGTCTTCAGACTCTCTTCGATACAGTCTTCAGACTCTCTTCGATACAGAATCACAAGCAACAAGCTTCTCTAGATCTTTGCTCTTAAAATGTTCAAACAGAATACTTTCCAAGATATAAATCTTGATTAATATCCTGCATACTTAAACAAATATTAGCATATCCAATTGACAATTTTTAATACCTTGTTATCATCAAAACTCAAAACGTGGTATTGCTGAACACCTTTGTTCCAACAATCTCCCCCTTTTTGATGATGACAAACATCAGTATTTAAAAGGTTAATTGTTGTTAATCTAATTAACAGGTTGACTTAAGGGGTCTGAGGTTTGTAAGCTTTGACTCCCCCTAAGTCTGATAGTTCTTAAGTTGAGGTTTGTAAGCTCCCCCTAAGTTCTATCCAAGTTAATTAAATTTAAATTTCATAAACAGTTGAATTCATTCTTAGAATAATAAACGAATTAGAGAACAGATTCTTTAAACAGGGGCTCAGAATCTAACTAAGCACCTTTCGCAAATTTCCCTTTAACTTTTTACATAGAACTTGCAGATTCATCAGTTAACAAAAAGTCACAAATCTCACAAAGCTTTCCCTTCTCCCCCTTTTGTCATCAACAAAAAGGTTTAGAAACAAGTTTCTCCCCCTTTTTAAATGACTTCAGGTAAGGGTAAAAACAAATTTTAAGGAAAACAAGATTCAGAGCGAAAAACATATAAGATGTAAAACACAATATATATCAGAGGTACAAAGATTAAATAACAACTTGAATAATCTTAAAAACGAAAACAGTTCAGAAGATAAAGAAAACAGTAGAAATAAGTTACAAGCAAAAACAAAACACAAAGAATTTAAACTAAGGTTGGTTTTGTTTGGCAAGGTGATCCATCAATTTCTGGAGATCCTCTTTCAAGTCTTGCTTCTTCCTGAACTCTATGCAGTCTCCTCCTCAATGAATCAAAAACCATTGATTCTCTTGGATTGTATAGATCTTCATCAAAGAATGGATTATACTCAATCCGCAGAATAGGAGCTTTCTTCTTAGCTTTAGCTTTCTCAGCTCTCTTAACTTCTTCCACATGCTTGGCAGTAACAATGGCTTGTTCCTTGACAGCAGCCTTCCGAATTTTGGTGACAAACTCCAAAATTCAGTCTTCAAAGTGGAGAACTTATCCTCATAGCTTACATTGAGGATAGGCGCAAACCTTTGCTCAATAATGTCCTTGAGCTTAGAGTTTGATGAAGCATAGAACTCATCTATCCTTAACGAATCAAAGAGGTTGTGAGGTTCATAAGTTGAGGGTTGAGAGGCTCTTAAAGTTCGAAAGGTTTCAAATCCAGGTACAACTATTCTAGAATTAGAAAGAGGTTCAGGAACCGTTTCAGACACAGGCTCTGCTATGCATTCTGTTACAGGTTTTGATAGGATATCAGAAGCTTGTTCCAGAATTTCAGAGACTGGTTCTTCTACAGGTTCTGATGGTTCAACAGAAGCTATGGTGAGAATTTCTGTAGGTTTGGGTACAAAGTCTGGTTTAGAAACAGATTCTGTAGCTTTTGTTTATTTGGATTTAGCAGGGGTTTTTGGTAGTTCTCCTCCTAGATGTTTCTCAAGAGAATCTAGGGTGTCTGGAGAGTATACACAAATAGGCTCATGTTGGGGGGATGGTTGAGTTGAATGAATGGTTACTTCAGGCTCTTCAGAAGGTTGAATTGCCTGAAGTGGTTTGAGAAAAGATGGTTGAGCAGGGTGGTCAGCAGGTAAGTTCATAGACACTGTGATGGTGTCTTGAATAACTCTGTCCATAGTTGAATCAACATATTCAACTATTTTGGGGTCAAGTGGGTCATGGGATGATAAGGGTTTGATTGGTGAGGGGGATGAATTTCTGAGGGAGGGAAGAATTTGGCTCAAGGGTTTGTTATCTGATTCAGTATCAGATGAAGACTCTTGATTCGTAGAGGAAGGTGAGTTAAATGCCACATTACCAGAGGTGCCTATTCCAGCTTCTAGAGAAGCATGATGATCAGACACAGTAGCTTCTGATAAATCAGCTTCTGCAGGAGCCACCTGACTCTTCTGTTTCAGAGCTGATGCAAGCAACTTAGCAGCTTCTTTAACAGTTTGTTCCTTAAGTTCTTCAGCAACCACTTCTGCTGCCATTGCCTTGCCAGCAGATGTTCATCCTATATCATAGATACAGAAGTACCTATCTTCTGTGCTACATCCTTAGCCACAGGAACCACTTCCATCTTTCTCTTCTTGATCTGACTTTCTTCACCATCAGAGTCAGTATCAAGGAATTCAGCAATCTTTTCAGCTAGTTTCACATAATCTCTGTCAGCCTTGCCTTTCTTCGCTTTCTTCTCATCCTTCTTTGCCTTCTTCTCGTCTTTCTTAGCTTTCTTTTCATCCTTGGGTTTTTTTATCCTATCCTTGATTTCCTTGGATGCAGAAGATACAGACACAGGCATGGGAGCTATGGTCTTAGGGGCACCAATAGTTACTCCTAGAAGATTTGTAGATTTCATCTTCTTCTTGAGAGGCTCTTGCTTCTCTTCCTCTTCCTTTGGAATCACTTCCTTGGTCCTTTTTCCTTTAACCTTAAGAGGTCCTCCTCCAGTAGTCTCTGGAATGGCAGAATAGTTGATTATTCTACCAGTTTCATTGAAGTAATCCACCACAAATCTTGCAAGGACTTCAGGATTATCTTCTTTGGAAATAGGAGGGAAGTCCATCATCAAGTCTGATTGCACATAAGATTCCCTCATATCTTGCTTAGAAGGATTAAATCTTTTGACAATCTTCATGTATTGAAGAGTTTTACCGTTGATGATTCTCCCAGTAACTGTTCCAAGATGAGCGTCTGATACTACACCAGATTCTGATAAGACCTTCAAGAGGCCTCCTTGATACAGAATCTCAGAGATTAGTCTTCCAAAAGGAACTTGTCTTCTGGATTCAGATTGGCTTTTCTTTATAGCCCAGCACATGTGGTACATCACGTACCTTGGAAAGTTTATCTTCATTTTATTTATCAGAAAATAAAGAAGAACCTTGTGATCAACAGACAGAGTGTCTGTTCCTCCACCTTTCTGAAGCATACTATCCATCATGATCTTCAGAAGCACCCTATGCTCAGGATGCATGTCAACCAACTTATTTGAGGGTCTCCCTTCAAATAAGAGTTTGTTGCAGATACCCGTCCAGTCACTCTTCTTCTGGACATTCCACTGAAATTTTCCTTCATTCACCACTCTACAAGCTCTGGCAACCACCTCTTCAGTGATAAGGACTGGAATCCCCATCACAGCGGACCTGATTTCAAGACCTTTGTACGGTCTTAAACTCATTTCCTCTCTACTTTTGCCAGCCAACTTAGGGTTGTTCATGATTGCAGCTGTTTCTTCAATGGTAGCTTCATCCTTGTCGAAGACTTCTGCCCTAACCCAGAAATTTCTTACCAGCTCCTGATATGTTGGTCCATTAAACATACCGAAATAGTTCATCATCCCTTGTGATAAGAAATGAGAAGAGACGTCTACTCCGTGACGACTGAGAGAGCCAAAGTCTACTGGAGATTCAAGTTGAATTTCCAGAGTTTCTTTAATGAGGTTCATCGTTACGGGTTTAATCACGTATGATTTTCCAGTTTTGACTAACACGCCAGATTGAATGAGATCACTTGCCATTGAGAGGTTTCTAGGTTTTGATTTTTGAGAACAAAAAAAAGTTTTACAAAGATTGAAAACAAGAAGATTGTTCAGAGAAAAAAATCAAAGAGTGAAAAGAGAAGTGAGTTGTGTGTGATAGGTATTTATAGAAAAAAAATGATGACCGTTTGGAAAGAATAGGGGACAAACAAACACGATCAATAAATACAGAGAGCATGCAGCCGTAAAAGTATTGGGACAATGTGAAGGTAACTTGTTAAAAATAATGAAATCATTGCCCTTTGAGTTCTTACCCAATACAGACAGATCATGTCTGAGAAACTAAAAAGTAACTGTCACCGTAGTGGGCAGGTGTTACTGAACTCAACAGTCATGCTTCCACTAATACGAGCTTTTGAGAGTCTAAGATTCCTTAACAGAGTCTGAAGGTCTATTAGAAGCTTATGTTCACCAGAGTCTCCAAAAGAGAGTCTGATTCTCAATTAGCTTCTGAATATCTTTCAGAATCTGAATTCTGTTTTCAGAGGCGCACATTAACCAGAGACATAACACATGTTCAAATTTTTCTTGATAAAATCAAATCTTTCAACAGATAAAGGTTTAGTAAATATATCAGCCCATTGATGATCAGTATCAATGAATTTAATATCTAGAATTCCTTTTTGAACATAGTCTCTTATAAAATGATGTTTAATCTCAATACGCTTTGCTCTTGAATGCAGAATTGGATTTTTAGATAAACATATAGCTGCCGTATTATCACAATAAATTGGGATACAGTTTTCAGTTATTTGATAATCTTAAGCTGATGTTTCATCCAGAGTAGCTGTGTACAACAACTAGCAGCTGAGATGTATTCTACTTCTGCTGTAGACAAAGCAATAGTTGCTTGCCTCTTGCTAGCCCAGGATATCAGATTCTCTCCCAAAAATTGACAATTGCCAATAATTTGATCCTCAGGATGTGAAGACTTGTATTTGAATGAATGTTTGGATTGATTAGCTTGCTGAGAACCATCTTGAGCTTCTTCAGAAGCTTCTTCATTAGGAATTTCAAGGGATGCTCCAGCTTCTGAAGTATCTTCAGATTCTGAGTTGTCATCAGAATCATGAGATCCTGCATAACTTTCATCTTGCTCTGGAGTTTCACTTTCAGGCACTTTGTCATCGAATCTGACATGCATAGATTCTTCAACACATTGTGTTTCTGAATTATACAGTCTGTATGCCTTAGAACGTTCAGAGTAACCTAAGAAGATTCCCTTTTGAGCTTTGGCATCAAATTTCTTTAGATAGACTTTATTGTTCAGGACATAACAAGTATATCCGAACTGATGAAAATAAGATATGTTAGGTTTCCTTCCTTTAAAGAGTTCATATGCTGTTTTGTTCAACAGAGGTCTAATATAGATTCTGCTCTGAACATAACAAGCTGTGTTTACTGCTTCTGCCCAAAAATGTTTAGCCAGATTGTTCTCATGGATCATAGTTCTAGCTATTTCTTTTAAGGTTCTGTTCTTTCTCTCTACAACTCCATTTTGTTGTGGAGTTCTAGGTGCAGAGAATTCATGAATAATTCCATGTTTTTCACAGAAAACCTCAAAAGGCTCATTTTCAAATTCTCCTTCATGATCACTTCTGACGTTTAAGATTTTCAATTCTTTTTCAGATTGAATTTGGATGCAGAATTTACTAAACACAGAATATGAGTCATCTTTAGTTTTCAGAAACTTAACCCAACTCCATCTGCTGTAATCATCAACAATTACTAGTCCATATTTACTTCCATATAAGGATGCATTGCTAACTGGTCCAAATAAATCAGTATGAAGTAACTCCAAGGGTCTGGAAGTAGAAACAATTTCTTTCGGTTTAAAGGAACTCTTGACAATTTTCCCTTTCTGACATGCTCCGCAAAGAGCATCTGAATGATAGTCAATGTCTGGTAGGCCTTTGACTAGTTGCAACTTGCTAAGCTTAGAGATTAATCTCCAGTTAGTGTGTCCCAACCGTCTATGCCATAGCCACTTCTTATCACCCATTGACAAAAGGCAAACTACCTTCTGATCAGTCAGTTTAGAGAATTTTATCTTGTAGACATTGTTTCTTCTCTTTCCCTTGAAGACTATGGATTGATCATCCTTGTTAACCACAGTGTAGTTGTTCTTATTAAATAAAACATCATAACCACTGTCACATAATTGACTTATGCTTAGTAGGTTATGTCTAAGTCCATCAACAAACCACACATTACTGATTGAGATCAGAGAGTTACCAATGGTTCCAGTACCAATGATTTTGCCAGTCTGGTTTCCTCCAAATCCCACAGTTCCTCCCTCTTTCATGGTTAGGGTTAGGAACATAGACTTTTCTCCCGTCATGTGACGCGAGCAACCACTGTCCAGGTACCAAGCCTTCTGCTTTTCTAGTCCTCTTAGACATACCTGCAGCATCAACAATTTCAGACTTAGGTACCCATATTCTCATGGGTCCTTTTGAGTTAGTCTTTGAACCATTGAATTCCTTTCGTAAGGTGCGTCTTGAAGTCATTGGCAGTGTTTTCTTCCACACCTTAGGTTTAGAACCGTTTGGTTTAGGATTCAACTTGCCTTTCACAGTTTCTCCTTTTTGAAACTTAAACTTTTGTTTTTCAGACTCTGGCCTTTTTAGAGTCCGTTTATCAGACTCTGAATGTTTTAGAGTCTGAATCATTAAAGCTTTAGATTCAAAGTTTTTCAGAACTTTTAACTTTACATTCTGAGATTTTGACTTAGTCAGAACCTTAGAACTTGAAGTTGTAGGTTCTGAATGAGTCACTGTGTTGACTTCATCAGACTCACTTACAAAGTGATTTTTCAACGCTTCTCTGGCTCCATCAGGACCAGGTTTCAGAATCACTTCATTCGAGCTTCCTCCAATGAATCCAAGACCCTGTCCTCTGTTCTGATATGTGCTATAGATCATGGATGCAACCCTTGATCTGTCAATTCCAGTAGCAATAAATTCTTGTAAAGCAATATCTTGCTCACTCAAGTATTTACAACTACACTTCTTGATCAATAAAGTATCATTTTCTTCTTTTAAGCTTTCTAACTCCAACAAAGTTGAATTATGTCTTTTTGACAGCTTATCAAGCTGTTGTTTGACTTTCTTCAACTTAGTGGTTTTAGCTTTAAAATGACCAAGAAGTTCTTTGACAGAATCTACTAATTCAGATCTTGTGAGTTCAGAAAATACCTTTGTTTCACTTTCAGAGTCTGCATCTGATTCTGCCTCAGGTGTCTCCTTTACAGATTCAGTTGTAGCCATTAGACCAACAGCTACATTGGCTTCACCATCAGCATCATCATCCTCAGACCCTGACTCATTATCAAGATCTTCCCAGGTAGCCATCAGACTTTTCTTGATTTGCTTCTTAAACTTGCTTGACTTGAAGGTTGGCCTTTTTCACTTGGATTTCTCCTTCTGCAGTTCTGGACAGTCAGCAATAAAATGTTCAGTCTTCTTGCAGTTGAAGCAACCTTTATGTTCCTCCTTTTTGAAACCCTTCCCACTGCTCTTGCTCAGAAATCTCTTGTTCATTTTAGCAAGGTATTGCATTCTGCTTGAAAGCATAGCCATTTCCTTTGCAACATCAGGATCTTCCTCTGAGCTTTCAGAAGCTGAAGATTCATTTTTAGACTCTTCAACCTTGAGAGCTTTTGAGGATCTTCCCTTTGATTTTAAAGCAATGGTTTTAGACTTTCTTGCAGACTCATGTTCATTGAGACTTAACTCATGAACCTTGAGAGAGCTTACAAGATCTTCAACACTTAAAGTGTTTAAATCTTTAGCCTCCTCAATTGCAGTAACCTTTGGTCTCCATCTAGAGGGTAAGCTCCTTAGGATCTTGCTAACATGATCAGAAGCTATATAACGCAGGCAAGAGACTTCCAATGCTCAAGCACGCAGGCAAGAGACTTCCAATGCTCAAAGACACAACTAAAAGACTTCTTTGCTCAAGGACGCAGCCAAGAGACTTCTTTGCACAAGCACACAAGCAAGAGACTTCTGACACAATTTACAGAAAATTGAATAGAGTTAAAATATTTGACAAACAATCAAACGTGTTTCAATTACAACAAAAACAGACTCTGTTTCAAACAAAGATAGACTTTGTTTTTCTGCTTAACTTAGAAATTCTAGAATACTCAGTTTGTAAAAATAATCTAAGTTGGTGATGTGTTTTTGTTAAGACTCAGTTGAATACGATAGCAATGCAGCGTAGTTTTTTCAGTAGTAGAGTCCAACAATTCTTCAAGTCTTCTATCCTTTATATAGGCGTTGGAAAGAGACGTTGAGTCATCCAGCACATCAAGATGATTTCTGAAGCTTGATCAATAGTTGTTGATCTGTTTCTTGATATGGTAATAGTCCTTCAATTGCATATTTTGAATTCCATTCCTTTTGAATATTAATACCGGTAGACACAGTTGCCAAACTGTACGAGGTAGTGGAGTAGTGGAAACAGAGTTCATACAACGTACTTTGTACTGACCTGCATTCTTTGTCGTTGAGCATCCCACGCTCAAGTTGACTTTGAAGCTAGCCGTTACTCCAAATGAGAGTTTCTATTGCATCGTAATGCCTTTAGAAATCCTTGTAAGCAGATCTTCAGATTGCAGGCTTCAGACTCACTGTAGCACTTAGGAAGTTAAAAGTTCCTCCAAAAGTAAAGAATTTTATGTGGAGACTCACTAGGAATGTGTTACCAACTAGAATGCGACTTTGGATAAGAAAGTCAACTATTCGGGAACCTGTGTACTTTGTAATTCTACAAAAGAGCACAATTTTCACCTATTTTTTGGTTGTCCGAGCAGCTGCAATATTTGGAATATGTTTGCTTTATCCCAAACAGTGAGTGTTGTCACTAATTTATAAGATAATTGCACAAACTGTATTTTTCCAGATTCTGCACCGGTTGTCGAATGGAGATGCATCATTGTTTGCGTGTATTCTCTAGAGTATTTAGAAGCAACGTAATAACAAGGTATGGAATGATGTTGTTGACGCGCAATGTTTTGTGATCGAAAGAGTAAAGTGTTTGTTAGCTGATTGGGAAGCGGTCAAGATAGCAAGTGCAAGGAAGAAGTTTGCTCACAATTATAATACGCAACAGCAACGACAGAATAAGGAATTTAAGTGGAAGAACACAAGTCCAGGTAAGATGAAATGTAATATTGACGCTTCTTTTCCAAATCATGACAATAGAGTCGGTATTGGTATGTGTATAAGAGACGAGGAAGGTACTTTTGTCCTTGCTAAAGCGGAATGGTTTGAACCTAAATGTGATGTGCACATCAGAGAAGCATTAGGTTTATTGTCGGCACTCAATTGGGTACATGAGCTTCACCTAGGACATGTGGATTTTGAACTTTATTCAAAGAAGGTGGTTGATAGTTTTAAGTCAAGTAACTATGATCACACCGAATTTGGATCTATCTTGAAAGATTGTAAATCTCTAGTTAGTCGTTTTTATGAAAACTCTAGTGTTGAGTTTGTGTGGAGACAAGCAAATGTGGTTGCCCACAAATTAGTTAAGGCGGCCACATTGTCGACTAGTTTCTATATATTGATTGAACCACCTTTTTGTATTGGACATATTTTAAGTAATGAAATGCTATAAGTTTCCTTTGTTAAAAAAAAAAAAATCCCTTAGAGACGTTAATTTGGTGGAAATTTACCATTTTTAAACTTTAAATGGTCTAAGAGTGACCAATTTAGATACATATAAATGTTATTTAATCGATCATTGTACGACACTAATATTTGATAGGCACCAACATAGATGACATAAAAAGTCAGTACCCACAATTATAAGCACATAAAATTCACAAGAGACTTGTTTCATATTAAACAAACAATTATTTTATAGAAATACAACAATAAACAATCTTTTATAAATTAGTATGATTACTTTTTATTATAAACAAATTCATTTTTTGTATTCATTGTATTATAAACTACTTTTGATTTATTTCAATATTTTTTATGAAAATATTAATTTATTGATTTTAATAAGAAAGAAAGCAAATACTTGGTCATAGTTTTATTTTTTTTAATAAAACTGGTCAAAATTCTTTTTAGATTTAATGTGTATAAAACATTTTTTAGTCAAAATGTATTTATTGTTGTAAAAAAAAAGTCAAAAGGTATTCAATTAGGTCAAAAGAATAATTTATAGTTGAGGCTATAAATAATAACCTATTGATAGGGGAAAATGGCAAACCGTTTGAACACTGCAATTCAATGGCAAAGTTCCTCATCTCTTTCATTGATATCATTCACCATAAAAATATTATGTTAATTTTTTTTATTTGTATGTAAGGTGTCATTTAGAATCATGAATTTTAATTCTTTCTTTTCAGATCAATCTACAATCCGAGATCAAGATTTTGCATTCAGTTCACTAACAGGTATGCATATATTTGGAAGGACATATTTTCTCTATATTTTCCACCATTTTTTCCACAATTTTTATATTATTCTTCAAAATATTTGTTAATTTGTCATCTTTTATGCTTTCTACAATTATTAAAACTTTCTTCCCTGTCTACATCCTTGTTTTTATACTCCAAAGTCACCTTTTTATGGGCATGATCAACTACTCCAATTTTGTTAGAACACTCATTTCAAGTGTTTCAATTTTGATATGAACCGTATAATACAGGTAATTACATTCATGTATATAGCAAATCTATCTTGTTTCTGATATTTCAATTGCAAGATATCTAAAATAATAAAATTATATACTAGAACCAGTTTAAACAATACATGTTAAATTTTATAAGACAAAAATGAAATTGAAATGGAACTAAAATCTATGTAAAATAATATTTGTCAGTGAGAATGAGACCATACATGCTTATGCGAGTATTTTTCCCTCCTATATAGAGCAACTGAAAGATGAAGCTACAATACTTGACTATTACCACCTTTTTAGAGTAATAATTAACGAGACAATATCAAGAGTCATTCATAACAAAGTAGAATCAATAGCATAGCTTAAAGAAGAAAACTAATTTAGGATTAAAGATTGAATGAGAAAGTAAAAAAGAAACTAGAAAAGAAAATCACCTCATACTAGAAATCATTATTAATACAATCTGCCACAAAATTTAAAAGCACAAAAATTGATTATCATATTTACATTTCCTTTCGAATAAATATCTTCATCTATCTTGTTATTGTTATTGTAATTGTAAGTCGGTTTTGGCATTTATGGATTGTCCTCAGCTGCAAATAGAATGATGTGAGGAATCCTACCATCATCATGATCAAAAATAACATTTTAACCAAACGAATTAGGAGAACAAATAAGATTGATAAATCTTACCACAATACCATGATATACAATAGTGGCAAGTTTACCATCAATGATGGTTTCTATGGTAATGTGGAAAGATTTATCCACCAAAGTTGTCCTCCTAATTTGTTTTTTCAAACTGTTGTTTTTGATCAAGATGATGGTAGAAATTCACACATCAAGCTATATGCTGTTGATGACATACCATAAATGCATGAACTGTCTTACAATTACGTACCACTACAAGATTGATGAGGTTATCGATTCAAATGGAAATGAAATAATAATAATTTCAATTGTAATGCTTCAAAATGTTGTGGCAGATTGTATTAATATGATTTCTTGTAAGAGACAATTATATTTTCTCGTTTTTTTTTTCCTTCTCATTCAATCTTTGTTCATAACTTTGTTTTCTTCCTTAATTTATTGATGAGCATTGCTATTTATCTAGAGAGTTTTAATCAAGAATTTATCAAGAAAGAGCCTCACCAAATTAAATCAAAGGAGGTAATGATGTATAATTAAGGAAAGGTGTTAGCAAATAAAAAAATTAATTTTTTCTTGATACATATTGTCACTGTATCTATCATTTCCCATTTATTGTGAGAGCCTTTTGATATTGTTCCCTTGATTATTACTCAACTAGGTGGCGATATTCAAGTCTTTTTTTTTGTTTTGTTTTAGATCGACGTGTTTTTTAACATGCACAAGTTTAATATCTACCATTTAAATTTCATTGCTCATTGGATTTTACGGTGTTCAATACATACTAAAATTTTCCCCATATATTCTAAATCTCTTTTATTGAAATAATACCCTGCTAGCTACAAATTTGCAGGGTAACACAAGAGAAGTTAGACTTGGTACCTCTCTGTTGGTGCAAGAAGAAGTAACTACTTTTATCATAATGAGGCTCAAAATCTGAATCCGGGAAGTCATGTAGAGGTTGATTCTATGCCCGCTGCACAACCCATGAATGTTAATTTTTGAGTTTTGTCTTTACATTTTACTGTTACACTTAATTGTGTTGCATCTTTTCCCTTTTAGATTTTTATATGATCTTTCATTTAAGATTTAGTATAGTATCTTCTGACATTATTTGTGGCTTCTGCTTAGTTAGCATATTAAACTATAGTTAGTTGTTTGCGTCAGAAAATCTTTCCATAAAATATCTTAATAGAATTTGACATTTAAATATTAGATTTTTATGATTCAATGTTATTGAGTTTATTAATTAATTTATTTCAACAAGTAACACTAAATAGTAAAATAATTATTATTTTATTCCTGTATTTTTAAATGGTAGTACCTTTCTTTTATTGAAACGTACATTTTTTTTTAGTGTTTTTGACTTTACTACCCTGAATTTAGTCAAAATAATAAATTTAAAGATACGTTCTTTTTCGTGGATTTGCTTTTACTCAACTTTGTTGTTCCCAAATTTTAAAATTTATTATTCTATGTTTAACCCACAATAATGAAAGTTGAGTGAGATTTGGTTGGTGTTGATGGAATCTATATTGCGTCCAGATAAGCTATCTAGTAGAAAATGTTGTCAAATAACATTTTAGCATAGAAAACTTTGATAATGGTAGTACAAAAATGTCTCTTTTTAACCATTGTTTAGGGGAAGATACACTCGGTATCATGCAAACGGAGTAGGAATGAGCCGTCCAAATTTGGGGGGAGCATCCCTTTGGGTTTTCCCAAGAGTGTGTTCGATCATTGGCCTTTGGTTCTCAAATTTAGAGATTGGGATTGGGGGTCAAAGCCTTTTACTTTCACTAATCAATGGCTCAAAAATTGTTCCCTTATGCAAGTTGTGGATGAGGTCTGAAGAGGGCACAATGTGCATGGGTATGGGTTTTGTGTTGAAGAAAAATTAAAGGAGATAAAGGTGAGAGTGAATGAATAAAGGAAGGAGGAGTATGGATGGTTATAGGAGAGATCGGAGGGTTTGATATTTGAGATATGTGAGTTGGACGTTAGATGGGAGAATGAGGGGCTCAATGCGTAGGAAGTTGTGATTTGAAAAAAAAAAATTGGGAGTTAAGAAAACTCCTTATATTTAAAGAGGCGGCAACCTTTCAATGGTCCTGATTCAAATTGCTTTGGGAGGGAGATATTAATTCAAGTTATTTCCATAGATTTATTAAAGAAAAAACTAGACAAAATGGTGCAATGGCGTTAATTGAAGAGGGGAATTAGTTTCAAAACCCAATTCAAATTAGAGCAATGGTGGTTGACTATTTTAGAACACATGTGTCGTCCTCTTTTTGGGAGCGTCCAAAGTTGGATGGTTTGTTTTTCCCCGGTTCTCGGAGGAGGAAAATGTAACACCCTATTCCTATTAAACGGTAAAACGCGCGAATATACAAACATATTCTAGAAATAGATGTTACGTCAACAACAAACTTCAAAATTCACAATTATAAATTATCATGATTCATAAACAAAGCAGCGGAACATATCAAGCATATAAATAATATCTTCAATCTCATGATAATAAATACACAATCTCATCCTCAAACATCAGATATAAATTAATCATGTCATAACTCCTCATATCAACATATAATAAACAAAATCGAACATATAAACACTATCCTAGATCAGAACCCTAATCTAGACGCGCGCAAAAGGAAATAGAGGACTCCTGCTCCTCAGCAACATCAAGCAAACAAGCTACTAATCCTGCACTCCATCTACCCGTCCACACGGAAAGGTAGGTGGTAAATCACTGAGGGTTAGCATTACATCAACATAATTCACAAGAAAATAATCGGAATATCATATATAATGAATACTAAACAATATAAACATCCTCATATATACAATCACACAATACTCCAATATCATTCCAATTCATCAATTCAAGTTCACAAGAACCAAATGCATTAACCACATATCACAACTCAATTCAATTCACCAAACAAATGTATGCAATGTTCTAGACTCATCTATATGCATGTGGTACCAAGTCTCCTCAAGGTCATCTGATCATTTCTGTTTTTTCCATTAAAAAATGAAAATTCTATTATTCGATTGGAGTTCACCACCAATACCTAGATCTTGATTGTGGATATGAAAAAAATTTCGATGCTACAAAAACATTGTATGTAAGGTTTCACGTCCCACCTTACATTGGACATAAGTCCGTCACCAAACAATGAATGCATGAACATATGACTCGACTCAATGCATATGTTCATACAACGGTCACCTCATCAATCAACATGCATATAACATTATGCAATCATCACCAAAACAATGCATATACAATTATTCGTTCATCACCATCATTCAACAAGTATGCACACACCGACATACAATCAACATATATCATTCGTTCACAAGTCTCCATTTAATCATATAAGATCAATCACAAAAGGATGCCAAACAATTGGTATTTAAGCTAAGTTTTCACCAAGTTCTACTCACAATTCACAACTTTGAAAATATTTGAACTAATGAATCAAAACCTCACAAACATGGTTAATTTCCTAAGCCACGTATACTCTTAAGTCACAATTGTGTGTAGTAGAGGTTACATGAGCCTTTCATCGGCCAATCACGATGAATCCACAAAAATCATGAAGTTCGTCTCACTTTGTTACTTTTCCAAAATTCCAAGTTTTCAAGACAAAATAAGACATAAACCAATGGAACCAATTGAAATCATTTTTAGAATGTATATAAACAAGGTACAAGCCTAATCCCACTTTGTTTCTTTGAAAAAGGTCCATCTCGGAAAAATTCATGTGGAGCATTATTCAAAATCAAGTTCGGTTTCACAAAAATTCAATTCAATTCAATCATGGAGGAGTTCCAGTGAGATTAAGTATGTAAACTGTGTTTATATGAGTTGAAAGGAACATTATGGAATGCTCGGTTAGGTCCCAAGGTACACAAATCAAAAATCAAATGGGGCTGAACAGGGCATGGTTCGCTTAAGCAAAGACTGGTTCGCTTAAGCGACCAGCTTACCGAGAGCAGATGCCTTGCTCGCTTAGAGCTCGCTTACAGCTCGCTCAAGCGAGCTAGCATCCAATGTCTGGGTAGCTCATATGAATGTTTGCTTAAGCGAACAGGGGTTCGCTTGAGCGAACAGTCATCTGGGCAGACCAGATGCTCACATGTTCTTGACCCTTCTTCACTCAAAATCCTAATTTTAAACCCCCAAATCCCAAAAACGTGTTCCAGAAAGTGTTTATAGGTCACAATTGTCATAAGACACCTAAAGGAACTCAAATCATGCATCATAAACAACAATTCAACTCATTTCATCAATTTTTCATAATTTTCTCAAAACACCAACAACAACCACAAATTTCATCTTCAATTCACAAACAGTGATTCCAGTTCAACAAATCAACTACCAACAGCTCACAAATCATTCATGACATCAATTGAACATGAATCCATACATAACTCAACATCACAACTTCATTTCTCATCAATTTTTCACATAAACTCAAAATATTCATATTCATACATTTTGACATGTTAATTCAACAACAACTATACAATTATCATGTAATTCATTCTACAAACATATCATCAACATCTAAGCATGAATTTACAGAATCAAATTCAATTAATCAAAATCATGAAAATGGGTAGAAATGAAAAGTTGAAGAATTATGTGTGAAAACTATCCCTCTTACCTCTAGCACCAAGAATCCCTAACCCAAGATTCACTTTAGCTGCTAGGATCAATCTCCCTTTAGCCTCCAACCCTCTTCTCTTGTTCTTCTCTCTAGCCTCTTTGCCTCTATTTTCTTGTGTTGTGTTAATGACAAAGTTTCTAACCCTATTTGCTCAAGGTCATGGGTCATATGCTCACAACCCTTAATGGGCATAAACCACACAACTAATTGGGCTCAATTCTAATTACACTAAACCGCTAATTCTAACTCACTAACGGTAATTAATTAGAAACCTCGGCTCTAACTAAATTATATCGACAACTTAGTATCTTACAAATAATAACGGTTCTAACTAGAAACGCTAAAAGAAAATAACTATCACAAAGTTACTAAATTACCTTTCCTCGTAAAAGACTAAAATGCCCTTCTAATACGAGGACTCATGAAAATGCACACAAACATAAATAAACACACATAAAACAATTAAAATGAAATAATCACAAAAATCGGGCTGTTACAGAAAACACGGATTCAACACTCCCATTTTCTATAAACGAGATTGAGCTTGTATTTTGGTTGTATTTTGATCACAAGTTGGAGCTTACAAGGTAACTTAAGCAGCAAGAAAAGCAGAAAACTGAAGAAAGTACAAAGAAGCAAAACGTGTCACGATTCTGCTAAAACGTGAAACGATTTAACATAGCAAAAACATGCTCTCGACATTAAGGAAAATGTGTCACGATGACCAAAACGTAACACGATTTGAAGAAACCATAATTCAGCTGCTTGTTATTCAAAGGAAAATGTGTCACGATTTACTTAAAACATGACACGATTTTGGGCGAACTTTTGTGGCTATTTTAGATGAAGTCTATTCCAAAGATAAGAGCTATGATTTGAGAAGAGCAAAGTGTGATTTTGAGACCTAAAGACGTCTAGGAGGGCGATTTCATCAACTTTCTACCAGTTCATGTATGTTTTGATTCCATTATTGATTATTCTATTTGTAAACTCGATTATGAGTAGTTAAATCTCTTAGAGATTAGGTCTGAGATGATTCTTTGTAACCCTAATTGAAACATGTTGTTGTGAAACTCTATTTATTGTTAATGACAATCTAGTCTTTATTCAATTCAATTGTTCTTAATGCTTTTTATATCCTGATCAAATATAAATATGATTTAGTGAGAATGAATGACTACTGACCATAGTTTTCTACTTAGACCTAATTGAATTGTTCTAATAAACATGGTTAGTCTAGGAATGGATAATCATTTTTAGTGATAATAGGTTAAAGTTCTCAAAACCTTCTACGATTATTAGACCACCTAAGGAATTAGGGGTTGTAGTTTGAGAAAAGGGTCCTAAGTCAATGGATTGATTAGGACAATTTTGTTAACTATCGTGGGACTAGAAAATCATTCATAAGGATAGGTGCAGTATACCAATTAGGGGAACTTAGATGATTGGAAAGACCTGATCTCATCTCTCTCTTATTCTTCTAAACCAATCTTTAATTTATGTTATTTACTTTACATGCAATTAAACCAATCAACTGCCTAGTGGTAAAACAAAATAATTTTTATACATCCTATTTAATAACGCAACCGAATTATTGAGATTAAAAACAGTCCTTGTGGGAACGATATTTTGACTACTCCGATAGTTTTTGGTACACTTGCCAAACCTCTATCATGGTCAAAGAAATTTATGATGATACAAGTCCCGACCCAGATGGTTTTAATTTTACTTTTTAGAAAGAATTTTGGTATTTGTTAAAGGAGGAGCTGATAACTTTGTTTGATCAATTCCATGTCAATGAATCTTACCAAACTGTTTCCTATTATACTTTGTCACATTGATCTTCATGGTATTAGCTCCTTTTACGGTCCCGGATTTTAGATCAATTTTTTTGTTGGGATGTTTGTACAAATTATTAGTAAAAATGTTGATTGCTAGACTTTCAAAGGTGATGAATTCTATAGTTTCTTCATCACAATCAACATTTCTTAAAGACAGAACTTTGGTAGATGGTGTGGTGGTGGTAAATGATGTCTTGTATTTGGCTAGGAAGTTCGGGAGAATATGTATATGTTGAAAGTGGATTTTGGTAGAGCTTATGAATCGGTAGATTGAGGTTACTTAGAATATATTCTTAGGATGTTTGGTTTCAATGCAAAGTGGATTGTGTGTATGAAAGCTTGTGCTTTTGATGAAGAGATGTTAGTCTTAGTAAATGGTAGTCAACAAGAGGAAATTTGAATTCAATGGGGGATCAAACATGGGGATCCGCTTGCTCTTTTTGTTTATTCTTTTGGTTGCGGAGGGCTTTAGAGTGTTGATGAAGAGTGTGTGGAGAGCTATTGTTTCACTAGTTTCAACGTGGGTACTTAACAGATCAATATTTCTAACCTTGAATAAGCAGACGACACTTTTTGTATTGCGGAACCAACGGTGGAGAATCTTTGGATGTTGAAGACAATTTTAAGAGGTTTTGTGATGACATTGTGATTAAAGTCAACTTTTGGAAGAGTTCGTTGATGAGGATAAATATTAATAGAGAGTTTATTCAAATGGCCTGAAACTTTTTGAGTTGTAATGATGGCACAATTCCTTTTATGTATTTGGGATTACCGGTTTGGGAAAATCATAAAAAATTCAACTTTGGATCCGATGATGGAGAAATTGTCGAGGTGTTTGAATTCTTGGAAAAATAGATATGTTAGCCTTGGGATTTTACCATTTTTTTACCTTTCTTTCATGAAATTGCCGTTGAAAGTTTTGAGGAGGGTGGTTAGAGTTCAAAGGAAATTTCTCTGGGATGGAGGAAAAGGTGTGGAAAGATAAGTTGGGTGAAGTGGAGGAAAGTGTGTCATCCAAAAATTAAAGGAGGTTTTGGTGTAAAAGTGGCATTGGGCATGTGATAGAGTGAAATTGGCACATTGATTACTATATGAATGGTGTTGGGATCCAAGAGGTTGCTCAAAATATAATATTGTTGGGTGTCGAATTTATACTTAAGCATTGGGGGTGAACTGGTTTTCTGCAACTGTTGTGCACATGTTATGGGTGTTTGCCCTTAGATATTAGTTATTTATTTTCTTATGTTTTTGTTTTAAGGAAGGGTTGTGAGGTGTATTTTGATTTCTGTGATGTCTTTCGGTTTGTTATGTGGCCTGGTGTATTTTGCCACTACTTTTGCCCCTGTTTGTTTGTGTTGTAATGTTGCAGGTTCTTCTCATAGTTTGTGAGATATGTTGTTTTTTAATAAAAGGAAAAAACTTATAATTAGTTTTCAACTTGAGATTAATTTCCTTTTTTCTGTGACCATGTCATCTAGTGTTGAAAGAGGGATTGAGTTTCACTCGAAGCAAATCAAAGATTGTAGTGGAAAAAAGCATGTGATTTTTGTAAACAGGCAGTTGATGTGGCTCCATAAAACAAAATCGATGGAGACCTCGCTGCATAAGAGCTATGGATGTTACTCGTAATCGAACAAAAATTGAAGAAGAATCTCGTATGAAATCTATGATCGATGTTGAAAATTAAGGATTATAGGGTTGCAATTTTACTGATCAACAATAAAAAAAATGATGAAGAATTTGTATAAAATCTGATATTGATCTTGAAAATTAAGGGTTATATTATTGGTTTGACGTTAGTTAACAAAGCTAGAACAGATGAGAGAGAGCGATAGCGAGGCTGAGAGAGAGAGGGGCGGCGACACGTTCACCGCAAGCAGGCCCACCGGCGTTCCTTCTCGCCGGAAGCGAGATCACTGTGGGGGGAAGTGGGCCAGGCTAGGTGCCACTAAATGGAGGGGGGAGGGAGATGATTGGCTTGTTGTGAGTCCAAGGAGGAGGAAAGCGTGGCGATAGTCGGATAGAGGCAACAAATGGCAGTGGGAGAATTACCTATAGGGTTAGGGATTCACGTGCGGTTTTCGACGGCAGCAATGCGGAGTACTACCAGAATAGGAAAGTTGTGCGGTACCATGGGGATTCCGAGAGGGATTGGTCACAATGCGAGCAGAGGAGGAGCGACGGAGGTACAGGTCATCGCCGCCATGTTTCGCGACGGGAGGAACAGGCAAGGCGCGGAGAAGGTCCCAGCGCTCGCGATGGTGGTTTGCGAACAGTTAAACATGGTTAGACGGGAGTGGCGACGGAGATAGGAGCACCTGCTCCGGCTGCACAAGGTAGCGGATGTAACACCCCGTTTTCTTAACTTTAAAATAACATAGATTAATCAGAGTTTTTCAACTTAAAAATAGAGTGTCACATTCAACTTTACAAAAATCGAACAAATATAAATATAGCTAAATTGCTATTTATTAAAACTTTTGCTTTTATAAAAATTTAATAAACATGCAGCGGAAATAATTTCAACATCTTAAATAGATTCTCATAAAAATAGTTCAACATTGTTAAAAAGGAAATACGTAACAAGGAAACATGCAACAAAACAATTCCCATCCCGTTACGTATCAGAGCATCCTAGACGACACGGCGAAGATTACTCTCAACTGTACTATTCTTGGTCACCTACAAGTTACTCATACGAAGAGCAACATTTCCAAGCAGAAGGTGTGAGATTTCACATTCTATAATAATAAGCATATAATTCTTTAAAAGAATTTAACAACATAAATAACAACAAATTTAACAATGTTAAACAACAATTATACAACATAGATGCTTCGCATAATTACTCATTAATCAACTCATTAAATATAATGGCAACTTGACAACACGACAACAACATCGACAACTCAACATCGACTACTTATGCAACGACAACTTCATCAACTCGACAATTTAATATCAACGACATGTGAAACAACAACTTCATCAATTTGACAACTTATATGCATGTGGTACCAATCAGGGCATAAGCCCTCGTCGCTTTTGAGCATAAATATACTCCTAGGGCATGACCCCTCATCGCTATTGAGCAAAAGCTCCTAGGGCATAAGCCCTCATCGTGTTAAAGTAATAACTCTCAAGGCCAATATCCCTCATCTTTTAGAGCAAAGCTCTCCGAGCCATCAGCCCTCATCTTTAATGATTATGCATGGACTCATCAACCAATACTTTGACGACCAACAACTTCAACGACATCGACAAACAACTTACAACTTAAAAAACATTGACAAACTACTTACAACTTTGAAGACATTGACGACAACTGTGGTAACGACAACGACAACGACTTCACATCATAATTTCATATTCATCAATCATAAACAACGTCATATAACATCGTATTTAAACATCAACAATTCATCATATAACATCAATTCATCATATAACATCGTATTCAAACATCAACAATTCATCATGCATCTTTGTAAAAACATAATAAATTATACATAACATATTTCCATGTCAAACCCAGGATTCTAAAAAGATATCATAATTATCAACAACTTTCATATTTATACCAAAGACCAATTTAAAACAGAGACATGTGAAAAAGACACAAAAACATGAAATAGAGAATGTTGTCCCCGTAAAATTTCGCTAAGACCTCCTTGGAGTATTTTCATCATAACTCAAACACTAAAAGTCATTTTTACGTCAAACAAAATTATCTAAAACTTTCATATTTACACCCAAGGCCAATTATGTACCGATCAATACCAGTTTTTGTTTCAAATTCGAAAAAGTTGTGCAGAAAGTCCATAAAAATTCACTGTGACCTACGTGCAGTAATTTGACCATAATTCAAGTTCAATAAATCGTTTTGACGTCAGACCAACGACATTAGAAAAATAACATCCATAACTACAACTTTAGTGTTTACACCTAAGACCAATTATGTACCTATCAATACGAGTTTTCATTTCAAAATTCGGGGCAGAGATAAAAAAAATCAAAAAAAAAGCAACTTATATTATTCAAACTTCACATTCATTCAAAATCATCACAATCAACAACAACAACTCAATATAATTCATGCCCAATTCATAATATGACATTAACAACAACAATCATCAACAATTCATTTATCAACAAATTAACATATCCAAACATATCACTACAACTAGAGCACGAATTTCATCAATTAAATTGCAATTCAAAACCCTAACTTCTTTTCAAACCCTAACTTCTCTAATCATTAAAATAAAACAACAACAAACATATTAAACCCTATTTCAGAACCATATACTTATGATTAAAGAAGGTTAGTCTCACCCTTACCTTAGATTTACTCCTAAATTAGCAGCAGCGTTCTTCTCTTTTAAGGTCTTCTCCATTTTTCTCCAGAACTCTTGTACGTGTTTCTGTTTTCTAACTTTTCTATTCTATACCTAATATAATAACTCTAATTTCTCTTACACCCCAAAACTACTATAATATAATAACTTTAATGAATTGAAGAAGCGTCTGACGACGGCTCCAGTTTTGATTTTGCCTAAGCCCGATGAACCTTTTGTTGTGTATTGTGATGCGTCCAAGTTGGGTTTAGGTGGTGTGCTTATGCAAGATGGTAAGGTGGCTGCTTATGCATCAAGACAGTTGAGAATCCATGAACGAAATTACCCTACTCACGATCTTGAATTAGCTGCAGTGGTATTTGTGCTTAAGATTTGGAGACATTACCTGTACGGTTCGAGGTTTGAAGTGTTCAGTGACCACAAGAGCTTGAAGTATTTATTTGATCAGTAGGAATTGAATATGAGACAGCGAAGGTGGCTTGAGTTGTTGAAGGATTATGACTTTGGTTTGAATTATCACCCGGGTAAAGCTAACGTTGTTGCAGATGCCCTAAGTAGGAAGACTTTGCATATGTCCGCTTTGATGGTTAAAGAGTTTGAGTTGCTGGAACAGTTTAGAGATTTGAGTTTAGTATGAGAATGGTCACCCCAAAGTGTGAAGTTGGGAATGCTGAAGATCGATAATGAATTCTTGAAAAGTATTAGAGAGGCGCAGAAATTGGATGTTAAGTTTGTGGACTTGTTAGTTGCTAGCAATCAGACCGAAGACGGTGACTTTAAGGTCGATGATCATGGTGTGTTGAGGTTCCGAGGTAGAATTTGCATTCCAGATGATGATGAGATGAAGAAAATGATTCTTGAAGAGAGTCATAGAAGTAGCTTGTGTATTCACCCGGGAGCTACGAAGATGTATCACGATTTGAAGAAGTTGTTTTGGTGGTCTGGATTAAAACGTGATGTGGCACACTTTGTGTATTCGTGTTTGGTTTGTCAGAAGTCGAAAGTGGAACATCAGAAACCGGCTGGGATGATGATACCTTTAGATGTGCCAGAGTGGAAGTGGGATAGTATATCCATGGATTTTGTGACGAGTTTGCCGAATACGCCTAAAGGAAATGACGCCATTTGGGTAATTGTTGATAGACTGACGAAGTCGGCTCATTTTATTCCGATTAACATCAGTTTTCCTATAGCTCAGTTGGCAGAGATTTATTTTCGTGAAATAGTGAAGTTGCATGGTGTTCCTTCGAGCATCGTATCAGACAGAGACCCGAGATTTAATTCTAGATTCTGGAAGAGTTTGCAAGAGGCTTTAGGTTCTAAGTTGAAGTTGAGTTCGGCATAGCATCCGCAGACAGATGGTCAGTCGGAAAGTACGATTCAGTCGTTGGAAGATCTGTTGAGAGTTTGTGTACTTGAGCAAGGAGGAATTTGGGATAGTCATCTCCCATTGATAGAGTTCACGTACAATAACAGTTATCATTCTAGTATCGGAATGGCACCTTTCGAGGCTTTATATGGTCGGAGATGTAGAACTTCGTTGTGTTGGTTTGAGTCAGGTGAGAATGTGGTTTTAGGACCAGAAATCGTTCAACAAACTACTGAGAAGGTAAAAATGATCCAAGAGAAGATGAAAGCGTCGCAGAGTCGGCAGAAGAGTTATCATGATAAGCGTAGGAAGGACCTTGAGTTCCAAGAGGGAGATCATGTATTCCTAAGAGTTACTCCCATGACCGGTGTGGGTCGTGCATTGAAGTCGAAGAAGTTAACCCCGAAGTTTATTGGTCCGTATCAGATATCAGAGAGAATTGGGACAGTGGCGTATCGAGTAGGTTTACCGCCGCACTTGTCAAATTTGCATGATGTGTTTCACGTGTCGCAACTTCGGAAGTATGTCCCAGATCCATCCCATGTGATTCAAAGGGAGTTGTAACGCCCGTTTTAATTATTTAAATTATTTTATATAATATAGAGTATATTTATATGATTTTGTGTGAATTAAGTGATATTCGAGATTTTATGTGATTTATGTGACTTATGTGTTGTGACTTATTTTATTGTTTAATAAAATAAGATTAGAAAATAAAACAAATAATAAGTTGTGGGTTTGTTTTATAATTAGATATAGTTGTGGGGGAAATAAGATAAAATAAAACAAACAAAAAGAGGTTTAAAAGGGGGGAGTTAGGTTAGAATTGTACAGAACGTACAATTCAGAGCTTTGGGAGGAAAAAGGGAGAAAACGGAAGAGAAGAACCGGAGAGGCTGCTGCTCGAATTTCTTAAGGTAAGGGTGAGCCTATCATTACAATATCTGTAGAACGTGTAATTCATGATTATAGTTAGCAAATTCTAGGTTTATTTCATGAGAATTAGGAACATGAGAATTAGGTCATAAGTGGTAAATTGATGATTAGATGATGAAAAACTATACCGTTGATGTAGGAAACTGTTTACAGACATTAGAATAACTCTTGGACATCATTATAGTCGAATTTGGGAAGAATTAGGATAAAATTTGGGGTTTTGGGTGAAAACCCTCGTAACCCCGTAACTGTTCTGTCGCCGCTCGCCACAGCGAGAAGCCAGCTCGCCACGGCGAGTGCTCATCAGCTCGCGAGGCGAATTGAACAGCTCGCCATAGCGAGCAACCCCATAGAAGGTTCGCGAGGCGAACACCCAACTCGCCGTAGCGAGCAACACCCAGGAGCTCGCCAGGCGAATAATCCAACTCGCCATAGCGAGTAGTACCCCTGATGCTCGCGAGGCGAGCAACCCAGCTCACCGTAGCGAGTAACCCCTGTAATGGTTCGCGAGGCGAGAGATCGCACTCGCCATAGCGAGTAGTCCTGTATCAGACTACCTTTTAGAATAATGCGACTCTTGTCGCACGATTAGTTATGAGATGACCCCTGGTTTGGAAATTAAGTACTGAGATATTAAGAAGAAATGTAGAGCTGTTAGCTGATAATTGATTTGTTATTGTGACCTATACATTTGTATATGCTTTTCCTGAATCATAAGTGACGATGTATGTGAACGTTTACGACCTTGCTATGTTTGAGATGTTGATTGCTGCCATGCTGCCCTGTTTTATTAATTAAAAGCTGCATGTGTTGTTATAAGATTTACGATGTTGTAATCCAAATTATTGGAATTTATTTGAGATGTCTAAGATTTAAGAAGTCGAGTCCATGCATATTCATCCAGAGACGAGGGCTCATGCCCTAGGAGCTTTTGCTCAAACAGCGACGAGAGCTTATGCTCTAGGAGTATTTTTATGCTCAATAGCGACGAGGGCTTATGCCCTAGGAGTATATTTATACTCAATATGGTACCACATGCATGATTAAGATGTCTAAGTTGCATAAGTTGAGTCGATGTCGCATTGTCAAGTCAAACTATTAAGTTGATTTATGATGTTGTTTAAGATGCTACTTGATTGTTATTATGATATATGATGATGAAGTTATGCTGTTAATTGTAATTATTGGATTATATGTTTAATGCTATTGTTATGAGAATCTCACCCCTTCTGCTGGAATTGCCGCCTTGTGGGCAAACGCAGGTGATTAAGCTTTTGTTGCTGTTGCTGTTGTGAGTGGCTATCCTCACCGTGTCCTTTAGGTGCTCTGATACGTAACGGGATGGGAACCTTTATGTTTACTTTCTATTCCTTACGTATTTGATTATGATTTAAGTTTGCAATTAATTTATGTCGAGACTTATTTATGAGGCCTGCGTGCCAAAGCGATTTGTTAACATTAAATTTTATCCGCTGCGATGTTAGAACAGTTTTGACTAGAATAAATGTTTATTTATTCCTTTTTGAGAATTTAATGAGATGTAGCATTCCGTTTTATATGATACTCTGATTTATTTATAAAATTTTGAATTTGGGAAAACGGGGTGTTACAGTGGTGGTTTATGTGGTTAATAGTGAGTCTATACCGGACGTTCAGAATAGAATCGCGGATGCGGGTTTTGCGGATATTGAGATAACGCCGATGGGAGCGGATAGAGTGTTGATTCGTAGTTCCTCTGAGGTTGATGTTAACATCATTATTAATGAAGCGAAGGACTTCTTCGATCATTTCTTCACGAACTTTGCTCAGTGGGAAAAGAAAGTTTTACCGTTTCAGAGGGGTGCTTGGTTGAGGATTTATAGAGTTCCGCTCCACGCATGGAATTTTAGTTTTTTTAAATTGTGTATTCTTAATTGTGGATGATTTCTACGTCTTGGTGATGACTCGATGGAGAAAGAAAGGTTTGATTACGCTCGAGTCCTAGTAGCTACATCTTCGTTTGAGATTATTAACTGTAGTGAGGAGGTCTTGATTGATGAGGAACTAGTTAGGGTGAAGATTATTGAGGAGTGGGGATTCAATCTCGGTGATGATGCGTGTCTTTATGAAGAAGAGGATGTAGTCACAAAAGCTCAGTCCGAGCAGGAGGATGTGCAGGTGGATCAGGGCTTGGATGCTAAAACAGATAAGTTGGTAGATAAGCTTGTTTAGGACTTGGTGGGTGTAGAGGGGCAACGAAATTTAGGTCAAGAGGTGGAGATCATGGAAGGCTCGGATTCGGATTTTGATGTTGGGGAAGGTTGTCATCTTAATTTTAAAAGTAGAGGCGAGGATGCCTTAATTAGTTTGGACCAACCGATTCTTTCGGAGCCTGTGGTTACTGTCCCAACTGAGTGTGCATCGTCGAACAATGTTGGTGATGGCAAGGGAGTGGACGAGAATAGTGAAGAACAGTTGGTGGTTAAACCTGTGGTAGGTGTTGATAAGGAATTGGATCAACGTGATGAGTGTCATGCGTATTTGATAAAGAGTCATAATCGTGCAGGGACGGTGTTGTGTCCTCCCAGGGCAGAACGAGCTGTTGCTTCGTGACCATGGAGCTTGGAATGGTTGTGCGACCAAAACCACAGTGAAGAAGGGGTTGTTTCTTCTTCTCGGATCTCTGAAAATGGAACAGGGCCCAAAAGAAGAGTTTCTCAGGTGGTTGTCACTTCCCATAAACGCAAGAAAGTGAATGTGGTGTTAAGGCATTTTGTGCATAGTTTAAAGAAAGTGGCAAGGCTGCCTACCAAAGACCGAGCTACGCTTGTGCATATCCTGAAGAAAAGTGCGCGTAAGTTTCAAGGATCATCTAAATTGAAAAAAACGGTGACGATGGTTTCCAAGGAGGTGTCTGATGATTCTGCTTCTTCTAACTCGATGACTAATTACTGGAAAAATTGGGTGGTCTTGCATGGGAGTGAGAAAGTGGTGAGGGAGGATGTTAGGAATATAGGTGAAACTATTGGTGTGCAGTTTAATGGGTCTCAGAACATGTTTAGTGTTTTGGCTAAAAGAGGTAGAAGGAAGAAGAAAGATGCAGTTGAGGAATTGGGAGGATCAAGGGGAGCGGGTAAGGTTGTTGAGTAGGTGGTGGGTGTGCTGGGATGGGGGTGAGGGTGTGGGAGATGAAGCTAATTTCCTAGAATATTAGGGGATTAGGCGGTCTCGAGAAGAAAAAGGAAGTTCGTGCTTTTGTGAAGGAGAAGTGCCCGTGGATTTTATGCATATAGGAGACTAAATTACAAAGGTGTGATGACGGTGTGTGTATGTCGATGTGGGACGGTAAGCCGGTTGCGTTTTCTTTCCGTCCGTCTCTTGGGGCTTCTGGAGGATTATTAACCTTATGGGATTCGACAGAGGTTGAGGTGTGGTCGTCTAGTAGTTTTGATCATGTTCTAAGCATCCATGGTTGGTCGTCTAGTCGTTTTTATCGTGTTCTTCGTTTGCACCTTTATGGCAGCAGGTGCGCAGCTGGATAGGTTATGATGGGGTGGACTCTAATGTTATTGCAGATCTTTTGGTGCAGTTTTCTCATTTGGCAGGTGTAGGTAAATCTAAAAGGTCGTTCATGCAACTCACTTGGCTCTTGTGTACTTGGGTAGTGTGGAATGAACGTAATAATCGTTTGTTCAATAATACTAATACTACTATGTCTCGCCTGTTAGATAAGGTCAAATTGCTAGCATTAGGGTGGCTGAAAGCATTGGCTAAATTGTGTTTGTATATGGCACGCAGAGATGGTGGTCTAGCCCCTTAGAGTGTCTGGGCATTGGCTAAATTGTGTTTTTTCTGTTTGATGTAACTGAGCTTTTGTATCTTTTAGTGGTCTCCTAGGCATGTTTTGTGCTTGGGAACTTCTGTTTGCTGTGGTATATAATTTCATTTTGATTTCTTAAAAAAAAGATAAGACGATGACAATATGAATCTATACGGGGTGAATAGATTTCTTCTGAAAAATTTACAATGCAGAGACAATTTTTCAAATAAGATTTTACAAAATATTTTGACCATTCAAACAAGATTAATAATATTAGGATAATAAAACTAAAATAGTGTAAACAATAAAATCAACATTTAACAAGATGTTTGCAGTTAATATAATGTCTCACAATAAAAAATCAATAGCTTAGTTACAAGATCTAGACATTTTCAAATTAAACCAAAAATATTCCAAGAAGTTAATAGAAATTAAAATCTAGCTACAAGATCATTGATGAATTGATAGATACATAGATTGTCATTACGTCAAGGGAGGATATTAGACCAATGTATAGTGGTTCCCTCAATCGACCTCTATATGGGGTACGTCCATTTTTCGTAGAAAATTCTACGTTTTTCTATTAAGACATTGCATGAATGATGTTCTTACAATCATTGTGATGAGACCACATTTGCATGATTTTAAAATTAGAAAGCTTAAGATTTTGAATCTAAAAATCAAGGAGAGGATAATGGTCAGATTTTGTTCTTGTTAATGTTGAGCAGGAAATTGATGTGCAACAGTTCATCCTTTCTTGGTTACAAATAGTTGGTCAGATTTTGAATGATGTCTTCTTCTGCCATTGCACCAAGTAAAAGATGGACCTCTTGTAGGAATATGTCTGTTTTATCCCAACCAATGAGTGTTGTCACTAATTTCGATGATAATTGCAGCAATTGTAATTTCCAGATTCTGCACCAGTTGTCGAATGGAGATGCATCATTGTTTACGTGTATTCTCTGGAGTATTTGGAAGCAATGTGATAACAAGGTATGGAATGACGTTGTTGACGTGCAATGTTTTGTGATCGAAAGAGTAAAGTGTTTGTTAGCTGATTGGGAAGCGGTCAAGATAGCAAGTGCCAGGAAGAATTCTGCTCACAATTATAATACGCAACAACAGCAGCAGAACAAGGAATTTAAGTGGAAGAAACCTAGTCCAGGTAAGATGAAATGTAATATTGACGCTTCTTTTTCCAAATGATGACAATAGAGTCGGTATTCGTATGTGTATAAGAGACGAGGAAGGTACTTTTGTCCTTACTAAAACAGAATGGTTTGAACCTATATGTGATTATTGTCGGCACTCCATTGGGTACATGAGCTTCACCTAGGACATGTGGATTTTGAACTTGATTCAAAGAAGGTGGTTGATAGTTTTGAGTCAAATAACTATGATCACACGAAATTTGGAGCTAACTTGAAAGATTGTAAATCTCTAGTTAGTCGTTTTTATGAAAACTCTAGTGTTGAGTTTGTCGAGAGATAAGCAAATGAAGTTACCCACCAATTAGCAAAGGCGGCCACATTGTCAACTAGTTTCCAGATATTGATTAAACCACCTTTTTGTATTGGACACATTTTAAGTAATGAAATGCTATAAGTTTCCTTTGTTAAAAAAAAAGGTTAGTTGAGTAAATGGTCTCTATAAATATTCAGAATTTTGTTTTTAGTCCCTACAAAATAAAATCACACTTTTTAGTCCCTATAAAAACTTTCATCGACATTTTTAGTCCCTATAAAAAATTTCCATCAGCTTTTTAGTTCCTGTCAAAATCAACATTTTTTGTCTCTAAAATGCTTAAGGAAAATATCACAGAGACTAAAAAGTGTGATTTAATTTGGTTGAAATTTACCATTTTTAAACTTTAAATGGTCTAAGAGTGATCCATTTAGTTACATATAAATGTTATTTTAATCGATCATTGTACGACACTAATATTATATAGGCACCAACATAGATGACATAAAAAGTCAGTACCCACAATTATAAGCAAATAAAATTCACAATAGACTTGTTTCATATTAAATAAAAAATTATTTAAAGAAATGCAACAATAAACAATCTTTTAGAAATTAGTATGATTACTTTTTACTATAAACAAATTCATTTTTTGTATTCATTGTATTATAAACTACTTTTGATTTATTTCGATATTTTTTTAGGAGAATACATGAACAAAAATAAAATTAGAAAATAATGAAAATATTAATTTATTGATTTAAATAAGAAAGAAAGCAAATACTTGGTCATAGTTTTATTTTTTTTTAATAAAACTGGTCAAATTTCTTTTTAGATTTAATGTGCATAAAACATTTTTTATTCAAAATGTATTTATTGTTGTAAAAAACAAGTCAATAGGTATTCAATTAAGTCAAAAGAATAATTTATAGTTATGACTATAAATAAAAACCTATTGATAGGGGAAAATGGCAAACATTTTGAACACTGCAATTCAATAGCAAAGTTCCTCTACTCTCTCATTGATATCATTCACACCATAAAAATATTATGTTAATTTTTTTTATTTGTATGTAAAGTGTCATTTAGAATCATGAAATTTAATTCTTTTTTTTTTCTCCAGATCAATCTCCAATCCGAGATCAAGATTCTGCGTTCAGTTCACTAAGAGGTATGCATATATCTGGAAGGACATATTTTCTCCATATTTTCATTATTCAGCCTCATCAATCAACCATTCTTTCCACAATTTGTATATTATTCTTCAAAATATTTGTTAGTTTGTCATCTTTTATGCTTTCTACAATTATTAAAATTTTCTTCCCTACCTACATCTTTGTTTTAGAATCAATAGCTTAAAGAAGAAAACTAATTTACGAACAAAGATTGAATGAGAAGGCAAAAAAGAAACTAGAAATCATTATTAATACAATCTGCCACAAAATTTAAAAGCACAAAAATTGATAATCTTATTTTCATTTCCTTTTGAATAAATATCTTCATCTATCTTGTAATTGTAATTGTAAGTCGGTTTTGGCATTTATGGATTGTCCTCAGCTGCAAATAGAATGATATGAGGAATCCTACCATCATCATGATCAAAAATAACATTTTAACCAAACGAATTAGGAGAACAAATAAGATTGATAAATCTTATCACAATACCATGATATACAATAGTGGCAAGTTTACCATCAATGATGCTTTCTATGGTAATGTGGAAAGATTTATCCACCATAGTTGTCCTCCTAATTTGTTTTTTAAACTGTTGTTTTTGATCAAGATGATGGTAGAATTACACACAACAAACTATATGCCGTTGATGACATACCATAAATGCATGAACTTTCTTACAATTACCACTACAAGATTGATGAGGTTATCGATTCAAATGGAAATGAAAATAGTAATAATTTCAACTGCTTCAAAATGTTGTGGCAGAATGTATTAATATGATTTCTTGTAAGAGACAATTCTATTTTCTCGTTTTTTTCCTTCTCATTCAATCTTTGTTCATAACTTTGTTTTCTTCTTTAATTTATTGATTCTACTTTATTTGTTAGTGCCTCTTGATATTGTTCCCTTAATTATTACTCAACTAGGTGGCGATATTCAAGTCTTTTTTTTTGTTTTGTTTTAGATCTACGTGTATTTTAACATGCACAAGTTTAATATTTACCATTTAAATTTCATCGCTGGTTGGATTTTACGGTGTTCAATACATACTAAAATTTTCCCCATATATTCTAAATCTCTTTTATTGAAATAATACCATCATCCTCTAGTCCTTGGGTTGGTACTGGTAGAACTATGGATGGTCTTTGAGCACTAACACCTTTCTAGGTTCGGTAACACTCTCCTTTAATTATATTTTTTATTGTTAAAGAAAAAAACACAAAATAATACTTACAAATAATTGCAATACTACTAATGATGCATAAGATGGGAAATCATTCACCGGGAAGAATGGATAACTACAAAATAGTTTCAACATTGCTAGTCTACATACTTGAATTTTAAAAGTTAGATTTTGAACAATTATTCTAACTTTAAAGATCTATGTTAGGAGTTACAATGGCTACATAATAATTTCTGTTCAAATGCAGGTGAAAGTGCCAAATTCAACCTCTAAATGACTTCTTGGATTTAGATTCTGAGCCTCATTATGATAAAAGTAGTTACTTCTTCTTGCATCAATAGATGTACTGAGTTGAACTTCTCTTGTGTTACCCTGCAAATTTGTAGCTACAGCTGACTCATTCATGTGAGTTTAAATTCTCTTGTTTTTCTACTTTAGGAAACTTGTTAGGTCTCTCCTTGAATTTGAGAATGCTTCAGTAAAGTAACTGGAATATGTGCAATTTTGATAGGTCTCTCCTTAATTATGTTCATATGACCATTCTTTGTGGCAGAAGGTGGATTTGGAACACGAGTAATTGGAATATGTGTCGGCTGAGAAACTTTAACCGGACACGCATTGGTATTCCTTGCAGATGGAGTGATGATTTTGCTAAACCATCTGCAAGGAATACAAATGTGTGTCCGGTTAAAGTTTCTCAGCCGACACATATTCCAATTACTCGTGTTCCAAATCCACCTTCTGGCACAAAGAGTGGTCATAGGAACATAATTAAGGCAGCTACCAAAATTGCACATATTCCAGTTACTCAAGCATTCTCAAATTCAAGGAAGAGACCTAGCAAGTTTCCTAAAGTAGAAAACAAGAGAATTTAACTCACATGAATGAGTAAGCTATAGCTATAAATTTGAAAGGTAACACAAGAGAAGTTAAACTTGTTACCTCCGTTGGTGCTAGAAGAAGTAAGTACTATTATCATAATGAGGCTCAAAATCTGAATCCGAGAAGTCATCTAGAGCTTGATTCTATGCCCACTGCACAACCCATGAATGTTAATTTTTGAGTTTTGTTTTTACATTTTACTGTTATACTTAATTGTGTTGCATCTTTTCCTTTTTTAATTTTTATATGATCTTTCATTTAAGATTTAGTATAGTATCCAAGTTGTGACATATTTGTGCCTTCTGCTTAGTTAGCATATTAAACTATAGTTAGTTGTTTATGTTAGAAAATATTTCCATAAAATATCTTAATAGAATTTGACATTTAAATATTAGATTTTTATGATTCAATGTTATTGAGTTTATTAATTAATTTATTTCAACAAGTAACACTAAATAGTAAAATAATTATTATTTTATTCCTGTGTATTTAAATGGTGGTACCTATCTTTATTGAAATTTACATTTTTTTTAGTGTTTTTGCCTTTACTACCCTGAATCTAGTCAAAATAATAAATTTAAAGATACATCCTTTTTCGTGGCTTTGCCTTTAGTCAACTTTGTTGTTCCCAAATTTTAAAATTTATTATTCTGTGTTTAACCCACAAAATGTTGAGGGAGATTTTGTTGGTGTTGATGGAATCTATATTGCGTCCAGATAAACTATCTAATACAAAATGTTGTCAATTAACATTATAGCGTAGAAAAATTTGATAATGGTAGTACAAAAATGTCTCTTTTTAACCGTTGTTTATGGAGAAGATACACTTGGTATCATGCAAACAGAGTAGGAATGACCCGTTCAAGTTAAATGCTTGTTTCTGAAAATTGGCGTCGTACTTTAAGGGAAGCATCCCTTTGGGTTTTGCCAAGAGTGTGTTCGACCATTGGCCTTTGGTTTTCAAATTTGGAGATTGGGTTGTGGGCCAAAGCCTTTTAGGTTCACTAATCAATGACTCAAAAATTGTTCCCTTATACAAGTTGTGGATGTGGTCCGAAGAGGGCACAATGTGCATGGGTATGGGATTTGTGTTGAAGGAAAAATTAAAGGAGATAAAGGTGAGAGTGAAGGAAGAAAAGAAGGAGGAGTATGGAGGGTTATAGAAGAGATTGGTTGTTTTGATATTTGAGATATGTGAGTTGGACGTTAGATGGGAGAATGGGGGGCTTAATGCAAAAGAAGTTGTGATTTGAAAAAATAATTTTGGGGAGTTAAGAAAACTCCTTAAATTTAAAGAGGTGGCAACCTTTCAATGGTCCTGATTCAAATGGCTTTGGGAGGGTGATACTAATTCAAGTTATTTCCATAGATTTATTAAAAAAAGAACTAGACAAAATCGTATAACGGCTTTAATGGTAGAGGGGAAATAGTTTCAAAACCCAATTCAAATTAGAGCAATGGTGGTTGACCATTTTAGAACACATGTGTCGTCCCCTTTTTGGGAGCGGCCAAAGTTGGATTGTTTGTTTTTCCCCGGTTCTCGGAGGAGGAAAATATGGATTCAACACTCCCATGTTTTATAAACGAGATTGAGCTTGTGGTCAAAGAAAGTTATGGTGATACAAGTCCCAACCCATATGGTTTTAATTTTACTTTTTAGAAAGAATTTTGGTATTTGTTAAAGGAGGAGATGATAACTTTGTTTGATCAATTACATGGCAATAAATCTTACCAAATTGTTTCCTATTATACTTCGTCACATTGATCCCCATGGTATTAGCTCCTTTTACGGTCCCGAATTTTAGACCATTTTTTTTGTTGGGATGTTTGTACAAATTATTAGCAAAAGTGTTGATGGCTAAACTTTAAAAGGTGATGAATTCAATAGTTTCTTCAACACAGTCAGCATTTCTTAAAGATAGGACTTTGGTAGATGGTGTGGTGGTGGTAAATGAGGTCTTGAATGTGGCTAGAAAGTTCAAGAGAAAATGTATGGTGTTGAAAGTGGATATTGGTAGAGCTTATGAATCGGTAGATTGAGGTTACTTAGAATATATTCTTAGGAGGTTTGGCTTTAATGCAAAGTGGATTGTGTGTATGAAAGCTTTTGTTTTTGATGAAGAGATGTTAGTCTTAGTCATTGGTAGTGAACAAGAGGAAATCTGAATTCAAAGGGGGTTGAAATAAGGGGATCCGCTTGCCCTTTTTGTTTATTCTTTTGGTAGCGGAGGGCTTTAGAGTGTTGATGAAGAGTATGTGGAGAGCGATTGTTTCACCGGTTTCAAAGTGGGTACTTAACAGATCATTATTTCTCACTTTGAATAAGCGGACGACATTTTTTGTATTGGGGAACCAACGGTGGAGAATCTTTGGATGTTGAAGACAATTTTAAGAGGTTTTGTGATGACATTGGGATTAAAGTCAACTCTTGGAAGAGTTCGTTGATGGGGATAAATATTGATAGAGAGTTTATGCAAATGGCCTGAAACTTTTTGAGTTGTAATGATGGCACAATTCCTTTTATGTATTTGGGATTACCGGTTTGGGAAAATCATAAAAAATTCAACTTTGGAGCCGATGATGGAGAAATTGTCTAGGTGTTTGAATTCTTGGAAAAATAGATATGTTAGCCTTGGGATTTTACCAATTTTTTACCTTTCTTACATGAAAAATGTCGGTGCAAGTTTTGAGGAGGGTGGTGAGAAAAGGTGTGGAAAGAGAAGTTGGGTGAAGTGGTGGAAAGTGTGTCATCCAAAAATTAAAGAAGGTTTTGGTGTGAAAGTGGCATTGGTCATGTGATAGAGTGAAATTGGCACCTTGTTTACTATATGAATGTTGTTAGGATCCCGAGGATTGCTCAAAAGATAATCTTGTAGGCTGTCGGATTTCTATTGAAGCGTTCAGGGTGAACTGGTTTTCTGCAACTGTTGTGCACATGTTGTGGGTGTTTGGCCTTAGATGTTAGTTATTTCTTTGTTTTGTTTTTTGTTTGATGGGAGGGTTGTGAAATGGGTTCTTCCAGGCTTGTTTTTAGGAGTTTGTGGATTTTGACATGTATTTTGATTTTTATGATGTCTTTCGGCTTGTTTTGTAGGCTGGTGTATTTTGCCACTTCTTTGGCCCCTGTTTATGTTGTAATGTTGCACGTTCTTCTCATAGTTTGTGAGATGTGAGAAAACTTACAATCAGTACCATATGTATTGTTCATCATGTTGCCCACTTATAACATGACAACTAGATTAAAAAATCCACGTCATACTCTATTATTTAATTGTGTTTCATCTGTAGCATAAAATATTGCGTTTCATCCAATGGAGAAACTTCATGCTCGTCAAAAAACAAGGACTCGAATGATATTATTCCCTTTTTGATTTAGACCCTTCTAACTAATCAACCTTTTTTTTTCTATCACGTCTATTGCAACTTGAGATTAATTTCCTTGTTTCTGTTACCATGTCTTCTAGTGTTGAAAGAGGGATTGAGTTTCCCTCAAAGCAAATCAAAGATTACAGTGGAAAAAATCATGTGATTTTTGTAAACAGGCAGTTGATGTGGCTCTAGAAAACAAAATCGATGGAACCCTCGCTACATAAGAGCTATGGATGTTACTCGTAATCAAACAAAAATGGAAGAAGAATCTCGTATGAAATCTAAAATTGATGTTGAAGATTAAGGATTATAGGGTTGCAATTTTACTAAAAAAATGATGAAAAATTTGTATAAAATCTGATATTGATCTTGAAAATTAAGGGTTATATTATTGGTTTGACGTTAGTTAACAAAGCTAGAAGAAACTAACCTGACTAATCAAAAAACAGAGGAAAATAACGACGTAGACTTTGTAAATAATCTATTTGTCATGTTATTGTTGGGCAACATGATGAACTGTTCATATATATGTGTACAACTAAATAGTTTGCCCTAGTTTTTTAGTGAGAGAAACTCCACCTTCTCTTTAAGTTTTTTTCCTCTTTCACTCATCGAGGAGGGGTGATTTTAGGTCAATTTTCGACCTAGAATCACCCCTCTGCATCTTTTTTCCCCTTTCTTTCAATCTAAATAAGTGATTTTCACATACATCAAGTTTTTTCTTTCATGATTTCGTCGTCTTAGTGCGACGTTGTGTTGTTCGTCATCTTGTGTGGCGTTGTTTGATTTCGCATCTTTTGTTGTGCAATGTTCGTTTGGTTCATATTGAAAGATCAACTTCAGACAATCATAAATTCAATCAATGATTTGGACGTCAACGTTGCAGATCCAAAAGCATAAGTATTCTGGTGATTTAGATTTTATTAGATTATTTATAGGCATTTTGCCATTGTATGCTATTAACTTAGGTGTTGTGAGTTTGTTGCAGATTAACCCTTTACATTTTTAGCGATATTGATCATGCTATTATCTCTAATGTATTTTATGAAATTGAATGAATGCATATCCTTTTGTTTCAAAGAAAGGATGAACAATACACAGGGTACTGTTTCTAAGTTTTCTCCATGATAAAATTGGACGATTAAAAAAAATAAAAATATCGATGGATCCAATATTATAATAATAAAATTTTGTTTAACAAAAAAATTGTAGCATTAATTAGTTTATTGAAAAATATTAAGTAGGAGTGATTGAGGAATGATATAATTGACAAATTATATCCATAAATTTTACTAAAAAGAAATGTATACCCATAAATTATCAAAACCACAGTTAAATAGAACACAAAATCCAAACTCAAAGGGAACTTAAAAAGGAACAAATGAAGTAGTTTGATAATTTAATTAAAAGCGAATCATATAGACCAATCACACGATCATCACTCATTCCATGTAGACAACCGTTTGTCTCCCACGTTCTCCTTTGAGGAAACCGCTTCTCCTATGATATTCGAATCTTCCCGCTTCAAAGACAGCTTGCTCGACTTCGACGGTTTTGATTCTTGACTCGTATCTTGTCGAACTTCAAGGCTTTGATGTTGGTCTATATGGCTATTAAGTTGCTAAGCTAGAGGGCGGTGAATAGCTTTTTGAAAATATTTCGGAGTTTATTAAAATCACGTTTAATAAAATTGACTATTGAATTCGTGCGCGAACAATCACAATAATAGACAAATAGCTAAAGTAATGTGAATTAAGATTTCAATCTTAGAATTGAGAGCTTCACGATTCAAATCTATATACAATCAAAATTCAATCACCTTGAACAATTAACAAACCTAGAGACAATTTCAAACCAAACCTATATAACAATAAAGCTAATTATCAATTGAAAACACAATACGCATGAAATTGAATAATTGAATTGGCATTGCAATTAATTGATCCAAGTAAAATTGTTTTAACCTAAATTATATGAATTTAGATTAATCTTTTGAGAAAACACAACTTAGATCAACACTAGCAATTTTCTAATCAATTATTCAATTAATCAAGTGCAATATTGAAAATTAAAGAGTAGAGAGAAGAGAGAAAACCAGTGTTTATAGTAGATCACCCTTTTTTGTCCTCGCTAAGGGCTACGTATACTCTACTTGATGAAGTACTCCTTCACCAAGGTCATCCACTATGTAACAAAAGTTGAATACAATGTGTTTGCAAGAGTTCCTTGAAATTAAACCTAATTCTTCAACCATAATGCAAACACTCCCCCAAACTTCAAGTACCCCTTGAATTTAGTGCTCCTTGAATCTTCGGACCCTTGATTGCCGGTGCACTCGTTCAAACTCTTCACTCGAGTCTTTAATGCTACATCCGGAAAACGAACCCCCTTCGACTTCAAGAACTGATAGAAAGGCCCCCAAGACCTTTGAGGTGGAATGAGATCCTTCACTTCACTTCAAAGCCTTGATTATACCCAATCAATCTTCTTGAGAGAACCAAACTACAATCCCTATAGCACCCTAGCAAAACAATGTATCTCAAAGAGCAAAGTGATTCTAAGAAAAAGTTTTTAATCTTGAAAAATTTATGTTCTAAGAGTTTTTGAGACCTAGAGAGAATAGATGCAAATGATTCAATGTTTTGGGAGCTATGAGGTGAAGAGTACACGGGCACATCATTTGGCCCAAAGGTGCAAACGAGGCATGCAAATGAATCATGGGTTTTTGAAGCTTTTTGCTTGGTCTAGGGATATTAAACCTTGTTTGCAACAATAATCCATTGCGCAAGTATGGATCATGGTTTTTGAATTGTCTCAAGAATATTGGAGACCAAAAATCCAATTTTTTTATAGTTGGTTGGAACACCCATCTATACTCATAATGCAACCAATAAGCCAAAGTTTGATAGATATTTTGGACACTTTGTTCGTGTGTTCGTGGACATTGATATGAAAAACACTTCTATTTTTAGAGTCCTTGTGGAAAGAATTGGCTTTGCATTTTTTGTTGATATTGACTATGAAAGTTTGCTTGACTTTTGTAACTTTTGTAACTGTATTGGTCATAATGTTAGTTTTTACCAAAAAGATAAAAATCATGCTGGCCCAGAAGAAAGAGATCATATAGGCAAGAAAAATCCTAGCCAGCTGGAACAAAGATCAAAATATTGGATGACTATACACAAGATAAAGGAGCAGGATAAGGTCCTTGACATCATGATTTTGGACAATAATGCATCTAAGAACGAGGATGCAGATGTTAATATAAAGGCAAATATTAATGAGAAAGAAAATGTATCTGAAGAGCTAATTGAATCAAGCAGGAAAAACATTTAAGAGCATAAGAAGGAGACTAAGAAGGTTATGATATGCATTCAGCTGACAACCAGGATGATCAAAGGTTAAATTAAATGCCTCTGATTTTGTGGATGATACACAGATGGGATATGATGGTGACGCTAACAAAGATGATCAAGTTGATCGAAGTCATTCGAGATGTTACAAAAGCGAGAAGTCAAATTTCACCTGGCAAAGCTGCTGATTTTCTAAGGCAGTCATAGGCCATCTGACTCATGAGGATACCAGAGCGCAAGTTGAAATTGATTAAATGCAAGAAAATGATAATAACGAAGGACGCTTCAATCAGTAGTTCCAAGGAAGATACATAACAAAGGATCTTCTCAAAAGAACATATATGGCAAGTCAAAGGTTGGTAAATCCAACACTCCTTAATGAAGTGAAATTTTTGGAATGTAAGGGGTTTAGCAAATTCCCCAACAAAATTGGCTTTAAAAAGGTTAATTACTACTTATAAACCTGAATTATGTTTGATAGTTGAACCTTGGAAGGATGTGAAGGTTTTAAATACGGGTCCGTTACCGCAAAAACGGCCGCGACAAAAAGGTATAGGTAGCCATTGATACTGTTTTAACCTGTTTTTAGGGTGAGATGAAAAATCACACCGTAACGTCCGTTACGACCGTGAAAAAAAGCCAATACAACCGTAAAACTCCGTTACGAATGCGACACACCATTGTGGAAGCGAAAAACACAACACCGTTAATAAGGAAAAATAGATAATGAGAGATTGTGATCAGTCAATAGTATCTCATAATCCTTTCATCACCTATTATCGTGTCGTAATGTTGTAATTATTATATTTATTTCAACCATCTTATAAAATATAAAATAATAGTTCAATTTAAGTTATTATATATTATATGATAGAATAAATGATTTAATAATATTTGTGCATTGTTGTGATTAATTCACACCGCGACGACCGTAATATGTAACGCAGAACACGTAACAGTCGAAATCGCGACAACCTTAATGCGACCGCGACCGAGACTGCGGCAGTTATTTAAAAACATGGATGTGACTACATTTTGTAAATGATGAACAAGTATTATTTACCATTACTGAAGATGGTAAGACTTTTGGCATATCAATTGTGTATGCTTCTCCAAACTAACAATTTCATTCACCTTCCTACAAGAGGTCCATCTTTTACTTGGTGCAATGGCAGAAGAAGACATCATTCAAAATCGGACCAACTATTTGTAACCAAGAAAGGATGAATTGTTGCACATCAATTTCCTGCTCAACATTAACAAGAACAAAATCTGACCATTATCCTCTCCTTGATTTTTGGATTCAAAATCTCAAGCTTTTTAACTTCAAAATCATGCAAATGTGGCCTCGTCACAATGATTATTGTAATTAAGAACATCATTCATTCAATGTCTTAGTAGAAAAACTTAGATTTTTCAACGAAAAATGGACGTACCACGTATAGAGGACGATTGAGGGAACCACTATACATTGGTCTAATATCCTCCCTTGACGTAATGACAATCTATGTATCTATCAATTCATCAATGATCTTGTAGCTAGATTTGAATTTGTATTAATTTCTTGTAAAGTTTTAGGTTTAGTTTGAGAATGTCTAGGTCTTGTAACTAAGCTATTGATTTTTTATTGTGAGACATTATATTAACTGCGAATATCTTGTTAGTCAAAATGTTTTGTAAAATCTTATTTGAAAAATTGTCTCTACAAGTAAAATTTTTAGAAAGAATCTATTCACCCCGTATAGATTCATATTGCCATCGTCTTATCGACCAACCCTACTTGTCTTAGATATTTTTAAAATGATGACATTATATAAGAAAGTTAAATAAAATTTGTTTATAATTCATAAAAAAAAAAAAAAGAGATTCGCTTTTAATTAAGTTACCAAACTACTTCATTTGTTCCTTTTTACGTTTAGTTTGAGTTTGGATTTTAAGTTCTATTTAACTGTGGTTTTGATATTTATGGGTATACATTTTTTTTAGTAAAACTTATGGATATAATTTGTCAATTATATCATTCCTCAATCACTCCAACTTAATATTTTTCAATAAACTAAATAATACAATTTTTTTTTAAACAAAATTTTATTATTATAATATTGGATCCATGGATATTTTTATTTTTTTTTATCGTCCAATTTTATTATGGAGAAATCTTACAAACAGTAGTACCATATGTATTGTTAATCCTTTTAAAACAAAATGATATTCATTCATTCAAATTGATAAAATACATTAGAAATAATAACATGATCAATATCGCTAAAAATGTAAAGGGTGAATCTGCAAACAAACTCGCAACACCCAAGTTAATAGCATACAACAGCAAAATGCCTACAAATAATATGATAAAATCTAAATCACCAGAATACTCATGTTTTTGGATTTGCAACGTTGACGCCCAAATGATTGATTGAATTTATGATTGTCTGAAGTTGATCTTTTAATATGGACCAAACAAACATCACACAAGACGACGAACAACACAACGTCGCACTAAGACGATGAAATCATGAAAGAAAAAACTTGATGTCTGTGAAAATCACGTATTTAGATTGAAAGAAAGGGGAAAAAAGATGCAGAGGGGTGATTCTAGGTCAAAAATTGACCTAAAATCACCCCTCCTCGTTGAGTAAAAGAGGAAGAAAACTTAGAGAGAATGTGTAGTTTCTCTCACTAAAAACCTAGGGCAGACTATTTAGTTGTACACGTATATATGTATTGTTCATCATGTTGCCCACTAGTAACATGACAAATAGATTACAATTTACAAAGTCTACGTCGTTATTGTCCTCTGTTTTTCGATTAGTCAGGTTAGTTTCTTCTAGCTTTGTTAACTAACATCAAACCAATAATGTAACCCTTAATTTTCAAGATCAATATCAGATTTTATACAAATTCTTCGTCATTTTTTTAGTAAAATTGCAACCCTATAATCCTTAATCTTCAACATCAATTTTAGATTTCATACGAGATTCTTCTTCCATTTTTGTTTGATTACGAGTAACATCCATTGCTCTTATGTAACGAGGGCTCTATCAATTTCGTTTTCTAGAGCCACATCAACTGCCTGTTTACAAAAATCACATGATTTTTTCCACTGTAATCTTTGATTTTCTTTGAGGGAAACTCAATCCCACTTTCAACACTAGAAGACATGGTCACAGAAACAAGGAAATTAATCTCAAGTTGCAATAGACGTGATAGCAAAAAAAAAAGGGTTGATTAGTTAGAAGGGTCTAAACCAAAAAGGGAAGAATATCATTCCAGTCCTTGTTGTTTGACGAGCATGAAGTTTTTCCATTGGATGAAACACAATATTTTATGCTACGGATGAAACGCAGTATGACGTGGATTTTTTAATGTAGTTGCCATGTTATTAGTGGGCAATGTACCAGCCCGATTTTGCGATTATTTTATTTTAATTTTTTTATGTGTGTTTATTTATGTCTGCGTGCATTTTCATGAGTTTTCGTATTAGAAGGGTATTTTAGTCTTTTACAAGAAATGGTAGTTTATTAACTTTGTGACAATAGTTATTCTAGCGTTTCAAGTTAGAGCCGTTATTATTTGTAAGATACTAAGTTGTCGATATAATTTAATTAGAGCCGAGGTTTCTAATTAATTACCGTTAGTGAGTTAGAATTAGCGGTTTAGTGTAATTAGAATTGAACCCAATTAGTTTGCGTGGTTTAGGTCCATTTAGGGGTGTGAGCATTTAACCCATGACTTTGAGCAAATAGGGTTAGAAACTTTGTCATTAACACAACACAAGAGAATAGAGGCAAAGAGGCTAGAGAGGAGAACAAGAGAAGAGGGTTGGAAGCTAAAGGGAGATTGATCCTAGGAGCTAAAGTGAAGTTTGGGTTAGGAATTCTTTGTGCTAGAGGTAAGAGGGATAGTTTTCACACATAATTCTTCAATCTTTCATTTCTACCCATTTTCATGTTTTGATTTTGATTATGTAAATTTGTGTTTAGATGTTGATGATATGTTTGTGAGCATGAATTACATGATAATTGTGTAGTTGTTGTTGAATTAACATGTCAAAATGTATGAATATGAATATTTTGAGTTTATGTGAAAAATTGATGAGAAATGAAGTTGTGATGTTTTATTATGAATGGATTCATGTTCAACTGATGTTATGAATGATTTGTGAGCTGTTGGTGGTTGATTTGTTGAACTGGAATCGTTGTTTGTGGATTGAGAATGAAATTTGTGGTTGTTGTTGGTGTTTTGAGAATATTATGAAAAATTGATGAAATGAGCTGGATTGTTGTTTATGATGCATGATTTGAGTTCCTTTAGGTGTCTTATAATGATTGTGAACTATAAGCACTTTCTGGAACACGTTTTTGGGAATTGGAGGTTTAAAATTGGGTTTTTAAGTGAGGAAGGGTAAAAAACCCGTGAGCTCAAGCGAGCTCCTGTTCGCTTAAGCGAACATTCATATGAGCTACCCATAATTTTGGATGCTAGCTTGCTTGAGCGAGCTATAAGCTAGCTCCAAGCGATCATGTCAAATGCTCTCGGCGAACCGGTCGCTTAAGGGAACCAGACTTCGCTTAAGCGAACGGTGCTCTGTTCAGCCCCATTTGATTTTTGATTTGTGTACTTTGGAACCTAACCGAGCATTCCATAATGTTCCTTTCAACTCATATAAACACTGTTTACATACCTAATCTCACTGAAACTTCTCCATGATCGAATTGAATTGAATTTTTATGAAATCGAACTTGACTTTGAACAAAGCTCAAGAACATGAATTTTTCCGAGATGGATCCTTTTCAAAGAAACAAGGTGGGATTAGGCTTGTACCTTGTTTATATGTATTCTAAATATGATTTCAATTGGTTCTATTGGTTTATGTCTTGTTTATGTCTTGTCTTGTTTTTGTGAATTAGTCGTGATTGGCCGATGAAATGCTTATGTAACCTCTACTTCACACCATTGTGACTTAAGAGTATACATGGCTTAGGCAAATAACCTTGTTTGGTTGGTTTTGATTCATTACTTTAATTATTTTCAAAGTTGTGAACTGTGAGTAGAAATTTGTGAAAGACATGTATGTTATGATGAAGTATGCAAATATGATGAAATTGTTGAATGCATATATGTTGTTGAATATTCAAATGATGGTGAGTACATATATGTTGATTGTATGTCGGTGTTGAAGGTGAGAAAAACACAAGAAGTGGGGGGGGGGGGTTGAATTGTGTTAGCTTTTCGCAGCTCTTGAAGAGTGAGAATCTAATTCCTTTAAACTCAGAGTCTGAATTGGATCAGAGTCTGATGGGAGATTAGGTTCTGATGCAGCGGAATAATCAAGAGATAGAGAGAAGAGAGAACACAAGCAATTATACAGGTTCCTTCCACAAACCGGAAGTAGTCATGTCCCCCTTGTACTTCCAAGGAGAGTTCACTAAAATGTAATATCAATTACAAGTTGCTCAAACACACAGTAAGAGACTTCCAATGCTCAAGCACGCAGGCAAGAGACTTCCTTGCTCAAAGACACAACTAAGAGACTTCCTTGCTCAAGGACACAGCCAAGAGACTTCTTTGCTCAAGCACACAAGCAAGAGACTTCTTACACAATTACAGAAAATTGAATAGAGTTGAAACACTTGACAACAATCAAATGTGTTTCAATTACAACAAAGACAGACTCTGTTTCAAACAAAAGACAGACTCTGTTTTTCTGTGGAACTTAGAAATTCTAGAATACTCAGTTTGTAAGAATCTAAGTTGTTGATGTGTTTTTGTTAAGACTCAATTGAATATGAAAGCAACGCAGTGTAATTTTTCTAGTTGTAGAGTCCAACAATTCTTCAAGTCTTCTATCCTTTATATAGGCGTAGGAAAGAGACGTTGAGTCATCCAGCATATCAGGATGATTTCTGAAGCTTGATCAATGACTGTTGATATGTTGCTTGATTTGGTAATAGTCCTTCAATTGCATAATTTGAATTCCATTCCCTTTGAAGATTAATACCGGTAGACACAGTTGCCAAACTGTACGAGGTAGTGGAGTAGTGGAAACAGAGTTCGTACAACGTACTCTGTACTGGCCTGCATTCTTGTCTTTGTGCTTCCCACACTCAAGTTGACTTTGAAGCTAGCCGTTACTCCATTTGAGAGTTTCTTTTGCATCGCAATGCTGTAGAAATCCTTGTTAGCAAATATTCAGATTTTTGGGCTTCAGACTCACTGTAGCACAAAGCTTCTGATAATCTTCAGACTCTCTTGTTTTTCAGATTTTGATAGTCTTCAGACTCTGATAGTCTTCAGACTCTGATACAGTCTTTCAGACTCTCTTCGATACAGTCTTCAGACTCTCTTCGATACAGAATCACAAGCAACAAGCTTCTCTGGATTTTTGCTCTTTAACATTGTTCAAACAAAATACTTTCTAAGATATAAATCTTGATTGATATCCTGCATACTTAAACAAATATTAGCAATATCCAATTGACAACTTTTTAATACCTTGTTATCATCAAAACTCAAAACGTGGTATTGCTGAACATCTTTGTTCCAACAATCTCCCCCTTTTTGATGATGACAAACATTAGTATTTAAAAGGTCAATTGTTGTTAATCTAATTAACAAGTTGACTTAAGGGGTCTGAGGTTTGTAAGCTCAGAGTCTGAGGTTTGTAAGCTCTGACTCCCCCTGAGTCTGATAGTTCTTAAGTTGAGGTTTGTAAGCTCCTCCTAAGTTCTATCCAGGTTAATTAAATTCATTTTCATAAGCAATCGAATTCATTTTCAGAATAATAAACGAATTTAGAGAACTGATTCTTAAACAGGGGCTCAGAGTCTAACTAAGCACCTTTCGCAGATTTCCCTTTAACTTTTACATAGAACATGCAATGTATTTAAAAGAAATATAAATCTCATAATTTTCCCTTCTCCCTGTTGAGAAAATACAAATACTTTCCCTTCTCCCCCTTTTGTCATCAACAAAAAGGTTTAGAACAAGTTCCGCCCCCTTTTTAAATGACTTAAGGTAAGGGTATAAACATATTTTAAGGAAAATGAGATTCAGAGGGAAAAACATAGAAGATTCAGAGCATAAAAAATAAATTAAATGCAAATAGAATCAAATAAAACTTGTATAAATTTGTAAGCAAAAACAGTTCAGAAGATAGCAAACAAGAATTACAAAACAGAACAAAACGAAATTAAACTAAGGTTGGTTTTGTTTGGCAAGATGATCCATCAATTTCTGGAGATCCTCTTGCTGTTTCTTTACCATCTCTTCCAGAGCCTCAATTCTTCTTAAATGCGCTTCCCTTTCTAGTCTGGCTTCTTCTTGAACTCTGTACAGTTTCCTTTTCAAAGAGTTATAAACCATTGATTCCCTTAGATTATACTGATCTTCATCAAAGAATGGTGTATCTCTAATCCTCAGAATAGGAGCTTTCTCCATGACTAAAACTTTCTCAGCCCGCTTGACTTCTTCAACATGCTTGGCAGTAACAAGTGCTTGTTCCCTGGCAGCAACCTTCTGAATTTTGGAGATAAATTCCAAGAACTCAGTCTTCACTGTAGAGAACTTGTCTTCATAGCTCACATTGAGGATGGGCACACACCTTTGCTCAATAATGTCTTTGAGCTTATTGCTTGAAGAAGCATAAAACTCATCTATCCTGTTCGAATAAAATAAGTCAATATGAGGTTCAGAGGTTGAGGGTAGAGAGGCTCTTAAGGCTAGAAAAGTTTCAAACTCTGGGAAGATAGTTATAGGATCACAAAGAGGTTTGGGAACTCTTCTAGTTTCTACTCTGCATTCTGTTACAATTTCTAATATGATATCAGAAGCTTGTTCCGGATTTTCAGAAGTTGGTTCAACAACAGGTTCTGAAAGTTCAACAGAAGCTAAAGTAAGACTTTCTGTAGGTTTAGGTACAGGGTCTGGTTTGGAAACGGATTTTGTAGCTTTTGTTGATTTGGATTTAGCAGGGGTCTTTGGTAGTTCTCCTCCTAGATGTTTTTCTAGAGAATCTAGAGTGTCTGGAGAGTCTACACAAATGGTTTCATGTTGGGGGGATGGCTGTTTAGATTGAATGGTTACTTCAAGCTTTTCAGAAGGTTGAATTGCTTGAAGTGGTTTGAGAAATGATGGTTGAACAGGATGGTCAGCAGGAAGATTCATAGACACTGTGATTGTGTCTTGAATTACTCTGTCCATAGTTGAATCAACACATTCAACTATTGCAGGGTCCAGTGGGTTATGTGATGATATGGGTTTGATTGGTGAGGGGGATGAATTTTTGAGGGATGGAAGAATTTGGCTCAAGGGTTTGTTATCTAATTTTGAATCAGATTCTGACTCTTGATTCAAAGAGGAAGATGAGCTATATGCTACGTTGCCAGAGGTGCCAATGTCAGCTTCTGGAGAAGCATAATGATCAGACACAAAAGCTTCTGATAACTCAGCTTCTGCAGTAGCCACATGATCCTTCTGTTTAAGAGCAGAAGCAAGCAACTTAGCAGCTTCTTTGACAGTCTCTTCCTTTAATTCTTCAGCAACCACTTCTGCTGCCATTGCCTTGCCAGCAACATGTTCATCTTCAATCACAGATACATAAGTACCTATCTTCTGTGCTTTCTCCTTAGCCACAAGGACCACATCCACCTTTCTCTTCTTGATCTGACTTTCTTCACCATCAGAGTCAGTATCAAGCAAATCAACAATTTCATCAGCTAGCTTGACATAATCTTTATCACCCTTTCCTAGCTTCGCTTTCTTCTCATCTTTCTTTGCCTTCTTCTCGTCTTTCTTAGCTTTCTTCTCATCCTTGGTTTCTTTTATCCTATCCTTGATTTCCTTGGATGCAGAAGATACTGATGAAGGCATATGAGCTATGGTCTTAGGGGAACCAATTGTCACTCCTGGAAGAGCAGTAGATTTGATCTTTTTCTTGAGAGGCTCCTGCTTCTCTTCCTCTTCCTTGAGAACCACTTCCTTGGTCCTTTTTCCTTTGATCTTAAGAGGTCCTCCTCCAACAGTCTCAGGAATGGCAGAATAGTTGATTATTCTACCAGTATCCTTGAAGTAATCCACCACAAATCTTGCAAGAACTTTAGGATTATCTTCTTTGGATATGGGAGGGAAGTCCATCATCAAATTAGATTGCACATAAGATTCCCTCATATCATGCTTCGAGGGATTGAATCTCTTGACAATCTTCATGTACTGTAGAGTCTTGCCATTGATGATTCTCCCAGTCACAGTTCCAAGATGAATATCTGATACCACACCAGATTCTGATAAGACCTTCAAGAGGCCTCCTTGATACAGAATCTCTGATATTAATCTTCCAAAAGGAACTTGCCTTCTGGTTTCTGATTGACTCTTCTTGACGGCCCAGCACATGTGGTGCATCACATATCTGGGGAAGTTGATCTTTATTTTGTTGATGACAAAATAAAGAAGAACTTTGTGATCAACAGACAATGTGTCTGTTCCTCCTCCTTTCTGAAGCATACTGTCCAGTATAATCTTCAGAAGCACCCTATGCTCAGGATGCATATCCACCAGTTTATTTGAAGGTCTCCCTTCAAATAGAAGTTTGTTGCAGATAACAGCCCATTCACTCTTCTTGTGAACATTCCACTGAAATTTACCAGCGTTCTCCATTTGACAAGCCCTGGCTACCACCTCTTCAGTGATAACTACTGGTATTCCCATCACAGCAGACCTTACTTCAAGACCCTTGTACGGTCTTAAACCCATTTGATCTCTGTTCTTGCTAGCCAGCTTGGGGTTGTTTGAGATTGCATCTGTTTCTTCAAGAGTAGCTTCATCCTTGTCGTAGACTTCTGACCTAACCCAAAAATCTCTTACAAGTTCCTGATATGTTGGTCCATTCAACATACCAAAGTAGTTCATCATTTCTTGTGATAAGAAATGAGAAGAAACGTCAACTCCGTGACGATTAAGAGAACCAAAATCTACTGGAGATTCAACTTGAATTTCCAGAGTCTCCTTGATAATGTTCATCGTTCTGGGTTTGATAACGTAGGACTTTCCAGACTTGATTATGACACCAGATTGGATGAGATCACTTGCCATTTTAGAGGTTTCTAAGTGTTTAATTTGAGAACAAAAAGTTTTGCAAAGTATTGAAAACAGGAAATTTGTTCAGAGAGAAAATCAAAGAGTGAAAAGAGAAGTGAGTTGTGTGTGTTATGTATTTATAGAGAAAGAGTTTGATAAGCGTTTGGAAAGAATAAGGGACAAACAAACACAAAAAATAAATACATATAGCATGCAGCCGTAAAAGTATTGGGACAATGCGAAGGTAACTTGCTCAACGTAATGAAATCATTGCCCTTTGAGTTCTTACCCAATACAGACAGGCCACGTCTGAGAAACTATAAAGTAACTGTCACCGTAGTGGGGCAGGTGTTACTAAACTCAACAGTCATGCTTCCACTAATACGAGCTTCTGAGAGTCTAAAGATTCCTTACCAGAATCTGAATAGTTTATCAGAAGCTTTTATCAGAGTCTCCAAAAGATGGTCTGATAACCAAATAGCTTCTGAATATTTTCAGAGTCTGAATTATGTTTTCAGAGGCGCACATTACCCAGAGACATAACACATGTTCAAATTTTTCTTTATGAAATCAAATCTTTCAACAGATAAGGGTTTAGTAAATATATCAGCCCATTGATGATCAGTATCAATGAATTGAATATCTAAAATTCCTTTTTGAACATAGTCTCTTATAAAATGATGTTTAATCTCAATGTGCTTTGCTCTTGAATACAGAATTGGATTCTTAGACAAACATATAGCTGCCGTATTATCACAATAAATTGGGATACAGTTTTCAGTTATTTGATAGTCCTCAAGCTGATGTTTCATCCAGAGTAACTGTGTACAACAACTAGCAGCTGAGATGTATTCTGCTTCTGCTGTAGACAAAGCAATGGTTGATTGCCTCTTGCTAGCCCAGGATATCAGATTGTCTCCCAAGAATTGACAATTGCCACTGGTAGATTTTCTTTCAATCCTGTCTCCAGCATAATCAGCATCACATAATCCAACTAGCTTGTAGTCAGAGGATTTCTTGTAAAGAAGTCCAAGATTGGTGGTTCCTTTCAGATATCTAAAGATTCTTTTAACAGCTGTTAAGTGAGACTCTCTAGGATCTGATTGAAACCTTGCACACAGACATACACTGAATAAAATATCTGGTCTGGATGCAGTTAGGTATAACAAAGAACCAATCATACCTCTATACAGCTTCTGATCAACTTTGGTTCCTTGATCCTCTTTGCTCAGAGTGCAGGTTGGATGCATTGGAGTATTCATTTCTTTGCAATCCTCAACATTGAACTTCTTCAGAAGCTCTTTCGTGTATTTGGACTGATGAACATAAACTCCATATTTGCATTGGTTGATTTGAATTCCAAGAAAGAACTTCAATTCTCCCATCATGCTCATTTCAAACTCATCCTGCATTACTTTGGAAAACTCTTTGCAAAGTGAACTATTTGTAGAACCAAAAATGATATCATTAACATAAATCTGAACTATAAGAATGTCTTTCTTCATAGTCTTTCTGAATAATGTAGTGTCAACTTGCCCTCGTTCAAAGTTATTTTGAATTAAGAAATTACTTAGTCTTTCATACCAAGCTCTGGGAGCTTGTTTCAAGCCATAGAGTGATTTCTTCAATTTATAAACATGCTCAGGATGTTTTAAATCTTCAAAGTCAGGAGGTTGTTTGACATATACTTCTTTAGAAATGACACCATTAAGAAATGTACTTTTAACGTCCATTTGATACAGGGTTATGTTGTGATTAACTACATAGGAAAGAAGTAACCTGATTGCTTCCAATCTTGCAACTGGAGCAAACGTTTCTGTGTAATCAATGCCTTCTTGTTGACTGTAGCCCTGCGCAACAAGTCTGGCCTTGTTTCTGATTACTTCTCCTTGTTCACTAAGCTTATTTCTGAACACCCACTTGGTTCCAATGATGTTTTTGTGATCAGGCTTAGCTACTAGATCCCATACTTCATTCCTTTTGAATTGATTCAGTTCTTCTTGCATTGCCAGAATCCATCCTTCATCTCCAAGAGCTTCTTCAGTAGAGGTTGGTTCAATAACAGATAATAATCCCAAGGCAGACTCTTCTTGTCTGAAATGCAATCTTCTTCTTCTGAGACTTTCTTTATTGCCAATTATCTGATCCTCTGGATGTGAAGACTTGTATTTGAAAGATTGTTTGGATTGACTAGCTTGCAAAGAACCATCTTGAGCTTCATCAGAAGCTTCTTCATTAGGAACTTCAGGGGATGTTCCAGCTTCTGAAGTATCTTCAGATTCTGGAATCTGATCAGCTTCTGAGTTGTCATCAGAATCTTGAGATTCTACACAACTTTCATCTTGCACTGGAGTTTCACTTGCAGGCACTTTGTCATCGAATCTGACATGCATAGATTCTTCAACACATTGTGTTTCTGAATTATACAGCCTGTATGCCTTAGAGCATTCAGAGTAACGTAAAAAGATTCCCTTTTGAGCTTTAGCATCAAATTTCTTTAGGTAGACTTTGTTGTTCAGGACATAATACGTACATCCGAACTAATGAAAATAAGATATGTTGGGTTTCCTTCCTTTAAAGAGTTCATAAGCTGTTTTGTTCAACAGAGGTCTAATATAGATTCTGTTCTGAACATAACAAGCTGTGTTTACTGCTTCTGCCCAAAAACGCTTAGCCAGATTGTTCTCATGGATCATGGTTCTAGCCATCTCTTGTAAGGCTCTGTTCTTTCTCTCTACAACTCCATTTTGTTGTGGAGTTCTAGGTGCAGAGAATTCATGAATAATTCCATATTTTTCACTGAAAACCTCAAACGGTTAATTTTCAAATTCTCCTCCATGATCACTTCTGACTTTCAGGATTTTTAATTCCTTCTCTAATTGAACTTGGATGCAGAATTTACTAAACACAGAATATGAATCATCTTTAGTTTTCAGAAACTTAACCCAACACCATCTGCTGTAGTCATCAACAATGACTAGTCCATATTAACTTCCATATAAGGATGCCGTGCTAACTGGTCCAAATAAGTCAATATGAAGTAACTCCAAGGGTCTGGAAGTAGAAACAATTTCTTTAGGCTTGAAGGGACTCTTGACAATTTTCCCTTTCTAACATGCTCCGCAAAGAGCATCTGAGTGATAGTCAATGTCTGGTAGGCCTTTGACAAGTTGCAACTTGCTAAGCTTAAAGATTAATCTCCAGTTAGCATGTCCCAAACGTCTATGCCACAGCCACTTCTTATCACCCATTGACAAAAGGCACACTACCTTCTGATCAGTCAGTTCAGAAAATTTTATCTTGTAGACATTGTTTCTTCGTTTTCCCTTGAAGACTATGGACTGATCATCCTTGTTAACCACTGTGCAGTTGTTCTTATTAAACAATACATCATAACCACTGTCACATAATTGACTTATGCTTAGTAAGTTATGTCTAAGTCCATCAACGAACCACACATTACTGATTGAGATCAGAGAGTTACCAATGGTTCCAGTACCAATGATTTTGCCAGTCTGGTTTCCTCCAAATCCCACAGTTCCTCCCTCGTTCATGGTTAGGGTTAGGAACATAGACCTTTCTCCCGTCATGTGACGCGAGCAACCATTGTCCAGGTACCAAGCCTTCTGATTTTCTAGTCCTTTCAGAGTCTGCATATGATTCTGCCTCAGGTGTTTCTTTAACAGATTCGGTTGTAGCCATTAGTCCAACAACTACATTGGCTTCACCATCAGCATCATCATCCTCAGACCCTGACTCATTATCAAGATCTTCCCAGGTGGCCATCAGACTTTTCTTGATCTGCTTCTTAAACTTGCTCGACTTGATGGTTGGCCTCTTTGACTTGGATTTTTCCTTCTGCAGCTCTGGACACTCAGCAATAAAATGTCCAGTCTTCTTGCAGTTGAAGCAACCTTTATGTTCCTCCTTTTAGAACCCCTTCCCACTGCTCTTGCTCAGAAATCTCTTGTTCTTCTTAGCAAGGTACTGCATTATGCTTGAAAGCATAGCCATTTCCTTTGCAATATCAGGATCCTCTTATGAGCTTTCAGAAGCTGAAGATTCATTTTCAGACTCTTCAACCTTGAGATCCTTTGAAGACTTTCCTTTTGATTTCAAAGCAATGGTTTTGGACTTTCTTGCAGAATCATGTTCATTGAGACTTAACTCATGAACCTTGAGTGAGCTTACAAGATCTTCAACACTTAAAGTGTTTAAATCTTTAGCCTCCTCAATTGCAGTGACCTTTGGTCTCCATCTAGAGGGTAAACTCCTTAAAATCTTGCTAACATGATCAGAAGCTATATAACTCTTCTTTAGTATCTGAAGACCAGATACTAGAGTTTGAAATCTTGAGTACATCTGCTCAATACTTTCATCCTCTTTCATCTTGAATAGTTCATAGTGATGAACTAACAGAAGAGCTTTAGCTTCCCTGACCTTTTTGCTTCCTTCATAGTTAGCACAGAGAGAAGAAAACATGGCTCTAGCAGTAGATTTGTCACTCATCTTCATGTATTCCGTTTTAGGAATAGCAGTGACAAGAGCCCCTCTGATGATATGATGTTTCTTGTAGATTTTCTTTTGAGCAGCAGTGTGAAGTTTGCGGTCAATGGCAGCACCTTCGTCATCAAGTTGTAAGTCACCAACACCATCTTCAAGTATGTCCCAGAGTTCTTCATCAAGACCCATGACATAACTATAGAAGTTGGTTTTCCACCAAGAAAATTCTTCAGGATCACCATTGAACTTAGGAATTTTTCCATAATCAGCCTTTTTACTGCTGTTATTGGATCCATAGTCATATGGTATAGCAGCACCAGAAGTAGCACCAGAAGAAGACGGTTCACTGGACGACATGTTTTTCTCTGGATCTTTTCAGTCACACGGTTAAGTGCTATGACAACAGAACCGAAGCTCTGATACCAACTGAAGGTGAGAAAAACACAAGAGGGGGGGGGGGGGTTGAATTGTGTTAGCTTTTCGCAGCTCTTGAAGAGTGAGAATCTAATTCCTTTAAACTCAGAGTCTGAATGGGATCAGAGTCTAATGGGAGATTAGGTTCTGATGCAGCGGAATAATCAAGAGATAGAGAGAAGAGAGAACACAAGCAATTATACAGGTACCTTCCACAAACCGGAAGTAGTCCTGTCCCCCTTGTACTTCCAAGGAGAGTTCACTAAAATGTAATATCAATTACAAGTTGCTCAAACACACAGTAAGAGACTTCCAATGCTCAAGCACGCAGGCAAGAGACTTCCTTGCTCAAAGACACAACTAAGAGACTTCCTTGCTCAAGGACGCAGCCAAGAGACTTCTTTGCTCAAGCACACAAGCAAGAGACTTCTTACACAATTACAGAAAATTGAATAGAGTTGAAACACTTGACAACAATCAAATGTGTTTCAATTACAACAAAGACAGACTCTGTTTCAAATAAAAGACAGACTCTGTTTTTCTGTGGAACTTAGAAATTCTAGAATACTCAGTTTGTAAGAATCTAAGTTGTTGATGTGTTTTTGTTAAGACTCAATTGAATATGAAAGCAACGCAGTGTAATTTTTCTAGTTGTAGAGTCCAACAATTCTTCAAGTCTTCTATCCTTTATATAGGCGTAGGAAAGAGACGTTGAGTCATCCAGCACATCAGGATGATTTCTGAAGCTTGATCAATGACTGTTGATCTGTTGCTTGATTTGGTAATAGTCCTTCAATTGCATAATTTGAATTCCATTCCCTTTGAAGATTAATACCGGTAGACACAGTTGCCAAACTGTACGAGGTAGTGGAGTAGTGGAAACAGAGTTCGTACAACGTACTCTGTACTGGCCTGCATTCTTGTCTTTGTGCTTCGCACGCTCAAGTTGACTTTGAAGCTAGCCGTTACTCCATTTGAGAGTTTCTTTTGCATCGCAATGCTGTAGAAATCCTTGTTAGCAGATATTCAGATTTTTGGGCTTCAGACTCACTGTAGCACAAAGCTTCTGATAATCTTCAGACTCTCTTGTTTTTCAGATTCTGATAGTCTTCAGACTCTGATACAGTCTTTCAGACTCTCTTTGATACAGTCTTCAGACTCTCTTCGATACAGAATCACAAGCAACAAGCTTCTCTGGATTTTTGCTCTTTAACATTGTTGAAACAGAATACTTTCTAAGATATAAATCTTGATTGATATCATGTATACTTAAACAAATATTAGCAATATCCAATTGACAACTTTTTAATACCTTGTTATCATCAAAACTCAAAACGTGGTATTGCTGAACACCTTTGTTCCAACAGGTGTGTGCATACTTGTTGAATGATGGTGATGATTACATAATTATATATGCATTGTTTGGTGATAATTGCATAATGTTATATGCATGTTGATTTGATGAGGTGACATTTGTATGAACATATGCATTGAGTCGAGTCATATGTTCATGCATTCATTGTTTGGTGACGGACTTATGTCCAATGTAAGGTGGGGCATGAAACCTTACATACGATGTTTTTGTTGCATCGAAGGTGACGACCTTGAGGAGACTTGGTACCACATGCATCTAGATGAGTCTAGAACATTGCATCGCATTTGTTTGGTAAATTGAATTGAGTCGTGATATGTGGTTAATGCACTCGGTTCATGTGAACTTGAATTGATGAATTGGAATGATATTGGAATACGGTGTGATTGTATATATGAAGATGTTTATACTGTTTAGTATTCATTATACATGATATTCTTGATTATTTGCTTTGCGGATTATGTTGATGTAATGCTAACCCTCACTGGTTTACCACCTACCATTATGTGCGGACGGGTAGATGGAGTGCAGGAATAGTAGCTTGTTTGCTTGATGTTGCTGAGGAGCAGGAGTCCTCTATTTCTTTTTGCGCGCGCCTAGATTAGGGCTCTGATCTAGGATAGCGTATATATGTTGGATTTTGTTTATTACATGTTGATCCGTGGAGTTATGACATGATTGATTTATATCCGATGTTGAGGATAAGATTATGTATTTATTATCATGAGATTAGAGATATTGTTTACATGCTTGATATGTTCCGCTGCTATGTTTATGAATCATGATAATTTATAATTATGAATTTTGAAGTTTGTTGTCGACGTAACATCTATATCTGGAATATGTTTGTATATTCGCGCGTTTTACCGCTTAATAGGAATAAGGTGTTACAGGCAACACGATGAACAGTACATAGGTGGACCGTCAATATATTCCTAAATGACTAAGAGATATCCAGAAGGGCTTTCAAACCCTCCAAAATGCCTCAGCTCCCTTTAGAAGGGTCATCAGGCTCAGAGAACGCCTAGACACAAGTAAACCGCCTTATCCGCTTCTAGAAATCTCTAGAACACGCCTAATATACCAAAATACTCTTGTTACTTGCAGTTTAAGTAACCATAACCCAGACCCATAGAAGGCTATAAATACAACCCTTGAGAACACTCTCAAGGCATCCATAATCAGTTTAAACCCTAGAATACGATATTTAACCCTAGTATCCCTTATTGTACTTTTTGCATGTACAATAGGGTACTGATTGTAAGTTTTCTGCTTTTATTATAATACAACACATCTCCCAAACTATGAGAAGAACGTGCAACATTACAACACAAATAAGCAGGGGCCAAAGAAGTGGCAAAATACACCAGCCCACACAACAAACCGAAAGACATCACATAAATCAAAATACACCGCAAAACACATAAAATCCTAATAACAGGCCTAACAGAACGCAGTTCACAACCCTCCCATCAAACAAAAACCAAAACAAACAAATAACTAACATCTAAGGGCAAACGCCCACAACATGTGCACAACAGTTGCAGAAAACTAGTTCACCCACAACGCTTAAGTATAAATTCGACAGCCAATAAGATTATCTTTTGAGCAACCCCCTGGATCCCAACACCATTCATATAGTAAACAAGGTGCCAATTTTACTCTATCGCATGCCCAATGCCACTTTCACACCAAAACCTCATTTAATTTTTGGATGACACATTTTCTTCCACTTCACCCAACTTATCTTTCCAAACCTTTTCCTCCATCCCGAAGAATTTCCTTTGAATTCTCACCACCCTCCTAAGAACTTTCACCTGCAATTTCATGAAAGAAAGGTAAAAAAAGGTAAAATCTCAAGGCTAACATATCTATTTTTCCACGAATTCACACACCTCGACAATTTCTCCATCATCGGCTCCAAAGTTGATTTTTTTTTATGATTTTCCCAAACCGGTAATCCCAAATACATAAAAATAATTGTGCCATAATTACAACTCAAAAAGTTACATGCCATTTGCATAAACTCTCTATCAATATTTATCTCCATCAACGAACTCTTTCAAAAGTTGACTTTTAATCCCAATGCCATCACAAAACCTCTTAAAACTGTCTTCAACATCCAAAGATTCTTCACTGTTGGTTCCTCAATACAAATAGTGTTGTCCGCTTATTCAAGGTGAGAAATATTGATTTGTTAAGTACCCACTTTTAAACCGGTGAAACAATCGCTCTCCACCCACTCTTCATCAACACTCTAAAGCCCTCCGCAAGACTAACATATCTTCATCAAAAACACAAGCTTTCATACACACAACCCACTTTGCATTAAAACCAAACCTCCTAAGAATGTATTCTAAGTAACCTCAATCTACCGATTCATAAGCTCTACCAAAATCCACTTTCAACACCACACCATTTATCAAAGTCTTATCTTTAAGAAATGCTGATTGTATTGAAAAAATTATTGAATTCATCACCTTTGAAAGGCTAGCCATCAACACTTTTGATAATAATTTGTACAAACATCCCAACAAGAAAATTGGTATCAAATCCGAGACCGTAAAAGGACCTAATACTATGGGGATCAATGTGACAAAGTATAATAGGAAAAAATTGGTAAGATTCATTGCCATGGAATTGATCAAACAAATTTATCAGCTCCTCTTTCTAAAAAGAAAAATCAAAACCATCTGGGTCGGGACTTGTATCACCATAAATTTTTTTGACCATAAGCTCAATCTCGTTTATAGAAAATGGGAGTGTTGAATCCGTGTTTTCTTCCTCCGAGAACCGGGAAAAAACAAACCATCCAACTTTGGCCGCTCCCAAAAAGAGGACAACGCATGTGTTCTAAAATGGTTGGCCACCATTGCTCTAATTTGAATTGGGTTTTGAATCTAATTCCCCTCTGCCTTTAAAGCCGTTATACCATTTTGTCTAGTTCTTTCTTTAATAAATTTATGGAAATAACTTGAATTAGTATCACCCTCCCAAAGCCATTTGAATCAGGACCATTGAAAGGTTGCCACCTCTTTAAATTTAAGGAGTTTTCTTAACTCCACAAAATTATTTTTCAAATCACAACTTCTTCCGCATTAAGCCCCCATTCTCCCATCTAACGTCCAATTCACATATCTCAAATATCAAAACCACCAATCTCTCCCATAACCCTCTATACTTCTCCTTCCTTTATTCCTTTACTCTTACGTTTATCTCCTTTAATTTTTCCTTCAACACAAAACCCATACCCATGCACATTGTGCCCTCTTCAGACCTCATCCACAACTTGCATAAGGGAACAATTTTTGAGCAATTGATTAGTGAACCTAAAAGGCTATAGCCCCCATTCCCAATCTCCTAATTTGAGAACCAAAGGCCAATGATCAAACACTTGTGGAAACACCAAAAAGGATGTTCCCCCTAAAGTACGACACCAATTTTCAGAAACAAGCATTCTATTTGGATGGCTCATTCCTACTTCGTTTGCATGATACCAAGTGTATCTTCTCCATAAACAACGGTTAAAAAGAGACATTTTTGTACCACCATTATCAAAGTTTTCTACGCTATAATGTTATTTGACAACATTTTGTACTAGATAACTTATCTTGACGCAATATAGATTTCATCAACACGGACCAAATCTCACTCAACTTTCATTATTGTGGGTTAATCACTGAATAATAAATTTTAAAATTTGGAAACAACAAAGTTGAGCAAAGGAAAAAACTTGAAGTATGTCAAAATCACTTATTTAGATTGAAACAAAGGGGTAAAAAGATGCATAGGGGTGATTCTAGGTCAAAAATTGACCTAAAATCACTCATCCTCTATGAGTGAAAGAGGAAGAAATCTTAGAGAGAAGGTGGAGTTTCTATCACTAAAAACTAGGGCAGTCTATTTAGTTGTAGACATATATATGTACTGTTCATTGTAACGCCCACTTTATTGATTTAATTATTTTATTAGAGTATATAGTATATTATTATATATTATATGATTTTAATGATATTTGTGACGTATGAGATGATGTTGTGGTGTGACGTTTATTTTATTGTTTAATAAAATAAAATATGTGACGTTAATATAGATATATTTATATGAAAATTAAGATGTGATATAATAACAAATATTTTGAGAGATGGGGTTGTTTTCATAAATAAGATAGAGTTGTGGGGATAAGTGAGAATAGAAAGAATTATAAAAGGAAGTTAGGTTTAGAGAGAAACAGTCAGTACGTTACAGACTTTTGCAAAAAGGGAGAAAAGTGGCCAGAGAAGAGGGAACCCCGATTCTACAATATTACCAGGTAAGGGTGAGCCTAACTCGATTATATTATACTGTAATTCATCTGTTATGATTAACCTATGGATTAGAGAGAGTTTTAAGAGGGCTCCCAAAGTTAGGGTTTAATGAATTTTGTGATGAATTGATGTTATAAAGATGTGAATTGATGTAGAAACCTGTTACAGAACCTAGATTAATCACTAGGACTATAATTCTGATAGATTAGAAGCATAACACGAAGAATTGGACGAATTTTGGCGGGGTTTCGAGCGAACCCTTAACCCCTCTGCGATAGCTCGCCGTGGCGAGCAGTCCCGCTCGCCGTGGCGAGGAGTTAGGTATATACTCGCGAGGCGAGCAGTTGAGCTCGCCGTGGCGAGCAACCCCTTTAGTGTGCGCGAGGCGAGCAACATCACTCGCCGTAGCGAGCAACTGGCAGAATGTAATTTGACAGCTCGCCGTGGCGAGCAGAACCACTCGCCATAGCGAGCAATGTGGTCTCAGACCACTATAACTTGAGTTTTAGAACTCTGTTTTGAGCGAGGCTTTGAGGGTAGACCTTTGGATAGTATTAGAGATGTTTAAGACCTAAATTAGAACCTGTAATGCCGCTGTAAGAGGATATTTAACTGTTGGCGTTAATCTTGGATTAAATGCTCATTAAGCGAAGTTTATGAATGAAGTGTAAATGATGGTTGCGATGATAACTTTGTGTTGTATATACGTATGTGAAGTGTACTGAGCTGCTGTCATGTACTGTTGCAATTGCATGTGTTGATAAAGAGTCGTATATGATGTTAAGATGTGGTGTATTAACTTGTTTAAGTATATGAGTCGAGTTCATGCATTTGCATAATTTGAGACGGTGGAGCTTATGCTCAAAGCGACGGTGGAGCATTTGCTCAAAGCGACGGTGAAGCTTATTAAAGCTAAATTATTGGTACCACGTGCATGATGTTAAGATGTTAGAGTTGCATTGTCGAGTCCTGTGTCTGAGATGTTCGAGACGTTTGTTTCGTGAAGATATTCTAAGATGACTTATTATATGTAGATGTTGAGATGTTTTTCAGTTATAAGTGATGAATATTGTTGTTATCGTTAAGCATGATTATTTGAATTATATGTTAATATAATTGTTGTGAATCTCACCCCTTCTGTTGGAATTGCCGCCTTGTGGGCAAGTGCAGGTGACCAAGCGTAGGTACGACGATGTGAGAGGTTCTTGTGGAGTCTTAGGAGCTCTGATACGTAACGGGATGCGGATTTATCATTGTTTCTATTCCTTTATGTATCATGTTGACTAATGATGATGTTTGCGACGTAATTTGATTTGAGAAGTTTTATGAGGCTTTTGTGCCAAAAATTATTTATTTAAGATTTTGAGACGTCTATGAATTCCGCTGCTATGTTTGAATATTGTTTAAGAATAAATTATTATTCATATTGTTTTAAAGATTTTATGAAATGTGACATCCTGATTTATTGTGATATACTCTGATTATTTGAATGAAATTTTTAAGTCGGGATTTGGGGTGTTACATTCATCATGTTGCCCACTAATAACATGACAAATAGATTACAATTTACAAAGTCTACGTCGTTATTGTCCTATGTTTTTCGATTAGTCAGGTTATTTTCTTCTAGCTTTGTTAACTAACGTAAAACCAATAATGTAACCCTTAATTTTCAAGATCAGTATCAGATTTTATACAAATTCTTCATCAGTTTTTTAAGTAAAATTGCAACCCTATAATCCTTAATCTTCAACATCAATTTTAGATTTCATACGAGATTCTTCTTCCATTTTTGTTTGATTACGAGTAACATCCATAGCTCTTATGTAGCAAGGGCTCTACCAATTTTGTTTTCTAGAGCCACAACAATTGCCTGTTTACAAAAATCACCTGATTTTTTCCACTGTAATCTTTGATTTTCTTTGACGGAAACTCAATCCCGCTTTCAACACTAGAAGACATGGTCACAGAAGCAAGGAAATTAATCTCAAGTTGCAATAGACGTGATAGCAAAAAAAGGGGGGGGGGGGGGGGGGGGGGTTGATTACTTAGAAGGGTCTAAACCAAAAAGGGAATAATATCATTCCAGTCCTTGTTGTTTGACGAGCATGAAGTTTTTTCACTGGATGAAACGCAATATTTTATGCTACGGATGAAACGCAGTATGAAGTGGATTTTTTAATGTAGGTATCATGTTATTAGTGGGCAACACGATGAACAGTATATAGGTTGACTGTCATAATATTCCTAAAAGACTAAGAGACCTCCAGAAGGGCTCTCAAACCCTTTAGAAGGGTCATCAGGATCAGAGAGCGCCTAGACACAAGTAAACCGCCTTATCCGCTTCTAGAAATCTCTAAAACATGCCTAATATACCAAAATACTCTTGTTACTTGCAACTTAAGTAACCATAACCCAGACCCATAGAAGGCTATAAATACAACTCTTGAGAACACTCTCAAGGCATCCAATAATCAGTTTAAACCCTAGAATACGATACATAACCCTAGTATCTCTTATTGTACTTTTTGCATGTACAATAGGGTACTGAATGTAAGTTTTCTCCTTTTATTATAATACAACACATCTCACAAACTATGAGAAGAATGTGCAACATTACAACACAAACAAGCAGGGGCCAAAGAAGTGGCAAAATACACCAGCCCATACAACAAACCGATAGATATCACATAAATCAAAATACACCTCAAAATACAATAACTCCTAATAACAGGCCTAGCAGAACGCAGTTCACAACCCTCCTAACAAACAAAAACCAAAACAAAGAAATAACTAACATCTAAGGGCAATCGCCGACAACATGTGCACAACAGTTGCAGAAAACCAGTTCACCCACAACGCTTAAGTATAAATTCGACAGCCAATAAGATTATCTTTTGAGCAACCCCTTGGATACCAACACCATTCATATAAAAAACAAGGTGCCAATTTCACTCTATCGCAAGCCCAATGCCACTTTCACACCAAAACCTCCTTTAAATTTTGAATGACACATTATCTTCCACTTCACCCAACTTATCTTTCCAAACCTTTTCCTCCATCCCGAAGAATTTCCTTTGAATTCTCACCACCCTCCTAAGAACTTTCACCGGCATTTTCATGAAAGAAAGGTAAAAAATGGTAAAATCCCAAGGCTAACATATCTATTTTTCCGCGAATTCACACACCTCGGCAATTTCTCCATCATCGGCTCCAAAGATGAATTTTTGTATGATTTTCCCAAATCGGTAATCCCAAATACATAAAAATAATTGTGCCATAATTACAACTCAAAAAGTTACATGCCATTTCGTCCTCGAAATATTACCTCAAGCAAACAACTCAGGATAAGACTCTAGCATCTTACTTTCCAGCTCCCAAGTCAAGCTTTCACCAGTTACTCCTCCCCAGACAACTATCACCAGAGGTATCTCCTTGCCTCTCAACTTCTTCACCTTACGATCATCAATCCTCAACGGTAAAGTCTCCACCGTAAGGTTGTCTCTAACTTGCACATCATCTCTTGGTATAACATGCGAAGGATCCGCTACGTACTTCCGTAACTGCGACACATGAAACACATCATGCAGATTCGAGAGGTGTGGTGGCAAACCTATTCGATATGCCACTGGCCCAATCCTCTCCGATATCTGTTAAGGACCAATAAACTTCGGAGTCAACTTCTTCGACTTCAACGCACGACCTACACCTGTAATGGGAGTGACTCTCAAGAACACATGATCACCCTCTTGGAATTCATGTTCCTTTCTACGCTTGTCATGGTAACTCTTTTGCCGACTCTGCGACGCTTTCATCTGCTCTCTTATCAACTTAACTTTCTTTGTAGTCTGCTGGACTAGTTCCGGTCCCAACACTATACTCTCTCCCGATTCAAACCAACACAACGGATTTCTACACCTCCGACCATACAAAGCTTCAAATGGTGCCATACCAATACTCGAATGGTAACTGTTGTTGTACGTGAACTCAATCAACGGTAGATGACTATCCCAAGCTCCACCTTGCTCAAGTACACACACTCTTAACAAATCTTCCAACGACTGAATCGTCCTCTCCGACTGACCATCTGTTTGGGGATGATAAGCCGAACTCAACTTCAACTTAGAACCCAAAGCCTCCTGCAAACTCTTCCAAAACCTTGAAGTAAACCTCGGATCTCTATCCGACACAATACTCGATGGAACACCATGCAACTTCACAATATTATGAATGTAAATCTCCGCCAACTGAGCTACCAGATAATTGATATTGATCGGAATAAAATGCGCTGACTTTGTCAACCTGTCAACAACTACCCAAATGGCATCATACCCTCTCGGGGTATTCGGTAAACTCGTTACAAAATCCATGGATATGCTATCCCACTTCCATTCTGGCACATCTAATGGTGTCAACAACCCTGCAGGCTTCTGATGTTCAACTTTAGATTTCTGACAAATCAAACATGCATAAACAAATTGCTCGACATCTCGCTTCAATCCAGACCACCAAAATAATTTCTTCAAGTCGTGATACATCTTCGTAGCTCCCGGATGAATACTTAAGCTACTCCTGTGACTTTCTTCTAAAATCAACTTTTTCAACTCATCATTATCAGGAATACAAATTCTGCCTCGAAATCTTAACACACCCTGATCATCAACTTGGAAATCACTATCTCCCGCTTCGTTACTAGCAACCATCAAGTATACAAACTTAACATCAGCTTCCTGCGCTTCCTTAATACTGTTCAAGAATTCATTATTGATCTTCAACATACCCAACTGCACGCTCTGAGGTGCCAATTCACAAACTAAGCTCAAGTCTCTAAATTGCTCAAGTAACTCGAACTCCTTCATCATCATAGCAGACATGTGCAACGTTTTTCTGCTCAAAGCATCTGCAACCACATTGGCTTTACCCGGATGGTAATTTAAACTAAAATCATAGTCCTTCAACAACTCGAGCCATCTTCTCTGCCTCATATTCAACTCCTTCTGATCAAACAAATATTTCAAACTCTTATGATCACTGAACACCTCAAATCTGGAACCGTACAAATAATGCCTCCAAATTTTTAACACAAAAACCACAGCAGCCAACTCTAAATCATGGGTAGGATAGTTCTTCTCATGTATCCTCAATTGTCTCGAAGCATAAGTTACCACCTTACCATCCTGCATAAGTACACCACCTAAGCCCAACTTAGACGCATCACAATAAACAACAAAAGGTTCATTTTACTTCGGTAAAATTAAAATTGGAGCAGTCGTCAACCGTTGTTTCAACTCATTGAAACTATTCTCACACTTGGTATCCCACACAAAAGCTTTACCTTTACAGGTCAACTGTGTCAAGGGAAGTGCCAACTTCGAAAATCCTTCGATAAATCTGCGGTAATAGCCTGCTAAACCCAGAAAACTTCTAATCTCTGTGACTGACTTCGGAGTCCCCCATTGCGATACTGCTTCAACTTTCGACGGGTCAACCGCAATACCACTACCAGAAATAATACGGCCAAGAAAACTTACTTCACTTAACCAGAACTCACATTTAGACAACTTGGCATACAACTTCTTTTCTTTCAATACTTGCAAAACAATCTTCAAATGCTATGCTTGCTTTTCTTCAGTCTTAGAATAAATCAGAATATCATGAATAAAAACAACAACAAATCTGTCCAGAAAGTTATGGAAAATTCTGTTCATATACTCCATAAATACACCAGGTGCATTAGTAACATCGAAAGGCATCACTTTATACTCATAGTGACCATATCGCGTTCTGAACGCCGTCTTCTGTATATCTTCATCCTTCACCTTGATCTGATGGTAACCTGATCTCAGATCAATTTTACTAAACACACGGGCACCCACTAGCTGATCCATCAAGTCATCAATTCTCGGAAGTGGATACCTATTCTTTATCGTCACTTTATTCAACTGGCGGTAATCTATGCACAGCCTCATGCTACCATCTTTCTTCTTAACCAACAATACTGGCGCTCCCCAAGGTGAAACACTTGGTCTTACAAACTTCTTATCAAGTAGGTCTTCCAACTGCTTCTTCAACTCTGCTAACTCAGCTGTTGACATACGGTAAGGAGCCATCGACACAGGCTTCGTACCCGGGACAAGATCAATTGAAAATTCAACTTCCCTTTCTGGCGGCACATCGGGAATCTCATCAGGAAAAACTTCTGGAAATTCTTTCACGACTGGTAGGCTATCAATCACCGGTTGATTCTCTACCGACAAATACGCTATCAAGGAAAACATCAGAATTCCATCACGCTCTATCTGCTTCAGCTGCTTAGTACTCAAGAAATCAACTTCACTCTCCTCTTCAGCGGAAGAGAAACGTACTGTCTTACTAAAACAATTGATGAGGACATGGTTATACTCTAACCAGTTCATCCCAAGGATTACATCCATACCCGTCAACGATAAACATACTAGATCAACTTCAAAATCTCTACCAAACACAGACAGTGGACATCTTAAACAAACAAGAGAGGTAGTCACTGAACCCTTAGCTCGAGTTTCAACAATCATTTCTCCATCCATATTAGACATAGTAAGTCCCAACTTAGAAGCACAACTAATAGCAATAAAACAATGCGTAGCACCAGTATCAATAATAGCAATTAAAGGAGTATCAACAAAATAACAAGTACCTCGAATAAGTCGATCCTCATTGTCCGTATGTGTACCGGACAATGCAAACACTTTCCCTCCAAGCTGAGCCTTCTTAGGCTTTTTGCACTGAGAACTAAGATGACCCTCTTCATCACAATTGAAACAGACAATATCACCACGTTTGCATTCAGCTATTTTATGTCACTTCTTCCCACATCGGAAGCATTTCTTCTCATCACGGTGGCAAGCATTACTCTTGTGGCCTTTCTCACCACACTTGTAGCAGACAACCTCAACAGGAGTCTCAATCTTCCTGGGCATCCTCTCATCATTCACCCGTTGCTTACCCTTATCAGCAGGAGCACTGTAAGGCTTAGGACGATTCTGCTGACTCTTACTCTTCCTTTCATTAATCACCTTGTAGTGAGCTTTCGTATCCTCTTCGTAAATTCTGCAACTACTCACCAAATCAGAAAAGTTGTGGATCTTCTGATAACCAATGGCCCGCTTAATCTCAGCACGCAGACCATTCTCAAACTTGATGCACTTAGAGAACTCAGCAGTCTCAGGAGTGTAGTGCGGATAAAACTTTGCCAACTCCACAAACTTGGCAGCATACTCTGTTACTGACATGTCACCTTGCTTCAGTTCCAGAAATTCAATTTCTTTCTTACCTCGGACATCTTCTGGAAAATACTGATAAGTGCTCAAAAGTACTTTATTTCATGTGTTAATCTAGGCATTTTAGTGACTTGTTTTGCAAGTTATATATGGAAAAGCACTCATTTATTGTAATTTTACCAATTGTGCTTTATATGCCTGATTCTACCCAATTTGTGCAGGAATTGACAAGCAAGGACCAAGAAAAAGTGCTCAAGTCCTCAAGAATTTCGCTATTAGCGAAGATCTCGCTGATAGCTAAAATGCTCCAGGAAGACTTCGCCAATGGCGAAGTTTGGAATGCAGAAGCGAAGAAATTCGCTATTAGCGAATATTTCGCTAATAGCGAAATCACTCCAGGGAGATTTCGCCATTAGCGAAGTTATGGCGAAATTCAGGAATGTCAACTGGATAAGGGCCACGTGGAATCACCCCATTGGGGCAGAGCAGATTTTCTTGATTTCGCTGATAGCGAAATATTTGGCTATCAACGAAAGTTCGCAAAAGCAGCCAGTATACATTGTTTCTCTTCTTTTCCAAAGAGCCATTCCCACTGTTTTATTAAGTTTCTGGTTTTTAGAGAGAGAATAGGGTATTTTCTAGAAAGAGAAACAGAAAGCAAGGTAGTTAGGAATAGATTCAAGCCAAGATTTATTGAGACATCATGGATCTTGTCATAGAATCTTCATCTTTTCTTCATTTCTTGCAAAGCTATCATAGACATATGTAGCTACATCTACTCTTGTGGGTCTTGAGGTATTCAAACAAGCTATTATGTAATCTGTTGATCATTTAATATATGGTTCTAGCTTATTTATTTAATATTGTTGTTATTCTTGTGTTTAATGTTTTATTGAGATTCAAAATGTTATTGATAAATACTTTTGGATTTGAGAACTAGAATAGCAACATATCTTAAGTTAGCATGCTAGACATAGATGTTAATATTGGATAATCACTTTTAATCCAGAACTTAATGCTTTTGGATCATTTAATCGGGCGAGAAATCGTCGATTAAACGATCCACACGACTTTGTGATTGTTTAAACATGCGGGAAATCAACATTTAAACAATCCCCTAAAACTAACGATATCATTTGGACACGAATGATATTGTCGAGTGATTGTGATAATATCGTTTAAAAAGCTAGAATCCGTTATTTGATCGAGAGATTGCAGCTGTTACGCTTGGTTGATATCTATGACCCCAAGCGAAATAGCCCTATCTCTGCTCGTTTTACTTTTATGTCGAATAGTGAAAATAGTTTTACACAAACAAACAAATTATACCCAAAACTTGAAATGATATTTGACGTTAAACTACTTATGAGACACACCAATCCCTGCGGAAACGAATCTATTATATGCACATGTAAATAGTAATATGACACGTAAAAATTCTACATCAAATACCTATTCAGAAACTCTCTTCTTAACACAGCCCAAGTGATCACAGCTCCTCCATTCTCTAGCACTAGTTGCACACTCACCCACCAATCATCAGCCTCCTCAGCCAGCATATGTGTGCCAAAACGCACCATCTGAACATCAGTGCATTGCATCACTCTGAAGATTCTTTCAACCTCCTTCAACCATGTCTGCGCTCCGTCAGGGTCATACCTACCCTTGAAAGTTGGTGGATGGTTCCTCAAGAAGGTTTCCAGCATGCGAACACCGTTGTTACCACCAGCATTGTTCTGTTGACCCACAGCTTGAGCCATCGCTTGCAAAGCAGCAGCAAGTGCAACATTGTTTCTTTTTGCCATCGCGAAAATCTACACTACAACAACAACCAGGACATCAAAGACAATACAAAATTGTCATACGACTCTACTAGGCTCGACTCGACTCTACTACTTGGCCGGACGGACCAACCTGCTCTGATACCAATTGTAACACTCCGTTCTCCCAACAATACTTAATTAACAAATTAAATCAGAGTTTTTCACCAAAACGGAATGCTACATTTTCATTCAAATAAAATCTCCAAATGAATAGATGAATAATTATTCTCCATAAAAATAGTCAATAAAAATTAACCTTCAAAACTTCGCAGCGGAATTAATTTAAAACAGCGAAATAAGTCTTTGACACGCAGGCCTTATCAAATTCTCATAATTCATAAATAATACGTAAGGAAAGAGAAAACAAGTAACAATTCCCGTCCCGTTACGTATCAGAGCCCTAAGACACTTTGAGCCGACATCTCTACTAATCTTCGTTACCTGCACTTGCCCACAAGGCGGCAATTCCAGCAGAAGGGGTGAGATTCACAAACAACAATAGATATTATAATTCATCAATTAATTCAACAACAACAGTATAATGATAATCAACTATCAGTTTATAATTTAAACAATTCAACAACATCATCAACAACGACAACAACTACAACGGCAGCAACGACAACAGCAACAACAACAACAACAACAACTATGACAACAATGCGACTAATGCAAATGCATGTGGTACCATTTTTACGCGCGTTGAATGCTAAGCATTCCGAGGCATAAGCCCCCAACGGTTGAATGAAATAACATTTCAGGGCATAAGCCCTCAACGGTTGAGTGATGAACACTCCAGGGCATAAGCCCTCAACGATTGACTGGAAACACTCCAGGGCATGAGCCCTCAACAAGGTATGAGTATGAATGGACTCACTAGTGTATATCTGCATACAACTCGACATCTGCAACGACAACTACAATATGCATAATCAATTATGACATAAGACTCCAACTCACTTGATAGGATATAACAAAAGGGCACAACAAAGCCACACAACAAAAATTCAACAATTAGGCATGTTACAGTACTACACGCCGTGGCGAGCTACCTTACTCGCCGTGGCGAGTTCAGAAAATTGAGCTACTCGCTGTGGCGAGTTGGGGGCGAGCTCAAGGCGAGCAAAAGTGGTTGCTCTCGGCATTTTTGACATTTTTCACCTAAAATCTTCATTTTTAAGTTCCCAAAACCCAAATTTGATTCTGTAAAAAGGCTCCATTCATCCCTAAACATATTAAGGCACTCAAATTGATATAAAAATTGACCTAAAAACGTCATTAAGACAATTAACGACTTTTTAATTAAGCAACTCGCCGTGGCGAGTGCATCTGCTCGCTGTGGCGAGCTATGAGGTTTCACTGCTCGCTGTGGCGAGCTACACAGGCATTGCTCGCCTGGCGAGTGGGTTTTTCTCGCCGTGGCGAGCGGCGATTGACAGAACCACGAACTGTACGAACAGACTTCTCTTTTTCAACCCTAAACCCCAAATTCAACACCTAAAGGCTCAATTTTGATGAATTTCATCACCCCTATGTATTCTAACATCAGAACAGCAATAATAGCAACAATTCTCATGAACTAATCAAGTTATTAACATCAATTCATCTTTAACCTAATCCAATTCATCAACCCTAACAACCCTACATTAATCAACGATTTATAAAACCTAAAGTTGAGAGTTAGTCTCAGCCTTACCTTAGATTATTTCCTGAATTCAAGCTGCGTTCTTCTCTCCTCTTGCTTCTTCTCTCTTGTTCTAGGTTTTTCTCCCTTCTCTCCACAAGACTAACATATCTTCATAAAAAACACAAGCTTTCATACACACAATCCACTTTGCATTAAAACCAAACCTCCTAAGAATTTATTCTAAGTAACCTTAATCTACCGATTCATAAGCTCTACCAAAATCCACTTTCAATGCCATACATTTTCTCTCGAACTTCCTAGCCAAATACAAGACCTCATTTACCACCACCACACCATCTATCAAAGTCCTATCTTTAAGAAATGGTGTCTGTGTTGAAGAAATTATTGAATTCATCACCTTTGAAAGGCTAGCCATCAACACTTTTGATAATAATTTGTACAAACATCCCAACAAGAAAATTGGTCTAAAATATAAGACCGTAAAAGGAGCTAATACCATGGGGATCAATGTGACAAAGTATAATAGGAAACAGTTTGGTAAGATTCATTGCCATGGAATTGATAAAACAAAGTTATCAGCTCCTCCTTTAACAAATACCAAAATTCTTTATAAAAAGAAAAATTAAAACCACTTGGGTCGGGACTTGTATCACCATAAATTTCTTTGACCACAAGCTCAATCTCGTTTATAGAAAATGGGAGTGTTGAATCCGTGTTTCCTCCTCCGAGAACCGGGGAAAAACAAACCATCCAACTTTGGCCGCTCCCAAAAAGAGGACAACACATGTGTTCTAAAATGGTCAACCACCATTGCTCTAATTTGAATTGGGTTTTGAAACTAATTCCCCTCTGCCTTTAAAGCCGTTATACCATTTTGTCTAGTTCTTTCTTTAATAAATTTATGGAAATAACTTGAATTAGTATCACCCTCGCAAAGCCATTTGAATCAGGACCATTGAAAGGTTGCCACCTCTTTAAATTTAAGGAGTTTTCTTAACTCCACAAAATTATTTTTCAAATCACAACTTCTTCCGCATTTTGCCCCCATTCTCCCATCTAACGTCCAAATCACATATCTCAAATATCAAAACCACCAATCTCTCCTATCACCCTCCATACTCCTCCTTCCTTTATTCCTCCACTCTCACCTTTATCTCCTTTAATTTTTCCTTCAACACAAAACCCATACCCATGCACATTATGCCCTCTTCAGACCTCATCCACAACTTGCATAAGGGAACAATTTTTGAGCAATTGATTAGTGAACCTAAAAGGCTTTATTCCCCAATCCCAATCTCCAAATTTGAAAACCAAAGGCCAATGATCAAACACTCTTGGAAACACCCAAAGGGATGCTCCCCCCAAAGTACGACACCAATTTTCGGAAACAAGCATTCTATTTGGATGGCTCATTCCTACTCCGTTTGCATGATACCAAGTGTATCTTCTCCATAAACAACGGTTAAAAAGACACATTTTTGTACCACCATTATCAAAGTTTTCTACGCTATAATGTTATTTGACAACATTTTGTACTAGATAACTTATCTCGACGCAATATAGATTTCATCAACACGGACCAAATCTCACTCAACTTTCATTATTGTGGGTTAAACACTGAATAATAAATTTTAAAATTTGGGAACAACAAAGTTGAGCAAAGGAAAAGCCACCAAAAAGGACGTATCTTTAAATTTATTATTTTGACTAGATTCAGGGTAGTAAAGTCAAAAACACAAAAAAATGTACATTTCAATAAAGAAGGTACTACCATTTAAAAATACAGGAACATAATAATAACTATTTTACTATTTAGTGTTACTTGTTGAAATAAATTAATTAATAAACACAATAACATTGAATCATAAATATCTAATATTTAAATGTCAAATTCTATTAAGATATTTTATGGAATGATTTTCTAACACAAACAACTAACAATAGTTAAATATGCTAACTAAGTATAAGCCACAAATATGTGACAACTTGGATACTATACTAAATCTTAAATGAAAGATCATATAAAAATCTAAAAAGGATAATATGCACCACAATTAAGTATAACAGTAAAATGTAAAAACAAAACTCAAAAATTAACATTCATGTGTTGTGCAGTGGGCACATAATCAATCTCTAGATGACTTCTTGGATTCAGATTTTGAGCCTCATTATGATAAAAGTACTTACTTCTTCTTGCACCAACGGAGGTACCAAGTTTAACTTCTCTTATGATATCTTGCAAATTTATAGCTATAGCTTTCACATTCATGTGAGTTAAATTCTCTTGTTTTTCTACTTTAGGAAACTTGTTAGGTCTCCTCCTTTAATTTGAGAATGATTTAGTAACTGAAATATGTGTTATTTTGGTAGCTGTCATAATTATGTTCCTATGACCACTCTTTGTGGCAGAAGGTGGATTTGGAACACGAGTAATTGGAATATGTGTCGGTTGAGAAACTTTAACTAGACACACATTGGTATTTCTTGCATATGGTTTAGGGAAATCATTATTCCAAGTAGGCCTTGATGAGTAATGATTTCATTACTCCATTTTTTAAACTCATTAAGGGCCTGCTTGGAGTAATGATTTCCCTAAACCATTTGCAAGGAATATATCAATGTGTGTCCGGTTAAAGTTTCTCAACCGACACATATTCCAATTACTCATGCTCTAAATCCACCTTCTGCCAAAAAGAGTGGTCAAAGGAATATAATTAAAGCAACTACCAAAATTGCACATATTCCAGTTACTCAAGCATTCTCAAATTGAAGGAGAGACCTAACAAGTTTCCTAAAGTAAAAAAAAAAAAAAGAATTTAACTCACATGAATGAGTCAGCTATAGCTACAAATTTGCAAGGTAACACAAGAGAAGTTAAACTTGGTACCTCTATTGGTGCAAGAAAAAGTAACTACTTTTATCATAATGAGCCTCAGAATCTAAATCCAAAAAGTAATTTAGAGGTTGAATTTGGCACTTTCACCTGCACTTGAACAGATATTATTATGTAGCCATTGTAACTCCTAACATAAATCTTTAAAGTTAGAATAATAGTTCAAAAGCTAACTTTTAAAATTCAAGTATGTAGACTAGCAATGTTGAAACTATTTTGTAGTTATCCCTTCTTCCCGGTGAATGATTTCCCATCTTATGCATCATGTTGCAATTATTTGTAAGTATTATTTTGTATTTTTTTCTTTAACAATAAAAAATAGAATTAAAAGAGAGTGTTACCTAAACTAGAAAGGTGTTAGTGCTCAAAGACCATCCATAGTTCAACCAGCACCAATCCAAGGACTAGAGCATGACGGTATTATTTTAATAAAAGAGATTTAGAATATATGGGGAAAAATTTAGTATTTATTGAATACCGTAAAATCCAATGAGCGATGAAATTTAAATGGGAAATTTAGATCAAAGATTAAAGAAGAATATTGCCACCTAGTTGAGTAATAATTAAGGGAACAATATCAAGAGGCACTCACAAATCACAATAAAGTAGAATCAATAAATTAAAGAAGAAAACAAAGTTATGAACAAAGATTGAATGAGAAGGAAAAAAACGAGAAAATAGAATTGTCTCTTACAAGAAATCATATCAACACAATCTGCCACAACATTTTGAAGCATTACAATTGAAATTATTATTATTTCATTTCCATTTGAATCGATAACCTCATCAATCTTGTAGTGGTACGTAATTGTAAGACACTTCATGCATTTATGGTATGTCATCAACAGCATATAGCTTGATGTGTGAATTTCTACCATCATCTTGATCAAAAACAACAGTTTGAAAAAACAAATTAGGAGGACAACTATGGTTGATAAATCTTTCCACATTACCATAGAAACCATCATTGATGGTAAACTTGCCACTATTGTATATCATGGTATTGTGGTAAGATTTATCAATCTTATTTGTTCTCCTAATTCGTTTGGTTAAAATGTTATTTTTGATCATGATGATGGTAGGATTCCTCACATCATTCTATTTGCAGCTGAGGACAATCCATAAATGCCAAAACCGACTTACAATTACAATAACAATAACAAGATAGATGAAGATATTTATTCGAAAGGAAATAGAAATAAGATTATCAATTTTTGCGCTTTTAAATTTTGTGGCAGATTGTATTAATAATGATTTCTAGTATGAGGTTATTTTCTTTTCTAGGGAAGAAAATTTTAATAATTGTAGAAAGCATAAAAGATGACAAATTAACAGATATTTTGAAGAATAATATACAAATTCTGGAAAGAACGGTTGATTGATGAGGCTGAATAATGAAAATATGGAGAAAATAGGTCCTTCCAGATATATGCATACCTCTTAGTGAACTGAACGCGCAGAATCTTGATCTCGGATTGGAGATTGATCTGGAAAAAAAAAGAATTAAATTTCATGATTCTAAATGACACTTGTCATACCCCAACACTTTACATACAAATAAAAAAAATTAACATAATATTTTTATGGTAAATGATATCAATGAGAGAGTAGAGGAACTTTGCCATTGAATTGCAGTGTTCAAAATGTTTGCCATTTTCCCCTATCAATAGGTTTTTATTTATAGTCATAACTATAAATTATTCTTTTGACCTAATTGAATACCTATTGACTTGTTTTTTACAACAATAAATACATTTTGAATAAAAAATGTTTTATGCACATTAAATCTAAAAAGAAATTTGACCAGTTTTATTAAAAAATAAATAAAACTATGACCAAGTATTTGCTTTCTTTCTTATTTAAATCAATAAATTAATATTTTCATTATTTTCTAATTTTATTTTTGTTCATGTATTCTCCTAAAAAAATATCGAAATAAATCAAAAGTAGTTTATAATAGAATGAATACAAAAAATGAATTTGTTTATAATAAAAAGTAATCATACTAATTTCTAAAAGATTGTTTATTGTTGCATTTCTTTAAATAATTTTTTATTTAATATGAAACAAGTCTATTGTGAATTTTATTTGCTTATAATTGTGGGTACTGACTTTTTATGTCATCTATGTTGGTGCCTATCAAATATTAGTGTCGTACAATGATCGATTAAAATAACATTTATATGTAACTAAATGGATCACTCTTAGACCATTTAAAGTTTAAAAATGGTAAATTTCAACCAAATTAACGTCTCTGAAGGATTATTTTTTTTTAGGGTTAATTAAGTTTTTATTCCCTATAAATATTTACAGTTTTGTTTTTAGTCCTTACAAAATAAAATCATACTTTTTAGTCCCTGTGATATTTTCCTTAAGCATTTTAGAGACCAAAAATGTTGATGAAATTTTTTGACAGGGACTAAAAAGCTGATGGAAAATTTTTATAGGACTAAAAATGTCGATGAAAATTTTTATAGGGACTAAAAACAAAATTCTGAATATTTATAGAGACCATTTACTCAACTAACCCTAATTTTTAACAAAGGAGACTTATAGCATTTCATTACTTAAAATGTGTCCAATACAAAAAGGTGGTTCAATCAATATCTGGAAACTAGTCGACAATGTGGCCGCCTTTGCTAATTGGTGGGCATTCCATTTGCTTGTCTCCGGACACACTCAACACTAGAGTTTTCATAAAAACGACTAACTAGAGAGATTTACAATCTTTCAAGATAGATCCTAATTCCGGGTGATCATAGTTATTTGACTTAAAACTATCAACCACCTTCTTTGAATCCAAGTTCAAAATCTACATGTCTTAGGTGAAGCTCACGTACCCAATGGAGTGCCGACAATAAACTCAACGCTTCTCCGATGTGCACATCACATTTAGGTTCAAACCATTCTGTTTTAGCAAGGATAAAATTACCTTCCTCGTCTCTTATACACATACGAATACCGACTCTATTGTCGTGATTTGGAAAAAGAAGCGTCAATATTACATTTCATCTTACCTGGACTAGATTTCTTCCACTTAAATTCCTTGTTCTGCTGCTGTTGTTGCGTATTATAATTTTGAGCAGAATTCTTCCTGGCACTTGCTATCTTGACCGCTTCCCAATCAGCTAACAAACACTTTACTCTTTCGATCACAAAACATTGCACGTCAACAAAGTCATTCCATACCTTGTTATTCCGTTGCTTCCAAATACTCCAGAGAAAACACGCAAACAATGATGCATCTCCATTCGACAACCGATGCAGAATCTAGAAATTACAGTTTCTGCAATTATCATTGAAATTATTGACAACACTCATTGTTTGGGATAAAACAGACATATTCCTACAAGAGGTCCATCTTTTACTTGGTGCAATGGCAGAAGAAGACATCATTCCAAATCTGACCAACTATTTGTAACCAAGAAAGGATGAACTGTTGCACATCAATTTCCTGCTCAACATTAACAAGAACAAAATCTGACCATTATCCTCTCCTTCTTGATTTTTAGATTCAAAATCTTAAGCTTTCTAACTTTAAAATCATGCAAATGTGGCCTCATCACAATGATTGTAAGAACATCATTCATGCAATGTCTTAGTAGAAAAGCATAGAATTTTCTACGAAAAATGGACATACCCCATATAGAGGTCGATTGAGGGAACCACTATACATTGGTCTAATATCTTCCCTTGACGTAATGACAATCTATGTATCTATCAATTCATCAATGATCTTGTAGCTAGATTTTAATTTCTATTATTTTCTTGTAATATTTTTGGTTTAATTTGAAAATGTCTAGATCTTGTAACTAAGCTATTGATTTTTTATTGTGAGACATTATATTAACTGCAAACATCTTGTTAAATGTTGATTTTATTGTTTACGCTATATTAGTTTTTTTTTGAAATAACGCTATTTTAGTTTTATTATCCTAATATCATTAATCTTGTTTGAATGGTCAAAATATTTTGTAAAATCTTATTTGAAAAATTGTCTCTGCATGTAAAAAATTTAGAAGAAATCTATTCACCCCGTATAGATTCATATTGTCGTCGTCTTATCTACCAACCGTACTTGTCTAAGACATTTCTAAAATAATCACATTATATAAGACAAGTTAAATAAAATTTGTTTATAATTCATAAAAAAAAACAGAGATTCGTTTTTAATTAAGTTATCAAACTACTTCATCTATTCCTTGTTAAGTGTCGTTTGAGTTTGAATTTTGTGTTCTATATAACTGTGGTTTTGATAATTTATGGGTATAAATTTTCATGACAAATATTTTTCTTCTAGCTTTGTTAACTAACGTCAAACCAATAATATAACTCTTAATTTTCAACCCTATAATCCTTAATTTTCATTTATACAAATTCTTTATCATTTTTTTTATTGATGATCAGTAAAATTGCAACCCTATAATCCTTAATTTTCAACATCAATCTTAGATTTCATTCAATATTCTTCTTCAATTTTTGTTTGATTACGAGTAACATCCATAGCTCTTATGCAGCGAGGTCTCCATCGATTTTGTTTTATGGAGCCACATCAACTGCTTGTTTACAAAAATCACATGTTTTTTTCCACTACAATCTTTGATTTGCTTTGAGGGAAACTCAATCCCTCTTTCAACACTAGAAGACATGGTTACAGAAACAAGGAAATTAATCTCAAGTTGCAAACTGATTATAAGTTTTCTACTTTTATTATAATACAACATATCTCACAAACTATGAGAAGAACCTGCAACATTACAACACAAACAAACAGGGGCAAAAGAAGTGGCAAAATACACCAGCACACATAACAAACCGAAAGACATCACATAAATCAAAATACACCTCACAACCCTCCCTTAAAACAAAAACAAAAACAAAAACAAAGAAATAACTAACATCTAAGGGCAAACGCCCATAACATGTGCACAACAGTTGTAAAAAACCAGTTCACCCCCAACGCTTAAGTATAAATTTGATAGCCAACAAGATTATCTTTTGAGCAACCTCCTAGATCCCAAGACTGTAACGCCCTATTTTATTTAATTAATTATTTTATTTAGTTTGGAGTCTTTTTTTAATCTATTTAATTAACTGTGGTATGTGATGTTGTGTGATGATTTTGATAATTATTATTAAGTTGTTTAGTGGTATTTGGTGAAGAAATATAATAAGATTTGATTGGAAAAATAATTAAATAAGGATAGTTTGGTAATTAAAGGATTTGTTAGGTTGAGATTAGGAGAGGCTATAAATAGGAGAGAATATTAGGGATTAGGGTGAGAAACCAGACAAAGTAGCTTTTGGCGAAAAACAGAGAGAACGTGAAAATATAGCTTTTTGGAAGAAAAGAGGAGAAGCATGTAGAGTTCTGTAAAATCAACCAATCCAAGGTAAGGGTGAGACTAACCTTCTTTAATCTTAAGCATATGAATTCTGAAATAGATTAGATCATGTTGTTGTTAATTTTTTATGTTGAAGAAATTAGGGTTGAATCAAATTAGGTTGCTAAAAACCTAGGTAATTAGTTGAATTAATGTAAAAATTATTGTATAGGTTGTAGTGAATCATTAGATGAGGTTTCCTATCAAATTTGTGTTGGAACAATGGTGTTTAACAATACCACGTTTTGAGTTTTGATGATAACAAGGTATTATAAATTGTCAATTGGATATGCTAATATTTGTTTAAGTATGCAAGATATTAATCAAGATTTTAATCTTAGAAAGTATTTTGTTTGAACATTTTGAGAGCAAGACCAAGAGAAGCTTGTTGCTTGTGATTCTGAAGATCTGGAGAGTCTGAAGAATCATCAGAAGTTGTGTCAAGAAGTCCTGAAGACTAAAAGAATCTGAAGTTCATATAAGTCTGAAGATGATCAGAACCTAAAAATTCAAGAGAGTCTGAAGACTATCAGAACCTGAAGACCAAGAGAGTCTGAAGCCTACAATCTGAAGATCTGCTTAGAAGGATTTCTAAAGGCATTTCGATGCATAAGAAACACTCACTTGGAGTAACGGCTAGCTTCAAAGTCAACTTGAGTGTGGGATGCTCAACGACAAAGAATGCAGAATAGTACAGAGTACGTGTGTACGAACTCTGTTTGCACTACTCCACTACCTTGTACAGTTTGGCAACTGTGTCTACCGGTATTAAGCTTCAAAAGGAATGGAATTCAAAATATGCATTTGAAGGACTATTACTATATCAAGCAACAGTGATTGAATAAGCTTCCAAAATTCTCTTGATGTGCTCGATTGTCTCAACGTCTCTTTCCAACGCCTATATAAAGGATAAAAGACTTGAAGAATATGTTGGACTCTACAACTGAAAAACTACGCTGTCAAGCTATTGTATTCTCACTGAGTCAAACCAGAATAACATCAACAACTTAGATTATTCTTACAAACTGTGTATTCTAGAATCTCTAAGTTCATCAGAAAAACAGAGTTTATCTTTGTTTTAGTTATTGGAACACATTTGATTGTTTATCAAGTGTCTCCAACTCTATTCAATTTTCTGTAAATTGTGTCAGAAGTCTCTTGCTTGTGTGCTTGAGCAAAGAAGTCTCTTAGTTGTGTCTTTGAGCATTGGAAGACTCTTGCCTGCGTGCTTGAGCAATTGGAAGTCTCTTATTGTGTGTTTGAGCAACTTGTAATTGAAATTACATTTTAGTGAAACTCTCCTTGGAAGTGCAAGGGGGACAGGACTACTTCCGGTTTGTGGAAGGAACCTGTATAATTGCTTGTGTTCTATCTTTCTCTCTATCTCTTGTTATTTTCCGCTGTAACAGAATCTGGTCTCTCATCAGACTCTGAATCCATTCAGACTCTGATCTTGTAGAAACAGATTCTTACTCTTCAAGAGTTTCGAAAAAGTAAACACAATTCAACCCCCCCTTCTTGTGTTTTTCTCACCTTCAATTTGGGGAGTTGGGATGTCAAAAATTGGGTTTTTGGGACAAATTTTGAGTTGTTGTTCGTACTTTCGTCATCCTGTTCGTCGTCGCTCGCCACAGCGAGCGATCATCCTCGACTCGTGAGTTGTTGATAACTCGCCATGGCGAGCAACATCTGGTCGCCTTGCGAGTGACCCAGTTGTCACTCGCCACAGCAAGTAATTTGCTCGCAACGCAAGACCTTGGCAGAGAGTCACGACCTCCTCGCCACAGTGAGTAACCCCACTCGCCACGGCGAGTTAGCCAGTAGGTGTCTCAACCTTGTGTCCTTTAACATGTTTTCGTTTCGAGTTGGACTTAGGTTTGAATATGAACTTGTTGATAATTAAGTCGTGTATTCCAGTAGCTGTTAGTTGACATGAAAAACCTATTCGCGGATATTTAATTATGTGCATTATGTGCTATCGTCGTTGCATTTTTTTTTTAAGTTGTCTTGTCGCATAACCATTGGTCTAAGTTGGGGGCTTGATGCCTTGCTAAGTTGAAAAGTTGGGGGCTTGATGCCCTGTTTACTCGAATTACGACATCTTGTTGAGAGCTTGATGCTCTATTGGTACCACATACATAATTATATTGCATATTGTTGAGTTGTTGTTGATGTTGCATTGTCGAGTCGTCTTTGTTGCATTGTTGAATCGTTGTTGCATCGTTGAATAGTTGTTGTTGCAGTTCATTGATAATTGGTAACTGAATTTATATGAAGTACTTGTTGGTAAATGAATGTTGTAGTTGTATGTTGATTAATTCTGATTTTGAATTTGTTGCTTATCATTAATGAATGTGAAATCTCACCCATTCTGTTTATAATGTTGCCTCTACGTGGGTAACGTGCAGATAACCAGGAATAGTCGCTTATGTGAGTTGATCCTCGTGTCATCATAGGAGTCGTGCTCTGATATGTAACAGGACGAGGACATCTATTTATGTTTTGTTTCTCCTTATTACGTAACTTTAATAAAAAGTTGTTGGACCATTTTAATTTGGTATTTTATTATGTTGGTGATGATGAGGCCTAGTGCCAAGTTTTGGATTAATAGTTGAATAATTTTCCGCTGCGACTTTATTTTTAAATATTATAAGCAGGTGTTTTGTTTTAAATAGTGAGTTTTAACTCCACTTACGATCAATTGATTTTAGAATAAAAGTAGTGTGACATCCTGTTTTATGTTGAACTCTGATAGATATGAGTATTAATTATATGTTGGGAAAACGGGGTGTTACAATTGGTATCAGAGCAGGTCGGTCCGTCCGGCCAAGTAGATCGAGTCGTTTGTGTCCTGTGATGGTTATTGTTGTCATTGTGCTCCTTAACCTTTTTCCGTTGTGTAGTGAACTGAGATGGCTGGAAGAAACGATGTTGCCCTTGCTGATGCTTTGCAAGCTATGGCTCAAGCTGTTGGGCAACAACCTAACGCTGGTGGTAATAATGGAGTTCGAATGCTGGAGACTTTTATGAGGAACCACCCACCTACCTACAAAGACATATATGACCCTGATGGAGCTCAGACTTGGCTTAAAGAGATTGAAAGAATTTTCCGAGTCATGGAGTGCACTGCACCTCAGATGGTTCGTATTGGTAAGCAGGTGTTTTGTTTTAAATAGTGAGTTTTAACTCCACTTAAGATCAATTGATTTTGGAATAAAAGTAGTGTGACATCCTATTTTATGTTGAACTCTGAAAAATTTGAGTATTAATTATATGTTGGGAAAACGGCGTGTTACAAACACCATTCATAAAGTAAACAATGTGCCAATTTCACTCTATCACATGCCCAATGCCACTTTCACACCAAAACCTCCTTTAATTTTTGGATGACACACTTTCCTCGACTTCACCCAACTTATCTTTCCACACCTTTTCTTCCATCCTGGAGAAATTTCCTTTGAACTCTCACCACCCTCGTCAAAACTTTCACCGGTATTTTCATGAAAGAAAGGTAAAAAATGGTAAAATCTCAAGGCTAACATATCTATTTTTCCACGAATTCAAATACCTCGACAATTTCTCCATCATCGGCTCCAAAGATGAATTTTTTTATGATTTTCCCAAACCGGTAATCCCAAATACATAAAAGGAATTGTGCAATCATTACAACTCAAAAAGTAACATGCCATTTGCATAAACTCTCTATCAATATTTATCCCCATCAACGAACTCTTCCAAAAGTTGAATTTTAATCCCAATGCCATCACAAAACCTCTTAAAATTGTCTTCAACATCCAAAGATTCTCCACCGTTGGTTCCCCAATACAAAAAGTGTCGTCCGCTTATTCAAGGTGAGAAATATTGATCTGTTAAGTACCCTCGTTGAAACCAGTGAAACAATCACTCTCCGCACACTCTTCATCAAAACTCTAAAGCCCTCCGCAACCAAAAGAATAAACAAAAAGGGCAAGCGGATCCCCATGTTTCATCCCCCATTGAATTCAGATTTCCTCTTGTTGACTACCATTGACTATGACTAACATCTCTTCATAAAAAACACAAGCTTTAATACACACAATCCACATTGCATTGAAACCAAACCTCCTAAGAATATATTCTAAATAACCTCAATCTACCGATTCATAAGCTCTACCAAAATCCACTTTCAACACATACATATTCTCCCAAACTTCCCAGCCAAATACAAGACATCATTTACCACCACCACACCATCTACCAAAGTCATATCTTTAAGAAATGTTGACTGTGATGAAGAAACTATTGAATTCATCACCTTTGAAAGTCTAGCCATCAACACTTTTACTAATAATTTGTAGAAACATCCCGACAAGAAAATTGATCTAAAATCCGGGATTGTAAAAGGAAACAGTTTGGTAAGATTCATTGACATGGAATTGATTAAACAAAGTTATTAGCTCCTCCTTTAACAAATACCAAAATTCTTTCTAAAAAGTAAAATTAAATCCATCTTGGTCGGGACTTGTATCACCATAAATTTCTTTGACCATGATAGAGGTTTGGCAAGTGTACCAAAAACTATCGGAGTAGTCAAAATATCGTTCCCACAAGGACTGTTTTTAATCTCAATAATTTGATTGCGTTATTAAATAGAATGTATAAAAGTTATTTTGTTTTACCACTAGGCAGTTGATTGGTTTAATTTCATGTAAAGTAAATAACATAAAATAAAGATTGGTTTAGAAGAATAAGAGAGAGATGAGATCAGGTCTTTCCAATCATCTAAGTTCCCCTAATTGGTATACCGCACCTATTCTTATGAATGATTTTCTAGTCCCACGATAGTTAACAAAATTTTCCTAATCAATCCCTTGACTTAGGACCCTCTTCTCAAACTACAGCCCCTAATTCCTTAGGTGGTCTAATAATCGTCGAAGGTTTTGAGAACGTTAACCTATTATCACTAACAAATGATTATCCATTCCTAGACTAATCATGTTTATTAGAACAATTCAATTAGGTCTAAGTAGAAAGCTATGGTCAGTAGTCATTCATTCTCACTAAATCATATTTATATTTGATCAGGATATAAAAAGCATTAAGAACAATTGAATTGAATAAAGACTAGATTGTCATTAACAATAAATAGAGTTTCACAACAACATATTTCAATCAGGGTTACAGAGAATCATCTCAGACCTAATCTCTAAAAGATTTAGCTACTCATAATCGAGTTTACAAATATAATAATCAATAATGGAATCAAAACATACATGAACTAGTAGAAGGTTGATGAAATCGCCCTCCTAACCGTCTTTTGGTCTCAAAATCACACTTTACTCTTCTCAAATCGCAACCCTTGTCTTTGGAATATACTTCATCTTAAATAGCCACAGAAATTCGACCAAAATCGTGTCATGTTTTAAGTAAATCATGACACATTTTCCTTTGAATAACAAACAACTGAATTAGGGTTTCTTCAAATCGCGTCACGTTTTGGTCATCGTGACACGTTTTTCTTAAAGTTGAGAGCATGTTTTTGCTATGTTAAATCGTGTCACGTTTTAGCAGAATCGTGACACGTTTTGATTCTTTGTACTTTCTTCAGTTTTCTGCTTTTCTTGCTGCTTAAGTTACCTTGTGAACTCCAAATTATGATCAAAATACAACTAATATTACGTAATGACGAGATGTCATCAACCCACAAGCTCAATCTCGTTTATAGAAAATGGGAGTATTAAACGTAAAGCATACACACACACACACGCACACACACACACACACGCACACACACACGTAAAGCATACACACACATTAAACGTAAAGCATACACACACACACACGCACACATGTACCTAAAGCTATTACATAAAAACCTATTATACATTCTAGGGTCTGCAAAAAAAAGAAATTACACTTAAGCCTATTTTTTACATTTTTTAAATTATGTGCAAGAAAACGAAAATAAATAAATTACATTAAAGCCTAATTACATTCTAAGTCAATGCGAATAAAAAAAGACATAAAAATAAATATGTGAATGCTTATAAACAATAACGTAAAAAAATAAAATGCAAGGGAAATTTAATATGCATGAAAACGATAAAAATGAGATATGGGGGGTGCAAGCATGAAACAAGAGGGGTGCAGCGAAAAAAAAGAAATTGGGCTTTGAAAGATGACAGAGGCGCGCATTGGGCCTCATGGGTTGGTTTTAGGCTGGTTCAGACCGGTTCAAATGTAGAATCGGTTCAGATCACTAATAAATAGGTTGTGCCGTTTTTTTTTATTCATTTCTTATTGGGTCACCACCGGTGGAGGTAAGATGGGTTCCGGCGGCGGTTGGCCGGCTGGTGCGGCTGCACCACCGCGTCGGAACCCTAAACTTATTTATTTTTTAAAAAAATTTCCTCTAATCTACTCTATTCCTTTTTCTGGTTCCAATTTTTTCTCCTACTCCTAATTTTTGGTTTTAAAATTCGAAAAAATCCAAAGTTTTAGACTTTAGCCTAGATCTAAATGAAAGGAAACATGTTATACCTTGGGGTTGTTCTTGATAGATCCGGTTCAGATTTGAGTAGTGGCAGACAGTTCGTCTGTTGGAGGGTGTTGATTGTGTTTCATGACCTTGTTGTTGGTTCTGTTCTCGTTGGTAGTTTACGACTGGAATGTGTTGACAGGGTTTGTGGGTTTTGTTGGTGACGGCTTGACTGTTGTTTGGCTGATGAAATTTTGCGTTGATTGCTGTTTTTGTTGTGTGCAGGTTTTTCCGACTATCGCCCTGTGTGTTTTGCAGGTTGTATTTATAATGCTAAGGTTGTGACTTAGGGTTTGTTAAAAGTCTGCAGAAAATATGTGGCTTGGAGGGGAGGAAAGCAAATTTTTCCCTGGGATTTCGATCTGCTTATGCGTGTGACTTGAAATTGCTTATGTGTCAGACTGTTTTTGGATCAGAACCATGGGACATTATTTGGACAACATAAAATAAAAGAATAAATAAATAAAAGAAGATAGCATGATAAAGACTAAAAAAGGATGAGCTTAAAAATAATAAAAAATAAAAGGTAAAAGAAAATTTCAAAACAAAATTAAAGTTAATTAATTAAAAAAGACTTAAATAAAAGATGGAATTTACAATTAAAATTAAAATAAAAATGAAGAGAGAAGAGTGAAGGTGAGAAAAACACAAGAAGGGGGGTTGAATTGTGTTAGCTTTTCACAGCTCTTGAAGAGTGAGAAACTAATTCCTTTAAACTCAGAGTCTGAATGGGATCAGAGTCTGATGGGAGATTAGGTTCTGATGCAGCGGAATAATCAAGAGATAGAGAGAAGAGAGAACACAAGCAATTATACAGGTTCCTTCCACAAACCGGAAGTAGTCCTGTCCCCCTTGTACTTCCAAGGAGAGTTCACTAAAATGTAATATCAATTACAAGTTGCTCAAACACACAGTAAGAGACTTCCAATGCTCAAGCACGCAGGCAAGAGACTTCCAATACTCAAAGACACAACTAAGAGACTTCCTTGCTCAAGGACGCAGCCAAGAGACTTCTTTGCTCAAGCACACAAGCAAGAGACTTCTTACACAAATACAGAAAATTGAATAGAGTTGAAACACTTGACAACAATCAAACGTGTTTCTATTACAACAAAGACAGACTCTGTTTCAAACAAAAGACAGACTCTGTTTTTCTGTGATACTTAGAAATTCTAGAATACTCAGTTTGTAAGAATCTAAGTTGTTTATGTGTTATTGTTAAGACTCAGTTGAATACGAATGCAACGTAGTGTGATTTTTCTAGTTGTAGAGTCCAAAAATTCTTCAAGTCTTCTATCCTTTATATAGGCGTAGGAAAGAGACGTTGATTCATCCAACACATCAGGATGATTTCTGAAGCTTGATCAATAGTTGTTGATCTGTTGCTTGATATAGTAATAGTCCTTCAATTGCATAATTTGAATTCCATTCCCTTTGAAGATTAATACCGGTAGACACAGTTGCCAAACTGTACGAGGTAGTGGAGTAGTGGAAACAAAGTTCGTACAACGTACTCTGTACTGGCCTGCCTTCTTTGTCGTTGTGCTTCCCACGCTCAAGTTGACTTTGAGGCTAGCCGTTACTCCAAAAGAGAGTTTCTTTTGCATCGCAATGCTTGTAGAAATCCTTGTTAGCAGATTTTCAGATTTCGGGCTTCAGACTCACTGTAGCACTAAGCTTCTGATAATCTTCAGACTCTCTTGGTTGTCAGATTCTGATAGTCTTCAGACTCTCTTCGATACAGTCTTCAGACTCTCTTTAATACAGTCTCACAAGCAACAAGCTTCTCTGGATTTTTGCTCTTTAACATTGTTCAAACAGAATATTTTCTAAGATATAAATCTTGAATGATATCCTGCATACTTTAAACAAATATTAGCAATATCCAATTGACAACTTTTTAATACCTTGTTATCATCAAAACTCAAAACGTGGTATTGCTGAACACCTTTGTTCCAACAATCTCCCCCTTTTTGATGATGACAAACATTAGTATTTAAAAGGTCAATTGTAAGCTCAGAGTCTGAGGTTTGTAAGCTCTGACTCCCCTTGAGTCTGATAGTTCTTAAGTTGAGGTTTGTAAGCTCCCCCTAAGTTCTATCCAAGTTAATTAAATTCATATTCATAAGCAATAGAATTCATTCTCAGAATAATAAACGAATTTAGAGAACAGATTCTTAAACAGGGGCTCAGAGTCTAACTAAGCACCTTTCGCAGATTTCCCTTTAAATTTTACATAGAACTTGCAATATGTATTTAAAAGGAAACACAAATCTCATACTTTTCCCTTTTTCCTTGGGAAATCACAAATCTCATACTTTTCCCTTCTCCCCCTTTTGTCATCAACAAAAAGGTTTAGAACAAGTTCCTCCCCCTTTTTAAAAGACTTTAGGTAAGGATATAAACAAATGTTAAGGAAAATGAGATTCTGAGAGAAAAACATAGAAGATTCAGAGCACAAAATAAATTAAATGCAAATGGAATCAAATAAAAACTTGTATAAATTTGCAAATAAAACAGTTCAGAAGACAGTAGACAAAGGTTACAAACAAAACATAAAGAAAATAAACTAAGGTTGGTTTTGTTTGGCAAGATGATCCATCAATTTCTGGAGATCCTCTTGCTGTTTCTTTACCATCTCTTCCAGAGCCTCAGTTCTTCTTAAATGAGCTTCCCTTTTTAGTCTGGCTTCTTCTTGAACTCTGTACAGTCTTCTTTTCAAAGAGTTATAAACCATTGATTCCCTTGGATTGTACTGATCTTCATCAAAGAATGGTGTATCTCTAATCCTCAGAATAGGAGCTCTCTCCATGGTTATAGCTTTCTCAGCTATCTTAACTTCTTTAACATGCTTGCCAGTAACAAATGCCTGTTCCCTGGCAGCAGCCTTCTGAATTTTGGTAACAAACTCCAAAAACTCAGTCTTCAATGTAGAAAACTTGTCCTCATAGCTCACATGAGGATGGGCACAACCCTTTGCTCAATAATGTCCTTGAGCTTATTGCTTGAAGAAGCATAGAACTCATCTATCCTGTTTGAATCAAATAGGTCAATATGAGGTTCAGAGGTTTAGGGTAGAGAGGCTCTTAAAGCTAGATAGGTTTCAAAACCAGGTACAACAGTTATTGGATCACAAAGAGGTTGAGGGATTGTTCTAGACACAGTTTCTGCTCTACATTCTGTTACAGGTTCTGATAGGATATCAGAAGCTTGTTCCAGATTTTCAGAAACTGGTTCTACAACAGGTTCTGTAGGTTCAACAGAAACTAAGGTAAGACTTTCTGTAGGTTTAGGTACAGGGTCTGGTTTGGAAACAGATTTAGTAGCTTTTATTTGTTTGGATTTTGTAGGGGTCTTTAGTAGTTCTCCTCCTAGATGTTTCTCAAGAGAATCTAGGGTGTTTGGAGAGTCTACACAAATGGTTTCATGTTGGGGGGATGGCTGTTTAGATTGAATGATTACTTCAGGCTTTTCAGAAGGTTGAATTGCCTGAAGTGGTTTGAGAAATGATGGTTGAGCAGGGTGGTCAGCAGGAAGATTCATAGACACTGTGATTGTGTCTTGAATGACTCTGTCCATAGTTGAATCAACATATTCAACTATTGCAGGGTCCAATGGGTTATGGGATGATATGGGTTTGATTGGTGAGGGGGATGAATTTATGAGGGATGGAAGAATTTGGCTCAAGGGTTTGTTATCTGATTCTGAATCAGATTCTGACTCTTGATTCAATGAGGAAGATGAGCTATATGCTACGTTGCCAGAGGTGCCTATGCCAGCTTCTGGAGAAGCATAATGATCAGACACAGTAGCTTCTGATAACTCAGCTTCTGCAGTAGCTACAGGATCCTTCTGTTTTAGAGCAGAAGCAAGCAACTTAGCAGCTTCTTTGACAGTCTCTTCCTTTAATTCTTCAGCAACCACTTATGCTGCCATTGCCTTGCCAGCAGCATGTTCATCTTCAATCATAGATACAGAAGTACCTATCTTCTGTGCTATATCCTTAGCCACAGGGACCACATCCACCTTTCTCTTCTTGATCTGACTTTCTTCACCATCAGAGTCAGCATCAAGGATTTCAGCAATTTCCTCAGCTAGTTTTTCATAATCTCTGTCACCCTTGCCTAGCTTCGCTTTCTTCTCATCTTTCTTTGCCTTCTTCTCGTCTTTCTTGGATTTCTTCTCATCCTTGGTTTCTTTTATCCTATCCTTGATTTCCTTGGATGCAGAAGATATTGATGAAGGCATAGGAGCTATGGTCTTAGGGGAACTAATTGTCACTCCTGGAAGAGCAGTGGATTTGATCTTCTTTTTGAGAGGCTCTTGCTTCTCTTCCTCTTCCTTGAGAACCACTTCCTTGGTCCTTTTTCCCTTGACCTTAAGAGGTCCTCCTCCAGCAGTCTCAGGAATGGCGGAATAGTTGATTATTCTACCAGTATCCTTAAAGTAATCCACCACAAATCTTGCAAGAACTTCAGGATTATCTTCTTTGGATATAGGAGGGAAGTCCATCATCAAGTCAGATTGCACATAAGATTCCCTCATATCATGCTTAGAGGGGTTGAATCTTCTGACAATCTTCATGTACTGGAGAGTTTTGCCATTAATGATTCTGATAAGACCTTCAAGAGGCCTCCTTGATACAGAATCTCAGATATTGATCTTCCAAAAGGAACTTGCCTTCTGGTTTCTGATTGACTCTTCTTAATGGCCCAGCACATGTGGTGCATCACATATCTTGGGAAGTTGATCTTTATTTTGTTGATTAGAAAATAAAGAAGAACTTTGTGATCAACAGACAATGTGTCTGTTCCTCCTCCTTTCTGAAGCATAATGTCCAGTATAATCTTCAGAAGCACCCTATGCTCAGGATGCATATCCACCAGTTTATTTGAGGGTCTCCCTTCAAATAAAAGTTTGTTGCAAATAACAGCCCATTCACTCTTCTTGTGGACATTCCACTGAAATTTACCAGAGTTATCCATTTGACAAGCCCTGGCTACCACCTCTTCAGTGATAATTATTGGTATTCCCATTACAGCAGACCTTACTTCAAGACCATTGTACGGTCTTAAACCCATTTGATCTCTGTTCTTGCCAGCCAGCTTGGGGTTGTTTGAGATTGCAACTGTTTCTTCAAGTGTAGCTTCATCCTTGTCGTAGACTTCTGACCTAACCCAAAAATCTCTTATCAGCTCCTGATATGTTGGTCCATTCAACATACCAAAGTAGTTCATCATTCCTTGTGATAAGAAATGAGAAGAAACGTCAACTCCGTGACGACTAAGAGAACCAAAATCTACTGGAGATTCAACTTGAATTTCCAGAGTCTCCTTGATAATGTTCATCGTTCTGGGTTTGATATCATAGGACTTTCCAGACTTGATTATGACACCAGATTGGATGAGATCACTTGCCATTTTAGAGGTTTTTAAGTGTTTGATTTGAGAACAAAAAGTTTTGCAAAGGATTGAAAACAAGAAATTTCTTCAGAGAGAAAATCAAAGAGTGAAAAGAGAAGTGAGTTGTGTGTGTTATGTATTTATAGAAAAGAGTTCGATAACCGTTTGGAAAGAATAGGGGACAAACAAACACAAACAATAAATACATATAGCATGCAGCCGTAAAAGTATTGGGACAATGCGAAGGTAACTTGTTCAACGTAATGAAATCATTGCCCTTTGAGTTCTTACCCAATACAGACATGCCACATCTGAGAAACTATAAAGTAACTATCACCGTAGTGGGGCAGGTGTTACTAAACTCAACAGTCATGCTTCCACTAATACGAGCTTCTGAGAGTCTAAAGATTCCTTACCAGAGTCTGAATAGTTTATCAGAAGCTTATATTTACCAGAGTCTCCAAAAGAGGGTCTGATTCCCAAATAGCTTCTGAATATTTTCCAGAGTCTGAATTCTGTTTTCAGAGGCGCACATTACCCAGAGACATAACACGTGTTCAAATTTTTCTTTATAAAATCAAATCTTTCAACAGATAAGGGTTTAGTAAATATATCAGCCCATTGATGATCAGTATCAATGAATTGAATATCTAAAATTCCTTTTTGAACATAGTCTCTTATAAAATGATGTTTAATCTCAATGTGCTTTGCTCTTGAATGCAAAATTGGATTCTTAGACAAACATATAGCTGCCGTATTATCACAATAAATTGGGATACAGTTTTCAGTTATTTGATAGTCCTCAAGCTGATGTTTCATCCAGAGTAACTGTGTACAACAACTAGCAGCTGAGATGTATTCTGCTTCTGCTGTAGACAAAGCAATGGTTGCTTGCCTCTTGCTAGCCCAGGATATCAGATTCTCTCCCAAGAATTGACAATTGCCACTGGTAGATTTTCTTTCAATCCTGTCTCCAGCATAGTCAGCATCACAGAATCCAACTATCTTGTAGTCAGAGGATTTCTTGTAAAGAAGTCCAAGATTGGTAGTTCCTTTCAGATATCTAAAGATTCTTTTAACAGTTGTTAAGTGAGACTCTCTAGGATCTGATTGAAACCTTGCACACAGACATACACTGAATAAAATATCTGGTCTGGATGCAGTTAGGTATAACAAAGAACCAATCATACCTCTATACAGCTTCTGATCAACTTTGGTTCCTTGATCTTCTTTGCTCAGAGTGCAGGTTGGATGCATTGGAGTATTCATTTCCTTGCAGTCCTCAAGATTGAACTTCTTCAGAAGCTCTTTCGTGTATTTGGACTGATGAACATAGACTCTATCTTTGCATTGGTTGATTTGAATTCCAAGAAAGAACTTCAATTCTCCCATCATGCTCATTTCAAACTCATCTTGCATTACTTTGGAAAACTCTTTGCAAAGTGAACTATTCGTAGAACCAAAAATGATATCATCAACATAAATCTGAACTATAAGAATGTCTTTCTTCAGAGTCTTTCTAAATAGTGTAGTGTCAACTTGCCCCCGTTCAAAGTTATTTTGAATTAAGAAATTACTTAGTCTTTCATACTAAGCTCTGGGAGCTTGTTTCAAGCCATAAAGTGATTTCTTCAATTTATAAACATGCTCTGGATGTTTTAAATCTTCAAAGCCAGAAGGCTGTTTGACATACACTTCTTCAGAAATGACACCATTAAGAAATGCACTCTTAACGTCCATTTGATAAAGGGTTATGTTGTGATTAACTGCATAGGAAAGAAGTAACCTGATTGCTTCCAATCTTGCAACTGGAGAAAACGTTTCTGTGTAATCAATGCCTTCTTGTTGACTGTAGCCCTGCGCAACAAGTCTGGCCTTGTTTCTGATTACTTCTCCTTGTTCACTAAGCTTGTTTCAGAACACCCATTTAGTTCCGATAATGTTCTTGTGGTCAGGCGTAACCACTAGATCCCATACATCATTCCTTTTGAATTGATTAAGCTCATCTTGTATTGCCAGAATCCATCCTTCATCTCCAAGTGCTTCTTCAATAGAGGCAGGTTCAACAACAGATAATAATCCCAAGGCAGACTCTTCTTGTCTGAAATACGATCTTGTTCTTCTGGGACTTTCTTTATTGCCAATAATCTGATCCTCTGGATGTGAAGACTTGTATTTGAAAGATTGTTTGGATTGACTAGCTTGCAAAGAACCATCTTGAGCTTCTTCAGAAGCTTCTTCATTAGGAACTTCAGGGGATACTTCAGCTTATGAAGTATCTTCAGATTCTGAGTTGTCATCAGAATCTTGAGATCCTGCACAACTTTCATCTTGCTCTGGAGTTTCACTTCCAGGCACTTTGTCATCGAATCTGACATGCATAGATTCTTCAACACATTGTGTTTCTGAATTATACAGCCTGTATGCCTTAGAAAGTTCAGAGTAACCTAAAAAGATTCCCTTTTGAGCTTTGGCATCAAATTTCTTTAGGTAGACTTTATTGTTCAGGACATAACACGTACATCCGAACTGATGAAAATAAGATATGTTGGGTTTCCTTCCTTTAAAGAGTTCATAAGCTGTTTTGTTCAACAGAGGTCTAATATAGATTCTGTTCTGAACATAACAAGCTGTGTTTACAGCTTCTGCCCAAAAATGCTTAGCCAGATTGTTCTCATGGATCATGGTTCTAGCCATCTCTTGTAAGGTTCTGTTCTTTCTCTCTACAACTCCATTTTGTTGTGGAGTTCTAGGTGCAGAGAATTCATGAACAATTCCATGTTTTTCACAGAAAACCTCAAACGGTTCATTTTCAAATTCTCCTCCATGATCACTTCTGACTTTCAGGATTTTCAATTCTTTTTCAGATTGAATTTGGATGCAGAATTTACTAAACACAGAATATGAATCATCTTTAGTTTTCAGAAACTTAACCCAACACCATCTGTTGTAGTCATCAACAATGACTAGTCCATATTTACTTCCATATAAGGATGCAGTGCTAACTGGTCCAAATAAGTCAATATGAAGTAACTCCAAGGGTCTGGAAGTAGAAACAATTTCTTTCGGCTTGAAGTGACTCTTGACAATTTTCCCTTTCTGACATGCTCCGCAAAGAGCATCTGGGTGATAGTCAATGTCTGGTAGGCCTTTGACAAGTTGCAACTTGCTAAGCTTAGAGATTAATCTCCAGTTAGCATGTCCCAAACGTCTATGCCACAGCCACTTCTTATCACCCATTGACAAAAGGCACACTACCTTCTAATCAGTCAGTTCAGAGAATTTTATCTTGTAGACATTGTTTCTTCGTTTTCCCTTGAAGACTATGGACTGATCATCCTTGTTAACCACAGTGCAGTTGTTCTTATTAAACAATACATCATAACCACTATCGCATAACTGACTTATGCTCAGTAAGTTATGTCTAAGTCCATCAACGAACCACACATTACTGATTGAGATCAGAGAGTTACCAATGGTTCGAGTACCAATGATTTTGCCAGTCTGGTTTCCTCCAAATCCCACAGTTCCTCCCTCTTTCATGGTTAGGGTTAGGAACATAGACTTTTCTCCCGTCATGTGACGCGAGCAACCACTGTCCAGGTACCAAGCCTTCTGCTTTTCTAGTCCTTTTAGACATACCTGCAGCATCAATAATTTCAGACATAGGTACCCATATTCTCATGGGTCCTCTTTGGTTAGTCTTAGAACCATTGAACTCCTTTCGTAAGTTATGTCTTGAAGTCATTGGCAATGTTTTCTCCCATACCTTGGGTTTGGAACCGTTTGGTTTAGGTTTCAACTTGCCTTTCACAGTTTCTCTTCTTTGAAACTTAGGCTTTTGTTTTTCAGACTCTGGCTTCTTCAGAGTCTGTTTATCAGACTTTGAATGTTTCAGAATCTGAATCATTAAAGCTTTAGGTTCAAAGTTTTTCAGAACCTTTACCTTTACATTCTGAGATTTTGACTTAGTCAGAACCTTAGAAATAGAAGTTGTAGATTCTGAGTGAGTCACTGTGTTGACTTCATTAGACTCACTTACAAAGTGATTTTTCAACGCTTCTCTGGCTCCATCAGGACCAGGTTTCAGAGTCACTTCATTTGAGTTTCCTCCAATGAATCCAAGACCCTGTCCTCTGTTCTGATACGTGCTATAGATCATGGACGCAACCCTTGATCTGTCAATTCCAGTAGCAATAAATTCTTGCAGAGCAACATCTTGCTCACTTAAGTATTTACAGCTACACTTCTTGATCAATAAAGAGATATTTTCTTCTTTTAAATTTTCTAATTCCAACAGAGTTGAATTATGTCTTTTTGACAGCTTATCAAGCTGTTGTTTGACTTTCTTCAACTCAGTGGTTTTAGCTTTAAAATGACCAAGAAGTTCTTTGACAGATTCTACAAGTTCAGATCTTGTGAGTTCAGAATATACCTCTGTTTCACTTTCAAAGTCTGCATCTGATTCTGCCTCAGGTGTTTCTTTAACAGATTCGATTGTAGCCATTAATCCAACAGCTACATTGGCTTCACCATCATCATCCTCAGACCCTGACTCATTATCAAGATCTTCCCAGGTGGCCATCAGACTTTTCTTGATCTGCTTCTTAAACTTGCTTGACTTGAAGGTTGGCCTCTTTGACTTGGATTTCTCCTTCTGCAGCTCTGGACAACCAGCAATAAAATATCCAGTCTTCTTGCAGTTGAAGCAACCTTTCTGTTCCTCCTTTTTGAACCCCTTCCCACTGCTCTTGCTCAGAAATCTCTTGTTCTTCTTAGCAAGGTACTGCATTATGCTTGAAAGCATAGCCATTTCCTTTGCAATATCAGGATCCTCCTCTGAGCTTTCAGAAGCTGAAGATTCATTTTCAGACTCTTCAACCTTGAGAGCCTTTGAAGACCTTCCTTTTGATTTTAAAGCAATGGTTTTGGACTTTCTTGCAGAATCATGTTCATTGAGACTTAACTCATGAACCTTGAGTGAGCTTACAAGATCTTCAACACTTAAAGTGTTTAAATCTTTAGCCTCCTCAATTGCAGTGACCTTTGGTCTCCATCTAGAGGGTAAGCTCCTTAAAATCTTGCTAACATGATCAGAAGCTATATAACTCTTCTTTAGTATCTGAAGGCCAGATACTAGAGTTTGAAATCTTGAGTACATCTGCTCAATACTTTCATCCTCTTTCATCTTGAATAGTTCATACTGATGAACTAACAAAAGAGCTTTAGCTTCCCTGACCTTTTTGCTTCCTTCATAGTTAGCACAGAGAGAAGCAAACATGGCTCTAGCAGTAGATTTGTCACTCATCTTCATGTATTCCGTTTTAGGAATAGCAGTGACAAGAGCCCTTCTGATGATATGATGTTTCTTGTAGATTTTCTTTTGAGCAGCAGTGTGAAGTTTGCGGTCAATGGCAGCACCTTCGTCATCAAGTTGTAAGTCACCAGAAGAAGCACCAGAAGAAGACGGTTCACTGGAAGACATGTTTTTCTCTGGATCTTTTCTGTCACACGGTTAAGTGCTATGACAACAGAGCCGGAGCTCTGATACCAACTGAAGGTGAGAAAAACACAAGAAGGGGGGGTTGAATTGTATTAGCTTTTCGCAGCTCTTGAAGAGTGAGAAACTAATTCTTTTAAACTCACAGTCTGAATGGGATCAGAGTCTGATGGGAGATGAGGTTCTGATGCAGCGGAATAATCAAAAGATAGAGAGAAGAGAGAACACAAGCAATTATACAGGTTCCTTCCACAAACCGGAAGTAGTCCTGTCCCCCTTGTACTGCCAAGGAGAGTTCACTAAAATGTAATATCAATTACAAGTTGCTCAAACACACAGTAAGAGACTTCCAATGCTCAAGCACGCAGGCAAGAGACTTCCAATACTCAAAGACACAACTAAGAGACTTCTTTGCTCAAGGACGCAGCCAAGAGACTTCTTTGCTCAAGCACACAAGCAAGAGATTTCTTACACAATTATAGAAAATTGAATAGAGTTGAAACACTTGACAACAATCAAACGTGTTTCTATTACAACAAAGACAGACTCTGTTTCAAACAAAAGACAGACTCTGTTTTTCTGTGAAACTTAGAAATTCTAGAATACTCAGTTTGTAAGAATCTAAGTTGTTTATGTGTTTTTGTTAAGACTCAGTTGAATACGAATGCAACGCAGTGTAATTTTTCTAGTTGTAGAGTCCAACAATTCTTCAAGTCTTCTATCCTTTATATTGGTGTAGGAAAAACACGTTGAGTAATCCAGCACATCAGGATGATTTCTGAAGCTTGATCAATAGTTGTTGATCTGTTGTTTGATATGGTAATAGTCCTTCAATTGCATAATTTGAATTCCATTCCCTTTGAAGATTAATACCGGTAGACACAGTTGCCAAACTATACGAGGTAGTGGAGTAGTGGAAATAGAGTTCGTACAACGTACTCTGTACTGGCCTGCCTTCTTTGTCATTGTGCTTCCCACGCTCAAGTTGACTTTGAGGCTAGCCGTTACTCCAAATGAAAGTTTCTTTTGCATCGCAATGCTTGTAGAAATCCTTATTAGCAGATTTTCAGATTTCGGGCTTCAGACTCACTATAGCACTAAGCTTCTGATAATCTTCAGACTCTCTTGGTTTTCAGATTCTGATAGTCTTCAGACTCTCTTCGATACAGTCTTCAGACTCTCTTTAATACAGTCTTCAGACTCTCTTTAATACAGTCTCACAAGCAACAAGCTTCTCTGGATTTTTGCTCTTTAACATTGTTCAAACAGAATACTTTCTAAGATATAAATCTTGAATGATATCCTGCATACTTTAAACAAATATTAGCAATATCCAATTGACAAGTTTTTAATACCTTGTTATCATCAAAACTCAAAATGTGGTATTGCTGAACACCTTTGTTCCAACAAAGAGGACCCGACTCGGAACCAAAAATGAGGTATTTTAAAATACCTCTCTGAGGACACGTGTCGGTGTATGAATGTAGGATCTTAGGTCAAAAATTAGGGTATCACATAAATCTATGGAAATAACTTGAATTAGTTGCACCCTCCCAAAGCAATTTGAATCATGACCATTGAAAGGTTGCCGCCTCTTTAAATTTAAGGAGTTTTCTTAACTCCCCAAAATTATTTTTTCAAATCACAACTTCTTTCGCATTAAGCCCCCCATTCTCCCATCTAACGTCCAACTCACGTATCTCAAATATCAAAACCACCAATCTCTCCTATAACCCTCCATAGTCCTCCTTCCTTTATTCATTCACTCTCACCTTTATCTCCTTTAGTTTTTTCTTCAACACAAAACACATACCCATGCACATTGTGTCCTCATCCACAACTTGCATAAGGGAACAATTTTTGAGCCATTGATTAGTGAAACTAAAAGGCTTTGACCCCCAATCACAATCTCTAAATTTGAGAACCAAAGGCCAATGATCGAACACACTCTTGGTAAAACCCAAAGCGATGCTCCCCCCAAAGTACGACACCAATTTTCAGAAACAAGCATTCTATTTGGATGGCTCATTCCTACTCCGTTTGCATGATACCAAGTGTATCTTCTCCCTAAACAACGGTTAAAAAGAGACATTTTTGTACCACCATTATCAAAGTTTTCTACGCTATAATGTTATTTGACAACATTTTGTACCAGATAACTTATCTCGACGCAATATAGATTTCATCAACACGGACAAAATCTCACTCAACTTTCATTATTGTGGGTTAAACACTGAATAATAAATTTTAAAATTTGGAAACAACAAAGTTGAGCAAAGGAAAAGCCACCAAAAAGGACGTATCTTTAAATTTAATATTTTGATTAGATTCAGGGTAGTAAAGGCAAAAATACTAAAAAAAATGTACATTTCAATAAAGAAAGGTACTACCATTTAAATACACACGAATAAAATAATAACTATTTTACTATTTAGTGTTACGTGTTGAAATAAATTAATTAATAAACTCAATAACATTGAAACATAAAAATCTAATATTTAAATGTCAAATTCTATTAAGATATTTTATGGAATGATTTTCTAACACATACAACTAACTATAGTTTAATATGCTAACTATATAAATATCTAAAAAGGAAAATATGCACCACAATTAAGTATAACAGTAAAATGTAAAAACAAAACTCAAAAATTAACATTCATGTGTTGTGCAGTGGGCACAAAATCAATCTCTAGATGACTTCTTGGATTCAGATTTTGAGCTTCTTTATGATAAAAGTACTTACTTCTTCTTGCACCAACGGAGGTACCAAGTTTAACTTCTCTTGCCCTTGCAAATTTATAGCTATAGCTTTCGCATTCAAGTGAGTTAAATTCTCTTGTTTTTCTACTTTAGGAAACTTGATAGATCTCCTCCTTTAATTTGAGAATGTTTTAGTAACTGAAATACGTGTTATTTTGGTAGCTGTCTTAATTATGTTCCTATGACCACTCTTTGTGGCAGAAGGTGGATTTGGAACATGAGTAACTGGAATATGTGTCGGCTGAGAAACTTTAACTAAACACACATTGGTATTTCTTGCAGATGGTTTAGGGAAATCATTACTCCAAGTAGGCCCTTGATGAGTAATGATTTCATTACTCCATTTTTTGAACTCATTAAGAGCCTGCTTGGAGTAATGATTTCCCTAAACCATTTGGAAGGAATATCAATGTGTGTCTGCTTAAAGTTTCTCAAGCGACACATATTCCAATTACTCATGTTCCAAATCCACCTTATGCCAGAAAGAGTGGTCATAGGAATATATTTAAGGCACCTACCAAAATTGCACATATTCCAGTTACTCAAGCATTCTCAAATTCAAGGAGAGACCCAACAAGTTTCCTAAAGTAAAAAAAAAAAAAAAGAGAATTTAACTCACATGAATGAGTCAGCTATAGCTACAAATTTGTAGGGTAACACAAGAGAAGTTAAACTTGGTACCTCTATTGGTGCAAGAAAAAGTAACTACTTTTATCATTATGAGCCTCATAATCTAAATCCAAAAAGTAATTTAGTGGTTGAATTTGGCATTTTCACCTGCACTTGAACAGATATTATTATGTAGCCATTGTAACTCCTAACATAGATCTAACTTTTAAAATTCAAGTATGTAGACTAGCAATGTTGAAACTATTTTGTAGTTATCCCTTCTTCCCGGTGAATGATTTCCCATCTTATGCATCATTAGTAGTATTGCAATTATTTGTAAGTATTATTTTGTATTTTTTTCTTTAACAATAAAAAATAGAATTAAAAGAGAGTGTTATCTAAACTAGAAAGGTGTTAGTGCTCAAAGACCATCCATAGTTCTACCAGCACCAACCCAAGGACTAGAGCATGACGGTATTATTTCTATAAAAGAGATTTAGAATATATGGGGAAAAATTTAGTATTTATTGAATACCGTAAAATCCAATGAGCGATGAAATTTAAATGGTAGATATATTAAACTTGTGCATGTTAGAAAACACGTAGATCTAAGACAAAACAAAACAAAAAAAAGACTGAACAAAGATTAAAGAAGAATATTGCCACCTAGTTGAGTAATAATTAAGGGAACAATATCAAGAGGCACTCACAAATCACAATAAAGTAGAATCAATAAATTAAAGAAGAAAACAAAGTTATGAACAAAGTTGAATGAGAAGGAAAAAAAACGAGAAAATATAATTATCTCTTACAAGAAATCATATAAATACAATTTGCCACAACATTTTGAAGCATTACAATTGAAATTATTATTATTTCAGTTCCATTTGAATCGATAACCTCATCAATCTTGTAGTGGTAAGTAATTGTAAGACAGTTCATGCATTTATGGTATGTCATCAACAGCGTATAGCTTGATGTGTGAATTTCTACCATCATCTTAATCAAAAACAACAGTTTGAAAAAACAAATTAGGAGGACAACTATGGTTGATAAATCTTTCCACATTACCATAGAAAACATCATTGATGGTAAACTTGCCACTATTGTATATCATGGTATTGTGGTAAGATTTATTAATCTTATTTGTTCTCCTAATTCGTTTGGTTAAAATGTTATTTTTGATCATGATGATGGTAGGATTCCTCATATCATTCTATTTGCAGCTGAGGACAATCCATAAATGTCAAAACCGACTTACAATTACAATTACAAGATAGATGAAGATATTTATTCGAAAGGAAATGAAAATAAGATTATCAATTTTTGTGCTTTTAAATTTTGTGGCAGATTGTATTAATAATGATTTCTAGTATGAGGTGATTTTCTTTTCTAGTTTCTTTTTTACTTTCTCATTCAATCTTTAATCCTAAATTAGTTTTCTTCTTTAAACTATGCTATTGATTCTACTTTGTTATGAATGACTCTTGATATTGTCTCGTTAATTATTACTCTAAAAAGGTGGTAATAGTCAAGTATTGTAGCTTCATCTTTCAGTTGCTCTATATAGGAGGGAAAAATACTCGCATAAGCATGTATGGTCTCATTCTCACTAACAAATATTATTTTACATAGATTTTAGTTCCATTTCAATTTCATTTTTGTCTTATAAAATTTAACATGTATTGTTTAAACTGGTTCTAGTATATAATTTTATTATTTTAGATATCTTGCAATTGAAATATCAGAAACAAGATAGATTTGCTATATACATGAATGTAATTACCTGTATTATACGGTTCATATCAAAATTGAAACACTTGAAATGAGTGTTCTAACAAAATTGGAGTAGTTGATCATGCCCATAAAAAGGTGACTTTGGAGAATAAAAACAAGGATGTAGACAGGGAAGAAAGTTTTAATAATTGTAGAAAGCATAAAAGATGACAAATTAACAAATATTTTGAAGAATAATATACAAATTGTGGAAAAAATGGTCGATCGATGAGGCTGAATAATGAAAATATAGAGAAAATATGTCCTTCCAAATATATGCATACCTGTTAGTGAAAAGAAAGAATTAAATTTCATGATTCTAAATGACACCTTACATACAAATAAAAAAAATTAACATAATATTTTTATGGTGAATGATATCAATGAGAGAGTAGAGGAACTTTGCCATTGAATTGCAGTGTTCAAAAGGTTTGCCATTTTCCCCTATCAATAGGTTTTTATTTATAGCCTCAACTATAAATTATTCTTTTGACCTAATTGAATACCTTTTGACTTTTTTTTTACAACAATAAATACATTTTGACTAAAAAATGTTTTATACACATTAAATCTAAAAAGAATTTTGACCAGTTTTATTAAAAAAAATAAAACTATGACCAAGTATTTGCTTTCTTTCTTATTAAAATCAATAAATTAATATTTCATAAAAAAATATTGAAATAAATCAAAAGTAGTTTATAATACAATGAATAAAAAAAAATGAATTTGTTTATAATAAAAAGTAATCATACTAATTTATAAAAGATTGTTTATTGTTGTATTTCTATAAAATAATTGTTTGTTTAATATGAAACAAGACTCTTGTGAAGTTTATGTGCTTATAATTGTGGGTACTGACTTTTTTATGTCATCTATGTTAACTTGATTAGATGTTTGGCAAGTGTACCAAATACTATCGAAGTAGTAAAATAAGTTCTTATCCATGAGGACGGACTGTGTTAATCTCAATTTGGCAATAAAGTAAATATTTAGGATGTATATATTATTTTGTAAAATATAGGTAGTAAATTTGATTTGATTGCATAAAATTAAATAACATAAAATAAAGATTTTGTTAGAAAATATAGATTCAGTCAGAAAATATAAATTTCGGTTAGAAAATATAGATTCTGTTAGAAAATATAGATTTGGTTTAGAAAATATGAAGAGAGATGAGATCAGGTCTTTCGAATAATCTATGTTCCCCTAATTGATATACTGCACCTATTCTTATGAATGAATGAATGATTTTCTTGTCCCACGATAGTTAACAAAATAGCCATAATCAATCCCTTGACTTAGGACCCTCTTCTCTAACTACAGCCCCTAATTCCTTAGGTGGTCTAAAAATCTTTGAAGGTTTTAAGAACGTTAACCTAATATCACTAACAAACGATTAACCATGTTTATTAGAACAATATTCAATTAGGTCTAAGTAGAAAGCTAGTCATTCATTCTCACTAAATCATGTTTATATTTGATCAAGATATAAAAAGTATTAAGAACGAACAATTGAATTGAATAAAGACTATATTGTCATTCACAATAAATAGAGTTTCACAGCAACGTAGATCAATTAAGGTTAGGTTACAAAGAATCATTTCAGACCTAATCTCTAAGAGATTTAGCCACTAGTAATCGAGTTTACAAATAGCATAATCAATGGAAGAATTAAAACATACATGAACTAGTTACAAGGTGATGAAGTCGCCCCTGCAGCCGTCTTCAGGTATCATAATACAATTAAGCTTAAATAGGCAACAACTGCTTCTAAAATCGTGGCACGATTTGAGGAAATCGTGACACGATTCTGCCTTGAATAACAAACTTCCAAATTAGGGTTCCTAAAATCGTGTCACGAAATAGCCATCGTGACACGTTTTAACCAATGTCGAATGAACCTCATCCTGTGCTCCAAATCATGACACGTTTTTGCTTTCTTCAAGATCTTCTATTTTTATTGCTTTCCTTGCTGTTTAAGCTTGCTTGTGAACTCAAAATAACATGAAAATAACACTAAAATAAAGAATGACTGACTGTCATCAGGTGCCTATCAAATATTAGTGTCGCAATATGAACGATTAAAGTAACATTTATATGTAACTAAATAGGTCACTCTTATACCATTTAAAGTTTAAAAATGGTAAATTTCCACCAAATTAACGTCTCTGAGGGATTTTTTTTAACAAAGGAAACTTATTGCATTTCATTACTTAAAATATGTCCAATACAAAAAGGTGGTTCAATCAATATCTATAAACTAGTCGACAATGTGGCCGCCTTAACTAATTTGTGGGCAACCTTATTTGCTTGTCTCCGCACAAACTCAACACATGAGTTTTCATAAAAACGACTAACTAGAGACTTACAATCTTTCAAGATAGATCCAAATTCCATGTGATCATAGTTATTTGACTTAAAACTATCAACCACCTTCTTTGAATCAAGTTCAAAATCCACATGTCCTAAGTGAAGCTCATGTACCCAATTGAGTGCCAACAATAAACCTAATGCTTCTCCGATGTGCACATCACATTTAGGTTCAAATCATTCTGTTTTAGCAAGGACAAAAGTACCTTCCTCGTCTCATATACACATACCAATACCAACTCTATTGTCATGATTTGGAAAAGAAGCATCAATATTACATTTCATCTTACCTGGACTTTGGCTCTTCCACTTAAATTCCTTGTTCTGCCGCTGCTGTTGCGTATTATAATTGTCAGCAGAATTCTTCCTAGCCTTGCTATCTTGACCGCTTCTCAAGTAGCTAACAAACACTTTGCTCTTTCGATCACAAAACATTGCGCGTCAACAACATCATTCCATACCTTGTTATTACGTTGCTTCGAAATACTCCATAGAATACACGCAAACAATGATGCATCTTTATTCGACAACCGGTGCAGAATCTGGAAAAATACAGTTTGTGCAATTATCTTCTTAATTAGTGACATCACTCACTGTTTGGGATAAAGCAAACATATTCCAAATATTGCAGCTGCTCAGACAACCAAAAAATAGGTGAAAATTGTGCTCTTCTGTAGAATTACAAAGTACATAGGTTCCCGAACAGTTGACTTTCTTATCCAAAGTCGCATTCTAGTTGGTAACACATTGCTAGTGAGTCTCCACATTAATTTTTTTACTTTTGGACGCACTTTTAACTTCCAAATCATATCCCAGTTACCTGGAATTTTAAAAACAGTAGTTCATGCATACAATACCGATAGGCACTCCGAACAGAATAGTCTCCATTGCTATCTTTGCTCCAAATCAGCCTATCTTCTCTAACAGACGGGTACAACAGAGTATTTATAATATTTGTGATTGTCTGCTGGTCAAAAATGGCTTCAATAAAATGAACATCCCATTGTTTTTGATTTTGCAACATACAATAAGACACTCTCAAGTGGGACATGTGGACATCACCTTCAGAGGGAGGGTTTAGAGTGATATTACCTGCAATCCAGTTGTTGTTCCAAATCGAAATATTATCACCATCGCCTATTTTCCATCTACTCCATGCCTTCAGAATGAATTTTGAGTTACACAGACTACGCCACTCATAAATAGGTTTATGTCCCAATTTTGCGCTTAAAAAATCACATCTAGGAAAATATACGGCCTTGTAAATGCGGGCAATAAGAGAGCTTGGATTAGCCATAATACGCCAACCTTGCTTACCCAACATCGCTAAACTGAAAACAGGCAAACTTTTAAAACTCATACCCCCGTCCTTTTTGTGCATTGATAATTTATCCCAAGAGAGACAATGGATACCATTGTTCTGTGCTCCAGAATGACCCCACCAGAAAGAATTAAGCATTTTTCGATCTCATCGCATAAAGTAGACGGAAGGGTAAAAATACTCATGAAATAAGTTGGAATGGATTGAAGAACTGACTTGATTAAAACTTCTCTCCCTGCTTTTGATAGATTTTTGCTGCTCCATGAATTTATCCTCTTGCAAATGCGGTCTTTGATGAAATTAAATGTGGATTTTTTGCTTCTTCCAATCATTGACGATAAGCCGAGATACTTCCCTGTTCCAAGAACGACTTGCACTTCAAGGATGTTTTTGATATTATTTTGCTTATCTTGTGGAACATTTCTGCTGAAGAAGATCTCTAACTTTTGGAAATTAATTGCTTGCCCAGACGCTTGCTTATAGACTGCTAGGATATTCTTCATCGTTGTTTCTTCAAAAGATTCAGCTCTGAAGAACAAAAAGCAATCATCCGCAAATATAAGATGTGAAACAATGGGAGCATTTGTAAAAAATTTTACTCCATGAATAGTACCACTTGCTTCTGTCGTCGAATTAAAGATGAGAGTTCTTCAGCACAAATAATAAAAAGATAGGGAGACAAAGGGTCTCCTTGCCTCAGACCCCTGCCGGGTATAATGGGACCAACTGCCTCATTATTAACGAGTACGGAGTAATCAACAGTCTGTACACACATCATAATCCACTTTACCCACTGTTGAGAGAATCTCATTTTAAGCATAACACATTTGAGGTAATTCCAGTCTATTATATCATACGCCTTACTAATATCATGTTTGAAGGCCACATCTCTTTTGTTACCTGAGACGTTAGACTTCATAGAGTGAACCAATTGAATAGCAGCCATAGCATTGTCCATAATTTATCTACCTGGAACAAATGCAGATTGATTGTCCGAAATGCATTTATCTAGAACACCCTGTAATTTGTTAGCCAGAACATTAGCAACAATTTTATAAACAACATTACACAATGATATTTGGCGCCAATCCTTCATAGAAACCTGAGTCTCTCCCTTCGGAATCAAATAAATATTTTTCATATTGATGGTAGGTGGTAAAACACCCGGCTGAAGCCAACCACAACATTGTTTTAAATATTTCTTCACCACAAAATGGCCAAAAATTTTGAAAGAAGCCTGGCTTAAATCCATCAGGGCCTGGACACTTATCCGGCTTCATAGAAAAAATAGCTTCCTTAAACTCTTCAATCAGAAATGGGGAAGTTAATTTGACATTGTCCTCCCTAAGATAGATTCAGCTATAACACCAATAACCGGAGCAACATTGCTATTATGGGCTTGAAAAAGCTCCAAAAAATAATCTTTTTCAACATTACATAAGTCGTTTTCTTGTGTTACTCTATTATTAGAAGCATCAATCAGAGAGGATATACGGTTTACCTTCTTTCTAGATGTTGCAGCCGCATGAAAGAATTTGGTGTTTAAATCTCCATCACACAACCAATGAGCTTTGGCCCTCTGACGCCAGAATGCATCTTCTTGAACAAGTAGTCGAGACATCTGATTTCTAAGATTATTAAAGCATATTATATTATCTTCGTTGACACTTCCTCTCATATTGTCTATCTTTTTTCTACATGTATCTATATCCCTCCGCAGTTGCTGAAAATTGTTGCGATTCCATACCATCAAATCTGATGCACACATGTCCAATTTGTTGACAATATTTTGATCACCATAAGATTTCCATTTACCATCAACAAAGTTGCAAAACCCAGGATCAACAAGCCATGCATTTTCAAATTTAAACCAAGAAATGGTTCGTTTAAATTTGTTACCCGGTTCACAGAGGAGTTGAATTGGATAATGATCCGAAGCTGGAGCTGGTAGATTTTCAAGCACAACATCTGAGTACATAGCATGCCAAGAATTGTTGGCTAACGCACGATCTAATATTTCCTCAACAGCCCTGAAGGTTCCAAGGCTCTTAAACCAAGTGAACAAATATCCCTCCATATGAACATCACTCAGTCCCACATCTTGCACAACCAAACAAAACCCATTTATCAGCCAATATGCCCTTTTCGTCCTTCCTTTCTTTTCATTTGACGGAATTATATCATTGAAAACGCCTATAATGCACCAAGGCAAATATGATACAGTTTCTAATTACCTTAAAAAATTTCATGCTTCTCTGCGTCTTCCACTTCCCAGAAAACCATAGTAACTAGTTAGTCTCCAATAACCTTTTACATTATCACTAACTTTGACATCAATATGATTATTCGAGAATTTTGAAATTGAGAAATTCGCCTAAGAGTTCCAATATAGGGCCAAACCACCACTAAGACCTTGACGATTAACAGTAAAGCAATACTCAAAACCCAACACATATTTTAATTCCACGGTTTTATTGGAATTAGAAATAGTCTCACAAAAGAAAAGGACATCCGATTTATAAGCACGGACGAGGTATTTTACATTAGTAATTGCACGTGGGTTACCCAAACCACGACAATTCCAACTAATTATTTTCATAGCTCTTGGTGGGGCTGGGATTCAACCTCCGTCATTACAATGTTTTCAGTAAATAAAGGATTGGTACAGACAGTAATAGTCTTTTCTCTGAGGGATAAATATTTGTTTTATTATTATTTTCATATTTATTAGTGACAGTTAAACGTTTGTCACATTTTTCTTTTTTATATTTATCCTGAACAAAAACTAAAATGAAACCTAAATTAACCTATTTCCATATGCCACCAAGTATCGTTTTCTTTGATTATGAAGAAAACTTAAATGAAATATATTAAAGTAAAATGAGATCCTAACATAAACAAGAAGTGCAAGGAAAGGATTCAAAAATAGTTATAAAGAGAATTACAAACTGAACACTAGGGGTGGCAAAACGGGTCCAACTCGTTGGGCCGGTCCGTTTAGCCCGCAATTTTTGGCAGGCTGAGTCGAGGTTTTGAACTCGCTTCCTATAGTTGACTCTCCCCGCTTAACTCGTTGAAAAAATGGAGCGGGCATGTGTTGGGGCGGGCCGGCCCGCTTAACTCTTTTTCTTTCTTTTTTTAGGCTTAATTTATCCTTTAGATTTATTTTGGTTGTTGGATTTATTTTAAGATTTGTTCAATATTGCAAATTTGTTTTATGTTGGCGGATTTTCCTTTAAGCATGTTGTTTTGTTTGGCAATATAGTTTTTTTGTAACAATTATGTTGTAAAAAAAATATGCATTAAAAAAGTTTTTTTTTACTCTAAAAAAAAGTATCCGGTCAATTGATTTGACTTGGCTCGTCTCGTCCCGTTTTAAGCGGGCTTAGGTGGGGAGGGCCTAAACGGGGCGGGCCGGCCCGCTTTTCCATCCCTACTGAACACCGACAAAACATAGAACAACTAAAAAATATCTAGGACACAACACATATTCACTAGGTAGGTAAAAAAAATCAAACTCTGACAAGGATTTGTCCAGTAGAGATGAAAATGACCTAAACGAGCAGCACCCCAATCAATTGTTAAGAAGAACGACATTTTAGAGGTTCATCTCCTAAACTTCCAAATTTAATGAGATGCTCAAGCAGTTACAACAGATATTAGGAGTGAATACATATCCATCTTCTTTTTTTCTTTGTTGCATCCCTAATTTCTTTTTGGTCATGTTTTCTGCAACGATCCGATTTTATGATTTTATTTATTTAGTTGTTTTATTTATTATTTAATTGTTTAGTGTGTTATAATTGTTGATTATTTGGATTTTACAGGTATTAAGGGTATTTTGGTACTTTTGGCTATGGAGAGTTAATTTATGAGAATTGGTAGTAACTTGGGATGATTAAAAGAATGGTGGTGTTGTTTACCCTGGATTTTGGTAAACTACCGAACTGATTTAAAACAAGTGCTAGCGAGATCAACCAGCAAATCTCAAGACATTTTGTGCTTGATTATTTTTCAGAAAATTATGATTGTTCAGTTTTCAAGTAGTGAAATATGAATATAACCGTCGAAATCCAGACATAGGGTAAGACCCGTCGAGACTATCTTCAAGGGATCAATGTGAAAGCATAAAAGTAAAGATTAAAACGAAAAAGAGTCTAAAAGGTAAACTAGAATTGCATTAAAATGAAAGTAAAGTGGTGCACAGATTCATACATTAGGTCTTGTTGCTCGTTTATCCTTATTCGGGAGGATAGTTTGAACGTAATTTTTCAGTATCGTTGAATTATGACTTGTTTTCCATAGAGGAAAATGCTACTTATTCTAAGTAACTACCTACAGACATGTTTGAGACATAACTGCTATTAACTGCTACAGACATATTCAAACAATTCCTCTTCAACGAGAAACTGCAACTCAACTCCTCCTTTCGATGCCAACCTTCCTTCGACATCATCTTTACTCTACCGAACCACCCTCTTGATCAGCATATCTTCTGGACTTCACTTCGACAATCGAACTTGAGAATCAAACTCATTTCATTCTCTTTAGGTTTTAGGTCAAACTTCATTGGTCACATTTATTATAGCCTGTCGAAAATACAGGCTAACAAATTGCCCTCCAAAAATGTCATTTTTGTTCGTATCTTCAAATAAAAGAAGAAAGAGACGTTTTTGAATCTAAACGCGTCTTCCGTCGAGATAGATGACATCATTCTTTGTGAACATTTAAAGGCCGGTGAGAAAACATAATTATCACATCATCTAATCCCCGCTTAATGGGACACGTTTCAAATATTGGGAACCAACTCCTTACTCCACTTCCATAATCGTTGTAACGCCCCCTTTTTATTTAATTATTAGTTAATATTTGAATGCTTTTACATGATTTTATATTTGATAAGTGATAATATGTTTGTTATTTTTTAGAAATATATTTGTTATTAATATGTTTGTTATTTGTTATAGAAATATTTGTTATTTTGTTTAGAAATATATTTGTTATAAATATGTTTGTTATTTGTTATAGATATATTTGTTATAAATATGTTTGTTATTTGTTTAAGAATATATTTGATGTATTATTTGGCTTAGTTGCGTGTGTATATATATTTAAGAGAGGTACGTAGTAATATTATATTTAAGAGAGTTTAGTGAAGTAAAATAAAATAGGATATTTCATTAGGAGGAGTTGTTATGTAATTTTAGAGAAGTTGAGGATTTAGTGGAAAAATAAGACAAGTGGAGAAAAGTTATATAAAGAGGGAATTAGGTTAAGAAAAACATAGTAAGCGTTGTCAGAGTTTTTGGAGAGAAAGAGGAGAAACCTAGAAGAGGCAAGAACAAGAGAGAAGAACGCAGCTTTGATTCAGGATTTTATTACCAGGTAAGGGTGAGCCTAGCTTCAATTATGTTATACTGTAATTCATCTGTTTGATAGATTTTGTGATGAATTGATGAGGGAATGATGTGAATTGATGTAGAAACCTGTTACAGAACCTAGATTAATCACTAGGACCTTAATTCTGAATGATTAAAGCCTTAGTATGAGAGATTGGACGAATTTTAGCGAGGATTTGAGCGAACCCGCAGCCTATTCTGCGACCGCTCGCCGTGGCGAGCAGACCTACTCGCCGTGGCGAGCAGAACAGTTTAACTCGCGAGGCGAGCAACATCACTCGCCGTGGCGAGCAACCCTTTAGTGCTCGCGAGGCGAGCAACATCACTCGCCGTAGCGAGCAAGTGGCAGAACGCAATTTAAGTAGCTCGCCGTGGCGAGCAGTCCCACTCGCCACAGCGAACAATGTGGTCTCAGACCACTATGACTTGAGTTTTAGAACTCTGTTTTGAGCGAGGCTTTGAGGGTAGACTTATGGATAGTATTAGAGATGTTTAAGACCTAAATTATAACCTGTAATGATGCTGTAAGATGATTCTTAACTATTGACCTTAATCTATGATTATATGCTTATTAAGTGAGTTATATGATTGATGTTTAAATGATATTTGTGACGATGATTATGTGCTGTGAATGTGTTAAATGTGCTGAACTGCTGCCATGTAAATGTGTTATAATTGCATGTGTCAGTCAAGAGACGTAAATGATGTTAAGATGTTGTATGTAACTTGTTTAAGTATAAATAGTCGAGTTCATGCATTTGCATAATCTGAGACGGTGGAGCTTATGCTCAAAGCGACGGTGGAGCATTTTGCTCAAAGCGACGGTGAAGCTTATTTAAGCTTAAATATTGGTACCACATGCATGATGTTTAAGATGTTAGAGTTGCATAGTCGAGTTGCATTATCGAGTCTTGTATTTAAGACGTTATGAGATGATTTGTTATGTGAAGATGTTTTAAGATGAATTGTATATTTGGATGATTTGAGACGTTCCTGTTCTATGTGATGAATCTTGCTGTTGTTGTTAAGCATAGATATTTGAGTTATATGTTAATATAATTGATGTGAATCTCATCCCTTCTGTTGGAATTGCCGCCTCGTGGGCAAGTGCAGGTGACCAAGTGTAGGATTGACGATGTGAGAGGTCCTTGTGGAGTCTTAGGAGCTCTGATACGTAACGGGATGGGGATTATCTTTTGTTTCTATTCCTTTATGTATCGCTTTTGAATTAATTATGACATTGGTGCGAAGAACTAATCTTTTAAAGAGTTTGAATTATGTTTCCGCTGCTACATTTTGAATAAAGACGAGGAATAAATTATTATTCATTCTGTTTAAAGTTGTTATGAAATGTGACATCCTGAATTATTGTGATATACTCTGATTACTTGAATGAAATTTTTAAGTCGGGATTTCGGGGTGTTACAATCGTCCATGATGTTTATTGAAAAAATTTGAAGTTAAAAAGTTGTGCGCCTTTTCTTCTCCCTCTCTCTAGTTCATTGGTACTTTTCATTTTCTTTTTCCATCATGAGATTCTATCGCTTCTTACTCAGAAGCTTTTGGAACTTTGGAAGGAAGAAAGTCTCTTAAATGTAAAAGACGTTTTGGACAAGTTAAAAGATCAAAGACCCTAATGACTTCCAGACTTTTAACTTCTCAGCTTCTTGAGACCCATGTTTTCAGAGGTGGCTACGTGGCCCCATTCAAATGGTCAAAAAACCCACATTAATCACCTACAAAATTCCCCATATGCCTATATAAGCAAGTTCCTCTGTTTCTGCATCTCACTTCTAATCCTAATTTCTCTAACACTTCTGCATCTCACTTCAAAGAACTTCGCGAGGATCTGCAAACTCCCTACTATTCTTAGAGCTTTTCCCTCAGAATATGCAAACTGGATTGATGATTATGAAATGAATCTCAACCAAGTGAATTTTTTCAACATGATGATCGAGAATGGGCATACCGACTATTGTGTACTACGTGCGACTAGCCTCCTATATGATACTGAGCCTGACGTCATCCAAGTTCGACGCATTTTAAACATCACATCTAATGCCAAAATCCAAAGTGCAGATTATTTCTTGGCCATGTTAGATGCCTCTACTTCAGGGGGTGAGAAAGTCGAAACAGCCATTTCCACCGTTACTAAATTTTTCCAAGCACAAAAGTTAAGTGTGCTTCGTCGACATATGTCCGGTTGTGGAAATCCATATTCAGACCATGTTCGCCCTCTTTTTTGGAGCAGGTGTATGCCAGATGGTCTAGTCCTCAAGACTCTCTGCCGCTCAAAAGATACGTGCAAAGGAGATGGAAGATTGCCAGGCAATAACTCAATTGCTCCATGGGATGATCACGAGTATTCTCAGACTGAAGTGTGTATCCTTTGTCGCTTTGACAGCGAACTTCGTTGTTTCTGAAGGACATTCAGTTCCAGACCAATTTTATTTGCTTCAATTGATCTTTCTTAGGGCTTTTGTATCTATAGGACTTTGTTGAATGTTATATGACGAGACTTTAAGCTTAATGTTTTAGCATTCGACATCTTTTGTACTTTTCCCCTTAGTGGCTTTAATCCATTAATGCCATCTTTTATGTTTTCGAACTAATCTTACGTTATTTTGATTTCTTGTAATAATGGCTTATATTTTTCCAAATATTTTCCATTTATAAGCATGATTCGATTATCGTCGTTCAACTCTTCGATTTCATATGCATTTATCGAAAAGACTCTTAGGATTTTCCATGATCCTTCCCAACCAGGTGCCCATTTACCTAAGGTTGTGTTTCTTTATCCATAGGCAAGATAACTTTACAAACCAAGTCATTTACATCAAAAGCGTTTTATTTGACCTTTTTGTTACAAAACTTGGTTATTCTCTCTTTTTGCCTCATAAGGACGTCTAATGCTTTTAACCTTTCTTCATGTAAATCAACCAATTCGTCTATAACCATATTCCAATAATGGTAAAAGGAATTTTATGTTGTCTTTGAACTCTGGTCTATTGAAGACAAATTTCTGCAGGTAACACAACATCATGTTCAAATGTAAGCCTAAAATGAGTAATTTTAGTTGACTCTCTTGGGGAAGTTTTATAAGCCCATAGAGCTTGATCAAGGATTTTGTTCCATCCTCTTGGACTTTCCTTCATCTTCTTTTTAATCAAAGTGATAAGATTTTTGTTGGCTGCTTCGTCTTGACCATTTGCTTGAGCATAATATGGTGTCAAAGTTAACAATTTGAAACCTATTTGGTTAGCAAATCGCACCATTTTTTGCCCAGTAAAAACTGATCCTTGATCAGTGACGATAGTTTCCGGAATTCCAAATCTATGCAAAATATGATTTTGAATGAAACTAATGACCACATCTTGAGTAACTTCTCTTAATGGGATGGCTTCTACCCATTTGGTGAACTATTCTATTCCAACCAATGTGTATTTGTGCCTTGCTGATGAACCTGGCTTAATTTTTCCGATTATGTCCAGAGCCCATCCTCTAAATTGCCAAGGTTTTACAATCAAATGTAATTCACTAGCAGGCACATGTTGGATTCCTACATGTAGTTGACATTCTTGACAACTTTTTGCAAATTCTATGCAATCTTTTAACATAGTTGGCCAGTACATACCTTGTCAAAATAAAAGCCATTTCATCTTGTGTCCTGCTTGATGAGATCCACTTGCACCACTATGAATATCAAAAATTGATAAATATGCTTCAGTTTCACTGAGGCATTTGAGTGAAACCCCTCTTGGAGATTTTTTAAACAACTCATTTCCAATAATCGCATAGCTTAATGCTTTGTACTTAGTCTTTCTACTAGTGTTTCCTGCAGGATCTTGCAAGTATTCTACAATTGATGTTCGCCAATCATTGTTTGATAAATTTTCAATGACAAAAATTTCAGCAACATTTTCAAAATTTTCACCATTTGATTCCCTCTCCTCTCAAGTTTTGGCGTTGATAATTTATCTGAATCATATTCCTTTGAGGCAAGTTTTTCTCTTATTCTGATAAGCTCTTCAAACTTTAACTCAGTGATTTTGTATCCTGAAGCAACTTATGCTAAGTCATTTGCTTCTTGATTTTCAATCCTAGGCACATGTTGAATGTTTGCCCGATCGAAACGTTTCAATAAAGCTGGCAAAGTAAATAATCAAATTTTCTTTAACACATTTATATTCTTTTGTTAATTGCTTCATGACTAACTCAGAATCACCTTTAATTTCGACATCTTTTGCCCTCTGTTCAAGTAAAATCTCAAGTCCTACTATTAAGGCTTCATATTCAGCCTCATTATTAGAGTAAATTTAAGTTTGGTTGGAGTATTTTCAGGTGAAATGATTAAAATTCCAACTCCAGTGCCATTTTCATGATTGGAACCATCAAAATAGAGCTTCCAAGGTTGAACATCCACAAAATTTAATTATTCTTCAACTATGGAATGATCAACGATGAAATTAGCAATAATTTCACCTTTCAAATATTTTAAAGATTGATAGGTCAATGAATATTTTGTAAGTGTCAAAGCCCATTTACCAACTCTGTTGTGCAATATTGGCTTCGACAACATATGCTTGATTATGTCAAAGTGGGAATAAACATAAACATCAATAGGCTCTATATATTTCTTAAGTTTAATACATGAAAAGTACAAAAAAATGCACAAATTTTCACTTGGATGCTACCTTGTGATGAGTAAAACCGCAAGTGCACGGTTCTACCGATGTAGTAAAAATAGAGTATCGTTCCAACAGGGAGTGTTCAATTTAATTAACTTTTAGAAGATGATTAGAAGAAAGTTTAGTTGTAACGGTTTGATTTTTAACGGAGAAAAAATAATAATAAAAGGCGCCTTGGGATTATTAGTCCATCTTAATAACAAGTCCTTCACAAACAAACCCTAAACCGTTAATTTTATATTGGACCCACTTTCTAAAGACAAGTTTCTCTTAAGCGTATCAAAGCTTCTCTCGAAGTCATTGATTGTGTTCCTCTAGCAACCACGTCCATTATCATGGTTGATTGCTATTAGAATCCTTGAAGAACGAAATTTTATGTGTCTCAAGGTTTGCTAGACTATTCTCATGTTATAGAGCATTTGATTATTTTCTTCATTTATTTGATTGCCCCTTTGGACATCGTTCCTTAGCCCGACCATTTCAACACCTTGTCTCTGTTGCTCGGTGCTTATTCCTTGAACTTCGGTTTGCATCCATGCCTACCGTTCATCATTATAGCATCCACCAGCTTCTTGTTCATGGTGCAAGTGTGCACCTACCTCCTCTTTATCACCACCATCATCACCATTATTATGTACCTATTCCTTTGCTCGGGATCCTTGAATTCAATCCCATGATTGTGGACTGTTGATTGATTTTTGCTTGCACCACTTATGGAGCCTTCAATTTCCTTTCCTTTCTTTTTGATGTCATTGACCTAGTGATAGATTTTTGGCAAGTGTACCAAATACTATCGAAGTAGTAAAAATATCGTTCCCACAAGGACTGATTTTAATCTCAAAAAATCAAGTACGTTATTAAATTATGATGTAATAAAAGTTTTTTGTTTTGCCACTAGGCAGTAGATTGGTTTAATAGCATAAAACTTAGTAACAGAAAGTAAATTGATTGTTAAAAAATAAGAGAGAGATGAGTTAGGTCTTCGAATCATCTGAGTTCCCCTAATTGGTCACTGCACCTATTCTTATGAATGATTTTTTAGTTTCACGATAGTTAACAAAATAGTCCTAATCAATCCCTTGAGTTATGACCCTCTTCTAAGATTACGGGCCCTAATCCCTTATGTGGTCTAATAATCTTCCAAGGTTTGAAGTACGTTAACCTAATATCACTAATAAAGAATTATCCATTCCTAGATTAATTATAATTATTAGAACAATTCAATTAGGTCAAAGTCGAAAGCTATGGTCAGTAGTCGTTCGTTCTCACCAAATCAGATATATATGTGATCAAAATATATAAAGCATTTAGAACAATTGAATTGAATAAAAACTAAATTGTAATTCACAATAAATAGAGTTTCACAACAACATATATCAATTAGGGTTACAAAGAATCATCTCAGACCTAACCTTTAATGGATTTAGCTACTCATAATTGAATTTATAAATAACATAATCATTAGAGGTAACAATACATACATGAAATGGTTACAAGGTGAAGAAATTGCCCCTGCAGCCGTCTTCAAGTCTAAAAATCGCACTTTACTCCTCTCAAATCGTGACCCTTGTTTTCAAAATAGCCGTTAGCTTAAATAGGCACATAAATTCGCCTAAAATCGTGTCACGTTTTTGCAGAATCGTGACATGATTTGCCTTGTATAACAAACTTCTAAATTAGGGTTTCTTCAAATCGTGTCACGTTTTGGTCATCATGACACGTTTTTACCTTGGCGGAGAGCATGTTTTAGTCTTCTTGAATCGTGTCACGTTTTGTCCCAATCGTGACACGTTTTGATCCTTTGTGAATTCTTCAGTTTTTCTGCTTTTCTTGCTGCTTAAGTTACCTTGTGAACTCTAAATTGTGATCAAAATACATAGAAAATTACGTAATGACAAGGTGTCATCACAACCCCAAACTTGAACTATTCCTTGTCCTCAAGGAATTTACTTATGAAATTAAAAATTTACAGTAAAATAACAAGTACCTGATCAAGCGATAGTACCCAAAAGTTCAACACCTTACTAGCTAAAGATGAGCTAGTTTGACTTGTTAGCATCCACCAACTCACAACTCCACGCAACAATTTCAATAGGGTTCACACATAGTCGACATGCTATCTATGTAACACCCCGTTTTCCCAACTTGAATTTTTTTTTTTTTGCATAATATCAGAGTAATTCAACGTAAACGGAATGTCACACTTTTTTTCATAAAATCATAAATAGAATAAAATTCCTTTAATACATTGCAGCGGAAATATTTCAACTTTTCAAAACAATCTTTGGCACAAGGGCCTAAACACAAAATCTCATAAATTTAGTTCATCAACATGTTCATAAAACAGTACGTAAGGAATAGAAAACTACAACAAAATTCTCATCCCGTTACGTATCAGAGCACCTAAGACACACGCGAGAGATACCTAACACGACCGCAACTATTCTTGGTTACCTGCAAGTTACCTATAGGGAAGGCAACATTTTGAAGCAGAAGGGGTGAGATTTCACAAAACAATAATAATAAGCATATAATTCATCAAATACATTTAACAACATAGACATCATCAATTAATCATAATAATTCATCATATAGTACTTCTTTAACAACTCATAAGCTACATTATGTAATCATCATAACAACATCAATTAGTAATACAAATAACCACGTAGTTCATCTTTAATAATACTTCATATAAACAATATAAACAACATAAGCGACAATCAACTTCAAATCATCTTTAACGATACTTCACATAAACAACATAAACAACAATCATATAACTCTTCATTAACGATTCATTGATAATTATTAACTCGACAACTTTAGATAACTCGACAATTTCAGACAACTCGACAACTTTAGACAACTCGACAACTTCGACATCGACTACGCAACTTCAACTCGACTATGCAACTTCAACTACGCAACTTAGACATCTTATTCATGCATGTGGTACCAATCCAGGGCATCAAGCCCTCAACGTAATAAGTATTAATATACTTCCAGGGAGTCAAGCCCTCATCGCAAATGAGCTAGAGCTCCAGGGCATCAAGCCCCCAACGTGTAGAGTAAAAACCCACAGGGCATCAAGCCCCCAACTGAAATGGGTATGCATGGACTCGACATCATACAACTTACAAAACATCGACATCTTAGGATTCCAACAATTTGGATCACCTTCTTATTTCATAGACCGACTCATGCAACTTAATGATAATAGAGTCAATCAACAACAGAATTCAGCAGCTTAATCATGACAGTAATCAAATGATAATCAACAACAACTTCATCTTAGACTTTATATATATATTTCACACGAGGCGTATACAATTATATCTCATTAGTAAAAACATCCACATCTCCTTTATTCATATTCTCAGAACTACAACAGTAGCCTAAACTAATTCATTACTCTAAGGATCATCTCACATCTAATCGTGCGACAAAGGTCACCTAAAATTCCTATAAGGTAGTCTGCCTCAGGGCTACTCGCTATGGTGAGTTGGGCTGCTCGCCTTGCGAGCCAACTAGGGTCACTCGCTATGGCGAGTTAGGCTGCTCGCCTTGCAAGCCATCAAGGGTGTTACTCGCTATGGCGAGTGAGATTGCTCACCTCGCGGACATATAAAGCGTTACTCACTATGGCGAGTGGGATAGCTCGCCTCGCGAGCTGATGAAGAACACTCGCCGTGGCGATCTGGTTGCTCGATGTGGCGAGCGATGACAGAACAGTTACGGGGTTACGGCAATTTTCATAAAAAATCTCAATTTTCATCATGTTCCTCCCCAATTTCAACTACAATGATGTTTAAGAGTTACCCTATGGTTTGTAAGCAGTTTTCTACATTAATCTAACAACTTCTCATCATCAATTCACCAATTTTAACCTAATTCTCAAATCCTCCAAAACTCTTCCTACTCTTGTTAAACATAACCATCAGAATTACAGACTTAATAAGATTGAATGTTAGTCTCACCCTTACCACTTCGGTGCTTCATAGCTTCAAAAATATTAAACACTACTTGTTCATCTTGGAATCTTAACATGAGTTCACCTCTTTCAACATCAATCAAATCACGACCAGTTGCAAGGAAAGGTATCCCCAAAAGTAAGGGAATGTCTTCATCTTCAGCAAAATCCAAGATAACAAAATCCGCATGAAACACTAAGTCATTAACTTTGACCAAAACATCTTCCAAAATACCATAAGGATAAGAGATTGACCTATCAGCTAATGTGAGGGTCATTCTTGTAGGTTTTGGCTCCCCACATCCTAACTTCTTCATCATTGATAGAGACATCAAATTTATACTTGCCCCCAAATCACATAAAGCTCTTCCGACATCTATTTTCCCGATGGAGCAAGGGATAGTAAATGCTCCTGGATCTTTCAACTTAGGAGGTAGTTTCTTCTGGAGTATTGCACTACAATTTTCAGAAAGTGAAATGTTCTCTTCATCCTTTGGTTTCCTTCTTCCAGTCAATAGTTTTTTCATAAACTTAGCATAAACAGGCATCTGATCAAGAGCTTCACTAAAAGGAATGTTGACCTGGAGTTGAGAGAAGAGTGCCATGAACTTCTTGAATTGTCCTTCTTCCTTCTTCTTCTTCTTAGCCAAATCAGAATAAGGAAGCTTCACATAAGATGGAATTACTTGATCCTTGTTCCCATCCTTCAGCAGTTGGTTTTTACTTCTTTTTAAGATCGAGTTAACATCTATTAACTTCTCGTTTTTTTTCTTCCTCATTAGTCTTTTTCTTCTTTTCATTTTCAACTACGCCATGAGTACTCTCTTTTCATCATCATCCACTGATATTTCTTCCCCAACATTCTTTTCAACTACTCCACCATCATCCTCCTCTTCAACAACTGTGTCAACCTTCTTTCGGTTTTGTGGAGATGGAGGTGTCAGTACCTTCTTGCTCCTCAACTCTATAGCATTACAAGTTTCATTCTTAGGGTTTTCTTTGGTGTTACCTGAGAATCCCCCTTTGTTCTGCTCAGCCAGTTGCTTCGCTATCTGCCCTATTTGAGTTTCAAGCAATTTTCTAGAGGCCTCATTGTTCTTTCTTTCAGTTTCTTGACTCTTCTTCATATCTTCAAAGTTTTCTTGAGTCATCTTCATGAAATTGATCATAGTCTCCTCTAAAGCTGAGGGCTTCCTTGGTTGTTGTTGTTGTTGAGGGTTTGGTAACAAAGGGTTCAAAGTGTTATTGTTGGAGTAACTCAAGTTAGGATGTTTGTTAAACCCTGAATTGTAGTGAGGATTCTGTCTCTGATAGTTTCCCATGTAATTTACCTCTTCACTGCCTCCTTCTGGAGCACACTCGCCATTGGCATGTCCCTCTCCACAGAAATCACACTTGACAGAAGCAACTTGTTGAGGTTTGTTGGATATCATATAGCTATGAAATTCGTTAGTGAGAATCTCCAGTTGCTTATTCATTGCTGCTTGGTTGGCTAGGATAGAAGTTTGATCACTCACATTAAATACGCCCTTCTTCTTCTTTTCCGCATCAGCACGGTATTCGTTTGCAGCCATGTTCTCAATTAAAGCTTGCACTTCGTGGTTAGTCTTCACTTTCAGGCTTCCTTCAGCTGAAGCATCTAAGAACATTCTGTTGTTGGAAGTTAGCCCTTCAGTAAAGATTTGGAGGTATTGTTTCTCAGAGAATTCATGGTTAGGGCACCTTTTCAGAAGCAAATTGAATCGCTCCCATGCATCATATAGTGATTCACTTTCCCCTTGCCTGAAGTTTGAAATCTCCTACTTCTTATCCCAATATTTAGACATCGGAAAGTATTTCTCTAAACACTTCAGCTCAAGTTCCTCCCATGTTTGAATGGTTCCACTAGGTAAAGAAAGTAACCAATTCTTTTCTCTCCCGGTGAGAGTAAAAGCAAACAACCTCAGCTTCTTTTGGTTTTCAGTCACCGTGGCTGGAGGTACACAAAACTCACAGGTTTCATGAAAGTGGCTTAGATGTTCATGAGGGCTCATCGCATCAGACCCATCAAATTGTTTCTCCTTTAAGCCATTCTGAACAGAGGTCTTGATGTCAAACGCAACAGGATTAGCAGGTTGGAAAGTGTGAGTTAGTCGACCACGGTTGTTAGCTAAACCATAGTCTTCCAACTTAGGCCTTTGTGGTTGATCTCCCATCGTGATAAATTTAGGAGAAGAGATTGATTCAGGTTCAACTAGTGTTGAATTAGGTAGTTGTTCACGTACACCCGGTGGAACTAACTTTGATTTGGCCAACCGGACGGTTTTCCGATTAGCTATTGCAGTCCTTTCGATCTCGGGATCGTATTCTAGGTCGTCGGAACTCCTTCTACCTCGCATAAACAGCAAAATACCTTAGTAGCACTGCACAATGCAAATTAAATAATGAACACCGAATCAATTTTATATTTTTAAACAGAAAATAAATTGCAGAAATCCTAAATTATAACGCAATTGCCTTGTTGAAATAAATCAACAGTCCCCGGCAGCGGCGCCAAAAACTTGATAGATTTTTGGCAAGTGTACCAAATACTATCGAATTTGTAAAAATATCGTTCCCACAAGGACTGGTTTTAATCTCAAAAAGTCAAGTACGTTATTAAATTAGGATGTAATAAAAGTTGTTTTGTTTTGCAACTAGGCAGTAGATTGGTTTAATAACATAAAACTTAGTACCAGAAAGTAAATTGATTGTTAAAAAATAAGAGAGAGATGAGTTAGGTCTTCAAATCATCTGAGTTACCCTAATTGGTCACTGCACCTATTCTTATGAATGATTTTTTAGTTTCACGATAGAGTTTCACAGCAACATATATCAATTAGGGTTACAAAGAATCATCTCAGACCTAACCTCTAATGGATTTAGCTACTCATAATTGAATTTATAAATAACATAATCATTAGAGGTAACAATACATACATGAACTGGTTACAAGGTGAAGAAATCGCCCCTGCAGCCGTCTTCAAGTCTAAAAATCGCACTTTACTTTTCTCAAATCGTGACCCTTGTTTTCAGAATAGCCTTCAGCTTAAATAGGCACAGAAATTCGCCTAAAATCGTGTCACGTTTTTGCAGAATCGTGACACGATTTGCCTTGTATAACAAACTTCTAAATTAGGGTTTCTTCAAATCGTGTCACGTTTTGGTCATCATGACACGTTTTTGCCTTGGCAGATAACATGTTTTAGTCTTCTTGAATCGTGTCACGTTTTGTCCCAATCGTGACACGTTTTGATCCTTTGTGAATTCTTCAGTTTTTCTGCTTTTCTTGCTGCTTAAGTTACCTTGTGAACTCTAAATTGTGATCAAAATACATAGAAAATTACGTAATGACAAGGTGTCATCACCTATTTGACTTGGTTTGGGATTTGGGGAAGGATAGGTTTTGGAAAGGTTTTGTGGGGGAAATGTTGGTTTAATGATGGGGATTAGTGAAGAAATTATGGTTTTTGGGTTAGGGTTAAAGGGATTATGAATTTGGTGAATTTGTGGTTTGGATGGATGAATTTTGGTTTTGATTGGTGGTTTATGTTTGGAATGATGAATGGTGATAGATATGGAGGTTTGAAGGTTGATGTTATGGAGGTTTAGAGAGAGAAGTTGAAGGATGAGGGAAGTTTGTGTTTGAGAATGAAGGAAGAAGAAGAAAGAAAAAATAAATTGGTTATAGGTTTACTGATTTGGTGGAACGGTCGTGCCACCCCAGGCACGGGCCGTGCCAAGCTTCTGGTTTTTGTGTGTTTTGGGCAGGTGATCAGGCACGGCCGTTCGCTCATAGGCACGACCCGTGCCAAGGCTTCTGGTCACTAGGCTCAATTTTTATTATCTTTTCTCCTCATCTTGGACAATTACCTACAAAACAAATTAAAATAATACAAAACAAACAAAATAAAAGCAATTAAACTCGTGGGTTGCCTCCCACGAAGCGCTCGTTTAAAGTCATTAGCTTGACAATCAAGAGGTTTCTCTACCCTATGCCCAATCTTTCACAGAGGGACAATGGCATCAAACTAACATTATCTCCTAAATCACACATGGCTTTTTCTATAGTCTCGAATCTTATGACACATGGTATGGAAAAACTCTTTGTATCCTTAAGTTTAGATGACAATTTGTCTTGATTGATTTCAATAAGTTTTCTAAACTGCTCATCTAACTTGGACTTATCAAACCTTTTTGGTAAAGAAATTTTTGGCTTACAAGGTGGTGATGTGTCAGGCTTTTCACTCTCTACTACAACTTTCTCCCTTTGTGGCTTTTCACTCTCTACCTCAACCTCAATTATCTTGGTTTCCACAACAAGGTCCTCAAGTTGCTTACCATCCCTAAGTGTAATAGCATTTATCAGACCTTTGGGGTTGGTTTCAGTTTGACTCGGAAAGACTCCGGAGGGTTGTGAGGAAGAGGTTACTTGTTGGGCTTCTTGGGAGATTTGAGTCTCTAGCATTTGTTGTGAGTACAAAATAGAATCTACTTTTGATGAAAGCTTGACAAGAGAATCAATCAAAAATCCGTTTTGATTCTTAAGCTCTTGGAGCTGCTCGGATTGATTTATAAAAACAATTTCTAACAAAAGTTCCAAGCTGGATTTTTTAGTGACTCTTTGGTTTTTTGCATAGCTAGGTGGTGTTGTTTGTTGTCCAAAAAGATTTTGAGGGTTTTGAATATAAAATTTTTGATTGTTCCTAAGCCCTTAATTATATTGAGCATAGTTTACTTGCTCAGGACTTCTAATAACATTACCTAGCTGACATTCTACACCAGTATGACCAAATATTCCATAAACTTTACAAAGAGATAAAACATGGGAAGAAGTCCATTGATAGTGGTTATGAGCCATGCCTGAAATCAAAACAGTTACAAGTAGAAAATAAAAAAGAAAAAGGTAAGGAAATAAACAAATATATATATAAAGAGAGAGAGAGAGAGAGAGATTTGTATATATATACATATATATATATATATACATATATATATTCAGTCTAACCACTAATAAAAAGTTAATCAAATTACAATAACCCCCCGGCAGCGGCGCTAAAAACTTGATGAGTAAAACCGCAAGTGCACGGTTCTACCGAAGTAGTAAAAATAGAGTATCGTTCCAACAGGGAGTTGTTAAATTTAGTTAACTTTTAGAAGATGATTAGAAGAAAGTTTAGTTGTAAAGGTTTGATTTTTAATAGAGAAACAAAAACAATAAAAGGCGCCTTAGGATTATTAGTCCATCTTAATAACAAGTCCTTCACAAACAAACCCTAAACCGTTAATTTTATATTAGACCCACTTTCTAAAGACAAGTTTCTCTTAAGCGTATCAAAGCTTCTCTCGAAGTCATTGAGTGTGTTCCTCTAGCAACCACGCCTATTCTCATGGTTGATTGCTATTAGAATCCTTGAAGAACGAAACTTTATGTGTCTCAAGGTTTGCTAGACTATTGTCATGTTTCGCAACTCTTGTCTAATTTCACTTGTTCCAATATCAAAGCTCCGCATTAGCTTTATGAATTGATATTTGAGATGATGAATTAACAAATACTAACCCTCCGCTTTCACTTTATGAGTTTGGTATTTGTTAATTCATTATAAAAACGGTGAAATTAGATTAGAAAGTAGATTTATATAAAATTAGGGTTTATGATTTGGTTTGATTAGGATTATGTCATTAAGACTTATCCAACAATCCCAAGACAAGAAGAGTCTACTCACTCACGTTCATTGTAGACATAGAAGAGAAGAAGAAGAAGAACAGAAAAGTAAATAATAATAAAATAAAGGTGAACTTTTATTCCAAGAACAAAAGATGGTTTTACAAACTAGATGGCTGCTCTATTTATAGTCTAACATTGACTAGAGCCCGAAGAATAAATAACTAAAGAGTTGCACAAGAAACCATGGGCTCTAGGTCAGAAATACTAAAATAGACAGCTTTTCGGAGAAGCAAAAGCAGCAAAAGGACCAAAGGGGGCGCGCCTCTTGTTATATTATTGTACAAGATCTTCAAATTCTTTACACATGATTAAGTGTGTGTAGTTTGTAACGCCCGTTTTAATTATTTAAATTATTTTGTATAGTATAAAGTATATTTATATGATTTTGTGTGAATTAAGTGATATTCGAGATATTATGTGATTTATGTGACTTATGTTGTGTGACTTATTTTATTGTTTAATAAAATAAGATTAGAAAATAAAACAAATAATAAGTTGTGGGTTTGTTTTATAATTAGATATAGTTGTGGGGGAAATAAGATAAAATAAAACAAACAAAAAGAGGTTTAAATAGAGAGAGTTAGGTTAGAATTGTACAGAACGTACAATTCAGAGCTTAGGGAGAAAACGGAAGAGAAGAACCGGAGAGGCTGCTGCTCGAATTTCTTAAGGTAAGGGTGAGCCTTTCATTACAATATCATTAGAACATGTAATTCATGATTAGAGTTAGCAAATTCTAGGTTTATTTCATGGGAATTAGGAATATGAGAATTAGGTCATAAGTGGTAAATTGATGATTAGATGATGAAAAACTGTACCGTTGACGTAGTAAACTGGTTACAGACATTAGAATGACTCTTGGACATCATTATAGTCGAAAATCTGAAGAATTAGGATGGAATTTGGGGTTTTGGGTGAAAACCCTCGTAACCCCGTAACTGCTCTGTCGCCGCTCGCCACAGCGAGCAGCCAGCTCGCCACGGCGAGTATTCATCAGCTCGCGAGGCGAATAGAACAGCTCGCCATAGCGAGCAACCCCCAGAAGGTTCGCGAGGCGAACACCCAACTCGCCATAGCGAGTAGTACCCCTGATGCTCGCGAGGCGAGCAACCCAGCTCGCCGTAGCGAGTAACCCCTGTAATGGTTCGCGAGGCGAGAGATCCCACTCGCCATAGCGAGTAGTCCTGTATCAGACTACCTTTTAGAATAATGCGACTCTTGTCGCACGATTAGTTATGAGATGACCCCTGGTTTGGGAATTAAGTACTGAGGTATTAAGAAGAAATGTAGAGTTGTTAGCTGATAATTGATTTGTTATTATGACCTATACACTTGCATATGCTTTTCTGAATCTTAAGTGACGATGTAGGTGAACGTTTACGATCTCGCTATTGTTGAGATGTTGATTGCTGCCATGCTACCATGTTTTATTAATTAAAAGCTGCATGCGTTGTTATATGATTCGTGATGTTGTAGTCCAAATTATTGGAGTTTATTTGAGATGTCTAAGTTTAAGAGTTTGAGTCCATGCATATTCATTCAGAGACGAGGGCTCATGCCCTAGGAGCTTTTGCTCAACAGCGACGAGAGCTTATGCTCTAGGAGTATTTTTATGCTCAATAGCGACGAGGGCTTATGCCCTAGGAGTATATTTATACTCAAAATATGGTACCACATGCATGATTAAGATGTCTAAGTTGCATAAGTTGAGTTGATGCTGCATTGTCAAGTCAAGCTATTAAGTTGATTTATGAAGTTGTTAAGATGCTACTTGATTGTTATTATGATATATGATGATGAAGTTATGCTGTTAATTGTAATTATCGAATTATATGTTTAATGCTATTGTTATGAGAATCTCACCCCTTCTGCTGGAATTGCCGCCTTGTGGGCAAGTGCAGGTGAATAAGTTTAGTTGTTGTTGCTGCTGTGAGTGGCTATCCTCACCGTGTCCTTTAGGTGCTCTGATACGTAACGGGATGGGAACCTTTACGTTTACTTTCTATTCCTTACGTATTTGATTATGATTTAAGTTGCAGTTAATTTATGTCGAGACTTATTTATGAGGCCTGCGTGCCAAAACGATTTGTTAACATTAAATTTTATCCGCTGTGATGATAGAACAATTATGACTAGAATAAATGTTTATTTATTCCCTTTTGAGAATTTAATGTGATGTAGCATTCCGTTTTAAATGATACTCTGATTTATTTATGAAATTTTGAACTTTGGGAAAACGGGGTGTTACATTTGGTATCAGAGCAGGTCGGTCCGTCCGGCCAAGTAGATCGAGTCGTTAGTGTCGAGTGTTAGTTTAATTCTGTTTGAATTTCTCTAACCCGTTCTCGTTATGTAGTGAACTAAGATGGCTGGAAGAAATGATGCTGCTCTTGCTGCTGCATTACAAGCGATGGCTCAAGCTGTGGGCCAACAACAGAATGCTGGTGGAAATGATGGTGTGAGGATGTTGGAGACCTTTTTGAGGAATCATCCACCTACGTTTAAGGGAAGATACGACCCCGATGGAGCTCAGACATGGCTCAAGGAGGTCGAAAGGATTTTCAGAGTGATGCAGTGTACGGACGTTCAGATGGTGCGCTTTGGGACGCACATGCTGGCAGAAGAAGCTGACGACTGGTGGGTGAGTGTCCAACCGGTCTTAGAGAATGGAGGTGCTGCTGTTACTTGGGCTATGTTCAGGAGGGAGTTCCTGAACCGTTACTTTCCGGAAGATGTTCGCGGGAAGAAGGAGATTGAGTTCCTTGAGCTGAAACAAGGGAACATGTCGGTGACTGAGTATGCTGCCAAGTTTGTGGAATTGGCTAAGTTTTATCCACACTATACCGCTGAGACGGCGGAGTTTTCTAAGTGCATCAAGTTCGAGAATGGCTTGCGTGCTGATATCAAGAGGGCAATTGGTTACCAGAAGATCCGTAACTTTTCCGAGCTGGTGAGCAGCTGCAGGATTTATGAGGAGGACACTAAAGCTCACTACAAGGTAGTGAATGAAAGAAAGAGTAAAGGACAGCAGAGTCGCCCGAAGCCTTATAGTGCCCCTGCTGATAAGGGCAAGCAAAGAGTTAATGATGAGAGGAGACCTCAGAAGAAGGATGCTCCTGCTGAGATTGTCTGCTATAATTGTGGTGAGAAAGGCCACAAGAGTAATGCTTGTACTGGAGATGTGAAGCGGTGTTACCGCTGTGGTAAGAAGGGACATGCTACTTCGGCATGCAAGTATGATGATGTTGTGTGCTTTAATTGTAACGAAGAGGGTCATATTGGTTCACAATGCAAGAAGCCTAAGAAGGCTCAGACTACTGGTAGAGTGTTTGCTTTGACTGGCACACAGACAGAGAATGAGGATCGTTTAATCAGAGGTACTTGTTATTTTGATAGTACTCCTTTAATTGCTATTATTGACACTGGTGCTACACATTGTTTTATTGCTATTGATTGTGCTTCTAAGTTGGGTCTTACTATGTCTAATATGAATGGAGAAATGGTTGTCGAAACTCCAGCTAAGGGTTCGGTGACCACTTCTCTTGTGTGTTTAAGATGTCCTTTGTCGATGTATGATCGTGATTTTGAAATTGATTTAGTTTGTCTACCCTTGAGTGGTATGGATGTGATTCTGGGTATGAATTGGTTAGAGTACAATCATGTACATATTAATTGTTTTCGCAAGTCAGAGTATTTTTCCTCTGATGAAGAAGAGAGTGGGGCAGAGTTTTTATCTACTAAACAGCTGAAGCAGTTAGAATGTGAAGGAATGTTGATGTTTTCTTTGATGGCATCTTTATCTATTGAGAACCAAACGTTGATTGATAAGCAGAATGTGGTATGCGATTTTCCAGAAGTCTTTCCCGATGAAATTCCTGATGTGCCTCCAGAAAGAGAAGTTGAATTTTCGATTGATCTTATTCCGGGAACGAAGCCTGTGTCTATGACACCTTATCGCATGTCAGCTTCCGAGTTAGCTGAGTTGAAGAAACAGTTAGAAGATTTACTTGAAAAGAAGTTTGTTAGACCAAGTGTTTCTCCTTGGGGAGCGCCAGTATTACTAGTAAAGAAGAAGGACGGTAGTATGAGGTTATGTATCGATTACCGACAGCTGAACAAGGTAACTATAAAGAATAGGTATCCACTTCCGAGAATTGACGATTTAATGGATCAGTTAGTGGGTGCACGGGTGTTTAGCAAGATTGATTTGAGGTCGGGTTATCACCAGATTAAAGTGAAAGATGAAGATATGCAGAAGACAGCTTTCAGGACGCGTTATGGACATTATGAATACAAGGTGATGCCCTTCGGTGTTACGAATGCACCTGGTGTGTTTATGGAATATATGAATCGCATCTTCCATGCATTCTTGGATCGATTCGTGGTTGTGTTCATCGATGATATTTTGATTTACTCCAAGTCTGAAGAAGAACATGCGGAACATTTGAAGATAGTCTTGCAAGTGTTGAAAGAGAAGAAGCTTTACGCTAAATTGTCGAAGTGTGAATTTTGGTTGAACGAAGTGAGTTTTCTTGGCCATGTTATTTCTGGTAATGGTATTGCAGTTGATCCGTCTAAAGTTGAAGCAGTGTCGCAATGGGAGACTCCGAGGTCGGTTACAGAGATTAGAAGCTTTTTGGGATTAGCTGGGTACTACAGAAGATTTATAGAAGGATTTTCGAAGTTGGCACTTCCGCTAACGCAGTTGACCTGCAAGGGTAAAGCATTTGTGTGGGATGTTCATTGCGAGAATAGTTTTAATGAATTGAAGAAGCGTCTGACGACGGCTCCAGTTTTGATTTTGCCTAAGCCCGATGAACCTTTTGTTGTGTATTGTGATGCGTCCAAATTGGGTTTAGGTGGTGTGCTTATGCAAGATGGTAAGGTGGTTGCTTATGCATCAAGACAGTTGAGAATCCATGAACGAAATTACCCTACTCACGATCTTGAATTAGCTGCAGTGGTATTTGTGCTTAAGATTTGGAGACATTATCTGTACGGTTCGAGGTTTGAAGTGTTCAGTGACCACAAGAGCTTGAAGTATTTATTTGATTAGAAGGAATTGAATATGAGACAGCGAAGGTGGCTTGAGTTGTTGAAAGATTATGACTTTGGTTTGAATTATCATCCGGGTAAAGCTAATGTTGTTGCAGATGCCTTAAGTAGGAAGACTTTACATATGTCCGCTATGATGGCTAAAGAGTTTGAGTTGCTGGAACAGTTTAGAGATTTGAGTTTAGTATGCGAATGGTTACAGACATTAGAATGACTCTTGGACATCATTATAGTCGAAAATCTGAAGAATTAGGATGGAATTTGGGGTTTTGGGTGAAAACCCTCGTAACCCCGTAACTGCTCTGTCGCCGCTCGCCACAGCGAGCAGCCAGCTCGCCACGGCGAGTATTCATCAGCTCGCGAGGCGAATAGAACAGCTCGCCATAGCGAGCAACCCCCAGAAGGTTCGCGAGGCGAACACCCAACTCGCCATAGCGAGTAGTACCCCTTATGCTCGCGAGGCGAGCAACCCAGCTCGCCGTAGCGAGTAACCCCTGTAATGGTTCGCGAGGCGAGAGATCCCACTCGCCATAGCGAGTAGTCCTGTATCAGACTACCTTTTAGAATAATGTGACTCTTGTCGCACGATTAGTTATGAGATGACCCCTGGTTTGGGAATTAAGTACTGAGGTATTAAGAAGAAATGTAGAGTTGTTAGCTGATAATTGATTTGTTATTATGACCTATACACTTGCATATGCTTTTCTGAATCTTAAGTGACGATGTAGGTGAACGTTTACGATCTCGCTATTGTTGAGATGTTGATTGCTGCCATGCTACCATGTTTTATTAATTAAAAGCTGCATGCGTTGTTATATGATTCGTGATGTTGTAGTCCAAATTATTGGAGTTTATTTGAGATGTCTAAGTTTAAGAGTTTGAGTCCATGCATATTCATTCAGAGACGAGGGCTCATGCCCTAGGAGCTTTTGCTCAACAGCGACGAGAGCTTATGCTCTAGGAGTATTTTTATGCTCAATAGCGACGAGGACTTATGCCCTAGGAGTATATTTATACTCAAAATATGGTACCACATGCATGATTAAGATGTCTAAGTTGCATAAGTTGAGTCGATGCTGCATTGTCAAGTCAAGCTATTAAGTTGATTTATGAAGTTGTTAAGATGCTACTTGATTGTTATTATGATATATGATGATGAAGTTATGCTGTTAATTGTAATTATCGAATTATATGTTTAATGCTATTGTTATGAGAATCTCACCCCTTCTGCTGGAATTGCCGCCTTGTGGGCAAGTGCAGGTGAATAAATTTAGTTGTTGTTGCTGTTGTGAGTGGCTATCCTCACCGTGTCCTTTAGGTGCTCTGATACGTAACGGGATGGGAACCTTTACGTTTACTTTCTATTCCTTACGTATTTGATTATGATTTAAGTTGCAGTTAATTTATGTCGAGACTTATTTATGAGGCCTGCGTGCCAAAACGATTTGTTAACATTAAATTTTATCCGCTGTGATGATAGAACAATTTTGACTAGAATAAATGTTTATTTATTCCCTTTTGAGAATTTAATGTGATGTAGCATTCCGTTTTAAATGATACTCTGATTTATTTATGAAATTTTGAACTTTGGGAAAACGGGGTGTTACATAGTTCAACCTTTTTCTTGCTCCTGTATAAGATAGATATTATGAGGAAAACAGGTTCTAACCTTAAGACTAAATCAACCGAGAAAAATTCTTTCTTCATTTCATATAAGAGAGATGGGAGTACTTTTGATCATAGGATCTTTGCCATTTGCATATCTTTGGGGTTTTTGCAGAATTTTTATTGATTTTTAGAGACAGCCATCTTCACGTAAGAAGTCAGAGGGCCTACCCCCTTCCCCAATCTAGATTCACCTGTTCTCTTTATGATTATAACATCACCTTCACGTAGGAAGTCGGAGGGCCTACTCTTTTCCCCAATCTAGATTTAATGATGCTTTTTATGATTATATTTGTTCTACCCCCTTAAGTTTTTCAAGATAACATCACCTTCACGTAAGAAGTTGGATGACCTACCTCCTTCCCCAATCTAGATTCAATGATGCAACCCTGAAATTAATTTGGCTTTGTATTCCCCCACACTAACTTATACTACTTTTACTCTGAAAAATTTTAAGGGTTAATTTACCTTTAGAGTTAGAACGTGCTCCTTAAAATACCTACTTATACACTTACTCAAAGGCTGCAACTTGTGCTTTTATCATAGAGAAGTTTCACAATAAAACAAGATGTGGGTATAGCAAGAACACTTAAAACACAAGAAATTACTTTCATGTACAAGAAATAACCAATTGAAGGAGACTTTAATTGAAAATCATCATTAGCATCTTTGATTGATTTTTCTTGTTCGATTTCGGCTTCTAAAGCCGCTTTTTCACTATTTTCGGCCACAAAGGCTGTAATCTTTTCCCATACATTGGGTTCAGTCATCATCAACACTAACATCTTCCCACCCAGATGGTGAGACTCCAATTTCAGGGTGCCCCCAGGCTGGGGTCCTTGCATGTGCAGAGGCTTTAGTCCTCATTACATTATTTTCAACACGTTCCTTCTTCCAAATGAAACCATCTTTTGGATGCAATTTCATTGACCAAAGGAAATTGCCATCGTTCTCATAACCAACTACAGAAATAGGGCATGGCCCAATTCTTGCCAATTGTTTTTCGAAGGTTTTCTTTATGATATTGGCAACTTCAGCCACAAAGTAACTTTGGTCTGCTTCGATATTTTCTAGCACACCATTGTCCCTCCAAATAGAGAGTCTTTAATGCATTGTTAAAGGAACAACTCCAACACCATGTATACATTTTTTTGCCAAGTAGAAGATTTAGTTAGCCTTTGACTCAACCACCAAGAATAAAGTTGGCCTTTTCAAAGTTCCTACCACCAAGTCAACTTCAACAGCACCACAAGAACTTCCAAACTTCCATTCATAGTTGCAAAGAAATACATTATGTGGCTTCAAATCAGATTCCGATTAGCCAATCTTTTTCAAGACAAAGTATGGCAATAGATTCACTGATGCACCTCCATCTACCAGCACCTTGTTTACTCCAACATCATTAATTTTAGCCTGGATGAACAAAGGTTTGAGATGATGTTGCATGTGATGACCAGGTCTTTCGAACATAGCTCGCTGGCCTTCAACACAACCATTGTCCATCACATAATAACACTTTGGCTGGTGACCAACCATTTCTTCAGTGAAATCTTCTTCATCTTCTGTAACCTCTGATATAACATCATATTCAATTGGAAGCATTGATACGACAATAATTATATTAAGGCTAGGTTTAGAATCAGTGAAGTTCGAAGTTAATTCTTCATCTTCGACAGAAAGAACTTTCTTCACAACTGAAAGGGGATGAAAGATCCTCTCAGTGGCAGGCTTTCTAAACGTGTCGAAGGTAGATGTTTCGTGGTTCTTCCCTTTGTCAACATTTTTGTTAACATTTGTAACATCCGTCAAGGTATCAGCCTTTTTCTGACGTTGAAATCTACGTCATTGAGTTTTTGTCATACAACTTTTCCCTTTGTAGTTGATGTTATAAACAAACCTCTTCGAATCAGATGTTTCTTCTCTTTTCTAATCAAACATCTCATTCTGATTGTTATTTCCATTAATTCTCTTCCCACCAGAAAGTACCCACTGCTCAATTGGAGATTTTCCACTGACTTTATCAACCCATTTTTTAGGTGGAGACTTGTAATTGGGCTTCTTACCTCCAGAAAATACCTATTTAATATTTGGAGATTTGGAGGGAGGAGTGAAGGTTTTTACTGGTCCCTTCTTCTGGTTTGCAGTTGGGATGTGTCCTTGAAAGGAATGTTTGCTTTTTCGAAACTGAACTTAGGCCTTTTTTCAGCCCATTTTCCTTTCTGCTTTGACTGAGGTCAAAAACCTTCAAAGTTCTTCGGAGGTTTCTTGTCGAAAACAACACTACATTAGCATAATTGGAGAACCAGAAATTTCGCATCTGTTAAGAAAATCAATAAGATCTTCTTCATCTTTGGGAAATACCACTTGTATTTTTTTTCTTCATATCGATCATCAGTAATAACTGTATCAGCGCGTTTATGGCCTTCAGTAACCATTTTGACATCAACCTTTGGACCATCAATAGCCGCTATAGGATCGATCTCAGATATTTACAATACCCTCTTTTTTGCCTTTGCTCAAGAGTTGGTAATTTTAAACCTTTTGGCACCATCATTATGACTTCATTGATCAAAAGATCAAGGCTAAAGTGCACTTTTCACCCCTTAAGTTTTAAAATGTTGCGATTTTGGCCCCCTATGAAAGAAAATGACAAAAGTGACCCCCTATGTTTAGGGAAATATGCTCTTTTGACCCTCTAACATAAGGGAAATATGATATTTTGACCCCTTATCTTCTCAAAAAGTTGCGATTATAACCCTTTTTTTGGGACACGTGGCGTCTTCCTAGCAATTTTGGAACGAAAGGGACCAAAATTGTATTTTTTTTAAATAGGGGGCCAAAATCGCAACTTTCTGAAACTTAAGGGGTGAAAAGTGCACTTTAGCCAAAGATAAAACATCTCATCACATTTGGTAACATCAAATGTGTAAGTTTTAGAGATAAATCTGTCATTTTTAGGTTTTTCAGGATTTCTTCCATTAGAAGGTTTCAACAATTTACATACAAATGGGGGTCCTGGTTGCAGTTCAGCGATATTAACTTTGCTTTCTTCGCCACAACTCCAACCAATGTCGAAATCTTGATTGTTGTCATTAGTGTCGATATAAGAAACCTTCTCTTTTTTACCATACTTGTTAGCCCTTGCTTTTTCAGATTTAAGTCTTTCGACTTATCTGGTAATTGTGCCATATCCCTTAGATATTGCGTATCTAATTTCTTTCGAATATAATAGTCTAGACCACCAACAGCCATTTCGACTAATTCATGTTCAGGCACTTGGGTATAACATCTAGCTTTGAGAAGTCTGAACCTATTCAAATAATCATCACTAGATTCTGCAATTTTACATCGAACACTTGCCAAATCTTTGAGACTAATCTTAGACTGCCCCATGTAGAATTGGTCATGGAAAGCCTTTTCTAACTGACTCCAAGTAAAAATAGACCCTGGAGGCAAAGTTGTATACCAAGTAAAGGCATTCTTTGTCATTGAACTTGGAAAATATTTCATTATCAAGTTCTCATTATTTTCTATGTCACCTGCCTCTTTCAAGTAATGAGAAATATGTTCGATAGTGGATTCATTAGTTATTCCACCAAATTTGGTGAATTTAGGGATTTTCCACCCCATGGGTAATTCCTCCATTGTAGCATATTCAGACAAGGGTGACACAAAATTAGGACAATGTATACTTAAATTGAAACCATTTTGAGTCAAAAAGGGTTTTGACTACGTTGGTAATATTATTTTGACCCACCAAATTAATTAGTTGGGCTTGCCTAATCATTTGATAAGGATCTTGGTTCCTTTGAACCAAAATTGGAACTCTTTCATGCATCCTTGGCACTTGTGGTTAGACCACAGGTCGAGGCACTGGATTGGCAAGATTTCCATCATTAGGCCTATTTGCAAGTACTTCAATAGGCCTAGGATTTTGAACTTGAGGTATTTGCACATTTCGCCTAGAAGGAGCGCCAAAGAAATCTGCAATTTGCCCCATCTGGTCTGATAATGCTAAATAGCTATTATGAGTATCCCTAATCAACGGGTTAAACACGGTTCCAATTTGTTGGGACAACATGTTGACCATTTCATGGTTACAATCCTCCATTTGCTGCCTTAATGCAGCCAAGGAAGCATTGGTCAGTGATTATTGAGGATTCGAACTAGGAACACTTGGCCAAGGATAATAAAACTAAGGGTGAACCACATTCAAATTCTCTGAAACATTAGATGGATTACTATGGAGGATTACCATAAAGGATGAAGGCATTCGATATGGTTGGTTCCTGAGATTTGATGGATCAAAGGACCATGGATTTTGAACTAGATTGCCAAAATTTCCGTTAGATTGTGTAACCGCTGCAACCGTCGAAGTTGTAACGGGGATAGTTGATGATATATGAGCAGGAATTGTTTCCCCTACCATTTCATCAACACTTGCGCCATGAGATCGCGTCGTTTGTAGACTTTGTTATGGAATTACATTTAATGGATGTATTTTCCATCGATGCCCTTGTTGGACTTGATGGTGGATCATTACTGCGAGTAGAACGTACCATTTCTGGAAGTTTCTTTTTACTCCTCAAGAACATACACAACAGAAATCACAAATTTGGAAAAAAAAATAGAATAAATTTTCAAGAAAATTTAAACAAAAGCACAAACTGTCCCACTGGGCGTGCCAATTTGTTTACTCTGGATTTTGGTAAACTACTGAACTGATTTAAAACAAGTGCTAGCAAGATCAACCAGCGAATCTCAAGACATTTTGTGCTTGATTGTTTTCCAGAAAATTATGATTGTTCAGTTTTCAAGTAGCAAACTATGATATTACCGTCGAAATTCAGACACAGGGTAAGATCCGTCGAGATTATCTTCAAGGGATCGATATGAAAGATTAAAAGTAAAGATGTATTAAAACGAAAAAAGAGTTTAAAAGGTAAACTAGAATTGCATTAAAATGAAAGAAAAGTGGTGCGCAGATTCATGCATTAGGAATTGCTGCTCGTTTCTCCTTATGCGGGCGGATAGTTGGAGCATAAGTTTTCAGTATGGTTGAATTGTGACTTGTTTTCCATAGAGGAAAATTCTACTTAAACTAAGTAACTACCTACAGACATGTTTGAGATGTAACTGCTATTAACTGCTACAGACATATTCAAACAATGCATCTTCGACGAGAAAACCGCTACTCAGCTCCTCCTTTCGATGCCAACCTTCCTTCGACATCTTCTTTATGTTGTCGAACCATCTTCTTGATCAGCATATCTTCTGGACTTCACTTCGACAATCGAAATGAGAATCAAAATCATTTCATTCTCTTTAGGTTTTAGGTCAAACTTCATTGATCACATTTATTATAGCCTGTCGAAAATACAGACTATCAGGTGTATGAGTAATATTTAGGGTTTTAATGAAGTAATTTTGTAGTAAAATTTTAATGAGTTGAGAAAGTTACTAGGTCCATTTAGAATGAGGGAAACCTAGTTGTGATTTAAGTTGTACATTCATAATTTCCTAAATTTTACTAGAAAGTGGCTAGAGAGAGAAGTGAGAATTGAGAGAAAAATAGAAAGAGGAGGAAGAAAGAAGAAAGCCTATAAGAGGAAGAAGAAGATCAAGCTATGAGGGCAAGGTAGAGAGGAAGACTTGAAGCTCTAACATAAGTTTTTGAGAGATTGAGGTAAGGGGGAAAAATTACATTCTCATAATAAGCTATAATCACTTTTATGACATTTGGGTCATGTTTATTCTTATGAAATCAATGATTATTTAAGTTGATTTTTGTGCTCCAATTAAGGTGTTAATTTTAGGTATGAGAAAAGTGGTAGAAACTTGTTGTGGTTGTAAGAAATTCATTGTTTGATTATATTAAGTTGTAACTATGAGTTTTTAGCTTAAGTGGATGAAATCCATGATGTTTTTGTTGAATTCACGATGTATGTCTTGATGAGTGAATGGGTATATGTAAGTGTTAGGTTTAAGTTGTTGTTGTCTTATGTTGTATTTGGATGAATTAAGTTGTTGTTGGAACTTTGGTGATTTAAGTGGAAATTATGGGAATTGATGCATATGATGTTTTGGGTGTATTGAAAAGAGCTTAATTAATGTGTTTGAGCCTTGGGAAATGATTTTAAGCACTTTGGGTGAATGAGGAATCTAAATAGGCACTTTTGGGGAATTTTTATGAAAACTCGAGGCCAAAACACTCAAAAGGACCCTTTTCATAGTGTCGGCACCTGCACTGGAGTGCTAGGCACCAATTACAGAGAGCCAGCGCCTGGCCCTTCATACCTTGGCGTTATGCACCCTTGACAGTGCAAGTTTTAACTTGCATTTTGTCTCAGGTGCTTGGAGGATGGTGTGTATAGCTCCTATGTGATCTTTTAATGATATAAATTTGCAGTTTTGATCAATTAATGTTATGTAACCATGGTTGCTTGAGATTGGATTGGTTATGTTGATTTTGGGACAAACTTAGACTAGAAATTTAATATGAACTTATAATGGAATGAAATAGAGGTTTTCTTAAATGAAATGATGATGTTATGCTTGAACTACTGTGATGATAAACATAGACGAAACATGTAAGATTGACAAAGGAGTATAAGATCATGTAACTTGGTTTTTGGTGAAAAATGTGAAAATAGACGAACTTTGACGAAATGATGAATTATGATATGATAGCTTGCAAATGACATTATACTCATGAATATATGATGAACAATGATTGAATTAGTGATTGATGTGCACTTGATGTATTGATTAACTTGGTGAAAATGATCATTTGTATTTAAATGCAAATTGTGCTAAGTGAATGAATATTGTTCTTGAGGTGGTAAATGCTTGATGATGATTTTGGTGAAGATGGTTTATTGATGATAATAATTCATGATTGTATTGAATATTGATGATGAACATATGTATATATATTGGCGATGAATATTGTTGATGAAAATTGAACATGAATATTGTTGATGACTTGTGTTCTAGTGTATGAATATATGTGGTGTCAAGCCATATGTTCATGCATTAATGGTCAAGTTCTATTGGTGATGGTGGATTAATCGGTAAAATATCTCCGACATCCAAATGGTACCACATGCATGTAGAGTCGTGTCTATAGCATTACATGTGAAATGTTTCTGATGACAAACCATCTTACGTTATTCTTAGCATGTTTCTCACTTATTATTAATAGGTTTTAGAAGCAAAAAGGAGAAGTATTAGAACAATGTCTATGATTTCGAGACTCTTGTAATGTTTTCTTTAATTGAGTGTGTAATTCTAGTTTTCCCGAAATATAGCAATTTTAGGGGTTTTTGAAGTAATTCACGAAGAAATCATGCGAATCGGCAAATCAAGAACATCCGAAGATTTGTGAAGACTTTGAGAAGACCAAGAATGACGTTTCAAGAGGCCTCAAGAGAATTTTATAAAGAGGGGAATTTTGTTCCCAAGTTTCGAGGCAAGTTATTTGAAGACGAAGACCTAAAAATGATGAAAATCAGAGAAATTGGGCCCAACAGGCAAAACTATGCGCCTTAGGCATATGAGATGCGCCTTAGGCACATCAAAGTTAACACTTGGTGCGCCTTAGGCATTTACCATGCGCCCCAAGCATTTAAAATGCAAGGGGCGCATGCGTAATTTTATGCTTTTTTGTGGGTTTAGCCCCGGTTTTTAGCCCTAACCAAGTTAGCAACTCGCACTATAAATACCAGTCTTCCTCATTTAGAATTTCTCGTTCAGAAAGCGAATTCCTAAAATTTCTGAGAAATCGAATTCAGATTTCATAATTTGAAGGGTATTTTTGGAATTTTGCAGGGCGCGTGAGAATGCAGTATGGTGGAAAAAGTAAAAGTTAAAATCTAGTCATATAGAGGTCATCTTTCATGGACCGGTTGTTTTCCATAACTTAAGAGTTTCAACGAAACGACCTTTTTGTTGAGAACCAATCTTCCATGGAGTTTTTGTTGAGAATTTGTCAATCCCTTTTCATATTCTTGTTCCTTTAATTTTAAGATAAGGGTATCACCCTTGATAGCTGGAAATGGAAGATAATTATGTTGTGCAGCCTCCATTGAGGAAGTCACCACATGTGTGAAGGATTGAGGGGATGATGATGATGATGAAACATGATGATAATATCAGGTACCAAATTCGCTAGGTTGGGCCAGTTTGAGTCACCGTGTTAGATAGATCCTTAATTAATTACACCAAATCATGCCACATTCTTAAACCTTATAATTAGTTAAAGCTTCTTAAAATGTATATCAGTGGTACTCCAAACAAACACTTTATTAAAATGGTTTTTCTATCATGGGAATATTTGCACATGTTAAAAAGTTTAAAATATAATTTTTTTATTGGAACTTGTGCATTTAATATTAAATATAAAAGTTTTGAATAAATAATTATTGTTTTCCAAGAAAAAGTTACTACTATTAGTTGTTTTAAAATGTTCTCCAAGAACTGTTGTATTTGAATTTCCAAATTCTTTTATCTACCGAAATTGTTACTAAGTTAAGTCATGACCAGGTCGCTCTCTTTAAAATGTTTAGTTGCACTGTCCAAAGTTGTGCAAAGCAGACTATCGACCACGCCGTCTCCAGGATAAAACAAGTTCAGCTACAATTGTGCAGTTAACTACTAGACTCTATAAAACCGTTCGAGATTTACACCCTCAAATATGGTACTAAGATCACTCTTTAATGCTAAAATCACTTTAATATGGTATTGTTGGTATTGTTACCACTCTGTTATGGTGCTGAGACCACTCAAATTTGGTGTTACCATCATTCTAACTTTAAGTTCTCCAAAATATCAATATGACATTACGACCACTCAAATATGGTGATACCACCATTCGACCTTTTAATTTCTCCTCAAGGTTGAAAAATATTGAAAGAATATTTATATACTGTTAAAATCATTTTTAATTTCAACGGGACATTATTGTTCAAAAACGGACTATGATATTAAAAATACTCTTTATTTCGAAGGGACATACATTATTGAAAGGACTGTGTTTTTAAGACATTTTTTAATTTCGAAGGGACATTATACCGAATAGGAACTAAGGTCTTAAGAACATTCTTATTTTCGAAGGGACTGAAAAAGGAGATGAAAAGAAGAATAGTTCGTCAACACAAGCTTGAGGGAGAAGAGAGAAAGAGTTCTCAACAACTTAATAGAATCTCTTTAGTGTGATTTTTGAACTGAGTGGAGTCTTATATTTATATAGAGATTTTGTTACTATTTTAGCAAAAATTGCAACAGCAATTCCTCTAATGGATAAGGTCAAAAGAGAATTTATCGTTTAATTAGTTCAAAAACATTTTTGGATAAGATAATAAAGAAACAAATCCACAAAATAGAGGAAGCAAAGTTATTGAATTCGAATGAAGGAAAAATAAGAAATTCAATTGATATTTTTATTTTTTTTAAGAAAAATTCAATTGAGTTCTTATTCTTATTCTTATCACAACCACCATAAGCTAAATTTATGGAAAGTGATATTCACAAATAAAAATAATGTTGTGTGTTCTATTTTATGTAGTACCCTACATTTTATTTTTCCAATTCACATAACATTATATCAAAGTATACTTACTTGATGTTTAATCTTTTAATTTTTCTTCCAACAAAAACACAGTTCAATAAACCAAAGGTGCGGTGTTGGTGTGACATACATCGGTGTGACATCAAAGGCTTCAGAGGTCTTATGATGAAAATCTGTTTGAACAGACACAAATGAACCTCGAGTCTGTAAGAACAATGGGAACATGGAAAGGCATTTGATGCATATGTTTTTGGAAGTTTTTTGTCACATGATTAAGTGAAGTTGTGTGTTATTACATCCCTTTTATTAAATCTTATGACTGCACGTTATTTTCGTCATTCTCACATACAAATGTCATTTTCATAAAACATCCCGCGTGGTTGTGTTTGTTTAAGTTTTTCTATAGAATGTTCGATGATATTATATATTTTCAATCATAGTTAAATTTTCCCTATTGTGGGATTCTCATTTTAAACTTTGAGTCGCTTTGGCCCATTTTATTTTGAAAAATAATTTGATATGCAAAGCAAAAAGTATTCTTCAAGGCCTGCGTTGCAAGTTGGAACTGTGATTTGACCAAAATTTGTACAGAAATAGTGGGTAAAAAATTGAAAGCATCAACATTAAACCACTCTTGGGGACAATTTATTATGTGACTGTGATTTAGTATTTTCCTAAAGTTAGAGAACTAAATGGGTTTTTAGTTTCTTGACACGTATATGTCTTTATCAAAGCACAAAGAAAAAAGTGTAAAAAGAAAAAGCCTAAAGAAATGGCAGGTTTATGTTGTAATCCTTTTGCTTTCTTCTCTGATATAGTGGGCCTAGCATAGTGTGACCAAAATGGAATAAGATAGAGTTGATGAAAACAACACATGAAGCATGATTTAGTTTTTTTGATGTAATGTTACTATTGATATTGAAAGAACACGATAAACCTATTGAAGCATGATTGGTCTTGCAACCTATTGAAGTACCTTTCATAAAATACCTGTTGAAGTACATTAATTCTTTATCGTTCAAGTTTTGCTTTTCCAAATTTAATCCAAAACTCTAGAGAATGAAGAACCTTTATCAGTTTATGTGCTTTCATAAACACTCGAGAGTAATTAATTAAATGAGATCATTCAAAGCAACTCCAATGTAATCTTCCAAGGCTTTAAGACCAATTACTTTTACTTCGAGATCGAGAGTTGGTGTCTAGTTGTAATTTTGTTTGGCTGGCTATGATGTTTCTCTGGTGGGGTGAGGGGTGCCCTTCTAATTTGGTCATAAAGTCTGACGAGTCGATCGTTTTTTATTCAAAATTAGGAGTCAGTTATTTGGTTCAAGTTCTGCTCTGGTCTTATTTTGGTGTTCTTTTAGTGGATTGGAGGTTGAGAGGTGGTGGAAGCTGACTAATCTTTAGAATAAGAGTTTTTCGGATGTGACTCAGCTATGGTGTTGAGGACTAGATGTTTCATTTAGAGGGGTGTTTCTTTTGAGGTGAATAGTGGTGATGGATGGTTATAGATATAGTTTTTCAGCCGGTTCGTGAAGGAGTTTGTTTTATGTGATGTTTATTTCGATGGGTGTTGTCTTCATGGGTGTTGAAGATAGGAGTTGGTTAGGTATTGTGTATAGGAGTGTCTTTTATAGTGTTTATTTCGGATGTTCAGTCTATATACAACGTCTTTAGTTTGTACTCTCTAAATCATCGGTCTTTGTTTGTCTTGAACAGGGATCTGGTTTTTAAATAAAATTTGACACTACTTGATTTTTCTAAACATTATAGTTGAATGACATGGCAACAATATGCCATAAGAATTTTCCCAGTGAGACGGTTTTAGGCCAAACAATGATGAACTGTGAACCTAAAATATAAATTAAGAATACAAATATAGTTCTTGCATCGAAGTGAAAATATGTGAGTGTTTTTAAATCTCATGTGATGTTTTTAACAAAATAATGTTAAAAACACAATTTAATTTGGTTCTAGAATTAGAGATGCTCTTAGGTCTCTTTGTATTCATGCAAGTTTAAAAATAAAATAAAAGTAACAAAATGTTTACACTATAATAAACACTCAAATTAGAGACATGTAATGATGGTGCAATTTGTTTACAATTAGAATAAATTATTCTTCAGAGTTATATCTTAGGATACTTATTTTATACCAAAAGTAATAGTGATAGGGTCTAAAGTGCATTATATTAATAACTATTCTACCATATTACTTAGAAACATTTTTCTCAAAGAAGAATCAACCAAAGAACATCTTTTTCTTTTCATCCCTTCAATTTTCCCGCTCTTGAACACCCTTCCAATCAAAATACTTACTAAATCACCATAAATACACACAAAGAACAACATCATCATCATCACAAAAACATACTCCACACACACATAGGTATAATCCAACATGGGAAATTGCTTGTTGGGTCCCAACTCAGATTCAGACACATTGATCAAAGTCATAACATTTGATGGTAACATCATGGAATTCTACCCCCCAATTACAGTCAATTTCATCATAAATGAATTCCAAGGCCATGCCATATTCCCATCCAATGACCAATCTTCCAAACCACTTTGTCAATTTGATGAGTTGGTGGCAGGACAGTCATACTATTTACTGCCGATGACTGTCCTGTCACCTAACAACAAAATTGACTACCCTTCAATCTTTGCCACCACTGAGACCAGTGATGGCGGGCACATTATCCGACAAGGACATGTTAGGTGTCAAAGTGTTCCTACAACACCTCTCCCCACCCCATATAGAATGTCATTGGATTATCAATACTATCAAGGTGTAGGGTTGCTCAAAAGAACTTCTACAGAATCTTTCTCTTGTAGGACTAATAGAAGTAGTGTTAACAAAAGCACTATTAGTAGTAGTAGACGTAGTAGTAGTAGAAAGAGTACTGGGATTTGGAAAGTGAAGTTGTGTATAACTCCTGAAAAGTTGTTGGAGATTTTGTCACAAGAGGTTTCAACCAAGGAGTTGATTGAGAGTGTGAGGATTGTAGCCAAATGTGGTGCTGCTGCTGCTTCTAGTGGTTGTGGAATTTCATCTACAACAAGCATTGTTTCTGATCAATGGAGTCTTTCTAGTAGTGGTAGGAGTGCTCCTTCTAAGGTTGATGCCTTAGTTCAAGACATTTAAGGTCGTGTTGGATTGATTTATTAGATTTTATCTGCTGGCACAAGCGCTTGTGAAACTGTTAAGGAGAGTTTATAGAAACAACTTATTTCCATAAGCTCTTCAAAATAGTTTATAGGTTATAAAAGAAGAGTTTGACTTTATTTTATCTTTTTCTATTGAAATAGCTTATACATAAGCACTTATACGATAATTTTTGTGTTATAGTGTAGATTTATTTGTGATGTCATATTGTATAATTTTGTGAATTTGTTGTATAATTTATTTAGACAAGTAGCACAATGTCCAATTCTCATGTAGATTTGTTGAGCATATCTTTGGTTAGTATCTTCACCTTGTATGGATCAATGCCAAAATCAAACAAGAGTTTTGCAATAAAATGTGAGGTTGTGTGTAAATTATATATAAGAAATAACTGTAGAAACTAATCAAATTTTATCATATAGGTAGAATAAATAAAAGGATATTAACGAGTAGCAAGTAATGCCTCATCAAATTCTTTTTATCAGAAAAGCTTGGCTATATAAAGAAATTAATATCCAAATAAATAAAATTGATTTTGACCAACATCATTAAGAATTTAAGACCTATCAAATACATCACATCGACATAGTGCTAACTCTTGTGAATGAAAATAGTGCAGAACCATTACAAAGTTTCTGTTATGGTATTATTCTAAAAACAGATCATAATGTATCTTTTGATACCAAACGGTCAAATGATGTTTTCCGATCTTATGGAATTGTAACTACCGATTGTTATATAAAGACAATTTTGAAACTTTGAGATGCATGTGAACATTTTAAGGGTCCAAAGAGCAATTTCTTAACGGTATATGATTAGAAAAGGTCCCAAATATAATCCAGGCCCAAACTTGTATTGATATGTTTTAGAAAGCAACTCTCCCTCTGCAAAATTCACTCCCGCCCTGCAGGAGGGACGATTTTGCCCATGCGCATGTTAACTAGCGCACATATAAAAGTGTGCGCTAGTTAACATGCGCTGCGTGAGTTAACTAGCGCAGTGCTAGTTAACTCACGCAGCAATATATCTTATACAAGGCAGAACGCCTCATTCATCACCTAAATCTCAAAAATTCTCCAAAATCTCTCTAAAATTCCTTCAAGTTCAAATCAAACAACACTTCGATAACAAGTAAGTTTTCATAATCAAACATAATCAACCTTTATGTTAGATTTTTTCTCTTAAATTAGACATTTTTAAGATTTAGGGTTTGTTTAAATTTTTGTTTTTTTGTCAAGAAATCATACAATGTTTACATGAAAATGATGTGTGTTGCTTAAATGTTTAGATGTTTGCATGTTTATGTTGTAGGTTTTGAGTTTTAGAGATTTTTTTTTAGATTTAGGGTTTGTTTTAGAGAATTTTCATTGATTATTTTTAATTTCTTATTGTGTAGATTTGAAACAATGGCCAGGTGGATCGACGTTCGTGCACAATTCAACGGCGGAGAACCTCAGAGGTTGAAGGTTCGGTGCCTTGGTGTAACGTTAAGAGATCTCAAGGATCAGCTGGATGAATTCAACAAAGGAGTCAACCCCTGAGACACAAGGAAGGTGGAATACGTTCGGTATAAACGTCCAATGCTCGACGATGGAAGAATATCATTCACTTGGGTGGAATTGACGAACGACGAAAACGTGACGACCATGTTTTGGGAGCACAACATGTTCCAGTGGCTCGATATGCGAGCAACGTTGGTGAGATCAGCTGAAGATATCATCAAAAGTCTTATTCCGCCAAAAGATCTTGATTAGGAGGCGGTCGTGGTTAGGTAGGGAATGCAACTTCAAACTACAACAATTGTGTTACTCTGGATGGGGCAATTCAAACTTGTTAAACGGCAGGACTCCAGCATTCGTCCGGAAGTGCTTTTGTTCCATTCGAAATTTAAATTCTTGTTGGCTTCGTTTAAATGATGGTATTGAAGTGTCAAGGTATGGACATCATTCCGTTGGCACTTGGATACTATCATTTAAAACCAAGACCAACGAGAATTTAACATTTTGAATGGAACAGAAGCACTTTCAGGACGGATGGTAGAGTCCTGCTGCTTAGCAACTTTAAATTTGCATCACTCAGAGGTAACACAATTGTTGTAGTTGAAAGGTGCAATTCCGAATGTAATGTCATGTAACGATAGACCATATTTAGGAACTTTATGTAATGTAATTTAAATGTAACTTTTATTCGAATTTATTCAATACGCAACTTTATTCGATTTTATTTATTAGAATTCTTTATTCTATTTCACGTTGAGTTTAATTAGACTTTTTATTCGAATTTATTTATTCAATACGCAACATTATTCGATTCCACGTTGAGTTTAATTAGACTTTTTATTCGAATTTATTCAATACGCAACTTTATTCGATTTTATTTATTAGAATTCTTTATTCGATTCCAGGCTGAATTTAATTAGACTTTTTATTCAAATTTATTTATTCAATATGATAATAAATACAAAATTAGAAAATAAATCCGATATAAATAAATTTGATACCATTAAATAGAATATTTTTTTATTCAATACATAATCATAAACATAAAATAAAAGCAAATATAAATAAAAAGAAATGAACAAAATAAATACATATAACAACATCTCATTTTATTAATAGAATTGGTATAATAATTGATACATTTATTTGAATTCACTAAATAATCTACTTATTTTCCTTTTACCTTCTTGGGGTTAAAAATTCTTTCTACCCACTTGGGGTAAATAGTGATTAGTCCTGAGGAAGATACTGAGCAGCCTTCTTGGGGGAATACATCATCAACCCTTTAGTTAAATCTAAATCTGGTTCTTTTTATACCCCAAGAAGATTCTTTTTACCCACGGTAAAAGATTTTGGGTAAAAAGAAGCAAATTTAATTTTATCTCAAGGGTCGATCACTTCCCCAAGTTGGCTACTCGTCATTTTCCTCAAAACTGATCACCATTTACCCGAAATGATTATAGACTATTGAAAGGAAAAAAAATAGAGGGAGAGAGTGAGAAGGGAGAGAAAGTGAGATGGTGTGAGGGAATAGGGAAGTATGGAGGGGTATTTATAGGTGAGAATGGTAGTATAAGTTATAAAAAACATAAATGTGGTAAAAAAAAAAACATGTAAATGGTGTTAAAAACGTGTAGATTGAATGTTGAACAACTGACCACCGTCCAAAAACGTTTGATCATCTGTTTTGACCATCGGTCAACGTGCGCAAGTTAACTTGCGCACGTGCCAGAGGTGCGTGAGTTAACTTGTGCAGGACGCATAACGTGCGCAAGTTAAGTCACGCAGCGTGACTTAACTTGCGCAGGGGTATTTTGGATAGTTTGGCTGGGCGGGAGTGTTTTGTGTTGGGTGAAGAGTGGTATTCTATATTTTATTTTTGGAAAGTTGTTGTTGACACTTGAAATAAGACTGTAACAAACACAAATATCTCCTCAGTAATTAACTGCCGCCGGTTATTAGTATCAATAGTTAACTACCGAAGTTTTTCCTCGGCAGTTAACTACTCGTGTGTCATAGTTGCATTTTCTTTTTAATAAAAATTTTAAATTTCAGAAAGAGAAAAAAAAAATATGCAACTATAAACTTTGTAACTTCAGGGTATTGAGTTCAAATTTTCTTGGTGATGATTGTAAAAATGGTTATCAATGTCACTTTAATCAATAAAAATTCAATTCAAAACAAACAAACAAAAAAAAGCAACTGTGGTATTAATTAGTTTATTTATGTCCGGCATAAATTCTCTAAGGATAAATGATTGGTTTGTCAACATTGAACCGTTTGGTTTCACTGAAAGCTTTATATTGGGGTCATAAGAAACAAAAATACAGTATCCATGTCCAAGTCAACAACATATTTTATGGTGTGGAATATTCGGTCAACTCATTCCAACATGTAGACATGTTACTATGATTTATTTAAAAATAAAAACTAAATATGGAACTCTATCCTTCAATTTTTTAAAGTTAGCAATTTAGCTATTATATTTTACTTAATATTACCAATGAAAATCATAAGCTGTTTTACGGATCAGGTTATTCTATCATATGCAAAAACTTGAACAGTATAAAAAGTAGAAATAGTAAACTTATCATGAAATTTTGTACATTTTATATTACATACAGAATTTTGTAATAAATAATTGTTGTTTAAACAATTATTATTTATAGTTATCTTAACTTATGCAATATTGCATATAGAATAGGTGAACCTTGTTGATTTTCCTATACTTTTTGTTGTTTTCAAATTTACCCCCCTCTCTCCCTTGTAACAAAATGTATATGTAAATATATTTAAAATACCTCATATATTTGACATAGATAGGGACTATATATGAATTTTTTTTCCTCAAATAAACTAGTGATTAGAAGTTCAACCTTAAGATGAATAAATGAAGAATTCAAGATGTTCGAATCCCGACATTTGTATAATGCAACTGTCAACTAAATTATATTCAACAAAACACATATGAATGGTTTCTATTGGTGCAAAATTGTGATGGAAAAGTTACCTACTCTTCAAAGTAAGGTAACATAGGCCTCGCTACCTAGTATAAATTATTTAATTTATATATATATATATATATATATATATATATATATATATATATATATATTCACAATCATGTTTTTTTTTGAAAAAATATATTCAGAATCGTGTTAGAATCAAACTTTTTGAAAAACAGAAATAATTTAACTAACTAAATCAGATTAATTTGGGATCATTTGCATACCAATTTTTTTTATGGAAAAAATTGAATTTATCATTTGACTTAGATTCAATAATTCTTGTGTCTATGATTATTAGTACACAAATAAAAATCGCTTTCTTTTTATTCCAAAAAAAATTGCTTTTGTTTTTGCAGATTAAAACAAAAAACCATGATTCAAATGTAGGTTGTCAAGAAAAATACCGACCAAAGTTTTGAACATCACATAGATTAAAAAGTTTAGCATAACGACACATGTTCATTATTGAAAATGATTACATATATGGACAGGCACTATCTAAATTTGTCAAACATATATAAAATGCCCTAAGTTTGCCTCTTAGAAATCTCCAAAGAGTTAGGAATTTATACCTTTGGACCTTTTATTAAAATGCTGGGGTGATACCTAATTTATATATTTAAATTTGCAGGCTTCCTACAAAGTGTTGTTATATATACTTGTGACTTATAAGTTACTTATATTATATTTTTGTTTAACATTCCATATTACAATATTGTTGCATGTCTTTGATATTTTCCTTTGCTTCTATACAACATTTTAAAGAAAATATGAGTTTACATGAGGTGGAAATTGATGATGAACATTGTTGTGGAAATCATTTTTGGCTTCTAGCATTAATGTGTTGGGTTTTTATGTTTTTTGCTGCTATTTCATCTGCACTTGCTTTAGGGCTTTTGTCTTTCAGCCAAGTTGATCTTGAAGTTCTTGTTAAGGCTGGACAACCTCAAATCCAAAAAAATGCAGGTATATGTCATTGCTTACTTTCTTACACTGTCAAATAAATGTCACTGTTTTTTTTTTCAATGACAAATATATATATATATATATATATATATATATATATAAATAAGAGAAAGAATATACAAGGATGTAAGATCATCAAAAGTGACCTAGAATTCCACCAAAAGCAAGTGGAGTATACTTCCAAAGTGAATTCCACAAAAAATGACCTAGACATTGTAATATTTGAACATTAAAATAAAGACAATGATAGGGTAGACACCTTAATGTGTACACCCTCTGTACCACTTTGAAAAATTTCAGTTAACCAAATATATGATCTGTGTGACCGCAATTTTTTAGTTGCGTGACCAATAGTTTTCCAGAATTTATTTGGTTAACTAAGCGGAAAAATAGTAGTTACACGCATTTTAGTTGTGTGACCACATTTTTCAGCTTCTAAATAGTGGTCAAGCAACTAAAAAAATGTGGTCAGACCATATATTTGGTTAACTGAAATTTTTCAAAATAGTGTAAAGGGGTGTACACATTAAAAGTGTCTACCAATTTTTATTCAAAATAAAAGGCATAAAATGTGACATGAAATTTGTTTATCTCCATCTTTCTTACCGTTTAATTTGTACAATTTTCACACAGTTTAAAAAAAAAACACAAAACTCAAAATTCCACCGAATTTGACATCAAAATTTTGAGGTCAAAAAGTCACTTCTCTCACATGGGGTATTATTGAAGAGGATATACTCATAACAAAAAATATTATTAAAAGATTATATTTCAAAAATAAAATGAAAAGTGTGAAATTGCATGTTCCAACCTACTAACTAACATATATCAAATATACATGCTATTAATAATAAGAGGATTCCAAAGTTCTAGATCAAATAATATGGAAAGATTGATTGTGTTGCTCTTGAGGAGTCATCATAATGTTAAGATTGAATAAAAGATGGTGTAATGATACACTAAAGAAACTTATTTATAGAGTGAGTTGGTATAACTAACTTCATAACCTCCCAACCAACTTTACTAATCACTTTATTTAACAATACTGTAATAACTGATTTTTACCATATAAATTGTACTTATAGGATGAAATATGAACTATTTACTTGTCACTTTATTAGGTGATGATTACGTTAATTTTTATTTATTTGCAGCAAAGATTATGTCGATTGTTAAGAATGAGCATTTAGTTTTATGCACCCTCCTCATGGCTAAATCATTGGCACTAGAGGTATGTTGCATGTATCATCTCATCTAAAACCTTTAATTTATATGAATCAATTAAGACCTTTGTTATGAGATAAATAACACTACTATATATATATTATTCCAATATCCACAGAGTTATTTGGTATGATTGATTTTTTTTTTTTTTGAGCAATCTTTAAAACTGAAAAACTCTTATCAATTATCATATTAATTATTTTGAGATAATTTTAGAATTAAATTTGCCGACCCAATCCACATTTTGTGAATTATTAGCAATGATATTCTTCCAAACAAATTTGATCAAGAGTAAAAAAAACATATTTGATCAAAGGTTTTTAATTTCATTTTCATTTTATAATTTGCTTAATATTCATTATATTTGATATAACAAAATTTGTATTATTAAAGGGGGTTTCTGTTCTTATGGAGAAAATGTTCCCAGAGTGGATTGCTGTGTTGCTTGCAGCTGCCTTTATCAGTATCATTGCAGAGGTGAAATTTTTATAGTTATGTTAATTTTACAATGTTTACTAATTAATTGATATATATACATGCATGAATAATTATGATTATATATTTATAAACTACGGACACTCTCGGTGTCGGACACGCGTTAGTTTCCGACACACGATACCCACACCTATAACTACAATGAATTATGTTTATTTTTTAAATTATTATTAGTATTAGAATGTTGGTGTCCGTGTCTGGTGTCGTGCATGTGATAGTGCTTTATAGTTATATATACAAAATAAAATTAATATTGCATACTTTAATGTACTCAAATACTCATATGAGACATTGATATCATCAGGTTATACCTCAAGCCTTGAATTCTCGTTATGGTTTAAGATTTGGAGCTACAATGTCTCCTTTTGTTCGAGTTCTTCTCCTACTTTTCTTCCCATTTGCATATCCAGTTAGTAAGGTAATTAACCCTTTCTAAGTTGTGCGACTTTTGTAACATTGTTGAATTATTGATAGACTTGTATCATTGTCATAATTTAGTGTAATATATCATGCAAATTACATTTTAAAAAATTGTCTGAAACTGCGATTTCGGATGCGACATCATGGTATCTGATGTCACCGCAACACAATACAAATGTGATTGAAGAAACATCGGTTTGCATTCGATTTTGATCTCCATAACATAAAAAATCGCAATGCCCATCGTCGTTGTTATCACAATTTAAGACTATGATATTTGGTCTTTGATATTGTGCACATATCATTAGATATAGTATATGAAAAAGGGAGAATATTTTTCACTTATAATCTACATTTCAATATAACACAAAAGCAAAAAAAGAAACTATATGATAAATGTACGACTCATCGTCATTGATCAGTAGGCAGACGATCGAGCATAGTGGGCCGGTATTTAATAGAAAACTACATTATTTTCAGCAGCCACTCTATTGTCCAAGACGTAGACACAATTGGTTGAATTGTGATCAATCGTTTGTGTTCTTGTCTGCAATTATTTATCTTTTTACTTTAGAGTCAAGTTTGTTGCTCTAACAAATACCTAACATCGTTTATGTTATGAACCCACTTGGGTTAGTCTGATGTTGCTGGCTTGAGACTCTGGAGTGTGCTCCTCTCAAGTCTCATATTCGATTCTCTTTAGTGCCAATTTCAGTGAACTAGTTTGGTTTCTTAAAAAAATTGTTGTTCTAACAAATACCTAACATAATTTTTAGCTTTTCAATATTTTACTTCTATTTGACTTGTATTCTACTCTTATAGTTGTTGGATTTTCTTCTTGGCAAAGGACACACTGCACTTTTAGGAAGAGAAGAGCTAAAAACTTTAGTCAATTTACATGCCAATGAGGTTAATTACCTTGTTTTACCAAATCAAATAATTTTATTAAAATTTTACTTTTATTATATGCTAAAGTAATTTATATAATCAGGCAGGGAAAGGTGGAGATTTAACACTCCATGAAACAACAATAATTGCTGGAGCTTTGGACTTAACAATGAAAACTGCTAAAGATGCTATGACACCTTTAAGTGAAACATTTTCACTTGATATAAACTCCAAACTTGACATGTATGTGACTAATATCTATCAGTAATTATATGCTTAAGCATTAATTAATTTCATTTTTCTAAAGTTGATTTGTTTTATTTATAGGCATACAATGGGCATGATAATGAGCAAAGGTCATAGCCGTATACCAATCTACTCTGGAAAACAAACAAATATTATTGGTCTTATCTTGGTAATCAATCAAGTAGATATATTTATAACAATTTCTAATCGGACTCTCTTAATAGTCTCATATTGGACGAGATAAGACATGGAAAAATGTGTTTATAAGTAGTGGACAGTTCTCACTTTTGAAGTCATGAACTTATAAAACATGAATTCTCGGACCCTGCCTAGCGGGAGCTCTAGTGCAAGTCCTTGAAATGGTGGGACCCTTTGTGTAAAAACAGGGTAAGACTGCATACAATACATAAAATGGTGGGACCCGTTCCCAAACTCTGCGTATGTGGGAGTTTTAGTGCACCGGGTTACCCTTTCCATAAGTGCAACCATTTAAATAACAAAGAACATTGTATCAGTTTACATCTCATTTGAGAAGCCATCAAGTACTCACATTTGTCACTAAAGTTTATATTGTCATTAAAAAGACTTTGCTAAAGTTTTTGCATAATAACTAAACATATTTCAATATGTATATAACAAAAATTGCTTGTTTCAACCATGATTTAGGTCAAGAATTTAATGTTCTGCCGTCCGGAAGATGAAACACCAATTAAGTTTATGACAATAAGGAGAGTTCCCAGGTATGAAATTTCTCTCCCTATTTTTCATCATGATATAAAAATATGACAATGTTGTTGACGAAGAATATGGAAGTCGATAAGAAAAATAAACATTGTTTTTTCATAACCCTCCGATTCTCAGAAGTAAGCTCGAATTTGGGTTCTCTAGAACAATATTTTTAATTAAAATTCATCGACAACTTGAGTCTAGTCATTTAGTCATATGAAAAAATAAATAATTAAAGAAAAAACCGAATTACTTATCTAGAATAATGCTCATATATATTCTAATAATTGTAATTTATTAATAATGATATTAGTAAGAAGACAATTATCTGAATTTGGTTTATGATGTTCCTTTTGGTTAACAGAGTTGGTGAAAATTGGCCACTATATGATATACTGAATCAATTCAAGAAGGGTCAAAGTCACATGGCTGTTGTCCTAAAGAGCAAAGAGAACATTAGAACTGCTGCAACTAATACAGAAGGTAGAACTTTCTAGCCTACACAAGTTATTTTCATTCAAAATTGTTCAGACCGCGTCTTTCAAAAGTACCAATTGTACGGTGTTTGTTGTTCTTACGACTAAGATGGTGACTTAATTTGTGCCGACTTGATAAAAGAAATAAAAAGTTACACGACGCTGATCAAGTTACTGTCTCTAAAGATGAGGTGAAACTTGAGCTTACTTCCTAGGAGTGTCATCGATCATCGTTGAAGTTTTCACTTTTGGGTGCTTTTTAAGTACTAGTCCACCATCGACCACCTATCAAATTGGTACAATGTAGAATCCGTCTATAATAGAATCCGTCATAAATGGTGCAGCGGCTTATAGAATCGTCAAATCTGAAATTTCTCTCTTTAGATCTAACGGTTCTATTGGCCAATACATCGTACATTGACCATAGATGATCCATACGAAATTTCAGTCTTTCAGCACATAGTAGAATATGTCCGTAGATTTTTTCGATCCTTTCGATATAGTGTTTGAAGAGTTTATACATGTATGCTTCATCCTAAACAACTTTTGCATAAATAACTTAAACTATTAGAACAATTGGATCTAAAAAATGAATTTAAGCTTATACTATGGACATTGCAGGATTTGGTCCATTTTTACCACATGATTATATTAGCATCTCAACTGAGGCATCAAATTGGCAATCAGAAGGATCAGAATATTATAGTGCAACATTGAAGAATGCTATGCTTGAAGAGAGTAAAGACTCAGATCCATTGCATAGATCAAAACATCATGACACGAGTATATCGTTAGAGAATATGGAGTCTCTTCCAGGTGAGGAGGAAGTTGTTGGGATTATAACTTTGGAAGATGTCATGGAAGAGCTACTTCAGGTTAATGTTACTCTCTATCATAGTACTGTAATTTTTGTTCTTATTCAAACCTTCTTTGCAATGTGTCGAGTCGTGTGGATCAAACTCTTTTTAGGGTAAAGCTTTTTTTCTGAGCCGATTTTTTCTATTCACAAGACTCAAACTAAAATTTTACTGAAAAGACGTCGAGTTTCTTACTACTTTGACTAACCAACTTTTGTTGAAATTTAGTTTTCAATTCAATAGTAATAACTAACAATCATATTTAAATAAACAGAATGCTACAAATGGTTGAAAATGAAGAAGAAAAAAAAGTAATAAACATCCCTCCCGAATTCACTAGATTTTACTTGGTTGTTGATTTATACAAATCAACCTACCGACACATCGGATTGAAAGTATGTCCACTGTCCGACACATATCAGTGTCCGACACAAGTTATATTCATTCAATTCAATTTTTTTATATCATTATTAGTGTATGCATGTCAGGGTCATGTTTAGTGTTTGTATATGTGTAAGTCTTTCTTAGCATTACACACCTTATAAAAATAATTAGTAACTCAATTTTCACATTTTAATACAATTCAGCTATCTATTTTTATATCTATACTATAAGTAAGATTGCTAATACATAGTTGTTTTAATTATTCAAGGAAGATATATTGGATGAAACTGATCAATACATTGATGTCCATCAAAAGTGAGTAAAGTTTCATTTTTGTATAACACCATAAAAACATTGCATTAAATTTAAGATTATAGTCTAATAGTTTGATTATATATAACTTTGTTTCAGTATCACAATAAAATTGCAACATCCAAGAAGAGGTTCAACAGGGTCTTCCAAAAGAGCTTCAACTTCTCATCAACAAAGGAGAAGTTTAGATGCATCTCGAGTTCGATTTTCAACTCCTACAACTATTTCACCAAACTTTCCTTCTAACTAAGTCTGTGTTTGGATTCACGGTTGGAGCATCATTTGTGCGTCCCAAGGTATTTTTCACCGTGATTTAAAGAAGCTACAAAAGCAAGCTTCTCCTCCGACGTGGTTTTCCACCGCTGAAGTGAAAAATCCGCCGTTAAAACAAACATACTATAAAGCTAACAAGATAGGTCACATGCTTCTGCTGACAAATTTGTATCAATTTTTTTCTGTCCCTTGTTATTTCAATGAGTATTTATGACATAAGTCTCTTGCCTCTTTATTCTTTCTTTGTTAAATATGTAAATTATATATTGAAATATATGAAGAAAATATATTTCATAGAATTTTATACTTGTCATACTATGATGAACTAAATTTTTGTTTTTCAGTTTTCTTTATATAATAGTTAAATTACATCGGAGGTCCTTTAAGTTTGAGGTTTGTAACAGATTAGTCTTTTAAGTTATTTTGGTTACACATAAGTCTTTTAAGTTTGACGTATGTAACAAATTGATCCTTTTGAATTATTTTGGTCACAGATAAGTCCTTTAAATTTGTAAACATTTTCGATTTAGTCTTTCTACCACATCATTGTTTGGCACCAAAATCTCTAACAAACATTTATAGCATACCTTAAAAGTAAAGTTAATAAAAAAGAAAGCGGGAGAAATATAAACCAAACGCACATAAAGCGAAATTAACAAATTTCAAGGTGAATAAGTGGGGTGTCTGATGTTGGAACATCGGCCCCAACATATACTATACAACGTCCATATCAACCGAGTTAAATTTACGGAACGAAATTAACAAATTTTAAAGTTAGGTATATTAACCTGTTAGGGAAAAAATTGTTCAAAATGACCCTATAATACACAACCGAAAAATGACTATGTAAACATAAAGACATGTATTTTAACCTTTTAGTTTGATATTCTTTATATTCTTGACATTGTAATATATGTAAAGTTCAGAAAAAGTGTTCTAGAGGTTGCATTTTTTCATGATTTTTTACATACATGTTCAGGACGTTAAAATACGAGTTTTCGCAAAAAATAATAATAATATAGAATTTTTCGACTAGTAATGAGTAATTTTGAATTTTTGTTTCCCAAAATTATGAGTTCCTTGCAAAAATCATAAAGGCTTTAACATGTGTTTAGTCCTTACAAATAGGGGCCGTTTAAAAATTGGTTCTTGAATTCGTTAATCCAAGTATTTTGCCCCTACAAAATTTAATCAGTTAAAATTTGGTCCCTAAACCCATTTAATGACTGCCACGTCACTGATTAAGAGGTAATGATGCTGAGTGATTAAAAACTGAATTGAATGGACAAAAATGCCCTTAGTTATTCCATACAAAGTTAAAAGGACCAAAATACCCTCCTCTTCTTCTTCCATTGAACAAAAATGATTTTTATGCTTTAAAAATTCTCAATTAATTCGTCCCACTTGTTTGATTTTTTTTAATCCATATTTTAATGTCCTAAACATAGCCGTAAAAAAAACATTAAAATTTTCGACCTATAAGTCACTTTTTTGAATTTCGTGTATATTACATAGTAAAAAAAATAAGAAAAATATCAAATTACAAGGTTATAATATGTATTCTTATGTTTAAATTGTTATTTTTCAAACTTCGTGTATATTACTAGGTCAGTTTGAATAATTAATTTTTTATTTTGTTCTCTATGGGTCTGGAGCAGGGTGGGGAGGGGTGGAGGTGGAGACGTAGGCTGTGGGTGTGGGAGGATGATTTGTTAGAGGAATGTATGGCTTTACTATTTGATATCTTTTTGGCTCCTAATGTTTCAGATAGATGGGAGTGGCTACCTGACACTGCAGAGGGGTACTCCGTGAAAGGGTGCCTATGATTGGTTGACTAGCAGTGATGATTCTCAGTTGGGTTTACCTTTTGAGTTGGTGTGGCATCATCAGGTTCCTGTGAAGGTCTCGGTTTTTGCGTGGCGGCTCATTCGGGATTGTCTACCAACGAAAGCTACCATGGCTATTCGTGGTGTTATTCCCGCGAATGATATCTTTTGTGTTTCTGGGTGCGGTCACGTGAAGACGACTGATCATCTGTTTTTATCTTGTGCTACGTTTGCATCTTTATGGCAGCAGGTGCGCGATTAGATTGATTTTGTTGGAGTGGACTCTAATATTATTGCAGATCATCTGGTGCAGTTTACTCATCTAACAGGTGTTGGTAAAGCAAAAAGCTCGTTCATGCAGCTTATTTGACTTTTGTGTTCTTGGGTTGTGTGGAATGAACGTAACAATCGTTTGTTCAATAATACTATTACTTTAGTTCCTCTTTTGTTAGACAAAGTTAAATTGTTATCTTTAGGGTGGCTGAAAGATAAAAATGCCTCATTTGTTTATGGTACTCATAGGTGGTGGTCAAGCCATTTGGATTGTCTGGGCATTGACTAATTTTTGTATTATCTGATTTTGTGACACTGATCTCTTGTAAGTTTTCTAGGCACACCTTGTGCTTGGAAGCCGCTGTTTGGTTTGGTTATATAAATTCCATTTTGATTTCTTCAAAAAAAATATATATTGGTACAATTATTTCTAAATAACTTTTTTGACAATTTTTTTCTCCTTCATATTGGACAAAGATTATGAAAGGAGAAAGAAGAATATCACCTAAGTATAATAGAAAGTTGTTATAAAAGTCGTTAAAAAACAAATATCATTTATCTTAATTTAATATGTTTTTTTTTTAAGGAATCTTAATTTAATATGTCAAATCCAACAAATATATCGGGTCGGGTTTTAAGGCCCATGTCTGATCTAACCGTGTCGAGACCCACATTCCTACACGTTTTGGCCCGGTTTCGAAACACTTGCTCCTTCCTCAAATTTCCCCTGAAATTCAAATTCCCGCCCCTAACGGAAAAGTGCAAGAAAATCCGAAAATTTCACAATCTCAAAATTGAAATTCTCATTTTTTTACAGAAAACGGAAAAAAGGAAGAAAAGAATTCCAATGTCATCATCAAAGAACAACAACAACAACAACAACAACATGAACGACGTTGATCGTTTGTTCGCTTGTTTCAAATGCGGTATATCACCTCCCAGTAAGTCTTTCATCTCTCTCTTTTGTCTATTTTTTTCTTATTAAACACCTTTGATGAAGGTGTGTCTGGTGTCCGACATGTTTCGGTGTCTGTGACACTGACACATTACTTTCAATTAATTGATTTTCTCATATTATTATTGGTGTTGACATGTCAATGCGAGTGTTATATTCATAGTGTCTGATCTGTGACATGTCAACACAAGTAATAGTTTGAGAAAATGAATTAATTGAATGTAGTCATGTGTGTCAATATCCTGTCAAAGTTAGACACCGGACAAACGTTGGATCGGAGGTGTGAGATACTGAAACATGTTGGACACTGACATATGTGATTACTTTCAATTAATTAATTTGCGATTAATTTTCTCAAATTATTATTGGTATCGACATGTAAGTGTGAGTGTTATATCCGGTACGGTACATCAACACGAGTAATAATTTATGAGAATGAATTAATTGAATGTAGTCACATGTGTCAAAGTTAGACACTGAACACATGTTGAATCAGAGGTGTCGGTGCTACAAGCTACAAAGGTATCTAATGTTTGTGTCCGTGCTTAATAGTTAGAAACAAATCATAGTAAACTATAAAATTTCAATTTTCTTTTGTTAATATTGTTGATTATATTCATATTGATGACTATGAAACAACTCTGGTGAAGACGTGTTCGACGGTGTTTGAGATATGCAATTATGTTCAATTAATTCATTTTCTCAAGTTATGACTAGTGTTAACATTTGAATGTGAATATCATATCCGGTGTCATGTGTAGTGTCCCTGTCTATATGACATGTCAACACCAGTAATAATTTATGAAAATGAATTAATTGAATGTAGACACATGTGTCAGTGTTGTGTCGGTATTGGGTGTTGTGTCGGTATTGGACGCTGACACGTGTCAAGCACTAAACATGTCTTTGCTCAGAGTCGGTGCTACATATGTATGTGGTGTCTGCGTCCGTACTTTTTTGTTAGAAACAAATCTTAGGAAACTATACCAATTTCATTTTTCTTGTTTTTTCTAGTTTTTGAAGAATTTAATTTTTCTTGTTGATTATTCATATTGCTGAGTATGAAACAACTCTGATGAAGACGTGTTCGACATGTTTAAGTGTCTGAGATATGCGATTATGTTCAATTGATTCATTTTCTCAAATTATGACTACTGTTAACGTGTGAATGTCATATCTGGTGTCATCTGCAGTGTCCTTGTCAGCATGACACATTGACATCATTAATAATGTGAGAAAATGAATTAATTGAATGTAGTCACATGTTTCAGTGTTGTGTCTGTGTCAGACACCGACGATACGTGTCAAGCACCAAGCACTAGACACGTCTTCGATCAAAGGTGTCCGTGCTATAAAGGACTATTCGGTGTTTGCGTCTGTACATACTTTATATTTAGAAACAAATCATCGGAAACTATACAATTTCATTTTTCTTGTTAAAATTGTTGATTATATTCATATTGCTGAGTATGAAATTAAAAATGTGAAAAAATATGTTGGTTCAGAATCTGCATTGATTGAAAGAAAAAGGAGAAAAAGGAAATTGGAGAACAATGGGTTAGTGACAGAATCTCCAAATTCAGGATCAGCTGGAAGAGAAGAGAAAACTCCTTTATCACGCATCAAAACTACAAATGTGGAATCTTCAATTGAGAAAGTAAGTAATGTAGTTAGTTACTTCTGTTAGTAAATTGATTCTGTCCTTTTTATTATTAAGTATTGATTAATTAATGCTTAATTCTTCTCTCTTTTTTGAGTAAAAATGGTTGGCTATGACATATGTATACTTTTTTCTTTTTTTTTTTTTTTTAAATTTTGCTATTGGATACATTTGAGAATGATTTTAGGTTAAGTTTTGCATTAAGTTAAGGGCAAAATTGTAAATAATTTAGTTTAAATGAAGCGTAAACTTGAAAGGAAAAAAGGGTCACACTGAAACTTGGTATCCCCTTTGAGCCCTGTTTAGATAAATAACTTAATAAATTGTTTATAGCATACATGTTTATTATATAAATTCTTATGTTTAAACTATTTCTATAACAACAGATTAAATAAAGTCAAAATTGTTTTCATACAAGTGTTTAGCTGTTTTCAGAAACTATTCTGAAGAGATTATGGAAATAAGCCGAGAAAAGGTTATGGACATGTCATGCATTATTTCAATAAATTGTCCCAAATTGTCTCACAAGTGCTTACGATATTATATAAGCTCAAATTAGCCTATCCATCTGGCCATAGTCAAATTGAACAGATTACAATTTTTTGATCAAATTGTTGCTTTATTCCTAAGTCCACTACGTACTACTTTTCTTCAAATGCTGTGAGAAGAATTGTATGTATTGTATCTTGTGTCATCTTCTTGTTTAATTGCTTATTGCAATATTTCTATTTCAAAAAGAAATTGCTTATTGCTTTTATGTTTCTTTCCATATATTTTTTATATAATACATCCTCTTGTACTGTAATCAGTGCTACTAGGCTCATATTTTATCTGTGATCAACACTAAACTTTCTTGCATTTCAGCTTAAATCAGCAATAGCTAAAACCAAAAGCTGTAGTAATCGGAAGCAGATATCTCCAGTTGTATTCTATGGTTCACCTCATGGCGTGCCTCCAAAAAAACCAACCCGTTTATGGCGATTGTTGCATGAGATACGTATTGATCTCTCTCAGCGAAATAAACAGAACATAAGGTGTTTTTCAGAAGCCGATTTCTATGTACCCTTTACTTTTTCCTCTTGTTTATTTTTGTACTTAATGTCTTTGATTATGAAATGAATCAAGCTTTCTTTTTTTGTCTAGGAAAGAAGTTTGGTTTACATTCCCAAGGCAGGAGGAAGCAATAAAGTTTGCAAAAGGACAAGAAGATGTTCATCTCTTTAGTTATCAAAATCACTTTAATGGCCAGAGAAGGTTCCTCGTGTCTACATATACAGAATTCTGGCGAAGGTCTCATTCATATAATTTTCTTTCAATTAATTATGGCTAAGATCCTTGTTTCTATATATTCATATTGCCGAGTTCTGTAATCCCAGGTACAAAAACATGGATTCCAAATTCCGTCATCATTATGAAGTGATTCAAGAGGTGATAACCGCATGTTTTATTGTTCACTTGGTTTAATGGAAGTAGTTATATTGTGTGATGTAAGCTGTCCATTTCCCATGTATGCTTTTTCTAGTCTCAAAAGTTTTTTTTGCTCCCAGGGTTTACCATGCCATCTTTATTTTGATTTGGAGTTTAATAGAAAAGTCAACGTAGGAAAGAATGGAGACGAAATGGTTGATCTTTTGATATCAGTAGTTCTTGAAGCCTTACATGAAAAATATGAAATCCATGGAGACCACGATTGGATAGTAGAACTTGATTCTTCTACTGAAGGTATGGATTTTCTTCAAGTGAATCATGTCTATTGCATTTGTTGTATACTGTAGCTTTGAGACTTACAGTGAATAAGATTTTCCTGCTTTCTTATGTCTTTTCTTTCAAAAATGAATGACATGAATTTTCAGTTCCATCTGCATTTACATTTTCTCTTTGGTTTATTATTTCTTAAATGTAATTTAAAGTGGAATTTAGATAATCTGCAGATACTAGCATTGACATATTGGCTTTGGCAAGAATTGATTAATGCACGGGAAAGAGTGTTTGTTGGCTGCCATCCTTTTCATTGGTCCTCTTGCCTACCAGAACATATTGAACTTATAAAATAGAAACTTTGAAGATTGTGTATCATATCTAGTTGACCCTAAAATGCTTAAGCTGCCTTTATCTATCTCCCTCCCTCCATTTCTTTATAATTCTTTATATTTGCTGCTGGATAGGAGATTCTCGTCTTTCTCTAGAGCACATCCGTTCTCGGTGATGGGGGAATTAAATCCCTTGTCCTTGTGAGAAGTGCTAAGGGACTTTAGCATTGAACCAATTACACCTTCAGCACATTCTAAGCTCTTCTACATGGTTTTCTTCACCGTTTTCTCAAACATTTTATATTTGATTTATATGTTCCTCATGTTTTTAACTTTTATGAATAAATAATTGAAGGAATTGTAAGTGCTGCTATGACATTGATTCTAATATTTTTCAGTATACATGATCCTTATCATTTCTTATTAAATGTACTTGTAGATAAGTTCTCTCGTCATCTAATAATTCGCATACCAAAGGCTGCTTTTAAGGATAACTCCCATGCAGGTGCATTTGTTTCAGAAGTAAGTCCAAGTATGCTCATCTTTACACAGTTAACACACATAATAATAAGTCATTTTATAAATATTTTTAATTCAGTAATTATTAATGCTTCAAAGCGAAATTACTTATGAAAATATTAATTATACTAGCTGATAACACGACCTTCTCTGTAGTATTGCTTTTCTAGAAGTATCAATTATTGACTATTTTGTCAGATATGCTCAAGAATTCTAAACGCAAGGGGGAAAGATAAAAGTTATGAAAAATTGTTTATCGCAAAAGATTCAAGTACCAATGAATCTGCTAGCCAACTTTTTGTGGATACTGCTGTATATACTCGGAATCGTTGTTTCCGTCTTCATCTATCTTCAAAGGCAGGAAAAAGTTCAATTCTTTTGCCAACAGAGAGATTTAAGTGCAAGAACTTGGTATGGAGTTTTTCTTACCTAAAATCACTATTTCGTATTATACCATCAAAATTGGTTTATCAGAAATGATTTTCCTCAAGAAAGAAGTAACAATATTATGACTATTGGAATAACTAGTTCCAGTATTGAAATCCCACTTTGCATATTATAATAGAATAGGGAGGAACTTGAAACTGATAGTCAGGAGTAATAAGTGTTATACTTGCACAGAGATCCTATGGAAGAATCTGTCACCCATTTGATGCTTTTTCTTTGTCATTTAGAGAGGATTATAGCATGTAACTTTGTCGGTTATTGACCTAAAAATCTAATATTTCTTGTCAAAGACAGATAGAGGTTGTAGTATCCTATCCAATTTAAATGCTAACAGTACATGCATTACCATGAACAAACTGTTGTATTTATGACTAGATTTTTCCTTTAAATTGTATGATGCAATTTTTATTGTCACTTAGTTATTTTTCAGTTTTGTCGTGCCTTTAAGTGACAGAGCGAAGAAGACATGTTCATGGCTTCCTTGATATGCAACATGGATGTTGATTGCGGAAAGCTTCTGGTCTGCAAACCAGACTTAGATTGCGTGAAGACTCTGCATTTTGATACAGAGGTTGTTTTGGGCTTTAAATTATAAAATTATAAACTTCCATTGCATCAAATTTATTTGTATTCAGTTCAATTTATAATATTTATTTCTTTGAAATAATACAATAATACAAAGTACTATTATGTCAAGTTTTTACCAAGATTTCTGTATGTAGGATTTAGCATATATTGAACTTAGACTGGTATCTTGGTTTTGTTAATACTGATCTGTTGATCAACTATAACCATCATGGTAGATTCCTCGAAATTTAAATTGTAATGTTTACTGATTGTTGCTTATTTGACTTTGATAGTTGAATGGTAACGTTGGAAACTTTGTCCAAAGTCATCCAGAATTTACATTAAATACTTGTACAAGTGACGTTTCAACAACATACTTCATGGGAAAGTCACCATTCCCATCTCTGGACGAGTTTATATTATCCGTTGCCTCTGTGGGAAACATACCAGGTAATAGAGGTCAACGTCTGTTTTTATAGCAATAAATGAAACAATTAAATGAGTGTGATTTTGTTTTACTATTATTCATTAATGATACTTGTAGCATTGCATATACTTTTTTCTCACAAACCTTCAGACTCCCATGATATCAATTGGTAGCATCTTCGTCCCGCTTTCTCTTGGGCTTGGAGTCCGAGATGTTTCTGAGAATAAAGTTATTGTAAATTTCATTAGTCTTTGAACTGTTCTTGCTGTTACAAAAAAAAAAAAACTGTTCTTGCTTTCTCAGCACAACAAAAATTTGGGTAGTTATGACTTTGCATTGTTTATTTATTTTTAGTGAAAAATCAAAACTTCTTATCTCCGTATCTTCCAAATATATTTTAGCAAAATTACACCAAAGGTCTTTTAACATAATTTAAAGCTTCAAATAGGTCCTTTATTTTTTATTTTTTTCGTGTAAGGCTAGTCGCCAACAAAATAATGCTACCAAGAGTTTTGTTTTACTATTCAAAAAAGTAAATTATATCTTGAATTCATGAAGATAACTTCTATATTACCTCACAATGACTGTTATAATATCCAATTCATCCACATTAACATATCTTTTTGTAGTTTTTACCTAAGATTATGATATCGTTGTTGTTAAAGAGGGTCTAGTTCTGTTGCTTAGTGGTGAAACATTCTTTATATTATATCATTCAATAATCATGTACACAAATTTGTTACATAAGTAGACTAAGAAAAAAAATTAAAATTGTATCAACGGTGTAAATAGTTTTAAAGACTACTTTGACACCAGAAAGATAAAGGATTTATTCAAAATTAAGTTAAAGGACCTGTGGTGCAGTTTTGCCCATATTTTTATTGTATTACTGTCTCACTGAACTCAACCTCAACTGCTAAATTGAAGTTTTACATGATTACTTGACTTTGCTTTTTCAAATCTAGAGGTAGTCTTCCTCGGCGCCTTATTTTAGAATTCTCATGGTGTTATATTAAGTTTGTTTATTTCACTGCTTATTAATTGTCCCCAACACACTTATTTTTTTTAACTTCATTGTAATTCTACTGACTGTGTTACTTTGCTGAATATACAGGAAAAATTCATAGCTGGTATTTATTCTCTGAATTTGGACTGATGGTCTACAGCATGATAAACAATAGATATTGCGAGCGAATTGGCAGACATCATAAAAGCAATAATGGTAATCTCCCGGAAGTACTTTTTTTGTATGCTCTTATTTTTCTACTGGATTTTTTTTTTGGATCATCTGAATGTTATGATTCTCCAATCTTGAATGAGTTTTTGAATTTTTGGGTAGAGATACCTTGTGCTATGATTATGATTGTAAATTTAGCAAGGTGAGAGACTTTTCTCTCGTCTTTGCAGTAAGTGATGTATTTTCACCTTGTCTGTTAGGATATAGAATAAAGTATTTAGAGTTGTTAGAGCAGTTAGTTATTTAGTTGGATAGTTAGAGGAATAACATGTATACATAGAAGAATACATGGATAGAGAGGGTTCATTTATTCAGATTTATATACTTTGGTGAATAGAGCAGTGGCTTTGTTGTAGAAGGGGAAACCATTGGAGGAGAGATTTGTTTCCTATCCTATTCTTTCCCTCTCTGTCTCTCTTACACTTTGTAATCTTTCAATAAATTAGTGGTCTCCTTAGAGTTCAATTTGTGTTTCCTAACTTTGTCTTTCATTCTTATCTGATTGCAACTTACTAATACATTTGATAATTTTCTGTTCCAGTGATATACGTTGTTGATCTAAGAATGGCAGTGTATTATCAGAAATGTCATGATCCTGACTGCAGAGGTTAATATGTTTATAATCAACTGTTAGAAGAATCTTTTGACTCGCAATTCTTCATGCTCGTTTAACATGTTAATTAATTAATGGCAACAGGTTACCGATCTTCCTCGCGACCAATTCCAGTTCACGTGTTCTCCAATTATGCAGTTGTTATTGGTTCATCTGGGATGTTAGATGATAAACAGCCAGTAGAAGATGACCTTGAACATCAACCTGATGATAACAAGCCCAAATTTCTACAATATGATGATAGTGTTGAGGACAACTCCAATGATTCATGGTGGCTAGAAGCCATAAAAGTAGTTGAGGATGTGGAGAATAAGCAAACTGCAACAGAGATAAGCACCAAGGTTAGTCCGTCTTAATTTAGCTTTCCAATGCTACAATTTACATTAAAATGATCACTAGACCCCCTTGTTTAACAATAGGACTGAAGCCCTATCCTCTTAGACGGCAGAAGAGAGTGTATTTTAAATACAGTAGATTCTTTGTTAGATTTTAAAACGTACAGGGACCTTATTTTAATCTGTTTTAAACTAAAGGACTAAATTAAATTTGAAGTGAAGCTGTAAGGATCAAATGAGTGATGTAAGACGTGTCTTCAAGCTCAGCTGGTGAAGACCTTTGCAAGTAGGTGCAAGGGCATTATAAAATGCTTCCTTCATCCCTGTGAAGTAAAAAATGAACCTTCTCCCTCCCTAGGTGCGGTGTCGGGGTGCATATGTTTTTGCAGGTGAATGTGTTGTATTGGCACAAACCAATTGTTTGATAGTTTGATGAAATCTATAGGGTTTCCTGTATCAAAATATCTAGCAAAACAATGAAGTATTTGAATCATTGTAATGTTGCTTTTCTTTTTCTGGGAGCTTTTCGTTAATTACTTTATACATTGGTGTAATTGCAAATTTATACATTAGTGTAATTGCTTATAAATCTATTTTGCCATTTAAAAAAAAATAAAAATTGCTTACTTCCTGATTTTAAGAATTCAGTCCAAGATTCCATCCTTATAGTTCTCTCTTTTTTCTGTAAGTTACATTTAAGTTTTGTTGAAGGCTTGAAATCTCAGAAAAAACATACGTGGTTTGCGCCTGGCATGTTAGTTCTGCAACACTGATATATCACAACTGACTTCAGTATGGATGAATTTTGGTAGATCCTTATAAATTTGGAGTTAATATACTATTTGATCCCTTAAATTGACAGCTCGAGTTATTTCAATCCTTAAAACTCAGTGCATACAAAAATTAGTTTCCAAATGTTGTCATCTTTTTCAGTAATATTTCCTTTTGCCTGTGACTAATAAAATAGCATACTTGATACATTTATTATGCATGTGAAAAATGTGACATAAGTTGTTTAGTGAACATTAGTATATAGCCCTACACCAAAACCCGAAACCCCACCTACTAACTTTTTTTGACAGGAAGGGTGGATATGAAAAATTGACACATTCAGGGTCTAATGTGTTATGTGTATGTGCTGATAATTTCAAAGAAGCAACAGCTAATTTGTAATGGCTGTTATACCAAATTGTTTACTAATTTGATTTTGGTAAAATTAAATTATCTTAAAGAATGATTGTGCTGAAGGTGTTTTATTTACCTTAATTATTCATATGAACAGAACATTAAATATCAGTTCCATAAAATGTGTTCAAAGCAGGAAGCAATTGATGGAGACGAGGAGTGGTGGCTGGCTGTAGAAACTACTGCATCCCAGGTTGAACTGACATACACTTCAACTAATTCAGAATGTTCACAGCACAATTCAGCTCGCCAGTAATGTCCTGTGTAAGTAATGATGAATATGTCCATTTGTATGATACTCTACTCATAAGGTCTCAGATGAAATGAGTTTATGTGGCTCTCTACTTTTTGGATCAATAATTAGCTGTGAGGACTTGATGATTGAAGCCAAAAAAGGGGTTTGTAGCACTTATCCGCAGCAACATAGAGAAGAGATCCTGAAAAGCTGAGAAGTTAGGGAGAAAACGCGGAAAATGAGCTTAATATCTGAAGAAGGAAAATGAATTCAAGCGTCAGAGACATGGACTTCAAATTTTGCACTGTCAGAACTAGTGCAGGTTTCTGCAGAAAGGTTATAGGACCATGCAGAATTTTGCATTATCGTGCAAGCACATGAAGACCTTTGCAAGACCGTGTAAGGTGCGATCACTTTTAGATCTCTACAACTGTTGCACATGCTCCTGCAACAAAGGATTCATACGCCGTTTGGACCCATTGGGATCCTCTCCTGCAGAAAACAAAAGGGAGGGACAAGAGAGAGAAAATAGAAGTTAGAAATGATGGAGAGGGAATGAAAATGACATGAGATGGAAGAATGAACACCCCAGTTGCACAACCATCTAAGAACCAAATTTGCTACCTCTTGCAAATCCTGGAGACGTCGAAATGAGACAACTCTTCTCTATTCTCATGTGAAGCTTTCAACCACATATTTTCAAGCTGTATGTATGAAAGAGATCTCAGAATAGAGTATCAAGCATGAGACAATAGAATTTGATTTCTGTTCTCATTTATTGCTTGTTTCTTATGAATATTTTGCATTATAGTTGTCATCTGTGACTAAATTCATAGTTAGGATTGTGGTATATCATTTTGTTTGAATACACTTCTTATTTTATTCAATGTTCTTTTTAATTTGATTTGATGCTTTATTCGTTATTATAGAATTGAATGTTATAAATTGTAATCACTCTCCCTTGCCATAGAAACAATTTGAGGTATTGTATTTAGTTAGTATCTATTCTATAAATAATCTTCTATTGACAGGTGACAATTTCACACATTTGTTTAGTGTCATTTTTTCTTATCATGATGAGTATTCTTTCATGCTTTACCACATAGAAAAGCTCATTGATTGAGTTGAGTTGCAACCGGAGGTATTGACCAACGATAATGAATCTTCTGGTAAAATTGAGTTGAATGAAAAAAAATGTGATTTTTATGTTGTGTTGAGTTGTTTTATTATGACATATGGGTAGAAAGGTCTGCTCCAACTTGTGCAGAAACTTAGCTGTTAAATTCAAGGGTTAATTATGTTTTAGTCCCTATAAAAAATTTCTTTAATTTTTAGTCCCTCAAAATTTTTACATCTTCACCTTTGGTCCCTCCTTTAAAGTAAACTCATATGTAAAATTCATATTTTTGAATAAAATTTTCCACAAAAATTCATAATATTATAAGAACCTCTCCAAAAAAAAAATATAATTTTTTATCAAGACATGAATTTAATATGAATTTAAATATTTTTGACAGTTAAAAATTCATATTTAATTTGTGTTTTGTTAAAAAATTCTAATTTTTCTTGGGAAAATATTTTACAATATTATACACATTTCTGCACAATTTCATTAAAAAAAAATACAAAAATTAACTTAAAAATAAAGACCAAAAGTAGTGATTGAAAATTTTATATGGACTAAAAGTGAAAGGAATATTTTAGAGGGATTAAAACAAAAGGTTGGTATATTTATAGGGATCAAAAACATATTTAACTCTAAATTCAAAAACTAAATGAAATGGAAGCTTAAGTAAATTTAAACGAATGTTAGTGAGGTCCTTGTCTTAGATTTGTAGACTATCAAGTTTGAAACACAAGTAATGTATTAAATTGTTTTTTTAACTAAAAATAGATGTAATTGCTAAAACTATAAATTAGACATGTGATTAAAATACTATCAGCATCTCCAACAGGATTCTTAAATATTTAAGACTTAGTATCTATTAGGCATTCTATTGGAGAGAAAAATTGTTGGGGTCTTTTAAAACCTATGATCTTATTTAAAACCTCTAATCTTAAGTGGAATCCACACTTTTTTAATATTAAAAATAAAAATATAATTGTATAAAGTTATTGATAGTTGATTAGTGAGTTCTATTTAAGAAATTTGTGTGAGATCTGAGTTCAAGAGATCGAGTAGTATTTATTAGGTATTATTATTAAAAAATTATAACCAATGATGTGAGTGTCTAAATTTTGGATGTTCTAAGAAATTATATTAACTTACCTTACTCATTATTCACACATGACAAAGTAACAACATAAACAAAAATAAATTTTATGCATAAATGTTTTACTATTTGAATCAAATAAGTTTTTCTTTTAGCTCCTTTTCATCAATAATCTTACCAAGAAGAAGGGTAAAAAAAACTAACTCTTGGTGAATATTTTTCATTATTTTTAATCCATGCTTATATTTAATAATATATGTAGTTAGTTTTTCAAAATAACATATCATTCACCAGTCCCATGTGCGGTGATTTGTAAAGATATTAGAAAACTTTATAGTAACTATCTATGCTGTTCAATTACTGGTTCTATTACACGTGGCAAAATCTAGAAAGCCTGAGTTATAGAGTTTTACAGCAAATACTGTTATCGGACACCTTTATACTATTACAAGTACAAATTCTTGTTCAGGGAGCTGTTAATAACTTGATTCCCAAGACAAACGTATTAAAGAATAAACTCCAACTCACTCATATAAACTGATCTTTTTACCTCTTGTAATATATGTCATTTCCGATTTTCTTTTTGTAAAATTATTTTTTTGATTTACCCCTGCAAAATATTTTTGTTTTTGATTTACTCCATAATAGGCCAAACAAAAACCAATTTGCGTTTTTCAAAAAAATATTTAATAGGGAGGTAAATCAAAAAAATAACTTTCCAGGTAGGTGTAAAACTATAAATGACCTATATTACAGGGATAAAGAGCTATCAACCCTATAAATAACTCATAAATGTTCACGATGATTGTGACCTTATTGCTTATACTTCTATGATTCATAATAAAACGTGAATCAATTATGTTTAAATTTTTTTCAATATAAGCTGCTCATTGCTGGATTGTAAGTTTGTTTGGGTGATTCCTTACATTTGGTGATGGATAATTTGTGTGATGTTGTTCCCGGTAGAGATGCTTGGAGGTTTGTTGTTCGAGTTATTAGGTTGTGGGAAGTTCCATTGTTTAGCTCTATTGAAATGGTGCTTATTGATCACAATGGGGTGAAAATACATGCTACTATTCGCAAGCAGTTAGTATATCTTTTTCAGCACAAACTGATTGAGGGAAAGTTTACAAGTTATCAAACTTTACTGTCTTGCTAAACTCTGGTGATTATAGGACCACAACTCATACATACAAGCTAATGTTCCAAATGAGTACTAAGGTGGAGGAGTTCCATGAGGATGATGAAAGCTCATTGATTCCAAACCATGGATTAACTCTCACTAACATTTCTCAAATAACCAGCCATACCCAAGACTATGAATATTTAGTTGGTAAGTTACTTTTGTCTATAAATGTTGTTTTTGGAAATCCCGCCCTTAGCGTGAAGGAGTGTGTTGGTAATCCCACATTTATTGCGATTTGTCCCTGGTTGCCTTGTGTTGGCTTTCAGGGGTGGATTTAGTCCTACATCGGTTAGATAGGAGTAGAACTCTTGATAAGAGTTTATAAAGAGGAGACACTCTTCACCTTACAAGCCGGTTTTGTAAGGATGAGTTAGGTCCCAAATTTCAACAGTTCTTATTCTTTATATTTTTTATTTTTGAATGAAACTTATGATATTACATGCTTCTGTGTATAGATGTAATTGGCTTAATGACTGGTATTTCTGCTGAGAGGGAGTTTGTTAGGGACGGAAAATTGACAAAGATGATTGTGATTGAGATAACTGATCAGAGGTTGGCAGCATTAACAAATGCATCTTAATTTATTTATAGTAAGGTCATTTCAATGGTGTTGAGTTTTATTTGTGCAGTGGTAAATGTGAGTGTGCTTTATTTGGCAATTATGTTGATGAGTTGCATAAACTGATGGGTAAAGCTGTTGATGGACCCCCTGTAGTTGTTATTCAGTTTGCTAAGGTTAAGATATTTAGGGGTGAGTAAATTAAATTTGGAATGAATTTTTCATTTATAATGTATTGGAGATTAAATTTGTTGAATTTTACTTAACCGATTTGTTTTATGTATTTGTAAAAGACAAAGCCTCAATTCAGAATGTCATAGGGGGTACGACGAGAATTTATTTGAATCCAAGTTTCCCGGAGACACTGAAGTTTAAACAAGGGTTAGCAGCTATGGTTATTACATTTCATAACTTATGCAATTTATTTTTGATGTTCAGTGGTAGAATTTACAATGCCAATTTCTTGTATAGGAAGGAAGTCTGGTTTACGTTTCCAAAACAGAATGAAGCAATAAAGTTTGCCAAAGGACAAGAATATGTTCATCTCTTTTGTTATCAAGATCACTTTAATGGCTGGAGAAGGTTCCTTGTGACTACATATACAGAATTCTGGCAAAGGTCTGTCGTATAATTTTCTTTCGATTAATCATGACTAAGATCGTTGTTTCTAAATATTCATATTTCTGAGTTCTGTAATCTCAGGTACAAAATCATGGATTCCAAAGTCCGCCATTATTATGAAGTGATTCAAGAGGTAATAATCACGTGTTTTATCGTTCACTTTATTTAATGGAAGTAGTTACATTGTATCATATAAGCTCTCCATTTGCCATGTATGCTTTTTCTAGTCTTAAAAGTTTGTTTTGCTCCCAGGGTTTACCATGCCACCTTTATTTTGATTTGGAGTTTAATAGAAAAATCAACGTAGGAAAGAATGGAGACGAAATGGTTGATCTTTTGATATCAGTAGTTTTAGAAGCCTTGCATGAAAAGTATGAAATCCATGGAGACCACGATTGGATAGTAGAACTTGATTCTTCAACTAAAGGTTTGGCTTTCCTTCATGTCTATTGCATTTGTTGTAAGCCGTAGGTTTTGAACTTATAGTAAATAAGATTCCTTCCTGCGCTATGGACGGCGTTAATTCTTGGTTCCATCTTCCTATACATTCTTCTTTGATTTAATGTCTCTTAAATGTAATTTAAGAGACATTATGTTTTCAAGATTAAAAAGATTGACAATGTTATAGTAAATCTGCATATACTAGCATTGACAATGTTTATGTGTTCAAGATTAGAGGGAAGAGACCTTTTTCATATGTCCTGTTTGTTGAGCATAACATTTTGAACTTATTAATTACAAACTATAAAGATTGCATGTCTTATCTAGACTTTGAAATGCTTAAGCTGCCTTAATCGGTTTTCCACCCTCTAGTACTTTATAGTTCCTTCTATATGCTTTGGGGATTGGTGAGAGTTTCACAATATATATATATAATTCTCATCTTTCTCTAGAATTCCTCTGCTCTCGGTGACGGGGGAATTCAATCCCCCGTCCTTGTGCTAAGGGGCTTTACCATTATGAACCAGTTACCACTTCATCCCTTTCTAAGTTCTTCTGCACAGTTTTCTTCAGTATTCAAAAACATTTTATATTCGACTTAGGTGTTCTACATGTTTTTAGCGTTTTTACTTGAAACAACGGCTGGGCGTTCCACCTAAATATGGTGCTTGTCTTATCTTGCGCTCCTTGTGCTAGTTTGCTTTAATAAGCTGTTTCAAAAAAGAAAAGAAAAATTGTTAAGCGTTGCTGTTACTATGGCTTTGATTCTAATATTTTCCCATATTTAATGATCCTTTTCATTTCCTGTTAATTGTGCTTGTAGATAAGTTCTCTCGTCATCTAATAATTCACATACCAAAGGCTGCTTTCAAGGATAACTCCCATGCAGGTGCATTTGTTTCAGAAGTAAGTCCAAGTATGCTAATCTTTACACATAATGAGTCATTTTATAAATATTTTTAATTTAGTAATTATCAATACTTCAAAGCGAAATTACTTATGAAAATATTAATTATACTAGCTGATAACACAGCCTTCTCTGCTGTATATCTTTCGTAGAAGTATAAACTATCGACTATATTGACAGATATGCTCAAGAATTCTAAACGCAAGGGGGGAAGATAAAAGCTATGAAAAATTGTTTATTGCAAAATATTCAAGTACCAATGAACCGGCTGGACAACTTTTTGTTGATACTGCTGTATATTCTCGGAATCGTTGTTTCCGTCTTCATCTATCTTCAAAGGCAGGAAAAACATCAATTCTTTTGCCGACGGAGAGATTTAAGTGCAAAAACTTGGTATGGTATTTTTCTTACCTAATATCACTATTTCAAATTCTACCATCAAAATAGTTTTATCGGAAATGACTTTCCTCAAGAAAGAAGTAAGTAACTGTATTATGACAATTGGAATAACTAGTTTCAGCATTGAAGACTCCATTCTCTTTGTATATAATACAATATGCATGAACTTTATTTTTTAGACAAAAGAGTAGGAATGAACTTGAAGATCGAGAATGAGGAGTAATAAGCGTTATACTTGCACAGAGATCCTGAGGAAGAATCTGTCACCCATTTGATGCTTTTTCTTTGTCATGTAGAGAGGATTATAGCATGTATTTTTGTCAGTTATTGACCTAAGAATCTAAGATTTTCTTCGACGAGCGATGGGGGTTATACATGCGTTAATGCATACATTTTTCCTTTAAAAGGTTTGATGCAATTTTTATTGTCACTTAGTTATTTTTCAGTTTTGTGGTGCCTTTAAGTGACAGAGTGAAGAAGACGTATTCATGGCTTCCTTGATATGCAATATGGATGCTGATTGCGGAAAGCTTTTAGTCGGCAAACCAGACTTAGATTGCGTGAAGACTCTGCATTTTGATACAAAGGTAGTTTTGGGCTTTAGATTCCTAGAAATTTAAATTGCCGTGATTAATGATTGTTTTTCATTTGACTTTGACAGATGAATGATAACGTTGGAAACTTTGTCCAAAGTCATCCAGAATTTACATTAAATACTTGAACAAGTGATGTTTCAACAACATACTTCACGGGAAAGTCACCATTCCCATCTCTGGACGAATTTATATTATCCGTTGCCTCAGTGGGAAATATACCAGGTAATTGTGATCAAAGCATGTTTTTATAGTAATTCTCCTGATTGTGTAATTCTCTTATCAAATAAGTATTTGTCAAGACTTCATTGGTTGTCCACAACTCACATTTTTTTTCTTAACTTCGACACATTTGGTTAAGCTGTCGCTAGATTTTCATGCTTGTTTAGACTTCAGTGTGATACCCCTCACTGTGTTACGTTGCTGAATATACAGGAAATATTCACAGCTGGTATTTATACTCTGAATCTGGATTGATGGTCTACAACATGACAAAAAATAGATACTGCGAGCGAATTGGAAGACATCATAAAAGCAATAATGGTAATCCACAGAAAGTGCTATTTTTTTGTATATTCTTATTTTTCTGCTGGAACTTATTTGTGGCCATGTCTGAATGGTAAGATTTTTCACTCTTGACTTTTTGGGTAGAGAGTTCTTATTATGATTAATCCTTGTCACTACAGTAAGTAATGTGGTTTCACCGTGTCTGTTAGAATATAGAATAAAGGGTGATTAGAATAGTAAGAATTGTTGGAGGAATAACGTGTACAAGTAGAACGGTCCATGGATAGAGAGGGATCATTTATCCAGATTTGTATGCTTTGGTGAATAGTGCAGTGGCTCTGTTGTAGAAAGTGAAAACATTGGAGGAGAAATATCTCCCCTATCCTATTCTTTCTGTCTCTTTATTCTTTCTAACCTTTTGATAAAATAGTTCTCTCCTTAGAATTCAATTTTTTGGTTCTTGACATTGTCTTTCATTTTACTATGTTCTCTCTTATCTGAGTGCAATGTACTAATACATTTGATGATTTTCTGGTCCAGTGATGTACGTTGTTGATCTAAGAAAGGCAGTGTATTATCAGAAATGTCACGATCCTGACTGCAGAGGTTAATATATTTACAATGAACTGTTAGAAGACTCTTTTGATTCACAATTCTTCACACTCTTTTAACATGTTTATTAATTAATGGGAACAGGTTACCGATCTTCCTTGCGACCAATTCCAGTTCATGTGTTCTCCAATTCTTCAGTTGTTATTGGTTCATCTGGAACGTTAGATGATAAACAGCCAGTAGAGATGAGCAGGGACATCAACCTGATGATAACAAGCCCAATACAGCATAATTCAGAATGTTAGCGACACAATTCAGCTCACCAATAATGTGCCTTGTAAGTATTGATGAATCTGTCCATTTGTATGATACTCTACTCATACCGTCTCATGGATGAAAGGAGTTTCTGTGGCTCTCTACTAGTTGGATCATAATTAGTTCCAATGACTCACGATTGAAGCCAAAAAAGGGGTTTGTGCCACTTATCCGCAGCAACATTGAGAAAAGATCTTGAAAAGCAGCAAAGTTGGGGAGAAAATGTGGAAAATGAGCATAATGTCCGATGAAGGAAAATGAATTCAAGTGTTGGAGATGTGGACTTCAAATTTTGCACTGTCAGAACTAGTGCACGTCCCTGTGGAAGAGTTGTAGGGCCATGCAGAATGTTGCATGATTGTGCAAGCACATTAAGACCTTTGCATGATCGAATAAAGTGTGACCACTTTTAGACGGATTTAGATCCTCTACAACTGTTGCAAAGTGCATCGCTGCAGCGAAATCATGCACCTTTTAGACCCATTTGGGTTCTCTCTTGCAGATAATGAAAGGGATGGACACAAGAGAAAAAAGAGAAGAGATATAGAGAGGATGGAGAGAGAATGAAATGACACGACAAGATGGAAGGATGAGTTGCACAACCATTTAAGAACCTAATTTGTTATCTCTTTTCGGTTTTCTTTATAAATGCAACTCCGGGAGACATCCAAATGAGGCAACTCTTCTCTATTCTCTAGTAAAGCTTCGACCACAACATATTTTCAAGTTATATGGAAGCAATATCACTCTTTTGTTGAATCTATCGTCTATCTTTGTTTAGTTTTTATTTGCAGTCTTTGTTCAGCTAAGCCAAACCATTACGCGGTGAAGCAACTTTTGTGCTGTGATCATGACGAGTTCCTTTTCAGTCGAATGTTGTGTATATTCCTGCATTTTATCTGCATAGTCATAGTACTATGACTTGGTGAGTTGTTTTCTTTGAATCTGAATTGATGAGCTTCAGTGTTGTGTTCGTTGATTTTTTTTTTTTTTTGCAGCAATAGCTTATAGTAAAGTTGGTGCTTCAGCCCTCATTTCCCTCGATGAAGATCGACACTGAACACGCTTCCTGCAAGACCTGCAGCTTTAGAAAATTATAATATGGATTTTGTAAACAATTTATATTGTCATTGGATAATGGATTAAGTTTTACTTGTAGACCTGCAAGTTTGTTTTTCTTAGATTCAAGTGCTGGTTACTCTAAAACTATGATGTTATATCAGCTAGCATTTTAGAGTATTAGTCAATCACATCCACTGTTGAGGGTCTCCAGGAATGATTATTGTAACTTGTATTTTTTTGTAAATTTGTTTATGCATTTTTTTTACACCGATGCATGTTTCTTATTTTATTTGAAAAAAAAAATTGTAGTAAAATTTGGTCTTTAAAACCGGTTTTAACCAAAAAATAACCGGTTTAAAACTGATTTTTAAACCAATAAATAACCATTTTTAATCCGGATTAAGAAAAAAACCCGATATTTTTTTAAACCAATCTATATCCATATATAAACCGGTTTTGTAAATGTAACCGCTTATGAATTCATAACCAGTTTACAATAAAATATATATGGTCATGGTAGGAATCCAAAACCATATAAGTAGTTTATATATGTATATGGTTTGGTTGGTTAAAATATATATGAGAATATTATATCAAGCATGAGCCAACATAATTTGATTTCTCTCTTCATTTATTGCTTGTTTCTTATGAATATTATGCATTATAGTTGTCATTTGTGTTTGTTTCTTCAAGATGTGTGACTACATTCCTGGTTAGGATTGTGGTATATCATTTTGTTTGAATACTCTTCTTATTTTAATCAATGTTCTTTTTAATTTGATTTGATGCTTCATTTGTTATTATAGAATTGAATGTTATAAATTGTGATCACTCTCCCTTGCCATATGAACAATTTGAGGTATTGCATTTAGCTGGTACCTATTCTATCAATAGTCTTCTAATGACAGGTGAGGTGACAATTTCACACATTTGTTTAGTGACATTTTTTCTTTACATTTGTGCAATCTTGATTTGTCTTCTTTCATACTTTACCACATAGAAAAGCTCATTGATTGAGTTGAGTTGCAACTGGAGGCATTGACCAATGATAATGAATCTTCTGATGAAATTGAGTTGAATGAAAAAAATGTGAATTTTTTTATTGTTTTTTCCAAGTTGTTTTATTATGATATATGGGTAGAAAGGTCTTCTCCAGCTTGTGCAGGAACTTAGGTGAAAACACCATGGCTTGTGAAGTCTTTGTCTTAGATTTGTAGGTTACCAACAAATACCAAAATCTACTTAAACCTAACAATATTTAAATAAGTCAATCATAACAAAAATAAATTAATCAAACAATGCCTTTACATCTCCTACACCCATGCATTGCACGGGTCTAAATCTAGTTTGTTTCAAATCGATGAACAACATGCGAATTCATTAGCTTCTCACGACTAACGTCTCTAGTTACTTGTTGCACTTGCAGACATATCAGACTAATCAACAACTAGTATGAAAACGTTTTAAAAAAAATAAAAAATAGGAGACAGGACAACAAGGAAGTAACCGAGGAAAAACATTACTTCCAATTATTGATTAAATGCAACAAAAATTACACAACCTCATTGGCATTTGCATGGGACATTTACCCTGCCTTCACTTCTGTACACAATCATTGGCCAAAATCATACAAGCCATACAAAATTTCACGAGCGAAGTGACTTTTTAGCATTCATTTTGATGCGTTTGCTTCGTTTTTTGTTGCTTTGGGTGATTCCTTGGAAATAGTATATCATTGAGTTGTCTCTCAGCACTGTATTCCGACGTAGCCTGCAAGTATAATATATTAAGTGCAAATAAAATTAGAAGTGTGAAGTAAGTTGCAACTTCTAGCACATAAGCTAATCTAAAATCAGATATATCAAGGTGGTGTTTGTCAGGGTAAAACAAATTCTAAACACAATGAAGCAATTCCCAAAATTATGAAGTTTTGTAAAATTGTGATCTATAAAAAAAAATGAAATGCTGTCCCCTCTCCTTTAACTATAAAATTAATTATTGTTTCAGATATCCACTTTATTTCGAACTAGCTTTTAACTAAACCCTAAATCTCACTATTTTTACGTAGCTCGTATTTGTATTAGGAGGTATAGTACAAGGCATAAACGATGTCATATCATAAAACATAGACATTTAAATATGTAGCTATGAAAATCAACTGATTTACCCTTTTCTTGAATCCGAATCTCAGTGTTTGAACTTGAGTTCCTGAACAAACCCTTACATCAAACCCGAGCGAGTCCACACAGATAAGTTGTGCCTCCTGCAATGAATTGCAATCAACTTTGATCACCAACTGTAACATGGCAAATGTACTAATGCTTGTACTTAAGTGTTCCAAAAAGAATGGAACACAGAAGGTGATGAACTTCCCAAATGGTATTTGATCATTTCTACTTTAAATTCAGATAGATGTCCTTTAATAAGTCACAGTTTCTCATTTATAAAGATAGTGCTACAAACATTCTTATTCCGGCATCTATAGTAGTGAAATGCTGTAGAATCAGATATTGCATTAACTTGTACTTTTGGCTGTAATTGAATGCGAAAACTTTCTTCATGACTCTAACCCAAATACGCTAAAATCACTCTCAAAACCGTTTAACTGGGTAATTAGAAAGAAAGCGATTAAGAGAAAACTACCCATCAAAAGTGCATCAAAGACAACAAGTCAAGAGTTTATGTATTACCTCCACTTGAATACCCTTGCATATCCAACAGAGAGACTTAAGGGCTTGCAAAGTCTTTTCTGATTCTCCAGCAGCTTTCAGATGAGATATAATTTTGGAAGATGACCTTGCAATAGCATCAGGTTGAGCTTTCGTGTAGTCTTCTACTTCAAGGACAACCTGCGCAAAATCAGAATAAAAGTTTAGTTTCCAACAAAGAAAAGGTATAAATAACTTATGATTTAACAATTCACAATGTAATGTTTTTATATTATCAACACTTTAACCATGGATAAGTCATACCTCGTATTTCTCTTACAATAAATAAGCCAGCAAATAGGATCGTTGATTACCAGCTAATTAGAACAGTTTTTAATTATATGGGCGTCTACTTGTTTAACGATTCTAACCAATTGAGTTATGAACTAGAGAAATATCTGAAGTTGTTGCAGGAGAAAAATACCATTGATGTCAAAATTTTAGGTCGATATTTATAAATCAGTAAAGAAGCTGTTATAGTTTTTTATTTTTATTTTCTGTATTTAACCCTTTTAAATTAAATATATCCATTATTTCCTAACTGAGTATGATTACCAATTAAAGCAGTCACTAAATTGCATCCTAAAACACCAATATCAATAAATATGAACAAAGTGCATGATCAACTTTAGGAATTCCTGGCACTTGTCTCTAAACACAAACACAAACACATACAAGTCAGCTAGCTTACAGGATGTCCATGTGCAGAAAACACTTGAATCTTAACAATCTCCAATCTGTAAAAGGAAGTCTCGTCTGAAGGGATATCACCATTCTCGTTATTTTCCACCTTTTGTGATGCGTTATCTTCAGACGACTCTTTATTGTGCTCATGACCATTAATTGCACCAACACTTTCTTCTTTATTTTCTGTTACTTTACTAATTTCGGCAGTACTGGATTGACTGGCAGATAGATGCTTCTGTATTGGAGAATTTTCTTCAATAAACGCAGGTCTTATAACTCCTTGGAAGACTACACAAGCTGGAGGCTGCTCCATCCAATCAATTGGATCATCTGAAGCAATCTAGAAAGTAGTAATAATAGAAATATGAAGTTAATTAATATCCAATAGACCAAATAAAAGTGGGACAGAAGAGGCGTTACAATGTATTCTCCAAAAGCCACACATTAGGTAACATTAACATCTACCTCAGTCAATTTTTTAGCAAAATCCATTGGATGAGAAAATCGCATCGTCTCCAATTTTGCCCAGTCTGCAAGTGCTTCATCATCATCATCGTCAAGCTCATCGTCGTCTGAAAGAACGGCCAGCCATTCCTGCAAAAAAAAAAAATGAATAATAGTGGATAATATTTTGTTTCAATAATGTGTGATATCAATTGAGAAGTGAACATAAGCTTCATAATTACATTAAAAACAATGAAAAATTCAGACCGAGTCATAATCCTCATTCTCATCATCATTTTCATCTACGTCATCTTCAACATCGCTGTCATCTAAATCATCAGTATCTTCATCATCAATTTCCTCAATCCCAAAGTCAATTTCTGATGGACCTGATAAGTCCATCTCAGAGATCATTTCCATGGTATCCACACCAATTATGACTTGCTACAAAAAGTCAAATAAAATAATCCATAACCCTGTTAAGATATGCAAACTTTGTAATGTGAAACAGAACTTGAGAATTATGATTAGAACAAAAGGATTTGAAAAATAAAATGAAACATGAAAAAAGATAACTAATTAATCAATTGAGCAAACAAATCATGGATAAGGCTTAATACTTCAAATAATACAATGAAACACAACAAGCTCAAAAGTGTGAGGATATTAAATTATTGTTGAAGTCCAAAAGGTGGCAAATTAAAGTTTCTGATATCAACGAATGGACATCAAGAAAATGAAGGTAACTTTGTAATTTCTTGCTTTATAAAATGTCACTAATATAAGAACAGGGTCATCGAATCTAGGTATGGTGAGTTTTCCTCAAAGTATATGTCTACTTCTTAGAGAAGAAGGACAGTACACAAAACTGTAAGTATGTGAGAATGGTTCAAGTGCACTGTTTGTAAGTATTTCATAGGAAACTCTACAGCATTACCTACAAGGTTAGAGACCTAGTCTTACCACAAAATTATTTTCTGAAGTTAGGGACTGCAAAACATCTTCACTGGGCTTTGCTTGAAAATATATATCTGCGATGCTTGTAGAATTTAATTAAGGGGGTGAAACTTCCCAAGAACAGGAAAATCAATACATAGTGTAGGATAAGCATATAGCCATCACTTACTTCCATGTTCATCTGTCAAATATGGCAAATCTGGCCAAACAATATTATCATGAAATTCATCATCAACGAAAGTTGAAAACACCATTGTTGCTTTGCTGTTAACCTAAAAAAGATATGCCATAATCATCATCAGCTATACATACGATAAACAGAATAAAAGCATACGATAAGCTGCTAGATATAGTTATTTTCTCAAATACAGCATTTTCATTGCATCAGTTGAGGTTGGGCCAGATTTATATGAAGATGAAGGATGAAGGGTTCGCATTCAGTAAAAACTAAAATGACGTTTGACACAATTTCAATAATTCTGTCAAAAGAAACAGGGGGTTATTGGGACTTATATTTAGCAAATCCAAACAAAATTTATACATTTTTTCATAACTTGACTTTCCATAATGCAGATATTCTCTATTAGGGTTGCAATCGATCTTCCCAACTTACGCGTATTCAATAAGTCAAAACAGGCTGCACTAGAAAGGAAAATTCTGGAGCAGTTTGTTCTGGTAGTTTAATTAACACATGGATTCAAAACACAGAATAATACCATGGCCAATTTAATCTCCTATTTATCTGTAATTATCTACACACCCAACTGTAAACCTAGAGAAAAAAAGTGTTACTTATTTAAAAATGTTAATACCTTTTGGAGGCAGGTAATCCTAAATGAATTCTAAACAAGCAGAGAATAGAACAGTATTTTCTAAAATGAAACAGAAACCCTGACTATGGTTTTAGCATTTATATTTATCATTATTAATTTTCCTTCGTGTAAGAAAATTACATGCTTTGTAGCATAGAATAATGTCTAGCCATCATGTAAACCAAGCAGTGTGGTTTTGTTACTCTGTCGTACAAAAATAGCACTGAAATAAGAAAACCAAATGTTTGCCAAATTTTATTTTCTTCTTGTGAAACAAATTAGTAAAAGTAAAACAAATTAGTACCTCGATAACAGTTCTACTTGTTTCTGCTGCAGTAAGTCTAACATCTTCACTATTCTCCAATGTGGAGGCAGCTATTTCTTCAAATGGGTGATAGGATGGCTTCTCATTTTTCCTTACAGGCTCCTGATCTGAGCCGGGATGTTCTGATGATACTCGAATTCTATTTTTCACAAGTTTGTGTCTTCGGGTAAATGGAGTGCCCGGGTACATTTTACTTTTTATCCTGCATAATTATATCATATATTATTTATTTCCTCTCATTTATAAATGGTATTTCTAGACATGAAAATTTTCAATATAGAGTACAGGTAAACAATAAGTCACACAATTTGCATTTGTGAATTAGTTTCTCGTGATAATTTTTTTTTATGTGTTTTGAATTTAAGCCACTTAAGGAAAACATCATAATAAAAGTTTTAAAAAGTTAAAAATTGGGGTTGCTTACCACAACAAAGAAACTCAAATACACAAATAATATTATGTTATCATATATAGTATATTAATATATAAGAGAAAGCTACAAATTTGACTCGCAACAAAATACAACAATAACCAAGTCTTTTCCCATAATATGGGATCGTCTACATGGATCAAATTACGCCATAATGTTTGATCTTAAACCATATTTCGATTCAACTCATTAATTTCCAAATCTTTTCTAATAGTTTATCAGATAGTTTTTCTAGGTCTTCCTCTGCCTCTAGTGATCTGAGTATCCTCTCCTTACTACAAAATTTATAGGTCTTCTCTTTATCTGTCCAAACCACCTAAGCTTGTTTTCTACCATCTTTTCTACTATAGGTGCTACCCTAACACTCTCTCTAATATGGTCATTTCCTTACTCACGACAGAATAATAATGAAAAAAATAAAAAAAAGTACGACGAGTACCAGTACCAAGTTTGTAGTACCCGGTACAGGTACTTCAAGATTTTACAAGTATCCACAAATTCACAACCATAACCAAACTAATTTGCATAACTTCACCCCTAAATCATCAAACTAGAAGAGAAAATATAAGATGCATCAACATTGTAAATAGTTTTACACTTACATCCAATAAACTTTAATATTCCACCAAATCACAAAACTATTTCAAAATTAGTTGTATAATAACATAGCAGATTGGCAGTTTCTTAATTGTATGATAGTGTAAAACTATTTTACACTGACAGTACATCACCATTAAACTCTAATAATAACAGTTAAATAACAATACCACGGAGCGTCGAAACCACCACAGCTACAAGCAAGTCTACACGAAGCAATGTAACCTAATCCACCACCATTCACATCCTCCGCATTCCACATTGAACGGTTATTATCTGCCAAAAACATAAAAAAGAATCAATCAGCAAATGCACAAAGTAAGTAGTAACTAACAATCTCTATAACAATGACACTTCTGATTAAAGACGGGTCCATGTGTTGTAGTTACATTCAAATAATTCATTTTGTCAAATTATTATCAGTGTCAAGTGTCAGTGTTGTGTTGTATCTGGTGTCTGTGTCCGTGCTTCATAGTAGTATTACTAAAAACATCTTGGTTTTAGTTTCTGGCTAGTCACAGTATAACACTACATAAATGAATTCAGAAAATGGAGAGAGAGAGAGAGAGAGAGAGAGTACGGAAATTGGAAAAGCGAGTGGAGGAGGAGAGGTTGAAGCGGGTGGCGATAGTAGGATCAATAATCATCATAGTTAGTTAGTTTTGTTTTGGTTAAGAGAAATACATAGTGGTGGAGAAGAGAAGAAGAAAGAAGAAAGAAGATGAGGTGCACTTTCCTTTTGGATTTGTCTACTTCGTGATTGGATGCAGCCTCAAACATGCTGCTAAACATTATTTTATTTATTTATTTTAGGCTTATCATCTCAACTTTTTTAATATTTTATGAGATATTTTTTAGGATTTTTTTAACTAAATGATGTTCTATTCATAAATAAAAATATATTTTATTCATATATAAATTTAAATTATAAGAAATTAACTAATAAGATAAGATGACTTTATAAATTATAGGATTAACAGTGTTTTATCCATGTAATATAGGTCATTTTCGATTTACTCCTCGAAATTTTTTTGTTTGAATCTCGACCTTGTAAATTTATTTATTTTTCGAAATAACCTCCGACTTATCTGAAAGTGCATGTTTGATGATGTGGTGTGCTGATTATGCATATATGATTATGTCGCTGACTGTATTATTAATTTTGTTTTCATTTTTTTAAACGTACATCTGGCATTTGTGCCTATTTTTTAAAAACAAATTAAGAAAATGATATAAATTCATTTATATTAATTTAGAAATAAAAAACAATTTAAAAAATAGGAAAAATAATTTTCAAAAATAAAAAAATTCGTAAATATTAGAAAAACAACATTTTTTTCCAAAATTAAGAAGATTTTTTATATAAAAAATAAAAAAAGATTAAATAATTTTTAAAAAAATTCCAATTATTTAATTTTTTTCAAACAATATTATCTAAATTCTAATATTTTCAATTTTTTATTTTCAAAAATTCAGGAAAAATATTTTCAATTAATTTTTTTTTTGAGAAAAAAAATAGTCAGATGTTTTTAATTTTTTTATTTTCAAATAATATTATCTAATGTTTTGTTTTTTTTAATTATGAAAAATATGTGCTAAATCAGCGAATATGCACAATCAAATGGGTCAGGGGGTTATTTTGGGCAAAAATAAAATTTACAAGTACAAAATCTAAACCAAAATATTCTCAGGGTGGTAAATCGAAAATGACCTAAATCACAGGGGGTATAACACTATTAACCTTAAATTATATCATTTTATTAAAAAGCAAAGTACAAATATACTCTCTCCGATCACTATTATAAACAAAAGTTGACTTTTTAGGTTCATTTAATAAATGATGTATGTGGTCTATATATAGATTACATACATCATTTATTGAATGAATCTAAAAAGTGAACTTTTGTTTATAATAGTGACCGTAGAGAGTATGAGAATACATCAAGAAATAAGTGGGAGTAAGTATAAACGAGACTAATTTCAATAAGGCATGAACGAGTAGAGATGCTCTCCATTTTCTAAGAAATGGAGAGGATCGGAACTCGACGTGAACAACATTATTGGCTTGCCTCTAACTAAACTTGACGTGAGAGTTTTGAAAACTAACGTTATATAATTGTTTGCTTCAGTGATGTCTATCTTTGTTTCTTTTATAAAAATAGTCTACAATCTTCTTGGAGTTTATAGTGAAATTCATGTTATCTAGTCGAAGGTCTCCTACCCAATTAAGGATTTATAAAGGCATAAGCCTTCTGCCGAATGCACAAAACATATTGGAAAAAATCATATGGTCTTCGCTAGGACAAAGCATTTGTCTTTATCACGAGTACACATACTAGTTTCTACATTACACTTATATCTACTTGAATCTGGTTTTGCCCACCTTTACTTGGCCCTTGTTCGTTGATCCACCTATGTTGCATGTTCGTATCACATTGGCCATCTTCCGGTATTCGAGTAAATGAGTAGTTAATTCCAATGTATGGGCATTTGTCTCATCAACATGTTTCCATAGCTTCATATTTATGAATTTCCATAAACTCCACAAAATGATTGCAAATATTTCACGTTGAAATGCATGGAATCAATGCAAAGGCATAAAACGTCGCAACCTCCATATTATAATGTCCCCATAGTGCTTTATCAATCTCTACCCATAAGTTTGTTGGACGCCACACTTGCACTACTCTCAGACACTCCAACAGTGTGTGTATACTATCTTTATAACTTTTTTTGCATATCACTCATTCCATTAGGCTACTTGGGAAGATCTAGACAATGAGTCAGGGTCTGATGAAGATGATGCTAAAGATGAAGCCAATGTAGTTGTGGGTTTGGTAGCAACAACTGAACTAGAAAATGAATCATCCAATGAAGAATCTGATATAGACTTTGAAAGTGAAACTGAGGTATACTCTAAATTTACTAGATCTGAACTGATTAATTCTCTCAAGGAGCTTCTTGGTCATTATGAAACCAAATCCACAGAGTTGAGGAAAGTTAAACAACAACACAATAAGTTGTTGAAACAATTTGACTCAACTATGTTGGAGATGGATGTTTTAAAGAAAGAAAATGAAAACTTAATGATTAAGAAGTGTAACTGTAAACACTTGAGTGATCAGAATGCTGCTCTACAAGAGTTTATTGCTACAGGAATTGATAGATCCAAAGTGGCATCCATGATTTATAGCACATATCAGAACAGAGGCAAAAGTCTTGGATTCATAGGAGGAAATTCCAATGAAGTGATCCTGAAACCTGGTTTTGATGGCGCCAAAAGAGTATTTGAAAATCATTTTATGTTAGAATCTGAAAAAGTCAACACAGTGACTCATTCAGAACCTAAAACTTCAAGCTCTAAGGCAATGACTAAGTCAGAGCCAAAGAACCTAAAGCCAAAGGCGCTGAACAACTTTGAATCAAAGGCTCCAAAAGTTCAGATTCTAAAGAAACTAGAGTCTGGAAAACAGATTCTGAAGAAATCAGAGTCTGGTAAACAGATTCTGAAGAAACCAGAGTCTGAACATCAGAAGCCCAAGACTCAAAGAAGAGAAGCTGTGCGTAGTAAGTTGGATTCTGGACTAAAAGGTTTTGAACCTAAAGTCTGGAAGAAAATAATACCTCAGACTTCCAGATACACAACACAAAAGAGATTCAATGGTTCAAGGACTAACCCCAATGGACCCATAAAGATATGAGTACCTAAATCTGAAATTATTGATGTTGCAGGTATGTCTAAAAGGACAAGAAAAGGAGAAGTCCTAGTATCTAGATAGTGGCTGCTCGCGACACATGACGGGAGAAAAGTCTATGTTCCTAACCCTGACCATGAAAGAGGGAGGAACTGTGGGATTTGGAGGAAACCAGACTGGCAAAATTATTGGTACTGGAACCATTGGTAACTCTAAACAACAAAGTCTATCTAAAGAAATTTGATGTCAAAGCTCAGAAGTGAATCTTTTTAAGTTACTTTGAAAGGTCTAAGGCATACAAACTGTATAATTCAGAAACACAATGTGTTGAAGAATCTATGCATGTTAAATTTGATGACAAGGTGCATGGAAGTGAAACTCTAGAGCAGGATGAAAGTTTTGCAGATTCTCAAGAGTCTGATGATAACTCAGAACCTGATCAGACCCCAGAGTCTGATAATACTCCAGAAGCTATAGCATCCCCTGAAGTTCCTGATGAAGTAGCTTCTAAAGAAGCTCAAGATGGTTTTCAACAAACAAATCAATCCAAACATGCATTCAAATACAAGTCTTCACATCCTGAGGATCAAATTATTGGCAACAAAGAAACTCCCAAAAGAACAAGATCACATTTTAAACAAGAAGAGTCTGCCTTGAGATTGTTATTAATAATTGAACATGCCTCAATTGAAGAAGCACTTGCAGATGAAGGATGTATTCTAGCTATGCAAGATGAACTCAACCAATTCAAAAAGAATGATGTATGAGATCTAGTAGCTAAGCTTGAGCACAAGAACATTATTGGAACTAAATGGGTGTTCAGAAACAAGTTTAGTGAGTAAGGAGAAGTAATAAGAAACAAGGTCAGACTTGTTGCTCAATGCTACAGTCAACAAGATGACATTGATTATACTGAAACATTTGCTCCAGTTGCAAAGTTGTAAGCAATCAGGTTACATCTTTCCTACGCAGTAAATCACAACATAATTCTGTACCAAATGGATGTTAAGAGTGCCTTTCTTAATGGTGTCATTACTGAAGAAGTGTATGTCAAACAACCTCCTGGTTTTGAGGACTTAAAACATCCTGAACATGTTTATAAACTAAAAAAATCACTATATGGCTTGAAACAAGCTCCTAGAGCTTGGTATGAAAGACTAAGTAATTTCTTAATTAAAAATGATTTTGAAAGAGATCAAGTTGACACTACACTATTCAGGAAGACTCTTAAGAAAGATATTCTAATTGTTCAAATTTATGTTGATGATATTATTTTTGGTTCAACTAATAGTTCTCTTCGCAAGGAATTTTCTAAGTCAATGCAAGATGAGTTTGAAATGAGCATAATGGGAGAATTGACATTCTTTCTGGGAATTCAAATCAACCAATGCAAAGATGGAGTTTATGTTCATCAATCCAAGTACACTAAAGAGCTCCTGAAGAAATTAAATCTTGAAGATTGTAAGGAAATGAACACTCCAATGCATCCAACCTGTACATTGAGCAAAGAAGATCAGTGAACAAAAGTTAACCAGAAGCTGTATAGTGGTATGATAGGTTCTCTGTTATATCTCACTGCATCCAAACCATATATTTTATTCCGTGTATATCTGTATGCAAGGTTTCAATCAGATCCTAGAGAGTCTCACTTAACTACTGTTAAGAGAATCTTTAGATATTTGAAGGGAACCACTAATCTTAGACTTCTGTATAAGAAATCTTCAGATTATAAGCTAGTTGAATTATGTGATGCTGACTATGCTGGAGACAGGATTGAAAGAATGCTGGAGACAGGATTGAAAGAAAATCAACCAGTGGCAATTGTCAATTTCTGGGAGAGAATCTGATATCCTGGGCTAGCAAAAGACAAGCAACTATTGCTTTGTCAATATTAGAAGCAGAATACATCTTAACTGCTAGTTGTTGTACAAAACTACTCTAGATGAAACATCAGTTAGATGATTATCAAATAACTGAAAAATGTATCCCAATTTATTGTGATAATACAGCTGCTATATGTTTGTCCAAGAATCCAATTCTACATTCAAGAGCCAAGCACATTGAAATTAAACATCATTTTATCAGAGACTAAGTTCAAAAAGGAATTTTAGATATTCAATTCATTGATACTGATCATCAATGGGCTGATATATTTACTAAGCCTTTAACTATTGAAAGATTTGATTTTATAAAGAAAAATTTGTACATGTGTTTTGTCTCTGTGTAATGCTTGCTCCTGAAGAGAGAATTCAGTCTCTGAAAGTTATTCAGACTCTACTTGAGTATCAGACCCTCTTTTGGAGACTCTGAGAAAATCAGCCTCTGAAGACACTCAGACTCTGTTAGGGAGACTCATACTCTGAAGCTGCATGTATTAGTGGTAAGGTGGCAGAGCCCCACTACGGTAACAGTTACTTTTGTGGTTCTCAGGCGTGGTCTGTCTGTATTGAGTAATAACTCAAAGGGCAATGATAGTATTCGTTTAACATTTATCCTTGTGCCTTCCCTTTGCTTTATGACTACTTGCGTGTTTGTCTTTAATGTTTATGTCTGTTTGTTTCCTGTGTATTCCAATTATTTTAACAAAATACACTAAGTCAAAACACACACTACTTTCACTCTCACTACTCACACTTCCTGTTTCTAAACTCTTCTTCTCTCTCGCTCTCTGAATTTTTTTTTTGAAATCTCAAAAACCCTAGAAAACTTTTCAATGGCAACTTCATCTAATGCTCCGGTCTTGAAGATTAATCCTGGTCAGTCGTGCGTCACCAAGCCAAGAACAATGAACATCATTAAAGAGCAACTGGAAGTTCAAGTTGAATCTCTAGTAGATTTTGGTGCGTTACACTGGCACGACATTGACATTCATACTAACATCTTCTGTCAAGGTATGAACGAGTACTTTGGTATGTTGAATAGACCAACATATCAGGAGCTGATTAGAGACTTATGGGTTAGAGCAGAAGTTTACGACAAAGAAGCTGCTGCCTTTGAAGAAGTACAAGCTATTAACAACAATCAGTCTTTGGTGGGAAAGACAAGGGTTGAAATGGGTTTGAAACCATACACAGGTATAGAGATAAGGTCTGCAGTGATGGAGATTCCAATCACCATCACAGAAGAAGTGATTGCAATAGCCTGCAGAGTTTCCAATGAAGGCAAATTTCAATGGAATGTTAGCAAGAAGTCTGACTGGGCTGAGATATGCAACTCCTTCCTTTTCAAAGGAAGACCTTCAACAAAACTAGTAGATATGCACATAGACCACAGGGTGCTTCTGAAGATCATTACAAATTGTCTACTTCAGAAGGGTGGAGGATCTGACACGTTGTTTTTGGAACACAAGGTGGTTTTGTATTTTCTGGATACTATGGAAAAGATTAATTTTCCTAAGTATGTGATGTACCACATGAGCTGGGCCATCAAGGAAAGACAAACAAAACAAAGGAGACAAGTTCCTTATGTGAGACTGCTTTCTGAGATCTTGTATCAAAGTGGACTTCTACAGATCCTGAGTGACACTGGGGTAGTGTCTGATAAGCAGCTTGGGACAGTTATTGGGAGAATCATCAACGGCAAGACTCTCCAGTACATGAAGATAGTAAAGAAGTATGAGCCTCATGAGGAGGACATGAAGGAATCCTTAGTCCAATCTGACTTAATGATGGACTTCCCCCCAATATCCAAAGAGGACAACCCAGAGGTCCTTCTCATTTTGTTGTGGAACATTTCCAAGAGACTGGAAGAATTATCAACTACAACTCCATTCCTGAGACTGCAGGAGGTGCTCCTCTAAAAGTCAAAGGAAAAAGGAGCAAACTGGTCAATGAAGAAGAAGACCAGCCAGAACCTGTTCCTAAGAAATCAAAGGTGACCAAATCTTCTGCTCCTGCTCTTCCAGGAGTAACTATTGGTGGACCTAGGCTGGAAACTAAAGTCCCCAAGAGGAAAAGGGGCAAAGCTGAAAGAAGCATGAAGAGACTGAAGAAGGAAATCAGTCAATGCTTTGAGAAGGATGACAAAGTTGAGGAAGAAGATAAGCTTCTGAGATGTAAAAGAGAAGTTGTTCATGTTGCTAAGGAGATAATGCAGAAGATAGGTACTTCAGTACCTATGGTTATTGATCAGCATGCTCCTGCAAAGGCATTAGCTGCTGAGGTAGTTACTGAAGAAGTCAAGGAATTGCCTGTGAAAGAATCCACTGAGATGTTGGTGAAGGCTCTCAAGCAAAAAGAATCTGCTGTGTCTACAGAAGCTGGTGCTTTAGGACCTCAGGTAGCTACTGAAGCTGGCACCTCAGAACCTACAGCTCCTGTCACTTCCATTTCAGGTAACTCTTTAAAAGAAACTTCTATGTACTCCAACCTGGATTCACCTTCTTCATCTTCTTCCCAAACCAAAACTGACTCAGACAATATGCCTCTGAGTAAAGTCGTCCCCACTCTACGTAAAAAGACCCCCTCACCAAACAAACCAATCTCACCTCAACCAATCTCTTCATATGATCCTCTAGACCCAAAAATAGCTGCATATGTTGATACTACCATGGATAATATTATCCAATATACTATCAATGTATGTCAACACCTCCCCGAAGACCATCCACTCAAACCAGACTACTTAAAACCACTTCAGGTTATTCAGTCCACTGAAGAGTCTGAAGAACCTATCTCAACTCAACAACCTTCAACCAACCAAGAAACTTCTACCATTCCAGAACCCTCAAACATAGGTTCTCCAGAAACCCTAGACTCTCTAGAAAAACATCTAGGAGGAGAATTACCTATCACCCCCATCAAATCCAAAGCTCAGACTCAAGGTTCTTCAGAACCTGAGATCGTAGAGTCAGAACCTGTTGTCACCATTGACACAGATTCTGAGCCTGAGCAACACACTGAAACTCATCAAACAGAAACTGAGCAACAAACAGCAACCCAACAAACTGAAACCCAAGAAACTGAAACTCAACACACAGAAACCACTCAACCAGAAAATCTTACCCTCATCTCCACTCAAAAAGACCAAACCTCTTCATCTCAACAAATCCAAACTCAACATCATCCTGAACTCTTGAATCCAAGGTACATAGAGGATTTATTCGTAAAGATGTGTAGAAAGATCAATGAACTGGTCAAGCAAAATAGTATCTCAATTTTGACTGTGAGTTATGAAGATCAGTTCTCAGCTGCTATGAAGGAAATAGCAGATTTTCTGACTACTATCAAAAGTGTTTGTGCACAAGAGAAAGCTGTAGTACTTGCACAACATCTTGAGGAGCTTAAAAGACAAGAAGAACAATCTCAAGGGGAGATCCTGATGCTTTCAAATGAACCTTTCTTCTCAAAAATTGAGTATAAGTCAAGAGAATCTCATGTCATTGTATTTTTTTTAAGTAGCTTATGAATGTTGTTTGCTTTTGATACAGTTTAGCTCCTTATTTATAAAATGTTTCTGACATATCTTGATTTTGAATAAATAGATGCTTATGTTTCTATTGATACATTTATTTGCGTCTGATATATCTTATGATTCTGGATACTCTTTAGACTCTGATTGTTTTATTAACTCTTGTGTTGTTAAAACTAAGTTTAACCAAACTCTGTTTACGTTTTTGACTCTGAATCTTCTTATCTCTTCTCGTTTACTTTAAAGTTTTTTATTAAACTCTGATACCTTTTTGTTAATGACAAAAGGGGGAGTAATTGAAGTATTTTAAGTCTAAGTAAAGGGAAGTTAGCAATAGATAATAACGTTAGATTCTGAGCCCTCAAATAAATTAAATGTTTCACAATTTAATTTAAGAGATTCTCTTCTCATCTCTAGTCTTTTAATTTTCTATGAGATTTGATTATGAAGTTTTGTTTAAAATGAATTTAATTAACCTGGATAGGACTTAGGGGGAGCTTACAAACCTCACCTTGAAGACTATCATACTCAAGGGGAGTCAGAGCTTACAAACCTCAGACCCTTAAGCCATCTTGTTAATTAGATTAACAACAATTGACCTTTTAAATACTTATGTTTGTCATCATCAAAAAGGGGGATATTGTTGGAACAAATGAAGAGCAAAATCCTTAAGAAGCTTGTTGCAAGTGATTCTGAAGAATCATCAGAAGTTGTTTCGAGAGGTTCTGAAGACGAAGAGAGCCTGAAGAAACCGCTTTGAAGATGTACAAGACTCGGAGAGTCTGAAGAAGCTGTTACGAAGAAGTGCAAAATGAGAGGTTCTGAAGACTCAGAGAATCTAAAGAACAAAGAGAGTCTAAAGGAGCTGAAGAGAGTCTGAAGCTCAACAGAGTCTAGAGTTCTATAGAGAGTCTGAAGATTGCAAAAGGCACACTACCTTTTGATCAGTCAGTTTAGAGAATTTTATCTTGTAGACATTGTTTCTTCGTTTTCCCTTGAAGACTATGGACTGATCATCCTTGTTGACCACTGTGCAGTTGTTCTTATTAAACAATACATCATAACCACTGTCACATAATTGACTTATGCTTAGTAAGTTATGTGTAAGTCCATCAACGAACCACACATTACTGATTGAGATCAGAGAGTTACCAATGGTTCCAGTACCAATGATTTTGCCAGTCTGGTTTCCTCCAAATCCCACAGTTCCTCCCTCTTTCATGGTTAGGGTTAGGAACATAGACCTTTCTCCCGTCATGTGACGCGAGCAACTACTGTCCAGGTACCAAGCCTTCTGTTTTTCTAGTCCTTTTAGATATACCTGCAGCATCAAGAATTTCAGACTTAGGTACCCATATTCTCATGGGTCCTCTTTGGTTAGTCTTAAAACCATTGAACTCCTTTCGTAAGTTATGTCTTGAAGTCATTGGCAATGTGTTCTCCCATACCTTGGGTTTGGAACCGTTTGGTTTAGGTTTCAATTTGCCTTTCACAGTTTCTCTTCTTTGAAACTTAGGCTTTTGTTTTTCAGACTCTGGCTTTTTCAGAGTCTGTTTATCAGACTTTGAATGTTTCAGAGTCCGAGTCTTTAAAGCTTTAGGTTCAAAGTTTTTCAGAACCTTTAACTTAACATTCTGAGATTTTGACTTAGTCAGAACCTTAGAAATTGAAGTTGTAGGTTCTGAATGAGTCACTGTGTTGACTTCATCAGACTCACTTACAAAGTGATTTTTCAACGCTTTTCTGGCTCCATCAGGACCAGGTTTCAGAGTCACTTCATTTGAGTTTCCTCCAATGAATCCAAGACCCTGTCCTCTGTTATGATACGTGCTATAGATCATGGATGCAACCCTTGATCTGTCAATTCCAGTAGCAATAAATTCTTGCAGAGCAACATCTTGCTCACTTAAGTATTTACAGCTACACTTCTTGATCAATAAAGAGATATTTTCTTCTTTTAAATTTTCTAATTTCAACAGAGTTGAATTATGTCCTTTTGACAGCTTATCAAGCTGTTGTTTGACTTTCTTCAACTCAGTGGTTTTAGCTTTAAAATGACCAAGAAGTTCTTTGACAGATTCTACAAGTTCAGACCTTGTGAGTTCAGAATATACCTCTGTTTCACTTTCAGAGTCTGCATCTGATTCTGCCTCAGGTGTTTCTTTAACAGATTCGGTTGTAGCCATTAGTCCAACAGCTACATTAGCTTCACCATCAGCATCATCATCCTCAGACCCTGACTCATTATCAAGATCTTCCCAGGTGGCCATCAGACTTTTCTTGATCTGCTTCTTAAACTTTCTTGACTTGAAGGTTGGCCTCTTTGACTTGGATTTCTCCTTCTGCAGCTCTGGATAATCAGCAATAAAATGTCCAGTCTTCTTGCAGTTGAAGCAACCTTTCTGTTCCTCCTTTTTGAAACCCTTCCCACTGCTCTTGCTCAAAAATCTCTTGTTCTTCTTAGCAAGGTACTGCATTCTGCTTGAAAGCATAGCCATTTCCTTTGCAATATCAGGACCCTCCTCTGAGCTTTCGGAAGCTGAAGATTCATTTTCAGACTCTTCAACCTTGAGAGCCTTTGAAGACCTTCCTTTTGATTTTAAAGCAATAGTTTTGGACTTTCTTGCAGAATCATGTTCATTGAGACTTAACTCATGAACCTTGAGTGAGCTTACAAGATCTTCAACACTTAAAGTGTTTAAATCTTTAGCCTCCTCAATTGCAGTGACCTTTGGTCTCCATCTAGAGGGTAAGCTCCTTAAAATCTTGCTAACATGATCAGAAGCTATATAACTCTTCTTTAGTATCTGAAGACCAGATACTAGAGTTTGAAATCTTGAGTACATCTGCTCAATACTTTCATCCTCTTTCATCTTGAATAGTTCATACTGATGAACTAATAGAAGAGCTTTAGCTTCCCTGACCTTTTTGCTTCCTTCGTAGTTAGCACAGAGAGAAGCAAACATGGCTCTAGTAGTAGATTTGTCACTCATCTTCATGTATTCCGTTTTAGGAATAGCAGTGACAAGAGCCCCTCTGATGATATGATGTTTCTTGTAGATTTTCTTTTGAGCAGCAGTGTGAAGTTTGCGGTCAATGGCAGCACCTTCGTCATCAAGTTGTAAGTCACCAACACCATCTTCAAGTATGTCCCAGAGTTCTTCATCAAGACCCATGACATAACTGTAGAAGTTGGTTTTCCACCAAGAAAATTCTTCAGGATCACCGTTGAACTTAGGAATTTTTCCATAATCAGCCTTTTTACTGCTGTTATTGGATCCATAGTCATATGGTATAGCAGCACCAGAAGAAGACGGTTCACTGGAAGACATGTTTTTCTCTGGATCTTTTCTGTCACACGGTTAAGTGCTATGACAACAGAGCCGGAGCTCTGATACCAACTGAAGGTGAGAAAAACACAAGAAGGGGGGGTTGAATTGTGTTAGCTTTTCGCAGCTCTTGAAGAGTGAGAATCTAATTCCTTTAAACTCAGAGTCTGAATGGGATCAGAGTCTGATGGGAGATTAGGTTCTGATGCAGCGGAATAATCAAGAGATAGAGAGAAGAGAGAACACAAGCAATTATACAGATTCCTTCCACAAACCGGAAGTAGTCCTGTCCCCCTTGTACTTCCAAGGAGAGTTCACTAAAATGTAATATCAATTACAAGTTGCTCAAACACACAGTAAGAGACTTCCAATGCTCAAGCATGCAGGCAAGAGAATTCCAATGCTCAAAGACACAACTAAGAGACTTCCTTGCTCAAGGACGCAGCCAAGAGACTTCTTTGCTCAAGCACACAAGCAAGAGACTTCTTACAGAATTACAGAAAATTGAATAGAGTTGAAACACTTGACAACAATCAAATGTGTTTCAATTACAACACAGACAGACTCTGTTTCAAACAAAAGACATACTCTGTTTTTCTGTGGAACTTAGAAATTCTAGAATACTCAGTTTGAAAGAATTCTAAGTTGTTGATGTGTTTTTGTTAAGACTCAGTTGAATACGAAAGCAACGCAGTGTAATTTTTCTAGTTGTAGAGTCCAACAATTCTTCAAGTCTTCTATCCTTTATATAGGCGTAGGAAAGAGACGTTGAGTCATCCAGAACATCAGGATGATTTCTGAAGCTTGATCAATGACTGTTGATCTGTTGCTTGATTTGGTAATAGTACTTCAATTGCATAATTTGAATTCCATTCCCTTTGAGGATTAATACCGGTAGACACCGTTGCCAAACTGTACGAGGTAGTGGAGTAGTGGAAACAGAGTTCGTACAACGTACTCTGTACTGGCCTGCATTCTTTGTCTTTGTGCTTCCCACGCTCAAGTTGACTTTGAAGCTAGCCGTTACTCCATTTGAGAGTTTCTTTTGCATCGCAATGCTTGTAGAAATCCTTGTTAGCAGATTTTCAGTTTTTGGGCTTCAGACTCATTGTAGCACTAAGCTTCTGATAATCTTCAGACTCTCTTGTTTTTCAGATTCTGATAGTCTTCAGACTCTGATAGTCTTCAGACTCTGATACAGTCTTTCAGACTCTCTTCGGTACATACTTCAAACTTTCTTTGATACAGTCTTCAGACTCTCTTCGATACAGTCTTCAGACTCTCTTCGATACAGTCTTCAGACTCTCTTCGATACAGAAACACAATCAACAAGCTTCTTTGGATTTTTTGCTCTTTAACATTGTTCAAACAGAATACTTTCTAAGATATAAATCTTGATTGATATCCTGCATACTTAAACAAATATTAGCAATATCCAATTGACAACTTTTAATACCTTGTTATCATCAAAACTCAAAACGTGGTATTGCTGAACACCTTTGTTCCAACAGAGGAGACATGAGTTTTTAATTTTATTGCCAAATGTTTAATCTCTTTTATGCTGTTATGTTTATGCCTTTTGCTTGAGGACAAGCAAAGATTCAAGTGTGGGGGAGTTTGATGAGTCATTATTTAGTGATTTTTTATATAATATTTAAGTCTGTTTTATTTAGATTTGATTTCATTTTACTTAATATTATTCCATTTAGATTTATTTTACTTCAATTGCAAGATATTTAATTTCAGGAACAAATATTCTGAAGATTCAGTCTTGGAGCAAAAGAAAGAGGATTCAGAGCTGATTCGGTCAAGAAAATACGATGATTCGGCACAAAAATATAAATCCACCAAGTCACAAGCTTGGCACGGCCGTGCCAACCCTCAGGATGCTCTTTTGCTGCTTTTGCTTCATGGACAAGCTACCTATTAGTTTATTTCTGACCTAAAAGCCCGTGGTTTCTTGTGGAACATTCTACTGATATATTTTCTTAGGGCTTAAGTCATTGTAAACTATAAATAGAGTAGCTAGCTATCACAACAATTCATCTTTTGTTCTTGGAATTCAATAGTGACAATTGTATTTCTTAATAAAAGTTCTTTCTTTTATTCTCTTGTTATTTTATGTTCTTCTTCTCTTCTATGTCTGCTTCAGCCATGGGTGAGTAGATTCTTCTTTGTCCTGGAATTGTTGGATAAGTCTTAATGACATAATCCTAACAAACCAAACCTTAACTAATTTTATATAAATCTACTTTCCAATCTAATTTTACCATTTTTATAATGAATTAACAATTACCAACTCATAAAGCGAACACAGAGGGTTAGTAATTGTTAATTCATCATCTTAAATATCAATTCATAAAGCGAATGCGGAGTTTTAATATTGGAACAAGTGAAATTAGACAAGGATTGTGATGCATGAGAATATCCTAGCAAATCTTGAGACATATAAAGTTTCGTTCTTCATGGATTCTAATAACAACCAAACATGAGAATAGGCTTGGTTGTTAGAGGAACACATTCAATGACTTTGAAAGAAGCTTTGATACGCTTAAGAGAAACCTGTCTTTAGAAAGTAGATCCAATATAAAATTAACGGTTTATGGTTTGTTTGTGAAAGACTTGTTATTAAGATGGACCAATAAATCCTAAGGCGCTTTTTATTATTATTTTTATTCATTAAAAATCAAACCTTTTTCCAACTGAACTTTCTTCTATTTCTCTTCCAAAAAGTTAATTGAATTAAAACAACTCCATGTCGGAACGATACTCTATTTTTACTACTTCGGTAGAACCGTGCACTTACGGTTTTACTCATCACTATTACGTGATGAACAACGGTTGTGTGGAAAACCAACATGTTGTGTTTGAGAAGCCTGACTTCAAAATGATGAACCATCTCAGCCCACTGTTCATCCAGGCTAAAATAAACGGCGTTGGAGTAAACAGAGTCCTTGTGGATAGGGGTGCTACTAAGAATCTGTCACCCCCAATATTTCCTGAAGAAAATTGGTATTGTAGATTCTGATCTGAAACCTCATAATATGATCTTATCAAATTATGAAGGAACGTCTGGCCATCCCTTGGTGCTGTTGAGGTAGATTTGGTGGTAGGAAGCATCAACATGACAACTATGTTCATGGTGGTCCCTTCAAAAGCTAATTTCAATGTACTACTAGGTAGAGAATGGATTCATGGTATTGGAGGAGTGCCTTCAACGATGCACCAAAGGCTTTCCATATGGAGAGAGGATGGATTGTTAGAAAATATAGAGGCTGATCAAAGTTTTTTCATGGCTGAAGTGAATACTATCACCAAGAAGAACTTCGACAAACAATTGGCTAACATTTCGCCATGCATATCTCTTGGCCCTAAATATGAGGTCTAAGATAATGAAATGTTTTCCCTGAAGCTTCTCCCAGATGTTGGCTTTATTTGGAACAGAGACGTTATTGATCAAGACTATGTCATTGTTGATCAAGACCAAACTTCCTCAAGGGAGGAAAATATGCTCAGGATAAGAACCTCAACCTACCAATAGTTGGTTGATGGCGTTGCTCCAATATGTCCAATATATGAGATCTCACCAATTGGGTGGGATATAGATCAGTGAACGATGTCCAAGCCCAAATTCTGGGATAAAATTATGGCCTATGTGGCCGAGAATCAATTAAAAACGGCCAAAGAGGTCGAGATTCTGCGAAAAGAGGGAATCGAAGCTTTAATAGAAGATACTAAAGATGAACTTATTGATGACCAAAGGTTAGATTGCATATATGATGATGAACCTTTGGGTTTTGAAAAGGATCCGTCAGGATCTGCTACAAAAATGAAAGCACAAGATCCCTTGGAAGAAGTGGATATGGGAGATGGTTCAGTGAAAAGACCCACCTATATTAGTGCCAAGATCAACAAAGAGTTCAAGGATCGAATTGTAGAGCTCTTAAAAGATTATAAAGACTACTTCGCTTGGGTTTACAATGAAATGCCTGGTCTAAGTCGAGAAATGGTAGAATTAAAGTTGCCGATTCGACCAGATAAAAAGCCAGTGAAGCAGATTCCGAGAAGATTTGCTCCACAGATCTTATCAAAGATTAAAGAAGAGGTTGAAAGACTCTTGAAAAGCAAGTTCATCAGAACTGCAAGGTATGTAGATTGGTTGGCTAATATAGTACATGTGATTAAGAAAAATGGGACTCTTAGAGTCTGCATTGATTTTAGGGATTTAAACAACGATACTCCCAAATATCAGTATCCTATGCCTATGGCAGAAATGTTAATTGACTCAGCAGCAAGATTTGAATACTTAACTATGCTTGATGGTTATTCAGATTACAACCAAATCTTTATTGCTGAAGAAGATGTGGCTAAAACTGCATTTTGATGCCCTGGTGCATTAGGTTGTTATGAATGGGTAGTTATGCCATTTGGTTTGAAAAATGCCGGTGCTACATACCAAAGAGCAATGAATTCTATGTTTCATGATTTCATAGAAAATTTTATGCAAATTTACATACACGACATTGTGGTAAAATCATCGTCAGAGGATGATCATTTAAATCACCTTCTTAAATCATTTGAAAGAATGAGAAAATACAGATTAAAAATGATCCCGCTAAAATGTGCATTTGGTGTTTGTGCAGGTGATTTTTTAGGTTTTGTGGTTCATAAAAAAGGAATCGAAATTAATCAGAACAAAACCAAAGCTATTTTAGAAACGAAGGCACCTTCGACAAAGAAAGAGTTGCAGTCTTAGTTAGGGAAAATCAACTTTCTCCGGCGATTTATATCAAATCTAAGAGGCAAAACACAAGCTTTTTTGCCATTACTTCGACTGAAGAAAGAAGACGTGTTCAAATGGGAACCAGAACATCAAAAGGTCTTCGAAGAGATCAAATCTTATTTGATTAATCCTCCTATTCTTTTACCTCCCCTTAAGAATAGGACTATGAAGTTGTATATAGCAGCATCATAATTTACTATAGGAAGTATGCTAGAACAAGAAGATGAAAATGACATAGAAAGAGCCATTTATTATTTTAGTAGGGTGTTAAATGATGCTGAAACAAGGTACCATCCAATTGAAAAATTATGCCTTTGTTTGTATTTCTCTTGTACAAAAGTTAAGCAATATATAAAGCATGTGGATGTTTATGTTTATTCTCATTTCGACATAATTAAACATATGTTGTCGAAACCAATTTTGCACAGTAAAGTTGGTAAATGGGCTTTAGCACTTACAAAGTATTATTTAACTTACCAACCATTGAAATCTATTAAAGGCCAAATTGTGGCCGATTTCATTGCTGACCATTCAGTGGTGAAAGGAATGCTGGGGTTTGTTGAAAATCAACCTTGGAAACTGTATTTTGATGGATCTAGCCATAAGAATGGTACTAGGGTTGGAATTATGATTATTTCACCAAAGAATATTCCAACGAAATTTAAGTTTCGACTCAACCAATCTTGCTTAAATAATGAGGCTGAATATGAAGCTTTAATAATTGGGCTTGAGATTTTGCTCGACTTGGGGGCAAAATGTGTACAGATAAATGGTGATTCATAGTTAGTAGTGAAACAATTAACAAAAGAATACAAGTCTGTCAAAGAAAACTTGATAATGTATTTTGTTGCTGCAAATGCATTACTCAAGCATTTCACTTATATGTTAAGATCAGGCATATACCTCGAATAGAGAACCAAGAAGCACATGACTTAGCCCAGATTGCTTCGGGTTGCCGAGTTTCGAAGGGGAAGTTGCAAGAATTGATCGAGATTAAAGATAAGTGTGGATCCAGATTGATATTTTTGCTATTGACAATTTAACAGATAATGATTGGCGGAAGCAAATCGTTAGGTATTTGGAAAATCCTAATGGGACAACTTGTCGGAAAATTAAATACAGAGCTCTAAGCTATGTAATTGTAGGGAACAAATTGTTCAAAAAGACTTCAGAAGGAGTCTTGCTCAAATGCCTAGGAGAAACTGAGGTATATATAACTATTTCAGACACTCATAGTGGGGCGTGTGGATCACATCAAGCTGGCCACAAAATGAAATGGTTATTATTTCGACAAGGAGTAAATTGGCTGACCGTGTTAAAACATTGTATAAATTTCGCCAAAGGTTGCCAAGAATGTCAAGAATATGCTGGAATCCAACGAGTACCAACAAATGAATTACATTTGATTGTCAAACCATGACATTTCAGAGGTTGGGCTTTAGATGTAATTGGAGAAATCAAACCTAATTCATCAAAAGGCCACAAATATATCTTGGTAGGGATAGATCACTTCACTAAATGGATAAAGACTATTCCATTACCTAAAGTTACCCAAAATGTGGTCATGGATTTCATTCAGGATCATATCATTTGTAGATTTAGCATTCCAGAAACCATTACTACAGACCAAGGATCTATATTCACAGGTCAGAAGATGGTATAATTTGCTAAAGATATTGGGTTTAAATTGTTAACTTCGACACCATATTATGCTCAGTCAAATGGTCAAGTTGAAGTAGCAAATAAGAGCATCATTTTTATAATCAAAAAGAAAACTAAGAAAAAACCTAAGAATTGGCATAAAGTCTTCAATGAAGCTTTATGGGCATGTCAAACGTCTCCTAAAGAATCGACTAATACCACTCCTTTTAGGCTCACGTTTGGACACGATTCAGTATTGCCTGTCGAAATCTATCTTCAATCAACTAGAATTCAAAGACAATGTGAAATTCCAACAAATCATTATTGGGATATGATTCTAGATGAATTAGTTTATTTAGATGAAGAAAGATTGTTGGCATTAGAAGTTCTTACAAGGCAAAAGGAAAGAGTGGCAAAAGCTTACAATAAGAAAGTGAAATCAAAAGATTTCTTTCAAGGAGATTTAGTGTGGAAAGTAATTCTTCATATGGACAAGAAAAATCGAATCTTGGGAAAATGGTCACCTAGTTTGGAAGGGCCATGGGAAATTTTGAGAGTTTTTTCGAACAATGCGTATGAGATTGAAGAGTTAAATGATGACCAAAGGATCTTACGCATAAATGGGAAATATTTGAAGAAATATAAACCATTGTTGCAAGAAATTAAAATCACGCAAGAGTAGTTCGAAAATAAACGAAACTTGACATTAGATAACAAGGCCAATTAATGGGCTGGTTACATTATACCATCGAAAGACCCAAAATGGATAAATTAAACTAGCCATTACAAAATAAAGTTTCCAATTAGATAAAATTAAAAGCTTAAATGCTAAAGGATGGAAATCTGAAGTTAAAGTCTAAAGTTGAAATCTGAAAACGACTAAAAACCATGATCAAAACCAAAAGCATCAATGAGCCATCTGATTTCTCCATCGATACGGCAGCGAATGCAGAAATGGTTGAAAACATATTCGTCATCGTTATCAGCAAGAAATCTTCGATAGTTACCCCTTCTTCCATCACCTGTGAAATTATGTGGATCTAAGCAAAAGCGTCGGCGATACATGCCTGGGGGCAACCACCTTCTGTACCAGGTGTAACGTGTAACACCCCGTTTTCCCAAAGTAAAAATTTCATAATTAAATCAGAGTATCACATAAAACGGAATGCTACATTTCTTAAATTCTCAAAAATGGAATAAATAATAATTTATTCTAGTCAAAATTATTCAAACATCGCAGCGGATAAAATTCAATGTTAACAATCGTTTTGACACGCAGGCCTCATAAATACGTCTCAACATAAATCAACTGAAAACTTAAATCATAATCAATACGTAAGGAATAGAAAATAGCTATAAAAGTTCCCATCCCGTTACGTATCAGAGCACCTAAGGACACAATGAGGGTAGCCACTCACAACAGCAAACAGCAGTTAAGCTTAATCACATGCAAGTTACCCATAGGGAAGGCAACATTTCCAAGCAGAAGGGGTGAGATTCACAAAACAAAAACATTAAACATATAATTCAACAATTATAATTAACAGCATAACTTCATCATCATAATATCGCAACAACAATCAAGTAACATCTTAATCAACATCGTAATTCAACTTAATAGTTTGACTCGACAATGCAACTTCGACTCGACTTATGCAACTTAAACATCTTATCATGCATGTGGTACCATATTGAGTATAAATATACTCCTAGGGCATAAGCCCTCGTCGCTATTGAGCATAAAAATACTCATAGAGCATAAGCTCTCGTCGCTATTGAGCAAAAGCTCCTAGGGCATGAGCCCTCGTCTCTGGATGAATATGCATGGACTCAACTTCTTAAATCTTAGACATCTCAAAATAAAATCCAATAATTTGGATTACAACATCATAAATCTTATAACGACACATGCAGCTTTTAATCAATAACAACATGGCAGCACATCAAGAACTCAAACATAGTAATATCGTAAATATTCACATACATCATCTCTTATAATTCAAAGAAAGCATATACACTTGTATACGTCACTATTAACAATCAAGCATTAATTAACAGCTCTACAGGTCGTCTTAATATTACAGTAGTACTTAATTATAATCCAGGGGTAATCGCATAACTAATCGTGCGGCAAGAGTCGCATTATTCAAAAAGGCAGTCTGATACAGAACTACTCGCTATGGCGAGTGGGATCTCTCGCCTTGCGAACCATCAGGGGTTACTCGCTACGGCGAGTGGAGCTGCTCGCCTTGCGTACCATCATGGGTAACTCGCTATGGCGAGTTGGGTTGCTCGCCTGGCGAGCTCCTAGGTGTTACTCGCTATGGCAAGTAAGATTGTTCGCCTCGCGAACCTTCTCATCATCTAATCATCAATTCATCACTTTTTGACCTAATTCTTAGTTTCTAATTTCTCATGAAATACTCCTAAACATGTTAACTATAATCATGAATCATAAGCTTAATGTAATTGCAATGCTAGGCTCACCCTTACCTTAAGAAAATTGAACAACAGCCTCTCTGGTTCTTCTCTTCTGTTTTCTCCCTTTTTCTCCCAAAAGCTGAATTGTACGTTCTGTACAATTCTAAACCTAATTCTCCCTTTTTAAACCTCTTTTTGTTTTATTTTATCTTATTTCACTTAATCTCTCATAATTTTATCTAATTCTAAAAACAACCTCACAACTTAATATTTATTTTATTTTCAAATCTTATTTTATTAAACAATAAAATAAGTCACAACACCTCATAAAATCACATAAATCATACAATTCACTTAATTCACACAAAATCATATAAATATTTCTATACTAAATAAAATATTTTAAATAATTAAAACGGGTGTTACAACTCTACCCAACTTATAAGATTTTCGTCCTCGAAAATTTACCTTAAGCAAACAACTCTGGATAAGACTCCAGCATCTTACTCTCTTGCTCCCATGTCAAGCTCTCACCAGTCGCTCCGTCCCAAACGACATTCACAAGAGGTATCTCCTTGCCTCTTAACCTCTTCACTTCACGGCCTTCGATCCTCACTGGTAAGGTCTCCACCGTCAGGTTATCTCTAACTTGCACATCATCCCTTTGAATCACATGGGATGGATCTGGAACATACTTCCAAAGTTGCGACACGTGAAACACATCATGCAAATTTGAAAGGTGCGGCGGTAAACCTACTCGATACGCCACCGTTCCAATTCTCTCTAATATCTGATACGGACCAATAAACTTCGGGGTTAACTTCTTCGACTTCAATGCACGTCCCACACCGGTCATGGGAGTAACTCTTAGGAACACATGATCTCCTTCTTGAAACTCAAGGTCTTTCCTACGCTTATCATGATAACTCTTCTGTCGACTCTGCGACGTTTTCATCTTTTCTTGAATCATTTTTACCTTCTCAGTAGTTTGTTGAACAATTTCTGGTCCTAAAACCACATTCTCACCTGACTCAAACCAACACAATGGAGTTCTACATCTCCGACCATACAAAGCCTCGAAAGGTGCCATTCCGATACTAGAATGATAATTGTTATTGTACGTGAACTCTATCAACGGGAGATGACTATCCCATGTTCCTCCTTGCTCAAGTACACAAACTCTCAACAAATCCTCCAACGACTGAATCGTTCTTTCCGACTGACCATTTGTCTGCGGACGATACGCCGAACTCAACTTCAACTTAGAATCTAAAGCCTCTTGCAAACTCTTCCAAAATCTAGAAGTAAACCTCGGGTCTCTATCTGATACGATGCTCGAAGGAACACCATGCAGCTTCACTATTTCTCGAATATAAATCTCCGCCAATTGAGCTATAGGAAAACTGATGTTAATCGGAATAAAATGGGCCGACTTCGTCAATCTATCAACAATCACCCAAATGGCGTTGTTCCCTTTAGGCGTATTCGGCAAGCTCGTCACAAAATCCATGGATATACTATCCCATTTCCACTCTGGCACATCTAAAGGTATCATCATCCCAGCCGGTTTCTGATGTTCCACTTTCGACTTCTGACAAACCAAACACGAATACACAAACTGTGCCACATCACGTTTCAATCCAGACCACCAAAACAGCTTCTTCAAATCATGGTACATTTTCGTAGCTCCCGGGTGAATACTCAAGCTACTCCCATGACTCTCTTCAAGAATCATCTTCTTCATCTCGTCATCATCTAGAATGAAAATTCTACCTCGAAACCTCAACACACCTTGATCATCGACCTTAAAGTCACTGTCTTCAGTCTGATTACTAGCAACCAACAAGTCCACACATGCACTTCTTTAATACTTTTCAAGAATTCATTATCAATCTTCAGCATTCCCAACTTTACACTTTGAGGTGACCATTCACACACTATACTCAAATCTCTAAACTGTTCCAGCAACTCAAACTCTTTAGCCATCATAGCGGACATATGCAAAGTCTTCCTACTCAAGGCATCCGCAACGACATTAGCTTTACCCGGATGATAATTCAAACCAAAGTCATAATCTTTCAACAACTCAAGCCACCTTTGCTGTCTCATATTCAATTCCTTCTGATCAAACAAATACTTCAAACTCTTGTGATCGCTGAACACTTCAAACCTCAAACCATACAAGTAATGTCTCCAAATCTTAAGCACAAATACCACCACAACTAATTCAAGATCGTGAGTAGGATAATTTCGTTCATGAATTCTCAACTGTCTCGATGCATAAGCAACCACTTTACCATCTTGCATAAGCACACCACCTAAACCCAACTTGGACGCATCACAATACACAACAAAAGGTTCATCGAACTTCGGCAAAATCAAAACTGGAGCCGTCGTCAGACGCTTCTTCAATTCGTTAAAACTATTCTCATAGTGAACATCCCACACAAATGCTTTACCTTTGCAGGTCTACTGCGTTAACGGAAGTGCCAACTTTGAAAATCCTTCTATAAACCTTCTATAATAACCAGCTAATCCCAAAAAGCTTCTAATTTTTGTAACTGAATTAGGAGTCTCCCATTGCGATACTGCCTCAACTTTAGACGGATCAACTGCAATACCATTACCAGAAATAACATGTCCAAGAAAACTTACCTCGTTCAACCAGAATTCGCACTTCGACAATTTAGCATAAAGCTTCTTCTCCTTCAACACTTGCAAGACTATCTTCAAATGTTTCGCATGTTCTTCCTCAGACTTGGAGTAAATCAAAATATCATCGATGAACACAACCACGAATCGATCCAAGAATGCATGAAAAATTCGGTTCATGTACTCCATAAACACACCAGGTGCATTCGTAACACCGAAAGGCATCACTTTGTATTCATAATGCCCGTAACGCGTCATGAACACTGTCTTCTGCATATCTTCATCTTTCACTTTAATATGGTGATAAACAAGGATTACATCCATACCACTCAAAGGTAAACAAACTAAATCAATCTCAAAATCACGATCATACATAGACAAAGGACATCTTAAACACACAAGAGAAGTGGTCATCGAACCCTTAGCTGGAGTTTCGACAACCATTTCCCCATTCATATTCGACATAGTAAGACCCAACTTAGTAGCACAATCAATAACAATAAAACAGTGAGTAGCACCAGTGTCAATAATAGCAATTAAAGGAGTACTATCAAAATAACAAGTACCTCTGATCAAACGATCCTCATTCTCTGTCTGTGTGCCAGTCAAAGCGAAAACTCTCCCAGTAGTCTGAGCCTTCTTAGGCTTCTTGCATTGCGAACCAATGCGACCTTCTTCATTACAGTTAAAGCACACAACATCATCATATTTGCATGTTGAAGTAGCATGTCCTTTCTTACCACAGCGGAAACACCGCTTCACATCACCCGTACAAGCATTACTCTTGTGGCCTTTTTCACCACAATTATAGTAGACAATCTCGGCAGAAGCATCTTTCTTCTGTGGTCTCCTCTCATCATTAACTCTTTGCTTGCCCTTAACAGCAGGGGCACTATAAGGCTTCGGACGACTCTGATGACCTTTACTCTTCCTCTCATTCACTACCTTGTAGTGAGCTTTAGTGTCCTCCTCATAAATCCTGCAGCTGCTCACCAGCTCGGAAAAGTTACGAATCTTCTGGTAACCAATTGCCCTCTTGATATTAGTGCGCAAGCCATTCTTGAACTTGATGCACTTAGAAAACTCGGCAGTCTCAGCAGTATAGTGTGGATAGAACTTAGCCAACTCCACAAACTTGGCAGCATACTCAGTCACCGACATGTTCCCTTGTTTCAACTCAAGGAACTCAATCTCCTTCTTCTCGCGAACATTTTCCGGAAAGTAACGGTTCAGGAACTCTCTCCTAAACACAGCCCAAGTAACAGCAGCACCTCCATTCTCCAAGACAGGTTGGACACTCACCCACCAGTCATCCGCTTCCTCCGCTAACATGTGTGTGCCAAAGCGCACCATCTGGATGTCCGTACACTGCATCACCCTGAAAATCCTCTCGACCTCCTTAAGCCCTGTCTGAGCTCCATCGGGGTCGTATCTTCCCTTGAAAGTAGGTGGATGATTCCTCAGAAAGGTCTCCAACATCCTTACTCCATCATTTCCACCAGCATTCTGTTGTTGGCCCACAGCTTGAGTCATCGCTTGTAATGCAGCAGCAAGAGCAGCATCATTTCTCCCAGCCATCTTAGTTCACTATATAACGAGAACGAGTTAGAGAAATTCAAACAGAATTAAACTAACACTCGAAACAATGACTCGATTTACTTGGCCGGACGGACCAACCTGCTCTGATACCAATTGTAACACCCCGTTTTCCCAAAGTAAAAATTTCATAATTAAATCAGAGTATCACATAAAACGGAATGCTACATTTCTTAAATTCTCAAAAATGGAATAAAATAATTTATTCTAGTCAAAATTATTCAAACATCGCAGCGGATAAAATTAAATGTTAACAATCGTTTTGGCACGCAGGCCTCATAAATACGTCTCAACATAAATCAACTGAAAACTTAAATCATAATCAATACGTAAGGAATAGAAAATAGCTATAAAAGTTCCCATCCCGTTACGTATCAGAGCACCTAAGGACACAATGAGGGTAGCCACTCACAACAGCAAACAGCAGTTAAGCTTAATCACATGCAAGTTACCCATAGGGAAGGCAACATTTCCAAGCAGAAGGGGTGAGATTCACAAAACAAAAACATTAAACATATAATTCAACAATTATAATTAACAGCATAACTTCATCATCATAATATCGCAACAACAATCAAGTAACATCTTAATCAACATCGTAATTCAACTTAATAGTTTGACTCGACAATGCAACTTCGACTCGACTTATGCAACTTAAACATCTTATCATGCATGTGGTACCATATTGAGTATAAATATACTCCTAGGGCATAAGCCCTCGTCGCTATTGAGCATAAAAATACTCATAGAGCATAAGCTCTCGTCGCTATTGAGCAAAAGCTCCTAGGGCATGAGCCCTCGTCTCTGGATGAATATGCATGGACTCAACTTCTTAAATCTTAGACATCTCAAAATAAAATCCAATAATTTGGATTACAACATCATAAATCTTATAACGACACATGCAGCTTTTAATCAATAACAACATGGCAGCATGGCAGCACATCAATAACTCAAACATAGTAATATCGTAAATATTCACATACATCATCTCTTATAATTCAAAGAAAGCATATACACTTGTATACGTCACTATTAACAATCAAGCATTAATTAACAGCTCTACAGGTCGTCTTAATATTACAGTAGTACTTAATTATAATCCAGGGGTAATCGCATAACTAATCGTGCGGCAAGAGTCGCATTATTCAAAAAGGCAGTCTGATACAGAACTACTCGCTATGGCGAGTGGGATCTCTCGCCTTGCGAGCCATCAGGGGTTACTCACTACGGCGAGTGGAACTGCTCGCCTTGCGTACCATCATGGGTAACTCGCTATGGCGAGTTGGGTTGCTCGCCTTGCGAGCATCAGGGGTACTACTCGCTATGGTGAGTTGGGTTGCTCGCCTGGCGAGCTCCTGGTTGTTACTCGCTATGGCGAGTAAGATTGTTCGCCTCACAAACCTTCTAGGGGTTGCTAGCTAGAGCGAGTTGTTTGGCTCGCCTCGCGAGCTGATGAATACTCACCGTGGCGAGCGACGACAGAACAGTTACGGGTTTACGAGGATTTTCACCCAAAACCCCAAATTTCATCTTATTCCTCCCCAATTTCGACTATAATGATGTTTAAGGATTACCCTATGGTCTGTAAACAGTTTTCTGCAACATTGGTACAGTTTCTCATCATCTAATCATCAATTCATCACTTTTTGACCTAATTCTTAGTTTCTAATTTCTCATGAAATACTCCTAAACATGTTAACTATAATCATGAATCATAAGCTTAATGTAATTGCAATGCTAGGCTCACCCTTACCTTAAGAAAATTGAGCAGCAACTTCTCTGGTTCTTCTCTTCTGTTTTCTCCTTTTTTCTCCCAAAAAGCTGAATTGTACGTTCTGTACAATTCCAAACCTAATTCTCCCTTTTTAAACCTCTTTTTGTTTTATTTTATCTTATTTCACTTAATCTCTCATAATTTTATCTAATTCTAAAAACAACCTCACAACTTAATATTTATTTTATTTTCAAATCTTATTTTATTAAACAATAAAATAAGTCACAACACCTCATAAAATCACATAAATCATATAATTCACTTAATTCACACAAAATCATATAAATATTCTCTATACTAAATAAAATATTTTAAATAATTAAAACGGGCGTTACATAACGCCCTATTATTTATTTAATTATTTTTTTTGAGTTTGGGGTCTTTTGTTTATTTAATTGATTAATTGTGATATTTGTGGATATGTGATGTTTTCTTTTAAGATTTATTAGTAGGTTGTTATAACATTATAAGTAAAGGAATTTTAAAAGATTAGATTAATTAAGGGTAGTTCGGTAATTAGAGGAGTTTGTTAAGTTATGTTTAGCGGAGAGTTTAAATAAGGTAGAACACTAAGAATTAGGGTTAGAAAAAAAGAGAAGCAGCTTTTGGGGAAAGCCAGAGAGAACGTGAAAATACAGCTTTTGGGAGAAACTTGAAGAGTTCAGAAAAATCAACCAATCTAAGGTAAGAGTGAGACTAACTTTCTTTAATCATGAACATATGATTTTAATTAGATTAATCTCTTGTCATTGTTGAAAATTATTGTGGAGAAATTAGGGTTGAATTGAATTAGGATTGTTAAAAACCTAGGTAATCACATGGATTAATGTAAAAATTGTTGTCTAGGTTGTAGTCTATCAGTAGAAAATGTTTCCTATTAATTTTGGGAGTTAGGGTGTCTAAAGTTGGGTTTTTGGGACAATTTTTGAATTTCTGTTCGTGCTGTTCGTAGCCTTGTTCGTCGTTGCTCGCTACAACGAGCGATTATCCTCGCCCCGCGAGTAACAGTTAACTTGCCATGGCGAGTAGTTTTATTCGCCTCGCGAGTGACTCAGTTAGTCACTCGCCATGACGAGACCTATGCCGAGAGCAACTGCCAGCTCGCCACGACGAGCAATCCCACTCGCCACAGCGAACTGCGTGATGGCAGACTGCCATGATTCACGTTTTTGTGTCTTTTTCGCATGTTTCTGTTTTGAATTAGCCTTTGGTCTGAATATGAATATTGTTGTTGATTAAATTATGTATCTAGTAGCTTTGGTTTGACATGAGTATCTTTTATAGATAATTTATTATGTGAATTACGATGTCATAAGTTGTTGCATGTCGGAGTTTTATCATTGCATAAGCATTTGTTATTAGTTGAAGGCTTGATGCCTTGTTTACGTTGAAGGCTTGATGCCTTGTTATTAGTTGAGGGCTTGATGCCCTGTTTAGTCGAATTACGACATCATGTTGAGAGATTGACGCTCTGTTGGTACCTCATGCATATTATAATGCATTTTGTAAGTTATTGTTGTCGTTGCATTATTAAGTTGTCATTGACATATTGTTGAGTTGTTGTTGCTGTCGCGTCATCATGTTGTTGTTGATATTGTTAAGTTGTTGTTTTTGTCGCATCATCAAATTGTTGTTGATATTGTTAAGTTGTTGTTGTTGTTGTTGTTGCTTTGACAAATGAAATAATTGATGAAATTATATGTAATACTTGTTGATGATTGTTGCGGCCATAATATGTTGATTAATTCTTATTATGAATTGTTGTTTATTATTGTTGAATGTGAAATATCACCCCTTCTGTTTGAATGTTGCCTCTACGTGGGTAACGTGCAGATAACCAGGAGTAGTCCGCTGATATGAGTTGATCCTCGTGTCGTCATAGGACTCTTGCTCTGATATGTAACGGGATGGGGATATTCAATTGTTTTGTTTTTCCTTTTAATTACGTATCACTTTTAAGATGTTGTTGATGAACCATTTATTTGGAAGTTTTTATTATGTTGATTACATTGAGGCCTAGTGCCAAGTTTTGAGTTTTAATGTTGAATGATTTCCGCTGCAATATTATTTGAATTATTAAAAACAGGTGTTTAATTAAATAGTGGACTTTAACCCTATTTATAATGAAATGATTTTTGAAGTATGAAATGTGACATCCTGTTTAAGGTGCACTCTGATGTATTTTTGCATTTATTTATATGTTGGGAAAACGGGGTGTTACAATTGGTATCAAAGCATGTCGGTCCGTCCGGCAAAGTAGATTGAGTCGTTTGTGTATTGTGTTAGCATAATTCTGTTTTGAATTTCCTAACCTTTATTCGTTGTGTATTGAATTGAAATGGCTGGAAGAAACGATGCTGCTATTGCTGCTGCTTTACAAGCTATGGCTCAAGCTGTGGGGCAACAACCTAATGCTGGTGGTAACAATGAAGTTCGGATGCTGGAGACTTTCCTGAGGAACCATCCACCTACTTTCAAAGGAAGATACGATCCTGATGGAGCCCAGACATGGCTCAAGGAGATCGAGAGAATTTTTCGAGTCATGGAGTGCATTGCGCCTCAGATGGTGCGCTTTGGCACACATTGCTTAGCCGAGGAGGCTGATGATTGGTGGGTAAGTGTTCATCCGAACCTGGAGATCAAAGGTGATGAGGTCACTTGGGTTGTGTTTAGGAGAGAGTTTCTGAATAGGTACTTTCCGGAAGATGATCGTGGGAAGAAGGAGATTGAGTTCTTAGAGCTGAAGCAAGGTGACATGTCAGTCACGAAATATGCTACTAAGTTTGTGGAGTTAGCCAAGTTTCATCCGCACTACACTGTTGAAACTGCTGAATTCTCCAAGTTTATCAAGTTCGAGAATGGTCTGCGTGCTGAGATTAAGCGGGCAGTTGGGCATCAGAAGATCCGTCAGTTTTCAGAGTTGGTAAGTAGCTGCATAATTTATGAAGAGGACACCAAGGCTCGTTATAAGGTTCTGAATGAACGAAAAGGGAAGCAGCAACAAAGTCGTGGTAAGCCTTACAGTGCTCTTGCTGATAAGGGCAAGCAGAGAATGAAGGATGAGAAGAGAGTGAATGATGAGAAGAAACCTGGAATAAGTTATATGCCAAGTTATCAAAGTGCGAATTCTGGCTGAACGAGGTGAGTTTTCTTGGCCATATTATTTCTGGTAGTGGTATTGCTGTAGATCTATCTAAGGTTGATGCGGTATCGCAATGGGAGACTCTGAAGTCGGTTACCGAAGTTAGGAGCTTTTTGGGTTTAACAGGTTATTACCGAAGATTTATTGAAGGATTTTCCAAGTTAGCACTTTCGTTAACTCAGTTAACTTGTAAAGGTAAAACTGTCATATGGGATGTTTAATGTGAAAACAACTTTAATGAATTGAAGAAGCGTTTGACGACAGCTCCGATTTTGATATTACCAAAGTCTGATGAACAATTTGTTGTGTACTGCGATGCATCTAAGTTGGGTTTAGGTGGTGTGCTTATGCAGAACAATAAGGTAGTAGCTTATGCATCAAGACAGTTGAGGATTCATGAACATAATTATCCTACTCATGATCTGGAGTTAGCTGCAGTAGTTTTTGTACTTAAGATTTGGAGGCATTATCTGTATCGTTCTAGATTTGAAGTGTTCAACGACCATAAAAGTTTGAAGTATTTATTTGACCAGAAAGAATTGAATATGAGACAGCGAGGGTGGCTTGAATTGCTAAAGGATTATGATTTTGGGTTGAATTACCATCCGAGTAAAGCTAATGTTGTTGCACATGCTTTAAGTAGGAAAACTTTACATATGTCTGCTATGATGGTTAAAGAGTTGGAATTACTAGAACAATTCAGAGACTTGAGTTTGGTTTATGAAGTGTCATCAAAGAGTGTGAAACTGGGAATGTTGAAGATCACCAACGAATTTTTGGATAGTATCAGAGAAGCTCAGAAAGAAGATGTGAAGTTGGTAGACTTAATAGTTAGGGGTAATCAGACTGATGATGGTGACTTTAAGGTTGATGATCAAGGAGTATTGCGATTTCGAAATAGGATTTGTATTCCTGACGATGCTGAGATGAGAAAGATGATTCTGGAAGAAAGTCACAGAAGTAATTTGAGCATTCATCCGGGAGCTACAAAAATGTATCATGATTTGAAGAAGTTGTTTTGGTGGTCCGGGTTGAAGTGTGATGTGGCACAATTTGTTTATGCATGTTTAACCTGTCAGAAGTCAAAAGTTGAACATCAGAAGCCTGGTGGATTTTTGACACCTTTAGATGTTCCAGAATGGAAATGGGATAGCATATCCATGGATTTTGTGACTAGTTTACCGAATACTCCAAAGGAAAATGATGCGATTTGGGTAATTGTGGATAGACTGACGAAGTCGGCTCATTTTATTCCGATCAACATTAGTTTTCCTATACCTCAATTGGCAGAAATCTATATCTGTGAGATTGTGAAGCTGCATGGTATTCCAACAAGTATTGTATCAGACAGAGATCCAAGATTTACTTCTAGATTTTGGAAGAGCTTGCAGGAAGCGTTGGGTTCTAAGCTGAATTTGAGTTCGGCGTATCATCCACAGACAGATGGACAGACTGAGAGGACGATTCAGTCGCTGGAGGACTTGTTGAGAGTTTGTGTGCTTAAGCAGGGAGGAACTTGGGATAGTCATCTATCATTGATTGAGTTCACTTACAATAACAGTTACCATTCTAGCATTGGAATGACACCGTTCGAAGCGTTGTATGGCCGGAGATGCAGAACTCCGTTGTGTTGGTACGAGTCCGGTGAAAGTGTGGTACTAGGACCTGAGATTGTCCAACAGACTACCGAGAAGGTTAATTCGATTAGAGAAAAGATGAAAGTGTCATAGAGTAGGCAGAAGAGTTATCATGATAAGCTAGGAAAGATCTTGAGTTTCAAGAAGGAGACCGTGTGTTTTTGAGAGTCACTCCTGTGACCGGTGTTAGACGGGCGCTGAAATCGAAGAAGTTGACTCCAAGGTTTATTGGCCCGTATCAGATTTTGGAAAGAGTTGGGAAGGTTGCGTATAAAGTGGGTTTACCGCCGCATCTATCGAATTTAAATAATGTATTTCATGTGTCACAACTTCGGAAGTATGTTTCAGATCCATCCCATGTGATTCTAAGAGATGATGTGCAAGTGAGAAACAACCTCACGATCGAGACCTTACTAGGGAGGATTGAAGGCCGTGAAGTGAAGAAGCTAAGAGGCAAGGATATAACCCTTGTGAAAGTTGTTTGGGAAGGAGCGGCTGGTGAAAGTTTGACGTGGGAGTTGGAAAGTAAGATGTTAGAGTCGAATCCAGAGTTGTTTGAAAAAGTTAAATTATTTTTGGGAGAGTTGTAACACCCAATTATTTATTTAATTATTTTTATTTGAGTTTGGGGTCTTTTGTTTATTTAATTGATTAATTGTGATATTTGTTGATATGTGATGTTTTCTTTTAAGATTTATTAGTAGGTTATTATAACATTAAAAGTAAAGGAATTTTAAAAGATTAGATTAATTAAGGGTAGTTTGGTAATTAGAGGAGTTTGTTAAGTTATGTTTAGAAAAACAGAGAGATTGTGAAAATACAGAGAGATTGTGAAAAATACAGCTTTTGGGAGAAACTTGAAGAGTTCAGAAAAATCAACCAATCTAAGGTAAGGGTGAGACTAACTTTCTTTAATCATGAACATATGATTCTAATTAGATTAATCTCTTGTCATTGTTGAAAATTGTTGTGGAGAAATTAAGGTTGAATTGAATTAGGATTGTTAAAAACCTAGGTAACCACATGGATTAATGTAAAAATTGCTGTCTAAGTTGTAGTCTATCAGTAGACAATGTTTCCTATTAATTTTGAAAGATAGGGTGTCGAAAGTTGGGTTTTTGGGACAATTTTTGAATTTTTGTTCGTGCTGTTTTATAGCCCTGTTCGTCGTTGCTCGCCACAGCGAGCGATTATCCTCGCCCCGCGAGTAACAGTTAACTCGCCATGGCGAGTAGTTTTAGTCACCTCACGAGTGACCCGAGTTAGTCACTCGCTACATTGAGCAGTTAGCTCGCCACGGCGAGACCTATGCTGAGAGCAACTGCCAGCTCGCCACGGCGAGCAATCCTGTAACGCCCTAGTTGTCGATTATTTTATTTCAATTGATTTTAGTAAGTTTATGTGATTTTAAATAATTTATGTTTATTTTATGGTGTGTTATTTTATATAGTTATTTTGATTATTTAATTAAAATAGGCAAGAATTATAATTATTAGAAGGTTGGGGATTAAAATGAATTATTTAATAATTTAATAGGAGTTAATTAGAATTAAGGAGAAGTTAATAGGTATTAATAAGGGAAGAAAGAGTCAGAACCAGTTTTACGTAGAAACAGTGAGAAAAACAAGAAAAGGGGGAAAAACCTAGAAGAAGAGAGAAGAAGCAAGAGGAGAGAAGAACGCTGCTTTTAATTCAGGAAGATAATCTAAGGTAAGGGTGAGACTAACTCTCAACTTTAGGTTCTTAATTCGTTGATGAATGTAGAGTTGTTAGGGTTAATGAATTAAATTAGGTTAATGATGAATTGATGTTAATAACTTGATTAATTCATGTAATTGTTGTTGTTTAATGCTGTTCTGATGTTAGAATGCATAGGGATGATGAAATTCATCAAAATTGAGCCTTTAGGTGTTAAATTTGGGGTTTAGGGTTGAAAAGTAGAAGTCTGTTCGTACAGTTCGTAGTTCTGCCTATCGCCGCTCGCAACGGCGAGTAAACCCGCTCGCCAGGCGAGCAGTGCCTGTGTAGCTCGCCACAGCGAGCAGTCCCACTCGCGAGGCGAGCAGTGAAACACCCGTAGCTCGCCACAGCGAGCAGATGCACTCGCCATGGCGAGTTGCTTAATTAAAAAGTTGTTAATTGTCTTAATGAGGTTTTTGGGCAGATTTTTATATCAATTTGAGTGCCTTAATATGTTTAGGGATGAATGGCACCTTTTTACAGAATTAAATTTGGGTTTTGGGAACTTAAAAATGAAGATTTTAGGTGAAAAATGTCAAAAATGCCGAGAGCAACCACTTTTGCTCGCCTTGAGCTCGCCCCCAACTCGCCACGGCGAGGAGCTCAATTTTCTGAACTCGCCACGGCGAGTAAAGTAGCTCGCCACGGCGAGTAATGCTGTAGGTTACTTAGGTTGTAGAATTTTGTTGTGTGGCTTTGTTGTGACCTTGTTGTGTCTTGTCAAATTAAGATGGAGTCTTATGCCATAGCTGATTATGCATATAGTAGTTGTTGTTGCTGTCGTTGGGTTGTATGTAGATATACACCATTGAGTCCATTTCATACTCATACCACTGTTGAGGGCTTATGCCCTGGAGTGTTTTCACTCAACTGTTGAGGGCTTATGCCCTGGAGTGTTTATCACTCAACTGTTGAGGGCTTATGCCCTGGAATGTTATTTCATTCAACCGTTGGGGGCTCATGCCCCGGAATGCTTAGCATTCAACGCGCGTAAAATGGTACCACATGCATTTGCATTAGTCGCATTGTTGTTGTCGTTGTTGTTGTTGTTGTTGTTGTCGTCGTTGTTGTTGTTGTTGTTGTCGTCGTTGGTTGAGTCGTCGGTGTCGTAGTTAATGATGTTGTTGGAGTGTTTAAAATATAAACTGACAGTTGTTTATTGTTTTATTGCTGTTGTTGAATTTAATTGATGAATTATGTTATCTAATGTTGCTTGTGAATCTCACCCCTTCTGCTGGAATTGCCGCCTCGTGGGCAAGTGCAGGTAACGAAGATTAGTAGAGATGTCGGCTCAAGTGTCCTAGGGCTCTGATACGTAACAGGACGGGAATTTGTTGCTTGTTTTCTCTTTTCTTACGTATTAATTTTGATTTATGAAACTTTTGATGAGGCCTACGTGCCAAAGATTATTTAGTTGTTTTAAATTAATTCCGCTGCGAAGTTTGAAGGTTGATTTTTATTGACTGATTTATTGGAGAATAATTATTCATTCGGTATTTTTGGAGATTTTATTTGAACGAAAAATGTAGCATTCCGTCTTTGGTGAAAAACTCTGATTTAATTTGTTAATTAATATTGTTGGGAGAACGGGGTGTTACAAATCCCACTTGCCCCAGCGAACTGCGTGATGGAAGACTGCCATGTTTCGCGTTTTTGTGTCTTTTTCGCATGTTTCTGTTTTGAATTGGCCTTTGGTCTGAATATGAATATTATTGTTGATTAAATTATGTATCCAGTAACTTTAGTTTAACATGAGTATCTTTTATAGATAATTTATTATGTGAATTACGATGTCATAAGTTGTTGCATGTCGGAGTTTTATCATTGCATAAGCATTTGTTATTAGTTGAAGGCTTGATGCCTTGTTTACGTTGAAGGCTTGATGCCTTGTTATTAGTTGAGGGCTTGATGCCCTGTTTAGTCGAATTAGGACATCATGTTGAGAGATTGACGCTCTGTTGGTACCTCATGCATATTATAATGCATTTTGTAAGTTGTTGTCGTTGCATTATTAAGTTGTCATTGACATATTGTTGAGTTGTTGTTGCCGTCGCATCATCAAGTTGTTGTTGATATTGTTAAGTTGTTGTCGTTGTCGCATCATCAAATTGTTGTTGATATTGTTAAGTTGTTGTTGTTGTTGCTGCTTTGACAAATGAAATTAATTGATGAAAATATCTGAAATTATATGTAATACTTGTTGATATATGATTGTTGCGGCCATAATATGTTGATTAATTCTTATTATGAATTGTTGTTTATTATTAACGAAGGTGAAATCTCACCCCTTCTGTTTGAATGTTGCCTCTACGTGGGTAACATGCAGATAACCAGGAGTAGTCCGCTGATATGAGTTGATCCTCGTGTCGTCATAGGAGTCTTGCTCTGATATGTAACGGGATGAGGATATTCAATTGTTTTGTTTTTCCTTTTAATTACGTATCACTTTTAAGATGTTGTTGATGAACCATTTATTTGGAAGTGCCAAGTTTTGACTTTTAATGTTGAATGATTTCCGCTGCAATATTATTTGAATTATTAAAAACAGGTGTTTAATTAAATAGTGGACTTTAACCCTATTTATAATGAAATGATTTTTGAAGTATGAAATGTGACAACCTGTTTAAGGTGCACTCTGATGTATTTTTGCATTTATTAATATGTTGGGAAAACGGGGTGTTACACCAGGTGCATCGAAACCTTAAAGGAGTACTACCTCCAATATGTCCGATCAGTGACGCTCAGGTCTCTAGTCATCAAAGGAGACCAGAAGTCAGTTAAGATCTCCTCCGCATTGAGAGGAGGCGCATCGGTAGCCCTCATCAATAGACGAAAGTACTTAGCAGACAAAGAGTTTGCATCCTTAGCATTCCTCGGCAAAAGGTCTATTATGTCAAAACGAGGTTTGAAATGCAACATGTGTTGAGTGCACCGGATTATGTAGAATATAGGGTTACCATCATCCCACAAGTGAAACATGAAATAAAGTTTGTTGTGGGTAAGATAGAGATCAGTGAGTAAATCTATGCAATCATCACCTAAAACTCTTGAAACATCACGAGACCTGCAAAGGTCTGCATGCCTTTTGTTCGTCCTCATAAAATGAAAAAGGTCATGAACACTATGAGCAGCAACTCTCACAGCAATGTTGAGGATTAGATCATCACTCAAGAAATCCATTATGGTGAAATGAAGAGATTTTGTTGATTTTTTCTGCAAAGAGTTTTAGAGAAGAACGAGAAAGGTAAGAAACTTTTAGAAGAAGGTGTGGTATTTATAATAGATGAAGAAGTTAAGAAAGGTTAACTTTTAAATTTCCACCTTCAAAGAGGAGAACACGTGGCATATAATGTTCAGATCTCCATCTAAAAAAGTTCAAAGGTTCTTAATTAATTGTTTATATTGACTTTAAAAACATTTTAATTGAGAGAAAACTTTACAGTTTTCTACGAAGTTTAATTCGTGCAGTTAAAAGCAAAGAAACTTTTCAGTTTTCATCATTACAAATTATTTTGTTTTTATTTTTAATTATAAAAGGTTTCTTGTACGTAAGGATGTAATTAAGTTGGCAAAGGAAATGTTAAGTATAGAAAGAAAACATGAAGCCACAAAACGGATTTCGAAACCGTCACAAATCCCAAGTTACAAAAAATAGAGAACAAGATTCGAGAATAAAAACTAATTTTAAAGTCTATTTAAATTAAAAACTCAGACTTAAGTTTGCTAAGTTTGGATTTAGATTCAGCCAATTTTTTGTCAAGAGCCTTCTCGCTATCAGCCAACATTGCCATTTTTTGTTCAAGTCTTTGAGAATCTTCAAATTTTTGAATGGCAAAGTTGGTTTCTTGTTTCATGAGCTCTTCTTCCTTCAAGACATTGACTTTGTGTTGTTTTAGGGCTCGAATCTCTTCTTCGTACTTAGCAATGGTAGAATGTGGCGATATCAGCCACAAGTTAATCATGAACATTGGTTGTATCCTCGAGCTTAGCCTGATCAATTCCCTTTTGTTAGAAGCTCGAATGGATGTCATCCATGAGAAGCCCCATGTCTCAAGAAAACTTTTGAAATTTTGAGCCAAAGGAAGGTTGTTCAGTTTTTGAAGTAATTCTTTTACTGTAGCGATAATTCTAGCATCTTTCTCTATATCTTGGAATAAATTCACATCCAGCACTTTGGTGCGAAGCTCCATAACGAGATTATCTTTCGAAATCTCAGATGGATCATCAGAAGATTTGTTCGAAGACCCTTCAGTGGTCTTAGAAAAAAGAGAACTACTATTAATGATGACTTCGAAAGCTTCAAAAGGGTTGATCTCTTTCAGCCTATTGAATTCTTCTAAACTAATTGGCAGGGCTATTGGAGTAACAGTTTTTGGCGAATTAACAGGTTGTTCACCAATAACATCAAGGCTTTGATTTTTGTTAGCATCAATCTCCAAGCCTTCAATGTTGGCATGATCGTTTGTGATTTTAGGCTGACCATCCAACAGTTCGATTTGTTGATCTTGATGTTGATCAAGAGTATCCGCCCCAAAGGTATGGGTTGCTGGAGGAGGGCTAGATTCAACACCTTCTCCTTCTTCCAAGATAGGCGACGTCATTAGATTGTCGATGGAATGAAGCGTTGCCTGGTTAGAATTGTCAGCATTGCCTTGCTCAACACCCTGATAATAAATTTATCTAAGGGTTAAGAAAGCAAAGAAGAAAATTGTAAGCTACAAATTATTTGGCCAAAGTTTAGGTAAGAATACCTTCGAGGCAGTGTCCCCAACGCATGAATGGGCACTATTAGGATTAGAATCCATATGACCATGTTTTTTCTTCTTGCCTTTTGCTTTTCCTGGTGATTCTTTTAAAGCTGGTACTTGAACATTTGTTTCCAAAGCCTCTTGCTTCCTTTTTCTTTGATGTTCTCTTGTCCTAAGAGCTTCAGAAGTATTGGTAACTTCGACAACATCAAATGAATTAGTAGGCTGGTAGAGATATAAAGTTAATATCGAGAGGATGTTAATGCAAAGTGGCCTGCTAAAAAATTAGTCAAGATAAGGGACTTACATTATTTTCAGTTTCTGAAACTTTAGCCTTCTTTGAAGATGGCTCAGAGATAAAGGTGTTTCTCCTTTTGTGACTCTAAAAATTCATGTGACCAAGTTAGCTATTGTTCATCAACCAAATAAGAAAGACAAGAAAGAACGTATGTTACCTTATCTTTTCCTGACTTGGAAGATTTTTCTTTCTTAGAAGAAACCTTTGCTTTAGATTTCGATTGAGTTTTAGTGTTGGCGTCATCGTCATCCTTATCCTCTTTTGCACTCAAAGGAACCGCTGCAAACACATGAAAAATAAAATAAAAGGTAATTTCTGTAACAACTATTTGTTTATTTTAAAGGTCGTAAAATTTCTCTTACCTATTCCCATGGGAGAAATTATTCGAACGTGACGTAGATCCAAGTGGAGGTAACCTCTAAATGTGTATATGTTCCATTTAGCCGGAACAACTTTATCTTTTTCGTTGGTTATTAATCTTTGTTTCATTACCAGTAATGAATCACAAGGCAACCATTTTAGATATGGTGGTATAAAAGCCAACGCCAACTTACTAGTTGGCAATGGTGGAAATTTGATTTTAAAATGCAAAGTAAAAGGATACTTGCTGGGGGTAAAATGAGGAAAATGTATCGAAGGGATCTTATCATAAATTTTAGGCTAAAATATGCATTTCATCCCTGCAATTAGGGGTCGTTTGAAATTCCATCCCTGAACTTACTAATCCTCCCATTTTTCCCCTGCTAATATTAATCATTTGAAAATTCGTCCATTAACCCACTTAATGACTGCCACGTCATCAAATTAGCAAAATGGCATGGGAAAAGACAAAAATACCCTTTTTTAATTAAAAAATTTGAAAAAAATTTAAAAATATTTCTGCGAATGTTTCTGCACAATGTGAAAAGCAGATATCAATTGAGGAAGTAAAGTAGTTGGATCTACTTGATTAGTTTGCATGTAATACTCTTGCCACCATCTAAAAAATGCCTCAGTACATGCATATGAAAATGCAAAAGAGGTAGGTTGAAATTTGGGGGATTGCTCTTCAACTCGTTGAAGAAGTGCTCGCCGCGTATGTTCTTTATCTGGTTTCTTTAAATCATTTAAACACTTGTACAAAGAGCTAGGTTTTGGTTGTAAGAAACCAAATTGTCTTGCAACTAAATTGCGTTGGTAGCCATATAACCCAAAAGGATCAGAAGATCTAGCTCTCCTAGACGAGAAGGTAGGAGTTAAATATGCTTGCCAGATTACATTTGTGCCTCCCTCATCTTCGACATTATCTACTGAGAATTTCTTGGTAAACCAATTTGGACCATAGAGCCGAGAGATGAATGGAGCTAATGAAGGAGTAAATACATCACATTCTGAAAGAGCTTTGTAGGCAGTGGTAAAGAGGGCTTTTGAATTGGTACTTCTACAGCGAAGCATAGCTAAGCCTATTCCCTTAGTAGACCTATTACTATATGCTTTCTCAAAATCAGTAGGGAGGAAAACTTCCAGTTTTGGACTAAAAGTGGCTAAAAGCCATAGTTGAAATAGCGAAATAGGTCCAGGGATGATCAGGCTACCACCCTTTGATTGGTACTCTTTTATGCCAGTCACTCCTTGGTTTAAACTTTCATATAAAGATCCTAAGATAAGCTTGCTCAAACAAACATCTCGCCTCTCGTGCAACTGGATAGCCAAGGACATATAACCTTTTGCTACTTGTATAGACCTTGTGCATAAAATATACATAGACAACCAATAGGTTAAGAAAGCTATGTGTTCCATATTTGAATCCTTGTGATGAACTGAACATCGTTGGTTGAAATTTCTTTAGAGAAATTAATGGGTTTGTCGTGAAGGTGAGAAAAAGACAAGAAGGGGGGGTTGAATTGTGTTTTCTTTTTGGCAACTCTTAAAGAGTAAGAATCTGTTTTCTAGGATCAGAGTCTGAACAGGTTCAGGATCTGATGGAAGACCAGAGTCTGTAGCAGTGGAAATGATAAAGAGATAAAGGAAAGAGAGAACACAAGCAATTATACAGGTTCCTTCCACAAACCGGAAGTAGTTTTGTCCCCCTTGCACTTCCAAGGAGAGTTTCACTAAAATGTAATTAACAATTACAAGTTGCTCAAACACACAGTAAGAAACTTCCAATGCTCAAGCATGTAGGCAAGAGACTTCCAATGCTCAAGCACGCAGGCAAGAGACTTCAAATGCTCAAAGACACAACTAAGAGACTTCTTTGCTCAAGGACACAATCCAAGAGACTTCTGACACAATTTACAGAAAATTGAATAGAGTCTGAACACTTGATAAACAATTAAACGTGTTCCAATTACAAAACAAAGAGACTCTGTTTTCTGATAGACTTAGAAATTCTAGGATATAGAGTTTGTAAGAATTTACTAAGTTATTGATGTGTTTTGGCTTGACTCAGAGAGAATACAATAGCTTGATAGCGTAGTTAAGTTGTAGAGTCCAACATATTCTTCAAGTCCTCTATCCTTTATATAGGCGTTGGAAAGAGACGTTGAGACAATCCAGCACATCATAGAGTCTTCTGGAAGCTTGATCAATCGTTGTTGATCTGTTGCTTGATATGGTAATCGTCCTTCAATACAGATTTTGAATTTCATTCCTTTTGAGGCGAATTACCGGTAGACACAGCTCCCAATTGTACGAGGTAGTGGAAACAGAGTTCGTACAAAGTACTCTGTCTTATTCCTGCGTTCTTGTCGTTAAGCATCCCATGCTCAAGTTGACTTTGAAGCTAGCCGTTACTCCAAACGAACGTTTCTTCTGCATCGAAATGCCTTTAGGAAACCTTCTAAGCAAATCTTCAATTTGCAATCTTCAGACTCTCTGTAGCACTTCAGACTCTGATGAGCTTCAGACTCTCTTCAGAACTTCAGACTCTGATGGGCTTCAGACTCTCTTCAGAACTTTAGACTCTGATGGGCATCAGACTCTCTTCAGCTCTTCAGATTCTCTGAGTCTTCAGAACCTCTCGAAACAGCTTCTGATGATTCTTCAGACTCTCCAGGACTTCAGAATCACAAGCAACAAGCTTCTTAGAGAATTTTGCTCTTCATTTGTTCTTACAGAATGCTTTCTAAGATCCAAATCTTGACTAAGATCATACACACTTAAACAAATATTAGCATATCCAATTGACATTTTTTAATACCTTGTTATCATCAAAACTAAAAGTGGTATTTTTGAACACCCTTGTTCCAACAATCTCCCCCTTTTTGATGATGACAAACATAAGTATTTAAAACGTCAATTGTTGTTAATCTAATTAACAAGTTGACTAAAGGGTCTGAGGTTTGTAAGCTCAGAGTCTGAGTTTTGAAAGCTCTGACTCCCCCTGAGTCTGATAGTCTTTAAGGTGAGGTTTGTAAGCTCCCCCTAAGTCCTATCCATGTTAATTAAATTCATTTTTAACAAAAAATATCAGAATCAAATCTCACAAAAAATAAAAGATAAGATATGAGAGAAGATTATCTTAAATTAAATTGCGAAAATTTAATTTAAGGGGGCTTAGAATCTTAACAAAATACCTGTTGCTACTTCCCTTTACTTAGGCTTAACATGATCAAAGTACCAAAATACTTAGTTCTTTCTCCCCCTTTTGTCATTAACAAAAAGGTTTAAAGACAAGTTTCTCCCCCTTTTTACAAGACTCCACTTGAGGGAAAAAAAAATTAGAGAGAAGAGAAGAGAAGATTTAGAGCAAAAACTTATTAGAGTAAACTAAGTTTTAAAACACAAGAGTTTAAAAAAAAACCAAATAAACAGATTCTAAATACGACAAGATAGTTAGACTTCAGAAGTACTCAAATATATTATATCAAGATATATCAGAAGCACAATCATACAGAAGCTGAAAACTATCCAGAAGCGCAAAGATTCAGAAGCTGGAATTCATAAACGAAATTAAAGTTCAGAAGCAACGAAACAGATGCAGTAAAATACAAACAAAACAAAAAAAAACTAGGTGTGCAACTAGCTAAGGCTGGTTTTGTTTGGCAATAAGATCCATCAGTTTCTTCAAGTCCTCAACTTGCTTCTTGACAATTTCCTAAAGAGCCTCTGTTCTCTTAAGGTGAGTTTTTCTTTCAATTCTAGCTTCCTCTTGAACTCTATGCAGCTTCTTCTTTAAGTTCTCAAAAACTATGGAAGTGGATGGTTTAGAGTTTAAGATTGTTTGTAAGGTTTCAGTAGGTATGGTTTGTGGTTGTTGAAGAGATTTAGTAGCTGATTCAGAAGCAGCCTCTGTAATAGATTTTTTTACAAGTTCTGTGTCAGGAATGACATCAGAGTCTTGTTCCAGAATTTCATACACTGGTTCCTGTCATACCCCAATTTTTGACCCAAGATCCCACTGACATGCGTCATTTGACCCTGATCAGTCTTTGACTTTTCAATAAAAATTCGGCAGAGGTATTTTAAAATACCTCATTTTTTGTTCCGAGTCGGGCCCTCTTCTCTTCTTTTATTGGTCTTTTTAATTTTAATTCATTTCCATCTTTTATTTTCGATTTCACTTTTTAATTTAATTTCAGTTTAAACATATTTATCTTTTATTTATTTTTATTCATAGATGATAGGTCCAATTATTTTATTTATTCTTTTTCTATTTTTAATGTCCTATAAGTCCAAGAATTACAGCTATTCACGTCTCATCCAAATCCAGAAAAAGGGTCCTGTAACAAACACTCCCTTTCATCTCAACCCAAAGCCAGTATTTTTCTCCTCACTAACAAAACCTAAACCTAACACTGTCACTATATAACACAAACCCAACAGTCATGAATGGGGGCCGAAAAATTTACACATAACCTACACAACAAATCAGGGCCGAAATTCCAATCAAACCCTGCAGAATCAAAAACAACAAACAGAAGCAGTATTCACGAGTCAAAAAACACGACAGAGACACGATCGGCCAGAACTATCGCATAGCCACACAATCCAACCATCGCTGAACCGCACCCCAAAACTACACGAAACCGCAGATAAAACCGTCATAATCGACTAAGGAAATAAAGGTGCAAAATCGAAAAGGAGAAGAAGTAGAAAGGGTAGGAGCAGAAGGATCCAAGAAAACCGAACCATCAAGCACAAACCAATACCACCATTGTTCACAAGTTTTGAATCGGAACCGATCCATAAAGAAAGACCACAAAGGTATGATTTTTGTCCCCTTTTAGATCTAGGACCTTTTATCAGCTTTTTGACACTTTTGAAGTAAGAATACGAATAGAGGAGAGGGAAAGAAAGAGAATAGGGCAAAAACAATTAGAAAAAAAGGACCTTTGGAGGTCCGGCGCAGTTGTAACACCCTGTTCACCCAACGACGTAATAATAAATATAATTATATCAGAGTAATTCAACAACGGAGTATTACACTACTTTTCAAAATCTCATAAATAGAAGTTATACTATTTATTATTCCACATTGAAAGTCTCATTAAACTGCAGCGAAAAATTTCGTTTAAACACATAATTCAACTTCAAAATTATCTTGGCATAAAAGGCCCAACAAAAGTCATCATTATTCAACAACATGAAAATCCAACAACATAATCGAAGTTTGATACATAAAGGAATGAAAGAAAAACATCGCGACGATCCCCCATCCTAATATGTATCAGAGCCCTAGACACAGAGCCAATCATCCTACTAATCTTCGTTACCTGCAAGTTACCCAAAGGGAAGGCAACATTTTCAAGCAGAAGGGGTGAGTTACACGATCAATAATATATATATATATATATATATATAATTCATCAAATCAATGAAACAACAACATCTTACAACAGGCATTATTCAATTCATATATAATGTGAATAAATGTACACATATATAATAGCAACATAATTATCTTCAACAACATTAAACAACAGCAACAACAAGGTCATTATCAGCAATGAACACCAACGACATGACCGACAACAACGACTATAACAATGCGACATCGACAACGACAAATGCATTATGCATGTGGTACCATTTTACGCGCGTTGAATGCTAAGCATTCCAGGGCATAAGCCCCCAACAGTTGGATGGTTAAAGCATCCCAGGGCATGAGCCCCCAACAGGTGAATGATAAACATTCCAGGGCATAAGCCCCCAACGGGTGTGAAAGATAGACATTCCAGGGCATAAGCCCCCAACAGTTATGAGTATGCAATGGACTCGACTTGTGTATTTCAACATACAACTAGAACAACAGCAACATCAACATCTAGCATGCATAATCAACTATGACATACCTTACGACTACAACCGAAAAGACTCGACCAAATTCTTACAACAAGGTTCACCAATAAGTGCACAATTTCATTTAAATCATTCATTTTCAAGCAACAAGAAGTTTCTATAAGGTTTAGTACTTAATCAGGGGTTATAAAGCTTAACCTAAGCATTTTGGAGTACCCGGACAGGCCTCCTTAGGTATGAAGCAAGGCCAGAATGCGGATGAGAAAAGCCTTCTTCGCTTAAGCGAAGGCCTCTTCGCTTAAGCGAGCAAAACGCCGAGAGGGAGGGTGACTTCGCTTACGAGTTCGCTCAAGGCTCGCTCAAGCGAACAGCCTCGACTAAGTTCTGGGCAACTACATTGAATGGTCGCTTAAGCGACGGGAAGTTCGCTTAAGCGAACGGTTGTCTAGGAAGGGTAAATCCTCGAATTCTCTAACCCTAAATCATCCAAAAACCCAATTTTGATCCCTGATTACCCAAATCGTGTAAGCACAGATGTTTATGGGTTCAGTATACAACATAGATAACAAAACAAGAACACCACAATTCACAAATTTTCAGAATTATATACATTATTAGTGAAAGGAATCCCACCCTTACCTTAATTCAGCAAAAATTGAAAGCCTACAACAAATTTGATCCCTTCCTAGCTCTTCTCCTAGCCTCTTGATTTTTCTCCTCTTTCTCTCAAAAACTCTCTTTCTTTTTCAATTGTACGTGAAAATGTTTGTTCTGACTTTTCTTTCTTTTTACTAAAACCATAACCTCTCCTATTTCATTAAACCCCTTTTTAATACTATTAATTCTCATTAACCCCCTTAATTTTAAATAAATAATAATTCTATATTATTTCTAATTTACTAATAAAAGTCATACTATCTTTTTAACCTCCAAAACTTCAAATAATATTATTTCTCACCTACTCAATTAAATTATCAAATAATCATATAATAAAATACACAACACCATAAAATCAACATAAATCATTTAAATCATATAAACTTATTAAAAATCAACCGAAAATAAATAAATAACAACTAGGGTGTTACAACTCTCCCCAACTTAAAAAATTTCGTCCTCGAAATATTACCTCAAGCAAACAACTCAGGATATGCCTCCTGCATCTTACTTTCCAACTCCCATGTTAAACTCTCACCAGCTGCTCCACCCCAAACAACTCTCACTAGAGGTATCTCCTTGCCTCTCAACTTCTTCACCTTGCAATCGTCAATTCTCAACGGTAAAGTCTCCACCGTAAGGTTGTCTCTAACCTGCACATCATCCCTCGGTATAACATGTGAAGGGTCCGCTACGTACTTCCGCAGTTGCGACACATGAAACACATCATGCAAATTCGAAAGATGTGGTGGCAAACCCACTCTATATGCCACCGTTCCAATCCTCTCAGATATCTGATACGGACCAATAAACTTCGGAGTTAGCTTCTTAGACTTCAATGCCCGACCCACACCAGTCATAGGAGTGACTCTCAAGAACACATGGTCTCCCTCCTGAAACTCAAGATCCTTTCTACGCTTGTCGTGGTAACTCTTCTGTCTACTCTGCGACGCTTTCATCTGTTCTCTTATCAACTTGACCTTCTCCGTAGTCTGCTGAACAATCTCTGGTCCCAACACGACACTTTCACCAGTCTCAAACCAACATAAAGGGGTTCTGCACCTCCGACCATACAAAGCTTCGAATGGTGCCATACCAATACTCGAATGGTAACTGTTGTTGTACGTGAACTCTATTAATGGTAGATGACTATCCCAAGCTCCACCTTGTTCAAGTACACACACTCTCAACAAATCCTCTAACGACTGAATCGTTCTCTCCGACTGACCATCTGTTTGTGGATGATAAGCCGAACTTGAAGGTGAGAAAAACACAAGAAGGGGGGGTTGAATTGTGTTAGCTTTTCGCAGCTCTTGAAGAGTGAGAATCTAATTCCTTAATATCAGAGTCTGAATGGGATCAGAGTCTGATGAGAGATTAGGTTCTGATGCAGTGGAAATAATCAAGAGATAGAGAGAAGAGAGAACACAAGCAATTATACAGGTTCCTTCCACAAACCGGAAGTAGTCCTGTCCCCCTTGTACTTCCAAGGAGAGTTCACTAAAGTGTAATATCAATTACATGTTGCTCAAACACACAGTAAGAGACTTCCAATGCTCAAGCACACAGGCAAGAGACTTCCAATGCTCAAAGACACAACTAAGAGACTTCCTTGCTCAAGGACGCAGCTAAGAGACTTCTTTTCTCAAGCACATAAGCAAGATACTTCTTACACAATTACAGAAAATTGAATAGAGTTGAAACACTTGACAAACAATCAAACATGTTTCTATTACAACAAAGACAGACTCTGTTTCAAACAAAAGACAGACTCTGTTTTTCTGTTTAACTTAGAAATTCTAGAATACTCAGTTTTTAAGAATGATCTAAGTTGTTGATGTGTTTTTGTTAAGACTCAGATGAATACGAAAGCAATGTAGCGTAGTTTTTCTAGTTGTAGAGTCCAACAATTCTTCAAGTCTTCTATCCTTTATATAGGCGTAGGAAAGAGATGTTGAGTCATCCAGCACATCAGGATGGTTTCTGAAGCTTGATCAATAGCTGTTGATCTGTTGCTTGATATGGTAATAGTCCTTCAATTGCATAATTTGAATTCCATTCCCTTTGAAGATTAATACCGGTAGACACAGTTGCCAAACTATACGAGGTAGTGGAGTAGTGGAAACGGAGTTCGTACAACGTACTCTGTACTGGCCTGCATTCTTTGTCGTTGTGCTTCCCACGCTCAAGTTGACTTTGAAGCTAGCCGTTACTCCAAATGAGAGTTTCTTTCACATCGTAATGCTTGTAGAAATCCTTGTTAACAGATTTTCAGAATTTGGGCTTCAGACTCACTGTAGCACTAAGCTTCTGATAATCTTCAAACTCTCTTGGTTTTCAGATTCTGATAGTCTTCAGACTCTGATACAGTCTTCAGACTCTGATAGTCTTCAGACTCTGATACAGTCTTGCAGACTGTCTTCGATACAGTCTTCAGACTCTCTTCGATACAGAATCACAAGCAACAAGCTTCTCTGGATTTTTTGCTCTTTAACATTTGTTCAAACAGAATACTTTCTAAGATATAAATCTTGATTGATATCCTGCATACTTTAAACAAATATTAGCAATAACCAATTGACAACTTTTTAATACCTTGTTATCATCAAAACTCAAAACGTGGTATTGCTAAACACCTTTGTTCCAACAATATCCCCCTTTTTGATGATGACAAACATTAGTATTTAAAAGGTCAATTGTTGTTAATCTAATTAACAAGTTGACTTAAAGGGTCCGAGGTTTGTAAGCTCAGAGTCTGAGGTTTGTAAGCTCTAACTCCCCCTGAGTCTGATAATTCTTAAGTTGAGGTTTGTAAGCTCCCCCTAAGTTCTATCCAAGTTAATTAAATTCATTTTCATAAGCAATTGAATTTATTCTCAGAATAATAAACGAATTTAGAGAACATATTCTTAAACAGGGGCTCAGAGTCTAACTAAGCACCTTTCGCAAATTTCCCTTTAACTTTTACATAGAACTTGCAATATGTAGATAAAAGGAATCACAAATCTCATACTTTTCCCTTCTCCTTCTTGGGAAATCACAAATCTCATACTTTTCCCTTCTCCCCCTTTTGTCATCAACAAAAAAAAAGGTTTAGAACAAGTTCCTCCCCCTTTTTAAATGACTTTAGGTAAGAATATAAACACATTTTAAGGAAAATGAGATTCAGAGAGAAAAACATAGAAGATTCAGAGCACAAAATAAATTAAATGCAAATAGTATCAAATAAAAACTTGTATAAATTTGCAAGAAAAAAACAGTTCAGAAGACAGCAGACAAAAGTTACAAACAAAACATAAAGAATTTAAACTAAGGTTGGTTTTGTTTAGCAAGATGATCCATCAATTTCTGGAGATCCTCTTGCTGTTTCTTGACCATCTCTTCCAGAGCCTCAGTTCTTCTTAAATGAGCTTCTCTTTCTAGTCTGGCTTCTTCTTGAACTCTGTACAGTCTCATTTTCAAAGAGTCATAAACCATTGATTCCCTTGGATTATATTGATCTTCATTAAAGAATGGTTTATCTCTAAGTCTCAGAATAGGAGCTTTCTCCATGATTAAAGCTTTCTCAGCCCGCTTGACTTCTTCAACATGCTTGGCAGTAACAAATGCTTGTTCCCTGGCAGCAGCCTTCTGAATTTTGGTGACAAACTCCAAAAATTCAGTCTTCAATGTAGAAAAATTGTCCTTATAGCTTACATTGAGGATGGGCACAAACCTTTGCTCAATAATGTCCTTGAGCTTAGTGTTTGAAGAAGCATAGAACTCATCTATCCTGTTTGAATCAAATAGGTCAATATGAGGTTCAGAGGTTGAGGGTAGAGAGGCTCTTAAAGCTAGATAGGCTTCAAAATTTGGTACAACAGTTATTGGATCACAAAGAGGTTGAGGGACTCTTCTAGACACAGTTTCTGCTCTGCATTCTGTTACAGGTTCTGATAGGATATCAGAAGCTTGTTCCAGATTTTCAAAAACTGGTTCTACAACAGGTTCTGAAGGTTCAACAGAAGCTAAGGTAAGACTTTTTGTAGGTTTAGGTACAGGGTCTGGTTTGGAAACAGACTTTGTAGCTTTTATTGGTTTGTATTTTGCAGGGGTCTTTGGTAGTTCTCCTCCTAGATGTTTCTCAAGAGAATCTAGGGTGTCTGGAGAGTCTACACAAATGGTTTCAGGTTGGGGGGATGGCTGTTTAGATTGAGTGGTTTCTTCAGGCTTTTCAGAAGGTTGAATTGCCTGAAGTGGTTTGAGAAATGATGGTTGAGCAGGATAGTCATCAGGTAGGTTCATAGACACTATGATTGTGTCTTGAATGACTTTATCCATAGTTGAATCAACATATTCAACTATTGCAGGGTCCAATGGGTTATGGAATGATATGGGTTTGATTGGTGAGGGGGATGAATTTCTGAGGGATGGAAGAATTTGGCTCAAGGGTTTGTTATCTGATTCTGAATCAGATTCTGACTCTTGATTCAATGAGGAAGATGAGCTATATGCTACATTGCCAGAGGTGCCTATGCCAGCTTCTGGAGAAGCATAATGATCAGACACAGTAGCTTCTGATAACTCAGCTTCTGCAGTAGCTATAAGATCCTTCTGTTTCAAAGCAGAAGCAAGCAACTTAGCAGCTTCTTTAACAGTTTCCTCTTTCAATTCTCATCTTTCTTTGCCTTCTTCTCATCTTTCTTAGCCTTCTTTTCATCCTTGGTTTCTTTTATCCTATCCTTGATTTCCTTGGATGCAGAAGATACTGATGAAGGCATGGGAGCTATGGTCTTGGGGGCACCAATAGACACTCCTGGAAGAGCAGTAGATTTGATCTTCTTTTTGAGAGGCTCCTGCTTCTCTTCCTCTTCCTTGAGAACCACTTCCTTGGTCCTTTTTCCTTTGACCTTAAGAGGTCCTCCTCTAGCAGTCTCAGGAATGGCAGAATAATTGATTATTCTACCAGTATCCTTGAAGTAATCCACCACAAATATTGCAAGAACTTCAGGATTATCTTCTTTGGATATAGGAGGGAAGTCCATCACCAAGTCAGATTGCACATAGGATTCTCTCATATCATGCTTGGAAGGATTGAATCTTTTGACAATCTTCATATACTGCAGAGTTTTGCCATTGATGATTCTCCCAGTCACAGTTCCAAGATGAATATCTGATACCACGCCAGATTCTGATAAGACCTTCAAGAGGCCTCCTTGATACTGAATCTCAAATATTAGTCTTCCAAAAGGAACTTGCCTTCTGGTTTCTGATTTACTTTTCTTGATAGCCCAGCACATGAGGTGCATCACATATCTTGGAAAGTTGATCTTTATTTTGTTGATCAGAAAATAAAGAACTTTGTGATCAACAGACAGTGTGTCTGTTCCTCCTCCTTTCTGAAGCATACTGTCCAGTATAATCTTCAGAAGCACCCTATGCTTAGGATGCATATCAACCAGTTTATTTGAGGGTCTCCCTTCAAATAAAAGTTTGTTGTAGATAACAGTCCAGTCACTCTTCTTCTGGACATTCCATTGAAATTTACCAGCGTTCTCCACTTGACAAGCCCTGGAAACCACCTCTTCAGTGATAAGGACTGGAATCCCCATCACAGCTGATCTTATTTCAAGACCCTTGTATGGTTTCAGACCCATTTCCTCTCTGTTTTTGCCAGCCAGCTTGGGGTTGTTCATAACTGCCGCTGTTTCTTCAATCGTAGCTTCATCCTTGTCGTAGACTTCTGACCTAACCCAAAAATCTCTTACCAGCTCATGATATGTTGGTCCATTCAACATACCGAAATAGTTCATCATTCCTTGTGCTAAGAAATGAGAAGAAACGTCAACTCCATGACGATTAAGAGAACCAAAATCTACTGGAGATTCAACTTGAATTTCCAGAGTTTCTTTGATAATGTTCATCGTTCTGGGTTTGATAACATAGGATTTTCCAGTCTTGACTAGGACACCAGATTGGATCAGATCACTTGCCATTTTAGAGGTTTCTAAGTTTTTTGATTTGAGAACAAAAAGTTTTACAAAGGATTGAAAACAAGAAATTTGTTCAGAGAAATAATCAAAGAGTGAAAAGAGAAGTGAGTTGTGTGTGATATGTATTTATAGAGAAAGTTTAATAACCGTTTGGAAAGAATAGGGGACAAACAAACACAAACAATAAATACATATAGCATGCAGCCGTAAACGTATTGGGACAATGCGAAGGTAACTTGTTTAACGTAATAAAATCATTGCCCTTTGAGTTCTTACCCAATACACACAGGCCACGTTTGAGAAACTATAAAGTAACTGTCACCATAGTGGGGCAGGTGTTACTAAACTCAACAGTCATGCTTCCACTAATACGAGCCTCTGAGAGTCTAAAGATTCCTTACCAGAGTTTGAAAGTTTATCAGAAGCTTATCTTTACAAGAGTCTCCAAAAGAGAGTCTGATTCTCAAATAGCTTCTGAATATTTTTCAGAGTCTGAATTCCGTTTTCAGAGGCGCACATTACACAGAGACATAACACATGTTCAAATTTTTCTTTATAAAATCAAATCTTTCAACAGATAAAGGTTTAGTAAATATATCAGCCCATTGATGATCAGTATCAATGAATTGAATATCTAAAATTCCTTTTTGAACATAGTCTCTTATAAAATGATGTTTAATCTCAATGTGCTTTGCTCTTGAATGAAGAATTGGATTCTTAGACAAACATATAGCCGCCGTATTATCACAATAAATTGGGATACAGTTTTCAGTTATTTGATAATCCTCAAGCTGATGTTTCATCCAGAGTAGCTGTGTACAACAACTAGCAGCTGAGATGTATTCTGCTTCTGCTGTAGACAAAGCAATGGTTGCTTGCCTCTTGCTAGCCCAGGATATCAGATTCTCTCCCAAGAATTGACAATTGCCACTGGTAGATTTTCTTTCAATCCTGTCTCCCGCATAGTCAGCATCACAGAATCCAACTAGCTTGTAGTCAGAGGATTTCTTGTAAAGAAGTCCAAGATTGGTAGTTCCTTTCAGATATCTAAAGATTCTCTTAACAGCTGTTAAGTGAGACTCTCTAGGATCTGATTGAAACCTTGCACACAGACATACACTGAATAAATATCTGGTCTGGATGCAGTTAGGTATAACAAAGAACCAATCATACCTCTATACAGCTTCTGATCAACTTTGGTTCCTTGATCTTCTTTGCTCAGAGTGCAGGTTGGATGCATTGGAGTATTCATTCTTTGCAATCCTCAAGATTGAACTTCTTCAGGAACCCCTTTCGTGTATTTGGACTGATTAACATAGACTCCATCTTTGCATTGGTTGATTTGAATTCCAAGAAAGAACTTCAATTCTCCCATCATGCTCATTTCAAACTCATCCTGCATTACTTTGGAAAACTCTTTGCAAAGTGAACTATTTGTAGAACCAAAAATGATATCATCAAAATAAATCTGAACTATAAGAATGTCTTTCTTCAGAGTCTTTCTGAATAGTGTAGTGTCAACTTGCCCTCGTTCAAAGTTATTTTGAATTAAGAAATTACTTAGTCTTTCATACCAAGCTTTGGGAGCTTGTTTCAAGCCATAGAGTGATTTCTTCAATTTATAAACATGCTTTGGATGCTTTAAATCTTCAAAGCCAGGAGATTGTTTGACATACACTTCTTCAGAAATGACACCATTAAGAAATGCACTCTTAACGTCCATTTGATACAGGGTTATGTTGTGATTAACTGCATAGGAAAAAAGTAACCTGATTGCTTCCAATCTTGCAACTGGAGCAAAATTTTCTGTGTAATCAATGCCTTCTTGTTGACTGTAGCCCTGCGCAACAAGTCTGGCCTTGTTTCTGATTACTTCTCCTTGTTCACCAAGCTTATTTCTGAACACCCACTTGGTTCCAATGATGTTCTTGTGATCAGGCTTAGCTACTAGATCCCATACTTCATTCCTTTTGAATTGATTCAGTTCTTCTTGCATTGCCAGAATCCATCCTTCATCTCCAAGTGCTTCTTCAATAAAGGTTGGTTCAATAACAGATAGTAATCCCAAAGCAGACTCTTCTTGTCTGAAATGCGATCTAGTTCTTCTGGGACTCTCTTTATTGCCAATAATTTGATCCTCTTGATGCGAAGACTTGTATTTGAAAGATTGTTTGGATTGACTAGCTTGCAGAGAACCATCTTGAGCTTCTTCAGAAGCTTCTTCATTAGAAACTTCAGGGGATGCTTCAGCTTCTGAAGTATCTTCAGATTCTGGTATCTGATCAGATTCTGAGTTGTCATCAGAATCTTGAGATCCTGCACAACTTTCATCTTGCTCTGGAGTTTCACTTCCAGGAACTTTGTCATCGAATCTGACATGCATAGATTCTTCAACACATTGTGTTTCTGAATTATACAGTTTGTATGCCTTGGAGCGTTCAGAGTAACCTAGAAAGATTCCCTTTTGAGCTTTGGCATCAAATTTCTTTAGATAGACTTTATTGTTCAGGACATAACAAGTACATCCGAACTGATGAAAATAAGATATGTTAGGTTTCCTTCCTTTAAAGAGTTCATAAGCTGTTTTGTTCAACAGAGGTCTAATATAGATTATGTTCTAAACATAACAAGCTGTGTTTACAGCTTCTGCCCAAAAATGCTTAGCCAGATTGTTCTCATGGATCATGGTTCTAGCCATTTCTTGTAAGGTTCTGTTCTTTCTCTCCACAACTCCATTTTGTTGTGGAGTTCTAGGTGCAGAGAATTCATGAATAATTCCATGTTTTTCATAGAAAACCTCAAATGGCTCATTTTCAAATTCTCCTCCATGATCACTTCTGACTTTCAAGATTTTCAATTCTTTTTCGGATTGAATTTGGATGCAGAATTTACTAAACACAGTATATGAATCATCCTTAGTTTTCAAAACTTAACCCAACTCCATCTGCTATAGTCATCAACAATGACTAGTCCATATTTACTTCCATATAAGGATGCGGTGCTAACTGGTCCAAATAAGTCAATATGAAGTAACTCCAAGGGTCTGGAAGTAGAAACAATTTCTTTAGGCTTGAAGGGACTCTTGACAATTTTCCCTTTCTGAGATGCTCCTCAAAGAGCATCTGAATGATAATCAATGTCTGGTAGGCCTTTGACAAGTTGCAAGTTGCTAAGCTTAGAGATTAATCTCCAGTTAGCATGTCCCAAACGTCTATGCCACAACCACTTCTTATCACCCATTGATAAAAGGCACACTACCTTCTGATCAGTCAGTTTAGAGAGTTTTATCTTATAGACATTGTTTCTTCTTTTTCCCTTGAAGACTATGGACTGATCATCCTTGTTAACCACAGTGCAGCTGTTCTTATTAAACAATACATCATAACCACTGTCGCATAATTGACTTATGCTCAGTAAGTTATGTCTAAGTCCATCAACGAACCACACATTACTGATTGAGATAAGAGAGTTACCAATGGTTCCAGTACCAATGATTTTGCCAGTCTGGTTTCCTCCAAATCCCACAGTTCCTCCCTCTTTTATGGTTAGGGTTAGGAACATAGACTTTTCTCCCGTCATGTGACGCGAGCAACCACTGTCTGTAACACCCCAAATTTCCAACATAAAAATTCATACATAATTATCAGAGTATAACACAAATGGGATGTCACACATCATAAAAATCCTTAAAATAAAAAGAATAATAATTCTTTATCCTTCAAAATTCATTAACATAAATCTTTTCAAAAACTTTGCAGCGGAATCATAATTCAAAAATCCTTAAAGGAATTAGTTCTTGGCACAAAGGCCTCGCAGGCATCTCAAAAATTCAAAGATAGATCGTAGACATCATAAATAGTTCAACATGATACATAAGGAATAGAATTCAATAAAACCCCATCCCGTTACATATCAGAGAATTTCCTATGACACCACAAGGACCTCTCACATCGTCGTACCTAAGCTTGATCACCTGCACTTGCCCACAAGGCGGCAATTCCAACAGAAGGGGTGTGATTTCACAAACAATAATAATAAGCATATAATTCATCAAATGCATTTAACAACATGGACATCATCAATTAATGATAATAAGTCTTCATATAGTACTTCTTTAACAAATCATAAGCTACATTATGTAATCATCATAACGACATCAATTAGTAATACAAATAACCACATAGTTTATCTTTAATAATACTTCATATAACAATATAAACAACATAAACAACAATCAACTTCAAATCATCTTTAATGATACTTTATTTAAACAATATAAACAACAATCAACTTCAAATCATCTTCAACGATACTTCACATAAACAACATAAACAACAACATATAACTCTTCATTAACGATTCATTGATAATTATCAACTCGACAACTTAGACAACTTGACAACTTTAGACAACTCGGCAACTTCGACATCGACTACGCAACTTCAACTCAACAATGCAACTTAGACATCTTATTTATGCATGTGGTACCAATCCAGGGCGTCAAGCCCTCAACATAATAAGTATTAATATACTTCCAGGGCGTCAAGCCCTCATCGCAAATGAGCTAAAGCTCCAGGGCATCAAGCCCCCAACGTGTAGAGTAAAAACTCACAGGGCATCAAGCCCCCAACTGAAATGAGTATGCATAGACTCAACAACTTACAACATAGACAACATCAACAACTTATAAGACTCCAATACTTTGGAACAACCACTTACAACTCAGACAACTTAGACCAACACTTGCAACTTTACCGACATTGACGACAATAGTGGCAATGACAACGGCAACGACTTCGCATCATAATATCATAATTCATCAGCCATAAACAATATCATATAACATTGTATTAACAACAACAATTCATCAATTATGAACAACATCATGAAACAACATATTCATCAACATATACACTCATGTAATAATTCATCAATCAGGAAAAACATCATATATTATCATCAACATATACATTCATATAATAATTCACTAAAGCCTCCTTGGAGTACTTTCATCATAACTCAAACACCAAAAATAATTTTCAAGTCAAACCAAAGCCAACGGACAGCTAACACAATTATCTATATCAGTATCACCAAAGGCCAATTTTGTACCTATCAATATCAGTTTTCATTTCAAATTCGGGAAAGGTTGTGCTGAAATTCATAAATATTCACTGTGACATACGTGAAGTAATATGATCATAACTCAAGTTCTATGAATCATTTAGGAGTCAAACCAACGACATTAAAAAGCTAACATCCATACCTACAACTTTCGTGTTTACACCTAAGACCAATTATGTACCTATCAATACCAGTTTTCATTTCAAATTCGAGAAAGGTTGTGCTGAAATTCATAAATAGTCACTATGACCTACGTGCAGTAATTTGACCATAACTCAAGTTCTATAAATCATTTAGAAGTCAGACCAACATAATTAAAAAGATAATATCCATACCTACAATTTTCGTGTTTACACCAAAAGCTAATTCAAAACAGAAACGGGTGAAAAGTGAGTGTTTTTCCAGTTTTGGCTTTCAGAAAATCGGTGGCCGAATTCGCTTACGGGAAAGAACAGTTTTCACTCCAAAAACCCAATTTTTGATCCCTTAATCACCCAAAATGATTTACAATGATGTTTACAGGTCAAGTAGGCAATATAGAAATCAAAACAACATAGGAACATGCATCAAACAACACAATTCATCTCATTTTATCAATTAACATAAACTTTCTAACCCTAATTCAAGAACACAACAATTCATCAAATTTCAGAATTATATACTATGATTATTGAAGGAAATCCCACCCTTACCTTAATAAAATTGGAGCAGCAGCCTCTTGGTTCTCCACTTCTAGTTTTCTCCCTTTTTCTCCCAAAACTGATTGTACGTACTGTCTGTTCCTAAACCTAGGTTTTACCTTTTATACCTCTTCTATTTGTTTTATCTTATTCCACTTATTCCCTCATAATTCTAACTAATTCAAAAACAGCCCCACAACTTAATATTCTATTTAAAAATATAGATAAATTATTTCCATAACAAATATCAAATATATTTATAACAAATATATTTCTAAACAAAATAACAAACATATTTATAACAAATATATTTCTAAACAAAATAACAAACATATTATCACTTATCAAATATAAAATCATGTAAAAGTATTCAAATATTAACTAAAAATAATTAAATAAAAAGGGGCCGTTACATTGTCCAGGTACCAAGCCTTCTGCTTTTCTAGTCCTTTTAGACATACCTGCAGCATTAATAATTTCAGACTTAGGTACCCATATTCTCATGGGTCCTCTTGGGTTAGTCTTTGAACCATTGAACTCCTTTCGTAAGTTGCGTCTTGAAGTCATTGGCAGTGTTTTCTCCCATACCTTGGGTTTGGAACCGTTTGGTTTAGGTTTCAACTTGCCTTTCACAGTTTCTCTTCTTTGAAACTTAGGCTTTTGTTTTTCAGACTCTGGCTTTTTCAGAGTCTGCTTATCAGACTTTGAATGTTTTAGAGTCTGAATCATTGAAGCTTTAGGTTCAAAGTTTTTCAGAACCTTTAACTTTACATTCTGAGTTTTTGACTTAGTCAGAACCTTAGAACTAGAAGTTGTAGGTTCTGAATGAGTCACTGTGTTGACTTCATCAGACTCACTTACAAAGTGATTTTTCAACGCTTCTCTGGCTCCATCAGGACCAAGTTTCAGAGTCACTTCATTTGAGCTTCCTCCAATTAATCCAAGACACTGTCCTCTGTTCTGATACGTGCTATAGATCATGGATGCAACCCTTGATCTGTCAATTCCAGTAGCAATAAATTCTTGCAAAGCAACATCTTGCTCACTCAAGTATTTACAGCTACACTTGTTGATCAATAAAGTGTCATTTTCTTCTTTCAAACTTTCTAACTCCAGCAGAGTTGAATTATGTCTTTTTGACAACTTATCAAGCTGTTGTTTGACTTTCTTCAACTCAGTGGTTTTAGCTTTAAAATGACCAAGAAGTTCTTTGACAGATTCTACTAATTCAGATCTTGTGAGTTCAGAATATACCTCTGTTTCACTTTCAGAGTCTGCATCTGATTCTGCCTCAGGTGTTTCTTTAACAGATTCGGTTGTAGCCATTAATCCAACAGCTACATTGGCTTCACCATCAGCATCATCATCCTCAGACCCTGACTCATTATCAAGATCTTCCCAGGTGGCCATCAGACATTTCTTGATCTGCTTCTTGAACTTGCTTGACTTGAAGGTTGACCTTTTTGACTTTGATTTCTCCTTCTACAGCTCTGGACAGTCAGCAATAAAATGTCCAGTTTTCTTGCAGTTGAAGCAACCTTTCTGTTCCTCCTTTTTGAAACCCTTCTCACTGCTCTTGCTCAGAAATCTCTTGTTTTTCTTAGCGAGGTATTGGATTCTGCTTGAAAGCATAGCCATTTCTTTTGCAATATCAGGATCTTCCTCTGAGCTTTCAGAAGCTGAAGATTCATTTTCAGACTCTTCAACCTTGAGAGCCTTTGAGGATCTTCCCTTTGATTTTAAGGCAATGGTTTTGGGCTTTCTTGCAGACTCATGTTCATTGAGACTTAATTCATGAACCTTGAGAGAGCTTACAAGATCTTCAACACTTAAAGTGTTTAAATCTTTAGCCTCCTCAATTGCAGTGACCTTTGGTCTCCATCTAGAGGGTAAGCTCCTTAAAATCTTGCTAACATGATCAGAAGCTATATAACTCTTCTTTAGTATCTGAAGACCAGATACTAGAGTTTGAAATCTTGAGTACATCTGCTCAATACTTTTATCCTCTTTCATCTTGAATAGTTCATACTGATGAACTAACAGAAGAGCTTTAGCTTCCCTGACCTTTTTGCTTCCTTCATAGTTAGCACAAAGAGAAGCAAACATGGCTCTAGCAGTAGATTTGTCACTCATCTTCATGTATTCCGTTTTAGGAATATCAGTGACAAGAGCCCCTCTGATGATATGATGTTTCTTGTAGATTTTCTTTTGAGCAGCAATGTGAAGTTTACGGTCAATGGCAGCACCTTCGTCATCAAGTCGTAAGTCACCAACACCATCTTCAAGTATGTCCCAGAGTTCTTCATCAAGACCCATGACATAACTGTAGAAGTTGGTTTTCCACCAAGAAAATTCTTCAGGATCACCATTGAACTTTGGAATTTTCCCATAATCAGCTTTCTTACTGCTGTTATTGGATCCATAGTCGTATGGTATAGCAGCACCAGAATTAGCACCAGAAGTAGAAGGTTCACTGGAAGACATGTTTTTCTCTGGATCTTTTCTGTTACAAGGTTAAGTGCTATGACAACAGAGCCGGAGCTCTGATACCAACTGAAGGTGAGAAAAACACAAGAAGGGGGGGGCGGGGGTTGAATTGTGTTAGCTTTTCGCAGCTCTTGAAGAGTGAGAATCTAATTCCTTAAAATCAGAGTCTGAATGGGATCAGAGTCTGATGAGAGATTAGGTTCTGATGCAGCGGAAATAATCAAGAGATAGAGAGAAGAGAGAACACAAGCAATTATACAGGTTCCTTCCACAAACCAGAAGTAGTCCTGTCCCCCTTGTACTTCCAAGGAGAGTTCACTAAAGTGTAATATCAATTACAAGTTGCTCAAACACACAGTAAGAGACTTCCAATGCTCAAGGACGCAGGCAAGAGACTTCCAATGCTCAAAGACACAACTAAGAGACTTCCTTTCTCAAGGACGCAGCCAAGAGAATTCTTTGCTCAAGCACACAAGCAAGAGACTTCTTACACAATTATAGAAAATTGAATAGAGTTGAAACACTTGACAAACAATCAAACGTGTTTCTAGTACAATAAAGACAGACTCTGTTTCAAACAAAAGACAGACTCTGTTTTTCTGTTTAACTTAGAAATTCTAGAATACTCAGTTTGTAAGAATGATCTAAGTTGTTGATGTGTTTTTGTTAAGACTCAGATGAATACTAAAGCAATGCAGCGTAGTTTTTCTAGTTGTAGAGTCCAACAATTCTTCAAGTCTTATATCCTTTATATAGGCGTAGGAAAGAGACGTTGAGTCATCCAGCACATCAGGATGATTTCTAAATCTTGATCAATAGTTGTTGATCTGTTTCTTGATATGGTAATAGTCCTTCAATTACATAATTTGAATTCCATTCACTTTGAAGATTAATACCGGTAGACACAGTTGCCAAACTGTACGAGGTAGTGGAGTAGTGGAAATAGAGTTCGTACAACGTACTTTGTACTGGCCTGCATTCTTTGTCGTTGTGCTTCCCACGCTCAAGTTGACTTTGAAGCTAGCCGTTACTCCAAATGAGAGTTTCTTTCACATCGTAATGCTTGTAGAAATCCTTGTTAGCAGATTTTCAGATTTTGGGCTTCGGACTCACTGTAGCACTAAGCTTTTGATAATCTTCAGACTCTCTTGGTTTTCAGATTCTGATAGTCTTCAGACTCTGATACAGTCTTCAGACTCTGTTAGTCTTCAGACTCTGATACAGTCTTTCAGACTCTCTTCGGTACTGTAACGCCCCCTTTTTATTTAATTATTTTTAGTTAATATTTGAATACTTTTACATGATTTTATATTTGATAAGTGATAATATGTTTGTTATTTTGTTTAGAAATATAAGTGATAATATATTTGTTATTTTGTTTAGAAATATATTTGTTATAAATATGTTTTTTATTTGTTATAGATATTTTTGTTATTTTATGTGGAAATATATATTATCTAGGATAGAAATATATTTGTTATTTTGTGTGGAAATATATATGTTATCTAGTATAGAAATATATTTGTTATTTTGTGTAGAGATATATTTGTTATTTTATGTGGAAATATATATTATCTAGTATAGAAATATATTTGTTATTTTGTGTGGACATATATATGTTATCTAGTATAGAAATATATTTTGTGTAGAGATATATTTGTTATTTGGTGTATTATTATTATTAAGTGGGGGAGAGATATATTTAATTTAGAAATAAATAAGATTACGTGGAAAAAAGTAGTTTTGGGGTGTAAGAGAAATTATAGTTATTATAAAAAGGAGAGTTAGAGTTAGAAAATAATATGACGTAGAGTAAGAGAAGAGTCAGAGAAGAGAAGTTTGTAGAATCTTTGCAATCAATCAATCTAAGGTAAGGGTGAGACTAACCTTCTTTAATCATAAGCATATAATTCAAAAAAAGGTTTAATCTTGTTGTTGTTAATTTTGTTATTGTTGTAGAAGTTAGATTTTGAATTGAATTAGATTGTTAAGAGTATAGATAATTTATGAATTTATATGAAAATTATTTATATGAAGATTGTATATATGATATTTATATGAAAATTCTTATCATGTATGTTATTTATATGATATTTATATTGAAAGTTGTTTATATGTTATTTATTTATATGATATTTATTTGATGTTATGGTCCAAACTATTGGAGTTCATTTGAGATGTCTAAGAGTTAAGAAGTTGAGTCCATGCATATGCATCCAGAGACGAGGGCTCATGCCCTAGGAGCTTTTGCTCAATAGCGACGAGAGTTTATGCTCTAGGAGTATTTTTATACTCAATAGCGACGAGAGCTTATACTCTAGGAGTATTTTTATACTCAATAGCGACGAGAGCTTATGCTCTAGGAGTATTTTTATACTCAATAGCGACGAGGGCTTATGCCCTAGGAGTATATTTATACTCAATATGGTACCACATGCATGAGTAAGATTATTAAGTTGCATAGTCAAGTTAAAGTTGCATTGTCGAGTCAAGTGGTTAAGTAAATTTTTGAAGTTATGAAGTTGATTAAGATGATGATGATGTTACCTGATACCTGAAATTAATATTGATGATTTATATCTGTAGTTATATGAAGTACTTGTTGATGATGATTTGTTGTTGTTTTATGTTGATTGATTCTCTTATATGATTTGTTGCTCTTTTATGTGGATTGATTCTCTTATATGATTTGATGTCGTTTTATGTCGATTGATTCTCTTATATGATTTGTTGCTTATTTATGTCGATTGATTCTCTTATATGATTTGTTGCTGTTTTATGTCGATTGATTCTTTTACATGAATTGTTGCTTATTATTATAGAATGTGAAATCTCACCCCTTCTGTTAGAATTGCCGCCTCGTGGGCAAGTGCAGGTGACCAAGTATAGGTTCGACGTGTGAGGATTTTCCTGTGTGATGTCATAGGAGCTCTGATACGTAACGGGATGGAGATTTATTATTTGTTTATATTCCTTTATGTATCGTTTTGAATTAATTATGACATTTATGCTAAGAATTAATTATTTTAAGGATTTTGAAATTATGATTCCGCTGCTACGTTTTGAATATTGATGAGAAATAAATTATTATTCTTTTTGTTTAAAGATTTTATGAAATGTGACATCCTGAATATTGCGATATACTCTGATTATATAAATGAATTTTTAAGTTGGGATTTCGGGGTGTTACAATTGGTATCAGAGCAGGTCGGTCCGTCCGGCCAATTAGAGAGTCGAGTGACGTTGTCTTAGAGTTAGAATAGTATAGTTATATTATTTTGACTATTGTTTGTTGTGTAGAAGACTAACATGCAGTAGTTTATCCATAGTTGTTTGATCGAAGTAAATATTCGAGGACGAAAATCCTTTAAGTGGGGGAGAGTTGTAACGCCCCCTTTTTATTTAATTATTTTTAGTTAATATTTGAATACTCTTACATGATTTTATATTTGATAAGTGATAATATGTTTGTTATTTTGTTTAGAAATATAAGTGATAATATATTTGTTATTTTGTTTAGAAATATATTTGTTATAAATATGTTTTTTATTTGTTATAGATATATTTGTTATTTTATGTGGAAATATATATTATCTAGTATAGAAATATATTTGTTATTTTGTGTGGAAATATATATGTTATCTAGTATAGAAATATATTTGTTATTTTGTGTAGAGATATATTTGTTATTTTATGTGGAAATATATATTATCTAGTATAGAAATATATTTGTTATTTTGTGTGGACATATATATGTTATCTAGTATAGAAATATATTTTGTGTAGAGATATATTTGTTATTTGGTGGTGTATTATTATTATTAAGTGGGGGAGAGATATATTTAATTTAGAAATAAATAAGATTACGTGGAAAAAAGTAGTTTTGGGGTGTAAGAGAAATTATAGTTATTATAAAAAGGAGAGTTAGAGTTAGAAAATAATATGACGTAGAGTAAGAGAAGAGTCAGAGAAGAGAAGTTTGTAGAATCTTTGCAATCAATCAATCTAAGGTAAGGGTGAGACTAACCTTCTTTAATCATAAGCATATAATTCAAAAAAAGGTTTAATCTTGTTGTTGTTAATTTTGTTATTGTTGTAGAAGTTAGATTTTGAATTGAATTAGGTTGTTAAGAGTATAGATAATTTATGAATTTATATGAAAATTATTTATATGAAGATTGTATATATGATATTTATATGAAAATTCTTATCATGTATGTTATTTATATGATATTTATATTGAAAGTTGTTTATATGTTATTTATTTATATGATATTTATTTGATGTTATGGTCCAAACTATTGGAGTTCATTTGAGATGTCTAAGAGTTAAGAAGTTGAGTCCATGCATATGCATCCAGAGACGAGGGCTCATGCCCTAGGAGCTTTTGCTCAATAGCGACGAGAGTTTATGCTCTAGGAGTATTTTTATACTCAATAGCGACGAGAGCTTATACTCTAGGAGTATTTTTATACTCAATAGCGACGAGAGCTTATGCTCTAGGAGTATTTTTATACTCAATAGCGACGAGGGCTTATGCCCTAGGAGTATATTTATACTCAATATGGTACCACATGCATGAGTAAGATTATTAAGTTGCATAGTCAAGTTAAAGTTGCATTGTCGAGTCAAGTGGTTAAGTAAATTTTTGAAGTTATGAAGTTGATTAAGATGATGATGATGTTACCTGATACCTGAAATTAATATTGATGATTTATATCTGTAGTTATATGAAGTACTTGTTGATGATGATTTGTTGTTGTTTTATGTTGATTGATTCTCTTATATGATTTGTTGCTCTTTTATGTGGATTGATTCTCTTATATGATTTGATGTCGTTTTATGTCGATTGATTCTCTTATATGATTTGTTGCTTATTTATGTCGATTGATTCTCTTATATGATTTGTTGCTGTTTTATGTCGATTGATTCTTTTACATGAATTGTTGCTTATTATTATAGAATGTGAAATCTCACCCCTTCTGTTAGAATTGCCGCCTCGTGGGCAAGTGCAGGTGACCAAGTATAGGTTCGACGTGTGAGGATTTTCCTGTGTGATGTCATAGGAGCTCTGATACGTAACGGGATGGAGATTTATTATTTGTTTATATTCCTTTATGTATCGTTTTGAATTAATTATGACATTTATGCTAAGAATTAATTATTTTAAGGATTTTGAAATTATGATTCCGCTGCTACGTTTTGAATATTGATGAGAAATAAATTATTATTCTTTTTGTTTAAAGATTTTATGAAATGTGACATCCTGAATATTGCGATATACTCTGATTATATAAATGAATTTTTAAGTTGGGATTTCGGGGTGTTACAGGTACAGTCTTCAGACTCTCTTCGATACAGTCTTCAGACTCTCTTCGAAACAGAATCACAAGCAACAAACTTCTCTGGATTTTTCGCTCTTTAACATTTGTTCAAACAGAATACTTTCTAAGATATAAATCTTGATTGATATCCTGCATACTTTTAACAAATATTAGCAATAACCAATTGACAACTTTTTAATACCTTGTTATCATCAAAACTCAAAACATGGTATTGTTGAACACCTTTGTTCCAACAGAACTCAATTTCAACCTTGAACCCAAAGCCTCTTGCAAGCTCTTCCAAAACCTCGAAGTGAACCTCGGATCTCTATCCGACACAATGCTTGACGGAACACCATGCAACTTCACAATATTATGAATGTAAATCTCTGCCAACTAAGCTACCGGATAACTAATATTGATCGGAATAAAATGTGCTGACTTCGTCAACCTATCGACAATAACCCAAATGGCATCATGCCCTCTTTGAGTATTTGGTAAACTTGTCACGAAATCCATAGAGATGCTATCCCATTTCCATTCCGGCACATCCAACAGTGTCAACAATCCCGCAGGCTTCTGATGTTCAACTTTAGATTTCTGACAAGTTAAACAAGCATAAACAAATTGCGCAACATCACGTTTCAATCCAGACCACCAAAACATTTTCTTCAAGTCGTGATACATCTTTGTAGCTCCCGGATGAATACTCAAGCTACTCCTGTGACTTTCTTCTAAAATCAACTTTTTCAACTCATCATTATCTGGAATGCAAATTCTGCCTCGGAACCTCAACATGCCTTGATCATCAACTTGAAAATCACCATCTGCAGTCTGATCACTAGCAACCATCAAGTCTACAAACTTGACATCAACTTTCTACGCCTCTTTGATGCTATTCAAGAATTCATTGTTGATCTTCAACATACCGAACTGCACACTCTGAAGTGCCAGTTCACAAACTATACTCAAATCTCTAAACTGCTCAAGCAACTCCAATTCCTTAATCATCATGGCAGACATGTGCAACGTCTTCCTGCTCAGAGCATCTGCAACCACATTCGCCTTACCTGGCTGATAGTTCAAACTAAAATCATAGTCCTTCAACAACTCAAGGCACCTTCTTTGTCTCATATTCAACTCCTTTTTATGAAATAAATACTTCAAACTCTTATGATCGCTAAACACCTCAAATCTGGAACCGTACAAATAATGCCTCCAAATTTTCAACACGAAAACCACAGCAGCCAACTCTAAATCGTGCGTAGGATAATTCCGCTCATGGATTCTTAACTGTCTCGAAGCATAAGCTACCACCTTACCATCTTGCATAAGTACACCACCTAAGCCCAACTTGGACGCATCACAATAAACAACAAAAGGTTCTTCTGGCTTCGGTAAAATCAAAATCGGAGCTGTCGTCAGCCGTTGCTTCAGCTCATTGAAACTATTCTCACACTGAATATCCCACACAAACGCTTTACCCTTACAGGTCAACTGAGTCAAAGGAAGTGCCAACTTCAAAAATCCTTCGATAAATCTACGGTAGTAACCAGCCAAACCAAGAAAACTTCTAATCTCTGTAACTGACTTAGGAGTCTCCCATTGTGATACCGCTTCAACTTTCGATGGGTCAACAACAATACCACTACCAGAAATAATATGGCCAAGAAAACTTACTTCACTTAACTAGAATTCACATTTCGACAACTTGGCATACAACTTCTTTTCTTTCAGCACCTGCAAAACAATCTTCAAGTGTTCTGCATGCTCTTCTTCAGTCTTAGAATAAATCAGAATATCATCAATAATCAGAATATCATCAATAAACACTACAACAAATTTATCCAGGAAAGCATGAAAAATTCTGTTCATATACTCCATGAACACACCAGGTGCATTGGTAACACCGAAAGGCATCACTTTATATTCATAGTGACCATATCGCATCCTAAACGCCGTCTTCTGCATATCTTCATCCTTTATCTTGATCTGATGGTAACTTGATCTCAAATCAATTTTACTGAACACGCGAGCACCCACTAACTGATCCATCAAGTCATCAATTCTCGGAAGTGGATACCTATTCTTTATCGTCACTTTATTCAGCTGACGGTAATCTATACACAGCCTCATGCTACCATCCTTCTTCTTAACCAATAATACCGGCGCTCCCCAAGGTGAAACACTTGGTCTTACAAACTTTTTATTAAGTAGATCCTCCAACTGTTTCTTCAACTCTGCCAACTCAGCTGCTGGCATACGGTAAGGAGCTATCGACACAGGCTTCGTACCCGGGACAAGATCGATTGAAAATTCTACCTCTCTTTCTGGCGGCAGATCAGGAATCTCATCAGGGAAAACCTCTGGAAATTCATTTACAATGGGCAACCTATCAATTACCGCTTGATTCTCCACGGACAAATACGCCAACAAGGAAAACATCACATCCTAACTGCTTCAGCTGCTTAGTAGATAAAAATTCTGCTCCACTCTCTTCTTCAGCAGAGGAAAAGTATACTGTCTTTCTAAAACAATTACTATGGACATGGTTGTATTTCAACCAGTTCATACCGAGGATTACATCCATACCAGTTAACGGCAGACATACAAGATCAACTTCAAAATCTCTATCAAACATAGACAGCGGACAACTTAAGCAAACAAGAGAAGTAACTACTGACCCCTTAGCTGAAGTTTCAACAACCATCTCCCCATTCATACTAGACATAACAAGACCCAACTTATTTGCATAATCAACAGCAATGAAACAATGTGTAGCTCCAATATCAATAATAGCAATAAACAGAATACTATTAAAGAAACAAGTACCTCTGATAAGTCGATCTTCATTAACCGTCTGAGTACCGGTCAATGCAAACACCTTCCCACTTGCCTGAGTCTTCTTAGGCTTCTTGCACTGAGAACTAAGATGACCTTCTTCATCACAATTGAAGCAAACAATATCACCACGCTTGCACTCAGCCACTGTGTGACCCTTCCTTCCACAACGGAAACACTTTTTCTCGTCACGACAAGCATTACTCTTGTGTCCTTTTTCACCACACTTGTAGCAAATCACCTCAGCAGGAACATCTCTACCTCTAGGTCTCCTCTCTTCATTCATCCTCTGTTTACCCTTGTCAGCAGGGCACTGTAAGGCTTCGAACGAATCTGTTGTCCTTTACCTCTACGCTCACTCATCACCTTATAATGAGCCTTCATATCCTCCTCATAAATTCTACAGCTGCTCACCAACTCAGAGAAGTTTCTTATCTTCTGATAACCAATGGTCCTCTTAATGTCAACACGCAAACCATTCTCAAATTTAATGCACTTAGAAAATTCTGCATTCTCCGCCGTGTAATGTGGGTAGAACTTAGCAAGCTCCACAAACTTCGCAGCGTACTCGGTTACAGACATATCACCTTGCTTCAACTCTAGGAACTCTCTCTCTTTCTTACCTCGGACATCTTCCGGGAAATACCTGCCCTCTAGAAACTCTCTCTTGAACACAGCCCAAGTGATCGCAGCTCCTCCATGTCCTAAAACAGGTTGCACACTCACCCACCAGTCATCAGCTTCCTCAGCTAACATATGCGTGCCAAAACGCACCATCTGAACGACTGTACATTGCATGACCCTGAAGATTCTTTCCACTTCCTTCAGCCATGTCTGAGCCCCATCAGGGTCGTACCTGCCTTTGAACGTAGGTGGATGGTTTTTCAAGAAGGTCTCCCACATGCGCACACCATCATTACCAGCAGCATTGTTCTGTTGCTGTCCAACAACTTGAGCCATTGCTTGCAACGCAGCAACAAGAGCAACATCATTCCTTCCAGCCATCTCGGAGATTCTACACTACAACAACGATCAAGACATCAAAGACAATACAAAATTGTCACACAACTCTACTAGGCTCGACTCGACTCTACAACTTGGCCGGACGGACCGACCTGCTCTGATACCAATTGTAACACCCTGTTCACCCAACGACGTAATAATAAATATAATTATATCAGAGTAATTCAACAACGGAGTATTACACTACTTTTCAAAATCTCATAAATAGAAGTTATACTATTTATTATTCCACATTGAAAGTCTCATTAAACTGTAGCGGAAAATTTCATTTAAACACATAATTCAACTTCAAAATTATCTTGGCACAAAAGGCCCAACAAAATTCATCATTATTCAACAACATGAAAATCCAACAACATAATCGAAGTTTGGTACATAAAGGAATGAAAGAAAAACATCGCGACGATCCCCCATCCTAATATGTATCAGAGCCCTAGACACAGAGCCAATCATCCTACTAATCTTCGTTACCTGCAAGTTACCCATAGGGAAGGCAACGTTTTCAAGCAGAAGGGGTGAGATACACGATCAATAATAAATATATATAATTCATCAAATCAATGAAACAACAACATCTTACAACAGGCATTATTCAATTCATATATAATGTGAATAAATGTACACATATATAATAGCAACATAATTATCTTCAACAACATTAAACAACAGCAACAACAAGGTCATTATCAGCAATGAACACCAACGACATGACCGACAACAACGACTATAACAATGCGACATCGACAACGACAAATGCATTATGCATGTGGTACCATTTTACGCGCGTTGAATGCTAAGCATTCCAGGACATAAGCCCCCAACAGTTGGATGGTTAAAGCATCCCAGGGCATGAGCCCCCAACAGGTGAATGATAAACATTCCAGGGGTTATACAGCTTAACCTAAGCATTTTGGAGTACCCGGACAGGCCTCCTTAGGTATGAACCAAGGCCAGAATGCGGCTGAGAAAAGCCTTCTTCGCTTAAGCGAAGGCCCCTTCGCTTAAGCGAGCAAAACGCTGAGAAGGAGGGTGACTTCGCTTACGAGTTCGCTCAAGGCTCGCTCAAGCGAACAGCCTCGACTAAGTTCTGGGCAACTACATTGAATGGTCACTTAAGCGACGGGAAGTTCGCTTAAGCGAACGGTTGTTTGGGCAGGGTAAATCCTCGAATTCTCTAACCCTAAATCATCCAAAAACCCAATTTTGATCTCTGATTACCCAAAACGTGTAAGCACAGATGTTTATGGGTTCAGTATACAACATAGATAACAAAACAACACTGAAACAGGAAATCAACAACACAATTCATCCATTTTAGAAATTACACAAAACTTCTAAAACCTAGAAAACCAAGAACACCACAATTCACAAATTTTCAGAATTATATACATTATTAGTGAAAGGAATCCCACCCTTACCTTAATTCAGCAAAAATTGAAAGCCTACAACAATTTTGATCCCTTCCTAGCTTTTCTCCTATCCTCTTGGTTTTTCCTCCTCTTTCTCTCAAAAACTCTCTTTCTTTTTCAATTGTACGTGAAAATGTTTGTTCTGACTTTTCATTCTTTTTACTAAAACCATAACCTCTCCTATTTCATTAAACCCCTTTTTAATACTATTAATTCTCATTAACCCCCTTAATTCTAAATAAATAATAATTCTATATTATTTCTAATTTACTAATAAAAGTCATACTATCTTTTTAACCTCCAAAACTTCAAATAATATTATTTCTCACCTATTCAATTAAATTATCAAATAATCATATAATAAAATACACAACACCATAAAATCAACATAAATCATTTAAATCATATAAACTTATTAAAAATCAACCGAAAATAAATAAATAACAACTAGGGCGTTACAACTCTCCCCAACTTAAAGAATTTCGTCCTCGAAATATTACCTCAAGCAAACAACTCAGGATATGCCTCCTGCATCTTACTTTCCAACTCCCATGTTAAACTCTCACCAGCTGCTCCACCCCAAACAACTCTCACTAGAGGTATCTCCTTGCCTCTCAACTTCTTCACCTTGCAATCGTCAATTGTCAACGGTAAAGTCTCCACCGTAAGGTTGTCTCTAACCTGCACATCATCCCTCGGTATAACATGTGAAGGGTCCGCTACGTACTTCCGCAGTTGTGACACATGAAACACATCATGCAAATTCGAAAGATGTGGTGGCAAACCCACTCTATATGCCACCGTTCCAATCCTCTCAGATATCTGATACGGACCAATAAACTTCGGAGTTAGCTTCTTAGACTTTAATGCCCGACCCACACCAGTCATAGGAGTGACTCTCAAGAACACATGGTCTCCCTCCTGAAACTCAAGATCCTTTCTACGCTTGTCGTGGTAACTCTTCTGTCTACTCTGCGACGCTTTCATCTGTTCTCTTATCAACTTGACCTTCTCCGTAGTCTGCTGAACAATCTCTGGTCCCAACACGACACTTTCACCAGTCTCAAACCAACATAAAGGGGTTCTGCACCTCCGACCATACAAAGCTTCGAATGGTGCCATACCAATACTCGAATGGTAACTGTTGTTGTACGTGAACTCTATTAACGGTAGATGACTATCCCAAGCTACACCTTGTTCAAGTACACACACTCTCAACAAATCCTCTAACGACTGAATTGTTCTCTCCGACTGACCATCTATTTGCGGATGATAAGCCGAACTCAATTTCAACCTTGAACCCAAAGCCTCTTGCAAGCTCTTCCAAAACCTCGAAGTGAACCTCAGATCTCTATCCGACACAATGCTTGATGGAACACCATGCAACTTCACAATATTATGAATGTAAATCTCTGCCAACTGAGCTACCGGATAACTAATATTGATCGGAATAAAATGTGTTGACTTCGTCAACCTATCGACAATAACCCAAATGGCATCATGCCCTTTTTGAATATTTGGTAAACTCGTCACGAAATCCATAGAGATGCTATCCCATTTCCATTCCGGCACATCCAACGATGTCAACAATCCCGCAGGCTTCTGATGTTCAACTTTAGATTTCTGACAAGTTAAACAAGCATAAACAAATTGCGCAACATCACGTTTCAATCCAGACCACCAAAACATTTTCTTCAAGTCGTGATACATCTTTGTAGCTCCCGGATGAATACTCAAGCTACTCCTGTGACTTTCTTCTAAAATCAACTTTTTCAACTCATCATTATCCGGAATGCAAATTCTGCCTCGGAACCTCAACACGCCTTGATCATCAACTTGAAAATCACCATCTGCAGTCTGATCACTAGCAACCATCAAGTCTACAAACTTGACATCAACTTTCTACGCCTCTTTGATGTTATTCAAGAATTCACAGTTGATCTTCAACATACCGAACTGCACACTCTGAGGTGCCAGTTCACAAACTATACTCAAATCTCTAAACTGCTCAAGCAACTCGAATTCCTTAATCATCATGGCAGACATGTGCAACGTCTTCCTGCTCAGAGCATCTGCAACCACAGACGCCTTACCTGGCTGATAGTTCAAACTAAAATCATAGTCCTTCAACAACTCAAGGCACCTTCTTTGTCTCATATTCAACACCTTTTTATCAAATAAATACTTCAAACTCTTATGATCGCTAAACACCTCAAATCTGGAACCGTACAAATAATGCCTCCAAATTTTCAACACGAAAACCACAGCAGCCAACTCTAAATCGTGCGTAGGATAATTCCGCTCATGGATTCTAAACTGTCTCGAAGCATAAGCTACCACCTTACCATCTTGCATAAGTACACCACCTAAGCCCAACTTGGACGCATCACAATAAACAACAAAAGGTTCTTCTGGCTTCGGTAAAATCAAAATCGGAGCTGTCGTCAGCCGTTGCTTCAGCTCATTGAAACTATTCTCACACTGAATATCCTGTTGGAACAAAGGTGTTCAGCAATACCACGTTTTGAGTTTTGATGATAACAAGGTATTAAAAGTTGTTAATTTGATATTGCTAATATTTGTTTAAGTATGCAGGATATCAATCAAGATTTATATCTTAGAAAGTATTCTTATTGAACAATGTTAAAGAGCAAAGATCCAGAGAAGCTTGTTGCTTGTAAGACTGTATCAAAGAGAGTCTGAAGACTGTATCGAAGAGAGTCTAAAGACTGTATCGAAGAGAGTCTGAAGACTATCAGAGTCTGAAGACTATCAGAATCTGAAAACCAAGAGAGTATGAAGATCATCAGAAGCTAAGTGCTACAGTGAGTCTGAAGCCTGAAATCTGAAGATCTGCTAACAAGGATCTCTACAAGCATTACGATGCAAAAGAAACTCTCATTTGGAGTAACGGCTAGCTTCAAAGTCAACTTGAGCGTGGGAAGCACAACGACAAAGAATGCAGGCCAGTACAGAGTATGTTGTACGAACTATGTTTCCACTACTCCACTACCTCGTACAGTTTGGCAACTGTGTCTACCGGTATTAATCTTCAAAGGGAATGAAATTCAAATTATGCAATTGAAGGACTATTACCATATCAAGCAACAGATCAACAACCATTGATCAAGCTTCAGAAATCATCCTGATGTGCTGGATGACTCAACGTCTCTTTCCTACGCCTATATAAAGGATAGAAGACTTGAAGAATTGTTGGACTCTACAACTGAAAAACTACGCTGCATTGCTTTCGTATTCAACTGAGTCTTAACAAAAACACATCAACAACTTAGATCATTCTTACAAACTGAGTATTCTAGAGTTTCTACGTTAAACAGAAAAACAGAGTCTGTCTTTGTTTGAAAACAGAGTCTGTCTTTGTTGTAACAGAAACACGTTTGATAGTTTGTCAAGTGTTTCAACCCTATTCAATTTTCTGTAAATTGTGTCAGAAGTCTCTTGCTTGTGTGCTTGAGCAAAGAAGTCTCTTGGTTGCGTCCTTGAGCAAAGAAGTCTCTTAGTTGTGTCTTTGAGCATTGGAAGTCTCTTGCCTGCGTGCTTGAGCATTGGAAGTCTCTTACTGTGTGTTTGAGCAACTTGTAATAGATATTACATTTTAGTGAACTCTCCTTGGAAGTACAAGGGGGACAGGACTACTTCCGGTTTGTGGAAGGAACCTGTATAATTGCTTGTGTTCTCTCTGCTCTCTATCTCTTGATTATTTCCGCTGCATCAGAACCTAATCTCCTATCAGACTCTGATCTCCTTCAGACTCTGATTTTAAGGAATTAGATTCTCACTCTTCAAGAGCTGCGAAAAGCTAACACAATTCAACCCCCCCTTCTGGTGTTTTTCTCACCTTCAGTTGGTATCAGAGCTCCGGCTCTGTTGTCATAGCACTTAACCGTGTGACAGAAAAGATCCAGAGAAAAACATGTCTTCCAGTGAACCGTCTTCTTCTGGTGCTGCTATACCATATGACTATGGATCCAATAACAGCAGTAAAAAGGCTGATTATGGAAAAATTCCTAAGTTCAATGGTGATCCTGAAGAATTTTCTTGGTGGAAAACCAACTTCTACAGTTATGTCATGGGTCTTGATGAAGAACTCTGGGACATACTTGAAGATGGTGTTGGTGACTTACGACTTGATGACGAAGGTGCTGCCATTGACCGTAAACTTCACACTGCTGCTCAAAAGAAAATCTACAAGAAACATCATATCATCAAAGGGGCTCTTGTCACTACTATTCCTAAAACAGAATACATGAAGATGAGTGACAAATCTACTGCAAGAGCCATGTTTGCTTCTCTCTGTGCTAACTATGAAGGAAGCAAAAAGGTCAGGGAAGCTAAAGCTCTTTTATTAGTTCATCAGTATGAACTATTCAAGATGAAAGAGGATGAAAGTATTGAGCAGATGTACTCAAGATTTCAAACTCTAGTATCTGGTCTTCAGATACTAAAGAAGAGTTATATAGCTTCTGATCATGTTAGCAAGATTTTAAGGAGCTTACCCTCTAGATGGAGACCAAAGGTCACTGCAATTGAGGAGGCTAAAGATTTAAACACTTTAAGTGTTGAAGATCTTGTAAGCTCTCTCAAGGTTCATGAGTTAAGTCTCAATGAACATGAGTCTGCAAGAAAGTCCAAAACCATTGCTTTAAAATCAAAGGGAAGATCCTCAAAGGCTCTCAAGGTTGAAGAGTCTGAAAATGAATCTTCAGCTTCTGAAAGCTCAGAGGAAGATCCTGATATTGCAAAAGAAATGACTATGCTTTCAAGCAGAATCCAGTACCTCGCTAAGAAAAACAAGAGATTTCTGAGCAAGAGCAGTGGGAAGGGTTTCAAAAAGGAGGAACAGAAAGGTTGCTTCAACTGCAAGAAAACTGGACATTTTATTGCTGACTGTCCAGAGCTGCAGAAGGAGAAATCAAAGTCAAAAAGGCCAACCTTCAAGTCAAGCAAGTTTAAGAAGTAGATCAAGAAAAGTCTGATGGCCACTTGGGAAGATCTTGATAATGAGTCAGGGTCTGAGGATGATGATGCTGAAGGTGAAGCCAATGTAACTGTTGGACTAATGGCTACAACCGAATCTGTTAAAGAAACACCTGAGGCAGAATCAGATGCAGACTCTGAAAGTGAAACAGAGGTATATTCTGAACTCACAAGATCTGAATTAGTTGATTCTGTCAAAGAACTTCTTGGTCATTTTAAAGCTAAAACCACTGAGTTGAAGAAAGTCAAACAACAGCTTGATAAGCTATCAAAAAGACATAATTCAACTCTGTTGGAGTTAGAGAGTTTAAAAGAAGAAAATCACACTTTATTGATCAAGAAGTGTAGTTGTAAATACTTGAGTGAGCAAGATGTTGCTTTGCAAGAATTTATTGCTACTGGAATTGACAGATCAAGGGTTGCATCCATGATCTATAGCACGTATCAGAACAGAGGACAGGGTCTTGGATTCATTGGAGGAAGCTCCAATTAAGTGACTCTGAAACCTTGTCCTGATGGAGCCAGAGAAGCGTTGAAAAATCACTTTGTAAGTAAGTCTGATGAAGTCAACACAGTGACTCACTCAGAACCTACAACTTCAAGTTCTAAGGTTCTGACTAAGTCAAAATCTCAGAATGTAAAGTTAAAAGTTCTGAAAAACTTTGAACCTAAAGCTTCAATGATTCAGACTCTAAAACATTCAAAGTCTGATAAACAGACTCTGAAAAAGCCAGAGTCTGAAAAACAAAAGCCTAAGTTTCAAAGAAGAGAAACTGTGAAAGGCAAGTTGAAACCTAAACCAAACGGTTCCAAACCCAAGGTATGGGAGAAAACACTGCCAATGACTTCAAGACGCAACTTACGAAAGGAGTTCAATGGTTCAAAGATTAACCCAAGAGGACCCATGAGAATATGGGTACCTAAGTCTGAGATTATTGATGCTGCAGGTATGTCTAAAAGGACTAGAAAAGCAGAAGGCTTGGTACCTGGACAGTGGTTGCTCGCGTCATATGACGGGAGAAAAGTCTATGTTCCTAACCCTAACCATGAAAGAGGGAGGAAATGTGGGATTTGGAGGAAACCAGACTGGCAAAATCATTGGTACTGGAACCATTGGTAACTATCTAATCTCAATCAGTAATGCGTGGTTCGTTGATGGACTTAGACATAACCTACTGAGCATAAGTCAATTATGCGACAGTGGTTATGATGTATTGTTTAATAAGAACAACTGCACTGTGGTTAACAAGGATGATCAGTCCATAGTTTTCAAGGGAAAAAGAAGAAACAATGTCTACAAGATAAAATTCTATGAACTGACTGATCAGAAGGTAGTGTGCCTTTTGTCAATGGGTGATAAGAAGTGGCTGTGGCATAGACGGTTGGGACATGCTAACTGGAGATTAATCTCTAAGCTTACCAAGTTGCATCTTGTCAAAGGCCTACCAGACATTGACTATCATTCAGATGCTCTTTGCAGAACATGTCAGAAAGGGAAAATTGTTAAGAGTCCCTTCAAGCCTAAAGAAATTGTTTCTACTTCCAGACCCTTGGAGCTACTTCATATTGATTTATTTGGACCAGTTAGCACTGCATCCTTATATGGAAGTAAATATGGACTAGTCATTGTTGATGACTACAATAGATGGAGTTGGGTTAAGTTTCTGAAAACTAAAGATGATTCATATTCTGCATCCAAATTCAATCTGAAAAAGAATTGAAAATCTTGAAAGTCAGAAGTGACCATGGAGGAGAATTTGAAAATGAACCTTTTGAGGTTTTCTGTGAAAAACATGGAATTATTCATGAATTCTCTGCACCTAGAACTCCACAACAAAATGGAGTTGTAGAGAGAAAGAACAGAACCTTACAAGAAATGGCTAGAACCATGATCCATGAGAACAATCTGGCTAAGCATTTTTGGGAAGAAGCTGTAAACACAACTTGTTATGTTCAGAATAGAATCTATATTAGACCTCTGTTAAACAAAACAGCTTATGAACTCTTTAAAGGAAGGAAACCTAACATATCTTATTTTCATCAGTTCGGATGTACTTGTTATGTCCTGAACAATAAAGTCTATCTAAAGAAATTTGATGCCAAAGCTCAAAAGGGAATCTTTTTAGGTTACTCTGAACGCTCTAAGGCATACATACTATATAATTCAGAAACACAATGTGTTGAAGAATCTATGCATGTCAGATTCGATGACAAAGTTCCTGGAAGTGAAACTCCAGAGCAAGATGAAAGTTGTGCAGGATCTCAAGATTCTGATGACAACTTAGAATCTGATCAGATTCCAGAATCTGAAGATACTTCAGAAGCTGAAGCATCCCCTGAAGTTCCTAATGAAGAAGCTTCTGAAGAAGCTCAAGATGGTTCTCTGCAAGCTAGTCAATCCAAACAATCTTTCAAATACAAGTCTTCACATCCAGAGGATCAGATTATTGGCAATAAAGAAAGTCCCAGAAGAACTAGGTCGCATTTCAAACAAGAAGAGTCTGCTTTGGGATTACTATTTGTTATTGAACCAACCTCTATTGAAGAAGCACTTGGAGATGAAGGATGGATTCTGGCAATGCAAGAAGAACTGAATCAATTCAAAAGGAATGAAGTATGGGATCTAGTAGCTAAGCCTGATCACAAGAACATCATTGGAACCAAGTGGGTGTTCAGAAATAAGCTTAGTGAACAAGGAGAAGTAATCAGAAACAAGGCCAGACTTGTTGCGCAGGGCTATAGTCAACAAGAAGGCATTGATTACACATAAACTTTTGCTCCAGTTGCAAGATTGGAAGCAATCAGGTTACTTCTTTCCTATGCAGTTAATCACAACATAACCCTGTATCAAATGGACGTTAAGAGTGCATTTCTTAATGGTGTCATTTCTGAAGAAGTGTATGTCAAACAACCTCCTGGCTTTGAAGATTTAAAACATCCAGAGCATGTTTATAAATTGAAGAAATCACTCTATGGCTTGAAACAAGCTCCCAGAGCTTGGTATGAAAGACTAAGTAATTTCTTAATTCAAAATAACTTTGAACGAGGGCAAGTTGACACTACATTATTCAGAAAGACTCTGAAGAAAGACATTCTTATAGTTCAGATTTATGTTGATGATATCATTTTTGGTTCTACAAATAGTTCACTTTGCAAAGAGTTTTCCAAAGTAATGCAGGATGAGTTTGAAATGAGCATGATGAGAGAATTGAAGTTCTTTCTTGGAATTCAAATCAACCAATGCAAAGATGGAGTCTACGTTCATCAGTCCAAATACACGAAAGAGCTTCTGTAGAAGTTCAATCTTGAGGATTGCAAAGAAATGAATACTCCAATGCATCCAACCTGCACTCTGAGCAAAGAAGATCAGGGAACCAAAGTTGATCAGAAGATGTATAGAGGTATGATTGGTTCTTTGTTATACCTAACTGCATCCAGACCAGATATTTTATTCAGTGTATGTCTGTGTGCAAGGTTTCAATCAGATCCTAGAGAGTCTCACTTACAAGCTAGTTGGATTCTGTGATGCAGACTATGCTGGAGACAAGATTGAAAGAAAATCTACCAGTGGCAATTGTCAATTCTTGGGAGAGAATCTGATATCCTGGGCTAGCAAGAGGCAAGCAACCATTGCTTTGTCTACAGCAGAAGCAGAATACATCTCAGCTGCTAGTTGTTGTACACAGCTACTCTGGATGAAACATCAGCTTGAGGATTATCAAATAACTGAAAACTGTATCCCAATTTTTTGTGATAATACGGCAGCTATATGTTTATCTAAGAATCCAATTCTACATTCAAGAGCAAAGCACATTGAGATTAAACATCATTTTATAAGAGACTATGTTCAAAAAGGAATTTTAGATATTCAATTCATTGATACTGATCATCAATGGGCTGATATATTTACTAAACCTTTATCTGTTGAAAGATTTGATTTTATAAAGAAAAATTTGAACATGTGTTATGTCTCTGGGTAATGTGTGTCTCTGAAAACAGAATTCAGACTCTGAAAAATATTCAGAAGCTATTTGGGAATCAGACTCTCTTTTGGAGACTCTGGTAAATATAAGCTTCTGATAAACCTTCAAACTCTGGTAAGGAATCTTTAGACTCTCAGAAGCTCGTATTAGTGGAAGCATGACTGTTGAGTTTAGTAACACCTGCCCCACTACGGTGACAGTTACTTTATAGTTTCTCAAACGTGGCCTGTCTGTATTGGGTAAGAACTCAAAGGGCAATGATTTCATTACGTTAAACAAATTACCTTCGCATTGTCCCAATACTTTTACGGCTGCATGCTATAGGTATTTATTGTTTGTGTTTGTTTGTCCCCTACTCTTTCCAAACAGTTATCAAACTTTTCTTCTATAAATACATATCACACACAACTCACTTCTCTTTTCACTCTTTGATTTTGTCTCTGAACAAATTTCTTGTTTTCAATCTTTAGTAAAACTTTTTGTTCTCAAATCAAAAACTTAGAAACCTCTCAATGGCAAGTGATCTCATCCAATCTGGTGTCCTAGTCAAATCTGGAAAATCTTATGTGATCAAACCTAGAACGATGAATATAATCAAAGAAACTCTGGAAATTCAAGTTGAATCTCCAATAGATTTTGGTTCTCTTAATCGTAACGGAGTTGACGTCTCTTCGCATTTCTTAGCACAAGGAATGATGAACTATTTTGGTATGTTGAATGGACCAACATATCAGGAGCTGGTAAGAGATTTTTGGGTTAGGTCAGAAGTCTACGACAAGGATGAAGCTACGATTGAAGAAACAGCTGCAGTTATGAACAACCCCAAGCTGGCTGGCAAAAACAGAGAAGAAATGGGTCTAAAACCATACAAGGGTCTTGAAATAAGATCAGCTGTGATGGGGATTCCAGTCCTTATCACTGAAGAGGTGGTTGCCAGGGCTTGTCAAGTGGAGAATGCAGGTAAATTTCAATGGAATGTCAAGAAGAAGAGTGACTGGACCGTTATCTGCAACAAACTTCTATTTGAAGGGAGACCCTCAAATAAACTGGTTGATATGCATCCTGAGCATAGGGTGCTTCTGAAGATCATACTGGACAGTATGCTTCAGAAAGGAGGAGGAACAGATACTCTGTCTGTTGATCACAAAGTTCTTTATTTTCTGATTAACAAAATAAAGATCAACTTTCCAAGGTATGTGATGCACCATATGTGCTGGGCCATAAAGAAAAGCCAATCAGAAACCAGAAGGCAAGTTCCTTTTGGAAGGCTAATATCTGAGATTCTGTATCAAGGAGGCCTCTTGAAGGTCTATCAGAATCTGGTGTGGTATCAGATATTCATCTTGGAACTGTGACTGGGAGAATCATCAACGGTAAAACTCTTCAGTACATGAAGATTATCAGAAGATTCAATCATTCTAAGCATGATATGAGGGAATCTTATGTGCAATCTGACTTGATGATGGACTTCCCTCCTATATCCAAAGAAGATAATCCTGAAGTTCTTGCAAGATTTGTGGTGGATTACTTCAAGGATACTGGTAGAAAACTATTCTGCCATTCCTGAGACTGCTGGAGGAGGACCTCTTAAGGTCAAGGGAAAAAGGACCAAGGAAGTGGCTCTCAAGAAGAAGATCAAATCTACTGCTATTCCAGGAGTGACTATTGGTGCCCCTAAGACCATAGCTCCCATGCCTTCATCAGTATCTTCTGCATCCAAGGAAATCAAGGATAGGATAAAATAAACCAAGGATGAGAAGAAGGCTAAGAAAGACGAGAAGAAGGCAAAGAAAGATGAGAAGAAAGCGAAGAAAGGCAAGGGTGACAGAGATTATGTCAAACTAGCTGAGGAAATTGCTGAATTTCTTGATACTGACTCTGATGGTGAAGAAAGTCAGATCAAGAAGAGAAAGGTGGATGTGGTTCCTGTGGCTAAGGATGTAGCACAGAAGATAGGTACTTCTGTATCTATGATTGAGGATGTATATGCTGCTGGCAAGGCAATGGCAGCAGAAGTGGTTGCTGAAGAACTAAAGGAGGAAACTGTTAAAGAAGCTGCTAAGTTGCTTGCTTCTGCTCTAAAACAGAAGAATCCGGTAGCTACTGCAGAAGCTGAGTTATCAGAAGCTACTGTGTCTGATCATCATGCTTCTCCAGAAGCTGGAATAGGCACCTCTGGCAATGTAGCATATAACTCCTCTTCCTCTATGAATCAAGAGTCAGAATCTGATTCAGAATCAGACAACAAACCCTTGAGCCAAATTCTTCCATCCCTCAGAAATTCATCCCCCTCACCAATCAAACCCATATCATCCCATAACCCATTGGACCCTAAAATAGTTGAATATGTTGATTCAACTATGGACAGAGTCATTCAAGACACAATCACAGTGTCTATGAACCTACCTGCTGACCATCCTGCTCAACCATCATTTCTCAAACCACTTCAGGCAATTCAACCTTCTGAAAAGCCTGAAGTAACCATTCAATCTAAACAGCCATCCCCCCAACCTGAGACTATCTGTGTAGACTCTCGAGACACCCTAGATTCTCTTGAGAAACATCTAGGAGGAGAACTGCCAAAAACCCCTGCAAAATCCAAATCAACAAAAGCTACAACATCTGTTTCCAAACCAGACCCTGTACCTAAACCTACAGAAATTCTTACCTTAGCTTCTGTTGAACCCTCAGAACCTGTTGAAGAACCAGTTTCTGAAATTCTGGAACAAGCTTCTGATATCCTATCAGAACCTGTAACAAAATGCAGAGCAGAACCTGTGTCTAGAACAGTTCTTGAACCTCTTTGTGATCCAATAACAGTTGTACCAAATTTTGAAACCTTTCTAGCTTTAAGAGCCTCTCAACCCTCAACTTCTGAACCTCACGACCTATTTGATTCAAACAGGATAGATGAGTTCTATGCTTCATCAAACTCTAAGCTCAAAGACATTATTGAGCAAAGGTTTGTGCCCATCCTCAATGTAAGCTATGAGGACAAGTTCTCTACATTGAAGACTGAATTTTTGGAATTTGTCACCAAAATTCAGAAGGCTGCTGCCAGGGAACAAGCATTTGTTACGGCCAAGCATGTGGAAGAAGTCAAGAGAGTTGAGAAAGCTATAACCAATGAGAAAGCTCCTATTCTGCGGATTAGAGATAAACCATTCTTTGATGAAGATCAATATAATCCAAGAGAATTAATGGTCTTTGTCTCCTTGAAAAGAAGACTGTACAGAGTTCAAGAAGAAGCCAGACTTGAAAGGGAAGCTTACTTAAGAAGAACTGAGGCTTTGGAAGAAATGGTCAAGAAGCAGCAAGAGGATCTCCAGAAATTGATGGATCACCTTGCCAAACAAAACCAACCTTAGTTTATAATTCTTTATGTTTTGATTGTAACTTTTGTCTACTATCTTCTGAACTATTTTTACTTTCAAATTTATACAAGTTTTTATTTGATCTTATTTGCATCTAATATATCTTGTGCTTTGAATCTTCTATGTTTTTCCCTCTGAATCTCATTTTCCTTAAAATGTGTTTTTATCCTTACCTAAAGTCATTTAAAAAGGGGGAGGAACTTGTTTCTAAACCTTTTTGTTGATGACAAAAGGGGGAGAAGGGAAAAGTATGAGATTTGTGATTTCTTTTTATCTACATATTGCAAGCTCTATGAAAAAGTTAAAGGGAAATTTGCGAAAGGTGCTTAGTTAGACTATGAGCCCCTGTTTTTAGAATCTATTCTCTAATTCGTTTATTATTCTGAGAATGAATTCAATTGCTTATGAAATTGAATTTAATTAACTTGGATAGAACTTAGGGGGAGCTTACAAACCTCAACTTAAGAACTATCAGACTCAGGGGGAGTCAGAGCTTACAAACCTCAGACTCTGAGCTTACAAACCTCAGACCCTTTAAGTCAACCTGTTAATTAGATTAACAACAATTGACCTTTTAAATACTAATGTTTTTCATCATCAAAAAGGGGGAGATTGTTGGAACAAGGGTGTTCAACAATACTGTAACACCCCGTTTTCCCAACGGTAAAGTCTCCACCGTAAGGTTGTCTTTAACCTGCACATCATCCCTCGGTATAACATGTGAAAGTTAATTATATGATGTTTATTTGAAAGTTAATTATATGATGTGTATATGGAAGTTGTTTATATGATATTTATATGAAAGTTATTTGTATGTTATTTATATGATGTTTATTTGAAAGTTAATTATATGATGTGTATATGGAAGTTATTTATATGATGTTTATATGAAAGTTGTTTATATGATATTTATTTGATGTTTATATGAAAGTTATTTATATAATGTTTATATGAAAGTTAATTATATGATGTTTATTTGAAAGTTAATTATATGATTTTTATTTGAAAGTTAATCATATGATGTGTATATGGAAGTTATATATATGATGTTTATATGAAAGTTGTTTATATGATATTTATTTGATGTTTATATGAAAGTTATTTATATGATGTTTATATGGAAGTTGTTTATATGATATTTATATGAAAGTTGTTTGTATGTTATTTATATGATGTTTATTTGAAAGTTAATTATATGGTGTATATGAAAGTTAATTATATGATGTTTATTTGAAAGTTAATTATATGATGTGTATATGGAAGTTATTTATATGATGTTTATATGAAAGTTGTTTATATGATATTTATTTGATGTTTATATGAAAGTTATTTATATGATGTTTATATAGAAGTTGTTTATATGATATTTATATGAAAGTTGTTTGTATGTTATTTATATGATGTTTATTTGAAAGTTAATTATATGATGTGTATTTGGAAGTTATTTATATGATGTTTATATGAAAGTTGTTTATATGATATTTATTTGATGTTTATACGAAAGTTATTTATATGATGTTTATATGGAAGTTATTTATATGATGTTTATATGAAAGTTATTTATATGATGTTTATATTAAAGTTGTTGATGATTAAATTATGTTTCCAGTAGCTTTGGTTTGACATGAAAATATTTTATAGATATTTTATTATGCGAATTTTAAGTGATCCTTTAAGACGATAAGCTGCATGTGTCTGTCTAAGTTGTGAGTTATTGATCCAAATTATTGGAGTCATATAAGATGGTTGTGTTGTCTAAGTTGTAAGACGTTGAGTCCATGCATATTCATTTAAAGACGAGGGCTCATTCCCTATGAGCTTTAGCTCAACAGAGACGAGAGATCATGCTCTAGGAATTTTGCTCAATAGCGACGAGGGCTTATGTCCTAGGAGTATATTTATGCTATAAAAAAAAAGCGACGAGGGCTTATGCCCTAGATTGGTACCACATGCATGAGTAAGATGATTGAGTTGCATAGTTAAGTTAAAGTTGCATTGTCGAGTCAAGTGGTTAAGTAAATTTTGAAGTTGATCATGAAGTTGATTAAGATGATGATGATGTTACCTCATACTTGAAGTTAATTGATGATGTATATCTGAAATTAATTATATGAAGTACTTGTTGATGATGATTTGTTGCTGTTTTGTGCTGATTGATTCTCTTATATGATTTGTTGTTGTTTTATGTTGATTGATTCTCTTATATGATTTGTTGTTGTTTTATGTCGATTGATTATCTTATATGAATTGTTGTTGCTTTATGTTGATTAATTCTTTATATGAATTGTTGCTTATTATTATAGAATATGAAATCTCACCCCTTCTGCTTGGAAATATTGCTCTTCGTATGAGTAACTTGCAGGTAACCAAGAATAGTGCAGTTGAGAGTAATCTCCGCCGTGTCGTCTAAGATGCTCTAATACGTAACGGGATGAGGATTGTTTTGTTGCATGTGTCCTTGTTACATATTTCCTTTTAAACAATGTTGAACTATTTTTATGAGAATCTATTTAACATGTTGAAATTATTTCTGCTACATGTTTGTTATTTGACACTCTGTTTTTGAGTTGAAAAACTCTGATTAATCTATGTTATTTTAAAGTTGGGAAAACGGGGTGTTACACTCTGATACATAACGGGATGGGAACCTTTATAGCCATTTTCTATTCCTTACGTATTGTTTATGATTTGACATGAATAAGTTTCAATTTTGAAATTACGTTGAGAAGTTTTGACGAGGCCTGCGTGCCAAAACTATTTTTGTTAATTGAATTTTAATCTGCTGCGAAGTTTTCGAACAATTATGATTATCTTATGACGGATAAATTGTTATTTATTCCATTTGAGATTTTAAGAAATGTAGCATTCCTTTCATGCGAGAAACTCTGATTTATTATTAAGAAATTTTTACTTTGGGAAAACGGGGTGTTACAAATGACAAAGCATTCCAGGGCAAAAGCCCTCTTCTTTAATTGAGCATAAGCTCCAGGGCATAAGCCCTCTTCTTTAGGGGTGAATGACAAAGCATTCCAGGGCATGAGCCCTCTTCTTTAATGATGATGCATGGACTCAACAACAATACTTTGACGACCAACAAATTCAACGACATCGATAAACAACTTACAACTTAAATGACATTGACAAACTACTTACAACTTTAAGGACGTTGACGACAACTGTGGTAACGACAACGACAACGACTTCACATCATAATTTCATATTCATCAATCATAAACAATGTCATATAACATCGTATTTAAACATCAACAATTCATCATATAACATCTTATTCAAACATCAACAATTCATTATATAACATCGTATTCAAACATCAACAATTCATCATGTATTTTGTAAAAACATAATTAATTTTACATAACATATTTCCATGTCAAACCAAGGATACTAGAAAGATATCACAATTATCAACAACTTTCATATTTATACCAAAGACCAATTTAAAACAGAGATGTGTGAAAAATACGCAAAAACATGAAACAGAGTTGGAACAATCAAAACTAGAAAATCTTATGTGATTAAACCCAGAACCATGAACATCATCAAAGAGACTCTGGAAGTTCAAGTTGAATCTCCAGTCGATTTCGGTTCCCTGATAAGGCATGGTATCGACGTCTCTTCTCATTTCTTATCACAAGGAATGATGAGTTATTTTGGTATGTTGAATGGACCAACATATCAAGAGTTGGTTAGAGTCCTCTGGGTAAGAGCAGAAGTTTTTGACAAGGACGACGCAACCATCGAAGAAACTGCTGCAATCATGAACAACCCCTCTTTGGCTGGCAAGAGTAGAAAGCAAATGGGTCTGAGACCGTACAAAGGTCTAGAGATAAGGTCTGCTGTGATGGGGATTCCAATCCTTATCACTGAAGAAATAGTTGCCAAGGCATGCAGGGTAACTAATGAAGGTAAATTTCAGTGGAATGTGGACAAGAAGAGTGAGTGGATGGGCATCTGCAACAAACTCTTATTTGAAGGAAGACCCACAAATAAGTTGGTAGACATGCATCCTGAACATAGGATGCTTCTGAAGATCATACTGGATAGTATGCTTCAGAAAGGTGGAGGAACAGACACTCTGTCTGTAGATCATAAAGTGCTTCTGTACTTTTTGATTAAAAAGAAGAAAATAAACTTTCCAAGATACGTGATGCACCACATGTGCTGGGCCATCAGGGAAGGCCAAACGAAATCCAGAAGACAAGTTCCTTTTGGAAGATTGATCTCTGAGATTCTGTATTAGGGAGGCCTCTTGAAGGCCTTGACAAAATCTGGTGTTGTATTAGACGCTTAGCTTGGAACAGTAACAGGGAGAATCATCAATGGCAAGACTCTTCAATACATGAAGATTGTCAGGAAGTTCAACCCTTCTAATCTAGATATGAAGGAATCTTCTGTACAATCAGATCTGATGATGGACTTCCCCCAATTTCCAAAGAAGACAATCCTGAAATCCTAGCAAGATTTGTAGTAGACTACTACAATGAAACTGGTAGGATAATCAACTATTTTGCCATTCCTGAGACTGCTGGAGGAGGACCTCTTAAGCTCAAAGGCAAAAGGACCAAGGAAGTCAATCTAGAGGAAGAGGAGGAGAAGCAAGAACCTCCTAAGAAGAAGAAAAAGTCTACAACTATTCCAGGAGTGACTATTGGTGCCTCTGAAACCATAGCTCCTATGCCTCGGTCTATCTCTTCTGCATCCAAGGAAATTAAGGAAAGGATAAAGAAACCCAAGGATGAGAAGAAAACAAAGGACAAAAAGAAGGCAAAAAATAAAAAGAAAGCTAAGAAAGGTAAAGCTGACAGAGATCACAAGAGGCTGGTTGAAGAAATTGCTGAATTTCTTGATACTGACTCTAATGAAGAAGAATCTCTTGGTCTTCAGGTTCTGATAGTCTTCAAATTCTGATAGTCTTCAGACTCTCTTCGATACAGTCTTCAGAATCTCTTCGATACAGTCTTCAGACTCTTCTTTGATAGTCAGAATCACAAGCAACAAGCTTCTCTAGATCTTTGGTCTCAAAATGTTCAAACAGAATACTTTCTAAGATACAAATCTTGATTAATATCCTGCAAACTCAAACAAATATTAGCATATCCAATTGACAATTTTTAATACCTTGTTATCATCAAAACTTAAAACGTGGTATTGTTGTACACCTTTTTTCCAACAAATTCATCAAATGCATTTAACAACATAGACATCATCAATTAATAATAATAATTCTTCATATAGTACTTCTTTAACAACTCATAAGCAACATCATGTAATCATCATAATAACATCACTTAGTAATACAAATATTCTACATAGCTCTTCTTTAACAACTCATAAGCAACATCATGTAATCATCATAACAACATCACTTAGTAATACAAATAACCATGTAGTTCATCTTTAATAATACTTCATATAACAATATAAACAACATAAATAACAATCAACTTCAAATCATCTTTAATGATACTTTATATAAACAATATAAATAACATAAGCAACAATCAACTTCAAATCATCTTTAACGATACTTCACATAAACAACATAAACAACAACATATAACTCTTCATTAACGATTCATTGATAATTATCAACTCGACAACTTAGACAACTCGACAACTTCGACATCGACTCAACTATGCAACATCAACAACTTCGACTTAACAATCTTTGACTCGACTATGCAACTCTATCATCTTACCCATGCATGTGGTACCAATCCAGGGCATAAGCCCTCGTCGCTATTTGAGCATAAAAATACTCCAGGGCATAAGCTCGCGTCTTTAAATGAGTATGCATGGACTCAACATGTTATATCTTGGACATCATAAATGACTCCAATAACATGGATCAATAACTCATAATCTTAGACTGACACATGCGGCTTTTAGTCAATAATAAACAACAACATGACAACACATCAAATATTTCAAGATATGACAATATCATAAACAATCACATAGTTCATCGCTTATAGTTCTCAAAAGGCATATACAATTATATATGTATCTCAAATTATTCAACAACAATATTCATATTAATTCAGACTCACTGAAAGACAATACAATTATAAACAACTACATGTAACATCATATTCATCAACTTATACCTTCATATAATAATTCATCAATCATGAACACATCATATAACATCATATTCATCAACATATATGTTCATATACTAATTCATCAATCAGGAAAAGCATCATATATTATCATCAACATATACATTCATATAATAATTCACTAAAGCCTCCTTCGAGTATTTTCATCATAACTCAAACAGCAAAAATCATTTTCAAGTCAAACCAAAACCAACAGACAGCTAACACAATCATCTACAACTTTCATGTTTACACCAAAGGCCAATTCTGCACCTATCAATATCCGTTTTCATTTCAAATTCGGGAAAGGTTGTGCTGAAATTCATAAATATTCACTATGACCTACGTGCAGTAATATGATCATAACTCAAGTTCTATAAATCATTTAGAAGTCAAACCAACGGAATTAAAAATCTAACATTCATACCTACAACTTTCGTGTTTAAACCTAATACCAATTCTGTACCTATCAATACCAATTTTCATTTCAAATTCGGGAATGGTTGTGCTGAAATTCATAAATATTCACTGTGACCTACGTGCAGTAATTTAACCATATCTCAAGTTCTATAAATCAATTCGAAGTCAAACCAACGGAATTACAAATCTAACATCCATACCTACAACTTTTGTGTTTACACCTAAGCCCAATTATGTACTTATCAATACCGGTTTTCATTTCAAATTCGGGAATGGTTGTGCTAAAATTCATAAATATTCACTGTGACCTACGTGTAGTAATTTAAGTATAACTCAAGTTCTATAAATCATTTATAAGTCAAACCAACGGCATTAAAACTCTAACATCCATACCTACAACTTTTGTGGTTACACCAAAATCTAATTCAAAACAGAAACGGGTGAAAAGTGAGTGTTTTTCCAGTTTTGGCTTTCAGAAAATCGGTGGCCGAATTCGCTTACAAGAAAGAACAGTTTTCACTCCAAAAACCCAATTTTTGATCCCTTAATCACCCAAAATGATTTACAATGATATTTACATGTCAAATAGGCAATATGGAAATCAAAACAACATAGGAACATGCATCAAACAACACAATTCATCTCATCTTATCAATTAACATAAACTTTCTAACCCTAACTCAAGAACACAACAATTCATCAAATTTCAAAATTATATACTATGATTATTGAAGGAAATCCCACCCTTACCTTAGATTAGACTATCGGACTCTACGAGATTGCTCCTCTTCTCACAAGATTCTCCTCTTTCTCTGACTTCTCACTTTTCTCCCTTTTTCTCCAAAAATTGAATTGTACCTTCTGTACAATTCTAACCTAGCTTTCCTTTTTATATCTCTTCTATCTAATTTATCTTATTTCACTTATTCTCTTAAACTCTTTTAAATCCCTAAATCAGCCCCTCAACTCAATATTCTATTTTAAAATATATATAAATTACTTCCATGACAAATATCAAATATATTTCTATAGCAAATAACAAGTATATTTTTTACACCAAATAACATGTATATTTCTATAACAAATATAATTCTATAACAAATAACAAATATATTTTTACACCAAATAACATATATATATTTCTACACCAAATAACAAATATATTTTCTACACCAGATAACAAATATATTATACTAATAAATACCAACATATAACATAACAAAATATCACTTTTCAAAATAAATCGACTAAATTATAAAAAGATATAAATAAATAATAAAATAGGGCGTTACAAATACCACGTTTTGAGTTTTGATGATAACAAGGTATTAAAAAATTGTCAATTGGACATGCTAATATTTGTTTAAGTATGCAGGATATTAATCAAGAATTTTAATCATAGAAAGTATTTTGTTTGAACATTTTGAGAGCAAGAGCAAGAGAAGCTTGTTGCTTGTGATTCTGAAGAGTCTGAAGAATCATCAGAAGTTGTGTCAAGAAGTCCTGAAGACTAAAAGAATCTGAAGTTCATATAAGTCTGAAGATGATCAGAACCTAAAAGTTCAAGAGAGTCTGAAGACTATTGATCAAGCTTCCAGAATTCTCTTGATGTGCTGGATTGTCTCAACGTCTCTTTCCAACACCTATATAAAGGATAGAAGACTTGAAGAATATGTTGGACTCTACAACTGAGAAACTACGATGCTAAGCTATTGTATTCTCACTGAGTCAAACCAGAAACACATCAACAACTTAGATTATTCTTACAAACTGTGTATTTTAGAATCTCTAAAATTATCAGAAAAACAGAGTCTGTCTTTGTTTAAGTTATTGGAACACATTTGATTGTTTATCAAGTGTCTCCAACTATATTCAATTTTCTGTAAATTGTGTCAAAAGTCTCTTGCTTGTGTGCTTGAGCAAAGAAGTCTCTTAGTTGTGTCTTTGAGCATTGGAAGACTCTTTCCTACATGCTTGAGCAATTAGAAGTCTCTTACTGTGTGTTTGAGAAACTTGTAATTGAAATTACATTTTAGTGAAACTCTCCTTGGAAGTGCAAGGGGGACATGACTACTTCCGGTTTGTGGAAGGAACTTGTATAATTGCTTGTGTTCTCTCTTTCTCTCTATCTCTTGTTATTTTCCGCTGCAACAGAATCTGGTCTTCCATCAAACTTTGAATCCATTCAGACTCTGATCCTGTAGAAACAGATTCTTACTCTAAAATGTAATCACAAGCAACAAGAGTAAGAATCTGTTTCTACAGGATCAGAGTCTGAATGGATTCAGAGTCTGATGGGAGACCAGATTTTGTTGCAGCGGAAAATAAAAAGAGATGGAGAGAAAGAGAGAACACAAGCAATTATACAGGTTCCTTCCACAAAACGGAAGTAGTCCTGTCCCCCTTGCACTTCCAAGGAGAGTTTCACTAAAATGTAATTTCAATTACAAGTTGCTCAAACACACAGTAAGAGACTTCCAATTGCTCAAGCACGCAGGCAAGAGTCTTCCAATGCTCAAAGACACAACTAAGAGACTTCTTTGCTCAAGCACACAAGCAAGAGACTTCTGACACAATTTACAGAAAATTGAATAGAGTTGGAGACACTTGATAAACAATCAAATGTGTTCCAATAACTTAAACAAAGACATACTCTGTTTTTCTGATAAACTTAGAGATTCTAAAATACACAGTTTGTAAGAATAATCTAAGTTGTTGATGTGTTTCTAGTTTGACTCAGTGAGAATACAATAGCTTAGCAGCGTAATTTTTCAGTTGTAGAGTCCAACATATTCTTCAAGTCTTCTATCCTTTATATAGGCGTTGGAAAGAGACGTTGAGACAATCCAGCACATCAAGAGAATTCTGGAAGCTTGATCAATAGCTGTTGATATGTTGCTTGATATGGTATTGGTCCTTCAAATGCATATTTTGAATTCCATTCCTTTTGAAGCTTAATACCGGTAGACACAGTTGCCAAACTGTACGAGGTAGTGGATTAGTGGAAACAGAGTTCGTACACACGTACTGTGTACTATTCTGCATTCTTTGTCGTTGAGCATCCCACGCTCAAATTGACTTTGAAGCTAGTCGTTACTCCAATTGAGTGTTTCTTATGCATCGTAATGCCTTTAGTAATCCTTCTAAGCTGATCTTCAGATTGTAGGCTTCAGACTCACTGTAGCACTTCAGCTTCTGATGATCTTCAGACTCTCTTGGTCTTCAGGTTCTGATAGTCTTCAGACTCTCTTGAACTTTTAGGTTCTGATCATCTTCAGACTTATATGAACTTCAGATTCTTTTAATCTTCAGGACTTCTTGACACAGCTTCTGATGATTCTTCAGACTCTTCAGATCTTCAGAATCACAAGCAACAAGCTTCTCTTGCTCTTGCTCTCAAAATGTTCAAACAGAATACTTTCTAAGATTAAAAATCTTGATTAATATCGTGCATACTTAAACAAATATTAGCATGTCCAATTGACAATTTTTTAAAACCTTGTTATCATCAAAACTCAAAACGTGGTATTGCTGAACACCCTTGTTCCAGCAATCTCCCCCATTTTGATGATGACAAACATCAGTATTTAAAAGGTCAATTGTTGTTAATCTAATTAACAGGTTGACTTAAAGGGTCTGAGGTTTGTAATCTCAGAGTCTGAGGTTTGTAAGCTCTGACTCCCCCTAAGTCTGATAGTCCTTAAGTTGAGGTTTATAAGCTCCCCCTAAATTCTATCCAAGTTAATTAAATGCATGTTAAGCAAGTAGCTGAATCAAATCTCAGAATAATAAACGAATATGAGAAAAGATTCTTTTTAATGGGGCTCAGTGTAACGCCCTATTTTATTATTTATTTATTTTATTGAGTTTAGATATCTTTTTATAATTTAGTCGATTTATTTTGATAAGTGATCTTTTGTTATGTTATATGTTGGTATTTATCAGTATAATATATTTGTTATCTGGTGTAGAAAATATATTTGTTATTTGGTGTAGAAATATATATATGTTATTTGGTGTAAAAATATATTTGTTATAGAAATATACATGTTATTTGGTGTAAAAAATATACTTGTTATTTGCTATAGAAATATATTTGATATTTGTTATGGAAGTAATTTATATATATTTTTAAATAGAATATTGAGTTGAGGGGCTGATTTAGGGATTTAAAAGAGTTTAAGAGAATAAGTGAAATAAGATAAATTAGATAGAAGAGATATAAAAAGGAAAACTAGGTTAGAATTGTACAGAAGGTACAATTCAGTTTTTGGAGAAAACAGGAGAAAAGTGAGAAGTCAGAGAAAGAGGAGAATCTTGTGAGAAGATGAGCAATCTCGTAGAGTCCAATAGTCTAATCTAAGGTAAGGGTGGGATTTGCTTCAATAATCATAGTATATAATTCTGAAATTTTGATGAATTGTTGTGTTCTTCAGTTAGGGTTAAAAAGTTTATGTTAATTGATAAGATGAGATGAATTGTGTTGTTTGATGCATGTTCCTATGTTGTTTTGATTTCTATATTGCCTATTTGACCTGTAAACATCATTGTAAATCATTTTGGGTGATTAAGGGATCAAAAATTGGGTTTTTGGAGTGAAAACTGTTCTTTCCCGTAAGCGAATTCGACCACCGATTTTCTGAAAGCCAAAACTGGGAAAACACTCACTTTTCACCCGTTTCTGTTTTGAATTAGCTTTCGGTGTAAACACGAAAGTTGTAGGTATGGATGTTAGATTTTTAATGCCGTTGGTTTTACGTCTAAATGATTTATAGAACGTGAGTTATGGTTAAATTACTTCACGTAGGTCACAGTGAATATTTATGAATTTCAGCACAACCATTCCCGAATTTGAAATGAAAACAGGTATTGATAAGTACAGAATTGATCTTAGGTGTAAACACGAAAGTTGTAGGTATTTGATGTTAGCTTTCTAATGTCGTTCTTTTTCCTTCTAAATGATTTATAGAACTTGAGTTATGGTTAAATTACAACGTGCCTATTAAAAAACAAATACAAATACATTTATTAATCATATAATTAACAGCAATAAATGTGTCAAAGTGATCCAATTTTACCTGTGTTTCTGGTTTCAAACGATAGTTCACAAAATGAGCCCATTGAATTCGGTCTACACCATCAGGAACGCTGCTTAAAAGTTCAGCCCTGGTTTTGGATCGATTATATATTTCTTTCCACATAGAAGTTAATCTCAATGATGTCTTCCAACTTTCCATAATAAGGCAAATCTGCTTGTCTTAAGTTCCCATCAACACTACTTGAAACACAAGATGTGTTGGATGTCAAAAAAACTCCATTGTTCTGTGTTTTCAATCCCTCTTCTCAAGCTAAAGTTCGAAATTTGAACCCATTAATGTTGTAACCAGTAAATCTCCTTGGTTTGTCCATAGGGCCACGTGCTAAAAATTGTAGATCAGAAGACATTGTAGCGAGTGTTTCTGGATTCAAAATCTAGATTAAACCAATTGTATCAGTCAACAAAAATAATTTGAAGTCCATGATATGATCACAGTCAAACATGAAATATAGTAATATAAATATCCATTCATCACTTACCAATCTTTGAAACCAATGAACAAACTCTTTGGATACTCTTTTTTCTATCTTTGTAGCTGAAGGTCTTCTTGACCTTGAACTTCGCTTGATAAATTGTCTAAGTTCACTACATCAGTTAAGGACATTGTAATCAATACATGTGACTTGTATATTTAAAATAGTTCAACATAAACTTCATTTACGTTACTCACTCAACATACGGTGTCACTATTGCACAATTTAGAAGAACATATCGATGGACTTGTTGTTTTTGCATTTGAGTTAATGTGAACATTGAGGAAGCTCCTACTGGTTTACCAAGTTGAAGGAAGATGGAGGATGCAAATGAAGGCTCATTCTCATTTGACTCATGACAAACACGTCTAGGTCTATTGAATTGTGTCTCTATATCATCGTCCATGTATCTCGAACAAAACGTGAGAGCCTCTTCTGCAAAGTAGCCTTCAGCAATAGAACCTTATGGGTGGGCCTTGTTACGTACAAAGTGTTTAAAATGACCTAATTCCCTATAAATATTGTAGAGAATTAGCTTCTGCAAGATTGATACATGAAACTTGATACTTGAAATTGAAAATGTAATATGTTTACCTCTCTACAGGATACATGTACCGATAATGCACTGGACCACCAAGTTTTGCCTCTTCTATGAAATGAATGGTTAGATGAACCATAACTGTGAAGAATGATGGAGGGAACAACATTTACAAGTGACATAGTGTAATGACAACACGATCTTGGAGATTTTGAAGGTCTGAAAGATTCAAAGTTTTCCCGCAAAGTTCTCTAAAAAACGAACAAAACTCCACCAAGACTGTTGTAACATGGTTTGGTAATAAACTGCGAATGGCTATGGGAAGAAATTGTTCCATAATAACATGATTATCATGACTTTTAAAACCAAATATCTTATGTTGGTTCTCATCAACACATCTAGAAATGTTACTTGAGTAGCCATCTGGAACTTTAACATTTTTCAAAGTGTTGAGAAACAACCGTTTGGTATGACGTGTTAGTGAAAACATAGCAAGGCGGTATTTCCCCTTCTCGTCAGGCCAAAGATCGCGTCTTATACCCATTTTTTGCAAATCTTTTCGAGCATTGAGATTGTCTTTTGATTTAGACTTGTCATGGAGCAAAGTATACAAGACATTGTCATATACATTCTTTTCAATATGCATAAAATCTAGACTATGACGCAACAAATTAGTCTCCCAATACGGAAGTTCAAAGAATATACTTCTTTTATTCCATTGCTTAGGAGGCACTTTTTTAGATCTCTTTCTTTTACCATTCGCCATTTCTGCACTCCCAGATGTATCAAATTGCTCTGCTATTTGAATTAAAATGTCATATCCAGATTTTGTTGATGGTGGATCACGTTCCTCTGTGTTTCCATCAAAGCGAGCATAATTCAGTCTAAATCTATGCTTCCTTGGTAGAAAACGACGATGACCCATAAAACAAAACTTGCTACTATCATGGAGACGACAAGATTTCGCATCCAAGTTACAAGTTGGGCAAGCCAACCCTGTATGTGTGTTCCAACCAGACAAATTACCTAGACCAAGAAAGTCACTAATTGTCCACATAAGAGCTGCCCGCATTCTAAAACTTTCATTTGCTGATGCATCAAATGTTACCACACCATCAGTCCATAATTCCTTTAATTCATTCACAAGGGGTTGTAAGTAAACATCACTTTTATTTCCGGTCGCCGTCGGACAAGGAATGATCATAGATAAGATAAAGGAAGTGTGTTTCATACATATCCAAGGAGGAAGATTACATGGAATCAAAAACACTGGCCAAACGGTATATTTACTACTCATGGTCCCAAAAGGGTTAAAACCATCACTAGAGAGGCCCAACCGAACATTTCGATGATCAGAGGCAAATTCAGGATGCATCAAATTGAATGTCTTCCATGCCTCACCATCCCTCGGATGCCTCAATAGCCCATCCTTGTTAGTGTCTGAAGCATGCCATCTCATATGCTCTGCAGTTTTACAACCCATGAACAATCTCTGCAGTCTTGGCTTTAGTGGAAAGTAACGTAGCACCTTTGCAGCTTGCTTCTTCCTCTTCTTCTCGGGATTCCAACGAGATGTTCCACAATACTTGCATTATTGCAAATTCTTTTCATCGTCTCCCAAATATAACATACAGTTCTTTGGGCATGCATCTATCTTTGTATAAGTAAGACCGAGTTTTTTGATGGTTTTCTTTGCCTCGTAAAATGAATGAGGTAACTTCGCTTGTTGAAATGCGTCTCTCAACAACTCTTATATCATAGTCATTGCTTTGTCGCTTAATCGACACAAGACCTTTATATGATATAATTTGACTATGAATTCAATTTTTGTGAAATTGCTTCCTTCTTGCAATATCTGATTTCCATCATTGAGAAACTCACGAAAATCACTACAATGACCCCTTGTCCCTTCATTTAATATTTCATCTATGGCTAACAGGTCTGGTTCATCTAAACTAGCAGGATCTTGCCTTTAGTTACCAAACGCATCATTGAGCATTGTTTCCATCGGATTTTCCGGATGAAACGTCTCTCGCACATAGTCTTCATTTCTCGATGACTCTGGAATTTTTCTCTCCCCATGAAGGGTCCATATGACATAGTTTTTATGGAATGGTTTGCATAGTAAGTGATCACTAACTACATCTCTAATCTGCGGTTTCGTAAACATGCAGTTGGGGCATGGACATTGTATTCTACTTCCAACAGCCACATTCGTAAAAGCAAAATCTAGGAATTTTTCTAATCCAACTCTATATTCAAGTGTATTATGTAGCTTAGCAATCCAAGATTTATCAATAGTCATGATACCTAAACATGTTTGCAATGATAATTCATAAAATCAAACTTCATACATTCAAATACAAGTAACGTGGGTAAAACAAATCTTTATTTAAACCATATATAGTATATCCCAAAAAAAAAAATATATAGTATATCTCAAATATAATCCTATTTTCTCTACAAAGTAATCCATAAATTAAGTAAAAGTAGTGATAGAGATATGATCATGATCTGGTACTAAATGAACAAAATATAGTCTCCACTTATGATGACAAATTAAAAGTATATAACAAAATATATAGAAAAATAAATGAACAAACAACTAGTAGTACACACTATAAATTAGACTAGTTACTAACTGATTTTTTTTTTGAAACCTAGTAGATTGTAATATACTAAACTGAATCTTTATTTACATTCAACCTCAACATAAAAACTAGGCCAAAGTACAAAATTGGTATGGTTTCCATCCTATGTCATTGCTGCCAGCATTATCAATTCACCATTAAGCAACAAACAATGTAACTTATGTAAATAATTTTTCTATATATCTGTAATCGCACAACAAAATTTTCCAAATATAAATATTCTGAAATCGCACACACACAACAAATATGAAATCGCAGCCACAAACCACTAGCAGAGTTCACGAATCACAAACGGCAAACCGCAATTCCCAATTTTGAAACCCTAAAATATTCTAAAACCCAAAAATAAATTCCCAATTCTAAACCCTAAAACAAGCAATTGGAGAATGAATGAGAAATTAGAGAATCAATTTGCTTACCTTGGCTTAAGGTGAGTGAGAATTGAGAGGGATGCTGGGTTTGAAGAAGATAGTTGAAGATTTAGCGAATTGGGAGAGAAACAGCGACTGGGTTTGTTTGTTGTTGTGAGAAAAGCTTGCGGTGGCGTACTGAGTGAGAATGAATCAACGGCGGTTTGTTTGTGTGATAAGGAAAGAACGGAAATTGGAAAGGAAAAGGAAAGAAATAATGAAATATTGAAAACAAATCGCGGGATAGTGAAATTGGAAAAATGGACTTTAATTTGTGGGGGTTATTGAACTTAATTTGTGGGGGTTATTAAACTGTCGTAGAATAAGAACCATATGTTGTCTCATATTCCCTTTTTTTTACTAATTTGCGGTTTTTTTTATAACCTCCCTTAAATAACTGCCGCAATTGAGCGTGTTTTTTGTAGTGTGTGTTGGTGTATTTTTCTAGTATTGAAACTGAAAACTGAATAACACTTATTTATAGAGGTCCCTATATGTTAAGGACCACATAAACTCTTGGTGCAATATGGTCCATACAAAAGAATCCTATATTGAAGGGTTCCGGATTATGTAATCCGAACTACACTTACGCCCTATGTAAATCCGGATTTCATACTCCGGAATGCATATCTTTGGTTAGTTTAGCGTTTAAATGAACATCTTTGACGTAAATTAAAACATAATGAAAGTTTAAATAATATATATATATATATATATATATATATATATGTATATATATTATTCAAAACATAATGCAATAACTTAAGTCAACAACATATAACTAACACGTAATTAAAACAACATAAAACACATGATTAATTAAAACATGTCACATTATAACGGATCACCTAATCTAATTTCTTCATCTGGTCCCTTCAGCAAAGCTCTGATCTCTTCGTAGTTCCTGTAACGCCATACTTTTATTATTTATTATTTTATTGAGATTAGATGTCTTTTTATAATTTACTCGATTTATTTTGGTGAAGTGATATTTTGTTATGTTATATGTTGGTATTTATTTGTATTATATATATGTTATCTAGTGTAGAAATATATTTGTTATTTTGTGTGAAAATATATATGTTATCTAGTATAGAAATATATTTGTTATTTTGTGTAGAGATATATTTGTTATTTGGTGTATTATTATTATTAAGTGGGGGATAGATATATTTAATTGAGGTGTAAGAGAAATTAGGGTTATTATATTAGGTAGAGTATAGAAAAGTTAGAAAACAGAAACACGTATAAGAGTTTTGGAGAAAAATGGAGAAGACCTTAGGAGAGAAGAACGCTGCTGCTAATTCATGAGTAAATCTAAGGTAAGGGTGAGACTAACCTTTGTTGGAATAAGGGTGTTCAGCAATACCACGTTTTGAGTTTTGATGATAACAAGGTATTAAAAATTGTCAATTTGATATGCTAATATTTGTTTAAGTATGCAGGATATTAATCAAGATTTTAATCTTAGAAAGTATTATGTTTGAACATTTTGAGAGCAAGACCAAGAGAAGCTTGTTGCTTGTGATTCTGAAGATCTGGAGAGTCTGAAGAATCATCAGAAGTTGTGTCAAGAAGTCCTGAAGATTAAAAGAATCTGAAGTTCATATAAGTCTGAAGATGATCAGAACCTAAAAGTTCAAGAGAGTCTGAAGACTATCAGAACCTGAAGACCAAGAGAGTCTGAAGATCATCAAAAGCTGAAGTGCTACAGTGAGTCTGAAGCCTACAATCTGAAGATCTGCTTAGAAGGATTTCTAAAGCCTACACTCAATTGGAGTAACGGCTAGCTTCAAAGTCAACTTGAGCGTGGGATGCTCAACGACAAAGAATGCAGAATAGTACAGAGTACGTGTGTACAAACTCTGTTTCCACTACTCCACTACCTCGTACAGTTTGGCAACTGTGTCTACCGGTATTAAGCTTCAAAAGGAATGGAATTCAAAATATGCATTTGAAGGACTATTACCATATCAAGCAACAGATCAACATATATTGATCAAGCTTCCAGAATTCTCTTGATGTGCTAAATTGTCTCAACGTCTCTTTCCAACGCCTATATAAAGGATAGAAGACTTGAAGAATATGTTGGACTCTACAACTGAAAAACTACGCTGTTAAGCTATTGTATTCTCACTGAGTCAAACCAAATACACATCAACAACTTAGATTATTCTTACAAACTGTGTATTCTAGAATCTCTAAGTTTATCAGAAAAACAAAGTCTGTCTTTGTTTAAGTTATTGGAACACATTTGATTGTTTATCAAGTGTCTACAACTCTATTCAATTTTCTGTAAATTGTGTCAGAAGTCTCTTGCTTGTGTGCTTGAGAAAAGAAGTCTCTTAGTTGTGTCTTTGAGCATTGGAAGACTCTTGCCTGCTTGCTTGAGCAATTGGAAGTCTCTTACTGTGTGTTTGAGCAACTTGTAATTGAAATTACATTTTAGTGAAACTCTCCTTGGAAGTGCAAGGGGGACAGGACTACTTCCGGTTTGTGGACAGGACATTTTAGTGAAACTCTCTCTTTCTCTTTATCTCTTGTTATTTTCCGCTACAACAGAATCTGGCCTCCCATCAGACTCTGAATCCATTCAGACTCTGATCCTGTAGAAACAGATTCTTACTCTTCAAGAGTTTCGAAAAAGAAAACACAATTAAACCCCCCCTTCTTGTGTTTTTCTCACCTTCAGTTGGTATCAGAGCTCCGGCTCTGTTGTCATAGCACTTAACCGTGTAACAGAAAAGATCCAGAGAAAAACATGTCTTCCAGTGAACCTTCTACTTCTGGTGCTAATTCTGGTGCTGCTATACCATACGACTATGGATCCAATAACAGCAGTAAGAAAGCTGATTATGGGAAAATTCCTAAGTTCAATGGTGATCCTGAAGAATTTTCTTGGTGGAAAACCAACTTCTATAGCTATGTCATGGGTCTTGATGAAGAACTTTGGGATATACTTGAAGATGGTGTTGGTGACTTACAACTTGATGACGAAGGTGCTGCCATTGATCGTAAACTTCACACTGCTGCTCAGAAGAAGATCTACAAGAAACATCATATCATCAGAGGAGCTCTTGTCACTGCTATTCCTAAATCTGAATACATGAAGATGAGTGACAAGTCTACTGCTAAAGCCATGTTTGTTTCTCTTTGTGCAAACTATGAAGGGAGCAAGAAGGTCAGGGAAGCTAAAGCCCTTCTATTAGTTCATCAGTATGAATTATTCAAGATGAAAGAGGATGAAAGCATTGAGCAGATGTACTCAAGATTTCAAACTCTAGTATCTGGACTTCAGATACTAAAGAAGAGTTACATAGCTTCTGACCATGTTAGCAAGATTCTAAGAAGCTTACCCTCTAGGTGGAGACCAAAGGTTACTGCAATTAAGGAAGTTAAGGATTTAAACACTTTGAGTGATGAAGATCTTGTCAGCTCTCTCAAAGTTCATGAGTTAAGTTTCAATGAACATGAATCTGCAAGAAAGTCTAAAACCACTGCTTTAAAGTCAAAGGGAAGATCCTCAAAAGCTCTCAAGGTTGAAGAGTCTGAAAATGAATCTTCTGCTTCTGAAAGCTCTGAGGAAGATCCTGATGTTGCTAAAGAAATGGTTATGCTTTCAAGCAGAATGCAATACCTTGCTAAAAAGAACAAGAAGTTTCTGAGCAAAAGCAGTGGTAAGGGTTTCAAAAAGGAAGAACAAAAAGGTTGCTTCAACTGCAAGAAGCCTTGGCACTATATTGCTGATTGTCCAGAGTTGCAGAAAGAGAAATCCAAATCAAAAAGGCCAACATTTAAGTCAAGCAAGCTTAAGAAGAAAATCAAGAAAAGTCTGATGACTACCTGGGAAGATCTTGATAATGAGTCAGGGTCTGAAGATGATGATGCTGATGGTGAAGCTAATGTAGTTGTTGGATTAATGGCTACAACTGAATCAGTAAAGGAGGCACCTGAGGCAGAATCAGATGCAGACTCTGAAAGTGAGACTGAGGTATTTTCTGAACTCACAAGATCTGAATTAGTAGATTCTATCAAAGAACTTCTTGGTCACTATAAAGCTAAATCCACTGAGTTAAAGAAAGTCAAACAGCAGCTTGATAAGCTGTCAAAAAGGCATAATTCAACTCTGTTGGAGTTAGAAAGTTTAAAAGAAGAAAATGATTCTTTATTGATCAAGAAGTGTAGTTGTAAATACTTGAGTGAGCAAGATGTTGCTCTACAAGAATTTGTTGCTACTTGAATTGATAGATCCAGGGTAGCATCTATGATCTACATCACATATCAGAGTAGAGGATAGGGTCTTGGATTCATTGGAGGTAGCTCAAATGAAGTGATTCTGAAACCTGGTCCTGATGGCGCCAGAGAAGCATTGAAAAATCATTTTGTAAGTGAGTCTTATGAAGTCAACACAGTGACTCATTCAGAACCTATAGCTTCAAGTTCTAATGTTTTGACTAAGTCAAAATCTCAGAATGCAAAGTCAAAGGTTCTGAAAAACTTTGAACCTAAGGCTTCAATGATTCGGATTCTAAAAATCTCAGAGTCTGATAAATAGACTCTGAAGAAGCCAGAGTCTGAAAAACAAAAGCCTAAGTTTCAAAGAAGAGAAACTGTGAAAGGTAAGTTGGATCCCAAACTGAACGGTTCTATACCCAAAGTGTGGAGGAAAACAATGCCAATGACTTCAAGACACACCTTACAAAAGGAATTCAATTGTTCAAGAACTAACCCAAGTGGACCCATGAGAATATGGGTACCTAAGTCTGAAATTGTTGATGTTGCAGGTATGTCTAAAAGGACAAGAAAAGCAGAAGGCTTGGTACCTGGACAGTGGCTGCTCGCGACACATGATAGGAGAAAAGTCTATGTTCCTAACCCTAACAATGAAAGAGGGAAGAACTGTGGGATTTGGAGGAAACCAGACTGGAAAAATCATTGGTACTGGAACCATTGGTAACTCTCTAATCTCTATTAGTAATGTGTGGTTTGTTGATGGGCTTAGACATAACCTACTGAACTTAAGTCAATTGTGGGACAGTGGTTATGATGTTTTGTTTAATAAGAACAACTGCACTGTAGTTAACAAGGATGATTAATCCATAGTCTTTAAGGGAAAGAGAAGAAACAATGTCTACAAAATAAAGTTCTCGGAACTGACTGATCAGAAGGTAGTTTGCCTTTTGTCAATGGGTGATAAGAAATGGCTGTGGCATAGACGGTTGGGATAGGCAAACTAGAGGTTAATCTCTAAGCTTAGCAAGTTGCAACTAGTCAAAGGCTTACAAGACATTGACTATCATTCAGATGCTCTTTGCAGAGCATGTCAGAAAGGGAAAATTGTTAAAAGTTCCTTTAAACCTAAAGAAATTGTTTCTACCTCCAGACCCTTGGAGTTACTTCACAATGACTTATTTGGACCAGTTAGCACTGCATCCTTATATGGAAGTAAGTATGGACTAGTCATTGCTGATGATTATAGCAGATGGAGTTGGGTTAAGTTTCTGAAAACTAAAGATGACTCATATTCAGTGTTTAGCAAATTCTGCATCCAAATTCAATCTGAAAAAGAATTGAAAATTTTGAAAGTCAGAAGTGATCATGGAGGAGAATTTGAAAATGAGCCTTTTGAGCTTTTCTGTGAAAAACATGTAATTATTCATGAATTCTTTGCACCTAGAACTCCACAACAAAATGGAGTTGTAGAGAGAAAGAACAGAACCTTACAAGAAATGGCTAGAACCATGATCCATGAGAACAGTCTGGCTAAACATTTTTGGGCAGAAGCACTAAATACATCATGTTATGTTCAAAATAGGATCTATATCATACCTCTGTTGAACAAAACAGCATATGAACTCTTTAAAGGAAGGAAACCTAACATATCTTATTTTCATCAGTTTGGATGTACATGTTATATCCTGAACAATAAAGTCTATCTAAAGAAATTTGATGCCAAAGCTTATAAGGGAATCTTTTTACGTTACTCTGAACGATCTAAGGCATACAGATTGTATAATTCAGAAACACAATGTGTTGAAGAATCTATGCATGTCAGATTTGATGACAAAGTGCCTGGAAGTGAAACTCCAGAGCAAGATGAAAGTTGTGCAGGATCTCAAGATTCTGATATCAACTCAGCATCTGAAGATACTCCAGAAGCTGGAGCATCCCCTGAAGTTCCTAATGAAGAAGTTTCTGAAAACGCTCAAGATGGTTCTCAACAAGCTAGTCAATCCAAACATTCGTTCAAATACAAGTCTTCACATCCTGAGGATCAAATAATTAGCAATAAAGATAGTCCCAGAAGAACTAGATCATATTTCAGACAAGAAGAGTCAGTCTTGGGATTATTATATGTTATTGAACCAACCACTATTGAAGAAGCACTTGGAGATGAAGGATGGATTCTGGCAATGCAAGATGAACTTAATCAATTCAAACGGAATGAAGTGTGGAATCTGGTAGCTAAGCCTGAACACAAGAACATTATTGGAACTAAATGGGTGTTCAGAAATAAGCTTAGTGAACAAGGAGAAGTAATCAGAAACAAAGCCAGACTTGTTGCACAAGGCTACAGTCAACAAGAAGGTATTGATTATGAAGGTGAGAAAAACACAAGAAGGGGGGGTTGAATTGTGTTTTCTTTTCGTAACTCTTGAAGAGTGAGAATCTAATTCCTTTAAACTCAGAGTCTGAATGAGATCAGAGTCTGATAGGAGATTATACAGGTTCCTTCCACAAACCGGAAGTAGTCCTGTCCCCCTTTTACTTCCAAGGAGAGTTCACTAAAATGTAATATCAAATTACAAGTTGCTCAAACACACAGTATGAGACTTCCTTGCTCAAGCACACAGGCGAGAGATTTCCTTGCTCAAAGACACAACTAAGAGACTTCCTATGCTCAAGGACGCAGCCAAGAGACTTCCTTTGCTCAAGGACGCAGCCAAGAGACTTCCTTTGCTCAAGCACAAAAGCAAGAGACTTTTACACAATTACAGAAAATTGAATACAGTTGAAACACTTGATAACAATCAAAATGTGTTTCAATTACAACAAAGACAGACTCTGTTTTTCTGTGAAACTTAGAGATTCTAGAATACTCAGTTTGTAAGAATCTAAGTTAATGATGTGCTTTTGTTAAGACTCAGTTGAATACGAAAGCAGCGCAATGCAGTTTTTCTAAGCTGTAGAGTCCAACACTTCTTCAAGTCTTCTATCCTTTATATAGGCGTAGGAAAGAGACGTTGAGTCATCCAGCGCATCAGGATGATTTCTGAAGCTTGATCAATGACTGTTGATCTGTTGCTTGATTTGGTAATAGTCCTTCAATAGCATCATTTGAATTCCATTCCCTTTGAGGATTAATACCGGTAGACACAATTGCCAAACTGTACGTGGTAGTGGAGTAGTGGAAACAGAGTTCGTACAATGTACTCTGTACTGGCCTGCAATCTTTGTCTTTGTGCTTCCCACGCTCAAGTTGACTTAGAAGCTAGCCGTTACTCCATTAGAGTTTCTTTGTGCATAGCAATGCAGTAGAGATCACTGTTAGCAGATCATCAAATTTGTGGCTTCAGACTCACTGTAGTACTAAGCTTCTGATAATCTTCAGACTCTCTAGGTTCTCAGATTCTGATGGTCTTCAGACTCTGATACAGTCTTCAGACTCTCTTCGGTACAGTCTTCAGACTCTCTTCGATACAGTCTTCAGACTCTCTTCAGCACAGTCTTCAGACTCTCTTCGAAACAGAATCACAAGCAACAAGCTTCTATGGATTTATTGCTCTTTAACATTGTTCAAACAGAATGCTTTCTAAGATACAAATCTTAATTGATATCCTGCATACTTAAACAAATATTAGCAATATCCAATTGACAACTTTTTAATACCTTGTTATCATCAAAACTCAAAACGTGGTATTGCTGAACACCTTTGTTCCAACAATCTCCCCCTTTTTGATGATGACAAACATTAGTATTTAAAAGGTCAATTGTTGTTAATCTAATTAACAAGTTGACTTAAAGGGTTCTGAGGTTTGTAAGCTCAGAGTCTGAGGTTTGTAAGCTCTGACTCCCCCTGAGTCTGATAGTTCTTAAGTTGAGGTTTGTAAGCTCATCTTGAGTTCTATCCAGGTTAATTAAATTGTTTTTCAAAAGCAATCAAATTCATACTCAGAATATTTAGTAAATTGATTCTTAAACAGGGCTCAGAGTCTAACTAAGCACCTTTCGCAGATTTCCCTTTAACATATACATGCAATGTAATTAAAGAAGGCTTTCTCTCCTCCCTGATATAAATACTTTCCCTTCTCCCCCTTTTGTCATCAACAAAAAAAGTTCAGAACATGGTTCCTCCCCCTTTTTAAATGACTTAAGGTAAGGGTGTAAACATGTTTTAAAGAAGAAAGAGATTCAGAGGGAAAACATAGAAGATTCGGAGCATAAAAGAAATAGAATGCAAAGTAGAATCAAATAAAACTTGAATAAATTGTGAGTAAAACAAGTTCAGAAAAAAAATTACAAAAAAAATAAACAAAACGAAATTAAACTAAGGTTGGTTTTGTTTGGCAAGATGATCCATCAGTTTCTGGAGATCCTCTTGCTGTTTCTTTACGATCTCTTCCAGAGCCTCAGTTCTTTGCAAATGTGCTTCTCTTTCCAGTCTAGCTTCTTCTTGAATTCTATACAACTTCCTCTTCAAAGAATTGTAAGCCACTGATTCTCTAGGAATATACTGATCCTCATCAAAGAAGGGTGTATCTCTTATCCTTAGAATAGGAGCATTTTCCAGAGCTACAACTTTCTCAGCCCGCTTTACTTCTTCAACATGCTTGGCAGTGATAAGAGCTTGTTCCCTGGCAGCAGCTTTTTGAATTTTGGTGATAAAATCCAAAAACTCAGTCTTCACTGTAGAGAACTTGTCTTCATAGCTCACATTGAGTATTGGTATAAGCCTTTGCTCAATGACTTCTTTGAGCTTATTGCATGAAGAGGCATAAAACTCATCAATCTCATTTGAATCAAATAAGTCAGTTTGAGGTTCAGAGGTTGAGGGTAGAGAAGCTCTCAAAGCTAGAAAAGTTTCAAAACCTGGGAAAAAGGTTATGGGGTCACAAAGAGGTTGGGAAACTCTTCTGGTCTCAGCTCTACATTCTGTTACAGAGGCTGATACAGTATCAGAGGCTTGTTCAAGATTTTCAGAAGCTGGTTCAGCAGGTTTTGAAGGTTTAACAGAAGCTAAAGTCAGATTCTCTGTAGGTTCAGGTACAGAGTCTGGTTTGGAAACAGATGAAGTAGCTTTTGTTGATTTGGATTTTGCAGGGGTTTTTGGTAGTTCTCCCCCTAGATGTTTTTCAAGAGAATCTAGAGTGTCTGGAGAGTCTACACAAATGGTTTCAGTTTGGGGGGGGTGGCTGTTTGGATTGAATGGTTGCTTCAGGTTTTTTAGAAGGTTGAATTACCTGAAGTGGTTTGAGAAATGAAGGTTGAGCAGGATGGTCAGCAGGAAGATTCATAGACATTGTGATTGTGTCTTGAATTACTCTATCCATAGTTGAATCAACATAATCAACTACTGCCTGGTCAAGTGGGTTATGGGATGATATGTGTTTGATTGGTGAGGGAGATGAATTTTTGAGAGATGGAAGAATTTGGCTCAAGGGTTTGTTGTCAGATTCTGAATCTGATTCTGACTCATGATTCAAAGAAGAAGATGAGCTATATTCCACGTTGCTAGAGGTGCCAATGCCAGCTTCTGGAGAGGCAAAATGATCAGACACAGTAGCTTCTGATAACTCAGCTTCTGCAGGTTCTAAAGTACTCTTCTGTTTAAGAGCAGAAGCAAGCAACTTAGCAGCTTCCTTGACAGTCTCTTCCTTCAACTCTTCAACAATCAAATCTGTTGCCATAACCTTGCCAGCAGTGTGTTCATCCTCAATCATAGATACAGAAGTACCTATCTTCTGTGCTACATCCTTAGCCACAGGAATCACATCCACATTTCTCTTCTTGATCTGACTCTCTTCACCTCCAGAGTCAGCATCAATGAAATCAGCAATATCTTGAGCTAACTTGACATAGTCTCTGTCAGCTTTGCCTATTATTGCTTTCTTCTCAGCTTTCTTAGCCTTCTTCTCATCTTTCTTAGCCTTCTTCCCATCCTTAATTTCACGAAGTGCAGAAGATGCAGAAGGAGAACCAATTGAAACTCCAGGAAGAGCAGAAGATTTGATCTTTTTCTTGAGAGGCTCCTGCTTCTCTTCCTCTTCCTTGAGAACCACTTCCTTGGTCCTTTTTTCCTTTGACCTTAAGAGGGCCTCCTCCAGCAGTCTCAGGAATAGCAGAATAGTTGATTATTCTACCAGTCTCCTTGAAGTAATCCACCACAAATCTAGCAAGAACTTCAGGATTATCTTCTTTGGATATGGGAGGGAAGTCCATCATCAAATCAGATTGTACATAGGATTCTCTCATATCATGCTTAGAGGGATTGAATCTCTTGACAATCTTCATGTACTGTAGAGTCTTGCCATTGATGATTCTACCGGTCACAGTTCCTAGATGAATATCTGATACCACACCAGATTCTGATAAGACCTTCAAAAGACCTCCTTGATACAGAATCTCAGATATTAATCTTCCAAAAGGAACTTGCCTCCTGGTTTCTGATTGACACTTCTTGATGGCCCAACACATGTGGTGCATCACATATCTGGGGAAGTTGATCTTTATTTTGTTGATAAGAAAATAAAGAAGAACTTTGTGATCCACAGATAATGTATCTGTTCCTCCTCCTTTCTGAAGCATACTGTCCAGTATAATCTTCAGAAGCACCCTATGCTCAGGATGCATATCCACCAATTTATTTGAGGGTCTCCCTTCAAATAACAACTTGTTGCAGACAACAGCCCATTCACTTTTCTTGTTGACATTCCACTAAAATTTACCAGCGCTCTCCATCTGACAAGCCCTGGCTACCACCTCTTCAGTGATAACTATAGGAATTCCCATCACAGCAGACCTTATTTCAAGACCATTGTACGGTTTTAAACCCATTTGGTCTCTGTTTTTGCCAGCAAGACTGGGGTTGTTTGAGATTGCTACTGTTTCTTCCAAAGTAGCTTCAGCTTTGTCGTAGACTTCTGACCTAACCCAAAAATCTCTAACAAGCTCCTGATATGTTGGTCCATTCAACATACCAAAGTATCTCATCATTCCTTGTGATAAGAAATGAGGTGCAACGTCAACTCCATGACGACTGAGTGAACCAAAATCTACTGGAGATTCAACTTGAATTTCCAGAGTCTCCTTGATGATGTTCATTGTTCTGGGTTTGATAACATAGGAACCTCCGGACTTGATTATGACACCAGATTGGATGAGATCACTTGCCATTAGGGTTTTCTAAGAGTTTGATTTGAGAACAAAAGAAAAGGTTTTGCAAAGTATTGAAAAACAAGAAATTTGTTCATAGAGAAAATCAAAGAGTGAAAAGAGAAGTGAGTTGTGTGTGTTATGTATTTATAGAAAAAATGTTTGAAAACTATTTGGAAAGAGTAGGGGACAAACAAACACAAACAATAAATACATATAGCATGCAGCCGTAAACGTATTGGGACAAAGCGAAGGTAACTTGTTTAACATAATGAAATCATTGCCCTTTGAGTTCTTACCCAATACAGACAGGCCACGTCTGAGAAACTGTAAAGTAACTGTCACCATAGTGGGGCAGGTGTTACTGAACTTAACAGTCACGCTTCCACTAATACGAGCTTCTGAGAGTCTAAAGATTCCTTACCAGAGTCTGAATATTTTACCAGAAGCTTTCATCAGAATCTCCAAAAGAGAGTCTGATTCCCAGATAGCTTTTGAATATTTTCAGAGTCTGAATTCTGTTTTCAGAGGCGCATATTACCCAGAGACATAGCACATGTTCAAATTTTTCTTTATGAAATCAAATCTTTCAACAGATAAGGGTTTAGTAAATATATCAGCCCATTGATGATCAGTATCAATGAATTGGATATCTAAAATTCCTTTTTGAACATAGTCTCTTATAAAATGATGTTTAATCTCAATATGCTTTGCTCTTGAATGCAGAATTGGATTTTTTTGACAAACATATAGCTGCTGTATTATCACAATAAATTGGGATATGGTTTTCAGTTATTTGGTAGTCCTCAAGATGATGTTTCATCCAGAGTAGCTGTGTACAACAACTAGCAGCTGAGATGTATTCTGCTTCTGCTGTAGACAGAGCAATGGTTGCTTGCCTCTTGCTAGCCCAGGATATCAGATTCTCTCCCAAGAATTGACAATTGCCACTGGTAGATTTTCTTTCAATCCTGTCTCCAGCATAATCAGCATCACAGAATCCAACTAGCTTGTAGTCAGAGGATTTCTTGTAAAGAAGTCCAAGATTAGTAGTTCATTTCAGATATCTAAAGATTCTCTTAACAGCAGTTAAGTGAGACTCTCTAGGATCTGATTGAAACCTTGCACACAAACATACACTGTACAAATTATCTGGTCTGGATGCAGTTAGGTATAACAAAGAACCAATCATACCTCTATACAGCTTCTGGTCAACTTTGGTTCCTTGATCTTCTTTGCTCAGAGTGCAAGTTGGATGCATTGGAGTATTCATTTCTTTGCAGTCCTCAAGATTGAACTTCTTCAGAAGCTCTTTCGTATACTTGGACTGATGAACGTAGACTCCACCTTTGCATTGGTTGATTTGAATTCCAAGAAAGAACTTCAATTCTCCCATCATGCTCATTTCAAATTCATCCTGCATTACTTTTGAAAACTCTTTGCAAAGTGAACTATTTGTAGAACCAAAGATAATATCATCAACATAAATCTGAACTACAAGAATGTCTTTCTTTAGAGTCTTTCTGAATAGAGTAGTGTCAACTTGTCCTCGTTCAAAGTTGTTTTGAATCAAGAAATTACTCAGTCTTTCATACCAAGCTCTGGGAGCTTGTTTCAAGCCATAGAGTGATTTCTTTAATTTATAAACATGCTTTGGATGCTTTAAATCTTCAAATCCAGGAGGTTGTTTGACATATACTTCTTCAGAAATGACACCATTAAGAAATGCACTCTTAACGTCCATTTGATACAAAGTTATGTTGTGATTAACTGCATAGGAAAGAAGTAACCTGATTGCTTCCAATCTTGCAACTGGAGCAAAAGTTTCTGTGTAATCAATGCCTTCTTGCTGACTGAAGCCTTGTGCAACAAGTCTGGCCTTGTTTCTGATTACTTCTCCTTGTTCACTAAGCTTATTTCTGAACACCCACTTGGTTCCAATGATGTTCTTGTGATTAGGCTTAGCTACTAGATCCCATACTTCATTCCTTTTGAATTGATTCAGTTCTTCTTGCATTGCTAGAATCCATCCTTCATCTCCAAGAGCTTCTTCAACAGAAGTTGGTTCAATAACAGATAATAATCCTAAAGCAGACTCTTCTTGTCTGAAATGCGATCTTGTTCTCATAGGACTTTCTTTATTGCCAATTATCTGATCTTCTGGATGTGAAGACTTGTATTTGAAAGATTGTTTGGATTGACTAGCTTGCAGAGAACCATCTTGAGCTTCATCAGAAGCTTCTTCATCAGGAACTTCAGGGGTTGTTCCAGCTTCTGAAGTATCTTCAGATTCTGGAATCTGATCAGATTCTGAGTTATCATCAGAATCTTGAGATTTTTCATGACTTTCATCTTGCATTGGAGTTTCACTTCCAGGCTCTTTGTCATCGAATCTTACATGCATAGATTCTTCCACACATTGTGTTTCTGAATTATACAGCCTGTATGCCTTAGAGCGTTCAGAGTAACCTAAAAAGATTCCCTTTTGAGCTTTGGCATCAAATTTCTTTAGGTAGACTTTGTTGTTCAGGACATAACATGTACATCCGAACTGATGAAAATAAGATATGTTGGGTTTTCTTCCTTTAAAGAGTTCATAAGCTGTTTTGTTCAACAGAGGTCTAATATAGATTCTGTTCTGAACATAACAAGCTGTGTTTACTGCTTCTGCCCAAAAATGCTTAGCCAGATTGTTCTCATGGATCATGGTTCTAGCCATCTCTTGTAAGGTTCTGTTCTTTCTCTCTACAACTCCATTTTGTTGTGGAGTTCTAGGTGCAGAGAATTCATGAATAATTCCATGTTTTTCACAGAAAACCTCAAACGGTTCATTTTCAAATTCTCCTCCATGATCACTTCTGACTTTCAAGATTTTCATTTCCTTCTCTGATTGAATTTGGATGCAGAATTTACTAAACACAGAATATGAATCATCTTTAGTTTTCAGAAATTTAACCCAACACCATCTGTTGTAGTCATCAACAATAACTAGTCCATATTTACTTCCATATAAGGATGCAGTGTTAACTGGTCCAAATAAGTCAATATGAAGTAACTCCAAGGGTCTGGAAGTTGAAACAATTTCTTTCGGCTTGAAGGGACTCTTGACAATTTTCCCTTTCTGACATGCTCCGCAAAGAGCATCTGAGTGATAGTCAATGTTTGGTAGGCCTTTGACAAGTTGTAACTTGCTAATTTTAGAGATTAATCTCCAGTTAGCATGTCCCAAACGTCTATGCCACATCCACTTCTTATCACCCATTGACAGAAGGCAAATTACCTTCTGATCAGTCAGTTCTGAGAATTTTATCTTGTATACATTGTTTCTTCGTTTTCCCTTGAAGACTATGGACTGATCATCCTTGTTAACCACTGTGCAGTTGTTCTTATTAAACAATACATCATAACCACTGTCACATAATTGACTTATGCTTAGTAAGTTATGTTTAAGTCCATCAACGAACCACACATTACTGATTGAGATCAGAGAGTTACCAATGGTTCCAGTACCAATGATTTTGCCAGTCTGGTTTCCTCCAAATCCCACAGTTCCTCTCTCTTTCATGGTTAGGGTTAGGAACATAGACCTTTCTCCCGTCATGTGACGCGAGCACCCACTGTCTAGGTACCAAGCCTTGTGCTTTCTTAGTCCTTTTAGACATACCTGCAGCATCAATAATATCAGACTTAGGTACCCATATTCTTATGGGTCCTTTTTGGTTAGTCTTAGAACCATTGAACTCTTTTCGCAAGTTATGTCTTGAAATCCTTGGCAATGTTTTCTCCCATACCTTAGGGTTGGAACCGTTTGGTTTAGGTTTCAACTTGCCTTTCACAGTTTCTCTCCTTTGAAACTTAGACTTTGGTTTTTCAGACTCTGGCTTTTTCAGAGTCTGTTTATCAGACTTTGAATGTTTCAGAGTTTGAGACTTTAAAGCTTTGGGTTCAAAGTTTTTCAGACCCTTTAACTTAACATTCTGAAGTTTTGACTTAGTCAGAATCTTAGAAGTAGAAGTTGTAGGTTCTGAATGAGTCTCTGTGTTGACTTCATCAGACTCTTTTACAAAATGATTTTTCAACGCCTCTCTGGCTCCATCAGGACCAGATTTCAGAGTCATTTCATTTGAGTTTCCTCCAATGAATCCAAGACCCTGTCCTCTGTTCTGATACGTGCTATAGATCATGGATGCAACCCTTGATCTGTCAATTCCAGTAGCAATAAATTCTTGCAGAGCAACATCTTGCTCACTTAAGTATTTACAGCTAGACTTCTTGATCACTAAAGAGATATTTTCTTCTTTTAAATCTTCTAATTCCAACAGAGTTGAATTATGTCTTTTTGACAGCTTATCAAGCTGTTGTTTGACTTTCTTCAACTCAGTGGTCTTAGTTTTAAAATGACCAAGAAGCTCATTGACAGATTCTATAAGTTCAGATCTTGTGAGTTCAGAATATACCTCTGTTTCATTTTCAGAGTCTGTATCTGATTCTGCCTCAGGTGTCTCTTTAACAGATTCGGTTGTAGCCATTAGTCCAACAGCTACATTGGCTTCACCATCAGCATCATCATCTTCAGATCCTGACTCATTATCAAGAACTTCCCAGGTGGCCATCAGACTTTTCTTGATCTGCTTCTTAAACTTGCTTGACTTGAAGGTTGGCCTTTTTGACTTGGGTTTCTCCTTCTGCAGTTCTGGACACTCAGCAATAAAATGTCCAGTTTTCTTGCAGTTGAAGCAACCTTTCTGATCCTCCTTTTTGAACCCCTTCCCACTGCTCTTGCTCAGAAATCTCTTGTTCTTCTAAGCAAGGTACTGCATTCTGCTTGAAAGCATAGCCATTTCCTTTGCTACATCAGGATCCTCCTCTGAGCTTTCAGAAGCTGAAGACTCATTTTCAGATTCTTCAACCTTGAGAGCCTTTGAAGACCTTCCTTTTGATTTTAAAGCAATGGTTTTGGATTTTCTTGCAGAATCATGTTCATTGAGACTTAACTCATGAACCTTGAGTGAGCTTACAAGATCTTCAACACTTAAAGTGTTTAAATCTTTAGCCTCCTCAATTGCAGTGACCTTTGGTCTCCATCTAGAGGGTAAGCTCCTTAAAATCTTGCTAACATGATCAGAAGCTATGTAACTCTTCTTCAGTATCTGAAGACCAGATACTAGAGTTTGAAATCTTGAGTACATCTGCTCAATACTTTCATCCTCTTTCATCTTAAATAGTTCATATTGATGAACTAATAGAAGAGCTTTAGCTTCCCTGACCTTTTTGCTTCCTTCGTAGTTAGCACAGAGAGAAGCAAACATGGCTCTAGCAGTAGATTTGTCACTCATCTTCATGTATTCCGTTTTAGGAATAGCAGTGACAAGAGCCCCTCTGATGATATGATGTTTCTTATAGATTTTCTTTTGAGCAGCAGTGTGAAGTTTGCGGTCAATGGCAGCTGTAACGCCCGTTTTAATTATTTAATTTATTTTATATAGTATAGAGTATATTTATATGATTTTGTGTGAATTAAGTGATATTTGAGATATTATGTGATTTATGTGACTTATGTGTTGTGACTTATTTTATTGTTTAATAAAATAAGATTAGAAAATGAAACAAATAATAAGTTGTGGGTTTGTTTTATAATTAGATATAGTTGTGGGGAATTAAGATAAAATAAAACAAACAAAAAGAGGTTTAAATAGGGAGAGTTAGGTTAGAATTGTACAGAACGTACAATTCAGAGCTTTGGGAGGAAAAGGGAGGAAACGGAAGAGAAGAACCGGAGAGGCTGCTGCTCGAATTTCTTAAGGTAAGGGTGAGCCTTTCATTACAATATCATTAGAATATGTAATTCATGATTATAGTTAGCAAATTCTAGGTTTAATTCATGGGAATTAGGAATTAAGAGTTAGGTCAAAAAGTGGTAAATTGATGATTAGATGATGAAAAACTATACCGTTGACGTAGTGAACTGTTTACAGACATTAGAATAACTCTTAGACACCATTATAGTCAAAAATATGAAGAATTAGGATGGAATTTGGGGTTTGGGGTGAAAACCCTCGAAATCCCGTAACTGTTCTGTCGCCGCTCGCCACAGCGAGTACTCATCCGCTTGCGAGGCGAATAGAACAGCTCGCCATAGCGAGCAACCCCAGAAGCGTTCGCGAGGCGAAAACCCAACTCGCCGTAGCGAGCAACGCCCAGGAGCTCGCCAGGCGAGTAACCCAGCTCGCCATAGCGAGTAACCCCTGTAATGGTTCGCGAGGCGAGAGACCCCACTCGCCATAGCGAGTAGTCCTGTATTATACTACCTTTTAGAATAATGCGACTCTTGTCGCACGATTAATTATGAGATTTCCCCTGGATTAGAATTAAATACTGAGATATTAAGAAGAAATGTAGAGCTGTTAACTGATAATTAATTCGTTGTTGTGACCTATACATTTGTATATGCTTTTCTGAATTATAAGAGATGATGTATGTGAATGTTTACGATTTTGCTATGTTTGAGATGTTGATTGCTGCCATGTTTAATTAATTGAAAGCTGCATGTGTTGTTATAAGATTTATGATGTTGTAATCCAAATTATTGGAATTTATTTTGAGATGTCTAAGCTTAAGAGATTGAGTCCATACATATTCATCCATAGACGAGGGCTCATGCCCTAGGAGCTTTTGCTCAACAGCGACGAGAGCTTATGCTCTAGGAGTATTTTTATGCTCAATAGCGACGAGGGCTTATGCCCTAGGAGTATATTTATACTCAATATGGTACCACATGCATGATTAAGATGTCTAAGTTGCATAAGTTGAGTCGATGTCGCATTGTCAAGTCAAACTATTAAGTTGATTTATGATGTTGTTTAAGATGCTACCTGATTGTTATTATGATATATGATGATGAAGTTATGCTGTTAATTGTAATTATTGGATTATATGTTTAATGCCATTGTTATGAGAATCTCACCCCTTCTGCTGGAATTGCCGCCTTGTGGGCAAGTGCAGGTGATTGAGCTTTTGTTGCTGTTGCTGTTGTGAGTGGCTATTCTCACCGTGTCCTTTAGGTGCTCTGATACGTAACGGGATGGGAACCTTTTATGTTTACTCTCTATTCCTTACGTATTGATTATAATTTAAGATTTCAGTTAATTTATGTCGAGACTTATTTATGAGGCCTGCGTGCCAGAACGATTTGTTAATAATTCGATTTTATCCGCTGCGTTGTTAGAACAGTTTTGAATAGAATAAATGTTAATTTATTCCCTTTTGATGATTTTAGAAATGTAGCATTCCGTTTTGCATGATACTCTGATTTATTTTTGAAATTTTGAATTTGGGAAAACGGGGTGTTACAATTGGTATCAGAGCAGGTCGGTCCGTCCGGCCAAGTAGATCGAGTCGTTAGTGTCGAGTGTTAGTTTAATTCTGTTTGAATTTCTCTAACCCGTTCTCGTTATGTAGTGAACTAAGATGGCTGGAAGAAATGATGCTGCTCTTGCTGCTGCATTACAAGCGATGGCTCAAGCTGTGGGCCAACAACAGAATGCTGGTGGAAATGATGGTGTGAGGATGTTGGAGACCTTTTTGAGGAATCATCCACCTACGTTTAAGGGAAGATACGACCCCGATGGAGCTCAGACATGGCTCAAGGAGGTCGAAAGGATTTTCAGAGTGATGCAGTGTACGGACGTTCAGATGGTGCGTTTTGGTACGCATATGCTAGCAGAAGAAGCTGACGACTGGTGGGTGAGTGTCCAACCGGTCTTAGAGAATGGAGGTGTTGCTGTTACTTGGGCTGTGTTTAGGAGGGAGTTCCTGAACCGTTACTTTCCGGAAGATGTTCGCGGGAAGAAGGAGATAGAGTTCCTTGAGCTGAAACAAGGGAACATGTCGGTGACTGAGTATGCTGCCAAGTTTGTGGAATTGGCTAAGTTTTATCCACACTATACTGCTGAGACGGCGGAGTTTTCGAAGTGCATCAAGTTCGAGAATGGCTTGCGTGCTGACATCAAGAGGGCAATTGGTTACCAAAAGATCCGTAACTTTTCCGAGCTGGTGAGCAGCTGCAGGATTTATGAGGAGGACACTAAAGCTCACTACAAGGTAGTGAATGAAAGAAAGAGTAAAGGACAACAGAGTCGCCCGAAGCCTTATAGTGCCCCTGCTGATAAGGGCAAGCAAAGAGTTAACGATGAGAGGAGACCTCAGAAGAAGGATGCTCCTGCTGAGATTTTCTGCTATAATTGTGGTGAGAAAGGCCACAAGAGTAATGCTTGTACTGGAGATGTGAAGCGGTGTTACCGCTGTGGTAAGAAGGGACATGCCACTTCGGCATGCAAGTATGATGATGTTGTGTGCTTTAATTGTAACGAAGAGGGTCATATTGGTTCACAATGCAAGAAGCCTAAGAAGGCTCAGACTACTGGTAGAGTGTTTGCTTTGACTGGCACACAGACAGAGAATGAGGATCGTTTGATCAGAGGTACTTGTTATTTTGATAGTACTCCTTTAATTGCTATTATTGACACTGGTGCTACACATTGTTTTATTGCCATTGATTGTGCTGCTAAGTTGGGTCTTACTATGTCTAATATGAATGGGGAAATGGTTGTCGAAACTCCAGCTAAGGGTTCGGTGACCACTTCTCTTGTGTGTGTAAGATGTCCTCTGTCGATGTATGATCGTGATTTTGAAATTGATTTAGTTTGTCTACCCTTGAGTGGTATGGATGTGATTCTGGGTATGAATTGGTTAGAGTACAATCATGTACATATTAATTGTTTTCGCAAGTCGGTGTATTTCTCTTCTGATGAAGAAGAAAGTGGAGCAGAGTTTTTATCTACTAAACAGCTGAAGCAGATAGAACGTGAAGGAATGTTGATGTTTTCTTTGATGGCATCTTTATCTATTGAGAACCAAACGTTGATTGATAAGCGGAAAGTGGTATGCGATTTTCCAGAAGTTTTTCCCGATGAAATTCCTGATGTGCCTCCAGAAAGAGAAGTTGAATTTTCGATTGACCTTATTCCGGGAACGAAGCCTGTGTCTATGACACCTTATCGCATGTCAGCTTCCGAGTTAGCTGAGTTGAAGAAACAGTTAGAAGATTTACTTGAAAAGAAGTTTGTTAGACCAAGTGTTTCTCCTTGGGGAGCGCCAGTATTACTAGTAAAGAAGAAAGACGGTAGTATGAGGTTATGTATTGATTACCGACAGCTGAACAAGGTAACTATAAAGAATAGGTATCCACTTCCGAGAATTGACGATTTAATGGATCAATTAGTGGGTGCACGAGTGTTTAGCAAGATTGATTTGAGGTCGGGTTATCACCAGATTAAAGTGAAAGATGAAGATATGCAGAAGACAGCTTTCAGGACGCGTTATGGGCATTATGAATACAAGGTGATGCCTTTCGGTGTTACGAACGCACCTGGTGTGTTTATGGAATATATGAATCGCATCTTCCATGCATTTTTGGATCGTTTCGTGGTAGTATTCATCGATGATATCTTGATTTACTCCAAGTCTGAAGAAGAACATGAGGAACATTTGAAGATAATCTTGCAAGTGTTGAAAGAGAAGAAGCTTTACGCTAAATTATCGAAGTGCGAATTCTGGTTGAACGAAGTGAGTTTTCTTGGCCATGTTATTTCTGGTAATGGTATTGCAGTTGATCCGTCTAAAGTTGAAGCAGTGTCGCAATGGGAGACTCCGAAGTCGGTTACAGAGATTAGAAGCTTTTTGGGATTAGCTGGGTACTACAGAAGATTTATAGAAGGATTTTCGAAGTTGGCACTTCCGCTAACGCAGTTGACCTGCAAAGGTAAAGCATTTGTGTGGGATGTTCATTGCGAGAATAGTTTTAATGAATTGAAGAAGCGTCTGACGACGGCTCCAGTTTTGATTTTGCCTAAGCCCGATGAACCTTTTGTTGTGTATTGTGATGCGTCCAAGTTGGGTTTAGGTGGTGTGCTTATGCAAGATGGTAAGGTGGTTGCTTATGCATCAAGACAGTTGAGAATCCATGAACGAAATTACCCTACTCACGATCTTGAATTAGCTGCAGTAGTATTTGTGCTTAAGATTTGGAGACATTACCTGTACGGTTCGAGGTTTGAAGTGTTCAGTGACCACAAGAGCTTGAAGTATTTATTTGATCAGAAGGAATTGAATATGAGACAGCGAAGGTGGCTTGAGTTGTTGAAGGATTATGACTTTGGTTTGAATTACCATCCGGGTAAAGCTAACGTTGTTGCGGATGCCCTAAGTAGGAAGACTTTGCATATGTCCGCTTTGATGGTTAAAGAGTTTGAGTTGCTGGAACAGTTTAGAGATTTGAGTTTAGTATGCGAATGGTCACCCCAAAGTGTGAAGTTGGGAATGCTGAAGATTGATAATGAATTCTTGAAAAGTATTAAAGACGCGCAGAAATTGGATGTCAAGTTTGTGGACTTGTTAGTTGCTAGCAATCAGACCGAAGACGGTGACTTTAAGGTCGATGATCAAGGTGTGTTGAGATTCCGAGGCAGAATTTGCATTCCAGATGATGACGAGATGAAGAAAATGATTCTTGAAGAGAGTCATAGAAATAGCTTGAGTATTCACTCGGGGGCTACGAAAATGTATCATGATTTGAAGAAGTTGTTTTGGTGGTCTGGACTGAAACGTGATGTGGCACATTTTGTGTATTCGTGTTTGATTTGTCAGAAGTCGAAAGTGGAACATCAGAAGCCGGCTGGGATGATGATACCTTTAGATGTGCCAGAGTGGAAATGGGATAGTATATCCATGGATTTTGTGACAAGTTTGCCGAATACGCCTAAAGGAAATGACGCCATTTGGGTAATTGTTGATAGACTGACGAAGTCGGCTCATTTTATTCCGATTAACATCAGTTTCCCTGTAGCTCAGTTGGCAGAGATTTACATTCGTGAAATAGTGAAGCTGCATGGTGTTCCTTCGAGCATCGTATCAGACAGAGACCCAAGGTTTACCTCTAGATTCTGGAAGAGTTTGCAAGAGGCTCTAGGTTCTAAGTTGAAGTTGAGTTCGGCATATCATCCGCAGACAGATGGTCAGTCGGAAAGAACGATTCAGTCATTGGAAGATCTGTTGAGAGTTTGTATACTTGAGCAAGGAGGAATTTGGGACAGTCATCTCCCGTTGATAGAGTTCACGTACAATAACAGTTATCATTCTAGTATCGGAATGGCACCTTTCGAGGCTTTGTATGGTCGGAGATGCAGAACTCCGTTGTGTTGGTTTGAGTCCGGAGAGAATGTGGTTTTAGGACCAGAAATCGTTCAACAAACTACTGAGAAGGTAAAAATGATCCAAGAGAAGATGAAAGCGTCGCAGAGTCGGAAGAAGAGTTATCATGATAAGCGTAGGAAGGACCTTGAGTTCCAAGAGGGAGATCATGTATTCCTAAGAGTTACTCCCATGACCGGCGTGGGCCGTGCATTGAAGTCGAAGAAGTTAACCCCGAAGTTTATTGGTCCGTATCAGATATCAGAAAGAATTGAGACAGTGGCGTATCGAGTAGGTTTACCGCCGCACCTGTCAAATTTGCATGATGTGTTTCACGTGTCGCAACTTCGGAAGTATGTTCCAGATCCATCCCATGTGATTCAAAGGGATGACGTGCAAGTTAGAGACAACCTGACGGTTGAGACCTTACCTGTGAGGATCGAAGGTCGTGAAGTGAAGAGGTTGAGAGGCAAGAAGATACCTCTTGTGAAAGTCGTTTGGGACGGGGCGACTGGAGAAAGCTTGACTTGGGAGCTAGAGAGTAAGATGCTGGAGTCTTATCCCGAGTTGTTTGCTTAAGGTAAATTTTCGAGGACGAAAATCTTATAAGTTGGGGAGAGTTGTAACGCCCGTTTTAATTATTTAATTTATTTTATATAGTATAGAGTATATTTATATGATTTTGTGTGAATTAAGTGATATTTGAGATATTATGTGATTTATGTGACTTATGTGTTGTGACTTATTTTATTGTTTAATAAAATAAGATTAGAAAATGAAACAAATAATAAGTTGTGGGTTTGTTTTATAATTAGATATAGTTGTGGGGAATTAAGATAAAATAAAACAAACAAAAAGAGGTTTAAATAGGGAGAGTTAGGTTAGAATTGTACAGAACGTACAATTCAGAGCTTTGGGAGGAAAAGGGAGGAAACGGAAGAGAAGAACCGGAGAGGCTGCTGCTCGAATTTCTTAAGGTAAGGGTGAGCCTTTCATTACAATATCATTAGAATATGTAATTCATGATTATAGTTAGCAAATTCTAGGTTTAATTCATGGGAATTAGGAATTAAGAGTTAGGTCAAAAAGTGGTAAATTGATGATTAGATGATGAAAAACTATACCGTTGACGTAGTGAACTGTTTACAGACATTAGAATAACTCTTAGACACCATTATAGTCAAAAATATGAAGAATTAGGATGGAATTTGGGGTTTGGGGTGAAAACCCTCGAAATCCCGTAACTGTTCTATCGCCGCTCGCCACAGCGAGCAGCTAGCTCGCCACGGCGAGTACTCATCCGCTCGCGAGGCGAATAGAACAGCTCGCCATAGCGAGCAACCCCAGAAGCGTTCGCGAGGCGAAAACCCAACTCGCCGTAGCGAGCAACGCCCAGGAGCTCGCCAGGCGAGTAACCCAGCTCGCCATAGCGAGTAACCCCTGTAATGGTTCGCGAGGCGAGAGACCCCACTCGCCATAGCGAGTAGTCCTGTATTATACTACCTTTTAGAATAATGCGACTCTTGTCGCACGATTAATTATGAGATTTCCCCTGGATTAGAATTAAATACTGAGATATTAAGAAGAAATGTAGAGATGTTAACTGATAATTAATTCGTTGTTGTGACCTATACATTTGTATATGCTTTTCTGAATTATAAGAGATGATGTATGTGAATGTTTACGATTTTGCTATGTTTGAGATGTTGATTGCTGCCATGTTTAATTAATTGAAAGCTGCATGTGTTGTTATAAGATTTATGATGCTGTAATCCAAATTATTGGAATTTATTTTGAGATGTCTAAGCTTAAGAGATTGAGTCCATACATATTCATCCAGAGACGAGGGCTCATGCCCTAGGAGCTTTTGCTCAACAGCGACGAGAGCTTATGCTCTAGGAGTATGTTTATGCTCAATAGCGACGAGGGCTTATGCCCTAGGAGTATATTTATACTCAATATGGTACCACATGCATGATTAAGATGTCTAAGTTGCATAAGTTGAGTCGATGTCGCATTGTCAAGTCAAACTATTAAGTTGATTTATGATGTTGTTTAAGATGCTACCTGATTGTTATTATGATATATGATGATGAAGTTATGCTGTTAATTGTAATTATTGGATTATATGTTTAATGCCATTGTTATGAGAATCTCACCCCTTCTGCTGGAATTGCCGCCTTGTGGGCAAGTGCAGGTGATTGAGCTTTTGTTGCTGTTGCCGTTGTGAGTGGCTATTCTCACCGTGTCCTTTAGGTGCTCTGATACGTAACGGGATGGGAACCTTTTATGTTTACTCTCTATTCCTTACGTATTGATTATAATTTAAGATTTCAGTTAATTTATGTCGAGACTTATTTATGAGGCCTGCGTGCCAGAACGATTTGTTAATAATTCGATTTTATCCGCTGCGTTGTTAGAACAGTTTTGACTAGAATAAATGTTAATTTATTCCCTTTTGATGATTTTAGAAATGTAGCATTCCGTTTTGCATGATACTCTGATTTATTTTTGAAATTTTGAATTTGGGAAAACGGGGTGTTACAATTGGTATCAGAGCAGGTCGGTCCGTCCGGCCAAGTAGATCGAGTCGTTAGTGTCGAGTGTTAGTTTAATTCTGTTTGAATTTCTCTAACCCGTTCTCGTTATGTAGTGAACTAAGATGGCTGGAAGAAATGATGCTGCTCTTGCTGCTGCATTACAGCGATGGCTCAAGCTGTGGGCCAACAACAGAATGCTGGTGGAAATGATGGTGTGAGGATGTTGGAGACCTTTTTGAGGAATCAATCCACCTACGTTTAAGGGAAGATACGACCCCGATGGAGCTCAGACATGGCTCAAGGAGGTCGAAAGGATTTTCAGAGTGATGCAGTGTACGGACGTTCAGATGGTGCGTTTTGGTACGCATATGCTAGCAGAAGAAGCTGACGACTGGTGGGTGAGTGTCCAACCGGTCTTAGAGAATGGAGGTGTTGCTGTTACTTGGGCTGTGTTTAGGAGGGAGTTCCTGAACCGTTACTTTCCGGAAGATGTTCGCGGGAAGAAGGAGATAGAGTTCCTTGAGCTGAAACAAGGGAACATGTCGGTGACTGAGTATGCTGCCAAGTTTGTGGAATTGGCTAAGTTTTATCCACACTATACTGCTGAGACGGCGGAGTTTTTGAAGTGCATCAAGTTCGAGAATGGCTTGCGTGCTGACATCAAGAGGGCAATTGGTTACCAAAAGATCCGTAACTTTTCCGAGCTGGTGAGCAGCTGCAGGATTTATGAGGAGGACACTAAAGCTCACTACAAGGTAGTGAATGAAAGAAAGAGTAAAGGACAGCAGAGTCGCCCGAAGCCTTATAGTGCCCCTGCTGATAAGGGCAAGCAAAGAGTTAACGATGAGAGGAGACCTCAGAAGAAGGATGCTCCTGCTGAGATTGTCTGCTATAATTGTGGTGAGAAAGGCCACAAGAGTAATGCTTGTACTGGAGATGTGAAGCGGTGTTACCGCTGTGGTAAGAAGGGACATGCCACTTCGGCATGCAAGTATGATGATGTTGTGTGCTTTAATTGTAACGAAGAGGGTCATATTGGTTCACAATGCAAGAAGCCTAAGAAGGCTCAGACTACTGGTAGAGTGTTTGCTTTGACAGGCACACAGACAGAGAATGAGGATCGTTTGATCAGAGGTACTTGTTATTTTGATAGTACTCCTTTAATTGCTATTATTGACACTGGTGCTACACATTGTTTTATTGCCATTGATTGTGCTGCTAAGTTGGGTCTTACTATGTCTAATATGAATGGGGAAATGGTTGTCGAAACTCCAGCTAAGGGTTCGGTGACCACTTCTCTTGTGTGTGTAAGATGTCCTCTGTCGATGTATGATCGTGATTTTGAAATTGATTTAGTTTGTCTACCCTTGAGTGGTATGGATGTGATTCTGGGTATGAATTGGTTAGAGTACAATCATGTACATATTAATTGTTTTCGCAAGTCGGTGTATTTCTCTTCTGATGAAGAAGAAAGTGGAGCAGAGTTTTTATCTACTAAACAGCTGAAGCAGATAGAACGTGAAGGAATGTTGATGTTTTCTTTGATGGCATCTTTATCTATTGAGAACCAAACGTTGATTGATAAGCGGAAAGTGGTATGCGATTTTCCAGAAGTTTTTCCCGATGAAATTCCTGATGTGCCTCCAGAAAGAGAAGTTGAATTTTCGATTGACCTTATTCCGGGAACGAAGCCTGTGTCTATGACACCTTATCGCATGTCAGCTTCCGAGTTAGCTGAGTTGAAGAAACAGTTAGAAGATTTACTTGAAAAGAAGTTTGTTAGACCAAGTGTTTCTCCTTGGGGAGCGCCAGTATTACTAGTAAAGAAGAAAGACGGTAGTATGAGGTTATGTATTGATTACCGACAGCTGAACAAGGTAACTATAAAGAATAGGTATCCACTTCCGAGAATTGACGATTTAATGGATCAATTAGTGGGTGCACGAGTGTTTAGCAAGATTGATTTGAGGTCGGGTTATCACCAGATTAAAGTGAAAGATGAAGATATGCAGAAGACAGCTTTCAGGACGCGTTATGGGCATTATGAATACAAGGCGATGCCTTTCGGTGTTACGAACGCACCTGGTGTGTTTATGGAATATATGAATCGCATCTTTCATGCATTTTTGGATCGTTTCGTGGTAGTATTCATCGATGATATCTTGATTTACTCCAAGTCTGAAGAAGAACATGAGGAACATTTGAAGATAATCTTGCAAGTGTTGAAAGAGAAGAAGCTTTACGCTAAATTATCGAAGTGCGAATTCTGGTTGAACGAAGTGAGTTTTCTTGGCCATGTTATTTCTGGTAATGGTATTGCAGTTGATCCGTCTAAAGTTGAAGCAGTGTCGCAATGGGAGACTCCGAAGTCGGTTACAGAGATTAGAAGCTTTTTGGGATTAGCTGGGTACTACAAAAGATTTATAGAAGGATTTTCGAAGTTGGCACTTCCGCTAACGCAGTTGACCTGCAAAGGTAAAGCATTTGTGTGGGATGTTCATTGCGAGAATAGTTTTAATGAATTGAAGAAGCGTCTGACGACGGCTCCAGTTTTGATTTTGCCTAAGCCCGATGAACCTTTTGTTGTGTATTGTGATGCGTCCAAGTTGGGTTTAGGTGGTGTGCTTATGCAAGATGGTAAGGTGGTTGCTTATGCATCAAGACAGTTGAGAATCCATGAACGAAATTACCCTACTCACGATCTTGAATTAGCTGCAGTAGTATTTGTGCTTAAGATTTGGAGACATTACCTGTACGGTTCGAGGTTTGAAGTGTTCAGTGACCACAAGAGCTTGAAGTATTTATTTGATCAGAAGGAATTGAATATGAGACAGCGAAGGTGGCTTGAGTTGTTGAAGGATTATGACTTTGGTTTGAATTACCATCCGGGTAAAGCTAACGTTGTTGCGGATGCCCTAAGTAGGAAGACTTTGCATATGTCCGCTTTGATGGTTAAAGAGTTTGAGTTGTTGGAACAGTTTAGAGATTTGAGTTTAGTATGCGAATGGTCACCCCAAAGTGTGAAGTTGGGAATGCTGAAGATTGATAATGAATTCTTGAAAAGTATTAAAGACGCGCAGAAATTGGATGTCAAGTTTGTGGACTTGTTAGTTGCTAGCAATCAGACCGAAGACGGTGACTTTAAGGTCGATGATCAAGGTGTGTTGAGATTCCGAGGCAGAATTTGCATTCCAGATGATGACGAGATGAAGAAAATGATTCTTGAAGAGAGTCATAGAAATAGCTTGAGTATTCACTCGGGGGCTACGAAAATGTATCATGATTTGAAGAAGTTGTTTTGGTGGTCTGGACTGAAACGTGATGTGGCACATTTTGTGTATTCGTGTTTGATTTGTCAGAAGTCGAAAGTGGAACATCAGAAGCCGGCTGGGATGATGATACCTTTAGATGTGCCAGAGTGGAAATGGGATAGTATATCCATGGATTTTGTGACAAGTTTGCCGAATACGCCTAAAGGAAATGACGCCATTTGGGTAATTGTTGATAGACTGACGAAGTCGGCTCATTTTATTCCGATTAACATCAGTTTCCCTGTAGCTCAGTTGGCAGAGATTTACATTCGTGAAATAGTGAAGCTGCATGGTGTTCCTTCGAGCATCGTATCAGACAGAGACCCAAGGTTTACCTCTAGATTCTGGAAGAGTTTGCAAGAGGCTCTAGGTTCTAAGTTGAAGTTGAGTTCGGCATATCATCCGCAGACAGATGGTCAGTCGGAAAGAACGATTCAGTCATTGGAAGATCTGTTGAGAGTTTGTATACTTGAGCAAGGAGGAATTTGGGACAGTCATCTCCCGTTGATAGAGTTCACGTACAATAACAGTTATCATTCTAGTATCGGAATGGCACCTTTCGAGGCTTTGTATGGTCGGAGATGCAGAACTCCGTTGTGTTGGTTTGAGTCCGGAGAGAATGTGGTTTTAGGACCAGAAATCGTTCAACAAACTACTGAGAAGGTAAAAATGATCCAAGAGAAGATGAAAGCGTCGCAGAGTCGGAAGAAGAGTTATCATGATAAGCGTAGGAAGGACCTTGAGTTCCAAGAGGGAGATCATGTATTCCTAAGAGTTACTCCCATGACCGGCGTGGGCCGTGCATTGAAGTCGAAGAAGTTAACCCCGAAGTTTATTGGTCCGTATCAGATATCAGAAAGAATTGAGACAGTGGCGTATCGAGTAGGTTTACCGCCGCACCTGTCAAATTTGCATGATGTGTTTCACGTGTCGCAACTTCGGAAGTATGTTCCAGATCCATCCCATGTGATTCAAAGGGATGACGTGCAAGTTAGAGACAACCTGACGGTTGAGACCTTACCTGTGAGGATCGAAGGTCGTGAAGTGAAGAGGTTGAGAGGCAAGAAGATACCTCTTGTGAAAGTCGTTTGGGACGGGGCGACTGGAGAAAGCTTGACTTGGGAGCTAGAGAGTAAGATGCTGGAGTCTTATCCCGAGTTGTTTGCTTAAGGTAAATTTTCGAGGACGAAAATCTTATAAGTTGGGGAGAGTTGTAACGCCCGTTTTAATTATTTAATTTATTTTATATAGTATAGAGTATATTTATATGATTTTGTGTGAATTAAGTGATATTTGAGATATTATGTGATTTATGTGACTTATGTGTTGTGACTTATTTTATTGTTTAATAAAATAAGATTAGAAAATGAAACAAATAATAAGTTGTGGGTTTGTTTTATAATTAGATATAGTTGTGGGGAATTAAGATAAAATAAAACAAACAAAAAGAGGTTTAAATAGGGAGAGTTAGGTTAGAATTGTACAGAACGTACAATTCAGAGCTTTGGGAGGAAAAGGGAGGAAACGGAAGAGAAGAACCGGAGAGGCTGCTGCTCGAATTTCTTAAGGTAAGGGTGAGCCTTTCATTACAATATCATTAGAATATGTAATTCATGATTATAGTTAGCAAATTCTAGGTTTAATTCATGGGAATTAGGAATTAAGAGTTAGGTCAAAAAGTGGTAAATTGATGATTAGATGATGAAAAACTATACCGTTGACGTAGTGAACTGTTTACAGACATTAGAATAACTCTTAGACACCATTATAGTCAAAAATATGAAGAATTAGGATGGAATTTGGGGTTTGGGGTGAAAACCCTCGAAATCCCGTAACTGTTCTATCGCCGCTCGCCACAGCGAGCAGCTAGCTCGCCACGGCGAGTACTCATCCGCTCGCGAGGCGAATAGAACAGCTCGCCATAGCGAGCAACCCCAGAAGCGTTCGCGAGGCGAAAACCCAACTCGCCGTAGCGAGCAACGCCCAGGAGCTCGCCAGGCGAGTAACCCAGCTCGCCATAGCGAGTAACCCCTGTAATGGTTCGCGAGGCGAGAGACCCCACTCGCCATAGCGAGTAGTCCTGTATTATACTACCTTTTAGAATAATGCGACTCTTGTCGCACGATTAATTATGAGATTTCCCCTGGATTAGAATTAAATACTGAGATATTAAGAAGAAATGTAGAGATGTTAACTGATAATTAATTCGTTGTTGTGACCTATACATTTGTATATGCTTTTCTGAATTATAAGAGATGATGTATGTGAATGTTTACGATTTTGCTATGTTTGAGATGTTGATTGCTGCCATGTTTAATTAATTGAAAGCTGCATGTGTTGTTATAAGATTTATGATGCTGTAATCCAAATTATTGGAATTTATTTTGAGATGTCTAAGCTTAAGAGATTGAGTCCATACATATTCATCCAGAGACGAGGGCTCATGCCCTAGGAGCTTTTGCTCAACAGCGACGAGAGCTTATGCTCTAGGAGTATGTTTATGCTCAATAGCGACGAGGGCTTATGCCCTAGGAGTATATTTATACTCAATATGGTACCACATGCATGATTAAGATGTCTAAGTTGCATAAGTTGAGTCGATGTCGCATTGTCAAGTCAAACTATTAAGTTGATTTATGATGTTGTTTAAGATGCTACCTGATTGTTATTATGATATATGATGATGAAGTTATGCTGTTAATTGTAATTATTGGATTATATGTTTAATGCCATTGTTATGAGAATCTCACCCCTTCTGCTGGAATTGCCGCCTTGTGGGCAAGTGCAGGTGATTGAGCTTTTGTTGCTGTTGCCGTTGTGAGTGGCTATTCTCACCGTGTCCTTTAGGTGCTCTGATACGTAACGGGATGGGAACCTTTTATGTTTACTCTCTATTCCTTACGTATTGATTATAATTTAAGATTTCAGTTAATTTATGTCGAGACTTATTTATGAGGCCTGCGTGCCAGAACGATTTGTTAATAATTCGATTTTATCCGCTGCGTTGTTAGAACAGTTTTGACTAGAATAAATGTTAATTTATTCCCTTTTGATGATTTTAGAAATGTAGCATTCCGTTTTGCATGATACTCTGATTTATTTTTGAAATTTTGAATTTGGGAAAACGGGGTGTTACAATTGGTATCAGAGCAGGTCGGTCCGTCCGGCCAAGTAGATCGAGTCGTTAGTGTCGAGTGTTAGTTTAATTCTGTTTGAATTTCTCTAACCCGTTCTCGTTATGTAGTGAACTAAGATGGCTGGAAGAAATGATGCTGCTCTTGCTGCTGCATTACAAGCGATGGCTCAAGCTGTGGGCCAACAACAGAATGCTGGTGGAAATGATGGTGTGAGGATGTTGGAGACCTTTTTGAGGAATCATCCACCTACGTTTAAGGGAAGATACGACCCCGATGGAGCTCAGACATGGCTCAAGGAGGTCGAAAGGATTTTCAGAGTGATGCAGTGTACGGACGTTCAGATGGTGCGTTTTGGTACGCATATGCTAGCAGAAGAAGCTGACGACTGGTGGGTGAGTGTCCAACCGGTCTTAGAGAATGGAGGTGTTGCTGTTACTTGGGCTGTGTTTAGGAGGGAGTTCCTGAACCGTTACTTTCCGGAAGATGTTCGCGGGAAGAAGGAGATAGAGTTCCTTGAGCTGAAACAAGGGAACATGTCGGTGACTGAGTATGCTGCCAAGTTTGTGGAATTGGCTAAGTTTTATCCACACTATACTGCTGAGACGGCGGAGTTTTCGAAGTGCATCAAGTTCGAGAATGGCTTGCGTGCTGACATCAAGAGGGCAATTGGTTACCAAAAGATCCGTAACTTTTCCGAGCTGGTGAGCAGCTGCAGGATTTATGAGGAGGACACTAAAGCTCACTACAAGGTAGTGAATGAAAGAAAGAGTAAAGGACAGCAGAGTCGCCCGAAGCCTTATAGTGCCCCTGCTGATAAGGGCAAGCAAAGAGTTAACGATGAGAGGAGACCTCAGAAGAAGGATGCTCCTGCTGAGATTGTCTGCTATAATTGTGGTGAGAAAGGCCACAAGAGTAATGCTTGTACTGGAGATGTGAAGCGGTGTTACCGCTGTGGTAAGAAGGGACATGCCACTTCGGCATGCAAGTATGATGATGTTGTGTGCTTTAATTGTAACGAAGAGGGTCATATTGGTTCACAATGCAAGAAGCCTAAGAAGGCTCAGACTACTGGTAGAGTGTTTGCTTTGACAGGCACACAGACAGAGAATGAGGATCGTTTGATCAGAGGTACTTGTTATTTTGATAGTACTCCTTTAATTGCTATTATTGACACTGGTGCTACACATTGTTTTATTGCCATTGATTGTGCTGCTAAGTTGGGTCTTACTATGTCTAATATGAATGGGGAAATGGTTGTCGAAACTCCAGCTAAGGGTTCGGTGACCACTTCTCTTGTGTGTGTAAGATGTCCTCTGTCGATGTATGATCGTGATTTTGAAATTGATTTAGTTTGTCTACCCTTGAGTGGTATGGATGTGATTCTGGGTATGAATTGGTTAGAGTACAATCATGTACATATTAATTGTTTTCGCAAGTCGGTGTATTTCTCTTCTGATGAAGAAGAAAGTGGAGCAGAGTTTTTATCTACTAAACAGCTGAAGCAGATAGAACGTGAAGGAATGTTGATGTTTTCTTTGATGGCATCTTTATCTATTGAGAACCAAACGTTGATTGATAAGCGGAAAGTGGTATGCGATTTTCCAGAAGTTTTTCCCGATGAAATTCCTGATGTGCCTCCAGAAAGAGAAGTTGAATTTTCGATTGACCTTATTCCGGGAACGAAGCCTGTGTCTATGACACCTTATCGCATGTCAGCTTCCGAGTTAGCTGAGTTGAAGAAACAGTTAGAAGATTTACTTGAAAAGAAGTTTGTTAGACCAAGTGTTTCTCCTTGGGGAGCGCCAGTATTACTAGTAAAGAAGAAAGACGGTAGTATGAGGTTATGTATTGATTACCGACAGCTGAACAAGGTAACTATAAAGAATAGGTATCCACTTCCGAGAATTGACGATTTAATGGATCAATTAGTGGGTGCACGAGTGTTTAGCAAGATTGATTTGAGGTCGGGTTATCACCAGATTAAAGTGAAAGATGAAGATATGCAGAAGACAGCTTTCAGGACGCGTTATGGGCATTATGAATACAAGGCGATGCCTTTCGGTGTTACGAACGCACCTGGTGTGTTTATGGAATATATGAATCGCATCTTTCATGCATTTTTGGATCGTTTCGTGGTAGTATTCATCGATGATATCTTGATTTACTCCAAGTCTGAAGAAGAACATGAGGAACATTTGAAGATAATCTTGCAAGTGTTGAAAGAGAAGAAGCTTTACGCTAAATTATCGAAGTGCGAATTCTGGTTGAACGAAGTGAGTTTTCTTGGCCATGTTATTTCTGGTAATGGTATTGCAGTTGATCCGTCTAAAGTTGAAGCAGTGTCGCAATGGGAGACTCCGAAGTCGGTTACAGAGATTAGAAGCTTTTTGGGATTAGCTGGGTACTACAAAAGATTTATAGAAGGATTTTCGAAGTTGGCACTTCCGCTAACGCAGTTGACCTGCAAAGGTAAAGCATTTGTGTGGGATGTTCATTGCGAGAATAGTTTTAATGAATTGAAGAAGCGTCTGACGACGGCTCCAGTTTTGATTTTGCCTAAGCCCGATGAACCTTTTGTTGTGTATTGTGATGCGTCCAAGTTGGGTTTAGGTGGTGTGCTTATGCAAGATGGTAAGGTGGTTGCTTATGCATCAAGACAGTTGAGAATCCATGAACGAAATTACCCTACTCACGATCTTGAATTAGCTGCAGTAGTATTTGTGCTTAAGATTTGGAGACATTACCTGTACGGTTCGAGGTTTGAAGTGTTCAGTGACCACAAGAGCTTGAAGTATTTATTTGATCAGAAGGAATTGAATATGAGACAGCGAAGGTGGCTTGAGTTGTTGAAGGATTATGACTTTGGTTTGAATTACCATCCGGGTAAAGCTAACGTTGTTGCGGATGCCCTAAGTAGGAAGACTTTGCATATGTCCGCTTTGATGGTTAAAGAGTTTGAGTTGTTGGAACAGTTTAGAGATTTGAGTTTAGTATGCGAATGGTCACCCCAAAGTGTGAAGTTGGGAATGCTGAAGATTGATAATGAATTCTTGAAAAGTATTAAAGACGCGCAGAAATTGGATGTCAAGTTTGTGGACTTGTTAGTTGCTAGCAATCAGACCGAAGACGGTGACTTTAAGGTCGATGATCAAGGTGTGTTGAGATTCCGAGGCAGAATTTGCATTCCAGATGATGACGAGATGAAGAAAATGATTCTTGAAGAGAGTCATAGAAATAGCTTGAGTATTCACTCGGGGGCTACGAAAATGTATCATGATTTGAAGAAGTTGTTTTGGTGGTCTGGACTGAAACGTGATGTGGCACATTTTGTGTATTCGTGTTTGATTTGTCAGAAGTCGAAAGTGGAACATCAGAAGCCGGCTGGGATGATGATACCTTTAGATGTGCCAGAGTGGAAATGGGATAGTATATCCATGGATTTTGTGACAAGTTTGCCGAATACGCCTAAAGGAAATGACGCCATTTGGGTAATTGTTGATAGACTGACGAAGTCGGCTCATTTTATTCCGATTAACATCAGTTTCCCTGTAGCTCAGTTGGCAGAGATTTACATTCGTGAAATAGTGAAGCTGCATGGTGTTCCTTCGAGCATCGTATCAGACAGAGACCCAAGGTTTACCTCTAGATTCTGGAAGAGTTTGCAAGAGGCTCTAGGTTCTAAGTTGAAGTTGAGTTCGGCATATCATCCGCAGACAGATGGTCAGTCGGAAAGAACGATTCAGTCATTGGAAGATCTGTTGAGAGTTTGTATACTTGAGCAAGGAGGAATTTGGGACAGTCATCTCCCGTTGATAGAGTTCACGTACAATAACAGTTATCATTCTAGTATCGGAATGGCACCTTTCGAGGCTTTGTATGGTCGGAGATGCAGAACTCCGTTGTGTTGGTTTGAGTCCGGAGAGAATGTGGTTTTAGGACCAGAAATCGTTCAACAAACTACTGAGAAGGTAAAAATGATCCAAGAGAAGATGAAAGCGTCGCAGAGTCGGAAGAAGAGTTATCATGATAAGCGTAGGAAGGACCTTGAGTTCCAAGAGGGAGATCATGTATTCCTAAGAGTTACTCCCATGACCGGCGTGGGCCGTGCATTGAAGTCGAAGAAGTTAACCCCGAAGTTTATTGGTCCGTATCAGATATCAGAAAGAATTGAGACAGTGGCGTATCGAGTAGGTTTACCGCCGCACCTGTCAAATTTGCATGATGTGTTTCACGTGTCGCAACTTCGGAAGTATGTTCCAGATCCATCCCATGTGATTCAAAGGGATGACGTGCAAGTTAGAGACAACCTGACGGTTGAGACCTTACCTGTGAGGATCGAAGGTCGTGAAGTGAAGAGGTTGAGAGGCAAGAAGATACCTCTTGTGAAAGTCGTTTGGGACGGGGCGACTGGAGAAAGCTTGACTTGGGAGCTAGAGAGTAAGATGCTGGAGTCTTATCCCGAGTTGTTTGCTTAAGGTAAATTTTCGAGGACGAAAATCTTATAAGTTGGGGAGAGTTGTAACGCCCGTTTTAATTATTTAATTTATTTTATATAGTATAGAGTATATTTATATGATTTTGTGTGAATTAAGTGATATTTGAGATATTATGTGATTTATGTGACTTATGTGTTGTGACTTATTTTATTGTTTAATAAAATAAGATTAGAAAATGAAACAAATAATAAGTTGTGGGTTTGTTTTATAATTAGATATAGTTGTGGGGAATTAAGATAAAATAAAACAAACAAAAAGAGGTTTAAATAGGGAGAGTTAGGTTAGAATTGTACAGAACGTACAATTCAGAGCTTTGGGAGGAAAAGGGAGGAAACGGAAGAGAAGAACCGGAGAGGCTGCTGCTCGAATTTCTTAAGGTAAGGGTGAGCCTTTCATTACAATATCATTAGAATATGTAATTCATGATTATAGTTAGCAAATTCTAGGTTTAATTCATGGGAATTAGGAATTAAGAGTTAGGTCAAAAAGTGGTAAATTGATGATTAGATGATGAAAAACTATACCGTTGACGTAGTGAACTGTTTACAGACATTAGAATAACTCTTAGACACCATTATAGTCAAAAATATGAAGAATTAGGATGGAATTTGGGGTTTGGGGTGAAAACCCTCGAAATCCCGTAACTGTTCTATCGCCGCTCGCCACAGCGAGCAGCTAGCTCGCCACGGCGAGTACTCATCCGCTCGCGAGGCGAATAGAACAGCTCGCCATAGCGAGCAACCCCAGAAGCGTTCGCGAGGCGAAAACCCAACTCGCCGTAGCGAGCAACGCCCAGGAGCTCGCCAGGCGAGTAACCCAGCTCGCCATAGCGAGTAACCCCTGTAATGGTTCGCGAGGCGAGAGACCCCACTCGCCATAGCGAGTAGTCCTGTATTATACTACCTTTTAGAATAATGCGACTCTTGTCGCACGATTAATTATGAGATTTCCCCTGGATTAGAATTAAATACTGAGATATTAAGAAGAAATGTAGAGATGTTAACTGATAATTAATTCGTTGTTGTGACCTATACATTTGTATATGCTTTTCTGAATTATAAGAGATGATGTATGTGAATGTTTACGATTTTGCTATGTTTGAGATGTTGATTGCTGCCATGTTTAATTAATTGAAAGCTGCATGTGTTGTTATAAGATTTATGATGCTGTAATCCAAATTATTGGAATTTATTTTGAGATGTCTAAGCTTAAGAGATTGAGTCCATACATATTCATCCAGAGACGAGGGCTCATGCCCTAGGAGCTTTTGCTCAACAGCGACGAGAGCTTATGCTCTAGGAGTATGTTTATGCTCAATAGCGACGAGGGCTTATGCCCTAGGAGTATATTTATACTCAATATGGTACCACATGCATGATTAAGATGTCTAAGTTGCATAAGTTGAGTCGATGTCGCATTGTCAAGTCAAACTATTAAGTTGATTTATGATGTTGTTTAAGATGCTACCTGATTGTTATTATGATATATGATGATGAAGTTATGCTGTTAATTGTAATTATTGGATTATATGTTTAATGCCATTGTTATGAGAATCTCACCCCTTCTGCTGGAATTGCCGCCTTGTGGGCAAGTGCAGGTGATTGAGCTTTTGTTGCTGTTGCCGTTGTGAGTGGCTATTCTCACCGTGTCCTTTAGGTGCTCTGATACGTAACGGGATGGGAACCTTTTATGTTTACTCTCTATTCCTTACGTATTGATTATAATTTAAGATTTCAGTTAATTTATGTCGAGACTTATTTATGAGGCCTGCGTGCCAGAACGATTTGTTAATAATTCGATTTTATCCGCTGCGTTGTTAGAACAGTTTTGACTAGAATAAATGTTAATTTATTCCCTTTTGATGATTTTAGAAATGTAGCATTCCGTTTTGCATGATACTCTGATTTATTTTTGAAATTTTGAATTTGGGAAAACGGGGTGTTACAATTGGTATCAGAGCAGGTCGGTCCGTCCGGCCAAGTAGATCGAGTCGTTAGTGTCGAGTGTTAGTTTAATTCTGTTTGAATTTCTCTAACCCGTTCTCGTTATGTAGTGAACTAAGATGGCTGGAAGAAATGATGCTGCTCTTGCTGCTGCATTACAAGCGATGGCTCAAGCTGTGGGCCAACAACAGAATGCTGGTGGAAATGATGGTGTGAGGATGTTGGAGACCTTTTTGAGGAATCATCCACCTACGTTTAAGGGAAGATACGACCCCGATGGAGCTCAGACATGGCTCAAGGAGGTCGAAAGGATTTTCAGAGTGATGCAGTGTACGGACGTTCAGATGGTGCGTTTTGGTACGCATATGCTAGCAGAAGAAGCTGACGACTGGTGGGTGAGTGTCCAACCGGTCTTAGAGAATGGAGGTGTTGCTGTTACTTGGGCTGTGTTTAGGAGGGAGTTCCTGAACCGTTACTTTCCGGAAGATGTTCGCGGGAAGAAGGAGATAGAGTTCCTTGAGCTGAAACAAGGGAACATGTCGGTGACTGAGTATGCTGCCAAGTTTGTGGAATTGGCTAAGTTTTATCCACACTATACTGCTGAGACGGCGGAGTTTTCGAAGTGCATCAAGTTCGAGAATGGCTTGCGTGCTGACATCAAGAGGGCAATTGGTTACCAAAAGATCCGTAACTTTTCCGAGCTGGTGAGCAGCTGCAGGATTTATGAGGAGGACACTAAAGCTCACTACAAGGTAGTGAATGAAAGAAAGAGTAAAGGACAGCAGAGTCGCCCGAAGCCTTATAGTGCCCCTGCTGATAAGGGCAAGCAAAGAGTTAACGATGAGAGGAGACCTCAGAAGAAGGATGCTCCTGCTGAGATTGTCTGCTATAATTGTGGTGAGAAAGGCCACAAGAGTAATGCTTGTACTGGAGATGTGAAGCGGTGTTACCGCTGTGGTAAGAAGGGACATGCCACTTCGGCATGCAAGTATGATGATGTTGTGTGCTTTAATTGTAACGAAGAGGGTCATATTGGTTCACAATGCAAGAAGCCTAAGAAGGCTCAGACTACTGGTAGAGTGTTTGCTTTGACAGGCACACAGACAGAGAATGAGGATCGTTTGATCAGAGGTACTTGTTATTTTGATAGTACTCCTTTAATTGCTATTATTGACACTGGTGCTACACATTGTTTTATTGCCATTGATTGTGCTGCTAAGTTGGGTCTTACTATGTCTAATATGAATGGGGAAATGGTTGTCGAAACTCCAGCTAAGGGTTCGGTGACCACTTCTCTTGTGTGTGTAAGATGTCCTCTGTCGATGTATGATCGTGATTTTGAAATTGATTTAGTTTGTCTACCCTTGAGTGGTATGGATGTGATTCTGGGTATGAATTGGTTAGAGTACAATCATGTACATATTAATTGTTTTCGCAAGTCGGTGTATTTCTCTTCTGATGAAGAAGAAAGTGGAGCAGAGTTTTTATCTACTAAACAGCTGAAGCAGATAGAACGTGAAGGAATGTTGATGTTTTCTTTGATGGCATCTTTATCTATTGAGAACCAAACGTTGATTGATAAGCGGAAAGTGGTATGCGATTTTCCAGAAGTTTTTCCCGATGAAATTCCTGATGTGCCTCCAGAAAGAGAAGTTGAATTTTCGATTGACCTTATTCCGGGAACGAAGCCTGTGTCTATGACACCTTATCGCATGTCAGCTTCCGAGTTAGCTGAGTTGAAGAAACAGTTAGAAGATTTACTTGAAAAGAAGTTTGTTAGACCAAGTGTTTCTCCTTGGGGAGCGCCAGTATTACTAGTAAAGAAGAAAGACGGTAGTATGAGGTTATGTATTGATTACCGACAGCTGAACAAGGTAACTATAAAGAATAGGTATCCACTTCCGAGAATTGACGATTTAATGGATCAATTAGTGGGTGCACGAGTGTTTAGCAAGATTGATTTGAGGTCGGGTTATCACCAGATTAAAGTGAAAGATGAAGATATGCAGAAGACAGCTTTCAGGACGCGTTATGGGCATTATGAATACAAGGTGATGCCTTTCGGTGTTACGAACGCACCTGGTGTGTTTATGGAATATATGAATCGCATCTTCCATGCATTTTTGGATCGTTTCGTGGTAGTATTCATCGATGATATCTTGATTTACTCCAAGTCTGAAGAAGAACATGAGGAACATTTGAAGATAATCTTGCAAGTGTTGAAAGAGAAGAAGCTTTACGCTAAATTATCGAAGTGCGAATTCTGGTTGAACGAAGTGAGTTTTCTTGGCCATGTTATTTCTGGTAATGGTATTGCAGTTGATCCGTCTAAAGTTGAAGCAGTGTCGCAATGGGAGACTCTGAAGTCGGTTACAGAGATTAGAAGCTTTTTGGGATTAGCTGGGTACTACAGAAGATTTATAGAAGGATTTTCGAAGTTGGCACTTCCGCTAACGCAGTTGACCTGCAAAGGTAAAGCATTTGTGTGGGATGTTCATTGCGAGAATAGTTTTAATGAATTGAAGAAGCGTCTGACGACGGCTCCAGTTTTGATTTTGCCTAAGCCCGATGAACCTTTTGTTGTGTATTGTGATGCGTCCAAGTTGGGTTTAGGTGGTGTGCTTATGCAAGATGGTAAGGTGGTTGCTTATGCATCAAGACAGTTGAGAATCCATGAACGAAATTACCCTACTCACGATCTTGAATTAGCTGCAGTAGTATTTGTGCTTAAGATTTGGAGACATTACCTGTACGGTTCGAGGTTTGAAGTGTTCAGTGACCACAAGAGCTTGAAGTATTTATTTGATCAGAAGGAATTGAATATGAGACAGCGAAGGTGGCTTGAGTTGTTGAAGGATTATGACTTTGGTTTGAATTACCATCCGGGTAAAGCTAACGTTGTTGCGGATGCCCTAAGTAGGAAGACTCTGCATATGTCCGCTTTGATGGTTAAAGAGTTTGAGTTGCTGGAACAGTTTAGAGATTTGAGTTTAGTATGCGAATGGTCACCCCAAAGTGTGAAGTTGGGAATGCTGAAGATTGATAATGAATTCTTGAAAAGTATTAAAGACGCGCAGAAATTGGATGTCAAGTTTGTGGACTTGTTAGTTGCTAGCAATCAGACCGAAGACGGTGACTTTAAGGTCGATGATCAAGGTGTGTTGAGATTCCGAGGCAGAATTTGCATTCCAGATGATGACGAGATGAAGAAAACGATTCTTGAAGAGAGTCATAGAAGTAGCTTGAGTATTCACCCGGGGGCTACGAAAATGTATCATGATTTGAAGAAGTTGTTTTGGTGGTTTGGACTGAAACGTGATGTGGCACATTTTGTGTATTCGTGTTTGATTTGTCAGAAGTCGAAAGTGGAACATCAGAAGCCGGTTGGGATGATGATACCTTTAGATGTGCCAGAGTGGAAATTGGATAGTATATCCATGGATTTTGTGACAAGTTTGCCGAATACGCCTAAAGGAAATGACGCCATTTGGGTAATTGTTGATAGACTGACGAAGTCGGCTCATTTTATTCCGATTAACATCAGTTTCCCTGTAGCTCAGTTGGCAGAGATTTACATTCGTGAAATAGTGAAGCTGCATGGTGTTCCTTCGAGCATCGTATCAGACAGAGACCCAAGGTTTACCTCTAGATTCTGGAAGAGTTTGCAAGAGGCTCTAGGTTCAAAGTTGAAGTTGAGTTCGGCATATCATCCGCAGACAGATGGTCAGTCGGAAAGAACGATTCAGTCATTGGAAGATCTGTTGAGAGTTTGTATACTTGAGCAAGGAGGAATTTGGGACAGTCATCTCCCGTTGATAGAGTTCACGTACAATAACAGTTATCATTCTAGTATCGGAATGGCACCTTTCGAGGCTTTGTATGGTCGGAGATGCAGAACTCCGTTGTGTTGGTTTGAGTCCCCAGAAGCGTTCGCGAGGCGAAAACCCAACTCGCCGTAGCGAGCAACGCCCAGGAGCTCGCCAGGCGAGTAACCCAGCTCGCCATAGCGAGTAACCCCTGTAATGGTTCGCGAGGCGAGAGATCCCACTCGCCATAGCGAGTAGTCCTGTATTATACTACCTTTTAGAATAATGCGACTCTTGTCGCACGATTAATTATGAGATTTCCCCTGGATTAGAATTAAATACTGAGATATTAAGAAGAAATGTAGAGTTGTTAACTGATAATTAATTCGTTGTTGTGACCTATACATTTGTATATGCTTTTCTGAATTATAAGAGATGATGTATGTGAATGTTTACGATTTTGCTATGTTTGAGATGTTGATTGCTGCCATGTTTAATTAATTGAAAGCTGCATGTGTTGTTATAAGATTTATGATGCTGTAATCCAAATTATTGGAATTTATTTTGAAATGTCTAAGCTTAAGAGATTGAGTCCATACATATTCATCCAGAGACGAGAGCTCATGCCCTAGGAGCTTTTGCTCAACAGCGACGAGAGCTTATGCTCTAGGAGTATTTTTATGCTCAATAGCGACGAGGGCTTATGCCCTAGGAGTATATTTATACTCAATATGGTACCACATGCATGATTAAGATGTCTAAGTTGCATAAGTTGAGTCGATGTCGCATTGTCAAGTCAAACTATTAAGTTGATTTATGATGTTGTTTAAGATGCTACCTGATTGTTATTATGATATATGATGATGAAGTTATGCTGTTAATTGTAATTATTGGATTATATGTTTAATGCCGTTGTTATGAGAATCTCACCCCTTCTGCTGGAATTGCCGCCTTGTGGGCAAGTGCAGGTGATTGAGCTTTTGTTGCTGTTGCCGTTGTGAGTGGCTATTCTCACCGTGTCCTTTAGGTGCTCTGATACGTAACGGGATGGGAACCTTTTATGTTTACTCTCTATTCCTTACGTATTGATTATAATTTAAGATTTCAGTTAATTTATGTCGAGACTTATTTATGAGGCCTGCGTGCCAGAACGATTTGTTAATAATTAGATTTTATCCGCTGCGTTGTTAGAACAGTTTTGACTAGAATAAATGTTTATTTATTCCCTTTTGATGATTTTAGAAATGTAGCATTCCGTTTTGCATGATACTCTGATTTATTTTTGAAATTTTGAATTTGGGAAAACGGGGTGTTACAGCAGCACCTTCGTCATCAAGTTGTAAGTCACCAACACCATCTTCAAGTATGTCCTAGAGTTCTTCATCAAGACCCATGACATAACTATAGAAGTTGGTTTTCCACCAAGAAAATTCTTCAGGATCACCATTGAACTTAGGAATTTTTCCATAATCAGCCTTTCTACTGCTGTTATTGGATCCATATTCATATGGTATAGCAGCACCAGAAGTGGCACCAGAAGAAGACGGTTCACTGGAAGACATGTTTTTCTCTGGATCTTTTCTGTTACACGGTTAAGTGCTAAGACAACAGAGCCGAAGCTCTGATACCAACTGAAGGTGAGAAAAACACAAGAAGGGGGGGTTGAATTGTGTCCTGTCCCCCTTGTACAAACCGGAAGTAGTCCTGTCCCCCTTGTACTTCCAAGGAGAGTTCACTAAACTGTAATATCAAATTACAAGTTGCTCAAACACACAGTATGAGACTTCCTTGCTCAAGCACACAGGCGAGAGACTTCCTTGGTCAAAGACACAACTAAGAGACTTCCTATGCTCAAGGACGCAGCCAAGAGACTTCCTTTGCTCAAGGACGCAGCCAAGAGACTTCCTTTGCTCAAGCACAAAAGCAAGAGACTTTTACACAATTACAGAAAATTGAATACAGTTGAAACACTTGATAACAATCAAAATGTGTTTCAATTACAACAAAGACAGACTATGTTTTACACAAAAGACAGACTCTGTTTTTTTGTGAAACTTAGAGATTCTAGAATACTCAGTTTGTAAGAATCTAAGTTAATGATGTGCTTTTGTTAAGACTCAGTTGAATACGAAAGCAGCGCAATGCAGTTTTTCTAAGCTGTAGAGTCCAACACTTCTTCAAGTCTTCTATCCTTTATATAGGCGTAAGAAAGAGACGTTGAGTCATCCAGCGCATCAGGATGATTTCTGAAGCTTGATTAATGACTGTTGATCTGTTGCTTGATTTGGTAATATTCCTTCAATAGCATCATTTGAATTCCATTCCCTTTGAGGATTAATACCGGTAGACACAGTTGCCAAACTGTACGTGGTAGTGGAGTAGTGGAAACAGAGTTCGTACAACGTACTCTGTACTGGCCTGCAATCTTTGTCTTTGTGCTTCCCACGCTCAAGTTGACTTAGAAGCTAGCCGTTACTCCATTAGAGTTTCTTTGTGCATAGAAATGCAGTAGAGATCATTGTTAGCAGATCATCAAATTTGTGGCTTCAGACTCACTGTAGTACTAAGCTTCTGATAATCTTCAGACTCTCTAGGTTCTCAGATTCTGATGGTCTTCAGACTCTGATACAGTCTTCAGACTCTCTTCGGTACAGTCTTCAGACTCTCTTCGATACAGTCTTCAGACTCTCTTCAGCACAGTCTTCAGACTCTCTTCGAAACAGAATCACAAGCAACAAGCTTCTATGGATTTATTGCTCTTTAACATTGTTCAAACAGAATGTTTTCTAAGATACAAATCTTAATTGATATCCTGCATACTTAAACAAATATTAGCAATATCCAATTGACAACTTTTTAATACCTTGTTATCATCAAAACCAAAACGTGTTATTGCTGAACACCTTTGTTCCAACAGATTACACTGAAACATTTGCTCCAGTTGCAAGATTGGAAGCAATCAGGTTACTTCTTTCCTATGCAGTCAATCACAACATAATCTTATATCAAATGGATGTCAAGAGTGCTTTTCTTAATGGTGTCATTTCTGAAGAAGTCTATGTCAACCAACCTCCTGGCTTTGAAGATTTAAAACATCCAGAGCATGTTTATAAATTGAAGAAATCACTATATGGCTTGAAACAGGCTCCTAGAGCTTGGTATGAAAGACTAAGTAATTTCTTAATTCAAAATGATTTTGAAAGAGGACAAGTTGACACTACACTATTCAGAAAAACTCTGAAGAAGGACATTCTTATAGTTCAAATCTTTGTTGATGATATCATTTTTGGTTCAACTAATGGTTCACTTTGCAAAGAGTTTTCTAAGGTAATGCAGGATGAATTCGAAATGAGCATGATGGGATAATTGAAGTTCTTTCTAGGAATTCAAATCAACCAATGCAAAGATGGAGTCTATGTTCATCAGTCCAAATACACTAAAGAGCTCCTGAAGAAGTTCAATCTTGAGAACTTCAAAGAGATGAACACTCGAATGCATCCAACCTGCACTCTGAGCAAAGAAGATCAAGAAACCAAAGTTGATCAGAAGCTGTATAGAGGTATGATAGGTTCTTTGTTATACCTAACTGCATCCAGACCAGATATTTTATTCAGCGTATGTCTGTGTGCAAGATTTCAATCAGATCCTAGAGAGTCTCATTTAACAGCTGTTAAGAGAATCTTTAGATATCTGAAAGGAACTACTAATCTTGGACTTATGTATAAGAAATCTTCTGATTATAAGCTAGTTGGATTCTGTGACGCTGACTATGCTGGAGACAGGATTGAAGGAAAATCAACCAGTGGCAATTGTCAATTTTTGGGAGAGAATTTGATATCCTGGGCTAGCAAGAGGCAAGAGACTATTGCTTTGTCTACAGCAGAAGCAGAATACATCTCAGCTGCTAGTTGTTGTACACAGCTACTCTGGATGAAACATCAGCTTGAGGATTATTAAATAACTGAAAACTGTATCCCAATTTATTGTGATAATACAGCTGCTATATGTTTATCTAAAAATCCAATTCTGCATTCAAGAGTAAAGCACATTGAGATTAAACATCATTTTATAAGAGACTATGTTCAAAAAGGAATTCTAGATATTCAATTCATTGATACTGATCATCAATGGGCTGATATATTTACTAAACTTTTGACTGTTGAAAGATTTGATTTTATAAAGAAAAATTTGAACATGTGTTATGTCTCTGGTTAATGTGTGCTTCTGAAAACAGAATTCAGACTTTGAAAGATACTTAGAAGCTAATTGAGAATCAGACTCTCTTTTGGAGAATCTGATGAACATAAGCTTCTGAAGACACTCAGACTCTGTTAAGGAAACTTAGACTCTCAAGAAGCTCGTAATAGTGGAAGGATGGTTGTTGTGTTCAGTAACACCTGCCCCACTACGGTGACAGTTACTTTTTTAGTTCTCAGACGTGGCCTGTCTGTATTGGGTAAGAACTCAAAGGGCGATGATTTTATTACGTTTAACAAGTAACCCTCGCGTCTTCCCAACATTTTTACGGCTGCATGCTCACTAGTCTTTATTGCTTATGTTTGTTTGTCCCTTTCTCTTTTCCAAACGGTTTTCCATTTTTTCACTATAAATAGCAATCACACACAACCCACTTCACTTTTTACACTTTGATTTTTTCTCTGAACATCTCATTCGTTTTCAGTCTCTGAAAATTTTTGTTCTCTAAATCAAACCTAGAACCTTACAAATGGCAAGTGATCTCGTTCAATCTGGTGTGATCATCAAAACTAGAAAATCCTATGTGATTAAACCCAGAACTATGAATATCATCAAAGAGACTTTGGAAGTTCAAGTTGAATCTCCAGTTGATTTCGGATCCCTGATAAGGCATGGTATCGACGTCTCTTCTCATTTCTTATCACAAGGAATGATGAGTTACTTTGGTATGTTGAATGGACCAACATATCAAGAGTTGGTTAGAGACCTCTTGGTAAGGGCAGAAGTTTATGACAAAAACGACGCAACCATAGAAGAAACTGCTGCAATCATGAACAACCCCTCCTTGGTTGGCAAGAGTAGAAAGCAAATGGGTCTGAGACCGTACAAAGGTCTAGAGATAAGGTCTGCTGTGATGGGGATTCCAATCCTTATCAATGAAGAAATAGTTGTCAGGGCATGCAGGGTAACAAATGAAGGAAAATTTCAGTGGAATGTGGACAAGAAGAGTGAATGGATGGGCATCTGCAACAAACTCTTATTTGAAAGAAGACCCTCAAATAAGTTGGTAGACATGCATCCTGAACATAGGATGCTTCTGAAGATCATACTAGATAGTATGCTTCAGAAAGGTGGAGGAACAGACACTCTATTTGTAGATCATAAAGTGCTTATGTACTTTTTGATTAAAAAGAAGAAAATCAACTTTCCAAGATATGTGATGAATCACATGTGCTGGGCCATCAGGGAAGGCCAAACCAAATCCAGAAGACAAGTTCCTTTTGGAAGATTGATTTCTGAGATTTTGTATCAAGGAGGCCTCTTGAAGGTCTTGACAGAATCTGGTGTTGTATCAGACGCTCAACTTGGAACAGTAACAGGGAGAATCATCAATGGCAAGACTCTTCAATACATGAAGATTGTCAGGAAGTTCAACCCTTCTAATTTAGATATGAAGGAATCTTCTGTACAATCAGATCTGATGATGGACTTCCCCCTATTTCCAAAGAAGACAATCCTGAGTCCTTGCAAGATTTGTAGTAGACTACTACAATGAAACTGGTAGAATAATCAACTATTCTGCCATTCCTGAGACTACTGGAGGAGGACCTCTTAAGGTCAAAGGCAAAAGGACCAAGAAAGTCAATCTAGAGGAAGAGGAAGAGAAGCAAGAACCTCATAAGAAGAAGAAAAAGTCTACAGTTCTTCCAGGAGTGACTATTGGTGCCTCTGAAACCATAGCTCCTATGCCTCTGTCTATCTCTTCTGCATCCAAGGAAATTAAGGAAAGGATAAAAAAAACCAAGGATGAGAAGAAAACAAAGGACGAGAAGAAGGCAAGGGATGAGAAGAAAGCCAAGAAAGGTAAAGCTGACAGAGATCACAAGAGGCTAGTTGAAGAAATTGTTGAATTTCTTGATACTGATTCTGATGAAGAAGAAAGTCAGGTCTAGAAAAGGAAGATAGAAGTTGTTCCTGTGGCTAAAGATATAACACAAAAGATAGGTACTTCTGTATCTATGATTGAAGATGGACATGCTGCTGGCAAGGCAATGGCAGCAGAAGTTGTGACAGAAGGACTTAAAGATGAGACTGTGAAGGAAGCTGCTAAGTTGCTTGCAGTAACTTTGAAACAGAAGAGTCAGGTTGCCCCTGCAGAAGCTGATCAATCAGAAGCTACTCTGTCTGATGCTTCTGACCAACAAGCTTCTCCAGAAGCTGGCATTGGCACATCATGTAACATTTCATTTGACTCACCTGAGCAAAGTTCTTCCATCTCTTCGAAATAAAACCCCCTCTCCAATCAAACCTATCTCATCATTTGATCCACTTGACCCAAGAATAGGTGAATATGTTGATTCAACTATTGACAGGGTTATTCAAGACACCAACACAGCGTCTCTGAACTTACCCTCTGACCATCCTACTCAACCATCATTTCTTAAACCACTTCAGGCAATTCAGCCTACTGAAGAACCTGAAGAACCCATTCAATCTGCTCAACCATCCCCTCAACATGAAGCTATCTTTGTAGACTCTACAGACACCCTAGATTCTCTTGAAAGACACCTATGAGGAGAACTACCAAAGACCCCCGCAAAATCCAAAACAAAAAACATTACAGAATCTGTTTCAAAACCAGACTCTGTACCCCAACCTGAACCAGAAATTCAAACCTTAGGTTCATTTGAACCAGTTACTGTAACTGTAGAGGAACCAGTCTCTGAGACTCTGGAACAAGTTTCTAATGTCATACCTGACCCAGAACCTGTAACAGAATGCATAGCAGAGCTTGTGTCTGAAACAATTACTAAACCCCTAAACTAAACTGTGGAAATTGGCCTTGAAACCTCACAAGCTATCATAACTTCTGAACCTTCAACTTCATCTGAGCCAAATCAAACTCTTATTCCTCACAACCTCTTTGATTCGTTTAGAATAAATGAGTTTTATGGAGTGTCCAACTCAAAGCTCAAGGAGATTATTGAGCAAAGATTTGTGCCAATCTTCAATGTAAGCTATGAGGATAAATTTTCTACTTTGAAGAATGAATTTGTGGATTTTGTCACCAAAATTCAGAAGGCTACTGTGAAAGAACAAGCTGGTATTAAACCCATTTGGTCTCTGTTCTTGCCAGCCAGACTTGGGTTGTTTGAGATTGCAACTGTTTCTTCTAAAGTAGCTTCAGCTTTGTCGTAGACTTCTGACCTAACCCAAAAATCTCTAACAAGCTCCTGATATGTTGGTCCATTCAACATACCAAAGTAGTTCATCATTCCTTGTGATAAGAAATGAGAAGAAACGTCAACTCCATGACGACTGAGAGAACCAAAATCTACTGGAGATTCAACTTGAATTTCCAGAGTCTCCTTGATGATGTTCATTGTTCTGGGTTTGATAACATAGGACTTTCCAGACTTGATTATGACACCAGATTGGATGAGATCACTTGCCATTTGAAAGGTTTCTAAGTGTTTGATTTGAGAACAAAAAGTTTTGCAAAGTATTGAAGACAAGAAATTTATTCAGAGAGAAAATCAAAGAGTGAAAAGAGAAGTGAGTTGCGTGTATTATGTATTTATAGAAAAAAATGTTTGATAACCGTTTGGAAAGAATAGGGGACAAACAAACACAAACAATAAACACATATAGCATGCAGCCGTAGAAGTATTGGGACAATGCGAAGGTAACTTGTTCAACGTAATGAAATCATTGCCCTTTGAGTTCTTACCCAATACAGACAGGCCACGTCTGAGAAACTATAAAGTAACTGTCACCGTAGTGGGGCAGGTGTTACTAAACTCAACAGTCGTGCTTCCACTAATACGAGCTTCTGAGAGTCTAAAGATTCCTTACCAGAGTCTGGATAGTTTATCAGAAGCTTTTATCAGAGTCTCTAAACGAGGGTCTGATTCCCAAATAGCTTCTGAATATTTTCAGAGTCTGAATTCTGTTTTCAGAGACGCACATTACCCAGAGACATAGCACATGTTCAAATTTTTCTTTATGAAATCAAATCTTTCAACAGATAAGGGTTTAGTGAATATATCAGCCCATTGAAGATCAGTATCAATGAATTGAATATCTAAAATTCCTTTTTGAACATAGTCTCTTATGAAATGATGTTTAATCTCAATGTGCTTTGCTCTTGAATGCAGAATTGGATTCTTAGACAGACATATAGCTGTTGTATTATCACAATAAATTGGGATATAGTTTTCAGTTATTTGATAGTCCTCAAGCTGATGTTTCATCCAGAGTAGCTGTGTACAACAACTAGCAGCTGAGATGTATTCTGCTTCTGCTGTAGACAAAGCAATGGTTGCTTGCCTCTTGCTAGCCCAGGATATCAGATTCTCTCCCAAGAATTGACAATTGCCACTGGTAGATTTTCTTTCAATCCTGTCTCCAGCATAGTCAGCATCACAGAATCCAACTAACTTGTAGTCAGAGGATTTCTTGTAAAGAAGTCCAAGATTGGTAGTTCCTTTCAGATATCTAAAGATTCTCTTAACAACAGTTAAGTGAGACTCTCTAGGATCTGATTGAAACCTTGCACACAAACATACACTGAATAAAATATCTGGTCTGGATGCAGTTAGGTATAACAAAGAACCAATCATACCTCTATACAGCTTCTGATCAACTTTGGTTCCTTGATCTTCTTTGCTCAGAGTGCAGGTTGGATGCATTAAAGTATTCATTTCTTTGCAATCCTCAAGATTGAACTTCTTCAAAAGCTCTTTCGTGTATTTGGACTGATGAACATAAACTCCATCTTTGCATTGGTTGATTTGAATTCCAAGAAAGAACTTCAATTCTCCCATCATGCTCATTTCAAACTCATCCTGCATTATTTTCGAAAACTCTTTGCAAAGTGAACTATTTGTAGAACCAAAAATGATATCATCAACATAAATCTGAACTATAAGAATGTCTTTCTTCAGAGTCTTTCTGAATAGAGTAGTGTCAACTTGCCCTCGTTCAAAGTTGTTTTGAATTAAGAAATTACTTAGTCTTTCATACCAAGCTCTGGGAGCTTGTTTCAAGCCATAGAGTGATTTCTTCAATTTACAAACATGCTCTGGATGTTTTAAATCTTCAAAGCCAGGAGGTTGTTTGACATATACTTCTTCATAAATGACACCATTCAGAAATGCACTCTTAACGTCCATTTGATACAGGGTTATGTTGTGATTAACTGCATAGGAAAGAAGTAACCTGATTGCTTCCAATCTTGCAACTGGAGCAAACGTTTTTGTGTAATCAATGCCTTCTTGTTGACTATAACCCTGCGCAACAAGTCTGGCCTTGTTTCTGATTACTTCTCCTTGTTCACTAAGCTTATTTCTGAACACCCACTTGGTTCCAATGATGTTCTTGTGATCAGGCTTAGCTACTAGATCCCATACTTCATTCCTTTTGAATTGATTCAGTTCTTCTTGCATTGCCAGAATCTATCCTTCATCTCCAAGAGCTTCTTCAACAAGTCTTCACATCCAGAAGATCAGATTATTGGCAATGCAAGAAGAACCATTGTCTATGCCACAGCCACTTCTTATCACCCATTTACAAAAGGCACACTACCTTCTGATCAGTCAGTTCTGAGAATTTTATCTTGTATACATTGTTTCTTCGTTTTCCCTTGAATACTATGGACTGATCATCCTTGTTAACCACAGTGCAGTTGTTCTTATTAAACAAATACATCATAACCACTGTCACATAATTGACTTATGCTTAGTAAGTTATGTTTAAGTCCATCAACGAACCACACATTACTGATTGAGATCAGAGAGTTACCAATGGTTCCAGTACCAATGATTTTGGCAGTCTGGTTTCCTCCAAATCCCACAGTTCCTCCCTCTTTCATGGTTAGGGTTAGGAACATAGACCTTTCTTCCGTCATGTGATGCGAGCAACCACTGTCCAGGTACCAAGCCTTCTGCTTTTCTAGTCCTTTTAGACATACCTGCAGCATCAATAATTTCAGACTTAGGTACCCATATTCTCATGGGTCCTTTTTGGTTAGTCTTAGAACCATTGAACTCCTTTCGTAAGTTATGTCTTGAAGTCATTGGCAATGTTTTCTCCCATACCTTGAGTTTGGAACCGTTTGGTTTAGGTTTCAACTTGCCTTTCACAGTTTCTCTTCTTTGAAACTTAGGCTTTAGTTTTTCAGACTCTGGCTTTTTCAGAGTCTGTTTATCAAACTTTGAATGTTTCAGAGTCTGAGTCTTTAAAGTTTTGGGTTCAAAGTTTTTTAGACCCTTTAACTTAACATTCTGAGATTTTGACTTAGTCAGAACCTTAGAAGTAGAAGTTGTAGGTTTTGAATGAGTCACTGTGTTGACTTCATCAGACTTACTTACAAAGTGATTTTTCAACGCCTCTCTGGCTCCATCAGGACCAGGTTTCAGAGTCACTTCATTTGGGTTTCCTCCAATGAATCCAAGACCCTGTCCTCTGTTCTGATACGTGCTATAGATCATGGACGCAACCCTTGATCTGTTAATTCCAGTAGCAATAAATTCTTGCATAGCAACATCTTGCTCACTTAAGTATTTACAGCTACACTTCTTGATCAATAAAGAGATATTTTCTTCTTTTAAATTCTCTAATTCCAACAGAGTTGAATTATGTCTTTTTGACAGCTTATCAAGCTGTTGTTTGACTTTCTTCAACTCAGTGGTCTTAGCTTTAAAATGACCAAGAAGCTCTTTGACAGATTCTACAAGTTCAGATCTTGTGAGTTCAGAATATACCTCTGTTTCATTTTCAAAGTCTGCATTTGATTCTGCCTCAGGTGTCTCTTTAACAAATTCGGTTGTAGCCATTAGTCCAACAGCTACATTGGCTTCACCATCAGCATCATCATCCTCAGACCCTGACTCATTATCAAGATCTTCCCAGGTGGCCATCAGACTTTTCTTGATCTGCTTCTTAAACTTGCTTGACTTGAAGGTTGGCCTCTTTGATTTGGATTTCTCCTTCTGCAGTTCTGGACACTCAGCAATAAAATGTCCAGTCTTCTTGCAGTTGAAGCAACATTTCTGTTCCTCCTTTTTGAACCCCTTCCCACTGCTTTTGCTCAGAAATCTCTTGTTCTTCTTAGCAAGGTACTGCATTCTGCTTGAAAGCATATCCATTTCCTTTGCAATATCAGGATCCTCCTCTGAGCTTTCAGAAGCTGAAGATTCATTTTCAGACTCTTCAACCTTGAGAGCCTTTGAAGACCTTCCTTTTGATTTCAAGGCAATGGTTTTGGACTTTCTTGCAGAATCATGTTCATTGAGACTTAACTCATGAACCTTGAGTGAGCTTACAAGATCTTCAACACTTAAAGTGTTTAAATCTTTAGCCTCCTCAATTGCAGTGACCTTTGGTCTCCATCTAGAAGGTAAGCTCCTTAAAATCTTTCTAACATGATCAGAAGCTATATAACTCTTCTTCAGTATCTGAAGACCAGATACTAGAGTTTGAAATCTTGAGTATATCTGCTCAATACTTTGATCCTCTTTCATCTTGAATAGTTCATACTGATGAACTAACAGAAGAGCTTTAGCTTCCCTGACCTTTTTGCTTCCTTCATAGTTAGCACAGAGAGAAGCAAACATGGCTCGAGCAGTAGATTTGTCACTCATCTTCATGTATTCCGTTTTAGGAATAGCAGTGACAAGAGCCCCTCTGATGATATGATGTTTCTTATAGATTTTCTTTTGAGCAGTAGTGTGAAGTTTGCGGTCAATGGCAGCACCTTCGTCATCAAGTTGTAATAATCTAAGTTGATGATGTGTTTTTGTTAAGACTCAGTTGAATACGAAAGCAACGCAGTGTAATTTTTCTAGTTGTAGAGTCCAACAATTCTTCAAGTCTTTTATCCTTTATATAGGCGTAGGAAAGAGACGTTGAGTCATCCAGCACATCAGGATGATTTCTGAAGCTTGATCAATGGTTGTTGATCTGTTGCTTGATTTGGTAATAGTCCTTCAATTGCATAATTTGAATTCCATTCCCTTTGAAGATTAAAACCGGTAGACACAGTTGCCAAACTGTACGAGGTAGTGGAGTAGTGGAAACAGAGTTCGTACAACGTACTCTATACTGGCCTGCATTCTTGTCTTTGTGCTTCCCACGCTCAAGTTGACTTTGAAGCTAGCCGTTACTCCATTTGAGAGTTTCTTTTGCATAGCAATGCTGTAGAAATCCTTGTTAGCAGATTATCAGATTTTGGGCTTCAGACTCACTGTAGCACTAAGCTTCTGGTAATCTTCAGACTCTCTTGGTTTTCAGATTCTGATAGTCTTCAGACTCTGTTACAGTCATTCAGACTCTCTTCGGTACAGTCTTCAGACTCTCTTCGATGCAGTCTTCAGACTCTCTTCGATACAGTCTTCAGACTCTCTTCGATACAAAATCACAAGCAACAAGCTTCTCTGGATTTTTGCTCTTTAACATTGTTCAAACAGAATACTTTCTAAGATATAAATCTTGATTGATATCCTGCATACTTAAACAAATATTAGCAATATCCAATTGACAACTTTTTTAATACCTTGTTATCATCAAAACTCAAAACGTGGTATTGCTGGACACCTTTGTTCCAACACAATACAATCCAAGGGAAACAGTGGTTTATGATTCGCTTAAGAAGAAGCTTCACAGAGTTCAAGAAGAAGCTAAACTTGAGAGAGAAGCTCATCTCAGAAGAACAGAAGCTCTCGAAGAAATTGTCAAGAAATAGCAAGAGGATCTCCAGAAGTTGATGGATCACATTGCCAAACAAAACCGACCTTAGTTGCACACCTAGTGTTTTAATCTGTTTTGTTTTGCTTGTACTCTTATTTTGCTGATTTCTATTATCTTCTGAACTTTTACTTTATGATTATTCAATGTTTTACTTCAACTATATGTGCTTCTGATATATCTTGCTTTATTTATCTTAGTGTATCTGAAGTAATTCTACTTAGACTCTAATATTTTTTTTCTCTGAATCTTTTTTTTTCTCATTTTCTTTAATTTTTTTTCCTTACTTGAAGTCATTTAAAAAGGGGGAGAAACTTGTTTTTTAAACCTTTTTGTTGATGACAAAAGGGGGAGAAAGACCAGTGAGTACTATGTATAGTTAAAGGGAAGTTTGCGAAAGGTACTTCGTTAGATTCTGAGTGTAACACCCCGTTTTCCCAACTTGAAATTTTTTGCATAATATGAGAGTAATTCAACGTAAACGGAATGTCACACTTCTTTTCATAAAATCATAAATAGAATAAAAATCCTTTAATACATCGCAGCGGAAATATTTCAAGTTTTCAAAACAATCTTTGGCACAAGGGCCTCAACACAAAATCTCATAAATTTAGTTCATCAACATGTTCATAAAACAATACGTAAGGAATAGAAAACGACAACAAAATTCCCATCCCGTTACGTATCAGAGCACCTAAGACACACGCGAGAGAAACCTCACACGACCGCAACTATTCTTGGTTACCTGCAAGTTACCCATAGGGAAGGCAACATTTTCAAGCAGAAGGGGTGAGATTTCACAAATAATAATAATGAGCATATAATTCATCAAGTGCATTTAACAACATAGGCATCATCAATTAATAATAATAATTCTTCATATAGTACTTCTTTTACAACTCATAAGCAACATCATGTAATCATCATAACAACATCACTTAGTAATACTAATATTCTACATAGCTCTTCTTTAACAACTCATAAGCACCATAATGTAATCATCATAACAACATCAATTAGTAATACAAATAATCACGTAGTTCATCTTTAATAATACTTCATATAACAATATAAACAACATAAACAACAATGAACTTCAAATCATTTTTAATGATATTTTATATAAACAATATAAACAACATAAGCAACAATCGACTTCAAATCATCTTTAACGATACTTCACATAAACACATAAACAACAACATATAACTCTTCATTAACGATTCATTGATAATTATCAACTCGACAACTTAGACAATTCGACAACTTCGACATCGACTCGACTATGCAACATCAACAACTTCGACTTAACAATCTTTGACTCGACAATGTAACTCGACTATGCAACTCTATCATCTTACTCATGCATGTGGTACCAATCCAGGGCATAAGCCCTCGTCGCTATTTGAGCATAAAAATACTCCAGGGCATAAGCCCTCGTCTTTAAATGAGCATGCATGGACTCAACATCTTATATCTTGGACATCATACATGACTCCAATAACATGGATCAATAACTCATAATCTTAGACTGACACATGCGGCTTTTAGTCAATAATAAACAGCAACATGACAGCACATCAAATATTTCAAGATATGACAATATCATAAACAATCACATAGTTCATCGCTTATAGTTCTCAAAAGGCATATACAATTATATATGTATCTCAAATTATTCAACAACAATATTCATATTAATTCAGAATCACTGAAAGACAATACAATTATTAACAACTACATGTAACATCATATTCATCAACTTATACCTTCATATAATAATTCATCAATCATGAACACATCATATAATATCATATTCATCAACATATACATTCATATACTACGTGCACCTATCAATATCAATTTTCATTTCAAATTCGGGAAAGGTTGTGCTGAAATTCATAAATATTCACTGTGACCTACGTGCAGTAATTTAACCATAACTCAAGTACTATAAATCATTTAGAAGTAAAAAGAACGGCATTAGAAAGCTAACATTCATACCTACAACTTTCGTGTTTACACCTAAGACCAATTTTGTACTTATCAATACCTGTTTTCATTTCAAATTCGGGAATGGTTGTGCTGAAATTCATAAATATTCACAGTGACCTACGTGAAGTAATTTAACCATAACTCACGTTCTATAAATTTAGAAGTAAAACCAACAGCATTAAAAATCTAACATCCATACCTACAACTTTTGTGTTTACACCGAAAGCTAATTCAAAACAGAAACGGGTGAAAAGTGAGTGTTTTCCCAGTTTTGGCTTTCAGAAAATCGGTGGCCGAATTCGCTTACGGGAAAGAACAGTTTTCACTCCAAAAACCCAATTTTTGATCCCTTAATCACCCAAAATGATTTACAATGATGTTTACAGGTCAAATAGGCAATATAGAAATCAAAACAACATAGGAACATGCATCAAACAACACAATTCATCTCATCTTATCAATTAACATAAACTTTTTAACCCTAACTGAAGAACACAACAATTCATCAATATTTCAGAATTATATACTATGATTATTGAAGGAAATACCACCCTTACCTTAGATTAGACTATCGGACTCTACGAGATTGCTCCTCTTCTCACAAGATTCTCCTCTTTCTCTGACTTCTCACTTTTCTCCTGTTTTCTCCAAAAACTGAATTGTACCTTATGTACAATTCTAACCTAGTTTTCCTTTTTATATCTCTTCTATCTAATTTATCTTATTTCACTTATTCTCTTAAACTCTTTTAAATCCCTAAATCATCCCCTCAACTCAATATTCTATTTAAAAATATATATAAATTACTTCCATAACAAATATCAAATATATTTCTATAGCAAATAACAAGTATATTTTTTACACCAAATAACATGTATATTTCTATAACAAATATATTTCTATAACAAATAACAAATATATTTTTACACCAAATAACATATATATATTTCTACACCAAATAACAAATATATTTTCTACACCAGATAACAAATATATTATACTGATAAATACCAACATATAACATAACAAAATATCACTTATCAAAATAAATCGACTAAATTATAAAAATATATCTAAACTCAATAAAATAAATAAATAATAAAATAGGGTGTTACACTGAGCCCCATTAAAAAGAATCTTTTCTCATATTCGTTTATTATTCTGAGATTTGATTCAGCTACTTGCTTAACATGCATTTAATTAACTTGGATAGAACTTAGGGGGAGCTTATAAACCTCAACTTAAGGACTATCAGACTCAGGGGGACTCAGAGCTTACAAACCTCAGACTCTGAGCTTACAAACCTCAAACCCTTTAAGTTAACCTGTTAATTAGATTAACAACAATTGACCTTTTAAATACTGATGTTTGTCATCATCAAAATGGGGGAGATTGTTGGAACAAGGGTGTTCAGCAATACCACGTTTTGAGTTTTGATGATAACAAGGTATTAAAAAATTGTCAATTGGACATGCTAATATTTGTTTAAGTATGCAGGATATTAATCAAGATTTTAATCTTAGAAAGTATTCTGTTTGAACATTTTGAGAGCAAGAGCAAGAGAAGCTTGTTGCTTGTGATTCTGAAGATCTGAAGAGTCTGAAGAATCATCAGAAGTTGTGTCAAGAAGTCCTGAAGACTAAAAGAATCTGAAGTTCATATAAGTCTGAAGATGATCAGAACCTAAAAGTTCAAGAGAGTCTGAAGACTATCAGAACCTGAAGACCAAGAGAGTCTGAAGATCATCAGAAGCTGAAGTGCTACAGTGAGTCTGAAGCCTACAATCTGTAGATCAGCTTAGAAGGATTTCTAAAGGCATTACGATGCATAAGAAACACTCAATTGGAGTAACGACTAGCTTCAAAGTCAATTTGAGCGTGGGATGCTCAACGACAAAGAATGCAGAATAGTACAGAGTACGTGTGTACGAACTCTGTTTCCACTAATCCACTACCTCGTATAGTTTGGCAACTGTGTCTACCGGTATTAAGCTTCAAAAGGAAAGGAATTCAAAATATTCATTTGAAGGACCAATACCATATCAAGCAACAGATCAACAGCTATTGATCAAGCTTCCAGAATTCTCTTGATGTGCTGGATTGTCTCAACGTCTCTTTCCAACGCCTATATAAAAGATAGAAGACTTGAAGAATATGTTGGACTCTACAACTGAAAAACTACGCTGCTAAGCTATTGTATTCTCACTGAGTCAAACCAGAAACACATCAACAACTTAGATTATTCTTACAAACTGTGTATTTTAGAATCTATAAGTTTATCAGAAAAACAGAGTGTGTCTTTGTTTAAGTTATTGGAACACATTTGATTGTTTATCAAGTGTCTCCAACTCTATTCAATTTTCTGTAAATTGTGTCAGAAGTCTCTTGCTTGTGTGCTTGAGCAAAGAAGTCTCTTAGTTGTGTCTTTGAGCATTGGAAGACTCTTGTCTGCGTGCTTGAGCAATTGGAAGTCTCTTACTGTGTGTTTGAGCAACTTGTAATTGAAATTACATTTTAGTGAAACTCTCCATGGAAGTGCAAGGGGGACAGGACTACTTCCGGTTTGTGGAAGGAACCTGTATAATTGCTTGTGTTCTCTCTTTCTCTCTATCTCTTGTTATTTTCCGCTGCAACAGAATCTGGTCTCCCATCAGACTCTGAATCCATTCAGACTCTGATCCTGTAGAAACAGATTCTTACTCTTGTTGCTTGTGATTACATTTAAGAGTAAGAATCTGTTTCTACAGGATCAGAGTCTGAATGGATTCAGAGTTTGATGGGAGACCAGATTCTGTTGCAGCGGAAAATAACAAGAGAAAGAGAGAACACAAGCAATTATACAGGTTCCTTCCACAAACCGGAAGTAGTCATGTCCCCCTTGCACTTTCAAGGAGAGTTTCACTAAAATGTAATTTCAATTACAAGTTGCTCAAACACACAGTAAGAGACTTCCAATTGCTCAAGCAAGCATGCAAGAGTCTTCCAATGCTCAAAGACACAACTAAGAGACTTCTTTGCTCCAGCACACAAGCAAGAGACTTCTGACACAATTTACAGAAAATTGAATAGAGTTGTAGACACTTGATAAACAATCAAATGTGTTCCAATAACTTAAACAAAGACAGACTCTGTTTTTCTGATAAACTTAGAGATTCTAGAATACACAGTTTGTAAGAATAATCTAAGTTGTTGATGTGTATTTGGTTTGACTCAGTGAGAATACAATAGCTTAAGAGCGTAGTTTTTCAGTTGTAGAGTCCAACATATTCTTCAAGTCTTATATCCTTTATATAGGCGTTGGAAAGAGACGTTGAGACAATTTAGCACATCAAGAGAATTCTGGAAGCTTGACCAATAGTTGTTGATCTGTTGCTTGATATGGTAATAGTTCTTCAAATGCATATTTTGAATTCCATTCCTTTTGAAGCTTAATACCAGTAGACACAGTTGCCAAACTGTACGAGGTAGTGGAGTAGTGGAAACAGAGTTTGTACACACGTACTCTGTACTATTCTGCATTCTTTGTCGTTGAGCATCCCACACTCAAGTTGACTTTGAAGCTAGCCGTTACTCCAATTGAGTGTAGGCTTTAGAAATCCTTCTAAGAAGATCTTCAGATTGTAGGCTTCAGACTCACTGTAGCACTTCAGCTTCTGATGATCTTCAGACTCTCTTGGTTTTCAGGTTCTGATAGTCTTCAGACTCTCTTGAACTTTTAGGTTATGATCATCTTCAGACTTATATGAACTTCAGATTCTTTTAATCTTCAGGACTTCTTGACACAGCTTCTGATGATTCTTCAGACTCTACAGATCTTCAGAATCACAAGCAACAAGCTTCTCTTGGTCTTGCTCTCAAAATGTTCAAACAGAATACTTTCTAAGATTAAAATCTTGATTAATATCCTGCATACTTAAACAAATATTAGCATATCCAATTGACAATTTTTAATACCTTGTTATCATCAAAACTCAAAACGTGGTATTGCTGAACACCCTTATTCCAACAAAGGTTAGTCTTACCCTTACCTTAGATTTACTCCTGAATTAGCAGCAGCATTCTTCTCTCCTAAGGTCTTCTCCATTTTTCTCCAAAACTCTTGTACGTGTTTCTGTTTTCTAACTTTTCTATACTCTACCTAATATAATAACCCTAATTTCTCTTACACCTCAAAACTACTATTTTCCTCATAATCTTATTTATTTCTAAATTAAATATATCTTTCCCCCACTTAATAATAATAATAATACACCAAATAACAAATATATCTCTACACAAAATAACATATAGATTTCTATACTAGATAACATATATATTTTCACACAAAATAACAAATATATTTCTACACCAGATAACATATATATAATACAAATAAATACCAACATATAACATAACAAAATATCACTTCATCAAAATAAATCGAGTAAATTATAAAAAGACATCTAATCTCAATAAAATAATAAATAATAAAAGTATGGCGTTCCAGGAACTACGAAGAGATCAGAGCTTTGCTGAAGGGACCAGATGAAGAAATTAGATTAGGTGATCCGTTATAATGTGACATGTTTTAATTAATCATGTGTTTTATGTTGTTTTAATTACGTGTTAGTTATATGTTGTTGACTTAAGTTATTGCATTATGTTTTGAATAATATATATACATATATATATATATATATATATATATTATTTAAACTTTCATTATGTTTTAATTTACGTCAAAGATGTTCATTTAAACGCTAAACTAACCAAAGATATGCATTCCGGATTATGAAATCCGGATTTACATAGGGCGTAAGTGTAGTTCGGATTACATAATCCGGAACCCTTCAATATAGGATTCTTTTGTATGGACCATATTGCACCAAGAGTTTATGTGGTCCTTAACATATAGGGACCTCTATAAATAAGTGTTATTCAGTTTTTCAGTTTCAATACTAGAAAAATACACCAACACACACTACAAAAAACACGCTCAATTGCGGCGGTTATTTAAGGGAGGTTATAAAAAAAACCGCAAATTAGTAAAAAAAAAAGGGAATATGAGACAACATATGGTTCTTATTCTACGGCAGTTTAATAACCCCCACAAATTAAGTTCAATAACCCCCACAAATTAAAGTCCATTTTTCCAATTTCACTATCCCGCGATTTGTTTTCAATATTTCATTATTTCTTTCCTTTTCCTTTCCAATTTCCGTTCTCTCCTTATCACACAAACAAACCGCCGTTGATTCATTCTCACTCAGTTCGCCGCCGCAAGCTTTTCTCACAACAACAAACAAACCCAGTCGCTGTTTCTCTCCCAATTCGCTGAATCTTCAACTATCTTCTTCAAACCCAGCATCCCTCTCAATTCTCACTCACCTTAAGCCAAGGTAAGCAAACTGATTCTCTAATTTCTCATTCATTCTCCAATTGCTTGTTTTAGGGTTTAGAATTGGGAATTTATTTTTGGGTTTTAGAATATTTTAGGGTTTCAAAATTGGGAATTGCGGTTTGCCGTTTGTGATTCGTGAACACTGCTAGTGGTTTGTGGCTGCGATTTCATATTTGTTGTGTGTGTGCGATTTCAGAATATTTATATTTGGAAAATTTTGTTGTGCGATTACAGATATATAGAAAAATTATTTACATAAGTTACATTGTTTGTTGCTTAATGGTGAATTGATAATGCTGGCAGCAATGACATAGGATGGAAACCATACCAATTTTGCACTTTGGCATAGTTTTTATGTTGAGGTTGAATGTAAATAAAGATTCAGTTTAGTATATTACAATCTACTAGGTTTCAAAAAAAAATCAGTTAGTAACTAGTCTAATTTATAGTGTGTACTACTAGTTGTTTGTTCATTTATTTTTCTATATATTTTGTTATATACTTTTAATTTGTCATCATAAGTGGAGACTATATTTTGTTCATTTAGTACCAAATCATGATCATATCTCTATCACTACTTTTACTTAATTTATGGATTACTTTGTAGAGAAAATAGGATTATATTTGAGATATACTATATATTTTTTTTTGGGATATACTATATATGGTTTAAATAAAGATTTGTTTTACCCACGTTACTTGTATTTGAATGTATGAAGTTTGATTTTATGAATTATCATTGCAAACATGTTTAGGTATCATGACTATTGATAAATCTTGGATTGCTAAGCTACATAATACACTTGAATATAGAGTTGGATTAGAAAAATTCCAAGATTTTGCTTTTACGAATGTGGCTGTTGGAAGTAGAATACAATGTCCATGCCCCAACTGCATGTTTACGAAACTGCAGATTAGAGATGTAGTTAGTGATCACTTACTATGCAAACCATTCCATAAAAACTATGTCATATGGACCCTTCATGGGGAGAGAAAAATTCCAGAGTCATCGAGAAATGAAGACTATGTGCGAGAGACGTTTCATCCGGAAAATCCGATGGAAACAATGCTCAATGATGCGTTTGGTAACTATAGGCAAGATGCTGCTAGTTTAGATGAACCAGATCTGGTAGCCACAGATGAAATATTGCAAGAAGGAAGCAATTTCACAAAACTTGAATTCATAGTCAAATTATATCATATAAAGGTCTTGTGTCGATTAAGCGACAAAGCAATGACTATGATATTAGAGTTGTTGAGAGACGCATTTCAACAAGCGAAGTTACCTCATTCATTTTACGAGGCAAAGAAAACCATCAAAAAACTCGGTCTTACTTATACCAAGATAGATGCATGCCCAAAGGACTGTATGTTATATTTGGGAGACGATGAAAAGAATTTGCAATAATGCAAGTATTGTGGAACATCTCGTTGGAATCCCGAGAAGAAGAGGAAGAAGCAAGCTGCAAAGGTGCTACGTTACTTTCCACTAAAGCCAAGACTGCAGAGATTGTTCATGGGTTGTAAAACTGCAGAGCATATGAGATGGCATGCTTCAGACACTAACAAGGATGGGCTATTGAGGCATCCGAGGGATGGTGAGGCATGGAAGACATTCAATTTGATGCATCCTAAATTTGCCTCTGATCATCGAAATGTTTGGTTGGGCCTCTCTAGTGATGGTTTTAACCCTTTTGGGACCATGAGTAGTAAATATACCGTTTGGCCAGTGTTTTTGATTCCATATTGTTGGAACAAAGGTGTTCAGCAATACCATGCTTTGAGTTTTGATGATAACAAGGTATTAAAAAAGTTGTCAATTGGATATTGCTAATATTTGTTTAAGTATGCAGGATATCAATCAAGATTTATATCTTAGAAAGTATTCTGTTTGAACAATGTTAAAGAGCAAAAATCCAGAGAAGCTTGTTGCTTGTGATTCTGTATCAAAGAGAGTCTGAAGACTGTATCGAAGAGAGTCTGAAGACTGCATCGAAGAGAGTCTGAAGACTGTACCGAAGAGAGTCTGAAAGACTGTAACAGAGTCTGAAGATTATCAGAATCTGAAAACTAAGATAGTCTGAAGATTACCAGAAGCTTAGTGCTACAGTGAGTCTGAAGCCCAAAATCTGATAATCTGCTAACAAGGATTTCTACAGCATTGCGATGCAAAAGAAACTCTCAAATGGAGTAACGGCTGGCTTCAAAGTCAACTTGAGCGTGGGGAGCACAAAGACAAGAATGCAGGCCAGTACAGAGTACGTTGTACGAACTCTGTTTCCACTACTCCACTACCTCGTACAGTTTGGCAACTGTGTCTACCGGTATTAATCTTCAAAGGGAATGGAATTCAAATTATGCAATTGAAGAACTATTACCAAATCAAGCAACAGATCAACAGCCATTGATCAAGCTTCAGAAATCATCCTGATGTGCTGGATGACTCAACGTCTCTTTCCTACACCCATATAAAGGATAGAAGACTTGAAGAATTGTTGGACTCTACAACTAGAAATATTACACTGCGTTGCTTTCGTATTCAACTGAGTCTTAACAAAAATACATCATCAACTTAGATTCTTACAAACTGAGTATTCTAGAATTTCTAAGTTCCACAGAAAAACAGAGTCTGTCTTTTGTGTAAAACAGAGTCTGTCTTTGTTGTAATTGAAACACATTTGATTGTTGTCAAGTGTTTCAACTCTATTCAATTTTTTGTAATTGTGTAAGAAGCCTCTTGCTTTTGTGCTTGAGCAAAGGAAGTCTCTTGGCTGCGTCCTTGAGCAAGGAAGTCTCTTAGTTGTGTCTTTGAGCAAGGAAGTCTCTTGCCTGCGTGCTTGAGCAAGGAAGTCTCTTACTGTGTGTTTGAGCAACTTGTAATTGATATTACATTTTAGTGAACTCTCCTTGGAAGTACAAGGGGGACAGGACTACTTCTGGTTTGTGGAAGGAACCTGTATAATTGCTTGTGTTCTCTCTTCTCTCTATCTCTTGATTATTCCGCTGCATCAGAACCTAATCTCCTATCAGACTCTGATCCCATTCAGACTCTGAGTTTAAAGGAATTAGATTCTCACTCTTCAAGAGCTGCGAAAAGCTAACACAATTCAACCCCCCCCCCCCCCCTTCTTGTGTTTTTCTCACCTTCAGTTGGTATCAGAGCTCCGGCTCTGTTGTCATAGCACTTAACCGTGTGACAGAAAAGATCCAGAGAAAAACATGTCTTCCAGTGAACCGTCTTCTTCTGGTGCTGCTATACCATATGACTATGGATCCAATAACAGCAGTAAAAAGGCTGATTATGGAAAAATTCCTAAGTTCAATGGTGATCCTGAAGAATTTTCTTGGTGGAAAACCAACTTCTATAGTTATGTCATGGGTCTTGATGAAGAACTCTGGGACATACTTGAAGATGGTGTTGGTGACTTACAACTTGATGACGAAGGTGCTGCCATTGACCGCAAACTTCACACTGCTGCTCAAAAGAAAATCTATAAGAAACATCATATCATCAGAGGGGCTCTTGTCACTGCTATTCCTAAAACGGAATACATGAAGATGAGTGACAAATCTACTGCTAGAGCCATGTTTGCTTCTCTCTGTGCTAACTATGAAGGAAGCAAAAAGGTCAGGGAAGCTAAAGCTCTTCTGTTAGTTCATCAGTATGAACTATTCAAGATGAAAGAGGATGAAAGTATTGAGCAGATGTACTCAAGATTTCAAACTCTAGTATCTGGTCTTCAGATACTGAAGAAGAGTTATATAGCTTCTGATCATGTTAGCAATATTTTAAGGAGTTTACCTTCTAGATGGAGACCAAAGGTCACTGCAATTTAAGAGGCTAAAGATTTAAACACTTTAAGTGTTGAAGATCTTGTAAGCTCACTCAAGGTTCATGAGTTAAGTCTCAATGAACATGATTCTGCAAGAAAGTCCAAAACCATTGCCTTGAAATCAAAAGGAAGGTCTTCAAAGGCTCTCAAGGTTGAAGAGTCTGAAAATGAATCTTCAGCTTCTGAAAGCTCAGAGGAGGATCGTGATATTGCAAAGGAAATGGCTATGCTTTCAAGCAAAATGCAGTACCTTGCTAAGAAGAATAAGAGATTTCTGAGCAAGAGCAGTGGGAAGGGGTTCAAAAAGGAGGAACAGAAAGGTTGCTTCAACTGCAAGAAGACTGGACATTTTATTGCTGAGTGTCCAGAACTGCAGAAGGAGAAATCCAAGTCAAAGAGGCCAACCTTCAAGTCAAGCAAGTTTAAGAAGCAGATCAAGAAAAGTCTGATGGCCACCTGGGAAGATCTTGATAATGAGTCAGGGTCTGAGGATGATGATGCTGATGGTGAAGCCAATGTAGCTGTTGGACTAATGGCTACAACCGAATCTGTTAAAGAGACACCTGAGGCAGAATCAGATGCAGACTCTGAAAATGAAACAGAGGTATATTCTGAACTCACAAGATCTGAACTTGTAGAATCTGTCAAAGAGCTTCTTGGTCATTTTAAAGCTAAGACCACTGAGTTGAAGAAAGTCAAACAACAGCTTGATAAGCTGTCAAAAAGACATAATTCAACTCTGTTGGAATTAGAGAATTTAAAAGAAGAAAATATCTCTTTATTGATCAAGAAGTGTAGCTGTAAATACTTAAGTGAGCAAGATGTTGCTCTGCAAGAATTTATTGCTACCGGAATTGACAGATCAAGGGTTGCGTCCATGATCTATAGCACGTATCAGAACAGAGGACAGGGTCTTGGATTCATTGGAGGAAACTCAAATGAAGTGACTCTGAAACCTGGTCCTGATGGAGCCAGAGAGGCGTTGAAAAATCACTTTGTAAGTAAGTCTGATGAAGTCAACACAGTGACTCATTCAGAACCTACAACTTCTACTTCTAAGGTTCTGACTAAGTCAAAATCTCAGAATGTTAAGTTAAAGGGTCTGAAAAACTTTGAACCCAAAGCTTTAAAGACTCAGACTCTGAAACATTCAAAGTCTGATAAACAGACTCTGAAAATGCCAGAGTCTGAAAAACTAAAGCCTAAGTTTCAAAGAAGAGAAATTGTGAAAGGCAAGTTGAAACCTAAACCAAACGGTTCCAAACCCAAGGTATGGGCGAAAACATTGCCAATGACTTCAAGACATAACTTACGAAAGGAGTTCAATGGTTCTAAGACTAACCAAAAAGGACCGATGAGAATATGGGTACCTAAGTCTGAAATTATTGATGCTGCAGGTATGTCTAAAAGGACTAGAAAAGCAGAAGGCTTGGTACCTGGACAGTGGTTGCTCGCGTCACATGACGGGAGAAAGGTCTATGTTCCTAACCCTAACCATGAAAGAGGGAGGAACTGTGGGATTTGGAGGAAACCAGACTGGCAAAATCATTGGTACTGGAACCATTGGTAACTCTCTGATCTCAATCAGTAATGTGTGGTTCGTTGATGGACTTAGACATAACTTACTAAGCATAACTCAATTATGTGACAGTGGTTATGATGTATTGTTTAATAAGAACAACTGCACAGTGGTTAACAATGATGATCAGTTCATAGTATTCAAGGGAAAACGAGGAAACAATGTATACAAGATAAAATTCTCAGAACTGACTGATCAGAAGGTAGTGTGCCTTTTGTCAATGGGTGATAAGAAGTGGCTGTGGCATAGACGTTTGGGACATGCTAACTGGAGATTAATCTCTAAGCTTAGCAAGTTGCAACTTGTCAAAGGCCTACCAGACATTGACTATCACTCAGATGCTCTTTGCGGAGCATGTCAGAAAGGGAAAATTGTCAAGAGTCCCTTCAAGCCGAAAGAAATTGTTTCTACTTCCAGACCCTTGGAATTACTTCATATTGACTTATTTGGACCAGTTAGCACTGCATCCTTATATGGAAGTAAATATGGATTAGTTATTGTTGATGACTACAGCAGATGGTGTTGGGTTAAATTTCTGAAAACTAAAGATGATTCATATTCTGTGTTTAGTAAATTCTGCATCCAAATTCAATCAGAGAAGGAATTGAAAATCTTGAAAGTCAGAAGTGATCATGGAGGAGAATTTGAAAATGAACCGTTTGAGGTTTTCTGTGAAAAACATGGAATTATTCATGAATTTTCTGCACCTAGAACTCCACAACAAAATGGAGTCGTAGAGAGAAACAACAGAACCTTACAAGAAATGGCTAGAACCATGATGCATGAGAACAATCTGGCTAAGCATTTTTGGGCAGAAGCAGTAAACACAGCTTGCTATGTTCAGAACAGAATCTATATTAGACCTCTGTTGAACAAAACAGCTTATGAACTCTTTAAAGGAAGGAAACCCAACATATCTTATTTTCATCAGTTCGGATGTACGTGTTATGTCATGAACAACAAAGTCTACCTAAAGAAATTTGATGCCAAAGCTCAAAAGGGAATCTTTTTAGGTTACTCTGAACGCTCTAAGGCATACAGGCTGTATAATTCAGAAACACAATGTGTTGAAGAATCTATGCATGTCAGATTCGATGACAAAGTGCCTGGAAGTGAAACTCCAGTGCAAGATGAAAGTTGTGTAGAATCTCAAGATTCTGATGACAACTCAGAAGCTGATCAGATTCCAGAATCTGAAGATACTTCAGAAGCTGGAACATCCCCTGAAATTCCTAATGAAGAAGCTTTTGATGAAGCTCAAGATGGTTCTTTGCAAGCTAGTCAATCCAAACAATCTTTCAAATACAAGTCTTCACATCCAGAGGATCAGATAATTGGCAATAAAGAAAGTCCCAGAAGAACAAGATCGCATTTCAGACAACAAGAGTCTGCCTTGGGATTATTATCTGTTATTGAACCAACCTCTGTTGAAGAAGCTCTTGGAGATGAAGGATGGATTCTGGCAATGCAAGAAGAACTGAATCAATTCAAAAGGAATGAAGTATGGGATCTAGTAGCTAAGCCTGATCACAAGAACATCATTGGAACCAAGTGGGTGTTCAGAAATAAGCTTAGTGAACAAGGAGAAGTAATCATAAACAAGGCCAGACTTGTTGCGCAGGGCTACAGTCAACAAGAAGGCATTGATTACACAGAAACGTTTGCTCCAGTTGCAAGATTGGAAGCAATCAGGTTACTTTTTTTCTATGCAGTTAATCACAACATAACCCTGTATCAAATGGACGTTAAGAGTGCATTTCTTAATGGTGTCATTTCTGAAGAAGTATATGTCAAACAACCTCCTGGTTTTGAAGATTTAAAACATCCAGAGCATGTTTATAAATTGAAGAAATCACTATATGGCTTGAAACAAGCTCCCAGAGCTTGGTATGAAAGACTAAGTAATTTCTTAATTCAAAACAACTTTGAATGAGGGAAAGTTGACACTACTCTATTCAGAAAGACTCTGAAGAAAGACTCTGAAGAAAGACATTCTTATAGTTCAGATTTATGTTGATGATATCATTTTTGGTTCTACAAATAGTTCACTTTGCAAAGAGTTTTCCAAAGTAATGCAGGATGAGTTTGAAATGAGCATGATGGGAGAATTGAAGTTCTTTCTTGGAATTCAAATCAACCAATGCAAAGATGGAGTTTATGTTCATCAGTCCAAATATACGAAAGAGCTTCTGAAGAAGTTCAATCTTGAGGATTGCAAAGAAATGAATACTCCAATGCATCCAACCTGCACTCTGAGCAAAGAAGATCAAGGAACCAAAGTTGATCAGAAGCTGTATAGAGGTATGATTGGTTCTTTGTTATACCTAACTGCATCCAGACCAGATATTTTATACAGTGTATGTTTGTGTGCAAGGTTTCAATCAGATCCTAGAGAGTCTCACCTAACTGCTGTTAAGAGAATCTTTAGATATCTGAAAGGAACTACTAATCTTGGACTTCTTTACAAGAAATCCTCTGACTACAAGCTAGTTGGATTCTGTGATGCTGACTATGCTGGAGACAGGATTGAAAGAAAATCTACCAGTGGCAATTGTCAATTCTTGGGAGAGAATCTGATATCCTGGGCTAGCAAGAGACAAGCAACCATTGCTTTGTCTACAGCAGAAGCAGAATACATCTCAGCTGCTAGTTGTTATGTAACACCCCGAAATCCCGACTTAAAAATTTCATTCAAATAATCATAGTATAACACATAAATCAGGATGTCACATTTCATAAAATCTTTAAAAATCAAATTGAATAATAATTTATTCTTAAACAATATTCAAACATAGCAGCGGAATTCATAAACTTCTCAAAATCTTAAATAAATAAGTCTCGGCACAAAAGCCTCATAAAACATCTCAAATCAAGTTACGTCGCAAACATCATAATAAATCAACATGATACATAAAAGGAATAGAAATAATAATAATCCCCATCCCGTTACGTATCAGAACTCCTGAGACTCCACAAGAACCTCTCACATCGACGAACCTAAGCTTGGTCACCTGCACTTGCCCACAAGGCGGCAATTCCAACAGAAGGGGTGAGATTCACAACAATTATATTAACATATAATTCAAATAATTATGCTTAACAACAACAACAATAATAATCGTCTCATATAACTAAGAACATCTCAGACATCTGCGTATAATAAAATCATCTCAGGACATCTTCACATAACAAACGTCTCATAACATCTCATACACTGGACTCGACTAAATGCAACTCTAACATCTTAACATCATGCATGTGGTACCAATATTTTAGCTTTAATAAGCTTCACCGTCGCTTTGAGCAAATGCTCCACCGTCGCTTTGAGCATAAGCTCCACCGTCTCAAAATATGCAAATGCATGGACTCGACTCTTTAATTCTTAAACAAGATATTACAACGTCTTAACATCAAATACGACTCTTTATCGACACATGCAATTATACAATACATGGCAGCAGCTCAGCACACTTAACATATATATTTACAGCACATAGTTATCATCGCAAACATCATTTGTACTTCGTTCATAAACCTCACTTAATAATCATTTAATCATAGATTAACGCCAACGTCTTAAGATCATCTTACAGCGTCATTACAGGTTCTAATTTAGGTCTTAAACATCTCTAATGCTATCCAAAAGTCTACCCTTAAAGCCTCGCTCAAAACAGAGTTCTAAAACTCAAGTTATAGTGGTCTGAGACCACATTGCTCGCTATGGCGAGTGGGACTGCTCGCTGTGGCGAGTGGGACTGCTCGCTGTGGCGAGTGGGACTGCTCGCCACGGCGAGCTACTTAAATTGCATTCTGCCACTTGCTCGCTACGGCGAGTGATGTTGCTCGCCTTGCGTGCACTAAAGGGTTGCTCGCCACGGCGAGCGGGTCTGCTCGCCACAGCGAGCGGGTCTGCTCGCCACAGCGAGCGGGTCTGCTCGCCACAGCGAGCGGGTCTGCTCGCCTCGGCGAGCTATCGCAGAGGGGTTACGGTTTCGCTCGGAACCTCGCCAAAACTCGTCCAATTCTTCGTTTTATGCTTCTAATCTATCAGAATTATGGTCCTAGTGATTAATCTAGGTTCTGTAACAGGTTTCTACATCAATTCAGGTCATTATAGCATCAATTCATCACAAAATTCATTAAACCCTAACTTTGGAATTCTCTCAAAACTCTCTCTAATCCTTAGGTTAATCATAACAGGTGAATTACAGCATAATATAATTGAGTTAGGCTCACCCTTACCTGGTATGTTCACAGAATTGAGGTTCTCTCTTCTCCGGCCACTTTTCTCTTCTTTTTGCAAAAGTCTGTAACGTACTGACTGTTTCTCTCTAAACCTAATTTCCTTTTATAATTAATTCTATTCTCACTTATCCCCACAACTCTATCTTATTTATGAAAACAACCCCATCTCTCAAAATATTTGTTATTATATCCCATCTTAATTTTCATCACATATTTTATTTTATTAAACAATAAAATAAACGTCACACCACAACATCATCTCATACGTCACAAACATCATTAAAATCATATAATATATAATAATATACTATATACTCTAATAAAATAATTAAATAAATAAAGTGGGCGTTACATGTTGTACACAGCTACTCTGGATGAAACATCAGCTTGAGGACTATCAAATAACTGAAAACTGTATCCCAATTTATTGTGATAATACGGCAGCTATATGTTTGTCTAAGAATCCAATTCTGCATTCAAGAGCAAAGCACATTGAGATTAAACATCATTTCATAAGAGACTATGTTCAAAAAGGAATTTTAGATATACAATTCATTGATACTGATCATCAATGGGCTGATATATTTACTAAACCCTTATCTGTAGAATGATTTGATTTCATAAAGAAAAATTTGAACATGTGTTATGTCTCTGGGTAATGTGCGCCTCTGAAAACAGAATTCAGACTCTGAAAATACTCAGAAGCTATTTGGGAATCAGACCCTCTTTTAGAGACTCTGATAAAAGCTTCTGATAAACTATTCAGACTCTGGTAAGGAATCTTTAGACTCTCAGAAGCTCGTATTAGTGGAAGCATGACTGTTGAGTTTAGTAACACCTGCCCCACTACGGTGACAGTTACTTTACAGTTTCTTAGACGTGGCCTGTCTGTATTGGGTAAGAACTCAAAGGGCAATGATTTCATTACGTTGAACAAGTTACCGTCGCATTGTCCCAATACTTTTACGGCTGCATGCTATATGTATTTATTGTTTGTGTTTGTTTGTCCCCTATTCTTTCCAAACGGTTTTCAAACTCTTTCTCTATAAATACATAACACACACAACTCACTTCTCTTTTCACTCTTTGATTTTCTCTCTGAACAAATTTCTTGTTTTCAATACTTTGCAAAACTTTTTGTTCTCAAATTAAACACTTAGAAACCTTTCAAATGGCAAGTGATCTCATCCAATCTGGTGTCATAATCAAGTCTGGAAAGTCCTACATTATCAAACCCAGAACGATGAACATCATCAAGGAGACTCTGGAAATTCAAGTTGAATCTCCAGTAGATTTTGGTTCTCTCAGTCGTCATGGAGTTGACGTTTCTTCTCATTTCTTATCATAAGGAATGATGAACTACTTTGGTATGTTGAATGGACCAACATATCAGGAGCTTGTTAGAGATTTTTGGGTTAGGTCAGAAGTCTACGACAAAGCTGAAGCTACTTTGGAAGAAACAGTAGCAATCTCAAACAACCCTAGTCTGGCTGGCAAGAACAGAGACCAAATGGGTTTAAGACCGTACAATGGTCTTGAAGTAAGGTCTGCTGTGATGGGAATACCAATAGTTATCACTGAAGAAGTGGTAGCCAGGGCTTGTCAAATGGAGAGCGCTGGTAAATTTCAGTGGAATGTCAACAAGAAGAGTGAATGGGCTGTTGTCTGCAACAAACTATTATTTCAAGGGAGACCCTCAAATAAACTGGTGGATATGCATCCTGAGCATAGGGTGCTTTTGAAGATTATACTGGACAGTATGCTTCCAAAAGGAGGAGGAACAGACACATTGTCTGTTGATCACAAAGTTCTTCTTTATTTTCTCATCAACAAAATAAAGATTAACTTCCCCAGATATGTGATGCACCACATGTGCTGGGCCATCAAGAAGAGTCAATCAGAAACCAGAAGGCAAGTTCCTTTTCGAAGATTAATATCTGAGATTCTGTATCAAGGAGACCTCTTGAAGGTCTTATCAGAATCTGATGTGGTATCAGATATTCATCTAGGAACTGTAACCGGGAGAATCATAAATGGCAAGACTCTGCAGTACATGAAGATTGTCAAGAGATTCAACCCCTCTAAGCATGATATGAGGGAATCCTTTGTGCAATCTGACTTGATGATGGACTTCCCTCCCATATCCAAAGAAGATAATCCTGAAGTTCTTGCAAGATTTGTGGTGGATTACTTCAAGGATACTGGTAGAATAATCAACTATTCTGCCATTCCTGAGACTGCTGGAGGAGGACCTCTTAAGGTCAAAGGAAAAAGAACCAAGGAAGTGGTTCTCAAGGAAGAGGAAGAGAAGCAGGAGCCTCTCAAGAAGAAGATCAAATCTACTGCTCTTCCAGGAGTGACAATTGGTTCCCCTAAGACCATAGCTCTTATGCCTTCATCAGTATCCTCTGCACTTCGTGAAATTAAGGATAGGATTAAAGAAACCAAGGATGAGAAGAAAGCCAAGAAAGACGAGAAGAAGGCTAAGAAATATGAGAAGAAAGCGAAGAAAGGCAAGGCTGACAGAGACTATGACAGAATGGCTCAAGATATTGCTGATTACCTTGATGCTGACTCTGATGGTGGAGAAAGTCAGGTCAAGAAGAGAAAGATGGATGTGGTTCCTGTGGCTAAGGATGTAGCACAGAAGATAGGTACTTCTGTATCTATGATTGAAGATGAACATGATGCTGGCAAGGCAATGGCAGCAGAAGTGGTTGTTGAAGAATTAAAGGAAGAGACTATCAAAGAAGCTGCTAAGTTGCTTGCTTCTACTCTTAAACAGAAAGATCCTGTAGCTACTGCAGAAGCTGAGTTATCAGAAGCTACTGTGTCTGATCACTATGCTTCTCCAGAAGCTGGCATTGGCACCTCTGGCAACGTAGCATATAGCTCATCTTCCTCTTTGAATCAAGAGTCAGAATCTGATTCAGAATCAGATAACAAACCCTTAAGCCAAATTCTTCCATCGCTCAAAAATTCATCCCCCTCACCAATCAAACCCATATCATCCCATAACCCACTGGACCCTGCAGTAGTTGAATATGTTGATTTAACTATGGACAGAGTAATTCAAGACACAATCACAGTGTCTATGAATCTTCCTGCTGACCATCCTGCTCAACCTTCATTTCTCAAACCACTTCAGGCAATTCAACCTTCTGAAAAGCCTGAAGTAACCATTCAATCTAAACAGCCATCCCCCAACATGAAACCATTTGTGTAGACTCTCCAGACACTCTAGATTCTTTTGAAAAACATCTAGGAGGAGAACTACCAAAAACCCCTGCAAAATCCAAATCAACAAAAGCTACAGAATCTGTTTCCAAACCAGACCCTGTACCTGAACCTACATAAAGTCTTACCTTAGCTTCTGTTGAACTTTCAGAACCTGTTGTTGAACCAGCCTCTAAAAATCTGGAACAAGCTTCTGATATCATATCAGAAACTGTAACAGAATGTAGAGCAGAAACTAGAAGAGTTCCCCAACCTCTTTGTGATCCTATAACTATCTTCCCAGAGTTTGAAGCCTTTCTAGCCTTTAGAGCCTCTCTACCCTCAACCTCTGAACCTCAAATTGACTTATTTGATTCAAACAAGATAGATGAGTTTTATGCTTCTTCATGCAATAAGCTCAAAGACATTATTGAGCAAAGGTTTGTGCCCATCCTCAATGTGAGCTATGAGGACAAGTTCTCTTCAGTGAAGACTGAGTTCTTGGAATTTATCACCAAAATTCAGAAGGCTGCTGCCAGGGAACAAGCACTTGTCACTGCCAAGCATGTTGAAGAAGTCAAGCGGGCTGAGAAAGCTATTATCTTGGAAAGAGCTCCTATTCTGAGGATTAGAGATACACCATTCTTTGATGAAGATCAGTATATTCCAAGAGAATCAGTGGCTTATAATTCTTTGAAGAGGAGACTGTACAGAGTTCAAGAAGAAGCCAGACAAGAAAGAGAAGCACATTTAAGAAGAACTGAGGCTCTGGAAGAGATGGTAAAGAAACAGCAAGAGGATCTCCAGAAATTGATGGATCATCTTGCTAAACAAAACCAACCGTAGTTTATTTTCGTTTTGTTTTATTTTGTAATTCTTGTTTGCTATCTTCTGAACTGTTTTTGCTTACAATTTATACAAGTTTTATTTGATTCTATTTGCATTCAATTTTTTTTTATGCTCTGAATCTTCTATGTTTTTCCCTCTGAATCTAATTTTTTCCTTAAAATATGTTTATACCCTTACCTTAAGTCATTTAAAAAGGGGGAGGAACTTGTTCTAAGCCTTCTTTTTGTTGATGACAAAAGGGGGAGAAGGGAAAGTATTTTGTTTGTATTTTCTCAACAGGGAGAAGGGAAAATTTCTTTTAAATACATTGCATGTTCTATGTAAAAGTTAAAGGGAAATCTGCGAAAGGTGCTTAGTTAGACTCTGAGCCCCTGTTTAAGAATCAGTTCTCTAAATTTGTTTATTATTCTGAGAATGAATTTGATTGCTTATGAAAATGAATTTAATTAACCTAGATAGAACTTAAGAGGAGCTTACAAACCTCAACTTAAGAACTATCAGACTCAGGGGGAGTCAGAGCTTACAAACCTCAGACTCTGAGCTTACAAACCTCAGAACCCTTAAAGTCAACTTGTTAATTAGATTAACAACAATTGACCTTTTAAATACTAATGTTTGTCATCATCAAAAAGGGGGAGATTGTTGGAACAAAGGTGTTCAGCAATACCACACTTTGAGTTTTGATGATAACAAGGTATTAAAAAAGTTGTCAATTGGATATTGCTAATATTTGTTTAAGTATGCAGGATATCAATCAAGATTTATATCTTAGAAAGTATTCTGTTTGAACAATGTTAAAGAGCAAAAATCCAGAGAAGCTTGTTGCTTGTGATTCTGTATCAAAGAGAGTCTGAAGACTGTATCGAAGAGAGTCTGAAGACTGCATCGAAGAGAGTCTGAAGACTGTACCGAAGAGAGTCTGAAAGACTGTAACAGAGTCTGAAGATTATCAGAATCTGAAAACTAAGAGAGTCTGAAGATTACCAAAAGCTTAGTGCTATAGTGAGTCTGAAGCCCAAAATCTGATAATCTGCTAACAAGGATTTCTACAGCATTGCGATGCAAAAGAAACTCTCAAATGGAGTAACGGCTAGCTTCAAAGTCAACTTGAGCGTGGGGAGCACAAATACAAGAATGCAGGCCAGTACATAGTACGTTGTACGAACTCTGTTTCCACTACTCCACTACCTCGTACAGTTTGGCAACTATGTCTACCGGTATTAATCTTCAAAGGGAATGGAATTCAAATTATGCAATTGAAGGACTATTACTAAATCAAGCAACAGATCAACAGCCATTGATCAAGCTTCAGAAATCATCCTGATGTGCTGGATGACTCAACGTCTCTTTCCTACACTTATATAAAGGATAGAAGACTTGAAGAATTGTTGGACTCTACAACTAGAAAAATTACACTACGTTGCTTTCGTATTCAACTGAGTCTTAACAAAAACACATCATCAACTTAGATTCTTACAAACTGAGTATTCTAGAATTTCTAAGTTCCACAGAAAAACAGAGTCTGTCTTTTGTGTAAAACAGAGTCTATCTTTGTTGTAATTGAAACACATTTGATTGTTGTCAAGTGTTTCAACTCTATTCAATTTTCTGTAATTGTGTAAGAAGTCTCTTGCTTTTGTGCTTGAGCAAAGGAAGCCTCTTGGCTGCGTCCTTGAGCAAGGAAGTTTCTTAGTTGTGTCTTTGAGCAAGGAAGTCTCTTGCCTGCGTGCTTGAGCAAGGAAGTCTCTTACTGTGTGTTTGAGCAACTTGTAATTGATATTACATTTTAGTGAACTCTCCTTGGAAGTACAAGGGGGACAGGACTACTTCCGGTTTGTGGAAGGAACCTGTATAATTGCTTGTGTTCTCTCTTCTCTCTATCTCTTGATTATTCCGCTGCATCAGAACCCGAATCTCCTATCAGACTCTGATCCCATTCAGACTTTGAGTTTAAAGGAATTAGATTCTCACTCTTCAAGAGCTGCGAAAAGCTAACACAATTCAACCCCCCCTTCTTGTGTTTTTCTCACCTTCACATATAATCTTCCTCCTTGGATATGTATGAAACACACTTCCTTTATCTTATCTATGATCATTCCTTGTCCGACGGCGACCGGAAATAAAAATGATGTTTACTTACAACCCCTTGTGAATGAATTAAAGGAATTATGGACTGATGGTGTGGTAACATTTGATGCATCAGCAAATGAAAGTTTTAGAATGCGGGCAGCTCTTATGTGGACAATTAGTGACTTTCTTGGTCTAGGTAATTTGTCTGGTTGGAACACACATACAGGGTTGGCTTGCCCAACTTGTAACTTGGATGCGAAATCTTGTCGTCTCCATGATAGTAGCAAGTTTTGTTTTATGGGTCATCGTCGTTTTCTACCAAGGAATCATAGATTTAGACTGAATTGTGCTCGCTTTGATGGAAACACAAAGGAACGTGATCCACCATCAACAAAATCTGGATATGACATTTTAATTCAAATAGCAGAGCAATTTGATACATCTGGGAGTGCAGAAATGGTGAATGGTAAAAGAAAGAGATCTAAAAAAGTGCCTCCTAAGCAATGGAATAAAAGAAGTATATTCTTTGAACTTCCGTATTGGGAGACTAATTTGTTGCGTCATAGTCTAGATTTTATGCATATTGAAAAGAATGTATATGACAATGTCTTGTATACTTTGCTCCATGACAAGTCTAAATCAAAAGACAATCTCAATGCTTGAAAAGATTTGCAAAAAATGGGTATAAGACGCGATCTTTGGCCTGACGAGAAGGGGAAAAACCGCCTTGCTATGTTTTCACTAACACGTCATACCAAACGGTTGTTTCTCAACACTTTGAAAAATGTTAAAGTTCCAGATGGCTACTCAAGTAACATTTCTAGATGTGTTGATGAGAACCAACATAAGATATTTGGTTTTAAAAGTCATGATAATCATGTTATTATGGAACAATTTCTTCCTATAGCCATTCGCAGTTTATTACCAAACCATGTTACAACAGTCTTGGTGGAGTTTTGTTCGTTTTTTAGAGAACTTTGCGGGAAAACTTTGAATCTTTCAGACCTTCAAAATCTCCAAGATCGTGTTGTCATTACACTCTGTCACTTGGAAATGTTGTTCCCTCCATCATTCTTCACAGTTATGGTTCATCTAACCATTCATTTCATAGAAGAGGCAAAACTTGGTGGTCCAGTGCATTATCGGTACATGTATCCTGTAGAGAGGTAAACATATTACATTTTCAATTTCAAGTATCAAGTTTCATGTATCAATCTTGCAGAAGCTAATTCTCTACAATATTTATAGGGAATTAGGTCATTTTAAACACTTTGTACGTAACAAGGCCCACCCATAAGGTTCTATTGCTGAAGGCTACTTTGCAGAAGAGGCTCTCACGTTTTGTTCGAGATACATGGACGATGATATAGAGACACAATTCAATAGACCTAGACGTGTTTGTCATGAGTCAAATGAGAATGAGCCTTCATTTGCATCCTCCATCTTCCCTCAACTTGGTAAACCAGTAGGAGCTTCCTCAATGTTCACATTAACTCAAATGCAAAAACAACAAGTCCATCGATATGTTCTTCTAAATTGTGCAATAGTGACACCGTATGTTGAGTGAGTAACGTAAATGAAGTTTATGTTGAACTATTTTACATATACAAGTCACATGTATTGATTACAATGTCCTTAACTGATGTAGTGAGTTTAGACAATTTATCAAGCGAAGTTCAAGGTCAAGAAGACCTTCAGCTACAAAGATAGAAAAAAGAGTATCCAAAGAGTTTGTTCATTGGTTTCAAAGATTGGTAAGTGATGAATGGATATTTATATTACTATATTTCATGTTTGACTGTGATCATATCATGGACTTCAAATTATTTTTGTTGACTGATACAATTGGTTTAATCTAGATTTTGAATCCAGAAACACTCGCTACAATGTCTTCTGATCTACAATTTTTAGCACGTGGCCCTATGGACAAATCAAGGAGATTTACTGGTTACAACATTAATGGGTTCAAATTTCAAACTTTAGCTCGAGAAGAGGGATTGAAAACACAGAACAGTGGAGTTTTTTTGACATCCAACACATCTTGTGTTTCAAGTAGTGTTGATGGGAACTTAAGACAAGCAGATTTGCCTTATTATGGAAAGTTGGAAGACATCATTGAGATTAACTTCTATGGTCATTTCAAGGTTACTCTTTTCAAATGCAAATGGGCAGATACGACACGAGATAGAGGCTATAAAAAGGATAATTGGAATTTTAACTGTGTAAATTTTGATAGATTGATTCATATTGGAGATCGTGAAGAACATGATCCCTACATTGAGGCATCTCAAGCACAATTGGTATATTATGTAGAAGATGTGGTTAATGAAGGATGGAGTGTTGCTGTGCATTTAAAGCCAAGGGATTTGTTTGAAATGGGGGAAGAAATAGACGAGGAAGTTTATGAAAATGTCCCAAATCAAGTGCAAGTACTTGAGCATTTCAATAACATTGATGATGAGTATGTAGAATTCGCCATGGATGATGTGGTTGATTATTTAGAATAATATACCCACATATATTAGTAGATAATTTTTTCATAATTTTTTGTTTTTTGTTTTTTGTTTTCATAAGTTTATTTTGATGATTAAGAATAATGATGTGGTTGATGATTTTGCCATAATATAGTTCATTTTGTATTTCACCTATATGTTTTCTCATTTTTATGAATATGCAGACATGGCAAAGAGAAAGCGTTTCACAATTCCAACAGAATCAACATCTCAAGCTCCAACTTCAAACAACCCTTTACCTCAAGGTCCAACTTCAGCAAAATTTTTAACTCAAGCTCCAATTGTAGCCCATTCATTACCTCAAAATACAACTCCAGCCAACTCTTTAACTCAAGCTCCAAGTTCATCCAATTCTTTACCTCAAGCTCCAATTAACTCTTCACCAATTGAAGGCTCATCATATGCTACAACGAATGTTTCATCACTGGTAGATTCGTCCTCAAATGATGAAATTCCACAACAATCTCAAAGACCTAGGCAAAATGTTGGGCGCGAGTCTTCGTCACATTGGACTGTTGATGCAATAGGTATATGCATTGTATTTTATTAATAATATACCTCTATTGTTAGTTTTCTGTTTTTATGTTTTTGTGTTGTTCTATTCCTGCTGTGTTGTGCAACGTAGGACTACGGAATTTAAAAATTTATCTACACTTTATGGCCTCTGGAATGAAAATTTAAAAATGTAAATTGTTGAATGATGTTGTGTTGTTCTTGGTGTTTTTGTTGTGTGTGTGTCTGTTATAACTTTGCTGAAGCTTTTTGTGTTTGTATTTATTGCAAAAGACCCACAAGGAGCTACTAAAAGGATAAAACTCAAGATTTGGGATGTCGTTAACTTACCTATTGGAGAACGTGTGATTGTCCCATTTGATGAACAAAATGCTCCATATGGTGAAGCACAAGCCTTGCTTGCAGGATATTGTGGAATTTTAGCAACAAATCACCAATTATTTCCGATTAATTTTGAAAGGTGGAATGGAGAAACGGGCATGCCGAAAGAATACAAGGATAATTTCTTTGCAACAGACTTAAAGGTATTATTATACATTTATAGATTTTCATTTATATATTAATTAAAATAATCATTCAAATGCTTAAAATGTGATTGTTATATCTTTTTTGAAGCCTCGGTTCCAATTTATGACCACTGAAGACCTAGCAAAGCGATATTGCAATCTTAACATTTCAAAGAAGTGGGCTGCGCATAGACAAACTATGTGGAAAGAAATATATAATCGATCCAAAACCAGGGCTGAACTTTTAAGCAGCGTTCCTGATGGTGTAGACCGAATTCAATGGGCTCATTTTGTGAACTATCGTTTGAAACCAGAAACACGGGTAAAATTGGATCACTTTGACACATTTATTGCTGTTAATTATATGATTAATAAATGTATTTGTATTTGTTTTTTAATAGGCACGTTGTAAAAAAAATGAAGAAAATCGACGCAAGCAAGTGATTGCTCATAAAGGTGGTTCTAAAGCTCTTTCGAGAAAAAGACATGAGATGGTAGTTTTAGTAATTAACTTCATATGTTTTGCTATTTAATACAATTTACTATTTATTCTGACATCTTTCTATTCTAGTTGTTGGAAATGGGACGATAACCAACTCGTGGAGAAGTGTACCTTGAAACCCATCCACCAGATAAAGAGTCATCTGCAAATGATGCAGCAATGGCAACAATTGTAAGTTAAATTGGAATAAACTATTGGTTTATGCATGGTTGTATATCTGGTTTATGCATGTTTTTGACTTGGTGATCACTTGCATACTAAAAGGAACAAATTCAAACGGGTTTGACTCAAAGCAGTGTTGATGAATCTGAAATTTCTCCGGATGATGTTATCGGACGAGTGTTTGGGCCTGAGCACTCTGGAAGAGTGCGTTCCATGGGTATGGGAGCAGTTCCTTCTAATACATTTAGAAATAAAGGAGTTCGACTTTCAAAATTGAGTAATATTTCAGCTGCTGCTTCTACATCATCTGATACCGATTGGAAAGCAAAGTTTACAAGCTTGGAATCAACATTTAAAGCTTACATTATAATGAAAGAAGGAAGGATTCCTGATGAAGTAGCTAGCTTCTTTGGTCCAAATGTAAGTTATGTTATGATCCTTCTTTTTTCCTTTCTTTGACTAAATAATACATCATGTGAACTGATTGAAGGATTTTTTTCCTTTCTTTGACTAAATAATACATAATGTGAACTGATTGAAGGATTCCTGATGAAGTAGCTAGCTTCTTTTAGATGATTGTTTAATTGTAATGGTATAAATGGAACTGATCGTTGTATTGTACAATGATGTGTTGAAGAAACTCTTGTTATTTTATTTTTTAATTTATGATAATTCTAGAGAAGAGAGTTAATAAGTTACTGTCGAAAATGATAGATGAAAATAGCATTTTAAGTTTAAATAAATCATTAAAGTTTTGCTTGTTATGAAGTTCTGATGCAATTGCAGGCCAATAACGATTGTTGTGCTAGCTTAGTGTTTTTCTTAGTTTGGTTTAAAGCACGATCAGTTTATTGTGGTGTTTGTTTTAATTTTTTCCGTAATTTTGTGGAAGCTTCGTCAAATATTTTAACTAACGAAGTGTTTTCTTTTTTAATTTCAGTCGACAGATCTTCCAAGTGAGCCTAATTCGCCTTTGAACTCAAGAGGATCATGTGGTGGAAGCAACATCTGATGTTTTTTAGATTATATATAATGGTAGAAGAAGAGATATTGACTATATGTTTTGTTATGATGATATATACCCCTTTTAGAGGAAGACATATTTTATGCTATTATTAATTATGTTTTGTATTGCCACAATTGATATTAGATTATATATGGGTATTTTGGACTACAATATTTAAGTTATTGATGATATTTATTTTTGAATTGAGTGTATTGATAAAATCAAAAAATTAAATCTTACAATACCTTTAAATTCCAATTAAAAACAACTTAGGTTAGATACAGAAAAAAATGATAAAAAAAAATTATATCATCACTGTATTAGAGGAGGTTAAAAACTCCCACAAAACAAACAAAAAGGAAATAAAAAAAAATTAAAAACGATGTATCTAAGGAGGTTAAAAACTCCCGCAAATAAAACACTTATATTGCGGAGGTTTTTTATATGAATACCAACGGTCGTGAAAAACCCCCGCAGATAATTTGTGGGATTAGTATAAGCGGGGGTTTTGAAAAATCCCGCAAAATGACCCGCGGAGCTTAAAAACCGCCGCAAACTATGCCTAAAACCGCCGCAATTAGGCGCGTTTTTTTGTAGTGACACTAAAAAAATCCATGCAAATTTTTGTCATTAAGCTGAAGATCTTTCTCATGCGGTCGCAAAAAGATAGCTCTCTATTTGACTGCGTGATGAAGATATTCAATATACTGTCAAAAATACAAACAAACACAGCAAAGAGACCATGCAAATTTTTGTCATTGTGCTGAGGATCTTTCTCATGTTGTGTTAAATATATAGATCATCTTTATATCACGGCATGATGAAGATCTACAGCATGCTGTCAAAAATATATAGATACAAAGAGGTTGCTCTATATTTTGAATACTAAGAGGTTTGCTATGATCTAGATCTTGATGCATTGGCGATAGAAATATCTCGGTCGGCAAGGCAACAAAACCTAACTCAAAACAATCCTCTTGAAACACCTTCTCTTTTATTGTTATGTTGCAAGTTTGAATCCGAAAAGGTTTTTATGATCTCGATCCAGTTGGCCTTCCGATCGATATATATATATATATATATATATATATATATATATATCAGTTGGCAGACCAGCTGGATCGAGTTCCAAAGCACCTCTTCGAACACCATCCTAGAATATCTTGTTGTTTACATCGTTTTATGCTGCTTACTTGTTTTTTTGCATTTATTACTTATTTTCCATGAAAACTCTCTAAAAATCCCTCCAAATAGAAATTCTGGTGCAGTCTCGATTATATAATCCGAAATGTTTTAGTCATTTCCAGATTACATAATCCAGACCACCTCAGTTATTTTTGGACGGTGCGTTTTACCAAAGGTTTGGCCGGTTAATAGAGTTTTGGTACATTTTTTGGACGGTTTTGAATGACAAACACGTTTTCCTTGACTTCCAAATAACCAAAGACTTGTTTTAGGTTATAAATAGGCTTGCATGTTCAACAAATTCCTTCATTCTTCACTTAATCTCTTTTCTTTCATTTTCTTCAAATTTTTTATGTTTTGTAGGAGTGTTTGTAGTGTCATGGTCATTGTTGACCGTTCATACGACCCCTGCAATTTCTTTGTAGCTTATGTGGGGCTTATATAATGGTCAACAGAGACCCTTGACATCAAAGAAAGACACAAAAATTTCATATCGACTTTGTCCGAATTTTAAAATCCGGAAAGCACTAACAATCTGGTTCGAAAAATTAAATTCGGACCAACGGTATTTTTGGAATTTTTGCAGGGCGTGTGAGAAGGTAGCGGGGTGGGAAAAATAATAGTCAATTATTTTTGTAATTTTTTGTTTGTCATGTAATTGGGCAATTGAAAATGGGCTTAGCTAAAGGGTTTTGCTAACAAATTTGATAAATGCAATTCTCACATTTTATGTATTTTTATGATTTTTTAAGATATTATGATAAATATTAACGATGATGGAAAAGCACGATAAAAAAACTAAAATTATCACTTATTTTTGTTTTTTTTTTAATTTTTCTAGACAAAATTAGGGTACTACACATTCGTCACCATAAATCCATATAATAGTATAAAATACGTTTCACTGATACCCAATAACATGAAAACATTTTATCAGTTGTCAATAAAATATGATATGTTACTTATAGAAAATAACATAAGACCAAATTTGACGTGTCAAACATGGAATTTTTATGGTGAAGGTCGTATTTTATTATGAATTCTAAATACAAATTCAGGTTAGCTTCAATCTAAAACACCAAAAAAACATCCTCAAAATAATAAAAAATATAATAATTTGGATCATGGGGAGTAGATATTTTTCGTTTTACGTGTTGCTTCTGCGGTTTACGTTTTACTTCAATGTTTTTACGTTTTGACTAAGGAAGTGTTCGGGGTGAAAATGAAAGCTTATTTACTGCTGGATGATAGTGCAACAACAATATTTGTATATCTTTAATTTTCATACATTCATTCAACATTTATTTTTTTTAGGGGTCCAATCAACATTTTTTAGATAAAAATAAACGATATTTGTTCTTCAAATTGATAGAGTATATCTACATAATACAAATTTAAAATCGTTAAAAATAAATAGGATGAATCTTTAAATAAACCCACAACATCAATTTTAATAGCATAAAACGACATAATACATATACCTACAAATATAACTATAATCTCTCATTTCATCAAATCACTAACATCTTATGACTATCTAATCACCCATTTCATCAAATCACTAACATCTTATGACTATCTAATCACCCTCTCTCTTCTTGTAGAATATATATTGGATGTCTAGAACATGTTTTCCTTTATTTTAAAGGTACAATCTATTCATTAAAGAGACAATAACTAGGTACTATAGCAACGGGATACAAAGGCTACACCATAGAAAAGAAAATTAAATAGACATCCAAACATAAAAACAAGATACTAATTAATTAAGCTTTGAGTATAATTAGATTATACCCTGCTTTGCATTCTTAACGCTTACATCGTAATTAGGGTGGAGGTCGAATTGACCTTGGAGGCTGTACCTGTGGTGGCTTTATTAGGGAGCCAACAATGGCAGGACGCTTATTAGGACCAGTATCGATCGATGCACTATTCGGCTGCGCATGTATTTGATGCATACATGTGAGAGTGACAATTGCAAGAAACCAAACTAGTAGGGATAAGTAAGACATCTTTACACCTTTCTTATGTATGACTCAAATAACATGTAGATGTAGTTCTTTACCACATCCAACGTTATATACATAAACTTTCCAAGACTTTTATGTTTATCAGAAAACAAAGTCAATGCATATGTTTTTCGTTTTTGTGGTGTTTCCATGTTTGTACAAATTGTTAGTTGCAAAAGTTATGACATGTCAACATTGGCACATGGTAATTGATTTAATTCAACGTGTGTTCAAGATAGTCTTGATATTTAGATATCTTAGAGCATCCACGATAAAGACACACATCTTTATCGTATTTAAATGGATTCACGCGTATATATCACTTATTTATAATTTATAATAGTAATATCTAAGAGCATACATATCGTCTGCTATTAGCTGTGTCGTCACATTCCCCAATAACATTATGTCAGAGTATCACTTGGCACCATAGTCTAACTTGGCAACTATGGTTTTCAGTTTTCCTTCATAAAAAAATTATATATAATATAAATGTAAGAGATATTGTAAATTGTAATGTTTGATGTGATCCATTTTAAAGTTTTAGATGATTGATATGAATATTTAAAAAACGTAGTTGAGTGGTTTAAATAATTGAGAAGTGTGAAGTAATATAATGTATTGAGTGATGTCCATCTATACCACACATATGAGTGATATGAATGTAGGTGCTCTAATAAACATTCAGGGTGCATATGCCTTGGATTTTTTTATGAAAAAAGTCTAAGTTATCCTTTTTTAAGTGTTTGTTTAGGATTTTTAGAAAAATTATTTTATCAAAAAAAACTATTTTGAATCTAAAATGAAAAGCTATTAAGATTAACTTTTCTCAAAATCTTTTAGGTAAAAAAAGTGATTTTGTTGGATAGTAAACAACCACAAATAGTTTCAGATTTTTTTCAAAATCTCTAAAAAAAATCTCTAGATTTTTCTAACAACAAAATCAAATTTTTTTAAAGTTAAAACAAACGCACCCTCAATCCCTCTGCACCTCACACAAATTTCATAAATTAAACTTATTGATCAACTATCAATAACTTTATATATATTACATTTTAATTTATTAATATTAAAAAAATGTGGGTCTTACTTAATTGAGGTCTTAAGTGAGACCTTAAGTCTTATAAGATTGTAAAAAAAATCTCCCCAATAAGGTAACAAGTCTTCAAAATTTGAGACCATCCATTCATAATAGTCTAAGGTGGCATGTCCAAATTTAATTCAATTCTCTCTATTGTCTCCCTCTCACACAAGTCTGCCTTCTCTCTCTTCTTCGACCAGCTTGCCGCTCATTTGCCTCATCGCCGCTGGACTCACTCTCTCCCGCTCACATTGCCTCCTCTCCTCTATTCTTCCTTCTCAAACCATTGCTCTCACATAACAAATAAAGAAAGAAAGAAAAAACGCAAATGCAATGAAAAAACACAAAATTACAAATATATATATATATATATATATATATATATATATATAGTTATGCTAGAAAACACCTTTTACGAAGGTGTCTTTTAGGCAGTTATTCTATGAGTATTTGCTAAAAGACACCAACTCATTTTTATGAATGTGTCTTTTAACAAAGTTATAACTAAAAAATGGAAATCACATCTTGAGGTGTGGCTTGCTAAAAGACACCTTCATGTGTTGACAATTGTCTTCAAATTGAGAATGCAGAAAGCCCAGAAATCGTGACACGATTTGACTTGGCAGTAAACATGTTTTTTGAGATGGAAAATCATGACACGATTTGGGAAATCGTGACACGATTCAACAACTTCCTCAACAAGTTTACCTGAAAAGGACTGGTCACAACGGTTGGAAAGCACAATCGTGGCACGATTGGACCAAATCGTGACACGATTTGGGACGTTTGTGACTAGTATTTAAGTGGTTTCTGCAGTTTTTGCTGGTGAGGCTTGGTGAATCTCATGGAAACCAAATGAGGGAAATTTTAGGGATTTAGATACTAAATGTTGAGTGTTTTTGGGCGAGGTTCAAAGCTTCAAGATGTGAATCTTGGAGAACCAAAAGAGGGGGCTCTTGGGAAAAGGGTTGGTGCCTTTTGGGAAGATTCATGGGGTTAGGAAACACATGAGTGAAGAGTCTTTTGTAAACACCTTGGGAGAGTGAATATTCATGAGTGTCTTGTTCATTGATGAGATTGAGAAAATGGGTATAAATTAGGGTTGTTCTTTGTGAGCTTGTTAAAACTAATTTCTTGTAACCCATTTTGTATCTCTTTGTAAGAACTCATTGATAGTGGATTGGAGAGATCAATCTCTCCTCCAGAGTAGACCAAGTTGGATCGAACTGGGTGAACATTTCTTGGCGTTGTTATCTTTTCTTCTACTCTTTATCTTGTTTATTCTTTGGTTGATTGTGGTGTTTGCTATGCACTTGGTTTCTAGATTAGATCTAGAATGTTGTTGTTGCTTGTGGTAAATTACATTTGTTTATTGGTTGTCATTGATACTTGCTCCACGAATCTAAATTTCATTGGTGTGAAGTTTCAATTTGAGACCAGAATTCACAACATCATGGGTGACTTTTAGCATAACCCATGTACTCCCTCCGTCCTTGTATGTAAGCTCTCTTTACTTTTTTCACATTTCTTAAGAAAAGTTGTCAGTGTAATTAATGTGTGTTAATATTACTAAATTGTTTTTTGTTTGTATGTGTATTAAATTTGACTTTTCAAATTTCAAGATAAGTTAGTAGTATTAATTAGGGGTATGTTTAGGAAAAATAATAAATGCATCTAGTAATTTGAAAAAGAGTTTGCATTTAAGGACAAAAATAAAATCAAATGGGTGCTTAGATATAAGGACGGAGGAGTATATATAGTCATTATAGTTTAATATTTAGGACAAAAATAAGGACAAAAATAAAAAATATGATTTTATTCATAATTTAATATTTAGGGTTAATTGTTGAAGTAACCCATGTAACATAATGAAAAGATTCCCAACTTTGTTTTTTCCTCACAACTTGTAACATTACAGTACTAATAATTGTTACTATTGTTGTTGTTTTCCTCAGCTACTTCACAACTTGATTTAATCCTCGCTGTCATGTACAATAATGATTGTTTTTTAGAGGAGCCAAGTTTGAAAAGTCACACGAGAATCCTTCATAGATGATCATTGAAAACAAATAATTCAGCATATTCATCTTCCTATAGCAAACTTTAACTCATATCCTCATTGTCCAAACTTTGATTCATTTCTGTTCTCTTACCTGCAAAATGGCTGATGTTTTACTTGGAACTGTGATTCAAAACCTCGGATCTTTTGTTCGAGAGGAGCTTTCGACCTTTTTGGGTGTTGAAGAATTGACACAAAAGCTATGTGGAAATCTCACCGCAATTCGGGCGGTTCTCCTAGATGCTGAAGAGAAGCAAATAACGAGCCGTGTTGTGAAAGATTGGCTGCAGAAGCTGACTGATGTTGCTTATGTTCTTGATGATATATTGGATGATTGTACAATAACATCAAAAACACATGGAGACAACAAGTGGATCACCCGTTTCTATCCTAAGAATATTTTGGCTCGTCGAGATATTGGAAAGAGGATGAAGGAGGTTGCTAAAAAGATTGATGTTATTGCTGAAGAAAGGATCAAGTTTGGATTACAAGTGGTAGTCATGGAGGATCGCCAACGAGGAGATGATAAAAAGCGCCAAACTATTTCTGTCGTCACTGAACCGAAAGTATATGGAAGAGATCGTGATAGAGAGAAAGTTGTTGAGTTTCTTCTAAGTCATGCTGTCGATAGTGAAGAACTCTCTGTCTATTCCATTGTTGGTGTTGGTGGGCAAGGAAAAACAACACTTGCTCAAGTGGTCTTCAATGATGAAAGGGTAGATACACACTTTAAATTGAAAATATGGGTGTGTGTTTCTGAGGATTTTAGTATGATGAAAGTTTTGCAGTCCATCGTAGAATCCACCGTTGGAAAAAAACCAGATCTCTCGTCTTTAGAATCAATGCAAAAGAAGGTTAAAAATATTTTGCAAAACAAAAGATATCTACTTGTTCTTGATGATGTGTGGAATGAAGACCAAGAGAAATGGAATCAGTTTAAGTATTTTCTGCAACGTGGAAATGGAACGAAAGGCGCATCAATTTTGGTCACTACCAGACTTAACATTGTTGCATCAATCATGGGAACTTATCCTGCTCATCATTTGGTAGGCTTATCTGATGATGACATCTGGTATTTGATCAAACAAAAAGCTTTTGAAACAAATAGAGAAGAGCGTGCAGAGCTTGTGGCAATAGGCAAGGAGTTAGTGAGAAAATGTGCCGGTTCGCCTCTTGCCGCCAAAGTACTAGGAAGCCTTTTGCGCTTTAAAAGTGAGGAACATCAATGGCTTTCTGTAAAAGAAAGTAAGTTTTGGAATTTATCTGAGGATAATCCTATCATGTCTGTTTTGAGACTCAGCTACTTTAATTTGAAATTATCACTGAGACCGTGTTTTACTTTTTGTGCGGTTTTTCCTAAGGATTTTGAAATGGTGAAGGAACAACTGATCCATCTTTGGTTGGCTAATGGATTCATCTCTTCCAGTGGAAATTTAGAGGTGGAGCATGTTGGTCATGAAGTGTGGAATGAATTATATGCGAGATCATTTTTTCAAGAAGTCAAAACTGATAAAAAGGGTGAGGTTACATTCAAAATGCATGATTTAATTCATGATTTAGCTCAGTCCATTACAGGAGAAGAATGTATGGCTTTTGATGATACAAGCTTGACTAATTTGTCTAGTAGAGTTCACCATATAAGTTGTTCCTTAATTAAGTTGTATGAACCATTCAACTACAACACCGTCCCTTTTAAGAAAGCTGAGTCTTTGCGAACTTTTCTTGAGTTTGATGTGAGGTTTCTAATGTCAGCTCCGTTTCCATCAATACCTACTCTTAGAGCATTGTGTACAAGTTCTTTGCAACTTTCGACACTAAAGAGTTTACAACATCTAAGGTACTTGGAAATTTGTAATACTGACATCGAAACCTTGCCTGAGTCTGTTTGTAGGTTGCAGAATTTGCAAATACTTAAACTTGTTGATTGTCCTGATCTTTCTAGTCTTCCCAAAAAATTGACACAACTACAAGAGCTCAGGCATCTTGTGATTAAAAATTGCGATTCATTAGATTTGATGCCTTCCAAAATCAGTAAGCTGACTTGTCTCAAAACTTTGAGCACTTTCATTGTGGGTTTGAAGGCGGGGTTTGGCTTAGCAGAGTTACATGACTTACAACTAGGAGGCAAGCTACACATCAGAGGCCTTGAGAATGTGTCAAGTGAATGGGATGCTAAAGAAGCTAATTTGATTGCTAAAAAGGGGTTAAATCGCTTATACCTGTCATGGGGTACTTATGCTAATTCGCAAGGTATTGATACTGATGTTGAGCGAGTACTTGAAGCCCTTGAGCCTCACACTGGTCTCAAGGGTTTTGGGATTGAGGGTTATGTGGGAATACATTTTCCCCATTGGATGAGAAATGCATCTATTTTGGAAGGCTTGGTTGATATAACATTCTACAACTGTAAAAACTGTCAGCGTCTTCCTCCACTTGGTAAATTACCTTGTTTAACCACTCTTTATGTATATGGAATGAGAGATTTAAAGTACATTGATGATGACTTATATGAATCTACATCCGAGAGGGCTTTCATTTCATTGAAGAATTTAACTCTGCGTGGTTTACCAAACTTAGAGAGGATGTTGAAAGCTGAAGACGTAGAGATGCTACCACAACTTTCCTACTTTAATATTTCAAGTGTTCCCAAGTTGGCATTGCCATCCCTTCCATCTCTTGAACTCCTTGATGTTGGTGAAATAAACTATCTCTACTGTTGGGATAAAGTTGTGGATTTATTCCCAGAGAGAAGTGTGTGTAGTATGCATAATCTTAAATTACTTATCATCGTAAAATTCGATAAACTCAAGGTATTACCTGATGATCTTCACTCTCTTAGCGTCCTTGAGGAGCTTCACATTTCAAGTTGTGATGAACTTGAGTCTTTTTCGATGCATGCGTTGCAAGGTTTGATTTCTCTTCGAGTTTTGAACATTGATAGATGTTGTAAATTAATATCCTTGTCAGAAGGTATGGGAGACTTGGCTAGTCTTGAGAGACTTGTAATCCAAGAGTGTCCGCAACTTGTTTTACCAAGTAATTTGAACAAGCTAACTTCCCTTCGTCAAGTGGAAATTTCGTGCTTCTTTGGAAACAGCCAGATATTACAGGGCTTAGAAGTTATCCCCTCCCTACAAAATTTGACTCTAGCATTCTGTGATTACTTGCCAGAATCGTTGGGAACCATGACCTCTCTTCAAAGAGTAGAAATAATTTGGAGTAGAGATGTAAAGTCACTACCAAATAGCTTTCAAAACCTCATAAACTTGCATACATTGCTTATTGCTGGATGTGCTATGTTGGAGAAACGATGCAAGAAAGGAACTGGGGAAGATTGGCAAAAGATAGCTCATGTTCCTGAATTGGAGTTAATTGCAGAAGGCAAATACTTAAGTAATCTACTGAATCCCTTGCTTATTTCATCTTTGTCTTTATGTAGCACTGACACTTTTGTTTTAAGGCTTGTCCGGTGTCTCACACTTACAAGACACCGACGAATGTAGTTACATTGAATCACTTGACTTCTATTTTCTCAAATTAGTATCGGTGTCTACGTGTCTGTGTCAGTATCGTGTCCGATATCCTTATGTCACTCAGTGCTTCGTAGATCTTGTTTTCTCCCAAATGTATGATGATTTCTGACATATTGGAACTCTTGATGCAGGGCCTGATTGGATGGTGGAAGATAGTTTGTTGCGCCGTCGTTATCAGGCTATCGAGATCAGTTCAAAGAACGAGTTTCAACGTATAGTTGATGCATTGTGAATGAACTTAATGGCATATAAAGATAACACTCCTGTATGCTAAAAATGGTGAGGACTAAGAAACATATCATTCTCCTTTCTTGCTATACAGAAGACTTATGTTGAAAGTAGCAAATGTTTCTTCAGCAGTACTGCTTAGCTATAAAATCATTATGGTTCGGTTATGATAGAGTAGTTTTCTAAACAAGCATATTGTGCAGAAGTGTATTATATAGTTTCAGGATGAAATAAAATCATTGAAAGATGTCAATTATTTATAAGATCAACACACTTGTGTGAAGAGGACATTCAAATTTTCAGTTTCATTATCATCAATTACTGTTCCTACTCAGAAGCACTGTGGTCTTCAATTGTTGATTTTAATAATCATTGTTGACATATTATCATTTCATCAAGGTAGTTTTGATTTGTACTGATATTTGATGCAAGCGAAATGTAAGTAATTGGTTATTTCATCAATGACCTTTAATTTTTTTTATAAATCTCGGGGTATCCGACTCAAAAATCATTAGGCCAACTCAAATGGCTTAGTAATTTGTTAAACACTATTCGTCATTGTTTGAGTATAAGTGTGAGGGTCCAAGTGTTCACGTGTTTAAGAGTAGGAACTATCCATAATACATCGACTACATTCAATGCAATATTAAAACTTTCGATATACATTTTTATCTAAGGGTTAATTAAGTTTTTAGTCCCTATAAATATCCGCAGTTTCGTTTTTAGTCCCTATAAAATAAAATCACACTTTTTAGTCCCTATGACATTTTCCTTTAGCATTTTAGGGACCAAAAATGCTGACGTAAATTTTTTACAGGGACTAAAAATGTTGATGGAAAATTTTATAGGGACTAAAAATACTAACGGAAAATTTTACAGCGACTTAACCCTTTATCTAATAAAAGTAATATAAGTAATATTGTATCAGGTTTCGTGAGTAAAGTTCAGTTCGTAGGGAAAATGTTGTGCAATATACAAGGGTCAAAATTTCTAACCATTAGATTACTTAAGGAAAAAAAAAGTAATATTGTATATCATATGGATGATAAGGGTAAATCAACTCATAGTATTATTTTATATGATAAATTTAATTGTTTTGGTACATGTATTTTTATGATTGATTGAAAATACATATTTATATTAATTTAGTCGGTTGAAATATGTTGTTTAAAAAAACAATGTTGAGTGTTTGATATTGTCCCATATCAATCGAGATATAATTTATTGAAGGCTTAAATAGGTCTTTCATCCCTGTAAATATATGTCATTTGAATTTTCGTTTCTGAAGTTACTAATCCTTATAATCTGCCACTGCAAAATTTAATCATTTGACTTTTGGTCCTAATTAGGTTTTTTTGCTGAGGTGGTTGGATTAAATAGGTCTTTCGTCCCTGCAAATATAGGTCATTTAAATTTTCGTCTCTAAAGTTACTAATCAAATGTAATTAGGATCATTTTTCAAATGATTAATGTTTGCAATGGTAAAATGGAAGGATTAGTAACTTCAGGGACGAAAATTCAAATGACCTATATTTACAGGACGAAATACCTATTTAAACCTTTATTGAATTTCAGGAAGTATATGAGATGGAAAAAGAAGGAAAATAGAGGTATAAGACATGTTTAGGTTTGTAGATTAAGAAATTCTTGACTTCACCATCTTGATTAAATGACAATCTAGCTCTACATGTTCTTTCTATTGTGATGAACATAATTGTTTATAGTACTTAATGCAGACAAGTTATCACATAAAACTTTTCATCGGTTCTGGTAGATTGTTCATGTAAAGTTCTTCTTATAAGACGGAGATTGAATGCAGTCAGAAGATTAGGACTACAGTGCTCAGTCACATTTGGTCTGTCCGATGAAGATCCTACTGTCCAGATTTGAAGTTTGGATTTTATATTTATAAACAATTAAAATGCTAGATTAAAATATGGATTGCCGAAGTAGTGGTTGATAGTTAGAATGTACTAATTCAAGACCTCGTGTAGATTTCACCGAAGTGTGTGAAAATAACACATATTTATGATGGGAAATGCTACTTTTCCCGAAAAATGTGATCACGAAAACGTCTCGGCCATACAAACAATAATGCCCTTCTCCAACTCTTTTTTTTCCAGTCATCCATGTATTGTGTAAAACCATATCTAACGGTTATAATCTTTCTTGATAAATTCGCTATGTTTTTAATCGGGATCAATAGCACTGCTCATTTATGATTCCACCAAGTAGGGAAGTCTTTAAGAATAAAAAACTTGTGAAAAATTGTTGTATAAGTGGGTCCCATCAACTTTTTTCCTACTTTCAATTTATCGATAAAATTGTCCAATTTTCTCGTAATAATGTTCTCCAAATGCATTGTATTTATCATCATCCAAATATATTATACACTAGGTATATAACATGTGTGTTGCACGGATTTGATTATAATGTTTTCTTTAATATATTGGAAATAACAAATTTTATTGGTCTTCCTAAAAAATTATAAATCATTGATCTATTGAACTTTTTTTATTTAAAATAAAGTCAAAATATTTTTAAACTTATCGAATATAGATAATGGGTCACCCATTTGTGTTAGAAATCACTTGAATTAATATATCTTTTTTTCTGGTTTAGTTTATAACTTCATTTTTTCCTTTATTTGAACATATTTTAGATTTTAGAAGAAAAAAATTGTCGATATTGAATTATAATTTGATATTATCAAATTTTTATTCTAACTTGAGTCAAATAAATGATTTTATGTAAATATTTGAATGAAATAACTCAATTTATAAAAAAAAATCAAATGTTTTCATATGTATCATTGCATAGTTTTTAGTAAAAATATTACTCCTTCCATTTTTTTATGTGTCGTTTGATGTTTAAAGTAAATATAAAAGTTTATAATTTATAACAAAAACAAAGAGTTTTATAGAGTTGACATATAAGTAGTAGAATTTTTTCTCTATAAAAGAAAAGCAGTATAGTTTTGTAAAGATACCACATAAGTAAGAAGAGAGTTTAGCTACGAATTAGAGAAATTCATACATGAATGAACTTAAGTATAACGTGTGAATGAAATATCTATCACCGACCAATTAGAGTATTTGAAGGATTAGTACTTAATATCTAACCTTTTAGGAAATAAAATTGTGTTGCCTACAATAATAATTCCACAAAGTGTTCAAATTATATAAATAAGATCACTAACATTGTTAAAATTTTAAAGTACAAAATAGAAGAACAAATCTGATAAAAAAACAAAAGACTTCATGAGAGTTCAAAACATAAGAAAGAGTGGAAGACATAAGACCCATCAATTTAATCGGAGAGATACAGTGAGGAAAAAAAGTGAGCGGATCCTCTCCCTTTATCATCTCTGCAGTAGCCTCTCAATTTAATGAACCAAAATATTTTTAAAATAAACGACTATCAAAATATTTTTAAACTTTTCACACATAAAGTGAATATCAAATATAGATAATGGGTCACCCTTTTGTGTTAAAAATCACTTGAATTATTATATCTTTTTCTCTGGTTTAGTTTATGACTTCCTTTTCTCCTTTATTTGAACATATTTTAGATTTTAGAAAAAAAAATTGTTGATATTGAATTATAATTTCAAATTTTTATTCTAACTTGAGTCAAATAAATAATTTTATTTAAAATTTTGAATGAAATAACTCAATTTATAAAATTTTTGTTGCCTACAATAATAATTCCACAAAGTGTTCAAATTATATAAATAAGATCCCTAACATTGTTAAAAACTTAAAGTACAAAATAGAAGAACAAATCTGATAAAAAAAAAACAAAAGACTTCATGAGAGTTCAAAACATAAGAAAGAGTGGAAGACATAAGACCCATCAATTTAATCGCAGAGATATAGTGAGGAAAAAAAGTGAGTGGATCCTCTCCCTCTGTCATCTCTGTAGTAGCCTCTCAATCTAATGAACCAACCATTAGATACCTCCAATAGATGATAGGGAAAGGCAATAAAATGTTGAGAAAACAATCTTGAAATACCCTCTGTAATTTGAGCAAATTTCAGTTTACCCCTGTTAATTTGAGTAAATTTCGGTTTACCTCTGCCATATCATCGATTTTGTACTGTCAAAATCCATGAAGGTCCAAAACCAAAAAACTTCAAATTACAAGGACGGAATCCAAAAGGAGAATTTTACAGAGAAAAAATCAGAAATGATCTATATTAGAGGGGGTAAAGCACCGTTAACCCATTAAACCAATTTTAATTCGTAAAAAAACATAATTCATAAATTTTAAACTAAAAACGTAAACAAAAAAAACACCAAAAAAAACATTAATTTGGATGCATTTACAAACCCAATCCATCCACTTCCACACCAATCTTGTATCAGCAGCAAGTCGAAATCGCACTCAACTGGCCGCCAAAACCCAAACCTGGCCGGAAATCTCGGGCGGAGTAAGCCATCAGCCACCGCCACAAGCAGTAATGCTTTCACTCACTAATTCGCCACTACTTATTGCTAAACCATACCAACAAATTAACGTATTATCAAATAAACGAAGCATTGTTGTAAGATTCTTTTTCCTTTAGTTCTATAGTTTTTAGGGTATAGTTTTTTTTTTTAATCTGAATTGTTTTTATTATTTTATTATAAGGTATTTGCTGCTGCAAAAGGTCCAAGACCGAGATATCCAAGAGTTTGGAAGACTAATAAAAAAATTGGGACCATTTCTAAGGCTGCTAAGCTTGTTCAATCTGTAAGTTCTTCTTTGCATTCGCTATATTCGTTTCTATCGTTTCTATGAAGCATCGACACAAATACCAAATACGACAGTGACATTGACATGTTAACAGCGATAATTATTTGAGAAAATGACATAGTTGAATGTAATCCCATGTGTCCGTGGTGTGTTGGTACATGTGTTGAACACTGGATACACCTTTGCTAAAAGGGTTGGTGCTACATAGACTTACATTGACACAAATATTAGACACGACGCTGATACGTCACAATGATAGTTATTTGAGAAAATGGCATTATTAAATGTAAGTATTATGTCGTGTTGGTGTAGGACACTGACATGTGTTAGACACCAGACATTCCTTTGATCGGAAGAGTCGGTGCTATATCGTTAACCTTAGTAATTTAGGCTTTGGTTTCCCGCTAGTTGTGATATGGTAGTAGTACTCTTTGTTGTTAGTTTGACATTGAGTAGAGAAGAAAGTTCAATCTAGTATTTAACAATGTTGTCTATAGAGAATGGCAGACGGCGAAAACTCTGCCATATAAAGAAGTCCTTTGGCGGACATCCCTTCACTATTTGTCTATGAACTGGTCTTTTGGGGTGGACTCTTTTTCATGGGTTAAAGTCATAAAAATTGGTGTTTTTGTTGAGAGTTTGGCTACAGAAAGAGCCACTTATTGGCTGGATTAAGATACATTACCGGGTTGTCAAATAACAGCCATGCTGGATGGTAGTGTTGGATATTTTGACAACCTGCATGAGAAATTTGTGAAGGACGCCGGCACCATGGCGTTTTATTATATGGCGGTTCAAAATGGTGGATTTCTAGCCTTTTGCCTGTTCTGCCATTTGCAATCGACAACGTTGTGCACTGCTGAATATTGATAGATGTGTAAAGCCACAAATTTGAAAAAGCTACCACATGGTCAGTGCTGATACAAAAGCCACCGTTGATGTCGTCTCTTAAAGAGGTGGCAATGTTATGAGTTCCACGCTGGCTCTTAATGGCTAGTCTTTTGGGTTGGACTCTCTTCGTGGGCTTAACTCATAACACTCTGATTTTATACAGAAAACCTTGGGCTGATTTTTCCTTGGATGATTTGCATTTCTGGAAAAATAAGTTTTCTATTGTCTTGTACAGATTAAAGAACTTTCAAATGTCAAAGAAGAAGTTTATGGAGCTCTTGATACCTATGTCGCTTGGGAACTAGAATTTCCTATAATTACAGTGAAAAAGGTACTCAAGACTCTAGAATACGAGAAAGAATGGAAGCGGATAATACAGGTATTTGAAAAAAAACCAATTGTATCCTTATGATTTTTTATGTTCATTATTGCAGCACTATAGCGCTGTAGCGTAGCAGAATTTGAATAAACTGTTATTTTCTGCTATCTGCGATTGAGTCAGTGCTGATTTATGTTCCTTTGGATAGCTTCTGAGCTAATATATAATTATGAAAATTACGTTCTGAAACTATAGGTAACAAAATGGATGTTAAGCAAGGGTCAAGGAAAGACAATGGGAAGCTATTTTACCTTACTTAATGCTTTAGCAGAGGATGACCGAGTTGACGAAGCAGAAGAGCTTTGGACAAAGCTATTAATGCAGTACACGGAAAGCTTGCCACGTAGATTCTTTGATAAAATGATATCTATCTACTGTAAAAGAGGCTTGCATGATAAGATGTTTGAGGTATTATGATTTGTGATTTTTATATCAATTTAAACTATTTATAATATGCATCTGATTTACCTTATATTTGAGTAATTATTTTGTTTACTTTATTCAATGAAATTGTCAAATTCTTGTATATTCAAAGTTCAAATGCCAAAATATACTTTGGATTAAAGAGAAGTTATTGGAGTAAAAATAGGAACAAGTGAAAAAATAGATAATTATATAGTCTGTAAATATGACAGTGCTACATAACCAAGAAAAGCTAATTGATGAAACGACGATGTCCATTCGGTCCCCTGAAATTGCCCTTAGCTGAACACCATTAAGACTACTATATTCCATTGGAAATATACCGGAAAAAAAAATAGATTAAGGGAGAGGAAAGAAACCAGAGTGAAAACAGAGGCAGAAAAGGGATATGATAGGAGAGAACAAAGGAAAGAGAAAAAAAAAAAAACTTGTCAATTACTCATAGGATTCCTGAAGATTTCCTGGATATGGAGCAGGACGTGAGTGGAATGGAGGAAGAACAGAATCTGCTTACGTATTGAAAGAGTTAAGTTGTAACTATATGTGAATCAAGCGTTACTCTTCAGTTGTGCTATTCTAAGAATGAATCATGTGAAGCACACATGCTGTGACTTTTCAGTACAGATGTAAGTGGCAAAAAAATCAAATAGAGTGGTATGCATAGGATTCTGAGGAATCTGTAATGGAATGATTGATCGTTACATTAGAATACAGTAGTGTTGTTATTTATAGACTCAGCCTAGCGGTGACTTAATTGTTAGCTACTTAGTTCACTAATCTAACAACTATAACAAAAAATAACTAACTAGTTATCAAAGCCGAATATAGTAAACATGCAAATGATATAATACTCTAACATCTTCCCTAGGTGTTCAATTAAGTCTGAACTTATCAAACACCGAGTTTTTCTCGAGGAAGTCCAAACCAAGGAGAGGATAAGGGTTTAGGGAGCATGTATGTGTTTTGATCAGTAGCTTTAGTGTGGTAGATGATAAGATTCTTTTTGATGATTTTCTCTCTTAAGAAGTAAACAGATTACGGCTCTGTCATTGGTCCTAGAATATAGGACTGGATTGTGTGAGAGATATTACTAAAGTCAGTGGCGGAGCCACATTGGCTGTTGTGCATGCAAGTGCCCCCACTAGTTTTTTGAGTTTCTAATATCCATCCTATATAATACTACATCATTGATGTCTAGCATCAGCACATACATATACATATAGTATTATAAATATGATGATGGAGTATGATAACAAGATTACATATTGTAAATAATACAGGCATGGTAGCATCTCTCCCTTATGTGTTTTCCTACTCTGTTTCTTTTATGGGTCTAGCTAACAATTGCCTTAAGGGCACTTGTTAAGGATACAAACATGGAAATAATTGGTAAATTTTAAGTAGAAAAAGTTACTTTTTAATGTTTCAATGCATTGAATGTACTATTTCCAAAACAAAATTTCTTGTTTAGACTTCTTATAAGACACTTGTTAGCATTTTCCTTCTTTTATTTAGCTTCATTTTTCGAAAACAATACTTCTATAATGTTATATACCTAAATTTTATTTGTATATTATTTGAAATAATAATAACAATTATAAAAGTTCTTTCTTTCCAAAAAGAAAGTTCTAGTCAATATAAAACACTTATTTTATTCTATTTTCATTTTAGAAATAAGAAAATCCACAAAAAATTATTGTAATATTTTAAACATATTTAATGTTAGAAATTTATATGTAAATATTGCCCCCACTACTTAAAATTTCTGGCTCCGCTACTGACTAAAGTTGTCACAGTAGATAACAGAAGTTTGAAACTAATATTTTAGTTCAGTGAGAAATCATTGGACCCAAATAACTGATTGCAAGAAATAACTACAGTTATGTGGGGAAACTTGTAGAAACATATACAATAAAGTACATAATAATTTAGTAAACAAACAAATGTTGTTAATATGGATTGAGTTCCGGCTCAATATTTACTCAATTTCTCATGTAGGTATTTGCAGACATGGAGGAGCTTAGTGTTAAACCTAGTAGTTCTGTTGTCTCAATGGTTGGAAATGTCTTCAAGGAGCTAGGTATGATGGATAAATACGAGAAGTTACATAAAAAATATCCACCACCGCAATGGGAATATAGATACATCAAAGGAAAGCGTGTAAGAATCAGGGGGCAAGGTCAGCCTAATAAAGTCGATAGATACGTAAGGAAGCATGACAATGTTCAACCAAATCCAGGCTTAAGAGAGGAAGATGGTTCAGAAACTTCAGAAGAAACTTCAGAGTTAACGGATGATGAACAATTCGAACAGGATGCCGATTTAATATGCATGGAAACCAAACAAATTTCTGATGATTCATCTGAGCTTATGGAACCAAATTTAGATGTATAACGAGAGAAAGATGGTTATACTATGACTAGCAGATAGTTTCTGTTGGCCATTAATGTTAGTTACACGCGAAATCACTATTTCGGCGTCTGACTTCTACATGCTGTTACGAGGTAAGGTGAAGACATTAGGAGAACATGCTTTTAAAATTTCAAAAAATGTAAGCTTGACAATCTGGTGGTAGCCATATCATTTATGAGGATATCAGATCATTTGCCAATCAAGTAACATATCTACTTCAGATTCCTGAAATGTCGAAGTCCACGATATAAATTGTTATGTTCTTCTCTCAAGCCAGTATCAATATGCTGAATTGAAGTTGGGTACTTTGGCTTGTAGATTTCCTCAATGCATAATAGGCTTTGATTAGGATATAGTTTTTTTGAGATATGTGTTATATTGTTGGTCATATATTTGCATTGTATTTATGTTGAAATCATGATAATTAAATACTCATTGATACAAAAACAATTATATTTTTTTTTCTTAATTTGAGTCTAGACTTTTTAACCAATGCTGATATATAAGCAATACAATATCTTTCAGGACAATATGAAATGAAGCAACTTTCTATTGTCAGAAAGAAAAAAAAAAACAATACTTTCAGATAGAAAGCACATATAAATTTGATGAGATTTTTATTGTTGCTTCATTGTTCTGAAAATTCAGGACAGTTTATTCTTTTGTTTATACTGGCGATATTCTTTTGTTTATTCTCAATTTTATAACCTAGTCTAACAACTTGGAATCATGTTCTCATAAAGATCCAATTTTGAACAAAAAAGTTTGAAACATGACAAATTGATGAATTTAATTTTTGAAGAAAAACACTGGATATATCCATATGCTACCAAGTTTGGTGAGCATCTATGAAACAAGATTTTAAATTAACTTGAATTTGTAGTTGCCTCAAAATAAAAGTAAAGTTGTAGTGAAAAAAATTGATGATTAAATGTTCAGTACATACATGTTGGTATTTCATCCAAAAATATGAAACTAACTAAAACTGTGTCTGTCTTAGCAAAGTAGGGAACAACTTCATTGACTTATCTCCTAACAAACTTTACACGATTTTTTTTAAAATGAATCGATAAAAAATGCTACACGCGTCAATAATAGCGCCGAAATCCAAGACATCCTTTGTGGTGGTGAAAGTATCCAGCACCCTCTTCGAGTATAATTCAAAATCAAAACATTTTCCAATTGAAGCTCGTGAACCGATTGAATCACAAACAATAGTTCACTTGCTTTGCCTTCGTTGACTGAACACATCTGGGAGAACCTTTCTTTTTGGCAAGAACAAAGCTGTCAAAATCATCTCAAATGCACATCCCTGAGCCAACCCGGTTATGTCGATGAGAGAGGCGTCCACATTACATTATGTAACAATTTAACGTCGGGTTACACCATGAACTCCTACCTGGTATTTTCTTCATGTTTCTGCTGTTGTTACATACCTATGCGCATTTCAAGCTCTCCAGCATTGTCTTGCCATGCATCACAACCTGTATCGGGCATTCAGTAACACTTATCTCAGAGCTTCTGGCAGACCAGATGCTCCACATATTAGCAATTAATGCAGCTGCGGTATCAGCATGACAACTGCGTTTCTGCGTAGAATTTCAAGCAGCACAGTATGCGGGTCTGAATTATGTAACTGAACAGGCTCACCTATTTCTTCCACACCACCAGTTAGCCAGCAGCGCCTACTGAATTTTTCGTGAAAAAATAGGTGCATAACATACTCATATATCTCACCACACAACACACAAGAAGTAGGACACTCCACCCCTTTGTCATGTAACCTGCCAAGAACGAGTGAATTTTTATCTGTGTGGTTGTTCTTAATTCAATGTGATGATGCCAAAATGGAAAACACCTATTGCCTATACAAAGGATTGCAGACACCATAAGAACTTATTTTTACACAGCCATTGTTTTACCATCTTTCATCGATTCATTCAAGTCGATTTCTCTTCTTTCTGTTCCGATTGAAGTCATCGGTGGGCTCCTCTTCAGTAGAGAATCTCTTGACTGAGCATTCATTTTCATCATCACCACAAGCAATGGCATTCAAATCTGGTAAATGGTATAGATCCATAGTTTTGCCATTTTTTTTATCGTATACAAGATAAATTGTTGTCTTATTCACAATGAAATTGTTCTCAAAAACAACAACAACCTCCACTTTGTTACCGGGTTCTACACTTGATACTACCCTCTCCCCCTCCTCATTTTTCAAGGAGACTAATGCCTCTCTCTTATAAAGCTGAATGTTATGTTATCTGGGGTTGAAGTATAAACAATGCACATCATCGTCTTCAAGTTACGACCTTCCACCTGAGGAACTTGAAAAGTTACAGAAGAACCTTCCGAACTAAAGGTTAACCAATTCGGATAACTATCACCAGGGAGGAAACAACCACCATTCCCATTGACATCCAAATTCTGCGAAAGTAAAGATAGGCTCAAAATTCAATTGACAAGTATATTAAAATCATCTTACCATTCATTCAACGATTAAAGATATATTTTTCCTCATAAGATAATTAATCATATTTTGGTTGTTAACTTTTTTTGAAGTTACACAGAAAATTTACTTGGATCATAAAACAGACTATCAATCCCACTCTAAAATGCGCTCTTCGGAGACTCTAAGTTTGCAACGTTTTTAAGAAAAAAAATGTTCATACAAATGATGTCACATTTCTACCACAACCAAATGTTTAATAGTAATACTTGATTATAAAAAATAACAGGCATTTCAATTATATATTAGTGATTTAGTATTAATTATCTGAAATTATGGAAAATAAGAAAGTATATCTTGACATAATGTAAAGACTATAATTCTTCCACATGTGTCAAGTAAACATGTAAGCTGTCAATGACTGATAGCAAAATTTGTGAGAATTTGCAAGACAACTTAAAAATAAATATGACGATTTCATTATTTTGATTTTACACCTATGGCAAATAATCGTAAACACTTACACATATTTTTTTTTATAGGTGTATATAGACTTAAACACAAAACAATTGAAATGTATGAGGTGATACACACACAAACAGACATACAAAGGAGATAGAGAGAGAGAGTATGTCAAACCTGTAAAATTATCTCTTTCAGAATATTGGTGACTTGACAATTCATTCCCATTTGAATTAAAAGAGACTTCAAGGAATGTTTTGATCCTGAAACATTCACTTGCCAAGAGTGTTGAATTAATGTAGTAGTAGTTACATTTTATAACTGTGATGTAGTTGCGGTTGGTTCAAACTCTTTGTAATTTGTAGCATATAATGCATCCAAAATTATTGCTGCATCATAAGAAAGTTGAAGTTCTGAGCTACACTCTACCCAAAGACTTCTCAGACTTGGAATGTACTTGGAAATCGATGATAGTTCGTGGAAACTGCTTTGCAATACATCTAAAGGAACAAGAGATGACATGATAGTAGATGTTTGAAGATCAGTTGTTGGTGACATCCAAGACCAAATGATGGATGGAAACACATTACTTGAAAATCCTTCATAACCGGACAAAGAAATATATCCGATGCTTTTTGACCTTACTATTGAAAATGGTACTCTTTTTATTGCAGTATTATTTGCAAGCAGAGTGGTTAAAGAATGAGAGTTTTCAATCTTTAAGCACCCAGAAAGAATGAGAGTTTTCAAAGATTTCAACTTATAAATGCTTCTTGGGAGGCTACGAAGGCTAACACAATCTTCCAAATTTATGAGAAGAATTTCTTTAAGATGTCCAATGCTAGGAGAAACCTCAGACAGGTTTGAACAATTTTTCAGTACTAGCTTTTCAAGATTAGGCATGTATGAAAAGTCTGGGGTGTGTGTAAGACAATGAGAATGACTAAGATTGAGAATCTTCAGATTTTCCATTGTCTGCAAGAACAGAAACGTCAAAGGGAAACTTAAGGAAGAAGCTTCGAGAAAAAAATGAAAGCAATTACAATTTTTTTTTTTCAAAAAGCTAAATTAACTCACCCAAATTGACACCGGAAAGAATCAAACCTAAGACCTCGAGGACGAGCACACTCCTAGACCCCAAGCCAATACCATCAAATCAACCCAATTGGGTTTGAAAGCAATTACAATTTAATATGTCTTACTAAACAAGGCCAAATACATTGAAAGTGGAAAATAAAATACCTACAATGTAGGTGCAAAAATTTTAAACTAGGCTAAATTTTTTCCATATCGTTGCAGAAATTACGAAAAACTATAGAGTATTTTACGAAGATATGAAAATTTGAAATGATATATGGTTTTAAATGTAAACTTCAAACTTGTTCAATCAAATAGTCAATATTGTAAACATTTCCTTTCCCATCTCTTTACTATACCAAAGTTTTTGCTGAAGATTAAGGTGGTAAAATTGATAATTATTAATTTGGTCTGTGCTAAAATTGATAATTATTAATTTGGTCTGTGGTAACATTAGACTTGATATCAACATGTAACTCGTCCATGAATTCAACTAGACTCAAAAAAGAGTGGTTGTTAGCTTACCTTTCTCGAAACGGTGGCATTTTACATGGGAAAGGAAAGTTCTTTTCCATGATGGGAAAGTTGAACAATAACCATAGATTTAATATTAGTTTATTCGGATGGCTGAGATGCATTACCTGGTAAGGGGTTGTGACTTTTTGTAAGGTATTGGGATAAAAAAACTCGGGCCCACCACAATATTAAATAACAATATTGTATTTGTTTGAATTATTGGTGATAAAAAACCGTTGGTCTTATCTATTGTACTTGGGCTTGCTGGTTAGACCCAATAGTTTCGGAATGGCTTGTACCATTTTATTTTGTTAAAATGTTTTGATGTTAATTTAAATTAGAAAAGTCATTAGACAAACAATTAATAAATTTTGAAAAGTAGATTAAATTTTTAACTATTGTGCGACATATTGTGTTACATAAATAAATAAAAAAATTGGCCATTAATAAGTACAGATTTATATTTTCTGGAGCGTTGATTTAATTAATTTAAAAATTGGGTACAATTTTAAATAACATTTATATTAACATGATTAAATAACAATTTTAAATCCAAAAAATGATAATAATAAAAAACCTAAAATCATAAAATATCATGTGTTTTTGGTTGAATCTGAGATTAAAAACAAGTTTGAAGCTTCTGTTGGGAATCTAAGAAATACATTGATACCCATAATCCAAATATGAAAAAAAAAAATTCAGACCAATCACAACAACCTCACTCTAATCCCACACCTTACACACAAAAGTGAGAACAATGATCTTTGGGAATAAAGTATTAGAAGACAAAGAGATAAAACATAAGAAAATTGACCATAATCCAATTCAAATTTCATCCTAAAGCAAAATTCATCAAACCCATATCTGGTACATCAATAAAATGCAAAATCAATTGATACTCACTTCAAATCACATCCAAAAATGAAAACTTGATCTTTACCCAGTTCCAAATTTGCCTCAAAACTTCAAACAAGATGAAAGCGAAAACTTGGATGGGTAATCTTTGGCTTCATGGTGAGAGAACAAATAGAACAAAAGAAGGAAACCATCCCCTGGTTAAAAGAAAGAAAACGAGATTATACAAGTTCTGATAATTTATGGTAAGACAATAGTAAATGGGGAGGTGTGGTGCATAAAGTACAAACAATATTAAAAAACTGATTTCAATTTTTTTATTTTTTTTCCAGATCCGGTTGCCAACCGACATGTGGCAGGGAAAAGGACCATTTTCCATGGTGGGAAAGGATTGGCCTTTCCCATGTGAAATGCCACCCCTCGAAACATGATGCTAGATAATTTGATGTGAAGTACATGTTGAAGAAACATTAGGCTTGATATCAACACTTAACTCGTCCATGAATTCAACTAGACTCAAAAAGAGTGGTTGTTAGCTTGGCTTCCTCGAAACATGATGCTAGAGAATTTGGCGCCATTATAAATAAGTAAAACTATATTCAAACAATTTTATATAAACTCTAATGCTGAATTTTTGTAGTGACAAACAAACAAGGTTGTTCATAAGTTAGCAAATCGAACCACATTATAAGCTAGTTTGTAGATTTTGGTTGATTCACCAAGTTATATTAAACACTTTTGAAGTAATGAAATGATATAAAAAATCTAAAAAAGAAACAATGTTATAAATCGTTTCCATAAGTTTTTTCAAATAGTCACACAAAATATATCGAAAATTGTTGTATACACAATTTATAAGGCTGAAACACACCTATAAAAGACAAAAATACCCCTCGGTAATTAACTGCCGCTAGTTTCGTTTTTCCTCGGCAGTTAACTGCCGAAATTTACTTCGGCAGTTAACTGCAGCCGGTTTCATTGACAATTAACTGCCGAGGAAAGCAATTATGCAGACAGTGGGTTCTACATAATGCAACCAAGCCATTTTTCGGCTAGTTTTTACCTGTAATTCAACCAGAGCATTTCGAGAGGCTATATAACTCATGCAACAGTTATACTCGGTCATAAACAAGAAAATTGCATTATCTTTTATAGTTATCTATAATTAGATCAATCCTAAATTTCGTTAGAATGACACGGATGTTTGAAATTCATCAAAACATTAAAGAGTGTTCATAATTAAACAACACATTACATATCATTAAATTAAATCTCTACTGACATTCTATGCAGTTGCAGATGGAACGAACATACATATATAATATACTATCTTCCACCATATTATTAAATATAACTTTGTTTGCATGAAGTGGGAGGACACCGAAGTCAACATTTTTAGAAGCTTCAACATTGACGGAAGCTTCATCAATGTTTGGTTTGGCTTCAATCTTAGGCGGTTTGACATTTTCAGAATTTTCGATAAAATTTGGTTTTATCTCTCCCGGATCATCTTCCGCGTTCTCAACCATTACTATAATTAAACAACACAAAACTAAGAATTAACAACTAACTAATGCATAAACATCAATGTCATAATGAATTAAAACAAAAAGAAAAACAAAGGAAAAAAAATGGGAAAAATGGCAATAGCTGCCATTTCTACGTTTTTTCTATGTTTTCCTCGCCAGTTGACTGCCGAAGTTACTTCGGTAGTTAACTGCCGAAATTCCCATGAAAACCTCGGCAGTTAACTGCCGATCACCCCATGTCAGTGTTAACGTAAACTGACAGCCAAAAACCACAAAAATACCAAAAAATGAACGGATTAAAAGCAACAATACATTTTTTTTTAACGTCAAAAATGTGTTGATACCTCCTAGAATGGATGCACCAATGATTTTGGGGCAAGATTTGATGAAAAATATTGAATTTTGGTGTTTAGATGGAAGAGGGAAACAAGATGATGATGAAATAGTGTGTAGGGGGAGCAGGTGGCTGTTTCATCTTATGAAACAGCGCCTCGACACTTAACTGCCGAGGAATTCAAATAACCGGCGGCAGTTAACTGTCGAGAAAAAATAAAACCGGCGGCAGTTAACTGTCGAGGGGTACTTTCGTCTTTTAAAGATGTTTTTCAGCCTTATAAGTTGTGTATACAACAATTTTCAAACATACCAATAGATAAATTCACATGATAGTTCAAATTCAATTCAAACATACCTTAATTTGTAATTGAATAATCACTTAAAATAAATAATTTTCGAAAAGTTGAAAACAACACAGTAACCAAACACTCTTCTTAATCAACAAAATCCCTTACCCAAACTCAAATCCCGTGCATGGCTCAACCGTCTTCTTCACCACACCGCCGCCGTAACAACCACCACATCTCCACCTTCTTCCACTCTACCGCTTCAAAATTCATCTCTCTCTTCAATCCTCCTCCACCTTCATCTTCACCTCAACTACCTTCCACAATCTCCATCCCTCTCCTTACATGAATTGGTAGCCGCCTGTCAAGCTCACAATTCATCTTATAGTCAACGTAACTTATCAGGACCTATTAAATGGATAAAACTGAGGGTAGGAAGATTGAAATGCAACACCGATGCATCCTTTCCCAATCAAGATAATAAATTAGATATAGGAGTGTGAATTTGGGATGATACAAATGCTTTTGTATAAGCAAAAACGAAATGGTTTAAGCCAAGATGTGAAGTACATATTGAAAAAGCATTAGACTTGATATCGACACTTACACATGTTCATGAATTAAATTTGGAGTCAATAAACTTTCGGCTAAACTCAAAAAAAGTGGTTTATAGCTTGACTTCCTCGAAACATAATTCTAGAGAATTTGGTGCTATTATCAATAATTGTAGAACTTTATTGAGACAATTTATATCAACTTTAATGTTGAGTTTATGAATAGACAATCAAACAAGATTGTTCATAAGTTAGCAAAAACGACACCTTATAAACACTCCATCCGATCACATTTATGAACAAAAAATAATTTTTAAGTTCATCGAATAACTAATGTATTTAGTCATATTTATAAACCAGATACATTGCTTATAAATATGATCGGATGTAGTAGTCAGTAGATTTTGGTTGATTAACCAAGTTATATCAAACAAAAACATAATTTCCTTTTTTTTTTTTGAGAAAATATATTAAACATAGTTTAAGTAATGAAATGATATAAGATTTCTTTTAAAAAAAAGCTTAATTGCATAAATGGTCCCTTAAATAATTTGCAGTTTACATTTTGGTCCCATAAATTGTAAAACTCACATTTTTGTCCCCTTAATTTTGCTCTGTCAGTCAAAAAGGTCTTGACCGTTAACTTTAACCCTCAAATATCTTTGGTGGACCAACTTTAAGAGTGGTCCGCAATAGATCCTAATAATTATTCTAATTTAAACCGTTTGATTTTTTTTTAAAGGAGGATCATTGGATTATGGAGGTGTATTTTATCTTACGGTGAGTCAACAACAACTAATTATTTCTCCCTTTCTTCATCTTTTTCCTCGCTCTTCTTCATCATCATCTTCATACCATTTTCACTAACATTCATAAAAAAAAAAACAGAAAAATATAAAAACCCCATAATTTTTTTCTCTTTACAAAACATATTCCCCCTCATGATTCTTCTTTCATTTCATTTTCTTTCTTCCTCTCTTTACCAAACCATACTCTCCCTCTCCTCCTTTTCGAGTCGAACTTTCCGGCCATCCACCATGGTGTTTTCGGCCCTCCTGTGTCAAACAAAATACATAATATTCATCCTCTCTTCGTTCTCTATCTCTTCCTGAAATTAAATTTTAGATAGGAGATATTTTTTTAGTCTCCGAACCGTCACTTTCATTCTAGATCTAGACCACAACAAAATGTTTTGTGACAAACAGCCGCCATAAACATACTCTTTTTCATATTCTCTACAAAATCCACAAAGAAAAATCATGATTGGATGACCTTGCTCAAGTAACCACCGCGCCAGAAAATGACACCACCACATGCCTATTCTGTTGTGAGGCTGCGTGTGTATGTTGAGGTTCTGATTTGAAGCTTTTGGATGGTGTATGTTGAGGTTCTGATTGTTTGCTGGAATTAAGAAAAGAGTGAAAGAGATTGAACTTTTATTGGAATGAATTGAAAATGGTGGAAGTGCAGTGATGATGGAAGTGAATTACGTGTTGTTATTCTTGGTGATGGAAGTGTAGTGATGAGATGATGGTGGTGATGAAGGTTGTTGTTTATGTGTAGTGATGAGATGATGATGGTCAATTTGGAAAAATGATAATAGATTAAGGAAGAAGAAGAGATAAGATGATGAAAATGAAAATAATTAGGTGTTGACGGTTCACTATAGATATAATGGACATGCAATTAAACGGTTAAAATCATATAAAAATTTTTAGACATTAAAAACTAACGGAGGAGATCAATTTGCCTGACGCAGCAAAACCAATGGGACCAATATGTGAGTTTTACAATTTATGGGACAAAAATGTAAACTACAAATTATTTAAGGGACTGTTTATGCAATTAAGCCTAAATAAAAATAATTTAAACACAAAATATACTAATAGATAAACTGGTAATTGAATAATCACTTAAAATAAATAATTTTCGTAAAGTTCAAAACAACACAGTAACCAAACACTCTTATCAATCAACAAAATCCCTTACCCAAACTCTAATCCCGTGCATGGCTCAACCGTCTTCACCACACCGCCGCCGTAACAACCACCACCACCACAACCACCTCTCCAACTTCCTCCACTCCACCGCTTCAAATTTCATCTCTCTCTTCAACCCTCCTCCTCCTCCTCCTCTACCTTCATCTTCACCTCAACTACCTTCCGCAATCTCCCTCCCTCTCTTCCTCCCTCCACCTCTCTCCGCCGTAACTCTCTCCTCCACCGCCGAGTCAACTCGTTCTTCCCCCAAATCGGTTCGAGTTTCGCGGCTCAATGGAAAAAACATCACCGATAGCAGTTATGGTCCGGCTTTTGTTGGTCAGGTTTTCAGTATGTGTGACCTCTCTGGAACTGGTCTTATGGCTGTTTCTACTCACTTTGATATTCCGTTCATCACTGAAAGGTTATTTCCAATTGTTTTGTGTTTTGTGTTTTGTGTTTTGTGTTTCTTTAATTTAGCTTTGAAATTCAAAATTGAAGATTGTGTTTTATTTTGGCTTAAATGCACTTTTCACTCCTATGTTTCAAAAATCCTTTAAAAAAAAAGAAATGGATATTACCCCCTAACTTTTGGCCCTCTTTTGATTAGCTTCACAGTCTCTGATGATGTAAACTGTTATGGGGATAGAATTATGCTGATGACATGGTGTAACTTTTGGCCCCACTCATCAGCAGTTTGGACTCCACTTATCATGCCAGTTTGGACACCATGCAAGTTTGGAGTCCTCTATCCCCATGTCAGTTTACACCATCAGAGACTGAGAAATTGACATAAAATCAGCTAATCAAAAGAGGGCCAAAAGTTAGGGGGTCAAAATATCCATTTTTTGTAAAGGGGGCTAAAATCGCAACTTTTTGAAACATAGGAGGTGAAAAGTGCATTTAAGCCTTTTATTTTCTAAGTTGTTGTTCAAATTTTACTCATATTAGTATATTAATGCTTTGAATGTTGTGTTTTATTTGTATTAGTTCTTCCAAGATTAGTGATTCTAAGATTGTGTTTTATTTGTAAGCTATGTTATTTCGAAAAATTAGTACGAAAATTGTGTTTTATCCGTAAACTGATGTTGTTGTCAAATTTAATTAGAGCAAACAATTAAATTTGTAGGCCCGGGCAAATAGGTCCTTGAGATTATAAATATTTTACATGAAGGTCTCTGACTCTGTCAAATTTTACTCGTATTAGTATATTAGTGCTTTGAAGATTGTGTTTTATTTGTAAAAGGAAAATGTTATTTATCTAGAAAAATAGCATCAAAATTTTTTTCAAGAAACAGTTGGCAAGTTTTAATTGCATGATTTATTTGTTCACTTCCTATTTTTCAGCCACACCTCCTTGAATTGTGGCAAATAGTGCATTGTGATTGGTTGCTCTTTATTCTTGAAGAATTCTTGATGTTATTTTTCTAGAGATATAGCATTGCTCTTTGTAAAATGCTGTTATTATTGTCAAATTTATTTATAGCAAACAATTGAATTCGTAGGCGTAGGCAAATAGGTCCCTGAAATTATAATATTATACGTAAAGGTCTCTGACTCTGTCAAATTTTACTCATATTAGTATATCAATGCTTGGAATATTGTGTTTCATTCGTAATCCGTACGCTGTTGTTATTGTTGTGAAATTTAATTAGAGTAAACCGCCAAAGTTGGAGGCGCGTGCAAATAGGTCTATGAGATTATAAATATTTTTTGCAAAGGTTTGACTCTGTCAAATTTTACTCATATTAGTTTGTGTTTCTAATAGTTAGGGACCAAATTTGATGGTAAAGTTAGGAACTATATTGACGAAGAGTGGTTAAATTGACAATAATTTAAGTTTGAAATAGATATTGAAGATTGTGTTTTATTTTTAAGCTGTTGTATCTTTTTTAAATGTCATAAAAGGTCTGTGTAAGTGTAACTCCCTGTCACATTGGTCTTGAATATCAAATTAATTTCAAAATGTTGAGTATCAAAACCACCAAATTTGTTCCCAACTTTGTAGGACGCTCTCAAATACGCCTCTGATATTATGAATATTTCAAAAAGTCTCTCACTCTGTCAAATTTTACTGTTAGGGACTAAATTGATAGTAAGTGGTTAAATTTATGGACCAAATCGATAGTAAATTGTTAAATATAGGGACTAAATGCTATTTTTTTGTGAAACACGATCTAGTACGAAGTGGTGTCACATAAACAAATTGCTATTTTCCGTGATTAGCGATTGACAATGATGCAGAAAAGTTGTTATAAGCTTATAGATATTTACTGAGAGGTTAATTGAACGAGTTTGAAAAAAAGAGGTAGATGATTTCAACTCATGTGAGAACTTGTTATTTAAAGCTGACAGTTATTGCAAGATTCTTTTTATATTTTTTACTATAAGTGTTTCTTGATAAGTTTATCCAAACCTGTACTGAAACGAAAAAAAATTCCTGGGTCGCTTAATGACAGAATATAGGAAGGTGTCTGTTATGGAGGTGTGATGCCCGGCGTTTTTAGAGTTCTCGTGTCTGTTTTGAGGACAATTGAATCACCCTGCACTCGTAAGCAAATGCGAGCTAGTCTTTTGCTTCTTTTAGCATTCTAGGCATCCAATAGAGATGGTAAGAGTAAGGGTAATCTCATTTCTCATACCGATGTAATAAACACATGCCATCTTGCTTAGGAAATTCAAGATGCTTGGGAGTTGTGCAACATTGATAATAGATTTATGATCATTGAAAGGAGTTTAGGGATTGAAATTGTGGCCAGTGTTTGTTTGTAACCTCAATGAAGTAACAATTAAGCTGTTATTGTCCGTCATTTTCTGAAAGCATAATTTGTTTCCTCTTTTATCTGTTTTCTGCAGAACCCCAGAGTGGCTGAAAAAAATGTTTGCAGCAATCACCAAGAGTGAGAGGAATGGCCCTGTATTTCGTTTTTTTATTGATCTAGGAGATGCAGGTTAGCTCGTCGATACTCCCTCTTTTTACAGTCCCTTCATTTGCTTGTAACATTACTGAATGATTTATGCCTTGTAATATTCTTCAAAGTTTTTCCTATAACTTGATCAATCTATGTGGTTGTGATGTTATCTAATTTGCAACCTAGGCTAATTCTAATATATTTAGCTGCTAGCCAAACACCTTTTGAATGCTAATTAGCTTCTTTGAAGTTAAGAAACAGACTTTTATTTTGTGAAATGGAACATTTTAACAAGCTGATGATTAGTTATTAATCACTTGTCTTTTCTTATTTGTTTGGGTGAGGGATGGGAGCGGGTTTGACTTTAATATTTTATTATTTTTTTATAAAATAGAAAATGAAATTTCATTTGAGTGAATTGAGGAAAATGAAGCTAAGGGGTCTTCTTCCACTACATAAAAAACAAGATAAAAGAATCAAGAATGTAAAAGGACTGCCCAGTCTCTCCTTATCTGAAATGGCAACTGCATTATAGCAGCCATATGCAGAACACGAATATTAATCTGAAAACAAAACCCTATCCCGTAAGTTAAGTGGCAGAGAGGCACCCCTAAATATTTGTGCATTTGGGTCCAACCAAGTGCATTTATATGTGACATATAATGCACACTGCCATAAAATTTTACCTGGTTTTTCCAAACTATTATGATATCATACACATATGTTCCAAAGTGAAGGAACAAACCTGTAGCCCATGAGTCAAGAATCCCATTGGGATTTTTCCAACCTCATGTAGCTGCACAAGGCAAATTAGTGACTGACTGACCGAACCTCATCCTTGAATTACACGTTTCTGACCTACTGTGACCGAATCTGATCCTTGCAGTACACTTTTGTGCTGTTAACATTATAAGTTTACATTCCTTTTTTCCTTGAATTATTTCTTATGATCGCATATTTTGATTAGTGTTGATCTCTGATTTGCAAGTACTGACCTTTTTAATTTTTAATTGTCTTAGTTTCATATGTAAAAAAACTGAATATTCCAAGTGGCGTGGTGGGTGCCTGCCCTCTCGATTTAGCATATGAACATTTCAAGGTATTGTTGACTTTTTCAATTGCTATTAGGGCTGTAGTTGTGCTAGCTTCATTAGTCACTAACAGGTTATATATGATCCATTATTGATTTGGTTAGTGATGCATATTGCATGTAGATGGTTGTTCCAAATTATGAAATTCAATATGTTGATATTATTTTGATACTTCCATATTTTTTGTTTGATTTATTATGTTGCTTGCTATGTACCATGCAGGAAAAGCCTCATCTGTTCCAATTTGTTCCCAACGAGAAGCAGGTATAATTTTTCTTTCATTGTTGCACATATTTTAATTTTATTTGAATATGATCTTTAAATATGACAAATATTTTTCCTTCAGGTCAAGGCAGCTAATAAACTTCTGAAGACAATCCCACACAGTGGTTTTGGGAAAAAGGTTGATGGGGTGCCTGTGTTTAGTGCTCACAACTTGGATATTGCAATATCAACTACAGATGGTATTAAATGGTACATGTTGCCTCATCTTCCTTATCTTGTGTGAATTCATGTCATTGTCAGAGAGCTTCACGGTCGGAAAACTTGTTCCCTCAAATTTTCAATATAGCAAAATAGTCCATGAGATTGAAAATTATTGGTCAATTTATTTCTTTTGTTAATCGGTTCAATCAATTATGAAATTATGCTCCACTTGAGCACGCCCTAAATAACGTCTCAATTCAGCAATTCCGTCCCATTTAGATGACAAAAGGATTAAATTGGTTGACAAGCTTCAATTTGAGGGACTAACTTTCCATTTCGTAAATTTGAACGAATAAATTGCCTGATCCTACAATTTTGTTTATCAAAATGGTGATTCCATCTTATTATATCTCATAATTTGAAAGGACAAGCTCAAACACTATTATTTAGACTAATCTTAATAACTGATAATAAAAAAATGGAAATAAAAAGTTCCAAAGAATGACTTGTTATCATGGTGATATGTAGTGAAAGGAAAAAAATAAATATTATATCCTAAAATAGTGTTACTTATGTATGTAGGACATATTTCACTGATATAGCCGACCCTTTAGAGCAACGAGTAAATGTAGTATTTTCTATCAAAGCTTCAACTGATATGCCCACGTTATTGTTTGGTTTGAATAGGTACACTCCCTACTTTTTTGATAAAAACATGCTTGATAACATTCTTGAAGAAGCTGTTGATCAACATTTCGATACACTAATCCAAACTCGGCACATTCAGCGGCGGCGAGATGTGGTTGATGATAACCTGGCAGCCGAAGTGGTTGAGGAAATTGGAGACAGTTTAGGGGAGCCTCCAGAGGTATGACTAGTTTAATGAACATTTTATTTTGCTTAATTAAGTACAAGGCCTGAGGACAAATATTTTCAATGTAGTGACTAGTGAATAAGAATCTGATATGCAATACAGTTTTCAAGCTGAACCTTTCATACTGATTGACTAATTTAGTATTTGTTTGAAGTTCAAGTAAGTGATGATGATGTTTGTTATTGAAAATAATGTTGTCAAGATCAAGATCGTACATGGAATGGGGGGTTGCAACATCATAAAATATAGGAATGTAACAAGGACCATAAGATCCTTCCAAAATAAAAAATTCTACTAATACATATATACGTTGTGTGTGTGCACAGAATATGAAAAAAGGGGGAATATCTAGTGAGAAAAACTTTTTTTATGTCAGAGTGGGAGGAACTTTCTTGCTCTTCGCCTTTAAAACCCAAGATGAACCTGAAAGCTTCTGTTTAACAGTCACACGACTTTACCTCTTCAATCACTAATAGTTTCCAGACCACTTTTTCATTGGTAACAAACACAGTCCCACTCACCACCATGGATTGTGTGACCTGTCACCGCCACCATTGACATTGCTGGATAAAAATAAACACCGCTAGATTAAACCAGTATCGTAGCAATGTGTTATTCGAAACCCATGTAAACATGAAGGTCATTGGATCGAAATCAGAGTTGCCGTCATTTCTGGATTAAAGTGAACCTTGCTGGAGGTGAATCAAAACCAACAAAAACCAGGGAAAGACTTGTAGAAAACTAGATCCAGCAAAACCAATATTGCATAAACTAATTAAAAATTTGTATTTCACAAATCAGGATCTATTTCATAAGATCTATAAAGAATTATTAATATTTCATAAATCGAAAGGAAGGGGACTCTGGCTTCGTAGTTGCATGTTGGAAATTAGTGTAACTGTACGTGAAAAACTTCCACAGTGGCAACGGCAAAAAAGTTATGTTCAGGTTTAGAATTTTTTTGAGATGAACAACAAACAAGAAAAGGCACTTGATATTTTGATTTTAGAATCCTAAACTCAGCCATTTGTTTTGACCTAATGGCTTAAAATGACTTCTATCACACACATTAAATAACATTTCTCACTAAATATACCCCCAAGAAAAATAACTAATAACTAATAACATTATTAAATCGAGAACTTAAATCAGAACTTTCAGAATTCAGAAGCAAAACATATCGAGTAAACAATAAAACCATAACATCCAAGATAAGTTGTAATTAGTCGTGTAAGACCCAAGTCTAACTAATAACTATGACCGTAACATTTAGCAGCCTCACTACTACCAGCCCCTACCCCACTACATCCAGCTCCGCTATCACCCTACACAATATCCTCTTCTGAAACATTCACTGAGCTATCATCAGTAGCGTGTTTGGCTCTTCCAAGACTGCTGCCAACACCACACTTTTATTTGCACTTACGATGCTTTGCTGAGCTCAAGCTTCAAAACAATGAATAAACAAATATTTGTAAGAAAACAAGTTGTAAAGTCAAGTCATTGAGTCTATCCAGTTTCTGACAACAACACTGGTCGACTATGTGTATACCAACTCATTCATATTCATAGCAAACACAACACATACAAAAACGTAAATTGAAATATGTCTTTCACACTCACTCATGATTACATAATCTAAAGAAAAATGTAAACATTGTACAGAAGAACAAGGGATTACCTCTTCTCACAAGCTTCAATAAGATCAGCACTGCAACCTAAACTTTCTGGAGGTTCCCAAGTGTTTGCTGTCTCATCCCGTAAGAACCTTCAGTGATAAAAAAACAGAGAAATAAAATATTATTAAAAAGATCACATTTGGTCCTTTCTCGTTCAATTTTATCACAATCAAGGTATACAACAAGAACAAAAACAAAAGGGGTACTCACCATTTTACCAAATACTCCACCTTACCCTGTAAAATTGCCACAAAAAAAAAAAAATCCATCAGGCAAAAGAAAAAATTGGACAGAAAAATGATATTGTACTATTAAGATATAAAAGACAACAAAAATAAAAATAAAATCCCATGATTGAAAAAATAAGAAAAGGAGAAACTTAACCTTGCGGACCCTCTTATTGCGAATAGCTTCGACTTCATAGTAGCCATCACTGAGAGATGGATAATTGACGGCAGGAACATCTTTCGTAGCTGTCGAGGTTATCTTACTCATACCTTATTAACCCTTGATGACCAGTGCCGAAAAGACAAGATTAAAAAACGAACGGGAAAAAATGCGGAGATACAGCGACAACGTTAAAAGAGCATCGATGTCGTATTCTCCGAGTGAGAAAAAAACACGAAAAGGTGCGTCTGTTTATGACCGAGTGTGTGAAAAGGTGCGTCTCTTTATGATTGGGTGAGATCTTTATGACTGGGTGCGAATCCGAGTTGTAAATAAATCTATTGAAAATCCATCACTCTACATTGTTTTATTTAACGCACTTTCCCCTTTGGCCAGTTTCTCTTTCCGTGTCCTTTTATTGGCTTTTAATTTTTTCCACATTTATTATTTTATTTACAAAAAAGTGTTACTTTTTTATTATTATTTTATTTTAAGGATTTTATTCACAGAAAGCTTTGGTTTTCTTTCTTTATATAAACAGCCAAAGACAATATGTATATTATTATTAATATTAAAGAGTAAATAGGTATAGAATTTTTATAAGTACTTTTCTTATCAAAAAAGAGATGGTCTTTTCAATTACAATAAGAATTTTTTAATTTTTCCACTTATTTTAAATATAAATATGAAGTTTTCTTTTAGTGCATACAAAATGTGTAAAAAACCTATAAAGAACATTAAATCAAAATTAAAAGTGAAGTATCATAACCATGACATCCAAAATAAATCAGAATTAGTCAGATACATAACATAGGATCCATATTTAACTAAAATGATAACCATCACCATAACATTCAGCAGCCTCACTATCACCTGCCCCTGCGGTCCACTATCACCTTCTGCAGAAGCCATTTCCAGTGATTTTGAATGCGGATCAAACAATGACTGCTCTTAAAAGTGAGGGTTGATGTGAAGACATGAGATGAGCAGAGAGGATCAATACTCGAGAGATAGGGTAAGATGTGTGAAGCCAAAGAGATGACTAGAGAGGGTCAAGAGACTCAAGTCGAGGGAGATGGGTGTTATTTTTGGGAATTTTAGGGGATCCCCGACTCGGAAATGCGCAGTTTTGGGATCATCACGCAATCTGTAAGCTCTTTCTTGTGATGATCTTACCAATGTGCGAATCACATGTGATCCAACTCATACAGAGGATGGAAGATTGTGAGATCATGCGATCTTACATTTCGGATCTCGATCTTGATAAAAATTGAAAAAGCATAGCATGGGATGCCTACAATAACTTGTTCTTGAAGATAAAAAAGTAGCGTTGCATTTTTTCAAATGGATTAATTCTCAAGGTATACATATTGTTAATACCCATATTTATTCCTCTCGGATGATTGTTTAGTTTCTTCATTTTTCCTGACAGGTTCAAGAGGTGCTTGATGAAATGGGCCATCCGAGTATACCACTCAGTGTTATTTCTAAAGCTGCCGAACTCCAGTTTCATTATACGGTTGACAAAGTACTCTTGGGTAATAGGTGGTTGCGGAAAGCGACAGGCATACAACCGAAATTTCCATATATGGTTGACTCATTTGAAAGAAGGTATTTTTTCTGTTTTTACAATTTGTGGAATTTTCACTCGTGCTATTCTTTGTCAAGAGGTTTCCTGGTCATGTTTATTATATCTGTATAAAAGAACAAATAGTGGCAATTGGTTCCCAAGAATAAAGAATTGTTATACTAATCTTGATTACTTGTATTTCATTTTTAATTACTTTAGCTTACTACAGCATCAAAGTTCTTTATAGTGTGATTAGTTAGGTCCAGGTTCATTTTAGACACGTTAATCAGGGAAACTAGGATCTGTATATCTTCTTTGAGATCAATATATTTTGTTGTTCTTAGCGTGCATGGATCGACACATGTCAATGATTTTTTGGTTATGCCTCTCTTTTTTATCTGTCTCACAATATCTAGAGTTTAAAGTGGTTACCCAAATTGTGCCTACTTGGTGTGCTCATGAGTGTTTTTTATCCCCAGCCGACCGTGTTTTCAGGCATTGGTCTTTCTATAGTTACACCCAGCGACTTTTCTGGTAGGTGACTCCGTCACTATACTCACGTTCCTTTGCTATCTGACTTGAAGTAGTTGCCAATTGATAGAACCCAGAAATTCAAAGCTAACACTGTATTATTTAACTGGAAAATGGTGAGCTCAAAGCTCTTACAGTGATGAAAATAGAAAACTGAAAGGATAAACCAGAGTGCAGAGAACTCCTACCAGAGCTAAGCTGCTATATCAGAGACTTATCTCCTAAACAACTCTTAACAAACTTCCTTAATGATTCACCCTCTAGGCTTTCCTCTCTTATTTAACTGAAATTGTCTTCTTAATGACTAGCGCTCTAGGATTCCTTCTCTTTAATAACTGAAATTCTTCCTTGATTCCAGTAAATATCCTAACTGCTTGTATTCCCACAGCTTCTACAAGCTTTTAGAAGCCCTGCTTGTGTGGATTGGTCCCAATAATTGGGCCAATACACGTACAGGAACTCAGGGTTTTTATCATCAATGGTGATTCAAATGCTCCCAATCACTCAAGTTTGAGGCCCTTGTTTTCAATAGTTATTGGTTATCTCTCCACCAACAAATCGATTTATCTATGACACCGTCATTTCTATTGTTGAATTGTTTATCTGCAAACAAGGGTGCAAAGACAAACTGTCCACCAAATTCACATGTTCTTGAAGTTGAATGATCTTGGTTGTAAAGCCCAATTCTTGAGGGAAGAAACTTGTACCCATATGGATTACCCAAATTTTAAATTTTAAAAAATTGATGGTATATAGTTGATACATTGGTAATATCCATGAGCATCAAACGAGTTCTAGATACGGGTATGACTTGAAATTTAAAGTATCCATACTTCATAGCTTTATTTGGAATTCAGAATTATGTTCTTAATGAAGTATTTCAGAGTATTTGGGCATTTTTTCTAATACGAAAAGAGAAGCTGAGTACAAGGAGTATATTTCAACCAATGATAAGGTTATCTGGGCATTTGTACAGATGTTATTTAATAATAATCATTTACTTATATTTTGAATAACTTATTTGTCCTTAAAATAAGGAAGCGTGATAAGTCTCTATTAGTTTTTGATTCGTGTAAAATTTTATAAACTTGATCTACATTATAAGAACTATTAATTTCACATTCTAGATTATGTTACAGAAAGTTATTAATTGCTATCAGTGTTGTCGATGGTGGAAGGCCTAAAATCCGCTATGTAAACATGCCATTGTAGCCTACGGCACTGCCATGGCCGTCATCCCTTCACAAATTGCCTATGGCGGTTGTCAAAAAATCCGCTGCGCCATTCTGCATTGGCTGCCGTTATCAACATTGATTTGGTGTAAGTATTAAATTTTGACATCTAGTGTCAATTGATCCTGTCCAATATCCCTCCAAATAGTAGATAGATTAAATTCAGAAGATCCAGTTCCTGTCTTTCTGAAATGAGCCTATGATTTTCACCGTTCTTCAAAAGGTTGATGACCCTTTGTACTCATTTGTCAAAGGTCTTTGCATGATTTTAATGAATTGTTGAATCCAAGAAAAGCCCTGTGAAGGAATTTGACTAATGCTTGACGCAAATTATTTCTCCTATCCTCCCCTCCTCTAGTTAAATCAAATCCCTTTCCCTTCGCTCAACTTTCGTTTAAAACCCCTGTCCTGTATTGACTTTTATACATTGGTTCCTTTGAATGGTTTACCGCTGGTGTCCTATGTTGGTTAGATTTTGGGTTCTCTAATTATTCCTACTCTAGCTACGGCTTAGTCTAATGTGCTCTATGTAAGTCAAATAAGTTATTTTAACCTAGTTTAATACTGTGGTTCATTGTACAAAAGATTGATTAGGTCCAGGTTCATTGTATATATGTGAATTATAGAAGTTAGGTCTTGTGCATTCATTGTTTAATTCATAATATACATACACAGTTTTCTGCATATGCTTCTATTCTCTTTCAATGACTTGAATACAATTTATAATTGCACTTTTGAAAAGTGTAATTTGATTCAAATTTTGACATACTCTTTTGGGATGTTGAGTACCTCGTCTAAACAGATTTGTTATGCTAACCACAAAGAGCTACTCTTTTTCTATTTGAAAGAAGCATTTCTTAGAAATATACAGATGCAGAATGAACAAGATTGGAGAGAGTGAAAATGGAAATTCTAGGCTGTTTGGTTGAGAAAATAGTGTTTTCATTTTCTATTTTCAGAGATTTGTGAAGAAAATGATGAAAACATCTATTTATTAATTTCACTTTATTCTATAGAAATCTTCAAACACATGCACGAATAAAGATAATACTTTTGTAATTACTAGGAAAAACAGGAAATGAATACATGAGGCATTTTCTCAAGCCAATTTGATTTACAGAAATGTTTGTTTCTATTTTTTCCACTAAATATTATAAGGACACTATCTGATTCAATGTTCTGTTTTCTCTTTGCAATACTCTTTGTTATCCTGCAGAAGTGAAGCATCTTTTCTGAGAATTACAGAATCAAGCAGCTGCCCTAAATTGGAAGATGATGATAAAGAAACTGGTTGTACAGACTCTTCTGAATATAACTTGGATGACAGCACTGAAGCAGCCAAAGACGATCATTCCAAATTAAGCCTCCCTTTCGGTGATTGGTTTCACGACCCAAGCACAAAACATTCACATGAAAAAGCAGGGTTATCAAGAAAAGGTGCAAATAAAGAAGATTTGAAACAAACTACATTTCTTCCAAAAATTACAATGGTTGGTCTCTCTACTGACGAAGCAGGCCAAATGAGCAAAGCTAGTTTGAAAAAAACAATGGATGATTTGACAAAAGAATTGGAGAAGACAGAAGCAGACAATGTGACTGTTGGTGGTAGTAATGAGTGCAAATTAGAAGATCGGGACCCACTATTCGTAGCTAATGTGGGTGATTATTATTCTAGTGTTAGAAGGGCAAGAAGTCCTCGTCGGAATCGAGGAGGATCAAGATAAAACCTGCGTGATGACTGTTTCTTATTTTGGTCGAAAACTCAGGAACTACACATTGGATTTGCTGAGGGGGGTCTAACTAAAACCTTTTTGGAGGTAGTTTTGGATACTTATTGGTGTCTCCAAATAAGATTGGAAAATCAGGTTGCTGTTTAACAAGGTTAAAATGTTGGAGCTGGAAATAATCTACTCTGGGCCTTTGGGGTGTATACTAAAGTTGGATGATTATGCTTGAGATTATGTCTGATCAGAATGTTGTACATCATTATCTATGTAATTTATCAATGTTTCCCATTTTTCTGACTTCTGGGATGTTCAATAAATCTTGTATGACAGAGTAATTGGCTAGAAACTAAATACATGGATCTGTGAAAATAAAGAAAGCATTGTGCATCATACTAGTCTGAAGGGAAGAAATATGAGTCACCTATATCAGTGGTGTTTATGACAAAAATGTATTATTACAAATTACATGGACATAGTTTATATTTTATTTTTATTTTTTATACACTATATATTTTTTTTATATAAATCAAAGAGGTGTACAAGTCCTCACAATCATCTGCATCAGCGCAAAGTAATATATTATTAAAAATGCTTCTATTTTGGTCAAACAATAATCTTGGTCCCTCCGTTTTAAAGTGCAAAACTTTGGTCTATTATTTCAAAAAATTTGAGCAAACAAACAAAACTATTACTACTAGAAGCTACTAGAACGTCGGCCTGTGCTCGGCACGGGTCTTACTGATTAAGAGAGTCTTTTGTCTATAATATTTGTAAAGAACAACATATTATTCTAAAATAAAAGAAAGATCTCCTATTAGTCGTGTTTTAAAAATTAGGGATCAATTCCGCGTTTGAGTAAAAATAGAGGAACAAAAATGCCATAAAAACTACAATAAGTAGAACTATAACTTAATAATAAACAACTACACATATTATATACATATACTATTTAGAAAAACAACCACATAGTATAACTACGTCAATGTTAAAAAGAAATTACTACTTTAAAGAATGAATAAAAACGATTTATAATAGAATTATAACACTTGTCTAAGATTTTTGTTAACTAATGTTCAAATGATTACTCATTAATTAATCTTTCGTGAAAAGAAATTCTACCAAATGGTTTTTATTTATCTAATAAGTAACTTTAACATTGTCATACCCCAAATTTTGACCAATTTATTTTTTATTGATTCGTACGTTGATCGTTTTCAGTCGTTCGTTCGCGCTCTAATTCCCGCGATATTTGTTTTATTCGTATTGTGATCGCATTTAATTTTTTTACGTCGTTTATATCTTAATGTCACTCGCGTATTAATTTCTTAATTTTTACTCGCGTTTTATGCGTTTTTTTTATTTATCGTAAAGTCTACATTTTTAAAATTCATTTTTGATTCACGTCGTTGATTTATTATTTTATTAGCGTTAAAAAAGCCGCATATTTATGTCGTCTCAGACAAAATTTCGGCAGAGAGGTATTTTAAAATACCTCATTTTTTGGTTCCGACGGGACATTTTTTTTCTGTTTAATATTTATTTTCGTTTTTAATTTATTCATTTATTTAATTATTTCTTTTTATTTTATTTGGTTGTTGTTATTAAGTTATTTATCTGTTTTAGTATTTTTTTAAGTCACTCAGTACACTTGTCAATTTGTCATTGGTCCTGTCCAACTTTTTCTCCAAGAAACAGCAGGGGTATTTTCGTCATTTTGATGTATCAGAGACTTTGTACTATAAGAGTACTGTTCACGCGTCAGATAGGTCGCTAGTGTCAGAATCAGGTCACAATCAGTCAGAAAATCATCAAAAACACCAACCTCTTTCTCTCATTTTTCAGAATCAAAATCACAAAAAAAACTTAAAACTCATGAATATTCATGAATGTTCATCATGAACTTCATCCAACTACCATTCCAGTGACTCCTTTTTTCGAATTTCCTCTACATCTAAACAATAATAACATCACAGATCCAAATCAAATCATCCAAACTTTCACAAACAACCACAAATTTTCGAAATCATTTCAACATCAACACTAACCACAAATTTCCGAAATCATTTCAACATCAACATAACATCAAACCACAAAATCCAACCTACAACAACATTCACAACAAACAGATCCGAATCAAAGTAAAGGCAAGGACGAACCAAACAGCAAAAGAGAAGAAGGGAACAGAAACGAAAAAGGAAGCAGGCCGAACCAAAGAAGGCCAAACCAAACAAGAAAACTGAAACGAAGGCAAGGAAGAACCAAACGAACATACGAAAGATTTCGGACCAGATCTATACGTCTTTAGACCGGTCTTTCACGTTGTGAGCCAGATCGGAACTGCTTTAGAGGTAATAACCTTGTCTCATTTTGTTTTTTGTATAACTTTGGTGAAATTTCAAACGTAGATCTGCTCCGTATAACTCTTTCTTTCGAAAATCTAACACCGGATTCGTTCTTAGAACTAAAAAAGGAGTTTAAAAAAGTATTTTATTTCAAAAAAAGTGGTGTTTGATTTCTCCGGTGCGGCGGCGCCGCCCTGTTGGGCCGGCCACCACCGCGCCGGAGCGGAGGAGCAAGTCGGAGAAGAGAGGTTGGGGTTTTAGAGAGAGGTTGCTCCCTCTCACTCTAAAACCGAAAATGAAGGGGAAATGTTTGTGTTTCTTTAGTTTTTTTTTTTGGAATAGCCTATTTATACCATGTTTTTAATTATGATTGTGTATTCCTGTGCACTGTTAATCCCATGCTCCTTCGTTTCTTTTAACCTCTTGATCTTTATCTGGTGGCCTGGGATGTTCCCTGATTAAATTTTGTATTTACTCCCTTTTATTATTTATGTTTTATTCAAACTCTTTGATCTTGATCTTGTGGTTGTGATGAAAAATGCTAGGATTGGATCTGGACCTCTTGGTTCATCAAATGGTCCAGATTCATTCAACCTAAGTTTTTTATTTTATTTTTATTTTTATTTTCTCTACTGTTTTGTTATTAGCACCCCCCTTTTCCTTTAAAATCTTTTTTTCTTCTTTATCCTTAAAAACTATTTCTACTTTGTTTATTTTATTTGTCTAATGTTCTTTTATTATTTGTCTTTTTAATATTTGCATTATCATTAATCACCATCTCATGCATTTTTTCTTATCATTTATTCTGCCATTATTTGTTGTAGTAAGCATAATAGAATTTGTTGTAATTATTGCATGCTTATTTAATTTTCCGTCATTTATTTTATTTTTGCTTTAGTTTGTAAGTAGGGAATTGATGTAATTTATTTTCGCGCATTTTTTTCTTTTGAGACCATAGAATGTATTTAGGGTATGTAATATGTAACCTGCACACGCGCACCGACACCCCACTTTATTTATTGCTATACGCTTATTTATTTTTTCCGTCGTTACGCGAATTCACCGTTAGCTTAGAAAATATTTTCATCAAAAAATCAAAAAAATCAAATTCATTTTTCTTTAAAGTAAACCTTGGTTTGTAATCCAAGTGTCTTTCCTTTTATTTTCCTTAATCAAATGTTAATCAATTTAATATCCACATTAGACATGGATTTCGTGCAATTAAAATTAACCAACTTCATCGTATTTTCTTCTCATGCCTTGAGACCTCTCATCTCTTCTTAAAATCTTTTTTTTTTCAAAAAAAATGTTAAAATCAATTCAACTCATCAAATAAGTTCTTTAGCCGAACTACTTGATTTTGATCCCGATTTATTTGGGTAAGTAGGCAAAGGGTTTCGATCCTTCCAAATCAATAAAAATAACCAAAAACATGCTTCATCTCCCTCCATTCTTTCACTTTAACTCTTAAATAGTTTTTGAATAAGTAAAATTAATTTAGCGCAAGATTAGAGAATAGGTAGAAGGTTCCTATGGGATACCATAGTCGGTTTGGGTGCCTAACACCTTCCCCAATCGAAACCAACCTCCGAATCCAAGGTCTTATAAGGGTTTTTACTCACTTTTTCCCTTCCCACGAATAAAAGTTGAGAGTTCAAAGATTAAAGGTTCAAATCCGATCAATGATTTTGATACCCGAAAATCGAGAGCACATAAATGGCGACTTCACTGGGGACCTTTTAGAGGGTTAAGCCTATTTTATCTTTCTTTACTTTTGCGCTTTATTATTTGCTTACACCTTGTAAATACGTGTTTATTTGTTTACTTTCTTACGTGAGTGGCGAGATAAGTCTCCCTACCCGGACTTGAGAGGAAATTAGGATAGGATGGTGGTATAATCATAGTACCTTACCAAGAGTGATTTTTGGTTGTGGTACATGTGATAACCCCACTCAACGAAGGAATCTTGGAAGTATAATTTGTTGACATGAGTATTCGTGTTTGGCATGTTATTTTCAAGTGACCGTCGAAGTTGAGAACCTAGAGTTACATTTAATCCATCTCAGCCTTTTAGGACGTAGTGCGGTGGCTAAAATCATGAGTCAGTCTTGGTTTAGTCGTTACGCGATACTACACTCAAACTAGACTTCCTTGTGAATGTTATTGGACTAGGAGTATTCCTAGGCCCCAATATGTTCAAAAGGGGGTTGTAATTTGGGAACTTGGTAGAACCCGTGATACAGGTGCATTTGAAACCATAATCCTTACCAAATGGCGTGTTTACCCTCAGCCCCAACCTTGTGGATTTAACCTCATCATGTTTTCTCTGTCTTCGTTAGCATAATCATGCATACATGCATTCATCCATAAATATATTTTTGCATCCGATAAAATATCGAAGGACTTATTTAAACTTTTCTTGTAAACATCTTTAGATATGGACAAAGTAAGGAGGTGCACTAGGAAGTATGCTTTCCATAAGCCGGATGTGTTAAAACTAAGAGATTTAGCAAAGAAGGTAGCTAGTCAGGAAGCTTTTCACGAGCGCCACGGGAGATTGTTGGGTATCCTCAAGACGGATGTTGAAAAAGGAATCTTGAAAACTTTGATCCAGTTCTACGATCCACTCTACCACTGCTTTACTTTCCCTGATTACCAATTGGTTCCCACCCTTGAAGAGTATTCCCATTTAGTTGGTCTGCCAGTGCTTGACGAAATACCGTTCAGTGGCCTTGAACCCGTTCCTAAGTTCGCAACTATTGCTGCAGCTCTCCACCTTGGAGCCTCTGTCATAAAAGCCCACCTCACTATCAAAGGAGGTCTTCTAGGCCTGCCTACTGGTTTTCTTTACCAACAAGCTTCCACCTTTGCCGACGTATCCAGTAATGAGGCATTTCATTCCATTTTAGCTTTACTCATATACGGCATTGTGCTTTTCCCAAATCTCGACGACTTTGTCGATATCCATGCTATCCAAATTTTTCTCACCAAAAACCCTGTCCCTACTTTGTTAGCCAATACATACCATTCTATCCATGACCGAACCCTCGCGAGACGTGAGACTGTCTTTTGTTGTGGGCCTTTACTCTACAAATGGTTTACCTCCCATCCACCTCAAACCCACTCATTTCAAGCCAATCAAGAGGGTCATCCGTGGTCTCGAAGAATCATGTCTCTAACCCCATCCGATATAGTCTGGTACCGTGCAGCTAATGATGTGGAAGCTATCATTGTCAGTTGTGGTGAGTATTCCAGTGTACCCCTTCTCGGTATACACGGGGGAATTAACTACAACCCCATTCTAGCCAGACGTCAGTTTGGATATCCGTTGAGAACTAAGCCAGATAATATTTACCTAGAGAATGAATTCTATCTCAATAACAAAGATCACCTGAACCAGAGATGGTTGTTTGTGCAAGCTTGGCGTGGCATCCATAGACTTAGGAAAGGCCAATTAGGAAGAAGAGAAGGTTTTGTGCACGAATCCTATACCCAATGGGTCATCGACAGGGCTGCAGACTTTGGAATGCCTTATGTTTTACCGAGGTTCCTATCTTCAACTGTACCAGCACCAATCTTGCCCTTACTTCCTCAAACCGCGGAAGAGTATCAGACACGTTTGGCTAAGTCAGAACGCGAAAAGGCCGAGTGGGAAGGAAAGTATCAAGTAGCTAAGCGTGAGAATGACACCCTCATGAACTTACTAGAAGAAGAGAATTGGAAAAATCATAAGAAAGATCTGGAGATTGCTGAGCTGAAAGAACGTGTAACACCCGAAATTTCCAACATAAAAATTCATACATAATTATCAGAGTATAACACAAATGGGATGTCACACATCATAAAAATCCTTAAAATAAAAAGAATAATAATTCCTTATCCTTCAAAATTCATTAACTTAAATCTTTTCAAAAACTTTGCAGCGGAATCATAATTCAAAAATCCTTAAAGGAATTAGTTCTTGGCACAAAGGCCTCACAGACATCTCAAAAATTCAAAGATAGATCGTAGACATCATAATTAGTTCAACATGATACATAAGGAATAGAATTCAATAAAACCCCATCCCGTTACATATCAGAGCATTTCCTACGACACCACAAGGAACGTTCACATCATCGTACCTAAGCTTGATCACCTGCACTTGCCCACAAGGCGGCAATTCCAACAGAAGGGGTGAGATTTCACAAACAATAATAATCAGCATATAATTCATCAAATGCATTTAACAACATGAACATCATCAATTAATCTTAATAAGTCTTCATATAGTACTTCTTTAACAACTCATAAGCTACATTATGTAATCATCATAACAACATCAATTAATAATACAAATAACCACGTAGTTCATCTTTAATAATACTTCATATAACAATATAAACAACATAAACAACAATCAACTTCAAATCATCTTTAATGATACTTTATATAAACAATATAAACAACAACATAAAACTCTTCATTAACGATTCATTGATAATTATCAACTCGACAACTTAGACAACTCGACAACTTCGACATCGACTACGCAACTTCAACTCGACTATGCAACTTAGACATCTTATTCATGCATGTGGTACCAACCCAGGGCGTCAAGCCCTCAACGTAATAAGTATTAATATACTTCCAGGGCGTCAAGCCCTCATCGCAAATGAGCTAAAGCTCCAGGGCATCAAGCCCCCAACGTGTAGAGTAAAAACTCACAGGGCATCAAGCCCTCAACGTGGTTGAGCAAAAGCTCCAGGGCATAAGCCCTCAACTTTAAGAGCAAAAGCTCACAGGGCATAAGCCCTCAACTTAAATGAGTATGCATGGACTCAACAACTTACAACATAGACAACGTCAACAACTTATAAGACTCCAATACTTTGGAACAACCACTTACAACTCAGACAACTTAGACCAACACTTACAACTTTAACGACATTGACGACAACAGTGACAATGACAACGACAACGACTTCGCATCATAATATCATAATTCATCAGCCATAAACAATATCATATAACATCGTATTAACAACAATAATTCATCAATTATGAACAACATCATGAAACAACATATTCATCAACATATACACTCATGTAATAATTCATCAATCAGGAAAAACATCATATATTATCATCAACATATACATTCATATAATAATTCACTAAAGCCTCTTTGGAGTATTTTCATCATAACTCAAAAACCAAAAATCATTTTCAAGTCAAACCAAAGCCAACGGACAGCTAACACAATTATCTACAACTTTCATGTTTACACCAAAGGCCAATTCTGTACCTATCAATATCAGTTTTCATTTCAAATTCGGGAAAGGTTGTGCTGAAATTCATAAATATTCACTGTGACCTACGTGCAGTAATATGACCATAACTCAAGTTCTATAAATCATTTAGAAATAAAACCAACGGCATTCAAAAGCTAACATCCATACCTACAACTTTCGTGTTTACACCTAAAGCTAATTCAAAACAGAAACGGGTGAAAAGTGAGTGTTTTTTCAGTTTTGGCTTTCAGAAAATCGGTGGCCGAATTCGCTTACGGGAAAGAACAATTTTCACTCCAAAAACCCAATTTTTGATCCCTTAATCACCCAAAATGATTTACAATGATGTTTACAGATCAAATATGCAATATAGAAATCAAAACAACATAGGAACATGCATCAAACAACACAATTCATCTCATTTTATCAATTAACATAAACTTTCTAACCCTAATTCAAGAACACAACAATTCATCAAATTTCAGAATTATATACTATGATTATTGAAGGAAATCCCACCCTCACCTTAATAAAATTGGAGCAGCAGCCTCTTGGTTCTCCACTTCTAGTTTTCTCCCTTTTCTCCCAAAACTGATTGTACGTACTGTCTGTTCTTAAACCTAGGTTTTATCTTTTATACCTCTTCTATTTGTTTTATCTTATTCCACTTATTCCCTCATAATTCTAACTAATTCAAAAACAGCCCCACAACTTAATATTCTATTTAAAAATATATAAAAATTACTTCCATAACAAATATCAAATATATTTATAACAAATATATTTCTAAACAAAATAACAAACATATTTATAACAAATATATTTCTAAACAAAATAACAAACATATTATCACTTATCAAATATAAAATCATGTAAAAGTATTCAAATATTAACTAAAAATAATTAAATAAAAAGGGGGCATTACAGAACGTATCAGGGTGAAGGATGCCATACTCGAACAAGTTCCCAGGAGTAAGAAGAAACGCATGGATTTCTTCGCTGGCCCGCATTCAGATTTGGAGGAGTAGTCTACTTCAAAAGCTTGAGATTTTCACTTTTGTTTCCTTTTATGTATTTTCCTAGTTTTCTGTTATGTACTTTGGAGTCTATCCCTTGGCTCAGTTTGTTAAAAAGGGAATTATCTTGTATTTGTTTTTATTTTGTAATGAATGTTTAAGGTTGTTATGTTTACAAAAATTGTTCTCATAGGTTCTTCGATGAATTAAATTTTTTTTTGCATTGTTTTTGCATTTAGCATATCATGCATCATACTGCATTCATAAAATGTCAAAACCGAGTCTCATAATTCTCTCCTTTCTGCCTCAGTCAAGGAAAGTGGCCCGGCGTATTCAATACAAGCCTTCTCGCATCCACAACACTCGGGCATTTGTTAAGAAGAAGATGGATTTGATGGAACAAGAGAACATGGATCTCAAGGAACAGGTTATTACGCTCAGAGAAGGGATGAATAAGTTAACAGTTATGATGGAAGCTATAATGGCCACTCAGGCACAGACGGCAGCTGCTCAACCGGTTCTTGATGTTATCCCAGTCCAACCGGTTCTTGATGCTCAGCCGAGTCCTGTTGTTGTCTCTGCTACACCTAATTCTCCTGTGGTTGTTTCGTCTGCCCATACTGGTCCTACACAACCGATCCCTACTGCTGTGATTTTTGCTACGTCTGCTGGTACTACACAGCCCACCCCGGCTGGTTTTTCTTTTGGAGATGCATCAAACATGTACAATGAAGGTCTTCGTCCTCCTGGATTTGCTTATCACCCTCAGAACTACATGTCCAGAGAGTACCCTTGGGGCATGCCTCTCACAGCTAATGAAGGTGTTCGCTTTGCCGGCCCAGAAATGCCAATTCCTTATGGACAACAGGCAACACCACTCTTCCATCCTGGACAATCTTTCCCTCAAGCTGTCTTGAATCATACGGCACCCATTGTGCATACTGCCCAGCAAGAGGAAGAACCAATCTATCACTCGGGTAGTGTAGCAGGAGATGACAGAATGGTAAATTTGGAAGAAAAGTACGACGTAGTGCAGAAAGAACTGAAGGCCCTTCGTGGTAAGGACATTTATGGTCAGAATGTGCACGATCTTTGTTTGGTCCCAAATGTGGTAATGCCTCCCAAGTTCAAAACACCGGATTTCGTAAAATATGAGGGAAATACTTGCCCACAAAGTCATCTGGTCATGTATGTGAGGAAGATGACAGCCTATAAGGATAATGAACCTTTGCTCATTCATTGTTTCCAAGACAGTTTGACTGGTCCTGCACAAATATGGTACATGAATCTGAAGGGTATCACCACCTTCGAAGAACTGGCCAGGGCTTTCATACAGCAATACCGGTATAACATACACCTGGGGCCCACTCGAAGGGAGCTGCAAGCTATGACTCAAAAGGATAAAGAGTCTTTGAAGGAGTATGCTCTCCGTTTTATTCAAAAGTCGGCCCAAATCCGCCCAGCTCTGGAGGAAAGAGAAATGACTGATCTATTCTTTGAAACTTTGAGTCCTTACTACTCTGAGAAGATGATTGGTTGTGCGTCACATAAGTTTACTGAGATGGTTGACGCTGGGGTTCGCATTGAAGATCTGGTCCGTAAGGGAATTTTGGCCAAAGAAGGTAGTGTGTCAGGTGGTTCGTCGGGTGCTTCGTCAGGTGGGTCGTCTAATGGATCCAAGAAGTTTGGAAATGGTTATCCAAAGAAGAGTACTCAGGAAGTTAGTATGATAGCCCAGAGTGGATCCCAACCAATATATCCAAACTACCCCTTCATTGCCAATATTCCACCACCTTTTCCAGCTCCACAAAACCAAAATTACCACCCACAAACGCCCCAAAGGCCTCCACCATTTTATCCACCACTATACCAACAACCATATCCGCAACCTTTTTACCAACAGCCATACTACCCACCACCACCTCAGCAACAACAACCTCGCAATCGAGCCCCACAACAACCAAATCGCCTTCCCAGGAAAGAATTTCCCCCATACCCATGTTGTATGCAGACTTGCTACCGTCTTTACTAGCAAGAAATCTTGTGCAGATCAGGCAGCCTCCTCGCCTACAGAATCCATTACCTCCATGGCACCGTGCTGACCTTACCTGTGCCTTTCACCAAGGGGCACCTGGGCATGACATTGAACACTGCTACCCGCTCAAGGAAGAGGTTCAGAGGTTGATTCAAAGAAAAGAGTTGTCTTTCGAGGACACAAATCCCAACACTCAGAACAATCCTCTGCCACCTCATGGACCGGCTGTTAATATGATTCAAGAGGATCAGGATTTGGGTCTAATTCTCAGGGCTCAAGATGTCAGAACTCCTTTGGTCCCGATTCACGCAAGGATGTGCAAAGCAAACATGTTTAAACACGATCACGACGCTTGTAAAGTGTGTTCCGTGGATATCCGAGGGTGTAGGCAAGTCCAGGAGGATATACAAGGACTGATTGACAGAAGAGAGTTGATTGTCAAGAAGGAATCCAGGAATGTTTGTGTCATCACCCCGATGTTTAAGAATCTTGAGGTAGCCCGTGATAGTGTGAAGCCAAACGTCACTCCCCTAGTGATCCGCTTACCAGGACCTATTCCCTATACTTCTCAGAAGGCCATACCCTACAGGTATGAGGCAACCATCGTGGAGAATGGTAGAGAGATACCTTTGCACTCTACAGATGCTGTCGTGAATATAGCAGGTTTGAGTAAAGTGATGAGAAGCGGACGTATTCTCCCCACCATTGTGCGCAACGAGAATAACACTCCTAATGTGCCAGTGCAAAAGCTTGATAAAGGTAAAGGTGCCAGTCAACCTGAGGGGATCATTCAGGAAGATAGTGATGAGATCTTGAAGCTGATCAAAAAGAGTGAATACAAGATAATTGATCAGCTGTTGCAAACCCCGTCCAAAATTTCCATAATGTCTTTACTAATGAACTCTGGAGCTCATAGAGACACTTTGATGAAAATTTTGGCCCAAGCATATGTGGATCCCGATGTTACTCTGGGGCAATTTAGGAGCATAGTTGGGAATGTAACTGCATGTAATAACCTGAGCTTTAGTGATGAAGACCTCCCGGCGGAGGGAAGAAACCATAACTGGGCTTTGCACATCTCTGTCCTTTGCAAGTCAGACTCGCTGTCGAATGTGTTGATAGATACTGGTTCCGCCCTCAATGTGATGGCAAAGACTACCTTGGACAGGCTGGCATACCGTGGCGCCCAGTTAAGGCCGAGTGCCGTGATGGTGAAGGCATTTGATGGATCTAGGAAGTCTGTAATTGGAGATATAGACTTGCCTATTATGGTGGGCCCTCACACTTTCAAGGTCACATTCCAAGTCATGGACATTCAAGCTTCATACAGTTGTTTACTTGGAAGACCGTGGATCCATGAGGCTGGAGCTGTGACCTCCACTCTTCATCAGAAGCTAAAATTTGTAAGTTGTGGGAAGTTGATAACGGTAATGGGTGAATCAGCTTTGTTGGTTAGTCATTTGTCCGCTTTTTCCTATATTGGTGCTGATGATGTGGAAGGAACTTCATTTCAGGGGTTTTCTGCTGAAGAAGGAGCTGCTAAGAAGAGTGAAACTTGTATGTCCTCTTTGAAGGACGCCCAAAAGATTGTACAAGGTGGAAAAGCAGGAGGCTGGGGTTAGTTGGTGCAGCTGCCTGAGAATAAGCGGAAAGAAGGTCTCGATTTCTCTACCGGTAAGTCAAGTGCAATTTTCAAGCCAGCTGAGGGCATCTTCCATAGTGCTGGGTTTATTCACGCTCCGCCAGAAACCAATGCTATCCTTGAGGATCAGTCTGAGGAGGTGGCGCCTGTCTTTGTGACACCCGGAGGAGCCTGCTGTAATTGGATCGCTGTGGACATTCCTTCTGTGATGCATTTGTCTAAGTAATATGTTTGTCTACTTTTTTTTTGTTTTTTAAAGAAAACTCTTTTCGTCCTGCCCCAGACGAAAATGAAATCATGTAGGGCTTTTGGGTTTCATCTTCAAGTATTGTCGTTATTAATGAAAAAACGTCGTTTCTATCATGACTGTTTTATTTTTATTTACTGCTTTTTCTGGAAAAATGGTAATAGAAAAATCCCAAAAAAACTCATTCTCTTTTTCTTTTAAAAAATCAATCAAAAGTCTGCATTTACTCATTTACTAAAATCAATCATAAATCATGTGCAGACTGAACATAAATAAGCCCGCTGAACACCGTGACCCTATGCTTCTGCCCAACTTTGAATCCCCTGTTTACGAGGCTATGGTAGAGGAGGATGATGAGATTCCTGATGAGATCAGATGGATGTTAGAGCAAGAGAAAAAGATCATTCAGCCTCATGAAGAAGAGTTGGAGTTGATCAATCTGGGTACCGAGGAAGATAAAAAAGAGATCAAGATTGGAGCGTCGTTGGAGATTACCGTTAAAGAAAAGGTAATTGAGCTTCTCAGGGAGTACGCTGACATTTTTGCTTGGTCATACAAAGACATGCCAGGATTAGACCCTGAGGTGGTAGAACATCGCTTGCCTTTGAAACCTGAGTATCCTCCGGTCAAACAGAAGCTCAGAAGGTCACATCCTGATATGGCCCTCAAGATCAAAGAAGAAGTGCGGAAGCAGATTGATGTAGGCTTTCTAGTTACATCCGAGTATCCTCAGTGGTTGGCCAACATTGTGCCTGTTCCAAAGAAAGATGGTAAGGTCCGAATGTGTGTTGATTACCGAGATTTGAACAAGGCAAGTCCGAAGGATGATTTCCCTCTACCTCATATTGATGTATTGGTTGATAGTACTGCTCAATGCAAAGTTTTCTCCTTCATGGACGGGTTCTCCGGTTACAATCAGATTAAGATGGCTTCTGAAGATAGAGAAAAGACATCTTTCATCACGCCGTGGGGCGCTTTCTGCTATGTAGTAATGCCTTTCGGTTTGATAAACGCTGGTGCCACTTATCAGAGGGGTATGACCAAGATATTCCATGATATGATGCACAAAGAGGTAGAAGTTTACGTGGATGATATGATTGTCAAGTCTGGTACTGAAGAAGAACATGTTGAGTATCTGTTGAAGATGTTCCAACGGTTAAGAAAGTATAAGCTCCGGTTGAATCCCAATAAATGTACTTTCGGTGTCAGATCAGGGAAACTGTTGGGCTTTATTGTTAGTCAGAAGGGCATTGAAGTAGATCCCGACAAAGTCAGAGCCATCCGGGATATGCCCGTTCCAAAAACAGAGAAACAAGTCAGAGGTTTTCTCGGAAGACTGAATTATATCTCCAGATTTATCTCTAATATGACTGCTACTTGTGGGCCGATATTCAAGCTACTCCGAAAAGATCAAGGGATCGTTTGGACGGAAGATTGCCAGAAAGCCTTCGATAGTATCAAAGAGTATTTGTTAGAACCTCCAATTCTTGTCCCTCCAATTGAAGGAAGACCGTTGATCATGTACTTGACTGTGTTAGAAGATTCCATGGGTTGTGTACTCGGACAACAAGATGAAACTGGTAGAAAGGAGCATGCAATTTACTACTTAAGCAAGAAGTTCACAGATTGTGAATCGCGATACTCGGCACTTGAGAAGACTTGTTGTGCTTTAGCTTGGGCTACCAAACGTCTTCGGCACTATATGATCAATCATACCACCTGGTTGATATCCAAAATGGATCCAATCAAGTATCTCCTGGAGAAGTCTTCGATATCAGGAAGAATTGCTCGTTGGCAGATGTTATTGGCCGAGTTTGATATTGAATACCATACTCAGAAAGCAATCAAAGGGAGTATCCTTGCAGATCACTTGGCTCATCAACCGGTTGAAGATTACCAACCTGTTAAGTTTGATTTCCCTGATGAAGAGGTCATGTATTTGAAAATGAAAGATTGTGATGAACCGTTGTTTGGTGAAGGTCCAGATCCTGAATCTAAATGGGGTTTGATATTTGATGGGGCCGTTAATGCTTATGGCAATAGTGTAGGGGCAATCCTTATCACACCTGAGGGTACTCACATCCCTTTTACTGCAAGGCTACGTTTTGATTGTACAAACAATATTGCAGAATATGAAGCTTGCATCATGGGCATTGAAGAAGCAATCAATATGAGGATTAAGAATATTGATATATGTGGAGATTCAGCTTTGGTGATTAATCAGATCAAAGGGAAGTGGGAAACTCACCATGCTGGTTTGATCCCTTACAGAGATTATGCAAGACGTTTGTTAACTTTCTTTAACAAAGTGGAGTTGCGTCACATTCCCCGTGATGAGAATCAGATGGCAGATGCTTTGGCCACCTTGTCTTCGATGATCAAAGTAAATCGTCACAATGATGTACCATTAATCAGTGTCCAGTTCCTTGAAAGGCCCGCTTATGTGTTTGCAGTTGAAGTACTTGTTGATGGTAAGCCATGGTTTCATGATATCAAGGTTTACCTTCAAACTCAAGAGTATCCGCTTGGAGCATCTCGCAAAGATAAGAAGACCTTAAGAAGACTGTCCGGTAGTTTCTTCCTAAATGAAGATGTATTGTACAAAAGAAACTTTGATGCAGTGTTGCTCAGGTGTGTGGATGAACGTGAAGCAGATTTATTGATGCATGAGATACATGAAGGTCCATTTGACACTCATTCCAGTGGATATGCAATGGCTAAGAAAGCATTGAGGGCAGGTTATTACTGGATATCGATGCAAGCTGATTGTTATAATCATGCCAAGAAATGCCACAAATGTCAGATTTATGCAGATAAAATCCATGTACCACCATCTATGCTCAATGTCATCTCTTCTCCGTGGCCTTTCTCCATGTGGGGCATTGATATGATTGGTCGGATTGAACCAAAAGCTTCTAATGGACATCGTTTCATACTAGTGGCTATTGATTACTTTACCAAGTGGGTTGAAGCGGCATCTTTCGCCAATGTGACCAAGCAAGTAGTGGTTCGATTCATCAAGAATAATATCATCTGCCGGTATGGTATTCCTAACAAGATTATCACGGATAATGGTACAAATTTGAACAACAACATGATGAAAGAATTGTGCGATGACTTCAAGATTGAACATCATAACTCTTCTCCATACAGACCTCAGATGAATGGTGCGGTTGAGGCTGCAAATAAGAATATCAAGAAGATCGTGCAAAAGATGGTGGTTACCTACAAAGATTGGCATGAGATGTTACCCTATGCTTTACATGGATATCGTACCTCAGTGCGTACTTCAACAGGGGCAACCCCGTTCTCCTTGGTATATGGTATGGAAGTAGTGCTCCCTGTGGAGGTGGAAATCCCATCTTTGAGAGTCTTGATGGAAGCTGAATTAACTGAAGCTGAATGGTGCCAGAGTAGGTACGATCAATTGAATTTGATTGAAGAGAAACGCATGACCGCTTTGTGTCACGGACAACTATATCAATCAAGGATGAAACAGGCGTTTGATAAAAAGGTTCATCCCCGTGAATTCAAAGAAGGAGACCTGGTGATCAAGTGTATCAAATCTTTTCAACCGGACCCCAGGGGCAAGTGGTCTCCCAATTATGAAGGTCCTTATGTGGTCAAGAGAGCTTTCTCTGGTGTTGCTTTAATCCTTACAACTATGGATGGAGAAGATTTACCTCGTCCTGTGAATTCTGATGCAGTCAAGAAATACTTTGTCTAAAGATATATGAAAAAACAGCTCGGTAGGTCGAAAACCCGAAAGGGCGGCCTAAACCAAAAAAGAGCGTCTCGGTAAGTCGAAAACCCGAAAGGGCGGCTTAGGCAAAAATTAGAGACACAAAAAAAAGAGAAAAAAAAGAATTGAAAAAAAAGAGTTTATCCTGATAGGTCGAAAACCCGAAATGGCGGCCTATGCACAAGTTAAGGACTATGACAAAGTAACTGCATCAGATCAAGCATCACCCATTTGGGACACCTTAGCTGTTAGAAGTCCTCCGATACTAAAGCATCTAAACAGTGGTTCAAAGTTGTTAGGGAATGTAGTGGTTATTGTGTTCAATGTACCTTCCCATGTAATTACCATTTTCCAACTTTTGTAATCCGTGGAGCCATGCCTTTGGCCGGTTACCACCCTATTACATTAATTTGAGCCGGTGCACCTTTTTGGAATTCTTGTTTATATGCAAATCTTCTTCTTCCATTTTTAATGTCAATACTTGAAGTAAAAACTTTGAAAATTCTTTTAAATACTTCTTATGTTTTCTTTTGGAAAAAACAAAAAAATGACAAACATATTATCTGTAGATTCATGTATCATGGAAGTATGTGTCAACACCCGGTCAAACACAGATGAATTCAACAGAGAGGATCATAGTCTTGCAAAAAAAAAAAGAAGCAAAAAAAAAGAGAAAAAGAAAAGAAAAGCTCGCTAAGTCGAAAACCCGAAAGGGCGGCTTAAGCCAAAAATGAGCGTCCCGGTGGATCGAAAACCCGAAAGGGCGGTCCAGGCAAAAATTAGGGACATAAAAAAAAAAGAAGAATATATTCCCGGTGGATTGAAAACCCGAAAGGGCGGTCCAGGCAAAAGTTAGGGATTTCAAAAAGAAGAAGAAAAAGAATACAAAAAAAGCAATGACTATGTGAAGCACGATTTTGAGAAGGTACTTTGGTTCAGTTCAGAAATGGCGACCTCAGCCAGGTTTTTGTGTTATGTGTTCCTTACCCAGCTTTGGTTTGGTTAATGGGTGGTACCCCGATTGTGTTTTGATTCATCTCCAGTGATATTATCCCCAGTGAAGAATGCTAAGTGTTGGCACTGTAATACCGGATCACTACCCTTACGACCTGCCCAATCTTGTCTCGTCAGTCGCACCAATATATTTTCATACATGTTCATTCATTCATGCATACATATCATGCATACTGATATCATTCATATGTGTTTTACCCGTGTGTCTTACTCCAAGTGTATCCAGTAAAATATGTCATCACCAAGGTGTTCGATCCATTTCTCACGAATCAAGTTTACTTCAAAGTGGCAGGTCCCACCCTTCAATTTTCCCCAGTATCTTGTTTAAGCTACATTCGTACAAAAAGTATTCGTTTGTACCCTGTTTTTGTTTGGCTAAGTTGCCTCAGTAATAATAACGCATCATCAGTATTTCATTTTGTATGTTCGTCTTTACCCCAGTAAAGGTAATAGACAGTTTTACCCTTCGTATGTTCGTCTTTACCCCAGTAAAGGTAATAGACAGTTTTATCCTTCGTATGTTCGTCGTTACCCCAGTAAAGGTAATAGACAGTGTTACCTCTTCGTATGTTCGTCTTTACCTCAGTAAAGGTAATAGACAGTTTTACCCTTTCGTATGTTCGTCGTTGCCTCAGTAAAGGTAATAGACAGTTTTACCTCTTCGTATGTTCGTCTTTACCCCAGTAAAGGTAATAAACAGTTTTACCCTTTCGTATGTTCGTCTTTACCCCAGTAAAGGTAATAGACAGTTTTACCTCTTCGTATGTTCGTCTTTACCCCAGTAAAGGTAATAGACAGTGTTACCTCTTCGTATGTTCGTCGTTGCCTCAGTAAAGGTAATAGACAGTTTTACCCTTTCGTATGTTCGTCGTTGCCTCAGTAAAGGTAATAGACAGTTTTACCTCTTCGTATGTTCGTCTTTACCCCAGTAAAGGTAATAGACAGTTTTACCTCTTCGTATGTTCGTCTTTACCCCAGTAAAGGTAATAGACAGTGTTACCTCTTCGTATGTTCGTCTTTACCTCAGTAAAGGTAATAGACAGTTTTACCCTTTCGTATGTTCGTCGTTGCCTCAGTAAAGGTAATAGACAGTTTTACCCTTCGTATGTTCGTCGTTACCCCAGTAAAGGTAATGACCGGTATTTCATTTCGTATGTTCGTCTTTACCTCAGTAAAGGTAATTGACAGTTTTACCCTTCGTATGTTCGTCTTTACCCCAGTAAAGGTAATAGACTGTATTTCATTCCATGTTGTTCGTCTTTACCCCAGTAAAGGTATTAGACGGTATTTTCCTCCCCAGTAACACTTATTATTTGGTCCTCGAGTTAGTATTTTCGTCGTCATTGCATTCGTACTTGCATAACAGACAACTCATATCATTACATCCATAGAGCTTTCTCTATTTCTGAGTTGGTCAAAAATTGGTGTACTTGATATTTAAGTCTCTCCGACCCGTCGTTTCAAAAAATTTCGCCTTTTTAAATCCTCGTGACGGAGAAACTTAAATAGGGGCATATGTCATACCCCAAATTTTGACCAATTTATTTTTTATTTATTCGTACGTTGATCGTTTTCAGTCGTTCGTTCGCGCGCTAATTCCCGCGATATTTGTTTTATTCGTATTGTGATCGCATTTAATTTTTTTACGTCGTTTATATCTTAATGTCACTCACGTATTAATTTCTTAATTTTTACTCGCGTTTTATGCGTTTTTTTTATTTATCGTAAAGTCTACATTTTTAAAATTCATTTTTGATTCACGTCGTTGATTTATTATTTTATTAGCGTTAAAAAAGCCGCATATTTATGTCGTCTCAGACAAAATTTCGGCAGAGAGGTATTTTAAAATACCTCTTTTTTTGGTTCCGACGGGACATTTTTTTTCTGTTTATTATTTATTTTCGTTTTTAATTTATTCATTTATTTAATTATTTCTTTTTATTTTATTTGGTTGTTGTTATTAAGTTATTTATCTGTTTTAGTATTTTTTTAAGTCACTCAGTACACTTGTCAATTTGTCATTGGTCCTGTCCAACTTTTTCTCCAAGAAACAGCAGGGGTATTTTCGTCATTTTGATGTATCAGAGACTTTGTACTATAAGAGTCTTGTTCACGCGTCAGATAGGTCGCTAGTGTCAGAATCAGGTCACAATCAGTCAGAAAATCATCAAAAACACCAACCTCTTTCTCTCTCTCATTTTTCAGAATCAAAATCACAAAAAAAACTTAAAACTCATGAATATTCATGAATGTTCATCATGAACTTCATCCAACTACCATTCCAGTGACTCCTTTTTTCGAATTTCCTCTACATCTAAACAATAATAACATTCACAGATCCAAATCAAATCATCCAAACTTTCACAAACAACCACAAATTTTCGAAATCATTTCAACATCAACACTAACCACAAATTTCCGAAATCATTTCAACATCAACATAACATCAAACCACAAAATCCAACCTACAGCAACATTCACAACAAACAGATCCGAATCAAAGTAAAGGCAAGGACGAACCAAACAGCAAAAGAGAAGAAGGGAACATAAACGAAAAAGGAAACAGGCCGAACCAAACAAGAAAACTGAAACGAAGGCAAGGAAGAACCAAACGAACATACGAAAGATTTCGGACCAGATCTATACGTCTTTAGACCGGTCTTTCACGTTGTGAGCCTGATCGGAACTGCTTTAGAGGTAATAACCTTGTCTCATTTTGTTTTTTGTATAACTTTGGTGAAATTTCAAACGTAGATCTGCTCCATATAGCTCTTCCTTTCGAAAATCTAACACCGGATTCGTTCTTAGAACTAAAAAAGGAGTTTAAAAAAGTATTTTATTTCAAAAAAAGTGGTGTTTGATTTCTCCGTGCGGCGGCGCCGCCCTATTGGGCCGGCCACCACCGCGCCGCCCTGTTGGAATAGCCTATTTATACCATGTTTTTAATTATGATTGTGTATTCCTGTGCACTGTTAATCCCATGCTCCTTCGTTTCTTTTAACCTCTTGATCTTTATCTGGTGGCCTGGGATGTTCCCTGATTAAATTTTGTATTTACTCCCTTTTATTATTTATGTTTTATTCAAACTCTTTGATCTTGATCTTGTGGTTGTGATGAAAAATGCTAGGATTGGATCTGGACCTCTTGGTTCATCAAATGGTCCAGATTCATTCAACCTAAGTTTTTTATTTTATTTTTATTTTTATTTTCTCTACTGTTTTGTTATTAGCACCCCCCTTTTCCTTTAAAATCTTTTTTTCTTCTTTATCCTTAAAAACTATTTCTACTTTGTTTATTTTATTTGTCTAATGTTCTTTTATTATTTGTCTTTTTAATATTTGCATTATCATTAATCACCATCTCATGCATTTTTTCTTATCATTTATTCTGCCATTATTTGTTGTAGTAAGCATAATAGAATTTGTTGTAATTATTGCATGCTTATTTAATTTTCCGTCATTTATTTTATTTTTGCTTTAGTTTGTAAGTAGGGAATTGATGTAATTTATTTTTGCGCATTTTTTTTCTTTTGAGACCATAGAATGTATTTAGGGTATGTAATATGTAACCGGCACACGCACTGACACGCGCACCGACACCCCACTGTATTTATTGCTTTACGCTTATTTATTTTTTCCGTCGTTACGCGAATTCACCGTTAGCTTAGAAAATATTTTCATCAAAAAATCAAAAAAATCAAATTCATTTTTCTTTAAAGTAAACCTTGGTTTGTAATCCAAGTGTCTTTCTTTTTATTTTCCTTAATCAAATGTTAATCAATTTAATATCCACATTAGACATGGATTTCGTGCAATTAAAATTACCCAACTTCATCGTATTTTCTTCTCATGCCTTGAGGCCTCTCATCTCTTCTTAAAATCTTTTTTTTTTCAAAAAAAATGTTAAAATCAATTCAACTCATCAAATAAGTTCTTTAGCCGAACTACTTGATTTTGATCCCGATTTATTTGGGTAAGTAGGCAAAGGGTTTCGATCCTTCCAAATCAATAAAAATAACCAAAAACATGCTTCATCTCCCTCCATTCTTTCACTTTAACTCTTAAATAGTTTTTGAATAAGTAAAATTAATTTAGCGCAAGATTAGAGAAAAGCTAGAAGGTTCCTATGGGATACCATAGTCGGTTTGGGTGCCTAACACCTTCCCCAATCGAAACCAACGTCCGAATCCAAGGTCTTATAAGGGTTTTTACTCACTTTTTCCCTTCCCACGAATAAAAGTTGAGAGTTCAAAGATTAAAGGTTCAAATCCGATCAATGATTTTGATACCCGAAAATCGAGAGCACAAACATCAACTATAATATCTTAATCGCATCTCAGCTATAAAAAAAACTTTCATGAGACACAAATCATTTTTCATAAATCATAATCCACCAAATGGTTTTTATCTCTGCAAAAAAAAAAAAATTGTTTCTTTCTCATCAATATATACGCCTGCACAATTTCCACCCATTATATGATTTATGTACCATCATATCTATTGAACTAACACATTGTAGCCTGCATAAATTTATAGAGAAGCAACTTCACTGCAGAAACCAAGTCGTTTAATAACATTTGAATTGCATATGAAATCTCACGGGTCATATAAGAAAAAGTGATAAACATGTATATGATGGTAGATAGATAAGTCATATAATAATACACCACCACATTAATCATACAATGAGGAGGAGTGTAATTCCGATAAGTCATACAAACAACACAATTTATGATACGTTACAGATCATTTTTCGATAAACCACATTTGATGTTACATTGGTGTCTTTACCATCCTCGTTAGTTATCAATATCTTTAAACCTTCTCTGGAAGTGACACGTGATATAGCCACTTACAACTGACTATGAGAAAAAACTGAAGATGGTAAGTATACTCCAACATGTTTCAGAGATTGACCTTGACTTTTGTTTATAGTCATTGCAAAAGAAACAGATAAGAGAAATTACTTCCGTTGAAATTTGAAAGAAATTCTAGTATTAGACGGTGTCAAGGATAATCCTAGAATAAACACCTTATCACCTATATTACTGCCAAAGTGATGGTATTCCCAAAGTGATTGATCTGTAATCGTGCATCAAATAAATAAACAAACATGAAATATAACAACAAATGTAGAATTTGCAGGCAATTAAGTGTGTAAAACTAATGAAAAATAAGATGACCTCTGCAACTATGAAGAGCAAAAGAAACAACGTTCATAGAAGACAATGTATCCATTCTCAAGGGAGGTTTGAAATCTGCAGCAAAGTTGATTTAATGGAGGAAAAAACATCAATAGACTTGAAGAAATTCTACAAAAATTCGGGTCTCATGATGAGGATGAAGTATAATGACCTTTCAGGTACAATAAACTCACATTCCTTAAATGTTTCATGCTTTTTCTGCCTCACTTTCCAATACCTTTCTTTGGTTTATGAGGCAAAACCTTGAGACGAAAGCTTTGTAGTGAAGATCCAAAACGATATTTTTCGACATGAGTAAAAGCAGTTTCTGCTTCACAATGTTTCTGGAAAACTACTCTGACACTGTTAGTCTTGTTTAAAAGTTCAGTCTTTCATTCAATTAAGGGCTCAAATCTGCATAAAAGCCTGTTGAGAAGTGTTATTGAAGGAACATAATCTTTGTTTCTAAATTTAAGAGTCAGAGCGGTATGAGAAGCTGAAGATCCATTGACTATTTGGAGACAAAGAATCAAGGTGTGGAAAAAATTATGGTTGGGGTTAGCTAAAGGGGCCAAGCTTTAATAAGAAGAGATGTGACCATTTAATGCGTGGCAAAGGGATGAAAATGTCAAATAAGAGCATTTAATGCGCAGCAAAGGAAGAGCGCAAATTAGGGCAGAAGGTGAGAAAAACACAAGAAGGAGTGGTGGGGGGGGGGGGGGGGGGTTTAATTTTTTTTTCTTTTTCGCGTCTCTTAAAGAGTATGATTCTGTTTTCCATGATCAGAGTCTGAACAAGTTCAAGTCCTGATGGAAATTCAGAGTCATTTGCAGCGGATAAAATAAAGAGATAAGGGAAAGAGAGAACACAAACAATTATACAGGTTCCTTCCACAAATCGGAAGTAGTCCTGTCCTCCTTGCACTTCCAAGGAGAGTTCACTAAAATGTAATAATCCATTACAAGTTGCTTAAGCACACAGCAAGAGACTTTCAAATGCTCAAGCACGCAGACAAGAGACTTCAAATGCTCAAAGACACACCTAAGAGACTTCTATTGCTCAAGCTCACAAGCAAGAGACTTCTGACACAATTTACAGAAAATTGAATAAGAGTTTGAACACTTGATATACAATCAGTGGTGTTCCAACTTACAAAATAATAAGACTCTGTTTTCTGTGACACCTAGAAATTTTAGGATAAACAAGTTTGTAAGAATTTCCTAAGTTGTTGATGTGTTTGCTTGACTCAAAGAGAATAAAAAAATAGCATAACAGCTCAAATAGTTTGTTCAGAGTCAGTAGTCTATTCTCCAAGTCTTCATTTCTTTATATAGTGGTTGTAGAGAGACGTTGAGACAATCCAGCACATCACAGAGTCATCTAGAAGCTTGATCATAAACTGTTGATATGTTGCTTGATATGGTAATCGTCCTTCAATACAAATTTTGAATTCCATTCCATTTGAAGTGATATTACCGGTAGACATAGCTGCCAGTATTACAAGTAGTGGAAACAGGTTTCGTACACAATACTCTGTCCTTTTCTTGTATTCTTTGTCGCAAAGCATCCCATGCTTAAGATGACTTGAAGATAGCCGTTACTAATTGTGAACGTTTCTTTGCATCAAAATGCCTTCAGAGATTCATCCAAACAAATTCTTGAAATGCAATCTTCAGACTCTTTGTAGAACTCTGGATTCTGTTGAGCTTCAGAGTCTCTTAAGCTCCTTCAGACTCTCTTTGTTCTTCAGATTCTCCGAGTCTTCAGAACCTCTTGTTTTGCACTTCTTCGTAACAGCTTCTTCAGACTCTCCGAGTCTTGTACTTCTTCGAAGCGGCTTCTTCAGACTCTCTTCGTCTTCAGAACCTCTCGAAATAGCTTCAGATGATTCTTCAGGCTCTCCAAGTTTTCAGAATCACTTGCAACAAACTTCTTTAGGATTTTTGCTCTTCATTTGTTCTTACAGAATACTTTCTAAGATTGAAATCTTTGACTAAGATCCTGCACACTTAAGCAAATATTAGCATATCCAATTGACAATTTTTAATATCTTGTTATCATCAAAACTAAAAGCGATATTGCTAAACACCCATTGTTCCAACAATCCCCCCCTTTTTGATGATGACAAACATAAGTATTCAAAAGGTCAATTGTTGTTAATCTAATTAAAAAGTTGACTTAAGGGTCAGAGGTTTGTAAGCTCTGACTCTCCCTGAGTCTGATAGTCTTTAAGGTGAGGTTTGTAAGCTCCCCCTAAGTCCTATCCAGGTTAATTAAATTCATTTTTGAATAAAACTTCAGAATCAAATCTCATAAAAACTAAAGAGACTAGAGATGAGAAGGGATTCTCTTAAACTAAATTGCGAAAATTTAATTTACTTGAGGGCTCATAATCTAACGTTATTACCTATTGCTAACTTCCATTTACTAACTTAAATACTTCAAATACTCCCCCTTTTGTCATTAACAAAAAGGTATTAGAGTTAAAAAATATTTTTAAAGCAAACGAGAAGAGATGAGAAGATTCAAAGTTAAAATTGTAAACAGAGTCTGGTTTAAAAAAAAAAAAACTTAGTTTATACAAACATAAGAGTTAATAAGACAACAAAAATCAAAAGCAACTAACCAAAATCATAAGATATATCAGACACAAATAATATATGAATAAAACATAGGCATTTATATATTCATAATCAAGAGATATCAGAAGCATTTTATAATCCAGGAGCTAAACTGTATCAAAAGAAAACAACATTCAGAAGCTACTTAAAGACTTAAGAAATACAACCAAAAAAATGTGTGCAACTAAGGTTTATTTTCGTTGGCAAGCATCTCCATCAGCTTCTTCATATCCTCAGCCTGCTTCTTCACAATTTCCTCAAGAGCCTCAGTTCTCTTAAGGTGCGCTTCTTCTTTCAATCTAGCTTCTTCTTGTACAATCAGAATCTTCTTCTTCAGAGTCTAAATGACATGAGATTCTCTTGACTTGTACTCAATCTCCGAATAGAAAGGTTCATTTGAAATCATCAGAATCTCCCCTTGAGATTGTTCTTATTTTCTTCGTAGCTCTTCAAGATGCTTTGCAAGTACCTCTTCTTGCTCTTTAGCACAAACATATTTGATTGACGACAGAAACTCAGCTATTTTCTTCATAGCATCTGAGAACTGATCTTCATAACTCACAATCAAAACTGGAACACTCTTCAGCTTGACAAGTTCATTGACCTTCCTGCCCATCTTTACGAAGAAATCCGCTATGTACCTTGGATTCAAGAGTTTAGGATGGTATAGAGTTTGGATTGGCTGAGATGAAGAGGGTTGGTCTTTTAGAGTGGGGATGAGGGTAAGATTTTCTGGTTGAGTAGTTTCTGTGTGTTGAGTTTCAGTGTGTTGCTTAGGCTCAGAATCTGTGTCAATGTTGACAACAAGTTCTGACTCTACGATCTCAGGTTCTGAAAAACCTTGAGTCTGAGCTTTGGATTTGATGGGGGGGATAGGTAGTTATCCTCCTAGATCTTTTTCAATAAAGTCTAGGGTTTCTGGAGAACCTATGTTTGAGGGTTCTGGGATGGTTGATGTTTCTTGGTTGGTTGAAGGTTGTTGAGATGGGATGGGTTCTTCAGGTTCTTCAGTAGACTGAATCACCTGAAATGGTTTTAAGTAGTCTGGTTTAAGTGGATGGTCTTCAGGGAGGTGTTGACATACATTGATAGTATCTTGGATAATATTATCCATGGTAGTACCAACATATTCAGCTATTTTTGGGTCCAGAGGATCATATGAAGAGATTGGTTGGTGTGAGATTGGTTTGATTGGTGAGGGGGTCTTTTTACGTAGAGTGGGGGCGACTTTACTCAAAGGCATGTTATCTGAGTCAGTTTTGGTTTAGGAAGAAGAAGATGAAGGTGAATCCAGGTTGGAGTACATAGAAGTTTCTTTGAAAGAATTACCTGAAATGGAAGTGTCAGGAGCTGTTGGTTTTGAAGAGCCAGCTTCAGTAGCTCCCTGAGGTCCTGAAGCACCAACTTCTGTAGACATACCAGGTTCTTTCTGCTTGAGAGCCTTCTCTAGTATCTCAGTGGCTTCCTTCACAACCTGATCCTTTAATTCTTCAGTAACCACCTCTATAGCTAGAGCCTTAGCAACTATGTGTTGATTAGTGATTATTGGTACTGAGGTACCCAACTTCTGTGCTATCTCCGTAGCAGAAGGAACAACTTCTCTTTTCCTTTTCAGAAGCTCTTCTTCTTCAACTTTGTCATCCTCCTCAAAGCATTGACCGATTCCCTTCTTTAGTCTCTTCATGCTTCTTTCGGATTTTCCCCTTTTCACCTTTGTCTTCTTAGGAGCAGGATCTGGCTGGTCTTCTTCTTCATTAACCGGTTTGCTCCTTTTTCCTTTGACTTTTAGAGGAGCACCTCCTGCAGTCTCAGGAATTGAGCCGTAGTTAATAATTCGTCCAGTCTCTTGGAAGTGTTCCACAACAAAACGAGCCATGACCTCTGGGTTGTCCTCTTTGGATATTGGGGGGAAATCCATCATTATGTCTGACTGGACCAATGATTCCGTCATGTCCTCCTCATGAGGCTCATACTTCTTCACTATTTTCATGTACTAGAGAGTCTTGTCGTGGATGATTCTCCCAGTAACTGTCCCAAGTTGTTTATCAGACACTACCCCAGCGTCACTCAGGATCTATAGAAGTCCACTTTGATACAGGATCTCACAAAGCAGTCTTCCATAAGGTACTTGTCTTCTTTGTTTTGTTTGACTCTCCTTGATGGCCCAGTTCATGTAGTACATCACGTATTTTGGAAAATTTATCTTTTCCATAGTAGCCAGAAAATATAGAACCACCTTGTGATCCAAAGACAAGGTGTCAGATCCTCCACCCTTCTGAAGTAGACAATCTGTAATGATCTTCAGAAGCACCCTTTGGTCTTTGAGTCACTGTGTTGACTTCTTCAGACTCTAACACAAAATGCTTTTCAAATGCTTCTTCGGTGCCATCAGAACCAGATTTCAGGATCACTTCATTGGAATTTCCTCCTATGAATCCAAGACCTTTACCTCTGTTCTGATATGTGCTATAAATCATGGATGCCACCTTGGTTTTATCAATTCCTGTAGCAATAAACTCTTGTAGAGCAGCATCCTGCTCACTCATGTGTTTACAGTTACACTTCTTAGTCATTAGGTTTTCATTTTCTTTCTTTAAAACATCCATCTCCAACATAGTTGAGTCATATTGTTTCAACAACTTATTATGTTGTTGTTTAACTTTCCTAAACTCTGCAGATTTGGTTTCATAATGACCAAGAAGCTCCTTGAGAGAATCAACTAGTTCAGATCTAGTGAGTTTAGAATATACCTCTGTTTCACTTTTAGAGTCTGTATCAGATTCTGCATTGGATGATTCCTTTTCTGGTTAAGTTGTTGCTACCAAACCCATAGCTACATTTGCTTCATCCTCAGTATCATCCTCATCAGACCCTTAATCATTGTCTAGATCTTCCCAAGTAGCCATCAGACTCTTTATGATCTGCTTCTTGAACTTGTTGGACTTGAAGGTTGGCTTCTTTGACTTGGATTTCTCTTTTGACAAATCTGGACAATTAGCAATGAAATGCCTAGGCTTCTTGCAGTTGAAGCAACCTTTATGTTCTTCCTTCTTGAATCCTTTACCGCTGCCTTTACCTAAGAACTTCTTGTTCTTTCTGGCCAGGTACTGCAGTCTGATGGAAAGCATAGCCATTTCTCTAGCAACATCAGGATCTGCCTCAGAGCCTTCAGAAGAAGATTCATTTTCAGACTCTTCAACTTTGAGAGCTTTTGAGGATCTTCCTTTTGACTTTAGAGCAATGGTTTTTGACTTTCTAACAGAGTCATGTTCATTGAGACTTAACTCATGAACCTTGAGGGAACTGACAAGATCTTCAACACTTAGAGTGTTAAGTGCAACACCCTATTCCTATTAAGCGGTAAAACGCTCGAATATACAAACATATTCTAGAAATAGATGCTACGTCAACAACAAACTTCAACATTCAAAATTATAAATTATAAAGATTCATAACATAGCAGCGGAACATATCAAACATATAAGCAATATCTCCAAAATTCATGATAATAAATACATAATATCATCCTGAACGTCGGATATAAATTAAACATGTCATAACTCCTCAGATCAACATATAATAAACAAAATCCAACATAAAAACGCTATCCTAGATCAGAGCCCTAATCTAGACGTGCGCAAAAAGAAACAGAGGACTCCTGCTCCTCAGCAACATCAAGCAAAACAAGCTACTAATCCTGCACTCCATCTACCCATCCATATAGAGAGGTAGGTGGTAAACCACTGAGGGTTAGCATTACATCAACATAATCCGCAAAGCAAATAATCAAGAATATCATGTATAATGAATATTAAATAGTATAACATCCTCATATATATACAATCACACAACCTTCCAATATCATTCCAATTCATCAATTCAAGTCCATATGAACTAAATGCATTAACCACATATCACAACTCGATACAATTCACCAAACAAATGTATGCAATGTTCTAGACTCATCTAGATGCATGTGGTACCAAGTCTCCTCAAGGTCGTCACCTTCGATGCAACAAAAACATCGTATGTAAGGTTTCACGCCCCGCCTTACATTGGACATAAGTTCGTCACCAAACAATGAATGCATGAACATATGACTCGACTCAATGCATATGTTCATACAGCGGTCACCTCAACAATCAACATGCATATAACACAATGCAATCATCACCAAAACAATGCATATACAATTATGCGATCATCACCATCATTTAACATGTATGCACACACCAACACACAATCAACATATATGTATTCACCAACATTTGAATATTCAAACAACATATATGCAATCAACAATTTCATCTCATTAGCATACTTCATCATAAACATTCATGTCTTTCACAAAATTCTACTCACAATTCACAACTTTGAAAATAATTGAAGTAATGAATCAAAACTAACCAAACAAGGTTAATCGCCTAAGCCATGTATACTCTTAAGTCACAATTGTGTACAGTAGAGGTTACATAAGCCTTTCATCGGCCAATCGCGATGAATTCTCAAAAATCATGAAGTTCGTCTCACTTTGTCATTTTTCCAAAAGTCCAAGTTTTCAAAACAAAACGAGGCATAAACCAATGGAACCAATTGAAATCATTTTTAGAATGCATTTAAACAAGGTACAAGCCTAATCCCACTTTGTTTCTTTGAAAAGGATCCATTTCGGAAAAATTCATGTTCTTGAGCATTATCCAAAATCAATTCAATTTGATCATGGAGAAGTTCCAGTGAGATTAAGTATGCAAACAGTGTTTATATGAGTTGAAAGGAACATTAAGGAATGTTTGGTTAGGTCCCAAGGTTCACAAATCAAAAATCAAATGGGGCTGAACAGGGCTTGATTTGCTTAAGCGAAGTCTGGTTCGCTTAAGCGACCAGCACGCCGAGAGCAAGGTCTTGCTCGCTTGGAGCTCGCTTACAGCTCGCTCAAGCGAGCTGGGTAGCTCAATGAAAGTTCGCTGAAGCGAACAGGGGCTCGCTTGAGCGAACCGTCATCTGGGCAGATCAGACGCTCACGGGTTCTTGACCCTTCTTTACTCAAAAACCCAATTTTAAACCCCCAAATCCCAAAAATGTGTTCCAGAAAGTGTTTATAGGTCACAATCATTATAAAACACCTAATGGAACTCAAAACATGCATCATAAACAACAATCTAGCTCATTTCATCAAATTTAATAATTTTCTCAAAACACCAACATCAACCACAAATTTCATCTTCAATCCATAACAATGATTCAAGTTCAACAAATTAACCATAAACAGTTCACAAATCGTTCATAACATCAACTGAACATGAATTCATCCATAACTCAACATCACAACTTCATCTCTCATCAATTTTCACATAAACTCAAAATATTCATATTCATACTTTTTGACATGTTAATTCAACAACAACTATACATTTATCATGTAATTCATGCTCACAAACATAACATCAACATCTAAGCTTCCAACCCAAGCTTCCCTTTAGCTCCTAGGATCAATCTCCCTTTAGCTTCCAACCCTCTTCTCTTGTTCTTCTCTCTAGCCTCTATTCTCTCTATTCTTTAGTGTTGTGTGAATGACAAAGTTTCTAACCCTATTTGCTCTAGGTCATGGGTTAAATGTTCACACCCCTAAATGGGCCTAACCCGTACAAACTAATTGGGCTCAATTCTAATTACACTAAACCGCTAATTCTAACTCACTAACGGTAATTAATTAGAAACCTCGGTTCTAACTAATTTATATCGACAACTTAGTATCTTACAAATAATAATGGCTCTAACTTGAAACGCTAAATTAACTATTGTCACAAAGTTACTACATTACCTTTCCTCGTAAAAGACTAAAATACCCTTAAGTCTAAAATTACCAAAATACCCTTCTAATACGAAAACTCATGAAACTGCACACATACATAAATAAACACACATAAAACAATTAAAATAAAATAATCGCAAAATCGGGCTGTTACATTAAGTTCCTTAGCTTCCTCAATGGAAGTTAATTTAGTTCTCCATCTTGAGGGTAGACTTCTCAGAATCTTGCTCACATGATCAGAGGCTATGTAGCTCTTCTTTAGTATCTGAAGTCCAGATACTAGAGTCTGAAATCTTGAGAACATCTGCTCAATACTTTCATCCTCTTTCATCTTGAACAGTTCATACTGATGAACTAACAAAAGGGCCTTTGCTTCTCTTACTTTCTTGCTACCTTCAAAGTTAGCATAGAGAGAGGCAAACATAGCTTTTGCAGTAGACTTGTCACTCATCTTCATGTATTCTGATTTGGGAATGGCTGTGACAAGCGCTCCTTTGCATATGTGATGTTTCTCGTAACTTTTCTTCTGAGCAGAAGTGTGTTTCTTTCTGTCAAGAGCAGCTCCTTCATCATCAAGTTCTAAGTCACCAACACCATCTTCTAGAATGTCCCAAAGTTCTTCATCAAGACCCATTACATAACTGTAGAAGTTGGTTTTCCACCATGAAAATTCTTCAGGATCACCGTTGAATTTAGGAATCTTTCTAGAATCACCTTTCTTGTTACTGTTATTGGATCCATAGTCATATGGTATAGCAGCACCAGCACTAGCACCAGAAGTTGTAGGTTCAACGGAATACATGTTTTTCTCTGGATCTTTTCTTTCAAATGGTTAAGTGCTATAAAAACAGAAGGTGAGAAGAGGGGAGGGGGGGGGGGGGGGGGGGGGGGGGTTGAATTGTGTTTTCTTTTTCGCGTCTCTTAAAGAGTATGATTTTGATTTCCAGGATCAGAGTCTGAACAAGTTCAGGTCCTGATGGAAATTCAGAGTCTGTTGCAGCGGATAAAATAAAGAGATAAGGGAAAGAGAGAGCACAAACAATTATACAGGTTGCTTCCACAAACCGGAAGTAGTCATGTCCCCCTTGCACTTCCAAGGAGAGTTCACTAAAATGTAATAATCCATTACAAATTGCTCAAGCACACAACAAGAGACTTCCAAATGCCCAAGCATGCAGGCAAAAGACTTCAAATGCTCAAAGACACACCTAAGAGACTTTTATTGCTCAAGCTCACAAGCAAGAGACTTCTGACACAATTTACAGAAAATTGAATAAGAGTTTGAACACTTGATATACAATCAGTGGTGTTCCGAATTACAAAATAATAAGACTCTGTTTTCTATGACACTTAGAAATTCTAGGATAAGCAAGTTTGTAAGAATTTCCTAAGTTGTTCATGTGTTTGCTTGACTCAGGGAGAATAACAAAATAGCGTAACAACTCAAATAGTTTGTTCAGAGTTAGTAGTCTATTTTCCAAGTCTTCATTCCTTTATATAGAGGTTGTAGAGAGACGTTGAGACAATCTAGCACATCACAGAGTCATCTAGAAGATTGATCATAAACTGTTGATCTGTTGCTTGATATGGTAATCGTCCTTCAATACAGATTTTGAATTCCATTCCATTTGAAGTGATATTATCGGTAGACATAGCTGCCTGTAGTACAAATAGTGGAGTAGTGGAAACAGGGTTCGTACACAGTACTCTGTCCTTTTCCTGCAGTTTTTGTCGCAAAGCATCCCATGCTTAAGATGACTTGAAGATAGCCGTTACTCCTTGTGAACGTTTCTTTGCATCGAAATGCCTTCAGAGATTCATCCAAACAAATTCTTGAAATGCAGTCTTCAGACTCTCTGTAGAACTCTGGATTCTGTTGAGCTTTAGACTCTCTTTGTTCTTCAGATTCTCTGAATCTTCAGAACCTCTTGTTTTGCACTTCTTCGTAACAGCTTCTTCAGACTCTCCGAGTCTTGTACTTCTTCGTCAGAACCTCTCGAAATAGCTTCTGATGATTCTTCAGGCTCTCCAAGTCTTCAGAATCACTTGCAACAAGCTTCTTTAGGATTTTTGCTCTTCATTTGTTCTTACAGAATACTTTCTAAGATTGAAATCTTTGACTAAGATTCTGCACACTTAGACAAATATTAGCATATCTAATTAACAATTTTTAATACCTTGTTATCATCAAAACTAAAAGTGGTATTGTTAAACACCCTTTATTCCAACAAGGGCTAAATTTGGGTTACAATCATACTAACACATTCATTGGCAATCAATAACAATTATTACTGAATTATCAGTGACATTGCTTTTAAATTAGTCGAATAAATGATGATTAGAATAATATTTTAGGAGTATTTAATGCGAGGCAAATGGAGGGCGCAAATTAGGGTTTGAAATCAACAACATTCATTGGCAATCAACAAATTATATGGACATTTTAGTGTTGCTTAAATGTTATTTGGAATGCTCATTTTGTTTGTGTATGGAAACTTAACATTATAGTTTGCTTAGAATACTATATTGTCCATGACACCAAATAATTAAACAAAAAAGGATAAAATTAGCCACAATTCTTAACGAAAACAAAAGGGAAACATTATATATAATTCTGGTACCATTATAAATGACATAGTTATATAGCAAAATGTTGAAACACAACACATTAAAGTGCTGATAGACAACAACATTAACATAAATGGACCACAATTTATTTCATATTTAATGCCAAACTAAAATTATTTGATTGCTTAAACCAAAGACTCAAAGACGTCTAGTACTAAAGGAGACAATCTTGTGATTTCAAGGTGTTGGAGCACCAATTATCATGTTCAAGGCGTTGGAGCACCAATTATCATGTTCGAACGGAAGCTGGAAAACCATGATGGTTAAACTGAGGAAAGCAATTTTTGTCGACAAAAAATCTCATGGGAGGGACAAACACATGAATGTTTATCTTCCTCTTGATTCTGAATCTTAATTTTTTGATCTGAAACCTACCTAGGCCCATGAAAACTAAAGTAAACCATGCACCCAAGCTGATGTCATAAAAATCTCGTAAAGCAGCCAATCCTTTGGTCAAAAATATGCTCCCATTAATCCTCTTAACTCTAATTTCGAACTTGTTGTTATTCTTATTGGTCAACACAATATATCGGTCGATTTTATCGCAAAAATTAGACCTGAAACAATTAGGTATCATCATCGCACCCTACATCCATGGAGAACAATATTATTATTCAAAAGACTAAGTTAATACGAAATATAAGATAACAAATTATGCATAAACGATAAACTAATGCATTTAATTCAAAATTCAGTGTGTTTGTCCTATACTTCAACCGCGGGGATTTGACCACTTGTCAACCTCCGTGACTGGGTTCCGGATCAATGGTGCTACACACAAACATTACAAAAAATCTGTCAGAAAATGAGAATAAAGAGTCACGCTGAGAAACTATCTAGATTTATTTATATACCAGTTAGGTAGTGATAGGAGAGCAAGGTTTCAGCTGCACGATCGACCATGGTTGAATGTCAGGTATGCGATACTGTGTGAATGGGAAAAGCAAGCAATGATTGATCTTAAATGAGAAGGTCAAACAATTACATTTAAATGTGGAGGAAATTTTCAAATTTGAAATGAATGGCAAATGAGCATCTAATGAATGACAAAGGAGTGAGAAGGTCAAATGTGAGAATTTGAAATGCTTTAACGACATTTAAATGAGAAGGTCAAACAATTGAATTTGAAATGAATGACTTTTATGGCATGACAAAAGGGTGAAGAGGTAAAATGTGAGAATTTGAAATGCATTAAGGTCTTTTAAATGAGAAGGTCAAACAATAAAGGTTTGAAATGAATGACATTTATTGCGTGACAAAGGGGTATGGAGGTCAAATGTGAGAATTGATTGCGTTGGAATGAGAGGAAAGAAGCAAGGTTAAAATCAGGGTTAGGGGATGCAAGGGGGGTTAAGCTGTAATAATAAAGATTACAAAGAATCTGTCAGAAAACGTCAGAAAAAAGAGTTGCCATGAGAAACTATCTAGATTTATATATATACCAGTTAGGCAGTGATAGGAGATCAAGGCTTCAGCTGCACGATCGGCCATAGTTGAATCAAATGTCAGGTATGCGACTACTGTGTGAAGGGGAAAGGCAAGCAATGATTGATCTTAGATGAGAAGGTCAAACAATTGCATTTAAATGAGGAGGAAATTTTCAAATTTGAAATGAATGGCAAATGAGCATTTAATGAATGACAAATGAGCGAGAAGGTCAAATGTGAGAATTTGAAATGCTTTAAGGACATTTAAATGAGAAGGTCAAACAGGTCAAACAATTTAATTTGAAATGAATGACTTTTATTGCGTGACAAAGGGATGAGGAGGTCAAATGCGAAAATTTGAAATGCTTTAAGGACTTTTAAATGAGAAGGTCAAACAATTTTTTTTTTAAATGAATGACATTTATTGCGTGATAAAGGGGTGAGAAGGTAAAATGTGAGAATTGATTGCGTTGGAATGAGAGGGAAAAAGCTAGGTTAATATTAGGGTTAGAGGATGCAAGGGAGTTAAACTTTAATAATAAAGATTACTTCTTTTAAAAAAAAAACAAAGCTATTACTAACAATTACTACTAAAAGCTGCATTATCAACATCATCAACACAACCATTCCACTCTTCAAAGGATAGAAAATTCTTGAAAAGTAAGCTATTTCCACATCAACATGACAGCAATCAATTCACCATTTAAGAAATGAGTGATACCAAGTGGCTGAGAAAAAACACCTAAAAAAGAATCCTTATCATCTCTAAAGATTCCAACACAAGTACTTATGTAGGAGAGCTTCTAGAAGCATAATCAGTGTTACACTTGATCCAATGCATGTGAGGAACAATTCAATCAACCTGAATGATTTTACAAGCACCAGGGACAAGAAAGGTTGTCCCAAAAGATTTGACTATTTTGAACTCTTGAATAGAGGAGTTCATTGTGCCTGTGGAAAGGTTTGTAGAGATCATCACATCATGATCTTATTGAATAGATTTTTTGTATCCAACCTGACATTATGAAACTTAATTTTGTCCCGGCAAAACCAAACAATCCAAATAATGTTATTAATGGCAGAGATAATTAAGTCTTGTAGCTGAGAGCTTTACTTTCTGTTAATGATGGAAAGTAAAATGATAGAATATGAGAGGTCCAAATACATCTCAATCATGGCAAAGAGCCTATTCCAAATATGTGAGATGAATAAACACTAAAAAAGAAGTGATTGACATCTTCAAAGGAAGAATCATTGATGACCAAATTGTTTTATTCCAATTAGCTGGTTAGGAGGCATCAGATCTAGCAGAATAAGTTTCCCTGAAAGACAATTCACCAAACAATTATTTTCCTTAAAGTCAAACTGACCCACCGAAACTGACATAAGAGGGAATCGAACCTGAAACCTTGAGATAAGAGCATTGCTATATGTCCCGAATTATTTTTCGGGAAATTTCACGAGCTTGAGTATTTGTGACTTATAAGTGAAACTTCATAACATATCTGTACATGCTAATTCTTTTTCTATTTTTTTCGAATAAATATTATAAAGCAAACAGACAGAACAAAAAAAAAACATCACTGTCAATACTACCCAATCTACAACCCATATTTACAACTCACCCAACGACATCCATCTCTCACAACCCCAACATCTCTGTTTGGTCATCTTTCATGGCGCTGGCTTATTTTAATTTGAATCTGCTTTTTCAAAACTCTACTACCAACACTTCATAGAAAAGGGAAATCTCAATCATCAATTGATGGAATGAGTGATTTACAAAGGATGTGAAATAGTAGAGAGATATGGAGGGTGTGAAACTAAGTTAAGGTGAAGGGTGCACTACTTCCTGGAGAAAGAGAAAGTGAGAGATGAGTTTGGGTTGTTTGTGTGTAGAGGTTGGAAGAAAACAATTGACAAATAATGGAAGACTAAAACTTGAGAAAGAATCGCATGAGAGAGATGTTGTAAACACGCAAGTGGCAGTTACACATCATTCGTGAGGATCTCGGGAAACAAGCTCTCGCGAGATCTAGCATTTTCCTTGAGATAAATACACTCGAGAATCTCAAGCTACCACCACAAGACCAATTCAAGTGGGTTACAATTCACCAAATACTAATTTGGGAAAGGCCTAAACTAGTCAATTTAATCATATCCATCAGCTTTAAGAATGAGAATCACTTTTGATTAGATTTTCAATTTGGTAATATCCACCCGTCATAAAAGAATTGATTGACATAATTGAAGACATCCCTACCAACAATGTTCCAATAAGATTAGAAGAAACACTCAACATAACCATCAAGTCCAGTTGTCCACGTTGAACACAACATTCTTAACTTCATCAATATATGGTATTCTAGACAACATATTATTGGCCTCATTATCAAGTGAGAAAATATTAGTTCTAATAATATTCGAATGTGGAACAATTGAATTAGACATATTTGGTTTTATGTGAAAACAACTAGTATTCCTATCATATAAGACATATTTGGTGCAACAGAGACTTTTCTCGAACATCTCTTTGATGGACAATGTTTATTTTAAACCTTTCTAAGGTTTTGATGGGTTCTTGAAATATATTTTTTTCTATATTCTCACCATTTTCAACTTTCTCATCGAGTCTCATACAATTTTTCTAGGTTTTGTCGCACATCTTTGTCAACCAACGATTATGATATTACGACATCTCCGTTCTATTTTCGTCCCCATTTTTTATAATTCGTTTCCTTGTAATATCTGCATTTTGTTCTTTCAAGTTATTATCTAGAGTTAAAGCAATGGCATTTATATGCTAACAATCATTTACTTCTTTAATCACATTTTTGCACCTTAATTTATGACTTAAACTCAAGATGAGCTTACAAGCCTTACTCTATGATTAAGTTAAGTATTTAATTCAAGATAAATTTGTTCATAAAAATGCTAGGGTTTGTCATCATCAAAAAGGGGGAAGATTGTGAGACCGAAATTGGTTAAAGAACTTAAGCCCTTAGGTTTTGATTATAACAAAGTGTTCTGTACCAAACCTCGGGTTCTCAATGGTCCAATATCGACCTATCAAAGGCCCTACAATGGCCCACAATCATAAGATCAGCAGACGGGCACAACACCTACAAATGCGCTCACACAAAGCAATCTGAGCTCATCATAGCACGAACCACGGTCCCATAACTATCTCACCTAGGGGTGTACATGGTTGGGTCAACCTAGAAAGTCCACCCAAAAAATTGAAAAAAATGGGTTGAGCCGGGTAATTGGGTGGGTATGGTTTCTGAAAATGTAAAACCCATAAATATAAATGGGTTTCGGGTATAATCAGACCCAGACCCAAAAAATTCATTCACTCAATAATGTCAATATTTTTCATCTTTATTTTCATAGGGTAGAAAAAATACTAAAGGTTATGGTCATAAACCAAATTATATTTCCAAAACATACACATTGTACCATATATAATGAAATCAAATCATGCTATAGTTACAAATCAAGATGTTGCACTTTTTGGATATTTTAATACTAATGCAATTTTATGTCATACAACTTTAGTTTGTTGCAAATATTTTATGATAGAGTTTAATATATGATATTATAATTTATCATTCTATGATGCATAAAATTAAAGTACAAATAAGTTGACCAATTTTTTATAAGAAAATTAAAAAGTAGAGTAATATTTAAGAAAAATTATGAGTATTTGTCATTTAGTCATTTAATATTAAAAAAAATAGAAAAATAAGTTGAGTAACCTATCACAAAATCCAACCCAACCCAGAAATAAGCGGGTTTGCTCAAACTCAATGGTATAACATGTTATTTTATCTCACCCAAACCGGAGTACCCTAGATGGTTCATGTTTTGGGTTTGGCCAAACCCAACCCAAACCGACCCATGTTCACCTACAATCTTATGATTCAACGATCATCCTTGGCCTAAGATGTCTATACAAGCGTGGCACCTCCGCCACACCTGGTACACAACAACATAATCTCAAAACCACACCTTGAATACCTTTCCATATCTTAAGCAAATACTAACTTAGACTTTACAACATGTGTATGTTTTGAAGGTACCGTTGTCCCCCACCATAACCGTTGTAACACCCCGTTTTTCCCAAATTAAAAATTTCATAAATAAATCAGAGTATCATATAAATGGAATGCTACATTTGTTTAAATTCTCAAAAGGGAGTAAATAAACATTTATTCTAGTCAAAATTGTTCTAACATCGCAGCGGATCAAATTCAATGTTAACAAATCATTTTGGCACGCAGGCCTCATAAATACGTCTCAACATAAATCAACTGAAAACTTAAATCATAATCAAATACGTAAGGAATAGAAAATAAACATAAATGTTCTCATCCCGTTACGTATCAGAGCACCTAAGGACACAGTGAGGGTAGCCACTCACAACAGCAACAACAACTAAAGTTTAATCACATGCACTTGCCCACAAGGCGGCAATTCCAACAGAAGGGGTGAGATTCTCAAACAAGAACATTAAACATATAATTCAACAATTACATTTAACAGCATAACTTCATCATCATATATCATAACAATAGTCAAGTAACATCTTAAACGACATCATAATTCAACATCATAGTTCAACTTAATAGTTTGACTTGACAATGCAACTTCGACTCAACTTATGCAACTTAGACATCTTAATCATGCATGTGGTACCATATTGAGTATAAATATACTCCTAGGGCATAAGCCCTCGTTGTAACGCCCCCTTTTTATTTAATTATTTTTAGTTAATATTTGAATACTTTTACATGATTTTATATTTGATAAGTGATAATATGTTTGTTATTTTGTTTAGAAATATATTTGTTATAAATATGTTTGTTATTTTGTTTATAAATATATTTGTTATAAATATATTTGATATTTGTTATGGAAGTAATTTATATATATTTTTAAATAGAATATTAAGTTGTGGGGCTGCTTTTGAATTAGTTAGAATTATGAGGGAATAAGTGGAATAAGATAAAACAAATAGAAGAGGTATAAAAGGTAAAACCTAGGTTTAGGAACAGACAGTACGTACAATCAGTTTTGGGAGAAAAATGGAGAAAACTAGAAGTAGAAAACCAAGAGGCTGCTACTCCAATTTTATTAAGGTAAGGGTGGGATTTCCTTCAATAATCATAGTATATAATTCTGAAATTTGATGAATTGTTGTGTTCTTGAATTAGGGTTAGAAAGTTTATGTTAATTGATAAAATGAGATGAATTGCGTTGTTTGATGCATGTTCCTATGTTGTTTTGATTTCTATATTGCCTATTTGACCTGTAAACATCATTGTAAATCATTTTGGGTGATTAAGGGATCAAAAATTGGGTTTTTGGAGTGAAAATTGTTCTTTCCCGTAAGCGAATTCGGCCACCGATTTTCTGAAAGTCAAAACTGGAAAAACACTCACTTTTCACCCGTTTCTGTTTTGAATTAGCTTTAGGTGTAAACACAAAAGTTGTAGGTATGAATGTTAGATTTTTAATGTCGTTGGTTTGACTTCTGAATGATTTATAGAACTTGAGTTATGGTTAAATTAATGCACGTAGGTCACAGTGAATACTTATGAATTTCAGCACAACCTTTCCTGAATTTGAAATGAAAACTGATATTGATAGGTACAGAATTGACCTTTGGTGTAAACATGAAAGTTGTAGATAATTGTGTTAGCTGTCCGTTGGCTTTGGTTTGACTTGAAAATGATTTTTGGTGTTTGATTTATGATGAAAATACTCCAAGGAGGCTTTAGTGAATTATTATATGAATGTTTATGTTGATGATAATATATGATGTTTTTCCTGATTGATGAATTATTACATGAGTGTATATGTTGATGAATATGTTGTTTCATGATGTTGTTCATAATTGATGAATTGTTGTTGTTAATACGATGTTATATGATATTGTTTATGGCTGATGGATTATGATATTATGATGCGAAGTCGTTGTCGTTGTCATTGCCACTGTTGTCGTCAATGTCGTTAAAGTTGTAAGTGTTGGTCTAAGTTGTCTGAGTTGTAAGTGGTTGTTCCAAAGTATTGGAGTCTTATAAGTTGTTGATGTTGTCTATGTTGTAAGTTGTTGAGTCCATGCATACTCATTTCAGTTGGGGGCTTGATGCCCTGTGAGTTTTTACTCTACACGTTGAGGGCTTGATGCCCTGGAGCTTTAGCTCATTTGCGATGAGGGCTTGACGCCCTGGAAGTATATTAATACTTATTACGTTGAGGGCTTGATGCCCTGAATTGGTACCACATGCATGAATAAGATGTCTAAGTTGCATAGTCGAGTTGAAGTTGCATATGTTGAGTTCAAGTTGTAGAAGTCACATTGTTGTTGTCGTTAAGTTGTCAATTGTCAATGAGTTGTTGATAAAGAACTAAGTGAAGTATTAATATTTATTAATCGTGGTTGCTTAAGTTATTATGAAATGACAATTATGTTGTGTTGTTTATGTCCTTATGTGATGATTTATGATGTTATATGATGATGATTATGATTTGGTTATTATGTGCTATGTGATGATGTATATAATGCGATGAATATGAAGTTAATAATGATTAGGAGTTGAAGGATTTATTAATGAAATATTATATGAAGATTTAATGTTATTAGTTTATGGAGTTAAGCTGCTAAATGCTCTTGATGAATTAAATGCTTATTATTATTGTTTGTGAAATCTCACCCTTTCTGTTGGAATTGCCGCCTTGTGGGCAAGTGCAAGTAATCAAGCTTAGGTACGACGATGTGAGAGGTCCTTGTGGTGTCGTAGGAAATGCTCTGATATGTAACGGGATGGGGTTTTATTGAATTCTATTCCTTTATGTATCATGTTGAACTAATTATGATGTTTACGATCTATCTTTGAATTTTTGTGATGCTTGTAAGGTCTTTGTGCCAAGAACTAATTCCTTTAAGGATTTTTGAATTATGATTCCGCTGCAAAGTTTTTGAAAAGATTTATGTTAATGAATTTTGAAGGATAAAGAATTATTATTCTTTTTATTTTAAGGATTTTTATGATGTGTGACATCCCATTTGTGTTATACTCTGATAATTATGTATGAATTTTTATGTTGGAAATTTGGGGTGTTACACTCGTCGCTATTGAGCATAAAAATACTCCTAGAGCATAAGCTCTCGTCGCTATTTGAGCAAAAGCTCCTAGGGCATGAGCCCTCGTCTCTGGATGAATATGCATGGACTCAACTTCATAAATCTTAGACATCTCAAATGAACTCCAATAATTTGGACTATAACATCATAAATCTTATAACGACACATGCAGCTTTTAATTATTAACAAATCATGGCAGCATGGCAGCAATCAACATCACAAACATAGTACAATCGTAAACCTTCACATACATCATCTCTTATAATTCAAAGTAAGCATATACAAATGTATAAGTCACTATAACAACTCAAGCATCGGTTAACAGCTCTACAGGTCGTCTTAATATTCCAGTATTTAATTCTAATCCAGAGGTAATCTCATAATCAATTGTGCCACAAGAGTCGCATTATTCTAAAAGGTAGTCTGATACAGAACTACTCGCTATGGCGAGTGGGATCTGTCGCCTCGCGAACCATTACAGGGGTAACTCGCTACGGTGAGTTGAACTGCTCGCCTCGCGTACCATCAAGGGTAACTCGCTATGGTGAGTTGGGTTGCTCGCCTGGCGAGCTCCTGGGAGTTACTCGCTATTGCGAGTAAGTTGTTCGCCTCGCGAACCTTCTAAGGGTTGCTCGCTATGGCGAGCTGTTTGACTCGCCTCGTGAGCTGAAGAATACTCGCCGTGGCGAGCTGGCTGCTCGCTGTGGCGAGCGACGACATAACAGTTAAGGGGTTACGAGGGTTTTCACCTAAAACCCCAAATTCCATCCTAATTCTTCAAAATTTCGACTAATACAATGTTTAAGGGTTATTCTATGGTCTGTAAACAGTTTACTACGTCAACGGTACAGTTTCTCATCATCTAATCATCAATTCACCACTTTTTGACCTAACTCTTAATTCTTAATTCTCATGAATTAAACCTAGAATTTGTTAACTATAATCATGAACTACATGTTCTAATGAAATTGTAATGATAGGCTCACCCTTACCTTAAGAAAATTGAGCAGCAGCCTCTCTGGTTCTTCTCTTCTGTTTTCTCCCTTTTTCTCCCAAAAACTCTGAATTGTACGTTCTGTACAATTCTAAACCTATTTCCCCCCTTTTAAACCTCTTTTTGTTTTATTTTATCTTATTTCCTCACAACTTTATCTAATTCTAAAACAAACCCACAACTTATCATTTATTTTATTTTCAAATCTTATTTTATTAAACAATAAAATAAGTCTCAACCTTAATAAAATCACATAACTCACATAAATCACATAATATTTCAAATATCACTTAATTCACACAAAATCATATAAATATTATCTATACTATATAAAATAATTTAAATAATTAAAACGGGCGTTACAACTCTCCCCAACTTATAAGATTTTCGTCCTCGAAAATTTACCTTAAGCAAACAACTCTGGATAAGACTCCAGCATCTTACTCTCTAGCTACCAAGTCAAGCTTTCACCAGTCGCTCCGTCCCAAACGACTTTTACAAGAGGTATCTCCTTGCCTCTCAACCTCTTCACTTCACGACCTTCGATCCTCACTAGTAAGGTCTCAACCGTCAGGTTATCTCTAACTTGCACATTATCCCTTTGAATCACATGGGATGGATCTGGAACATACTTCCGAAGTTGCGACACATGAAACACATCATGCAAATTCGAAAGGTGCGGCGGTAAACCTACTCGATACGCCACCGTCCCAATTCTCTCTGATATCTGATACAGACCAATAAACTTCGGGGTTAACTTCTTCGACTTCAGTGCACGACCCACACCGGTCATGGGAGTAACTCTTAGGAATACGTGATCTCCCTCTTGGAACTCAAGGTCTTTCCTACGCTTATCATGATAACTCTTTTGCCGACTCTGCGACGCTTTCATCTTCTCTTGGATCATTTTTACCTTCTCAGTAGTCTGTTGAACAATTTCTGGTCCTAAAACCACATTCTTACCTGACTCAAACCAACACAACGGAGTTCTGCATCTTCGACCGTACAAAGCCTCGAAAGGTGCCATTCCGATACTAGAATGATAACTGTTATTGTACGTGAACTCTATCAACGGGAGATGACTATCCCAAATTCCTCCTTGCTCAAGTACACAAACTCTCAACAAATCTTCCAACGACTGAATCGTTCTTTTCGACTGGCCATCTGTCTGCGGATGATATGCCGAACTCAACTTCAACTTAGAACCTAAAGCCTCTTGCAAACTCTTCCAGAATCTAGAAGTAAACCTCGGGTCTCTGTCTGATACGATGCTTGAAGGAACACCATGCAGCTTCACTATTTCTCGAATATAAATCTCTGCCAACTGAGCTATAGGAAAACTGATGGTAATCGGGATAAAATGAGCCGACTTCGTCAGTCTATCAACAATCACCCAAATGGCGTCATTCCCTTTAGGCGTATTCGGCAAACTCGTCACAAAATCCATGGATATACTATCCCATTTCCAGTCTGGCACATCTAAAGGTATCATCATCCCAGCCGGTTTTTGATGTTCTACTTTCGACTTCTGACAAACCAAACACGAATACACAAACTGTGCCACATCACGTTTCAATCCAGACCACCAAAACAACTTCTTCAAATTGTGATACATTTTCGTAGCTCCCAGGTGAATACTCAAGCTACTTCTATGACTCTCTTCAAGAATCATTTTCTTCATCTCGTCATCATCTGGAATGCAAATTCTGCCTCGGAACCTCAACACACCTTGATCATCGGACTTAAAGTCACCGTCTTCGGTCTGATTGCTAGCAAACAACAAGTCCACAAACTTAACATCCAATTTCTGCGCCTCTTTAATACTTTTCAAGAATTCATTATCAATCTTCAGCATTCCCAACTTTACACTTTGAGGTGACCATTCACATACTAAACTCAGATCTCTAAACTGTTCCAGCAACTCAAACTCTTTAGCCATCATAGCGGACATATGCAAAGTCTTCCTACTTAAGGCATCTGCAACAACGTTAGCTTTACCCGGATGATAATTCAAACCAAAGTCATAATCTTTCAACAACTCAAGCCACCTTCGCTGTCTCATATTCAATTCCTTCTGATCAAACAAATACTTCAAGCTCTTGTGATCACTGAACACTTCAAATCTCGAACCATACAAGTAATGTCTCCAAATCTTAAGCACAAATACCACCGCAGCTAATTCAAGATCGTGAGTAGGGTAATTTCGTTCATGGATTCTCAACTGCCTCGATGCATAAGCAACCACTCTACCATCTTGCATAAGCACACCACCTAAACCCAATTTGGACGCATCACAATACACAACAAAAGGTTCATCGGACTTAGGCAAAATCAGAACTGGAGCAGTCGTCAGACGCTTCTTCAATTCATTAAAACTATTCTCACAGTGAACATCCCACACAAATGCTTTACTCTTGCAGGTCAACTGCGTTAACGGAAGTGCCAACTTCGAAAATCCTTCTATAAATCTTCTGTAGTACCCAGCTAATCCCAAAAAGCTTCTAATCTCTGTAACCGACTTAGGAGTCTCCCATTGCGACACTGCTTCCACTTTAGACGGATCAACTGCAATACCATTACCAGAAATAACATGGCCAAGAAAACTCACCTCGTTCAACCAGAATTCGCACTTCGACAATTTAGCATAAAGCTTCTTCTCCTTCAACACTTGCCAGACTATCTTTAAATGTTCCGCATGCTCTTCTTCAGACTTGGAGTAAATCAAAATATCATCAATGAATACTACCACGAAACGATCCAAAAAGGCATGGAAGATGCGATTCATATATTCCATAAACACACCACGTGCATTCGTAACACCGAAAGGCATCACCTTATACTCATAATGTCCATAACGTGTCCTAAAGGTTGTCTTCTGCATATCTTCATCCTTCACTTTAATCTGGTGATATCCCGACCTCAAATCAATCTTGCTAAACACTCGTGCACCCACTAACTGATCCATCAAATCGTCAATTCTTGGAAGTGGATACCTATTCTTTATAGTTACTTTATTCAGCTGTCGGTAATCAATACACAACCTCATACTACCGTCTTTCTTCTTTACTAGTAATACTGGCGCTCCCCAAGGAGAAACACTTGGTCTAACAAACTTCTTGTCCAGCAAATCTTCTAACATTTTCTTCAACTCAGCCAACTCGGAAGCTGACATGCGATAAGGTGTCATAGACACAGGCTTCGTTCCCGGAATAAGGTCGATCGAAAATTCAACTTCTCTTTCTGGAGGCACATCAGGAATTTCATCGGGAAAAACTTCTCGAAAATCACATACCATTCTATGTTTATCAATCAACGTTTGGTTCTCAATAGATAAAGATGCCATCAAAGAAAACATCAACATTCCTTCGCGTTCTAACTGCTTCAGCTGCTTAGTAGATAAAAACTCTGCTCCACTTTCTTCTTCATCAGAAGAGAAATACACCGACTTGCGAAAACAATTAATATGTACATGATTGTACTCTAACCAATTCATACCCAGAATCACATCCATACCACTCAAGGGTAGACAAACCAAATCAATTTCAAAATCACGATCATACATCGACAGAGGACATTTTAAACACACAAGAGAAGTGGTCACCGAACCCTTAGCTGGAGTTTCGACAACCATTTCTCCATTCATATTAGACATAGCAAGACCCAACTTAGCAGCACAATCAATAGCAATAAAACAATGTGTAGCACCAGTGTCAATAATAGCAATTAAAGGATTACTATCAAAATAACAAGTACCTCTGATCAAACGATCCTCATTCTCTATCTGTGTGCCAGTCAAAGCAAAAACTCTACCAGTAGTCTGAGCCTTCTTAGGATTCTTGCATTGTGAACCAATATGACCTTCTTCGTTACAATTAAAACACACAACATCATCATATTTGCACGCCGAAGTAGCATGTCCTTTCTTACCACAGCGGTAGCACCGCTTCACATCTTCAGTACAAGCATTACTCTTGTGGCCTTTTTCACCACAATTATAGCAGACAATCTCTGCAGGAGCATCTTTCTTCTAAGGTATTCTCTCATCATTTACTCTTTGCTTGCCCCTATCAGCAGGGGCACTATAAGGCTTCGGACGACTCTGCTGTCCTTTACTCTTTCTCTCATTCACTACCTTGTAGTGAGCTTTAGTGTCCTCCTCATAAATCCTGCAGCTGCTCACTGTAACACCCCGTTCTCCCGACATTATTAATTAACAAATTAAATCAGAGTTTTTCACCAAAAACGGAATGCTACATTTTCATTCAAATAAAATCTCCCAATTAACAGATGAATAATTATTCTCCAATAAAAATAGTCAATAAAAATCAACCTTCAAAACTTTGCAGCGGAATTATTTTAAAACAACTAAATAAGTCTTTGGCACGCAGGCCTCATCAAAAGTTTCATAAATCATAATTAGTACGTAAGGAAAGAGAAAACAAGCAACTAATTCCCGTCCCGTTACGTATCAGAGCCCTAAGACACTTGAGCCGACATCTCTACTAATCTTCGTTACCTGCACTTGCCCACAAGGCGGCAATTCCAGCAGAAGGGGTGAGATTCACAAACAACAATAGATAACATAATTCATCAATTAAATTCAAAAAACAATAATATGATAATCATCAACTGTCAGCTTATATTTTATCAATCCAACAACATCATTAACTACGACACCGACAACTCAACCAACGACGACAACATCAACACAACAACAACAACGACCATGCGACTAATGCAAATGCATGTGGTACCATTTTACGCGCGTTGAATGCTAAGCATTCCGGGGCATAAGCCCCCAACAGTTTGAATGAAATAACATTCCAGGGCATACGCCTTCAACGATTGAGTGAAAACACTCCAGGGCATAAGCCCTCAACGATTGAGTGGAAACACTCCAGGGCATAAGCCCTCAACAGTGGTATGAGTATGAAATGGACTCAATGGTGTATATCTACATACAACCCAACGACAGCAACGACAACTACTATATGCATAATCAGCTATGACATAAGACTCCAACTTAATTCGACAAGACACAACAAAGGTCACAACGAAGCATCACAACAAAATTCAACAACTTAGGTAACCTACAGTATTACTCGCCGTGGCGAGTTCATAAAATTGGGCTACTCGCCGTGGCGAGTTCAGAAAATTAAACTCCTCGCCGTGGCGAGTTGGGGGCGAGCTCAAGGCGAGCAAAAGTGGTTGCTCTCGGCGTTTTTGAGATTTTTCACCTAAAATCTTCATTTTTAAGTTCCCAAAACCCAAATTTAGTTCTGTAAAAAGGTGCCATTCATCCCTAAACATATTAAGGCACTCAAATTGATATAAAAATTCACCCACAAACCTCATTAAGACAATTAACAACTTTTCAATTAAGCAACTCGCCGTGGCGAGTGCATCTGCTCGCTGTGGCGAGTGCATCTGCTCGCTGTGGCGAGCTACGGGTGTTTCACTGCTCGCCTCGCGAGTGGGACTGCTCGCTGTGGCGAGCTACACAGGTATTGCTCGCCTGGCGAGTGGGTTTACTCACCGTGGCGAGCGGTGATTGACAGAACTACGAACTGTACGAACAGACTTCTACTTTTCAAGCCTAAACCCCAAATTCAACACCTAAGGGCTCAATTTTGATGAATTTCATCATCCCTATGCATTCTAACATCAGAACAACATTAAACAACAACAATTACATGAATTAATCAAGTTATTAGCATCAATTCATCATTAACCTTATTCAATTCATCAACCCTAACAACCCTACATTCATCAACGAATTAAAGAACCTAAAATTGAGAGTTAGTCTCACCCTTACCTTAGATTATCTTCCTGAAAAAGCAGCGTTCTTCTCTCCTCTTGCTTCTTCTCTCTTGTTCTAGGTTTTCTCCCTTTTTCTCTGTTTCTCACTGCTTCTACGTGAAACTGATTCTGACTCTTCTTTCCTTCTATTTCCTATTAATACCTATTAACTTCTCCTTAATTCTAATTAACTCCTATTAAAATATTAAATAATTCACTTTAATCCCCAACCTTCTAATAATTATAATTATCACCTATATTAATTAAATAATTCAAAATAATCATATAATAAAATATAACACACCATAAAATCAACATAAATTATTTAAAATCATATAAACTTATTAAAATCAACTGAAATTAAAATAATCGACAACTAGGGCGTTACAACTCTCCCCCACTTAAAGAATTTCGTCCTCGAAATATTACCTCAAGCAAACAACTCAGGATAAGACTCTAGCATCTTACTCTTCAGCTCCCAAGTCAAGCTTTCACCAGTTACTCCACCCCAAACAACTCTCACCAGAGGTATCTCCTTGCCTCTCAACTTCTTCACCTTACGATCATCAATCCTCAACGGTAAAGTCTCCACCGTAAGGTTGTCTCTAACTTGCACGTCATCTCTTGGTATAACATGCGAAGGATCCGCTACGTACTTCCGCAGCTGCGACACATGAAACACATCATGCAGATTCGAAAGATGTGGTGGCAAACCTATTCGATATGCCACTGGCCCAATCCTCTCCGATATCTGATAAGGACCAATAAACTTTGGAGTCAACTTCTTAGACTTCAACGCACGACCTACACCTGTCATAGGAGTGACTCTCAAGAACACATGATCGCCCTCTTGATATTCAAGTTCCTTTCTACGCTTGTCATGGTAACTCTTTTTCCGACTCTGCGACGCCTTCATCTGCTCTCTTATCAACTTGACTTTCTCTGTAGTCTGCTGGACTATCTCGAGTCCCAACACTATACTTTCTCCCGATTCAAACCAACACAACGGAGTTCTACACCTCTGACCATACAAAGCTTCAAATGGTGCTATACCAATACTCGAATGGTAACTGTTGTTGTACGGGAACTCAATCAACGGTAGATGACTATCCCAAGCTCCACCTTGCTCCAGTACACACACTCTCAGCAAATCTTCTAATGACTGAATCGTCCTCTCCGATTGACCATCTATTTGAGGATGATAAGCCGAACTCAACTTCAACTTTGAACCCAAAGCCTCCTGCAAACTCTTCCAAAACCTTGAAGTAAACCTCGGATCTCTATCCGACACAATACTTGATGGAACACCATGCAACTTCACAATACTATGAATGTAAATCTCCGCCAACTGAGCTACCAGATAATTGATATTGATCGGAATAAAATGCGCTGACTTTGTCAACCTGTCAACAACTACCCAAATGGCATCATGCCCTCTCGGAGTATTCGGTAAACTCGTTACAAAGTCCATGGATATGCTATCCCACTTCCACTCTGGCACATCTAATGGTGTCAACAACCCTGCAGGCTTCTGATGTTCAACTTTAGATTTCTGACAAGTCAAACAAGCATAAACAAATTGCGCGACATCTCGCTTTAATCCAGACCACCAAAACATTTTCTTCAAGTCGTGGTACATCTTAGTAGCTCCCGGATGAATACTTAAGCTACTCCTGTGACTTTCTTCTAAAATCAACTTTTTCAACTCATCATTATCAGGAATACAAATTCTACCTCGGAATCTTAACACACCTTTATCATCAACCTGGAAATCACTATCTTCCGCTTCATTACCAGCAACCATCAAGTCTACAAACTTAACATCAGCTTCTTGCGCTTCCTTGATACTGTTCAAGAATTCATTATTGATTTTCAACATACGCAACTGCACGCTCTGAGGTGTTAATTCACAAACTAGACTCAAGTCTCTAAATTGCTCAAGTAACTCGAACTCTTTCATCATCATAGCAGACATGTGCAACGTCTTTCTGCTCAAGGCATCTGCAACCACATTGGCTTTACCCGGATGGTAATTCAAACTAAAGTCATAGTCCTTCAACAACTCGAGCCATCTTCTCTGCCTCATATTCAACTCCTTCTGATCAAACAAGTATTTCAAACTCTTATGATCACTGAACACCTCAAAATCTTTAACACAAAAACTACAGCGGCCAACTCTAAATCATGTGTAGGATAGTTCTTCTCATGTATCCTCAATTGTCTCGAAGCATAAGCTACCACCTTACCATCCTGCATAAGTACACCACCTAAGCCCAACTTGGACGCATCGCAATAAACAACAAAAGGTTCATCTGACTTCGGTAAAATTAAAATCGGAGCAGTCGTCAACCGTTGCTTCAACTCATTGAAACTATTCTCACACTTAGTATCCCACACAAAAGCTTTACCCTTACAGGTCAAGTGTGTCAAAGGAAGTGCCAACTTCGAAAATCCTTCGATAAATCTACGATAATAACCTGCTAAGCCCAGAAAACTTCTAATCTCCGTAACTGACCTCGAAGTCTCCCATTGCGATACCGCTTCAACTTTTGACGGATCAACCGCAATACCACAACCAGAAATAATATGGCCAAGAAAACTTACTTCACTTAACCAGAACTCACATTTTGACAACTTGGCATACAACTTCTTATCTTTCAACACTTGCAAAATAATCTTCAAATGCTCTGCATGCTCTTCTTCAGTCTTAGAATAAATCAGAATATCGTCAATAAACACAACTACAAATCTGTCCAGAAAGTCATGGAAAATTCTGTTCATATACTCCATAAATACACCAGGTGCATTAGTAACACCGAAAGGCATCACTTTATACTCATAGTGACCATATCACATCCTGAACGCCGTCTTCTGCATATCTTCATCCTTCACCTTGATCTGATGGTAACCTGATCTCAAATCAATTTTACTAAATACACGTGCACCCACTAGCTGGTCCATTAAGTCATCAATTCTCGGAAGTGGATACCTATTCTTTATCGTCACTTTATTCAACTGACAGTAATCTATACACAGCCTCATGCTACCATCTTTCTTCTTAACCAATAATACCGGCGCTCCACAAGGTGACACACTTGGTCTTACAAACTTCTTATCAAGTAGGTCCTCCAACTGCTTCTTCAACTCTGCCAACTCAGCTGCTGACATACTGTAAGGAGCCATCGACACAGGCTTCGTACCCGAAACAAGATCAATAGAGAATTCAACTTCTCTCTCTGGCGGCACATCGGGAATCTCATCAGGAAAAACTTCTGGAAATTCTTTCACGACTGGTAGACTATCAATCACTGCTTGATTCTCCACTGACAAATACGCTATCAAGGAAAACATCAGAATCCCATCGCGCTCTATCTGCTTCAGCTGCTTAGTACTCAAGAAATCAACTTCACTCTCTTCTTCGGCGGCAGAGAAACGTACTGTCTTACTAAAACAATTGATGAGAACATGGTTATACTCTAACCAGTTCATCCCAAGGATTACATCCATACCCGTCAACAGTAAACATACAAGATCAACTTCAAAGTTTCTACCAAACACAGACAGTGGACAACTTAAACAAACAAGAGAAGTAGTCACTGAACCCTTAGCTGGAGTTTCAACAATCATTTCTCCATCCATATTAGACATAGTAAGTCCCAACTTAGAAGCACAACTAACAGCAATAAAACAATGCGTAGCACCAATATCTATAATAGCAATTAAAGGAGTATCATCAAAATAACAAGTACCTGTAATAAGTCGATCCTCATTGTCCGTCTGTGTACCAGACAATGCAAACACTTTCCCTCCAAGCTGAGCCTTCTTAGGCTTCTTGCACTGAGAACTAAGATGACCCTCTTCATCAGAATTGAAACAGACAATATCACCACGTTTGCATTCAGCTATTGTATGTCCCTTCTTCCCACATCGGAAGCATTTCTTCTCATCACGGTGGCAAGCATTACTTTTGTGGCCTTTCTCGTCACACTTTTAGTAGACAACCTCAGCAGGAGCCTCATTCTTCCTGGGCCTCCTCTCATCATTCACCCGTTGTTTACCCTTATCAGCAGGAGCACTGTAAGGCTTAGGACGGTTCTGCTGACTCTTACGCTTCCTTTCATTTAACACCTTATAGTGAGCTTTCGTATCCTCTTCGTAAATTCTGCAGCTACTCACCAAATCAGAAAAGGTGCGGATCTTCTGATAACCAATGGCCCGCTTAATCTCAGCACGCAGACCATTCTCGAACTTGATACACTTAGAGAACTCAGCAGTCTCAGGAGTGTAGTGCGGGTAAAACTTTGCCAACTCAACAAACTTGGCAGCATACTCTGTTACTGACATATCACCTTTCTTCAGTTCCAGAAATTCAATCTCCTTCTTACCTCAGACATCTTCTGGAAAATACCTATTCAGAAACTCTCTTCTGAACACAGCCCACGTGATCACAGCCCCTCCGTTACCTAGAACAGGTTGCACGCTCACCCACCAATCATCAGTGCTACATTATTAATTAACAAATTAAATCAGAGTTTTTCACCAAAAATGGAATGCTACATTTTCATTCAAATAAAATCTCCCAATTAACAGATGAATAATTATTCTCCAATAAAAATAGTCAATAAAAATCAACCTTCAAAACTTTGCAGCGGAATTATTTTAAAACAACTAAATAAGTCTTTGGCACGCAGGCCTCATCAAAAGTTTCATAAATCATAATTAGTACGTAAGGAAAGAGAAAACAAGCAACTAATTCCCGTCCCGTTACGTATCAGAGCCCTAAGACACTTGAGCCGACATCTCTACTAATCTTCGTTACCTGCACTTGCCCACAAGGCGGCAATTCCAGCAGAAGGGGTGAGATTCACAAACAACAATAGATAACATAATTCATCAATTAAATTCAACAAACAATAATATGATAATCATCAACTGTCAGCTTATATTTTATCAATCCAACAACATCATTAACTACGACACCGACAACTCAACCAACGACGACAACATCAACACAACAACAACAACGACCATGCGACTAATGCAAATGCATGTGGTACCATTTTACGCGCGTTGAATGCTAAGCATTCTGGGGCATAAGCCCCCAACGGTTGAATGAAATAACATTTCAGGGCATAAGCCCTCAACAATTGAGTGATAAACACTCCAGGGCATAAGCCCTCAACGATTGAGTGGAAACACTCCAAGGCATAAGCCCTCAACAGTGGTATGAGTATGAAATGGACTCAATGGTGTATATCTACATACAACCCAACGACAGCAACGACAACTACTATATGCATAATTAGCTATGACATAAGACTCAAACTTAATTCGACAAGACACAACAAAGGTCACAACGAAGCAACACAACAAAATTCAACAACTTAGGTAACCTACAGTATTACTCGCCGTGGCGAGTTCATAAAATTGGGCTACTCGCCGTGGCGAGCTACTTACTCGCCGTGGCGAGCTACTTACTCGCCGTGGCGAGTTCAGAAAATTGAGCTCCTCGCCGTGGCGAGTTGGGGGCGAGCTCAAGGCGAGCAAAAGTGGTTGCTCTTGGCGTTTTTGAGATTTTTCACCTAAAATCTTCATTTTTAAGTTCCCAAAACCCAAATTTAGTTCTGTAAAAAGGTGTCATTCATCCCTAAACATATTAAGGCACTCAAATTGATATAAAAATTCACCCACAAACCTCATTAAGACAATTAACAACTTTTTAATTAAGCAACTCGCCGTGGTGAGTGCATCTGCTTGCTGTGGCGAGCTCTGGGTGTTTCACTGCTCGCCTCGCGAGTGGGACTGCTCGCCTCGCGAGTGGGACTGCTCGCTGTGGCGAGCTACACATGTATTGCTCGCCTGGCGAGTGGGTTTACTCACCGTGGCGAGCGGCGATTGACAGAACTACGAACTGTACGAACAGACTTCTACTTTTCAACCCTAAACCCCAAATTCAACACCTAAGGGCTCAATTTTGATGAATTTTATCATCCCTATGCATTCTAACATCAGAACAGCATTAAACAACAATAATTACATGAATTAATCAAGTTATTAACATCAATTCATCATTAACCTAATTCAATTCATCAACCCTAACAACCCTACATTCATCAACGAATTAAAGAACCTGAAGTTGAGAGTTAGTCTCACCCTTACCTTAGATTATCTTCCTGAAAAAGCAGCGTTCTTCTCTCCTCTTGCTTCTTCTCTCTTGTTCTAGGTTTTCTCCCTTTTTCTCTGTTTCTCACTGTTTCTACGTGAAACTGATTCTGACTCTTCTTTCCTTCTATTTCCTATTAATACCTATTAACTTCTCCTTAATTCTAATTAACTCCTATTAAAATATTAAATAATTCACTTTAATCCCCAACCTTCTAATAATTATAATTATCACCTATATTAATTAAATAATTCAAAATAATCATATAATAAAATATAACACACCATAAAATCGACATAAATTATTTAAAATCATATAAACTTATTAAAATCAACTGAAATTAAAATAATCGACAACTAGGGCGTTACACTCACCAGCTCGGAAAAATTACGGATCTTCTGGTAACCAATTGCCCTCTTGATATCAGCACGCAAGCCATTCTCGAACTTGATGCACTTAGAAAACTCAGCCGTCTCAGCAGTATAGTGTGGATAGAACTTAGCCAACTCCACAAACTTGGCAGCATACTCAGTCACCGACATGTTCCCTTGTTTTAGCTCAAGGAACTATATCTCCTTCTTCCCGCGAACATCTTCCGGAAAGTAACGGTTCAGGAACTCCCTCCTAAACACAGCCCAAGTAACAGCAACACCTCCATTCTCTAAGATCGGTTGGACACTCACCCACCAGTCGTCAGCTTCTTCTGCCAGCATGTGTGTACCAAAGCGCACCATCTGAACGTCCGTACACTGCATCACTCTAAAAATCCTTTCGACCTCCTTGAGCCATGTCTGAGCTCCATTGGGGTCGTATCTTCCCTAGAACGTAGGTGGATGATTCCTCAAAAAGGTCTCCAACATCCTCACTCCATCATTTCCACCAGCATTCTGTTGTTGGCCCACAGCTTGAGCCATCGCTTGTAATGCAGCAGCAAGAGCAACATCATTTCTTCCAGCCATCTTAGTTCACTACATAACGAGAACGGGTTAGAGAAACTCAAATAGAATTAAACTAACACTCGACACGGACAACTCGATCTACTTGGCCGGACGGACCGACCTGCTCTGATACCAATTGTAACACCCCGTTTTTCCCAAATTAAAAATTTCATAAATAAATCAGAGTATCATATAAATGGAATGCTACATTTGTTTAAATTCTCAAAAGGGAGTAAATAAACATTTATTCTAGTCAAAATTGTTCTAACATCGCAGCGGATCAAATTCAATGTTAACAAATCATTTTGGCACGCAGGCCTCATAAATACGTCTCAACATAAATCAACTGAAAACTTAAATCATAATCAAATACGTAAGGAATAGAAAATAAACATAAATGTTCTCATCCCGTTACGTATCAGAGCACCTAAGGACACAGTGAGGGTAGCCACTCACAACAGCAACAACAACTAAAGTTTAATCACATGCACTTGCCCACAAGGCGGCAATTCCAACAGAAGGGGTGAGATTCTCAAACAAGAACATTAAACATATAATTCAACAATTACATTTAACAGCATAACTTCATCATCATATATCATAACAATAGTCAAGTAACATCTTAAACGACATCATAATTCAACATCATAGTTCAACTTAATAGTTTGACTTGACAATGCAACTTCGACTCAACTTATGCAACTTAGACATCTTAATCATGCATGTGGTACCATATTGAGTATAAATATACACCTAGGGCATAAGCCCTCATCGCTATTGAGCATAAAAATACTCCTAGAGCATAAGCTCTCGTCGCTATTTGAGCAAAAGCTCCTAGGGCATGAGCCCTCATCTCTGGATGAATATGCATGGACTCAACTTCATAAATCTTAGACATCTCAAATGATCTCAAATAATTTGGACTATAACATCATAAATCTTATAACGACACATGCAGCTTTTAATTATTAACAAATCATGGCAGCATGGCAGCAATCAACATCACAAACATAGTACAATCGTAAACCTTCACATACATCATCTCTTATAATTCAAAGTAAGCATATACAAATGTATAGGTCACTATAACAACTCAAGCATCGGTTAGCAGCTCTACAGATCGTCTTAATATTTCAGTATTTAATTCTAATCCAGTGGTAATCTCATAATCAATTGTGCGACAAGAGTCGCATTATTCTAAAAGGTAGTCTGATACAGAACTACTCGCTATGGCGAGTGGGATATGTCGCCTCGCGAACCATTACAGGGGTAACTCGCTACGGCGAGTTGAACTGCTCGCCTCGCGTACCATCAAGGGTAACTCGCTATGGCGAGTTGGGTTGCTCGCCTGGCGAGCTCCTGGGAGTTACTCGCTATTGCGAGTAAGTTGTTCGCCTCGCGAACCTTCTAGGGGTTGCTCGCTATGGCGAGCTGTTTGAATCGCCTCGCGAGCTGAAGAATACTCACCGTGGCGAGCTGGCTGCTCGCTGTGGCGAGCGACGACAGAACAGTTATGGGGTTACGAGGGTTTTCACCCAAAACCCCAAATTCCATCCTAATTCTTCAAAATTTCGACTAATACAATGTTTAAGGGTTATTCTATGGTCTGTAAACAGTTTACTACGTCAACGGTACAGTTTCTCATCATCTAATCATCAATTCACCACTTTTTGACCTAACTCTTAATTCTTAATTCTCATGAATTAAACCTAGAATTTGTTAACTATAATCATGAACTACATGTTCTAATGAAATTGTAATGATAGGCTCACCCTTACCTTAAGAAAATTGAGAAGCAGCCTCTCTGGTTCTTCTCTTCTGTTTTCTCCCTTTTTCTCCCAAAAACTCTGAATTGTACGTTCTGTACAATTCTAAACCTATTTCCCCCCTTTTAAACCTCTTTTTGTTTTATTTTATCTTATTTCCTCACAACTTTATCTAATTCTAAAACAAACCCACAACTTATCATTTATTTTATTTTCAAATCTTATTTTATTAAACAATAAAATAAGTCTCAACCTTCATAAAATCACATAACTCACATAAATCACATAATATTTCAAATATCACTTAATTCACACAAAATCATATAAATATTATCTATACTATATAAAATAATTTAAATAATTAAAACGGGCGTTACAACCGTCGCTAGAAATCTCATTGAAGAATCTCCTCCACCGTACTGGTAAACCGCTTTACAAGTACCGTAACCAAATCATCTTTAAGCTATGTTCTCAGATGGATCACAAAGCATGTGAGAATAAGAAGGACACTCTAGTGTGCACTCAAGTGTGCATACAATTCTAAATAAATGAAGTTCTGCTTCTAAATCAAGTCAACACTATAGACTATGGTTAACGGTTCAAACCATGAAGTGAAGCTCTGTGTCATAGATAATGAAAAAGCTTTGTATTAAGATCAAGTGCAAGCTTTATGAAAGTCAATGATATTTTGTTTAAGCCGCATAACTAAGATCTTTTTTACCAAGCGTCTGACTAAAGTATACATCACTGATGCATGCAAAGACTCTTTTCTAAGCGTCAGACTGAAGGTGAGAAAAACACAAGAAAGGGGTGGTTGAATTGTGTTAACTTTTTCGCAACTATTAAAGAGTAAGAATATGTTTTCCAGGATCAGAGTCTGAACAAGTTCAGGACCTGATGGAAGACCAGAGTCTGTAGCAGCGGAAATGATAAAGAGATAAAAGAAAGAGAGAACACAAGCAATTATACAGGTTCCTTCCACAAACCGGAAGTAGTCCTGTCCCCCTTGCACTTCCAAGGAGAGTTCCACTAAAATGTAATTAACAATTACAAGTTGCTCAAACACACAGTAAGAGACTTCCAATGCTCAAGCACGCAGGCAAGAGACTTCAAATGCTCAAAGACACAACTAAGAGACTTCTTTTCTCAAGGACACAACCAAGAGACTTCTGACACAATTTACAGAAAATTGAATAGAGTTTGAACACTTGATAAACAATCAAACGTGTTCCAATTACAGAACAAAGAGACTTTGTTTTCTGATAAACTTAGAAATTCTAGGATATAAAGTTTGTAAGAATTTCCTAAGTTGTTGATGTGTTTTTGGCTTGACTTAGAGAGAATACAATAGCTTGATAGCGTAGTTTTTCAGTTGTAGAATCCAACATAATCTTCAAGTCTTCTATCCTTTATATAGGTGTTAGAAAGAGACGTTGAGACAATCCAGCACATCACAGAGTCTTCTGGAAGCTTGATCAATCGCTGTTGATCTGTTGCTTGATATGGTAATCGTCCTTCAATAGAGATTTTGAATTCCATTCCTTTTGAGGCGAATTACCGGTAGACACAGCTGCCAATTGTACGAGGTAGTGGAGTAGTGGAAACAGAGTTCGTACAAAGTACTCTGTCCTATTCCTGCATTCTTGTCGTTAAGCATCCCATGCTCAAGTTGACTTTGAAGCTAGCCATTACTCCAAACGAACGTTTCTTCTACATCGAAATGCCTTCAGAAAACCTTCTAAGCAAATCTTCAATTTGCAGTCTTCAGACTCTCTGCAGCACTTCAGACTCTGATGAGCTTCAGACTCTTTTCAGAACTTCAGACTCTGATGGGCTTCAGACTCTCTTCAGCTCCTTCAAACGCTCTTTTGTTCTTCAGATTCTCTGAGTCTTCAGAACCTCTCGAAACAACTTATGTTGATTCTTCAGACTCTCTAGGACTTCAGAATCACAAGCAACAAGCTTCTTAGAGAATTTTGCTCTTCATTTGTTCTTACAAAATGCTTTCTAAGATTAAAATCTTGACTAAGATCCTGCACACTTAAACAAATATTAGCATATCCAATTGACAATTTTTAATACCTTGTTATCATCAAAACTAAAAGTGGTATTGTTGAACACCCTTGTTCCAACAATCTCCCCCTTTTTGATGATGACAAACATAAGTATTTAAAAGGTCAATTGTTGTTAATCCAATTAAAAAGTTGACTAAATGGTCTGAGGTTTGTAAGCTCAGAGTCTGAGTTTTGAAAGCTCTGACTCCCCCTGAGTCTGATAGTCTTTAAGGTGAGGTTTGTAAGCTCCCCCTAAGTCCTATCCAGGTTAATTAAATTCATTTTTAACAAAAATATCAGAATCAAATCTCACAATGATTAAAAGATACGAGATGAGAGAAGATTCTCTTAAATTAAATTGCGAAAAATTTAATTTAAGGGGGCTCAGAATCAAACGAAATACCTATTGTTACTTCCGTTTTCTCAGACTTAGCATGAATAAAGTACCAAAATACTTATAGTTCTTTCTCCCCCTTTTGTCATTAACAAAAAGGTTTAAAGACAAGTTTCTTCCCCTTTTTAAATAACTCCAATTAAGGGAAAAAAATTTAAGAGAAGATTCAGAGAAAAAACTTATTAGAGTCTTTTTTTTATTTCTTTTTAATAAAACCAAATAAATAGATCTCAATAAGACAAGATATTTTAAACTTTAGAAGTACTCAATAAGCATATATCAACGAATATCAGGAGCACAATCATATAGAAGCAAACAAATATCAAGAAGCGCAAAGATTCAGAAGCTAATTTTACAAAGAAATGAAGTTCAGTTGCAAAGAAACAGATGCAAAAAAAAATACAAACAAAACATAAAATCTAGGTGTGCAACTAAGACTTGTTCAGATTGGCAATCAGTTCTCTCAGTTCCTTCAAATCCTCAGCTTGCTTCCTTACAATTTCCTCAAGAGTTTCTGTCCTCTTAAAGTAAGCTTCTTCCTTAAGCTTAGCTTCCTCTTGAACTTTAAGCAGCTTCTTCTTCAAAGTCTCAAAAACCATTGAATCCTTATGATTGTATTCTTCTTCTCCAAACCAAGGTTCATTGGTCAAAGCCAGAACTGGAGCTTTCTTCTTGGCCTTTTCCTCTTCATCTCTTTTGATATCTTCCATATGCTTAGTAAGAACTTGAGCTTGTTCCTTGACTGTCACTTTCTGAATCTTAGTGACGAAGTCCAAGAACTCATTCTTCAAAGCAGAGTATTGATCCTCATAACTAACATTGAGGACTAGAACAAATCTTAGCTCAATAATGTCTTTGAGCTTCGAGCTTGACATTTTAAAGAACTCATCTATTCTCAACGAATCAAAAGGGTTGGGAATTATGTGAGTTTGGGTTGGCTCAATTGAAGTGGATGGTTTAGAAGATATGGTTGTTTGTAAGGTTTCAGTAGGTATGGTTTTGGTTGTTGAAGTGGTTCAGTAGCTGATTCTGTTACAAGTTCTGTGTCAGGAATGACAGCAGAGACTTGCTCCAAGGTCTCAGACATTGGTTCCTTTTCAGATACTGGTTCTGGTTAGGGTACAGATTCTGGTAAGGATATAGATTCTGCAGCCTTTGTTGTTTTGGATTTTGTAGGGGTTATAGGTAATTCTCCTCCTAGGTGTTTCTCAAGAGAATCTAGGGTATCAGGAGAGCCTATATTTGATGTTTCTGGTTGGAATGAGGGTTGTTGAGATTGAGTGGGTTCTTCAGGTTCTTCATTAGGCTGAATTACCTGAAGTGGTTTAAGAAATGAAGCTTGAGATGGATGGTCAGAAGGAAGAATTTCAGATATGGTGATAGCCTCTTGAACAGTTCGTTCCATTGTGGTATCAACATACTTCATAATTTTTGGGTCAAGTGGCTCATATGATGAGGTTGCTTTGATTGGTGAGGGGGTCTTTTTGCGTAGAGATGGGATGGCTTTACTGATGGGGGTATTATCTTCATCTGATTCAGTTTCAGATGATGAGGGTGACTCTTGATTCGTTGAAGAAAAAGGCGAGTCATTAGAAATGTTACCTGAGATGACAACTTCTGGAGAAGCTGGTTGTTCAGGAGCAGTTATCAATGCAGATCCTAGTTGATAAGCTTCTGCAGACTCAGCTGGTCCTTTTTGCTTCAGAGCTTCTGCAAGCAGTTTAGCTGCGTCCTTTACAATATCATCTCTCAGGTCCTTAGTCACTACTTCTGCTGCCATAATCTTGCCAGCAGCATGTTCATCCACCACGATAGATACTGAAGTACCTATCTTCTGTGCCAAATCCTCAGCCACAGAAACAACTTCTTTTTTCCTTTTCTTGATCTGAATTTCTTCTTCCGCTATCTCAGCATCAAGGTACTGCTTGACTTTCTTTTCAAGCTTCTTCATATTTCTATCACCCTTACCTCTTTTCATCTTGGCTTTCTTCTCATCCTTGGCTTTCTTTATCCTTTCCTTGATTTCCTTGGATGCAGGGGCAGCAGCAGCTTGAGGCACATGAGCTATGGCCTTAGGAGCACCAATAGTTACTCCTGGTAGAGCTGCTGACTTAGACTTCTTCTTCTTAGGAGGTTCTTGCTTCTCTTCCTCCTCTTCTTGGACAATATCCTTCGTCCTTTTTCCTTTGACCTTTAAAGGACCTCCTCCTAAAGACTCAGGAATAGCAGAATAGTTGATTATTCTGCCAGTCTCATTATAATGATCCAGCACAAATCTAGCAAGGACCTCAGGATTGTCTTCTTTGGAAATGGGAGGGAAGTCTATCATTAGGTCAGATTGAACAGAAGATTCCTTCATATCCTCATCAGAAGGTACATACTTCTTGACAATCTTCATGTATTGAAGAGTCTTGCCATTGATAATCCTCCCTGTAACAGTCCCATGCTGAGCATCAAACACTACTCCAGATTCTGTTAGGACCTTCAAGAGTCCTCCCTGATACAGAATCTCAGAAAGCAACCTCCCAAAAGGAACTTGTCTTCTGGATTTGTTTTGGCCTTCCTTGATAGCCCAGCACATATGGTGCATCACGTATCTTGGAAAGTTGATCTTCTCCATGTTGATCAGGAAATACAGAACCACCTTGTGGTCCACTGAGAGAGTATCATATCCTCCATCTTTCTGAAGAAGGCAGTCAGTTATTATCTTCAGAAGCACCCTATGATCCTGGTGCATATCCACCAACTTGTTTGAAGGTCTTCCTTTCAAACAGAAACTTGTTGCAGATTTCAGCCCAATCACTTTTCTTGCTGATGTTCCATTGAAACTTTCCTGTATTGGACACCCTACATGCCCTAACAACAATTTCTTCAGTGATGACGATTGGAATCCCCATCACAGCTGATCTAACTTCTAAACCGTTGTACGATTTCAAACCCCATTTGTTTTCTCGTCTTTCCAACAAATGAAGGATTGTTCATGATAGCAGCCGCTTCTTCAAGTGAAGCTTCATCATTGTCGTAGACCTCTGCTCTAACCCAGAGATCTCTTTTCAGTTCCTGATATGTTGGTCCATTCAACATATTAAAGTAGCTCATCATCTCTTGTGACAAAAATTGAGTAGAGACATCAACCCCATGTTTCAGAAGAGACCCAAAATCCACTGGAAATTCAACTTGAACTTCCAGGGTTTCCTTGGTAATGTTCATCGTTCTGGGTTTGATGACGTATGACTGTCCAGATTTGATAATAACACCGGAAGGAGCTGATGAACTTGCCATTTGAGGGTTTCTAGGTTTGAGTTTATGAAAAGGTTTTTCAGAGAGAATGAGAGAAACGGTTTCAGAAAAACTGTAAAGTGTTGAAAGTGTAAGTGAGTTGTGTGTGTTTGCTATTTAAGTGATTTTGAGAAAACGTTTGAAATGAAAAAGGGGACAAACAAATACAAGCATTTAAGACAAATAAGCATGCATCCGTAAAAGTATTGGGAAGACGTGAGGTTTACTTGTTAAAGGAATACAATCGTTGCCCTTTGAGTTTCTACCCAATACAAACAGACCACGTCTGAGAACCTCAAAAGTAACTGTCAACGTAGTGGGACAGGTGTTATTGAACTCAACACACACATTACTACTAATACGAGCTTCTTCAGAGTCTTAGATTCCTTAACAGAGTCTGAGTGTCTTCAGAAGCTTATATTTCTTAGAATCTCCAAAAGAGAGTCTGATACTCAAGTAGCTTCTGAGTAACTTTCAGAGTCTGAATTCTGTCTTCAGGAGCACACATTACACAGAGACATAACACATGTTCAAATTTTTCTTTATAAAATCAAATCTCTCAACTGTTAAAGGTTTAGTATATATATCAGCCCATTGATGATCAATATCAATGAATTGAATATCTAAAATTCCTTTTTGAACATAGTCTCTAATAAAATGATGTTTAATTTCAATGTGCTTAGCTCTTGAATGCAGAATTGGATTCTTAGATAAACATATAGCAGCTGTATTATCACAATAAATTGGGATACAGTTTTCAGTTATTTGATAATCCTCAAGTTGATGTTTCATCCTCAAGCTGATGTTTTGTACCAAGCGTCAGACTGAAGGTGAGAAAAACACAAGAATGAGGGGTTGAATTGTGTTAACTTTTTCGAAACTCTTAAAGAGTAAGAATCTGTTTTCCAGGATCAGAGTCTGAACAAGTTCAGGACCTGGAGGAAGACCAGAGAGAACCCAAGCATATATACAGGTTCCTTCCACAAACCGGAAGTAGTCTTGTCCCCCTTGCACTTTCAAGGAGAGTTCCACTAAAATGTAAACAATTACAAGTTGCTCAAACACACAGTAAGAGACTTCCAATGCTCAAGCACGCAGGCAAGAGACTTCAAATGCTCAAAGACACAACTAAGAGACTTCTTTGCTCAAGGACACAACCAAGAGACTTCTGACACAATTTAAAGAAATTTAAATAGAGTTTGAACACTTGATAAACAATCAAACGTGTTCCAATTACAGAACAAAGAGACTCTATTTTTTGATAAATTTAGAAATTCTAGGATATAAAGTTTGTAAGAATTTCCTAAGTCGTTGATGTGTTTTTGGCTTGACTCAGAGAGAATACAATAGCTTGATAGCGTAGTTTTTTGGCTTGACTCAGAGAGAATACAATAGCTTGATATCAGAGTCCAACATATTCTTCAAGTCTTTTATCCTTTATATAGGCGTTAGAAAGAGACGTTGAGACAATCCAGCACATCACAGAGTTTTCTGGAAGCTTGATCAATCGTTGTTGATCTGTTTCTTGATATGGTAATCGTCCTTCAATACAGATTTTGAATTTCATTCCTTTTGAGGCGAATTACCGGTAGACACATCTGCCAATTGTACGAGGTAGTGGAGTAGTGGAAACAGAGTTCGTACAAAGTACTATGTCCTATTCCTGCATTCTTGTCGTTAAGCATCCCATGCTCAAGTTGACTTTGAAGCTAGCCGTTACTCCAAACGAACGTTTCTTTTGCATCGAAATGCCTTCAGAAAACCTTCTAAGCAAATCTTCAATTTGCAGTCTTCAGACTCTCTGTAGCACTTCAGACTCTGATGAGCTTCATACTCTCTTCAGAACTTCAGACTCTAATGGGCTTCAGACTCTCTTCAGAACTTCAGACTCTGATGGGCTTCATGTAACACCCTGTTTTCCCAACATGTAAATAATGCTTAAATTTATCAGAGTTCAACATAAAACAGGATGTCACACTACATTTATTACAAAATCATTTCAACTTAAGTGGAGTTAAAACTCACTATTTCAAATAAATCACCTGCTTATAATATTTAAAATAAAGTCGCAGCAGAAAATTATTCAACTTTTAATCCAAAATAAAGTCGCATCGTCCCCCTGTTTGTCGCCGCTCGCCACAGCGAGCGATTATCCTCGCCTCGCGAGTGACCCCAGTTGTCACTCACCACGGCGAGTAGTTTACTCGCAACGGCGAGCACATGGCAGAGAGTCACCCTCTCTTCGCCACGGCGAGTAACTTACTCGCAACGGCGAGCACATGGCAGAGAGTTATCCTCTCTTCGCCACGACGAGTAATCCCACTTGCCACGGAGAGCTAGGCAGTAGGTGTCCCGACCTAGTGTCTTGAACCTGTTTCTGTTTCGAGTTGGACTTAGGTTTTAAATTAGGAAATTGTTGTTGGTTAAGTAGAGGATTCCAGTAGTTGTAGCTGATAATAAGAGTCTTTCATGGATGTTTGATTAAATGCATTATACGTTATATAGTTGTACGTTGTTTAAGTTGTGTTGTTGCATGTTGTCCAAGTTGTGTTGTTGCATGTTGTTAAGTGGTCGTGTCGCATAACCATTGGTCTAAGTTGAGGGCTTGATGCCCTGTTAAGTTGTTAAGTTGTTAAGTTGGGGGCTTGATGCCCTGTTTAGTCGAATTACGACATTCTGTTGAGAGCTTGACGCTCTGTTGGTACCACATGCATATATATTGCATATTGTTGAGTTGTTGTTGTGTCGTTGCATAGTTGTCGTTGTTGTTATTGATGCATTGTCGAGTCATCATTGTTGCATTGTTGAATGGTCGTTGATTTGTAATTCATTAATAATTGTTAACTGAAAATCACATGAAGTTCTTGTTAATTAATAAATGTTGTAGTTGTATGTTGATTAAATTCAGATTTTTGAATTTATTGCTTATTATTAATGAATGTGAAATCTCACCCTTTCTGCTTGGAAATGTTGCTCTTCATATGAGTAACTTGCAGGTGATCCAGAATAGTGCAGATGTGAGTTGATCCTCGTGTCGTCATAGAAGTGTCGCTCTGATATGTAACGGGATGGGGAATATCATTTATTATGTTTATCTTTATTAATTACATAACTTTTTGAAGTTGTTGTTGAACCATTTTGACTGATATTTGATGTATGTTGATGGTGTTGAGGCCTAGTGCCAAACCTTGAATTTTATAAGTTGATTAAGATTAAGTTTTCCGCTGCGATATTATTTAATTGTTTGAAAACAAGTGTTTCATTTAAAAACAGGTTTTAAACCCTATTATCTTAAAAAGATTTTTGAAGTATGAAAATGTGACATCCTGTCTTATGTTGAACTCTGATAAATTATGTATTATTTTACATGTTGGGAAAACAGGGTGTTACAAGTTTCACAATCAAACATCAAATATATATATATATATATATATATATATATATATATATGAATACAAGTCACCTTTTATTGATTACTTGTAATCATTAGAAAAAGTCAAGGAAAGAACACAAATGCATATAACCCAACAACAAACACACTCACATTGAGCAATTGTAATTACATAGAGACATTATGTCACATAATTTTTTAGTATTGATTCCTTTTCACTAACACTTTCAATGTTGACTTTCATGTTCAAAAAATGAAATATAAAATAAAAGGCCATAAATTATAAATTATATACGTTATATCAAATATTTAGTGTGTGTATCTCCAATGTTGTGTGTGTTCTTTGTTCCATGCAAGCCATTTCCTTCATTCTTGATGAAGATCAAATTCTATTCAAAACTTCATACAAATAAAACAAAGATCAAATAAATTAGAAATGTCAAACATTCGTTGTGGTCATAGTGACAAATACTTTATGAGTGATCAGTTTCACAATCAAACATCAAATATATATATATATATATATTAATAAGAATACAAGTCACCTTTTATTGATTACTTGTAATCATTAGAAAAAGTCCAGGAAAGAACATAAATGCATATAACCCAACAACAAACACACTCACATTGAGCAATTGTAATCACATAGAGAAATTATGTCACATAATTTTTTAGTATTGATTCATTTTCACTAACACTTTCAATGTTGACTTTCACGTTCAAAAAATCAAATAAAAAATAAAAATTCATAAATTATAAATTACATACATTTTATCAAACATTTAGTGTGTCTATCTCTCGTGTTGTGTGTGTTCTTTGTTCCATGCAAGCCATTTCCTTCATTCTTGATGAAGATCAAATTCTATTCAAAACTTCATACAAACAAAACAAAGATCAAATAAAATAGAAATGCCAAACATTCGTTGTGGTCATAGTGACAAATACTTTGTGAGTGATCAGTTTCACAATCAAACATCGAATATATATATATATATATATATATATATATATAAGAATACAAGTCACCTTTTATTGATTACTTGTAATCATTAGAAAAAGTTCAGGAAAGAACACAAATGCATATAACCCAACAACAAACACACTCACGTTGAGCAATTATAATTATATACAGAGATTATGTCAAATAATTTTTTAGTATTGATTCATTTTCACTATCACTTTCAATGTTGACTTTCATGTTCAAAAAATCAAATATAAAATAAAAAGTCATAAGATATAAATTACATACATTTTATCAAACACTTAATGTGTATATCTCCTGTGTTGTGTGTGTTCGTTGTTCCATGCAAACAATTTCCTTCATTCCTGATGAAGATCAAATTCTATTCAAAGCTTCATACAAACAAAACAAAGATCAATAAAAATAGAAATGTCAAACATTCGTTGTGGTCAAAGTGACAAATACTTTGTGAGTGATCAGTTTCACAATCAAACATTATATATATATATATATATATATATATATATATATATATATATATGTATACACACATTATATATAAGAATACAAGTCACCTTTTATTGAATACTTGTAATCATTAGAAAAAGTCTAGAAAAGAACACAAATTCATATAACCCACCAATAAACACACTCACATTGAGCAATTGTAATTACATACAGAGATAATGTCACATAATTTTTTAGTATTGATTCATTTTAACTAACACTTTGAATGTTGACTTTCACGTTCAAAAAATCAAATATAAAATAAAAAGTCATAAATTATAAATGAGATACATTTTATCAAACATTTAGTGTGTATATCTCAAGTGTTGTGTGTGTTCTTTGTTCCATGCAAGCCATTTCCTTCATTCTTGACGAAGATCAAATTCTATTCAAAATTTCATACAAACAAAACAAAGATCAAATAAAATAGAAATGTCAAACATTCGTTGTGGTCATAGTGACAAATACTTTGTGAGTGATCAGTTTCACAATCAAACATATATATATATATATATATATATATATATATATATATATATATATATATAAAAGATTACAAGTCACCTTTTATTGATTACTTGTAATCATTAGAAAAAGTCTAGAAAAGAACACAAATGTATATAACCCAATAACAAACACACTCACATTGAGCAATTGTAATTACATACAGAGATTATGTCACATAATTTTTTAGTATTGATTCATTTTCACTAACACTTTCAATGTTGACTTTTAGATTCAAAAAATCAAATATAAAATAAAAAGCCGTAAATTATAAATTACATACATTTTATCAAACATTTAGTGTGTATATCTCCCGTGTTGTGTGTGTTCTTTGTTTCATGCAAGCCATTTCCTTCATTCTTGATGAAGATTAAATCCTATTCAAAACTTCATACAAACAAAACAAAGATCAAATAAAATAGAAATGTCAAACATTCCTTGTGGTCATAGTGACAAATACTTTGTGAGTTATTTGTAACCATTAGAAAAAGTTCAGGAAAGAACACAAATGCATATAACCCAACAACAAACACCCTCACATTGAGCAATTGTAATTACATACAGAGATTATGTCACATAATTTTATAGTATTGATTCATTTTCACTAACACTTTCAATGTTGACTTTCACGTTCAAAAAATCAAATATAAAATAAAAAGTCATAAGATATAAATTACATACATTTTATCAAACACTTAATGTGTATATCTCCTGTGTTGTGTGTGTTCGTTGTTCCATGCAAACAATTTCCTTCATTCTTGATGAAGATCAAATTCTATTCAAAGCTTCATACAAACAAAACAAAGATCAATAAAAATAGAAATGTCAAACATTCGTTGTGGTCAAAGTGACAAATACTTTGTGAGTGATCAGTTTCACAATCAAACATTATATATATATATATATATATATATATATATGTATACACACATTATATATAAGAATACAAGTCACCTTTTATTGAATACTTGTAATCATTAGAAAAAGTCTAGAAAAGAACACAAATTCATATAACCCACCAATAAACACACTCACACTGAGCAATTGTAATTACATACAGAGATAATGTCACATAATTTTTTAGTATTGATTCATTTTCACTAACACTTTGAATGTTGACTTTCACGTTCAAAAAATCAAATATAAAATAAAAAGTCATAAATTATAAATGAGATACATTTTATCAAACATTTAGTGTGTATATCTCAAGTGTTGTGTGTGTTCTTTGTTCCATGCAAGCCATTTCCTTCATTCTTGACGAAGATCAAATTCTATTCAAAATTTCATACAAACAAAACAAAGATCAAATAAAATAGAAATGTCAAACATTCGTTGTGGTCATAGTGACAAATACTTTGTGAGTGATCAGTTTCACAATCAAACATATATATATATATATATATATATATATATATATATATAAAAGATTACAAGTCACCTTTTATTGATTACTTGTAATCATTAGAAAAAGTCTAGAAAAGAACACAAATGTATATAACCCAATAACAAACACACTCACATTGAGCAATTGTAATTACATACAGAGATTATGTCACATAATTTTTTAGTATTGATTCATTTTCACTAACACTTTCAATGTTGACTTTCAGATTCAAAAAATCAAATATAAAATAAAAAGCCGTAAATTATAAATTACATACATTTTATCAAACATTTAGTGTGTATATCTCCCGTGTTGTGTGTGTTCTTTGTTCCATGCAAGCCATTTCCTTCATTCTTGATGAAGATTAAATCCTATTCAAAACTTCATACAAACAAAACAAAGATCAAATAAAATAGAAATGTCAAACATTCCTTGTGGTCATAGTGACAAATACTTTGTGAGTTATTTGTAACCATTAGAAAAAGTTCAGGAAAGAACACAAATGCATATAACCCAACAACAAACACCCTCACATTGAGCAATTGTAATTACATACAGAGATTATGTCACATAATTTTATAGTATTGATTCATTTTCACTAACACTTTCAATGTTGACTTTCACGTTCAAAAAATCAAATAAAAAATAAAAATTCATAAATTATAATTTACATACATTTTATCAAACATTTAGTGTGTCTATCTCTCGTGTTGTGTGTGTTCTTTGTTCCATGCAAGCCATTTCCTTCATTCTTGATGAAGATCAAATTCTATTCAAAACTTCATACAAACAAAACAAAGATCAAATAAAATAGAAATGTCAAACATTCGTTGTGGTCATAGTGACAAATACTTTGTGAGTGATCAGTTTCACAATCAAACATCGAATATATATATATATATATATATATATATATATATATATATATATATATATAAGAATACAAGTCACCTTTTATTGATTACTTGTAATCATTAGAAAAAGTTCAGGAAAGAACACAAATGCATATAACCCAACAACAAACACACTCACGTTGAGCAATTATAATTATATACAGAGATTATGTCAAATAATTTTTTAGTATTGATTCATTTTCACTATCACTTTCAATGTTGACTTTCATGTTCAAAAAATCAAATATAAAATAAAAAGTCATAAGATATAAATTACATACATTTTATCAAACACTTAATGTGTATATCTCCTGTGTTGTGTGTGTTCGTTGTTCCATGCAAACAATTTCCTTCATTCTTGATGAAGATCAAATTCTATTCAAAGCTTCATACAAACAAAACAAAGATCAATAAAAATAGAAATGTCAAACATTCGTTGTGGTCAAAGTGACAAATACTTTGTGAGTGATCAGTTTCACAATCAAACATTATATATATATATATATATATGTATACACACATTATATATAAGAATACAAGTCACCTTTTATTGAATACTTGTAATCATTAGAAAAAGTCTAGAAAAGAACACAAATTCATATAACCCACCAATAAACACACTCACATTGAGCAATTGTAATTACATACAGAGATAATGTCACATAATTTTTTAGTATTGATTCATTTTCACTAACACTTTGAATGTTGACTTTCACGTTCAAAAAATCAAATATAAAATAAAAAGTCATAAATTATAAATGAGATACATTTTATCAAACATTTAGTGTGTATATCTCAAGTGTTGTGTGTGTTCTTTGTTCCATGCAAGCCATTTCCTTCATTCTTGACGAAGATCAAATTCTATTCAAAATTTCATACAAACAAAACAAAGATCAAATAAAATAGAAATGTCAAACATTCGTTGTGGTCATAGTGACAAATACTTTGTGAGTGATCAGTTTCACAATCAAACATATATATATATATATATAAAAGATTACAAGTCACCTTTTATTGATTACTTGTAATCATTAGAAAAAGTCTAGAAAAGAACACAAATGTATATAACCCAATAACAAACACACTCACATTGAGCAATTGTAATTACATACAGAGATTATGTCACATAATTTTTTAGTATTGATTCATTTTCACTAACACTTTCAATGTTGACTTTCAGATTCAAAAAATCAAATATAAAATAAAAAGCCGTAAATTATAAATTACATACATTTTATCAAACATTTAGTGTGTATATCTCCCGTGTTGTGTGTGTTCTTTGTTCCATGCAAGCCATTTCCTTCATTCTTGATGAAGATTAAATCCTATTCAAAACTTCATACAAACAAAACAAAGATCAAATAAAATAGAAATGTCAAACATTCCTTGTGGTCATAGTGACAAATACTTTGTGAGTTATTTGTAACCATTAGAAAAAGTTCAGGAAAGAACACAAATGCATATAACCCAACAACAAACACCCTCACATTGAGCAATTGTAATTACATACAGAGATTATGTCACATAATTTTATAGTATTGATTCATTTTCACTAACACTTTCAATGTTGACTTTCACGTTCAAAAAATCAAATAAAAAATAAAAATTCATAAATTATAAATTACATACATTTTATCAAACATTTAGTGTGTCTATCTCTCATGTTGTGTGTGTTCTTTGTTCCATGCAAGCCATTTCCTTCATTCTTGATGAAGATCAAATTCTATTCAAAACTTCATACAAACAAAACAAAGATCAAATAAAATAGAAATGTCAAACATTCGTTGTGGTCATAGTGACAAATACTTTGTGAGTGATCAGTTTCACAATCAAACATCGAATATATATATATATATATATATATATATATATATATATATATATATATAAGAATACAAGTCACCTTTTATTGATTACTTGTAATCATTAGAAAAAGTTCAGGAAAGAACACAAATGCATATAACCCAACAACAAACACACTCACGTTGAGCAATTATAATTATATACAGAGATTATGTCAAATAATTTTTTAGTATTGATTCATTTTCACTATCACTTTCAATGTTGACTTTCATGTTCAAAAAATCAAATATAAAATAAAAAGTCATAAGATATAAATTACATACATTTTATCAAACACTTAATGTGTATATCTCCTGTGTTGTGTGTGTTCGTTGTTCCATGCAAACAATTTCCTTCATTCTTGATGAAGATCAAATTCTATTCAAAGCTTCATACAAACAAAACAAAGATCAATAAAAATAGAAATGTCAAACATTCGTTGTGGTCAAAGTGACAAATACTTTGTGAGTGATCAGTTTCACAATCAAACATTATATATATATATATATATATATATATATATATGTATACACACATTATATATAAGAATACAAGTCACCTTTTATTGAATACTTGTAATCATTAGAAAAAGTCTAGAAAAGAACACAAATTCATATAACCCACCAATAAACACACTCACATTGAGCAATTGTAATTACATACAGAGATAATGTCACATAATTTTTTAGTATTGATTCATTTTCACTAACACTTTGAATGTTGACTTTCACGTTCAAAAAATCAAATATAAAATAAAAAGTCATAAATTATAAATGAGATACATTTTATCAAACATTTAGTGTGTATATCTCAAGTGTTGTGTGTGTTCTTTGTTCCATGCAAGCCATTTCCTTCATTCTTGACGAAGATCAAATTCTATTCAAAATTTCATACAAACAAAACAAAGATCAAATAAAATAGAAATGTCAAACATTCGTTGTGGTCATAGTGACAAATACTTTGTGAGTGATCAGTTTCACAATCAAACATATATATATATATATATATATATATATATATATATATATAAAAGATTACAAGTCACCTTTTATTGATTACTTGTAATCATTAGAAAAAGTCTAGAAAAGAACACAAATGTATATAACCCAATAACAAACACACTCACATTGAGCAATTGTAATTACATATAGAGATTATGTCACATAATTTTTTAGTATTGATTCATTTTCACTAACACTTTCAATGTTGACTTTCAGATTCAAAAAATCAAATATAAAATAAAAAGCCGTAAATTATAAATTACATACATTTTATCAAACATTTAGTGTGTATATCTCCCGTGTTGTGTGTGTTCTTTGTTCCATGCAAGCCATTTCCTTCATTCTTGATGAAGATTAAATCCTATTCAAAACTTCATACAAACAAAACAAAGATCAAATAAAATAGAAATGTCAAACATTCCTTGTGGTCATAGTGACAAATACTTTGTGAGTTATTTGTAACCATTAGAAAAAGTTCAGGAAAGAACACAAATGCATATAACCCAACAACAAACACCCTCACATTGAGCAATTGTAATTACATACAGAGATTATGTCACATAATTTTATAGTATTGATTCATTTTCACTAACACTTTCAATGTTGACTTTCACGTTCAAAAAATCAAATAAAAAATAAAAATTCATAAATTATAAATTACATACATTTTATCAAACATTTAGTGTGTCTATCTCTCGTGTTGTGTGTGTTCTTTGTTCCATGCAAGCCATTTCCTTCATTCTTGATGAAGATCAAATTCTATTCAAAACTTCATACAAACAAAACAAAGATCAAATAAAATAGAAATGTCAAACATTCGTTGTGGTCATAGTGACAAATACTTTGTGAGTGATCAGTTTCACAATCAAACATCGAATATATATATATATATATATATATATATATATATATATATATATATATATAAGAATACAAGTCACCTTTTATTGATTACTTGTAATCATTAGAAAAAGTTCAGGAAAGAACACAAATGCATATAACCCAACAACAAACACACTCACGTTGAGCAATTGTAATTATATACAGAGATTATGTCAAATAATTTTTTAGTATTGATTCATTTTCACTATCACTTTCAATGTTGACTTTCATGTTCAAAAAATCAAATATAAAATAAAAAGTCATAAGATATAAATTACATACATTTTATCAAACACTTAATGTGTATATCTCCTGTGTTGTGTGTGTTCGTTGTTCCATGCAAACAATTTCCTTCATTCTTGATGAAGATCAAATTCTATTCAAAGCTTCATACAAACAAAACAAAGATCAATAAAAATAGAAATGTCAAACATTCGTTGTGGTCAAAGTGACAAATACTTTGTGAGTGATCAGTTTCACAATCAAACATTATATATATATATATATATATATATATATATATATGTATACACACATTATATATAAGAATACAAGTCACCTTTTATTGAATACTTGTAATCATTAGAAAAAGTCTAGAAAAGAACACAAATTCATATAACCCACCAATAAACACACTCACATTGAGCAATTGTAATTACATACAGAGATAATGTCACATAATTTTTTAGTATTGATTCATTTTAACTAACACTTTGAATGTTGACTTTCACGTTCAAAAAATCAAATATAAAATAAAAAGTCATAAATTATAAATGAGATACATTTTATCAAACATTTAGTGTGTATATCTCAAGTGTTGTGTGTGTTCTTTGTTCCATGCAAGCCATTTCCTTCATTCTTGACGAAGATCAAATTCTATTCAAAATTTCATACAAACAAAACAAAGATCAAATAAAATAGAAATGACAAACATTCGTTGTGGTCATAGTGACAAATACTTTGTGAGTGATCAGTTTCACAATCAAACATATATATATATATATATATATATATATATATATATATATATATATAAAAGATTACAAGTCACCTTTTATTGATTACTTGTAATCATTAGAAAAAGTCTAGAAAAGAACACAAATGTATATAACCCAATAACAAACACACTCACATTGAGCAATTGTAATTACATACAGAGATTATGTCACATAATTTTTTAGTATTGATTCATTTTCACTAACACTTTCAATGTTGACTTTCAGATTCAAAAAATCAAATATAAAATAAAAAGCCGTAAATTATAAATTACATACATTTTATCAAACATTTAGTGTGTATATCTCCCGTGTTGTGTGTGTTCTTTGTTTCATGCAAGCCATTTCCTTCATTCTTGATGAAGATTAAATCCTATTCAAAACTTCATACAAACAAAACAAAGATCAAATAAAATAGAAATGTCAAACATTCCTTGTGGTCATAGTGACAAATACTTTGTGAGTTATTTGTAACCATTAGAAAAAGTTCAGGAAAGAACACAAATGCATATAACCCAACAACAAACACCCTCACATTGAGCAATTGTAATTACATACAGAGATTATGTCACATAATTTTATAGTATTGATTCATTTTCACTAACACTTTCAATGTTGACTTTCACGTTCAAAAAATCAAATAAAAAATAAAAATTCATAAATTATAAATTACATACATTTTATCAAACATTTAGTGTGTCTATCTCTCGTGTTGTGTGTGTTCTTTGTTCCATGCAAGCCATTTCCTTCATTCTTGATGAAGATCAAATTCTATTCAAAACTTCATACAAACAAAACAAAGATCAAATAAAATAGAAATGTCAAACATTCGTTGTGGTCATAGTGACAAATACTTTGTGAGTGATCAGTTTCACAATCAAACATCGAATATATATATATATATATATATATATATATATATATAAGAATACAAGTCACCTTTTATTGATTACTTGTAATCATTAGAAAAAGTTCAGGAAAGAACACAAATGCATATAACCCAACAACAAACACACTCACGTTGAGCAATTGTAATTATATACAGAGATTATGTCAAATAATTTTTTAGTATTGATTCATTTTCACTATCACTTTCAATGTTGACTTTCATGTTCAAAAAATCAAATATAAAATAAAAAGTCATAAGATATAAATTACGTACATTTTATCAAACACTTAATGTGTATATCTCCTGTGTTGTGTGTGTTCGTTGTTCCATGCAAACAATTTCCTTCATTCTTGATGAAGATCAAATTCTATTCAAAGCTTCATACAAACAAAACAAAGATCAATAAAAATAGAAATGTCAAACATTCGTTGTGGTCAAAGTGACAAATACTTTGTGAGTGATCAGTTTCACAATCAAACATTATATATATATATATATATGTATATATATATATATGTATACACACATTATATATAAGAATACAAGTCACCTTTTATTGAATACTTGTAATCATTAGAAAAAGTCTAGAAAAGAACACAAATTCATATAACCCACCAATAAACACACTCACATTGAGCAATTGTAATTACATACAGAGATAATGTCACATAATTTTTTAGTATTGATTCATTTTCACTAACACTTTGAATGTTGACTTTCACGTTCAAAAAATCAAATATAAAATAAAAAGTCATAAATTATAAATGAGATACATTTTATCAAACATTTAGTGTGTATATCTCAAGTGTTGTGTGTGTTCTTTGTTCCATGCAAGCCATTTCCTTCATTCTTGACGAAGATCAAATTCTATTCAAAATTTCGTACAAACAAAACAAAGATCAAATAAAATAGAAATGTCAAACATTCGTTGTGGTCATAGTGACAAATACTTTGTGAGTGATCAGTTTCACAATCAAATATATATATATATATATATATATATATATATATATATATATATATATATATATAAAAGATTACAAGTCACCTTTTATTGATTACTTGTAATCATTAGAAAAAGTCTAGAAAAGAACACAAATGTATATAACCCAATAACAAACACACTCACATTGAGCAATTGTAATTACATACAGAGATTATGTCACATAATTTTTTAGTATTGATTCATTTTCACTAACACTTTCAATGTTGACTTTCAGATTCAAAAAATCAAATATAAAATAAAAAGCCGTAAATTATAAATTACATACATTTTATCAAACATTTAGTGTGTATATCTCCCGTGTTGTGTGTGTTCTTTGTTTCATGCAAGCCATTTCCTTCATTCTTGATGAAGATTAAATCCTATTCAAAACTTCATACAAACAAAACAAAGATCAAATAAAATAGAAATGTCAAACATTCCTTGTGGTCATAGTGACAAATACTTTGTGAGTTATTTGTAACCATTAGAAAAAGTTCAGGAAAGAACACAAATGCATATAACCCAACAACAAACACCCTCACATTGAGCAATTGTAATTACATACAGAGATTATGTCACATAATTTTATAGTATTGATTCATTTTCACTAACACTTTCAATGTTGACTTTCACGTTCAAAAAATCAAATAAAAAATAAAAATTCATAAATTATAAATTACATACATTTTATCAAACATTTAGTGTGTCTATCTCTCGTGTTGTGTGTGTTCTTTGTTCCATGCAAGCCATTTCCTTCATTCTTGATGAAGATCAAATTCTATTCAAAACTTCATACAAACAAAACAAAGATCAAATAAAATAGAAATGTCAAACATTCGTTGTGGTCATAGTGACAAATACTTTGTGAGTGATCAGTTTCACAATCAAACATCGAATATATATATATATATATATATATATATATATATATATATATATAAGAATACAAGTCACCTTTTATTGATTACTTGTAATCATTAGAAAAAGTTCAGGAAAGAACACAAATGCATATAACCCAACAACAAACACACTCACATTGAGCAATTGTAATTATATACAGAGATTATGTCAAATAATTTTTTAGTATTGATTCATTTTCACTATCACTTTCAATGTTGACTTTCATGTTCAAAAAATCAAATATAAAATAAAAAGTCATAAGATATAAATTACATACATTTTATCAAACACTTAATGTGTATATCTCCTGTGTTGTGTGTGTTCGTTGTTCCATGCAAACAATTTCCTTCATTCTTGATGAAGATCAAATTCTATTCAAAGCTTCATACAAACAAAACAAAGATCAATAAAAATAGAAATGTCAAACATTCGTTGTGGTCAAAGTGACAAATACTTTGTGAGTGATCAGTTTCACAATCAAACATTATATATATATATATATATATATATATATGTATACACACATTATATATAAGAATACAAGTCACCTTTTATTGAATACTTGTAATCATTAGAAAAAGTCTAGAAAAGAACACAAATTCATATAACCCACCAATAAACACACTCACATTGAGCAATTGTAATTACATACAGAGATAATGTCACATAATTTTTTAGTATTGATTCATTTTCACTAACACTTTGAATGTTGACTTTCACGTTCAAAAAATCAAATATAAAATAAAAAGTCATAAATTATAAATGAGATACATTTTATCAAACATTTAGTGTGTATATCTCAAGTGTTGTGTGTGTTCTTTGTTCCATGCAAGCCATTTCCTTCATTCTTGACGAAGATCAAATTCTATTCAAAATTTCATACAAACAAAACAAAGATCAAATAAAATAGAAATGTCAAACATTCGTTGTGGTCATAGTGACAAATACTTTGTGAGTGATCAGTTTCACAATCAAACATATATATATATATATATATATATATATATATATATATATAAAAGATTACAAGTCACCTTTTATTGATTACTTGTAATCATTAGAAAAAGTCTAGAAAAGAACACAAATGTATATAACCCAATAACAAACACACTCACATTGAGCAATTGTAATTACATACAGAGATTATGTCACATAATTTTTTAGTATTGATTCATTTTCACTAACACTTTCAATGTTGACTTTCAGATTCAAAAAATCAAATATAAAATAAAAAGCCGTAAATTATAAATTACATACATTTTATCAAACATTTAGTGTGTATATCTCCCGTGTTGTGTGTGTTCTTTGTTCCATGCAAGCCATTTCCTTCATTCTTGATGAAGATTAAATCCTATTCAAAACTTCATACAAACAAAACAAAGATCAAATAAAATAGAAATGTCAAACATTCCTTGTGGTCATAGTGACAAATACTTTGTGAGTTATTTGTAACCATTAGAAAAAGTTCAGGAAAGAACACAAATGCATATAACCCAACAACAAACACCCTCACATTGAGCAATTGTAATTACATACAGAGATTATGTCACATAATTTTATAGTATTGATTCATTTTCACTAACACTTTCAATGTTGACTTTCACGTTCAAAAAATCAAATAAAAAATAAAAATTCATAAATTATAAATTACATACATTTTATCAAACATTTAGTGTGTCTATCTCTCGTGTTGTGTGTGTTCTTTGTTCCATGCAAGCCATTTCCTTCATTCTTGATGAAGATCAAATTCTATTCAAAACTTCATACAAACAAAACAAAGATCAAATAAAATAGAAATGTCAAACATTCGTTGTGGTCATAGTGACAAATACTTTGTGAGTGATCAGTTTCACAATCAAACATCGAATATATATATATATATATATATATATATATATATAAGAATACAAGTCACCTTTTATTGATTACTTGTAATCATTAGAAAAAGTTCAGGAAAGAACACAAATGCATATAACCCAACAACAAACACACTCATATTGAGCAATTGTAATTATATACAGAGATTATGTCAAATAATTTTTTAGTATTGATTCATTTTCACTATCACTTTCATGTTCAAAAAATCAAATATAAAATAAAAAGTCATAAGATATAAATTACATACATTTTATCAAACACTTAATGTGTATATCTCCTGTGTTGTGTGTGTTCGTTGTTCCATGCAAACAATTTCCTTCATTCTTGATGAAGATCAAATTCTATTCAAAGCTTCATACAAACAAAACAAAGATCAATAAAAATAGAAATGTCAAACATTCGTTGTGGTCAAAGTGACAAATACTTTGTGAGTGATCAGTTTCACAATCAAACATTATATATATATATATATATATATATATATATATATATACACACATTATATATAAGAATACAAGTCACCTTTTATTGAATACTTGTAATCATTAGAAAAAGTCTAGAAAAGAACACAAATTCATATAACCCACCAATAAACACACTCACATTGAGCAATTGTAATTACATACAGAGATAATGTCACATAATTTTTTAGTATTGATTCATTTTCACTAACACTTTGAATGTTGACTTTCACGTTCAAAAAATCAAATATAAAATAAAAAGTCATAAATTATAAATGAGATACATTTTATCAAACATTTAGTGTGTATATCTCAAGTGTTGTGTGTGTTCTTTGTTCCATGCAAGCCATTTCCTTCATTCTTGACGAAGATCAAATTCTATTCAAAATTTCATACAAACAAAACAAAGATCAAATAAAATAGAAATGTCAAACATTCGTTGTGGTCATAGTGACAAATACTTTGTGAGTGATCAGTTTCACAATCAAACATATATATATATATATATATATATATATATATATATATATATATATATAAAAAAAAGATTACAAGTCACCTTTTATTGATTACTTGTAATCATTAGAAAAAGTCTAGAAAAGAACACAAATGTATATAACCCAATAACAAACACACTCACATTGAGCAATTGTAATTACATACAGAGATTATGTCACATAATTTTTTAGTATTGATTTATTTTCACTAACACTTTCAATGTTGACTTTCAGATTCAAAAAATCAAATATAAAATAAAAAGCCGTAAATTATAAATTACATACATTTTATCAAACATTTAGTGTGTATATCTCCCGTGTTGTGTGTGTTCTTTGTTCCATGCAAGCCATTTCCTTCATTCTTGATGAAGATTAAATCCTATTCAAAACTTCATACAAACAAAACAAAGATCAAATAAAATAGAAATGTCAAACATTCCTTGTGGTCATAGTGACAAATACTTTGTGAGTTATTTGTAACCATTAGAAAAAGTTCAGGAAAGAACACAAATGCATATAACCCAACAACAAACACCCTCACATTGAGCAATTGTAATTACATACAGAGATTATGTCACATAATTTTATAGTATTGATTCATTTTCACTAACACTTTCAATGTTGACTTTCACGTTCAAAAAATCAAATAAAAAATAAAAATTCATAAATTATAAATTACATACATTTTATCAAACATTTAGTGTGTCTATCTCTCGTGTTGTGTGTGTTCTTTGTTCCATGCAAGCCATTTCCTTCATTCTTGATGAAGATCAAATTCTATTCAAAACTTCATACAAACAAAACAAAGATCAAATAAAATAGAAATGTCAAACATTCGTTGTGGTCATAGTGACAAATACTTTGTGAGTGATCAGTTTCACAATCAAACATCGAATATATATATATATATATATATATATATATATATATATATATAAGAATACAAGTCACCTTTTATTGATTACTTGTAATCATTAGAAAAAGTTCAGGAAAGAACACAAATGCATATAACCCAACAACAAACACACTCACATTGAGCAATTGTAATTATATACAGAGATTATGTCAAATAATTTTTTAGTATTGATTCATTTTCACTATCACTTTCAATGTTGACTTTCATGTTCAAAAAATCAAATATAAAATAAAAAGTCATAAGATATAAATTACATACATTTTATCAAACACTTAATGTGTATATCTCCTGTGTTGTGTGTGTTCGTTGTTCCATGCAAACAATTTCCTTCATTCTTGATGAAGATCAAATTCTATTCAAAGCTTCATACAAACAAAACAAAGATCAATAAAAATAGAAATGTCAAACATTCGTTGTGGTCAAAGTGACAAATACTTTGTGAGTGATCAGTTTCACAATCAAACATTATATATATATATATATATATATATATATATATGTATACACACATTATATATAAGAATACAAGTCACCTTTTATTGAATACTTGTAATCATTAGAAAAAGTCTAGAAAAGAACACAAATTCATATAACCCACCAATAAACACACTCACATTGAGCAATTGTAATTACATACAGAGATAATGTCACATAATTTTTTAGTATTGATTCATTTTCACTAACACTTTGAATGTTGACTTTCACGTTCAAAAAATCAAATATAAAATAAAAAGTCATAAATTATAAATGAGATACATTTTATTAAACATTTAGTGTGTATATCTCAAGTGTTGTGTGTGTTCTTTGTTCCATGCAAGCCATTTCCTTCATTCTTGACGAAGATCAAATTCTATTCAAAATTTCATACAAACAAAACAAAGATCAAATAAAATAGAAATGTCAAACATTCGTTGTGGTCATAGTGACAAATACTTTGTGAGTGATCAGTTTCACAATCAAACATATATATATATATATATATATATATATATAAAAGATTACAAGTCACCTTTTATTGATTACTTGTAATCATTAGAAAAAGTCTAGAAAAGAACACAAATGTATATAACCCAATAACAAACACACTCACATTGAGCAATTGTAATTACATACAGAGATTATGTCACATAATTTTTTAGTATTGATTCATTTTCACTAACACTTTCAATGTTGACTTTCAGATTCAAAAAATCAAATATAAAATAAAAAGCCGTAAATTATAAATTACATACATTTTATCAAACATTTAGTGTGTATATCTCCCGTGTTGTGTGTGTTCTTTGTTCCATGCAAGCCATTTCCTTCATTCTTGATGAAGATTAAATCCTATTCAAAACTTCATACAAACAAAACAAAGATCAAATAAAATAGAAATGTCAAACATTCCTTGTGGTCATAGTGACAAATACTTTGTGAGTTATTTGTAACCATTAGAAAAAGTTCAGGAAAGAACACAAATGCATATAACCCAACAACAAACACCCTCACATTGAGCAATTGTAATTACATACAGAGATTATGTCACATAATTTTATAGTATTGATTCATTTTCACTAACACTTTCAATGTTGACTTTCACGTTCAAAAAATCAAATAAAAAATAAATATTCATAAATTATAAATTACATACATTTTATCAAACATTTAGTGTGTCTATCTCTCGTGTTGTGTGTGTTCTTTGTTCCATGCAAGCCATTTCCTTCATTCTTGATGAAGATCAAATTCTATTCAAAACTTCATACAAACAAAACAAAGATCAAATAAAATAGAAATGTCAAACATTCGTTGTGGTCATAGTGTCAAATACTTTGTGAGTGATCAGTTTCACAATCAAACATCGAATATATATATATATATATATATATATATATAAGAATACAAGTCACCTTTTATTGATTACTTGTAATCATTCGAAAAAGTTCAGGAAAGAACACAAATGCATATAACCCAACAACAAACACACTCACATTGAGCAATTGTAATTATATACAGAGATTATGTCAAATAATTTTTTAGTATTGATTCATTTTCACTATCACTTTCAATGTTGACTTTCATGTTCAAAAAATCAAATATAAAATAAAAAGTCATAAGATATAAATTACATACATTTTATCAAACACTTAATGTGTATATCTCCTGTGTTGTGTGTGTTCGTTGTTCCATGCAAACAATTTCCTTCATTCTTGATGAAGATCAAATTCTATTCAAAGCTTCATACAAACAAAACAAAGATCAATAAAAATAGAAATGTCAAACATTCGTTGTGGTCAAAGTGACAAATACTTTGTGAGTGATCAGTTTCACAATCAAACATTATATATATATATATATATATGTATACACACATTATATATAAGAATACAAGTCACCTTTTATTGAATACTTGTAATCATTAGAAAAAGTCTAGAAAAGAACACAAATTCATATAACCCACCAATAAACACACTCACATTGAGCAATTGTAATTACATACAGAGATAATGTCACATAATTTTTTAGTATTGATTCATTTTCACTAACACTTTGAATGTTGACTTTCACGTTCAAAAAATCAAATATAAAATAAAAAGTCATAAATTATAAATGAGATACATTTTATCAAACATTTAGTGTGTATATCTCAAGTGTTGTGTGTGTTCTTTGTTCCATGCAAGCCATTTCCTTCATTCTTGACGAAGATCAAATTCTATTCAAAATTTCATACAAACAAAACAAAGATCAAATAAAATAGAAATGTCAAACATTCGTTGTGGTCATTGTGACAAATACTTTGTCAGTGATCAGTTTCACAATCAAACATATATATATATATATATATATATATATATATATATATATATATATATAAAAGATTACAAGTCACCTTTTATTGATTACTTGTAATCATTAGAAAAAGTCTAGAAAAGAACACAAATGTATATAACCCAATAACAAACACACTCACATTGAGCAATTGTAATTACATACAGAGATTATGTCACATAATTTTTTAGTATTGATTCATTTTCACTAACACTTTCAATGTTGACTTTCAGATTCAAAAAATCAAATATAAAATAAAAAGCCGTAAATTATAAATTACATACATTTTATCAAACATTTAGTGTGTATATCTCCCGTGTTGTGTGTGTTCTTTGTTCCATGCAAGCCATTTCCTTCATTCTTGATGAAGATTAAATCCTATTCAAAACTTCATACAAACAAAACAAAGATCAAATAAAATAGAAATGTCAAACATTCCTTGTGGTCATAGTGACAAATACTTTGTGAGTTATTTGTAACCATTAGAAAAAGTTCAGGAAAGAACACAAATGCATATAACCCAACAACAAACACCCTCACATTGAGCAATTGTAATTACATACAGAGATTATGTCACATAATTTTATAGTATTGATTCATTTTCACTAACACTTTCAATGTTGACTTTCACGTTCAAAAAATCAAATAAAAAATAAATATTCATAAATTATAAATTACATACATTTTATCAAACATTTAGTGTGTCTATCTCTCGTGTTGTGTGTGTTCTTTGTTCCATGCAAGCCATTTCCTTCATTCTTGATGAAGATCAAATTCTATTCAAAACTTCATACAAACAAAACAAAGATCAAATAAAATAGAAATGTCAAACATTCGTTGTGGTCATAGTGTCAAATACTTTGTGAGTGATCAGTTTCACAATCAAACATCGAATATATATATATATATATATATATATATATAAGAATACAAGTCACCTTTTATTGATTACTTGTAATCATTCGAAAAAGTTCAGGAAAGAACACAAATGCATATAACCCAACAACAAACACACTCACATTGAGCAATTGTAATTATATACAGAGATTATGTCAAATAATTTTTTAGTATTGATTCATTTTCACTATCACTTTCAATGTTGACTTTCATGTTCAAAAAATCAAATATAAAATAAAAAGTCATAAGATATAAATTACATACATTTTATCAAACACTTAATGTGTATATCTCCTGTGTTGTGTGTGTTCGTTGTTCCATGCAAACAATTTCCTTCATTCTTGATGAAGATCAAATTCTATTCAAAGCTTCATACAAACAAAACAAAGATCAATAAAAATAGAAATGTCAAACATTCGTTGTGGTCAAAGTGACAAATACTTTGTGAGTGATCAGTTTCACAATCAAACATTATATATATATATATATATATATGTATACACACATTATATATAAGAATACAAGTCACCTTTTATTGAATACTTGTAATCATTAGAAAAAGTCTAGAAAAGAACACAAATTCATATAACCCACCAATAAACACACTCACATTGAGCAATTGTAATTACATACAGAGATAATGTCACATAATTTTTTAGTATTGATTCATTTTCACTAACACTTTGAATGTTGACTTTCACGTTCAAAAAATCAAATATAAAATAAAAAGTCATAAATTATAAATGAGATACATTTTATCAAACATTTAGTGTGTATATCTCAAGTGTTGTGTGTGTTCTTTGTTCCATGCAAGCCATTTCCTTCATTCTTGACGAAGATCAAATTCTATTCAAAATTTCATACAAACAAAACAAAGATCAAATAAAATAGAAATGTCAAACATTCGTTGTGGTCATTGTGACAAATACTTTGTCAGTGATCAGTTTCACAATCAAACATATATATATATATATATATATATATATATATATATATATATATATATAAAAGATTACAAGTCACCTTTTATTGATTACTTGTAATCATTAGAAAAAGTCTAGAAAAGAACACAAATGTATATAACCCAATAACAAACACACTCACATTGAGCAATTGTAATTACATACAGAGATTATGTCACATAATTTTTTAGTATTGATTCATTTTCACTAACACTTTCAATGTTGACTTTCAGATTCAAAAAATCAAATATAAAATAAAAAGCCGTAAATTATAAATTACATACATTTTATCAAACATTTAGTGTGTATATCTCCCGTGTTGTGTGTGTTCTTTGTTCCATGCAAGCCATTTCCTTCATTCTTGATGAAGATTAAATCCTATTCAAAACTTCATACAAACAAAACAAAGATCAAATAAAATAGAAATGTCAAACATTCCTTGTGGTCATAGTGACAAATACTTTGTGAGTTATTTGTAACCATTAGAAAAAGTTCAGGAAAGAACACAAATGCATATAACCCAACAACAAACACCCTCACATTGAGCAATTGTAATTACATACAGAGATTATGTCACATAATTTTATAGTATTGATTCATTTTCATAACACTTTCAATGTTTACTTTCTGGTTTAAAAATCAAATATAAAATAAAAAGCCATAAATTATAAATTACATACATTTTTTCAAACATTTAGTGTGTATATCTCTCGTGTTTGTGTGTGTTCTTTGTTCCATGCAAGCCATTTCCTTCATTCTTGATGAAGATTAAATCCTATTCAAAACTTCTTACAAACAAAACAAAGATGAAATAAAATAGAAATGTCAAACATTCATTGTGGTCATAGTGACACATATTTTGTGAGAGATCAGTTTCACAATCAAACATCAAATATATATATATATATATATATATATATATATATATATATATAAGAATTCAAGTCACCTTTTACTCATTATTTGTAACCATTAGAAAAAGTTCAGGAAAGAACACAAATGCATATAACCCAACAACAAACACCCTCACATTGAGCAATTGTAATTACATACAAAGATTGTGCTCGTGATTTTCGGGTGTCAAAATCATTGATTAGATTCGAACCTTGAATCATTGAACTCTCAACTTTTATTCGCGGGAAGGGAAAAAAGTGAGTAAAAACCCTTGAGACCTTGGATTCGGAGGTTGGTTTCGATTGGGGAAGGTGTTAAGCTCCCTAACCGACTATGGTATTCCATAGGAACCTTCTACCTATTCTCTAATCTTGCGCTAAATTGATTTTACTTATATTAAAAAAGTTAAGAGTTAAAGTGAAAGAAGGGAGAAAGAAGAAGCATGTTTTTGGTTATTTTTATTGATTTGGAAGAGTCGGAACTCTTTGCCTACTTACCCAAATAACTCGGGATCAAAATCAAGTAGTTCGGCTAAAGAACTTATTTGATGAGTTGAATTGATTTTAACATTTTTTTGAAAGAAAGGTTTTAAGAAGAGATGAGAGGCCTCAAGGCATGAGAAGAAAATACGATGAAGTTGGTTAATTTTAACTATACGAAATCCATGTCTAATGTGGATATTAAATTAATTAACATTTGATTAAGGAAAATAAAAAGAAAATCACTTGGATTACATACCAAGGTTTACTTGAAAGAAATTTGCATTTGACTTGATTGATTTTTTTTTTTTGAAGAAAATATTTTTCTAAACTAACGACGAAATCGCGTAACGGCGGAATAAAAATAAAAGAGCGTAAAGCGATAAATAAAGTGGTGTGTCGGTGCGCGTGTCAGTGCGTGTGCCGGTTACATATTACATACCCTAAATACATTCTATGGTCTCAAAAGAAAAAAAAAAAAAGAAAAATAATGCGCGAAAATAAATTACATCAATTTCCTAATTACAAACTAAACCAAAAAATACATGACAAGAAATTTAAATATGCATATAATATTTCTAAGGAGAATTATTTCTATAGACTAAAATACAATTTAAACCAAATAGAACGACATGACCATAAATGCAAACATATGAAATAAACCTAAATGCAAAAATAACAAAATTAAGAAACAAAAGTGCATAAAATTTTAGAATGCTTGAATGAACAAAAATTATATATGAAAATTAGCTATAATCTAAACAAAAATATGCATGATGTTAAGATTAAAATGCTAATTAAAAGAAACAAGTAACATAGTTTAAGCACTAGGTGACTAAAAAAAGAAAAGAAATAACTACATGAAATAAAAACAAAACAAATATCACCATAAAAGAAAAATAAAAAAATGCAGGGAGGGGGTGCAGTAGCAGAGATGGGGGTGTGAACAGCAAAACAGAGCAAGAAAAAAGGGCCAAAGGAGATGGGGGTACGGTAAGCAGTTAAAGGGGTGTGAATAGCAAAACAGTTTCAGCAAGGAAAAGAAAAGAATGGGCCGCAGGGAAGAGAGCATAAGCAGTTAAAGGGGTGTGAATAGCAAAACAGTTTCAGCAAGGAAAAGAAAAGAATGGGCCGCAGGGAAGAGAGCATAAGAGCAATTTCATGTTTTTTTTCATCATTTCTTCTATCCATTATCTCTCTAAAATAAAACAAAACCAAAATCTCTCTCCCTTCTCTCTACAAATCAGCTCGCCGGAGAGGAAGAAAGGGTGGCCGGAGGTGGTGCTCCGGCGCGGTGGTTGGCCGGAGGGCCACCGCGCCGGAGAGCGAAACTTGATTTTTTTTAAAAAAAAATTTCACCTAAAGCTTCCTTTCTCCATTCTCAACACAAATCCAAACATAGATTTCAAAGAAAAGCCATAAACAACCCTAGATCTACAAAAGAAATATAAAAAAAAAACCACAAAAAGTTCATGAAAACTACCTCTTATCTCTTCTTTTTTGGTTCGGTTTTGTGTTCCTTTCTTGTTCCTTTATTTTCGTTTTGCCTTGCTCCTTTTCGGTTTGGTTTTGCTTCTTTTTGTTGATGATACCTTGCTTGGGTTCGGTTTTTCTTTCTTCACTTTGATACCTTGGCCGAATTTTTTTTTTTTATGATTGTTGTTGATTCGGTTTGGTTTTTGTTGTTTGTGGATCCGGAAAAAAAAAAGTGTTGGTTATTGGTTATGATTTTCGAAAATAGTTGATGTTGGTGTGTATGGTTCGGATTTGATGTTACTTTTGGGTTTGTGTTGAGATTTTCGGATTTGATGTTGTTGGTTGTTTTTTTTTGGCCGAAAATGAAGTTTGTGTGGGTGTTGTGATGATTTTTGATGTTGTGGTTATGTTTGGTTGATGATTTGTTGCTGGAATTTTTAGAAGTTCATATGATATTCATGTGTTCTTCATATGTTCTTGAGAAAGTTCTTGATGAAAAAGGGTTTTGATCTATTTTTTGTGATTGTGAATTTTGGGATCTGTTTGTACTCGAAAACTGTGACTGATTGATCCATTGACTCTGACACACTATGTACCTGACGCTTGGAATAGACCAGAATACCCTTGCTCTTTCTTGGAGGAAAAGTTGGATTGGACCAATAGTAAAGTGACATGTGGACCAGGACTAAAAATAAATGAATAATAAAAACTGATAAAATGAATAAATAAAAAACAGATTAAATAAATAAATAAATAATTAAATAAATATTTAAATAAAAACGAAAATTAACATAATAAATAAATAAAAAAGTCCGGTCAGAACCAAAAAAAATGAGGTATTTTAAAATACCTCTCTGCCGAAATTTCGTCTGATACGACTGAGATTACGCGGCTTAAATACGCTAAATAAACGATTGATCAACGACGTGAATGAAATAAACTTACGAACGCAAACGTTACGCTACGCTAAAAAACGCATAAAACGCGATTAAAAATTACGAAAATAAAACGCGAGCGACATTAAAAATAAACGACGAGCGAAAAGTAAATGCGACCACAAGATACGAACAAACGCAGATCCCTACGGGAATTCGCGCGCGAACAGACAACTGGACAACAAACAACGTACGAATAAAAATAAAATAAAATAAATCGGTCAAAAATTAGGGTACGACAGATGCCCCTATTTAAGTTTCTCCGTCACGAGGGTTTAAAACGACGAAGATTTTTGAAATGACGTGTCGGAGAGACTTAAATATCAAGTACACCAATTTTTGACCAATCTCAGAAATCGAGAAAGCTCTATGGATGTGATGATATGAGTTGTCTGTTATGCAAGTACGAATGCAATGATGACTAAAACACTAAACTCAAAGACCAAATAAAATGTTACTGGGGAGAAAAAGATGTCTATTACCTTTACAGGGGTAAAGACGAACATACGAAAAGAAAATACTGGTCATTACCTTTACTGGGGTAACAACGAACATACGAAAGAGTAAAACTGTCAATTACCTTTACTGAGGTAATGACGAACATACGAAGGGTAAAACTGTCAATTACCTTTACTGGGGTAATGACGAACATACGAAGGGTAAAACTGTCAATTACCTTTACTGGGGTAATGACGAACATACGAAGGGTAAAACCGTCAATTACCTTTACTGGGGTAATGACGAACATACGAAGGGTAAAACCGTCAATTACCTTTACTGGGGTAATGACGAACATACGAAGGGTAAAACTGTCAATTACCTTTACTGGGGTAATGACGAACATACGAAGGGTAAAACCGTCAATTACCTTTACTGGGGTAATGACGAACATACGAAGGGTAAAACCGTCAATTACCTTTACTGGGGTAATGACGAACATACGAAGGGTAAAACCGTCAATTACCTTTACTGGGGTAATGACGAACATACGAAGGGTAAAACCGTCAATTACCTTTACTGGGGTAATGACGAACATACGAAGGGTAAAACTGTCAATTACCTTTACTGGGGTAACGACGAACATACGAAAGGTAATGACGAACATACGAAGGGTAAAACCGTCAATTACCTTTACTGGGGTAATGACGAACATACGAACGGGTAAAACTGTCAATTACCTTTACTGGGGTAATGACGAACATACGAAACGAAATACTGGTGATGCGTTACTACTACTGAGGCAATTTTGTTGAGCAAAATACAGGTTACAAACGAATATCTTTCGTACGAATGTAGCTTAAACAAGATACTGGGGAAAATTGAAAAGGTGGGACCTGCCACTTGAAAGAAACTTAATGGTAAACAGACCGAAATGAACACAGTGGTGATGACGAATTTTACTGGATACACACAGAGTACGACACACAGGTAAAATGCATATGAATGATATCAGTATGCATGATATGTATGCATGAATGAATGAACATGTATGAAAAATATACTGGTGAAACTGACGAGACAAGATTGGGCAGGTCGTAAGGATAGTGACCCGGTATTATAGTGCCAACACTTAGCATTCTTCACTGGGGATAAAATCACTGGAGATGAACCAAACCACAATCGGGGTACCACCCGTTAACCAAACTGAAACTGGGCAAGGACCACATAACACAAAAACCTGGCTGAGGTCGCCATTTCTGAACTGAACCAAAGTACCTTCTCAAAATCGTGCTTCACATAGTCATTGCTTTTTTGTATTTTTCTCTTTTTTTTTTTTTTTGAAGTCCCTAACTTTTGCCTGGACCGCCCTTTTGGGTTTTCAATCCACCGGGACGCTCATTCTTTTTTGTATGTCCCTAATTTTTGCCTGGACCGCCCTTTCGGGTTTTCGATCCACCGGGACGCTCATTTTTGGCTTAAGCCGCCCTTTCGGGTTTTCGACTTAGCGAGCTTTTCTCTTTTTTTTTTTTTTCTTCTTTTTTTTTTTGCAAGACTATGATCCACTCTGTTGAATTCACCTGTGTTTGAATGGATGTTGACATATGTTTCCATGATATATGAACCTACAAATAATATGTTTGTCATTTTTTTGTTTTTTACAAAAGAAAACATAAAAAGTACAAGAAATTTTCAAAGTTTTTACTTCAAGTATTGACATTAAAAATGGAAGAAGAAAATTTTGCATATAGAATAAACAAGAATTCCGAAAGAGGGCACCGGTTCAAATTAATGTAATAGGGTGGTAACCGGCCAAAGGCATGGCTCCACGGATTACAAAAGTTGGAAAATGGTAATTACATCGGAAGGTACATTGAACACAATAACCACTACATTTTTTAACAACTTTGAACCACTGTTTAGATGCTTTAGTGTTGGAGGACTTCTGACAGCTAAGGTGCCCCAACTGGGTGATGCTTGATCTGATGCAGTTACTTTGTCATACTCCTTAACTTTTGCATAGGCCGCCCTTTCGGGTTTTCGACCTATCAGGATAAACTCTTTTTTTCAATTCTTTTTTGCTTCTCTTTTTTTTGTGTCTCTAATTTTTGCCTAAGCCGCCCTTTCGGGTTTTCGACTTACCGAGACGCTCTTTTTTGGTTTAGGCCGCCCTTTCGGGTTTTCGACCTACCGAGCTGTTCTTTTCATATATCTCTAGACAAAGTATTTCTTGACTGCATCAGAATTCACTGGACGAGGTAAATCTTCTCCATCCATATTTGTAAGGATTAAAGCACCACCAGAGAACGCTCTCTTGACCACATAAGGACCTTCGTAATTCGGAGACCACTTGCCCCTGGGATCCGGTTGGAAAGATTTGATACACTTGATCACAAGGTCTCCTTCTTTGAATTCACGGGGATGAACCTTCTTGTCAAACGCCTGTTTCATCCTTGACTGATACAGTTGTCCGTGACACAAAGCGGTCAGGCGTTTCTCTTCAATCAAATTCAATTGCTCATACCTACTCTGGCACCACTCAGCTTCAGTTAATTCAGCCTCCATCAAGACTCTCAAAGATGAGATTTCCACCTCCACGGGGAGCACTGCCTCCATACCACATACCAAAGAGAACGGGGTTGCCCCTGTTGAAGTACGCACTGAGGTACGATATCCATGTAAAGCATAGGGTAACATCTCATGCCAATCTTTGTAAGTAACCACCATCTTTTGCACAATCTTCTTGATATTCTTATTTGCAGCCTCAACCGCACCATTCATCTGAGGCCTGTATGGTGAAGAGTTGTGATGTTCAATCTTGAAATCATCGCACAATTCTTTCATCATGTTGTTGTTCAAATTTGTACCATTATCCGTGATGATCTTGTTAGGAATACCATAACGGCAAATGATGTTATTCTTGATGAACCGAACCACTACTTGCTTGGTCACATTGGCGAAAGATGCCGCTTCGACCCACTTAGTAAAGTAATCAATAGCCACTAGTATGAAACGATGTCCATTAGAAGCTTTCGGTTCAATCCGACCAATCATATCAATGCCCCACATGGAGAAAGGCCACGGAGAAGAGATAACATTGAGCATAGATGGTGGTACATGGCTCTTATCTGCATATATCTGACATTTGTGGCACTTCTTGGCATAATTATAACAATCATTTTGCATCGTTATCCAGTAATAACCTGCCCTCAATGCTTTCTTAGCCATTGCATGTCCACTGGAATGAGTACCAAAGGGACCTTCATGTATCTCATGCATCAGTAAATCTGCTTCACGTTCATCCACACACCTGAGCAACATTGCATCAAAGTTTCTTTTGTACAATACATCTTCATTCAGGAAGAAATTACCAGACAGTCTTCTCAAAGTCCTCTTATCTTTGTGAGATGCCCCAAGTGGATACTCTTGAGTTTGAAGGAAAACCTTGATATCATGAAACCATGGCTTACCATCAGCAAGTACTTCAACTGCAAACACATAAGCGGGCCTTTCAAGGAACTGGACACTGATCAATGGCACATCATTGTGACGATTTACTTTGATCATTGAAGACAAGGTGGCCAAAGCATCTGCCATCTGATTCTCATCACGGGGAATGTGATGCAACTCCACTTTGTTAAAGAAAGTTAACAACCGTCTTGCATAATCTCTGTAAGGAATCAAACCAGCATGGTGAGTTTCCCATTTCCCTTTGATCTGATTAATCACTAAGGCTGAATCTCCACATATGTCAATATTCTTAATCCTCATATTGATTGCTTCTTCAATGCCCATGATGCAAGCTTCATATTCTGCCATATTGTTTGTACAATCAAATCGTAGCCTTGCAGTAAAAGGGATGTGAGTACCCTCAGGTGTGACAAGGACTGCCCCAACTCCATTGCCATAAGCATTAACGGCCCCATCAAATATCAAACCCCATTCAGACTCAGGATCTGGACCTTCACCAAACAACGGTTCATCACAATCTTTCATCTTCAAATACATGACCTCTTCATCAGGGAAATCAAATTTAACAGGTTGATAATCTTCAACTGGTTGATGAGCCAAGTGATCTGCAAGGATACTCCCTTTGATTTCTTTCTGAGTATGGTATTCAATATCAAACTCGGCCAATAACATCTGCCAACGAGCAATTCTTCCTGATATCGATGACTTTTCCAGGAGATACTTGATTGGATCCATTTTGGATATCAACCAAGTGGTATGATTGATCATATAGTGCCGAAGACGTTTGGTAGCCCAGGCTAAAGCACAACAAGTCTTCTCAAGTGCCGAGTACCGGGATTCACAATCTGTGAACTTCTTGCTTAAGTAATAGATTGCATGCTCTTTTCTACCAGTTTCATCCTGCTGTCCGAGTACACAACCCATGGAATCTTCTAACACAGTCAAGTACATGATCAACGGTCTCCCTTCAACTGGAGGGACAAGAATTGGAGGTTCTAACAAATACTCTTTGATACTGTCGAAGGCTTTCTGACAATCTTCCGTCCAAACAATCCTTTGATCTTTGCGGAGTAACTTGAATATCGGCCCACAAGTAGCAGTCATATTAGAGATAAACCTGGAGATATAATTCAGTCTTCCGAGAAAACCTCTGACTTGTTTCTCTGTTTTTGGAACGGGCATGTCCCGGATGGCTCTGACTTTGTCGGGATCTACTTCAATACCCTTCTGGCTAACAATGAAGCCCAAAAGTTTCCCTGATCGGACACCGAAAGTACATTTATTAGGATTCAAACGGAGCTTGTACTTTCTCAACCGCTGGAACATCTTCAACAGATACTCAACATGTTCCTCTTCAGTACCAGACTTGACAATCATATCATCCACATAAACTTCTATCTCTTTGTGCATCATATCATGGAATATCTTGGTCATACCCCTCTGATAAGTGGCACCAGCATTTATCAAACCAAATGGCATTACTACATAGCAGAAAGCACCCCACGGCGTGATGAAAGATGTCTTTTCTCTATCTTCAGGAGCCATCTTGATCTGATTGTAACCAGAGAACCCATCCATGAAGGAGAAAACTTTGCATTGAGCGGTACTATCAACCAATACATCAATATGAGGTAGAGGGAAATCATCCTTCGGACTTGCCTTGTTCAAATCTCGGTAATCAACACACATTCGGACCTTACCATCTTTCTTCGGAACAGGCACGATGTTGGCCAACCACTGAGGATACTCGGATGTAACTAGAAAGCCTGCATCAATCTGCTTCCGTACTTCTTCTTTGATCTTAAGAGCCATATCAGGATGAGACCTTCTGAGCTTCTGTTTGACTGGAGGACACTCAGGTTTCAAAGGCAAGCGATGTTCTACAACTTTATGATCTAAACCTGGCATGTCTTTGTATGACCAAGCAAATATGTCAGCGTACTCTCTGAGAAGTTCAATTACCTTTTCTTTGACGGTAACTTCCAATGACGCTCCAATCTTGATATCTTTTCTATCCTCCTCAGTACCCAGATTGATCAATTCTAATTCTTCCTCATGAGGCTGAATGATCTTTTTCTCTTGCTCTAACATCCATCTGATCTCATCAGGAATCTCATCATCCTCCTCTACCATAGCCTCGTAAACAGGGGATTCAAAGTTGGGCAGAAGCATAGGGTCACTGTGTTCAACGGGCTTATGTATGTTCAGTCTGCACATGATTTATGATTGATTTTAGTAAATGTGTAAATGCAGACTTTTGAATTTGATTGATTTAAAAAGAAAAAGAGAATGAAATTTTTTTTTGGGATTTTTTCTATTACCATTTTTCCAGAAAAAGCAGTAAATAAAACAGTCATGATAGAAACGACGTTTTTCATTAATAACGACAATACTTGAAGATAAAACCAAAAGCCCTACAAGGTTTCATTTTCGTCTGGGGCAGGACGAAAAGAGTTTTCTTAAAAAAACGAAAAAAAGTAGACAAACATATTACTTAGACACATGCATCACAGAAGGAATATCCACAGCGATCCAATTGCAACAGGCTCCTCCAGGTGTGACAAAGACAGGTGCAACCTCTTCCGACTGATCTTCCAGGATAGCATTGGTTTCAGGTGGAGCATGAATAAACCCAACACTGTGAAAAATACCCTCAACTGGCTTGAAATTGGCGCTCGACTGACTGGTAGAGAAACCGAGACCCTCTTTCCGCTTGTTCTCAAGCAGCTGTACCAACTGACCCCAGCCTCCTGTTTTACCATCTTGTACAAGCTTCCGGGCATCCTTTAAGGAGGCCATACAAGTCTCACCCTTCTTAGCAACTTCTCCTTCCGCAGAGAACCCCTGAAAAGAAGTTCCTTCTACATCATCAGCACCAATATAGGAGAAAGCAGACAAATGACTAACCAATAGGGCTGATTCACCAATTACCGTTATCAGCTTTCCACAACTTACAAACTTTAGCCTCTGATGAAGAGTGGAGGTCACTGCTCCAGCCTCATGAATCCACGGTCGTCCAAGTAAGCAACTGTATGAAGCCTGAATGTCCATGACTTGGAATGTAACCTTGAAGGTATGAGGGCCCACCGTGATAGGCAAGTCTATGTCCCCAATCACCGACTTCGTAGATCCATCGAATGCTTTTACCATCACTGCACTTGGCCTCAACTGGGCGCCACGGTATGCCAACCTTTCCAAAGTAGTCTTTGCCATCACATTGAGGGCGGAACCGGTGTCTATCAACACATTCGACATCGAGTCTGACTTACAAAGGACGGAAATGTGCAAAGCCCAGTTGTGGTTTCTTCCCTCCGCCGGGAGGTCTTCATCACTAAAGCTCAGGTTATTACACGCAGTTACATTCCCCACTATACTCCCGAATTGCCCCAGGGTAACATCGGGATCCACATATGCTTGAGCCAAAATCTTCATCAGAGTGTCCCTATGAGCTCCAGAGTTCATAAGTAAAGACATTATGGAAATTTTGGACGGAGTTTGCAACAACTGATCGATTATCTTGTATTCACTCTTTTTGATCAGCTTCAAAATCTCATCACTACCTTCCTGAATGATCCCCTCAGGTTGGCTGGCACCTTTACCCTTATCAAGATTCTGCACTGGCACATTCGGAGTAGTATTCTCGTTGCGCACAACAGTGGGGAGAATACGCCCACTTCTCATTACTTTACCCACACCTGCTATATTTATGACAGCATCTGCAGAGTGCAGAGGGATCTCTTTACCATTCTCCACAATAGTTGCCTCATACCTGTAGGGTATGGCCTTCTGAGAAGTATAGGGAACAGGTCCTGGCAAACGAATCACCAGAGGAGTGACGTCTGACTTCACACTATCACGGACTACCTCAAGATTCTTAAACACCGGGGTAATAACACAAACATTCCTGGATTCTTTCTTGACAATCAGCTCTTTTCTGTCAATCAATCCTTGTATATCTTCCTGGACTTTCTCACACCCTCGGGGATCCATTGAACACACTTCACAAGCATCGTGATCATGGTCAAACATGTTTACTTCGCACATCTTGGCGTGAATCGGGACCAAAGGAGTTCTGATATCTTGAGCCTTGAGAATTAGACTCAAATCTTGATCCTCTTGAATCATATTAACAGCCGGCCCATGAGATGGCAAAGGGTTATTCTGAGTATTGGAATTGGTGTCCTCGAAGGACAACTCTTTGCTTTGAATCAATCTCTGAACTTCTTCTTTGAGCGGATAACAGTGCTCAACATCATGCCCAGGTGCCCCTTGGTGAAAGGCACAGGTAAGGTCAGCACGGTGCCATGGAGGTAGTGGGTTCTGTGGACGAGGAGGCTGCCTAGTCTGCACAAGATTCCTTGCTAATAAGGAGGGTAGCAAGTCTGCATACAACATGGGTATGGGGGGAAATTCTTTTCTGGGTAGGCGATTTGGCTGTTGTGGGGCTCGATTACGAGGTTGTTGTTGTTGAGGTGGTGGTGGGTAATATGGTTGTTGGTAGAAAGGTTGCGGATACGGTTGTTGATATAGTGGTGGATAGAATGGTGGAGGCCTTTGGGGCGTTTGTGGGTGGTAATGTTGATTTTGTGGAGCTGGAAAAGGTGGTGGAATATTGGCGATGAAAGGGTAGTTTGGATATATTGGCTGGGATCCCCCCTGGGCTACCATACTGACTTCCTGAGCACTCTTCTTTGGATAACTGTTTCCAAATTTCTTGGGTCCATTAGACGAACCCCCTGACGAAGCACTTGACACACTACCTTCTTTGGCCAAAATTCCTTTACGGACCAAATCTTCAATGCGGACCCCCGCGTCAACCATCTCAGTAAATTTCTGCGATGCGCAACCAATCATTTTCTCCGAGTAGTAGGGACTCAAAGTTTCAAAGAACAGATCAGTCATTTCTCTTTCCTCCAGAGCAGGGCGAACTTGGGCCGATTTTTGGATAAAGCGGAGAGCATACTCCTTGAAAGACTCTTTATCCTTTTGAGTCATAGCTTGCAGTTCCCTTCGGGTGGGCCCCAGATGTATGTTATACCTGTACTGCTGTATGAAAGCCCTGGCCAACTCTTCGAAGGTGGTGATACCCTTCAGATTCATATACCATATTTGTGCGGGACCAGTCAAACTGTCTTGGAAACAATGAATGAGCAAAGGTTCATTGTCTTTGTAGGCTGTCATCTTCCTTACATACATAACCAGGTGACTCTGTGGACAAGTGTTCCCTTCATATTTGACGAAATCCGGAGTCTTGAACTTGGGAGGCAGTACCACATTTGGGACCAAACAAAGATCGTGCACATTCTGACCATAGATGTCTTTACCACAAAGAGCCCTCAGTTCTTTCTGCACCACGTCGTACTTCTCTTCCAGACTTACCATTCTGTCATCTCCTACCACACTACCCGAATGATAAATTGGTCCTTCCTCCTGCTGAGCAGTATGCACAATGGGTGCCGTGTGATTCATGACAGCTTGAGGGAATAATTGTCCATGATGAAAAAGTGGCGTTGCTTGTTGTCCATAAGGAGTTGGCATTTCTGGGCCAGCAAAGCGTACACCTTCATTAGCTGTAAGAGGCATACTCCAAGGATACTCTTTGGACATGTAGTTCTGAGGGTGATAAGCAAAACCAAGAGGACGAAGACCTTCATTGTACATATTCGATGCATCTCCAAAAGAAAAACCAGCCGGGGTGGGCTGTGCAGTGCCAGCAGCCGTGGCAGTAAGGATTGGTTGCGTAGGACCAGTCTGGGCAGATGAAACAACCACAGTAGAATTGTGTGCAGCAGACGTAACAACAGGAATTGGCTGAGCATCAAGAACTGGTTGAACCGGGATAACATCAAGAATCGGCTAGGTAGCTGCCGCTTGTGCCTGATTGGCCATTATAGCCTCCATCATAACCGTCAACTTATCCATTCCCTCTCTGATTGTAATAACCTGCTCTTTGAGGTCCCTGTTCTCTTGTTCTATCAAATCCATCTTCTTTTTAACAATTGCCCGAGTGTTGTGGATGCGAGAAGGCTTGTACTGAATACGCCGGGCCACTTTCCTTGACTGAGGCAGAAATGAGAGAATTATGAGACTTGGTTTTGACAGTTTATGGATGCAGTATGATGCATGATATGCTAAATGCAAAAATAATGCAATTTTTTGATTCATTGAAGAACTTATAGAAACAATCTTTTGTAAACATAACAACCCTAAACATTCATTACAAAAATAAAAAGCAAAAACAAGATAATTCCCTTTTAACAAACTGAGCCAAGGGATAGACTTCAAAGTACATAATAGAAAACTAAGAAAATACAATAAAAGAAAACAAAAAGTGAAACTCTCAAGCTCTTGAAGCAGACTACTCCTCCAAATCTGAATGCGGACTAGCGAAGAAATCCATGCGTTTCTTCTTACTCCTGGGAACTTGTTCAAGTATAGCATCCTTCACCCTGATACGCTCTTTCAGCTCAGCAATCTCTTGATCTTTCTTATGATTTTTCCAATTCTCTTCTTCTAAAAGACCCATGAGAGTGTCATTTTCACGCTTAGCTGCATGATATTTCTCTTTCCAATCGGCACTTTCGCGCTCTGACTCCACCAAACGCGCCTGATACTCCTCCATGGTCTTAGGAGGTAAAGGCATTGATATTGTTGGAATAGTTGCAGTTAAGGACCTTAGCAGGGGGTAAGGCATCCCTATCTGAGCAGCTCTATCAATGACCCAATCGACGTAAGATTCATGAGTTACACTTGACTTATACTTCAACTGGCTCTTGTTCAATCTGATGATGGATCGCCAAGCTTGCACAAACTGCATTCTCTTATCATTAACATCCTCCTTGTACAAGAAAAACTCGCTGGATAAGAAGAGGTAAGCAGGTCTCATCCTCATAGGGTACCCAAACTGACGTCTGGCAAGAAGCGGGTTATAACTGATGCCCCCGTGTATACCAAGAAGAGGCACATTGGAGAACTCCCCACAATGGTCAATGATCACTCCAGTATCATAAGCCGAGTTGTACCACACTATATCATCTGGGGTGAGAGCCATGAGCTTCTCCGACCATGGAATGAACTCAGATCGAATTTTAGGGCGAGGTAAATGGGAGGTAAACCAGGTGTAGAGCAAGGGTGTACAACAAACGATAACTCCACGTCCTTTAGATGTGCGGTCATGGATGGACAAGTAGGTGTCGGCAAGCAAGGTAGGGACAGGGTTCTGGGTAATGAAAATCTGGATAGCATTCATGTCAATGAAATTGTCAACATTCGGGAAAAGCACAATACCATAGATGAGTAAAGCAAGGATGGCTTCAAAGGCGTCGGCATTGGATCTCTCGGAGAAAGTAGTGGCTTTTTGGTATAGGAAATTGAAGGGTAGGCATTGGAGACCTCCTTTAAGGGTAAGATTAGCTTTTATCTCAGAGATTTCAAGATGAAGAGCAGCCGCAATGGTTGGAAACTTGGGTGCGGGTTCAAGACCATGGAAAGGTACTTTGTCGAGTATGGGTAAACCGATCCGATAAGAGTACTCCTCAAGTGTAGGCATAAGCTGATAATCCGGGAAAGTAAAACAGTGGTAAAGTGGGTCATAGAACTGGACCAAAGTATGGAGGAGTCCTTCATCGACATCTGTCTTGAGAATACTAAGCAAATAACCATACCGCTCACGAAAGTGGTCCGGGCTAGTCAACCTCCTTGCTAGCTTCCTTAAATTCTCCAAATCCGGTTTCTTGAAATCATACTTCTTAGTCCTCTTCACAATTTTCTTCACAACACCCTCCATATCTAATATGTTTACAAAAAAGAGATTACATAAGTCCTTCGATGTTTCAATGGATGCAAAAAGAGTATCTATGCATGAATGCATGTATGCATGATTATGCTAAAGAACATAGAAAACATGGTGAGGTTAAGTCCACAAAGTTGGAGCTGAGGGTAAACACGCCATTTGGTAAGGACTACGGTTTCAGATGCACTTGTAACCAGGGTTCTAACACAGTTCCCAAATTACAACCCCCTCCGGATTTTATTGGATTCCCGAGACGACACCCGGTCCAACAGCGTCCGTAGGAGAGTCTAGTTTGAGTGTAGCATCGCGTGTCGACTAAGACCAAGACAACACTTGGTTAGCCACCGCACTACATCCTAATGGCCAAGATGGGTTAAAGGTAACTAAGGTCCTTAGCTTCGACGGAAACTTAAAAGCAATAATGTCTAAGCGCGACAACACACGCCGACGTATATCACTTCAAGATCCTCCGCTAAGTGTGGTTATATCACATGTTCCACCACACGAGAATACTCTCGGCATGTCACTATGATTCTACCACTCCTATCTTATGTTTCACTCAAGCCCGGGTATAGGACTTATCTCGCCACTCACGAAAAAGTAAACAATTAGGCACGTATTTACAAAACTATAAGCAAATAATAAAGCGCAAAAGTAAAGAAAGATAAAATAGGCTTAACCCTCAAAAAGGTCCCCAGTGAAGTCGCCATTTCTGTGCTCGTGATTTTCGGGTGTCAAAATCATTGATTAGATTCGAACCTTGAATCATTGAACTCTCAACTTTTATTCGCGGGAAGGGAAAAAAGTGAGTAAAAACCCTTGAGACCTTGGATTCGGAGGTTGGTTTCGATTGGGGAAGGTGTTAAGCACCCTAACCGACTATGGTATTCCATAGGAACCTTCTACCTATTCTCTAATCTTGCGCTAAATTGATTTTACTTATATTAAAAAAGTTAAGAGTTAAAGTGAAAGAAGGGAGAAAGAAGAAGCATGTTTTTGGTTATTTTTATTGATTTGGAAGAGTCGGAACTCTTTGCCTACTTACCCAAATAACTCGGGATCAAAATCAAGTAGTTCGGCTAAAGAACTTATTTGATGAGTTGAATTGATTTTAACATTTTTTTGAAAGAAAGGTTTTAAGAAGAGATGAGAGGCCTCAAGGCATGAGAAGAAAATACGATGAAGTTGGTCAATTTTAACTATACGAAATCCATGTCTAATGTGGATATTAAATTAATTAACATTCGATTAAGGAAAATAAAAAGAAAATCACTTGGATTACATACCAAGGTTTACTTGAAAGAAATTTGCATTTGACTTGATTGATTTTTTTTTTTTGAAGAAAATATTTTTCTAAACTAACGACGAAATCGCGTAACGGCGGAATAAAAATAAAAGAGCGTAAAGCGATAAATAAAGTGGTGTGTCGGTGCGCGTGTCAGTGCGTGTGCCGGTTACATATTACATACCCTAAATACATTCTATGGTCTCAAAAGAAAAAAAAAAGAAAAGAAAAATAATGCGCGAAAATAAATTACATCAATTTCCTAATTACAAACTAAACCAAAAAATACATGACAAGAAATTTAAATATGCATATAATATTTCTAAGGAGAATTATTTCTATAGACTAAAATACAATTTAAACCAAATAGAACGACATGACCATAAATGCAAACATATGAAATAAACCTAAATGCAAAAATAACAAAATTAAGAAACAAAAGTGCATAAAATTTTAGAATGCTTGAATGAACAAAAATTATATATGAAAATTAGCTATAATCTAAACAAAAATATGCATGATGTTAAGATTAAAATGCTAATTAAAAGAAACAAGTAACATAGTTTAAGCACTAGGTGACTAAAAAAAGAAAAGAAATAACTACATGAAATAAAAACAAAACAAATATCACCATAAAAGAAAAATAAAAAAATGCAGGGAGGGGGGTGCAGTAGCAGAGATGGGGGTGTGAACAGCAAAACAGAGCAAGAAAAAAGGGCCAAAGGAGATGGGGGTACGGTAAGCAGTTAAAGGGGTGTGAATAGCAAAACAGTTTCAGCAAGGAAAAGAAAAGAATGGGCCGCAGGGAAGAGAGCATAAGCAGTTAAAGGGGTGTGAATAGCAAAACAGTTTCAGCAAGGAAAAGAAAAGAATGGGCCGCAGGGAAGAGAGCATAAGAGCAATTTCATGTTTTTTTTCATCATTTCTTCTATCCATTATCTCTCTAAAATAAAACAAAACCAAAATCTCTCTCCCTTCTCTCTACAAATCAGCTCGCCGGAGAGGAAGAAAGGGTGGCCGGAGGTGGTGCTCCGGCGCGGTGGTTGGCCGGAGGGCCACCGCGCCGGAGAGCGAAACTTGATTTTTTTTAAAAAAAATTTTCACCTAAAGCTTCCTTTCTTCATTCTCAACACAAATCCAAACATAGATTTCAAAGAAAAGCCATAAACAACCCTAGATCTACAAAAGAAATATAAAAAAAAAACCACAAAAAGTTCATGAAAACTACCTCTTATCTCTTCTTTTTTGGTTCGGTTTTGTGTTCCTTTCTTGTTCCTTTATTTTCGTTTTGCCTTGCTCCTTTTCGGTTTGGTTTTGCTTCTTTTTGTTGATGATACCTTGCTTGGGTTCGGTTTTTCTTTCTTCACTTTGATACCTTGGCCGAAATTTTTTTTTTTATGATTGTTGTTGATTCGGTTTGGTTTTTGTTGTTTGTGGATCCGGAAAAAAAAAGTGTTGGTTATTGGTTATGATTTTCGAAAATAGTTGATGTTGGTGTGTATGGTTCGGATTTGATGTTACTTTTGGGTTTGTGTTGAGATTTTCGGATTTGATGTTGTTGGTTGTTTTTTTTTGGCCGAAAATGAAGTTTGTGTGGGTGTTGTGATGATTTTTGATGTTGTGGTTATTTTTGGTTGATGATTTGTTGCTGGAATTTTTAGAAGTTCATATGATATTCATGTGTTCTTCATATGTTCTTGAGAAAGTTCTTGATGAAAAAGGGTTTTGATCTATTTTTTGTGATTGTGAATTTTGGGATCTGTTTGTACTCGAAAACTGTGACTGATTGATCCATTGACTCTGACACACTATGTACCTGACGCTTGGAATAGACCAGAATACCCTTGCTCTTTCTTGGAGGAAAAGTTGGATTGGACCAATAGTAAAGTGACATGTGGACCAGGACTAAAAATAAATGAATAATAAAAACTGATAAAATGAATAAATAAAAAACAGATTAAATAAATAAATAAATAATTAAATAAATATTTAAATAAAAACGAAAATTAACATAATAAATAAATAAAAAAGTCCGGTCAGAACCAAAAAAAATGAGGTATTTTAAAATACCTCTCTGCCGAAATTTCGTCTGATACGACTGAGATTACGCGGCTTAAATACGCTAAATAAACGATTGATCAACGACGTGAATGAAATAAACTTACGAACGCAAACGTTACGCTACGCTAAAAAACGCATAAAACGCGATTAAAAATTACGAAAATAAAACGCGAGCGACATTAAAAATAAACGACGAGCGAAAAGTAAATGCGACCACAAGATACGAACAAACGCAGATCCCTACGGGAATTCGCGCGCGAACAGACAACTGGACAACAAACAACGTACGAATAAAAATAAAATAAAATAAATCGGTCAAAAATTAGGGTACGACAAAGATTATGTCACATAAATTTTTAGTATTGATTCATTTTCATAACACTTTCAATGTTTACTTTCTGGTTTAAAAATCAAATATAAAATAAAAAGCCATAAATTATAAATTACATACATTTTATCAAACATTTAGTGTGCATATCTCCTGTGTTATGTATGTTCTTTGTTCTTTGCAAGTCATTTTCTTCATTCTTGATGAATATCAAATTCTATTCAAACTTTCATACAAATAAAACAAAAATTAAACAAAATACAAATGTCAAACATTCATAGTGGTCATAGTGGCAAATACTTTGTGAGTGACCACTTTTACATTTAAATTTCATATATATATATAAGGGAATATTAACGAGTGCCTCTGGGAAACTCTTTAAGGGTCTTAAATTGTAACTTTTAATGAAATATTATGTATTCAATGCATTGATAATTAAACTATTTGACTTTTTAAAATAGAAATTTCCTAATTTGGTATGCTTAAAGAGTTCCTTGGGGCACTCGTTGACAAGACCTGTATATACATACATATATATATATATATATAAGAATACAAAGCATCACTACAAGAAATGTGTCAATTAGCAACGGCAGAAACCATTGGTAAAGGTCAAAAACCTATACCAACGGCTGCCTGCTGCCGTCTACAATACTATACTTATACCAACGGCTTTTTCCGTCACAATAGCTTTATACCAACGAATAAAAATTTTGTTGCTAAAGATTTCGGAGCTATAGCAACGACATTTTACACCTATTTAATGGCTTAAGCCAACCTGTATATCCGTTGGTATAGGGCAATATTGTCCGTTGCTATAGGTCTTTTTTTTTTCAATAAAATTCACCCTAATATAAATAGTTTCAATAATAATAAAAAGAATTCAAAAAAATAATATATCTGCAACACTTTTCTATTGCACTACATACAATTTAAGGCAACATCAAAGAAAATTTCAATTATATTATCAAAGTAGGAAGTCTTACAAACATATCAAAGTAATGTCAATTATATATAATAACAAACACCAAAATAGATAATACGTCGACAAAAAAGCACTAGATGCGCACAAACATATCCAAAATAAAAACAATTTCTAATCTTCCTCTCTTCCATCTTGATCACTACATCGACTTGAAGAATTTGTCTGGTTTGGAGCACTAGCAGCATCGGTGGCCTATTAAAAATAAAAGAAAATATGTTACAAACTCAACTTAATATATGTTATCATAATATTCTAAATCTGAACTCGAAGAGTAAAATATCAATTATATAACATACCTGTTATGCAGCTTGTAAAATAGCATTCAAATCTTCTTCAGATAATCGATTTTGTATCACTGGCATTATATTTGCCATTAACATATTTGTTCTGTCTTGACTTTCTTGCATTTTCTCTTGACTTTCTCGCATTTTCTGAAGCTCATCCCTCAATTCTTGATTTTCAGAAAAAGAAGCTTTTGATTTCTTAGGTTTGGGAATATTGCCTATACAACGCACACGTCCCCTCTTTTCAGCTCCTTTACTTTGGAATAAATGTCATTCTTCCAAGGCACCGACTCAGAAGTTTCAGCCTCATTATTATGTTTGTTTAGTTCTTCCTAAAAAAGCAGAAAAAAAAGGGGGAAATGAATAAACAGAAGAGCTAAATGTCGAATTGGCCTAGAAGAAACAAGAATTGTTTTAGCATGAATAAAAATCACTTTTATGTTAATACAATCCCACTCACCTGCAAAGTTTTCTTTCCCCATTCCCACAAAAGTAGCCACACATAAAACATATTCCAGCACATACATAGCCACTCAACCAACAAATTTTCTTTCCCCATTCCCTCAAACAAATTTTCTTGCAATCAATTCATAATTCAGAACTCAAACATAACAATCTTCCAACAATTGTTATAATCAGAACAAAATTCAAAACAGTTAAAACACAACAATTGAAGCAGTTTCAATTCTTACAATCAGACTTCAGAATTCGAAATCAAACACAACAATCTTGCGGTAATTGTCTCAATCAGAACTGAATTCAGAACAATTAAAATAGAATAATTGAACCAGTTTCAATTCCTATAGTCAGAATTCAGAATTCAATTATGTACAGCAGTCGGGGATCCAATTTCATTAATTTAACATATAATTTCAGTTTAAGTTATAGAATCAAAAAAGGTATGAACGAAAGAAAAGCTTATAATAAATCTTGCAGCATGTTCATTAACAAATGAACCATCTTTACTAGTACGTGTCGCAATGTAAATCTCCTTGCGTGTTGGCGACACTCCTTTGGCTTTTTCTTTCTAATACCAAAAAAACGAAATTATATGTAATTTGTTTTATAAATACAATTCATTCAATTAAAACTTCGAATATTAACAAACCTTCTCATTGATCAGTTTTGGGAGACTTTTTGTACCCATACAATGAACATCTTTATATGCTTTACAATTCAGACTATTAGTTTTACTTTCTTTCTGGAGTTAAAACAACATAATGTTAGTCGAAAGAAGGAACCATGTTTGAATATTTTTATAATATGACAATATCTCTTTTAAATTTGACTTATTTGTGCTTCTTCAGTAAACCAATGATGAACCAATTCACGATAATGACTTAGCTCAACTCGAGGATCTGGTAAAACGGATGCAACTTCTTCTTCCGTTTTGCTTGGGTCAAATGTCTTTCCTTTTAAAGAACACTTCCATTGTTTCCACTTAATATTCATCTCATTTTTCAACCATTCTCTTGTAAGCTCATTCATAGGAGGATCAAACTCAAAGAATTTCTACACATATAGAGACGTGTTAAATAAATACACCATTAGTGATAAAAAATTGGGTACACACAATTATTTAAATATACTGTTACTATAATACCTCTATTTCCTTAACCATTACATCCTTATCCTTATTAGGCATAGCTTTCCAAGATAAGTATTTAATTGGAGCAAATTGTTTCCTTCGAACCAAACTCCCTATGAAACGAGTAAGAGTCGCCACTTCTGGACCAATGCCTCGACCATGCTTGTCCAACTTAACGATTATGTAACTGTCGGCGCCCATGTCCCATACATCATACATTCTTGTTGGGCCTCTCTTTTTCTTGGGTTGAACATCTACAAGTAAAATAGAAGATGTTATATAATTCAAACATAAACAAAATATAAAATAAGATACAAAAATAGAAACTATATATAATTGAAACTTTTATTAATTTCTAGTTCTTCTGCTTCTATATCTGAAGGAATAGAGTAGGAATCTTCAGACTCATTTGTGACAACTTCCACATGACTTGGGTTGGGCCTAGTTTCTTCAACATTACTTCCTTGGGTATGAGTTGCACTAGTTCCTTGGCTTGAGTCTTTTAACCTACGACTCCCAATATTCAATTTTCTCTTATTTGTCATTGCTGCAATACTTTAAATTAAGTGAGTGATGAACATAAACTTGCACTAGTATGATGACCATAAAAAGTAATAAGTCAAGTCAAATTGCATACAAAAAGAAAAACATTCACTAAACATTTTGAGCAATAGTATGATGACCATAAAATACAAAGGGAATGATAAAATATAGAATTAAAACCTTCACCAAACATAATATAGAATCAAAACATTCACTAATACATTTTGATCATCATAAAAAGCAATAGTACGATGACCATAGAATACAAAGGGAATAATAAAATATAGAATCAAATCCTTCACTAAACATAATATAGAATCAAAACATTCACTAAAAAATATTCTCCCAATCTTCCTCTTCTTCCTCAATCTGATTATTAACATCAACTTCAAAGAAATCATGTTCATGAACTGAACCCGCAAGTAAAGCATCAAAATTTTGAGTAGTTTCACTTGTGTTGTGTATCGGCTGCTCATTGATTTCTTCAACATCATTAGAATCTTCATCACCCATATCATAGACATCCCTCACCTTTGCATCTAGAGCAACAGGCCAGTCCTTGCTTCTCTCATCATATACATAAAATACCTTTTTGGCTTGTGATGCAAAAACAAAAGGGTCATCCCAAAGATTTTTTCCAGTGTGTTTCAAGAATTTGAAATTCACAAGTGTCATCCCAAACTTATCTTTCTTGACACCTTTCTTCACATCGATCCAATCACACTTGAATAGCACAGCTTTGTACTTTCCAGAATAATCCAATTGTATTATATCAGTTATTGCTCCATAATAATTAATTTCATCATTTGAGGTTTCTGTCCTTACAACTATTCCAGAATTTTGTGTCTTCAAGTATCTCTCTCTTTTCCTAGTGTGAAACCTAAAACCATTAATGGTGTAACCGGTGTATCTCCTTACTACCTCAACTGGTCCACATGCTAGCCATCTAAAATTCATGAGTAATTTCTCGACTCCCTTGTTCATCCAAGCGATGAATCTATAATAATTCAACAAAAATAGTTAGCTACACTAAATGAAAGGCAGATAAATCTTAAAGATTTCAATTCTTTCTCACTCACCCTATCTCGAAACCAATCACTAAATTTTTTGCTATGTTGTTTATCGACTTCAAGTTGTGACAGCCGCTGCGGCCGAGCCTGTCTCTTAAGAAGTCCAATGTGTTCTCTAAAAATAGTGATAACATAATTATAAGAGTAAAAACAATGGACACATAAGTGTAAAAGTGAAATATGATTAATGTCTTACTCTATGAATGGAGCAACCGCGTCACAGTTAGAAAGAATATATCTGTGAGCTTGCATTAACTCATTTTCATCAAGCCTGGCTCTTTTCACTCTCTTGCGCTTTCCTAACTGAAACTTTTGTTGTTTTTTCCTTCCTAGTGGTCTTCCAACAGGATGTAGAAAGGTCGCACCATCTTTCGATGTGGAATCATCATCGTCATCATTTCTGCTAGGTCTATTAAACCTAGTTTCAACCCCAGATAGATAATATGAACAATAGGTCAAGCACTCGTTGGCCAAAAAACCTTCTGCAATTGATCCTTCTGGATGTGCTCTATTGCGTACAAATGACTTAAGAGTGAGCAGAAACCTGAAGGTAAATTTTGTTTTAGCTTACCATCAATAATAACTTTTTTAAGATATTTAACTAAAATGATGTGTTAAAAGCATGAATCCATACCTCTCAATAGGATACATCCATCGATATTGTACTGGTCCAGCAACCTTGGCTTCATATGCCAAATGAATTACCAAATGCATCATAATGGTAAAAAACGATGGAGGAAAGATTGTTTCCAATTGACAAAGTGTTAAAACTATTTGAGACTATAATTGTGCAAGAAATTCCACATTAAGTATCTTAGAGCATATTTGCTTGAAGAAATTGCAAAGTTCAATAATAAATGAAGTGACTCTATCCGGCAATGAACCCTTTAATGCCACCGTAAGAAGTTGTTGCATCAGAACATGATTATCATAACTTTTTAAGCCGAACATCTTCCGCTGCTTATGATTCACACAACGTGAGATGTTTGATGAGTATTCATCCGGAGCTTTTACATTCCCGAGGACACTCAAAAAAGCATCTTTATCTTTGTTACTCATTTGATAACATGCTCTAGGAAGAAGCATTGTACTACTTTTGAGACTTGGTTGTGGATGCAGCGTACTCCTTATGCCCATATCTACAAGATCGGCCCGTGCCTTATAATTATCTTTAGATTTTCCCTCTTGGTTTAACAATGTACCAATGATATTATCACAAACATTTTTTTCAATGTGCATCACATCTAGATTATGACGCAATACATTGTATTCCCAATAAGGCAAATCAAAGAAAATACTTTTCTTTTTCCAAGGTTCAGCCCCATTCTCTAAACCCTCCTCTATGATTTCATCTATTTGCCTTGAAATTTGAATCTCGTCATGTATTTTAGGAGGACCCCTGGACTCCCTTGTTCCATCAAAATCTCTACTATTCAACCTCCACTTGTGGTTAGGCGCTAACCAACGTCGGTGACACATGTAACAAAATTTCCCACCATGCTTTAACCATCGAGAGGAAGTGTCAATACCACAACATGGACAAGCATATTGACCTTTGGAACTCCATTCGAATAAGTTTGCATATGCTGGAAAGTCATTAATAGTCCACATTACAGCAGCATGGAGTTGGAATGTCTCTTTCTTGTAGGCATCAAATGTTTCTATTCCATCAAACCATAACTTTTCAACTCTTGTATTAATGGCTGTAGATAAACATCAATATTATTTCCAGGACCTTTAGGGCCTGGAATTACTAGGGATAACATGAAGAATGATTGTTTCATGCACATCCAAGGAGGAAGATTATAGGGAATTAGTATGGCAGGCCAAGTGTTATGGGTTATACTCATTGTTTTAAAGGATTGAAGCCATCAGAAGCAACCCCTAATCGAACATTACGAGCATCTGACGAAAATTGTGTATATCGAGAGTCAAACTCCTTCCAAGCAAGTGAGTCGGCTGGATGCCTAAGACACCCATCATTCACTCTACCATCATGATGCCATCTCATCGATTCAGAAATTTTAGATGACATGAATAATCTTTGCAACCTCGGTTTCAAAGGAAACCAACGAAGGATCTTTGCGGGTAATTTCTTACGCTTTTCAGAAGTTTTTTTCCATTAGCTTGTATATCCTCCTTTGTTGTTTTCCACCTTGAAGTACCGCACTTTGGACATACTTGATCTTTGATATGTTTATCCTAATACAATATGCAGTCATTAGGACAAGCATGGATCTTTTCATATCCCAAACCTAACCCTGAAATCATTTTCTTTGTTTCATAATATGACTCTGGTAAAACATTCCCTTCTGGTAGAGCATCTCTCAATAAATCTAACAGCATAGAGAAGGACTTGTCACTCCACCCATGAAAACACTTTAAATGATACAAATGCACCATAAAGGATAGTTTGCTATACTTCTTACAGTTTGGATAAAGAACTTGTTCGTTCTCTTTCACCAATTTGTAAAACTTCACATTTTCTATTACTTCTGGATTCCTTTCAGCTTCACCAGAAATTGTCTCTTCTAAAGTAGGCATTGCAAAAGCATCATGAAGTAACCCGTCCATGTCATGCTCCATTTCATAATGTTGGTCAGTTGTGCTAGTTGAATTTGTGGGTCTCTCGCCATGAAATATCCATTCCGTATAACGTCTAAGGAATCCACGTCGCGGATCAGTTAAGTGTTCATAAACACTTGATCGACAATGTGAATCGTAGTTAGCACATTTTATAGAAGGACACAATATTTTTCCGTTTTCTTCTGAGTTTTTAAAAGCAAATTCAAGAAACTCATTAACCCCTCGGATATATTGTTCACTTTCTTTTGTCGGATCACGTATCCACCCTCTATTCTCCATTCGGGGAACTTAAATTACATCAAACAAAGTCACAAATGCAGCAAACAGAGTCAAAGTTACACAGTCACAACTCAAAGTCACAATCAAAGTATACACTCAATGTCACAAACGCAGCACACAACACACTCTAAGTCACAAACAGAATCAAATTTAAATTACACTAACTTAAAAATTAAAAAATTAAAAACAAACCAGCTTAAACTTGTGAATATAATTATATAATGAACAACGAGCTATGCTGCCTATTAATTATTAAAATGTAGGCAGCAAATTGAAAAGGATTTAAACGAGCTATACTGCCTAGCATGACTGACCTTTTTTATACTTTAAATGACTAATGTGATATGAGGGCAAGCCATGTTGAAATATTTAAATGAGATGTTTTACTTCATTGTTAGCCTCCTAGGCGATTATCAGTTTTAGAACAAACAACTTCCCACATTTCTTATTTCATATAAAATCCCAAACAAATTTAATATCGTTAGACAACAATACAAACATTGCATAAAAATCCATCACAATACAAAATCTTAGCAATTAAAGTAACAAGAAATGCAACCTCAAAGATAACATGTTGCTACACATCATACTCTGTAAACCTTCTCCAATCAATGGATAATGACAATTAAAGTGAAACTTAAAGGAGGTGTTTGTTTGAGGGTTACAAATATAGTTCCCAGGAATCTAAGGCTGGAATTACATATTCCTTTGTTTTATAGATAGGAATCAGAAAAATATGCCAAGGAACAAATTTTGCCCCGGAAAAAAAATAACAGCAGTTACACCCACGTTCTACTTTGTTTTATTCCTGTCAAATGAGGATGGGTAAATCCTATTCCCAGGATTGAGAACCCCACTTTCATAGTAAAAAACCATTTATACTCCCTGTTTCACTTGCGGTTACCTATTCTTCTTCTTCTTTGTCTACTATTTTCTTACCTACTTAGAACCAATTGATTGCTTTGAGATTAAGAGAGACACACACAACAACATTTTTTATGTGTCAGACTGAGTTATATGGAGCACTACATCATATTCTTCCATTGATTTTTCTTGTTTTTTTTTTTACAATTTACATCATATATAATATAACATGGGTGTTTTTTGAATTTTAACATTAATCCCAGCAATATACATATTTTAGCTATCCTTGGTTACTTTTTAAAAAAATTCCAAGGAATTAAAATACTAACCAAACACTTTATTCTACATTATCCCAGGAACAAGATTTCCCCTTCCATATTCCCGGTAAAGTTAATCCCGAGAATAATTTACGTATCCGCAAAACAAACGCCCCCAAAATCAAAACAATGTACTCAATTTTTTGATAACAAGTATATTCTACACAGTTCATACATATACATGCACTTTGAAAACAAGAAATCAAAAAAAGGCAAAATCAAAACAAAACAATACAAAAAATGATTGTAAACATACCAGCACTTGTGAATCTCTAGCACTTCTCTTAAGATCAGCAGCAGTGAAAACACCTAAAATTGACAGTTCATAATCACAAGGAATCACAATCAGAAAACACCTAAAATTTAAAACATGTTATTATGACAGAAATTCAAAACAAGTTGTTAATTATCTTTTCCACTTCAAACAAAAACAACATGCTATCAAATAATTATTTCCAAGTAAAATCCAAATTAAATTTGTCCAAACTCTAAACCAAAATTTTCAATTCTTGTGTAATATTCATTGCCATATTTGTATCTACTTAATTGATCCAAAATACTAATATAAATATCATGACCACCCAAAGTACTTAATGGACCCAAACAACTAAGAACACTTAATCATCAATATCATGACCACCCTCTCCCGTTATAACATTGTGTTCAATGAGATTTGGAGTAAAACTTTACTCCACAATCCACTAATTATCAGCTTAGACATCATTAAAATTTCTATCCTTCTAACATCATTAAAGTTTACTCCACAATCCACATGAGCAGAACAGGCCTTGAACCTGAACACAACAGGGAGAGGAACTAAAAAACCACCGAAAAATTATGCATAGCCTCTGCCTACAGAAACAGCAGACAACATAAATAGAAAAAATCAAAGAAAAGGGGAGACAGTCCAAGTCAAGGTTCACAGTCCATCAGACCACACAGCCTGTCTGAAAAATGTAACACCCCGTTTTCCCAACATAGAAAATCATAAATAAAATCAGAGTATTCGCTTAACGGAATGCTACATTTTCTTTCAATAAAAGCTCCAAATGAGTAAATAACTATTTATTCTTCATAAAAAGTAGTCAATAAAAATTAACCTTCAAACTTCGCAGCGGAATTAATTCAAATCAACAAAATTAAACGTTGGCACGCATGCCTCATCAAAAGTTTCATAATTCAAAAACAATACGTAAGGAAAGAGAAACAAATAATAAGATCCTCATCCCGTTACGTATCAGAGCCCTAGGACACTTTGAGCCGACATCTCTACTAATCTTCGTTACCTGCAAGTTACCCATAGGAAAGGCAACATTTCAAAGCAGAAAGGGTGAGATTCACAAACAACAATAGATATTATAATTCATCAATTAAATTCAACAACAAGAATACATTTTTAATCAACTGTCAATTTATAATTAAGACAACACAACGACAACATTACCAAGCTACGACATCGACGTCCCAACCAACAACAACAACAACGACAACAACAACAACGACAACAACAACGACAACAACAACAACGACAACAATGCGACTAATGCAAATGCATGTGGTACCATTTTACGCGTGTTGAATGCTTCCGGGGCATAAGCCCCCAACAATTTGAATGAAATAACATTCCAGGGCATAAGCCCTCAACGATTGAGTGATAAACACTCCAGGGCATAAGCCCTCAACGGTTGAGTGAAAACACTCCAGGGCATGAGCCCTCAACAAAGTATGAGTATGAATGGACTCACTAGTGTATATCTGCATACAACTCGACAACAGCAACGACAACTACAATATGCATAATCAACTATGACATAAGACTCCAACTAAGTCGACAGGACACCACAAAAGAGGTACAACAAGGTCTCACAACAAAATTCAACAATTTAGGCAACCTACAGTACTACTCGCCGTGGCGAGCTACTTTACTCGCCGTGGTGAGTTCAGGAAAATGAGCTACTCGCTATGGCGAGTTGGGGGTGAGCTCAAGGCGAGCAAATCTGGGTGCTCTCGGCATTTTTGACATTTTTCACCTAAAATCTTCATTTTTAACTCCCCAAAACCCAAATTCAATTCTGTAAAAAGGTGTCATTCATTCCTAAATATATTAAGGCACTCAAGTTGATATAAAAATTGGCCTAAAAACGTCATTAAGACAATTAACACTTTTTAATTTAAGCAACTCGCCGTGGCGAGTGCATTTGCTCGCTGTGGCGAGCCATATAGGTTCACTGCTCGCCTGACGAGTGGGTCTGCTTGCTGTGGCGAGCTACACAGGCATTGCTCGCCTGGCGAGTGGGTTTTCTCGCCGTGGCGAGTGGCGACTGACAGAACTACGAACTGTACGAACAGACTTCTCCTTTTCAACCCCAAACCCCATTCTCAACACCTAAAAACCCAATTTTGATGAATTGCATTACTTCTATGCAAACTAACATCAGAATAGCAATAAACAACAACAATTTCATGAATTCATCAAGTTATTAGCATCAATTCATCTTTCACCTAATTCAATTCATCAACCCTAACAACACAACCTTAATCAACGAATTACAAGACCTAAAAATGAGAGTTAGTCTCACCCTTACCTTAGATTATCTTCCTGAATTCAAAGCTGCGTTCTTCTCTCTTCCTGCTTCTTCTCTCTTGTTCTAGGTTTTTCTCTCTTTTCTCTGTTTCTCTCTGTTTCTACATGAAAACTGTTTTCTGACTTTCCCTTCCTTCTAACTCCTATTAATTCTAATTAATTCCCACTTATTTCTAATTAACTCCTATTAAAATATTATTCAATTCATTTTAATCCTCAACTTTCTAATAATTATAGTTTCTCACCTATTTTAATTTAAACATTAAAATAATCATATAGTAAAATACATCACACCATAAAACCAACATAAATTATTTAAAATCATATAAACTTATTAAAATCAACCGAAATTAAATAAATAACAACTAGGGCGTTACAAAAAACACCCAAAAATCCAACCAATTCAATCATAAAAACTTCTATATATGTTCAATGTGCACAATCTTGAAAGCTCTTTATACTTATGCTAATTATGCAGACCAAACAACTACCACCAAAATCTTTACAAAAACTTTGATAAAGTGAAATGAAACGAAATAATCAGTAATGAAAATAAATAAATACTTGGAGATTGTAAAATTCACATGTCTTCTTTCAAGCATGGCAACATCAATTCCTTCTAAAATTATACAATAATAAATACATAATATATAACCTATCAAAATACAAAAAATATACGCTAAAAATGACAGATAACAACACAGTGATGATGAAGAAGAAGTACCAAGTATGAGGAAGCTGAACAAGCTTTGACAGAAGAGGAAATCGATTTGGGGCTGAACAAGCTTTGACAGAAGAGGAAGTGGAAATCGATTTGAAGAAGAGGAAGAGGAAAACGATTTGGGTTCAGCAATAGATTTGGGGGTTTTGAGCAGCAATAGATTTGGGGGGTTTTATTCAGAAAGTGATTTGGGGGTTTGTGATTGGATTGATTGAGAGAGCATTATGTGCAATTAGGGTTAATCTGGGTTTTCCCTTGCCTCCATTGAACGATTTGAAGAATAAGGAGATTTGGTTTCAGAGGATTTACAGTTGAGTTTGTGAAGCGATTCTGAGGAGTGGTGGACTGGTTTTTTTTTCCTCCTTCTTTGTTACGTGAAATAAAGAAAATGGTGGAAAATAAGAAAATTAAAATATGGGTTAAAAATTGAGCACGTACTGTTTGGAGCCAAGTGAAAAATTTGTGAAATTTTATTTGCGCCTTTTCTCTTTTAACTTATAGCAACGACTGCTTGGAATTTCAGTTGTTATATTTTATCTATAGCAACCCTTATTTCTGCAGTTACTAAAAGTTTCCGTTGCTATATGACAAATTTCTTGTAGTGATCTTTTATTGATTACTTGTAATCATTCGAAAAAGTTCAAGAAATAACACAAAGGCATATAACCCAACATCAAACACACTCACATTGAGCAATTGTAATAACATACATAGATTATGTCACCTAACTTTTTAGTATTGATTCATTTTCACTAAAACTTTCAATGTTCACTTGGTTCAAAAAATCAAACATAAAATAAAAAACCATAAATTATAACAGGCATACATTTTTTCAAACACATGGTGTGCATATCTTCCGTGTTATGCGTATTCTTTGTTCCTTGCAAGCCATTTCCTTCATTCTTGATGAACATCAAATTCTATTCAAACCTTCATACAAACAAAACAAATATCAAATAAAATACAAATGTCAAACATTCATTGTGGTCATAAAGGCAAATACTTTGTGAGTGAGCACTTTCACAATCAAATATCATATATATATATATATATATATATATATATATATTAAAGAATACAAGACACCGTTTATTGATTACTTGTAATCATATAAAAAGTTCTGATTTAATCTCATGGAGAGAATGCGTTGAAGGAGAGTGAAAATTGGCACATAGGTCACTAACTCATCTTTTAATCTCAACCCTTCTTTTTTAATTTGATTGTTATTATTTATTGTCATCATTACCACATATAAATGTTATATATTCTCATTCGATATGGCCCATATATAAATAAATGAAAACTAAACACCCTTTATTAAGTACTTGTAATCATTATAAAAAGTTCAGGAAATAATACAAATGCAAATAACCCAACAACAAGCACACTCGCATTGAGCAATTGTAATGACATACATAGATTATGTCACATAATTTTTTAGTATTGATTCATTTTCACTAACACTTTCAATGTCAACTTTCAGGTTCAAAAAATCAAATATATAATAATAAACCATAAATTATAAATGACATACATTTTATCAAACACTTGGTGTGCATATCTCCCGTGTTGTGTGTCTTTTTTGTTCCTTGCAAGCCATATCCTTCATTCTTGATAAACATCATATTATATTTAAACCTTCATACAAACAAAACAAAAATCAAACAAAATACAAATGTCAAACATTCATAGAGGTCATAGTGGTAAGTACTTTGTGAGTGATCACTTTCACACAATTGAAACCAAGTTTGATTTTGATGTGTTGTTCTGTAACAAGTTTCTCTAAGAGAACTGGATATTACAAACGCATAAATATCCAAAGAAACGTGAATCTTAACAACACCAAGTGGTAAGAAGGACTTCATAATGATAAAACAAACTTCATAAGGAATTCATAAACATTTCATGGGAACTATAGAATTGAAGTACAGATTGACTAAATAAATATGAGATCAGAAGCATACCAACGTCAATCAAATGAACAATGTTCTTCAATAAAAAGGAAATTCATATTAGAAGCACCTTAGAATGACTAAACTAGGAAGATCAGAATTGCGTTCAACATTGATTTTCACCAAAAATTCGAGATGAAAGTCTTTAATTAGACTAGGAGTTGAATTGTGTTGGTTTTTTCAAACTTTTTCTAAGTGTTTCTTTGATCAGAGTTTGAAGTAGTGTTTAGAGTATTATGTAGGTTTAAATGAAGTGGTTTAAGATATAAAAAAAATCACACACACACACACAAACACACACACACAGAGTAAGAGAGAAAATAATTATACTGGTTCCTCTCACAAACCAAGAGTAGTCCAGTCCCCTTGCACTTCAAAAGGAATAATACGTTTCATTCCATTTGTCCTTGAAGTTATTTGTTTGTTTTTGTACGTGATCCGAAGGCGCCAAAATGTACTATCTGAGTCTCATAATGACATCTTCGGAAGATGAGAAAATATCAGTCCTAAGAGTCTGATGTCCTTTAGAAGCTATGTAACACCCCGCTATCCCATACTTAAAATATTAAATATATAATCAGAGTTTAATCGACAAAACGGGCATGTCACACTACTTTTCAAATTTCTTTAATAGAAATGAATACTATTTAATAAACACCAACAAATTGCAGCGGAATATTTTTCAAATAATTAACATCATCGTCCAACAATAATCCTGGCACAAGGGCCTCAACATAATCATTCATCTAAATTTGTTTCAAATAACAATGAAAGGCTCCAAACAACAGGTTCCAAAAAATGATACATAAGGAATGAAAATAAAACAACTAATTCCCATCGCGTACGTATCAGAGCCTTAGACACTTGAGCCACCACGCCTACTACTCAGAATCACCTGTACGTTACCCACGGTCGAGGCAACATTCAAACAGAAGGGGTGAGATTCACAAACAACAACAATAAATATAAAATTCATCAATTGAATCTAACACCCTAAATATCCTTAACAATTCAATAATTATATATATTTCATGTTCACATCATTATCGTCCTATTCAACTTCAATCAATAGCATGAAAGTACTACTCAATTACCAACAATGACTCATGCAATGACACAACAACACCACTAAGACTCCTCAACAAATGCGACTATACACATGCATGTGGTACCATTTTACAGGACATAAGCCCTCACCGGATTTAAATGGTTAAAGCATTCACAGGACCTAAGTCCTCCCACTTTGAACGACAAGGCGTTCCAGGACATAAGTCCTCCCACTTTAAACGACAAGGCGTTCCAGGACATAAGTCCTCCACTTTATGTTTATACTATGAACTCTACATTTGTGTATATCTACATACAACTCAATAACATCAATGACATTGTAGACAACCACAACGACAACAACAACTATGCATAAATGATTATGACTTACTGCACAACTTGGTCAACTATGACACAACAATTCTTAACAACGAGATTCGTCAACATCGCATATATTCACATGGTTATTTATATATATACATCAATCAGTAAGCAGTCCTGTTCTTGGTAAACAATACAGTCACATATAATCAATATTATAGTCTAAAGAATCTAACCCAACGGTACACGTTACATAGTACACGAAACACCGGATGTTCACGTCAAACCAATTTAGATCCATCACAACATAGGTTAAACACTCCTAAACACCTTAATTGAACTCATAGTAATTCTAGTTTTGAGCTTTGGAATTATTCCATGAGTTTTGGATTAACTTAAAAATGGTTACGCTGTATTTTCATAAGATTTCACTAAGACTTCGATGGAGTATTTTCATCATATCTCAAACATCAAAAATCATTTTCAAGTCAAACCAAAGCCATTGGAAAGCTAGCACAATTATCTACAACTTTCATGTTTACACCTAAGACTAATTCAGTACTGATCAATACCAGTTTTCATTTCAAATTCGAAGAAAGTTGTGCTGAAATTCATAAAAATTCACTGTGACCTACGTGCAGTAATTTGACCATAACTCAAGTTTTATAAATCTTTTTGAAGTCAAACCAACGGCATTAGAAAGACTCTAAACAACTAGGGCGTTTAGAAATAAATAATTATTTAAAATCGTATGACCATAACACACCACATACTCAACAATAATTATTTAAAATCGTATGAAAGACTCTAAACAAATCAGAAATAAATAATTAACAACTAGGGCGTTACAACTCTCCCCAACTTAGAGAATTTTGTCCTCGAAATATTACCTCAAGCAAACAACTCTGGATAAGACTCCCGCATCTTACTTTCCAGCTCCCAAGTCAAAATTTCACCAGTTACTCCACCCCAAACAACTCTCACTAGAGGTATCTCCTTGCCTCTCAACTTCTTCACCATACGATCATAAATTCTCAACGGTAAAGTCTCCACCGTAAGGTTGTCTCTAACTTGTACACCATCTCTAGGAATAACATGCGAAGGATCCTCTACATACTTCCGTATTTGCGACACATGAAACACGTCATGCAAATTCGAAAGATGTGGTGGCAAACCCACTCTATATGCCACTGTTCCAACCCTCTCAGATATCTGATACGGACCAATAAACTTCGAAGTCAACTTATTAGACTTCAACGCACGACCTACACATGTCATAGGAGTGACTCTCAGGAACACTTGATCTCCCTCTTGAAACTCAATGTCCTTCCTACGCTTGTCATGATAGCTCTTTTGTCGACTCTGCGACGCTTTCATTTGTTCTCTTATCAACTTGACCTTTTTTGTAGTCTGTTGAACTATATCTGGTCCCAACATCACACTTTCTCCTGACTCAAACCAACATAAAAGAGTTCTGCACCTCCGACCATACAAAGTTTCGAACAGTGCCATACCAATACTCGAATGGTAACTGTTGTTGTACGTGAACTCTATCAACGGTAGGTGACTATCCCAAGCTACACCTTGCTCAAGTACACACACTCTCAGCAAATCCTCTAATGAATGAATCGTTCTCTCCGACTGACCATCTGTTTGCGGATGATAAGCCGAACTCAACCTCAACTTTGAACCCAACAAATCTTGCAAACTCTTCCAAAATCTTGAAGTAAATCTTGGGTCTCTATCCGAAACAATACTCGATGGAACACCATGCAGCTTCACAATATTATGAATGTAAATCTCCGCCAATTGAGCTATCGGAAAACTGATATTTATCGGAATAAAATGCGCTGACTTCGTCGACCTATCAACAACAACCCAAATGGCATCATGCCCTCTCGGAGTATTCGGTAAACTCGTCACGAAATCCATGGAAATGCTGTCCCACTTCCACTCCGGTACATCTAACGATGTCAACAACCCTGCAGGCTTCTGATGTTCAACCTTAGACTTCTGACAAGTCAAACATGCATAAACAAACTGAGCAACATCACGTTTCAACCCAGACCACCAAAACAATTTCTTCAAATCATGGTACATCTTCGTAGCTCCCGGATGGATACTTAAGCTACTTCTGTGACTTTCTTCCAAAATCAACTTTTTCAACCCATCGTCATCAGGAATGCAAATTCTTCCTCTAAACCTCAACACACCTTGATCATCAACCTTGAAATCACCCTCTTCAGTTTGATTACTAGCAACCATTAAATCCACAAACTTGACATCAACTTGTTGTGCTTCTCTGATACTATTCAAGAAATCACTATTGATCTTCAACATACCCAACTGCACACTTTGAGGTGACAACTCACAAACAAGACTCAAGTCCCTAAACTGTTCAAGAAATTCAAACTCTTTTACCATCATAGCAGACATATGCAACGTCTTCCTGCTCAAAGCATCTGCAACCACATTAGCCTTACCCGGATGGTAATTCAAACAAAAATCATAGTCCTTCAACAATTCAAGCCACCTTCTCTGCCTCATATTCAATTCTTTCTGGTCAAACAAATATTTCAAACTTTTATGATCACTAAACACCTCAAATCTGGAACCGTACAAATAATGTCTCCAAATTTTCAAAACAAAAACCACCGCAGCCAACTCCAAATCATGTATAGGATAATTCTTTTCATGAATCCTCAACTGCCTAGAAGCATAGGCTACCACCTTGCCGTCTTGCATCAAAACACCACCTAAGCCCAACTTGGACGCATCACAATAAACAACGAAAGGTTCATCTGGCATCGGTAAAATTAAATTTGGAGCAGTCGTCAACCTTCGCTTCAATTCATTGAAACTACTCTCATACTGAGCATCCCATACAAAAGATTTACCCGTACAGGTCAACTGAGTCAATGGAAGTGCTAACTTCGAAAATCCTTCTATGAACCTACGGTAATAACCAGCCAAACCCAGAAAGCTTCTAATCTAAGTAACTGACTTCAGAGTCTCCCACTGTGATACTGCATCAACTTTTGATGGATCAACTGCAATACCACTACCAGAAATAATATGGCCAAGAAAACTTACTTCACTTAACCAGAATTCACATTTGGACAACTTGGCAAACAACTTTTCTTTCAACACCTGCAACACAACTTTCAGATGCTCTGCATGCTCTTCCTCAGTCTTAGAATAAATTAGGATATCATCAATAAACACAACTACAAATTTATCCAGATAAGCATGAAAAATTCTGTTTATGTACTCCATAAACACACCCGGCACATTAGTAACACCGAAAGGCATCACCTTATATTCATAGTGACCATAACGTGTCCTAAAGGACGTCTTCTGCATATCCTCATCCTTCACCTTAATCTGATCGTAACCCCGACCTCAAATCAATTTTACTGAACACACGTTCACCCACTAACTGATCCATTAAATCGTCAATTCTCGGAAGTGGATACCTGTTCTTTATCGTTACTTTATTCAGCTGTCGGTAATCTCTACACAACCTCATGCTGCCATCCTTCTTCTTAACCAACAATACCGGCGCTCCCCATGGTGAAACACTCGGCCTTACAAATTTCTTATCAAGCAGATCCTCCAACTGTTTCTTCAATTTAGCTAACTCTGACGCCGACATACGATAAGGAGCCATCGATACAGGCTTCGTTCCGGGAACAAGATCAATTGAAAATTCAACCTCCCTCTCTGGTGGCACATCAGGAATCTCATCAGGAAATACTTCTGGAAATTCATTCACAACCGGCAATCTATCTATCACGGCTTGATTCTCCAACGACAAATATGCCATCAAGGAAAACATTAAAATTCCATCATGTTCTAACTGCTTCAGTTGCTTAGTAGTCAAAAACTCAGCTTCACTCTCTTCCTCAATAGAAGAAAAATGTACCGTCTTACTAAAACAATTAATATGAACACGGTTATACTCTAACCAGTTCATTCCAAAGATTACATCCATACCCGTCAACGACAAACATACTAGATCGACTTCAAAGTCTCTACCAAACATAGACAATGGACAGCTCAAACAAACAAGAGAAGTAGTTACTGAACCCTTAGCTGGAGTTTCAACAACCATTTCCCCATTCATATCAGACATAATCAGACCCAACTTATATGCACAATCAATAGCAATGAAACAATGAGTAGCACCAGTATCTATAATAGCAATTAAAGGAGTACTAGTCATAGGAAAAACATATTCGGATTATACAGTCCAAATTGTATCAACACAAGGACAACTTTAAGTTGACACTCTAACCTATGTGGCTCAACACGACTCTACTACATGGTCGGACGAGCCAACCAGACTCTGATACCAATTGTAACACCCCGCTATCCCATACTTAAAATATTAAATAAATAATCAGAGTTTAATCGACAAAACGGGCATGTCACACTACTTTTCAAATTTCTTTAATAGAAATGAATACTATTTAATAAACACCAACAAATTGCAGCAGAATATTTTTCAAATAATTAACATCATCGTCCAACAATAATCCTGGCACAAGGGCCTCAACATAATCATTCATCTAAAATTGTTTCAAATAACAATGAAAGGCTCCAAACAACAGGTTCCAAAAATTGATACATAAGGAATGAAAATAAAACAACTAATTCCCATCCCGTACGTATCAGAGCCCTAGACACTTGAGCAACCACGCCTACTACTCAGAATCACCTGCACGTTACCCACGGTCGAAGCAACATTCAAACAGAAGGGGTGAGATTCACAAACAACAATAATAGATATAAAATTCATCAATTGAATCTAACACCCTAAATATCATTAACAATTCAATAATTATATATATTTCATGTTCACATCATTATCGTCCTATTCAACTTCAATCAATAGCATGAAAGTACTACTCAATTACCAACAACGACCCATGCAATGACACAACAACACCACTAAGACTCCTCAACAATTGTGACTATACACATGCATGTGGTACCATTTTACAGGACAGAAGCCCTCACCGGATTTGAATGGTTAAAGCATTCACAGGACCTAAGTCCTCCCACTTTGAACGACAAGGCGTTCCAAGACATAAGTCCTTCCACTTTAAACGACAAGGCGTTCCAGGACATAAGTCCTCCACTTTATGTTTATACTATGGAATCTACATTTGTGTATATCTACATACAACTCAATAACAACAATGGCAATGTAGACAACCACAACGACAACACCAACTATGCATAAATGATTATGACTTACTCCACAACTTGGTCAACTATGACACAACAATTCTTAACAACGAGATTCGTCAACATCGCATATATTCACATGGTTATTTATATATATATATATATATATATACATCAATCAGTAAGCACTCCTGTTCTTGGTAAACAATACAGTCACATATAGTCAATATTATAGTCTAAAGAATCCAACCCAACGGTACACGTTACATAGTACACGAAACACCAGATGTTCACGTCAAACCAATTTAGATCCATCACAACATAAGTTAAACCCTCCTAAACACCTTAATTGAACTCATAGTACTTCTAGTTTTGAGCTTTGGAATTATTCCATGAGTTTTGGATTAACTTAGAAATTGTTACGCTGTATTTTCATAAGATTTCACTAAGACTTCTGTGGAGTATTTTCATCATATCTCAAACACCAAAAATCATTTTCAAGTCAAACCAAAGCCATTGGAAAGCTAGCACAATTATCTACAACTTTTATGTTTACACCTAAGACTAATTCAGTACTGATCAATACCAGTTTTCATTTCAAATTCGGAGAAAGTTGTGCTGAAATTCATAAAAATTCACTGTGACCTACGTGCCGTAATTTGACCATAACTCAAGTTCTATAAATCTTTTTGAAGTCAAACCAATGACATTAAAAAGGTAACATCCATACCTACAACTTTTGTGTTTACACCTAAGACCAATTCAGTACAGAAACATGTGGAAAAGACGCAAAAACATGAAGTAGAGAATGTTGTCAGAGGTAGCTCTCGGGAAAGCTCCATTTTTCACCCAAAAACCCAAAGTTTGATCTCTAAACACCCAAATTCGTTTCAAAAGTTTGCTTACAGATTTATATACATAAAAGACACTCTAAAACTATGTAGAACTTGCAACGAAACATCAATAACAACATAAATTCATGAAACCACCAAGAACATCATATTATGAATCAAAAATCCCTAGAACCACTTATTATGAATCAAAAGCATGACTATGAACATGTTAATTCATCAATTCAACAAAAATTAGTATACACATAATTACCCACTAACTATGAGTACGAATTTCTCAAAACAAAATCATCAATTAATCAATTCAACAATTAATCATAAACTAAGAAAGTGATTATGAGAATAAGTATCTAACCCTTACTAATCAAAATCGGAATTATATATTCTATGATTAATGAATGTTAACATCACCCTTACCTTAATTCAGATGAAAAATTCTACAACAATCTGGTTCTCTGGGTTCTTCTCCCTTGTTCTTGGTTTTTCTCCCCCAAAACTGATGTACGTACGTAAAACTGTTTCTTTCTCACTTCTCCTTTTTTCTTAACTCCTATTCTTAACTCCCCTTTATTTCATTTAACTCCCTTTAATTTTATTAATTCTAATTTAATCCCCAAACTCCAAAATAATAATAATTCTCACATTATTCTAACAAACATCACAATAAATCATATAATAAAATATAGGGTTAATAGTGTTTTTCACCCCTGTAATATAGGCCATTTCCGGTTTTTGACCCTGTAAAATTTTTCGGTTTAATTTGCATCCTTGAAAAACTTTTTTTTACCGGAAAATACCCCTCCTCCATCCAACTCAGCAAATTCGCTTATGTGGCGCTGACTTGGCTTTTTTTTTAATTGGCCACGTCATATTTAATTATTAAAATATACAAAAAATAATATAAATTCATTTATATTAATTTAAAAATAAAAAAATTGAAAATTTATTTTTGAAAATAAAAATTGTAAAAATTAGAAAAAAACTTAAGGAATTTTAAAAAAAAAACAGAGATTTTTTTCAATAAAGATTAAAAATCGAATTTTAAAAAATAAAAAAAGATTATTTTATAAAAAAATTCCAAAAAAAAATAATTTTTTCTAGAAAACTTAAAAATCGATTTTTTTTCAAATATTAAAAAAATCAGAAAAAAAAAAGTTTTTTTTCGAAATTCAAATATAAAAAGAATCATAATAAATATTCGGTTTTTTTTTCTAAATTTTTTTTTAAAAAAGATTCTGGAGTTTAATTTTCAAAATAAAATAAAAAAATTTGAAATTATTTAAAAAAAAATCTGATTTTTTTTGAAAAATTTAGATAAAATTATAGATACAAATTTATTTTCAAAATTTTAAAAATTAGAAAATATAATTAGATTTTTATTTTAAATTAACAAGGTTTAAAAAAAATTGGAATTTAATTTTTAAAATACAAAAAAAGCAAATTTTCAAAATAGGTTAGATTTTTTCCAAAAAAAAGTTTTATAAAATTTGTTCAAAAAAAAAAAGGAAAAAATTTTAATTTATAAAAATCTGCATTCAAATTTAGAAATTATAATATTGAATTTTTTTTTTTACGAAATTAAAAAGTTTGCTTTTTATATAATAAAAATTGGCAATAAAATTTTATTCCAGAGTTTTTTTAAAAAAATTAAATTCCTGAATTATTTTCCAATTTTTATAAAATAATCATTTTTTATTTTTTAAAATTCGATTTTTTATTTTTATTGAAAAAAATCTCAGTTTTTTTTAAAAAAAAAAAATCCTTAATTTTTTTTCTAATTTTTTATTTTCAAAAATTAATTTTCAATTTTTTTAAATTAATATAAATGAATTTATTTTATTTTTTGTATAATTTAATAATTAAATATGACGTGGAAAATTAAAAAAAAATAAAAAGAAGCCAAATCAGCGCCACATAAGCGAATTTGCTGAGTTGGATGGAGGAGGGGTGTTTTCCGGAAAAAAAAAGTTTTACAAGGATGCAAATCAAACCGAAAATTTTACAGGGGCGAAAACCGGAAATGACCTATATTACAGGGGTGAAAAACACTATTAACCCTAAAATATAACACACCACATACTCAACAATAATTATTTAAAATCGTATGAAAGACTCTAAACAAATCAGAAATAAATAATTAACAACTAGGGAGTTACAAGCTACACTTCTCTAGAGTCTATTGTTCATCAAATTCTGGTCCGTAACTTCATCTTCTCTTTAAATTCCAATGGCTTTTGTATGTGTTCTTCCAGAACCAAAACTTGATTTAATACTTTGAATATTAGTTTATGGTCTTGAACACTAGAACATAAATCAACATATTCAATTGTTCTTTTATTACCTTGTTATCATCAAAACTTAAGAGGTATTGTACAAAATCCATTTTGTTTCAACACGATATTTTTGCATCATTGGTGCTTCATCCCATATGATGAGTTTTGCCTTAGCTATTAAAACTGACAAAGTTGTGTTTAGATCTATAGAACATGGTAAAGAATCATCAACATTTATAGTAATGCAAAGCCTATATTTTTAGGAATAGAATGAAAAACTTTGAATGTGTAGTTCTACCACAAAGTATAAGTAATGTAGCTATCCCACTAGATGCTGCTAACACAACCCTCCAAATAAACGACTTTCTAGTGCCACCATAACCATAAATGAAAAACACATCAAGCTTGTTTTCACTAATTATTGTCATGAATATATCATAAACTTGTCGTTACTTTGTAGTCATTATTGGTATCAAGAGAACATGTTAGTTCGTAGGTTTTCAATCTATTTTGAACATTAGGAACTCATAGTGTGTCTGCACATGACATTGAAGGAGCATCAGATAAAAAAATTCCACAACTATGTAATTGCGTCTCAATTTCCATAAATGAAAAACAAATCAAGCTTGTTTTAACTAAAATTAAATATGAAACATATATTTTCTATAAAAACAAAAGTAGCAAACATAAGGAAAAAAACAAGAAATTAATAAATCTAACTAAAACAAAATAATATAATTTGATTTAGCGAAAGATTTTACCTTAAGCACCAAACAATCATTGCTATTGTAACTGCTCCTTCAATTCCTTAGATGGTAGTATAGGTTTTGATGATTATTTTATGGTTACTAGGTAGATGTTATGTTCTTGTTTAATTTATTAGTTGAAATTGTGAAAGCACGTTAGTTAGTCTCTATCTTAAATTGTCTATGATCATGTCTTATGAAAGTATCTAAGTTTTCTCAAAAATATACTTTACCAAGACGATCCGATCCAATATTTGTCTTGTGAAAAGTCGTTGATTCGATTCAAATGTCTATGTTGCCGAAGTTGAATTAATTCACTCGTTCCCTTAGGTTTTTTGACTTGTGTTTGTTGAATCATATCAAGGTTCTTTGAATCGTGACATTTCACTTTTGGAAACCTTGGATCAATTCAAACCCTTTCCTATAAAGTTTTGATTTAATTCAATCTTCATTATGAAATGCCTTGAATCGATTCTTTATTATGTCCCTTTGAATCGATATTCATGTCAACCTAGTTTCTACTTTTTCACTATTGAATCGATTTAAGCATTCGTTGTTCGATTAAAATGCGGTTTTTTATTTATTTTTTGAGCCCAACACATTCCCATATCACGTGCCTATATTTAACTTTGTTGACTCATTCTCTTATTCATAGAACCAGTTATCAAATATACTCTGTTGGAACACTAGTTAAATCTAGTGAGAAGTTGGATAAGAAAAACACAATGTGAAAAGAACTAGTGTGTGGGAGTGTAACTTAAAAATGTCCCACATTGGAGGGTCACCCCAACTAGCAAGTGTTTATATAGAGAAGGGGGGACCTCCAAGGGTGTGCCCTTGGGGTACCCACTTTTGCGAACAGGTGAGCGCTTAGAAAAATAATATATCGCGCGCGACGACGCCGCCGCCGTCGGTCCGTCAGGGTCGGACCGGGTCTGGGTCTGGGTCGAAAGATATTTATTTTTTGTCACTTGAAAATGAAGAATTAATTAATTAATTAATTCATCATTATCCGAAAAGCGCTACGCGTAACAAATCAATCTGTTACGATCCGATCCGATCCAAAACGCGTAATCGGATAAGTCCAACTGAGAAGCCTAAACTTGCGGATCAAGCTGAAGGTTTAGGTTACGATCTCTCCCTATAAAAGGAGAGCTCGCCCCACTCATTCAACACACCGAAACACACAGTTGATGCTTCCTGTGCGTTTCTTCTCTTCTCTCCTCGACTTGTGTTAACGAGTCATTCTTCCTCTTCTACTCCTTTCTTTGGTTTTGATAAGAGCGGCTACGTACCGTAACGAGTGGTGTTAATCGAACGATTAACCCATATTTTAGAGGTGTATACTCTCGAACAATTACCTACTGTGCAGTACGTAATTGAACAGTGATCTGGGCTGTTTTATCCTGGAAGCGGCGCGGTTGTTAGTCTACCTTGCACAAGTTTGGGTAGTGCCGCGAAACGTCTTAAAGAGCGCGACCTGGTCGTGACTCAACCCGGTAATTCCTTTGGTAGTAAAACTGATTTTTGAACTGTGAAAACAACAATTTTAAGACGTTTATAAACACCATGACTACAACGAAATTACCGTGTCTGGAACAGCTATCGATTTCAACAAACCGTTTAAGTTTCACGGCAGTCACTTCAAGCGTTGGCAAACAAAGATGCTCTTTTTCTTTACTACGAAAAAAGTTGCCTACGCCTTGAAGGAGGACATACCTGTGATACCAGAGCTATCGATTCCTATGGGATCGAATAGTAGCGGTAAGACAACAGTGGATACAGATGCTTCTGGTTCCACAAACAATGCTGAGTTGGAAAGGCTTACTGTTGAACATACTGAAAAGGTGAAACAGACCAATTTAGAAATACTCCTCTGGAAAGAAAATGACTATTTATGCAAAAATTTCATTTTGAACGGTCTCGCGGATCATCTGTACGATCTGTACCTAATCCACAATACTGCTAAGAAAGTTTGGGATGCTCTTCAGAATAAATACAATACTGAAGAGGCTGGCTCAAAAAAATTTGTTGCGAGCCGGTACCTGAACTATAGGATGACAGATGATAAGTCTGTCGAAGAACAATCTCAGGAGCTTCAAAATATAGCTCATGAGATTTTTGTTGAAGGGATTCTACTACCCGAACAGTTTCAAATCGCTATTGTGATTGACAAACTGCCCCCTGCCTGGAAGGACTTCAAGAATACTCTTAGACATAAAACTAAGGAGTTCTCACTTGAAATCTTGATTACTCGACTTCGAATTGAAGAAGAGGCAAGGAAACAAGAACTGAATGAAGAAGTGTTTCCTGTCTCGAACAACAACGCTAAAAAAAATTTGTAGGTGCTGTTCTGAAGCCTAATGGCAAACAGTTTAAAAATCAGAATCAGAACCGTCCTGCAAATAAGAATTCGAATCGGAATAAGAATGGGAACCCTCAAAAGGCCCCAAAACAGCAACCACCAAAGAATGACGCTGCTCAACCATTCAATTGCTACAATTGTGGTCAACCAGGTCACATGGCACGAAAGTGCAGAAATCCATCTACTAGACCGGCTCAAGCTCACTTGACAACAAATGAGGAGCAGCCGTATACTGCTATGATAACTGAAATCAACTTGGTAGGTGGATCTGATGGATGGTGGATAGACACTGGCGCCTCTCGCCATGTCTGCTTTGAACGAGCTATGTTTAAGACATACACTACTGCTGAAGATCAGAAGGTGTTGCTGGGAGATTCTCACACCACTGAAGTTGCTGGAATAGGGGATGTGGAACTAAAGTTCACCTCTGGGAAGACTCTCATTTTGAAGGATGTGATGCACACTCCAAGAATTAGGAAAAATTTAGTTTCTGGTTTTCTTTTAAATAAGGCTGGTTTTGAACAGATTATAGCATCTGATATGTACTCTATTACTAAGGATGGGGTTTTTGTTGGGAAAGGGTACGCCACTGATGGCATGTTTAAATTAAATCTTATGAATAAAATTTCTTCTTCTGCTTATATGTTGTGTGATTTTAATATTTGGCATGCACGACTCTGTCACGTTAACAAACGAATCATTTCTAATATGAGCGGTCTTGGTTTAATTCCAAAATTATCATCTAACGAATTTGAAAAATGTCAATTTTGTAGTCAAGCAAAAATAACAAAAGAATCACATAAAACAGTGACAAGAGAAAATGAACCTTTTGACTTAATACACTCTGACATATGCGAACTTGATGGTAACTTAACTAGAAATGGACAAAGGTATTTTATCACCTTTATCGATGATTGCTCTGATTACACTTATGTGTATTTAATGAAAAATAAAAGTGATGCGCTTGATATGTTTAAAATATTTATTAAAGAAATTGAAAATCAATTCAATAAGAGAATTAAGCGTTATCGTAGTGACAGAGGCACCGAATATTTATCACATGCATCCAATGAGTATTATAAAGAGCTCGGAATAATTCATGAAACTACTGCACCTTATTCCCCTGAAATGAACGGTAAAGCGGAAAGAAAAAATAGAACCTTTACTGAGTTAGTAGTTGCTATCATGCTTAATTCTGGTGCAGCGCCTCATTGGTGGGGAGAAATTTTATTGACTGTTAGCTATGTGCTAAACAGAGTACCAAAAACTAAGAACAAAATTTCTCCATATGAAATTTTGAAGAAAAGACAACCAAATTTGTTTTATATTCGAACATGGGGCTGCTTAGCCTATGTTAGGATACCAAATCCCAAGAGAGTCAAACTAGCCAGTAGAGCCTATGAATGTGTATTCATAGGGTATGCCTTAAACAGTAAAGCATATAGGTTTTATGACCTTAAAGCTAAAGTGATCATAGAATCAAATGACACCGATTTCTATGAAACGAAATTTCCCTTTCTATCTAAAGATAGTGGGGGTAATAGTGGGGGCGCAAATATGAACACTACAACTAACACACTTCGGTGATCATAAATAGTGACGATAACATCATAAAAGATGTTACAGAACTTCGAAGAAGTAAGAGAGCAAGAACTGCTAAAGAATATGGACCTGAATATGTGGTTAATACATTAGAAGAGGACCCATCAAATCTCAAGGAAGCTTTGTCTTCCTTGGATGCTGACTTATGGCAAGAAGCCATAAATGATGAGATGGAATCTCTACAGTTTAATGAAACGTGGCATTTGACTGAATTACCTCCAGGATGCAAAGCGATAGATTGTAAATGGATTCTGAAAAAGAAACTGAAACCTGATGGTTCTATTGATAAATACAAGGCTCGCCTTGTTGCCAAAGGTTTCAGACAAAGAGAAAATATAGATTTTTTCGATACCTACTCACCAGTTACTCGAATCACATCCATAAGGGTACTAATTTCTGTAGCAGCAGTTTATAACTTAATTGTACACCAAATGGATGTGAAAACTGCGTTCTTGAATGGTGAACTAGAGGAAGAAATCCATATGGAACAACCTGAAGGCTTTGTGGTTCATGGACAAGAGAGCAAAGTCTGTAAACTAGACAAATCTCTGTATGGTCTTAAACAAGCCCCTAAGCAATGGCATGAAAAATTTGACAACCTAATGATTTCGAATGAATTCAAAGTGAATGAAAGTGACAAATGTATTTATTATAAGCATGATAAAAACATTTGCACAATCATATGTCTCTATGTAAATGACTTACTCATCTTTGGGTCAAACATTCCTGCCATAAATTCTGTGAAATCATTGTTGAGTAACAACTTTGATATGAAAGACCTTGGAGTAGCTGATGTAATTCTTAGCATCAAGATTACTAGATCAGACAAATGAATATCCTTAGATCAGTCTCACTACGTGGAGAAGATCTTAAGGAAGTATAATTACTTTGATTGTAAACCTGCAAGCACACCTTTTGATCCGAGTGTAAAACTTTTTAAGAACACTGGAGAGGGTGTTAGACAAACTGAATATGTGAGCATCATTGGCAGTCTCAGATATGCCACTGATTGTACTAGACCCGACATCACATATGTCGTGGGACTCTTATGCAGATTTACAAGTAGGCCAAGCAACGAGCATTGGCATGCAATTGAGAGAGTGATGAGATACCTGAAAGGGACCATGACTCTAGGATTGCATTACCAAAGATATCCTGTTGTACTGGAAGGGTACACAGATGCATATTGAAACACCTTATCAGATGATTCCAAAGCAACCAGTGGCTATATTTTTAGCATAGCTGGAGGAGCTATTTCTTGGAAATCTAAGAAACAAACCATTCTGGCTCAGTCCACAATGGAATCTAAGATGATAGCACTAGCTACTGCTAGTGAAGAAGAAAGTTGGCTAAGATCCTTGCTAGCTGAGATCCCTTTATGGGAAAAACCGCTACCAACTGTGTTAATTCATTGCGATAGTACCGCGACTATTGCAAAGATTAAGAATCGTTATTATAATGGAAAGAGACGACAGATAAGGCGAAAACACAGCACGATTAGAGACTGCATCTCTAATGGAGCGGTTAGAGTTGATTTTGTACGTACGAATGAAAACTTAGCTGATCCTTTGACGAAAGGACTAAATAGAGAGAAAGTCCGAGAAACATCCAGTAGGATGGGACTAATGCATATAGCTCACTGAATGATGGTAACCCGACCTATATGACTGGATATCCCAAGACTTAGGTTCAATGGGTAATAACAAGTCATGAAGTGATATGACATGCTATGAGAAAAAATGATATGGAAAGCATGATCCTGCAATGAAAGAAGGATGAGGTAATAGTAACTCTTAATGAGATCTATACTCTTTATTGAGTGCGGTATACAGCTGCAGGAATACCCCTGATAGACTCACCTATACGAATGTGGAACTGAGGTCGGTCCTATGGAATTTTGAGGCAGATTTCCTAGAGCGTTCGTTAAAACCGGGATACACGTGCATGGCCATAAACGCACGGGCTTTTAGAATACACCTAAGAAAAGGTTTGTGTGTGGATTCTATGTCTGAGATAGAGTTCAATGTTGTAAGCAACTCTTGTTGAATCAGTATACCTTCCACTATGCAAAGGTTCAAGTTGTTGGCGACACCTCTGTTTATTAGCAAATCTTAAGGAAACATTTTACGAAACCATTTTAAAGTCAAGTGGGGGATTGTTGGAACACTAGTTAAATCTAGTGAGAAGTTGGATAAGAAAAACACAATGTGAAAAGAACTAGTGTGTGGGAGTGTGACTTAAAAATGTCCCACATTGGAGGGTCACCCCAACTAGCAAGTGTTTATATAGAGAAGGGGGGACCTCCAAGGGTGTGCCCTTGGGGTACCCACTTTTGCGAACGGGTGAGCGCTTAGAAAAATAATATATCACACGCGCGCGCGACGACGACGACGTCGCTGTCCGGGCGGGTCGGACCGGACCGGACCAAGTCTGGGTCGAAAGATATTTATTTTTTGTCACTTGAAAATGAAAAATTAATAAAAGCGCTACGCGTAACAAATCAATCTGTTACGATCCGATCCAATCCAAAACGCGTAATCGGATAAGTCCAACTGAGAAGCCTAAACTTGCGGATCAAGCTGAAGGTTTAGGTTATGATCTCTCCCTATAAAAGGAGAGCTCGCCCCACTCATTCAACACACCGAAACACACAGTTGATGCTTCCTGTGCGTTTCTTCTCTTCTCTCCTCGACTTGTGTTAACGAGTCATTCTTCCTCTTCTACTCCTTTCTTTGGTTTCGATAAGAGCAGCTACGTACCGTAACGAGTGGTGTTAATCGAACGATTAACCCATATTTTAGAGGTGTATACTCTCGAACAATTACCTACTGTGCAGTACGTAATTGAACAGTGATCTGGGCTGTTTTATCCTGTAGGCGGTGCGGTTGTTAGTCTACCTTGCACAAGTTTGGGTAGTGCCGCGAAACGTCTTAAAGAGAGCGACCTGATCGTGACTCAACCCGATAATTCCTTTGGTAGTAAAACTGATTTTTTAACTGTGAAAACAACATACTCTAAAGTCTCTAATCTCTCTTTTGCTACAAACTTCTTCAAATTAAACACTTTTTTTTATAAGAACTCTTGTAGGATTTGAGATCTAATTTGGTAGGGTGTTATTGGATAATTGTAAGTTTGGTTTATTTAAAGGATCTTGGTGGAGCATCAAAGATCTAAAGGAAAAGTAGGTACTTTTTACATCAAAAGGTAATTATAGGGGTTGTTTCCTAAACATTAAAAGTTCAATGGAATCGAAACGAAGGTGTCATACCCTAATTTTTGACCCAAGATCCCACCGACACGTGTCATTTGACCCTGATGAATCTCTAACTTTTTCAGTAAAAATTTCGGCAGAGAGGTATTTTAAAATACCTCATGTTTTGGTTCCGAGTCGGACCCTCTTCTCTCTTTATTTATATTTTTAATTTCCATCTTTTGTTTAATTTCCTTATTTTTAATCTTTAATTTTAATTCCTATTTTTAATTAGTCGTTTTTATTTTCTTAGTATAATTACTTTCACTTTATTTTATTTTTAATTATTTATTATTAATTGTCCAAAAATTCCAAAAAATTGTTGATAAGTCCAAATAGTATCCAAAGTCCAAGTCTGCGTAATTATCCTTTCTTTTTATTTATTTTTATTTATATTATTAGATGATAAGTCCAAAAAAGAGTATAAATCCAAAATATGCAATCTGTAACAAATGAGCTATCCTCCTCCCCAGGCCAAGGCACACCGTTTTTTAAAAACAAACCCTAATCCCAGTCCTATAAAAAGCAACCTGCAACAACACAATTGGGGGCCAATTTTTAACAACACAATTTACACGCACAAATATTTCAAAAACCCGCAAACACCTCCCTCCGACGACCAATCTGTTTCCGCGGAATCCATCCATCACTGTTCGTATCCCTTTTCTTCTATCCTATTTCATTCATGTTGTGTTGAATCTTCTCTCACTATAGATACACGTATATTCTGTTTCTGCATCTCACATGTTTTTTTTTGTTTTGTATCCGATATCTCTAGGCTGCATCTTACTATTTGTTTTTGTGTTATATCTCTAGGCTGCATCTTACTATTCGTTTGTGTTATATCTCTAGGCTACATTTTATTATTTGTTTTTATGTTATTCTCTAGGCTACTTGTTATTATCTGTTATTTTTGTGTTAAAAGCCATTCTTTTTCGACAGGTTGTTATGCCATAAGCCATTTTTATGTTGACAGGTTGTCATAAGCCAGTCTAATGTTTAAGTTTGTCCTTTATCTTTAATTTGAATCATGCTTTATTAAAACAATCCGAAAAAACAATTATATTTATTCATTCTAAAACTCATTTTTAAAACAAATCATCAATCTCACCACATTTAACTTTTCACAATCAATTTTTTTTAGCATTTCTATTTCATTTTATCATCGTCTTTTATTTTACACATTTATTTATTCCATGCTTAATCATGCATTTTATTATTATTATTACTCACTTCTTTTAATTTGTTTAGGTTTAATATAATCGCATGCATTTAATTATTGTCATTTATTTTTCAGATTTTATAATGTAAATATAGGTTTAATGTAAATCATGCATAATTTATTTTTCGTCATTTACTTTCTCGCAGACCATAGCATGTATTATAGGTTTAATGTAATAGTGGTAGGTGCATGTGTGCGTGTGTGGGTGTATGTTTACTTTTTATGCTTGGTAGTTTAGGTAATAGGTCCTTGCGGTGGTCCAACGCCACCATAAGGTACCAGCGCTTTTATTTTTATGCTCCGTTAGTTTAATTTTAGCTAAATATTCAAAACAACAAAAACATTCAAAATCACAAAATCACAAAAAAAAAAAAAAAAAAACATTTTTCACAATAAACCTTGATCCAAGATCAAGTGATCCCTCCTTTTATTTTTATTTTCATAAATCAAAATTGCAATCAACTCTAATTCTACTTTAAACCTTTTTCTTTTAATATCAAAAAACACCAACAAATACTCATTTGTCTTGGCTTTTCACTTTAAAACTTTTTCAAAACTAATAAAAAACACAAAACCAATCAAACGAAATTTTTACCCCGAACTACGAGGTTTTGATCCCTCACGGGTACGTAGGCAAATGACTTTTTCCTTCCAAATCAATAAAAAATGTAGATAATTAGGTCTTTGTTTTCTTAAACACTTTAAATCCATTTTCAAAAGCAAGCAAGTTTATAGCACAAAAATTAAATAAAATCAAGAGGTTCTCGTAGAGTACTACGAACATAAAGGGTGCTAATACCTTCCCTTTATGTAACCAACCCCCGAACCCTAAATCTTTTAAAGTGGTATTTGAACTTTTTTCCACTTTCTTTTAAAAAAAATTAAATGTTCAGTCGTGAAATAAAATAGTGAGTCAAACGCTAATCAAATAGCATTGATCTCCGGAAAATGACGCGACAGAAGGCATAGCAAAAAAGGTTTCTCAGAGTAGAATAGCGAATGATTGCATAGAAGTTTGAGATTCTTAGACCATGTGGATTGTATAATTTCAAGAGAGCTTGACAATTGGATTCTTTGTGTGATTTCTTAGCATAAAAGACTAAGAATTGAAGGAATATTTGTAATCATACTCTTGTAAAAAAAATTTAACATCATAATGGAAGCCCATAAAAGAGGTATTTTTTTTATACAAAAAGAGGATGTACCTCTAACGTGGACTAAAAGGTGGAACCTCTATAAATTCGGTATTTTTCCTTCCATTATCCATTTAATTTCAACAATTTACTTTGATGTATGATGCTTGTTGATTTAGATTAGTTACTGTATGATTGTAATTGATTATTTAGGATAAACCTAATCTCAATTGATCATTAATTGATATCAATATACACTCAATTCCATCACATTACATCTTGAAAATTAACTTGTCAATGATCCTTTTTATATACAAAAGTGTTAATCTTTTGTGTAGTGATTTTCTGATTAACACTAGGTTTGGTTTGAAATAGTCATGGATTTTGTGCATTGTAAAGTGTATTAAAAATTGATTGATTACACTAAATTTCATAGTTCAATATCTTATTCAAATTGAATTGTTATTTCCACATTTTATAACTCTTATCATTAGTAGGTTGTGAACGAATTCAAATAGTCATAAGTTTTTGAAAGTGAATTTCAAAACCACACTTTTGTAACCCTTTTAATAAAAAAAAAGAAGCTATATCACAAGTTGTAATTAGGGGGGGGGGGGTTGGGGGTTTAAATTTGAATTTTGAAGTACATTAGTTGACTATATAACGTCATAATATGTGGAGATACAATAAATTATTATTATTGATTGATTATATAAAGGTTCCCCTGTTATGCTCGAATTGCTTGAAATGATAAAAATCAATACAAGGTAATGAGAATTTATATCATACCATGCGATTAAGGATGATTCTTTAACTTCTAAACAAATTTCAAACCTAATTCATCAAAGATAATTAATCACACATTTTAAAAAAAAACATGTTTCCAATGACACATTAACTGCATTAAACATCAATATTAATGATATTAATGACATGATAGTGGGAAATTTGAATGAATGTTTTTTTAAGCTAAATTAACACACTCAAATTGACACCAGTGTGAATCGAATGTGAGACTATGAGGAGGAGCACACTCCAAGGTCATAACTCAACACCATCAAACCAGCCCATATAGGTTTTTGAATGAAAGTTAATGACACTAATGACATGTTCGGGTGAAATTTGAATTCAAATTTCAAATGCATTGGAGGGATGATATTGCATTTTTAATGACACTAATCAAATGTTGGGGGGAAATTGAAATTTGAATTTCAAATACATTAGTTGACTACATAACTTCCTAAACAATGGAGATACATTAAATAATTCTCCTTGACTTCTTCTGTAAAGTTTTTGCTTGTTCTTCTCAAATTGCTCGAAATGATGCAGATAATCATATAATATGAAGTTTTTTCTTATAATATGATGCATATTATGACATGGTATGTTCTGTGGAAAGAAGAAATCATAGGGTGCAAAGATATCAATAAATACACGTGCAATATTAATATTTCTTGACCAAAATTTTCAAATGGTAAAACAAACTCTTTAGTTTTATAAAAAATACTACTCGCATTAAACACGCAATTCAAAAGTTTATACCCTTAAACCCTTTAATTGCTTTCTTAGTTTGATGCACTTTCCAAAACTTTCATCAATTGACATACCATTTATATAGACAAATTTCAATAAACATGAATCTTAACTGGACTAATGACATGCTTTGGAAGGATGTAATTGCATTAAACATAGATTGTAATGGCACTAATAACATGCTGGGGAAATTTGAATTTAAATTTCAAATGTATTGATGGAAAAGAACTAAGGTTACATGTATGCATTGCAATGCGTTAAATGCGACAATGAAGGAGGGATTCAAATTTTGGCATGCTGGTAAGTATCATTTAATCTTGGGTATTCAAATTAATAAGTATTCAAATTCAAAATTCAAAATATGGGATAAAAGGCTTAGTATTTAAGGCGCAAATAAGAGAGGAAAAACTTAGATTTAGCGTTAGCTTGACCTAACATGCGTTTAAAATAAGAGAAAGAAAAATTAGTTTATTTATATTTTTGTGGTAGGTTTAAGTTGAACGTTATTGTTATGGGTGAGACTTAGTCAACAACTTTTGTACTATTTGATCGTATTGTGAATCAATTTATTAGTAGAACTGTAAAATATTTATTTGATGGAATGTACCATGTAATATTTGATTTTATATTTAAACTTTAAATTTGCAGTTTTTTATATTATACTATGATAGACATTAACTTATCGTACGTAATTGCTGCTATTTTCCATTCAAACAAAGATATTTATCATTCTCCAAAATTCAACATATTTATAGACAAACATGTTTTAATATTGTTACCAGAAGTACAACGAATGAAAATCTATTAGTTATACTAATGCTGAAATTGAACTAGTGTCTAATAATAATTGATGGTGAGAAATTTCCAATTGGTAAGGGTTTTACTAATAAATTGTGCACCTAGGTGTAAATGATTTTTTTTGTTTTTGCAAGAATCTTCATGGGTGTGGCAATTCTTGCAGAAATATTAAAATGGTCAACACTCCAACTAGAAATTCAGGTGTGACGAGGTGTGACGAGATCATCTAACAGTGTTGATTCTAATATTGTTATTGTTGTTGAAATTGGATAGGCATCTTCCACTAAAGCACATAAGTTGGTTCGTGTGAAAGTTGAGCCTATTAATGGAAAGCGAGGGTTGAATTTTTGTTTCAAGTTGGGTATTTTTGTAACTTTTTTTAATCAAACTATTGATATGGGTTTTGTGCGTACGAATTTCTTCATTAGTATACTTTATCATTTTTGTGTTACCATAAAACTTATGTCAATTTTTGGCAATTATTCGAATAGTTCTATTAGATCATAATATTTTGTCTCTTAACAAAAATCAGTATGGTGGGAATATTTCTCTCAAAGTCGGCATATCCAAGGCGTTTGATACATTAGATTGGAATTTTTTGGTGATGGTTCTTAGCAATTTCGGATTCTCAACAATTTACATTAATTCGATTATTAACATTCTAAATTCTGCTCGTTTATCTATATTGGTTAATGGTAAGGCGGTTAGTTTATTTGCTTGCTCTCGCAGGGTTCGTCAGGGAGATCCTCTTCCCCCTCTGTTATTTTGTTTGCCTTATGAGGTGCTTAGCAAGGCTATCTCTGGTTCTGTTGTTATGGGGCGGCTCACTCCCATGTCCTACTGCCGTGGTACTACTTTTCTAACTCATGTATCCGATATCTCTAGGCTGCATCTTACTATTTGTTTTTCAAGGCTATCTCTGGTTCAGTGTTGGGACAGTTCCATTTTTGTATCTTGGATATCCTATTTTTCAAGGGAAACCAAAGGTAATTCACTTCAGAATGATTACAGACAAGATTCGAAAGAAGTTAGCTACTTGGAAGGGCACCATTCTTTCAATTATGGGAAGTGCAGTTGGTGAAATCTATCATACATGGGATGCTTGTTTATTCATTCCATGTTTATTTTTGGCCTAGACGGCTGCTGCGTTTACTTGATTCTTGGTTTAAAAAAATTATTTGGAGCGGTGATGTCCGTACTAAAAAAGTTTGCACGGTGTCGTGGAGTGTGATGTGTTGATCTTGGGCTGAAGGGGGGGCTAGATTTAAAAATTACGTGTTTGATTAATGAAGCCTTGATTCTGAAGTTGGAGTGGGACTTATTGGCAAAGGAAACTCAATGGTTTATTCTCTTCAAGAAGCGTTACTTCTCTAATGGTAAACTGATTTCACATCACTTTAAATCTTCTATCTAGTCGGGTATCAAATTCAAATTGACAAAGTTTAGGAGAATGCTTTGTGGATTGTAGGAACAGGTGAGAGAATTAATTTTTGGACGGATAATTGGCTCGGTGAACCTCTGGTAGAATTGATTCATCTAGACTCAGATTTTCATGGTCATCTTAAAGGAACAGTGTCTGAAGTTATAGTGAACGGTGGAAGGAAGTTGCCTTCGGTTTTACAGGGGTTTGGGGACATTAAGGATCGTTTGGAAGCAATAATATTAACTACAGGTCAGCTTCCTGACGTGTTGGTATGAACTCACGCCCCTGATGGTAATCTGACATCGAAGCTTGTATTTTCGTTTCTTCGTCCGAGGACCATTTTACTGCCTTGGGCGGAAATCATTTGGAGCTCTTCCATTCCTCCTTCTCATTCTTGTATCTATTGGAGGCTCCATCATGGAAAGAAGCCCACGGACGAAAACCTTAGAAATCGTGGCTGCATTGTAATGTCGATATGTAGTTTATGTTTGTCTGCGGATGAATCTTCCGATCATCTTTTTTTCTGGTGCCAGTTTGCTATGCACCTTTGGTACTAGATAGGTGTTAAACTAAATTGTGCTATTGATTGCTCTTCAGTAAACACTATTCTCTCTTGCAGGCCGACAATGTGTTCCTCTCAGGTATCAGACATTTATTTGGCAGCAATTTTACATACGCTTCATACAATTTGGTGGGCAAGAAATTCCTTGTGTTTTAACACCGTAAAGCCAACTTTCCATTCAGCCAAAGTTCGTATCCATTCTTTTATTGCCATGTCCGGGAATGTTTCAAAGGGTAAGTGTTTGCACTCTGACTTCTCTTTTCTTGAGTCTTTTGCGGTTTCTCCTCAATGCCGAAGAGTCAAAGAAATTATTTTAGTTTTGTGGAAGCCTCCGACTGCTCCGTGGTTAAAGGTAAATACGGATGGCTCGGTGATTGGTGGCTATGCAGCTTGCGGGGGGCTGTTTCGTGATAATTTAGGTACTTTTCGTGGTGCTTTCTATTGTAACGTTGGTGCACAATCTGTATTTTATGTGGAAGTCCTTGGTATTATTTTTGCTATTGAATTTGTTGCTCGAAATGGTTGGAGAAACATTTGGCTTGAGAGCAACTCCACAAGTTCTCTAATGATCTTCTCGAACTCTTCTTTGGTTCCGATTATGTTACGTAACAGATGGCATAATGCTCACAATCTTGGGATTCAGGTTACATCTTCTCATATCTTCCGTGAAGAAAACTGTTGTGCAGACAAGTTAGCTGCCTTGGGTCAGTCCATAGTTGTAACACCCCGTTTTCCCAACATAAAAATTCATAAATAAAATCAGAGTATTCACATAACGGAATGCTACATTTTCTTTAATAAAATCTCCAAATGAATAAATAACTATTTATTCTTCATAAAAAGTAGTCAATAATAAATAACTTTCAAACGTCGCAGCGGAATTCATTTAAATCAACAAAATTAGCCTTTGGCACGCAGGCCTCATCAAAGTTTCATAATTCATAAGTAATACGTAAGAAAAGAGAAAGAAAATAACAAAATTCTCATCCCGTTACGTATCAGAGCCCTAAGACACTCTGAGCCGACATCTCTACTAATCTTCGTTACCTGCAAGTTACTCATAGGGAAGGCAACATCTTCAAGCAGAAGGGGTGAGATTCACAAAACAATGACAGTAAACATATAATTCAGTAATTATATTTAACAACATAAACATCAAATACATTCATAGCAATAATCATATAACATCTTTACTCAACATCAAAATCATCATCGCAACTCAGCATGATAGTTCAACTTAATAGTTTGACTCGACAATGCAACTTCGACTCGACTTATGCAACTTAGACATCTTAATCATGCATGTGGTACCAATCTAGGGCATAAGCCCTCGTCGCTATTGAGTATAAATATACTCCTAGGGCATAAGCCCTCGTCGCTGTTGAGCATAAAAATACTCCTAGAGCATAAGTTCTCGTCTCCATTGAGCAAAAGCTCCTAGGGCATGAGCCCTCGTGTCTGGATGAATATGCATAGGCTCAACTTCTTAAATCTTAGACATCTCAAGATAAACTCCAATAATTTGGATTATAATTCATAATTCTTATAAGGACACATGCAGCTTTTAAATCAATAACATATGGCAGCCTGGCAACACATCAAACATCTCAAAACATAGTAATATCGTAAACATTCACATAAATCATCTCTTATAATACAAAGAAAGCATACACACTCATATATGTCACTATTAACAAAATCAAGCATTAATTAACAACTCTACAGGTCGTCTTGATATTACAGTAGTACTTAATTCTAATCCAAGGGTAATCTCATAACTAATCGTGCGACAAGAGTCGCATTATTCCAAAAGGCATTCTGATACAGAACTGCACGCTATGGCGAGTGGAATCTCTCGCCTTGCGAGCCATCTGAAGTCACTCGCTACGGCGAGTTGAACTCTCGCCTTGCGAGCCATCACGGGTAACTCGCTATGGCGAGTCGGGTTGCTCGCCTGACGAGCATCAGGGTACTACTCGCTATGGCGAGTTGGGATGTCCGCCTGGCGAACTCCAAGGTACTGCTTGCTATGGTGAGTGGGATCGCTCGCCTCGCGAGTCTGCTAGGGGTTGCTCGCTATGGCGAAGCGTTTGGCTCGCCTCGCGAGCTGATGAGTACTCGCCGTGGCGAGCTGGTTGCTCGCTGTGGCGAGCGACGACAGAACTGTTACGGGTTTACGACAATTTTAACCAAAAACCCCAATTTTCATCATGTTAATCTCTAAATTCGCCTAAAGTGATGTATAGAGGTTACCCCATGGTCTGTAAACAGTCTTCTACAACAATGGTACAGTTTTTCATCATCTAAACCTCAATTCCTCACTTTTGACCTAATTCTCAAATCCTCAATTCACATGAATTAACCCTAGAATTTGTTAACTATAATCATGAATTACATGTTCTAATGAAATTGTAATGATAGGCTCACCCTTACCTTAAGAAAATTGAGCAGCAGCCTCTCTGGTTCTTCTCTTCTGTTTTCTCCCTTTTTCTCCCAAAAGCTGAATTATACAATTCTAAACCTAATTCTCCCTTTTTAAACCTCTTCTATTTTTATTTTATCTTATTCCACTTAACCCCTCATAATTCTATCTAATTCTAAAACAACCTCACAACTTAATATTTATTTTATTTTCAAATCTTATTTTATTAAACAATAAAATAAGTCACAACACCTCATTAAATCACATAAATCATATAATTCACTTAATTCACACAAAATCATATAAATATTCTCTATACTATGTAAAATAATTAAAATAATCAAAACGGGCGTTACAATAGTTGGCGAAATTTGGCTTGACACTCTTCTAGATGAGGTGAAGATTGATTTCTTTAGAGACAGATGTGGGTTACCTATCTATAGATTTTTACTCTTTTTACTGTTTATTTTTCTGTATTTTACTGTTTATTTTTACTGTTGGCGAGATTTGGCTTGACAATCTGTTTTTACTGTTTATTTTTCTGTATTTTTCGCTGTTTTTTGAGGGTTTTGGTCTAGTCCCCCTCCATTCGTAAATACTCTTTTCCCCCTTTTAATAAATTTTAGAGTTTGTCGGCATAGGATGGAGGTATCTCGGGGTGCCAACCTAATTGGGATGTCAATGATGTCTCCTGATGCCTGTCCTTTCTCCTTGCTTATAAAAAAAAAATTGCATTTTACGCAAGTTTATTTGTCATTTACATTCAAATTATTATCCTATGAAATAGTTATCCATATAGTTATAATATATGATCAAAATATTATGCCTGCAAAGCCATTTTAAACAATTGATGGTGATGACTGGTGGAATATATGCTTAACACAATTATATATTACCTTTTTATTTAAGGAATTCTATATCATCATTATGCATACAAATTATATTATATTTTTATTTTTACTCTGTTTATAATAGTTTTTGTTCGGAAGACCTTAAATGTGATCCGTTGAAAAACTCATAATAAAATATATCAATTACCAATGTTTTGAAAGTATATGAATTAACAATTTATTTTGTTAGTAATTGTAAAAAATAATAAAATATATCAATTACCAATGTTTTGAAAGTATATGAATTAACAATTTATTTTTTTAGTAATTGTAAAATATTATTTTGTGAGTCAAATATGCATTACATAGAAAAGTAAACACTTAATAATAAGAGTTAGTAGAAATCTAATTTAAATTATGCATGAAATTTATAAATTGATATTTAGAAATGCATCATAAAAATGCTCCAAAAATTTATTTAAAAAAAGGAAAAACTATACAAGTGGGGGGGACCGAACCTGAATCCGCAAAAGAAAGGAACAAAACCAATAAATATCGGAGACCAAAGAAAAATAGTAATTAGGGATCCCTACCTGGTCTCTAAAAAATCTTGGCTACTAAAAGGGGGTAAAACATCCCACCATAATTTTTTTGTGAAATCATGTCAATGGTTTGCCAACTTATCAGCACAACTGTTACCCTCACGATAGATAAAGATCGAGATACTAGGATTCATACAATTATGCCACCGATTGCACAAAGCAAAAGGAGTCAAAGAAGCGTTTTTGGAAAACTCCCAAAGCACATTGGGAATTAAAAAACTTAATTCTTAAAAAAAACTGAAGTATTGTTTTTGTATTATGAAAGGGCCAATGAATTGAGACAAAGAAAATTAGGAAAAAGGACGCCTAGACAGAGGAAATATTAATTATATTTTTAACTTGGTCGTGTCCCATCATCAAATTACTTGCCTCTCTCTCTCTCTCTCTCTCTCTCTCTCTCTCTCTCTCTCTCTCTCTCTCTCTCTCTCTCTCTCTCTCTCCATCCAAAAAGTCAAAGGCATTATTTTTTGCGCCTGTCGTTACATCATCTCCCCAAAATTTATACACTTTATATCCCTTTACATATATTAAGCAAAAACATAAGCACTTAGAACCAATTTTCTTCAATTGTGAAAAATAACCAAAGATCTATACCCTCCTCTCCGATGGACATTGACGATTGGGATCTTTTTTCCTCTGTGAGTAGCAACAAAGCTACAACCTTTACTAACCCCGCCTCTTTATTTGAAACCTCATCTCCATCTCAAACACCAACCACCATCACCACCACCAATAACACCATATCTCCTCAAAATATCCCACCATTTTACGTTGATGGTTTTAGCTTTGCCCAAGACAATAACCATGTTCCTTTTTCCCCACTTAAACAAAATGATTTCATAGATCTAGACAAATTGAAAATCAATTTCAATCCCACCACCTCTCTCCATGCCCCCATCCCAACCACCACCACTATCCCAACCCTCATTATAACCACCACTTCATCCCCAATCACTATTATCCACACCCCTTCAACCACCACTATTCCCGACCACCTATCATTTGATACAATTACTAACACTAGTGCTCATGATTTCACTAAAAATTCCACCTTTTTTGATTGTCCAACACTTATCGAACAACAACAGGTGCAATCACATGGGCACGAGCTAGATAGATTTATACTCAACAAAAATCCTGTTAATCCCACCCATAACAATAATTTCAATACTCCCACCCTCACTAGTCCCTCCACCTTTACTAGAATTACCCCCATGACCACTACCAACTCCTTCGTTAACCCCACACCAACCTTTTTCACTCCGACCACCACTACCCCTATTAGCCCTAGCACCACCACCAACTTGACTAACATTATCACTAGTGTTCATGGAACCAATCAATATCCTACCATTTCAGATTATGAAATACTCATCAAACAACAACAAATTCAACCAAACAATAACAATCAAGTGTTTGATCATGCATACAACTATTCATTTGTTCCACAACAACCCCCAAGAAAGTTCAATCAATCACAAATTCGATTACCCAACATCAGATCTAGGATTTTACCTAATACATATTCAGAAAAAGAAAAACATAATTCAAAAATCAGGTAAATCATTTATTCTTTTTTTAAAATTATTTTTATTATAAATCAATCTTCATGTATTTTAATAATCGAAACATTTAAATGATTTATCTTTCTTATCCTACAGAAAAATCAACAACGAGGTAACTTTGGAATGCCATGTGAGAGCAAATAAGCTTTCAGAAGATTGGTGGTCATGGACAAAATATGGACAAAAAAACATTAGCGGGTCCCCACATCCAAGGTCTTTTCACATTCAAAAATCTAACTTTTACATATTCTTGTTTTATTTCATAATAAAAACTATAATTATGTGATCTAATACAAACATGATATTCATGGTTTTAAATAGCGGTCTCTAGCATTACCATCCTTGCCATTGCACAAAATTGTGATCTTAATCTAGGTTTTGTTTGTGTTTCAATTTCAAAAACATAATAAATTAGTACTCTATTCTCATAATTGCACAACATATTTGCAAAATAAAAAATATGTTACAAAATGATCATAAATATGTTACATAATACATTAGTTTTGATTGTTACTTTAATTCATTGCAAATATAACACCTTTTGTTTTTTCTACTTGTTGTTTGTTTCGGTTCCCATAAAATTAGTTCATGAATATTCGTATTAATTCTTATTTATGATCGACTGAAATTAAATATTTTACAAAAACAAGAACCAATTATCCTATGAATAAATTTTGCAGGGACCAACAGATATAAAACAAAGATAACAAGCAAAACATAGTATATTTTCAAAGACTAAAAACTAACAAAAAAAGATGTATTTATATGGATCAAAAACATATTTAAACATTAGTTTTTCACTTTATATTTATGATATGGGTAAACACGTCAATACTTGATAAGGTTAATTTGGCAAAATTACTATTTTGTTCTTTCATTGTTTGTATTTTATTTTTTTTAATATGTATAAGATGAACAAATATATCACTCATTTTCAGGGAGAGAGTTGGGTTGTAACATTTATGTAAAACTTAGCCCAATAAACATATATTTTTAGTATATGTATTAGCTATTAAAGTGATACGATTTAGAGGTGTTTGATATAGAAAACAATCTATGAATAATTTTGCAGGAGCTACTTTAAATGTAACACTTCTAAAGATTGTACAGCAAGAAAACTAGTACAAGAAAGTGACATCAAAGAGGACACTTATGTTGTGACGTTTGTTGGAGCGCACAACCATGAAAAACCAGCAAGTAAATTGAACTCTATTGGTGGAACCTCCAAGAACAAGAACAAGTCATCAAAGACTAGATTACCCGCTACTGGAAATGTCAGGTCGTCACCAAAAGTTTCAAAGTTGGGTTCTCAAAATGCGACGATGATGCATGTCGATCATCCAGAGATCAGCAGAAATATTCAAGTTCTCCCTGTTCAATCAGAAACTGAACTTATAGAGACCCAGTTACCCGCTGCTAGAGAAATTGAATCATCTCCCAATGTGCCAATGAGTAGCAATGCCCAGTTTTACTCCGGTGAATCACAAATTATGATACCAAACATGTCAGAGGATTTCTTATTGGATTTTAACCACCTCGATGATGGTTTTCTATTTCCTTAGTCATGAAGAATCCCCTAATAATATATGATTCAATAATTTTTCTAATGGGTGCAATGTTGCACAAAATATAAATTATTAATTGCTCACTTTTCTCTCTACAAATCACCCTTTGTTAATTTTTTTCTCTTTTGAAAAATTGAGCAATTAATAATCCTTATTCTGTGCAATATTCTACGCATTAAAAAAAAGCATTAAGAATCATATATAGGCTTAACTTGTATTACCTTTTATATGTTTATTCTCAAATAAATATTAAGATTATATATTACATTAACTTGGGTTTTATATCTAATAATTTTTTATCTTATTTAAAGGTGAATTTTGCAGGTTATAAACTGTGTCACGTGAATATGTGGAAATTTAACTGAAAAGTTAATTCTGAATGTGTTTTTATTGTTAAAAAAATTAGCATATATTTATATTGTGTTATTTGAACTATTTCTCCCATATCTTACCATCTATTACAAAGAAAGTAGTTCTTGAAGCATTGCCTCTTCTACGGTGTAAATTTTTCCACCTCTCCCCTTCCACATCCACATTTACACATGTTTGGGTAAACAACATATTTCATCATCTTTGCCTTAATTGGATACGTTAGACGCTTTTTTTTGGATGAACTTTTATCATCTTTACATATTTTTCGAAAGGGACTACATATCTGAAAGAAGTTCTCATTTGAAACAATTTTTGTAAAACCATAATGTTGCCACTTGTAAATCCTATAAAGATTAAAAAACCTTCATGTTGAATCAAGTGGAAGTTGTAAAAAATGTGTTCTCATAAAATCATTTTAAAAAACATAAATCATTCACATTTAATAATTGTAAAATCATTTTAAAAAACATAAATCATTCATATAATCACATTTAGATCACTTAAATTTGAATATTTCCATAGTAATAATTTGGTCTTTGGAATTGATTTAGATTAATTTGGTGCAAGATGTATGTGTTGCTACCATTATTCACATGGTTCACACAATCTGGATGGTTCTTAATTATCTTCGATTTAGTGGCGTAAAAGACACTCTACATGCGGCTAAATCTAAGATTGTTTCATCTGTTGCTTTGAGTGGTAATATTTCTAAAGGTAACTGTTGTTTTGGGCTTGCTGAGAATATTGTGTTAGATAACTTCCTTGTTCCGCCTTGCTTTCGTCATTACAAGGAGATTATTCCGGGTTTTTTGGAAACCTCCGACTCCTCGTTGGGTTAAGGCTAACACGGACGGGTCTTTAGTAGGTGTTTATGCCTCTTGCAGGGGCCTCTTAAGGGATCATCTAGGCACTTTTTGGGGGCGGCTTTGCTGCTAATCTGGGGGTTGTTTTAGTTTTTGAAGCGGAAGTTACGGGGCTGATTATAGCTTTGGAGTATGCGGTCTCTCATGACTGGGATCATCTTTGGATGGAAAGTGATTCTACTGCTGCGGTGCATGCTTTTCATAACCTTTCCGTTATTCCGTTTCGTTTGCGCAACCGGTGGCATAATTGTGCTTTTTTGGGAATCAATTCGATTTGCTCCCACACATTTCGCGAGGGTAACTCTTGTGCGGACAAACTTGCTAATTTTGGTCACTTTGTCCTTGTTGGGATGTTGTGGATTCATCTTGATAATGTCCATACCTCTTTGCTTATAAAAAAAATTGATTTAGATTAATTCAATCAATATGGGATAATAATGAATAAAAATAGGTACTACCTTCGTCCTTAAATATAAGACCCTTTTGATAAATTTTTTGTCTCTTTTTATAAGACCCCTTTGATATTTTCAAGTACATTAATTAATTCTTTACTAACACACCCCTATTTATTTTATATATTTTTCTTCAATAAACATTAAATACTATGTTGAAAACATACACTAACTCTCTCTCTTAAAGCATAAAATTGTAAAAACAATAAGAATTACAAATAAATTTATTACCACTTTCAATTTTCTTAATTCCCTTTATTTTTTCAAAAGAGCCCTATAATTAAGGACGGAGGTAGGGTTGTATCATCTCTACCTCTTTCAGAACAAAACATGTCGTAAATAAACAAATTTTAGCTCTCGAATATTATATGAATGGAAAGTTGTGTACAAGAAGGATACTCCCTCCGTTTCAAAATACATGTCTAAGTCAACCACTTCACATATGCCAATGCACAATTTTGACCATTAATGTCTTTAATTATCTAAAGTAAAAAAATATAAAAATTTAATATTTTGAAAATATTTGTCGAGACAAATCAAACAACATCATACATGCTAATATTTATATTTATACATTAGTTAAAATGTATGGTCAAAGTAAATCAAGTGAATAGTGTACATTGCAAAAATTGAACAGTATTTTGAAATGGAGGAAGTGCTAGAAAAGTTTTATATTTTTTATCTTGTTCTTCTAACAGTAGTTTTTTCTTTCTTTTTTCTTGTAAAGGTATTTTAACACTGTTGCGGTGAAGCAAGGTTGGTATTATTTGAAAAACTAAAGAGTTGTGAGTGACATTTTAATACACCTCTATCTTACATTGTTACCAAGTATTAGTTGGGTTCCTTTTTGACAAAATACCAAATGCAATAAAGAAGAGAAGTTTATTTTGTTTGACCTTTAGACAAGATTCCCTGAAAACTGTCCTTGAAAACATGATAAAAATAAATGAAAATGGACAAAATTTATATTTTACTTTATGAAAAAAAATTCTTCAAAAAAAATTTATGAAAAAAAAGAACCTTGAATTCATCATCTATACATATAACTTTATTTTTGTTTAAAACTCTTTTTTTAAAATAAAATTAATTTATTGCCTTATACTTTTTGAAACTCATATGTTAGATTTCTCCTTAAAAACATATGTTAGATTAAATCTTTATCATTTATCATTTTTATTACTCAAATTGTAATTAAATGTTCTCAATATATTTTAAATTTATATTAGATAGATACCTGTAAAACCCCGTTGACAGATTGGAATGTGTAAACACATAAAATAATTAGTACTAAATGTTATGCAGATTTGTCGCACAACATGCCTTGCAAACAATATGATACATGGCAAACTGCAGAAGGTGCTCATTAGGTCATAAATCTGTTTATTGGTAACAACTCATACATTCGTTTGTAATCGAGAGAAAGTGTCATTGACTTTGTAAAAAAATACTCCATCCGTCTCAAATTGTATGTTGTTTTAGGAAGAAAAATAAATATCCCAAACTATATGTCGCTTTTACCAATACAACATTAATGTTGCGTTTCTTATTATAACATTACATATTTATTACTCTTTCTTCTTTCATTTATCTTTCCCATATTATTTATTAAAGACAATTTTGTAAAACAACTCATAATATCTTTTTTCCACACAATATTAACTGCATTTCTTAATATATGTGAAATGCCCAAAATGTCATACAAGATCAATTTCTTAATATCTTCAATCAGATACATAGAAAATGAGAACTTTCGAGTACAATGCATAAACATGTGTGTGGCTAATATATTTTGAGTAAGTGTCATCATCATGCTTCATTCTATCTTATGTTGATTTCCTTTTTTTGCTGGGTTCATTTTTTATATAATACTCCTTCAGTTTCACAATACATGTCCATTTTGGAGAATAATTTTGTTTCATTTTACTTGTCACTTTCAAGTTTCAATGCAACATTGATTATCGGTTTATCAATAATACCCTTACTTATTTATTGTAGAAAGAGAAATAGTAGAATGAAATAATAAATGAGTAAGAGTATTATAGAAAAACACAAAGAATTTCGTCAAAAATAACAAAATTTATTTGATTTCTTAGTATGTGTAATTTCTCTAAAATTGACATATATTATGAAACGGAGTAGTACTAATTTCAAGAAAAAAAGTGAAGTTTATTTTGTTTGACCTCCAGAGAAGAATCGTTTAAAACAATTCTTGAAAACAAGAGAAAATTAAATGAAAATAAATTCATCATCTGAATATATGTAACACAATTTAATATTGAAGTCACAAAACAAAAATTCTCAATCACTTTCGTAGTTTTTCAGAAAGATATTTGGTTTGATAGCGAGTTTAGTGAAATCACAATAAGACTCCATTATTTTGATAAACAAAATTATGGTGTCATCATGATTTCGTCCAATTTACTTCTGTAATTTTAAACATGCATATATATATATATATATATATATATATATATATATTAAAGAAAAGGAAACTTGCAAAAGAAACAAGTCCCATAGAACTAGGACAAGAACCAAAACCCTTAATACATCAAGAAAATTTATAATTAGTCATGCCTAGCCTATTTCTATTCAATTTAGAAGCAATTTGGCTAGGTATATGATCCCACCAAGCATGAGTTTGCAAAGCAAGACCCATGTTAGCCAAAATATCAGTACAAGTGTTTCCCTCCCTGTACACATGAGTAACAAAAAAGTTCATTGAGGAGACCTTGATCAAACAATTTTTCCATCTATCCTTTAAATTCCGAGGAACAATTTTAGAGGACTTGAAGGCTAGGGTAACTAGCATCGAGTCTGTTTCCAGCGAGATGTTATTCCACCCTTTCTGAGATGCAATTTATATTGTTAGCATAGCTCCCTGAAGTTCAGCAACCAGAGAATTGGATATGCCTAAATTCAAAGCAAAAACACCTAAAAAATCAGTAAAAGAGTTTCTGAATAATCCCCCACAAGCTGAGGGGCATGGGTTACCATTGGAAGCTCCATCAACGTTGCATTTTATCCAATTCATTATGGGAGGGTGCCAAATAACTTCTATGATTTTAGGTGCATTCCCATAATTCATCTTTACTAAGTAAGCTCTATGAATGACAAAGTCTATCATTGAAGAATTAGCCTTAAGCTGACAGCTATTACCTACCAATGAAGTGCCTGCAATAATGAGATTAATAGCAGTTATGGCATTTACAGTCTTACCAGTAGACTTTCTTTGATTCCTGCAAAACCAAATAATGTTGAAACAATAGGTAACAACTGCAAGAATGATTAGTCTACAAAGACGTGACCAACCTCTATTGCAAATTTCTACAAATTCCAACACTGAGGAAAAGCTGCATGAAATTTTGATGATTGAGCTTAGCCAATTCTAAATACTTCTAGCAAAACTACATTCAATGAATAAATGATGAATAGTTTCTTCTGAATTGTTGCACAAAATGCACATTGAAGTAAAATGACATCCTCTAGCTAATAGTATGTCATCAATTGGTAACTTGTTCTGCAAGCATCTCCATAACATCATTGTTTTTGAATGAGGAATATTTTGATGCCATATAACTTTTGCCCAAAAAACATTTTGACTGAGAGGGGAGTGGAAAAGATAAGCATCCTTGAAAGTGAGCTAACCATTTTAAGTTGCTTTCCAAATGAGACTGTCTGATTTTTCCATAATTGGAATGGTTACATTGTTGAGGATATTTGGAACATTTGGGAAGATTTCCGAAATACAATCAGGCACAAACTAAGTATTATTTTGAACAAACAAATTCACTATGGAAGTAAGAGAGTTGTGAATATTTGCAGGGATCTGGAAAGCATCCACCAAAGGTTCTCTATGTAACATTTTCAGAGTAGTCATATAACGGAATGTTACATTTTCTTTCAACAAAAATTCCAAATGAATAAATAACTGTTTATTCTTCTTAAAAAGTAGTCAATTATAAATAATTTTCAAACTTCGCAGCGGAATTCATTTCATTCAACAAAATTAATCTTTGGCACGCAGACCTCATCAAAAGTCTCATAATTCATAAGTAATACGTAAGGAAAGAGAAAGCAAGTAACAAAATTCCCATCCCGTTACGTATCAGAGCCCTAAGACACTTTGAGCCGACATCCCTACTAATCTTCGTTACCTGCAAGTTACCCATAGGGAAGGCAACATTTTCAAGCAGAAGGGGTGAGATTCACAAACAACAATAGATATTATAATTCATCAATTAAACTCAACAACAACAATATAATGATAATCAACTGCCAGTTTATAATTAAAACAAATCAACAACATCATCATCAAGCTACGACATCGACGACCCGACCGACAACAACAACAACAACAACGACGACAACAATGCGACTAAATGCAAATGCATGTGGTACCATTTTACGCGCGTTGAATGTTAAGCATTCCGGGGCATAAGCCCCTAACAGTTTGAATGAAATAACATTCCAGGGCATAAGCCCTCAACGGTTGAGTGATAAACACTCCAGGGTATAAGCCCTCAACGGTTGAGTGATAAACACTCCAGGGCATGAGCCCTCAACAAGGTATGAGTATGAAATGGACTCAATGGTGTATATCTGCATACAACTCGACAACAGCAACGACAACTACAATATGCATAATCAACTATGACATAAAACTCTGACTTGATCGACAGAACACAACAAAAGGACACAACAGAGTCTCACAGCAAAATTCAACAATTAAAGTATGCTACAGTGCTGCTCGCCGTGGCGAGCTACTTTACTCGCTATGGCGAGCTCAGGAAAACGAGCTACTCGCTATGGCGAGTTGGGGGCGAGCAAAACTAGGTGCTCTCGGCATTTTTGACATTTTTCGCCCAAAATCTTCATTTTTAAGTCCCTAAAGCCCAAATTTGATTCTGTAAAAAGGTGTCATTCATTCCTAAATATATTAAGGCACTCATGTTGATATAAAAATTGGCCCAAAAACATCATTAAGATAATTAACACTTTTTAAATAAAGCAACTCGCCGCGGCGAGTGCATTTGCTCGCTGTGGCGAGCTACACAGGTGCACTACTCGCCATGGCGAGCTACACAGGTCTTACTTGCCTGGCGAGTGGCGATTTACAGAACTACGAACTGTACGAACAAACTTCTCCTTTTCAACCCCAAACCCCAATTTCAACACCTAAAAACCCAATTTTGATGAATTGCATTACTCCTATACAAACTAACATCAGAACAACAATAAACAACAACATTTTCATGAATTCTTCAAGTTATTAAAATAAATTTATCTTTAACCTAATTCAATTCATCAACCCTAACAACACAACATTAATCAACGAATTATAAGACCTAAAATTGAGAGTTAGTCTCACCCTTACCTGAATTTTGATGAACAAGGCTCTACAGTTCTTCTCCCTAGACTATTCTCCCTTGGTTCTTGGTTTTCTCCCTTTTCTCTGTTTCTCTCTGTTTCTACGTGAAACTCTTTTTCTGACTTTCTCCTTTCACTAACTCCCTATTAAATCTAATTAATTATCACTTATTATAATTAACTCCTATTAAAATATTAGTCATTTCTTTTTAATCCCCAAACTTTCCAATAATTATAATTCTCACCTATTTTAATTAAATAATAAAATATCATATAATAAATTATTCCACACCATCAAAACAACATAAACCATTTAAAATCATATAAACTATTAAAATTCAGCCAAAAATAAATAATAGCAATTAGGGCGTTACAACTCTCCCCAACTTAAAGAATTTCGTCCTCGAAATCTTACCTCAAGCAAACAAATTTGGATAAGACTCTAGCATCTTACTTTCCAGCTCCCATGTTAAACTTTCACCAGTTACTCCACCCCAAACAACTCTCACTAGAGGTATATCCTTGCCTCTCAACTTCTTCAACTTACGATCATCAATTCTCAACGGTAAAGTCTCCTCCGTGAGGTTGTCTCTAACTTGCACATCATCCCTTGGTATAACATGCGAAGGATCCGCTACGTACTTCCGCAGCTGCGACACATGAAACACATCATGCAGATTCGAAAGATGTGGTGGCAAACCTACTCGATATGCCACTGTCCCAATCCTCTCCGATATCTGATAAGGACCAATAAACTTTGGAGTCAACTTCTTAGACTTCAACGCACGACCTACACCTGTCATAGGAGTGACTCTCAAGAACACATGATCGCCCTCTTGAAATTCAAGTTCCTTTCTACGCTTGTCATGGTAACTATTCTGCCGACTCTGCGACGCTTTCATCTGCTCTCTTATCAATTTGACCTTCTATGTAGTCTGCTGGACTATTTCCGGTCCCAACACTATACTTTCTCCCGATTCAAACCACCACAACGGAGTTCTACACCTCCGACCATACAAAGCTTCGAACGGTGCCATACCAATACTCGAATGGTAACTGTTGTTGTACGTGAACTCAATCAACGGTAGATGACTATCCCAAGCTCCACCTTGCTCGAGTACACACACTCTCAGCAAATCTTCTAACGACTGGATCGTTCTCTCCGACTGGCCATCTGTTTGAGGATGATAAGCCGAACTCAACCTCAACTTTGAACCCAAAGCCTCTTGAAAACTCTTCCAAAACCTTGAAGTGAACCTCAGATCTTTATCCGACACAATACTTGATGGAACACCATGCAACTTCACAATATTATGAATGTAAATCTCCGCCAACTGAGCTACCGGATAATTGATATTGATCGGAATAAAATGTGTTGACTTTGTCAACCTGTCAACAACTACCCAAATGGCATCATGCCCTCTCGGAGTATTCGGTAAACTCGTTACAAAGTCCATGGATATGCTATCCCACTTCCCCTCTGGCACATATAATGGTGTCAACAACCCTGCAGGCTTCTGATGTCCAACCTTAGATTTTTGACAAGTCAAACAAGCATAAACAAATTGCGCGACATCTCGCTTCAATCCGAACCACCAAAACAATTTCTTTAAATCATGATACATTTTCATAGCTCCCGGATGAATACTCAAGCTACTTCTGTGACTTTCTTATAAAATCAACTTTTTGAACTAATCATTATCGGGAATACAGATTCTGCCTCGGAATCTCAACACACCTTGATCATCGACCGGAAATCACTATCTTCCGCTTCGTTACTAGAAACCATCAAGTCTACAAACTAAATATCAACTTCCTGCGCTTCCTTGATACTGTTCAAGAATTCATTATTGATCTTCAACATACCCAACTGCACGCTCTGAGGTGCCAATTCACAAACTAGGCTCAAGTCTCTAAATTGCTCAAGCAACTCGAACTCTTTTATCATCATAGCAGACATGTGCAACGTCTTTCTGCTCAAGGCATCTGCAACCACATTGGCTTTACCTGGGTGGTAATTCAAACTAAAATCATAGTCCTTCAACAACTCAAGCCACCTTCTCTGCCTCATATTCAACTCCTTCTGATCGAATAAATATTTCAAACTCTTATGATCACTAAATACCTCAAATCTGGAACCGTACAAATAATGTCTCCAAATTTTTAACACAAAAACTACAGCAGCCAACTCCAAATCATGTGTAGGATAGTTCTTCTCATGTATCCTCAACTGTCTCGAAGCATAAGCTACCACCTTACCATCCTGCATAAGTACACCACCTAAGCCCAACTTAGACGCATCACAATAAACAACAAAAGGTTCATCTGACTTTGGTAAAATTAAAATTGGAGCAGTCGTCAACCTCGCTTCAACTCATTGAAACTATTCTCACACTGAGTATCCCATACAAAAGCTTTACCTTTACAGGTCAACTAAGTCAATGGAAGTGCCAACTTCGAAAACCCTTCGATAAATCTGCGGTAATAACTTGCTAAACCCAGAAAACTTCTAATCTCTGTGACTGACTTCGGAGTCTCCCATTGTGATACCGCTTCGAATTTCGACGGGTCAACCGCAATACCACTACCAGAAATAATGTGGCCAAGAAAACTTACTTCACTTAACCAGAACTCACATTTGGACAACTTGGCGTACAACCTCTTTTCCTTCAACACTTGCGATACAATTTTTAAATGTTCCGTATGCTCTTCTTCAGTCTTGGAATAAATTAGGATATCATTAATAAACACAACTACAAATCTGTCCAGAAAGTCATGGAAAATTCTGTTCATATACTCCATAAATACACCAGGTGCATTAGTAACACCGAAAGGCATCACTTTATATTCATAGTGACCATAAAGCGTCCTAAAGGCCGTCTTCTGCATATATTCATCCTTCACCTTGATCTGATGATAACCAGATCTCAAATCAATTTTACTAAACACACGTGCACCCACTAGCTGGTCCATCAAGTCATCAATTCTCGGAAGTGGATACCTATTCTTTATCGTCACTTTATTCAGCTGACGGTAATCTATACACAGCCTCATGCTACCATCCTTCTTCTTAACCAATAATATCGGCGCTCCCCAAGGTGAAACACTTGGTCTTACAAACTTCTTATCAAGTAGATCTTCCAACTGCTTCTTCAATTCTTCCAACTCAGCTGCTGACATACGGTAAGGAGCCATCGACACAGGCTTCATACCCGGAACAAGGTCGATTGAGAATTCAACTTCCCTTTCTGGCGGCACATCGGGAATCTCATCAAAAAAAACTTCTAGAAATTCATTCACGACTGGTAGGCTATCAATCACCGCTTGATTCTCCACTGACAAATATGCTATCAAGGAAAACATCAGGATCCCGTCGCGCTCTATCTGCTTCAGCTGCTTAGTAGTTAAGAAATCAACTCCGCTCTCTTCTTCAGCGGAAGAGAAACGTACCATCTTACTAAAACAATTGATGAGAACATGGTTATACTCTAACCAGTTCATCCCAAGGATTACATCCATACCCGTTAACGATAAACACACAAGATCAACTTCAAAATCTCTACCAAACACAGACAGCGGACATCTTAAACAAACAAGAGAAGTAGTTACTAAACCCTTAGCTGGAGTTTCAACAATCATTTCTCCACCCATATTAGACATAGTAAGCCCCAACTTAGAAGCACAACTAATGTCAACTAAACAATGTGTAGCACCAGTATCAATAATAGCAATTAAAGGAGTACTATCAAAATAACAAGTACCTCTGATAAGTCGATCCTCATTGTTCGTCTGTGTACCAGACAATGCAAACACTTTTCCTCCAATCTGAGCCTTCTTAGGCTTCTTGCACTGAGAACTAAGATGTCCCTCTTCATCACAATTGAAACAAATAATATCACCATGTTTGCATTCAGCTATTGTATGTTCTTTCTTCCCACATCAGAAGCATTTCTTCTCATCACGGTGGCAAGCATTACTCTTGTGGCCTTTCTCACCACACTTGTAGCAGACAACCTTAGCAGGAGTCTCATTCCTCCTGGGCCTCCTCTCATCATTCACCCGTTGTTTACCCTTATCAGCAGGAGCACTGTAAGGCTTAGGACGGCTTTGCTGACTCTTACTCTTTCTCTCATTAATCACCTTGTAGTGAGCTTTCGTATCCTCTTTGTAGATTCTGCAGCTACTCACCAAGTCAGAAAAGTTGCGGATCTTCTGATAACCAATGGCCCGGTTAATCTCAGCACGCAGACCATTCTCGAACTTGATACACTTAGAGAACTCAGCAGTCTCAGAAGTGTAATGCGGGTAAAATTTTGCCAACTCAACAAGCTTGGCAGCATACTCCGTTACGGACATGTCACCTTGCTTCAGTTCCAGGAATTCGATTTCCTTCTTGCCTCGGACATCTTCCGGGAAATACCTATTCAGGAACTCTCTTCTGAACATAGCCCAAGTGATCACAGCTCCTCCGTTCCCTAGAACTGGTTACAAAACTACGAACTGTACGAACAGACTTCTCCTTTTCAACCCCAAACCCCAATTTCAACACCTAAAAACCCAATTTTGATGAATTGCATTACTCCTATACAAACTAACATCAGAACAACAATAAACAACAACATTTTCATGAATTCATCAAGTTATTAAAATCAATTCATCTTTAACCTAACATCAACCCTAACAACACAACATTAATCAACGAATTATAAGACTTAAAATTGAGAGTTAGTCTCACCCTTACCTGAATTTCGATGAACAAGGCTATACAGTTCTTCTCCCTAGACTCTTCTCCCTTGGTTATTGGTTTTCTCCCTTTTCTCTGTTTCTCTCTGTTTCTACGTGAAACTGTTTTTCTGACTTTCTCCTTTCACTAACTCCCTATTAAATCTAATTAATTCTCACTTATTCTAATTAACTCCTATTAAAATATTAGTCATTTCTTTTTAATGCCCAAACTTTCCAATAATTATAATTCTCACCTATTTTAATTAAATAATAAAATATCATATAATAAATTATTCCACACCATCAAAACAACATAAACCATTTAAAATCATATAAACTATTAAAATTTAGCCAAAAATAAATAATAGCAATTAGGGCGTTACACTCCACACCAATTATCCAACCAGAAATTAATGTCTTGTCCATTGCCAAGATTCCAAAAAGAGTTATTTTGAATATCAGGGAATTTGTGCTTGATACTACCCCAGATGGATGAGAAAACATGATAAGTTAAATGTTTTCTTCCTTTTATAACTCTATATTTCAGAAATTGAGCCAAGTGATGATTTGAATTGAGGAGTTCCTGGTACAACTTCAAATTGTCTCCTTCATTGATACTAGTGAGGGATCTAATTCCAAGACCACCCTATTTCAAAGGAAGACACACTTTTTACCAGGAAACAACCACTAATTTTCGTTGATTAACATCCCCACTCTAAATGAAATTTCTTATCCATCTCTCAACATCTTTGATTATTATGACTGGCCAAGAGTAAATTGAGATGCAATGAAGGAGCATGGATTGAACAACACATTTAACTAATTGGACTCTTCCAGCAAATGAAAGTAAGGAGGCTTTCCAAGAAGATAACGTTGTTTTTACTTTGTCGGCATAAGGTTGCAGATGAACTAGTTTTGGCTTCCCTTTGAAAATAGGCACCCCCTAGGTATGTGAATGGAAGAGAACAATTATTGAAGCCATTGGTAGCTGCAATATTAGTAATCCTATGGTGATTAATTGATCCAGAATAAATGAAAGATTTGGGAGGATTCATAAACTGGCCAGAATTTTGTGCAAATTATTGAAAAAGCTCAGTGAGAGTTTGGATGTTGGAATTAGAAGCTTTGTAGAACAACATAATATCATCAGCATAGAGGATGTGAGATGGCACGAGATTACTTCTTGAACCAAAAAAAAGACTAATCTTCCCCTCTCTAACTAGTTTGGTTATGCTTCTACTAATTACTTCCTCAGCAAGGCAAAACAACATAGGAGACAAAGGGTCCCCTTGTCTAACCCCTCTAGAACAAGAAAAAAATCCATGAAGATTTCCATTTATTGAGATAGATATTTTAGCAAAAGATAGAATAGAGATAATCCATTTGCAAAATAACTCACTGAAACCATAAACTTTAAGGACTCTGATAAAAAAACTCCAATTTAGAGTATCAAAGGCTTCAGCAATATCCACTTTGAGAGCAAGATTTCCACCAAATGATTTCTTGTGCAGCACATTAATAGCTTCAGATGCAATGCATATACAATCTTTTATGTTTCTTCCCCTAATGAACCCTCTTTGTTGGACTGAAGTAATTGTAGGCATTATGGAAGCCAATCTATCTGCCAAAATTTTTGATATGATTTTGAACTTGAAGTTGGCAACTGCCATGGGTCTAAATTGATCAACTGAATCTGCATTGTTAGTCTTTGGAATATGAACAAGAGTATTAGAATTGAAATTAGGCAAAAACCAACTAGAGTTAAAAAAATTGTAAAACAGCTTTTATCACATCATGTTTGATTATTGCCCAGTATTTTTGAAAAAATGGTGCTCCAAAATCATCAGGTCCAAGAGAACTATCTTGGTTTAAAGAAAAAATTGCTGAGTGGATTTCATCATGACTAGGAAGCATTGTAAGCATACTATTGATTCTATTAGTGATTAAATTTGGAATAACATCTTCCACCATACCATTGTTAACAAAATTTGAGTTTTGAGTGAAAAGGTTTGTAAAATGATTAACAATGTGTTCAGAGACTTCATCAGGTTCATTTAGAGTGACATCACTATTCACTACAAAAAAACGCGTGTTTTCTGGCGGCTAAAAAATGTATGTTCCGGCGGTTTTAGCCGCCACTATGCACAATTCTGGCGTTTTAAAAACTGCCGTAATTTTGTCTGCCGCAATGGTTAAAGCGGCAGTTTTTACGTAGCCGCCATGTTGTCCGCCGTTTTATACTTGGTTTAAAGTGGCGGTTATTTAGTTGTATATAACGGCAGTTTCAAACGCCATTATTTACCTTATTGGGACAAAGCCTATGGGTGTTTATGACATTTTTGACCGCTGTAACATGCAGAAAGTACCGGCGGTTTTAACTGCCAGAAATTACTCTTGAGACCAATGCGTGTTGCGGCAGGTCTAACTGCCAGAATTTACTTCTGATATTTAATCATTGAGCTGCCACAATTGACATAGAAAACGCCGCTATGCTCAAAATTTTGAAATTATTTTAAATATTATTATTTCATAGGAGTATATAATTGTACATTTCTATTTCTTGAACAAAATTAAAGGACAAACAAATTTTGAACATTGTCATTGATATATTTATAATTCAACTCAAGTGGAGTTTGATACAAATATTCATTCTCAAAATAAACAAGTTTGCAAACATAAAGTTACACAAACCATTGCCACCATCTTTAGCTATTCTCAAAATAACAAGTTTCAAAACATAAAAATGACTACACAACTGATGTCACTATAATAAGGACTCTCATGCTTCATGTGAATTGCTTGCATCTGATGATCTAGTTATGTCATTAGGTGTTGGAGATTCACTTCCTACGTTTGATGCCTGCAAAAAATATTATAATTGTTAAGCAAGATATTGCCAATTCAACAACCTAAGCAAAGTAAAAGTTATTCTCAAAGTAAAAGCTTGAAAGACAGTATTATCCAAAATCAATTTTTCATAATTGATGAAATATAAAGATTGATGATGGAAAACTTAGAGAAATGCATCTAATTGGTAAAAAAAATTGGCAGTATTGATTTCATTAGCCCAATAGCATCCAGATCCATTTTGTAAAATTTCATCAAATAATATCAATGCTTCCAAAGCTTAATGTAGCGCCGGTACTACTCCATAAATACACATGCCCAAAATCATAAATGCATTGAGTAGTTGTTATACCTGTTGTGTATCATTTGGAAATAAGGCAGCAGCTAACTCTGCAGGCAGTGAACCACCTTCCTTCGCTTTAATGTAGCCAAGAAGTGCTGTCATTTGAGCCTCCATAGTTGCAAGTTTTTGGTTCACCAATGAAGAACTGCTGCTTGAAGTACTACCACGGGAAGAACCAAACTCCATACCGCTAAGTCGTGTGGTAGTATTCTTAAAAGCAAGAGTAGGAACCACTCCCATGCCCATTCCTCGAACACGGCCAGAATGCTCTTTTCCAAATATCTTGCCAACAATATCATTTGGAGAAATTTCAGAATAAGCATCAGGGTTTTCAGCTATATGATTGCAAATTTTCTCCTACAAACCAAATAATAAATAACCAATGAATAACATTCATTTCCTTGAATTCTAAAACAATGAACATAAATTTAAGATAAATTGGGAGGTAGATTATCAATTTACCCCTATCTTCTGAGCTTCTTCATTCACATACTTCCCATCTGCCCCTTTGTGGGTCATATCCCACATTGGACCCCGGCCGACAGGCTTACCAGCCTCAAGAGTCTAGAACAAAAAGTATAATTATGAATCAAATAACTTAATAGTCAACTTAAACAATGAATTAGCTACATATAGTAATAAACAAACATACTAGGATATTTCTTTTCCTCGCTATAGTCATGGCGCCGCACGTATGAGGAAAAATCTGTTTCTTTCTCACTTCTCTGTTTCGCTTGCACATTTCCTATACAAGTGAGAGTATATTACATTCTATGATTTAACAACTGATTATTTTTTATAAAAAAAAAAACTATTCAATATATAATGAAAAATGAAGTAAGTATACCATAGTCTCGGGTTTCAAGCGATATTCAACAAATTTCACCCAATGGTCCAAGGGAACATTCTCAGGTTTTTTATTGACAATTTCATTCTTGTTCAAAGTTGGATCAAAGTTATCATTAAATAGTTTAAGTCTATACTCTCTCCACTTTTTGCCAATTGAACCCTCAATATATCTTTTAGCTAGATCTTCAACTTCATTGAAACAGAATCGACGCTTCAAATAACAAGAATGTTAGTTAATTACAATTTTACAAAGAAAAACTATAAAAAACATAAGTAGAGTTAAAATTACTTTACCTCAAAGAGATCTTTCCACTGTGTCTCAAAATAATTAGCTAGCATATCTGACCACTTATCCAAACTTATAGGAAAAAAGGGACTATGTGTTGCTACCATTCCACATACTCCAGAAAGAAAACCAGCTGCCTCTCCAATAGGTGAATGTTGTTCATCAAAATCCACAATGACTCGCAATCCATCAGGCAAGTTATTGATGTCCTTAACCATCAAATGGAGTTTTCGAATTGCATCATTCTCTTCATCTGTTGAGATATAAATGTTATGTTATTAAAAAAAAAATATGTAAACAAGAGACAACACAAGACTAAAATCAATTTATGTCGATATATAATCATACCTAGTGCATCTACAGACCAATAATGGGTAGATTCTCGTCCAACTTTACGTCGAGGACGTGCGACCATTGGTTGCGCAGATTGCGATGTTAGATTGGGTGGCTGAACTGGTACATTAGCTTCATGTTGTGAGGAAGTTAGATTGGTTGGCTGAACTGGTGCATTAGCTTCATGCTGTGAGGAAGTTTGATTGGGAGGCTGAATAGGTGCATTAGCTTCACGTTGCAAGCGTGTTTGATTTGGTATTTGAGACGATATACTTGCAGCAACTAGTGTAGGGGATTCATTTTGTGATGCATGTGGAGCTTGAGTTTGATCATTGGAGGCAGATACAACCTGTGTAGTGCGTGCAACCCATGTAGAGTGTGCAACCCTTTGTTGTGTAGATTGCAAGGATGTTTGACTGCGTGGCTGACTTGATAGCTTTGCTCCACGATGTGAACTTGCAACCTCTTCTTGTGGATGTCGTGAGGAAGTTAGATTGGGGGAAGATGCACCATGTGAAGAGCTCTCATTTGATACTTTAAGGAAATTCTTTATCCTCCTAGACTTTGGCATTGCTGCATATGTAAATTAAAGAAATTAGTAACAAATGTTTTGAATAATTATAATGCTAAATCTAAAGAACTATATTCAAACATAACTTTATAGACATGCTAATCATAGAACTAGTTGCATATAACAGTGATATTAATGGTTAAAAATCATATAAGGAAAGTATGTCTTAACATTGACACGTCAAAATCATAGAAGAGTATTAACATTCCCCTCTCTCATTAATTCATTCCTCATCATCTGCATCCTCCCTTATCAAAGATAGATCATCAGAGTCTTGAAAAAATTGGCTCAAGTCTTGATCAGGACAAGCTTCAGTATCTATTTGCTCTCCCATATCATACAAGTCTCTTGGCTTCAAATGGACAACAACACTCCAGTCTTTACTCATCTCATCATTAACATAATAGACCATTTGAGCTTGTGAAGCCTCAATGTACGGATCATGATCTTCACGATCACCTGTGTGAATCACTCGGGAAAAATTAACTGAACTGAAACCCCATGCATCTTTTTTAAACCCCCTATCTGTAGTTGTGTCAGCCCATGTACATTTGAATAAAGTAACTTTAAAACCAGAGTAGTTAAGCTCAATGAAGTATATTTGAATCACAAGGAAACTAAAATCAATGATCATCTAATTTTACAATATGAAAAGTGTAGTTTGAGAAAATGTTTGAAAAATTTGACTTGCATATAACAACATTAATTTGGCTTATGACAGAAAGGTCAACTACAAAAGATATGTTTTTTTTACAATATTCAATGATCATCTCTATCCTTGTATTCTCTACCTAACTAAATAGCTAACTAACTACTCAAACAAGTAACAAATCTTAACTACTCTTTTTTCCCTTTATTCTATCCCTTATCAACTACATAAGCTATAGCAACTGCACACATCAGCTGTTACACAACTTACTGTCATGCCTAAAACGCCCAAAAAAACACATACAAGGACCTAAAATGCAATCCCAGCCGCATCAAAGACACACCATAGCAGAAAAACAACAGAGGTCTACCACTTCTGCTGGACCAGCAGCCAAACAACACCACTCAGACACCAAACACAGGCCCAAACAGAGACGAATAAACTCCACTACCTCCTCTTAACTACTCTTATTTTCCCTTTATTTTATCCCTTATCAACTCCTAACTACTAAGATAAGAACAATGAGACTCTACCATTTGATTGTACAGTAGAAAGGTTCCACCAACAGACTAAAATGAAGTAATACGTATAGTTGAGTGGTTCCCACTTTTCAATGACTATGAGCCATGCTCAACACAAACAGGAGACAAATATATATACAAAACAAACACCAATTGTTAAGGAGAAAAGTAGGGTGGTTTGATAATGTTGAAAGAATTTCAATTAAGGCTCCGATAAGAAAAATAGATCAAAGAAAACTTTAGGAGAAACGATTAAACAAGGCCATAGGATAAACAATTTAACCAAAAATTACATATATACAGAACAAAAGTCTAGAGAAAACTAGAGACATAAAACTTTGAAGTTCAGAAAAGATTACATATATACATAACAAAAGTCCAAAGAAAACTAGAGACATAAAACTATTAAAAACTTTCAAGTTTAGAAAACAATTGTCAATTATCCCTGTACCAATCTAATTACAGAATTTTTCATAATTATTCGATACATATACCTTGTACAAACCCTAAAACATAATCTATGAAATTTTCTATACAAACCCCAAAACAGACATGAACTTCCTCTTTGATCATACAAATTGAACCAAATTGGCCAATTAATCGAGAAAATTTTCTCAAAGATTCGATTATTGACAGAGTAATTTCATGTAAACGATTAGATCAAAAATCAAAGTAGACATATCCAATGATCAATTTAAAGAGAATACAAAACCGTAAAAACTGAAATCTAAAGAACCAAATAAAAATAAATTATGATCCAACAATAATAAGAGCATCATCCAACACATGCCACACTATGTTACCACTTGACTCAAGTATTTTTTTTCTAAACAACTTTTATTAAAAACAAATATGGGTAAGAGAATTTCAAGCTGCAGTAGTCACATGAATGCTTGATGTCTTCTCTTACAAATACATATAGACTACTTTGATTTATAACTTACTCCACTGAATTCATTTACTTTCTTTTTCCGAGTTTAAAAGCTTGATGTGCACTAAATTGAGTTTGTATATTCTTTGCACATGGTTGATAGCATATTTGATTTTAGAATCAAAGGTCCTAAATCTCTTTTACGAGGTTTTTTTCGAACAACTTCTGTGTATTAATTAATTGTAAATGATAAAGCTAACTAAGGGCAGAGGACATCTGAGAAGAACATCTATGCCTGGAAATAGAATAAAAGGGTCTTGAGGGAACATATTGTATAAACATAAAAAGTGAAACACATAAAACAGTAAGAAAACATACTTAGTTAATTGAAAGGGTCCTTTTCACAAACCTCTAGATCCTCCTGGTTTGGCAGCAAACCTCCTCAAATAATCAAAATCTCTAGCTTAATTAAAACCTCCTCAAATAATCAACAATAGAGATGCTTGTTTCTTTTCACAAACCTCAATTTTTCTACCAGCAAAACAAAAACAAAAAAATCAAAAACGAAAACAACAACAACAACAAATTTCAACAGCAGAAAGTCTTAATCATATAATGAAAATTGAACCTTATAATCAAAACTGAACCGTTAAACAATTAAAATCAAGAATAAAACAAAGATGAGGGTTTGGGTATTTCAGACTAAGCAAACTTCAAACTCACCATGTTGAGAGAAGACTTCGACAAGGACCAGCGATGAGGGTTTCAGATCTGCAACATTGAAGAATCGTTTGGGTGTTTCAGGGTTTTCGAATCGGTTGAAGATTGGGTTTGAGGGAATCAAATGGGTTTTGGTGTTTGAGGGTTTTGGAAAGAATTGAAAAAGATTGAGGAATCAGTGAAGAAAAGGATGTGAATTGAAAAAAAGGATTGAGGAAGCGGTTGAGAAAAAGGAAGGAAATTGAAGAAAAGGAACAAAGGGTTTGGAAGCTTGGATTAGGTTTGGAATAAGATTAAAACTTTGTTATAAAATATTTTATGTCAAGAAAAAGGACAAAAGAAAAAGATGGAGGGATTTTCTAAAAAATTGGGAAAAAAAAGAGGGAAGTTAGTGCGCCAAATGTTTGGAAAAATTAAAATGGTTGATATCGGCGGTCTAAAATGCCATAATATACGGTGTAAATTTTGCCATTAAATTTTGTTAATACTGACGGTTAAAACCGCCATAATGTACTGTAAATAGCGGCGGCCCAAAAAAGTGCCGTAATACACAGGATATAGTGGCAGTTAACAAGGACCGCCAGTAAAAAACCGCCGGAAAACACGCGTTTTTTTGTAGTGATTCCTCATGGTAGTGATTAAGCTAGAGGCTTGTTTGATTCTGGCTAATCTATGAAAATATGATGTGTTTCTATCTCCCTCAGCATGCCATTTAACTTTTCATTTCTCTTTTTAAAAAAATTCTTCAAGATGGAGGGCATTTTCAAGGTTTAACTGAGCATTCTTTTCTTGACCCATCAATGAATCAGTGTAGCCTATTCTATCAATTTCATCTTGAATATTGTTCACTAATTGAGTAGCATTATTGACTTGAGAGTGAATGTTACCAAAAGTATTGATATTCCAGACTTTAAGGTTTTCTTTAAGCTTCTTCATTCCAGCTTTGAGTAACAACATTGATACAATCAGGATGCTCAGTACAGGCTTTCATGAATTTGAAGGTTGAATTTAGGTGTATGTTTTGGTTGTAAAATTCAAAAAGTAGGGGTAATGGTCAGATCTAAGTTTGATTAGGGTGCAGACATTTGAAGAAGAGCAAGCAGTAAACCAATTTTGATCCACTATTACTCTATCTAATCTTCTTTGAATATTGAACCTACCTCTTCTTCCATTGGACCATGTGTAAGTTGTAACACCCTATTTCCCGTAATATTTATAAGCAATAATAATAATAATAATAATTTATTTATTACGAAGGATGTTACATGACTCAAAACCTTTTAGCAATAATTAATATACAAAAATGCCACTTTCTTAATAAATTCCACGTTGAGTAAGTTATCAAAGTAATTCATAATAATAATCTCTTCCTTGTGCTTCCATGTTCATAATTAGAAATAAACAAGGTTCTCATACACTATTCAAAAATTACAAATCAAGATATGTAGTCGTTTTCCCCAACCCTAGTGTTACAGGAATCAGAGCACGTAGCGTCTATATTTTTATTTCAAGTACTAAAAGAAAAGAAATTGATGCGGAGAGCATCTCTCTTCGCCACCTTCTAAACGTCCCAAAGCTACTCCTCGTCGACCTGAGTGTCTGTACCCATGGTACAGTCACCATAAAAGGAACAAACACAACAAAATAAGGGGTGAGAAATCCTGCCATAACATAATAATAGGGAAAATCACGCATTTTAATTAAATATCATAGGGATACAATATCTATCATCTCTCATCAATTTTCAATAGTTATTTAGTACAATCTCTTCTCTTCACATACCAACACAACACACCATTTTCACATTTACAAAACACAAGCACAAACATCATCATATACAATGCATATGGACTCTCCTAACAACCTATATGAATGTGGTACCACACCTACTCATCATTTTGCCAAAGTTATATTACTGGACTTATCTCCCACATAGTTGCTAGAAGTATGTTACTGGACTTTTCTCCCACATCATGCAAGTCTACCCTTAAAATACACGACTCGAATGCAAACACACAAAATATTATCATCACTCCCACCATCATCATAATTTACATAATTATATATATATATATATATATATATATATATATATATCATGTCTCCCTTTCTCTCGTAACAACAACAATTAAATTCTAATTCTTATCCATAATATAATTATTTCATTTTATATCAAGTTCCTAGTTCTAATCTTTCTATCAATTGTGTTACTTACAGGTGCTGAACCTACTTTTATTTTTCGGTACTGTGTGTGGGTTGTTTTGCAGTTCAATGTACTTAGGTGAGATTGAAAACTATTTCATAAACCTGAGATGCTTTACTAATATCAAAGCCTTGTTAACGCCATTGTTGAACCCAAATGAATGAAAAATAATATGTACTGAAAGTGGCGTGGCATCTATGCTATTCTTTAAAAAACATTGATATAGTTGTCAAGAAAAAGAAAAAAAAAATTGAATTCTAGTGGGAATCAAATTTATATATATAAACCTTTTAAACCTCTCAATTAACGAGACAACCCAATCCTATTCCCTACAGTGCATATAACCTCTCAATTCGGTGCATTCTTCTAACTATATTTATATGATGATCGAACATCAAGGGGATCCTACAATTGAGACTCACATGCTTCTGCTATCTCTACACTTCAATCTAACAGAGGCAAAATATTATTCAAATTCTAATTATCACAGCTCAGTACTATTACTGCTAACTCTCGTTTTCCAATTTACCTTATGTCGTCTCTCTCAATTCTAATCTTGCTCCACCAACCTAATCTTAATTATAGAATCATCAACAATATTATCACCAATAATCCAACATTCATACTCGTGAATCTCTACAGCCCCAAAATAATATTATTAACCCTAGAGATGAAGCGATTCTCCCCCTTACTTTGAAGTCGTTGAAATCTACGGTTTGGCTTGACTTGTTTGCAGCTAGGGTTTCGTCTTCCTCTCTTTTTCTCTCTTCTTCTCCTTGTTTCACGTTCAGCAAAAAAGAAACTGACTAATCTATTTTCCTAATGTTATATTTATATTTGGGTTTCTAATGCTAGTTACTATTCTTTTACTATTTCCCTCCCCCACTTATTTAAATCCTACTTTTACACACCCGCCACCCTTTATCTATTTTATTTTTTGTTTTAGTATCTTCCTTCACCTCATTTAATTTCTTGAGCCACCCCTCACTCAACATTATTACTCTAATCATTTCTCTCCACGACTCGCAACATAAACAACCCGACAATAACAATAATATCAATTCATTCACTTACTCATCAACTTTAATATAATAATAATAAATTTAAAATAAAGCGGGGCGTTACATAAGTTGCTCCCCTGGTATTAAGATGAATGTCATTATTAGAATCAGACCATTGTTGAAATTCTTCCATTGTTATTCTTGCAAGAGAGTAGTGACTTCTTTGTTCATGGGAACCAAGTATAGCATTGAAATCCCATATGCAGTTCCAGGGGATATCATGAAGAGAGTGAATAGAGTTAATAGCAGACCAAAGACTTCTTCTCTCGATGTAGCATGTAGATGCATATACATCAATTATACCAAACTCTTTGCCAGACATATCAATTTTTATAGAGATTTGTTGATCATTCAAGTCTAGAAGGGTGGGGGAAAGGTTTGTGGAACACAAACACCAAAGGTTATCGAGAAGATTATTTCTATTATTTACAGCAAACACCTTGAGCCCTAAGTTTCTAAGCTATCTTTGAGATAAATTGGAAATAGGCATCTAGGGTTCAAACAAATTTCAGATTTAAACTTAACTAATAGGTTTTTCAGGGACAAATTTGTTGGGGAATTGGCCAAACCTCTAAGGTTCCAATAAAAACACTTCATTTAAAAGGTTTAGAAGTACCAACCTTTGATCTGGTGGAGTAGTTACCTTGTTTAGTGATCTTGGCTTGCTCAACTTTCTTTTTTGTCTTCCTGGACACCACTTAAAAACCTTGATCATTTGAGCTATGGTTAGCTTTATCTGCTTCTTGGTTAACATATTGAACTCTTGTTAAGCTTGCAGCTGGACATGTACCCATAAAAGCTTCATCTCTGACAGGTGAACCCTTGTCTTGCACATTTTCATCTAGGTCTGCAAGGTTGGCCCAAGCTTCCTTCAAAAAATTAACATCTTTTAGAACAGCTTCAAGAGTATTATGTTAACTGCATTATCATCAACAAAATTGTCTTCTCCATTTTCTTCACCATGCTTCTGGGTAGCATCAACAAATTCAGTTCATTTGAACTAGATGAATCTTCTTGACCTATTTCTACCCTGTTGTTACTACCTATGTTTTGAATTTGTATTTCCTGCAATTCAACATTCACCTTATCTTCCAAGTCTACATCTTCTTGGTTTCTAACAAAACTGCCTGATTTGTTAGATGGTTCAATTGGAACAATCTCTGGTAGTTTCTTCTTTTCAACATAAACTTGTTTTATCATTGCATTATCATTTTTCTTTGGCACTTCCACAATTTCATTTTCATTATTAGCCACCTTCCTTCTTCTACAGTTATCAACATGATGGCCAATACTTTTGCAATATGGACAAAAGTCACGGATGTAACGCCCCTTTTTTATTTAATTATTTTTAGTTAGTATTTGAATACTTTTACATGATTTTATATTTGATAAGTGATAATATGTTTGTTATTTTGTTTAGAAATATATTTGTTATAAATATATTTGATATTTGTTATGGAAGTAATTTATATATATTTTTTTAAATAGAATATTAAGTTGTCGGGCTGTTTTTGAATTAGTTAGAATTATGAGGGAATAAGTGGAATAAGATAAAACAAATAGAAGAGGTATAAAAGGTAACACCTAGGTTTAGGAACAGACAGTACGTACAATCAGTTTTGAGAGAAAAAAGGAGAAAAGTGAGAAGTCAGAGAAAGAGGAGCAATCTCGTAGAGTCCGATAGTTTAATCTAAGGTAAGGGTGGGATTTCCTTCAATAATCATAGTATATAATTCTGAAATTTGATGAATTGTTGTGTTCTTGAATTAGGGTTAGAAAGTTTATGTTAATTGATAAAATGAGATGAATTGTGTTGTTTAATGCATGTTCCTATGTTGTTTTGATTTCTATATTTCCTATTTGACCTGTAAACATCTTTGTAAATCATTTTGGGTGATTAAGGGATCAAAAATTGGGTTTTTGGAGTGAAAATTGTTCTTTCCCGTAAGCGAATTCGGCCACCGATTTTCTGAAAGCCAAAACTGGAAAAACACTCACTTTTCACCCGTTTCTGTTTTGAATTGGTCTTAGGTGTAAACACGAAAGTTGTAGGTATGAATGTTAGCTTTTTTATGTCATTGGTTTGACTTCTAAATGATTTATAGAACTTGAGTTATGGTCATATTACTGCACGTAGGTCACAGTGAATATTTATGAATTTCAGCACAACCTTTCCCGAATTTGAAATGAAAACTGATATTGATAGGTACAAGATTGGCCTTTGGTGTAAACATGAAAGTTGTAGATAATTGTGTTAGCTGTCCGTTGGCTTTGGTTTGACTTGAAAATGATTTTTGGTTTTTGAGTTATGATGAAAATACTCCAAGGAGGCTTTAGTGAATTATTATATGAATGTATATGTTGATGATAATATATGATGTTTTTCCATGATTAATGGATTATTATAAGAATGTGTATGTTGATGAATATGATGTTATATGATGTTGTTCATGGTTGATGAATTATTATATGAATGTGTATGTTGATGAATATGATGTTGTTCATAATTGATGAATTGTTGTTAATACGATGTTATATGATATTGTCTATGACTGATGAATTATGATATTATGATGCGAAGTCGTTGTCGTTGTCATTGCCACTGTTGTCATCAATGTCGTTAAAGTTGCAAGTGTTGGTCTAAGTTGTTTGAGTTGTAAGTGGTTGTTCCAAAGTATTGGAGTCTTATAAGTTGTTGACGTTGTCTATGTTGTAAGTTGTTGAGTCCATGCATACTCATTTCAGTTGGGGGCTTGATGCCCTGTGAGTTTTTACTCTACACGTTGGGGGCTTGATGCCCTGGAGCTTTAGCTCATTTGCGATGAGGGCTTGACGCCCTGGAAGTATATTAATACTTATTACGTTGAGGGCTTGACGCCCTGGATTGGTACCACATGCATGAATAAGATGTCTAAGTTGCATAGTCGAGTTGAAGTTGCGTAGTCGATGTCGAAGTTGTCGAGTTGACTAAGTTGTCGAGTTGATAATTATCAATGAATCGTTAATGAAGAGTTTTATGTTGTTGTTTATGTTGTTTATGTGAAGTATCGTTAAAGATGATTTGAAGTTGATTGTCGCTTATGTTGTTTATATTGTTTATATGAAGTATTATTAAAGATGAACTACGTGGTTATTTGTATTACTAATTGATGTTGTTATGATGATTACATAATGTTGCTTATGAGTTGTTAAAGAAGTACTATATGAAGACTTATTATGATTAATTGATGATGTCCATGTTGTTAAATGCATTTGATGAATTATATGCTTATTATTATTGTTTGTGAAATCTCACCCCTTCTGTTGGAATTGCCGCCTTGTGGGCAAGTGCAGGTGATCAAGCTTAGGTACGACGATGTGAGAGGTCCTTGTAGTGTCGTAGAAAATGCTCTGATATGTAACGGGATGGGGTTTTATTGAATTCTATTCCTTATGTATCATGTTGAACTAATTATGATGTCTACGGTCTATCTTTGAATTTTTGAGATGCCTGTGAGGCCTTTGTGCCAAGAACTAATTCCTTTAAGGATTTTTGAATTATGATTCCGCTGCAAAGTTTTTGAAAAGATTTATGTTAATGAATTTTGAAGGATAAAGAATTATTATTCTTTTTATTTTAAGGATTTTTATGATGTGTGACATCTCATTTGTGTTATACTCTGATAATTATGCATGAAATTTTTAAGTTGGGGTTTTTCGAGGTGTTACAACGGAGGTTCTCATACTCAAAATCAACAAAAAAGGCATAACTCTTTCTTTCTACCAACACACCATATCTGAGTTGTTCTCACAAATCTAAATCCACCTAAACCCTAGCAAAATGTCCAGATGATCTTTCCATCAAGGGTTTCCTTGAGATGTTATTTGTACATATAGGGATTCCAACATTGCTTGTTATAGCAAATAATATGTTTTTCCTCCAATACTCCTGAGATAAGCCATAAATACGCATCCAAACTTGCACAGATGATTGAGCTTGCATATTAGGGTTAAAGTCTTTTGTCCAACCAAAAAGTTTCAAAATACCAAGATTCCAGTTCTAGGAACCCACTGACCTAACACTACGCATATCTTCTAAAGATGAAAAAGATAGTTCAAAGTAACCCTTACCAATAGAAGTGATGCCCCATCTTCCAATGGATTTCCAGATGCTTGCTAGCTTAGTTCTCAAGTCATCTACAGTAACTAGTGATGAACCCTTAGGAAGAATGATCCGCCCTTGAAGATTGTGTTTGCATGCAGCTAATCCTGCTTCATATTCAGCATCAGGTATCTCTTTTGCTAATCGATGACCTTTTAAGCAAGGTTTGGGGAACTGGCTCGCCAGAATATCACAGATGTTCTTTAAAGCTTGCGCGAAGGTTTTTTGTTAAGGTAAAGGTTTAGGGTTAGGTTTGATGAAAGTAGGGAGAGATGGAGCTGAGTCAAAATAGCGAAGGCATGGCCAAGGAATGATGGTGGGTGGGGCGGTGGTCATGGCTTAAGGAAGAAAGCGGTGGCTGGGTATGTTTCTTAGTGGGTAGGAAAGGTTATGAGTGAACAGTAAAAAATCGCTCTAAAATCGCCAAACAAATCGCTTAAACACATTGTTTTTTCAACCTAGCAAAAAAAAATTCAAATCTAAAAAAAGACTTTGTAGACACAAAATCTCACCAATTTATTTTGTTTGATCAAAGGCTCGTAATAGTTTCTAAACTCACTCGTCTTTCCTCTCACATATACTATAATCGTTTTTAATAATTGAAAAACTCAATTTTCGAACTGGCTTACTGACTGATTCTCATCAGATATCTCAATTCTCAATTACACCACTGTTCATACCTAACACCTCTTGATTTTTCTGTACGCATAGAATTGGCAGCAATTTACATATGTAATTATTTTTAATGATTTACAAAATAATATATCCAATAATCCATAACCACCCAAATACCCCTAAATTCATAATATTTTTCTCTCATTGCGATCTTTTACATAAATTTGGCACAAATTGTCTTCATGAACTGCTATTGATATGAGAAATTAACCAATAAAGAATGTTGATGAAGAAAACTATTTTATTTACAATCCTGATACTTTGAGATTTCTATTTTATGAAGATTCACAATTGCAATTTCCCTAGGTTGACTCCCTTCTCCAATTGGGATCGTTTTCATTACCTTCCTCTCCGGTTGCAATCCATACGATGAATTAACCAAGAGAGAATAGATAGATGCAGACAAGAAA